>CM057338.1:815522352-825522352 GCA_030015575.1 Agapanthus africanus | reverse complement strand
CGAAGCCACAACATGCTTCAGATCCTGGATTCTGGATTTCAAAGCCCTGCAATCCTTCTGCCAATGCCCTTTCCTGTGACAATAAGAACATCCCTCCTTCCCTACTGTCAGCCCCGAAACTTTTGCCCTTCCCTGTCCCTCTACTTCACTAACACCGCATATCGGCTTTGTGGAGGTCTTCTTCTTCTCACCCTTTGCTTTTGCCTTGGATGCAGAAGAGGAAGATTCCCCAATAAGCAGAGCGGGTGTCTCCCTGATTTCCTTCAGGTTGCCCTCAACTGAAAGTATAACTTTTTTTCCCTGGTCGTAAGTAGAAGGTAGGGATTGTAGAATTAAGTCATCATTTGACTGGTTCTCCAACGTGGTCTCCAGGTCCGTGAGCTCATCGATATAGCTAGTCATTGTAAGGACGTTGTCCCTTACAAATGACCCGATAGCCAATCTCGCTTGAAGCAATTCTTTCGAGGTCTCATATCTTGTGATATGAGATTGCTCTCCATACAAAATTTTGTTATGGAGGAAGATGGAAGCTAAGTTCATCTTCTCGTGCTGCCTCTCGTTTTCACCATCTACTGAGGCCAACACGAGGCAATTGGCATTTGCACTGTCCTTTTCTCTTGTCATACATATATCAACATCCGCGACGGTGGAAACTGGTCCTGAGAAGGCAGGGGCTTGAGCAGTAATGAGTTGGTCTAGTTTGTCACAGGCAATGGACAACTTTTCAAACTCTTTCCAGTCAATATAGTCTGGCCCAGTCAATTTATTAGCTAAATGTAACCTAGGCGTGATCAACTGGTCATTGCAATTAGGAGAAAGAGAAGAAACACTTTAGCATGATGATCTTGAAAGTTTAGATTCGTTTTTAATTTATCTAAATAGGATGGCTCCCACTGTCTCTCGAATCCTTCCTCAAACCATAAAAGAAGAATTAGTCAGAATTAATCTCACCGTACAATTCTTGCTTAACCGTTCAGCCATGCTAGTGTCGGTACTTCGATGGAGGTTTTACGAGGTTTTCGCGAAGTTCCTTAATTAAATAACCTCTTTTCCCTGGAGGCATAGCACCGTCAACACTGTTCTAGACACCTACTTGGTTTATAGCATTGATCGTTAAGTTAAATATCTCCCGAGGAGTAGCATATACTCACAGTAGGATCGGGATCCAAATATCATTGTGTGATAATCCTGAAGGAATCTACCAACATTATCACACTCCAAATGGTATGCAGCACTAGCAAATTTCAGTTTCCTTAGAAACCCCCGATGTGGATTTTTGTCCCATGCTCTTATGACCTTGACGAAGTGTCACGACCCGAAAGTACGGAACATGACCGGCACGTAAACTATGAACGTCTCGAGGTGTACGTAATCTAAGTAAACCGAAAACCCAGAAATCCAAACCAAGAAAAGTAGTAGAGTGCAGGAAAAACCAACTTAAAGCAAGTAGTTTCAATAGCATAAGCCGAATTATGCGGTTTTTTAAAAACATCAAAAATTTACTGAAAATTTCGGCAGAGTCTCCTTTGAAAATACTGGCCCCCAAACGGGATACAACATGAATAGTATACGAAATCAAAAAAGGCATCCCCAAGCGGGAGCTAGCTCTTCGTCAATCGACGGTCACAACCACAGAAGCAATATAATATACAACGCCAACGGCGAGGATCAAAAACTCAAAAGGAAACTCAAAACCACAAGAAAAAAAAACGCGCGACTCTAAGGTCGAAAGAATAACATCACTGGTCTCTATCTCAAAAATAAATACATGTTTGGTTGATGGAACTTCTAGATACAACAGAATAATGATATACAAGATATATAATGGGGGTACGATACAAGTAAACCCACCTACTAGCAAATCACCCGAACGAAACTACGCCCGGAAAGCCGTAATGAAACCTGTACGGCAAACCTGCAAAAAACTGGGGCACAACGGGGGTGAGTTGCCAACTCGTGAATAGAAAAACATCTACGCACAGAAATCGCATAAATAACGCAACCCAGGTCAATGATCATAATATATCCTCAAATATATGTATAACATGTAGCCTATAACAATGGCTAGGGTAATATCTAACCCGAGTGTGATCTCATGTGCCCGTGTCAGTGCCTCAGGTAGCAATATATCATATGAATGAGGTATGAATGCATGAAAACAGAATACATGTAAATGAAGAAACTGTTTTCATAAATTAGTGAGATTTCCTTTGTATTTTTAAAATGAGGTATCATAAATGAAATCAGCATCAACAGTGTCTAGCATCAACACAAAACATAAATCTCAATGCCTCAAAATCTCAGGCTCCAGCTATCCCGACTGGCCTGTATCATCAAATCTCAGTACTTCAATATCTCAAAATCTCAATGTCTCAATCTCAATATCTAGGGCGCCGTCAGTCCAGACCGGTCCCTACCATCCATCTCAAGACCACGACGGTATCCTCCGGATATCCGACGCGTCGGGTAATATCACCGGTCGGTAGTGCTCCACTGCCAGGCTCAACGTCAACAACACGGCCTTCTCGCCCCGGGGTACCGTACCGGGCCCACCATGTACCCAAAACGGTTCATCCAACTCCTCGAATCGGGTCTCGAAATCCATCAGCAAACTCATGGTGGACGACTCATACATCATGGGAAAAACCACGCTTTTCATTTAATAAGAGAAAGAAGAAGTTTGTATATGTTTTGCGGTTTTCCCCAAATCCAGAAAAATCTCATGGAAATCCGAATCCAAAACCTCAATAGCACGTAAAAAGTGAATATATGCATGAGAATCCATGAATGCGTTATAACAATGAATAACAGTATGCATGAAGTAGCAGGTAATAACTACAATGTCTAAACTAACATATAAGGCAAGTACACTAATATCATGTCTAAACTATTAGCTAACAGGCTATGTCAAGCAATAATATTTTCTAAGGTGTACGTGACATGGCAATTACCGATGAAGATGTGTGTGAGACGGCAAGTAAGTGTACGTGGTAGATACGCATCATCGGTAATGGTGCTGGTGTCCTAACCACAAGATATCAACGGTAGAATATGAAGCATAATATAAGCATGCGATGCGGAGCGAACCACAATAATGAGCGGGAGCTGAACACTAGACGCAACGATAACTAATCTGCATTAACCTAATATAAGTCCTACAATGGTGCCTTTTGAAAATAACACGAATCGTGGGGTTTTGAAAATAGGGGCTACGGTGTTTTTATGAAAAGATACGTCTTTTGAAATATCCGTAGGATCCCTTGGGCTGTCTTTTAAAATGCCCACGATTCGTTAGTTTTTTGAAATAGGTAAGAATCGAATCTAATCTAACAACTAAACTAAACTAAAGGGCTAAGCTAACAAGCTGGACTACAGGTAAGGAAACCGCCTAACATCTGAGTCGATACATATACATACCTGTATATATATTAGTCGGTGATCCCGCCTCAATAATATCAAATCCGATACCATATCTAAAATCAGACATCCCAAGTCAAGAGTGCGGATCAATCATCAAAATATAGCTCGTACGTAAATCCGTCGTACGGCATCCCCAAATCTGGGTACGGGTCAATATCATATTCATCACACTATTCATCCGGTATCCTCTTTATCAAAGATCATAGTCTAAGGTACTGACCTAGGTCTAATACAATACTGATATCATCAATATAGTCATGATCTGGCTACTGATCGACAGTCTCGTACAAACTGATATCATCAGCACATATCATCATCAAGGGGTATACACGCCTAATACAACCTAGGATCAATATCCTAGCATATCATATCTCATATCACGATCACATGTCGACCACTTTATTTATAACACTATTCACCCGTATCGTCGCCCCAAGATCCGCTATAACACCAGGACGTACCTCAAGTACGAATCCTGCCATATCACCGATATCACAATCTCAATACAAATCTCATCGACTCATCTCAATCCCAAGTATTATTCTCAAATCAGTATGTGAACACATAGTCCCATACCTATGTGAACACATAACTATATATTCCCGCATGAGCACAGAAGAAAGAAGAAAGTATGCAAGTATGGGTGGGTGTGTGCAAGTGTGGTGCGACCGCTACTCTAGGGTTTCGCGACACTCAATCATCCAAGAACACCAAATATCCATATTTATCATCAATAACTCAAACAATATGTAAACAATATATATATGTGTGTGTATACGTGTTCGTATACATCACCACGAACTGCGGGGGTGCTATACGCTATCCACCCGACTTCTCCCCGTAGATATAAATCTACTCACCTGGTCCTCGCTCGCCGGTGCCGACGTCGCCACGCGCTTGCTTGTCGTCTCGAAGTCCACATGGGATACCTACATATCATAACGCACCATATCGTATTGAAATCCGACTCATGACCAAAACGACGCACGAATCCCACATAGGTCAAAACCTATGGTTGCTTTCACAAATCGACCCAAAAACCCTCGACGTCGGCGTACAAATGCCAAACCATCAAGAAAGCTCCCAACACACTCATTTGTACAATTACAAGCACTAATTATAATATAAAATAGCTAAAATTCACGAAAACCCCAATTTCACTGAAAAAGTCATTTTTCCGAAAATCTAGCAAGCACAAATCACCGTTTTAATACAAAACTCGATGTATAAACGAATCTAGCGGCCACAATATTCATTAAATATCTTAAATAAGTCATAAAAACAATTCTCATAATTTAATCTCATTAAATTCCAGAAACCCTAAAATTCTAGTTTACAAAATACCTAAATTTTAACAATTTTATAGCAAAAATGCACAAACTACAATCTAGCTTGGATTTTCATGAACTAAAGTATTAAACTACACTTTAAAATGTTAATAATGCCATGAATACCCTAATTAGATTTTTATCTCCATTATTTAATCAAATTCCAAAAACCTAGTTTGCTTGAAAACTTGATTTGGACAAATTAAATGCAACAATTTACATAATAGCTACTAGATTAGGTTTTTCCATGCCCTCACATGCCAAAATACACTTTGTAAACTTAAACAAGTGACAATGACCATATTTGAATTCAAACCCTAACTCATAAATTTTAAATCATGCACTTAAAACCAATTGAAAACCTATTTAAACCTAATTAAACACCTAATTAAGCTAACATGAAACAATTACAACACATTAAGCAAAAGGTTAGAATTTATACCCAAATAATTTGAAGATCCCACAAGCACACTTAGCCTCCCAAATTGAAATCTAAATCCCTAGATCCATGCTAAAGTAGCCAAGGAAAAATGGATAGGAGGTGGATTTTGATTTTGGTTTGATTTTGTGTGTTTTTCTTTGGAT
Source organism: Agapanthus africanus (assembly GCA_030015575.1). Classification (NCBI taxonomy): domain Eukaryota; kingdom Viridiplantae; phylum Streptophyta; class Magnoliopsida; order Asparagales; family Amaryllidaceae; genus Agapanthus; species Agapanthus africanus. The sequence goes on along the minus strand of CM057338.1, from coordinate 825,517,019 downwards.
ATTCTTTGATGGAAACAAAGAGAGGAGAAGAGGGGAGAGGGGCTGTTGGGGGGTCGCAGGTTTCGGCCAGAAGTGTGGGGGATTGGGTGAGGGAGGAGAGAGAGTGAGGTGGAGAAAGTTAGATCAAGTCAAAGTCCACTCAAATTCTATCATTTTCTATTATTTTCTTTTCTTTTCCTTTCTTTTCTTAACTTGAAATTCAAGTGGGGAAATTGATGGGGGCTGCTGAATTCAGCCAAGGGAAGAACTAAATGGGGATGTGTGAGTGTGGGTATGGGTGTGGGGTGATGGAAAATGATAAATACTATACCCGAAACATCCATTTACACTAAAAAAGCCTTTTTTCTTCAAAAATTTCTAAACCGTTTTGGCAAACGATTTTGTTCAAAAACCACGTGATAAAATTTTGTTTAATGTGTGATGATACACAAAATTTGTTTCAACCCATTCCAGTTTATAATTTTCCCTAATTAAATGTATTAGTGACGGCTTAAAATAATAATAAAATAATTTTTTTTCAGAAATTTGAAATTTCACCAGTGGCTCAATAAACACCAAATACTAGCAATTACATAGCTAGAATATGTATATTTAATTTTTATAATGAGATATTTGTATTTTGACTTTTTACAGAAAACCCCCTTATTTTACCGATTTTTCCGAAATTTCACCGAAACGATTTTCAAAACGCTACAATCTTCCCCCTTAAAGAAATTCGGTCCCCGAATTTAAATTCAAACTCCCCCCAAATACAAAAACATCTAAGCAAAATCATCAAGTCGTCGGGGCTCCGAAACCATAAGTACATAAAACGCATCATAGCGCAATGCATGCGCACGAGCAATGAGCATATAACTCAAATCAAAACTCCGTCAAGCATCCCGCAATCATCGGAGTCATGGTAAAGACACAAATGTTAAATCCAATACAAAACTAATATGATATAACTCGAAACTATACACGTAAATATTAAATCTTTATATGTAAATATCTGAAGGAAATGAATGCCAAATATATTCAGGTACTGTCCTCTGACTAGTCCTGCCCAGTACGAAGACACATAGAAAATATCATAAAACGTACTGCTCCATAGAATCAATCCAAAAGTGCGTATGAAAACCCTGTGCGTCCGGTGCGCACGGAAATCAAAATCTATACATGTGCCAAGCAGGTGCAGAAAACAACATCAGGGTGCAACGGTTGTGCACATAACAACGGTCATAGGCAACGTACGTACCTAACAACAAAATCAGGTGCATCTGACATGCACGAAAAATCTCGATTTAGTGCATCTGGTGTGCACCAAAATCGCATCTCAAGACATGCGCTCAACATGCGCGAAAATCCAAATCAGGTGCATCCATCGTGCACGAAATCATGAAATCCAGTATCAAGCGCCGAACATGCGCAAAATCAAATCAGGTGCAAAAAACAAATATCGAGTATCACAATCGAAATCGAAGTCCAGTGCATCTAAGTGCACAAAAGGCGTATAACTGCACTGCAAGCATATATAAACTATACAGAGTGCAGGAACCAAATCGTGTGCGTGCATACGCACAAAATCAACTCAAATGTCTAAAACCGTAAAATCACAAACATGTGAAACCAAAGCACGAAAACGATATCAAGTGCAACGACTGTGCGAAAATCGTTAATCCTCAATCATCGAAACCAAATCATGCGAATAAATCACCTAAAACATCGAAATCTAGTATGACGGAATAGTCCCGCTCAAGCACATACTCAAGAATCTCTGGCCAACTGTCATAGTCACTCATAGCATGTCTCGTCAATGATCAAGAACTCTGGTCTGCTGGCGTGCGTAACATGACCACTCCTGGGTCCTAGTCTTCTCGTAATTCATTCCAGAACGGTCCTGTCGAGGCTCTCCCAAATCACGTCTCTGCCGAACTGTCCGGAAGTTATCGTCCTTTACTATATCTGTTTCTTATTCCGGAACGGCTGCATACTCATCGCGACTCCTTCTGGAAGGTATATCCATGCACAATGCCTCGGCATGCGTATCGCATCTCTGATGTCGGCAGAGTAGAACGTCGTCTCATCAAGATCTCGTACGAACCCCTTACTCCACTTTCTCTAATGTCGACTGCTTCGGACTCGTCTCATCGTGGCTGCATGGACTGAGCTCCAACGACTATCCTCGTATCTGGAGTCTCCCAAGAATGCATCTCACCACCTAGCATCCGAATGAAGTCGAACCATTTGATCGATTCCTCAAAACCTCATAATCCCCCAAGAGCTCAACATCTTGGGCACAGTTTAATAGTATCGAACACATACCACAGCATCGGTGGTCCAGCCGTAGAAGGGCAAACCCAAGCCTCACTAATGGCGCCGTGGAACTGCCGCAAACCCTAAGGTTCAAAGTATTTCACATGGTCATTATGTCGAGTTAGGGTTTCATTCTTCTAGAGGGACCATAGAATTGCCTGCATGTCCTTCCGACTACTTTAAACTTGCAATAATAGGTTTCTGACATTCGATCGCCTCTGTCGACTCTCAACGTCTACGCATGAAGTTGTCTCCAACCGGAATCAATCTATCTGATGACCTCGCGTCGGGGTAGGAGAATGATCCACCTGTCCTAGTCATTCGTCCTCGATGACTAGCGACCTTCTATCATCTCTTCGTACTACTCGTACTGCAATAGCTCCAACATCTGGGGCAATATCTCGTCATTCGCAGCAATAGCTGGCTTACTCGTCCGTACGCTGAACAGTGCCTCAATCATCATGAGTAAGCAATACACCAACGGTCATCAATATCTGGCTGGCCTCTGTCAGTGGCTCAATTCTCTAGTGCTGATCGGCAAGTCCAAGTAATCTCATACAGCGATCCATCAAACGCTCGGGGCGTGAAAACACAATAAAAAGACACATCTCCGCAATCGTGTGTCGCCGGAAATTCGCCCTGGTCAGTCCTCATTCGTGACGAGCTCGTGCTGACCGCAACTCTAGCCGTAGCTCTCCCTGCCCGTAATCGTGGCAGCAAAACCATAACTGGTACTGATGAGGCTAGATCGGAATAAATATAATATTGAGCAAAGAAATGCACATCCTAAGGCTTCTTAAGTGGAGTAGCGTATCGTAAATATGCCGCGGAACATACCCACGGTATGTCACTCTACTTTAGTCACCTATTCCATCAACCAAGGGTCATCCTACGCTCCGACGGTAAAACCTAACGCTCTGATATTAACTGTGTCACGACCCGAAAGTACGGAACATGACCGGCACGTAAACTACGAACGTCTCGAGGCGTACGTAATCTAAGTAAACCGAAAACCCAGAAATCCAAACCAAGAAAAGTAGTAGAGTGCAGGAAAAACCAACTTAAAGCAAGTAGTTTCAATAGCAAAAGCCGAATATGCGGTTTTTTAAAAACATCAAAAATTTACTGAAAATTTCGGCAGAGTCTCCTTTGAAAATACTGGCCCCCAAACGGGATACAACAACAATAGTATACGAAATCAAAAGAGGCATCCCCAAGCGGGAGCTAGCTCTTCGTCAATCAACGGTCACAACCACACAAGCAATATAATATACAACGCCAACGGCGAGGATAAAAAACTCAAAAGGAAACTCAAAACCACAAGAAAAAAAACGTGCGACTCTAAGGTCGAAAGAATAACATCACTGGTCTCTATCTCAAAAATAAATACATGTTTGGTTGATGGAACTTCTAGATACAACAGAATAATGATATACAAGATATATAATGGGGGTACGATACAAGTAAACCCACCTACTAGCAAATCACCCGAACGAAACTACGCCCGCAAAGCCGTAATGAAACCTGTACGGCAAACCTGCAAAAAACTGGGGCTCAACGGGGGTGAGTTGCCAACTCGTGAATAGAAAAACATCTACGCACAGAAATCGCATAAATAACGCAACCCAGGTCAATGATCATAATATATCCTCAAATATATGTATAACATGCAGCCTATAACAATGGCTAGGGTAATATCTAACCCGAGTGTGATCTCATGTGCCCGTGTCAGTGCCTCAGGTAGCAATATATCATATGAATGAGGTATGAATACATGAAAACAGAATACATGTAAATGAAGAAACTGTTTTCATAAATTAGTGAGATTTCCTTTGTATTTTTAAAATGAGGTATCATAAATGAAATCAGCAACAACAGTGTCTAGCATCGACACAAAACAAAAATCTCAATGTCTCAAAACCTCAGGCTCCGGCTATCCGGACTGGCCTGTATCATCAAATCTCAGTACCTCAATATCTCGAAATCTCAATGTCTCAATCTCAATATCTAGGGCGCCGTCAGTCCAGACCGGCCCTTACCATCCATCTCAAGACCACGACGGTATCCTCCGGATATCCGACGCGTCGGGTAATATCACCGGTCGGTAGTGCTCCCCTGCCAGGCTCAACGTCAACAACACGGCCTTCTCCCCACGGGGTACCGTACCGGGCCCACCATGTACCCAAAACGGTTCATCCAACTCCTCGAATCGGGTCTCGAAATCCATCAGCAAACTCATGGTGGACGACTCATACATCATGGGAAAAACCACGCTTTTCATTTAAAAAGAGAAAGAAGAAGTTTGTATATGTTTTGCGGTTTTCCCCAAATCCAGAAAAATCTCATGGAAATCCGAATCCAAAACCTCAATAGCACGTAAAAAGTGAATATATGCATGAGAATCCATGAATGCATAACAATGAATAACAGTATGCATGAAGTAGCAGGTAATAACTACAATGTCTAAACTAACATATAAGGCAAGTACCCTAATATCATGTCTAAACTATTAGCTAACAGGCTATGTCAAGCAATAATATTTTCTAAGGTGTACGTGACATGGCAATTACCGATGAAGATGTGTGTGAGACGGCAAGTAAGTGTACGTGGTAGATACGCATCATCGGTAATGGTGCTGGTGTCCTAACCACAAGATATCAACGGTAGAATATGAAGCATAATATAAGAATGCGATGCGGAGCGAACCACAATAATGAGCGGGAGCTGAACACTAGACACAACGATAACTAATCTGCATTAACCTAATATAAGTCCTATAATGGTGCCTTTTGAAAATAACACGAATCGTGGGGTTTTGAAAATAGGGGCTACGGTGTTTTTATGAAAAGATACGTCTTTTGAAATATCCGTAGGATCCCTTGGGCTGTCTTTTAAAATGCCCACGATTCGTTAGTTTTTTGAAATAGGTAAGAATCGAATCTAATCTAACAACTAAACTAAACTAAAGGGCTAAGCTAACAAGCTGGACTATAGGTAAGGAAACCGCCTAACATCTGATTCGATACATATACATACCTGTATATATATTAGTCGGTGATCCCGCCTCAATAATATCAAATCCGATACCATATCTAAAATCAGACATCCCAAGTCAAGAGTGCGGATCAATCATCAAAATATAGCTCGTACGTAAATCCGTCGTACGGCATCCCCAAATCTGGGTACGGGTCAATATCATATTCATCACACTATTCATCCGGTATCCTCTTTATCAAAGATCATAGTCTAAGGTACTGACCTAGGTCTAATACAATACTGATATCATCAATATAGTCATGATCTGGCTACTGATCGACAGTCTCGTACAAACTGATATCATCAGCACATATCATCATCAAGGGGTATACACGCCTAATACAACCTAGGATCAATATCCTAGCATATCATATCTCATATCACGATCACATGTCGACCACTTTATTTATAACACTATTCACCCGTATCGTCGCCCCAAGATCCGCTATAACACCAGGACGTACCTCAAGTACGAATCCTGCCATATCACCGATATCACAATCTCAACACAAATCTCATCGACTCATCTCAATCCCAAGTATTATTCTCAAATCAGTATGTGAACACATAGTCCCATACCTATGTGAACACATAACTATATATTCCCGCATGAGCACAGAAGAAAGAAGAAAGTATGCAAGTATGGGTGGGTGTGTGCAAGTGTGGTGCGACCGCTACTCTAGGGTTTCGCGACACTCAATCATCCAAGAACACCAAATATCCATATTTATCATCAATAACTCAAACAATATGTAAACAATATATATATGTGTGTGTATACGTGTTCGTATACATCACCACGAACTGCGGGGGTGCTATACGCTATCCACCCGACTTCTCCCCGTAGATATAAATCTACTCACCTGGTCCTCGCTCGCCGGTGCCGACGTCGCCACGCGCTTGCTTGTCGTCTTGAAGTCCACATGGGGTACCTACATATCATAACGCACCATATCGCATTGAAATCCGACTCATGACCAAAACGACGCACGAATCCCACATAGGTCAAAACCTATGGTTGCTTTCACAAATCGACCCAAAAACCCTCGACGTCGGCGTACAAACGCCAAACCATCGAGAAAGCTCCCAACACACTCATTTGTACAATTACAAGCACTAATTATAATATAAAATAGCTTAAAATTCACAAAAAACCCAATTTCTCTTAAAAAGTCATTTTTCCGAAAATCTAGCAAGCACAAATCACCGTTTTAGTACAAAACTCGATGTATAAACGAATCTAGCGGCCACAATATTCACTAAATATCTTAAATAAGTCATAAAAATAATTCCCATAATTTAATCTCATTAAATTCCAAAAACCCTAAAATTCTAGTTTACAAAATACCTAAATTTTAACAATTTTATAGCAAAAATGCAAAAACTACAATCTAGCTTGGATTTTCATGAACTAAAGTATTAAAATACACTTTAAAATGTTAATAATGCCATGAATACCCTAATTAGATTTTTATCTCCATTATTTAATCAAATTCCAAAAACCTAGTTTGCTTGAAAACTTGATTTAGACAAATTAAATGCAACAATTTACATAATAGCAACTAGATTAGGTTTTTCCATGCCCTCACATGCCAAAATACACTTTGTAAACTTAAAAAAGTGACAATGACCATATTTGAATTCAAACCCTAACTCATAAATTTTAAATCATGCACTTTAAACCAATTGAAAAGCTATTTAAACCTAATTAAACACCTAATTAAGCTAACATGAAACAATTACAACATATTAAGCAAAAGGTTAGAATTTATACCCAAATAATTTGAAGCTCCCACAAGCACACTTAGCCTCCCAAATTGAAATCTAAATCCCTAGATCCATGGTAAAGTAGCCAAGGAAAAATGAGTAGGAGGTGGATTTTGATTTTGGTTTGATTTTGTGTGTTTTTCTTGGGATTTTCTTTGATGGAAACAAAGAGAGGAGAAGAGGGGAAAGGGGCTGTTGGGGGGTTGCAGGTTTCAGCCAGAAGTGTGGGGGATTTGGTGAGGGAGGAGAGAGAGTGAGGTGGAGAAAGTTAGCTCAAGTCAAAGTCCACTCAAATTCTATCATTTTCTATTCTTTTCTTTTCTTTTCCTTTCTTTTATTAACTTGAAATTCAAGTGGGGAAATTGATGGGGGCTGCTGAATTCAGCCGAGGGAAGAACTAAATGGGGGGGTGTGAGTGTGGGTATGGGTGTGGGGTGATGGAAAATGATAAATACTATACCCCAAACATCCATTTACACTAAAAAAAGCCTTTTTTTTGGAAAATTTCTAAACCGTTTTGGCAAATGATTTCGTTTCAAAAACCACATGATAAAATTTTGTTTAATGTGTGATGATACATAAAATTTGTTTCAACCCATTCCATTTTGTAATTTTCCCTAATTAAATGTATTAGTGACGGCTTAAAATAATAATAAAATAATTTTTTTTCAGAAAATTTGAAATTTCACCAGTGGCTCAATAAACACCAAATACTAGCAATTACATAGCTAGAATATGTATATTTAATTTTTATAATGAGATATTTGTATTTTGAATTTTTACAGAAAACCCCCTTATTTTACCGATTTTTCCGAAATTTCACCGAAACGATTTTCAAAACGCTACACGAAGGCCAACAAATTATAAGTCACATGACAAGTTCTACCCATCATTGTCCAGGTTAATTTGAACCCACCCGTATATACCCTTGACGTAGGCCAACAAATTAATATGGCTGTCCCAAACCAACCATCTATCTATGCTACATATGAACACCCAGCAGCTAACAATCACTATGCCTTGACGAAGGAAAACAAACATAGCTTGAATACTACTGAATATTCATATGAAATGACGGAGGGCTAAGAATGGTTTTGGCAAAACCGTGAACGTAGTGAACTTGATATAATCGAAGGAACCTGATAGCTTTTTAAAAGAAGTGGTTTAAGCTCCGCATTTAAAAGTCTTCTATTTTAAAATAACCGAGTGGTTTTAAAATTTGTTCCAACGATTCAGCTTTGGTTTGTTTGCTTTGCATTAATTTAATGCAGTCCCATCATTTACACCTATCATCACAGAAAAAACGAAAATACCCCGTCCACTTATTCCATTCGCATTCGCCACTGGGCCCCGTCTAACACCGTTAGGTTACTTAACTAACGCCAGAGCGGGGGCTGGACTAGCGCGGGTGCAAAACATAAGCAACGTCTATTATATAATATATATAATAACCATTCGTCTCACGTAATAATAGGCATTCCAGATCAAAGATGAACATATTAGATATACTAGGAATTCCGCGTTTCGTTTAAGCTTATAACGAAAGACGGATTCCACGGTCGTGATGAATAGCCAAACCCCACCCCAGACCCTTACGGGTGCGGCAAACTACGCGCCAAATACCCAAAGTGAAGTAACCTCCCTCATCCACTTGAGTAGTCCACTCGGCACTTCAAAGTACCCGGTAGTTTGTGCACCCTACCTTGGGTCTATCCAAGTAGCAGAAAACAGTAAAAGAAATAATATACAACGGTGGCTACAACCTCAACCCGGATGTGCCCCGCAAAATAATAATACACCACTTTACAATTTTACATCGAATGAAAGAAAAGAATGTTGTCATCTCACATCACCCGGCTATTCATCCACGACAATCCAATAAGTTCATATACACAACACAAGAACAGCAACACAGATATGTGCAATCCTGACTAACCGACCTATAGCAATTAGTCGACGTTTCCAAACGCTATATCACAACTTGAAACTTTAAACGACGTTAAAACTGTGACTTCGAAACACTCCGTATTTCCACAGCAGATAATAAACAGTATATCAAAAATTGGCAAAAACAAACAACACCTTGGACCTTAGATCCAAGCAACTTGAACACATAACAAAACTCAAGAAATTTCACTATAAGAAAATGGGTAAGGCCGGGAATTTTCCGAATGTGGCTGGCCATGCTACAGTGAAATTGTCTCATTTTTGCTGTGTGTTTATCTCACAAGCAAAGGAGCACTCTGCAATTGTTTAAAAAAAATTTAGAGGCTCGGGAAAAATTGACAGAAACTTGGATCTTTGTTTCGATGTTACGGAGTTATTTCGGTTTCATAGTTTTATACTTCGTCTAAAGTGTTAGCTATGTTTTAGTAGGCCATGATACCACTGTAAGTCCATATTGTGCACCCCACGTGTCCGCGGGGAGGCGGAATTTGCAAAAAACGATTTTTCAAAGCCCGCAACACGGACTTAAACTCCAGGATCGATGCTAAACCCTAGCTAACAAAATACCGTGTGAAGTTTAACTACTCAGATGAAAGTTATACCTCACAAAAACAAGTCTTTCAGGTCTTTTAGTCGCTGTCCTCCTCGTCATCGTAGGCTCCGAGGATCGTAACGGATCGTAGTTTCCTCGAATCAAAGACGATCCACCCGAGAGTCTATAATCCGAGCTCCAACCTCAAATCCGAGGTAACTAGGGCAACTAGCTTGCCAAACTAGAAGGCCTAGGTGATGTAGAGAGTGAAGATGAATTAGTTTGTTTCTTGGAACCATAGGTTTCTCAACTCATGAGACATTTAGGGTTTTGAAGAAGAAGATGAAGCTTGAAGAAAATCAAGTGAAGAAAAGAGCTTGGATATAAAAATGAAGCCTCTCTTGTGTCTGTAGAATAATGAATCACATGATATTTGATGAGAAAAATATCTCACCAAATATCTCCATAGTTCAAAATATCGATTTTGTCAAGTGTGACTCACCATCCATTTGCCAAATATCTCCACCTCATTTTCCACCACCCAAATTAGGTTTTTAATTTCACAAAAGAAAAATCAAAACCCTAATTAGGTTTTCTTCTTCTAGAAGATTCTCGAGAAATTACGAGAACGCCCCTATCCGTATATACGTACCCGCATTCGTATTCCAAGAAACACGAATACTATGAGACGAAAAGAATTCATCAATATAATACTAGGATCCGGATTAAACCAAAGCCCACTAGTATTATCCGCCCGATCATCATATGCGTACAAGGGCGCGTACATAATCGAAGCCCTGCCGTAAAACCATACGACCTCTACATCTTTCGCCCGATGCAGGGAAACCCTCTGTGTGGGACTAGCTGCACATAACGGCTACCCAGGTATATGTCGATAAGAAGGCCGATGATCTAACTCATCTGAACTGCTACTGAGCCTGTCTGTGACAATCTCCGTACAGTCCGATCTGTTCGTCTAAGAGTATCGTATATTGGGCCTAGGGGGCAGTAATCGTCAGACCCCTAATAGCGTAATAAGTCATACCGGAGTGCATCCCAAAACACCCTGAGAAACTACAGGAATACTAACCAGTAAATCCCGCTTTCCCTAGCCATGGACTTTGTGTAATGGTTTTCCAAACACAGCGCGATATCAACCCCCAGTACTGGGAGAGACGAATCCTATCTAACTGCCACTGCCTCCAAGTGCTTCGGGACTGCACCCAACTACCACCTATTTGCACGACTCCTTTGATCCATGGTAGGGTAGTATTCAAAGTACAGGGGGAACACACTCGATGCGACGTAGCTGTGTCAAGTCAACGGAATAAGCTGTACTCATGTCACCTGGGAACTGCTACCCGACGATAGGTATAATACCCACCAACAGTTCCCGACGAGTCCTTTCCAGTGTACTCATAACCTAATGAGCACCTGCATACTATCTCCAGTATGACGTACTATTGGCTGTGGGACAGACCATCTCCCCTGCTGGGATGAGAAGCGTATACACTAGTATACTCTGGAGCATCGATGCCCCGTCTCGATAATCCTATGAATAGGGACCTTTATAAGGATGTGCTTATAGACTACCCAGTCCCCACTAGTGTGACTGCTATCACAACACTGGTAATCAAGTAAAGATCCTAAGGGTTCTACCAATATGTATAAGCGATATGCTAAAAGAAACACATGTACATATCGAGGTAGAAACAAACCAAGTAGCATACTACCATTTTGAGCAAGACTGTCAATACAACTGTGAATATCCCAAGCTTCCATTAAGTAATATACAAACCAGTATGATACAATAATGGCCTCTAGGGCATATATAACTAAGAGGGTTGAACTTGACTTGCGACTTATAATTTTTTGACCTTCGTCAAGGTTATAAGCGCTCGGGGAAAAAACCACATCGGGAGTTTCAAACATAAAAGAAACATGCTAGTGTTGCATACCTTCTGGAGTGTCGTATTTTTGGTAGGCTTCCTTCAAAATTATCACACATTGATAGTTGGGTCCTGATCCTACTGTGTGTTAGGAATATGTATACCCTAAAGGCCATTATTGTATGATAGAGTGGATGCTTGGACATATAAATAGATGACTTTCTTGCTTAACATAATAGTATGCAATCTGGTTGCTCTTTATCTTAACATATACACTAGTATTTTATATTGTCTCTCTAATACATGTTGATAAAGCCCTTACGATGTTGACTTGACTACCAGGACTATGATGCAAATCATACTAGTGGGGCTTGTTTAGTTCACAAGCACATCCTTTAACAGTTTCTAGTCGAGGGGATATCGAGACAGGGCATCGATATTCCAGAGTAGACTAGTGTGTACGTTTCCTGACCCTGTATGGGGCGATGGTTGATCCCACAACCATTGGTGTTTGACATCAAAGATTGTACACAGGTGCTCATTAGAGAATGGGTACACTGAACAGGACTCGTCGAGAACTCCTAGTTGGTACCATACCTATCGTCAGATAGCTGTTCTCTGGTGACACTTGTACAGGTTACTCTGTATACCCGAGAACGTTATAGTGTCTTGTGTGGTTCCCACTGTGCTTTGATTTCCTCCCCACCATGGCTCAAAGGAGTCATGCAAGCAGGTGGATTTTGGGTACAGTCCCGAGTCAAATGGAGGCAGTGAGCGATAAGAGGGGTTTCTGTTGGAGATAATACCCTCAGAGTCAATTATTGGATCACAGGCACGTGATTGCAATGATTGAGGGAGGACCTGTCCCAGTAGGACAGTCTTACTCGAGATGATAGTATGCTATCTGGTTTATCTTTATCATCGTGTACAGCTTTAGGTGACCTGACATGTCGCTATTACACGTTGATAGAGCCCCTAGGATTCTTGCTTGACAGTCAGCAGTATGAGGGCGATCATATACGTGAGAGCTGGTAGTCTATAAGCACATCATTAAAAGGTCCCTAGTCGTGGAAGTTTCGAGATAGGGCATCGATAATCCAGAGTAGACTAGTGTATACAGTCGAGACCCCGACGAGGGGCGGTGGCCGGTCTCACAAGCCATTAGTGTCAGTTGGATCACCTAAAATGTATGCAGGTGCTCATTGGGTTATGAGTACACCGGACAGGACTCGCCGGGAACATGCTAGTTGGTCTTATACCTGACGTCAGATAGCAGTTCCCTGGTGACATGTGTACAGGTTAGTTCATCGACCTGGGGATCGTCATTTGTCTCGTGTGAGTTCCCACTGTACTTTGATTACTACCCTACCACGCTCAAAGGAGACGTGCAAACAGGTTTTAGTTGGGTACAGTCCCGAGCCACATGGAAGCAGTGAGCGGATCTTCAGGGGTTCGTCTCTCCTGGTATTGGGGGTGAGGTCGCGCTGTGTCTAGGAGAGCCATTACACGAAGCCCTCGGCTTAGGCAGGAGATTTACTGGTAGGTATTCCAGTAGTATCTCAGGGTGTTCTAGGCTACACTCCAACACGACTTGTACCGTTTTTGGGGGTCTGACTTTTACCAACCCCCTAGGCCCGCCATGCGATGCTCATAGACGAACGGACCGGACTGTACGGATATTGTCACTGATAGGCTCAGTAGGGTGTCAGGATGAGTTTGTTCATCGACGTCCCTTTTGGTCAATACCTGGTAGCCCGTTACGTATTGGCTTATACCTCTGACGTGCTAGTGGTTAAATCCACAACCAAGATGTTGACGAGTCTTTAGAATCCCCCACATTCAATTGCTTAAGTTTTCGGGCAAAACGCTGTAGAGACCGTATGGAGATATGGCAGGGTTCGATCAGATACATGCGGTTTTATACGAATCAGGATCGGACGGATAATACTACCCGGCTTTGGTTTAAGCCGGATCCTAGTATAGTACAATGTAGATTTTGTCTCATTGCATTTGTATTTCGGTTGGAATACAAATGCGGGTGTGTATACACAGTATCGGGGTTTTCCTGTAATTTATTACGGGACCAGTTTTCTGGAGTTGCCAGTTTGCTTTCCGTTTCGGCCATATTTCTTTGTATCTTTCAATGGCCGAAGTTTGGTGGAGGAGGGCTTATTTGCAATTGGGCAAATAAGCATTTGTGGAGGGTGTTCTTTGCATACTTTTGTGTCATGATGGTTTCATGATGGAGCCCCATCCTTTGACCTTCCATGGTTCATGATTGCTTGACTTTTTGTAGCAATCATGGTTGTTGATTAGTTGGTGGAGTGTGGATTTGTTAGTGATCATTGCTTGACTTTGGAGTCATCATGCTTTTGATGATGGTTGAATATGATAACCATTTCCTTTGACTTGTTTATTCTTGTGGCTATCCTTTTTCACTCACTCACTCTCTCTCATTCTCTCCTCTCCCATAGCCATGGCCGGCCAAGCTCCAAGGGGGCTGTCCCAATTTTGTGCAAGGGGATTTTTGGTCTTTTAGCTTCACAAAAATCCCATAGTTCCACCTCCAAAGTATAGTTCATTCCTCCACCAAATGGCAAACTCCATAACCCCAAATGAGACATGGTTCTACACCATTCTGCAGCAAACCTTGGGCACGTCGACTCGCCAGCTTCGTGCCCGAGTTGCCTCGGTATAGAGGTGGGAGCCCGTAAAAGAAGCCGGCGACGTGGTGCCCTTCCGGCGACGAGGTGGAGATCGGAGCTTCCGCGGGAGATCGGGATGACGACGAGAAGACCGGAGGACATGGATCAGTCGGTATATCTCTCTTCCCCATCTTGTAGTTAGCTAGGACTAGTTAATGGCCCGATCCGGGTTTTAGTGCGCGGTGGTGTCGGTTCAAGAAAAACTAAAGTTAACCATCGCTTCCGCATTTGGCCTCGGGATGGAGGCCGGGGCGCCGCCGTGCACTTACAGTGGTATCAGAGCCTCGCCATTAACTTAGTCTAGTTTGGTCTAATGTGTTTTACATTTCCGACCGAACAATTTTCCAAAAACCGTATTTTTCTTCACATCAGTTTCTGTCGAAATTTTTTGGAGTCCAAAATTTTTTCAGTTTGTTGCAGAATGATGTGCAGGGAATCCTAAGAACACTGTAGAATTTTGGTCACCTGATCCTTCCGTACGACAGCGGAACCGCGGCCATAACCCCTCTTTGGCCGCGGTTCCGCCGCAGTAATTTGGATTCACGTCACCAATTTTTTGTAGTGGGCTTGTGGGCTGAAAATAGGGGTTTTGGTATACTTTGTTTGGGCCCAGAATTTCTTTAACTGCTACAGTATTGCTTGGGGCCCACTTGGGTAAATTTGATCGATCGGATATTTTAAACACATTATTTCACAGTATTTATATTATATCTGCGACCGTGAATGTCACTTGATCGGTAAATCCTGTCTAACTGCTATAGCCTGGTTAGACGGATTTGCGAACGTGACTTTCACGTTGATGTTCTGTGATTTTGCTGTGATGTTGCGGATCGGTCGTGGGGGATAGCCTGGTTGCAGTGGTAGTACAGTTTTGTTGTATTATGTACATTTGATATTGCGGGGCGAGCGTCCGACATGTGGACTGCCGTCACTGCCCGTTTGTATTATTATTTTGGGGCACGACCAGGTTGCGGTCGATATACCCGTTGTATGTATATTTTACTTTCTGTACTAGGATTGCCCCGTGGAGGGGTGCAGGGACAGCCGGGTTCTAGAGGGCAACGAGCCCGCATCTCATGGCATTGAGATGGAGGGGGCTTCACTCTAGAATTGGCGGGCTATTCGCTGCACTCGTAGGGGGTACAGGTTGACCCAGGAGGGGTGCCCAAGTTACCGAATTCCGTGAAGTGCTGGGTGGTCCATTCACGTTGCTGAAGGGGGCTGCCTCGCTTCAGGTTTTGGCGGGTGACTTGCCGCGCCCGTAGGGGTTTAGGATTTTCACTACACAGGCTATCCACACGACCAGGGGAATGTCGGGTTTCAGTAGTGGCTCTGTGAAATCCGGGGATCCCAGATATCTGTATTGTTCTGTGATGCTGTACATTTCTGTGATGTTGCATTTTTATCACGCCTTGAGCGAAATATAATATATTGGTATATATATTAGTAGATATTGTATATGTTTTGCATCCGCGCTAGTCCAGTCCCCGCGCTGTCGTTAGTTAGCTAATCTAACGGGTAATGACGGGACCCAGTGGCGAATGCGGATGGCATATACGTACATCAGTATATTTTCGTTCTTTGTGGTGTGATCAATGGATGGGACTGCGTTGATTCGGATCAATGCAAGTTAAAAACAAACCTAATCTGATGTTGTTGGAATAATTTTCAAAAAGCTGTTATTGCAAGGACGTTCTCTTTTGTTTTGCATCGTGGTATTCAGTTGGAAGACCCTGCTCCTCAGTCGACGAGGCAAGGGCCGAGATCCCTTCACTGGGCGTGACCCCTTGGACAAAAGTTTGCGTCAGGGCAATAACTTCATTATAGCCGATTGCTTTTGCTTCTTATCGTGGTATTCAGTTGGAATATCCTGCACCTTATTCTACGGGGAAAGAGCCGAGATCCCTTCACCGGGAGTGACCTCTTTAGAAACGGTTTTCGTCACTATATTTTTAAAAGCTATCAGTTCCTTCAACGATATCAAGTTCTTTACGTTAAAGGTTTTCGCAAGAAACCATTCGTAGCCCTCCGTCGTTTCATATGGGTGGTCAATAGTATTCAAGCTGTGTTTGTTGGCCAAAGTCAAGGCACAGTGTTTGGTAGCTATTGGGGTATTCATATGCAGCATAGATAGATGCGTTGGTTTGGGGCAGTCGTACAGCCTTGTTGGCCAAAGTCAAGGGCTTGTGCGGGTGGGCTCAAATTAACCTGGAGAATGACGGGTAGAACTTGACATGTGACTTATGATTTATTGGCCAAAGTCAAGGTCATAAGAGCATGGGGTAAAAATCACATCGGGAGTTCTAAAGAAACTGAAACTTGCCGGATATGCGCATACCTTCTGGAGTGTGATAGCGTGAGCGGATTCCGTCACGTTATCATGCGATGATAGTTGGATCCCGATTCCCACTGATGAGTTGGTTTACTCCTCGGGTGATAACGACTAATTCTTCTTTCAGGTTTGGAGGAGAATTTGACGGTACAATGGGAGGTTTCCAGATTAGATAAATTGGTAACCATTCTGATCTAGGTTAGAGTGCACGCTGAGTGTTTCTTTTCTCTCTCTCTTCGGCAGCGACCATTGACCCGACCCTAGACTATGACTCAGTGACCAAGTTGACCGAACCTTCTTAAACACTGGCTTTTGGATTGTCAGAGTTGCAAACCTCATTGCCACTCCTACTTTTACCCTTTTCTCCAGGACACCCCGTATTACTACGAACGTCCACTTCCATTGGACAAAACCATCGTATGGTTATATACGAACACGAAGGAATTTATTCGAGGATGGTTTCAGGTTCTGGAGGAAACGGATAGGACTATTCAGTTGTCTTTTCCTTTTACCTTCTCTCAGGTTGCGAGTACTCCTTGGTTTAGGAGATAGTACACCTATTACGCAAATTGGATAGTCTTCTTCCAAACCATAGGCAGGTGCCGACCGGTAGGGAATGAAGAAAACCAATTAGCCTAACGATGGTGTATAGAAGGTATTAAGTTAAGACAAAGCAATGGATTAGTAAGAGGGCAAAATAAATTGCGACTAATATTCACGACCAAACCAAGTATTTCTTCGCCAATCCTAATTCACCTTTGTATTTCTCCAGGACACTCCGTATCACTACGAAGATCCACAGTTTATTGGATACTCCATCGTATGGTTATATACGAACTCGAAAGGAACTTGTTCCAGTTCGGGGATGGATTCTGGTTCAGGAAAAATAGGAATAAAGTTCATTCAGGTGTCTTTTATCTTCACCTTCTCTCGCGTTGCGAGTGCTCCTAGGATTAGGACAGTACACCCATTATGTTTATTGGATAGTCTTCTTCTAAACCATAGGCTAGTGCCGAACGGTAGGGAAGGAAGAAAACCATTTGGCCTAAGGGGTGTGCAGAAGGTAATGACTAAAGACATATAAAGGGATTTGGAGAGGTGGCAAAGAATTATACGGTTACAGTCATGAATCTGGAAGAGGCATTACTAGGAATACCCGGATACCCCATCAAAACATTTAAATGTTTCAGTTTCACTGTGTACTGTTAAATGAAAACTGATTTTCCGATTAGATACTTACTCCAGGGTATGAATTTACCAGGTATGATTCTCACATCTGTATGGTTTTACAGATGATGAGTGGGAGTAAGTTATTGGGAATTTGGTGATCATCCTCAATATATCGGGATTCGTTGTAATCGGTAATATTTGAGGAAATCACCTGGGCTGTTTGCCGGTCGGCAAATATTTGGTTTTGAATATCCGCTGTTATGCACCAATTTCAAATCGATATATCTGTACGTCTATTTTCATAGAGTGAGATATACCCTTTTGAAATTATGTCTATGACATTTACCTATATCAGTGGATGGTTAGGTAAGGAGCATTAAACAGCGGTGTAATTCTTCATAACCAAAGGTACAGTTTTCAACCTACGACACACAGTGAATGAGTTATCAGACTCAAGAGACTTATACAGAGTATTGTATGTTGTCTAGGGTCCATCAGGACAGAGGGGTTGGTCCTCGTACTATATTCGGTTTACTTATGACTTCTCTAGTTTTTAGACAGGTGTTTCGCGGAAACACAGGGTCCGAATTTTGAGAAGTTATAGGTATTTGAATAAAGTATAGAACCAGGTGTTGCAAGTATCGGGATTCTTCAAGTTGATCGAAGATGTAGATACTTGAGTATGGTATTCAGTTGATAGTAATGGATAAGAGAACTTGCTTCTCTTTCAGGTTACTCATAATTGGAAGTATTCCTAAGTTGAGTAACGCTGATCGGCCTCTCTCTATTTAGTTGACATGCACTGGAGACAGCTGCATGATTTGAATCTGGTTCAATCAAATCAGTGCCTCTGGTCCTATATTGGATATAGAACAGTTCGTATCTTAACGATGTTAAGGTACGGGGAGTTGTCCGGCTTATGATTAAAACCAGACACTGGACAACTCAAGGCACGTTTCTGTAATGGCTATTTGTGGGTTGACCCAGGCTATGACGGGGGTTGACTTTCTACCATCTGGAAGATCAATAGTGATATTGTTCTAGACTCGCCACAGTTTTAAATAAAAATGGATTTTTTTTTAGAAAACAGTAGTGGGAGTATGGTAGAACTGGAAGTGATTCCAGAACCACAAACGATTACTGGAGATTTGATAGGAACCTAAAGATTCAATCTGGTTTGACATTCCATTGGCCACTCTGCAGATAAGGTGGGTAACTTCAGGCACCCGAGAGGTACTCCGGTAGCCTCAAGGACGGTGACAGGGAAGTTCTTGTTTACCCACACTTGCCATTGCTGTTGTTCCAGACTGTGAGACCTGGCAGGAGGATGAGTATAGCGTCATTCTAAACTTGCTTTAGAAGTGTACGTTTATATGACTTTGCCAGAGGGTTGTCGTAGTCGGTGGGAGCAGCGGAAGCATTGGTGGACAGGTAGCTTATGTCTATTTATAGACTAAAGCAGATATAGCGGAGATAGATCATCAATTTCTGATGTGACAGTCATAGGTTTGACTTCATTAGAATAGGGGATGGATCTGTTGAGAAGGTAGTAGGGTGTGATGTCATGGTATTTGGATGACATACACAGAATAGGAAGTGATATTCCTACACTACAATCGGTTATACTTTGGTCGTCACACAGTAGTTTCTCCACATAGGACTTGGACATTATATCAGGCATACTGGTTACTGGATCTATGGTTTTAGATCTAGATTTGGGTAGTTTCCCAATCTAGGTACTCAGACAGCATTCTAAGAGTATTTAGAATGGACGACTCCTGGCATGGTAGTGTACCTGCAGGTGATGGAGTCACCCTCTCTAAAGGTGTCTTACAGACTAAAGGGGAGAGGGATGTGCATGATTGGCAGATCACTTGCTTAGGCAATTGAGTCAATCATGAGATGTCAAGTACCACACCAGATGTTGTTCTTGCACTGGATGCAATAAGTTGACATTGATCCAATCCTGGAGAAACAGTCGGAAGCAGTTTTAGAACATAAGTGGATGTTCTAGGGATATGATAACGACAGCCTCATTCGGGAGACAGTTATCATTCCAGGCTTCCAAGGTGACCTGGAAGACAAGGAGGTTGTCAGAGTTATAGTTTTTCCTTCTGACGAGGGGCAGTATTTTGGACAGGTGGTCCAATGCAATACTGAGGGAGGCATGGCGCAGGACACTGATTAAGTTCAGTTGACAATACAGTCTAAGAAGTTTGGATTTGGAGTTCATTTATGAGCTAGGTCCCATTAGACATCCAGACATATTCTAAGACAGGTGTTGCTCATTTCGGGAGATGGCTTTCTCCGCGAACTTGAGATATAGAGAGACATAGAAAGAAACATCAAGGCGGATCCACTCACTGAGGCTATTCCGCGAACGCAATAGTTTCGCAAACTAGCTTTGTGAGACTGACTAGTAGAGGAGTTGGGTGTTCGGTATCACACGTGCTATGAGTATGCGACATCGCAATAATTAGCCTTGAGTGCAAGTGGGAGATTATTGGAGATAGTGCCCTCAGAGTCAATTATTGGATCACAGGCACGTGATTGCAATGATTGAGGGAGGACCTGTCCCAGTAGGACAGTCTTACTCGAGATGATAGTATGCTATCTGGTTTATCTTTATCATCGTGTACTGCTTTAGGTGACCTGACATGTCGCTATTACACGTTGATAGAGCCCCTAGGATTCTTGCTTGACTGCCAGCAGTATGAGGGCGATCATATACGTGAGAGCTGGTAGTCTATAAGGACATCCTTAAAAGGTCCCTAGTCGTGGGAGTTTCGAGATAGGGCATCGATACTCCAGAGTAGACTAGTGTATACAGTCGAGACCCCGACAAGGGGCGGTGGCCGGTCTCACAAGCCATTGGTGTCAGTTGGATCACCTAAGATGTATGCAGGTGTTCATTGGGTTATGAGTACATCGGACAGGACTCGCCGGGAACATGCTAGTTGGTCTTATACCTGACGTCAGATAGCAGTTCCCTGGTGACATGTGTACAGGTTAGTTCATAGACCTGGGGATCGTCATTTGTCTCGTGTGAGTTCCCACTGTACTTTGATTACTACCCTACCACGCTCAAAGGAGACGTGCAAATAAGTTTTAGTTGGGTACAGTCCCGAGCCACATGGAGGCAGTGAGCGGATCTTCAGGGGTTCGTCTCTCCCGGTATTGGGGGTGAGGTCGCGCTGTGTCTAGGAGAGCCATTACACGAAGCCCTCGGCCGAGGCAGGAGATTTACTTGTAGGTATTCCAGTAGTATCTCAGGGTGTTCTAGGCTACACTCCGACACGACTTGTACCGTTTTTGGGGGTCTGACTTTTACCAACCCCCTAGGCCCGCCATGCGACGCTCATAGACGAACGGACCGGACTGTACGGATATTGTCACTGACAGGCTCAGTAGGGTGTCAGGATGAGTTCGCTCATCGACGTCCCTTTTGGTCAATACCTGGTAGCCCGTTACGTATTGGCTTATACCTCTGACGTGCTAGTGGTTAAATCCACAACCAAGGTCTTGATGAGTCTTTAGAGTCCCCCACATTCAGTTGCTCAAGTTTTCGGGCGAAACGCTGTAGAGACCGTATGGAGATATGGCAGGGTTCGATCAGATACGTGCGGTATTGTACGAATCAGGATCGGACGGATAATACTACCCGGCTTTGGTTTAAGCCGGATCCTAGTATAGTACAGTGTAGATTTTGTCTCATTGCATTTGTATTTCGGTTGGAATACAAATGCGGGTGTGTATACACAGTATCGGGGTTTTCCTGTAATTTATTACGGGACCAGTTTTCTGGAGTTGCCAGTTTGCTTTCCGTTTCGGCCATATTTCTTTGTATCTTTCAATGGCCGAAGTTTGGTGGAGGAGGGCTTATTTGCAATTGGGCAAATAAGCATTTGTGGAGGGTGTTCTTTGCATACTTTTGTGTCATGATGGTTTCATGATGGAGCCCCATCCTTTGACCTTCCATGGTTCATGATTGCTTGACTTTTTGTAGCAATCATGGTTGTTGATTAGTTGGCGGAGTGTGGATTTGTTAGTGATCATTGCTTGACTTTGGAGTCATCATGCTTTTGATGATGGTTGAATATGATAACCATTTCCTTTGACTTGTTTATTCTTGTGGCTATCCTTTTTCACTCACTCACTCTCTCTCATTCTCTCCTCTCCCATAGCCATGGCTGGCCAAGCTCCAAGGGGGCTGTCCCAATTTTGTGCAAGGGGATTTTTGGTGTTTTAGCTTCACAAAAATCCCATAGTTCCACCTCCAAATTATAGTTCATTCCTCCACCAAATGGCAAACTCCATAACCCTAAATGAGACATAGTTCTACACCATTCTGCAGCAAACCTTGGGCACGTCGACTCGCCAGCTTCGTGCCCGAGTTGCCTCGGTATAAAGGTGGGAGCCCGTAAAAGAAGCCGGCGACGTGGTGCCCTTCCGGCGACGAGGTGGAGACCGGAGCTTCCGCGGGAGATCGGGACGACGACGAGAAGACCGGAGGACACGGATCAATCGGTATATCTCTCTTCCCCATCTTGTAGTTAGCTAGGACTAGTTAATGGCCCGATCCAGGTTTTAGTGCGCGGTGGTGCCGGTTCAAGAAAAATTAAAGTTAACCATCGCTTCCGCATTTGGCTCGGGATGGAGGCCGGGGCGCCGCCGTGCACTTACAGTTTCATCTCTCCCGGTATTGGGAGTTGATGTTGCACTATGCTCGATTGGCTAGAACAGCAAGTCCTTTGCCATGGATAATGAGATTTACTGGTAAGTGTTATCAGTAGTTTCTCGAATAGTTATAGGCCACACATCGACATGACTTATCAGGTTACTGGTGTCTGACGATTCCACCCCTAGACTCGATATATGACATATCAGACAAAAAGACCGGACTGTACGGTAAGTGTTGCTTATAAGCTTTGCGAGAGTTTGGACAAGCTTTCATGTTGATCTTCTATTCGTTCAATATCTGGGTAGTCTTTACTGTCACGACCCAAATTTAGGCATGTGACCGGCACTTAAACCACGTGACGTCAACAGGCGTAACGCAATTTAAGTAAGCCGAAAACCCAGAAATCTAAACCATCAAAAGAAGTAAATGATGAAAACGTTGTTAAAAATATTTGGAAATCTCAAGTAAAAATCCTTAAACTTAAGTTTATTTTCTTAAAAATTTCGGCAGCACCTCCATTGTAAAAACTAGCCCCGAAACGGGTACAAACATAGAATATAAATAAAGCATCCCCAAACGGGAGCAAATCACGCCCAAAGGCGGAAACAACCACCACAAGCATATATATATATATATATATATATACACACACGACGCCGTAGCGAAGAAATAGACAATATAAACGAAAAACAGTATAAAGAGGTAAAACTACATAATAAAGGCGGGCTCACACGAGCTCGACATCCAGAGTCACAAAATAATACAATATTGATCCTCACAACTCGTCTTTAAGTCAATACATGGAAATGGTAGATGGAGAATACTAGATACAATAAGATGTACAATAGATAGAATCAGATAGCCGCAACCCACCTATATCAAACGGCCTTACAGCCAACCGTAGTGGTATCCGCAAAAATAAAGATAATAAGAAGCCCTGCCACGACTACTCTGAGGGTCAAACCTGCAAAACACTATGGCACAACGGGGGTGAGTTGCCAACTCATAAATAGTAAGTAACATCACACAGATAATCGCAGGTATGCACGAACAGCGATAATCTATAACATGCAATCTGATAGCATAAATATGGCAATACGAATATGCAACAATCATGACCAAGGTACTCCATCAGGTACTACAAATACATGAAGCAATGCATATCAAATAAATGCTGAGTATGGGATAAAACATAACATCATCAATGAATCATCATCGTGGAAAATCCCGCTATCCATCAACGACACCCCAAATCCCAATACCTCAGGCGCCGTCATTCTGATCGGCCCTCATATCTGTAAATCTCATGGAACCTGAGTGTCCAACATCGACACTCGAAACATCATGAAAAGTCGTATCCATCAACGACTCGTAAATACTCATCTCTCAGGCGCTGCATATCCAGATCGGCCCTCAAAATATCTCAGGTCATAACTCCCAAATGGTATCCTCCGGATATTCGTCAGGTTCTATACAATCACCGGTAGGTAGTTGTCACGACCCGAAATAGCACGTGACTGGCAGTTGAATCATGTGAAGTCTATAGGACTCCACCTAATTCAAGTGAGCCAAAAGCCCAGAAATCTAAACCATTTTAAAGAAGAAGTGAAGGAAAACTTGTTTTTAATCAAGTGGTTTTAATAAAATAAGTGGCATTAAACATTTAAAAGCAACATCATATTTTCCCAAAAATTTCAGCAGAGTCTCTCTTGTAAATACTGGCCCCAAACGGGTACAAACATGAATAATATACATAATGAATAAAGGAATCCCCAAGCGGGATCTAGCTCTTCTCCAATTGGCGGAAACAACTACGCAAGCAATATAGTATACAACGCCGAAAGGCGAGGGTCAAAACTCAGAAAGAAACCAGAGGAAAACCATAATAATACAAGCGCGACTCTATGGTCGAAAGAATACACATATGGTCTTCTAAGTCTATAATTTAGTACAAGTCTGGTTGATAGAGTTACTAGATACAACAGAATAAAAATAAAGTACAATGGTGGTCACGATGCGAGTGAACCCACCTACCAAAACAATCACCCGGAAAGGAGCCATATGCTAGCAAGCCGCAACGAACCCTGTACGACAACACCTGCAAGAAACTGTGGCACAACGGGGGTGAGTTGCCAACTCGTGAGTAGAAAACATCACCGAGAAGAAATCGTATGTATGACTCTCTCCTAGGTCATACAATAATATATCCACAATATATAACCTGAAGCATCTAAGTAATGGGAAGGGTAAACATCTATACAGAAGTGTAATACCAAGTGCTCGTGTCAGTACCTTAGGTAACAACATATCATATATATGATGTATGAACGCATGAAAACAGAATACATTTTGAATGAGAAAACTATTTTCATTTCTCAGTGAGATTTCTGTATAAAAATTGAAGTATCATCAATGAAATCAACAGAGAATCCGTGTCAAGTATCAACACAAAATATATATCCCAATTGAAAAAAATTCCAGAAATCAACTGATTTTTTGTGAATTAAAAATACTCAAAAAAATCAGCAGCGAAGGTTGATGTCTCGTAGACCCTTGTGCGTGTGCCTAGCATCCCTACAGTGGTATCAGAGCCAAGTTAGAGATTTAACCGAAGTCTAGGCGAAGTTTAAAGTCCGATCGAACTCCGAAAACCCGATATACCCTAGTTTCTGGAATTTTTTTTCAAAATGTGAGTTTTTGTGAATTAAAAATACTCAAAAAATCAGCAGGGAAATACAAAGGTTACTGTGCAGCACGTGCCTCCAATTCCTTCAATGCGCCGCGGAATCGCGGCAATGACTTGGCTTGCGCGGCGGTTCCGCGGCCGTACAGTTGACTTGTTGTTTTCTGTTTGCACAGTAATAACCGTAGGTGATTCCTGATTCTTCTGGGAATTTTTAATTATACTCAAGTGTTGAGTTTTCTGGGTTGTATTGGGGACTCGTTGATTTGATCGGATAATTTAACTTCGTTTAGTTTTGTCCGGGTAATTTTTAGAACGCGTTAAAAAGTTCGAACGGATATCAATAACTCATTTTTTCCCCTGTCGGAAATTTTTTCAAAAGTTGGATTTTTCCGTAGTTTAAGAACGTTCTAAGTCGTGCAAGTAACGCGATGGACCCTCTAGAAGACAACAAACCTTAACTCGATTACGTACCATCTGAACTGCCTCTAAACCTTAAGGTTTGGGGCAGTACGGCGTTGCCACATGTGAGGCGTTGGCTTGACCCTTCTACGGCTGGACCATTGGTACTGTGGCATGTGATGGATGTTTTTGAAACTAATTTCAAGTGTTGAGAATTATTTGGGAAATCTTGGGTGTTTGATAATTCGATCGGAAACTTTAACATTGTCTATTTATCTGGAATGTGATACAATATTTGGAAGCCACAAAAAGTTATGAGATAACTAATTTGAATGTTATAAATATAGCAATTTAGTCTCAGATGATCGGTTGCCACGGGATTTTGATGCGATCAAAAGTCCGTCGCAATCACATAGCGTACGCGGATACTCGCCGGGTAAACTTAACAGACAGCCACGCCCCAAAGCCCCGACCAAGTGACTGTAGGAGAACCCTGTCGCCAAAAGCATCCGTTCGGGTGCTTGCAGCAGCGGTGTTCCGCCTTAGTGCACTTCGTCGACGGCAACCAGGGGTGCGGCCGTCTACTAAAGTTTGCGACGAGCATTCGATCAGGATATCGGGAATCTTGTTGAATTGCCCGACTAGATATTGAAAAGTGTTTTCAATAATTGAGACTAAAATGCGGGGTTTATAATTGTTAGGCATGCGATGTCTAAGGAATTCATTTGTTAGGCATGCGATGTCTAAGGAGGTTGCGGATTCCAACTGTTGTGGTTTTACACTTTCTTTTCTATGACCATAAGCGTAGAATGTGGTGTATCGCCGGCTTCGTTGCTATACATCAACGACAATCGGGATACGCATACTTGCTTACGTTGATGATATGAGATATTATGTGTTACTGTGATATGTTATATTGGATTGTCGTGTTCTGAATGGCCGGGGGTTTTATGTGAGATGAGAGTTTTTCTTTTTCATTCATGTAAAATTCATTTGTATGTAATATTCTTTTATTGGGGCACTTCCGGACTAAGGATGATATCACCATTGTATTTTATTTACTTTTCCGCATTAGGTAGACCCAAGGCGGGGAGCAAAAGTAACCGGGTTCTAGGGTCCAGTGGGAGACCATCTCGAGAAGTCGAGACCGGGTCTCCTAACCCTAGAATTGGCAGTGTTGCTTGTCGCTCTCGTAGGGGTCTAGGGATATGGGTTTGGCTATTCATCGCGACCGTGGAATCCGTGTTTTATACAGGCTCGTATTAAAACACGGGCGTCCTAGTATATCCAATATTTCATATATGTTCTTCTGCTGCAATGTTCTGTGATGAGATCATATTACTGCCTGAGACGAATGTTTATATTATATACATGAGATATATGTTATATTGCAGATTTCGTTTCAAATGAGATGCTTGTGAAGCATAATAAAATGGGATTTCATTAATAAGATTAATGAAACTAAAAGAAACCTAAAGATGTTGTAGAAACTTGTTTAAAAACTGGTAGCTCTAGTTCTTGCTTTGCATAGCGATGTTTCTTGTAGAACATCCAGCACCTTATTCGATAAGAAAAGAGCCGAGATCCCTTCACCGGGAGTGACCTCTTTAGTGAAACTAGCAGATGCTACAAACACGGCTTGTCTTTTGATTGCTTCTATAGTTTTTGATTTGCATAGTGATATTTGTGAAATATCCTACACCTTATTCGATGAGGAAAGAGCCGACGATCCCTCCACCGGGAGTGACCTCTTTAGAAAAACTAGAAAATGCCTCAGAAACATTCCATTTAAAATCACTCGATTCTACAACGATATCAAGTTCATTACGCAAAGGGTTTTCTTAAAAACCTGTCGTAGCCCTCCGTCATTTCAGATAAGTACTACTTAGTATTCGTGCTGTGTTTGTTGACCTTAGCCAAGGCGTAGTGTGCGGTAGCTAATTGGTGCTTATCTGTATAAGCATATGATGCGACTGAGTTAGGGTAGTCGTGCGACTTTGTTGACCTTAGCCAAGGGTCGTGCGGGTGGGTTTAATTCAATTGGGAAATAACGGGTTGAACTTGGCTAGCACTTATGATTTGTTGACCTTAGCCAAGGTCATAAGATGCTAGGGGCAAAATATTATTGGGAATTTCAAGAGTTGAAATTTGCAAAGAGATTGCATACCTTCTATGAGATAGTTGGATCCCGATACCCGCTGCGAGTAAGAGTTACTACTGGGAAAGTTTTACACATTACAATTAGCCGATCAAGTAGGTGTCTAGAAAGGTGTTAACGGGGTTACGCCCCTGGGAAAATGAGGTTTATTTTAATTAGGTCCGTGCGAAAGCACGGGGAACCTCCCTCAAAGTACCGGCACTGGCCTGGCTGAAAGATTGGCGAACTTGTAGGGTGTAATTAATCCCGGCTAGTCTTTCCTTTTAGGGTTTGAAGGAAGATTTGACTAAAACAGTGGGAGACATCCTGACTAGATAAATTGATAACCAATCTAATCTTGTAAAAGCGCACGCTGAGTGTTTTCTTCTCTCTCTCTCTCTTGGTAGCGACCATATCACGCCTTAATCAAGATAATAATACGGATGTATTGACCGAACCCGCTTGTTATACTGAGCTGGGGAACGTTGGTCCCGCTCCAAATTA
Source organism: Agapanthus africanus (assembly GCA_030015575.1). Taxonomy (NCBI): domain Eukaryota; kingdom Viridiplantae; phylum Streptophyta; class Magnoliopsida; order Asparagales; family Amaryllidaceae; genus Agapanthus; species Agapanthus africanus. Next base: position 825,488,939 of record CM057338.1, on the reverse strand, counting down.
TAATTGTTATAAGACAGAGTAGGAAATAGGGGATTACCAGAATTCCCGTGCTGCCCAAACGAAGAAAGTGCATGTTGATGCATCTTCTTCGGGTGTGTTCATTACAAAGAACTGTTTCTTAGTATCCTTCACGTCCTGGGTATGAGATACCGGATCAGGTCCCCATATATGTAATTTGTTACATGGGCTACAGATAGGTAGAGAACTGAGAACGGGTGATAAGTTTCATGAGATAGAAACGGTGCAAGTATTGCAGCCAAGTCTGTTGGTCACTATCACTCTGTATTACCAGAATACATTGATTCTGAACGGATGTTATTAGATACCGAACCTGATATACAACATCATATCAGTCTCTTTATTATTAAAGAAGATTATAATTTTGTATTATTGGATAATGTTTTGAACATTTCCTATATCAAGAGTTGATCGGTTCAGGCACGTTATCTAAAAGCATTGACGTTCTAAATCAAACTACAGTTCTTAGTATACAGAACACACACAAGAGGAAGAGTTCAGAAATGAACGAATCCTTCTTGAGGCATTATAGACTAGGTCATAACAATGGGACCCGACTAGCTGAAGTTACATCTAGATGCATATTTAAATTAGTTTGAATTTACATCTTGTGAAATTTGCCGGTCATGTCACAGAGATAAGATGACCACAGCTCCGTTTATTGGAAACAGAGAAAGAGTTAGTGAACTCTTGGGATTGATACATGTTGATGTATGAAGGTCCCCTGTCTTCACATGCCAGGACCGGTTCTTTGTACTTCATTACATTCACTGATGATCTCTCAAGATTCAGACATATGTTCCTGTTGAAACACAAGTCCGAAACTTTTGAGATAATCACAGAATATAAGTTAGAAGTAGAGAACCAAAAACGGGTATAAGTTTATGTCCTTTGATGAGATCAAGGAGGAGAATACTTGAGCATGGGATTCCTGGACTATTCTAAAGGAGAATGAGATTCTCTCTCAGCATTACTCCTCCATATACACCACAGCACGTCGGTGTATCGGGGCGGAGCAATCACACCCTATTTGATATGGTGCGTTCTATGATGAGTACTACTGAGTTTCCTATTTCCTTTTGGAAGTTATGCACTTGTGAAGCTGCATACCTATTGAATAGGGTTCCAATCAAATCAGTTGCCTACCACTTCATATGTGATATGGAATTGGAAGAGCCCATATCTTAAGTAAGTAAAGATTTGGGGTTGTCCGGCCTATGTCTAAAAGCAAAATCCGGACAAGCTCAAGGCAAAGTCAGTTCTGTGGAACTTTGTTGGATATCCCAAGCATTCGCAAGGGAATATCTTCTACCAAACCGAGGAATAAAAGATGTTTTGTTTCTCAGCATGCCACCTTTGTGAAAGGGAATTTCTTGTGAAGAAATTATTGGCCATGAGGTAGAACTGGAAAGAGTTCCAGCTATACAAACTGCAGCTGATGATTTGGTAAACCCAGAGGATTCAATAGTTTCAAACGAATCTCAGCCTCTCCGACGATCTGGTAGGGTTCCTCATCCACCTGAGAGATACTTCGGTTTCTCTATGACAGTGGGAGCGAGGATTGCATCATGAGATGATGACCCAACTCGCTTCGAGCTGGCCATCAGGAGTGGGACTCTGTAAGAATGGCTAGATGCTTAGCGATCTGAGATGGAATCCTTATACACCAACAAAGTATGGACTTTGGTTGCTTTATCTGAAGGGTTAAATCCCCATCAGGAGCAAGTATATCTTGAGAAGATTACTTGGTGTACATGGAAAAGTTGAGACTTTCAAAGCTATGCTTAAAGTCCATCCAGATCCTACTTGCCACGGCTACATACCATGACTATGATATCTGGCGGTTGGGTGTCATGACTGCTTTTCTAAATGATAATTTGGAAGAGAGCGTCTATAAGTACACAGCTAGAGAGCTTCGTAGCTAGTGGGAGCAGCGGAAACGTGTGCAAGATGTTTTATGTTGATAAAGCAGGCATCGCGGAGTTGGAACATCTGTTTTGATGTAATAGTCAAAGAGTTTGACTTCATCTAAATGGTAGATGAACCTTGTATATACAAAAAGGTAGTAGAGAGTATGGTGGAGATCCTCGTAGAGTAGGTGGATGACATACTCTTGATAGGAAAGTAGTTTCCTATGCTACGCTCGGTCAATCTCCGCTTATCATAAGGATTCTCCATATAGGATCAAAGTGATACCTCCTAAATCCTGGGTTTTAATCTATGAGATAGATGTAATTGGATGTTAGGATTCTCACTAGTTGTAGTGAGATGGTATCAATCGATCCTGGGGAGAATCACTGGAAAGGTTCCAGGATGATAAGGACGACTGAATGTCAGTCACAGGAATTGTCTTTACCCTCAGTGGAGGGACGGTATATTGGAAGAGTTCCAAGCTAGATACCGTGACTTACTAGACGATTAAAGGCGAGATACATCGTTACCAAGAATGCTACCAAAGAGGCAGTCTGGATAAATATAAGTTCATGAGATGAACTTCGTTCCTGCCATTGTGTGACAATGGAGTTGTAGCTTATGCCAAGGAACCCCCGTCCCATCAGAAATCCAGATATAATTCTTGGGCACTATCACCTGATCATGGAGATGGTTGATCTCCAGGGAGATCGAGGATAGGAGGGTAGACACAGAGGACAACAGCACGGATCCACTCACAAAGGCCTTTTTCCCAGTAGAGACTTTTATGGGATGGTTGAGTATGAGATACTTCAACCACAGCTAATTGTTGGGTATGTGACACCACAACAGATGGCCCTAGTGCAAGTGGGAGATTGTGAGTTATATTTATTCCCTAGAGGCCATTACTGTACATACGATGTATATTGTAGTGGATGCTTGGACCTATATAGGGAGGACTTTGCTCGAAATGATAGTATGCTATCTGGTTGCTCTTTATCTTAACATGTACTCTGATTTTCTCTATGTTACATGTTGATAAAGCCTTTAGGATATGTACTCGACTACTGGGACTATGATAAGATCATACTAGTGGGGCCACGGTAGTCGACGAGTACATCCTATAACTGTTCCTAGTCGAGGGTGTATCGAGACAGGGCATCGATACACCAGAGTAGACTAGCGTATACGCATCTTGACCCATATGATGGGCGATGCATGATCCCATATCCATCGGTGTTTGACATCAAGGATGGTGTACGGGTGCTCAGTAGAGACTGGGTACACTGGACGGACTCGCCGAGAACTCCCAGATGGTATTATACCTCACGTCAGATGGCAGTTCTCTGGTGACACTGGTACAGGTTTGTCTGTAGACCCGAGATCGTCATAGTGTCTTGTGTGATTCCCACTGTGCTTTGATTTCCATCATACCACGTCCAAGAGGGCGTGCAAAAAGGTGGCTTTTGGGTACAGTCCCGAATCACATGGTGGCAATGAGCGATAGGAGGGGATTCGCCTCTCCCGGTATAGGGAGTTGATGTTGCTCTGTGTTAGATTGGCTATAACTGGAAATCCTTGGCCAGGGTTGCTGAGATTTACTGGTAAGTGTTATCAGTAGTTTCTCGAACTGTTATAGATCTCATATCGACATGACTTATCAAGCTACTGGGGTCTGACGTTTACCACCCCTAGGCAAGATATGCGACATATCAGACGAAGAGACCGGACTGTACGGGAGTGTTACTGATTGGATTCGCAGGAGAATGTATAGGCTTGCTTGTTGATCTTCTGATCGCTCAATACCTGGGTGGCTGTTACGTTTAGCTGACCGCTTGCAGCTTGTGGGTGTTTGATATGATCATCACCTACTGCCGGCGTATTGACGATTCTTTAGAGTCCTACACAGAGGTTTCTTTACTCAGGCAAAATGGAGTAGGGGCACATATGTGATATGTGCAGGACCTAGGATAATGCAATATGAGATACCGTATTATATTCTCGTGATATTTGATATCAGCCAGGTCATCGGATCAAGTGTTGATTCGATGAATCGGTAAATGAGATATTAGTCGGTTATATGCGATATAGCCGGATTGTCGGATCAAGTGTTGATTCGATAATTTAATGTATAATAATATATATGATATAATAAATTACATTAACTAATATTAGCTCCCTAAAAGATTCTTTTTCTCACTCGGGTAATACATTAATATATATGCGATATATGTTAATTGTATTATTTTATTTTGTTACAATAAATATTATATATGTGATATATAATATTGTAACATGATATGATTACTAATTCAACATGTTTAGTGGAGATTAAACAAGATTAGGGTTTGATTTGGGTTAGTTCATTCATGAACCTTCTAGAAGGTTTCTTTTGTCATGAGTTACGATATTATGTTGATATTTTCAAGTGACTCATCTTTAACCCAACCCAAATCCTAGCCCTAGTTAATTCTCTACATGAGTTAGCCATGTCATAACAAACCATGGTTGCATCATTAATCATCATTCCTTTTTCATTATTCATCACAAAAGGATCACCATTCTTCTTCTTCATCTTTGAGCTTTGGAAAAAGCTTTCTAGATTTTTCTTGTGTGATGAAAATGAGTGAGAATGTGAAAACAAATGAGAGAAAAAATCCTACTTCATCATCTTCATCTATCCTTGCCATTTAGATGAGGGTGTTCACTTCATTTAGTGAGTGAGAGCTTGTGTTAATGAAACTTCAAGGTAGATCATCTTTGTTATCGAAGATCGGAAACAAGCATGCATCATTCTCTTCGTGGAGCCTCTCGAGAGTCCGGATGCACGATGATCGCAGCGAAGGGACCTCAACACGGAGCTTTAGAAGTGAAGGACTGGATCTACAAAGGTTGTAATCCCTCTCACTTAGTGTTAAACTGTTTAACATGCTTGTTTCGCCTAATCTCTAGTTTAAAGATCTAGTTTAGGGTTGTTCGGCACGGCTAAATTTTAAATCGGGCATGGTTGATGCCTCGTAGACCCTTATGCGTGTGCCTAGCATCCTTACACCAGTATCTCAATATCTCGGGCTCCGGCAATCCGGAATGGCCCATATCATAAAAATATCATATCTCAATGTCTCAATATCTTGGACTCCGGCAGTCCGGACTGGCCCTAGGCTCCGGCAATCCGGACTGGCCCAAATCATAAATATCTCACGACTATGTCGGTATCCTCCAGATATCCGCCGCATCACACATAACCGGTCGGTAGTGCTCCCCTGCCGGGCTTAACGCCATCATCTGCGACCATCTTGCCCCGGGGTACCATACTGGGTCTACCATGTGTAGGGTTCCTAGGCACACTAATGAAGTCTCACAAGTGATCAAACATGCCCCATTAAAAATTTAATGTGCCTACAAACCCTAATACGGATCGTTAACTAGATAATGAGGCGATGCAATGCGAGTAAACGAATTTAGCGCTAAAGGAAAAGGGCTACAACCTTTGTAGATCCGGTCCTCCACCTCCATAACTCCGTGATGAAGTCTCCTCGCTGCGATCATCGGATCTCGGGCTCTAGCGTCGGCTTCATCGGAGAAATGGGCGGGCTTGGTCGTCGGCTTTGATGCCGAAGATGATCTACGTCGAGGCATCACAAGATCAAGCTCCCACTTCACCAAGTCATGAAACTTGTGAAGAAAACACCCTATACTACTTGGCAAGAGGTAGAGGATGAGGAAATAGGAAGTGGGTTCACTTTGGAATTGGATTTCTCACTCTTTTTCACTAGTTGCCATTGATGGAGGCAAGCTTTCTCCATGTTGAAAAAGGAGAAGAAGAAGAAGATAATATTATGAGTTATTTTCAAAATGAAAATAATATCAATACTTATCATATGGCAACCATGATTAGGTGTAGAGAATAGACCATGGTTAGTTGGAATGGTTGGGGTTAAGCATGAGACAAATATGGTGGACTTGTTCAAAGCTTCATGAAGCTTCAACTAGAAAACAAATCAAGCCACAATTTCTCATTATCTTTCTAAAAAATGAATAAATAAATAAATAAATGAATAAGTAAATAAAATCAAAACCCTAACCATCACATAACCATGGTTTAATCTAAACATACACCCTAACATTCATGTATCATCAAACATGATACAATCTTGTGCACAAAAGTATATCACATATACAACTTGTGTACATCAAGTGAGAAAATCCAATTTAAGTGAACCAATACTAGTTAATGCAAAGTAATATATCAAATATATAATTATGCATTAAATCATTAAATCAATACTTGATTTAACGATCCGGTCATATCGCATATAACCGACTAGTATCCAATGTATCGGCTTATCGAATCAATCCTCGATTCGATAACTAGGTTATATCGCATACAACCATTCGATACATTCATCGCGAGAAATAGAATACGGTATCACATACACGCATTATTCTCGGTCCCGCACATATCTCATATGCGCTCCTATTTCGTTTCGCTTGAGCCAGGAAACCTCTGTGTAGGACTCTAAAGACTCGTCAATACGCCGGCAGTAGATGATGATCATATCAAACACCCACAAGCCGCAAGTGGTCTGCTAAACGTAACGGCCACCCGGGTATTGAGCGATCAGAAGATCGACGAGCAAGCCCGCTCACACTCCTGTGAATCCAACCAGAGTAACACTTACCGTACAGTCCGGTCTGTTCGTCTGATATGTCGCATATCTCGCCTAGGGGTGGTAAACGTCAGACCCCAATAGCTTGATAAGTCATGCCGACGTAGGGTCCATAACATTCGTGAAACTACTGATAACTCTTACCAGTATATCACTGCAACCCTGGCCAGGGATTTCCTGTTATGGCCAGTCGTGCATAGCGCAACATCAACCCCCAATACCGGGAGAGACGAATCCTCTCCTATCGCTCATTGCGTCCATGTGAATCGGGACTGTACCCAAAAACCACCTGTTTGCACGACTCAGTAGAGCCGTGGTAGGATGGAAATCAAAGCACAGTGGGAGACACACAAGACTCTATGACGATCTCGGGTCAACAGACTAAGCTGTACCAGTGTCACCAGAGAACTGCCATCTGACGTGAGGTATAATACCATCTGGGAGTTCTCGGCGAGTCCGTTCAGTGTACCCAATCTCCACTGAGCACCCGCATACCATCTATGATGTCAAACACCAATGGATATGGGATCATCCATCGCCCATCACATGGGTCGAGAAGATATACGCTAGTCTACTCTGGAATATCGATGCCCCGTCTCGATATTCCCACGACTAGGAACATTGAAGGATGTACTCATAGACTATCCAGGCCCCACTAGTATGATCTACATCATAGTCCTGGAAGTCGAGCATACATCCTAAGGGCTTTATCAACATGTAATCAGAGAGACAGAGAGTATACATGTTAAGATAAAGAGCAACCAGATAGCGTACTATCATGTCGAGCAAGAAAGTCCTACCTATATATGTCCCAGCATCCACTACAATATACATCCAATGTACAGTAATGGCCTCTAGGGCATACATATAACTAACAATCTCCCACTTGCACTAGGGCCATCTGTAGCAGTAGTTGTAGTATCTAATACTCAACCATCCCCTAAAAGTCTCTCTTTGGAAAAAGGCCTTCGTGAGTGGATCCGCCGTGTTGTCCTCTGAGTCTACTCTCCTAGCCTCGATCACCCTGGAGATCAACTATCTCCATGATCAGGTGATGCTTCCTCAGAATATGTCTGGGTCACTGAAGGGACCAGGGTTCACGGGCCAAAGCCACCCTTCCATTGTCACACAATGGTAGGAACCTAGTTCATCTTATGAACCAATATACACCCAAACTTCCTCTTTGGTAGTATCTTTAATAGCGATGTTACCAGCCTTTATCGTCTAGTTTGCCACGGTATCTAGCTTGGAACTCTTCCAACATACCGTTCCTCCACTGAGGGTGAAGACAATGCCTGTGACTGACATTCAATCGTCCTTATCTCCCTGGAACACTTCCAGTGATTCTTCCCAGGATCGATTGATACTATCTTACTATTGCTAGTGAGAATCCTAACATCCATTTAGATCTATCTCATAGACCCAAATCCCAGGATTTAGGAGGTATCATCTTTATCCTATATGGAGAATCCATGTGATAAGCGGAGATTGACCGAGCGTAGTATAGGGAATCCCATTCCTATCAAGAGTATGTTGTCTACATACAATACGAGGATGACCACCTTACTCTCTACTACCTTTTTGTACTTACAAGGTTCATCTACCATTTTGATGAAGTCAAACTCTTTGACTACCACATCTAAACAGATGTTCCAACTCCGCGATGCCTGCTTTATTATGTAAAGCAACTTGCACATGTTTCCGCTGCTCCCACTGTTTACGAAGCCTTCTGGCTGTGTTCTTATAGACGTTCTCTTCTAAATCATTATTTTAGAAAAGTAGTCATGGCACCCAACCACCAGATATCGTAGTCATGGTGTGTAGCAATGGCAAGTAGGATCTGGATGGACTTAAGCATAGCCACTGGAAAAGGTTTCATCATTATCCACGCCTGGTTGATGACTAAAACCTTTAACAAGTCTAGCTTTGAAAGTCTCAACTTTTCCATCTACACCAAGTAATCTTCTCAAGATATACTTTCTCCTGATGTGGATTTAACCCTTCAGATATGGCAGCTAAAGTCCATACTTTGCTGGTGTACATGGATTCCATCTCAGATCGCTAAGCATCCAGCCATTCTTACAGAGTCCTTACTCTCGATGACCTGCTCGAATCTAGTTGGGTCATCATTTCATGATGCAATCCTTGCTCCCACTGTCATCGAGAAACCGAAGTATCTCTCAAGCAGGTGAGGAACCCTGCTAAATCGGCGGAGAGGCTGAGGTTCATCGGGAACTATTGAATCCTTTGGTTCTGTCAAATCATCAGCTGCAGTTTTGTATAGTTGGAACCTTTCCAGTTCTACAGAACTGACCTTGCCTCGATCTTGTCCGGATTTTGCTTTTGACATAGGCCGAACAATCCTAAATCTTAACTTACTTAAGAGTGTTAGTTATATGTATGCCCTAGAGGCCATTACTATACATAGGATGTATATTGTAGTGGATGCTTGGACATATATAGGGAGGACTTTCTTGCTCGACATGATAGTATGCTATCTGGTTACTCTTTACCTTAACGTGTATACTGATTGTCTCTCTGTTACATGTTGGTAAAGCCCTTAGGATGTGTACTTGACTACCTAGACTATGATGCAGATCATACTAGTGTGGACATGGTAGTCCATAAGTACATCCTTCAAGGTCCCTAGTCGTGGGTGTATCGAGATGGGGCATCGATATACCAGAGTAGACTAGCGTATACCTGCTCGACCCATACAGATGGGCGATGGATGATCCCATATCCATTGGTGTTTGACATCAGAGATGATATACGGGTGCTCAGTGGAGACTGGGTACACTGGACGGACTCGCCGAGAACTCCCAGATGGTATTATACCTTACGTCAGATGGCAGTTCTCTGGTGACACTGGTACAGAGTAGTCTGTTGACCCGAGATCGTCATAGAGTCTTGTGTGATTCCCACTGTGCTTTGATTTCCACCTTACCACGTCCAAGAGGGCGTGCAAAACGGTGGTTTTTGGGTACAGTCCCGAATCACATGGAGGCAATGAGCGATAGGAGGGGATTCGTCTCTCCCGGTATAGGGAGTTGATGTTGCGCTGTGTTCGATTGGCTGTAACCGGAAATCCCTTGCCAGGGTTGCTGAGATTTACTGGTAAGTGTTACCAGTAGTTTCTCGAACTGTTATAGACCTCATATCGACACGACTTATCGAGCTATTGGGTCTGACGTTTACCACCCCTAGGCGAGATATGCGACATATCAGACGATCAGACCGGACTGTACGGTAGTGTTACTGGTTGGATTCACTGGAGTGTGAGCGGGCTTGCTCGTCGATCTTCTGATCGCTCAATACCCGGGTGGCCGTTACGTTTAGCAGACCGCTTGCGGCTTGTGGGTGTTTAATATGATCATCACCTGCTGCCGGCGTATTGACGAGTCTTTAGAGTCCTACACAGAGGTTTCCTGGCTCAAGCGAAACGAAATAGGAGCGCATATGAGATATGTGCGGGACCGAGAATAATGCGTGTATGTGATACCGTATTCTATTCTCGCGATGAATGTATCGATTGGTTGTATGCGATATAACCTAGTTATCGAATCAAGGATTGATTCGATAAGCCGATACATTGGATACTAGTCGGTTATATGCGACATGACCGGATCATTGAATCAAGTGTTGATTTAATGATTTAATATATAATTATATATTTGATATATTACTTTGCATTAACTAGTATTGGTTCACTTTATATGGATTTTCTCACTTGGTTTGCACAAGTTGTATATGTGATATACTTTTGTGCACTTGATTGTGTCATGTTTGATGATACATGTTAACTAGGGTTTGTGTAAAGATTGAACCATGGTTATATGAATGGTTAGGGTTTTGTTTTCTTATTCATTTATTTGTTTGTTTATTCATTTTGGCAAAAGGGAAATGGTGGCTAATTTGGATATTTGTTGAAGCTTCATGAAGCTTTGACTTAGTCACCATTTTTGTCTTCATACCTAACCTAACCATTCACTTAACCTTAGTTTAGTCTCTACACTTGACCATGGTTATTATTATGATAAGTATTCTTTTTATATCCATTTTTTTAATAACTTATCATAACAATTATCTTCTTCTTCTTCTTCTTCACTTGAAGAAAACCTTTTTTCATCAATGGTGATTGATGAAAATGAGTGAGAAATCCAATTCTAAAGTCTACCCACTTCCTATTTCTTCATCCTATACCTCTTGCCAATTAGTAGAGTGTGTTTCCTTCACAAGTTTTCTTGACTTGGTGAAGTTGGAGCTTGATCTAGCGATGCCTCGACGTAGATCATCTTCGGCACGTCGTCGATGACCTAGCCCGCTTCTTCTCCGATGAAGCCGACGCTAGAGCCCGGGATTGCATGAGGACAGCGGAGAGGACTTCATCACGGAGCCGTGGAGGCGGAGGAACGGATCTACAAAGGTTGTATTTCCGTACTCTTAGTTAAAGTAGTTAACTAGTTTCTTTATCGCCTAAACATCTAGCCAACGATCCGTATTAGGGTTTCTCGGCACCGTTAATTTTTGAAATTGGCATGGTTGATGCCCTGTGAGACCTCTAGTGTGTGCCTAGGAACCCTACAGTGGTATCAGAGCCTAGCTAAAGCCTTAGGCGAAGTCTAGACGGAGTTTGAAGTCCGATCGAATCCGAAACCCCATTTTTCCACGCTCTCTGGACTTTTTCTGAAAACATGGATTTTTCCAGATTAAAAATTCTTAAAAAATTCAGCAGGGAATTATAAGAATTACGATGCAAAATTTTTCTAGTGACGCCTCCATAGTGCGGCGGAACCGCGGCATAAGCCCTGCTTATGCGGCGGTTCCGCGGCCACATCATTAGATTGTCCTATAATATTTGTACAGTAATTCATGATTTCTGGTGCTGGATTTTCTGGGATTTTTTAATATTTATTCAAGAGTTGAATTTTCTGGGGTTGTTTTGGGGATTCGGTGTTTCGATCGGAGTATCAGATTTTGTCTATGTGGCTTTCCGGATAAATTTTAGAATATGTTAAAAAGTTTGACCGGATATAAATACCCAATTTTTCCCCTGTCGGGAAATTTCCAAGTTTTGGATTTTTCCGTGGTTTAAAGACGTTCTAAGTAGTGCAAGTAACGCGATGGTCCCTCTAGAAGACAACAAACCTTAACTCGATTATGTGACCGTCTTGAACTGCCCTTTGAACCTTCGGGTTTGGGGCAGTACGGCGTGCCACATGTGAGGCGTTGGCTTGACCCTTCTACGGCTGGACCGTTGGTACTGAGGCACGAACTGAATGTTTTTAGACTTATTTCATGTGTTGATCTGTATCGGGAAAACTTGGGTGTTTGACTGTTTGATCGAAAAGTTTAACATTTTCTATTTATCTGGAATGGGATACAATAATTGGAATTCACAATAAGTTATGAGATAACTGAATGAATGTTATAAACATAGCAGTTTAGTTTCACTTGATCGGTTGCCACGGAATTTTGATGTGATCAAAAGTCCGTCGCAATCACGTAGCGTACGCGGATACTCGCCGGGTAAACTTAATAGACAGCCTCACCCCATAGCCCCGACTAAGTGACTGTAGGAGAACCCCGTCGCCGAAAGCATCCGTTCGGGTGCTCGCGGCAGCGGTGTTCCGTCTTGGTGCACTTCGTCGATGGCGTCGGGGGTGCGGCCGTCTGCTGAAGTTTGCGACGAGCATTCGATCGGGATGTCGGGAATCTTGCTGAATTGCCCGACTTGATATTGAAAAGTGTTTTCGATAATGAGACTAAAATGCGGGGTTTATAATTGTTAGGCATGCGATGTCTAAGGAATTCATTTGATTAGGCATGCGATGTCTATGCAGGTTGCGGATTCCAACTGTTGTAGTTTTACACTTTCTTTTCTGTGACCGTAAGTGTAATATGTGATATCGCCGGTTTCGTTGCTATATGTCAACGACAATTGGGATGCGCATATTTACTTACGTTGATGACATGTGATGTTATGTGTTGCTGGATATGTTATATTGGATCGTCGTGTTTGAATAGCCGGGGGGTTTTTATGTGAGATGAGTGTTTTTTCATTTTCATTCATGTAAAAACTTGTATGTAATATTCTTTTATTGGGGCACTTCCAGGTTGCGGAAGTTGTCACCTTTTGTATATTATTTACTTTTTCGCACTAAGATAGACCCAAGGAGGGGAGCATAAGTAACCAGGTTCTGGAGTCCAGTGGGAGACCAACTCGAGGAGTCGAGTCTGGGTCTCCTAACTCTAGAATTGGTAGGGTTGCTTGCCGCTCTCGTAGGGGTCTAGGGGTGTGGGTTTGGCTATTCATCGCGACCGTGGAATCCGTGTTTTATACTGGCTCGTATTAAAAACACGGACGTCCTAGTATATCCAATATTTCATATGTTTCTTCTGCTGCGATATCTGTGATGTGATCATGTGATGTTCTGTGATAGATACAGTATACAGTATATATGATATATTATATAGACGTTACTTATGTTTTACACCCGCGCTAGCCCTGCCCCGCTCTGCCGTTAGTTACCTAACCTAACGGTGCACGAGGGGACATCGAGGCGAATGCGGATGGCATAAGTGTACGTCGTATTTATCTGTGATGTTTAGGTACTTAAATGATGGGACTTCATTAATGTGATTAATGAAAGTAAAAGAAACCTAAAGATGTTGTAGAATCGAATTTCAAAAATAAAACAGGTAGCTACAGTTCTTGCTTTGCACAGCGGTATATATGATATATCCTGCACCTTATTCGATAAGGAAAGGACCGAGATCCCTTCACCGGGAGTGACTCCTTTAGAAATAACTGGCAGATGCTACACACTCGGTTTGTCTTTTGATTGCTTTTAAGAGTTTTTGCTTTGCACAGTGATATATATGATATATCCCGCACCTCATCAACGAGGAAAGGGCCGACGATCCCTTCACCGGGAGTGACCCCTTTAGCAAAACTAGAAAAGCCTCAAAAAAACACTCCATTTCAAAAATCATTTGATTCTACAACGATATCAAGTTCATTACGCAATAGGTTTTCAGAAAAACCTGTCGTAGCCCTCCATCATTTCAGATAAGTAGTAGTTAGTATTTGTGCTGCGTTTGTTGGCCTTTGTCAAGGCGCAGTGTGCGGTAGCTAACTGGTGCTTATCTGCTTATGCATATGATGCAGATTGGGTTAGGGTAGTCGTGCGACCTTGTTGGCCTTTGTCAAGGGTCGTGCGGGTGGGTTTAATTCAATCAGGAAATGACGGGTTGAACTTGACTGGCATCCTATGGTTTGTTGGCCTTTGTCAAGGTCATAGGAGGTTAGGGGCAAAATTATCGGGAATTTCAAGTGTTGAAATTTGCAATGAGATTGCATACCTTCTATGAGATAGTTGGATCCCGATACCCACTGCGAGTAATTGTTACTCCTGGAAGAGTTTTACACATTACAATTAGCCGATCAAGTAGGTATCTAGAAAGGTGTCAACGGGGTTATGCCTCTGGGAAAACGAGGTTTATTGTAATTAGGTTCGTGCGAAAGCACGGGGGACCTCCCTCAAAGTACCGACACTGGCCTGGCTGAAAGATTGGCGAACTTGTAGCGTGTAATTAATCCCGGCTAGTCTTTCCTTTTAGGGTTTGAAGGAAGATTTGATAAAAACAGTGGGAGCCATCCTGATTAGATAAAATAATAACCAATCTATTCTTGCAAGAGCGCACGCTGAGTGTTTTCTTCTCTCTCTCTCCACGTAGCGACCATATCACGCCTTAATCAAGATAATAATACGGATATATTGACCGAACCCGCTTGTTATACTGAGCTGGGGATCGTTGGCCCCGCTCCACCTTATAATTGTTATAAGACAGAGCAGGAAATTGGGGATTACCAGAATTTCCATGCCGCCCAAACGAAGAGAGTGCATGCTGATGCATCATCTTCGGGTGTGTTCATTATACAGAACTGTTTCTCAGTATTCTTTACGTCCTGGGTATGTGATACCAGATCAGGATCCCGCATATGTAATTTGTTACATGGGCTACAGATAGGTAAAGAACTGAGAAAGGGTGATAAGTTTCATGAGACAGAAAATGGGGCAAGTGTTGCAGCCAAGTCTGTTGGTCACTGTCACCCTGTATTATCAATACATTGATTCTGAACGAATGTTATTAAATACCGAACCTGATATACAAAATCATATCAGTCTCTTTATTTGTAAAGAAAGGATATAATCTTGTATTGTTGGATAATGTTTTGAACATTTCCTATATCAAAAGTTGATCGTTTCAGGCACGTTATCTAAAAGCATTAACGTTCTAAATCAAACTACAGTTTCTTGTATACAGAACACACACAAGAGGAAGAGTTCAGAAATGAACGGATCATTCTTGAGGTATTGTAGACTAGGTCATATCAATGCGACCTGACTAGCTGAAGTTACATATAGATGCATATTTAAATCTGTTTGAATTTACATCTTATGAAACTTGCCAGTCATGTCACAAAGATACGATGACCATAGCTCTGTTTACTGGAAACAGAGAAAGAGTTAGTAAACTCTTGGGATGATACATGTTGATGTATGTAAGGTCCCCTGTCTACATATGCCAGGACTGGTTCTTTGTACTTCGTTACATTCTCTGATAATCTCTCAAGATTCAGACATATGTTCCTGTTGAAACACAAGTCCGAACCTTTTGAGATATTCACAGAATATGATTTAGAAGTAGAAAACCAAAACACGGGTATAAGTATTATGTCCTTTGATGAGATCGAGGAGGAGAATACTTGAGCACGGAAATCCTGGATTATTCTAAAGGAGAATGGGATTCTCTCTCAGCATTACTCCTCCGTATACACCATAGCACGATGGTATATCGGGGCGGAGCAATAGCACCCTATGTGATATGGTGTGCTCTATGATGAGTACTACTGAGTTTCCTATTTCCTTTTGGGAGTTATGCACTTGAGAAGCTGCATACTAATTGAATTGGGTTCCAATCAAATCAGTTGCCTACCGCTTCATATGTGATATGGAAAGGGAAGAGCCCATATCTTAAGTTGGTTAAGATTTGGGGTTGTCCGGGCTATGTCTAAAAGCATAATCCGGACAAGCTCGAGGCAAGGTCTGTTATGTAGAACTGGAAATGTTCCAGCTATACAAACTGCAGCTGATGATTTGAAAGAACCAAAGGATTCAATAGTTACCAACGAACCTCAGCCTCTCCGCCGATCTAGTAGGGTTCCTCACCCACCTGAGAGATACTTCGGTTTCTCGATGACAGTGGGAGCGAGGATTGCATCATGAGATGATGACCCAACTAGTTTCGAGCTGGCCATCAAGAGTGGTACTCTGTAAGAATGGCTGGATGCTTAGTGATCTGAGATGGAATCCTTATACACCAACAAATTATGGACTTTAGTTGCTTTATCTGAAGGGTTAAATCCCCATCAGGAGCAAGTATATCTTGAGAAGATTACTTGGTGTATATGGAAAAGTTGAGACATTCAAAGGTAGACTTGTTAAAGGTTTGCATCATTAACCAGGTATGGATCATGATGAAACCTTTTCTAAGGAGCTATGCTTAAGTCCATTCAGATCCTACTTGCCACGGCTTCATACCATGACTACGATATCTGGCGGTTGGGTGTCATGACTGCTTTTCTTAAATGATATTTCAGAAAAGAGAGTCTGTAAGTACACAGTCAGAGGGCTTCGTAGACAGTGGGAGCAGCAGAAACGTGTGCAAGATGGTTTATGTGATAAAACAGGCATCGCGGAGTTGGAACATCTGTTTTAATGAATTAGTCAAACAGTTTGACATCATCAAAATGGTAGATGAACCTTGTATATACAAAAAGGTAGTAGGGAGTATGGTAATGATCCTCGTAGAGTACGTGGATGACATACTCTTGATAGGGAAGGAGTTTCCTATGCTACGCTCGGTCAATCTCCGCTTATCACAATGATTCTCCATAAAGGATCAAAGTGATACCTCCTAAATCCTGGATTTTGGATCTATGAGATAGATCTAATTGGATGTTAGGATTCTCACTAGTTGTAGTGAGATGGTATCAATCGATCCTGGGGAGAATCACTGGAAGGGTTCCAGAATGATAAGGACGACTGAAAGTCAATCACAGGCATTGTCTTTACCCTCAGTAAAGGGACAGTATGTTGGAAGAGTTCCAAGCTAGATACCGTGGCTAACTAGACGATAAAGGCAGGATACATCGCTACTTAAGATGCTACCAAAGAGGATGTTTGGGTGTATATTGGTTCATGAGATGAACTACGTTCCAACCATTGTAAGACAATGGAGTTGTGGCTTATGCCAAGGAACGCCGGTCCCATTAGTGATCCAGACATATTCTAAGGCAGTGTCACCTGATCATGGAGATGGTTGATCTCCAAGGGATCAAGGTTAGGAGAGTAGACTCAGAGGACAACACGGCGGATCCACTCACAAAGGCCTTTTCCCAGAGAGAGACTATTATGGGATGGTTGAGTATGAGATACTTCAACCACTGCTATCAGATGGCCCTAGTGCAAGTGGGAGATTGTTAGTTATATGTATGCCCTAGAGGCCATTACTATACATAGGATGTATATTGTAGTGGATGCTTGGACATATATAGGGAGGACTTTCTTGCTCGACATGATAGTATGCTATCTGGTTACTCTTTACCTTAACGTGTATACTGATTGTCTCTCTGTTACATGTTGGTAAAGCCCTTAGGATGTGTACTTAACTACCTAGACTACGATGCAGATCATACTAGTGGGGACATGGTAGTCCATAAGTACATCCTTCAAGGTCCCTAGTCGTGGGTGTATCGAGATGGGGCATCGATATACCAGAGTAGACTAGCGTATACCTGCTCGACCCATACAGATGGGCGATGGATGATCCCATATCCATTGGTGTTTGACATCAGAGATGATATACGGGTGCTCAGTGGAGACTGGATACACTGGACGGACTCGCCGAGAACTCCCAGATGGTATTATACCTTACGTCAGATGGCAGTTCTCTGGTGACACTGGTACAGAGTAGTCTGTTGACCCGAGATCGTCATAGAGTCTTGTGTGATTCCCACTGTGCTTTGATTTCCAACTTACCACGTCCAAGAGGACGTGCAAAACGGTGGTTTTTGGGTACAGTCCCGAATCACATGGAGGCAATGAGCGATAGGAGGGGATTCGTCTCTCCCGGTATAGGGTGTTGATGTTGCGCTGTGTTCGATTGGCTGTAACCGGAAATCCCTTGCCAGGGTTGCTGAGATTTACTGGTAAGTGTTACCAGTAGTTTCTCGAACTGTTATAGACCTCATATCGACACGACTTATCGAGCTATTGGGGTCTGACGTTTACCACCCCTAGGCGAGATATTCGACATATCAGACGATCAGACCGGACTGTACGGTAGTGTTACTGGTTGGATTCACTGGAGTGTGAGCGGGCTTGCTCGTCGATCTTCTGATCGCTCAATACCCGGGTGGCCGTTACGTTTAGCAGACCGCTTGCGGCTTGTGGGTGTTTGATATGATCATCACCTGCTGCCGGCGTATTGACGAGTCTTTAGAGTCCTACACAGAGGTTTCCTGGCTCAAACGAAACGAAATAGGAGCGCATATGAGATATGTGCGGGACCGAGAATAATGCGTGTATGTGATACCGTATTCTATTCTCGCGATGAATGTATCGATTGGTTGTATGCGATATAACCTAGTTATCGAATCAAGGATTGATTCGATAAGCCGATACATTGGATACTAGTCGGTTATGTGCGACATGACCGGATCATTGAATCAAGTGTTGATTTAATGATTTAATATATAATTATATATTTGATATATTACTTTGCATTAACTAGTATTGGTTCACTTTATATGGATTTTCTCACTTGGATTGCACAAGTTGTATATGTGATATACTTTTGTGCACTTGATTATGTCATGTTTGATGATACATGTTAACTAGGGTTTGTGTAAAGATTGAACCATGGTTATATGAATGGTTAGGGTTTTGTTTTCTTATTCATTTATTTGTTTATTTATTCATTTTGGCAAAAGGAAAATGGTGGCTAATTTGGATATTTGTTGAAGCTTCATGAAGCTTTGACTTAGTCACCATTTTTGTCTTCATACCTAACCTAACCATTCACTTAACCTTAGTTTAGTCTCTACACTTGACCATGGTTATTATTATGATAAGTATTCTTTTTATATCCATTTTTTTAATAACTTATCATAACAATTATCTTCTTCTTCTTCTTCTTCACTTGAAGAAAACCTTTCTTCATCAATGGTGATTGATGAAAATGAGTGAGAAATCCAATTCTAAAGTCTACCCACTTCCTATTTCTTCATCCTCTACATCTTGCCAAGTAGTAGAGTGTGTTTCCTTCACAAGTTTTCTTGACTTGGTGAAGTTGGAGCTTGATCTAGCGATGCCTCGACGTAGATCATCTTCGGCAAGTCGTCGATGACCTAGCCCGCTTATTCTCCGATGAAGCCGACGCTAGAGCCCGGGATTGCATGAGGACAGCGGAGAGGACTTCATCACGGAGCCGTGGAGGAGGAGGAACGGATCTACAAAGGTTGTATTTCCGTACTCTTAGTTAAAGTAGTTAACTAGTTTCTTTATCGCCTAAACATCTAGCCAACGATCCGTATTAGGGTTTCTCGGCACCGTTAATTTTTGAAATTGGCATGGTTGATGCCTTGTGAGACCTCTAGTGTGTGCCTAGGAACCCTACAAAGAGATGGGCTCTTCCCATGCCATATCTCATATGGAGTGGTAGGCTCTGATTTGATTCAAACCTAATTCAATAGGTATGTAGCTTCTCAAGTGCACAACCTCAAAAGGAAATAGGTAATTCAGTAGTACTCATCATCGAGCACACTATATCCAATATGGTGCGATTGCTCCACCCCGATACACCGTTGTGCTGTGGTGCATTCAGAGGAGTAATACTGAGAGAGAATCTCATCTTCTTTTAGAATATCCAAGAATTCCATGCACAAGTATTCTCCTCCCTGATCTTATCATAGGACATAATACTTATACCTGTATTGGTTCTCTACTTCTAGCTTATATTCTGTGAATATCTCAAAAGGTTCGGACTTGTGTTTCAACAGGAACATATGTCTGAATCTTGAGAGATCATCAGAGAACGTAATGAAGTATAAAGAACCAGTCCTGGCATGTGTAGACAGGGGACCTTACATACATCATCATGTATCAGTCCCAAGAGTTCACTAATTCTTTCTCTGTTTCCAGTAAACAGAGCTATGGTCATCTTATCTCTGTGACATGACTGGCAAGTTTCACAAGATGTAAATTCAAACAGATTTAAATATGCATCTATGTGCAACTTAGCTAGTCGGGTCGCATTGATATGACCTAGTCTACAATACCTCAAGAAGAATCCGTTCATTTCTGAACTCTTTCTCTTGTGTGTGTTCCGTATACTAAGAACTGTAGTTTTATTTAGAACATCAATGCTTTTAGATAACGTGCCTGAACTGATCAACTTTTGATATAGGAAATTTTCAAAACATTATCCAACAATACAAAATTTTATCATTTCTTTAATAATAAAGAGACTGATATGATTTTGTATATCAGGTTCGGTATCTAATAACATTCGTTCAGAATCAATGTATTTGGAATACAGGGTGACAGTGACCAACAGACTTGGCTGCAACCCTTGCCCCATTTTCTGTCTCATGAAACTTATCATCCTTCTCAGTTCTCTACCTATCTGTAGCCCTATGTAACAGATTACATATCTGGGATCCTGATCCGGTATCAAATACCCAAGACGTAGAGGATACAGAGAAATAGTTCTTTGTAACAAACACACCCGAAGATGATGCATCAGCATGCACTCTCTTCGTTTGGGCGGCACGGGAATTCTGGTAATCCCCTATTTCCTGCTCTGCCTTATAATAATTATAAGTTGGAGCGGGACCAACGTTCCCCAGCTCAGTACAACAAGCGGGTTCGGTCAATACATCCATATTATTATCTTGATTAAGGCGTGATATGGTCGCTACCTGGAGAGAGAGAGAAGAAAACACTCTGCGTACGCTCTTGCAAGAATAGATTGGTTATTATTTTATCTAATCAGGATGGCTTCCACTGTTTTTATCAAATCTTCCTTCAAACCCTAAAAGGAAAGACTAGCCGGGATTAATTACACTCTACAAGTTCGCCAATCTTTTAGCCAGGCCAGTGTCGGTAATTTGAGGGAGGTTCCCCGTGCTTTCGCACGGACCTAATTACAGTAAACCTCGTTTTCCCAGAGGCGTAACCCCGTTGACACCTTTCTAGACACCTACTTGATCGGCTAATTGTAAAGTGCAAAACTCTTCCAGGAGTAACAATTACTCGCAGTGGGTATCGGGATCCAACTATCACATAGAAGGTATGCAATCTCATTGCAAATTTCAACACTTGAAACTCCTGATAATGGTTTTTACCCCTAGCACCTATGACCTTGGCTAAGGTCAACAAATCATAGGTACTAGTCAAGTTCTACCCGTCATTTCGTGATTAATTAGACCCACCCACATGACCCTTGGCTAAGGTCAACAAAGCCACATGACTGTCCTAACTAATCGCATCATAAGCGGTGTAGGAAGACATCACTTAGCTACCGCACACTACGCCTCGGCTATGGTCGACAAACGTAGCACGAATACTAAGTACTCTACTTCCTAAAATGACGGAGGGTTGCGAATGTTTTTTGTGAAAACCTTTAACGCTTTGAACTTGATCTCGTTGCGGAATCAAATGGTTTTTAAATAGAATGTTTTTGAGGCTTTTCTAGTTTTGCTAAAGGGGTTAATCCCGGTGAGGGGATCGTCGGCCCTTTCCTCCTCGAATGAGGTGCGGGATATATCATATATATCACTGTGCAAAGCAGAAACTATAGAAGCAATCAAAAACAAACCGAATGTGTAGCATCTGCTAGTTATTGCTAAAGGAGTCACTCCCGGTGAAGGGATCTCGGTCCTTTCCTTATCGAATAAGGTGCAGGATGTTCTATAAGGAACACCGTGATGCAAAGCAAGAACTGTAGCTACCTGTTTTATTTTGAAATTCGATTCCACAACATCAATTAGGTTTATTTTCTTTCATTAATCTCATTAATGAATATCCCATCATTTAAGTCCACCTAAACATCACAGATAAATATAACGTACGCTTATGCCATCCGCATTCGCCTCGATGTCCCGTCTGCACCGTTAGGTTAGGTAACTAACGCCAGAGCGAGGCAGGGCTAGTGCGGGTGTAAAACATAAGCAACGTCTATATAATATATCATATATACTATATATAATATCTATCTGAACACATCACATGATCACATCACAGATAACGCAGCAGAAAATATCATATGAAATATTGGATATACTAGGACGTCCGTGTTTTCAATACGAGCCAGTATAAAACACGGATTCCACGGTCGCGATGAATAGCCAAACCCACACCCTAGACCCCTACGAGAGCGGCAAGCAACCCTACCAATTCTAGGGTTAGGAGACCCGGACTCGACTCCTCGAGATGGTCTCCCACTGGACCCTAGAACCCGGTTACTTGTGCTCCCCTCCTTGGGTCTATCCTAATGCGGAAAAGTAAATAATATACAAAAGGTGACATCATCCGCAACCTAGAAGTGCCCCAATAAAAGAATATTACATACAAGTTTTTACATGAATGAAAATGAAAAACACTCATCTCACATAAAAACTCCGGCTATTCGAACACGACGATCCAATATAACATATCCAACAACACATAACATCACATGTCATCAACGTAAGTAAATATGCGCATCCCAATTATCGTTGACATATAGCAACGAAACCGGCGATATCACATATTACACTTACGGTCACAGAAAAGAAAGTGTAAAACTACAACAGTTGGAATCCGCAACCTCCTTAGACATCGCATGCCTAAACCAATGAATTCCTTAGACATCACATGCCTAACAATTATAAACCCCGCATTTTAGTCTCATTATCGAAAACTCTTTTCAACATCAAGTCGGGCAATTCAACAAGATTCCCGACATCATGATCGAATGCTCGTCGCAAACTTTATTAGGCGGCCGCACCCCCGACGCCGTCGACGAAGTGCACCAAGGCGGAACACCGCTGCCGCGAGCACCCGAACGGATGCTTTCGGCAATGGGATTCTCCTACAGTCACTTAGTCGGGGCTATGGGGTGAGGCTGTCTATTAAGTTTACCCGGCGAGTATCCGCGTACGCTACGTGATTGCGACGGACTTTTGATCACATCAAAATTCCGTGGCAACCGATCAAGTGAGACTAAACCGCTAGATTTATAACATTCATTCAGTTATCTCATAACTACTTGTGAATTCCAATTATTGTATCACATTCCGGATAAATAGAAAATGTTAAACTTTTCGATCGAACAATCGAACACCCAAGTTTTCCTGATACAGCTCAACACATGAAATAAGTCTAAAAACATTCAGTTCGTGCCTCAGTACCAACGGTCCAGCCGTAGAAGGGTCAAGCCAACGCCTCACATATGGCACGCCGTACTGCCCCAAACCCGAAGGTTCAAAGGGCAGTTCAAGACGGTCATATAATCGAGTTAAGGTTTGTTGTCTTCTAGAGGGACCATCGCGTTACTTGCACTACTTAGAACGTCATTAAACTACGGAAAAATCCAACAATTGGAAATTTCCCAGCAGGGGAAAAAGTGGGTATTTATATCCGGTCGAACTTTTTAACATATTCTAAAATTATCCGGAAAAAACACACAGACAAAATTAGACAATCCGATCGAAACACCGAGTCCCCAATACAACCCAGAAAATTCAACTCTTGAATAAATATTAAAAATTCCCAGGAAAACCAGCACTGCAAAATAAGAATTACTGTGCAAAATTCTTTGTACAATGAGGCCGTACGACCGCGGAACCGCCGCACGAGCCATGCTCGTGCCGCGGAACCGCGGCGGTTTAATGGAATTGGGAGATCAAATTTCACAGTAACTCTTAAAAACTCCTGCTGATTTTTCTGCATATTTTTAATCTGGAAAAAACCCAGTTTTTGAAAAAAGTCCAGAGAGCAAATTTGTGTTAGGGTTTCGGTTCGATCGGACTTCTAACTCCGTCTACGCATCGTCTAAGGCTCTAGCTAGGCTCTGATACCACTGTAGGGTTCCTAGGCACACTAATGAAGTCTCACAAGTGATCAAACATGCCCCATTAAAAATTTCATGTGCCTACAAACCCTAATACGGATCGTTAACTAGATAATGAGGCGATGCAATGCGAGTAAACGAATTTAGCGCTAAAGGAAAAGGGCTACAACCTTTGTAGATCCGGTCCTCCACCTCCATAACTCCGTGATGAAGTCTCCTCGCTGCGATCATCGGATCCCGGGCTCTAGCGTCGGCTTCATCGGAGAAATGGGCGGGCTTGGTCGTCGGCTTCGATGCCGAAGATGATCTACGTCGAGGCATCACAAGATCAAGCTCCCACTTCACCAAGTCATGAAACTTGTGCAGAAAACACCCTATACTACTTGGCAAGAGGTAGAGGATGAGGAAATAGGAAGTGGGTTCACTTTGAAATTGGATTTCTCACTCTTTTTCACTAGTTGCCATTGATGGAGGCAAGCTTTCTCCATGTTGAAGAAAGAGAAGAAGAAGAAGATAATATTATGAGTTATTTTCAAAAAGAAAATAATATCAATACTTATCATATGGCAACCATGATTAGGTGTAGAGAATAGACCATGGTTAGTTGGAATGGTTGGGGTTAAGCATGAGACAAATATGGTGGACTTGTTCAAAGCTTCATGAAGCTTCAACTAGAAAACAAATCAAGCCACCATTTCTCATTATCTTTCCAAAAAATGAATAAATAAATAAATAAATAAATAAGTAAATAAAATCAAAACCCTAACCATCGTATAACCATGGTTTAATCTAAACATACACCCTAACATTCATGTATCATCAAACATGATACAATCTTGTGCACAAAAGTATATCACATATACAACTTGTGTACATCAAGTGAGAAAATCCAATTTAAGTGAACCAATACTAGTTAATGCAAAGTAATATATCAAATATATAATTATGCATTAAATCATTAAATCAATACTTGATTTAATGATCCGGTCATATCGCATATAACCGACTAGTATCCAATGTATCGGCTTATCGAATCAATCCTCGATTCGATAACTAGGTTATATCGCATACAACCATTCGATACATTCATCGCGAGAAATAGAATACGGTATCACATACACGCATTATTCTCGGTCCCGCACATATCTCATATGCGCTCCTATTTCGTTTCGCTTGAGCCAGGAAACCTCTGTGTAGGACTCTAAAGACTCGTCAATATGCCGGCAGCAGATGATGATCATATCAAACACCCACAAGCCGCAAGCGGTCTGCTAAACGTAACGGCCACCCGGGTATTGAGCGATCAGAAGATCGACGAGCAAGCCCGCTCACACTCCTGTGAATCCAACCAGTAACACTTACCGTACAGTCCGGTCTGTTCGTCTGATATGTGGCATATCTTGCCTAGGGGTGGTAAACGTCAGACCCCAGTAGCTTGATAAGTCATGCCGACGTAGGGTCCATAACATTCGTGAAACTACTGATAACTCTTACCAGTATATCACTGCAACCCTGGCCAGGGATTTCCTGTTATGGCCAGCCGTGCATAGCGCAACATCAACCCCCAATACCGGGAGAGACGAATCCCCTCCTATCGCTCATTGCCTCCATGTGAATCGGGACTGTACCCAAAAACCACCTGTTTGCACGACTCAGTAGAGCCGTGGTAGGGTGGAAATCAAAGCACAGTGGGAGACACACAAGACTCTATGACGATCTCGGGTCAACAGACTAAGCTGTACCAGTGTCACCAGAGAACTGCCATCTGACGTGAGGTATAATATCATCTGGGAGTTCTCGGCGAGTCCGTTCAGTGTACCCAATCTATACTGAGCACCCGCATACCATCTCTGATGTCAAACACCAATGGATATGGGATCATCCATCGCCCATCACATGGGTCGAGAAGATATACGCTAGTCTACTCTGGAATATCGATGCCCCGTCTCGATATTCCCACGACTAGGAACATTGAAGGATGTACTCATAGACTATCCAGGCCCCACTAGTATGATCTACATCATAGTCCTGGAAGTCGAGCATACATCCTAAGGGCTTTATCAACATGTAATCAGAGAGACAAAGAGTATACATGTTAAGATAAAGAGCAACCAGATAGCGTACTATCATGTCGAGCAAGAAAGTCCTACCTATATATGTCCCAGCATCCACTACAATATACATCCAATGTACAGTAATGGCCTCTAGGGCATACATATAACTAACACCATGCACCCACAGACGGTTCATCCTCCTCCTCAAATCGGGTGTATGATACTGCTCAAGAGCTAAAAAAAACTCATGGTGGACACATCTCACATCATATCACGAGAAAACCGCAATTTCTATCTTTAAAAATGATAATGTGTTTATAAAATCCTTGCGGTTTCTCTAAATCCAGAAATCTCATGAAAATCCAAAATCCCAATCTCAAGCGTAAATAAACAGTGAATTACCGGCATAAAGCCTCATAATATTGCATGACAATGAATATGTATACATGGACGGGTATCTATGTAAAGAATGCAATATCTAAACTAGCATAGTAATGATATATCAGAACTATCAGCTAACAAGCGATATCAATAAAGTAATATTCTCTAAAATGTACATGACATGAAAATTACCGATGATGATGTGTGTGAGCCGGCAAGCAAGTGTTCGTGGACATACGCACCATCGGTAATAGTGCTAGTGTCCTGACCACATAGGTTCATAATAGAAAAAGAAACTACATGTATAAGCATGCAATGCAATAAGAACAACTTGAATATACGGAAAAAGATGTAATAACCGCAACATATAAGAATATACATTATATATCCGAGTCATAACGTTTTGGCATTTGAAATAGTACAAATCGTGGTTTTAGAAAATAGGAGCTACGGTCTTTTTAAGAAATTGTACGTCTTTTGAAATATCCGTAGTATCCCTCGGCCTGTCTTTTAAATACCCACGATTCATTAGTTTGAAAATAAGTATGACTCGAGCCCAGTCTAACATCTACCTGATAACGACAGGACTAAACCAAGAGACTAATCGAAAGGGGTAAGGAAATCCACCTAAGTACGAATCGATATATCTAGTAGTTGGTGATCCCGCCTCAATAGCGTCACGTACGATAAACTATATAATACGACATCCTCAAATCAAGAGTGCGAATCAATTATCATATTTATACTTCGTACGGTAAAATCCATCGTACGGCATCCCAAATCGGGGTATGGGTCGAATATCACATATAACACATTATTCATATGGTATCATTATCATCATATCCTGAATTAGGGGTACTGATATAAAGTCTAGTACATTCCGATACCATCCAACATATATCCGCGTGTGTATGAAAACACATCGCCCAACGATCCGCTATAATATTATGTCGTATATCATAACATGACTCAATTCACATAACCGATCTCACGGCATCATGCCCGATCATATCGATTCTCCTTCGAGTATCATATACTATCCTCATCACCCGTGTATACGTATGTGTGTGTGTGTATTAACACATCAAACACACACACACACACACACAACCATATACACCAAAAACATATCACGTTGTGCATGTGTGTGTGTGTGTGTCAACCTATACTCTAGGGTTTCACGATTAAGAAATTACACTATAAGCACTATCTTACAATTACACTAAAACTAACCCGCGAACACCTAAAACCTATCTTAATAATCATCCACGTATCACAATACACATATTTATATACATATATAACGTATTCGTATACTACACTAAGAAACTGCGGCGGTGCTATACGCCATCCAACCGATTTCCCTCGTAAATATATATTTACTCACCTTGATCCTTGCTTCCCGAAGTCGATGTCGCCATTCTCCTCCTTGTCATCCGAAGTCCACGCGAGGGTACCTACATATATACACACATAGCATCGTAAACAGAAATTGTGCACGAAAACCAAAACGGCACACGAATCATACATAGGTTAAAACCTATGGTTTGCGTATGCAAATCAACCAAACAACATCCGATATTGACGTACAAACGTCAAGTGACCGATACAAAACACAAATATCAACACTTAAAGTCATTAAAATCCACAAAACATAAACGACAACTTAGAACTGGTCCCGGATTTTAGTTCAGGTGAAATTAGGTTAAACTAACAGTACTGGGGTGTTGTACTGGGGGTATATGAGCCACAGAACCAACCTAGGCACCAACCTCCACAACTTGGCTAACCACATGCCCATGAAAATCGGCCTGCTCGGTTTGGGATGCTTGGAATGGGTTCGTCTTTGCAGGGTGACCTCCTAGTGCTCAATCTAGGTTAATGGTGTTGCTAGTTTTTCTTGTAAATGTCTCAGGTCACACCAGATTCCCTGTAGGCATAATATAAACACAAAACCGACATTTCGATATCTAATTCACATTGCATGGTCTAGGATCTATTTGGTCCAGGTTTTTAGCACTATGGGGTTTAAGATCACTACTAAACCTCAATTGCACCATCTCAATTCAAGAATTCCTCAAAACCTCTTCTAGCAATTTTCAAACATCACTAAACCTCACCAAAACGATTCTAAACTAAAATAGAAGCTGAAGGAGATGGATTACTACACTAATGGTAAAAGGATTACCTCATTTGGCAACTCAAGAAAATTCTTGAGTTGCCCCAAGTAATCAAAATCTAAACTTTCTTGATCCATCATGGTTGTAGTGAGCTTGTGCATGCTTTTTGTGAAAGGAAATAGGTGTTTTGAGGTGTTTTTGGGGTTGATATGAGGTTGTGTAGGTGGTAGAGGGAAGAGGGCAGCCATGAGAGAGGAGGATGTGGGAATGATGAAGAAAAATGAAGGGAAAGCAAATGGGAGCCATGGTCAAATGACCCATCACCTCTCTCTTTCTTCTCTCTCTTGCCCATACCCATTATTTTAACATTTTTCCTTTTTTTTAAAACAATAGAAAACCCAAATTAAACCATGCACAATTTAGGATTTAAGCCAAGTTTTCAAAAATGTAACAGTGTTAGCAAAAAAATGATATGGTGCATGTCACATGCACAAAACACCATCAATGTACGATTAGTGAACATTAATCAAGTTTAGAAATAAACTTGTATATAATTAATTGTATAAAATTTATAAAATGTCTAAATCATATAACATTATTTCAAAATCAACAATTTATATAAATTTCCAAATATTTCCTAATTTATCGGTTTTTAATCATACTATATCATTAAAACTAATTTCCACACATTAAAATATTCATAATATTTATTATTTTAATTATTTAACTTCTCAAAAATAATATTTTATTTTTCTGAAATGTTACAGTCTTCCCCCCTTAAATAAATTCGGTCCCCGAATTTAAATTTAAACTCCTAAAATACTAAAACATTTCAGTAAAATGATCAAGTCGTCGGGGATCCGAAATCATATATACTTAAAACATAACGTAGCGCAATGCATGCGCATGAAAAACGAGTGTATAACTCAAAAATCAAAACTCCGTCAAGTATCACGCAATCATCGAAGTTATGGCGAAGACACCAATGTCAAAATCCAACACGAACACCAACATGATATGCATCAAAACTATAACATGTACATAGTACGCATCGTTGTAAACTCGTCAAAACATCTGAAAAGAAATACTTGTCAAACCTTTTTCAAGTCGCTGTGCGATGCGCGTATCACGGCATAAGTAGCGGACGTTTATTGTAAGAAAGATAATTATATATATATATATATATATCCTTTTTTAATATACACGTCCCGCCATTTTGAAAGTAATTTAGAAGGGTTTCCTTTATAAAATGTTCGTGTCTTCTCGGACACCTAGGAAAAATATCGAGACTGTAGCTCATTTTTGGAAATCCCTTCGATAACTATCGATGCATGCAAAAACACCTAGGTACTGTTCTCATAACATTCCGGCTCGGCTACTAAACCAAATAGTAAATATCATAAAACGTACTGCTCAAAAGAAATCGGACTCAATAGTAGATGTAATAATGACACGTGCATCTGGTGCACACAGAAATCGAAATCAATGAAGGTGTCATACCTGTGCACAGAAACAAAATCTAAGTGCAACGGGTGTGCACGAAAACACCTGTCAAAGGCAACGAGTGTGCCTGACAACAATATCAGGTGCATCTGATATGTATGAAGAATCCCGATTTAGTGCATCTGGTGTGCACCAAAATTGCATCAAGCGCGCCACGTATGCGCAAGAATCCAAATCAAGTGCACAAGGTGCACGAAAACAAATATTGACTATCACAATTGAAATCGACGGTATACAACAAACCTTAATCCAGATCAGGTATACCGTGGTGTATAATCTCACAACCACGTGCATCAACGTGCACAAAATCGAAATCAAGTACTAAAAGTGCGTGAAAACTACACCAAAGGCGCAAGTCAAAACACAATCATATCATATGCGTGAAATCAAAATCAAACATCGCGAACGACATCAAATCGAAATCGAGTGCAACTGTGGTGCACAAAAACTCAATCATGCAAATAAATTGCCCAAAATAACAAACACATGATATTCATATCACAAAATCGCAAATCGTAAACACTGTCGTCGATATGTCCTTAAACATTCCTGTAAGCTCCTCCAGAAGTATGATAAGAACCGAGTGTCACGGTCGGACACGATGCTCACCGGTACTCCATGCAATCTTACAATCTCCTGCATGTACCGTTCTGCTAAAGTTTCTGTTGATTGACCAACCCTAAAAGGAATGAAATGAGTTGCCTTGGTCAAACGGTCAACAATCACCTAAACTGCATTGTTGCCTTTTGGACTCCGCGGTAGAGCTGTCACGAAATCCATGGTTATATGTTCCTACTTCCACTGAGGAATCGGAAGTGGTTGCAACAAACCAGCAACCCTTTGATGTTCAGCCTTAACTTGCTGACACACCAAGCATTTTGCCACAAAGCGGGCAATCTCCCGTTTCATGCCTTCCCACCAAAAATGCTGTCGTATATCTCGGTACATATTCGTGCCTCTTGGATGTACGGAATAAGCTGAACTGTGTGCCTCCTTCATAAGTTCTTCGCGAATATCCCCCTTTGGCACACACAAACGGCTACCATATCTCAACGAACCATCTTCATGGATCAGTAAGTCAGTTTGAAATCCAGCTTCAACCTATTCTCGGAACTTTTGCAATCTAGGGTCCTGTGATTGCGCTGCTTTAATAGTATCGACCAACGATGAATGTACCTATAGTTGCATCAACTGTCCCAAAGAATGCGGTAGCACAACCTCCAAATCAAATCTCCGAAAGTCTTCAATGAGTTCCTTCTGTGCAGTCAACGTCTGAAATGCTGGTAACCGACTAAGCGCATCCGGCACAACATTAACTTTTCCCGGATGGTACTTAAGATCAAGATCGTAGTCAGCCATCAGCTCCAACCATCTACGTTGCCTCATATTAAGCTCCTTCTGCGTGAATACATACTTCAAGCTTTTATGATCAGTGAAAACCTCAATCCTTTCGCCCAAAAGGTAGTGTCTCCAAATCTTCAAAGCAAAGATCACGGCCGCAAGCTCCAAGTCATGAGTTGGGTAATTCTTCTCATGGATCTTCAACTGTCTCGATGCTTACGCTACAACCTTCCCATGCTACATCAAAACACATCCCAATCCTTTCCCAGATGCGTCGCTGTGAATCACCAATCCTCCGGAACTGTCTGGCACGGTCAGAATAGGAGCGGTTATCAATTTCTGTTTCAACGCCTCGAAAGCTGACGCACACCTATCCGTCCACACAAAAGGTACCTCCTTGCGCGTAAGCTTGGTCAACGGCTCCGCCAGACGAGCAAAGTTCTCCACAAATCTTCTGTAATACCCGGCTAGTCCAAGAAAGCTTCTTATCTCCGCAACATTCTTCTGAATCGGCCAATCATGAACTGCTGCAATCTTTTCGGGATCAACGGCGATTCCATCACCAGACACGACATGCCCCAAAAACTTTACTTCTTCCAGCCAAAACTCGCACGTGCTCATCTTTGCATATAATTTTTCTTGCCTCAGCGTCTGCAGTGTGATCTTCAAATGTTCTGCATGCTCTTCAATACTCTTCGAATAGACCAGAATATCATTAATGAACACCACTATAAACTGGTCCAAGAATGGTGAAAAGATTCGGTTCATCAAGTCCATGAATATCGCCGGTGCATTCGTTACTCCGAAGGGCATCACAAAGTACTCGTAATGTCCATACCGAGTTCGGAACGCCGTCTTGCAAATATCCTCTGTTTTCACTCGGACCTGATGATACCCGGATTGCAAACTCAGTTTTGAGAATACCCTCGCGCCACTAAACTGCTCAAATAGTTCGCCAATGCGAGGGATCGGGTACTTGTTCTTAATAGTCACCCGGTTTAATTCTCGATAATCGATGCACATCCTCCTTGTGCCATCTTTCTTCTTAACTAGAAGTACTGGAGCTCCCCAAGGCGAGTTACTGCTTCGGATCCAACCCTTCTCAAGTAATTCTGTAACCTGCTTCTTAACTTCTTCCAATTCCACTGGTGCCATTGGATAATACGCTTTAGAAACTGGCGCTGCACCTGGAACAAGATCAATTGCGAACTCCACGTCTCGCTTCGGCGGTAAACCTGATATGTCTTCAAACACGTCCATGAAATCTCGAACAGCAGCTGGCGTTTCATCTTGAGCAACCTCCATTGATGCAAGAATATTAGATATCGGCCTAGTCCAAAATTCGACTGGCCCGACAGAACTGCTTCCTCCAGTGAAGATAAACTCGGGATGTCCGGGAATCTGGAAAATTACTTTCTTTGCCCTACAGTCAATGTGAGCATAGAAAGTGCCGAGAAAATCCATTCCCAAGACGACTTCATAGCTACCCGTATCAATCACCAAGAAATCTGCAAAAAGCTCCCGTCCGCAAACAACAACTGTACAATCTTTGCACTCTCTACTAGATATGATTTTCCCATTCCCAGTATGTATGTCCCAGAAACTAGACAGGGTCGTGCAGGTAATCGAGTGTGTAGCTATAAACTTGGATGACATATAACAATGGGATGCACCAGAATCAAATAACGCTAATGCGGGAAAACCATGAACCAGTAGAATACCTGAAACAACTTCTCCTGAAGCCTTGGCTTCCTCAGCCGTCAGGGTAAATGCTCAAGCTTGATTGGGTCCTTGAGTCAGCTGCTTCTGTCCCTGAAACGGTTTCTGCGGTGGCTTCTGAGCATCATCTTTCGTGCGAAGCTTTGACGGACATGAGTTGATAGTATGATCCGCCGATGCACAAACCAAACAGAGTCCCCGCATCCTTCGACATTCCCTTCGCAAATGTCCGGGTAAATGGCAGTAGTTACAAATCACGGTCCTCCTTTGATCAACGACAGCATGCTTCTTCATCGGTGTTACACCACGACGATCCACTGGAATACCTCTGCGTCCATGAGCTCGGTTCGATGCAAATGCCGGCTTCCTTACTGTAACTGCTAGCTGCTGTGAACTCCCAGTCTTCTCAGATAAGCTCTGTTGTTCTCGGGCCGCCGTAAGTACCTGTGAGAAAGTGGTCAAACCCAGGGAGACAATCTGCCTTTGGATGTCCACATCCAAACTGCGCATGAACCTTCTTGCCCTATCCGCATCGTTGGCAACTAGAGGTCCAGCGAATCTACTGAGCCGCGTCCACTCAGCTGCATGTACATCTACAGGTGCACCGTTCTGCCTTAGACTAATGAACTTCTCTTCCATTTCCTCCCGTGCAGTCCGCAGGAAGAACTTCTCCAGGAAACTCTTTGAAAAATCCGCCCATTTGATCGGCTCGGGCAAGCGGGTCTCTTCCACAAGCCACCATTCACGGGCGTAATCCACCAACTGGATGCGTACCATATCCACTCTCTTATCTTCAGGGATCTGGGCCGCAATGAGTAAATTCTCCGTGTCAACCAGCCACTGCTCCGCTGGCAAAGGTTCCTCCAAACCAGTAAAGACGGACGGACCCAGTCTTCTGAAATCTGCTACGGTTCCCACACGATCCACTGGTCTGGCCACAACATTATTCATGGACTGCTGAATGGTCCGGAAACCTTCCTGAAAAGATTCAGCTTGCTGCTGGATCAGCTCGGTCTGTCGCTTTTGATTCTCCAACATCCCACGTATTACTCCAAGCATGGAGGCTTCGTCAACACACCTTTGGTACGTCTTCAGATTCTTGTCTGCCATGTTCCTGAAATCAAAGCACCAAGGGATTAGCATGATAACAGATTCAAAATGTAAGTCAAGGTTAGAACTCCAAGTTACTTAAATAGAGTACCGCATTGTAACCATGCCGCGGTATCATAGCTACAATTACATAACTCCACCCAAGTCGCCTAAGTTCTAGAGATAAACAAGGAACCAGGTTTCGAGTCGATATGCAAAGAAGGTTTGCATATCGTAAAAGTATAATCAGGAAGAGGTTAGATTCAAGAATGGTAAAACGGTAAGGTGGCCGGACATGTTTCCTAATCACGAGTATTCTGATTCGTGTATTGGGTCCAATACCCAACTACAAAAGAATCAACCCGATTAACCTATAACCTATGCTCTGATACTAAAAGAACCATGTCACGCCCCGCTTCCCAGAGTACGCTAAGATGGGCACGTGACATAGCCAACCATGCTACCTGTGGGTAGGAAGTATCCATCCACAGTCACATTACGGCTGTAGAGATATCAAGAACAATAATAAACTATCTAATACATGTCCATAAGCCAGAAATAAATGAGTCAAGAATAAAATAATGCGGAAGCGAAAGATTCAATACAAGAATAACTGGAATGTATGTCCCATAATGCGGGCTCACATCAGAAATGTAGGGTTACTAGGCACTCTAATAAGGTTCTACAATGCATCAAACATGCCCGTTTAAAATTTTAGCCATGCCGAATAACCCTAAACAAGATCGTTGCTAGAGAATTAGGGTGTCACATGCAAGTAAATCATATTTACCACTAAGTGAATACGAAATACAACCTTTGTAGATCGGTCCTTCACTTCATTAGCTCCTTGTTGAAGTCCCTTCGCCGCGATAGTGGTTCTCCCGGACTCTTGCATGGCTTCACGAGGCGAAAGAAGCGTCCTTGCTTGAAGTCTTCGAGGCCGAAGATGATCTACGTCGAGGGAATATCAACTCAAGCTACTACTTCACTAACAAGAGAATCAGTGAAGCAAACACCCTATACTAAAGTGCTAGTCTAGTAGAGGATGGAGAAATAGGAAGTGGGCTCTCTTTAGAATTTTATTTCTCACAATCTTTCTCACTTTGGATCAAACCCTAGCAAGCTTTTCTTTTGAACAAAGAAAAAAAAGATGAACAAAAGAAAGAGATGAGGATAATGATCAAGTGAGTGAGCTAACCATGGTGAGTGAGTATCATATACTAACTCATGTTGAGATATAACCCTAGCTAATTCAAAATGGTTAGGTTAATAAAAATCTAAAATAAAACAAAGTTAGTGGACTTTGTCAAAGCATCCACAAGCTTCTACAAGCTTCATGCTTATGACCTAAGCTCCACTAATTTGTAATTTCCTTAAATAAATATTAACCACCATAATAAACAGAATGGTGTATGTCTTACACACCCATGTCAAGTGTATCATCAACCATGATACAAAAAGAAAACACATTTTAATATATATCACATATATATTAAAGTTGTGTTCATGTGAGAAAAAATCCTTAAGTGAACAAGTGTTAGTAAATGTAAACTAGTATATCTAATATACAATTATACACTTAATTATTAAATCAACACTTGACTTAATAATCCGGTCATATCTCATATAACCGACTAACATCCATTGTATCGACTTATCGAATCAACACTTGATTCGATAACCCGGCTATATCATATATAACCGACCGATACAAAAAGTCGCGAGAATAGAATACGGTATCACATACACGCATTATTCTCGGTCCCGCACATATCACATATGCGCTCCTATTTCGTTTTGCCTGAGCCAGTAAAACCTCTATGTAGGACTCTAAAGACTCGTCAATACGCCGGCTGTAGGTGATGATCACATCACGCACCCACAAGCCGTCAGCGGTACTAGCTGGACGTAACGGCTACCCGGGTATTGAACGATCCGAAGATCAGCAAGCAAGCCCGCTCTAACTCCTGTAAAAGCTTGCCGGTAACACTTCCCGTACAGTCCGATCTCCTCGTCTGATATGTCGCATATCAAGTCTAGGGGTGGTAAACGTCAGACCCTAATAACCGATAAGTCGTGCCGATGTGAGGCTCATAACGGGTGGAGAAACTACTGTTAACACTTACCAGTAAATCTCTAACTCAGCCCTTGCCAGGGACTTCCCTGTTAAGGCCAATCGAGCACAGCGCAACATCAACCCCCAATACCGGAAGAGACGAAACCCCTCCTATCGCTCATTGCCTCCATGTGACTCGGGACTGTACCCAAAAACCACCGTTTTGCACGCCCTCATGGACGTGGTAAGGTGGAAATCAAAGCACAGTGGGAATCACACAAGACTCTATGACGATCTCGGGTCTACAGACTAACCTGCACAAGTGACACCAGAAAACTGCCATCTGACGTGAGGTATAATACTATCTGGGAGTTCTCGGCGAGTCCGTCCAGTGTACCCAGTCTCCACTGAGCACCCGTATACCATCTCTGATGTCAAACACTAATGGATATGGGATCATCCATCGCCCATCTCATGGGTCGAGAAGCGTATATGCTAGTCTACTCTGGTATATCGATGCCCTGTCTCGATACACCCACGACTAGGAACATTAAAGGATATACTTATGGACTACCATGGCCCCACCAATATGATCTGCATCATAGTCCAAGTAGTCAAGTACACATCCTAAGGGCTTTACCAACATGTAACCATAAGACGGTATCAAGAGACAAGTATACATGTTAGGATAAAGAGCAACCAGATAGCATACTATCATATCGAGCAAGAAAGCCCTCTCTATATATGTCCAAGCATCCAATATAATATACATCATCTGTACAATACTGGCATCTAGGACATACATACAACTAACAATCTCCCACTTGCACTAGGGCCAGCTGCTGTAGTATCGCATACCTAGCATCCCGAAGAGTCTCTCAAACTGTATCTGGGGAATGGCCTATGTGAGTGGATCCGCAGTATTGTTCTTCGTGTCAACCCTCCTGACCTCGATCTCCCGGCGATCAACTATCTCCCGGATCAGGTGATACCGCCTCAGAATATGCCTGGATCGCTGATGGGACCTGGGTTCCTTGGCCAAAGCCACCGCTCCATTGTTATCACAATACAAAGGTTTTGGATGCTCAATGGATGGAACCACTCCAAGTTCAGTAATGAACTTCTTGATCCAGACAGCATCGTTGGCAGCGATGTATTCAGCCTCCATCGTCGAGTCTGTCACGGTTTCCTGCTTGGAACTCTTCCAGCTAACCGCCCCTCCGTAAAGGGTAAAGACAAATCCCGAGTGCGACTTAGAGTCGTCCTTATCACTCTGGAAGCTCGAATCGGTAAAGGACTCACTTGGAGTTCTCCATTACCATACACCAAGAGCATCTCCTTAGTCCTTCGTAAGTATTTGAGAATGCTCTTCACAGCTGTCCAGTGACTCTCTCCAGGATCAGCTTGATACCTACTCACTACACTTAGTGAGTATGCTACATCGGGTCTGGTACATAGCATCGCGTACATGATAGAGCCTACAGCCAAAGCATAGGGTATCCCTTGCATGCGAGCTCTCTCCAAATCAGTCTTGGGAGACATCTCTTTGGAGAGAGTGACTCCAGAGATCGTGGGTAAGTTCCCACACTTGGATTCTTCCATACTAAACCTCTTTAGTATGGTGTCAATGTACCTAGATTGGGACAATCCCAATATCCTTTTAGATCTATCTCTATAGATCATAATTCCCAATATTTAGGAGGCATCACCAAGATCTTTCATTGAGAATCTTTATGATAAGAAGAGCTTGACCGATTGCAGCATAGGAATGTCATTTCCTATCAAGAGTATGTCGTCCACGTACAATACGAGGAAGACAACCTTACTCTCTGCCACCATCTTGTAGATACAAGGTTCATCTACGTTTTTGACGAAATCAAACTCTTTGATAACGACGTCAAAGTAGATGTTCCAGCTCCGCGATGCTTGCTTTAATCCATAAATGGATTTAAGCAGCTTGCACACCTTCCCGCTGCTCCTACTATCTACGAAGCCCTCTGGCTGAGTCATGTACACGCACTCTTCTAAATCACCGTTTAGAAAGGCGGTCTTAACATCCATTTGCCAGATTTCGTAGTCATGATATGCAGCGATGGCAAGCATGATCTGGATGGATTTAAGCATAGCCACTGGAGAAAAGGTTTCATCAGAGTCCACACCTGGTCTTTGACGAAATCCCTTTGCAACAAGTCTATCTTTGAAAGTCTCCACTTTCCCATCTACACCAAGTTTTTTCTTGAAGATCCACTTGCTCCCAATGGGTTTTACCCCTTCAGGAGCAACTTCCAAAGTCCATACTTTGTTGGTGTACATGGATTCCATCTCGGACCGCATTGCATCCAGCCATTTCACTGAATCCCCACTTGTGATGGCCTGCTCGAAGCTAGTTGGGTCATCATCCTCCATGATGCAATCCTCGCTCCCACCATCCATGAGAAAACCGTAGTATCTCTCAGGTGGGTGAGGAACCCTACTAGATCGGCGGAGTGGCTGGGGTTCATCGGGAACTACCGAATCCTCGGGTTCTACCAAATCTTCTGTTGTGGTTTGTACAGTTGGAACCTCTTCCAGTTCTACCTCAGAGCCACTAATCTCTTTTGCAAGAAATTCCTTTTCTAAAAAGGTGGCGTGTTGAGCAACAAACACCCTTTGTTCCTCACTGTGGTAGATGATATACCCTCGCGAATACTTGGGGTATCCAACAAACTTACACAAAACAGATCTTGCCTCGAGTTTGTCCGGTTTTTGTCTTTTTACATAGGCCGGGCAACCCCATATCTTAATAAAATTAAGATATGGTCTCTTCCCCTCCCATATCTCATATGGGGTGGTAGGCACAGATTTGGTAGGAACCCTATTCAGTAGGTATGCTGCTGTCTCCAGTGCATATCCCCAGAAGGAAATAGGTAACTCAGCTACACTCATCATAAAGCGCACTATATCTAATAGGGTGCGGTTTCGCCGTTCCGATACACCGTTGTGCTGTGGTGTATATGGAGGAGTTAGCTGAGAGAGAATCCCATTCTCTTTTAGGAAGTCCGGGAATTCATTGCTCAAGTATTCACCTCCTCGATCAGATCGAAGGATTTTAATACTTTTCCCGATTTGGTTCTCGACTTCTTGTTTATATTCTCTAAATTTCTCAAAAGCTTCTGATTTTTGTTTCATCAGGAACACATATCCGAATCTAGAGAGATCGTCAGTGAATGTAATGAAGTACGAAGAACCATCCCTGGCATGTGTAGACATGGGACCGCATACATCACTATGTATCAGTCCCAAGAGTTCGGTAACTCTTTCTCCGTGTCCCGTAAACGGAGTTTTGGTAATCTTGCCTTTGAGACATGACTGGCAAGTGTCATAAGATGAAAATTCGAACGGTTTCAAATATC
The DNA here is from genome assembly GCA_030015575.1 of Agapanthus africanus. Classification (NCBI taxonomy): domain Eukaryota; kingdom Viridiplantae; phylum Streptophyta; class Magnoliopsida; order Asparagales; family Amaryllidaceae; genus Agapanthus; species Agapanthus africanus. The sequence continues at coordinate 825,449,501 of CM057338.1, read as the reverse complement.
CATCCTTATGTAACTTAGCATGTCGTGTCGCATTGATGTGACCCAGTCTACAATGCCACAAGAAGGATTCGTTCAGTTCTGAACTCTTCCTCTTGTGTGTGTTTGTTATGCTCAGAACTGTTGATTGATTTAGAACATAAATGCCATTGCACAACGTGCCTGATCCAACCAACTTTTGGTTAAGGAAAATGTTCATAACATTATCCTGTAATACAAAATTATATCCTTCTTTACTCAACAAAGAAACCGATATAATGTTGCATATCAGGCTCGGCATGAAATAGCATTCGTTCAGAATCAATGTATTACCAGTTGGCAATACAAGGTGATATTCCCCGACGGTTTTAGCTGCAACAAATGCACCATTTCCAACCCTTATGTCTTTATCACCTTCTCCAAGTTCTCTACCTTTCCTAAGCCCATGTAACTGATTACATATATAGGATCCTGACCCGGTATCTAATACCCAGGACGTAGAGCAAATGGAGAAACAGTTCTCTGTAACGAACACACCCGAAGAAAATGCATCAACATGTAATTTCTTCATTCGGGTGGCATGGCAATCCTGGTATTCTTCTATATCCTGTTCAGTCCTATAACTCTTATAAGAAAGAACGGAACCAACGTTCCCCAGCACAGTATAACATGCGGGTTCGGTCAATACATCCATATTATTATAAGATCAGATTGGTTATTATTTTATCTAATCAGGATGGCTCCCACTGTTTTTATCAAATCTTCCTTCAAATCCTAAAAGGAATGACTAGCCGGGATTAATTACATACTACAACTTCGCCAATCTTTCAGCCAGGCCAATGTCGGTACTTTGAGGGAGGTTCCCCATGCTTTCGCACGGACCTAATTAAAGTAAACCTCGTTTTCCCAGAGGCGTAACCCCGTTGACACATTTCTAGACACCTACTTGATCGGCTAATTATCCTGTGTAAAACTCTCCCAGGAGTAACAATTACTCGCAGTAGGTATCGGGATCCAACTATCTCATAGAAGGTATGCAATCTCATTGCAAATCTCAACACTTGAAATTCCCGATAATATTTTGCCCCAAGCATCCCATGACCTTGACGGAGGTCAACAAACCATAGGGTGCAAGTCAAGTTCAACCCGTCATTTCTTGATTGAATCAAACCCACCCGCATGACCCTTGACGGAGGTCAACAAGCTCGTAAGACTACCCTAATCCAATCTGCATCATATGTATAAGCAGATAAATACTAGTTAGCTACCGCACACTACGCCTTGATGGAGGTCAATAAACGTAGCACGAATACTAAGTAGAACTTATCTGAAATGACGGAGGGCTACGACAGGTTTTTCTGAAAACCTATTGCGTAATGAACTTGATATCGTTGTAGAATCATGTGAAATTTTGAAATAGAGTGATTTTGAGGCTTTCATTAGTTTTGCTAAAGAGGTCACTCCCGGTGAAGGGATCTCGGCTCTTTCCTCAACGAATAAGGTGCATGACATATCATATATATCACTATGCAAAGAAAAACTCCAAAAGCAATCAAAAACCAAACCGAGTTTTTTAGCATCTGCCAGTTTTGCTAAAGAGGTCACTCCCGGTGAAGGGATCTCGGCTCTTTCCTCATCGAATAAGGTGCATGATATATCATATATATCGCTATGCAAAGCAAAAACTGTAGCTACCTTTTTTGAAAATTTGATTCTACAACATCTTTTAGGTTTCTTTTCTTTCATTAATCACATTAATGAAGTCCCATCATTTAAGTCACCTAAATATCACAGATAAATACGACGTACACTTATGCCATCCGCATTCGCCTCGATGTCCCTTCGTACACCGTTAGGTTAGGTAACTAACGGCAGAGCGGGGCAGGGCTAGCACGGGTGTAAAACATAAGTAACGTCTATATAATATATCATATATACTATATACAGTATTTATCACAGCACATCAAATGATCACATCACAGATATCGCAACAGAAGAAACATATGAAACATTGGATATACTAGGACGTCCGTGTTTTATTTTGAGCTTCTATAAAACACGGATTCCACGGTCGCGATGAATAGCCAAACCCACACCCCCAGACCCCTACGAGAGCGGCAAGTAACCCTACCAATTCTAGAGTTAGGAGACCCGGACTCGACTCCTCGAGTTGGTCTCCCACTGGACTCTAAAACCCGGTTACTTGTGCTCTCCTCCTTGGGTCTATCCTAGTGCGGAAAAGTAAAAAATATACAAATGGTGACATCGACCTCATCCCGGAAGTGCCCCAATAAAGGAATATTACATACATTTAATTTTACATGAATGAAAATAAAAACCCTCATCTCACATAAAACCCCCGGCTATTCAGAACGCGACGATCCAATATAACATATCCAGCAACACATAACATCACATGTCATCAACGTAAGTAAATATGCGCATCCTAATTGTCGTTGACATATAGTAACGAAACCGGCGATATCACATATTACACTTACGGTCGCAGAAAAGAAAGTGTAAAACTACAACATTTGGAATCCACAATCCCTTTAGACATCGTAAATCCGAAATATCACATATTTCGCATTTCATGCCTAACTATATGAATTCCACATATTGTATCACATTCCAGATAAATAGACAGTATTAAACTTTCCGATCGAATAATCAAATACCCAAGATTTCCTTCATAGCTCAACACTTGAGCGGAGTTCAAAAATTCCAGAATACGTCACAGTAGCAACGGTCCAGCCGTAGAAGGGTCAAGCCAACACCTCACATGTGGCACGCCGTACTGCCCCAAACCCTAAGGTTCAAAAGGCAGTTCAAGACGGTCACATAATCGAGTTAAGGTTTGTTGTCTTCTAGAGGGTCTATCGCGTCACATGCACGTTTTTCCGAAAGATTTAAACCCAAGAAAAAATTCAACACTTGAAAGTTTTTCGTGCCGGGAAATAATGAGTTAATGATATCCGTTCGAACATTTTAATAGTTTCTAAATATCCGGAAAACATAACGAAATTAAATATTCCGATCGAATCAACGAATACAAAATAATCCCCAGAACACTCAACACTTGAGTCATTTTAAAAATACCCAGAAAATACAAATCACAGAAATAGAAATTATTGTGTAAAAACTAGGGCATGAATCCTCTATGCTGCCGCGGATCCGCGGCCCAAGCGCGGTACGGCCGTGGTTCCGCGGCGGTTTGTACAGTGTATGCTCTCGTTTTTCACTAAAAGTCTTATATTTCCCAGCTGATTTTTTTAGGCATTTTTAATTCAGAAAAAAACACATTTTAAGAAATTGTCCAGAGAGGAGGTTAAATTTGCGTTTCCGGGTTCGATCGGGGTTTTAATTTCGTTAACATATCGCCTAATGCTCTAGCTAGGCTCTGATACCACTGTAGGGTTACTAGGCACTTTAATAAGTTTATACAATGCATCAAACATGCCCGTTTAAAATTTTAGCCGTGCCGAATAACCCTAAACAAGATCATTGCTAGAGAATTAGGGTTTCACATGCTAATAAATCACATTTACCACTAAGTGAATACGAAATACAACCTTTGTAGATCGGTCCTTCACTTCATTAGCTCCTTGTTGAAGTCCCTTCGCTGCGATAGTGGTTCTCCCGGACTCTTGCATGGCTTCACGAGGCGAAAGAAGCATCCTTGCTTGAAGTCTTCGAGGCCGAAGATGATCTACGTCGAGGGAATATCAACTCAAGCTACTACTTCACTAACAAGAGAATTAGTGAAGCAAACACCCTATACTAAAGTGCTAGTTTAGTAGAGGATGGAGAAATAGGAAGTGGGTTCTCTTTAGAATTTTATTTCTCACAATCTTTCTCACTTTGGATCAAACCCTAGCAAGCTTTTCTTTTGAACAAAGAAGAAGAAGATGAACAAAAGAAAGAGATGAGGATAATGATCAAGTGAGTGAGCTAACCATGGTGAGTGAGTATCATATACAAACTCATGTAGAGACATAACCCTAGCTAATTCAAAATGGTTAGGTTAATAAAAATCTAAAGTAAAACAAAGTTAGTGGACTTTGTCAAAGCATCTACAAGCTTCTACAAGCTTCATGCTTATGACCTAAGCTCCACTAATTTGTAATTACCTTAAATAAATATTAACCACCATAATAAATAGAATGGTGTATGTCTTACACACCCATGTCAAGTGTATCATCAACCATGATACAAAAAGAAAACATATTTTAATATATATCACATATATATTAAAGTTGTGTTCATGTGAGAAAAAATCCTTAAGTGAACAAGTGTTAGTAAATGTAAACTAGTATATCTAATATACAATTATACACTTAATTATTAAATCAACACTTGACTTAATAATCCGGTCATATCTCATATAACCGTCTAACATCCATTGTATCGACTTATCGAATCAACACTTGATTCGATAACCCGGCTATATCATATATAACCGACCGATACAAAAAGTCGCGAGAATAGAATACGGTATCACATACACGCATTATTCTCGGTCCCGCACATATCACATATGCGCTCCTATTTCGTTTTGCCTGAGCCAGTAAAACCTCTATGTAGGACTCTAAAGACTCGTCAATACGCCGGCAATAGGTGATGATCACATCACGCACCCACAAGCCGTCAGCGGTACTAGCTGGACGTAACGGCTACCCAGGTATTGAGCGATCAGAAGATCAGCAAGCAAGCCCGCTCCAACTCCTGTAAAAGCCTGCCGGTAACACTTCCCGTACAGTCCGGTCTCCTCGTCTGATATGTCGCATATCAAGTCTAGGGGTGGTAAACGTCAGACCCCAATAACCGATAAGTCGTGCCGATGTGAGGCTTATAACGGGTCGAGAAACTACTGGTAACACTTACCAGTAAATCTCTAACTCAGCCCTTGCCAGGGACTTCCCTGTTACGGCCAATCGAGCACAGCGCAACATCAACTCTCAATACCGGGAGAGACGAAACCCCTCCTATCGCTCATTACCTCCATGTGACTCGGGACTGTACCCAAAAACCACCGTTTTGCATGCCCTCATGGACATGGTAAGGTGGAAATCAAAGCACAGTGGGAATCACACAAGACTCTATGACGATCTCGGTTCTACAGACTAACCTGCACAAGTGTCACCAGAGAACTGCCATCTGACGTGAGGTATAATACCATCTGGGAGTTCTCGGCGAATCCGTCCAGTGTACCCAGTCTCCACTGAGCACCCGTATACCATCTCTGATGTCAAATACCAATGGATATGGGATCATCCATCGCCCATATCATGGGTCGAGAAGTGTATACGCTAGTCTACTCTGGTATATCGATGCCCTGTCTCGATACACCTACGACTAGGAACATTAAAGGATGTACTTATGGACTACCATGGCCCCACTAGTATGATCCGCATCATAGTCCAGGTAGTCAAGTACACATCCTAAGGGCTTTACCAATATGTAACCATAAGACAGTATCAAAAGACAAGTATACATGTTAAGATAAAAAGCAACCAGATAGCATACTATCATATCGAGCAAGAAAGTCCTCTCTCTATATGTCCAAGCATCCAATATAATATACATCATCTGTACAATACTGGCCTCTAGGGCATACATACAACTAACAAGAAATGAAATAATACTGAAAATAAAGAACTAACTACTAACGAGTCCTCACTGCTCAGCCTGCTGACTGAAGTACTCCTGCTCGGACTGCGACAAAGGTACGGAATCTGGGCTATGCAAAACCCAGACGTCAGCGCGTCATAACATCAAGCAATAATATGTAAACAGGGTAGCAAGACATGCAAGTATAATCATAAATAGTAAAGCAGGTGTAACAGCAATATAAATCAAGGCAGTGAAAGGTAGTGTGCAGTGAGTAATCTAAACTGGTCTATTGGGTTAACTACTCTCAAGTCTTTGAAATCAATTTGATGAATCATCGATGTAACTCAATAGTATCCCGTGCATGCCCGGGATCACGGTCTAAGACTCTCAGGCTGAAACCGAGACATGCCGCTAGGCACTAAAACATGAAATATGTAAAGACGAACGATGTTAGCAGCATCATCCCAAGGTTGGCCTAGCCTCTAAAACTGATCAGTATAAGCAAGCAACTGTCGAGTTACAAGTCAGGTTTCATCATTGATTTCCCCATACCCCCAAGTTATATGTGTTCAAGTCATGTATTAAATAATCTAGAGCTAATGCCAACACAGGATCAGGCAGGTACAGGTTTGTCTGGATAGACAACAGGAACGGTCCATAAGGACAACAGGTTAGGTTTGTTGGTATTAGACACAAGATCAGGTAACAGGTAAAACCATGGTACATCAGGTCAAGCCAGGTAATATATAAAGGTGTCATGTTATGTCAAGAGTTGTACGGTTCCATGTCGTGTCAAGTAATAGGTGTAATAGGTTATATCAAGGTGCACAAGATGTCATGTGGGTGCTCATAATCAAACTAGCATAAGCATGTGTATACATCACAAGCATGGGCACTAATAGAACAATAAACTGGAACATGTAATATGATAAGCAAATAGGTGCAGATTAAACTACCTGGATGTACGGTTATCAGTTTGAGTTTAAGAGATAGTTTCAACATTACATGAATACATTATAACGAATATGGATGTTAAAATCATGTTAATATGTACTAAGTAATCTAGAGATGAAATGATATATAAATTACGTTCAAACGATGCAACCGGTTATTCGGGGTAGAACTTATTTAAAAGTGCTATGAGTTATGCAGTTAATTAGTAAGTAATTTAACCACGAATGTGGGTACACGATATTGTACTTTAAGGTGCAACAAGTTGTAATTTAAGATCCGAGTTTACAATGATATAATCCGACATTGAAATGCAAGAATGGAAACTAATAGCCTTAGGTCCAATTTTCAGATTTAATCATGAAATAAATAGGTATAGATAATATAGTAGCATGTAGCAAGTTTCACTTGCCTCGACGGATCGCGATACGGTATACGGAACGTAACACGTCGGCGAGAAAAGTCGCGACGCGTGCACGGTACACGGAATGAGTCCAAATAATGCACGATCGGATCACACAGGTCAGATGTCCTCGCTAAGTCATCGGTATCGTCGCCAGCACGGTCGGATTCTGGCAAACCAAGAAAACAGTAAGCATATTATAATGGAAAAGATGCATGGAAAAGGAGAAGAGAAGAATGGAAGGAGAAAGGAGAGGAGGGAGGAGACTCACTGTGGTTTAGAAAGAAGTTGTGAGGTGTCGACGGCGTCGACGGAGCTCCGGCGATCTACAGAGGTGCCTTTTTTTAAAAAAAAACAGAAAAGAAAATTAAAAGAAAGAAGAATAGAAGGAAGAAGAAGAGAAGAACGAGAGAGAAGGGGTTGCACACTGGGGTTGGGAGAAGGCTAGGATGTGGTTGCAAAAGTTGGAAGTCGTCGGCAGAGGATCTCCGGCAAGAACGACGGCAAGGCAGCAAGCATTCTAGGTTACAGGGAAAGGCCTCGGGTGCTAGGGTTTCTGTGCCGGGGAGTTCTAGTGTAGGTGTTGGGTTGGTGTTGGGGAGTTTGGAGAGAGGAGAAGAATGAGGGGGCGATAGTGAGAGGTGGTCGGCGACGGGTTCTTGGGGTTCTTATGGGTGTAGGAGAAGGGCTCGGGAATGAGAAAGAGGGAGAAGGAGATGGCGAGGAGGAGGTGAAGGCTCGGTTGAGGTGAGGAGGTGATAAGGGATGAGGAGCGAGGTCGAGGGAGTAAGGGTTAGGGTTTACTCTGGTGGGTTCGTGGCGAGGGATGCATGGGGTTTAAAGGAACAGAAGAAGAAGAAATAGAAAGAGGGAGGTGACGGGATCCACGCGGCGGTGACGCGACTCGAGGAGCGCACAGTAATCGCGAGAAGTGAGAGAGAGCGCGAGAGGAGAGAGAAAGAGAAGAGAGAGAGAGAGCTGCGTCGCAGAAAGAGAAAGGGAAAGGAGAGAGAGTCGGTGTGGGGCCCGGCGCAAAGAAAGAAAGGATTCTGATTGGTGAGGAAATAAGAGAGAGAAAGAGAGATAAAGGAGGGAGGGAGAGTCGGTGTGGGGCCCGGCGCAAAGAAAGAGAGGATTCTGATTGGTGAGAAAATAAGAGAGAGAAAGAGAGATAAAGGAGGGGGAGAGAGTCGCTGGTGGGATCGGTTGAGTAAAGAGAAGATTGTGATTGGTTGGGAGAAAATTTAAAAAGGATTTTTATTTGTTACCAAAAAATCTGATGTTAACTGTATAATAAATATTGTAGGCTGTAAAAATATTTTTAAACGGATTAAACAAATTTAAAACAATTAGAATTTGGCGGGATACAAAATATTTCAGAATTGCGCCCAGGTCGGGTCCAAAAATTTGGATTTGAAATATGAAAATTATTAGCAAGTTCCAAAAATTGAAATGAAGGATTATGTAACAGAAATGCATACCCCCAAGAACGGACGCACGCATGTGCGCGTAGCCATCTAAACACGTTTGTTCCACTGAACGGGACGAGAACACGATGCAAGGACGCTACCACAGGGTTAGGGGTATCATGCAGGCCATGTCAGGTATTTTTACATTATCTTAAGTGACTTAAATTGTTATATGAAAAAATATGTGATGTTAGGGTATTCTATAACTATAAAACAACAAGCTCAAGCAAGCGGGTCGAATATAAAGTAAACTACCATTCGCATCCAAACACGGTAAATGAAATAAACACCACAAACAACACATACGGCAACAGAAATTGGTATAACTGAACTCGGTTGTTACAGATATTATGTGTTGCTGTGATATGTTATATTGGATCGTCGTGTTCTGAATAGCCGGGGTTTTTATGTGAGATGAGGGTTTTTATTTTCATTCATGTAATATTCAATGTATGTAATATTCTTTATTGGGGCACTTCCGGGCTGAGGTTGTTGTCACCATTGTATATTATTTATTTTTCCGCATTAGGTAGACCCAAGGAGGGGAGCACAAGTAACCGGGTTCTAGGGTACAGTGGGAGGCCATCTCGAGGAGTTGAGACCGGGTCTCCTAACCCTAGAATTGGCAGTGTTAATTGCTGCTTACGTATGGGTCTAGGGATGTGGGTTTGGCTATTCATCGCGACCGTGGAATCCGTGTTTTATACAGGCTCGAAATAAAACACGGACGTGCTAGTATATCCAATATTTCATGTGTTATCTTCTGCTGCAATGTTCTGTGATGAGATCATATTACTGCCTAAGACGAATGCTTATATTATATATATATGCTGATATATAAATATTACTGATTTCGTTTCTACTGTGATGCTTAGGAAGCATAAGCTGAAGGGATATATTAATGAGATTAATAAAAAGAAAAGAAACATAAAAGATGTTCTAGAATCAAAACTTTATAAAAAGGGTAGTTACAGTTTTGCTTTGCATAGCGGTATATATGATATACCCTGCACCTTATTCGATAAGGAAAGAGCCGAGATCCCTTCACTGGGAGTGACCTCTTTAGCTAAACTGGCAGATGTTATAAACTCGCGGTTTAGTTTTTGACAGCTTCTATAGTTCTTGCTTTGCACAGCGGTATATATGATATATCCTGCACCTTATTCGATGGGGAAAGAGTCGAGATCCCTTCACCGGGAGTGACCTCTTTAGCGAAACTAGAAAAGCCTCAAAAACACTCCTTTTCAAAAATCACTTGTTTCTACAACGATATCAAGTTTAGTACGCTCATGGTTTTCTGAAAAACCTGCGTAGCCCTCCGTCATTTCAGATAAAGACTATTTAGTATTCGTGCTGCGTTTGTTGGCCTTTGTCAAGGAATAGTGTGCGGTTGCTGACTGGTACTTATCTGTTTAAGCATGTGATGCGATTGGATTAGGGTAGGCGTACAACCTTGTTGGCCTTTGTCAAGGGTCGTGCGGGTGGGTTTATTTCAATCAAGAAATGACGGGTTGAACTTTACTAGCTTCCTATGGTTTGGTGTCCTTTGTTAAGGTCATAGGGGTCAGGGGCAAAAGCATTATCGAGAATTTAAAGTATTGAAATTTGCAATGAGATTGCATACCTCCTATGAGATAGTTGGATCCCGATACCCACTGCGAGTAAGAGTTACTCCTGGGAGAATTTTACACAGGACAATTAGCCGATCAAGTAGGTGTCTAGAAAGGTGTTAACGAGATTATGCCTCTGGGAAAACGAGGTTCATTTTAATTAGGTCCGTGCGAAAGCACGAGGAACCTCCCTTAAGTACCGACACTAATCTGGCTGAAAGATTGACGAAATTGTAGGGTGTAATTAATCCCAGCTAATCTTACCTTTTAGGGTTTGAAGGAAGATTTGATAAAAACAGTGGGAGACATCCTGATTAGATAAGATAATAACAAATCTAATCTTGCAAGAGCATACGGTAAAGTGTTTTCTTCTCTCTCTCTCCAGGTAGCGACCATGTCAGGCCATAATCAAGATAATAATATGGATGTATTGACTGAACCCGCTTATTATACTGAGCAGGGGAACGTTGGTCCCGTTTTTTCTTATAAGAGTTATAAGACTGAACAGGAAACAGGAGAAAATCTGGACTCTCACGCCGCCCAAACGAAGAACAAGCATGTTGATGCACCTTCTTCGGGTGTGTTAGTTATTGAGAACTGTTTCTCAGTTCACCCTACGTCCTGGGTATTAGATACCGGATCGGGATCCCACATATGTAATTTGTTACATAGGCTACGTAAAGGTAGAGAACTGGGAAAGGGTGATCATTCCGTAACAGTAGGGAATGGTTCACATATTGCAGCCAAAGCAGTTGGCGAATATCACCTTGTATTACCAAGTAGTAATACATTGATTCTGAATGAGTGCTATTATATACCGAACATGATGTGCAACATTATATCAGTTTCTTTATTAAGTAAAGAAGGATATAATTTTTTAATACAGGATAATGTTATGAACATCGTCCTAAATCAAAAGTTGATTGGATCAGGCTCGTTACATTATGGCATATTCATTCTCAATCAAAATACAGTCCTTAATATACAAAACACACACAAGAGGAAAAGTTCAGAAATGAACGAATCCTTCTTGTGGCATTGTAGACTTGATCATATCAATGCGATACGACTAGCTAAGTTACATAAGGATGGATATTTGAATCCATTCGAATTATCATCTTATGAAACTTGTCATTCATGTCTCAAAGGCAAAATGACCAAAGCTCCATTTAGTGGACACGGAGAAAGAGTTACCGAACTCTTAGGGCTGGTACATAGTGATGTATGCGGTCCCGTGTCTACACATGCTAGGAACGGTTTTTCCTACTTTATTACATTCACTGACGATCTCTCAAGATTCGGATATGTGTTCCTAATGAAACACAAGTCTGAAGCTTTTGAGAAATTCAGAGAATATAAGCACGAAGTACAGAACCAAACGGGCAAAAGTATTAAGATTTTTCGATCTGATCGAGGAGGTGAGTACTTAAGCAATGAGTTCCTAAATTATCTAAAAGTGGATGGGATTCTCTCTCAGCTTACTCCTCCTTATACACCACAGCACAACGGTGTATCGAAACGGAGGAATCACACCCTATTAGATATGGTGCGCTCGATGATGAGTACAGCTGAGTTACCTATTTCCTTTTGGGGGTATGCGCTGGAGACAGGAGCATACCTATTGAATCAAGTTCCAACTAAATCTGTACCTACCACACCATATGAGATATGGAGTGGGAAGAGACCATGTCTTAAACGAGTTAAGAAATGGGATTGTCTGGCCTATGTCAAAAGGCAAAATCCAGACAAACTTGAGGCAAGGTCAGTTCTATCCAAGTTTGTGGGATATACCAAACATTCACATGGATATTTTTTCTACCATCGCGAGGAACAAAAGGTGTTTGTTTCTCGACATGCCACCTTTTTGGAAAAGGAATTTCTTGCAAAAGAATATAGTGGCGATGAGGTAGAACTGGAAGAAATTCCGGCTACACAAACTCAAACTGAAGATTTGGTGGAACCCGAGGACTCGATAGTAACCAACGAACCCCAGCCTCTCCGCCGATCTAGTAGGGTTTCTCATCCACCTGAGAGATACCACGGTTTTGTCATTGATGGTGGAAGTTTCCATTTGTTGCACCAGATTCGTATTTTGTGCATTGTTGCACCACCTTGGTATTTTGTCCATTGGTTGGAACGGCTTTATACTCTTTGCTTTGGTTGCACCCGACTTATGTCTTTGAGCATTTGCATTATCAGATTGCGTTTTTCGTGCGCATTGGCACTTGCAGTGCATTTTTGTAAGTCCATGCTACCTCTCCCGGTACTTTCGGGCATGCGGAATTTGATGAAAAACAATTTTCTAGAGGCGGTAACATGGACTCAAAACCGGATCTTTGTTAAACATCTAACAACAACCTAACTAGGAGTTGTTAACTACTCGGTTATGGGGTTATACCTTTCTTTCTTGAACTCCTTCGTCTTTAAGCCTCGATGGTTGTCCGGATCGGCTTCACCCCGTCGTCTCCTTGCGCCGAAAATCGATCCACCTGAAAGCTTCTACCTTTGGCTTCTTCTTCGAACTTTGAAGAAACCAGTTCACTCGGTTTGCTAAACCTTGTGAACTATAGTGAGTAGAGGAATGTTTTGGCGTCTTTTTATCTCTAAGGCAATGAGTCTCAACACATGAGAATGGTTTGCCTTGAGGTAGAGAGAGCAAGAGCAAGAGGGAGAGCTTGAGAATGAGAGAGCTCCAGAGAGAGAAAGCAAATGATAGAATGAACCATACTCATCTCATTCTCACCTCTCATAATCCAAAAGCCATCATAACAAAAATAGTAATCAAGTATTGTGTAAATGGTTTAAGTCAAAATGGCTATATCATTTCATGCACTCATTTTGTACAAGAGATCAAGCAAGCAAAAGTCTTTGCCATGAAATGATAGCCATTGTCATCATGATGGTCAACTAGTCCAACCTAGTCAACCGGTCAACAAAGTCAACAAGTCAATAAAGTCAACCCCTCAACAACTATGTCACTATAATACTTAATTAATATTATTGTTAAATACATATCATATTCTCATTAGGGTTGAGCAAAAAGTCAATAGTCAACAGTCAACGGTCAACAACCCTAATGAGAATGCTCTGCCTCTGTCTCTCTGTCAACTGTGCATACACACCCGCATCCGCGTTCCGAGGAACACGAATACAAACGAGATAAAACCAATCCCAAAACGTACACTAGGATCTGGCTTAAACCAAAGCCCGCTAGTGTTAACTGTCCGGACACTGTATGTGCACAAGTGCATGGATGTGACCGAACCCTGTCGCAAAACCATGCGACCTGTCGCAAAACCATGCGATCTCTACTCTTTTGCCTAAAGGCGAATAGCTTTCTGTGTGGGACTCTAAAGACTCGACACTACGCTGGCAGTGGGTTTAACCACAGACCGCAAGCGGCACTAGCTGTGCATAACGGTCCCCAGGTAGATGCCGAAAAGAAGACTGACGAGGTGAAACCCATCTGAACTCCTACTGAGTCTGACTGTGACAGTCTCCGTACAGTCCGGTCAGTTCGTCTGATACATCGCATGGCGGGCCTAGGGGGCGGTAAACGTCAGTCCCCTAATAGCGGTACAAGTCGTGTCGGAGTGAAGCCCAATACACCCTGAGATAACACTGGAAGACTACCAGTATATCTCGCTTGCCCTGGCCAGGGACTACTCGTGTAATAGCTCTCCTAGACACAGCGCGATGTCAACCCCCAATACCGGGAGAGACGAATCCTGTCTAACCGTCTCTGCCTCCAAGTGCTTCGGGACTGCACCCAACTACTACCTGTTTGCACGACTCCTTTGAGCCGTGGTAGGGTAGTAATCAAAGTACAGTGGGAACACACTCGAGGAGAAGTGACAGTGTCAAGTCAGCGGACTAAGCTGTACTCATGTCACCTGGGAACTGATAACTGACGATAGGTATAATACCAACCGGTCAGTTCCCGACGAGTCCTGTCCAGTGTACTCGTAACCTAACGAGCACCCGCATACTATCTCCAGTACGACGTACTAATGGCTGTGGGACAGACCGTCTCCCACACTGGGACGAGAAGCGCATGCGCTAGTCTACTCCGGAGTATCGATGCCCTGTCTCGATAGTCCTGTGACTAGGGACCTGCATAAGGATATGCTTATAGATTACCCAGCCCCCACTAGTGTGACTGCCATCACAACGCTGGTAATCAAGCAAAGATCCTAAGGGCTCCACTAATGTGTATAGGTGATATACTAAAATAAACACAAGTACACATTGAAGTAGAAACAAACCAAGTAGCATACTACTATTTTGAGCAAGATTGTATATACAAGGTGAATATCCCAAGCTTCCATTAAGTAATATACAAACTAGTATGATACAGTAATGGCCTCTAGGGCATATACACTAACAATCTCCCACTTGCACTAAGGCCATGTACTGGCGTATCGAAGACCTATCATCTCGATCAGCCGTTCGAACTAAGTCTGGGGCAAGGCCGTGGTGAATGGATCTACAGTGTTATCTTCTGAAGCAACCCTCCGAACCTCGATCTCCTGGCGATCCACGATCTCCCTGATCAGGTGATACCGCCTCAAGATGTGTCTGGATCTCTGATGGGACCTGGGTTCCTTCGCTAAAGCTATAGCCCCGTTGTTGTCGCAATACAGAGGTATTGGATCAACAATGGACGGAACCACCTGAATTTCTTTCAAGAACTTCCTCATCCAGACGGGATCTTTTACGGCATCAGATGCAGCGATGTATTCCTCTTCCATAGTCGAGTCAGCAACGGTTTCCTGTTTGGAACTCTTCCAACACACCGCCCCTCCATTGAGGGTAAAGACAAAACCCGACATGGACTTGGAATCATCCTTGTCACTCTAGAAGCTGGAGTCAGCAAAGGCCTCGATTTGGAGGTCTTTTCCACCATACACCAAGAACATCTCCTTAGTCCTTCTCAGGTACTTGAGAATGTTCTTTACCGCTATCCAGTGTTTCTCCCCAGGGTTTGACTGATACCGGCTTACCACACTCAGTGCATAAGCTACATCCGGTCTGGTACACAACATCGCATACATTATAGAGCCTACCGCAGAAGCGTAGGGTATAATAGACATGCGATCCCTCTCCAAATCAGTCTTGGGAGACATCTCTTTAGAGAGGGCGATCCCGTGACAAGCCGGTAGGTTACCGCGCTTGGAATCTTCCATACTGAATCTTTTCAGTATGGTGTCGATGTACCTGGACTGTGAAAGTCCTAATATCCTCTTGTATCTATCACGATGGATCCGGATCCTCAGGATGTATGAGGCATCACCCAGGTCTTTCATGGAGAACCTGTGTGACAAGAACCCCTTGACAGATTGTAGCATAGGAATGTCATTTCCTATTAAGAGAATGTCATCCACGTATAAAACGAGGAATACTACGGTTCTCGCTACAAATCTACTATAGATGCATGGTTCATCTGGATTTTTGATAAAGCCAAATTCCTTGACCGTCTCATCAAAACAGATGTTCCAACTCTACGATGCCTGCTTTAGTCTATAGATGGACTTAAGCAACTTGCACACCTTTTCGCTGCTCCCACTCTGAATGAAACCCTCTGGTTGGTCCATATGGACACACTCCTCTAAATTTCCATTTAGAAAAGCGGTCTTTACGTCCATTTGCCAGATCTCATAATCGTAGAAGGCAGCAATGGCAAGTACGATCCGAATGGATTTCAGCATAGGCACTGGAGAAAAGGTTTCGTCATAGTCCAAGCCAGGTCTTTGACGGAAACCCTTTGCAACAAGTCTAGCTTTATAGGTCTTAACCTGTCCATCTACACCAATCTTCCTTTTGAAGATCCACTTGCATCCTACGGGTTTTACCCCGTCTGGAGCAATGTCCAACGTCCATACTTTGTTGGTGTACATGGACTCCATTTTGGTCCGCATTGCATCCAGCCATTTTACCGAGTCAACGCTCTGAACGGCCTGCTGGAAGCTAGTAGGCTCATCATAATCTATGATGCAATCCTCTCTATCTCCGTCCATGAGAAAACCGTAGTATCTCTCAGACGGATGAGACTGCCTACTACTCCTGCGGAGCGGCGTAGGAATGTCCTGTTCTTTTGAACCCTCTGGTTCCACTAAGCTTTCAGTAATAGCTCGTGGTTCTGGAATTTCTTTCAGTTCTACTGTTCTCCCACTAATTTCCTTTTCTAAGAACTGGTGTTCTAGAAAGTGGGCATGACGAGAAACAAAAACCTTTTGTTCCTCTTCGCAATAGAAGAAATATCCCTTGGAGTTCTTTGGATATCCCACGAACTTGCACTGTACTGAGCGTGCCTCGAGCTTGTCCGCATGCTGCTTTTTGACAAAAGCTGGACTTCCCCATGTCTTAATGTGATTAAGATAGGGTCTCTTCCCACACCACATCTCATATGGTGTAGTAGGCACAGTCTTAGTGGGAACTCGGTTCAAAAGGTATGCAGCTGATTCTAGCGCATACCCCCAGAATGATCAC
This sequence comes from Agapanthus africanus, assembly GCA_030015575.1. Classification (NCBI taxonomy): domain Eukaryota; kingdom Viridiplantae; phylum Streptophyta; class Magnoliopsida; order Asparagales; family Amaryllidaceae; genus Agapanthus; species Agapanthus africanus. Next base: position 825,432,990 of record CM057338.1, on the reverse strand, counting down.
GGTAACTCAGCGTTACTCATCATGGACCGTACCATATCCAATAGGGTTCGGTTCCGTCTCTCCGATACACCGTTATGTTGTGGAGTGTATGGAAGAGTAAGCTGAGAGAGAATTCCGTTCTCTTTTAAATAGTCCAGGAACTCGGCACTTAAGTATTCTCCACCTCGATCCGATCTTAGAATCTTGATACTTTTGCCGGTTTGTTTTTCTACTTCATTCTTATATTCCTGGAATTTTCCAAAGGCTTCGGACTTATGTTTCATTAAGAAGACATAACCGTACCTTGAAAAGTCATCCGTAAAAGTAATGAAGTAAGAATAACCGCTTCGCGCATGTGTAGACATTGGACCGCACACGTCGCTGTGTACGAGTCCCAAGAGCTCGCTCGCTCTTACTCCGTGTCCAGTGAACAGAGTCTTTGTCATCTTTCCTTTGAGACAGGATTGACCAGTGGCATACGATTGATATTTGAACGAGTCCAAATATCCTTCTGTATGTAACTTTGTTAACCTTCTCTCATTGATGTGACCCAGTCTACAATGCCACAAGAAAGTCTGATTGATTTCCGGAGACTTTCTTTTGTGTGTATTCTGGATATTGAAAATCTGCGGTTGGTTTAATACGTATATACCATTGCTTAATGTACCTGACCCAATCAAAACTTGATTAAGGTGAATGTTTACAACATTACTTACAAACACAAATTCATAACCTTCTTTAGAAGTCAAAGATACAGAAATGATATTACAAGTTGCGTTGGGTACAAAATAGCAATTACGCAAAACCAAAACGTGTCCATCTGACAACCCCAGGTGATAGTCCCCCACGGCCTTAGCATCCATGCTAGCTCCGTTTGCAACTTTGAGGGTCATGTCACCTGCCTTCAAAACCCTACGGTTTCTCAACGCCTGCAAAGAATTACAGATATAAGATCCTGATCCGGTATCCAATACCCAGGAAGTAGAGTTTATTGAAAGACAGTTTTCAATAACATACACACCTGAAGCTGAAGCCGCAACCTGCTTCAGATCCTGTGTTCTGGCCTTCTAAGCCCTGCAATCATTTTTCCAGTGTCCCTTTTTATGACAATAGAAGCATTCTTCCTTATCCACAAGCTTTCCCACTTTCTTTGTTGCTTTTGCCTTTCCCTTCGTATCCACTTTACTAACACCGCCCCTTGGTTTGGCGGGGGCTTTCTTCTTCTTTTCCTTGGCTTTTGCCTTGGACCTAGAAGAGGAAGATCCTCCTACAAACAAAGTGGATGTTTCCCTACCTTTCTGTAGGGTGCCCTCTGCGCTCCTCAGCATCTTGAGGAGTTCTGAAAGTTCAACTTCCTTTTCTTGTAAGTTGAAGTTCAGGATAAACTGGGCGTAAGTGGAAGGAAGGGACTGGAGAATCAAGTCCGTATAGAGCTCATTCTCCAACGTGGTCCCAAGGTCCGCGAGCTCTTCAATGTAGCCAATCATCTTAAGCACGTGTTCCGCTACCGATGATCCGACGGCCAACCTTGCCAAAAATAACTTCTTCGACACTTCGTATCTTGCGATACAAGACTGCTCTCCCTACAGTTCTTTTGTATGGAGAAATATGGATTCGAGGTCCATATTCTCGTGCCTCCTCTGATGTTCGTTGTCCATAGAGGCAAGCACGAGGCACTTGGCCTTCGCGCAATCGATTTCCCAGGTCTTACGGATTTTCTTATCCGCGACGCTGGTTTTGGGACCTGGGACAGGGGGGGCTTTGGTGGTAAGAAGATACCCCAGCTTGTCGTAAGTGATTGCCATCTTGACATTCCTGAGCCAATCTTTGTAGTTTGGCCCTGTCAATATGTTTTTATCTAGGAGTAACTTAAGTCCAGTCATGTTGATTAGTCGCTGCAATTAGGAGAGAGAAGAAACACTCAGCATGATGCTCTTGCAAGTTTAGAATGATTTTTAGTTTGTCTAAACAGGATGGCTCCTACTGTTTCTCGAATCCCTCCTCAAACCAAAAAGGAAGAATTAGTCAGGATCAATCTCACCGTACAATTCTTGCTTAACCGTTCATCCAGGCCAGTGTCGGTACTTCGAGGGAGGTTTTCCAACGCTTTCGCGAAGTTCCTTAATTAAATAACCTCTTTTCCCTGGGGGCGTAGCCCCGCTAACACCTTTCTAGATACCTACTTGGTTTATAGCATTGATCGTTAAGTGAGAAATTTCCCGAGGAGTAGCATACACTCACAGTAGGATCGGGATCCAAATATCATCGTGTGACGAAACTGAAAGAATCCTACCAGAATCATCATACTCCAAATGGTATGCAACACTAGCAAGTTTCAGTTCTTTTGAAACTCCCGATGTGGATTTTTGCCCCATGCTCTTATGACCTTGACTTTGGCCAAAATATCATAAGTCACATGTCAAGTTCTACCCGTCATTCTCCAGGTTAATTTGGATCCACCCGTACCTACCCTTGACTTTGGCCAAAATGGCAGTACGACTGTCCCAAACCAACGCATCTATCTATGCTACACATGAATACCCAATAGCTACCAATCACTATGCCTTGACTTTGGCCAACATACATAGCTTGAATACTATTGACTATTCATGTGAAACGACGGAGGGCTACGAATGGTTTTGGCGAAACCGTGAACGTAGTGAACTTGATATAATCGATTGAACGAGATAGCTTTTAAAAGGAGTGGCTCAAACTCCTCATTTAAAAGTTGGTTTTGAAAAGAACCGAGTGGTTTTTCGAAAGTGTTCCAACGACTTTTACTTGGTTTATTTTCTTGCATTAGTTCTTTTAATGCGTGATATTCTTGCATTAGTTCTTTTAATGCGTCCCATCATTTAATCCTACCATTGCAGAAAACAACCAAAATATGACGTACGCTTATGCCATTCGCATTCGCCACGGGGCCCCGTCATTACCCGTTAGGTTACTTAACTAACGACAGAGCGGGGGCTGGGCTAGCGCGGCTGTAAAACATAAGCAACGCCTAAATAATATCATATATAGATATATTGCAATGATAGCCATTTCAGATCACAGATGAACACATTGGATATACTAGGAACCCGCAATTCGTACGAGCCTGTAACGAAAAGCAGATTACACGGTCGCGGTTAATAGCCAATACCCTACCCAAGACCCCTACGGGTGCGGCAAACTACCCGCCAAGTACCCTAAGCGAAGCAACCTCCCTCAACCCCGTGAGTAGGCCACTCGGCACTTCGAGATACCCGGTAGTTTGTGCACCCCCTCCATGGGTCTATCCTAGGAGCAAAAACAGTAAAAAGAAATTATACAATGACGGCTACAACCCCGACCCGGTTGTGCGGCCATACAAATAATTATTACATCAATTTACAAATTTACATGAATTGAAAGAAAAGAAAACTCTCATCTCACAACCCCCCGGCTATTCACCCGCGACAATCCAATGAATTCATATACAAATTCCAGCAACATTACAGATCACAGATTTGTATAACCCTCACTAATCGACATATAGCGATTAGCAGACGTTCAATACAAATATCACATCACAGATAAAAACCCGTCAGCTTAAGTCTTTAGAAGTTCGATCAAAAATACGGATTTTTAGGCCCCAAACACAAAATTTTCGCTCTGGAAAATCTGGGCTGAAAAGACATATTTCAAAAATCCCAAAATACCCCACTGAATATACTGTAGCAAAGAAGATCCAGAGAGGAGCCAATACGGCCGCGGAACCGCACCAATAGCAAGCTATTGCCGCGTTTCCGCGGCGCTTTGATGAGATCAGAGGACCGTCTTTCTACAGTATACTCTAAAAACCCTGAGTCGATTTTTGAAGCATGATTTATTACTTTTACAGTACTTTGAAAATCGACAGCAAGCATGAATTTTTGGTGTGTTTCGTGACTTTTTCTTTGATCGATCTTCTAGTTACTTTGCTAACATGTTAGATAGAGTTTAACTAGGCTCTGATACCACTGTAAGTCCATACAACCTCTCCCGGTACTTTCGGGCATCCGGAATTTGATGAAAAACAATTTTCTAGAGGCGGTAACATGGACTCAAAACCGGATCTTTGTTAAACATCTAACTAACAACTTAACTAGGAGTTGTTAACAACTCGGTTAGGGGGTTATACCTTTCTTTCTTGAACTCCTTCGTCTTTAAGCCTCGATGGTTGTCCGGATCGGCTTCACCCCATCATCTCCTTGCACCGAAGATCGATCCACCTGAAAGCTTCTACCTTTGGCTTCTTCTTCGAACTTTGAAGAAACTAGTTCACTCGGTTTGCTAAACCTTGTGAACTATAGTGAGTAGAGGAATGTTTTGGTGTCTTTTTATCTCTAAGGCAATGAGTCTCAACACATGAGAATGGTTTGCCTTGAGGTAGAGAGAGCAAGAGCAAGAGGGAGAGCTTGAGAATGAGAGAGCTCAAGAGAGAGAAAGCAAATGATAGAATGAACCATACTCATCTCATTCTCACCTCTCATAATCCAAAAGCCATCATAACAAAAATAGTAATCAAGTATTGTGTAAATGGTTTAAGTCAAAATGGCTATATCATTTCATGCACTCATTTTGCACAAGAGATCAAGCAAGCAAAAGTCTTTGCCATGAAATGATAGCCATTGTCATCATGATGGTCAACTAGTCCAACCTAGTCAACCGGTCAACAAAGTCAACAAGTCAACAAAGTCAACCCCTCAACAGCCATGTCATTATAATACTTAATTAAAATTATTGTTAATTACATATCATATTCTCATTAGGGTTGAGCAAAAAGTCAATAGTCAACAGTCAACGGTCAACAACCCTAATGAGAATCCTCTGCCTCTGTCTCTCTTTCAACTGTGCATACATACCCGCATCCGCATTCCGAGGAACACGAATACAAACGAGATAAAACCAATCCCAAAACGTACACTAGGATCTGGCTTAAACCAAAGCCCGCTAGTGTTAACTGTCCGGACACTGTACGTGCACCAGTGCACGGATGTGACCGAACCCTGTCGCAAAACCATGCGACCTGTCGCAAAACCATGCGATCTCTACTCTTTTGCCTAAAGGCGAATAGCTTTCTGTGTGGGACTCTAAAGACTCGACACTACGCTGGCAGTGGGTTTAACCACAGACCGCAAGCGGCACTAGCTGTGCGTAACGGTCCCCAGGTAGATGCCGACAAGAAGACTGACGAGGTGAAACCCATCTGAACTCCTACTGAGTCTGACTGTGACAGTCTCCGTACAGTCCGGCCTATTCATCTGATACATCGTATGGCGGGCCTAGGGGGCGTAAACGTAAGTCCCATAATAGCGGTACAAGTCGTGTCGGAGTGAAGCCCAATACACCATGAGATAACACTGGAAGCCTACCAGTATATCTCGCTTGCCCTGGCCAGGGACTACTCGTGTAATTGTTCTCCTAGACACAGCGCGATGTCAACCCCCAATACCGGGAGAGACGAATCCTGTCTAACCGTCACTGCCTCCAAGTACTTCGGGACTGCACCCAACTACTACCTGTTTGCACGACTCCTTTGAGCCGTGGTAGGGTAGTAATCAAAGTACAGTGGGAACACACTCGAGGAGAAGTGACAGTGTCAAGTCAGCGGACTAAGCTGTACTCATGTCACCTGGGAACTGATAACTGACGATAGGTATAATACCAACCGGTCAGTTCCCGACGAGTCCTGTCCAGTGTACTCGTGACCTAACGAGCACCCGCATACTATCTCCAGTACGACGTACTAATGGCTGTGGGACAGACCGTCTCCCACACTGGGACGAGAAGCGCATGCGCTAGTCTACTCCGGAGTATCGATGCCCTGTCTCGATAGTCCTGCGACTAGGGACCTGCATAAGGATGTGCTTATAGATTACCCAGCCCCCACTAGTGTGACTGCCATCACAACGCTGGTAATCAAGCAAAGATCCTAAGGGCTCCACTAATGTGTATAGGTGATATACTAAAATAAACACAAGTACACATTGAAGTAGAAACAAACCAAGTAGCATACTACTATTTTGAGCAAGATTGTATATACAAGGTGAATATCCCAAGCTTCCATTAAGTAATATACAAACTAGTATGATACAGTAATGGCCTCTAGGGCATATACACTAACAATTTTCGTACATGCTACTGCACTAGATGCTTTTTACGAACCTGACGCGCTTGGATTGGATTTTTGTGCATATTTGGCACTCGATATTGAATTTTGGCACACCAGATGCACTAGATTTGGGGTTTTCATTCATGCATGTTAGTTGCACTGGATTGTGACTTTCGTGCACTATTGATGCACTAGATATTGTTGTCATGCACACCCGTTGCACTGGACAGATGCTTTCGTGCATACCCGTTGCACTTAGTTTTGCTTTTGTGCACGTTCGTAGCACTTGTATTTGGATTTGATTCCCGTGCGCACCAGGCGCACGTGATTATTGGATATGCCTTTTGAGGCTAATTTTCATTTGAGGCACTTTGTTTTCTTGATGGGTACCATATTATGTAGTAACCGAACAGGAATGATCTGAGGACAGTACCTGAGTATTTTGCATGCATTAAACGTTTAACCAGAGGTTTTCAAAAAGGAGCTATAGTCTCGCTATTTGCTACGTGTCCGTGAGTGATACGAACGTTTATAAAGGAAAACCTTTTTGGGATATTTGAAAATGGACGGGCCGTATATTTGAGCAAAACCTTTATGAGCATATGTTTATTACTTTACAAATGAGCGTCCGTCACTTATGCCGTGAGCTACGCATCACACGGCGATTCAGAATGGATTTTTGAATGTGTTTTATTCAGTTTAAAGTATTTTTCCAAAGATGCGTATTGTATATGTATTATAGCATTTGACTAGTGCATATTAGATTTCAGTAGTGGATTTCGAGGTCTGTATCTCCATTGTAACTCCGAGGATATGCGTGCAAATCCAGTGATTTGCGTGACGCTTTACGGAGTTCGATTTTAAGTTGTACTCGTTTTCATGCGCACTTGACACACTGTGTTGTTCCTGTATTTTCTGTGATTTCGGAGCCCCGTTGATTTAAGTTGATTATTGAAATATTTTTGTATTTGGGGGTTTAAATTTAAATTCGGGGACCGAATTTATTTAAGGGGGGAAGATTGTAACATTTCAGAAAAATAAAATATTATTTTTTGGGAATTTTTAAAATTAAATAATAAATATTGTGAATATTTTAATATGCGGTATAATTAAATACCGATAAAGTGGAAAATATTTGGAAAATTATAGGAATTACGGAAATGAGAGTGTTCTATATGATTTAAGCAAATTATAATTCTTATGATTTATTTTATTCCATTTTAATGCTAATCGCGATTAAATATCGCTAATCTTGCATTAATCCGTTTTTATGCACATGACATGCACCATGTCACATTTTTCAAACTTATTGCATTTTCCTACATGACTTTTCTTTGTTTTGTTTTGGGTTTTAAAATGAAAGAGAAAAGACAAGAGAAGAAAAAGAAAAAGGAAAATGATAAAGAATGGAGGTATGGGTAAGAGAGAGAGAGGGGGTGAGGGGTCAACCTTGGGCTTGGATCATTCTCACTTCACTCATTCATTCATTCCTCTCTCCTTCTCCTTCATCATGGCAGCCCCCATCTCCCTCCTCCACAAAACCTTCTTAAACATCACCAAAAACAACCCAAAACATCAGCCCCACTTCATTAAAAACATGCACAAGCTTCCTACAAACACTTTGGACCAAGAAAAATCGGATTTTGAAGACTTGGGGCAACTCAAGAATTTTCTTGAGTTGCCGAATGAGGTAATTTCTGCACCATTAGTGTAGTATTTCAATTCCTTAAGCATCCATACATGTTTAGTATCGATATTGAGTGGTTTTGTGAACTTAGAAAATTCCTAGTTAGGGTTTGAGGGATTCTTTAGTTGTTATGGTGTAATTGAGGTTAGTAGAGACCATACAACCCCTTTAAGGTGTGATTAGAGACTTAAACCATAGACTTAAACCCTGCAAAACGAACCTAGAAACCCCGATACCGTATTTTTCTGGAAATTGTGAAGGGAAATTGATATCTGCTAACACCCGGGGACATTAGGATTTATTTTACAAACACTGTGAGTCATGCAGGCACCCAGGAAGCTACCACAGAGACCCGAGCCATAATGCCCTCCACTTGGCCGCAATTTTATTCATCCTGGCCACAAATTGCGGCCAGTTTAGGATGGTTTGGCCCCTTGTTTCTTCTGTAGCTCCTAAATCAGTTAATTAGACCCTTCCTGTATGCAAATTTGGCTAATTGTCACCTGAGGAAAATCTGGAAGTGTTTTACTTAGTTTCTGAAATTTTTTTGCGGCTTTTTATGAATTTGGATTTGGTATTTGATATTGTGTTTCCGTCGTGTGGAGTTTGAACGTCAACGGCTAGGGCTATTTGTCGTGTTTTGCATGCAAGGCTATAGGTTTTAACCTATGAGCGAAGCGTGTGCCGTTTTGGTTTTCCGCCTTGATTTTAAATACGCATTGCGATTATGTATTGGTTGTATGTACCCCACATAGAATTCGAGACGACGAGGAGAGCATGGCGTCATCGACTCCAGCGAGCGAGGATCAAGGTGAGTAGATCTATATCTACGGGGGAAGTTGGGTGGATGGAATATAGCACCCCCGCAAACTTGATGGAAACCGATTTATATATAGAATATGGGTAAGGAAACCTAAATTAGGAAACTAGGGTTATGGTTAAAATATAGTTATAGATGAATGATTGAATATATGTATTGAGGTATGAGATGAAAGCTATAAGGATATGAAAGGTGAATGTGAATCACGACTTATAGATATGTAGTTACACTAGAATAGTATGATTTTTAGAGTAGCATGACATTTGATGTATATGATAGAATGTATATGTAAGATGACTTGATATGAGATATTAATGTGATGAAAAGGATATACGAGATGATATGATGACTTGATTGATATGTCGGTATACGGATACGAGTCGATTGAGATGAATGATACGCTTGCCGGTCCTCTTATATGAGTTTGTTATGGATGTGATCTAGGACATAGGTATATAGATATATATAAATGTTGTGAATCATGAGTGATATGTCATATGAGACGTTAGGTCCATACCCCTCATTTTCATATAGGATGATTGGATCCCCGATGGTTTAATGCCGCCGTACGATAATTTTCCGTACGTGATGAGTTGACTCGATGATTGATCCATACCCTTGACTAGAGGATGTCATACGATGTATTATACCGTACATGATGTTGTGAGGCTGGATGCCGATTGATAGATTCACCGAATCGGTCATGTTGGATACGTATACATGTTAACATTTGCATACGATTCACATTATGCTACATTTTTGTCATTCTCATTGCATCATATATATCCTTGTGCTACTACACCTACACCACTATCGATGATGCGTATGTTACACTTACACTGATTTGGCTGGCTCACACACTTCATCATCGATAATTGCCATGTTACTACACAGTAGGATTGCTGCATCATGATATGACTCCTTGCATAGTTTACTTGCTATAGTTACATATGCACCTTTATATGTTGTTGCATTTGACTTTGGAGAAATTGGGAACCGCGAGATATATTTTAAAATTGGATTCATTTAAAAGAGCGATTTTCCCAAGATATGTGCAGATTACTGTTCTATGTTGCATGAGAAACGGATATGCTTACGTTTCTGTTATATGTCGCATACATCATGCTTTACGATTGTACGCATTGAGATATGATGTTTTTATGAAATTTCTGGATTTGAGAACCGTGGTCATTTTAAAAGAAAGTATGTATTGTTTTAAAAGCCCGGTTTTTCTTGATATGATATTTCAGTACGTCCACCATGCGTTTTCTCGGTTCTGAGACGTGTGACAGTGATACCCGATCCGCGGAGCTGGATGAGGCCGATTGCAGGTACATGGTGGACCCGATATGGTACCCCGGGGCAAGAACGGATTTGCTGTGCAGTAGACGGTGAGCCTGGTAGAAGGACCACTTCCTACCGGTGATTGGTTAGGCCTGGCGGTTATCCGGAGGATACCGACCGGAGTCGAGAGATGGATAGGGGCCGACTCGTTTTGCCGGAGCCCGAGGGCCGATCCCGCAGACGGAGCCCGTGGGCCGATCCGGACTGACGGAGCCCGAGATATATAAGGATTTACGTGTCGATGCTGGACACGGTTTTCATGATGTTTCGAGTGTCGATGCTGGAAACTCAGGTTCCATGTTTTAAATGTGTCGCGAGGGACATACGTTGTTTTATATCCTCATATTTTCATGCATATGCTTTTATGATATTTACATGCATGTTGTTGTTGTGTCATCGGTTGACACGTGGACAAGATCCACATGCATATAGGCATTTTTTATTACCGTTGGATGTTATCCGCATGCTCATAGGCATTGATTACATTGTTGGCTCATATACAGATACGGTCACCCTAGATATCATAGTATTACCTTTATGATATAGTTGACCTAGGAGTCGTTGTTTATTCGATATCTACCTGTTGATGTTTTCTACTCATGAGTTGGCAACTCACCCCCGTTGTGCCACAGTTCTTGCAGGTTGGCTGCATGGAGCGGTAGCGGCATCGCTGGCACACAATTGCATTCGGTCGACTTGTTTTGGTAGGTGGTACATGCTGGATCATACCACTATTGCATTCTTACTTTATATTGTATCTAGTCAACTCCATCAATCAAATATGGTAATTGTGTAAGTAATGAGACTTAGTGAGACTTGTGATTGCGAGAATTAGAGCGAGGGGTCTTCCGCTACTTGTGGTTTTGATGTCTTACTTATTTCTTTATCTTTTGTGGTGAACTTCACCGTTGGGCGTCGTATACTTATATTTACTGTCATGCATGGTTGTGATCCGCCGTTTGGAGAAGTGCTAGCTCCAGCTTGGGGATGCCTTTATCATTATCTTGTATTGTGGATTTGGATCAAAATATACAAAGGAGGTGCTACCCAAATTTTTAAAAAAGATGAAACATGTTTTCAAACTAGTAAATTTCACTTGCATTATTCATGTTCCTTTTCTATGCATTTAAGAAAACTCGATTTCATTATACCTTTATTTCAAAACTTCACCTCCTTGGTTTTTCTTAAAAAGGTTTCGACTTACTTGATTTACGTGACGCCTTTAGACATGGCGTGATTTAAGTGCTGGTCATGAGCTAATATTTTGGGTCATGACAATTAATGACAGTGAAAGCCTCCCCCAAACTTTTTCTTGGCTCATAATTTTATAAAAATTTATTTTCTTTCAAGAGCCAAAAAAATTTCTTCCCCCTAAACTTGAGTAAAATAGTATTAAGTATTTAAAATTATAAAAGAGGGGTAAAATTATTGGTCTATGCAAAGCTCTACAGAGACAAAAAGTCAACACCAACCATTCGAATATTTTATCGATGAAACAACATAGTTGGTGGAAGATCATAGATGTAAGGAAGTGGGGAGATAGGAGACAGAATCGATCAGGTTTACATCTCGGTTGGTAGAGATGAAACGGTGATGATGCGCTACTCGCATTCTCGTTCTTGATAAGAAGAAGGGGTGGGGGTTCAACTTCTTTAGATGGTTGATTCATCACAACTCTCATATCTTCTAGGATTGTGAGTTCTTCAGCAAAAATATCTTCAAAACGTTCATCAAGATTCCGAATGATAAACTCATCGGAAAGGGAGTTATGAAACTCGGATAGCTCCATAAATCATTCGACAAGTCAAAAGGTTCAGACTCAGGTGTGGACTTGTCGACAGAAAGGTCTTCACTTGTATAATGAACAGTAGGATCAACCCATAATGCACTAGTGGTGTCGAGATCAGAATCGTGAAGCTCCTCAAATTCGCAACTGTCTGAAGCTATCTTTTCGACAGAACAAACATCAGCATAGGGTTCTAATGGTTGACTTCCTAACTTGTAGATGTTAAGCTCAATTGTCATCTTCCCAAAGGACGGGTTCATTGAACCGTTACGATAATTGATTATCGAGTTTGAAGTTGCTAGGAAAGGTCGGCCTAGAATCACCGGAATTTAGTTCCATGGGTTCGCTATAGGCTGTGTATCTATAACTATAAAGTCCACATGGAATATAAATTCCCCGACTTTGATTAACACGTCCTCTAGCTCATCCCGAGGTTGGGTGATAGATCGATCGGCCATCTGGAGAGTGCAATGTGTAGGTTTCAACTCTCCTATCCATAATTGCTCATAAACAGAATATGGAAGTAAGTTAACATTGGCACCTAAATCGAGTAGAGCACGATTAATATTTTTACCCCCAATAGTTATAAATATTGTAGGACAACCGGGGTCCTTACGTTTCATGGGCACCAATTGGGTAAGAGAATTTCTCATATTACTCGCTAAGAAAACTTTTTAGGTACTTGAGTTTTCCTCTTCCTAGTGCACAAGTCCTTTAAAATTTTCGCATAGGACGAAACTTGTTTGATAGCATCTAGGAGAGGAATATTTATGTTAACTTGCTTAAAAATGTCCACAATCTTCTCCATTTGGGGACTTAGTCTGTTGACCCTCAACCTATGGGGAAAAGGGGCTTTATCGATAAGGGTTGGGTATAACTTTTGAGCTGAAGTTTGTGGGGATGGAATGGATCCCAAAATTGGATTTGGGATGATTGTAGATGGTAATTCCTTCAAGGAAGTGGGATAAGGGTTCGAGCCTAGTCGGAAATGGAGAATTGGCTCAGAAGAAGATGTTGGATTAGACGTAATTGGCTCATATATAATTCGGCAAAGTTGACATCTATCAATTTCGTAATAGGGGCATTGTAGAAGAAGATCCTTAAACTGCTCAAAGCATTTCCAGAATGGTTCGTTGGGAAGTTGGGTAAACTGGTTAATCTCGCTTCGAACACGGACGGTTTTGTAATTGGGATAAAATTTCTTAAGGAATGCTATAACGAATTCATACCATTTGGCGATAGAATGTAAGACAGTGCTATAAAGCCATTTTTCTACTAGGTCGCACAAGATAAAAGGGAGAAGACGTAATCGCATAGCATCCCCTGAAAGTTGGGTTGTGCCCATCATTGCACATACGTTCTCGATTTTGGTTATGAAAACGTATGCAATTTTGGATTCAAGCCCGTGAAATTTGGGAAACAAGTTGATGAAGTGGGGGTTAATTTCGAAATTATTCCAATTGGCCAGTGGAAGAGATAGACAGGTAGGAAGGGGTCCACGTAAGGAGTAGCATCTTTCATGGAGTGAGATGCGTGGTGGATTCTACACACCTACGGGTGGTAGCAGGGTGGTATCATGAAATCCTGATAGAGATCCGTCCATTCGGGAGATATGGTGAGTGGAGAGGAAATAGAAGATGAAGAAATACCTGTTGGGTTCCTTAGCACCCTCACGATGTTTACTAAGGTATCGAACATGCCATTTCAAAATTTTCTAGAAAGCTAAAGAACCCGAACGAGGATCGAACTAAAGACTTAGGGTTTTCTAGATTGTAAACTCTATACAAACTAAAGGGAAGAAGGAATACAACCTTTGTAGACCGGTCCTTCACTTCAATAGCTCCATGTAGTAGTCCCTTCTCTGCGATCACGAACTCCCGGACTCTAGAGAAGCTCCACAAGATGTATGGAACAAGCTTACTTCGTAGTCTTCGAGGCCGAAGATGATCTACGTCGAGGAGACACTAGCTCATGCTATCTCTTCACTAATGGTGAGATTTTTGAAGCAAACACCCTAAACTAAATAGCAAGTAGTAGAGGATGATGAAGTAGGAAGTGTACTCACTTTAGTTTTATTTTTCTTACATTATTTTCTCACATAGCAAAAGGCTAGCAAGCTTTTTCTCATGAAAACGAAGATGAAGAATGAAGATAAGAGAATGAACTCATGAGGTGAGAATAGCAACCATGTGTGAGTTAGTGTCATACATTAACCCATGTAGAGAATAAACCATGGCTAATGAATAATGGTTAGGTTAATAAATATCTTAAGTAAAGACAAATGAGTGGACTTAGTCAATGGTTCCACAAGCTTCTCAAGCTTTAACCATTAATCCAATTTCCACTAATTTGTGAATTACTAAAATAAATATAAACCCTAGGATTATCATAACCATAGTGTAAGTCTCATACACCCATGTTGCATGTGACATCAAGCATGACACAAAATAATGTACATTAATATATATCACATATATACTAAGTGTACACATTGTGAAAAAAGAAATCATAAGTGAGCTAATATTAGTTAATGCATATTAATATATCAAATATATAATTATACATTAGATTATTAAACCAACACTTAATTTAATAATCCGGCTATATCCTGTATAACCGACTAATATCAAATGCAACAACTTATCGAATCAACACTTGATCCGATAACCCGGCTATATCACATATAACCGACCAATGTCACAAGTCGCGAGAATAGAATACGGTATCACATACACGCATTAATCTCGGTCCCGCACATATCACATATGCGCATCTATTCCGTTTCGCATGAACCAGGAAACCTCTGTGTAGGACTCTAAAGACCCATCAATACGCCGGCAGTAGGTGATGATCATATCAAACACCCACAAGCCGCAAGCGGTCTGTTAAACGTAACGGCCACCCTGGTATTGAGCGATCAGAAGATCAACAAGCAAGCCTGCTAGTACTCCTGCGAATCCAATCAGTAACACTACCGTACATTCCGGTCTCTTCGTCTGATATGTCGCATATCACAGCCTCGGGGTTGGTATAACGTCAGACCCCAATAGCCTGATAAGTCATGCCGATGCAAGGTCCATAACTGTTCGAGAAACTACTGGTAACACTTACCAGTAAATCTCAGCAACTCTGGCCAGGGATTTCCTGTTATGGCCAATCAAGCATAGCGCAACATCAACTCCCAATACCGGGAGAGACGAAACCCCTCCTATCGCTCATTGCCTCCATGTGACTTGGGACTGTACCCAGAAACCACCTTTTTCACGATCTTTTGACCGTGGTGTGGTGGAAATCAAAGCACAGTGGGAATCACACAAGACTCTATGAAGATCTCGGGTTTACAGACTAACCTGTACCAGTGTCACCAGAGAACTGCTATCCGAAGATAGATATAATACCATCCAGGAGTTCTCGGCGAGTCCGTTCAGTGTACCCAGTCTCCACTGAGCACCCGTATACCATCTCTGATGTTAAACACTAATGGATATGGGATCATCCATCGCCCGTCATATAGGTCGAGAAGCGTATACGTCAGTCTACTCTGGTGTATCGATGCCCTGTCTCGATACTCCCACGACCAGGAACATTTGAAGGATGTACTTATCGACTACCGTTTCCCCACTAATATGATCTGCATCATAGTCCTGGTAGTCAAGTACTCATCATAATGGCTTTATCAACATGTAATAGAGATACAATAAGTGTACATGTTAAGATAAAGTGCAACCAGATAGCATAGTATCATATCGAGCAAGAAAGTCCTCCCTATGTATGTCCAAGCATCCACTACATTATACATCGTATGTATAGTAATGACCTCTAGGGCATACATATAACTACAATCTCCCACTTACACTAAGGCCGTCTGTTGTAGTATCCAATACCCAACAATATAGCAGTGGTTGTAGTATCCCATACTCAACCATCCCATAGAAGTCTCTCTAGGGGTAAGGCCTTGTGAGTGGATCCGCTGTGTTATCCTTCATGTCTACTCTCCTATCCTCGATCCCTTGGAGATCATCCATCT
Organism: Agapanthus africanus; assembly: GCA_030015575.1. Classification (NCBI taxonomy): domain Eukaryota; kingdom Viridiplantae; phylum Streptophyta; class Magnoliopsida; order Asparagales; family Amaryllidaceae; genus Agapanthus; species Agapanthus africanus. Next base: position 825,417,229 of record CM057338.1, on the reverse strand, counting down.
CCCTGATCAGGTGATACTTGTCTCAGAATATGTCTGGAACGCTGATGGGACCTTCGTTCCTAGGCCAAAGCCATAACTCCATTGTTGTCACAATAACATTTATTGGACGCTCAATTGTAGGAACCTTGTTAATCTCATGAACAAGAAATGCCCAGACAGCCACTTTAGCAGCATCATTGGTAGCAATGTATTCATCCTTTATCTTCTAGTATGCCACGGTATCTAACTTGGAACTCTTCCAACATACCGTCCCTGCACTGAGGGTAAAGACAATGCATGTGGCTGACTCTCAGTCGACCTTATCACTCTAGAAGCTTGAACCACGAACTTTCTTTTAGTGCTTCTCAAGTACTTAAGAATGTCCTCCACAGCTGTCCAGTGATTCTCCCAAGATCCGATTGATACCTAATCACTACACCTAGTGAGTCATCTACATCTGGTCTGGTATATAATATCGCATACTCTGATAGAGCCTACTGCCGAAGCATAGGATATCCCTTGCACGCGAGCTATCTCCAAATCAGTCTTTGGAGACATCCTTTTGTAGAGAGTGATCCATGAGTAAGTGGGCGAACCACCACGCTTAGAATCGTCCATACTAAACGCCTTTAGTATGGTGTTAATGTGCTTGGATTTGGGACACTCCCAACATCCACTTAGATCTATCACCATAGATCATAATCCACAAGATGTAGTAGGTATCATCCAGATCTTTTATTCTGAATCCCCGTGATAAGAGGAGCTTGACCGAGTGTAGCATAGGAAACCATTTCCTATCAAGAATATGTTATCTACGTACAATACGTGGAAGACAACCTTACTTTTTACTACCTTCTTGTATATACAAGGTTCATCTACCTTTTTGATGAAGTCAAACTCTTTGACTGCCACATCAGAACAGATGTTCCAACTCCGCGATACCTGCTTTAATCCTGATGGACTTAAGCATAGCTTTGAAAGTCTCAACTTTTCCATCTATACCATGAATCTCAAGATCCATTTTCTCCCAATGGGTTTTACCCCTTCAGGTGCAACATTCAAAGTTATACTTTTGTTGGTGTACATGGATTCCATCTTTGATCGCATAGCATCCAGCCTTTTTACAGAGTCGCCACTCGTGATAGCATGCCTGAACCTAGCTGGGCCATCATCTACCATGATGCATTCCTCGCTCCCACTGTCATCGAGAAGACCTTAGCATCTCTCAAGTGGATGAGGAACCCTACCAAATTCGCGGAGCGGCTGAGGTTCGTTGGAGACTATTGAATCCTTTGGTTTCACCAAATCATCAGCTGTTAGTTTGTCTAGATGGAACTCCTTCCAGTTCTACCTCATGTCCACTAATTTCTTCACAAGAAATTCCTTTTCTAAAAAGGTGGCATGCTGAGAAACAAAACACATTTTGCTCCTCAGAGTGGTAGAAGATATTCCCTCACAAATGTTTGGGATATCCTAACAAACTTATACAGAACTGACCTTGCCTTGAGCTTGTCCGGATTTTGCTTTTCAACATATGCCGAACAACCCCATATCTTAACTCGTTTAAGACATGGTCTCTTCCCACACCATATCTCATATGTAGTGGTAGGCCCTGATTTGGACGGAACCCCATTCAATAGGTATGCAGCTTCTCAAGTGCATAACACCAAAAGGAAATAGGTAACTTATCAGTACTCATCATAGAGCGCGCCATATCTCATAGGGTGCGATACCTCCGCCCCAATACACCGTTGTGCTGTGGTGTACTCGAAGGAGTAAGCTGAGAGAGAATCACATTATCCTTTAAATAATCCAGGAACTCCATGACCAAGTATTCTCCTCCTCGATCACATCGAAGGACTTTAATACTTCCACCCGTCTGGTTCTCAACTTCAAGATTATATTCCTTGAATTTCTCAAAAGTTTCAGACTCATGTTTCAACAGGAACGCATGTCCGAATCTTGAGAGATAGTCGATGAATGTAATGAAGTACCAAGAACCAACCTTGGCATTTGTAGACTTAGGACCATATACATCATCATGTATGCGTCCCAAGAGTTCACTAACTCTTTCTCTGTTTCCAGTAAACGGAGTATTGGTCATTTTATCTTTGAGACAAGACTGGCAAGTATCATAAGATGAAAATTCGAACAGATTCTCATATTCATCCTTATGTAACTTAGCTGGTCGTGTCGCATTGATATGACCTAGTCTACAATACCACAAGAAGGATTCGTTCATTTCTGAACGACTCCTCTTGTGTGTGTTTTACATACTTTGAACTATAGTTTGATTTAGAACATATATGCTATTACCTAACGTACCTGATCGAATCAACTCTTGATTCAGGAAAATGTTCACAACATTATCCTCCAATACAGAATTATATCCTTCTTTAACTCAGTAAGGAACATGATGTAATGTTGTATATCAGGTTCGGTATGTAATAACATTCGTTTACAATCAATGTATTAATACAAGGTGATATCTGCCAACAGACTTGGCTGCAACAATTGCACTATTCTCTAACACTTAGAGACATATCACCCTTTCTCAGTTCTCTACCTTTCTATAACCCATGTAACATATTACATATGCGGGATCCTGATCCGGTATCACATACTTAGGACGTAGAGGATACTGAGAAACAGTTCTCGGTAACGAACACACCCGAAGAAAATGTATCAACATGTACTTTCATCGATTGGGTGGCATGGGAATCTGGATATTCCCCTATTTCCTGCTCGGAATTATAACAGTTATAAGATAGAGTGGAACCAACATTCCCTAGCTCAGCGTAATAAGCAGGTTCGGTCACTACATCCATATTATTATCTTGATTAAGACGTGACAAGGTCGCTACCAGGAGAGAGAGAGAAGAAAACACTCTGCGTGCGCTCTTGCAGGATTAGATTGGTTATTAGTTTATCTAATCAGGATGGCTCTCACTATTTTTATCAAATCTCCCTTCAAACCCTAAAAGGTAAGACTAGCCGGGATTAATTACACCCTACAAGTTCGCCAATCTTTCGGCCAGGCCAGTGTCGGTACTTTCAGGAAAGTTCCCCGTGCTTTCGCACGGACCTAATTAAAATAAATCTCATTTTCCCAAGGGTGTAACTCCGTTAACACCTTTCTAGATACCTACTTGATCGACTAATTGTAATGTGCAAAACTCTCCCAGGAGTAACTCTTACTCGCAGTGGGTATCGAGATCCAACTATCTCATAGAAGGTATGCAATCTCATTGCAAATTTCAACACTTCAAATTCCCGATAATGGTTTTTACCCCAAGCATCCTATGACCTTGACGGAGGCCAAACTACCCATAGGGCGCTAGTCAAGTTCAACCCGTACATTTCATGATTGAATTAAACCCATCCGCACGACCCTTGACGAAAGCCAAACTATGCCATACAAATACCCTAATCCAATCGCATCTCATGCTGTAGATAAGCACTAGTTAGCTACTGAACACTACGCCTTGACGAAGGCCAAACTACCGCAGCACGAATACTAAGTAGTGCTTATCTGAAAAGACGGAGGGCTATGACTGGTTTTTATAAAATCCTTTTGCGTAATGAACTTGATATCGTTGTAGAAACGAGTGATTTTGAAAAGGAGTGTTTTTGAGGCTTTTACTAGTTTTGCTAAATAGGTCACTCCCGGTGAAGGGATCTCGACTCTTTCCTTATCGAATAAGGTGCAGGATATTTCACAAATAGCACTATGCAAAGCAAAAACTATTGAAGCAATCAAAAGACAAACCGTGTGGGTTGTAGTATCTGCCAGTTTCGCTAAAGAGGTCACTCCCGGTGAAGGGATCTCGGCTCTTTCCTTATCGAATAAGGTGCTGGATATTATACAAGGAATACCGCTATGCAAAGCAAGAACTAGAGCTACCAGTTTTTAAACAAGTTTCTACAACATCTTTAGGTTTCTTTTATTTCATTAATCTCGTTAATGAATTCCCATCAATTATGCTTTCTAAGCATCACATAAGAAATGAAAGCAGCAATATTTATTACATCTCATATATATAATATAGGTATTCGTCTCAGAACAAATCAAGTGATCACATCACAGAATATTAGCAGCAGAAGAATCACATATGAAATATTGTATATACTAGGAATTCCGTGTTTTATTCAAGCCAGTAAAAACGCGGATTCCACGGTCGTGATGAATAGCCAAACCCACATCCGTAGACCCCTACGAGAGCGGCAAGCAACCCTACCAATTCTAGAGTTAGGAGACCCGGTCTCGACTCCTCGAGATGGTCTCCTACTGGACCCTAGAACCCGGTTACTTGTACTCCCCGCCTTGGGTCTACCCTAATGCGGAAAAGTAAATAATATACATCAATGGTGACATCATCCTCAACCCGGAAGTGCCCCAATAAAAGAATATTAAATACAATGAATTTTACTTGAATGAAAATAAAAACTCTCATCTCATATAAAACCCCCGGCTATTCAAAACACGACGATCCAATATAACATATCACAACAACACATAACATCACATGTCATCAACATAAGTAAATATGTGTATCCCAATTGTCGTTGACATATAGCATCGAAACTGGCGATACACCACATATTACACTTACGGTCGCAGAAAAGAAAGTGAAAAACTACAACAGTTGGAATCCGCAACCACCTTAGACATCATAAACCCAACGTATCACATACTTTGGATTTCATGCCCAACAAAATGAATTCCTTAGACATCACATGCCTAACAATTATAAACCCAGTATTTTAGTCTCGATATTGAAAACACTTTCCAAAAACCTGTCGGGTAATTCAACAAGATTCCCGATAACTTGATCGAATGCTCGTCGAAAACTTTAGTAGACGGCCGCACCCCCCGATGCCGTCGACGAAGTACACCAAGGAGGAACACCGCTGCCGCGAGCACCCGAACGGATGCTTTTGGCGATGGGGTTCTCCTACAGCCACTTGGTCGGGGCTATGGGGCATGGCTATCTAGTAAAGTTACCCGGCGAGTATCCGCGTACACTACGTAATTGCGACGGACTTTTGATCCACATCAAAATTCCGTGGAAACCGTTCAATTGAGACTAAACCGCTAGATTTACAAAATTCAAACTAGTTATCACATAACTTAATTATAGTGGATTCCAAATATTGTATCACAATCACAGAAAGCTAGGCGACGTTAAATATTTTGATCGAATCAACGAATTCCCAAAATTCCCAGAGAGCTCAACACTTAAGCAGAATTAAAAATGCCCAGAAGCATGCCCCAGTACCTACGGACCAACAGCTGAAGGACCCGACCCAAGCCTCTTAAGTGGCGCCGCGGATCCGCCTCCAAAACCATGTTTTAGCCGCGGATCCGCGGTCACTTAGACGAGTTAGGATATCGTTCTTCAGGTGTGTCCATAAAATTACCTGCTTGATTTTCTGAATATTTTTAACATTAAAAATTTCAACATTTTGAAAAATTTCCAGAAAGTGGGAAAATTATGGTTTTCAGAGTTCAATCGGACTTTTAATTTCGCCTACGCAACGCCTAATGCTCTAGCTAGGCTCTGATACCACTGTAGCACCCTCACGGTGTTTACTAGGGAATCGAACATGCAATTTCAAATTTTCTAGAGAGCTAAAGAACCCGAACGAGGATCGAACTACAGACTTAGGGATTTCTAGATCGTAAACTCTTTACAAACTAAAGGGAAGAAGGAATACAACCTTTGTAGACCGGTCCTTCACCTCAATAGCTCCGTGTAGTAGTCCCTTCGCTGTGATCACGAACTCCCGGACTCTAGAGAAGCTCCACAAGATGTACGGAACAAGCTTGCTTCGAAGTCTTCGAGGTCGAAGATGATCTACGTCGAGAAGACACTAGCTCATGCTATCTCTTCACTAATGGTGAGATTATTGAAGCAAACACCCTAAACTAAATGGCAAGTAGTAGAGGATGATGAAATAGGAAGTGGGCACACTTTAGTTTTATTTTTCTCACATTATTTTCTCACTTAGCAAAAGGCTAGCAAGCTTTTTCTCATGAAGAAGAAGATGAAGAATGAAGATGAGAGAATGAACTCATGAGGTGAGAATAGCAACCATGGGTGAGTTAGTGTCATACATTAACCCATGTCGAGTATAAACCATGGCTAATGAATAATGGTTAGGTTAATAATATCTTAAGTAAAGACAAATGAGTGGACTTAGTCAATGGTTCCACAAGCTTCTCAAGCTTTAACCATTAATCCAATTTCCACTAATTTGTGAATTACTAAAATAAATATAAATCCTAGGATTATCATAACCATGGTGTAAGTCTCATACACCCATATTGCATGTGGCATCAAGCATGACACAAAATAATGTACATTAATATATATCACATATATACTAAGCGTACACATTGTGAGAAAAGAAATCATAAGTGAGCTAATATTAGTTAATGCACATTAATATATCAAATATATAATTATACATTAGATTATTAAACCAACACCTGATTTAATAATCCGGCTATCCTGTAAAACCGACTAATATCAAATGCAACAACTTATCGAATCAACACTTGATCCGATAACTCGGCTATATCACATATAACCGACCAATGTCATAAGTCACGATAATAGAATGCGGTATCACATACACGCATTAATCTCGGTCCCGCACATATCACATATGTGCACCTACTCCGTTTCGCATGAACCAGGAAACCTCTGTCTAGGACTCTAAAGACTCATCAATACGCCGGCAGTAGGTGATGATCATATCAAATACCCACAAGCCGCAAGCGGTCTGCTAAACGTAACGGTCACCCAGGTATTGAGCGATCAGAAGATCAACAAGCAAGCCTGCTAGTACTCCTGCAAATCCAATCAGTAACACTACCGTACAGTCCGGTCTTTTCGTCTGATATGTCGCATATCACAGCCTGGGGCTGGTATAACGTCAGACCCCAATAGCCCGATAAGTCATGTCGATGAAAGGTCCAAAACTGTTCGAGAAACTACTGGTAACACTTACCAGTAAATCTCAGCAATCCTGGTCAGGGATTTCCTGTTATGGCCAATCGAGCATAGCGCAACATCAACTCCCAATACCGGGAGAGACGAAACCCCTCCTATCCCTCATTGCATCCATGTGACTTGGGACTGTACCCAAAAACCACCTTTTTGCACGATCTCTTGACTTTGGTATGGTGGAAATCAAAGCACAGTGGGAATCATATAAGACTCTATGACGATCTCGGGTCTACAGACTAACCTGTACCAGTGTCACCAGAGAACTGCTACCCGACGATAGGTATAATACTATCCAAGAGTTCTCGGCGTGTCCGTTCAGTGTACCCAGTCTCCACTGAGCACCCATATACCATCTTTGATGTCAAACACAAGTGGATATGGGATCATCCATCACCCATCATATGGGTCGAGAAGCGTATACGCTTGTCTACTCTGGAGTATCGATGCTCTGTCTCGATACTCCCACGACTAGGAATATTTAAAGGATGTACTTATCGACTACCCTGTCCCCACTAGTATGATCTGCATCATAGTCCTGGTAGTCAAGTACTTATCCTAAGGGCTTTATCAACATGTAATAGAGAGACAATAAGTGTACATGTTAAGATAAAGTGCAACCAGATAGCATACTATCATATCGAGCAAGAAAGTCCTCCCTATGTATGTCCAAGCATCCACTACTTTATACATCGTATGTACAGTAATGGCCTCTAGGGCATACATATAACTAACAATACCGACTTCGGAGTCGATAGCAAAGACGCGGACAAGACGGGCACTAGAATCCCGTGTCCAGCCGATCATGCACTAAGCGGGTTTAGTGCACGTGGCAGTGTGTGTTAGAACGATTTTTAGAAAAGGTTTGCTTTGAAAAAGTGTCGAACATGAGGCTTGACTCAACAAATCACAAAAATGCACAATCAATCCGTAGAACTAGGGTCACCTAAGTCAAGTCAATAGACCACTCTTAGACATCTAAAAGACAAGTCGCAGGATCAATCCTCTACCACCTCATTATCGCTGTTGTGGCCCGGTAAGTGCCAGGTAACTGGGAGGTATCCGCTATACGAATCACCGAAAATAGCGGGCTTAATTAAGTAACCACTTTCCTTAGTCACACTTGCCTACACACCACAAGAGAGATGCGGATAAGCGATAGATTACCTACAACCCTTCTCTGTCCTAATTCAGCGCGACGGTCCTTAGAGGCTTGGTCTAGATATTTTTTAATTAATGTAGGGTGAAAGTATGCTCGTTTTGTGATTTGTGGGGCCTAAGAAGGGTGATGAAATCCCCACCTAATCTGGATTTAGGTTATTGCCCCTTAATGTCCGGTTAAGATATGCACAAACAAACCAATATCAAAACACGCAAAAAGATTTTTGAGCGGTGATATTTGCAAAGAATCCTGCAGGAAAAATCAGAATAGTGGATTTTATAGGAGAGAGAAAGATCAGAGATAGATACCAGAGAAGTTTGGCGACGCAACTCCACCAAGCCGTCGTGCTTCCACCGTAAAGTGCTTGCTTATGCCACGGTTCCTCCGCACTATGCTGCGTTCGTCTGCTGATTTTTCCTCAGTGCCCTCTAATTCTCCTCTGGTCCTCGTTGAATGTCTTTGAATCTCTATTTTCTCACTCCAGTGACTCCATTTTCCCCTGCAAAATTCGCACACTAATTGTTAAATGCACAAGATGCGGTTTGTTTATTTTATGATATGGATTAATAAGAATTCAACCTGAATAGTAAGAAAAAAATTACAGCCGTTTTCCCGGCAACAGCGCCATTTGATTGATCGTTAAAAAGTGTTTTCGTAAAGTAACTGCAATCAAGACGGTGTCGCTAGTAGCTAGCCGCGATGAGTACGGGTCGTCCACAGGGAAACGTGAACCTTTTTCTTGCTTTAAACGAGTTGATTGAAAGAAGAATGATTGTTTGTAGATCTATTATATAAGATTTATAAAGAAGAGGCTTGTAGGGTTCATAGGACTTAGCAGTAATGGATGACTAATTAAAGATGACTCCTTTTATCTTTTAATAGTTTAAAACTAGATCGATAGTGTTGAATGTAGAATAGGGTTTCATGGAAGAAACTAGGGTTTCCCCACTCTTAACCCTTGTCCTTGTATTGATCTCTATTCATATCTAGCCTTTATCAAAACAAGTGTTAAACCAATCTCAAATCGTGGTCGTGACTAGCAATAAATTGGTAGTGCGCCCGATATGGATGTTAACATTTATTTTGCTAAGTTTATAGATTTTAAAATGTATAAAAGAAGTTAAATGATTTTATCATCCATGGATCTACCTTAGCCTACGAACCCTAGCAAGCTAGGAATTACTCGCTCATGGTTTGAGATTTAGAAGAAAGATCGAAGAATGAAAACATGATTAAGATGCAGAAATAAAATGCAGAAAGTAAATGCGTAAAGAAATAAACTAAGATCTATATTTATTAATCAACTATTTCATACAACTCTCCTTTTTGAAAGTAGATTAGAAAGAACCCTAGTTTTTGCTCTCGCTCTCTCTCTCTTGTTAGAGGTAGATGACTAGCTGATGATCATCTGAATGCATGGATCGCTTTGGACCTCTTGATCTCTTCGGTTTGATGATTTTAGATGTGAAGCTCTCGGTCCTATTTATAGTCATAGAAATTAGAAACCCTAGGTACCATCTATGATTATATGCTGATATTTTTCCAACTCCCAAAATCTCAGATCCTACGGCCCAAGATGCACCACGGATCCGCCGCGAATAGTGTGATTTGGCCACCCAACCGCAGCTCTTTGGTGAGATCAAGTTCTGGGATTTTTTGTGCTGCCTTGTGTTGACATTTGGATATCTCTTCGATATCTAGATTTTGAGAATACTGCTCTGAATCTCTGCCGTTGCTAAATCTTACGATTTGCCTCCATATTTCAGCAGATTTGATTCTGACATCTCGGATCTCCTGATCAGTTTCCAGACATGAGCTAATATTTGCACAATATCTCAAATCAAAGTGTTAGTAATATTTGGTATTTTTGAGATATTATCCTAACTATTTTATATGATATTATATGTTAAGAATATTGATTAGAAATATATGATATGATATGCATATTTTAATTACTAATATTTTATATAAATATTATATGCATGTATTTTCCCTCATTATGTTAATTATAATGTAGAAACATATGATAATAAACTTTTTACACATAAACCCTCATATGTTCTATAATTACAATAAACGCCTTTTAGAACTTAACAATAGTGGGGGAAATAATCATTCAAATATGCAATACTTCAGACTAATCAGATTGCGGTAACTTAGCGTTACTCATCATGGAACGTGCCATATCCAATAAGGTTCGGTTCCGCCTTTCCGATACACCATTGTGTTGAAGTGTGTATGGAGGAGTAAGCTGAGAGAGAATTCCATTCTCTTTTAAGTAATTCAGGAACTCGGCACTTAAGTATTCATCACCTCAATCAGATTTAACTGTCTTGATACTTTTGCCGGTTTGTTTTTCCACTTCATTCTTGTATTCCCGGAATTTCTCAAAGGCCTCGGATTTATGTTTCATCAAGAATACATGTCCATATATTAAGAAATAATCCGTAAAAGTACTGAAGTAGGAATAACCACTTCTTACATGTGTGGACATTGGACCACACACGTCGCTGTGTATGAGTCCCAAGAGCTCGCTGGCTCTTACCCTGTGTCGAGTGAACGGAGTCTTTGTCATCTTTCCTTTAAGATATGATTGACAAGTTGCATAAGACTGATATTCGAACGAATCTAAATATCCCTCTTTATGTAACTTCTTCAACTGTGTTTCATTGATGTGACCCAGTCTATAATGCCATAAGAAAGCCTGATTTAATTCTCAAGACTTTCTTTTGAGTGTGTTCTGGATGTTGAAAACCTGAGGTTGATTTAATACGTATATACCGTTATCTAGTGTACCTGACCTAATCAAACTTTTATTAAGTTGGATGTAGACTACATCGCTTAGAAATGTAAAATCATAACCTTCTTTAGAAAGTAAAGATACAAAGTTGATATTACAAGCAAGACTAGATACATACAAACAGTTACGCAAAATAAAAATCTGCCCACTTGTCAATCCTAGGTGATATTCCCCTACTGATACAGCATCTACGCTCATTTCGTTCGCAACCCTGAGAGTCATATCACATGCCTTGATAACTCTACGGTTTCTCAGATCCTGTAATGAATTACAGATATGATATCATGATCCGGTATCTAGTACCCAGGAAATAGAGTTAATTAACAGACAGTTTTCAATCATAAACACACCTGAAGCCGTAGCCACAACGTGCTCCAAATCCTGGTTTCTGGCTTTCCAAGTCCTGCAGTACTTCTTCCAATGTCCTTTCCCGTGACAATAGAAACATTCCTCCTTCCCTACTGTCGGCCCCGAAACTTTTGCCCTGCTCTTTCCCTCTACCTTACTGACACCGTCTATCGGCTTGGTGGAGGCCTTCTTCTTCTCTCCCTTGGCTTTCTCCTTGGATCTAGAAGAGAAAGATTCTCCAATAAGCAGAGCGGGTGTCTCCCTGAATTTCTGTAGGGTGCCCTCAATGCTCCTCAACATGTTGAGGAGTCCTGAAAATGAAACTTCCTTCCCTTGAATGTTGAAATTCAAGATAAACTGGGCATAGGTGGAGGGGAGGGACTGTAGAATCAAGTCAGTATATAACTCGTTTTCCAACGTGGTCCTATGTTTCGCGAGCTCTTCAATATAGCTAATCATTTTAAGGACTTGTTCCCCTACAGATGACCCGACAGCCAATCTCGCCTGAAATAATTTCTTCGATGTTTCATATCTTGCGATATGAGATTGCTCTCCATATAAATCCTTGGTATGGAGGAAGATGGAAACTAAGTCCATCTTCTCATGCCGTCTTTGGTGTTCATAATCCATTGAGGCTAACATGGGTCACTTGGCTCTCGCACTGTCTTTTTCCCATGACTTACGGATTTCAATATCCGGGACAGTGGAATGTGGACCTGGGATGGTGGGGGCATTGGGAGTAAAGAGGCAGCCCAGCTTTTCATAGGTGATGGCCATCTGGACATTCCTTAGCTAATCTTTATAGTTTTGCCCAGTCAATTTTTTATTATCTTGCAGTAACATAAGCCCGGTCAGTTTGGTCGCTGCTGTCAAGAGAGAGAGAAGAAACACTCAGCATGATGCTCTTGCAAGTTTAGACTTGTTATTAGTTTAACTAAACAGGATGGCTCCCACTGATTCTCGAATCCTCCTTCAAACCATAAAACAAGAATTAGTCAAGATTAATCTCACCCTACAATTCTTGCTTAACCTTTAGGCCAGACTAGTATTGGTACTTCAATAGAGGTTTTCCAATGCTTTCGCGAAATTCCATAATTACATAACCTCTTTTCCCTGGAGGCGTTGTTGGTTATATGTATTCCCTAGGGTCCATTATTTGTATAGTGGATGCTTGGACATGTATGTATGTATATATATATATATATAAAGGACATTCTTGCTCGACATGATAGTATGCTCTATGGTTGCTCTTTATCTTAACATGTTCACTTGATTGTGTATACTGTTCATTTGATACATGTTGATAAATCGCTTAGGATATCAGCTTGACTACCAAAACTATGATGGAGATCATACTAGTGGGGCATGTGTGGTTTATAAGAATATCCTTAAATGTTCCTAGTCGTGGGTGTATCGAGACGGGGCATCGATATTCCAGAGTAGACTAGCGTATATGTTTCTTGACCCATTTGATGGGCGATGGATGATCCCATATCCATTAGTGTTTGACATCAAAGATTGTATGCGGGTGCTCAGTGGAGACTGGGTACACTGAACGGACTCGCCGAGAACTCCTATATGGTATTATACCTATCGTCAGATAGCAGTTCTCAGGTGACACTGGTATAGGTTAGTCTGTAGACCCGAGATCGTCATTGAGTCTTGTGTGTTCTCCCACTGTGCTTTGATTTCCACCCTACCATGGTTCTACCGAGTCATGAAAAAAAGTGGTTTTTGGGTACAGTCCCGAGACAAATGGAGGCAATGAGCAACAGGAGGGGTTTCGTCTCTCCCGGTATTGGGAGTAGATGTTGCGCTATGCGCGATTAGCTATGACTCGAAGTCCCTTGCCAGGGCTGATGAGATTTACTAATAAGTGTTATTAGTAGTTTCTCGACCTGTCATAGGCCACATCAGCATGACTTATTGAGCTATTGGGGTCGACGATACCATCCCTAAACTCAATATGCAACATATGAGACGAAGAGACCGGACTGTACGGTAAGTGTTACCAATGGCTCTACGGGAGTTTTGACAGGTTCTCTTATTATTCTTCTGTTCATATAATACCTGGGAGCCGTTACGTGCAACTAGTACCACTGACGGTTTGTGGGTATCTGATATGATCACTAACTACTGCTAACGTATCGACGAGTCTTAGAGTCCCACATAGGGGTTTCCGAACTCAGGCGAAACGATATGGGGCACATATGTAGATATGTGTGGGAGCTTGATGCGTGTATATGATACCGTAATTAAATTAAGCAGTTACATTAGTCGGGTTATATGTGATATGACCGGGTTATTAAATCAATTGTTGATTTAATAAAATGACTAATTCTCTTTTTAAAGAAATCCTTTCTTACTCATTTATATTTACATATATGTATGTGTACACACACACACACACACACACACACACACATATTTATATATTAATATATGTTTGTGTGTGTGTGTAAATGAGGTGTCATGGTTGATGATACATGCAACATGGGTGTGCAAGATATATATATTGGAGATTTATTTGGATTTTTAATTAAATGGAAATGAGTCATTGCTTCTACATTATTCTCAAAATATCTAGCTAATGACTCACCATTCCACTCACACTTATTTGATTAAATATCCAAAATATCTCCATGGTTCATAATCATTATTCATTCTTGAGTTGAGCCTTCAACCCAAGTCGCTTCTTCTTCATTTCTATCTAGGGTTTGAAAAAAAGAAGAAAAAGAAAGGTTTTCTTGAGAGAGAAATTCCCACTTCATCAATCAATATTAGTCTAGCAAACTAGTATTGGTTATTTTCTTCATTTCATCCTAGGGTAGTGAAGCAAGAGCTTGAGCAAAGAAACTCCGGGTGGATCATCATGGACGTCGAAGGACTTTGAGCGGAGTTGATCCATGCTTTCTAGTGGAGCCAAAGGAGTCCAAGGAGAGAAGGAGTAGTCTACAAAGGTTGTAGTCCTCTTTCACTTAGTTTAGACTTCTTTAAGCTTATGTTTTACCTTAATCTCTAGTTCGATTTGGTGTTTGTGTGCATTAGCACTCTAATTTTGAAAAGTTCTTTACTTTATGATGTTTAAACCAAACTAGAGATGCTAGTACACTCCAACATGGTATCAGAGCCAAGCTAGAGCTTTAGGGTTGTTGGAGTTCCTTAGCACGACCACTAGGTTCTAAAGATGCATCGAGTATACAATTTTAAAATTTCAGTGTGCTAATCAACTCAAACCAAGAATCGAACAATAGAATTAGGGTTTTATAGAAAGTAATCAAACATTACTCTAAGTGAACAAGGAAAACAACATTTGTAGATCGGTCCTTCACTTCTAAAGCTACGTGTCGTAGTCTCTTCGCTCCAAGTAGTGGTATTCCGGACTCTCCTTAGGCTCCACTAGATGAAAAGAATGAGCTTGCTCGAAGATCTTCGAGGCCGAAGATGATCTACGTCGAGGAGACTCTAACTCAAGCTACCTCTTCACTAATTGATGAATTAGTGAAGTAAACAACCTATACTAAATGGCTAGTTTGGTATAGATTGATGAAGTAGGAATTTTGGTCACTTTAGAATATTTTTCCTCCTTTTGTTTCTTCACCTCACGAAAATCAAAAGAAGAAAATGAGATGAAGAAGATGAACTTGTGGTGAACCATGGGTGAAAGAATATCTCATATCCTTTTGTAAAGAGTTAACCATGGCTAAAGATAATGATTAGGTTAATAAATATCTAGGATAAAAACAAAATTAGTGGAATTAGGTCAAGGCTTCTACAAGCTTCTCAAGCTTTCTTTAGCCATGCGAATTTCCACCGAATTTTGGTTTTCCCTAAATAAATAAATCCCCACATTATCTTTAATATGGTATGAGTCTCATACACCCAAGTTCTATGTATCATCTAGCATGAGACATAAATAAAATAAATACATTTATATATATCACATATATTTTAATTGTATTTATAGTAAAGAAATTCTTAAGTGAGCTCATATTAGTTAATATATATTAATATATCAAATATATATATAATTATATATTAAATTATTAAATCAACACTTGATTTAATAATCCAGCTATATCATGTATAACCGACTAATATCAAATCATTGAATCAACACTTGATTCAATAATCCGTCTATATCACATATAACTTATATCGCGAGATTAGAATACTGTATCATATACAAGTATCAATCTCGGTCCCGCACATATCACATATGTTCCCTACTTCGTTTCGCTTGAGCTAGAAAAACTCTGTATAGGACTCTAAAGACTCGTCAATACGCCGGCAGTAAGTAATGATCATATCAGTTACCCATAAGCCGTCAGCGGTACTAGATGGACGTAACGGCTACCCAGATATTGAGCGATCAGAAGATCAGCAAGCAAGCTTGTCTAAACTCTCGCAAAGCCTATCAGTAACACTACCGTACAATCCGGTCTCTTCGTCTTATATGTCGCATATCTAGTCTAGGGGTGGTAAACGTCAGACTCTAATAACTTGATAAGTCATGCCAATATGAGGCTCATAATGGGTCGAGAAACTACTGATAATACTTACCAGTAAATCTCAGCATCAGCCCTTGCCAGGGAATTCTTGTTATAGCCAATCGTGCCAACATCAACCCCCAATACAGGAAGAGACGAAACCCCTCCTATCGCTCATTGTCTCCATGTGATTCGAGACTATACCCAAAAACCACCATTTTGCACGCTCTCTTGAACATGGTAAGGTGGAAATCAAAGCACAGTGGGAATCACACAAGACTTTATGTCGATCTCGGGTCTACAGACTAACATGTACCAGTGTCACCAGAGAACTACTATCTGGCGATAGGTATAATACCATCTAGGAGTTCTCGGCGAGTCATGTTCAGTGTACCCAGTCTCCACTGAGCACCCGTATATAATCTTTGATGTCAAACACCAATGGATGTGGGATTATCCATCACCCATGAAATGGGTCAAGAAACGTATACGCTAGTCTACTCTGGAATATCGATGCCATGTCCCGATACTCCCACGACTAGGAACAATTAAAGGATGTACTTGTGGACTACCCTGGCCCCACTAGTATGATCTCCATCATAGTCCTGGTAATCAAGTACACATCCTAAGGGCTTTATCAACATGTAACAGAGAGACAGTATAAGTATACATATTAAGATAAAGATTAACCAGATAGCTTGCTATCATGTCGAGCAAGAAAGTCCTCTCTATATATGTCCAAGCATACACTATAATATACAATCATGAACAATAATAGCCTATAGGGCATACATACAACTAAAAATCTCCCACTTGTACTAAGGCCAGTTGTTGTAGCATCACATACCCAACATCCCTTAAAAGTCTCTCTAGGGAAAGGCTTTCGTGAGTGGATCCGCCGTGTTATTCTTCGTCTCAACTCTCCTGATCTCAATCGCCCGGAGATCAACCATCTCCCTGATCAGGTGATACTACCTAAGAATATGTCTGGATCACAGATGAGACCGGAGTTCCTAGGCCAAAGCCACAACTCTATTGTCACCAAAATGGTAGGAACCTTACCAAGTTCATCTCATGAACATTTTTATCCAGACGGCCTCTTTGGTAGCATCGTTGGTAGCGATGTATTCACCCTTCATCATCGAGTCTGCCACGGTATCTAGCTTGGAACTCTTCCAACATACCGTCCCTTCACTGAGGGTAAAGACAAAAACCCGCGACTGTCTTACAGTCAACTTTATCACTCTGGAAGCTCGGATCGGTAAAGGACTCAACATGGAGTTCACTGTTACCAAACACCAAGAACATTTCTTTAGTACTTCTCAAGTACTTAAGAATGTTCTTCACAGCTATCCAGCGTTTCTTCCCAGGATCTGATTGATACCTACTCACTACACCTAGTGAGTATGATACATTCTCTTAGATCTATCTCTATAGATCTTAATCACTGGATGTAGGAGGCATCACCCAGATCCTTCATAGAGAAACATTGGAGCTTGACCGAGTGTAGCATAGGAACATCATTTCCTATCAAGAGTATGTCATCCACGTACAATACGAGGAAGATAACCTTACTCTCTACAACCTTCTTGTATATACAAAGTTCATCTACCTTTTTGATGAAGTCAAACTCTTTGACAGCCACATCAAAACAGATGTTCCAACTCCGCGATGCCTGCTTTAATCCGTAAATTTATTTAAGCAACTTGCACACCTTTCCGTTGCTCCCACTGTCTACGAAGCCCTATGGCAGTGTCATGCACATGCTCTCTTCTAAATCACCATTTAGAAAAGTGGTCTTGACATCAATCTACCAGATTTCATAGTAATGGTATGCAGCGATGGTAAGTAGGATCCGGATGGACTTAAGCATAGCCACTGGAAAAAAGGTTTCATCATAATCCACACCTGGTTGTTGACGAAAACCTTTTGCTTCAAGTCTAGCTTTGGAAGTTGATTTGTATAGGATTTTGTGATTAAAGAATTAATTACCGCAATCAAGAACGGCGTCACTTGGTAGCTAGCCAATGAGTACGGGTTGGTCCACAGGAATTTTGTGTATTCTCAATTTGTTCTAACGAGTTAATTCCAAACTGTGTTGGGTTGATTATCACTAAAAACTAAGTTGATTTAGACTAGGATTAGAATCTTGCTAGGGTTAGGTTTAGGTTGAGTTTGGAAATTTAAGATTTCCCACCGCTTTCAATGCCCTAATTTAGATCTCTTTAGGTATTATGGTAATAATTAATAAAGGGGATTAGTACCATCGGGAAGAAACTAGGTTTCTTCCTCTAGGTTCTTGTCATTCCTTTCTTAATTCTTACCTAACCTCCATGGAAAACATATACAACCGGTCTTTTAAACTACGGTATCACCGTTACCTCTTGGGATAGGGTGCCGTAGAGAGCGGTGTGTGTATGTATGCATGGAGTCCTTATTAAAATATATGACAGGCAAGAAGGGGTGAGAGATTTTCATCTCTCAAACATTCCCTATTCCTAACCCTAACAAGTGAGGAACTACTCACTCATTAGGGAATTGATTAAAAGAAACATTTTTAAGTACGGCAAATAATTAAAAGTGCTAAACTAATTAAGTAGGGCAGATAATAAAATCTATAATAGGGCAGAAAGAAATTTAAGAATTAGGGCATAGAAATAAAAATCTTACTTTATTTGATGGCTCTCTTCAAACATTTACACCGCATTAAAATTCTGAATAGATAAATAAAAAGAGGCATACCTCTAAAAGAGGTTTAGGATTTCTATTTATAGATCATAGAAACCCTAGGGTTACATTCGATTCACATCTGCATTTACAATTTTACCCTAAAAAGACTAGTCAACGCACCGCCACACCGCCACGAAATTTCACCGACACGGGCTTATTATGGCCGCGGAACCGCGGCCAAAACCCTTGTTTGGCCGCGGATCTGCGGCCATATAGAGGGCTTATGGGCTTTGCTTCTCTGGTAATTCTCATGTTGCTTTTTCCTTGGCTTTTCTTCACTTGGTTTCTCAGATTGTCTTCTAGTTTTCTTTTAGATTTCCACAGTGCATAATGTCGTAGACTTTAGCGTTCGCTTCGTGTCGAAGTCTTGAACCTTGCGCTGCCTTTGTACTTTGTGAACTTGTTCATTGATCTTCGTTTATTCTCCAAACTGTAGGCTTGATCAAGCTTCTTCCATTTGTTGGTCGTAGTCTCACTTTCGTATTGTCTTTTCATCATTTTCACTGTTTTTATTCCGAGAACCTGTAACTATGTAGCAGACATGGATCAAACGCACCTGTTTATTTGTAAAATGAATAAGAATGGGGAATATGATAATGCAAAATTATGATCTGAACAAATACCCCCAAACATATATTTTGCTCGTCCTCGAGCAAACCTAGTTTTATTCTTCAAAAAGACCTAGCCTCACTTTCGTAGGGAAACGCGATTGCACTGAGCTCGTGCAATAAGCCGTTAAACCTCTAGGTGTCCCTAGTAGGAGGAGTGTTGTCTTCTGAGGGTTTTCAGCGGATACTACCCACAAAATCCTATCAATTCGGCTTATCGACTTTTATTCTCCAATTAGGTTTTCTAACAAGAACTCTATTATCTTCGACTCAGAAATTATCCACCCGTATTTTTCACGCTTTCTTATTATTTAACTTAAGATTATATATGTTCTGTAGACTTACTTAGCTTTTAACATCGTTTAAGTTTTCCTTCTAGGGTTCTATCTCAACTCAGGAATTTTTATCATCTCTATTAAAGATATAAGTCATATTCTTCATTCCTATCTCTTATCTAAACCCCAATCACATACCCCTACGTGTGTGTATATATCACCCCTACACTTGGAAATTCAAATCAAGCTATTTTACTCTTGTCCATCATCCAAAGTACTTTTCAATTGGTGAATTTTTAGATGAAATTGCTCACACATTCTTCATGCGACCATTAATACTTCTTGAGGTACCAACGACCGATTACAATATGTGCTTGCACATTAATGCATTCCTAGTCTTGTAATACCTAAGGCTTATAGCAGTGACTCCCAAACTAGTTGGTCTAAGGCACTAGGTGATGAAGCACCCTCGCTAAATATTTTTTCTATTAATGCAGCCTTAAGTAATTACAAAAATCAGTGTTCATTTTTTTATCTCTTTATTCACACTTGTATTTTTATTTTATTTTTCTTCGTACTAAGGACCTTAGACAAGAGCATTTCAAGGTCTCTTCTACTATTCCAAGTTTCAAGGTTCGTGTTTGTGCAATTTGTAGGGTATATATTTCCAGAATTTAGACTTAAGCTTAGGAATTATTTTTCAAACTTATACTTTAATAAAAATATCAATACTTTTCTCTTGTTTTAACTTAGCCCAAGAAATCAACTCGAAATTTGCCTATTTCTAAATAAACTACAAAGACATATACTTTCTACCGTTAAATTTTAAGAAAGATTATTTTTAGGGTTTTTAATTTACTAAGCCTAAGGTCTAGTTGTTCCTAGCTAGTTAACCCATTTGTCAAACTCAAGTCAATTAAGGCCAAAATTGAATGTTTTAATTTTTATAATTTTTCAAATTTTTCAGCTTTTATTTGATTTTTATTTTTCTATTTTTTTTATTTTCAAAATTTTCAATTTTTATGATTTTTATATAAGGATGCAATGCAGAATTTAAACATGCAAAAGAAAAAGAAAAAATATATACAAATTTTTTTTAAAAAAAGTATACAATGCAAAAGATAACTATATACAACCACCAACTCCCCCAAACTTATCCAAAGCAGTGCCCTCACTGCTCGGTCTCACGCCACGCTCTCGAGCCTGAACGTGAACGCTCCTCCCTAGCCAGCAGGGTTCGAATCCCCTGCTCTACCTCCGTCAACCGACGGTCGTGCTCCCTCGATGTCGCCCTCAACTCCTCTATGCCCCTCACAGCTCTCCGCATCAATTGTGCATGTTCTAGAGGGGTCATTTCTCCTTCGCTCACGGTCGAGCTCGGGCTAGGTGTGCGGGCGGGCACGTGCTCTGCCGGTTCGGTTCTAGACCACACATCTGTCAATCGAGAATAAGACGTAGAAACGCCCTCAATAAGAGGCCTGACCGGAATGCCTCCATGCATATAAAATTCGAACTCCTCCACGGGGAGGAAATATCGACATAGTTGTGTAACCAGCATAGGACAAGGGTAATTTGCGGCTCGTTTACCCGCACCTATAGAGTTTAGCAAAACTGTGCACATGTCGAAACGGGCGTTTCATGTCTTGAGGGTATGCACAATATGCAAGGAGAGTGTAAAAAATATTGTGTTGTGGAAGCTACCGAAAATATTATTTTGTGCCTACCGGCACACAGTCAAAACATTCGCGAAAAGGTTTCTCGCTTGGATACCCTTCCGCGGCTCCCTTGAGCAATCGTTGCCCATCAAGGGTATGTAATTCTCAAATTGCAAAGGTTGGTCATGTGCGGGTATGCGAGGGATTAATGTGACTTCGTGTATAATATCCCTATCGATGATGATTTCCCGATCACCCCATAGCAATTTAATAAACCCAAATTGGGTGAGACACCCATCCTCCATACACTCGTAAAAACGAGTGACTAATTCCGGCAATGCATAAGCATTAGGGTGATTGTATATTAAATAGTTCCAACCCCTACGCACTATTTCGTTTGCAAAATAACTACCGTACACCTCGTACGAAAATACTTGCGAAAAATCACGTTCAATTTGCATGCTGTATGCCATCAGGTGTTCTACAGATCTAAAAATTAAGAAAAAACATAGATGGGTTTTAAAAGACGAACCTCCCCTGAAAATTTCAGGGGGTGAAGACAGAAGGCGGCGGCAGATCAGCGGCGAAAGCCTGGCTCTTGCAGCGGAAACGGGCGCGGCGTCGGGATCTTGCTGCGGAAAATTCTTGCGGCGGCACTAGGGTTTTGTAGAATATGAAATTAGGGTTAAGAAGAAAGAGGGGTTCGGTTTCTTTATATAGGGGGGAATTTAGGGATATTTGCAAATAAACCCCTCTAAAAAGAGGAAATTATTTGCAAATATAAATTTTATTTTATTTATTAATTCTGTAAATTTACAAAAATACCCAAAAAATTTATTTTTTATTTATTTTTTATTTTTTATGTTATTTTGTATTTATGAAAGCCAAATTATATCCCCCCCCCCCAAACTTGAACTAAACAATGTTACAAGTCAATGCCAAGCTTTGAAAAGACCAAAAGCCAACACCAACCAGTTGAAAAATTTATCTGTGTAGAGTATCGGTCGGTAGAAGAACATATTATACACAGGGAAGAAGAAGTGGGGAAGAGATAAGTGGTGGTATGGAAAGTGTTTGCATGTACATGGAAGTGAAGAGATAGGAGGTGATGATGAATAAAAACGAGAATGTAAATGATCAGAAATCGGTGGAATATTGGCATTCTCGTATTTTATTAGAAGAAAACGGGGTGGTTCAACTTCTATAGGGTGAGGTTGATTAACCACAAAATCCTTAAGATGTTTCTGTGAATGCTTTACTGGCTTGGCATCATCCATCATATGCATATGATATTTAATTATGAGGGAACTAATCTCCTCGATTTCCGCCATAGTCCAGCCGAAAGCTTGCCGGTTGTTTTGTAAGACTATTAAAAGGGCTTTCTCTTACTCGAGAGCTAGAGATGCCGATATGATAACGGGAAAAGTCTCATTCTCGCCTAGGTAAGCGTATTTAAGGTGAGATGGCAGAAGCTTGAGTTCGAGTTTCGAAGGCGAAACAATTGAAGGTAAAATAAGGGAAGCTATCTCGAACTCGAAGGATTCCAACAATGGTCCGAAATCACTGTAAGCAACCGAATCGGATGGTTCAACTAACTCATCCAAAAATTCAAAAGACTTATACTCAGACGGTGAGTCTTCAAAATCGTCCGAAAAAGTGAAACACTCGTAATCGTTATCGGTTGTGCAAACTGTGTCAGATCCAAGGAGGGACGCACTAGTGGCGTCAAAACTGCTGTTATCGAACAGAAATTTTTCAAGCTCACAGTCCTCCTGCGTGATTTCGTGGATCAAGCAAACTTCACGTATACTAGCTTAAGGCACGGAAGGCAGACTTCCTATCTTGTAAATATTGAACTCACTAGACATCTTCCCGAAGGATAGAGTCATAGAGCCATTGCGACAATTGATTACAGCATTGGAAATGCCTAAAAATGGTCGACCGAGGATCACCGGAATTTGGTTCCGTGGGTTAGCCACAGGTTGTGTGTCCATAACAATAAAATCAACAGGGAATATGAAGTCCCCGACTTTGATCAACACGTCCTCTAACTCACCCCTAGGATGGGTGATTGATCGATCAGCCATTTGGAGAGTACAATGAGTAGGTTTCAACTCTCCAATACCTAATTGCTCATACACGGAGTAGGGAAGCAGGTTAACACTAGAACCAAGATCTAAAAGTGCTCGATTGATATTCTTATCCCCAATTGTTATTGAAATTGTAGGACAGCCAGGGTCCTTTCGTTTTTGGGGCAAGGGTTGAGGTTAGTTAATAGCATTGCTTACGGCACTAGCTACAAGCACTTTCTTGTGTATCTGAGACTTTCTCTTCGTGATGCATAAGCCCTTTAAGATTTTCGCGTAAGAAGGGACTTGTTGGATTGCATCCAAGAGAGGTATTTTTATGCTAACCTATTTGAATAACTCCATAATCTTCTCCATTTGTGGAGTTGGTTTATTGGATCTCAACCTGTTTGGAAATGGAACATTTTGAAAATTTGTTGAGTCCAATGTCTGTGGAGTAGATTGTGGAGTTGGAACGGATCCCAGTGTTGGTGTGTTCATGATGTGAGATGTGGGTCCATTCGAATTAGAAGATGTAGAGCCTTGTGAAGAATGAAGAATAGGCTCTAACGAAGAAGATGAAGATGAAGATGAAGAGGAAGAAGATGAAGAAGAAGCACCGGCAGAGGTATCTTCACTATTACCCACGTTGTTGTGCAACACTCTTCCAGATCTCAACGTGGTCACAGCATTTACATTATGATTTTACTGTTCATATGCAACATGTGCATTGTGTGTGTGACCGGGATTTGGCAATGGTTGAGATGGAAGCTTTCCCTTTTCTCGCTCGCTCAACGCAGTATTTAGTTGTGCAATTTGGGCCTCGATTGATTTGATACTGTGATCATGTGAAGCACTGTTGTGCACCAAAGACTGAATGGAAGTCTCCAACCTTGCTGCGGATTGTGTAGATTGTTTTAGAAATGCATCTAGACTTCTTTCTAGCGAGGTAACCTTATCGTCATTTGGTTGAACAAAATTGTTTTGAGGATAAGAGTTGTTGGGCACAAAATTGTTCATTGGGTTTTGATAAGGTTGTGGTTGGAAAGGTTGCTGGTATTGGGTTGCTGGAAAGGTTGTGGTTGGAAAATTGAATGATCTCATTGCGAATTCTCACGGTCTTGTGATGTGGGTAAAACATTTTTAGAAAAGCTTTAACAAACTCTTCCCAATTTTTAATCGAGTGTGGTGTTGTGTTATACAACCATTTCTCGGCTAGGTCATATAAGGTGAAAAGAATGACACGTAGCCTAATAGCATCATCAGAAAGTTGGGTTGTCTTCATCATTGCGCAAACGTTTTAGAATTTGTTTATGAAGATATAGGCATCTTCGGATTCCAATCCGTGAAATTTTGGCAACATGTTGATGAAGTGGGGTGTGATCTCAAAGCTGTCCCTATTTGCCGGTGGGAGTGAAAGACAAGTAGGTAAGGAGGTACGAATAGGGTAAAAAAGATCCTGGAGCGCGATTCGTTGGGGCGCTTCAACAGGTGGGTGTTGTGGGTTATTCGCACCTAGCGGAGGTGGAATCAGTCCCGCAGGTAAAGGGTTGTTAGGATTAAATCCCGACATCTCCTTAGAAGAAGAATGTGAAGGTGAAGGTAAGGAAGTGGAAGGAATTTCGACTTCGGAGTCGAAAGCGTCGTCAGTCGGTACCAACGAGATACGGACTAATCGGGCACTAGTGTCCCTAGTCTAACCGGACATATACTAAAGAGGTAGTGTAGTCAAAAAGGTGAAAAATAGAAGGTGGGGGTAAGAAAACGTCAATGAGAAGAAAGTGGGTGTAAGTGGGGTGCACGGATTTCTTAGCAACAAGTTGCAAGTTTTTGTAAAAATTTTTCCTTTTTGTGTTTTTTTTATAAGGAGCTTTTTGCAAAAAAAATTTCAATGAAAGGCTTAGACACAGGTTCAATCAATCACAAATGCACAATCAAGCCTAGATCTAGGGTCACCTAGGTCAGCTAGACAGCTCCTAACTGTTCCAAATGGCAAGATGTGAGGACCTCAAACCGTCTCTTCACCGCCAATTGTGGCCAGGTAAGCACAAGTAGATAAAGGAGGGATCCGCTCACGAATCATCGTAAGAAGGGCCTTTTAAAGTTACCTTTCCCTACCTGTCTAGTCTAGGCACCACAAAGTCAGGTTAGGATCAACGGTCGATGCCCACAACTATTCCTTTGTCCTATTGAGCGCGAAGTCCTTAGGGCTGAGTCTAATCTTTTTTAATTAACTTGATGGTCAATGCAATATGCTTTATATGATTTTTGGGGTCCTGGGAAGGGTGATGAAATCCCCACCCAATCTGGATTGGTGTTCAAGCCCCTTAAAGTCAATTTAAAATATGCAAAGCAGTAAACACAATCACTTGCAAACAATTTTTAGCGCGACGCAAAGAATCCTGCACAAGATCAAGTTATTGGAGAAGGGGAGAATTTTTGCGCAAAGAACCCTGCAAGAAAATATTTCAGAGAATATCAGGGGGTTCAAAAGAAGAAAAGAAACTTACAGAGAGTTTTTTTAGATGATGACGTCACCACCCTGCGGCGGAAGCACGGCAAAAAGCGCCCAATCGCGGCGGTTCCGCGGTCGCCCTTACGGTTCAGATCCCCAAACTTCTTCTGTTGCTCTGTTGTGGTACTCCTCTATTGTTCAGATCTTCTGTTTTCTGTTTCACTCTCTGAATTTTTCCAGATCTAAATTCGCTCGTCGGTCCTGCAAAATTCAAACGAAACATCCTTCAAACAATAACAAGATGATAAAAAAATTTATATATTTTTTTATATTTTTTTAGTTTTTATGAATTTTATGGTTTTATATTAACCCGAAATTGCAAAAAGAAAATACTACACCATCCCCGGCAACGGCGCCATTTGATTTGTATAGGATTTTGTGATCAAAGAATTAATTACCGCAATCAAGAACGGCGTCGTTTGGTAGCTAGCCGGTGAGTACAGGTCGGTCCACAGGGATTTTGTGTATTCTCAATTTGTTCTAACGAGTTAATTCCAAATGGTGTTGGGTTGATTATCACTAAAAACTAAGTTGCTTTAGACTAGGATTAGAATCTTGCTAAGGTTAGATTTAGGTTAAGTTTGGAAATTTAAGATTTCCCACCGCTTTCAATGCCCTAATTTAGATCTCTTTAGGTGTTATGGTAATAATTAATAAAGGGGATTAGTACCATCGGGAAGAAACTAGGTTTCTTTCTCTAGGTTCTTGTCCTTCCTTTCTTAATTCTTACCTAACCTCCATGGAAAACATATACAACCGGTCTTTTAAACTACGGTATCACCATTACCTCTTGGGGTAGGGTGCCGTAGTGAGCGGTGTGTGTATGTATGCATGGAGTCCTTATTAAAATATATGACGGGCAAGAAGGGGTGAGAGATTTTCATCTCTCAAACCTTCTCTTTTCCTAACCCTAACAAGTGAGGAACTACTCACTTATTAGGGAATTGATTAAAAGAAACATTTTTATCTACGGCAAATAATTAAAAGTGCTAAACTAATTAACTAGGGCAGATAATAAAATCTATACTAGGGCAGAAAGGAATTTAAGAACTAGGGCATAGAAATAAAAATCTTACTTTATTTGATGGCTCTCTTCAAAAATTTACACCGAATTAAAATTCTGAATAGATGAATAAAAAGAGGCATACCTCCAAAAGAGGTTTAGGATTTCTATTTATAGATCATAGAAACCCTAGGGTTACATTCGATTCACGTCTGCATTTACAATTTTACCCTAAAGAAGACTAGTCAACGCACCGCCACACCGCCATGAATTTTCACCGACACGGGCTTATTATGGCCGCGGAACCGCGGCCAAAACCCATGTTTGGCCGCGGATCTGCGGCCATATAGAGGGCTTATGGGCTTTGCTTCTCTGGTAATTCTCATGTTGCTTTTTCCTTGGCTTTTCTTCACTTGGTTTCTCAGATTGTCTTCTAGTTTTCTTCCAGATTTCCACAGTGCATAATGTCGTGGACTTTACCGTTCGCTTCGTGTCGAAGTATTGAACCTTGCGCTACCTTTGTACTTTGTGAACTTGTTCATTTATCTTCGTTTATTCTCCAAACTGTAGGCTTGATCAAGATTCTTCCATTTGTTGGTCATAGTCTCACTTTCGTATCGTCTTTTCATTATTTTCACTGTTTTTATTCCGAGAACCTGTAACCTGCAACTATGTAGCAGACATGGATCAAACGCACCTGTTTATTTGTAAAATGAATAAGAATGGGGAATAAAATATTGGAAAATTATGATCTGAACAGAAGTCTTAACTTTTCCATCTACACCAAGAATCTTCTCAAGATCCACTTCCACTCGATGGGTTTTACCCCTTCAGTTGCAACTTCCAAAGTCATACTTTGTTGGTGTACATGGATTCCATCTCAGATCGCATAGCATCCAACCATTTCACGGAGTCCCTGTTGGGATACCTGGGACGGCAGCAAGAATTCGGGTAGCATCATCCATCCCAAGTTTAAATTTTTGCCGTTCTAGATAACCCTTACCATGAATCTTTAACTAGAGAATCAAACTTAACTACATGTTAACAACTTAACATCTAAGAGATTAGGGATTACAACTGTTGTAGTCCATTCCTTCGCTTCATAAACTTCAAGTTGAGGTCACTTCGCTGCGATCATCAAACTCCCGAACTCTAGAGAGGCTCCATGAGGTGAATGAGGCATCCTTACTTGAAGACTTCACTATCAAAGATGATCTACCTTGAAGAATCACAAACCCAAACTATTACTTTCACTAATGAGAGATTAATGAAGCTAACACACTAATCTATATGGCTAGTATAGAAAAGGATGATGAAGTAGGAATTTTTCTCTCTTTTGTTTTCTATTTCTCACAATATTTCATCACAAAGATGTTGGATATAGTGCCCTCAGAGTCAATTATTGGATCGTAGGCACGTGAATGCAATGATTGAGGGAGGACCTATACCGGTAGGACAGTCTTACTCGAGAGGTTTGTATACTATCTGGTTTGTTTTTATCATCGTGTACATGCTTAGGTGACATTGTAGTTCACTATTACACGTTGATAGAGAATAGTATGCTACCATAGTTTGTCTTTATCATCGTGTACTGCTTTAGGTGACCTTACAGGTCGCTATTACATGTTGATAGAGCCCTTAGGATTCTTGCTTGACTACCAGCAGTATGATGGCGATCATATACGTAAGAGTTGGGTAGTCTATAAGCACATCCTTAAAGTGGTCCCTAGTCGTGGGAGTTTCGAGACTGGGTATCGATACTCCATTAGTAGACTAGTATATACAGTCGAGACCCCGACGAGGGGCGGTGGCTGGTCTCACAAACCATTGGTATTAGTTGGTTCACCTAAGATGTATACAGGTGCTCACTGGGTTATGAGTACATCGGACAAGACTCGCCGGGAACATGCTAGTTGGTATTATACCTGACGTAAGATAGCAGTTCCCTGGTGACATGTGTACAGGTTAGTTCATCGACCTGAGATCGTCATTTGTCTCATGTGAGTTCCCACTGTACTTTGATTACTACCCTACCACGGCTCAAAGGAGCCGTGCAAACAGGTTTTAGTTGGGTACAGTCCCGAGCCACATGGAGGCAGTGAGCGGATCGGCAGGGGTTTCGTCTCTCCCGGTATTGGGGTGAGATCACGATGTGTCTAGGAGAGCCATTACACGAAGTCCTTGGCCAAGGCAGGAGATTTACTGGTAGGTATTCCAGTAGTATCTCAGGGTGTTCTGGGCTACACTCCGACACGACTTGTACCGCTTTTGGGGGTCTGACTTTTACCAACCCTTAGGCCTGCCATGCGATGCTCATAGACGAACGGACCGGACTGTACGGATATTGTCACTGACAGGCTCAGTAGGGTGTCAGGATGTGTTCGCTCATCGACCTCCCTTTTGGCCAATACCTTGTAGCCCGTTACGTACAGCTAGTACCTCTGACGTGCTAGTGGTTAAATCCACAGCCAACGTATTGACGAGTCTTTAGAGTCCCCCACAGACAGTTTCTAAAGTTTCGGGCGAAACGTTGTAGAGGCCGTATGATATATGGCAGGGTCCGATCATATACGTGCAGTAGTGCACGGATCATGATCAGGCGGATCATACTAGTGGGCTTTGGTTTAAGCCGGATCCTAGTATTAGATTTTGTTGGATTGCTTTAGTCTCATCACATTCGCATTCGGTCGGAATGCGGATGCAGGTATGTATATACAGGTGAGGGGTATCCTTGTGATCTGTCACGAGTTTACTTTAGATGTTGCCGTATCTTTTTAATGTTGTAAACATTTGGATTGATGTTTACAAATGGAATTTGTGAGTTTATATCATCATTTTGTGCATTTAATGTGACATAGACTTTATTAGTGACTCATGGTCTCTTTTCTTGTGCTAATGTCACATTATGTGATTGATTTGTGGTTTGAAATGAGGGGAAGAGAGAGAAGGGCAGCCATGATAATGTTTGCTCTTGTATTATTTTGCTTGGACTCTCTCATTTTTTTATCATAGAACAAAAGAAAGAAAATGGCCCCTCTTCTTCTTCTTCCTCTAGCTCACAATCTCCATTAATGGCATCATCTCTAACCTCCATCCATACACTCTCATGTGATGAGAATCAATGGATGCTTGAGACGAAGTGATCACACACATTCTCTACTTCATCTTGGGCACGTCGGCTGGCAAACTTCATGCCCGAGTTGCTTCGGATGAAGCGGGAGCCCGTAAAAAGACTTGAAGATGTGGTGCCCTTTCCGACGAGGAGATCGAGACCGGAGATACCGCGAGGAGCTTGGGATGGTGGCCAAAGACCGAATGACACGGATCGATCGGTATAGCTTTTCCAACCCTTCTCTAGTTAGCTAGTTATAGGTTAATGGTTCGATCCAGGTTTATAGTGTATGATAGCGCCGGTTTCAAGTTTTGAAAAAGATTTCGTTTCCGCATTTTGGCCTCGGACAGACGGCCGGAGCGCTACCGTAGACTTACTTGGTATCAAAGCCACGCCAATAACCTTTACTAGCTTGTTCTAACGTATTTAAAACAATGATCGAACAAAATTTCCAAAACCGCAATTTCAAAAACGAAGTTTCTGTCGAATTTTTTTTGTGGTCAAAAAATTATTTTGTGTGTTGCAGAAAAACAGGCAGGCTTTTTTTAAGAAATCTGAGAAAGTTTGGTAGCATGAGGCTACAGTAGCACCGCGGAACCGCGGCCATACCCATGTTTTGGCCGCGGTTCCGCCGCCATTTTGTGGCTTCTCTGCACCAAAATTTCTACAGTGGTTTATTTCTTGGAATTGGGGTTTCTGGAATGTTTATTTTTGGCCCAGATTATTTTGAGTGCTGCAGTTGTACTTGGGGCCCACTTCGGGAAATTTTGTCGATCGAAAAATTTAAATATGTTAGTTCACAGTGCTTACATTATATCTGTGACCGTGAATGTCATTTGATCGGTAAATCTTGTCTAATTGCTATAGCCCTTTTAGACGGATTTGCGAACGTGACATTCACGTTGATGTTCTGTGTTGTGCTGTGATGTTGCGGATTTGTCGTGGTGGATAGCCTGGATGCAATGGTAGCACAGTTTGGTTATATTTGTACATTTGATATTGTGGGGCTTGCGTCCGACATATGGACTGCCATCACTGCCTGTTTGTATATTATTCTTTTGGGACACGACCGGGCTGAGGTCGATGTACCCGTTGTATATTTTACTTTCTATACTAGGATTACCCCGTGGGGTGCACGGATAGCCGGGTTCTAGAGGGCAACGGGCCCGCATCTCATGGCTTTGAGATGGAGGGGGCTTCACTCTAGAATTGGCGGGCTATTCGCCGCACTCGTAGGGGGTACAAGTTGACCCAAGGAGGGGTGCTCAAGTTACCGAATTCCGTGAAGTGATGGGTGGTCCATTCACTTTGTTGAAGGGGGATGCCTCGCTTCAGGTTTTGGCGGGTAACTTGCCGCGCCCGTAGGGGTCTAGGATTTCATTGCACAGGCTATCCACACGACCAAGGGAACGTCGGGTTTCAGTAGCGGCTCTATGAAACCCGGGATCCCAGATTATCTGTATTGTTCTGTGATACTTATTACATTTCTGTGATGTTGCATTTTTATCACGCCTTGAGCGATTATTATATATTGATATATAGTAGATGTTGTATATGTTTTACATCCGCGCTAGTCCAGTCCCCGCTCTGTCGTTAGTTAAGTAACCTAACAGGTGATGACGGGACCCAGTGGCGAATGCGGATGGCATATACGTACATCGTATTTTCGTTCTTTATTGGTGTGATCAATTGATGGGACTGCATTGATTCGGATCAATGCAAGCTAAACAAACATGTTTGATGTTGTTGGAACATTTTTCAAAAAGCTGTTATTGCAAGGACGTTCTCTTTTGTTTTGCACAGTGGTATTCGGTTATGAATATCCAGCACCTCAGTCGACGAGGCAAGGGCCGAGATCCCTTCACCAGGAGTGACCCCTTGGACAGAAGTTTCCGTCAGGGTAATAACTTCACTATAGCCGATTGCCTTTTTGGTTTGCATCGTGGTATTCAGTTGGAATATCCTGCCCCTCATTCTACGGGGAAAGAGCCGAGATCCCTTCACCGAGAGTGACTTCTTTAGCAAAGGTTTTCGCCACTATATTTTTATAAAAAGCTATCCGGTTCCTTCAACGATATCAAGTTCATTACGTTAAAGGTTTTTCGCCAAAAACCATTCGTAGCCCTCCGTCATTTCAGACGGGTAGCACTCAGTGTTCATGCTATGTTTGTTGGCCAAAGTCAAGGCATAGTGTATGGTAGCTATTTGTTACCATTCTGTTGCATAGATAGATACGTTGGTTTGGGACAGTTATACTGCTTTGTTGGCCAAAGTCAAGGGTAGGTACGGGTGGGTCCAAATTAACCTGGATAATGACGGGTAGAACTTGACATGTGACTTATGATTTGTTGGCCAAAGTCAAGGTCATAAGAGCATGGGGTAAAAAAAAATCACATCGGGAGTTTCTAAAGAAATTAAAACTTGCCAGATATGCGCATACCTTCTGGAGTGTGATAACATGAGTGGATGCCATCATGTTATCATGCGATGATAGTTGGATCCCGATTCCCACTGATGAGTTAGTTTACTCCATGGGTGATCCCGACTAATTCTTCTTTCAGGTTTGGAGGAGAATTGATGTTACAGTGGGAGGTTTCTTGATTAGATAAATTGATAACCGTTCTGATCTAGGTTAGAGTGCACGCAGAGTGTTTCTTTTCTCTCTCTCTTTGGCAGCGACCATGACCCGACCCTTGACTATGACTCAGTGACCAAGTTAACCGAACCTTCTTAAAACACTGGCTTTTAGATTGTCTGAGTTGCATACCTCATTGCCACTCCTACTTTTACCCTTTTCTCCAGAACACCCCGTATTACTACGAACATCCACTTCCATTGGATAAAACCATCGTATGGTTATATACGAACTCGAAGGAACTTGTTCCAGATTCGAGGATGGTTTTCGGTTCTGGAGAAAATGAATAGGACTATTCAGTTGTCTTTTCCTTTTACCTTCTTTCAGGTTACGAGTGCTCCTTGGATTAGGACGGTACACCTATTACGCTAATTGGATAGTCTTCTTCCAAACCATAAGCAGATGCCGAATGGTAGGGAATGAAGAAAACCAATTATCTTAACGATGGTGTACAGAAGGTAATAAGTTAAGACAAATAAAGCGATTAGAAAGAGGGCAAAGTAAACTGCGACTGCTATTCACGACAAAACCAAGTATTTCATCGCCACTCCTACTTCACCTTTGTATTTCTCCAGAACACTCCGTATCACTACGAAGATCCACAGTTATTTGGATACTCCATCGTATGGTTATATACGAACTCGAAGGAACTTGTTCCAATTCGGGGATGGATTCTGGTTCAGGAGAAATAGGAATAAGATTTATTCAGTTGTCTTTTATCTTCACCTTCTCTCAGGTTACGAGTACTCCTAGGATTAGGAGAGTACACCCATTATGCTTATTGGATAGTCTTCTTCCAAACTATAGGCTGGTGCCGAACGGTAGGGTAGGAAGAAAACCATTTAGCCTAGGAAGGCGTACAGAAGGTAATGACTAACGACATATAAAGGGATTTGGAGATATGGCAAAGAAATATACGGTTACAGTTGTGAGTCTGATAATGGAAGAGGCATTACTAGGAATACCCGGATACCCCTTCGAAACATTTACATGTTTCAGTTTCACTGTGCATTGTTAATAGAAAACTGATTTCCCAATTAGACACTTGCTCCAGGTATGTATTTACCAGGTATGATTCTCACATCTGTATGGTTTTGCAGATGATGAGTGGGAGTAAGTTATTAGGAATTAGGTGATCA
Source organism: Agapanthus africanus (assembly GCA_030015575.1). Taxonomy (NCBI): domain Eukaryota; kingdom Viridiplantae; phylum Streptophyta; class Magnoliopsida; order Asparagales; family Amaryllidaceae; genus Agapanthus; species Agapanthus africanus. The sequence continues at coordinate 825,383,699 of CM057338.1, read as the reverse complement.
TCCTCATTATATCGGGATTCGTTGTAATTGGTGATATTTGAGGAAATCACTTGGGTTGTTTGCCGGACGGCAAATATTTGGTTTTGAATATCCGTTGTTATGCACCAATTTCAAATTGATATATCTGTACGTTTATTTTAATAAAGTGAGATATAACTTGTTAAAATTATGTCGATGACATTTACCTATATCAGTTGATGGTTAGGTAAGGAGCATTAAACAGCGGTGTAATTCTTCATAACCATAGTACAGTTTTCAACCTACGACGCACAGGGTTTGAGTTATTCAACTCAGGGGACTTATACAGAGTATTGTATGTTGTCCAGTGTCCATTAGAACAGAGGGGTTGGTCCTCGTACTATATTCTGTTTACTTATGACTTCTCTAGTTCTTAGACAAGTGTTTCGTAGAAACACAAGGTCTAAGTTTTGAGAAGTTATAGGTATAAGAGTAAAGTAGAGAACCAGATGTTGCAAGTATCGGGATTCTTCAAGGTGATCGAAGATGTAGATACTTGTGTATAGTATTCAGTTGATAGTAATGGTTTTGAGAAACTTGTTTCTCTTTCAGGTTACTCATATATGGATGCATTCCTAAGTTGAGTAACGCTGATCGGCCTCCTTCCATTTAGTTGACATGCACTAGAGACAGCTGCATGATTTGAATCTGGTTCCAATTAAATCAATGCCTTTGTTTCTATATTGGATATAGAACGGTTCATATCTTAACGATGTTAAGGTACGGGGAGTTGCCCGGCTTATGCTTAAAACTGTTAGTTATGTATATGCCCTAGAGGCCATTATTGTACATGTGATGTATATTATGATGGATGCTTGGATATATATAGAGAGGACTTTCTTGCTCGTCATGATAGTATGCTATTTGGTTTCACTTTATCTTAACATATTGACTTGTATTGGTTTACTGTCTTACTCTCACATGTTGATAAAGCCCTTAGGATCTGTACTCGACTACTGGGACTTTGATGAGATCATACTAGTGGGGCCATGGTAGTCGATGAGTACATCTTATAACTGTTCCTAGTAGAGGGTATATCGAGACAGGGCATCGATACACCAGAGTAGACTAGCGTATACGCATCTTGACCCATATGATGGGAGATGGATGATCCCATATCCATCGGTGTTGGACATCAAGGATGGTGTGCGGGTTCTCAGTGGAGACTGGGTACACTGGACGAACTCACCGAGAACTCCCAGATGGTGATATACAATACGTCAGATGGCAGTTCTCCGGTGACACTGGTACAGGGTAGTCTGTAGAGCCGAGATCGTCAAAGAGTCTTGTGTGATTCCCACTGTGCTTTGATTTCCACCTTACCACGTCCAAGAGGGCATGCAAAACGGTGGCTTTTGGGTGCAGTCCCGAATCACATGGAGGCAATGAGCGATAGGAGGGGATTCGTCTCTTCCGGTATAGGGAGTTGATGTTGTGCTGTGTTCGATTAGCTATAACTGGAAGTCCCTGGCCAGGGCTGATATAGAGATTTACTGGTAAGTGTTACCAGTAGTTTCTCAACCCGTTATGAGCCTCACATCGACATGACTTATCGGTTACTGGGGTCTGACGTATAGCACCCCTAGACTTGATATGCGACATATCAGACGAAGAGACCGGACTGTACGGGAGTGTTACTGATTGGATTCACAGGAAAACGTACAGGCTAGCTTGTTGATCTTCTGATCGCTCAATACCTGGGTGGCTGTTACGTTTAGCTGACCGCTTGCAGCTTGTGGGTGTTTGATATGATCATCACCTGCTACCGGCGTATTGACGATTCTTTAGAGTCCTACACAGAGGTTTCTTGGCTCAGGCAAAACGGAGTAGATGCACATATGTGATATGTGCAGGACCGAGGATAATGCGATATGAGATACCGTATTATTTCTCGCGATATTTAGATATGAGCAGTGTTGATTCGATGAATCGGTACATAATATATTAGTCGGTTATATTCGATATAGCCGGATTGTCGGATCAAGTGTTGATTCGATAATTTAATGTATAATAATATATATGATATATTGTATTACATTATCTAATATTGGCTCGCTTTATTATTTCATTTTCTCACCGGATAATGCATTGATATATATGCGATATATGTTAATTGTATTATTTTCTTTTGTTACGAATATATAATATATATGTGATATATATTATTGTAACATGATATAATTAATAATGGAACAAGTTTAGTGGAGATTAAATAAGGTTAGGGTTTGATTAGGGTTAGTTCCTTCATGCACCTTCTAGAAGGATTTCTTTTGTCTTAATAAAGATATTATGGTTGATATTTTCTTATGAGTCATTCTTTAACCCAACCAAACCCTAGCCCCAGTTAATTCTCTAAAAAGGTTATCCTAGTCATCCTTGACCATGGTTCCATGATTAATCATATATTCATTTCATTATTCATCACAAAAGGATTAACTCATTTATCATCATCTTCTTCTCTCTTGAGCTTTGAGAAAGCTTACTAGTTATTCATTTTGTGATGATTTCATGTGAAAATTTGATAAAAAAAGAAAGCATAAATACTACTCCACCATCCTCATCTAATCTAGCCAATTAGATTAGGGTGTTCACTTCATTAGAGTGAGAGAGCTTGAGTTATAGCAACTTCGACGTAGATCGTCGGAGAAAAAGAACACTACAAGCTAGCATGGATCGTTCGAGTCATGGAGCCTCTCTTGAGTCCGGGAGATCGTGGATCGCGGTGAAGGGGCTTCTACTCGTAGCTTATGAAATGAAGGAGTGGACTACAAAGGTTGTAATCCCTCACTTTTAGATGTAAAGATGTTTACTTGCATGTTAAGCCCTAATATTCTAGCAAAGATCCCGGCTTTGGGTTCTTCGGCACGTCTAATTTATTATTTGGGCATGGTAGATGCCTTATGAACCCTTACAAGAGTGCCTAGGAACCCTACAGTGGTATCAGAGCCTAGCTAGAGTATTAGGCGACGTGTATACGAAGTTAAAACTCCGATCGAACCCCGTAACGACGTTTTGAACCCCTCTCTGGACAATTTTTAAAAACTGTGATTTTTTTGTATTAAAAATACCTAAAAAATTCAGCAGGGAATTTTAAGCATTACTGTGAAAGACGGGGTTATAATCCGTACAATCCGCCACGGAACCGCGGCCGTACCGCGCTTGGGTCGCGGATCCACGGCCGTACAGAAGGCTTATGCACTCGTTTTTGAACAGTAATATATATATCTGTTAGTTATATTTTATGGGTATTTTTAATCTGACTCAAGTGTTGAGTGTTCTGGGGTTTATTTTGTAATCATGGATTCGATCGGAAAATTTAATTTCGTTATGATTTCCGGATATTTAGAAACTGTTAAAATGTTCGAACGGATATCATTAACTCATTTTTTCCCGGCACGAAAAACTTTCAAGTGTTGAATTTTTCTCTGGTTTAAATCTTTCGGAAAAACGTGCAAGTAACGCGGTAGTACCTCTAGAAGAACAAAAACCTTAACTCGATTATGTGACCGTCTGAACCGCCTCTAAACCTTAGGGTTTTGGGCAGTACGGCGTGCCACATGTGAGGCGTTGGCTTGACCCTTGTACGACTGGACCATCGGTACTGTAGTCTATTCTGGGATTATTTGAACTCCGCTCAAGTGTTGATCTATTTAGGAAATCTTGGGTATTTGATTATCCGATCGGAAAGTTTAATACTGTCTATTTATCTGGAATATGATACAATATGTGGAATTCATATAGTTAGGCATGAAATGCGAAAAATGTGATATTTCGGATTTATGATGTCTAAAGTGATTGTGGTTTCCAAATATTGTAGTTTTACAATTTCTTTTCTGTGACCGTAAGTGTAGTATGTAGTTGTATTACCGGTTTTCGTTGCTATACATCAACGACGATCGGTGTATGCATACTTACTTACGTTGATGATATGTGATATTATGTGTTGCTGTGATATGTTATATTGGATCGTCGTGTTCTGAATAGCCGGGGGTTTTATGTGAGATGAGGGTTTTTATTTTCATTCATGTAAAATTCATCTGTATGTAATATTCTTTTATTGGGGCAATTCCGGGATAAGGTTGATGTCACCAGTGTATATTATTTACTTTTCCGCATTAGGTAGACCCAAGGAGGGGAGCACAAGTAACCGGGTTCTAGGGTCCAGTGGGAGGCCATCTCGAGAAGTCGAGACCGGGTCTCCTAACCCTAGAATTGGCAGTGTTACTTGCCGCTCTCGTAGGGGTCTAGGGATGTGGGTTTGGCTATTCATCACGACCGTGGAATCCGTATTTTATACCGGCTCGTATTAAAAACACGGACATCCTAGTATATCCAATATTTCATATATGTTCTTCTGCTGCAATGTTCTGTGATGAGATCATATTACTGCCTGAGACGAATGCTTATACTATATATATATATATGCTGATATATAAATATTACTGCTTTCGTTTCTTCTGTGATGCTCAGGAAGCATAAGCTGATGGGATTTATTAATGAGATTAATAAAAAAAAAAGAAACCTAAAAGATGTTGTAGAATCAAAACTTTATAAAAAGGGTAGCTACAGTTTTACTTTGCATAGCGGTATATATGATATACCCTGCACCTTATTCGATGAGGAAAGAGCCGAGATCCCTTCACCGGGAGTGACCTCTTTAGCGAAATTGGCAGATGCTAAAAACTCACGATTTAGTTTTTGACAGCTTATATAGTTCTTGCTTTGCACAGCGGTATATATGATAAATCATGCACCTTATTCAATAGGGAAAGAGCCGAGATCCCTTCACCAGGAGTGACCTCTTTAGCGAAACAAGAAAAGCCTAAAAAAAACACCTTTTTCAAAAACTACTAGATTCTACGACGATATCAAGTTCATTACGCTCATGGTTTTCTGAAAAACCTGCATAGCCCTTCGACATTTCAGATAGACATTACTTAGTATTCGTGCTACGGTAGTTTGGCATTCGTCAAGGAGTTGTGTACGGTAGCTATTTACTATTTATCTGTAGCATATGATGCGATTGGATTAGGGTATTCGTACGGCGTTGTTTAGCATTCGTCAAGGGTCGTGCGGGTGGGTTTAATTCAATCAAGAAATGTACGGGTTGAACTTGACTAGCGGACTATGGCTTGTTTGGCATTCGTCAAGGTCATAGCACGTTAGGGGAAAAAATATTATCGAGAATTTCAAGTGTTGAAATTTGCAATGAGATTGCATACCTCCTATGAGATAGTTGGATCCCGATACCCACTGCGAGTAAGAGTTACTCCTGAGAGAGTTTTACACAGGACAATTAGCCGATCAAGTAGGTGTCTAGAAAAGTGTTAACGGCGTTAAGCCTCTGAGAAAACAAGGTTTACTTTAATTTGGTCCGTGCGAAAGCACGGGGAACCTCCCTCAAGTACCGACACTGATCTGGCTGAAAGATTGACGAAATTGTAGGGTGTAATTAATCCCGGCTAATCTTACCTTTTAGGGTTTGAAGGAAGATTTGATAAAAACGGTGGGAGACATCCTGATTAGATAAGATAATAACCAATCTAATCTTGCAAGAGTATACGCTAAAGTGTTTTCTTCTCTCTCTCTCTAGGTAGCGACCATGTCAGGCCATAATCAAGATAATAATATGGATGTATTGACTGAACCGGCTTATTATACTGAGCAGGGGAACGTTGGTCCCGTTCTTTCTTATAAGAGTTATAATACTGAATAGGGAATAGTAGAATATCTGGATTCTCACGCCGCCCAAATGGAGAACATGCATGTTGATGGACCTTCTTCGGGTGTGTTAGTTATTGAGAACTGTTTCTCAGTTCACCCTACGTCCTGGGTATTAGATACCGGATCAGGATCCCACATATGTAAATTGTTACATGGGCTACGGAAAGGTAGAGAACTGGGAAAAGGTGATCATTCCGTTCAAGTAGGTAATGGTGCAAATATTGCAGCCAAAGCAGTTGGCGAATATCACCTTATATTACCAAGTAGTAATATACTGATTCTGAATGAGTGCTATTATATACCGAACATGATGTACAACATTATATCAGTTTCTTTATTAAGTAAAGAAGGATATAATTTTGTAGTACAGGATAATGTTATGAATATATTCCTGAATCAAAAGTTGATTGGATCAGGCTCGTTACATAATGGCATTTTTATTCTCAATCAAAATACAGTCCTTAATATACAAAACACACAAAAGAGGAAGAGTTCAGAAATGAACGAATCCTTCTTGTGACATTGTAGACTTGGTCATATCAATGCGACACGACTAGCTAAGTTACATAAGGATGGATATTTGAATCCGTTCGAATTATCATCTTATGATACTTGCCATTCATATCTCAAAGGCAAAATGACCAAAGCTCCGTTTAGTGGACACAGAGAAAGAGTTACGGAACTCTTAGGACTGGTATATAGTGATGTATGCGGTCCTATGTCTACACATACCAGGAACGGTTCTTCTTACGTCATTACATTCTCTGACGATCTCTCAAGATACGGACATGTGTTCCTGATAAGACACAAGTCTGAATCTTTTGAGAAATTCAGAGAATATAAGCACGAAGTAGAGAACCAAATGGGCATAAGTATTAAGATTCTTTGATCTGATCGAGGAGGTGAATACATAAGCAATGAGTTCCTAGATTCTCTAAAAGTGAATGGGATTCTCTCTCAGCTTACTTCTCCTTATACACCACAGCACAACGGTGTATCGGAACGGAGGAATCGCACCCTATTAGATATGGTGCGCTCTATGATGAGCACTGCTGAGTTACCTATTTCCTTCTGGGGGTATGCGCTTGAGACAGCCATACACCTATTGAATATGGTTCCTACCAAATCAGTGCCTACCACTCCATATGAGATATGGAAAGGGAATAGACCATCTCTTAAGTATGTTAAGATATGGGGCTGTCCAGCTTATGTCAAAAGAAAAAATCCGGACAAACTCGAGGCAAGATCTGTCTTATGTAAGTTTGTAGGATATCCCAAAAATTCACAAGGGTATATCTTCTACCACCCCGAGGAACAAAAGGTGTTTGTTTCTCGACATGCCACTTTCTTAGAAAAAGGTTTTCTTATGAAACAGATTAGTGGCATTGAGGTAGAACTGGAAGAGGTTCCAGCGACACAAACTATAACAGAACCGAGGAACAAAAGGTGTTTGTTTCTCGACATGCCACTTTCTTAGAAAAAGGTTTTATTATGAAACAGATTAGTAGCATTGAGGTAGAACTGGAAGAGGTTCCAGCGACACAAACTATAACAGAAGACTTGGTAGAACCAGAGGATTCAGTAGCACCCGACGAACCCTAGCCTCTCCGCCGATCTAGTAGGGTTTCTTATCCACCTGAGAGATACTACGGTTTTCTCATTGATGGTGGAAGCGAGGATTGCATCATGGAAGATGATGACCCGACTAGTTTCGAGCAGGCCATCACAAGTAGTGACTCTGTAAAATGGTTGGATGCAATGCGATCTGAGATGGAATCCATGTACACCAACAAAGTATCGACTTTGGAAAATGCTCCTGAAGGGGTAAAACCCATTGGGAGCAAGTGGATCTTTAAAAAGAAATTTGGTGTAGATGGAAAGGTTGAGACTTTCAAAGCTAGACTTGTTGCAAAGGGTTTTCGTCAACGACCAGGTGTGGATTATGACGAAACCTTTTCTCCAGAGGCTATGCTTAAGTCCATCCGGATCTTACTTGCCATTGCTGCATACCATGACTACGAAATCTGGCAAATGGATGTTAAGACCGCCTTTCTAAACGGTGATTTAGAAGAGTGCGTGTACATGACTCAGCCAGAGGGCTTCGTAGATAGTGGGAGTAGCGGAAAGGTGTGCAAGCTGCTTAAATCCATTTATGGGTTAAAGCAAGTATCGCGGAGTTGGAACATCTGTTTTGATGTTGTAGTCAAAGAGTTTGACTTCATCAAAAATATAGATGAACCTTGTATCTATAAAAAGGTAGCAGAGAGTAAGGTTGTCTTCCTCGTATTGTACGTGGATGACATACTCTTGATAGGAAATGATATTCCTATGCTACAATCAGTCAAGCTCTTCTTATCACAAAGATTCTCAATGAAAGATCTTGGTGATGCCTCCTGCATATTGGGAATCATGATCTATAGAGATAGATCTAAACGGATACTGGGATTGTCCCAATCCAGGTATATTGACACCATACTAAAGAGGTTTAGTATGGAAGAATCCAAGCGTGGGAACTAACCCACGATCTCTGGACTCACTCTCTCCAAAGAGATGTCTCCCAAGACTGATTTGGAGAGAGCTCGCATGCAAGGGATACCCTATGCTTTGGCAGTAGGCTCTATCATGTATGCAATGCTATATACCAGACCCGATGTAGCATACTTACTAAGTGTAGTGAGTCGGTATCAAGCAGATCCTGGAGAGAATCACTGGACAGCTGTGAAGAATATTCTCAAGTACTTACGAAGGACTAAGGAGATGTTCTTGGTGTATGGTAACAGAGAACCCCAAGTGGAGTCCTTTACCGATTCAAGCTTCCAAAGTGATAAGGACGACTCTAAGTCGCACTCGGGATTTGTCTTTACCCTCAATGGAGGAGCGGTGTGTTGGAAGAGTTCCAAACAGGATACCGTTGCAGACTCGACGATGGAGGCTGAATACATCGCTGCAAACGATGCTGCCAAAAAGGCTGTCTGGATAAAGAAGTTCATCAGTGAACTTGGTGTGGTTCCATCCATTGAACATCCAATACCTCTGTATTGCGATAACAATGGAACTGTGGATTTGGCCAAGGAACCCAGGTCCCATCAAAAGTCCAGACATATTCTGAGGCGGTATCACCTGATCAGGGAGATGGTTGATCGCCGGGAGATCGAGGTCAGGAGAGTAGATACGAAGGACAACACTGCGGATCCACTCACGAAGGCCATTCCCCAGATACATTTTGAGAGATTATTCGGGATGCTAGGTATGAGATACTACAGCAGCTGGCCTTAGTGCAAGTGGGAGATTGTTAGTTATGTATATGCCCTAGAGGCCATTGTTGTACATGTGATGTATATTATGATGGATGCTTGGATATATATAGAGAGGACTTTCTTGCTCGTCATGATAGTATGCTATTTGGTTTTATTTTATCTTAACATGTTGACTTGTACTGGTTTACTGTCTTACTCTCACATGTTGATAAAGCCCTTAGGATCTGTACTCGACTACTGGGACTATGATGAGATCATACTAGTAGGGCCATGATAGTCGATGAGTACATCCTATAACTGTTCCTAGTCGAGGGTATATCGAGACAGGGCATCGATACACCAGAGTAGACTAGCGTATACGCATCTTGACCCATATGATGGGCGATGGATGATCTCATATCCATAGGTGTTGGACATCAAGGATGGTGTGCGGGTGCTCAGTGGAGACTGGGTACACTGGACGGACTCGCCGAGAACTCCCAGATGGTGATATACCACACGTCAGATGGCAGTTTTCCGGTGACACTGGTACAGGGTAGTCTGTAGACCTGAGATCGTCATAGAGTCTTGTGTGATTCCTACTGTGCTTTGATTTCCATCTTACCGCGTCCAAGAGGGCTTGCAAAACGGTGGCTTTTGGGTGCAGTCCCGAATCACATGGAGGCAATGAGCGATAGGAGGGGATTCGTCTCTCCCGGTATAGGGAGTTGATGTTGTGCTGTGTTCGATTGGCTATAACTGGAAGTCCCTGGCTAGGGCTGATATAGAGATTTACTGGTAAGTGTTACCAGTAGTTTCTCGACCCGTTATGAGCCTCATATCGACATGACTTATCGGTTACTGGGGTCTGACGTATAGCACCCCTAGACTTGATATGCGACATATCAGACGAAGAGACCGGACTGTACGGGAGTGTTACTGATTGGATTCACAGGAAAACGTACAGGCTAGCTTGTTGATCTTCTGATCGCTCAATACCTGGGTGGCTGTTACGTTTAGCTGACCGCTTGCAGCTTGTGGGTGTTTGATATGATCATCACCTGCTACCGGCGTATTGACGATTCTTTAGAGTCCTACACAGAGGTTTCTTGGCTCAGGCAAAACGGAGTAGATGCACATATGTGATATGTGCAGGACCGAGGATAATGCGATATGCGATACCGTATTATATTCTCACGATATTTAGATATGAGCTGGGTCATCGGATCAAGTGTTGATAATATATATCGGTACATGATATATTAGTCGGTTATATTCGATATAGCCGGATTGTCGGATCAAGTGTTGATTCGATGATTTAATGTATAATAATATATATGATATATTGTATTACATTATCTAATATTGGCTCGCTTTATTATTTCATTTTCTCACCGGATAATACATTGATATATATGCGATACATGTTAATTGTATTATTTTCTTTTGTTACAAATATATAATATATATGTGATATATATTATTGTAACATGATATGATTAATAATGGAACAAGTTTAGTGGAGATTAAATAAGGTTAGGGTTTGATTAGGGTTAGTTCTTTCGTGCACCTTCTAGAAGGAATTCTTTTGTCTTGATAAAGATATTATGGTTGATATTTTCTTATGAGTCATTCTTTAACCCAACCAAACCATAGCCCTAGTTAATTCTCTACAAAGGTTATCCTAGTCATCCTTGACCATGGTTCCATGATTAATCATATATTCATTTCATTATTCATCACAAAAGGATTAACTCATTTATCATCATCTTCTTCTCTCTTGAGCTTTGAGAAAGCTTATTAGTTATTCATTTTGTGATGATTTCATGTGAGAATTTGATATAAAAAGAAAGCATAAATACTACTCCATCATCCTCATCTAATCTAGCAAATTAGATTATGGTGTTCACTTCATTAGAGTGAGAGAGCTTGAGTTATAGCAACTTCGACGTAGATCATCGGAGAAAAAGAACACTACAAGCTAGCATGGATCGTTCGAGTCGTGGAGCCTCTCTTGAGTCCGGGAGATCGTGGATCGCGGCTAAGGGACTTCTACTCGGAACTTATGAAGCAAAGGAGAGGACTACAAAGGTTGTAATCCCTCACTTTTAGTTGTAAAGATGTTTACTTGCATGTTAAACCCTAATAATCTAGCAAAGATCCCGGCTTTGGGTTGTTCGGCACGTCTAAATTATTATTCGGGTATGGTAGATGCCTTATGAACCCTCACAAGAGTGCCTAGGAACCCTACAAAAACCAGACTCTGGATAACTCAAGGCACGTTTCTGTAATGGCTATTTGTGGGTTGACCCGGGCTATGACGAGGGTTGACTTTCTACCATCTGGAAGATCAATAGTGATATTGTTCTTGACTCGCCACAATTTTAATAAAAATGGATTTTTTTCAGAAATCAGTAGTGGGAGTATGGTTGAACTGGAAGTGATTCCAGAACCGTAAACGATTACTGAAAATTTGATAAGAACCTAAAGATTCAATCTGGTTTGATATTCCATTGGCCACTCCACAGATATGGTGGGTAACCTCAGGCACTTGAGAGGTACTTCGGTATGCTCAAAGACGGTGACAGGGAGGTTCTTGTTTACCCAGACTTGACACTACTGTTGTTCCAGGCTATGAGACCCGACAGGAGGATGAATATAGCGTCGTTCTAAACTAGCTTTAGAAGTGCACGTGTATATGACTCTGCCAGAGGGTTATCGTAGTCAGTGGGAGCAGCGGAAGAATAGTGGGCAAGTAGCTTATGTCTATGGACTGAAGCAGATATAGCGGAAAAAGATCATCTATTTTTGATGTGACAGTCATAGGTTTGACTTCATCAGAATAGGGGATGGATCTGTTAAGAAGGTAGTAGGGTGTGATGTCCTGGTATTTGGATAATATACACAGAGTAAGAAGTGAAATTCCTATACTACGATCGGTTATACTTTGGTTGTCACACAGTGGTTTCTCCAGATAGGATATAGATATAATATCAGACATTCTGGTTACTAGATTTATGGTTTTAGATCTAGAATTGGGTAGTTTCCCAATCTGGGTACTTAAACAGCATTCTAAAGGTGTTTTAGAATGGACGACTCCTGGAACGGTAGTGTACCTGTAGGTGATGGAGTCACCCTCTCTAAAGGTGTCTTACAGACTAAAGGGGAGAGGGATGTGCATGATTGGCAGATCACTTGCTTAGGCAATTGAGTCAGTCATGAGATGTCAAGTACCACACCAGAGGTTGTTTTTTGCACTAGATGCAATAAGTTGATATTAATCCTATCCTGGAGAAACGTTCGGAAGATGTTTTAGAACATAAGTGGATGTTCTAGGGAAATGATAACGGCAGGCTCCTTCGGGAGACGGTTATCATTCCAGGCTTCCAAGGTGACTTGGATGACAGAGTGACTGTCAGAGTTGTAGTTTTCCCTCTGACGAGGGGCAGTGGTTTGGACAGGTGATCCAAGCGGACACTGAGGGAAGCATGGCACAGGATACTGATTAAGTTCAGTTGACGATACAGTCTAAGAAGTTTGGATTTGGAGTTCATTTATGAACTAGGTCCCATCAGATATCCAGACATATTCTAAGACAGGTATTGCTCATTTCGGGAGATGGTTTTCTCCGCAAACTTGAGATAAAGAGAGACATAGAAAGAAACATCAGGGCGGATCCACTCACTGAGGCTATTCCTCGAACGCAATAGTTTCGCAAACGGGCTTTGTGAGACTGATTAGTAGAGGAGTTGGGTGTTCGGTATCACATGGGCTGTGAGTATGCGACATCACAATAATTAGCCTTGAGTGCAAGTGCGAGATTGTTGGATATAGTGCCTTCAGAGTCAATTATTGGATCGCAGGCACGTGATTGCAATGATTGAGGGAGGACCTATACCGGTAGGACAGTCTTACTCGAGAGGTTTGTATACTGTCTGGTTTATCTTTATCATCATGTACATGCTTTAGGTGACATTGTAGTTCACTATTACACGTTGATAGAGAATAGTATGCTACCACGGTTTGTCTTTATCATCGTGTACTGCTTTAGGTGACCTTACAGGTCGCTATTACACGTTGATAGAGCCCTTAGGATTCTTGCTTGACTACCAGCAGTATGATGGCGATCATATACGTAAGAGTTGGGTAGTCTATAAGCACATTCTTAAAGTGGTCCCTAGTCGTGGGAGTTTCGAGACTGGGCATCGATACTCCATTAGTAGACTAGTGTATACAGTCGAGACCCCGACGAGGGGCGGTGGCTGGTCTCACAAGCCATTGGTGTCAGTTGGTTCACCTAAAATGTATACAGGTGCTCATTGGGTTATGAGTACACCGGACAGGACTCGCCGGGAACATGCTAATTGGTATTATACCTAACGTCAGATAGCAGTTCCCTGGTGACATGTGTACAGGTTAGTTCATCGACCTGAGATCGTCATTTGTCTCGTGTGAGTTCCCACTGTGCTTTGATTACTACCCTACCACGGCTCAAAGGAGTCTTGCAAACAGGTTTTAGTTGGGTACAGTCCCGAGCCACATGGAGGCAGTGAGCGGATCGGCAGGGGTTTCGTCTCTCCCGGTATTGGGGGTGAGATCGCGCTGTGTCTAGGAGAGCCATTAAATGAAGTCCTTATCCAAGGCAAGAGATTTACTGGTAGGTATTCCATTAGTATCTCAGGGTGTTCTGGGCTACACTCCGACACGACTTGTACCGCTTTTGGGGGTCTGACTTTTACCAACCCCCTAGGCCTGCCATGCGATGCTCATAGACGAACGGACCGCACTGTACGGATATTGTCACTGACAGGCTCAGTAGGGTGTCAGGATGAGTTCGCTCATCGACCTCCCTTTTGGTCAATACGTGGTAGCCCGTTACGTACGGCTAGTACCTCTGACGTGCTAGTGGTTAAATCCACAGCCAAAATATTGATGAGTCTTTAGAGTCCCCCACAGACAGTTTCTCAAGTTTTGGGCGAAACGTTGTAGAGGCCGTATGATATTTGGCAGGGTCCGATCATATACGTGTAGTAGTGCACGGATCATGATCGGGCGGATCATACTAGTGGGCTTTGGTTTAAGCCGGATCCTAGTATTAGATTTGTTAGATTACTTTAGTCTCATCGCATTCGCATTCGGTTGGAATGCGGATGCAGGTATGTAAATACAGGTGAGGGGTATCCTTGTGATCCGTCACGAGTTTACATCTTGTGAAACTTGCCGGTCATGTCACAGAGATAAGATGACCACAGCTCTGTTTATTGAAAATAGAGAAAGAGTTGGTGAACTTTTGGGATTGATACATGCTGATGTATGAAGGTCCCCTGTCTACACATGCCAAGACCGGTTCTTTGTACTTCATTACATTCTCTGATGATCTCTCAAGATTTAGACATATGTTCCTGTTGAAACACAAGTCCGAAGCTTTTGAGATATTCACAGAATATAAGTTAGAAGTAGAGAACCAAAAACGGGTAAAAGTATTATGTCCTTTGATGAGATCAAGGAGGAGAATACTACAGCACGAAATTCCTGGACTATTCTACAGGAGAATGAGATTCTCTTTCAGCATTACTCCTCCGTATACACCATAGCACGATGGTATATTGAGGCGGAGCAATACCACCCTATGTGATATGGTCAGCTCTATGATGAGTACAACTGAGTTTCCTATTTCCTTTTGGGAGTTATGCACTTGAGAAGTTGCATACCTATTGAATAGGGTTCAAATCAAATCAGTTGCCTACCACTTCATATGTGATATGGAAAGGGAAGAGCCCATATCTTAAGTTTGTAAGATTTGGGGTTGTCCGGCCTATGTCTAAAAAGCAAAATCCGGACAAGCTCGAGGGAAAGTCAGATCTGTGGAAGTTTGTTGGATATCCCAAGCATTCACAAGAGAATATCTTATACCAAACCGAGGAAAAAAAGATGTTTTGTTTCTCAACATGCCTCCTTTGTGAAAGGGAATTTCCTGTGAAGAAATTAGTGGTCATGAGGTAGAACTGGAAGAAGTTCCATCTACACAAACTACAGCAGATGATTTGGTAGAACCAAAGGATTCAATAGACACCAACGAACCTCAGCCTCTCCGCCGATCTAGTAGGGTTCCTCACCCACATGAGAGATACTTCGGTTTCTCTATGACAGTGGGAGTGAGGATTGCATCATGAGATAATGACCCAACTAGTTTCGAGCAGGCCACTCTGTAAGAATGGCTGGATGCTTAGTGATCCGAGATGGAATCCTTATACACCAACAAAGTATGGACTTTGGTTGCTTTATCTGAAGGGTTAAATCCCCATCAGGAGCAAGTATATCTTGAGAAGATTACTTGGTCTATATGGAAAAGTTGAGACTTTCAAAGCTATGCTTAAGTCCATTAAGATCCTACTTGCCACGGCTACATACCATGACTGCGATATCCGGTGGTTGGGTGTCATGACTGCTTTTCTAAATGATGTTTTAGAAGAGAGCGTCTATAAGTACACAGCCAGAGGGCTTCATAGACAGTGGGAGCAGCGGAAACGTGTGCAAGATACTTTATAGGATAAAGCAGG
Organism: Agapanthus africanus; assembly: GCA_030015575.1. Lineage (NCBI taxonomy): Eukaryota > Viridiplantae > Streptophyta > Magnoliopsida > Asparagales > Amaryllidaceae > Agapanthus > Agapanthus africanus. Next base: position 825,368,161 of record CM057338.1, on the reverse strand, counting down.
CCTCGCTGAGTTGGAACGTCTGTTTTAATGTGGTAGTCAAAGAGTTTGACTTCATCAAAATGGTAGATGAACCTTGTATATACAAAAAGGCAGTAGGGAGTATGTGGTGATCCTCGTAGAGTATGTGGATGACATACTCTTGATAGGGAAGGAGTTTCCTATGCTACGCTCGGTTAATCAGCGCTTATCACAAGGATTCTCCATATAGGATCAAAATGATACCTCCTAAATCCTGGGTTTTGGATCTATGAGATAGATCTAATTGGATGTTAGGATACTCATTAGTTGTAGTGAGATGGTATCAATCGATCCTGGGGAGAATCACTGGAAAAGTTCCAGGGTGATAAGGACGACTGAATGTCAGTCGCAGGCATTGTCTTTACCCTCAGTGGAGGGACGGTATGTTGGAAGAGTGATTAGTATGAAAACTTGTATTTACCGCAATCAGAAACGGCATCGCTTTGCAGCTAACCGGTGAGTACGGGTCGATCCACAGAGATGGGTAAATTTCTTTAATTGTTTTAACGAGTTGATTCAAAGTGTCGTTTTGGTTGGTTTCTAAAATCTATAAAAACTGGATCTTAATTAATCTAATTTAAAGTCTTGCTAGGGTTAGGCTTAGGGGAAGTTTTGGAGATTAACGTTTTCCTCACCGCTTTCAATGCCTTCTTTTTTTAGATCTGTTAGATGTTACGGTTATTATCAATAAAGTGGATCCGCATCTTTTGGGAAGATGTTTCTTCCTCTAGATTCGTATCCTTCCTTTGTTGATAATTACCCTAACCCCCACGGAAAACGCGCGCAACCGGCCCTTTATACTATGGTTCACCGTTACCTCGAGGGGTAGGGTGCCGTATGGAGCGATTGTGCGCGTATGCATGGAGTTCTAATTGATTAGGTGAATGTGGCATTGAAAGGGGTGAGAGATCTCATCTCTCAACCCTTTCCCTAAGGCTAACCCTAACAAGCGAGGAGACTACTCGCTCATTAGGGGATGATAATGCATACTAATTAAAAGAAGAAAAAAAAAACATAATTTACCTTACTAGGTTGACGGCTCCTTCCAAACGATATAGAACAGATCTGAATATAACTCCCAGAAATTCTGAAATTTATTGATTGAAACGAGGCATGGGTTTTTACAGATCTGGGAATACAACTTATAGGAAAACATGAAAACTAGGGTTACAGACTCTCGTAGACATGCAATTACAGATTTGACCCCACAGAATCCCAACACCCGCACCGACGCACCGACACGCCAAAAATCCACCGACACGGGCTTAGAATGGCCGCGGAACCGCGGCAATAAGCCGCTTGGGCCGCGGTTCCGCGGCCCATTGGTGGCCTTGGCTCACCAAACTTCTGTGACTCCTTCCTATATTCTTGGGCTTCCTATTTCCATATGTATTTTCTCTGTTGGGCTTCTGGGTCTTCTCTAGATCTTCAGTGAAAACTTGTTCGTATCTTTTGACCGTTCACTTGACATTTTGGACCTTGTACTGTTCTTCGACTAGGCTTGACTAGGATCCGTCTACTTGTTTGTCAAAAGTCCCTTTTCTGTATCAGCTTTCGTCTTTTTCACTGTATCTGCATCCAAGCCCTGTATCCTGTAACATGCAACAAACGTGCGTCAAGAGTACCTGTTTACTTATAAAACAGATAAGAATAGGGGAATGAAAAATGCAATATTATGGTCTGAACAAATACCCCCAAACATATCTTTTGCTCGTCCTCGAGCAAACATATTTTTATTCACTAATATCCTAACCGCACTTTCGCAGGGAAACGCGATTGCACTGAGCACGTGCAACAAGCCGTTAAACCTCTAGGTGTCCCTAGTAGGAGGAGTGTTGTCTCCTGAGGATTTTCAGCGGATTACACCCACAAAATCCTATCAACTCGGCCCATTGACTTTTGTTCTCCAATTAGTTCTTCTAACAAGGAATTCTATTATTTTTTGACTCGCAAATTATCCACCCACATTCTTCACACTTCCTCATTATTTAACTTAAGATTATATATGTTATGTAGACCTACTTAGCTTTCGGCATCTCTTAAGTCTTCCTTCTAGGGTTTCATCTCCACTTAGGAATTTCTATCAACTCTACTAAAGATACAAGTTCTATTCTTCATCCCTTTTTCTCATCTAAACTCCAATTACATACCCCTACGTGTATGTATAGATCACCCCTACACTTGGAAATTCAAATCAAGCAATCATACTCTCATCCATTGTCCAAAGCACTTAGTGAATTTTTTTAAATGAAATTCGCTTACACATCCTTCATGCGACCGTTAATACTTCTTGAGGTACCAACAACCGATTACAAGATGCGTTAGCACTTTAAAGCGTACTTCCTAGTTTTGCAACACCCAAGGCTTTAGCAGTGACTCCCAAACCAGTTGGTCTAAGGCACTAGGTGATGAAGCACCCTCGCTAAATATTTTTCTATTTTTTTACAGCCTTAAGTAATCACAAAAACCAGTGTCCATTTTTTTCTTTATTCACTTTTTTTTTAATTTTCTTTGTACTAAGGAATTTAGACAAGAGCATTTCAAGGTCTCTTCTACTATTCCAAGTTTCACGGTGCGTGATTGTGCAAGTTGTAGGGTATACATTTTCAGAATCTAGACTTAAGCTAGGAACTATTTTTCAAACTTACACTCTAATAAGAACATCAATACTCTTCCCTTGTTTTGACTTAGTCCAAGAAGTGAACCCAAAATTTTACTATTTCTAAATAAACTACAAGGCATATACTTTCTACTGTTAAACTTTAAAGAATGTTATTTTTAGGATTTTTAAATTCACTAAGTCTAAGATCTAGTTGTTCCTAACTAGTTAACCTATTCATCAAACTCAAGTCAAATAAGCCAAAATTGAATACAATAATTTTTATAATTTTTGAAATTTTTCAAATTTTTATGGGTTTTAAAATAAGTGTGCAAATGCAAAAATATGTACAAATGAATGCGAAGACGTACCGAGCATACCCCCAAACTTGAACTTGACAGTGTCCTCACTGTCATGCTAAACTAAGAGGGTCAAAATACCGGCACTTCCCTGTTTATTTATTTACAAAATTTTTATTGTTAAGAAGAACAAAAATATATACAAAAAGGCCCTCCCCCAAACTTCATTTAAACTATGTTAGACATTACCGCCAAACTTTGCATAGACCAACACCAACCAATTGAAAAATTTATCAGTAAAGAGTATTGGTTGGTGGAAGAATAAGTTGTGGCGGTCCAAAAAGAATTGGGGAAGATAGAAGTGGTGGTATGGAAGGTATGGAGGTGAATAGACAGGAGGTGGTGATGAATCAAAACGAGAATGCGAATGATCAGCAATCAGTGGAAAATTGGCATTCTCGTAGCTCATTAAAAGAAATGGGGGTGGTTCAACTTCTAAAAGAGGAGGTTGACTCACCACAATACCCCCAAGATGTTCCTGTGGGTCCTCTAGTGACTTGGCATCATCCATCAATTGTGTATGATATTCAATTATGAGGGAACTTATCTTCTCGATGTCCGCCATAGTCCAACCGAAAACTTGCCGTCTATCTTGTAAGACTATTAAGAGGGCGTTCTCTTGCTCGAGGGCTAGAGAGGCCGATATGATAATGGGAAAGGTCTCATTCTCACCTATGTAAGCATATCTAAGGTGAGACGGCAAGGGCGTGAGTTCGAGTTTCGGAGGCGAAAGAATCATTGCGGAATCTACCTCGAACTCAAAGGACTTCAACACAGGTTCGAAATCACTGCAATCAACCGATTCGGATGGCTCGACTGACTCATCCAAAAATTCAAACGACTCATATTTAGGCTCTGAGTCGTCATCATCCGAAAAAGTAAAACATTTATAATCAATATCGGTTGTGTCAACGGTGGTAGGCTCAAGGAGGGACGCACTAGTGACGTCAAAACTGTTTTCATCAAATAGAAATCTCTCAAGCTCGCAGTCCTCCTGCGTGATTTCGTGAATAGAGCAAACTTCTTGTGTACTAGTTTTTGGTACGGGGGGCAGACTTCCCATCTTATAAATATTGAACTCACTAGACATTTTCCCAAAGGATAGAGTCATGGAGCCATTGCGACAATTTATTACAGCATTGGAAGTGGCCAAAAATGGTCGACTGAGAATCACCGGAATTTGGTTTCTTGGGTTAGCAACAGGTTGTGTATCCATAACGATAAAATCAACGGGGAATATGAACTCCCTGACTTTGATCAACACATCCTCTAGCTGACCCCGTGGATAGGTGATTGATCGATCAGCCATTTGGAGAGTGCAACGAGTGGGTTTCAACTCTCCAACCCCTAATTGTTCATACACGGAGTAGGGAATCAGGTTAACACTAGACCCAAGATCTAAAAGTGCTCGATTAATTTTCTTATCCCCAATTGTGATTGAAATCGTAGGACAGCCGGGGTCCTTTCGTTTTTGGGGTAAGGTTTGATGGTGGTTAATAGCATTGCTCACTGCACTAGCCACTAGCACTTTCTTGGGTACTTGAGATGCCTTTCTCTTCGAGGTGCATAAGCCCTTTAAGATTTTCGCGTATGAAGGGACTTGTTGGATTGCATCCAAGAGAGGTATATTTATGCTAACCTGCTTAAATAACTCCACAATCTTTTCCACTTGTGCAGTTGGTTTATTAGGACTCAACCTGTTTGGAAATGGTGCATTTTGAAAATTAGTCGAGTCAAATGTCTGTGGAGTAGACTGTGGATTAGGAACGGATCCCGGTGTAGATGTGTTCGTGTTGTGAGAAATGGGTCCGTTAGAGCTAGAAGAAGTAGAGCCGTGTGAAGGGTGGAGAATAGGCTCTAAAGAAAAAGGTGGAGAATAGGCTCTAAAGAAAAAGGTGAAGAAGGGGAAGGTGACGATGGAGAAGAAGAAAGTGAAGAAAATGAAGAAGGGGAAGGTGACGATGGAGAAGAAGAAGAAGAAGAAGAACCACCGGCGGGGATGTCATCACTAGTTCCCACATTATTTTGCAACACTCTTCCAGATCTCAACGTGGTCACCGCATTTACATTGTGATTGGGATATGCGTTTTGTGTGTGACCAGGATTTGGCAATGGTTGAGATGGAAGCTTTCCCTTTTCTCTCTCGCTCAACGCAGCAGTTAATTGTGCAATTTGTGCCTCAATAGATTTGATACTTTGATCGTGTGAAGCATTGTTAGTCATCAAAGATTGAACATAATTTTCAAATCTTGCTGCGGATTCTGTAGATTGCTTGAGAAATGCATCTAGACTTTTTTCTAGCGAGATAACCTTATCTTCATTTGGTTGAACTAAATTGTTCGTTTGATTTGTATAAGGTTGTTGTTGGAAAGGTTGCTGGTTTTGAGTTTGTGAAGGTGCTTGTTGTTGTTGTGGAGGAGGTCTTTGAAAATTGTTATTTCCTTGGACTTGTTGATTTTGGTTCCAAGCGAAATTTGGGTGACTCCTCCATCCCGGATTGTATGTCGAAGAGTATGGATCGTTTCTTTGTCGTTGCTGAAATGCAGCATTGAATTGATCCTGTCCTTGAGTAGATGCATTATAAGGACACTCTTCGGTGAGATGTGATGGGGCCGAACAACAAGCACAAACAGTTCGTGTGGGTAAAGCAGGGGCAGGAGAAGACGATGAGATTTTGGTCTCAATGGCTTCTAGCTTTTTCATAAGTGCGGCCATCTCGGCCTTCATAGCAATCGACATATCTACTTGATGTATGCCTGCCCTAGATTGACCAACAGAAGAAGATGATGTGGTCTTGGTACTCTCCCACTGAATTGTTTGCTCACTAAGGTCCTCAAGAAACTGCCACGCTTCATCACTAGACTTGGAGAGAAAATGACCTTGACATATTGTTTCTAGCAACTGCTTCGTTGCTGCGTTCAATCCCTCGTATAATGTTTGGCAAAGTTGCCAACTTTCGATCCCATGATGAGGGCATTGAACAAGTAGGTCTTTAAATCTCTCGAAACACTTCCAAAATGGTTCGGAAAGAAGCTGTGAAAATTGTATAATCTCGTTACGGATTCTAGCAGTTTTGTGATGAGGATAGAACTTTTTCAGAAAAGCTCTCACAAACTCGTCCCAATTTCTAATGGAATATGATGCGGTGCTGTATAGCCACTTCTCGGCTAGGTCACATAAGGTAAAAGGAATGACCCTTAGCCTTATAGCGTCATCACTCAATTGGGTAGTTTTCATCATGGCACAAACGTTTTGGAATTTATTGATAAAAATATATGCATCTTCGGATTCCAAACCATGAAATTTTGGCAGCATATTGATGAAATGTGGTTTTATTTCAAAATTATCCCCATTCGCCGGTGGGGGTGAAAGACATGTAGGTAAAGAAGTGCGGACGGGGTAGAAGAGATCCTGGAGCGCAACTCGTGCGGGTGCTACAACAGGCGGAAGATTCGGGTTATTCTCACCTAACGGAGGTGGAATCATTCCCGTCAGTAAGGTATCGTTGGGGTCGTGTCTTGACATACCTTCGAAAGAAGAATTTGAAGGTGGAGGTAAGGAAATGGACGGAATGTCGACGAAGGGTTTTTCGAAGGGTTCGTCGGTCGGTACCAACGAAACGCGGACTAATCGGGCGTTAGTATCCCTAGTCCAAAGTGACATACACCAAAGGAGTAGTGTAGTCAGAAAAAAAAGGAAAAAACAGAATGTGGGGGTAAGATAACGTCAATGAGAAGAAGTGAGTGAAAGTGAGTTGCAAGTTTTTTAGCGGCAAGTTGCAAGTTTTGAAAAGATTTTTCTTTATTTTTTTTTTATTGGAGAGTTTTGCAAGAAGGTTTTAGAAAAGGGACTCGTGACACAAATGTATCAACCACACATGCACAATCAGGCCTAGATCTAGGGTCACCTAGGTCTGCTAGACAGCTCCTAACTAGGGCTAGATATAGGACCTCAAACCGCCTCTTCACGGACAAGTACGGCCAGGTAAGTGGGAAGGAACCACCACTACAGTGGGCCTAATTAATAACCACTAGCCTAGACACCGCAATGTCGGTTAGGATAAACGGCCGATGCCTATACTAGTCCTTTTCTTATTGAGCTCGATGTCCTTATGTCTGAGTCTGGTCTTTTTTAATTAATTGTGGTCGATGCAAAATGCTTTAGTGTTTTCTGGGGTCCTGGGAAAGGTGATGAAATCCCCACCCAATCTGAGTTTGGTCAATTAGCCCCTTAGAGTCCGGTTAAATTATGCAAAACAGTAAAATTTCACTTGCAATCAATTTTTAGTGCGGCGCAAAGAAACCTGCAGCAAATCTGTTATTTAGAAGGGGGAGAAAGAATTTTTAGCGCAAAAAATTCCTGCAGAAAATTTTTACAGTGGAGATATGGAGGTTGCAGAGGGGAGGAAAAGAGAGCAGACCATATAAAAAATGATGCGCTGACGTGGCCGAGGCGTGGCGGAACCGCGGCGTGGAGCCCACTTCTGCGGCGGAAACGCGGTGTCCTGGTGGGATCGGTCTCTGAAAAATTTTCTGCTGTTCTATACCTTCAGTTCCTCTCTGTTCTTATATGTATATTTTTGTTTTGCCCTCTGCAAAATTCCAGATCCGCGATTCTTCGCTGTTCCTGCAAGATTCAAAAAAAATATACACCCTTCAAACAGATCAAAATTGATAATTTTTGTATTTTTTATATTTTCAGATTTTTATAATTTTTAAAATTTATAACAACCCGAAAATTCACAAAAAGAAATATTACGCCATCCCCGGCAACGGTGCCATTGATTAGTATGAAAACTTGTATTTACCGCAATCAGAAACGGCGTCGCTTTGCAGCTAGCCGGTGAGTACGGGTCGATCCACAGAGATGGGTAAATTTCTTTAATATGTTTTAACGAGTTGATTCAAAGTGTCGTTTTGGTTGGTTTCTAAAATATATAAAAACTAGATCTTAATTAATCTAATTTAAAGTCTTGCTAGGGTTAGACTTAGGGGAAGTTTTGGAGATTAACGTTTTCCTCACCGCTTTCAATGCCTTCTTTTTTTAGATCTGTTAGATGTTACGGTTATTATCAATAAAGTGGATCCGCATCTTTTGGGAAGATGTTTCTTCCTCTAGATTCGTATCCTTCCTTTGTTGATAATTACCCTAACCCCCACGGAAAACACGCGCAACCGACCCTTTATACTACGGTTCACCGTTACCTCGAGGGGTAGGGTGCCGTAGGGAGCGATTGTGCGCGTATGCATGGAGTTCTAATTGATTAGGTGAATGTGGCATTGAAAGGGGTGAGAGATCTCATCTCTCAACCCTTTCCCTAAGGCTAACCCTAACAAGCGAGGAGACTACTCGCTCATTAGGGGATGATAATGCATACTAATTAAAAGAAGAAAAAAAAAACATAATTTACCTTACTAGGTTGACGGCTCCCTCCAAACGATATAGAACAGATCTGAATATAACTCCCAGAAATTCTGAAATTTATTGATTGAAAAGAGGCATAGGTTTTTACAGATCTGGGAATACAATTTATAGGAAAACATGAAAACTAGGGTTACAGACTCTCGTAGACATGCAATTACAGATTTGACCCCACAGAATCCCAACACCCGCACCGACGCACCGACACGCCAAAAATCCACCGACACGGGCTTAGAATGGCCACGGAACCGCGGCAATAAGGCGCTTGGGCCGCGGTTCCGCGGCCCATTGGTTGCCTTGGCTCACCAAACTTCTGTGACTCCTTCCTATATTCTTGGGCTTCCTATTTCCATATGTATTTTCTCTGTTGGGCTTCTGGGTCTTCTCCAGATCTTCAGTGAAAACTTGTTCGTATCTTTTGACCGTTCACTTGACATTTTGGACCTTGTACTGTTCTTCGACTAGGCTTGACTAGGATCCGTCTACTTGTTTGTCAAAAGTCCCTTTTCTGTATCAGCTTTCGTCTTTTTCACTGTATCTGCATCCAAGCCCTGTATCCTGTAACATGCAACAAACGTGCGTCAAGAGTACCTGTTTACTTATAAAACGGATAAGAATAGGGGAATGAAAAATGCAATATTATGGTCTGAACAAAGAGTTCCAAGCTAGATACCGTGACATACTAGATGATTAAAGGCAAGATACATCGTTACCAAGGATGCTACCAAAGAGGCAGTCTGGATATATATAAGTTCATGAGATGAACTTCGTTCCAACCATTCTATGACAATGGAGTTATGGCTTTGGCCAAGGAACGCCCGTCCCATCAGAAATCCAGATATAATTCTTAGGCAGTATCACCTGATCATGGAGATGGTTGATCTCTAGGGAGATCGAGGTTAGGATAGTAGACACAGAGGACAACAGCGCGGATCCACTCACAAAGGCCTTTTTCCTAGTAGAGACTTTTATGGGATGGTTGAGTATGAGATACTTCAACCACAGCTAATTGTTGGGTATGTGATACCACAACAGATGGCCCTAGTGCAAGTGGGAGATTGTTAGTTATATGTATGCCCTAGAGGCCATTACTGTACATACGATGTATATTGTAATGGATGCTTGGACATATATAGGGAGGACTTTCTTGCTCGACAAGATAGTATGCTATCTGGTTGTACTTTATCTTAACATGTACTCTGATTGTCTTTATGTTACATGTTGATAAAGCCCTTAGGATAAGTACTTGACTACTGGGACTATGATGAGATCATACTAGTGGGGCCACGGTAGTCGACGAGTACATCCTATAACTGTTCCTAGTCGAGAGTGTATCGAGACAGGGCATCGATGCACCAGAGTAGACTAGCATATACGCATCTTGACCCATATGATGGGCGATGGATGATCCCATATCCATCGGTGTTTGACATCAAGGATGGTGTACGGGTGCTCAGTAGAGACTGGGTACACTGGACGGACTCGCCGAGAACTCCGAGATGGTATTATACCTCACGTCAGATGGAAGTTCTCCGATGACACTAGTACAGAGTAGTCTGTTGACCCGAGATCGTCATAGAGTCTTGTATGATTCCCACTGTTCTTTGATTTCCATCATACCACGTCCAAGAGGGCGTGCAAAAAGGTGGCTTTTGGGTACAGTCCCGAATCACATGGTGGCAATGAGCGATAGGAGGGGATTCGCCTCTCCCGGTATAGGGAGTTGATGTTGCTCTGTGTTAGATTGGCTATAACTGGAAATCCTTGGCCAGGGTTGCTGAGATTTACTGGTAAGTGTTATCAGTAGTTTCTCGAACTGTTATAGACCTCATATCGACATGACTTATCAAGCTACTGGGGTTCGACGTTTACCACCCCTAGGCGAGATATGCGACATATCAGACGACGAGACCGGACTGTACGGGAGTGTTACTGATTGGATTCGCAGGAGAATGTATAAGCTTGCTTGTTGATCTTCTGATCGCTCAATACCTGGATGGCTGTTACGTTTAGCCGACCGCTTGCAGCTTGTGGGTGTTTGATATGATCATCACCTACTGTCGGCGTATTGACGATTCTTTAGAGTCCTACACAGAGGTTTCTTGATTCGGGCAAAACGGAGTAGGGGCACATATGTGATATGTGCAGGACCGACGATAATGCGATATGAAATACCGTATTATATTCTCGCGATATTTGACATCAGCCGGGTCATCGGATCAAGTGTTGATTTGATGAATCGGTAAAAGATATATTAGTCGGTTATATGCGATATAGCCGGATTGTCGGATCAAGTGTTGATTCGATAATTTAATGTATAATAATATATGTGATATATTTAATTACATTAACTAATATAAGCTCACTAAAAGATTCTTTTTCTCACTCGGGTAATACATTAATATATATGCGATATATGTTAATTGTATTATTTTATTTTGTTACAATAAATATTATATATGTGATATATAATATAGTAACATGATATGGTTATTAATGCAACGTGTTTAGTGGAGATTAAACGACGTTAGGGTTTGATTTGGGTTAATCTTTTCTAGAACCTTCTAGAAGGTTTTATTTTGTTTTGTGCAAAGATATTTGTGTAGATATTTTGCAAGATATTCTTTAACCTAACCCAAACCCTTAACCCTAGTTCTATCTCTACAAAGGTTACTTTGACCATGGTTGCATTTCTAACCTTATCATAACTTTCATTATTCATCACAAAAGGATTCACTATTCTTCTTCTTTCTTCTTCATTATGCATTTCTAACTTTATCTAAATGGAAAGTGAGTGAGAATAAGAAAACAAATGAGAGCAAAAATCCTACTTCATCATCCTCATTTACCCTTTCCATTTAGACGAGGGTGTTCATTTCATTTAGTGAGTGAGAGCTTGTGTTAATGAAACTTCAAGGTAGATCATCTTTGTTATCGAAGATCGGAAGCAAGCATGCATCTTTCTCTTCGTGGAGCCTCTCGAGAGTCCGGAACTTGATAATCGCAGCGAAGGGACCTCAACACAGAGCTTTATAAGTGAAGGACCGGATCTACAAAGGTTGTAATCCCTCTCACTTAGTGTTAAAGTGTTTAACATGCTTGTTTTCGCCTAATCTCTAGTTTAAAGATCTTGGTTAGGGTTGTTCGGCACGGCTAAATTTTAAATCGGACATGGTTGATGCCTTGTAGACCCTTGTTAGAGTGCCCAGTAACCCTACAGTGGTATCAGAGCCAAGCTAGAGCTTTAGGCGAAGTCTAGACGAAGTTTAAAATCCGATCGAACCCGGAAACCCCGATATTTACCCCTTTCTGGAAATTTTCTAAAATTGTGATTTTTTCTATATTAAAAATGCTCAAAAAATCAGCAGGGAAATACAAGAGTTACTGTGAAACATGTGCCCAAAATACCACTAAAGAGCCGTGGAACCGCGGCCGTACCATGGCTTTGGCGGCGGTTCCGTAGCCGAACAGTAGTGTTTTGGTTCACTGTTTGCACAGTAATAACCGTAGCTGTTTCCTGATTTTTCTGGGAATTTTTAATTCTTACTCAAGAGTTGAGTTTTCTGGGGTGCATTGGGGACTCGTTGATTCGATCGGATAATTTAACTTCGTTTAGTTTGTCCGGTTAATTTTTAGAACGTCTTAAAAAGTTCGAACGGATATCAATAACTCACTTTTTCCCCTGCCGGAAAATTTTCAAGTGTTGTATTTTTCCGTAGTTTAAGAACGTTCTAAGTCGTGCAAGTAACGCGGTGGACCCTCTAGAAGACAACAAACCTTAACTCGATTATGTGACCGTCTGAACCGCCTCCAAACCCTAGGGTTTGGGGCAGTACGGCGTGCCACATGTGAGGCGTTGGCTTGACCCTTCTACGGCTGGACCATTGGTACTGTGGCATATGATGGATGTTTTAAAACTAATTTCAAGTGTTGAGAACTATTTGGGAAAACTTGGGTGTTTGATTATTCAATCGGAAAGTTTAACATTATCTATTTATCTGGAATGTGATACAATATTTGGAATCCACAAGTAGTTATGAGATAACTAATTTGAATGTTATAAATCTAGCGGTTTAGTCTCAGATGATCGGTTGCCACGGGATTTTGATGCGATCAAAAGTCCGTTGCAATCACGTAGCGTACGCGGATACTCGCCAGGTAAACTTAATAGACAGCCACGCCCCATAGCCCCGACCAAGTGACTGTAGGAGAACCCCGTCGCCGAAAGCATCTGTTCAGGTGCTCGCGGTAGCGGTGTTCCGTCTTAGTGCACTTCGTCGACGGCATCCGGGGGTGAAGCCGTCTACTAAAGTTTGCGACGAGCATTCGATCAGGATGTCGGGAATCTTGTTGAATTCCCCGACTTGATATTGAAAAGAGTTTTCGATAATGAGACTAAAATGCGGGGTTTATAATTGTTAGGCATGCGATGTCTAAGGAATTCATTTGGTTTGGCATGCGATGTCTAAGGAGATTGCGGATTCCAACTGTTGTAGTTTTACACTTTCTTTTCTGTGACCGTAAGCGTAGTATGTGGTGTATCGCCGGCTTCGTTGCTATACATCAACGACAATCGGGATACGCATACTTGCTTACGTTGATGATATGAGACATTATGTGTTGCTGTGATATGTTATATTGGATCGTCGTGTTCTGAATAGCCGGGGTTTTTATGTGAGATGAGAGTTTTTCTTTTTCATTCATGTAAAATTCATTTGTATGTAATATTCTTTTATTGGGGCACTTCCGGGCTGAGGATGATGTCACCATTATATATTATTTACTTTTCCGCATTAGGTAGACCCAAGACGGGGAGCACAAGTAACCGGGTTCTAGGGTCCAGTGGGAGACCATCTCGAGGAGTCGAGACCGGGTCTCCTAACCCTAGAATTGGTAGTGTTGCTTGCCGCTCTCGTAGGGGTCTAGGGATGTGGGTTTGGCTATTCATCGCGACCGTAGAATCTGTGTTTTATACAGGCTCGTATTAAAACACGGACGTCCTAGTATATCCAATATTTCATATATGTTCTTCTGCTGCAATGTTCTGTGATGAGATCATATTACTGCCTGAGACGAATGTTTATATTATATATATGAGATATATATTATATATTGTTGATTTCGTTTCATATCTGATGCTTGTGAAGCATAATAAAATGGGACTTCATTAATGAGATTAATGAAATAAAAGAAACCTAAAGATGTTGTAGAAACTTGTTTAAAAACTGGTAGCTCTAGTTCTTTCTTTGCATAGCGGTGTTCCTTGTAGAACATCCAGCACCTTATTCGATAAGAAAAGAGCCGAGATCCCTTCACCGGGAGTGACCTCTTTAGCGAAACTAGCAGATGCTGCATACTCGGTTTGTCTTTTGATTGCTTCTATAGTTCTTGCTTTGCATAGTGATATTTGTGAAATATCATGCACCTTATTCGATGAGGAAAGAGCCGACGATCCCTTCACCGGGAGTGACCTCTTTAGCAAAACTAGAAAAGGCCTCAAAAACACTCCATTTAAAATCACTCAATTCTACGACGATATCAAGTTCATTACGCAAAAGGTTTTCTTAAAAACCTGTCATAGCCCTCCGTCATTTCAGATAAGTACTAGTTAGTATTCGTGCTACGTTTGTTGACTATGTTAAGGCGTAGTGTGCGGTAGCTGATTAGTGCTTATCTGTATAAGCATATGATGCGATTGGATTAGGGTAGTCCTGCGACTTTGTTGACTATGTTAAGGGTCGTGCGGGTGGGTTTAATTCAATCGGGAAATGACGGGTTGAACTTGACTAGCACTTATGATTTGTTGACTATGTTAAGGTCATATAACTGCTAGGGGTAAAATATTATTGGGAATTTCAAGTGTTGAAATTTGCAATGAGATTGCATACCTTCTATGAGATAGTTGGATCCCGATACCCGCTACGAGTAAGAGTTACTCCTGGGAGAGTTTTACACATTACAATTAGCCGATCAAGTAGGTGTCTAGAAAGGTGTCAACGTGGTTACGCCCCTGGGAAAACGAGGTTTATTTTAATTAGGTCCGTGTGAAAGTACGGAGAACCTCCCTCAAAGTACCGGCACTGGCCTGGCTGAAAGATTGGCGAACTTGTAGGGTATAATTAATCCCGGCTAGTCTTTCGTTTTAGGGTTTGAAGGAAGATTTAACTAAAATAGTGGGAGACATCCTGATTAGATAAATTGATAACCAATCTAATCTTGTAAAAGCGCACGCTGAGTGTTTTGTTCTCTCTCTTTCCTGGTTACGACTATGTCACGCCTTAATCAAGATAATAATACGGATGTACTGACCGAACCCGCTTGTTATACTATACTAAGGAACGTTGGTCCCGCTCCAACTTATAATTGTAATAAGACAGAGCAGGAAATAGGGGATTACCAGAATTCCCGTGCCACCCAAACGAAGAAAGTGCATGCTGATGCATCTTCTTCGGGTGTGTTCATTATAAAGAACAGGTATCCTTTACGTCCTGGGTATGAGATACCGGATCAGGATCCCGCAAATGTAATTTGTTACATGGGCTACAAACAGGTAGATAACTGAGAACGGGTGATAAATTTCATGAGATAGAAAACGATGCAAGTGTTGCAGCCAAATCTGTTGGTAGTTATCACCCTGTATTAGCAAATACATTGATTCTGAACGAATGTTATTAGATACCGAACCTGATATACAACATCATCTCAGTCTCTTTATTAGTAAAGAAGGATATAATTTTGTATTGTTGGATAATGTTTTGAACATTTCCTATATCAAGAGTTGATCTGTTCAGGCACGTTATCTAAAAGTATTGATGTTCTAAATCAAACTACAGTTCTTAGTATACAGAACACACACAAGATGAAGAGTTCAGAAATGAACGGATCCTTCTTGAGGTATTGTAGACTAGGTCATATCACTGCGACCCGACTAGCTAAGTTACATTTAGATGCATATTTAAATTAGTTTGAATTTACATCTTGTGAAACTTGCCGGTCATGTCACAAAGATAAGATGACCACAGCTCTGTTTATTGGAAACAGAGAAAGAGTTATTGAACTTTTGGGATTGATACATGCTGATGTATGAAGGTCCCCTGTTTATACATGCCAAGACTGGTTCTTTGTACTTCATTACATTCTCTGATGATCTCTCAAGATTCAGACATATGTTCCTATTGAAACACAAGTCCAAAGCTTTTGAGATATTCACAGAATATAAGTTAGAAGTAAAGAACCAAAAACGGGTAAAAGTATTATATCCTTTGATGAGATCAAGGAGGAGAATACTAGAGCACGGAATTCCTGGACTATTATAAAGGAGAATGAGATTCTCTCTCAGCATTGCTCCTCCGTATACACCTTAGCACGATGGTATATCGGGGCGGAGCAATACCACCCTATGTGATATGGTGAGCTCTATGATAAGTTCTACTGAGTTTCCTATTTCCTTTTGGGAGTTATTCACTTGAGAAGTTGCATACCTATTGAATAGGGTTCAAATCAAATCAGTTGCCTACCACTTCATATGTGATATGGAAAGGGAAGAGCCCATATCTTAAGTTTGTTAAGATTTGGGGTTGTCCGGCCTATGTCTAAAAAGCAAAATCCGGACAAGCTCGAGGCAAAGTCAGATCCGTGGAAGTTTGTTGGATATCCCAAGCATTCGCAAGGGAATATCTTCTACCAAACCGAGGAAAAAAAGATGTTTTGTTTCTCAACATGCCACCTTTGTGAAAGGGAATTTCTTGTGAAGAAATTAGTAGTGATGAGGTAGAACTGGAAGGAGTTCCAGCTACACAAACTACAGCAGATGATTTGGTAGAACCAAAGGATTCAATAGACACCAACGAACCTCAGCCTCTCCGCCGATCCAGTAGG
The DNA here is from genome assembly GCA_030015575.1 of Agapanthus africanus. Lineage (NCBI taxonomy): Eukaryota > Viridiplantae > Streptophyta > Magnoliopsida > Asparagales > Amaryllidaceae > Agapanthus > Agapanthus africanus. The sequence continues at coordinate 825,351,886 of CM057338.1, read as the reverse complement.
GTTCCTCATCCACCTGAGAGATACTTCGGTTTCTCTATGACAGTGGGAGTGAGGATTGCCTCATGAGATAATGACCCAACTAGTTTCGAGCAGGCCACTCTGTAAGAATGGCTGGATGCTTAGTGATCCGAGATGGAATCCTTATACACCAACAAAGTATGGACTTTGGTTGCTTTATCTGAAGGGTTATATCCCCATCAGGAGCAAGTATATCTTGAGAAGATTACTTGGTGTACATGGAAAAGTTGAGACTTTCAAAGCTATGCTTAAGTCCATCCAGATCCTACTTGCCACGGTTACATACCATGACTGGGATATCTGGTGGTTGGGTGTCATGACTGCTTTTCTAAATGATGTTTTAGAAGAGAGCGTCTATAAGTACACAGCCAGAAGGCTTCGTAGACAGTGGGAGCAGCGGAAATGTGTGCAAGATGCTTTATATGATAAAGCAGGCATCGCGGAGTTGGAACGTCTGTTTTGATGTGGTAGTGAAAGAGTTTGACTTCATCAAAATGGTAGATGAACCTTGTATATACAAAAAGGTAGTAGGGAGTATGGTGGTGATCCTCGTAGAGTACGTGGATGACATACTCTTGATAGGGAAGGAGTTTCCTATGCTACGCTCGGTTAATCTGCGTTTATCACAAGGATTCTCCATATAGGATCAAAATGATACCTCCTAAATCCTGGGTTTTGGATCTATGAGATAGATCTAATTGGATGTTAGGATACTCACTAGTTGTAGTGAGATGGTATCAATCGATCCTGGGGAGAATCACTGGAAAAGTTCCAGGGTGATAAGGACGACTGAATGTCAGTCGCAGGCATTGTCTTTACCTTCAGTGGAGGGACGGTATGTTGGAAGAGTTCCAAGCTAGATACCGTGACATACTAGTCGATTAAAGGAAAGATACATCGTTACCAAGGATGCTACCAAAGAGACAGTCTGGATATATATAAGTTCATGAGATGAACTTCGTTCCAACCATTGTGTGACAATGGAGTTATGGCTTTGGCCAAGGAACGCCCGTCACATCAGAAATCCAGATATAATTCTTAGGCAGTATCACCTGATCATGGGGATGGTTGATCTCTAGGGAGATCGAGGTTAGGATAGTAGACACAGAGGACAACAGCGCGGATCCACTCACAAAGGCCATTTTCCTAGTAGAGACTTTTATGGGATGGTTGAGTATGAGATACTTCAACCACAGCTAATTTTTAGGTATGTGATACCACAACAGATGGCCCTAGTGCAAGTGAGAGATTGTTAGTTATATGTATGCCCTAGAGGCCATTACTGTACATACGATGTATATTACAGTGGATGCTTGGACATATATAGGGAGGACTTTCTTGCTCGACATGATAGTATGCTATCTGGTTGTACTTTATCTTAACATGTACTCTGATTGTCTCTATGTTACATGTTGATAAACCCCTTAGGATAAGTACTCGACTACTGAGACTATGATGAGATCATACTAGTGGGGCCACGGTAGTCGACGAGTACAACCTATAACTGTTTCTAGTCGAGGGTGTATCGAGACAGAGCATCGATGCACCAGAGTAGACTAGCGTATACGCATCTTGACCCATATGATGGGCGATAGATGATCCCATATCCATCGGTGTTTGACATCAAGGATGGTGTATGGGTGCTCAGTAGAGACTGGGTAGACTGGACGGACTCGCCGAGAACTCCCAGATGGTATTATACCTCACGTCAGATAGCAGTTCTCCGGTGACACTGGTACAGAGTAGTCTGTTGACCCGAGATCGTCATAGAGACTTTTGTGATTCCCACTGTGCTTTGTTTTCCATCATACCACGTCTAAGAGGGCATGGAAAAAGATGGCTTTTGGGTACAGTCCCAAATCACATGGAGGCAATGAGCGATAGGAGGGGATTCATCTCTCCTGGTATAGGGAGTCGATGTTGTGCTGTGTTCGATTGGCTATAACTGGAAATCCCTGGCCAGGTTTGCTGAGATTTACTGGTAAGTGTTATCAGTAGTTTCTCGAACTGTTATAGACCTCATATCGACACGACTTATCAAGCTACTGGGGTCTGACGTTTACCACCCCTAGTCGAGATATGCAACATATCTGACGACGAGACCGGACTGTACGGGAGTGTTACTGATTGGATTCGCAGGAGAATGTACAGGCTTGCTTGTTGATCTTCTGATCGCTCAATACCTGGGTGGCTGTTACGCTTAGCTGACCGCTTGCAGCTTGTGGGTGTTTGATATGATCATCACCTACTGCCGGCGTATTGACGATTTTTTAGAGTCCTACACAGAGGTTTCTTAACTCAGGCAAAACGGAGTAGGGGAACATATGTGATATGTGCAGGACCGAGGATAATGCGATATGAGATACCGTATTATATTCTCACGATATTTGATATCAGCCGGGTCATCGGATCAAGTGTTGATTTGATGAATCGGTAAAAGATATATTAGTCGGTTATATGCGATATAGCCGGATTGTCGGATCAAGTGTTGATTCGATAATTTAATGTATAATAATATATGTGATATATTAAATTACATTAACAAATATAAGCTCACTAAAACATTCTTTTTCTCACTCGGGTAATACATTGATATATATACGATATATGTTAATTGAATTAATTTATTTTGTTACAATAAATATTATATATGTGATATATAATATTGTAACATGATATGGTTATTAATGCAACATGTTTAGTGGTGATTAAACGAGATTAGGGTTTGATTTGGGTTAATCTTTTCTAGAACCTTCTAGAAGGTTTTATTTTGTTTTGTGCAAAAATATTTGTGTAGATATTTTGCAAGATATTCTTTAACCCAACCCAAACCCTTAACCCTAGTTCAATCTCTACAAAGGTTACTTTGACCATGGTTGCATTTCTAACCTTATCATAACTTTCATTATTCATCACAAAAGGATTCACTATTCTTCTTCTTCTTCTTCCATGAAAAAAAGCTTTCTTGCTTTGCTTTTTGTGATGAAAGTGAGTGAGAATAAGAAAACAAATAAGAGAAAAAATCCTAATTCATCATCCTCATCTACCCTTGCCATTTAGATGAGGGTATTCACTTCATTTAGTGAGTGAGAGCTTGTGTTAATGAAATTTCAAGGTAGATCATCTTTGTTATCGAAGATCGGAAGCAAGCATGCATCTTTCTCTTCGTGAAGCCTCTCGAGAGTCCGGAACTTGATGATCGCAGTGAAGGGACCTCAACACGGAGCTTTAGAAGTGAAGGACCGGATCTACAAAGGTTGTAATCCCTCTCACTTAGTGTTACAGTGTTTAACATGCTTGTTTTCGCCTAATCTCTAGTTTAAAGATCTTGGTTAGGGTTGCTCGGTACGGCTAAATTTTAAATCGGGTATGGTTGATGCCTCGTGGACCCTTGTTAGAGTGCCCAGTAACCCTACAGGGCATTTAATGTGACAGAGATTTCATTAGTGACTCATGGTCTCTTTTCTTGTGCTAATGTCACATTATGTGATTGATTTGTGGTTTGAAATGAGGGGAAGAGAGAGAAGGGCAGCCATGATAATGTTTGCTCTTGTATTATTTTGCTTGGACTCTCTCACTTTTTATCATAGAACAAAAGAAAGAAAATGGCACCTCTTCTTCTTCTTCCTCTAGCTCACAACCTCCATTAATGGCATCATCTCTAATCTCCATCCATACACTCTCATGTGATGAGAATCAATGGATGCTTGAGACGAAGTGATCACACACATTCTCTACTTCACCTTGGGCACGTCGGCTAGCAAACTTCGTGCCTGAGTTGCTTTGGATGAAGCGGGAGCCCGTAAAAAGACTCGAAGATGTGGTGCCCTTTCCGACGAGGAGATCTGTTAGTTATATGTATGCCCTAGAGGCCATTACTGTACATTGGATGTATATTGTAGTGGATGCTTGGACATATATAGGGAGGACTTTCTTGCTCGACATGATAGTATGCTATCTGGTTACTCTTTACCTTAACGTGTACACTGATTGTCTCTCTGTTACATGTTGGTAAAGCCCTTAAGATGTATACTTGACTACCTGGACTATGATGCGGATCATACTAGTGGGGACATGGTAGTCCATAAGTACATCCTTCAAAGTCCCTAGTCGTGGGTGTATCGAGACGGGGCATCGATATACCAGAGTAGACTAGCGTATACCTTCTCGACCCATACAGATGGGCGATGGATGATCCATATCCATTGGTGTTTGACATCAGAGATGATATACGGGTGCTCAGTGGAGACTGGGTACACTGGACGGACTCGCCGAGAACTCCCAGATGGTATTATACCTTACGTCAGATGGCAGTTCTCTGGTAACACTGGTACAAAGTAGTCTGTTGACCCGAGATCGTCATAGAGTCTTGTGTGGTTCCCAATGTGCTTTGATTTCCACCTTACCACGTCCAAGAGGGCGTGCAAAACGGTGGTTTTTGGGTACAGTCCCGAGTCACATGGAGGCAATGAGCGATAGGAGGGGATTCGTCTCTCCCGGTATAGGGAGTTGATGTTGCGCTGTGTTCGATTGGCTATAACCGGAAATCCCTGGCCAGGGTTGCTGAGATTTACTGGTAAGTGTTACCAGTAGTTTCTCTAACTGTTATAGACCTCATATCGACACGACTTATCGAGCTACTGGGGTCTGACGTTTACCACCCCTAGGCGAGATATGCGACATATCAGACGATCAGACCGGACTGTACGGTAAGTGTTACTGGTTGGATTCACAGGAGTGTGAGCGGGCTTGCTCGTCGATCTTCTGATCGCTCAATACCCGGGTGGCCGTTACGTTTAGCAGACCGCTTGCGGCTTGTGGGTGCTTGATATGATCATCCTCTGCTGCCGGCGTATTGACGAGTCTTTAGAGTCCTATACAGAGGTTTCCTGGCTCAAGCGAAACGAAATAGGAGCGCATATGAGATATGTGCAGGACCGAGAATAATGCGTGTATGTGATACCGTATTCCATTCTCGCGATGAATGTATCGAATGGTTGTATGCGATATAACCTAGTTATCGAATCAAGGATTGATTCGGTAAGCCGATACATAGGATACTAGTCGGTTATATGCGATATGACCGGATCGTTAAATCAAGTGTTGATTTAATGATTTAATGTATAATTATATATTTGATATATTACTTTGCATTAACTAGTATTGGTTCACTTTAAATGGATTTTCTCACTTGAAATGCACATTGTATATGTGATATATTTTAGTGCACTAGATTGTATCATGTTTGATGATACATGCTCACTTGGGTTAGTGTAAAGAATTAAACCATGGTTATATGAGTGGTTAGGGTTTTGTTTATTTACTTATTCATTTATTTATTTATTATTCTTTTTGAAATGATAAAGAAAAGAATGGTGGCTTATTTTGTTTGTTTGTTGAAACTTCTTGAAGCTTTGAACAAGTCCACCATTCTTGTCTCATGCTTAACCCTAACCATTCCACTTAACCCTAGTTCATTCTCTACACTTGACCATGGTTGGTTTATGATAAGTATTCTTTTTATTTTCTTTTAAAAAAAAACTTATCATAATATACTTCATCTTCTTCTTCTTCTTCTTCAAGGAAGAAGCTTGCTACCAACAATGGCAAAGTGAGAAAAAGAGTGAGAAATCCAATTCTAAAGTGAACCCACTTCCTATTTCTTCATCCTCTACCTCTTGCCAAGTAGTATAGGGTGTTTCCTTCACAAGTTTTCATGGCTTGGTGAAGTTGGAGCCTGATCTAGTGATACCTCGACGTAGATCGTCTTCGGCGTCGTAGTCGATGACCTAGCCCGCCCATTTCTCCGATGAAGCCGATGCTAGAGTCTGGGATCCGATTTGTACAGCGAGGGGACTTCATCACGGAGCTATGAAGGTGGAGGACCGGATCTACAAAGGTTGTATTTCCGTTCACTTAGTTAAGTTGTTAACTAGTTTCCTTTTCGCCTAAAATTCTAGTTAACGATCCGTATTAGGGTTTCTCGGCACTTGTAAAATTTAAAATTGGTATGGTTGATGCCTTGTGAGACCTCATTAGAGTGCCTAGGAACCCTACAGTGGTATCAGAGCCTAGCTAGAGCCTTAGGCGATGCATAGACGGAGTTAGAAGTCCGATTAAACCGAAACCCTAACACAAATTTGCTCTCTGGACTTTTTCCAAAAATTGGGTTTTTTCCAGATTAAAAATATGCAGAAAATTCAGCAGGAAATTCTAAGAATTACGGTGTAAAAATTACCTAATGATCTTTCTAAAGTGCGGCGGAACCGCGGCATTAGCGTGCTAATGCGGCTGTTCCGCGGTCATTTTGTCTCTTCTCCCATTGAATTTTGCACAGTAATTCCTATTTTGCAGTGCTGGTTTTCCTGGGATATTTTTTTTTTCTGAACTCAAAACTTGAGTTTTCTGGGTTGTATTGGGGACTCGGTGTTTCGATCGGATTGTCTAATTTTGTCTATGTGGCTTTCCGGATATTTTAGAATATGTTAAAAAGTTCGACCGGATATAAATACCCAACTTTTCCCCTGTCGGAAAATTTCCAAGTGTTGGATCTTTCCGTGGTTTAATAACGTTCTAAGTAGTGCAAGTAACGCGATGGTCCCTCTAGAAGACAACAAACCTTAACTCGATTATGTGACCGTCTTGAACTGCCCTTTGAACCTTAGGGTTTGGGGCAGTACGGCGTGCCATATGTGAGGCGTTGGCTTGACCCTTCTACGGCTGGACCGTTGGTACTGAGGCACGAAGTGAATGTTTTTAAACTTGTTTCATGTGTTGAGCTGTTTCGGGAAAACTTGGGTATTCGATTGCTCGATCGGAAAGTTTAACATTTTCTATTTATCTGGAATGTGATACAATATTAGGAATTCACAAGTAGTTATGAGATAACTGAATGAATGTCATAAACATAGCACTTTAGTCTCATTTGATCGGTTGCCACGGAATTTTGATGTGATCAAAAGTCCGTCGCAATCACGTAGCGTACGCGGATACTCGCCGGGTAAACTTAATAGACAGCCTCGCTCCATAGCCCCGACCAAGTGACTGTAGGAGAACCCCGTCGTCGAAAGCATCCGTTCGGGTGCTCGCGGCAGCGGTGTTCCGCCTTAGTGCACTTCGTCGACGGTATCGAGGGTGCGGCCGCCTACTAAAGTTTGCGACGAGTATTCGATCAGGATGTCGGGAATCTTGTTGAATTGCCCGACTTGATATTGAAAAGAGTTTTCGATTTTGAGACTAAAATGCGGGGTTTATAATTGTTAGGCATGCGATGTCTAAGTAATTCATTTGATTAGGCATGTGATTTCTAAAGAGATTGCGGATTCCAACTGTTGTAGTTTTACACTTTCTTTTCTGTGACCGTAAGTGTAATATGTGATATCGCCGGTTTCGTTGCTATATGTCAACGACAATTGGGATGCGCATATTTACTTACGTTGATGACATGTGATGTTATGTGTTGCTGGATATGTTATATTGGATCGTCGTGTTTGAATAGCCGGGGGTTTTTATGTGAGATGGGTGTTTTTCATTTTCATTCATGTAAAAACTTGTATGTAATATTCTTTTATTGGGGCACTTCCAGGTTGCGGAAGATGTCACCCTCTGTATATTATTTACTTTTCCGCACTAGGATAGACCCAAGGAGGGGAGCACAAGTAACCGGGTTCTAAGGTCCAGTGGGAGACCATCTCGAGGAGCCGAGTCCGGGTCTCCTAACCCTAGAATTGGTAGGGTTGCTTGCCGCTCTCGTAGGGGTCTAGGGGTGTGGGTTTGGCTATTCATCACGACCGTGGAATCCGTGTTTTATACTGGCTCGTATTGAAAACACGAACGTCCTAGTATATCCAATATTTCATATGTTTCTTCTGCTGCGATATCTGTGATGTGATCATGTGATGTTCTGTGATAGATACAGTATATAGTATATATGATATATTATATAGGCGTTACTTATGTTTTACACCCATGCTAGCCCTGCCCCGCTCTGCCGTTAGTTACCTAACCTAACGGTGCACGAGGGGACATCGAGGCGAATGCGGATGACATAAGTGTGCGTCGTATTTATCTGTGATGTTTAGGTACTTAAATGATGGGACTTCATTAATATGATTAATGAAATAAAAGAAACCTAAGATGTTGTAGAATCGAATTTCTAAATAAAACAGGTAGCTACAGTTCTTGCTTTGCACAGCGGTATATATGATATATCCTGCACCTTATTCGATAAGGAAAGGACCGAGATCCCTTCACCGGGAGTGACTCCTTTAGCAATAACTGGCAGATGCTACACACTCGGTTGGTCTTTTGATTGCTTTTAAGAGTTTTTGCTTTGCACAGTGATATATATGATATATCCCGCACCTCATTCGACGAGGAAAGGATCGACGATCCCTTCACCGGGAGTGACTCCTTTAGCAAAACTAGAAAAGCCTCAAAGACACTCCATTTCAAAATTCATTTGATTCTACAACGATATCAAGTTCATTACGCAATAGGTTTTCAGAAAAACCTGTCGTAGCCCTCCGTCATTTCAGATAAGTACTAGTTAGTATTCGTGCTGCGGTTGTTTGGCATGCGTCAAGGCGTAGTGTACGGTAGCTAACTAGTGCTTATCTGCTAGCATACGATGCGATTGGATTAGGGTATTCGTACGGCGTTGTTTGGCATGCGTCAAGGGTCGTGCGGGTGGGTTTAATTCAATCAAGAAATGTACGGGTTGAACTTGACTAGCAGACTATGGGTTGTTTGGCATGCGTCAAGGTCATAGCGAGCTAGGGGCAAAATATTATCGGGAATTTCAAGTGTTGAAATTTGCAATGAGATTGCATACCTTCTATGAGATAGTTGGATCCCGATACCCGCTGCGAGTAATTGTTACTCCTGGGAGAGTTTTACACATTACAATTAGCCGATCAAGTAGGTGTCTAGAAAGGTGTTAACGAGGTTACGCCTCTGGGAAAACGAGGTTTACATTAATTAGGTTCGTGCGAAAGCACGGGGGACCTCCCTCAAAGTACCGACACTGGCCTGGCTGAAAGATTGGCGAACTTGTAGCGTGTAATTAATCCCGGCTAGTCTTTCCTTTTAGGGTTTGAAGGAAGATTTGATAAAAACAGTGGGAGCCATCCTGATTAGATAAAATAATAACCAATCTATTCTTGCAAGAGCGCACGCAGAGTGTTTTCTTCTCTCTCTCTCCTGGTAGCGACCATATCACGCCTTATTCAAGATAATAAAACGGATATTTGACCGAACCCGCTTGTTATAGTGAGCTGGGGAACGTTGGTCCCGCTCCACCTTATAATTGTTATAAGATAGAGCAGGAAATTGGGGAATACCAGATTTCCCGTGCCGCCCAAACGAAGAGAGTGCATGCTGTTGCATCAGCTTCGGGTGTGTTCATTATATAAAACTGTTTCTCAGTATCCTCTGTATCCTGGGTATGTGATACCGGATCAGGATCCCAGATATGTAATCTGTTACATAGGGCTACAAAAAGGTAGAAAAACTGAGAACGGGTGATAAGTTTCATGAGGCAGAAAACGGGGCAAGTGTTGCAGCCAAGTCTGTTGGTCACTGTCACCCTGTATTACCAATACATTGATTCTGAACGAATGTTATTAGATACCGAACCTGATATACAAAATCATATCAGTCTCTTTATTAGTAAAGAAAGGATATAATTTTGTATTGTTGGATAATGTTTTGAACATTTCCTATATCAAAAGTTGATTGGTTCAGGCACGTTATCTAAAAACATTAATGTTCTAAATCAAACTACAGTTCTTTAGTATACGGAACACACACAAGAGGAAGAGTTCAGAAATGAACGGATCCTTCTTTAGGCATTGTTGACTAGGTCATATCAATGCGACCCGACTGGCTGAAGTTACATTTTAGATGCATATTTAAATCAGATTGAATTTACATCTTATGAAACTTGCCAATCATGTCACAGAGATAAGATGACCACAGCTCTGTTTATTGGTAACAGAGAAAGAGTTAGTAAACTCTTGGGACTGATACATGATGATGTATGTAAGGTCTCCTGTCTACACATGCCAGGACGGTTCTTTATACTTCATTATATTCTCTGATAATATCTCAAGATTCAGTCATATGTTCCTGTTGAAACATGAGTCCGAACCTTTTGAGATATTCACAGAATATAAGTTAGAAGTAAAGAACCAATACGGGTATAAGTATTATGTCCTATGATGAGATCAAGGAGGAGAATACTTGAGCACGAAATTCTTGGACTTTTTTAAAGGAGAATGATATTCTCTCTCAGCATTACTCCTCCGTATACACCATAGCACGATGGTATATCGGGGCAGAGCAATCACACCCTATATGATAAGGTGTGCTCTATGATGAGTACTACTGAGTTACCTATTTCCTTTTTGGGGAGTTATGCACTTGAGAAGCTGCATACCTATTGAATAGGGTTCAAATCAAATCAGTTGCCAACCACTTCATATTTGATATGATAAGGGAAGAGCCCATCTCTTAAGTTAGTTAAGATTTGGGGTTGTCCGGCCTATGTCTAAAAGCAAAATCCGGACAAGCTCGAGGCAAGATCTGTTATGTAGAACTGGAAAAGTTCCAGCTATACAAACTGCAGCTGATGATTTGGTACAACCAAAGGATTCAGTAGATGCCAATGAACCTCAGCCTCTCCGCCGATCTAGTAGGGTTCCTCACCCACCTGAGAGATACTTCGGTTTCTCTATGACAGTGGGAGCGAGGATTGCATCATGAGATGTTGACCCAACTAGTTTCAAACTGGCCATCAGGAGTAAGACTCTGTCAGAATGGCTGGATGCTTAGCGATCTGAGATGGAATCCTTATACACCAACAAAGTATGGACTTTGGTTGCTATATCTGAAGGGTTAAATCTCCATCAGGAGCAAGTATATCTTGAGAAGATTACTTGGTGTACATGGAAGAGTTGAGACTTTCAAAGCTAGACTTGTTAAAGGTCTACATCATTGACCAGGTATGGATGATGATGAAACCTTTTCTAAGTAGCTATGCTTAAGTCCATCCAGATCCTACTTGCCACGGCTACATACCATGACTACGATATCTGGTGGTTGGGTGTCATGACATCTTTTCTAAATGATGTTTTAGAAGAGGGCGTCTATAAGTACACAGCCAGAGGGCTTCGTAGACAGTGGGAGCAGCGGAAACGTGTGCAAGATGTTTTATGTGATAAAGCAGGCATCGCGGAGTTGGAACATCTGTTTTGATGTAGTAGTCAAACAGTTTGACATCATCAAAATGGTAGATGAACCTTGTATATACAAAAAGTTAGTAGGGAGTATGGTGATGATCCTCGTAGAGTACGTGGATGACATACTCTTGATAGGGAAGGAGTTTCCTATGCTACGCTCGGTCAATCTCCGCTTATCACAAGGATTCTCCACATAGGATCAAAGTGATACCTCCTAAATCCTGGGTTTTGGATCTATGAGATAGATCTAATTGGATGTTAGGATTCTCACTAAGTTGTAGTGAGATGGTATCAATCGATCCTGGGGAGAATCACTGGAAGGGTTCCAGAGTGATAAGGACGACTGAAAGTCAGTCACAGGCATTGTCTTTACCCTCAGTAAAGGGACGGTATGTTGGAAGAGTTCCAAGCTAGATACCGTGGCATACTAGACGATAAAGGCAGGATACATCGCTACTTAAGATGCTACCAAAGAGGCAGTCTGGGTGTATATTATTTCATGAGATGAACTTCGTTCCTCCCATTGTGTGACAATGGAGTTGTGGCTTATGCCAAGGAACACCCGTCCCATCAATGATCCAGACATATTCTGAGGCAGCATCACCTGATCATGGAGATAGTTGATCTCCAGGGTGATCAAGGTTAGGAGAGTAGACTCAGAGGACAACACGGCGGATCCACTCACAAAGGCCTATTCCCAGAGAGAGACTTTTATGGGATGGTTGAGTATGAGATACTACAACCACTGCTATCAGATGGCCCTAGTGCAAGTAGGAGATTGTTAGTTATATGTATGCCCTAGAGGCCATTACTGTACATTGGATGTATATTGTAGTGGATGCTTGGACATATATAGGGAGGACTTTCTTGCTCGACATGATAGTATGCTATCTGGTTGCTCTTTACCTTAACGTGTACACTGATTGTCTCTCTGTTACATGTTGGTAAAGCCCTTAGGATGTGTACTTGACTACCTGGACTATGATGCGGATCATACTAGTGGGGACATGGTAGTCCATAAGTACATCCTTCAAAGTCCTTAGTCGTGGGTGTATTGAGACGGGGCATCGATATACCAGAGTAGACTAGCGTATACCTTCTCGACCCATACAGATGGGCGATGGATGATCCCATATCCATTGGTGTTTGACATCATAGATGATATACGGGTGCTCAGTGGAGACTGGGTACACTGGACGGACACGCCGAGAACTCCCAGATGGTATTATACCTTACGTCAGATGGCAGTTCTCTGGTGACACTGGTACAAAGTAGTCTGTTGACCCGAGATCGTCATAGAGTCTTGTGTAGTTCCCATTGTGCTTTGATTTCCACCTTACCACGTCCAAGAGGGCGTGCAAAACGGTGGTTTTTGGGTACAGTCCCGAGTCACATGGAGGCAATGAGCGATAGGAGGGGATTCGTCTCTCCCGGTATAGGGAGTTGATGTTGCGCTGTGTTCGATTGGCTATAACCGGAAATCCCTGGCCAGGGTTGCTAAGATTTACTGGTAAGTGTTACCAGTAGTTTCTCGAGCTGTTATAGACCACATATCGACACGACTTATCGAGCTACTGGGGTCTGACGTTTACCACCCCTTGGCGAGATATGCGACATATCAGACGATCAGACCGGACTGTACGGTAAGTGTTACTGGTTGGATTCACAGGAGTGTGAGCGGGCTTGCTCGTCGATCTTCTGATCGCTCAATTCCCGGGTGGCTGTTACGTTTAGCAGACCGCTTGCGACTTGTGGGTGCTTGATATGATCATCATCTGCTGCCGGCGTATTGACGAGTCTTTAGAGTCCTACACAGAGGTTTCCTGGCTCAAGCGAAACGAAATAGGAGCGCATATGAGATATGTGCAGGACCGAGAATAATGCGTGTATGTGATACCGTATTCCATTCTCGCGATGAATGTATCGAATGGTTGTATGCGATATAACCTAGTTATCGAATCAAGGATTGATTCGGTAAGCCGATACATAGGATACTAGTCGGTTATATGCGATATGACCGGATCGTTAAATCAAGTGTTGATTTAATGATTTAATGTATAATTATATATTTGATATATTACTTTGCATTAACTAGTATTGGTTCACTTTAAATGGATTTTCTTACTTGAAATGCACATTGTATATGTGATATATTTTAGTGCACTAGATTGTATCATGTTTGATGATACATGCTCACTTGGGTTAGTGTAAAGAATTAAACCATGGTTATATGAGTGGTTAGGGTTTTGTTTATTTACTTATTCATTTATCTATTTATTATTCTTTTTGAAATGATAAAGAAAAGAATGGTGGCTTATTTTGTTTGTTTGTTGAAACTTCTTGAAACTTTGAACAAGTCCACCATTCTTGTCTCATGCTTAACCCTAACCATTCCACTTAACCCTAGTTCATTCTCTACACTTGACCATGGTTGGTTTATGATAAGTATTCTTTTTATTTTCTTTTAAAAAAAAACTTATCATAATATACTTCATCTTCTTCTTCTTCTTCTTCTTCAAGGAAGAAGCTTGCTACCAACAATGGCAAAGTGAGAAAAGGAGTGAGAAATCCAATTCTAAAGTGAACCCACTTCCAATTTCTTCATCCTCTACCTCTTGCTAAGTAGTATAGGGTGTTTCCTTCATAAGTTTTCATGGCTTGGTGAAGTTGGAGCTTGATCTAGTGATGCCTCGACGTAGATCGTCTTCGGCGTCGTAGTCGATGACCTAGCCCGCCCATTTCTCCGATGAAGCCGATGCTAGAGTCTGGGATCCGATTTGTACAGCGAGGGGACTTCATCACGGAGCTATGGAGGTGGAGGACCGGATCTACAAAGATTGTATTTCCGTTCACTTAGTTAAGTTGTTAACTAGTTTCCTTTTCGCCTAAAATTCTAGTTAACGATCCGTATTAGGGTTTCTCGGCACTTGTAAAATTTGAAATTGGCATGGTTGATGCCTTGTGAGACCTCATTAGAGTGCCTAGGAACCCTACAAGATCGAGACCGGAGATGCCACGAGGAGCTTGGGATGGTGGCCAAAGACCAAAGAACACGGATCGATCGGTATAGCTTTTCCAACCCTTCTCTAGTTAGCTAGTTATAGGTTAATGGTTCGATCCGGATTTATAGTGTACGATAGCGCCGGTTTCAAGTTTTGAAAAAGTTTTCATTTCCGCATTTTGTCCTCGGACAGACGGCCGGGGCGCTACCGTAGACTTACAAAAGAAAAATCAAGCAAGCTCTTTTGTGAGCAAGAAGAAGATGAAGGAAAAAATGAGTGATGAAAATGAATTATTGTTGAGCTTAGAAATGCAACCAAGGGTTAAGCATGTCATGGTTAACCCTTGTAGAGACTTGACCATGGACTAGGGTTAGGGTTTGGTAAACAAATATGTTAGCAAAATATTAAGAGAGTGCACTTAGTCAACAAAACAAATATCATGACAAAAGTCTACAATTTTGAATAAACTAAAATAAATATATTTCAAACCCTAATCTTAGCCATGGTAAGAATCCATAAACCCTAGTTGCATTTGTAACCTAACATGTTACAATTATACATATCACATATATATAATTATGTAACAAAAGAAAAGAATACATTTAACATATATCACATATATATCAATGCATCCAAAGTGAGAAAAAGAATTACTTAAGTGAGCTTATATTAGTTAATGTAATGTAATATATCACATATATAATTATACATTAAATTATCGAATCAATACTTGATCCGATAATCCGGCTATATCACATATAATCGACTAATATAAAATGTATCATTTTATCGAATCAACACTTGATCCGATAACCCAGCTATATCACATATACACAGCCAATATCACATATCGCGAGAATAGAATACGGTATCACATATCGTATTAATCTCGGTCTCGTACATATCACAGATGTGCTCCTACTCCGTTTCGCCTGAGCCAGGAAACCTCTGTGTAGGACCCTAAAGACTCGTCAATACACCGGCAGTGGGTGATGATCATATCAAACACCCATAAGCTGCAAGCGGTCAGCTAAATGTAACAGCCACCCGGGTATTGAGCTATCATAAGATCAACAAGCAAGCCTGTACATACTCCTGTGAATCCAATCAGTAACACTACCGTACAGTCCGGTCTGATATGTCGCATATCAAGTCTAGGGGTGGTAAACGTCAGAACCCAGTAACCGATAAGTCGTGTCGATATGAGGCTCATAACAGGTCGAGAAACTACTGATAACACTTACCAGTATATCTCCATATCAGCCCTGGCCAGGGACTTCCAGTTATAGCCAATCGAACACAGCGCAACATCAACCCCCAATACCGGGAGAGACGAAACCCCTCCTATCGCTCATTGCCTCCATGTGATTCGGGACTGTACCCAAAAGCCACCGTTTTACACGTTCTCATGAACGTGGTAAGGTGGAAATCAAAGCACGGTGGGAATCATACAAAACTCTATGACGATCTCGGGTCTACAGACTAATCTGTACCAGTGTCACCAGAGAACTGCTATCTGAAGATAGGTATAATGCTATCTAGGAGTTCTCGGCGAGTCCATTCAGTGTATCCAGTCTCCACTGAGCACCCGTACACCATCTTTGATGTCAAACACCGATGGATATAGGATCATCCATCGCCCATCATAAGGGTCAAGATGCGTATACGCTAGTCTACTCTGGAGTATCGATGCCCTGTCTCGATACACCCTTGACTAGGAACAGTTATAGGATGTACTCTTGGACTACCCTGGCCCCACTAGTATGATCTACATCATAGTCCTAGTAGTCGAGTACACATCCTAAGGGCTTTATCAACATGTGAGAGCAAGACAATAAACCAATACAAGTCAACATGTTAAGACAAAGTGAAACCAGATAGCTTACTATCATATCGAGAAAGAAAATCCTCTCAATATATATCCAAGCATCTACTACAATATACATCATATGTACAATAATGGCTTCTAGGGCATATACATAACTAACAATCTCCCACTTGCACTAAGGCCAGCTGTTGTGGTATCTCATACCCAAAATCCTGAAGAGTCTCTCAAATTGTATCTGAGGTATGGCCTTCGTGAGTGGATCCGTAGTGTTTTCCTTCGTGTCAACTCTCCTGACCTCGATCTCTCGGCGATCAACTATCTCCCGGATCAGGTGACACCGCCTCAGAATATGCCTGGATCTCTGATGGGACCTGGGTTCCTTGGCCAAAGCCACATCTCTATTGTTATCATAATACAAAGGTATTGGATGCCCAATGGATGGAACCACGCCAAGTTCAGTGATGAACTTATTCATCCAGACAGCCTCTTTGGAAGTATCGTTGGCAGCGATGTATTCTGCCTCCATCGTCGAGTCTGCCACGGTTTCCTGTTTGGAACTCTTCCAACACACCGCCCCTCCATTGAGGGTAAAGACAAATCCCGAGTGCGACTTAGAGTCGTCCTTATCACTTTGGAAGCTCGAATCGGTAAAGGATTCCACTTGGAGTTCTCCATTACCATACACCAAGAACATCTCTTTAGTCTTTCTCAAGTACTTGAGAATGTTCTTCACAGCTGTCCAGTGACTCTCTCCTGGATCTGCTTGATACCTACTCAATACACTTAGTGAGTATGCTACATCGGGTCTGGTGCATAGCATCGCGTACATGATAGAGCCTACTACTGAAGCATAGGGTATCCCTTGCATGCGAGCTCTTTCCAAATCAGTCTTGGGAGACATCTCTTTGGAGAGAGTGAGTCAAGAGATCGTGGGCAAATTACCATGCTTGGATTCTTCCATACTAAACCTCTTTAGTATGGTGTCAATGTACCTGCATTGGGACAATCCCAGTATCCGCTTAGATCTATCTCTATAGATCTTAATTCCCAAAATGCAGGAGGCATCACCTAGATCTTTCATTGAGAATCTATGTGATAAGAAGAGCTTGACCGAGTGCAGTATAGGAAGATCATTTCCTATCAAGAGTATGTCATCCATGTACAATACGAGGAAGACAACCTTACTCTCTGCCACCTTCTTGTAGATACAAGATTCATCTACGTTCTTGATGAAGTCAAACTCTTTGACTACAACATCAAAACATATGTTCTAACTCCGTGATGCCTGCTTTAACCCGTAGGTGGATTTAAGCAGCTTGCATACCTTTCCGCTGCTCCCACTGTCTACGAAGCCCTCTAGCTGAGTCATGTACACGCATTCCTCTAAATCACTATTTAGAAAGGCGGTCTTAACATCCATTTTCCAGATTTCGTAGTTATGGTATGCTGCAATGGAAAGTAGGATCCGGATGGACTTAAGCATAGCCACTGGAGAAAAGGTTTCATCATAATCTACACCTGATCGTTGACGAAAACCCTTTGCAACAAGTCTAGCATTGAAAGTCTCAACTTTTCCATCTACACCAAGTTTCCTCTTAAAGATCCATTTGCTCCCAATAGGTTTTACCCCTTCAGGAGCAACTTCTAAAGTCCCTACTTTGTTGGTTTACATGGATTCCATCTCAGATCACACTACATCCAGCCACTTCACAGAGTCTCCACTCATAGTTGCCTGCTAGAAGCTAGTTGGGTCATCATCTTCCATGATGCAATCCTCGTTCCCACCGTCTATAAGAAAACCGTATTATCTCTCAGGTGGATGAGGAACCCTACTAGATCGACGGAGAGGCTGGGGTTAGTCGGGAACTATTGAATCCTCTGGTTCCACTAAATCTTCAGTTGCAGTTTGTGCTGCTGGAACTTCTTCCATCTCTATCTCTTCGCCACTAATTTCTTTTACAAGAAATTCCTTTTCTAAAAAGGTGGTGTATTGATAAACAAACACCTTTTGTTCTTCAGCGTGGTAGAAAATATATCATTGTGAATTTTTCGGATATCCCACAAACTTGCATAGAACCGATCGTGCCTCGAGTTTGTCCAGATTTTGCCTTTTGACATAGGCCGGACAACCCCAAATCTTAACACGTTGGAGATAGTGCCCTCAGAGTCAATTATTGGATCACAGGCATGTGATTGCAATGATTGAGGGAGGACCTGTCCCAGTAGGACAGTCTTACTCGAGATGATAGTATGCTATCTGGTTTACCTTTATCATCGTGTACAGCTTTAGGTGACCTGACATGTCGCTATTACACGTTGATAGAGCCCGTAGGATTCTTGCTTGACCACCAGCAGTATGAGGGCGATCATATAAGTGGAAGCTGGGGTCTATAAGCACATCCTTAAAAGGTCCCTAGTCGTGGGAGTTTCGAGACAGGGCATCGATACTCCAGAGTAGACTAGTGTGTACATTCGAGACCTCGACGAGGGGCGGTGGCCGGTCTCACAAGCCACTGGTGTCAGTTGGATCACCTAAGATGTATACAGGTGCTCATTGGGTTATGAGTACACCGGACAGGACTCGCCGGGAACCTGCTAGTTGGGATTATACCAGATGTCGGATGGCAGTTCCCTGGTGACATGTGTACAGGTTAGTTCATCGACCTGAGGATCGTCATTTGTCTCGTGTGAGTTCCCACTGTACTTTGATTACTACCCTACCACGCTCAAAGGAGACGTGCAAACAGGTTTTAGTTGGGTACAGTCCCGAGCCACATGGAGGCAGTGAGCGGATCTTCAGGGGTTCGTCTCTCCCGGTATTGGGGGCGAGGTCGCGCTGTGTCTAGGAGAGCCATTACACGAAGCCCTCGGCCGAGGCAGGAGATTTACTGGTAGGTATTCCAGTAGTATCTCAGGGTGTTCTGGGCTACACTCCGACACGACTTGTACCGCTTTTGGGGGTCTGACTTTTACCAACCCCCTAGGCCAGCCATGCGATGCTCATAGACGAACGGACCGGACTGTACGGATATTGTCACTGACAGGCTCAGTAGGGTGTCAGGATGAGTTCGCTCATCGACGTCCCTTTTGGTCAATACCTGGTAGCCCGTTACGTATTGGCTTATACCTCTGACGTGCTAGTGGTTAAATCCACAACCAAGGTGTTGACGAGTCTTTAGAGTCCCCCACATTCAGTTGCTCAAGTTTTCGGACGAAACGCTGTAGAGGCCGTATGGAGATATGGCAGGGTCCGATCAGATACGTGCGGTATTGCACGGATCAGGATCGGACAGTTAGTACTAGAGGCCGTATGGAAATATGGCAGGGTTCGATCAGATACGTGCGGTATTGCACGGATCAGGATCGAACGGATATTACTGGCCGGCTTTGGTTTAAGCCGGATCCTAGTATAGTACAGTGTAGATTTTGTCTCATTACAATTGTATTTCTGTCGGAATACAAATGCGGGTGTGTATATACAGTATCGGGGTTTTCCTGTAATTTATTACGGGACCAGTTTTCTGGAGTTGCCAGTTTGATTTCCGTTTCGGCCATTTTCATTTGTATCCTTCACTGGCCGAAGATTGGTGGAGGAGGGCTTATTTGCATTTGTGCAAATAAGCATTAGTGGAGGGGGTTCTTTGCATTTTGTTGCTTCATGATAGCTCTTGTTGACCTTGACTTGTTTACTTCATCATTGCTTGACTTTTGGAGTCATCATGTTTGATGATGGTTGTGGTTGAGTGTGGATGTGTTTGTGATCATGTTCTTTCATGATTTCTTTTGATTCCCTCTTGCCTTTTTCCCTTTTACACTCAACCTTGCATCATGTTGAATGTTTTGATTCATTCTTTTTGACTTCACTCTCTCCTCTAATTCCTACATGTGCATGGCCGGCCATAGAGGGAAGGGGCTGCCCATTCATTTTGGTGTGGGATTTTTGCTCTATTGGCTTGGTAAAATCCCCACAAGTTCCATCTCCAAAAAGCTTATATCATTCCTCCACCATATGGCAATTCCTACAACCCCAAAATGAGACATGAGTTCCACACTACATTCTACAGCATATCTTGGGCACGTCGACTCGCCAACTTCGTGCCCGAGTTGCCTCGGTATAGAGGTGGGAGCCCGTAAAAGAAGCAGGCGACGTGGTTCCCTTCCGGCGATGAGCTGGAGACCGGAGCTTCCACGGGAGATCGGGACGACGACGAGAAGACCGGAGGACACGGATCAGTCGGTATATCTCTCTTCCCCATCTTATAGTTAGCTAGGACTAGTTAATGGCCCGATCCGGGTTTTAGTGCGCGGTGGTGCCGGTTAGAAAAATTAAAGTTAACCATCGCTTCCGCATTTGGCCTCAGGATGGAGGCCGGGGCGCCGCCGTGCACTTACAGTGGTATCAGAGCCTCGCCATTAACATAGTCTAGCTTTATCTAATGTGTTTTACATTTCCGATCGAACAATTTTCCAAAAACCGTATTTTTCTTCACATCAGTTTCTGTCGAAATTTTTTGAAGTCCAAAAATTTTTCAGGTTGTTTCAGAATGATGTGTAGGACATTCTAAGAGTTCTGTGAAAATTTAGGCTCGTGAACAGTCCAAACCACCGCGGAACCGCGGCCAAACCCATGCTTGGGCCGCGGTTCCGCCGCGACTTGAACTGTTCAGTCCCCCAAAATTCTACAGAATGCTCCTGAGTGGAAAATAGGTTTTCTGGAATGTTATTTTTTGGTCCTAGATTTCTTGATGTACTACAGTAGTACTTGGGGGCCCACTTGGTAAATTTGATCGATCGGATATTTAAAACACATTAGTTCACAGTATTTACATTATATCTGCGACCGTGAATGTCACTTGATCGGTAAATCCTGTCTAACTGCTATAGCCCGGTTAGACGGATTTGCGAACGTGACTTTCACGTTGATGTTCTGTGTATTGCGTGATGTTGCGGATCGGTCATGGGGGATAGCCTGGATGCAATGCTAGTACAGTTTTTGGTTGTATTATGTACATTTGATATTGCGGGACGAGCGTCCGACATGTGGACTGCCGTCACTGCCTGTTTGTATTATTATTTTGGGGCATGACCAGGTTGCGGTCGATGTACCCGTTGTATGTATATTTTACTTTCTGTACTAGGATTGCCCCGCGGAGGGGTGCACGGATAGCCGGATTCTAGAGGGCAACAAGCCCGCATCTCATGGCATTGAGACGGAGGGGGCTTTACTCTAGAATTGGCGGGCTATTCGCCGCACTCGTAGGGGGTACAGGTTGACCCAGGAGGGGTGCCCAAGTTACCGGATTCCGTGAAGTGCTGGGTGGTCCATTCACGTCGCTGAAGGGGGCTGCCTCGCTTCAGGTTTTGGCAGGTAACTTGCCGCGCCCGTAGGGGTCTAGGATTTCATTGCACAGGCTATCCACACGACCAGGGGAACGTCGGGTTTCAGCAGTGGCTCTGTGAAACCCGGGGATCCCAGATATCTGTATTGTTCTGTGATGCTGTACATTTCTGTGATGTTGCATTTTATCACGCCTTGAGCAAAATATAATATATTGGTATATATATTAGTAGATGTTGTATATGTTTTTCATCCGTGCTAGTCCAGTCCCCGCTCTGTCGTTAGTTAGCTAACCTAACGGGTGATGACGGGACACAGTGGCGAATGCGGATGGCATATACGTACATCAGTATATTTTCGTTCTTTTTGGTGTGATCAATTGATGGGACTGCGTTGATTCGGATCAATGCAGGTTAAAAACAAACCTAATCTGATGTTGTTGGAACACTTTTCAAAAAGCTGTTATTGCAAGGACGTTCACTTTTGTTTTGCATCGTGGTATTCAGTTGGAACATCCTGCTCCTCAGTCGACGAGGCAAGGGCCGAGATCCCTTCACCGGGAGTGACCCCTTGGACAAAAAGTTTGCGTCAGGGCAATAACTTCACTATAGCCGATTACTTTTGCTTTGCATCGTGGTATTCAGTTGGAATATCCTGCACCTCATTCTACGGGGAAAGAGCCGAGATCCCTTCACCGGGAGTGACCTCTTTAGCAAAGGTTTTCGTCACTATATTTTTATAAAAGCTATCCGTTCCTTCAACGATATCAAGTTCACTACGTTAAAGGTTTTCGCCGGAAACCATTCTTAGCCCTCCGTCGTTTCATATGGATGGTCAATAGTATTCAAGCTGTGTATGTTGGCCAAAGTCAAGGCACAGTGATTGGTAGCTATTGGGGTATTCATATGCAGCATAGATAGATGCGTTGGTTTGGGGCAGTCGTACTACTATTTTGGCCAAAGTCAAGGGTATGTACGGGTGTGCTCAAATTAACCTGAAGAATGACGGGTAGAACTTGACATGTGACTTATGATATGTTGGCCAAAGTCAAGGTCATAAGAGCATGGGGTAAAAATCACATCGGGAGTTTCTAAAGAAACTGAAACTTGCCAGATATGCGCATACCTTCTGGAGTGTGATACCGTGAGCGGATTTCGTCACGTTGTCATGCGATGATAGTTGGATCCCGATTCCCACTGATGAGTTAGTTTACTCCTCGGGTGACCCCGACTAATTCTTCTTTCAGGTTTGGAGGAGAATTTGACGGTACAGTGGGAGGTTTCCAGATTAGATAAATTGGTAACCATTCTGATCTAGGTTAGAGTGCACGCTGAGTGTTTCTTTTCTCTCTCTCTTTGGCAGTGACCATTGACCCGACCCTAAGACTATGACTCAGTGACCAAGTTGACCGAACCTTCTAAAACACTGGCTTTTGGATTGTCAGAGTTGCAAACCTCATTGCCACTCCTACTTTTACCCTTTTCTCCAGGACACCCCGTATTACTACGAACGTCCACTTCCATTGGACAAAACCATCGTATGGTTATATACGAACTCGAAGGAATTTATTCGAGGATGGTTTCCGGTTCTGGAGAAAACGGATATGACTATTCAGTTATCTTTTCCTTTTATCTTCTCTCAAGTTGTGAGTACTCCTTGGTTTAGGAGATAGTACACCTATTACGCAAATTGGATAGTCTTCTTCCAAACCATAGGCATGTGCCGACCGGTAGGGAATGAAGAAAACCAATTAGCCTAGCGATGGTGTACAGAAGGTATTATGTAAAGACAAAGAAAGGGATTAGTAAGAGGGCAAAGTAAATTGCGACTGATATTCATGACCAAACCAGGTATTTCATTACCACTCCCACTTCACCTTTGTATTTCTCCAGGATACTCCGTATCACTACGAAGATCCACAGTTTATTGGATAATCCATCGTATGGTTATATACGAACTCGAAAGGAACTTGTTCCAGTTTGGGGATGGATTCTGGTTCAGGAGAAATAGGAATAAGGTTTATTCGGTTGTCTTTTATCATCACCTTCTCTCGCATTGCGAGTGTTCCTAGGATTAGGACAGTACACCCATTATGCTTATTGGATAGTCTTCTTCCAAACCATAGGCTGGTGCCGAACTGTAGGGAAGGAAGAAAACCATTTGGCCTAGAGGGGTGTACAGAAGGTAATGACTAAAGACATATGAAGGGATTTGGAGAGATGGAAAAGAAGTATACGGTTACAGTTGTGAATCTGGAAGAGGCATTACTAGGATTACCAGGTTACCCCATTGAAACATTTCAATGTTTCAGTTTCACTGTGTACTGTTAAAGGAAAACTGATTTCCCGATTAGAGACTTACTCCAGGGTATGTATTTACCAGGTATGATTCTCACATCTGTATGGTTTTACAGATGATGAGTGGGAGTAGGTTAGTGGGAATTAGGTGATCATCCTCATTATATCGGGATTCATTGTAATCGGTGATATTTGAGGAAATCACCTGGGCTGTTTGCCGGTCGGCAAATATTTGGTTTTGAATATCCGCTGTTATGCACCAATTTCAAATTGATATATCTGTACGTCTATTTTCATAGAGTGAGATATACCTTTTTGAAATTATGTCTATGACATTTACCTATATCAGTGGATGGTTAGGTAAGGAGCATTAAACAGCGGTGTAATTCTTCTTAACCATAAATACAGTTTTCAACCTATGACACACAGTGAATGAGTTATCAGACTCAAGGGACTTATACAGAGTATTGTATGTTGTCCATCGTCCATTAGGACAGAGGGGTTGGTCCTCGTACTATATTCGGTTTACTTATGACTTCTCTAGTTTTTAGACAGGTGTTTCGTAGAAACACAAGGTCCGAATTTTGAGAAGTTATAGGTATATGAATAAAGTAGAGAACCAGGTGCTACAAGTATCGGGATTCTTCAAAGTGATCGAAGATGTAGATACTTGTGTATGGTATTCAGTTGATAGTAATGATTAAGAGAACTTGCTTCTCTTTCAGGTTACTCATAATTGGAAGCATTCCTAAGTTGAGTAACGCTGATCGGCCTCTTTCCATTTAGTTGACATGCGCTAGAGACAGCTGCATGAATTGAATCTGGTTCAATTAAATCAGTGCCTCTGGTTCTATATTGGATATAGAACAGTTCATATCTTAACGATGTTAAGGTACGGGGAGTTGTCCGGCTTATGATTAAAACCAGATTCTGGATAACTCAAGGCACGTTTCTGTAATGCCTGTTTGTGGGTTGACCCAAGCAATGACGAGGGTTGACTTTCTACCAAGTGGAAGATCAATAGAAATATTGTTCTAGACTCGCCACAGTTTTATTAAAAATGGTTTTTTTTTTCAGAAAACAGTAGTGGGAGTATGGTAGAACTGGAAGTGATTCCAGAACCGCAAACGATTACTGAAGATTTCATAGGAACCTAAAGATTCAATCTGGCTTGACATTCCATTGGCCACTCCGCAGATAAGGTGGGTAACTTCAGGCACCCGAGAGGTACTCCGGTAGCCTCAAGGACGGTGACAGGGAAGTTCTTGTTTACCCACACTTGCCATTGCTGTTGTTCCAGGCTGCGAGACCCGGCGGGAGAATGAGTATAGCGTCATTCTAAACTGGCTTTAGAAGTGTACGTCTATATGACTCTGCCAGAGGGTTGTCGTGATCAGTGGGAGCAGCGGAAGCATTGGTGGACATGTGGCTTATGTCTATTTATAGACTAAAGCAGATATAGCGGAAATAGATCATCTATTTCTGATGTGACAATCATAGGTTTGATTTCATCAGAATAGGGATGGATCTATTGAGAAGGTAGTAGGGTGTGATGTCATGGTATTTGGATGACATACACAGAGTAGGAAGTGATATTTTTATGCTACAATCGGTTATACTTTAGTCGTCACACAGTGGTTTCTCCATATGGGACTTGGATATTATATCAGACATACTGGTTACTAGATCTATGGTTTTAGATCTAGATTTGGGTGGTTTCCCAATTAAGGGTACTTAGACAGCATTCTAAGAGCATTTAGAATGGACGACTCCTGGCACGGTAGTGTACCTGCAGGTGATGGAGTCACCCTCTCTAAAGGTGTCTTACAGACTAAAGGGGAGAGGGATGTGCATGATTGGCAGATCACTTGCTCAGGCAATTGAGTCAATCATGAGATGTCAAGTACCACACCAGATGTTGTTCTTGCACTAGATGCAATAAGTTGACATTGATCCAATCCTGGAGAAGCAGTCGGAAGCAGTTTTAGAACAAAAGTGGATGTTCTAGGGATATGATAACGACAGCCTCATTCGAGAGACAGTTATCATTCCAGGCTTCCAAGGTGACCTGGACGACAAGGAGGTCGTCAGAGTTATAGTTTTCCTTCTGACGAGGGGAAGTATTTTGGACAGGTGGTCCAAGGCAATACTGAGGGAGGCATGGCGCTGGATACTGATTAAGTTCAGTTGATGATACAGTCTAAGAAGTTTGGATTTGGAGTTCATTTATGAGCTAGGTCCCATCAGAGATCCAGACATATTCTAAGACAGGTGTTGCTCATTTCGGGAGATGGTTTTCTCCGCGAACTTGAGACTTTAGAGAGACATAGAAAGAAACATCAGAGCGGATCCACTCACTGAGGCTATTCTTCGAACGCAATAGTTTCGCAAACGAGCTTTGTGAGACTGACTAGTAGAGCAGTTGGGTGTTCGTATCACACAGGCTGTGAGTATGCGACATCGCAATAATTAGCCTTGAGTGCAAGTGGGAGGTTGTTGGAGATAGTGCCCTCAGAGTCAATTATTGGATCACAGGCATGTGATTGCAATGATTGAGGGAGGACCTGTCCCAGTAGGACAGTTTTACTCGAGATGATAGTATGCTATCTGGTTTACCTTTATCATCGTGTACTGCTTTAGGTGACCTGACATGTCGCTATTACACGTTGATAGAGCCCCTAGGATTCTTGCTTGACCACAAGCAGTATGAGGGCGATCATATCAGTGGAAGCTGGGGTCTATAAGCACATCCTTAAAAGGTCCCTAGTCGTGGGAGTTTCGAGACAGGGCATCGATACTCCAGAGTAGACTAGTGTGTACATTCGAGACCCCGACGAGGGGCGGTGGCCATTCTCACAAGCCACTGGTGTCAGTTGGATCACCTAAGATGTATACAGGTGCTCATTGGGTTATGAGTACACCGGACAGGACTCGCCGGGAACCTGCTAGTTGGGATTATACCAGACGTCAGATGGCAGTTCCCAGGTGACATGTGTACAGGTTAGTTCATCGACCTGAGGATCGTCATTTGTCTCGTGTGAGTTCCCACTGTACTTTGATTACTACCCTACCACGCTCAAAGGAGACGTGCAAACAGGTTTTAGTTGGGTACAGTCTCGAGCCACATGGAGGCGGTGAGCGGATCTTCAGGGGTTCGTCTCTCCCGGTATTAGGGGTGAGGTCGCGTTGTGTCTAGGAGAGCCATTACACGAAGCCCTCGGCCGAGGCAGGAGATTTACTGGTAAGTATTCCAGTAGTATCTCAGGGTGTTCTGGGCTACACTCCGACATGACTTGTACCGCTTTTGGGGGTCTGACTTTTACCAACCCCCTAGGCCCGCTATGCGATGCTCATAGACGAACGGACCGGACTGTACGGATATTGTCACTGACAGGCTCAGTAGGGTGTCAGGATGAGTTCGCTCATCGACGTCCCTTTTGGTCAATACCTGGTAGCCCGTTACGTATTGGCTTATACCTCTGACGTGCTAGTGGTTAAATCCACAACCAAGGTGTTGACGAGTCTTTAGAGTCCCCCACATTCAGTTGCTCAAGTTTTCGGGCGAAACGCTGTAGAGGCCGTATGGAGATATGGCAGGGTCCGATCAGATACGTGCGGTATTGCACGGATCAGGATCGGACAGTTAGTACTAGAGGCCGTATAGATATATGGCAGGGTTCGATCAGATACGTGCGGTATTGCATGGATCAGGATCGAACGGATATTACTGGCCGGCTTTGGTTTAAGCCGGATCCTAGTATAGTACAGTGTAGATTTTGTCTCATTGCATTTGTATTTCGGTCGGAATACAAATGCGGGTGTGTATATACAGTATCGGGGTTTTCCTGTAATTTATTACGGGACCAGTTTTCTGGAGTTGCCGGTTTGATTTCCGTTTCGGCCATTTTCATTTGTATCCTTCACTGGCCGAAGATTGGTGGATGAGGGCTTATTTGCATTTGTGCAAATAAGCATTAGTGGAGGGGGTTCTTTGCATTTTGTTGCTTCATGATAGCTCTTGTTGACCTTGACTTGTTCACTTCATCATTGCTTGACTTTTGGAGTCATCATGTTTGATGATGGTTGTGGTTGAGTGTGGATGTGTTTGTGATCATGTTCTTTCATGATTTCTTTTGATTCCCTCTTGCCTTTTTCCCTTTTACACTCAACCTTGCATCATGTTGAATGTTTTGATTCATTCTTTTTGACTTCACTCTCTCCTCTAATTCCTACATGTGCATGGCCGGCCATAGAAGGAAGGGGCTGCCTATTCATTTTGGTGTGGGATTTTTGCTCTATTGGCTTGGTAAAATCCCCACAAGTTCCATCTCCAAAAAGCTTATATCATTCCTCCACCATATGGCAATTCCTACAACCCCAAAATGAGACATGAGTTCCACACTACATTCTACAGCATATCTTGGGCACGTCGACTCGCCAACTTCGTGCCCGAGTTGCCTCGGTATAGAGGTGGGAGCCCGTAAAAGAAGCAGGCGACGTGGTGCCCTTCCGGCTACGAGGTGGAGACCGGAGCTTCCGCGGGAGATCGGGACGACGACGAGAAGACCGGAGGACACGGATCAGTCGGTATTGAAGGGTTCCTAGGCACACTAATGGAGTCTTACAAGTGATCAAACATGCAAATTTCTAAAAATTACGGTGCCGAGAAAACCTAGAACGGATCGTTAACTAGATATTTAGGCAAAGCAAGCAAGTAAACGGAAATATAGAAATAGGGAAGGGGCTACAACCTTTGTAGATCCGGTCCACCACCTCCTAGGCTCCGTGAAGAAGTCCTCTCCGCTGTACAAATCCGATCTTGGACCCTCGCGTTAGCTTCATCGGAGAATGGGCGGGCTTGATCGTCGGTTCGATGCCGAAGATGATCTACGTCGAGGCATTGCAAGAACAAGCTCCAACTTCACCAAGCTTTGAAAACTTGTGAAGTAAACACCCTATACAACTTGGCAAGAGGTAGAGGATGAAGAAATAGGAAGTGGGTAGACTTTAGATTTGGATTTCTCACACTTTTTCATCAAACACCATTGATGTAGCAAGCTTTTTCTTTTGTTGAAGAAGAAGAAGATGATGAAAAAGAATATGATAAGTGTTAAGAAAATGATAAATAAATCAATACTTATCATTTACTAACCCTTGGTTAGTTGTAGAGAATGGACCATGGTTAACTTGAATGGTTAGGGTTAAGGATGAGATAAGAATGGTGACTAAGTCAAAGTTTCAAGAAACTTCAACTACAAACAAAACTAGCAACCATTCTTTTTCTCTTTACCTTTTTCTTTTTCCAAAATAAACAAAAGAATAAATAAATGAATAAGTAAATAAAAAGAAAACCCTAATCATAAACCTAACCATGGTCTAATTCTTTACACTAACCCTAGCTTGCATGTATCATCAAACATGATACAATCATGTGCACAAAATATATCACATATACAATGTGCACAAACCAAGTGAGTAAATCCATTTAAAGTGAACCAATACTAGTTAATGCAAAGTAATATATCAAATATATAATTATACATTCAATCATTAAATCAACACTTGATCCAATGATCCGGTCATATCGCATATAACCGGCTAGTATCTAATGTATCGGCTTATCGAATCAATCCTTGATTCGATAACTAGGTTATATCGCATACAACCATTCGACACACATTCATCGCGAGAATGAAATACGGTATCACATACACGCATTATTCTCGGTCCCGCACATATCTCATATGCACTCCTATTTCGTTTCGCTTGAGCCAGGAAACCTCTGTGTAGGACTCTAAAGACTCGTCAATACGCCGGCAGCGGATGATGATCATATCAAACACCCACAAGCCGCAAGCGGTCTGCTAAACGTAACGGCCACCTGGGTATTGAGCGATCAGAAGATCGACGAGCAAGCCCGCTCACACTCCTGCGAATCCAACCAGTAACACTTACCGTACAGTCCGGTCTGATCGTCTGATATGTCGCATATCTCGCCTAGGGGTGGTAAACGTCAGACCCCAATAGCTCGATAAGTCATGCCGACGTAAGGTCCATAACATTCGTGAAACTACTGATAACTCTTACCAGTATATCACTACAACCCTGGCCAGGGATTTCCTGTTATGGCCAGTCGAGCATAGCACAACATCAACCCCCAATACCGGGAGATACGAATCCCCCCTTATCGCTCATTGCCTCCATGTGAATCGGGACTGTACCCAAAAACCACCTGTTTACACAACTCAGTAGAGCCGTGGTAGGGTGGAAATCAAAGCACAGTGGGAGACACACAAGACTCTATGACGATCTCGGGTCAACTGACGAAGCTGTACCAGTGTCACCAGAGAACTGCCATCTGACGTGAGGTATAATACCATCTGGGAGTTCTCGGCGAGTCCGTTCAGTGTACCCAGTCTCCACTGAGCACCCGCATACCATCTTCGATGTCAAACACCAATGGATATGGGATCATCCATCGCCCATCGTATGGGTCGAGAAGATATGCGCTAGTCTACTCTGGAATATCGATGCCCCGTCTCGATATTCCCTCGACTAGGAACATTTGAAGGATGTACTCATGGACTACCCAGGCCCCACTAGTATGATCTACATCATAGTCCTAGAAGTCGAGTACACATCCTAAGGGCTTTATCAACATGTAATCAGAGAGACAGAAAGTATACATGCTTAGATAAAGAGCAACCAAATAGCGTACTATCATGTCGAGCAAGAAAGTCCTACCTATATATGTCCCAGCATCCACTACAATATACATCCAATGTACAGTAATGGCCTCTAGGGCATACATATAACTAACAGGTATATCTCTCTTCCCCATCATCTAGTTAGCTAGAACTAGTTAATGGCCCGAGCCGGGTTTTAGTGCACGGTGGTGCCGGTTAGAAAAATTAAAGTTAACCATCGCTTCCGCATTTGGCCTCGGGATGGAGGCCGGGGCGCCGCCGTGCACTTACACGTTCCCTTACTCAGTATAATAAGCGGGTTCGGTCAATACATCCATATTATTATCTTGATTAAGGCCTGACATGGTCGCTACCTGGAGAGAGAGAGAAGAAAACACTTTAGCGTATGCTCTTGCAAGATTAGATTGATTATTATCTTATCTAATCAGGATAGCTCCTGATTGGTAGAAATTCTGCGTGTTCAAGTTTAGTTAATTACCGCAATCAAAACGGTTTCGCTTATAGCTAGCCGGTTGAGTACGGGTCGTCCGCAGAGAGATGGGAATCTTTTTCTATGTGCTTTAACGAGTTAAGTCCAATTTTTCAGATTTGTTTGTGATTATCTAAGTGTTAGAATGATATGTAAAGAGAGCTTGTTAGGGTTAGGATTAAGTTAGTTTGAGTTAGGAGTCGCTCACTTCTTTCGTTGCCACTCTTAATATCGGTGTTACGGTAATCGGCAACAACGGGGATTAGCACGACTAGGAAGGAACTTGCGAGTATAAGCTAGGCTTTCCAACGCTTAAGTTCTTCCTTTTGGTGCTTGTCCGTCCGTTCTTGGCTCTTAGCCATAACCTCCGGTTAATTCAACCACAACCGGTCTCACTACGGAATCACCGCTATCATGTAGGATAGGGTGCCGAAGGGAGCGGATTGTGGTTCAATTAACGGGAGTCGATTTAAGATGTTGGCCAAGGAAAGAGTGAGAGAGATTTCCTTCTCTCAAACTTCCCTTATCCTACCCTAACAAATATGGAAACTACTCACACATCATAACGAAAAGAAAAGAAAACAAAAGAGGAAGATAGAAAGAAAAAGATTAGAAGATAACAACTAGCTATTTGCGACCTCACCTTGGCAAGGATCAAGCGTAAGCATCATGGTTGTTTTAAGGATAAAGGAAAAGAGAAAAGAAAGAAACAACAAGAAATAACAACAACTAAGTTAACAAATGAAAATTACAAGCATTTAACATAAGAGCAAGACAAGTATGATAATAAAATGAACTTCTTTATTCATCATTCTTCACTCACAAAAGCTCACTACAAGTTTTTCAATGGAGAAGAGATGAGAAGAGGAAGAAGAACAAGCATTCTAAACCCTAAAAAAAATACAAGATTAAGCCCCATTGGCATCACAAGGTTCTTGACTATTTATAGGCAGGGAGATGGAAATCTAGGGCAACATTCTGAACCAACATGAAAAGACCAAACAACCCCTGAAATCCCATCAAGTGAGGCGCCAATATGGCCGCGGAACCGCGGCCTAGACCCCCTATTGGCCGCGGTTCCGCGGCTGTATAGGTGAGTTGGGGTCTAGGTTTTCTTGTGCTTCCCTGGTTTTCTATGTCCTTTATTCTGGTATATGTGTTTTCTCAGATTTTCTTCACGATTTTTCTAGAAGCAAAAGGTGATTTGATGTGGATCTTTTTGTCATGATTTCCTCGAGCTCCGTGTAGATTTCTTGGATCTTGTGTTGCCATTGAGCCTTGTGCATGAAAATGACAATGATTTGCCATTTTGTCTCTTAAACTGGTGTGTGGCAACAGAAGGATAAAGAGCGGAGTCCCGTATTTTATCTGTGGTTGGCAGGAACCCGGATTTTGTCGTGTTTTTCCATGAATTTCACCGTTTAGAGCCGAGAACCTGTATTCTGCAATTGACTAGCAAACACGGCTCAAGAGTACCTACCGATATGTAATGTGATAAAAATTGGGCGGTATGAAAATGCAAAAATCTGATATGAACAAATACCCCCAAACTTATCATTTGCTCGTCCCGAGAAAAGCCAATTTATTCACAAAAAATTTCCTAACCTCACTTTCGCAGGGAACGCGATTGCACTGAGCATGTGTAACAAGCCGTTAAACCTCTAGGTGTCCCTAGTAGGAGGAGTGTTGTCTCCTGAGGGTTTTCAGCGGATACTACCCACAAAATCCGGTCAAGTTGGTTTTGTAAAATAACTAAGATTCAAACCCTAAACTTTTGTTTCAGAAAATAACAATTCTATTATCCTAAGTCTAGACTATCGAACCTTTATTTTTCACACCTCGCTTCTTATTTAACTACAGATTTTATATGTCTTTACGTGCAGTGCAATTAGTGTCGTTAAGTTTCCAAAAGGATCGATTTACGTCATCATGTCACACAGTAAAGCCCAGATAAAAATTTTGAAAGGATCACATAAGTTTTATAAAGAGTTAAGCAATTTTCAAGTTTCGTTTTTCAGTAAAGTTTCAACTTTAGAATTTCTATCTTCCTTAACAGGAAACTAGGTCTTATTTTTCACTCCACCTTTTTCTTGTTTTCATTTCATACACACCTCTATGAACGTGCAATAGTCTTTATCATAGAATAAAGCCTTCATATCTCCGCTAAATTTTTTTTTTAAAAGCCTGTCTTTTATCAAGATTATTCTCACACAAAGAACCGTTAGGAATTTTAACTCGGAGAGAACACTTGCTTGATTTTGTTTTAATCTGGACTTTCTAGGCTTCTTAGCGAGCTTTGGGCCAATGCACCCAAACCAGCTGGCTTTAGGGCATTAGGTGTAGAAACACCCCAGCGGACTTAATTACTCAAGTTACATAGGTCCAAAAACAAAAGGCAGTTTGGCGTGAAAATCATGATGATTCAATACGAACGGAGACATAACCGGCAGTTCAATTATTTTTTGGATAAAAGACGTGTTTAGTGGGTTCGGTGTGTAATCATTCAAATCAAGTTTCAGATGGGTTATTTTTCAGACTTAGTTCTAATTAAGACATCAATAACATTCCTTCATATTCACTTCACTTCATAAACTATTCTTGATATTACTTATTTCAAAACAAACCTATTTGATCCTCAGAAAATCATTGATCCATTTAAAAGTTTTTAGACATAAAAGACTTGTCATCTAATTTTCAAAACTCACGACACGTGTAGTGTGATGTAAAGACGTATATCAGCTATAGTTAACTTCAAAGGAGAGTTATCTTTCAGATTTTCAAAATCTAAACATAAGATTTAGTTATTCTTATCTTATCAAACAAAACCGTCGAAATGTTGAATCAGAGTCCTCCCACTAGCTAACTTGACAGAAAAGTTTTTATGTTTTTTTTTTTTTTTTGAAAATTTTCAGATTTTTATGGATTTTATGGATTTTAACATGCAGATGCAAAATATACATATGAATGCGAAGGTTAGAAATGCGTACGGAGCGTACCCCCAAACTTAAACTGGACAGTGTCCTCACTGTCATTGCATGAAGAGATCATTTGAAGGGTCAAAATTGTCGGTTAGATATACACAAAATTTTTATTTTTATTTTTTTGTGTTTTTGGTTTTAAGAAAAAGAAAAAGAAAAAGAATATCCACAAAAATGTACAAAATGGTATATACATACCCCCAAACTTATTTGGAACAGTGTCCACTTGTTCTTGGCTGGATAACCGAAGTTTGGAGGTAGGCAGAGGAAGATTATGCAGGGTAAACCGGCTCCTGTAAGAACAGGAGCTCCTCTGTTGGTTCGGCGCTAAGGTACGGTTTTAGTCGGTGTCCGTTCACTTTGAAAAATGAACCGTCCTTTGGATTCTCCAAATCCACAGCGCCATGCGGATACACATTCCGCACAAAATACGGCCCTTTCCAGCGAGATCTGATCTTTCCTGGATGGAAGTGCAGTCTGGTGTCGTAAAGCAGTACCTGTTGACCAGGTACGAAAGTTTTGCGCAAAAGGTGTTTATCGTGAAACACCTTCGTTCGGTTCTTAACGACAACCGCGTTATCGTAAGCCTCATCCCTAAGCTCGCTCAATTCGTTCAACTGCAGCTTCCGATGGCTGCCCGCATCTTTGAGAGACAGATTCAGTTCTTTTATCGCCCAAAATGCGCGATGCTCTATTTCGACAGGTAGGTGGCAGGCTTTTCCGTATACAAGCCGATAGGGAGACATGCCAAGATCGGTCTTATAAGCGGTTCAAAATGCCCAAAGGGCATCAGTGAGTTTCAGCTACCAATCTTTTCGGTTCTTGGAAACCGTCTTCTCCAGTATCTGCTTGATTTGCCGATTTGAAATTTCGGCCTACCCGCAGGTTTGGGGGTGATAGGGCATAGAGAGCTTATGATTAATGGAATATTTCCGCATCAAGGCCTCGAAAGTCTTATTGCAGAAATGACTTCCATTGTCGCTAATGATCGCTCGGGGGTGCCCAAAACGGGAGAAAATGTTTTCTTTAAGAAACCTAACGACAACCTTGTTGTCGTTAGTCCGGCTGGGCACAGCCTCGACCCATTTAGAGACGTAATCAACAGCGAGAAGAATGTACAAGTTCCCGAAAGAGCTGGGAAACGGCCCCATGAAATCTATCCCCTAAACATCGAAAATCTCCACAACCAAGATTGGTTGGAGCGGCATCTCGTTCCTCCGGGATATCCGGCCCAAGTGTTGGCACCGGGAGCAAGTCTTGCAATAGTCATGAGCGTCTTTGAAGAGTTGTGGCCAGTAGAAACCACATTGCAAGATCTTCTCAGCTGTCTTTCTGGGGCCAAAATGCCCGACACATGCTTGATCGTGGAAAAATGACAGCACACTCTTGAATTCCTCGTCAGGGACACACCGACGAATAATCTGGTCGGGACAGTACTTGAACAGATAGGGTTCATCCCAGTAAAAGTGTTTTACTTGGGATAAGAAGCGAAGTCTGTCCTGACTTGACCATTCAGTCGGTAGTAATCCCGTGGCCAAATAGTTCACAATATCTGCGAACCAGGGTTTGCAAGATACTGTCAAGAGCTGTTCATCCGGGAAAACGTCATTGATCGGAATTGGAAGCGAAGGCGAAGAAGGAAGTCGTGAGAGATGGTCGGCAACTACGTTTTCACATCCTCGTTTGTCCTTAATGACAAGGTCAAACTCTTGAAACAAGAGGATCCAACGTATTAACCGAGATTTTGCATCTTTCTTCGCAAAAAGATGGCGCAGAGCAGAATGGTCTGTGTAGACAATGACTGGAGAGCCGATGAGGTAGGGCCTGAACTTCTCTAAAGCAAATAAAACAGCTAAGAATTCCTTCTCAGTTGTTGTATAATTGAGTTGGGCGTCGTTCAGGGTTCGGCTCGCATAATAGATTACGTGCGGCATCTTGTTTATGTGTTGTCCAAGGACAGCACCAATGGCAAAGTCGGATGCATCGTACATAATCTTAAATGGGTGCGTCCAGTCAGGCGAAGAAAGAATGGGAGCAGAAGTGAGTGAGCTTTTCAATGACTCGAATGCAGTCACACAGCTCGAGTTGAAGTCGAATGGCGTATCCTTGGCCAGCAAAAGCGTCAAGGGCCTAGCTGTTAGTTATATGTATGCCCTAGAGGCCATTACTATACATAGGATGTATATTGTAGTGGATGCTGGGACATATATAGGGAGGAATTTCTTGCTCGACATGATAGTATGCTATCTGGTTGATCTTTACCTTAACGTGTACACTGATTGTCTCTCTGTTACATGTTGGTAAAGCCCTTAGGATGTGTACTTGACTACCTGGACTATGATGCGGATCATACTAGTGGGGACATGGTAGTCCATAAGTACATCCTTCAAAGTCCCTAGTCGTGGGTGTATCGAGACGGGGCATCGATATACCAGTCTGTAGACTAGCGTATACCTTCTCGACCCATACAGATGGGCGATGGATGATCCCATATCCATTGGTGTTTGACATCAGAGATAATATATGGGTGCTCAGTGGAGACTGGGTACACTGGACGGACTCGCCGAGAACTCCCAGATGGTATTATACCTTACGTCAGATGGCAGTTCTCTGGTGACACTGGTACAGAGTAGTCTGTTGACCCGAGATCGTCATAGAGTCTTGTGTGATTCCCGCTGTGCTTTGATTTCCACCTTACCACGTCCAAGAGGGCATGCAAAACGGTGGCTTTTGGGTACAGTCCCGAATCACATGGAGGCAATGAGCGATAGGAGGGGATTCGTCTCTCCCGGTATAGGGAGTTGATGTTGCGCTGTGTTCGATTGGCTATAACCGGAAATCCCTGGCCAGGGTTGTTGAGATTTACTGGTAAGTGTTACCAGTAGTTTCTCGAACTGTTATAGACCTCATATCGACATGACTTATCGAGCTATTGGGGTCTGACGTTTACCACCCCTAGGCGAGATATGCGACATATCAGACGATGAGACCGGACTGTACGGTAAGTGTTACTGGTTGGATTCACAGGAGTGTGTGCGGGCTTGCTCGTCGATCTTCTGATCGCTCAATACCCGGGTGGCCGTTACGTTTAGCAGACCGCTTGCGGCTTGTAGGTGTTTGATATGATCATCACCTGCTGCCGGCGTATTGACGAGTCTTTAGAGTCCTACACAGAGGTTTCCTGGCTCAAGCGAAACGAAATAGGAGCGCATATGAGATATGTGCGGGATCGAGAATAATGCATGTATGTGATACCGTATTCTATTCTCGCGATGAATGTATCAAATGGTTGTATG
This sequence comes from Agapanthus africanus, assembly GCA_030015575.1. Taxonomy (NCBI): domain Eukaryota; kingdom Viridiplantae; phylum Streptophyta; class Magnoliopsida; order Asparagales; family Amaryllidaceae; genus Agapanthus; species Agapanthus africanus. The sequence continues at coordinate 825,314,713 of CM057338.1, read as the reverse complement.
TGATATAACCTAATTATCGAATCCAGGATTGATTCGATAAGCCGATATATTGGATGTTAGTCGGTTATATGCGATATGACTGGATCGTTAAATCAAGCGTTGATTTAATGATTTAATGCATAATTATATATTTGATATATTACTTTGCATTAACTAGTACTGGTTCATTTAAATTGGATTTTCTCACTAGATGTACACAAGTTGTATATGTGATATACTTTTGTGCACTTGATTGTATCATGTTTGATGATGCATGAAAGCTAGGGTTTGTGTAAAGAATTATACCTTGGTTAAGTAAATGGTTAGGGTTTTTATTTATTCATTCTATTATCTTTTTAATTTGGATTAAAAAGAAATGGCAAAAGAAAAGAAAATGGTTGCTTTCATTCTTGAAGCTTGTTGAAGCTTCATGAAGCTTTGACCAAAGTGACCATTTTGTCTTCATGCTTAACCCTAACCATTCATCTAACCTTAGTCAATTCTCTACACCTAACCATGGTTCATATTATGATAAGTATTCATTTTCTTTTGGATTTATAATTAACTTATCATAATATTCATCTTCTTCTTCTTCTTCAAGATGAAGAAGCTTGCCTCCATCAATGGCAACTAGTGAAAAAGAATGAGAAATACAATTCTAAAGTGAACCCACTTCCTATTTCTTCATCCTCTACCTCTTGCCAAGTAGTATAGGGTGTTTTCTTCACAAGTTTCATGACTTGGTGAAGTGGGAGCTTGATCTTGTGATGCCTCGACGTAGATCATCTTCGGCATTGTAGTCGATGACCTAGCCGCCCATTTCTCCAATGAATCCGACGCTAGAGCCCGGGATTTGATTTGGACAGCAAGGAGACTTCATCATGGAGCTAAGGAGGTGGAGAACCGGATCTACAAAGGTTGTATTTCCAGTTTATTCGTAGTTAAGTTGTTAACTAGTTTCTAGTTTTCGCCTAATCTCTTGTCAACGATCCGTATTAGGGTCTCTCGGCACCTGTAAAATTTGAAATTGGCATGCTTGATGCCTTGTGAGACCTCCTTAGTGTGCCAAGGAACCCTACAGTGGTATCAGAGCCTAGCTAGAGCCTTAGGCGATGCGTAGACGACGTTTGAAATCCGAACGAACCGAAACCCTAACTCTCAAAATGCTCTCTGTACAATTTTTGAAATCGGGGATTTTTCCAAATTAAAAATATGCAGAAAAATCAGCAGGAGATTTTAAGAATTACTGTGAAATTCAAGCAACCAATTCGTCTAAACTGCGGCGGAACCGCGGCAATAGCATGGCTATTGCGGCGGTTCCGCGGCCAAGTTGTCACATCAGGTTTTACTTTTTACACAGTAATTCCTATAATGTAGTGCTGGTTTTCCTGGGAATTTTTAATCTGAACTCAAGAGTTGAGTTTTCTGGGTTGTATTGGGAGTTCATATATTCGATCGGATTATCAAACTTTGTCTATGTGTTTTTCCGGCTAATTTTAGAATATGTTAAAAAGTTCGACCGGATATAAATACCCACTTTTTTCCCTGTCGGGAAATTTCCAAGTGTTGGATATTTCCGTGGTTTAATAACGTTCTAAGTAGTGCAAGTAACGCGATGGTCCCTCTAGAAGACAACAAACCTTAACTCGATTATGTGACCGTCTTGAACTGCCCTTTGAACCTTCAAGTTTGGGGCAGTACGGCGTGCCACATGTGAGGCGTTGGCTTGACCCTTCTACGGCTGGACCGTTGGTACTGAGGCATGAACTGGATGTTATTAAACTTATTTCATGTGTTGAGCTGTTTCGGGAAAACTTGGGTGTTCGATTGTTCGATCGGAAAGTTTAACATTTTCTAATTATCTGGAATGTGATACAATAATTGGAATTCACAAGTAGTTATGAGATAACGGAATGAATATTATAAATCTAGCGGTTTAGTCTCACTTGATCGGTTGCCACGGAATTTTGATGTGATCAAAAGTCCGTCGCAATCACGTAGCGTACGCGGATACTCGCCGGTAAACTTAATAGACAGCCTCGCCCCATAGCCCCGACCAAGTGACTGTAGGAGAACTCCGTCGCCGAAAGCATCCGTTCGGGTGCTCGCGGCAGCGGTGTTCCGCCTTAGTACACTTCGTCGACGGTATCGGGGGTGCGGCCGTCTACTAAAGTTTGCGACGAGCATTCGATCGAAATATCGGGAATCCTGTTGAATTGCCCGACTTGGTATTGAAAAGTGTTTTCGATTTTGAGACTAAAATGCGGGGTTTATAATTGTTAGGCATGCGATGTCTAAGGAATTCATTTGGCCAGGCATACGATGTCTGAGGAGGTTGCGGATTCCAACTGTTGTAGTTTTACACTTTCTTTTCTGTGACCGTAAGTGTAATATATGATATCGCCGGTTTCGTTGCTATATGTCAACGACAATTGGGATGGACATATTTACCTACATTGATGACATGTGATGTTATGTGTTGCTGGATATGTTATATTGGATCGTCGTGTTTAAATAGCCAGGGGTTTTTTATATGAGATGAGTGTTTTTCATTTTCATTCATGTAAAAACTTGTATGTAATATTCTTTTATTGGGGCACTTCCAGGTTGCGGAAGATGTCACCCTTTGTATATTATTTACTTTTCCGCACTAGGTTAGACCCAAGGAGGAGGGCACAAGTAACCGGGTTCTGGAGTCCAGTGGGAGACCAACTCGAGGAGTCGAGTCCGGGTCTCCTAACTCTAGAATTGGTAGGGTTTCTTGCCGCTCTCATAGGGGTCTAGGGGTGTGGGTTTGGCTATTCATCGCGACCGTGGAATCCGTGTTTTATAATGGCTCGTATTGAAAACACGGACGTCCTAGTATATCCAATATTTCATATGTTTCTTCTGCTGCGATATCTGTGATGTGATCATGTGATGTTCTTTGATAAATATTGTATATAGTATATATGATATATTATATAGATGTTACTTATGTTTTACACCCGCGCTAGCCCTGCCCTGCTCTGCCGTTAGTTACCTAACCTAACGGTGCACGAGGGGACATCGAGGTGAATGCGGATGGCATAAGTGTACGTCGTATTTATCTGTGATGTTTAGGTAACTTAAATGATGGGACTTCATTAATATGATTAATGAAATAAAAGAAACCTAAAGATGTTGTAGAATCGAATTTCAAAAATAAAACAGGTAGCTACAGTTCTTGCTTTGCACAGCGGTATATATGATATATCCTGCACCTTATTCGGTAAGGAAAGGACCGAGATCCCTTCACCGGGAGTGACTCCTTTAGCAATAACTGGCAGATGCTACACCCCTCGGTTTGTCTTTTGATTGCTTCTATAGTTTCTGCTTTGCACGGTGATATATATGATATATCCCGCACCTCATTCGACGAGGAAAGGACCGACAATCCCTTCTCCGGGAGTGACTCCTTTAGCAAAACTAGAAAAGCCTCAAAAGCACTCCATTTTTAAAATCATTTGATTCTACAACGATATCAAGTTCATTACGTAATAGGCTTTCAGAAAAACCTGTCGTAGCCCTCCGTCATTTCAGATAAGTCCTGTTTAGTATTCGTGCTGCGTTTGTTGACCTTGTCAAGGCGCAGTGTGCGGTAGCTAACCAGTATTTATCTGCTAATGCATATGATGCAGATTGGGTTAGGGTAGTCATGCGGCCTTGTTGACCTAGTCAAGGGTCGTGCGGGTGGGTTTGATTCAATCAAGAAATGACGGGTTGAACTTGACTTGCGGTCTATGGTTTGTTGACCTTGTCAAGGTCATAGATCGTTCGGGGCAAAATATTATCAGGAATTTCAAGTGTTGAAATTTGCAATGAGATTGCATACCTTCTATGAGATAGTTGGATCCCGATACCCACTGCGAGTAAGAGTTACTCCTGGGAGAGTTTTACACATTACAATTAGCCGATCAAGTAGGTGTCTAGAAAGGTGTCAACGGGGTTACGCCTCTGGGAAAACGAGGTTTACATTAATTAGGTTCGTGCGAAAGCACGGGGGACCTCCCTCAAAGTACCGACACTGGCCTGGCTGAAAGATTGGCGAACTTGTAACGTGTAATTAATCCCGGCTAATCTTTCCTTTTAGGGTTTGAAGGAAGATTTGATAAAAACAGTAGGAGCCATCCTGATTAGATAAAATAATAACCAATCTGATCTTGCAAGAGCATACGCTGAGTGTTTTCTTCTCTCTCTCTCCAGGTAGCGACCATATCATGCCTTAATCAAGATAATAATACGGAATATTGACTGAACCCGCTTGTTATACTGAGCTGGGGAACGTTGGTCCCGCTGCAACTTATAATTGTTATAAGACAGAGCAGGAAATTGGGGAATACCAGATTTCCCGTGCCACCCAAACGAAGAAAGTGCATATGATGCATCATCTTCGGGTGTGTTCATTATATAGAACTGTTTCTCAGTGTCCTTTACGTCCTGGGTATATGATACCAGATCAGGATCCCAGATATGTAATCTGTTACATAGGGCTACAGAAAGGTAGAGAACTGAGAACGGGTGATAAGTTTCATGAGACAGAAAACGGGGCAAATGTTGCAGCCAAGTTTGTTGGTCACTGTCATCCTGTATTATCAATACATTGATTCTGAACGAATGTTATTAGATACCGAACCTGATATACAAAATCATATCAGTCTCTTTATTAGTAAAGAAAGGATGTAATTTTGTATTGTTGGATAATGTTTTGAACATTTCCTATATCAAAAGTTGATCGGTTCAGGCACGTTATCTAAAAGCATTGATGTTCTAAATCAAACTACAGTTCTTAGTATACGGAACACACACAAGAGGAAGAGTTCAGAAATGAACGGATTCTTCTTGAGGTATTGTAGACTAGGTCATATCAATGCGACCCGACTAGCTAAGTTACATAAAGATGCATATTTAAATCAGTTTGAATTTACATCTTGTGAAACTTGCCATTCATGTCACAAAGATAAGATGACCATAGCTCTGTTTATTGGAAACAGAGAAAGAGTTAGTGAACTCTTGGGATGATACATGTTGATGTATAAAGGTCCACTGTCTACACATGCCAAGACTGGTTCTTTATACTTCATTACGTTCTCTAATAATCTCTCAAGATTCAGATATATGTTCATGTTGAAACACAAGTCCGAACCTTTTGAGATATTCACAGAATATAAGTTAGAAGTAGAGAACCAAAATACGGGTATAAGTATTATGTCCTTTGATGTGATCAAGGAGGAGAATACTTGAGCACGGAAATCCTGGACTATCCTAAAGGAGAATGAGATTCTCTCTCAGCATTACTCCTCTGTATACACCATAACACCATGGTATATCGGGGCGGAGCAGATACACCCTATTTGATATGGTGTGCTCTATGATGAGTACTACTGAGTTACCTATTTCCTTTTGGGAGTTATGCGCTTGAGAAGCTGCATACCTATTGAATACGGTTCCAATCAAATCAGTTGCCTACCACTTCATATGTGATATGGAAAGGGAAGAGCCCATATCTTAAGTTAGTTAAGATTTGGGGTTGTCCGGCCTATGTCTAAAAGCAAAATCCGGACAAGCTCGAGGCAAGGTCTGTTATGTAGAACTGGAAATGTTCCAGCCATGCAAACTACAGTAGATGATTTGGTAGAACCAAAGGATTCAGTAGATTCCAACGAACCTCAGCCTCTCCGCCGATCTAGTAGGGTTCCTCACCCACCTGAGAGATACTTCGGTTTCTCTATGACAGTAGGAGCGAGGATTGCATCATGAGATGATGACCCAACTAGCTTCGAGCTGGCCATCAGGAGTAAGACTCTGTAAGAATGGCTGGATGCTTAGTGATCTGAGATGGAATCCATATACACCAACAAAGTATGGACTTTGGTTGCTATATCTGAAGGGTTAAATCCCCATCAGGAGCAAGTATATCTTGAGAATATTACTTGGTGTAGATGGAAAAGTTAAGACTTTCAAAGCTGGACTTGTTAAAGGTTTTCGTCATCGACCAGGCGTGGATAATGATGAAACCTTTTCCAGTGGCTATGCTTAAGTCCATCCAGATCCTACTTACCACGGCTACATACCATGACTAAGATATCTGGTGGTTGGGTGTCATGACAGCTTTTCTAAATGATGTTTTAGAAGAGGGAGTCTATAAGTACACAGCCAGAGAGCTTCGTAAACAGTGGGAGCAGCGGAAACGTGTGCAAGATGTTTTATAGGATAAAGCAGGCATCGCGGAGTTGGAACATCTGTTTTGATGGATTAGTCAAAGAGTTTGACATCATCTAAATGGTAGATAAACCTTGTATATACAAAAAGGTAGTAGGGAGTATGGTGATGATCCTCGTAGAGTACATGGATGGCATACTCTTGATAGGGAAGGAGTTTCCTATGCTACGCTCGGTCAATCTCCGCTTATCACAATGATTCTCCATATAGGATCATAATGATACCAACTAAATCCTAGATTTTGGATCTATGAGATAGATCTAAATGGATGTTAGAATACTCACTAGCTGTAGTGAGATGGTATCAGTTGATCCTGGGGAAAATCACTGGAAGTGTTCCAGGATGATAAAGACGACTGAATGTCAGTCACAGGCATTGTCTTTACCCTCAGTAAAGGGACGGTATGTTGGAAGAGTTCCAAGCTAGATACCGTGGCATACTAGACGATAAAGGCAAGATACATCGCTACTTAAGATGCTACCAAAGAGGCTGTTTGGGTGTATATTAGTTCATGAGATGAACTATGTTCCTCCCATTGTGTGACAATGGAGTTGTGGCTTATGCCAAGGAACATCCGTCCCATCAGTGATCCAGACATATTCTAAGGCAGTATCACCTGATCATGGAGATGGTTGATCTCCAGGGTGATCAAGGTTAGGAGAACAGACTCAGAGAACAACACGGCGGATCCACTCACAAAGGCCTTTTCCCAAAGAGAGACTTTTATGGGATGGTTGAGTATGAGATACTACAACCACTGCTATCAGATGGCCCTAGTGCAAGTGGGAGATTGTTAGTTATATGTATGCCCTAGAGGCAATTACTATACATAGGATGTATATTGTAGTGGATGCTGGGACATATATAGGGAGGACTTTCTTGCTCGACATGATAGTATGCTATCTGGTTGATCTTTACCTTAACGTGTACACTGATTGTCTCTCTGTTACATGTTGGTAAAGCCCTTAGGATGTGTACTGGACTACCTGGACTATGATGCGGATCATACTAGTGGGGACATGGTAGTCCATAAGTACATCCTTCAAAGTCCCTAGTCGTGGGTGTATCGAGACGGGGCATCGATATACCAGTCTGTAGACTAGCGTATACCTTCTCGACCCATACAGATGGGCGATGGATGATCCCATATCCATTAGTGTTTGACATCAGAGATAATATACGGGTGCTCAGTGGAGACTGGGTACACTGGACGGACTCACCGAGAACTCCCAGATGGTATTATACCTTACGTCAGATGGCAGTTCTCTGGTGACACTGGTACAGAGTAGTCTGTTGACCCGAGATCGTCATAGAGTCTTGTGTGATTCCCACTGTGCTTTGATTTCCACCTTACCACGTCCAAGAGGGCGTGCAAAACGGTGGCTTTTGGGTACAGTCCCGAATCACATGGAGGCAATGAGCGATAGGAGGGGATTCGTCTCTCCCGGTATAGGGAGGTGATGTTGCGCTGTGTTCGATTGGCTATAACCGGAAATCCCTGGCCAAGGTTGCTGAGATTTACCGGTAAGTGTTACCAGTAGTTTCTCGAACTGTTATAGACCTCATATCGACACGACTTATCGAGCTATTGGGGTCTGACGTTTACCACCCCTAGGCGAGATATGCGACATATCAGACGACGAGACCGGACTGTACGGTAAGTGTTACTGGTTGGATTCACAGGAGTGTGAGCAGGCTTGCTCGTCGATCTTCTGATCGCTCAATACCCGGGTGGCCGTTACGTTTAGCAGACCGCTTGCGGCTCGTGGGTGTTTGATATGATCATCACCTACTGCCGGCGTATTGACGAGTCTTTAGAGTCCTACACAGAGGTTTCCTGGCTCAAGCGAAACGAAATAGGAGCGCATATGAGATATGTGAGGGACCGAGAATAATGCGTGTATGTGATACCGTATTCTATTCTCGCAATGAATGTATCGAATGGTTGTATATGATATAACCTAGTTATCGAATCCAGGATTGATTCGATAAGCCGATATATTGGATATTAGTCGGTTATATGCGATATGACCGGATCGTTAAATCAAGCGTTGATTTAATGATTTAATGCATAATTATATATTTGATATATTACTTTGCATTAACTAGTATTGGTTCATTTAAATTGGATTTTCTCTCTAGATGTACACAAGTTGTATATGTGATATACTTTTGTGCACTTGATTGTATCATGTTTGATGATGCATGAAAGCTAGGGTTTGTGTGAAGAATTATACCTTGGTTAAGTAAATGGTTAGGGTTTTTATTTATTCATTCTATTATCTTTTTAATTTGGATTAAAAAGAAATGGCAAAAGAAAAGAAAATGGTTGCTTTCATTCTTGAAGCTTGTTGAAGCTTCATGAAGCTTTGACCAAAGTGACCATTTTGTCTTCATGCTTAACCCTAACCATTCATCTAACCTTAGTCAATTCTCTACGCCTAACCATTGTTCATATTATGATAAGTATTCATTTTCTTTTGGATTTATAATTAACTTATCATAATATTCATCTTCTTCTTCTTCTTCAAGATGAAGAAGCTTGCCTCCATCAATGGCAACTAGTGAAAAAGAATGAGAAATCCAATTCTAATGTGAACCCACTTCCTATTTCTTCATCCTCTACCTCTTGCCAAGTAGTATAGAGTGTTTTCTTTACAAGTTTCATGACTTGGTGAAGTGGGAGCTTGATCTTGTGATGCCTCGACGTAGATCATCTTCGGCATTGTAGTCGATGACCTAGCCCGCCCATTTCTCCGATGAAGCCGACGCTAGAGCCCGGGATTTGATTTGGACAGCAAGGAGACTTCATCATGGAGCTAAGGAGGTGGAGAACCGGATCTACAAAGGTTGTATTTCCAGTTTACTCGTAGTTAAGTTGTTAACTAGTTTCTAGTTTTCGCCTAATCTCTAGTCAACGATCCGTATTAGGGTCTCTCGGCACCTGTAAAATTTGAAATTGGCATGCTTGATGCCTTGTGAGACCTCCTTAGTGTGCCAAGGAACCCTACACTAGCAATCTTGCTAAAGTCCTTGATGAACCGTCTATAGAAACCGGCATGGCCAAGGAAGGCTCGGATATCTCTGACGCATCGGGGAGGAGGGAGATTGGAAATGACCTCAATCTTCGCTTTGTCAACCTCTATGCCGTTTTGCGAGATGATATATCCTAAAACAATACCTTCGCGCACCATGAAGTGGCACTTCTCCCAATTCAAGGTGGGATTCTTGTCCTTACATCGGGTAAGGACAGCGTCAAGATGCAACAAACACTCGTTGAAGGAATCGCCGAAGATGGAGAAATCATCCATGAAGATCTCCAGAAATTTTTCCACCATGTCTGAGAAGATTCCCATCATACACTGCTGGAAGGTAGCGGGCGCATTGCATAACCCAAAGGTCATGCGACGATATGCAAACGTGCCGAAAGGACAAGTGAATGTGGTCTTGTCCTGGTCTTTTTCGGCGATGGGAATCTGATTATAGCCAGAGTAGCCATCAAGAAAGCAGTAGTACTCGTGTCCGGCCAATCGTTCAAGCATTTGGTCAATGAAAGGTAGCGGAAAGTGGTCCTTCTGCGTTGCGGCGTTGAGTTTTCTGTAATCGATGCATACTCGCCACCCAGTTTGGGTGCGAGTAGGGATTAACTCGTTCGCCTCGTTAGTGATGACCATTATACCTGATTTCTTGGGGACAACGTGAATGTGGCTAACCCACTGGCTATCAGAGATAGGGTAAATGATACCACTATCCAGACATTTTACGATCTCCTTCTTCACAGCCTCTTTCATGACTGGATTGAGACGTCTTTGTGGATCCCGGGCTGGTTTGGCATCATCCATCAGATGAATGTGATGTTCAACGATCAGGGGACTAATCCCCTTGATGCCCGCCATGGACCAGCCAAAAGCTTGCCTGTTGCTGTGCAAGACCGCGAGAAGGGCTTTCTCTTGCTCTGGAGCTAGAGAAGCCGAGATGATGACAGGGAGGGTCTCGTTCTCACCTAAGTAAGCGTACTTAAGGTGAGACGGCAAAGGCTTGAGTTCGAGCGTCGGAGGTGAAACGATTGAAGGCAAGATTGGTGCAGAGGTCTCGCACTCAAAGGACTCCAGCAAAGGTTCAAAACGAGTGTAAGCGACCGAGTCGGATGGTTCAGGTAACTCATCCGGAAATTCGAAGGATTCAAACTCGGGTTGCGAGCGGCTAAGATCGTTCAAGAACGTGAAACACTCGTAGTCGTTGTCGGGCGCAGAAACAGCAGCAGGTTCGAGAAGGAACGCACTAGTGGCTTTAAGGTTAGCATGATCGAACAGAAACTCCTCGAATTCACACTCTTCAGGGGTGATCTCCTGGATCGAGCAGACGTCCAGTATATGAGCATTAGGTTCGGAGGGCTGATTCCCTAACCTAAAAATGTTGAGTTCAATTGTCATGTTTCCAAAAGAGAGGTTCATCGAACCATTGCGACAATTGATCACAGCATTTGAGGTTGCAAGAAATGGGCGACCGAGTATCACCGGAATTTGATTCCGGGGTTAGCTACAGGCTGTGTGTCTAATACAATGAAGTCAACGGGGAATATGAAGTCCCCGACTTTGATTAACACATCCTCTAGCTCACCCCTAGGATGGGTGATCGATCGGTCGGCTATTTGGAGAGTACAGTATGTGGGTTTCAGCTCTCCTACGCCTAATTGCTCGTATACTGAGTACGGAAGCAGGTTAACACTGGCACCAAGATCTAATAGTGCGCGGTTGATGTTCTTATCCCCAATGGTAATAGAAATCGTAGGACAGCCAGGGTCCTTCCGTTTTTGTGGTAAAGATTGGGTAAGAGCATCACTCACAGCACTAGCCAAGAAAACTTTCTTTGGTACCTGAGACTTCCTCTTTTTCGTGCACAAGTCCTTTAAGATTTTCGCGTAGGATGGGACTTGTTGGACGGCATCTAAAAGAGGAATGTTAATGTTAACCTGCTTAAATAACTCCAGAATCTTCTCCATTTGAGGATTTTGTTTATTAGACCTCAACCGGTTTAGAAATGGGACGTTTTTAAAATTGGTTGAGTCTAATGCTTATGGAGGAGATTGTGGAGTTGGAACGGATCCTAGAACAGGTGTTTTCGTGGAGTGAGAAATGGGTCCGTTCAGAGCAGAAGAAGAAGAAGAAGAAGGAGAGCCTTTTGAAGAATGGAGAATAGGCTCAGAAGACGAAGAAGCAGGAGAAGAAGAAGAAGAAGAAGAAGAGGCCGGGGTGTCATCGTTGATCCGTGTGCCAATGTTGTTTTGCAGCATCCTTCCCGATCTCAATGTGGTCATGGCACTCACATTATGGTTCTGTTGTTCAAGAGCGACATGTACATTCTGTGGGTGACCGGGATTTGGGAGTGGCTGGGACGGGAGCTTCCCCTTCTCTCGCTCGCTTAAGGCCGCATTCAGCTGTGCAATCTGGGCCTCGATGGTCTTGATGCTTTGCCCGTAAGCGGCAGTGTGTTGCGCTAAGGACTGAATGGAAGACTGGATGTTGGCGGTGGACTGAGTCAATTGTTTAACGAATGCCTCCAGACTTCGTTCGAGCGAGGAAACCTTATCGTTGTTTGACGGAACAAAGTTGTTTTGGGGAAAAGAATTGTTGGGTGCAAAGTTGTTCGTCTGATTTTGAAAAGATTGGGGTTGGAAGGGCTGCTGAAATTGATGTTGAGTTTGTTGTTGCGCTTGTTGTTGCGGCGGAGGGGGCCTTTGGAAATTGTTGCCTTGGAATTGATTCTGATTCTGATTCCAGGCGAAATTGGGGTGGTTCCTCCAACCGGGATTGTAGGTGGAAGAGTATGGATCATTCCTCGGTCTTTGCTGAAATGCAGCATTAACCTGATCCTGTCCTTGCGATGGTGGATTGTAAGGACACTCTTCGGTTAAGTGAGAAGGATCGGAACAACAAGCGCAAATAGTACGAAGGGGGAGAACAGGGGTAGGAGCAGGAGAAGAAAATTTGCTCTTTATCGCTTCAAGCTTTCTCGTTATTGCAGCTATTTCAGCTTTCATTGCAATAGAGACGTCAAGTTGGTGAATTCCTACCCTAGACTGACCGGTAGAAGTGGAGGTAGAAGAAGAAGAAGTCGGTCTGGTGCTCTCCCATTGTAGCGTTTGCTCCGCAAGGTCGTCAAAGAATTTCCACGCTTCCTCGTCAGATTTTGATAGGAAGTGGCCCTGACAGATGGTTTCCAACAACTGCTTCGTTGCTGGGTTCAGGCCCTCGTATAAGGTTTAGCAAAGTTGCCATTTCTCAATACCATGGTGAGGGCACTGAACAAGAAGGTCTTTGTACCGGTCAAAGCACTTCCAGAAGGGTTCAGAATGAAGCTGAGAGAATTGGTTGATTTCGTTACGTATCCTTGCGGTTTTATGATTCGGATAGAATTTTTTTAGAAACGCTTTAACAAACTCGTCCCAACTAGTTATGGAGTGGGAAGCGGTGCTATACAGCCATTTTTCAGCAAGATCGCATAGAGTGAACGGAATGACCCGTAGACGTATAGCATCGTCCGACAGTTGGGTAGTTTTCATCATGGCACAAACGTTTTGAAATTTATTGATGAAGATATAGGCATCTTCAGATTCAAGCCCATGAAATCGTGGAAGCATGTTGATGAAGTGGGGCTTAATTTCAAAATTATCCCCATTTGCCAGTGGAAGAGAAAGGCAGGTGGGAAGTGCAGAACGGGTGGGATAGAAACGATCCTGGAGCGCGATTCGCTGCGGTGCTACAACAGGCGGTGGTGGTGGGTTATTGGTCTCCGTAGGAGGTGGAGCCAATCCAGGGGTAGTCAAAGAGATGTTTGGATTAAATCCTGACATCGCGGAAGAAGAGGTTGGTGATGGTGAAGGTGAAGATGTATGAACAAAATTCCGGTCAACGTCGGTGTTGGCCGGTAAGGGTAAGGGTGAAAGAGGAGTGGACGGAGTTTCGACTTCTGAGTCGATCGCGTAGTCGGTAGCGACTAACGTAACGCGGACTAGGCGAGCGCTAGTGTCCCGAGTCCAAGCGGACATACACTAAACGAGTTTAGTATAGTCAAAGCGGAGAAGGTGAGGGTAAGAAAACGTCAATGGAGAAATACGATGGGTGGTGGGTGAAAAATGGATTCTGGCGACAAAGGGCAAGTTTTTATAAAAGTTTTGATTTTTTTTTCCGTATTTTTTTTTATATATTTTTTTTAGAAAGAGCTTTACAGAAATATGTACGGACTTACGGCTTTAAGAAATCACAAAGAAGATATGCACAATCACACCTAGATCTAGGGTCACCTAGGTCTGTTAGACAGCTCCTAACTGTTCCAGAGGGCTAGAAATAGGACCTCAAACTGCTTCTTCTCCGTCAATTGCGACCAGGTAAGTGCCAGGTAAGTGGGAGGTTGTCCAACGCTTTCGCGAAGTTCCTTAATCAAATAACCACTTGCCTTCGACACACTTGCCTAGACACCGCAAAAGTCAGATAGGATAAACGGCCGATGCCTGTAACTAGTCCTCTGTCCTATTGAGCGCGAAGTCCTTAGGGCTGAGTCTATTATTTTTTAATTAACAATGGTCAATGCATATGCTTTTTGTGATTTCTGGGGTCCTGAGAAGGGTGATGAAATCCCCACCCAATCTGAATTGGTTTCAAGCCCCTTAAGTCCGTATTAATGAATGCAAAGCGGTAACAAATCAACTGCAAACAATTTTTTATTTTTTAGCGCGGCGCAAAGAATCCTGCACAAGAACAGTTTATTGGAAGGGGGAAGAGAATTTGCGCAAAGAATACTGCAGAAAACACAGTTTATTGGAGTCCAGAGGAGTGGGAGAGAGCTAGAGAGACTTACAGGGAATTTTGGGCGGCTGATTCCACCAAACCGCCGCGGTTCCACGGCCTAAGCACGCTTATGCCGCGGTTCCGTGGCTCTATGGTGTCCTTGAAGCTTCAGTTTTGTTGTAGATGCTTCCCTGGCTGTCCTCTTCTTTTCTGGATGTCTTGAATCTTGAATTGTTCACTGTATCTGCTCCAGAATTTTCAGTAGACCGTTTTATTTTTTTCGTCTTGAATCTGTCGCGGTGTAGCCATGAAATATGGGTCTATCTTCCCACGTCTTTGGCACTGAACTCGAACTTCGTGTTATCCTGCACACTTGCATAAAAACTAATCAAAAATAACAAGATGGTTTTTTTTCTTTTTACAATGTATATTTTTTTTTTCGGTTAGATTTATATTCACAAGTTAACCCGAAATTACACAAAGAAATAAACTACCGTCTCCCCGGCAACGGCGCCATTTGATTGGTAGAAATTCTGCGTGTTCAAGTTTAGTTAATTACCACAATCAAAACGGTTTCGCTTATAGCTAGCTGGTTGAGTATGAGTCGTCCGTAGGGAGATGGGAATCTTTTTCTATGTGCTTTAACGAGTTAAGTCCAATTTTCCAGATTTGTTTGTGATTATCTAAGTGTTAGAATGATATGTAAAGAGAGCTTGTTAGGGTTAGGATTAGGTTAGTTTGAGTTAGGAGTCGCTCACTTCTTTCGTTGCCACTCTTAATATCGGTGTTACGGTAATCGGCAACAACGGGGATTAGCATGACTAGGAAGGAACTTCCGAGTATAAGCTAAGCTTTCCAACGCTTAAGTTCTTCCTTTTGGTGCTTGTCTGTCCGTTCTTGGCTCTTAGCCATAACCTCCGGTTAATTCAACCACAACCGGTCTCACTACGGAATCACCGCTATCATGTAGGATAGGGTCCCGAAGGGAGCGGATTGTGGTTCAATTAATGGGAGTCGATTTAAGATGTTGGGCAAGGAAAGAGTGAGAGAGATTTCCTTCTCTCAAACTTCCCTTATCCTACCCTAACAAGTATGGAAACTGCTCACACATCATAATGAAAAGAAAAGAAAACAAAAGAGGAAGATAGAAAGAAAGAGATTAGAAGATAACAACTAGCTATTTGCGACCTCACCGTGGCAAGGATCAAGCGTAAGCATCATGGTTGTTTTAAGGATAAAGGAAAATAGAAAAGAAAGAAATAACAACAACTAAGTTAACAAATAAAAATTACAAGCAATTAACATAAGAGCAAGACAAGTATGATAATAAAATGAACTTCTTTATTCATCATTCTTCACTCACAAAAGCTCACTACAAGTTTTTCAATGGAGAAGAGATGAGAAGAGGAAGAAGAACAAGCATTCTAAACCCTAAAAAAAAATACAAGATTAAGCCCCATTGGCTTCACAAGGTTCTGGACTATTTATAGGCAGGGAGATGGAAATCTAGGGCAACATTCTGAACCAACATGAAAAGACCAAACAACCCCTGAAATCCCATCAAGTGAGGCGCCAGTATGGCCGCGGAACCGCGGCCTAGACCCCCTATTGGCCGCGGTTCCGCGGCCGTATAGGTGAGTTGGGGTCTAGGTTTTCTTGTGCTTCCCTGGTTTTCTATGTCCTTTATTCTGGTATATGTGTTTTCTCAGATTTTCTTCACGATTTTTCCAGAATTTCTGTTGAGCAAAAGGTGATTTGATGTGGATCTTTTTGTCATGATTTCCTCGAGCTCCGTGTAGATTTCTTGGATCTTGTGTTGCCATTGAGCCTTGTGCATGAAAATGACAATGATTTGCCATTTTGTCTCTTAAACTGGTGTGTGGCAACAGACGGATAAAGAGCGGAGACTCGTGTTTTATCTGTGGTTGGCAGGAACCCGGATTTTTTCGTGTTTTTCTATGAATTTCACCGTTTAGAGCCGAGAACCTGTATTCTGCAATTGACTAGCAAACACGGCTCAAGAGTACCCACCGATATGTAATGTGATAAAAATTGGGCGGTATGAAAATGCAAAAATCTGATATGAACAGCTCCCACTGCTTGTATCGAATCTTCCATCAAACCCTAAAAGGTAAGACTAGCCGGGATTATTTACACCTTACAAGTTCACCAGTCTTTCACCCAGGCCAGTGTTGGTGGTTTGAGGGAGGTTCCTCGTGCTTTCGCATAGACCTAATTAAAATAAACTTTGTTTTCCCAGAGGCATAACCCCGTTAACACTTTTCTATATACCTATTTGATCGGCTAATTGTCATGTGTAAAACTCTCCCAAGAGTAACTCTTACTCGCAGTGTGTATCAGGATCCAACTATCTTATAGAAGGTATGCAATCTCATTGCAAATTTCAACGCTTGAAATTCCCGATAATACATTTTCCCCTAGCAACTTATGACCTTAACATAGTCAACAAATCATAACCGCTAGCTATGTTCAACCCGTACATTTCCCGATTGAATTAAACCCACCTGCATGACCCTTAACACAGTCAACAAAGTCGTGCGACTACCCTAATCCAATCACATCTCATGTTTTAACAGATAAGCAATAATTAGATACCGCACACTACGCCTTAACATAGTCAAAAAATGTAGCACGAATACTAAGTAGTACTTATCTGAAATGATGGAGGGCTACGACAGGTTTTTATGAAAGCCTTTTGCGTAATGAACTTGATATCGTTGTAGAAACAAGTGATTTTGAAAAGGAGTGTTTGTTAGGCTTTTACTAGTTTCGCTAAAGAGGTCACTCCCGGTTAAGAGATCTCGGCTCTTTCCTTATCGAATAAGGTGCAGGATATTTCACAAATACTGCTATGCAAAACAAAAACTATAGAAGCAACCAAAAAACATAACCGAGTGAGTTGTAGCATCTGCTAGTATCGCTAAAGAGGTAATCCCTGGTGAAGGGATCTCGGCTCTTTCCTTATCGAATAAGGTGTTGGATATTCTACAAGGAATACCGCTATGCAAAGCAAAAACTAGAGCTACCCTTTTTGAAAATTTGATTCTACAACATCTTTTAGGTTTATTTTTCTTTCATTAATCTCATTAACGAAGTCCCATCATTTATGCTTCCTAAGTATCACAGAAGAAACGAAAATACAACGTACGCTTATGCCATCCACATTCGCTACAGTATCCCGTTATGCACCGTTAGGTTACTTAACTAACGGCATACCGGGGCGGGACTAGTGTGGGTGCAAAACATAAGCAACGTTTATTATATATCATATATACAATAATAAAGCATTCATCTCACGCATATAATATGATCACACCACAGAATATCAGCAGCAGAAGATAACATATGAAATATTGGATATAGTAGGAGGTCCATGTTTTATTTTGAGCCTGTGTAAAACACGGATTCCACAGTCGCGATGAATAGCCAAACCTACATCTTTAGAGCCCTACGAGAGTGACAAGCAACCCTACCAATTCTAGGGTTAGGAGACTCGGTCTTGACTCCTCGAGATGGCCTCCCACTGGACCCTAGAACCCGGTTACTTGTGCTCCCCTCCTTGGGTCTATCCTAATGTGGAAAAGTAAATAATATACAATGGTGACATCATCCTCAACCCGAAAGTGCCCCAATAAAAAAATATTACATACAATGAATTTTACATGAATGAAAATAAAAACCCTCATCTTACATAAAACCCCCGGCTATTCAAATCACGACGATCCAATATAACATATCACAGCAACACATAACATTACATGTCATCAACATAAGTAAAAATGCGTATCCCAATTACCATTGATATATAGTAATAAAACCAGCGATACACCACATATTACACTTACGATCGCAGAAAAGAAAATGAAAAACTACAAAATTTGGAATCCACAATCACCTTAGACATCATAAACCCGAAATATCACATATTACGGATTTCATGCCTAACTATATGAATTCCACATATTGTATCACATTCCAGATAACTAGACAATGTTAAACTTTTCGATCGAATAAACAAATACCCAAAATTTCCCAATTGAGCTCAACACTTGAGCGAAGTTCAAAAAGTCCCAGAACATGCCACAGCTCCTATGAACCGGCAGTAGAAGGGTCAACCGATGCCTCACATGTGGCACTGCTAAACTACCACAAACCCTAGGGTTTAGTGGTGGTTTTGATGGTCACATTATCGAGTTAAGGTTTCGTTCTTCTAGAGGGTTCACAGAATCGCTTGCATGATTTTCTGAAAGTTTTAAACTAAGGAAAAATTCAACACTTGGAAAAATTTCCAGCAAGGAAAAAGTGAGTTATTGATATCCGTTCGAACTTTTTAACACCGTCTAAATAACCCGAAAAAAACTATAATTATTAATACGAAACACTCCGAATTGCCTTTGCTAAAAGATAACATCACATGCAAAATTAGCAAAAACAAATAACACCTAAAGTACCAAAACCTAGAGCCCTGAACACTATAAAAATTCCAATCCCCAAGAGGCCGAACTGGCCGGTTTTGATAGCATTGTGCTCGGCCATTTTCCGAGGGGAAGTGTTGAAATTTGTACGGTGTTTATATTGTATCACATACATCATTCTGCGACTGTTTAAAAAAAATTTGATACCTGAAAAATTTAACAGAAACTAAGGTTTTGTAACGGGTGTTTCGGAGTTGTTTCGGTTTCATAATTCTACACAAATTCGTCTAATTCTCTAGCTAGGCTCTGATACCACTGTTGGGATACCGGGGACGGCAACAAGAATTCGGGTAGCATCATCCATGCCAAGTTTAAATTTTTGCCGTTCTAGATAACCCTAACCTTGAATCTTTAACTAGAGAATCAAACTTAACTACATGTTAACAACTTAACATCTAAGATATTAGGGATTACAACCTTTGTAGTCAGTTCCTTTGCTTCATAAGCTCCGAGTTGAGGTCCCTTCGCTGCAATCATCAAGCTCCCGGATTCTAGGGAGGCTCCATGAGGTGAATGAGGCATCCTTGCATGAAGACTTCACTATCAAAGATGATCTACCTTGAGGAATCACAAACCTAAGTTATTACTTTCACTAATGAGAGATTAATGAAGCTAACACACTAATCTATATGGCTAGAATAGAAGAGAATGACGAAGTAGGAATTTTAGTCTCTTTTGTTTTCGATTTCTCACAATGTTTCATCACAAAGAAAAATCAAGCAAGCTCTTTTGTGAGCAAGAAGAAGATGAAGAAAAAAATGAGTGATGAAAATTGTCACGCCATGCTTCCCGGTGTACAGCGAAGGGGAAACGACGAGGTCCGCTACGTATATACTTAGAAGTACATACGCTAAGCGTATCTAAGCAATATAAAAGTAAATCACAAGAGACAAAAGATATAGAAATAACAGCAACTTTATTAATAACATTCTTTTGTACAATGCATAAAAAGTAAATACAACTGAAATGAAAAGCGATACCTAAACAATGGCATAACAGGAAATGAAAAATACTGAATAGAACAAGGTACAATATCTAGAGCTCGGGGTCTTCATGAAACTGATCCAAGTCTTCATTGGTGGGCTCGATCTCTGCTGGGTCCAAAGCACCTGACGACATTCAAAGAAGAAAGAAATAGAATGTCGTCAGCGAACAGGTCGCTCGGTAAGTCCCAAAGATAAATAAGAATTAGAAAAGACAGAATAAGAGTATTTCCTAAAGAGTTTATAAAATATTATAGAATATTGTGTTAACGCTGTTGTTTGTAGCTTGGAACAGAAGGATGCCAGTGTATACGAGAGGGGTCTCTATATGCTAGAGACCAGGGCAAACGGAATGTACAAGAAACCGTTAAGCCCCGGTACAACAGCAACGGAATATAGGTTAGGTGTCTTAATCTGACCACCTCGTGCCACCTTTAACACCTTCCGTACCAATCTACCCCATAAACCCCGTAGTGTTTTGATAGTATTGTGTATTGTATTGTGTAACTTGGATGACTGACCAAACCATGATATCAGTAAACAGATTGTAACTGCATAATCAGGTAAATGGAATAACGGAATAATGGATGTATATCCATGGTTTGATTCAGTCAAGTTGAATAGATTGTTAACTGGATTCTGGGATTCATGTATTCATATTGAGTTGGAATATTAAAGTATATAGATTGACTTGAATCATATTCAAGTCAGAAATAATCAGACTCAAACCCAAGTCAGACTAAAAGAAATGTAAGTCTAAGTTCTATAATGGTTAGGGTCTTTATTGTAATTTATAAAACTTGAGGGGGTTTTATGTAAAAATACTTTTGTATAGTTTTCAAGATACACCTCAAGTATTTATTATTCGTCTTTATTGTTATAATGAGTGTAATTTTATTTGTGTTATTTCTACTGAATATATCCTAATTACATAAATAAAGGTATTAATTTGTAATATTGATTTATTTGAAATTCAAGGTATTTTAATGTAACTTTTAATCTTGTAAATTTTAGGAAAAGGTGGAAACTTTATCTTATAATAAAATAGGTGTTTAAATGATAAATATACATATGTTTATACAAGAATAATTTTTAATAAATATTTTGTATTCCAAAAATCTCATTTTTCTTAAATGTCGTATTTTAAACCTTTCGAGACCGAATGCTCCTTGCGGAGCTCTGCATCTCGCACTATTAAGCCCGAGGGTGCACGATAAACCGTACTATCCCTAACGAGATCCCTAAAAGTGGGTTGTAGTGGTGCTTTGCAAAGATTTAATAAACACTAGTCATTTAGAAAACGGTTTTATAAAGATAAGGTATTTATTTGTAAACGGGTGTAAATTTCCGTATTTTAGATTCTAGGGTTTCCTAAGCCAACTAGCCTATTTCTAATTGGTCTAAACGACAAGTCATTAGAAGCCTCAAATTGCCTCTTCACCGCCAATTGTGGCTAGGTAAGTAAAAGTGAGGAATGAGAGATCCGCTCACGAATCGTGAGGTGGGCCTTTTAAAGTTACCTTTGCTCACTTGCCTAGCCTAGACACCACAAAGTCAGGTTTAGATAAACGATCGATGTCCATGACTTATTGTATTTCCTATTAAAAGATATTGTTTTAAAATTGTATAAAACCTAGAACTTTTAGAAAAGGTTTATAAAGAAAATGGTATTTTAATGAAAAATCTTGTTTTATCGTATTCTAAGTTTTCAAGGTAGCGTATTATGATTACATATGAATGTGTGTGGAGGTAGGTCATTACCTCGTGATCTACTTTAAGGTATAGTGAAGTTTAGGGGTTAAATGTGATAAACTAAATATGATGGTATTAAAGTGAAAGAATACGATATATTGCAAAAGCTATCATTTCATGTGTGAAAACTTATTCAAATTAATTTTTAAGTGATTAGTAGTCAACATGAATATGTTTAAGCATTATGGAATTAGTGATAAGTGAGATTTGATAGAAAACCGAATCGGAAATCGGTTTGTTCCGATTTCCGTAAGGTTTGAAAAGTCGTATTTTAATGGAAGAAAAGAAAGGTAGAAAAGGGGAACTTACGGGTTTGGACAACGCTAGAGAGTGAGAGGAAGGTAGTGGGTTTGCCGGTGCGTCGAAACGTCGTGAAGAGGTCCTAGTACGATCGCCGGGATTTTGCCGTCGATTTCGTCAGCGCTTTGCCTTTCGCTCGTTTTCTCTCGTACCAAGTTCTCTTGGAATTTTGAGAGAGTGGACTTAGGAAAAGTGATGAGAGGGTAGAGGGTATGGGGGGTTTATATAGGGTTAGGCTGGGGTTAGGGTTTTTAATAAAAAAAATATAAAAATATATAAAAATTCATTAAAACTCATTAAACCTAGGATTAAAAGAGATTTATTGGCCAAATGATAACCGATCCAAGCATTTAGAGTATGCAGGAGGGTGGACCAGGTCAAAAGCCAACTTTTCTCTGTTGGCGACTCGGCCGTCCGGCCAAGTCTGGCCGGTGGCGCCGGACCGAGTCGGCCGGTTCGCCGGCCGGCGGCGCCGAGTCGGGCCAAGTCAGGCCACCAGAGGCCGGGGAAACTTCGGGGGTACAATTTGGTATATTTACTTTTTGTTGTCCAGTACATATTTTGGGAGTTATGGACTTTTAACTGTTGACTTTCCAAAAAAATAAAACAAAATAAATACAAAAATATTGTGGGGTATGGGATTTGAACTCTAGTGGCTTGGTTCAGCAGTGCAAGGTATTACCAATGAGCTACAAGCTCCTTCTTGTAATTATGGAGTGAAATAAATACTTAAAGAGATATCAGCCGCAATAAATACTCCAAGTATACATTGAATTTAAATCAATTCTTTGTACATTAAAAATGGAGTTGTTACAGTCTACCCTCCTTACAAAAATTTCGTTTTCGAAATTTACAACTTTTATTTGAGGACTAGTTTACAAAGAGGTGTGGATATCTAGTACGCATTTCATCCTCCCTTTCCCAAGTGGACTCTCCTGGAGTGTCTTTCCTCCACATCACTCGAACCAAGTTAACTTCCTAGTTCCGAAGTGTCTTCACCTTCCTGTCCAGGATTTCTACAGGTTGTTGCTCACAAGACAAGTCGGGCTGTATAGTGAGCTCAGAATGATCGAGAACATAGCTGGGGTCACTCACATACTTCCTGAGTTGGGATATATGGAACACATTATGCACTCCTTCAAATGATGGTGGAAGCGCTAAGCGGTATGCCACTTCACCGACTCGTTCGAGTATGTCGAACGGTCCAATATATCTCGGACTCAATTTACCCCGTCTTCCAAATCGGATCACTCCGCGGTTCGGAGATATCTTCAAGAATACGTGATCTCCTGGCTGGAACTCCAAGTGTCATCTCTTTGCATCAGCCCAGTGCTTCTGTCGATCTTGGGTTATGCGCATCCTTTCCTTGATAGCACGAACCAACAGTTGCTACTATCATCTCTGGTCCAAGAAGTTCCCTATCTCCGATGTCGTCCCAACTTAATGGCGATCGACACTTCCTTCCATACAATGCTGCAAAAGGTGTCATTCCTATGCTTGCTTGGTAGCTGTTGTTGTACGAAAACTCCACAAGATGTAGGTGATCTTCCCACGATCCTTTGAAGTCTAGCATACACGCTATGAGCATATCCTCCAAGATCTGAATAGTTCATTCCGACTGACCATCTGTTTGTGGATGATAAGTTGTGCTGAAGTTCAGACTTGTTCCCAAGCTTGCTTGCAGACTCTGCCAAAATTGCGATCGGAACCTGGTATCACGATCGGAGACAATGTAGACCGGTACTCCATGAAGTCTCACAATTTCCTGTATGAGTTCATGGGTATCAGAGATAGTACATTATAAAGAGTTTAAATCTTAATTAGATTATTACCTCCATGTACTTCTTTGCTAGTGTCTCAGTAGATTGGCCAACTCGAAATGGAATGAAGTGAGACGACTTTGTGAGTCGATCAACAATGACCGATATGGCATCGTTACCCTTTGTGCTGCGAGGAAGAGCAGTCACAAAGTCCATCGTAATGTGTTGCCACTTCCATTCTGGGATTGGTAACGGTTGAAGTAATCCAGCAGTCCTGTGATGTTCAGCCTTTACTTGCTGACACACCAAGCATTTTGCGACGCTTTTGGCTACTTCACGCTTCATACCATGCCACCAATAATTCTGACGTAGATCTTTGTACATTTTTGGTACCTCCAGGGTGTACTGAATAGGGAGAGCTATGAGCTTCTTTCATTAACTCTTCCCGAACAGGACCTTTTGGTACACACAATCTGCTGCCGTATCTCAAAGATCTGTCTTCATGGATGATGAAGTCTGTTCTGAGTCCATTCTCCACTTGTTCTCTGTTTTTTTGCAACTTAGCATCACTTGCTTGAGTTGGTTTGATCTGATTGACAATGGTTGATTGAACTTGTAAATTCATCAAACTTGAAGCATTACCTGGTATGATTACTTCAATCTCCATCTGATGCAAATCTTGTTGAAACTTCCACTGAGCGGTGAGATTCATTGCTAATGGTTGGCGACTAAGAGCATCAGGTACTACATTCACCTTCCCTGGGTGATATTGCAAGTTGATATCGAAGTCCGCCATGAGTTCTAACCATCTTCTCTGCCGCATATTCAACTCCTTCTGAGTAAACACGTACTTTAGGCTCTTATGATCTGTGTAAATGTTCACTCGTTCACCAAGTAAGTAATGACGCCAAATCTTGAGAGCAAAGATGACGGCTGCCAATTCCAGATCATGCGTCGGATAATTGCGCTCATGAATCTTCAGCTGTCTTGAAGCATAAGCCACAACCTTACCGTGCTGATGTAGAACACAGCCTAATCCCTTACCGGATGCATCGCAATGAACTTCGAATCCTCCAGATTGATCCGGTATGACGAGAATAGGTGTTGATGTCAACCTTGACTTGAGTTCTACGAATGCTTGTTCGCATGCTTCTGACCACACAAATTCTTCATCTTTACGTGCGAGCTTGGTCAGGGGTGTTGCTATCTTCGAAAAGCCTTCAAACCTTCTGTAATATCCAGCTAAACCCAAGAAACTTCGAATATCCTTCACTGACTTTGGTGTAGGCCATTCGCTAACTGCCGAAAATTTCGCTGGATCCACAGAGATTCCTTCTCCTGATACGATATGTCCAAGAAAACCAACTTGATTTAGCCAAAACTCGCACTTGCTGTACTTGGCATAAAGCTGATGTTGTCGAAGAGTTTCCAGGACAATTCGTAGATATTCTGCATGTTCTTTCTGACTCTTAGAATACACCAGGATGTCGTCGATGAAGATGACAACAAACCTGTCTAAGTACTCCCGGAAAACTTGATTCATAAGGTTCATGAATATTGCTGGTGCGTTGGTCACTCCAAATGGCATCACTAGAAATTCGTAATGTCCATAGCGAGTTCTGAAAGCTGTTTTGTGAATATCAGCTTCCTTGACCTTCACTTGATGATAATCTGAACGAAGATCTAATTTAGAGAAAACACAAGATCCACTTAGCTGATCGAATAAATCATCGATGCGCGGGAGTGGATACTTGTTCTTTATAGTGACTTCGTTCAAGGCTCTGTAATCGATGCACATTCTGTATGAACCTTCCTTCTTCTTCACAAGTAATACAGGTGATCCCCAACTTGAAGTGCTGGGACGAATCCATCCTTTCGCCGGTAATTCTTCCAACTGTGTTCGGACTTCCTTCAAACCTTCCGGACTTAAACGATAGGGTGCTTTGATCACCGGTTGTGCTCCTGGTACTAAATCAATACTGAATTCAAGAGCTCGATCGGGAGGCAAACCTGATATATCGTCAGGAAATACATCATCGAACTCTCGAACCATAACTGGTCTTGATTCTTCCTCCGCTTGAGCTGCTGCAACTACTGCTTCTCTTGGCTTCGCTTTGTAGGTACTTGGCTCCAGTGTACGGTCTCCACTTTTAAAATAGAAGACCGGATGGTCTGGAATCTCGAATACTACCCTCCTTTTACGACAGTCGATGGTAGCATAAAAAGTTCCAAGCCAATCCATTCCTAAAACCACATCGAAGTTCGGTATGTCCAGTACTTTGAAGTCAGCATAAAACTCTCGACTGCAGACGACGACTGGACACAAGCTGTATCCCATAGTTGCCTTTAGAACACCATTTCCTGAACTGACATTCCAGCTGGATACAAGCGGTGAGACTGGAATCGCATGGGTTCGGACAAACCGTTGCGACATAAAGCAGTGTGATGCTCCAGTATCAAACAGTGCAAGTGCAAGGATTGAGGATACTAAGATTGTACCTAAGGTATGTGGGATTTGTTTTAGGTATAGAAAATATGTAACTAAGTAGCAGGATCGAAAAGAAAAGTTTGAAAAGAAAAGTTTACCAGTGATAACTTGGCGAGTGGCCTCAGCTTCTTCCACAGACATCGTGAAAGCCTGGCGCCTTGGTACATTCCTCCTGGCCTGAGGAGCATTCCTCTTAATGTTCCTTTAAGCTTGATGGAACTGACGAAGAGGTGGTGGAGCTTGTGGTCCTATGGGTGGTGCAGGTAGTGCAGGTCTGGGAGCAGGTGCCTGAAGAGCTGGTCGCTGCGGATAAGTAATTGCTGGCCTGGATACAACAACTGGGTTCTGTCTTTAGGGACAAGACCCAATATCGTGAGTAGCTGAGCCGCAGACTAAGCAAAGGCGGTTGGCTCGACGGCAGTCCTTCATCATATGTCCAGTTCTCTTGCAGTAGGTGCAAAAGGCTGGGCTGGGATGACGGGTTGGTACTCCGGGTCGCCTTGGCACGAAAGGTGGACTGGACGAGGCTCCACCTGCCATCTGATTGGCAGGGCGCTTGACTCCTGCAGACTGAGGTCTGCCCTTTGCTTTTATTACTGCCTCATAACTGCGGGCAGCTTCCAGAGCGTCCTCATGAGTCAGAAATTTTCCCGTGGCTAGAGCAGCCTGAATCTCCGTATCCAGTCCTTATTAAAAGCGACGGGCTCTGATCTCATCCGTCGGTATCAAGTATGTCGCGAATCTGTTTAAAGATTGTGTTAGCTGTGTCGTATGTGATATTTAAAAATTGAACTATTGTGACATATCTTACCGGCTTAACATGGTAAATTCAGCATCGTATTCATCTACTGATTTGTCCCACATTGAACCCTGTTGTAGATGAATGAACTGATGCTCCATTGCAAACCTGGCAGTCACAGGGAAGTATTTCGCGTCGAACTTCTCGCGAAAAGTTTTCCATTCAATAGGTTGTGCAAGACGGCTTTCTTCCGCCTTCCACCAGTTGCGAGCATTATCCGTGAGCTGTAGTTTCGCCACACGGACCCAAGCGTTGTCTGGCACTTGAGCTGCTGCCAGATCGTCTTCTATACCTTGTGCCCATTCTTCAGCTTCAAGAGGGCTTCCTTTACCAAAGAACTGCTTGGGGTGTAGGGCCCTGAATTGCTTTACCCCTGGTGCATCGGTCTCGGGGCGGTTCAGGAGTTGTTGCTGTCCCTCAAGAAGGCTGCGGATCGCCTCAAATAGCATTGTTTGCTCGGTAGGTGGCGCAGGAACAGCTGGTGTGAGAGGTAGTGCTGGAGGTGTGTTGTTGACATTGGTGCTGGTGTTGTTCGGGGAATCCATAACCTTGAAGAAAATTTTTTGGGTTAGGACAGATTCAAATACATGAAATGATAAGATTCAAGGAATAGAAATTTGTAAGATTCAAGAAATATGAATTGTAAAGAATGTTATAGTTGCTGGTTCTTGTGTTATATTGCTTAGGTTGTTCACGCAGACCAGAACTGCATGATAGGGATTCATACAGCTCTGACCTGCATGGGCCACCAACAAAATCTATCACGCCCCGCTTCCCGGTGTACGGCGAAGGGGACGCGACGAGGTCCGTTACGTATATACTTAGAAGTATATACGCTAAGCGTATCTAAGCAATATAAAAGTAAATCACAAGAGATAAGAGATATAGAAATAACAGCAACTTTATTAATAACATTCTTTTGTACAATGCATGAAAAGTAAATACAACTGAAATGAAAAGCGATGCCTAAACAATGGCATAACAGGAAATGAAAATACTGAATAGAACAAGGTACAATATCTAGAGCTCGGGATCTTCGTGAAACTGATCCAAGTCTTCACTGGTGGGCTCGATCTCTGCTGGGTCCAAAGCACCTGACGACATTCAAAGAAGAAAGAAATAGAATGTCGTCAGCGAACAGGTCGCTCGGTAAGTCCCAAAGATAAAGAAGAATTAGAAAAGACAGAATAAGAGTATTTCCTAAAGAGGTGGTAAAATATTATAGAATATTGTGTTAACGCTGTTGTTTGTAGCTTGGTACAGAAGGATGCCAGTGTATACGAGAGGGGTCTCTATATGCTAGAGACCAGGGCAAACGGAATGTAGAAGGAACCGTTAAGCCACGGTACAACAGCAACGGAATATAGGTTGGGTTTCTTAATCTGACCACCTCGTGCCACCTTTAACACCTTCCGTACCAATCTACCCCTTAAACCCCGTAGTGTTTTGATAGTATTGTGTATTGTATTTTGTAAGTTGGATGACTGACCAAACCATGATATCAGTAAACAGATTGTAACTGCATAATCAGGTAAATGGAATAACGGAATAATGGATGTATATCCATGGTTTGATTCAGTCAAGTTGAATAGATTGTTAACTGGATTCTGTGATTCATGTATTCATATTGAGTTGGAATATTAAAGTATATAGATTGACTTGAATCATATTCAAGTCAGAAATAATCAGACTCAAACCCAAGTCAGACTAAAAGAAATGTAAGTTTAAGTTCTATAATTGTTAGGGTCTTTATTGCAATTTATAAAACTTAAGGGGGTTTTATGTAAAAATACTTTTGTATAGTTTTCAAGATACACCTCAAGTATTTATTATTGGTCTTTATTGTTATAATGAGTGCAATTTTATTTGTGTTATTTCTACTGAATATATCCTAATTACATAAACAAAGGTATTAATTTGTAATATTGATTTATTTGAAATTCAAGGTATTTTAATGTAACTTTTAATCTTGTAATTTTTAGGAAAAGGTGGAAACTTTATCTTATAATAAAATAGGTGTTTAAATGATAAATATAAATATATTTATACAAGAATAATTTTTAATAAATATTTTGTTTTCCAAAAATCTCATTTTTCTTAAATGTCGTATTTTAAACATTTCGAGACCGAATGCTCCTTGCGGAGCTCTGCATCTCGCACTACTAAGCCTGAGGGTGCACGATAAACCGTACTATCCCTAACGAGTTCCCCAAAAGTGGGTTGTAGTGGCGCTTTGCAAAGATTTAATAAATACTAGTCATTTAGAAAACGGTTTTATAAAGATAAGGTATTTATTTGTAAAAGGGTGTAAATTTCCGTATTTTAGATTCTAGGGTTTCCTAAGCCAACTAGCCTAATTCTAATTGGTCTAAAAGACAAGTCATTAGAAGCCTCAAATCACCTCTTCACCGCCAATTGTGGCTAGGTAAGTACAAGTGAGGAATGAGGGATCCGCTCACGAATCGTGAGGCGGGCCTTTTAAAGTTACCTTTGCTCACTTGCCTAGCCTAGACACCACAAACTCAGGTTTAGATATACGATCGATATCCACGACTTATCGTATTTTCTATTAAAAGATATTGTTTTAAAATTGTATAAAACCTAGAACTTTTAGAAAAGGTTTATAAAGAAAATGGTATTTTAATGAAAAATCTTGTTTTATCGTATTCTAAGTTTTCAAGGTAGCGTATTATGATTACATATGAGTGTGTGTGGATGTAAGTCATTACCTCGTGATCTACTTTAAGGTATAGTAAAGTTTAGGGGTTAAATGTGATAAACTAAACATGATGGTATTAAAGTGAAAGAATACGATATATTGCAAAAGCTATCATTTCATGTGTGAAAACTTGTTCAAATTAATTTTTAAGTGGTTAGTAGTCAACATGAATATGTTTAAGCATTATGGAATTAGTGATAAGTGAGATTTGATAGAAAACCGAATCGGAAATCGGTTTGTTCCGATATCCGTCGGGTTTGAAAAGTCGTATTTTAATGGAAGAAAAGAAAGGTAGAAAAGGGAAAGTTACGGGTTTGGACAAAGGTAGAGGGTGAGAGGAAGGTAGTGGGTTTGCCGGTGCGTCGAAACGTCGTGAAGAGGTCCTAGTACGATCGCCGGGATTTTGCCGTCGATTTCGTCAGCGCTTCGCCTTTCGCTCGTTTTCTCTCGTACCAAGTTCTCTTAGAATTTTGAGAGAGTGGACTTAGGAAAAGTGATGAGAGGGTAGAGGGTATGGGGGGTTTATATAGGGTTAGGCTAGGGTTAGGGTTTTTAATAAAAAAAAATATAAAAATATATAAAAATTCATTAGAACTCATTAAACCTAGGATTAAAAGGGATTTATTGGCCAAATGATAACCAATCCAAGCATTTAGAGTATGTAGGAGGGTGGACCAGGTCAAGAGCCAACTTTTCTCTGTTGGCGACTCGGCCGTCCGGCCAAGTCCGGTCGGCGGCGCCGGACTGAGTCGGCCGGTTCGCCGGCCTGCAGCACCGAGTCGGGCCGAGTCAGGCCACCAGAGGACGGGGAAACTTCGGGGGTACAATTTGGTATATTTACTTTTTGTTGTCCAGTACATATTTTGGGAGTTATGGCCTTTTGACTGTTGACTTTCCAAAAAAATAAAACAAAATAAATACAAAAATAATGTGGGGCATGGGATTTGAACTCTGGTGGCTTGGTTCAGCAGTGCAAGGTATTACCAATCAGTTACAAGCTCCTTCTTGTAATTATGGAGTGAAATAAATACTTAAAGAGATATCAGCCGCAATAAATACTCCAAGTATACATTGAATTTAAATCAATTCTTTGTACATTAAAAATGGAGTTGTTACAAAAATGAATTATTGTTGAGCTTAGAAATGCAACCAAGGGTTAAGCATGTCATTCTTAACCCATGTAGAGACTTGACCATGGACTAGGGTTAGGGTTTGGTAAAAAAATATCTTAGCAAAATATAAAGAGAGTGGACTTTGTCAACAAAACAAATATCATGACAAAAGTCTACAATTTTGAATAAACTAAAATAAATATATTTCAAACCCTAATCTTAGCCATGGTAAGAATCCATAAACCCTAGTTGTATTTGTTACCTAACATGTTACAATTATACATATCACATATATATAATTATGTAACAAAGAAAAAGAATACATTTAACATATATCACATATATATCAATGCATCCAAAGTGAGAAAAAGAATTACTTAAGTGAGCTTATATTAGTTAATGTAATGTAATATATCACATATATAATTATACAGTAAATTATCGAATCAATACTTGATCCGATAATCCGGCTATATCACATATAACCGACTAATATAAAATGTATCATTTTATCGAATCAACACTTGATCCGATAACCCGGCTATATCACATATACCAGGTCGATATCACATATCGCAAGAATAGAATACGATATCACATATCGTATTAATCTCGGTCCCGCACATATCATATATGTGCTCCTACTCCGTTTCGCCTGAGCCAGGAAACCTCTGTGTAGGACTCTAAAGACTCATCAATACGCCGGCAGTGGGTGATGATCATATCAAACACCCACAAGCTGCAAGCGGTCGGCTAAACGTAACAGCCACCCGGGTATTGAGCGATCGGTAGATCAATAAGCAAGCCTATACATACTCCTGTGAATCCAATCAGTAGCACTACCGTACAGTACGGTCTCTTTGTCTGATATGTCGCATATCCAGTTTAGGGATGGTAAACGTCAGACCCCAGTAACCGATAAGTCGTGTCGATGTGAGGCTCATAACGGGTCAAAAAACTACTAATAATACTTAACAGTATATCTCCATATCAGCCCTGGCCAGGGAATTCCAGTTATAGCCAATCGAACACAGCGCAACATCAACCCCCAATACCAGGAGAGACGAAACCCCTCCTATCGCTCATTGCCTCCATATGATTCGGGATTGTACCCAAAAGCCACTGTTTTGCACGTTCTCATGAACATGGTAAGGTGGAAATCAAAGCATAGTTGGAATCACACAAGACTCTATGACGATCTCGGGTCTACAGACTAACCTGTACCAGTGTCACTAGAGAACTGCTATCTGATGATAGGTATAATACTATCTAGGAGTTCTCGGCGAGTCCGTTCAATGTACCCAGTCTCCACTGAGCACCCGTACACCATCTTTGATGTCAAACACCGATGGATATTGGATCATCCATCGCCCATCATATGGGTCAAGATGCGTATACGCCAGTCTACTCTGGAGTATCGATGCCCTGTCTCGTTACACCCTCGACTAGGAACAGTTATAGGATGTACTCTTGGACCTGTTAGTGTATATGCCCTAGGGGCCATTATTGTATCATACTAGCTTGTATATTACTTAATGGAAGCTTGGGATATTCACAGTTATATTAACAGTCTTGCTAAACATGGTACTATGCTACTTGGTTTATATCTATCTTAATATGTGTATATGTTAGCATATCGAGAATACATATTGATAGAGCCCTTAGGATCTTGCTTGACTACCAGCTTTGTGATGGCAGTCACACTAGTGGGGGCTGAGTAGTCTACAAGCATATCCTTTTTCAGGTCCCTAGTCGCAGGATTATCGAGACAGGGCATCGATACTCCGGAGTAGACTAGTGTGCACGCTTTTCATCCCAGTTGGGGAGATGGTCTGTCCCACAGCCATCAGTACATTGTACTGGAGATAGTATACAGGTGCTCGTTGGGTTACGGGTACACCGGATAGGACTCACAGGGAACTGTTGGTTGGTGATATACCCGTCGTCAGTTAACAGTTCCCAGGTGACATGAGTACAGTATAGTCCGCAGACTTGACACTTCTGCTTCGCCTCGAGTGTGTTCCCACTGTTCTTAGATTAGTACCCTACCACGGCTCAAAGGAGTCGTGCAAACAGGTAGCAGTTGGGTGCAGGCCCAAAGCACTTGGAGGCAGTGGCGGTTAGATAGGATTCGTCTATCCCGGTATTGCGAGTTGATATCGCGCTGTGTTTGGAGAGCCATTACGCAAAGTCCCTGGCCAGGGCAATCGAGATTTACTGGTAGGATTTCCAGTAGCTTCTCAAGGTGTAATGGGCTTCGCTCCGACATGACTTATACCGCTTATAGGGGACTGACGCTTGCCGCCCTCTAGGCCTGATATGCGATAGTCCTAGACAAACAGACCGGACTGTACGGAGATTGTCACATCAGGCTCAGTAGGAGTTCGGATGGGGTTCCTCATCGGCCTTCTTATCAACATCTATCTAGGGACCATTACGTACAGCTAGTACCGCTTGCGGCCTGTGGTTAAACCCACTGCCAGCGTAGTGTTGAGTCTTTAGAGTCCAACACAGAGAGTTTCCCTGCTTCAGGCGAAATGATATAAAGGTCGTATGGTTTTACGACAGGGTTCGGACACATACGTGTTTTTACGCACGTACGATGTTCGGACAGTTTATACTGGCAGGCTTCGGTTTAAGCCAGATTCTATTATTGGATTGTTGGATTTATACAGTCTCAGTATTTCCGTGTTTTCACGGATGGGAGGGGCATTCTTGTAATTAGTCGAGAAGCTTCTAGAAGATTGATGAGTTGGAGGCTTAGGTGGAATTTGCATTAAATGGATTAGTGACTCATGGTGTGATTCATCAAATGAGTTAATGAAGCATTTATTGCTTAATGACTCATGAGATGATTCACCCAAAGAGAGTTAATGAAGCATGGTTGATATTATTATAATGTTATTCATTTTAATAATTATCATGCTTCATATATTCTAAAAAGAGACATAATTCATTATCATTCTCACTCTCACCTTCTCTCTCCTCAAGCTCTCTTTCTTCAAGAACTAACCCTAATCCTCTCATGAGTTGAGATCCTAGGGTTAGCAAGACTAATTGATCCCTAATCCTCTTCTATATTCTCTAGGTTACCTTGATTAGCACTCATAGTCACCTAGTTACCTCAAGTGAGAGGTTAAAACTTAGAGAAGTAGCTCTCGGGTGAATCTTCTACCACAACGAGAAAGCCGACGAGGAGGTGATCAACGAGAAAAAGAAGGACTTGATTCATTAGGTATAATCATCTATCATAGTAGCTTATCACTTCTATATAGTTGTTAGTTAGGGTTTAGCAAAGATCTATAAAGTTAGTCGATATTGGTTTAAACAAAATGATTGTTTTACCTATTCCGCCTCCCCGCATCATGTGGGGTGTCTAACGGCGACTTACAGTGGTATCAGAGCCTCGCTAAACCATAACTAACTTGTTAGCAAAGTCGTTAGAAATTCGATCGCAAAACGAACCCGAAAAATCATCATTTTCACCATGTTTCTGCCGATTTTAAAACGGGGTCTAAAAATTTTTCAGGGACCCGTAAAAATACAAGCAGGGAATTTTAAGAATTGTGAAGAAATTTGGGACTGTGACTTGACCATAGCGCCGCGGAACCGCCGCCGATCCAAGCGATCCGCCGTGGATCCGTAGCCGAGTTGACTCCGAGTCAACCCAAATTTGCTCAGTTATTCTTCTGTATTGATGTTGTGTTTTCTGGGATGATATGTTTCTGTTCGGGTTTTATGTGCACAGAGAATTATTTGGAGTAGATTCATTTGTGTGTGCTTGATCGAAATTCTAAGATGTTTGGCTAACTTGATTATATCTGTGATGTGTTTAATGTGTTCGTAAACCTCCCCTAACTGCTAGTATGTCGGTTAGCAGGGGGTTGCACATTTCTGTAATGGTTTTTACTGGTTTGTGTTTGTGGACTTGTTGAATTGTCGTGAATGGATAGCCGGGGGTGTGAGACGAGTGTTTCTTTCATTCAAATGTAATTTTTAAATTGTTGTAATATTCTTTTGCGGGGCACATCCGGGTTAAGGTTGTAGCCACCGTTGTATTATTTCATTTACTGTTTTCTGCTCCTAGATAGACCCAAGGTGGGGCACACAAACCACCGGGTACTTTGAAGTGTTTAGTGGCCTACTCACGTTGTTGAGGGAGACCGCTTCACTTCGGGTACTTGGCGGGTAGTTTGTCGTACCCGTAGGGGTCTAGGGTGGAGTTTTGGCTATTCATCGCGACTGTGTAATCCGTCTTTCTTTACAGGCTCAAAAGGAATGCGGATTCGTAGAAAATCCAATATGTTCATCTGTGATCTGGAATGCCTATTATTGCATCTGACGAATGTACAATATCTATATATGATAGCTATTAGACGTCACTTATGTTTTAAACCCGCGCTAGCCCAGCCCCCGCTCTGTTGTTAGTTAAGTAACCTAACGGGTGAATGACGGGGCCCAGTGGCGAATGAGGATGGCATATGAGGACGTTGTATTTTCGTTGTTTTCTGCAATGATAGGTTAATTGATGGGATGTATTATATTAATGCAAAGAAAATAAACCAAAGTTGAATCGTTGGAACAGTTTAAAAGAAACGACTCGGTTATTTTAAAACAGAAGATATTTTTTAAATTGCGGAGCTTTAACCACTCCTTTTAAAAGCTATCAGGTTCCTTCGATCATATCAAGTTCACTACGTTCACGGTTTCGCCAAAACCATTCGTAACCATCCGTCATTTCATTTGGGTATTCAGTAGTATTCAAGCTATGTATTTTGACCAACTCCAAGGCATAGTGTTTAGTAGCTGCTGGGTATTCATTTGTTGCATAGATAGATGAGTTGGTTTGGGACAGTCGTATTACCATTTGGCCAACATCAGGGGTATGTACGGATGGGTTCAAATTAACAAGATAATGATGGGTAGAACTTGACATGTGACTTATGACATTTTGACCAACGCCAAGGTCATAAGAGCATGGGGCAGAAATTGATATCGGGAATTTCTAAAGAAACTGAAATTTGTAAAGAGTTGCATACCATTTGGAGTGTGATAATTTTGGTAGGATTCCATCAGCTTTATCACACGATGATATTTGGATCCCAATCCTACTGTGAGTATCCGCTACTCATCAGGAGATTCGTCACATAACGATCAATGCTATAAACCAAGTAGGTGTCGAGAAAAGTGTCAGCGGGGCTACGCCCCCAGAGAAAAGAGTTTATTTAATTAAGGAACTTCGCGAAAACGTCGTAAAACCTCCCTCGGAGTACCGACACCGGCTGGCTGAACGGTTAAGCAAGTATTGTACGGTGAGAATAGTCCTGACTAGTTCTTCCTTTTTGGTTTGAGGAGGGATTCGAGAAAAAGTAGGAGCCATCCAGTTTAGATAAATTAAAAACAACTCTAAACTTGCAAGAGCATCATGCTAAAGTGTTCCCTCTCTCTCTCTCAATTGCAGCGACCCAGAACATGACAGGCCTTAAGTTACTATTAGATAAAAATATTTTGACGGGGCCAAACTATAAAGACTGGTTCCAGAATGTCAAGATGGCAATTACTTATGACAAATTGGGGTATGTCCTTACTACTAAGGCACCTGCTGTCCCTGGTACAGAATCCAATGTCGCGGATAAGGAAATCCGTAAGACCTTAGAGATTGACTGCACGAAGGCCAAATGCATCGTGCTTGCCTCTATGAATAATGAACATCAGAGGAGGCACGAGAATATGGATCTCGAATCCATATTTCTCCACACCAAGGAACTGTATGGAGAGCAATCTCGTATAGCTAGATACGAGACCTGGAAGAACTTGTTTCAGTCGAGGCTGGCTGTCGAATCATCTGTAGGAGAACATGTCCTTAAGATGATTGGCTATATAGAAGAGCTCGCGGACCTCGGGATGACTTTAGAGAATGAGCTATATACAGACTTGGTTCTTCAGTCCCTTCCTTCCACCTACGCTCAGTTTATTTTGAATTTCAACATTCAAGGAAAAGAAGTTGAACTTTCAGAACTCCTTAACATGTTGAGGAGTGCAGAGGGCACCTTGCAGAAAGCAAGGGAAACACTCACTATGTTTGTTCGCGGTGCTTCCTCTTCCGGGTCCAAGACAAGGGCCAAAGGAAGGAAGAAGAAGGCCGCTACCAAACCAAGAGGTGGTGTTGGTATGGTGGGAGTCAAGGGAAAAGCAAAGGTTGCGGTGCCAGTAGTGGCAAAGGACGAGTGCTTCCACTGTCGTAGGAAAGGCCATTGGAAGAAAGATTGCAAAGCTTGGATTACCAAGAACCAGGAACCGAAGCAAGCTGTGGTTTCGACTTCAGGTGTGTTTGTAATTGAAAATTGTCTGTCAATCAACTCTACTTCCTGGGTATTGGATACCGGATCAGGATCTCATATATGCAATTCATTGCAGGCACTGAAAAACCGTAGAGTGCTGAAGGTTGGTGATATGACCCTCCAGGTTGCTAACGGAGCTAGCGTGGGTGCTGTGTCCGTAGGGGATTATCACATTGGATTGACGAGTGGACATATTTTGGCTTTGCATAACTGTTTTTGTGTACCCAGTTTAACGTGTAATATCATATCAATATCGTTGTTATCAAAAGAAGGTTATGATTTCATGTTTGTAAGCGATGTTGTTAACATCTACCTTAATCATGGTTTGATTGGGTCCGGTATACTAGATAACGGTATATATGTGTTAAACTAATTACTGATTTTCAATGTCCAGAACACACTAAAAAGAAAGTCTCCTGATATAAATCAAGCTTTCTTATGGCATTGTAGATTGGGTCACATCAATGAGACAAGGTTAACTAAGTTACATAGAGAAGGATATTTGGATCCGTTCGAATATCAATCTTATACCACTTGTCAATCAAGTCTCAAAG
This sequence comes from Agapanthus africanus, assembly GCA_030015575.1. Taxonomy (NCBI): domain Eukaryota; kingdom Viridiplantae; phylum Streptophyta; class Magnoliopsida; order Asparagales; family Amaryllidaceae; genus Agapanthus; species Agapanthus africanus. The sequence goes on along the minus strand of CM057338.1, from coordinate 825,277,403 downwards.
GAAAGATGACAAAGACTCCATTCACTCGAAATGGAGTAAGAGCGAGCGAGCTTTTAGGACTCATACACAGCGATGTATGTGGTCCAATGTCTACACATGCGAGAGGTGGTTTTTTATATTTCATTACTTTTATGGATGATTTCTCTAGGTATGGATTCATTTTCTTAATGAAACATAAATCCGAAGCCTTTGAGAAATTCCAAGAATATAAGAATGAAGTAGAAAACCAAACCAGCAAAAGTATCAAGACACTGAGATCTGATCGATGTGGTGAATACTTAAGTGCCGAGTTCCTGGGTTACCTAAAAGATAAAGGAATTCTCTCTCAGCTTACTCCTCCAAACACTCCACAGCACAACGGTGTATTGGAGAGACGGAACCGAACCCTATTGGATATGGTACGTTCCATGATGAGTAATGCTGAGTTACCATGATCTTTCTGGAGTTATGCGCTAGAATCAGCTGCATATCTTTCGAACAGGGCTCCTACCAAGACTGTTCCTACCACACCATATCAGATGTGGAGTGGGAAAAAACCCTATCTTCGGTATCTGAAAATATGGGGATGTCCAGCTTTTGTTAAAAAGCAGCATGCGGACAAACTTGAGGCACGATCAGTGCAGTGTCAGTTTGTGGGATATCCAAAGAACTCCAAGGGGTATTATTTCTATTACGCAGAGGAACAAAAGGTTTTTGTTTCTCGTAATGCCCATTTTCTAGAACAGCAGTTTTTAGAAAAGGAAACAAGTGGGAGTGCAATAGAACTGGAAGAAATTCTAGAACCACAAACTACTACTGAAAGTTTGGTAGAACCAGAAGTTCAAGAAGAACAGGACATTCCCGCACCCCTTCGCAGGAGTAGTAATCCGTCTCATCCGCTTGAGAGACACTACGGTTTTCTCATAGACGGGGATAGATAAGATTGCATCATTGATAATGATGAACCTACTAGCTTCCAGCAGGCCATCCAGAGCGGCGACTCGGTAAGATGGCTGGATGCAATGCGGAACGAAATGGAATCCATGTACACCAACAAAGTATGGACTTTGGACTTTGCTCCAGATGGGGTAAAACCCATAGGATGCAAGTGGATCTTCAAGAAAAAGATTGGTGTAGATGGACAGGTGGAAACCTATAAGGCTAGACTTGTTGAAAAGGGTTTTCGTCAAAGACCTGGTTTGGACTATGACGAAACTTTTTCTCCAGTGGCTATGCTCAAATCCATTCGGATCCTTCTTGCCATTGCTGCCATCCATGATTATGAGATCTGGTAGATGGACGTAAAGACGGCTTTTCTAAATGGTAATTTAGAAGAGTGCGTCTATATGGATCAGCCAGAAGGTTTCAATCAGAGTAGGAGCGGCGGGAAAGTGTGCAAGTTGCTTAAGTCCATTTATAGACTAAAGCAGGCATTGCGAAGTTGGAACATCTGTTTTGATGAAATGGTCAAAGAATATGACTTTATCAAAAATCCAGATGAACCATGTATATATAGTAAAATTGTAGCACGGACTGTCGTATTCCTCGTCTTGTATGTGAATGACATTCTCTTGATAGGAAATGACATTCCTATGCTACAATCTGTCAAAGGATTCTTGTCACATAGGTTCTCCATGAAAGACCTGGGTGATGCCTCTTGCATTCTGGGGATCCGGATCTATCGTGATAGATCCAAGTGGATGTTGGGACTTTCGCAGTTCAGGTATATCAACACTATACTGAAAAGATTCAGTATGGGTGATTCTAAGCGCGGTAGTTTACCGGCTTGTCACGGAATCACCCTATCCAAAGAGATGTCTCCCAAGACTAATTTGGAAAGGGATCGCATGTCAGTTATACCCTACGCTTCTGCGGTAGGCTCTATAATGTATGCGATGTTGTGCACCAGACCAGATGTAGCTTACGCACTGAGCGTGGTAAGCCGGTATCAGTCAGACCCAGAGGAGAAGCACTGGATAGCAGTAAAGAACATCCTCAAGTACCTGAGAAGGACTAAGGATATGTTCTTAGTTTACGGCGGAAAAGACCTCAAGATCGAGGCTTTTGCCGACTCCAGCTTCCAGAATGACAAGGATGACTCCAAGTCCATGTCAGGTTATGTCTTTACCCTTAATGGAGGGGCGGTGTGCTGGAAGAGTTCCAAGCAGGACACCGTTGCTGACTCGACGATGGAAGCGGAGTATATCGCTGCTTGCGATGCCGCAAAAGAAGCAGTCTGGATGATGAAGTTCCTAACAGAACTTCAGGTGGTTCCATCCATTGTTAATCCAATACCTCTGTATTGTGACAATAACGGGGATATAGCTTTAGCAAAGGAACCCAGGTCCTATCAAAAGTCCAGACACATCTTAAGGCGGTATCACCTGATCAGGGAGATCATAGATCGCCGGGAGATCGAGGCCCGGAGAGTTGCAACAGATAAGAACACTGCAGATCCATTCACAAAGGCCTTACCCCAGACTCAGTTTGAGAGGCTATTCGAGATGATAGGTCTTCGATATGCCAGTACATGGCCCTAGTGCAAGTGGGAGATTGTTAGTGTATATGCCCTAGGCGCCATTATTGTATCATACTAGCTTATATATTACTTAATGGAAGCTTGGGATATTCACAGTTATATTAACAGTCTTGCTAAACATGGTAGTACGCTACTTGGTTTATATCTATCTTAATATGTGTATATGTTAGCATATCGAGAATACATATTGATAGAGCCCTTAGGATCTTGCTTGACTACCAGCGTTGTGATGGCAGTCATACTAGTGGGGGCTGGGTAGTCTACAAGAACATCCTTTTTCAGGTCCCTAGTCATAGGATTATCGAGACAGGGCATCGATACTCCAGAGTAGACTAGTGTGTATGCTTCTCATCCCAGTTGGGGAGATGGTCTGTCCCACAGCCATCAGTACGTTGTACTGGAGATAGTATACAGGTGCTCGTTGGGTTACGGGTACACCAGACAGGACTCGCAGGGAACTGTTGGTTGGTGATATACCCGTCGTCAGTTAACAGTTCCCAGGTGACATGAGTACAGCATAGTCCGCAGACTTGACACTGCTGCTCCGCCTCGAGTGTGTTCCCACTATTCTTAGATTGCTTCACTACCACGGCTCGAAGGAGTCATGCAAACAGGTAGCAGTTGGGTGCAGTCCAAAAGCACTTGGAGGCAATGGCGGTTAGATAGGATTCGTCTCTCCCGGTATTAGGAGTTGATATCGCGCTGTGTTTGGAGAGCCATTATGCAAAGTCCCTGGCCAGGGCAATCGAGATTTACTGGTAGGATTTCCAGTAGCTTCTCAAGGTGTAATGGGCTTCACTCCGACACGACTTATACCTCTTATAGGGGACTGACGCTTGCTGCCCCCCTAGGCCTGATATGCGATAGTCCTAGACGAACAGACCGGACTGTATGGAGATTGTCACATCAGGCTCAGTAGGAGTTCGGATGGGTTTCCTCATCGGCCATCTTATCGACATCTACCTAGGGACCATTATGTACAGCTAGTACCGCTTGCGGCCTGTGGTTAAACCCACTGCCAGCGTAAGTGTCGAGTCTTTAGAGTCCCGTAAGGATCCTACAGGAGGGTTTTCTCTTTGCAAATCGAGAGGATTTACAAGGGTTATGTGAACATATCCCCAGTCACGGATGGACCTTGGTTAGGGAAATGTTTATTCGCGCCCGTGGATTGTATACAAGGGTCAGTATTGAGCCACTTGTAGGGCAATATCGAAAGTTGTGGGGGTTACTTAAGCACAGGTTTAGATCTCTGTAACTTAAGACTTTCAAACCTTACGATCCGTGAGGGTCCCATAAGAGTGTTCTCCTTACGAGTCGTGAGGATCTCGCAAGTGTATTTTCTCTTTAGGAATCATAGGGATCCCTAAGTGTGTTGCACCTTAGTGATTCGTAAGGATCTCACGCAGGTGGTTTCTCCCTACAAGGTCGAGAGGACCCTATAAGTGTCCTTTAACGAGGTTGCGCCCTTTCAGGTTTTCACAAACACTCGCCGGTAGTCCTGCTGTTTTTACTCACGGAGCCCTTTCGGGTTTTCATCCGTGCCCATTTTGCTTATGGACATACCATTTTTTTTTATTCTTTTTATTTCCTTTTTCTCTTTTTTTTTACGAGGTCGCGCCCTTTCGGGTTTTCACGAACACTCGCCGGTAGCCCTGCTGTTTTTACTCATGGAGCCCTTTCGGGTTTTCATCCGTGCCCCTTTTTGCTTATAGACATAACGTTTTTATTTTATTTTATTTTTATATATATATATATATTTATATCTCGTCAGTCTAAAGATGCTGCGGTAGTAGTTTAAGGACATTTCGGTCCGCTGTTAGTTTAAGGACATTTCGGTCCGCTGTTAGTTTAGGAACATTTCGGTCCCCTATTGAGAAGCTGGCTACTGCTTATAAAGTTTGAGCTTAGGAAGATAGCGAGCGGACATAGTCGTCTTCATCTATCGTTGACCTAGGCTGTGGCTCATTAAGCGTAGTATTTCTTTAGGAAGCGACCGTTTATTGGTCTGAAAGGCCTTTCACCGTGCATGTCCATGAGTAGATAGGCCCCACCCTGGTAAACTTTATCTATGATGTACGGGCCTTCATAGTTAGGCTCGAATTTTCCCCGCTTGGCGCGATTGGGGATCATAGGCCTTTTGACCACTAGCACGAGTTCGCCTTTGTGGAATGTCCTCGGTTGGGTCAATCTTTCGTATGAGCGCATCATCTTTGCTTTATAAGCTTCCAGATTTTGTTGCGCTATGAGCCTAGTTTCATCAAGGGCGTCAAGCTCCTCAAGCCGAAGATGAGCATTTTCTTCGTCCGTTAGCTCGTGGTGAACTGCCACTCGTAGAGAGGGTAACTCTATCTCGAGAGGGAGTACTGCTTCCGTACCGAACACCAACGCGTATGGCGTTGTGTTCGTGGCTGTCTTGAACGTAGTTCGATACGCCCAAAGAGCTTCTTGCAGTCTCTCATGCCAGTCTTTCTTATTTCGGGACACTGTTTTCTTTATAATTTTCGTCAAGGTCTTGTTGAAGGCCTCGGCGAGACCGTTAGCTCGTGGATTATAGACTGAGGAAAATCTCCAGTCTATGTTATGCTGCTGTGCGAAGCGGCTGATTTTATGACTTCGGTAGGCTGGCCCGTTATCGGAGATGATCCGTCTCGGAGTTCCAAACCGATATATGACGTGCGTTTTGAAGAAATGGAGGATATTCTCCATCTTCACTTCTCTCAACGGTACTGCTTCTGCCCACTTAGAGAAGTAGTCAGTCGTCGCTAGGATGAAACGATGTCCTTTAGACTATGCTGGTTCGATGGGGCCGACTATATCAGTCCCCCACATTTCGAATGGCCAGCTAGCTACCGTTGGATGCAACGGATTTGGGTGCTGGTGGATGAAGTCCCCATGAATCTGGCATGAGTGATATTGCTTCGCATATTCGATGCAGTCTTGAATCATCGTGGGCCAGTAATAGCCCATCCGTTTGATCTTCAACTTCATCTTTGGACCTGCTTGGTGAGAACCGCAGATTCCGTCATGAACTTCCTGAACGACTCTTTCCGATTCGTCCGGTCCTAAGCATCTCAGCCACAGAGAATCGAATGACCTCTTGTATAGAGTATCATTGACGAAGGCGAAAGACAGAGCTCGCTTTATGAGTTGATGTCTCGCGGACGCATCTTCGGGCATTTGGTGGGACTTGAAGTAGTCTATAAAGACTTCCCTCCAATTCTCAACCTTCTCATGTTCTTTTATTTGCAAGGTCGCTTGTTCAGTCACTCCCTTCTCTTCGGGTGATTCCGAAGGTATTTCTGCGGGGGTGAGCACCCGACGACTTTGTACCATGATTCTAATGTCATCGAGGTTCTCGTCAGCCATTTCTTTAGCAAGTTTGGCCAACGCGTCAGCTTTGCTGTTATCCGCGCGTGGTATGCTCTCCAAAGTATAGGAGGGAACTTGGGTTAGCAGTTGTTGCACCTTTTCACCGTATTTTACCAATTCCGGTTTGCATGTTTGGTAATCGCCGTTTACTTGACTAACGACCAGTTGCGAATCTCCGTATATGAGGAGGTTTTCAATTCCCATGTCAATGGCGATCTCGAGGCCTGCTATCAGAGCTTCGTATTCTGCTTCGTTGTTTGTCCTCGGTTCCGTCAGGGAGAACGCGTAGCGCATTATCCCTCTTTGTGGAGTTATAAAGATGAGTCCTACCCCCGATTTGATTATAGGGGTACTTTGTTTGCGCTTCTTCACGGAAGATGCTCCGTCAAAATAAAGCTCCCATCGGGTATTATCACCATCGATCGCATCAAACGCATGTTCGTCTGGAAGATCGCAGTTTAAAGGAGAGTCGGCTGGTATCGGGTGCTCAGCAAGGAAGTCGGCGATGGCCTGGCCTTTTACTGCCTTGAGTGGTCGATATGCTATCGAGAACTCCATTAAGAGCAGGGCCCATTTAGCGAGTCGTCCTGTCAATATGGCCTTTGACATTAGATATTTGAGAGGGTCCACCTTTGAAATGAGATAGACTTCATGCGCTAATGCGTAATGTCTAAGCTTTGTTATTGCGAAGATCAACGCCAGGCAGTGTTTTTCAATGGGGGAGTAATTTCTTTCTGCCCCCAGCAGCACTCGACTTAAGTAGTAAAATGCTCTTTCTTTCCCCTGGTCATTCTCTTGTGCCCATAATGCGCCCAAAGAACCTTCAAGGGCGGCCGTGTGAAGAATGAGAGGTTTTCCCTTCACTGGAGCAGCCAACACTGGAGGGTTTTGCAGGTACTGTTTGATCTCGTCCAGTGCGCTTTGGCACTTTTGATCCCAGACAAACGGGGTTCCCTTCTTCATCAGGTGGCTGTAAGGGCGGCATTTTCCTGAGAGGTTGGCTATAAATCGTCGTATGTACGCGAGCTTCCCTTGGAGAGACCGCAGTTGTTTGAGAGTTCTCGGCGGAGGCATTCCCATGATTGCCTTGATCTTGGACGGATCTATCTCGATACCTCGGTGTCGAACGACGAATCCCAGGAATTTGCTCAAGGAAACCCCGAATGCACACTTCAGAGGGTTCATCTTCAAGTTGTATTGTCGAAGACGTTGAAATACGGTCTTCAGATGCTCGAGATGTTCCTCATATGAATTGCTTTTAACAACGAGGTTGTCGATATAGCACTCAACAATTTCGTGTATAAGGTTATCGAAAATCTTCGTCATGGCCCTTTGGTAGGTTGCACCGGCGTTCTTTAAACCGAAGGGCATCACCTTGTAACAGAATATTCCCAAAGGAGTCCGAAAAGCCGTATGTTTCTGGTCTTCAGGGTGCATTTTTATTTGATTATATCCTGATGAGCCATCCATGAATGAGAAAATCTCATGCGTGGACGTATTGTCTATCATTAGTTCGGTGACTGGTACTGGGAAATCATCCTTCGGGCAGGCTTTGTTGAGATCCCGAAAGTCCACGCATATGCGCACCGTACCATTTTTCTTCATCACTGGGACGATATTAGCAATCCATTCAGGGTATTGAACCTCTTGGATAAAGCCGGAGTCTATCAGCTTTTTGACTTCCGCGTTGATGCTCATTTCGAGCTCAAGCCGCATTCTTCTCGGCGCTTGTTTGACCGGCTTGACACTCGGGGATATTGCCAGTCTATGTACAGCAACTTCTGGATCAAGTCCCGGCATCTCGGAATAGTTCCATGCAAAGCAATCTTTATGCTGTACAAGGACGTCCTTTAACGCAACCACCTTTTCCTCAGACAGCAGCTCGCTGACGAATGTCGGCCGCGAATCGTTTATCGTCCCCAACTCAATTTTCTTGAGGTTATCCGCAGTGGTATGTATGCCGTCCTCCAGTTCATTCGGAGCTGGGGGAAATTCTGAGATCACCTCATCATTGCTGTTTTCGAGGCACCAGGGAAGGCTGCCCATGTTCTCGGATTCTTCTTTTAATATCGTTATCATACGACAGGTGCGAATTTTCTGCCAATCCCAATGTGGAACTGGTTTTTCTTTCGTGGCCTTAGGCTCGTGCTTCTGTGGTGGCGCTACCTTCCAGTTATCAGAAAACGTGAATTTGCCAAGCTGATACTGATCTTCAACCCAATTCTTGAAGGTGAAGCAATCTTCAAGAGGGTGTCCCATTGCTCGATGGTAAAAGCAATAATTTGGGTTGAATACCTCGCCTGCGTGCTCGGGGTGCTTGGACTCTGGCAGCGTAAGCATTTGATGTTTTAGAGCAAGATCAAATATCTTCCTTGTTTTGTTCCGAGGAAATGAGTATGCTCGACCCATTTTCTTCATGAGGGCTAAGTCAGTAATGCTCGATTCTCGGATACGTGGTTTCTTAGCTCTGCCTTGTGGTTGTTGAGCGTCTTTTCTGCCCTTTGACTTGTTTTTGCTTTCGCGTCGAACCTTTTTTGTAGCAGGTTGACAAGGAGCGGCCTTTTCATCCTTCACGGCCTGTCGGAGAAGGCGTTGCGTCTTGGCTTTCTCATAGATGGCCATCTCGCGGTTGTGGTCATCTCGGATTTTTTGACCAGCTTCCCTTATAAGCTTGTCCATTTGTTCTTCAAATGATGGACCGAGCAATTTTTCATCAGGAACTTTTACTGGCTTAGGATTAGCGTCCTCCCATTGAGCGTCCGCATCTTCATCGAAGTCATACATGACATAACAGCTATTTACTAGCTCTCGTTTCTTTAGCCGGATGTACCCAAGCCCTTTTGTTTCCATTTTCCCGTTAGGCAGTTTGCGTTGGGTCCCGGGAACATTCCAGACCCTGTCATAGAATTTGGCCTCTCTAACGGTCTGTCTGAAGGATATCCCCTGGCGTTTCAGCAGCTTCTTCAAACCCTCTGTATAATATCTGGGAAGACGGATAGGCTGAAGCCTGTCGAGCGCAGGATCTGCGCCATACCAGATCTCTTTTTTCATCTTGGTTTCTTCAGAGCGGTAAAACAGGATTGCCTTCTCGTTTTCTCGCCTGGGAGGGATATAGAATGTCCGCAGCTCTTCTACACTGTAGATATTAAGTGCGTTCAGTTCTTTATGATGTTTAGGCGGCACCATGGCGACTTGCAGACTTTGCTCTTCGTCAGCGGAAGCTTGTATTGAAGGTCGAGCAGAGAATACGACATGGACCTCATCCTCCGAGTCACTACCAAAGACCAATGTAGGAGTGGACGGTCCTGGCTTGTTATGTTGGGGCGGACCCGAATAAACGATCTCCTCTTCTTCCTCGGTATCACTGCCGAAGACAGGGATGGTGGCGTTAGTTTTATTTTCCGGCTTGTGACACTTCTCCGTGTCTTCGAAATCCGGCAAAAAGTATTTGGCATCTTCGTATTTGCGGACCTCGTTCACAGAGAACGGGTTCAGTTCTCCCGTCACGGTATATTCGAAACCATCCTTAAAATACTTCATACACTGATGTTGTGTAGAAGGGATGATGTTGTACTCGTGTAACCATGGTCGGCCGAGCAAAGCGTTGTAGCATGTCTTGGCATCTATGACGTGGAACTTAATGTCCGTGACGAGTAATCCGAAGCGTAGCGTCAATATCACAGATCCAAGAGTCTTTGACAATTGGGAGTCGAACCCGGATATGGTGATCTTGTCCCGAGCAAGGTGCTGGACGCTCATGCAGATTTCCTTTAACACCCGCACGTTGAGTAGGTTAACAGACGACCCGTTATCGATCAGAATTTTGCCTATCTTTATATCATGGCAGTATCCTGAAATATAGAGAGGGCGATTGTGTTCGCAAGTCCCAAGTAGAAGGTCCTCATCGCCAAAAGTAATATCAGCCGTGTGTACTTCCTCCAACTCATCCTTCATCTTTTCCTCGGCCAGGCATGCTTGGAATTGTTCCGGGTCTTGGAGTGCCTTAATCAATGAATCTCTCGCCTCTTTTGATAGCAAAAGGGCGTCAAGAACGCTGAGCTGCGAGGGCAGTTTCCTCAGATGTGCTAAAACGTTGTAATCCTCCTTATTCTTCTTTAGTGGGTTCTTAGCGGTTAACTCTTCCGCAACTTGGTCATCGAGAGTAATATCCTCAGAGACCTTTTCTTTCCCTTTATCTTTTCTGTTCAAGGGTCCGAGGTTCTTTTCAGGCAGCGTCCGATTTCGCAGACCTTCGGTTCTTCTTCTTTTCCTGAAGCGGACTCTTCAAAGAGAGGGGCAAGTTCTAGCTCTACATTAGAATCACTCCCGAATGTAGGCACTTGTGATCCACCGGGGTCAATCATGCAACAACCACCGCTAGTTTTATCAAGCACTTTGATCATTCCGTTCTGCTCTCGGCGGGCTTTGCGCTTTTCCCGCTTAAACTGTTGCCGGTGAGTAACATATCCTTGCCACCACTTACCGAAAGCTTTGCACTCTTCGGTGGGATGCGACACCTTCCGATGGTACAAGCAATAGGAGGGGTGGTTTTCCATTTCACCCGTAATGTTTTTCTCGGAGGGTGGTAGCTTTATACCCATCGACACAGCCTTAGCGAATCTCTTCTTTATCTTGAACTTGATTTTATCTGTGGTGGATGTATTTTGTTCTGGCGGGAGTACCGCAATTCTTTCGTCAAGGCGCTGGCGTTTGGCCCTTTCGAATATAACCGCTTCGTTATCCCGATCAGCTTTGCCCTTTAAGAACGCCTGATTTAGGAATGCATCAATCACTTCATCCGACGGCTCCAGAATTTTTAGTGCAGGCTCTGCCCCCAGCTTTTCAGCGCGAGGAGTCTCCTCATCGGTTGTGGACAAATGGGAAATCACATGGCAACTTGCCACATGTTCTTCAGATTCATTTGACGAACTACCTCCCTCATCTTCTGCTTGGAAGACGTGGTTGAGGAACTCTTACAATGTAATGGGAGTCCGCGCCTTCTGGTTGTACTCTTCCAGCGCGTCAATTTGCTTTTGCAAGTCCGTGCGCCTATCGCTAGGCTTCACCGGTTTCTTGGCCTTCTTCTTTTTCTTCGAAGACTTTGACGACTGGCTACTAGTGCTTGAACCCCCATCATTGGTCTTTGGAGTTGGACGTGGCTTTAACATCCCCTCAACGACCTGCGGTTCCAATGGGCTTTTCCACTTGATCGCCGGACATGTCCGAAGATCATTTAGCATTCTCTTCGTTTTTGAAGATAATACAACCTCCCACGGAGTTTCTTCAATGACAGAGCATGTTGCCCCCGGCGTATTCGTCCCTTTAGAGGTGTGGGGCTGCGGGGGATCACCTTCCATTTGTCAGATAACGTAAATTTTCCCTGTCTATACTGGTTTTCAAGCCAATTTTTGAAAACGTAGCAGTCCTCAATCGGATGGCCTAGCACTCGATGATAGGGGCAGTAATTAGGTTCGTTGATGTCACTTGGTTGCAACGGACGTTTTGGATCTGGCAGATTTATGAGTCTGTTGCGTAATGCCAGCTCGAATAACCTCTTCGTTTTATCGCGGGGAAAGGAATAAGGACGTCCCATCCTATCCTCAAGGGGTACGTAAGGGCGCGTATTGTTTGGACAAGCAACCGGCTTCAAGTCGTTCGGTTGTTGTTGAGCATTAGCGACAATGATCGCTTTTCCCTTTCCTTTGTCATTTCGGGAATCTGGCTTTGGGAGAGGGGGTTTATGACCCATCTGGTCCATTTGCGCTAGTTTGTCAATCAAAGCCTGGAAGGAAGTCAGCTTGAAAAACATCATAAACTGTGAGATGGTTGCCTGTGGATTAAGGGTTCCAACAAACATTCCCACCGCAGGGGCTTCTTCTATGCGCTGCTCACACTTTGACTATAGATTACGCCACCGTATAGCGTACTGAACCCATGTCTCGCCGGGTTTTACCCTGGCGTTAATCAGTGCCGTCATCGGGGTACGTTCACTGGCACTTGCAAAACGCTGGGTAAACAGCAGCTCCATTTCCGCAAAGGTTTTGATAGAATCATTAGGGAGTTCAGAGTACCACTCGAATGCCGTATCTGATAGACTTCCAACAAACTGGCGGAGCAAAAGCTTGTCATCGCCGCCGGTGTTACCGTAAAGCGCCCTGAACTGGGCGACATGCTGATGGGGATTGCCAGTCCCTTTGTAGACATGAAACTTGGGAATTGTGTAACCTGGCGGGTATTTGATTTGGTCATACCAGCCTGGATATGGCCGCCCCGTTTTTACGACGTGGCCGGCTGCTTCGGCCGCATGATGAACCTTTATTTGCTGGGCTATGTATTCGTCCAGATCAGTCTTAGAGATTGTATCCTCTTTAGCTGTCAATAGAGCGGGCTGCGGATTTAATGTATCTCCCTTATCATCTCCAAGGACGGTTAGGGGTTCTTCAGCGGGAGGATCTTGTTGTATCATCATCCCTATCATGTCCTGGAAGAGGAGGCCCATCCGCTGTATGTTGGCCGCTTGTTCAGCAGCCTCTTTATCCCTCTTTTCCAGTACTCGGCAAAGGAACTCGGCGTCGGTCTCTTACTCCTGGCGCTCATCTAAGGACGTCTCAGGGTTCTCTTTTGGCCCAGTGAGTGCAGCCATTGTGGTCATCATCTCCTGGAGCTTTTGTTGCTGCTCCTGAGCCTTGGTCACTGATCGGGTGAGCGGTCGGTGACCCGTAGAAGTACGGCTTTCTTCCTTTCCAGAAGCCATATAAACCGTATGAACAATTATGCCCCCTGACTTGGGGCGTTTAGGTTGATCGCTTTTAAACTTTGCCGCTGACGCGGGAGCTTTCTCTGGCCTCCTTCTTTTGTGGGCCATCGAGGTTAAAGGAGCCGTTGGAGTGGGCATCTTAACAACTGTCACCCTCTGCTGTTTAATGGGGCAGTTCTTGTTATTTTCCACCTTCGCCTTTTTCTGGTGACGCAAGTGGTCTGGATCGATCACGGAGTCTTGAACCCTCCGCCATACTTTATAAATTTTTGAGGATAGCCGTTGAGGGGGCTGTTCTTGTTTTGTTTCTGGAACTCTCTCCGCAGGTGGAGGAGATCTTTTCAAGGTAGCGGTTGGAGAGTTCTTACGCACTCTCCTCAGTAGTTCAAAGCTGTTCCCAGTTGGAACAGCAGCGTTGACTTCCACCATTGGAGCGGGTGGAGTTATCCCTGAGGGGGAGCTGCCCCCTGCTTTCCTCACTCGTCGCCAATGGCGACGTCGCGCACGACGAGCCGTTGGGACTGGCTCGAAAATCGAGATGGTTTCTTGTTGCCCCCTGTTTGAGTGTGGGGTAACTGCCGATGTCAGCCTATCGAAGACTGATGCCTTTTGACCAGCTGGGGGAGGAGTGGGAACCGTCAATCTTGTGAAGACCGACTCTCTGATGGGGGAAGCCGCTTTAACGACTTCCGAAGCAGCGGCCGTTGCCCTCTTTGGGATGGCCACTTTATAGTTCTGACCTAGCCTGGTGAAAACGGAGGCTGTCGGTTTAGTAGCGGGCGACCCGTTGACAGGGGCTGTCGAAACAGTGAGCCGGTTGAAGACCGACTTTCTACCCACTTCCGGTGCAGGTATTGGTGCAGAAAAGCTTGCAGGTAGGATCATAGTCCCGAAGAACAAGCCGGTGGTGGCTTGGGTCACCTGGTCTACCGGCAGAGTAAGGAAGGAAGCCGCTTGGGGCCCATATGCTACACCTCCTGGTGAGGTGGAGCGTCCGTTGCAGCGGCATTTCGAGCAGTTGGTACAACTAGAGGCCATTGAATCTTGAATTCTGCGCCAGGTAAAAGACCAAATCTTAGTAACTTGAAATCCGAAGACAACCATTTAACGAACCGCGATTGGTTCGCGAAGACGACACACGAAGTGTGGAGTGGAAAGAGGAAAAGGTCCCACCGGGGGTGCCAGAATCTGTTCCCCTCCGAAAGGCGGACTAGACTTTGCGTCCATGCCTGATGTTCGGGGCAGATGCTATTTGGTTTTATCCGTTTATCTCTCCGAAGATGCCAAGTTGATTTATGGCACCGTGTATCGGAGGTTTAGACGGATGCGGCCGATGTAGCAGACTTCGTCAGATTCCCCCTCAGGATGAGGGGTTTCTGATTGTGGGGACGCTCTTCCCTGCAGGCGCAAGCCCCTGCAGTTAATTACGCTACCGCATCACGGTAACAACTTTCTCCTTCTCCAGAATTTCACTTCGTGTCGTGTGTGTTTGTTTTGTTTGCGGTTGCCCGTGGATTGTATACGGAGACTGAGTAATGCCGTCACCCGTAGGACGTGGATTAGTCCAAATCCGTATTTACTTAGATTTGGGTTTGGTGTTTTTAGTTTAAGGATGCATTAGTCGCGTTGCGGCTAAGATCAACTTAAACGTTCGTTAAGAATACCTTAGTCCTGTTTTAGACTAAGATCAACTTAACGTAGTGATTAATTTAATGTATGGCCATCAGGACTCGTCACCTCTCTGACGTCGTTGAAGGATTACAACGATAGGTGTCAGAGGAGCTCGGAGATGTACCATCGAACCCGAATTGATTTGGAGTTTTATCATTCATTTAGATATCTAAGGATACGTTAACCGTATTTGGGGCTAAGATCAACTTAGACGGGACCGTTTAGATCCGACAAAAGAGCGTTTGGAGGCTCTATTGTTTCAGTTTAGGGACGTGGTGGTCCATAATTAGTTTAGGGACGTTTTGGTCCGTCACCAGTTTAGGGACCTAGTGGTCCATTATTAGTTTAGGGACGTTTCGGTCCGATGTTAGTTTAAGGACGTCTCGGTCCGATGTTAGTTTAAGGACGTCTCGGTCCAATATATCTTAGGGACGTCTCGGTCCGATGTTAGTTTAAGGACATCTCGGTCCACGAGTTTAAGGAACCCGCAGTCCATATGGGTGTGTGGTCGTTGGGACCCGTCACCTCTTTGACGTCGTTGAGGAATTACAACGATGGATGTCAAAGGAGTTCGGAGATGTACCCTCGAACCGGATGTAGATAGATTTAGGAGAGCCATTTTGCTCAGTCAATTTAATTTAAAGACTTATGGCCACGATTGGGCTAAGTCCAGAAAGGATGCAGAGCATCAATTTTATTTGGGCCCAGCCCTTTTATTGCTTTGCAATTTATTTTGGCCTGCTAGGTCTTTTTGATTTGGGCCTAGCCCTTCAAGTAATGCATTGCATTTGTGCAAAGCACCAAGAATCTTTTAGATTCAGAAGTGCAGAGCACTTTTTAATTTCTTGATCTAAGTTTAGATCAAAGAAAAGAAAGAAATCTTTTCTTTTTTCTTGTCTCAGAGAACCAGAGGTTCATAGCAAGTGCAAGGCACTATTTTTATTATTTTTATTTATTTATTTATTTATTTATTGAAGATCACTGATCTTGTTTTTTAGATCAATGATCTATTCTTTAAGAGAATTTTCTCTTATCTCAAAGGTTTTTACCTTCTTTTTTTTTGTATTCTCAAGGAGTTCTCCAGAGTTCTCTTCTCTCTTCTTCTTTTTTTTTTTAAAACCCGATGATCCTTTGAAATGAGGTTTGGGGTCCTTTTTATAGTGCTCAAAAATTAGTTAAATTTGTTAAAAAGATCTTTTTTTGAGTGATTTGGGGAATTTTCCCCACCGTTGGATCTTTGATCCAAAGGCCCCTGTTTTACAGAAGAAATCTTCTTGTTTTAACAAGAACAGAAAAAATTTCCTCAAATCTTCATTCTGTTGTTGCGCAACTCACCAGCGCGTGACACGTGTCGCGCAGCGAGGCGCTTGCGCAGCTGAGCTTGCGCAACTGCGCAGACACGTGTCGCGCAGCGGTGCGCTTGCGCAACAGGGTGTGCGCAACTGCGCAGACACGTGTCGCGCAGAGGTGCGTGTGCGCAGTTGTGCTTGCGCAACTGCGCAGACACGTGTCGCGCTGCAGTGCAATTGCACAACAGCGTTTGCGCAACTGCACAGACACGTGTCGCGCTGCGGTGCGCTTGCGCAGTTGCGCTTGCGCAACTGCGCAGACACGTGGCGCGCTGCGGTGCGCTTGCGCAGTTGAGCGTTGCTTTTGCTTTTTAAAGAGCCTTGCTTTGATTGAACGCACTGCCTTGGGCGTTGTGCTGCCGAGTCAACTTCTGACACGTGGCAAATTGCGCGCAGCGCACGGGATCCGAAGCGTTGCTTCAAAATTTTTGAATTTTTGAAATTGAAACAGAGCCTTGCTCTGATTGGGGGAACAATAACGTATGTAAGAAGCGTGTAAGAACTGTGTATTATTCGAATTCGTATCATTATTAAGTTATTTCGAAACCCCGTTTGGATATCTAGTTTGGAAAACCGTTGTTTATTTTAATTACATATGTATGTATGATTAATCAAACTTAAGTCTAAAACCAAATAAGCTCAAGCTACGTACTAATTATGGATATGTTGATATCTATATAATATGACATGATATTTTACTATAAAGTAGTATACATACCGGCATCTCCTTCAACTCCTGAACGGTGGCCCTCAAGCTCTCCAGTTCCTGATGGACACGTCGGTCACTGGAGACGGAGGAAGTAACCGCCGGGGTGGAGTCCAACCTCATATGGGCCCTTCTAGGGTCCAGTCCCCGGCCTATCTCCCAACCTCCGTGGTGCCCTCCATGTGCGGCGTCCAGAACTGGGGTCAGCAGTCTCGGATCGCTCTGTCCGGGAAAATCGATCCCCGAGGCCTGGGCCTGCTCAACCACCCGCTCCTACACCCACATTAAGCAGTAAAGTATAAGTATAAAATTTAAATTTGAACCTTCCAAAACTAAAATTTCAAATTTGGGTAGAAAAAATATTAACACTTACGCAATACTCCTGGGTAGCGACGTCGGGATATCGAAGCTCGCCCGTGGCGGGATCTGTCGAGGTGCCGTGGACGGCAAGATATGCGGACAGCACGCTCGGTGTACCACCTGACGCCACGGTCCGAGATGTCTGCAATATTAGAAAGTAACTCTTAATATTATAAATATTAGAAAATAACTCTTAATATTGCAGAATATCACAAAGGTCGGTCTATTGTAATTTACCGATAACTCCATGGCTCGAGTAATGTTCCTTGAGCCACCTGTGTAAGTGGGGCGACCCCTCTTCGCCGACTTCCTGTTCTCTGTATTCTGAGCGGCCTGTTTCTGCACAACGCATTAACATTTAGTTTTCTAATTAAGGAACACAAAGAAATAAATTATATCATAAATAATGAATTACATTTAAAATACATACCTGTTTGCGTTGGGAGTCGAAATAATCGCACAATAGAGGCCATGTCTCTATGTCGACTCTCGCAAACGCCGGAGTAGATAGGAAGGCCGCTCTCTCTGCCTCGGGGGTCACCATCCACAGGGAGTAGCAGTCGGCCTTCAGCTCATTCCTGTTGTATCGGACCTTGGTCTACATGTTCTTCATCAGGCCATTGTACAGAGCATGAAGGTTGAGCACCCTCCCAGGATGATCAGGGTCGGCTACAGGCTGAAAATCGTAATCCAACTGAAAATACAAAAAAACATTGTTATTAGATTGCAAGTGTTAATAATAAATATATTGGATAAATAAAATGAAAATAGGCCGTTAATACGTACCCGAGCTTGATCAAAGAAGAGGGCGAATGAGCGCCAGTGCTGCTCGCCCCACTCAACGTGAAGTGGATAGTTCTTCACGAGCCGGCTCTCGTCCCCCATATACCGGCCGAACCTCTCGGCATGAGGACCGGTATAGCGATAGTCAAGGGTAAAAAAAAAGGGGAATGCTGCCTCCCCCTTAGCTCTGTCAGGCCTCAGCCTATGGGACTGATTCGGGCCTCGAGTCCCCCTCTGGGGATGGGGAGGCCCTGCGTCTGCACGAAATATCAAGACAATCAATATTAAGACAAAGTTGTATTAAGAAATCAAGGTTAAACGAAAATTCAAGTGTGATATATACCTCCGGTGACTATCGCACGAGCCTGGGCCCGGGCAGCAGCACGAGCGGGACGATAGTTCCTCCGGTGAGGAACAACCGGGGTCCCGGATGCGGACGCATCCCCTCCAACTAGAAAATAAATATCGACGCTAAATTTCCATGAAGTTCATATTTATTCTATAGAGCATATGTAAAATGAATAAATATTTTAAATTTATTCATACTAACCTGGAGACGATGCGGAGGGTATGGAAGCGGCAGGAGTGGCCCCTGCGGAAGATGTGGACGCACCACCTATAATTAGACAATTAAAAATAGATTATATAAGTAATTGTAAAAAGAATGTGTAGATCAATAATATAACGTTCTAAATCAATATGCATGCACTATAGGATATATAAACATACCCGCAGGTGCGGTGGTGTCACCACCTACAGCTAGACAATAATAAAAATTGCTAAGTAAGAGCAAAAGGAATGTGTGTATTTATGATATAGCATTCTAAATCAATATACATGCACTATATGATATATAAACATACCTGGAGGAGCGGGAGTGGCCTCTGTCCCAGATGTGGACGCATCACCAACAACTAGACAATCAAACATTGACAATATAAGTAATTTTGACATAAATAGGCATGAATATCTGTAATATTACATTCAAAATGGATATGCGTGCAGTATACCTGGAGATGTGGCAAAATCCACACGGAAGGAGGCATCCGAAGGGGTCTCCGATCTGGGAGCAAGACCGGCCCTCTGAAGCTCCCTACGGAGCTCTCCGGGCAGCAGAACCGCTCTGCCTCTGCCTCTTCCTCTACCTCTGCCGCGGCTGGAGCTCCTGCCGCCCCTCGCTGCTCCCGACATCGTCATCAAATCTAGATAAACGGTTCGTGGACGCATTAGACAATCATTAAAAGTATTGACTATATATGTATAGAGCGTAAAATGTGAAGTAATAATATAACATTACTGATAACCTTTTTCGTTTCATGGGCGCATTATACATATCTACTTGGATTTCATCGTCGATGTCATTTCTAACCCACGTAACTTCATGATCGGTCGAAGACAACCCGTCCTTCGAAACAGACGGTTGGAGCACTTTAAGCCTTCTTTCTTCTTCGTCCTCATCGCTGTCCTCGAATTCTGGGATATCGTAGACATCTCTGGGTTTCCATCGGCATACAACACTCCATCCCGGATGCTTCAAACACTGTGAGTAGTATACTTGGAACGCTTGGTTCGGAAAGATAAACGGATCGTCCTGACCGTAAAATCGAAGTGTGTTCACACTGGTCAATCCATATTCATCTTTCCAAGTCCCAAGATTGCTTCTCCACCTGTCCGTATCGGTTCGCGGATTGTACCAAGTACACTGGAATATATAAAAGGGTTCTGATCGTCCGGGATAGTGGATGCCGAGTATACAATTTAAGTACCCATAGTAAATCACACCGTCCGATCCTATCGTCGCAATCCCACTATTCTGAGTGGTTCTAGATGTGTCTATGTCCTTAACTTCGAATTTGTATCCAAGGACACCAAATCCTTTGTAATATGCAACCTCCATACTAGGAAATTGAGCTAAACATCTTGAATCACTCTCAAATGATGCAGACAAGTTCGGATCGTGGATCTAACAAAACAAATTTTACGACAAATACATAACGATACGAGTTTAGATTAAAACTGATAGCAATAAAATGTTATTCGAATAACTTACATGATCTGTGACCCAATCACAAAAATTATCCTGATGGTATTTTTCCAAACGTTCTTCGTTCCAATCAGGATGCCCCTCACGTACCTCGTTAAAATGAATTCTGTTTTCGACAAATAATTGTGACATTAATATTATATCATTTCATACACACACAAACACAGATATAACAATTAATCCAAAAGAACTTACTCTCTAATTTGTTTAAGTTATGCGCAATTAAGCAAGATAAACCGGTATATCTTGTTGATAAACATAGTGTCTACCCTCTTATACTCGGCTTTACCATATGGCCCGTCTTGAATTCTTCGTGGTCGGTTAAGCCTTGTCTCAATGTTCTCGTCCAGATAGCGGGAACAAAATGTGGTTGCTTCATCAAGAAGATAACCTTGCATGATAGAACCCTCTGGTCGATTTTTATTGCGTATATACTTCTTAAGAGTGTAGAGGTACCTAATGAGAATATGTTGAATAAATAAATACGGGCATACAGGACAACAATAAATTTATAAATTGCGCGAAACGAAAAATTACACGTACCTCTCGACGGGATACATCCATCGATATTGTACCGGTCCGGCTAACTTCGCCTCAGTTGCAAGATGAACCGTCAAGTGTATTATGATATCGAAGAATGACGGTGGGAAAATACGCTCAAACTTGCAAAGTATCAACGCAATAGAATTTTCTAGTTTATCCAGCGTCGCAACCTCCAGTGTTTTAGCACACAACTCCCTGAAAAAACAACATAGGTCGTTGATTACTAGACCAACCGAGTCGGGGAGAGAAGTCTTGAGGGTAATGGAAGAAGGTGCTCCACGATAACATGGTGATCATGACTTTTCAGCCCATCGATCTTGCCCTTCACAATTTTTATTTTCTTGCTGAATGATCCTGAGAAACCGGTGGGGACTTTCAAATCATGCAACACCGGCAGGAATCTTTTCTTCTCCGGTTGTGACATATGATAAGCGGCATTGGGAAGTACAAACTTTCCCGGTTTACCCGCTACCAGTCTAGGGTGCAATTCACTTCTTATTCCCCACGCTTGTAGATCCATCCGAGCATTCATGTTATCTTTCGATTTCCCGTCTTTACAAAGAAGCAAGATAAGTATGTGCTCTGATACTCCCTTCTCTATATGCATGACGTCTAGACAATGACGCACTGAATTTGTAGACCAGTACGGAAGCTCGAAGAAAGTGGTTAACTTTGTCATGACCCGCAGGGTACGGAACGTGACTGGCACTTAAGTTTACGAAACGTCTCAAGACGTCCGTAAAATAAGTAAGCCAAAGCCCAGAAACCAAAACCAAATAAGCAAAAGAGTGAAGAAAACCCAATCAATTGAAAGCGAGTTTATCAAATAAGTCATATAAAACCTTTTTAAAAACAATATCAATTTTTCCGAAAATTTCGGCAGAGTCTCCTTTGTAAATACTGGCCCCCAAAATGGGTACAACAAGAATATATATAAATCCAACAAATAAGGTTTCCCCAAGTGGGAGCTAGCTCTTCGCCACAAGGCGGTCACAAATCCCACGCAATATAAAACAACAACATGCAAAATAATCATAAAGAAGCATAAGAAAAACCGCATGTCGACTCAAGTGAGCTCGACCCCAAAATACAGCATAAAAAGTCCACAAATCTCACAGTCTCATCTCTAGGTCAATATACAACAATACTGGTAGATACAGTAGATGGAGTACTCTAGATACAAAGAATATACAAGATGGTACAAAAATAATAATACAACCCACCTACGAGCAAAACCCTCGAGTCCTGGCAAAAGAGGCAAAAGAAGCGGTGCGCCCGCCGCTACTGTGCTGACGGAGCGGACCTGCAAAAGACTGTGGCACAACGGGGGTGAGTTGCCAACTCGTGAGTAATAAATAACATCTATAGAGGCTATCACAAGTATGCACACAAGCATCCTAGCATCTATAATACAGGTATGGCAGGACATAATAGCAGGTATGTATGCAATATGAATATACTAGCAGGTATGAATGAAATATGAATCAGCTCGTGATCTGAATGTGTAAGTATAAGAAATCATGTTTTTCCTTTAGGAATCTCTTTTGAAATACCAGCACAATACCAATAGAATCAACAAGAACCTGTGTCCAGCAACGACACCTCAAAACTATCACAAATCTCATATATCCATGTCATAGTATCTCTGGCCTCAGCCATCCGGCTGACCCATCTCAATATCAATATCTCATCATCTCGCGGCCACGGTCGGTATCCTCTGGATATCCGCCGTCCCGAACAGTCACCGGTAGGTAATCCGTCCCCTGCCAGGCTCATCGTCAGCACCACGAGCTTCTTGCCCCGGGGTACCTTACCGGGCCCACCATGTACCCGAGACGGTTCATCCAACTCCTCAAAACGGGTCTCGAAAACCACAGCAAACTCATGGTGGACGACACTTACATCACTAGAAAACCGCAAATTACATATTTAAAAATATAGTAAGTTTAGAAATTTTGCGGCTTTCCCCCGAAATCCAGAAATATCACAAAATCTCAAGAAATCCTCATAAATGCATATGCCAATGATAATGAATGCATATGGTATCAATAATCAAGTTGCGATGTATGATTGATAGACTAGGCATGAACAAATAACATGATGAGGTACATGCACATGATTAGCAATCTTATGATTTCATTTTAAGGAATTAAAGGCAATAGCACAGGTTAAAGAATCAATTATAGTAAAAGGTTTCAAATTATAGGTTATCTAGTGTGGTGGCATGGCAATTACCAGGGCGTGTGTGTAAGCATGAATAGTGCTCGTGCTGCATATAAAAACCCTGGTAATGGTGCAGGTGTCCTATAGAATGGGTTCACATATGTAGGTTAAATAAGGCATGGATGTAGTTACTAATATCACTAAAAACTTAACTACTTAAACTATCGGGAGACTTGCACCATCCAAACGATAGTCCCCCGTAGATGTTAAATCTACTCACCGGAATCCCTAGCCAGCCATGTCCAATCACCGCTTTCCCCTTTCGTGCCGCGTCTGACGTCTCCGCGACCGAACCTGGAATTTACATCAATACCAAACATAGGTTACATATCAAGAACGACGCAAATCCCAAACGAAAATACTAACGTTCACAAGCTAGGTACAACGTGCACAAGGTGCGCGGAACACACGCGAAAATCGCAAAAACTAACTAAAATCGTCGATTTGGTCGCCCGGCAAAGCTAAAACCCGATCACTCAAAAATCCGCACTCACACATCCTAAATGTCATAGGATAAGCCAATACAATCATCAAGATATCAAAAATAATTCATCACATAATTTTATAACAAAACTAGTAAGCACAAACATTCCAAAAATCGGCGCAACATCGCCGTTTTGCGATAAAAAGGACTACAACCTAGCATAATTGTTAGTGTATATGCCCTAGAGGCCATTACTGTATCATACTAGTTTGTATATTACTTGATGGAAGCTTGGGATATTCACCTTGTATAAACAATCTTGCTCAATATAGTAGTATGCTACTTGGTTTGTTTCTACTTCAATGTGTACTTGTGTTTATTTCAGTATATCACTTATACGCATTAGTGGAGCCCTTAGGATCTTTGCTTGATTACCAGCGTTGTGATGGCAGTCACACTAGTGGGGGCTGGGTAATCTATAGGCACTTCCTTATACAGGTCCCTAGTCGTAGGACTATCGAGACAGGGCATCGATACTCCGGAGTAGACTAGCGTATGCGCTTCTCATCCCAGTGTGGGAGATGGTCTGTCCCACAGCCATCAGTACGTCGTACTGGAGATAGTATACGGGTGCTCGTTGGGTTACGAGTACACTGGACAGGACTCTTCGGGAACTGACAGGTTGGTATTATACCTATCGTCAGTTATCAGTTCCCAGGTGACATGAGTACAGCTTAGTCCGCTGACTTGACACTGACACTTCGCCTCGAGTGTGTTCCCACTGCACTTTGATCACTACCCTACCACGGCTCAAAGGAGTCGTGCAAACAGGTGGTGGTTGGGTGCAGTCCCGAAGCACTTGGAGGCAGTGACGGTTAGACAGGATTCGTCTCTCCCGGTATTGGGGGTTGACATCGCGCTGTGTCTAGGAGAGCCATTACACGAGTAGTCCCTGGCCAGGGCAAGCGAGATATACTGGTAGGTTTCCAGTGTTATCTCAGGGTGTTTTGGGCTTCACTCCGACACGACTTGTACCGCTATTGGGGGACTGACGTTTTACCGCCCCCTAGGCCCGCCATGCGATGTATCAGACGAACAGACCGGACTGTACGGAGAATGTCACATTCAGACTCAGTAGGAGTTCAGATGGGGTTTCACCTCGTCAGCCTTCTTGTCGGCATCTACCTGGGGACCGTTACGCACAGCTAGTGCCGCTTGCGGTCTGTGGTTAAACCCACTGCCAGCGTAGTGTCGAGTCTTTAGAGTCCCACACAGAGGGTATTCGCCTCAGGGCAAAACAGAGTAGAGGTCGCATGGTTTTGCGACAGGGTTCGTTCTCATCCGCGCACTTGTGCACGTTTGGAGTCCGGACGGATATTACCAGTGGGCTCTGGTTTGAGCCGGATGCTGGTATAGTATTTGGGGTTGCTTTTATCTCTTAGTATTCATGTTCCTCGGAACAAGAATGCAGGTGTGTATGCACAGTTATTTGAGGAGGAGGAAGATGACTTTCATTAGGGTTTCGGAACGGGTGCGTATGCACAGTTGACAGTCGTCTTTTTCCAAACCCTAATGGATTTGTATTATATCATTTAATAATATATAATAAAATGAAATTGTGTCATGGTTAGTTTTTTGTTGACTTGTTGACCATGGTTGACTTGTTGACCATGGTTGAACATTTGACTACCATCATTACAAATGCAAGATGCTTTTTCATTCTTGCTTTTTCATTTAATGTTTGTAATGATATTAGTCATTCCTAAACTTTCCATCAAACCTTTTTCATTTTGATTATTATTATTATTTGATTATTCTTTTTCTTTTGTTATGGTTGCAAAAGGAAAAGAGAGGCTCATTCTATCATACTCACTCTCTCTCCTCATTTCATCTTCTTCTTCCTCTTGAAAAGAGAAACCTTCTCATGTGTTGAGAATCATTCTCTTTAGATAGAAAAGCAAACCCTAATCACTCTCTACTCATTCTAGGATGAAGGTTTAGCGAGCCGGAAACCCTAGTTCACTCAAAGATCGAGGAAGAGCCCAAAGGTCGAACCTTCAAGGTGGATCTATCTTCGGCAAGAAGAAGGCGACGAGAAGAGAACCATTCAAGCTTCTACAAAGAACAAGAAAGAAGAACAACAACAAGAAGAGAAGGAGTTCAAGTTTAGGTATAACCATCCTCCATAGTAGCTAACTCTCTTTAGCTTGTTAACTAGTTTTAGTTTAGACAACGATCCCGACATAGTTTAGTCCATGTTGCCTCTTGCGATAAAAATTCGTTTTTTATACCGTTTCCGCCTCCCCGTAAGTACCGGGGGTCGCAATATGGACTTACAGTGGTATCAGAGACTAACTAAACTTAAACTAGCTTGGTAGTGAAGTGTAACGAAGTTCGGAACCGAAAAATCGCAAAACCGGAAAAACGAAAACCTAACTTTCTGTTGAAATTTTTTCTGCTCAAAATGAAAAACTTTATACTTGTAAAATCGTCTCAGGGTTTTCTAAGAACACACAAGAAAAACGATATCATGATTCCTCCAAACCGCCGCGCTTCCGCGGCCTCACCTACTCATCTGGCCGCGGAACCGCCGCAAGTTGGTGTCATCTTTGCATCGTTTTTCGTGCAGTGTTCTTCTGTGTTGGTTTTGGGATTTTTAAGATATATTATATGTACCCAGATTTTCCAGAACTGAAATTCACTTTTGGGGTCCTATAATTCCGTATTTTTTTCCGAACTTCACTGCACTTTAGCTATGTTGGTTATATCTGTGATGTTTGCATGTATTGAACGTCGGCTAATCGCTATAAGTCGATTAGTCGGGGTTATACATGATCTGTAATGTTCTGGAATGTGTATATGAATGTGTTGGACTGTCGCGGGTGAATAGCCGGGGTGGATGTGAGATGAGCTTCTGTTTTTCTTTCATTCATTGTAAATGTAAATTGATGTAATTATATTATTTGTTTGGCCGCACAACCGGGTCGGGGTTGTAGCCGTCATTGTATAATTCTTTTTACTGTTTTTGCTCCTAGGATAGACCCATGGTGGGGTGCACAAACTACCGGGAACATGGAGGGTAGTTTGCCGCACCCGTAGGGGTCTTGGGTGGGGTATTTGCTATTCACCGCGACCGTGTTATCCGTTTTTCGTTTCAGGCTCGAAAGGAATGCGGATTGCTAGTATATCCAATGTGTTCATCTGTGATCTGTAATGTCTATCATTGCTTTCTATTTAGGCGTTGCTTATGTTTTACAGCCGCGCTAGCCCAGCCCCCGCTCTGTCGTTAGTTAAGTAACCTAACGAGTGATGACGGGACCCCGTGGCGAATGCGAATGGCATAAGCGTACGTCATATTTTGGTTGTTTTCTGCAATGGTAGGAATTAAATGATGGGACGCATTAAAAGAACTAATGCAAGAATATCACGCATTAAAAGAACTAATGCAAGATAATAAACCAAGTTTAAAGTCGTTGGAACACTTTCGAAAAACCACTCGGTTCTTTTCAAAAATAACTTTTAAATACGGAGCTTGAGCCACTCCTTCTAAAAGCTATCTCGTTCCATCGACTATATCAAGTTCACTACGTTCACGGTTTCGCCAAAACCATTCGTAGCCCTCCATCATTTCAGTTAAATGTACGGTAGTATTCAAGCTATGTATTTTGACCTCACGCCAAGGCATAGTGATTGGTAGCTGCCGGATATTTATCTGTTGCATAGATAGAATGCGTTGGTTTGAGACAGTCGTACTGCCATTTTGGCCTACGTCAAGGGTATGTACGGGTGGATTCAAATTAACCTGGATAATGATGGGACGAACTTGACATGTGACTTATGACATTTTGACCTCACGCCAAGGTCATAAGAGCATGGGGCAAAAATCCACATCGGGAGTTTCATAAGTACTGAAACTTGCTAGATTTGCATACCATTTGGAGTGTGATGATTATGGTAGGATTCCTTCATTTTCGTCACGCGATGATATTTGGATCCCGATCCTACTGTGAGTATATGCTACTCCTCGGGAAATTTCTCACTAAACGATCAATGCTATAAACCTAGTAGGTGCCTAGAAAGGTGTTAGCGGGGCTACGCCCCCAGGGAAAAGAGGTTCTTAAATTAAGGAACTTCGCGAAAGCGTTGGAAAACCTCCCTCGAAGTACCGACACTGGCCTGGCTGAACGGTTAAGCAAGTATTGTACGGTGGGATTGATCCCGGCTAATTCTTCCTTTGTGGTTTGAGGAGGGATTCGAGAGACAGTGGGAGCCATCCTGTTTAGACAAATTAAAAACCATTCTAAACTTGCAAGAGCATCGTGCTAAGTGTTTCTTCTCTCCCCCTGCAGCGACCAAATCGAAATGACTGGACTTAAGTTACTTCTAGATAAAAACATATTGACAGGGCCAAACTACAAAGATTGGCTCAGGAATGTCAAATTGGCAATCTCTTACGACAAGCTGGGGTATCTTCTTACCAGCAAAGCTCCCCCCGTCCCAGGTCCCACCTCCAGCGTCGCGGATAAGGAAATCCGTAAGACTTGGGAGATTGACAGCGCGAAGGCCAGATGCCTCGTACTTGCCTCGATGGACAATGACCATCAGAGGAGGCACGAGAATATGGATTTGGAATCCATATTTCTTCATACAAAAGAACTGTATGGAGAGCAGTCTCGTATCGCAAGATACGAAGTGTCGAAGAAGTTATTTTCGACAAAGTTGGCCGTCGGATCATCGGTAGCGGACCACGTGCTTAAGATGATTGGCTACACTGAGGAGCTCGCGGAACTTGGGACCACGTTGGATAGTGAACTTTACACGGATATAATTCTCCAGTCCCTTCCATCCACTTACGCCCAGTTCATACTGAATTTCAACTTGCAAGAAAAGGAAGTTGAACTTTCAGAACTCCTCAACCTGCTGAGGAGCGCAGAGGGCACCCTACAGAAGGGTAGGGATACATCCACTTTGTTTGTAGGAGGATCTTCTTCTTCTAGGTCCAAGGCGAAAGCCAAGGGAAAGAAGAAGAAAGCCCCCGCCAAACCAAGAGGCGGTGTTAGTAAAGTGGGTGCGAAGGGAAAGGAAAAGGCAACAAAGATAGCGGGGAAGCTTGTTGGTAAAGAGGAATGCTTCTATTGTCACAAGAGTGGACACTGGAAGAAAGATTGCAGGGCTTGGAAAGCCAGGACACAGGAACTGAAGCAGGTTGCGGCTTCAGCTTCAGGTGTGTATGTTATTGAAAACTGTCTTTCTATAAACTCTACTTCCTGGGTATTGGATACCGGATCAGGATCTCATATCTGTAATTCTTTGCAGGCGTTGAGAAACCGTAGGTTTTTGAAGGAAAGTGACATGACCCTCAGAGTTGCGAACGGAGCTAGCATGGATGCTAAAGCCGTGGGGGACTATCACCTAGGAATGTCAGATGGACATGTTTTGGTTTTGCGTAATTGCTTTTTTGTACCCAACGCAACTTGTAATATCATTTCTGTATCTTTGGTTTCTAAAGAAGGTTATGAATTTGCGTTTGTAAGTAATGTTGTTAACATTCACCTTAATCAAGTTCTGATTGGGTCAGGTACATTGAGCAATGGTATATACGTATTAAACCAACCACAGATTTTCAATGTCCAGAATACACACAAAAGAAAGTCACCAGATATTAATCAGACTTTCTTATGGCATTGTAGATTGGGTCACATCAATGAGAGAAGGTTGACGAAGTTACATACAGAAGGGTATTTGAATGCGTTCGAATATCAATCGTATGCCACTTGTCAATCCTGTCTCAAGGGAAAGATGACAAAGACTCCGTTTACTGGACATGGAGTAAGAGCGAGCGAGCTCTTGGGACTCGTACACAGTGACGTGTGCGGTCCAATGTCTACACATGCCCGAAGCGGACATTCTTACTTCATTACTTTTACGGATGACTTCTCAAGGTACGGTTATGTCTTCTTAATGAAACATAAGTCCGAGGCCTTTGGAAAATTCCAGGAGTATAAGAGTGAAGTAGAGAAACAGACCGGCAAAAGTATTAAGATTCTAAGATCGGATCGAGGTGGAGAATACTTAAGTGCCGAGTTCCTGGACTATTTAAAAGAGAACGGAATTCTCTCTCAGCTTACTCCTCCTTACACCCCGCAACATAACGGTGTATCGGAGAGACGGAACCGCACCCTATTGGATATGGTGCGGTCCATGATGAGTAACGCTGAGTTACCGCGATCATTCTGGGGGTATGCGCTAGAAACAGCTGCATACCTATTGAACCGAGTTCCTACTAAGACTGTGCCTACCACACCATATGAGTTATGGAGTGGGAAGAAACCCTATCTTCAGTACCTGAAGATTTGGGGATGTCCAGCTTATGTCAAAAAGCAGCATGCGGACAAGCTCGAGGCACGCTCAGTACTGTGCAAGTTTGTGGGATACCCAAAGAACTCCAGGGGGTATCTTTTCTATTACGCAGAGGAGCAAAAAGTCCTTGTTTCTCGTAATGCCCATTTTCTGGAACATCAGTTCTTAGAAAAAGAAGTAAGTGGGAGCGCAATAGAACTGGAAGAAATTCCAGAACCACAGACTATTACTGAAAGCTTAATGGAACCAGAGGGTTCAAATGAACAGGACATTCCTATGCCGCTCCGCAGAAGTAGTAGGCAGTCTCATCCGCCCGAGAGATACTACGGTTTTCTCATAGACGGGGATAGAGAGGATTGCATCATAGACTATGATGAGCCTACTAGCTTCCAGCAGGCCGTTCAGAGCATTGACTCGGTAAAATGGCTGGATGCAATGCGGACCGAAATGGAGTCCATGTACACCAACAAAGTATGGACGTTGGACATTGCTCCAGACGGGGTAAAACCCGTAGGATGCAAGTGGATCTTCAAAAGGAAGATTGGTGTAGATGGACAGGTTGAGACCTATAAAGCTAGACTTGTAGCAAAGGGTTTCCGTCAAAGACCTGGCTTGGACTACGACGAAACTTTTTCTCCAGTGGCTATGCTGAAATCCATTCGGATCCTTCTTGCCATTGCTGCCTTCCACGATTATGAGATTTGGCAGATGGACGTAAAAACCGCTTTTCTAAATGGAAATTTAGAGGAGTGTGTCTATATGGATCAGCCGGAGGGTTTCATTCAGAGTGGGAGCAGCGGAAAGGTGTGCAAGTTGCTTAAGTCCATTTATGGACTAAAGCAGGCATCGCGGAGTTGGAACATCTGTTTTGATGAGACGGTCAAGGAATTTGACTTTATCAAAAATCCAGATGAACCGTGCATCTATAGTAGATTTGTAGCGAGAACTGTGGTATTCCTTGTTTTATACGTGGATGACATTCTCTTAATAGGAAATGACATTCCTATGCTACAATCTGTCAAGGGTTTCTTGTCACACAGGTTCTCCATGAAAGACCTGGGTGATGCCTCTTACATCCTGGGGATCCGGATCCATCGTGATAGATCCAAGAGGATATTAGGACTTTCACAGTCCAGGTACATCGACACCGTACTGAAAAGATTCAGTATGGAAGATTCCAAGCGCGGTAACTTACCGGCTTGTCACGGGAT
Source organism: Agapanthus africanus (assembly GCA_030015575.1). Classification (NCBI taxonomy): domain Eukaryota; kingdom Viridiplantae; phylum Streptophyta; class Magnoliopsida; order Asparagales; family Amaryllidaceae; genus Agapanthus; species Agapanthus africanus. The sequence continues at coordinate 825,247,085 of CM057338.1, read as the reverse complement.
CACCCTCTCTAAAGAGATGTCTCCCAAGACTGATTTGGAGAGGGATCGCATGTCTATTATACCCTACGCTTCTGCGGTAGGCTCTATAATGTATGCGATGTTGTGTACCAGACCGGATGTAGCTTATGCACTGAGTGTAGTAAGCCGGTATCAGTCAAACCCTGGGGAGAAACATTGGATAGCGGTAAAGAACATTCTCAAGTACCTGAGGAGGACTAAGGAGATGTTCTTGGTGTATGGCGGAAAAGACCTCCAGATTGAGGCCTTTACTGACTCCAGCTTCCAGAGTGACAAGGATGATTCCAAGTCCATGTCGGGTTTTGTCTTTACCCTCAATGGAGGGGCGGTGTGTTGGAAGAGTTCCAAACAGGAAACCGTTGCAGACTCGACTATGGAAGCGGAATACATCGCTGCATCTGATGCCGCAAAAGAAGCTGTCTGGATAAGGAAGTTCTTAAAAGAACTTCAGGTGGTTCCGTCCATTGTTGACCCAGTACCTCTGTATTGCGACAACAACGGGACTATAGCTTTAGCAAAGGAACCCAGGTCCCATCAGAGATCCAGGCACATCTTGAGGCGGTATCACCTGATCAGGGAGATCGTGGATCGCAAGGAGATCGAGGTTCGGAGGGTTGCTTCAGAAGAGAACACTGCAGATCCATTCACCAAGGCCCTACCCCAGACTCAGTTCGAGCGGCTGATCGAGATGATAGGTCTTCGATACGCCAGTACATGGCCTTAGTGCAAGTGGGAGATTGTTAGTGTATATGCCCTAGAGGCCATTACTGTATCATACTAGTTTGTATATTACTTGATGGAAGCTTGGGATATTCACCTTGTATAAACAATCTTGCTCAATATAGTAGTATGCTACTTGGTTTGTTTCTACTTCAATGTGTACTTGTGTTTATTTCAGTATATCACTTATACGCATTAGTGGAGCCCTTAGGATCTTTGCTTGATTACCAGCGTTGTGATGGCAGTCACACTAGTGGGGGCTGGGTAATCTATAGGCACATCCTTATACAGGTCCCTAGTCGTAGGACTATCGAGACAGGGCATCGATACTCCGGAGTAGACTAGCGTATGCGCTTCTCATCCCAGTGTGGGAGATGGTCTGTCCCACAGCCATCAGTACGTCGTACTGGAGATAGTATACGGGTGCTCGTTGGGTTACGAGTACACTGGACAGGACTCGTCGGGAACTGACAGGTTGGTATTATACCTATCGTCAGTTATCAGTTCCCAGGTGACATGAGTACAGCTTAGTCCGCTGACTTGACACTGACACTTCGCCTCGAGTGTGTTCCCACTGCACTTTGATCACTACCCTACCACGGCTCAAAGGAGTCGTGCAAACAGGTGGTGGTTGGGTGCAGTCCCGAAGCACTTGGAGGCAGTGACGGTTAGACAGGATTCGTCTCTCCCGGTATTGGGGGTTGACATCGCGCTGTGTCTAGGAGAGCCATTACACGAGTAGTCCCTGGCCAGGGCAAGCGAGATATACTGGTAGGTTTCCAGTGTTATCTCAGGGTGTTTTGGGCTTCACTCCGACACGACTTGTACCGCTATTGGGGGACTGACGTTTTACCGCCCCCTAGGCCCGCCATGCGATGTATCAGACGAACAGACCGGACTGTACGGAGAATGTCACATTCAGACTCAGTAGGAGTTCAGATGGGGTTTCACCTCGTCAGCCTTCTTGTCGGCATCTACCTGGGGACCGTTACGCACAGCTAGTGCCGCTTGCGGTCTGTGGTTAAACCCACTGCCAGCGTAGTGTCGAGTCTTTAGAGTCCCACACAGAGGGTATTCGCCTCAGGGCAAAACAGAGTAGAGGTCGCATGGTTTTGCGACAGGGTTCGTTCTCATCCGCGCACTTGTGCACGTTTGGAGTCCGGACGGATATTACCAGTGGGCTCTGGTTTGAGCCGGATGCTGGTATAGTATTTGGGGTTGCTTTTATCTCTTAGTATTCATGTTCCTCGGAACAAGAATGCAGGTGTGTATGCACAGTTATTTGAGGAGGAGGAAGATGACTTTCATTAGGGTTTCGGAACGGGTGCGTATGCACAGTTGACAGTCGTCTTTTTCCAAACCCTAATGGATTTGTATTATATCATTTAATAATATATAATAAAATGAAATTGTGTCATGGTTAGTTTTTTGTTGACTTGTTGACCATGGTTGACTTGTTGACCATGGTTGAACATTTGACTACCATCATTACAAATGCAAGATGCTTTTTCATTCTTGCTTTTTCATTTAATGTTTGTAATGATATTAGTCATTCCTAAACTTTCCATCAAACCTTTTTCATTTTGATTATTATTATTATTTGATTATTCTTTTTCTTTTGTTATGGTTGCAAAAGGAAAAGAGAGGCTCATTCTATCATACTCACTCTCTCTCCTCATTTCATCTTCTTCTTCCTCTTGAAAAGAGAAACCTTCTCATGTGTTGAGAATCATTCTCTTTAGATAGAAAAGCAAACCCTAATCACTCTCTACTCATTCTAGGATGAAGGTTTAGCGAGCCGGAAACCCTAGTTCACTCAAAGATCGAGGAAGAGCCCAAAGGTCGAACCTTCAAGGTTGATCTATCTTCGGCAAGAAGAAGGCGACGAGAAGAGAACCATTCAAGCTTCTACAAAGAACAAGAAAGAAGAACAACAACAAGAAGAGAAGGAGTTCAAGTTTAGGTATAACCATCCTCCATAGTAGCTAACTCTCTTTAGCTTGTTAACTAGTTTTAGTTTAGACAACGATCCCGACATAGTTTAGTCCATGTTGCCTCTTGCGATAAAAATTCGTTTTTTATACCGTTTCCGCCTCCCCGTAAGTACCGGGGGTCGCAATATGGACTTACAATAATCACCCAAGTCACACCATTAGATAGCCACTACACAAAATTTCAACACATTAACTATGCTTCAAAACCTATATTCCACAACCAACGCTTTCTTGATTTTTATCAATAGCAATTGCAATTAAAAAACCATACTAGAAAAACTTAAACTAACACTAATTTGAAACCCAATAGCAAGTTCACCTCTTAGTATAGGTTAGCAAAACACTAGATAGCAAAATAAATTAATTAACCTAATAATGGTTTTCTAAACCCTAATTAAAATTCAAGCCATGAACTAAAAAAACTAGATTAGAAATTAGCACTAAAATTAACACTTTCAAGTTCTAATTAACACACTTTAAACTACAAATTAGCCAAGAATTGAAATTATACCTCAACTAGAGATCTAGCAAGAACAATATGCCTCCAAAGATGCCATCTTTCTCCAAGATTTGAACCAATTAGGTTAGAGAAGAGAGAATAAGGTTTTGCTTTGAAATTGTGAAGGAAATTGTGGATTTATAAGGATTTTGAGGTGGAATTTGATGAAATTTGATGATGAAAAGAGATAGACAAGAAGAAGGAGGGGGCTGCTGTAGAATGCAGGAATTCTCGGCTGAAATGGAGGAGTGGGGATGGTGTGGGTGTTGTGGGGAAAAGCCCAAGTCAACCCACTCAAATCAAAGCACACATAATTCCAAATTTACCCCTTTAAAACCCTTATCATATCATTTTGTTCAAATTAGATGGGGAAATTTTTTTGTGGGCTTGCTGCTGAGGTGGGGCCGGCCTAGGGGTGAGGGAAGGGTGAATGGGGTTTTACAAAAGAAATTTTATGCAAAAAGACCCCCTACAAGTCCAAAATTGCAAGTTTTAGCTTAAATTCAATAAATTTCGTTTTCCATAATAAAATTAGTTAAAACTTGAAATAAAATACTAAAAATTTATATTACAACTAGATTTTAATTAACATGATTTTAAAGATTAAAATTAGCCCATGAAATTTGTATTTATCGCTAATTTAATGTATTTTCTTACCGGCTTAAAATAATATTAAAAAATTGAAAAATTAGGGAAATTTTTTAAACGACCAGAATTTCATAAGTAACTCATTAGCTACTAAAAACTAGCAATTACCTATCCAAATTAGGTATAATTAGTCCTAAACTGCAAAATAACAAAAAAGACGGTTTACGGAAAAATACCGAATTTTCACCGATTTTCAGGAAAACACCAAAACGACTTTTCAAGGCGTTACAATCTTCCCCCCTTAAAGAAATTCGGTCCCCGAATTTAAAAATATAACTATGCGTACCTTCAAAGAGATGGGGATATTTCTTCCTCATCTCGCCTTCGGTCTCCCAGGTGACCTCCTCGCTGCTCGGGCCACGCCAAAGGACCTTGACGGTCGGTATAACTTTCGATCTCAACTTCTTCACCTGCCGATCCAGGATGTCCACCGGCTGCTCTGCAAAAGAAAGGTCGCGCTCTAGCTGGACTGTCGGGTGCTGAATCGCATGCGAAGTGTCGTGAAGGTACTTGCGGAGCATCGAAACATGGAAGACGGGGTGAACATCGGGAAAGCTGGGTGGAAGAGCCAAACGATATGCAACTGCACCGACACGCTCGAGAATCTTGAAGGGACCCACAAATCTGGGACTAAGCTTTCCTTTTCGCCCAAATCGCATCACGCCCTTCATCGGAGAGACCCTCAGAAAAACATGATCGCCAACTGCGAACTCTAGTCTGCGACGGCGCCTGTCTGCATACGATTTCTGCCTGCTCTGAGCCGCTCTCATCCGGTCTCGAATCAACTGTATCTTCGCTGTCGTCTCTTCAACAAGCTGCAGCCCCAAAATACTGCTCTCGCTGAGCTCTGTCCAACAGACGGGCGATCTGCATCTCCTCCCATACAATGCCTCGAAAGGTGCCATCTGAATAGTATCCTGGAAGCTGTTGTTGTAGGAGAACTCCACTAACGGTAAATGACGATCCCAGCTAACGCCGAAATCTAAAACGCATGCTCTGAGCATGTCCTCGAGAGTCTGTATAGTCCGCTCCGACTGGTCGTCGGTCTGCGGATGAAATGCTGTGCTAAAACTCAAACGGGTGCCCAATGCCTCCTGAAGTCTCTGCCAAAGTCGGCTGGTAAACTGGGTGCCTCTGTTGGACACGATACAAGTCGGTACACCATGCAACTGTATGATCTCGTCGATGTAAAGCTGGGCATACTGAGCGAAGCTGAAAGTGGTCTTCACTGGCAGGAAGTGAGCCGCTTTCGTCAATCGATCTACGATCACCCAGATGGAGTCATACCCTCGACTGGTCCTGGGTAGACCCACAACGAAATCCATCGAAATCTGCTCCCATTTCCACTCTGGAATGGGTAACGGCTGTAGCTCTCCTGCGGGCCTCTGGTGCTCGGCCTTGACTTGCTGACAAGTCAGGCATCTCGATACAAACTCCGCAATGTCCCTCTTCATCCCGTCCCACCAGTAGGTCTCTCTCATATCATGGTACATCTTGGTGGAACTGGGGTGGACACTATACACTGATCGGTGTGCCTCCTCAAGAATGTCGCGCCGCAATTCATCAGCATCTGGTACGCACAGTCTAGATCCATATCGTAAAATCCCCTGATCATCAATCATGAACTCGGAAAATCTGCCCTGTCCCATCTGTGCCATGATCTCTGAGCAACGGTCGTCTCTGCGCTGTGCCTTATATATACGGTCAAGCAACTGTGGGCGTGCACGAACATGCGCGAGCTGTCCCCCTGTCTGAGTGAACTCGAACTCAACTCGGCTGTCGCATAAAATCTGCCAATCTGCTGACGACTGCCTCTGCACTGCGCGCAAATAGGATAGACTACCCCCGGGCTTCCTGCTTAAAACATCTGCCACAACATTCACCTTGCCTGGGTGATATAAGATCTCGCAGTCGTAGTCTTTCACCAACTCCATCCAACGACACTGTCTGAGGTTCAGGTCTCGCTGCTGAAATATGTATTTTAAGCTCTTGTGGTCTATGAATATTTGGCACGACTCGCCATATAGGTAATGTCGCCAAATCTTCAGTGCAAAGACAACTGCAGCCATCTCCAAATCGTGAGTGGGGTATTTCTGTTCATGCTTCTTTAACTGCCGAGAAGCATATGCGATCACCCGGCCATGTTGCATCAATACGCATCCTAACCCTACTCGCGAAGCATCACAGTAGACCATAAATCCGCCTGATCCCGAAGGCAAAGATAATACCGGCGTCGTAGTCAAACAAGTCCGTAGCTGCTGAAAACTGCGCTCGCACTCCTCTGTCCAAACGAAAGGAACTCCCTTCCGGGTCAAACCGGTCAAAGGTGCAGCTATACGGGAGAAGTCCTGAACAAAACGCCTGTAGTAGCCCGCCAGGCCTAGAAAACTACGGATCTCAGTAACCGATGTAGGTCGGGGCCACTGCTGAACAGCCTCAATCTTCTTCGGGTCCACACATATACCGTCTCTCGTAATCACGTGACCCAAGAATCCGACGCTGTCCAGCCAGAATGCACACTTGGAGAACTTTGCGAACAGCTGGTGCTCCCTCAGAGTCTGTAACGTAATCCGCAAGTGCTGCTCGTGCTCCTCTCTGCTCCGGGAGTACACCAAGATATCGTCGATAAACACGATGATGAACAAGTCAAGATACGACCTGAATGTACGGTTCATCAAATCCATGAATGCTGCTGGGGCGTTGGTGAATCCGAACGACATCACCAAAAACTCATAATGACCGTAGCGCGTGCGGAAAGCTGTCCTCGGTATATCCTCCTGTCGAACTCGCAGCTGGTGGTATCCTGATCGCAAGTCGATCCTCGAAAAATATCCCGCACCCTGAAGCTGGTCGAACAAATCATCAATGCACGGCAACGGATATCTGTTCCGCACGGTAACCTTGTTCAGCTGGCGGTAGTCGATACATAAGCGCAAACTTCCGTCCTTCTTCTTGACAAACAGGACCGGAGCACCCCACGGAGAAACACTAGGTCGAATAAGCCCCTTATCTAACAAATCCTGCAATTGATCCTTCAGCTCTCGAAGCTCTGCTGGGGCCATCCGATAAGGCGGTATAGAAATATGCCCCGAGCCGGGAATCAAATCGATACAGAACTCAACGTCTCGCTCAGGTGGTAGCCCAGGTAGCTCATTAGGGAAAACATCAGGGAACTCACAAACAATCGGGACCCGGTCCAACGGAACCTCTGCAGCTCGAGTATCATAAATATACGCTAAGAATCCCTGACATCCCTTCCGCAAGAGTTGACCAGCGCGAAGAGAAGAAATCAAGCTGGGAAGGGTGACACTGCGGTCTCCCTGAATAACAAGGACTGGCTCTCCCGGAAAGCTAAATCTGACTGCCTTCTCACGGCAGTCCACCGAAGCATAACAAGTGGCTAGCCAATCCATGCCCAGAAGCACATCAAAGTCCAACATATCGAGGAGAATCAAATCAACCGATGAATCCCTCTCCCCGATACGAACGGAACACAATCGAAATACAAAACGAACGACAAACGACTCGTCTACCGGAGTAACAACAAGCGGATGATCTAACGACGATGACTCATGGCCCAACATCGGTGCAAAGTGTGTAGAGACGTACGAATGTGTGGAACCTGGGTCGAATAATACCCGTGTGTCGAAAGAGCAAACTGGCAAGGTACCTGTCACAACGGCATTGGATGCCTGCGCATCCTGCGGTGTCAAAGCAAATACTCGGGCCTGTCCTCCACCGATAGCGGGCTGACCTCGACCTCGGCCTCTGCCTCCTCGTCCACTCTGAACAGTACCGCCGCGTCCACTGCCTCTGGGTGCACCTAACTGGCATGGAGCATCGCCTGTGGTAGGAAGTAGGGCTCTCTGAGGAGGGGGTGGTGATGGTGGTAGGGTCACATGCGGAACGGTCGCCGCTCCCTGTCGTCTCGCCGGACAGTCTCTGACAAGATGGTGCGGACTCCCGCACCCAAAACACCCTGGCGACGGCTGCTGTCCCTGGGGATATGAACCATATAACTGACCCCGTCCAAATCCCCTGCCGGGCCCATCCCTCGGAAAGAATCTGGCACGCTGCCTCTGAGACGGCACCTCGGTGCGAATCCTCTTCGGCCCAGAAACGGCCGAAGTCTGTGATATGCGTGCCTCCATCTGTAATGCCGTATCCATAGCAGCTGAATAAGTGTCGTAGTGCTGGGCGCCAATGGCAAGATATAGCTGGGCATCAAGTCCCTGTACGAACCTCTTCACTATCTTCTCTTCGGTATCCACCAAATACGGAGCATATCGGGACAACTGTGTAAACTGGATGTCATACTCAGACACCGTCATCCTAGGTGCCTGGACCAAGGCCTCGAAGCTACGAGCTCTGGCGTCACGAACGCTCTCTGGGAGGAAACGGGCTAGAAATACCGCTGTAAACTCGGCCCAAGTCATAGGCGGTAGGCCTGCAGCTCGACCTCTCAAGACTGACTCCCACCATGTCTGCGCGAGACCCTCTAGACGGAAACTCGCAAGCTCCACCCATCGATCATCCGAACATCTCAGCAAATGGCAGATCCTGGCTAAACTGTCAAGGAACGTCTGTGGGTCCTCCGCTGCCTCGGTGCCGGTGAATACTGGAGGTCTCAGCCTCATGAAATCCTGTAGTGAACCCGTGATGGTCACGGCGGTAGTAGTAGGAGCAGGTATCATAGTAGTCTGGGATGTAGTAGGTGCGTCATCCGGCCTCGGTGTACGACTGGCTGCAACTAGGGATCCTACCATCTGACGTAGCTCCTGCATACTCCCCATCATCTGTCGCAACTCCTCCATACCAGTCTCAAGCCTATCCATACGTCCTGGGGAAGGTGGATCAGTCTGTCCCTGCGGCGTAGGCATACCACCCTGCTCAGTCCTAGTCTCGGACGAGCCAGCTCGAATCTCGTCTCGGGCGGCAGCCCTCTGTGCCCTCGTAGCCTTCGGCGGCATAGTGGCTGGTACAGGAAAAAAGGATAATAAGAATAGTGCAATAGAATCATAGGATACACGGAATTGAAGAAGGAATTTCAAGCAAGTATATCCTAAAGTCACTTAGGCGGAGTACCGTATCGCAAGTATGCCGCGGACATACACACACTACGTTACCCTACTTAAGTCACTTACTCCATCTACCAAGGGTCATCCTACACTCAAAAAGGTAAAACCTATCGCTCTGATACCAACTTTGTCACGACCCGCAGGGTACGGAACGTGACTGGCACTTAAGTTTACGAAACGTCTCAAGACGTCCGTAAAATAAGTAAGCCAAAGCCCAGAAACCAAAACCAAATAAGCAAAAGAGTGAAGAAAACCCAATCAATTGAAAGCTAGTTTATCAAATAAGTCATATAAAACCTTTTTAAAAACAATATCAATTTTTCCGAAAATTTCGATAGAGTCTCCTTTGTAAATACTGGCCCCCAAAATGGGTACAACAAGAATATATATAAATCCAACAAATAAGGCTTCCCTAAGCGGGAGCTAGCTCTTCGCCATAAGGCGGTCACAAATCCCACGCAATATAAAACAACAACATGCAAAATAATCATAAAGAAGCATAAGAAAAACCGCATGTCGACTCAAGTGAGCTCGACCCCAAAATACAGCATAAAAAGTCCACAAATCTCACAGTCTCATCTCTAGGTCAATATACAACAATACTGGTAGATACAGTAGATGGAGTACTCTAGATACAAAGAATATACAAGATGGTACAAAAATAATAATACAACCCACCTACGAGCAAAACCCTCGAGTCCTGGCAAAAGAGGCAAAAGAAGCGGTGCGCCCGCCGCTACTGTGCTGACGGAGCGGACCTGCAAAAGACTGTGGCACAACGGGGGTGAGTTGCCAACTCGTGAGTAATAAATAACATCTACAGAGTCTATCGCAAGTATGAACACAAGCATCCTAGCATCTATAATACAGGTATGGCAGGACATAATAGCAGGTATGTATGCAATATGAATATACTAGCAGGTATGAATGCAATATGAATCAGCTCGTGATCTGAATGTCTAAGTATAAGAAATCATGTTTTTCCTTTAGGAATCTCTTTTGAAATACCAGCACAATACCAATAGAATCAACAAGAACCTGTGTCCAGCAACGACACCTCAAAACTATCACAAATCTCATATATCCATGTCATAGTATCTCTGGCCTCAGCCATCCGACTGACCCATCTCAATATCAATATCTCATCATCTCGCGGCCACGGTCGGTATCCTCTGGATATCCGCCGTCCCGAACAGTCACCGGTAGGTAATCCGTCCCCTGCCAGGCTCATCGTCAGCACCACGAGCTTCTTGCCCCGGGGTACCTTACCGGGCCCACCATGTACCCGAGACGGTTCATCCAACTCCTCGAAACGGGTCTCGAAAACCACAGCAAACTCATGGTGGATGACACTTACATCACTAGAAAACCGCAAATTACATATTTAAAAATATAGTAAGTTTAGAAATTTTGCGGCTTTCCCCCGAAATCCAGAAATATCACAAAATCTCAAGAAATCCTCATAAATGCATATGCCAATGATAATGAATGCATATGGTATCAATAATCAAGTTGCGATGTATGATTGATAGACTAGGCATGAACAAATAACATGATGAGGTACATGCACATGATTAGCAATCTTATGATTTCATTTTAAGGAATTAAAGGCAATAGCACAGGTTAAAGCATCAATTATAGTAAAAGGTTTCAAATTATAGGTTATCTAGTGTGGTGGCATGGCAATTACCAGGGCGTGTGTGTAAGCATGAATAGTGCTCGTGCTGCATATAAAAACCCTGGTAATGGTGCAGGTGTCCTATAGAATGGGTTCACATATGTAGGTCAAATAAGGCATGGATGTAGTTACTAATATCACTAAAAACTTAATTATTTAAACTATCGGGAGACTTACGCCATCCAAACGATAGTCCCCCGTAGATGTTAAATCTACTCACCGGAATCCCTAGCCAGCCACGTCCAATCACCGCTTTCCCCTTTCGTGCCGCGTCTGACGTCTCCGCGACCGAACCTGGAATTTACATCAATACCAAACATAGGTTACATATCAAGAACGACGCAAATCCCAAACGAAAATACTAACGTTCACAAGCTAGGTACAACGTGCACAAGGTGCGCGGAACACACGCGAAAATCGCAAAAACTAACTAAAATCGTCGATTTGGTCGCCCGGCAAAGCTAAAACCCGATCACTCAAAAATCCGCACTCACACATCCTAAATGTCATAGGATAAGCCAATACAATCATCAAGATATCAAAAATAATTCATCACATAATTTTATAACAAAACTAGTAAGCACAAACATTCCAAAAATCGGCGCAACATCGCCGTTTTGCGATAAAAAGGACTACAACCTAGCATAATCACCCAAGTCACACCATTAGATAGCCACTACACAAAATTTCAACACATTAACTATGCTTCAAAACCTATATTCCACAACCAACCCTTTCTTGATTTTTATCAATAGCAATTGCAATTAAAAAACCATACTAGAAAAACTTAAACTAACACTAATTTGAAACCCAATAGCAAGTTCACCTCTTAGTATAGGTTAGCAAAACACTAGATAGCAAAATAAATTAATTAACCTAATAATGGTTTTCTAAACCCTAATTAAAATTCAAGCCATGAACTAAAAAAACTAGATTAGAAATTAGCACTAAAATTAATACTTTCAAGTTCTAATTAACACACTTTAAACTACAAATTAGCCAAGAATTGAAATTATACCTCAACTAGAGATCTAGCAAGAACAATATGCCTCCAAAGATGCCATCTTTCTCCAAGATTTGAACCAATTAGGTTAGAGAAGAGAGGGAATAAGGTTTTGCTTTGAAATTGTGAAGGAAATTGTGGATTTATAAGGATTTTGAGGTGGAATTTGATGAAATTTGATGATGAAAAGAGATAGACAAGAAGAGGGAGGGGGCTGCTGTAGAATGCAGGAATTCTCGGATGAAATGGAGGAGTGGGGATGGTGTGGGTGTTGTGGGGAAAAGCCCAAGTCAACCCACTCAAATCAAAACACACATAATTCCAAATTTACCCCTTTAAAACCCTTATCATATCATTTTGTTCAAATTAGATGGGGAAATTTTTTTTTGGGCTTGCTGCTGAGGTGGGGCCGGCGTAGGGGTGAGGGAAGGGTGAATGTGGTTTTACAAAAGAAATTTTATGCAAAAAGACCCCCTACAAGTCCAAAATTGCAAGTTTTAGCTTAAATTCAATAAATTTCGTTTTCCATAATAAAAATTAGTTAAAACTTGAAATAAAATACTAAAAATTTATATTACAACTAGATTTTAATTAACATGATTTTAAAGATTAAAATTAGCCCAAGAAATTTGTATTTATCGCTAATTTAATGTATTTTCTTACCGGCTTAAAATAATATTAAAAAATTGAAAAATTAGGGAAAATTTTTAAACGACCAGAATTTCATAAGTAACTCATTAGCTACTAAAAACTAGCAATTACCTATCCAAATTAGGTATAATTAGTCCTAAACTGCAAAATAACAAAAAAAGACGGTTTACGGAAAAATACCGAATTTTCACCGATTTTCAGGAAAACACCAAAACGACTTTTCAAGGTGTTACAAACTTGTTCCAATATTGTGGTTTGACCTGTTTCGTCGGATCCATCCCGAAGGTCACGTTATTATAACCATCCCATTTAGCAGTCACGTCCTCTCCGGACAATGGGGATGGAGGTCCAAGAAGCTCCTGATGACCATCAAAGTGAACCGTGTCTAACCTATAGGGGTGGTCTGGAGGCAGGAAACGTCGATGGCCGCAATAACAAACCTTCCTACTAAAATTCAAGAATTTTGATGTTGTGTGTTCATGGCAATGAGGACATGCTTTGTGACCATATACGGACCAACCTGATAGCATTCCATACGCAGGAAAGTCATTAATTGTCCACATTAAAGCCGTACGCAGTATGAATGTTGTATTTGTGTTTGAATCATAGTCTCTACACCATCAATGAACAAAGATTTCAACTTCTCGATCAGAGGTCGGAGATAGACGTCGATGTTGTTCCCCGGTGAGTTTGGTCCGTCGATAAAAAGAGGCATCATAAAGTATGATTGGTCCATAGCCAACCAAGGTGCCAACCAAGGCGACAGATTATAAATTATTATTACAACTGGCCATGTGCTGTGACTTCCAGCCATATAGTTGAATGGGCAGAAGCCATCAGTAGCCAGTCCGAGCCGGACATTGCGAGGATCGCTACTGAATATTGCGTGCCTCCTATCGAAATCCTTCCATGCCGGTGAATCTCTTGGATAGTGTTAGTTATATGTATGCCCTAGAGGCCATTACTGTACATTGGATGTATATTGTAGTGGATGCTGGGACATACATAGGTAGGACTTTCTTGCTCGACATGATAGTACGCTATCTGGTTGCTCTTTATCTTAACATGTATACTTTCTGTCTCTCTGATTACATGTTGATAAAGCCCTTAGGATGTGTACTCGACTTCCAGGACTATGATGCAGATCATACTAGTGGGGCCTGGGTAGTCAATGAGTACATCCTTCAATGTTCCTAGTCGAGAGAATATCGAGACGGGGCATCGATATTCCAGAGTAGACTAGCGTATATCTTCTCGACCCATTCGATGGGCGATGGATGATCCCATATCCATTGGTGTTTGACATCAGAGATGGTATACGGGTGCTCAGTGGAGACTGGGTATACTGAACGGACTCGTCGAGAACTCCCAGATGGTATTATACCTCACGTCAGATGGCAGTTCTCTGGTGACACTGGTACAGCTTAGTCTGTTGACCCGAGATCGTCAAAGAGTCTTGTGTGTCTCCCACCGTGCTTTGATTTCCACCCTACCACGGCTCTACTGAGTCGTGCAAACAGGTGGTTTTTGGGTACAGTCCCGATTCACATGGAGGCAATGAGCGATAGGAGGGGATTCGTCTCTCCCGGTATTGGGGGTTGATGTTGCGCTATGCTCGACTGGCCATAACAGGAAATCCCTGGCCAGGGTTGCAGTGATCTACTGGTAAGTGTTATCGGTAGTTTCACACATGTTATGGACCTCACGTCGGCATGACTTATCGAGCTACTGGGGTCTGACGTTTACCACCCCTAGGCAAGATATGCGACATATCAGACGAACAGACCGGACTGTACGGTAAGTGTTACTGGTTGGATTCACAGGAGTGTGAGCGGGCTTGCTCGTCGATCTTATGATCGCTCAATACCCGGGTGGCCGTTACGTTTAGCAGACCGCTTGCGGCTTGTGGGTGCTTGATATGATCATCACCTGCTGCCGGCGTATTGACGAGTCTTTAGAGTCCTACACAGAGGTTTCCTGGCTCAAGCGAAACGAAATAGGAGCGCATATGAGATATGTGCAGGACCGAGAATAATGCGTGTATGTGATATCGTATTCCATTCTCGCGATGAATGTATCGATTGGTTGTATGCGATATAACCTAGTTATCGAATCAAGGATTGATTCGATAAGCCGATACATAGGGTACTAGTCGGTTATATGCGATATGACCGGATCGTTAAATCAAGTATTGATTTAATGATTTAATGCATAATTGTATATTTGATATATTACTTTGCATTAATTAGTATTTGTTCACTTTAAAAGGATTTTCTCACTTGATGTACACAAGTTGTATATGTGATATACTTTTGTGCACTTGTTTGTATCATGTTTGATGATACATGCTCACTTGGGTTTGTGTAAAGAATTGAACCATGGTTAAGTTAGTGATTAGGGTTTTTGTTTAATTACTTATCTATTTATTTATAATTCTTATTTTGGCAAAGATAAAGAAAGAATGGTGGCTTTGTTTGTTTGTTTGTTGAAGCTTCATGAAGCTTTGAACAAGTCCACCATTCTTGTCTTATGCTTAACCCTAACCATTTAAATTAACCATAGTCCATTCTCTACACCTAACCATGGTTGCCAAATGATAAGTATTCATTTATTTTTCTTTTTGAATAAATACTTAGCATATTATCATCCTCTTCTTCTTCTTCTTCTTCTTCTTCAAGAAGAAAGCTTGCCTCCATCAATGGCAACTTGTGAAAATGAGTGAGAAATCCAATTCTAAAGTAAACCCACTTCCTATTTCTTCATCCTCTACCTCTTGCCAAGTAGTATAGGGTGTTTTCTTCACAAGTTTCATGTTTTGGTGAAGTTGGAGTTTGATCTTGAGTTGCCTCGACGTAGATCATCTTCGGCATCGAAGCCGACGACCAAGTCCGCCCATTTCTCCGATGAAGCCGATGCTAGAGTCATGGATTCAATTTGGACAGCGGAGGGACGTCATCACGGAGCCTAGGAGGTGGAGGACCAGATCTACAAAGGTTGTAGCCCCTTTCCTTTAGCTGTAAATTCGTTTACTTGCTTGCATCGCCTAAAATTCTAGTTAACGATCCGTATTAGGGTTTCTCGGCACTTGTAATTTTTGAAATTAGCATGGTTGATGCCTTGTGAGACCCCATTAGTGTGCCAAGGAACCCTACAGTGGTATCAGAGACTAGCTAGAGCCTTAGGCGAAGCGTAGACGGAGTTTGAAGTCCGATCGAACCAAAACCCTAACCCGAAAATGCTCTCTGGACTTTTTTCAAAAACTGGGTTTTTTCCAGATTAAAAATGCTTAAAAAATTCAGCAGGAAGTTCTAAGAATTACGATAAAAAATTGGCCAAATGATACCTCCAAACCGTGGCGGAACCGCGGCAGAAGCCTGGCTTCTGCGTCGGTTCCGCGGCCAATTGATAACATCAGCCAACCATTTTTGCACAGTAATTCCTCTTTTATGGTGCTGGATTTTCTGGGAATTTTTTTATATTTATTTAAGAGTTGAATATTCTGGGTTGTATTGGGAGTTCGTAGATTCGATCGGATTATCAAACTTGGTCTAGGTGTTTTCCGGATAATTTTTGAATATGTTAAAAAGTTCGGCCGGATATAAATACCCAATTTTTCCCTGTCGGGAAATTTCCAAGTGTTGGATCTTTCCGTGGTTTAATAACGTTCTAAGTAGTGCAAGTAACGCGATGGACCCTCTAGAAGACAACAAACCTTAACTCGATTATGTGACCGTCTTGAACTGCCTTTTGAACCTTAGGGTTTGGGGCAGTACGGCGTGCCACATGTGAGGCGTTGGCTTGACCCTTCTACGGCTGGACTGTTGGTACTGAGGCATGAACTGGATGTTTTTAAACTTGTTTCATGTGTTGAGCTGTTTCGGGAAAACTTGGGTGTTTGACTGTTCGATCGGAAAGTTTAACATTTTCTGTTTATCCGGAATGTGATACAATACTTGGAATCCACAAGTAGTTATGAGATAACTGAATGAATGTTATAAACATAGCACTTTAGTCTCACTTGATCGGTTGCCACGGAATTTTGATGTGATCAAAAGTCCGTCGCAATCACGTAGCGTACGCGGATACTCGCCGGGTAAACTTAATAGACAGCCTCACTCCATAGCCCCGACCAAGTGACTGTAGGAGAACCCCGTCGCCGAAAGCATCCGTTCGGGTGCTCACGGCAGCGGTGTTCTGCCTTGGTGCACTTTGTCGACGGCGTCGGGGGTGCGGCCGCCTACTGAAGTTTGCGACGAGCATTCGATCAGGATGTCGGGAATCTTGTTGAATTGCCCGACTTTATATTGAAAAGTGTTTTTCATTTTGAGACTAAAATGCGGGGTTTATAATTGTTAGGCATGCGATGTCTAAGGAATTCATTTGATTAGGCATGCGATGTCTAAAGAGGTTGTGGATTCCAACTATTGTAGTTTTACACTTTCTTTTCTGTGACCGTAAGTGTAATATGTGATATCCCCCTTTTTTTTTGCTATATGTCAACGACAATTGGGATACACATGTTTACTTACGTTGATGACATGTAATGTTATGTGTTGCTGGATATGTTATATTGGATCGTCGTGTTTGAATAGCCGGGTTTTTTTTATGTGAGATGAGTGTTTTTCATTTTCATTCATGTAAAAACTTGTATGTAATATTCTTTTATTGGGGCACTTCCAGGTTGCGGAAGATGTCACCTTTTGTATATTATTTACTTTTCCACACTAAGATAGACCTAAGGAGGGGAGCACAAGTAACCGGGTTCTGGAGTCCAGTGGGAGACCAACTCGAGGAGTCGAGTCCGGGTCTCCTAACTCTAGAATTGGTAGGGTTGCTTGCCGCTCTCATAGGGGTCTAGGGGTGTGGGTTTGGCTATTCATCGCGACCGTGGAATCCGTGTTTTATACTGGCTCGTATTGAAAACACTGACGTCCTAGTATATCCAATGTTTCATATGTTTCTTCTGCTGCGATATCTGTGATGTGATCATGTGATGTTCTGTGATAGATACTGTATATAGTATATATGATATATTATATAGACGTTGCTTATGTTTTACACCCACACTAGCCCTGCCTCGCTCTGGCGTTAGTTACCTAACCTAACGGTGCAGACGGGACATCGAGGCGAATGCGGATGGCATAAGCGTACGTTATATTTATCTGTGATGTTTAGGTGGACTTAAATGATGGGATATTCATTAATGAGATTAATGAAAGAAAATAAACCTAATTGATGTTGTGGAATCGAATTTCAAAATAAAACAGCTAGCTACAGTTCTTGCTTTGCATCGCGGTGTTCCTTGTAGAACATCCTGCACCTTATTCGATGAGGAAAGGACCGAGATCCCTTCACCGGGAGTGACTCCTTTAGCAATAACTGGCAGATGCTACACACTTGGTTTGTTTTTGATTGCTTCTATAGTTTTTGCTTTGCACAGTGATATATATGATATATCCCGCACCTCATTCGAGGAGGAAAGGGCCGACGATCCCCTCACCGGGAGTGACCCCTTTAGCAAAACTAGAAAAAGCCTCAAAAACATTCCATTTAAAAACCATTCGATTCCGCAACGAGATCAAGTTCAAAGCGTTGAAGGTTTTCACAAAAACCATTCGCAACCCTCCATCATTTTAGGAAGTAGAGTACTTAGTATTCGTGCTACGTTTGTCAACCATAGCCGAGGCGTAGTGAGCGGTAGCTAAGTGATGTCTTCCTACACCGCATATGATGCGATTAGTTAGGACAGTCATGTGGCTTTGTTGACCTTAGCCAAGGGTCATGTGGGTGGGTCTAATTAATCACGAAATGACGGGTAGAACTTGACTAGTACCTATGATTTGTTGACCTTAGCCAAGGTCATAGGTGCTAGGGGTAAAAACCATTATCAGGAGTTTCAAGTGTTGAAATTTGCAATGAGATTGCATATCTTCTATGTGATAGTTGGATCCCGATACCCACTGCGAGTAATTGTTACTCCTGGGAGAGTTTTGCACTTTACAATTAGCCGATCAAGTAGGTGTCTAGAAAGGTGTCAACGGGGTTACGCCTCTGGGAAAACGAGGTTTACTGTAATTAGGTCCGTGCGAAAGCACGGGGAACCTCCCTCAAAGTACCGACACTGGCCTGGCTGAAAGATTGGCGAACTTGTAGAGTGTAATTAATCCCGGCTAGTCTTTCCTTTTAAGGTTTGAAGGAAGATTTGATAAAAACAGTGGGAGCCATCCTGATTAGCTAAAATATATAACCGATCTGATCTTGCAAGAGCGCACGCAGAGTGTTTTCTTCTCTCTCTCTCCAGGTAGCGACCATATCACGCTTTAATCAAGATAATAATACGGATGCATTGACTGAACCCACTTGTTATACTGAGCTGGGGAACGTTGGTCCCGCTCTAACTTATAATTGTTATAAGAAAGAGCAAGAAATTTGGGGATTACCAGAATTCCCGTGCCGCCCGAACAAAGAAAGTGCATATGATGCATCTCCTTCGGGTGTGTTCATTATATAGAACTGTTTCTCAGTGTCCTTTACGTCCTGGGTATATGATACCAGATAAGGATCCTGCATATGTAATTTGTTACATGGGCTATAGATAGGTAAAGAACTGAGACGGGTGATAAGTTTCATGAGACAGAAAACGGGACAAGTGTTGCAGCCAAGTCTGTTGGTCACTGTCACCCTGTATCCCAAATACATTGATTCTAAACGAATGTTATTAGATACCGAACCTGATATACAAAATCATATCAGTCTCTTTATTAGTAAAGAAATGATAAAATTTTGTATTGTTGGATAATGTTTTGAACATTTCCTATATCAAAAGTTGATCGGTTCAGGCACGTTATCTAAAAGCGTTGATGTTCTAAATCAAACTACAGTTCTTAGTATACAGAACACACACAAGAGGAAGTGTTCAGAAATGAACGAATCCTTCTTGAGGCATTGTAGACTAGGTCATATCAATGCGACCCGACTAGCTGAAGTTACTTGTAGATGCATATTTAAATCAGTTTGAATCTACATCTTGTGAAACTTGCCAGTCATGTCACAAAGATATAATGACACCAGCTCTGTTTATTGGAAACAGAGAAAGAGTTAGTGAACTCTTGGGATGATACATGTTGATGTATGTAAGGTCCCCTGTCTACACATGCCAAGACCGGTTCTTTGTACTTCATTACATTCTCTGATAATCTCTTTAGATTCAGACATATGTTCTTGTTGAAACACAAGTCCGAACCTTTTGAGATATTCACAGAATATAAGTTAGAAGTAGAGAACCAAAAAGGGTATAAGTATTATGTCCTTTGATGAGATCGAGGAGGAGAATACTTGAGCAAGGAAATCCTGGATTATTCTAAAGGAGAAATAGATTCTCTCTCAGTATTACTCCTCCGTATACACCATAGCACGATGGTATATCGGGGCGGAGCAATAGCACCCTATGTGATATGGTGTGCTCTATGATGAGTACTACTGAGTTTCCTATTTCCTTTTGGGAGTTGTGCACTTGAGAAGCTGCATACCAATTTAATTGGGTTCCAATCAAATCAGTTGCCTACCGCTTCATATGTGATATGGAAAGGGAAGAGCCCATATCTTAAGTTGGTTAAGATTTGGGTTGTCCGGGCTATGTCTAAAAGCATAATCCGGACAAGCTCGAGGCAAGGTCTGTTATGTAGAACTGGAAATGTTCCAGCTATACAAACTGCAGCTGATGATTTGAAAGAACCAAAGGATTCAATAGTTACCAACGAACCTCAGCCTCTCAGCCGATCTAGTAGGGTTCCTCACCCACCTGAGAGATACTTCGGTTTCTCGATGACAGTAGGAGCGAGGATTGCATCATGAGATGATGACCCAACTAGTTTCGAGCTGGCCATCAGGAGTGAGACTCTGTAAGAATGGCTGGATGCTTAGTGATCTGAGATGGAATCCTTATACACCAACAAAGTATGGACTTTAGTTGCTTTATCTGAAGGGTTAAATCCCCATCAGGAGCAAGTATATCTTGAGAAGATTACTTGGTGTAAATGGAAAAGTTGAGACTTTCAAAGCTAGACTTGTTAAAAGGTTTGCATCATTGACCAGGTATGGATAATGATGAAACCTTTTCCAGTGGCTATGCTTAAGTCCATCCGGATCCTACTTGCCATGGCTACATACCATAACTACGATATCTGGCGGTTGGGTGTCATGACTGCTTTTCTAAATGATGTTTTAGAAGAGGGCGTCTATAAGTACACAGCCAGAGGGCTTCGTAGACAGTGGGAGCAGCGGAAACGTGTACAAGATGCTTTATAGGATAAAGCAGGTATCAAGGAGTTGGAACATCTGTTTTGATGAGTTAGTCAAAGAGTTTGACATCATCAAAATGGTAGATGAACCTTGTATAAACAAAAAGGGAGTAGGGAGTATAGTGACGATCCTCGTAGAGTACGTGGATGACATGCTCTTGATAGGGAAGGAGTTTCCTATGCTACGCTCGGTCAATCTCCGCTTATCACAATGATTCTCCATATAGGATCAAAGTTATACCTCCTAAATCCTGGGTTTTGGATCTATGAGATAGATCTAATTGGATGTTAGGATTCTCACTAGTTGTAGTGAGATGGTATCAACCGATCCTGGGGAGAATCACTGGAAGGGTTCCAGGGTGATAAGGACGACTGAAAGTCAGTCACAGGCATTGTCTTTACCCTCAGTAAAGGGACGGTATGTTGGAAGAGTTCCAAGCTAGATACCGTGACAAACTAGACGATAAAGGCTGGTAACATCGCTATTAAAGATACTACCAAAGAGGCAGTTTGGGTGTATATTGGTTCATAAGATGAACTAGGTTCCTACCATTGTACGACAATGGATGTGAGGCTTTGGCCCGGGAACCCTGGTCCCATCAGTGACCCAGAAATATTCTGAGGCAGCATCACCTGATCATGGAGATAGATGATCTCCAGGGTGATCGAGGTTAGGAGAGTAGACTCAGAGGACAACACGGCGGATCCACTCACAAAGGCTTTTTCCCAGAGAGAGACTTATATGGGATGGTTGAGTATGTGATACTGCAACCACTGCTACAGATGGCCTTTGTGCAAGTGGGAGATTGTTAGTTATATGTATGCCCTAGAGGCCATTACTGTACATTGGATGTATATTGTAGTGGATGCTGGGACATACATAGGTAGGACTTTCTTGCTCGACATGATAGTACGCTATCTGGTTGCTCTTTATCGTAACATGTATACTTTCTGTCTCTCTGATTACATGTTGATAAAGCCCTTAGGATGTGTACTCGACTTCCAGGACTATGATGCAGATCATACTAGTGGGGCCTGGGTAGTCAATGAGTACATCCTTCAATGTTCCTAGTCGAGGGAATATTGAGACGGGGCATCGATATTCCAGAGTAGACTAGCGTATATCTTGTCGACCCATGCGATGGGCAATGGATGATCCCATATCCATTGGTGTTTGACATCAGAGATGGTATACGGGTGCTCAGTGGAGACTGGGTACACTGAACGGACTCGCTGAGAACTCCCAGATGGTATTATACCTCACGTCAGATGGCAGTTCTCTGGTGACATTGGTACATCTTAGTCTGTTGACCCGAGATCGTCATAGATTCTTGTGTGTCTCCCACCGTGCTTTGATTTCCACCCTACCACGGCTCTACCGAGTCGTGCAAACAGGTGATTTTTCGGTACAGTCCCGATTCACATGGAGGCAATGAGCGATAGGAGGGGATTCGTCTCTCCCGGTATTGGGGGTTGATGTTGCGCTATGCTCGACTGGCCATAACAGGAAATCCCTGGCCAGGGTTGCAGTGATCTACTGGTAAGTGTTATCAGTAGTTTCACACATGTTATGGACCGCATGTCGGCATGACTTATCGAGCTACTGGGGTCTGACGTTTACCACCCCTAGGCAAGATATGCGACATATCAGACGAACAGACCGGACTGTACGGTAAGTGTTACTGGTTGGATTCACAGGAGTGTGAGTGGGCTTGCTCGTCGATCTTCTGATCGCTCAGTACCCGGGTGGCCGTTACGTTTAGCAGACCGCTTGCGGCTTGTGGGTGCTTGATATGATCATCACCTGCTGCCGGCGTATTGACGAGTCTTTAGAGTCTTACATAGAGGTTTCCTGGCTTAAGCGAAACGAAATAGGAGCGCATATGAGATATGTGCAGGACCGAGAATAATGCGTGTATGTGATATCGTATTCCATTCTCGCGATGAATGTATCGATTGGTTGTATGCGATATAACCTAGTTATCGAATCAAGGATTGATTCGATAAGCCGATACATAGGGTACTAGTCGGTTATATGCGATATGACCGGATCGTTAAATCAAGTATTGATTTAATGATTTAATGCATAATTGTATATTTGATATATTACTTTGCATTAATTAGTATTTGTTCACTTTAAAAGGATTTTCTCACTTGATGTACACAAGTTGTATATGTGATATACTTTTGTGCACTTGTTTGTATCATGTTTGATGATACATGCTCACTTGGGTTTGTGTAAAGAATTGAACCATGGTTAAGTTAGTGATTAGGGTTTTTGTTTAATTACTTATCTATTTATTTATAATTCTTATTTTGGAAAAGATAAAGAAAGAATGGTGGCTTTGTTTGTTTGTTTGTTGAAGCTTCATGAAGCTTTGAACAAGTCCACCATTCTTGTCTTATGCTTAACCCTAACCATTTAAATTAACCATAGTCCATTCTCTACACCTAACCATGGTTGCCAAATGATAAGTATTCATTTATTTTTCTTTTTGAATAAATACTTATCATATTATCATCCTCTTCTTCTTCTTCTTCTTCAAGAAGAAAGCTTGCCTCCATCAATGGCAACTTGTGAAAATGAGTGAGAAATCCAATTCTAAAGTGAATCCACTTTCTATTTCTTCATCCTCTACCTCTTGCCAAGTAGTATAGGGTGTTTTCTTCACAAGTTTCATGACTTGGTGAAGTTGGAGTTTGATCTTGAGTTGCCTCGACGTAGATCATCTTCGGCATCGAAGCCGACGACCAAGTCCGTCCATTTCTCCGATGAAGCCGATGCTAGAGTCATGGATTCAATTTGGACAGCGGAGGGATGTCATCACGGAGCCTAGGAGGTGGAGGACCAGATCTACAAAGGTTGTAGCCGCTTTCCTTTAGCTGTAAATTCGTTTACTTGCATGCATCGCCTAAAATTCTAGTTAACGATCCGTATTAGGGTTTCTCGGCACTTGTAATTTTTGAAATTAGCATGGTTGATGCCTTGTGAGACCCCATTAGTGTGCCAAGGAACCCTACAGATAGCTCATTTTTCCATTTTCGCTTGGAGGAGCACGGTGATGCCAAATCATTGCCTCGGCTGTTTTCTTGCACCTGAATATCCTCTGTAGCCTCTGTGTTATGGGAAAGGATCGTGCTATCTTCACAGGTATATCAGGCTTCTTATCAGAATCTTTCGGCTTATACTTGGCCTCTCTGCATGATGTACACTCTTTCAAATATGAATTCTCTTTCCGGTATAACACGCAATTTTTAGGACATGCTTGAATCTTCTCGCACTTTAGACCCAAATCAGACATCATCTTCTGGGCTTCGTACCAGCTGTCGGGCACATTATTTTCCGGAGGCATAGAATCTTTCAAGAACGAAAGAAGCATTGTGAATGACTTGTTGCTCCATCCATTTATGCACTTAATCTAGAAAAGTTAGACGAACCATGAGAGGGTGGAATACTTCGCATTCTCATAAATTGGTTTCCTAGCATCATTCATGAAATTTTCATATTTATCCGCACATGGTCCTTGACCGAAAGGAATGTCATCTTCGGTACGAATAGATTCACCTAGGGCAGCCTCTACCATATCCTCCATTTCTTCTGATGGAAATAAATTTCCGTCTCCTTCCGCATTACCGAATTCTTCTTCTTCTCCTGCCGCATTATCGTGTTCTCCTTCTTCTTCTGCCGCAGTACTGCATTCTTCTCCTTGCCCGTGATATTTCCAAGTTGTATAAAGTCTAGTAAACCCATGTTTTACAATATGAAGCTCTGCCAATTCTACTTTCTGCCAGTACTTATTGCTAAATCTATCGCACGGACAGAGAATCTTCTCTATTATGATCTTATTATGTGCGTGTGCAAATTCAAGGAAAGCAGCAACTCCTACGACAAACTTAGATGGCATAAGTTGTTTCCAATCCACATACATCCTGTCCTTAACTCTGACGTACTCATGGGCCATGTTAGACTGTATAACATATAAATTGTAGGTTATGCTGACTATATTGAGAAATATAAGAACGGGATAGTTACTGACAAAGGAGAAAATCCATGTATATGCTTTGTGTGTGCGTCTGTCGTTGAAAAGAATAAATTATCGCACGTATGTTAACCGATAGACGGGGACTAAGTGGCGCTTTTAGTTTCATATATGAGTATCGATGAGAATATGAAGGTTTCATATTATCATATATTGGTTTTAACCCGAACATCTCGAATCGCTCTCTAATTATGCGTTTTTTGTGTATTCTTGTTGTATGTATGTGTTCCGGCTGTCGGGGGTAGGCTTTTATCCTATTAAGAATGTATAGAGCGAACGCCCATCACTTGTGCTTTCAACCGTTTCGAGTAAATTTCGGCAGCACCTCCCCGCCGTTCTCCGAGTACACTGTAATAGAATAGATAATCATTTCAAAGCTGTGAAAGAACGTTGAAATGAACATCTAATCTATCTTTGTACACGGAGAACCAGCGGAAAGGTACCGACGAAATATCTCGAAACGGATGAAAACACAAGTGAATGAAGGCGTTTGCTTTATACATTCTTAACTTTTCCACACGGGACAAATCTATGGGTTACCATACGATTGAATTTTCTCGTCGCGTAGACTATACGACGGTTGTTAGTATCGAGCTATACTGTCCGATATTTAACAACCTTCGTATAGTTCTAGGTCACGACGAGCATCGCACGTATGTTAACCGATAGACGGGGACTAAGTGGCGCTTTTAGTTTCATATATGAGTATCGATGAGAATATGAAGGTTTCATATTATCATATATTGGTTTGAACCCGAACATCTCGAATCTCTCTCTAATTATGCGTTTGTTGTGTATTCTTGTTGTATGTGTGTGTTCCGGCTGTCGAGGGTAGGCTT
This sequence comes from Agapanthus africanus, assembly GCA_030015575.1. Taxonomy (NCBI): domain Eukaryota; kingdom Viridiplantae; phylum Streptophyta; class Magnoliopsida; order Asparagales; family Amaryllidaceae; genus Agapanthus; species Agapanthus africanus. The sequence continues at coordinate 825,221,617 of CM057338.1, read as the reverse complement.
CTATCCCATTAAGAATGTATAGAGCGAACGCCCATCACTTGTGCTTTCAACCGTTTCGAGTAAATTTCGGCAGCACCTCCCCGCTGTTCTCCGAGTACACTGTAATAGAATAGATAATCATTTCAAAGCTGTGAAACAACGTTGAAATGAACATCTAATCTATCTTTGTACACGGAGAACCAGCGGAAAGGTACCGACGAAATATCTCGAAACGGATGAAAACACAAGTGAATGAAGGCGTTTGCTTTATACATTCTTAACTTGTCCATACGGGTCAAATCTATGGGTTACCATACGATTGAATTTTCTCGTCGCGTAGACTATACGACGGTTGTTAGTATCGAGCTATACTGTCCGATATTTAACAACCATCGTATAGTTCTAGGTCACGACGAGCATCGCACGTATGTTAACCGATAGACGGGGACTAAGTGGCGCTTTTAGTTTCATATATGAGTATCGATGAGAATATGAAGGTTTCATATTATCATATATTGGTTTTAACCCCGAACATCTCGAATCGCTCTCTAATTATGCGTTTGTTGTGTATTCTTGTTGTATGTGTGTGTTCCGACTGTCGGGGGTAGGCTTCTATCCCATTAAGAATGTATAGAGCGAACGCCCATCACTTGTGCTTTCAACCGTTTTGAGTAAATTTCGGCAGCACCTCCCCGCTGTTCTCCGAGTACACTGTAATAGAATAGATAATCATTTCAAAGCTGTGAAACAACGTTGAAATGAACATCTAATCTATCTTTGTACACGGAGAACCAGCGGAAAGGTACCGACGAAATATCTCGAAATGGATGAAAACACAAGTGAATGAAGGAGTTTGCTTTATACATTCTTAACTTGTCCACACGGGACAAATTTATGGGTTACCATACGATTGAATTTTCTCGTCGCGTAGACTATACGACGGTTGTTAGTATCGAGCTATACTGCCCGATATTTAACAACCTTCGTATAGTTCTAGGTCACGACGAGCATCGCACGTATGTTAACCGATAGACAGGGACTAAGTGGCGCTTTTAGTTTCATATATGAGTATCGATAAGAATATGAAGGTTTCATATTATCATATATTGGTTTTAACCGGAACATCTCGAATCGCTCTCTAATTATGCGTTTGTTCTGTATTCTTGTTGTATGTGTGTGTTCCGACTGTCGGGGGTAGGCTTCTATCCCATTAAGAATGTATAGAGCGAACGCCCATCACTTGTGCTTTCAACCGTTTCGAGTAAATTTCGGCAGTACCTCCCCGCTGTTCTCCGAGTACACTGTAATAGAATAGATAATCATTTCAAAGCTGTGAAACAACGTTGAAATGAACATCTAATCTATCTTTGTACACGGAGAACCAGCGGAAAGGTACCGACGAAATATCTCGAAATGGATGAAAACACAAGTGAATGACGGCGTTTGCTTTATACATTCTTAACTTGTCCACATGGGACAAATCTATGGGTTACCATACGATTGAATTTTCTCGTCGCGTAGACTATACGACGATTATTAGTATCGAGCTATACTGTCCAATATTTAACAACCTTCGTATAGTTCTAGGTCACGACGAGCATCGCACGTATGTTAACCGATAGACGGGGATTAAGTGGCGCTTTTAGTTTCATATATGAGTATCGATGAGAATATGAAGGTTTCATATTATCATCGAGTATCATATATTGGTTTTAACCTGAATATCTCGAATCGCTCTCTAATTATGCGTTTATTGTGCATTCGTGTTGTATGTGTAACATGATTTTAAACCATTGAGATCAAGATTGATAGAACTGATCATCCTACATTACAATAGCATTCATCAACCAAAAACTATTATTGCAATGGCATTCATCTATAACAATCAACAATTAAAACCACAAATGTAGGATACTGATATCGTAAAGCGTTATACGCAACATATGAATTCACATGACTGAAACATGCATCAAAATATTGAAGTAGGGGGGCAGAAAAAAACCTTATTTGATTATCAAATGCATGGGTTTGTATGTATTTGAGTGCTGCAATTCCGAAATTTGCTTTAACTTGTACGTTGCTTTATGTTGTTAATTTGATAATTTTTAAAATTGTAATTGGTTCTACAAATAATTATTTCGTTATTGTAATAGAAAATTTTGTTTCTTTCGATATAAAACAGATACGATACACGATATGATAAATAAAAAAACGAAACACAAACCGTATCAAGATTTAACAACTTTGATTATGTCTTATACGCGGGCTGATATTTTCATATTAGCCAATAGGCAAAAATAGATTGCGGTCTGGATATGGCATATTGGCAGATGTTACCTATATGCATACATGCATGTTGTCTCCCCATTTTTCATAAATTAAACCAACTTTTCTATACATGGTAGTAATTACTGGATACATTCAGGTCAAATGCATAGAGCTAGCCATAATTTCCTCTACGGTAAACTTTCATCAATGCAACACTTTGGTTCGCCTAACTAGATCGCCATTCACGAACACAATCTATTTATATGGCATGATTTTATACACTTAATTTTACCACATTTAATGAAAATGAATCATTCATGATATGATACATGTATATACATCGATACCCAACCCCAACCTAACCCTAGCCCCAGCCCCAGCCCAGCCCCGCCCCAACCTAACCCTAACCCCAGCCCCAGCTAAACCCCAACCCCAACCTAACCCTAGCCCCAGCCCCAGCCCAGCCCCACCCCAACCTAACTCTAACCCTAGCCCCAGCTAAACCCCAACCCCAACCTAACCCTAGCCCCAGCCCCAGCCCAGCCCCGCCCCAACCTAACCCTAACCCCAGCCCCAGCTAAACCCCAACCCCAACCCTAAGCCAAACCCTAACCCCAGCCCCAGCCCCAGCCGCAGCCGAACCCCAACCCTAACCCTAACCCCAACCCCAACCCCAACCCTAACCCCGACTGCAACCCCTGTCGAACCCTAACTCCAACCGCAACCCCAGACCCAGCCATGAACCCTAACCCTAAATAATTAAAAATTTCTTTAACTTAGTTGAAGATTTACTAACCTGTACGGCGGTGGCGACGACCCGAACGACGGTGGCGACGACGAGAACGGCGGTGGCGACGAGAACGGCGGTGGCGACGACGAGAACGGCGGTGGCGATTTGGGGATTTTGTTTCGCATGCGATCGAGAGAGGAAGAAAGAGATAACGGGTGTAGGCGATCGATCTGTGCCTTTATTAAATCGCTATTTAGTTGCCCTTACGGATTTGTCCGTAAGTCCTTGGTTTGCGGCTCCGTAGGGGCAAACACCAAATTAAGAATTAATATTTTTATTCTTGAACGTCTTGGCCCGTAGGGGCAACCTTTTAGCCCTACGGATTAATCCGTAGGGCCAACATAAATCTGCCCCTACAGATTTCAATATCCGTAGGGGCAACCTCCTATTTTAGTAGTGCGAGCGGTAGGGAAGGAAGAAAACCAATTAAGCTTAAGTGTGGTGTACAGAAGGTAATAAGTAAAGACATGTAAAGGGATTAGAATAATGGCAAAAGAAAATGCGATCACCATCATTCATGACAAAGACCGTGTATACCCCTGCCACTCCTACATCCACTTTTCTTTTCTCTAGAACACTCCGTATCACTACGGATATCCACTTCCATTAGATAAATCCATCGTATAGTTACATACGAACTCGAAGGAACTTTTTCGAGGATGGATTCTGGTTCAAGAGAAAAAGAATAGGATTATTCAGATGCCTTTTCTCTTTACCTTCTCTTATGTTGCGAGGGCTCCTAGGATTAGGAGAGTACACCTATTACGCTTATTGGATAGTCTTCTTCCAAACCTTAGGCTGGTGCCGAAGGGTAGGGAATGAAGAAAACCAATTAGCGTAAAGAAGGTGTACAGAAGGTAATAAGTAAAGACATAATAAAAGGATTCGAGTGAGGGCAGGTAAGTATATGGTTATTGTCATGATTCAGGATAATGGAAGAGGCGTTACTAGTAATACCAGGTTAACCCTTTTGAAACATTTTCATGTTTTAGTTACACTGTGCAATGTTAATTGAAAACTGTTTTCCCAATTGGAATCTAACTCCAGGGTATGTATTTACCAGATCAGTTTCTCATATCTGCATGTTATTACGGATGGTGAGTGGGAGTAAGATATTGGGAATTGGGTGATTAAATCCTCATTATATCGGAATTCATTGTAATTGGTGATATTTGAGGAAATCATCTGGATTTTGCCGGATGGCAAATATTTGGTTTTGAATATCCATTGTTATGCACCAATTTCAAACTGATATATCTGTACATTTATTTTATAAAGTGAGATATAACTTTTTGATATTATGTCTTTGACATTTACCTATATCAGTTGGTGATTAGGTAAGGTGCATTCAACAGCGGTGCAATCCTTCTTAACAATACTACAGTTTTTCAACCTACGACGCACAGGGTTTGAGTTATTGAACTCAGGAGACTTATACAAAATATTGTATGTTGTCCAGTGTCCTTTAGGACAAAGGGGTTGGTACTCGTACTATATTCTGTTTACTTGTGACTTCTCCAGTTCTGGACAAGTATTCAATTGAAATGCAAAGTCCAGATATTGAGAAGTTATAGGTAAAAGAACAAAGTAGAGAACCATTTGTTGGAAGTATCAGGATTCTTCGATGAAGTCGAAGATGTAGATACTTATGTTTGGTATTCCATTGATAGTAATGGTTTTGAGAACTTGCTTATCTTTCGGGTTACTCATATATGGATGCACTCTTAGATGAGTAATGTTAATTGTCCTCTTTCCATTTGGTTGATATGCACTGGAGACAGCTGCATGTCTTTTGAATCTGGTTCCAATTAAGTTAGTGCTTTTGTTTCTATATTAGATATATATAGAATCAATTTATATCTTAACAATGTTAAGGTATAAGGAGTTGTCCGGCTGATGCTTAAAACCAAAATCCAGATAAACTCAAGGCACGGTTCAGCAATGGCAGTTTGTAGGTTATCTCGGGTTTTGACGAGGGTTAACTTTCTACTTTCAGGAAGATCAATATTTATATTGTTCTTGACTCGCCACAGTTTTAGCAAAATGGACTTTTTCAGAAAAAAAACAAGTGGGGGTATGGTAGAACTGGAAGTTATTCCAGGAACTGGAAGTTATTCCAGAACCACAAACGATTACTGGAAATTTAATAGAACCTAAGGATTCAATAGGATTTGATGTTCCATTAGCCACTCCGTAGATTTTGGTGGGTAACCTCAGGCACCCGAGAGGTACTTCGGTCTTCTCAAAGACGGTGACAGGGAGGTTCTTGTTTACCTAAAATTGCCATTTGCTGCTGTCTAAGACTATAAGACCCGGCAAGAGGATGAGTATAGCGTCGTTTTAAACTACGTTTGGAAGTGCACGTGTATATGACTCTGCCAGAGGGTTATTGTAGTCAGTGGGAGCAGCAGAAGCATAGTGGGCAAGTAGCTTATATCTATTTATAGACTAAAGCAGGTATAGCGGAAATAGATCATCTATTTTGATGTGACAGTCATAGGTTTTGACTTTATCAGAATAGGAGATGGATCAGGTAAGAAGGTAGTAGAGAGTGATGTCTAGGTATTGAGATGACATGCACTTGATAGGAAAAGATATTCCTATACTACGATCGGTTATACTGTGGTTGTCACAAAGTTGTTTCTCCACATAGGATATAGAAATAATATCAGGTTTTCTGGTTACTAGATCTATGGTTTTAGATCTAGATTTGGGATGTATCCCAATTTGGGTACTTTGACATTATTCTAAAGGAATTTTAGAATGGACGACTCCTGGCATGGTGGTGTACCTGCAGGTGATGGAGTCACCCTCTCTAAAGGTGTCATACAGACTAAAGGGTAGAGGGATCTGCAAGATTATCATATCACTTGCTTAGGAAATTGAGTTAATCATGAAATGTCGAGTACCACAACAGATATTGCTTTTGCACTAGATGCAATAAGCAGATATATTAATCCAATCCTGGAGAAACATTGGGAAGAAGTTATTGAACATAAATGGATGTTCTTTGGAAATGATTAAGGCAGCCTCTTTCGGGAGACGAATATCATTTCAGGCTTCCAAGGTGACCTAGATGACAGAGTGACTGTCAGAGTTATAGTTTTTCCTTCTTTTGAGAGACAGTATGTTGGACAGGTGTCCCAAGCAGATACTGTGGAAGGCATGGCGCATGTTACTGATTAAATTCAGTGGACGATACAGTCTAAGTAGTTTGCTGGATTTGGAGTTCATTTGTGAACTGGGTCCCATCAAATATCCAGACAAATTCTAAGACAGGTATTGCTCATTTCGGGAGATAGTTTTCTCTGCGAAGTTGAGATATAGAAAGAAACATTGGAGCGGATCCACTCACTGAGCCTATTTCTCGAACGCAATCATTTTCGCAAACGGGTTTTGCGAAACTGATTAGTAGAGAAGTTGGGTGTTCGGTATCACACGGGTTGTGAGTATGCGACATCGCAATAATTGGCCTTATGTGCAAGTGGGAGATTGTTGGCTGTAGTGCCCTCAAGGCAATTATCATAGTTGCGGACTTGTGATTATGATGATTGAGTGAGGACCTATACCGATAAAACAGTCTTACTCAAGATGATAGTATGCTATCTGGTTTGTCTTTATCATCATGTTGATAAAGCCCATAGGATTCTTGCCTGACTGCCGGCATTATGATGGCGATCATATATGTGGGAGATAGGGTCTATAAACACATCCTTAAATGTCCCTAGTCGTAGGAGTATCGAGAACGGGCATCGATACTCCAGTGTAGACTAGTGTATACTGATCGAGACCCCGACGAGGGGCGGTGGCCAGGTCTTACAAGCCATTGGTGTTAGTTTGTTCACCTAAGATAGTATACAGGTGCTCATTGGGTTATGAGTACACTGGACGGACTCGCCGGGAACCTGATAGTTGGTGTTATACCTATTGTCAGATAGCAGTTCCCAGGTGATATGTGTACAGGTTAGTCTGTCGACCTGAGATCGTCATTTGTCTCATGTGAGTTCCTACTGTGCTTTGATTACTACCCTACCATGGCTTAAAGGAGTCGTGCAAACAGGTTTTAGTTGGGTACAGTCCCGAGCCACATGGAGGCAGTGATCGGATCGTCGGGGATTCGTCTCTCCCGGTATTGGGGGTTGATGTCGCGTTGTGTACGGATGGCCATCACCATAAATCCGTGGCCACGGTGGACGAGAATTATCGATCCAGGATCGATAGTTTCTCAGGTGGTGATGGGTTTCATACCGACACTAAATGTCGTGTTGTTAGGGGTCTGACTTCATCCACCCCCTTAGACTCGATATGCGATACTCTTAGATGAACATACCGGACTGTACGGATATTATCACTGTCAGGCTCAGTAGGGGTTCAGGATGAGTTTGCTCGTCGGCCTCCATGTCGCTCAATACCTGGGTAGCCATTACGTACAGCTAGTGCCGCTGACGTGCTTGTGGTTAAACCCACTGCCAGCGTATTGACGAGTCTTTAGAGTCCCACACAGAGGGTTTTTCACGGTTCAGGCGATATAGTGTACATGAGGTATGTTGATACATATAGGTGTCCGATTAAATATGTGCACATGCTGCGCAGACTTTAATCGGACGGTTGATAATACTAGCGGTTTAGGATTAAGCCGGATTATTAAATCGGGTTTTGATTTAATAATTTATATATATATTTTTATATACGTATTCTAGTATTATTGTTTACTATTCGTTTTCTCTCTTGGCTATTCGTATTTTTGGTATGAATACGCGTATGTATTTCGATACACGTACCGGGAAGTATTCCGTATTTTATATGGAATAGCTTCTAGAAATGCCACATCATTATTGATTTTTTAGAAAATCATTTGTTTTATAATGAGGTAGAGGGTGTGAGGTGGCATGAGGCATTGACCATGGTATGGGCTTGAGTATGGTTTGGATTATTTATTTGATTAAAAGAAAATGATATTTTTTATGATGGGAGAGAGAGAGGGGCCGGCCACTTTTGGGGTGGGTGTTAATTTCATTTGTTTGATTATTCATTACATTGGCTCTTTTTCTCACTCTCTCATGCTTAAAAGAAGCTTAGCCATTTTTGTTGCCTCATGCCAAAGTTTTCCTTACTCCATTCATCTTCTTCTTGCATTGCTCTCTTGAGCACATGAGTTGAGAGAATAACATAGTGACACTTTCATGCACCCCACTCTCCATCGCTAGCGACTTTGGAGTGTATGTTACCTTGTTTATCGAGGTTGGAGCTTGCACCGTTTCCCTCGGGTGGATTACCGGAGATGGAGGAAGACCGTCAACCAAACATCATCAAAGGACCCCTAGGAGCTTGGAATGAAGACCGAAGGACACGGATCAACTCGGTATAATGATTCTAACTCTTAGTTAGCGTGCTAGATTAGGGTTTAAGGTCGATCCCGGAATCGGGTAACGGTAGTGTCAGTTTAATAAATTTTTGTTCCGCATTTTGGCCGCGTTTCGACGGCCGGGGGGCTGCCGCAACTCAACAGTCATGACTACTCCTGTTGGCGAGTCTTTTGTTGCGCGACATGTGTTTCGGTCGTGTGCTGTTCGTATTGGAGATAGAGATTCGTCCGTCGACTTGATCCTTCTTGAGATGTTGGACTTTGACGTTCTCCTGGGCATGGACTGGTTTGCTACTTGCTACGCGTCAGTGGACTGCCGTGAGAAGACAGTCAGGTTTTGTTTTCCGGATGAGTCAGTTCTTGTTGTGCAGGGGGACCGTGGTGCCGCCCCTCATAATTTGATTTCTGCCCTTTGTGCTGGTCGGCATTAGAGGAGTGGATGTCGGGAATTTTTAGCTTCTATTCGTGATATCGGAGCCACAGTAGATTTGTTGGACCGGGTTCCTATTGTGAGAGATTTTCCCGATGAGTTACCTTGATTGCCGCCAGAGCGTTATTTTGATCCCCGGCACGGGGCCTATTTCTATACCGCCTTACCGGATGATCCCGGCGGAGCTTAAGGAGCTTAAGGATCAGCTGCAAGAGTTTCTTGATAGGAGACATGTGCGTCCGAGTGTTTCTCCTTGGGGAGCTCCTGTTCTGTTCTTCAAGAAGAAGGACGACAGTTTGAGATTGTACATTGACTATCGTCAATTGAATCGAGTTACGATGCAGAATAGGTATCCTTTACCTCGCATTGACGATTTGTTTGATCAGCTCCAGGGTACGGGACATTTTTCTAAGATTGATTTGAGATCGGGTTATCATCAGTTGCGGGTTCAGAATGATGACATTCCGAAGACTGCTTTTCGTACGCGCTATGGGCATTATGAGTTTTTGGTGATGTCATTCGGACTCACCAATGCCTCAGCAGCATTCATGGATTTGATGAACCGGATTTTTAGGTCGTTCTTCGACCAGTTTATTATTGTGTTTATTAATGACATTCTGGTTTATTCCAAGAGTCGAGAGGAGCATGAGCAACACTTGAGAATTGCTTTGCAGACATTGAGAGAGCACCATCTGTTTGCTAAATTCTCGAAGTGTGCCTTCTGGCTTAATAGTGTTGATTTCCTGGGTCATGTGGTTACGGGAGACGGTATTCGTGTGGACCCGAGGAAGATCGAGGCCGTACAGTTTTGGCCCAGACCTGTATCAGTGACAGAGGTCCACAACTTTTTGGGCTTAGCAGGTTATTACCGCCGTTTCGTGCAGGATTTCTCGAGTATCCCTGCACCGCTGATCAGACTGACCAGGAAGGGGGTTCCTTTTCTTTGGACTGAGGCATGCGAGCTGAGTTTTCAGCATTTGAAGACTCGGTTGACGACTGCACCAGTTTTATCTTTGCCTTCTGGATCGGGCGGCTTTGTCGTTTACTGTGATACTTCTCGAGTGGGGCTCGGTTGTGTATTGATGCAGCATGATATAGTTATCGCTTATTCTTCCCGGCAGTTGAAGAAGAACGAGCAGAATTATCCCACTCATGATCTTGAGATGTCCGCGGTGGTCTTTGCGCTTAAGATTTAGAGACACTACTTGTATGGGGAGTCGTGTCAGATTTTCACAGACCACCAGAGCTTAAAGTACATCTTCCAGCAGCGGGATCTAAATTTGAGACAACGTCGTTGGATGGAGCTCGTGAAGATTATGATTGTGAGATTCTTTATCACCCGGGAAAGGTGAATGTGGTAGCTGATGTTTTGAGTCGTAGGCCCAGGGGTAGCTTGTCCCGGTTGAGCGCAGTTCAGAGACAGTCTTCTGCAGATTGGCAGATCTTGTGCGATAGTAGAGTACAGTTTGAGTTCACTTCCACTGGGGGACAGCTTGCACACGTCCGCCCCCGTCCACTTCTACTTGATCGTATTCGTGAGGTACAGCCCGACGATGCCCGTTTGTCTGAGATTTTTGAGCGTGTTCGGCAGGGTAGAGATTTGGAGTTTGGGATTGATGACCAGGGTGTGCTACGTTTCGGGACTTGTTTTTGTGTACCTGATACCGATGGGTTGAGACGCGAGATCCTAGAGCAGGCATATCAGTCAGCTTATAGTGTTCACCCAGGTTCCACCAAGATATATCGTGACTTGAGAGATATCTACTGGTGGGCAGGGATGAAGAGTGATGTTTCGGATTTCGTTCTGAGGTGCCTGACTTGTCAGCAATTCAAGGTTGAGCATTTGAGACCGACAGGAGAGTTGCGGCCTTTACCCGTTCTAGAGTGGAAATAGGAACAGATCTCTATACATTTCGTTGTGGGTCTATCCAGGTCCAGTCGAGGGTATGACTCCATTTGGGTGATTGTTGACCGGTTGACGAAAGCGGCTCACTTTCTTCCAGTGAAGACCACTTTCGGTTATGCTCAGTATGCTCAGTTGTACATTGATGAGATCGTGCGTTTGCATGGCGTTCCCACATGCATCGTATCCGACAGGGGCACCCAGTTTACCGGCCGTCTTTGGCAGAAGCTTCAGGAAGCTTTAGGTACCCGATTGAGTTTTAGCACCACTTTCCATCCGCAGACCGATGGTCAATCAGAGCGGACTATACAGACTCTAGAGGATATGCTTCGTGCGTGCGTGCTTGATTTTGGTGGCAATTGGAATCGTCACTTGCCATTGATAGAGTTCTCCTACAATAACAGTTATCAAGACGATTCAGATGGCGCATTTTGAGGCTTTGTATGGTAGAAAGTGTCGATCGCCAGTCTGTTGGACCGAACTCAGCGAGAGCAGGATATTGGGACCCTAGCTAGTTCAAGAGACTACGGAGAAGATCTAGTTGATTCAGGATAGGATGAGAGCAGCCCAGTACAGACAGAAATCTTATGCCGACCGTCGTCGTCGCAGGCTCGAGTTCACAGTGGGGGATCATGTATTCCTATGGATTTCTCCGATGAAGGGCATGTTGAGATTTAGGAAGAAAGGGAAGCTTAGTCCCAAATTTGTGGGTCCTTTTGAGATCCTTGAGCGAGTTGGTATCGTTGCCTACCGTTTGGCACTTCCACCCAGTTTTCTAGATGTTCACCCCGTATTCCATGTATCAATACTTCGTAAGTACCTTCATGACCCTTCTCACATGATTCAACACCAGACCGTTCAGGTAGAGCGTGATCTTTCGTTCACCGAGCAGCCGATAGTTATATTGGATCGGCAGGTGAAGAAAATTCGGTCAAAGGTTTTGCCATCGGTGAAGGTTCTTTGGCGTGGCCCGAATAGTGAAGAGGTCACTTGGGAGGCCGAGAGCGAGATATGGAAGAATTTCCCTCATCTCTTTGAAGGTACGCATAGTAAGATTTTTAAATTCGAGGACCGAATTTCTGTAGGGGGGAAGATTGTAACACCTTGGAATGCGATTAGTGTTAATTAAGCGATAATACGGGTTTTTAGTAAAAAGTTAACCAAAATAGTTTTCACATATTTTATAAAAATTAATTAATATTTTATTATTATTTGTTTTGGCTTGCACACACATGTGCATATTAACTTGGGGATTATGGAGGTGTTAACCATGCTTAAGTAGCCATGACACCCTAAACCAATTTTTAGCCATCTTAACCCACCTCACTTATTATTTGAATAAGGGTTGACTTTAGAGAGAGAGAGAGAGTGAGCGAGAGAGAGAGAGTTGACGATGGAGAATGATGAGGCACGGGGCAATCATGGGAGCATTTAATGAGGAGAGTGAAGGGGCATGGCTCATCTTCTAACCTTACACCCTCATTTTCTTTCACCACTCTTACACTCCCATTTTCCCTCAACACTCATACACTCTCATTTCTTATTCTCCTTCTCTTTCTCTTCCCCAAACTGAACCCTTAACCATTCCATCACTAAACCAAGCCAAATCCTCACTAAACTTCATTAAAACCCTCACAAAGTCAAGTTAAGCCACTAGAGATGACTTGGAGCATGGAAAGCTATGGTTTTTGAGCAAGTGTGGTAAGATAGTGATCTCTAACTGTTAATTAGGCCTTTAAGATGTTGTGTTGCTTATTAGTTGCTGCTTAGAACACTAAAGTTATAGTTTTTGTGCAATATCGTATTTTTAGTGATATATTGGAGTCTCTGTGATCTGCTATCACTACGATAGGTAGTATACTGTAAAATATAGAAAATGTAGTAGTGTTTTGTTAGAAGCCCTGAGTGTTCACCTGAAACCCGGACCCCACCCAACCTAGTTGAACCAGCGAGATGAGGTGATATTCCGGCGTTGCCGGATTTTTGGGGGCTTGGGGAGTTGGGGTTTTGAGGGTAGCTGTCTGTATATTATCCTGGGTGTTTGGTACTGCTTGATTTTTATATATTGACTGTAGGAAAAATCTGGGACCACTTTGCTAATTTCTAGTGTTTCAGCAACACGCGTTACGGTATCCGAAACGTTTCACGTTCTTTGTGTAGCTTGGTGCACTTAGGTTTGATTAAGGATGTCACTACACACGTTAGCCACTAAGCTAACACTTGAGAGTTGTAGGAGTCGATGCGTTGATCTAAACGTAGTTTGTATATATTATTGGACGGTTTCTAAGTTGTACTTGTTATGTTGTTATGTGATAATAGGATCGCAGGTGGGGACTTCAGACACTACAAGGAAGGGAAAGCAGGAGGTTGGATTTACCTAGCTCGAGATCATCGGTGAATAGATTTAACATCTACAGGGGAATCGCCTGTAAGTGCACGGCAGTGCCCCGGCCGTCTGTACGAGGCCAAAATGCGGAATACAAAACTTTTCTATAAACTAGAACCGGCGCTACCGCGGACTTTTAAACCCGGATCGAGCCATTAATCTAATGCTAGCCAACTAGAGAAAGGGTAGAGAGATATACCGAGCGATCTGTGTCCTTCGGTCTTCTCGTCGTCATCCCGATCTCCCCGCGAAATCTCCGGTCTTCATCTCCTCTTCGGAAAGGCACCACATCGCCGGGTTCTTTTACGGGCTCCCACCTCTGGACCGAGGCAACTCGGGCACGAAGTTGGCGAGTCGACGTGTCCAAGAAAGTTGTAAGCTAAGTGTAGAGCGGTTTGTCTCTAGCGGTTGTTTGTGAAGTTGCCATTTTAGAGTGGAGGGAAAAAGAACTTTGGAAAGGGCGAGGTATTTTTGTTGCAAGCCAAGAATGAGAACCATATTTTTCCCACATCCAAAAGAATGAATCAAATCCACTCTCCTCAAAAAGTGTGGCCGGAAAATAATGGTGGAGGAGAGAGAAAGGCCAATGGAAAAAGTAATGATCACTAAGGAAAATGATTTACCTCAATCATCATATCAACCCACTCCATCAACCATCTTATCTCCAAAAGTTGAGCAATGATGAACTAAAGAAGTCAAAGGAAGTAAGAACCATCATGAACCAACCATTAACAAGAAACACCCTCCAAATTGCTAATTTGCACTTTTGCATATTAGCCTCTCCACACCTATTTTCAGCCAAAGAAGGAACAAAGGAAAAATGGTCGAAACGGAAAGCAAACTGGCAACTTCAAAAAATCGATCCCGTAATAAATTACAGGAAAACCCCGCGACTGTATATACATACCCTCATTTGTATTGCGACCGAATACAAATGCAATGAGACAAAATCTACACTGTACAATACTAGGATCCGGCTTAAACCAAAGCCTGCTAGTATTATCCGTCCGATCATGATCCGTGCAATACCGCACGTATATGATCGAACCCTGCCATATCTCCATACGGCTTCTACATCGTTTCACCCGAAACTTGAGGAACTGTCTGTGGGGGGCTCTAAAGACTCGTCAATACTTTGGCTGTGGATTTAACCACTAACACGTCAGAGGTATTAGCCATACGTAACGGGTTACCAGGTATTGACCAAAAGGGACGTCGATTAGCGAACTCATCCTGACACCCTACTGAGCCTGTCAGTGACAATATCCGTATAGTCCGGTCCGTTCGTCTATGAGCATCGCATGGCGGGCCTAGGGGTTGGTAAAAGTCAGACCCCCAAAAGCGGTACAAGTCGTGTCGGAGTGTAGCCCAGAACACCCTGAGATACTACTGGAATACCTACCAGTAAATCTTCTACCTTGGCCAAGGACTTCGTGTAATGGCTCTCCTAGACACAGCACGACCTCACCCCCAATACGGGAAGAGACGAACCCCTGCAGATCCGCTCACTGCCTCCATGTGGCTCGGGACTGTACCCAACTAAAACCTGTTTGCACGACTCCTTTGAGCCGTGGTAGGGTAGTAATCAAAGTACAGTGGGGACTCACACGAGACAAATGACGATCTCAGGTCGATGAACTAACCTGTACACATGTCACCAGGGAACTGCTATCTGACGTCAGGTATAAGACCAACTAGTATGTTCCCGGCGAGTCCTGTCCGGTGTACTCATAACCTAATGAGCACCTGTATATATCTTAGGTGAACCAACTGACACCAGTGGCTTGTGAGACCGGCCACCGCCCCTCGTTGGGGTCTCGACTGTATACACTAGTCTACTCTGGAGTATCGATGCCCTATCTCGAAACTCCCACGACTAGGGACCTTTTAAGGACGTGCTTATAGACCCCAGCTCCCACGTATATGATCGCTCTCATACTGCTGGCAGTCAAGCAAGAATCCTAGGGGCTCTATCAACGTGCAATAGTGATCAGTAATGTCACCTAAAGCAGTACACGATGATAAAGATAAACCAGATAGAATACTATCATCTTGAGTAAGACTGTCCTACCGGTATATGTCCTCCCTCAATCATTGCAATCGCATGCCTGTGATCCAATAATTGACTCTGAGGGCACTATCTCCAACAATCTCGCACTTGCACTCAAGGCTAATTATTGCGATGTCACATACTCACAGCCCGTATGATACCGAACACCCAACTCATCTACTAATCAGTCTCACAAAACCCGTTTGCGAAACTAATGCGTTCGAGGAATAGCCTCAGTGAGTGGATCCGCTCTGATGTTTCTTTCTATGTCTCTCTTTATCTCAAGTTCGCGGAGAAAACTATCTCCCGAAATGAGCAATACCTGTCTTAGAATATGTCTGGATATCTGATGGGACCTAGCTCATAAATGAACTCCAAATCCAAAATTCTTAGACTGTATCGTCAACTGAATTTAATCAGTATCCTGCGTATGTGCTCTTGGATCACCTGTCCAAAACACTGCCCTTCGTCAGAGGGAAAACTATAACTCTGACAGTCACTCTGTCATCTAGGTCACCTTGGAAGCCTGGAATGATAACCGTCTCCCGAATGAGGCTGTCGTTATCATATCCCTAGAACATCCACTTATGTTCTAAAACTGCTTCCGAATGTTTCTCCAGGATTGGATTAATATCAACTTACTGCATCTCGTGCAAAAACAATATCTGGTGTGGTACTTGACATCTCATGATCAACTCAATTGCCTAAACAAGTGATCTGCCGATCATGCACATCCCTCTCCCCTTTAGTCTATAAGACACCTTTAGAGAGGGTGACTCCATCACCTGTAGGTACACTACCGTGCCTGGAGTCGTCCATTCTAAAACACCTTTAGAATGTTGTCTAAGTACCCTTATTGGGACACTTCCAAAATCTAGATTTAAAACCATAGATCTAATAACCAGAATGTCTGATATAATACCCAATTCCTATGTGGAGAAAACACTGTGTGACAACCAAAGTATTGTTGGAGATAGTGCCCTCAGAGTCAATTATTGGATCACAGGCATGTGATTACAATGATTGAGAGAGGACCTATACCGTTAGAACAGTCTTACTCAAGATGATAGTATGCTATCTGGTTTATCTTTATCACCGTGTACAGCTTTAGGTGACCTTACAGGTCACTATTGCGCGTTGATAGAGCCCTTAGGATTCTTGCTTGACAGCCAGCAGTATGATGGCGATCATATACGTGGGAGCTGGGGTCTATAAGCACATCCTTAAAAGGTCCCTAGTCGTGGGAGTTTTCGAGACAGGGCATCGATACTCCAAGGTAGACTAGTGTATACAGTCGAGACCCCGACGAGGGGCGGTGGCCGGTCTCACAAGCCACTGGTGTCAGTTGGTTCACCTAAGATGTATACCGATGCTCATTGGGTTATGAGTACACTGGACATGACTCGCCGGGAACATGCTTGTTGGTCTTATACCTGACGTCAGATAGCAGTTCCCTGGTGACATGTGTACAGGTTAGTTCATCGACCTGGGATCGTCATTTGTCTCGTGTGAGTTCCCACTGTACTTTGATTACTACCCTACCACGGCTCAAAGGAGTCGTGCAAACAGGTTTTAGTTGGGTACAGTCTCGAGCCATATGGAGGCAGTGAGCGGATCTACAGGGGTTCGTCTCTCCCGGTATTGGGGGTGAGATCGCGCTGTGTCTAGGAGAGCCATTACACAAAGCCCTCGGCCGAGGCAGGAGATTTACTGGTAGGTATTCCATTAGTATCTCAGGGTGTTCTGGGCTACACTCCCACACGACTTGTACCGCTTTTGGGAGTTTTACTTTTACCAACCCCCTAGGCCCGCCATGCGATGCTCATAGACGAACGGACCGGACTGTACGGATATTGTCACTGACAGGCTCAGTAGGGTGTCAGGATGAGTTTTCTCATCGACGTCCCTTTTGGTCAATACCCGGTAGCCCGTTACGTATGGCTAATACCTCTGACGTGCTAGTGGTTAAATCCACAGCCAAAGTATTGACGAGTCTTTAGAGTCCCCCACAGACCGTTTCTCAAGTTTCGGGCAAAACGCTGTAGTGGCCGTATGGAGATATGGCAGGGTTCGATCATATACGTGCGGTATTGCACGGATCATGATCGGACGGATAATACTAGCGGGCTTTGTTTTAGCCGGATCCTAGTATTGTACAGTGTAGATTTTGTCTCATTGCATTTGTATTCGGTCGGAATACAAATGCGGGTATGTATATACAGTCGCGGGGTTTTCCTGTAATTTATTACGGGATCGTTTTTCTGAAGTTGCCAGTTTGCATTCCGTTTCGGCCATTTTCCTTTGTATCTTTCTTTGGCTGAAAATTGGTGGAGGGGGTTATTTGCAATTGTGCAAAGGAGAAGACTTTTTATGCATCATGATGGTTTCATGAGGGTGCACCATCCATTGACTTCATTGGTTCATCATTGCTTGACTTTACTTGATGGAGATGGGATTTGTGAGGGGATGGATATGATTATTGAGGTGTCTCATTTTCATGGTGATGATTACTTTTTCTTTTGACCTCTTTCCCTCCACCATTCTTACAAGGGGCCGGCCACTTTAAGGAGAGAGGGGATTCATTCATTTTTTATGGTGGAAAAATATTCTTCTCATTCTTGGCTTGCAACAAAATTCCTAACCCTCTCCAAAAAGCTTTCTCCTTCACCTCCACTAAAAAGGGCAACTTCATACAACCCCATGAGACATGAGTTCTACAGATATCCTACAGCATTCTTGGACACGTCGACTCGCCAACTTTGTTCTCGAGTTGCCTCGGTCCAGAGGTGGGAGCCCGTAAAAGAACCCGGCGATGTGGTGCCCTTCCGACGGGGAGTTGAAGACCGGAGATTCCGCGAGGAGATCGGGACGACGACGAGAAGACCGAAGGACACGGATCGCTCGGTATATCTCTCTCCCCCTTCTCTCGTTAGCTAGGAGTAGGTTAATGGCCCGATCCGAGTTTATGGTCCGCGGTGGTGCCGGTTTAAAGTTAAGAAAATTTTTGTTTCCGCATTTTGGCCTCAGAAAGACGGCCGGGACGCCGCCGTGGTCCAACATGGTATCAGAGCCACGCCATTAACCTAGTCTAGCTTGCTCTAGTATGTTTAAAAGTTCGATCGAACAAATTTCCAAAAACCCCGATTTCAATTTGACAGTTTCTGTCGATTTTCAGTTATGCTCAAAAAATTATTTGGTACATTGAATAAATATGTGCAGGCAATTTTATGAAAACTGAGAAAATTTGGCATGCTGATTTTACTGTAGCGCGGTGGATTAGCGGCCAAAACCATGTTTTGGCTGCGGATCCGCCGCCGTGTTTTTGCCAAACAGCACCAAATTTTTACAGTGTGCTTCTGACATGGAAATAGGGTTTTTGGTATGTTCTGTTTGGGCCCAGATTTTCTTTAAGTGCTACAGTTGTGCTTGGGGCCCACTTCGGGAAATTTAGTCGATCGAAAATTTTAAACATGTTAGTTCACAGTATTTACATTATATCTGCGACCGTGAATGTCACTTGATCGGTAAATCCCGTCTAACTACTATAGCCCTTTTAGACAGATTTGCGAACGTGACATTCACGTTGATGTTCTGTGTTGTGCTGTGATGTTGCGTATTGTCGTGGTGGATAGCCTGGATGCAATGGTAGTACAGTTTGGTTTATTATATACATTTGATATTGCGGGGTGAGCGTCCGACATGTGAACTGTCGTCACTGCCTGTTTGTATACTATTCTTTTGGGGCACGACCGGGCTGAGGTCGATATACCCGTTGTATGTATATTTTACTTTCTGTACTAGGATTACCCCGCGGAGGGGTGCACGGATAGCCGGGTTCTAGAGGGCAATGGGCCCGCATCTCATGGCATTGAGATGGAGGGGGCTTTACTCTAGAATTGGCGGGCTATTCGCCGCACTCGTAAGGGGTATAGATTGACCCAGGAGGGGTGCCCAAGTTACCGGATTCCGTGAAGTGCTGGGTGGTCCATTCACGTTGCTGAAGGGGGCTGCCCCGCTTCAGGTTTTGGCGGGTAACATGCCGCGCCCGTAGGGGTCTGGGATTTCATTGCACAGGCTATCCACACGACCAGGGGAACGTCGGGTTTCAGTAGCGGCTCTATGAAACCCGGGGATCCCAGATATCTGTATTGTTCTGTGATGCTTATTACATTTCTGTGATACTGTATTTTATCACGCCTTGAGCGATTATTATATATTGATATATATACTAGTAGATGTTGTATATGTTTTGCATCCGCGCTAGTCCAGTCCCCGCTCTGTCGTTAGTTAAGTAACCTAACGAGTGATGACGGGACCCAGTGGCGAATGCGGATGGCATATACGTACATCATTATTTTCGTTCTTTATTGGTGTGATCAATTGATGGGACTGCATTGATTCGGATCAATGCAAGCTAAACAAACCTATTCTGATGTTGTTGGAACTTTTTTTTTTCAAAAAGCGGTTATTGCAAGGACGTTCATATTTGTTTTGCACAGCGATATTCGGTTATGAATATCCAGCACCTCAGTCGACGAGACAAGGGCCGAGATCTCTTCACCGGGAATGACCCCTTGGACAGAAGTTTGCGTCAGGGTAATAACTTCACTATAGTCGATTACTTTTTGCTTTGCATCGTTGTATTCAGTTGGAATATCCTGCACCTCATTCTACGGGGAAAGAGCCGAGATCCCTTCAGCGGGAGTGACCTCTTTAGCAAAGGTTTTCGCCACTATATTTTTATAAAAAGCTATGCAGTTCCTTCAACGATATCAAGTTCATTACGTTAAGGGTTTTTCGCCAAAAACCAGCCGTAGCCCTCCGTCATTTCAGATTAGTATTGCTTAGTATTCATGCTACGTATGTCGTGCATTGCCGAGGCGTAGTGTTCGGTAGTTATGTAATGCTTTTCTGTCTTATGGATAAGTGGATTGGTTAGGACAGTCGTACGGTTATATCGGCATTGTCAAGGACTCGTACGGGTGGGTTTAACGCAATCAAGATAATGACGGGTTGAACTTGACTAGGACTCTTTTGATATGTTGGCATTATCAAGGTCACTTGGGTCCTAGGGGTAAAAATCACATCGGGAGTTTCTAAAGAAACTGAAACTTGACAGGCATGCGCATACTTTCTGGAGTGTGATAGCGTGAGTGGATTCTGTCACGTTGTCATGCGATGATAGTTGGATCCCGATACCCACTGATGAGTTGGTTTACTCCTCGGGTGATCCCGACTAATTCTTCTTTCAGGTTTGGAGGAGAATCTGACGGTACAGTGGGAGGTTTCCTGATTAGATAAATTGGTAACCATTTTGATCTAGGTTAGAGTGCACGCCGAGTGTTTCTTTTCTCTCTCTCTTTGGCAGCGACCATGACCCGACCCTTGACTATGGCTCAGTGACCAAAATTAACCGAACTTTCTTAAACACTGGCTTTTGGATTGTCAGAGTTGCATACCTCATTGCCGCTCCTACTTTTACCCTTTTCTCTAGGACACCCCGTATTACTACGAATGTCCACTTTCATTGGATAAAACCATCGTATGGTTATATACGAACTCGAAGGAATTTATTCGAGGATGGTTTCTGGTTCTGGAGAAAACGAATAAGAACTATTCAGCTGTCTTTTCCTTTTACCTTCTCTCAGGTTGCGAGTGCCCCTTAGATTAGGGGATAGTACACCTGTTACGCAAATTAGATAGTCTTCTTCCAAACCATAGGCAGGTGCCGACCGGTAGGGAATGAAGAAAACCAATTAGCCTAATGATGGTGTACAGAAGGTATTATGTAAAGACAAATAAAGGGATTAGAAGGAGGGCAAAGTAAATTGCGACTGCTATTCACGACCAAACCAAGTATTTCATTACCACTCCTACTTCACCTTTGTATTTCTCCAAGACACTCCGTATCACTACGAAGATCCACAGTTATTTGGATACTCCATCGTATGGTTATATACGAACTCGAAAGGAACTTGTTCCAGTTCGGGGATGGATTCTGGTTCAGGAGAAATAGGAATAAGGTTTATTCGGTTGTCTTTTATCTTCACCTTCTCTCGAATTTTGAGTGCTCCTATGATTAGGACAGTACACCAATTATGCTTATTGGATAGTCTTCTTTCAAACTATAGGCTGGTGGTGAACGGTAGGGAAGGAAGAAAACCATTTGGCCTAAAAGGGGTGTGCAGAAGGTAATGACTAAAGACATATGGAGGGATGTGGAGAGATGGCATAGAAATATACGGTTACAGTTGTGAATCTGGATAATGGAAGTGGCATTACTAGGAATACCAGGATACCCCTACGAAACATTTCGATGTTTCAGTTTCACTGTGTTTTGTTAAAGGAAAACTGATTTCCTAATTAAACACTTGCTCCAGGGTATGTATTTACCAGGTATGAATCTCACATCTGTATAGTTTTACAGATGATGAGTGGGAGTAAGTTATTGGGAATTAGGTGGTCATCCTCATTATATCAGGATTCGTTGTAATTGGTGATATTTGAGGAAATCTCCTGGGTTGTTTGCCGGACGGCAAATATTTGGTTTTGAATATCCGTTGTTATGCACCAATTTCAAATTGATATATCTGTATGTCTATTTTTATAGAGTGAGATATACCTTCTTGAAATTATGTCCGTTACATTTAGCTATATCAGTGGATGGTTAGGTAAGGAGCATTAAACAGCGGTGTAATTCTTCTTAACCATAAGTACAGTTTTCAACCTGCGACACACAGGGAATGAGTCATTAGACTCAAGGGACTTATACAGAGTATTATATGTTGTCCAGTGTCCATTAGGACAGAGGGGTTGGTACTCGTACTAGATTCTGTTTACTTATGACTTCTCTGGGTCTTAGACATGTGTTTCGTAGAAACACAAGGTCCAAGTTTTGAGAAGTTATAGGTATAAGAATAGAGTAGAGAACCAGGTGTTGCAAGTATCGGTATTCTTCAAGGTGATCGAAGATATAGATACTTGTGCATGGTATTCAGTTGATAGTAATGATTAAGAGAACTTGCTTCTCTTTCAGGTTACTCATAATTAGAAGCACTCCTAAGTTGAGTAATGCTGATCGGCCTCTCTCCATTTAGTTGACATGCACTGGAGACAGCTGCATGATTTGAATCTGGTTCAATTAAATCAGTGCCTCTGTTTCTGTATTGGATATAGAACAGTTCATATATTGACACTGTTAAGGTACGGGGGGTTGTCCAGCTTATGCTTAAAACCAGACTCTGGATAACTCAAGGCACGTTTCTGTAATGGCTGTTTGTGGGTTGACCCGGGTTATGACGAGGGTTAACTTTCTGCCATCTGGAAGATCAATAGTGATATTGTTCTAGACTCGCCACAGTTTTAATAAAAATGGATTTTTTCAGACTATATTCTGTTTATTTATGACTTCTCTAGTTCTTAGACAAGTGTTCCGTAGAAATACAAGGTCCAAGTTTTGAGAAGTTATAGGTATAAGAGTAAAGTAGAGAACTAGATGTCGCAAGTATCGGGATTTTTCAAGGTGATCGAAGATGTAGATACTTGTGTATAGTATTCAGTTGATAGTAATTGTTTTAAGAGAACTTGTTTCTCTTTCAAATTACTCATAATTGGAAGCATTCCTAAGTTGAGTAACGCTGATCGGCCTCCTTCCATTTAGTTGACATGCACTGGAGACAGCTGCATGATTTGAATCTGGTTCAATTAAATCAGTGCCTCTGTTTCTGTATTGGATATAGAACAGTTCATATCTTGACATCGTTAAGGTACGGGGAGTTGTCCAGCTTATGCTTAAAACCAGACTCTGGATAACTCAAGGTACGTTTCCGTAATGGTTGTTTGTGGGTTGACCCGGGCTATGACGTAGGTTGATTTTCTACCATCTGGAAGATCAATAGTGATATTGTTCTAGACTCGCCACAGTTTTAACAAAAATGGATTTTTTCAGAAAACAGTAGTTGGAGTATGGTAGAACTGGAAGTGATTCCAGAACCGCAAACGATTACTGAAAATTTGATAAGAACCTAAAGATTCAATCTGATTTGACATTCCATTGGCCACTCCGCAGATAAGATGGGTAACCTCAGGCACCCGAGAGGTACTCCGGTAACCTCAAGGACGGTGACAGGGAGGTTCTTGTTTACCCAGACTTGCCATTGCTGTTGTTCCAGATTGTGAGACCCGGCAGGAGGATGAGTATAGCGTCGTTCTAAACTAAATTTAGAAGCGTACGTCTATATGACTCTGCCAGAGGGTTGTCGTAGTCAGTGGGAGCAACGGAAGCATAGTGGACAAGTGGCTTATGTCTATTTATAGACTAAAGCAGATATAGCGGAGATAGATCATCTATTTCTGATGTGACAGTCATAGGTTTGACTTCATCAGAATAGGGGATGGATCTGTTAAGAAGGTAGTAGCGTGTGATGTCCTGGAATTTGGATGACATACACAGAATAGGAAGTGAAATTCCTTTACTATGGTCGGTTATACTTTGGTCGTCACACAGTGGTTTCTCCACAAAGGAAATGGATTTCACATCAGACATTCTGGTTACTGGATCTATGGTTTTAGATCTAGATTTGGGTAGTTTCCCAATCAGGGTACTTAGATAGCATTCTAGAGGTGCTTTAGAATGGACGACTCCTGGCGTGGTGGTGTACCTGCAGGTGATGAAGTCACCCTCTCTAAAGGTGTCTTACAGAATAAAGGGGAGAGGGATGCGCATGATTGGCAGATCACTTGCTTAGGCAATTGAGTCAATCATGAGATGTCAAGTACCACACCAGATGTTGTTTTTGCAGTAGATGCAATAAGTTGATATTGATCCAATCCTGGAGAAACATTCGGAAGCAGTTTTAGAACATAAGTGCATGTTCTAGGGATATGATAACAACAGCCTCTTTGAGGAGACGGTTATCATTCCAGGCTTCTAAGGTGACCTGGATGACAGGATGGCTGTCAGAGTTATAGTTTTCCCTCTGACGAGGGGCAGTATTTTGGACAGGTGGTCCAGGCGGATACTAAGGGAGGCATGGCCCAGGATACTGATTAAGTTCAGTTGACGATACAGTTTAAGAATTTTGGATTTGGAGCTCATTTATAAGCTAGGTCCCATCAGATATCCAGACATATTCTAAGACAGGTATTGCTCATTTCGGGAGTTGGCTTTCTCCGCGAACTTGAGATAAAGAGAGACATAGAAATGAACATCTGAGCGGATCCACTCACTGAGGCTATTCCTCGAGTGCATTAGTTTCGCAAACAGGTTTTGTGAGACTTATTAGTAGAGGAGTTGGGTGTTCGGTGTCACACGGGCTGTGAGTATGCGACATCGCAATAATTAGCCTTGAGTGCAAGTGGGAGATTGTTGGAGATAGTGCCCTCAGAGTCAATTATTGGATCACAGGCATGTGATTACAATGATTGAGAGAGGACCTATACCGTTAGAACAGTCTTACTCAAGATGATAATATGCTATCTGGTTTATCTTTATCACCGTGTACTGCTTTAGGTGACCTTACAGGTCACTATTGCGCGTTGATAGAGCCCTTAGTATTCTTGTTTGACAGACAGCAGTATGATGGCGATCATATACGTGGGAGCTGGGGTCTATAAGCACATCCTTAAAAGGTCCCTAGTCATGGGAGTTTTCGAGACAGGGCATCGATACTCCAGAGTAGACTAGTGTATACAGTTGAGATCCCGACGAGGGGCGGTGGCCGGTCTCACAAGCCACTGGTGTCAGTTGGTTCACCTAAGATGTATACCGGTGCTCATTGGGTTATGAGTACACTGGACATGACTCGCCGGGAACATGCTAGTTGGTCTTATACCTGACGTCAGATAGCAGTTCCCTAGTGACATGTGTACAGGTTAGTTCATCGACCTGGGATCGTCATTTGTCTCGTGTGAGTTCCCACTGTACTTTGATTACTACCCTACCACGGCTCAAAGGAGTCGTGCAAACAGGTTTTAGTTGGGTACAGTCTCGAGCCATATGGAGGCAGTGAGCGGATCTGCAGGGGTTCGTCTCTCCCGGTATTGGGGGTGAGATCGCGCTGTGTCTAGGAGAGCCATTACACAAAGCCCTCGGCCAAGGCAGGAGATTTACTGGTAGGTATTCCATTAGTATCTCAGGGTGTTCTGGGCTACACTCCCACACGACTTGTACCGCTTTTGGGAGTTTTACTTTTACCAACCCCCTAGGCCCGCCATGCGATGCTCATAGACGAACGGACCGGACTGTACGGATATTGTCACTGACAGGCTCAGTAGGGTGTCAGGATGAGTTTGCTCATCGACGTCCCTTTTGGTCAATACCCGGTAGCCCATTACGTATGGCTAATACCTCTGACGTGCTAGTGGTTAAATCAACAGCCAAAGTATTGACGAGTCTTTAGAGTCCCCCACAGACCGTTTCTCAAGTTTCGGGAAAAACGCTGTAGAGGCTGTATAGAGATATGGCAGGGTTCGATCATATACGTGCGGTATTGCACGGATCATGATTGGACGGATAATACTAGCGGGCTTTGTTTTAGCCGGATCCTAGTATTGTACAGTGTAGATTTTGTCTCATTGCATTTGTATTCGGTCGGAATACAAATGCGGGTATGTATATACAGTCGCGGGGTTTTCCTGTAATTTATTACGGGATCGTTTTTCTGAAGTTGCCAGTTTGCATTCCGTTTCGGCCATTTTCCTTTGTATCTTTCTTTGGCTGAAAATTGGTGGAGGGGGTTATTTGTAATTGTGCAAAGGAGAAGACTTTTTATGCATCATGATGGTTTCATAATGGTGCACCATCCATTGACTTCATTGGTTCATCATTGCTTGACTTTACTTGATGGAGATGGGATTTGTGAGGGGATGGATGTGATTATTAAGGTGTCTCATTTTCATGGTGATGATTACTTTTTCTTTTGACCTCTTTCCCTCCACCATTATTACAAGGGGCCGGCCACTTTAAGGAGAGAGGGGATTCATTCATTTTTGATGGTGGAAAAATATTCAGAGGTGGGAACCCGCAAAAGAACCCGGCGATGTGGTGCCCTTCCGACGGGGAGATGAAGACCGGCGATTCTGCGAGGAGATCGGGACGACGACGAGAAGACCGAAGGACACGGATCGCTCGGTATATCTCTCTCCCGTTCTCTAGTTAGCTAGGAGTAGGTTAATGGCCCGATCCGAGCTTATGGTCCGCGGTGGCGCCGGTTTAAAGTTAAGAAAATTTTTGTTTCCGCATTTTGGCCTCAGAAAGACGGCCGGGGCGCCGCCGTGGTCCAACAAGTATAACCGATCGTAGTATAGGAATATCACTTCCTACTCTGTGTATGTCATCCAGATACCAGGACATCACACCCTACTACTTTCTTAACAGATCTATCCCCTATTCTGATGAAGTCAAACCTATGACTGTCACATCAGAAATAGATGATCTATTTCCGCTATATCTGCTTTAGTCCATAAATAGACATAAGCTACCTGTCCACTTTGCTTCCGCTGCTCCCACTGACTACGACAACCCTCTGGCAGAGTCATATACTCGTACGCTTCTAAAGACAGTTCAGAACGACGCTATACTCATCCTCCTGCCGGGTCTCATAGTCTGGAACAACAGCAATTGCAGGTCTGGGTAAACAAGAACCTCCCTGTCACCGTCTTTGAGAATACCGAAGTACCTCTCAAGTGCCTGAGGTTACCCACCTTATCTGCAGAGTGGCCAATGGAATGTCAAACCAGATTGAATTTTTAGGTTCTTATCAAATTTTCAGTAATCGTTTGCGGTTCTGGAATCACTTCCAGTTCTACCATACTCCCACTACTGTTTTCTGAAAAAATCCATTTTTGTTAAAACTGTGGCGAGTCTAGAACAATATCACTATTGATCTTCCAGATAGTAGAAAATCAACCCACGTCATAGCCCGGGTCAACCCACAAACAGCCATTACGGAAACGTACCTTGAGTTATCCAGAGTCTGGTTTTAAGCATAAGCTGGATAACTCCCCGTACCTTAACGATGTCAAGATATGAACTGTTCTATATCCAATACAGAAACAGAGGCACTGATTTAATTGAACCAGATTCAAATCATGCAGCTGTCTCCAGTGCATGTCAACTAAATGGAAGGAGGCCGATCAGCGTTACTCAACTTAGGAATGCTTCTAATTATGAGTAACTTGAAAGAGAAACAAGTTCTCTTAAAACAATTACTATCAACTGAATACTATACACAAGTATCTACATCTTCGATCACCTTGAAAAATCCCGATACTTGCGACATCTAGTTCTCTACTTTACTCTTATACCTATAACTTCTCAAAACTTGGACCTTGTATTTCTACGAAACGCTTGTCTAAGAACTAGAGAAGTCATAAATAAACAGAATATAGTACGAGGACCAATCCCTCTGTCCTAATGGACAATGGACAATATACAATCCTCTGTATAAGTTCTCTGAGTCTAATAACTCAAACCCTGCGCGTCGTAGGTTGAAAAGTGTACTTATGGTTAAGAAGAATTGCACCGCTGTTTAATACTCCTTACCTAACCATCCACTGATATAGGTAAATGTCATAGACATAATTTCAAAAAGGTATATCTCACTCTATAAAAATAGACGTAAAGATATATCAATTTGAAATTGGTGCATAACAACGGATATTCAAAACCAAAAATCTGCCGTCTGGCAAACAACCCAGGTGATTTCCTCAAATATCACCAATTACAACGAATCCCGATATAATGAGGATGATCACCCAATTCCCAATAACTTACTCTCACTCATCATCTGTAAAACCATACAGATGTGAGAATCATACCTGGTAAATACATACCCTGGAGCAAGGACTAACCGGGAAATCAGTTTTCTATTAACAATACACAGTGAAACTGAAACATGAAAATGTTTCGTAGGGGTATCTGGGTATTCCTAGCAATGCCTCTTCCATTATTCAGATTCACAACTGTAACCGTATATTTCTTTGCCATCTCTCCAAATCCCTTCATATGTCTTTAGTCATCACCTTCTGTACACCCTCTTAGGCTAAATGGTTTTCTTCCTTCCCTACCGTTCGGCACCAGCCTATGGTTTGGAAGAAAACTATCCAATAAGCATAATGGGTGTACTTTCCTTATCCTAGGAGCACTCGCAACCTGAGAGAAGGTGAGGATAAAAGACATCTGAATAAAACCTTATTTCTATTTCTCCTGAACCAGAATCCATCCCCGAACTGGAACAAGTTCCTTTCGAGTTCGTATATAACCATACGATAGAGTATCCAAATAATTATGG
Organism: Agapanthus africanus; assembly: GCA_030015575.1. NCBI lineage: Eukaryota > Viridiplantae > Streptophyta > Magnoliopsida > Asparagales > Amaryllidaceae > Agapanthus > Agapanthus africanus. Next base: position 825,193,154 of record CM057338.1, on the reverse strand, counting down.
ATCTTCGTAGTGATACGGGGTGTTCTGGAGAAATACAAAGGTGATGTAGGATTGGTGAAGAAATACTTGGTTTGGTCGTGAATAGCAGTCGCAGTTTACTTTGCTCTCTTACTAATCCCTTTATTTGTCTTTACATAATACCTTCTGTACACCATCGTTAGGCTAATTGGTTTTCTTCATTCCTTACCGGTCAGCACCTGCCTATGGTTTGGAAGAAGACTATCCAATTTTCCTAATATGTATACTGTCCTAATCCAAGGAGCACTCGAAACCTGAGAGAAGGTAAAAAGGAAAAGACAACTGAATAGTCCTATTCGTTTTCTCCAGAACCAGAAACCATCCTCGAATAAATTCCTTCGAGTTCGTATATAACCATACGATGGTTTTGTCCAATGGAAGTGGACGTTCGTAGTAATATGGGGTGTCCTGGAGAAAATGGTAAAAGTAGGAGTGGCAATGAGGTATGCAACTCTGACAATCCAAAAGTCAGTGTTAAAGAAGGTACGGTTAACTTGGTCACTGAGTCATAGTCAAGAGTCGGGCCATGGTCGCTGCCAAAGAGAGAGAGTGAAAAGAAACACTCAACGTGCACTCTAACCTAGATCAGAATGGTTATCACTTTATCTAATCAGGAAACCTCCCACTGTAACGTCAAATTCTCCTCCAAACCTAAAAGAAGAATTAGTCGGGATCACCCGAGGAGTAAGCCAACTCATCAGTGGGAATCGGGATCCAACTATCATCGCATGCTAACGTGATGGAATCCACTCACGCTATCATACTCCAGAAGGTATGCGCATACCTGGAAAGTTTCAGTTTCTTTAGAAACTCCCGATGTGATTTTTACCCCATGCTCTTATGACCTTGACTTTGGCCAACAAATCTTAAGTCACATGTCAAGTTCTACCCGTCATTCTCCAGGTTGATTTGAAACCACCCGTACCTACCCTTGACTTTGGCCAACAAGGCAGTACGACTGTCCCAAACCAACGCATCTATCTATGCTGCATATGAATATCCAATAGCTACCATTCATTGTGCCTTGACTTTAGCCAATAAACACAGCTTGAATACTATTGACTATCCATATGAAATGACGGAGGGCTACGAATGGTTTTTGGCGAAAAACCTTTAACGTAATGAACTTGATATCGTTGAAGGAACCAGATAGCTTTTATAAAAATATGGTGGCGAAAACCTTTACTAAAGAGGTCACTCCCGGTGAAGGGATCTCGGCTCTTTCCCCGTAGAATGAGGTGCAGGATATTCCAACCGAATACCACGATGCAAAGCAAAAGTAATAGACTATAGTGAAGTTATTGCCCTGACACAAACTTCTGTCCAAGGGGTCACTCCCGGTGAAGGGATCTCGGCCCTTGCCTCGTCGACTGAGGTGCTGGATATTCATAACCGAATACCACTGTGCATAACAAAAGAGAACGTCCTTGCAATAACAGCTTTTTGAAAAATGTTCCAACAACATCAGAATAGGTTTGTTTAGCTTGCATTGATCCGAATCAATGCAGTCCCATCAATTGATCACACCAATAAAGAACGAAAATAATGATGTACGTACATGCCATCCACATTCGTCACTGGGTCTCGTCATTACCCGTTAGGTTACTTAACTAACGACAGAGCGGGGACTGGACTAGCGCGGATGCAAAACATATACAACATCTACTAGTATATATATCAATATATAATATTCGCTCAAGGCGTGATAAAATGCAACATTACAGAAATGTAATAAGCATCACAGAACAATACAGATATCTGGGATCCCTGGGTTTCATAGAGCCGCTACTGAAACCTGACGTTCCCCTGGTCGTGTGGATAGCCTGTGCAATGAAATCCTAGACCCCTACGGGCACAGCAAGTTACCCGCCAAAATCTGAAGCGAGGCAGCCCCCTTCAGCAATGTGAATGGACCACCCAGCACTTCACGGAATCCGGTAACTTGGGCACCCCTCCTTGGGTCAACCTATCCCCGTACGAGTGCGGCGAATAGCCCGCCAATTTTAGAGTGAAGCTCCCTCCGTCTCAATGCCATGAGATGCGGGCCCGTTACTCTCTAGAACCCGGCTATCCGTGCACCCCACCGCGGGGTAATCCTAGTACAGAAAGTAAAATATACATACAACGGGTACATCGACCTCAGCCCGGTCGTGCCCCAAAAGAATAATATACAAACAGGCAGTGACGGCAGTCCACATATCGGACGCTCGTCCCACAATATCAAATGTACAAATACAACCAAACTGTACTACCATTGCATCCAGATTATCCACCACGACAAATCCGCAACATCACAGCACAACACAGAACATCAACGTGAATGCCACATTCGCAAATCCGTCTAAAAGGGCTATAGCAGTTAGACAGGATTTACCGATCAAATGACATTCACGGTCGCAGATATAATATAAATACTGTGAACTAACATGTTTAAAATTTTCGATCGACTAAATTTCCCGAAGTGAGCCCCAAGCACTACTTTAGCACTTAAAATAAATCTGGGCCTAAAAATAATATACCAAAAACCCCATTTTCAATACAGAGACAAAACTGGAAATTTTGGTGCACTGTTACCTCCATACTGCGGCGGAACCGCGGCAGGAACATGGGTATGGCCGTGGTTCCGTGGTGCTACAGGAACATCAGTGAGCCTAAATTTCACAGAATTCTTACAAAACCCTGCACGATTTTTTAACATGCTCAGAAAATTTTTTAGAGCACTAAATAAAATCGACAGAAACTGTCAAATTTGAAAATGCGGTTTTGGGATTTTTGTTCGATCGAGTTCTAAACACGTTAGAGTAAGCTAGACTAGGTTAATGGCGTGGCTCTGATACCAGTGTAAGTGCACGGCAGCGCCCCGGCCGTCTGTACGAGGCCAAAATGCGGAATACAAAACTTTTCTATAAACTAAAACCGACGCTACCATGGACTTTTAAACTCGGATCGGGCCATTAATCTAATGCTAGCCAACTAGAGAAAGGGTAGAGAGATATACTGAGCGATTCGTGTCCTTCGGTCTTCTCGTCGTCATCCCGATCTCCCCGCGGAATCTCCGGTCTTCATCTCCACGTCGGAAGGGCACCACATCACCGGGTTCTTTTACGGGCTCCCACCTCTGGACCGAGGCAACTCGGGCACGAAGTTGGCGAGTCGACGTGTCCAAGAATGCTGTAGGCTAAGTGTAGAGTGGTTTGTCTCTAGGGGTTGTTTGTGAAGTTGCCATTTTAGAGTGGAGGGAAAAAGAACATTGGAGAGGGTGAGGTATTTTTTTTGCAAGCCAAGAATGAGAACCATATTTTTCGCACATCCAAAAGAATGAATTAAATCCACTCTGCCTAAAAAGTGTGGCCGGCCAATAATGGTGGAGGAGAGAGAAAGGACAATGGAAAAAGTAATGATCACTAAGGAAAATGATTTACCTCAATCATCATATCAACCCACTCCATCAACCATCTTATCTCCAAAAGTCAAGCAATGATGAACTAAAGAAGTCAAAGGAAGTAAGAACCATCATGAACCAACCATTAACAAGAAACACCCTCCAAATTGCTAATTTGCACTTTTGCAAATTAGCCCCTCCACACCAATTTTCAGTTAACAAAGGAAAAATGGCCGAAACGGAAAGCAAACTGCCAACTTCAAAAAACCGATCCCGTAATAAATTACAGGAAAACCCCGCGACTGTATATACATACCCGCATTTGTATTGCAACCGAATACAAATGCAATGAGACAAAATCTACACTGTACAATACTAGGATCCGGCTTAAACCAAAGCCCGCTAGTATTATCCGTGCAATACCGCACGTATATGATCGAACCCTGCCATATCTCCATACGGCCTCTACAGCGTTTCGCCCGAAACTTGAGGAACTATCTGTGGGGGACTCTAAAGACTCGTCAATACTTTGGCTGTGGATTTAACCACTAGCACGTCAGAGGTATTAGCCATACGTAACGGGCTACTAGGTATTGACCAAATAGGACGTCGATGAGCGAACTCATCCTGACACCCTACTGAGCCTGTCAGTGACAATATCCGTACAGTCCGGTCCATTCATCTATGAGCATCGCATGGCGGGCCTAAGGGGTTGGTAAAAGTCAGACCCCCAAAAGCGGTACAAGTCATGTCAGAGTGTAGCCCAGAACACCCTGAGATACTACTGAAATACCTACCAGTAAATCTTCTACCTTGGCCAAGGACTTCGTGTAATGGCTCTCCTAGACACAGCGTGACCTCACCCCCAATACTGGGAGAGACGAACCCCTGCAGATCCGCTCACTGCCTCCATGTGGCTCGGGACTGTACCCAACTAAAACCTATTTGCATGACTCCTTTGAGCCGTGATAGGGTAGTAATCAAAGTACAGTGGGAACTCACACGAGACAAATGACGATCTCAGGTCGATGAAATAACCTGTACACATGTCACCAGGGAACTGCTATCTGACGTCAGGTATAAGACCAACTAGCATGTTCCCGGCGAGTCCTGTCCGGTGTACTCATAACCCAATGAGCACCTGTATACATCTTAGGTGAACCAACTGACACCAGTGGCTTGTGAGACCGGCCACCGCCCTTTGTCGGGGTCTCGACTCTATACACTAGTCTACTCTAGAGTATCGATGCCCTGTCTCGAAACTCCCACGACTAGGGACCTTTTAAGGATGTGCTTATAGACCCCAGCTCCCACGTATATGATCGCCCTTATACTGCTGGCAGTCAAGCAAGAATCCTACGGGCTCTATCAACGTGCAATAGTGATCAGTAATGTCACCTAAAGCAGTACACGATGATAAAGATAAACCAGATAGCATACTATCATCTTGAGTAAGACTGTCCTACCGGTATATGTCCTCCATCAATCATTGCAATCACGTGCCTGTGGTCCAATAATTGACTCTGAGGGCACTATCTCCAACATCGCCCGTATGGCGTTAAGCGTCGAGGGCTAGATATGATGTTATAGCCGCATGTTTATATGCATATGTGTTAATTGTGCATGAGCATCATCTGCATACCGTTACTTGTTGTACATTGACTTAGTTCATATTGGACACCGCCCCATTACTGACGGTTTATGTAGCACGAGCACTGAATTGTATGCCACACACACACCGTTGGTAATTGCCATGACACGTGTAGGGTTCCTAGGCACACTATAGAGGTCTCACAAGGCATCAACCATGCCAATTTAAAATTTTATGGGTGCCGAGAAACCCTAATACGGATCGTAGACTAGATGTTTAGGCGAAATACGAAACTAGTTAACACTTTAACTAAAGGAGAGAGACTACAACCTTTGTAGATCCGGTTCTCCACTTCCTTAGCTCCACGTAGTCGTCCCCTCGCTGTCCATCTCGAATCTCGGACTCTCGCTCGGCTTCATCGGAGAAATGAGCGGAATAGGTCGTCGGCTTCGTGCCGAAGATGATCTACGTCGAGGTTGCACAAGTTCAAGCTCCAACTTCACCAAGTTGTGAAACTTGTGAAGAAAACACCCAAAACAACTTGGCAAGAGGTAGAAGGTGAAGAAATAGGAGGTGGGTTCACTTTAGAATTTGATTTCTCACTTTAGAACTCAAGTTGCCATTAATGGCATCAAGGTTTCTTTCTTGAAGAAGAAGATCAAAAAGAAGAAAAGAATATGATAAGTCCTTTTTAAAATGAAAAAGAAAACAATACTTATCATATCCTAACTAAGGTTAAGTGTAGAGAATATACCATGGTTACTTGAGTGGGTTAGGGTTAAGCATGAAGACAAGAATGGTTGCATAAGTCAAAGCTTCATGAAGCTTCATCTAGAAACAAAAGAAGCCACCATTCTTATCTAAATCATTTCTAAATAAATAAACAAATAAATAAATGAAAAAGCAAAACCCTAATCATCTCTTAACCATGGTTTAATCCTTTACACTTAACCACATGATCAAGTATCATCAAACATGATACACAAATGTGCACAAAAGTATATCACATATACTTCTTGCACATCAAGTGAGAAAATCCATTTAAAATGAACCAATACTAGTTAATGCAAAGTAATATATCAAATATATAATTATACATTAAATCATCAAATCAACATTTGATTCAATGATCCGGTCATGTCGCATATAACCGACTAGTATTCAATGTATCGATTTATCGAATCAATGATTCGATAACTAGGTCATATCGCATACAACCAATCGAAATATTCATCGCGAGAATGAAATGCGGTATCACATACTCGCATTATTCTCGGTCCTGCACATATCTCATATGCGCTCCTATTTCGTTTCGCTTGAGCCAGGAAACCTCTGTGTAGGACTCTAAAGACTTGTCAATACGCCGGTAGCAGATGATGATCATATCAAGCACCCACAAGCCGCAAGCGGTCTGCTAAACGTAACGGCCATCCGGGTATTGAGCGATCAGAAGATCGACAAGCTAGCCCGCTCATACTCCTGTGAATCCAACCAGTAACACTTACCGTACAGTCCGGTCTGTTCGTCTGATATGTCGCATATCAAGTCTAGGGGTGGTATACGTCAGACCCCAATAACCGATAAGTCATGCCGATGTGAGGCTCATAACGGGTCGAGAAACTACTGGTAACACTTACCAGCAAATCTCTGATCAGCCCTGGCCAGGGACTTCCCTGTTACGGCCAATCGAGTACAGCGCAACATCAACCCCCAATACCGGGAGAGACGAAACCCCTCCTATCGCTCATTGCCTCCATGTGACTCGGGACTGTACCCAAAGACCACCGTTTTGCATGCCCTCATGGACGTGGTAAGGTGGAGATCAAAGCACAGTGGGAATCACACAAGACTCTATGACGATCTCGGGTCTACAGACTAACCTGTACAAGTGTCACCTGAGAACTGCCATCTGACGTGAGGTATAATACCATCTGGGAGTTCTCGGCGAGTCCGTCTAGTGTACCCAGTCTCCACTGAGCACCCGTATACCATCTCCGATGTCAAACACCAATGGATATGAGATCATCCATCGCCCATCTCATGGGTCGAGAAGCGTATACGCTAGTCTACACTGGTATATCGATGCCCCGTCTCGATACACCCACGACTAGGGACCATGAAGGATGTACTTATGGACTATCATGTCCCCACTAGTATGATCTGCATCATAGTCCAGGTAGTCAAGTACAGATCCTAAGGGCTTTATCAACATGTAACTATAAGACAGTTTAAAGAGACAAGTGTACATGTTAAGATAAAGAGTAACCAGATAGCATACTATCATATCGAGCAAGAAAGTCATCTCTATATATGTCCAAGGATCCAATATAATATACATCATCTGTACAATACTGGCCTCTAGGGCATACATACAACTAACAACACGCACAATATATACATATATGTGGTACTGCATTCGTTATTGACATTGAGGTTGTTGTTCTTGTACCACCTTACTAAGGGAATATGTATTGTTCCGCCTTCACTATTATCAATAGTTAGACGTTTATTCTTGTTCGATTGCGCATATGAATTGCATCATGCATACATGCATACACACATACCTTGCTATAGCTACATATACACCTTTATGTGATGTTGAAATTGACTTCATGATATTTAGGAACCACATGATATCTTTAAAAACTTGATTCATTTAAAAGAGCGGTTTTCCCTTGATATTCTTATATTACTGTTCTATATTGCATACATCATATTTCATGGATTTACGCATTGAGATACTGATTTCATGTGATTTATGGATTTGAGAACCGTGATTATATTTCAAGAAAATATGCATTGTTTTGAAAATCCGGTTTCTCTTGATATGATATTTCGATGCGTCCACCATGAGTTTTCTCGGTTTTGAGATTGGTTTTAGAAACCCGATTCGAGGAGATGGATGATCCGTTTGCGGGTTCATGGTGGACCCGGTATAGTACCCCGGGGCAAGAAAGGTATGTTGTGCAGTAGACGATGAGCTTGGCAGAGGGACTACTACCTACCGGTGATAGTTTAGACCCGGCGGTTATCCGGAGGATACCGACCGGAGTCGTGAGATGGATATGGGCCGATCCGGACTGACGGAGCCCGAGTTATGTGGATTTACGTGTCGATGTTGGACACGGGTTTTCATGATATTTCGAGTGTCGATGTTGGGCACTCAGCTTCCATGAGATTTACGGATATGAGGGACGATCAGAGTGACGGTGCCTGAGGTATTGGGATTTGGGGTGTCGTTGATGGACACCGATTTTTCCACGATGATGATTCATTAATGATGATATATTTTATCACACACTCAGTAGTTATTTGATATGCATTGTTTCATGTATTTGTAGTACCTGATGGTGTACCCAATCTGTTGTCCGCCGAAAAGACGCGACCGGGACGTTGGGACATTCGGTCCTGAACTTCGAGGGCAGATGCTATTTGGTGCTATGATGTATCGCCGACTTCCTCGCTGAGCATCCGATACCTGCCGATTCACCTTTGAACTACAAATTTCCCGACGAGCACGCGTTTGACACGATCGGCGGGGAGAGAAGAGAGAATGATACCTGGTGGGAACTCTACTTCGACGGAGCATCTTCCATGAAGAAGCAAAAGCACAACTCCCCCATAATCAAATCTGGGGTAGGCCTTATCTTCGTGACTGCACAAGGAGGGATAATGCGCGTTGCCTTTTTCCTGACAGAGCCGAGGATGAACAATGAAGCCGAATATGAAGCTTTAATAGCAGGTCTTGAGATTGCTGTCGACATAGGAATCGAAAACCTCCTCATATACGGAGACTCCCAGCTGGTTGTTAGTCAAGTAAATGACGACTATCAAACGTGCAAACCAGAGTTGGTAAAGTACGGTGAGAGAGTGTAACAACTGCTGACTCGAATCCCTTCCTATGCCCTGGAAAGCATACCACGCATGGAAAATAGCAAGGCGGATGCATTAGCCAGGCTCGCTAAAGAATTGGCCGACGAGAACCTCGATGACATGAGAATTGTTGTGCAAAGCCGTCGGGTTCTTGCACCGGCAGAAATATCTCCGGAGTTGTCTGAAGAGAAAGAAACGACCAAAGAGACGGCCTTACAAATAAAAGACCAGGAAAAGGCTAAGGATTGGAGAGAAGTCTTTATAGACTACTTCAAATCCTATCGAACACCTGAAAATGTGTCCTCAAGACATCAGCTTATGAAACGAGCTCTGTCTTTTGCCTTCGTCAATGATACTCTATATAAGAGGCCATTCGACTCTCTGTGGCTGAGATGACTAGGAACGGAAGAAGCAAGGAGAGTCGTCCAAGAAACTCACGATGGACTCTGCGGTTCTCACCAAGCCGGGTCGAAGATGAAACTGAAGATCAAAAGGATGGGCTACTATTGGCCCACGATGATTCAGGACTGTCTCGAATACGCAAAGCAGTGCCACTCGTGCCAGACTCATGGGGAATTTATCCACTAGCATCCAAATCCACTGCATACAATGGTGGCTAGCTGGCCATTCGAAATGTGGGGAACTGACATAATCAGGCCCATCGAACTGGCATCATCCACAGGGCATCGGTTCATATTGGCGACAACCGATTATTTCTCCTAGTGGGCAGAAGAAGTAACGCTAAGAGAAGTGAAGACGAAGAATATCCTCCATTTCTTCAAGACACACGTCATTTATCGATTTGGCACTCTGCGACGGATTATCTCCGATAACGGGCCAGCCTATAGAAGTCACAAAATCAGCCGCTTCACGCAGCAACATAATATAGACTGGAGATACTCTTCGGCCTATAATCCCCGAGCTAATGGTCTGGCTGAGGCTTTCAACAAGACCTTGACGAAGATCGTGAAAAAGACGGTGTCCAGAAATAAGAAGGACTGGTATGAGAGACTGCATGAAGCTCTCTGGGCATATCGAACTACGTTCAAACCGGCCACAAACACAATGCCGTATGCATTGGTATTTGGCACAGAAGCGGTACTCCACCTCGAGACAGAGTTACCCTCTCTACGAGTCGCGGTTCACTATGAGCTAACCGACGAAGAAAATGCTCACCTTCGGCTTGAGGAGCTCGACGCCTTTGATGAAACCTGGCTTATGGCACAACAGAACCTGGAAGCTTACAAAGCAAAGATGACGAGCTCGTATGAGAAATTGACTAGGCCGAGAACATTCCACCAAGGCGAACTCATGCTAGTAGTCAAGGGACCTATGATCCCCAATCTGTTCTCCGCCGAAAAGACGCGACCGGGACGTTGGGACGTCCAGGCCTGAACTTCGAGGGCAGATGCTATTTAGTGCTATCCGTCCACCTCTCCAAAGATGCCAAGTTGATTTATGACACCATGTATCGAAGGTTTAAACGGATGCGGCCGATGTTGCAGACTCCGTCAGATTCCCCCTCGTTGAGGGGTTTTTGATTGTGGGGACGCTCTTCCCTGCAGGCGCAAGCCCCTGCAGTTAATTATGCTACCGCATCATGGTAACCACTTTCTCCTTCTACAGATGGTCACTTCGTGTCGTGTGTGTTTGTTTTGTTTTTGGTTGCCCGTGGATTGTATACGAAGACTAATTTATGTTGTCGCCCGTGGGCGTGGATTAGTCCAAATCCGAATCTTCTTAGATTTGGGTTTGGGTTGGGTTTAAGGATACGTTAGTCTCATTTGAAACTAAGATCATCTTAAACGTTTGTTAAGGATACGTTATTCTAATTTTAGACTAAGATCAAGTTAACGAGATCATTTAGATCCGACAAGAGAGCATTTGGGCTCTATTGTTTAGCTTAGGGACATTGCGGTCCATTGTTAGTTTAAGGACATTACGGTCCAATGTTAGTTTAAGGACATCTTGGTCCAGTTTAGAGACATCATAGTCTGTAAAGTTTAAGGACACCATAGTCTATAAGTTTAAGGACCCGACAATCCATGGTATGTCTGCTGTCAGGGCCCGTCACCTCTCTGAAGACGTTGAAGGATTACAATGACAAATATCATAGGAGTGAAGAGATGTACTCTTGAACCAATATTGGTTGGGGGATCCGTAGTTGGATTGATTTAAGAATCGTTAATCTCATTTGAGATTAAGATCAACTTAAATGGTTGTTAAGGATACGTTAGTCTAATTTTAAACTAAGATCTACTTAACAGGATCATTTAGATCCAACAAAAGAGTATTTGGGTTCTATTGTTTAGTTTAGGGACATTGCGGTCCATAGTTAGTTTAAGGACATTACGGTCCAAGTTCAGATGCAAATATGGGGTTGGAAATGCACCAGATAGTTATTGGCCATTGGGACCCACCACATCTCTGAAGACGTTGAAGAATTACAACGACATGTATCAGAGGTATGGAGAGATGTACCCTTGAACCAAAGTTGACTGAAGGGCTCTGGGTTTTATTTTGAATGTCAAGAGTATGGTTGGAGTTCAGTTTCAGGAGATCTTGCTTCTGGAAAACTTAGCTAGTTCAGGCTAAGATTGGCTTGGATATAGTGTTAAACACTAGAATCCACTCGGCTATCATGTGCTCCCACGTGATGCGCTTAAAATAGTGTCAAACACTAAGGATGCAGCGCACAAAATAGTGTTAAACACAAAAAAAGAAGCGCTCACGTGAGGTCACGTGAGGCGCTTGAGTGTTGGGCCCAAACTTCCTTTATTTTATTCTCAGAATATGCAAGTAAGTGTTAAACACTTGGCCTTTATGACCATCACGTGTGGGCACGTGATGGGTATCCATGATTTGGATATTAAAGTGTTTGTTAGGGGTCACGTGGGGGCACATGAGAGCGCCTAAAGTCTGTTCTGCCTTTATTTTGAGAAGTTTGTTCAAGGGTCATGTGGGAGCACGTGACCCGATCTTATTCATTCTTTTTTTGACCATTGAGGGGGGGTCACATGTTGCCACGTGATCATGTTGGGTATGTTCCCTCCTGAAATATCAAGAAAATTCCTAATGGGGGCATCATGTGCCCACACATGACCAAGGGTCTGTAGGGTGTTTTTCGTCACCCCATTGAGATGGGAATACGCGCGCGCTTGTCAGGCGTACTACAGATTCCCCCTGCCTAGGGTAGGCCGGGGTTTATTAATTGTGGGGATCCGAATCTCCGGCAGCCGTGGACTAAGCTGCCGTTAATTACCCCCCGCCTTTGAGGCGAGGGAACCTCCGATTGACGGGTTAAACTGGTCATGCGAACTCGGTGTGCAGTGTACGTGTGTTTTGTTTTGGAGGGGGTTTAAATATATCGGGAGCCACGCAGAGTTTTTACGGGGCTCCCGCTACCCGGATAGCGGGCTGGGGGTCAAGGGGGCTAGCAGCCCCCTTGCGGGGTGCGGGGCAGCGCCCCGTTAGAATTTTTTTTCTAACAGGGACAGTGTCGTGGAGTATGTGTGTATGTAAATATGTATACATATGTACAGATATACATGTATATATATAAAAAGGGGAAAAGACATCCAAAGGATGCGTGGGGACAGCACCTTGGGCGCTGTGCGCCTAGGTGCTGTGCGCTCAGGCGCTAGAGTGCCACGTGTCGGTACGTGGGCGCTCTGCGCTTGAGCGCTGGGCGCTGGAGCGCAAGCGCGCCACGTGTCGGCACGGGGGCGACTTGCGCTCGAGCGCTTGCGCTGGAGGGCAAGCGCGCCACGTGTCGGCACGGGGGCGACTTGCGCTCGAGCGCTTGTGCTGGAGCGCAAGCACGCCACGTGTCGGCACGGGGGCAACTTGCGCTCGAGCGCTTGCGCTGGAGCGCAAGCGCGCCACGTGTCGGCACGCAGGCGCTCTGCGCTTGAGCGCCGACGAGAAAAAGAGGCTTTTAGCCTAAAAAAATTTCTCAGAAGAGAAATCAGAGAGGAGTTGGACTCCTGAGTGTGTTTTTTTTTTTGGTTTAGTGAACGATGTTCTTCTTCCTCCTCCTCTGTTAGCTGGATCTTGAAGATCAAGAGATATGGGATTTCTAAAAATCTCTTCTTTTTGAGATCTAATTGAAGATCTGAGTTCCCCTTTATGGGTTTTGTGGTGAAAAGCTAATTTGTTTTATAAAAAGAAGAGTAAAACTCTTGGTTTAATTCAAGAGAAAAAGAAAGGTTTTGGAACCTTGAAGAAGGAGAAAAGATCTCAAATCTGAAGAAAATTTTGAGAGAGAGAAAAAAGTTGTGAGATATTTCATTATCTTTGCCTTTATAGGCCATGCACTTTACACATAGCCCCTTGGGCTTCATAAAATGATATTTTGCCTATCCCATGGCTCATGTGCCATTTTTTTTTGCACATAAGCCATGGGCTTTACAAAATTTGGCTTTATGCCCGTCTTTCTTACATTTATTTATATAAATAAAATGCAACAAAATTATTTATTACAAAATTTGTATCTTGGCGTGGGGGGAGGCCGGCCGCTTCATGTTCGGGCTCGACCCGGGCATGGGCCCACTTAGCTTGGAGTTGACTTGGATTTTGACTTGGTCAACCGGGGTGTAAATTTTTACCCCAACAAATTGCCCCCATCAATAAATGCACACCACATATGTGGGTCGTGTGCATGAAATTGATGGATCTTCTTTTCACATGGAGGCGACCTGATTTGGTTCCCGCTTTTTGGGAAGCTGGCACTGCCCTTTTTACGACATGGACGGTCGTTGCTTGACATGTCTCCGAGACGGAGTGTCCGTGATAGACGTTTTCCCTGGCCCGGAGTGATCTAGTTCCCGCTTTGTAGGAATCCTGCGCTGCCTTTTTTGCGACTTGGACGGTCGATGCTGCCCTTTTTGCGACTTGGACGGTCGATGCTGCCCTTTTTGCTACTTGGACGGTCGATACTGCCCTTTTTGCGACTTGGATGGTCGGTTCTGCCCTTTTTGCGACGTGGACGGTCGGTGCTGCCATTTTAGCGACGTGGACGGTCGGTGCTGCCCTTTTTGCGACTTGGACGGTCGGTGCTGCCATTTTATCGACGTGGACGGTCGGTGCTGCCATTTTAGCGACGTGGACGGTCGATGCTGCCATTTTAGCGACGTGGACGGTCGGTTCTTCCATTTTAGCGACGTGGACGGTCGGTGCTGCCATTTTAGCGACGTGGACGGTCGGTGCTGCCCTTTTTGCGACTTGGACGGTCGGTGCTGCCATTTTAGCGACGTGGACGGTCGGTTCTGCCATTTTAGCGACGTGGACGGTCGGTTCTGCCATTTTAGCAACGTGGACGGTCGATGCTGCCCTTTTTGCGACTTGGACGGTCGATGCTGCCATTTTAGCGACGTGGACTGTCGGTTCTTCCATTTTAGCGACGTGGACAGTCGGTTCTGCCCTTTTAGCGACTTGGACAGTCGGTGCTTGATTTGACTTGCTCTGCTTCTTGCAGTGTCAGGGGTAGACTTGACTTGCCCCGCCTCTTGCGGTGTCGAGATTGGATTCTGACTTGCTCCGCTTCATGCGGTGTCGGAGTGGAAGTTGATTTGTTGATTTTGATTTGGGTTGACATCAGCATCGCTATACTGAAATATGGTACCAGGAGCGAATCATCATCTGTCATTGAGAGGATTTTGTGATTTTGGTTTTTGTTTGGCATCTGCATTGCTGCACTGGAATAATGCCAGGAGCAACTCATCATTTGCCCCGGGAGCATTTGGGAATTGGTTTTATTTTTTGTTTTTTTTTTGTTTTTTGGGGACTTTAAATGTGGTCTCACTGGTAGGACTTGGGAGAGGTTGGGATTGTTTTACGCCCGTGGATTGTATACGGTTTTGCAGGATGTATGATCCAGACCGTAGGGCCGGAAAAATTTCGGAACTTTGTCGGCATCTGCATCGCTGCACGGGAATATGGTACCAGGAGCGACTCATCATTCGCCGTTGGGGTATGGGATTTAGAATTTGGTTGGCATCTGCATTGCTGCACTGGAGTATGGTGCCAGGAGCGAATCATCATTCGCCATTTGGGGATTGGGGAGCGATGGCTTAGGAGACAGGTTTAGATCCCTGTCGCCTAAGGCTTTTCAATTTTATGGGCCGTGGGGGTCCAATAAAAGCATTTTCTCCCTACGAGTCGTAAGGATCCCGCAGGTGTATTTTCTCCTTAGGAGTCGTGAGGACTCCTAAGTGTGTTTTTCCTTTATGAGTCGTAAGGATCCCACAAAGGTTTGTTCTCCTCATATATCGTGAGGACACATGAGTGGGTCTTATCAATGGAGCATCATTCCCAAAGCGGAGACCAGCCGCGTAACTGGTGATTACGGTGGGGCATGGGTATGATGAGAATTATTTAAGCCCGTGGATTGTATACGATGGTCAACTTGGGGACCCACCGTAGGGCCGGAGAACTTTGAGAAATTGGATTTTGGTTGACGTCTGCATCGCTACACTGGAATATGGTATCAGGAGCGACTCATCATTCGCCGTTTGGGGACTTGGAATTTGGATCTTGTTTAGCATCAGCATTGCTGCACTGGAATAATGCCAGGAGCAACTCATCATTTGCCTTGGGAGGACTTGGGATTTGGGTTTTTGGTCGGCATCAGCACCGCTAACACTGAAGCGAAATGCCAGGAGCGACTCATCATTTGCCGTTGCCCGTTGGGGAATGTTCATAACATAATACTGCATTTTGTATTCCCCGTTCTTATGCATTTAGGAATAAAAACAGGTGCTTTTGACCCATATCTGCTACATGTTACAGGTTACAGGTTCTTGGAACGAAAACAGTAAAAAAGACAAAAGATGACACAAAAAGAGACTTTTGACCAACAAATAAGAAGATCTTAGTAAAGCCCAGCAGAAGAACGGTTCACCATCAACAAGGCAACGCAAGATCCAAATTGTCATGGCAAACGGTTAAAGGATCGGTACAAGTGTTCACTGAAGTTCTGGAATCACTGCAGAAGCCCAAATGGAAAAATAAATGAATAAATGAAAATCCCAATGAAACCTAAAGCAGCACAGAAAAGCCCATCAGATGACCTCACTAAAGGGCCGCGGAACCGCGGCCCAAGCCAACCCATGCCGCGGTTCCGCGGCCATATGAAGCCCGTGCGCGGTTGAAATTTTACCATAATTCTGAGGCGGCTCTAAAAAGATTTCCTGAGGGTATATTTGTAATTGTAGACATGCGGTGAAATGGTAAACTTAGGGTTTCTATGTCCTATAAATAGAACCCAAAGCCTTGTATTTTCTTATACCTCTACTCATGAATAAAATTCTGTTTTCTTGAAGTTAGAGAGCATCAACAGTAAGTAGGTTATTTTCCTTGCAGTAGTTGTAGTTTTTTTTATATCTGCTCTTATTTTCTCGCCTTAGTTTAAGTTAGTTAGTTTTTATTAAACTTGCAGTAAATGTTTTCTCTCTTTAATAAAATCATGTCTTTTTTCATCCCCTCAATGAGCGAGTAGTTTCCTCGCTTGTTAGGGTTAGGAATAGGGAAGGATTTGAGAGATGAAGATCTCTCATCTCTTTTCGTTGCCAAACTTTTATGAACATTAGAACTCTATGCATGCCTTCTTATTCCGCTCCCTACGGCACTTCTACCCTCGAGGTAGCGGTGATTCCGTAGTTTAAAGGCCCGGATTTTAAGGTTTTCCATGGAGGTTAGGGTAAAGATTAATAAAGGAAGGACAAAGATCTAGAGGAAGAATCAATCATCCCAATCATCCTAATCCCCTTTATAAATATTTACCATAACACTAATATGATAGATTTAATTAATGGCAATGGAAAGAGATGTAGATCTTTGTTTACCAAATTTTCCCTAAACCTAATCCTAGCAAGTTTCTAATCCTAGTATCATACAACTTCAATTTTTAGGTTTAATTATAAATCCAAACACCATTTCGAATTAACTCGTAAGAACTTAAAGAAGATTTACACATCTCTGTGGACCGACCCGTATTCACCGGCTAGCTTCATGCGACGCCGTTCTTGATTGCGGTAAATATTTTTGATCGACAAAACCTCTTTTAATCAAATGGCGCCGTTGCCGGGGATGGCGTAAAATTTTCTTTTTGTAATTTCGGGTTAATATAAAATCAAAAAATTCATAAAAATCTGAAAAATTCCAAAAATATAAAAATTTTATCATCTTTTATTGTTTGAAGGGTGTCTTTGTGAATCTTTGCAGGGTTTGACGGATCTGAAACAACACAGAAGGCAAATCAGAAAAGGGTATATCAAAACAGCAGGAGATTGAAAGTACAGAGCAGCTGAAGAAATTTGGAGACCTAAAGCCCCCAAAGAGCCGCGTTTCCGCGGCAATTACCTGGTCATAACCGCGATTCCGCGGTCGTATGGAGTCTTCTTTGCGCGAAATTTGCTCTGTTTGTTTCCTCATTCTCCCCTCTACAAATCCCCATATATCTTTTGCCAAATTTTCTGCAGGATTCTATGCGCTAAAAATCTTCTTCCCCCTTCTAATAATTGATTTTCTGCAGGATTCTTTGCGCCGGGCTAAAAAGCAAATTGATTGCAAGTGATTTACTGCTTTGCATACTTTAATCTGACTTTATGGGGCTATTGACCAATTCAGATTGGGTGGGGATTTCATCGCCCTTCCCAGGACCCCAGAAATCACTTAAAGCATTTGCATTGACCACTTTTAATTTAAAAAATATTAGACTCAGCCCTAAGGACCTCGAGCTCAATAGGACAGAGGACTAGTATAGACATCGGCCGTTTATCCAAACCGACATTGCGGTGTCTAGGCTAGTGGTTTTTAATTTGGCCCACTGTCGTGGTGGTTCCTTCCCACTTACCTGGCCGTACTTGTCCGTGAAGAGGCGGTTTGAGGTCCTATCTCTAGCTTTTTGGAACAGTTAGGAGCTGTCTAGCTGACTTAGGTGACCCTAGATTTAGGCCTGATTGTGCATGTGTGGTTAATTGCATTTGTGTCACTAGTCTCTTTTCAAAATCTTTTTGCAAAAGCTCACTTAAAAAGAAAAAGGAAAATCTTTTCAAAACTTGCAACTTGTCGCTAAAGAATCTTTGCACTCACTTACACCACTTCTTCTCATTGACGTTTTCTTACCTTCACATTCTATCTTTCATCTTTCGACTACACTAACCCTTTTAGTGTATGTCCGGTTGGACTAGGGACCCTAGCGCCCGATTAGTCCGTGTTTCGTTGGTACCGACCGACGAACCTTTCGATTCCGAAGTCGAAATCTTGTCCACTTCTTCACTTTCACCATCACATTCTTCGGAAGGTATGTCGGGATACGATCCTAACAACACCTTACCGACGGGAATGATTCCACCTCCGTTAGGTGCGAATAACCCGAATCTCCCGCCTGTCGAAGCGCCCGCACGAGTCGCGCTCTAGGATCTTTTCTACCCCATCCGCACCGCCCTTCCTACTTGTCTTTCCCTCCCACCGGCTAATGGGGACAATTTTGAGATAAAACCCCACTTCATCAATATGCTGCCTAAGTTTCATGGTTTGGAATCCGAAGATGCATATATCTTTATCAACAAATTCCAAAACGTTTGCGCCATGATGAAAACTGCCCAATTAAGTGATGACGCTATAAGGCTAAGGGTCATTCCTTTCACCTTATGTGACCTAGCCGAGAAGTGGCTATACAGCACCGCATCACACTCAATTAGAAATTGGGACGAGTTTGTGAAAGCTTTTCTTAAAAAGTTCTATCCTCATCACAAAACTGCTAAAATCCGTAATGAGATTATACAATTTTCACAGCCTCCTGCAGAACCATTTTGGAAATGTTTTGAAAGATTCAAAGACCTACTCGTTCAATGCCCTCACCATGGGATCGAAAGATGGCAACTTTGCCAAACATTATATGAGGGATTGAACCCGGCAACGAAGCAGTTGCTAGAAACCATTAGTCAAGGTAACTTTCTGTCCAAATCTAGTGAGGAAGCGTGGCAGTTTCTTGAGGATCTTAGTGAACAAACAATTCAGTAGGAGAGCACCAAGACCACATCATCATCTTCTTCTATTGGTCAACCTAGGGCAGGCATACATCAAGTAGAGATGTCAATTGCTATGAAGGCCGAGATGGCCGCTCTTACGAAAAAGTTAGAAGCACTTGAGACCAAAATCTCAACACCTTCTCATGCCCCTGTTGTGCCTCTACGAACTGTTTGTGCTTGTTGTTCGGATCCATCACATCTCACCGAAGAGTGTCCTTACACTGCATCTACTCAAGGACAAGATCAAGTCAATGCTGCCTTTCAGCAACGACAAAGAAATGATCCATACTCTTCGACATACAATCCGGGTTGGAAGAGCCACACTAATTTCTCTTGGAACCAAAATCAACAATCCCAAGGAAACAACAATTTTCAAAGAGCTCCTCCTCCTCAACAACAAGCACCTCCACAAACTCAATTTCAGCAACCTCTCCAACAGCAACCTTACCCTAATCAGATGAACAATTTTATGCCCAACAATTTTTCCCCCCTCAAAATGCTGTTAGCTCGCTCGAAAGAAGTCTAGAAGCATTCCTAAAGCAATCTGCACAGTCCACAGCTAGGATAGAGACTTCTGTTCAATCTTTGGTGCAAAACAGTGCCTCACACGATCAAAGCATCAAAGCTATTGAAGCACAAATTGCACAACTCAACGCAGCATTGAAAGAGCGAGAGAAAGGAAAGCTTCCGTCTCAACCACTCCCAAATCCTGGTCACGCACATGTTGCACATGAACAACAGAATCATAACGTGAATGCGGTGACTACGTTGAGATCCGAAAAAGTGCTGCAAAACAATGTGGGTATTCACCATGACACCTCTGCCGGTGGTTCTTCATCTTCCTCTTCTTCTTCGTTAGAGCCTATTCTCCATCCTTCACATGGATTTACTTCTTCTAGCTCGAACGGACCCTCTTCTCACAACACGAACACATCTACACGGGGTTCCGTTCCAACTCAACAATCTGATCCGCAAAAATTGGACTCAACGACTTTTCAAAATGTTCCTTTTCCAAATCGGTTGAGATCCAATAAACCAACTCCACAGATGGAGAAGATGGTAGAGTTGTTCAAACAGGTTAGCATAAATATCCCTCTTTTGGATGCAATCCAACAAGTTCCTTCATATGCAAAAATCTTAAAGGACTTATGCACCAAAAAGAGGAAGTCACAAGTACCGAAGAAAGTTTTCGTGGCTAGTGCTGTTAGTGATGCTCTTGTCAATTCTTTACACCCAAAGCACAAGGACCCCGGTTGTCCTACTATTTCGATCACAATTGGGAACAAGACCATCAATAGAGCACTATTAGATCTTGGTGCTAGTGTCAATTTGCTACCTTACTCGGTGTACGAACAATTAGGCGTTGGAGAGCTTAAGCCCACTCATTGTACTCTCCAAATGGCCGACCGATCAATCACCCATCCTAGGGGAGAGTTGGAGGATGTGTTAATTAGAGTAGGGGATTTCATTTTCTCCGTGGACTTTATTGTTATGGATACACAGCCTGTCGCTAACCCCCGTAATCAAATTCCGGTGATACTTGGTCGACCATTCCTCGCGACTTCTAACGCGGTAATCAACTGTCGTAATGGTTCAATGAATCTATCTTTTGGCAAGATGACAGTTGAACTTAACATTTTCAAGTTAGGAAGTCAGCCTTGCGAGCCTAATTCTAGCGTACTTGATGTGTGCTCGATCGATGAGATCGCGGAGGAGGACTGTGAGTTCGAAAATTTTATGTTTGATCACAGTAATATGGACGCCACTAGTGCGTTCCTCCTAGAATCCGACACAGCTTTCACGACGGACAAAGATTATGAGTGTTTCACCTTTGTTGATGATCTTGAAGAATCTCCACCCGAGTTTGAGTCTTTTGTTTTTTCGGATGAGTCAGTTGAACCATCCGACTCGGTAGCGTACACTCAATTTGAATCTTTGATGGAATCCTTCGAGTTTGAAACAGTTACTCCATTGTTACCATCTATTGTTTCACGACCTAAACTCGAACTAAAGCTTTTGCCGTCGCACCTAAAATATGCTTATCTAGGTGAAAATGAGACCTTACCAGTTATCATATCGGCCTCTCTAGCTCTTGAGCAAGAGAAGGCTCTTTTAACGGTCTTATACGATAATCGGCAAGCTTTCGGCTGGTCTATGGCGGACATCAAGGGGATTAGTCCCCTCATAGTCGAACATCATATACACTTGATGAATGATGCCAAACCAGCAAGGGATCCACAAAGACGCCTCAACCCCATTATGAAAGAGGCGGTCAAGAAGGAGATTGTTAAGTGTCTTGATAGCGGTATCATTTACCCTATCTCGGATAGCCAATGGGTTAGCCCCATTCATGTTGTGCCAAAGAAATCGGGGATCACGGTCATTACCAACGAGGCGAATGAGTTAATTCCCACTCGCACCCAAACTGGGTGGCGAGTTTGCATCGACTACCGGAAACTCAATGCCGCGACAAGGAAGGACCACTTTCCTTTACCATTCATTGACCAAATGCTAGAACGATTAGCGGGGCATGAATTCTACTGCTTTTTAGATGGCTATTCCGGTTATAATCAAGTCCCCATAGCCAAAGAGGATCAAGACAAGACTACATTTACTTGTCCCTTTGGCACTTTTGCTTATCGTCGCATGCCCTTTGGGTTATGCAATGCACCCGCTACATTTCAGCGGTGTATGATGGGGATCTTTTCGGACATGGTGGAGAAGTTTTTGGAAATCTTTATGGATGATTTCTCCATTTTTGGTGACTCCTTCAATGAGTGTTTACGACATCTTAACGCAGTTCTCACCCGCTGTAGGGAAAAGAACTTGACTTTGAATTGGGAGAAGTGTCACTTTATGGTACGAGAAGGCATTGTCTTAGGACATGTCATCTCGCAAAACGGCATAGAGGTTGATAGAGCTAAAATCGAAGTCATTTCTACTATTCCTCCTCCTAAATGCGTCAAAGATATCTGAGCTTTCCTTGGCCATGCCGGTTTTTATAGACGGTTCATCAAGGACTTTAGCAAGATTGCTAGACCATTGACTCTCTTGTTGGCCAAGGACACTACTTTTGTTTTCGACTCAACTTGCATGGAAGCGTTCGAGTCTTTGAAACACTCACTCATTTCTGCGCCCATCCTTTCATCTCCAGACTGGACGCATCCCTTCGAAATTATGTGCGACGCATCAGATTTCGCCATTGGTGCTGTTCTTAGACAACACATTAACAAGATGCCGCATGTAATTTACTACGCTAGCCGAACATTAAATGAGGCCCAATTAAACTACACAACAACAGAAAAAGAGTTTTTAGCTGTTGTGTTTGCACTTGAAAAATTTCGGCCTTATTTAATCGGCTCTCCAGTTATAGTGTACACGGATCACTCAGCTCTTCGCCACCTTTTTGCGAAGAAGGATGCTAAGTCTAGGCTAATACGTTGGATCCTTTTGCTGCAAGAATTTGACCTTGTTATAAGGGACAAAAAGGGATGTGAAAACGTAGTGGCCGATCACCTTTCACGACTTCCTTCTTCGCCTACACTTGAACTGCCTATCACTGATGCTTTCCCCGATGAGCAACTCTTGACCGTTTCTTGCGAACCATGGTTCGCCGATATTGTAAACTACTTAGCCACCGGCTTGATACCTAAAGATTGGTCGAAACAAGACAAACTACGATTTTTGTCCCAAGTAAAGCATTTTTACTGGGATGAACCTTATCTTTTTAAATATTGTTCCGACCAAATCATTCGTCGGTGTGTGCCAGAAAATGAGGTCAAGAGTGTGCTGTCTTTTTGCCACGATCAAGCATGTGGCGGGCACTTTGGCCCAAAGAAGACAGCCGAGAAGGTTTTGCAGTGTGGTTTCTATTGGCCACGACTCTTCAAAGATGCATTCGAATACTGCAAAACTTGCTCCCGGTGCCAACACTTGGGCCGGATATCGCGGAGAAACGAAATGCCGCTCCAACCAATTTTGGTTGTAGACATTTTTGATGTTTGGGGTATAGACTTCATGGGACCATTTCCTAACTCTTTTGGAAATGTGTATATTCTTTTGGCTGTTGACTATGTTTCAAAGTGGGTCGAGGCTGCACCAAGTCGAACGAATGACAACAAGGTTGTCGTTCGATTTCTAAAAGAACACATCTTTTCTCGATTTGGGCACCCTTGTGCGATAATAAGTGATAATGGTTCTCACTTTTGCAATAGGACTTTTGAGTCCTTAATGCGCAAATACTCTATTACCCATAAGCTGTCAACGCCATACCATCCCTAAACATGTGGGTAAGCCGAGATCTCGAATCGACAAATTAAGCAAATCTTGGAGAAAACGGTTTCTAAAAACCGTAAAGATTGGTCACTAAAATTGATCGATGCACTATGGGCTTTCCGTACTGCGTACAAGACCGATCTTGGCATGTCTCCATACCGGCTTGTTTACGGGAAAGCTTGCCACCTTCCAGTAGAAATTGAGCACAAGGCATTTTGGGCCATTAAGGAGCTGAATCTATCTCTAGGAGATGCGGGCAGCAACCGAAAGCTGCAGTTAAATGAACTAGAAGAGCTGCGGGATGAGGCATATAATAATGCCGTGATTGCTAAGAACCGAGTTAAGGTATTTCATGATAAAAACCTTTTGCGAAAGACATTTAAACCAGGTCAACAGGTTTTATTATATGATACTCGGTTACATTTACATCCCGGCAAGCTCCGTTCTAGGTGGAAGGGACCTTTTGTAGTCCGCACCGTTTATCCGCACGGTGCGGTTGATCTGGAAAACCCGGAGGACGGTACGCTTTTCAAAGTAAATGGGCATCGTTTGAAACCGTTCCTTACAGCGGACCCTTCGGAGGAGCTCCTGTTTTTACAGGAGCCGATTTACACCGATTGATTTTCCTCCACCTTCACCCTCGAATTTCCATTTTTTTTTCAAAACTTTATTTCAAATAAGTTTGGGGGTGTATATAATATGTAAATATAATAATAAGCAGGAACTCGCCGATATTATCAACCCACTTGGTGCAGCATGACAGTGAGGACACTGTCCATTGTAAGTTTGGGGGTATGTTCGGTAAGTTTTTCCTTTCATATGTATGTTTCTGCATTGCATCTTTATATAAAAAATCATAAAAATTTGAAATTTTGAAAAAAAAAAAAATTAGAAAAAGAAAAACCCATAAAAATTGAAAAATTCTAAAATTATAAAAATTAATGTATTCAATTCTGGTTAATTGACTTGAGTTTGATAAATAGGTTAACTGGCTAGGAAAAACTAAATCTTAGACTTAGCAAATTAAAAACCCTAAAAATAACCTTTCTTAGAGTTTAACGGTAGAAAGTATATGTCTTTGTAGATTATTTAGAAATAGGCAAATTTTGGGTTCACTTCTTGGGCTATGTCGAAACGAAGGAAAAGTATTAAAACTTTTATTAGAGTATAAGTTTGAAAAATAGTTCCTAGCTTAAGTCTAGATTCTGAAAACATGTACCCTACAAAATGCACAAACACGCACCTTGAAACTTGGATTAGTAGAAGAGACCTTGAAATACTCTTGTCTAAGTCCTTAGCACAATGAAAATAAAAAGAAAAAAAAGTGAATAAAGAAAAAAAATGGACACTGGTTTTTGTGATTACTTAAGGCTGTAAAAATAGAAAAATATTTAGCGAGGGTGCTTCATCACCTAGTGCCTTAGACCAACTGGTTTGGGAGCCACTGCTAAAAGCCTTGGGTGTTGCAAAACTAGGAAGTACGCTTTAAAATGCTAACGCATCTTGTAATCGGTTGTTGGTATCTCAAGAAGTATTAACGGTCGCATGAAGGATGTGAAAGCGAAAATTCACCAATTAATAAGTGCTTTGGACAATGGACGAGAGTACGATTGCTTGATTTGAATTTCCAAGTGTAGGGGTGATATTTACACACACGTGGGGATATGTGATTAGAGTTTAGATAAGAGAAAGGAATGAAGAATAGAACTTGTATCTTTAATGGAGTTGATAGAAATTCCTAAGTGGAGATGGAACCCTAGAAGGAAAACTTAAGAGATGCCGAAAGCTGAGTAGTTCTATAGAACATGTATAATCTTCAGTTAAATAACGAGAAAGTGTGAGAATATGGGTGGATAATTTGCGGGTCGACGATAATAGATTTCCTTGTTAGAAAACCTAGTTAGAAAACAAAAAGTCGAAAAACCAAATTGATATGATTTTGTGGGTGTAATCCGCTGAAAACCCTCAGGAGACAATACTACTCCTACTAGGGACACCTAGAGGTTTAACGGCTTGTTGCACGAGCTCAGTGCAATCGCGTTTCCCTGCGAAAGTGTGGCTAGGTTAGATTTTTATCGAGAATAAATAAAATAATAAGTTTGCTCGAGGGCGAACAAAAGATAAGTATGGGGGTATTTGTTCATAACATAATACTGCATTTTGTATTCCCCATTCTTATGCATTTAAGAATAAAAACAGGTGTTTTTGACCCATGTCTGCTACATGTTACAGGTTACAGGTTCTTGGAACGAAAACAGTAAAAAAGACAAAAGACGACACAAAAAGAGACTTTTGACCAACAAATAGGAAGATCTTAGTAAAGCCCAGCAGAAGAACGGTTCACCATCAACAAGGCAACGCAAGATCCAAATTGTCATGGCAAACGGTTAAAGGATCGGTACAAGTGTTCACTGAAGTTCTGGAATCACTGCAGAAGCCCATATGGAAAAATAAATGAATAAATGAAAATCCCAATGAAACCTGAAGCAGCACAGAAAAGCCCATCAGATGACCTCACTAAAGGGCCGCGGAACCGCGGCCCAAGCCAACCCATGCCGCGGTTCCGCGGCCATATGAAGCCCGTGCGCGGTTGAAATTTTACCATAATTCTGAGGCGGCTCTAAAAAGATTTCCTGAGGGTATATTTGTAATTGTAGACATGCGGCGAAATTGTAAACCTAGGGTTTCTATGTCCTATAAATAGAACCCAAAGCCTTGTATTTTCTTATGCCTCTACTCATGAATAAAATTCTGTTTTCTTGAAGTTAGAGCGCATCAACAGTAAGTAGGTTATTTTCCTTGCAGTAGTTGTATCTTTTTTATATCTGCTCTTATTTTCTCGCCTTAGTTTAAGTTAGTTAGTTTTTATTAAACTTGCAGTAAATGTTTTCTCTCTTTAATAAAATCATGTCTTTTTTCATCCCCTCAATGAGCGAGTAGTTTCCTCGCTTGTTAGGGTTAGGAATAGGGAAGGATTTGAGAGATGAAGATCTCTCATCTCTTTTCGTTGCCAAACTTTTATGAACATTAGAACTCCATGCATGCCTTCTTATTCCGCTCCCTACGGCACTTCTACCCTCGAGGTAGCGGTGATTCCGTAGTCTAAAGGCCCGGATTTTAAGGTTTTCCATGGAGGTTAGGGTAAAGATTAATAAAGGAAGGACAAGGATCTAGAGGAAGAATCAATTATCCCAATCATCCTAATCCCCTTTATAAATATTTACCATAACACTAATATGATAGATTTAATTAATGGCAATGGAAAGAGATGTAGATCTTTGTTTACCAAATTTTCCCTAAACCTAATCCTAGCAAGTTTCTAATCCTAGTATCATACAACTTCAATTTTTAGGTTTAATTATAAATCCAAACACTATTTGGAATTAACTCGTAAGAACTTAAAGAAGATTTACACATCCCTGTGGACCGACCCGTATTCACCGGCTAGCTTCATGCGACGCCGTTCTTGATTGCGGTAAATATTTTTGATCGACAAAACCTCTTTTAATCAGGGAACGATGGCTTAGGAGACAGGTTTGGGTCCCTATCACCTAAGGCTTTTCAATTTTATGGGCCGTGAGGGTCCCATAAAAGCATTTTCTCCCTACGAGTCGTAAGGATCCCGCAGGTGTATTTTCTCCTTAGGAATCGTGAGGATTCTTAAGTGTGTTGCTCCTTTGTGAGTCGTAAGGATCTCACACAGGGGTTTTCTCCTCATAAGGTCGAGAGGACTTTGCGAGTGTATTTCATCTCTTTTCACGAGTTTGTGCCCTTTCGGGTTTTCACAGACTCGCCGGTAGTCCTGCTGTTTTTACTCACGGAGCCCTTTCGGGTTTTCATCCGTGCCCGTTTTGCTTGTGGACATACCGTTTATTTTTTTTATTTCTTTCCTTTTTTTTCTTTTCTTCTTTTTTTGCCGCTGGTGGGACTTTAAAAGTAGTCTCACCGGCAGGATTTGGGAGAGATAGGGGTCATTTATGCCCGTGGATTGTATACGGTTTTGCAGGATGTATGATCCAGACCGTAGAGCTAATGTGCTCAATTCGCCTGCGACTTGGAGCATTCACGTGTAGTATTTCTTGAGATATCGGCCATTGATGGGTGGCATGGGCCTTTCTCCCTCGGCACTTATCAGTTGGTAGGATCCTCCGTCGAACACTTTCTCAATGACGTATGGTCCTTCCCAGTTTGGCTCGAATTTTCCCTTGGCATGTCGATTGGGGATGATCGGTCTTTTGAGGACCAACACCAATTCACCTTTCTTGAAAGCACGGAGACGGTTTATCTTGTCATAGGCCCGTGACATTTGGGCTCGGTATAGCTCCAGATTTTGCTGCACCGCGAGCCTCTTTTCTTCGAGGGCATCGAGCTCTTCAAGTCGAAGGAGCACGTTTTCCTCCTCCGTCAACTCATGCTGAACGACCATTCTTAAGCTTGGAACTTCGACTTCGAGGGGGAGGACCGCCTCCACTCCGAAGAGCAATGAGTATGGAGTGGATTGAGTTGGAGTACGGTGCGTGGTACGATATGCCCACAACGCCTCGTGAAGTTTGAGATTCCAGTCTCTCTTATTGGCTGAAGCATTTTTCCTCAGGAGCTTGCATAGAGTCTTATTGAAGGCTTCGGCTAGCCCGTTGGCTCTTGGATTATAGATGGAGGAATATCTCCAGTCTATCTTGTGCTGAGTAGCGAACCTTGAGACATTGAAGCTCTTGAAAGAAGGCCCGTTGTCAGAAATGATTCTTCTTGGTGTACCGAAGCGGTATAGAATATTATGCTGGAAGAATGTCGGAATATCTTTTGTCTTGACTTCTTTTAGCGGGACAGCTTCAGCCCATCTGGAGAAGTAGTCTGTCGCGGCCAGTATGAACCGATGGCCTTTGGATGACGGAGGATCAATTGGGCCAACAATGTCGGTGCCCCAGACTTCGAAGGGCCACGACGCCACCGTAGGATGCAATGGATTGGGATGCTTGTGAATAAAATCACCGTGAATTTGGTAGATATAACATTTCTTTGCATGCTCTCCGCAATCCCGTATCATGGTGGGCCAGTAATACCCAAGCCGTTTAATCTGCAGTCGTATCTTGGGGACAGATTGGTGAGCACCGCAAACGCCTGAGTGAACTTCTTTCATGACTTTTTGGGCTTCGGCCGATGACAGGCACCTGAGCCAGAGTTGGTCATATGACCTGCGGTATAACGTATCATTTACAAACACGTATCGGAGAGCTCTCTTCTTCAGCTGAATCCTCGCAGATTTTTCTTCGGGCAACCTGTCGTATCGGAGGTACTCTATGAAGGGTTCTCTCCAATCGGGCTCATCTTGGATGATCGAAGCTTCTTCGGCTGGACTGCTCTTCTGTTCCGCGCTTTCCTCTTCTCATAGAGAGACTGGGTGTAGAATTTGTCGGCTCCTGACTGTGATCAGAATTTCGTCCATGTCAGGATCAGCCAGCTCCTTGGATAAGCGAGCGAGTACGTCAGCCTTTCCATTCAACGCTCTAGGGACTCTCATTAGTTCAATGTGAGTGAACCGTTTCATGAGTTCCACTACTCGGCCTCTGTACTGAGCTAACTCGGGTTTGCATATTTTATAATCACCGCTTACTTGGTTGACGACGAGCTAGGAGTCACCGTAAACTCGTAGCCGACGGATTTCCATTTCTATGGCGAGCTCCAAACCAGCTATCAGAGCTTCATACTCAGCCTCATTGTTTGTCCGAGGCTCGATGAGGGCGAAAGAACGCCGTAGGGTTCCCATTGATGGTGTGATGAACACCAATCCTATCCCTGCTTTTATCTCCGGGACGCTTGATTTACTGGAGGTCCTTATCGATGAGGCCCCATCGAAGTAGAGCTCCCAACATGGCTCATCTCCCTCAAGGTGCAGCACTTGTTCGTCGGGTAACTCACAATTTAGCGGCGACCCTTCTGGTATAGGATGAGCGGCGAGGAAGTCTGCAAGAGCTTGCCCTTTCACTGCTTTCTGAGGAGTATAAACTATGTCAAACTCAAGTAACATGACAGCCCATCTTGCCATTCTGCCGGCTAGGCTCTCTCTGGTCATCAAGTGTTTGAGCGGGTCGACCTTGGAGATCAGCATAACCCGATGAGCAAGTAGATAGTGCCTCAGCTTCTTCACTGCAAATATCAGAGCCAGGCATTGCTTTTCGATTGGGGAATAGTTGTGTTCCGCCCCGACTAGAGTTTGATTAAGGTAGTAGAGGGCATTTTCTTTTCCCTCCTCGCTATTCTGGGCAAGGAGCGCACCGAGTGACTCATCCAGCGTGGCAGTGTAGAGAATCAGCGGTTTATTTGGAATGGGAGCGGCCAGCACTGGAGGGTGCAACAAGTATTGTTTGATGCTTTCGAACGCTGCTTGACATTCGGCATCCCAGATAAAAGGAGCTCCTTTCTTCATG
Organism: Agapanthus africanus; assembly: GCA_030015575.1. NCBI lineage: Eukaryota > Viridiplantae > Streptophyta > Magnoliopsida > Asparagales > Amaryllidaceae > Agapanthus > Agapanthus africanus. Next base: position 825,163,556 of record CM057338.1, on the reverse strand, counting down.
AGCTTTGAGAAAGGCCTACATCTCCCCGATAAATTTGAGATAAACCTCCGTATATAAGCAAGCTTGTCTTGAAAAGATCTTAGCTGCATCAGACTCTTCGGAGGGGGCAACTCCATGATGGCCTTTATCTTTGATGGGTCAACTTCGATCCCTCGATGTCGGACTATGAAGCCCAGGAATTTTCCCGATGACACGCCAAAAGCGCACTTCAGAGGATTCATCTTCAGATCGTATTCCCTCAGTCTGGTGAGAACAATCCTAAGATCTTGGATGTGGTCGGCCTTGGCTTTAGTTTTGACGACCAGATCATCAACATAACATTCGACGACTTTATGGATTAGGTCATCAAAGATATTAGTCATTGCCCTTTGATATGTAGCACCTGCGTTCTTCAGTCCGAACGGCATCACCTTGTAGCAATATATTCTGATCAGGGTTCGAAATGATGTGTATTTCTCATCCTCAGGAGACATCTTGATCTGATTGTATCCAGACGAGCCATCCATAAAGGTGAACAGCTCGTAATTTGAGGTGTCATCGACCATCATTTCCATGACCGGTAGCGGGAAGTCGTCTTTAGGACATGCCTTGTTGAGGTCCCTGAAATCGACACAAACTCGGATCTGCCCATTTTTCTTCTTCATTGGGACTATGCATGCGATCCAGTCCGCATATTTCTCTTCCCTGAGGAAGCCGGCGTCGATGAGCTTCTTGGTTTTCTCGATGACTTTTTCTTCTAGTTCCCTTCTCATTCTTCGAGGAGCTTGTTTGACTGGCTTAGCATCAGGAGATATAGCCAGCTTATGCACAGCCACTTCAGGGGAAAGGCCTGGCATTTCTTTGTATGTCCACGCGAAGCAGTCGACGAACTCATGCAGCAGGGCAATTATCTGCGCTTTCATTTCCTCTGATAAGAGCGGCTGATGTAGGTCGGCCTTGGATTATCGGGCGTTCCTAAGTCAATCTTGGTTAGCTCGTCAAAGGTTGCTTGTCCACCATCTTCGAGCTCTTGAGGAGCTTCTTCTGGCTCGGCTATCTCGTCATCATCATTTGATCTTTCGCTGGCCTCACCAACATGGATCATGTAGCACACTTTGGAATCAGGTTGAATGTAGCCTATGCCCCGTCTATCTGGAATTCGTCCATCGATGAGTGCTCGGACCTGGGGCGGATACCATAGCCCTTCGTAAAACTTTGCTTCGGACTCCGTTTGATATAACCGGCATCCGCACTTCTTAAAGTATTCCCGCATCTCGGGCGCATAGTATCTGGGATTGAGGACGGCTCTTATGCCTCTCTCATAGGGAAGGCACGCGACAGAAAGATCGTCCGGGTGCACAACGGGGGTTGACCCGTAAAACAGGATGCCCTTCTGTCCATTTTTCCTCCCGGGGACGTAGAGTTTTCAGCTGGTCCACGGTGGAGACTGACAACGCATCGAGCTCTTTGCACATCTGGTCCAGCACCCTTGTAGCGGCTAGGGACCCTTCTGCGACTTCGAAGGTCTCTCGTAGTTTCGCTTGCTGCATGGGGGGCCAATCTGCACAGCTGTTGCACGGCAGGTCCTCTTCTTCTGACTCTTCAGTGTCACTGCCAAGATGAGGGCGGACTTTGCTGCTAGATGGGCCTTCAGTAACAGATTCGTCCGTATCGCTGCCGAAATGAGGGCGAGTTTTACGGAAGGACGAGCTTCCAGCATCGGACTCATCAGTGTCGCTACCAAAACGGGGGCGAACTTGGGCGTTTTTGCTTTTGAAAGTGATAGCCGGCTCAGATTTACTTTTGAGTCTTGGGGCCGGTCTATCCTCAGTCAGTTGTGGCTTAGCATTTTGGTGGTTCATAAAGTACCGAGAATCTTCATATCGGACTTCATGAACACCGAACGGCTGGATGTCTCCGTCAATGCGTCTTTCTTCACCATTTTTAGTATACTTCATGCATTGATGGAGAGTTGACGGAATGATGCCATAATTGTGGAGCCACGGCCGCCCCAAGAGAATCTTATAAGATGTGTCGGCGTCGATCACATATATCTTAGCTTCAGTTTGCAAATCCCCAAATTTGATTGGCAAAGTTATAGACCCCAGAACTTGCTGGCAATTTTGGTTGAAGCCTTGAATGACAATCCTTTCCCTTGACAGGTGTCGGACGTCCATTGACAAACTCTTCAGAGTTCGCAAGTTCATGATGTTCACTGAGGACCCCGGATCAATCAATATGCGATTAATTCAATCTCCGTCACTGTACCCGGTCACGTAAAGCGGCCGATTATGCTCAGCCATTCCCAGTAGCAAGTCTTCATCCTTAAATGTGACTGCGGCGTCATGCAAAGCGTGCTGGGCTTTTTTCATATTAATTTCAGCAAGGTGAGCCTGATACCGCTCGGGGTTTTGTAGAGCGTGAATGAGAACATCTCTAAGCTCCTTAGATAGGACCAAGGCGTCGTAGATGCTCAGGAGAGACGGAAGCTTCCGGAGATGTGCCAAGACATTATAGTCCACCGAGGAAGGACTTATGTTTTCATAAGCCGGTTCTCTGCCATCTTCTTCATTAGCGACTTGTTTTTCCTTCCCTTTTGGGGCGTTGCCCTGATTTGGCGGTAGAGCCCTGCCGCTTCTGAGCTGGATTTGATTGGCCTTTATAGTGAGCTCCTCGTCCTCTTCGGGAAAACAGAGCTCATCCTCGGAGTCGCTGCCAAGATGGATGGCGTAGCAGGTCACTACTGGGATCTTTTCATTGGAGTCTTCTTCTAACTCCTCCAGAATTTCAGCCGCTTGTACAGGGAAGAACTCCTTCAATTGAATCAATGTTCTTTCCCTTTGTTCATATTCTTCGAGGGAATCGATATATTTTTGAATGGTCGATCTCCCTGCAGACTCTTTTTCGCGCCGAGCTGCACTTTTCTTCTTCTTGAGCTTCTTGGATTTTGAGCCTGATGGAGCCGCATTGGCAGCTGGACTGGTAGGCTTCTTCTGCCCTTCCCATTCCGTCCTGGGTTCCTTCCGAAGTAGCTTCATCATCTTCTTCGTCTTATTAGATATGTGCGTACTCCACGGAGGCCGCGATGAGTCCGTTTCATTTCTCAGGGCAGCGGGTTCGGCTGTCTGCTCCCAGCAGGCTTCAGTTTCTGTCTTTATAAAGTTGGTGGTTGCAACTTGATTGTTCACCAACACACTTTTGGACAGTTCGATCTCTCTAGCCTTGTACTGCTTCTTGACCCAATCTTTGAAGATATAGCAATCCTCGATCTCATGGCTCACTACTCGGTGGTACGGGCAATACAGAGGATTGTCGGTCATTTTTGCTTCTTGGGGTCTTTTCGACTCCGGCAATTGGAGGCCGTTGTTCAAGGCATCTTTAAATATCTTGCGGACTTTGTCCCTTCTGAAAGAGTAAACCTTGTTCTTTTTCTCCTCTAGGGAAGGCCCATCTCTTCCCAACAATGGCTTTCGAGACCGGTTAGTTTTGGATTCGGCCGCCCTTCGCTTTTCTTCATTGTCGGACGCATTGAAGACATTGGTACTGCTGGAACTCCCGCTTCTACGGCTGTCGTCCCGCTTGCTTTTCCAAGTTTTGTCTCTCTGAGAGTCCGGCGGGGACTCTTGCATCGAGCGTTCCAGCATTTGGACTTTCTTGGTTAGCTCTTGAAACGTCTTGAGGCCTGCTGTACACAAGAATGGGACCATCCAATTGCTGAGGTTCCTAATGAAAAGGCTGACGGACTGGTCCTGCTCCAGCGGCGGTTCGCACTTGACCGCGAGATTACGCCATCGGGCAATAAAGTCGGTGTTGCTTTCATTCTTCCCCGGCTTGGTCCTCACAAGGTCGGCAATGGAGATTTTATCACTGACACTCATGAACCTTTGCCGAAACAGGGACTCCATTTGGGCAAAGGTAATGACGGACCCGTCCGGTATACTCGCATACCAGTCGAAGGCGACGCCGGTCAGGCTATTGACAAACTGACGAAGAAGGAGCGCGTCATTGCCCCCTGTATTTCCGCACGATGCTTTGAAGTGGGCGACGTGCTGATTTGCATTCCCCGTTCCATCAAATCTTCCGAACTTAGGAATAACGTAGCCGCTTGGGAACTCAATCAGATCGTACTGCGCAGGATATGGCCGCCCGCAACTGCCGATTTCTTTCTGAGCTTCAGCTTCGGCCACCAATGTTTTAACCTTGCTGGCGACCAAATCCATTATCCGATCCTGTGTTAGCGGGATAGTGTTATCTGGGGCCAAGGCATCTCCAGAAGCGGAATGTGGCCGGCTTTCATGCGGCTCAACCAGTCTTGGTCCCAAAGGAACAGGCATTGGCTGCCTCGGATTGTCATCACCCGGCTGATTAGTAGTGGCTTGTGCTTGATTGGGAGGCGCTCGAGCAATTTGAGCCGTAAGCTGCATCACATCGTTCGTTAAGTCGTCAATCTTCGAATAGAGCTTGGCCATCTCTTTATCTTTGCTCCTGAGCTGTTTTCGAAGCTCTTGAAGCAGCTCTTGCTCCGCAGTCCTGGGGCGGAAAGTCGGCTCTTCCTCGCTGTCCGAGCTTGACTCTGCATGGACCGAGGGGTCTTTCTGCCTATCATCCTCATCGAGAGGGTTTTCTTCATCCAGCGGGGGCGGCTGTTCTTGGGCAGCGGCAACCACATTCAGGCTAGATTGGGCTTGGGATGTGGTGGCCCCATCCTTGCTTTTGCTGCGAAGGTTGTCGCTGGGGCGCCCGCCCGCCATATAGACCGTATGGATGATATATCCGGCCGTCTTTCTATCATTGGAAGCTGATTTCACGGATCGCTGTCTTGACCCCCTTGTTTCGGTAGCTGGTAGTCGATTGAAGGCGGCTGGCCTAACCAGGTTCTTGAATGGTGCTGGCGCTTCTTTTCTGGGTTTGCCCTACTGCTTTCGTGCGGCACAGAGTGCTTGATAGACTCTTGAAGAGACAGTGTCATACTTCTTCTGTTGGGGCCGGGACACGTCTCTTTGTGGCACCATTCGGACCGTTGTCTTCTTGATTCTGGCGGTCATGGCATTTTTCTGAACCCACTTCAGAGGCTCGAAGGAATTGCTGATTCTTACGTCCGACTCAGCTGTCGTCGCGGGGCAACCCTGCACTTGGAACTTCACATGATTCCATTTGGCCGAAGCCTTTGCCCTCTTGTTGGCTCGATACCTGAGCCGCTTCTGCCTTAACTTTTCTGTTCTAAGCACCTGGCAGACTTCGGCTCTTTGGGAAGATGCCGCAGGCCTTGGAGATACGCTCGATTGTGCATTTGTTGGAGTCATCGCCTGAGCTCGTCCGCAACATTTGATTTTGCCCTTTGTACCGAAGTTCTTGCCCCCAGCTAGAGCGCCAGGGAGTCGTTCAGACACCATCTTAAGTTACGGTTGTGGTGCCTTGGCGATCACGACATTCGGCCTCTTACCCCTTGAGACCGGCTTAGCCACCTGTTCCGCCGGCATTTCCGCCAGATGAGCGCTTCCGGCAGGGTAGATGACGACGGAGCCAAACTGGCGGGGCGGTTCCTCCCACTGTCGACTGAGGCTTGCAGGGAGAACCACACGAGCGTTGATCTTGACCACGTACGGAATCGGGGTCACGTTGGAAGCTGAATTCGTCTGGGGAGACATTGTCGTCGAAGGTTGATTGCTGCACGGAAAAAAGAACATCATTTCAGTATAGGCAATCGATATGTATATTGATTGAGTTCGCATGAACGTTTAACCCGAAATATGGAAGGAGAGATTGGTCCCACCTGGCGTGCCAGAATCTGTAGGGTCTTTTTCGTCACCCCATTGAGATGGGAATACGCGTGCGCTTGTCAGGCGTACTACAGATTCCCCCTGCCTAGGATAGGCCGGGGTTTATTGATTGTGGGGATCCGAATCTCCGGCAGCCGCGGACTAAGCTGCCGTTAATTACCCCCCGCCTTTGAGGCGAGGGAACCTCCGATTGACGGGTTAAACTGGTCATGCGAACTCGATGTGCAGTGTACGTGTGTTTTGTTTTGGAGGGAGGGTTTAAATATATCGGGAGCCACACAGAGTTTTTACGGGGGTCCCGCTACACGGATAGCGGGCTGGAGATCAAGGGGGCTAGCAGCCCCCTTGCGGGGTGCGGGGCAGCGCCCCGTTAGAAATTTTTTTCTAACAGGGACAGTGTCGTGGAGTATGTGTGTATGTAAATATGTATACATATGTACAGATATACATGTATATATATAAAAAGGGGAAAAGACATCCAAAGGATGCGTGGGGATAGCACCTTGGGCGCTGTGCGCCTAGGTGCTGTGCGCTCAGGCGCTAGAGTGCCACGTGTCGGTACGTGGGCGCTCTGCGCTTGAGCGCTCTGCGCTGGAGCGCAAGCGCGCCACGTGTCGGCACGGGGGCGACTTGCGCTCGAGCGCTTGCGCTGGAGCGCAAGCGCGCTACGTGTCGGCACGGGGGCGACTTGCGCTGGAGCGCAAGCGCGCCACGTGTCGGCACGGGGGCGACTTGCGCTCGAGCGCTTACGCTGGAGCGCAAGCGCGCCACGTGTCGGCACGGGGGCGACTTGCGCTCGAGCCCTTGCGCTTGAGCGCAAGCGCGCCACGTGTCGGCACGCGGGCGCTCTGCGCTTGAGCGCCGGCGAGAAAAAGAGGCTTTTAGCCTAAAAAACATTTCTCAGTAGAGAAATCAGAGAGGAGTTGGACTCCTGAGTGTGTTTTTTTTTTTTTGATTTAGTGAACGATGTTCTTCTTCCTCCTCCTCTGTTAGCTGGATCTTGAAGATCAAGAGATATGGGATTTCTAAAAATCTCTTCTTTTTGAGATCTAATGGAAGATTTGAGTTCCCCTTTATGGGTTTTGTGGTGAAAAGCTAATTTGTTTTATAAAAAGAAGAGTAAAACTCTTGGTTTAATTCAAGAGAAAAAGAAAGGTTTTGGAACCTTGAAGAAGGAGAAAATATCTCAAATCTGAAGAAAATTTTGAGAGAGAGAAAAAAGTTGTGAGATATTTCATTATCTTTGCTTTTATAGGCCATACACTTTACATATAGCCCCTTGGGCTTCAGAAAATGACATTTTGCCTATCCCATGGCTCATGTGCCATTTCTTTTTGCACATAAGCCATGGGCTTTACAAAATTTGGCTTTATGCCCGTCTTTCTTACATTTATTTATATAAATAAAATGCAACAAAATTATTTATTACAAAATTTTTATCTTGGCGTGGGGGGAGGCCGGCCGCTTCATGTTCGGGCTCGACCCGGGCATGGGCCCACTTAGCTTGGAGTTGACTTGGATTTTGACTTGGTCAACCGGGGTGTAAATTTTTACCCCAACAGGGTCACGTGCTGACACGTGATGATTTCCTGAGAATTCTGTTATAATAGAATTGGATTCTAATCAACAGGAGTCACGTGCCCACACGTGTTGGGCCCTTTAAACCCACTGAAAAAGGATTAAAAGATATAACAAAATAGCAAGGAATACCCCAATGGGGCATCACGTGTCCATACGTGACCACAGGTCACGTGCAGACACGTGATGGGTTCCCAAGCTCTCTGACTTATAAGAAGTAAATTCTAATCAAACAATCAATGAATAGGGTCACATGCTAACACGTGATAGGCCTTCAGACACACTGAAAAAGGTATAATAAAACAACAGGAAAACCCCCAATGGGGCATCACGTGCCAACACGTGACCCGTGCCTAAGTTCTTCAATTAACAGAATTAAATTCTATTTTAATGATCAAACAGTGGGATCACGTGCCAACATGTGATAGGCTTTTAAAGCCTTCTGAATTAATAGAATTAAATTCTAATCGAGAACCCTAACTGGAAAAATATTTCTCTAAATCTTTCCAACCAAAAAAGATTATGCTCTGTAAAGTGGAGTACCGTTGGATTAAAAATCCAATGGTGACTAAAAATCACCAACTTATAGAAAGATTCTATATAAGGAAAGATTTTCCTGAAATCCACCAAGAATAACAAACAGAATATCTTTTGGATTAAAAATCCAATGGTGAATAAAATTCACTGAGTGATCTAAAAGATCATGTTGGTTACAGAAACAACCATAATTTTCAATGAAAGATTGACTAAATAAATTGATTTTTTTCTTTCTCCTATAAATAGGAGCCAATAATAGAAGAGAAGGATCTTGGATTTTTGGAGAAAAAAACAACAACAGAGAGAAAAAAGAGAGGGGAATTTAATTCTCAAGAGAGAAAAGAAGATCTTTTCAGAAGAAAGGAAACCCTAGGTGAGAAAGGGGAAAGAGATCTAAGCTCCATAAAACAAAAAGAGAATTTAATTCCCAATCTAAGAGTTTAACTCTTCTGAATAAGAACTTAGTTCTTCATTTGGTTGAAGATCTGCAGAAGCAGATCTCCCCACAAGTTGAGAATTTAATTCTCATCGGGGAGATTCTTCTATGCAGATCCAAAACTTAGAGGGAGAATTGAGTTTAGAGAATTTAATTCTCCCAAATTCATAGGAATTTAATTCCACCAAATGAAATTAGGGTTTAACCCTACATAAAAATTTAATTCTTCCAAATTCATAGGACTTTAATTCCTCCAAATGAAACCAGGGTTTAACCCTATATGACAATTTAATTCTCCCAAATTCATAGGAATTTAATTCCTCCAAATGAAATTAGGGTTTAACCCTACATTAGAATTTAATTCTTCCATATACATAGGAATTTAATTCCTTTAAAAAAAATTAGGGTTTAACCCTACCAAAGAATTTAATTCTCAAACAAAAGACTTAAATTATTCATGCAAGTAAACGTGGTCAGGCAACACGTGACCCTTCCTTTAATGACCAGAAAAGAACAAATGAGATATGGTCACGTGCCCCACGTGACCCTCAAATAGACTCCTCAAAATGAAAAAAAGCATCAAGGCAATACCTCACATGCTCACATGTGACTATCAAAACAAAGGGAACAAATCCAAGGGCAGAATCAATTTTGGGCGCCCTCACGTGTCCCCACGTGACCTCTAATAAACACTTTAATAATCAATACATGGATATCCATCACGTGCCAACACGTGATGGCCTGAAGGCCAAAAGTGTTTAACACTTATTTGAATATTCTGAGAACAAAATAAAGGAAGTCTGGCCCCATCTTCAGATGCCTCACGTGCTCACACGTGATGGCCTGAAGGCTAAGTGTTTAACACTAATTTGCAGATTTGAGGGTAAAATAAAGGAGGTTTGGCCCAATTCTCAGGCGTCTCACGTGACCCCACTTGACTACCCCATTTTTAGTGTTTAACACTATTTTGAGAATTTTGTCCCCAGTGTTTAAACACTGTTTTAAAGCGCATCACGTGAGAACACGTGATCGCCAAATATCCTCTAGTGTTTAACACTATTTTAAAACCAATCTAGCCCAAATTGGCTAAGTTTTCCAGAGGCAAGACTTCCCTTTGACTGAGCCTCAAATATATCCTTGTCTTCCACGATTGATCATCTCATATGGCATATGAGTGCTCAGCACTCAATAAAAGATAAAAATATGGTCAGAACCCAGACCTATGCTTAGCATTGCTAAATAAGGGGGGTTGAACCTAGACAAATGTTTAACAGTCCAAACATAGGTCTAACATTTTGAACCTAACTGGACTTAGCCCAAGTTGGCCATAAGTCCTCAATTCAGATTTAACTAAGCTCATGTTCTCATAATCTAATTAATTGATCTTAGTTCCAAATTGGACTGCATATTTCCCAATCAACTTTGGTTCAAGGGTACATCTCTTCACTCCTTTGATATTTGTCGTTGTAATCCTTCAACATCTTCAGAGAGGTGACGGGTCCCGAAAACCAATCATTCCATGAACTGTGGGGTCCTTAAACTTATAGACTATTATGTCCTTAACCTCGGACTGTAGAGTCCTTAAATTCATGGACTATGATGTCCTTAACCTCGGACTGTGGGGTCCTTTTAAACCCATGGTCTATGATGTCCTTAACCTTGGACCGAAATGTCCTTAAACTAACATTGGACCACCATGTCCTTAAACTGGTAATTGACCGTAATGTCCCTAAACTAAACAATAGAGGCCAAATACTCTTTTGTTGGATCTAAATTATCCTGTTAAGTTGATCTTAGTCTAAAATTAGACTAACGTATCCTTAACTAACGTTTAAGTTGATCTTAGTCTCAAATGAGACTAACGTATCCTTAAACCCAACCACCAAACCTAAATCTAAGAAAAATACGGATTTGGACTAATCCACGCCCTGCGAGCGACAACATAAATTAGTCTCCGTATACAATCCACGGGCAACCAAAAACAAAACAAACACACACGACACGAAGTGACCATCTGGAGAAGGAGAAAGTGGCTACTGCAAGGAGGTAGTGTGATTAACTGCAGGGGCTTGCGCCTGCATGGAAGAGCATCCCAACAATAAAAAAACCTCAAATGAGGGGGAGTCTGACGAAGTCTACTACATCGGCCGCATCCGTTTAAACCTTCGATACATGGTGTCATAAATCAACTTGGTATCTTCGGAGAGGTGGACGGATATCACCAATTAGCATCTGCGCCGAATTCAGGCGAGACGGACCTACCCGGTCGCGTCCCCATGTTTCGGCGGGGAACAGATTCTGGCACGCCCGGTGGGACCTTTTCTTCTTTCCACTCCATACTTCGTGTGTCGTGTTCGCGAGCAAATCGCGGTTTGATATGCTTGCCTTTAGGTTCGAGGTACTAGGATTTGGTTTTGCTCTCATGCAGAAAAAAGAACATCAATGGCCTCTAACTGCTCCAGCTGCAACTGCAACTCCCGTTCCGCCTCATCTGGATGTGTAACCTACGGCCCCCAAGCGGCCTCCATCTTCGCTATGCCGGTGGAACAAGTCACTTAGGACACATTCTTCGGGACCATGCTCCCACCAACGAGCTTCAGCGCTCCCGTACCATCACAAGAAGCTCCTAAGAAGTCGGTCTTTGATCGGCTTACCACTACTGCAGCCCCTCTCAACGGGTCGTCCAAGTTCAATGCCTCAGTTTTCAACAGACTAGGCCAGAACGTCAACAAGCCCGTGATACCTGAAACAGCCATCCCCAAGCGGATAGCCATCCCGGCTCAGGCGGACGAAATCATTGGAGAGGCTTCTTTTGCTAAGAATTCAGTCTTCACAAGGCTGGCCATTCCGGTTCCTGCTCCAGGCGAAGTCCTCAAAGCTGCTTCCCCTGCCCAAAGGTCTGTCTTTCACAGATTGGACATTGCTTCTCAACGGACGTCGGTTTTCAATAGGCTGACACCAACAGCAACCCTCAGCCAGAACAGGGGGCATGATGAAGCCATCCCCGTAACTGAACTAATCCCAATGGCATGACATGCTCGCCGTCGTCACTGGCGCCGAGTGAGGAAAGCTGGGGGCAATTCCCCTTCTGGACTGACTCCGCCAGCTCCAATGGTGGAAGTCGATGCTGCTGTTCCGACTAGGAACAGCTTTGAACCGCTAAGGAGGGTTCGCAAGAACTCTCCGACTGCCGTGCTGAAGAGATCTCCTCCACCTATAGAGATTACTATAAAAAAGAAGTCGGAGCAGCCCCCTCAGCGGCTTTCTTCAAAAATTTACAAAGTCTGGCGACAGGTCCAGGAATCGGTGATTAACCAGGACTACTCTCGCCGGCCAAAGAAGCTTAAAGCTCAGTAAGAAAAGATCCATCCCGTGGTACCATAGAAGATGTCATCCGTATGGGTTCCCGCTGCAACGGCTCCCTCAACATCAACCGCTCATAAGAGAAGGAGGCCGGAGAAAGCCCTTGTGACCGCGGCAAACCGCAAAGACGCTGAGTCTAAACGCTCCATGCCTGGGGGCATGGTAACACATGCCGTTTATATGGCTTCCGAAAAAGAGGAAAGCCGTGCTTCCATAGGTCATCGACCGCTTACTCGATCGATAACAAAGGCTCAGGAGCAGCAGTAGTAGAAACTCCAGGAGATGCTGACTGCAATGGCCGCACTCACTGGGCGAAAAGAAAATCCAGAGACCTCAGAGCAGCGTCGGGAACAAGAAACTGATACTGAATTCCTCCGAAGAATGCTCGAGAGGAATGAAAAAGAGGCCGCGGAATAGGTAGCCAACATCAAACGAATGGCTCTTTTATTCCAAGACATGGCTGGAATGATGTTACAGCAGGAACCTTCAGCTGAAGACCCCACGATTATAATTGAAGACGACATAGGGGAGACATCGAACCCTCCTCCGGCTCTTTCAGCAGCCAAGGAGGAGACCATCTCCAAGGCCGCTCTGGATGATTATATCGCTCAGCAAATACGAGCTTATCATGTGAGCGAGATGGCCAGGCAGATCGTTAAGACTGGACGACCCTATCCAGGCCGGTATGACCAAATAAGGTACCCTCCGGGATATACGATCCATAAATTCCATATATATAAAGGGACGGGGAATCCGCATCAGCACGTCTCTCAATTCAGAGCCTTGTGCGGCAACACCGGAGGTGATGATAAACTTCTGCTCCGCCAGTCTATTGGTAGCTTGTCGGAGACGACGTTTGAGTGGTATTCGGAGCTTCCCAACGACTCCGTCAAAACTTTTGCAGAGATGGAGCTACTATTCACCCAGCGTTTCGGGAGTGCTAGTGAACGCACCCCGATCACAGCATTGATTAACGCCAGGGAAAACTTGGAGAAACATGGGTTCAATACGCAATACGATGGCGGAATTTATGGTCGAAATGTGAGCAGTGCATCGAAGAAGCACCGGCAGTGGGCATGTTCGTGGGCACTCTTGACCTTCAAGCGACCATCTCCCAATTCATGATGTTCTTCAAGCCGACCACGTTCCAAGCCTTGATCGACAAACTGGCCCAAATGGACCAGATGGGTCATAGACCGTCTCCTTCAAAGCCGGAGCCACGGAATGAAAAGGGCAAAGCTAAAGCGACCTTCGTCGCAAATGCTCAACAGCAGCTCAGTGGCCCAAAACTAACTGATCGCCTGGACGAGAGACGACAATTCTATAATGAGAAAATAAAGCGCCCTTATTCGTTTCCCTGGGACAAAACGAGGAGATTGTTCGAACTATCGGTGCGCAACAGGCTTATCAACCTGCCGAATCCAAAACGCCCATTGCAACCCGGCGAGGCTAATAATCCTAATTATTGCCCCTATCACCAAGCGATAGGCCATCCAATTGAAGATTGCTTCGTCTTCAAAGGCTGGATTGAGGACTAGTTTCAAAAGGGCAAATTCGCACTGTTCGAGAAGTAGAAAGTAAGCCCGCCTCAACCGCATGCTCTTAAAAGGGGGGACACACCGGGTGCATCATGCTCTTTTGTGGAAGAAGCTCCATGGGAGGTTGATCAGTCGAAAATATTGCATTTTTAATACATCAATTTCCCTACTCTTTGCAATCATCTAAAGGTGTTCGGTATGAATATAGCACATATTAGCAAATTGTCTGTAAAATACCAAATAACACGTGTTATACATTATAACCGGCATTTTGAGAGAAATTGAGTGTTTATTATTGCATGCATGATCTTTGTATATCGCAATACTTGTCTCGAGATTGTGTGCAAGAAATTCCAGGTAAAAGAGCCGGAACTAAAAAAGTGCTGATAAAAATACGCCAAGTCCAAGACATGTGATCTGGCAGTGAACAGCAAAGTATAAAAGATTCCAGACATAAAATAAGGTCCTATGGATCAGCACCAAAACAACCTGAGGATTTCATGCACCAAGGCCACCAAACGGCCGCGGATCCGCGGCCACGTGGACACGTCATCGGCAGAATACTATTTCAGGCTTCAACTTGCAATAGCCTAACTTCCTCAAGATACTTTGGTCTCCAGATATCTCCAGAAGCTTCTTGTAGGGTGTTTTTCGTCACCCCATTGAGATGGGAATACGCGCACGCTTGTCAGGCGTACTACAGATTCCCCCTGCCTAGGGTAGACCGGGGTTTAATGATTATGGGGATCCGAATCTCCGGCAGCCGCGGACTAAGCTGCCGTTAATTACCCCTCGCCTTTGGGGCGAGGGAACCTCCGATTAACGGGTTAAACTGGTCATGCGAACTCAATGTGCAGTGTACGTGTGTTCAGTTCTGAAAGGGGGATTTTGGATATATCGGGAGCCACGCAGAGTTTTTACGGGGGTCCCGCTACCCGGATAGCGGGCTGGGGGTCAAGGGGGCTAGCAGCCCCCTTGCGGGGTTCGGGGCAGCGTCCCGGCCCGAAAATTTTTTTGAGGGGGAGAGTGTGGCGGAGTATGTGTATGTGTACATTCGTATACATATGTATATATATACATGTATATATAAATAAAGGGGAAAAGGGCATCCAAAGGATGTGTGGGGCAGCACCTTGGGCGCTGTGCGCTTAGGTGCTGTGCGCTGAGGCGCAAGCGCGCCACGTGTCGGCACGTGGGCGCTTTGCGCATGAGCGCTGTGCGCAGACGCGCAAGCGCGCCACGTGTCGGCACGTGGGCGCTTTGCGCACTTGCGCAAGCGCGCAGGTGCGCAAGCGCGCGCGCCACGTGTCGGCACGCGGGCGCTTTGCGCACTTGCGCAAGCGCGCAGGTGCGCAAGCGCGCGCGCGCGCCACGTGTCGGCACGAGGGCGCTTTGCGCCCTTGCGCAAGCGCGCAGGTGCGCAAGCGCGCGCGCCACGTGTCGGCACGCGGGCGCTTTGCGCACTTGCGCAAGCGCGCGCGCGCAACGTGTCGGCACGCGGGCGCTTTGCGCACTTGCGCTGCGCACTGCTAAAACAAATTTCTCAGAAGAGAAATCAGAGAGGAGTTGGACTCCTGAGTGTGTGTTTTTTTTTTGGGTTTAGTGAACGATGTTCTTCTTCCTCCTGTTGCTTGCTGGATCTTGAAGATCAAGAGATGTGAAATCTCAAAATCTCTTCTTTTTCAGATCTAATGATAGATCCAAGTTCCCCTTTGTGGGTTTTGTGGTGAAAAACTAATTTGTTTTGAAAAAGGAAGAGTAAAACTCTTGATTTAATTCAAGAGAAAGAAGAAGGTTTTGGAACCTTGAAGATGGAAGAAAGAGCTCAGCTCTGAGACTTTTTTTTGGAGAGAGAAATAGTTGTTCTTTATTCATCATCATTTTGCCTTATATAGGCTTACATATTTACATATAGCCCCTTGGGCTTTACAAAAAATGGCATTTTAGCCATCCCATGGCACATGTGCCATTTCATTTTTGCACATAAGCCATGGGCTTACAAAATATTGGCTTTATGCCCATTTTTTTTACATTCATGCATAAACAATTACATAAAAATTATTTATTACATGATTTTGTTGTTGGCATAGGGAGGCTGGCTGCGGGCTCGATTTGGGCATGGGCCCGCTTGACCTGGGCTTGGGCCCACCTAGCTTGGGGGTTGACCTTGACTTTGACTCGGTCAACCGGGGTGTAAATTTTTACCCCAACAAATTGCCCCCCATCAATAAATGCACACCGCACGTGTGGGTCGTGTGCATGAAATTGATGGATCTTCTTTCACGTGGAGGCGACTTGCTTTGGTTCCCATTTTTTGGGATGCACTGCCCTTTTTACGACATGGACGGTCGACGCTCTGATCCGAAGCGATTTGGTAGACGTGTCCCCGGCACGGAGTGTCGCTGGTCGACGTTTCCCCGAGGCGGAGTGTCTGCTGCAGGACGTTTCCCCGAGACGGAGTGCCTGTGGTAGGACGTTTCCCCGAGACGGAGTGCCTGTGGTAGGACGTATCCCCGAGACGGAGTGCCTGTTGTATGACGTATCCCCGAGACGGAGTGCCTGTTGTAGGACGTATCCCCGAGACGGAGTGCCTGTGGTAGGACGTTTCCCCGAGACGGAGTGCCTGTTGTATGACGTATCCCCGAGACGGAGTGCCTGTGGTAGGACGTTTCCCCGAGACGGAGTGCCTGTGGAGGACGTTTCCCCGAGACGGAGTGCCTGTTGTAGGACGTATCCCCGAGACGGAGTGCCTGTTGTATGACGTATCCCCGAGACGGAGTGCCTGTTGTAGGACGTATCCCCGAGACGGAGTGCCTGTGGTAGGACGTTTCCCCGAGACGGAGTGCCTGTGGTAGGACGTTTCCCCGAGGCGGAGTGCATGTTGTAGGACGTATCCCCGAGGCGGAGTGCCTGTTGTATGATGTATCCCCGAGACGGAGTGCCTGTTGTAAGACGTATCCCCGAGACGGAGTGCCTGTGGTAGGACGTATCCCCGAGGCGGAGTGCCTGTGGTAGGACGTATCCCCGAGACGGAGTGCCTGTGGTAGGACGTATCCCCGAGACGGAGTGCCTGTTGTATGACGTATCCCCGAGACGGAGTGCCTGTTATAGGACGTATCCCCGAGACGGAGTGCCTGTGGTAGGACGTTTCCCCGAGACGGAGTGCCTGTTGTATGACGTATCCCCGAGACGGAGTGCCTGTGGTAGGACGTTTCCCCGAGACGGAGTGCCTGTGGTAGGACGTTTCCCCGAGACGGAGTGCCTGTTGTAGGATGTATCCCCGAGGCGGAGTGCCTGTGGTAGGACGTATCCCCGAGACGGAGTGCCTGTGGTTGTAGGATGTATCCCCGAAACGGAGTGCCTGTGGTAGGACGTATCCCCGAGACGGAGTGCCTGTGGTAGGACGTATCCCCGAGACGGAGTGCCTGTTGTATGACGTATCCCCGAGACGGAGTGCCTGTTGTAGGACGTATCCCCGAGACGGAGTGCCTGTGGTAGGACGTTTCCCCGAGACGGAGTGCCTGTGGTAGGACGTTTCCCCGAGACGGAGTGCCTGTGGTAGGACGTATCCCCGAGGCGGAGTGCCTGTGGTAGGACGTATCCCCGAGACGGAGTGCCTGTGGTAGGACGTATCCCCGAGACGGAGTGCCTGTTGTATGACGTATCCCCGAGACGGAGTGCCTGTTGTAGGACGTATCCCCGAGACGGAGTGCCTGTGGTAGGACGTTTCCCCGAGACGGAGTGCCTGTTGTATGACGTATCCCCGAGACGGAGTGCCTGTGGTAGGACGTTTCCCCGAGACGGAGTGCCTGTGGTAGGACGTTTCCCCGAGACGGAGTGCCTGTTGTAGGACGTATCCCCGAGACGGAGTGCCTGTGGTAGGATGTTTCCCCGATGCGGAGTGTCGCTAGTTGACGCAGAGGTCGATGTTGGAATTGGTTGGTTTGATTTGAGTTGACATCAGCATCGCTATACTGGAATATGGTACCAGGAGCGAATCATCATCTGTCTTTGAGAGGATTTGGGAATTGGGGTTTTTGTTTGGCATCTGCATTGCTGCACTGGAATAATGCCAGGAGCAACTCATCATTTGCCCCGGGAGAATTTGGATTTGGTTTTTTTCGTTTGGCATCTGCATTGCTGCCCTGGAATAATGCCAGGAGCAACTCATCATGTGCCCCGGGAGAATTTGAATTGGGTTTGTTTGGCATCAGTATCGCTACACTAGAATATGGTACCAGGAGCGAATCATCATTTGCACCGAGAGGATTTGGGAATTGGTGGCTTAGGAGACAGGTTTAGATCCCTATTACCTAAGGCTTTTCAATTTTATGGGCCGTGAGGGTCCCATAAAAGCATTTTCTCCTTACGGGTCGTAAGGATCCCGCAGGTGTATTTTCTCCTTAGGAGTCGTGGGGACTCCTAAGTGTGTTGCTCCTTTGTGAGTCGTAGGGATCTCACGCGGGAATTTTCTCCTCACAAAGTCGAGAGGACTTTGCGAGTGCATTTCATTTCATTTCTTTTTTTTTTACGAGTTTGCGTCTTTTCGGGTTTTCACAAACTCGCCGGCAGTCCTGCTGTTTTTACTCACGGAGCCCTTTCGGGTTTTCATCCGTGCCCGTTTTGCTTGTGGACATACCGTTCTTTTTTTTCTTTTTTTTTTTGGAGAGATCGGGATTGTTTTACGCCCGTGGATTGTATACGGTTTTGCAGGATGTATGATCCAGACCTTAGGGCCGGAAAAATTTCGGGACTTTGTTGGCGTCTGCATCGCTGCACTGGAATCTGGTACCAGGAGCGACTCATCATTCGCCACTTAGGATTTGAGTTTGGAATTTGGTTGGCGTCTGCATCGCTGCACTGGAATGTGGTACCAGGAGCGACTCATCATTCGCCGTCGGGATTTGGAATTTGGATGGCGTCTGCATCGCTGCACTGGAATGTGGTACCAGGAGCGACTCATCATTCGCCACTTGGGGATTGGGGATTTGGATGGCGTCTGCATCGCTGCACTGGAATGTGGTACCAGGAGCGACTCATCATTCGCCACTTGGGGATTGGGGATTTGGATGGCGTCTGCATCGCTGCACTGGAATGTGGTACCAGGAGCGACTCATCATTCGCCACTCGGGGATTGGGGAGCGATGGCTTAGGAGACAGGTTTAGATCCCTATCACCTAAGACTTTTCAATTTTATGGGCCGTGAGGGTCCCATAAAGCATTTTCTCCCTGCGGGTCGTAAGGATCCCGCAGGTGTATTTTCTCCTTAAGAGTCGTGAGGACTCCTAAGTGTGTTTTTCCTTGGTGAGTCGTAAGGATCTCACGAAGGTTTGTTCTCCTCATGCATCGTGAGGACACATGAGTGGGTCTTTTCAATGAAGCATAATTCCAAAGGCGGAGACCAGCCGCGTAACTGGTGGTTGCGGTGGGGCATGGGTATGCTGAGGATTATTTGAGCCCATGGATTGTATACGGTAGTCAACTTGGGGACCAACCGTAGGGCTGAAAGAATTTTGGGAAATTGGATTTTTGTTTGGCGTCTGCATTGCTGCACTGGAATAATGCCAGGAGCAACTCATCATCCGCCCTTTTTTTTTCTTTTTTTTTTTTTATTTTACCGCGATTGCTCTATCATTTCAGCTTTTCTTATCGCGAAGGTCGCGATTGCCCTATCATTTCGGCTTTATTTTCATTTTCATTTTTACTCGCTGATTTTTATTGCGAGTTGCCCGATCATTTCGGCTTTATTTTCATTTTTATTTTTACTTTCTATTGCGAGTTGCCCCATCATTTCGGCTTTTCTTTATTTTTCTTTTATTTACACATTTTCTTTTATTTACATTTTTTTTTACATTCCCAGTTTAACGACTTAGAGGTCGATTGTTCCCAGTTTAATGACGTGGTGGTCGATTATTCCCAGTTTAAAGACTTGGTGGTCTGTTGTTTCCAGAGAAAGGCGGGTGTTTGAGAGAATCAGGTCCCTGAAGGACTTCGGTCCCCGTCTGTATGAAATTGACGGTCGCAGCCTGATTGTTTGTTAACACGCCAGGGGACAATGATATTTCTCCTGCCTTGTATTGTTTCTCGACCCAATCCTTGAAGATGCAACAGTCTTCAATAGTGTGCCCCAACACTCGGTGGTATGGGCAAAAGTTGGGATGATCAGTCTTGTTAGCTTCACTTAGCCTTTTCGGTTCTGGTAGCCGCAGGCCATTCTTCAGAGCATCTTTAAAAATTTTGTGGACCTTGTCCCTTCGGAATGAGTAGACCTTATTTCTTCTTTCCTCCAAAGTTGGCTCTCGAGGCTGGTCAGTTTTTGCTCCGCCCGTTCTCTGCTTATTTGGAGAATCGGTGATACTAGAACTTCCGCCTTTTCGGTTGTCGTCCCTCCAAGGTTTCGGTCTGTTTGTGAACTGAAGATCCTGAGCGGACTCGGGCTTTGAGCGTTCCAACGTTTGGACCTTTTGGTCAGCTCTTGGAATGTTTTGAGACCCGCGGTACATAGAAACGGGGCCATCCAGTTGTTGAGATTTCCGACAAGGAGACTGACAGATTGGTCCTGCTCTATTGGCGGTTCGCATTTGACGGAGAGATTACGCCATCGGGTTATAAAATCCGTGCTGCTTTCGTTGCTCTTGGGCTTAGTCCTTACGAGCTCGGCAATGGTAATCTTATCGCTGACGCTCATGAACCTCTGCCGAAACAGAGACTCCATTTGGACAAAAGTTGTGACGGAGCCATCCGGTATGCTCGCGTACCAGTCGAAAGCAACATCGGTCAAGCTATTAACGAACTGGCGGAGAAGAAGCGCATCGTTGCCCCCAGTGTTCCCGCATGAGGCCTTGAAGTGGGCGATGTGCTGATTGGCATTTCCCATCCCATCGAATCTTCCGAATTTGGGGATGACATAGCCGCTAGGAAATTCCACCAGATCATACTGAGCAGGATATGGTCTCCCACTACTGCTGATATCTTTTTGCGCTTCGGCTTCGGCCACCAATGTTTTGACTTTGCTGGTAACCAAATCCATGATTTGATCTTGAGTTAGCAGGTTACTGTCATCGGTGGCCAAGACATTCCCCGAGATAGGATGCGACTGATTTTCATACGGTCCGCCCACTTTTGGATTTGAGGGAATAGGTGTCGGCTGTCTCGGGACACCATTTCCTGGTTCATGAGTAGAGCCATGTGCTTGATTGGGCGGCTGAGTGGCAAGTTGGGCCGTGAGTTGTAGGACGACATTTGTCAAGTCGTCGATCTTTGAGTAGAGCTTGGCCATCTCCTTATCTTTGCTTCTGAGCTGTTTTCGGAGCTCTTGGAGAAGTTGCTGCTCTGCGGTCTTAGGACGGAAAGTTGGCTCATCTTCTCTTTCCGAGCCTGACTCCTCATGGATTGAGGGCTCTCTCTGCCTATCAGCCTCATCGAGAGGGTTTTCATCGTCCAGCGGAGGCGGCTGTTCTTGGGAAGTGGCAACCACATTCAAGCCAGATTGGATTTGAGATGTGGTGGCCCCATCCTTGCTCTTGCTGCGCGTGCCCACCACGTAGACAGTGTGGATAACACATTCAGCCATCCCCTCATCTTTGGCGGAGTAACCCTGTTCTTCGAACCTTATGAGGTTTAGCCTGGCAGTAGCCCTAGCCCTTTTGTTGGCTCTATATCTGAGCCTTTTCTCCCTCAGCTTCTCGAGTTTGAAGGCTTGGCGGGCATCTGCTACCCGGGAAGCCATTGTGAGTTGATCATAGGGGAGCTTAGAGAAGACACTCGATCGAGCAGTGGTCAAGGGCACCGCTGGAGCTTCCTCAGGACGTGTTGTAGCTTTATTGGTGTTGATGGCCTTGCCCCCAGCTGGGGCCAAGGAAATTCGTTCAGACACCGACTTGCGTTTGGGATGGGGCGCCCTTGAGATCACCACATTTGGTCTCCTGCCTTTCGAGACCGGTTTGTCTGCCACCGGGGCTTGTGGAGCTGGGATGGCGCCAACTGGCATGAACATAATAGAGCCGAATGGTAGCAGCGGCTCCTCCCATTGTCGCCCGAGACAGGCCGGGAGGACCGTCCTAGAGTCTATCCTCATCGTGTAGGAGACGGGAGCCGTGCTGAGAGCTGAGTTCATCATCGGAGACATTGTTGAAAGGTGATCGCTTGAAAATCCTGCATGAAAAAAGCATTATTTTTAGTATAAATATAGGTATGTATATTGATTGAGTTCGCATGAACGCTTAACCCGAAATATGGGAGGAGAGATTGGTCCCACCGGGCGTGCCAGAATCTGTAGGGTGTTTTTCGTCACCCCATTGAGATGGGAATACGCGCACGCTTGTCAGGCGTACTACAGATTCCCCCTGCCTAGGATAGACCGGGGTTTAATGATTGTGGGGATCCGAATCTCCGGCAGCCGCGGACTAAGCTGCCGTTAATTACCCCTCGCCTTTGGGGCGAGGGAACCTCCGATTAACAGGTTAAACTGGTCATGCGAACTCAATGTGCAGTGTACGTGTGTTCAGTTCTGAAAGGGGGATTTTGGATATATCGGGAGCCACGCAGAGTTTTTACGGGGGTCCCGCTACCCGGATAGCGGGCTGGGGGTCAAGGGGGCTAGCAGCCCCCTTGCGGGGTTCGGGGCAGCGCCCCGGCCCGAAAATTTTTTTGAGGGGGAGAGTGTGGCGGAGTATGTGTATGTGTACATTCGTATACATATGTATATATATACATGTATATATAAATAAAGGGGAAAAGGGCATCCAAAGGATGTGTGGGGCAGCACCTTGGGCGCTGTGCGCTTAGGTGCTGTGCGCTGAGGCGCAAGCGCGCCACGTGTCGGCACGTGGGCGCTTTGCGCATGAGCACTGTGCGTAGACGCGCAAGCGCGCCACGTGTCGGCAAGTGGGCGCTTTGCGCACTTGCGCAAGCGCGCAGGTGCGCAAGCGCGCGCGCCACGTGTCGGCACGCGGGCGCTTTGCGCACTTGCGCAAGCACGCAGGTGCGCAAGCGCGCGCGCGCGCCACGTGTCGGCACGAGGGCGCTTTGCGCCCTTGCGCAAGCGCGCAGGTGCGCAAGCGCGCGCGCCACGTGTCGGCACGCGGGCGCTTTGCGCACTTGCGCAAGAGCGCGCGCGCGCAACGTGTCGGCACGCGGGCGCTTTGCGCACTTGCGCTGCGCACTGCTAAAACAAATTTCTCAGAAGAGAAATCAGAGAGGAGTTGGACTCCTGAGTGTGTTTTTTTTTTTTGGGTTTAGTGAACGATGTTCTTCTTCCTCCTGTTGCTTGCTGGATCTTGAAGATCAAGAGATGTGAAATCTCAAAATCTCTTCTTTTTCAGATCTAATGATAGATCCAAGTTCCCCTTTGTGGGTTTTGTGGTGAAAAACTAATTTGTTTTGAAAAAGGAAGAGTAAAACTCTTGATTTAATTCAAGAGAAAGAAGAAGGTTTTGGAACCTTGAAGATGGAAGAAAGAGCTCAGCTCTGAGACTTTTTTTTGGAGAGAGAAAAAGTTGTTCTTTATTCATCATCATTTTGCCTTATATAGGCTTACATATTTACATATAGCCCCTTGGGCTTTACAAAAAATGGCATTTTAGCCATCTCATGGCACATGTGCCATTTCATTTTTGCACATAAGCCATGGGCTTACAAAATATTGGCTTTATGCCCATTTTTTTTACATTCATGCATAAACAATTACATAAAAATTATTTATTACATGATTTTGTTGTTGGCATGGGGAGGCTGGCTGCGGGCTCGATTTGGGCATGGGCCTGCTTGACCTGGGCTTGGGCCCACCTAGCTTGGGGGTTGACCTTGACTTTGACTCGGTCAACCGGGGTGTAAATTTTTACCCCAACACTTCTTTCCTAACAGCCAAGCTTCTTGTACAAGCGTAATACCTCTAAGCTTCTTAAGCAAGCTAGCTAAATCTAGAAGGTTCTCGTCAACAACCAAGCTTCTCAAGCAAGCTAGCTAAGCACCTTAATCTAGAAGCTTCCTTCATAACTACCAAGCTTGCAAAGGAAGCTAAACCTAGCTTAGCTTTTAAAGGAAGCTAGTTCAAGCTTCTAGGGGAAGGTAAAGGAGAAGGCTATATAAAGTGACCCAAGGCTTCATTACAAAGGTTGTTCAACATTTCCAAACACAAGTTGAGTGACACAACTTATGCATCCAAACCCTAGCCCAAATACAATTCAAAATCCAAATCAAGATTCATCGAGTACAAAATCAAGCAAGAATCCATCGAGCCTTTTTGAAGCAACGCCGATTTTCATCCGAACAAGTGATCCACGACGATCCGCGACTTACGAAGACGATGCGAAGCTAGTTCGACGATCGAGTTCTCTCCTCAATTCTTGTAGTCTTTGAGTGAATTGTAACGAAACGTTGAATAATAAAAGTGAAAATTCTTGATCTTGCTTTTCTTTACATTTGAGCATTATGATGAGTTCTCAATTCTTGATTGTTTTCTTTTTCATGATGTTTGAGTGAAAACTCCGCTCGTGGAGGAATCGAGAAAATAGTGTAGGGTTGCTAGGCACACGCACAAGGGTCTACGAGCATCAACCATGCCCGATTTAAAAATTATCCGTGCCGAACAACCCGATACGAGATCTTTAAACTAAAGATTAGGCGAAAACAAGCATGTTAAACTCTTTAACACTAAGTGAGAGGGATTACAACCTTTGCAGATCCGGTCCTTCACTTCTAAAGCTCCGTGTTGAGGTCCCTTCGCTGCGATCATCGTGTTCCGGACTCTCGAGAGGTTCCACGAAGAGAAAGATGCAGTCTTGCTTCCGATCTTCGATAACAAAGATGATCTACCTTGAAGTTTCATTAACACAAGCTAACACTCACTAAATGAACTGAACACTCTCATCTAAAGGGCAAGGATAGATGAGGATGATGAAGTAGGATTTTCGCTCTCATTTATAATCTTTTTCTCACACATAATTCATCACAAAATCAAAGCTAGAAAGCTTTTTTAAGAAGGAACTCAAGGAAGAAGAAGAATTAATGAATGATTAATTCTTTTGTGATGAATAATGAAAGTCTTGATAAGGTTAGAAATGCAACCATGGTTCAAGTAACCATTGTAGAGATTTTACTAGGGTTAAGGGTTACGGTTAAGTTAAAGAAATATCTTGCAAAATATCTTTTCCAAAACAAAAATGAAAACCTTCTAGAAACTTCTAGAAAAGCTTAACCCTAATCAAACCCTAACCATGTTTAATCTCCACTAAACATGTTGCATTAATAACCATATCATGTTACAATATTATAAATCACATATATAATATTTATTATAACAAAATAAAATAATACAATTAATATATATCGCATATATATCAATGTATTACCCGAGTGAGAAAAAGAATCTTTTAGTGAGCTAATATTAGTTAATGTAATTTAATATATCATATATATTATTATACATTAAATTAACGAATCAACACTTGATTCGACAATCCGGCTATATCTCATATAACCGACTAATATCTCATTTACCGATTCATCGAATCAACACTTGATCCGATGACCCGGCTGATATCAAATATCGTGAGAATAGAATACGGTATCACATATCGCATTATCATCGGTTCTGCACATATCACATATGTGCTCCTACTCCGTTTTGCCTGAGCCAAGAAACCTCTGTGTAGGACTCTAAAGAATCATTAATACGCTGGCAGTAGGTGATGATCATATCAAACAAGCTGCAAGCGGTCAGCTAAACGTAACAGCCACCCAGGTATTGAGCGCTCAAAAGATCAACAAGCAAGCCTATACATTCTCCTGTGAATCCAATCAGTAACACTCCCGTACATTCCGGTCTCGTCGTCTGATATGTCGCATATCTTGCCTAAGGGTGGTAAACGTCAGACCCCAGTAGCTTGATAAGTCGTGTCGATATGAGGTCTATAACAGTTCGAGATACTACTGATAAACTTACCAGTAAATCTCAGCAACCCTGGCCAGGGATTTCCAGTTATAGCCAATCGAACACAGCACAACATCAACTCCCTATACCGGGAGAGACGAATCCCCTCCTATCGCTTATTGCCTCCATGTGATTCGGGACTGTACCCAAAAGCCACCTTTTTGCACGCCCTCTTAGACGCGGTATGATGGAAATCAAAGCACAGTGGGAATCACACAAGACTCTATGACGATCTCAGGTCAACAGACTACTCTGTACCAGTGTCACCGGAGAACTGCCATCTGACGTGAGGTATAATACCATCTGGGAGTTCTCGGTGAGTCCGTCCAGTGTACCCAGTCTCTACTGAGCACCCGTACACCATCCTTGATATCAAACACCGATAGATATGGGATCAACCATCGCCCATCATATGGGTCAAGATGCGTATACGCTAGTCTACTCTGGTGTATCGATGCCCTGTCTCGATACACCCTCGACTAGGAACAGTTATAGGATGTACTCGTCGACTACCGTGGCCCCACCAGTATGATCTCATCATAGTCCCAGTACTCGAGTACATATCCTAAGGGCTTTATCAACATGTAACAAAGAGACAATCAGGGTATATGTTAAGATAAAGTACAACCAGATAGCATACTATCATGTCGAGAAAGAAAGTCCTCCCTATATATGTCCAAGCATCCATTACAATATACATCGTATGTACAGTAATGGCCTCTAGGGTAAACATATAACTAACAAATAGATAGATGACGATGATTAAATTCTTGAACGATTCTTAAGTCTTATGAGTTTTGTAAACTTTAGGAAATTGAATCATCGACAACCTAGTTTCGAGCGAGATGCTTTCTTGAATGTTTTCGCTCTTAATTAGAGATCAACGATTGATGATTGAATTTCCAAGAGGCTAGAATTTGAATGATAATCAACGAAAGGACAAGGGATGATAATGAAGAAACCCTAGTTTCTTCGATAGATCCCTAAACTTCATTGATCGTCATCGATCTAGCAACAAATCATCAATAAATAAGAATTTATAATCCTAATTCTTCATCATCACTATTGATTGGATCGATTCCTACGAGCCTCTTTACAAATCTTGATAACTCATTCGATTTGGATATCATCTTGACAATTCTTGATTCTTGATTCTTGATCTTTATTTTCTTGATAATTCTTGAAACTAAATTTCACAATTCTTGAACAATTTTCTTTTATATTTTAATTTTCATCTCAACTAAAACAATTGCGAAGAAATCACACTTTCCCTGTGGACGATCCGCACTCGCTAACGAACCTACAATTGACACCATTATTGATTGCGGTTTACAAATTTCTTTGGTTATGATCTTTACACTTTTCTAAACACGACATCGAAATCGATTATCAATCAAATGGCGCCGTTGGCGGGGATAGTGTGCTAATTTGTTCGGTTTTTTAATATTTGAGCTGAAAAATTTATTATTCCATCAGAATTTTTAGATCAAAAATTCACACAAACGCTAAACGATTTGTTGTGATTTGTTGCAAGGAGATCTGTAATCTGTGAAGTAAGGGGAAAAATTTTCTGAACATTCCAGAGAGTTCAGTAAGTGAACAGGAGAATCTGCAAGAAATTTTGTGCAGGGACCTTGACATCTCGTGGCGGAACCGCATCAATTTATTGCTTCTCGCGGCAGATCCGCGGTGCAATTAGTGTTTCGTTGTACCAAAATTCTCAGGTATACTTCTGTCTTTCTTATCTCCTCCCTGCTATGTCCATTATCCAATTTCTGCAGGATTCTTTGGAAAAATTCGCAGCGCCGCAAAAAGAAAAAAATTATGCATGTTTGATCTTGGTTGTTTGCATTTCTAATACGGAAATTAAGGGGCAAGGACCAAATTCAGATTAGGTGGGGAGTTCATTACCCTTCCTAATCCCCAAAAATCACAAAACTGCATCCGCATCACCCTCATTAACTAAAAAATATCTAGACATGACTCTAAGGACCGTCGCGCTCACTTAGGACAGAAGGAGGTCGTGGGTAATCTATTGCTTATCCGCGTTTCTTTTGTGGTGTCTAAAGCAAGTGTGTCTAAGGCAAGTGGTTACTTAATTAAGCCCACTACTTACGTAGTGGAGAACCTCCCACTTACCTGGCACTTACCTGGCTACAGGAGAGACAAAAAGGCAGTAGAGGATTTATCTTGCGACTTGTTTTCTGGAAGTCTAGGAGCGGTCTAGAGACTTGATCTAGGTGACCACTAGATTTAGGGTTGCTTGTGCATTGTTTGTGATTTGCATTTTTTCAAAAATCCGTACATTTTCAAAACAAACACCAATCTCACATTTTCCTTAATTATCACAACGCTGCCACTTGTGCTAAACCATTTAGTGCATGCTCGGCTGGACACAGGATTCTAGTGCCCGTCTTGTCCGCGTTCCTCCTATCGACTCCGAAATCGGTATTTCTACGTCTACTTTTTCTTTACCCACCACCACACCCACTACGATGGACAATTCTCCATCGAACTTCTTTAACACTACTCTGCCACCGTCCGCAGGTGCGCAGAATCCGCCCCGCATCTCTCTCCAAGAGAGATGTTATCCTATGCGAGGTCCTCTTTCGACCTGTCTCACCATTCCACCAGCCAATGGGGACAATTTTGAAATCAAACCCCAATACATCAATCTTCTACCAAAATATCACGGTCTCGAGTCTGAAGACGCATATGTCTTTATTACCAAATTTGAAAATGTATGCGCTATGATGGATACTTCACTGCTTTCTGTGGATGCTATGCATCTACGTCTTCTCCCATTTACCTTATGCGATATAGCCGAGAAGTGGATTTATAACACAGCCGCACATTCTATTTCAAATTGGGATGAATTCTTCGCAGCATTCCTAAAGAAATTCTACCCCAATCTTAAAACAGCTCGAGTCCGTAGCGAAATAAATCAATTTACCCAGCTTCCAAATGAACCATTGTCGAAGTGTTTTGAACGCTTCAAGGATCTGTTAGTTCAATGTCCTCATCACGGAATTCCTAGATTGGATCTGTGCAGAATCATATATGAGGGCATTAATCCTACAACAAAACAGAACCTTGAATCCATGTGTCAAGTGTTAGTGTATATGCCCTAGAGTCCATTACTGTATCATATTAGTTTGTATATTACTTGATGGAAGCTTGGGATATTCACAGTTGTATAGACAATCTTGCTCGAAATGGTAGTATGCTACTTGGTTTGTTTCTACTTTAATGTGTACATGTGTTTCTTCTAGCATATCGCCTATACACATTAGTGGAGCCCTTAGGATCTTTGCTTGATTACCAGCGTTGTGATGGCAGTCACACTAGTGGGGGCTGGATAATCTACAAGCACATCCTTATACAGGTCCCTAGTCGTAGGACTATCGAGACAGGGCATCGATACTCCGGAGTAGACTAGCGTATGCGCTTCTCATCCCAGCAGGGGAGACGGTCTGTCCCACAGTCGTCAGTACGTCATATTTGAGATAGTATGCGTGTGCTCGTTAGGTTACGAGTACACTGGACAGGACTCGTCGGGAACTGTTGGTTGGTACTATACCTATCGTCAGTTATTAGTTCCCAGGTGACATGAGTACAGCTTAGTCCGCTGACTTGACACTGTCACTTCGCCTCGAGTGTGTTCCCACTGTTCTTAGATTGCTACCCTACTACGGATCAAATGAGTCGTGCAAACAGGTAGCAGTTGGGTGCAGTCCCGAAGCACTTGGAGGCAGTGACGGTTAAATAGGATTCGTCTCTCCCGGTATTGGGGGTTGATATCGCGCTGTGTCAAGGAGAGCCATTACACAAAGTCGTCCCTGGCCAGGGCAAGCGAGATATGTTGGTAGCGTTTCCAGTGTTATCTCAGGGTGTTCTGGGCTACACTCCGACATGACTTGTACCGCTATTAGGGGACTGATGTTTACCGCTCCCCTAGGCCTGCCATGCGGTACTCTCAGATGAACAGACCGGACTGTACAAAGATTGTCACATTCAGGCTCAGTAGGAGTTCGGATGGGTTTACCTCATCAGTCTTCTTATCGGCATCTACCTGGGGACCGTTACGTACAGCTAGTACCGCTTGCGGCCTATGGTTAAACCCACTACCAGCGTAGTGTTGAGTCTTTAGAGTCCCACACAGAGAGCAATTCGACTTTGGGCAAAACAGAGTAGAGGTCGCATGGTTTTGCGACAGGGTTCGTTCACATCCGCGCACTTGTGCACGTTTGGTGTCCGGGCAGTTATTACAAGCGGGCTTTGGTTTATGCCAGATCCTAGTATGCATTTTGGGATTGGTTTTATCTCGTTTGTATTCGTGTTTCTCGGAACACGGATGCGGGTGTGTATGCACGGTTGACAGAGACAGAGGCAGAGGATTCTCATTAGGGTTGTTGATTGTTGACATTTTCTAAACCCTAATGAGAATAGAAAATATGATTAATAATAATATCAATTAAGTATTATTGTGCCATGGTTGAGTTGAAATTTTGACTTTTGTTGACTTGTTGACTTTGTTGACCGGTTGACCATTTTGGACTTGTTGACCATCATCATTTCATGGCTATCATTTCATGGCTATGACTTTTGCTTGCTTGTTCTTTACAAAATGCATTAAATGCATGAAATGATAATGGCCATTGATATGAACCATCACAAATACTTGATTATTATTATTATCATGATTATTTTCTTTATTGAGAGCATGGTTGCAAAAAGTCAAGCTCATTCTATCATTCTCATTCTCTCTCATCCAAGCTCTCCCTTTTCCTCTTGCTCATGGCTCTCATGTCTCATGAGTTGAGAAACATGAGCCATTGAGATAAAACCCTAAAAATACTTCTCTACTCATTCTAAAGTTCAAGGTCTAGCAACCCAAGGACTTTAGTTTCCTCTCGGTTGAGGTAGGAGCTCAAGGTAGAAGCGTTCGGGTGGATCCATCTTCGACAACAAGAAGACGACGAGGTGAGGCCGATCCAACCACTCCAAGGAGCAAGAAGAGAAGGAGTTCAAGACATAGGTATAACCCCTAACTTAGTAGTTAAACTTGTAGTTAGGTTGCTAGATGTTTGTTTAGCAAAGATCCTATTCTAAAGTCCATGTTACCTTCACCGTAAAAATCATTTTTTACCGTTTTCGCATCCCCGAAAGAACCGGGAAGGGTAACGTGGACTTACAGTGGTATCAGAGCCAGGCTAAACAACAACTAGCATGTTAGCAAAGTATCTAGAATTTCGATCGAAGAAAAAATCGCAAAACACGTCGGAAAAGTGAACTTTCTGCCGATTTTTAAATCTGTTCGAAAAATAATTTCACATACACTAAAAATCGGCTCAGGGTTTTTAAAGAACACTCAAGAAAAATGGTCTACTGACTTGGTCAACGCACCGCGGAACCGCGGCAAGAACATGCTTCTTGCCGCGGATCAGCGGCCGAGTTGGCTCGGCCGTGGGTCATTTTTCCTGCAGTGTACTCAGTGTGCTGTTTTGGGATTTTTAGAATATATTGTTTCTGCCCAAATTTTCCAGAAAACAAATTTGTGTTTGGGGTAGTTACAAATCCGTATTTTGATCGAAGTTCTGTAAACTTTAGCTAATGTGTTATATCTGTAATGTGCTATATGTATTGAACGTCTGCTAATCGCTATGCGTCGATTAGTGGGGGTTATACATATCTTTAATCTGTAATGTTGATGGTTTGTGTATATGAATTCGTTGGATTGTCGCGGATGAATAGCCGGGGGTTGTGAGATGAGAGTTTTATTTATCTTTCATTTGATGTAATATGTAATTGATGTAATATTATTTGTATGGCCGCATATCCAGGATGAGGTTGTAGCTGCCATTGTATAATTTCTTTTACTGTTTTTGCTCCTAGGATAGACCCAAGGTGGGGTGCACAAACTACCGGGTACCTCGAAGTGCCGAGTGGCCTACTCACGTTGTTGAGGGAGGTTGCTTCACTTCGGGTATTTGGCGGGTAGTTTGCCGCACCCGTAGGGGTCTAGGGTGGGGTCTTGGCTATTCATAGCGACCGTGTAATCCACTTTTCGTTGCTGGCACGAACGAAACGCGGATTCCTAGTATATCTAATGTGTTCATCTGTGATCTGGAATGGCTATCATTGCATCTAACGACTGTATATATCTATATATGATATCTATTTAGGCGTTGCTTATGTTTTGCATCCGTGCTAGTCCAGCCCCCACTCTGTCGTTAGTTAAGTAACCTAACGGGTAATGACGGGGCCCCGTGGCGAATGCGGATGGCATAAGCGTACATCATATTTTCATTGTTTTCTGCAATGGTAGGATTAAATGATGGGACGCATTAAATTAATGCAAGAAAATAAACCAAAGTTAAAGTCGTTGGAACAATTTCAAAATTACTCGGTTTCTTTTCAAAAACCAACTTTTAAACGCGGAGCTTGAACCACTCCTTTTAAAAGCTATCTCATTCCTTCGATTATATCAAGTTCACTACGTTCACGGTTTCGCCAAAACCATTCGTAGCCCTCTTTCATTTCATATGGATAGCCAATAGTATTCAAGCTGTGTTTGTTGGCCAAAGTCAAGGCATAGTGATTGGTAGCTATTGGATATTCATATGCAGCATAGATAGATGCGTTAGTTTAGGACAGTCATGCTGCCTTATTGGCCAAAGTCAAGGGTAGGTACGGATGGGTTCAAATTAACCTGGAGAATGACGGGTAGAACTTGACATGTGACTTATGATTTGTTGGCCAAAGTCAAGGTCATAAGAGCATGGGGCAAAAATCTACATCGGGAGTTTCTAAAGAAACTGAAACTTGCTAGCGCTGCATACCATTTGGAGTGTGATGATTCTGGTAGGATTCCTTCAGTTTTGTCACACGATGATATTTGGATCCCGATTCTACTGTGAGTATATGCTACTCCTCGGGAACTTTCTCACTTAACGATCAATGCTATAAACCAAGTAGGTGTCTAGAAAGGTGTTAGCGGGGCTACGCCCACAGGGAAAAAAGGTTATTTAATTAAGAAACTTCGCGAAAGTGTTGGAAAACCTCCCTCGAAGTATCCCGACTGATTCTTCCTTTTTGGTTTGAGGAGGGATTCGAGAAACAGTGGGAGCCATTCTGTTTAGACAAACTAAAAACCACTCTAAACTTGCAAGAGCATCATGCTAAAGTGTTTCTTCTCTCTCTCCTAATTGCAGCGGCCAAACATCATGACCGTACTTAAGTTACTACTAGATAAAAACATACTGACAGGGCCAAACTACAAAGATTGGCTTAGGAATGTCAAAATGGCAATCACTTATGACAAGTTGGGGTATCTCCTTACCACCAAAGCTCCCCCTGTCCCAGGTCCCAAATCCAGCGTCGCAGATAAGGAAATCCGTAAGACCTGGGATATCGACTGCGCGAAGGCCAAGTGCCTCGTGCTTGCCTTTATGGATAATGAACATCAGAGGAGGAATGAGAATATGGACCTAGATTCCATATTTCTCCATACTAAGGAACTATATGGAGAGCAATCCCGTATCGCCAGATACGAAGTCTCGAAAAAGTTGTTTTCGGCGAGATTGGCCGTCGGATCATCAGTAGCGGAACACGTGCTTAAGATGATTGGCTTCATTGAAGAGCTCGCGGACCTTGGGACCACGATAGAGAATGAGCTCTACACTGACTTGATTCTCCAGTCCCTCCTTTCCACTTACGCCCAATTTATCCTGAACTTCAACTTGCAAGGAAAAGAAGTTGAACTTCCGGAGCTCCTCAACATGTTGAGGAGTGAAGAGGGCACCTTACAGAAAGTAAGGGAAACATCCACTTTGTTTGTTGGAGGATCTTCCTCTTCTAGGTCCAAAGCGAAAGCCAAGGGAAACAAGAAGAAAACCCCCACCAAACCAAGTGGCGGTGTTAGTAAAGTGGAAGCGAAGGGAAAGGCAAAGGCAACAAAGGTAGCGGGACAACTTGTGGGAAAGGAAGAGTGCTTCTATTGTCATAAGAAAGGACACTGGAAAAAGGATTGCAGGGCTTGGAAGGCCAAGAACCAGGACCCGAAGCAAGTTGTGGGTTCGGCTTCAGGTGTGTATGTTATTGAAAACTGTCTATCAGTAAACTCTACTTCCTGGGTATTGGATACCGTATTAGGATCTCATATCTGTAATTCTTTGCAGGCACTGAGAAAGCGTAGGGTTTTGAAGGCAGGTGATATGACCCTCAGAGTCACAAACGGAGCTGGCATGGATGCTGAGTCCGTGGGGGACTATCACTTGGGATTGTCATATGGACATGTTTTGGTTTTACGAGATTGTTATTTTGTACCCAGTGTGACTTGTAATATCATATCTGTATCTTTAATGTCTAAAGAAGGTTATGATTTTGCATTTGTAAGCAATGTTGTAAACATTCACCTTAATCATGTTCGATTGGGTCGGGTACATTAAGCAACGGTATATACGTATTAAACCAACCACGGATTTTCAATGTCCAGAATACACACAAAAGAAAGTCTTCAGAAATAAATCATGCTTTCTTATGGCATTGTAGACTGGGTGACATCAATGAGAGAAGGTTGACGAAGTTACATACAGAAGGATATTTGGATCCGTTCGAATATCAATCATATGCAACTTGTCAATCTTGTCTCAAAGGAAAGATGACAAAGACTCCGTTCACTGGATACGGAGTAAGAGCAAGCGAGCTCTTGGGACTCGTACACAGCGATGCATACGGTCCAATTTCTACACATGCGCGAAGTGATTATTCTTACTTCATTACTTTTACGGATGACTTTTCAAGGTACGGATATGTCTTCTTAATGAAACATAAATCTGAAGCCTTTGGAAAATTCCAGGAATACAAGAATGAAGTAGAAAAACAAACAGGCAAAAGTATCAGGACACTGAGATCTGATCGAGGTGGTGAATACTTGAGTGCCGAGTTCCTGGATTACCTAAAAGAGAATGGAATTCTCTCTCAGCTTACTCCTCCATACACTCCAAAACATAACGGTGTATCGGAGAGATGGAACCGAACCCTATTGGATATGGTACGTTCCATGATGAGTAACGCTGAGTTGCCGCGATCATTCTGGGGATATGCACTAGAATCAGCTGCATACCTTTTGAACCGAGTTCCAACTAAGACAGTGCCTACCACACCATATCAGATGTGGAGTGGGAAGAAACCCTATCTTAAGCACATTAAGACATGGGGATGTCCAGCTTTTGTCAAAAAGCAGCATGCGGACAAATTCGAGGCACGCTCAGTACAGTGCAAGTTTGTGGGATATCCAAAGAACTCCAAGGGATATTTCTTCTATTGCGAAGAGGAACAAAAGGTTTTTGTTTCTCGTCATGCCTACTTCTTGGAAACTGAATTTTTAGAAAATCAGATAAGTGGGAGCACAATAGAACTGGAAGAAATTCCAGAACCACGAGCTATTACTGAAAGCTTAGTAGAACCAGAGGGTTCAAAAGAACAGGACATTCCTGCGCCGCTCCGCAGGAGTAGTAGGAAGTCTCATCCGCCCGAGAGATACTACGGTTTTCTCATAGACGGGGATAGAGAGGATTGCATCATTGATAATGATGAGCCGACTGGCTTCCAGCAGGCCATTCAGAGTGTTGACTCGGTAAAATAGCTGTATGCAATGCGGACCGAAATGGAGTCCATGTGCACCAACAAAGTATGGATTTTGGACGTTGCTCTAGAAGGGGTAAAACTCATAGGATGCAAATGGATCTTCAAGAGGAAGATTGGTGTAGATGGACAGATTGAGACCTATAAGGCTAGACTTGTTGCAAAGGGTTTTCGTCAAAGGCCTGGTTTGGACTATGACGAAACCTTTTCTCCAGTGACTATGCTCAAATCCATTCGGATCCTTCTTGCCATTACTGCCTTCCACGATTATGAGATTTGGCAGATGGACGTAAAGACCGCTTTTCTAAATGGAAATTTAGAGAAGTGTGTCTATATGGACTAGCCAGAGGGTTTCATTCAGAGTGGGAGCAGCGGAAAGGTGTGCAAGTTGCTTAAGTCCATTTATGGACTAAAGCAGGCATCGCGGAGTTGGAACATCCGTTTTGATGAGATGGTCAAAGATTTTGGCTTTATCAAAAATCCAGATGAACTATGCATCTATAGTAAAATTGTAGCACGAACTATCGTATGCCTCGTTTTATACGTGGATGACATTCTCTTGATAGGAAATGACATTCCTATGCTACAATCTGTCAAAGGGTTCTTGTCACACAGGTTCTCCATGAAAGACCTGGGTGATGCCTCTTACATTCTGGGGATCAGGATCCATCGTGATAGATCCAAGAGGATATTAGGACTTTCACAGTCCAGGTACATCGACACCATACTGAAAAGATTCAGTATGGAAGATTCCAAGCGCGGTAACCTACCGGCTTGTTACGGGATCACCCTCTCCAAAGAGATGTCTCCCAAGACTGATTTGGAAAGGGATCGCATGTCTATTATACCCTACGCTTCTGCGGTAGGCTCTATAATGTATGCGATGTTATGTACCAGACCAGATGTAGCTTATACACTGAGTGTGGTAAGCCGGTATCAGTCAAACCCTGGGGAGAAGCACTGGATAGCGGTAAAGAACATTCTGAAGTACCTAAGAAGGACTAAGGACATGTTTTTGGTTTACGGCGGAAATGACCTCCAGATGGAGGCCTTTGCTGACTCCGGCTTCCAGAGTGACAAGGATGACTCCAAGTCCATGTCGGGTTATGTCTTTACCCTCAATGGAGGGGCGGTGTGTTGGAAGAGTTCCAAACAGGAAACCGTTGCTGACTCGACAATGGAAGCGGAATATATCGCTGCATCAGATGCCACAAAAGAAGCCGTCTGGATGAGGAAGTTCTTGACAGAACTTCAGGTGGTTCCGTCCATTATTGATCCAATACCTCTGTATTGTGACAACAACGGGGCTATAGCTTTAGCGGAGGAACCCAAGTCCCATTAGAAGTCCAGACACATCTTGAGGCGGTATCACCTAATCAGGAAGATCGTGGATCGCCGGGAGATCGAGGTTCGGAGGGTTGCTACAGAAGATAACACTGCAGATCCATTCACGAAGGCCTTACCCCAGACTCAGTTTGAGTGGCTGATCGAGATGATAGGTCTTCGATATGCTTGTACATGGCCTTAGTGCAAGTAGGAGATTGTTAGTGTATATGCCTTAGAGGCCATTATTGTATCATACTAGTTTGTATATTACTTGATGGAAGCTTGGGATATTCACAGTTGTATAGACAATCTTGCTCGAAATGGTAGTATTCTACTTGGTTTGTTTCTACTTTAATGTGTACATGTGTTTCTTCTAGCATATCGCCTATACACATTAGTGGAGCCCTTAGGATCTTTGCTTGATTACCGGCGTCGTGATGGTAGTCACACTAGTGGGGGCTGGGTAATCTACAAGCACATCCTTATACAGGTCCCTAGTCGTAGGACTATCGAGACAGGGCATCGATACTTCGGAGTAGACTAGCGTATGCGCTTCTCATCCCAGCAGGGGAGACGGTCTGTCCCACAGCCGTCAGTACGTCGTACTTGAGATAGTATGCGGGTGCTCGTTAGGTTACGAGTACACTGGACAGGACACGTCGGGAACTGTTGGTTAGTACTATACCTATCGTCAGATATCAGTTCCCAGGTGACATGAGTGCAGCTTAGTCCGCTGACTTGACACTGTCACTTCGCCTCGAGTGTGTTCCCACTGTTCTTAGATTTCTACCCTACCACGGCTCAAATGAGTCGTGCAAACAGGTAGCAGTTGGGTGCAGTCCCGAAGCACTTGGAGGCAGTGACGGTTAGATAGGATTCGTCTCTCCCGGTATTGAGGGTTGATATCGCTCTGTGTCAAGGAGAGCCATTACACATAGTCGTCCCTGGCCAGGGCAAGCGAGATATGCTGGTAGCGTTTCCAGTGTTATCTCAGGGTGTTCTGGGCTACACTCCGACATGACTTTTACCGCTATTAGGGGACTGACGTTTACCGCTCCCCTAGGCCCGCCATGCGATACTCTCAGACGAACAGACCGGACTGTACGAAGATTGTTATATTCAGGCTCAGTAGGAGTTCAGATGGGTTCACCTCATCAGTCTTCTTATCGGCATCTACCTGGGGACCGTTACGTACAGCTAGTACCGCTTGCGGCCTATAGTTAAACCCACTGCTAGTTAGTGTTGAGTCTTTAGAGTCCCACACAGAGAGCAATTCGTCTTTGGGCAAAACAGAGTAGAGGTCGCATGGTTTTGCGACAGGGTTCGTTCACATCCGCGCACTTGTGCACATTTGGTGTCCGGGCAGTTATTACTAGCGGGCTTTGGTTTAAGCCAGATCCTAGTATGCGTTTTGGGATTGGTTTTATCTCGTTTGTATTCGTGTTTCTCGGAACACGGATGCGGGTGTGTATGCACGGTTGACAGAGACAGAGGCAGAGGATTCTCATTAGGGTTGTTGACTGTTGACCTTTTCTAAACCCTAATGAGAATAGAAAATATGATTAATAATAATATCAATTAAGTATTATTGTGCCATGGTTGAGTTGATAGTTTAACTTTTGTTGACTTGTTGACTTTGTTGACCGGTTGACTATTTTGGACTTGTTGACCATCATCATTTCATGGCTATGATTTCATGGCTATGACTTTTGCTTGCTTGTTCTTTACAAAATGCATTAAATGCATGAAATGATAATGGTCATTGATATGAACCATCACAAATACTTGATTATTATTATTATCATGATTATTTTCTTTTTTGAGAGCATGGTTGCAAAAAGTCAAGCTCATTCTATCATTCTCATTCTCTCTCATCCAAGCTCTCCCTCTTCCTCTTGCTCATGGCTCTCATGTCTCATGAGTTGAGAAACATGAGCCATTGAGATAAAACCCTAAAAACACTTCTCTACTCATTCTAAAGTTCAAGGTCTAGCAAACCAAGGACTTTAGTTTCCTCTCGGTTGAGGTAGGAGCTCAAGGTAGAAGCTTTCGGGTGGATCCATCTTTGACAACAAGAAGACGACGAGGTGAGGCCGATCCAACCACTCCAAGGAGCAAGAAGAGAAGGAGTTCAAGACCTAGGCATAACCCCTAACATAGTAGTTAAACATGTAGTTAGGTTGCTAGATGTTTGTTTAGCAAAGATCCTATTCTAAAGTCCATGTTACCTTCACCGTAAAAATCGTTTTTTACCGTTTCCGCATCCCCGAAAGAACCGGGAAGGGTAACATGGACTTACATCAAGGCACCTTCATGACTAAAGGTGATGGTGAAGCTTAGAGATTCTTAGATGATTTCGCTGAAAAATCTTTACAGTGGGAGAATGTAAACCAGTCATCGTCTAGGGGTGGCATTCACCAAATTGATGTTTCCATAGGAGTTAGAGCTGAAATGGCAGATGCAAAAGAAGCTCGAAACTATGAAACATAAATTTTTAGCAGCCTCCCTAAATTAGATGTCACTCCCCAAAACTGTATGTGGATGCTGTTCTGATCCATCTCATCTTACGGAAGAATGTCCATTTAATTCTCCGTTTCAAGGTCAAGAGTATACCAATGCTGCTTTCCAACAAAGACCAAGAAACGACCCGTATTCTTCCACTTATAATTAGAGTTGGAGGAATCATCCTAACTTTGCTTGGAACCAACAACAAAATCAAAACACGGTTCCAAATCAAAACAATTTCCAATGGGCTCCTCCACCACAACAGCAACCATTTCAACTGAGTTAGCACCCCTACCAATCACAAAACTTTCAAAACTCGGTCAACACACCTGCACCGTATAATCGTTTGCAGTTGACCGGTTCTGATGAATCCTCTTCACTCGTACAAACCATGAATTTGATTCTGAAAAATTTCATGCAAGTGTCGGCTGAGATTCAGTCTTCTGTCGATGATATAAAGAAAAACTCCACCTCCCAAGCCGAGAGTATAAAATCGATGGAAGCAGAAATTGCACAATTAAAAGCCGAGAGGAGTGCTAGAGAGAATAGGAAACTTCCGTCTCAACCCTTACCGAATCCCGGGCCTTACAATGTGAATGCAATCACAACGTTGAGATCAGGAAGAGTGCTGAATAATCATGTTGGGGAAGAAATTGATGATAATGAAAAATCTATCAATAATACCCCGGCTGAGACCTTTCCTTCCACACACACTTTTACTTCTGATCCTTGTTCTTCTACCCCACCACCTTCTTGTGAGCCTATTCTTCGTTTCCCCCAAGGCTCGACACCTCAGTAAACCTCTTCTAGTCCACCAAAGACAATCCCCACTCCTATTCTGGGATCACGTCCATACATACTACCTTCTCCAATGATGGACCCAGCTCTTATTGCTAAAGCTCCTTATCCGAATCGGTTAAGGGCTAACAAATCGAGTCCACATATGGAGAAGATTATGGAATTGTTTAAACAGGTTAACATCAACATCCCTCTCCTAGATGCTATTCAATAAGTCCCCGCTTATGCGAAAATTCTCAAAGACTTGTGCACTAGGAAGAGGAAGACTCAAGTGCCCGAAAAGGTCTTCATGACTAATAATGTTAGCACTGCTTTTACTCCACAGTTACCAAAGAAACGTAAGGACCCTGGATATCCTACGATATCGATTTCTATCGGGGGTAAAAACATTAACCGTGCTTTACTTGACCTGGGCGCAAGTGTTAACCTGCTTCCATACTCTGTTTACGAGCTGTTAGGGATTGGAGAGATGAAACCAGTTCATTGCACTCTCTGAATGGCAGACCGTTCAATCACCAAACCTAGGGGTGAACTGGAGGATGTGTTGATAAAAGTCGGGGAATTTGTTTTCCCTGTGGACTTTATTGTTCTCGATACACAACCTGTAGCAAACCCACGGAACCAAATTCCGGTGATTTTGGGTCGACCATTCCTTGCCACTTCCAATGCTGTCATTAATTGTCGAAACGGTTCAATGAACCTATCTTTTGGAAAAATAACAATTGAACTGAATATCTACAAAATTGGAAGTCAGCCATCTGAACCCTCTGCTCACCTACTCGATTTCTGTTCTGTCCACGAGATTGCTCCCGAAAGTTGCGAAGTTGATGAACTTTGCTTTGAAAATATCGACGACACTAGCACATCAATGTTTGATCTTTCACATCCTAGTGAGGACACATTTTCCACTCCTGAGTCTGACACTCTTGACTCATCACCTTTTGAGTCTGTATCTTTTGCAGGCTACGAGCTTCTGTGTGACTCTGAATAT
The DNA here is from genome assembly GCA_030015575.1 of Agapanthus africanus. Classification (NCBI taxonomy): domain Eukaryota; kingdom Viridiplantae; phylum Streptophyta; class Magnoliopsida; order Asparagales; family Amaryllidaceae; genus Agapanthus; species Agapanthus africanus. The sequence continues at coordinate 825,123,145 of CM057338.1, read as the reverse complement.
CATTCGATGATCCCACCTTCTATAGTTTCTCCGCCAGCATTAGATCTCAAACGTTTACCTTCTCATCTTAAATATGCATATTTATGTGAGAATGATTCTTTACCAGTTATCATATCCGCTTCTCTAGCCTCAGAGCAAGAGAATGCGCTTTTGACGGTATTGAGATCTAATGGGCAGGCGTTTGGTTGGACTATGGCTGACATCAAAGGGATTAGTCCCTTGATTGTTGAACGTCATATACATTTGATGGATGAAGCCAAGCCAACCTGAGAACCACAGAGACGGTTAAACCCCATCATGAAGGTTGCGGTAAAGAAAGAAATCGTCAAATGCCTTGACAATGGTATCATTTACCCAATCTCCGAAAGCCAATGGGTGAGTCCAATTCATGTCGTCCCTAAGAAATATGGTATCACGGTCATTACAAATGAGGCAAATGAGTTAATCCAGACACGCGCTCAAACCGGGTGGCGTGTATGTATTGATTATAGGAAACTCAATGCCGCAACAAGGAAAGACTACTTTCCTCTACCTTTTATTGACCAGATGCTAGAACGTTTAGCTGGACGTGAATATTATTGCTTCATGGACGGATACTCTGGCTATAACCAGGTCCCTATTGCTAAAAAGGATCAAGACAAAACCACATTTACTTGTCCTTTTGGTACCTTTGCTTATAGACGCATGCCTTTTGGGTTATGCAATGCTCCCGCTACATTTCAGCGGTGTATGATGGGGATATTCTCGGACATGGTCGAGAATTTTTTGGAGATTTTCATGGACGATTTCTCGATATTCGGAGATTCTTTTTCTGACTGCATATCTCATGTTGACGCAGTTCTTACTTGTTGTAAAGAGAAGAACTTAATCTTGAATTGGGAAAAATGCCATTTCATGGTCCAAGAGGGAATTGTACTTGGACATGTTATTTCACGAAAAGGTATTGAGGTTGACAAAGCTAAAATAGATGTCATTCAAAACCTTTCTCATCCCAAATGCGTCAAGGATATACGATCTTTTCTTGGCCATGCAGGCTTTTATAGGAGATTCATTAAGAATTTTAGCAAAATTGCTAGACCTTTAACTCTTCTTTTGGCCAAGGACACGACCTTTCACTTTGACTCGGATTGTGAGACAGCATTTGACTCACTCAAACACTCTTTCACTACAGCCCCCGTTTTATCATCTCCAGATTGGAACCACCCTTTTGAGCTTTGCAGTTGGTGCAGTCTTAGGACAGCATATTGAAAAGATGCCACACGTGATCTATTAAGCAAGTAAGACCCTGAACGATGCTCAAATTAATTATACAACTACCAAAAAAGAACTTTTGACAGTTGTATTTGCATTAGAAAAATTCAGGCCTTACTTGATTGGCTCACCAATTGTTGTGTACACTGACCACTCCGCCTTGAAACATCTTTTGGCGAAGAAGGATGCTAAAGGTAGGCTAATACGTTGGATCCTTCTATTATAAGAATTCGATCTTGTTATTAAAGATAAGAAAGGATGTGAAAACGTTGTAGCTGACTATCTTTCGCGCATCTCTTCTACATTTGTGACCCTGTCGATCAATGATTCTTTTCCCGACGAACAACTCTTGAATGTATCCGATGAACCTTGGTTCAGGGATATTATGAATTATCTTGCCACAGGACTTCTCCCCCGCGAATGGTCGAAACAGGACAAACATCGATTTCTATCCCAAGTAAAACACTTTTACTGGAATGAACCCTATCTATTTAAGTATTGTCCAGACCAGATCATTTGCAGGTGTGTCCCTAATGATGAATTTAAGAGTGTTCTATCTTTTTGTCATGATCAGGCATGTAGGGGTCATTTCGATCCTCGAAAGGCGGAGAAGGTTTTGCAATGCGGTTTTTATTGGCCGACTTTGTTCAAAAATGCATTTGATCATTGCAAAACCTGTGCACAGTGTCAACATACGGGTAGGATTTCCCGGAGAAATGAGATTGCACAGCAACCCATCTTAGTGGTTGAAATTTTCGACGTTTGGGGCATTGACTTTATGGGTCCTTTTCCCAACTCCTTCGGGAATCTGTACATATTGCTTGCAGTTGATTACGTCTCGAAGTGGGTTGAAGCTATTCCTTGTCGCACTAATGACAAAAAGGATGTCATTAAGTTTTTAAAAGAAAACATCTTTTCGCGATTTGGACACCCACGCGCTATCATTAGCGATAACGGGACACATTTCTGCAATCGGTCTTTCGAGACATTGATGCGGAAATATGCAATCAACCACAAACTTTTCACACTCTATCATCCCCAAACGAGCGGGCAGGCTGAGGTTCTAACAGACAAATCAAACAAATTTTGGAGAAAACAGTTTCTAAAAATCAAAAAGATTGGTCAACCAAATTGACGGATGCTCTTTGGGCATTCCGAACTGCATATAAAACCGATCTAGGTATGTCTCCTTACAGACTAGTGTTTGGTAAGGCCTGTCACCTTCCGGTCGAAATTGAGCACAAAACAATGTGGGCCATTAGAGAAATCAACTTTTACTTAAATCAAGCCTGCAACTTTCAGAAGCTGTAATTAAACGAGCTAAGTGAATTCCGCGATGAAGCTTATAATAATGCAGTAATTGTAAAGAATCGGACTAAGGTATTTCACGATAAAAACATTTTGAGAAAAAATTTTACACCTGGTCAACAAGCCCTTCTTTATGATTCACGACTCCATCTTCGTACGGGTAAGCTAAAATCTCGGTGGAAAGGACCTTTTGTTGTGCGGTCTGTATACCCGCACGGGGCAGTTGAGGTTGAAAATATTGAAAACGGTACATTTTTCAAAGTAAATGGACATAGATTAAAACCGTATTTTTCCACTGACCCCACGGAGGAGCTCCTGTTTTTACAGGAGCCACTTTATCTTGATTAAAATTCCTCCATCTCACCTCCATGTCCTGTAAATTATGTATCATCTTTAGAATGGAGGTGAGTGAAAAGAATAAGTTTGGGGGAGGATTTTCACGATCATATTTATTGCCCCCATTAATAAATTTCCTTCCAAGCTTACAGGTTTTTGTGATCTAGCGGATGGCAACAGTGAGAACACTGTTGAAAACAAGTTTAGGGGAGGTTTGTGCTTATTTACGCATCATTTGCATCATACTTTGCGTAAACACAAAACATTTAAAACATATAAAAATTTAAATTTCTTTTTTCAAAAGATAAAAATATTTAATATTTAATTTTATAATAAAAGATTAGATAGTGAAAAATTACATCCAAAAGATTGGAAAAATTTAAGAAAACCAAGAAAATTAGAAGTTTTCTTAAATGAACTAGTAATAAGTAGTTATGAGCCATTGTCCCAAGGGTTAGTAAGATGAAGGAAGTCACTAATCTGAGGATAAAAATAAGTCTGAAAAATAGTTCCTATTCTGGAAGTCAAACATTTGAATGTTGATACCCTACTATACGAACGTACACACGTCTTGAAACTCGGGATAGTAGAGGATATCTTGAAATGCTCTTGTCTAAAAGCCAAAGTATGAAGGAAATAAAAAAAATGAGGAAAATATAAAATGGTGTTAAGAAAAAAAATGAACACTGGTTTTGTTATCGCTAAGGCAGTAATAAAAAAATATAGTGAGGGTGCTTCATCACCTAGTGCTTTAGACCAACTGGTCTGGGAGTTACTGCTAAGCCTTAGGTGGTGCAAGACGAGGAAAATACTAATACACCTAATAAGCAAGCACATGAGTAATCGGTCGGTTAGTACCTCAAGAAGTATTAACGGTCGCATGAAAAATGTGTGAGCAAATCCATCTAAATATTCATCAAATTAAAAAGTACTGAGGTAGATGGACAAGAGTATGATAGCTTGAATTGAATTCTCCGAGTGTAGGGATGTCTTTTACACACACGTAGGGTTATATGATCGATATTTGAAAGAAAGGTAGGAATGAAGAATAAAGACGATGTTTTATTGAGGGATGATATGATTTCTAATATCTTTTCATGACTATTAAGATAGGGCTCATGACAACCGAAAACCTAGTATAGTTGGAAACTCTAATTTTCACAGTCTTTCTTTTACAATTCTTATCTTTATATGTAACTTTCACGGTCTTCCTTTTATTATTGGATTTTGTGGGTGTAATCCGCTGAAAACCCTCAGGAGACAACACTCCTCCTACTAGGGACACCTAGAGGTTTAAAGGCTTGTTGCACGTGCTCAGTGCAATCGTGTTGCCTACGAAAGTGTGCTAGTTAGTTTTTCTTTTTCTTATATTTTCTCCTTCTCTTTTTAATAAAACAAGTTTGCTCGAGACGACCAAAATTAAGTGTTAGATATAGTGCCCTCAGAGTCAATTATTGGATCACAGGCACGTGATTGCAATGATTGAGGGAGGACTTATACCGATAGGACAATCTTACTCAAGATGATAGTGTGCTATCTGGTTTATCTTTATCATCGTGTACTGCTTTAGGTGACCTTACAGGTCACTATTGCACGTTTATACAGCCCATAGGATTCTTGCTTGACGGCCAGCAGTATGATGGCGATCATATACGTGGGAGATGGGGTCTGTAAGCACATCCTTAAAAGGTCCCTAGTCGTGGGAGTTTCGAGACTGGGTATCGATACTCTATTAGTAGACTAGTGTATACAGTCGAGACCCCGACGAGGGGCGGTGGCCGGTCTCACAAGCCATTGGTGTCAGTTGGTTCACCTAAGATGTATACATGTGCTCATTGGGTTATGAGTACACCGGACAGGACTCGCCGGGAACATGCTAGTTGGTCTTATACCTGACGTCAGATAGCAGTTCCCTGGTGACATATGTACAGGTTAGTTCATCGACCTGAGATCGTTATTTGTCTCGTGTGAGTTCCTACTGTGCTTTGATTACTACCCTACCACGGCTCGAAGGAGTCATGCAAACAAGTTTTAGTTGGGTACAGTCCCGAGCCACATGGAGGCAGTGAGCGGATCGGCAGGGGTTTCGTCTCTCCCGGTATTGGGGGTGAGATCGCGCTGTGTCTAGGAGAGCCATTACACGAAGTCCTTGGCCAAGGAAGGAGATTTACTGGTAGGTATTCCAGTAGTATCTCAGGGTGTTCTGGGCTACACTCTGACATGACTTGTACCGCTTTTGGGGGTCTGACTTTTACCAACCCCCTAGGCCCGCCATGCGATACTTATAGACGAACGGACCGGACTGTACGGATATTGTCACTGACAAGGTCAGTAGGGTGTCAGGATGAGTTCGCTCATCGACCTCCCTTTTGGTCAATACCTGGTAACCCGTTACGTACGGCTCGTACCTCTGACGTGCTAGTGGTTAAATCCACAGCCAAAATATTGACGAGTCTTTAGAGTCCCCCACAAACAGTTTCTCAAGTTTCGGGCGAAACGTTGTAGAGGCCGTATGATATATGGAAGGGTCCGATCATATACGTTCAATAGCGTACGGATCATGATCGGGAAGATCATACTAGTGGGCTTTGGTTTAAGACGGATCCTAGTATTAGATTTGTTGGATTACTTTAGTCTCATCGCATTCGCATTCGGTCGGAATGCGGATGCAGGTATGTATATACAGGTGAGGGGTATCCTTATGATCCGTCACGAGTTTACTTTAGATGTTGCCGTATCTTTTTATTGTTGTAAACATTTGGGTTAATGTTTACAAATGGAAATTGTGAGCTTAAGCCATCATTTTGGGCATTAAATGATACATGTATTTCCTAGGTGACTCAAGGTATCATTTCTTGTGCAAATGTCACATTTTGTGATGGGTTTGAGTCTTGATATGATAAGGAGAGAGAGAGGGGCTGCCATGTTATGGTGTTAGCTCTTGTATTTTTCATTCTAGCTCTCACTCTCATTATCATCTCATCACAAAAGAAAAGAAAGAGAAAAACTTCTTTTTCTTCCTCTTTCTTCTCTAGCTCATAATCTCCATCAATGGCAACACCTTCAACCTCCATCCATCTCATGGATGCAAGAGACAAAGTGATCACAAACATTCTCTACATCACCTTGGATACGTCGTCTAGCACACTTCGTGCCCAAGTTGCTTCGGATGAAGCGGGAGCCCGTAAAAGGAATCGATGATGTGGTGCCCTTTCCGATGAGGAGATCGAGATCGGAGATGCCGCGAGGAGCTTGGGATGGTGGCCAAAGACCGAAGGACACGGATCGATCTATATAGCTTTCCAACCTTTTCTCTAGTTGCTAGTTGTAGGTTAATGGTTCGATCCGGATTTAAAGTATAGATAGCGCCGGTTTATAGTTTGAAAAAGTTTTTGTTTCTGCATTTTGGCCTCGGACATACGGCCGGGACGCTACCGTAGACTTACATGGTATCAGAGCCATGCCATTAACCTTTACTAGGTTGCACTAACGTGTTTAGAACTTCGATCGGACGAAATTTCCAAAAACTACATTTCCAATACTGAACTTTCTGTCGAATTTTTATTGTTGTCGAAAAATTATTTTGAGTGTGTCAGAAAATCAGGCAGGCTTTTCTAAGAAAACTGCAGAAATTTTGTAGGCTGATTTCACTGTAGAGCGGCGGAACCACGGCCGTACCCACGTTTTGGCCGCGGATCCGCCGCCGTACTGTAGCAACACTGCACCAAAATTTCTACAGTGGTTTCTGATTTGGAAATGGGGTTTCTGGTAATTTTATTTTTGGCACAGATTATTTTGAGTACTAGGAATTGTACTAGAGGCCCACTTCAGGAAATTTTGTCGATCGAAAATTTTAAACATATTAGTTCACAGTATTTACACTATATCTGCGACCGTGAATGTCATTTGATCGGTAAATCTTATCTAATTGCTATAGCCCTTTTAGACGGATTTGCGAACGTGACATTCACGTTGATGTTCTGTGTTGTGCTGTGATGTTGCGGATTTGTCGTGGTGGATAGCCTGGATGCAATGGTAGTACAGTTTGGTTGTATTTATACATTTGATATTGCGGGGCGAACGTCCGACATGTGGTTGCCGTTACTGCCTGTTTGTATATTATTCTTTTGAGGCACGACCGGGCTGAGGTCGATGTACCCGTTGTATATATTTTACTTTCTGTACTAGGATTACCCCAAGGTGGGGTGCACGGATAGCCGGGTTCTAGAGGGCAACGGGCCCGCATCTCATGGCTTTGAGACGGAGGGGGCTTCACCCTAGAATTGGCTGGCTATTCGCCGCACTCGTAGGGGGTACAGGTTGACCCAAGAAGGGGTGCTTAAGTTACCGCATTCCGTGAAGTGCTGGGTGGTCCATTCATTTTGTTGAAGGGGGCTGCCTCGCTTCAGGTTTTGGCGGGTAACTTGCTACGCCCGTAGGGGTCTAGGATTTCATTACACAGGCTATCCACACGACCAGGGGAACGTCGGGTTTCAGTAGCGGTTCTATGAAACCCGGGGATCCCAGATTATCTGTATTGCTCTGTAATGCTTATTACATTTCTGTGATGTTGCATTTTATCACGCCTTGAGCGATTATTATATATTGATATATATACTAGTAGATGTTGTATATGTTTTACACCCGCGCTAGTACAGTCCCCGCTCTGTCGTTAGTTAAGTAACCTAACGGGTGATGACGGGACCCAGTGGCGAATGCAGATGGCATATACGTACATCGTATTTTCGTTCTTTTGTGGTGTGATTAATTGATGGGACTGCATTGATTTGGATCAATGCAAGCTAAACAAACTTGTTTGATGTTTTTGGAACATTTTTCAAAAAAAGCTGTTATTGCAAGGACGTTCTCTTTTGTTTTGCACAGTGGTATTCGGTTATGAATATCCAGCACCTCAGTCGACTAGGTAAGGGCCGAGATCCCTTCACCGGGAGGGACCCCTTGGACAGAAGTTTGCGTCAGGGTAATAATTTCACTATAGCCGATTCCTTTTTGTTTTTCATCGTGGTATTCAGTTGGAATATCCTGCACTTCATTCTACGGGGAAAGAGCCGAGATCCCTTCACCGGAGTGACCTCTTTAGCAAAGGTTTTTGCCACTATATTTTTATAAAAAGCTATCCGGTTCCTTCAACGATATCAAGTTCATTACGTTAAAGGTTTTTCGCCAAAAACCATTCGTAGCCCTCCGTCATTTCAGACGGGTAGCACTTAGTATTCATGCTATGTTTGTTGGTCAAAGTCAAGGCATAGTGTATGGTAGCTATTTGTTACTTTTCTGTTGCATAGATAGATGCGTTGGTTTGGGACAGTCGTACTGCTTTGTTGGCCAAAGTCAAGGGTAGGTACGGGTGGGTTCAAATTAACCTGGATAATGAAGGGTAGAACTTGACATGTGACTTATGATTTGTTGGCCAAAGTCAAGGTCATAAGAGCATGGGGTAAAAATCACATCGGGAGTTTCTAAAGAAACTGAAACTTGCCAGATATGCGCATACCTTCTGGAGTGTGATAACGTGAGTGGATTCCATCACGTTATCATGCGATGATAGTTGGATCCCGATTCTCACTGATGAGTTGGTATACTCCTCAGGTGATCCCGACTAATTCTTCTTTCAGGTTTGGAGGAGAATTTGAGGTTACAGTGGAAGGTTTCCTGATTAGATAAATTGATAACCATTCTGATCTAGGTTAGAGTGCACGCTGAGTGTTTCTTTTCTCTCTCTCTTTGGCAGCGACCATGAACCGACCCTTGACTATGACTCAGTGACCAAGTTAACCGAACCTTCTTAAAACACCGGCTTTTGGATTGTCAGAGTTGCATACCTCATTGCCACTCCTACTTTTACCCTTTTCTCCAGAACACCCCGTATTACTACGAACATCCACTTCCATTGGATAAAACCATCGTATGGTTATATACGAACTCGAAGGAACTTGTTCCAGATTCGAGGATGGTTTCCGGTTCCGCAGAAAATGAATAGGACTATTCAGTTGTCTTTTCTTTTTACCTTCTCTCAGGTTGCGAGCGCTCCTTGGATTAGGACAGTACACCTATTATGCTTATTGGATAGTCTTCTTCCAAACCATAGGCAGGTGCCAAACGGTAGGGAATGAAGAAAACCAATTAGCCTAACGATGGTGTACAGAAGGTATTAAGTAAAGACAAATAAAGGGATTAGTAAGAGGGCAAAGTAAACTGCGACTGCTATTCACAACCAAACCAAGTATTGCATCGCCACTCCTACTTCACCTTTGTATTTCTCCAGAACACTCCGTATCACTATGAAGATCCACAGTTTATTGAATACTCCATCGTATGGTTATATACGAACTCGAAGGAACTTGTTCCAGTTCGAGGATGGATTCTGGTTCAGGAGAAATAGGAATAAGCTTTTATTCAGTTGTCTTTTATCTTTACCTTCTCTCGGGTTGCGAGTGCTCCTAAGATTAGGACAGTACACCTATTACGCTTATTGGATAGTCTTCTTCCAAACCATAGGCTAGTGCCAAACGGTAGGGAAGGAAGAAAACCATTTGGCCTAAATGGGTGTACAGAAGGTAATAACTAAAGACATATAAAGGGATTTGGAGAGATGGCAAAGAAATATACGGTTACAGTTGTGAATCTGATAATGGAAGAGGTATTACTAGGAATACCCGGATACCCCTTCAAAACATTTACATGTTTCAGTTTTACTGTATATTGTTAAAAGAAAACTGATTTCCCAATTAGCCCTTACTCTAGGGTATGTATTTACCAGGTTTGATTCTCACATCTGTATGGTTTTTGTTAGTTATATATATGCCCTAGAGGCCATTATTGTACATATGATGTATATTATGATGGATGCTTGGATATATACAGAGAGGACTTTCTTGCTCGTCATTATAGTATGCTATTTGGTTTCACTTTATCTTAACATGTTGACTTGTATTGGTTTACTGTCTTACTCTCACATGTTGATAAAGCCCTTAGGATCTGTACTTGACTACTGGGACTATGATGAATCATACTAGTGTGGCCATAGTAGTCGATGAGTACATCCTATAACTGTTCCTAGTCGAGGGTATATCGAGACAGGGCATCGATACACCAGAGTAGACTAGCGTATACGCATCTTGACCCATATGATGGGCGATGGATGATCCCATATCCATCGGTGTTTGACATCAGAGATAGTATACGGGTGCTCAGTGGAGACTGGGTACACTGGACGGACTCGCCGAGAACTCCCAGATGGTGATATACCACACGTCAGATGGCAGTTCTCCGGTGACACTGGTACAGGGTAGTCTGTAGACCCAAGATCGTCATAGAGTCTTGTGTGATTCCCACTGTGCTTTGATTTCCACCTTACCACGTCCAAGAGGGCGTACAAAACGGTGGCTTTTGGGTACAGTCCCGAATCACATGGAAGCAATGAGCGATAAGAGGGGATTCGTCTCTCCCGGTATAGGGATTTGATGTCGTGCTGTGTTCAATTGGCTATAACTGGAAGTCCCTGGCCAGGGCTGATATAGAGATATACTGGTAAGTGTTACTAGTAGTTTATCGACCTATTATGAGCCTCACATCGACACGACTTATCGGTTACTGGGGTCTGACTTGTACAACCCCTAGACTTGATATGCGACATATCAGACGAACAGACCGGACTGTACGGGAGTGTTACTGATTAGATTCACAGGAGAACGGACAGGCTAGCATGTTGATCTTCTGATCGCTCAATACCTAGGTGGCTGTTACGTTTAGCTGACCGCTTGTAGCTTGTGGGTGTTTGATATGATCATCACCTGCTACCGGCGTATTGACGATTCTTTAGAGTCCTACACAGAGGTTTCTTGGCTCAGGCAAAACGGAGTAGAGGCACATATGTGATATGTGCAGGACCGAGGATAATGCGATATGAGATACCGTATTATATTCTCGCGATATTTAGATATGAACCGGGACATCGAATCAAGTGTTGATTCGATGAATCGGTACATGATATATTAGTCGGTTATATTCGATATAGCCGGATCGTCGGATCAAGTGTTGATTCGATGATTTAATGTATAATGATATATATGATATATTGTATTACATTATCTAATATTGGCTCGCTTTATTATTTCATTTTCTCACCGGATTAATACATTGATATATATGCGATATATGTTAATTGTATTATTTTCTTTTGTTGCAAATATATAATATTTATGTGATATATATTATTGAGACATGATATGATTTATTATGAAACATGATTAGGGATGATAAAAAAGGGATTAGGGTTTGATTAGGGTTAGCTCCTTCTTGTTCATTCTAGAAGGATTCTATTTTGTCTTGGTTAAGATATTATGGTTGATACTTATCCTTAACCTAACCAAACCCTAACTCTAGTTTATTCTCTACAAGTTTTAGCCTCTCATCCTTGACCATGGTTCTATAATCAATCATATACTCTTGACTACTATTCATCACAAAAGGATTATTCTTTTCATTCTTCATCTTCTTCTCTCTTTAGTTTTTGAGAGAGAGCTCACTAGAAATTCTTTTTGTGATGATTTCTTGTGAGAAAGTGAATTAAAAAGATAGCATAAATACTACTCCATCATCCTCATCTAATCTAGCCCTTTAGATTAGGGTGTTCATCTCTTTAGAGTGAGAAAGCTTGGGTTATAGCAATTTCGACGTAGATCATCGGAGAATCGGAACACTTCAAGCTAGCATGGATCGTTCGAGTCGTGGAGCCTCTCTTGAGTCCGGGAGATCGTGGATCGTGGCGAAGAGACTTCTACTCGGAGCTTGTGAAGCGAAGGAGCGGACTACAAAGGTTGTAATCCCTCACACTTAATTTTAAAGATGTTATCTTGCATGCTAAACCCTAATATTCTAGCAAAGATCCCGTCTTTGGGTTGTTCGGCACTTGTAAAATTTTATTCGGGCATGTTTGATGCTTTATGAACCTTCACAAGTGTGCCTAGGAACCCCCATAGTTTTACAGATGATGAGTGGGAGTAAATTATTGGGAATTGGGTGATCATCTTCATTATATCGGGATTCGTTGTAATTGGTGATATTTGAGGAAATCGCCTGGGTTGTTTGCCGGACGGAAGATATTTGGTTTTGAATATCCGTTGTTATGCACCAATTTCAAATTGATATATCTGTACGTTCATTTTTATGAAGTGAGATATAACTTTTTGAAATTATGTCTATGACATTTACCTATATCAGTGGATGGTTAGGTAAGGAGTATTAAACAACGGTGTAATTCTTCTTAGCGATAAGTACAGTTTTCTACTTACGACACACAGGGAATGAGTTATTAGACTCAGGGGACTTATACAGAGTATTGTATGTTGTCCAGTGTCCATGAGGACAGAGGGGTTGGTACTCGTACTATATTCTGTTTACTTGTGACTTCTCTATTTCTTAGACATGTGTTTCGTAGAAATGCAAGGTCTAAGTTTGAGAAGTTATAGGTATAAGAATAAATTAGAGAACCAGGTGTTGCAAGTATCAGGATTCTTCAAGGTGATCGAAGATGTAGATACTTGTGTATGGTATTCAGTTAATAGTAATGATTAAGAGAACTTGCTTCTCTTTCAGGTTACACATAATTGGAAGAACTCCTAAGTTGAGTAATGCTGATCGGCCTCTATCTCCATTTAGTTGACATGCACTGGAGACAGCTGCATGATTTGAATCTGGTTCCAATTAAATCAGTGCCTTTGTTTCTATATTGGATATAGAATAGTTCATATCTTAACAATTTTAAGGTACGGGGAGTTGTCCGGCTTATGCTTAAAACCAGACTCTGGATAACTCAAGGCACGTTTCTGTAATGGCTGTTTGTGGGTTGACCCGGGCTATGACGAGGGTTGACTTTCTACCATCTGGAAGATCAATAGTGATATTGTTCTTAACTCGCCACAGTTTTAGTAAAATGGATTTTTTCAGAAAACAGTAGTGGGAGTATGGTAGAACTGGAAGTGATTCCAGAACCGCAAACGATTACTGAAAATTTGATAAGAACCTAAAGATTCAATCTGGTTTGACATTCCATTGGCCACTCCGCAGATATGGTGGGTAACCTCAGGCACTCGAGAGGTACTTTGGTATCCTCAAGGACGGTGACAGGGAGGTTCTTGTTTACCCAGATTTGACACTACTGTTGTTCCAGGCTATGAGACCTGGCAGGAGGATGAGTATAGCGTCGTTCTAAACTAGCTTTAGAAGTGCATATGTATATGACTCCGCCAGAGGGTTGTCGTAGTCAGTGGGAGCAGCGGAAGCATAGTGGACAAGTAGCTTATGTCTATTTATGGACTAAAGAAGATATAGCGGAGATAGATCATCTATTTCTGATGTGACAGTCATAGGTTTGACTTCATCAGAATAGGGCATGGATCTCATAAGAAGGTAGTAGGGTGTGATGTCCTGGTATTTGGATGACATACACAGAGTAGGAAGTGAAATTCCTATACTACGATCGGTTATACTTTGGTTGTCACACGGTGATTTCTCCACATAGGACTTGGATATTATATCAGATATTCTGATTACTAGATCTATGGTTTCAGATCTAGATTTGGGTAGTTTCCCAATCTGGGTATTTAGACAGCATTCTAAAGGTGTTTGAGAATGTACGACTCCTGGCACGGTAGTGTACCTGCAGGTGATGGAGTCACCCTCTCTAAAGGTGTCTTACAGACTAAAGGGGAGAGGGATGTGCATGATTGGCAGATCACTTGCTTAGGCAATTGAGTCAATCATGAGATGTCAAGTACCACACCAGATATTGTTTTTGCACGAGATGCAGTAAGTTGATATTAATCCTATCCTGGAGAAATGTTCGGAAGCAGTTTTAGAATATAAGTGGATTTTCTAGGTATATGATAACGACAGCCTCATTCGGGGACGGTTATCATTCCAGGCTTCCAAGGTGACCTAGATGACAGAGTGGCTGTCAGAGTTGTAGTTTTCCCTCTGACGAGGGGCAGTAGTTTGGACAGCTGGTCCAAGCGGATACTGAGGGAGGCATGGCGCAGGATACTAATTAAGTTCGGTTGTCGATACAATCTAAGAAGTTTGGATTTGGAGTTCATTTATAAACTAGGTCCCATCAGATATCCAGACATATTCTAAGATAGGTATTGCTCATTTCGGGAGATGGCTTTCTCCGCGAGCTTGAGATAAAGAGAGACATAGAAAGAAACATCAGGGCGGATCCACTCACTGAGGCTATTCCTCGAACGCAATAGTTTCGCAAACGGGCTTTGTGAGACTGATTAGTAGAGGAGTTGGGTGTTCGGTATCACACGGGCTGTGAGTATGCGACATCGCAATAATTAGCCTTGAGTGCAAGTGGGAGATTTTTGGATATAGTGCCCTCAGAGTCAATTATTGGATCACAGGCACGTGATTGCAATGATTGAGGGAGGACCTATACCGGTAGGACAGTCTTACTCAAGATGATAGTATGCTATCTGGTTTATCTTTATCATCGTGTACTGCTTTAGGTGACCTTACAGGTCACTATTGCACGTTGATAGAGCCCATAGGATTCTTGCTTGACGGCCAGCAGTATGATGGTGATCATATACGTGGGAGTTGGTGTCTATAAGCATATCCTTAAAAGGTCTCTAGTCGTGGGAGTTTCGAGACTGGGCATCGATACTCCATTAGTAGACTAGTGTATACAGTCGAGACCCCGACGAGGGGCGGTGGCCGGTCTCACAAGCCATTGGTGTCAGTTGGTTCACCTAAGATGTATATAGGTGCTCATTGAGTTATGAGTACACCGGACAGGACTCGCCGGGAACATGCTAGTTGGTATTATACCTGACTTCAGATAGCAGTTCCCTGGTGACATGTGTACAGGTTAGTTCATCGACCTGAGATCGTCATTTGTCTCTTGTGAGTTCCTACTGTGCTTTGATTACTACCCTACCACGGCTCAAAGGAGTCGTGCAAACAGGTTTTAGTTGGGTACAGTCCCGAGCCACATGGTGGCAGTGAGCGGATCGGCAGGGGTTTCGTCTCTCCCGGTATTGGGGGTGAGATCGCGCTGTGTCTAGGAGAGCCATTACACGAAGTCCTTGGCCAAGGCTGGAGATTTACTGGTAGGTATTCCAGTAGTATCTCAGGGTGTTCTGGGCTACACTCTAACACGACTTGTACCGCTTTTGGGGGTCTGACTTTTACCAACCCCCTAGGCCCGCCATGCAATGCTCATAGACGAACGGACCGGACTGTACAGATATTGTCACTGACAGGCTCAGTAGGGTGTCAGGATGAGTTCGCTCATCGACCTCCCTTTTGGTCAATACCTGGTAGCCCATTACGTACGGCTAGTACCTCTGACGTGATAGTGGTTAAATCCACAGCCAAAGTATTGACGAGTCTTTAAAATCCCCCACAGACAGTTTCTCATAAACGTTGTAGAGGTCGTATGATATATGGCAGGGTCCAATCATATACGTGCAGTAGCGCACGGATCATGATCGGGCGGATCATACTAGTGGGCTTTGTTTAAGCCGGATCCTAGTATTAGATTTGTTGGATTACTTTAGTCTCATCTCATTCGCATTCGGTCGGAATGCGGATGCAGGTATGTATATACAGGTGAGGGGTATCCTTGTGATCCGTCACGAGTTTACTTTAGATGTTGCCGTATCTTTTTATTGTTTTAAATATTTAGGTTAATGTTTACAAATGGAAATTGTGAGCTTAAGCCATCATTTTGTGCATTAAATGATACATGTACTTCATAGGTGACTCATGGTATCATTTCTTGTGCAAATGTCACATTTTGTGATGGATTTGAGTCTTGATATAATAAGGAGAGAGAGAGAGAGGCTTCCATGTTATGGTGTTAGCTCTTGTATTTTTCATTCTAGCTCTCACTCTCATTATCATCTCATCACAAAAGAAAAGAAAGAGAAAAACTTCTTCTTCTTCCTCTTTCTTCTCTAGCTCATAATCTCCATCAATGGCAACACCTTCAACCTCCATCCATCTCATGGATGCAAGGGACAAAGTGATCACAAGCATTCTCTACATCACCTTGGACACGTCGGCTAGCACACTTCAAGCCCGAGTTGCTTCGGATGAAGCAGGAGCCCGTAAAAGGAATCGATGATGTGGTGCCCTTTCCGATGAGGAGATCGAGACCAGAGATGCCGCGAGGAGCTTGGGATGGTGGCCAAAGACCGAAGGACACGGATCGATCGGTATAGCTTTCCAACCCTTTCTCTAGTTTCTAGTTATAGGTTAATGGTTCAATCCGGATTTAAAGTATACGATAGCGTCGGTTTCTAGTTTGAAAAAGTTTTTGTTTCCGTATTTTGGCCTCGGACAGACGGCCGGGGCGCTACCGTAGACTTACATTAAGTTTGGGGGAATTTGATCAGTCGAAAATATTGCATTTTTAACACATCAATTTCCCTACTCTTTGCAATCATCTAAAGGTGTTCGGTATGAATATAGCACATATTAGCAAATTGTCTGTAAAATACCAAATAACATGTGTTATACATTATAACCGACATTTTGAGGGAAATTGAGTGTTTATTATTGCACGCATGATCTTTGTATATCGTAACACTTGTCTCGAGATTGTGTGCAGGAAATTCCAGGTAAAAGAGCTGGAACCATAAAAGTGCTGATAAAAATACGCCAAGTCCAAGACTTGTGATCTGGCAGTGAACAGGAAAGTATAAAAAGATTCCAGACATAAAATAAGGTCCTATGGATCAGCACCAAAACAACCTGAAGATTTCATGCACCAAGGCCACCAAACGGCCGAGGATCCGCCGCGAGTAGACCCGCGGATCCGCGGCCGAATGGGTCTATTCGCGGCGGATCCGCGGCCACGTGGACACGTCATCGGCAGAATACTATTTCCGGCTTCAACTTGCAATAACCTAACTTCTTCAAGATACTTCGGTCTCCAGATATCTCCAGAAGCTTCTTTCCTAACAGCCAAGCTTCTTGTACAAGCCTAATACCTCCAAGCTTCTCAAGCAAGCTAACTAAATCTAGAAGGTTCTCCTCAACAACCAAGCTTCTCAAGCAAGCTAGCTAACTATCTTAATCTAGAAGCTTCCTTCATAACTACCAAGATTGCAAAGGAAGCTAAACCTAGCTTAGCTTCTAAAGGAAGCTAGTTCATGCTTCTATGGGAAGCTAAAGGAGAAGGCTATATAAAGGGACCCAAGTCTTCATTACAAAGGTTGTTCAACAGTTCCAAACACAAGTTGAGTGACACAACTTGTGCATCCAAACCCTAGCCCAAATACAATTCAAAATCCAAATCAAGATTCATCGAGTACAAAATCAAGCAAGAATCCATCGAGCCTTTTTGAAGCAACGCCGATCTTCATCCGAGCAAGTGATCCACGACGATCCGCGACTCACGAAGATGATGCGAAGCTAGTTTGACGATCGAGTTCTTTCCTCAATTCTTGTAGTCTTTGAATGAATTGTAACGAAACATTGAATAATAAAAGATGAAAATTCTTGATCTTGCTTTTCTTTACATTTGAGCATTATGACGAGTTCTCAATTCTTGATTGTTTTCTTTTTCATGATGTTTGAATGAAAATTCCGCTCGTGGAGGAATCGAGAAAATAAATAGATGTCGGTGATTAAATTCTTGAACGATTCTTAAGTCTTATGAGCTTTGTAAATGTTAGGAAATTGAATCATCGACAACCTAGTTTCGAGCGAGATGCTTTCTTGAATGTTTTCGCTCTTAATTAGAGATCAACGATCGATGATTGAATTTCCTAGAGGCTAGAATTTGAATGATAATCAACAAAAGGACAAGGGATGATGATGAAGAAACCCTAGTTTCTTCGATAGATCCCTAAACCTCATTGATCGTCATCGATCTAGCAACAAATCATCAATAGATAAGAATTTGTAATCCTAATTCTTCATCATCAATATCGATTGGATCGATTCCTACGAGGCTCTTTACAAATCTTAATAACTCATTCGATTTGGATATCATCTTGACAATTCTTAATTCTTGATTCTTGATCTTTATTTTCTTGATAATTCCTGAAACTAAATTTCACAATTCTTGAACAATTTTCTTTTATCTTTTAATTTTCAACTCAACTAAAACAATTACGAACAAATCACACTTTCCCTGTGGACGATCCGCACTCGCTAACGAACCTACAATTAACACCGTTATTGATTGCGTTTTACAAATTTCTTTGGTTGTAATCTTTACACTTTTCTAAACACGACATCGAAATCGATTATCAATCAAATGGCGTCGTTGCCGGGGATAGTGTGCTAATTTGTTCGTTTTGAAATTTGAGTTGAAAAATTTATGATTCCATCAGAATTTTTAGATCAAAATTCGCACAAACGCTAAACGATTTGTTGTGATTTGTTGGAAGGAGATCTGGAATCTGTGGAGCAAGAGGAATTTTTTTTTGAACATTCTAGAGAGTTCAGTAAGTGAACAGGAGAATCTGCAAGAAATTTGGTTCAGGGACCTTGACATCTCGCGGCGGAACCGCGGCAATTTAGTGCTTCTCGCGGCGGATCCATGGTGCAATTAGGGTTTCGCTGTACCAAAATTCTCAGGTATACTTCTGTCTTTCTTATCTCCTCCCTGCTCTGTCCATTAACCAATTTCTGCAGGATTCTTTGCAAAAATTCGCAGCGCCGCAAAAAGAAAAAAATTGTGCGTGTTTGATCTTGATTGTTTGCATTTCTAATACAGAAATTAAGGGACAAAGACCAAATTCAGATTAGGTGGGGAGTTCATCACCCTTCCTAGTCCCCAAAAATCACAAAACTGCATCCGCATCACCCTCATTAACTAAAAAATATCTAGACATGACTCTAAGCACCGTCGCGCTCACTTAGGTCAGAAGGAGGTCGTGGGTAATCTATTGCTTATCCGCGTTTCTTTTGTGGTGTCTAAGGCAAGTGTGTCTAAGGCAAGTGGTTACTTAATTAGGCCCACTACTTACGTAGTGGAGAACCTCCCACTTACCTGGCACTTACCTGGCCACAGGAGAGACAAAGAGGCAGTAGAGGATCTATCTTGCGACTTGTCTTCTGGAAGTCTAGCAGCGGTCTAGAGACTTGATCTAGTGACCACTAGATTTAGGGTTGCTTGTGCATTGTTTGTGATTTGCATTTTTTCAAAAATCCGTACTTTTTCAAAACGAACACCAATCTCACATTTTCCTTAATTATCACAACGCTGCCACTTGTGCTAAACCATTTAGTGCATGCTCGGCTGGACACAGGATTCTAGTGCCCGTCTTGTCCGCGTTCCTCTTATCGACTCCGAAGTCGGTATTTCTACGTCTACTTTTTCTTTACCCACCACCACACCAACTTCGATGGACAATTCTCCATCGAACTTCTTTAACACTACTCTGCCACCGTCCGCAGGTGCGCAGAATCCGCCCCGCATCTCTCTCTAAGAGAAATATTAACCTATGCGAGGTCCTCTTTCGACATGTCTCACCATTCCACCAGCCAATAGGGACAATTTTGAAATCAAACCCCAATACATCAATCTTCTACCAAAATATCACGGTCTCGAGTCTAAAGACGCATATGTCTTTATTACCAAATTTGAAAATGTATGCACTATGATGGGTACTTCACAACTTTCTGTGGATGCTATGCGTCTACGTCTTCTCCCATTTACCTTGTGCGATATAGCCGAGAAGTGGCTTTATAACACAGCCGCACATTCTATTTCAAACTGGGATGAATTCGTCGCAGCATTCCTAAAGAAATTCTACCCCAATCATAAAACAGCTCCAGTCCGTAGCGAAATAAATCAATTTACCCAGCTTCCAAATGAACCATTCTCGAAGTGTTTTGAACGCTTCAAGGATCTGTTAGTTCAATGTCCTCATCACGGAATTCCTAGATTGGATCTGTGCAGAATCATATATGAGGGCATTAATCCTACAACAAAACAGAACCTTGAATCCATGTGTCAAGGCACTTTCATGACTAAAGATGATGGTATTCTTAGAAGATTTCGCTGAAAAATCTTTACAGTGGGAGAGTGTAAACCAGCCATCGTCTAGGGGTGGCATTCACCAAATTGATGTTTCCATAGGAGTTAGAGCTGAAATGGCAGCAATGCAAAAGAAGCTCGAAACTATGGAACATAAATTTTTAGCAGCCTCCCTAAATCAGATGTCACTCCCCAAAACTGTATGTGGATGCTGTTCCGATCCATCTCATCTTACGGAAGAATGTCCATTGAATTCTCCGTTTCAAGGTCAAGAGTATACCAATGCTGCTTTCCAACAAAGACCTAGAAACGACCCGTATTCTTCCACTTATAATCAGGGTTGGAGGAATCACCCTAACTTTGCTTGGAACCAACAACAAAATCAAAACACGGTTCCAAATCAAAACAATTTCCAAAGGGCTCCTCCACCACAACAGCAACCACTTCAACCGAGTCAGCACCCCTACCAATCACAAAACTCGGTCAACACACCTGCACCGTATAATCCTTTGCAGTTGACCGGTTCTGATGAATCCTCTTCACTCGCACAAACCATGAATTTGATTCTGAAATATTTCATGCAAGTGTCGGCTGAGATTCAGTCTTCTGTTGATGATATAAGGAAAAACTCCACCTCCCAAGCTGAGAGTATAAAATCGATGGAAGCAGAAATTGCACCATTAAAAGCCGAGAGGAGTGCTAGAGAGAAAGGGAAACTTCCGTCTCAACCCTTTCCGAATCCTGGGCATTACAATGTGAATGCAATCATAACATTGAGATCAGAAAGAGTGCTGAATAATCATGTTGGGGAAGAAATTGATGATAATGAAAAATCTATCAATAATACCCAGGCTGAGACCTTTCTTTCCACACACACTTCTACTTCTGATCCTTGTTCTTCTACCCCACCACCTTCTTGTGAGCCTATTCTTCATTTCCCCCAAGGCTCGACACCTCAGCAAACCTCTTCTAGTCCAACAAAGACGATCCCCACTCCTATGCTGGGATCACGTCCACACACACCACCTTCTCCAATGATGGACCCAGCTCTTATTGCTAAAGCTCCTTATCCGAATCGGTTAAGGGGTAACAAATCGAGTCCACATATGGAGAAGATTATGGAATTGTTTAAACAGGTTAACATCAACATCCCTCTCCTAGATGCTATTCAACAAGTCCCCGCTTATGCGAAAATTCTCAAAGACTTGTGCACTAGGAAGAGGAAGACTCAAGTGCCCAAAAAGGTCTTCATGACTAATAATGTTAGCACTGCTTTTACCCCAGAGTTACCAAAGAAACGTAAGGACCCTGGATGTCCTACGATATCGATTTCTATTGGGGGTAAAAACATTAACCATGCTTTACTTGACCTGGGCGCAAGTGTTAACCTGCTTCCATACTCTGTTTACGAGCAGTTAGGGATTGGAGAGTTGAAACCAGCTCATTGCACTCTCTAAATGGAAGACCGTTCAATCACCGAACCTAGGGGTGAACTGGAGGATGTGTTGATAAAAGTCGGGGGATTTGTATTCCCTGTGGACTTTATTGTTCTCGATACACAACCTGTAGCAAACCCACGGAACCAAATTCCGGTGATTTTGGGTCGACCATTCCTTGTCACTTCTAATACTGTCATTAATTGTCGAAACGGTTCAATGAACCTATCTTTTGGAAAAATGACAATTGAACTGAATATCTACAAAATTGGAAGTCATCCATCTGAACCCTCTGCTCACCTACTTGATTTCTGTTCTGTCCACGAGATTGCTCCCGAAAGTTGCGAAGTTGATGAACTTTGCTTTGAAAATCACTGTACATCCGCCGAAAGTTGCGAAGTTGCGAAGTCAAAGCACTCCCAGCATATTAAAGTACATCCGCCGCAAATAAAAGCAGGTTCAAGATGAGGAAGAGGTTCGCCAAAGCCATATCGATGGGAATGAAGCTGCCACCCTCCGAAGGAAACACTCCTGATGAAGCGGATATACATCCTAACTACTGCTTATATCATCGAATGGTTACACACCCTATTGAAGAGTGAAAAGCTTTTAAAAGATGGTGGTAGGGAAATGTTTCTCACAAGCAACACTTCAAAAGAATGAAGCGTGAAGCTCGTCGACAGCAGAAAAGCGCAACAGATGAGCGCGAAAGAACTGCCGGCAACTACCATATGATTGCCTATAAGGGATCGCAAGTCCTCACTTTCGGCAGCGACTCTGACGAAGAAATGACTCTCGGACCTCTCTTTAAAGAATCCACCTCGGGAAAAGAGGAAGAACCGAAGAGCTGTGAAAATATTCAGCCGCGCAATTGTACGCTGCCCTAAAAGAATCTCGGGCCTGCAAACAAGGGATCGAACAAAAAGGATAAGGGGAAAGAAAAGGTCCCTGAGGATATCTCCCTCGATGATCGAGTCGTCGAAGAGATGACAGCCAAGGACCCGCCCAAGAAAAACAAGATGGATTACAACGTTCTGGTATACCTGAGGAAGATCCCCTCATAACTAAGCATTCTCGACGCCCTTCTGCTATCTAAGGAGGCGAGAGATTCTCTGATCAGGGCATTATAAGAGCCCGACCAATTTCAATCTTTCCTTGCCGAAGAAAAGATGAAAGACGAGCTGGAAGAAGTGCACACAGCCGATATCACCTTTGGCGATGAAGATCTCCTCCTCGGGACATGCGAGAATAACCGTCCCCTCTATGTCTCCGGATACTGTCATGATATCAAGATAGGCAAAATCCTGGTTGACAATGGGTCCTCCGTCAATCTTCTCAACATGAAAGTGTTGAAGGAAATCTGCATGAGCATTCAGCACCCCGCTCGTGATAAAATCACCATCTCCAGGTTTGACTCCCAGTCATCACGGATGCTCGGGTCTCTAATATTGACACTACGCTTTGGGCTGCTTGTCACGAACATCAAGTTTCATGTCATTGACGCCAAGACTTGCTACAACGCTTTGCTCGGCAGGCCTTGGTTACACGAGTACAACATCATCCCTTCTACACAACATCAGTGTATGAAGTATTTCAAGGATGGTCTTGAGTATACTGTGACGGGGGAACTAAACCCATTCTCCGTGAATGAAGTCCGAAAGTATGAAGATGAAAAATACTTCTTACTGGATTTCGAAGACACGGAAAGATGCCATAAACCGAAGAACAAAGCCATCTCCACCATTCCAGTCTTCGGGAGGGACACTGAGGAGGAAGAAGAAATAGTTTATTCAGGGCCGCACCAACGCAACAAGCCAGGACTTTCCACCCCTATGTTTATCTTCGGCAGCGATTCGGAAGATGAGGTCATTGCTGTATTTTCCGTTCGGCCATCAATACAAGCCTTCGCTAGCGATGAGCGGAGTTTGCAAATTGCCATGGTTCCGCAAGAGCATTACAAAGAGCTTGACGCACTTGATACCTATAGTGTGCAAGAACTGCATACATTCTACGTCCCTCCCAGGCGAAAAGATGAAAAGGCGATCCTTTTTTATCAATCCACGGAAACCAAAGTGGAGAGAGAAATTTGGCATGGTGCCGATTCTACACTTGACAGGCTCCAGCCCATCCGTCTGCCTAGATATTACACAGAAGGCTTGAAAAGGCTATTGAAACGCCAAGGTGTACCCTTCAAACAGACTGCTCGACAAGCTCGGTTCTACAACAAGATCTAGGACGTCCCCGGAACTCAGCGAAAATTACCCAACGGGACAATGGAAACGATCAGGCTTGGATATGTTCAATCCAGGAAACGATCGGGCTTGGATATGTTCAATCCAAGAAACGGGAGCGAGTCCATGGCAGCTATGTCATACATGACTTCGATGAAGAAGGAGACGTTCTGTTAAAATATGCTGACCCTGAACCAAAACAAGGTCCCGCCATCAAAATGCCGAGTCCGTCGTTTGAAGAACGGATGGACAAGCTAATAAGGGAAGCGGGTCAAAAGGTCCGGGATGACCATAATCGCGAAATGGCCATTTACGATAAAGCCAGGACGCAGCGCCTCCTTCAACAGACCGCTGAGAATGACAATGCTCCTCGTCGCCAACCCGTTATGCAAGAGACCCGGCGCAGAGGCAAAAATAAACTAAAGAACGGAAAAAACGTTCGACAGCAGCATAGCAGGTTTGAGAAGCCACGCGATCAAGAATCGAGCAGCCGGGATCCGTCTCTTATAAAGAAGATGGATCGAGAATATTCTTTTCCTTAAGACAAGACAAAGAAGATATTCGATCTCATCATGAAACATCGGATGATGACAC
Source organism: Agapanthus africanus (assembly GCA_030015575.1). NCBI lineage: Eukaryota > Viridiplantae > Streptophyta > Magnoliopsida > Asparagales > Amaryllidaceae > Agapanthus > Agapanthus africanus. Next base: position 825,098,966 of record CM057338.1, on the reverse strand, counting down.
TCCCGGAGTCCAAGCATCCCGAGCAAGCAGACGAGGTCTCTTACCAAGACTATTACTCTTATCACCAAGCAATAGGGCATCCTCTCGAAGACTGCTTCACCTTCAAGAACTGGGTCGAAGACCAATATCAACTCGGCAGGTTCGCTCTATCTAGCAGTTGAAGGGTAATCCTGCCGCAGAGGCATGAACCGAAAGCTACGTACGCAGTGAGAATGGAACCAGATCAATATCGGTCTTGGAAGCGATCTCGTACCTGCCACGTGATAACGCGGTCAGAAGAAGAGCCCGAGAATATGGATGACCTCCCCTGGTGCTTCGAAAACGATAATGACGAGGTGATCTCAGAGTTTCTACCGGTGCCAAAAGAGCTGGAAGATGGAATATATACTACTGCAGATAACTCAGGAAAATTTATTTGGGGACGGCAAGTGACCCGCGGCCGACATTCGTCAGTGAGCTGTTGTCTGAAGAAAGGGTGGCTACGCTAAAGGACGTGCTTATGCAGTATAAAGATTGCTTCGCATGGAACTATTTCAAGATGCCAGGACTAGATCTAGAGATTGCTGTACACAAATTGGCAATATCCCCGGACGTCAAGCCGATCAAACAAGCACCGAGAAGAATGCGGCTCGAGCTTGAGATGAGCATCAACGCCGAGGTCAAGAAGCTAATCGACACTGACTTCATCCAAGAAATTCAGTATCCTGATTGGATTGCCAACATCGTCCCAGTGATGAAAAAATATGGGGCGGTGCGCATATGTGTGGACTTTCGGGATCTCAATAAAGCCTGCCCGAAGGACGACTTCCCAGTACCTGTCACTGAGCTGATGATAGATAATACGTCCACTCACGAAGTTTTCTCCTTCATGGACGGCTCATCAGGATACAATCAGATAAAGATGCATCCCAAAGACCAGAAGCATACTGCTTTCCGGACCCCTTTGGGCATATTCTGCTAAAGGGTGATACCTTTCGGTCTAAAGAACGCCGGTGCCACCTATCAGAGAGCCATGACGAAGATTTTCGATGACTTCATACATGAAGTCGTCGAATGCTATATCGACGACCTCGTAGTTATAAGAAAATCATACGAGGAACATTTAGAGCATCTGAAGATCGTGTTTCAGCGCCTTCGGAAATACAACTTGAAAATGAACCCTCTCAAATACGCGTTCGGAGTTTCCTCAGGCAAGTTCCCGGGATTCGTCGTCCGCCACCGAGGCATCGAGATAGACCCGTCGAAGATCAAGGCAATCATGGAAATGCCTCTGCTAAGGACTCTCAAGCAACTGCGGTCTCTCCAAGGAAAGCTTGCGTATATCCGGCGATTTATAACCAATCTCTCCGGGAAGTGCCGTCCTTACAGTCACCTAATGAAGAAAGGAACCCCGTTCGTCTGGGATCGCAAATACCAAAGCGCACATGACGAAATCAAGCAATACCTGCAGAATCCACCGGTACTGGCCGCTCCCATCAAGGGAAAACCTCTCGTCCTGTATACAACAGCCCTTGAAGGTTCTCTAGGCGCATTATGGGCACAAGAAAACGACAAAGGGAAGGAGAGAGCCCTCTACAATTTGAGTCGAGTTCTACTGGGGGAAGAAAGTAATTATTCTCCCATCGAAAAAAACTGCCTGGCGTTGATCTTCGCGATAACGAAGCTCAGACACTACGCGTTGGCATATGAGGTCCATCTCATATCGAAGGTGGATCCTCTCAAATATTTAATGTGAAAAGCTATATTAACGGGACGACTTGCTAAATGGGCCCTGCTCTTGATGGAGTTCTTGATAACTTATCGACCCCTCAAGGCAGTGAAAGGCTTGGACATCGCCGACTTCCTCGCTGAGCATCCGATACCTGCCGAATCTCCCTTGAACTGTGAATTGCCAGACGAGCACGCGTTTGACACGATCGACGAGGAGATAAGAGAGAATGATACCCAGTGGGAACTCTATTTTTATGGGGCATCTTCTATGAAGAAGCGCAGACAAAGCACCTCTATAATCAAATCCGAGGTAGGCCTCATCTTCATGACTCCACAAGGAAGGATAATGCGCTTTGCCTTCTCCTTAACAAAGCCGAGGACGAACAATGAAGCCTAGTACGAAGCTTTGATAGCAGGTTTTGAGATCGTCGTCGACATGGGAATTGAGAATCTCCTTATATACGGAGACTCCCAGCTGATCGTTAACCAAGTAAACGATGACTATCAAACGTGCAAAATAGAGTTGGTAAAGTACGGTGAGAGAGTGCAACAACTGCTGACTCGAATCCCTTCCTACACACTCGAAAGCATACCGCGTGCGGAAAATAGCAAAGCAGATGCATTAGCCAAGCTCGCTAAAGAATTGGCCGACGAGAAGCTCGATGACGTAAGAATCATGGGACAAAGCCGTCGGGTTCTTACACCGGCAGAAATATCTCCAGAGTCGTCCGAGGAAAAGGGAGTGACCGAGCAAACGACTCTATAAATAAAACACCAGGAAAAGGCTATGGATTGGAGAGAATTCTTTATAGACTACTTCAATTCCTCTCGGACACCTGAAGATGCATCCTCAAGGCATCAGCTCATGAAACGGGCTCTATCCTTCGCCTTTTTTAATGATACTTTGTATAAGAGATCATTTGATTCTCTATGGCTAAGATGCCTGGGACCCGAAGAGGCAAAGAGAGTCGTCCAAGAAACTCACGACGGACTCTGCGGTTTTCACCAAGCCGGGCCGAAGATGAAGCTGAAGATCAAAAGGATGGGCTACTATTGGCCCACGATGATCCAAGACTGCCTCGAATATGCGAAGCAGTGCCACTCGTGCCAGGTTCACAGGAACTTTATCCACTAGCATCCGAATCCGCTACACCCGACGGTGGCTAGCTGGCCATTCGAAATGTGGGGAACTGACATAATCGGGCCCATCGAACCGATATCGTCCCGAGGACATCGATTCATTTTGGCGACAACTGATTATTTCTCCAAATGGGCAGAAGCAGTACCGCTAAGGGAAGTGAAGACGGAGAATATCCTCCATTTCTTCAAGACACAGGTCATTTATCGATTTGGCACTCCGCGAGGCTCATGGCGCAGCAAAATCTGGAGGCTTATAAAGCAAAGATGACGCGCTCATATGAGAGATTGACTAGGCCGAGAACATTCCGCCAAGGCGAACTTATGCTAGTGGTCAAAAGACCTATGATCCCCAATCGTGCAAAGCGGGGGAAATTCGAGCCAAACTATGAAGGCCCGTATATCATAGACAAAGTCTACCAGGGTGGAGCATATCTACTCATGGACATGCATGGTGAAAGACTTTTCAGGCCAATAAACGGTCGCTTCCTAAAAAAATACTGCGCCTGACGAGTCACGGCTTAGGTCAACGATAGACGACGACGCCTATGTCCGCACGCTATCTTCCTAAGCCTAAACTCTGAAAGTAGTAGCCGGCTTCTTTTTCTTGGACCGAAACGTCCTTAAACTAATAATGGACCATTATGTCCTAAAACTGGCGTCGGACCGAAACGTCTTTAAACTAATGATGGACCACTATGTCCTAAAATTTATTGTTGACCGAAACGTCGATAAACTATTACGAGCAGTAGCATCCCAAGGCTGACACAAAAAAAATAAAATAAAAATAAAAATAAAAAAAAGAAGAAGAAAAACAATATGTCCATAAGCAAAATGGGCACGGATGAAAACCTGAAAGGGCTCCGTGAGTAAAAACAACAGGGCTACAGGCGAGTTTTGTGAAAACCCGAAAGGACGCAATCTCGTTAAAAGACACTTGCAAGGTCCTTTCGACCTTGTGAGGAGAAACCACCTGCGTGAGATCCTTATGACTCACAAAGGAGTAACACACTTAGGGATCCCCAAGATTCTTAAGGAGAAACGCACTTACGAGATCTGTTCATAACATAATATTGCATTTTGTATGCCCCATTCTTATGCATTTGAGAATAAAAACAGGTGCTTTTGACCCATGTCTGCTACATGTTACAGGTTACAGGTTCTTGGCGCGAAAACAGTGAAAAACACAAAAGACGACACAAAAGAAGGATTTTGACCAACAAATAGGAAGATCTTAGTAAAGCTCAGCAGAAGAACGGTTCACCATCAACAAAGACAACAAAAGATCCAAATCTGCAAGAAAGACGGTTACAAGATCCATTGCAAAGTGTTCGTTGAAAATCTGGTATCACTGTAGAAGCCCAAATGATAATCTGAATACAGAACCAGGAAGCCCAGAGATATACCAAGCAACCCAGAAAAATTCGCCAAGTAAACACACTGTTGGGCCGCGGATCCGCGGCCCAAAGACCACCAAGGCCACGGATCCGCGGCTGTCAGATGCCCTAGTGCGCAGAATTTTTTACCAAAACTATTTGGCGGCTGTGGAAAGATTTTCTAGGGGTATATTTGTAACTTTAGACATGCGGTGCAATCTGTAGCCCTAGGGTTTCTATGTCCTATAAATAGAACCCAAGACCTTGTAAATTCTCATGCCTCTTCTCATGAATAAAATTCTTTTTTCTTGAAGTTAGAGAGCATCAACAGTAAGTAGGTTATTTCTCTTGCCCTAGTTCTAGTTTTTTTTTATCTCTGCCCTAGGTAATTTAATTTCTCGCTTTAGTTTAATTTCTTTTAGCTTTTATTAATTTGCAATGGTGTTTTCTCTCTTTAATAAAATCATGTCTTCTTTCATCCCCTCAATGAGCGAGTAGTTTCCTCGCTTGTTAGGGTTAGGAATAGGGAAGGATTTGAGAGATGAAGATCTCTCATCTCTTTTCATTGCTAAACTTTTTTAAACATTAGAACTCCATGCATACCTTTTGATTCCGCTCCCTACGGCACTTTTACCCTCAAGGTAACGGTGAACTCCGTAGTCTAAAGGCCCGGATCTTAAGGTTTTCCATGGAGGTTAGGGTAAAGATTAAGAAAGGAAGGACAAGGATCTAGAGGAAGAATCAATCTTCCCAATCATCCTAATCCCCTTTGTTAATATTTACCATAACTCTAATATGATACACTTAATTAATAGCAATGGAAAGAGATGTAAATCTTTGTTTACCAAATTTTCCCTAGACCTAATCCTAGCAAGTTTCTAATCCTAGTCTCATACAACTTCAATTTTTAGGTTTAATTATAAATCCAAACACCATTTGGAATTAACTCGTAAGAACTTAAAGAAGATTTACACATCCCTGTGGACCGACCCGTATTCACCGGCTAGCTTCATGCGACGCCGTTCTTGATTGCGGTAAATATTTTTGATCGACAAAACCTCTTCCAATCAAATGGCGCCGTTGCCGGGGATGGCGTAGAATTTTCTTTTCGCGATCTCAGGTTAATCATAAAATTAAAAAAAAATCATAAAAATCTGAAAAATCACAAAAAAAAAATATAAAAATATATCATCTGTTATTTTTGGAATGGGTATCTTTGTGTGAATTTTGCAGGATCTACGCACAAATTCGGATCTGGAAATCTACAGAAAGCAAAACAGCAAATAGACGATCCTATCAACAGAAGATTGCAACAACAGAGGAACAGAAAAAATTTAGAGGACCGAGTCAACAAGTCAACCGCGCGATCTGGTGCAGCGAAGAAGAGAAGAAGGAAAAAAAAAAAAGGCGGCGGCTCTTTCCTGCCGCAGGACACCATTTCTGGCCGCGGAACCGCCGCGGACTGGTCGGTTCAAAAAAAAAAAAAAAAAAAAAACAGGGGCAGATGCGTGGTAAAAAAAAAAAAAATCTGTAAGTCTTCTGATCTCCTCCTCTGCAAATTTCCGATATATTTTCTTAAAAATCTCCTGCAGGATTCTTTGCGCTTTAAAAAATCTTTCTTTTTCCAAATAACAATCTTGTGCATGATTTTTGTGCCTCGTTTAAAATAATAATTGATTGCAAGTAATTTTTTTTTGTTGCATATCTTTTCTCAAATATCTTTTTGCAACAATTTTTTTTCCAAATAAAGATTCTTTGTGATATGCTTAAAATAATAATTGATTGCAAGTAATATTTTTTGTTTTGCATATCTTTTATCGAAAATCTTCTTGCAAAATTTCCAAATAAAGAGCAAGAGAAAAAAGGAAAGTTTTAATTAGAAAACTTGCATACTTTGAAATTCACAAAAAAAAAAGATTTGATTGTAAGTGATTTTTTATGTTTTGCATATCTTTAAAACTGACTTTAAGGGGCTTTTGACCAATTCAAATTGGGTGGGGATTTCATCACCCTTCCCAGGACCCCAGAAAACACCTAAAGCATGTGCATTGATCACAATTAATTAAAAAATATTAGACTCAGACCTAAGGACATCGAGCTCAATAGGAAAAGGACTAGTATAGGCATCGACCGTTTATCCTAACTGACATTGCGGTGTCTAGGCTAGTGGTTATTAATTAGGCCCACTGTAGTGGTGGTTCCTTCCCACTTACCTGGCCGCAATTGGCGGTGAAGAGGCGGTTTGAGTTCCTATTTCTAGCCCTTTGGAACAGTTAGGAGCTGTCTAGCTGACCTAGGTGACCCTAGATCTAGGACTGATTGTGCATTTCTGGTTATTTGCATTTGTGTCTTAGCCCATTATCGAAATTTTTTGCAAAACAAATAAAAAATAATAATAAAAGGAATTTTTTCTAAAAAGACTTGCAACTTTTATCGCTGAGAAATCCGAGCACCACCTACCTTCTTTCTTCTATCATGGGTACCTCACATCATAAATCTCTTGCCGAACTTTGGTATCCCGATCCTAACTTTGCGTCGTTCGTCAATTGTTTCGGTCAATTTAAAGACGATCCTTCCATGCCCAAAATTTCGCTGAAAGATCAAATAGAAGCGTCTAAGAGAAACAGTTCGACTTTGCAACCCACTTTGTGTCAACCAAGTCAACCTTTACCACCTTCGTATGTTGACACCACTTTTTCAAGTCCTGCTGTCACTCCTAAACCAATGTCCATTGCTGAGCATATTGCTCAATCTCGTAGCCGATCTTTCACCCCTCTTCACACATCTAGTTATAGGGATCCACAAGACTATTCATCTTTTTATCCATATGTTGACCCTACCCCTGCCCAATCACCCACTTCCTACCAGTCCTACCCGACTTTTCCACCGTCACTAGACAATATTTCTACACAGCCTGTTGGGAGTTTTGCATATCCACACAATTTCGAATCTTTTACCGAAGCCCCCTTACCACCCAAATCTAGCTTGGAAGAGGCGTTGGAGGCGTATATCGCAGCAACAAATAAAATGGTTAGGAATGTGGAAGCGTCCGTGGCCGCCCTTATGCAACCTGCTGAACAGGTAGCTAGTTTCCCGCTAGCCCCAAATTTTTCAATATATGAGGAGGCGGTTGGACTGAGTGAGAATGGGAGAGGATTTCCAAATCAAACCTACCCATACCCAATTGAAGCCCACAACTCCGGTTTTCCATCGATTGTCCAAAATGATTCATCAGTTAAGGATAAAAATGAGTTGTGTGATTTTGTAGTGTTTGATTTGCCAAATTGTGAGGAACCCCCTTCGAGTGAAACAGCACCCAATCCGTTTAACCTTTACACTTCCACTCTAGAACCTACATTGATAAACATCCATGCTTTTGAGGAGGTGTCTAAAGAAATTGACTTTCACTTGATTGAGGATATAGACGCCGGGAATATTTTGGATGATGAACCTGTTGATTTAATTAAAATTTTATGTTCAAATCATCATCCCGAGTTATTAAATGTTTCTCCCGAATCTCATATGCGTCTTGATTTTGATGATAATGGCATGGATGAGTTGAATATTAAGGAGAATTATGAGTTGAATATTGAGGAGAATAGTGAGGATCATATTGAGGTTGCACCATTTTTCTTTGATGTGTCGGATTTTCCAATTCATCCTCTTGAACCATTACCTAAATCACCTTCCCTCTTTTCCATCGTTCCGACCACTCCTCATTTCACGCTTGACGACTGTGAGCTTGAAAACTTTTCCTTTGAATCTGACACAGTTCTCACAGCCGATGACACGTACGAGTGTTTCACTTTTTCGGACGATGTTGAAGTCTCACCGCCCGAGTTTGAGTCCTTTGCATTTTCAGATGAGTTAGTTAATCCATCAGACTCGGTTGCTTACAGTCGTTTCGAACCATTGATGGAATCTTTCCAGTTCGACACAGTTTACTACGGTGAGAATGAGACTATCCCTAATTCACTCCCTTTCGTCCTTCCTATTGTTCCGACCGTGCAAGTGACCGTTACGCTTTCATCTCAAATACCAAGTTCGGCGTACCCATGTTTTCTTGCGAATCTTGAGGGATTTGACCCTATTTCTCGACGGGTTGATAGGTTAGCACAATCGCTTTTAACACATCGGTCATCACAAATGGCGCTAATTTGTTCACTCGCTTTACACCCTCAAGATCGTACCCCACTTCTTTCTTCTTTCCGCTATTCTTCTCCCCCACCGAGACCATATTCTCTTCTTCCCATTCGGTCTCGTGTGTTTCTCATCTCTTTTCTTTCTACTCCATTCTTTCACCAACTAGACCATTACCACGATAAGATTTTTGAATGGTTGGTGCTAACCTTTGGCTTGTGTAAGGCCAAGCTTAAGTTTGGGGGAATATTTGTATATATGTATATAATTTTTGTTTTCTTTTTCTATAAAAAATAAATAAAAAATTTCAAAACAAATAAAAAAATAAAAAAAATTGTAAATAAATAAACAGGGGAGTGCCGACATTTTGACCCTCTTGGTTTAGTATGATAGTGAGGACACTGTCAAGTTCAAGTTTGGGGGCATGCTCGGTACGTCTTCTTCCTTCGCATTCATTTGTATATATTTTTGCATTTGCATATTTATTTGAAAATCCATAAAAATTTGAAAAATTTCAAAAAATTATAAAAATTATTGTATTCAATTTTGGCCTTATTTGACTAGAGTTTGACATATAGGTTAACTAGTTAGGAGCAACTAGATCTTAAACTTAGTGAATTAAAAACCCTAAAAATAACATTCCTAAAAGTTTAACGGTAGAAAGTATATGCCTTGTAGTTTATTTAGAAATAGGCAAATTTTGGGTTCACTTCTTGGACTAAGTCGAAACAAGGGAAGAGTATTGATGTTCTTATTAGAGTATAAGTTTGAAAAATAGTTCCTAACTTAAGTCTAGATTCTGAAAACGTATACCCTACAAAATGCACAATCACGCACCTTGAAACTTGGATTAGTAGAAGAGACCTTGAAATGCTCTTGTCTAAAGTCCTTAGTACAATGAAAATAAAAAGAAAAAAAAGTGAATAAAGAAAAAAATGGACACTGGTTTTTGTGATTACTTAAGGCTGTAAAAATAGAAAAATATTTAGCGAGGGTGCTTCATCACCTAGTGCCTTAGACCAACTGGTTTGGGAGCCACTGCTAAAAGCCTTGGGTGTTGCAAAACTAGGAAGTACGCTTTAAAACGCTAACGCATCTTGTAATCGGTTGTTGGTACCTCAAGAAGTATTAACGGTCGCATGAAGGATGTGAAAGCGAAAATTCACCAATTAATAAGTGCTTTGGACAATGGACGAGAGTACGATTGCTTGATTTGAATTTCCAAGTGTAGGGGTGATATTTACACACACGTGGGGATATGTGATTGGAGTTTAGATAAGAGAAAGGAATGAAGAATAGAACTTGTATCTTTAGTAGAATTGATAAAAATTCCTAAGTGGAGATGGAACCCTAGAAGGAAAACTTAAGAAATGCCGAAAGCTAAGTAGATCTGCAAGATATATATAATCTTAAGTTAAATGATGAGGAAGTGTGAAGAATATGGGTGGATAATTTACAAGTAAAAGATAATAGAAATCTTAGTTAGAAAACCTAATTGGAGAATAAAAGTCAAAAAGCCAAATTGATAGGATTTTGTGGGTAGTATCCGCTGAAAACCCTCAGGAGACAACACTCCTCCTACTAGGGACACCTAGAGGTTTAACGGCTTGTTGCACGAGCTCAGTGCAATCGCGTTTCCCTGCGAAAGTGTGGCTAGGTTAGATTTTTAAATAATAAGTTTGCTCGAGGGCGAGCAAAAGATAAGTTTGGGGGTATTTGTTCATAACATAATATTGCATTTTGTATGCCCCATTCTTATGCATTTGAGAATAAAAACAGGTGCTTTTGACCCATGTCTGCTACATGTTACAGGTTACAGGTTCTTGGCGCGAAAACAGTGAAAAACACAAAAGACGACACAAAAGAAGGATTTTGACCAACAAATAGGAAGATCTTAGTAAAGCTCAGCAGAAGAACGGTTCACCATCAACAAAGACAACAAAAGATCCAAATCTGCAAGAAAGACGGTTACAAGATCCATTGCAAAGTGTTCGTTGAAAATCCGGTATCACTGTAGAAGCCCAAATGATAATCTGAATACAGAACCAGGAAGCCCAGAGATATACCAAGCAACCCAGAAAAATTCGCCAAGTAAACACACTGTTGGGCCGCGGATCCGCGGCCCAAAGCCCACCAAGGCCGCGGATCCGCGGCTGTCAGATGCCCTAGTGCGCAGAATTTTTTACCAAAACTATTTGGCGGCTGTGGAAAGATTTTCTAGGGGTATATTTGTAACTTTAGACATGCGGTGCAATCTGTAGCCCTAGGGTTTCTATGTCCTATAAATAGAACCCAAGACCTTGTAAATTCTCATGCCTCTTCTCATGAATAAAATTCTTTTTTCTTGAAGTTAGAGAGCATCAACAGTAAGTAGGTTATTTCTCTTGCCCTAGTTCTAGTTTTTTTTTATCTCTGCCCTAGGTAATTTAATTTCTCGCTTTAGTTTAATTTCTTTTAGCTTTTATTAATTTGCAATGGTGTTTTCTCTCTTTAATAAAATCATGTCTTCTTTCATCCCCTCAATGAGCGAGTAGTTTCCTCGCTTGTTAGGGTTAGGAATAGGGAAGGATTTGAGAGATGAAGATCTCTCATCTCTTTTCATTGCTAAACTTTTTTAAACATTAGAACTCCATGCATACCTTTTGATTCCGCTCCCTACGGCACTTTTACCCTCAAGGTAACGGTGAACTCCGTAGTCTAAAGGCCCGGATCTTAAGGTTTTCCATGGAGGTTAGGGTAAAGATTAAGAAAGGAAGGACAAGGATCTAGAGGAAGAATCAATCTTCCCAATCATCCTAATCCCCTTTGTTAATATTTACCATAACTCTAATATGATACACTTAATTAATAGCAATGGAAAGAGATGTAAATCTTTGTTTACCAAATTTTCCCTAGACCTAATCCTAGCAAGTTTCTAATCCTAGTCTCATACAACTTCAATTTTTAGGTTTAATTATAAATCCAAACACCATTTGGAATTAACTCGTAAGAACTTAAAGAAGATTTACACATCCCTGTGGACCGACCCGTATTCACCGGCTAGCTTCATGCGACGCCGTTCTTGATTGCGGTAAATATTTTTGATCGACAAAACCTCTTCCAATCAAGATCCTCATGACTCGTAAGGAGAATTCCCCCTTTGAGACCCTCACGGCTCATAGGATTCAAAAGCCTTAAGCTACAGGGATCTGAACCTGTTCTTAAGCAACTATCACAACCTCCAATGCTGCCCTACAAGTGGTTCAGTATTGACCCTTGTATACAATCCACGGGCACGAATAAACATTTCCTCAACAAAGTCCCACCCGCGACTGGGGATATGTTTTACATAGTGGACAGCCCTTGTAAGTCCTCTCGACTTATAAGGAGAAAATACTCTCGTAAGATCCTTACGACTTATAAGAGAACACACACTTAGGAATCCTCACGATTCCTAAGGAGAAAGTACGCCTACAAGATCCTCACGACTCATAGGGAGAAATACCTTTATGAGACCCTTACGGCCTGTAAAGTTAAAAGCCTTAGTCGACAGGATCTTAACCCTGTTTGCTAAGCCACCTTTGTTCGACATCGACAGAGGCGAATGATGATTCGCTCCTGGCAATATCCCGGTCGTAGCGGTGCTGATGCCGAAATCGGTGTCTAATTCCAAGCTTGCAGCGAAAAGCCAGCAAGCCACACATGCATACGAAATAGTTGAAATGATGGGGCAACTTGCAACAAAATCAGCAAGTAAAAAGTATGCATACAAAATAGCCGAAATGATTGGACAACGCGCAATAAAAAGCAGTGAGTAAAAATAAAACAAATAGCCGAAATGATTGGGCACCGCAAAAAATAGCCGAAATGATTGGGCAATCGTGACTTTCGCGATATAAAAGCTGAAATGATAGAGCATCGCGGAAAGAAAAATATATAAAATGAAAATTTTTGCCCTAAAGATGAGATCACATCGATCCCTGTAGACAATCCAGGGGCACAAACAAAGAGAGACCATACCTTTCCCGCAGGCTCCATCCGAAAGAAGCCAAGTCTTGATGGTTCGCAGACAGCCTGGAGATCATCTCAACATTCGTCTCATTACAACAGACACAACATCAACAAATCAGAGCTGCGGAAAAGTTCCCAGTTTCATGACTCAGCGATGCATAGACAACCGGAAAGTCAACCCTTCCTGGACACGTAGAACATGGCCTATGTCAATCCTGACCCCGTGGGAAGGCCCCAGAGCGGAACCTGGTCCTTGCGGAACACGGCTATGTCAATCCTAACCCCGTGGGAAGCACCCAGAGCAAATCCTGGTGATGTGGAACACGGCTATGTCAATCCTGACCCCGTGGAAAGCATCCAGAGCAAATCCTGGTTACATGGAACATGGCCTATGTCAATCCTGACCCCGTGGGAAACGTCCAGAGCGGAACCCGGTCCTTGCGGAACACGGCTATGTCAATCCTGACCCCGTGGGAAGCATCCAGAGCAAATCCTGGTCACGTGGATTACGGCCTATGTCAATCCTGACCCCATGGGAAGCGTCCAGAGCGGATCCTGGTCCTTGCAGAACACGGCTATGTCAATCCTGACACCGTGGGAAGTGTCCAGAGCAAATCTTGGTCACGTGGAACACGGCTTATGTTAATCCTGACCCCGTGGGAAGCGTCCAGAGCGGATCTTGGTCCTTGCGGAACACGGCTATGTCAATTCTGACCCCGTGGGAAGCATCCAGAGCAAATCCTGGTCACGTGGAACACGGCCTATGTCAATACTGACTCCGTGGGAAACGTCCAGAGTGGATCCTGGTCCTTGCGGAACACGACTATGTCAATCCTAACCCCGTGAGAAGCATCCAGAGCAAATCCTGGTTACGTGGAACACGGCCTATGTCAATCCTGACCCCGTGGGAAGCGCCCAGAGCGGAACCTGATCCTTGCGGAACACGGCCTATGTCAATCCTGACCCCGTGGGAAGCATCCAGAGCAAATCGTGGTCACGTGGAACACGACCTATGTCAATCCTGACCCCGTGGGAAGCGTCCAGAGCGGATCCTGGTCCTTGCGGAACACGGCTATGTCAATCCTGACCCCGTGGGAAGCGTCCAGAGCAAATCCTGGTCATGTGGAACACAGCCTATGTCAATCCTGACCCCGTGGGAAGCGTCTAATGCGGATCCTAGTCCTTGCGGAACACTTCTATGTCAATTCTGACCCAGTGGGAAGCATCCAGAGCAAATCCTGGTCATGTAGAACACGGCCTATGTCAAGCTTGACCCCCTGGGAAACGTCCAGAGCGGATCCTGGTCCTTTCGGAACATGGCTATGTCAATTCTGACCCCGTGAGAAGCATCCAGAGCGGATCCTGGTCCTTGCGGAACAGGGCTATGTCAACCCTGACCCCGTGGGAAGCGTCTAGAGCAAATCCTGGTCACGTGGAACATGGCCTATGTCAATCCTGACCCCATGGGAAGCGTCCAGAGAAAATCTTGGTCACGTGGAACACGGCCCATGTCAATCCTGACCCCGTGGGAAACGTCCAGAGCAGAACCTGGTCCTTGCGGAACACGGCTATGTCAATTCTGACCCCGTGGGAAGCATCCAGAGCAATTCCTGGTCATGTGGAACATGGCCTATGTCAATCCTGACCTCGTGGGAAACGTCCAGAGCGGATCCCGGTCCTTACGAAACACGGCTATGTCAATTCTGACCCCATAGGAAGCATCTAGAGCAAATCCTGGTCACGTAGAACACGGCTTATGTCAATCCTGACCCCGTGGGAAACGTCCAGAGTGGAACCTCGTCCTTGCGGAACACGGCTATGTCAATCCTGATGCCGTGGAAAGCATCCAGAGCAAATCCTGATTACGTGGAACACGGCCTATGTCAATCCTGACCCTGTAGGAAGCATCCAGAGCAAATCCTGGTCTCATAGAACACGGCTAAAGTCAATTTTGACCCCGTGGGAAATGGCCAGAGCAACCCCTGACTCCGTAAAATGCGGATAATGTTAACTTCGTCCATTACTTACGGGTCCTCATGACTCGTAAGGGAGAAAACTCTTTTATGATATCCTTACGACTCTCAAGAGAAAACCCACTTATGAATCATCTTGATTCTTAAGGAGAAATTACACCTGCGGGATCCTCTCGACCTGTAGGGAGAAAATTTTTCGTGAGACTCTCACAGCTCATAAAGTTGAAAGTCTTAGGAGGCAAATCTTAACCCTGACTCCTAAGCCATCGCTGTCCTACAAGGAAATCAAAATAGATTATCCACAAAATGCACTTTATAAAAGGGACACACCATCATGAAGCAAAATATGTCTTTTATTCATGAATCAAAATGAATACAAAATACAATTTATGAAAGAATAAAAAAAATATATACTCTCATTCAGGAGTATGTACAAAAGAAGAATAAAAATATATATACAATTCTTCAAGCCGGCGGACGATTCAATAGGTTTGCCAGTTCATCCTTTTTTCACTGGACCTCGGCTCCATGATTCATTATCGTCAAAAGACGGGCCTCTGCTTGAGCCTGTTGGGCCTGGTTTGAGGCAAGCTGACTTTCAAGCTCTTTTTCGGTAACCTTATGAGCTTCGACCATTTCGCGAGTGAAAATGACGGCCTTATCAATGGCTACCACCTTCTTGATAGCCTCTTGAAGCCCTCGCCAAGATCATATACCCGAGTCTTGGCCGTAAGATTAGCTTGAAGTTCCCTCAGCGCTTTGGAAGCCAGCTCCCTCTCCGAAAACTTTCGGCTGAGCCTCTTCTCGCATGACAGCATATTTGAGACGCATCGTTCGATCAGCCCTCGCAAGCTCGCCTTTGCAGCTACAACCTCTGAGGGAAGGCTTGTAGATTCAAGAATATGCAAGCAAGCCTCCACCTGACAACAGAACTCAACCCAGACTTGCACCAAGGTCTCACTATGGTAAGTAGCAAGAAAGGGAAGAGAACCGTTGGCTTCAGCGACAAATGCTTTAGCCATGATCAGACTGCCAGCACGAAGGTCTTCAATCAGAGCTAACAAGGAGTGAAGGCTTAGCTTTGCCATCCGTTCCGAGGCACGTAGAGCATAGGGGTCGGGCGGCATCACGATGTGAGATTCCAGCGTGGTAAGAGCTGGCAAAACTGTTAAGATTCATAGAAAACAATTAGAGAGATTCACAAGTAAAGAGCGAATGGAACAACATTAAAACTTTACTTACCCACGGTCATGCAAGAAGGGTCTGAAGGCTCCCCAGGCCCGTCAAGAATCTCAACCTCGTCATCGGCCTCCAGAACTGGAGAAGACATCAGTATCGTTATATGGAATATTGATAATGCCGTAAAGAAGACGAACAATACTAACCTTGCCCGGAAGATAGGACGATGCGTTGAGGGGATATTGCCTGTAGAGCAGCCATCTCCAGCAGACGTTGAAAAGATTTCCTGGGAGACAGATCAGCAATAGACGCCGCCAACCCACGCAATTCTGTAAAGACAGAAAGGTTCAGATAATGGAGAGATTATCAAAATAAAATATAGAAGGATACATTCGATTCTTCTTCCGCTTTGGACTGGAGGGATAGCAGCTTCGGCGGCCTCCTCCGGGCCCCCAGGCACATCATCGGGGATGTGGGCCGGTATAATAACTTCCGGATGAGGAGCAGTGGCCATCACCGTAGGCTTCGATGAAAGGGCGATGGCCCCGACTACCTGTCCCGCAGTCTCAGGGCCATCCCCAGAGAGATCCATTGAATCCGCGGCCAACGAAGATACCTCTTCCGGGGGAGCAAGCACCGGGGGAACTGAAATCACCGATGGAAGCTCCGTGGCAGGAAAACAGTTGTATCGACCCCCTCCACACTTACTAGTGTCTCATCGAGGATATTTGCAGGGTCCATGGTCAAGGCGCGACTCGGACTCAGATCCTCTGCCATCAGCGAAGTCCCTGCAAAGTTTTCATGAAGATAAGGATATATATATATATATGTATGTATATGAGCAGTACAAAATATTACAAAGAGATATATGAGTATATCAATGCGCAGAGGAGCCTCTAGTATGGCTTTTTCAAGCCGGCGTTCCTTCCAGAGGAGGTATGCTCGCCGGGGTTCGAGGGTAGACTCGTGGCCACCGGTCCACAACGAAAGCGCATCTTCGTCCTCGGCTGAGATAGGTTGCTTAAGGGCTCTCTCGCCTCCTTCTTCCAAAGGACCTATGAATATCCGCCGTATCGATGGAGGGTCTTCATAAAAGATGACGGCAGGATAAGGCCTCTTCGGGATCCTTACATTCTCAGATTCATCCTTTGAGCGTCTTATAGCCTCAGCTAGTTGTGCGGCTTCCTCAGCAGATGAACCCGGGAAAAGTAGACCACCATCCGATTCTTGCATGGCTAGTGGTTCATCTTGAAGGATAGGCTCTGATTCCACTAAAGAGTCGAGCAGATTGGTGACCATCTTCTTTCTCCTCTTGGACCCAGAACTAACTGCAGAAGACGATTGCTTCCTTCCCCTTGGTGCTTTGGTGCGGCGTTGACCCACTTCGCCTTCAATATCCTCACTCGGCGGTGCTACCGACGACGACACCGCAGCTGATGATACGGCTATCAGCGCCTTATTGGCCCTGGATTGAGCTCTAGTACGCAGTGGCATACCAGCTGTGGGAGTTAGATCCACTTCCGCGGCCTCGGGAATAAGCACGACACCAGTATCTCTCAAGAGAGGGCGAACCACTACTCACGGTCGCAGGAGGACTCCCGTAGCCTGGATTGGAGTGGGAACCCTATATCCAAGGAGCATCCTCCTCTCCTCAGCAATAATGGGATTGACTCGGTGAAGGTACCAGCCCATGAAAGACCCCACACATCGAGGAATATAGTCCGCTTTAGAAATCACGAAGCGAGAGCCGGTGTTCAGCCGCATAAAGTGATGAGCGGCGTCACGAACAACTTCCGACGATGGGCTGGGTTCCACTGTAAACGCCTCAAAGGGGACACCCTGGTCATATCCCAGTTGCCGAGAAAAGCGGTGTAGGTTGTACAACATAAAAAGGGTCGCACCGTTCTGACGAAATACCAGATAACCTGCTCTGATCGCATATAAGTGCATGGCTTCCTTGGGCTTCAGGGAAAGTACTCCCTCTTTCGACGAGTCACAAAGCTGTTGAATCAGTCCTGAGGGAGCAGAAAGGACTCGATCATTGAATACCATCCTGCCTATATTCGCATAGGGATTAATCAGCACACGAATAGTTCCGGACTGAGTCGGATCGGGAGCAGAAGCGTCCACCAACCTCATGAGCCACGGAAATGTGTAGGCATCATAAAAGCGGGGTCTCTGATGCACGGCGAATGCCCCTAGCACGTGGATCTCAATCCATGACATAAAGTAATGAAGAGAGAAGCTTACTACGTCCACACCTGGTGTTGAGGTATTGGCTGCAGCGCTTAACCCATGATACAGATGCGCTAGCCCCGCAATGCCCACGGCTAGTTGCGTCCCTCCAGCAATGCGATGAGCGGGGTAAATGACTGAAGCTCGCATGAATCGACGGTGCATTGGAATGACAAACCAGCTGAGCCAGACGCTGATAAAACCCACGAAGAAAGTCTCTTCATCTATGCTAGGAGCTGCGATCGACTCAAAAGGTACAGCCGATAGGATTGGAATGTAGAACTGTGGCAAATCCTCTTCTTTAGCCGGTAGGTTGTTTAAACCGAACCCAAAGGGGTCGTTGATACTCGCAAACTTTGGAGCCGTCCTTGATAGAACGTCTTCGCGAAGGAAGCAGATGATAAAGCTTTTAAAAGTGACGCCTACTCCTCTGACTCTGTGAATAGCTTCTCAAAAATGCTCAGAGTCTTGATTAAACTTGGGTTCTTGTGGAGGACGACATTTTCAGTCGACAAGCCATCAAGCATAGCAGGCTCAGTTTCGAAGACATACTCATCAGGAGGCAGCAGTTTTTCATAGACCATCCCCCTGACCGACAACCCTGAGATCTCGCGAAACTCTTCCAGAGAAATTGAAACCTTACGGTTCCCTAGAAAGAAGGTGTTGATGGGAAGATTCCATTGCTTTAAGAAGGCCTTAACCCACCAGACATGGGGGGGCTGATAGTGGAAGAGAGACGCGTATACCGCCTGATAGAGTCCGACCTTCTGCAGTCATGCACGATGAGCCGACAGGATATAACGAGCCTAGAGAAGGTAACCTGTGGGTTGTCGAGGAGTAAGCCCTATTTTGTAAACCTGCCCTTAGGGCTGGGCTTCACCTTAGCAGATACGACGCCCTAAGATGTCTATAGCCAGCACGGGGTGGTTTAGAATCCCAGTTGTCGACGGCTCGAGCCGTCCCACAGGGGTCCAGTTCAACATCTCCACAGTAAAGGCGGTCCGTGGATGCTCCATTGGCAGGAATGGGTAAGTAGGCTATGTTGGTATCTCGCAAAGAAAGCTGTGGCAACCCCGAATGATGTGCCCATACCAGGTCCCTCATAAAAGAAAGTTAGTGCGATTAGGGTCGTGAGCTCTAATCATTGCCATCACCTCTTCATCAGACGGTGATTGAGGAAAGGCGGCCTCCGAGCGGGTGAAAGGGAAGTATGGAAGAGAAGCTATTGTCCCTGAGACAGATAAAAGGAAACTATTAATGAAGCCTACACGTGTGTGTATATATTTGTAAACATATATATATATATAAGAGAACAGTAGAAGAAAACGATAAACAACTTATTTTATGGGACCATTGGTTTCAAAACACAGGGGCCCCACAAAATCAAGATGGCTGCTCACTAATAATGAGGCTGAGCAATCATCATGAGAATAAAGGGAAGATTCTCAATGAATTCAAATGACTCTACACATTCCCCCAAAGGGAAACCCATCTTGGACTCTGCGAAAATCAAGTAGAATCTCTACTGAAATTTTTTCTGTAAGAACAACTCAGGAGGAAAAATCCTAAGAAGTCTTCTTTTAAAGAACTAAGTTCTTTAGAGGAATTAAATTCCTTTTGAACAGAGGAATTAAATTCCAAGAAAACATTTTCAGAGTTAAAAGACTCTTTCGGATGGAATTAAATTCCATAAAAGAGACAAGTATCACCATCGATCCCTGAGATCAGAGAAGCCCTAACAAGAGGAGTTTGTTATTTAAGGATTGGAAATTTTTAAAGAACTTGGAAAGATAGGTTCTTGTTAAAGGGGAAACCCTTGGTATGGATTTAAATTCCAAGAGAAAATTTCTACAAAGAGTTCCTCGGCCGTTCAAGATCATTACCTGAAAAAGGAATTCTTTTATTGACAGAGTTAAACTCTGAAATTTTTTGAAACAGAGAACTAAGCTCTGGGAAAGAGAATTAAATTCTCAGAGGAAAAACGAGCAAGGAAGAAGATGGAAAAAATGGAGGCGCTTCCGAAGAGACCCATGCATTTATAGGATGTGATGGGAAACGGTTCATCTATCCCCTTTCCTAGGCAGATCCAACGGCCACAAAAGTTACAGCGTTGCACTCACGTGCAAACTGTTGGAGATAGTGCCCTCATAGTCAATTATTAGGTCACAGGTACGTGATTGTAATGATTGAGGGAGGACCTATCCCGGTAGGACAGTCTTACTCGAGATGATAGTATGCTATCTGGTTTGCCTTTATCATCGTGTACTGTTTTAAGTGACATGACACGTCGCTATTACACGTTGATAGAGCCCCTAGGATTCTTGCTTGACCACCAGCAGTATGAGGGCGATCATATAAGTGGGAGCTGGGGGTCTACAAGCTTATCCTTAAAAGGTCCCTGGTCGTGGGAGTTTCGAGACTGGGCATCGATACTCCATTAGTAGACTAGTGTATACAGTCGAGACCCCGACGAGGGGCGGTGGCCGGTCTCACAAGCCACTGGTGTCAGTTGGATCACCTAAGATGTATACAGGTGCTCATTGGGTTATGAGTACACCGGACAGGACTCGCAGGGAACATGCTAGTTGGTCATATACCAGACGTCAGATGGCAGTTCCCTGGTGACATGTGTGCAGGTTAGTTCATCGACCTGGGGATCGTCATTTGTCTCGTGTGAGTTCCCACTGTACTTTGATTACTACCCTACCACGGCTCAAAGGAGTCGTGCAAACAGGTTTTAGTTGGGTACAGTCCCGAGCCACATGGAGGCAGTGAGCGTATCTTCAGGGGTTCGTCTCTCCCGGTATTGGGGGTGAGGTCGTGCTGTGTCTAGGAGAGCCATTACACAAAGTCCTTGGCCAAGGCAAGGAGATTTACTGGTAGGTATTCCAGTAGTATCTCAGGGTGTTCTGGGCTACACTCCGACACGACTTGTACCGCTTTTGGGGGTCTGACTTTTACCAACCCCCTAGGCCCGCCATGCGATACTCATGGATCGAACGGACCGGACTGCACGGATATTGTCACTGACAGGCTCAGTAGGGTGTCAGGATGAGTTCGCTCATCGACGTCCCTTTTAGTCAATAGCTGGTGGCCCGTTACGTATTGGCTTATACCTCTGACGGGCTAGTGGTTAAATCCACAGCCATTGTATTGACGAGTCTTTAGAGTCCACCACACTTTCAGTTACTCAAGCTTTCGGGCGAAACGCTGTAGAGGCCGTATGGAGATATGGCAGGGTCCGATCAGATACGTGCGGTATTGCACGGATCAGGATCGGACGGTTTGTACTAGTAGCCGTATAGGTATATGGCAGGGTTCGATCAGATACGTGCGGTATTGCACGGATCGGGATCGAACGGATATTACTAGCCGGCTTTGGTTTAAGCCGGTCCTAGTTTAGTACAGTGTAGATTTTGTCTCTTTGCATTTGTATCCGGACGGAATACAGATGCGGGTGTGTATGCACAGTGTCGGGGTTTTCCTGTAATTTATTACGGGACCAGTTTTCTGGAGTTGCCAGTTTGCATTCCGTTCCGGCCGGTTTTCCTTTGTTCTTTCCCGGCCGGACTTTTCCGATGGAGGGGGTAATTTGCAGTTTTGCAAATTACTTTTGTGGAGGGGTTTTCTTGCATAATGGTTTGATTATGATAGGATTTGAATCTTTCTTCCATGCTTGCTTTGACTTGTGATTTGAGTGGGCATGGTTTTAATAGTGTAAAGCATGCTTGTATGTTTCTTTGACCTTGGATGTGGTCACCATTTTTTTGATCCTACACTCACCTCCCTTTGTTTTTCCTTCCCACCAATTTCCTACTTGATTGGGCCGGCCACATTTTGGTGTGAGTGAGAGAGAATGGTTCTTTTTTGTATGAGGAAATTTCATGATCTCATTTTTTATCTTGCACACAAAACCTTCTCACCTCTCCAAAGTTCTTCTTGATTCCTCCATCCAAAGGCAACAAACCCCAAAGAGACAAGTAGCCTCTACACTACACTTCCTACAGCAAATCTTGGACGCGTCGATTCGCCAGCTTCGCGCCCGAGTTGCCTCGGTATTGAGGTGGGAGCCCGTAAAAGCTACAGGCGATGTGGTGCCCTTTCCGACGAGGAGGAGACGGACGGAGATCCCGCGAGGAGATCGGAGTGGAGATGAAGACCGGAGGACTTGGATCGTCGGTATATCTCTTCCCTTTCTTATTAGTTGCGTAGACTTGTTAATGGTTACGATCCGGTTATAGTGCGCGGTGGTGCCGGTTTGCAAAGTCCGCAAAATTTAAGTTTATCACCGCTTCCGCATTCCGGCGTAGGATTGACGGCCGGGGCGCCGCCGTGCACTTACAGTGGTATCAGAGCCAGGTTATTAACTTCGTCTAGCTTCGTTTGATGTGTTTTTCAGTTCCGATCGACCAAAATTCCAAAAACCGTATTTTTCCTTCACATCAGTTTCTGTTGAAATTTTTTGAAGTCTAAAAATTTTTCAGGTTGTAAAATATTGATGTACTGGAAAATCTAAGAGCTCTGTAAAAATTCGATGAAGTGACTCCACAGTTGGAGCGCGGAACCGCCGCGAAAACCCCATTTGTGCGGCCCTTCCGCCGCGCACTATTCACATCACTTCACCAATTTTTTACAGAGGCCTTCTGGGCTTAAAATATGGGCTTTGGAATATTAAAGTTGGGCCAATTGTTTCTGTGAGTGCTACAGTTTTCTTTGGGGCCCACTTGTTAATGTTTGATCAATCGGAAAATTTTAAACACATTTTTCACAGTATTTACATTATATCTGCGACCGTGAATGTCACTCGATCGGTAAATCCGGTCTAACTGCTATAGCCCGGTTAGACGGATTTGCGAACGTGACTTTCACGTTGATGTTCTATGTATTTGCTGTGATGTTGCGGATCGGTCGTGGGATAGCCTGGATGCAATGCTAGTACAGTTGTGGTTGTATAATGTACATTTGATATTGCGGGGCGAGCGTCCGACATGTGGACTGCCGTCACTGCCTGTTTGTATTATTCTTTTGGGGCACGACCTGGTTGCGGTCGATGTACCCGGTGTATGTATATTTTACTTTCTGTACTAGGATTTCCCCGCGGAGGGGTGCACGGATAGCCGGGTTCTGGAGGGCAACAAGCCCGCATCTCATGGCATTGGGACGGAGGGGGCTTCACTCCAGGATTGGCGGACTATTCGCCGCACTCGTAGGGGGTACAGGTTGACCCAGGAGGGGTGCCCAAGTGACCGGATTCCGTGAAGTGCTGGGTGGTCCATTCACGGTGCTGAAGGGGGCTGCCTCGCTTCAGGTTTTGGCGGGTGACTTGCCGCGCCCGTAGGGGTCTAGGTTTTCATTGCACAGGCTATCCACACGACCAGGGGAACGTCGGGTTTCAGCGGCTCTGTGAAACCCGGGGATCCCAGATATCTGTATTGTTTCTGTGATGTGTTCATTCTCTGTGATGTTGCATTTTATTCACGCTTTGAGCGAATATAATATATTGGTATATATATTAGTAGATGTTGTATATGTTTTGCATCCGCGCTAGTCCAGTCCCCGCTCTGTCGTTAGTTAGCTAACCTAACGGGTAATGACGGGACCCAGTGGCGAATGCGGATGGCATATACGTACGTCAGTATATTTTCGTTCTTTGTGGTGTGATCAATTGATGGGACTGCGTTGATTCGGATCAATGCAAGTTAAAACAAACCTAATCTGATGTTGTTGGAACACTTTTCAAAAAGCTGTTATTGCAAGGACGTTCATTTCTGTTTTGCATCGTGGTATTCATTTGGAATATCCTGCTCCTCAGTCGACGAGGCAAGGGCCGAGATCCCTTCACCGGGAGTGACCCCTTGGACAGAAGTTTGCGTCAGGGCATTAACTTCACTATAGCCGATTACTTTTGCTTTGCATCGTGGTATTCAGTTGGAATATCCTGCACCTCATTCTACGGGGAAAGAGCCGAGATCCCTTTACCGGGAGTGACCTCTTTAGTAAAGGTTTTCGTCACTATATTTTCTAAAAAGCTATCCGTTCCTTCAACGATATCAAGTTCATTACGTTAAAGGTTTTCGCCAGAAACCATTCGTAGCCCTCCGTCGTTTCATATGGGTAGTCAATAGTATTCAAGCTGTGTTTGTTGGCCAAAGTCAAGGCACAGTGTTTGGTAGCTGTTGGCTATTCATATGCAGCATAGATAGATGCGTTGGTTTGGAACAGTCGTACTGCCTTGTTGGCCAAAGTCAAGGGTATGTACGGGTGGATTCAAATTAACCTGGAGAATGACGGGCAGAACTTGACATGTGACTTATGATTTGTTGGCCAAAGTCAAGGTCATAAGAGCATGGGGCAGAAATCACATCGGGAGTTTCAAAAGTACTGAAACTTGCCAGATATGCGCATACCTTCTGGAGTGTGATACCGTGAGCGGATTCCGTCACGTTGTCATGCGATGAGAGTTGGATCCCGATTCCCACTGATGAGTTGGTTTACTCCTCGGGTGACCCCGACTAATTCTTCTTTCAGGTTTGGAGGAGAATTTGAGGTACAGTGGGAGGTTTCCAGATTAGATAAATTGGTAACCATTCTGATCTAGGATAGAGTGCACGCTGAGTGTTTCTTCTCTCTCTCTCTCTGGCAGCGACCATTGACCCGACCCTAAGATTTTGACTCAGTGACCAAGTTGACCGAACCTTCTTAACACTGGCTTTTGGATTGTCAGAGTTGCAAACCTCATTGCCACTCCTACTTTTACCCTTTTCTCTAGGACACCCCGCATTACTGCGAACGTCCACTTCCATTGGACAAAACCATCGTATGGTTAGATACGAACTCGAAAGAATTTATTCGAGGATGGTTTCCGGTTCTGGAGAAAACGGATAGGATTATTCAGTTGTCTTTTCCTTTTACCCTCTCTCAGGTTACGAGTACTCCTTGGTTTAGGGGTAGTACACCTATTACGCAAATTGGATTGTCTTCTTCCAAACCTTAGGCTGGTGCCGACCGGTAGGGAATGAAGAAAACCAATTAGCATAACAATGGTGTGCAGAAGGTATTAAGTTCAGACAAAGCAAGGGATTAGTAAGAGGGCAAAGTAAATTGCAACAGATATTCACGACCAAACCAAATATTTCGTTACCACTCCCACATCACCTTTGTATTTCTCCAGGACACTCCGTATCACTACGAAGATCCACAGTTTATTTGGATACTCCATCGTATGGTTATATACGAACTCGAATGGAACTTGTTCCAGTTCGGGGATGGATTCTGGTTCAGGAGAAATAGGAATAAGGTTTATTCGGTTGTCTTTTATCTTCACCCTCTCTCATTGCGAGTGTTCCTAGGATTAGGACAGTACACCCATTATGCTTATTGGATAGTCTTCTTCCAAACCATAGGCTGGTGCCGAACGGTAGGGAAGGAAGAAAACCATTTGGCCTAAAGGGGTGTACAGAAGGTAATGACTAAAGACATATGAAGGGATTTGGAGAGGTGGCAAAGAATTATACGGTTACAGTCGTGAATCTGGAAGAGGCATTACTAGGAATACCAGGATACCCCATCGGAACATTTCAATGTTTCGGTCTCACTGTGTACTGTTAAAAGAAAACTGATTTCCCGATTAGATACTTACTCAGGGTATGTATTTACCAGGTACGATTCTCACATCTGTATGGTTTTACAGATGATGAGTGGGAGTAAGTTATTGGGAATTAGGTGATCATCCTCATTATATCGGGATTCGTTGTAATCGGTGATATTTGAGGAAATCACCTGGGCTGTTTGCCGGTCGGCAAATATTTGGTTTTGAATATCCGCTGTTATGCACCAATCTCAAATTGATATATCTGTACGTCTATTTTCATAGAGTGAGATATACCTTTCTGAAATTATGTCTACGACATTTACCTATATCAGTGGATGGTTAGGTAAGGAGCATTAAACAGCGGTGTAATTCTTCTTAACCATAAGTACAGTTTTCAACCTACGACACACAGTGAATGAGTTATCAGACTCGAGGGACTTATACAGAGTATTGTATGTTGTCCAGGGTCCATCAGGACAGAGGGGTTGGTCCTCATACTATATTCGGTTTACTTTTAACTTCTCTAGTTCTTAGACATGTGTTTCGTAGAAACACAGGGTCTAAGTTTTGAGGAGTTATAGGTATTTGAATAGAGTAGAGAACCAGGTGTAGCAAGTATCGGGATTCTTCAAGTGATCGAAGATGTAGATACTTGTGTATGATATTCAGTTGATAGTAATGATTAAGAGAACTTGCTTCTCTTTCAGGTTACTCATAATTGGAAGTGTTCCTAAGTTGAGTAACGCTGATCCGCCTCCTTCCATTTAGTTGACATGCACTGGAGACAGCTGCATGATTTGAATCTAGTTCAATTAAATCAGTGCCTCTGGTTCTATATTGGATATAGAACAGTTCATATCTTAACGATGTTAAGGTACGGGGAGTTGTCCGGTTTATGATTAAAACCAGACACTGGACAACTCAAGGCACGTTTCTGTAATGGCTGTTTGTGGGTTGACCCAGGCTATGACGAGGGTTGATTTTCTACCATCTGGATGAACAATAGCGATATTGTTCTAGACTCGCCACAGTTTTATTAAAAAATGGATTTTTTCAGAAAGCAGTAGTGGGAGTATGGTAGAACTGGAAGTGATTCCAGAACCACAAACGATTACTGAAGATTTGATAAGGAACCTAAAGATTCAATCTGGATTGACATTCCATTGGCCACTCCGCAGATAAGGTGGGTAACTTCAGGCACCCGAGAGGTACTCCGGTAGCCTCAAGGACGGTGACAGGGAAGTTCTTGTTTACCCAAAATTACCATTGCTGTTGTTCCAGGTTGCGAGACCCGGCGGGAGGATGAGTATAGCGTCGTTCTAAACTAGCTTTAGAAGTACGTGTATATGACTCTGGCAGAGGGTTGTCGTAGTCAGTGGGAGCAGCGGAAGCATTGGTGGACATCAGGCTTATATCTATTTATAGACTAAAGCAGATGTAGCGGAGATAGATCATCTATTTCTGATGTGACAGTCATGGGTTTGACGTCATCAGAATAGGGGATGGATCTGTTGAGAAGGTAGTAGGGTGTGATATCCTGGTATTTGGATGATATACACAGAGTGGGAAAGGAAACTCCTACACTACGATCGGTTATACTTTGGTCGTCACACAGTAGTTTCTCCACACAGGACTTGGACATTATATCAGACATACTGGTTACTGGATCTATGGTATTAGATCTAGATTTGGGTGGTTTCCCATTCTGGGTACTTGACAGCATTCTAAGAGTATTTAGGATGGACGACTCCTGGCACGGTAGTGTACCTGCAGGTAATGGAGTCACCCTCTCCAAAGGTGTCTTACAGACTAAAGGGGAGAGGGACGTGCATGATTGGCAGATCACTTGCTCAGGCAATTGAGTCAATCATGAGATGTCAAGTACCACACCAGATGTTGTTCTTGCACAAGATGCAATAAGTTGACATTAATCCAATCCTGGAGAAACAATCGGAAGCAGTTTTAGAACATAAGTGGATGTTCTAGCGATATGATAACGACAGCCTCATTCAGGAGACAGTTATCATTCCAGGCTTCCAAGGTGACATGGACGACAAGGAAGTTGTCAGAGTTATAGTTTTCCTTCTGATGAGGGGCAGTATTTTGGACAGGTGGTCCAAGGCAATACTGAGGGAGGCATGGCGCGCAGGTTACTGATTAAGTTCAGTTGACGATACAGTCTAAGAAGTTTGGATTTGGAGTTCATTTATGAGATATGTCCCATCAGACATCCAGACACATTCTAAGACAGGTATTGCTCATTTCGGGAGATGGGTTTCTCCGCGAACTTGAGATATAGAGAGACATAGAAAGAAACAACTAAGCGGATCCACTCACTAAGGCTATTCCTCGAACGCAATAGTTCCGCAAACGAGCTTTGTGAGACTGACTAGTAGAGGAGTTGGATGTTCGGTATCACACGGGCTGTGAGTATGCGACATCGCAATAATTAGCCTTGAGTGCAAGTGGGAGATTGTTGGAGATAGTGCCCTCATATTCAATTATTAGGTCACAGGTACGTGATTGTAATGATTGAGGGAGGACCTATCCCGGTAGGACAGTCTTACTCGAGATGATAGTATGCTATCTGGTTTGCCTTTATCATCGTGTACTGTTTTAAGTGACATGACACGTCGCTATTACACGTTGATAGAGCCCCTAGGATTCTTGCTTGACCACCAGCAGTATGAGGGCGATCATATAAGTGGGAGCTGGGGGTCTACAAGCTTATCCTTAAAAGGTCCCTGGTCGTGGGAGTTTCGAGACTGGGCATCGATACTCCATTAGTAGACTAGTGTATACAGTCGAGACCCCGACGAGGGGCGGTGACCGGTCTCACAAGCCACTGGTGTCAGTTGGATCATCTAAGATGTATACAGGTGCTCATTGGGTTATGAGTACACCGGACAGGACTCGCAGGGAACATGCTAGTTGGTCATATACCAGACGTCAGATGGCAGTTCCCTGGTGACATGTGTGCAGGTTAGTTCATCGACCTGGGGATCGTCATTTGTCTCGTGTGAGTTCCCACTGTACTTTGATTACTACCCTACCACGGCTCAAAGGAGTCGTGCAAACAGGTTTTAGTTGGGTACAGTCCCGAGCCACATGGAGGCAGTGAGCGTATCTTCAGGGGTTCGTCTCTCCCGGTATTGGGGGTGAGGTCGTGCTGTGTCTAGGAGAGCCATTACACAAAGTCCTTGGCCAAGGCAAGGAGATTTACTGGTAGGTATTCCAGTAGTATCTCAGGGTGTTCTGGGCTACACTCCGACACGACTTGTACCGCTTTTGGGGGTCTGACTTTTACCAACCCCCTAGGCCCGCCATGCGATACTCATGGATCGAACGGACCGGACTGCATGGATATTGTCACTGACAGGCTCAGTAGGGTGTCAGGATGAGTTCTCTCATCGACGTCCCTTTTAGTCAATAGCTGGTGGCCCGTTACGTATTGGCTTATACCTCTGACGGGCTAGTGGTTAAATCCACAACCATTGTATTGACGAGTCTTTAGAGTCCACCACACTTTCAGTTACTCAAGCTTTCGGGCGAAACGCTGTAGAGGCCGTATGGAGATATGGCAGGGTCCGATCAGATACGTGCGGTATTGCACGGATCAGGATCAGACGGTTTGTACTAGTAGCCGTATAGGTATATGGCAGGGTTCGATCAGATACGTGCGGTATTGCACGGATCGGGATCGAACGGATATTACTAGCCGGCTTTGGTTTAAGCCGGTCCTAGTTTAGTACAGTGTAGATTTTGTCTCTTTGCATTTGTATCCGGACGGAATACAGATGCGGGTGTGTATGCACAGTGTCGGGGTTTTCCTGTAATTTATTACGGGACCAGTTTTCTGGAGTTGCCAGTTTGCATTCCGTTCCGGCCGGTTTTCCTTTGTTCTTTCCCGGCCGGACTTTTCCGATGGAGGGGGTAATTTGCAGTTTTGCAAATTACTTTTGTTGAGGGGTTTTCTTGCATAATGGTTTGATTATGATAGGATTTGAATCTTTCTTCCATGCTTGCTTTGACTTGTGATTTGAGTGGGCATGGTTTTAATAGTGTAAAGCATGCTTGTATGTTTCTTTGACCTTGGATGTGGTCACCATTTTTTTGATCCTACACTCACCTCCCTTTGTTTTTCTTTCCCACCAATTTCCTACTTGATTGGGCCGGCCACATTTTGGTGTGAGTGAGAGAGAATGGTTCTTTTTTGTATGAGGAAATTTCATGATCTCATTTTTTATCTTGCACACAAAACCTTCTCACCTCTCCAAAGTTCTTCTTGATTCCTCCATCCAAAGGCAACAAACCCCAAAGAGACAAGTAGCCTCTACACTACACTTCCTACAGCAAATCTTGGACGCGTCGATTCGCCAGCTTCGCGCCCGAGTTGCCTCGGTATTGAGGTGGGAGCCCGTAAAAGCTACAGGCGATGTGGTGCCCTTTCCGACGAGGAGGAGACGGACGGAGATCCCGCGAGGAGATCGGAGTGGAGATGAAGACCGGAGGACTTGGATCGTCGGTATATCTCTTCCCTTTCTTATTAGTTGCGTAGACTTGTTAATGGTTACGATCCGGTTATAGTGCGCGGTGGTGCCGGTTTGCAAAGTCCGCAAAATTTAAGTTTATCACCGCTTCCGCATTCCGGCGTAGGATTGACGGCCGGGGCGCCGCCGTGCACTTACAGAAACATGTGAGAACAACGTTGTGGGGGCATTTGTTCCCTCCTGAAATATCAGGAAAATCCCCAATGGGGGCATCACGTGTCCACACGTGACCAAGGGTCACGTGCTGACATGTGCTGATTTCCTGAAGATTCTTTTATAATAGAATTGGATTCTAATCAACAGGAGTCACATGCCCACACGTGATGGGCCCTTTAAACCTACTGAAAAAGGATTAAAAGATATAACAAAACATCAACGAACACCCCAATGGGGCATCACGTGCCCATACGTGACCACAGGTCACGTGCAGACACGTGATGGGTTCCTAAGCTCTCTGACTTATAAGAAGTAAATTCTAATCAAACCATCAATGAATGGGGTCACATGCCAACACGTGATAGGTCTTCAGACACACTGAAAAAGGTATAATAAAACAACAGGAAAAACCCCAAGGGGTATCACGTGCCAACACGTAACCCGTGACTAAGTTCTTCAATTAATAGAATTAAATTCTATTTTAATGATCAAACAGTGGGATCACGTTCCAACACGTGATAGGCTTTTAAAGCCTTCTGAACTAATAGAATTAAATTCTAATCGAGAACCCTAACTGGAAAAATATTTCTCTAAATCTTTCCAAACAAAAAAGATTGTGCTCTGTAAAGTAGAGCACCGTTGGATTAAAAATCCAATGGTGACTAAAATCACCAACTTATAGAAAGATTCTATATAAGGAAAGATTTTCTTGAAATTCACCAAGAATAACAAACAGAATATCTTTTGGATTAAAAATCCAATGGTGAATAAAATTCACTGAGTGATCTAAAAGATCATGTTAGTTACAGAAACAACCAAAATCTTTCAATGAAAGATTGACTAAACAAATTGATTCTTTTCTTTCTCCTATAAATAGGAGCTAAGAAGAGAAGAGAAGGATCTTGGATTTTTGGAGGAAAAAACAACAACAGAGAGAAAAAAGAGAGGAGAATTTAATTCTCAAGAGAGAAAAGAAGATCTTTTCAGAAGAAAAGAAACCCTAGGTGAGAATGGGGAAAGAGATCTAAGCTCCATAAAACAAAAAGAGAATTTAATTCTCTATTTAAGAGTTTAACTCTTCTGAATAAGAACTTAGTTCTTCCTTTGGTTGAAGATCTGCAGAAGCAGATCTCCGCACAAGTTGAGAATTTAATTCTCATCGGGGAGATTCTGCCATGCAGATCAAAAACTTAGAGGGAGAATTGAGTTTAGAGAATTTATTTCTCCCAAATTCATAGGAATTTAATTCCTCCAAATGAAATTAGGGTTTAACCCTACATAAGAATTTAATTCTTCCAAATTCATAGGAATTTAATTCCTCCAAATGAAACCAGGGTTTAACCCTATATGAGAATTTAATTCTCCTAAATTCATAGGAATTTAATTCCTCCAAATGAAATTAAGGTTTAACCCTACATAAAAATTTAATTCTTCCATATACATAGAAATTTAATTCCTCGAAACAAAATTAGGGTTTAACCCTACCAAAGAATTTAATTCTCAAACAAAGGACTTAAATTATCCATGCACGTAAACGTGGTCACATGGCAACACGTGGCCCTTCCTTTAATTATCAGAAAAGAACAAATGAGACATGGTCACGTGCCCCACGTGACCCTCAAACAGACTCCTCAAAATGAAAAAAAAAGAAGCATGAAGGCAATGCCTCACGTGCTCACACGTGACTCTCAAAACAAAAGGGAACAAATCCAAGGGCAGAATCAATTTTGGGCGCCCTCACGTGTCCCCACGTGACCCCTAATAAACACTTTAATAATCAATACATGGATACCCATCACGTGCCAATACGTGATAGCCTGAAGACCAAAAGTGTTTAACACTTATTTGAATATTCTGAGAACAAAATAAAGGAAGTGTGGCCCCATCTTCAGATGCCTCACGTGCTCACACTTGATGGCCTGAAGGCTAAATGTTTAACACTTATTTGCAGATTTGAGGGTAAAATAAAGGAGTTTTGGCCCAATTCTCAGGCGCCTCACGTGACCCCACTTGACTACCCCCTTTTTAGTGTTTAACACTATTTTGAGCATTTTGTCCACGGTGTTTAAACACTGTTTTAAAGCGCATCACGTGAGAACACGTGATCGCCAAATATCTTCTAGTGTTTAATACTATTTTAAAACCAATCTAGCCCAAATTAACTAAGTCTTCCAGAGGCAAGACTTCCCTTTGACTGAGCCTCAAATATATCCTTGTCTTCCAAGATTGATCATCTCATATGGCATATGAGTGCTCAGCACTCAATAAAAGATAAAAATATGGTTAGAACCCAGACCCATGCTTAGCATTGCTAAATAATGGGAGGGTTGAACCCAGACAAATGTTCAACAGTCCAAATATAGGTCCAATATTTTGAACCTAACTGGACTTAGCCCAAGTTGGCCATAAGTCCTCAATTTAGATTTAACTGAGCCCATGTGCCCATAATCTAATTAATTGATCTTAGTTCCAAATTGGACTACAAATTTCCCAATCAACTTTGGTTCAAGGGTACATCTCTTCACTCCTTTGATATTTGTCGTTGTAATCCTTCAACGTCTTGAGAGAAGTGACGGGTCCCGATAACCAATCATTCCATGGACTGTGGGGTCCTTAAACTCATGGACTATGATGTCCTTAACCTCGGACTGTGGGGTCCTTAAATTTATGGACTATGATGTCCTTAACCTCGGACTGTGGGATCCTTTTAAACCCCTGAACTATGATGTCCTTAACCTTGGACCGAAATGTCCTTAAACTAATATTGGACCACCAAGTCCTTAAACTGGTAATCGACCGTAATGTCCCTAAACTAAACAACAGAGGCCAAATACTCTTTTGTTGGATCTAAATGATCCCGTTAAGTTGATCTTAGTCTAAAATTAGACTAACGTATCCTTAACTAACGTTTAAGTTGATCTTAGTCTCAAATGAGATTAACGTATCCTTAAACCCAACCCCCAAACCCAAATCTAAGAAAAATACGGATTTGGACTAATCCACGCCCTACGGGCGATAACATAAATTAGTCTTCGTATACAATCCACGGAAAACCAAAAACAAAACAAACACACACGACACGAAGTGACCATCTGGAGAAGGAGAAAGTGGCTACCGCAAAGCGGTAGCGTAATTAACTGCAGGGGCTTGCGCCTGCAGGGAAGAGCATCCCCACAATCAAAAAACCCCTCAAATGAGGGGGAATCTGATAAATTATGCTACATCGGCCGCATCCGTTTAAACCTTCGATACATGGTGTCATAAATCAATTTGGCATTTTCGGAGAGGTGGATGGATTGCACCAATTAGCATCTTCCCCGAATTCAGGCGAGACGGACCTACCCGGTCGCGTCCCCATGTTTCGGCGGGGAATAGGGTACTTGATCTTTTTACATGCATGGAGAGATGAATCCTTTGTAGAATTAAATTCTCTTATAGGATTAAACCCTAATTTTATTTAGAGGAATTAAATTCCTATATGTTCGAAAGAATTAAATTCTTTAAACGCAATTCTCCCTCTACGTTTTGGATCTGCATGGCAGAATCTCCCCGATGAGAATTAAATTCTCAACTTATGGGGATATCTACTTCTGCAGATCTATTACCATGAAGAAGAACTAAGTTCTTAAATTAAGGGTTAAACCATATCTTTGTTGGAGGAATTAAATTCCTATGTGCTTTGTGGGAGAATAAAATTCTCTGGACTTAGATCCTCCCTTAGGCTTTAGATCTGCATGGCAAAATCCCCCCGATGAGAATTAAATTCTCAACTTATGGGAAGATCTGCTGCTGCAGATCTTCAACCAAAAGAGGAACTAAGTTCTTATTCAGAAGAGTTAAACTCTTAGTTTGATAATTAAATTCTCTTTTTTGTTTTTATGGGAGCTTATAGAATGATCTCTTTTCCTCTCTTACCTAGGGTTTCTTTCTTTTATGAAGAGATCTACTTTTCTCTCTGAAGAATTAAATTCTCTCTCGTTTTGTATTCTTTCTCTGTTGTTGTCTCTCTCTTTTTTTTCCTTCTCTTCTTGGGTCCTATTTATAGGAGAAAGCACAGAATCAGTTTGTTTAGTCAATCTTTCATTGAAAGATTTTATTGATTTTATAACCAACATGATCTTTTAGATCACTCGGTGAATTTTATTCACCATTGAATTTTTAATCCAAAAGATATTTTATTTGTTATTCCTGGCAGATTTTAGGAAAATATTTCCTTATGTAGAATCTTTCTATAAACTGGTGATTTTTAATCACCATTAGATTTTTTAATCCAACAATGCTCCACTTTACAGAGTGCAATCTTTTTGTTTGGAAAGATCTAGGAAAATATTAGGGTTCTTGATTTCCCTTAATTAGAATTTAATTCTATTAGTTCAGAAGGTTTAAGAGCCTATCACGTGTTGGAACATGACCCACTGATTAAGCATTTAACCAGAATTTGATTCTATTATTTTAAAGAACTCGGGAACTCATCACGTGTCGGCACACGTGTGGGCACGTGATACCTCATTGGGTTTTTTTTTGCTGTTTTATTATACCTTTTAATTCCTTTCAGTGGGTTTAAAGGCCCATCGCGTGTGGGCACGTGAGCTCTTTTGATCAGAATTCAATTCTTATTATTTCAGAGTCCTCAGGAAACCATCACGTGTCAGCACGTGACCCCCCATTTTTTGTATTTTATGAGGGAACATTAACGTCGTCTAAATAACCGAAAATGATGTTAGAATTACGACTACGAAACACTCCGAATTGCCTTTACAAAAATATAACATCACATGCAATATCAATAAAAACAAGCAACACCTGAAACACCAAAACCCAGGGATTGGAACACAGACCCAAAAAAACCCCAGACCACTCAAGAAAACCGGTGGTGCCGGTCCTGTAGCAGCATGTGGCCGGTCCAAATCCGGCGAGAGGAGCTCGTTTTCGTCTGGTGTTCATGTTACATCTTATGCAACATTCTTCAACTGCTTAAAAAAAATTTAGACACCTTAAAATTTCGACAAAAACTAGGTTATTGTTTCGAGTATTTCGGAGTTGTTTCGGTTTCGTAATTCTACAAATATCGTCAAATTCTCTACCATGACTCTGATACCACTGTAGGGTTCCCTAAGGTCGTCGCTGGGCTTCGAGAGGCATCGTCCATGCCATTTTTAAAAAAATTGGCGCGCTAAAGAACCCTAACCTAGAATCTTAACTAGAGAATTAGACGAACAAGTATGTACACATTTTTACATCTAAGTGAATAAGGAATACAACCTTTGTAGACCGGTCCTTCACTTCAATAGCTCCATGTAGTAGTCCCTTCGCTCCAAGTAGTGAACTCTCGGACTCTAGAAAGGCTCCACAAGATGAAAAGAACAAGCTTGCTTGAAGTTTTCGAGGCCGAAGATGATCTACATCGAGGAGACACCAACTCAAGCTACCTCTTCACTAATATGGAATTAGTGAAGCAAACACCCTAAACTAAATAGCTAATCAAGTAGAGGATGATGAAATAGGAATTTTGCTCACTCATTTTCTTCACCTCCTAAAAAGCTAGAGAGCTTGAGGAAGAAGATGAAGAAAAGCAACCATGGAAAAAGATCAAATGTAGAATGGGAACCATGGATGAGTTAATATATGATATTAACTCATATAGAGACTAAACCATGGCTAATCATAATGGTTGGGTTAATAAATAACTTATGTAAAACAAAATTGGTAGACTTAGTCAATGATTCTACAAGCTTCCACTAAGAATCAACAATGACTAATTTCCACTCAATTTTGAATTACTTTAAATAATAAAACCCTTCATTATGTTAAGCATGGTATAAGTCTCATACACCCATGTCTCATGTATCATCTAGCATGACACAAAAGAATGTACATTAATATATATCACATATATACTAAGTGTACACAAGTGAGAAAAAGAAATCTTAAGTGAGCTAATATTAGTTAATATAAGATAATATATCAAATATATAATTATACATTAAATTATTAAATCAAGACTTGATTTAATAATCCGTCTATATCATATATAACCGACTAATATCATATGTATCATCTTATCGCATCAACACTTGATCCGATAACCCGGCTATATCACATATAACCGATCGATATCACATATCGTGAGAATAGAATACGGTATCACATACACGTATTAATCTCGGTCCCGCACATATCACATATGTGCTCCTACTTCGTTTCGCCTGAGCCAGGAAACCTCTGTGTAGGACTCTAAAGACTCGTCAATACACCGGTAGTAGGTGGTGATCATATCAGTCACCCACAAGCCGCAAGCAGTCTGCTAAACGTAACGACCACCTGGATATTGAGCGATCAGAAGATCAACAAGCAAGACTGCTCATACTCCTGTGAATCCAATCAGTAACACTACCGTACAGTCCGGTCTCTTCGTCTGATATGTCGCATATCACAGCCTGGGAGTGGTAAATGTCAAACCCCAATAGCCTGATAAGTCATGCCGATATGGAGCTCATAACGGTTCGAAAAACTACTGATAACACTTACCAATAGATCTCAGCAACCCTGGCCAGGGATTTCCTGTTATGGCCAATCAATCATAGCGCAACATCAACCCCCAATA
Organism: Agapanthus africanus; assembly: GCA_030015575.1. Taxonomy (NCBI): domain Eukaryota; kingdom Viridiplantae; phylum Streptophyta; class Magnoliopsida; order Asparagales; family Amaryllidaceae; genus Agapanthus; species Agapanthus africanus. Next base: position 825,062,325 of record CM057338.1, on the reverse strand, counting down.
CCAGGAGAGACGAAATCCCTTCCTATCGCTCATTACCTCCATGTGACTCGGGACTGTACCCAAAAACCACCGTTTTGCACGATCTCTTGAACGTGGTAAGGTGGAAATCAAAGCATAGTGGGAATCACACAAGACTCTATGACGATCTCGGGTCGACAGACTAAACTATACCTGTGTCACCAGAGAACTGCTATCTGACGATAGGTATAATACTATCTAGGTGTTCTCGGCGAGTCCGTTCAGTGTACCCAGTCTCCACTGAGCACCCGTATACCATCTCTGATGTCAAACACCAATGGATGTAGGATCATCCATCGCCCATCATATGAGTCGAGAAGCGTATACGCTAGTCTACTCTGGAATATCGATGCCCCGTCTCGATACTCCCACGACTAGGAACATTTGAAGGATGTACCTACCGACTACCTCTGCCCCACTAGTATGATCTGCATCATAATCCTGGTAGTCAAGTACTCATCCTAAGGGCTTTATCAACATGTAATAGAGAGACAATAAGTGTACATGTTAAGATAAAGAGCAACCAGATAGCATACTATCATGTCGAACAAGAAAGTCTTCCTTATATATATGTCCAAGCATCCACTATAATATACATCACATGTATAATAATGGTGATTGAAAGATTTTTAGTTACTGCAATCAAGACGGTTATGAGAGGTTATCAATAAAAATAAGTCTTTATTTTTATTTGTCTCGCATTTTCTTATCGCATTTTTTTATCTGCAATTTTCATTTGTCAACTTAGACGTAAAATTAAATTAGTGTTTTTCTTGTCTTTTATTCTTTTATATTTCTTTTTAACAATGATGATGCTTGAGTAAGATCCTTTCCTAGGTGAGGTCTCAAATAACTAGTTGTAAAATTCTTCTTAAACCTAAATTCTTTCTACCATCCCTTTTGTTTTATTTTTATCTTTTTAATGAGTGAGTAATTCCTTTAGGGCGGGAGAAGAAGGTTTGAGAGAAGGAAATCTCTCTCACTCCTTTTTTTGCCCGACACATTAAATTCGGACTCCCTTTAATTGAACCATAATCCGCTCACTACGGCACCCTATCCTACATGATAGCGGTGATTCCCTAGTTAGACCGATTGTGGTTGAATTAACTGGAGATTAGGGTTAAGAGCCAAGAACGGATGGACAAGGACCAAAAGGAAGAAACTAAGTATGGAAAGCCTAGCTTAGACTTGTAAGTTTCTTCCTAGCCATGCTAATCCCCGTTGTTGCCGATTAGCTTAACACCGATATTTATAACTAAGGCATTGAAAGAAGAGAGAAATTCCTAAACTCGAACTAACCTAATCCTAACCCTAGCAAGTATTTTATCACCTTTTATCTCATTCGTAGATCTTAAAACAAAACTCGACTTAATCGGATTAACTCGTTAAAATATAAAGAAAAATATTCCATCTCCCTGTGGATCGACCCGTACTCAACCGGCTAGCTACCAAGCGAAACCGTCTTGATTGCGGTAATTAAAAATACGCAAAAACGTAACAATCAAATGGCGCTGTTGCCGGGGAGACGGTAATTTCTTTCTTTGTGTAATTTCGGGTTAATTAAAAAATTTTAAAATATAAAAATTAAAAAATTTAAATAACATAAAAATAAAAAAAAATTATCTTGTTATTTTTGAAAAATATTTGTGCAAGTGTGCAGGATTGGAAGAAGGCCTGATTCAGATCTGGAGCAAACTCAGTGAACAAATCCAGAATCAGGGGATCTAAACAGGTAGAGGAAAACCAACTCAGCACAGAGACAAAATTTGAAGCAGTCAACCTTCTGTTAAGCCGTGGAACCGCGGCAGAATCAAGGGTTTGACCGCAGAACCACGGTCAACTGGTGATGTCAGCACCCAATTTTCACTGTAAGTATCTCTTTTCTCCTTTTCTCTCCTCTGAACTCCACTGAAATATTTTTCCTGCAGGTTTGCTTGCACAGATTCTCTTTCTCCTATCCAATAAATTATTTTTGTGCAGAATTCTTTGCGCAGCGAAATAAAAAAAATTTGCAAGTGTTTTAGATTTTTGGTGTGTTACTGCTTTGCATAATTAATACGGAATCTAAGGGGCTATAACACCAATTAAGATTGGGTGGGGATTTCATCACCCTTCCTAAGACCCCAAAAATCACTAAAAGCATACGCATCACCCTTAAGCCTAATTAAAAAATATCTAGACTCAGCCAACTAAGGACTGTCATGCTCATTAGGACAGAGAAAGGTTGTGGGTATTCAATCGTTTATCTAAACTTGACTTTGTGGTGCCTAAGCTAGACAAGTGAGAAAGGTAATTTTAAAAGGCCCGTCTCACGGTGATTCGTGAGCGGAACCCTCCTTTCTTCATTTGTGCTTACCTGGCCACAATTGGCAGTAAAGAGACGATTTGAGGGTTATCTCACAACTTGTCACTTTGGAACAGTTAGGAGCAGTCTAGTGGACTTAGAAGACCATAGCTCTAGGTATGTTTGTGCATATTGTGATTGCGATTGTGCTTGTAAAAGATTTAGTCCCATAATTCCGTATTCTTTCAAACAAACAATTTCAAAACTCCAAAAACAAACAAGTTCTTTTTTTAAAAAAAAAATAAAAATAAATAAAAATAAAAAGAAACAAAAAAAAAATTCACCACTTCCCTCCCTTCCTACATTTTCACTCTTCCAACATGGGTACCCCACCTCGCAAAACTCTTGCCGAACTTTGGTACCCACAACCAGACATTACTTCCTACGGTTCTTGCTTTGGTCGAATTTCGAACGATCCCTCCATGCCCAAAATATCTTTGAAAGATCGGATAGACGCGTCTAGGACAAACACTTGCACTCTGCAATCCACTTTGTATCAACCATTTCAACTTCCCCCACCCCCTTACGTTGATACCCCTTTTACGAATCGTCCATTGTCCATCGCTGAACGTATTGAACAATCCCATAGCCGATCTTTCACTCCTTTCACCACTGTGAATTCTTTGGATCAGCAATTCCATTCACCTTCTTATCCGTATGATGGTCCTACCCCTGTCCAACCATTCAATTCCTATCCATCCTACCCAACTTTTGGACCTTCCCTAGACATTGCTTCTGAACAGCCTTTTGGGAGTTTCCAGTATCCAAACGAGTTTGAATCTTTTACTGAAACCCCTTCACAACCCATGTCTAGTCTGGAACAGTCGTTGGAAGACATTAGGGTAGCGTCATGCCAACAGATGATGGATTTAAATGCATCCATGGCCGCCCTCATACAACCTAGTGACCCGGTAGCTAGCTTCCAACTAGCTCCAAATTTTCCAATGTATGATGAGGCGGTTGGACAGATTGATAATTTAAGTGGAGAGAGTGAGATGTGCACCCTTCCAAATCAAACCTATCCATTCCCAATTGAATCCCACAACTCCGGTTTTGAATGTCTATCAAGTGTCCCAAATAATGCACCAGTTGAAGATAGAACGTTTAATGAGTTATGCGACTTTGTAGTGTTTGATTTACCTGATTGTGAAGGGTCCCTTTCGAATGAAACCATCACCAATACTTTTGACCACTACACCTCCATCTTAGAACCTGAATTGATGGATATCCATGCTTTTGATGAGGTGTCTGCGAAATTTAATTTTCACTTGATCGAGGATATTGACACTGGGAATATTTTGGATGATGAACCCACAGATTTGGATAAGTTTCTCTCTCCAATTCATCATCCCGAGTCATTAACTGTTTTTCCCGAACTTCATATGCGTCTGGATTTTGATGATAAGTGCATGAATGAGATAACTTTTGAGGGGAATTTTGAGGATAGTATTGAGGATGAACCAGTTTTGCTTGATGAGTCGGACTTTCCAATTCATCATGTCCCTTCCACTGACTGTGTACACCTTCCTGAACCTTTTAACCTTTACCCTTCCTCAATCACTCCTCTCCATCCTTTCCATCGTTCCGACCGTGCAAGAAACCGTATCACTTTCATTTCCGATGTCTGGTTTACCAAGTTCGGCGTACCCATGTTTTTTCACGAATTTTGAGGGATTTGACCCAATTTCTCGCCATATTGATAGATTAGTACAATCCATCTTTTCACATCGATCATTACAGATGGTACTAATTTATTCAAATCATTTCCACCCTCAAGTTCGTATTCCACTTCTTTTTTCCTTTCTGCCATTCTTCTTCTCATATACCGAGACCGCATTCCACTTCTATCCCAATACGGTCTCGCGTACTCTCCATTTCTTTCCTCGCCATATTCTTTCACCAACCGCCGCTTTATAACGATAAAAATTTTGAATGGTTGGTGCTCACTTTTGGCATGTGTAAGGCCTTGTATAGTTTGATACTGTTTTCTCCCCCCTAACTCTGAACTTTAACGCTTAAACAGTAGAAACACTGTTTCACTTAAGTTTGGGGGGGACCCTTTTTTTGTATATATTTTTTGGTTTGCTTTTTGTTTTGTTCTTTTAGGGAGCACCGACATTTTGACCCTCTTGGTGTAGCCTGACAGTGAGGGCACTGTCAAGTTCAAATTTGGGAGTGTGCTCGGTAAGCTTTCTTTCTTCGCATTCATGTGTATATTTTTTGCATTTGCATACTTATTTTAAAACCCATAAAAAACAAAAAAATTTTAAAAAAAATTTGAAAATTTTAATATTGGCCATATTTGACTCAAGTTCAACATGACGGTTGACTAGTTAGGAAAAACTAGATCCTAAGCTTAGTAAATTAAAAACCCTAAAAATAACCTTTCTTAAAGTTTAACTGTAGAAAATATACGTCCTTTTAGTTTATTTAGAAATAGGCAAATTTTGAGTTCAGTTCTTAGGCTAAATAGAAATAAGGAAAGAATATTGAAAGCTTTATTTGAAGTATAAGTCTGAAAAAATAATTCTGAACCTTAAGTCCAAATTCTGAAAATATATACCCTACTTTACGCACTTACACATATCGTGAAACTTAGGATAGTAGAGGATACCTTGAAATGCTCTTGTCTAAATATCCTTAGTATAAAGGAAAATAAAATAAAAGTATAAATGGTGAATAAAGAGATAAAAAAATGAACACTGGTTTTGTAATTGCTTAAGACAGCATAAATAAAAAATATAGCGAGGGTATTTAATCACCCAGTGCCTTAGACCAACTGGTTTGGGAGTCATTGCTAAGCCTTAGGTGTTGCAAGATGAGGAATTACGCCTAAATGCTCAAGCACATTTTGTAATCGGTTGTTTAGTACCTCAAGAAGTATTAACGATCGCATGAAGGATTTGTGAGCAATTTCATATAGAATTCACCAACTAAAAAGTATTTTGGAAGATGGACAAGAGTATGATAGCTTGAATTGAATTTCCAAGTGTAGGGGTGATAATTACACACACGTAGGGGATATGATTGGAGTTTGAATGAGAGATAGGAATAAAAGATAGTGCTTATATCTTCTGTAGAGATGATAAAAATTCCTGAGTTAAGATTGCGCCTTAGAAGGAAAACTTAGGAGATACTGAAAGCTTTTTAAAATGGCAAAGCGTATATGATCTAAGGTTAAATAAAAAGGATGTGTGAAAAATACAGGTTGATGATTTCTAAATTGAAGATAATAGAATTTCTTGCTAGAATACTGAATTGAAAAATTAAAGTCAACGGCCAAATTGATCGGATTTTGTGGGTAGTATCCGCTGAAAACCCTCAGGAGACAACACTCCTCCTAATAGGGACACCTAGAGATTTAATGGCTTGTTGCACGTGCTCAGTGCAATCGCGTTCCCTGCGAAAGTGAGGTTAGAATTATTCGAGAATAAAATTGGCTTTGCTCGAGACGAGCAAAAGATAAGTTTGGGGGTATTTGTTCATATCATATTTTTGCATTGTTATATCGTCCATTCTTAATCACATTGCATATAAATAGGTGCTTTTGATCCATGTCTGTCAAATAGTTGCAGATTACAGGTTCTCAGCTCTTTACAGTGAGATTCATGAAAAGTCGCAACAAATGTGGGACTACGACCAATAATAGATGAATACTGATCCGCATGATACCGCATACCAGTTCAAGCGGAGTTCAAGGAAAAAGTCCACTGCTGAATATCTGGAAGAGAACAGAAGAGATTTTGAGAAACCAAGTGTACCAAACAGAAGATAAAAGCAACTGGTAGAATACCTGAAAAGATGGACCCAAGATTCCACCATATGGCCGCGGAACCGTGGCCAAACAGGCACTTCTGCCGCGGTTCCACGGCCGTGCAATGCACGTGTCAGTGGCAGTGTCGGTGCATTGACTCGGCTCTCTTGGGGTAGTTCTGTAATTTCGTGTATGGATCAGAATGTAAACCTACGGTTTTCCTATCTATAAATAGGAGAGTTCAAAGCCAAATTAAGGGTGTCTCTTTTAGGGTGCCTTTCTTAGATGCCTCTTTTTAGTTTTAGAATTTAGAATTTTAATTCTATCCTTTATCTTTCTTAATGCAAAATTGTAGAGAGTTTTTTAGAGGTTATCAATAAAAGTAAGGCTTTATTTTTATTTGTCTCGCATTTTCTTATCGCATTTTTTTTATCTGCAATTTTCATTTGTCAACTTAGACGTAGAATTAAATTAGTATTTTTCTTGTCTTTTATTCTTTTATATTTCTTTTTAACAATGATGATGCTTGAGTAAGATCCTTGCCTAGGTGAGGTCTCAAATAGCTAGTTGTAAAATTCTTCTTAAACCTAAATTCTTTCTACCATCCCTTTTGTTTTATTTTTATTTTTTTAATGAGTGAGTAATTCCTCACTTGTTAGGGCAGGAGAAGGAAGGTTTAAGAGAAGGAAATCTCTCTCACTCCTTTCTTTGTCCGACACATTAAATTCGGACTCCCTTTAATTGAACCATAATCCGCTCACTACGGCACCCTACCCTACATGATAGCGGCGATTCTCTAGTTAGACCGATTGTGGTTGAGTTAACTGGTGGTTAGGGTTAAGAGCCAAGAACGGACAGACAAGGACCAAAAGGAAGAAACTAAGCATGGAAAGCCTAGATTAGACTTGTAAGTTTCTTCCTAGCCATGATAATCCCCGTTGTTGCCGATTACCTTAATATCGATATTTATAACTAAGGCATTGAAAGAAGTGAGAAATTCCTAAACTCGAACTAACCTAATCCTGACCCTAGCAAGTATTTTATCACCTTTTATCTCATTCGTAGATCTTAAAACAAAACCCGACTTAATCGGATTAACTCGTTAAAATATAAAGAAAAAAATTTCATCTCCCTGTGGATCGACCCGTACTCAACCGATTAGCTACCAAGCGAAACCGTCTTGATTGAGGTTGTTCCCCTCCGAAGGACGGCGCACAGGACCGCGATGTCCTGACGCTGAGATTCGGGGCAGATGCTATTTGGTTTTATCCGTCCACCTCTCCGAAGATGCCAAGTTGATTTATGGCACCGTGTATCGGAGGTTTAGACGGATGCGGCCGATGTAGCAGACTTCATCAGATTCCTCCTCGCTTGAGGCGTTTTTGATTGTGGGGACGCTCTTCCCTGCAGGCGCAAGCCCCTGCAGTTAATTACGCTACCGCGTCGTGGTAACAACTTTCTCCTTCTCCAGAATTTCACTTCGTGTCGTGTGTATTAGTTTTGTTTGTGGTTGCCCGTGGATTGTATACGGAGACTGAATAATGCCGTCGCCCATAGGACGTGGATTAGTCCAAATCTGTATTTACTTAAATTTGGGTTTGGTGTTTTTAGTTTAAGGATGCATTAGTCGCGTTTGAGACTAAGATCAACTTAAACGTTCGTTAAGGATACGTTAGTCTGATTTGAGACTAAGATCAACTTAGCGGGATCGTCTGGATCCATTTAATATATGGCCGTCAGGACTCATCACCTCTCTGACGTCGTTGAAGGATTACAACGATAAGTGTCAGAGGAGTTCAGAGATGTACCCTTGAACCAAAGTTGATTTAGAGTTTTATAGTCCATTTGAATGTTTAAGGATACGTTAGCCGTGTTTGGAGCTAAGATCAACTTAAACGGGACTGTTTAGATCCGGCAAAAGAGCGTTTGGAGGCCCTATTGTTCCAGTTTAGGGACGTAGTGGTCCATTTTCCAGTTTAGGGACATGGTGGTACACATTTCAGTTTAGGGACGTGATGGTCCATATTCCAGTTTAGGGACGTGGTGGTCCGACATTAGTTTAAGGACGTTTCGGTCCAAAATTTGTTTAAGGACGTTTTGGTCCACGAGTTTAAGGACCCCGCAGTCCATATTGATGCGTGGTCGTTGGGACCCGTCATCTCTTTGACGTCGTTGAGGAATTACAACGATGGATGTCAAAGGAGTTCGGAGATGTACCCTCGAACCGGATATAAATTGATTTGAGAGAGCATTTGTGCTCAGTTCAATTTAATTTAAAGACTTACGGCCAGAATTAGGCTAAGTCCAGTTGAAAATGTTCAACATTTTATTTATTTTTAGTCTATTAGACCTGTGCTAGGGCTTTGCCCACACTTAAATAATGCATTGCATTACTTCTATTTTTTTTTGTTTGGGTTTTGCCCATAAAAGATGCAGAGCATCAATTTATTTTGGGCTCTGCAAGGCATCTGCATAGTATTTTATTATTTTGTTTAGGCTTTACCCATTTATAAATGATGCAGAGCATCAATTTAATTAGGCCTGTTTGGTCTTTTAATTGGGCCTGGCCCTTCATTAAAATGCATTGCATTTGTTAGGCGCTTTGCGCCACTCACTGAGCGCAAGCGCTTGTGGTGAGGACACGTGTCATGCTCTGGTGAGCGCAAGCACAACAGTGCAGTGCGCTGCGCTAGTGCGCTGCACTGTTGCGCTGCTGACACGTGGCACGCTCTGGTGAGTTGCGCCAACTCCAGAGAGCAAAGCTCTTATTTCAAGAGCGCATAGCGCAAGTGGTTTAGATGCTGATACGTGGCGCTCTCCCAAGAGCGCAACAGCGCAGTTTGCAAGTGCAAAGCACTAAGAATCTTTTAGATTCAAGAACAGAAGTGCAAAGCACTATTTGATTTCTTGATCTAATTTAGATCAAAGAAAAAATAAGTTTTTTCTTGTTTTTCTTATCTCAAAGAACCAAAGGTTCATGAAAAGTGCAAAGCACTATTTTATTTTATTTTATTTTTATTAAAGATCATTGATCTTGTTTTTAGATCTATGATCTGTTCATAAGAGAACTTTCTCTTTTTCTAAAGGTTTTTACCTTTTTTATTCTTGAGGAGTTTCTCAGAGTTCTCTCTCTCCTTTTTTTAGAAAAATGTTCATCCCTTTGAATTGAGGCCTAGGGTCCTTTTTATAGTGCACATAAATTAGTTAAATTTATTAAAGAGATCTTTCTCTGAGTGATTTGGGGAATTTTCCCCACCGTTGGATCTTTGATCTAAGCGCTTCTGCTTTGCAGAAGAAAATCTTCTTGTTTTAACAAGAACAGAAAAGATTTCTTAGAATTTTAATTCTGTTTGGCGCAGATGCCCCAGCGCGTGACACGTGTCGCGCAGCGCATCTGCGCTGACACGTGTCGCGCAGCGCACCCGCGCTAGCGCACCTACGCTGACACGTGTCGCGCAGCGCAAAGCGCAGCGCAACTGCGCTAGCGCATCTGCGCTGACACGTGTCGCGCAGCGCAGCGCGCAGCAACTGCGCTAGCGCATCTGCGCTGACACGTGTCGCGCAGCGCAACGCTTGCGCAACTGAAGCGTTGCTTCCTTAAAATAGAGTTTTGCTCTGATTGGGCGCGCCTTCTTGGACGCTGCGCTGACGTATCAGCGCCGGACACATGGTGCGTTGCGCCCGGGATTTGAAGCGTTGCTTCAAAATTTGAATTTTGAATTTCCAGCAGAGCTTTGCTCTGATTGGGGGAAACAAATGCCCCCCCACCGTTGCGCTCAAGTGGCGCGCACGTGAGTGCAGCGGTGGCAAGCCCCTGACCGTTGGATCAAGGGGTGAGCTGAAGGGGCGCAAGTGCCTTATAAATAGGACCTATGGCCCTTTAGAAAACTTCACCATTTTCTAGATTTTGATTCCAGAGCTTTGCTCTTGCTTAGAACTTCAGAGCTTTGCTCTCGTTTCCAAAGTTTTTAGAAAAACTTTAGGTAAAATTGATTCTTTGATTAAATTAATTTTAATTAATCTTAACCAGCAGAGCTTTACTCTCATAGATCTTTTGATCTAAAGAGATCCCCATTGGGGCTTCACTAGCAGAGCTTTGCTCATTTTCAAAGTTAGAAACTTTAGGTAAAATTAATGTAAATCAAATTAATTTAAATTAATCTCAGTCAAAGAGCTTTGCCCTCACAGATCTTTTGATCTAAAGAGATCCCCATTGGGGTTTCATTAAGCTTTTGTTCATGGTTTTTAATCCCTGAACAGAGCTTTGCTCTCTAGGAATTTAGCCCTCTATGTATATTATTTTTCTTCTATCGCTAATCTTCCTGTGGTATTTCCTCCAGGCATAATGGCGGTGCATCTATACAGTTTGCACGAGTTCATCACCTATGACGATATCCGCGCACAGGGTCGTCAACAAAACCAGGAGTTTACAAACGCTCAATGTGCAGAGGTCATGGGTCGTCTGAATGTAAGCGGTGGTTGGCTGCTACCCCGTCGTTCGGCTCTTTTGAAAGTCGTGCTGGGAGCAATATGGAGAGCACTTCCGGGTCTTCACGAGGCCCTGCCGCTCAATGCGCTGGATGATGCCGAGGACAAGGTGCATTCAGTGTACCTGACGGGGCTGATCTCAAAGAAACGGCGGGACAGCCTCATTGACATCCTACACCAAATATTCCAGCAGACGACGATAGTTGCTGCTTATCGAAGGCCGGGAGGGCTTGCCGAGGATCTTGACACAGAAGAGCGCAAGTGGCTGCGCATAAGAATAATTAGAAAGGCCAGAAGAACTCTGGATGGCCTTACTTTTGAATTCCTCAATCCGTGCCCTGGATCTGAGGTTATACCGTTGTAATAATTTGAATAATGTTTCTTATTCATTGCTCTTGTGATTGTAAGAATTTTTAGCAATATGAATGGAAACCCTCCTTTTTTTTATTTCGGCTTGTCTTATTTCTCGTCCTGAGTCTTCTGCCTATGCATAAATGAATACGTCTCGAACGCCTAATCAAATGTAAATCGGATGTTCTTTCTGTAGCTTTCTTCTTTCTCTTATTATCGGCATGCTATCTTAATAAACATGGTTGACGGATAATAGAGCACGCATCTTGACTTTCTTAAGAAATAGCGATGGCTTAGGTCGCAGGTTCAGATCTGCTGCCTAAGACTTTTCAACTCTATGAGCCGTGAGGGTTTCACAGAGACTTTTCTCCCTACGGATCGAGAGGATCTCGTAGGTGGGCTTTCTCCTTAGGAATCGTGAGGATTCCTAAGTGTTGTTTTCTCTTACAAGTCGTAAGGATCCTATAAGAGAATTTTTCCCTCTTACGAGTCGAGAGGACTTGTAAGCGGTTGTTTCCCTCCTTGTCGAAGTTCGATGTTGGAGAGTGAGACCCGTGGATGGTATGCAAGAGACCGTTTTGGGCCAACTTGCAGGGTCCCAGTGCTTAGGAAACAGGCTTCTTTTATGCCCACTGCGTAAGGCTTTATCTCACGAGTCGAGCCGCCTCAACAATTTTTTTCGCAAGTCGAGACGAATCGAGCGTTTCACGCAAGAACATCTTAACGTCGCATTTAACCTCTGCTCTTTACGACAGAAGCCCGTTAAGGTTGGAGGTACTTAGGGTTTTGGCCATCGTACCATCGCATAAGCTGAAATAGTCCTCGATAGGCAATCGTGCTGTTCGAGTAGCCCTGCGCCTGCCGTGTCTCTGATCCTTTTGGGGGCTGGACAAGACGTCTTCAAGCAATCCTCCTTGGCAGTTTGACCGTCGGAAGAGCAAGCGTTAGGAATTTGCCATGTCGCTTTTTACTTGAGGTTAGGCTTATTTTGGTGAGCCCCGATGAGTCATAACCACTCCGCGCTGGTGTGGGGATGATCTCCGATAGTCTTTCGGGCTTTATGTGAGTTGCCGTCAAGACCCTGAAGCTAGGAATTTGGCCTTTGCTTCGTTTGCTGGCATTGCGTCTGCTGTATCGAGACGAATGTTGCGGTGGGAACTAGGGATTTTGCCGTGGCTCCGTTTGTTTGATGACGTTGCGTCTGCTGTGTCGAGACGAACGTTGGGGTGACATCTCGTCTGCTGTATCGAGACGGACGTCGAGGTTGTCTCTAGGTTGCTGGTGAACCGCCGAGGTTTGGAACTAGGGATTTTTCCGTGGCTCCATTCGTTTAATGACGTTGCGTCTGCTGTGTCGAGACGAATATTGGGGTGACATCTCGTCTACTGTATCGAGACGGATGTCGAGGTTGTCTCTAGGTTGCTGGTGAACCGTCGAGGTTTGGAACTAGGGATTTTGCCGTGGCTCCATTCGTTTAATGACGTTGCGTATGCTGTGTCGAGACGAACATTGGGGTGACGTCTCGTCTGCTGTATTGAGACGGACGTCGAGGTGGTGACCATTCTGTGCTGGTGCGAGATGATCTCTGATTGTCTTTCCGGTTTTATATGAGTTACCGTCAAGACGTCGAAGCTAGGAATATGGCCTTCGCTTCGTTTTCTTTGGTGTGTCCAAATCCTGTTGGAGGAAGAACGCTGGGGTTGACATTTCGTCTGCTGTATCGAGACAAACGTCAATGTGGTGACCACTCTGTGCTGGTGCGAGATGACCTCCGATTGTCTTTCCGGTTTTATGTGAGTTACCGTAAAGACGTTGAAGTTAGGAATGTGGCCTTCGCTTCGTTTGCTTTGTCACGTCCGAATCCCTGCTGGAGGAAGAACGCTGGGGTGACAACTCGTCTGCTGTATCGAAACGAACGTCGAGGAGGTGACCACTCCATGTGAGATGATCTCCGGTGGTCTTTCAGGCTTTATATGACTTGCCGTTAAGACCTTGAAGCTAGGAATTTGGCCTTCGCTTCATTTGCTCACACTGCGTCTGGTGTATTGAAACGAATGCTGAGGTGGAGCTGGGATTTTGCCGTCACTCCGCTTGGTTTCGACCATGGGGTCTTTTGTTAACTTTGCATGTACACCCTGCTGGACTGCGAAGGAACGCCATTGTTGACATTGCGTCTGCTGTAACGAGACGAATGCTAAGATGGAGTTGGGATTTTGCCGTTACTCCGCTTTGTTTCGACCGTGAGTTCTTTTGTTGATGTTGTATCTGCATCTTGATGGACTGCGAAGGAACGCCTTTATTGACATCTCATCTGCTGTAACGAGACGAATGCTTAGATGGTCTCTAGGTTGTCTGTGAACCGTCGAGATTTGGTTTCGCTTTTTTTTATGGAGCCTGTTAGGGAGGTATGTTTCTCTCTTTATTTGTGCCCCTGGATTGTATACAGGAATCGATGTGATCTAACCTGTAGGGCAAAAGTTTTATCATCGTCATTTTTTTTGTTTTATTTCCGCGATGCTCTATCATTTCAGCTTTTATATCGCGAAGGTCGCGATTGCCCAATCATTTCGGCTATTTTTCGCTGTGCCCAATCATTTCGGCTATTTATTTTATTTTTACTTGCTGCTTTTTATTGCGAGTTGCCCAATCATTTCGGCTATTTTGCATGCATACATTTTTACTTGCTGCTTTTTATTGCAAGTTGCCCCATCATTTCGGCTATTTCGTATGCATGTGTGGCTCGCTGATTTTTTATCGCGAGTAGGGAACTTAGAATCTGACACCAATCTCAGCATCAGCATCGCTACAACTGGAATATTGCCAGGAGCGAATCATCATTTTCCATGAAGGGACTTGGAATTTGATACCGTTTTAGGCATCAGCATCGCTACAACTGGGATATTGCCAGGAGCGAATCATCATTTGCCTTTGTCGATATCGAACAAAGGGTGGCTTAGTAAACAGGGTTAGGATTCTGTCGACTAAGGCTTTTTACTTCATGAGCCGTAAGGGTCTCACAAAGGTATTTCTCCCTACGAGTCGTGAGGATCTCGTAGGTGTGTTTTCTCCTTAGGGATCATGAGGAGTCCTAAGTGTATGTTCCTATGTAAGTCGTAAGGATCTTACAAAAGGGTTTTCTCCTCATAAGTCGAGAGGACTTGCAAGGGTCTTTCACCGTATGGACATATCCCCAGTCACGGATGGGACTTGGTTAGGGAATGTTTATTCGCGCCCGTGGATTGTATACAAGGGTCAGTATCGAGCCGCTTGTAGGGCCATAACGAAAGTTGTGGGGGTTGCTTAAGCACAGGTTTAGGTCTCTGTAACTTAAGACTTTCAAATCTTATGAGCCGTGAGGGTCCCATAAGAGAGTTCTCCTTACGAGTCGTGAGGATCTCGCAAGTGTATTTTCTCCTTAGGAATCGTGGGGATCCCTAAGTGTGCTGCTCCATTTGTGAGTCGTAAGGATCTCACGCGAGTGGTTTCTCTTTACAAGGTCGAGGGGACCTTATAAGTGTCTTTTAATGAGGTTGTGCCCTTTCGGGTTTTCACGAACACTCGCCGGTAGCCCTGCTGTTTTTTACTCATGGAGCCCTTTCGGGTTTTCATCCGTGCCCGTTTCTCTTATGGACATACCGTCTCTTTTTTTTTTACGAGGTCGCGCCCTTTCGGGTTTTCACGAACACTCGCCGGTAGTCCTGCTGTTTTTACTCACGGAGCCCTTTCGGGTTTTCATCCGTGCCCGTTTTGCTTATGGACATACCGTCTCTTTTTTTTATTTATTTACGAGGTCGCGCCCTTTCGGGTTTTCACGAACACTCGCCGGTAGTCCTGCTGTTTTTACTCACAGAGCCCTTTCGGGTTTTCATCCGTGCCCGTTTTGCTTATGGACATACCATTTTTTACTTTTTTTTATTATTTTTTTTATTCTTTATATATATATATTTTTTATATTTTTTTCATCTCGTCAGCCTAAGGATGCTGCGGTAGTAGTTTAAAGACATTTCGGTCATTTGCAAGTTTTAGGACATTGCGGTCCATCATTAGTTTAAAGACATCTCGGTCCGCCGTCGCCGTATTTGAGGCGAATATCTAGTTTATTGACTTTTCGGTCTATGGGTCTTTCTCTATGACTGACCATGATGCCCCCGGCGTATCCATCTTTCTCGGAGCATGCGGTTGTGGCGGGTTCACCTTCCAATTTTCGGACAGCGCGAACTTGCCTTGTTGGTATTGGTCTTCAACCCAGTTTTTGAAGACGTAGCAATTCTCGATCAGATGACCTACCGTTTGATGGTAAGGGAAATAATTAGGATTATTAACATCGCCTAGCCGCAACGGACGTTTTGGACTTGGCAGATTGATGAGTTTGTCGCGCACTGCCAGATCAAACAGTCCCCTTGTTTTATCTTGCGGAAACGAGTAAGGACGTTTCAACTTTTCTTGGAGGGGTTGCTGCTTGTTGCTTTGGCGAGCAATCGGTCTAGGGTCACTTAATTGTTGTTGAGCGCTGGCGACGAAGGCCGTTTTTCCTTTTCCTTTATCCTTTTTGTTCGCTCCGTTGTTTACGGGGCCGGGATTTTTTCTGAGTAGCGTGCGATTGCATGGCTGAACGTTCTCGCAGCTCCTCAATTCCTTCATTTTTGAAATAGATTCCCTGAGGGAAGGGTTGGGGGTAGCTTCTTCATCAGAGTCGCTTCCAAAGGTGATAATTTGCGATACCTTAGAGTCGGCCGTATGACAATCGTCGGCGGCTCTTTTGCGATCATCTATCGCATTTTTTCGACGTCTACAAGCTTCACATTTTGTCCTGTCGAAGTGTTGCTTTTGAGCGACATACCCTTGCCACCAACAGTTAAAAGATTCGCAGTCTTCGGTAGGATGTATGATCTTCTGATGATATAAGCAGAAGTTAGGGTGCATCTCTACCTCAGCGAGAGTATTTTCTTCAAAGGGCGGTAGCTTCATTCCTACTGATAAAGCTTTGGCGAACCTTTTCCTCGTCTTCAATTTGTTTTTATCCGCAGTGGATGGCTTTTGATTTGACGGGAATGCTTTGGCTTTTTCCAGTATGGCCATTTCACGCTCTTGATTGGCTTTTGCTTTCAGACGAATTTCATTTAGGAAGACATCGATCAGCTCGTCTGATGGCTGTAGAATTTCCGGTTCGGGGTTCGCCATTGGTTTCTCGGCGCAAGAAGCTTCTTTATTATCTGTGAGTGAGTGAGAAATCACATGACAAGTCGCTACGTAGTCTTCGGATTCATCTAATGAGTTTTCTCCATCGTTTTCATCCTTGACTATAGAACAAACTGCCCCCGGCGTGTCCGTCTTCTTTGGAGAGTGTGGCTGTGGTGGGTTTACCTTCTAGTTTTCCGACAGCGCGAACTTGTCTTGTAGGTACTGATGCTCGATCCATCCCTTAAAGACGAAACAATTCTCGATCGGGTGACTTACCGTTTGGTGGTAAGAGCAATAATTGGGATCATTGACATCGCCTGGTTGCAACGGACGTTTTGGACTCGGCAGATTGATGAGTCTGTTGCGCACTGCCAGCTCGAACAGTTTTCTCGTTTTATTCTGAGGAAACGAGTAAGGACGTCCTAGCCTCTCTTCAAGGGATGGGCGTGGACGCATGTTGTTTTGGCGAACGACCGGCTTTGAGTTGCTCGACCGTTGCTGAGCATTGGCGATGACGATCACTTTCCCTTTTCTTTTCTTATTTCGGGAATCTGGTTTTGGAGGAGACAGTCCATGGCCCATCTGGTCCATTTGGGCTAATTTGTCGATCAAGGCCTGGAAGGTGGTCGGCCTGAAGAACATCATGAATTGTGAGATGGTCGCTTGCGGATCAAGAGTGCCCACGAACATGCCTACCGTAGGTGCCTCTTCTATGCGTTGTTCGCATTTCGACCATAGGTTCCGCCATCGTGTTGCGTATTGGACCCATGTCTCACCGGGCCTTATCCTGGCATTTATCAGTGCTGTTATCGGGGTGCGTTCACTAGCACTCGCGAATCTTTGCGTGAACAGTAGCTCCATCTCCGCAAATGTTTTGACAGAGTCATTAGGTAGCTCTGAATACCATTCAAAGGCTGTTTCCGCTAAGCTGCCGACGAATTGGCGAAGCAACAATTTGTCATCGCCTCCAGTATTGCCGCATAAGGCCCTGAATTGAGCGACATGCTGATGCGGATTCCCTGTCCCTTTATATACGTGGAACTTAGGGATCGTATATCCCGGTGGGTTACTAATTTGGTCATACCAGCCCGGATAGGGTCGTCCAGTTTTAACAGTTTGCCCAGCCGCTTCATTCGCCTGATGAACCCGGATCTGCTGAGCTATATAATCGTCTAGCGCGGCCTTGGAAATGGTCTCATCTTTGGCTGCTGAAAGAGCCGGCGGAGGATTAGATGTCGCCCCTCCATCATCTTCAACAATGATTGGAGGGTCTTCAGTTGGAGGGTCCGGCTGTGACATCATTCCTACCATATCTTGGAAGAGGAGCGCCATCTGTTTTATGTTAGCCGCTTGCTCTGCAGCTTCTTTGTCCCTCTTTTCGAGGACTCTGCGTAAAAAGTCAGCGTCGG
Organism: Agapanthus africanus; assembly: GCA_030015575.1. Lineage (NCBI taxonomy): Eukaryota > Viridiplantae > Streptophyta > Magnoliopsida > Asparagales > Amaryllidaceae > Agapanthus > Agapanthus africanus. The sequence continues at coordinate 825,044,780 of CM057338.1, read as the reverse complement.
TTTCTTGTTCTTGACGCTCATCCGAAGATGTTTCAGTGCTTTCTTTTGGCTCAGTGAGTGCAGCCATTGTAGTCATCATTTCCTGAAGCTTTTGTTGTTACTCCTGGGCTTTCGTCACGGATCGGGTGAGCGGTCGGTGGCCCATAGAAGTGTGGCTTTCCTCCTTTCCAGAAGCCATATAAACAGTGTGCACCACCATGCCCCCAGATTTGGGGCGTTTGTGTTCAGCGCTTTTATGCTTCGCCATGTTCACAGGGGCTTTTTGCGGCCTCCTTTTCTTCTGAGTGATTGGAGTTAAGGGGGCCGTTGTAATGGGCACCCGGGTAACTATTGGTTTTTGGGGCTTGACGGAGTAATCCTTCTCTTGCCGAACCTTCATTTTTTTCCGTTGGCGGAGATAGTTTTCATCAATCACTGACTCCTGGACCTGTCGCCAGACTCTGTAAATTTTAGAGGACAGCCGTTGAGGGGGCTGTTCTAGCTTCTTCTCTGGAGTATTCTCCATAGGTGAAGGAGTTCGCTTCAGCACCGCAGTAGGAGAGTTTCTGCGCACCGTGTTTAGCAATTCAAAGCTGTTCCCGGTTGGAACAGCGGCATCGGACCCCACCGTTGGAGCTGGCGGAGTTATCCCAGAGGGGGAGTTGCCCCCAGCCTTCTTTACTCGGCGCCAGTGGCGACGTCGAGCATGTCGTGCTAATGGAGTTGTTTCAGCTATAGGGGTGACCTCCTCATGCCCCCCGTGTTGGTCAAAATATGCTGGTACCAGCCTTTTAAAGACCGACGTCCCTTGAACGGGGACGGCCAACCTGTCAGAAGCGGACTTCCGAGCGTGGGAAGCAACCTTGGTGACTTCGCCAAGAACGGGAGCTGGGATGGCTATCCGCTTCGGGATAATGTCTTCTGGTATGGCAGGCTTCTTCATGGGCCCGATGGAGTTCTGGCCTAATCCATTAAAACCTGAAGCAGTGGAGTTGGGCGACCTATTGAGAGGGGTCGCGGCAGTGGTAAGTCGATCGAAGACCGACTTCTTTGGAGCTTCTTGCAATGTCATTGGGGCGTTGAAGCTCATTGGTGGGAGCATGGTCCCAAAAAATAGTCCAGTGGTGGTTTAAGCCACCTGCTCCACCGGCATTTTGAAAAGGGAGGCCGCTTGGGGCCCATAAGTCACTCCTCCAGTAAGGACCGAGCGAGAATTGCAGTTGTAGGCAGTGCAGTTTGAAGCCATTGATCTTCTGTTTTCTGCACGGAGCAAGACACCAAATCTTAGTATCTCGAATCCACAGGCAACCACAGTAAACCGCGATTCGTTCGCGAACACGACACACGAAGTGTGGAGTAGAAAGAGGAAGAGGTCCCACCGGGCGTGCCAGAATCTGTTCCCCACCGAAGGACGGCGCACAGGACCGCGATGTCCTGACGCTGAGATTCAGGACAGATACTATTTGGTTTTATCCGTCCACCTCTCCGAAGATGCCAAGTTGATTTATGGCACCGTGTATCAGAGGTTTAGACGGATGCGGCCGATGTAGCAGACTTCGTCAGATTCTCCCTCGCTTGAGGGGTTTTTGATTGTGGGGACGCTCTTCCCTGCAGGCGCAAGCCCCTGCAGTTAATTACGCTACCGCGTCGCGGTAACAACTTTCTCCTTCTCCAGAATTTCACTTCGTGTCGTGTGTGTTAGTTTTGTTTGTGGTTGCCCGTAGATTGTATACGGAGACTGAATAATGCCGTCGCCCGTAGGACGTGGATTAGTCCAAATCCGTATTTACTTAGATTTAGGTTTGGTGTTTTTAGTTTAAGGATGCATTAGTTGCGTTTGAGACTAAGATCAACTTAAACGTTCGTTAAGGATACGTTAGTCTGATTTGAGACTAAGATCAACTTAACGGGATCGTCTGGATCCATTTAATATATGGCCGTCAGGACTCATCACCTCTCTGACGTCGTTGAAGGATTACAACGATAAGTGTCAGAGGAGTTCAGAGATGTACCCTTGAACCAAAGTTGATTTAGAGTTTTATAGTCCATTTGAATGTTTAAGGATACGTTAGCCATGTTTGGAGCTAAGATCAACTTAAACGGGACTGTTTAGATCCGGCAAAAAAGCGTTTGGAGGCCCTATTGTTCCAGTTTAGGGACGTAGTGGTCCATTTTCCAGTTTAGGGACATGGTGGTCCACATTTCAGTTTAGGGACGTGATGGTCCATATTCCAGTTTAGGGACGTGGTGGTCCGACATTAGTTTAAGGACGTTTCGGTCCAATATTAGTTTAAGGACGTTTCGGTCCAATATTAGTTTAAGGACGTTTCGGTCCACGAGTTTAAGGACCCCGCAGTCCATATTGATGCGTGGTCGTTGGGACCCGTCACCTCTTTGATGTCGTTGAGGAATTACAACGATGGATGTCAAAGGAGTTCGGAGATGTACCCTCGAACCGGATATAAATTGATTTGAGAGAGCATTTGTGCTCAGTTCAATTTAATTTAAGGACTTACGGCCAGAATTAGGCTAAGTCCAGTTGAAAATGTTCAACATTTTATTTATTTTTAGTCTATTAGACCTGTGCTAGGGCTTTGCCCACACTTAAATAATGCATTGCATTACTTCTATTTTTTTTTGTTTGGGCTTTGCCCATAAAAGATGCAGAGCATCAATTTATTTTGGGCTCTGCAAGGCATCTGCATAGCATTTTATTATTTTGTTTGGGCTTTACCCATTTATAAATGATGCAGAGCATCAATTTAATTAGGCCTGTTTGGTCTTTTAATTGGGCCTGGCCCTTCATTAAAATGCATTGCATTTGTTAGGCGCTTTGCGCCACTCACTGAGCGCAAGCGCTTGTGGTGAGGACACGTGTCATGCTCTGGTGAGCGCAAGCACAACAGTGCAGTGCGCTGCGATAGGGCGCTGCGCTGTTGCGCTGCTGACACGTGGCGCGCTCTGGTGAGTTGCGCCAACTCCAGAGAGCAAAGCTCTTATTTCAAGAGCGCATAGCGCAAGTGGTTTAGATGCTGATACGTGGCGCTCTCCCAAGAGCGCAACAGCGCAGTTTGCAAGTGCAAAGCACTAAGAATCTTTTAGATTCAAGAACAGAAGTGCAAAGCACTATTTGATTTCTTGATCTAATTTAGATCAAAGAAAAAATAAGTTTTTTCTTGTTTTTCATATCTCAAAGAACCAAAGGTTCATGAAAAGTGCAAAGCACTATTTTATTTTATTTTATTTTTATTAAAGATCATTGATCTTGTTTTTAGATCTATGATCTGTTCATAAGAGAACTTTCTCTTTTTCTAAAGGTTTTTACCTTTTTTATTCTTGAGGAGTTTCTCAGAGTTCTCTCTCTCCTTTTTTTAGAAAAATGTTCATCCCTTTGAATTGAGGCCTAGGGTCCTTTTTATAGTGCCAATAAATTAGTTAAAGAGATCTTTCTCTGAGTGATTTGGGGAATTTTCTCCACCGTTGGATCTTTGATCCAAGGGCTTCTGCTATGCAGAAGAAAATTTTCTTGTTTTAATAAGAACAGAAAAGATTTCTTAGAATTTTAATTCTGTTTGGCGCAGATGCCCCAGCGCGTGACACGTGTCGTCAGCGCACAGCGCAGCGCAACTGCGCTAGCGCACCTGCGCTGACACGTGTCGCGCAGCGCACCTGCGCTAGCGCATCTGTGCTGACACGTGTCGCGCAGCGCAACTGCGCGAGCGCATCTGTGCTGACACGTGTCGCGCAGCGCAGCGCTTGCACAACTGAAGCGTTGCTTTCTTAAAATAGAGTTTTGCTCTGATTGGGCGCGCCTTCTTGGGCGCTGCGCTGATGTATCAGCGCCGGACACGTGGCGCGTTGCGCCCGGGATTTGAAGCGTTGATTCAAAATTTGAATTTTGAATTTCCAGCAGAGTTTTGCACTGATTGGGGGAAACAGCGGTAATTAAAAATACGCAAAAATGTAACAATCAACACCTCCTAATTATTCATCCCCACATCCTATACATTTTTACAGTTTAGAAAGATCTCAGTATCTCTTGAGTTTTCCTTCTAAAGTGCGGTCTCCAATCAGGAATTTTTATCAACTTTACGGAAAACATAAGTCTTATTCTTTATTTCTATCTTTCCTCCAAACATCGATTGTATACTTCTACGTGTGTGTAAAATTTCAACCCTACACTCAAGAATTCAATTCAAGCTATAGTACCCTTACCTTAATACCTAATACTACTTCTTTTTATTAATGATGGACGGTGTTGCTCACACACCTTTCATGCGACTATTAATACCTCTTAAGGCACTAACAACCGATTATTGAATGTGTGAACTTAAAGCGTAAATAGCAGTTTCCAGGTCTTGTTTTTATTTATTTATTTTTCTTTTCTTTATTTTTCCTTTTCAAGACCGGATATATTTTTCAATGATGCTCTTTTGGTGGATAGCTTTAAATACCGTTTTTTCTTTCATACTAGGTTTTTAGGCAAGAGTATTTCTAGGTATACTCTACTATCCCAAGTTTTAAGGTGCATGTATGTGCAGTTTGTAAGGTATATACTTTCTAAATTTGAACTCAAGAATAGAAACTATTTTTCAGACTTATCCTTCAGTAAAACTTCAATACTTTCCCTTCATCTCGACTTAACTCAAGAACTGAACTCAAGATTACCTACTTCTGTAAAAAAACTGTAAGGACGTATAATTACCCGAAATCGTCATAGAGGCTTGTGCAGCTCCCACTGTGCTTTGATTTCCTCCCTACCACGCTCAAAGGAGACATGCAAACAGGTGGATTTTGGGTACAGTCCCGAGTCGCATGGAGGCAATGAGCGATAGGAGCGATTTCTTCTCTCCCGTTATTGGGGGTTGATGTTGCGCTATGCTCGATTGGCTATAAATGGAAGTCCCTGACCAGGGCTGCTTATGAGATTTACTGATAAGTGTTATCAGTAGTTTCTTAAACCGTTATAGGCCAGATATTGGTATGACTTATCACGTTACTGGGGTCTGACGTTTACCATCCTTAGACATGATATGCGACATATCAGACGAAGAGACCGGACTGTACGGTAGTGTTACTGATAGGCTTCATGGAGACTATGGACAAGCTTGCTTGTTGATCTTCATATCGCTCAATACCCGGGTAACCGTTACGTCCAACTAGTACCACTGACGGCTTATAGGTGACTGATGTGATCATCACCTACTGCAGGCGTATTGACGAGTCTTTAGAGTCCCACACAGAAGTTTCCTGGTTCAAGCGAAACGAACTAGGATACATATGTGATATGTGTGTGGGCCTGATTAAATACGTGTATGTGATATCGTAGTGTAATCTGGCAGTTATCTGTTATCGGTTCGGTTATATGTGATATAACCAGATTGTCAAATCAAGTGTTGATTTGAAAATGTGATATACAGATAAATGATATTAGTTGGTCATATGTGATATGACCGGATTATTAAATCAAGTGTTGATTTAATAATGTGATATATTATATGTGATATAATTATATCTTAACTAATATCATTAGCTCACTAATTATTCTTCATAATATATATATTAATATTTATGATATATATATATATATAATAATGAAGCATGGCATAAAATTCTATTTTGTGAAAATAGAAATGAGGTGGAAAATGAGAGCATGGTTGCAAACATGGGCTTTATTCATTGTTTATTCATCTTGACTCACTATTCAAGCATGGTTGCAATTTTATATTGCAAAATTCCATGCTTGAATGAGTGGGGGTCAAGAGTTGCCATTCATTCTTAGTTCATTCTCAACACTTAGCCAATTTTCTTGAGTTGCTCCCATGGTTGCTCTCTAGCTTCTTCTTCTTCCTCAATTGCTATAGTTCGAGCTTCAACCCTCACATGTGATGTGAACCATAAAGCTTGAACACAAACTTGTGAGCTTTTAACATCCCCTACTTCACCATCCTACACTTGACTAGCGATCGAGTGTAGCGTGTTTACTACGCTAAAGAGTTTAGTGTAGAGGTAGCTTGGGGTGGAGGGACTTCGCGTGGATCATCTTCAGCATGAAGGTCATCGGAGGAAGCTCGTCCAAAGCCTCAAGTGGATCCTAGTGAAGTCGCGGAACTACTACACGGAGCATGTGAAGTGAAGGACTCGATCTACGAGGGTATATCCATTTTTCACTTTCTCTAGTTGTTCACATCATCAAAACATAACCATAATATTCTAGCAAAGATCCTGTTTAGTCTAGCTTAGCAATACTAAAAATTAAAATTTGGCAAGCTTGATGCCTCTAGAACCTCATGGTGGTGCTAAGGTCGACTTTCAAAATGAATACCAACCTGAACTTCCTCCTGAGCAATGGCGACCACTTAGGCCTTTAGGGTCGCCCGGAGGATCTTGCCCCCGGCCGACTGCTTCATGTCCGTAAGCAAGCTGCCGGCGACGGAAAGCCCTGACGGGACCACGAAGCAGACATCCCCATCCTGTACGGGAATCCCCTTAGGGATCTCAGTCGTCGGCGCACGGGAGACCGTCCTTTTCCTCTTTAGGGGAACCTCGGTTCCCTCCTCCTCCCTCGCTCGGGGTTCCGGGTCTCGCGCGTGCTTCTGGCTACCCCCGTGTCGGTCATCGGGGGCTCGGGACGATGCTGAAGGCCTCGCCGGTGGAGATGGTCTCAGGGCCGAGCTCATGACAAGCTCATACCCCCGGCCTTCTTCTGGGACGTAGCGGCTATGTTGGGTTTCCTACAACAGCAGCAAGGTTTCGGGTGGCATCTCTCATACCAATTTCAGAATTTTCCATTATAGATAACCCTAAACCTAGATCATTAACTAGAGAATCAAACCAAAACTTGCATGTTAACACTTTAACATCTAAGAGTTAGGGATTACAACTTTTGTAGTCCGTTCCTTCACTTCATAAGCTCCGAGTTGAGGTCCTTTCGCTGCGATCATCAAGTACCCAGACTCTAGAGAGGATCCATGAAGAGAATGATGCAACCTTGCTTCTAATCTTCAAAAACTAAGATGATCTACCTTGAAAAATCCCAAACCCAAGCTTTTGCTTCACCAATCAAGTATTGGTAAAGCAAACACCCTAATCTAAGTGGCTAGAATAGATGAGGATGATGAAGTAGGAATTTTGCTCTCTTTTATTTTCGATTTCTCACAAAACATCCATCACAAATGAAAAGCTAGAAAGCTTTTGGAGTGAGCAAGAAGAAGATGAAGTTGTGATGAATGAATTATTCTTGAGGTTAGAAATGCAACCATGGTTTAATATGTGTCATGGCTAACTCATGTAGAGAATTAACCATAGGCTAGGGTTAAACTTAGGTTAACAAATATCAAGGATAAAACGAAGAGGGTGGACAAAGTCAAAGGATCATGAAGCTTCCTCAAAGCTCATCCAAAACAAAATGAATTATCCATCCAAAATGAATTAATCCATAAAGAAAAAATTAACCCAAGTTTAAAACCCTAGCATGGTTTAAACTCTAAACCCTAGTTGCATTTGTAACCCTAACATGTTACAATATTATATATCACATATACAATATTTTGTAACAAAAGAAACTAATACAATTAACATATATCACATATATATCAATGTATCAACATGTGAGAAAAAGAATCTTTAAGTGAGCTTATATTAGTTAATGTAATGTAATATATCAAATATATAATTATACATTAAATTATCGAATCAACACTTGATCCGATAATCCGGTTATTATCAAATAACCGACTAATATAATTTGTATCAGTTCATCGAATCAACGCTTGATCCGATGACCCGGCTATATCACATATAACCGGCCGATATCACATATCACGATAATCTAATACGGTATCACATACACGTATTATTCTCGGTCCCGCACATATCACATATGTGCTCCTACTCCATTTTGCCTGAGCCAAGAAACCTCTGTGTAGGACTCTAAAGAATCGTCAATACGCCGGCGGTAGGTGATGATCATATCAAACACCCATAAGCTGCAAGCGGTCAGCTAACCGTAACAGTCAACCAGGTATTGAGCGATCAGAAGATCAACAAGCAAGCCTTTACATTCTCCTGTGAATCCAATCAGTAACACTCCCGTACAGTCCGGTCTCTTCGTCTGATATGTCGCATATCTAGTCTAGGGGTGGTAAACGGCAGACCCCAGTAACCGATAAGTCGTGTCGATATGAGGTCCATAACAGTTCGAGAAACTACTGATAACACTTACCAGTAAATCTCAGCAACCCTGGCCAGAGGTTTTCAGTTATAGCCAATCGAACATAACGCAACATCAACTCCCAATACCGGGAGAGACGAAACCCCTCCTATCGCTCATTGCCTCCATGTGATTCTGGACTGTACCCAAAAGCCACTGTTTTGCACGTTTTCTTGAACATGGTAAGGTGAAAATCAAAGCACAGTGGGAATCACACAAGACTCTATGACGATCTCGGGTCTATAGACTAATCTGTACCAGTGTCACCAGAGAACTGCAATCTGACGTGAGGTATAATACCATCTGGGAGTTCTCGGCGAGTCCGTCCAGTGTACCCAGTCTCCACTGAGCACCCGTATACTGTCTCTGATGTCAAACACCAATGGATATGGGATCATCCATCGCCCATCTACATGGGCCGAGAAGCTATACACTAATCTACTCTGGTATATCGATGCCCTATCTCGATACACCTACGACTAAGAACATTTGAAGGATGTACTTAGCGACTAATCTATCCCTACTAATATGATCTGCATCATAGTCCTGGTAGTCAAGTACTCATCCTAAGAGCTTTATCAACATCTAACATAGAGACAATCAGAGTACATGTTAAGATAAAGAGCAACCAGATAGCATACTATCATGTCGAGCAAGAAGGTCCTCCATATATATGTCCAAGCATCCACTACAATATACATCGCATGTATAGTAATGGCCTCTACGGCATACATATCACTAACAATTTCCTACTTGCACTAGGGCCATCTGTTGTGGTATCGCATACCCAACAATCTGCTGTGGTTGAAGTATCTCATACTCAACCATCCCATAAAAGTCTCTACTGGGAAATAGGCCTTTGTGAGTGGATCCGCGGTATTGTCCTCTGTATCTACTCTCCTATCCTCGATCTCCCTGGAGATCATCATCTCCATGATCAGGTGATACTGCCTAAGAATATGTCTGGATCTTTGATAGGACGGGAGTTCCTAGGCATAAGCCACAACTCCATTGTCTCACAATGGTAGGAACGAAGTTCATCTCATGAACTAATATACATCCAGACTTCCTCTTTGGTAGCATCCTTGGTAACGATGTATCTAGCCTATAATCTTCTAGTTTGCCACGGTATCTAGCTTGGAACTCTTCCAACATACCGTCCCTCCACTGAGGGTAAAGACAATGCCTGTGACTGACATTCAGTCGACCTTACCACCCTGGAAGCATTCCAGTGATTCTCCCCAGGATCGATTGATACCATCTCACTACACCCAGCGAAAATCCTAACATCCAATTAGATCTATCTCATAGATCCAAAATCCAGGATTTAGGAGGTATTACCTTGATCCTATATGGAGAATCCTTGTGATAAGAGGAGATTGACCGAGCGTAGCATAGGAAACTCCTTCCCTATCAAGAGTATGTCATCCACGTACTATATGAGGATCACCACCATACTCCCTACTACCTTTTTGTATATACTAGGTTCATCTACCATTTTGATGAAGTCAAACTCTTTGACTACCACATCAAAACAGACGTTCCAACTCCACGATGCCTGATTTATCCCATAAAATAACTTCCACACATTTCCACTACTCCCACTATCTACGAAACCCTCTGGCTGTGTACTTATAGACGCTCTCTTCTAAATCACTATTTAGAAAAGCAGTCATGACACCCAACCGCCAGATATTGTAGTCATGGTATGTAGCAGTGGCAAGTAGGATCTGGATGGACTTAAGCATAGCTTTGAAAGTCTCAACTTTTCTATGTACACCAAGTAATCTTCTCAAGATATACTTTCTTCTGATGGGGATTTAACCCTTCAGATAAAGCAACCAAAGTCCATAATTTGTTGGTGTATATGGATTCCATCTCAGATCACTAAGCATCCAGCCATTCATACAGAGTCCCTACTCTTGATGGCCTGCTCGAAAATAGTTGGGTCATCATCTCATGATGCAATCCTCGCTCTCACTGTCATAGAGAAACTGAAATATCTCTCAGGTGGATGAGAAACCCTACCAAATCGGCGGAGAGGCTGAGGTTCGTTCGAAACTATTGAATCCTCCGGTTCTACCAAATCATCAGCTGTAGTTTGTATAGCTGGAACTCCTTCCAGTTCAACCTCATGACCACTAATTTCTTCACAAAAAATTCCTTTTCCCAAAAGTGGCATGCTGAGAAACAAAACACATTTTGCTCTTCAGTGTGGTAGAAAATATTCCCCTACGAATGCTTGGGATATCCAACAAACTTCCACAGAACTGACCTTGCCTTGAGCTTGTCCGGATTTTGCTTTTAGACATAGGTCGGACAACCCCAAATATTAATATCCTTAAGAGATGGGATCTTCCCATACCATATCACATATGGAGTAGTAGGCACCTGATTTGGTTAGAACCCTATTCAACAGGTATGCAGCTTCTCAAGTGCATAACGCCCAAAAGGAAATAGGCATCTTAGTAATACTCATCATAGAGCACACCATATCACATAGGGTGCGCTTGCTCCGCCCCGATGCACCGACGTACTGTGGTGTATACGGAGGAGTAATGCTGAGAGAGAATTCTCATTCTGCTTTAGAATAGTCCAGGAATTCCGTGCTCAAGTATTCTCCTCCCTGATCTCATCAAAGGACATAATACTTATACCCTCTTTGGTTCTCTACTTCGAACTTATATTCATTGAATTTGTCAAAAGCTTCAGACTTGCGTTTTAACAGGAACATATGTTCGAATCTTGAGAGATAATCAGTGAAAATAATGAAGTACAAAGAACCGGTCCTGGCATGTGTAGACAGGGGACCTTACATACATCATCATGTATCAATCCCAAGAGTTCACTAACTCTTCCTATGTTTCCAATAAACGGAGCTATGGTCATCTTATCTTTGTGACAAGACTGGAAAGTTTCACAAGATGTAAATTCAAACTGATTTAAATATGTATCTTTATGTAACTTCAGCTAGTCGGGTCACATTGATATGACCTAGTCTACAATGCCTCAAGAAGGATTCGTTCATTTCTAAACTCTTCCTCTTGTGTGTAACCTGTACGTTAAGAATTGTGGTTTGATTTAGAACGTATATGCTTTTAGATAACGTGACTGAACCGATCAACTCTTGATATAGGAAATGTTCAAAATATTATCCAACAATACAAAATTATATCCTTCTTTATTAAATAAAGAGACTGATATGATATTGTATATCAGGTTCGGTATCTAATAACATTCGTTCCGAATCAATGTATTTGGTAATACTGGGTGATAACTGCCAACATACTTGGCTGCAACAATTGCACCATTTCTAACTCTTAAAACTCATCACCCGTTCTCAGTTCTCTACCTATCTGTAGCCCATGTAACATATTGCATATGCAGGATCCTAATCTGGTATCACATACCCAGGACGTAAAGAATACTGAGAAACAGTTCTCTGTAATAAACACACCCGAAGAAGATGCATCATCATACACTTTCTTTGTTTGGGCGTCACGAGAATTCTGGTAATTCCCTATTTCCTGCTCGGTCTTATAACAATTATAAGTTGGAGCGGGACCAGCATTCCTTAGCGCAGTATAACAAGCGGATTCGGTCAATACATCCGTATTATTATCTTGATTAAGGCGTGACATGGTCGCCACCTGGAGAGAGAGAGAAGAAAACACTCAGCGTATGCTCTTGCAAGATTAGATTGGTTATTAATATATCTAATCAGGATGGCTCCTACTGTTTTAGTCAAATCTTCCTTCAAACCCTAAAAGGAAAGACTAGCCGGGATTAATTACACCCTACAAGTTTGCCAATCTTTCAGCCAGGCCAGTGCCGGTACTTTGAGGGAGGTTCCCCGTGCTTTCGTACGGACCTAATTAAAATAAATCTCGTTTTCCCACGGGCGTAACCTCGTTGACACCTTTCTAGACACCTACTTGATCGGCTAATTGTAATGTTTAAAACTCTCCCAGGAGTAACTCTTACTCACAGAGGGTATCGGGATCCAACTATCTCATAGAAGGTATGCAATCTCATTGCAAATTTCAACACTTGAAATTCCCAATAATATTTTACCCCTAGCAGCTATATGACCTTAACATAGTCAACAAATCATAAGTGCTAGTCAAGTTCAACCCGTCATTTCCCGATTGAATTAAACCCACCCGCACGACCCTTAACATAGTCAACAAAGTCGCACGACTACCCTAATCCAATCGCACCATATGCTTATGCAAATAAGCATAAATAGCTACCGTACACTACGCCTTGACGAAAGCCAACAAACGCAGCACAAATACTATGAAGTACTTATCTGAAATGACGGAGGGTTACGACAGGTTTTTAAGAAAACCCTTTGCATAATGAACTTGATATCTTCGTAGAATCGAGTGATTTTAAATGGAGTGTTTTTGAGGCTTTTACTAGTTTTACTAAAGAGGTCACTCCCGGTGAAGAGATCTCGGCTCCTTCCTCGTCGAATGAGATGCAGGATATTCACAATACCACTATGCAAAGCAAGAACTAGAAAAGCAATCAAAAGACAAAACCAAGGGTTGTAGCATCTGCTAGTTATTGCTAAAGAGGTCACACCCGATGAAGGGATCTCGGCTCTTTCCTTATCGAATAAGGTGCAGGATGTTCTACAAGGAACACCGCTATGTAAAACAACAACTAGAGCTACCTGTTTTTGAAAATTCGATTCCATAACATCTTTAAGTTTCTTTTATTTCATTAATCTCATTAATGAAGTCCCATCTTTTAAGTTTACCTAAACATCAAAGATAAATACAACGTACGTTTATGCCATCCGCATTCGCCTCGATGTCCCCTCGTGCACCGTTAGGTTAGGTAACTAACGGCAGAGTGGGGCAGTGCTAGCGCGGGTGTAAAACATAAGCAACGTATATATAATATATCGCATATACTATATCCAGTAGCTATCTCAACATATCAAATGATCACATCACAGATATCGCAGCAGAAGAAACATATGAAATATTGGATATACTAGGAGGTCCGTTTTTTTATTGCGAGCTTGTATAAAACATGGATTCCACGGTCGCGATGAATAGCCAATCCCATACCCCTAGACCCCTACGAGAGCGGCAAGCAACCCTACCAATTCTAGAGTTAGGACACCTGGTCTCGACTCCTTGAGATGGTCTCCCACTGGACCCTAGAACCCGGTTACTTATGCTCCCCACCTTGGGTCTATCCTAATGCGGAAAAGTAAATAATATACAATGGTGATATCATCCTCAACCCGGAAGTGCCCCAATAAAAGAATATTACATACAGTGACTTTTACATGAATGAAAATAAAAAACTCTTATATCACATAAAACCTCCGGCTATTCAAAACACGACGATCCAATATAACATATCACAGCAACACATAACATCACATGTCATCAACGTAAGTAAATATGCGTATCCTAATTGTCGTTGATGTATAGCAACGAAACTGGCGATACACCACATATTACACTTACGGTCGCAGAAAAGAAAGTGTAAAACTACAACAGTAGGAATCCGCAACCACCTTAGACATCGCATGCCTAACCAAATGAATTTCTTAGACATCGCATGCCTAACAATTATAAACCCTGCATTTTAGTCTCGATCTCGAAAAAACTTTTCAATATCTAGTCGGGCAATTCAATAAGATTCCTGACATCCTGATCGAATGCTCGTCGGAAACTTTAATAGACGGCCGCACCCCTGATGCCGTCGACGAAGTGCAATAAGGCGGAACACCGCTGCCGCGAGCACCCTAACGGATGCTTTTGGCGATGGGGTTCTCCTACAGTCTCTTGGTCGGGGCTATAGGGGGTGGCTATCTATTAAGTTTACCCGGCGAGTATCCACGTACGCTACGTGATTGCGATGGACTTTTGATCGCATCAAAATCCCGTGGCAACCGATCAAATGAGACTAAACTGCTCGATTTATAACATTCAAATTAGTTATCTTATAACTATACGTGGATTCCAAATATTGTATCATATTCCAGAAAAAGTTAGACGACGTTAAACATTCCGATCGAATCAACAAACACCCAAAATTTCCCTATGTACTCAACACTTGAACTTAGTTTAAAAGCATCCATCACATGCCACAGTACCAATGGACCAGCCGTAGAAGGGTCAAACCAACGTCTCAAATGTGGCAACGCCGAACTACCACAAACCCTAAAGTTTAGAGGTGGTTCTAACGGTCACATAATCGAGTTAAGGTTTTCGTTCTTTTAGAGAGTCCACTACGTTACTTACACGATATTTGAATGTTCTTTAACTAAGGAAAAATCCAACACTTGGAAATTTTCCGGCAAGGGAAAATGTGAGTTATTGGTATCCATTCGAACTTTTTAACACTGTCTAAACAAACCGAAACAAAGCTAAAATTGCGAATACGAAACACTCCGAATTACCTTTATAGTAAATAAACATCTCATGCAAATTTAGCAAAAATAAACAACACCTGAAGTACCAAACCCTAGAGATGAGAACACCACCTAAAACACAAACCCCAGATCCCCCAGAAATCCGAGCAGGCCGAATTTATTGGCCTTCTGTGTTAGTGCACGGCGGCGCCCCGGCCGTCAATCCGACGCCGGAAACGCGGAAACGAAAAACTTTGCGAAACTTGCAAACCGGCACCACCGCGCACTTTTAACCCAGATCGGGCCATTAACCTAACTATTAGCAAACTAAAAGATAGGTAGAGAGATATACCAAGGGATCCGTTTCCTTCGGTCTTCGTCTCCACTCCGATCTCCTCGCGGAATCTCCGGCCGTCGCCTCCTCGTCGAAACGGGCACCACGTCGCCGGGTTCTTTTACGGGCTCCCACCTCTGGACCGAGGCAACTCGGGCGTGAAGTTGGCAAGCCGACGTGTCCAAGAGTGCTGTAGGCTAGTGTAGAAAACCTTGTGTCAATGAGGTAGTGATGTTGCCTTTTATGTGGAGGTGGAGAAATCAACAAAGGAAAGGAGCTATGGAATTTTGGTGGCTATCAAAATGAGAGTGATAAATTTCCCCACCCAAATGAAAACTCTTCTCCTCTTCCCTCAAAAAAATGGCCGGCCCCTCCAGAGATGGTGGAGGGAAAAATCCAATAATGCAAGTAAAGAAAAAGAATGATAAACATCAATTAAAAATGGTCACACCATTTCTCCTCAAATCCTTTCACACACCATCACATTAAATGCAATGGAAGAGACTAAAAAAGAATCTCATGATTATGAAGCCACATAAACAAATAAACCCTCCACAAATGTTATTTGCACACTTGCAAATAACCCCCTTCCAACAGAAAGTCCGGCCGGGAAGGAACAAAGGAAAACTGGCCGGAACGGAATGCAAACTGGCAACTTCAGAAAACTGATCCCGTAATAAATTACAGGAAAACCCCGCTACTGCATATACATGCCCACATTTGTATTCCCACTGAACACAAATGCAAAGAGACAAAATCTACACTGTCTAATACTAGGATCCGGCTTAATCCAAAACCCGCTAGTAAAATCCGTCCGATCACGATCCGTGCAATACCGCACGTATCTGATCGAACCCTGCCATATCTCCATACGGCCTCTACAGCGTTTCGCCCGAAACTTGAGAAACTGGTCTGTGGGGGACTCTAAAGACTCGTCAATACTTTGGCTGTGGATTCAACCACTAGCACGTCAGAGATATTAGCCTATACGTGACGAGCTACCAGGTATTGACCAAAAGGGACGTCGATAAGCGAACTCATCCTGACACCCTAGGCCCTCTCGCTTAAAGGGTCGGTCGGAACCGAAGTCGAAAAAGTACACATTGGTTGCCCACTGATCTGATCATAGGTGAAATCCAATCCCTTTGGCAGCATCTACTAATTCGGAACTTAATTTGAAAACCATATTTCGACCCGGGCGTTTTCGGGTTTTCAGACTAAGGCAGGAGCTCTCCGAAGACCCGAAAGGAGATTCTTTCACTAAAGTATGTTTCAATTTCATGATCCGGTTTAGAACCAACATCTTCACCAGGTTGGGTTTCTTTCTGCGAAATGTCATTGGTCCTCTGGCAACCCAAGCCAGTACCAGTAGCGAGCCGAGCCCGCAGGCTCATCAAACAGCGCTTTTGAGCTTTCTTCAGGATTTGGCCCGAACTGATCGGCAGATTCCCACGCGTTACGCACCCATTCGCCACTGAGAAAAACGGTTTTAGAGATGAGAGACTGAGAAAAGCGGGTCCCATTGTCGATGAGCTTTTGCACTCGACTCACAAAGAGTCCCCTCTTCATTCAGACAGGTTGGGCGGTGGAGTGAACGTTTGAGCCTGTCAGTGACAATATCCGTACAGTCCGGTCCGTTCGTCTATGAGTATCGCATGGCGGGCCTAGGGGGTTGGTAAAAGTCAGACCCCCAAAAGCGGTACAAGTCGTGTCGGAGTGTAGCCCAGAACACCATGAGATACTACTGGAATACCTACCAGTAAATCTCCTGCCTCGGCCGAGGGCTTCGTGTATTGGCTCTCCTAGACACAGCGTGACCTCACCCCCAATACCGGGAGAGACGAACCCCTGCAGATCCGCTCACTGCCTCCATGTGGCTCGGGACTGTACCCAACTAAAACCTGTTTGCACGTCTCCTTTGAGCGTGGTAGGGTAGTAATCAAAGCACAGTGGGAACTCACACGAGACAAATGACGATCTCAGGTCGATGAACTAACCTGTACACATGTCACCTGGGAACTGCTATCTGACGTCTGGTATAATCCCAACTAGCAGGTTCCTGGCGAGTCCTGTCCGGTGTACTCATAACCCAATGAGCACCTGTATACATCTTAGGTGAACCAACTGACACCAGTGGCTTGTGAGACCAGCCACCTCCCCTCGTCGGGGTCTCGACTATATACACTAGTCTACTCTGGAGAATCGATGCCCTGTCTCGAAACTCCCATGACTAGGGACCTTTTAAGGATTTTCTTATAGACCCCATCTCCCACGTATATGATCGCCCTCATACTGCTGGTAGTCAAGCAAGAATCCTAGGGGCTCTATCAACGTGCAATAGTGACCTGTAAGGTCACCTAAAGCAGTACACGATGATAAAGATAAACCAGATAGCATACTATCATCTCAAGTAAGATTGTCCTACCGGTATAGGTCCTCCCTCAATCATTGCAATCACGTGCCTGTGATCCAATAATTGACTCTGAGGGCACTATATCCAACAATCTCCCACTTGCATTCGAGGCTAATTATTGCGATGTCGCATACTCACAGCCCGTGTGATACCGAACACCCAACTCCTCTACTAGTCAGTCTCACAAAGCTCGTTTGCGAAACTATTGCGTTCGAGGAATAGCCTCAGTGAGTGGATCCGCTTTGATGTTTCTTTCTATGTCTCTCTTTATCCCATGTTCGCGGAGAAAGCCATCTCCCGAAATGAGCAATACCTGTATTAGAATGTCTGGATGTCTGATGGGACCTAGCTCATAAATGAACTCCAAATCCAAACTTCTTAGACTGTATCGTCAACCGAACTTAATCAGTATACTGCACCATGCCTCCCTCAGTATCCTCCTGGACCACCTGTCCAAAAACTGCCCCTCGTCAGAGGGAAAACTATGACTCTGACGACCACCCTGTCATCCATGTCACCTTGGAAGCCTGGAATGATAACCGTCTCCTAAAGGAGGCTGCCGTTATCAAATCCCTAGAACATCCACTTATGTTCTAAAACTGCTTCCGATCGTTTCTCCAGGATTGGATTAATATCAACTTATTGCATCTACTGCAAGAACAACATCTGGTGTGGTACTAGACATCTCATGATTAACTCAATTGTCTAAGCAAGTGATCTGCCAATCATGCACATCCCTCTCTACTTTAGTCTATAAGACACCTTTAGAGAGGGTGACTCCATTACCTGCAGGTACACTACCGTGCCAGGAGTCGTCCATTCTAAATACTCTTAGAATGCTGTCTAAGTACCCTGATTGGGAAACCACCCAAATCTAGATCTATAGATCTAGTAACCAGAATGTCTGATATAATATCCAAGCCTTTTGTGGAGAAACCACTGTGTGACAACCAAAGAATAACCGATCGTAGTATAGGAATATCACTTCCTACTCTGTGTATGTCATCCAAATACCAGGACAACACATCCTACTACCTTCTCAACAGATCCATCCACTGTTCTGATGAAGTCAAACTTATGACTGTCACATCAGAAATAGATGATCTATCTCCGCTATATCTGCTTTAGTCTATAAATAGACATAAGCCACCTGTCCACCAATGCTTCCGCTGCTCCCACTGATCATGACAACCCTCTGGCAGAGTCATATAGACGTACACTTCTAAAGCTAGTTTAGAATGATGCTATACTCATCCTCCTGCCGGGTCTCACAGCCTGGAACAACAACAATGGCAAGTCTGGGTAAACAAGAACCTCCCTGTCACCGTCCTTGAGCATACCGAAGTACCTCTCGAGTGCCTGAGGTTATCCACCATATCTGCGGAGTGGCCAATAGAATGTCAAGCCAGATTGAATCTTTAGGTTCCTATCAAACTTTCAGTAATCGTTTGCGGTCCTGGAATCACTTCCAGTTCTACCATACTCCCACTGCTGTTTTCTGAAAAAATCCATTTTTGCTAAAACTGTGGCGAGTCAAGAACAATATCACTATTGATCTTCCAGATGGTAGAAAGTCAACCCTCGTCATAGCCTAGGTCAACCCACAAACAGCCATTACAGAAACGTGCCTTGAGTCATCCAGAGTCTAGTTTTAAGCATTAGCTGGACAACTCCCCGTATCTTAACAATGTCAAGATATGAACTGTTCTATATCCAATACAGAAACAGAGGCACTGATTTAATTGAACCAGATTCAAATCATGCAGCCGTCTCCAGTGCATGTCAACTAAATGGAGAGAGGCCGATCAGCGTTACTCAACTTAGGAATGCTTCCAATTATGAGTAACCTGAAAGAGAAGCAAGTTCTCTTAATCATTACTATCAACTGAATACATACAAGTATCTACATCTTCGATCACCTTGAAGAATCCCGATACTTACAACACCCGGTTCTCTATTTTATTCATATACCTATAACTTCTCAAAACTCAGAACATGCATTTCTACGAAACACATGTCTAAGAACTAGAGAAGTCATAAGTAAACAGAATACAGTACGAGTACCAACCCCTCTGTCCTAGTGGACACTGGACAATATACAATACTCTGTATAAGTCCCTTGAGTCTAGTGACTCATTCACTGTGTGTCGTAGGTTGAAAACTGTACTTATGGTTAAGAAGAATTACACCGCTGTTTAATGCTCCTTACCTAACTATCCACAGATATAGGTAAATGTCATGGACATAATTTCAAAAAGGTATATCTTACTCTATAAAAATAGACGTACAGATACATCAATTTGAAATTGGTGCATAACAACGGATATTCAAAACCAAATATTTGCCGTCCGGCAAACAACCCAGGTGACTTCCTCAAATATCACCAATTACAACGAATCCCGATATAATGAGGATGATCACCTAATTCCCAATAACTTACTCCCACTCATCATCTGTAAAACTATACATATGTGAGAATCAAACCTGGTAAATACATACCCTGGAGTAAGTACTAATTGGGAAATCAGTTTTCTTTTAACAGTACACAGTGAACCTGAAACATTGAAATGTTTCGTAGGGGTATTCGGGTATTCCTAGTAATGCCTCTTCCATTATCCAGATTCACAACTGTAACCGTTTATTTCTTTGCAACATCTCCACATCCCTTTATATGTCTTTAGTCATTACCTTCTGTACACCCCTTTAGGCCAAATGGTTTTCTTCCTTCCCTACCGTTCGACACCAGCCTATGGTTTGGAAGAAGACTATCCAATAAGCATAATGGGTGTACTGTCCTAGTCCTAGGAGCACTCGCAATGCGAGAGAAGGTGAAGATAAAAGACAACCGAATAAATCTTATTCATATTTCTCCTGAACCAGAATCCATCCCCGAACTGGAACAAATTCCTTTCGAGTTCGTATATAACCATACGATGGAATATCCAATAAACTGTGGATCTTCATAGTAATACGGAGTGTCCTGGAGAAATACAAAGGTGAAGTGGGAGTGGTAATGAAATATTTGGTTTGGTCGTGATTATCAGTCGCAATTTACTTTGTCCTCCTTCTAATCCCTTTCTTTGTCTTAACTTAATACCTTCTATATACCGTTTAGGCTAATTGGTTTTCTTCATTCCCTACCGGTGGGCACCTGCCTAAGGTTTGGAAGAAGACTATCCAATTTGCGTAATAGGTGTACTATCTCCTAAACCAAGGAGTACTTGCAACCTGAGAGAAGGTAAAAGGAAAAGACAACTGAATAGTCCTATTCGTTTTCTCCAGAACCATAAACCACCCTCGAATAAATTCCTTCGAGTTCCTATATAACCGTACGATGGTTTTGTCCAATGGAAGTGGACGTTCATAGTAATACGGGGTGTCCTGGAAAAAAGGGTAAAAGTAGGAGTGGCAATGAGGTTTGCAACTCTGACAATCCAAAAGCCAGTGTTTAAGAAGGTTCGGTCAACTTGGTCACTGAGCCATAGTCTAGGGTCGGGTCAATGGTCGCTGCCAAAGAGAGAGAGAAAAGAAACACTCAGCGTGCACTCTAGCCTAGATCAGAATGGTTATCACTTTATCTAATCAGGAAACCTCCCACTGTACCGTCAAATTCTCCTCCAAACCTGAAAGAAGAATTAGTCGGGATCACCTGAGGAGTAAACCAACTCATCAGTGGGAATCGGGATCCAACTATCATCGCATGATAACGTGACGGAATCCGCTCACGTTATCACACTCCAGAAGGTATGCGCATATCTGGCAAGTTTCAGTTTCTTTAGAAACTCCCGATGTGATTTCTGCCCCATGCTCTTATGACCTTGACGAAGACCAACATATCATAAGTCACATGTCAAGTTCTACCCGTCATTGTCCAGGTTAATTTGAACCCACCCGTACATACCCTTGACGAAGGCCAAAATAGTAGTACGACTGTCCCAAACCAACGCATCTATCTATGCTGCAGAAAAGTAACAAATAGCTACCATACACTATGACTTGACGAAGGCCAATATATATAGCATGAATACTAAGTGCTACCTTCCTGAAATGACGGAGGGCTACGAATGGTATCTGGCGAAAAACCTTTAACATAATGAACCTGATATCGTTGAAGGAACGGATAGCTTTATAAAAATATAGTGACGAAAACCTTTGCTAAAGAGGTCACTCCCGGTGAAGGGATCTCGGCTCTTTCCCCATGGAATGAGGTGCAGGATATTCCAACTGAATACCACGATGCAAAGCAAAAGTAATCGGCTATAGTGAAGTTATTGCCCTGACGCAAACTTCTGTCCAAGGGGTCACTCCCGGTGAAGAGATCTCGGCCCTTGCCTCGTCGACTGAGGAGCAGGATATTCCAACTGAATACCACTGTGCAAAACAAAAGAGAACGTCCTTGCAATAACAGCTTTTTAAAAAATGTTCCAACAACGTCAGAATAAGTTTGTTTATCTTGCATTGATCCGAATCAACGCAGTCCCATCAATTGATCACACCACAAAGAACGAAAATAATGATGTATGTATATGCCATCCGCATTCGCCACTGGGTCCCGTCATCACCCGTTAGGTTACTTAACTAACGACAGAGCGGGGACTGGACTAGCGCGGATAAAAAACATATACAACATCTACTAGTATATATATCAATATATAATATTCGCTCATGGCGTGATAAAAATGCAACATCACAGAAATGTAACCAGCATCACAGAACAATACAGATATCTGGGATCCCTGGGTTTCATAGAGCCGCTACTGAAACCCGACGTTCCCCTGGTCGTGTGGATAGCCTGTGCAATGAAAATCCTAGACCCCTACGGGCGCGGCAAGTCACCCGCCAAAACCTGAAGCGAGGCAGCCCCCTTCAGCAACGTGAATGGACCACTTAGCACTTCACGGAATCCGGTGACTTGGGCACCCCTCCTGGGTCAACCTGTACCCCCTACGAGTGCGGCGAATAGCCCGCCAATTCTAGAGTGAAGCCCCCTCCGTCTCAAAGCCATGAGATGCGGGCTCGTTGCCCTCTAGAACCCGGCTATCCATGCACCCCTCCGCGGGGTAATCATAGTACAGAAAGTAAAATATACATACAACGGGTATATCGACCTCGACCCGGTCGTGCCCCAAAAGAATAATACAAACAGGCAGTGACGGCAGTCCACATGTCGGACGCTCGCCCCGCAATATCAAATGTACATATTAAACAAAACTGTACTAACATTTCATCCAGGCTATTCCCCACGACCAATCTGCAACATCACAGCACAACACAGAACATCAACATGAATGTCACGTTCGCAAATCCGTCTAAAAGGGCTATAGCAGTTAGACAGGATTTACCGATCAAATGACATTCACGGTCGCAGATATAATGTAAATACTGTGAACTAGCATGTTTAAAATTTCCGATCGATCAAATTTACCGAAGTGGGCCCCCAAGCACTACTGTAGCTCTTACAGAAAATCTGGGCCCAAAAATAATATACCAAAAACCCTAATTTCAACTCAGAAGCTCTCTGTAGAATTTTGATGCACTGAACAGTAAATACTGCGGCGGAACCACGGCCCAAGCACGGGTTTGGCCGCGGTTCCACGGTGGGATAGTGGGTTCACGTGATCAAATTTCTACAGAAGTCTTAGAATTCCCTGCACATGTTTCTGCAACAACCTGAAAAATTTTGGAGCCAAAAGAATTTCGACAGAAACCCGATGCACTACAAAATACGGTTTTTGGGGTTTTATTGTTCGATCGAGTTCTAAACACGTTCGAGCAAGCTAGGCTAAGTTAATGGCGTGGCTTTGATACCAATGTAAGTGCACGGCGGCGCCCTGGCCGTCAATCCGACGCCGGAAACGCGGAAACGAAAAACTTTGCGAAACTTGCAAACCGGCACCACCGCGACCCGGATCGGGCCATTAACCTAACTACTAGCAAACTAAAAGATAGGTATAGAGATATACCAAGCGATCTGTTTCCTTCGGTCTTCGTCTCCACTCCGATCTCCTCGCGGAATCTCCGGCCGTCGCCTCCTCGTCGAAACGGGCACCACGTCGCCGGGTTCTTTTACGGGCTCCCACCTCTGGACCGAGGCAACTCGGGCGTGAAGTTGGCAAGCCGACGCGTCCAAGAGTGCTGTAGGCTAGTGTAGAAAACCTTGTCTCAATGGGGTAATGAAGTTGCCTTTTATGTGGAGGTGGAGAAATCAACAAAGGAAAGGAGCTATGGAATTTTGGTGACTATCAAAATGAGAGTGATAAATTTCCCCACCCAAATGAAAACCCTTCTCCTCTTCCCTCAAAAAAATGGCCGGCCCCTCAAGAGATGGTGGAGGGAAAAATCCAATAATGCAAGTAAAGAAAAAGAATGATAAACATCAATTAAAAATGGTCACACCATTTCTCCTCAAATCCTTTCACACACCATCACATTAAATGCAATGGAAGAGACTAAAAAAGAATCTCATGATTATGAAGCCACATAAACAAATAAACCCTCCACAAATGTTATTTGCACACTTGCAAATAACCCCCTTCCAACAGAAAGTCCGGCCGGGAAGGAACAAAGGAAAACTGGCCGGAACGGAATGCAAACTGGAAACATCAGAAAACTGATCCCGTAATAAATTACAGGAAAACCCCGCTACTGCATATACATGCCCGCATTTGTATTTCCACTGAACACAAATGCAAAGAGACAAAATCTACACTGTCTAATACTAGGATCCGGCTTAAACCAAAGCCCGGTAGTAAAATCCATCCGATCACGATCTGTGCAATACCGCACGTATCCGATCGAACCCTGCCATATCTCCATACGGCCTCTACAGCGTTTTGCCCGAAACTTGAGAAACTGGTCTGTGGGGGACTCTAAAGACTCGTCAATACTTTGGCTGTAGATTCAACCACTAGCACGTCAAAGGTATTAGCCTATACGTGACGGGCTACCAGGTATTGACCAAAAGGGACGTCGATGAGCGAACTCATCCTGACACCCTACTGAGTCTGTCAGTGACAATATCCGTACAGTCCGGTCCGTTCGTCTATGAGTATCGCATGGCAGGCCTAGGGGGTTGGTAAAAGTCAGACCCTCAAAAGCGGTACAAGTCGTGTCGGAGTGTACCCCAGAACACCCTGAGATACTACTGGAATACCTACCAGTAAATCTCCTGCCTCGGCCGAGGGCTTCATGTAATGGCTCTCCTAGACATAGCGCGACCTCACCCCCAATACCGGGAGAGACGAACCCCTGCAGATCCGCTCACTGCCTCCATGTGGCTCGGGACTGTACCCAACTAAAACCTGTTTGCACGTCTCCTTTGAGCGTGGTAGGGTAGTAATCAAAGCACAGTAGGAACTCACACGAGACAAATGACGATCTCAGGTCGATGAACTAATCTGTACACATGTCACCTGGGAACTGCTATCTGACGTCTGGTATAATCCCAACTAGCAGGTTCCCAGCGAGTCCTGTCCGGTGTACTCATAACCCAATGAGCACATGCATACATCTTAGGTGAACCAACTGACACCAGTGGCTTGTGAGACCGGCCACCGCCCCTCGTCGGGGTCTCGACTGTATACACTAGTCTACTCTGGAGAATCGATGCCCTGTCTCGAAACTCCCACGACTAGGGACCTTTTAAGGATTTGCTTATAGACCCCAGCTCCCACGTATATGATCGCCCTCATACTGCTGGTAGTCAAGCAAGAATCCTAGGGGCTCTATCAACGTGCAATAGTGACCTGTAAGGTCACCTAAAGCAGTACACGATGATAAAGATAAACCAGATAGCATACTATCATCTCGAGTAAGACTGTCCTACCGGTATAGGTCCTCCCTCAATCATTGCAATCACGTGCCTGTGATCCAATAATTGACTCTGAGGGCACTATATCCAACATTCTGGCTGGTCAAATTCCGAGCAAGGGGGTTGGGTTTTAGGGTGTGTTCATATTTTATCTCATACAACATTCTGCAACTGTTTGAAAAAAATTTTGACACCAGAAATAATTCGACAGAAGCTAGGGTTTTGCATCGGGTGTTTCGGAGTTGTTTCGGTTTCGTAATCCTACACTTATCCGTCTAATTCTCTAGTTAGGCTCTGATACCACTGTTGGGCTTCCTACAACAGCATCAAGGTTTCGGGTGGCATCTCTCATGCCAATTTCAAAATTTTCCATTATGGATAACCCTAAACCTAGATCATTAACTAGAGAATCAAACCAAAACTAGCATGTTAACACTTTAACATCTAAGAGTTAGGGATTACAACCTTTGTAGTCCGTTCCTTCGCTTCATAAGCTCCGAGTTGAGGTCCCTTCACTGCGATCATTGTTCAGTTGATAAAACGGCACATTTGTTATTACATTTTTCCTACTATTTCTATACTAGAAAAGGTGTTTATTATAATATATGATACATATGAGGGTTTATCTGTAAAAATACTATTTTTCATTTGTTGATATATTATAATTAAAATTTGGTAGGAAAATGTATGCAAAGATACCATTGACCAAATCTTAATGGTGAAATTAATATCTCAATAAAACAAAACACTACTAATATTATTTGTTGAGATTGTGCAGAATTTTTCAGGGCTAAAAATCAAGGGAATCAAAGTTGTTAAGAGCAAACCTGCCTAATTAAGAAAGCAAACTAAGAAATCAAGTCTGGCAGAAATAAAGAAAAGATTTCCAATTTCCAAAGGTTCCAGAGATCACCACGTGTCACAAGGAGAAAAGCCCAGAAGACCAAATCCAACGACCCGTACACAAGGCCGCGGATCCGAGGTCAAACCTACCCGTTGACCGTGGATCCGCCGCGTTCCAGAGGCCTTGTGAGCTGCGATTTGGGTGGGAGAATCTTAACTGTTGGCTTCCAAATTTTGAAGCTAGGGTTCTGGCTTTTGGAGTATAAATAAGGACCGAGAGCCCCTTGGAAAAAGGATCAAGTCGACGAGATCACGAAATCCAAGACGGCTCATGCATCCAGGCTGATCATCAACAGTTCATCTACCTCCTTAGAAGAGATCGAGAAGCAAACTAGTATTTGTAATCATTTTCTAAGGAAACAAAGTGTAATGAGTTTTGTTGATTAATAAAGGTGGTTCTTTTTCTTATTCTATTTCTTTGTAGTTTCATTATGAATTCTCTCTCCATCTCTTCTTCTCCCAAACTGCGCGAGTAATTCCTCGCTTGTTAGGGTTCGTAGGATTAGGGTAGGTTAATGGATGATGAAAATCCTTAAACTCTTTTTATGTCCTATAAAGTTTATAAACTTTATCAAAAGAATCATTAACATCCTAATCGGGCGCGCTACCAATTCATTGTTATTCTCGACCGCGATTAGAGATTAGATTAATCATTGATTTGGTAAAGGCTAGATATGAACGAAGTTCCATGTCGAGATAGGGGTTAAGAGTGGGAACCCTTTTCCATCCAGAAACCCTAATCTACATGCATCACTGTCGTTCGAGTTTTAAATCTATTAAAGGATAAAAAGGGTAATCTTTAATTAATCATCCATAACTACTAAATCCTAATGAACCCTACAAGCCCCCTTCTTATATAAACTTACCTCCGTAGTTAATCTAGATCTATATTTTGCATCAATGTTTAACATAGATCTAGATCCTACAACTATTCTTCAACATTCTTTATTCTTCCTCCTTTCTTTCTCAACACGCCTAATGTAAGATAAAAAGGTTCCACGTTTCCCACAGGACGACTCGTACTCATCTCGGTCTAGCTACGCGCGACACCGTTATTGATTGCGGTTAACTACATACATAAATTACACATCAATCAAATGGCGCCGTTGCCGGGGATACGTGCGTAATTTTTTTAGTCTTACTATTTGTGTTGAATTCTTATTCGATCTATATCAGAATTAAAACAAAACTGCAAATCGTATATTTAATGAAGTGTGTGAAATTTTTGCAAGGAGATCTGGAGTCACAGACTTAAGGAAACAGGAGACAGAGACATTCATTGAGATCCAGAGGAGTACAGGAGGCCACGTAGCAAACTTCATCACCTGATCCATCTTCCCTGTGGCGGATCCACGGCTGTAAGTGCACATCGGCGGCGGAAGCGCGGCCAGTTAGGAGATCTAGGGCTTCAATCTTCTCTGGTAAGATTCTAACCTCTTTCTCTCTCCTCTGAAATCCAATAAAATCTCTTTTCTGCAGGATTCTTTGCAAAATATCGCCGCTCAAAAATCTTTTTGCAAAGTTTTGTGATTGGTTTTGTTTTTCATATTTTAATACGGACTTTAAGGGGCAAAGACCAAACGGGTCACCCGCGTGACAGGCGGGAATACTCACCACTATACTACAACGACCGAGATGGACGGTACTCCATCAGGTTATAACACCACGCTGCCACCGCCCGTAGGTGAGCAGAATCCACCGCGCATCTCTCTCCAAGAGAGATGCTATCCTATCCGTAGTCCACTTCCCACTTGTCTATCTATTCCACCAGCTAATGGGGATAATTTTGAAATTAAACCCCACTACATCAATCTGCTGCCCAAATTTCACGGGCTTGAGTCGGAAGACGCGTACGTTTTCATCACTAAATTCGAAAACGTATGTGCAATGATGGGTACTTCATAATTGACTGTGGATGCTATGCGTTTGCGTCTTCTCCCATTCACTCTGTACGACTTGGCAGAAAAATGGCTTTATAATACTGCCACACACTCTATCACTAATTGGGATGAATTCGTAATAGCATTTCTTAAGAAGTTTTACCCAAACCATAAGACTGCCCATATTAGGAGCGAGATCAACCAGTTCACCCAGCTTCCCAATGAACCATTTTGGAAGTGCTTTGAACGTTTCAAGGATCTGCTTATCCAATGTCCTCATCATGGAATACAAAGATAGGATTTATGTCGAATAATATATGAGGGCATTAATCCAGCGACAAAGCAGATGCTTGAAACAATGTGTCAATGCAATTTCATGTCTAAAGATGACGGTGAAGCTTGGAAGTATCTGGAAGACCTCGCTGAAAACACTTTGCAGTGGGAAAGCGTAAGACCACCTTCATCTAGGGGAGGTATTCACCAGCTCGATGTTTCCATCGCAGTGAAAGCCGAAATGGCAGCGATACAGAAGAAACTCGACGCTATTGAGAACAAATTCTCATCAGTCTCCCTAAATCAGGTCACGCTTCCCAAGACCGTCTGTGGTTGCTGTTCTGATCCTTCAAACTTAACGGAAGAATGTCCTATGAATGCATCGTTTCAAACTAATGTTGCTTTTCAGCAGCGACCTAGAAACGATCCTTATTCTTCCACGTATAATCAAGGATGGAGGAATCATCCTAACTTTGCTTGGAACCAAAACCAACCACAAAATCAAAATCAGTTCCAAAGCAATTATCAAAGACCTCCTCCACAGCAACCACAACCACAGAATCAGCTCCCCTTTCAGTCACAAAATTTTCAAAATCCGGCCAACACTTCTGTACCACAATTGGTCGGTACTGACAACTCTTCACTCGCACAAACTTTGGATATGTTTATGAAACATACCATTCAAATGTCGGCTGATATGAAGTCTTCTATTGATACCATAAAGAAAGATTCCGCCTCCCACGGCAAGAGTATTAAATCAATAGAAAATCAACTTGCATAGTTAAACGCCGCAATGAGTGCGAGAGAGAAAAGGAAACTCCCATCTCAACCCCTACCGAATCCTGGCCATTCACAAAATCATAATGTGAATGCCGTTACTACGTTGAGATCGGGGAGAGTGCTGACTAACCGAGTGGGTGAGCAATTTGATATTAGTGACACCAATGATACCCCAGCTTCTTCTTCTTCCCATAATTCGTCTAGTCTCCCACCTTCATCCGAGCCTATTCTCCGTTTTTCCCAAGGCTCGAACATTTCGCTAAATCTATCTAAGTCGATTCCCACTCCAATTTTAGGATCGAATCCGTCCCCACAATCTTCTCCACAAATGTTGGACCCAAAACTTATTGATCAAGCTCCATTTCCAAACAGATTAAGGGCCAACAGACCTAACCCGCAAATGGAGAAGATTGTGGAAATGTTTAAGCAAGTTAGCGTGAATATTCCTCTCCTAGATGCTATTCAACAAGTCCTATCTTATGAAAGAATCCTTAAAGACTTGTGCACTAGGAAGAGAAAAACTCAAGTGCCTAAGAAGGTTTTCATGACGAGTAATGTTAGTACAGCTTTTACCCGGCAAATACCAAAGAAACGTAAGGACCCTGGCTGTCCTACAATCTCTATTTCTATTGGGGATAAAAATATTAATCGTGCTTTACTCGATCTTTGCGCTGGCGTTAACTTGCTTTCTTATTCAATATACGAGTAGTTAGGAATTGGAGAGTTAAAACCCGCCCATTGTACTCTCCAGATGGCAGACCGATCGATCACCAAACCTCGGAGCAAACTAGAGAATGTGTTAATTAAAGTCGGCGAATTCATATTTCCCGTGGACTTTATTGTTTTAGATACACAACCTGTGCCAAACCCACGCAATCAAATCCCGGTGATATTTGGTCGAGCCTTCTTAGCAACTTATAACGCTGCAATTAATTGTCGTAACAGATCTATGAACTTATCCATCAGGAAAATGACAATTGAGCTTAATATTTACAAACTAGGAAGTCAGCCATCAGAACCTTCTGCTCATTTGCTGGATGTTTGTTCCATCCACGAGACAGCTCCCGAAAGCTGCATGGATGAGGAACTTTGCTCTGATGATCTCGACAACACTAATGAGACATCGTTTGATCTTGCACTACTCATAGTGAGGATATGTTCAATGAGTCCGTCCTCGAGTTTGAACCCGTTGACTCGTTGCAAAAGTCAGCAGCACTTTCCGAGTCAATATCTTATGCAAGTTTTGAGCCTCTTAGGGAGTCCGAATATCATTCCCTTACCCCACCTTCTATTGTCTCTCCGCCAATTCTTGATCTCAAACCGCTACCTTCTCATCTTAAATATGCATATTTAGGAGAGAATGAGACTTTTTCAGTGATTATATCCGCTTCTCTAGCATTAGAGCAAGAGAACGCACTTTTGGCAGTGTTGAGATCGAATCGACAAGCATTTGGTTGGACAATGGCCGACATCAAAGGGATTAGTCCCTTAATTGTTGAACATTACATACATCTGATGGGTGAAGCCAAACCAACCCGAAACCCACAAAGACGGTTAAATCTCGTCATGAAGGAGGCGGTAAAGAAAGAAATCGTCAAGTGGCTTGATAGTGGAATAATTTATCTTATATCTGATAGCCAATGGGTAAGTCCAATTCATGTGGTCCCTAAAAAGTCTGGCATCACGGTCATCACTAATGAGGCTAATGAGTTAATCCAAACACGCACCCAAACTGGGTGACGCGTATGTATTGATTGCAGGAAACTCAATGCCGCGACAAGGAAAGATCACTTCCCTCTACCTTTCATTGACCAGATGTTAGAACGATTAGCTGGACACGAATACTACTGTTTCTTGGACGGATACTCTGGCTATAACCAAGTCTCCATTGCCGAAAAGGATCAAGATAAAACCACATTTACTTGTCCTTTCGGAACTTTTGCTTATAGACGCATGCTCTTTGGGTTATGCAACACTCCCGCTACATTTCAGCGATGCATGATGGGGATATTTTCAGATATGGTGGAGAATTTTCTGGAAATTTTTATGGACGATTTCTCCATTTTTGGGGACTCCTTTGAGGACTGCCTTCGTAATCTTGACGCGGTTCTTACCCGCTGTAAGGATAAGAACTTGACTTTGAATTGGGAAAAATGCCATTTTATGGTCCAAGAAGGTATTGTACTTGGACATATAATTTCACGAAAAGGCATTGAGGTTGACAGAGCTAAAATAGATGTCATTCATAACCTCTCTCGTCCCAATTGCATCAAAGATATACGATCCTTCCTTGGTCATGCAGGATTTTATAGGAGATTTATTAAGGACTTTAGCAAAATTGCTAGACCCTTAACCCTTCTATTGGCCAAGAATACTACATTTCACTTCGATTCGGATTGTGAGGCTGCTTTTGAATCGCTTAAAGGATCACTCACTACAGCCCCCGTTCTATCATCTCCGTATTGGAACCACCCGTTCAAGCTTATGTATGATGCATCAGATTTTGCTATTGGTGCTGTCTTAGGACAACACATTGATAAAATGCCACATGTAATTTACTATGCAAGTAGGACCTTGAATGATGCACAAATAAATTACACAACTACCGAGAAAGAACTCTTGGCAGTTATATTTACATTAGAGAAATTCAGGCCCTACTTGATTGGCTCGCCAATTGTGGTTTACACAGATCATTCCGCCCTACGACATCTTTTATCGAAGAAGGATGCTAAGGCCAGGCTAATACGTTGGATCCTATTGTTACAAGAATTTGATCTTCTCATCCGAGACAGGAGTGGATATGAAAACGTTGTAGCCGACCATCTTTCACGCATCACTTCTTCACCAACTTTGACCGTGCCGATAAATGACTCATTTCCTGACGAACAGCTCTTGACTGTATCCTACGAACCTTGGTTCGTGGATATCGTGAACTATCTTGCGACGGGACTTATTCCTAGCGATTGGTCGAAACAAGACAAACTTCGATTTCTATCCCAAGTAAAATACTTTTACTGGGATGAACCTTATCTGTTTAAGTATTGTTCCGATCAAACATTCGCAGGTGTGTCCCTAACGATGAATTCAAGAGCGTGTTATCATTTTGTCATGATCAGGCATGCGGCGATCATTTTGGTCCTCTAAAAATGGCGGAGAAAGTTTTGCAATGTGGCTTTTATTGGCCAACATTATTTAAAGATGCATATGAACGTTGCAAAACTTGTCTGCGATGTCAGCATTTGGGTCGGATTTCACGAAGAAACGAGATGTCGCTCCAACCTATATTGGTTGTGGAAATATTCGATGTTTGGGGTATTGATTTTATGAGCCCTTTTCCCAACTCCTTTGGGAATTTATATATCTTGTTAGCAGTTGATTATGTCTCGAAATGGGTGGAAGCTATACCGTGTCGCACTAATGACAACAAAGTTGTCATTAAGTTCCTTAAAGAAAATATATTTTCGCGATTCGGACACCCTCGCCCTATAATTAGCGACAACGGGACACATTTCTGTAATCGGTCTTTTGAGGCCTTGATGCGGAAATATTCAATCACTCACAAGCTTTCTACGCCCTATCATCCCCAAACAAGCGGGCAGGCTGAGATCTCAAATAGGCTGATCAAACAAATTTTGGAAAAGAAAGTTTCTAAAAACCGTAAAGATTGGTCAACCAAATTGACGGATGCTCTTTGGGCATTCCACACCGCTTATAAAACCGATCTTGGTATGTCTCCATACCGCCTAGTGTTTGGGAAGGCATGCCACCTTCCTGTCGAGATCGAACATAAAGCAATGTGGGCTATTAAAGAGTTTAACTTCGATTTTGATCATGCAGGCAGCTATCGAAAGCTGCAATTGAATGAGCTAAGCGAACTCCGCGATAAAGCTTACGATAATGTTGTGATAGTAAAGAACATAACTAAAGTGTTCCACGATAAAAATCTTTTTAGAAAAACCTTCACATCGGGGCAACAAGTCCTTCTTTACGATTCCCGTCTCCATCTTCATCCGGGTAAGCTTAAATCTCGTTGGAAAGGACCTTTTGTGGTGCGGTATGTACACCCGCACGGGGCAGTAGATATTGAAAATTTGAAAAACGGCTCAATTTTTAAAGTAAATGGGCATAGATTAAAACCGTATTTCTCTGCTGACCCCGCGGAGGAGCTCCTGTTTTTACAGGAGCCGCTTTATCAGAATTGAATTTCCTCCGCCCTACCTCCATGTTTTGGTAACAATTTCGCATTTTAAAAATGGAAGTGAGTAAAATTGGACTTAACTGAATATCTGTGCGTGCCAAAGATCAAGTTTTAAGGAGTTTTCATTTAACCATTATTTTACCCCTTTTATCTCTCCCCAAGTATACAAGTCCATGCACTCAAAAGACAACATCAGTGAGGACCCTGCTGAAAACAGGTTTGGGGGGAGGTTTGTATTCACTGAATTATCTTTGACACCGGGCATTCAAAATTTTTTTTAACAAAAGAGTAGAAAGTGAAAAATTACATCCAAAAGATAGGAATAGTTTAAGAAAACCAAGAAAAATTAGAAGTTTTCTTAAACGAAACTAGTAATAAGTAGTTATGAGCCGTTGTCCCAAGGGTTAGTAAGATGAAGGAAGTCACTAATCTGAGGATAAAAATAAGTCTGAAAAATAGTTTCTATTCTGAAAGCCAAACATTTGAATGTTGATACCCTATTATATGCACTGATACACGTCTTGAAACTTGGGATAGTAGAGGATACCTTGAAATGCTCTTGTCTAAAAGCCAAAGTATGAAGGAAATAATAAATGAAGAAAATATAAAAATGGTGAAAAGAAAAAAATGAACACTGGTTTTGTTATCGCCAAGGAAGCAATAAAAAAATATAGCAAGGGTGCTTCATCACCTAGTGCCTTAGACCAACTGGTTTGGGAGTCACTGCTAAGCCTTAGGTGGTGCAAGACGAGGAAAATACTATCACCTAATCAGCAAGCACATAAGTAATCGGTCGGTTAGTACCTCAAGAAGTATTAACGGTCGCATGAAAATGTGTGAGGAAATCCATAAATATTCATCAAATTAAAAAGTACTGAGGTAGATGGACAAGAGTATGATAGCTTGAATTGAATTCTCCGAGTGTAGGGATGTCTATTACACACACGTAGGGTTATATGATCGATGTTTGGATGAAAGGTAGGAATGAAGAATAAAAATGATGTTTTATTGAGGGATGAAGTGATTTCTAATATCTTTTCATGACTATTAAGATAGGGCTCATGACAACTAAAAAGCTAGTGTAGTTGAAAACTCTAAATTTCAAAGTATTTCTTTTATGGTTCTTATCTTTATATATAAATTCCATCATCTCTCTTTTATTATAGGATTTTGTGGGTGTAATCCGCTGAAAACCCTCAGGAGACAACACTCCTCCTACTAGGGCACCTAGAGATTTAACGGCTTGTTACACGTGCTCAGTGCAGTCGTGTTGCCTACGAAAGTGTGCTTAGTTTTCTCCTTTCTTTTTCTCCTTCTCTTGAATAAACTAGTTTGCTCGGGACGATCAAAGATAAGTTTGGGGGTATTTATTCAGTTGATAAAAATGCACATTTGTTATTACATTTTCCTACTATTTCTATACTAGAAAAGGTGTTTATTATAATATATGATACATATGAGCGTTTTGTTAGTTATGTATATGCCCTAGAGGCCATTGTTGTACATATAATGTATATTATAATGGATGCTTGGATATATATAGAGAGGACTTTCTTGCTCGTCATGATAGTATGCTATTTGGTTTCACTTTATCTTAACATGTTGACTTGTATTTGTTTACTGTCTTTCTCTCACATGTTAATAAAGCCCTTAGGATCTATACTCGACTGCTGGGACTATGATAAGATCATACTAGTGGGGCTATGGTAGTCGATGAGTACATCCTATAACTGTTCCTAGTCGAGGGTATATCGAGACAGGGCATCGATACACCAGAGTAGACTAGCGTATACGCATCTTGACCCATATGATGGGCGAAGGATGATCCCATATCCATCGGTGTTTGACATCAAGGATGGTGTACGGGTGCTCAGTGGAGACTGGGTACACTGGACGGACTCGCCGAGAACTCCCAGATTGTGATATACAATACGTCAGATGGCAGTTCTCCGGTGACACCGGTACAGGGTAGTCTGTAGACCCTAGATCGTCATAGAGTCTTATGTGATTCCCACCGTGCTTTGATTTCCATCTTACCACGTCCAAGAGGGCGTGCAAAACGGTGGCTTTTGGGTGCAGTCCCGAATCACATGGAGGCAATGAGCGATAGGAGGGGATTCGTCTCTCCCGGTATAGGGAGTTGATGTTATGCTGTGTTCAATTGGCTATAACTGGAAGTCCCTGGCCAGGGCTGATATAGAAATTTACTGGTAAGTGTTACCGGTAGTTTCTCGACCCGTTATGAGCCTCACATCGACACGACTTATCGGTTACTGGGGTCTGACGTATACCACCCCTAGACTTGATATGCGATATATCAGACGAAGAGACCGGACTGTACGGGAGTGTTACCGATTGTATTCACAGGAGAATGTACAGACTAGCTTGTTGATCTTTTAATCGCTCAATACCTGGGTGGCTGTTACGTTTAGCTGACCGCTTGCAGCTTGTGGGTGTTTGATATGATCATCACCTGCTACCGGCGTATTAACGATTCTTTAGAGTCCTACACAGAGGTTTCTTGACTCTGGCAAAATGGAGTAGGGACACATATGTGATATGTGCAGGACCGAGGATAATACGATATGAGATACCGTATTATATTCTCGCGATATTTAGATATGTGCCGGGTTATCGGATCAAGTGTTGATTCGATGAATCGGTACATGATATATTAGTCGGTTATATTCGATATAGCTGGATTGTCGGATCAAGTGTTGATTCGATGATTTAATGTATAATAATATATATGATATATTGTATTACATTATCTAATATTGGCTCGCTTTATTATTTCATTTTCTCACCGGGTAATACATTGATATATATGCGATATATGTTAATTGTATTATTTTCTTTTGTTACAAATATATAATATATATGTGATATATATTAATGTAACATGATATGATTAATAATGAAACATGTTTAGTGGAGATTAAACAAGGTTAGGGTTTGATTTGGGTTAGTTCTTTCTTGCACCTTCTAGAAGCTTTTCTTTTGTCATGAAAAAAATATTATGGTTGATATTTTGTTATGACTCATTGTTTAACCCAACCAAACCCTAGCCCTAGTTAATTCTCTACAAGAGTTATCCTTGTCATCCTTGACCATGGTTGCATTATTAATCATATATTCATTTCATTATTCATCACAAAAGAAATTAATTCATTTTCTTCTTCTTCTTCAACCTTGAGCTTTGAGAAAGCTTACTGGGTTTTCATTTTGTGATGATTTCATGTGAGCATTTGATATAAAAAGAAATCATAAATACTACTCCATCATCCTCATGTAATCTAGCCAATTAGATTAGGGTGTTCACCTTATTAGAGTGAGAGAGCTTGAGTTATAGAATCATCGACGTAGATCATCGGAGAAAAGGAACACTACAAGCTAGCATGGATCGTTCGAGTCGTGGAGCCTCTCTTGAGTCCGGAAGATCGTGGATCGCGGCGAAGGGACTTCTACTCGGAGCTTATGAAACGAAGGAGCGGACTACAAAGGTTGTAATCCCTCACTTTTAGTTGTAAAGATGTTTACTTGCATGTTAAACCCTAATAATTTAGTAAAGATCCTGGCTTTGGGTTGTTCGGCACGTCTAAATTTTTATTCGGGCATGGTTGATGCCTTATAGACCTTCCTAAGAGTGCCTAGGAACCCTACAGTGGTATCAGAGCCTGGCTAGAGCATTAGGCGACGTGTATACGAAGTTAAAACTCCGATCGAACTCCGTAACGACAAAATAGACCCCACTCTGGACAATTTTTAAAAATGTGATTTTTTCTGCATTAAAAATACTCAAAAAAATCAGCAGGGAATTCTAAGAATTACCATGAAATACGAGCCCAAAATACCATGAAGTCGCCGCGGAACCGCCGCAGGAACCTGCATACCGCGGCGTTTCCGCAGCCGAACTTTGGCAATTTGGACACGTGTCTTCAGGGTAATATCCGTAGGTGCTTGTTGCTGCTTCTGGGTATTTTTGATCTCACTCAAGGGTTGAGTGTTCTTGGGATTATTTTGGATTCATTGATTCGATCGGAAAATTTAATTTCGTTCTGTATTCCGGATATTTAGAAACTGTTAAAATGTTCGAACGGATATCATTAACTCATTTTTTCCCGGCACAAAAAACTTTCAAGTGTTGAATTTTTCTTGGGTTTAAATCTTTCGGAAAAACGTGCAAGTAACGCGGTGGTCCTTCTAGAAGAACACAAACCTTAACTCGATTATGTGACCGTATGAACCGCCTCTAAACCTTAGGGTTTGGGAGAGTACGGCGTGCCACATGTGAGGCGTTGGCTTGACCCTTCTACGGCTGGACCATCGGTACTGTGACATATTCTAGGATTATTTGAACTCCGCTCAAGTGTTGAGCTATTTAGGAAATCTTGGGTATTTGATTATCCGGTCGAAAAGTTTAATACTGTCTATTTATCTGGAATGTGATACAATATGTGGAATTCATATAGTTAGACATGAAATGTGAAGTATGTGATATTTTGGATTTATGATGTCTCAAGTGATTGTGAATTCCAAATGTTGTAGTTTTACAATTTCTTTTCTGTGACCGTAAGTGTAGTATGTAGTTGTATTGCCAGTTTTCGTTGCTATACATCAACGACGATCGGTGTATGCATACTTACTTACGTTGATGATATGTGATATTATATATTACTGTGATATGTTATATTAGATCATCGTGTTCTGAATGGCCGGGGGTTTTATGTGAGATGAGGGTTTTTATTTTCATTCATGAAAAATTCATTTGTATGTAATATTCTTTTATTGGGGCACTTCCGGGATGAGGTTGATGTCACCAGTGTATACTATTTACTTTTCTGCATTAGGTAGACCCAAGGAGGGGAGCACAAGTTACCGGGTTCTAGGGTCCAGTGGGAAGCCATCTCGAGGAGTCGAGACCTGGTCTCCTAACCCTAAAATTGGCAGTGTTACTTGCCGCTCTCGTAGGGGTCTAGGGATGTGGGTTTGGCTATTCATCGCGACCGTGGAATCCATGTTTTATACCGGCTCGTATTAAAAACACGGACATCCTAATATATCCAATATTTCATATATGTTCTTCTGCTGCAATGTTCTGTGATGAGATCATATTACTGCCTGAGGCGAATGCTTATACTATATATATATATATATATATATATATATATATATATATATATGCTGATATATAAATATTACTGCTTTCGTTTCTTCTGTGATGCTTAGGAAGCATAAGCTGATGGGATTTATTAATGAGATTAATAAAAGAAAAGAAACCTAAAAGATGTTGTAGAATCAAAACTTTATAGAAAAGGTAGCTACAGTTTTGCTTTACATAGCGGTATATATGATATACCCTGCACCTTATTCGATGAGGAAAGAGCCGAGATCCCTTCACCGGGAGTGACCTCTTTAGCGAAACTGGCAGATGCTACAAACTAACGGTTTAGTTTTTGACAGCTTCTATAGTTCTTGCTTTGCACAGCGGTATATGTGATATATTCTGCACCTTATTCGATGAGGAAAGAGCCGAGATCCCTTCACCGGGAGTGACCTCTTTAGCGAAACTAGAAAAGCCTCAAAAACACTCCCTTTTCCAGAAACCACTTGATTCTACGACGATATCAAGTTCATTACGCTCATGGTTTTCTGAAAAACCTGCGTAGCCCTCCGTCATTTCAGATAAGTAATATTTAGTATTCATGCTACGGTAGTTTGGCATGAGTCAAGACGTAGTGTACGGTAGCTAATTATTACTTATCTGTAGCATAAGATGCGATTGGATTAGGGTATTCGTACGGCGTTGTTTGGCATGCGTCAAGGGTCGTACGGGTGGGTTTAATTCAATCACGAAATGTACGGGTTGAACTTGACTAGCGGACTATGGGTTGTTTGCCATGCGTCAAGGTCATAGCACGCTAGGGGTAAAAGCATTATCGGGAATTTCAAGTGTTGAAATTTGCAATGAGATTGCATACCTCCTATGAGATAGTTGGATCCCGATACCTACTGCGAGTAAGAGTTACTCCTGGGATAATTTTACACAGGACAATTAGCCGATCAAGTAGGTGTCTAGAAAAGTGTTAACGGGGTTATGCCTCTGGGAAAACGAGGTTTACTTTAATTAGGTCCGTGCGAAAGCACGGGGAACTCCCTCAAGTACCGACACTGATCTGGCTAAAAGATTGACGAAATTGTAGGGTGTAATTAATCTCGGCTAATCTTACCTTTTAGGGTTTGAAGGAAGATTTGATAAAAACAGTGGGAGACATCCTGATTAGATAAAATAATAACCAATCTAATCTTGTAAGAGCATATGCTAAAGTGTTTTCTTCTCTCTCTCTCCAGGTAGCGACCATGTCAGGCCATAATCAAGATAATAATATGGATGTATTGACTTAACCTGCTTATTATACTGAGCAGGGGATCGTTGGTCCCGTTCTTTCTTATAAGAGTTATAAGACAGAACTGGAAACAGGAGAATATCTGGATTCTCACGCCGCCCAAACTAAGAACATGCATGCTGATGCATCTTCTTCAGGTGTGTTAGTTATTGAGAACTGTTTCTTAGTTCACCCTACGTCCTGGGTATTAGATACCGGATCAGGATCCCACATACGTAAATTGTTACATGGGCTACGGAAAGGTAGAGAACTGGGAAAAGGTGATCATTCCGTTCAAGTAGGGAATGGTGCAAGTATTGTAGCCAAAGCAGTTGGCAAATATCACCTAGTATTACCAAGTGGTAATATACTGATTCTGAATGAGTGCTATTATATACCGAACATGATGTGCAACATTATATCAGTTTCTTTATTAAGTAAAGAATGATATAATTTTGTAGTAAAGGATAATATTATGAACATATTCCTAGACCAAAAGTTGATTGGATCAGGCTCGTTACATAATGGCATATTCATTCTCAATCAAAATACAGTCCTCAATATACAAAACACACACAAGAGGAAGAGTTCAGAAATGAACGAATCCTTCTTGTGGCATTGTAGACTTGGTCATATCAATGCGACATGACTAGCTAAGTTACATAAGGATGGATATTTGAATCCGTTCGAATTATCATCTTATGATACTTGCCATTCATGTCTCAAAGGCAAAATGACCAAAGCTTCGTTTAGTGGACACGGAGAAAGAGTTACGGAACTCTTAGAACTGGTACATAGTGATGTATGCGGTCCTATGTCTATGCATGCTAGGAACGGTTCTTCCTACTTCATTACATTCACTGACGATCTCTCTAGATTCAGACATGTGTTCCTGCTGAAACACAAGTCTGAAGCTTTTAAGAAATTCAGAGAATATAAGCACGAAGTAGAGAACCAAACGGGCAAAAGTATTAAGATTCTTCGATCTGATCGAGGAGGTGAATACTTAAGCAATGAGTTCCTAGATTATCTAAAAGAGAATGGGATTCTCTCTCGGCTTACTCCTCCTTATACACCAGAGCACAATGGTGTATCGGAACGGAGGAATCGCACCCTATTAGATATGGTGCGCTCTATGATGAGCATTGCTGAGTTGCCTATTTTCTTCTGGGGGTATGCGCTTGAGACAGCCATAGACCTATGAACTAGGGTTCCCACCAAATCTGTGCCCACCACTCCATATGAGATATGGAAAGGAAAGTGACCACATCTTAATTACATTAAGATATGGGGTTGTCCGGCCTATGTCAAAAGACAAAATCCGGACAAACTCGAGGCAAGATCTATCTTATGTAAGTTTATAGGATATCCCAAAAATTCACAAGGGTATATCTTCTACCACCCCGAGGAACAAAAGGTGTTTGTTTCTCGACATGCCACTTTCTTAGAAAAGGTTTTCTTATGAAACAGATTGGTGGCATTGAGGTAAAACTGGAAGAGGTACTGGAAGTGGTTCCAGCGACACAAACTATAATAGAAGACTTGGTAGAACCAGAGAATTCAGTAGTACCCGACGAACCCTAGCCTCTCCGCCGATCTAGTAGGGTTTCTCATCCACCTGAGAGATACTACGGTTTTCTCATTGATGGTGGGAGTGAGGATTGCATCATGGAAGATGATGACCCGACTAGTTTCGAGCAGGCCATCACGAGTGGTGACTCTGTGAAATGGCTGGATGCAATGCGATCTGAGATGGAATCCATATACACCAACAAAGTATAGACTTTGGAAAATGCTCCTGAAGGGGTAAAACCCATTGGGAGCAAGTGGATATTTAAAAAGAAATTTGGTGTAGATGGAAAAGTTGAGACTTTCAAAGCTAGACTTGTTGCAAAGGGTTTTCGTCAATGACCAGGTGTGGATTATGACGAAACCTTTTCTCCTGTGGCTATGCTTAAGTCCATCCGGATCTTACTTGCCATTGCTGCATACCATGACTACGAAATCTGGCAAATGGATGTTAAGACCGCCTTTCTAAACGGTGATTTAGAAGAGTGCGTGTACATGACTCAGCCAGAAGGCTTCGTAGATAGTAGGAGCAGCGGAAAGGTGTGCAAGCTGCTTAAATCCATTTATGGGTTAAAGCAAGCATCGCGGAGTTGGAACATCTGTTTTGATATTGTAGTCAAAGAGTTTGACTTCATCAAAAATATAGATGAACCTTTTATTTATAAGAAGGTTGCAGAGTAAGGTTGTATTTCTCGTATTGTACGTGGATGACATACTCTTGATAGGAAATGATGTTCCTATGCTGCAATCAGTCAAGCTCTTCTTATCACAAAGATTCTCAATGAAAGATCTAGGTGATACCTCCTGCATATTGGGAATCATGATCTATAGAGATAGATCTAAACGGATACTGGGATTGTCCCAATCCAGGTACATTGACACCATACTAAAGAGGTTTAGTATGGAAGAATCCAATCGTGGGGACCAACCCACGATCTCTGGACTCACTCTCTCCAAAGAGATGTCTCCTAAGACTGATTTGGAGAGAGCTCGCATGCAAGGGATACCCTATGCTTCGGCAGTAGGCTCTATCATGTATGCGATGCTATGTACCAGACCCGATATAGCATACTCACTAAGTGTAGTGAGTCGGTATCAAGCAGATCCTGGAGAGAGTCACTGAACAGCTGTGAAGAACATTCTCAAGTACTTACGAAGGACTAAAGAGATGTTCTTGGTGTATGGTAACGGAGAACTCTGGGTGGAGTCCTTTACCGATTCAAGCTTCCAAAGTGATAAGGACGACTATAAGTCGCACTCGGGATTTGTCTTTACCCTCAATGGAGGGGCGGTATGTTGGAAGAGTTCCAAACAGGATACCGTTGCAGACTCGACGATGGAGGCTGAATACATCGCTGCCAACGATGCTGCCAAAGTGGCTGTCTGGATTAAGAAGTTCATTAGTGAACTTAGTGTGGTTCCATCCATTGAGCATCCAATACCTTTATATTGCGATAACAATGGAGCTGTGGATTTGGCCAAGGAACCCAGGTCCCATCAGAAGTCCAGACATATTCTGAGGCGGTATCACCTGATCAGGGAGATAGTTGATCGCCGGAAGATCGAGATCAGGAGAGTAGATACGAAGGACAACACTGCGGATCCACTCACGAAGGTCATTCCCCAAATACAGTTTGAGAGATTATTCGGGATGCTAGGTATGAGATACAACAGCAGTTGGCCTTTGTGCAAGTGGGAGATTGTTAGTTATGTATATGCCCTAGAGGCCATTGTTGTACATATGATGTATATTATAATGGATGCTTGGATATATATAGAGAGGACTTTCTTGCTCGTCAGGATAGTATGCT
This sequence comes from Agapanthus africanus, assembly GCA_030015575.1. Classification (NCBI taxonomy): domain Eukaryota; kingdom Viridiplantae; phylum Streptophyta; class Magnoliopsida; order Asparagales; family Amaryllidaceae; genus Agapanthus; species Agapanthus africanus. The sequence goes on along the minus strand of CM057338.1, from coordinate 825,001,850 downwards.
ATTTGGTTTCACTTTATCTTAACATGTTGACTTGTATTGGTTTACTGTCTTTCTCTCACATGTTGATAAAGCCCTTAGGATCTGTACTCGATTGCTGGGACTATGATGAGATCATACTAGTGGGGACATGGTAGTCGATGAGTACATCCTATAACTGTTTCTAGTCGAGGGTATATCAAGACAGGGCATCGATACACCAGAGTAGACTAGCGTATACGCATCTTGACCCATATGATGGGCGATGGATGATCCCATATCCATTGGTGTTTGACACCAACGATGGTGTACGGGTGCTCAATGGAGACTGGGTACACTGGATGGACTCGCCGAGAACTTCTAGATGGTGATATACCACACGTCAGATGGCAGTTCTCCGGTGACATTGGTACAAGGTAGTCTGTAGACCCGAGGTCGTCATAGAGTCTTGTATGATTCCCACTGTGCTTTGATTTCCACCTTACCACGTCCAAGAGGGCGTGCAAAACGGTGGCTTTTGGGTGCAGTCCCGAATCACATGGAGGCAATGAGCGATAGGAGGGGATTCGTCTCTCCCGGTATAGGGAGTTGATGTTGTGCTATGTTCGATTGGCTATAACTGGAAGTCCCTGGCCAGGGCTGATATAGAGATTTACTGGTAAGTGTTGCCAGTAGTTTCTCGACCCGTTATGAGCCTCACATCGACACGACTTATCGGTTACTGGGGTATGACGTATACCACCCCTGGACTTGATATGCGACATATCAGAAGAATAGACCGGACTGTTTGGGAGTGTTACTGATTGGATTCACAGGAGAATGTACAGGCTAGCTTGTTGATCTTCTGATCTCTCAATACCTGGGTGGCTGCTACGTTTAGCTGGCCGCTTGCAGCTTGTGGGTGTTTGATATGATCATCACCTTCTACCGGCGTATCGACGATTCTTTAGAGTCCTACACAGAGGTTTCTTGACTCAGGCAAAATGGAGTAGGAGCACATATGTGATATGTGCAGGACCGAGGTTAATACGATATGAGATACCATATTATATTCTCACGATATTTAGATATGTGCCGGGTCATCGGATCAAGTGTTGATTCGATGAATCAGTACATGATATATTAGTCGGTTATATTCGATATAGCTGGATTATCGGATCAAGTGTTGATTCGCTGATTTAATGTATAATAATATATATGATATATTGTAATACATTATCTAATATTGGCTCGCTTTATTATTTCATTTTCTCACCGGGTAATACATTAATATATATGCGATATATGTTAATTGTATTATTTTCTTTTGTTACAAATATATAATATATATGTGATATATATTATTGTAACATGATATGATTAATAATGAAACATGTTTAGTGGAGATTAAACAAGGTTAGGGTTTGATTTGGGATAGTTCTTTTTTGCACCTTCTAGAAGCTTTTCTTTTGTCACGAAAAAGATATTATGGTTTATATTTTGTTATGACTCGTTGTTTAACCCAACCAAACCCTAGCCCTAGTTAATTCTCTACAAGAGTTATCCTTGCCATCCTTGACCATGGTTGCATTATTAATCATATATTCATTTCATTATTCATCACAAAAGGAATTAATTCATTTTCTTCTTCTTCTACAACCTTGAGCTTTGAAAAAGCTTACTAGGTTTTCATTTTGTGATGATTTCATGTGAGAATTTGATATAAAAATAAAGCATAAATTCTACTCCATCATCCTCATATAATCTAGCCAATTAGATTAGGGTGTTCACCTCATTAGAGTGAGAGAGCTTGAGTTATAGAAACTTCGACGTAGATCATCGGAGAAAAGGAACACTACAAGCTAGCATGGATCGTTCGAGTCGTGGAGCCTCTCTTGAGTCCGGAAGATCTTGGATCGCGGCGAAGGGACTTCTACTCGGAGCTTATGAAGTGAAGGAGCAGACTACAAAGGTTGTAATCCCTCACTTTTAGTTGTAAAGATATTTACTTGCATGTTAAACCTTAATAATCTAGCAAAGATCCCGGCTTTGGGTTGTTCGGTACGTCTAAATTTTTATTCGGGCATGGTTGATGCCTTTTAGACCTTCTTAAGAGTGCCTAGGAACCCTACAAGTTTATCTGTAAAAATACTATTTTTCTTGTGTTGATATATTATAATTAACATTTGGTAGGAAAATGTATGCAAAGATACCATTGACCAAATCTTAATGGTGAAATTAATATCTCAATAAAACAAAACACTACTAATACTATTTGTTGAGATTCTGCAGAATTTTTCAGGGCTAAAAATCAAGGGAATCAAAGTTGTTAAGAGCAAACCTGCCTAATTAAGAAAGCAAACTAAGAAATCAAGTCTGGAAGAAATAAAGAAAAGATTTCCAATTTCCAAAGGTTCCAGAGATCGCCACGTGTCACAAGGAGAAAAGCCCAGAAGACCAAATCCAACGACCCGTACACAAGGTCGCGGATCCGTTGTCAAACCTACCTGTTGACCGCGGATCCGCCGCGTTCCAGAGGCCTTGTGAGCTGCGATTTGGGTGGGAGAATCTTAACTGTTGGTTTCCAAATTTTGGAAGCTAGGGTTCTGGCTTTTAGAGTATAAATAAGGACCGAGAGCCCCTTGGAAAAAGGATCAAGTCGACGAGATCACGAAGTCCAAGACGGCCCACGCATCTAGGATGATCATCAACTGTTCATCTACCTCCTTAGAAGAGATCAAGAAGCAAACTAGTATTTGTAATCATTTTCTAAGGAAACAAAGTGTAATGAGTTTTGTTGATTAATAAAGGTAGTTCTTTTTCTTATTCTATTTCTTTGTAGTTTCATTATGAATTCTCTATCCATCTCTTCTTCTTGCAAAATGCGCGAGTAATTCCCTGCTTTTTAGGGTTCGTACGATTAGGGTAGGTTAATGGATGATGAAAATCCTTAAACCATTTTTACGTCCTATAAAGTTTATAAACTTTATCAAAAGAATCATTAACATCCTAATCGGGCACGCTACCAATTCATTGTTAGTCTCGACCGCAATTAGAGATTAGATTAATGGTTGATTTGGTAAATGCTAGATATGAACGAAGTTCCATGTCGAGATAGGGGTTAAGAGTGGGAACCCTTTTCCCTCCAGAAACCCTAATCTACATGCATCACTGTCGTTCTAGTTTTAAATCTATTAAAGGATAAAAAGGGTAATCTTTAATTAATCATCCATAACTACTAAATCCTAATGAACCCTACAAGCCCCCTTCTTATATAAACTTACCTCCGTAGTTAATCTAGATCTATATTTTGCATCAGTGTTTAACGTAGATCTAGATCCTACAACGATTCTTCAACATTCTTTATTCTTTCTCCTTTCTTTCTCAACACGCCTAAAGTAAGATTAAAAGGTTCCACGTTTCCCAGAGGACGACCCGTACTCATCTCGGTCTAGCTACGCGCGACACCGTTATTGATTGCGGCTAACTACATACATAAATTACACATCAATCAATCATCAAGTACCCGGACTCTAGAGAGGATCGACGAAGAGAATGATGCAATCTTGCTTCTAATCTTCAAAAACTAAGATGATCTACCTTGAAGAATCTCAAACCCAAGCTCTTGCTTCACTAATCAAGTATTAGTAAAGCAAACACCCTAATCTAAGTGGCTAGAGTAGATGAGGATGATGAAGTAGGAATTTTGCTCTCTTTTATTTTCAATTTCTCACAAAACATCCATCACAAATGAAAAGCTAGAAAGCTTTTGGAGTGAGCAAGAAGAAGATGAAGTTGTGATAAATGCATTATTCTTGAGGTTAGAAATGCAACCATGATTTAATATGTGTCATGGCTAACTCATGCAGAGAATTAACCATAGGCTAGGGTTAAACTTAGGTTAACAAATATCAAGGATAAAACAAAAAGGGTGTACAATGTTAAAGTATCATGAAGCTTCCTCAAAACTCATCCAAAACAAAATGAATTATCCATCCAAAATGAATTAATCCATAAAGAAAAAATTAACCTAAGTTTAAAACCCTAGCATGGTTTAAACTCTAAACCCTAGTTGCATTTGTAACCCTAACATGTTACAATATTATATATCACATATACAATATTTTGTAATAAAAGAAACTAATACAATTAACATATACCACATAAATATCAATGTATCAACATGTGAGAAAAAGAATCTTTAAGTGAGCTTATATTAGTTAATGTAATGTAATATATCAAATATATAATTATACATTAAATTATCGAATCAACACTTGATCCGATAATCCGGCTATTATCAAATAACCGACTAATATAATCTGTATCAGTTCATCAAATCAACACTTGATCCGATGACCCAGCTATATCACATATACCCGGCCGATATCACATATCGTGAGAATCTAATACGGTATCACATACACGTATTATTCTCGGTCCCGTACATATCATATATGTGCTCCTACTCCGTTTTTCCTGAGCCAGGAAACCTCTGTATAGGACTCTAAAGAATCGTCAATACGCCGGCAGTAGGTGATGATCATATCAAACACCCACAAGCTGCAAGCGGTCAGCTAAACGTAACAGCCACCCAGGTATTGAGCGATCAGAAGATCAACAAGCAAGCCTATACATTCTCCTATGAATCCAATCAGTAACACTCCCGTACAGTCCGGTCTCTTCGTCTGATATGTCGCATATCTAATCTAGGGGTGGTAAACGTCAGACCCCAGTAACCGATAAGTCATGTCGATATGTGGTCCATAATGGTTCGAGAAACTACTGATGACACTTACCAGTAATTTCAGCAACCCTGGCCAGGGATTTTCGGTTATAGCCAATCAAACACAGCGCAACATCAACTCCCAATACCGGGAGAGACGAAACCCCTCCTATCGCTCATTTCCTCCATGTGATTCAGGACTGTACCCAAAAGCCACCGTTTTGCACCTTCTCTTGAACGTGGTAAGGTGGAAATCAAAGCACAGTAGGAATCACACAAGACTCTATGACGATCTTGGGTCTAAAGACTAACCTGTACCAGTGTCACCAGAGAACTGCCATCTGACGTGAGGTATAATACCATCTGGGAGTTCTCGGCGAGTCCGTCCAGTGTACCCAGTCTCCATTGAGCACCCGTATACTGTCTCTGATGTCAAACACCAATGGATATGGGATCATCCATCGCCTATCTACATGAGTTGAGAAGCTATACGCTAGTCTACTCTGGTATATCGATACCCTGTCTCGATACACCTACGACTAGGAACATTTGAAGGATGTACTTAGCGACTACTCTGTCTCCACTAGTCTGATCTGCATCATAGTCCTGGTAGTCAAGTACTCATCCTAAGGGCTTTATCAACATGTAACATAGAGACAATCAGAGTACATGTTAAGATAAAGAGTAACCAGATAGCATACTATCATGTCGAGCAAGACGGTCCTCCATATATATGTCCAAGCATCCACTACAATATACATCGCATGTACAGTAATGGCCTCTAGGGCATACATATCACTAACAGGCTATGGCAGCTAGGATTCTGGATCGGTCCATTTGTCCTGCAATGTTCAAAGTATATACTTTGTTGGTGTAGATGGACTCCATTTCGGTCCGTATTGCATCCAGCCATTTTACTGAGTCGCCACTCTGAATGGCTTACTGGAAGCTAGTTGGCTCATCATTGTTAAAGATGCAATCCTCTTGATCTCCGTCTATGAGAAAACCGTAGCATCTCTCGGGCGGATGAGACTGCCTACTAGTCCTATGGATTGGCGTAGGGATGTCCGTTTCTTTTGAAACCCCTTATTCTACCATACTTTCAGTAATAGTTTATGGTTCTGGAATTTCTTCCAGTTCTATTGTGCTCCCACTATTTCTTTTTACAAAAAATTGATTTTCTAAAAAATGGGCATGACGAGGAACAAAAACCTTTTGTTCCTCTGCGTAATAGGAAAGATACCCTCTGGAGTTCTTTGGGTATCCCATAAACTTATACGGTACTGAGCGTGCCTCGAGCGTGTCCGCATACTGCTTTAAACAAAAGCTGGACATCCTTATATCTTTAGATACTGAATATGGTTTCTTCCCACTCCATATCTGATATGGTGTAGTAGGCACAGTCTTGGTAGGAACCTTTTTCAAAAGATATGCAGCTGATTCTAGTGCATAACTTCAGAAGGATCGCGGCAACTCGGCATTACTCATCATGGAACGAACAATATCCAATAGGGTTCTGTTCCGCCATTCCTATACACCGTTGTGTTGTGGTGTGTATGGAGGAGTAAGCTGAGAGAGAATTCTATTCTCTTTTAAGTAATCCAGGAACTCGGCAATTTAAGTATTCACCACATCGATCAGATCTCAGTGTCTTAATACTTTTGCCCATTTATTTTTCCACTTTATTCTTATATTCTCGGGATTTTTCAAAGGGTTCGGATTTATACCTTCATAAGAAGATATGTCTTAACCTGGAGAAATTATCCGTAAAAGTAATGAAATAGGAATAACCACATCGTGCATCTGTAGATATTGGACTACGCACGTCGCTGTGTATGAGTTCCAAGAGCTTGCTCGCTCTTACTCCGTGTCCAGTGAACGGAGTCTTTGTCATCTTTCCTATAAGACAAGATTGACAAGTTGCATAAGACTGATATTCGAACAGATCCAAATATCCCTCTCTATGTAACTTCGACAACCGTGTTTCATTGATGTGACCCTGTCTACAATGCCATAAGAAAGTTTTATTTAATTCTGTAGACTTTCTTTTAAGTGTGTTCTGAACGTTTGAAAACCTGAGCTTGATTCAATATATAATGTCCTCTAGTGTACCTGACCCAATCAAACTTTGATTTAGGTGGATGTGAACCACATCGCTTACAAACTAGACTTGGTTCACACAAATAGTTACGTAGAATCAATATCTGTCCACTTGTCAATTCTAGGTGATATACCCTACGGATACAATGTCCATGCTCATTCCGTTAGTAACCCTGAGAGTCATATCACCTGCCTGATAACTCTACGATTTCTCAAAGCCTGTAATGAATTACAGATATGAGATCCTGATCCAGTATCTAGTACCCAGGAAGTAGAGTTAATTGACAGACCATTTTCAATCATAAACACACCCGAAGTCGGAGCCACAACATACTTCGGATCCTGGATTCTGGCTTTCCAAGCCCTACATTCCTTCTGCCAATGCAATTTCTTGTAACAATAGGAACATCTCTCTTTCCCTACTGTTAACCCCGAAACTTTTGCCCTTCCCTTTTCTTCTACCTTATCGACACCGCCTATCGGCTTTGTGGAGGTCTTCTTCTTCTCACCCTTGGCATCCACCTTAGATCCAGAAGAGGAAGATTCCCTAATAAGTAGAGCGGGTGTCTCCTTGGTTTCCTTCAGGGTGCCCTCAACTAGAAGTATAACTTTCTTCTCCTGGGCGTAAGTAGGAGGTAGGGACTTGTAGAATCAAGTCAGCATATCACTCGTTCTCCAACATGGTCTCCAGGTCCGTGAGCTTTTTAATATAGCTAATCATTGTAGGGACGTAGTCCCCTACAGATGATCCGACATCCAACCTCGCTTGAAACAATTCTTTCGAGGTCTCATATCTTGTGATACGATATTGCTCTCCATATAAAACATTGTTATGGAGGAAGATGGAAACTAAGTCCATCTTCTCGTGCCGCCTCTGGTATACACCATCAACTGAGGCCAACACGAGGCATTTAGTATTCGCACTGTCCTTTTCCCTTATCTTACGGATATCAACATCCACGACAGTGGAAACTGGACCTAGGACGGCGGGGGAAGGGGGGATGAGTAGTAATGAGGTGGTCCAGCTTGTCATAGGTAATGGACATCTGGACAAACCTTTTTCAGTCAATATAATATTACTCAATCATTTTATTATCTATCTGTAACCAATCTGGTCACTTGGTTGCTGCAATTAGGAGAGAGAGAAAAATACAATCAGCATGATACTCTTGCAAGTTTAGATTGGTTTTTAATTTATCTAAACAGGATGGCTCCCACTGTTTCTCGAATCCTTCCTCAAACCATAAAAGTATAATTAGTCAGGATTAATCTTACCGTACAATACTTGCTTAACCGTTCGGCCAGGCTAGTGTCGGTACTTTGAGGGAGGTTTTACGACGCTTTCACGAAGTTCCTTAATTAAATAACCTCTTTTCCCTGGAGTCGTAGCCCCACTAACACTGTTCAAGACACCTACTTGGTTTATAATATTGATCGTTAAGTGAAGAATCTCCAGAGGAGTAGCGGATACCCACAATAGAATCGGGATCCAAATATCATTGTGTGATAATGCTGAAGGAATCCTACCAACATTATCAAACTCCAAATGGTATGCAGCACTAGCAAGTTTTAGTTTCTTTAGAAACTCTCGATGTGGATTTTTGCCCCATGCTCTTATGACCTTGACGAAGGCCAACAAATCATAAGTCGCATGTCAAGTTCTACCCATCATTATCCAGGTTAATTTGAACCCACCTGTATATACCCTTGACGAAGGCCAACAAAGTAATACGACTGTCCCAAACCAACGCATCTATCTATGCTATATATGAACACCCAGCAGCTACCAATCACTATGCCTTGACGAAGGCCAACAAACATAGCTTGAATACTACTGACTATTTATATGAAATGACGGAGGGCTACGAATGGTTTTGGCGAAACCGTGAACGTAGTGAACTTGATATAATCGAAGGAACCTGATAGATTTTAAAAGGAGTGGTTTAAGCTCCGCATTTAAAAGTCTGCTGTTTTAAAATAACCGAATGGTTTTAAAATTTGTTCCAACGATTCAGCTTTGATTTGTTTGCTTTGCATTAATGTAATGCAGTCCCATCAATTAACCTACCATTGCATAAAACAACAAAAATACAACGTACGCTTATGCCATCCGCATTTGCCACGGGGCCCCGACATTACCCGTTAGGTTACTTAACTAATGACAGAGCGGGAGCTGGAGTAGCGCGGATGCAATGTAAGTCCACGTTGCGACCCCGGTTCTTACGGGGAGGCGGAAACGGTATAAAAATCAAATTTTTAGCGCATGGGGCAACATGGACTAACAAAGTCGGGATCTTTTCCTAAACTAGAACTAGCAAACGTGCTAAAGAGTTAGCTACTCGGAAAGATGGTTATACCTAAACTTGAACTCCTTCTTCTTGAAACCTTATGGAGGTTGATGGTTCTCTTCTCGTCGCCTTCTTCTGTCGAAGATGGATCCACCTGAGGGTTCAACCTTCGGGCTCTTTCTCAAACTTGGAGAGAACTAGAATCTCCGGCTTGCTAATCCTTTGATCCTAGAGTGAGTAGAGAGTGTCTAAGGGGTGCTTTTGTTTTAAGGAGAGGGATTCTCAACACATGAGAAGGGTTCTCCTTTTGCTAGAGGAAGAAGAAAATGAAGTGAGGAGAGAGAATGGTTATGAAAGAATGAGCTATCTTTTTCTTTTTGCAACCACATCAAAAAGAAAAAGAATTATCTAAATAATAATAATTCAAAATGAGAATAGTTGATGGTAGTTTTGGAATGACCACTATCATACTTCAATAAATGAAATGTAAGCATGAATCAAGGAGAATCCTTTCAAAGCATGATGGTGGTCAACATTCAACCATGGTCAACAAGTCAACCATGGTCAACAAGTCAACAAAATCAACCATAACATAATTCTCATTTAATTACTATTATTAATTGATAATCCATAAATCCATTAGGGTTTGGAAAATGATGACTATCAACTGTGCATACGCACCCGTTCCGAAACCCTAATGAAATACCTCATCCTCCGCCTCAAGCAACTGTGCATACACACCTGCATTCTCGTTCTGAGGAACAAGAATACCGAGATATAAAAGCAACCCCAAAAGATATACCAGTATCTGGCTCAAACCAGAGCCTGCCAGTATAATCCGTCCGGACTTCAAACGTGCACAAGTGCGCGTATGAGAACGAACCCTGCCGCAAAACCATGCGACCTCTACTCTGTTTTGCCCAGAGGCGAATACCCTCTGTGTGGGACTCTAAAGACTCGACACTACGCTGGCAGTGGGTTTAACCACAGACCGCAAGCGGCACTAGCTGTGCGTAACGGTCCCCGGGTAGATGCCGACAAGAAGGCTGACGAGGTGAACCCCATCTGAACTCCTACTGAGTCTGAATGTGACATTCTCCGTACAGTCCGGTCTGTTCGTCTGATACATCGCATGTTGGGCCTAGGGGGCGGTAAAACGTCAGTCCCCCAATAGCGGTACAAGTCGTGTCGGAGTGAAGCCCAAAACACCCTGAGATAACACTGGAAGCCTACCAGTATATCTGGCTTGCCCTGGCCAGGGACTACTTGTGTAATGGCTCTCCTAGACACAGCACGATGTCAACCCCCAATACCGGGAGAGACGAATCCTGTCTAACCGTCACTGCCTCCAAGTGCTTCGGGACTGCACCCAACCACTACCTGTTTGCACGACTCCTTTGAGCCGTGGTAGGGTAGTGATCAAAGTGCAGTGGGAACACACTCGAGGCGAAGTGCCAGTGTCAAGTCAGCGGACTAAGCTGTACTCATGTCACCTGGGAACTGATAACTGACGTTAGGTATAATACCAACCTGTCAGTTCCCGACGAGTCCTGTCCAGTGTACTCGTAACCTAACGAGCACCCGTATACTATCTCCAGTACGACGTACTGATGGCTGTGGGACAGACCATCTCCCACACTGGGATGAGAAGCGCATACGCTAGTCTACTCCGGAGTATCGATGCCCTGTCTCGATAGTCCTGCGACTAGGGACCTGTATAAGGATGTGCTTACAGATTACCCAGCCCCCACTAGTGTGACTGCCATCACAACGCTGGTAATCAAGCAAAGATCCTAAGGGCTCCACTAATGCGTATAGGTGATATCGCAAAATAAACACATGTACACATTGAAGTAGAAACAAACCAAGTAGCATACTACTATATTGAGCAAGATTGTTTATACAAGGTGAATATCCCAAGCTTCCATTAAGTAATATACAAACTAGTATGATACAGTAATGGCCTCTAGGGCATATACACTAACAATCTCCCACTTGCACTAAGGCTATGTACTGGCGTATCGAAGACCTATCATCTCGATCAGCCGCTTGAACTGAGTCTAGGGTAGGGCCTTGGTGAATGGATCTGCAGTGTTTTCTTCTGAAGTAACCCTCCGAACCTCGATCTCCTTGCGATCCACGATCTCCCTGATCAGGTGATACCGCCTCAAGATGTGCCTGGATCTCTGATGGGACCTGGGTTCCTTCGCTAAAGCTATAGCCCCGTTGTTGTCGCAATACAGAGGTATTGGGTCAACAATGGACGGAACCACCTGAAGTTCTTTCAAGAACTTCCTTATCCAGACAGCTTCTTTTGCAGCATCAGATGCAGCGATGTATTCCGCTTCCATAGTCGAGTCTGCAACGGTTTCCTGTTTGGAACTCTTCCAACACACCGCCCCTCCATTGAGGGTAAAGACAAAACCCGACATGGACTTGGAATCATCCTTGTCACTCTGGAAGCTGGAGTCAGCAAAGGCCTCGATCTGGAGGTCTTTTCCGCCATACACCAAGAACATCTCCTTAGTCCTTCTCAGGTACTTGAGAATGTTCTTTACCGCTATCCAGTGTTTCTCCCCAGGGTTTGACTGATACCTGCTTACCACACTCAGTGCATAAGCTACATCCGGTCTGGTACACAACATCGCATACATTATAGAGCCTACCGCAGAAGCGTAGGGTATAATAGACATGCGATCCCTCTCCAAATCAGTCTTGGGAGACATCTCTTTAGAGAGGGTGATCCCGTGACAAGCCGGTAGGTTACCGCGCTTGGAATCTTCCATACTGAATCTTTTCAGTATAGTGTCGATGTACCTGGACTGTGAAAGTCCTAATATCCTCTTGGATCTATCACGATGGATCCGGATCCCCAGGATGTACGAAGCATCACCCAGGTCTTTCATGGAGAAGCTTTGTGACAAGAATCCCTTGACAGATTGTAGCATAGGAATGTCATTTCCTATCAAGAGAATGTCATCCACGTATAAAACGAGGAATACTACAGTTCTCGCTACAAATCTACTATAGATGCATGGTTCATCTGGATTTTTGATAAAGCCAAATTCCTTGACCGTCTCATCAAAACAGATGTTCCGACTCCGCGATGCCTGCTTTAGTCCATAGATGGACTTGAGCAACTTGCACACTTTTCCGCTGCTCCCACTCTGAATGAAACCCTCTGGCTGATCCATATAGACACACTCCTCTAGATTTCCATTTAGAAAAGCGGTTTTTACGTCCATCTGCCAAATCTCATAATCGTGGAAGGCAGCAATGGCAAGAAGGATCCGAATGGATTTCAGCATAGCCACTGGTGAAAAGGTTTCATCATAGTCCAAACCAGGTCTTTGACGGAAACCCTTTGCTACAAGTCTAGCTTTATAGGTCTCAACCTGTCCATCTACACCAATCTTCCTTTTGAAGATCCACTTGCATCCTACGGGTTTTACCCCGTCTGGAGCAATGTCCAACGTCCATACTTTGTTGGTGTACATGGACTCCATTTCGGTCCGCATTGCATCCAGCCATTTTACCGAGTCAACGCTCTGAACGGCCTGTTGGAAGCTAGTAGGCTCATCATAGTCAATGATGCAATCCTCTATATCCCCGTCTATGAGAAAACCGTAGTATCTCTCGGGCAGATGAGACTGCCTACTACTCCTGCGGAGCGGCGTAGGAATGTCCTGTTCATTTGAACCCTCTGGTTCTTCTAAGCTTTCAGTAATAGTCTGTGGTTCTGGAATTTCTTCCAGTTCTACTGCGCTCCTACTTGATTCTTTTTCTAAGAACTGGTGTTCTAGAAAGTGGGCATGACGAGAAATAAGAACTTTTTGTTCCTCTTCGTAGTAGAAGAGATATCCCTTGGAATTCTTTGGATATCCCACAAACTTACACAGTATTGAGCGTGCCTCGAGCTTGTCCGCATGCTGCTTTTTAATAAAAGCTGGACTTCCCCAAGTCTTAATGTGACTGAGATGGGGTCTCTTCCCACACCACATCTCATATGGTGTAGTAGGCACAGTCTTAGTAGGAACTCGGTTCAAAAGGTACGCAGCTGATTCTAGCGCATACCCCCAGAATGATCGCGGTAACTCAGCGTTACTCATCATGGACCGTACCATATCCAACAGGGTTCGGTTCCGTCTCTCCGATACACCGTTGTGTTGCGGAGTGTATGGAGGAGTAAGCTGAGAGAGAATTCCATTCTCTTTTAAGTAATTCAGGAACTCGGCACTTAAGTATTCTCCACCTCGATCCGATCTTAGAATCTTGATACTTTTGCCGGTCTGTTTTTCCACTTCATTCTTATATTCCTGGAACTTTTCAAAAGCTTCGGACTTATGTTTCATTAAGAAGACATAACCGTATCTTGAAAAATCATCCATAAAAGTAATGAAGTAAGAATAACCGCTTCGCGCATGTGTAGATATTGGACCGCACACATCGCTGTGTACGAGTCCCAAGAGCTCGCTCGCTCTTACTCCGTGTCCAGTGAACGGAGTCTTTGTCATCTTTCCTTTGAGACAGGATTGACAAGTGGCATACGATTGATATTCGAACGGATCCAAATATCCTTCTGTATGTAACTTAGTCAACCTTCTCTCATTGATGTGACCCAGTCTACAATGCCATAAGAAAGTCTGATTGATATCTGGAGACTTCCTTTTGTGTGTATTCTGGACATTGAAAATCTGTGGTTGGTTTAATACGTAAATACCATTGCTCAATGTACCTGACCCAATCAGAACTTGATTAAGGTGAATGTTTACAACATTTCTTACAAACGCAAATTCATAACCTTCTTTAGAAACCAAAGATACAGAAATGATATTACAAGTTGCGTTGGGTACAAAAAAGCAACTACGCAAAACCAAAACATGCCCATCTGTCATTCCCAGGTGATAGTCCCCCACGGCTTTAGCATCCATGCTAGCTCCGTTCGCAACTCTGAGGGTCATGTCACCTGCCTTCAAAAACTTACGGTTTCTCAACGCCTGCAAAGAATTACAGATATGAGATCCTGATCCGGTATCCAATACCCAGGAAGTAGAGTTTATAGAAAGACAGTTTTCAATAACATACACACCTGAAGCTGAAGCCGCAACCTGCTTCAGTTCCTGTGTCCTGGCCTTCCAAGCCCTGCAATCTTTCTTCCAGTGTCCACTCTTGTGACAATAGAAGCATTCCTCTTTACCAACAAGCTTCCCCGCAATCTTTGTTGCCTTTTCCTTTCCCTTCGTACCCACTTTACTAACACCGCCTCTTGGTTTGGCGGGGGCTTTCTTCCTCTTTCCCTGGGCTTTCGCCTTGGACCTAGAGGAAGAAGATCCTCCTACAAACAAAGCGGGTGTTTCCCTACCCTTCTGTAGGGTGCCCTCTGCGCTCCTCAGCAGGTTGAGGAGTTCTGAAAGTTCAACTTCCTTTTCTTGCAAGTTGAAATTCAGTATGAACTGGGCGTAAGTGGATGGAAGGGACTGGAGAATTAAATCCGTATAGAGTTCACTGTCCAACGTGGTCCCAAGTTCTGCGAGCTCCTCAGTGTAGCCAATCATCTTAAGCACGTGGTCCGCTACCGATGATCCGACGGCCAACTTAGTCGAAAATAACTTCTTCGACACTTCGTATCTTGCGATACGAGACTGCTCTCCATACAGTTCTTTTGTATGGAGAAATATGGACTCGAGGTCCATATTCTCATGCCTCCTCTGATGTTCGTTGTCCATAGAGGCAAGCACGAGGCACCTGGCCTTCGCGCAATCAATCTCCCAAGTCTTATGGATTTCCTTATCCGCGACGCTGGAGGTGGGACCTGGGACGGGGGGAGCTTTGGTGGTAAGAAGATACCCCAGCTTGTCGTAAGCGATTGCCAATTTGACATTCCTGAGCCAATCTTTGTAGTTTGGCCCTGTCAGTATGTTTTTATCTAGAAGTAACTTAAGTCCAGTCATTTCGAATTGGTCGCTGCAGGGGGAGAGAAGAAACACTTAGCACGATGCTCTTGCAAGTTTAGAATGGTTTTTAATTTGTCTAAACAGGATGGCTCCCACTGTCTCTCGAATCCCTCCTCAAACCACAAAGGAAGAATTAGCCGGGATCAATCCCACCGCACAATACTTGCTTAACCGTTCAGCAGGGCCAGTGTCGGTACTTCGAGAGAGGTTTTCCAACGCTTTCGCGAAGTTCCTTAATTTAAGAACCTCTTTTCCCTGGGGGCGTAGCCCCGCTAACACCTTTCTAGGCACCTACTAGGTTTATAGCATTGATCGTTTAGTGAGAAATTTCCCGAGGAGTAGCATATACTCACAGTAGGATCGGGATCCAAATATCATCGTGTGACGAAAATGAAGGAATCCTACCATAATCATCACACTCCAAATGGTATGCAGATCTAGCAAGTTTCAGTACTTATGAAACTCCCGATGTGGATTTTTGCCCCATGCTCTTATGACCTTGACTTTGGCCAAAATATCATAAGTCACATGTCAAGTTCTACCCGTCACTTTCCAGGTTAATTTGGATCCATCCGTACATACCCTTGACTTTGGCCAAAATGGCAGCACGACTGCCCCAAACCAACGCATCTATCTATGCTACACATGAACACCCAATAGCTACCAATCACTATGCCTTGACTTTGGCCAAAATACACAGCTTGAATACTATTGCTTATTCATGCGAAACGACGGAGGGCTACGAATGGTTTTGGTAAAACCGTGAACGTAGTGAACTTGATATAATCGATGGAACGAGATAGCTTTTAGAAGGAGTGGCTCAAGCTCCGCTTTTAAAAGTTAGTTTTGAAAAGAACCGAGTGGTTTTTCGAAAGTGTTCCAACAATTTTAACTTGGTTTATTATCTTGCATTAGTTCTTTTAATGCGTGATATTCTTGCATTAGTTCTTTTAATGCGTCCCATCATTTAATCCTACCATTGCATAAAACAACCAAAATATGACGTACGCTTATGCCATTCGCATTCGCCACGGGGTCCCGTCATCACTCGTTAGGTTACTTAACTAACGACAGAGCGGGGGCTGGGCTAGCGCGGCTGTAAAACATAAGCAACGCCTAAATATAAAGCAATGATAGACATTACAGATCACAGATGAATACATTGGATATACTAGCAATTCGCAATCCGTTCGAGCCTGCAACGAAAAGCGGATTACACGGTCGCGGTGAATAGCAAATACCCCACCCAAGACCCCTACGGGTGCGGCAAACTACCCGCCAAGTACTCGGCAGTTTGTGCACCCCTCCATGGGTCTATCCTAGGAGCAAAACAGTAAAAAGAATTATACAATGACGGCTACAACCCCGACCCGGTTGTGCGGCCATACAAATAATATTATTACATCAATTTACATTTACAAATGAATGAAAGAAAAACAAAAGCTCATCTCACATCCACCCCGGCTATTCACCCGCGACAGTCCAACACATTCATATACACATTCCAATATCAAACACAGATCACAGAGATGTATAACCCCGACTAATCGACTTATAGCGATTAGCCGACGTTCAATACATGCAAACATCACAGATATAACCATCATAGTCAAAGTGCAGTGAAGTTCGGAAAAAAATACGGAATTATAGGACCCCAAAAGTAAATTTCTGCTCTGGAAAATCTGGGCACATATAATATATTTTAAAAATCCCAAAACCAACACAGAGACACACTGCACGAAAGCCGATCACCAGAAGACACTAAACGGCGGCGGATCCGCGGCTCTAAGAATAGGTGAGGCCGCGGATCCGCGGCGGTTTGAACGAATTAGGGGATCGTTTTTCTTGGCTGTTCACACAAAACCCTGAGCCGAATTTAGGTGTATAACAAATCTTGTTTTGACCAGAAAAAATTTTAACAGAAACTAGGGTTTTTGCAAAGTTTGGTTTTTGGATTTTTCGGTTCCGAACTTCGTTACACTTCACTACCAAGCTAGTTTAAGTTTAGTTAGGCTCTGATACCACTGTAAGTCCACGTTGCGACCCCCGGTTCTTACGAGGGAGCGGAAACGGTATAAAAATCAAATTTTTAGCGCATGGGGCAACATGGACTAACAAAGTCGGGATCTTTTCCTAAACTAGAACTAGCAAACGTGCTAAAGAGTTAGCTACTCGGAAAGATGGTTATACCTAAACTTGAACTCCTTCTTCTTGAAACCTTGTGGAGGTTGATGGTTCTCTTCTCGTCGCCTTCTTCCGTCGAAGATGGATCCACCTGAGAGTTCAACCTTCGGGCTCTTTCTCGAACTTGGAGAGAACTAGAATCTCCGGCTTGCTAATCCTTTGATCCTAGAGTGAGTAGAGAGTGTCTAAGGGGTGCTTTTGTTTTAAGGAGAGGGATTCTCAACACATGAGAAGGGTTCTCCTTTTGCTAGAGGAAGAAGAAGATGAAGTGAGGAGAGAGAATGGTTATGAAAGAATGAGCTATCTTTTTCTTTTTGCAACCATATCAAAAAGAAAAAGAATTATCTAAATAATAATAATTCAAAATGAGAATAGTTGATGGTAGTTTTGGAATGACCACTATCATACTTCAATAAATGAAATGTAAGCATGAATCAAGGAGAATCCTTTCAAAGCATGACGGTGGTCAACATTCAACCATGGTCAACAAGTCAACCATGGTCAACAAGTCAAAAAAATCAACCATAACATAATTCTCATTTAATTACTATTATTAGTTGATAATCCATAAATCCATTAGGGTTTGGAAAATGATGACTGTCAACTGTGCATACGCACCCGTTCCGAAACCCTAATGAAATACCTCATCCTCCGCCTCAAGTAACTGTGCATACACACCTGCATTCTCGTTCCGAGGAACAAGAATACCGAGATATAAAAGCAACCCCAAAAGATATACCAGTATCTGGCTCAAACCAGAGCCTGCCAGTATAATCCGTCCAGACTCCAAACGTGCACAAGTGCGCGGATGAGAACGAACCCTGCCGCAAAACCATGCGACCTCTACTCTGTTTTGCCCAGAGGCGAATACCCTCTGTGTGGGACTCTAAAGACTCGACACTACGCTGGCAGTGGGTTTAACCACAGACCGCAAGCGGCACTAGCTGTGCGTAACGGTCCCCAAGTAGATGCCGACAAGAAGGCTGACGAGGTGAACCCCATCTGAACTCCTACTGAGTCTGAATGTGACATTCTCCGTACAGTCCGGTCTGTTCGTCTGATACATCGCATGTCGGGCCTAGGGGGCGGTAAAACGTCAGTCCCCCAATAGCGGTACAAGTCGTGTCGGAGTGAAGCCCAAAACACCCTGAGATAACACTGGAAGCCTACCAGTATATCTGGCTTGCCCTGGCCAGGGACTACTTGTGTAATGGCTCTCCTAGACACAGCGCGATGTCAACCCCCAATACCGGGAGAGACGAATCCTGTTTAACCGTCACTGCCTCCAAGTGCTTCGGGACTGCACCCAACCACTACCTGTTTGCACGACTCCTTTGAGCCGTGGTAGGGTAGTGATCAAAGTGCAGTGGGAACACACTCGAGGCGAAGTGCCAGTGTCAAGTCAGCGGACTAAGCTGTACTCATGTCACCTGGGAACTGATAACTGACGTTAGGTATAATACCAACCTGTCAGTTCCCGACGAGTCCTGTCCAGTGTACTCGTAACCTAACGAGCACCCGTATACTATCTCCAGTATGACGTACTGATGGCTGTGGGACAGACCATCTCCCACACTGGGATGAGAAGCGCATACGCTAGTCTACTCCGGAGTATCGATGCCCTGTCTCGATAGTCCTGCGACTAGGGACCTGTATAAGGATGTGCTTACAGATTACCCAACCCCCACTAGTGTGACTGCCATCACAACGCTGGTAATCAAGCAAAGATCCTAAGGGCTCCACTAATGCGTATAGGTGATATCGCAAAATAAACACATGTACACATTGAAGTAGAAACAAACCAAGTAGCATACTACTATATTGAGCAAGATTGTTTATACAAGGTGAATATCCCAAGCTTCCATTAAGTAATATACAAACTAGTATGATACAGTAATGGCCTCTAGGGCATATACACTAACATGCAAAACATAAGCAACATCTATTATATAATACATATATAATAATATCCATTTGTTAGACGCAACGATAGGCATTCCAGATCACAGATGAACACATTGGATATAGTAGGAATTCCGCGTTTCGTTTGAGCCCGTAACGAAAGACGGATTCCACGGTCGTGATGAATAGCCAAAACCCCACCCTAGACCCCTATGGGTGCGGCAAACTACCCGCCAAATACCCGAAGTGAAGCAACCTCCCTCAACAAAGTGAGTAGGCCGCTCGGCACTTCAAAGTACTCGGTAGTTTGTGCACCCCACCTTGGGTCTATCCTAGGAGCAAAAACAGTAAAAAAAAAATAATACAACGTTGGCTACAACCTCAACCCGGATGTGCCCCGCAAAAATAATATTACATCACTTTACAAATTTACATCGAAGGAAAGAATGAAAACCCTCATCTCACATCCCGGTTATTCATCCACGACGATCCAACAAGTTCATATACACAAACCAACATAACGACATTACAGATATGTACAACCCCGGCTAATCGACGTATAGCAATTAGTCCACATTTCCAAACACATATATACATCACAAACCTTGTAAAGTAACTACGATATGAGAATTCCGCACGCAATTAACAAACTTAACCAATTTTCCAAAACTTGAAAATCCAGTGAGCTAAACTTCCAAAAACGATCGTTTTAAGCCAATCCGGGAGTCGAAAGGAACTCGAAACCCGCCTGAACCTTCGCGGGAACTTAGAGAACGAAATTAAATTTGAGTCGGGGGGCCTAGAGAAGGTACCCTACCCCCGAGGCCACCACGAGGTGGCCAGGAGGTGAGGCAGACCCGAAACTGCCCAAGGTGGGGCAATTTCGGGTCCCCATCGCCAAGACCACCTTGTGGTGGTCTTGGGGAGTGGGCCCAGCCGTCACCCTCCTGGAGGGTCTTCGGGGTGCGCACTCTCCATCCCATGGCTTCTCGGTTCAAACTGTGAGCCCGCGAGGTGTGCAAACAACTCAAAACTTCATTTTTGAAAACTGTTTTTTCGGCAGTTTTTGCGCGACAAAAAACGGCGGAATTCTAACATCGCTACAAGCTATCTAAGGTTTATGAGAGGCTCTGATACCACTGTAAGTAGATGTCGTGCAACCCATGTATTCGTGTGGAGGCATAATTTACAAAAAATGATTTTTACGGGCTTCGCAACACCGACTAGAATCAAGGTTCGAACATAAACCCTAGATAGCAAACAACATGAGATTTAACTACTCGGAAAGAATGTTATACCTCATGATACAAGTCCTTCGGGTCTTCTTCGTTGTCCTCCTCATCATCGTAGGCTCTAAGGATCGATCCGGATCGTAGCTTCCTCGTCGGCTTCCTCGAGTCAAAGACGCTCCACCCGAGAGTCTATAGTCCGAGCTCCAACCTCAAATCCAAGGTAACTAGGGTAACAAGCTTGCTAAACTTGATGGACCAGGTGATGTAGAGAATAACGATGGATATATTTGTCTCTTGAAACCCTAGTTTACTCAACTCATGAGACCTTAAGGGTTTTAGTTAAGAGGAAGAAGAAGAGAGCTAGCTTGAGGAAAAAGAAATGATTTTTGATAATGATAATTGATAAAATGAGATGGCTCTCTTGACTTGACTACAAGCATGGCAAGAAAACATCTCATCCAAAATATCTAGTGCCATAAAATATCTCACAAGAAATATCTAGTCAAAGAGTCAAACCAAGTCAAGTGGTCAAACCAAGTCAAATGGTCAAACCAACTTAAGTAGTCAAAACAAGTAGCCATGCCTCAATTATCATTTACAAAAATAACAAATACTTTCCTCCACCTCATAATTGTTTTAATCAAGTAAATAGTCAAAACCCTAATGAGGTGTCTCCTTCTATGCTCCTCTCATCCGTATATACATACCCGCATTCGTGTTCCGAGAAACACGAATACAAAAAGACGAAACTGATTCATCAATATAATACTAAGATCTGGCTTAAACCAAAGCCCACTAGTATTATCCTCTCGAACATCATACGCGCACAAGTGCACGTAAGTGATCGAAGCCCTGCCGTAAAACCATACGGCCTCTACACCTTTTGCCCGGTGCAGGGAAACTCTCTTTGTGGGACTCTAAAGACTCAACAGTACGCTGGCAGTGGGTTTAACTACAGACCGCAAGCGGTACTAGCTGCACGTAATGGTCCCCAGGTAGATGTCGATAAGAAGGCCGATGAGGATAACCCATCCGAATTCCTACCGAGCCTGAATGTGACAATCTCTGTACAGTCCGGTCTATTCATCTAAGTGTATCGCATATCGGGCCTATGGGAGCAGTAATCGTCAGACCCCTAATAGCGTAATAAGTCGTGTCAGATAGTAGCCCAATACACCCTGAGAAACTACCGGAATACCTACCAGTAAATCTCGCTTGCCTTGGCCAAGGACTTTGTGTAATGGCCTTCCGAACACAGCGCGATATCAACCCCAAATACCGGGAGAGACGAATCCTATCTAACCGCCACTGCCTCCAAGTGCTTCGGGACTGCACCTAACTACTACTTGTTTTCACGACTCCATTGAGCCATGGTAGGGTAGTAATCAAAGTACAGTTGGAACACACTCGAGGCGAAATAGCAGTGTCAAGTCGACGGACTAAGCTGTACTCATGTCACCTACGAACTGCTACCCGACGACAGATATAATACCCACCAACAGTTCCCAAAGAGTCCTGTCCAGTGTACTCGTAACCTAACGAGCACATTCATACTATCTCCAGTACGACGTACTAATGGCTGTGGGATAGACCATCTCCCCTACTGGGATGAGAAGCGTATACACTAGTCTACTCCGGAGTATCCATGCCCCGTCTCGATAATCCTATGACTAGGGACCTGTATAAGGATGTGCTTGTAGATTACCCAGCTCCCACTAGTGTGACTGACATCACAACGCTGGTAATCAAGCAAAGATCCTAAGGGCTCTACCAATATGTATAAGCGATATGCTAAAAGAAACGCATGCACATATTGAGGTAGAAACAAACCAAGTAGAATCTACCATTTTAAGCAAGACTGTTACTATATCTGTGTATATCCCAAGCTCCCATTAAGAAATATACAATCCAGTATGATACAATAATGGTCTCTAGGGCATATATCATTAACACTTGGGTCTCGGGGGTAGCTTCTAGGTCACCTGCATGTCTCACTGTAATCGCTATATATTTTTCAGGTCCTCCGAGTCACAGCAGATCCCTAAATATCATCATGAATCCCACAAAATCCGATATCGGCAAATCTAAAGTTCAATTCTTGGGGTTTAGACTCTGTTTTTGTCCATAATACTAACACTACAGGGGTTGTGATCACTAATTACACCTCAATTACACCTTCACAACTCATAAAATTCCCTAACCCTCATCTTAGAATTTTCCAAGATCATTAAACCTCATTAGTTGTGCTCTAAACTACAATAGGAGGTAAGGAAACTCAAATACTTAACTATGGGTGTAGGATTTACCTCATTTGACAACTTAAGAAAATTCTTGGGTTGCCCAAAGTGTTCAAAATCTTGACTTGCTTCATCCATAGGGTTTGTAGTGAGCTTGTGATCATATTTTGTGAAGATGGCATAAGATTTTGGCTAAGTTTTGATGGTGTTTGTGGATGGTAGAGAAGGTGGAGGGAGGAAAAAGAGAAGGAAGAAGATGAAGAAAAGAGATGACGAAGTAAATAAATAAGCCATGGTCAAGAGATACCCCCTTCTCTCTCTCTCACTCTCATAATTAACCAATCATATCTTGTCCCCTCTCTTCACAAAATATCTCACATTTATTCTTTTTAGTTTAAAACAAAATCATTTAAATAAAAAGTGAAGAGCCATGGTTCAAAACGAAAATATAACAAGTGTTTTGTAACATGTTTTGTTGCATGTCATGTACATAAACAAGATTAATGCATAATTAGTGAAATATTGATCGAGTTTAGTATTAAACTTGTTTTCAATTAATTGTATAATAATTTAGAAAATTTCCAAATCACATAAATTCTTTCAAAATCAATAACTCATATTAATTTTCCAACTATTTTTCAAACTATAAGTATATAACCATACTTCTTCATTAAAACCAATTTCTATATCTTTATAATATTCATGAAATTTATTATTTTATTTATTTAAATTCCAAAAATAATATTTTATTTTCTGAAATGTTACAATTTTCCCCTCTTAAATAAATTCGGGGACCGAATTTAAATTTAAGCCCTCCAATTACTTAAAACATTTCAGCAAAACAACCAAGTCGCCGGGGCTTTGAAATCATGAATACATAGGATATATCATAACGCATCGTATGCACGTCAAAACGAGTGCAAAACTTAAAATCAAAACTCCATCAAGCGCCGCTCAATTATCGGAGTTATGACGAAATACAAATGTCAAAATCCATTACGAAAATTAAATATGGTATAATTCAGACTATAACATTTATATATAGTACGCACCTTATGAAATTATTTGAACAACTGAATAAAAGTTCATGCAAAACCTTTTTAAATCATCGTGCGATGCGCAAATCACGACACAAGTAGCGGACGTGAATTTTTAAGAAAAATAGCCTTATATATATACTTCTCTTTTGTTTAACATATACGTCCCGCCCTTTGAAAATGACTTGGGAGAGGTTTTCTTTGTGAAATTTTCGTGTTATCGTGGACACATAGGAAAATATTGAGACCATAGCTCCATTTGAAAATCCCCTCGGTAAATATCGATGTATGCAAAAATACTCAGGTAATGTCCTCAGACTAGTCCTGCTCAATTATTATACAATATAGTATAAGTCATGAAAATATGATGCTCAAGAAGAAATCAATCTCAAATAGCAAACATAAAAATGCCACGTGCGTCTGGTGCGTACGGAAATCGAAATCGATACAGGTGCCACGAATGTGCATATAAACAACAATTAAGTGCAACGGGCGTGCACGAAAACATCTGCCAAGCGCAACAGGTGTGCATGACAACAATATTAAGTGCATATAATATGCTCGAAGAATCACGATTAAGTGCATCCGGTGTGCACAAAATCAAATCAAGTGTGCCAAGTGTGCGCAAGAATCTCAATAAAGTGCACAAGGTGCATGAAAACATAAATCCAGTGCATTAGAGCGCACGAAAACAGATATCGAGTATCAAAATCGAAATCAATAGTATACGACATACATCAAATCGAAATCAAGTATACCGCGGTTTATAAACTCATAAACATGTGCATCTGCATGCACAAAACTCATATCAAAGTACTGAAAGTGGGTGTAAACTATACCGAATGAATAAGTCAAAATCATGTGTATACTATATGCACAAAATCAAATCAAATATATCGGAGTATACGAAATCAAAATCGAGTGCAAATGGATATGCTCAAAACGAGAATCAGTACAACTGATATATAAAAATGCGAATCAAGTGCAACGGTGGTGCACATAGGAAATATCAATCATAAAATAAATCGTCAAAATACCAAAATCAAGTGATGAAAACGTGATATCAGAATCACCAAGGCGTAATCCACAATAACTGCAATTGAGGTGCCCTTCCTTAAATATCGAAAGGTGTCGGTGCATCCAAGGCTGACAGAGCAAGAATATTTACTTGCCTCTTGCCTACGGTCTGGCGTCTTCTGCCTTTAGGTCCTCGTTTCCCTCTGCGGATTACCAGTTGCATGACTCCTCGGCTTGACAGCCTGATTCGGAGTAACGACGGAAACAATCCCATACTGCCGCTTTCTTGACGATCTCCTGACCAATTAACATGGTCACTCGTAACGTATCTTGTCAATAATGGCAATCTCTAGCCCACTGAGCGTGCACGATACAATCGATCCTGGTTCAAGTCTTTATCATAAAGTACTCCCGAAAGATCCTGTCAGGGTCTCTTCCCAATCTCATCTCTGCCGGACTGCCTGAAAATTGGCACTCTTCACTTAGTCCTTTTCTTGTTCCGGGACAGCTGCATTCTCATCACGACGTTCTTCTGGAAAGGTGGCTGTGTCTAACGCCTCTGCGTGCGTAGTAAATCTCTGACATCGATGGAGTGGAATGACAACTCATGAAAATCTTGAACGAACTTCTTACTCCGCTTCCCTACAGTATTGACCAATTTCGTCCTCGGAAACTCGTCCAAGTCACCGGAGTAATGTGCTTCCTCTCGTCCTTTCTTGATCGACTCACACACGTCTGTGTGAGGTCCCCTTCTAACTGAAGCTAGGCAATTTGTTGACTTCGCATCGGAGCATCCAAACGAACAAACTGTTCTAGTCACTCATCCAAGGGTGACTAGCGGTCTTGTATCACATCTCCGTATATAAACTCATGCTGCATTAGCTTCTGATGTCTGGGGGCGATATCTTATCAAACTCAGCAAAAGCTGGCTCATCTGTCCACACGGTACACAACGCCTCAATCATCTGGAGTACACGGTACCTTAACAGTCTTCACAATATGGCTGGCCTCTGGCAATGTCCCGATCATCTGGTGCAGATCTTGAACGTTCGCGTCAACGAGAAAATGTAGTAAAACAATATATCAAAACGTTCGTGTGTCACCGGAATACATCCTGGTCAGTCCTCGTCCCTGATGAGCTCGTGCTGACCGGATCTCTAGCTGCAGCTCTCTCTCTTCTCATGTAACCAAGATAACGGAAATGACAATCCGATATCGACGACGATAGATCATAGGAATGAATAGAAATACAATGCATAAGAATTGTACATCCTAAGGCTACTTAAGCGAAGTAGCGTATCGTAAGTATGCCGCGGAATATACACACGGTACGTCATTCTACTTAAGTCACTTACTCTATCAACCAAGGTCAACCTACGTGTTGGGAATTCACCCGCACGCGCAAACGCGAATGTTATGGAAATGGATATGAAATGAAGGAAACGGAATGCGCACACGAGATCGTTCTCATTTTACTATTTATAACCGCAAGTGCACGGCACGTTGTAGCGAGCCGGCAAGTACGGATCGATCCACAGGGAATTGTGTATTAGAGATTGTGATTTAAGGTTCAACAAATTAACGACTGGTTAGTTGTCACAAAAATATAAAAGAATACGAAAACAAAGAAAACAAGCAAATAGGTTAAGGAAATTATGGTCGTGGCTTTGGCTTGGAAGGTCGAATCGCGACATTTCCCTCGACGTTTCCTTGTTCATGAGTTATCCGTCTTCACGTTGATCCCGGCATGAAGCACGACTTGTCGAAGCGGTTGCGAGGCACAAGTCGCCAAATTTCGATATTCTCCGCAAAGCACGAAACTAATCCGTTTTGATCACTTACCATTTGCATGTCCGAGTTTGGGGTATCAACACTAAACACAAGGGTTAGCAAGCATACCACAACATTAAAAACACAATTAGTGAGTGAGAGCAAAATAGTATTAGTGTTAACTTTGCTAAGGGTTTGTGATGGTATATCGTATATGAAACCAAGAGATTGTCAAACACTTGATCACAAAATACGATATCCATACTTAGCAAACTTAACACCAATTTGATTCTAACTTAAACATTGTTAAATAGAGAAGGAGAGTGAATATGCTATATGAAGAGGTTACAAGTAACCATGGTTTCAAGATACCATATCACATCAATATATAAATCAATTTTTAAGTTATAATCATGTAGATAAGCATATTAAATATAAACAAGAGGTGGAGGAGGCAAAGGCCTTTCATCTCACTTCCTCACCATTCCACAACCAAAAGATTACTTAATCATTAGAAAGTAGAGAATGAAACACAAAACAAAGAACAAAAATCACAAGAACAAGAATAAGAATTTAAATAAAAGGGAAGTGCAAGTTCTTTATTCACAAATTGGAGGGCTTGAGCTACAAGGTAGATAGCAACTTCAACCTCCTTAATGGAGCACTCAAGTGAGAGCTCAAAGAGAGAAGAAGAAGCTATCAAGATCTACAAATTGTTTTCTCACTCCAAAAATCCTCTTTAAACTATATCAGTGATCTGCTATTTATAGGCAACAAAATATCAAAAGTTACATATGACACTGGACTGGCATGACAACAAGGGACCCACCAAAAGAGCACGAGGCAATTTGGCCATAACTTGGCCGCAAATTGCGGCCAAAATGATTAAATCTGCGGCCTCAAGTTGGAGTCTGGGGCCCACCTTTCTTCAGTAGTCTTCTGGTCTCTTGGGCATTTCTCTATTATTGCAATTCTTTTTAATTAACACGTATGTGCAATCTGGAGCTAAATCACAGAGAGGAGATCAAGTGCAAAGGTTTATATCATATCAATACTTTATTGCATTTATTGCCCATCACACCTTGTGCCTACTTCTTGTTCCCTACTTGCTCATGGCAGCCCCCACTTGGTCCAAGCTATGTGCACATTTGTATGTGTTGGACCAATTTAGACAAAAAGTGTGTACACATGCATTATTTTCAAAAGAGCTCTTGGGATATCGGTCGGTTTCCTGTTCTGTTTGCAGTGTCGGCTTCCAAACGTTATATCTGTGATTTTGAATGTGTTTTCCAGTATTTATCATGGATATATGTAAACTGTAATTACTGAGCAAACACTGATTAATAATACCGATATATAGCAAAATAGATAACAGATGAGAGGTATTAAAATGCAGTTTTCTGTGACGAACAAATACCCCTAAACTTATCTATTGTTCGTCCCGAGCAAAACCAAAAATCCTAGCCACACTTTCATAGGGAACGCGATTGCACTAAGCATGTGCAACAAGTCGTTAAACCTCTAGGTGTCCATAGTAGGAGGAGTTTGTCTCCTGAGGGTTTTCAGTGGATTACACCCACAAAATCCAGTCAAGTTAGCGTTGCGGAGAAACGGTTGATTCTAACCTTTAAGTTACGGATCAAAGATAGAAGTTCTATTATCCAAGTTAGAAATATCCAACCCTATGTTTCACACCTCCTAATTATTTAACCCAAGATCCTATACGTTTTGACAGTTAGAAAGATCTCGGTATCTCCTGAGTTTTCCTTCTAAATTGCGGTCTCCAATCATGAATTTTTATCAACTTTTAAGGAAAACATAAATCTTCTTCTTTATTCCTATCTTTCCTCTAAATATCGAGCGTATACCCCTACGTGTGTGTAAATTTTCACCCCTATAGTTAAGAATTCAATTCAAGCTATAGTACCCTTGCCTTAATGCCTAATACTACTTCTTTTTTGTTAAGAATGGACGGTGCTGCTCACACACCTTTCATGTGACTATTAATGCTTCTTAAGGTACTAACAACCGATTACCGAATATGTGAGCTTAAAGCGTAGATAGCAGTTTCCAGGACTTGACTTTATTAATTTTTTTTCTTTTTTTTCTTTTTTTCCTTTTAAAGACCGGATATATTTTTCAATGATGCTCTCTTGGTGGTTAGCTTTAAATACCGCTTTTTCTTTCATACTAGGTTTTCAGGCAAGAGTATTTCTAGGTATCCTCTACTATCCCAAGTTTCAAGGTGCCGTAAGTGCAGTTTGTAGGGTATATATTTTCTAAATTTGGACTCAAGGATTGGAACTATTTTTCAGATTTATCCTTCAATAAAGCTATCAATACTTTCCCTTCATCTCGATTTAACTCAAGAACTGAACTCAAGATTACCTTCTTCTAAAAAAAACTGCAAAGCCGTATATTAGCTACGGTTAAACACAGAGGAGGGTTATCTTTCGGGTTTTCAATCTCTCGAAAAGGATTTAGTTATTTCTATGTTATCAACCGAATCGTCAGACTTTGAGTCTAAGTTCCTCCGCTAACTAACATGACGAAAAAGTTTTTATATTTTTAGGATTTTTTTTCAATTTTTATAGGTTTTTTAATATGTATGCAATGCAGAATATACACATGATGCAGCAAAATAAACGGAGTGCTCACCCCCAAACTTGAGTTTTACAATGTCCTCATCGTTGCCCCCGTCTCCGGTAGCTAGACTTAGACATCGGTGTGAGACTTTTATTCATAGAAAAAGAAAAACCTATGACTAATTACAACATATACAAGTGAAACGATTGGGTTAGTCCAGAAATTCATACCATCCATTCAAAAATTTTGCCGATATAGTGCTATGGCTGGTAAAAGAATAGGTATAATAAAAAGAAAAAGAGAATATACAAAGAATGGTTAGATGTTAGTAAAGGGCATGGGTGTGTGAAAGTAGGGATCAGAAGACGCTGAAGGAGAAGACGAAGTTTTAAAGAGGAAAAAGAATTATTGTTCGAATGAATTGAATTTTCAAGAAGTATATGTGGAGTTTCAAAGTCAGGTTCGTTTAGAAACTGGAGTTCATCCGCAAAAATTTCTTCAAATCTTGATATGAAAGAATATTCTTCAAGACTGCTTTCTTCCCTATGATTTTTCAAAATTCTATTCTTATCTTTATGGTTTTATAACTCTCCCAATACCATTTTTTCCTCATCACATTCACAATTAGGTAGGTTCATGTCATCTAAAAAAGTAGGTTCCCACCCTACCGTTTCTTTCGAAACAATATCACTAGGTGATACAAAAATTATGGGTTCCTGATCATTGATTTCTTCTGACAATCCATCCAAACCGTACCCGTCAAAATCACAAGATTCCTCCTCTAAAATTGGAAGTAAAAAATTGGTCAGAGGTTTTTCTTGTGTGTCCTGATAACACTTAGTCAAATCAATCGTATCATCATCTATGAAATCATCAAAATTCATTTGATCATTTACATCACTCGGGTGACTTCCTAGATGACAGATATTAACATTATTGGGTTTCGACTGACTGTTTTCATTCCGTAGAATCTTCTCAGCTAAATATTTCGCTTGGTCTTCTATTCTAGCCAATGATTGGGCTTGAGCAAGAAATAATTGCTCAGACTGCTATATGAACAGGGCTAGCGTCGAAGCTGATTGATTCTCGACCGCAGTCATTACTTCAATATCCTTCTCCAGAGCGGTCAATCTAGCATCCATCTCACTATCATTCCCTAATGATGGTTCAATTGTTTCGCGTTGAAGGGGTTGTGATGGTGGTGATGTTAAAACTGTCAATCTGTCGGCCTCTTTCTATAAGTGTTCAATCAATTGGTCTATGATTGAAGTGGGACCGGGTTCAAGAGTGTTAGGTGGGTGACCATTATCAAAAATCTGGGACGGTTGGTCACCCCTTAGAAAAGGACAATTGTCATGAATGTAGGAAGAATTTTGGCAATTTGAACAAATTGATTAGGATTGAGTATAAACAAAAGAATAGGAATCGTGAAAAATTGAATTGAATCGTGTGTCACCCATATTAACAAGAATTCACAAATATCACAAAAAACAAAGAATATTACACCCCTAGCAGTCTATGGTATGCTAGTCAACTAGACCTGCTCAAGAACCTGATTGTCAAAGTAAAACTGTGTCGAGAAACGGGCTCAAGATATACGGATCACGAAGCCAGGTAAGTGCAAGAGAGAAGGGGAGGTTTTCCAACGCTTTCGCGAAGTTCCTTAATTAGATAACCATTTCTTTTGAACACTTGCCTAGATACCCCGTGAACGATATACCGTTATGCGGTGTTCTAAACACAGTTAACTTCTCCTAATGAGCGCGATGTCCTTAAAGTCAAAGTCTAGTTGATTTTAAATTATTGTGGGTATGCAAGAATGTGGTTTTGTGATTTAATGGGCTATGGAGAAAAGGTGATGAAATCCTTTACCGTATCTTGTTTGGTCTTTTTTTGCCCTTATTATCCGTATTACGATGCAAATGCGCAATTCAATAAAAGAATATAACAAATCAAGCAAGCAAGCAATTCTTTTTTCGTTTTTTTAGCTTAAGCACTGCAACAAATATAGGTTAGTTCACTGTTCTATTGGCGGCAAGTTTGTACGAAGAATCCTGCAGAAGATAGAGTATTAGATTGCATCGGATTCAAGAGGAATGTGTTAGGAAATACGTACCGAGGTGATTTGGTTTAAGAAAACCCTTTTGAAAGTGATCCGAGTTTTTGATTGTTCTCTTGCGCGGGTCAAACAACCCGGATCTTTGACACTATACTTCACTAACGTCTTGAATTTGAGTTTGAGCCTTACTCCGCACGATCGCTGGTCTTAATTCCGTAAAAAAAACCTAAAATGTCGGAAAATACGATATTTAGTGTCAAAAGCGATATATATGCCCAATTAGCTAAACACACATAATTGTGAAATTTTGCATTTACCAATGGATCAAAAATAGGTCAAAAAAACAAACACCAAAAATCTGGGGCAATTGGAGGCAGATAAGCCGCAATTTGCGGCCAAAGAGGATTTATTTGCGGCCAGATTTTTGAATGGCTGCTCCAACTTTTTACTGTGTGCTTACAATCTTTAGAGTGTCCCAATTTTATATGCAAAATTCTATAATTAAATTCAGTGTGACGGTAGATCAAAAAGACAGAGAACAAATGTTAGAAAAGTTAGTTTTGTTAGCTTTGAAAGAATTTTGAGTTAGTAGTTAGTTTGTTAGTACGAACCAGACATAACAATATCTAATGACTACCAACTCTCCGGCAACGGCGCCAAAAACTTGTTGTGAATTCACCCGCGCGTGCAAACGCGTATGTTATGGAAATGGATATGAAATGAAGGAAACGGAATGCGTACACGAGATCGTTCTCGTTTTACTATTTATAGCTGCAAGTGCACGGCGCGTTGTAGCAAGCCGGCAAGCACGAGTCAATCCACAGGGAATTGTGTATTAGAGATTGTGATTTAAGGTTCAATAAATTAACGAGTGGTTGGTTGTCATAAAAATATAAAAGAATACGAAAACAAAGAAAACAAGCAAATAGGTTAAGGAAAGAATGGTCGTGGCTTTGGCTTGGAAGATCGAATCGCGACGTTTCCCTCGACGTTTCCTTATTCATGAGTTGTCCGTCTTCACGTTGATCCCGGCATGAAGCACGACTTTTCGAAGCGGTTGCGAGGCATAAATCGTCAAATTTCGATATTCTCCGCAAAGCACGAAACTAATCTGTTTTGATCACTTACCGTTTGTATGTCCGAGCTTGGGGTATCAGTACTAAACACAAGGGTTAGCAAGCATACCACAACATTAAAAACACAATTAGTGAGTGAGAGCAAAATAGTATTGGTGTTAACTTTGCTAAGGGTTTGTGATGGTATATCGTATATGAAACCAAGAGATTGTCAAACACTTGATCACAAAATAGGATATACATACTTAGCAAACTTAACACCAATTTGATTCTAACTTAAACATTATTAAATAGGGAAAGAGAGTGAATATGGTATATGAAGAGGTTACAAGTAACCATGGTTTCAAGATACCATATCACATCAATATATAAATCAATCTTTAAGTTATAATCATGTAAATAAGCATATTAAACATAAACAAGAGGTGGATAAGGCAAAAGCCTTTCATCTTACTTCATCACCATTACCACAACCAAAAGATTACTCAATCATTAGAAAGTAGAGAATGAAACACAAAACAAGAACATAAACCACAAGAACAAGAATAAGAATTTAAATAAAAGGGAAGTGCAAGTTCTTTATTCACAAAATAGATGGCTTGAGCTACAAGGTAGATAGCAACTTTAAGCTCTTTAATGGAGCACTCAAGTGAAACCTCAAAGAGAGAAGAAGAAGAAACTATCAAGAGTTACAAATTTTTTTCTCACTCCAAAAAGCCTCTCTAAACTATATCAGTGATCTGCTATTTATAGGCAACAAAATATCAAAAGTTGCATATGACACTGGACTGGCATGACAACAAGGGACCCACCAAAAGAGCACGAGGCAATTTGGCAATAACTTGGCCGTAAATTGCGGCCAAAATGATTAAATCTGCGGCCTCAAGTTGGAGTCTGTGGCCCACCTTTCTTCAGTAGTCTTCTGGTCTCTTGGGCATCTATCTGTAATTGCAATTCTTTTTAATTAATACATATGTGCAATTTGGAGCTAAATCACAGAGAGGAGATCAAGTGCAAAGGTTCATATCACATCAATATCTTATTGCATTTATTGCCCATCACACCTTATGTCACTTCTTGTTCCCTACTTGCTCATGGCAACCCCTACTTGGTCCAAGCTATGTGCACACTTGTATGTGTTGGACCAATTTAGATAAAAAGAGTATACACATGCATTATTTCCAAAAGAGCTCTTAGGATATCGATCGGTTTCCTGTTCTGTTTGCAGTGTCGGCTCCCAAATGTTATATCTGTGATTTTGAATGTGTTTTCTAATATTTATCACGGATACCTATAAACTGTAATTACTGAGCAGATACTAATTAATAATACCGATATATAGCAAAATAGATAACGGATGAGAGGTATTAAAATGCAGTTTTCTATGACGAACACTACGTGACGAAAGTTCGGGTCTAATACCCCCTCGACCAAGTCTAAGTTCCGTAAGGTCATGCCTAGGTTCTAAAATATATATACGCCCTAGATCCCACATAGTCAAATATAGACTCGAACCAAGGTTAAACCTAACGCTTTGATACCAATTTTGTCATGACCCGGAAAAGGCACGTGACTGGCACTTGAATCATGTGAAGTCTATAAGACCCCACCTAATTCAAGTAAGCCAAAAGTCCAGAAATCTAAATCTTCTTAGGGAAAATAATGGAGGTGAAGTTCTGAAATAACGGCATAATGAAATCAAGATCTTTCTTTTTAAACATAAGTTATATTCTATGAAAATGCAATACTTTATATCTATTTTGAAAACATTTTTATTATTTAAAATTTGGGCGGCACCTCCTTTGTAAAACTTAACTCGAAAGTAATACAAGCAATAATAATAATAGGCATATCTAAGCGGAGCTAGCTCTTCGCCAATTGGCGGAAACAACCATGCAATGATATGAATATACAACGCCGAAGGCGATGATCAAAGCACAGAAATAAAGTGAAGAAAACAAAACATCATCAAGAAACCAGAAACAATAATAAATACATAAGCGTGACTCTAAGTCCAAAAGAATATTTAACAGCGTTTTCTAAGTCTACAAATATACATAGTCTGGTTGATGGAGCTTTTAACTAAATACAACTGAATTAAATATACAAGTGCAATGGTGGTCACGATGCAAGTGTACCCCACCTACAAAAGAAATCACCCGGAAGGAATCGGTGTGCCAGCAAAGCCGCTACAGAACCTGTGCGGTCAAACCTGCAAGAAAACTGTGGCACAACGGGGGTGAGTTTCCAACTCGTGAGTAGAAAACATCACCGAGTAGAAACCGAATGTATGACTATCTCCTAGGTCATACAGTACGATACAATAATAATAACACGATAACATCGAGTAGCAGCAAGGGTATTAATATAAGCATATGTGCAATAACTAGTACTCGTGTCCGTGTCACAAAGTAACTGCATGTCATGTGTATCATGTATACATGCATCATCAAATGGGTGTGTTCAGCAACGACACACAAAATCATGATAAAACCTGAGTGCCCGGCATCAACACTTGAAAATATCATGAAAACTGTGTTCAGCAGCGACACATAATCCTCATATCTCGGGCTCCGTCAGTCCGGATCGGCCCTTATCATCTGATCTCATGACTATGTTCGGTATCCTCCGGATGTCTGCCGCGTGAACTATCACCGGTCGGTAGTGCTCCCTTGACGGGCTCAACGTCTCTCTATACGGCCTTCTTGTCCCAGGGTACCACACCGGGTCCACCATGTACCCGCAGAAGGTGTATATGCTCCAGAACCGAGAAATCTCATGGTGGACGTCACACATCATATCAAGGAAAACCGCAATTTTCTTTTAAAAGAAGCATAAGTTTTCAATTTCTCATGCGGTTTCTCAAATCCAGAAATCTCATGAAAATCGCAATCTCATAATCATGAGCATATAATGAATACCGGCATAAAGCCGAATGATTAGTGCATAATTAGAATGTGTGTATGTGAATGCTTGTGGCATCTTAGTAAGAAATACAAGTCTAAACTAGAATATGATATCATGAATGCTAAACAATACTACTTAGCTATAATTTATCAGAGTATACGAATGAAATAACGGTTACTAAGTGTACGTGACATGGCAATTACCGATATTGATGTGTGTGAGCCGGCAAGTAAGTGTACGTGCAACATACGTATCATCGATAATGGTGCAGGTGTCCTAGCAAACGAGATCATAACAGAAAGTAAACAGTAAAAGCAACAATAAGGTATATAAATCTATATACGAGCCATACAATTATAGTATTGGAAATAGCGCGAATCGTTGTTTTAGAAAAGTAGGAGCTACGGTGTTTTGAGAAATGAGATATCATTTTGAAAATCCGTAGCATCACTCGGATTGTCTTTTGAAATACATACGATTCGTTAGTTTTGGAAATATGTATGACTCGAGCCTAATCAAACATCTATCTAAGCAACTAAAAGACTAAACTAAGAACCGAGTTGAAAGTGAATAGAAAGTCTATAGTATTTTCCGAGTCGATATATCTAGTAGTCGGCGATCCAGCCTCATAGCATCACGTACGGTAATATCCATCATACGGCATTCTCGAGTCAAAAGTGTGGATCAATCATCATATATGTATCTCGTACGGTATAGTCCGTGGTACGGCATCCTCAAAATCGAAGGCACGGGTCAAATATCATATATATCATATATAGATCATAGTTCGTACAGTATCATTCATCGTATAATATCATAATCAAGTGTACGGATCTAAGGTCACGTATAATCTATTATCTCATCAAATCACATGTTATCGCATGTTATGTTTATAACGCCCAACGATCCTTTAATATATAGCATCATATACGATGTCGCATCTCAAATCATATATCAAGGTCTCTTGACATCATGCATGATCGTATCAACTCAAAACCATATAATATATCATATCCTCTTCTTAGACACACGCACACACAGATATATATATATATATATATATAGAGAGAGAGAGAGAGAATAATGGAGGAAAGATGCCAAAGAATGGAATTTCCTCCTATGGCGTCGAAAAAATACACGCTCCCTCATTTTTTCCGCCGATCGGCACCCACCATCTTCATCGTTATCATCTAAGATGTGGGTACATGAAATTTCATGTGATTCTACAACCTTTTCACCGTTGATTTAGCAATGTAAAAAGTTCTATTGTCGATAAACCGTTAATTTTGAACCCACTAAATCAACAGTGAAAATGTTGTAGAATCATATAAAATTTGGTGTACCCATACTTAGATGATAACGATGAAGATGGTGGGTGCAGATCGGAAAAAATGAGGGAGGGTGTATTTTTTTGACGCCATAGGAGGAAATTCCCTCCTATGGCATCTTTCCTTCATTAACCTCTCACACACACACACACATACACACATATCATAACAAGTGTGTGTGTGCGCGCGCACGACAATGTAAAACCAACGACTCACAACTATGGAACTACACTAAGAGTAAACCATCTTACAAGTACGCTTAATCTAACCTAAAGTCTCCTAGAGCCCTACTTGCTAAATTTCCATCTCGTATTATATAACTAACACACACACACACACACACACACACACACACACACACATATATATAATATACATCCTATTCTACGGTTGCGGGGGTGCTATATGCCATCCACCCGACTTCCCCGTAGATATGCATCTACTCACCTTCAATCCTCGCTTCAGCCGAAGTCGATGAACGCCTTTCTCTCTCTTGTCGTCCCGAAGTCCACACGAAGGTACGTACAGTTCAAATACGTCGTATCGTAAATAAGAATCGATTACGAAAACCAAAGCAGCACACGAAACACACATAGGTTAGAACCTATTGTAAGTCCACGTTACCCGTCCCCGGTTCTTTAGGGTTGCGGAAATGGTGAAAAACGATTTTCTTCGGTGGGGTAACATGGACTCAAAAACGGATCTTTGTTAAACTAACTATCTAACAACCTAGCTAGGAGTTTTACCTACTCGGTTAGGGGGTTATACCTTAACTTGAACTCCTTTTCTTTGACTCCTTGTGGTGGTCGGATGGTTCTCTCCTCGTCGTCTCCGTGTGCCGAAGATGGATCCACCCGAAAGCTTCTACCTTTGGCTCCAACCTCAATCTAGAGGAAACTAAAACACTTGGTTTGCTAGACCTTGTATACTAGGATGAGTAGAGAAGTGTTTTGGGTTTTTATCTGTAAGGAAATGGTTCTCAACTCATGAGAGGGAGTTTCCTTGAGCTAGAGAGAGAGCAAGAGGAAGAGGGAGAGCTTGAGGATGAGAGAGAATGAGAATGATAGAATGAGCAAGACTTTTCTCACCCTTGCTCTCACAATCCAAAATAATCATAACAAATAATAATAATTGAGTATTATGTGATGGTTGTTATCATATCAAATGGCAATATCATTTCATGCATTAAATGCAATTTGTGAACAAAACAAGCAAGCAAAGGTCAATGCCATGAAATGATAGCCATTGTCATGATGATGGTCAACAAGTCCAACCTAGTCAACCGGTCAACGAAGTCAACAAGTCAACAAAGTCAACCTTTCAACCCAACTATGGCACAATAATACTTAATTAATATTATTATTAATCATATTTCAAATTCTCATTAGGGTTAAGCAAAAGTCAACAGTCAACAACCCTAATGAGAATCCTCTGCCTCTGCCTCTTTCAACCGTGCATATACACCCGCATCCGCGTTCCGAGGAACATGAATACAAACGAGATAAAACCAATCCCAAAACGTATACTAGGATCTGGCTTAAACCAAAGCCCGCTATTAATAACTGTCCAGACACCAAACATGCACAAATGCACGGATGGGACCGAACCCTGTCGCAAAACCATGCGACCTCTACCCTTTTGCCTAAAGGCGAATAGCTCTCTGTGTGGGACTCTAAACACTCGACACTACGCTGGCAGTGGGTTTAACCACATACCGCAAGCGGCACTAGCTGTGCGTAACGGCCCCCAGGTAGATGCCGATAAGAAGACTGATGAGGTGAAACCCATCTGAACTCCTACTGAGCCTGAATGTGACAATCTCCGTACAGTCCGGTCTGTTCGTCTGAGAACATCGCATGGCGGGCCTAAGGGGCGGTAAACGTCAGTCCCCTAATAGCGATACAAGTCTTGTCGGAGTGTAGCCCAGAACACCCTGAGATAACACTAGAAACCTACCAGTATATCTCGCTTGCCCTGGCCAGGGACGACTATGTGTAATGGCTCTCCATGACACAGCGCGATATCAACTCCCAATACCGGGAGAGACGAATCCTGTCTAACCGTCACTGCCTCCAAGTGTATCGGGACTGCACCCAACTACTACCTGTTTGCACGACTCCTTTGAGCCGTGGTAGGGTAGTAATCAAAGTACAGTGGGAACACACTCGAGGCGAAGTGACAGTGTCAAGTCAGCGGACTAAGCTGTACTCATGTCACCTGGGAACTGATAACTGACATAGGTATAGTACCAACCATCAGTTCCCGACAAGTCCTGTCCAGTGTACTCGTAACCTAACGAGCACCCGCATACTATCTCAAGTACGACGTACTGACGGCTGTGGGACAGACCGTCTCCCTTGCTGGGATGAGAAGCACATACGCTAGTCTACTCCGGAGTATCGATGCCCTGTCTCGATAGTTCTACGACTAGGAACCTGTATAAGGATGTGCTTGTGGATTATCCAGCCCCCACGAGTGTGACTGCCATCACAACGCTGGTAATCAAGCAAAGATCCTAAGGGCTCCACTAATGTGTATAGGTGATATACTGAAAGAAACACATGTACACATTAAAGTAGAAACAAACCAAGTAGCATACTACCATTTTGAGCAAGATTGTCTATACAACTGTGAATATCCCAAGCTTCCATTAAGTAATATACAAACTAGTATGATACAGTAATGGCCTCTAAGGCATATACACTAACAATCTCCCACTTGCACTAAGGCCATGTACTGGCGTATCGAAGACCTATCATCTCGATCAGCCGCTCGAACTAAGTCTGGGGTAAGGCCTTCGTGAGTGGATCAGCAGTGTTATCTTCCGTAGCAACTCTCTGAACCTCGATCTCCTGGCGACCCACGATCTCCCTGATCAGGTGATACCGCCTCAAGATGTGTTTGGACTTCTGATGGGACCTGGGTTCCTTTGCTAAAGCTATAGCCCCGTTGTTGTCGCAATACAGAGGTATTGGATCAACAATGGACGGAACCACCTGAAGTTCCGTTAAGAACTTCCTCATCCAGACGGCTTCTTTTGCGGCATCAGCAGCAGCGATATATTCCGCTTCCATCGTCGAGTCAGCAACGGTTTCCTGTTTGGAACTCTTCCAACACACCGCCCCTCCATTGAGGGTAAAGACATAACCCGACATGGACTTAGAATCATCCTTGTCACTCTGGAAGCTGGAGTCAGCAAAGGCCTCGATCTGGAGGTCTTTTCCGCCATACACCAAGAACATCTCCTTAGTCCTTCTCAGGTACTTGAGAATGTTCTTTACCGCTATCCAGTGCTTCTCCCCAGGGTTTGACTGATACCGGCTTACCATACTCAGTGCATAAGCTACATCTAGTCTGGTACACAACATCGCATACATTATAGAGCCTACCGCAGAAGCGTAGGGTATAATAGACTTGCGATTCCTTTCCAAATCAGTCTTGGGAGACATCTCTTTGGAGAGGGTGATCCCGTGACAAGCCGGTAGATTACCGCGCTTGGAATCTTCCATACTGAATCTTTTCAGTATGGTGTCGATGTACCTGAACTGCGAAAGTCCCAACATCCTCTTGGATCTATCACGATGGATCCGGATCCCCAGAATGTAAGTGGCATCACCCAGGTCTTTCATAGAGAACCTGTGTGACAAGAACCCTTTGACAGATTGTAGCATAGGAATGTCATTTCCTATCAAAAGAATGTCATCCACGTATGAAAAGAGGAATACGACAGTTCTTGCTACAAATCTACTATAGATGCATGGTTCATCTGGATTTTTGATAAAGCCAAAATCTTTGACTGTCTCATCAAAACAGATGTTCCAACTCCGCGATGCCTGCTTTA
Source organism: Agapanthus africanus (assembly GCA_030015575.1). NCBI lineage: Eukaryota > Viridiplantae > Streptophyta > Magnoliopsida > Asparagales > Amaryllidaceae > Agapanthus > Agapanthus africanus. The sequence continues at coordinate 824,961,651 of CM057338.1, read as the reverse complement.
GTCCATAGATGGACTTGAGCAACTTGCACACCTTTCCGCTGCTCCCACTCTGAACGAAACCCTCTGGCTGGTCCATATAGACACACTCCTCTAAATTTCCATTTAGAAAAGCGGTCTTTACGTCCATCTGCCAAATTTCATAATCGTGGAAGGCGGCAATGGCAAGAAGGATCCGAATGGATTTCAGCATAGCCACTGGAGAAAAGGTTTCGTCATAGTCCAAACCAGGTCTTTGACGAAAATCCTTTGCAACAAGTCTAGCCTTATAGGTCTCAACCTGTCCATCTACACCAATCTTCTTCTTGAAGATCCACTTGCATCCTACGGGTTTTACCCCATCTGGAGCAATGTCCAAAGTCCATACTTTGTTGGTGTACATGGACTCCATTTCGGTCCGCATTGCATCCAGCCATTTTACTGAGTCAACGCTCTGAATGGCCTGCTGGAAGCTAGTAGGCTCATCACTATCAATGATGCAATCCTCTCTATTCCCGTCTATGAGAAAACTGTAGTATCTCTCGGGCGGATGAGACCGCCTACTACTCCTGCGGAGCGGCGTAGGAATGTCATGTTCTTTTGAACCCTCTGGTTCTACTAAGCTTTCAGTAATAGCTCGTGGTTCTGGAATTTCTTCCAGTTCTACTGCGTTCCCACTTATCTGATTTTTCAAAAACTCAGTTTCCAAGAAGCAGGCATGATGAGAAACAAAAACCTTTTGTTCCTCTTCGCAATAGAAGAAATATCCCTTGGAGTTCTTTGGATATCCCACAAACTTACACTGTACTGAGCGTGCCTCGAGTTTTTCCGCATGCTGCTTTTTAACAAAAGCTGGACATCCCCATGTCTTAATGTTTTTAAGATAGGGTTTCTTCCCACACCACATCTGATATGGTGTGGTAGGCACAGTCTTAGTTGGAACTCGGTTAAAAAGATATGCAGCTGATTCTAGTGCATATCCCCAGAATGATCGCGGTAACACAGCGTTACTCATCATGGAACGTACCATATCCAATAGGGTCCGGTTCCATCTCTCCGATACACCGTTATGTTGCGGAGTGTATGGAGGAGTAAGCTGAGAGAGAATACCATTCTCTTTTAGGTAATCCAGGAACTCGGCACTCAAGTATTCACCACCTCGATCAGATCTCAGTGTCTTGATACTTTTGCCGGTTTGTTTTTCTACTTCATTCTTATATTCCTGGAATTTTCCAAAGGCTTCGGGTTTATGTTTCATTAAGAAGACATATCCGTACCTTGAAAAGTCATCCGTAAAAGTAATGAAGTAAGAATAACCGCTTCGCGCATGTGTAGACATAGGACCGCACACGTCGCTGTGTACGAGTCCCAAGAGCTCGCTCGCTCTTACTCCGTGTCCAGTGAACGGAGTCTTTGTTATCTTTCCTTTGAGACAGGATTGACAAGTCGCATATGATTGATATTGGAACAGATCCAAATATCCTTCTTTATGTAACTTCGTCAACCTTCTCTCATTGATGTGACCCAGTCTACAATCCCATAAGAAAGTCTGATTTGTTTCCGGAGACTTTCTTTTGTGTGTATTCTGGACATTGAAAATCTGTGGTTGGTTTAATACGTATATACCATTGCTTAATGTACCTGACCCAATCAAAACTTAATTAAGGTGAATGTTCACAACATTACTTACAAATGCAAATTCATAACCTTCTTTAGATAATAAAGATACAGAAATGATATTACAAGTTGCATTGGGTACAAAATAACAATTACGCAAAACCAAAACGTGTCCATCTGACAATCCCAGGTGATAGTCCCCCACGGACTCAGCATCCATGCCAGCTCTGTTTGCAACTCTGAGAGTCATATCACCTGCCTTCAAAACCCTACGCTTTATCAGTTCCTGCATGGAATTACAGATATGAGATCCTGATCCGGTATCCAATACCCAGGAAGTAGAGTTTATTGATAGACAGTTTTCAATGACATACACACCTGAAGCCGAAGCCGCAACTTGCTTCGGGTCCTGGTTCTTGGCCTTCCAAGCCCTGCAATCCTTTTTCCAGTGTCCTTTCTAATGACAATAGAAGCACTCTTCCTTTCCTACAAGCTGCCCCGCTATCTTTGTTGCCTTTGCTTTTCCCTTCGTTTCCACTTTACTAACACCGCCCCTTGGTTTGGCGGGGGTTTTCTTCTTCTTTCCCTTGGATTTCGTCTTGGACTTAAAAAGAAAGATCCTCCTACAAACAAAGTGGATGTTTCCCTACCTTTCTGTAGGGTGCCCTCCGCACTCCTCAGCAGGTTGAGGAGTTCTGAAAGTTCAAATTCTTTTTCTTGCAAGTTGAAGTTCAGGATAAACTGGGCGTAAGTGGAAGGAAGGGACTGGAGAATCAAGTCAGTATAGAGCTCGTTCTCTAACGTGGTCCCAAGGTCCGCGAGCTCTTCAATATAGCCAATCATCTTAAGCACGTGTTCCGCTACCGATGATCCGACGGCCAATCTTGCCAAAAACAGCTTTTTCGAGACTTCGTATCTGGCGATACGGGATTGCTCTCCATACAGTTCTTTTGTATGGAGAAATATGGATTCAAGTTCCATATTCTCGTGCCTCCTCTGATGTTCATTGTCCATAGAGGCAAGCATGAGGCACTTGGCCTTCGTGCAGTCGATCTTCCAGGTCTTACGGATTTCCTTATCCGCGACGCTGGAGGTGGGACCTGGGACAGGGGGAGCTTTGGTGGTAAGAAGATACCCCAGCTTGTCGTAAGTGATTGCCATTTTGACATTCCTGAGCCAATCTTTGTAGTTTGGCCCTGTCAGTATGTTTTTATCTAGTAATAACTTAAGTCCGGTCATGACGATTGGTCGCTGCAATTAGGAGAGAGAGAAGAAACACTTTAGCATGATGCTCTTGCAAATTTAGAGTGGTTTTTAGTTTGTCTAAACAGGATGGCTCCCACTGTTTCTCGAATTCCTCCTAAAACCAAAAAGAAAGAATTAGCCGGGATCAATCTCACCGTACAATACTTGCTTAACCGTTCAGCCAGGCCAGTGTTGGTACTTCAAGGGAGGTTTTCCAACGCTTTCGCGAAGTTCCTTAATTAAAAAACCTCTTTTTTCTGGGGGCGCAGCCCCGCTAACACCTTTCTAGACACCTACTTGGTTTATAGCATTGATCGTTAAGTGAGAAATTTCCTGAGGAGTAGCATATACTCACAGTAGGATCGGGATCCAAATATCATCGCGTGACAAAACTGAAGGAATCCTACCAGAATCATCACACTCCAAATGGTATGCAGCACTAGCAAGTTTCCGGTTCTTTAGAAACTCCCGATGTGGATTTTTGCCCCATGCTCTTATGACCTTGACTTTGGCCAACAAATCATAAGTCACATGTCAAGTTCTACCCGTCATTCTCCAGGTTAATTTGAACCCACCCGTACCTACCCTTGACTTTGGCCAACAAGGCAGTACGACTGTCCCAAACCAACGCATCTATCTATGCTACACATGAATACCCAATAGCTACCAATCACTATGCCTTGACTTTGGCCAACAAACATAACTTGAATACTATTGACTATCCATGTGAAATGACGGAGGGCTACGAATGGTTTTGGCAAAATCGTGAATGTAGTGAACTTGATATAATCGATGGAACGAGATAGCTTTTAAAAGGAGTGGCTTATGCTCCGCGTTTAAAAGTTGGTTTTTGAAAAGAAACCGAGTGGTTTTTGAAATTGTTCCAACGACTTTACTTTGGTTTATTTTCTTGCATTAATTTTAATGTGTCCCATCATTTAATCCTACCATTGCAGAAAACAACGAAAATATGACGTACGCTTATGCCATCCGCATTCGCCACGGGGCCCCGTCATTACCCGTTAGGTTACTTAACTAACGACAGAGCGGGGGCTGGACTAGCGCGGATGCAAAACATAAGCAACGCCTAAATAGATATCATATATAGATATATACATTCGTCAGATGCAATGATAGCCATTCCAGATCACAGATGAACACATTGGATATACTAGGAATCCGCATTCCGTACGAGCCTGTAACGAAAAGCGGATTACACGGTCGCGATGAATAGCCAATACCCCACCCTAGACCCTTACGGGTGTGGCAAACTACCCGCCAAATACCCGAAGTGAATCAACCTCCCTCAACAACGTGAGTAGGCCACTCGGCACTTCAAGGTACCCGGTAGTTTGTGCACCCCCTTCATGGGTCTATCCTAGGAGTAAAAACAGTAAAAGAAATTATACAATGACGGCTACAACCTCATCTCGGTTGTGCGGCCATATAAATAATATTACATAATTACAAATTTACATGAATTGAAAGATAAAGAAAACTCTCATCTCACAACCCCCCAGCTATTCATCCGCGACAATCCAATGATTTCATATACACATACCATCAACATTACAGATCACAGATATGTATAACCCCCACTAATCGACGTATAGCGATTAGCAGACGTTCAATACATATATCACATCACAGATATAACCCGTTAGCTAAATTCTTTAGAAGTTCGATAAAAATACGGATTTTTAAACCCCAAAAACAAATTTTGCTTTATGGAAAATCTGGGCAAAAAAATCATATTCCAAAAATCCCAAAACACCCCACTGAACACACTGCAGGAAAAACTGCCCACGACCGAGTCAACTCGGCCGCGGATACGCGGCGGGAGCACGCTACTGCCGCGGTTCCGCGGCGCTTTGACCGAGTTAGTGGACCATTTTTCTTACGTGTTCTTTAAAAACCCTGAGCCGATTTTTAGTACATGATTTATTATTTTTATAGAAGTTTAAAAATCGACAGAAAGTTTGTGTTCCGGGCATGTTTAGTGACTTTTTTTCCGATCAAACTTCTATTTACTTTGCTAACATGTTAGATAATGTTTAACTAGTCTCTGATACCACTGTAAGTCGACGTTACCCGTCCCCAGTTCTTTAGGGTTGCGGAAATGGTGAAAAACGATTTTCTTCGGTGGGGTAACATGGACTCAAAAACGGACCTTTGTTAAACTAACTATCTAACAACCTAGCTAGGAGTTTTACCTACTCGGTTAGGGGGTTATACCTTAACTTGAACTCCTTCTCTTCGACTCCTTGTGGTGGTCGGATGGTTCTCTCCTCGTCGTCTCCTTGTGCCGAAGATGGATCCATCCGAAAGCTTCTACCTTTGGCTCCAACCTCAATCTAGAGGAAACTAGAACACTTGGTTTGCTAGACCTTATATACTAGGATGAGTAGAGAAGTGTTTTGGGTTTTTATCTCTAAGGAAATGGTTCTCAACTCATGAGAGGGAGTTTCCTTGAGCTAGAGAGAGAGCAAGAGGAAGAGGAAGAGCTTGAGGATGAGAGAGAATGAGAATGATAGAATGAGCAAGACTTTTCTCACCCTTACTCTCATAATCCAAAATAATCATAAAAAATAATAATAATTGAGTATTATGTGATGGTTGTTATCATATCAAATAGCAATATCATTTCATGCATTAAATGCAATTTGTGAACAAAACAAGCAAGCAAAGGTCAATGCCATGAAATGATAGCCATTGTCATGATGATGGTCAACAAGTCCAATCTAGTCAACCGGTCAACGAAGTCAACAAGTCAACAAAGTCAACCTTTCAACCCAACCATGGCACAATAATACTTAATTAATATTATTATTAATCATATTTCAAATTCTTATTAGGATTTAGCAAAAGTCAACAGTCAACAACCCTAATGAGAATTCTCTGCCTCTGTCTCTGTCAACCGTGCATACACACCCGCATCCGCGTTCCGAGGAACACGAATACAAACGAGATAAAACCAATCTCAAAACATAAACTAGGATCTGGTTTAAACCAAAGCCCGCTAGTAATAACTGTCCGGACAAAAAACGTGCACAAGTGCACGGATGCGACCGAACCCTGTCGCAAAACCATGCGACCTCTACCCTTTTGCCTAAAGGGGAATAGCTCTCTGTGTGGGACTCTACAGACTCGATACTACGCTGGCAGTGGGTTTAACCACAGACCGCAAGCGGCACTAGCTGTGCGTAACGGCCCCCAGGTAGATGCCGATAAGAAGACTGACGAGGTGAAACCCATCTGAACTCCTACTGAGCCTGAATGTGACAATCTCCGTACAGTCCGGTCAGTTCGTCTGAGAATATCGCATAGCGGGCTTAGGGGGCGGTAAACGTCAGTCCTCTAATAGCGGTACAAGTCGTATCAGAGTGTAGCCCAGAACACCCTGAGATAACACTGGAAACCTACCAGTATATCTCGCTTGCCCTGGCCAGGGACGACTATGTGTAATGGCTCTCCATGACACAGCGCGATATCAACTCCCAATACCGGGAGAGACGAATCCTGTCTAACCGTCACTGCCTCCAAGTGCTTCGGGACTGCACCCAATTACTACCTGTTTGCACGACTCCTTTGAGCCGTGGTAGGGTAGTAATCAAAGTACAGTAAGAACACACTCGAGGCGAAGTGACAGTGTCATGTCAGCGGACTAAGCTGTACTCATGTCACCTGGGAACTGATAACTGACGATAGGTATAGTACCAACCATCAGGTCCCGACGAGTCCTATCTAGTGTACTCGTAACCTAACGAGCACCCGCATACTATCTCAAGTACGACATACTGACGGCTGTGGGACAGGCCGTCTCCCCTGCTGGGATGAGAAGCGCATACGCTAGTCTACTCAGGAGTATCGATGCCCTGTCTCGATATTCCTACGACTAGGGACTGTTAGTTATATGTATGCCCTAGAGGCCATTACTGTACATAGGATGTATATTGTAGTGGATGCTGGGACATATATAGGGAGGACTTTCTTGCTCGACATGATAGTATGCTATCTGGTTACCCTTTACCTTAACGTGTATGCTGATTGTCTCTCTGTTACATGTTGGTAAAGCCCTTAGGATCTGTACTTGACTACCTGGACTATGATGCAGATCATACTAGTGGGGATCTGGTAGTCCATAAGTACATCCTTCAAAGTCCCTAGTCGTGGGTGTATCGAGACGGGACATCGATATACCAGAGTAGACTAGCGTATACCTTCTCGACCCATACAGATGGGCGATGGATGATCCCATATCCATTGGTGTTTGACATCGGAGATGATATACGGGTGCTCAGTAGAGACTGGGTACACTGGACGGACTCGCCGAGAACTCCCAGATGGTATTATACCTCACGTCAGATGGCAGTTCTCTGGTGACACTGGTACAGAGTAGTCTGTTGACCCGAGATCGTCATAGAGTCTTGTGTGGTTCCCACTGTGCTTTGATTTCCATCTTACCACGTCCAAGAGGGCGTGTAAAACGGTGGTTTTTGGGTACAGTCCCGAATCACATGGAGGCAATGAGCGATAGGAGGGGATTCGTCTCTCCCGGTATAGGGAGTTGATGTTGCGCTGTGTTCGATTGGCTATAACAGGAAATCCCTGGCCAGGGTTGCTGAGATTTACTGGTAAGTGTTACCAGTAGTTTCTCGAACAGTTATAGACCACATATCGACACGACTTATTGAGCTATTGGGGTCTGACGTTTACCACCCCTAGGCGAGATATGCGACATATCAGACGATCAGACCGGACTGTACGGTAGTGTTACTGGTCGGATTCACTGGAGTGTGAGCAGGCTTGCTCGTCGATCTTCAGATCGCTCAATACCCGGGTGGCCGTTACGTTTAGCAGACCGCTTGCGGCTTGTGGGTGTTTGATATGATCATCGCCTGCTGCCGGCGTATTGACGAGTCTTTAGAGTCCTACACAGAGGTTTCCTGGCTCAAGCGAAACGAAATAGGAGCGCATATGAGATATGTGCGGGACCGAGAATAATGCGTGTATGTGATACCGTATTCCATTCTCGTGATGAATGTATCGATTAGGTTATATGCGATATACCCTAGTTATCGAATCAAAGGTTGATTTGATAAGCCGATACATTATATACTAGTCGGTTGTGTGCGACATGACCGGGTCATTGAATCAAGTGTTGATTTAATGATTTAATGCATAATTATATATTTGATATATTGCTTTGCATCAACTAGTATCGGTTTACTTAAGATGGATTTTCTCGCTCGGGTGTGCGCATTGTATATGCAATATGTTTATGTGCACATGATTGTATCATGTTTGATGATGCATACCACTTTGGTTAAGTGTAAAGTTTGAACCATGGTTGTGTTTATGTTTAGGGTTTTATTTTCTTAATTATTCATTTATTCTTTTTGATAAATGAATAAAAGAAAGTGAGAAAAGAAAATGAGAAAAGAATGGTGGCTTCTTTTGTTGTTTAGTTGAAACTTCATGAAGCTTTGACCTAAGTCCACCATTCTTATCTCATTCTTAACCCTAACCATTCAACTAACCTTGGTTAACTCTCTACACATTACCATAGTTAGAATTATGATAAGTATTCTATTATTTTCTATTTTCTAATAACTTATCATAATACTAGCTTCTTCTTCTTCATCTTCTTCATTGAAGAAAACCATTCTTCATCAATGGTGATTGATGAAAACAAGTGAGAAATCCAATTCTAAAGTTAACCCACTTCTTATTTCTTCATCCTCTACCTCTTGCCAAGTAGTAGAGTGTGTTTACTTCACAAGTTTCTTGACTTGGCGAAGTCGGAGCTTGATTTAGCGATGCCTCGACGTAGATCATCTTCGGCATGGACATCGACGACCTAGCTTGCCCATTCTCCGACGAAGCCGATCCTAGAGCCCGGATTTAACTTGGACAGCGGAGAGGACTTCGTCGCGGAGCTATGGAGGTGGAGCACCGGATCTACAAAGGTTGTATTTCCATTTTCTCATTAGTTAAGTGTTAACTAGTTCAATGTTCGCCTAGACATCTAGTTATCGATCCGTAGTTTAGGGTTTGTAGGCACCATAATTTTTGAAATTGCCATGGTTGATGGCTTGGGAGACCTCACTAGCGTGCCTAGGAACCCTACAGTGGTATCAGAGCCTAGCTAGAGCCTTAGGCGAAGTCCAGACGGAATTTGAAGTCCGAACGAACCCGGAACCCCAAAACAAATATGCTCTCTGTACTTTTTCCGAGAATGCGGATTTTTGTGTATTAAAAATGCCTAAAAAATTCAATAAATAATTATAAGAATTACTGTTGAAACTCAGGTGAATAATTCGTTAAACAGAGCACGGAACCGCGGCAGAAGCCCAGCTTCTGCGGCGGTTCCGCGGCTAGGTTATGACGTCACCTCCCAAAATCTGCACAGTAACTCTTATTATTTTATGTTGGATTTTATGGGAATTTTTAATACTTATTCAAGAATTGAATTTTCTGCAGTTGTTTTGGGGATTCGGTGTTTCGATCGGGGTATCAAATTTTGTCTGTGTGGCTTTCCGGATAAATTTTAGAATATGGTAAAAAGTTCGACCGGATATAAATACCCAATTTTTCCCCTATCGGGAAATTTCCAAGTGTTGGATTTTTCCGTAGTTTAACGACGTTCTAAGTAGTGCAAGTAACGCGATGGACCCTCTAGAAGACACAAACCTTAACTCGATTATGTGACCGTTTTGAACTGCCCTTTGAACCTTCGGGTTTGGGGCAGTACGGCGTGCCACATGTGAGGCGTTGGCTTGACCCTTCTACGGCTGGACCGTCGGTACTGAGGCACGAACTGAATGTTGTTAGACTTATTTCATGTGTTGATCTGTATCGGGAAAACTTGGGTGTTCGATTGTTCGATCGGAAAGTTTAACATTTTCTATTTATCCGGAATGGGATACAATAATTGGAATTCACAATAGTTATGAGATAACTAAATGAATGTTATAAACATAGCAGTTTAGTCTCACTTGATCGGTTGCCACGGAATTTTGATGTGATCAAAAGTCCGTCGCAATCACGTAGCGTACGCGGATACTCGCCGGGTAAACTTAATAGACAGCTTCACTCCATAGCCCCGACCAAGTGACTGTAGGAGAACCCCGTCGCCGAAAGCATCCATTCGGGTGCTCGCGGTAGCGGTGTTCCGCCTTGGTGCACTTCGTCGTCGGTATCGGGGGTGCAGCAGTCTACTGAAGTTTGCGACGAGCATTCGATCAGGATGTCGGGAATCTTGTTGAATTGCCCGACTCGATATTGAAAAGTGTTTTCGATTTTGACACTAAAATGCGGGGTTTATAATTGTTAGGCATGCGATGTCTGAGAAATTCATTTGGTCAGGCATGCGATGTCTGAGGTGGTTGCGGATTCCAACTGTTGTAGTTTTACACTTTCTTTTCTGTGACCGTAAGTGTAATATGTGATATCACCAGTCTCGTTGCTATATGTCAACGACAATTGGGATGGACATATTTACTTACGTTGATGACATGTGATGTTATGTGTTGCTGGATATGTTATATTGGATCGTCGTGTTTGAATAGCCGGGGGTTTTTATGTGAGATGAGTGTTTTTCATTTTCATTCATGTAAAAACTTGTATGTAATATTCTTTTATTGGGGCGCTTCCAGGTTGCGGGAGTTGTCACCTGTTGTATATTATTTACTTTTCCGCACTAGGATAGACCCAAGGAGGGGAGCACAAGTAACCGGGTTCTGGGGTCCAGTGGGAGACCAACTCGAGGAGTCGAGTCCGGGTCTCCTAACTCTAGAATTGGTAGGGTTGCTTGCCGCTCTCGTAGGGGTCTAGGGGTGTGGGTTTGGCTATTCATCACGACCGTGGAATCCGTGTTTTATACTGGCTCGTATTGAAAACACGGACGTCCTAGTATATCCAATATTTCATATGATTCTTCTGCTGCGATATCTGTGATGTGATCATGTGATGTTTTGTGATAGATACAGTATATAGTATATATGATATATTATATAGACGTTACTTATGTTTTACACCCGCGCTAGCCCTGCCCTGCTCTGCCGTTAGTTACCTAACCTAACGGTGCACGAGGGGACATCGAGGCGAATGCGGATGGCATAAGTGTACGTCATATCTATCTGTGATGTTTAGGTACTTAAATGATGAGACTTCATTAATGTGATTAATGAAATAAAAAGAAACCTAAGATGTTGTAGAATCGAATTTCAAAATAAAACAGGTAGCTACAGTTCTTGCTTTGCACAGCGGTATATGCGATATATCCTGCACCTTATTCGATGAGGAAAGGACCGAGATCCCTTCACCGGGAGTGACTCCTTTAGCAATAACTGGCAGATGCTACACACTCGGTTTGTCTTTTGATTGCTTTTAAGAGTTTTTGCTTTGCACAGCGGTATATACGATATATCCCGCACCTCATTCGACGAGGAAAGAACCGACGATCCCTTCACCGGGAGTGACTCCTTTAGCAAAACTAGAAAAGCATAAAAAACACTCCATTTCAAAATTCATTCGATCCTACAACGATATCAAGTTCATTACGCAATAGGTTTTCAGAAAAACCTGTCGTAGCCCTCCGTCATTTCAGATAAGTAGTAGTTAGTATTCGTGCTGCGTTTGTTGGCCTTTGTCAAGGCGCAGTGTGCGGTAGCTAACTGGTGCTTATCTGCTTATGCATATGATGCAGATTGGATTAGGGTAGTCGTGCGACCTTGTTGGCCTTTGTCAAGGGCCGTGCGGGTGGGTTTATTTCGATCAAGAAATGACGGGTTGAACTTGACTAGCATCCTATGGTTTGTTGGCCTTTGTCAAGGTCATAGGAGGTTAGGGGCAAAATATTATCGGGAATTTCAAGTGTTGAAATTTGCAATGAGATTGCATACCTTCTATGAGATAGTTGGATCCCGATACCCGCTGCGAGTAAGAGTTACTCCTGGGAGAGTTTTATTCATTACAATTAGCCGATCAAGTAGGTGTCTAGAAAGGTGTTAACGAGGTTATGCCTCTGGGAAAACAAGGTTTACATTAATTAGGTTCGTGCGAAAGCACGGGGGACCTCCCTCAAAGTACCGACACTGGCCTGGCTGAAAGATTGGCGAACTTGTAGTGTGTAATTAATCCCGGCTAGTCTTTCCTTTTAGGGTTTGAAGGAAGATTTGATAAAAAGCAGTGGGAGCCATCCTGATTAGATAAAGTAATAACCAATCTATTCTTGACAGAGCGCACGCTGAGTGTTTTCTTCTCTCTCTCTCCTGGTAGCGACCATATCACGCCTTAATCAAGATAATAATACGGATTATTGACCGAACCCGCTTGTTATACTGAGCTGGGGAACGTTGGTCCCGCTCCAACTTATAAATGTTATAAGACAGAGCAGGAAATTGGGGAATACCAGATTTCCCATGCCGCCCAAACGAAGAGAGTGCATGCTGATGCATCATCTTCGGGTGTGTTCGTTACAAAGAACTGTTTCTCTGTATCCTCTACATCCTGGGTATATGATACCAGATAAGGATCCCAGATATGTAATCTGTTACATAGGGCTACAGATAGGTAGAGAACTGAGAACGGGTGATAAGTTTCATGAGGCAGAAAACGGGGCAAGAGTTGCAGCCAAGTCTGTTGGTCACTGTCACCCTGTATTCCAATACATTGATTCTGAACGAATGTTGTTAGATACCGAACCTGATATACCAAATCATATCACTCTCTTTGTTAGAAAAGAAAGGATATAATTTTGTATTGTTGGATAATGTTTTGAACATTTCCTATATCAAAAGTTGATCGGTTCAGGCACGTTATCTAAAAGCATTGATGTTCTAAATCAAACTACAGTTCTTAGTATATGGAACACACACAAGAGGAAGAGTTCAGAAATGAACGAATTCTTCTTGAGGCATTGTAGACTAGGTCATATCAATGTAACCCGACTGGCTGGAGTTACATTTAGATGCATATTTAAATCAGTTTGAATTTACATCTTGTGAAACTCGCCAGTCATGTCACAAAGATAAGATGACCATAGCTCCGTTTATTGGAAACAGAGAAAGAGTTAGTAAACTCTTGGGATGATACATGTTGATGTATGTAGGTCCCCTGTCTACACATGCCAGGAATGGTTCTTTATACTTCATTACGTTCTCTGATGATCTTTCGAGTTTCAGACCTATGTTCCTGTTGAAACACAAGTCTGAACCTTTTGAGATATTCACAGAATATAAGTTAGAAGTAGAGAACGAGATATAAGGGTATAAGTATTATGTCCTATGATGAGATCAAGGAGGAGAATACTTGAGCACGAAAATCCTGGACTTTTCTAAAGGAGAATGAGATTCTCTCTCAGCATTACTCCTCCGTATACACCATAGCACGATGGTATATCGGGGCGGAGCAATCACACCCTATATGATATGGTGTGCTCTATGATGAGTATTACTGAGCTACCTATTTCCTTTTTGGGGTTATGCGCTTGAGAAGCTGCATACCTATTGAATAGGGTTCGAATCACATAAGTTGCCTACCATTTCATATGTGATATGGAAAGGGAAGAGCCCATGTCTTAAGCTAGTTAAGATTTGGGGTTGTCCGGCCTATGTCTGAAAAGCAAAATCCGGACAAGCTCGAGGCAAGGTCAGTTATGTAGAACTGGAAATGTTCCAGCTATACAAACTACAGCACATGATTTGATAGAACCAAAGGATTCAGTAGATTCCAACGAACCTCAGCCTCTCCGCCGATCTAGTAGGGTTCCTCACCCACCTGAGAGATACTTCGGTTTCTCTATGACAGTGGGAGCGAGAATTGCATCATGAGATGATGACCCAACTAGTTTCGAGCTGGCCATCAAGAGTAAGACTCTGTAAGAATGGCTGGATGTTTAGCGATCTGAGATGGAATCCTTATACACCAGCAAAGTATGGACTTTAGCTGCTATATCTGAAGGGTTAAATCCCCATCAGGAGCAAATATATCTTGAGAAGATTACTTGGTGTACATGGAAAAGTTGAGACTTTCAAAGCTAGACTTGTTAAGAGTTTGCATCATTGACCAGGTGATGATAATGATGAAACCTTTTCAAGTAAGCTATGCTTAAGTCCATCCAGATCCTACTTACCACGGCTACATACCATGACTACGATATCTGGTGGATGGGTGTCATGACTGCTTTTCTAAATGAAGTTTTAGAAGAGTGTGTCTATAAGTACACAGCCAGAGGGCTTCGTAGACAGTGGGAGCAGCGGAAACGTGTGCAAGATGCTTTATAGGATAAAGCAGGCATCGCGGAGTTGGAACATCTGTTTTGATGAATTAGTCAAAGAGTTTGACATCATCAAAATGGTAGATGAACCTTGTATAAACAAAAAGGTAGTAGGGAGTATGGTGACGATCCTCGTAGAGTACGTGGATGACATACTCTTGATAAGAAAAGAGTTTCTTATACTACGCTCGGTCAATCTCCGCTTATCACTAGAATTCTCCACTTAGGATCAAAGTGATACCTACTAAATCCTGGATTTTAGATCTATGAGATAGATCTAAATGGATGTTAGAATTCTCACTAGATGTAGTGAGACGGTATCAACCGATCCTGGGGAGAATCACTGGAAGGGTTCCAGGGTGATAAGGACGACTGAATGTCAGTCGCAGGCATTGTCTTTACCCTCCGTAAAGGGATGGTATGTTGGAAGAGTTCCAAGCTAGATACCGTGACATACTAGACGATAAAGGCTGGATACATCGCTACTCAAGATGCTACCCTAGAAGCTGTTTGGGTGTATATTGGTTCATGAGATGAACTATGTTCCTACCATTGTGAGACAATGGAGTTGTGGCTTATGCCAAGGAACGCCGGTCCCATCAGTGATCCAGACTTATTCTAAGGCAGTATCACCTGATCATGGAGATGGTTGATCTCCAGGGTGATCGAGGTTTGGAGAGTAGACTAAGAGGACAACACAGCGGATCCACTCACAAAGGCCTGTTCCCAGAGAGAGATTTTTGTGGGATGATTGAGTATGAGATACTGCAACCACTGCTACAGATGGCCCTAGTGCAAGTGGGAGATTGTTAGTTATATGTATGCCCTAGAGGCCATTACAGTACATAGGATGTATATTGTAGTGGATGCTGGGACATATATAGGGAGGACTTTCTTGCTCGACATGATAGTATGCTATCTGGTTACCCTTTACCTTAACGTGTATGCTGATTGTCTCTCTGTTACATGTTGGTAAAGCCCTTAGGATCTGTACTTGACTACCTGGACTATGATGCGGATCATACTAGTGGGGATATGGTAGTCCATAAGTACATCCTTCAAAGTCCCTAGTCGTGGGTGTATCGAGACGGGGCATCGATATACCAGAGTAGACTAGCGTATACCTTCTCGACCCATACAGATGGGCGATGGATGATCCCATATACATTGGTGTTTGACATCGGAGATGATATACGGGTGCTCAGTAGAGACTGGGTACACTGGACGGACTCGCTGAGAACTCCCAGATGGTATTATACCTCACGTCAGATGGCAGTTCTCTGGTGACACTGGTACAGAGTAGTCTGTTGACCCGAGATCGTCATAGAGTCTTGTGTGGTTCCCACTGTGCTTTGATTTCCATCTTACCACGTCCAAGAGGGCGTGTAAAACGGTGGTTTTTGGGTACAGTCCCGAATCACATGGAGGCAATGAGCGATAGGAGGGGATTCGTCTCTCCCGGTATAGGGAGTTGATGTTGCGCTGTGTTCGATTGGCTATAACAGGAAATCCCTGGCCAGGGTTGCTGAGATTTACTGGTAAGTGTTACCAGTAGTTTCTCGAACAGTTATAGACCTCATATCGACACGACTTATTGAGCTATTGGGGTCTGACGTTTACCACCCCTAGGCGAGATATGCGACATATCAGACGATCAGACCGGACTGTACGGTAGTGTTACTGGTCGGATTCACTGGAGTGTGAGCGGGCTTGCTCGTCGATCTTCAGATCGCTCAATACTCGGGTGGCCGTTACGTTTAGCAGACCGCTTGCGGCTTGTGGGTGTTTGATATGATCATCGCCTGCTGCCGGCGTATTGACGAGTCTTTAGAGTCTTACACAGAGGTTTCCTGGCTCAAGCGAAACGAAATAGGAGCGCATATGAGATATGTGCGGGACCGAGAATAATGCGTGTATGTGATACCGTATTCCATTCTCGCGATGAATGTATCGATTAGGTTATATGCGATATACCCTAGTTATCGAATCAAAGGTTGATTTGATAAGCCGATACATTATATACTAGTCGGTTGTGTGCGACATGACCGAGTCATTGAATCAAGTGTTGATTTAATGATTTAATGCATAATTATATATTTGATATATTGCTTTGCATCAACTAGTATCGGTTTACTTAAGATGGATTTTCTCGCTCGGGTGTGCGCATTGTATATGCAATATGTTTATGTGCACATGATTGTATCATGTTTGATGATGCATACCACTTTGGTTAAGTGTAAAGTTTGAACCATGGTTGTGTTTATGTTTAGGGTTTTATTTTCTTAATTATTCATTTATTCTTTTTGATAAATGAATAAAAGAAAGTGAGAAAAGAAAATGAGAAAAGAATGGTGGCTTCTTTTGTTGTTTAGTTGAAACTTCATGAAGCTTTGACCTAAGTCCACCATTCTTATCTCATTCTTAACCCTAACCATTCAACTAACCTTGGTTAACTCTCTACACATTACCATAGTTAGAATTATGATAAGTATTCTATTATTTTCTATTTTCTAATAACTTATCATAATACTAGCTTCTTCTTCTTCATCTTCTTCATTGAAGAAAACCATTCTTCATCAATGGTGATTGATGAAAACAAGTGAGAAATCCAATTCTAAAGTTAACCCACTTCCTATTTCTTCATCGTCTACCTCTTGCCAAGTAGTAGAGTGTGTTTACTTCACAAGTTTCTTGACTTGGCGAAGTCGGAGCTTGATTTAGCGATGCCTCGACGTAGATCATCTTCGGCATGGACATCGACGACCTAGCTTGCCCATTCTCCGACGAAGCCGATCCTAGAGCCCGGATTTAACTTGGACAGCGGAGAGGACTTCGTCGCGGAGCTATGGAGGTGGAGCACCGGATCTACAAAGGTTGTATTTCCGTTTTCTCATTAGTTAAGTGTTAACTAGTTCAATGTTCGCCTAGACATCTAGTTATCGATCCGTAGTTTAGGGTTTGTAGGCACCATAATTTTTGAAATTTCCATGGTTGATGGCTTGGGAGACCTCACTCGCGTGCCTAGGAACCCTACAGGGACCTGTATAAGGATATGCTTGTGGATTACCCAGCCCCCACGAGTGTGACTGCCATCACAACGCTGGTAATCAAGCAAAGATCCTAAGGGCTCCACTAATGTGTATAGGTGATATACTAAAAGAAACACATGTACATATTAAAGTAGAAACAAACCAAGTAGCATGCTACCATTTTGAGCAAGATTGTCTATGCAACTGTGAATATCCCAAGCTTCCATTAAGTAATATACAAACTAGTATGATACAGTAATGGCCTCTAGGGCATATACACTAACACCTATGGTCTACGCATGCAAAAATAACCAAACAACTCTCGACATCGATGTACGAACATCAATCGACCGAGAAAAAACACAAATACCAAAATTCAAGTCATTAAAAGTCGCAAACCATAATCAGAAACTTTGAAAAGCACTTCCAGATTTCACCCTAGGTGAAATTTGGACATTTTGCATATGTGGAGGGTCTAATTACAGGATATATGAACTATGGACCAAGTACGAACCAAATTGAGCATACCTAGGCCGCAAATTGCGGCCAATTGGGTTAAATCTACGGCCAAGAGTTAGAGTTAGGGTCTCAAGTCTCGGAGTAGCTTCTAGGTCACCTGCATGTCTCACTGTAATCGCTATATATTTTTCAGGTCCTCCAAGTCATAGCAGATCCCTAAATATCATTATGAATCCCACAAAATCCAATATCGGCAAATCTAAAGTTCAAGTCATGGGGTTTAGTCTTTGGTTTTGTCCATAATACTAACACTACAGGGGTTGTGGTCACTAATTATATCTCAATTACACCTTCACAACTCATAAAATCCCCTAACCCTCATCTTAGAATTTTCCAAGATCACTAAACCTCATTAGTTGTGCTCTAAACTACAATAGGAGGTAAGGAAACTCAAATACTGAACTAAGGGTGTAGCATTTATCTCATTTGGCAACTCAAGAAAATTCTTGGGTTGCCTAAAGTGTTCGAAACCTTGATTTGCTTCATCCATAGGGTTTGTAGTGAGCTTATGATCATATTTTGTGGATGTGGCATAAGGTTTTGGCTAAGTTTTGATGGTGTTTGTGGGTGGTAGAGGAGGTGGAGGGAGGAGAAGGAGAATGATGAAGAGAGATGAGGATGTAAAGAAATGAGCCATGGTCAAGAGATACCCCCTTCTCTCTCTCTCTCTCTCACTCTCATAATTAACTAATCACATCTTGTCCCCTCTCTTCACAAAATATCTCACATTTAATCTTTTTATTTTAAAACAAAATCATTTAAATAAAAAGAGAAGAGCCATGGTTCAAAACAAAAATATAATAAGTGTTTTGCAACATATTTTGTTGCATGTCATGTACATAAATAAGATTAATGCATAATTAGTGAAATATTAATCGAGTTTAGTATTAAACTTGTATTTAATTAATTGTATAATAATTTATAAAATGTCCAAATCACATAAATTCTTTCAAAATTAATAACTCATATTAATTTTCTAATTATTTTTCAAACTATAAGTATATAACCATACTTCATCGTTAAAACCAATTTCTATATTTTTATAATATTCATGAAATTTATTATTTTATTTATTTAAATTCCAAAAATAATATTTTATTTTCTGAAATGTTACACATCAGTGTAGACATAATCAAGAATACCCTTCGTATCATGCACTGTTGTCCCGAACTTCACCTTTGTCTGCTTTCCTAGGACACCCTTCTCACATAAATCAAGGCTGCCAAAATTTCCATCTCTAAGTAGCTGTCTCTTACGAAGCACCTCCAAACCCGACTTCCCAATATGGCCCAATCGTAAGTGCCACAATCTAACTGATTCCAAATCACCTGAACGAGTAGATACCGCAACAATATCATCTGTAACCAACTATCCCTCCAGAAAATATAAGTTCCTCACTTTCTTTCCTTTCATGACAATGAGAGCCCCTTGGAAATTTTCATGGAATAGTCATCGACCACGCACTTGCAGCCGATCCCCGCCAAACCTCCTACAGAAATCAAATTCTTATTCAGATCTGGCACATATCTGACATCCGTCAAAGTCCGCACTACCTTCTCAACCATGCATATCCGAACAGAACCAATTCTCTTGATCTTGCATGCTGCGTTATTCCTTAACAAGACTGAACCTCCAAAAAGAGAACGAAACGTCGTAAACCAACTCCGATACGGAGTCATGTGGAAAGAACCCTCTGAATCTAGTATCCATAGATCATGTACGTCGCCGACTACAAAAACTGTTAATATGGAATAATCGCTGCCTTCATCTGAATCATCTTTGAAAACCGCGGTACTAGAAAACTCCTTCTTTATATCCTCCTTCAACTTCTGATAGTCACTCTTTCAATGACTTTTCACTTTGCTATAATTGCACTTATCATTAATGCGAATACTCAATTTGGACCTAGCTCCATTCTTGGGACCACCATGTGACCGTTTCTCAAAACGGCCTCAAAAAACCAACGTATCGCCTTGACCGCACTTATCACTGAATACCTTCTCCCCTCAACATCTCGCTGTGTAGGCCCACTTTAACATCTTCTAAAAAAATTTTATCCGTACACCATCGATTTCATGAACTGGCTATATTCAGAAATCAAAGAGCAAAAAAAAAGATCATGGCTTAGTTCTTGTCTTCGATCTTCACCTCTACATTGAGTAAGTCTATAATGATTTGGTTGAGTTCGTCTAGCTTGTCTTTGACTGATGTGCCCTTCTTCATCTTCAACGTCTACATACGCTGCTTGAGATAGAAATGATTTGTCAGATATTTTTTTATGTATAAGGATTCTAGCCTGCTCCATAAATATGCTGCCGTGGTCTTTTGCCCAACCTCGCATAGAATCTCGTCAACCAAGTACAGCTGCATCGAACTGAAAATCTTATAATCCATATCTTCTTTCTAAATATTTGTGGTCGTCAGCGGAAGCTTTTCCTTTGCGAAGACTATCTTATGAACTCTCTCTTGTTTCAGACTTGTCGTCATCTTCAATTTTCATAGACTGAAATTGTTCGTTCTATCAAACTTATCGATTTTATAATGTGTAGAAACCATCTTTCCAATAATCCGAATCATTATAACAAAAGCTCCGATACCACTTGTTAGGAACGATCGGAACGAGTGAAACGGAACTAATGTAAAAAATCAAACGGAGTGCAAAAGCAACAAGTAAAAAAGAAACACACCAAACAACAAAGGACGCAAGATATTAGTCAGGTTCGGTGTACACTTGCACCTAATCTTACAAACCCGACAACGAATCGCTTTCACTATTCAACGAAGAATTACGGGAGAATTTTCTGCCCTCATGATCTCACCAAAGACACCCATCTCTGTCTACAAACCCTTCTCTCTGTTCTTATTTATTCTGTGTGTTTAGCCGCAACAGAGAATAATTGATGTGGATTAATTAATTAGGGCTTAATTAATTCTAAATATATGGGTAGACGCTTTGTTAGAGATAATGTTAAATTTAAATTGCAGACCATCTCATAAACTGCATCTTAAACTATCAACCAATCCGCCACGAGATTCCCATGAATCGCAAGTCGCCAAGTGTTCTGAACCGTGCCTCCAGCGTACCGTGCGTTGCCACGTGTCCAGAGTCCACCGGTTCATGCTTGTGGTCTTCGCACAACAGTTTTCTGCGCGTGCCTTGCATCCTATTAGTTCACTCAACAGTTAATAGTAATTAAAATTGTATACAGTTAATAGTAATTAAAATTGGGAAGCGAAATTATCATAATATTAGTTAAATTAATGTTTCATTCAAAATTCTTTTAGTTAGTTTTTCCATAAAAAAAATATAAATTTGAATGTCAAGAACGTGTCGTGTTTGAGTTGCCAAATATATTGCAAAAAATTATTAAAAGATAATTTTAAACATTCAAAATAAAAATGCAAGGTTATGAAAATTTCTAGAAAAACAATACTACATATTTTTGTGGATGTGCATTAAATAACTTTAAAAAAAGAAGACATTCAAGTAAAATGGTAATTTTAAGAGAAATCTAGAAAGCTGAAATACGTTAGAATAAAACTTAGTCTAGAAAGTTCTTTTATCTTATCTTTTTAGGGATTGAATTTTTAGAATTCAAATGAACAATATGGTACATAATGGCTTGAGGTGAATTGATCCTATTGTTAAAATAAACAGAATTTGAGCCGAAACCTAACGATTGTAGGGTAAGATGCAGCTTGGTTACTTAGACAAATATAATTTGAATAAGCTATAAGTGGTTCTCAATTGACTCAAATTCGATCCATCGTCGGCCCGGTTTAACAGCATCCTCATTAAGTTTCATGAGATTATTAAGTACACACTAACATTTTTGTATATGTGATGCACATATCATATGAACAATTGTGCGTAACATCATAGGTTATCAAACGATTATCATGTGTGTGTATTAGCAATTATTTATATTTGTATTGTGCATAGGCGTGTCTCAAAATAATTATTTATATAAATAATTGAATCAAGAAAAGAACACAGGGAAGGTAGACCCTCCACGTAGAGCAATCCGAAAGGAAAGAGGCATTATAATCGATCTGGTGAGATGAGATTAATTTCATCACTAAATCTAGATGCAAGAAAATTAAGGGAAAAAACGAGGTAACTTATTTTGATTAAATGTTTTGAAAGAACAAATTTTTAGAAAAGAAGATAGACACTAAATAAGAAAAAATATATATATGAATGATGGAGGTCCTTTTCAGGTCTCCGTCAGATGTTGTCTTCCGTTGATCTTCCGGTGGATTTTGGTGGTGGTCTTCTGTTGCGTGTGGATCTCAATGGGTTTCGATGAGAATGATGATTTGAGGAGTTTGGTGCCGAGTACCTGCAAAGAAGTTCCGGGATGGTTTGGTACCACCGAGGACCCTCCGACGATCAAGTTAGTGCTAGATCCGAGCAGAGTAACGGCTAAGTGGAATAAAAATAGCTTACTTGACCCCTCTGTGATGGGGGTTTAAATAACGGTGATGGCACGCAGCAGCAGGCGCAAGAATCTCACCGGCAGTTACGCTCCTGACGTCACGCCCGCGTATGGAGCGGATCGCCCATTAATGGGGATCGCGGAGGCGTGGAACGTGGGATGTTGCTGGCGGAGAATCCGCGCGGGATGTTGCTGGCAGCGGTTACGCCTGTGAGCGGTGGAGCTGGGTCGGAGGGACAGATGAAGACGACCTCGGCTGGGGAGCTCGGAGATGAGCGAGGGGGGGAGGGGTCGAGGAGGCCAACTTGCAGAGGGCCCCGAGAAGGGCCGGCTTGTGCTTGTGGGCCGGGTACAGGGGTTGCCTGGTCGGCCCCTGTGGCCCTTCCTTCTGAGTTTTGGGACACGTCATCTGCCACGTGTCCATATCTTGGAGACCGCCAATATTGAGCATCATCATTAGCCCCCCACTCTTGTCCCGACCAGCTAGCGGGTTGGGTCAGGAGTGGACTGCTTGGCCTCCCGAGGCGAGCTCCTTCCCAGGGCTTTTGTCGGGACGAGTCCTCGGGCCGTCAGTTGTCTTTTCTGTTAGCGAATCAGGGCGAGATCATTGCATTTAAAGAAGGTGCGCCGGTTCATGCACTTTGCCACTGAGGCGACGGTCCACGCGTCAAGCGTCAATTGGCTGACGCGACGTATGCAGGCCTGCGGCGTTTGATGGGACGTGGTCCAGTGCAGGATCGACACATGGAGCGATCGGAGCCGCTGGACGTGAGGAGTCGTTTCGGCGGGAGATGACGGGCGTCGTTGGATGAGGCCGCTTGCAGAAATAAGTAGGGGCGGGGCCCGCTCCAGGGCCCCTACTCTTTCATTTTTCCTCTTTCTTAAGTTGTGGATGCTCGGCGCTCTTCTTCTTTTTGAATACATGGTTCGCTCCCACTCTTTGGGCTGCCCGCACCAGAAGGAGGCTAGTGGCGCGGCCAAGCCTTTGGCTGGCTCATGCTCTGTGCCGGATCCTCTGCCGGCGCTAGGGCCGTCTGCTTCATTGACGGCTCCTGGTGGTTTCTCCGGCGGCGGCCAGAGACGTCCACCGTTATCCGAGCTCCAGACGGAGGATAGAGGGGAGGGCGAGGACATGCCCCCTCTCAAGAGGAAGAGGACGATTTCTCGCACGTCGTCGTCGAGGGTCCCTGAGGGAATTTCCGTGCAGGAGGGGCGCACCGTCTTCACGGTTCCGTCTGGGCTTTCCGTTGCCGCTGGCCTGCTCGCCGGGATGGAGGAGTCGGCTGGGGGAATGCTTCCGCATGGCTCCCTGAGGGCTCAATTGGAGGCCATGGCCCACGGGGCGGTCCAGGTACAAACCCCTTTACGTGTAGTTTTTCTGGTATACCTTTCTTTGGCTCGGGGCCTCCTGGTTTCTCATCCTCTTTCCGTCAGGTCCTTCAACACTGTGCCCTTGCCGCTCGTATGGAGGCCGAGAGGGCGTTCCACGCCCCTAGGCCAGTAGAAGTGTTTCCTTCGGAGGTCGAGGTTTTGCGGCGTGACTTGCGCCTGGAGAGGGCAAGGGCCGACGTCATGGCGACCCGGGCGGAGGCTGCGAAACATGCCAATTCAGCGAATCGGGGTGTCCATCGTCGTCTGAGTGCGTCCCTCCGGATCGCCGATAGGAAGCTGGCAGATCTGGCCGAACTCTTCGCGACCATGGAAAAAGAGAGGGACGCCAGCAGGGGAGATGCTGAGGCAGCGCTTCTGGAGGCCCAGGTTGCCGAGGCTCGGGTTAAGAAAGCTGTGGCCGATTATAAGGCGTCAGAGCAGTTTTACGCCGAGCTCGGGGAGTATTCTTCCGTCGCATGGAACAAGGCCCTGGACGCCGTGAAGGAGCAGCTTCCCGAGTTCGACGATGGCGAGCTCCGCGCTCAGGTTCCGCTTCCGGTGGCGAGGCCTCCGGTGGAAGATGGCGAGGGGAGTAGGGCGCGCCCCTGGTGGCGAAATCTCCGGTGGTAAAGCCCCTGGAAGGCCGTGATGCCAGCGATGAGGGGATTGAAGTAAGCCTTCGGGCAGTTTGTAGGGCTGGGGAGCCCCAGAACACCCTTTGTAAAAACTTTGCCTTTGGTAATAAAAGAAAATTCTTGTTTCATCGGTTTACATTTCATCTTCTGTGTGTGAAGAATGTTTGTAAAATATTTCTGCCCGCACTGTTGGGTCAGCTATCTGTCTAGCGATCGTTCGTCGGGTCGATTTCGATCACTTGCCAAGCGCTGCCGAGGAGGCATCTCCATATCCCCGGAGAGGGGGGATCGCTTAGACTTCGATGGACTTGTTGCCCCTTTTTGGGGCCTTGGATCCTCAGCGTTGGTGGGGCTGTAAGAAGCCCGCCAAGGATAACCGGGCGGTGAAGCTGTGCGGTCTCCTCTTTGCGAGGGGTTTGATCTCTGGCGTCGCGGGTAGGCAACTACCGGCCTGGGATGACCGAGCGGGGAAGCCGCTCGGATGCCTCTTGCGAGGTCTTCGATCCTCGGCATCATGGGTAGGGAGCTACCGGCCGGAGATGACGTGAGCAGGGTAGTTGCTCGGTCGCCTCTGGTGAGGGCTTGGATCCTTAGTGTTGGAGGGGCTGTAGGAAGCCCACTAAGGATGACCGGGCAGTAACGCTGCGCGGTTGCCTCTTGGCGAGGGCTTTGATCTCTGGCGTCATGGGTAGGAAACTACCGGCCTGGGATGGCCGAGCGGGGCAGCCGCTCGGATGCCTCTTGCGAGGGCTCCAATCCCTGGCATCATGGGTAGGAAGCTACCAGCCGGAGATGACCGAGCAGGGTAGCTGCTCGGTTGCCTTTTGCAAGGGCTTTGATCTTTTAGGACGGGGACCGAGCCGGGTTACTGCCCGGTGCCTCTTGGTGAGGATTTTGATCCCTGTCGGTTGTGGTCGGAAGCTACCAGCCGAGGATAGCCGAGCAAGGACTCGACTGCCTCTGGGAGGACTTTGGTCCTTAGCGCGGGAGGGGCTGTAGAAGCCTACCAAGGACCCTTGGCCGGGCAGGGTTACTTCCCGGTGCCTCTTGGCGAAGGCTTTTGTCCTGAAGGATAGCCGAGCGAGGGATCCTCGGGCTCGACTGCCTCTGGGAGGGCTTTTTGATCTCCGGCGTTGCGGAAGGGAAGATGTCCGCTGGGGATAGCCGAGCGAGGGATCCTCAGGCTCGACTGCCTCTGAGAGGGATTTTTGGTCCTTAGCATCAGGGGGCTGCCGGAAGCCCACTATGGATACCCGGGTAGTGGGTTGCACGGCCGCCTCTTGGCGAGGGCCTTGGAGTGTAAAGATGGGACTCTGTTCGGAATGATTCGCCGTTTCTTTATTCGTATGGACAAGAATTTTTAGAGAACGCTTTACACCATTTTTGCGAAAGGGAAAAAGAGGTGGTATACACTCGCTGGCTTTGACCTCACTGATAGAGCTTGAGCTTCTCGGCGTTGTAAGGCCGCAGAAGCTTTCGTTCGTCCGCGTCTTGTAGGCGGTAGGCTCCGCCAGGGAGCGCCTCAGAGACGAGGAAGGGACCCTCCCACTTCGGGGAGAACTTGTGAAGCCTTCCCTGGTCAGTAAACTCGTTCCGTCACAGGACCAGGTCCCCGGTCTTGAAGGAGCGGTGTTTGACCCGAGCGTTGTAGTATCGGACTGTTTGTTGTTGATAGGCGACAGCTCTGATCTGAGCCCGATCCCTCTTTTCCAACAAGATGTCGAGGTTGGTCCGTAGCACCGAGGTGTTTGCGTCATCGTCGAAGTGCTCGACCCGGTGACTGGGTAGCCCGGTCTCCGCTGGGACCATCACTTCGGTCCCGTAGCAGAGGCTGAAAGGGGTCTCCCCGGTGGGAGTCTTCTTTGACGTGCGTAGGGCCCATAAGACCCGGGGCAGTTCTTCGACCCAACTGCCTTGTCGCCCTTCTAGGCCGGTCCAGAGACCTCGGAGGACATCTTGGTTAGCGACCTCGGCCTACCCGTTGCATTGGGGATGCGCGACCACGGCGAACTTCATGAGGATATGGTACTCTTTGCAGAAGTTCTTCACTTTCTCGTTCTCGAAGTTCGTCCCGTGGTTGGTGACGATGCATCTCGGGGTGCCAAACCGGAGTATCAGGTTGCTTTGCAGGAACTTGATGGTTGTGGCGGCGTCCGGTTTCCTGATGGGGATGGCCTCAATCCACTTGGTGAAGTAGTCCACCGTGACGAGGACGTATTTGTGCCTGCCTATTCCGGTAGGGAACTGGCCGATCATATCCAACCCCCACTGAGCGAACGGCCATGGGGATGTCAGGGTAGTCAGCTCAGTAGCCGGGAGGCGGGGAATTCTGCCGTGGAGCTGGAAGCTCTTGCATCTTCTGACTAGCTTCAGGGGCGTCCTCGTGCATGGTGGGCCAGTAGTACCCTTGGAGTAACGCTTTTTTGATCAAGGTTCGAGCCCCCTGGTGCGCACCGCCCACCCCTTCATGGATTTCCCGAAGGACGTATTCGGCTTCGTGGGGGTCAACGCACCGGAGCAGGGGCTGAGTGAAGGCCTTCTTGTAGAGGTTCCCGTTGCTCCAGACGAAGTGGCGGGCTTTGGCCCGGAGACGGCGGGCGACTGCTCGGTCCTCCGGGAGCGCGCCGTCTTTCAGGAACTCCACGAGGGGCTTCCTCCAATCCTGGTCACTCTCCTGCGCCGTGTACACGTAAAGTGTTTTCGCTTCGTCTCCCACGCTGGGTCGAGGCAAGGTTTCGAAGAGGATAGACCGCTTATTGTTGGCCGAGTACGACGAAGCTAGCTTGCTCAGGGCGTCTGCTTGGGCATTCAGCTGCCTGGGTATTTGTTCTACCTGGACTTCATCGAAGTTTCTTCGGAGTTTCCTCACTTCGTCTAGGTACCTCATAATCATAGGTTCTCGAGCTTCGAAGCGGCCGATCACTTGACCGACAACAAGGGCCGAGTCGCTGCGGATTCGAATTATCTTCAATCCCAGCCTGACGGCCATGCGCAGTCTGGCCAGGAGAGCCTCGTATTCTGCCGCGTTGTTTGATGCTTTGAAACCGAGCCTCAAAGAATACTCCATCTCTGCTTCGTTTCGGCCCCGGATGATGAGGCCGGCACCGCAGCCTTCCTCAGTGGAAGACCCGTCGACGTAGATGACCCACTCCAGAACCGAGCCAGGGCCCTCCGGGACGGGACACTGGGCTGCAAGGGGTAGCGCGGACTCCGGCTTCCTGCCAGGGATGGTGCATTCAACGATGAAATCGGCCAGGGCCTACGCCTTGATGGCTTGTCTCGGGCGATACCTTATGTCGAATTGGGATAGCTCCCACCTCCATTTTTCTAGGCGGCCCGAGGATTCTGGTGATGCTAGGATAGCTCCCAACGGGTGCTCGATGAGGACGATGATGGTGTGTGCTTGGAAGTAGTGTCGCAGCTTCTGCGAGGTTCCCACGAGGGCTAAGACAATCTTCTCTATGGCGGGATACCTCATTTCCGCGTCCTTAAACACGTGGCTCACATAGTACACCGGCTTCTGCGCCCCCTCGGCATCCTGGACGAGCACCGAGCCTGCTGCTTGGTCGGATACTGCCAGATACAGCGATAGCTCATCCCCCTCTACCGGCCGGGTGAGCAGCGGTGTGTTGCGAGGTGCTTCTTCAATTGGTCGAAGGCGGCTTGGTATTCCTCCGACCACTCGAACCTCGGAATCTTCCTCAGCTCCTTAAAGAACGGAAGGCACTTCTCCCCCGACCTGGACATGAAACGGCTTAGAGCAGCGACCCGCCTCGTGAGCCGCATGATCTCGATGTTGGTCTTGGGTGCGGCCATGTTTAGGATAGCGTCGATCTTCTTTGGGTTAGCTTCGATTCCGCGGTGAGTGACTATGAACCTGAGGAACTTTCCCCCGGTGACTCCGAATGCGCACTTGGCGAGGTTTAGCTTCATGTTGAATTTGCGGAGCACTCCGAAAGCCTCGCTCAGGTCCTTGGCATGGTCGGCCGACGAGATGGACTTGACGAGCATGTCGTCAACGTAGACTTCCATATTCCTGCCGATCTGTGGCTTGAACATGCGATTGACCAGCCTTTGATATATGGCCCCGGCGTTCTTGAGGCCGAAGGGCATCACTTTGTAGCAGTACACTCCCCGGTCCATTGTGAATGCGGTCAGATCTACGTCTTCAGGATTCATACGGATTTGGTTGTAGCCGGAGAAAGCGTCCATAAAGCTCAGCAGCTCGTGACCGGCCGAGCTGTCGACGAGATGGTTTATGCGGGGGAGCGGAAAGTTGTCCTTGGGGCAGGCCTTATTGAGGTCGGTGAAGTCGACGCACATACGCCACTTCCCGCTTGACTTCTTGACCAGAACTACGTTTGCCAGCCACTCCGAGTAGGGCACTGTTCCCCTCCGAACGGCGGCCAAGACATGGACGTCTTGCCTGTGATTCAGGGCAGATGCTAATTGGTGCTATCCGTCTACCCCTCCGAAGATGCCAAGTTGATTTATGACACCATGTATCGAAGATTTAAACGGATGCGTCCGATGTAGCAGATTTCGTCAGATTCCCCCTCGCTTGAGGGGTTTTTGATTGTAGGGACGCTCTTCCCTGCAGGTGCAAGCCCCTGCAGTTAATTACGCTACCGCATTGCGGTAACAACTTTCTCCTTCTCCAGATGATCACTTCGTGTCGTGGGTATTTGTTTTGTGTTCGGTTGCCCGTGGATTGTATACGTAGACTGAGTTATGTCGTCGCCCGTAGGATGTAGATTAGTCCAAATCCGTATTTTCTTAGATTTGGGTTTGTGGTTTTGGTTTGAGGATACGTTAGCCATATTTGAGGCTAAGATCAACTCAAACGTTTGTTAAGGATACGTTAGTCCAATTTAAGACTAAGATCGACTTAACTAGATCGTTTAGATCAGAAAAAAGAGCATTTGGGGGCTCTATTGTTCCAGTTTAGGGACATAGTGGCCCATTGCATGTATGGCCATCAGGACCCATCACCTCTCTGACGACGTTGAAGGATTACAACGACAGATGTCAGAGGAGTTCAGAGATATACCCTTGAACCAAAGTTGATTGGGGGATTTATAGTCCAATTTGGGACTAAAGTCTGTTTGAAGGTTTAAGGATACGTTAGCCATATTTGAGGCTAAGATCAACTGAAACGGTTGTTAAGGATACGTTAGTCCAGTTTAGGACTAAGATCGACTTAACGGGATCGTTTAGATCCGACAAAAGAGCATTTGGGCTCTATTGTTCTAGTTTAGGGACATAGTGGTCCAAGTTCCAGTTTAGGGACGTGGTGGTCCTTCTCCAGTTTAGGGACATGGTGGTCCATTGCCAGTTTAGGGATGTGGTGGTCCATAAAATGTATGGCTGTCGGGACCCATCACCTCTCTGAAGACGTTGAAGGATTACAACGAAAAATATCAGAGGAGTTCAGAGATGTACCCTTGAACCAATGAGTTGGTTGAAAGAGAAGATGTGCTCAGTTCAAGATGATTTGAGGACTTATGGCCAGTTTGGGCTAAGTCCAATTATATTTGAAATATTGGCCCTTTGGGCCATTAGACATTTGTCTGGGTTCAGCCCCTCATCATTCGGCAGTGCTAAACAGAGCTTTGGGGGCTCTGACAACATTTTGTCTTTGATTTCCTCAGTTTTGAGATTCATTCGGAGGAGGGACTTTTACCTCTGGAAAATTAGCCAATTTTGCTAAAAGTAGTGTTAAACACTAGAGAACAACAGTGTTAAACAATGGAGATAGAACTCTCAAATTAGTGTTAAACACTAAAAGACAATCAGTGTTAAACACTGGAGATATAATCTTCAATTTAGTGTTAAGCATTAGAAACAATCAGTGTTAAACACTGGAAATATAATACCCAAATTAGTGTTAAACACTAAAGACATAGGGGTCACGTGTGGACACGTGAGAGCGCCCAAAGGGGGGACCAGATCCCTTTTCTTCGTTCTGCAATTAAGTGTTAAACACTTTTTGTCTTATATTTTGAGCGTCACGTGTTGACACGTGATGAGGATTTATGCGCTGACTGTTAAAGCGTTTGCCAAGGGGTCACGTGGTAACACGTGAGAGCGCCCAAAGCCTTCATTTCCTTTGCTTTTTCTTTCTGCGTTTTGGGAGTCACGTGGGAGCACGTGAGGCATTGCCTCAAAGTTCTTTTCTGTGGTTCTTTACAGGGGTCACGTGGGTACACGTGACCTTGGTTCTTTTGCATGCATGGAGATCTTTCGAGTCTCTTTTAAGAATTAAATTCTCTGTAGGGTTAAACCCTAATTTTGTTTTGGAGGAATTAAATCCCTATTGTGAAAGAATTAAATTCTTATTTAGGGTAAAACCCTAACTTCTTTTTAAAGGAATTAAATTCCCAGATATGTAAAAGAATTAAATTCTTGATTAGGGTTAAACCCCAGTTTCATTTTAGGAGGAATTAAATTCCTGTGAGTTTGGGAGAATTAAATTCTCAAAACTCAATTCCCCTTCTAAGTTTAGGATCTGTTTGGCAGGATCTCGACCCGATGAGTATTAAATTCTCATCTTATGGGGAGATGTGCTCTGTACAGATCTTCGACCAGAAGAAAAACTAAGTTCTTTATTTGCAGAAGAGTTAAACTCTTAAATTTTGAGAATTAAATTCTCTTTTTGAAGTTGATCTTTTTCCCTTTTCTCACCTAGGGTTTTCTTTGTTGAGAATTAAATTCTCCTTTCTTTTCTTCCCTCTTGAGAATCAAATTCTCCTCTCTCTGTTTTTCTCTCCAAAAAGAAAAGGTCACCCCCCTCTTCTCTTCTCTTGGCTCCTATTTATAGGAGGAGGAAGAGAATCAATTTGTTTTGTGAATCTTTCATTGAAAGATTTTAATTGATTTCATGACTAATATGATCTTTTAGATCATTCGGTGATTTTTATTCACCGTTGGATTTCAAATCCAAAGATATTATGTTTTTTATTCTCGGTGAGATTTAAGGGAAATCTTTTCTTGTCCAAGATTTTTCCATAAATTGATGATTTTTAATCACCCTTGGATCTTTAATCCAATGGTCCCCATAATCCTTTTCCATTTGGAGAGATTTAGAAATTTTAGAATTTTAACTTTATTAACTGTAAGGCTTTCGAAGCCAGTCACGTGTTGACACGTGACCCTTGGTCACGTGTGAGCACGTGACCCCCAATTGAGTCCTTTTCTTAGTGTTTATTTATGCTTCAGTTTTAACCATCACGTGTCAACACGTGACCATTGGTCACGTGTGAGCACATGATACCTCATTGAGGTATTTTCTAATTTTTAATTAGGGAACAGATTTTAGAATTTAATTCTATTCATTATTTTAGAGGCCTTAAGAGCCCATCACGTGTCTGCACGTGACCCGTGGTCACGTGTGAGCACGTGATGCCCCATTGGGGTGTTTTCTGAGTTTTTATTATATCTTTTAACTCCTCCAGCGGGTTCTTAAAGGTCCATCACGTGTGGACACGTGATACCTCATAACTTTTGATCCCGGATGAATTATGAGGCCCATAATATATCAAATCGAAGGGTTTTTCGAGATGCTTCCAATACAATCAGAATTTATTAGTTCCTCCTTCGGGAGTTTATCAAAATATAGGCCGGAAGATACTGATTCGCATTTCTTTAAGCGTGTCACTGCCATTTGATACCTTGGACTCCTTTGCGTAGAAATTTTTGGCAGGAACAAATGCCCCCCACTACTTTGCCCACGTAAGTATGTATGTGGGTGAAGTAGTGCAGAGTTATGCATGGCATATGACCAGTTTCGGGTTGGTGTATCACTTTTAGAATCTTGATCTGAGAAGATAACGAGCGGACACAAGCGTCGTCATTTATCATTGACTCAAATCTCGACTCTTAAGAGATATAGTTCCAAACTCTCAACTCCATGAGCCGCACCCTTTTATTTCTTTATGTCTTACTCTGGCATGAAGTAGTCTTATACGCTCATGAGTAAGTTCTCCATTTTAGTGGCATATAGCTTTGGCAA
Organism: Agapanthus africanus; assembly: GCA_030015575.1. Taxonomy (NCBI): domain Eukaryota; kingdom Viridiplantae; phylum Streptophyta; class Magnoliopsida; order Asparagales; family Amaryllidaceae; genus Agapanthus; species Agapanthus africanus. The sequence continues at coordinate 824,929,528 of CM057338.1, read as the reverse complement.
GTGTGGTTCATAGATGGTCCATCTTGACCTCTTTGCAGGGCAGTGATGGCTTAGGAGACAGGGGCAGGATCTGCCACCTAAGACTTTTCAACTTTACGAGCCGTGAGGGTCTCATAAAGACTTTTCTCCCTACGAGTCGAGAGGATCCCGTAGGTGTATTTTCTCCCTAGGGGTCGTGAGGACTCCTAAGTGTGTTTTCTCTTGAGAGTCGTAAGGATCTCACAAGAGAATTTTCCCTCTTACGAGTCGAGAGGACCCGTAAGTGGTTGTTTCCCTCCTTGTCGAGATTCGACTTTGGAGAGTGAGACCCGTGGATAGTATGCAAGAGACCGTTTTGGGCCGACTTGTAGGATCCCAGTGCTTAGGAAACAGGTTTTTTTAATCCCCACTGCCTAAGGCTTTATCTCACGAGTCGAGACGAATCGAGAAGTTCACGCAAAGACATCAATTTCCTCACGAGTCGAAACGGATCGAGCAGATCTCGCAAGAATATCCTAACGTCACAGTTAACCTCTGCTCTTTACGAAAGAAGTCCGTTAGGGTCTGTGGTACTTAGGGTTTTGACCGTCGTACCGTCGCATTGGCTGATGTATCCCTCGATAGGCAATCGTGCTGTTCGAGTAGCCCTGCGATTGCCGTGTCTCTGATCCCTTCGGGGGCTGGACAAGACGTCTTCAAGCAATCCTCTTAGGCAGTTTGACCGTCGGAAGAGCAAGCGTTAGGAATTTGCCATGCCGCTTTTTACTTGAGGTTAGGCTCATTTTGGAGAGCCCCGATGAGTCATAACCACTCTGCGCTGGTGTGTGATGATCTCCGATAGTCTTTCAGGCTTTATATGACTTGCCGTTAAGACCCTGAAGCTAGGAATTTGGCCTTTGCTTCGTTTGTTGACATTGTGTCTGCTGTATCTAGACGAATGTCGTGGTTGTCTCTAGGTTGCTGGTGAACTGTCGAGGTTTGGAACCAGGGATTTTGCCGTGACTCCTTTTGGTGATGTTGCGTCTGCTGTGTCGAGACGAACGTCGAGGTGGTGACCACTCCGTGCTGATGTGGGATGATCTCCGATTGTCTTTCAGGCTTTATATGACTTGCCGTCAAGACCCTGAAGCTAGGAATTTGGCCTTTTGCTTCATTTGCTTTGGCGTGTCCGAATCCTGTTGGAGGAAGGATGTCGTAGTGACATCTCGTCTGCTGTATCGAGACGAACGTCGAGGTGGTGACCACTCTGTGCTGGTGCGAGATTATCTCCGATTGTCTTTCAGGCTTTATATGACTTGCCGTCAAGACCTTGAAGCTAGGAATTTGGCTTTTTGCTTCATTTGCTTTGGAGCGTTCGAATCCTGTTGGAGGAAGAACGCCGGGGCGACATTTCATCTGCTGTATCGAGACGATCGTCGAGATGGTGACCACTCCGCGCTGGTGCGAGATGATCTCCGATTGTCTTTCAGGCTTGCCGTCAAGACTCTGAAGCTAGGAATTTGGCCTTTTGCTTCATTTGCTTTGGCGCGTTCGAATCCTGTTGGAGGAAGAATACCGGGGTGACATCATGTCTGCTGTATCGAGATGAACGTTAAGATGGTGACCACTCCGCACTGGTGTGAGACGATCTCCGGTTATCCTTCAAGCTTTATATGACTTGCCGTTAAGACCTTGAAGCTAGGAATTTGGCCTTTGCTTCGTTTGCTGGCATCGCATCTGCTGTATCGAGATGAATGTCGCAGTTGTCTCTAGGCTGTTGGTGAACCGTAGAGGTTTGGAACTAGGGACTTTGCCATGGCTCCGCTGTTTGATGATGTTGCGTCTGCTGTGTCGAGACGAACGTCGAGGTGGTGATCATTCCGCACTGGTGTGAGATGATCTCCGGTTGTCTTTCAGGCTTTATATGACTTGTCGTTAAGACCTTGAAGCTAGGAATTTGGCCTTTGCTTCGTTTGCTTTGGCGTGTCCGGATCTTGTTGGAGGAAGGATGCCGTAGTGACATCTCGTCTGCTGTATCGAGACGAACGTCAAGATGGTGACCACTCCGCACTGGTGTGAGACGATCTCCGGTTGTCCTTCAGGCTTTATATGACTTGCCGTTAAGACCTTGAAGCTAGGAATTTGGCCTTTGCTTCGTTTGCTGGCATCGCGTCTTCTGTATCGAAACGAATGTCGCGGTTGTCTCTAGGTTGTTGGTGAACCGTAGAGGTTTGGAATTAGGGACTTTGCCGTGGCTCCGCTGTTTGATAATGTTGCGTCAGCTGTGTCGAGACGAACGTCGAGGTGGTGATCATTCCGCACTGGTGTGAGATGATCTCCGGTTGTCTTTCAGGCTTTATATGACTTGCCGTTAAGACCTTGAAGCTAGGAATTTGGCCTTTGCTTCGTTTGCTTTGGCGTGTCCGGATCCTGTTGGAGGAAGGATGCCGTAGTGACATCTCGTCTGCTGTATCGAGACGAACGTCAAGATGGTGACCACTCCGCACTGGTGTGAGACGATCTCCGGTTGTCCTTCAGGCTTTATATGACTTGCCGTTAAGACCTTGAAGCTAGGAATTTGGCCTTTTGCTTCATTTGCTTTGGCGCGTCCGAATCCTGCTGGGGGAAGAACGCTGGGGCGACATTTTATCTGCTGTATCGAGACGATCGTCGAGGTGGTGACCACTCCGCGCTGGTGCGAGATGATCTCCGATTGTCTTTCAGGCTTTATATGACTTGCCATTAAGACCTTGAAGCTAGGAATTTGGCCTTTACTTCGTTTGCTGGCATCGCGTCTGTTGTATCGAGACGAATGTCGCGGTTGTCTCTAGGCTGTTGGTGAACCGTAGAGGTTTCGAACTAGGGACTTTGCCGTGGCTCCGCTGTTTGATGATGTTGCGTCTGCTGTATCGAGACGAACGTCGAGGTGGTGATCATTCCACACTGGTGTGAGATGATCTCCGGTTGTCTTTCATGCTTTATATGACTTGCCGTTAAGACCTTGAAGCTAGGAATTTGGCCTTTGCTTCGTTTTCTTTGGCGTGTCCGGAACCTGTTGGAGGAAGGATGCCGTAGTGACATCTCGTTTGCTGTATCGAGACGAACGTCAAAATGGTGATCACTCCGCACTGGTGTGAGATGATCTCCGGTTGTCCTTCAGGCTTTATATGACTTGTCGTTAAGACCTTGAAGCTAGGAATTTGGCCTTTGCTTCGTTTGCTGGCATCGCGTCTGCTGTATCGAGACGAATGTCACATTGTCTCTAGGTTGTTGGTGAACCGTAGAGGTTTGGAACTAGGGACTTTGCCGTGGCTCCGCTGTTTGATAATGTTGCGTCTGCTGTGTCGAGATGAACGTCGAGGTGGTGATCATTCCGCACTGGTGTGAGATGATCTCCGTTTGTCTTTCAGGCTTTATATGACTTGCCGTTAAGACCTTGAAGCTAGGAATTTGGCCTTTGCTTCGTTTGCTTTAGCGTGTCCGGATCCTGTTGGAGGAAGGATGCCATATTGACATCTCGTCTGCTGTAACGAGACGAATGCTAAGGTGGAGTTGGGATTTTGCCTTTACTTCGCTTTGTTTCGATCGTGAGGTCTTTTGTTGACGTTGCATCTGCATCCCGTTGGACTGCGAAGGAACGACGTTGTTGACATCTCGTCTACTGTATCGAGACGAATGCTGAGGTGAAGCTGGAATTTTGTCGTCGCTCCGCTTTGTTTCAATCGTGAGGTCTTTTGTTAACGTTGTATCTGCAACCTGCTGGACTGCGAAGGAACGCTATTGTTGACATTGCGTCTACTGTATCGAGACGAATGCTGAGATGGTCTGTAGGTTGTCCGTGAACCGTCGAGATTTGGAACTAAGGACTATGCCGTGGCTCCGTTTGATGGTGTAGCATCTATGTCCTGCTGGAATGAGGAGGCACACCATTGTTGGTCTCCACGCTGTAGATGTGGCCATTGAGATTTGGAACTAGGGACTTTGCCATGGCTCCGTTTCGTTGCGACTCTGAGGTCGGTTGTTGACGCCACGTCAGCATTTGGTTGGAGTGAGGAGAAACGCCGTTGGTGATCTCTAAGTTGTCGATATCGACGTCGAGATCCTGAAGCTAGGGATCTTTCTTTGCTTCGCTTGTTGACATTGTGTCTGCGATATTGCGACAAATGTCGAAATTGTCTCTAGGTTGTCTATGAATCGTCGAGATTTGGCTTCGCTTTCCGATAGAGCCTGTTGGGAAGGTATGGTTCCCTCTTTGTTCGTGCCCATGGATTGTATACAGGGGTCAATGTGACCTCACCTGCAGGGCAAAAAGTTTCATTCTTTCAGATCTTTTTTTTATTTCCGCGATGCTCTATCATTTCATCTTTTACATCGCGAAGGTCGCGATTGCCCAATCATTTCGGCTATTTTTCGCGGTGCCCAATCATTTCGGCTATTTATTTTATTTTTACTCGCTGCTTTTTATTGTGAGTTGCCCAATCATTTCGGCCGTCTTTGTATGCATACATTTTTACTTGCTGATTTCGTTGCAAGTTGCCCCATCATTTCGGCTATTTCATATGCATTTTTGGCTCGCTGATTTTTTTTTTATCGCGAGTGTGTAACTTGGAATCTGATGCCAATCTTAGCATTAGCATCGCTATGACTGGAATATTGCCAGGAGCGAATCATCATTTGCCATGAAAGGACTTGGAATTTGATACCGGTTTAAGCATCAGCATCGCTACAACTGGGATATTGCCAGGAGCGAATCATCATTTGCTATGACAGGACTTGGAATTTGATACTGGTTTAGGCATCAGCATCACTACAACTGGGATATTTCCAGGAGCGAATCATCATTTGCCTCTGTCGATGTTGAACAAAGGTGGCTTATTAAACAGGGTGAGGATCCTGTCGACTAAGGCTTTTGACTTCATGAGCCGTAAGGGTCTTACAAAGGTATTTCTCCTTACGAGTCGTGAGGATTTCGTAGGTGTGTTTTCTTCTTAGAAATCGTGAGGACTCCTAAGTGTATGTTCCCCTGTAAGTCATAAGGATCTTACAAAAGGGTTTTCTCCTTACAAGTCGAGAGGACTTATAAGGGTTGTTCATCGTATGGACATATCCCCAGTCACGAGTGGGACTTGGTTAGGGAAATGTTTATTCGTGCCCATGGATTGTATACAAGGGTCAGTGTTGAGCCACTTGTAGGGCCATATCGAAGGTTATGGGGGTTGCTTAAGAACAGGTTCAGGTCTCTGTAATTTAAGACTTTCAAATCTTATGAGCCGTGAGGGCCCCATAAGAGAGTTCTCCTTACGAGTCGTGAGGATCTCGCAAGTGTAATTTCTCCTTAGGAATCGTGAGGATCCCTAAGTGTGTTTCTCCCTTATGAGTCGTAAGGATCTCACGCGGGTAGTTTCTCCTTACAAGGACGAGAGGACCCTATAAGTGTCTTTTAACGAGCTTGCGCCCTTTCGGGTTTTCACAAACACTCGCCGATAGCCCTGCTGTTTTTACTCACGGAGCCCTTTCGGGGTTTCATCCGTGCCCACTTTTCTTATGGACATACCGTTTTTTTTAACGAGGTCGCGCCCTTTCGGGTTTTCACGAACACTCGCCGGTAGCCCTACTGTTTTTACTCACGGAGCCCTTTCGGGTTTTCATCCGTACCCATTTTGCTTGTGGACGTACCGTTTTTTTTTACCGCGTCAGCCTGAAGATGCTGCGGGTTGGGAGTAGTTTTAATGACGTTTCGGTCATTTGCAAGTTTTAGGACATCACGGTCCGCCGTTAGTTTCAGGATGTTTCAGTCCATATCCAGTTTTAGGACGTAGTGGTCCGTTGTTAGTTTAACGACGTTTCGGTCTATTATCCAGTTTTAGGACGTAGTGGTCCGTTGGGCTTTCTCTATGAATGAGCATGATGCCCCCGGCATATCCATCTTTTTCGGAGCATGTGGTTGTGGTGGGTTCACCTTCCATTTTTCGGACAACGCGAACTTGCCCTGTTGGTACTGGTCTTCAACCCAGTTTTTGAAGACGTAGCAATTTTCAATCGGATGGCCCAATACTTAGTGGCAAGGGCAGTAATTAGGATTGTTGACCTCATTCAGTTGTAGCTGGCATTTCGGCTCCGGTAGAGTGATAAGCCCGTCGCGCACTGCTAGTTCGAACAGCCTCCTTGTTTCATGTTCAGTCGATAAAACTGCACATTTGTAGTACACTTTTCCTACCATTTTTATATTAAATAAGGACTTTATTATAATATATTATACATATGAGGGTTTATGTGTAAAAACATTATTTTCCATGTGTTAATATATTTTAATTATCATTTGGTAGGAAAATGTATGCAAATAATATTATTGACCTAATCCTAGTAGAACAAAGTCTACTAAAATCTTATTTGAGTTGTTGTACAGAATTTTCCAAGTTGTTATGCAGAATATATCAAAGAAATCAAGCTGTTGAAGAAATCTTGCCAAATTAAGAAGCAAACTTGGAGACCAAGTCTGGAAGCAACCGAGAGAAGATTTCTGAATTCTGAAGATGCCTAGGATTGCCACATGTCACCAGATGAAAGCCCAAGAAAAATAAGCAATTGATCCCAACCCTTGAGCGCGGATCCGCGGCCAAACCCACCCTGGGGCCGCGGATTCGCCGCAATAATGATGAGTTGGAATGCAAGATTTTGGGAGATTGATTACTGCTGAATTTTACCAACTTTTCAACAATAAGATTCTGGGTTTTCACTATAAAAAGGCTCCGAGAGCCTCTTGGAAAAGCTATCAAGCCGAAGAGATCACGAAACTCCCGACGCTCACGCATCCAGGCTGATCATCGACTGTTCGACTACCTCCTTAGGAAAGATCGAGAAGCAACTAGTTGTAATCAATTTCTATGGATTAAAAGTGTAGTTTGAAGAAGCCGATTAATAAAGGTAGTTATTTTTATTTAATTGTCTTTGCACTTTACATTATGTTTTCCCTCGATTTCTTTTCATCTTCTTCTCCCAACATGCGCGAGTAATTCTCCGCTTGTTAGGGTTCGTAGGATTAGGGTAGGCTAATGGATGATGAAAATAATTAAACCCTTTTTAAATCCTATAAAGTTTAGGAACTTTATCAAAAGAATCATTAACATCCTAATCGGGTGCGCTAGCAATTCTTTGCTAGTTCCGACCGCGATTAGGGATTAGATTAATGATTGTTTTGGTAAAGGCTAGATATGAACGGAGTTCCGTGTCGAGGTAAGGGTTAAGAGTGGGATTCCTTTTCCCTCCAGAAACCCTAATCTACACGCATCACCGTCGTTCTAGTTCTAAATGTATTAATGGATAAAAGGGTAACTTTTAATTAATCGTCCATAACTACTAAATCCTAACGAACCCTACAAGCCCTCTTATTATATTAATTACATCTTTAAAATAATCTAGATCTATATTTTTGCATTCTTGCTTAACGTAGATCTAGAAACCATTCTATAAAATTCTTTATCTCTCCTCTCTTTCTCAACACATCTAAAGTAAAAGTAAAAGGTTCCACGTTTCCCTGAGGACGACCCGTCCTCATCTCGGTCTAGCTACACGCGACACCGTTCTGATTGCGGTTAACTACAAACAAAAACACCTTTTCGTGTCAATCAAATGGCGCCGTTGCCGGGGATACGTGCGTAATTTTTTATTTTTACTATTTGTGTTGAATTCTTAGACGATTTATATCATTATTAAAACAAAACTGCAAATTGCATATTTAACGATTTGTGCGTGGATTTTTGCAAGGAGATCTGGAGTCACAGAATTGAGGAAAACAGGAAACAGAGAGATTTTTAGAGATCTAGAGGAGCAAAGGAGATCACAGAAAAATTTTCATCAACTGTTCTCTCTACCACGCGGCGGAACCGCGGCATAAAGGCACCTTTGGCGGTGGAAGCGCGGCAGGCTAGAGGAATCAGGGCTTCAGTCTTCTCTGGTATCTTTCTTAACTCCTTCTCTCTCTCCTCAAATCCAATAAAATCTATTTTCTGCAGGATTCTTTGCAAAATTGCGCCGCTCAAAAATCTTTTTGCAAAAGTTTTGTTAATTGTTTTGTTTTGCATATTTAATACGGACTTTAAGGGGAAAAGACCAAATCAAGATTAGGTGGGGATTTCATCACCCTTCCTAAGCCCCACAAATCACAAACCGAGCATACAGATCAACCCTTCATTAATTTAAAAAATATCTAGACCAGACTCTAAGGACTGTCGAGCTCAATAGGAAAAAGACTAGTATAGGCATCGGCCGTTTATCCTAACTGACATTGCGGTGTCTAGGCTAGTGGTTTTTAATTAGGCCCACTGTAGTGGTGGTTCCTTCCTACTTACCTGGCCGTACTCGTCCGTGAAGAGGCGGTTTGAGGTCCTATTTCTAGCCTTAGTTAGGAGCTGTCTAGCAGACCTAGGCGACCTTAGTTCTAGGGTTGCTTGTGCATCATAGGGTGATTTGTGTTGAGTCCCACTTTTTCAAAACAAGCCAATTTTAAAATCACAGACACGCTGCCACTTGCACTAAACCCGCTTAGTGCATGCTCGGCTGGACACGGGATCCTAGTGCCCGTCTTGTCCGCGTTCCTGCTATCGACACCGAAGTCGGTACTTCTTCATCTTCTTTTCCCCCACCACACACCACATCGATCGTGATGGACGACACTCTATCTAATTATAACACCACGCTGCGACCACCCGCAGGTGCGCAGAATCCACCGCGCATCTCTCTCCAAGAGAGATGCTATCCTATTCGTGGTCCCCTTCCTACTTGTCTATCTCTTCCACCACCTAACGGGGATAATTTCGAAATTAAACCCCACTACATCAATCTGCTGCCCAAATTTCACGGGCTTGAGTCGGAAGACGCGTACGTTTTCATCACCAAATTCGAAAACGTAATGCGCAATGATGGGTACTTCACAATTGACTTTAGATGCTATGCGCTTACGTCTTCTCCCATTCACACTGTGCGACTTGGCAGAAAAATGGCTTTACAATACTGCCGCACACTCTATCACTAATTGGGATGAATTTGTCATAGCATTTCTTAAGAAGTTTTACCCAAACCATAAGACTGCACATATTAGGAGCGAGATCAACCAGTTCACCCAGCTTCCCAATGAACCATTTTGGAAGTGCATTGAACGTTTCAAAGATCTGCTTGTCCAATGCCCCCATCACGGAATACAAAGATGGGATTTATGTCGGATTATATATGAGGGCATTAATCCAGCGACAAAGCAGATGCTTGAAACAATGTGTCAATGCAATTTCATGTCTAAAGATGATGGTGAAGTTTGGAAATATCTGGAAGATCTCGCAGAAAGCACTTTGCAGTGGGAAAGCGTAAGACCACTTTCAACTAAGGGAGGTATTCACTAGCTCGACGTTTCCATCGCAGTGAAAGCCGAAATGGCAGCAATACAAAAGAAATTCGACGCTATTGAAAACAAGTTCTCATCTTTCTCCCTAAATCAGGTCACGCTTCCTAAAACCGTCTGTGGTTGCTGTTCGGATCCTTCACACTTAACGGAAGAATGTCCTATGAATGCATCGTTTCAAGCTAATGCTGCTTTTCAGCAGCGACCTAGAAACGACCCTTATTCTTCTACGTACAATCAAGGATGGAGGAATCATCCTAACTTTGCTTGGAATCAAAACCAACAAAGTAATTATCAAAGACCTCCTCCACAGCAACCACAACCACAGAATCAGCCCCCCTTTCAGTCACAAAACTTCCAAAATCCGGCCAACATTTCTACACCACAAGTGGCCGGTACTGACAACTCACTTGCACAAATTTTGGATATGTTCATGAAACAATCCATGCAAAATTCGGCTGAGATAAGGTCTTCTATTGATACCCTAACGAAAAACTCCTCCTCCCATGGTGAGAGTATCAAATCAATAGAAAACCAAATCGCACAGTTAAACGCCGCAATGAGTACGAGAGAGAAAGGGAAACTCCCATCTCAACCCATACCTAATCCTGGCCACTCACAAAGTTATAATGTGAGTGCTGTTACCACGTTGAGATAGGGAAAAGTGCTGAATGACCGAGTGGGTGAGCAATGTGATGATAGTGACACCAATGATCCCCAGCTTCTTCTTCTTCCCCTAATTCGTCTAGTCTCCCACCTTCACCCGAGCCTATTCTCCGTTTTCCCCAAGGCTCGAACCCTTCGCCCATTTCGCCAAATCTATCTAAGTCGATTCCCACTCCAGTTTTGGGATCGAATCCATCCCCACAGTCTTCTCCACAAACATTGGACCCAAAACTTATTGATCAAGCACCTTATCCAAACAGGTTGAGGGGCAACAGACCAAGTCCACAAATGGAGAAGATTGTGGAAATTTTTAAGCAAGTTAACATAAACATTCCTCTCCTAGATGCTATTCAACAAGTTCCGTCATATGCAAAAATCTTAAAGGACTTGTGCACTAGGAAGAGAAAAGTTCAAATGCCTAAAAAAGTTTTCCTTGCGAGTAATGTGAGCACTGCTTTTACACAACAGCTACCCAAGAAACGAAAGGACCCCGGAAGTCCTACAATTTCTATTTCCATTGGGAGTAAAAATATTAATCGTGCTCTACTCGATCTTGGTGCTAGTGTTAACTTGCTTCCTTATTCAGTATATGAGCAGTTAGGAATTGGAGAGTTAAAACCCGCCCATTGTACTCTCCAAATGGCAGACCGATCTATCACCAAACCTCGGGGCGAACTTGAGGATGTGTTAATTAAAGTCGGGGAATTCATATTCCCTGTGGACTTTATCGTTATAGATACATAACCTGTGGCAAACCCACGCAATCAAATCCCGGTGATACTCGGTCGACCCTTTTTGGCCACTTCCAACGCGGTAATCAATTGTAGAAACGGCTCTATGACCCTATCCTTTGGGAAGAAGTCAATTGAGCTTAACATTTACAAGTTGGGAAGTGAACCCTCCGAACCCTATGCTCATGTGTGTTCTGTCGAATTAATGAATGTCGACAGCAGCGAATTTGATCAACCTCATGATACAGACTCTTTTCATATGTTGTTGTTTGACCCAACCATTTACTCTTCCACCGAGTTGTCCGGGTCAACATCTAATGAGGAACTTTTTATAGAGTCTGATGATCACCCCATTTTTTCTGATGACATTATTCTTCGGGGTATCGATGAAAGCTTTGAGGAAATTTTCGCTGATGAACTCGCATTTTTACAAGACACGGGTGTTGAGATGAATCAACTCCAAGATGAAGAAATTGGACCTCCACCCCCTCTTTTGGACAATCATGATAATGCGAGTAATCCATCATCACTATCACTGTGTCGTCTCTCCAAATTGAGACGCTATCCTTTTCCATTACACCTCTTGTCACCTCCCCACTTCTTCACATCAAAAGGTGACATGTTCTTCCACCAACCTTGGTGCTTCATCGATAAAATTTTTGAATGGTTGGTGTTGACCTTCGGTCTTTGCAAGGCTTGGCATTGACCAATAACCTTGACCCCCTCATGTGATTTTAAAAGATTAAAAATCTTTAACTCAAGTTTGGGGGAAGGGTGGTATATTTTGGCTCTTGAAAGAAAATGATTTTTACAAAATTGTGAGCCTAAAATAAGTTTGGGGGAGGATTTTCACTTTCATATATTCTTGCCCCCATTAATAATTTCCTCCCAAGTCTACAGGTTTTTTGAGCTTAACGGATGACATCAGTGAGGACACTGCTGTAAACAGGTTTGGGGGAGGTTTGTGCTTATTTACACATCAATTTGCATCATATTTTGCATAAGCACAACTTTTAAAGAATATAGAAAAAAAAATTTTGATAACAAAAGAGTAGAAAGTGAAAAATTACATCCAAAAGATAGGAATAGTTTAAGAAAACCAAGAAAATTAGAAGTTTTCTTACACGAACTGGTAATAAGTAGTTATGAGCTGTTGTCCCAAGGGTCAGTAAAATGAAGGAAGTCACTAATCTGAGGATAAAAATAAGTCTGAAAAATAGTTTCTATTCTGGAAGCCGAACATTTGAATGTTGATACCCTACAATATGCACCTACACACTTCTTGAAACTCGGGATAGTAGAGGATACCTTGAAATGCTCTTGTCTAAAAGCCAAAGTATGAAGGAAATAAAAAAATGAAGAAAATATAAAAATGGTGAAAAGAAAAAAATGAACACTGGTTTTGTATCGCCAAGGCAGCAATAAAAAAATATAGCGAGGGTGCCTCTTCACCTAGTGCCCTAAGGCCAACTGGTCTGGGAGTCACTGCTAAGCCTTAGGTGGTGCAAGACGAGGAAAATATTATCACCAAATCTGCAAGCACATGAGTAATCGGTCGGTTAGTACCTCAAGAAGTATTAACGGTCGCATGAAAAGGTGTGAGCAAACCTAAGTATTCATAAAATTAAAAAAGTACTGAGGTAGATGGACAAGAGTATGATAGCTTGAATTGAATTCTCCGAGTGTAGAGATGTTCTTTACACACACGTGGGGTTATATGATCAATGTTTGGATAAAAGGTATGAATGAAGAATAAAGACGATGTTTTATTGAGGGATGATGTGATTTCTAACATCTTTTCATGACTATTAAGATAGGGCTCATGACAACTGAAAAGCTGGCATAGTTGGAAACTCTTCTTTTCAAAGTATTTCTTTTATGGTTCTTGTCTTTATATGTAAATTTCACCATCTTTCTTTTGTTATTGGATTTTGTGGGTGTAATCCGCTGAAAACCCTCAGGAGACAACACTCCTCCTACTAGGGACACCTAGAGGTTTAACGGCTTGTTGCACGTGCTCAGTGCAATCGTGTCTGCCTACGAAAGTATGCTTAGTTTTCTCCTTTCTTTTTCTCCTCTTAAATAAACTAGTTTGCTCGGGACGATCAAAGATAAGTTTGAGGGTATTTGTTCAGTCGATAAAACTGCACATTTGTAGTACACTTTTCCTACCATTTTTATATTAAATAAGGACTTTATTATAATATATTATACATATGAGGGTTTATGTGTAAAAACATTATTTTCCATGTGTTAATATATTTTAATTATCATTTGGTAGGAAAATGTATGCAAATAATATTATTGACCTAATTCTAGTAGAACAAAGTCTACTAAAATCTTATTTGAGTTGTTGTACAGAATTTTCCAAGTTGTTATGTAGAATATATCAAAGAAATCAAGCTGTTGAAGAAATCTTGCCAAATTAAGAAGCAAACTTGGAGACCAAGTCTGGAAGCAACCGAGAGAAGATTTCTGAATTCTGAAGATGCCTAGGATTGCCACATGTCACCAGATGAAAGCCCAAGAAAAATAAGCAATTGATCCCAACCCTTGAGCGCGGATCCGCGGCCAAACCCACCCTGGGGCCGCGGATCCGCCGCAATAATGATGAGTTGGAATGCAAGATTTTGGGAGATTGATTACTGCTGAATTTTACCAACTTTTCAACAATAAGATTCTGGGTTTTCACTATAAAAAGGCACCGAGAGCCTCTTGGAAAAGCTATCAAGCCGAAGAGATCACGAAGCTCCCGACGCTCACGCATCTAGGCTGATCATCGACTGTTCGACTACCTCCTTAGGAAAGATCGAGAAGCAACTAGTTGTAATCAATTTCTATGGATTAAAAGTGTAGTTTGAAGAAGCCGATTAATAAAGGTAGTTATTTTTATTTAATTGTCTTTGCACTTTACATTATGTTTTCCCTCGATTTCTTTTCATCTTCTTCTCCCAACATGCGCGAGTAATTCTCCGCTTGTTAGGGTTCGTAGGATTAAGGTAGGCTAATGGATGATGAAAATAATTAAACCCTTTTTAAGTCCTATAAAGTTTAGGAACTTTATCAAAAGAATCATTAACATCCTAATCGGGCGCGCTAGCAATTCTTTGCTAGTTCCGACCGCGATTAGGGATTAGATTAATGATTGTTTTGGTAAAGGCTAGATATGAACGGAGTTCCGTGTCGAGGTAAGGGTTAAGAGTGGGATTCCTTTTCCCTCCAGAAACCCTAATCTACACGCATCACCGTCGTTCTAGTTCTAAATGTATTAATGGATAAAAAGGGTAACTTTTAATTAATCGTCCATAACTACTAAATCCTAACGAACCCTACAAGCCCTCTTATTATATTAATTACATCTTTAAAATAATCTAGATCTATATTTTTGCATTCTTGCTTAACGTAGATCTAGAAACCATTCTATAAAATTCTTTATCTCTCCTCTCTTTCTCAACACATCTAAAGTAAAAGTAAAAGGTTCCACGTTTCCCTGAGGACGACCCGTACTCATCTCGGTCTAGCTACACGCGACACCGTTCTGATTGCGGTTAACTACAAACAAAAACACCTTTTCGTGTCAATCATTTCATCCCGGGGAAATGAGTAAGGATGTTTCAACTTTTCATAGAGGGGTTGCCGCTTGTTGTTTCGGCAAACAACCGGTCTAGGGCCACTCGATTGCTGTTGAGTGTTGGCTACGAGGGCTATTTTTCCCTTCCCTTTATCCTTTTTGCTCGATCCTTTGTTTGCGGGGCCGAGAATTTTTCCGGGTATCGTGCAATTGCATGGCTGAATGCTCTCGCAACTCCTCAATTCTTTCGTTTTAGAGATGGACTCCTTGAAAAGAGGTCCGAGGGATACTTTTTCGTCGAAATTGCTCCCGAATGTGAGAACCCGCGGTCCCTCGGGATCAACCCTATGACAATTTCCGGCAATTCTTTTACGCTCATCTGTCGCATTTTTCTGCTGTTTACGAGCTTCACGCTTTGTCCTGTTGAAGTGTTGCCTGTGAGCGACATACCCTTGCCACCAACGCTTAAAGGAGTTGCAGTTCTCAGTAGGATGTGCGATCTTCTGATGATATAAGCAGAAATTAGGATGTACTTCCGCTTCATCAAGATGTATGCCACCAGGAGACTTTTCTCTAAAAGTGGGCGGCTTCATCCCCATTGATATGGCTTTGGCGAATCGTTTCCTTGTCTTGATCCTGCTTTCATTTGCGGCGGATGTACTTTGATCTGGTGGGAGTGTTTCGACCCTTTTGTCCAGTCGCCGGCGTTTGGCCTTTTCAAATATGGCCATCTCGCGCTCCCGATCAGCTTTACTTTTTAGACGAATCTCATCTAGAAAAGCGTCGATCATTTCGTCTGACGGCCACACGAATTCCGGCTCAGGCTCTGCCCCCAGTTTCTCAGTGCAAGGAGTTTTTTCATCATTTATTGACGAGTGAGAGATCACATGGCAGCTTGCCACATAATCTTCAGATTCATCCGACGAGTCTTCTCCATTGTCATCATCTCCGTCCTCAAAGACGTGGCTGAGAAATTCTTGGAGTGTGACTGGGGTCCGCGCCTTCTGATTATATTCTTCCAACGCGTCGATTTGTTTCTGTAAGTATGTGTGCTTGTCTCCAGGCTTCACGGGCTTTTTGGACCTCTTCTTCTTCTTCTTTGAAGATTTCGACTGCTGGGTGTGAGTACTTGGGCCATCACCACCGATCTTTGGAGTTGGGCGCGGCTTCAGCATCCCTTCAATGATTTGTGGTTCCAGCGGGTTCTTCCACCTGATTGCCGGGCATGTCTGAAGCTCATTCAGCATTCTTTTGGTCTTTGCTGAAAGCACGATTTCCCACGGAGCTTCTTCAGTGAAAGAACAAGTTGCTTCCAGTGTGTCCGTCTTCTTAGGAGTGTGCGGCTGTGGTGGGTCTGCTTTCCACTTTTCGGACAGCGCAAACTTTCCTTGTAGGTACTGATCCTCGATCCATCCCTTAAAGATGAAGCAATCCTCAATCGGGTGGCTTACCGTCTGGTGGTAAGGGCAATAATCGGGATTATTGAGATCGCCTGGCTGCAACGGACGTTTTGGATTCGGCAGATTGATGAGTCTGTTGCGCACTGCCAGCTCGAACAGTCTTCTCATTTTATCCTGAGGACACGAGTAAGGACGTCCCAGTCTCTCCTCGAGGGATGGGCGTGGACGCATATTGTTTTGACGGACAACCGGCTTTAAGTTGTTCGACTGTTGTTGAGTATTAGCGACGAAAGTTGCTTTCCCTTTCCCATTTTCATTCCGAGGGTCCGTCTTTGAAGGAGATGATCTATGATCCATCTGATCCATTTAGGCCAACTTGTCAATCAAGGCCTGGAAAGTAGTTGGCTTAAAGAACATCATGAATTGGGAGATGGTCGCTTGAGGGTCGAGAGTACCCACGAACATGCCCACGGCAGGAGCTTCTTCGATGCGCTGCTCGCACTTTGACCATAGATTACGCCACTGTATCGCATACTGGACCCAAGTCTCTGCAGGCTTCACCCTGGCATTGATCAATGCCATGATTGGGGTGCGTTCGCTAGCGCTTGCAAAACGCTGGGTGAATAGCAACTCCATCTCTGCGAATGTCTTGACAGAGTCATTTGGGAGTTCAGAGTACCACTCAAACGCCATCTCCGATAAGCTGCCGACGAATTGGCGAAGCAAGAGTTTATCATCGCCGCCAGTGTTGCCGCATAAGGCTCTGAATTGAGCGACGTGCTGATGCGGATTTCCCGTCCCCTTGTATACATGGAACTTAGGGATCGTATATCCCGGCGGGTAACTGATTTGGTCATACCAGCTCGGGTATGGTCGCCCAGTTTTGACGACTTGGCCGGCCGCTTCATTCGCCTGATGAGCTCGTATTTGCTGAGCTATATAGTCATCTAGTGCAGCTTCGGGAATGGTTTCCTCCTTGGCTGTTGAATGAGCCGGAGGAGGATTAGATGTCTCCTCTTTATCGTCTTCAATAATGATCGGAGGGTCTTCAGCTGGAGGGTCCGGCTGTAACATCATTCCCACCATGTCTTGGAAGAGAAGCGCCGTTTGTTTTATGTTGGCAGCTTGATCTGATGCCTCTCTGTCCTTCTTTTCGAGGACTCTGCGTAGGAAGTCAGCGTCAGTTTCCTGTTCGTGACGCTGTTCTGATGATGTTTCCGGGCTTTCTTTTGGCCCGGTGAGTGCGGCCATCGCAGTCATCATCTCTTGAAACATCTGCTGTTCCTCCTGGGCTTTTGTCAGGGATCGGGTGAGCGGTCGGTGGCCCATAGAAGCGCGGCTATCCTCTTTCCCGGATGCCATGTAGACGGTATGCACCACCATGCCCTCAGACTTAGGGCGTTTGGGCTTAGCGTCTTTATGATTTTCCGCAGTCACAGGGGCTTTCTTTGGCTTCCTCCCCTTTGGAGCAGTTGAAGTCGAGGGGGCTGTTGTATTGGGTACCCAAGTAGTTGTCGCTTTTGGTGGCTTGACAGAGTAATCCTTCTCCTGCCGAACCTTCATCTTTTTCTGTCGACGGAGATAGTTTTCATCAATCACCGACTCTTGGACATGTCGCCAAACCTTGTAAATTTCAGAGGATAGCCGTTGAGGAGGTTGCTCCGGCTTCTTCTCTGTAGCATTCTTCACAGGTGAAGGAATTCTCTTCAGCACTGCAGTAGGAGAGTTTCTGCGCACCCTTCTTAGCGGTTCAAAACTATTCCTGGTTGGAACAGTGGTATTGATTTCCACCATCGGAGCTGGCGGAGTTATCCTAGAGGGGGAGTTGCCCCCAGCCTTCCTTACCCGGCGCCAGTGACGACGGCGAGCATGTCGAGCGGACGGCGTTGGTTCAGCAATGAGGATGGCTTTGTCTTGCCCCCTGTCCAGATGAAGCGCTGCCGGTGTCAGTCTCTTAAAGACTGACGTCTTTTGTGTAGCGGTATCCAATCTGTCAAAGACAGACCTTCGAGCAGAAACGGGCGCCGGAATAGTCAGTCTTGTGAAGACCGACCCATTGGCAGGAGAAGCCGCCTTGACGACTTCAGGAGCAGGGATGGATATCCTCTTCGGAACAACCTTTTCTGGTATTGCAGGCTTCTTCATGGGCCCACATGAGTTTTGGCCCAGTTTGCTGAAAGCTGAGGCATTAGGCTTGGGCGACCCGTTGAGAGGGGCCGCGATAGTTGTAAGCCGATCGAAGACCGACTTCTTCGGAGCTTCTTGCGATGGCAATGGGGCATTGAAGCTCATTGGTGGGATCATGGTCCCGAAGAATAGCCCAGTGGTGGCCTGAGTCACCTGTTCCACCGGCCTAGCGAAGATGGAGGCCGCTTGGGGCCCATAAGTCATTCCTCCAGCAAGGACGGAGCGAGAGTTGCAGTTGCAGGTAGTGCAATTTGAAGCCATTGATCTTCTGTTTTCTGCATGGAACAAGACACCAAATCTTAGTACCTCGAATCCACAAGCAACCACAGCAAACAGCGATTCGTTCTCGAACACGACACACGAAGTGTGGAGTGGAAAGAGGAAGATGTCACACCGGGCGTGCCAGAATCTGTTCCCCTCCGAACGGCGGCCAAGACATAGACGTCTTTCCTATGATTCGGGGCAGATGCTAATTGGTGCTATCCGTCTACCTCTCCGAAGATGCCAAGTTGATTTATGGCACCATGTATCGAAGGTTTAAACGGATGCGTCCGATGTAGCAGACTTCGTCAAATTCCCCCTCACTTGAGGGGTTTTTGATTGTAGGGACGCTCTTCCCTGCAGGCGCAAGCCCCTGCAGTTAATTACGCTACCGCATTGCGGTAAAAACTTTCTCCTTCTCCAGATGATCACTTCATGTCGTGGGTGTTTGTTTTGTGTTCGGTTGCCCATGGATTGTATACGGAGACTGAGTTATGTCGTCGCCCGTAGGACGTGGATTAGTCCAAATCCGTATTTTCTTAGATTTGGGTTTGGGGTTTTGGTTTGAGGATACGTTAGCCATATTTGAGGCTAAGATCAACTCAAACGTTTGTTAAGGATACGTTAGTCCAATTTAAGACTAAGATCGACTTAACTAGATCGTTTAGATCAGACAAAAGAGCATTTGGGGGCTCTATTGTTCCAGTTTAGGGACATAGTGGCCCATTGCATGTATGGCCATCAGGACCCATCACCTCTCTGACGACGTTGAAGGATTACAACGACAGATGTCAGAGGAGTTCAGAGATATACCCTTGAACCAAAGTTGATTGGGGGATTTATAGTCCAATTTGGGACTAAAGTCTGTTTGAAGGTTTAAGGATACGTTAGCCATATTTGAGGCTAAGATCAACTGAAACGGTTGTTAAGGATACGTTAGTCCAGTTTAGGACTAAGATCGACTTAACGGGATCGTTTAGATCCGACAAAAGAGCATTTGGGCTCTATTGTTCTAGTTTAGGGACATAGTGGTCCAAGTTCCAGTTTAGGGACGTGGTGGTCCTTCTCCAGTTTAGGGACATGGTGGTCCATTGCCAGTTTAGGGATGTGGTGGTCCATAAAATGTATGGCTGTCGGGACCCATCACCTCTCTGAAGACGTTGAAGGATTACAACGAAAAATATCAGAGGAGTTCAGAGATGTACCCTTGAACCAATGAGTTGGTTGAAAGAGAAGATGTGCTCAGTTCAAGATGATTTGAGGACTTATGGCCAGTTTGGGCTAAGTCCAATTATATTTGAAATATTGGCCCTTTGGGCCATTAGACATTTGTCTGGGTTCAGCCCCTCATCATTCGGCAGTGCTAAACAGAGCTTTGGGGGCTCTGACAACATTTTGTCTTTGATTTCCTCAGTTTTGAGATTCATTCGGAGGAGGGACTTTTACCTCTGGAAAATTAGCCAATTTTGCTAAAAGTAGTGTTAAACACTAGAGAACAACAGTGTTAAACAATGGAGATAGAACTCTCAAATTAGTGTTAAACACTAAAAGACAATCAGTGTTAAACACTGGAGATATAATCTTCAATTTAGTGTTAAGCATTAGAAACAATCAGTGTTAAACACTGGAAATATAATACCCAAATTAGTGTTAAACACTAAAGACATAGGGGTCACGTGTGGACACGTGAGAGCGCCCAAAGGGGGGACCAGATCCCTTTTCTTCGTTCTGCAATTAAGTGTTAAACACTTTTTGTCTTATATTTTGAGCGTCACGTGTTGACACGTGATGAGGATTTATGCGCTGACTGTTAAAGCGTTTGCCAAGGGGTCACGTGGTAACACGTGAGAGCGCCCAAAGCCTTCATTTCCTTTACTTTTTCTTTCTGCGTTTTGGGAGTCACGTGGGAGCACGTGAGGCATTGCCTCAAAGTTCTTTTCTGTGGATCTTTACAGGGGTCACGTGGGGACACGTGACCTTGGTTCTTTTGCATGCATGGAGATCTTTCGAGTCTCTTTTAAGAATTAAATTCTCTGTAGGGTTAAACCCTAATTTTGTTTTGGAGGAATTAAATCCCTATTGTGAAAGAATTAAATTCTTATTTAGGGTAAAACCCTAACTTCTTTTTAAAGGAATTAAATTCCCAGATATGTAAAAGAATTAAATTCTTGATTAGGGTTAAACCCCAGTTTCATTTTAGGAGGAATTAAATTCCTGTGAGTTTGGGAGAATTAAATTCTCAAAACTCAATTCCACTTCTAAGTTTAGGATCTGCATGGCAGGATCTCGACCCGATGAGAATTAAATTCTCATCTTATGGGGAGATGTGCTCTGTACAGATCTTCGACCAGAAGAAGAACTAAGTTCTTTATTTGCAGAAGAGTTAAACTCTTAAATTTTGAGAATTAAATTCTCTTTTTGAAGTTGATCTTTTTCCCTTTTCTCACCTATGGTTTTCTTTGTTGAGAATTAAATTCTCCTTTCTTTTCTTCCCTCTTGAGAATTAAATTCTCCTCTCTCTGTTTTTCTCTCCAAAAAGAAAAGGTCGCCCCCCCTCTTCTCTTCTCTTGGCTCCTACTTATAGGAGGAGGAAGAGAATCAATTTGTTTTGTGAATCTTTTATTGAAAGATTTTAATTGATTTCATGACTAATATGATCCTTTAGATCATTCAGTGAATTTTATTCACCGTTGGATTTCAAATCCAAAGATATTATGTTTGTTATTCTCGGTGAGATTTAGGGGAAATCTTTCCTTGTCCAAGATTTTTCCATAAATTGATGATTTTTAATCACCCTTGGATCTTTAATCCAACGGTCCCCATAATCCTTTTCCATTTGGAGAGATTTAGAAGCTTTTAGAATTTTAACTTTATTAACTGTAAGGCTTTCGAAGCCAGTCACGTGTTGACATGTGACCCTTGGTCACGTGTGAGCACGTGACCCCCAATTGATTCCTTTTCTTAGTGTTTATTTATGCTTCAGTTTTAACCATCACATGTCAACACGTGACCATTGGTCACGTGTGAGCACGTGATTCCTCATTGAGGTATCTTCTGATTTTTAATCAGGGAACAGATTTTAGAATTTAATTCTATTCATTATTTTAGAGGCCTTAAGAGCCCATCACGTGTCTGCACGTGACCCGTGGTCACGTGTGAGCACGTGATGCCCTATTGGGGTCTTTTCTGAGTTTTTATTATATCTTTTAACTCCTCCAGCGGGTTCTTAAATGTCCATCACATGTGGACACGTGATACCTCATAACTTTTGATCCCGGATGAATTATGAGGCCCTTAATATATCAAATCGAAGGGTTTTTCGAGATGCTTCCAATACAATCAGAATTTAATAGTTCCTCATTCGGGAGTTTATCAAAATATAGGCTGGAAGTTACTGGTTCGCATTTCTTTAAGCGTGTCACTGCCATTTGATACCTTGGACTCCTTTGCGTAGAAATTTTTGGCGGGAACATGCACATTTCTGATGAAGGTTGCGGCGAGGAGACGATCAACCTCTTCTTCAATAGCCTTCTGTTTGACCGGGGCGAAGCTTCTTTTCTTCTGCCTGACGGGTAGGGCCGTAGGATCATCTCCAAGCTTGTGGAAGATGATTTTGGGGTCGATTCCAGGCATGTCAGCAGGCGCCCAGGCGAAGACGTCGGAGTTGATACCGAGGAATCTGATCAGGTCATCCCGCTGAGTCCCTGTCAGGAGCGACCCGACCTGGATGGTCTTTCCTTGGTCTCCTTCCGTTAGGGGCACCTCGGTCAGAGGTTCGACCGGCGCTCCACGGACCTCCTTCCGCTCATCTCGGGTGTCCAGGGAACCTTTGATGTTGTCACACGCCTCGGCGCCGTCAGCATACTGCTCAGGCGAAGACGTCTCGGTAAGGCCTATCTTCATGACCCGCTGGCTCCTGTATGCCCGACCTATCCCGCCCCGATCGAGGGGGAATTTTATCTCCAGGTGGTATGTCGAGATCTGGTCCTGGAGGGAGTTCAGCGTCGGGCGGCCGAGGAGGACGTTGTAGGCCGACGGAACATTCGCCACGATAAATTCCACAGGCAGTGTGCGCGTGTGGCCGAGCTCCCCGATCGTGAACTGCAGGGTGACCACCCCTTGCGCCGGGATGGAGTGGTTGGTGACCCCGAGAGGATGTGAGAGGTCGGTTTTAGGTCTGCTGGGGCGAGCCCCATACGCAGGAAGCAGTCGTGGAAGAGGATGTCTGCCGAACTGCCCGAATCGATGAGTATCCGGTGGACCTCGCACCGGTGGATTTTGGCTATAATCATCAGCGGGTCGTTATGGGGCACAGATATGCCATGGAGGTCCTCATCGCCAAAGGTGATGGGCTCCCGGCCTCTAGCCTTTTTGCTCGGGCGGTTGCCGGAGCCTGTAAAACGGCAGCCAGCGTGGAAGTCGACGACATTTGGTGAGGGTTCATCCGCGCCTCCGTTGCGAGGGAGGCGACAGCGGGTGTTTGGATCTTCAGGGGGATCGGTTGCTATGCGGGAGGAGATCGGAAGGTCAACTTTGTGTTTTGTGTAGTTTTCGTTTCCTACAGACGGCGCCAACTGATAGAGGTCCATTTTAGGTCTCCGTCAGATGTTGTCTTCCGTTGATCTCCCGGTGGATTTTGATGGTGGTCTTTTGTTGCGTGTAGATCTCAATGGGTTTCAATGAGAATGGTGATTTGAGGAGTTTGGTGCCGAGTACCTGCAAAGAAGTCCCGAGGTGGTTTGGTACCACCAAGGACCCTCCGATGATCAAGTTAGTGCTAGATCCGAGCAGAGTAATAGCTAAGTGGAATAAAAAAAGCTTACTTGACCCTTCTGTGATGGGGGTTTATATAACGGTGATGGCACGCAGCAGCAGACGCGAGAATCTCGCCGGCAGTTACGCTCCTGACGTCACGCCCGCGTATGGAGAGGATCGCCCATTAATGGGGATCGCGGAGGCGTGGAACGTGGGATGTTGCTGGCGGAGAATCCGCGGAGTGGCGGTTATGCCTGTGAGCGGTGGAGCTTGGTTGGAGGGATCGATGAAGACGGCCTCGGTTAGGGAGCTCGGAGATGAGCGGGGGGGGGGGTCGAGGAGGACAACTTGCAGAGGGCCCCGAGGAGGGCCGGCTTGTGCTTGTTGGCCGGGTACAGGGGTTGCCTGGTCGGCCCCTGTGGCCTTTCCTTCTGAGTTTCGGGACACGTCATCTGCCACGTGTCCATATCTTGGAGACCGCCAATATTGAGCATCATCTGTTTGGTTGCAGGATTATTATGGATTTGGATTGTGGAATCCAAGGATTCCATAATTTTGTGTTTGGTTGAGCGATTTGGATTTTCAGGATTCCTTTGTTTTTTATGGGATGCCCACCACAAAACAAGGATTTTTGAATACTAAAAAATTTTAAGGATTTGCAATGATTTGTCACTATTCATTGTACTTTTAGATGGGACCCGTATACTTTATTTATTTAATAATACTCTCTCTATCTATCTCTCTCTAAAATCCTTAAATCCAAATCCCACTTTTTTTTACCAACCAAACAAAAATTATAAGGATCTATAGATTCAATACTAAGAATCCAAAACCAACCAAACAACAAATTACCAAATCCAGAAATTTTCATCCGTACTATTTTGGAATCCAAATTTCATAATCCTGCAACCAAACGGGCCCTTGGGGCCCTGAATGTTGTTTGCTTTGTTTTTTTGGTGGTAGGGGTTTGTTCTGGTCCCATGTTTCTTGGTTACTGTATATATTTATTTCTTCATTGGTTCTCTCTTATTATGAAAGCTTCATTCAATAAAATGCTGCACCTATATATATTTCCTGATCATTTTGGTTCAAATAAATTATCAATCTTTTTTTAATCAACTCCCTTCAAGCATCGAACTTGCGAAATCTCGAACTTGCGACCTCTCAGGTTCAAGTGGAAATTGGTACTGGTGGATCTCTTGATCTCCTTTAGATGTTATCTTCCGTTGATCTGTTGCGAGCGCTGATAGATGGCTGGGATTGAGTTTGAGGATGGCCTCCTGGAGCGTGTGGATCTCAATGGGTTTTGTGAGGCTTAGGCCGAGCTACCTGCAAATAAGTCCCAGGATGGTTGTGTCACCGAGGACCTTCCGACGATCAAGTTAGACGGGGTATTTTGGCAGAGTAACGGCCTATTGGAGTGAAGATGGCTTACCTCGATCGTCTGAGAGAGGGGTTTATATAGCGGCAACAATGGGCAGGCGGGCGCGAGAATCACGCCGGGCGTCACGCCCGCGTGATAGGTGGGATCCCGCATTAATGATGAAACAGGCTCGTAAATGGGGGATCGATATGGCGTGGAATGCAGGATCGTGGGCGGCGGATATCTCACGCATGGCGAGATTCACGGAGCCGTGGCGGAGGCGTCTGTGATCGGCGCTGCGGGTCGGTTGGTAAGACCAATGAAGATGAGCTCGGCGGGAGGCTCGGGCACGAGCGGGAGGCCGATGCATCTTGGTTCTGTGATAGCTCGGAGGCGAGCCGGGGGGTGGTCTGGAAGACCACCGAAGGTTGGGAGACTCCTCGGGCCGGAGGCCCGAGGTGTGATTCCAACCGAGGTTCTTGATCCTTTCTTGTAGGTTCTGGGATACGTCATCTGCAATGTGTCAGCATCTGGAGAGTCACCGATATCGAGCTTCATCATTAGTCCCCCACTCTCGTCTCGACCTGCTCCTTGGTCAGGTCGAGAGTGGTCTGACCGATCACCCGAGGTGAGCTCTCATTCGAAGATATCGTCGACGAGCATTCCCAGGCAAAGAGTAGTATTTTCTTGATGGCGTCAGCTGATCAGGGGAGAGATCTCGCATTAAAGGGGAAGCGCCGGATCATGTGTACGTTTGCCGAACCGACAGCCTACGTGTCTGGCGCTGGTTGGCTGACGAGACGGGCCGCAGGCGTTCCCGCGCCTGATGGGACGCGCCCAATGTGAGTGCGACAGGTGTAACGTTGTCGGCCGTTGGTTGCGAAACGTTGTTTTGGCGGGAAGCGATCGGAGCGGTAGGATGCGTACGCCAGCAGCTATAAATAGAGGTGGGATCCCCATCAGGGCCTATACCTCTTCATAATTTCCTCGTCCCTAGTCGCGTTAGCTCGGCGCTCTTCTCCTCAGGTCGGATTCCTTGCATTTGATCTCCCGAGGACACCTCCCTTTGATTAGGTTAGATGTCTTCTTCCGAGGAGTCTGTAGATGGAGTCCAGGTAGAGTCTAGGGAGTCTTCTGAAGCTTCCTCTTCTACTTCATCCTCTTCCTCCTCTGAGTCAGAGTCCCCCCGGGGAGTTAGGGTTAGGAATGCTCCCCGGGGTCGTGCGACGGGGGCGGTCCCCAGAGCGCAGGTCGTGGGTGTTCTTGGCATGCGATCTACGTTTAGGCGTGCGGATGAGCTCGACAACATCCGGACTTGTTTCCTCATTCCTCCCGGCTATTCGCTTCGTCTGGCCGAGGAGGGGGAGAGGGCAGACCAGGTACGGGCTGAGGAGATTGCTTTGTACCTGGAAGCCTTTTGGGCCGGGATGCGTCTGCCCTTCTCCTCCGAGGTGAGTGCGGTTTTGAATCGTTTTGGGTTAGCCCGGGCCAGCTAGTGCCGAATTCTTGGAGGATCCTCCTTGGGTTCCTGGTCCGGTTGAGATTGAGTGTGATTCCTTTCAGCCTGAGCCTTCTCTTTTCTTCTCTTTGCTATAAAAACCACCCTGGCACTCGTAGGGGCAAGCTGAGCTGGGTATACCTCTATTTTAGAAAACAACGGGGGGACGCTGCCTGGTCGGGGATCGTCGTAGTACCTTTTTCCATTCATGAATGGAAGAAGATGTCTTTCTTTATTGCGCCGCCCGAGGGTGAGGATTGGCCTGTGCCCATCCAGTGGCAAGGGGCCAGCTGTCCGTGGATGAGTCGGTCGAATGATCCTGACGCGGTGGCAGTGTTAAAGTGGGAGCCCCTCTCCCGGGCCGATGTGCTGCTTTCTGAGCGGGCCCTCAGTTAGGCCGGGCTCAGCCCCACCTATTACGCGGGTAAGTTAGGAGCTTTCAGGAGACCTGTTTTAGACTTGTGTATTCTTTCATTTTTCCTGGCATCGCTGACTCCTTGTATTTTTGTCTTATGCAGGACCCATGGACCTAAGAAAGTTCCGGGCAGCAGTGGTTGACGTGAAGAAGGGGAAGAAGGCCGGATGCACTAGCCCTTCTCGCCCGTCATCGGCTCTGGCTCCGCCGGCTGCCTCTCCATCCAGGCGCCCAAGCGTGCCCCGGGCCCCCGAGTCTAGCCGTGCGCCAGTCCGAAAGAGTGCTCGGGAGCAAGAGGAGACGAGACTGGTTCTCCCACGTCGCTCCTCAAGAGGTTTCAAAGGACGGCTCCCAGCTCCCTAGCTTCCCCGATCCTCATGGACATGGGGAGCTTCGCTTCGAGGTGCCCTCGGGGTTTTCCGTCGCCGACAGCCTGCTCTCGGAGATGGAAAGGTCGGCCGGGGGAAGAATCCCTCGGGGAACCCTCCGGGCCCAAATGGCGGCCATAGCCCAGGAGGCCGTGCAGGTTAGTATTCGCACCCCCACTTGGTTCTTCATTCAGAATTTTTGTTCGTGTGAATGAGTTTCTCCCTTTCTTTTTTAACCCTCTTTCTTTTCTTCAGGTCCTCCAGTACGCCGCCCTTGTCGTCAACATGGAGGACGAGGAGATAGCCCCGGCGATGCGGGCCGCGGGCCGTAAGGAGAGCTCAAGGCTGGAGCTAGAGGCGGCGATGGAAAGGATCGCTGCCCTTAAAGACCGGGTGGCGGCCGGGAATCGGAAGATCGCCAGGTGCCGAGAGGCCGCCCGAGCCGCCGAGGCCCAGTTGGAAGACTTTCAGGTGCTCATCGCCACCTTGAAGAAGAAGGCGAACACCATCCGAAGGGAGAATGAGGCAGCGAAGGAGGGGACGAGGTGTGCCGAGCTTCGGGCGTCGAAGGCTGAGCTTCTGGCGTCGAAGGCGGTGGAGAGGTATAGGGAGTCGGATCGATTTTACACTGACCTCGCTGGAGCCGCTACCGTCATTTGGCACGACGCCCTCGACGCCGTCAAAGCCGTGATGCCGGAGTTCCATGAAGGCGAGCTCCAGGTTTAGTACCCCTGCGAGGAAGAGGCACAGGGGGATGCTCCCAGCAGTACAGCAAGGGAAGAGGCCCATGGTGGGCCCGTCGGGGATCAGCCGGTCGACCCTGCTACCGTCACCGAGGTTTCCGCCGTGGGTACCGACCCCGAAGATGCCGCCCCGACGGTTGTAGTGGACGCACGGCTCATCGAAGTTCTCCCTGGCCCTAAGGCCTGAACTTCCTCGCCTCTTTATTTTTTCACCAAAATTTTGTAAGCCTCCGGGCATTTTTGTAAAGCCGGGGAGCCCATAATACCTTTGTAAAGACTTCTGATTTTTATGAATAGAAAATCCATTTTGCAGTGTTCTTTTGTTTGTGGTAAACATTCATATTTGCCTGATACCGCTTTTACGTTAAGTCGGTTTTCCATTTAGCGATCACACATCGAGTTGAATTCTATCACTTGCCAAGTGCGCAAAGACCGGTGAAAGGTCGATATCTCCATGGCCCTGAAGTCGAAGTGGAGATCACTTAGACATGGATGGACCGAGCAGGGTAGCTGCTCGGTGGCCTCTTGGTAAGGGTTTAGATCCTTGGCGGCAGTGGGTAGGGAACTACCTGTAGGGATTCTCTAGCACCATCCTATGTTTTGGGAGGCATCACACATGCTATATTAAAATTTTAGGGGGTGCTAAACAATACCTACCATGAATCGAACTATAAAATAGAGTAACAACATATAGTATCTCATACTAAGTAGTGTCTAACACTAAGAGGTAAGTAATAAAACCTTTGTAGACCTCCTCTTGTGACTCCTTGGATCGAGTAGGGTTTGAACCGGTTCGCTTGAATCCTTCCATGTCCACGATGATCCACCACGAAGTCTCTTTGCTCAAGCTCCTAGCTTCACATGATCTCTGAAGAAGTGAAGCAAACAACCTACACTAATGGGCTAAACTAGTATAGATTGGTGATGTGGGTTTGGATCTCACTCAAAAACCTTTTCTTTTTAAGTTCTTCCCTCACTTTTGAAACCTTAGAGAGCTTGAAGGAGGAAGAAGGAGATGGAGGCTAAACTTGACTCAAGTAAAGATAATATGAAACATAATCCAAGGAGAGAATGAATTATGCCATGCTTAACTATGGTTACAAAATATCTAGATATTTTAAGACTTGAGGTTAAGCAAAACCATGGGCTACAAAACCATGGGCAATGAAACCATGGTATTGACTTTGGTCAACACAAGAAAAGAGAGTTGATTAGTCAACCATGATTTTAATCCCATTTTGCTTTTCTCAAATAATCAAAATATACATATATTTGTTACCATGTGAGTCTTGCATTGCCACCACCAATGTATCATCAATTATGACACATGTATGCTTGCATGTGTGCATCCATATCAACATATACATACACACATGCATGCATCATAAAGAAATAGGTTTTAATAAATGAGCTAATGGACTTTATATTAAATCAACACTTGATTTAATAATCCGGTCATATCACATACGACCCGTCCAATAGTAAACACCCGATTAAAATACGGTATCATATACACGCATTTAATCGAGCTCCCGCGCATATCCCATATGCACCCCACATCTTTTCGCCTGAGCTAGGAAACCCTTTTGTGGTACTTTAAGACTCGTCAATACGCTAGCATTAGGCAGTGATCATATCACATGCCCACAAACCGTCAGTGACACAAGCTGTACGTAACGGCTCCCAGGTATTGAGCGATCAGAAGAAACACAAGCGAATTTGCTAAAACTCCCGTCGAGCCAACTGGCAACACTTACCGTACAGTCCGGTCTCTTCATCAGATATGCTGTATATCAAGTCTAGGGATGGTATCGTCGACCCTATTAACTCAATAAGTCATGCCGGTATATGGCTCATAACAGATCGAGATACTACTGATAACACTTATCAGTAAATCTCAACAGCCCTGTCCAGGGACTTCCTGTTATAGCCAATCGTTTATAGCGCAACATCAACCCCCAATACCGGGAGAGACGAAACCCCTCCTATCGCTCATTGCCTCCATGTGCCTTGGGACTGTACCCAAAATCCACCTGTTTGCACGACTCAGTAGAGCCATGGTAGAGTGGAGATCAAAGTACAGTGGGAGGACACACAAGACTCTATGACGATCTTGGGTCTACAAACTAACCTGTACCAGTGTCACCTGAGAACTGCTATCCGATGATAGATATAATACCACATAGGAGTTCTTGGCGAGTCCGTTCAGTGTACCCAGTTTCACTGAGCACCCATATACGGTCTTTGGTGTCACTACACCAATGGATATGGGATCATCCATCGCCCATCATATAGGACAAGTAATGTATATGCTAGTCTACTATGGAAATATCGACGTCCCGTCTCGATACACTCACGACTAGGAACATTTCAAGGATATGCTTATAAACTACATATGTCCCACTAGTATGATCCACATCATAATCTCAGTAGTCAAGCAAATATCCTAAGGGCTTTATCAACATGTACCAAATGAGTGAAAGCATGATCAAATGAACATGTCAGATAAAGTACAACCAGATAGCATACTATCATGTCAAGCAAGAATGTCCCCTGAATACACACACACAAACACATACCGGTACATACACTATCATATAATGGCCTCTAGGGCATACATATATCCAACAATCTCCCACTTGCACTAAGGCCAATTATTGGCGTATCTCATACCCAACATCTCAAAAAGTCGCTCATACTGCGGCAGAGGGAATGCCTTGGTGAGTGGAACCGCGGTGTTATTCTTTGTGTCTACTCTCCGATTCTCGATCTTGCGGCGATCAACTATCTCCCGGATCAGATGATATCGTCTGAGGATGTGTCTGGACCGCTGATGGGACCTGAGCTCTTTGGCCAACACCATAGCCCCATTATTGTAACAATACAATGGTATTGGATCAATAATAGTTGTAACAACTCCTAGCTCCGAGATGAACTTCCTCATCCAGACGGCTTCCTTGGCAGCATCATTTGAAGCAATATACTCAGCTTCCATCGTGAAGTCTGCAACGGTATCCTGTTTGGAACTCTTCCAACATACCGCCCCTCCATTGAGGGTAAATACAAACCCTGAGATAGATTTACTGTCATCCTTATCACTCTGGAAGCTCGAATCGGTAAAGGCCTCCATTTGGAGATGTCTGTTACCATACACCAAGAACATTTCTTCAGTCCTTCGTAAGTACTTAAGAATGTTCTTCACAGCTGTCCAGTGATTCTTCCCTGGGTTAGATTTGTAGGGTTCCTAGGCACACTAATGAAGTCTCACAAGTGATCAAGCATGGCTAATTCAAATTTTACAAGTGCCTACAAACCCTAATACGGATCGTTAACTAGATATATAGGCGATGCAAGCAAGTAAACGGAAATATAGCTAAAGGGAAGGGGCTACAACCTTTGTAGATCCGGTCCTCCACCTCCTAGGCTCCGCGATGAAGTCCCCTCGCTGTCCAAATCGGATTCTGGACTCAAGCATCGGCTTCATCGAAGAAATGAACGGGCTTAGTCGTCGGCTTCGATGCCGAAGATGATCTACGTCGAGGCATCACTAGATCAAGCTCCACCTTCACAAAGCCATGAAAACTTGTGAAGGAAACACCCTATACTACTTGGCAAGAGGTAGAGGATGAAGAAATAGGAGGTGGGTTCACTTTAGAATTGGATTTCTCACTCAATTTCATCACTTGCCATTGGAGTAGCAAGCTTTTCTTCATGGAAGAAGAAGATGAAGAAGAAGAAGAAGATATGATAAGTTAATAAAAAATAGAAAAGAAATATAATACTTATCATATACTAACTCTTGGTTAAGTGTAGAGAATGAACTAGGGTTAGTATAAATGGTTAGGGTTAAGCATGAGACAAGAATGGTGACTTAGTCAATGTTTCATGAATCTTCAACTAAAAACAAACATAGCCACCATTCATTTATCTTTATCATTTTCTTTTGCCAAAATAAACAAAAAGAATAAATAAATGAATAAGTAAATAAAATGAAACCCTAACCATTCATATAACCATGGTCAATTCTTTACACAAACCGAAGCAAACATGTATCATCAAACATGATACAATCATGTGCACAAATGTATATCACATATACAACTTGCACAATTCAAGTGAGAAAATCCATCTAAAGTGAACCAATACTAGTTAATGCAAAGTAATATATCAAATATATAATTATACATTAAATCATTAAATCAACACTTGATTCAATGATCCGGTCATATCGCATATAACCGGCTAGTATCCAATGTATCGGCTTATCGAATCAATCCTTGATTCGATAACTAGGTTATATCACATACAACCATTCGATACATTCATCGCAAGAATGGAATACGGTATCACATACACGCATTATTCTCGGTCCCGCACATATCTCATATGCGCTCCTATTTCGTTTCGCTTGAGCCAGGAAACCTCTGTGTAGGACTCTAAAGACTCGTCAATACGCCGGTAGCAGATGATGATCATATTAAACATCCACAAGCCGCAAGCGGTCTGCTAAACGTAACGGCCACCCGGGTATTGAGCGATCAGAAGATCGATGAGCAAGCCCGCTCACACTCTTATGAATCCAACCAGTAACACTTACCGTACAGTCCGGTCTGTTCGTCTGATATGTCGCATATCTCGCCTAGGGGTGGTAAACGTCAGACCCCAGTAGCTCGATAAGTCATGCCGACATGAAGTTCATGACATGTGTAAAACTACTAATAACACTTACCAGTAGGTCACTGCAACCCTGGCCAGGGATTTCCTGTTATGGCCAGTCGAGCATAGCGCAACATCAACCCCCAATACCGGGAGAGACGAATCCCCTCCTATCGCTCATTGCCTCCATGTGAATCGGGACTGTACCCAAAAACCACCTGTTTGCACGACTCAGTAGAGCCGTGGTAGGGTGGAAATCAAAGCACAGTGGGAGACACACAAGACTCTATGACGATCTCGGGTCAACAGACTAAGCTGTACCAGTGTCACCAGAGAACTGCCATCTGATGTGAGGTATAATACCATCTGGGAGTTCTCGGCGAGTCCGTTCAGTGTACCCAGTCTCCACTGAGCACCCGTATACCATCTCTGATGTCAAACACCAATGGATATGGGATCATCCATCGCCCATCGCATGGGTCGAGAAGATATACGCTAGTCTACTCTGGAATATCGATGCCCCGTCTCGATATTCCCTCGATTAGAAACATTGAAGGATGTACCCATGGACTATCCAGGCCCCACTAGTATGATCTGCATCACAGTCCTGGAAGTCGAGTACACATCCTAAGGGCTTTATCAACATGTAACAGAGAGACAGAAAGTATACACGTTAAGATAAAGAGCAACCAGATAGCGTACTATCATGTCGAGCAAGAAAGTCCTACCTATATATGTCCCAGCATCCACTACAATATACATCCAATGTATAGTAATGGCCTTTAGGGCATACATATAACTAACAATCTCCCACTTGCACTAGGGCCATCTGTAGCAGTGGTTGCAGTATCACATACTCAACCATCCCCTAAAAGTCTCTCTTTGGGAAAAGGCCTTCGTGAGTGGATCCGCCGTGTTGTCCTCTGAGTCTACTCTCCTAACCTCGATCATCCTGGAGATCAACTATCTCCATGATCAGGTGATGCTGCCTCAGAATATGTCTGGGTCACTGATGGGACCAGGGTTCCAGGGCCAAAACCACACTTCCATTGTCATACAATGGCAGAAACTTTGTTCATCTTATGAACCAATATACACCCAAACTGCCTCTTTGGTAGTATCTTTAATAGCGATGTTACCAGCCTTTATCGTCTAGTTTGCCACGGTATCTAGCTTGGAACTCTTCCAACATACCGTCCCTTTACTGAGGGTAAAGACAATGCCTGTGACTGACATTCAGTCGTCTTTATCACCCTGGAACCCTTCCAGTGATTCTCCCCAGGATCGATTGATACCATCTCACTACATCTAGTGAGAATCCTAGCATCCAATTACATCTATCTCATAGATGAAAACTCAGAATTTTAGGAGGTATCACTTTGATCCTATTGGAGAATCTTTGTGATAATAGGAGATCGACCGATCGTAGCATAGGAAACTCTTTTCCTATCAAAAGTATGTTGTCCACGTACAATACGAGGATAACCACCTTACTCTCTACTACCGTTTTGTATATACAAGGTTCATCTACTATTTTGATGAAGTCAAATACTTTGACTACCACATCAAAACAGATGTTCCAACTCCGCGATGCCTGCTTCATCACATAAAACATCTTGCACACGTTTCCGCTGCTCCCACTGTTTACGTAGCCCTCTAGCTGTGTTCTTATAGACATTCTCTTCTAAATCATTATTTAGAAAATTAGTCATGGCACCCAACCATCAGATATCGCAGTTATGGTATGTAGCAGTGGCAAGTAGGATCTGGATGGACTTAAGCATAGTCCCTGGAAAAGGTTTCATCATTATCCGTGCCTGGTCGATGACGAAAACCTTTAACAAGTCTAGCTTTGAAAGTCTCAACTTTTCCATCTACACCAAGTAATCTTCTCAAGATATACTTGCTC
Organism: Agapanthus africanus; assembly: GCA_030015575.1. Lineage (NCBI taxonomy): Eukaryota > Viridiplantae > Streptophyta > Magnoliopsida > Asparagales > Amaryllidaceae > Agapanthus > Agapanthus africanus. The sequence continues at coordinate 824,895,656 of CM057338.1, read as the reverse complement.
CTGATGGGGATTTAACCCTTCAGATATAGCAACCAAAGTCCATACTTTGTTGGTGTATATGGATTCCATCTCAGACCGCTAAGCATCCAGCCATTCTTACAGAGTCCCTACTCTTGATGGCCTGCTCGAATCTAGTTGGGTCATCATCTCATGATGCAATCCTTGCTCCCACTGTCATCGAGAAACCAAGGTATCTCTCAGGTGGGTGAGGAACCCTACTAGATCGGTGGAGAAGCTGAGGTTCGTTGGAAACTATTGAATCCTTTGGTTCTATCAAATCATTAGCAGTTTTGTACAGCTGGAACCTTTCCAGTTCTACAGAACTGATCTTGCCTCGATCTTGTCCGGATTTTGCTTTTGACATAGGCCGAACAATCCCAAATCTTAACTTACTTAAGAGATAGGCTCTTCTCACACCATATCTTATATGGAGTGGTAGGCACTGATTTGATTCGAACCCTATTCAATAGGTATGCAACTTCATAAGTGCATAACTCCAAAAGGAAATAGGTAATTCAGTAATACTCATCATAGAGCACACCATATCTAATATTGTGCGATTGCTCCGCCCTGATACACCGTTGTGCTGTGGTGTATTCAGAGGAGTAATACGGAGAGAGAATCTCATTTTCTTTAAGAATAGTCCAGGAATGCCATGCACAAGTATTCTCCTCCCTGATCTTATCATAGGACATAATACTTATAGCCGTATTTTGGTTCTCTACTTCTTACTTATATTCTGTGAATACCTCAAAAGTTTCGGACTTATATTTCAACAGGAATATATGACTGAATCTTGAGAGATTATCAGAGAATATAATGAAGTATAAAGAACCAGTCCTGGCATGTGTAGACAGGAGACCTTACATACATCATTATGTATCAGTCCCAAGAGTTCATTAACTCTTTCTCTGCTTCCAGTAAACAGAGCTGGTGTCATTATATCTTTGTGACATGACTGACAAGTTTCACAAGATGTAAATTCAAACTGATTTAAATATGCATCTAAATGTAACTTCAGCTAGTCGGGTCGCATTGATATGACCTAGTCTACAATACCTCAAGAAGAATTTGTTCATTTCTGAACTCTTCCTCTTGTGTGTGTTCAGTATACAAGGAACTGTAGTTTGATTTAGAACGTTAATGCTTTTAGATAACGTGCCTGAACTGATCAACTTTTGATATAGGAAATGTTCAAAACATTATCCAACAATACAAAATTATATCATTTCTTTACTTGTAAAGAGACTGATATGATTTTGTATATCAGGTTCGGTATCTAATAACATTCGTTCAGAATCAATGTATTGGTAATACAGGGTGACAGTGACCAACAGACTTGGCTGCAACACTTGCCCCGTTTTCTGTCTCATGAAACTTATCACCCGTTCTCAGTTTTTCTACCCTTTTGTAGCCCTATGTAACAGATTACATATCTTGGATCCAGATCCGGTATCATATACCCAGGATGCGGAGGAAACTGAGAAACAGTTCTTTGTAATGAACACACCCGAAGATGATGCATCAGCATGCACTCTCTTCGTTTGGGCGGCACGGGAATTCTGGTAATCCCCAATTTCCTGCTCTGTCTTATAACAATTATAAGTTGCAGCGGGACCGACGTTCCCCAGCTCAGTATAACAAGCGGGCTCGGTCAATATCCGTATTATTATCTTGATTAAGGCGTGATATGGTCGCTACCAGGAGAGAGAGAGAAGAAAACACTCTGCGTGCGCTCTTGCAAGATCAGATTGGTTATATATTTTATCTAATCAGGATGGCTCCCACTGTTTTCTATCAAATCTTCCTTCAAACCTTAAAAGGAAAGACTAGCCGGGATTAATTACACTCTACAAGTTCGCCAATCTTTCAGCCAGGCCAGTGTCGGTACTTTGAGGGAGGTTCCCCGTGCTTTCGCACGGACCTAATTACAGTAAACCTCGTTTTCCCAGAGGCGTAACCCCGTTGATACCTTTCTAGACACCTACTTGATCGGCTAATTGTAAAGTGCAAAACTCTCCCAGGAGTAACAATTACTCGCAGTGGGTATCGGGATCCAACTATCATATAGAAGGTATGCAATCTCATTGCAAATTTCAACACTTGAAACTCCCGATAAAGATTTTTACCCCTAGCACTTATGACCTTAACTAAGGTCAACAAATCATAAGTACTAGTCAAGTTCTACCCGTCATTTCGTGATTAATTAGACCCACCCACATGACCCTTAACTAAGGTCAACAAAGTCATGCAACTGTCCTAACTAATCGCATCATATGCGGTGTAGGAAGACATCACTTAGCTACCGTACACTGTGCCTTGACTATGGTCAACAAACACAGCACGAATACTAAGTACTCTACTTCCTAAAATGACGGAGGGTTGCGAATGGTTTTTATGAAAACCTTTAATGCTTTGAACTTGATCTCGTTGCGGAATCAAATGGTTTTTAAATGGAATGTTTTTGAGGCTTTTCTAGTTTTGCTAAAGGGGTCACTCCCGGTGAAGGGATCGTCGGCCCTTTCCTCGTCGAATGAGGTGCGGGATATATCATATATATCACTGTGCAAAGTGGAAACTATAGAAGCGATCAAAGACAAACTGAGGGTTGTAGCATCTGCCAGTTATTGGTAAAGGAGTCACTCCCGGTGAAGGGATCTCGGTCCTTTCCTCATCAAATAAGGTGCAGGATGTTCTATAATGAACACCGCGATGCAAAGCAAGAACTGTTGCTACCTGTTTTATTTTGAAATTCGATTCCACAACATCAATTAGGTTTATTTTCTTTCATTAATCTCATTAATGAATATCCCATCATAAAAGTCCACCTAAACATCACAGATAAATATAACGTACGCTTATGCCATCCGCATTCGCCTCGATGTCCCGTCTGCACCGTTAGGTTAGGTAACTAACGGCAGAGCGGGGAAGGGCTAGCGCGGGTGTAAAACATAAGCAACGTTTATATAATATATCATATATACTATATATAATATCTGTCACAGAACATCACATGATCACAGATAAATCACAGCAGAAGATACATATGAAATATTGGATATACTAGGACGTCCGTGTTTTCAATACGAGCCGGTATAAAACACGGATTCCACGGTCGTGATGAATAGCCAAACCCACACCCCTAGACCCCTACGAGAGCGGCAAGCAACCCTACCAATTCTAGGGTTAGGAGACCCGGGCTCGACTCCTCGAGATGGTCTCCCACTGGACCCTAGAACCCGGTTACTTGTGCTCCCCTCCTTGGGTCTATCCTAGTGCAGAAAAGTAAATAATATACATTAACGGTGACATCTTCCGCAACCTGGAAGTGCCCCAATAAAAGAATATTACATACAAGTTTACATGAATGAAAATGAAAAACACCCATCTCACATAAAAACCCCCCCGGCTATTCAAACACGACGATCCAATATAACATATCCAGCAACACATAACATCACATGTCATCAACGTAAGTAAATATGCGCATCCCAATTGTCGTTGACATATAGCAACGAAACCGGCGATATCACATATTACACTTACGGTCACAGAAAAGAAAGTGTAAAACTACAACAGTTGGAATCCGCAACCTCTTTAGACATCGCATCCCTAATCAAATGAAACACTTAGACATCCCATGCCTAACAATTATAAACCCCGCATTTTAGTCTCATTATCGAAAACTCTTTCCAATATCAAGTCGGGAAATTCAACAAGATTCCCGAAAAACTGATCGAATGCTCGTCGCAAACTTTAGCAGGCGGTCGCACCCCCGATACCGTCGACGAAGTGTACCAAGGCGGAACACCGCTACCGTGAGCACCCGAACGGATGCTTTCGGCGACGGAGTTCTCCTACAGTCACTTGGTCGGGGCTATGGAGTGAGGCTGTCTATTAAGTTTACTCGGCGAGTATCCGCGTACACTACGTGATTGCGACGGACTTTTGATCACATCAAAATTCCGTGGCAACCGATCAAGTGAGACTAAAGTGCTATGTTTATAACATTCATTCAGTTATCACATAATATTCGTGAATTCCAATTGTTGTATCACATTCCGGATAAATAGAAAATGTTAAACTTTCCGATCGAACAATCGAACACCCAAGTTTTCCCGAAACAGCTCAACACATGAAATAAGTCTAACAACATTCAGTTCGTTCCTCAGTACCAACGGTCCAGCCGTAGAAGGGTCAAGCCAACGCCTCACATGTGGCACGCCGTACTGCCCCAAACCCGAAGGTTCAAAGGGCAGTTCAAGACGGTCACATAATCGAGTTAAGGTTTGTTGTCTTCTAGAGAGACCATCGCGTTACTTGCACTACTTAGAACGTCGTTAAACTACGGAAAAATCCAACACTTGGAAATTTCCCGACAGGGGAAAAATTGGGTATTTATATCCGGTCGAACTTTTTTAACATATTCTAAAAATTACCCGGAAAAACACACAGACAAAATTAGACAATCCGATCGATACACTGAGTTCCCAATACAACCCAGAAAATAAAACTCTGGAATAAATATTAAAATATTCTCAGGAAAACCAGCACTAAAAACTAGGAGTTACTGTGAAAATTTAAACAGATGATGGGATAAATTGGCCGCGGAACCGCCGCACAAGCCATGCTTGTGCCGCGGTTCCGCCGCACACTAGAGGAATCATGCTCTCGAATTTCACAGTAATTCTTAGGAATACCTGCTGATTTTTCTGCATATTTTTAATTCACAAAAATCCACGAATTTCAAAAATGTCCAGAGAGCATGTTAAAATCGGGGTTTCGGGTCGATCAGACTTCTAACTCCGTCTGTGCATCGCCTAAGGCTCTAGCTAGGCTCTGATACCACTGTAGGGTTCCTAGGCACACTAATGAAGTCTCACAAGTGATCAAGCATGGCTAATTCAAATTTTACAATTGCCTACAAACCCTAATACGGATCATTAACTAGATATATAGGCGATGCAAGCAAGTAAACGGAAATATAGCTAAAGGGAAGGGGCTACAACCTTTGTAGATCCGGTCCTCCACCTCCTAGGCTCCGCGATGAAGTCCCCTCGCTGTCCAAATCGGATTCTGGACTCAAGCATCGGCTTCATCGAAGAAATGAACGGGCTTAGTCGTCGGCTTCGATGCCGAAGATGATCTACGTTGAGGCATCACTAGATTAAGCTCCACCTTCACAAAGCCATGAAAACTTATGAAGGAAACACCCTATACTACTTGGCAAGAGGTAGAGGATGAAGAAATAGTAGGTGGGTTCACTTTAGAATTGGATTTCTCACTCAATTTCATCACTTGCCATTGGAGTAGCAAGCTTTTCTTCATGGAAGAAGAAGATGAAGAAGAAGAAGAAGATATGATAAGTTAATAAAAAATAGAAAAGAAATATAATACTTATCATATACTAACCCTTGGTTAAGTGTAGAGAATGAACTAGGGTTAGTATAAATGGTTAGGGTTAAGCATGAGACAAGAATGGTGACTTAGTCAATGCTTCATGAATCTTCAACTAAAAACAAACATAGCCACCATTCATTTATCTTTATCATTTTCTTTTGCCAAAATAAACAAAAAGAATAAATAAATGAATAAGTAAATAAAATGAAACCCTAACCATTCATATAACCATGGTCAATTCTTTACACAAACCCAAGCAAACATGTATCATCAAACATGATACAATCATGTGCACAAGTGTATATCACATATACAACTTGCACAATTCAAGTGAGAAAATCCATCTAAAGTGAACCAATACTAGTTAATGCAAAGTAATATATCAAATATATAATTATACATTAAATCAACACTTGATTCAATGATCCGGTCATGTCGCATATAACCAGCTAGTATCCAATGTATCGGCTTATCGAATCAATCCTTAATTCGATAACTAGGTTATATCACATACAACCATTCGATACATTCATCGCAAGAATGGAATACGGTATCACATACACGCATTATTCTCGGTCCCGTACATATCTCATATGCGCTCCTATTTCGTTTCGCTTGAGCCAGGAAACCTCTGTGTAGGACTCTAAAGACTCGTCAATACGCCGGTAGCAGATAATGATCATATCAAACATCCACAAGCCGCAAGCGGTCTGCTAAACGTAACGGCCACCCGGGTATTGAGCGATCAGAAGATCGACGAGCAAGCCCGCTCACACTCCTGTGAATCCAACCAGTAACACTTACCGTACAGTCCGGTCTGTTCGTCTGATATGTCGCATATCTCGCCTAGGGGTGGTAAACGTCAGACCCCAGTAGCTCGATAAGTCATGCCGACGTGAAGTCCATGACATGTGTGAAACTACTGATAACACTTACCAGTAGGTCACTGCAACCCTGGCCAGGGATTTCCTGTTATGGCCAGTCGAGTATAGCGCAACATCAACCCCCAATACCGGGAGAGACGAATCCCCTCCTATCGCTCATTGCCTCCATGTGAATCGGGACTGTACCCAAAAACCACCTGTTTGCACGACTCAGTAGAGCCGTGGTAGGGTGGAAATCAAAGCACAGTGGGAGACACACAAGACTCTATGACGATCTCGGGTCAACAGACTAAGCTGTACCAGTGTCACCAGAGAACTGCCATCTGACGTGAGGTATAATACCATCTGGGAGTTCTCGGCGAGTCCGTTCAGTGTACCCAGTCTCCACTGAGCACCCGTATACCATCTCTGATGTCAAACACCAATGGATATGGGATCATCCATCGCCCATCGCATGGGTCGAGAAGATATACGCTAGTCTACTCTGGAATATCGATGCCCCGTCTCGATATTCCCTCGACTAGGAACATTGAAGGATGTGCCCATGGACTATCCAGGCCCCACTAGTATGATCTGCATCACAGTCCTGGAAGTCGAGTACACATCCTAAGGGCTTTATCAACATGTAACAGAGAGACAGAAAGTATAGACGTTAAGATAAAAAGCAACCAGATAGCGTACTATCATGTCGAGCAAGAAAGTCCTACCTATATATGTCCCAGCATCCACTACAATATACATCCAATGTACAGTAATGGCCTCTAGGGCATACATATAACTAACAAGATTGATACCTGCGTACTACACCCAGTGCATAAGCTACATCAGGGCGTGTACATGACATCGCATACATTATAGATCCTACAGCAGAAGCGTAGGATATAATGCTCATGCGAGCTCTCTCTTCATCAGTCTTTGGGCAAACGTCCTTGAAGAGAGTGACTCCATGGCTAGCGGGTAAGACACCCTGCTTGGAGTATTCCATACTAAACCTCTTAATGTACCAGGTTTGGGACAATCCAAACAATCTTTTAGATCTATCCCTATAGATCTTCATGCCCAATATATACGAGGCATCACCCCGGTCCTTCATGGAGAACCTCTATGATAAGAGCAGTTTGACCGATTGTAGCATAGGAACATCGTTTCCTATCAGAAGAATGTCATCCACGTACAATACGAGGAATGTGACAATACTTCCTACAATCTTCTTGTAAACACAAGGTTCATATGGATTTTTGACGAAATCAAACTCTTTAATAACATCATCAAAACAGATGTTCCAACTCCGTGATGCCTGCTTTAATCTATAAATGGATTTAAGCAACCTAAATGCTTTCCTACTGCTCCTACTATCAATGAAGCCTTTTGGCTGATCCATATAAATGCATTCTTCTAAATCACTATTTAGAAAAGCAGTTTTAACGTCCATCTGCCAGATTTCACAGTCGTAGTGAGCAGCAATAGTAAGTAGGATCCGAATGGATTTAAGCATGGCTACAAGAGAAAAGGTTTCATCATAGTCCAATCCTGGTCTTTGCCGAAAACCTTTCGCTACAAGTATTGCCTTATAGGTATCCACCTGCCTATCTACACCGATCTTTCTCTTAAAGATCCATTTGCACCCTACGGGTTTTACCCCAGAGGGTACAACATCCAAAGTCCATACTTTGTTGGTGTACAAAGACTCTATTTCGGATCTCATGGCATCCAGCCACTTCACAGAGTCACCACTCGTGATAGCTTGCTGAAAACTGGTAGGTTCATCATCATCCATGATGCAATCTTCTCCGTCACCATCTATAAGAAAACCGTTGTATCTCTCCGGTGGGAGAGAATTCTTACCAGATCTACGGAGTGGCTGAGATTCATAAGGTTCTGTTGTAACTTCAGGTTCAACCAAGTCGTCATTTGTAACTTGTGTCTCTAGAACCTCTTCTAGATCTACCACATTACCATCAGCATCATTTGGAAAAATCTCATTTTCTAAAAACGTGGCATACTGAGAAACAAGCACCTTTTGTTTCTCCTTATGGTAGAAAAGATACCCAAACGAATGTTTCGGATATCCCACAAATATACACTTGACCGATCGTGTCTCGAGTTTGTCTGGATTCTGCTTTTTAACAAAAGCCGGATAACCCCAAATCTTAACTCGTTTAAGAGATGGTCTCTTCCCATACCATATCTCATATGGAGTGGTAGACACGGTCTTGGTTGGAACTTTGTTCAACAGAAAAGTTGCAGTCTCTAATGCATGCCCCCAAAAGGAGAGAAGTAACTCAGTATCACTCATCATGGATCGTACCATATCTAATAGGGTATGATTCCGCCGCTCTGACACACCGTTGTGCTGTGGTGTGTAAGGGGGAGTGAGTCGAGAGAGAATCCCATTCTCTTTCAGGAAGTTTAAAAACTCAGTACTAAGATACTCTCCACCTCGATTTGATCGAAGTATTTTGATGCTCATTCCAGTTTGTTTTTCTACTTCAAGTTTGTACTCCTTGAATTTCTCGAAAGCTTCAGACTTGTGCTTTAATAAAAACACATGACCGAATCTCGAGAAATCATCAGTAAAAGTTATGAAGTAAGAAAAACCGCCTCTCGCATGTGTAGACATTGGCCCACATACATCACTATGTATGAGGCCCAAGAGCCATGTAGCTCTTTCTCCGTGTCCAGTAAACGGATTTTGGTCATTTTTCCTTTGATAAAAGACTGACAAGTCGCATAAGATTTATACTCAAAAGGAATTAAATATCCATCTTTATGAAGCTTGTTTAGTCTTGTTTCATTAATATGACCTACAATGCCAAAGAAAAGCTTCATTTATATCTGAAAATTTTCTTTTATTTGTGTGTTGTATGTTGAAAACCGTGTGTTGATTCAGGACGTATATCCCGTTATTAAGTGTACCAGAACCAATCAACTCTTGATTTAGTTTAATATTCATAACATTATGCCGCAATACAAAATGATATCCTTCATTGTCTAACAAAGAAACGGATACAATATTACAAAGCATGCTTGGTACAAAATAACATGGGTTCAAAACCAATATACAACCCGACGGCAACCCTAGGTGATACTCTCCCACTGAAACTGCATGTACATTAGAACCATTTCAAACACGGAGAGTATGATCACCGGTCTTCAAAACTCTGCTATTTCTCAAGCCCTGCACAGAATTGCAGATATGAGAACCCGAACCGGTATCAAATACCCAGGAAGCAGAGTTTATAAAAAAACAGTTTTCAGTTACGAACACACCTGAAGCTAAAGCATCACCATGCTTCCTTTTCATGAGACCAAGGTATTCCGTACACTTCCGCTTCCAGTGCCCCGTCTTCTTGCAGTGAAAACATTCTCCTTTTCCCGACTTTTCAACCTTGGATTTGTCTCTCCTTTTTTCCTTCTTGATTCCACCTCTCGGTTTGGTTGATTTCTTCTTATTCTTTCTCTTGGCCTTGGCTTTTAGGCCCGAAGAGGAAGATTGTCCAATAAGCAGAGAGGGAGACTTCGCCTTAAGCGCGCTCTCTGCATTTCTTAACATATTGAGAAGTTCGGGTAGTGACTTCTCTATGTTATGCATGTTGAAGTTCACTATGAATGGAGCAAAGGCATAGGGAAGAGACTGTAGAACAATATCAGTATATTGCTCGTTCTCCATTGTCCATCTGAGGCCCTCAAGCTCTTCAATAAGAGCTATCATCTTCAAAACGTGATCACCTACTGAAGTGGTAGGACCCATCCGCATCTGAAACAACTTTCGAGATGCTTCGTATCGTAAGATACGAGATTGCTTCCCATACAACTCTTTTGTATGGAGAAAGATGGATTGAACATCCATCTCCTTGTGCTACTTTTGATGTGTATTGTCCATCGATGCAAGCGTGAGGCATTTGGCAGTAGCACAGTCAATATCCCACGTTTTGCGGATCTCCTTATCCGCTACAGAAGATTCAGGGCCTGGGATGGGCGGGGCTGAGACAGTGAGGACATATGATACTTTATCATATGTGAGAGCAATGTTAATGTTTCTCAACCAGTCTTTATAGTTCGGTCCGGTAAGCTTATTTTTCTCTAATAGTAGCTTAAGTCCAGTCATGGTTATCTGCCATTAAGAGAGAGAAAAAAATACACTCAGCGAAAGCTCTTGCAAAGATTAGATTGGTTATTTATCTTATCTAATCGATGTCTCCTACCGCTTTTATCAAATTTTTCCTTCAAACCTTAAAAGGGAAATTTAGCCAGGATTAATTACATACTACAACTTCGCTAAGCGTTTAGCCAGGCCAGTGCCGGTACTTCTGAGGGAGGTTCCCCGTGCTTTCGCACGGACCTAATTAAAATAAACCTCATTTTCCCAAAGGCGTAGCCCTGTTGACACCTTTCTAGACACCTAATGAGTTAGCTAATTGTAAAGTGAACAACTCTCGTTGGAGCAACTTTTGCTCACGGTGGGATCGGGATCCTACTATCACATAGAAGGTATGCAATCTCATTGCAAATTTCAACTCTTGAAACTCCCGATATGGTTTTTACCCCTAGCATTCATGACCTTGGCTACGGTCAACATATCATAAGTACTAGTTAAGTTATACTTGTTATTTCATGATTAATTAGACCCGCTCATATGACCCTTGGCTATGGTCAACATAATCATGTGACTGTCCTAATTAATTGCATCATATGCTGTGTAGGAAGACATCACCTAGCTACCGTACACTACGCCTTGGCTATAGTCAACATACATAGCACGAATACTAAGTACTCTACTTCTTAAAATGACGGAGGGCTGCAAATAGTTTTTAATAAAACTTTTAACGCTTTGAACTTGATATCGTTGTAGAATCCAATGGTTTTAAAAGGAGTGGCTCAAGCTCCACAATTTGAAGACTTGCTTTTTCATAAAAAGCCGAGTAGATTTCAAATATGATTCTACAACATCTTTTTAGGTTCCTTTTTATTTACATTAATCTCATTAATTTAGTCCCATCATTTAGTTCTTAAGCTATTACAGAAAAGAAACGAAAATAGAACGTACGCTTATACCATCCGCATTCGCAACAATGTCCCGTTATGTACCGTTAGGTTACTTAACTAACGGCATAGCAGGGCGGGACTAGCGCGGATGAAAAATATAAGCAACGTTTATTATATATCATATATATAATACATCATTCGTCTCAACATATAAAGTGATCTCATCACAGAATATCAACAGCAGAAGCACATATATGAAAATACAGGATATACTAGGAGGTCCGTATTTTGTATTTAGCCAACAATATAAAATACGGATTCCATGGTCGCGATGAATAGCCAAGCCCACACCCATAGACCCCTATGAGAGCGGTAAGTGACCCTACCAATTCTAGAGTTTAGGAGACCCGGTCTTGACTCCTCAAGATGTCCTCCCACTGAACCCTAGAACCTGGTCACTTGTGCTCCCCTCCTTGGGTCTATCCTAATGAGGAAAAGTAAATAATGTATAACAATGGTGACATCATCCTCAACTCGGAAGTGACCCAATAAAAGAATATTACATACAATTAATTTTTGCATGAATGAAAAGAAAAACTCTCATCTCACATAAAACCCCCGGCCATTCATTCACGACGATCCTGTATATCATATCTCAACAACATATAATATCACATATCATCAACGTAAGTAAGTATGCGTACCCCAATTGTCGTTGATATATAGCAACGAAACCGGTGATACACCACATACTACACTTACGGTCGCAGAAAAGAAAGTTAAAAACTACAACAATTGGAATCAACACTGCCTTTAGACACCATAAGCCCGGAATATCACATATTCAGGATTTCATGACTAACAATGCAAATCTTATATTTAGGTCTCAACCATGAAAACACCTTTTCAAAAGAAGTCTGGTAATTCAACAAGATTCCCGATTCTACCGAGGCCAAAATATTAGATTTACATGCAACTAATTACTTTTCACAAAACTAGTTGGTGTAGATTCTAATTATTGTATCACATTCATAAATATCGAGACAATGTTAAACGTTTCGATCGAGTGAACAAACACCCACAAATTTCCCCGAGAGCTCAACACTTGAGCAAAGCTAAAATACCCAAAAACGTGCCACAGTGCTTATGAACCAACCGTAGAAGGGTCAACCCTTGCCTCACCTATGGCGCCACGGGACTACGACAAACCTTAAGGTTCGGCCGCGGTTCCATGGTCATAGAATCGAGTTAGGGTTATGTTCCTCTAGAGGGTTCATAGGGTTACTTGCATGAACATTCAAATATCTTTAACTTGGAAAATTCCAACACATGGAAAATTTCCAGCGAGGGCAATAAGGTGGTGTGTGATGTTCGTTCGAACTGTTTAACGTCGTCCAATTTACCAAAACAATGTTAAAGTTACGACTATGAAATACTCCGAATTAGCCCCTAAACAAAATTAACATCACATGAAATTTTGGGCTAAACTAGCAAGAACTGAAACCCCAAAATCTACAGACCAGACCAACAGAGCAAAACGAGACAATTTTGAGGCAGGGGGCCGGCCAGCTCGGGAAAAAGAGGGATGCGGCCGGTTTTTTAGTGGTGGATTTGCCTCGTTTTTCTCCAGTGTTCTCAGTACATCACATGTAAGCTTCTGCAGTTTTTTTCGAGCCATTTAAAAAAAGACAGAGAGCAATATTTCAGGGTTCCAGAAATCGTTAATTCGGAGTTGTTTCGGTTTCGTAATTTATCTAACATCGTCTAAATTTCTAGCTTGGCTCTGATACCATTATAGGTCAGGCAGCCATCCTATCCAATGGGGTCGCCGTGGCACCAACGGGTCCTTCAGCAACTACTTTTTACGCATGCCCCCTCGCGAGGACTACAACCCCCCGGAACACCTTCCGGTCATGGGACACTCTGGGGGTAAAGTGCATATGCTTCGCCACACTGTCACAGTGAGAACCTCCCCATAGGTCGACATCTAATGCCTAGTAGCACTGATACCACTGTAGGGATTCTCTAGTACCATCCTATGTTTTGGGAGGCATCACACATGCTATATTAAAATTTTAGGGGGTGCTAAACAATACCAACCATTAATGAACTAAAAAAATAGAGTAACAACATATAGTATCTCATACTAAGTAGTGTCTAACACTAAGAGGTAAGTAATACAACCTTTGTAGACCTTCTCTTGTGACTCCTTGGATCGAGTAGGGTTTGAACCGGTTCGTTTGAATCCTTCCAAGTCCACGATGATCTACCACGAAGTCCCTTTGCTCAAGCTCCTAGCTTCACTTGATCTTTGAAGAAGTGGAGCAATAAACCTACATAATGGGCTAAACTAGTATAGATTGGTGATGTGGGTTTGGATCTCACTCAAAAACCTTTTCTTTTTAAGTTCTTCCCTCACTTTTGAAACCCTAGAAAGCTTGAAGGAGGAAGAAGGAGATGGAGGCTAAACTTGACTCAAGTATAGATAATATGAAACATAATCCAAAGAGAATTAATTATGCCATGCTTAACTATAGTTACAAAATATCTAGATATTTTGAGACTTGAGGTTAAGCAAAACCATGAACTACAAAACCATGGGCAATGAAACCATGGTATTGACTTTGGTCAACATAAGAAAAGAGAGTTGACTAGTCAACCATGATTTTATTCCCATTTTTCTTTTCTCAAATAATCAAAATATACATATATTTGTTACCATGTGAGTCTTGCATTGCCACTACTAATGTATCATCAACTATGGCAAATGTATGCTTGTATGTGTGCATCCATATCAACATACACACATGCATGCATCATAAAAAAATAGGTTTTAATAAATGAGCTAATGGACTTTATATTAAATCAACACCTGATTTAATAACCCGGTCATATCACATACGACTCGTCCAATAGTAAACACCCGATTAAAATACGGTATCATATACACGCATTTAATCGAGCTCCCACACATATCCCATATGCACCCCACATCTTTTCGCCTGAGCTAGGAGACCCCTTTGTGGGACTCTAAGACTTGTAATTACGCTAGCAGTAGGCAGTGATCATATCACATACCCACAAACCGTCAGTGGCACAAGCTGTACGTAACGGCTCCCAGGTATTGAGCGACCAGAAGTAACACAAGCGAATCTGATAAAACTCCCGTCGAGCTAACTGGCAACACTTACCATACAGTCCGGTCTCTTCGTCAGATATGCTGCATATCAAGTCTAGGGATGGTATCGTCGACCCCATTAACTCAATAAGTCATGTCGGTATATGGCTCATAACAGATCGAGAAACTACTGATAACACTTATCTTTAAATCTCAGCAGCCCTGGCTAGGGACTTCATGTTATAGCCAATCGTGCATAGCGCAACATCAACCCCCAATACCGGGAGAGGCGAAACCCCTCCTATCGCTCATTGCCTCCATGTGCCTCAGGACTGTACCCAAAATCCACCTGTTTGCACGACTCAGTAGAGCCGTGGTAAGGTGGAGATCAAAGTACAGTGGGAGGACACGCAAGACTCTATGATGATCTCGGGTCTACAGACTAACCTGTACCAGTGTCACCTGAGAACTGCTATCCGACGATAGATATAATACCACATAGGAGTTCTCGGCGATTCCGTTCAGTGTACCCAGTCTCATTGAGCACCCATATACGGTCTTTGGTGTCACTACACTAATGGATATGGGATCATCCATCGCCTATCATATGGGACAAGTAACGTATACGCTAGTCTACTATGGAAATATCGATACCCCATCTCGATACAACCACAACTAGGAACATTTCAAGGATATACTTATAAACTACACATGTCCCACCAATATGATCCACATCATAATCTCAGTAGTCAAGCAAATATCCTAAGGGCTTTATCAACATGTACCAAATGAGTGAAAGCATGATCAAATGAACATGTCAGATAAAGTACAACCAGATAGCATACTATCATATCGAGCAAGAATGTCCCCTGAATACACACACACACATACCGGTACATACACTATCATATAATGGCTTCTAAGGCATACATATATCCAACACTACCAGCCAGGGATAACCGAGCAGGGTAGCTGCTCGGTTGCCTCTTGACGAAGGCTTTGATCCTTAGCGCGGGAGGGCATAGAAAGGCCTGCTAAGTATGGATCAAGCAGGGTTACTGCCCGGTGGCCTCTTAGCGAGGGCTTTGATCCCTGGCATCGGTGGGTAGGGAATTACCAGCCAGGGATAACCGATCAGGGAGCTTCCCGGTTGCCTCTTGGTGAGGGCTTTGATCCTTAGCGCGGGAGGGCATTGGGAGGCCTGCTAAGTATGGACCGAGCATGGTAGCTTCCCGGTGGCCTCTTAGCGAGGGCTTTGATCCCTGGCGTCGGTGGGTAGGGAACTACCAGCCAGGGATAACCGAGCAGGTAGCTGCCCGGTTGCCTCTTGGTGAGGGCTTTGATCCTTAGCGCGGGAGGGCATTGGGAGGCCTGCTAAGGATGGACCGAGCAGGGTTACTGCCCGGTGGCCTCTTGGCGAGGGCTTTGATCCATGGCGTCGGTGGATAGGGAACTACCAGCCAGGGATAACCGAGCAGGGAGCTTCCCGGTTGCCTCTTGGTGAGGGCTTTGATCCTTAGCACGGGAGGGCATAGAGAGGCCTGCTAAGGATGGACCGAGCAAGGTAGCTACTCGGTAGCCTCTTGGCGAGGGCTTTGATCCCTGGCATCGGTGGGTAGGGAACTACCAGCCAGGGAGCAGGGAGCTGACCGGTTGCCTCTTAGTGAGGGCTTCGATCCTTAGCGTCATGGGGTAAGAAATTACCAGCCAAGGATAGACCGAGCAGGGTAGCCGCTCGGTTGATTCATGAGGTTTTGTGCGGCCTTCCCCAGTGTGAACATTGGGAAGAGGTACTGTCGCGGGCGACATGTGTTATGAACGCGTGGGGGAGGCGAAGCGTAAGAGCAGCGTCATTTCGATTTCTCCTAGAAAGGCGGGATGCCTGCCGCGTGGCAGTACAGTTGTGCGTGAAACGAGCGACTGTTGGAATTTTGAGGGCACTGTGGGGCTATAAAACGGAGGGAGCGTTGATTACTCATTTCTTCACACCCAAAACGTAAGAATGGAGGACCTCCCTTTTACCATCCCCGGCATCATAAACTTTGAGGACGTGTACCTGTACGACCATTATTGCAACGAGGATACGGTAAAGTTAGTGATAGGACGCATTGAGGATCATTTCGGCCTACTGCTTCCCCGGTGCTCACCCATCCTCCAGCTGTTGATGTACTCCATCTGGAGGGCATTGCCCGGGCTGCACAACCCCTTGTCTGAGCAGTTGAAGGACGAGGCGGTTGGTAAGCTGAGGTCCTTGTGCTGCTTCAGCCTGATCTCGACGGGTCGGCGGGATCGCTCGGTGGCACTCATCCTTGAGTGCTGATTTGTTCGAAAAGAGTGTTTGTAGTTAACCGCAATCAATAACGGTGTCGCGTGTAGCTAGACCGAGATGAGTACGGGTCGTCCTCTGGGAAAAGTTGAACCTTTTATTCTTACTTTAGATGTGTTGAGAAAGGAGGAAGAAATAAGAATTTTGAAGAATGATTTCTAGATCTACGTTAAGCAAGAATGCAAAAAATATAGATCTAGATTATTTTAGGGGTGTAGTTAATATAATAAGGGGGCTTGTAGGGTTCGTTAGGATTTAGTAGTTATGGACGATTAATTAAAAGTTACCCTTTTTATCCTTTAATAGATTTAAAACCAGAACGATGGTGATGCGTGTAGATTAGGGTTTCTGGAGGGAAAAGGAATCCCACTCTTAACCCTTATCTCGACACGGAACACCGTTCATATCTAGCCTTTACCAAAACAATCATTAATCTAATCTCTAATCGCGGTCGGAACCAACAAAGAATTGTTAGCGCGCCCGATTAGGAGGTTAATGATTCTTTTAATAAAGTTCATAAACTTTATAGGACTTAAAAAGGGTTTAGGGATGTTCATCATCCATTAGCCTACCCTAATCCTACGAACCCTAACAAGCGGAGAATTACTCGCGTATGTTGGGAGAAAAAGAGATGGAAAGAAATTGCATAATTAAACTACGAAGAAATAGAATAGGAAAAAGAGCTACCTTTATTAATCAACAATATTCATTACACTTTGATCCCTTAGAAAATGATTACAAATACTAGTTTGCTTCTCGATCTCTTCCAAGGAGGTAGACGAACAGTTGATGACCAGCCTGGATGCGTGAGCCGTCTTGGACTTCGTGATCACGTCGGCTTGATAACTTTTCTAAGAGGCTCTCGGTGCCCTTTTATAGTGTAAAGCCAGAATCTTCTTGTTGAAAACTTGGTAAAATATAGCTTAGATTTATGCCCCAAAATTTTAGCCAACGATCTCTCTAGATTGCCGCGGATCCGCGGCCAACAGGGGGGTTTGGCCGCGGTTCCGCGGCCAACGGTGGGGATCTCTTGATTATTTTTCTTGGGCTTTGTGATTGTGACATGTGGCAATCCTAGGCACCTTCAGAATTCAGAAATCTTCTCTCGGTTGCTCCCAGACTTGGTCTCCAAGTTTTGCTTCTTAATTTGGTAAGTTTTCTTCAACAACTTGATTTGTTTGATAAATTCTGCATAACAACTTGGAAAATTCTGCACAATAATCTCAAATAATATTTAGTAGGCTTATTTCTACTAGGATTTCGTCAATGAATTTATTTGCATACATTTTCCTACCAAATACTAATTAAAATATATTAACACATGGAAAATGGTGTTTTAACACATAAACCCTCATATGTATAATATATCATAATAAAGTCCTTTTTTAATATGAAAATGGTAGGAAAAATGTAATACAGATGTGCAGTTTTATCAACTGAACAAATACCCCCAAACTTTTCTTTGATCGTCCCGAGCAAACTAGTTTATTTAAGAGGAGAAAAAAAAAGGAGAAAACTAAGCACACTTTCATAGGCAGACACGATTGCACTTAGCACGTGCAACAAGCCGTTAAACCTCTAGGTGTCCCTAGTAGGAGGAGTGTTGTCTCCTGAGGGTTTTCAGCGGATTACACCCACAAAATCCTATAACAAAAGAGAGATGGTAAAGTTTATATATAAAGATAAGAACCATAAAAGAAATACTTTGAAAATTTAGAGTTTCCAACTACACTAGCTTTTCAGTTGTCATGAGTCCTATCTTAATAGTCATGAAAAAATGTTAGAAATCACATAATCCCTCAATAAAACATTGTCTTTATTCTTCATTCCTACCTTTCATCCAAACATTGATCATATAATCCCACGTGTGTGAAATGGACATCCCTACACTTGAAGAATTCAATTCAAGCTATCATACTCTTGTCCATCTAGCTCAGTACTTTTTAACTTGATAAATATTTAGATTTGCTCACACATTTTCATGCGACCGTTAATACTTCTTGAGATACTAACCAACCGATTACTCATGTGCTTGCTAATTAGGTGATAATATTTTCCTCGTCTTGCACCACCTAAGACTTAGCAGTGACTCCCAGACCAGTTAGCCTTAGGGCACTAGGTGAAGAGGCACCCTCGCTATATTTTTTATTGCTGCCTTGTGGATACAAAACCAGTGTTCATTTTTTCTTTTCACCATTTTTATATTTTCTTCATTTTTTTATTTCCTTCATACTTTGGCTTTTAGACAAGAGCATTTCAAGCTATTCTCTACTATCCCGAGTTTCAAGACGTGTGTAAGTGCATATAGTAGGGTATCAACATTCAAATGTTTGGCTTCCAGAATAGAAACTATTTTTCAGACATATTTTTATCCTCAGATTAGTGACTTCCTTCATCTTACTAACCTTTGGGACAACGGCTCATAACTACTTATTACCAGTTCGTTTAAGAAAACTTCTAATTTTCTTGGTTTTCTTAAACTATTCCTATCTTTTGGATGTAATTTTTCACTTTCTACTCTTTTGTTATAAAAGAATTTTTTTTTAAATTTTTGAAAATGTTGTGCTTATGCAAAATATGATGCAAATTGATGTGTAAATAAGCACAAACCTCTCCCAAACTTGTTTTCAACAGTGTCCTCACTGTTGCTATCTGCTGAATCACAAAAACCTGTAAGCTTGGGGGGACATTATTAATGGGGGCAAAAATATATGAAAATGAAAATCCTCCCCCAAACTTATTTTTGGCTCACAAATTTGAGGACAAAAGTTATGTTCAAGAGCCAAAAATATACCCCCCCTCAAACATAAGTTAGACAATACGAAGCATTTTAAGAGGGGGTGAGTCATTTGGTCAAAGTAAGGCTTTAGAAAGACCAAAAGTTAATACCAACCATTCAAAGATTTTATCAGTATAACGTATAGGTTGGTGGAAGAATAGGTTGTAGTGAGTCAAGAAAAAATGGGGAAGGGATAAGAGGTGGTCTGGAAAGGGTTTGAAATTAGAGAAAAGAAAGAATGAGGATGAATGTGAATGATTAAGAAGAAAGAATGGGGACGGTTCAACCTCTATAAGTGGAGATTGATTAGTCACAAAATCCGTATTGTTTAAAAATTCAAGTTCGTCAGCAAAAAGTTCTTCAAAACTTTTATCGATGGTGTGATTGAACATTTTGCTGTCAAAGAGTTTTGTGCCAGAGTTTATTCTACTTGATTTATCAAAAATCATTGAGGTAGAGGACTCGAAAAACTTATCGACCTCATTTTCAAAAATATCTAAATCAAGTTGAATTTCTGGTATTATTGAACTTGAATTAACGGATTGTGATTTATCAAAACTCTCTGAAACTATAGGAACAGAAGAAGAACCGAAGAAAGTAGAAGGTGAAATGGGTAAACAAATTGGTGTGTCGAGTGTTGCTGAACCAGATGTGGAAGATGGAGGCTGTATTTCGGTCTGATCTTCGGGTATACCATTATCATCAACTTCAAGACATATTTGGGGTTCGGGAAGAATTAAAGGCTCAAGATGATGACCACAAGGAAGTGAAAGGATTTGATGAATTGGTGAGACAAAATCATCCAATATTTCGGGTTCATCAATCAAAATATCCCCAACATCAATCAC
Organism: Agapanthus africanus; assembly: GCA_030015575.1. NCBI lineage: Eukaryota > Viridiplantae > Streptophyta > Magnoliopsida > Asparagales > Amaryllidaceae > Agapanthus > Agapanthus africanus. Next base: position 824,875,315 of record CM057338.1, on the reverse strand, counting down.
CTCATTCAAGTGAAGGTTAAAATTCTCAAACTCCTCATCAAAAGTATGGTTTTCAATCAGTTTTGGTTCAAGAGTGGAGGTGTAGAGATCACAAGGGTTCGGTGTGGTTTCATTTGAAATGGAATCTTCACAGTTGGGTATATCAAACACTACAAAGTCACACAACTTATCAGACATTGTACTTGATGAATCTATGAAACTGGAGTTGTGGATTTCAGTTTGGAATGGGGAGGTTTGATTAGGAAGGGTGTACAGTTCTGTCTTACTACCCAAATCCTTCATTTTGTCTGATGCCCATATTATATACTGAAAAATCTTGGGCTGGTTCGGAACTCGTTGCCTTTTCATATTTAGCCATGCTTTCCTTCCATTCCTCTCTAATGCGGTTCATCATCACTATACCTTCTTCTAATTTCCGCTCAAGACTAGACTTTGGTTGATAAGGGGTTTCAGTATAAGATTGAAATTCCTGTGGATAATTAAAACTCCCAAATGACTGATTAGAAGAACTGTCTAGAGAAGGTGGAAAAGTCGGATTGGATTGATAGGAATAGAATGGTTGCGAAAATTGGGTAGGAGTAGGATCAATATTATGATAAGAAGAATATTGATATAGGTTGGTCGGTTGGCTATCAAACTCTTCTTTGGAAAGTGGAGGTGACGGTTGATATTGGTCCGGGTTGAAACTTTGGCCTCTAGCCCTAGCTATGTGCTCAGCAATGGACATTCTTCTAGGGACTTCCTCACTCTAGGTATCAACTGAAACAGGTGTAGGATTAGGATACGGTTGATAAGACCTAGACTGAGGTGGCCAACTGTTTCTTCCTGCTTGTTCTATATGATCTCTTAAGGACATGGAAGAGCCGGACGGTATACCGAAGGGATTATGAAAATAAGAGATATCTGGTTATGGACAGCAAAGCTCGGCAAGAGATCGTCTGTTTGGGTTACCCATTATAAGAAGAGAAGAAGGGGGAAGGGTAAAAAGGGGAGAAAATGATTGGTTTGTTTTGAAAAATGACGGATTTAGACAAATCACACAAAAATGCACAAACAACCCTAGAACTATGGTTACCTAGGTCCAGTCTCTAGACCGCTCCTAGACTTCCAAAGGACAAGCCGCAGGATCAATCCTCTACCGCCTCCGTACTACCCTTGTAGCCAAGTAAGTGCCAGGTAAGTGGGGAGGAACCACAGTAGTGGGCCTAATTAAAAACCACTAGCCTTTGGCACACTTTCCTAGGCACTACAAAAGTAATGCGGATAAGCGATAGATTACCCACGACCTTCCTCTGTCCTTATTGAGCGCGACAGTCCTCAGAGTCTGGTCTAGATATTTTTTAAATTAATGAAGGGTTGATGCAGATGCTCGGTTTGTGATTTGTGGGGCTTAGGAAGGGTGATGAAATCCGCACCTAATCTGGATTTTGGTCTTGCCCCTTAAAAATCCGTATTAAAATATGAAATAACAAACCGCAAAACAAAACTTTGCAAAAAGATTTTTGAGCGGCGATATTTTTGCAAAGAATCCTGGAGAAAAGATATTTTATTGGATTTCAGAGGAGAGAGAAGGAGGTTAGAATCTTACCAGAGAAGACTGAAGCCCTAGATCTCCTAACTGGCCGCGCTTCCGCTGCCGATGTGCACTTCCGGCCACGGTTCCGCCGCAAGAGGGAGAGATCAATTGATGAATTTTTTTTCTGTGGCCTTCTCTACTTCTTTGGATCTCAATGAATGTATCTGTCTCCTGTTTCCTCAAGTCTGTGACTCCAGATTCCCTCGCAAAATTCACACAATAATCGTTAAATATACAATTTGCAGTTTTGTTTTATTTATGATACAGATCGTATAAGAATGCAACACAAATAGTAAGAATAAAAAATTACACACGTATCCCCGGCAACGGCGCCATTTGATTGACACGAAAAAGTGTTTTTGTAGTTTAACCGCAATCAATAACGGTGTCGCGTATAGCTAGACCGAGATGAGTACGGGTCGTCCTCTGGAAAAAGTTGAACCTTTTATTCTTACTTTAGATGTGTTGAGAAATGAGGAAGAAATAAGAATTTTGAAGAATGATTTCTAGATCTACGTTAAGCAAGAATGCAAAAAATATAGATCTAGATTATTTTAGGGGTGTAGTTAATATAATAAGGGGGCTTGTAGGGTTCGTTAGGATTTAGTAGTTATGGACGATTAATTAAAAGTTACCCTTTTTATCCTTTAATAGATTTAAAACTAGAACGACGGTGATGCGTGTAGATTAGGGTTTCTGGAGGGAAAAGGAATCCCACTCTTAACCCTTATCTCGACACGGAACTCCGTTCATATCTAGCCTTTACCAAAACAATCATTAATCTAATCTCTAATCGCGGTCGGAACGAACAAAGAAATTTTAGCGCGCCCGATTAGGAGGTTAATGATTCTTTTAATAAAGTTCATAAACTTTATAGGACTTAAAAAGGGTTTAGGGATGTTCATCATCCATTAGCCTACCCTAATCCTACGAACCCTAATAAGCGGAGAATTACTCGCGCATGTTGGGAGAAAAAGAGATGGAAAGAAATTGCATAATTAAACTACGAAGAAATAGAATAGGAAAAAGAGCTACCTTTATTAATCAACAATATTCATTACACTTTGATCCCTTAGAAAATGATTACAAATACTAGTTTGCTTCTCGATCTCTTCCAAGGAGGTAGACGAACAGTTGATGACCAGCCTGGATGCGTGAGCCGTCTTGGACTTCGTGATCGCGTCGGCTTGATAACTTTTCCAAGAGGCTCTCGGTGCCCTTTTATAGTGTAAAGCCAGAATCTTCTTGTTGAAAACTTGGTAAAATATAGCTTAGATTTATGCCCCAAAATTTTAGCCAACGATCTCTCTAGATTGCCGCGGATCCACGGCCAACAGGGGGGTTTGGCGGCGGTTCCGCGGCCAATGGTGGGGATCTCTTGATTATTTTTCTTGGGCTTTGTGATTATGACATGTGGCAATCCTAGGCACCTTCAGAATTCAGAAATCTTCTCTCGATTGCTCCCAGACTTGGTCTCCAAGTTTTGCTTCTTAATTTGGCAAGTTTTCTTCAACAACTTGATTTGTTTGATAAATTCTGCATAACAACTTGGAAAATTCTGCACAATAATCTCAAATAATATTTAGTAGGCTTATTTCTACTAGGATTTGGTCAATGAATTTATTTGCATACATTTTCCTACCAAGTACTAATTAAAATATATTAACACATGGAAAATGGTGTTTTAACACATAAACCCTCATCTGTATAATATATCATAATAAAGTCCTTTTTTAATATGAAAATGGTAAGAAAAATGTAATACAGATGTGCAGTTTTATCAACTGAACAAGAGCTACTAATTAAGGCATCATGCCGACGTTCGCGGACGGCATCAGAGGAAGAGGTCCGAGGCGGCTAGGGCTCGGCTGGCGGAAATATCCTAGGAGTACCACGAGCAATGTTTCCTTCACCCCTTCCCCTGCTACTGTAATTTTTCTTTTTTTTCTTTTCAATGTGGCTGAGGAGCCCACAATACCTTTTTGAATTAATAAAATTCTTATTTTCTACAATGCTCTTTCGTGTCCTTCTTGTTTGTTTAAATAAAAAGAACTTAGAAGAATTTACATTGCTTTGTTGAAGAATCCAAGTAGCGGTCTGCGAAGGATGGATCGAGCAGGGTAGCTGCTTGGTGGATCCGGAGGTTCTGCCCGACCTTCCTAGGTTCGTGAACATTGGGAGGGGCTACCGTCATAGGTTGCACATGCCAGGAATTCTCGGGAAGTTGCGTCAGTTCTTGCTACGTGGCGGCACGGTATTGGATTAATCTTGGCGGATTCTAGGATTCACGCGTGAATCTGGGCCTTCAAGGATTCCGTTTGGGGTTATAAATAGAGAAGGAGACGGCAGCCCCTTCGGCACCGCTTTCTTTTGAGATGACTGGGCGCATTTATTTGAGGCCTTGAACCCGAGCTTCAGAGAATACTCCATTTCTTTCTAGTTCGGGCCCCGATTGATGAGGCCGGCACCACAGCCTTTGTCGGTCGAGGACCCGTTGTCGTAAAGGATCCAATCAGGGACCGAGTCGGGCTTCCCATCGACCGAGGGTTGAGCTGCGGGGGCCGGCGTTGACTTCGGCTCCTTGCTGGGGATGGTGCACTCGATGATAAAATCGACCAGGGCTTGTGCTTTGATAGCCTGCCTCGGGCGGTATTTTATGTCGAACTGGGACAACTGCTACTTTCACTTCTCCAAGCGGCCAGAGGACTCGGGTGAGACGAGGATGGCCCCCAAAGGGCGCTCGGTAAGAACGAGGATGGTGTGTGCCTGGAAATAGTGCCGTAGCTTCCTTGATGCCACGATGAGTGCCAAGACGATCTTCTCTATGGCTGCGTATCTCGTTTCTGTGTCTTTGAAGACGTGGCTCACATAGTATACCGGCTTTTGGACTCCGTCGACCTTTCGGACGAGCACCGAGCCCGCTGCTTGGTCGGATACCACCAGATACAATGATAGCTCGTCCCTTTCAACTGGTCGGGTGAGCAGCGGTGAAGTCGCAAGGTGCCTCTTTAATTGGTCAAAGGAGGTCTGGCACTTGTTGGGGTAAAAATTTACACCCCGGTTGACCAAGTCAAAATCAAAGTCAACCCCAAGCCAAGTCGGCCCAAGCTCAGATCAAGTGGGCCCATGCCCGGGTCGAGCCCGAACATGAAGCGGCCGGCCTCCCCCCATGCCAAAATAAAATGTTGTAATAAATAATTTTGTTGTATTTCTTGTATTTTTACTTTATGAATAAATGTAAGAAAATGGGCATAAAGCTAAATTTGTGTAAAGCCCATGACTTATGTGCAAAAATAAATGGCACATGAGCCATGGGCTAGGCAAAATGCCATTTTGTGAAGCCCAAGGGGCTATGTGTAAAGTGTATAGCCTATAAAGGCAAAGATAATGAAAATATCCCTACAACTTTTTTCTCTCTCCAAAGAAAAATCTAGATCTGTGATCTTCTCCTTCCTCAAGATTCTAAACCTTCATCTTTTTTCTTTTTAATTAAATCAAGAGTTTTACTTTTCCTTTTCCAAAACTAAATAGTTTTTCACCACAAAACCCACAAAGGGGAACTCAGATCTGCCATCAGATCTCTGAAAGGAGAGATTTTTAGAATCTCATATTTCTTGATCTTCAAGATCCAGCCAACAAAAGAAGAAAAAAGAGACCCATCTCCAGAAACCCCACTCTGGGGAAGAACTAGGGCTCAAGGGGAGAAGCCCTTCATCAGCTTCAAAACATCTTAGAAGTTTAACTCCTCATATATATAAATAAATATATATATATATACACACACACACAGAATAATAAATGCTCCTTTCTGGGAGTACAACTCCCATTGCAGGGACCAAGTCCCTTTTGCTGCTCGAGCGCCCATGTGCTGACACATGGTGTGCTAGCGCTAGCGCTCGAGCGCCCACGTGCTGACACATGGTGCGCTAGCGCTAGCGCTCGAGCGCCCACATGCTGACACATGGTGCGCCAGTGCTCATAGTGCTAGCGCGCTTGCGCTCAGAGTGCTAGCGCCCAAAGCGCCAGCGCTCGAGCGCCTACGTGTTGACACGTGGCGCGCTAGCGCTCAAAGCGCTAACGCTCTTGTGCTCAGAGCGCTAGCGTTCTTGCGCTCGGAGCGCTAGCGCCTGAGCGCCCACATGCTGACACGTGACGCGCTAGCGCTCTTGCGCTCAGAGCGCTAGCGCCCAAAGCGCTAGCGCCCGAGCGCCCTAGCGCCTACGTGTTGACACGTGGCGCGTTAGCGCTCAGTGCGCTAGGCCCACGTGCTGACACGTGGCGCGCTAGCGCTCTTGCGCTCAAAGCGCTGGCGCTGGCCCCACGCATCCTTTGGATGCCTTTCCCCCCTTTTTATATATATATATATACATACATATATATATGTATATGTATAGATACATATGTATACATATATACACACACACATACTCCACAACACTATCCCCCTCAAAAAATTTTTTTAGGCCGGGGCGCTGCCCCACACCCCGCAAGGGGGCTGCTAGCCCCCTTGACCCCCAGCCCGCTATCCGGGTAGTGGGACCCCCGTAAAAACTCTGCAGGGCCCCTGATATATCTAAGCCCCCTCCAAAACAAAACACACGTGCACTGCACATTGAGTTCGCATGGCCAGTTTAACCCGTCAATCGGAGGTTCCCTCGCTCCAAAGGCGAGGGGTAATTAACGGCAGCTTAGTCCACGGCTGCCGGAGATTCGGATCCCCACAATCAATAAACCCCCGCCTACCCTAGGCAGGGGGAATCTGTAGTATGCTTGAAAAGCGCGCGCATATTCCCATCTCAATGTGGTGACGAAAAACACCCTACAGATTCTGGCACGTCCGGTGGGACCTTTCTCTCCTCCCATATTTCGGGTTAAACGGTCATGCGAACTCAATCAATATACATATCGATTGCCTATACTGAAATGATGTTTTTTTTCGTGCAGCAATCAACTTTCGACAACAATGTCTCCCAAGATGAATTCAGCTTCCAACATGACCCCGATGCCATACGTGGTCAAGGTCAATGCTCGTGTGGTTCTCCCCGCAAGCCTCAGTCGACAGTGGGAGGAACTGCCCTGCCAGTTTGGCTCCGTCATCATCTACCCTGCCGGAAGCGCTCATCTGGCAGAAATCCCGGCAAAACAGGTGGCCAAGCCGGTCTCAAGGGGCAGGAAGCCGAATGTTGTGATCGCTAAGGCGCCACAACCGAAACTTAAGACAGCGCCTGAACGACTCTCTGGTGCTCCAGCTGGGGGCAAGGCTTTCGGTACAAAGGGAAACATCAAACGCCGCGGACGAGCTCAAGCGATGACTCTATCAAATGCACGATCAGGCGTCTCCTCTGGCCTTTCTATCAATCGGTCTACAGCGTCTTCCCGAAAGGCCGAAGTCTGCCAAGTGCTTAAAACAGAGAAGTTAAGGCAGAAGCGGCTCAGGTATCGAGCCAACAAGAGGGACAGGATTCCAGCCAGGTGGAATCTTGTGAGGTTCTAAGAGCAGGGTTGACCCGCGACGACGGCTGAATCGGCCGTAAAAAATTAGCAATTCCTTCGAACCTCTGAAGTGGGTTCAAAAAATGCCATGACCGCCAGAATCAAGAAGACAGCGGTCCGAACGTCGCTACAAAGAGACGTGTCCTGGCCCCAATAGAGAAAGTTTGACACTATCTCTTCAAGAGTCTATCAGGCGCTCTGTGCCGCACGAAAGCAGCGGGGCAAACCCAGAAAAGAAGCACCAACACCATTCAAGAACCTAGTCAGGCCAGCCGCCGATAATAAAAAAAGGGCTGGATATATTATCCATATGGTCTATATGGCGGGCGGGCGCCCCAGCGACAACCTTCGCAGCAAAAGCAAGGATGGGGCCACCACATCCCAAGCCCAATCTGGCTTGAATGTGGTTTCCGCTGCCCAAGAACTGCCGCCTCCGTTGGATGAAGAAAACCCTCTCGATGAGGATGATAGGCAGAAAGACCCCTCGGTCCATGCAGAGTCAAGCTCGGACAGCGAGGAAGAGCCGACTTTCCGCCCCAAGACCGCGTAGCAAGAGCTGCTTCAAGAGCTTCGAAAACAGCTCAAGAGCAAAGATAAAGAGATGGCCAAGCTCTATTCGAAAATTGACGACCTAACGAATGTTTTGATGCAGCTTACGGCTCAAATTTCTCGAGCGCCTCCCAATCAAGCACAAGTCGCTACTCATCAGCCGGGTGATGACAATCCGAAGTAGCCAATGCCTGTTCCTTTGGATCCAAGACTGGTCGAGCCGCACGAAAGCCGGCCACATTCCGCTTCTGGGGACGCTTTGGCCCCAGATAGCACTATTCCGCGAACACAAGATCGGATAATGGATTTAGTCACCAACAAAGTTAAAACATTGGTGGCTGAAGCTGAAGCTCAGAAAGAAATTGGCAGTAGTGGGCGGCCATATCCCGCACAGTACGATCTGATCGAGTTCCCGAGCGGCTACGTCATTCCAAAGTTCGGAAGATTTGACAGGACAGGAAATGCAAATCAGCACGTCACCCACTTCAAAGCCTCGTGCGGAAATACATGGGGCAATGACGCGCTCCTTCTTCATCAGTTTGTCAACAGCCTGACCGGTGTCGCCTTCGACTGGTACGTGAGCATACCAGATGGGTCCGTCATTACCTTTGCCTAAATGGAGTCTCTGTTTCGGCAAAGGTTCATAAGTGTCAGTGATAAAATCTCCATTGCCGACCTTGTGAGGACTAAGCCGGGGAAGAATGGAAGCAACACCGACTTTATCGCCTAATGGAGTAATCTCACGGTCAAGTGCGAACCGCCGCTGGAGCAGGACCAGTCCGTCAACCTTCTCATTGGGAACCTCAGCAATTGGATGGTCCCATTCTTATGTACAGCGGGCCTCAAGGCATTTCAGGAGCTAACCAAGAAAGTCCAAATGCTGGAACGCTCGAAGCAAGAGTCCCCGCCGGACTCTCAGAGAGACAAGACTTAGAAAAGCAAGTGGGATGACAACCGTAGAAGCGGGAGTTCCAGCAGTACCAATGTCTTCAATGCGTCCGACAACGAAGAAAAACGAAGGGCGGGCGAATCCAAAACCAACCGGTCTCGAAAGCCATTGCTGGGAGGAGATGGGCCTTCCCTAGAGGAGAAAAAGAACAAGGTTTACTCTTTCAGAAGAGACAAGGTCCGGAAGATATTTAAAGATGCCTTGAACAATGGTCTACAATTGCCAGAGTCGAAAAGACCTCAAGAAGCAAAAATGACCGACAATCCCCTGTATTGCCCGTACCACCGAGTAGTGAGCCATGCGATCGAGGATTGCTATATCTTCAAAGACTGGGTCGAGAAGCAGTACAAGGCTGGAGAGATCGAACTGTCCAAAAGTGTGTTGGTGAATAATCAAGTTGCAACCACCAACTTTATACAGACAGAAGCTGAAGCCTTCTGGGAGCAGGCAGCCGAACCCGCTGCCCTGAGAAATGAGACCGACTCACCGCAGCCTCCTTAGAGCAAGCACATATCTAATAAGACGAAGAAGATGCTAAAGCTGCTTCAGAAAGATCCCAGGACGGAATGGGAAGGACAGAAGAAGCCTACCAGTCCAGCTGCCGATGCGGCTCCATCAGGCTCAAAATCCAAGAAGCTCAAGAAGAAGAAAAGTGCAGCTTGGCGCGAAAAGAGTCTGCAGGAAGATCGACCATTCAAAAATATATCGATTCCTTCGAAGACTATGAACAGAAGGAAAGAACTCTAATTCAATTGAAAGAGTTCTTTCCCGTAGAAGCAGCGGAGATTTTGGAGGAGTTGGAAGAAGGCTCCAATGAAGAGATCCCTATAGTGACCTGCTACGCCATCCATCTAGGCAGCGACCCTGAGGAGGATCTCTGTTTTCCCAAAAAGGACGAGGAGCTCGCCACAAAGGCCAACCAAGTCCAGCTTAGAAGCGGCATGGCTCTACCGCCAAATCAGGGAAATGCCTCAAAAGGAAAGGAAAAACAGGTGGCTAATGAGGGAGATGACAGCGAGCCGGCTAATGAAAACTCAAGTCCTTCCTCAGTGGACTACAATGTCTTGGCTCATCTCCGAAAGCTCCGTCTCTCCTGAGCATCTATGATGCCTTGGTCCTATCTAAAGAGCTTAGAGATGTTCTCATTCATGCTCTACAAAACCCTGAGCGGTATCAGGCTCGCTTTGCCGAAATTAATATGAAAGAAGCGCAGTACACTTGGCAAGCCGCCGCAGTCACGTTTAAGGATGAAGACTTGCTACTGGGAATGGCTGAGCATAATCGGCCGCTTTACGTGACCGGGTACAGCGACAGAGATCGGATTAATCGCATATTGATTGATCCGGGGTCCTCAGTGAACATCATGAACTTGTGAACTCTGAAGAGTTTGTCTATAGACGTCCAACACCTGTCAAGGGAAAGGATTGTCATTCAAGGCTTCAACCAAAATTGCCAGCAAGTTCTGGGGTCCATAGCTCTGCCAATCAAATTTGGGGATCTGCAGACCGAAGCTAAGATATACGTGATCGACGCTGACACGTCTTATAAAATTCTCTTGGGGCGGCCGTGGCTCCACGATTACGGCATCATTCCGTCAACGCTCCATCAATGCATGAAGTATACTAAAAATGGCGAAGAAAGACGCATTGACTGAGACATCCAGCCGTTCGGTGTGCTTGAAGTCCGATATGAGGATTCTCGGTACTTTATGAACGTCCAAAATGCTGAGCCACAGCTGACCAAAGACAGAACAGCCCCGAAACTCAAAAGCAAATCTGAGCCAGCTGTAACTTTCAGAAGCAAAAACCCCTAAGTGCACCTGCGTTTCGGTAGTGACACTGACGAGTCCGACATTGGAAGTCCGTCCTTCCATAAAACTCGCCCTCGTTTCGGTAGCGATTCAGATGAATCTGTTACTGAAGCCCCATCTAGCAGTAAAGTCCACCCTCATCTTGGCAGGGACACTGAAGAATCGGAGGAAGAGAACCTGCCGTGCAACAGCGGTGCAGATTGGACCCCCATGCAACAAGCGAAACTACGAGAGACCTTCGAAATTACGGAAGGGTCCCTAGCCGTCACAAGGGTACCGGAGCAGATGTGCAAAGAGCTCGCTGCGTTGTTAGTCTCTACCGTGGACCAGCTGAAAACTTTCTACGTCCTCAGAAGGAAAAATGGAAAGAAAGGCATCCTGTTTTATGGGGCAAACCCCGTTGTGCACCCGGACGATTTGTCTGTCGCGTGTCTTCCATATGAGAGAGGCATAAGAGCCGTCCTCAATCCCAGATACTATGCGCACGAGATGCAGGAATATTTCAAAAGGTGCGGATGCCGGTTATATCAAACGGAGTCCAAAGCAAAGTTTTATAAAGGAGTATGGCATCCGCCCCAGGTCCGAGCACTCATCGATGGACGAATTCCAGATAGACGGGGCATAGGCTACGTTCAACCTGATTCCGAAGCGTGCTACATGATCCATGTTGGTGAGGCCAGCAAAAGATCAAATGATAATGACGAAATAGCCGAGCCAGAAGAAGCTCCTAAAGAGCTCGAAGATGGCGGCAAAGAAACCTTTGATGAGCTAACCGAGATTAACTTAGGAACGCCCGATAATCCAAGGCCGACCTACATCAGCTCACTCTTGTTGGAGGAAATGAAAGCATAGATAATCGCCCTGCTGCATGAGTTCGTCGATTGCTTCGCGTGGACTTATAAAGAAATGCCTGGACTTTCTCCCGAAGTGGCCGTGCATAAACTGGCTATATCTCCTGATGCTAAGCCAGTCAAACAAGCTCCTCGAAGAATGAGAAGGGAACTAGAAGAAAAGGTCATTGAGGAAACTAAGAAGCTCATCGATGCCGGCTTCATCAGGGAGGAGAAATATGTGGATTGGATCGCATGCATAGTCCCAGTGAAGAAGAAAAATGGGCAGATCCGAGTTTGCGTCTATTTCAGGGACCTCAACAAGGCATGTCCTAAAGATGACTTCCCGTTGCCGGTCATAGAAATGATGGTCGATGACACCTCAAATTACGAGTTATTCACCTTTATGGATGGCTCGTCTGGATATAATTAGATCAAGATGTCGCCTGAGGATGAGAAACACACAGCATTTCGTACCCCGATCGGAATATATTGCTACAAGGTGATGCCGTTCGGATTGAAGAACGCAGGTGCTACATATCAAAGGGCAATGACTAATATTTTTGATGACCTAATCCATAAAGTCGTCGAATGCTATGTTGATGATCTGGTCGTCAAAACTAAAGCCAAGGCCGATCACATCCAAGTTCTTAGGACCGTTCTCACCAGACTGAGGGAATACGATCTGAAGATGAATCCTCTGAAGTGCGCTTTTGCTGTGTCATCGGGAAAATTCCTGGGGTTTATAGTCTGACATCGAGGGATCGAAGTTGACCCATCCAAGATAAAGGCCATCATGGAGATGCCCCCTCCGAAGAGTCTGACGCAGCTAAGATCTTTTCAAGGAAAGCTTGCTTATATACGGAGGTTTATCTCAAATTTATCGGGGAGATATAGGCCCTTCTCAAAGCTTATGAAGAAAAGAGCTCCTTTTATCTGGGATGCCGAATGTCAAGCAGCGTTCGAAAGCATCAAACAATACTTGTTGCACCCTCCAGTGCTGGCCGCTCCTATTCTAAATAAACTGCTGATTCTCTACACTGCCGCGCTAGATGAGTCACTCGGTGCGCTCCTTGCCCAGAATAACGAGGAGGGAAAAGAAAATGCCCTCTACTACCTCAGTCGAACTCTAGTCGGGGCGGAACACAACTATGCCCCAATCGAAAAGCAATGCCTGGCTCTGATATTTGCAGCGAAGAAGCTGAGGAACTATCTGCTCGCTCATCGGGTTATGCTGATCTCCAAGGTCGACCCGCTCAAACACTTGATGACCAAAGCAAGCCTAGCCGGCAGAATGGCAAGATGGGTTGTCATGCTACTTGAGTTTGACATAGTTTATACTCCTCAGAAAGCTGTGAAAGGGCAACCTCTTGCAGACTTCCTCGCCGCTCATCCTATACCAGAAGGGTCGCCGCTAAATTGCGAGCTACCTGACGAACAAGTGCTGCATCTCGAGGAAGATGAGCCATGTTGGGAGCTCTACTTCGATGGAGCCTCATCAATGAGGAGCTCCGGCAAATCATGCATCCCGGAGATAAAAGCGGGGATAGGATTGGTGTTCATCATGCCATCAATGGGAACCCTACGGCGTTCGTTTGCTCTCACCGAGCCTTGCGCAAACAATGAGGCCGAGTATGAAGCTCTGATAGCTGGTTTGGAGCTCGCTATAGAAATGGAAATCCTTCGGTTACGGGTTTACGGTGACTCCCAGCTTGTCGTCAACCAAGTAAGCGGTGACTATAAGATATACAAACCCGAGTTAGCTCGGTACAAAAGCCGGGTGATGGAACTCATGAAACGGTTCACTCACATTGAACTAACGAGAGTCCCTAGAGCGTTGAACGGAAAGGCTGACGTACTCGCTCGCTTAGCCAAGGAGCTTGCTGATCCTGACATGGACGGAATTCTGATCACAGTCAGGAGCCGGAAAATTCTACCCCTATCTCTCTACGAGAAGAGGAAAGCGTGGAACAGAAGAGCAGTCCCGCCGAAGTAGCTTCGATCGTTCAAGACGAGCCCGATTGGAGAGAACCCTTCATAGAGTACTTCCAATACGACAACCTGCCCGAAGGAAGATCCGTGAGGGTTCAGCTGAAAAAGAGAGCTCTCCGATACGTGTTTGTAAATGAAACGCTGTACCGCAGGTCATATGACCAACTCTGGCTCAGGTGTCTGTCATTGGCCGAAGCTCAAAAGGTCATGAAAGAAGTTCACTCGGGCGTTTACGGTGCTCACCAATCTGGCCCCAAGATGAGACTTCAAATTAAACGGCTTGGGTATTACTAGCCCACCATGATACGGGATTGTGGAGAGCATGCAAAGAAATGTCATATCTGCCAAATCCGTGGTGATTTCATTCACAAGCATCGCAATCCGTTGCATCCTACGGTGGCGTCGTGGCCCTTCGAAGTTTGGGGCACCAACATAGTTGGCCCAATTGATCTTCTGTCATCCAAAGGCCACCGGTTCATATTGGCCGCAACTGACTATTTTTCCAGATGGGCTGAAGCCGTCCCCCTAAAAGAAGTCAAGACAGGAGATATTCTGACATTCTTCCAGCATAATATTCTATACCGCTTCGGTACACCAAGAAGAATCATTTCTGACAACGGGCCTTCTTTCAAGAACTTCAAAGTCTCAAGATTCGCTACTCAACACAAGATAGACTGGAGATATTCCTCCATCTATAATCCAAGAGCCAATGGGCTGGCCGAAGCCTTCAATAAGACTCTATGCAAGCTCCTGAAGAAAAATGCTTCAGCCAACAAGAGAGACTGGAATCTCAAACTTCACGAGGCGTTGTGGGCATATCGTACCACGCACTGTACTCCAACTCAATCCACTCCATACTCATTGCTCTTCGGAGTGGAGGCGGTCCTCCCCCTCGAAGTCGAAGTTCCAAGCTTAAGAATGGCCGTTCAGCACGAATTGACGGAGGAGGAAAACGTCCTCCTTCGGCTGGTGGAGCTTGACGCCCTCGAAGAAAAGTGGCTTGCAGTACAGCAAAATCTGGAGCTCTACCGAGCCCAAATGTCACGGGCCTATGGTACGATGACTCGTCTCCGCGCTTTCAAGAAAGGAGAATTGGTATTGGTCCTCAAAAGACCGATCATCCCTAATTGACATGCCAAGGGAAAATTCGAGCCAAACTGGGAAGGACCATACATCATCGAGAAAGTGTTCGACGAAGGATCCTACCAACTAATAAGTGCCGAGGGAGAAAGGCCCTTGCCACCCATCAATGGTCGATATCTCAAGAAATACTGCTCGTGAATGCTCCAAATCGCAGGCGAATTGAGCACACCAGCCCTACGGTCTGGATCATACATCCTGCAAAACCGTATACAATCCACGGGCGTAAACGACCCTTATCTCTCCCAAATCCTGCCGGTAAGACTACTTTTAAAGTCCCACCAGTGGGCAAAAAAAAAAGGTATGTCCACAAGCAAAACGGGCACGGATGAAAACCCGAAAGGGCTCCGTGAGTAAAAACAGCAGGACTACCGGCGAGTTTGTGAAAACCCGAAAGGGCGCAAACTCGTAAAAAAAAGTTGAAATACACTCGCAAAGTCCTCTTGACCTTGTGAGGAGAAAATCCTTGCGTGAGATCCTTACGACTCACAAAGGAGCAACACACTTAGGAATCCTCACGATTCCTAAGGAGAACATACACCTGCGAGATCCTCTCGACTCGTAGGGAGAAAATGCTTTTATGCGACCCTTACAGCTCATAAAATTGAAAAGTCTTAGGTGACAGGGACCTAAACCCGTCTCTTAAGCCATCGTTCCCCAATTGGAAATGGCAAATGATGAGTCGCTCCTGGCGTTATGCTTCAGTGTTAGCGATGCTGATGCCGACCCAAAAACCAAATCCCAAGTCCTTCCGGGGCAAATGATGAGTTGCTCCTGGCATTATTCCAGTGCAGCAATACCGATGCCAAACAAGATCCAAATTCCAAGTCCCCAGACGGCGAATGATGAGTCGCTCCTGGTATCATATGCCAGTGCAGCGATGCAGACGCCGACCAAAACCCAATTTCTCATAATTCTCCCGGCCCTATGGTTAGTCCCCAAATCGACTACCGTATACAATCTACGGGCTCAAATAATTCTTATCATACCCGTACCCCACCGCAATCACCATTCTAGCGGCCGGTCTTCGCCCTTGGACTTATGCTCCATTTTGGAAGACCCACTCATGTGTCCTCACGATACATGAGGAGAACCAACGGGATCCTTACGACTCGTAAGAAAACACCTTCGTGGGATCCTTACGACTCACAAAGGAAAAACACACTTGGGAGTCCCCACGACTCGTAAGGAGAAAGTGCACCTATGAGATCCTTTCGACTCGTAGGGAGAAAATGCTTTTATGGGACCCTTACGGCTCATAAAATTGAAAAGCCTTAGGTGATAGGGACCTAAACCTGTCTCCTAAGCCACCGCTTCCTAACAGAAAAAGGCAAATGATGAATTGCTCCTGGCACATGTGCTTCAGTGTTAGCAACGCTGATGCCTATCCTAACCCCAAAAATTCCAAACTCCAATCCTATAGACCCCTAAGTCTTTAAACTAGGAACAGATGACCTCTAAGTCGTTAAACTGGGAACAGATGACCCCTAAGTCATTAAACTGGGAACGGGGGAAATTCCCTCACGGCAAATGATGATTCGCTCCTGGTACCATATTCCAGCGTAGCGATGCTGATGCCAAACCAAAACCAAGATCCCCAAATCCTGTCATGACAGATGATGATTCTCTCATGGTACCATATTCCAGTATAGCAGTGTTGATGTCAATCCAAATCGCATCAAATCAGCAAAACAACCGATGACCTCCCTGGCAGAATCAAATTCCACCTCGGAAACAAGTCGACTTCATCCCTGACACCGCAAGAAGCGGCGCAAGTCAAATCCAGAACCGACCGTCCAAGTCGCAAAAAGGGCAGCATCGACCGTCCACGTCGCAAAAAGGGCAGCACCGACTGTCCACGTCGCTAAAAGGGCAGCACCGACCGTCCAAGTTGCTAAAAGGGTAGAACCGACCGTCCATGTCGCAAAAAGGGCAGCACCAACCGTCCAAGTCGCAAAAAGGGCAGCACCGACCGTCCAAGTCGCAAAAAGGGCAGCACCGACCGTCCACGTCGGTAAAAGGGCAGCACCGACCGTCCACGTCGCTTAAAGGGCAGCACCGACCGTCCAAGTCACAAAAAGGGCAGCACCGATCGTCCACGTCGCTGAAAGGGAAGCACCGACCGTCCACATCGTTAAAAGGGCAGGACCGACCGTCCAAGTCGCAAGAAGGCCAGAACCGACCGTCCACGTCGCTAAAAGGGCAGCACCAACCGTCCACGTCGCAAAAAGGGCAGCACCGACCGTCCACGTCACAAAAAGGGCAGCATCGACCGTCCAAGTCGCTAAAAGGGCAGCATCGACCGTCCAAGTCGCAAAAAGGGCAGAATCGACCGTCTATGTCATAAAAAGGGCAGTGCCAGCTTCCCAAAAGCGGGAACCAAATCAAGTCGTCTCCACGTGAAAGAAGATCCATCAATTCTATGCATACGACCCACATGTGTGGTGTGCATTTATTGATGAGGGCAATTTATTGGGGTAAAAATTTACACCCCGATTGACCAAGTCAAAATCTAAGTCAACCCCAAGCCAAGTGGGCCCAAGCCCAGATCAAGTGGGCCTATGCCCGGGTCGAGCCCGAACATGAAGCGGCCGGCCTCCCCCCATGCCAAAATAAAATGTTGTAATAAATAATTTTTTTGTATTTCTTGTATTTTTATTTTATGAATAAATGTAAGAAAATGGGCATAAAGCCAAATTTGTGTAAAGCCCATGACTCATGTGCAAAAAGAAATAGCACATGAGCCATGGGCTAGGCAAAATGCCATTTTGTGAAGCCCAAGGGGCTATGTGTAAAGTGTATAGCCGATAATGGTAAAGATAATGAAAATATCCCAACAACTTTTTTCTCTCTCCAAAGAAAAATCTAGATCTGTGATCTTCTCCTTCCTCAAGGTTCTAAATCTTCCTCTTTTTTCTTTTTAATTAAATCAAGAGTTTTACTCTTCCTTTTCCAAAACTAAATAGTTTTTCACCACAAAACCCACAAAGGGGAACTCAGATCTGCCATCAGATCTCAGAAAGGAGAGGTTTTTAGAATCTCATATTTCTTGATCTTCAAGATCCGGCCAACAAAGGAAGAAGAAGGAGACCCATCTCCAGAAACCCCACTTTGGGGAAGAACTAGGGCTCAAGGGGAGAAGCCCTTCATCAGCTTCAAAACATCTTAGGAGTTTAACTCCTCATATATATATATGTGTGTGTGTGTGTGTGTGTGTGCAGAATAATAAGTGCTCCTTTCTGGGAGTACAACTCCCATTGCAGGGACCAAGTCCCTTTTGTTGCCCGAGCGCCCACGTGCTGACATGTGGTGTACTAGCGCTCGATCGCCCACGTGCTGACACGTGGCACGCTAGCGCTATGAGCGCTAGCGCGCTTGCGCTCATAGCGCTAGCGCGCTTGCTCTCAGAGCGCTAGCGCTCGAGCGCCCACTTGTTGACACATGGCGCTCTTGCGCCCAAAGCGCTAGCGCCCGAGCGCCCACGTGCTGATACGTGCCGCGCTAGCGCTCCTGCGCTCAGAGCGCTAGCGCCCAAAACGCTAGCGCCCGAGCGCCCTAGCGCTGACACGTGGCACGCTAGCGCTCAGTGCGCTAGCGTCCGAGCGCGCATGTGCTGACACGTGGTACGCTAGCGCTCTTGCGCTCAAAGCGTTGGCGCTGGCCCCACGCATCCTTTGGATGCCCTTTCCCCCTTTTTTTATATATACATATATATATATATATATATATGTATATGTATATATACATATGTATACATATACACACACACACATACTCCACAACACTATCCCCCTCAAAAAATTTGTTTTTTGGGCCGGGGCGCTGCCCCGCACCCCGCAAGGGGGCTGCTAGCCCTCTTGACCCCCAGCCCGCTATCCGGGTAGCGGGACCCCCGTAAAAACTCTGCGGGGCCCCCGATATATCCAAGCCCCTTCCAAAAAAAAACACACGTACACTGCAAATTGAGTTCGCATGACCAGTTTAACCCGTCAATCGGAGGTTCCCTCCCTCCAAAGGCGAGGGGTAATTAACGGCAGCTTAGTCCGCAGCTGCCGAAGATTCGTATCCCCACAATCAATAAACCCCCGCCTACCCTAGGCAGGTGGAATCTGTAGTATGCCTGACAAGCGCGCGCGTATTCCCATCTCAATGGGGTGACGAAAAACACCCTACAACACTCCTCTGACCACTCGAACCTTGGAATCTTCCTTAGAGCCTTGAAGAACGGAAGGCACTTCTCCTCAGACCTCGACATGAAACGGCTCAAAGCGGCTACCCGCCCTGTCAGCCGCATGATCTCGATGTTAGTCATGGACGCGGCCATATTGAGGATGGCGTCGATTTTCTTCGGGTTAGCTTCGATTCCACGGTAGGTGACCATGAAACCGAGGAATTTTCTGCCAGTGACCCCAAATGCGCACTTGGCGGGGTTTGGTTTCATCTTGAACTTGCGGAGGACGTCGAAGGTCTCGCCCAGATCCTTGGCATGGTCGACCGATGAGACCGACTTGACGAGCATTTTGTCGACATAAACCTCCATGTTCCTGTCGATCTGCGGTTTGAACATGCGATTTGTAAGTCTGTGTTGCGCACCCCACATGTTCGCGAGGAGGCGGAATATGCAAAAATGATTTTTACGAGCTTCGCAACACCGACTAGAACCATGGATCGTTCATAAACCCTAGCTAGCAAACTACTAGAGATTTAACTACTCAGATACGAATTTATACCTCATAATACTTGTCCTTTGGGTCTTCATCGCTGTCCTCCTCTTCTACGTAGGCTCCAAGGATCGATCCGGATCGTAGCAACCTCTACGGCCTCCTCGAGTTGAAGACGATCCACCCGAGAGTCTATAGTCCGAGCTCCACCTCAAAACCGAGGTAACTAGGGAAAAAAGTTTGCTAAACTTGATGTCCTAGGTGATGTAGAGTATGAAGATGGATTTATTTGTCTCTTGAAACCCTAATTTACTCAACTCATGAGACCTTGAGGGTTTTCTAGTGAGGAAGAAGAAGAAGAGCTAGCATGAAAGCTCACTTGAGGAAAGAGAAAGTATTTCAAATGATAATCCAAATGAAAATGTGATGTCTCCCTTGACTTGACTACTCTCATGTCAAGAAAATATCTCACCCAAAAATATCTAGTGCCACAAAATATCTAGTCAAAGAGTCAAACCAAGTCAAGTGGTCAAACCATGTCAAATGGTCAAACCAAGTCAAGTAGTCAATCCAAGTAGCCATGCCACATTTATCATTTACAAAAATAACAAATACTTTCCTCCACCTCATAATTGTTTTAATCAAGTAAATGGTCAAAACCCTAATGAGGTGTCTCCTTCTGTGCTCCTCACATCCGTATATACATACCCGCATTCGTGTTCCGAGAAAAAACGAATACAAAGAGAAGAAACTGATCCATCAATATAATACTAGGATCCGGCTTAAACCAAAGCCTACTAGTATTATCTGCCCGAACATCATACGCGCACAAGTGTATGTAAGTGATCGAAGCCTTGCCGAAAAACCATACGGCCTCTACACCTTTTGCCCAGTGTAGAGAAACTCTCTGTGTGGGACTCTAAAGACTCAATACTACGCTGGCAGTGGGTTTAACCACAGGCCGCAAGGGGTACTAGCTGCACGTAACGTTCCCCAGGTAGTGTCGATAAGAAGGCCGATGAGGAAAACCCATCTGAATTCCTACTGAGCCTAAATGTGACATTCTCCGTACAAGTCGGTTCGTTCGTCTAAGAGTATCGCATAACGGGCCTAGGGGGTGGTAAACATTAAACCCCTAATAGCGGTATAAGTCATGTCGGAGTGTAGTCCAGAACACCCTAAGAAACTACTGGAACACTTACCACTAAATCTCACTTGCTCTGGCCAGGGACTTTGTGTAATGGCTCTCCAAACACAGCGCGATATCAACCCCCAATACCGGGAAAGACGAATCCTGTCTAACCGCCACTGCCTCCAAGTGCTTTGGGACTGCACCCAACTACTACCTGTTTGCAAAACTCCTTTGAGCCGTGGTAGGGTAGTAATTAAAGTACAGTGGGAACACACTCGAGACGAAGTAGCAGTGTCAAGTCGACGGACTAAGCTGTACTCATGTCACCTGGGAACTGTTATCCGACGACAGGTATAATAGCCACCAACAGTTCCCGACGAGTCCTGTCCAGTGTACTCATAACCTAATGAGCACCTGCATACTATCTCCAGTACGACGTACCGATCGCTGTGGGACAGACCATCTCCCCTGCTGGGATGAGAAGCGTATACACTAGTCTACTGTGGAGTACCGATGCCCCATCTCGATAATCCTACGAGTAGGGACCTGTATAGGATGTGCTTATAAATTACCCATCCCCCACTAGTTTGACTGCCATCACAACGCTGGTAATCAAGCAAAGATCCTAAGGGCTCTACCAATATGTATAAGCGATATGCTAAAAGAAACACATGCACATATTGAGGTAGAAACAAACCAGGTAATATACTACCATTTCGAGCAAGACTGTTACTATATCCGTGTATATACTAAGCTCCTATTAAGTAATATACAATCCAGTATAATACAATATGCATATATCACTAACAATCTCCCACTTGCACTAAGGCCATATACTGGCATATCGCAGACCGAAGATCTCGAATTGCCTTCTCGAACACTGTCTGAAGGATGTCCTTTGTGAGTAGATCTGCAGTTTTGTTCTCCGTATCTACTCTCCTCACCTCGATCCACTGGGGATCAACGATCTCCCTGATCAGGTGGTGCCGCCTCAAGATATTTCTGGATCTCTGATGGGACCTGGGTTCCTTCCTCAAAGCTATAACTCCGTATGTTGTCACAATACTAAAGTATTAGACAAACAAACGGAAGGAACCACCTGAAGTTCAATTAAGAACTTCTATATTCAGAATGCCTCTTTTGCGGCGTCTCATGCAGCGAACTACTCTGTTTCCAACGTCGAGTTTGCAACGGTGTCCTGCTTGGAGCTCTTCCAACAGACCGCCCCTCCACTGAGGGTAAAGCCATAACTTGACATGGACTTGGAGTCATTCTTATCACTCTAGAATCTGGAGTTAGCAAAGACCTCGATCTGGAGGTCCTTTTCCGCCATACACCAAGAACATCTCCTTAGTCCTTCTCAGGTACTTGAGAATGTTCTTTACTTCTTCCCAGTGCTTCTCCCCTGGGTTTGACTGATACCGGCTTACCACACTCAGTGCGTAAGGTACATCTTTCCTGGTACACAAAATCGCATACCTTATAGAGCCTACCACAGAAGCGTAGGGTATAATCAACATGTGAGCCCTTTCCAAATCAGTCTTGGAAGACATCTCTTTAGAGAGGGTGATTCTGTGACAAGCCGGTAGACCACCGCACTTAGAATTGTCCATACTAAATATTTTCAGTATGGTGTTGTTTTAAGTTGACTGTAAAAGTCCCACCATCCTCTTTGATCTATCACGATAGATTTGGATCCCTAGAATGCAGTTGGTATCACCCAGGTCTTTCATAGAGAACCTCTGTGACAAGAATCCTTTGACTGATTGTAGCATAAGAATATCATTTCCTATTAAGAGAATGTTATCTACGTACTCAACGAGGAATTCTACAGTTCTTTCCACAATCTTACTATAAATGCATAGTTCATCTGGATTTTTTGATAAAGTCGAATTCTTTGACTGTCTCAATAAAAACAGATGTTCCAACTCTGCGATGCTTGATTTAGTCCATAAATGGACTTAAGCTACTTGCACATTGTCCCACTGCTCCCACTCTGATTGAAACCCTTTGGCTGATCCATATAAATACAGTCTTCCAAATTACCATTTAGAAAAGTCGTCTTTATGTCCATCTGCCAGATCTCACAATCTTGGAAGGCAGCAATGGCAAGAAGGATCAGAATGGATTTGAGCATACACATCGGAGAAAAGGTTTCATCATGGTCCAAACCAGTTCTTTGACGAAAACATTTTGCAACAAGTCTATCCTTATAGGTTTTAACCTATCCATCTACACCAATCTTCTTTCTGAAGATCCATTTGCAGCCTACGGGTTTTACCCCTTCTGGAGCAATGTTCAAAGTGCATATTTTGTTGGTGTACATGGACTCCATTTTAGTCCGTATAGCATCCAGCCATTTTACCGAGTCATCACTCTGAATGGCTTACTGGAAGCTAGTTGGCTCATCATTGTCAATGATGCAATCCTCTCGATCCCCGTCTATAAGAAAGCCGTAGTATCTCTCGGGCGGTTGAGACTGCCTACTAGTCCTGCGGATTGGCGTAGGGATGTCCGGTTCTTTTGAAACCTCTATTTCTACCATACTTTTAGTAATAGTTTGTGGTTCTGGAATTTCTCCCAATTCTATTGCGCTCCCACTATTTCCTTTTACAAAAAATTGATTTTCTAAAAAGTGGGCATGACAAGGAACAAAAACCTTTTGTTCCTCTGCGTAATAGGAAAGATACCCCTTAGAGTTCTTTGGGTATCCTACAAACCTATACAGTACTGAGCGTGTCTCGAGCTTGTCCGCATACTGCTTTTCAACAAAAGCTGGACATCCCTATATCTTCAGATACTAAAGACAGGGTTTCTTCCCACTCCACATCTGATATGGTGTGGTAGGCACAGTCAAGGTAGAAACCTTATTCAAAAGATATCCAGCTTCTTCTAGTGCATAACTTCAGAGGGATCGCGGCAACCCAGCATTACTCATTATGGAACGAACAATATCCAATAGGGTTCTGTTCCGCCTTTCCTATACACGTTTGTGTTGTGATATGTATGGAGGAGTAAGCCGAGAGAGAATTTTATTCTCTTTTGACTAATCCAGGAACTCGGCAATTAAGTATTCACCACATCGATCAGATCTCAGTGTCTTGATACTTTTGGCTATTTTTTTCCACTTCATTCTTATATTCCCGGAATTTTTCAAAGGGTTCGGATTTATGCTTCATCAAGAAGACATGTCCTAACCTAGAGAAATTATCCATAAAAGTAATGAAATAGGAATTACCGCTTCGTGCATCTGTAGATATTGGACTGCATACGTTGCTTTGTATGAGTCCCAAGAGCTCGCTTGCTCTTACTCTGTGTCCAGTGAACGGATTCTTTGTCATCTTTCCTATGAGACAAGATTGACAAGTTGCATAAGACTGATATCCGAACAGATCCAAATATCCTTCTCTATGTAACTTCAACAACCGTGTTTCATTGATGTGACCCTGTCTACAATGCCATAAGAAAGTTTTATTTAATTCTGGAGACTTTCTTTTAAGTGTGTTCTGGACGTTTGAAAACCTGAGTTTGATTCAATATATACTGTTCTCTAGTATACCTGACCTAATCAAACTTTGATTTAGGTGGATGTGAACCACATCACTTACAAACTAGACTTGGTACACACAAACAGTTACGTAGAATCAATATCTGCCCACTTATCAATTCTAGGTGATATACCCTACAGATACAGCGTCCACGCTCATTCCGTTAGTAACCCTGAGAGTTATATCACCTACCTGATAACTCTACGGTTTCTCAAAGCCTGTAATAAATTACAGATATGAGATCCTGATCCGGTATCTTGTACCCCAGAAGTAGAGTTAATTGACAGACTATTTTCAATCACTAACACACCCGAAGTCGAAGCCACAACATGCTTCGGATCCTGGATTCTGGCTTTCCAAGCCCAGCATCCCTTCTGCCAATGCCCTTTCCTATAACAACAGGAACATCCCTCCTTCCCTACTGTTAGCCCAGAAACTCTTGCCCTTCCCTGTCCTTCTATCTTACTGACACCATATATCGGCTTTGTGGAGGTCTTCTGCTCCTCACCCTTTGCTTTCGACTTGGATGCAGAAGAGGAATATTTCGTAATAAGCTGAGTGGATGTCACCCTGGTTTCCTTCAGGGTGCCCTCAACTGGAAGTATAACTTTCTTCCCCTGAGCAAAAATAGATGGTAGGGATTATAGAAACAAGTCAGCATATGACCTGTTTCCCAACGTAGTCTCCAGGTCCATGAGCTCATCAATATAGCTAGTCATTGTAAGGACGTTGTCCCCTATAGATGACCCGACAGCTGACCTCGCTTGAAGCAATTCCTTCGAGGTCTCATATCTTGCGATACGAGATTGCTCTCCATATAAAACATTGTTATGGAGGAAGATGAAAGCTAAGTCCATCTTCTCGTGCTGTCTCTGGTATACACCATCAACTGAGGCCAACACGAGGCACTTGGAATTCGCATTGTCCCTTTCCCTTGTCTTACGGATATCCTTATCCGCGACGGTGGAAACTGGACCTGAGATGGCGGGGGCTTGAGTAGTAATGAGGTGGTCCAGCTTGTCATAGATAATGGACATCTGGATAAACCTTTGCCAGCCATTATTGTATAACCCACTCTTTTTATTATCTATCTGTAACCTTATCTGGTCACCTGTTTGCTGCAATTAAGAGAGAGAGAAGAATACACTCAGCATGATTCTCTTACAAGTTTAGATTGGTTTTTAATTTATCTAAACAGGATGGCTCCCACTGTTTCTCGAATCCTTCCTCAAAGCATAAAAGAAGAATTAGTCAGGATTAATCTCACCGTACAATACTTGCTTAACCGTTTAGCCAGGCTAGTGTCGGTACTTCGAGGGAGGTTTTACGACGCTTTCGCGAAGTTCCTTAATTAAATAACCACTTTTCCCTGGAGGCGTAGCCCCGCTAACACTGTTCTAGACACCTACTTGGTTTATAGCATTGATCATTAAGTGAAGAATCTCCCGAGGAGTAGCGGATACTCACAGTAGGATCGGGATTCAAATATCATTGTGTGATAATGCTGAAGGAATCCTACCAACATTGTCAAACTCCAAATGGTATGCAGCACTAGCAAGTTTCAGTTTCTTTAGAAACTCCCTATGTGGATTTTTGCCCCATGCTCTTATGACCTTGACGAAGGCCAACAAATCATAAGTCACATGTCAAGTTCTACCCATCATTGTCCAGGTTAATTTGAACCCACCTGTATATACCCATGACGAAGGCCTACAAAGTAATACGACTGTCCCAAACCAACGCATCTATCTATACTACATATGAACACCCGGCAGCTACCAATCACTATGCTTTGACGAAGGCCAACAAGCATAGCTTGAATACTACTGACTATTCATATGAAATGACGGAGGGCTACGAAGAATGTAGTGAACTTGATATAATCGAAGGAACCTGATAGCTTTTAAAAAGAGTGGTTTAAGCTCCGCATTTAAAAGTCTGCTGTTTTAAAATAACCTAGTGGTTTTAAAATTTGTTCCAACGATTCAGCTTTAATTTGTTTGCTTTGCATTAATGTAATGCAGTCCCATCAATTAACTTACCATTACAGAAAACAACGAAAATACAACGTACGCTTATTCCATCCGCATTCTCCACGGGGCTCCGTTATCACCTGTTAGGTTACTTAACTAACGACAGAGCGGGGACTGGACTAGCGCGGATGCAAAATATAAGCAACGTTTATTATATAATAAATATATATAATAATATCCATTCGTCAGATGTAATGATAGGCATTCCAGATCACAGATGAACACATTGGATATACTAGGAATTCCGTATTTCGTTTTAGCCTGTAACGAAAGATGGATTCCACAGTCGTGATGAATAGCCAAACCCCACCCTAGACCCCTACGGGTACGGAAAACTACCCGCCAAATACTCGAAGTGAAGCAACCTCCCTCAACAAAGTGAGTAGGCCACTCGGCACTTCAAACTACCCGGTAGTTTGTGCACCCCACCTTGGGTCTATCCTAGGAGCAAAAACAGTAAAAGAAATAATACAACGGTAGCTACAATATCAACCCGGATGTGCCCTGCAAAATAATATTATATCACTTTACAAATTTATACATCTAATGAAAGAATGAAAACCCTATTTCACATCCCCGGCAATTCATCCACGACGATCCACCAAGTCATATACACAAACCATCACAACAATGTCACAGATATGTGCAACCCCGACTAATCGACGTATAACAATTAGTCAACGTTTCCAAACACATATATACATCACAGATCTTGTAAAGTAACAACGACATTAGAATTCCGCACGCAATTAGCAGACTTAAACAATTTTCTAAGACCCGAAAATCCAGTGATCTAAAGTTTCAAAACTGAAAATTTTGAGCCAATCTGGGAGTCGAAACGAACTCGAAACCCGCCCGAATCTTCGCGGAAGAGAATACACATGAATTACCATCGAATGGGGGTCTTCAGAAGGGTGCCCACCCCTGGGCCCCCCCAAAGGAGGACAGACCCGAGAGCACCTGTTTCTGGTGCTCTCGGGTTAGCAGCCCCCAAGGCCACCAATTAGTGGTCTTAGGGGGTGTTCCCGGCCGTTGGTCCCCCCAGGGTGTCTCTGGGGTGTGCACGCTTCACCCTGTGGCTTCTCGGTTCAAACCGTGAGCCCGCGGGGTGTGCAAACAACTCAAAACCTCACTTTTGAAAACTGTTTTTGTCGACAGTTTTCCGGCGACAAAAACGGTGGAATTCTAACATCGTTACAAGCTATCTAAGGTTTATGAGAGTCTCTAATACCACTGTAAGTCTGTGTTGCGCACCCCACATGTTTGTGGGGAGGCGGAATATGCAAAAATGATTTTTACGAGCTTCGCAACACCGACTAGAACTATGGATCGTTCATAAACCCTAGTTAGCAAACTACCAGAGGTTTAACTGCTCGGATACGATGTTATACCTCACTGTTGGGGTCAAAATTTTCACCCCAGTTGACCGGGTCAAAGTCAAGGTCAACCCCAAGTAAGAGGGCCCAAGCCCAGATCAAGTGGGCCCATGCCCAAGTCGAGCCCGCGGCCGGCTTCCCCCATGACGAAATAAAAACCATGTAATAACTAATTTTTATGTAATTTTTTATACATGAATGTAAGCAAAATGGGCATAAAGCCAAATTTTTGTAAGCCCATGGCTTATGTGCAAAAAGAAATAGCACATGAGACATGAGATGGGTAAAATGCCATTTTGTAAAGCCCAAGGGGCTCTATGCAAATATGTAAGCCTATATAAGGCAACATGATGATGAATAAAATAATACAATTTTCATTCCCCAAAAACCAGGGTTCTTTGTGCCTCCGGCTCCTTCTCCAAGGTTCTAAACCTTCTCATTTCTTTTGAATTAAATCAAGAGTTTTACTCTTTCTTTTCCAAAACTAAGTAGTTTTGGAACACAAAACCCACAAAGGGGAACACAGATCTGCTATCAGATCTAAAAAAAGAAGAGATCTTTAAAATCTCACATCTCTTGATCTTCAAGATCCGGCCAAACAAAGGAAGAAGAAGGAGACCCATCTCCAGAAACCCCACTTTGGGGAAGAACTAGGACTCAAGGGGAGAAGCCCTTCATCAGCTTCAAAACATCCTAGGAGTTTAACTCCATATATATACATATATATATATATATAATAAATATTTCCTTTCTGAAGCATAGCTTCTGGTTCTGGGACTAAAAGTCCCCTTTTCTCTCGCCGGCGTCCAAGCGCTCAAGCGCCAAGCACCCACGTGCCAACACGTGGCGAGCTGGCGCTCGAGCGCCCCGCGCTCAAGCGCCCACGTGCCGACACGTGGCGCGCTTGCGCTCCAGCGCCCCGCGCTCCAGCGCAAAGCACCCACGTGCCGACACGTGGCGCACTTGCGCTCCAGCGCCCCGCGCTCAAGCGCAAAGCGCCCACGTGCCGACACGTGGCGCGCTTGCGCTCCAGCGCCCAGCGCTCAAGTGCAAAGCGCCCACATGCCGACACGTGGCGCGCTAGCACTCTTGCGCTCAAAGCGCTGGCCCCACGCATCCTTTGGATGTCTTTTCCCCCCTTTATATATATATATATACATGTATATATATACATATGTATACATATGTACACATACACATACTCTACCTCCCAAAAATTTTTTTGGGCCGGGGCGCTGCCCCGCACCCCGCAAGGGGGCTGCTTGCGCCCTTAACCCCCAGCCCGCTATCCGGGTAGCGGGACCCCCGTGAAAACTCTGAGTGGCTCCCGATATATCCAAACCCCCTTCCAAAATAACACACACGTACACTGCATATTGAGTTCGCATGACCAGTTTAACCCGTTAATCGGAGGTTCCCTCGCCCCAAAGGAGAGGGGTAATTAACGACAGCTTAGTCCGCGGCTGCCGGAGATTCGGATCCCCACAATCAATAAACCCCCGCCTACCCTAAGCAGGGTGAATCTGTAGTACGCCTGACAAGTGCGCGCGTATTCCCATCTCAATGGGGTGACGAAAAACACCCTACAGATTCTGGCACGCCCGGTGGGACCAATCTCTCCTCCCATATTTCGGGTTAAACGTTCATGCGAACTCAATCAATATACATATCTATATTTATACTAAAATAATGCTCTTTCATGCAGGATTTTCAAGCAATCACCTTTCAACAATGTCTCCGAAAATGAACTCAGCTCCCATCTTCTACACGATGAAGATGGACGCCAGGACGGTCCTTCCGGCCAGTCTCGGGTGACAATGGGAAGAGCCTCCGCTACCATTCGGCTCCATACTGTTTGTCTCAGCTAATTCCATCCCTGCACCTCAAGGCCCGGTGACAGACAAGCCGGTCTCGAAAGGCAAGAGGCCAAATGTGGTGGTCTCGAAGATGCCCCAACTCAAACGCAAGTCGGTGTTTGAACGACTTTCCTTGGCCCCAGCTGGGGGCAAGGCCATCAACACCAACAGGGCAACAAGGCATATCGTGCAAGCTCCAGCGATGCCCCTGACAACTGCTCAATTGGGTATCTTCTCTAAACTCCCCATCACTCAGCCTATGGCGGCTTCCCGGAGAGCAGAAGCCTGCCAAGTGCTCAAGGCAGAGAAGCTGAGGCAGAAGAGGCTCAGATACAGAGCCAACAAAAGGGCTAGGGCTCCGGTCGTGTTAAAATTTGTGAATTTCCAAAATCCGGACCGCTCCACGAAACCAGCTACCAGTGATGAAAGGATGGCTGAATGTGTTATCCACACCGTCT
The DNA here is from genome assembly GCA_030015575.1 of Agapanthus africanus. Taxonomy (NCBI): domain Eukaryota; kingdom Viridiplantae; phylum Streptophyta; class Magnoliopsida; order Asparagales; family Amaryllidaceae; genus Agapanthus; species Agapanthus africanus. The sequence continues at coordinate 824,845,912 of CM057338.1, read as the reverse complement.
GTATGGTGGGCATGCGTCCCAGCGACAACCTTCGCAGCAAAAACAAGGATGGGGCCACCACATCTCAAGTCCAACCTGGTGTGAATACAGCTGTCACTTCTCAAGACTAGCGTCCTCTGGAGGGTGATGAAAATCCTCCCAGTAAGGCTGATAGGTAGAGAGAGCCCTCGGTTCATGAGGAGTCGGGCTCGGAAAGCGAAGATGAGCCAATCTTCTGTCCCAAGAACGCAGAGCAACAACTTCTCCAAGAGCTCCGAAAACATCTCAGAAGCAAAGACAAGGAGATAGCCAAGCTCTACTCAAAAATTGACGAATTGACAAACGTCGTCTTACAGCTCACGACCCAACTTCCCTCTCAGCCGCCCAATCAGGCACAGGGCTCTCATGAACCGGGAAATGGTGTCCCAAAGCAGCCGACGCCTATTCCTTCAAATCCAAAAGTGGGAGAACCGCATGAAAATCAGTCGCATCCTATCTCGGGAAATGTCTTGGCTACCGATGACAGTAGCCCGCTAACTCAAGATCAAATTATGGATTTGGTTGCTAGCAAAGTCAAAACATTGGTGGCTGAAGCCGAAGCGCAAAAAGATATCAGCAGTAATGGGAGACCATATCTTGCTCAGTATGATCTGGTAGAATTTCCTAGCGGCTATGTCATCCCCAAATTCGGAAGATTTGATGGGATGGGAAATGCGAATCAACACATCGCCCACTTTAAAGCCTCATGCGGGAATACTGGGGCCAATGACGCGATTCTCCTCCGCCAGTTCGTTAATAGCTTGACCGATGTTGCTTTCGACTGGTACGCGAGCATACTAGATGGCTCCGTTACTACTTTCGTCCAAATGGAATCTTTGTTTCGACAAAGGTTCATGAGCGTCAGCGATAAGATCACCATTGCCGAGCTCGTAAGGACCAAGCCTAAGAACAACGAAAGCAGCACGGATTTTATAACCCGATGGCGCAATCTCTCCGTCAAATGCGAACCGTCAATAGAGCAAGACCAATCTGTCAGTCTCCTCGTCGGAAATCTTAACAATTGGATGTCCCCATTTCTTTGCACCGCGGGTCTCAAAACATTCCAAGAGCTGACCAGGAAAGTTCAGATGCTGGAGCGCTCAAAGCAGGAGTCCTCCTCTGACTCCCAAAATAACAATAGGTCCTGGAGAAACCGAAAGGACGAAAATCGCAAAGGCGGAAATTCCGATGATACTGAATCTTTCAATGCCTCGGCTAACCGAAATAAGCAAGGGTCGAGCGGGCCTAATGCCAACCAGCTTCGGAAGCCAATGTTCGGAGAGGGAGGAGAATCTCCACTGAAAGAGAAGCTGGACAAGGTCTATTCCTTCAGAAGGGACAAAATCCGTAAAATATTCAAAGACGCCCTGAGGAACGGTCTACAACTGCCAGAGTCAAAAAGACCGCAGGAAGCGAATAGGACCGACGACCCCAAATACTGCCCCTATTACAGAGTGATAGGTCATGCCATTGAGGACTGCTTTGTCTTCAAAGATTGGGTCGAAAAGCACTACAAGGCAGGAGAAATACAACTGTCTAAAGGCGTGTTAACAAACGGTCCAGTTGCGACCGCCAATTTCATACAAACGGAGACCGAAGTTCTTCATGAAACTAATTCTCTCAGACATCTGCCTTTCTCTGAAAACAGTCGACTACCACGTCATTAAACTGGGAACAGTCGACCTCTAAGTCGTTAAACTGGGAATGTAAAAAAAATGTAAATAAACAAAAAAATATGTAAATAAAAGAAAAATAGAGAAAAGCCGAAATGATGGGGCAACTCGCAATAAAAATCAGCGAGTAAAAATGAAAATGATAATAAAGCCGAAATGATGGGGCAACCGCGAATAAATAGCCGAATTGATAGGGCAATCGCGTGCTTCGCGATAAGAAAAGCTGAAATGATAAAGCAATCGCGGTAAAACAAAAACAAAAACGAAAAAAAAAACAAAACAAAAGAAACAAAATAACAAAACAAAGGCGAATGATGAGTCGCTCCTGGTACCATATTCCAGTGCAGCGATGCAGACGCCAACCAAAATCCAATTTCCAAAATTCTCCCAGCCCTACGGCTAGTCCCCAAATTGACCGCCGTATACAATCCACGGGCTCAAATAATTCTCAGCATACCTATGCCCCACCGCAACCACCAGTTACGCGGCTGGTCTCCGCCTTTGGAATTATACTCCATTGAGAAGACCCACTCATGTGTCCTCACGATACATGAGGAGAACAAGCCTTTATGGGATCCTTACGACTCACAAAGGAAAAACACACTTGGGGGTCCTCATGACTCCTAAGGAGAAAATGCACCTAGGGGATCCTTACGACTCGTAGGGAGAAAATGCTTTTATGGGACCCTCACGGCCCATAAAATTTAAAAGTCTTAGGTGATAGGGATCTAAACCTGTCTCCTAAGCCATCGCTTTCCAAATCCCATACCCCAATGGCGAATGATGAGTCGCTCCTGGTACCATATTCCAGTGTAGCGATGCAGACGCCAACCAAACTCCAAATCCCATACCCCAATGGCGAATGATGAGTCGCTCCTGGTAGCATATTCCAGTGTAGCGATGCAGACGCCAACCAAACTCCAAATCCCATACCCTGATGGCGAATGATGAGTCGCTCCTGGTACCATATTCCAGTGCAGCGATGCAGACGCCAACAAAGCCCCGAAATTTTTATGGCCTTACGGTCTGGATTATACATCCTGCAAAACCGTATACAATCCACGGGCGTAAAATAATCCCAATCTCTCCAAAAATAATAAAATAAAAATAAAAAAGGTATGTCCATAAGCAAAATGGGCACGGATGAAAACCCGAAAGGGCTCCGTGAGTAAAAACAGCAGGACTGCCGGCGAGTTTGTGAAAACCCAAAAGGGCACAAACTCGTGAAAGGGAGAACGAAATGCACTCACAAAGTCCTCTCGACTTTGTGAGGAGAAAATTCCCGCGTGAGATCCTTACGACTCACAAAGGAGCAACACACTTAGGAGTCCCTACGACTCCTAAGGAGAAAATGCACTTACGGGATCCTTACGACCCGTAGGGAGAAAATGCTTTGTGAGACCCTTACGACTCACAAAATTGAAAAGTCTTAGGTGATAGGGACCTAAACCTGTCTCTTAAGCCATCGCTTCCTGATAAGTGTAAGTCCACGTTGCCTATCCCGGTGCTTGCGGGGAGGCGGAAAACGGAATAAAAATCGGATTTTTATGAGCTTAGGCAACATGGATTAGAGCTAGAAGGATCTTTGCTAAACAAAAACTTGCTAAAGCTAACTAGTAACTAGCTAAGTGCTAGAAAGGTTATACCTTGGGCTTTAAGTCCTTCTCTCCTTGCTCCTTGGAGTGGTGGAAGGAGGTCACCTTGGTCGTCTTCTCACGTCGAAGAAAGATCCACCCGAAAGCCTCAACCTTTGGCTTCAACTCCAAGCTAGAAGTAACTAGGGTGCAAGAAGTGCTAGTCCTTGAACCCTAGATGAGAGTAAAGATGATCAAGAGAGGCTTTTTCTCAAGCTCAAGTGTTTCTCAACACATGAGAGGGAGAGAGCTTGAGGGAGAGGAAGAACAAGAGAGAGAAAGGATATGATAGAATGAGAGAATAATATGAAGCATTCTCTCATATATGTGAATTATTGTAATTAGATAATTAGTGAGATAATTGTCATGGCTAAATCAAGACATGACCATTATCATTTCATTTTTAATGCAAATTGCAAGGATCAAAGAGCATCTTCCAAATGAAATGATGATGGTCAAAGTGTCAACAAGGTCAACAAGTCAAGGTGGGTCAAATGGTCAACAACCATAACCATGCACAATTATTAAACTAATATCAATTAACAATAATACACACATAAGCATTAGGGTTAATAAAATGACAATAGTCATTAACCCTAATCAAAGTCCTCTCCCTCAATCTCAAGCAACCGTGCATACGCACCCGCATTCGTGATCCGAGGAACACTAATACAATGAGAAAAACCAATCCCAAATCATATACTAGGATCCGGCTTAAACCAAAGCCCGCTAGTATAAACTGTCCGGACAGCAAACGTGCACAAGTGCGCGAATGTGAACGAACCCTGTCGCAAAACCATGCGACTTCTACTCATTTTGCCTAAAGGCGAATAGCTCTCTGTGTGAGACTCTAAAGACTCGACACTACGCTGGCAGTGGGTTTAACCACAGACCGCAAACGGCACTAGCTGTACTTAACGGTCCCCAGGTAGATGTCGATAAGAAGACTGACGAGGTGAACCCCATCCGAACTCCTACTGAGCCTGTATGTGACAATCTCCGTACAGTCCGGTCTGTGCGTCTGATACATCGCATGGCGGGCCTAGGGGGCGGTGAACGTCAGTCCCCTAATAGCGGTACAAGTCGTGTCGGAGTGTAGCCCAGAACACCCTGAGATAACACTGGAAACCTACCAGTATATCTCGCTTGCCCTGGCCAGGGACTACTCGTGTAATGGCTCTCCTGGACACAGCGCGATGTCAACCCCCAATACCGGGAGAGACGAATCCTGTCTAACCGTCACTGCCCAAAAACTACCTGTTTGCACGACTCCTTTGAGCCGTGGTAGGGTAGTAATCAAAGTGCAGTGGGAACACACTCGAGGCGAAGTGACAGTGTCAAGTCAGCGGACTAAGATGTGCTCATGTCACCTGGGAACTGATAACTGACGATAGGTATAATACCAACCAACAGTTCCCGACGAGTCCTGTCCAGTGTACTCGTAACCTAACGAGCACCCGCATACTATCTCAAGTACGACGTACTGACGGCTGTGGGACAGACCGTCTCCCACGCTGGGATGAGAAGCGCATACGCTAGTCTACTCCGGAGTATCGATGCCCTGTCTCGATAGTCCAACGACTAGGGACCAGTATAAGGATGTGCACAAAGATCACCCAGCTCCCACGAGTGTGAGCGCCATCACAACGCTGGTAATCAAGCAAAGATCCTAAGGGCTCTACTAATATGTATATCAGCAATATGCTAAAAGAAACACATGCACATATTAAAGCAGAGACAAACCAAGTAGCATACTACCATTTCGAGCAAGATTGTATATACAACTGTGAATATCTCAAGCTTCCATCAAGTAATATACAAACTAGTATGATACAGTAATGGCCTCTAGGGCATATACACTAACAATCTCCCACTTGCACTAAGGCCATGTACTGGCGTATCGAAGACCTATCATCTCGATCAGCCGCTCGAACTGAGTCTGGGGCAAGGCCTTGGTGAATGGATCTGCAGTGTTATCCTCTGATGCAACTCTCCGGACCTCGATCTCCTGGCGATCTACGATCTCCCTGATCAGGTGATACCGCCTTAAGATGTGTCTGGATTTCTGATGGGACCTGGGTTCCTTCGCTAAAGCTATAGCCCCGTTGTTGTCGCAATACAGAGGTATTGGGTCAACAATGGACGGAACCACCTGAAGTTCTCTCAAGAACTTCCTCATCCAGACAGCTTCTTTTGCGGCATCAGATGCAGCGATGTATTCCGCTTCCATAGTCGAGTCAGCAACGGTTTCCTGTTTGGAGCTCTTCCAACACACCGCCCCTCCATTGAGGGTAAAGACAAAACCCGACATGGACTTGGAATCATCCTTGTCACTCTGGAAGCTGGAGTCAGCAAAGGCCTCAATCTGCAGGTCTTTTCCGCCATACACCAAGAACATCTCCTTGGTCCTTCTCAGGTACTTGAGAATGTTCTTTACTGCTATCCAATGTTTCTCCCCAGGGTTTGACTGATACCTGCTTACCACACTCAGTGCATAAGCCACATCCGGTCTGGTACACAACATCGCATACATTATAGAGCCTACCGCAGAAGCGTAGGGTATAATAGACATGCGATCCCTCTCCAAATCAGTCTTGGGAGACATCTCTTTGGAGAGGGTGATCCCGTGACAAGCCGGTAGATTACCGCGCTTAGAATCTTCCATACTGAATCTCTTCAGTATGGTGTCGATGTATCTGGACTGCGAAAGTCCTAATATCCTCTTGGATCTGTCACGGTAGATCCGGATACCCAGAATGTATGAGGCATCACCCAGGTCTTTCATGGAGAACCTGTGTGACAAGAACCCCTTGACAGATTGTAGCATAGGAATGTCATTTCCTATTAAGAGAATGTCATCCACGTATAAAATGAGGAATACCACAGTTCTCGCTACAAATCTACAATAGATGCATGGTTCATCTGGATTTTTGATAAAGCCAAATTCCTTGACCGTCTCATCAAAACAGATGTTCCAACTCCGTGATGCCTGCTTTAGTCCATAAATGGACTTAAGCAACTTGCACACCTTTCCGCTGCTCCCACTCTGAATGAAACCCTCTGGCTGATCCATATAGACACACTCCTCTAAATGTCCATTTAGAAAAGCTGTCTTTACGTCCATCTGCCAAATCTCATAATCGTGGAAGGCAGCAATGGCAAGAAGGATCCGAATGGATTTCAGCATAGCTACTGGAGAAAAGGTTTCGTCATAGTCCAAACCAGGTCGCTGACGAAAACCCTTTGCTACCAGTCTAGCTTTATAGGTCTCAACCTGTCCATCTACACCAATCTTCCTTTTGAAGATCCACTTGCATCCTACGGGTTTTACCCCATCTGGAGCAATGTCCAACGTCCATACTTTGTTGGTGTACATGGACTCCATTTCGGTCCGCATTGCATCCAGCCATTTTACCGAGTCGACGCTCTGAATGGCTTGCTGGAAGCTAGTAGGCCCATCAAAGTCTATGATGCAATCCTCTCTATCCCCGTCAATGAGAAAACCGTAGTATCTCTCGGGCGGATGAGACTGCCTACTACTCCTGCGGTGGGAATGTCCTGATCTTTCGAACCCTCTGGTTCAACCAAGCTTTCAGTAATAGCTCGTGGTTCTGGAATTTCTTCCAGTTCTATTGCGCTCCCACTTAATTCTTTTTCTATGAATTGGTGTTCTAGAAAGTGGGCATGGCGACAAACAAGGACTTTTTGTTCCTCTTCGCAATAGAAGTAATATCCCTTGGAGCTCTTTGGATATCCCACAAACTTGCACTGTACTGAGCGTGCCTCGAGCTTGTCCGCATGCTGCTTTTTTACAAAAGCTGGACATCCCCATGTCTTAATATGATTAAGATAGGGTCTCTTCCCACACCACATCTGATATGGTGTAGTAGGCACAGTCTTAGTTGGAACTCGGTTCAAAAGGTATGCAGCTGATTCTAGCGCATATCCCCAGAACGATCGCGACAACTCAGCATTACTCATCATGGACCGTACCATATCCAATAGGGTTCGGTTCCGTCTCTCCGATACACCGTTATGTTGCGGAGTGTATGGAGGAGTAAGCTGAGAGAGAATTCCATTCTCTTTTAAGTAACTCAGGAACTCGGCACTCAAGTATTCACCACCTCGATCAGATCTCAGTGCCTTGATACTTTTGCCTGTTTGTTTTTCTACTTCATTTTTATATTCCTGGAATTTTTCAAAAGCCTCGAATTTATGTTTCATTAAGAAGACATAACCGTACCTTGAAAAGTCATCTGTAAAAGTAATGAAGTAAGAATAACCGCTTCGCGCATGTATAGACATTGGACCGCACACGTCGCTGTGTACGAGTCCCAAGAGCTCGCTCGCTCTTACTCCGTGTCCAGTGAACGGAGTCTTTGTCATCTTTCCCTCGAGACAGGATTGACAAGTTGCATACGATTGATATTCGAACGAATCCAAATATCCTTCTGCATGTAACTTAGTCAACCTTCTCTCATTGATGTGACCCAGTCTACAATGCCATAAGAAAGTTTTATTAATTTCTGGAGACTTTCTTTTGTGTGTATTCTGGACATTGAAAATCTGTGGCTGGTTTAATACGTATATACCGTTGTTCAATGTACCTGACCCAATCAAAACTTGATTAAGGTGAATGTTCACTACATTACTTACAAATGCAAATTCATAACCTTCTTTAGATAATAAAGATACAGAAATGATATTACAGGTTGCATTTGGTACATAATAACAACTACGCAAAACCAAAAAATGTCCATCCGACAATCCCAGGTGATAGTCCCCCACGGCCTCAGCATCCATGCTAGCACCGTTTGCAACTCTGAGGGTCATGTCACCTGCCTTCAAAACTCTACGCTTTCTCAACGCCTGCAAAGAATTACAGATATGAGATCCTGATCCGGTATCCAATACCCAAGATGTAGAGTTTATTGATAGACAGTTTTCAATAACATACACACCTGAAGCTGAAGCTGCAACTCGCTTCAAATTCTGTGTTCTGGCTTTCCAAGCCTTGCAATCCTGTTTCCAGTGACCACTTTTGTAACAATAGAAGCATTCTTCCTTCCCCACCAGCTTTCCCGCTACCTTTGTTGCTTTTCCTTTTCCCTTCGTATCCACTTTACCGACACCGCCTCTTGGTTTGGCGGGGGCTTTCTTCTTCTTGCCCTTGGCTTTTGCCCTGAACTTAGAAGAGGAAGATCCTCCTACAAACAAAGTGGATGTCTCCCTACCCTTCTGTAGGGTGCCCTCAGCACTCCTCAACATGTTCAGAAGCTCGGAAAGTTCAACCTCCTTTCCTTGCATGTTGAAGTTAAGAATAAACTGGGCGTAAGTGGAAGGAAGGGACTGGAGAATCAAATCAGTAAAGAGTTCATTCTCCAACGTGGTCCCAAGGTCCGCGAGCTCCTCAATGTAGCCAATCATCTTAAGCACGTGTTCCGCTACCGATGATCCGATGGCCAACCTTGCCGAAAACAACTTCTTCGACACTTCGTATCTTGCGATACGAGACTGCTCTCCATACAGTTCTTTTATATGAAGAAATATGGACTCTAGGTCTATATTCTCGTGCCTCCTCTGATGTTCGTTGTCCATCGAGGCAAGTACGAGGCATCTGGCCTTCGCGCAATCTATTTCCCAGGTCTTGTAGATTTCCCTATCTATGACACTGGTTTTGGGACCTGGGACAGGGGGAGCTTTGGTGGTAAGGACATACCCCAACTTGTCGTAAGTGATTGCCATCTTGACATTCCTGAGCCAATCTTTGTAGTTTGGCCCTGTCAATATGTTTTTATCTAGTAATAACTTAAGTCCGGTCATGTTGAATGGTCGCTGCAATTAGGAGAGAGAAAAGAAACACTTTAGCATGATGCTCTTGCAAGTTTAGAGTGGTTTTTAATTTGTCTAAACTGGATGGCTCCCACTGTCTCTCTAATCCCTTCTCAAACCGTAAAGAAAGGATTAGTCAGGATCAATCTCACCGTACAATACTTGCTTAACCGTTCAGCCAGGCCAGTGTCGGTACTTCGAGGGAGGTTTTCCAACGCTTTCGCAAAGTTCCTTAATTAAGTAACCTCTTTTCCCTGTGGGCGTAGCCCCGCTAACACCTTTCTAGACACCTACTGAGTTTATAGCATTGATCGTTAAGTGAGAGTTTTCCCGAGGAGTAGCATATACTCACAGTAGGATCGGGATCCAAATATCATCGCATGATAAAACCGAAGGAATCCTACCAGAATCATCACACTCCAAATGGTATGCAACGCTAGCAAGTTTCAGTACTTATGAAACTCCCGATGTGGATTTTTGCCCCATGCTCTTATGACCTTGACTTTGGCCAAAATATCATAAGTCACATGTCAAGTTCTACCCGTCATTCTCCTGGTTAATTTGGACCCACCCTTACCTACCCTTGACTTTGGCCAAAATGGCAGCACGACTGTCCCAAACCAACGCATCTATCTATGCTGCACATGAATACCCAATAGCTACCAATCACTATGCCTTGACTTTGGCTAAAATACATATCTTGAATACTTTTTGACCATTCATGTGGAATGACGGAGGGCTACGAATGGTTTTGGCGAAACCGTGAACGTAGTGAACTTGATCTAATCGATGGAACGAGATAGCTTTTAAAAGGAGTGGTTCAAGCTTCGCGTTTAAAAGTTTAGTTTTGAAAAGAACCGAGTGGTTTTCAAAGTGTTCCAATTGACTTTTACTTGGTTTATTTTCTTGCATTAGTTCTTTTAATGCGTCCCATCATTTAATCCTACCATTGCAGAAAACAACCAAAATATGACGTACGCTTATGCCATTCGCATTCGCCACGTGGCCCCGTCATCACTCGTTAGGTTACTTAACTAACGACAGAGCGGGGGCTGGGCTAGCGCGGCTGTAAAATATAAGCAACGCCTAAATAGTTATCATAGATAAATATATAGCAATGATAGACATTACAGATCACAGATGAATACATTGGATATACTAGGAATCCGCAATCCGTTCGAGCCTGCAACGAAAAGCGGATTACACGGTCGCGGTGAATAGCCAATACCCCACCCAAGATCCCTACGGGTGCGGCAAACTACCCGCCAAGTACCTGAAGCGAAGCAACCTCCCTCACCACCGTGAGTAGGCCACTCAGCACTTCGAGATACCCGGTAATTTGGGCACCCCCTCCATGGGTCTATCCTAGGAGCAAAAACAGTAAAAAGAATTATACAATGACGGCTACAACCCCGACCCGGTTGTGTGGCCAAATAAATAATAATATTACATCAATTTACATGTTACAATGAATGAAAGAAAAAGCAACACTCATCTCACATCCACCCCGGCTATTCATCCGCGACAATCCAACCCATTCATATACACATACCATTATCAATCACAGATCACAGATATGTATAACCCCGACTAATCGACATATAGCGATTAGCCGACGTTCAATACAAATAAACATCATAGATATAACCTTTTAGTCAAAGTGTATTGAAGTTCGGAAAAAAATACGGATTTATAGGCCCTCAAAAACAAATTTCTATCCTGGAAAATCTGGGCACATATAAACCATCTTAAAAATCCTAAAACCAAGCCAGAGATACACTGCACCAAACTCGACCAAGTGAAGAGCCAAGACGGCCGCGGTTGCGCGGCAATAGCTTGCTATTGCCGCGGAACCGCGGCACTTTGGTCGATTCACTTGATCGTTTTTGGTGTCTATCTTTACAAAACCCTGAGATGATTTTTGGAGTATAACAAATTTTGTTTTGACCAGAAAAAATTTTAACAGAAAACTAGGGTTTTGATGTTTTGGTTTTTCAATTTTTTTCGTTTCGAACTTCGACACACTTCACTACCTAGCTAGTTTATGTTTAGTTAGGCTCTGATACCACTGTAAGTCCACGTTGCCCATCCCGGTGATTGCGGGGAGGCGGAAAACGGAATAAAAATCAGATTTTTATGAACTTAGGCAACATGGACTAGAGCTAGAAGGATCTTTACTAAACAAAAACTTGCTAAAGCTAACTAGTAACTAGCTAAGTGCTAGAAAGGTTATACCTTGGGCTTTAAGTCCTTCTCTCCTTGCTCCTTAGAGTGGTGGAAGGAGGTCACCTTGGTCGTCTTCTCACGTCGAAGAAAGATCCACCCGAAAGCCTCAACCTTTGGCTTCAACTCCAAGCTAGAAGTAACTAGGGTGCAAGAAGTGCTAGTCCTTGAACCCTAGATGAGAGTAAAGATGATCAAGAGAGGGTTTTTCTCAAGCTCAAATGTTTCTCAACACATGAGAGGGAGAGAGCTTGAGGGAGAGGAAGAACAAGAGAGAGAAAGGATATGATAGAATGAGAGAATAATATGAAGCATTCTCTCATATATGTGAATTATTGTAATTAGATAATTAGTGAGATAATTGTCATGGCTAAATCAAGACATGACCATTATCATTTCATTTTTAATGCAAATTGCAAGGATCAAAGAGCATTTTCCAAATGAAATGATGATGGTCAAAGTGTCAACAAGGTCAACAAGTCAAGGTGGGTCAAATGGTCAACAACCATAACCATGCACAATTATTAAACTAATATCAATTAACAATAATACACACATAAGCATTAGGGTTAATAAAATGACAATAGTCATTAACCCTAATCAAAGTCCTCTCCCTCAATCTCAAGCAACCGTGCATACGCATCCGCATTCGTGATCCGAGGAACACGAATACAATGAGAAAAACCAATCCCAAATCATATACTAGGATCCGGCTTAAACCAAAGCCCGCTAGTATAAACTGTCCGGACAGCAAACGTGCACAAGTGCGCGAATGTGAACGAACCCTGTCGCAAAACCATGCGACCTCTACTCATTTTGCCTAAAGGCGAATAGCTCTCTGTGTGAGACTCTAAAGACTCGACACTACGCTGGCAGTGGGTTTAACCACAGACCGCAAGCGGCACTAGCTGTACGTAACGGTCCCCAGGTAGATGTCGATAAGAAGACTGACAAGGTGAACCCCATCAGAACTCCTACTGAGCCTGTATGTGACAATCTCCGTACAGTCCGGTCTGATCGTCTGATACATCGCATGGCGGGCCTAGGGGGGCGGTGGACGTCAGTCCCCTAATAGCGGTACAAGTCGTGTCGGAGTGTAGCCCAGAACACCCTGAGATAATACTGGAAACCTACCAGTATATCTCGCTTGCCCTGGCCAGGGACTACTCGTGTAATGGCTCTCCTGGACACAGCGCGATGTCAACCCCCAATACCGGGAGAGACGAATCCTGTCTAACCGTCACTGCCTCCAAGTGCTTCGGGACTGCACCCAAAAACTACCTGTTTGCACGACTCCTTTGAGCCGTGGTAGGGTAGTAATCAAAGTGCAGTGGGAACACACTTGAGGCGTAGTGACAGTGTCAAGTCAGCGGACTAAGCTGTGCTCATGTCACCTGGGAACTGATAACTGACGATAGGTATAATACCAACCAACAGTTCCCGACGAGTCCTGTCCAGTGTACTCGTAACCTAACGAGCACCCGCATACTATCTCAAGTACGACGTACTGACGGCTGTGGGACAGACCGTCTCCCACGCTGGGATGAGAAGCGCATACGCTAGTCTACTCCGGAGTATAGATGCCCTGTCTCGATAGTCCAACAATTAGGGACCAGTATAAGGATGTGCTCAAAGATCACCCAGCTCCCACGAGTGCGAGCGCCATCACAACGCTGGTAATCAAGCAAAGATCCTAAGGGCTCTACTAATATGTATATCAGCAATATGCTAAAAGAAACACATGCACATATTAAAGCAGAGACAAACCAAGTAGCATACTACCATTTCGAGCAAGATTGTATATACAACTGTGAATATCCCAAGCTTCCATCAAGTAATATACAAACTAGTATGATACAGTAATGGCCTCTAGGGTATATACACTAACAATAAGCAAGCGCAAATGATGATTCGCTCCTGGTACCATATTCCAGTGTAGCGATGCTGATGCCAAATAAAAAAAAACCAATTCCCAAATCCTCCCGGGGCAAATGATGAGTTGCTCCTGGCATTATTCCAGAGCAGCGATGCAGATGCCGACAAAAAAATCCCCAAATCCTTTCATGGCAAATGATGATTCGCTCCTGGTACCATATTCCAGTGTAGCGATGCTGATGTCAACCCAAATAAAATCAAACCAACAACCTCTGCGGGGAATCAAGCTCCTTCCTAGAATTTACCCCGTGTCGAAATCATGCTTCAGCTCGGGATATCTACTTTCCCGGCCGAAATTATGCTCCGCCTCAGAATCAAATCAACCAACCAGCTCTTCGTTAGAATCATACTTCGTCTCAGAGTGTACCCCGTGTCGAAATCAAGCTTCGCCTCGGTGTATCTGCCTTCCCTGTCGGAATTATGCTTCGGCTCGGAATGAACCAACGACCTCCTCGTCGGAATTATGCTCTGCCTCGGAATCAAGTCAACCAACAAGCTCTGCGCCGGAATCATGTCCGTCTTAGAATGTACCTCGTGTCAAAATCATGCTTCGCCTCGGAGTATTTTCCTTCCCCGTCGGAATTATGCTTCGCCTGGGAATCAACCTCTGCATCGAAATTATGCTTCGGTCAGAATGTCTGCCGCTCTTCGGAATGATGCTCCGATCCCTTGGAATCATGCTCCGCTCTTCGGAATGATGCTCCGATCCCCTGGAATCATGCTCCGCTCTTCGGAATGATGCTCCGATCCCCTGGAATCATGCTCCGCCCTTCGGAATGATGCTCCGATCCCTGGAATCATGCTCCGCCCTTCGGAATGATGCTCAGATCCTTGGAATCATACTCCGCTCATCGGAATGATGCTCCGATCCTTAGAATCATGCTCCGCTCATCGGAATGATGCTTCGATCCCCGGGAATCATGCTCCCCGAGGGATGCTCCGCCCCCGGAATGATATTCCACCTCGAAGTCCAGTTTCAAGATCCATCAATTTCATGCACACAACTCAAATGTGCGGTGTGTATTCATTGATCGGGGGCACTTTGTTGGGGTCAAAATTTTCACCCTAGTTGACCGGGTCAAAGTCAAGGTCAACCACAAGTAAGAGGGTCCAAGCCCAGATCAAGTGGGCCCATGCCCAAGTCAAGCCCGCGGCTGGCTTCCCCCATGACGAAATAAAAACCATGTAATACCTAATTTTTATGTAATTTTTTATACATGAATGTAAGCAAAATGGGCATAAAGCTAAATTTTTGTAAGCCCATGGCTTATGTGCAAAAAGAAATAGCATATGAGACATGGGATGGGCAAAATGCCATTTTGTAAAGCCCAAGGGGCTCTATGCAAATATGTAAGCCTATATAAGGCAACATGATGATGAATAAAATAATACGATTTTCATTCCCCAAAAACTAGGGTTCTTTGTGCCTCCTGCTCCTTCTCCAAGGTTCTAAATCTTCTCATTTCTTTTGAATTAAATCAAGAGTTTTACTCTTTCTTTTCCAAAACTAAGTAGTTTTTCACCATAAAACCCACAAAGGGGAACACAGATCTGCCATCAAATCTCAAAAAAGAAGAGATCTTTAAAATCTCACATCTCTTGAGCTTCAAGATCCGGCCAAACAAAGGAAGAAGAAGGAGACTCATCTCCAGAAACCCCACTTTGGGGAAGAACTAGGGCTCAAGGGGAGAAGCCCTTCATCAGCTTCAAAACATCCTAGGAGTTTAACTCCATATATATATAATAAATATTTCCTTTCTGAAGCATAGCTTCTGGTTCTGGGACTAAAAGTCCCCTTTTCTCTTGTCGGCGCTCAAGCGCCAAGCGCCCACATGCCGACACGTGGCTCGCTGGCGCTCGAGCTCCTAGCGCTCAGGTGCCCACGTGCCGACACGTGGCGTGCTTGCGCTCCAGCGCCCCGCGCTCAAGCGTA
The DNA here is from genome assembly GCA_030015575.1 of Agapanthus africanus. Classification (NCBI taxonomy): domain Eukaryota; kingdom Viridiplantae; phylum Streptophyta; class Magnoliopsida; order Asparagales; family Amaryllidaceae; genus Agapanthus; species Agapanthus africanus. The sequence goes on along the minus strand of CM057338.1, from coordinate 824,830,664 downwards.
AAGCGTCCACGTGCCGACACGTGGCGCGCTTGCGCTCCAGCGCCCCTCGCTCAAGCGCAAAGCGCCTACGTGCCGACACGTGGCGCGCTTGCGCTCAAGTGCCCTACGCCCACGTGCCGACATATGGCGCGCTAGCACTCTTGCGCTCAAAGCGCTGGCCCCACGCATCCTTTGGATGTCTTTTCCCCCTTTTATATATATATATACATATATATATATATATACATATGTATACATATGTACACATACACATACTCTACAACACTCTCCCTCCCCCGTGAAAACTCTGCATGGCTCCCGATATATCCAAACCCCCCTTCCAAAACAACACACACGTACACTGCACAATGAGTTCGCATGACTAGTTTAACCCGTTAATCGGAGGTTCCCTCGCCCCAAAGGCGAGGGGTAATTAACGACAGCTTAGTTCGCGCCTGCCAGAGATTCGGATCCCCACAATCAATAAACCCCCACCTACCCTAGGAAGGGGGAATCTGTAGTACGCCTGACAAGCGCGCGCGTATTCCCATCTCAATGGGATGACGAAAAACACCATACACTCACGATACTTGTCTTTTGTGTCTTCATCGCCGTCCTCCTCTTCTATGTAGGCTCCAAGAATCAATCCGGATCGTAGCGACCTCCACGGCCTCCTTAAGTCGAAGACGATCCACCCGAGAGTTTATAGTCCAAGCTCCACCTCAAAACCAAGGTAACTAGGGCAACAAGCTTGCTAAACTTGATTTTCTAGGTAATGTAGAGTATGAATATGGATTTATTTGTCCCTTGAAACCCTAATTTACTCAACTCATGAGACCTTGAGGGTTTTCTAGTGAGGAAGAAGAAGAAGAGCTAGCATGAGAGCTCATTTGAGGAAAGAGAAAGTATTTTCACAAATGATAATCCAAATGAAAAATGTGATGGCTCCCTTGACTTGACTACTCTCATGTCAAGAAAATATCTCACCCAAAAATATCTAGTGCTACAAAATATCTAGTCAAAGAGTCAAACCATGTCAAATGGTCAAACCAAGTCAAATGGTCAAACCAAGTAGCCATGCCACATTTATCATTTACAAAAATAACAAATACTTTTCTCCACCTCATAATTGTTTTAGTCAAGTAAATGGTCAAAACCCTAATGAGGTGTTTCCTTCTGTGCTCCTCACATCCGTATATACATACCCGCATTCGTGTTCCGAGAAACATGAATACAAAGAGAAGAAACTGATCCATCAATATAATACTAGGATCTGGTTTAAACCAAAGCCCACCAGTATTATCCGCCCGAACATCATACGCGCACAAGTGTATGTAAGTGATCGAAGCCTTGCCGAAAAACCATACGGCCTCTACACCTTTTGCCCAGTGCAGGGAAACTCTCTGTGTGGGACTCTAAAAACTCGACACTACGCTGGCAGTGCGTTTTACCACAGGCTGCAAGCGGTACTAGCCACACGTAACGGTCCCCAGGTAGTGTCGATAATAAGGCCGATGAAGAAAACCCATCCGAACTCCTACTGAGCCTTAATGTGACAATTTTCGTACAGTCCGGTCTGTTCGTCTAAGAGTATCGCATATCGGGCCTAGGGGGTGGTAAACGTCAGACCCCTAATAACGGTATAATTCATGTCGGCGTGTAGCCCAGAACACCGTGAGAAACTACTGGAACACCTACCAGTAAATCTCACTTGCCCTGGCCAGGGACTTTGTGCAATGGCTCTCCAAACACAGCGCAATATCAACCCCCAATATCGGGAGAGAAGAATCCTGTCTAACCGCCACTGCCTCCAAGTGCTTCGGGACTGCACCCAACTACTACCTGTTTGCAAGACTCCTTTGAGTCGTGGTAGGGTAGTAATCAAAGTACAGTGGGAACACACTCGAGGCGAAGTAGCAGTGTCGAGTCGACGGACTAAGCTGTACTCATGTCACCTGGGAACTGCTATCCGACGATAGGTATAATACCCACCAACAGTTCCCGACGAGTCCTGTCCAGTGTACTCATAATCTAATGAGCACCTGCATACTATCTCCAGTATGACGTACTGATTGCTGTGGGACAGACCATCTTCCCTGTTGGGATGAGAAGCGTATACACTAGTCTACTGTAGAGTACCGATGCCCGGTCTCGATAATCCTATGACTAGGGACTTGTATAGGATGTGCTTATAGATTACCCAGCCCCCACTAGTGTGACTGTCATCACAGCGCTGGTAATCATGCAAAGATCCTAATGGCTCTACCAATATGTATAAGCGATATGCTAAAAGAAATTCATGCACATATTGAGGTAGAAACAAACCAAGTAGCATACTACCATTTCGAGCAAGACTGTTACTATATCCGTGTATATCCCAAGCTTCCATTAAGTAATATACAATCCAGTATGATACAATAATGGCCTCTAGGGCATATATCACTAACACGATTGACCAAGCGTTGGTATGTAGCTCCGGCGTTTTTGAGGACGAAAGGCATTACCTTGTAGCAGTATACCCCCCGGTCCGTTGTGAATGCGGTGAGATCCTCGTCCGCCGAATTCATACAGATCTGGTTATAGCCGGAGAATGCATCCATGAAGCTAAGTAGCTTGTGGCCTGCCGAGATGTCGACGAGCTGATCTATCCGAGGGAGGGGATAGTTGTCTTTTAGGCAGGCCTTGTTGAGATCGGTGAAATCGACGCACATGCACCACTTCCTGCTTGACTTTCTGACCATGACTACGTTCGCCAGCCATTCAGAGTAAGGCACATTTCGAATGATGTTGGCGGCGAGGAGCCTGCCTACCTCGTCCTCGATCGCCTTCTGTTTGATTGGGGCGAAGCTTCACTTTTTCTGCCTGACGGGTCGGGCCGTAGGATCTACCCCGAGCTTGTGAGATATGATTTTGGGGTCAATCCCAGGCATGTCAACAGGTGCCCAGGCGAACACATCAGAGTTGTTTCTGAGGAAATGAACCAGGTCGTCTCACTGAGTCCCTGTCAGAAGCGACTCGATCTGAACGGTTCGTTCGTCGTTCCCTTCTACAAGGGGGACCTCTGTCAGTGGCTCCACAGGGGTCCCTCGGACCTCTTTTTGCTCATCTCGAGTGTCAAGAGAACCCCTGATGTCACCCTCACCCTCAACATCATTGTTTGGCCGCTCAGACGAAGATGTTGCGGTGAAGCAAACCTTTGCAGTCCGTTGGTCTCCGTAGGCCCGACCTATCCTGCCTTGGTCGAGCGGGAATTTCATCGCCAGGTAGAAGGTCGATATCTGGGCCCTGAGAGTTCAGTATAGGGCGGCCGAGGAGGATGTTGTAGGCCGACGGGATTCTTGCTACAATGAATTCCACAGGCACGGTGCGCATACGGCCAGCCTCCCCGATATTAAATTGGAGAGTGATTACCCCTTCTGCCGGGATGGAGTTGTTGGTGAACCCTGACAGGACATGGGTGGTCGGCCTTAGGTCGACGGGGTGAGTCCCATATGCAGGAAGCAGTCATAAAATAGAATGTCTGCCGAGCTTCCATAGTCGACCAATATCCTCTGCACCTCGTAGCGGTGGACCCAAGCTGTGATCACCAGCGGGTCGTTGTGGGGCAGGGATATACCGTGGAGATCCTCATCGTTAAAACAATCAGCTCGGTTGCCTTGGCCTTCTTCCTCGGGTGTCCGTCAGTCTCCACGATCGGTGAGGGGTGCTGAGCCTCATAGGTATTCGACGCACCCCCCGGTGACATGACCATGATTTGGCCGATTGTTAATTCACCAGGAGAGGGACGTTGCTCCTGCTCATTGTCATCTTGCCGCTTATCCTGCAAATACGCTGCCAGGTGCCCCGAGCGGATTAGCTCCTCGATGTAATCTCGGAGCTGCTTGCAATTTTCCGTGGAGTGGCCCTGCAACCAGTGGAAGCCGCAGTAAGGGCCCGGGTGCATTTTGCCGCCCTGTTTGAGACTGGGGGAGCTTGAAGGACCTCTCTCCCTTAGCCTCCTCCAGCAGTACCGTCTGGGAGACGTTGAGCGGGGTATACTCCTGAAACTTCGGGGAGTAGGGCTTCGGCCGCTCAACCTTCTTTTTCTCTTCCCGGGCCCTTTTCTTATGATTAGCTTGTTCCATTCGGGGAAGGTTGGCGTTCACCTTGGATTCAAGATAGATCTCTCATTCGGTCCAGGCCTTTACTTCGGCCATGGTCATAGGTTGCGCTAATGCAAAGGAGCGTAACCACTCCTTGTGCCTAAGACCCGACCTAAGTGCCGTAATGACCGTCTCGTCCTGGTGTTTTGGGACTTCGAGGAGGGCGTTGTAGAAATGGGTGACGTACCCTTTGAAGGTTTCTTGTCCCCGCTCTTTATTGTGAAGAGATGGTTAACGGTCTATTTCTGCCGTCTGTTCCCGACGAAGTGGCCGAGGAATTGGGTGGCCAGCTCATCGAAGGTTGAGATCGAGCGTGGAGTGAGTCCTCGGAACCAGTTTCGTCCGGAGCGGATGAGAGTGACCGGGAAAGCACGGCATTGGGCGGCGTTAGAACAGTCCTGAAAACTCATCCTGGCTGTGAACGCGTCCAAATGGTCCTTCGGGTCAGACTTCCCGTCGAAGAGCGAGACTTTCGGGGGCTTATTCCGGGAGGAGACATGGACGGCAAGTAGCTCTTCGGTGAAAGGCTTCATGAGCGAGTCGGCGGCATATATGGCCCCGTCGCTCGAATGGCGACCTTCCCGATGCATACCTTCGATCTTCTTTTCGAGGGCGTCGAGTCGGCCGTGGTATCCCGATGAGTCGGCATACTCTGATCTTCGGCCTCTGCTGCCAGAGACGTCTGCCTGGGCACGACCCCAATTCCGTTCGATGACGTTCCTCAGGTCTCCTGACGAGGTCGTTTTTGAGTTGCCGTGGCGAGTCCCATGCGTGCGACCCCGTCGAGGGAGGGGGTGCCGGTCATGCCTGGGTGCAGGCGAGCTGACCGATACCTCCTCGGGAGGGACAGGGGCGCGATGGGGCTCGGGCGAGGCGGTCTAGCGTAAGACCTTGAAGTTAAACTATGCGGCGCCCACCGGGACATTGAATATGTCAGCCCGGGGGATCTGCGGCCGCCGGAGATAGTGAGGTGGTGATCGGTCATGCGAACGCGGGCAGAGTTTTCTCTCCCTCTGTAGGGGCCCCGGTCCCGCGGAGGGGGAGCGGTGACCTGGGGAGCTTGCCCGGCCGCTTAGACACGGACGAGCGCATCCACGACGGATGTGAGTCGATCTATCTGGGCGGATAGGGCTTGAATGACGTTCGGTGGAGGAGGGGATTCTCCATCGTCTCCACTGTGGGGAGGCCGACGGCTGGTGCTTGGATCGTCGCGGTGACCGTTCGCCATGTAGTCGAGATCGGAAGATGAACTTTCGGTTGAGTGGAACTAGTTTTCCCACAGACGGATCCAACTGGTGGATCTCTTGATCTCCTTCAGATATTATCTCCCGTTGATCTGCTGCGAGCGCTGATGGACGGCTGGGATTGAGTTTGAGGGTGGCCTTCTGGAGCGTATGGATCTCAATGGGTTTTGTAATGATTAAACCGAGCTACCTGCAAAGAAGTCCCGGGGTGGTTGTGCCACCGAGGACCCTCCGACGATCAAGTTAGACAGGGTATTTTGGCAGAGTAACGGCCTATTGGAGTGAAGATGGCTTACCTCTATCATCTGAGAGAGGGGTTTATATAGCGGCAGCAATGGGTAGGCAGGCGCGAGAATCATGCCGGCCATTACGTCCCTTGCGTCACGCCCGCGTGATAGGCGGGATCCCGCATTAATGACGAGACATGCTCGTTAATGGAGGATCGTGATGGCGTGGAACGCGGGATCGTGGACGACGGATATTTCGCGCATGGCGAGATTCGCGGAGCCGTGGCGGAGGCGCCTGTGGTCGGCGCTGCGGGTCGGTTGGTGAGACCGAGGAAGATGAGCTCGGCGGAAGGCTCGGGCACGAACGGGAGACCGGGGCATCTTAGTTCTGTGATAGCTCGGAGGCGAGCCGATGGGTGGTCTGGAAGGCTACCGAAGGTCGGAAGACCCCTCGGGCCGGAGGCCTGAGGTGTGATTCCAACTGAGGTTCTTGATCCTTTCTTGTAGGTTCTGGGACACGTCATCTGCAACGTGTTAGCATCTGGAGAGTCACTGATATCGAGCCTCATCAGGTACCAACTGAGCTAAACCTACTTGGTATAAAAATATCACTCTTGTTTATGCTATTCTCAAGCTTACCCATGGTGACCTTAACAGTTAATTAGTTAGCCTCTGAAATATGAGGAACCCTGTTAATTTTTTTGTAAGAAAAAAAAATTAGACCGAGTCAGGCTGCAGGTAGAAAAGGGAAAAAAATAGAAGGAATGAAACAATATTTTGGTGAATAAACCTACCAAAATTTGTCAGGTCTGCTACATTATGTAACATGCAACATGCTACCAAGCCAAAATATATTTGTCCATAGATGGACCCATGTCGAAGGTTGTCCAAGGCATGGCCACAATCATGCAGCTTTGAGTTGTATATATTTTCTAGGCTTAATTGCACAATGTTACCAATGAACTTTCATGCTTTTGCGATTAATACCATGAACTTTCATAATTAGAAATAGGTACTAAGCATGGCTAATGAAGCGAGGCTCGTCTCGCGATTCGCCGAACTCGTCAAGGCTGACGAGGAAAGTCAGCTCGCCTTGCTCGCCAGAAGATGCGAAACAGGGCAAACAGTGCTAGAGCTAGAACCCGCTCGCCTTGCCGCCTTGCCTAGGCGAATCGTTAGGCAAGGTAAACGAGTCAGGCGAGTCAACTCATCTAACTCAGGTGAAATTTTTTTCAGAAAAAAAACTTTAAAAATTAAGTAAAAAATGAAAATTGAAACGAAATTTTTAGTAAAATAAATCAAATTACAATTTCATAATACAATTTGTTATTTTTTTTTACATTAGAGACCGAATCCACTCAGACTGCCTATGCATCCCTCCCAAATATTGAGCTCAATCACAATGAGAAGGAATCAGGTCTACGTAGTTCTTTTTCTACTATTACAGATCCTACCGACTACTCGTTGGCGTCGGTTGTGGTTCCTCTTTCGGTGTTGGTCTCGTCCGATCCTGTAAGCTCCTCAGATAGATAATCCGAGTCCAAAGTAATTACATTTTATTTCCTGACAGCTGCTGCTTCCCAATCTTGCGAGCAAATCATGCACTCCATGGTGTCGTACACCAAACTGCATCTCTTCTCGCTTAATATCCTGCCACCTATACTAAAAGCACTTTCCGACATACTGTAGACACTGGAATGGTTAGCAAATCACGGGTCATAATAGAAAGCACCGGATATATATGTCTGTGGCTTTTCTTCCAGGCTAAAACATCCATCTCCTTTAATGTACTATAATCTACATCTGAATCGGTTTATAAATATATTGAAAACTCATTTAAAAATAACGATGATAAGGTCATGGGGCTTCATGCTTTTTTCTTCGGTTGAATAAGTGCTAAAACCGGAGTCGAAACACGTGAACTGGTTGGGCCATTGGTCTACTAGTTCTCTACTAGTTCTACCAGCATAAAATAGTGCAACATACAAATCAAACACTTCTTCTAAATTACTTCTAACGGTCCTAACATAATTATCAATATCTATATTATTTCCCATGCATCCCTAGAACCCGTTTAACAGAACCTCTAAACCTTCAAATTTAATTCTATGGTCCATTATCGAACATAAACAAAAAACAATTGGAATTTCAGAGAAATATTTAGAAAACTTACAAGTCATAGCAAGTATAACTTGGTGAAGTAATGGATTTTTGACGTGATTAGCAAATTAATGAGTTATATTATAAAATTCAGAAACAAGAATATGAGAAGTGGGGGTATAAGTAGCAGAAAATTGTTCATTTGCTATTTTAAAATGCTGGATATGTATGCCCTAGAGACCATTATTGTATATATATACAAGTGGATGCTTAGACATATGTATGTATAGGACAATCTTGCTCGATATGATTGTATACTATTTGGTTTGTCTTTATCTTAACATATGCATTTGTTTTACTTGTTATTGTGTATCATTAATACATGTTGTTAAAAATCGTAGGATCATTACTTGACTACTAGCATTGTGATGGCAATCATACTTGTAGGAGTTGGGTAGTCGATAAGCACATCCGATAATGTCCCTATTCGTGGGACTATCGAGACATGGTATCAATATTCCGGAGTAGACTGGTGTATACGTTTCGAGACGCCGACGAGGGGCGATGGTTGGTCCTGCAGCCATTGGTCTTTGGCACCTAAGATCGTATATAGGTGCTCACTGGGAGTGAATACACTGAACGGACTCGCCGAGAACTGGCTAGATGGTATTATACCAATCGTCAGATAACAGTTCTCTGATGACATGAGTGCAGATAGTCTGTCGACCTGAGGTCGTCATTTATCTCGTGTGAGTTCCCACTGTTCTTTGATTACTACCCTACCACGGCTCTACTGAGTCGTGCAAATAGGTTTTAGTTGGGTACAGTCCCGAGTTACATGGAGGCAGTGAGCGATTGTCGGGGATTCATCTCTCCCAGTATATGGAGTCGATGTCGCGCTGTGTTCGGTTGGCCAGCACTATAAGTCTCTGTTCAGGGCGGATTGAGAATTACTGATAGGTACATCAGTAGATTCTCATATGGTCTTGAGCCACATCGGCATGACTTGTTAGGTTATTAGGGGTCTGACGTTTTCCACCCCAAGACCCGGCATACGATACTCTTAGACGAACAGAGCGAATTATACGGAGATTGTCACGGATAGGCTCAGTAGGAGTTCAGATGAGTTTTCTTGTCGGCCTTTGTAACGACCCTAAATTTTCTGTACAAAATTTTTATTTTTAATGTACAGAAAGGAGTTTACAAGCCTGAGTACAAGTTATAAGTATAGCTTGTTTAAGAACAGCAAGAAGCAACTTGTACCTTAGTGGTAAAGCCCTTGCACTACTGTGACGTAGCCCTGTGTTCGAACCCCATCAGACACATTATATTTTTCTTATTTTTTCTTTTAAACTTTTGGAAGCCCAAAAGTTTACACTATAAACACACAAAAATGAAAAGACAGAAAAATCAAACATGTGCAAAAGGGTGTTAACACTGGCATGAACATGCGGCACAAATCCGACGGTCTAAACCCCTCATTTGGCCGGCCAAACCCTACAAAAAACCGACATCGATGGTTGGATGTGGCCTAAACCCCTCCTTGGTTTGCACACACAACCTCTCCTCTATCCTTAACTCCCCTGCACTGTTTGATTGCTCTGCAATCAAACAAAGACCTTTCAATTCCCCTTTTATCCTTATTTTAATGCATTTTAATTCATCTTTTTAATTCCAAAACCCTAATTCCACACTATAAATACTACCCCATGCCCTAGCCCTTCCTCATTCTGAAAATTATAGCAAAAATTCTCAAGTTTTCGAAATACAAGAAGAGTACAAGTGGAGTTAGAAAGCAAGTAAATTCCGGCGAAGATCGAAGCTAATCCGGGCGTCTCCGCGACACCCTAAAGCTTTCCTACCCTTCTTCTATCTCTTCCAAATATAATCAACCGATAAGTCCCTCCCAATCCCTATTCTTCCTCTTTAAAAATTTCTTTTTCAAAACATGTCGGTAAGTGGAGTTAATACCAACATCTTATTCTAAATCCAAAAAATTTCACTATTTCTTCCATATCTTTCATCTAAATTCTTACCTTATATTTATAACCATAAAACTAATGTTCAGAACCAACTTTCACTCAAAAATATCATGCTAAATAACTTTAATCTAACTTTTACATGAAAATACCCTGAACTTTATCTACGTCATCTTTTATTCCTTTGTTGAATATACCTTTAGAAAACTTCACGGGTAATGACCTACCTCTCACATACACACATGTTTTCATAGCACAATGTACCTTGAACATATTTTTGTTACCATATTACATCAAAATACCATGTACTATAAAAACGGTTTTCTTTTAGATTGTATTTAAAACCCCTTTGCAAATATGCCTCTACAACCCTTTTTAGGAGACCCGTTATTGGATGGTGTGGATTATCGCACATCCTTGGACTAGTAGAGCGAGATGTAGATTTCCTCACGGAGCATTCGGTCTCGAAAAGTTTTTAATACGATTTTTAAGAAAAACGCAATTTTCTACTTAATAATCAAAATTAATTTTTAATAATTATATAAATATTACAAATCCATATATTTTCAAAATATAATAACTTATATTTTTTTCAAATAAAAGAATTACAAGTTTCATCAAAATACCATTAAGATATCAATACAAGACAAGTTTACAGTAAAATACCATGAACTATTCAAGTTAAGGTAATTATCACTAAAATACCTCAATTCTTAAAATACACATCCATGGAAACCCTAAATAATATAAATAATTTCTTGAGGCAATTTTGAACTATATTAAAAATATTTTTCATAAGACCCCCTCAAGCTATATAAAACACTGTTAATGACTTTAGTAAATATAGGTTTAAGCGGGATCGATTCTCTTGAGCCTTAGGGAGCCGGAGAAAGTGAGTGCTTGCCTATTTAAGATAGAAAAATTTAACGGTATTATCAATGGTAATTGTCTTGGAAAAAGACACAAATCCTGTCGTCCATGTGCAGCAGTTACCGATAACTCCTGAATCTAACTCAAGATCTAAATCAGTTTAAAGTGTCTAACTCAAGTCTAAGTCTAACTCATCCAAAGTCAAACCTGAATCTAAAACGAAACATGTATACTTGATCATGAACTTGAATCCAAACTCAAGTCAGAATCCAATTCAAATATGAACCCAATTCAAATATGAACCCAAAATCAAGCATGCATACTTGAACATGAACCTGAATACCTGAATTCAAACACATATATTAAACCTGAATACATGACTTGACTTGACTCGAACCATGAATACAACTTGACATGAATACATGAATACTTAACATGAATACTTGATATATACATGAACTCAATCTTGCAACTCGATGTATTCATGGATTCGAGCAAGGCTGGTAATTTTAGGTGTAACTTAGCATATATGGGGTGCTGGGGTACTTCATGCGTGAATCCAACGATATGTCAAGAGTCCCACCAGGTCATGAATCCATGTCTACTAACACAAACAAGCTATCATGGGGGCCCGTGTTTCCTTGCTCCTTGATTACAGCCTGTTGAGTTTGGAATACTTCAACACTAGGTTGAAGTCCCGTTACTAACTCTTGATTCAGGCCCGTGGTTCCTTACCCCTGGATTACAGCTTATTGGGTTCGAGAACACTCTTGAGATTGGTTGACATTCACCCTTGAACTTACGTTAAATTAGTATACCCCAGTAGAGACACGTTAAGACATTTACATTCACTGCATGTTCACTATACTTACACTACACGGCCATGTTACTTTTTTTTGCCATGCTCATGATACCATGCTTATCTACTTGTCATACATTACCATACTTGTTCACATATATTACGATAAAACTTCATGCTACATAAACTCGCCATGTTTACATTAAACGACATGCTGACACATCATACTTCATAATCCATTGTCCATGATATACATTTTCCTTATCATTACACTTTATATTTCACTTCATTCCTTGGGACTTACCGAGCGAAAGTTCCCTGACGGACATTCCACCTTTCTCTGTTTTCTTGGAATGTTCGTTGAATACTGTGGATACTGAAGAGGTAGACATCTCAGAGGAAGAGTACGATCAGACCAAGACCCAGGCATAGACTAGTTACCTTTTCTCAGTTTATGTATGCCATCTGTTTAGGCATTTCCATCCTTGTATTTTCTTTCAGTTAAAATCATGTATTGTAAATGAATCAAGTTGAATGTAAATAAAGTTTTTGAATTTTAAATCTCATGTTTATTATCTTTTCATTTTATATTGCTTATGTTACGCTTAGCTTATTTATTCCGGAAAATGACCTTCTCGAAATAAATACGTTGCGGTCCTCGTCACGTACCTGCTTCCATCTACTGGGAAGCAGGGCGTGACAGCCTTCTTTTCGACAGGTACCTGGGTAGCCGTTACGTACAGCTAGTGTCGCTGACATGCTTTTGGTTAAACCCACTACCAGCGTTCTGTCATGTCTTTAGAGTCCCGCAAAGAGAGTTTTTTTGGTTCAGGTGAAACGATGTAGAGACTGTATGGTTTTACATGCAGGGCTTCGATCATATACGTGTACTAGCTACACGAATTTTGTTCGGGCAGAAAATACTAGTGGGATTAGGATTAAACCGCATTTTAGTATGATACTATTGGATTTATTTATCTTTTGGTATTCTTATTTTTTGTAGTACATATACGGGTATGTATATATGGTGGGGGTATTCTTGTAATTTCACTAGAATGCTTCTAGAAGAAGACACCTCATTTTGTTTTATTTCTATTTAATTAAATAGATAATGAGGTGGAGGGATGAGGTGTATTGAAGCATAGTTGAAGTATGGTACTTGATTTTATTTATTTATTTGTTCTAACTATTCAAGTATGATTGTATTATTTCTATTGGAAATAATGTATGTGCTGTGACTTTACCCGCACGCTTTTATGTTTTGAAAAGAAAAGTTTTTAGAAATAGTGCGCACGCGAGCTCGGTCTCATTTTAAAATTTATAAACCGCAAGTGCACGGCACGTTGTAGCATGCTTATAAGTACGAGTCGATTCACAGGGAATTGGTGATTAGAGATTGTTGTTAAAGGTTCAAAAATAAAAAAATTGCGCTTTGTCACAAATAAAATAAGAAAATACGAAATTACAGAACATGTTAACGAAAGAGGCCGTGGCTCCGGTTCGGATGGCTGAACCATGGAGAATTCTTCGACGCTCCTTTGATCACGAGTTGTTTCCTCCTTGTGTTGATTCTGACGTAAAGCATGGCTTGTCAAGGCATTCGTGAAACACAAACCATCAAGATGTCGATATTCGACGCAGGATATGAAACAAATTCGTCTTGTTCTCACTTACCATTTGTACGTCCATACTTGAAGTATCAACGCTAAGTACAAGAGATAGCAAGCATACATCTGTTGTGTTACACTAACGCCGTGGCCATCATCCGTGGCCGTTTGCGGAACAATTTTTTTTCTACGATTAAAACTAGCACTAGAATAACCCGTTAACCGGATCTAACATAAACCTAACTAGAATGCAAAGGAGTTCTATCTACTATGATAGAAGTTTATACCTAAAGAATTAAGTCCTTCGGGTCTTCACTCCTTTCCTTTAGCTCCTCAAAAGATGTACGGATTGCGCTTGATCGACGGCCTCCTTGCATCAAAGATGATCCACCTGAGAGTGTGTACTTTGAGCTCCTACCTCCAAAACGAGGTAACTAGGGTACTTAATATGCTAATCTAAGTAGCCTAGATGAAGTAGAGAGTGATGATGGATTGATTTATCTTACTAACCCTAGGTTTCTCAACACATGAGACTTTTAGGGTTTTGAGGTAGAAGAAGATGAAGCTTGAGGAGATGAGAGTGTAGTAGAGAGCATAAATGAAGAATGGCTAAGTGTTGTGAACTAATAATACATACAATAATTCACAACCCAAAATATCAAGCATACCCAAATAGTAAACCATGAGTCACTACATAAGTCACCAAGTAGCCATGCTTCATTTAATGCAAAAGAACACCTCATACCTCCACCTCATTAATCATTTAATCAAAATGATAAAAACTAAAATGAGGTGACTTCTTCTAGAAGTATCTTGCACAATTACAAGAATACCCCTCACCGTATATACATACCCGTATCCGTATTCCGAAAAATACGAATACAAAAAGACGAAAATAATCTAATAATATAATACTAGGATCCGGCTTAAACCAAAGTTCACTAGTATTATCCGTCCGAATCATGATTCGTGTATCTAGTACACGTATATGATCGAACCCTGCCGTAAAACCATACGGCCTCTATATCGTTTCGCCCGAAGCAAGGAAACCCTCTATGTGGGACTCTAAAGACTCAACAATATACTGGCAGTGAGTTTAACCATAAGCACGTCAGCGGTACTAGCTGCATGTAACGACTACCCAGATATCTGTCGAAAAGGATGGCTGACGAGCAAACTCGTCCAAACTTCTACTGAGCCTATCCGTGACAATCTCCGTACAGTCCGGTCTCTTCATCTAAGAGTATCGCATACCAGGTCTATGGAGTGGTAAACGTCAGACCCTAATCACCCGATAATTTTTGCTGATGTGGCTCAGGACTAATCCGAGAAACTACTGATTAACCTATCAGTAAATCCCAACTACCTTGGCCAAGGTCTTATGGTCCTGACCAATCAAACACAGTGCGATATCGACTCCTAATACCGAGAGAGATGAATCCCCAACAATCGCTCACTGCCTCCATGTGGCTCGGGACTGTACTCAACCAAAACCTATTTGCACGACTCAGTAGAGCCGTGGTAGGGTAGTGATCAAAGCATAGTAGGAACTCATACGAGATAAATAACGATCTCAAGTCCGAAGACTAACCTGTACACATGTCACCTGAGAAATTCCATCTAAAGATAGGTATAGTACCATCTGGAAGTTCTCGGAGAGTCCGTCCAGTGTACTTACACCCAATGAGCACCTGCATATAATCTTAGGTGCATCAGACCAATGGCTGCGGGACCAAGCATCGCCCCTCGTCGGGGTTTAGAAACGTATACACTAGTCTACTCTGAAGTATCAACGCCCAGTCTCGGTACTCACGTGACTAGGGACCATTTAAGGATGTGCTTATGGACTACCCTACTCCCACAAGTATGATCGCCATCACAACGCAGGTAGTCAAGCAAGATCCTACGGGCTTTATCAACATGTAACCGCAATATGTAATAACGAGCATAACATATGCATATGTTAAAATAAAGTCAAACCATAATAGTATACTATTGTATCAAGTCTTTATTAATATGTGCAAGATGGATAAAACATCAATAGAAACAAATACACATATCCTGATAAATACAACTCAAATAATATACTATATAACTGAGCAAGAATGTCCTGTACATACATATCCTCAGCATTCACATGTATACATATACAATAATGGCCTCTAGGGCATACATATACAACAACATCAACAACAAATACACAAATTAGCATATGAGAGCAAGTGATTTAGCATTAATTTTGCTAAGTGAGTTGTGATAGTATAGGGTATATGAAATGAGAAGTGTGTCAATCAACTTTTTTAACAAAATACCCTATCTAACACTGAGCAATCTTAACACTAATGTGATTCTAAGCTTAACATTGCACAATGGAAGCTTGGAGAGAGTATGGTATATGATGAGGTTACAAAGTAACTATAATATCAAAATATCATATCAAACCAATGCCATGGAAATCTTAAAGTTACAATCACTATTAAGCACATTAAACATTTATAAGGGAAGGAGGAAGGCAAATCCATTCATCTCACATCCTCACCATCACCACAACCATAAAGTTACACAAATATTTTTTAAAAGAGAAAACAAAACACAAGAGAAATGAAGAATATGAAACAAGTAAAGAAAATTAAAACAAGTGCAATTCTTTATTAACAAAATGGAAGGATTAGAGCTACAAGTTATATAACGACCTCAACCTCCTTAATGGAGCTCTCAAATGAAAGCTCAAAGAGGGAAGAAGAGGAAACTATCAAATGTTACACACTCAAGTTCTCACTCAAAAATCCAACACAAAACTTAATCTGAGACTTGCTATATATAGGCAACCCAAAATCTAAAGTTGCATATAAACATGGACTGACAAGACCACCAGGGACCCACCAAACTTGGACGAACCTATTTGGTAATGTATTGGCCGCAAATTGCGACCAATATGATTAAATTTAAGGCCATGATGAGGATTCTGGGGCCCACCTTCGGTCTTTGGTCTTTGGTCTCTTTAGAATCTCTCTATGGTTGCTATTTCTTTTAATTCACACCTGAGTGTAATCTGGAGGAATGTACAGAGAAAGGATCAAGTGATCAAGTTGCAATGGTTCATATTTCAAATCAACTCTTTTTCAAATCCTTATTATCATGCCCACTTGTGCACCCATTGCTTAAGTCCACTCGCAAAACACCATGATGGTGTTTACCCACTTGATAACTGATGATGGTTCAAGCCCACTTGCATGACTCCATGACTTGATCACACTTGATCATGTTGGACCAAAAAAATATTTATTTGTACAGAACTTTATTTGTTGCAAAACTTATTTGACTTTGATCTGTATTCTATTTCGTTTGCAGTTCCGGCTGAAAATCGTCATTTCTGTGCATGTTGTGTACCGTCTGCAGTGATTTTGCCTGTGTACCAGTATTCTGTACTAATGAGCAGACACAGATTAGATAGTACTGTTTATTGAAAAAATGATAGGAAATGAGCGGTATTAAAATGTAATAAAACGTGCCGAACAAATACCCCCGAACCTATCTTTTGCTCGTTCCGAGCAAAGAAAAATCCTAATCTCACTTTCGCAAGGAACGCGATTGCTCTGAACCCATGCAACAAGCCGTTAAACCTCTAGGTGTCCCTAGTAGGAGGAGTTTTGTCTCCTGAGAGTTTTCAGCGGATTACACCCACAAAATCTAGTCAAGCTAGTTTCGAGAGGAAACTATTAATTCTAATCTTAAGGTTAAGCATCAAAACTAGAAGTTCTATTACCTTAGTCAGAAACGTCCAACCCTTATTTTTCACTCCTCACATTTCATTTAACATAAGTTCATAAACGTCTTCACGTGATTGTGCGAATAGTGTCGTTATGTTTTAAGAACTTCGATTAGGGTCGTCATGTCATAAATACAGACCAAGAAAGACTTCTAAAGGATGACACGAGTTTGAAAAGACTTAAGATTTTTCTCAAGTTTCATTCTCCAGTTAAATTTCGAGTCGGAATTTTTATCATTTTTAACAGAGAACTAAGTCTTCTTCTCCACTCCTACACTTCACCTGTCTTTGTTCATACACACCTTTCGTAATCATGCAAAAAGTCTTATAATCTTAATAAATGAAACTTTCATATCTCCGCTAAAAACTGTTTATAATAGAAAAATTGTCTTTGCCAAAATTATTCTCCCACAAAGAACCATGAGGACTTTAAAATCAGAGAGAACACTTACTTGACTTGTTTTATTCGGCGATTGGAGACTTAACGAGCTTTGGGTCAATGACTCCCAAATCAGATGGTTTTAGGGCTTTAGGTGTGGAGACACCCTAAGGACATAATTGCCTAAGTCACTAAGGCCACAAAACAAAAGACTTATTTTGTTGTATTTAAAATATTCTGAAAGCAGTGCGAACGGAGATATTACCAGTTTTTCTTTTTCATCCCAAAGACGTGTTCGTGTGAATAAGGTGTGTAATCACCCCAACAAGATTCCAGATAGGTTATTTTTCAGACTTTTAGCCTTTGTTAAAGCTTTCAATAATATCTTTCACATCCACTTTACTTTATGAACTATTTTGGATATTACTTAATTCAGACAAACCGGTTTGATCCTAAAAACTTTTATCAATTTTCAAAAGTTTTAAAGACATCTCAGACTTTTCATCTAATTCTCAAAAATGTATGGCACGTGTAGAGTGATATAAAAGACGCATATTAGTTACGGTTAAACTCAAAGAAGGGTTATCTTTTGGGTTTTCAATCTCTTGACAAGGATTTTAGTTGTTTATATCTTATCAAATTAAACCGTCAGACTTTGAGTCTAAGTTTTCCCATTAGCTAATTTGACAACAAAAATTTTATGTTTTGAAAAAATTTCAATTTTTTATGGGTTTTAATATGTATGCAATGCGGAATTTACACATGATGCACAAACAAGTAAATGGAATGCTCACCTCTAAACCTGAGTTTTACGATGTCCTCATCGTTTCCCCCGTCTCCGGTAGCTAGACTTAGACATCAGGGTGGGTTTTTATTCGTAAAAAGAAAAATCTAAGAGCTAATTAAAGTATTTACAATTTAAGAGATTGTGTTAGTCCAGAAATTAGTGCCGGCCATTCAAAATTTTTGTTGATATAAGGCCAGGGCTGGTAAAAGAAAAAGTATATGAAAAAGAAAATGTACATGTTAGTGGTATAGTTAGTTGTTAGTAAAGGATATGGGTGCGTGAAAGTAGAGATAAGAAAACGTTGAATGTGAAGACGAAGTTTTGATGGAGTCAAAGAATTGTTTCCCGAATGAATTGTATGTTCATGAAGCATGTGTTGAGTTTCGAGGTCAGATTTGTTTAAAAACTGGAGTTTATCCTCAAAAGTTTCAGCAAAAGCAAGGTCCGTAGGATGTTCCCAAAGTAATCCTAACTTAAACTCACAAAGAATATCAAATTCATCCGCAAATATTTCCTTAAAACTTAGCATGAAAGAGTGTTTCTCAAGGTTGTCTTTCTCCCTATAATTCTCCACAATCATAATCTCCTTAATATGGCTCACATCTCCCAAAACAAATCTTCCCTCATTACATTCACATATAGGTAGGTCCATGTCATTTAAAAATGTAGGTTCCCACTCTAAAGTTTCGTCCATCACTTCTTTAATTAGCAAAACTAAAGTCGTGGGATCCATATCCTTAACTTCCTTTAACAATATGTCCCAACATTAAATTCACAAGTTTCCTCTTCTAAAATTTCTTCGATATAATCAGTCGGTGCAAAAATCTCATCTTCAAGTAGTATATCAGTTAAATCATCCTCAATATCACATATTATGGGAGGCCTATCTGGTACCTGAAGGCTAGTGTCGGACTGACTCAGAGGGTTTTCTTATTTGTCATGATAACACTCAGTCAACTCAATTATATCATCATCATCTATGAAATCATCAAAATTTGTTTGATCTTTTATTTCACTCAGCTGACTTTCTAGAAGACAGATATTAACATTATTGGGTTCAAATTGACTGTGTTCACTCCCTAGAATCTTCACAGCTAAATGTTTTACTTGTTCGTCGATTCTAGCCAATGATTGAGTTTGAGCGTGAAACAATTGATCAGATTGTTGTATGAACATGGCTAGCGTCGAAGCTGTTTGATTCTCGAATGCAAACATCAATTCAATATTTTTCTCTAAAGCGGTCAACCTAGCATCCATCTCACTATCATATCCTATTTGTTTGTCAATTGTTTCAGTAAGGGAGGGTTGTGATGGTAGTGATGCTAAAGCCATCATCTTGTCGACCTCTTTCTCTAAGTTTTCAATCATTTGCTCTATGTTTGAAGTGGGATTGGGTTCAAGAGTGTTAGGTGGGTGACTGATATCAAAATTCTGGGACGGTTGGCCACCCCCTAGGAAATGACAGTTTTCAAGAATGTGAGAAGAATCTTGGCAATTTGAACAAAAGAATTGGGTATGTGCATTAACAAAAGAATAATGATTGTGAAAAATGGAATTAAACTGTGTATCACCCATATCAAAAAGTACTCACAAAATCACAAAAACAAAGACTATCACACCCTAGCAGTCTATGTTATGCTAAGTCAACTAGATCTACTCAAGAACCTGAATGTCGAAGTAAAATCATGTCAAAAAACGGGCTCAAGATATATGGATCATGAAGCCAGGTAAGTGTAAAGATAAGGGGAGGTTATCTAACTCCTTCGCGAAGTTCCTTAATTAGAATAACTCTTTCTCTTTTGGCGGTTGCACTGTGAACACTTACCTAAACACCTCGTGAACAATATAACATTAAAAGGTTCTAAACAAAATTAACTTGCCCTATTGAGCGTGAATTCTTAAAGTCAGAGTTCTAATTGATTTTATAATTACTGCGAGTATGCAAGAATGCGGTTTTATGATTTGTGGGCTACGGAAAAATGTGATGAAATCCTTTAACGTATCTTGTTTGGTTCTCGTGCCCTTAATATCCGTATTAAGATGCAAATGCGCAATCAATAAAAGAATTTAAGCAATCAAACAATCAAGCACATCATTTTCATTTTAGGCTTAAGTGCTGCAGCAAATACGGGTTAGTTCTCTGTTCTTATTGGCGGTAAATTTTGCGAAGAATCCTGCAGAAAATAGAATAGTAAAATGCGTCGGATTTGAAAGAAAGTGTTAGAAAAATACGTACCGATATGATTTAGGTTAAGAAACCCTCATTGGGTCGATCCACGAGTACATGGATGTTTGCTTGCGTGGGTCAAACTACCCGGATCTTTGGCACTGTACTTTGCTAACTGCTTGTTATTGAAGATGAACCTTGCTCCGCACGACCGCTGCTCGTAATTCCGTTAAAATCCGATAATGTCGAAAAATACGATATTTAGTACAAAAAGCGATATATATGGACAATTTTCTACACACGCACAATTAAGAAATTTAGCAAATACAAATTGATCACAATGGGACAAAGAAGCAAACACAAAAAAAATTGGGGAAAATTGAGTAAGTGGGGCCGCAATTTGCAGCCCAAACGAATAAATCGGCGGCCAACCTTTTGAGTTGGTGCTCCAACTTTTTGCAATGTGCTTCTTATCCTCTTAGTATCCCAATTTTATATACAAAATCTGAAAGGTTCCTAAGCACCTTATAGAGGTCACACAAGGCATCGAACATGCCATTTTACAAAAATTATGGTGCCGAGAAACCCTAACACGGATCTTAGACTAGAATTCTAGGCGAAAAACTAAACTAGTTAGTAAATAAACTAAAGGTCGGAAACTACAACCTTTGTAGATCCGGATTTCCACCTTCTTAGCTCCACGTGGTCATGCCCTCGCTGTCCATCATGAATCCTCGACTCTCGTGACGGCTTCATCGGAGAAACGTGCGGAATAGGTCGTCGGCTTCGTGTCAAAGACGATCTACGTCGAGGTTGCACAAACTCAAGCTCCGACTTCACAAAGTTGTGAAACTTGTGAAGAAAACACCCAAAACAACTTGGCAAGAGGTAGAGGGTGAAGAAATAGGAGGTGGGTTCACTTTAGAATTGGATTTATCTCACTTTAACTCAAGTTGCCATTGATGGACCTTGAGCTTTTCTTGAAGAAGAAGATAATGAAGAAGAAAGAAATATGATAAGTGTTAAGATTTAATAAAATTAAATCAATACTTATCATAAAGAGAACCATAGTTAAGTGTAGAGAGTTAACTAAGGTTAGAACAATGGTTAGGGTTTAATGTGAAGACAAAATGGTCACAAAGTCAAAGCTTCATGAAGCTTCAACAATGTTCAAGAAAGAAAGCAACCATTTTGTATTCTTATGCCATTCTTTTTCCAAAAAGAATAAATCAAAAAAAGGATAAATAAAAACCCTAATCACTTTCTTAACCTAGGTTTAATTCTATACACTTAACCTAATGAGCAAGCATCATCAAACATGATACTAACATGTGCACAAAAATATATCATATATACAATTTGCACATCAAGTGAGAATATCCATTTAAAGTAAACCAATACTAGTTAATGCAAAGTAATATATCAAATATATAATTAAATCATTAAATCAACATTTGATTCAACGATCCGGTCATGTCGCACATAACCGACTAGAATTCAATGTATCGATTTATCGAATCAATGATTCGATAACTAGGTCATATCGAATACAACCAATCGAAACATTTAACGTGAGAATGAAATGCGGTATCACATACACGCATTATTCTCGCTCCCGCACATATCTCATATGCGCTCCTATTTCGTTTCGCTTGAGCCAGGAAACCTCTGTGTAGGACTCTAAAGACTCGTCAATACGCCGGTAGCAGATGATGATCATATCAAGCACCCACAAGCTGCAAGCGGTCTGCTAAACGTAACGGCCACCCGGGTATTGAGCGATCAGAAGATCGACGAGCTAGCCCGCTCACACTTCTGCGAATCCGACCAGTAACACTTACCATACAGTCCGGTCTCTTCGTCTGATATGTCGCATATCAAGTCTAGGGGTGGTAAACGTCAGACCGCAATAACCCGATAAGTCGTGCCGATGTGAGGCTCATAACGGGTCGAGAAACTACTGGTAACACTTACCAGCAAATCTCTGATCAGCCCTGGCCAGGGACTTCCCTGCTACGGCCAATTGAGCACTGCGCAACATCAACCCCCAATACCGGGAGAGACGAAACCCCTCCTATCGCTCATTGCCTCCATGTGACTCGGGACTGTGCCCAAAGACCACCGTTTTGCACGCCCTCATGGACGTGGTAAGGTGGAGATCAAAGCACAGTGGGAATCATACAAGACTCTATGACGATCTCGGGTCTACAGACTAACCTGTACAAGTGTCACCTGAGAACTGCCATCTGACGTGAGGTATAATACCATCTGGGAGTTCTCGGCGAGTCCGTCCAGTGTACCCAGTCTCCACTGAGCACCCGTATACCATCTCTGATGTCAAACATCAATGGATATGGGATCATCCATCGCCCATCACATGGGTCGAGAAGCGTATACGCTAGTCTACTCTGGTATATCGATGCCCCGTCTCGATACACCCACGACTAGGGACCTTGAAGGATGTACTTATGGACTACCATGTCTCCACTAGTGTGATCTGCATCATAGTCCAGGTAGTCAAGTACACATCCTAAGGGCTTTACCAACATGTAACTATAAGACAGTATAAAGAGACTAGTGTACATGTTAAGATAAAGAGTAACCAGATAGCATACTATCATATCGAGCAAGAAAGTCATCTCTATATATGTCCAAGCATCCAATATAATATACATCATCTGTACAATACTGGCCTCTAGGGCATACATACAACTAACAATCTCCCACTTGCACTAAGGCCAGCTGCTGTAGTATCGCATACCGAGCATCCCGAAGAGTCTCTCAAACTGTATCTGGGGAATGGCCTTCGTGAGTGGATCCGCCGTGTTGTTCTTCGTGTCAACCCTCCTGACCTCGATCTCCCGGCGATCAACTATCTCCCGGATCAGGTGATACCGCCTCAGAATATGCCTGGATCGCTGATGGGACCTGGGTTCCTTGGCCAAAGCCACTGCTCCATTGTTATCGCAATACAAAGGTATTGGATGCTCAATGGATGGAACCATACCAAGTTCAGTAATGAACTTCTTGACCCAGACAGCTTCTTTAGCAGCATCGTTGGCAGCGATGTATTCAGCCTCCATCGTCGAGTCTGCCACGGTTTCCTGCTTGGAACTCTTCCAGCTAACCGCCCCTCCGTAAAGGGTAAAGACAAAACCCGACTGCGACTTAGAGTCGTCCTTATCACTCTGGAAGCTGGAATCGGTAAAGGACTCCACTTGGAGTTCTCCGTTACCATACACCAAGAACATATCTCTAGTCCTTCGCAAGTACTTGAGAATGCTCTTCACAGTTGTCCAGTGACTCTCTCCAGGATCAGCTTGATACCTGCTCACTATACTTAGTGAGTATGCTACATCGGGTTTGGTACATAGCATCGCATACATGATAGAGCCTACTGCCGAAGCATAGGGTATCTGTTTCATGCGAGCTCTCTCCAAATCAGTCTTGGGAGACATCTCTTTGGAGAGAGTGACTCCAGAGATCGTGGGTAAGTTCCCACGCTTGGACTCTTCCATACTAAACCTCTTTAGTATGGTGTCAATGTACCTGGATTGGGACAATCCCAAAATCCGTTTGGATCTATCTCTATAGATCCTAATCCCCAATATGCAGGAGGCATCACCAAGATCTTTTATTGAGAATCTTTGTGATAAGAAGATCTTGACCGCTTGCAGCATAGGAATATCATTTCCTATCAAGAGTATGTCGTCCACGTACAATACGAGGAAGACAACCTTACTCTCTGCCACCTTCTTGTAGATACAAGGTTCATCTGGATTTTTGACGAAATCAAACTCTTTGATAACGACATCAAAGCAGATGTTCCAACTCCGCGATGCTTGCTTTAATCCATAAATGGATTTAAGCAGCTTGCACACCTTCCCGCTGCTCCCACTGTCTACGAAGCCCTCTGGCTGAGTCATGTACACGCACTCTTCTAAATCACCATTTAGAAAGGCGGTCTTAACATCCATTTGCCAGATTTCGTAGTCATGAAAGGCAGCAATGGCAAGCATGATTCGGATGGATTTAAGCATAGCCACTGGAGAAAAGGTTTCGTCATAGTCCACACCTGGTCTTTGACGAAAACCCTTTGCTACAAGTCTAGCTTTGAAAGTCTCCACTTTCCCATCTACACCAAGTTTCTTCTTGAAGATCCACTTGCTCCCAATGGGTTTTACCCCTTCAGGAGCAACGTCCAAAGTCCACACTTTGTTGGTGTACATGGATTCCATCTCGGACCGCATAGCATCCAGCCATTTCACTGAGTCCCTACTCGTGATGGCCTGCTCGAAGCTAGTTGGGTCATCATCCTCCATGATGCAATCCTCGCTCCCACCATCCATGAGAAAACCGTAGTATCTCTCAGGTTGGCGAGGAACCCTACTAGATCGGCGGAGTGGCTGGGGTTCATCGGGAACTACGGAATCCTCTGGTTCAACCAAATCTTCTGTTGTAGTCTGTGTTGCTGGAACCTCTTCCAGTTCTACCTCAATGCCACTTATCTGTTTCAT
Source organism: Agapanthus africanus (assembly GCA_030015575.1). NCBI lineage: Eukaryota > Viridiplantae > Streptophyta > Magnoliopsida > Asparagales > Amaryllidaceae > Agapanthus > Agapanthus africanus. The sequence goes on along the minus strand of CM057338.1, from coordinate 824,806,098 downwards.
AAGAAAACCTTTTTCTAAGAAAGTGGCATGTCGAGAAACAAACACCTTTTGTTCCTCGGGGTGGTAGAAGATATACCCTTGTGAATTTTTGGGATATCCAACAAACTTACATAAGACAGATCTTGCCTCGAGTTTGTCCGGATTTTGTCTTTTGACATAGGCTGGACAACCCCATATCTTAATATAAATAAGATGTGGTCTCTACCCTTTCCATATCTCATATGGAGTGGTAGGCACTGATTTGGTAGGAACTCTATTCAATAGGTCCATGGCTGTCTCAAGCGCATATCCCCAGAAGGAAATAGGTAACTCAGCTGTACTCATCATTGAGCGCACCATATCTAATAGGGTGCGGTTTCTCCGTTCAGATACACCGTTGTGCTGTGGTGTATATGGAGGAGTCAGCTGAGAGAGAATCCCATTCTCTTTTAGGAAGTCCAGGAATTCATTGCTCAAGTATTCACCTCCTCGATCAGATCGAAGGATTTTAATACTTTTTCCGGTTTGGTTCTCAACTTCTTGTTTATATTCCCTAAATTTCTCAAAAGCTTCTGATTTGTGTTTCATCAGGAACACATACCCGAACCTAGAGAGATCGTCAGTGAATGTAATGAAGTATGAAGAACCATCCCTGGCATGTGTAGACATGGGACCGCATACATCACTATGTATCAGTCCCAAGAGTTCGGTAACTCTTTCTCCGTGTCCCGTAAACGGAGCTTTGGTCATCTTGCCTTTGAGACATGACTGGCAAGTGTTATAGGATGAAAATTCAAACGGATTTAAATATCCATCCTTATGCAACTTAGCCAGTCGTGTCGCATTGATGTGACCCAGTCTACAATGCCACAAGAAGGATTCGTTCAGTTCAGAACTCTTCCTCTTGTGTGTGTTTGTTATGCTCAGAACTGTTGATTGGTTTAGAACATAAATGCCATTGCACAACGTGCCTGATCCAACCAACTTTTGGTTACGGAAAATGTTCATAACATTATCCTGTAATACAAAATTATATCCCTCTTTACTCAGTAAAGAAACCGATATAATGTCGCATATCAGGTTCGGCATGTAATAGCATTCGTTCAGAACCAATGTATTACCAGTTGGTAATGAAAGGTGATATTCCCCGACGGTCTTAGCTGCAACAATTGCACCATTTCCGACTCTAATGTCTTTATCACCTTCTCCAAGTTCTCTACCTTTCCTAAGCCCATGTAACTGATTACATATATGGGATCCTGACCCGGTATCTAATACCCAGGACGTGGAGCAAATGGAGAAACAGTTCTCTGTAACGAACACACCCGAAGAAAATGCATCAACATGTACTTTCTTCATTCGGGTGGCATGGGAATCCTGGTATTCCCCTATTTCCTGTTCATTCCTATAACTCTTATAAGAATGAACGGAACCAACGTTCTCCAGCACAGTATAACATGCGGGTTCGGTCAATACATCCATATTATTATCTTGATTAAGGCATGAAATGGTCGCTACCTGGAGAGAGAGAGAAGAAAACACTTTAGCGTAAGCTCGTGCAAGATCAGATTGGTTATTATCTTATCTAATCAGGATGGCTCCCACTGCTTTTTATCAAATCTTCCTCCAAACCCTAAAAGGAAAGACTAGCCGGGATTAATTACACACTACAAGTTCGCCAATCTTTCAGCCAGGCCAGTGTCGGTACTTTGAAGGAGGTCCCCCGTGCTTTCGCACGAACCTAATTAATGTAAACCTCGTTTTCCCAGAGGCGTAACCTCGTTAACACCTTTCTAGACACCTACTTGATCGGCTAATTGTAATGTGTAAAACTCTCCCAGGAGTAACTCTTACTCGCAGTGGGTATCGGGATCCAACTATCTCATAGAAGGTATGCAATCTCATTGCAAATTTCAACACTTGAAATTCCCGATAATCTTTTGCCCCTAGCGTGCTATGACCTTGACGCATGCCAAACAACCCATAGTCCGCTAGTCAAGTTCAACCCGTCATTTCCTGATTGAATTAAACCCACCCGCACGACCCTTGACGCATGCCAAACAACGCCGTGCGAATACCCTAATCCAATCTGCATCATATGCATAAGCAGATAAATACTAGTTAGCTACCGTACACTACGCCTTGACGCATGCCAAACAACCGCAGCACGAATACTAAATAGTACTTATCTGAAATGACGGAGGGCTACGACAGGTTTTTCTGAAAACCTATTGCGTAATGAACTTGATATCGTTGTAGAATCAAATGAAGTTTTAAAAATGGAGTGATTTTGAGGCTTTTCTAGTTTTGCTAAAGGAGTCACTCCCGGTGAAGGGATCTCGGTCCTTTCCTCGTCGAATGAGGTGCGGGATATATCATATATATCGCTGTGCAAAGCAAAAACGCAAAAGCAGTCAAAATGCAAACCGAGTGTGTAGCATCTGCCAGTTATTGCTAAAGGAGTCACTCCCGGTGAAGGGATCTCGGTCCTTTCCTCATCGAATAAGGTGCAGGGTATATCATATATACCGCTGTGCAAAGCAAGAACCATAGCTACCTATTTTGTTTTAAAATTTGATTCTACAACATCTTAGGTTTCTTATCTTTCATTAATCACATTAATGAAGTCCCATCATTTAAATACCTAAACATCACAGATAGATATGACGTACACTTATGCCATCCGCATTCGCCTCGATGTCCCCTCGTGCACCGTTAGGTTAGGTAACTAACGACAGAGCAGGGCAGGGCTAGTGCGGGTGTAAAACATAAGTAACGTCTATATAATATATCATATATATCATATACTATATCCATCACAGAGTCACAACACAGATATCGCAGCAGAATAAACATATGAAATATTGGATATACTAGGACGTCCGTGTTTTCAATACGAGCCAGTATAAAACACGGATTCCACGGTCGTGATGAATAGCCAATCCCACACCCCTAGACCCCTACGAGAGCGGCAAGCAACCCTGCCAATTCTAGGGTTAGGAGACCCGGACTCGACTCCTCGAGTTGGTCTCCCACTGGACCCCAGAACCCGGTTACTTGTGCTCCCCTCCTTGGGTCTATCATAATGCGGAAAAGTAAATAATATACAAAAGGTGACAACTTCCGCTACCTGGAAGTGCCCCAAATAAAATAATATTACATACAAGTTTTTACATGAATGAAAATGGAAAACACTCATCTCACATAAAAACCCACGGCTATTCAAATACGACGATCCAATATAACATATCCAGCAACACATAACATCACATGTCATCAACGTAAGTAAGTATGCATACCCCAATTGTCGTTGACGTATAGCAACGAAACCGGCGATATGAACATACTACACTTACGGTCACAGAAAAGAAAGTGTAAAACTACAACAGTTGGAATCCGCAACCACTTTAGACATCACATGCCTAACAGTTACAAACCCCGCATTTTAGTCTCATTATCGAAAACTCTTTTCAATATCGTATAGGACTAAAGTGCTAGATTTATAACATTCATGCAGTTATCTCATAACTGTTTGTGAATTCCAATTATTGTATCACATTCCAGATAAACAGATAATGTTAAACTTTCCGATCGAACAGTCGAATACCCAAGTTTTCCCGATACAGTCCAACACATGAAATAAGTCTAACAACATTCAGTTCGTGCCTCAGTACCGACGGTCCAGCCGTAGAAGGGTCAAGCCAACGCCTCACATGTGGCACGCCGTACTGCCCCAAACCCGAAGGTTCAAAGGGCAGTTCAAGACGGTCACATAATCGAGTTAAGGTTTGTTGTCTTCTAGAGGGTCCATCACGTTACTTGCACTACTTAGAACGTCGTTAAACTACGGAAAAATCCAACACTTGGAAATTTCCCGACAGGGGAAAAATTGGGTATTTATATCCGGTCGAACTTTTTAACATATTGTAAAATATCCGGAAAGCCACATAGACGAAACTTGATAATTCGATCGAACCGACGACCTCCCAATACACCCCAGAAAATTCAACTCTTGAATAAATTTTAAAAATTCCCAGAAAACTCAGAAGAATTTATCAGGAATTACTGTGCAGAGAAATAGGGCTGACGTCACCAGAGCGCCGCGGAACCGCCGCGGAAGCTAGGCTTCTGCCGCGGTTCCGCCGCACTAATCACTGTTCACCAGAAAATTTTTGCACCGTAATTCTTATTTTTCTATGCTGAATTTTTTAGCAATTTTTAATTCACAAAAATCCAGATATTTCAAAAATGTCCAGAGAGCATTCTCGGGTGTGGGTTTCGGGTTCGTTCGAGTTTCAAATTCCGTCTGGACTTCGCCTAAGGCTCTAGCTAGGCTCTGATACCACTGAAAGGTTCCTAGGCACCCTATAGAGGTCACACAAGGCATCGAACATGCCATTTTACAAAAATTATGGTGCCGAGAAACCCTAACACGGATCTTAGACTAGAATTCTAGGCGAAAAACTAAACTAGTTAGCAAATAAACTAAAGGTCGGAAACTACAACCTTTGTAGATCCGGATTTCCACCTTCTTAGCTCCACGTGGTCATGCCCTCGCTGTCCATCATGAATCCTCGACTCTCGTGACGGCTTCATCGGAGAAACGTGCGGAATAGGTCGTCGGCTTCGTGTCAAAGACGATCTACGTCGAGGTTGCACAAACTCAAGCTCCGACTTCACAAAGTTGTGAAACTTGTGAAGAAAACACCCAAAACAACTTGGCAAGAGGTAGAGGGTGAAGAAATAGGAGGTGGGTTCACTTTAGAATTGGATTTATCTCACTTTAACTCAAGTTGCCATTGATGGACCTTGAGCTTTTCTTGAAGAAGAAGATAATGAAGAAGAAAGAAATATGATAAGTGTTAAGATTTAATAAAATTAAATCAATACTTATCATAAAGAGAACCATAGTTAAGTGTAGAGAGTTAACTAAGGTTAGAACAATGGTTAGGGTTTAATGTGAAGACAAAATGGTCACAAAGTCAAAACTTCATGAAGCTTCAACAATGTTCAAGAAAGAAAGCAACCATTTTGTATTCTTATGCCATTCTTTTTCCAAAAAGAATAAATAAAAGAATGGATAAATAAAAACCCTAATCACTTTCTTAACCTAGGTTTAATTCTATACACTTAACCTAATGAGCAAGCATCATCAAACATGATACTAACATGTGCACAAAAATATATCATATATACAATTTGCACATCAAGTGAGAATATCCATTTAAAGTAAACCAATACTAGTTAATACAAAGTAATATATCAAATATATAATTAAATCATTAAATCAACATTTGATTCAACGATCCGGTCATGTCGCACATAACCGACTAGAATTCAATGTATCGATTTATCGAATCAATGATTCGATAACTAGGTCATATCGAATACAACCAATCGAAACATTTAACGTGAGAATGAAATGCGGTATCACATACACGCATTATTCTCGCTCCCGCACATATCTCATATGCGCTCCTATTTCGTTTCGCTTGAGCCAGGAAACCTCTGTGTAGGACTCTAAAGACTCGTCAATACGCCGGTAGCAGATGATGATCATATCAAGCACCCACAAGCCGCAAGCGGTCTGCTAAACGTAACGGCCACCCGGGTATTGAGCGATCAGAAGATCGACGAGCTAGCCCGCTCACACTTCTGCGAATCCGACCAGTAACACTTACCATACAGTCCGGTCTCTTCGTCTGATATGTCGCATATCAAGTCTAGGGGTGGTAAACGTCAGACCCCAATAACCCGATAAGTCGTGCCGATGTGAGGCTCATAACGGGTCGAGAAACTACTGGTAACACTTACCAGCAAATCTCTGATCAGCCCTGGCCAGGGACTTCCCTGCTACGGCCAATCGAGCACTGCGCAACATCAACCCCCAATACCGGGAGAGACGAAACCCCTCCTATCGCTCATTGCCTCCATGTGACTCGGGACTGTGCCCAAAGACCACCGTTTTGCACGCCCTCATGGACGTGGTAAGGTGGAGATCAAAGCACAGTGGGAATCACACAAGACTCTATGACGATCTCGGGTCTATAGACTAACCTGTACAAGTGTCACCTGAGAACTGCCATCTGACGTGAGGTATAATACCATCTGGGAGTTCTCGGCGAGTCCGTCCAGTGTACCCAGTCTCCACTGAGCACCCGTATACCATCTCTGATGTCAAACATCAATGGATATGGGATCATCCATCGCCCATCACATGGGTCGAGAAGCGTATACGCTAGTCTACTCTGGTATATCGATGCCCCGTCTCGATACACCCACGACTAGGGACCTTGAAGGATGTACTTATGGACTACCATGTCCCCACTAGTATGATCTGCATCATAGTCCAGGTAGTCAAGTACACATCCTAAGGGCTTTACCAACATGTAACTATAAGACAGTATAAAGAGACTAGTGTACATGTTAAGATAAAGAGTAACCAGATAGCATACTATCATATCGAGCAAGAAAGTCATCTCCATATATGTCCAAGCATCCAATATAATATACATCATCTGTACAATACTGGCCTCTAGGGCATACATACAACTAACAAAATCTTACAATTATACTTAGAGTGATAGCAGATCAAAAAGACAGAGAAAAAAAGTTAGAAAAGTCGGTTTTGTTTTTGAAATTTCTGTAGTTAAAGTTAATTTGTTAATATGTATATACAATTGAACTAGAAATAACAACCCCTAATGACTACCACATCTCCGGCAACGGCGCCAAAAACTTGTTGGGACTTTACCTGCGCTCTTTTACGTTTTGAAAAGAAAAGGTTTTTAGAAATAGTGCGCATGTGAGCCTGGTCTTGTTTTAAAATTTATAAACCGCAAATGCACGGTGCGTTGTTGGATACCGGCAAGTACGGGACGATCCATAGGGAATTGGTGATTAGAGATTCTTGTTAAAGGTTCAAAAAGAAAGAATTTGGGTTTTGTCATAAATAAAATAAGAGAATACGAAATTATAGAACAAGTTAAGGAAAGTGGCCATGGCTTCGGTTCGGATGGCTGAATCGTAGCGAATTCTTCGACGCTCTCTTGATCATGAGTTGTTTCCTCATTGTGTTGATTCCGACGTAAAGCATGGCTTGTCAAGGCATTCACGAAGCACAAACCATCAAGATGTCGATATTCAACGCAGGATATGAAATGAATTTGACTTGTTCTCACTTACCATTTGTATGTCCATGCTTGAAGTATCAATGCTAAGTACAAGGGTTAGCAAGCATACATCAACAACAAATATATAAATTAGCATATGAGAGCAAGTGGTTTAGCATTAATTTTGCTAAGTGAGTTGTGATAGTATAAGGTATATGAAATGAGAAGGGTGTCAATCAACTTTGTTAACAAAATACCCTATCTAACACTGAGCAATCTTAACACTAATGTAATTCTAAGCTTAACATTGCACAATGGAAGCTTGGAGAGAGTATGGTATATGATGAGATCACAAAGTAACCATAAAATCAAAATATCATATCAAACCAATGCCATGGCAACCTTAAAGTTACAATCACTATTAAGCACATTCAACATTCGTAAGGGAAGGAGAAAGGCAAAGCCATTCATCTCACATCCTCACCATCACCACAACCATAAAGTTACACAAATATTGTTTAAAAGAGAAAACAAAACACAAGAGAAATGAAGAATATGAAACAAGTAAAGAAAATTAAAACAAGTGCAATTCTTTATTAACAAAATGGAAGGATTAGAGCTATAAGTTAGATAACGATCTCAACTTCCTTAATGGAGCTCTCAAATGAAAGCTCAAAGAGGGAAGAAGAGGAATCTATCAAATGTTACACACTCAAGTTCTCACTCAAAAATACAACACTGAACTTAATCTGAGACCTGCTATATATAGGCAACCTAAAATCAAATGTTGCATATAAACATGGACTGACAAGACCACCAGGGACCCACCAAACATGGACGAACCCATTTGGTAATGTATTGGCCAGAAATTGCGGCCAATATGATTAAATTTGTGGACATGATGAGGAATCTGGGGCCCACCTTTGGTCTGTGGTCTTCTGGTCTCTTGAGCATCTCTTTTTGGTTACTATTTCTTTTAATTCACACCTGAGTGTAATCTGGAGCAATGTACAGAGAAAGGATCAAGTGATCAAGTTGCAATGGTTCACATTTCAAATCAACTCTTTTCAAATACTCATTACCATGCCCACTTGTTCACCCATTGTTTAAGTTCACTTGCAAAACACCATGATGGTGTTTGTCCACTTGATGCCTCATGATGGTTCATGCCCACTTGCATGACTCCATGACTTGATCACACTTGCATGTTAGACCAAAACAAGATTTATTTGTACACAACTTTATTTGTTGCAAAACTTCTTTTATTTTGATCTGTATTCTATCCCGTTTGCAGTTCCGGCTGAAAACCGTCATTTCTGTGCATATTGTGTACCGTCTCCAGTGTTTTTGCCTCTGTACCTGTATTCTGTACTAATGAGAAAACACAGGTTAGATAGTACTATTTATTGACAAAATGATAGGAAATGAGCGGTATTAAAATGTAATAAAACGTGTCGAACAGTATGCTTGATATTTTGAAAGTCTTGGCCATTCTTCACAAGCTTTATTCATTCTACACTTTGCTTTCTCTTTCCTCCTTTGCTCTCTTCTTCTTCCTAAAACCATAACCCTCTCATAAGTTGAGAAACCATGGTTTTATGAGATAATCCAATCCAATTAACACTCTATATCTTCTAAGCTACCTAGATTAGCAAACTAGGTATTTTAGTTACCTCAAGTTTAAGGTTGGAGCTTGAACTATAGACTCTCGGGTAGATCGTCTTCGACACGAGGAGGCCGACGACCAAGCTCGATCCCGACGAATAAGAAGTTCAAGAAGAAGAAAAGAAGACCCGAAGGACTTGGTTCATATAGGTATAATCACTTTCACAGTAGATTAGTACTTATGAAAGTTTTGTTATCTAAGGCTTACGGTAAACCTTGGGCTTAGTCGGTGTTGCCGTCTTAAAAATTGTGTTTTGAAAATTCCGCATCTCTACAAACCCAGTAGAGTGTGCGACAACACCTAACATAGTATAAGATCCACTCCATAAGCCTTAGATAGCTCGTAACGACGTTAGAAATTTGTTGTTTTTATCGCGCACAAACTGCAAACAAAAACAGTCCTAAAAATTGATATTTTGAGATGTTGCACTCCTTACGGGCTCACGGTTTGAATCGAGAAGTCGCGGGGTGAAGCATGGATACCTCAGGGATATCCTTAGGGTATCAAAGGTCGGGCCCACCCCCAAGACCACCACAAGGCGGCCTTAGAGGTGGTGACCCGAGAGCACCCCAAAAGGGTGCTCTAGGGTCTGCCTCCCCTTTGGGGCCTCCTCGTGGTGGCGGTTAGTAATATTTATGCCCTAGAGGCTATTATTGTATGATATAGCATATGCCTAGACATATATAGAGAGGACTTTCTTGCTTGACATGATAGTATGCTATTTGGTTGCCTTTATCTTAACATGTTCGCTGGTATTATACTGTCTCTCATATACTTGTTGATAAAGCCCTTAGGATGTAGGCTTGACTACCAGGACTATAATGTGGATCATACTAATAGGACCTAAGTAGTCTACATGCACATCCTTCAATTGTTCCTAGTCGAGGGAATATCGAGATAGGGCATCGATATTCCAGAGTAGACTAGTGTGTACATTTATTGACCCTGTATGGGGTGATGGTTGATCTCATATCCATTGGTCTTTGATATCAAAGATTGTACACAGGTGCTCATTAGAGAATGGGTATACCGAACAGGACTCGCCGAGAACTCCTAGATGGTACTATGCCCATCGTCAGATAGCAGTTCTCCAGTGACACTGGTACAGGTTAGTTTGCAGACACGAGATCGTCATAGAGTCTTATGTGGTTCCCACTGTGCTTTGATTTCCTCTCTACCACGGCTCAAAGGAGTCATGCAAACAGGTGGATTTTGGGTAGAGTCCCGAATCACATGGAGGCAATGAACGATAGGAGGGGTTTTGTCTCTCCCGGTATAGGGAGTTGATGTTGCGCTATACTCGATTGGTTATAACAGGAAGTCCCTGACCAGGGCTGTTGATGAGATTTACTGGTAAGTGTTATCAGTAGTTTCTCATACCATTATAGGCCACACATCAGCATGACTTATCAAGTTATTAGGGTCTGACGATTCCACCCTTAGATTCGATTTGCGACATATCAGACAAAGAGACCGGACTGTACGGTAAGTGTTACCTATAGGCTTCATGGGAGTTTGGACAAGCTTGCTTGTTGATCTTCTAATCGCTCAATACCTGGGTAGCCGTTACTTCCAGCTAGTACCGCTGACGGCTTGTGGATAACTGATGTGATCATTACCTACTGCTGGCACATTGACGAGTCTTTAGAGTCCCACACAGAAGTTTTCTTGTTCAAGAGAAACGAAGTAGGGCACATATGCTGATATATGCGGGGGCCCGATTAAATACGAGTATGTGATACCGTATTCTATTTTGGCGGTTATTTGTTATCGGCCAGGTTATACGTGATATGACCGGATTATTGAATCAAATGTTGATTTGATAATGTGATATACAGATAAATGATATTAGTCGGTTATATGTGATATAACCGGATTATTGAATTAAGTGTTGAGTTAATAATATGATATATATTTATATTTGATATAATTATATATTAACTAATATTAATGCTCACTAATTATCTACTTAATATATATTAATATATATTTGATATATGTGTGTGTGTGTGTGTGTGTGTATTAAATGTAGCATGGTTAGATTTTCTATTTTAAGAAAATAGAAATGATGGGGTGAAAAATGGGGAGATTTTTGGTGGAATGGTGTGGCATGGCTTGTGTTTTTTTTATTCATTTACCTCACACTATTGAAGCTAGGTGACAATTCTTTATTGGTAAGAATTGTATGCTTCAATAAATGAAGTAAATATGTAAAGCCATTCAACACTTGCATTCTAGAGTGGTTCTATTTTTCCTCACTTGAGCTCATTTGCTCTCTAGCTCTCTCCATCTTCTTCACCTCTACCTCCAAGCTCAATCCTTCATATGAGTTGTGAACCCTTGAGCTTGTGAGAACCCTAGTGAGCAAACAATACCACTACTTCACCATCCTACATTAGATTAGCACTTTGATGTAGTGTGTTTCCTTCACTAAAGAGTTTAGTGAAGAGGTAGCTTGGATTAGCGGAGCTTCGGGTGGATCATCTTCGGCACGAAGATCGCAAAGGAAGCTCGATCTAACTTCAATTAGAGCCTAGTGGAGTCGCGTGGACTACTACACGGAGCCTGAGAAGAGAAAGACATGGTCTACAAAGGTTGTAGCCTCTTTCCCTTTAGTAAAGTTTTTGATATCATGCTTAAAACCCTAATCATCTAGTTTAAGATCTTGTTTAGTGTTAATTAGCACCCCAAATTTTTTTAAATTGTCATACTTGATACTAGTAAAACCCAGTGGCGGTGCTAACAAACACTTTCATGGCATCAGAGACAAAGCTAGAAGATTAGGCGATTTTTGTAAAACCACGAAACCGAAACAATTCCATAACCGGAAAACCAAACATCAACTTTCTATCGAGTTTAAAATGGACTTCGAAATTTTTTTAAACATTTGCAGAATGTTGTATGAGATATAACTAGAACACCATGAAAATTCGAGACCAAAATTCAAACATTGACCCGGCGAGAATGGGTATTTTGCCGGCGTCGCCGGTCCTATTGCAAAATTTTAGGCTCGAATTTTTTTTGTGTTCTGATGTGTTGCGTTTAGGGTTTCATGTTTATGTTTGATTAGCCTAGTTTGCATGTGATGTTAACTTTCCTATTAGGGCTATTCGGAGTGTTTTGTAGTCGTGTTTTAACATCGTTTTGGGTTTAGGTTTGATATGTGATGCAGTAGTTGGAATCCACATTAAATTAGTTTTGTGAAAACTAGTTTGTTTGTAAATCTAGCATGTTAATCTCTATTGATCGATTTCCACAAAGTTTCGATTCAGATTGAAACTCCGTCGCAATCGCGTATCGTACACGAATACTCCCAGATAACTTTACTAGGTAGCCACGCCCTATAGCCCCGACCAAGTGACTTTAGGAGAACCCTGTTGCCAAAAGCATCCACTCAGGTGCTCGCGGCCAAGGTGTTCCGCCTAAGTGCACTTGGTTGACGGCATCGGGGGTGCGACTATCTACTAAAGTTCCCGATGAGTATTCGATCGGGTAGTCAGGAATCTTGTTGAATAACCCGACTAAGTTATTGAAAAGTGTTTTCAATATGAGACTAAAATGCAAGGTTTATAGGTTAGATATGAAATTCGGCATATCACTACTACAATAAGGGGTTTCCTCTACGGCTTTATCCGCAGGGGCAAAGCACCGCCCCTATGGATATACTTGTAGGGGCTCTAAAATACTCCGTAGGTGCAATGGCCGCAGGTGCTAGTCTTCACCCTAAAGATGCCCCTACGGATAAATAATTGCCCCTACAGTTTAATCCGTAGGGACTCATGTCCCTACGGTGTATTCCGTAGGGACAAAATATTTATTTAACCCTAAACAAAACCCTAACCCTAACCCTAAACTGAACCCTAACCCTACCCTAACCGAACCATGAACCTTAACCCTAACCCTAGCCCAAGTAGCAACCCAATAATCAACAAAAATAGAAATAAATGCAAAACTAGAAGTAAAAATATGAAATTTACTAACCTGTAGGCCGGCGATGGAGGAGACCGGAGAAGGTCGACGACGCAATCGGCGACGAGAGAGTTCCTAACGTCGACGAGGAAGTCGACGGTGATGTCGGGGACGACGAGGCACGCGCGGGAGTGCGGTGGCCACGAGGCTCAAGCGGTGGCGACGAGGCACGGGTGGTGGCGACAAGCGTGAGGGAGAGGGAGAGTGAGAGCGAGAAAGTTGTAAGAAAGAGGAAATATCTGGGCTTTTTTTTATAAAATAACCCATATAATGCCCCTACGGATTAATCCGTAGGTCCTTAGTTTGCGGCTCCGTAGGGCCAAATAACAAATTACGTTTTAATTTTTTTAAATTAAAACGTAGGGAGCCATAGGGGCAACCATGGGGACCTACGGGTTAATCCGTAGGGGCAATAAAATGTTGCCCCTACAGATACCTTCAACCGTAGGGGCAACCCCTTATTGTAGTAGTATAAAAGATATTCCGGGTTTATGATGTCTAAGAAAATGTCGATTCTAATTATTGTAGATTTTCATTTCTTTTCTGCGACCGTAAGTGTAATATGTGGTGTATCCCCGATCTCATTGCTATATGTCAACGGAATTTCAGATACGGATATTTACTTACGTTGATGACATGTGATGTTATTTGTTGCGGTGATATGTTATATTGGATTGTCGTGAATGAATAGCCGGGGTTTTTTGCGTGAGATGAGAGTTTTTCAATTTTCATTCATGTAAAAATTGTATATAATATTCTTTTATTAGGACACTTCCGGGTTGAGGATGATGTCACCATTGATGTATATTATTTACTTTTCCGTATTAGGATAGACCCAAGGCAGGGAGAACAAGTAACCGGGTTCTGGAGTCCAGTGGGAGACCATCTCGAGAAGTCGAGACCGAGTCTCCTAACTCTATAATTTGCAGGGTTGCTTGCCTCTCTCGTAGGGGTCTAGAGATGTGGTTTTGTTATTCATCACGACCGTGGAATCCGTGTTTTTCATTACTGACTGAATTTAAAACACGGACATCCTATTATATCCAATATTTCATATGTTGACTTCTGCTGCTATGTTCTGTGATGTGATCATATAACTGCGTAATACGAATGCTATATATATGATATATATAATAAACGTTGCTTATGTTTTGCAGCCGCGCTAGTCCAGCCCCCGCTCTGCCGTTAGTTAAGTAACCTAACGGTGCATGACGAGGTCCCGTGGCGAATGCGGATGGCAAGCGTACGTTCTATTTTTGTTTCTTTTCTGTGATGTTTAGGGTAACATAAATGATGGGACTTCATTAATGAGATTAATGAAAAGAAAAGAAACCTAAAGATATTGTAGAATCGAAATTTTAAAAAGATATCTTTAGTTCTTGCTTTGCATAGTGGTATTCCTTGATGAATATCCAGCACCTCATTCGATGAGGAAAGAGCCGAGATGCCTTCACAAGGAGTGAGCTCTTTAGCAAAACTAGCAAATACTACAACCCATTCGGTTTTGTTTTTATAGTTTCTCTAGTTCTTGCTTTGCGTAGTGTATTACTTGATGAATATCCAGCACCTCATTCGATGAGGAAAGAGCCGAGATCCCTTCACCGGGAGTGACCTCTTTAGCGAAACTAGCAAAAGCTACAAAAAACACTCATTTTCAAATCACTAGATTCTACAACGATATCAAGTTCATTACGTTAAAGGTTTTCTCTAAAACTAGTCGTAACCCTCTGTCATTTCAGATAAATGCTATTTAGTATTCGTGCTGCGTTTGTTGACCTTGTCGAGGCGTAGTGTGCGGTAGCTGATTAATGCTTATCTGCCGCATGTGATGCGATTGGATTAGGGTAGTCGTACGGCTTTGTTGACCTTGTTAAGGGTCGTACGGGTGGGTTTAATTCAATCAAGAAATGACGGGTTGAACTTGGCTAGCTCTTATGATTTGTTGACCTTGTTAAGGTCATAAGTGGCTAGGGTTAAAAACAGATATTGGAAATTTCAAGTGTTAAAATTTGCAATGAGATTGCATACCTTCTATATGATAGTTGGATCCCAATACCTACTGCGAGTAAGAATTACTCCTGGAAGAGTTTTCCACTTTACAATTAGCCGATCCATTAGGTGTCTAATAAAGGTGTTAACGGGGTGATACCCTTGCGGAAACGAGATTATTTAATTAGTTCTATATGAAAGCATCGGGAGACTCCCTCGGAGTACCAATACCTGCCTGTCCAAACGATTGGCGAACTTGTAGGGTGTAATTAATCCCGGCTAATCTTACCTTTTAGGGTTTGAAGGAAGATTTGATAAAAATAGAAGGAGCCATCCTGATTAAATAAAATAATAACCAATCTAATCTTTCAAAAAGCGCGCGCAAAAGTGATTATCCTTCTCTCTCTCCTGGTAGAGACCAATGAAATGCCTTAATCAAGATAATAATATGGATGTATTGACCGAACCCACTTATTATACTGGGCTAGGTTCAGCTCTATCTTGTGACTGTCATAAGTCTGAGCAAGGAATAGGGGAATATCCGGATTTCCAAGCCATCCGAACGAAGAAGGAGCATGCTGATGCATCTTCTTCGGGTGTGTTTGTAACCAAGAACTGTTTCTCAGTTTGCTCTACGTCCTAGGTATTGGATACCGGATCAGGATCCCACGTATGTAATTTGTTACATGTGTTAAGTAAAGGTAGAGAATTGGGAAAAGGTGATATGTCCCTCAGAAAAGGGAATGGTGCAATTGTTGCAGCTAAAGCAGTTGGCGAATATCACCTTGTATTACCAAGTGGTAACACAATGATTCTGAGCGACTGTTATTTCGTACCAAAAATATTGTGAATGTTTTCCTAAATCAAGTGTTGATTGGGTATGGTACGTTGTATAATGGTATATACGTTCTAAATCACAAAACAGTTCTAAGTATACAGAACACACACAAGAGGATCAATTCAGAAATGAACGAAGCCTTCTTTTGGCATTGTAGACCAGGTCATATCAATGCGACAAGACTAGCTAAAGTTGTATAAAGATGGATATTTTAATCCGTTCGAATTTGCATCTTATGAAACTTGCGAATCATGTCTCAAAGGTAAGATGACCAAAAACTCCGTTTACTGGACACAGAGAAAGAGCTACTGAACTCTTTGGACTGATACATAGTGATGTATGCGGTTCTATGTCTACACATGCCAGGAATGGTTCCTCATACTTTATTATATTTACTGATGATCTCTCAAGATTCGGACATGTGTTCCTGTTGACACAAAAATCTGAATCTTTTGAGAAATTCAAGGTATATAAGTACGAAGTTGAGAACCAGACGGGTAAAAGTATTAAAATCCTTCGATCTGATCTGGAAGGAGAATACTTGAGCATGGAATTCAGAGACTACTTAAAAAAGAATGGGATTCTCTCTCAGCTTACTCCTCCATATACACCACAACACAACGGAGTATCGGAGCGGAGGAATCGCACCCTATTAGATATGGTGCGCTCTATGATGAGTGTTGCTGAGTTACCTATTTCCTTTTGGGGTTATGCACTTGAGATAGCTGCATACCTATTGAATAGAGTTCCGACCAAATCCGTTGCCTACCACTCCATATGAGATATGGAATGGGAAGAGACCATCTCTTAAACGAGTTAAGATATAGGGCTATTCGGCCTATGTTAAAAAGAAAAATCCGGAAAAGCTCAAAGCAAAGTCAGTTCTGTGCAAGTTTGTAGGATATCTCAAACATTCGTGAGGGTATATCTTCTACCACACCGAGGAACAAAAGGTGTCTGTTTCTCAACATGCCACCTTTTTAGAAAAGGAATTTCTTGTGAAAGAAATTAGTGGTAATGAGGTAGCACCGGAAGAAGTTCGAGCTACACAAACTATAACCGATGATTTGATGGAACCGGATGATTCGATAGTCCCCGATGAACCTCAGCCACTCCGTAGATCTAGTAAGGTTCCTCATCCACCTGAGAGATACTACGGTTTCCTTGTAGATGGTTGGAGCGAGGATTGCATCATGGAACATGATGACCTGACTAGTTTCGAGCAGGCATCACAAGTGGAGACTCTGTGAAATGGCTGGATGCTATGCGATCTGAGATGGAATCCATGTATACCAACAAAGTATAGACTTTTAAAGTTGCTCCTGAAGGGGTAACACCCATCAGGAGCAAGTGGATCTTGAGAAGATAATTGGTGTAGATGGAAAAGTTTAGACTTTCAAAGCTAGACTTGTAGCAAAGGGTTTTCGTCAACGACCTGGTGTCGACTATGGTGAAACCTTTTCTCAAGTCGCTATGCTTAAGTCCATCAGGATCCTACTTGCCATTGCTGCATACCATGATCACGAAATCTAGAAGATGGAAGTCAAGCCCGCTTTTCTAAATGGTGATTTAGAAGAGAGCGTATACATGACACAGCCATAGGGCTTCATAGACAGTGGGAGTAGCAGAAGCGTGTGCACGCTGCTTAAATCAATCTACGGATTAAAGCAGGCATCGCGGAAATGGAACATCTATTTCGATGAAGCTGTCAAAGAGTTTGACTTCTTCAAAAATGTAGATGAACCATGTATATATAAGAAGGTAGTAGAGAGAAGGTTGTCTTCCTCGTATTGTACGTGGATGACATACTCTTGATAGGAAATGATGTTCCTATGCTACACTCGGTCAAACTCTTCTTATCACAAAAGTTCTCCATGAAATATCTAGGTGATACCTCCTACATCCTGTGAATAAAGATCTATAGAGATAGATCTAAGCGGATGTTGTGATTGTCCCAATCCAGGTACATAGACACCATACTAAAGACATTTAGTATGGAAGATTCTAAGCGTGGTAATTTACCCGCTTGTTCAGGAATCACTCTCTCCGAAGAGATGTCTCCCAAGAATGATTTGGAGAGAGCTCGGATGCAAAGGATACCCTATGCTTCGGCAGTCGGGTCTATCATATATGCGATGTTATGAAACAGACCAGATGTAGATTACTCACTAGGTGTAGTGAGTAGGTATCAATCAGATCCATAGGAGAAACACTGGACAGCTGTAAAGAACATTCTTAAGTACTTGAGAAGGACTAAAGAAATGTTCTTGGTGTATGGTAACGGTGTACTCCGGTGGAGTCCTTTACCGATTCGAGCTTCCAGAGTGATAAGGACGACAGTAAGTCGGTCTCGGGTTTTGTCTTCACTCTCAATGGAGGGGCGGTATGTTAGAAGAGTTCCAAGCAAGATACCGCATCAGACTCAACGATGGAGGATGAATACATTGCTGCCAACGATGCTGCCAAAGAGAGCTGTCTGGATGAAGAAGTTCATAGCTGAACTTGGTGTGGTTCTATCCATTGGGCATCTAATACCAGTGTATTGTGATAACAATGGAGGTGTGGCTTTGGCCAAGGAACCCCGATCCCATCAGTGACCTAGATATATTCTTAGGCGGTATCACCTGATCAGGGAAATAGTAGATTGCCGGGAGTTCGAGGTCAGGAGAGTTATCACGAAGGATAACACAGCGGATCTACTCACGAAGGCCCTCCTCCAGATGCAATTCGAGAGAATTTTTGTGAGGTTGGGTATGATATACTACAACAACTGGCCTTAGTGCAAGTGGGAGATTGTTAGTAATATGTATTCCCTAGAGGCCATTATTGTACGATATAGTGGATGCCTAGACATATATATCGAGGAATTTCTTGCTCGATATGATAGTATGCTATCCGGTTGCCTTTATCTTAACATGTTCACTGGTATTATTATACTGTCTCTCATATACATGTTGATAAAGCCCTTAGAATGTAGGCTTGACTACCAGGACTTTGATGCAGATTATACTACTAGGACCTGGGTAGTCCATAAGCTCATCCTTCAATTGTTCCTAGTCGAGGGAATATCGAGACAGGGCATCGATATTCCAGAGTAGACTAGTGTGTACGTTTCTTAACCCTGTATGGGTTGATGGTTGATCCTATATCCATTGGTGTTTGACATCAAAGATTGTACACAGGTGCTCATTAGAGAATGGGTACACCAAACAGGACTTGCAGAGAACTCCTAGATGGTACTATACATATTGTTAGATAGCAGTTCTCTAGTGACACTGGTACAGGTTAGTCTGTAGACCCGAGATCATCATAGAGTCTTGTGTCGTTCCTACTGTGCTTTGATTTCATCCCTACCATGGCTCAAAGGAGTCGTGCAAACAGGTGGATTTTTGGTATAGTCCCAAGTCACATGGAGGCAATAAGCGATAAGAGGGGTTTCTTATCTCCCAGTATAGGGAGTTGATGTTGCGCTATGCTCGATTGGTTATAACAGAAAGTCCCTGGCCAGGGCTGTTGATGAGATTTACCGGTAAGTGTTATCAGTTGTTTCTTGTACCGTTATAGGCCACACATCGGCATGACTTATCAAGTTATTGGGGTCTGATGATTCTACCCCCAGACTCGATATACGACATATCAGACGAAGAGACCGGACTGTACGGTAAGTGTTACCTATAGGCTTCATGAGAGTTTGGACAAGCTTGCTTGTTGATCTTCTAATCGCTCAATACCTGGGTAGCCGTTAAGTCCAGCTAGTACCACCGACGGCTTATGGGTAACTGAAGTGACCATTACCTACTGCTGGCATATTGACGAGTCTTTAGAGTCCCACACAGAAGTTTCCTAATTCAAGCGAAAAGAAGTAGGGCATATATGCTGATATGTGGGGGGGCCAGATTAAATACGAGTATTTGATACCATATTTTAATCTGGCGGTTATTTATTACCGGTCAGGTTATACGTGGTATGACCGGATTATCGAATCAAGTGTTGATTTGATAATGTGATATACAGATAAATGATATTAGTTGGTTATATATGATATAACCGGATTATTGAATCAAGTGTTGATTTAATAATATGATATATATTTATATTTGATATAATTATATATTAACTAATATTATTGCTCACTAATTATCTACTTAATATATATATTTGATATGTGTGTGTGTGTGTGTGTGTGTGTGTATTAAATGTAGCATGGTTAGATTTTCTATTTTAAGAAAATAGAAATGATGAGGTGGAAAATGGGTAGACGTTTGGTGGAATGGGTGTAGTATGGCTTGTGTATTTTTTATTCATTTACCTCACACAATTGAAGCATGGTGACATTTCTTTATTGGTAAGAATTGTATGCTTCAATAAGTGAAGTAAATATGTAAAGCCAATCAACACTTGCATTCTAGAGTGGTTCTATTTTTCCTCACTTGAGCTTATTTGCTCTCTAACTCTTTCCATCTTCTTCACCTCCACCTCCAAGCTCAATCCCTCACATGAGTTGTGAACCCTTGAGCTTGTGAGAACCCTAGTGAGCAAACAACACTCCTACTTCACCATCCTACACTAGATTAGCACTTTGGCGTAGTGTGTTTCCTTCACTAAAGAGTTTAGTGAAGAGGTAGCTTGGATTAGCGGAGCTTCAGGTAGATCATCTTCGACACGAAGATCGCAAAGGAAGCTTGATCCAACTTCAAGTGGAGCCTAGTGGAGTCGCGTGGACTACTACACGGAGCTTGAGAAGAGAAGGACACGGTCTACAAAGGTTGTAGCCTCTTTCTCTTTAGTATAGTTTTTGATATCATGCTTAAAACCCTAATCATCTAGTTTAAGATCTTGTTTAGTGTTAATTATGCTGGGTTCCCTAGGGTGGCCGCCGGGTTTCGGGAGGCATCGACCATGCCGTTTTCAAAAAAATGGCGCGCTAAAGAACCCTAACGCTAGAATCTAAACTAGAGAATTAGACGAGCAAGCATGTAAACATCTTTACATCTAAGTGAACAAGGAATACAACCTTTGTGGACCGGTCCTTCACTTCAATAGCTCCGTGTAGTAGTCCTTTCGCTCTAAGTAGTGATCTCCCGGACTCTAGTGAAGCTCCACATGGTGAAATGAACAAGCTTGCTTGAAGTCTTCGAGGCCGAAGATGATCTACGTCGAGGAGGCACTAACTCAAGCTACCTCTTCACTAAGTGATGAACTAGTGAAGAAACAACCCAATCTAAATGGCTAGTAGAGAAGAGGTTGATGAAGTAGGATTTTTTCTCACTTTAGAAATAATTTTCTCACTAATTTTCTTCACTTCCCAAAAAGCTAGAAAGCTCTTGGAGATGAGGAAGAAGATGAAGTGTGAATGGAATAATTGAGCGAGTGTAGCAACCATGGGTGAGTTAGTATCATATACTAACTCATATAGAGACTAAACCATAGCTAAACAATAATGGTTGGATTAATAAATATCTTCAAGTAAAACAAAATTAGTGAACTTGGTCAATGGTACCACAAGCTTCTACAAGCTTCAACCATGTGACTAATTTCCAACTAATTTGATTTACTTTAAATAAATAAAGCCCATCATTATTATAAGCATGGTGTGAGTTTCATACACCCATGTTGCAAGTGGTATCAAGCATGACACAAAAGATGTACATTAATATATATCACATATATACTAAGTGTACAATAGTGAGAAAAAGAAATGCTTAAATGTGCTAATATTAGTTAATGTAAATTAATATATCAAATATATAATTATACATTAAATTATTAAATCAACACTTGATTTAACAATCCACCTATATCACATACAACCGACTAATATCTAATGTATCAACTTGTCGAATCAACACTTGATTCGACAGCCCGATTTATCATATATAACCGACCGATATCACATATCGCAAGAATAGAATATGGTATCACATACGCTTATTAATCTCGGTCCCGCACATATCATATATGTGCTCCTACTTCGTTTCGTTTGAGCCAGAAAACCTCTGTGTAGGACTCTGAAGACTCGTCAATACGCCGACAGTAGGTGGTGATTATATCAGTCACCCACAAGCTGCAAGCAGTCTGCTAAACGTAACGGCCACCCGGATATTGAGCGATCGGAAGATCAACAAGCAAGCCTGCTCATACTCCTGCGAATCCAATCAGTAACACTACCTTACAGTCCGGTCTCTTCGTCTGATATGTCGCATATCAGATTCTGGGGGTGGTATAACGTCAGACCCCAAAATCCTGATACGTCATGCCGATATGAGGCTAATAACGGTTCGAGAAACTACTGATAACACTTACCAGTAAATCTCAGCAACCCTGGCCAGGGATTTCCTGTTATGGCCAATTGAGCATAGCGCGACATCAACCCCCAATACCGGGGGAGACGAATCCCCTCCTATCGCTCATTGCCTCCATATGACTCGGGACTGTACCCAAAATCCACCGTTTTGCACGATCTCTTGAACGTGGTATGGTGGAAATCAAAGCACAGTGGGAATCACATAAGACTCTATGACGATCTCGGGTCGACAGACTAACCTGTACCAGTGTCATAAGAGAACTGCTATCTGACGATAGGTATAATACCATCTAGGAGTTCTCGGCGAGTCCATCCAGTATACCCAGTCTCCATTGAGCACCCGTATATCTTCTCTTATGTCAAACACCAATGGATGTGGGATCATCCATCGCCCATCATATGGGTCAAGAAGTGTATATGCTAGTCTACTCTGGAATATCGATGCCCTATCTCGATACTCCCACGACTAGGAACATTTGAAGGAGTACTTACCGACTACCTCTGCCCCACTAGTATGATCTGCATCATAATCCTGGTAGTCAAGTACTTATCCTAACGGCTTTATCAACATGTAATAGAGAGATAATAAGTGTACATGTTAAGATAAAGAGCAACCAGATAGTATACTGTCATGTCGAGTAAGAAATTCCTCCCTATATATGTCCAAGCATCCACTATAATATACATCACATGTATAATAATGGCCTCTAGGGCATACATATAACTAACAAATTAGCGCCCCGAAATTTTTTTAATTGCCATGCTTGATGCTAGTAAAACCCAGTGGCGGTGCTAACAAACACTTTCAGTGGCCCCCAGGGATGGATACCCCCTAGGCCCCCCCAGTCAACAATTAATTTTTCCCCCTTCACCTTCGTGAAGTTTCAGACGGGTTTCGATTTCGTTTCGAATTCCCGTCTGGCTTAAAACGCTTATTTTTTGGACTTTAGCCCACTGAATTTTCTTGGTTTGGAAAATTGTTTTCGTTTGCTAAATTGTGCGCGGAATTCTAACGTCGTGGTTTTCTTTACTTGCTTCTATGATGCGTACATGTGTTGGTTAACATCTTCTAATCGCTATACGTCGATTAGAAGGGGTTGCACGCATCTTGTTTATCTGTGGTTGCTTGTGATATCTTTGAGATGGTTCTGACAGATTGTCGTGATGGATAGCCTAGAGAACAATGTTTGTAGTATAGTTTTGATTCATTTATATATTCATTATTGCAGGGTGAGCGTCCGACATGTGGAATTCCGTTTTTGCCTGGTTGTATATTAGTTTATTGGAGCACGGCCGGGTTGATATCAATGTCACCACTGTATATATTTTTCTTTTCTGTTCTAGGATTACCCCACGGCGGAGTGCTCGAGTAGCTGGGTTCTAGAGGAAAACGGGCCTCCATCTCATGGCGTTGAGACCGGAGTGCCTTACTCTAGAATTGGCGGGCTATTCGCTGCACTCGTAGGGTATATAGGGTGACCCACGGTGGAGCGCTCAAGTTACCGGATTCCGTGAAGTGTTGGGTGGCATATTCACCTTGTTGACTGGGGTCGCCTCTCTTCAGGAATTGGCGGGTAACTTGACGCACTCATAGGGATCTTGGTTATACATTATACAGGCTATCCATACGAACAGGAAATGTCGGGTTTCATTTGCGGCTCGAATGAAACCCGGGGCTCCATGTTTATCCGCTTTTCCATATTGCTTATTCTTTATCTGTGATGTTGCTTATATCATGCCCGGGATAAATGGTTATATATATATATATATATTTATTTATATATATTAGTAGATGTTGTATATGTTTTGCATCCGCGCTAGTCCAGCCCCCACTCTTTCTTTAGTTAAGTAACCTAACAGTGCATCGACGGGTCCCCGTGGCGAATGCGGATGGCATATACGTACATCGTATTTTCGTTCTTTTCTGGTGTGATAGATTTTAATTGATGGGACCGCATTAATTTTGATTAACGCAAGAAAAATAAATCTAAAAAATATTTTCGGAACAAATTACGAAAAACTATAGTCGTATTCTTTCGCTTTGCATAGTGATATTCTTTTAGGAATATCCAGCACCTCATTTGAGGAGGCAAGAGCCTAGATCCCTTTACGGGGAGTGACCTCTTAAGCAAAAGTTTATATTACTATAGATTACTCGGTTTTCTTTAAAACCATTAGATTTCAGAAGCAGAGCCTAAACCACTCCTTTTTCAAAACTACTCAGTTCCTTCAATGATATCATGTTCATTACGTTAAAGGTTTTCGCCAAAAACCTGCCGTAGCCTTCTATCATTTCCTGTAAGTAATAATTATTATTCATGCTGTGTTTGTTGACTGTGTCAAGGGGTAGTGTACGGTAGCTAAGTATTGCTTATTTGTAGCATACAAAGTGATTGGTTAGGACAGTCGTGTAACCTTGTTGACTGTATCAAGGGTTATACGGATGGGTTTAATTCAATCAAGATATTGACGGGTTGAACTTGACAAGGACCTTTTGATTTGTTGACCATGTCAAGGTCACTAGGGTCCTAGGGGTGAAAACCACATCGGGAGTTTAAATATATAGGAAACTTACTAGTGTTGTATACCTTCTGGAGTGTGGTGACTAGAGTGGCTTCCATCTAGATTATTACACAATGATAGTTGCATCTCGATCCCACTGATGAGTAGGATTACTCTTGGAAAATATTTTTCACTTCATAATTAGCTAACATATTAGGTATCTAGAAAAGTGTTAACGGGTCTACTTCTCTGTGGAAACGAGGTTTATTCTAATTAGGTTCATACGAGAGCACGGGGAACCTCCCTCGGAGTACCAACACCCATCTGGCTGAACGGTTAGCAAACTTGTAAGGTGTTAATGATCCCGACTAGTTCTCCTTTTAAGGTTTGAAGGAGAATTCGAGAAAACAGTAAAAGCCATCCTGTTTAGATAAAATAATAACCAATCTAAACTTGCAAGAGCGCACGCTGAGTGTTTTCTTCTCTCTCCAGGTAGCAACCATGTCACGGATTAATCAAGATAATAAAATGTATGATTTGACCGACCCAGATTCTTATCGGGGCAGGGGAACGTCGGTTCTACTCTAACTTGTGACGACTGTCACGAGTATGAGCAAGGGAAAGAGAATTACATGAATTTCTTGATGACCCTAGCGAAGAAAAAGCATATTATTGCTTCTCCTTCAGGTGTTCTTGTTATTGAAAACTGTTTTTCGGTCAGTCCTACCTCGTAGGTACTAGATACCGGATCAGGATATCATATCTGTAATTTATTGCAGTGACTGAGAAAAAGTAGGATGGTTAGACCTGGTGATATGTCCCTCAGAGTAGGGAATGGAGCACAAGTTGATATTGCTGCCGTCGGTGAATATCACCTAGTATTGCCAAGCGGCAATACTATGATTTTGAAAAACTACTACTATGTACCTTCCATGGTTTACAAAATCATATCAGTTTCTTTACTTGATAAAGAGGGATATAATTTTGTTCTAGATAGAAATATCATGAACATTTACCTTAATCAAGTATTGGTTGCAGAAAGGCCACTGTGTAATGCTATCTACGTTCTAAATCAAAATATGATTTTTAATATACAAAGCACACGCAAGAGGAAGAGTTCAGAAATGAACGAAATCTACTTGTAGTATTGTAGACTTGGTCATATCAATGAGAAAAGACAATCTAAGTTACATAAGGATGGATATCTGAATCGTTCGAATTTTCATCTTATGAAACTTGACGGTCTTGTCTCAAAGGAAAGATTACTAAATCTCCATTCACTGGAAATAGAGAAAGAGCAACAGAGCTCTTAGAACTCATACACAGTGATGTATGTGGTCCAATATCTATGTTGAGTTTCACTGGCGCCCTGGCCATCTACTATGGCCGATGCGGAACAAAATCTAGCGTTTAAACAATTTGGCGCAAACAAAACTCGCTTTAAGATCGAAACCATAAACCATACTAGCTAACTAAAGAGTTCAAAACTACTGTGATAGAGATGGTTATACCGAATGAAACAAGTCCTTCGGTCTTCTACCACCTTCATTAGCTCCTAGGGGTCGTGGATCGAATTTGGTTGCCGGTCTTCCTTCATCGATGATGATCCACTCGAGGGAAACAACGCAGGCTCCAGCCTCGCCAAGCGAGGCAACCGATGCTCCAAGGTTACTAGCAATGGAGAGTGGAGGTGTAGAAATGTCTCACAATAGTTTTCTCTCATGATAAATGCTCAAATGAGCAACTCAAGAAGAAGAAGGAGGAGGTGAGGAAACTAGTGGCACGAGCAACCAAGGAAATGGCTAAGTCTCCAAAAGAGAGTGAATCAATGTGTATCATGAATGAATGAATGATCAAGATGCTAGCATGAAGAATGAATGACTACAATAATGCCAACCATGGAAAAATATCTCCACATTTTACAATAAACAAATCATAGCCATACCTCTCTACATACCTCACCATGCTCATGCCAACTCACCCTCCACCTCATTTAGAAAAAAACGATTTTCTAAAAAGAAAATCATCTAAATGAGGTGTCCAACTTCTAGAAGCTATTCCGTATAAATACGGAATACAACCTGGTATATGTATCGAAAGACATATACGCGTATTCATACAAAAATACGAATAGCCAAGAGAGAAAAAGAATAATGAACAATAATACTAGAATACATATATATATATATATATATATAAATTATTAAATCAAAACCTGATTTAATAATCCGGCTTAAGTCTAAGCCGCTAGAATTATCAACCGTCCGATTAAAGTCTGTGTATCCTATACACATATTTAATCGGACACCTGTATGTACCAACATATGTCATCTACACCATATCGCCTGAACCGTGAAAACCCTTTGTGTAGGACTCTAAAGACTCGTCAATACGCTGGCAGTGCGTTTAACCACAAGCGCGTCAGCGGCACTAGCTGTACGTAACGGCTACCTAGGTATTGAGCGAAAGAAAAGCTGATTAGCAAACTCATCCAAACCCTTACTTAGCATGTCCGTGACAATCTCCATACAGTCCGGTCTGTTCGTCTGAGAGTATCTCATATCGAGTCTAGGGGGGTGGATAAAGTCAGACCCTAATAACGCGACATTTCGTGTCGGTATGAAACCCATCACCACCTGAGAAACTACTAATCCTAGATCAGTAATTCTTGACTAGCTTGGCCAAGGATTTCTGGTGATGGCCACCCGTGCACAACACGACATCAACTTCCAATACTAGGAGAGACGAATCCCCGACGATCCGCTCATTGCCTCCATGTGGCTCGGGACTGTACCCAACTAAAATCTTTTTGCACGACTCCTTTGAGCCATGGTAGGGTAGTAATCAAAGCACAGTGGGAACTCACACGAGACAAATGACGATCTCAGGTCGACAGACTAACCTGTACTCATGTCACCTAGGAACTGCTATTTGACAATAGGTATAATACCATCTAGCAGGTTCCCAGCGAGTCCTTCCAGTATACTCATAACCCAATGAGCACCTGTATACTATATTAGGTGACTAACTGATACTAATGGCTTGTGACACTGGCCACCGCCCCTCGTCGGGGTCTCGATAAGTATACACTAGTCTACTTCGGAGTATCGATACCCAATCTCGATACTCCCACGACTAAGGACATTTAAGGATGTGCTTATAGGCCACCCATCTCCCACTTATATGATCGCCATCATAATGCTGGTAGTCAAGCAAGAATCCTATGGGCTATATCAATATGTAATAGGGCTCTGTAATGCCATCTAATGCGGTACATGATGATAAAGACAAAACAAATAGTATACTATCATCTCGAGTAAGACTGTTCTACCGGTATAGGTCCTCCCTCAATCATCACAATCGTGTGCCTACAATTCAACAATTGACTTGAGAGCACTATAGCCAACAATCTCCTACTTTCACTCAAGGCTAATTATTGCGGTTTCGCATACTCACAGCCCGTATGATACCGAACACCCAACTTCTCTACTAATCAGTCTCGCAAAGACCGTTTGCAAAACTATTGTGTTCGAGAAATAGCCTTAGTGAATGGATCCGCTCCAGTGTTTCTATCTTTATCTCTCTATATCGCAAATTCGCGGAGAAAGACTCTCTCCCGAAATGAGCAATACCAGTCTTAGAATTTGTCTAGATATCTAATGGGATCCAGTTCACAAAGAACTCCAAGTCCAACAAACTTTTTAGACTGTATCATCAACTGAATTTAATCAGTATCTTGCGCTATGACTTCCTCAGTATCCGCTTGGACCACCTGTCCAATATGCCGCCCCTCAAAATAGGGAAAACTATAATTCTAACAGCCACTCTGTCATCCAGATCATCTTAGAAGCCTAAAATGATAACCGCCTCTCGAAGGAGGCTGCCATTGCCATATACCAAGAACATCCACTTATGTTCATAACTGCTTCCCTCCGTTTCTCCAGGATTAGATTAATATATATGCTTATTGCAGCCAGTGCAAAAGCAATATCTAGTGTGGTAATTGACATTTCATGATTAACTCAACTGCCTAAGCAAGTGATATGCTAATCATGCAGATCCCTCTCCTTATGAGTCTGAAAGACATCTCTTTAGAGAGGGTGACTCCATCACCTGCGGGTACACCACCACGCCAGGAGTCGTCCATTCTAAAACACTTTAGAATAGTGTTAACTACCTAAATTGGGACACTTCCCAAATCTAGATCTAAAATCATAGATCTAGTGACCAGAAATCTTGATATTTTATCCATATTATGTGGAGAAACAACCTTGTGACAACCACTGTATAACCGATCATAGACATGAAGATTTCTTCCTATTAAGTGCATGTCATCCAAATACCAGGACATCACTCTCTATTACCTTCTTACCAGATCCATCTTTTATTCTGATGAAGTTAAACTCTATGACTGTCACATAAAAAATAGACGATCTATCTCCGCTATATCTGCTTTAGTCTATAAATAGACATAAGCTACTTGCCCACTATGCTTCCGCTGACTACAACAACCCTCTGGAAGAGTCATATACACGTACACTTCTAAAGCTAATTTAGAACGACGTTATACTCATCCTCCTGCCATATCTCACAGTCTAGAACAACAGTAGCGGCAAGTTTGGATCATCAAAAAACTTCATGTCACCGTCTATGAGGAGACCGAAGTACCTCTCGGGTGCCTGAGGTTACCCACCAGAATCTACGGAGTGGCTAATAGAATGTCGAATTCAATTGAATCTTTAGGTTCTACTAAAATTTCAGTAATCGTTTGTGGTTTTAGAATAACTTCCAGTTCTACCATACTCCCGCTATTGTTTTCTGAAAAGAATCAATTTTTACAAAAACTGGTGGCGAGTCAAGAACTATATAACTATTGATCTTCCAGATGATAGAATGTTAACCCTCGTCAATGACCGGGATAACCCACAAACTGCCATTACTGAAACGTGCCTAGAGTTTATCCGGATTCTGGTTTTAAGCATAAGCCGGACAACACCATATACCTTAACATCGTTAAGATATGAATCCGTTCTATATATCCAATATAGAAACAAGGGCACTAATTTAATTGGAACCAGATTCAAAATCATGCAGCTGTCTCTAGTGCATATCAACTAAATAGAAGGTGGCCAAGTAGCATTACTCATCAAGGAATGCACCAATGTATGAGTAACCTAAAAGAGAAGCTAGTTCTAAAAAACTATTACTTACAACGGAATACCTAACACAAGTATCCACATCTTCGATTACCTTGAAGAATCTTGATACTTGCAACATATGGTTCTCTACTTTATTCTTATACTTATATCTTCTCAAAATCTGGACCTTATATTTCAACGAAATTCTTGTCTAAAACTAGAGAAGTCATGAGTAAACAGAATATAGTATGAGTACCAACCACTTTGTCCTAATGGACACCGGACAATATACAATACTCTGTATAAGTCCACCGAGTTTAATAACTCAAATCCTGTGCGTCGTAGGTTGAAAACTGTACAATGGTTAAGAAGAATTACACCATTGTTTAATGCTCCTTACCTAACCATCAACTGATATAGGTAAATTGCATAGACATAATTTCAAAAAGTTTTATCTCACTTTATAAAATAAATGTATAGATATATCAGCTTGAAATTGGTGCATAACAATGGATATTCAAAATCAAATATTTGCCGTCAGGCAAAACCCAGGTGATTTCCTCAAATACCACCAATTACAAAGAATTCTGATATGTTGAGGATATAATCTCTTAATTCCCAATATCTTACTCCTACTCAACATCTGTAAAGCCATACAGATGTGAGAATCAAATCTGGTAAATAGATACCCTGGATTCAGAATCCAATTAGGAAACAATTTTCAATTAACATTGCACAGTCAAACTGAAACATGAAAATGATTCGAAGGGGTAGCCGGGTATCTTAGTAATGTCTCTTCTACTATCCAGATTCATGACAGTAACCGTATATTTCCTTGCCCACACTCCAATCCCTTTATATGTCTTTACTTATTACCTTCTGTACACCACACTTAGGCTAATTGGTTTTCTTCTTTCCCTAGCCTTCGGCACCAGCCTAATGTTTGGAAGAAGACTATCCAATAAGCGTAATAGGTGTACTCTCCTAATACAAAGAGCCCTCGCAACCTGAGAGAATGTATAGAGAAAACTGAATAATCCTTATTCTATTTCTCCAGAACAAGAAACCATCCTCGAACTGGAACTAGTTCTTTCGAGTTCGTATGTAAATATACGATGGAAATATCCAAGCAATATGTGGATCTTCGTAGTGCTATAGAATGTTCTAGAGAAATTCAAAGGTGAAAGTAGGAGTGGCGATGGTATACACGGTTTATTAGTCGCAATTTTCTTTGCCCTTAATCTAATCCCTTTATATGTCTTTACTTATTACCTTATGTACACCACACGTAGGCTAATTGGTTTTCTTCCATCCCCACCATTCGGCACCTGCCTATGGTTTGGAAGAATACTATCCAATAAGCGCAATAGGTGTACTCTCCTAATACCAGGAGCTCTCACAACCTGAGAGAAGGTAAAGGGAAAAAAAAACCGAATAATCCTATTCAAATTCTCCTGAACCAGAATCCATCCTCGAACAGGAACAAGTTCCTTCGAGTTCGTATGTAAATATACGATGGAATTATCCAAGAAATGTGGATTTTCATAGTGATATGGAATATTCTGGAGAAATGCAAAGGTGATATAGGAGAGGCAATGATATATGTGACTAAATGACAATCCAAAAGCCAAAGTGTTTTAAGAAGGTTTGGTTAGCTTGGTTCATGAGTTTTAGTTTAGGGTCGGGCCATGGTCGCTGCCAAAGAAAGAGAGAGAGAGAGAAAAGAAACACTCAGCGTGCACTCTAACCCAGATTAGAATGGTTAATCACTTTATCTAATCAGGATGTCTCCCACTGTTTCCTCGAATTCTCCTCCAAACCCAAAAAGAGAATTAGTCCGGATCATCTAAAATCACCCGAGAAGTAGCACTTACTCATCAGTAGGAATTGGGATCCAACTATCATCGCATGATAACTTGATGCAAGCCGCTCAAGTTACCATACTTCAGAAGGTATGCGCATGCCTAACAAGTTTCCTGTATGTTTGAAACACCCAATGTGGTTTTTACCCCAAGCAGTTTACGATCTTGACAAAGACCAACAAATCATAAACCACTAGTCAAGTTCAACCCGTCATTATCCAAGATTAATCTAGACCCACCAGTAAAAACCCTTGACAAAGGACAACAAGGCTATACGAATGTCCTAGATAATCGCAACACTATACAATAAACAAACAATATCTAGCTATCGTACACTACGCCTTAACAAAGGCCAACAAACACAGCACGAATACTAGGTACTACTCATCTGAAACGGCGGAGGGCTACGACTGGTTTTTGGCGAAAAACCTTTAACGTAATGAACTTGATACCATTGAAAGAACTCGATGGTTTTACAAATATATAGTGCGCAAACTTTTGCTAAAGAGGTCACTCCCTGTGAAGGGATCTCGGCTTTTTCCTCGCCGAATGAGGTGCAGGATATTCCAAACTGAATACCATGATGCAAAGCAAAATAATCGAATATAGTGAAGCTATTAAAATTACGCAAACATTCGCTCAATAGGTCACTCCCGATGAAGGGATCTCGACTCTTGCCTCATCGAATGAGGTGCTGGATATTCATAACCGAAAACTACTGTGCAAAGAAAAAGGAAACATCTTGTAATAATAGTTTTTGAAAATTTGGTTCCAACAACATCATATAGGTTTGTTTTCCTTGTATTAATCAGAATTAATGCAGTCCCATAAATTAATCCATATCACACCATAGAAAAGGAACGAAAATAAAATGCACGTATATGCCATCCGCATTGGCCATTGGGCTCCGTTATCACCCGTTAGGTTACTTAACTAACGACAGAGCGGGGGCTGGACTAGCGCGGGTGCAAAACATATACAAAATCTACTAATATATATATAAATATATATAACATTCATCACATGCATGATATAAGCAACATCACAGAATCTCAACAAGCAACACAGAATGGTGGATAATCCTGGAGCCTCGGTTTTCATTTGAGCTAGAAATGAGACCCGATATTCCCTGTCGTGTGGATAGCCTGTGCAATGAAAACCCTGGACCCCTACGAGTGCGGCAAGTTACCCGCCAATCCCAGAAATAAGGTAACTCCAATCAACAAAGTGAATGGGCCACCCAGCACTTCACGGAATCCGGTAACTTGTGCACCCCTCCGTGGGTCATCCAATACCCCCTACGAGTGCGGTGAATAGCCCGCCAATTCTAGAGTAAGGTCCCCTCCGTCTCAACGCCATGAGATGCAGACCCGTTGCCCTCTAGAACCCAGCTATTCGTGCACTCCCCCGTGGGGTAATACTAGTATAGAAAAGAAAATAATATGTACAAGGGTGATATCGACCTCAATCCGGTCGTGCCCCAAATAAATAATATACAAACTGGCAAAGACGGCAATCCACATGTCGGACGCTCGCCCCGCAATACTGAATATACAAATGAATCTGAATTGTACTAACTATCATTGCACCACTGGCTATCCACCATGACAATCCAATCACAATATCAGCACAATCACAGAACATCAACGTGAATGTCATGTTTTCAAACTCTTCTAAAAGAACATATAGCAGTTAGACGGGTTATACTGCTCTAATGACATTTACAGTTGCAGATATATCACATGCACTGATAAACACACACATAGAATTTCTTTCGACTAAACTTTTCTTAATTGGCCCCAACTGCAAATCCAGCACTGAAACAAATCTGAGCCAAAACCAAACATCCCAAAAATCAAATTTCCATGTCAGAGAGTGCCTGAAGAAATTTGGACTAAAACGTCCACAAATCCGCCGCAGAACTGCGGCCAATGAGCATGTAATGCCGCGGAATCGCGGACATTTGGTAGGGACACGTGACCAAATTTTTTGAGGTGCCCATATAATGCTTGCATGTATTTTTAAGACACCCAGAAGTATTTTTTGAACACTTTTCAAAATCGACAGCAAGCATGTAAAAATGGAATTTTGATTCGGAAAAATTGGTCGATCGATATTCTAACCTTGTGCAAACCAGCTAGTATTGGTTTATGGGTGGCTCTGATACCATTGTTGGGTTTCACCAGCGCCCTGGCCATCTACCATGGCCGATGTGGAACAAAAACTAGCGTTTAAAAAATTTGGCACAAACAAAACCCACTCTAAGATCGAAACCATAAACAATACTAGTTAACTAGACAATGCAAAATTACTGTGATAGAGATTTTTATATTGAATGAAACAAGTCCTTCGGTCTTCTACCATCTTCATTATCTCTTAGGGGTCGCGGATCGAATTTGGTTGCCGGTCTTCCTTCTTCGATGATGATCCACCCGAGTGAAATGACACAGGCTCCAGCCTTGCCAAGCGAGGCAACTGATGCTCCACGGTTTCTAGCAATGAAGAGTGGAGGTGTAGGAATGTATCACTATATTTTTCTCTCATGATAAATGGTCAAATAAGCAACTCAAGAAGAAAAAGGAGGAGGTGAGGAAACTAGTGGCACGAGCAACCAAGGAAATGGCTAAGTCTCCAAAAGAGAGTGAATCAATGTGTATCATGAATGAATGAATGAATGAATGAATGATCAAGAGGCTAGCCTGAAGAATGAATGGCTACAATAATGTCAACCATGGAAAAATACCTCCTCATTTTACAATAAACAAATCATAGCCATACCTTTCTACATGCCTCACCATGCTCATGCCAACTCACCCTCCACCTCATTTAGAAAAACAAATGATTTTCTAAAAAGAAAATCATCTAAATGAGGTGTCCAACTTCTAGAAACTATTCCGTATAAATAAGGAATACAACCTAGTATACGTATCGAAATACATATACGTGTATTCGAACAAAAATACGAATAGCCAAGAGAGAAAAGAATAGTGAAAAATAATACTAGAATACATATAATATATATATATAAATTATTAAATCAAAACCTGATTTAATAATCCGGCTTAACCCTAAGCCACTAGAATTATCAACCGTCCGATTAAAATCTGTATATCATGTACACATATTTAATCGGACACCTGTATGTACCAATATACGTCATTTACACCATATTGCCTGAACCGTGAAAACCATCTGTGCGGAACTCTAAAGACTCATCAATACGTTGGCAGTGGGTTTAACCACAAGCACATCAGCAGCATTAGCTGTACGTAACGGCTACTCAGTTATTGAGCGAAAGGAAGGCCGATGAGCAAACTCATCCAAACCCCTACTGAGCCTGTCCGTGTACACCAATAAAGTTTAGACCCTAGATATTGCTCCTCCTGGGGTAAAACCCGTTGGATGCAAATGGATCTTCAAAAAGAAGATTGGTGAAGATGGACAAGTGGAAACCTATAAGGCTAGACTTGTTGCAAAAGGTTTTCATCAAAGACCAGGTGTGGACTATGTTGGGGTTCCTAGCGCCCTGGCTGACGATCGCGGCCGTTGCGGAATGAAAAATTTTGGTGTTTAAAAAACTTGGCGCTAGAAACAACTACCGAGAATCGAAACCAAACATGAAACTAGAAAGCTACAAAAATGTTATCTACTGTGATAGAGTTGTTTTACCGAATGATACGTGTCCTTCGGTTTTCTACCCTCTTCTTTGGCTCTTTGAGGTCTCCTCGATCGAGTTTAGCCGCCGGTCTTTCTCCGTCGAAGATGATCCACCCAAGGGATGTAGCTTATGGCTCTAGCTCCACACTAAGAATCTAGTAAAGCAAATAGGGACTCTAGGTTGCTTATTTAGAGTGCCTAGAGATGTAATGAGTTGCTCTAAGTGTTTATTTATCTCTCTTCTACCCTTGTTTCTAAACACATGATATGGTAGGGTAGAAGATGAAGATGAAGGAGGAGGAGCTCAAGAAATGTGTTAGTGTGATATGCCCTAGAGGCCATTATTGTATAGTACTAGTTTGTATATTACATTTTGAAAACTTGGGATATATACACGGATTTATGACAGTCTTGCTTGATATAGTAGTATTCTACTTGGTTTGTATCTATCTTAATATGTGTATATGTTTCTTTTAACGTATCGCTAATACATATTGATAGAGCCCTTAGGATCTTTGCTTGACTACCAGTGTTGTGATGAAAGTCACACTACTGGGGGCTGGGTAGTCTACAAGCACATCCTTACACAGGTCCCTAGTCGCAGGATTATCGAGACAGGGCATCAATACTCCAAAGTAGACCGGTGTATACGATTAACTTCCCAGCACAGGAGATGGTCTATCCCACAGCCATCAGTACGTCGTACTGGAGATAGTATGCAGGTACTCATTGGGTTATGAGTTACACTGGACGGACTCATAGGGAATTGCTGATTGGTAATATACCTCTCGTCAGGTAGCAGTTCCCAGGTGACATGAGTATAAATTAGTCTGTCGACTTGACACTGCTACTTCGCCTCAAGTGTGTTACCACTGTTCTTAGATTACTACCCTACCACGACTCTGTTGAGTCATGCAAACAGGTAGTACTTGGATGCAGTCCCGAAACATTTGGAAGCAGTGGCGATTAGATAGGATTCGTCTCTCCTCGTATTGGGGGTTGATGTCGCGCTGTGTTTGGAAAGCCATTACACAAAGTCCCTGGCCAGGGCAAGCGAGATTTGCTGGTAGGGATTCCAGTAGTTTCTCAAGGTGTTTTTGGCCGCAATCCGACATGACTTATTGCACTATTATAGGTCTGACGCTTGCCGCCCCCTTAGGACCAAGATGCGACAATTTTAGACGAACAAACCGGACTGTACGGAGATTGCCACAGACAGGCTCAGTAGGGGTACGGATGTGTTTTCTCGTCGGCCTTCTTGTCGACAGAAACTTGGGTAGCCGTTACGTACAACTAGTGCCACTGACGCGCTTGTGGTTACACCCACTTCCAGCATACTGTCGAGTCATTAGAGTCCCACACAGAGGGTTTCCCAGCTTCAGGCGAAACGTGTAGAAGTCATATGGTTTTACAATAGGGTTCGATCACATACGTGTACTTGTGCGCATATGATGTTCGGGCGGACATTACTAGTGGGCTTTGGTTTAAGCCGGATCCTAGTATATGATTATTGGATTAGTTTCGTCTCATTGTATTTGTGTTTCTCGGGTATGTATAAACGGATGAGATGGATATTCTTGTAATTTGATCAAGATTACATCTTGGAGTGAGACACCTCAATTAGGGTTTTTCTTTTATGATTAATTCTTTAGTGAGGTGGAGGAATTGAGAGAGGAAACTTTGTGGTATTTTAGTGAAATGAGATTAGGGTTTTGCTTTGACTTTCATGGATTCATTTAAGATTTGTTGACTTAGATATTTGTTAGATATTTGTGAGATATTTTCATATGGTTTAAAAGCCAAAACCGTAGCCATTTTCACTAATCTTTTCCACTTAAAGAAAAACAACAGATACTTTTTCCTTCTCTCATTTCCTCAAGCATGCTCCTTCTCATCTCAAACCCTAACCATCTCATGAGTTGAGAATCCTAGGGTTTGTGAGACTGCTAGACTCCTCATCACTCTCTACACATCCTAGGCTACTTAGTTCAGCACACCAAGTGACCTAGTTGCCTCAAATTAGAGGTTAAGCTCAAAGTCGGATCTCTCGGGTGGATCTTCTATGATTTGGAGAAGACGACGAGGAGGTGCAATCCGTTCTCACTTCAAAGAGCTCACGACTTTGAGAAGGACAGCGAGGAAGTGAAGGACAGTGAGAACTTGAGGTATAACACTCACACATAGTAGTTAAACCTCTTTGCTAGATTGTTAGTTAGGGTTTAGTATTGATCCTGGAGTTTAGTCGATGTTACGAAGCTTATAAAATCGTTTTTTGCAAACTCCGCCACCCCGCGAACTCATGGGGTGCGTGGCATCGACTTACAGTGGTATCAGAGACGACTAAACCATAACTAACAGATTAAACGACAACTAAAACTACGAAACCGAAATAACCCCAAAACATCGAAACGTAGATCCTAGTTTCTGTTGAATTTTTCTGATGCTCTAAAAATTATTTTAGCAACAGCAGAGTACT
The DNA here is from genome assembly GCA_030015575.1 of Agapanthus africanus. NCBI lineage: Eukaryota > Viridiplantae > Streptophyta > Magnoliopsida > Asparagales > Amaryllidaceae > Agapanthus > Agapanthus africanus. The sequence goes on along the minus strand of CM057338.1, from coordinate 824,768,606 downwards.
CCTTCAACTGTAACATGAACACACACCAAAAACGAGTCAATCCCTTCGGATTTTGGCCGGCCACATTAAGGAAATTCCGGCGTCTCCCGTTTTGTGGAGAGGGATTGCTTCGTGTTTTGGTCTGTGGTTTTGTTACTTGGATCTAGTGTTTCAGGAGTTGTTTATTTTTGCCAATTTTGGATATGCTGTCAATTCTTCACTGTAGCATTACGGGGTGTCTCGAAGTCGCAGTTTAACGTCGTTTAATGTTTCAAGTTGTGTTATATGTGTTCGTAAACTTCCGCTAATTGCTATATGTCGGTTAGTTGGGGGTTGCACATTTTTGTGATCTTTGGTTTGTGTATATGGACTTATTGGATCGTCGTGAATGAATAACCGGGGATGTGAGGTTTTATATTCTTTCATTCAAAGTTAAATTGTAAATTTTTGTAATATTTTTTCGCGGGGCACATCCGGGTTGAGGTTGTAGCCACCGTTGTATTATTTCATTTACTGTTTATTGCTCCTAGGATAGACCCAAGGTGGGGTGCACAAACTACCGGGTACTTTGAAGTGTCGAGTGGCCTACTCACGTTGTTGAGGGAGGTTGCTTCGCTTTGGGTATTTGGTGGGTAGTTTGCCGCACCCGTAGGGGTCTGGGGTGGGGTTTGGCTATTCATCACGACCGTGGAATCAGTCTTTCGTTACAGGATTAAACGAAACGCGGAACTCCTAGTATATCCAATGTGTTCATCTGTGATCTGGAATGCCTATTATTATGTCTGATGAATGTATATTATATATATATATTATATAATAGACGCTGCTTATGTTTTGCATCCGCGCTAGTCCAGCCCCCGGCTCTGGCGTTAGTTATCTTGCCTAACGGTGTAAGACGGGGCTCCGTGGCGAATGCGGATGACATAAGCGTACGTTGTATTTTCATTTTTTTCTGCAATGGTAGGTTAATTGATGGGACTGCATTACATTAATGCAAAACAAACAAACCAAAGATGAATCGTTGGAACAATTTTAAAACCACTCGGTTTTTTCAAAACAGCAAAGCTTTTAAAATGTGGAGCTTAAACCACTCCTTTTAAAAGCTATCAGGTTCCTTCGATTATATCAAGTTCACTACGTTCACGGTTTCGCCAAAACCATTCGTAGCCCTCCGTCATTTCAGTTGGATATTCAGTAGTATTCAAGCTATGTATTTTGACCTTCGCCAAGGCATAGTCATTGGTAGCTGCTGAATATTCATCTGTAGCATAGATAGATGCGTTGGTTTGGGACAGTCGTACTGCTATTTTGGCCTTCGTCAAGGGTATGCGCGGGTGGGTTCAAATTAACCTTGACAATGACGGGTAGAACTTGACATGTGACTTATTATATGTTGACCTTCGTCACGGTCATAAGAGCATGGGGCAAAAATCCACATCGGGAGTTTCTAAAGAAACTGAAACTTGCTGGTGTTGCATACCATTTGGAGTGTGATAATTTTGGTAGGATTCCTTCGACTTTATCACACGATGATGTTTGGATCCCGATCCTACTGTGAGTATATGTTACTCCTCGGAAGATTTTTTCACTTAACGATCAATGCTATAAACTAAGTAGGTGTCTAGAACAGTGTTAGCGGGCTACGCCTCTAGGGAAAAGGGGTTATTTAATTAAGAAACTTCGTGAAAGAGTCGTAAAACCACCCTCGCAGTACCGACACTGGCATGGCTGAAAGGTTAAGCAAGTATTGTACGGTGAGATTAATCCTGACTAATTCTTCTTTTATGGTTTGAGGAAGGATTCGAGAAACAATGGGAGCCATCCTGTTTAGATAAACTAAAACTAATCTAAACTTGCAAGAGCATCATGCTGAAGTGTTTCTTCTCTCTCTCCTAATTGCAGCAACCAAAGATGACGGGCCTTAAGTTACTATTAGATAAAAATATATTGACAGGGCCAAATGATTGATCATCAAAATTCTCACCACTTCGTTTTTAAAGAAAAAGATGTAGAAAAGAAGAAGCGATGTAATTGTTTTAGTCGTAAAAGTAACCGCAATCAATAACGGTGATGCGTGTAGCTAGACCATTAGTGAGTACGGGTCATCCTCTGGGATCCGTGTATTTGATCACTCTTACTTTAGTTGAGTCGAAAGAACTAGTAAAGAAAATCAAGAAATTATTTTAAGATTTGATTGAAGTTTTCATTTCAAGAAATTTAAGAAATTGTTTTCAAGAAAGAGAATTCAAGATAATGTTCAAGATTTAGTTATCAAGAAAATTGAAGAATAGCTTGTAGGATTCGATATGAATTAGTAGCAATGGATGAATATTAAAAATGACTCATCTTATTTATTGATGAATTATAGCTAGATTGATGGCGATGAATGAAGATTGGGGATCTATTGAAGAAATTAGGGTTTCTCCTTCACTATCCCTTGTCTTTTCATTGATCACCATTCAAATCTAGCCTTTAGCAAAGAAAATCATTAATCATCTAATCCCAAATTGTGACGAAATTATCAAGAACGGTGATCTCGCTCCCAATTTGGTCATTGATGATTCTTTTTCCTAAATTTCATAATTCTCATAAGACTTAAGATGAGTATGGGATTTTCTCACCATTTGATCCACCAAATTCCTTCGAATCCTAACAAACAGAGATTTATTCACACATCATGAGATTCAAAGATTTAACAAATGATGATTTCATAATGCGAAAATTTAAAGAAAGCGAGATTGAACAAATGATCACCTTTATTATTCAACTTTGAATTACACTTCTCAATTCGAGATTACAATAAAATTCGCTCTCGATCACTCCCTTGAAGAGGCAATTTCTCCGTCGATCTTCACTTCACTCGTTCATCGTAAGTCTTGGATCTATCGAAGATCACATGCTCTTTGATGACGATCGGCTTCGCGTAAAGGATCTTGTGTTTCGTCGCTCGATATTGTTCTCAACGATTCTTGATTTTGGATCTTGATTTGGAATTGGATCTTGATTTGGTTTTTGGATCAAAAGTTTTTCCACTAAAAAATCAACAACCATCAACAACCATTTTAATGTAGGATTAGGTCCCTTTTTATAGCCCTTAATCAAGCTTCCCTTATAAGCTAGGTAGTTATAGAGAGGCTTCTAGAATAAGCTAGGTAGTTATGAAGCTTGATCAATAAGCTAGGTTGTTGTAGAGAAGTTTCCACAATAAGATTGTTACAACGAAGCATCTCAAATAAGCTAGGACGTTGTACTGAAGTTTCTGGAAAGTCTAGATCGCCGACGCCCTGACTCGGTCATGGATCCGCGGCGACTCGGCCTGACTCGTCTGCGGTTCCGCGACCGTTTGGTATCTTCATTGCTCCAAATTGCTGTGATCTTCTGGTAATGATCTCTGGGTTTATATTTGATATCTGGAATCTTTTTATCTCTTCTGAATTTCTTCCAGTATTTGATTCTTTGATTCCCTGTATTTTAATCGGCGAATTTGCGATTCCGATATCTGACCTGAGCTGATTTTTGCACAAGATCTCAATGAAGGATGTTAGAGATATACAATATTATGCGTGAAATAATAAACACACAATTTCCTTCAAGAATGTTGATTATGATGTATAACACATGATAATTGGTATTTTCCAGATAAACTTGTAATATGTGTTATATTTATAACGAACGCCCTTAGATGATTAGAAAAATGAGGAAATTTTTATGTTTAAAATTGCAATAATTTTGAATGAACACCAAACTACAAAGATTGGCTCAGGAATGTCAAGATGGCAATAATTTATGACAAGTTGGGCTATATCCTCACTACTAAAGCCCCCGCCGTCCTAGGTCCAGAATCCAGTGCTGCGGATAAGGAAATCCGTAAGACCTGGGAGATTGACTGCGCGAAGGCCAAGTGCTTCGTGCTAGCCTCTATAGACAATGAACATCAGAAGTGGCAAGAGAATATGGATCTTGAATCCATATTCCTCCATACCAAGGAATTATATAGAGAGCAATTTCGTATCGCAAGATACGAGACCTCGAAGAAGCTTTTTCAGGCGAGGTTGGCCGTCGGGTCATTTGTAGGGGAATACGTTCTTAAGATGATCGGCTATATTAAGGAGCTCGCGGACCTCGGGACCACGTTAGAGAATGAGCTGTATACAGACTTAATTCTGCAGTCCCTCCCTCCCACCTACGCCCAGTTTATCTTGAATTTTAATATTCAAGGTAAAGAAGTTGAACTTCTGGAACTTCTCAACATGTTGAGGAGCACTGAGGGCACCCTGCAGAAAGCCAGGGAAACACCTGCTCTACTTATTGATGGAGCTTCCTCTTCTAGATCCAAGGCGAAAGCCAAAAGAAAGAAGAAGAAGGCTCCCACCAAGCCGAGAGACGGTGTTACTAAGGTGGAGCAAAGGGCAAGGCAAGAGTAGCGGGGCCGACAGTAGGACAGGAAGAATGCTTCTACTATCATAAAAACGGCCATTGGAAGAAAGATTGCAGGGCTTGGAAGGCCAAGAACCAGGACCCGAAGCAAGTTTTGGGTTCGGCTTCAGGTGTGTTTGTAATTGAAAACTGTCTGTCAATCAACTCTACTTCCTGGGTATTGGATACCGAATCTGCATCTCATATCTGTAATTCTTTGCAGGCATTGAGAAGCCGTAGGGTTCTGAAGACCGGTGATATGACCCTCAGGGTTGCTAACGGAGCGAGCGTGGATGCTGTGTCCGTAGGGGCATATCACCTTGGATTGACGAGTGGACATATTTTGGTTTTCCGCAACTATTTTTGTGTATCTAGTTTGACTTGTAATATCATTTCTGTATCTTTGTTATCTAAAGAAGGTTATGATTTTACATTTGTAAGCGATGTCATAAACATCCACCTTAATCATGGTCTGATTGGGTTAGGTACTCTAAACAACGGTATATACGTATTAAACCAACTACAAATTTTCAATGTCCGGAACACACATAAAAGAAAGACTCCAAAAATAAATCATGCTTTCTTATGGCATTATAGACTGGGTCACATCAACGAAACAAGGTTGACCAAGTTACATAAAGAAGGATATTTGGATCCGTTCGAATATCAATCTTATGCAACTTGTCAATCATGTCTCAAAGGAAAGATGACAAAGACTCCATTCACTGGACGCGGAGTAAGAGCAAGCAAGCTCTTGGGACTAATACACAACGACACGTGTGGTCCAATGTCTATACATGCAAGAAGTGGTTATTCCTATTTCATTACTTTTATGGATGATTTCTCTAGGCATGGACATATTTTCTTAATGAAACATAAATCCGAGGCCTTTGAGAAATTCCGAGAATATAAGAATGAAGTGGAAAACAAACCGGAAAAAGTATCAAGACACGGAGATCTGATCAAGGTGGTGAATAATTGAGTGCTGAGTTCCTGGATTACCTAAAAGGGAATGGAATTCTCTCTCAGCTTACTCTTCCATACACACTACAACACAACGGTGTATCGGAGAGACGGAACCGAACCCTATTGGATATGGTACGTTCCATCATGAGTAATGCTGAGTTACCGCGATCATTCTGGGGCTATGCACTAGAATCAGCTGTATATCTTTTGAACAGTGTTCCTACCAAGACTGTGCCTACCACACCATATCAGATGTGGAGTGGGAAGAAACCCTATCTTCAATATCTGAAGATATGGGGATGTCCAGATTTTGTTAAAAAGCAGCATGCGGACAAACTCGAGGCACGCTCGGTACTGTGTAAGTTTGTGGGATACCCAAAGAACTCCAGGGGGTATCTTTTCTATTCTGCAGAGGAACAAAAGGTTTTTGTTTCTCGTCATGCCCACTTTTTGGAACATCAATTTTTAGAAAAAGAAACTGGTGGGAGCGTAATAGAACTGGATGAAATTCTAGAACACAAGCTATTACTGAAAGCTTGGTGGAACCAGAAGTTTCAAAAGAACAGGACATTCCTGCGCCACTCCGCAGGAGTAGTAGGTTATCTCATCCGTCTGAGAGATACTACGGTTTTCTCATAGATGGGGATAGAGAGGATTGAATCATTGATAATGATGAGCCGACTATCTTCCAGCAAGCCATTCAGAGCACTGACTCGGTAAAATGGCTGGATGCAATGCAGACCGAGATGGAGTCCATGTACACCAACAAAGTATGGACTTTGGACATTGCTCCAGAAGGAGTAAACCCCGTAGGCTGCAAATGGATCTTCAGAAAGAAGATTGGTGTAGATGGACAGGTTAAAACCTATAAGGCTAGACTTGTTGCAAAAGAATTTTGTCAAAGACCTGGTTTGGACTATGATGAAACCTTTTCTCCAGTGGCTATGCTCAAATCCATTCGGATCCTTCTTTCCATTGCCACCTTCTACGATTATGAGATTTGGCAGATGGATATAAAAACCGCTTTTCTAAATGGAAATTTGGAAGAGTGCGTCTATATGGACCAGCCAGAGGGTTTCATTCAGAGTGGGAGCAGCGGGAAAGTGTCCAAGTTGCTTAAGTCCATCTATGGACTAAAGCAGGCATCGCGGAGTTGGAACATCTATTTTGATGAGACGGTCAAAGAATTTGACTTTATCAAAAATCCAGATGAGCCATGCATTTATAGTAAGATTGTAGCATGAACTGTTGTATTCCTCGTCTTATACGTGGATGGCATTCTCTTGATAGGAAATGACATTCCTATGCTACAATCTGTCAAAGGGTTCTCCATGAAAGACCTGGGTGATGCCTCTTACATTCCGGAGATCCAGATCTATCGTGATAGATCTAAGAGGATGTTGGGACTTTCACAGTCCAGGTACATCGACACCGTACTGAAAAGATTCAGTATGGAAGATTCAAAGCGCGGTAATTTACCGACTTGTCACGGAATCACCCTCTCCAAAGAGATGTCTCCCAAGACTGATTTGGAAAGGGATCGCATGTCTATTATACCCTAAGCTTCTGCGGTAGGCTCTATAATGTATGCGATATTGTGTACCAGACCAGATGTAGCTTATGCACTAAGCGTTGTAAGCCGGTATCAGTCAAACCCTGGGGAGAAGCACTGGATAGCAGTAAAGAACATTCTCAAGTACCAGAGAAGGACTGAGGAAATGTTCTTGGTTTATGGCGGAAAAGACCTCCAGATCGAGGCCTTTGCTGACTCCAGCTTCCAGAGTGACAAGAATGACTCCAAATCCATGTCAGGTTATATCTTTACCCTCAATGGATGGGCGGTCTGTTGGAAGAGTTCTAAGCAGGACACCGTTGCTGACTCGATGATGGAAGCGGAGTATATCGCAGCTTCTAATGCCGCAAAAGAAGCAGTCTGGATGTGGAAGTTCTTAATTGAACTTCAGGTCGTTCCGTCCATTGTTGATCCAATACCTCTATATTGTGACAACAACGGGGCTATAGCTTTAGCAAAGGAACCCAGGTCCCATCAGAAGTCCATACACATTTTGAGGCGGTATTACCTGATCAGGGAGATCGTGGATCGCCAAGAGATCAAGGTGCGGAGAGTTTCTATTGAGGAAAACACTGCTGATCCATTCACAAAGGCCACCCCTTAGACGCGGTTCAAGAGGCTATTAGAGATGATAGGTCCGCGATATGTCAGCACATGGCCTTAGTGCAAATGGGATATTGTTAGTGTGATATGCCCTAGAGGCCATTATTGTATAGTGCTAGTTTGTATATTACATTTTGGAAGCTTGGGATATATACACGGATTTATGACAGTCTTGCTCGATATAGTAGTATGCTACTTGGTTTGTATCTATCTTAATATGTGTATATGTTTATTTTAACATATCGCTAATACATATTGATAGATCCCTAAGGATCTTTGCTTGACTACCAGCATTATGATGACAGTCACACTAATGGGGGATGGGTAGTCTACAAGCACATCCTTACATAGGTCCCTAGTCGCAGGATTATCGAGACAGAGCTTCGATACTCTAGAGTAGACTAGTGTATACGCTTCTCTTCCCAGTAGGGGAGATGGTCTGTCCCACAGCCATCAGTACGTCGTATTGGAGATAGTATACAGGTGCTCATTGGGTTATGGGTTACACTGGACGGACTCGTAGGGAACTGCTGGTTGGTAATATACCTATCATCATGTAGCAGTTCCCAGGTGACATGAGTACAGCTTAGTCCGTCGACTTGACGCTGCTACTTCGCCTAAAGTGTGTTCCCACTGTTCTTAGATTACTACCCTACCACGGCTTTGCTGTGTCGTGCAAACAGGTAGTAGTTGGGTGTAGTCCTGAAGCACTTGGAGGCAGTGGCGGTTAGATAGGATTCGTCTCTCCCGGTATTGGGGGTTGATGTCGCGCTGTGTTTGGAAAGCCATTACACAAAGTCCCCGGCCAGGGCAAGCAAGATTTGCTGGTAGGGATTCCAGTAGTTTCATATGGTGTTTTGGCCGCACTCCGACACGACTTATTGCACCATTAGGAGTCTGACGCTTGCCACCCTCTAGGACCAATATGCGACAATCTTAGACGAACAGACCAGACTGTACGGAGATTGCCATAGACAGGCTCAGTAGGGGTACGGATGAGTTTGCTCGTCGGCCTTCTTGTCGACAGATACCTGGGTAGCCGTTACGTACAGCTAGTGTCGCTGACGCGCTTGTGGTTACACCCACTGCCAGCGTACTGTCGAGTCATTAGATTCCCAGCTTCGAGTGAAACGTGTTGAGGTCGTATGGTTTTACGACAGGGTTCGATCACAAACGTGTACTTGTGCGCATATGATGTTCGGGTGGACATTACTAGTGGGCTTTGGTTTAAGCCGGATCCTAGTTTATGATTATTGGATTAGTTTCGTCTCATTGTATTTGTGTTTCTCGGGATACGGATGCAGGTATGTATATACAGATGAGAGGGGTATTCTTGTAATTTGATCAAGATTGCATCTTAGAGTGAGACACCTCAATTAGGGTTTTTCTTTTATGATTAATTCTTTAGTGAGGTGGAGGAATTGAGAGAGGAAACTTTGTGGTATTTTAGTGAAATGAGATTAGGGTTTTGCTTTGACTTTCTTGGATTCATTTAGGATTTGTTGACTTAGATATTTGTTAGATATTTGTGAGATATTTTCATATGGTTTAAAAGTCAAAACCCTAGCCATTTTCACTAATCTTTTTGACTTAAAGAACAACAACAAATACTTTTTCCTTCTCTCATTTCCTCAAGCATGCTCCTTCTCATCTCAAACCCTAACCATCTCATGAGTTGAGAATCCTAGGGTTTGTGTGACTACTAGACTCCTCATCACTCTCTACACATCCTAGGCTACTTAGTTTAGCACACTAAGTGACCTAGTTGCCTCAAGTTAGAGGTTAAGCTCAAAGTCAGATCTCTCGGGTGGATCTTCTACGATTTGGAGAAGACGACGAGGAGGTGCAATCCGTTCTCACTTCGAGTAGCTCACTACTTGGAGAAGGACAGCGATGAGGTGAAGGACAACGAGAACTTGAGGTATAACACTCACACATAGTAGTTAAACTTCTTTCCTAGATTGTTAGTTAGGGTTTAGTATCGATCCTGGAGTTTAGTTGATGTTACGAAGCTTATAAAAATCGTTTTTTGCAAACTCCGCCACCCCGCAAACTTGTGGGTGCGTGGCATCGACTTACAAAATTTAGTGAAGAGAGAACAAGCAAAATGGTGAGAGTGTTTTCAAAAATGATCATCCATCAAGTGAGAGAAAAAATGAAGCAAGTTTTTGTAAAACCATTTTCCAAATATAATATAGCAACCATACTTAAATAGTTAGCAAAAATGAATTAACAATTCATTTGTCAACACTATTAAAGCGTGGTTCTCACCATTATCTCTTTATCACCTTTACACCTCATTTCCATTTAAATTAATAAATGGATAAACCAAAATGAAGTGTCCACCTTCTAGAATGTTTTCCGTATAAATACGGATTACACTCATCTGTATATACATACCTGTATTCATACCAAAATACAAATACCCAAAGAAATAGAATAATACAAAGAACATAATATTAGAATATACATATCGAAATACATATACGTAAATTATTAAATCAATACCTGATTTAATAATCCGGCACAAACCCGAGCCGGCTAGTATTATCAACAGTTCGATCGAAAGTCCGGGTAACTAGTACAATCATTCGATCGGAACCCTGCACGTATCAAAATACGGCTACTACATCATTTTGCCTGAACCAGGGAAACCCTATGTGTAGGACTCTAAAGACTCGTCAATACGCTGGCAGTGGGTTTAACCACAAGCATGTCAGTGGCACTAGCTGTACGTACCGGCTATCCAGGTATCGAGCAAAAGGAAGGTCGACGAGCAAACTCATCCGATCTCCTACTGAACATGTTTGTGACAATCTCCATATAGTCAGGTCTATTCTTCTATGAGTATCGCATATCGGGTCAAGGGGGTGGATAAAGTCAGATCTCTAATAACGCGATATTTTGTGTCGGTTTGAAGCCCATCACCCACTGAGAAACTACCGATCCAAATCAGTAATTCTCGTCTACTTTGGCCAAGGATTTCTGGTAATGGCCACCCGTGCACTGCGCGACATCAACCCCCAATACCGGGAGAGATTAATCCCCGACGATCCGCTCACGCCTCCATGTGGCTCGAGACTGTAGCCAACTAAAACCTGTTTGCACGACTCCTTTGAGCCATGGTAGGGTAGTAATCAAAGCACAGTGGGAACTTACATGAGAAACATGACGATTTCAGGTCGACAGTCTAAGCTGTACTCATGTCACCTGAGAACTGCTATCTGACAATAGATATAATACCATCTAGTATGTTCCCAGCGAGTCCGTCCAGTGTAACTCATAACCCAATAAGCACCTGTATACTATCTTAGGTGACTAACTGACACCAATGGCTTGTGAGACCGGCCACCGCCCTTCGTCGGGGTCTCAAAAAGTATACACTAGTCTACTCCGGAGTATTGATGCCCGGTCTCGATACTCCCTCGACTAGGTGAATTTAAGGATGTGCTTATAGACTACCCAGCCCCCACGTATATGATAGCCATCATAATGCTGGTAATAAAGCAAGAATCCTATGGGCTCTATCAACATATAATAGTGATATGTAATGCCACATAATACATTTACATGATAATAGAGACAAACCAGATAGCATACTATCATTTTGAGCAAGATTGTTCTACTCGTATAGGTCCTCCCTCAATCATCACAGTCGCATGCCAGCGATTACAATAATTGACTTAGGGGCACTATAGACAACAATCTCCCACTTGCACTTAAGGCTAATTATTGCGGTGTCTCATACTCACAGCCCGTGTTATACCGAACACCCAACTTCTCTACTAATCAGTCTCGCAAAGCTCGTTTGTAAAACTATTGCGTTCGAGAAATAGCCTCAGTGAGTGGATCCGCTCCAATATTTCTATCTTTATTTATCTATATATCAATTTCGTGGAGAAAGACTGCAGGGTTCTCTAGGGCGGCAGCAAGTTTTCGGGAGGCATCATCCATGCCGTTTTCAAATTTTTTCCGTTCTAAAGAATCCTAACCTAGAATCTTTAACTAGAGATTTAAAAAAACTAGCAATGTTAACATCTTAACATCTAAGGGAATGAGGAATACAACCTTTGTAGACCGGTCCTTCACTTTTAAAGCTCCGTGTAGTAGTCCCTTCGCTGCGAGTAGTGATCTTTCGAACTCTAGTCTGGGTTCCCTTAGAGAAATGAACATGCTTGCACGAAGTCTTCGAGGCCGAAGATGATCTACGTCGAGGAGACTCAAGCTCATGCTACCTCTTCACTAATATGTGAATTAGTGAAGCAAACACCATAAACTAAATAGCTAATAGTAAAGAATGATGAAGTAGGAAATGGGCTCTCTTTAGTTTTCTTTTTCTCATATTATTTCATCGCTTAGAAAAAAGCTAGCAAGCTTTTTCTCATGAGGAAGAAGATGAAGTGAAGAAAAAATGAAACTCATGAGGTGAGAATAGCAACCATGGGTGAGTTAGTGTCATACACTAACTCATGTAGAGAATAAACCATGGGTTAACAATAATGGTTGGGTTAATAAATATCTTCAAGTAAAACAAAATGAGTGGACTTGGTCAATGGTTCCACAAGTTTCTACAAGCTTCAACCATGTGACTAATTACCACTAATTTGTGAATTACCAAGATAAATAAAAACCTTAGGATTATCATAACCATGGTGTAAGTCTTATACACCCATGTTGCATGTGGCATCAAACATGACACAAAATAATGTACATTAATATATATCACATATATACTAAGTGTACACAAGTGAGAAAAGAAATACTTAGTGAGCAAATATTAGTTAATGTAAGTTAATATATCAAATATATAATTATACATTAAATTATCAAATCAACACTTGATTTAATAATCCGGCTATACCATATACAACTGACTAATATCAAATGTAACAATCTATCAAATCAACACTTGATCCGATAACCCGGCTATATCACATATAACCGACCAAAATCACATATCGCGAGAATAGAATGTGGTATCACATACACGCATTAATCTCGGTCCCGCACATATCACATATGTGCTCCTACTTTGTTTCGCATGAACCAGGAAATCTCTGTGTAGGACTCTAAAGACTCATCAATACGCCGGCAATAGGTGATGATCATATCAAACACCCACATGCCGCAAGCGGTTTGCTAAACTTAACGGTCATCCGGGTATTGAGCGATCAGAAGATCAACAAGCAAGCTTGCTTGTACTCCTGCGAATCCAATCAGTAACACTACCGTACAGTCTGGTCTCTTCGTCAGATATGTCATATATCAACAGCCTGGGGGTGGCAAAACGTCAGACTCCAATAGCCTGATAAGTCATACCGATGCAAGGTCCATAACGGTTTGAGAAACTACTGATAACACTTACCAGTAGATCTCAGCAACCCTGGCCAGGGATTTCCTGTTATGGCTAATCGAGCATAGCGCAACATCAACTCCCAATACCGAGAGAGAAGAATCCCCTCCTATCGCTGATTGCCTCCATGTGACTCGGGACTGTACCCAAAAACCACCTTTTTGCACGATCTATTGACCGTGGTATGGTGGAAATCAAAGCACAGTAGGAATCACACTAGACTCTATGACGATCTCGGGTTGACGGACTAACCTGTACCAGTATCACCAGAGAACTGCTATCTGACGATAGGTATAATACCATCTAGGAGTTCTCGGCGAGTCCGTTCAGTGTTTCCAATCTCCACCGAGCACCCTTATACCCTTTGATATCAAACACCGATGGATGTGGGATCATCCATCTTCCATCATATGGGTCAAGATGCGCATATGCTAGTTTACTCTGGAGTATCGATGCCCTATCTCGATACTCCCACGACTAGGAGCAATTATTGGGTGTACTTGTGGACTACCCTTGGCCCCACTAGTATGATCTCCATCATAGTCCTGGTACTCAAGTACACATCCTAAGGGCTTTATCAGCATGTGAGAGCAAGACATCATCACATATATAAGTCAACATGTTAAGACAAAGAGCAACCGGTGTATGGTTCCTAGGCACTCTTACAAGGGTTCATAAGGCTTCGACCATGTCCGAATAAAAATTTAGACGTGCCGAACAACCCAAAGCCGGGATCTTTGCTAGATTATTAGGGTTTAACATGCAAGTAAACATCTTTACTACTAAGTGTGAGGGATTACAACCTTTGTAGTCTGCTGTTCACACCAGAATATTGCATTATTATATTCCCCATTCTTATTCGTTTAATAAATAAACAGGTGATTTTGATGCATGTTTGCTATATGTTACAGGTTACAGGTTCGTGGATCTAAAACAATGAAGACGATGAAAATGCGATGCAAAAGTGGACTTTAACCAACAAACAGAAGACTATTGATGAAGCCTACATCAAAGATAAAATTCACAAAATACAACGCAATGCAAGGTCCAAGATTACAAGGCAAATGGTTAAAAAATCCTTAGCAAATTGTTCACTGGAGATCTGGAACCAACTTGGTAGCCTAATTGAGAAAAGAATTAAAGAATAACAGAGCCCAGAAAACCCAAAGGAAGCACAGGAAAAATGAGGAAATGAACCCTCCAATGGGCCGTGGAACCGCGGCCCAAGCCCGCCATTGCCGCGGTTCCGCGGCCATCTTGTGCGTGTACTTCGAGAATTTTTTTTCCAAAGTCTGAGGCGACGCTGAATAGGTCTTTTCTTAAAGGTATTTTTGTAATTGTAAACATGCGGATCAAAATGTAACCTAGGGTTTCTATTTCCTATAAATAGAACTCTAAATCATTGTAAACTTGATGCCTCCTTTTAATAAAAATTCAGAAATCCTTTTTGGAGAGCATCGGTGTTTCCTTTCTATTCAGAAATTCAAATCTGACAACCCTGCATGGATGATTGGAGGGATGCATCTGTAAGTAGATTTATTTTCTCGCCCTAGTGTAGATTTCAATTCTTTGCCCTAGGTAGATTTAATTTCATGCCCTAGGAACTTGTTTAGGGTTTAGCTTTGGGGAAGGATTTTGAGAGATGAGATCTCTCATCCCTTTCTTACCCACCAAATATTTACAATAGGACTCCATGCATACACGCACATACCGCGCCCTACGGCATCCTACCCCTCGAGGTAACGATGACACCATAGTGTAAAGGCCCGGTTGCGCGCGTTTTCCATGGAGGTTAGGGTAAGGATCTCTAAAGGAAGGACAAGAACCTAGAGGAAGGAACACCTTCTCGAATGGATCTAATCCCCTTTATTGATAATTACCATAACTCCTCACAGATCATCATTCGGGTATAGAAAGCGTTGAGATTTAATTTCATTTCCAAACCATCCCTAAACCTAACCCTAGCAAGAATAGATCTAGATAATTGCCCTAGGTTAATTAGGTTTTTAGATTTAATAACAACTCCGAACACCCTTCGGAATTAACTCGTAAGAACGAATCGGAGATTCACAACATCCCTGTGGACCGACCCGTACTCACCGGCTAGCTTCATGCGACGCCGTTCTTGATTGCGGTTACAAATATTTTTTATCTATCTTTTAGAAAGCACAAGCACGCTAAATCACTCAATCAAATGGCGCCGTTGCCGGGGATGGCGTAGAAATTTCCTTTTCGCAATTTCGGGTTAATCTTAATAAAAAAATCATAAAAATCTGAAAAATCCAAAAAAATATAAAAATATATATATTTTGTTATTTTTGGAAGGGATACTTTGTTGTTTGAATTTTGCAGGATATACAAACTCGGATCTGAAAATTTCCAGAAAGCGAAAGAGAAAACGAGGTATCGGAACAAGAAAGATTTTGAACAACAGAACAGTGGATTTTTTTTGGAGATCTGAACCCTCCATCTGACCGCCTTTCCGCGTCAAAACCACCCCTAGAACCGCGGTTCCGCGGCTGTCCCATCAGATCAGAACGAACAAAAAATTTTGTGGAACCGTGCCGTTTTGTACACCGCGGATCCGCCGCATAAACTCTGTTTTGCCGCGTTTCAGCTGCTATAAGGTGGCATCATCTCGTGGAATTTCCTCTGTAAGTTCCTCTGTTCCTCCTCTACAATTTTTGAAATATATTTTCTGGAAAATGCCTGCAGGGTTTGTTGCGCTTTAAAAATATTTACCCTTCCAAATAACAATCTTGTGCAGGATTTTTGGGCGCCGCTTGATATAAAATTGATTGCAAGTAATATTGTTCTGTTGCTTATCTTTTCTCTAAAATCTTTTTGCAACAAATTTTTCCAAATAAAGAGAAAAAGAATAAAAATGAAAAGGACAAATCTTTTATGAAAACTTGCAAAATTTTTGGCCGCAAATAGATCCTTGCACCACCACAAACCTTCTTTCCTTTCACCCCTTCTTCTAACATGGGTACCCCTCATAATAAATCATTAGCCGAACTTTGGTATCCCGAACCTAATTTTGCATCGTACGTCAATTTGTTCGGTCAATTTAAAGACGATCCTTCCTTGCCAAAAAAATCTTTGAAAGATCAAATAGAGGCGTTTAGGAGAAACAGTTGGACTTTTCAACCCACTTTGTGTCAACCAAGTCAACCTTCACCACCTTCGTATGTTGACACCACTTTTTCAAGTCCTGCTGTAACTCCTAAACCGATGTCCATTGCTGAGCACATTGCTCAATCTCCCAGTCGATCTTTCACCCCTCTCCACTTATCTAGCTCTAGGGATCAACAAGACTATTCACCTTTTTATCCATATGCTGACCCTACCCCTGCCGAGCCACCCACTTCCTACCAGTCCTATTCGATCTTCCCACCCTCACTAGACACCGTTTCTACACAGCCTGTTGGGAGTTTTGCATATCCACACTATTTCGAATCTTTTACCGAAACCCCCTCACCACCTAAGTCTAGTTTGGAAGAGTCGTTGGAGGCGTACATCGCAGCAACAAATAAAATGACTAGGAATGTGGAAGCGTCCGTGGCCGCCCTTATTCAACCTGCTGAACCGGTAGCTAGTTTCCCACTGGCTCCAAATTTTTCAATTTATGAGGCGGCAGTTAGACAGAGTGAGAATGAGAGAGGATTTTCAAATCAAACCTACCCTTACCCAATTGAAGCCCACAACTCCTGTTCTCCATCGATTGCCCTAAATAGTTCACCTGTTGAAAATAAAAATGAGTTATGTGATTTTGTAGTGCTTGATTTGCCAAATTGTGAAGAACCCCTTTCGAGTGAAGCCGCACCTAATCCGTTTGACCTTTACACCTCCACTCTAGAACCTACATTGATAAACATCCATTCTTTTGAGGAGGTGTCTAAAGAAATTGATTTTCACTTGATTGAGAATATAGATGCCGGGAATATTTCGGATGATGAACCTGTCGATTTAATTGAAATTTTATGTTCAAATCATCATCCTGAGTTATTAAATGTTTCTCCCGAATCTCATATGCGTCTCGACTTTGATGATAATGGCATGGATGAGTTGAATTTTGAGGAGAATTATAAGGATAGTATTAAGGAGAGTTTTGAGGACCATATCGAGGTTGAACCATTTTTATTTGATGTGTCTGATTTTCCAATTCATCCTCCTAAACCGTTGACTGTTATATCACCCTCCCTCCTTTCCATCGTTCCGACCCCGCTTGAAGACTGTGAGCTTGAAAATTTTTCCTTTGAATCTGACACAGTTCTCACAGACGATAACACTTACGAGTGTTTTACTTTTTCGGACGATGTTGATGACTCACCGCCCGAGTTTGAGTCCTTTACATTTTCAGATGAGCCATCAGACTCGGTTGATTACAGTAGTTTCGAACCATTAATGGAATCTTTCAAGTTCGAGACAGTTTACTACGGTGAGAATGAGGCTATCCCTAATTCACTTCTTTTCGTCCTTCCCATTGTTCCGACCGAACAAGAGACCGTTACGCTTTCATCTCCTATACCAAGTTCGGCGCACCCATGTTTTCTTGCGAATCTTGAGGGATTTGACCCCATTTCCCGACGGGTTGATAGGTTAGCGCAATCGCTTATAACATATCGATCATCACATATTGCGCTAATTTATTCACTCGATTTACACCCTCAAGTTCGCGCGATCCTTCTTTCTCCTTTCCGCCCTTCTTTCCCTCCACCGAGACCATATTCTACCATTCTTCTTTCCACACGGTCTCGCATGTTTCTCATTTTCTTGCACCAATTATACCATTACCACGATAAGATTTTTGAATGGTTGGTGCTAACCTTTGGCTTGTGTAAGGCCAAGCTTAAGTTTGGGGGGAATCTTGTTGTGTATATGTATATATTTTTTTGTTTTCTTTTCTTATAAAAAATATAAAAAAAATTCAAAACATTAAAAAATAAAAAAAATTATAAATAAATAAACAGGGGAGTGCCGGTATTTTGATCCTCTTGGTTTAGCATGACAGTGAGGACTCTGTCAAGTTCAAGTTTGGGGGTATGCTCGGTACGTCTTCTTCCTTCGCATTCATTTGTACATATTTTTGCATTTGCATATTTATTTGAAAACCCATAAAAATTGAAAATTTTCAAAAATTATAAAAATTATTGTATTCAATGTTGGCTAATTGACTTGAGTTTGACAAATAGATTAACTAGCTAGGAACCACTAAATCTTAGACTTAGTAAATTAAAAACCCTAAAAATAGCCTTCCTTAGAGTTTAACGGTAGAAAGTATATGTCTTTGTAGATTATTTAGAAATAGGCAAATTTTGGATTCACTTTTTGGGCTAAGTCGAAACAAGGGAAGAGTATTGATGTTCTTATTAGAGTATAAGTTTGAAAAATAGTTCCTAGCTTAAGTCTAGATTCTGAAAACGTATACCCTACAATTTGCACAATCACGCACCTTGAAACTTGGAATAGTAGAAGAGACCTTGAAATGCTCTTGTCTAAAGTCCTTAGTACAATGAAAATGAAAAAAATATATACAAGTGTGAATAAAGAAAAGAAAAATGAACACTAGTTTTTGTGATTACTTAAGGCTGTAAAAATAGAAAAATATTTAGCGAGGGTGCTTCATCACCTAGTGTCTTAGACCAACTGGTTTGGGAGTCACTGCTAAAGCCTTAGGTGTTACAAGACTAGGATTTACGCTTTAAAGTGCAAACACATCTTGTAATCGGTTGTTGGTACCTCAAGAAGTATTAACGGTCGCATGAAGGATGTGAAAGCAAGATTCATTTAAATTCACCAACTAATAAGTACTTTGGACAACGGACAAGGACATGATTGCTTGATTTGAATTTCCAAGTCTAGGGGTGATTTATACACACACGTAGGGGAATGTGATTGGAGTTTAGATAAGAGAAAGGAGTGAATAATAGAACTTGTATCTTTAGTAAGGGTTGATAGAAATTCCTAAGTGGAGATGGAACCCTAGAAGGAAAACTTAAGAAACGCCGAAAGCTAAGTAAGTCTATAGAACATATATAATCTTAAGTTAAATGATGAGAAAATGTGAAGAATATAGGTTGATAATTTGCAAGTCGAAGATAATAGAGTTCCTTGTTAGAAAACCTAATTGGAGAACAAAAGTTAATGGGCCGAATTGATAGGATTTTGTGGGTGAAATCCGCTGAAAACCCTCAGGAGACAACACTCCTCCTACTAGGGACACCTAGAGGTTTAACGGCTTGTTGCACGTGCTCAGTGCAATCGCGTTTCCCTGCGAAAGTACGGTTAGGATTTTAGTGAATAAAAATAAGTTTGCTCGAGGACGAGCAAAAGATAAGTTTGGGGGTATTTGTTCACACCAGAATATTGCATTATTATACTCCCCATTCTTATTCGTTTAATAAATAAACAGGTGCTTTTGATGCATATTTGCTACATGTTACAGGTTACAGGTTCGTGGATCTAAAACAGTGAAGACGATGAAAAGACGATGCAGAAGTGGACTTTAACCAACAAACAGAAGACTATTGATGAAGCCTACATCAAAGATAAAATTCACAAAATACAAGGCAATGCAAGGTCCAAGATTACAAGGCAAATGGTTAAAAAATCCTTAGCAAATTGTTCACTGGAGACATGGAACCAACTTGGTAGCCCAATTGAGAAAAGAATTAAAGAATAACAGAGCCCAGAAAGCCCAAAGGAAGAACAGGAAAAATGAGGAAATGAACCCTCCAATGGGCCGCGGAACCACGGCCCAAGCCCGCCATTGCCGCGGTTCAGCGGCCATCTTGTGCGCGTACTTCGAGAATTTTTTTTCCAAAGTCTGAGGCGACGCTGAATAGGTCTTTTCTTAGGGGTATTTTTGTAATTGTAAACATGCGGATCAAAATGTAACCTAGGGTTTCTATTTCCTATAAATAGAACTCTAAATCATTGTAAACTTGATGCCTCCTTTTAATAAAAATTCAGAAATCCTTTTTGGAGAGCATCGGTGTTTCCTTTCCATTCAGAAATTCAGATCTGACAACCCTGCATGGATGATTGGAGGGATGCATCTGTAAGTAGATTTAATTTCTCGTCCTAGTGTAGATTTCAATTCTTTGCCCTAGGTAGATTTAATTTCATGCCCTAGAAACTTGTTTAGGGTTTAGCTTTGGGGAAGGATTTTGAGAGATGAGATCTCTCATCCCTTTCTTATCCACCAAATATTTACAATAGGACTCCATGCATACACGCACATACCGCGCCCTACGGCATCCTACCCCTCGAGGTAACGATGACACCGTAGTGTAAAGGCCCGGTTGCGCGCGTTTTTCATGGAGGTTAGGGTAAGGATCTCTAAAGGAAGGACAAGAACCTAGAGGAAGGAACACCTTCCCGAATGGATCTAATCCCCTTTATTGATAATTACCATAACTCCTCACAAATCTTCATTCGGGTATAGAAAGCGTTGAGATTTAATTGCATTTCCAAACCATCCCTAAACCTAACCCTAGCAAGAATAGATCTAGATAATTGCCCTAGGTTAATTAGGTTTTTAGATTTAATAACAACTCCAAACACCCTTCGGAATTAACTCGTAAGAACGAATCGGAGATTCACAACATCCCTGTAGACCGACCCGTACTCACCGGCTAGCTTCATGCGACGCCGTTCTTGATTGCGGTTACAAATATTTTTGATCTATCTTTTAGAAAGCGCAAGCACGCTAAATCACTCAATCATCCGCTCTTTCGCTTCATAAGCTCCGAGTAGAAGTCCCTTCGCCGCGATCCACGATCTCCCGGACTCAAGAGAGGCTCCACGACTCGAATGATCCATGCTAGCTTGTAGTGTTCCTTTTCTCTGATGATCAACGTCGAAGTTTCTATAATTCAAGCTCTCTCACTCTAATGAGGTGAACACCCTAATCTAATTGGCTAGATTAGATGAGAATGATGGAGTAGTATTTATGCTTTCTTTTTATATCAAATTCTCACACATAAACATCACAAAATGAAAACCTAGTGAGCTTTCTCAAAGCTCAAGGCTGAAGAAGAAGAAGAAATAATGCATTAATCTTTTTGTGATGAATAATGAAATGATATATGATTAATAATGTAACCATGGTCAAGGATGACAAGGATAACCCATGTAGAGAATTAACTAGGGATAGGGTATGGGTTGGGTTAAACAATGAGTCACTAGAAAATATCAAGAATAATATCTTAACCATGTCAAAAGAAAATCCTTCTAGAAGCATCAAGAAAGAACTAACCCAAATCAAACCCTAACCTTGTTTAATCTCCACTAAACATGTTTCATTATTAATCATATCATGTTACAATAATATATATCACATATATATTATATATTTGTAACAAAAGGAAATAATACAATTAATATATATTACATATATATCAATATATTATCCGGTGAGAAAATGAAATAATAAAGCGAGCCAATATTAGATAATGTAATGCAATATATCATATATATTATTATACATTAAATCATCGAATCAACACTTGATCCGACAATCCGGCAATATCGAATATAACCGACTAATATATCATGTACCGATTCATCGAATCAACACTTGATCCGATGACCCGGCTCATATCTAAATATTGTGAGAATATAATACAGTATCTCATATCGCATTATCCTCGATCGTGCACATATCACATATGTGTACCTACTCCGTTTTGCCTGAGCCAAGAAACCTCTGTGTAGGACTCTAAAGAATCGTTAATACGCCGGTAGCAGGTGATGATCATATCAAACACCCACAAGCTGCAAGCGGTCAGCTAAACGTAAAAGCCACCCAGGTATTGAGCAATCAGGATCAACAAGCTATCCTGTACATTCTCCTGTGAATCCAATCAGTAACACTCCCGTACAGTCCGGTCTCTTCGTCTGATATGTCGCATATCAAGTCTAGGGGCGGTATACGTCAGACCCCAGTAACCGATAAGTCGTGTCGATGTGTGGCTCATAACAGGTCGAAAACGTACTGATAACACTTACCAGTAGTACTCAATATCCGCCATGGCCAGGGACTTCCAGTTATAGCCAATCGAACACAGCACAACATCAACTCCCTATACTGGGAGAGATGAATCCCCTCCTATCGCTCATTGCCTCCATGTGATTCGGGACTGCACCCAAAAGCCACCGTTTTGCACGCCCTCTTAGACGTGGTAAAGTAGAAATCAAAGCACAGTGGGAATCACACAAGACTCTATGACGATCTCGGGTCTACAGACTACCCTGTACCAGCATCACCGGAGAACTGCCATCTGACGTGTTGTATATCACCATCTGGGAGTTCTCGGCGAGTCCGTCCAGTGTACCCAGTCTCCACTGAGCACCCGTACACCATCCTTGATGTCAAAACACCGATGGATATGGGATCATCCATCGCCCATCATATGGGTCAAGATGCGTATACGCTAGTCTACTCAGGTGTATCGATGTCCTGTCTCGATATACCCTCGACTAGGAACAATTATAGGATGTACTCATCGACTACCATGGCCCCACTAGTATGATCTCATCATAGTCCCAGTAGTCGAGTACAGATCCTAAGGGCTTTATCAACATGTGAGAGTAAGACAGTAAACAATATATAAGTCAACATGTTAAGATAAAGTGAAACCAAATAGCATACTATCATGTCGAGCAAGAAAGTCCTCTCTATATATATCCAAGCATCCATTATAATATACATCATATGTACAATAATGGCCTCTAGGGCATATACATAACTAACAATCTCCCACTTGCACTTAGGCCAGTGCTGTAGTATCTCATACCTAGCATCCTGAATAATCTCTCAAACTGTATCTGGGGAATAGCCTTCGTGAATGGATCCGCAGTGTTGTCCTTCGTATCTACTCTCCTGACCTCGATCTCCCGGCGATCAACTATGTCCCTGATCAGGTGATACCGCCTCAGAATATGTCTGGACTTTTGATGGGACCTGGGTTCCTTAACCAAAGCCACAGCTCCATTGTTATCACAATACAGAGGTATTGGATGCTCAATGGATGGAACCACACCAAGTTCACTAATGAACTTCTTTATCCAGACAGCCTCTTTGGCAGCATCGTTAGCAACGATGTATTCAGCCTCCATCGTCGAGTCTGCAACGGTATCCTGTTTGGAACTCTTCCAACACACCGCCCCTCCATTGAGGGTAAAGACAAATCCCGAGTGCGACTTAGAGTCGTTCTTATCACTTTGGAAGCTCGAATCGGTAAAGGACTCCACCTGGAGTTCTCCGTTACCATACACCAAGAACATCTCCTTAGTCCTTCGTAAGTACTTGAGAATGCTCTTCACAGCTGTCCAGTGACTCTCTCCAGGATCTGCTTGATACCGACTCACTACACTTAGTGAGTATGCTACATCGGGTCTCGTACATAGCATCGCATACATGATAGAGCCTACTGCCGAAGCATAGGGTATCCCTTGCATGCGAGCTCTCTCCAAATCAGTCTTGGGAGACGTCTCTTTGGAGAGAGTGAGTCCAGAGATCATGGGTAGGTTCCCATGCTTGGATTCTTCCATACTAAACCTTTTAAGTATGGTGTCAATGTACCTGGATTGGGACAATCCCAATATCCGTTTAGATCTATCTCTATAGATCATAATTCCCAGTATGCAGGAGGTATCACCTAGATCTTTTATTGAGAATCTTTGTGATAAGAAGAGCTTGACTGATTGCAGCATAGGACCATCATTTCCTATCAAGAGTATGTCATCGACGTACAATACGAGGAAGACAACCTTACTCTCTGCAACCTTCTTATAAATACAAGGTTCATCTACGTTTTTGATGAAGTCAAACTCTTTGACTACAACATCAAAGCAGATGTTCCAACTCCGCGATGCTTGCTTTAACCCATAGATGGATTTAAGCAGTTTGCACACCTTTCCGCTGCTCCCACTATCTACGAAGCCCTCTGGCTGAGTCATGTACACGCTCTCTTCTAAATCACCATTTAGAAAGGTGGTCTTAATATCCATTTGCCAGATTTCGTGGTCATGGTATGCAGCAATGGCAAGTAAGATCCGGATGGACTTAAGCATAGCCACTGGAGAAAATGTTTCGTCATAATCCACACCTGGTCGTTGACGAAAACCCTTTGCTACAAGTCTAGCTTTGAAAGTCTCAACTTTTCTATCTACACCAATTTTCTTTTTAAAGATCCACTTACTCCCAATGGGTTTTATCCTTTCAGGAGCATTTTCCAAAGTCCATACTTTGTTGGTGTATATGGATTCCATCTCAGATCGCATTGCATCCAGCCATTTCACAGAGTCACCACTCGTGATGGCATGCTCGAAACTAGTCGGGTCATCATCTTCCATGATGCAATCCTCGCTCCCACCATCAATGAGAAAACCGTAGTATCTTTCAGGTGGATGAGAAACCCTGCTAGATCGGCGGAGAGGCTAAGGTTCGTCGGGTACTACTGAATCCTCTGGTTCTATCAAATATTCTGTTGTAGTTTGTTCTGCTGGAACTTCTTCCAGTTCTAGCTCAGAGCCACTAATCTCATTTGCAAGAAATTCCTTTTCTAAAACGGTGGCGTGCCGAGAAACAAACACCTTTTGTCCCTCGGTGTAGTAGAAGATATACCCGCGCGAATGTTTGGGATATCCAATAAACTTGCACAGAATAGACCTGCCCTGAGTTTGTTCGGATTTTGTGTTTTCACATATGCCGGACAACCCCATATCCTAACATAATTAAGATATGGTCTCTTTTCTTTCCATATCTCATATGGAGTGGTTGGCACAGATTTGGTGGGAACCATATTCAATAGGTCTGCAGCTGTCTCCAGTGCATATCCCCCGAAGGAAATAGGTAACTCAGCTGTACTCATCATAGAGCGCACCATATCTAATAGGGTGCGATTCTTCTACTCTGATACACCGTTGTACTGTAGTGTGTAAGGAGGAGTAAGCTGAGAGAGAATCCCATTCTCTTTTAGATAATCTAGGAACTCATTGCTTAAGTATTCTCCTCCTCGATCAGATCGAAGGATCTTAATACTTTTGCCCGTTTGGTTCTCTACTTCGTGCTTAT
Organism: Agapanthus africanus; assembly: GCA_030015575.1. Lineage (NCBI taxonomy): Eukaryota > Viridiplantae > Streptophyta > Magnoliopsida > Asparagales > Amaryllidaceae > Agapanthus > Agapanthus africanus. The sequence goes on along the minus strand of CM057338.1, from coordinate 824,743,631 downwards.
ATTCTCTGAGTTTCTCAAAAGGTTCAGACTTGTGTTTCATCAGGAACGCATGTCCGAATCTTGAGAGATCGTCAGTGAATGTAATGAAGTAGGAAGAACCGTTCCTGGCATGTGTAGACATGGGTTCCGCATACATCACTATGTACCAGTCCTAAGAGTTTCGTAACTCTTTCTCCGTGTCCACTAAACCGAGTTTTGGTCATTTTTCCTTTGAGACATGAATGGCAGGTATCATAAGATGATAATTCGAACGGATTCAAATATCCATCCTTATGTAACTTAGCTAGCCGTGTTGCATTGATATGACCAAGTCTACAATGCCACAAGAAGGATTCGTTCATTTCTGAACTCTTCCTCTTGTGTGTGTTTTGTATATTAAGGACTGTATTTTGATTGAGAATGAATATGCCATTATATAACGAGCCTGATCCAATCAACTTTTGATCTAGGAATATGTTCATAACATTATCCTTTACTACAAAATTATATCCTTCTTTACTTAATAAAGAAACTGATATAATGTTGCACATCATGTTCGGTATATAATAGCACTCATTCAGAATCAGTGTATTATGACTTGGTAATACAAGGTAATATTCGCCAACTGATTTGGCTGCAATACTTACACCATTCCCTACTTGAACGGAATGATCACTTTTTCCCAGTTCTCTACCTTTATGTAGCCCATGTAACAATTTACATATGTGGGATCCCGATCCGGTATCTAATACCCAGGACGTAGGGTGAACTGAGAAACAGTTCTCAATAACTAACACACCCGAAGAAGGTGCATCAACATGCATGTTCTCTGTTTGGGCGGCGTGAGAATCCAGATATTCTCCTATTTCCTGTTCAGTCTTATAACTCTTATAAGAAAGAACGGGACCAACGTTCCCCTGCTCAGTATAATAAGCGGGTTCAGTAAATTCATCCATATTTTTATCTTGATTAAGTCCTGACATGGTCGCTACCTGGAGAGAGAGAGAAGGAAACACTTTAGTGTATGCTCTTGCAAGATTAGATTGGTTATTATCTTATCTAATAGGATATCTCCCACTATTTTTATCAAATCTTCCTTCAAACCCTAAAAGGTACGATTATCCGAGATTAATCACACCCTACAATTTCGTCAATCTTTCAGCCAGATCAGTGTTGGTACTTGAGGGAGGTTCCCCGTGCTCTCGCACGGACCTAATTAAAATAAACCTCGTTTTCCCAGAGGCATAACCCCGTTAACACCTTTCTTAGACACCTACTTGATCGGCTAATTGTCCTGTGTAAAACTCTCCCAGGAGTAACTTTTACTCGTAGTGGGTATCAGGATCCATCTATCTCATAGAAGGTATGCAATCTCATTGCAAATTTCAACACTTGAAATTCCCGATAATGTTTTTTTCCCTAGCGTTCTATGACCTTGACGCAGGCCAACAAACCATAGTCCGCTAGTCAAGTCAACCCGTACATTTCTTGATTGAATTAAACCTACCCATACGACCCTTGACACAAGCCAACAAAGTCGTACGACTATCCTAATCCAATCACATCTCATATTGCAGATAAGTACTAGTTAGCTACCGCACACTACGCCTTGACGCAGGCCAACAAACGTAGCACGAATACTAAGTAATATCTATCTGAAATGACGGAGGGCTACGCAGGTTTTTCAGAAAACCATGAGCATAATGAACTTGATATCGTTGTAGAAACAAGTGATTTTGAAAATGAGTGTTTTTGAGGCTTCTAGTTTCGCTAAAGAGGTCACTCCCGGTGAAGGGATCTTGGCTCTTTCCCCATCGAATAAGGTGCAGGGTATATCATATATACCGCTGTGCAAAGCAAGAACTATATAAGCTGTCAAAAACTAAACCGTGAGTTTGTAGCATCTGCCAGTTTCACTAAAGAGGTCACTCCCGGTAAAGGGATCTCGGCTCTTTCCTCATCGAATAAGGTGCAGGATATATCATATATACCGCTGTGCAAAGCAAAACTGTAGCTACCCTTTTTATAAACTTTTGATTCTACAACATCTTTTAGTTTTCTTTTCTTTTTATTAATCTCATTAATAAATCCCATCAGCTTATGCTTCCTAAGTATCACAGAAGAAACGAAAGTAGTAATATTTATATATCAGCATATATATATAGTATAAGCATTCGTCTCAGGTAGTAATATGATCTCATCACAGAACATTACAGCAGAAGAACATATATGAAATATTGGATATACTAGGATGTCCGTGTTTTTAATACGAGCCGGTATAAAACACGGATTCCACGGTCGCGATGAATAGCCTAACCCACATCCTTAGACCCCTACGAGAGAGGCAAGTAACACTGCCAATTCTAGGGTTAGGAGACCCGGTCTCGACTCCTCGAGATGGCCTCCCACTGGACCCTAGAACCCGGTTACTTGTGCTCCCCTCCTTGGGTCTACCTAATGCGGAAAAGTAAATAATATACACTGGTGACATCAACCTCATCCCGGAAGTGCCCCAATAAAAGAATATTACATACAAATGAATTTTACATGAATGAAAATAAAAACCCTCATCTCACACAACCCCCGGCTATTCAGAACACGACAATCCAATATAACATATCACAGCAACACATAATATCTCATATCATCAACGTAAGCAAGTATGCGTATCCCGATTGTCGTTGATGTATAGCAACAAAGCCGGCGATACCCCACATACTACGCTTACGGTCACAGAAAAGAAATTGTAAAACTACAACATTTGGAATCCACAGTCTCTTTAGATATCGTAAATCCGAAATATCACATACTTCGCATTTCATGCCTAACTGTATGAATTCCACATATTATATCACATTCCAGATAAATAGACAGTATTATACTTTCCGATCGAATAATAAAATACCCAAGATTTCCTAAATAGCTCAACACTTGAGCGGAGTTCAAATAATCCCAGAATATGTCACAGTACCAATGGTCCAGCCGTAGAAGGGTCAAGCCAACGCCTCATATGTGGCACGCCGTACTGCCCCAAACCCTAAGGTTTAGAGGCGGTTCAGACGGTCACATAATCGAGTTAAGCATTGTGTTCTTCTAGAGGGTTCACCGCATTACTTGCACATTTTTCCGAAAGATTTAAACCCAAGAAAAATTCAACACTTGAAAGTTTTTTGTGCCGGGAAAAAGTGAGTTAATGATATCCGTTTGAATATTTTAACAGTTTCTAAAATATCCGGAAAACAAAACGAAATTAAACTATCCGATCGAATCAACGAATTCAAAATAATCCCCAGAACACTCAACACTTGAGTCAGATTAAAAATACCCAGAAATATGAAATAGCAGCTACGGTCATAACTGTGCCAAAAGAAAAGTCAAACCCAACTGTACAGCCGCGGATCCGCGGCACAAGCAAGGTATGGCCGCAGTACCACGGCGGTCGGTTCGGTTTAGCTCCTCGTTTTTCATAGTGATACTTATAATTCCCTACTGATTTTTTAAGGTATTTTTAATACAGAAAAAATCACATTTTTAAAAATTGTCCAGAGAGGGGGTCGTTTCGACGTTTCGGGGTTCGATCGGAGTTTTAACTTCGTATACACATCGCCTAATACTCTAGCTAGGCTCTGATACCACTATAGGGTTCCTAGACACTCTTAAAAGGGTTCATAAGGCATCAACCATGCCCGAATAAAAATTTAGACGTGCCGAACAACCCAAAGCCGGGATCTTTGCTAGATTATTAGGGTTTAATATGCAAGTAAATAATGCATTAATCCTTTTGTGATGAATAATGAAATGATATATGAATAATAATGTAACCATGGTCAAGGATGAAAAGGATAACTCATGTAGAGAATTAACTAGGGCTAGGGTTTGGGTTGGGTTAAACAATGAGTCACTAGAAAATATCAACAATAATATCTTAACCATGACAAAAGAAAATCTTTCTAGAAGTATCAAGAAAAAACTAACCCAAATCAAACCCTAACCTTGTTTAATCTCCACTAAATATGTTTCATTATTAATCATATCATGTTACAATAATATATATCACATATTTATATTATATATTTGTAACAAAAGAAAATAATACAATTAATATATATCGCATATATATCAATGTATTATCCGGTGAGAAAATGAAATAATAAAGCGAGCCAATATTAGATAATGTAATGCAATATATCATATATATTATTATACATTAAATCATCGAATCAACACTTGATCCGACAATCCGGCTATATCGAATATAACCGACTATTATATCATGTACCGATTCATCGAATCAATACTTGATCCGATGACCCGGCTCATATCTAAATATCGTGAGAATATAATACGGTATCTCATATCGCATTATCCTCGGTCGTGAACATATCACATATGTGCCCCTACTCCGTTTTACCTGAGCCAAGAAACCTCTGTGTAGGACTCTAAAGAATCGTCAATACACCGGTAGCAGGTGATGATCATATCAAACACCCACAAGCTGCAAGCGGTCAGCTAAACGTAACAGCCACCCAGGTATTGAGCGATCAGAAAATCAACAAGCTAGCCTGTACATTCTCCTGTGAATCCAATCAGTAACACTCCCGTACAGTCCGGTCTCTTCGTCTGATATGTCGCATATCAAGTCTATGGGTGGTATACGTCAGACCCCAGTAACCGATAAGTCGTGTCGATGTGTGGCACATAACAGGTCGAGAACCTACTGATAACACTTAACAGTAGTACTCAATACCCGCCCGGGCCAGGGACTTCCAGTTATAGCCAATCGAACACAGCACAACATCAACTCCCTATACCACGAGAGACGAATCCCCTCCTATCGCTCATTGCCTCCATGTGATTCGGGACTGCACCCAAAAGCTACCGTTTTGCACGCCCTCTTGGACGTGGTAAGGTGGAAATCAAAGCACAGTGGGAATCACACAGGACTCTATGACGATCTCGGGTCTACAGACTACCCTGTACCAGTGTCACCGGAGAACTGCCATCTGACGTGTGGTATATCACCATATGGGAGTTCTCGGCGAGTCCGTCCAGTGTACCCAGTCTCCACTGAGCACCCATACACCATCCTTGATGTCAAAACACCGATGGATATGGGATCATCCATCGCCCATCATATGGGTCAAGATGCGTATACGCTAGTCTACTCTGGTGTATCGATGCCCTGTCTCAATATACTCTCGACTAGGAACAGTTATAGGATGTACTCATCGACTACCATGGCCCCACTAGTATGATATCATCATAGTCCCAGTAGTCGAGTACAGATCCTAAGGGCTTTATCAACATGTGAGAGTAAGATAGTAAACAATATATAAGTTAACATGTTAAGATAAAGTGAAACCAAATAGCATACTATCATGTCGAGCAAGAAAGTCCTCCCTATATATATCCAAGCATCCATTATAATATACATCATATGTACAACAATGGCCTCTAGGGCATACACATAACTAACAACCAGATAGCATACTATCATATCGAGCAAGAAATTCCTCTCTATATATGTCCAAGCATCCACTACAATATATATCCCATGTATAGTAATGGCCTCTAGGGAATACATATAACTAACAATCTCCCACTTGCACTAAGGCCATCTGTTGTAGTATCTAATACCCAACAATATAGTGGTTGTAGTATCCCATACTCAACCATCCCAAAATCTCTCAAATAGTATTTGGGGAAGCAGGCCTTGGTGAGTGGATCCGCCGTGTTAACATCAAAATCTACTCTCCTTTCCTCGATCCCTTGGAAATCAACCATCTCCCTGATCAGGTGATACTTGCCTTAGAATATGTCTAAATCGCTGATGGGACCGGCGTTCCTAGGAAAAAGCCACAACTCCATTGTTGTCACAATAGCAGTTATTGGACGCTCAATGGTAGGAACCTTGTTCATCTCATGAGCAAGTAATGCCCAGAAAACCTCTATGGTAGCATCATTGGTAGCAATGTATTCAGCCTTTATCGTCTAGTATGCCTCGGTATCTAGCTTGGAACTCTTCCAACATACCGTCCCTCCACTAAGGGTAAAGACAATGCATGTGACTGACTTTCAGTCAAACTTATCACTCTGGAAGCTGGAACCAAGAACTATTTTTTAGTTCTTCTCGAGTACTTAAGAATGTCCTCTACAGCTGTCCAGTGATTCTCCCAAGATCCGATTGATTCCTTATCACTACACCTAGTGAGTTAGCTACATCTGGTCTGGTACATAACATCGCACACATGATACAGCCTACTGTCGAAGCATAGGGTATCCCTTGCACGTGAGCTCTCTCCAAATCAGTCTCGAAAGACATCTTTTTGGAGAGAGTGATCCATGAGTAAGTGGGCGAACCACCACGCTTAGAATCTTCCATATTAAACCCCTTTAGTATGGTGTTAATGTACCTGGATTTTGGACACTCCCAACATCCACTTAGATCTATCACCATAGATCATAATCCATAAGATGTGGTTGGTATCATCCAGATCTTCCTAGGAGAATCCTCGTGATAAGAGGAGATTGACTGAGTGTAGCATAGGAAACCATTTCTTATCAAGAGTATGTCATCTACGTATAATACATGAAATACAACCTCACTCTCTACAACCTTCTTGTATATATAAGGTTCATATACCTTTTTGATGAAGTCAAACTCTATGACTTCAACATCAAAACAGATGTTCCAACTCCGTGTTGCTCGCATTGATCCTGATGGACTTAAGCATAGCTTTGAAAGTCTCAACTTTTCCATCTATACCAAGAATCTTCTCAAGATCTATTTGCTCCCAATGGGTTTTACCTCTTCAGGTGCAACATGCAAAGTTATAATTTGTTGGTGTACATGGATTCCATCTTTGATCGCATAGCATCCAGCCTTTTCATAGAGTCGCCACTCGTGATGGCCTGCCTGAACCTAGTTGGGCCATCATCTACCATGATGCAATTCTCGCTCCCACTGTCACCGAGAAGACCGTAGTATCTCTCGAGTGGATGAGGAACCCTACCAGATTCGCGAAGAGGCTGAGGTTTGTTGGAGAGCATTGAATCCTTTGGTTCCACCAAATCATCAGCTGTTAGTTTGTCAAGCTAGAATAACTTCCGGTTCTACCTCATGACCACAAATTTTTTCACAAGAAATTCCTTTTCTAAAAAGGTGGCATGCTGAGAAACAAAACACCTTTTGCTCCTCTGTTAGGTAGAAGATATACTCTCGCAAATGTTTGGGATATCCTTATAAACTTACAGAACTGACCTTGCCTCGAGCTTGTCCAGATTCTGCCTTTCAACATAGGCCGGACAACCCCATATCTTAACTCGTTAAGAGATGGTCTCTTCCCATTCCATATCTCATATGTAGTGGTAGGCCCTGATTTGCATAGAACCCCATTCAATAGGTATGCAGCTTCTCAAGTGCATAACTCCTAAAGGAAACAGGTAACTCAGCAGTACTCATCATAGAGCGCACCATATCTCATAGGGCGCGATACCTCTGCCCCGATACACCGTTGTGCCGTGGTGTACTCGAAGGAGTAAGCTGAGAGAGAATCTCATTCTCCTTTTAGAAACTCTAGGAACTCCATGCGTAATTATACTCCTCCTCGATCACATCGAAGGATTTAATACTTCAACTCGTCTGGTTCTCAACTTCAAGCATATATTCAATGAATTTCTCAAAAGTTTCAGACTTGTGTTTCAACCGGAACATATGTTCGAATCTTGAGAGATGATCAGTAAATATAATGAAGTACAAAGAACCAGCCCTGGCATTTGTAGACATAGGACCGTATACATCATCATGTATGCGTCCCAAGAGTTCAGTAACTTTTTCTCTGTTTCCAGTAAACGGAGTATTGGTCATTTTACCTTTGGGACAAGACTGGCAAGTATCATAAGATGAAAATTCGAACAGATTCTCATATTCATCCTTATGTAACTTAGCTGGTCGTGTCGCATTGATATGACCTAGTCTACAATGCCATAAGAAAGATTCGTTCATTTCTGAACTACTCCTCTTGTGTGTGTTTTAGATACTTTGAACCGTGGTTTGATTTAAAGCCTATATGCTATTATATAACGTGCATGATCGAATCAACTCTTGATTCAGGAAAATGTTCACAACATTATCCTCCAATACAGAATTATTTTCTTCTTTAACTTATTAAATAAAATGATGTAATGTTGTATATTAGTTCGGTATATAATAACATTCGTTCAGAATCAATGTATTAATACAAGGTAATATTTGCCAACTGATTGGCTGCAACACTTGCACAATTTTCTACACTAAGAGACATATCACCCATTTCCAGTTCTCTACCTATCTGTAGCCCATGTAACATATTACATATGCGGGATCCTGATCCGGTATCACATACCCAGGACGTAGAGAATACTGAAAAATGGTTTTCGGTAATGAACACACCCGAAGAAGATGCATCAACATGCACTTTCTTTGATTGGGTAGCATGGGAATCCGGATATTCCCCTATTTCCTGCTCAAACTTATAATAATTATAAGTTAGGGCGGAACCAACGTTCCCTAGCACAGTATAATAAGCAGGTTCGGTCAATGCATCCATATTATTATCTTGATTAAGCCGTGACATGGTCGCTACCAGGAGAGAGAGAGAAGAAAACACTCTGCGTGCGCTCTTGCAAGATTAGATTGGTCATTATTTATCTAAGTAGGATGGCTCCCACTGTTTTTATCAAATCTTCCTTCAAACCCTAAAAGGTAAGACTAGTCGGAATTAATTACACCCTACAAGTTCGCCAATATTTCGGCCAGGCCAGTGTCAGTACTTTGTGGGAGGTTCCCTGTGCTTTCGCACGGACCTAATTAAAATAAACCTCGTTTTCCCAGGGGCGTAACCCCGTTAACACCTTTCTAGACACCTACTTAATCGGCTAACTGTAATGTGTAAAACTCTCCCAGGAGTAACTCTTACTCACAGTGGGTATCGGGATCCAACTATCTCATAGAAGGTATGCAATCTCATTGCAAATTTCAACACTTAAAATTCCAGATAATGGTTTTTACCCCTAGTGACTTATGACCTTAACTATTGTCATCATAAGCACTAGTCAAGTTCTACCCGTCATTTCGTGATTAATTAGACCCATCCACACGACCCTTAACTATGGTCAACTAAGTTATATGACTGTCCTAATTAATCGCATCATATGCTGTGTAGGAAGACATCACTTAGCTACCGCACACTACGCCTTAACTATGGTCAACAAACGTAGCACGAATACTAAGCACTCTACTTCCTAAAATGACGGAGGGTTACGACCGGTTTTTAAGAAAACCCTTTGCGTAATGAACTTGATATTGTTGTAGAATCGAGTGATTTTGAAAAAGAGTGTTTTTGAAGCTTTTACTAGTTTTGCTAAAGAGGTCACTCCCGGTGAAGGGATCTCGGCTCTTTCCTTATCGAATAAGGTGCATGATATTTCATAAATACCACTATGCAAAGCAAAAACTATAGAAGCAATCAAAAGACAAACCGAGTGGGATATAGCATCAGCTAGTTTCGTTAAAGAGGTCACTCCCGGTGAAGGGATCTCGGCTCTTTCCTTATCGAATAAGGTGCTGGATATTCTACAAGGAATACCGCTATGCAAAGTAAGAACTAGAGCTACCAGTTTTTAAAACAAGTTTCTACAACATTTTTAGGTTTCTTTTATTTCATTAATTTCATTAATGAAGTCCCATTAATTATGCTTCACAAGCATCACATATGAAACAAAAGCAGCAATATTAATTATATCTCATATATATAATATAGGCATTCGTCTCAGAACATATCAAATGATCACATCACAAAATATCAGCAGCTGAAGAACACATATGAAATATTGGATATACTAGGAATTCCGTGTTTTAAATTAAGCCAGTGTAAAACACGGATTCCACGGTCGTGATGAATAGCCAAACCCACATACCTAGACCCTTATGAGAGCGGTAACCAACCCTCCCAATTCTAGAGTTAGGAGACCCGGTCTCGACTCCTCGAGATGGTCTCCCACTGGACCGTAGAATCCGATTACTTGTGCTCTCTGCCTTGGGTCTATCCTAATGCGGAAAAGTAAATAATATATATCAATGGTGACATCATCCTCAACCCGGAAGTGCCCCAATAAAAGAATATTACATACAAGCTTTTACATGAATGAAAAAGAAAAACTCTCATCTCACATAAAAAAACCGGCTATTCAAAACAAGATGATCCAATATTACATATCACAGCAACACATAACATCACATGTCATCAACCTAAGTAAATATGCGTATCCCAATTGTCGTTGACATATAACAACGAAACCGGCGATACACCACATATTACACTTACGGTCGCAGAAAAGAAAGTGAAAAACTACAACAATTGGAATCCGCAACCACCTTAGACATCATAAACCCAATGTATCACATACTTTGGATTTCATGCCCAACCATTTGAATTCCTTAGACATCATATGCCTAACAATTATAAACCCCGCATTTTAGTCTCGATATTGAAAACACTTTCTAATAACCTGTCGGGTAATTCAACAAGATTCCCGAAAACCTGATTGAATGCTCGTCGGAAACTTTAGCAGACGGCCGCACCCCCCGATTCCGTCGATGAAGTGCACTAAGGCAGAACACCATGGCCGCGAGAACCCGAACGGATGCTTTTGGCGACGGGGTTCTCCTACAGTCACTTGGTCAGGGCTATGGGGCATGGCTATCTAGTAAGGTTATCCAGCGAGTATCCGCTTACACTACGTAATTGCGACGAACTTTTGATGACATCAAAATCCTGTGGCAACAGATCAAATGAGACTAAATTGCTAGATTTATAAAATTCAAACTAGTTATCTAATAACTAATTATGTAGATTCTAAATATTGTATCACAATCACAAATAGCTAGATGATGTTAAACTTTTCGATCGAATAAACAAACACCCAAACTTTCCCAAAGAGCTCAACACTTGAGCGGAGTTCATAAAATGCCCAGAACATGCCACAACTCCTATGAACCATCCATAAAAGGGCCGACCCATGCCACACTCATGTCGCCACGGAACTGCCGCAAACCCTAGGGTATGACTGCGGTTCCGTGATCCAAAAAATCGAGTTTGGGTATCGTTCTTCTAGAGGTTCCACATAACCGCTTGCATGATTTTCTGAAGATTTTAAACTTGGAAAAAATCCAACTCTTGGAAAATTTCCAGGGAGAGAAAATATGAGTTATTGATATCCGCTCGAATTTTTTAACGTCGTCTAAATGACCCGAATACATGTTAGAATTGCGACTATGAAACACTCCGAGTTGCCTTTGCAGAAAGTTAACATCACATGCAAATTTAGAAAAACTAGAAACACCTGAAACACCAAAACCCAGAGCCTGGAACACTGAAAAAATTTGAAGCCTGAACTCCCAAAATGGGCCGAGCTCACCGTTTATTGTGCCTATGTGGCTGGCCACTTTGAGGCCAAATCGATTCAAATTTTCACAGTGTTCATGTTATATCTCATAAAATATTCTGCACTTGTTTAAAAAAAATTTACAGCCCTTTAAAAATTCGACATGAACTAAGTGATATTGTTTCAAGTTTCGGAGTTGTTTCAGTTTCATAATCTAACAAACATCGTTTAAATCTCTAGCATGGCTCTGATAACAATGTAGGGTTCCCTAGGGCGGCAGCAAGTTTTCGGGAGGCATCGTCCATGCCGTTTTCAAATTTTTGCCGTTCTAAAGAACCCTAACCTAGAATCTTTAACTAGAGATTTAAACAAACTAGCAATGTTAACATCTTAACATCTAAGTGAATGAGGAATACAACCTTTGTAGACCGGTCCTTTACTTCTAAAGCTCCATGTAGTAGTCCCTTCGCTGCGAGTAGTGATCTCCCGAACTCTAGTATGGGTTCCCTTGGAGAAATGAATAAGCTTGCACGAAGTCTTTGAGGCCGAAGATGATCTACGTCGAGGAGACTCAAGCTCATGCTACCTCTTCACTAATATTTGAATTAGTGAAGCAAACACCCTAAACTAAATGGCTAATAGTAGAGGATGACGAAGTAGGAAATGAGCTCTCTTTAGTTTTCTTTTTCTCACATTATTTCATCACTTAGGAAAAAGCTAGCAAGCTTTTTCTCATGAGGAAGAAGATGAAGTGAAGAAAAAAATGAAACTCATGAGGTGAGAATTTAATGTATAATTATATATTTGATTTGATACGCCGATAGTAACCTCTGTGTAGGACTCTAAAGACTCGTCAATACGCCGATAGTAGATGGTGATCATATCAGTCACCCATAAGCCGCAAGCGGTCTGCTAAACGTAACGGCCACCCGGGTATTGAGCGATCAGAAGATCAACAAGCAAGCCTGCTCGTACTCCTGTGAATCCAATCAGTAACACTACCGTACAGTCCGGTCTCTTCGTTAGATATGTCACATATCAACAGCATGAGGGTGGCAAAACGTCAGACCCCAATAGCCTGATAAGTCATACCGATGCAAGGTCCATAACGGTTGGAGAAACTACTGATAACACTTACCAGTAGATCTCAGCAACCCTGGCAAGGGATTTCCTGTTATGGCCAATCGAGCATAGCTCAACATCAACTCCCAATACCAGGAGAGACGAATCCCCCCTATCGCTCATTGCCTCCATGTGACCCGGGACTGTACCCAAAATCTACCTTTTTGCACGATCTATTGACCGTGGTATGGTGGAAATCAAAGCACAGTGGGAATCACACTAGACTTTATGACGATCTCGGGTCGATGGACTAACATGTACCAGTGTCACCAGAGAACTTCTATCTGACGATAGGTATAATACCATCTAGGAGTTCTCGGCGAGTCCGTTCAGTGTACCCAGTCTCCACTGAGCACCCGTATACCATCTTTGATGTCAAACACCGATGGATATGGGTTCATCCATCGCCTATCATATGGGTCAAGATGCGCATACGCTAGTCTACTTTGGAGTATCGATGCCCTGTCTCAATACTCCTACGACTAGGAACAATTATAGGGTGTACTTGTGGACTACCCTTGGCCCCACTAGTATGATCTCCATCATAGTCCCGGTAGTCAAGTACACATCCTGAGGGCTTTATCAACATATGAGAGCAAGACAGTATTACGTATACAAGTCAACATGTTAAGACAAAGAGCAACCAGAGAGCATACTATCATATCAAGCAAGAAAGTCCTCCCTATATATGTCCAAGCATCCACTATAATATACATCCCATGTACAGTAATGGCCTCTAGGGCATACATATAACTAACAAAGACTATCTCCCGAAATGAGCGATACATGTCATAGAATTTGTTTGGATATATGATGGGACCCAGTTCACAAATGAACTCCAAATCCAAAAAATTTCTTAGACCATATCATCCTCTGAATTTAATCAGTATCTTGCGTCATGCCTTCCTCAGTATCCGGTTGGACCTCCTGTCCAACATACTGCCCCTCAAAAAAGGGAAAACTATAACTCTGACAGTTACTCTATCATCTAGGTCACCTTGGATGCCTGAAATGATAACCGCCTCCTGAAGGAGGCTGCCGTAACCATATACCAAGAACATCCTCTTATTTTCATAACTGCTTCTCAATGTCTCTCTAGGATTGGATTAATATATGATTATTGCAGCCAGTGCAACCATGCCAAGAGTTATCCATTCTAAAACACTTTAGAATAGTGTCAAAATACCCAAATTGGGACACTTCCCAAATCTAGATCTAAAACTATAGATCTAGTGATCAGAATCCCTGATATTTTATTTAGATCCTATGTGGAGAAATACCTTATGACAACCACAGTAAAAACGATCGTAGTATAGGAATATCACTTCCTATCAAGAGCATGTCATCCAAATACCAAGACATCACTTCCTACTCCCTTCTTACCAGGTCCATCAATTATTCTGATGAAGTCAAACTCTATGACTGTCACATCAAAAAATAGATGATCAATCTCCGTTGTACTTGTTTTAGTCTATAAATAGACATAAGCTACTTGCCCACCATGCTTCTGCTGCTCCCACTGACTACAACAACCCTCTGGCAAAGTCATATACACATGCACTTCTAAAGCTAATTTAGAACGACGTTATACTCATCCACCTGCCAGATCTCATAGTCTAGGACAGCAGTAGTGGCTAGTTTGGGTCATCAAAAATATCCCTGTCACCGTCTTTGAAGAGACCGAAGTACATCTCGGGTGGCTGAGGTTACCCACCAAATCTGCGGAGTGGCTAATGGATTGTCGAATCCAATTGAATCTTTAGGTTCTACTAAATTTTCAGTAATCGTTTGTGATTCTAGAATCACTTCCAGTTCTACCATACTCCCACCAATGTTTTCTGAAAAGAATTCATTTTATTAAAACGGGTGGCGAGTCAAGAACAATATAACTATTGATCTTTCAAATAGTAGAATGTTGACCCTCGTCAATGCCCGGGATAACCCACAAACTGCCATTACTGAAACGTGCCTTGAGTTTATCCCGATTCTGGTTTTAAGTATAAGCCGGACAACTCCATATACCTTAACATCGTTAAGATATGTATCTATTCTATATCCAATATAGAAACAAATGCACTAATTTAATTGGAACCAGATTCAAAAATCAAGCAGCTGTTTCCAGTGCATATCGACTAAATGGAAGATGGCCAAGCAGCATTACTCACGGATGAGTAACCTGAGAGAGAAGCAAGTTCTCAAAACTATTGAAAGTGTATGTTTGCACAACCACTGGATTTTATTAGCATCAAGAATGCCGTTTTTTAAAAATTAGGGGTGCTAAACTACACTAACCATGGTCTTTAACTAAGATGAGTAGGGATTTAGGGTTGATATAAAAAAAACTATACTAAGAGAACGAAACTACAACCTTTGTTGATCGTGTCCTTCTCTTCAAATGCTCCGGATTGTATTCCACGTGATTCCACTGGGATCCACTTGAAGATGGTACAAACTTCCTTCGTGATCTTCGTGCCGAAAAAGATCCACCCGAAGTCCATAAGTCCAAACTATCTCTTCACTAAACTCTTTAGTGAAGTAAACACACTAGTTTAAATTGCTAATTCAGATTAGGATGGTGAAGTAGGGGTGTAGTTGTCTCAATAGGGTTCTCACAAGCTCAAGGGTTCATAACTCATGTGAGGGATTGAGCTTGGAGGTGAGGTGAGGAAAAATGGAGAGAGCTAGAGAGCAAGAGCTCAAGAAAATGGCTAAGGCAATAAAAATGAATTCAAGTGAAGAATGAACTACACCCATACTCACTTATTGAAGCATGGATTAAAAAATCCAACCATGCTTCAATAGTGATGGCAAATGAATAAAATATATAGAAAAAGCTATGCTTGCCCATGCTCTCAAAAATCTCCCTATTTTTCTTTTCATTTTCTATTTTCTAAAGATAGAAAATCCATGCCATGCTTCATTTTAATATATATATATATATTAATATATATATATATATATATATATATTATGAAGAATGATTAGTGAGCTAATAATATTAGTTAATATATAATTATATCAAATATAATATATATTAAATTATTAAATCAACACTTGATTTAATAATCCGGTTATATCACATATAACCGACTAATATCATATATCTGTATATCACATTATCAAATCAACACTTGATTCAATAATCCGGTTATATCACATATAACCTAACTGATAACAAATAGCCGCCAGATTACAATACGGTATCTCATACTCGTATTTAATCAGGCCCCCGTACATATCAGTACATGTACCCTACTTCATTTCGTTTGAACCAGGAAACTTCTGTATGGGACTCTAAAGACTTGTCAATACGCCAGCAGTAGGTGATGATCACATCAATCACCTACAAGCCGTCAGCGGTACTAGCTGGACGTAACGGCTACCCAGGTATTGAGCGATTAGAAGATCAACAAGCAAGCTTATCCAAAATCTCATGAACCCTATAAGTAACACTTACCGTACAGTCCGGTCTCTTCGTCTGATATGTCGCATATCGAGTCTAGGGTTGGTAATGTCAGACCCCAGTAACTTGATAAGTCATGCCGATGTATGGCTCATAACGGTTTGAGAAACAACTGATAACACTTACCAGTAAATCTCATCAACAGCCCTGGCCAAAGACTTACTGTTATAGCCAATCGAGTATAGCACAACATCAACTCCCAATACCGGGAGAGACGAAACCCTTCCTATCGCTCATTGCCTCCATGTGACTCAGGACAGTACCTAAAATCCACCTATTTTCACGATTCCGTTGAGCCGTGGTAGGGAGGAAATCAAAGCACAGTGTGAGCCACACAAGACTCTATGACGATCTCGAGTCTACAGACTAACTTGTACCAGTTTCACTTGAGAACTGCTATCTAACGATAGGTATAATACCAACTATGAGTTCTCGGCGAGTCCTGTTCGGTGTACCTATTCTCTAATGAGTACCTATGTATAATCTTTGATGTCACACATCAATGGTTGTGAGATCAACCATCTCCCCATACAGGGTCAAGAAACGTACACACTAGTCTACTCTGGAATATCGATACCCTGTCTCGATATCCCTTCGACTGGGAACTGTTTAAAGGATATACTTGTAGACCACCCTGGCCCCACTAGTATGATCTGCATCATAGTCCTGGTAGTCAAGTACATATCCTAAGGGCTTTATCAACATGTAAGAGAGAGACAGTATAATAATACCGGTCTACATATTAAGATAAAGGCAACCGGAAAGCATACTATCACGTCGAGCAAGAAAGTCCTATATATATATATGTCCAAGCATCCACTATAATATATATCAATATACAATAATGGCCTCTTTGGCATACATATCCCTAACAATCTCCCACTTACACTAAGGCCGGTTGTTGTAGTATCTCATACCCAACATCCCAAATAGTCTCTCGAATTGCGTCTGGGGGAGGGCCTTCGTGAGTGGATCCGCTACGTTGTCATTCATGTCAACTCTCCTGACCTCGATCTCTCGGCGATCAACTTTCTCCCGGATCAGGTGATACCATCTAAGAATATGTCTGGATCTCTGATGGGACCGGGGTTCCTTGGCCAAAGCCACAGCTCCATTGTTATCACAATACACAGGTATTGGATGCTCAATGGATGGAACCACACCAAGTTCAGCTATGAACTTCTTCATCCAGACAGCCTCTTTGGCAGTATCGTTGGCAGCGATGTATTCATCCTCCATCGTCGAGTCTGCTACGGTATCTTGCTCGGAACTCTTCCAACATACCGCCCCTCCATTGAGGGTAAAGACAAAACCCGAGACCGACTTCCTGTCGTTCTAATCACTCTGGAAGCTTGAATTGGTAAAGGACTTCACCTGGAGTTCACCGTTACCATACACCAAGAACATTTATTTAGTCCTTCTCAAGTACTTAGAAATGTTCTTTATAGCTGTCCTGTGGTTTTTCCCAGGTTCTGATTGATACCTACTCACTACACTTAGCGAGTAAGCTAAATTCGGTCTGGTACACAGCATCGCATACGTGATTGACCCGACTGCCGAAGCATAGGGTATCCCTTGCATGTGAGCCCTTCCAAATCAGTTTTGGGAGACATCTCTTTGGAGAGAGTGATCGCTGAGCAAGCGGGTAAATTACCCCACTTGGAATCTTCCATACTAAATCTCTTTAGTATGGTGTCTATGTACCTGGATTGGGACAATCCCAATATCCGTTTAGATCTATCTCTATAGATCTTAATCCCCAGTATATAGGAGGCATCACCTAGATCTTTCATGGAGAACTTGTGTAATAAGAAGAGCTTGACCGAGTGTAGAATAAGAACATCTTTTCCTATCAAAAGTATGTCATCCACGTACAATACGAGGAAGACAAGCTTACTCTCTACAATCTTTTTGTATATACATGGTTCATCTACATTTTTGATGATGTCAGACTCTTTGACAGCTTCATCGAAACAGATGTTCCAGCTCCGCGATGCCTGTTTTAATCCATATATTGATTTAATCAGCTTGCACACGCTTCCGCTGCTCCCACTATCTACGAAGCCCTCTGGCTGTGTCATGTACACGCTATCTTCTAAATCACCATTTAGAAAAGCGGTCTTGACGTCCATTTGCCAGATTTCGTAGTCATGGTATGCAGCAATGGCAAGTGGGATCCTGATAGACTTAAGCATAGCAACAGGAGAAAATGACTCATCATAATCGACACCTGGATGTTGACGAAAACCTTTTTCTACAAGTCTAGCTTTGAAAGTCTCAACTTTTCCATCTACACCAATTTTCTTCTTAAAGATCCACTTGCTCCAGATGGGTGTTATCCCTTCAGGAGCAACTTCCAAAGTCCATACTTTGTTGGTGTACATGGATTCCATCTCAGATCGCATAGCATCCAGCCATTTCACAGAGTCTCCACTTGTGATGGCCTGCTCGAAACTAGTTGGGTCATCATCTTCCATGATGCAATCCTCGCTTCCACCGTCTACGAGAAAACTGTAGTATCTCCCAAGTGGATGAGGAATCCTACTAGATCTGCGGAGTGACTGAGCTTCGTTGGGGACTCTTGAATCCTCCGGTTCTACCAAATTGTCAGTTATAGTTTGTGTAGCTGGAACTTCTTCTAGTTCTACCTCATTACCACTAATTTCTTTTACAAGAAATTCCTTTTCTAAAAAGGTGGCATATTGAGAAACAAACACCTTTTGTTCCTCGATGTTGTAGAAGATATATCCATGTGAATTCTTTGGATACCCCATAAACTTGTAAAGAACCGACCTTGCCTCGAGTTTGTCCGGATTTTGCTTTTTGACATAGACCGGACAACCTTATATCTTAACTCGTTTAAGATATGGTCTCTTTCCACTCCATATCTCATATGGTGTTTAAGGCACAGATTTTGATGGAACTTGATTGAATAGGTATGCGGCTGTCTCAAGCGCATAACCCCAAAAAGAAATAGGTAACTCAGCAGTACTCATCATAGAGCGCACCATATCTAATAGGGTGCGATTTCTCCACCCCAATACTCCATTGTGCTGTGGTGTATACGGAGGAGTAAGCTGAGAGAGAATCCCATTCTCTTTTAAATAGTCACGGGATTCCGTGCTCAAGTATTCTTCTCCCCGATCAGATCGAAAGATTTTAATACTTTTACCCATTTGGTTCACCACTTCGCACTTATATTCCTTGAATTTCTCAAAAGATTCAAATTTGTGTTTCATCAAGAACACATGTCCGTATCTTGAGAGATCATCGGTGAATGTAATAAAGTACAAGGAAACATTTCTGGCATGCATAGACATAGGACCGCATACATCACTATGTATCAGTCCCAAGAGTTCAGTAGCTCTTTCTCCGTGTCCAGTAAACGGAGTTTTGGTCATCTTACCTTTGAGACATGACTCGTAAGTTTCATAAGGTATAAATTAAAACGAATTCAAATACCCATCTTTATGTAACTTAGCAAGTTTTGTCGCATTGATATGACCTAGTCTATAATGCCACAAGTAGGCTTCATTCATTTCTGAACTCTTCCTCTTGTGTGTGTTCTGTACCTTTAGGACTATCGTTTGATTTAGAACGTATATACCATTACATTATGTACCAAACCCAATCAACACTTGATTTAGGAAAATGTTCATAACATTATCCTCTAATGTGAAATTATATCCTTCTTTAGTTAGCAAAGAAACTGATATAATATTGCACATCATCTTTGGTACGTAGTAACAGTCGTTCAGAATCAATGTTTTACCAGTTGGTAACACTAGGTGATATTCGCCAACTGCTTTGGCTGCAACAATTGCTCCATTCCCTACTGTTAGAGACTTATCACCTTTTTCCAGTTCTCTACCTCTCTTTAGCCTATGTAACAAATTACATATGTGGGATCCAGATCCGATATCCAATACCCAGGACGTAGAGCAAACTGAGAAACAGTTCTCAATTACGAACACACCCGAAGACGATGCATCAATATGATTATTCTTCGTTCGGGTGGGGTGGGAATCCGGGTATTCCCTTATTCCTTACTCAGACTTATGACAGTCATAAGATAGAGTAGAACCTAGCCCAGTATAATAAGCGGGTTCAGTCAATACATCCATATTACTATCTTGATTAAGACGTGTCATTGGTCGCTACCTGGAGAGAGAGAGAGAAGGAAACGCATTAGCGTGCGCTCTTTGCAAGATTAGATTGGTTATTATCTTATCTAATCAAGATCTCTCCTACTATTTTTATCAAATCTTTCATCAAACCCTAAAAGGTATGATTAGCCAGGATTAATTACACCCTACAAATTCGCCAATCATTCGGCCAGGCAGGTATTGGTACTCCGAGGGAGTCTCCCTATACTTTCGCATAGAACTAATTAAATAACCTCGTTTCCGCATATGCATAACCCCGTTAACACCTTTCTTAGACACCTAATAGATCGGCTAATTGTAAAGTGCAAAACTCTCCCAGGAGTAACTCTTACTCGCAGTGGGTATCGGGATCCAACTATCATATAGAAGGTATGCAATCTCATTGCAAATTTCAACACTTGAAATTCCCAATATATATTTTTATCCCTAGCCACTTATGACCTTAACAAGGTCAACGAATCATAAGCGCCAGCCAAGTTCAACCCGCCATTTCTTGATTGAATTAAACCCACCCGTACGACCTTTAACAAGGTCAGCAAAGTCGTACGACTACCCTAATCCAATCGCATCATATGGTTGCAGATAAGAACTAATTAGCTACCGCACACTACGCCTTAACATGGTCAACAAAATGTAGCACGAATACTAAATAGCACTTATCTGAAATGACGGAGGGCTATGGCTGGTTTTGAAGAAAACCTTTAACGTAATGAACTTGATATCGTTGTAGAATCTAGTGATTTGAAAAAGGAGTGTCTTTTTGTAGATTTTGCTAGTTTCGCTAAAGTGGTCACTCCCGGTGAAGGGATCTCGGCTCTTTCCTCATCGAATGAGGTGCTGGATATTCATCAAGGAATACCACTATGCAAAATAAGAACTATAGAAGCTATAAAAACAAAACCGAGTGGGTTGTAGCATTTGCTAGTTTTGCTAAAGTGGTCACTCCCGGTGAAGGGATCTTGGCTCTCTTTTCATCAAAAGAAGTGCTGGATATTCATCAAGGAATACCACTATGCAAAACAAAAACTAGAGCTACCTTTTTAAAATTTCAATTCTACAACATCTTGAGGTTTCTTTTCTTTTCATTGATTTCATTAATGAAGTCCCATCATTTAATGTTTCCTAAACATCACAGAAAAATGAAACGAAAATAGAACGTACGCTTATGCCATTCGCATTCGCCACGGGGCCCCATCATATACCGTTAGGTTACTTAACTACCGGCAGAGCGGGGGTTGGACTACCGCGGGTGCAAAACATAAGCAATGTTTATTATATATCATATATATATAATATAACATTTGTCTCACGCATTTATATGATCACATCACAGAACCAAGCAGCAGAAGCAACATATGAAATATTGGATATACTAGGAGGTCCGTATTTTAAATTCAGCCAGTAATATAAACACGAATTCCACAGTCATGATGAATAGACAAACCCACATCCCTAGACCCCTACGAGAGCGGCAAGTTGTTGGAGATAGTGCCCTCAGAGTCAATTATTGGATCACAGGCACGTGATTGCAATGATTGATGGAGGACCTATGCCGGTAGGACAGTCTTACTCAAGATGATAGTATGCTATCTGGTTCATCTTTATCATCGTGTACTGCTTTAGGTGACCTTGCAGGTCGCTATTACACGTTGATAGAGCCCCTAGGATTCTTGCTTGACTGCCAGCAGTATGAGGGCGATCATATACGTGGGAGCCGGTAGTCTATAAGCACATCCTTAAAAGGTCTCTAATCATGGGAGTTTCGAGACAGGGCATCGATTCTCCAGAGTAGACTAGTGTATACAGTCGAGACCCCGACGAGGGGCGGTGGCCGGTCTCACAAGCCGCTGGTGTCAGTTGGTTCACTTAAGATGTATACAGGTGCTCATTGGGTTATGAGTACACCGGACAGGACTCGCCGGGAACATGCTAGTTGGTCATATACCTGACGTCAGATAGCAGTTCCCTAGTGACATGTGTACAGGTTAGTTCATCGACCTAAGAATCGTCATTTGTCTCGTGTGAGTTCCCACTGTACTTTGATTACTATCCTACCACGCTCAAAGGAGACGTGCAAACAGGTTTTAGTTGGGTACAGTCCCAAGCCACATGGAGGCAGTGAGCGGATCTTCAGGGGTTCGTCTCTCCCGGTATTGGGGGTGAGGTCGCGCTGTGTCTAGGAGAGCCCTTACATGAAGTCCTTGGCCAAGGCAGGAGATTTACTGGTAGGTATTCCAGTAGTATCTCAGGGTGTTCTGGGCTACACTCCGAAACGACTTGTACCGCTTTTGGGGGTCTGACTTTTACCAACCTCCTAGGCCCGCCATGCGATGCTCATAGACGAACGGACTGGATTGTACAGATATTGTCATTGACAGGCTCAGTAGGGTGTCAGGATGAGTTCGCTCATCGACGTCTCTTTTGGTCAATACCTGGTAGCCCGTTACGTATGTCTAATAGCTCTGACGTGCTAGTGGTTAAATCTACAACCAAAGTATTGACGAGTCTTTAGAGTCCCCCACAGACCGTTTTCTCAAGTTTCGGGAGAAACGCTGTAGAGGCCGTATGGAGATATGGCAGGGTTCGATCAGATACGTGCGGTATTGCACGGATCATGATCGAACGGATAATACTAGCGGGCTTTGGTTTAAGCAGGATCCTAGTATAGTACAGTGTAGATTTTGTCGCATTGCATTTGTATTCGGTCGGAATACAAATGCGGGTATGTATATACAGTCGCGGGGTTTTCCTGTAATTTATTACGGGATCGTTTTTCTGAAGTTGCCAGTTTGTATTCCGTTTCGGCCATTTTCCTTTGTATCTTTCCTTGGTTGAAAATTGGTGGTGGAGGGCTTATTTGAAAGCATGCAAATTTGATTTGTGGAGGGTGTTATTTGCATGTTGTAGTGTCATGATGGTTCCACCATGCATTGACTTCTTGCTTCATGATTGGGCATCATCATTGCTTGACTTTTGGGTTATGATTAGTTTGTGGAGTGTTGGATTTGGTTGGTGATCATTTCTTCTCATTATCACACTCTCTCTTGCATTATTGATACACACACCCCCTTGGACTTTTTCCCTCTCCAATTTCTTTACATGGCCGGCCACTAAGAGGGAAGGGGGCTGTCCAATTTTTAGGAGTTGAAAAATGAGTCTCATTTCCATGCTAAAAATCCCTTTGTTCATCCAAAAGTTGATATCTCATTCCTCCATTCAAAAGGCAACTTCTAGTAAACCCCATGAGATATAGAGTTCCACACTATTCTACAGCACTTCTTGGGCACGTCGGCTCGCCAACTTCGTGCCCGAGTTGCCTCGGTCCAGAGGTGGGAGCCCGTAAAATAACCCGGCGATGTGGTGCCCTTCCGACGAGGAGATGAAGACCGGAGATTCCGCGGGGAGATCGGGACGACGACGAGAAGACCGAAAGACACGGATCGCTCGATATATCTCTCTACCCCTTCTCTAGTTAGCTAGGATTAGATTAATGGCCCGATCCGGGATTTTAGTGCGCGGTGGTGCCGGTTTCAAAAGTTAAAGAAAAGCATCGTTTCCGCATTTTGGCCTCGTTCAGACGGCCGGGGCGCCGCCGTGCACTTACACTGGTATTAGAGACACGCCATTAACTTAGTCTTGCTTGCTCTAGTGTGTTTAAAACTTCGATCGAACAAACATCTAAAAACCGCGTTTTTCATGCATCAGTTTTCTGTCGAATTTTTTTTGGCTCGAAATTTTTTTCAGTACATTGCAGAAATACGTACAGGGAATTCTAATCATTCTGTGAAAATTTGTTCGCATGAACTCACTATTCCACCGCGGTTCCGCCGCCACTTTCACTGTTCAATGCACCAAAATTTTACAGAGAGCTTCTGAGTTGAAAATGGGGTTTTTGGAATGTTCTGTTTGGGCCCAGATTTCTTTGAGTGCTATAGTTGTGCTTAGGGCCCACTTCGGGAAATTTTTAGTCGATCAAAAATTTTAAACATGTTAGTTCACAGTATTTATATTATATCTACCACCGTGAATGTCATTTGATCGGTAAATCCTGTCTAACTGCTATTGCCCTTTTAGACGGATTTGCGAACGTGACATTCACGTTGATATTCTGTGTTGTGCTGTGATGTTGCGGATTGGTCGTGGGGGATAGCCTGGATGCAATGGTAGCACAGTTTGGTTTATTATGTACATTGTCTATTGCGGGGAGAGCGTCCGACATGTGGACTGCCGTCACTGCCTGTTTGTATATTATTCTTTTGGGGCACGACCGGGGTGAGGTCAATGTACCCATTGTATGTATATTTTACTTTCTGTACTAGGATTACCCCACGGAGGGGTGCACGGATAGCCGGGTTCTAGAGGGCAATGAGCCCGCATCTCATGGAATTGAGACGGAGGGGGCTTTACTCTAGAATTGGCGGGCTATTCGCCGCACTCGCAGGGGGTACAGGTTGACCCAAAGAGGGGTGCCTAAGTTACCGGATTCCGTGAAGTGCTGGGTGGTCCATTCATGTTGCTGAAGGGGGCTGCCTCGCTTCAGGTTTTGGCGGGTAACTTGCCGTGCCCGTAGGGGTCTAGGATTTCATTGCACGGGCTATCCACACGACCAGGGGAATGTCGGGTTTCAGTAGCGGCTCTATGAAACCCGGGGATCCCAGATATCTGTATTGTTCTGTGATGCTTATTACATTTCTGTGATGTTGCATTTTATCACGCCTTGAGCGAATATTATATATTGATATATATACTAGTAGATGTTGTATATGTTTTGCATCCTCGCTAGTCCAGTCCTCGCTCTGTCGTTAGTTAAGTAACCTAACGGGAAATGACGGGACCCAGTGGCGAATGCGGATGGCATATACGTACATCATTATTTTCGTTCTTTATTGGTATGATCAATTGATGGGCCTGCATTGATTCGGATCAATGCAAGCAAAACAAACCTATTCAGATGTTGTTGGAACAACTTTTCAAAAAGCTGTTATTGCAAGGACGTTCACTTTTGTTTTGCACAGTGATATTCAGTTGGAATATCCTATACCTCAGTCGACGAGGCAAGGGCCGAGATCCTTTCACCGGGAGTGACCCCTTGGACAGAAGTTTGTGTCAGGGCAATAACTTCACTATAGTCGTTTACTTTTGCTTTGCATCGTGGTATTCAGTTGGAATATCCTGCACCTCATTCTACGGGGAAAGAGCCGAGATCCCTTCATCGGGAGTGACCTCTTTAGCAAAGGTTTTCTCCACTATATTTTTATAAAAGCTATCCGGTTCCTTCAACGATATCAAGTTCATTACGTTAAAGGTTTTTCGCCAAAAACCATTCGTAGCCCTTCGTCGTTTTATATGGATAGTCAATAGTATTCAAGCTCTGTTTGTTGGCCAAAGTCAAGGCACAGTGTTTGGTAGCTATTGGGTATTCATATGCAGCATAGATAGATGCGTTGGTTTGGGACAGTCGTACTACCTTGTTGGCCAAAGTCAAGGGTAGGTATGGGTGGGTTCAAATTAACCTGGAGAATGACGGGTAGAACTTGACATATGACTTATGATTTGTTGTCCAAAGTCAAGGTCATAAGAGCATGGGGCAAAAATCACATTGGGAGTTTCTAAAGAAACTGAAACTTGCCAGATATGCGCATACCTTCTGGAGTATGATAACGTGAGCGGATTCCGTCACGTTATCATGCGATGATAGTTGGATCCCGATTCCCATTGATGAGTTGGTTTACTCCTCGGGTGATCCCGACTAATTCTCCTTTCAGGTTTGGAGGAGAATTTGACGGTACAGTGGGAGGTTTCCTGATTAGATAAATTGGTAACTATTCTGATCTAGGTTAGAGTGCACGCTGAGTGTTTCTTTTCTCTCTCTCTCTGGCAGCGACCATTGACCCTACCTTAGACTATGACTCAGTGACCAAGTTGACCGAATCTTCTTATAAGACTGGCTTTTGGATTGTCAGAGTTGCAGACCTCATTGCCACTCCTACTTATACCCTTTTCTCCAGGACACCCCGTATTACTACGAACGTCCACTTCCATTGGATAAAACCATCGTATGGTTATATACGAAATCGAAGGAATTTATTCGAGGATGGTTTCCGGTTCTGGAGAAAACGAATAGGACTATTCAATTGTCTTTTCCTTTTACCTTCTCTCAGGTTGCGAGTACTCCTTGGTTTAGGAGATAGTACACCTATTATGCAAATTGGATAGTCTTCTTCCAAACCATAGGCAGGTGCCGACCGGTAGGGAATGAAGAAAACCAATTAGCCTAACGATGGTATAAAGAAGATATTATGTAAAGACAAAGAAAGGGATTAGAAGGAGGGCAAAATAAATTGCGACTGCTATTCACGACCAAACCAAGTATTTCATTACCACTCCTACTTCACATTTGTATTTCTCCAGGGCACTCCGTATCACTACGAAGATCCACAGTTTATTTGGATATTCCATCGTATGGTTATATACGAACTCGAAAGGAACTTGTTCCAGTTCAGGGATGGATTCTGGTTCAGGAGAAATAGGAATAAGGTTTAATTCAGGTGTCTTTTATCTTCACCTTCTCTCGCATTGCGAGTGCCCCTAGGATTGGGACAGTACACCCATTACGCTTATTGGATAGTCTTCTTCCAAACCATAGGCTGGTGCCGAACGGTAGGGAAGGAAGAAGACCATTTGGCCTAAAGGGGTGTGCAGAAGGTAATGACTAAAGACATATGAAGGGATGTGGAGAGATGGCATAGAAATATACGGTTACAGTTGTGAATCTGGATAATGAAAGAGGCATTACTAGGAATACCCGGATACCCCATCGAAACATTTTAATGTTTCAATTTCACTGTGTACTGTTAATGGAAAACTGATTTCCCAATTAGACACTTGCTCCAGGGTATGTATTTACCAGGTCTGATTCTCACATCTGTATGGTTTTACAGATGATGAGTGGGAGTAAGTTATTCGGAATTAGGTGATCATCCTCATTATATCGGAATTCGTTGTAATTGGTGATATTTGAGGAAGTCACCTGGGTTGTTTGCCGGACGGCAAATATTTGGTTTTGAATATCCGCTGTTATGCACCAATTTCAAATTGATATATCTGTACATCTATTTTTATAGAGTGAGATATACTTTTTTGAAATTATGTCCATGAAATTTACCTATATCAGTGGATGATTAGGTAAGGAGCATTAAACAGCGGTGTAATTCTTCTTAACCATAAATACAGTTTTCAACCTACGACACACAGGGAATGAGTTATTAGACTCAAGGGACTTATACAGAGTATTGTATATCGTCCAGCGTCCATGAGGACAGAGGGGTTGGTTCTCGTACTATATTCGGTTTACTTATGACTTCTCTAGTTTTTAGACAGGTGTTTCATAGAAACACAAGGTCTGAGTTTTGAGAAGTTATAGGTATAAGAGTAAAGTAGAGAACCATGTATTGCAAGTATCGGGATTCTTCAAGGTGATCGAAGATGTAGATACTTGTGTATGGTATTCAGTTAATAGTAATGGTTTTGAGAAACTTGTTTCTCTTTCAGGTTACTCATAATTGGAAGCACTCCTAAGTTGAGTAACAATGATCGGCCTCTTTCCATTTAGTTGACATGCACTGGAGACAGCTACATAATTTGAATATGGTCTAATTAAATCAGTGCCTCTGTTTCTATATTGGATATAGAACAGTTCATATCTTAACGATGTTAAGGTACGGGGAGTTGTCTGGCTTATGCTTAAAATCAGACTCTGGATAACTCAAGGCACGTTTCTGTAATGGCTGTTTGTGGGTTGACCCAGGCTATGACGAGGGTTGACTTTCTACCATCTGGAAGATCAATAGTGATATTGTTCTTGACTAGCCACAGTTTTAAGTAAAATGGATTTTTTCAGAAAACAGTAGTGGGAGTATGGTAGAACTGGAAGTGATTCCAGAACCGCAAACGATTACTGAAAATTTGATAAGAACCTAAAGATTCAATCTGGTTTGACATTCCATTGGCCACTTCGCAGATAAGGTGGGTAACCTCAGGCACCCGAGAGGTACTCCGGTAGCCTCAAGGACGGTGGCAGGGAGGTTCTTATTTACCCAGACTTGCTATTGCTTTTGTTTCAGACTGTGAGACCCGGCAGGAGGATAAGTATAGCGTCGTTCTAAACTGGCTTTAGAAGCGTACGTGTATATTATTCTGCCAGAGGGTTGTCGTAGTCAGTGGGAGCAGCGGAAGCATTGATGGACAAGTGGCTTATGTCTATTAAAAGACTAAAGCTGATGTAGCGGAGATAAATCATCTATTTCTGATGTGACAGTCATACGTTTAACTTCATCAGAATAGGGGATGGATCTGTTAAGAAGGTAGTAAGGTATGATGTCCTGGTATTTGGATGACACACACAGAGTAGGAAGTGAAATTCCTATACTACGATCGGTTATACTTTGGTTGTCACACAGTGGTTTCTCCACATGGGACTTGGATATAATATCAAGACATTCTGGTTACTGGATCTATAGTTTTAGATCTAGATTTGGGTAGTTTCTCAATCAAGGTACTTAGACAGCATTCTAGAGGTGCTTTAGAATGGATGACTCCTGACATGGTGGTGTACCTGCAGGTGATGGAGTCACCCTCTCTAAAGGTGTCTTACTGACTAAAGGGAAGAGGGATGTGCATGATTGGCAGATCACTTGCTTAGGCAATTGAGTCAATCATGAGATGTCAGTACCACACCAGATGTTGTGTTTACAGTAGATGCAATAAGTTAATATTAATCCAATCCTGGAGAACAATCGGAAGCAGTTTTAGAACATAAGTGGATGTTCTAGGGATATGATAACGACATCCTCATTCGGGAGACAGTTATCATTCCAGGCTTCCAAGGTGACCTGGATGACAGAATGACTGTCAGAGTTATAGTTTTCCCTCTGACGAGGGGCAGTGTTTTGGACAGGTGATCCAAGCGGACACTGAGGGAGGCATTACGCAGGATACTGATTAAGTTCAGTTAACGATACAGTCTAAGAAGTTTGGATTTGGAGTTCATTTATGAGCTAGGTCCCATCAGACATCCAGACACATTCTAAGACAGGTATTGCTCATTTCGGGAGATGGCTTTCTCCGCGAACTTAAGATATAGAGAGACATAGAAAGAAACATCAAGGCGGATCCACTCACTGAGGCTATTCCTCGAACGCATTAGTTTCGCAAGCGGGTTTTTGTGAGACTGATTAATAGAGGAGTTGGGTGTTCGGTATCACACGGGCTGTGAGTATGCGACATCGCAATAATTAGCGTTGAGTGCAAGTGGGAGATTGTTGAAGATAGTGCCCTCAGAGTCAATTATTGGATCACATGCACGTGATTGCAATGATTGATGGAGGACCTATCCCAGTGGGACAGTCTTACTCAAGATGATAGTATGCTATCTGGTTCATCTTTATCATCGTGTACTACTTTAGGTGACCCTGTAGGTTGCTATTACAGGTTGATAGAGCCCCTAGGATTCTTGCTTGACTGCCAGCAGTATGAGGACGATCATATACATGGGAGCTGGTAGTCTATAAGCACATCCTTAAAAGGTCCCTAGTCTTGGGAGTTTCAAAACAGGGCATCGATTCTCCAGAGTAGACTATGTATACAGTCGAGACACCGACGAGGGGCGGTGGCCAGTCTCACAAGCCAATGGTGTCAGTTGGTTCACCTAAGATGTATACAGGTGCTCATTGGGTTATGAGTACACCGGATAGGACTCGCTAGGAACATGCTAGTTGGTCATATACCTGACGTCAGATAGCAGTTCCCTGGTGACATGTGTACAGATTAGTTCATCGACCTGAGAATCGTCATTTGTCTCGTGTGAGTTCCCACTGTACTTTGATTACTACCCTACCACGCTCAAAGGAGACGTGCAAACAGGTTTTAGTTGGGTACAGTCCCGAGCCACATGGAGGCAGTGAGCGGATCTTCAGGGGTTCGTCTCTCCCGGTATTGGGGGTGAAGTCACGCTGTGTCTAGAAAAGCCCTTACACGAAGTCCTTGGCCAAGGCAGGAGATTTACTGGTAGGTATTCCAGTAGTATCTCAGGGTGTTCTGGGCTACACTCCGACACGATTTGTACCGCTTTTGGGGGTCTGACTTTTACCAACCCCCTAGGCCCGCCATGCGATGCTCATAGACGAGAGGACCGGACTATACGGATATTGTCACTGACAGGCTCAGTAGGGTGTCAGGATGAGTTCGCTCATCGACGTCCCTTTTGGTTAATACCTGGTAGCCCGTTACGTATGGCTAATATCTCTGACGTGCTAGTGGTTAAATCCACAACCAAAGTATTGACGAGTCATTAGAGTCCCCCACAGACCGTTTTCTCAAGTTTTGGGCAAAACGCCGTAGAGGCCGTATGGAGATATGGCAGGGTTCAATCAGATATGTGCGGTATTGCATGGATCATGATCGGACGGACAATACTAGCGGGCTTTGGTTTAAGCCGGATCCTAGTATAGTACAGTGTAGATTTTGTCTCATTGCATTTGTATTCGGTCGGAATACAAATGCGGGTATGTATATACAGTCGCGGGGTTTTCCTGTAATTTATTACGGGATCGTTTTTCTGAAGTTGCCAGTTTGCATTCCGTTTCGGCCATTTTCCTTTGTATCTTTCCTTGGCTGAAAATTGGTGGAGGAGGGTTTATTTGCAAGCATGCAAATTTGATTTGTGGAGGGTGTTATTTGCATGTTGTAGTGTCATGATGGTTCCACCATGCATTGACTTCTTGCTTCATGATTGGGCATCCTCATTGCTTGACTTTTGGGTTATGATTAGTTTGTGGAGTGTTGGATTTGGTTGGTGATCATTTCTTCTCATTATCACACACTCTCTTGCATTATTGATACACACACCCCTTGGACTTTTTCCCTCTCCAATTTCTTTACATGGCCGGCCACTAAGAGGGAAGGGGGCTGTCCAATTTTTAGGAGTGGAAAAATGAGTCTCATTTCCATGCTAAAAATCCCTTTGTTCATCCAAAAGTTGATATCTCATTCCTCCACTGAAAAGGCAACTTCTAGTAAACCCCATGAGACATAGAGTTCCACACTATTCTACAGCACTTCTTGGGCACGTCGGCTCGCCAACTTTGTGCCCGAGTTGCCTCGGTCCAGAGGTGGGAGCCCGTAAAAGAACCCGGCGATGTGGTGCCCTTCCGACGAGGAGATGAAGACCGGAGATTCCGCGGGGAGATCGGGACGACGACGAGAAGACCGAAGGACACGGATTGCTCGGTATATCTCTCTACCCCTTCTCTAGTTAGCTAGGATTAGATTAATGGCCCGATCCGGGATTTTAGTGCGCGGTGGTGCCGGTTTCAAAAGTTAAAGAAAAGTATCGTTTTCGAATTTTGGCCTCGTTCAGACGGCCGGGGCGCCGCCGTGCACTTACACAAGTAACCCTACCAATTCTAAAGTTAGGAGACCCAGTCTCGACTCCTCGAGATGGTCTCCCACTGGACTCTAGAACCCGGTTACTCGTGCTCCCCGCCTTGGGTCTATCCTAATACGGAAAAGTAAATAATATACATCAGTGCTGACATCATCCTCAACCCGGAAGTGTCCTTATAAAAGAATATTACATACAAATTTTACATGAATGAAAATTATAAAAACTCTTATCTCACATAAAACCACCGGCTATTCAATCACGACGATCCAATATTACATATCACAGCAACACATAATATCACATATCATCAATGTAAGTAAATACACATATCCCGAATGTCATTGACATATAGCAACGAGATTCGGGATGCCCCACATATTACACTTACAGTCGCAGAAAAGAAATGAAAAACTACAATAATTAGAATCCGTATATCCTTAGATATCATAAACCCGGAATATCTCATATTCCGGATTTCATGCCTAACTTATAAACCTTGCATTTTAGTCTCAAATTGAAAACTCTTTTCAATAAGCTGTCAGATAATTCAACAAAATTCCCGACTAAGTGATCGCGTACTATACGCAATTCCAATAGAGTTTTGATCCGAATCAAAACTCCATGGAAATCGATCAAACGAGACTAAACGGCTAGATTTACAATATACAAACAAGTTTTCACAAAACTAATAATCTCGGATTCTAACAATTGTATCATATATCATCAAGATCGATACAATGTTAAAATTTTCGATCGATTTATCAAATACCCACAAATTCCAGAGACAACAACTTGAGAATCATTAAAAACATCCAGAAAGTGCCAAATGCCCAAATGGAGCAACACAAGAAATATGCCACCTCAACCCCACTAACATACCGCGGACCCGCGACCAAACATTGTGTTTAGTCGCGCTTTCGTGGCTGTTTTTTAGTGTTGGGTTCTCAAATTTCTTGAGACTCCATTAAAAATCCTGCACGATTTTCTGCATATTTTTAATTTCAACATTTGAAAAATTCGACAGAAACTACACTTTTGCGAACTTCGAAAACCGATTGAACACTTTAACATCATAAAGAACTACCCTAATGTTCTAGCTTGGCTCTGATACCATGAAAGTGTTTACTAGCACCGCGACAGGGTTTAAACGGGCAGCACACATGCTATTTTCAAAAAATCCGGGTGCTAATGAACACTAACCAAGATCTAACTAGAATATTAGGGTTTTATTATGATGATATGAAAAAACTATAAGAAGGGAAGGGGCAACAACCTTTGTAGACCGTGTCCATCTCTTCTAAAGATCCTGGTAGTAATCCACGTGACTCCACTAGGCTTCACATGAAGGTTGGTACAAGCTTCCTCCGATGACCTTCGTGCCGATGATGATCCACCCGAAGCTCCACTAGTCCAAACTACCTCTTCACTAAACTCCTTAGTAAAGATAACACTCTAAGCCAAAGTGCTAATCTAGTTTAGAATGGTGAAGTAGGAATTTTGTTTGCTCACTGGATTTATACAAAATCCTATGATTCACATCTCATGTGATGGTTAGGGTTTTGTGTAGGAGGTCGAAGATGGAGAGAGCAAGAGAGCTTGAAGGAGATGAGCTCTCAAAATGGCTAAGGCAAAAGCGCTAAAAAAAAACCCAAGTTTGTAATGGCACACCTCTTGCCCTAACTTATTCAAGTATGGAATAAAAATGAAATAAGAAATTGCAACTATGCTTGAATAGTGAGTCAAGAGCAATAAAGAAATAATAAAGCCCATGTCTTACCCATACCGAAAACATCTCCCCATTTACACCTCATTTTCTATTTTCCAAAAAATAGAAATCCATGCCATGCTTCATTATATATATATATATATATATATATATATATATATATATATATATATATATATATATCACATATATACACATTAATATATATATTATGAAAATAATTAGTGAGCTAATAATGTTAGTTAATATATAATTATATCAAATATAAATATATATATATATATATAATTAAATCAACACTTGATTTAATAATCCGGTTATATCACATATAACTGACTAATACCATTTATCTGTATATCGCATTATCAAATCAACAATTGATTCAACAATCCAGTTATATCACATATAACCTAACCGATAACAAATAACATTCAAATAAATAAGGCGCTAGTGTATACCAGATTAAAATACAGTATCGCATACTCGTATTTAATCAGGCCCCTGCACATATAGAAATACGTCCCCTACTTCGTTTCGCTTGAACCAGGAAACTTCTGTGTAGGACTCTAAAGACTCGTCAATACGCCAGCAGTTGGTGATAATCACATCAGTCACCTACAAGCCTGTAGGGTTACCTAGCGCGGCAGCAAGGTTTCGGGAGGCATCATCCATAGCGTTTTCAAATTTTTACCGTTCTAAAGAACCCTAACCCTAAAATCTTAACTAGAGAATTAAACAAACATCATGCAAACAACTTTGCATACTAAGTGAATACGGAATACAACCGTTGTAGACCGGTCCTTCACTTCAAATGCTCCGTGTAGAATTCCCTCCGCTGCGAGTAATGATCTCCCGAACTCTTGAGAGGATCCACAAGGTGAAAGATGCAAATTTGCTCGAAGTCTTCGAGGCCGAAGATGATCTACATCGAGAAGACTCAAGCTCATGCTACCTCTTCACTAAATTAGGGTTTAGTGAAGCAAACACCCTAAACTAAATGGCTAATAGTAGAGGATGATGAAGTGGGAATTGAGCTCTCTTTAGTTTTCTTTTTCTCTCAATATTTTCTCACCTTGGAAAAAGCTAGCAAGCTTTTCATAAGGAAGAAGAGAATGAAGTGAATGAACAAATGAAACTCGTGAGGTGAGAATATGAACCATGGGTGAGTTAGTGTCATACACTAACTGATGTAGAGTGTTACGCCCCGCTTTCCAGAGTGCGCTAAGATAGGCGCAAGACAGAGCCAACCATGCTACCTGTGGATAGTAAATATCCCTCCACAGTCACATTATAGCTGTAGAGATATCAAGAACAGGAAAGTAAATAAACTATCTAGTACATCTCCACGATCCAGAATAAACGAGTCAAGAAATAGTATGTGGAAGCAATAAATCCAAGTAACAATAACATTTGGAAAGTAAGGAAATAACTAACTGGATACTAACAGGATCCTCACTGCTCGGCCTGACGGCGGAAACACTCCTGATCAGCCTGCGACAAAGGTAAAGGATCTGGGCCATGCAAAACCCATACGTCAGTGCGTCATAATATAAACAATAATATAATCAGGGGGTAACAAGTCATGCAGGCATGAGTATGAACAGTAACAAGTCATCAGTAACAAGTAAACAGTAACATGAATATAGATCAGTGAACAGGATATAAACAGGTGAAATCCAGTATCCAAACAACTTTGAATCTTTTACTGAAACTCCATCACAACACATGTCTAGTCTGGAACAGTCGTTGGAAGACTTTAGGGTAGCGTCATGCCAACAGATGATGGATTTGAATGCGTCCATGGCCGCTCTCATACAACCTACTGACCCGGTAGCTAGTTTCCAACTAACTCCAAATTTTCCAATGTATGAAGAGGCGGTAGGACAGGATGTGAATTTGAGTGGAGAGAGTGAGCTGTACCTCCTTCCAAATCAAACCTACCCGTTTCAAATTGAATCCCACTACTCCTGTGTTGAAAGTCTATCAAGTGTCCCAACTGAATTATCAATTGAAGATAGAATGTTTAATGAGTTGTGCGACTTTGTAGGGTTTGATTTGCCAGATTGTGAAGGGACCTTGCCAAGTGAAACCACAAACAATCCTGTTGACCTCTACACCTCCATCTTAGAACCTGAATTGATTGAAATCCATGCTTTTGATGAGGTGTTTGAGAAAATTGACTTTCACTTGATTAAGGATATTGACGCTGGGACTATTTTGGATGATGAACCCGTAGATTTGACTGAGTTTTTCTCTCCAATTCGTCATCCCGAGTCATTAAATGTTTTTCCCGAACAACATATGCGTCTGGACTTTGATGAAATATGCATGGATGAGCTTAACTTTGAGGAGAATTTTGAGGATATTTTTGAGGATGAAACAGTTCTAGATGATGAGTCGGATTTTCCAATTCATCCTGTTCCTTTCACTGACTGTGTACACCCTCCAGAACCCTTAACCGATACCCTTCCTCAACCACTTCCCTCCATCCTTTCCATCGTTCTGACCTTGCAAGAAACCGTCTCACTTTCATTTCGTATGTCTGGTTTACCAAGTTCGGCGTACCCATGGTTTCTTACGAATCTTGAGGGATTTGACCCAATCTCTCGCCGGGTTAATAGATTAGCACAATCGCTTTTTACACATCGCTCATCACAAATTGTGCTAATCTATTCACTCCATTTGCACCCTCAAGTTCGTACTCCACTTCTTTTTCCCTTCCTCCATTCTTCTTCTTCTGATATACCAAGACCGTATCCCGCTTCTATCTCCATACGGTCTCACGTATTCTCCATTTCTTTTCTCTACGCCTTCTTTGACCAACCACTGCTTTATCACGATAAAATCTTTCAATGGTTGGTACTAACTTTTGGCCTGTGTAAGGCCTTGTATAGCTTGATACTGTTCTTTCCCCCTAAACCTGAACTTCAACGCCTAACAGTGGAAACACTGTTTTACTTAAGTTTGGGGGGAACACCTTTTTTGTATATATTTTTGGTTTTTTTGTATATAATTTGTTTTTAGGGAGCGCCGGCAATTTTGACCCTCTTGGTATAGCCTGACAGTGAGGGCACTGTCAAGTTTAAGTTTGGGGGTGTGCTCGGTAAGATTTCTTCCTTCGCATTCATTTGTATATTTTGCATTTGCATACCTTATTAAAAACCCACAAAAATCGAAAAATTTTCCAAAAATATAAAAACTTTGTCGTCAAGTTAGCTAATAGGGTAACTTAGATCTTTATTCCGAAAGTTTAGTTGATATGATAGAAATAACTAAATTCTAGGCTTAGGGATTGAAAACCCTAAAAAAATAAACCCTCATTCTGTCTAACTTTGGTAAGTATACGTCCTTACAGTTTTTTTGAGAAATAGGTAATCTTGAGTTCAGTTCTTGAGTTAAGTCAAGATGAAGGGAAAGTATTGAAGCTTTACTGGAGGATAAGTCTGAAAAATAGTTTCTTTTCTCGAGTTCAAATTTAGAAAGTATATACCCTACAAACTGCACTTACACGCACCTTGAAACTTGGGATAGTAGAGGATACCTTGAAATACTCTTGCCTGAAAGCCTAGTATGAAAGAAAAAATGGTATTTAATGCTAAACACCAAAAGAGCATATTGAAAAATATATCCGGTCTTGAAAAAGAAAAAGAAAGAGAAAAAGAAAAATAGAGTAAAGTCAAGACCTGGAAACTGCTATTTACGCTTTAAACTCACACATTCAGTAATCGGCTGTTAGTGCCTCAAGAAGCATTAATAGTCGCATGAAAGGTGTGTGAGCAAAACCGTCCATCCTTAATGAAAAGAAGTAGTATTAGGTATTAGGGCAAGGGTATTATAGCTTGAATTGAATTCTTGAGTGTAGGGGTGCAAATATACACACACGTAGGGGTATACAATCAATGTTTGAATAAAAGATAGAAATAAAGAATAAGACTTGTGTTTTCTGTAAAGTTGATAAAAATCCCTGATTTGAGGCCGCACTTTAGAAGGAAAACTCAGGAGAACCAACATCTTTCTAAACTTTTTTGGAACGTATAGGACCTAAGGTTAAATAGATAGGAGGTGTGAAAAATAAGGGTTGGATATTTCTAACTTAGGATGATAGAATTTCTAACGTAAATACTGAACTGTAGGAGTAGAATCAATGTTAACTTATGACACTAGCTTGACAGGATTTTGTGGGTAGTATCCGCTGAAAACCCTCAGGAGACAACACTCCTCCTACTAGGGACACCTAGAGGTTTAACGGCTTGTTGCACGTGCTCAGTGCAATCGCGTTCCCTGCGAAAGTGCGGTTAGGATTTTATTTTTGTGAATAATTGGTTTTGCTCGGGACGAGCAAAAGTTAAGTTTGGGGGTATTTGTTCATAACAGAATACTGCATTTTATACCACCCATTCTTATGCTCGTGTGTTTATAGGTAGGTGCTTTTAATCTGTGTTTGTTGCATATTTACAGAGTACAGGTTTCCAGTCCAAATATTGCAAATCAAGACAAAATCTCCACAGTTACGCCAAATACAGAACATCTGTTGACAGCAGATAAAAGCCGGGTTCCGATCATCCATATCCGTCCAGTGCCGAGTACCAGTTCCTGAGACAAGACATATGACAGTGGTCATTCGTGTCTGGGACAAGCACAGAGCACGAGGGAGGCTACACAAGAATCAATGGATGCGCGGAGCTCGAGGGAGATAAAGTCAAATGTGTTGAAAAATGAAGCCATCATTGTTGACTATTGGAACCTGAAGCAATCATAGAAGAATATTGAAAATCTGTACATGTTTAAAAGAAGAAAACAGCAACACAGGACCACCAAAGAAACCCGACCCACTAATTCCTCCACATGGCCGCGGATCCGCGGCCAATAGGGGGTATTGGCCGCGAATCCGCGGCCGTACTGACTCCTTGATGTGTCGTTTTTTTGGGGGTAGTTTGGGGACTTCATATAGTGGCAGATTCTTGCCATAGGTCTTCAACCCTCTGCCTATAAATACTCCAGAATTGAGCTAAGCCAAGGGTCCATTCTTAGTCATTCTTTGTTCTCCATTCTTTTGTAGGATTTAGTTCTTTTTCTTCTTCTTCTTCATTCCTCTTCCATGAAATTGTAAGTGAGAAGCTTTTTTGTGGATGTGAATAAAGATGAAGGTTTTTTGTATTATTCTTTTTGTTTAAGCTTTCCCCTTGAGCTCTCTACCTTAACTTGATCTTGCAACCTCTTAAGTGAGCTTGCAAGTTTAAGTTTTGGTCATTGGTCTCAAGGGGTTGTATCATTTCGTTCTCGCCTTAGCGCTTCAATTCACATGCGTTCTCTACCCTTCCCTTGATCTTGCAACCTCTTCATTGAGATTGCAAGTTTAAGGGTTGGCTATTGATCCCATGCTTGTTTTGAGTTCTATGGTTCTTGTAATTACTTTCTTGCATTTTTCATTCTTGTCTTTAATTACTTGCAATTTATTTCCTTGTCTTTAATTACTTGCAATTTATTTCATGCACTTAATATTTGTAATCTTTTCTTTTCGTTGTTCTTCTCTTTTGCTCTTTGTTGTTCATTTTGTGAATGTTGTAATTATTGTTATTGTTAAGAAGAAATACGATATTATAAGTTAACATTTCTTTGCCAATTCCTTTTCCCGTTATTTTCCATTTGAACTTCGCCCAAACCATACGCAAGCGCTCCGTTAGGCACCCTACCCTGACAAGGTAACGGTGATTCCTAACCGCGACCGGTTGCGTTCGGTTTGGCCGGAGGCGAAAGCAAGAGACAAGAACGGAAGGACAAGGGTAAATAAGCCGTATTCCACGAATACCGCGCTTAAATCTCCTAATCCACGTTGTTGCCAATTGCTTAGCTTCAATTGGTCAAGACTCGGCTCAAAGGTTTTGAGTACGGATTTCTTTAGCTTATAATCTCGTATCTTTTCTTAACAACTTTATACTTGCAAATAATACACATAGGTTAGTCTGAACAAACATACAGATTCTTTATTGACTCGTCTAAGACAAGAAGGTAAGATAACACCATCTCCCTGTGGACCGACCCGTGCTCACCGGCTAGCTGCATAGCGACACCGTCCTGATCGCGGTTACACTTTAATTCTTTGAACATCCGACACGCCAAAAGCGTGCGATCACCATGCACAAGAAAGTTCCGTTCAGAAATTCAGCGTCACCCTGATTTGTAAAATAGCTTAAAAATAACAAACTTTCTCCAAAAGGGATGTGTCTTATAACAAAACAAACATAATTCAATAAGGTTTCATTTTTATAAGTTGAAGTATCTCAGATTGTTCCTACAAAAAGTTATGAATATTCGAAGTTGAAAGTTTGCTGCTGGAATTTCCCTGGACAGCAGTTTAGAGATATTTTCATTTGCATTTTACGTTATTTAAACAATTTATTTTCCGAGTAAATATTTCATAGAGTTATAGTATTCTGACTTAGCTTCGTAACGAACTAAAGAACGTATACTAATGATTTTTCTATGATTTATAAGGTAAGGTGTACAGTAAATTTCAGATTTGTCGTATCCGCTTTGCGACGACGTTTCATGCATAAACTATAACATTTTCAAATGTATAACATTATAAAATGCAGATTATAAACTAATTAAAGATAATAATAAGAAATATTACAACGATATATATTTTAAATGATATGGATGAAAACGGGTATCACATAATCGTAAATGATAAACTAACAAATGCGGAACATATAACTAAACAATATGAAATGTAACTATTCAATTTGATGCAGTATATGATAGTATAGTATGTAACAAGATAAGTTTTCATGACCTAAATCTGAAATGATATGAATGGATGCAAACGGAACATCGAAAAGTTATAAAACTAAATATGGGGTGCATGATTTTAAATACAGGTGTGATATTTATTTAAATAGGTATATAATTAGTTATATAGCATGTAGCAAGATTAACTTGCCTATACGGAACAAGAACGGATGTGTACGGAACGTTCTTCGTCGGCAAAATGTCGCGACGCGCTCACGGTACACGGAACGGTTCCAAACAACATACGAGGGTGATCACGCAAGTCAGGTACGTTCACTGGATCACTCGGATCATCAGCGACGAGCACGACTCCGGCGGTGATCACCGGAATCGAGAAACAAGATCAAGAAAAAGAAAGAAGAAAGAAGAAGAAGAAGTAAGAAGAAGAGGCTGTGTATTAAATAAGGAAAGAAAAATTAAATAAATAAAATATATATAAATATATATATGCAGAGGAGAGAGAGAGAGAGAAAGAGGTTGTTAGTTTGTTAGGAAACTAGTTTAGATTTAAATTTAGAAAATCTTTTATTAGTTAACTAAATTTTAATTTGTATTAATTTATAAAATTAATATTATATAAATTAAATTTGATATTCTGGTAAATACAAACATAGTCCAAAACATGCCCGGGTCGGGTCTAAAATTCAGTTTTAAAATATGAAAAATATACATGTCGACCAAAATAAAAAAATGAATGTCCGGATAACGAAAAATGCATACCCCCAAGAACGGATGCACGCACGTGCGTGTAGCCATCCAAACAAGTCCGTTTCACTGAACGGGACGAGAACAAGATGCGCGGATGCTACCACGGGGCTAGGGGTATCATGCATACCATGCAATATATTTTTAAAAATAATTTATGTGACTTAAAATGTTATATTGTAAAAATGCAAATGCCAGATAAAATGCCAGTATGCACTAAACATGAAAATGCACCAGTCTACATAGCAAGTCAGGATAATTCATAAATATGAATCAAATAAGTTCAAGCAAGCGGGTCGGGTCGAATGCAATGTAAAATGTAAAATACTATTCGCATCCAAAACACGATAAATCAGGAAAATACCACAATTAAGGAAATACGAGAACTGGAATTGGTATAAATGAACTAGGTTGTTACATTATACCCAACTACAAAAGAATTTCGTCCTCGAAATTCCAAGAACAAGAAAGGATAGACAATCAAGAAACTACAAGAATAGATGTGGAAACTTCTGCCGGATTTTATCTTCTCGTTCCCAAGTTGATTCTCCATGCGAGCGATTTCCCCAAGAAACAAGTACGGGAGGGATAACCTTGTTCTTAAGAACCTTTTCCTTTCGATCCACAATAGACATCGGTCGTCCCTCAAAAGTTAAATCTTCTTGTACAGTCCGCTCCGAATGATCCAGCACGTGTGTTTCATCTCGAACATATTTACGGAGTTGAGATACATGAAACACGTCATGAACATTCGCCAAAGATTGTGGTAACGCCAATCGATAAGCCACTTCTCCAACACGCTTCAAAATCTCGAAAGGCCCAACGAATCGAGGACTAAACTTTCCTCGACTCCCAAAACGAATCACTCCTCTAGTCGGTGATATCTTCAAGAATACTAGATCACCAACAGCGAACTCTAAAGGTCTTCTCGATGTATCAGCCCAACTCTTCTGCCGATCTTGCACTGCCTTCATATGATTCCGGATAGTATTAACTTTTTCTACGGTTTGCACGATCAAATCCAGTCCCAACAATCTTCGTTCTCCAACATCGTCCCAACAAACATGTGAGCGACACTTGCGACCATACAATACTTTGAATGGAGCCATCTGAATAGTCGCCTGAAAGCTGTTGTCGTATGAAAACTCCACCAAGTGTAGATGATCCTCCCATAAACCCTTGAAGTCTAACATGGAAGCTCTCAACATGTCTTCAAGAGTTTGGATCGTTCTCTCCGACTGGCCATCTGTTTGAGGATGATAAGCTGTGGTAAACTTCAATCGAGTCCCCAAACTTTCCTGTAAGCTCCTCCAGAAGTGTGATAAGAATCGGGTGTCACGGTCGGACACAATGCTCACAGGTACTCCATGCAATCTCACAATCTCCTGCATGTACCGTTCTGCTAACGCTTCCGTTGACTAACCAACTCGAAACGGTATGAAGTAAGCTGCCTTGGTCAATCGATCAACAATCACCCAAACTGCATTGTTGCCCTTTGGACTCCGCGGTAAAGCCGTCAAGAAATCCATGGTTATATGTTCCCACTTCCATTGAGGAATCGGAAGTGGTAGCAATAAACCAGTAACCCTTAATGTTCAGCCTTAACTTGATGACACACCAAGCACTTTCCTACAAAGCGAGCAATCTAACTTTTCATGCCTTCCCACCAGAAATGCTGTCGTAGATCACGGTACATCTTCATGCCTTCTGGATGTACGGAATATACGGAATTGTGTGCCTCTTTCATAACTTCTTCGTGAATGTCTCCTTTCGGCACACACAAACGGCTACCATAACGTAACGAACCATCTTCATGAATCAACAAGTCCGTTCGAAGTCCCGCTTCAACTTGTTCTCGAAACTTCTGCAATCTTGGGTCCTGTGACTGTACTGCTTTAATATTCTCGATCAACAACGACTGTACTTGCAGTTGCATCAACTGTCCCGAAGAATGCGGTATCAAAATCTCCAACTCGAATCTCCTAAAATCCTTGATAAGCTCCTTCTGTGCAGTCAACATCCGAATTGCTGGCAACCGACTAAGCGCATCCGGCACTACATTAACTTTCCCCGGATAGTACTTAAGATCAAGATCGCAGTCGGCCATCAGCTCCAACCATCTACGCTGCCTCATGTTAAGCTCTTTCTGTGTGAGCACATACTTTAGGCTTTTATGATCGGTGAATACTTCGACCTTTTCGCCCAATAAGTAGTGTCTCGAAATCTTCAAAGCGAAAATTACAGCTGCTAGTTCTAAATCATGAGTTGGGCAATTCTTCTCATGGATCTTCAATTGTCTTGATGCGTAAGCTATAACTTTCTCATGTTGCATCAAAACACATCCCAAACCTTTCCCAGATGCGTCGCTGTGAAACACCAATCCTCCGGAACCGTCTGGTACGGTCAAAATAGGAGCGGTTATCAATCTCTGTTTCAATGCCTCAAAAGCCGACGCACACTTATCCTTCCATACGAACGGTACTTCCTTATGCGTAAGCTTGGTTAAAGGCTCAGGAAAACGGGCAAAATTCTCCACGAACCTTCTGTAATAGCCGGCAAGTCAAAGAAAACTTCTGATCTCTGCTACGTTCTTCGGAATCAGCCAATTTTGAACTGCTGCAATCTTCTCGGGATCAACGGCGATTCCATCTCTGGATATGACGTGCCCCAAAAACTTCACTTCTTCAAGCCAAAACTTGCACTTGCTCATCTTTGCATATAATCTTCCTTGCCTCAATTTCTGCAGTGCGATCTTCAAGTGTTCCGCATGCTCTTCAATACTCCTCGAGTAGACTAGAATATTATCGATGAACACCACTATAAACTGGTCCAAGAACGGTGAAAAGATTTGGTTCATCAAGTCCATAAATATCGCCGGTGCATTCGTGACTCCGAATGGCATCACTAAATACTTGTAATGTCCATA
The DNA here is from genome assembly GCA_030015575.1 of Agapanthus africanus. Classification (NCBI taxonomy): domain Eukaryota; kingdom Viridiplantae; phylum Streptophyta; class Magnoliopsida; order Asparagales; family Amaryllidaceae; genus Agapanthus; species Agapanthus africanus. The sequence continues at coordinate 824,699,885 of CM057338.1, read as the reverse complement.
CCGAGTTTGGAGCGCAGTCTTGCAAATATCTTCTGATTTAATTCGGACCTGATGATATCCGGACCGCAAATCTAGCTTCGAGAAAACCCTCGTGTCACTAAGCTGCTCGAACAATTCGCCAATGCGAGGGATCGGGTACTTGTTCTTAGTAGTCACCCGGTTTAATTCTCGATAATCGATGCACATCCTCCTTATGCCATCTTTCTTCTTTACTAGAAGAACTGGAGCTCCCCAAGATGAATTGCTGCTGTGAATTCAACCCTTCTCTAGCATTTCGGTAACCTGCTTCTTTACTTCTTCCAACTCTACCGGTGCCATCGGATAGTACGCCTTTGAGATTGGCGCTGCACCAGGAACAAGATCGATCGCGAACTCCACATCTCATTTTGGCGGTAAACCCGAGATGTCCTCGAACACGTCCATGAACTCTCAAACTACAGTTGGCGCTTCCTCCTTATCAACTTCCATTGATGAAAGAACATTGCTTGTCGGCCTAGCCCTAAACTCGACTAGCCCGACAGAACTGCTACCTCCAGCAAAACAAACTCCGGATGTCCGGGAATCTGGAAAATCACTTTCTTTTCCCTACAATCAATATGAGCGTAGAAAGTGAGACCATCAATTTCCAAGACAACTTCATTACTGCCGGTATCGGTCACCAAGAAATCTGCAAAACATAAACTGATAAGCAATGAAACGGAGAGAACTAAGGTAATAGAACGACCATGAAACAAGGAAATGAAACAAGACCAGGAATCCAAGTTACTTAAATAGAGTACCGCATTGTAATCATGCTGCAGTTCATAGTTACAATCACATAACTCCGTTTAAGTCGCCCAACTCCTAGTATCATAATCAAAGGAATATGACGGAAGAAACAATAGGGAACCAAAAGAATTTCAACTCGAGATGCAAAGTTTTTTGCATATCGTCGGGACAGGGGTCAAGAGAAAGATATGATTCAAGAATCATGATAACAATGTGGCAGGACATGTTCCTAATCACGGATTTTCTGATTCGTGTATTGGGTCCAATACCCAATTACAAAAGAATCAAACCCGATTAACCTAAATCCTATGGCTCTGATACCAAACAAACTCTGTCACGCCCCGCTTCCCAGAGTGCGCTAAGATAGGCGCGTGACAGAGCCAACCATGCTACCTATGGATAGGAAATATCCCTCCACAGTCACTTTACGGCTGTAAAGATATCAAGAACAAGAAAGTAAATAAACTATCTAGTACATGTCCATGAGCCAGAATAAACGAGTCAAGAAATATTATGCGGAAGAAATAAATCCAAGTAACAATAACATCTGGAAAGTAAGGAAATAACTAACTGGATACTAACAGGATCCTCACTGCTCAGCCTGACGGCGGAAACACTCCTGATCAGCCTGCGACAAAGGTAGAGGATCTGGGCCATGCAAAACCCAGACGTCAGTGCGTCATAATATCAAAAATAATATAATGATGGGGTAACAAGTCATGCAGGCATGAGTATGAACAGTAACAAGTCATCAGTAACAAGTAAACAGTAACATGAATATAGATCAGTGAACAGAATATAAACAGGTGAAATGCAGTGAGTAGTCTAAACTGTGTTATAGGGTTATCTACTCTAAAGTTATGCGAAATCAATTAATGTAATCCTCATCGTAACCCATCGGTCTATGCCCCGTTCATTCCCCACGGGACCACGGTAAAATGATGTAACAAACTATGAGTCTATGTCCCGTTCATTTCCCACGGGACCACGGTAAAATGATATAATAGCCCTTTGAGTTACGTTCAGCTACATTCTTGATTTCCCCATGCCCCCAAGTCATGTGTGTAAGTCAGGTATTTATAAATCTGAGACTAATTCCAACACAGGATCAAGCAGGAACAGGTTTGTCTGTATAGACAACAGGAAATTTCCGTAGGGACAACAGGTCAAGATTGTCGGCATTAGTAACAAGATCAGGTAACATGTCAAGCTGTGGTACATCAGGTCATGTCAGGTGGTGTACATGTATCAAGTCATGTCAAGTAGTGCACAGGTATCAAGTCAAGCAGTAGTATATCAGGTCATGACAGGTAGTGCACATGTGTCAAGCCGATGCTCATATTAAAACTGTAGCAAGTACGGATGCACGGTAAAGTATGGATGCACAAATATTTTGTCAGGGGTTACATCATGACTATGTAGGATGCACAATTATTAAGCATGGTGCACTAATACAAAAGTAACATGAAATAATATGGTCTTGGCGTGCAACTAGATATGTAATAAACTATACGGATGCAGACGGATACTATAAAACTTTAAATCAGTAAAATTTGCTGAATATTAAAACACAAGCACTATTATTTATTAAATAGATATTGATATAATAATATTAACATAGATAATATATTCAAACCGATTAATAACTATAAAAGTGGTATTGATTAACCATGCACAAGAAAGTTCCGTTCAGAAATTCAGCGTCACCCTGATTTGTAAAATAGCTTAAAAATAACAAAACGTTCTCCAAAAGAGATGTGTCTTATACCAAAACAAAGATAATTCAATAAGATTTTCATTTTTATAAGTTGAAGTATCTCAGATTGTTCCTACAAAAAGTAATGAACATTCGAAGTTGAAAGTTTGCTGCTGGGATTTCCCTGGACAGCAGTTTAGAGATATTTTCATTTGGATTTTACGTTATTTAAACAATTTATTTTCCGAGTAAATATTTCATAGAGTTATAGTATTCTGAGTTTGCTTCGTAACGAACTAAAGAACGTATACTAATGATTTTTCTATGATTTATAAGGTAAGGTGTACAGTAAATTTCAGATTTGTCGTATCCGCTTTGCGACGACGTTTCATGCGTAAACTATAATATTTTCAAATGTATAACATTATAAAATGCAGATTATAAACTAATTAAAGATAATAATAAGAAATATTACGATGATATATATTTTAAATGATATGGATGCAAACGGGTATCACATAATCGTAAAATGATAAACTAACAAGTGCGGAACATATAGCTAAGCAATATGAAATGTAACTATTCAATTTGATGCAGTATATGATAGTATAGTATGTAACAAGATAAGTTTTCATAACCTAGATCTGAAATGATATGAATGGATGCAAACGGAACATCGAAAAGTTATAAAACTAAATATGGGGTGCATGATTTTAAATACAGATGTGATCTTTATTTAAATAGGTATATAATTAGTTATATAGCATGTAGCAAGATTAACTTGCCTAGACGGAACAAGAACGGATGTGTACGGAACGTCCTTCGTCGGTGAAATGTCGCGACGCGCGCACGGTACACGGAACGGTTCCAAACAACGCACGAGAGTGATCGCGCAAGTCAGGTACGTTCACTGGATCACTCGGATCGTCAGCGACGAGCACGGCTCCGGCGGTGATCACCGGAATCAAGAAACAAGATCAAGAAAAAGAAAGAAGAAAGAAGAAGAAGAAGTAAGAAGAAGAGGCTGTGTATTAAATAAGGAAAGAAAAATTAAATAAATAAAATATATATAAATATATATATGCAGAGGGGAGAGAGAGAGAGAAAGGGGTTGTTAGTTTGTTAGAAAACTAGTTTAGATTTAAATTTAAAAAATCTTTTATTAGTTAACTAAATTTTAATTTGTATCAATTTATAAAATTAATATTATATAAATAAAATTTGATATTCTGGTAAATACAAATATAATCCAAAACATGCCCGGGTCGGGTCTAAAATTCAGTTTTAAAATACGAAAAATATACATGTCGACCAAAATAAAAAAATGAATGTCCGGATAACGAAAAATGCATACCCCCAAGAACGGATGCATGCACGTGCGCGTAGCCATCCAAATAAGTCCGTTTCACCGAACGGGACGAGAACAAGATACGCGGATGCTACCACGGGGCTAGGGGTATCATGCAGATCATGCAATGTATTTTTAAAAAAAATTTATGTGACTTAAAATGTTATATTGTAAAAATGAAAATGCCAGATAAAATGCCAGTATGCACTAAACATGAAAATGCACCAGTCTACGTAACAAGTCAAGATAATTCATAAATATGAATCAAATAAGTTCAAGCACGCAGGTCGGGTCGAATGCAATGTAAAATGTAAAACACTATTCGCACCCAAAACACGATAAATCAGGAAAATACCACAATTAAGAAAATACGAGAACTGGAATTGGTATAAATGAACTAGGTTGTTACATAGAGAGTTTACCATGGTTAGTATAATGGTTGGGTTAATAAATATCTACAAGTGAAACAAAAATGGTGGACTTGGTCAATGTTTCTACATGCTTCTACAAGCTTGTAGCCATGCCAAATATCCATCCATTTTTGAATTACATAGATAAATATAAACCCTACATTATATCAAGCATGGTGCAAGTCTCATACAACCATGTATCATGTGGCATCAAGCATGACACAGAGAAAATGTACATTAATATATATCACATATATACTATATGGACACAAGTGAGAAAAAGAATACTTATTTAGCAAATATTAGTTAATGTAAGTTAATATATCAAATATATAATTATACATTAAATTATCAAATAAACACTTGATTTAATAATCTGGCTATATCACATACAACCGACTAGTATCATATGAATCAACTTATCGAATCAACACTTGACCCGATAACCCGGTTATATCACATATAACTGATCGATATCTTATATCGCGAGAATAGAATATGGTATCACATACTAGTATTAATCTCGATCCTGCACATATCACATATGTGCTCCTACTTCATTTCGCATGAACCAGGAAACCTCTGTGTAGGACTCTAAAGATTCGTCAATACGCCGGCATTAGGTGATGATCATATCAAACACCCATAAACCGCAAGCGGTCTGCTAAACATAACGGCCACCCGGGTATTGAGCAATCAGAAGATCAACAAGCAAGCCTGCTCATACTCCTGCGAATCCAATCAGTAACATTACCGTACAGTCCGGTCTCTTCATCAGATATGTCACATATCATAGCCTGGGGGTGGTATAACGTCAGAACCCAATAGCCTGATAAGTCATGCTGATGCAATGTCCATAACGGTTCGAGAAACTACTGATAACACTTACCAGTAAATCTCAGCAACCCTGGCCAGGGATTTCCTATTATGGCCAATCAAGCATAGCGCAACATCAACTCCCAATACCGGGAGAGAAGAATCCCCTCCTATCGCTTATTGCCTCCATGTGACTCGGGACTGTACCCAAAAACTACCTTTTTGCACGATCTATTCACCGTGGTATGGTGGAAATCAAAGCACAGTGGGACTCATACAAGACTCTATGACGATCTCGGGTCGACAGACTAACCTGTACCGGTGTCACCAGAGAACTGCTATCTGACGATAGGTATAATACTATCCAGGAGTTCACGGCGAGTCCGTTCGGTGTACCCAGTCTCCACTGAGCACCCGTATACCATCTTTGATGTCAAACACCAATGGATGTGGGATCATCCATCGCCCATCATATGGGTTAAGATGCGTATACGCTAGTCTACTCTAGAATATCGATGCCCTGTCTCGATACACCTTCGACTAGGAACAATTATAGGGTGTGTACTTAGGGACTACCCTTGGCCCCACTGGTATGATCTCCATCATAGTCCTAGTAGCCAAGTACACATCCTAAGGGCTTTGTCAACATGTGAGAGCAAGACATCATCACTTATACAAGTCAACATGTTAAGACAAAGAGCAACCAGATAGCATACTATCATATCGAGCAAGAAATTCCTCCCTATATATGTCTAAGCATCCACTACAATATACATCCCATGTACAGTAATGGCCTCTAGGGCATACATATAACTAACAATCTCCCACTTGCACTAAGGCCATCTGTTGCAGTATCCAATACCCAACAATATAGCAGTGGTTGTAGTATCCCATACTCAACCACCCCAAAATATCTCAAATAGTATTTGGGGAAGCAGGCCTTGGTGAGTGGTTCCGTCGTGTTAACCACAAAATCTACTCTCCTTATCTCAATCCCTTAGAGATTAACCATCTCCCTGATCAGGTGATACTTGCCTTAGAATATGTCTGGATCGCTGATAGGACCGTTGTTCCTAGGCCAAAGCCACAACTCCATTGTAGTCACAATAACAGTTATTGGACGCTCAATGGTAGGAACCATGTTCATCTCATGAACAAGAAATGTCCAGACATCTACTTTTGTAGCATCGTTGGTAGCAATGTATCTAGCCTTTATCGTCTGGTATGTCACGGTATCTAGCTTGGAACTCTTCCAACATACCGTCCCTCCACTGAGGGTAAAGACAATGCCTGTGACTGATTTTCAGTCGAACTTATCACACTGGAAGCTGGAGCCAAGAACTTTCTTTTAGTGGTTCTCAAGTACTTAAGAATGTCCTCCATAGCTGTCCAGTGATTCTCCCAAAATCCGATTGATTCCTGATCACTACACCTAGTGAGTCATCTACATCTGGTCTGGTATATAACATCGCATATATGATAGAGCCTACTACCGAAGCATAGGGTATCCCTTGCACGCGAGCTCTCTCCAAATCACTCTGAGAAGACATCTTTTTAGAGAGAGTGATTCTTGAGTAAGTGGGTGAACCATCACGCTTAGAATCTTCCATACTAAACCCTTTAATATGGTGTTAATGTACCTGGATTTGGGACACTCCCAACATCCACTTAGATCTATCAGCATAGATCATAATCCACAAGATGTACCAGGTATCATCCAGATTTTCCATGGAGAATCATTATGATAAGAGGAGCTTGACCGACTGTAGCATAGGAAACCATTTCCTATCAAGAGTATATCATCTACGTACAATACGTAGAGGAAAATATTACTCTCTACAACCTTCTTGAACATACAAGGTTCATCTACCTTTTTGATGAAGTCAAACTCTTTGACTGCCACATCAAAAGAGATCTTCCAACTCCGCGATGCATGTATTGATCATGATGGACTTAAGCATAGCTTTGAAAGTCTCAACTTTTCCATCTATACCAAGAATCTTCTCAAGATCCACTTGCTCTTAATGGGTTTTACCCCTTCAGGTGCAACATTCAAAGTCACACTTTGTTGGTGTATATGGATTCCATCTTTGATTGCATAGCATCCAACCTTTTCACAGAGTCCTCACTCATGATGGCCAGCCTGAACCTAGTTGGGCCATCATCTACCATGATGCAATCCTCGCTCCCACTGTTACTGAGAAGACCATAGTATCTATCAAGTGGATGAGGAACCCTACCAGATTCGCAGAGAGGCTGAGGTTCATTAGAGACTATTGAATCCTTTGGTTTCACCAAATCATCAGCTGTTAGTTTGTCTAGCTGGAACTCCTTCCAGTTCTACCTCATTTCCACAAATTTATTCACAAGAAATTCCTTTTCTATAAAGGTGACATGTTGAGAAACAAAACACCTTTTGCTCCTCAGTGTGGTAGAAGATATTCCCTCGCAAATGTTTGGGATATCCTAACAAACTTATACAAAACTGACCTTGCCTCGAGCTTGTCCGGATTTTTCTTTTCAATATAGGCCGGACAACCCCATATCTTAACTCGTTTAAGACATGGTCTCTTCCCATACCATATCTCATATGGAGTGGTAGGCACTGATTTGGATGGAACCCTATTCAATAGGTATGCAGCTTCTCAAGTGCATAACCCCAAAAGGAAACAGGTAACTCAGCAGTACTCATCATAGAGTGCACCATATCTCATAGGGTGCGATACCTTCGCCCCGATACACCATTGTGCTGTGGTGTACTCGAAGGAGCAAGCTGAGAGAGAATCGCATTCTCCTTTTAGAAACTCCAGGAACTCCATGTGCAAGTATTCTCTTCTCTGATCACATCGAAGGACTTAATACTTCTACCCGTTTGGTTCTTAACTTCAAGCTTATATTTCTTGAATTTCTCAAAATTTTCAGACTTGTGTTTCAACAGGAACATATGTCCGAATCCTGAGAGAAGATCAGTGAATATAATGAAGTACGAAGAACCAACCTTGGCATTTGTAGACATAGGACCGTATACATCATCATGTATCTGTCCCAAGAGTTCAGTAACTCTTTCTCTGTTTCCAGTAAACGGAGTATTGGTCATTTTACCTTTGAGATAAGACTACCAAGTATCATAAGATGAAAATTCGAACAGATTCTCATATTCATCCTTATGTAACTTAGCTGGTCGTTTCGCATTGATATGACCTAGTCTACAATGCCACAAGAAGGATTGTTCATTTCTGAACTACTCATCTTGTGTGTGTTCTAGATACTTTGAACTGTGGTTTGATTTAGAACGTATATACTATTATATAACGTGCCTGATCGGATCAACTCTTGATTCAGGAAATTGTTCACAACATTATCCCGCAATACAGAATTATATCCTTCTTTAACTCGTTAAAGAAACCGATGTAATGTTGTATATCAGGTTCGGTATGTAATAACATTTGTTCAGAATCAATGTATCTAAATACAAGGTGATATCTGCCAACTGATTTGGCTGCAACAATTGCACCATTCTTTACACTTAGAGACATATCACCCATTCCCAGTTCTCTACTTATCAGTAGCCCATGTAACATATTACATATGCGGGATCCTGATCCGGTATCACATACCCAGGACATAGAGGATACTGAGAAACAGTTCTTGGTAATGAACACACCCGGAGAATATGCATCAACATGCCTATTCTTCATTTGGGTTGCATGGAAATCCGGATATTCCCCTATTTTCTGCTTGGACTTATAACAATTATAAGATAGAGTGGAACCAACATTCCCCAGCTCAGTATAATAAGCAGGTTCGGTTAATGCATCCATATTATTATCTTGATTAAGGCGTGACACGGTCGCTACCAGGAGAGAGAGAGAAGAAAACACTCTACGTGCGCTCTTGCAAGATTAGATTGGTTATTATTTTAATCAGGATGGCTCCCACTGTTTTTATAAAATCTTCCTTCAAACCCTAAAAGGTAAGACTAGCCGGGATTAATTACCCTGCAAGTTCGCCAATCTTTCGGCCAGGTCAGTGTCGGTATTTTGAGGGAGGTTCCCCGTGCTTTCGCACAGACCTAATTAAAATAAACCTCATTTTCCCACGGGCGTAACCCCGTTAACACCTTTCTAGACACCAACTTGATCGGCTAATTGTAATGTGTAAAACTCTCCCAGGAGTAACTCTAACTCGCAGTGGGTATCGAGATCCAACTATCTCATAGAAGGTATGCAATCTCATTGCAAATTTCAACACTTGAAATTCCCGATAATATTTTACCCCTAGCGTCCTATGACCTTGACAGAGGTCAACAAACCATAATGCGCTAGTCCAATTCAATCCATCATTTCATGATTGAATTAAACCCACCCGCACGACCCTTGACAGAGGTCAACAAGGTCGTACGACTACTCTAATCCAATCGCATCATATGCTTTGCAGATAAGCACTAATCAGCTACCGCACACTACGTCTTGACAGAGGTCAACAAACGCATCACGAATACTAAATATTACTTATCTGAAATGACGGAGGGCTACAAAAGGTTTTTAAGAAAACCTTTTGCGTAAAGAACTTGATATCATTGTAGAATCGAGTGATTTTGAAAAGGAGTGTTTTTTAGGCTTTTACTAGTTTTGCTAAAGAGGTCACTCCCGGTGAAGGGATCTCGGCTCTCTCCTTATCCAATAAGATGCAGGATATTTCATAAATACCACTATGCAAAGCAAAATCTATAGAAGCAATCAAAAAACAAACCGAATGGATTGTAACATCTACCAGTTTCGCTAAAGAGGTCACTCCCGGTGAAGAGATCTCGGCTCTTTCCTTATCGAATAAGGTGCTGGATATACTACAAGGAATACCGCTATGCAAAGCAAGAATTAGAGCTACCAGTTTTTAAAACAAGTTTCTACAACATCTTTAGGTTACTTTTATTTCATTAATCTCATTAATGAATTCCCATCAATTATGCTTCCCAAGCATCACAGAAGAAATGAAAGCATCTATATTTATCATATATCATATATATAATATAAGCATTCGTCTCAGAACATATCAAGTGATCACATCACAGAATATCAGCAGCAGAAGAACATATATGAAATATTGGATGTACTAGGAATTCCGTGTTTTAAATTAAGCCAGTGCAAAACACGGATTCCACGGTCGCGATGAATAGCCAAACCCACATCCCTAGACCCCTACAAGAGCGACAAGCAACCCTCCCAATTCTAGAGTTGGGAGACACGGTCTCGACTCCTCGAGATGTCTCCCACTGGACCCTAGAACCCGGTTACTTGTGCTCTCCTCCTTGGATCTATCCTAATGCGGAAAAGTAAATAATATACATCAATGGTGACATCATCCTCAACTCGGAAGTGCCCCAATAAAAGAATATTATATACAAGGTTTTACATGAATGAAAATGAAAAACTCTCATCTCACATAAAAAACCCCGGCTATTCATAACACGACGATCCAATATAAAATATCACAGTAACACATAACATCACATGTCATCAACGTAAGTAAATTTGCGTATCCCAATTGTCGTTGACGTATAGCAACGAAACCGGCGATACACCACATATTACACTTACGGTCGCAAAAAAGAAAGTGAAAAACTACAACAATTAGAATCTGCAACCACCTTAGACATCATAAACCCAATATATCACAAACTTTGGATTTCATGCCCAACCAAATGAATTCCTTAGACATCATATGCCTAACAATTATAAACCCCGCATTTTAGTCTCGATATTGAAAACACTTTTCAATAACCAGTCGGGTAATTCAATAAGATTCCCGATAACCCGATCGAATGCTCGTCAGAAACTTTAGTAGACCGCCGCAACCTCGATGCCGTCGACGAAGTGCACTAAGGCGGAACAATGCGGCCACGAGCACCCGAACGGATGCTTTTGGCGACGGGATTCTCCTACAGTCACTTGGTCGGGGCTATAGAGCGTGGCTATCTAGTAAGGTTACCCGGCGAGTATCCGCGTACATTATGTAATTGTGACGGACTTTTGATCCACATCAAAATTCCGTGGCAACCAATCAAATGAGACTAAACTGCTAGATTTATAAAATTCAAACTAGATATCTCATAACTAATTATGTGGATTCCAAATATTGTATCACAATCATAAATAGCTAGACGAAGTTAAACTTTTCGATCGAATAAACAAACACCCAAACTTTCCCAAAGAGCTCAACACTTGAGCGGAGCTCAAAAAGTATCCAAAACATGCCACGGCTCCTATGAACCATCCATAGAAGGGTCGACCCATGCCTCACTCATGTCGCCACGGAAGCCGCAAACCCTAGGGTATTACCGCGGTTCCGCGATCTAAAAATTTGAGTTTGGGTATCGTTCTTCTATAGGGTCCACAGAATCGCTTGCATGATTTTCTGAAATTTTTAAACTTGGAAAAAAATCCAACTCTTGGAAAATTTCCAGCGAGAGAAAATATGGGTTATTGATATCCGTTCGAACTTTTTAACATCGTCTAAATAACCCAAATACATGTTAGAATTACGAATACGAAACACTCCGAGTTGCTTTTGCAGAAAGTTAACATTACATGCAAATTTAGCAAAAACAAACAACACTTGAAACACCAAAACCCAGAGACTGGAACACCATCAAAATTTGAAGCCCAAATTCCAAAATTGACCCAAGCACACCGGTTTTTCCACCTATGTGGCCGGCAAGTTTTGCACAAAAATGCCTCAAATTTTCATAGTGTTCATGTTATATCACATATAATATTCTGTAGTTGTTTTAAAAAAATTTAGAGCACTTTTCAAATTCGATAGAAACTGGGTTGCAATGTTTAAAGTTTTGAAGTAGTTTCGGTTTCGTAATTTAACAAATATCGTTTAAATCTCTATCTTGGCTCTGATACCACTGTAGGGTTACCTAGTGCGGCAACAAGGTTTCGGGAGGCATCGTCTATGCCGTTTTCAAATTTTTGTCGTTCTAAAGAACCCTAACCCTAGAATCTTAACTAGAGAATTAAACAAATATCATGCAAACAACTTTGCATACTAAGTGAATGCGGAATACAACCTTTGTAGACCGGTCCTTCACTTCAAATGCTCCGTGTAGAAGTTCCTTCGCTGCGAGTAATAATCTCCCGAACTCTTGAGAGGATCCACAAGGTGAAAGATGCAAACTTGCTCGAAGTCTTCGAGGCCGAAGATGATCTACGTCGAGGAGACTCAAGCTCATGCTACCTCTTCACTAAATTAGGGTTTAGTGAAGTAAACACCCTAAACTAAATGGCTAATAGTAGAGGATGATGAAGTAGGAAATGAGCTCTCTTTCGTTTTCTTTTTCTCTCAATATTTTCTCATCTTGGAAAAATCTAGCAAGCTTTTCATATGGAAGAAGAAGATGCAGTGAATGAACAAATGAAACTCATGAGGTGAGAATATGAACCATGGCTGAGTTAGTGTCATACACTAACTCATGAAGAGAGTTTACCATGGTTAGTATAATGGTCGGGTTAATAAATATCTACAAGTGAAACAAAAATGGTGGACTTGGTCAATGTTTCTACAAGCTTCTACAAGCTTGTAGCCATGCTAAATATCCATCTATTTTTGAATTACTTAGATAAATATAAACCCTACATTATATCAAGCATGTTGTAAGTCTCATACACCTATGTATCATGTGGCATCAAGCATGACACAAAGAAAATGTACATTAATATATATCACATATATACTATATGCACACAAGTGAGAAAAAGAATACTTAGTGAGCAAATATTAGTTAATGTAAGTTAATATATCAAATATATAATTATACATTAAATTATCAAATCAACACTTGATTTAATAATCCAGCTATATCACATACAACCGACTAATATCAAATGAATCAACTTATCGAATCAACACTTTACCCGATAACCCAGATATATCACATATAACCGATCGATATCTCATATCGCGAGAATAGAATACGGTATCACATACCCGTATTAATCTTGGTCCCACACATATCACATATGTGCTCCTACTTCATTTCGCATGAACCAGGAAACCACTGTGTAGGATTCTAAAGACACGTCAATACGCCGGCAATAGGTGATGATCATATACCCACAAGCCGCAAGCGGTCTTCTAAAGGTAACGGCCACCCGGGTATTGAGTGATCAGAAGATCAATAAGCAAGCCTGCTAATACTCCTGTGAATCCAATCAGTAACACTACCGTACAGTCCAGTGTCTTCGTCAGATATGTCGCATATCATAGCATGGGGATGGTATAACGTCAGACCCCAATAGCCTGATAAGTCATGCCGATGCAAGGTCCATAACGGTTCGAGAAACTACAGATAACACTTACAAGTAAATCTCAGCAACCCTGGCCAGGGATTTTTTGTTATGGCCAATTGAGCATAGCGCGACATCAACTCCCAATAACGGGAGAGACGAATCCCATCCTATCGCTTATTTCCTCCATGTGACTCGGGACTGTACCCAAAACCACCATTTTGCATGATCTATTGACCGTGGTATGGTGGAAATCAAAGCAGAGTGGGCATCACACAAGACTCTATGACGATCTCGGGTCGACAGACCCACCTGTACCAGTGTCACCAGAGAACTGCTATTTGACGATAGGTATAATACCATCTAGGAGTTCTCGACGAGTCCGTTCAGTGCACCCAGTCTCCACTGAGCACCCGTATACTATCTTTGATGTCAAACACTAATGGATATGGGATCATCCATCGCCCATCATATGGGTCAAGATGCGTATACGCTAGTCTACTCTGGAATATCGATGCCATGTCTCGATACACCCTCGACTAGGAACAATTATAGGGTGTGTACTTATGGACTACCCTTGGCCCCACTAGTATGATCTCCATCATAGTCCTGGTAGCCAAGTACACATCCTAAGGGCTTTGTCAACATGTGAGAGCAAGACAGCATCACTTATACAAGTCAACATGTTAAGACAAAGAGCAACCAGATAGCATCCTATCATATCGAGCAAGAAATTCCTCCCTATATATGTCCAAGCATCCACTACAATATACATCCCATGTACAGTAATGGCCTCTGGGGCATACATATAACTAACAAAGCCGTCAGCGGTACTAGATGAACGTAACGGCTACCTAGGTATTGAGCGATCAGAAGATCAACAAGCAAGCTTTTCCAAACTCCCATGAAGCATATAGGTAACACTTACCGTACAGTCCGGTCTCTTCGTATTATATGTCGCATATGAAGTCTAGGGATGGTAAACGTTAGACCCTAGTGACTTTATAAGTCATGCCAATGTGTGGCTCATAACAGTTCGAGAAACTACTGATAACTATTATCAATAAATCTCAGCAACCCTGGCCAAGGATTTTGCAGTTATAGCCAATCGAGCATAGCGCAACATCAACTCCCTATACCAGGAGAGACGAAACCCCTACTATTACTCACTGCCTCCATGTGATTCAAGACTGTACCCAAAATCCACCTGTTTGCACAATACCTTTGAGCCGTGGTAGGGAGGAAATCAAAGCACGGTGGGAATCACACAAGACATTATGACGATCTCGGGTCTACAGACTAACCTGTACCAGTGTCACAGATAACTTCTATCTGAAGATAGGTATATAACCATCTAGGAGTTCTCGGCGAGTCCTGTTCGGTGTACCCATTCTCTAATGAGCACCTGTGTACAATCTTTGATGTTAAACACCAATGGATATGAGATCAACCATCGCCCCCATATAGGGTCAAGAAACGTATACACTAGTCTACTCTGGAATATCGATGCCCTGTCTCGATATTCCCTCAACTATGAACAATTGAAGGATGTGCTTTTGGACTACCCTGGTCCCAATAGTATGATCCGCATCATAGTCCTGGTAGTCAAGCACAAATCCTAAGGGCTTTATCAACATGTAAGAGAAAGACAATATATGAATACCAGTCATCATGTTAAGATAAAGAGTAACCAGATAGCATACTATCATGTCGAGCAAGAAAGTCCTCTAATATACATCAATGTACAATAATGGCCTCTACGACATACATACTCCTAACACGATGGACTGGTCTGTTCCTTGTGCGCACCATTTTTCCGCATGGTGCAGTCGATATCGAAGATTAGCACTTTAGAAACACGTTTAAAATCAATAGCCGGTGTCTGAAGCCATTTTTAGAAATGCCGGCAGAACTGGAGGAGCTCATGTTCTTACATGAACCGCGTTATAACAATTAATCACAACCCCATCTCTTGTAAATACACTTTTTGTCTCATTTAAAGTCATTTGGGGTCTTTTGTGTAAAAATCATATATAAATACCTTTTATCAAAACACTTTTTGAGGAGGGTTATTTGAAAAGTTCCATTAAAAACACCTTCACCATACCCGAGCCCTCATTCTGAAACTTTCCAAAAAAAATTCAACATCCTCTCTTTTCCCCGACCTCCACCCCCTAAATCTAGCCCTAACTCCCCATTTCGACTGCCGGAAAATTCCCATTAGCCGCAATTTGCTGTCCGTTCTTCTCCGTTCGTGACGATTTTTCTCCCACTGTAAGATTGTTCTATTCTTTGTTAAATTCTAAACACAATTTTTTCTGTTTCAAACGATGGATGCATTTGAGTGCAAGAAGAATTTCTTAGATGTTTTCTCCGATGAAACATATAGCAAGTACTTTTACAATGAAATTTGTCGGATGGGTGGGAATTTCTGATCTATAGCAGTGAGAATCTCTTTGCCATTAAGGAATTGGTTGTTGATTTTTATGACGCGTTGAGAAATGGTGAGCTAGGTGAGGGATACGTAGCATTTCACTTTCAAGGGAGAAGAAGAATTTTTCAACCCAGTGCCATCTCGAGAGTCACTAGTTTTCCGATAAGGCCAGGAAATCAACGACCGCAAGAACTCGCGGTGTATCGTTCCTTATTGGGAGACTTTGTTGAGCTAAAAGATGCGGGGCTTAATCCCACACAAGTGTATAGAAACGTGCTTGCGGTTTGCCGATGTATGCACCGCAATATCAAAGGTCTTAGCCGCGTTTCCTCATTCTCAGCTAGTATAGGGAATGTCACCCATTGCTTGATAGAGAAAGACCTTCATTTTTGTATTGTGACTCAACTATTTAGCACGATAATGGAAGGGGTTGCTCAGAAGAAACCCTTGCTTCCGGTCCTAGTCACCTAGATTTGCAAATACTAAATGACTAAGGAAGAGTTCGATGGGGGGTTTGCTTCCTCTTACCCACATTGGCCAGTTGAAAGAGAGAGGATCTTATAGGGATACACGGGCAGCCACTATGAGCAGCAGAATTGGGCAAGAAAGGAACTCAGTGAGCATCCAGGGCCAGAAGACTCCACGGAGGCTCTTCTAAATGAACTAGAACCAGACAATGAGCAGGACTTGCAGCGCATAACTTTTCGCAACATCCGCCACATGACGAAGAAGCAGCAGAAATGCAGGAGAACTTGATAGGCTTAAAGCAGCGCAACAAGTAGCACAACAATAAGCAAGTGAAAGTAAAAAGGGGAAAAGAAAATCAAGACGACAATGAGGACATTTCCCGATTCAAGTTTGGGGGTATTGGGATGAGGTGTTCCATGTATATAGCATATAGTTTGCATTTGCATATTTCGTGCATTTCCGCACTTTCATTTCCTGTATTTTTCCTTTGTTTGCATATAGTTTGCATTGCATATTTTCTTTTGTACTGCATTTTGCTTATTATACCCAAAAATTGAAAAAAAAATTAGTTGTTAAAATTGCCCTTTCTTTTTGTATATACAAAAATCCAAAAACCAAAAAAAAATTGAAAATTTTTCAAAAACATAAAAACTTTGTCGTTAAGTTAGCTAGTGGGAAAACCTAGATTCGAAATATCGACGGTTTGGTTTGATAAGATTAAAACAACTAGATCCTATTTTTAGAAATTGAAAACCCGAAAAGATAACCCTTCTTTGAGTTTAACTATAGCTAATATACGTCTTAGTATAACAATACACGTGTCGTGAGTTTTGAGAATTAGATGACGAGCTTGATATGTCTTAAAACTTTTGAAAATTGATAAACTTCTTTAGGATTAAACGGGTTTGATTTGAAATGAGTAATATCAAAAATAGTTCATAAAGTAAAATGGATATGAAAGGGTATTATTGAAATTATAATAGAGACTAAATCTAAAAAATAACCCATCTTGATCTTTGAGTGATTACACACCCAATCTACACAAACACGTTTTAATCTTAGAAATGAAAAGAAATATTAATTGTATCTCCGCTCGCAGTATTTTGAGGTTTTCACGACTAAAATAAGTCTTTTTGTTTTAGGACCTAGATGACTTGAGCAATTAAGTCCACCGTGGTGTTTTCACACCTAATGTCCTAAAACCATCTGGTTTGGGTGCATTAGGCCGAAGCTCGCTAAGAAACCTAGAAAGTCCGATTTAAAACAAAGTCAAGCAAGTGTTCTCTCCGAGTTAAAATTCCTCACGGTTCTTTGTGTGAGAATAATTTTGGCTTAAAATGAGTTTTAATATAAAAATATTTTTTAACAGAGATATGAAGATAAAGACTATTGTATGTTCACGAGGGTGTGTGTGATACAAAATCAGGTGATGGGTAGAGTGAAGAATAAAGCTTAGTTCTCTGTTAAAGATGATATAAATTCTGATTTGAAACTTAGCTGGAGAATGAAACTTGAGAAAAACTTAAGTCTTAACAAACTCGTGTTATCCTTCTGAAGTTTTGACCGGTCCATATTTGTAACATGAAAACTCTAAATCAAAGTTTTTGAAACGTAACAACGCTATTCGCACGAGCACGTAAAGATGTATAAGATCTTAAGTTAAATAAAAAGCGAGGAGTGAAAAAATAAGGGTTCGATATTTCTGACTTAGGGTAATAGAATTTCTAGTTTAGATACTGAACCTTAGAATTAGAAACGACAGTTACATCATGAAACTAGCATGACAGGATTTTATGGGTGTAATCCGCTGAAAACCCTCAGGAGACAATACTCCTCCTACTATGGACACTTAGAGGTTAAACGGCTTGTTGCATGAGCTCAGTGCAATCGCGTTCCATGCAAAAGTGAGATTAGGATTTTGTTTTGCTCGGAACGGGCAAAAGATAAGGTTGGGGGTATTTGTTCGTCACGAAAAACAGCATTTCAATACCGCTCATTCGTTATCATTTTTGTGATATATTTGTACTATTAACTGGTGTATGCTCAATAAGTACAGGATACAGGTATCATGACAAAGCACAAAAAACATACTTAAATAGCATGGATACGGCATTTGTGAGCCGACACTGCAACCGAAACGGAGAACCGGTCATTATTCATAAACATTTTGCAACAAGACATGTGTGCGCAACTTTTTATTTAAATTGGTCCAACGTGATTTTTTCAAGTGTGAACACAATAATATGGTGTATGAACCAGTGACGAATCAAGTGTGAACACAAGTGCACAAGTGGGCAAGTGGTGTTGCAAGTTGGCATGTAATGAGTAGCTTGAAATGTTGTGATGTAATACTTTTGAAGCTTGAATTTTCCCTCCAAACGTCCAAATATCAACCTGATGAGAATAAAAAAAATTGCAAAGCCAGAAAGATGGTGGACATGACATGAGATCACCACAAGAACACGGGCCCCACCACTCAAGATTGGGCCGCAGAATGGCCGCAAATTGTGGCCCAAAACTCTCTAAATTGTGTCAATTTTCTTTTGAACACTTCTATTGTTCACATTAACTCATTTTTATACTCAACTTTTGTTTTTACAATATATATAAATAGCAAATCATCTTGAGAGAAAAACATTATGTATATTTCCATACTTTGCAAAACTTGATGTAACTTGTAGCTCTAGTGATAGTTTGAGTTTTTTACCTTTTGTTGGAGATAGTGCCCTCAGAGTCAATTATTGGATCACAGGCACGTGATTGCAATGATTGAGGGAGGACCTATCCCGGTAGGACAGTCTTACTCAAGATGATAGTATGCTATCTGGTTTATCTTTATCATCGTGTACTTCTTTAGGTGACCTTACGAGTCGCTATTACACGTTGATAGAGCCCCTAGGATTCTTACTTGACTACCAGCAGTATGAGGGCGATCATATACGTGGGAGCTGGGGTCTATAAGCACATCCTTAAAAAGTCCCTAGTCGTGGGAATTTCGAGACAGGGCATCGATACTCCAGAGTAGACTAGTGTATACAGTCGAGACCCCGACGAGGGGCGGTGGCCGGTCTCACAAGCCACTGGTGTCAGTTGGTTCACCTAAGATGTATACAGGTGCTCATTGGGTTATGAGTACACCGGACAGGACTCGCCGGGAACCTGCTAGTTGGTATTATACCTGACGTCAGATAGCAGTTCCCTGGTGACATGTGTACAGGTTAGTTCATCGACCTGAGATCGTCATTTGTCTCGTGTGAGTTTCCACTGTGCTTTGATTACTACCCTACCACGGCTCAAAGGAGTCGTGCAAACAGGTTTTAGTTGGGTACAGTCCCGAGCCACATGGAGGCAGTGAGCGGATCTGCAGGGGTTCGTCTCTCCCGGTATTGGGGGTGAGGTCGCGCTGTGTCTAGGAGAGCCAGAACATGGAAAGTCCTTGGCCAAGGCAGGAGATTTTCTGGTAGGTATTCCAGTAGTATCTCAGGGTGTTCTGGGCTGCACTCCGACACGACTTGTACCGCTTTTGGGGGTCTGACTTTTACCAACCTCCAAGGCCCGCCATGCGATGCTCATAGACGAACGGACCGGACTATACGGATATTGTCACTGACAGGCTCAGTAGGGTGTCAGGATGAGTTCGCTCATCGACGTCCCTTTTGGTCAATAGCTGGTGGCGCATCACGTATGGCTGATACCTCTGACATGCTAGTGGTTAAATCCACGGCCATAGTATTGACGAGTCTTTAGAGTCCACCACACACAGTTACTCAAGTTTCGGGCGAAACGCTGTAGAGGCCGTATGGAGATATGGCAGGGTTCGATCAGATACGTGCGGTATTGCACGTATTGTGATCGGACGGATTTTACTAGCCGGCTTTGGCTTAAGCCGGATCCTAGTATTTGACAGTGTAGTTTTGTCTCTTTGCATTTGTGTTCAGTGGGAATACAAATGCGGGCATGTATTTGCAGTAGTGGGGTCTTCCTATAATTTATTACGGGGTCAGTTTTCTGAAGTTGCCAGTTTGCATTCCGTTCCGGCCAGTTTTCTTTTGTTCCTTCGCGGCCGGACTTTCCGATGGAAGGGGGTTATTTGCAAGTTTGCAAATAACTTTTTGTGGAGGGGTTTCTTGCATTTGTGGCATTATGAAAGGTTAAGCATCTTTGCTTTTTCATGATGGCTTGCTTTATTGAGATTAGAGTTGATTTGAAATTGAGATGACTTTGTTATCATCATATTTGCTTATGGTCACCCATTCTCTTTTCCTACACTCACCTCTCTTCTTGTTTTGTTTTTCCCTCCACCATTTTTGGAAGAGGAGGCCGGCAACACTTTAGGAGGAGAAATGAGAGAGGTTCATTTTAGTGTGTGGCAATTTTCTTCATCTCATTTTTCATGCTAGGAAAAATGAAAGTACCATTTTTCCTTACCTTCATTCCTCCACATCCATGGCAACCTAAACCCCAAGAGACAACAGATTCTACACTACATCTACAGCAAATCTTGGTCGCGTCGGCTAGCCAACTTCGCGCCCGAGTTGCCTCGGTCTGGAGGTAGGAGCCCGTAAATGAATCCGGCTACGTGGTGCCCTTTCCGACGAGGAGGTGACGCACGGAGATTCCGCGGGAGATTGGAGTGGAGACGAAGACCGAAGGACACGGATCGCTTGGTATATCTCTTCACCCATCTTTTAGTTTGCTAGTAGCTAGGTTAATGGCCCGATCCGGGTTGAAAGGGCGCGGTGGTGCCGGTTTGCCAGTTTGCAAAGTTTTTCGTTTCCGCATTCCGGTATCGGATCGACGGCCGGGGCGCCGCCGCGGACTTACATTTGTATCACTTGACCATGCTTGGGCCGCGGTTCCATCGCGCTTTTGATTGATCACTTGACCAAACTTTTGCAGATTGCTTCTGAGTAGGAAATAGAGGTTTTGGGATATTATTTTTGGGCCCAGATTTTCTGTAAGTGCTACAGTACTGCTTGGGGCCCGCTTCGGTAAATTTGTTCGATCGGATATTTTAAACATGCTAGTTCACAGTATTTACATTATATCTGCGACCGTGAATGTCACTCGATCGGTAAATCCTGTCTATCTGCTATAGCCCTTTTAGACGGATTTGCGAACGTGACTTTCACGTTGATGTTCTGTGTTGTGCTGTGAGGTTACGGATTGGTCGTGGGGGATAGCCTGAATGCAATGCTAGTACTGTTTTTGTTGTATTATGTACATTTGATATTGCGGGGCGAGCGTCCGACATGTGGACTGCCGTCACTGCCTGTTTGTATTATTATTTTGGGGCACGACCAGGTTGCGGTCGATGTACCCGTTGTATGTATATTTTACTTTCTGTACTAGGATTACCCCGTGGAAGGGTGCACGGATAGCCGGGTTCTAGAGGGCAATGGGCCCGCATCTCATGGCATTGAGACGGAGGGGGCTTCACTCTAGAATTGACGGGCTATTCGCCGCACTCGTAGGGGGTACAGGTTGACCCAGGAGGGGTGCCTAAGTTACCGGATTCTGTGAAGTGTTGGGTGGTCCATTCATGTTGCTGAAGGGGGCTGCCTCGCTTCAGGTTTTGGCGGGTAACCTGCCGCGCCCGTAGGGGTCTAGGATTTCATTGCACAGGTTATCCACACGACCAGGGGAACGTCGGGTTTCAGTAGCGGCTCTATGAAACCCGGGGATCCCAGATATCTGTATTGTTCTGTGATGCTGATTACTCTCTGTGATGTTGCATTTTATCACGCCTTGAGCGAAAATTATATATTATATATATACTAGTAGATGTTGTATATGTTTTGCATCCGCGCTAGTCCAGTCCCCGCTCTGTCGTTAGTTAGCTAACCTAACGGATGATGACGGGACTCAGTGGCGAATGCGGATGGCATATATGTACGTCATTATTTTCGTTCTTTATTGGTGTGATCAATTGATGGGACTGCGTTGATTCAGATCAATGCAAGATAAACAAACCTATTTGATGTTGTTGGAACATTTTTCAAAATGCTGTTATTGCAAGGGCATTCTCTTTTGTTTTGCATCGTGGTATTCAGTTGGAATATCCTGCTCCTCAGTCGACGAGGCAAGGGCCGAGATCCCTTCACCGGGAGTGACCCCTTGGACAAAAGTTTGCATCAGGGCAGTAACTTCACTATAGCCGATTACTTTTGCTTTGCATCGTGGTATTCAGTTGGAATATCCTGCACCTCATTCTACGGGGAAAGAGCCGAGATCCCTTCACCGGGAGTGACCTCTTTAGCAAAGGTTTTCGTCACTATATTTTTAAAAGCTATCCGTTCCTTCAACGATATCAAGTTCATTACGTTAAAGGTTTTCGCCAGAAACCATTCGTAGCCCTCCGTCGTTTCATATGGATAGTCAATAGTATTCAAGCTGTGTTTGTTGGCCAAAGTCAAGGCACAGTGTTTGGTAGCTGTTGGTTATTCATATGCAGCATAGATAGATGCGTTGGTTTGGGACAGTCGTATAGCCTTGTTGGCCAAAGTCAAAGGCTTGTACGGGTGGGTTCAAATCAACCTGGAGAACGACGGGTAGAACTTGACATGTGACTTATGATTTGTTGGCCAAAGTCAAGGTCATAAGAGCATGGGGCAAAAATCCACATCGGGAGTTTCTAAAGAAACTGAAACTTGCCAGATATGCGCATACCTTCTGGAATGTGATAACGTGAGCAGATTCCGTCACGTTATCATGCGATGATAGTTGGATCCCGATTCCCACTGATGAGTTGGTTTACTCCTCGGGTGATCCAGGCTAATTCTTCTTTCAGGTTTGGGGAAGAATTTGACGTTACAGTGGGAGGTTTCCTGATAAGATAAAGTGATAACCATTCTGATCTAGGTTAGAGTGCACGCTGAGTGTTTTTTTTCTCTCTCACTTTGGCAGCGACCATTGACCCGACCCTAGACTATGACTCAGTGACCAAGTTGACCGAACCTTCTTAACACTGGCTTTTGGATTGTCAGAGTTGCATACCTCATTGCCACTCCTACTTTTACCCTTTTCTCCAGGACACCCCGTATTACTACGAACGTCCACTTCCATTGGACAAAACCATCGTATGGTTATATACGAACTCGAAGGATTTTATTCGAGGATGGTTTCCGGTTCTGGAGAAAACAAATAGGACTATTCAGTTGTCTTTTCCTTTTACCTTCTCTCAGATTGCGAGTACTCCTTGGTTTAGGAGATAGTAAACCCATTATGCAAATTGGACAGTCTTCTTCCAAACCATAGGCAGGTGCCGACCGGTGGGGAATGAAGAAAATCAATTAGCCTAAATGGTGTACAGAAGGTATTAAGTTAAGACAAAGAAAGGGATTAGAAGGAGGGCAAAGTAAATTGCGACCGATATTCACGACCAAACCAAGTATTTCTTCGCCAATCCTAAATCACCTTTGTATTTCTCCAGGACACTCCGTATCACTACGAAGATCCACAGTATATTGGATATTCCATCATATGGTTATATAAGAACTCGAAAGGAACTTGTTCCAGTTCGGGGATGGATTCTGGTTCAGGAGAAATAGTAATAAGGTTCATTCGGTTGTCTTTTATCTTCACCTTCTCTCGCATTGCGAGTGTTACTAGGACTAGGACAGTACACCCGTTATGCTTATTGGATAGTCTTCTTTCAAACCATAGACTGGTGCCGAACGGTAGGGAAGGAAGAAAACCATTTGGCCTAAAGGGGTGTACAGAAGGTAATGACTAAAGACATATAAAGGGATTTGGTGAGATGGAAAAGAAATATACGGTTACAGTTGTGAATCTGGATAATGGAAGAGGCATTACTAGGAATACCCGGATACCCCATCGAAACATTTTAATGTTTCAGTTTCACTGTGTACTGTTAAAAGAAAACTGATTTCCCAATTAGACACTTTCTCCAGGGTATGTATTTACCCGGTTTGATTCTCACATCTGTATGGTTTTACAGATGATGAGTGGGAGTAAGTTATTAGGAATTAGGTGATCATCCTCATTATATCGGGATTCGTTGTAATTGGTGATATTTGAGGAAGTCACCTGGGTTGTTTGCCGGACGGCAAATATTTGGTTTTGAATATCTGTTGTTATGCACCAATTTCAAATTGATATATCTGTACGTCTATTTTCATAGAGTGAGATATACCTTTTTGAGATTTTGTCTATGACATTTACCTATATCAGTGGATGGTTAGGTAAGGAGCATTGAACAGCGGTGTAATTCTTCTTAACCATAAGTACAGTTTTCAACCTACGACACACAGTGAATGAGTTACTAGACTCGGGGGACTTATACAGAGTATTGTATATTGTCCAGTGTCCATTAGGACAGAGGGGTAGGTACTCGTACTATATTCGGTTTACTTATGACTTCTCTAGTTCTTAGACAGGTGTTTCGTGGAAACACAGGGTCTGAGTTTTGAGAAGTTATTGGTATATGAGTAAAGTAGAGAACCAGGTATTGCAAGTATCGGGATTCTTCAAGGTGATCGAAGATGTAGATACTTGTGTATGGTATTCAGTTGATAGTAATGAGAACTTGCTTCTCTTTTAGGTTACTCATAATTGGAAGCATTCCTAAGTTGAGTAACGCTGATCGGCCTCTTTCCATTTAGTTGACATGCACTGGAGACAGCTGCATGATTTGAATCTGGTTCAATTAAATCAGTGCCTCTGTTCCTGTATTGGATATAGAACAGTTCATATCTTGACATTGTTAAGATACGGGGAGTTGTCCGGCTTATGCTTAAAACCAGACTCCGGATAACTCAAGGCACGTTTCTGTAATGGCTGTTTGTGGGTTGACCCGGGCTATGACGAGGGTTGACTTTCTACCATCTGGAAGATCAATAGTGATATTGTTCTTGACTCGACACAGTTTTAATAAAAATGGATTTTTTCAGAAAACAGTAGTGGGAGTATGGTAAAACTGGAAGTGATTCCAGAACCGCAAACGATTACTGAAGATTTGATAAGAACTTAAAAATTCAATCTGGTTTGACATTCCATTGGCTACTCCGCAGATATGGTGGGTAACCTCAGGCACCCGAGAGGTACTTCGGTATGCTCAGGGACGGTGGCAGGGAGGTTCTTGTTTACCCAGACTTGCCATTGCTATTGTTCCAGACTGTGAGACCCGGCAGGAGGATGAGTATAGCGTCGTTCTAAACTAGCTTTAGAAGTGTACGTCTATATGACTTTGCCAGAGGGTTGTCGTGGTCAGTGGGAGCAGCGGAAGCATTGGTGGACAGGTGGCTTATGTCTATTTATAGACTAAAGCAGATATAGCGGAGATAGATCATCTATTTCTGATGTGACAGTCATAGGTTTGACTTCATCAGAATAGGGGATGGATCTGTTAAGAAGGTAGTAGGGTGTGATGTCCTGGTATTTGGATGACATACACAGAGTAGGAAGTGATATTCCTATACTACGATCAGTTATTCTTTGGTTGTCATACAGTGGTTTCTCAACATAGGACTTGGATATTATATCAGACATTCTGGTTACTGGACCTATGGTTTTAGATCTAGATTTGAGTGGTTTCCCAATCTGGGTACTTAGACAACATTCTATGAGTATTTAGAATGGACGACTCATGCCATGGTAGTATACCTGCAGGTGATGGAGTCACCCTCTCTAAAGGTGTCTTATAGACTAAATGGGAGAGGGATACGCATGATTGGCAGATCACTTGCTTAGGCAATTGAGTCAATCATAAGATGTCAAGTACCACACCAGATGTTGTTCTTGCAGTAGATGCAATAAGTTGATATTAATCCAATCCTAGAGAAACAGTCGGAAGCAGTTTTAGAACATAAGTGGATGTTCTAGGGATATGATAACGACAGCCTCATTTTGGAGACGGTTATCATTCCAGGCTTCCATGGTGACCTGGACGGCAGAGTGGCCATTAGAGTTTTAGTTTTCCCTCTGACGAGTGGCAGTATTTTGGACAGGTGGTCCAGACGGATACTAAGGGAAGGATGGCGCAGGATACTGATTAAGTTCAGTTGACGATACAGTCTAAGAAGTTTGGATTTGGAGTTCATTTATGAGCTAGGTCCCATCAGACATCCAGACATTCTAAGACAGGTATTGCTCATTTCGGGAGATGGCTTTCTCCGCGAACATGGGATAAAGAGAGACATAGAAAGAAACACCATAGAAGATCCACTCACTGAGGCTATTCCTCGAATGCAATAGTTTCGCAAACGAGCTTTGTGAGACTGACTAGTAGAGGAGTTGGGTGTTCGGTATCACACGGGCTGTGAGTATGCGACATCGCAATAATTAGCCTTGAGTGAAAGTGGGAGATTGTTGGAGATAGTGCCCTCAGAGTCAATTATTGGATCACAGGTACGTGATTGCAATGATTGAGGGAGGACCTATCCCGGTAGGACAGTCTTACTCAAGATGATAGTATGCTATCTGTTTTATCTTTATCATCGTGTATTGCTTTAGGTGACCTTACGAGTCGCTATTACACGTTGATAGAGCCCATAGGATTCTTGCTTGACTACCAGCAGTATGAGGGCGATCATATACGTGGGAGCTGAGGTCTATAAGCACATCCTTAAAAAGTCCCTAGTCGTGGGAGTTTCGAGACAGGGCATTGATACTCCAGAGTAGATTAGTGTATACAGTCGAGACCCCGACGAGGGGCGGTGGCCGGTCTCACAAGCCACTGGTGTCAGTTGGTTCACCTAAGATGTATACAGGTGCTTATTGGGTTATGAGTACACCGGACAGGACTCGCCGGGAACCTGCTAGTTGGTATTATACCTGACGTTAGATAGCAGTTCCCTGGTGACATGTGTACAGGTTAGTTCATCGACCTGAGATCGTCATTTGTCTCGTGTGAGTTCCCACTGTGCTTTGATTACTACCCTACCACGGCTCAAAGGAGTCGTGCAAACAGGTTTTAGTTGGGTACAGTCCCGAGCCACATGGAGGCAGTGAGCGGATCTGCAGGGGTTCGTCTCTCCCGGTATTGGGGGTGAGGTCGCGCTGTGTCTAGGAGAGCCAGAACATGGAAAGTCCTTGGCCAAGGCAGGAGATTTGCTGGTAGGTATTCCAGTAGTATCTCAGGGTGTTCTGGGCTGCACTCCGACACGACTTGTACCGCTTTTGGGGGTCTGACTTTTACGTACCGCTTTTGGGGGTCTGACTTTTACCAACCCCCTAGGCTCGCCATGCGATGCTCATAGACAAACAGACCGGACTGTACTGATATTGTCACTGACAAGCTCAGTAGGGTGTCAGGATAAGTTCGCTCATCGACGTCCCTTTTGGTCAATAGCTGGTGGCCTGTCACGTATGGCTGATACCTCTGACATGCTAGTGGTTAAATCCACGTCCATAGTATTGACGAGTCTTTAGAGTCCACCACACACAGTTACTCAAGTTTCGGTCGAAACGCTGTAGAGGCCGTATGGAGATATGGCAGGGTTCGATCAGATACGTGCGATATTGCACGTATCGTGATCGGACGGATTTTACTAGCCGGCTTTGGCTTAAGCCGGATCCTTGTATTTGATAGTGTAGTTTTGTCTCTTTGCATTTGTGTTCAGTGGGAATACAAATGCGGGCATGTATTTGCAGTAGTGGGGTTTTCCTGTAATTTATTACGGGGTCAGTTTTCTGAAGTTGCCAGTTTACATTCCGTTCCGGCCAGTTTTCTTTTGTTCCTTCGCGGCCGGACTTTCCGATGGAAGGGGGTTATTTGCAAGTTTGCAAATAACTTTTTGTGGAGGGGTTTCTTGCATTTGTGGCATTATGAAAGGTTAAGCATCTTTGCTTTTTCATGATGGCTTGCTTTATTGAGATTAGAGTTGATTTGAAATTGAGATGACTTTGTTATCATCATATTTTCTTATGGTCACCCATTCTCTTTTCCTACACTCACCTCTCTTCTTGATTTGTTTTTCCCTCCACCATTTTTGGAAGAGGAGGCCGGCCACACTTTAGGTGGAGAAATGAGAGAGGTTCATTTTAGTGTGTGGCAATTTTCTTCATCTCATTTTTCATGCTAGGAAAAATGAAAGCACCATTTTTCCTTACCTTCATTCCTCCACATCCATGGCAACCTAAACCCCAAGAGACAACAGATTCTACACTACATCTACAGCAAATCTTGGTCGCGTCGGCTAGCCAACTTCGCACCCGAGTTGCCTCGGTCCAGAGGTGGGAGCCCGTAAAAGAATCCGGCTACGTGGTGCCCTTTCCGACGAGGAGGTGACGCACGGAGATTCCGTTGGAGATCGGAGTGGAGACGAAGACCGAAGGACACGGATCGCTTGGTATATCTCTTCACCCATCTTTTAGTTTGCTAGTAGCTAGGTTAATGGCCCGATCCGGGTTAAAAGTGCGCGGTAGTGCCGGTTTGCTAGTTTGCAAAGTTTTTCGTTTCCGCATTCCGGCGTCGGATCGACGGTCGGGGCGCCGCCGCGGACTTACACCATTATCTTATTTTGCAACTTCTCTTGTGAGATTGCAAGGTCTGATTTAGGTAATTGATCTCATTAGCTTGTACTTGGATTGCAATTTCAATAAACCTTCATTTTGTTCAATTAGTTCTTTATACTCTTGTTCTTACTTTTTCTTGCAATTTTCTCATGTGTTTTGTTGTATATTTTTCTCTCTTTATTTTTACCATGATGTGTGAGTAGTTCTTTTACTTAGGTAATGGTGAGGTAGGTTGGTGAATGACTTACTTTCCAACCCCTTATTCTTGATTCTTTTGCACTTAATGAACTTCATTCCTTAATGTCTATAACTTATTGTACTATTGCTTAATAGGATATGTTGTTTTCAACGATTGCTTATCAACCTTTAACACATATCCTGTTCTTTCTTTACATATCCTTTGTGTCACATTGAGATTGAAGTAGAAAGGAGGGTTAAATTTAAGTAAGTGGAGGGAACTAGCTGTAAGTCCATGCTACCTCTCTCGGTACTTTCTGGAATGCGGAATTTGGTAAAAAACGATTTTTACGGAGGTGGTAACATGGACCTAAAACCCGGATCTTGGTTAAACATCAATCTAACAACCTAACTATGAGTTTCTAGCTACTCGGTTAGGGGGTTATACCTTGCTTGTCTTGAACTCCTTCGTCTTCAAGCTCCGATGGTGGTCCGGATTGGCTTCTTCTCGTCGTCTCCGTACGCCGAAGATAGATCCACCTGAAAGCTCC
This sequence comes from Agapanthus africanus, assembly GCA_030015575.1. NCBI lineage: Eukaryota > Viridiplantae > Streptophyta > Magnoliopsida > Asparagales > Amaryllidaceae > Agapanthus > Agapanthus africanus. The sequence continues at coordinate 824,670,449 of CM057338.1, read as the reverse complement.
AACCTTTGGCTCCTTCTTCGTTCTTTGAAGAAACTAGTTCACTCGGTTTGCTAAACCTTGTGAACTAGAATGAGTAGAGAATAGTTTGTGTGGGATTTTATCTATGGTTCTTGATTCTCAACTCATGAGACAAGAGAACCATAGATTAAAGAGAGGGAGCAAGAGCAAGAGAGTGAGAGCAAAGCAAGAGAGCTCAAGAACAAGAGAGAGAATGAGCAAGAAAGAATGAGCAACTCTTTTGTCTCTCACCCTCTCATAATCCAAAGTCATGATAACTCATCATACTAAAAAAGTCTTATGTGATGGTTGAAATAACCATAACCATATCATTTCATGCACTCATTTTACACAAATGAGCAAGCAAACAAAAGTCTTTGCCATGAAATGATGGCTATGGTTATCATGATGGTCAACTAGTCAAGTCTAGTCAACCGGTCAACAAAGTCAACAAGTCAACAAAAGTCAACAAGTCAACAACCATGTCACCATAATTCTTAATTAATATAATAATTAATCACATATCATATTCTCATTAGGGTTGAACAAAAAGTCAAATAGTCAACGGTCAACTGTCAACAACCCTAATGAGAATCCGCTGCCTCTGCCTCCCTGTCAACTGTGCATACACACCCGCATCCGCGTTCCGAGGAACACGAATGCAAACCGGATAAATCCAATCCCAAAAGGTACACTAGGATCTGGCTTAAAACAAAGCCCGCTAGTGTAAACTGTCCGGACACTGTACGTGCACAAGTGCACGGATGTGACCGAACTCTGTCGCAAAACCATGCGACCTGTCGCAATACCATGCGACCTCTACTCTTTTGCCTAAAGGCGAAAAGCTTTCTGTGTGGGACTCTAAAGACTCGACACTACGCTGGCAGTGGGTTTAACCACAGACCGCAAGCGGCACTAGCTGTGCGTAACGGTCCCCAGGTTGTGCCGACAAGAAGACCGACGAGGCGAAACCCATCTGAACTCCTACTGAGCCTGAGTGTGACATTCTCCGTACAGTCCGGTCTGTTCGTCTGATACATCGCATGGCGGGCCTAGGGGGCGGTAAACGTCAGTCCCCCAATAGCGGTACAAGTCGTGCCGGAGCGAAGCCCAAAACACCCTGAGATAACACTGGAAACCTACCAGTATATCTCGTTTGCCCTGGCCAGGGACTACTCGTGTAATGGCTCTCCTAGACACAGCGCGATGTCAACCCCCAATACCGGAAGAGACGAATTCTGTCTAACCGTCACTGCCTCCAAGTGCTTCAGGACTGCACCCAACCACTACCTGTTTGCACGACTCCTTTGAGCCGTGGTAGGGTAGTGATCAAAGTACAGTGGGAACACACTCGAGGCGAAGTGACAGTGTCAAGTCAGCGGACTAAGCTGTACTCATGTCACCTGGGAACTGATAACTGACGATAGGCATAATACCAACTGGTCAGTTCCCGACGAGTCCTGTCCAGTGTACCCGTAACCTAACGAGCACCCGCATATTATCTCAAGTACGACGTACTGACGGCTGTGGGACAGACCGTCTCCCACACTGGGATGAGAAGCGCATGCGCTGGTCTACTCCGGAGTATCGATGCCCTGTCTCGATAGTCCTGCGACCAGGGACCTCCATAAGGATGTTCTTATAGATTACCCAGCCCCACTAGTGTGACGTCCATCACATCGCTGGTAATCAAGCAAAGATCCTAAGGGCTCCACTAATGTGTATAGGCGATATACAAAAATAAACACATGTACACATTGAAGTAGAAACAAACCAAGTAGCATACTACTATTTTGAGCAAGATTGTATATACAAGGTGAATATCCCAAGCATCCATTAAGTAATATACAAACTAGTATGATACAGTAATGGCCTCTAGGGCATATACACTAACAATCTCCCACTTGCACTAAGGCCATGTACTGGCGTATCGAAGACCTATCATCTCGATCAGCCGCTCGAACTGAGTCTGGGGCAGGGCCTTGGTGAATGGATCTGCAGTGTTATCTTCTGAAGCGACTCTCCGAACCTCGATCTCCTGGCGATCCACGATCTCCCTGATCAGGTGATACCGCCTCAAGATGTGCCTGGATCTCTGATGGGACCTGGGTTCCTTCGCTAAAGCTATAGCCCCGTTGTTGTCGCAATACAGAGGTATTGGATCAACAATGGACGGAACCACCTGAAGTTCTTTCAAGAACTTCCTCATCCAGACAGCTTCTTTTGCGGCATCAGATGCAGCGATGTATTCCGCTTCCATCGTCGAGTCTGCAACGGTTTCCTGTTTGGAACTCTTCCAACACACCGCCCCTCCATTGAGGGTAAAGACAAAACCCGACATGGACTTGGAATCATCCTTGTCACTCTGGAAGCTGGAGTCAGCAAAGGCCTCGATCTGGAGGTCTTTTCCGCCATACACCAAGAACATCTCCTTAGTCCTTCTCAGGTACTTGAGAATATTCTTTACCGCTATCCAGTGTTTCTCCCCAGGGTTTGACTGATACCGGCTTACCACACTCAGTGCATAAGCTACATCCGGTCTGGTACACAACATCGCATACATTATAGAGCCTACCGCAGAAGCGTAGGGTATAATAGACATGCGATCCCTCTCCAAATCAGTCTTGGGAGACATCTCTTTAGAGAGGGTGATCCCGTGACAAGCCGGTAGGTTACCGCGCTTGGAATCTTCCATACTGAATCTTTTCAGTATGGTGTCGATGTACCTGGACTGAGAAAGTCCTAATATCCTCTTGGATCTGTCACGGTAGATCCGGATACCCAGAATGTATGAGGCATCACCCAGGTCTTTCATGGAGAACCTGTGTGACAAGAACCCCTTGACAGATTGTAGTATAGGAATGTCATTTCCTATTAAGAGAATGTCATCCACGTATAAAACGAGGAATACTACAGTTCTCGCTACAAATCTACTATAGATGCATGGTTCATCTGGATTTTTGATAAAGCCAAATTCTTTGACCGTCTCATCAAAGCAGATGTTCCAACTCCGCGATGCCTTCTTTAGTCCATAGATGGACTTAAGCAACTTGCACACCTTTCCGCTGCTCCCACTCTGAATGAAACCCTCTGGGTGGTCCATATAGACACACTCCTCTAAATTTCCATTTAGAAAAGCGGTCTTTACGTCCATTTGCCAGATCTCATAATCGGGAAGGCAGCAATGGCAAGAAGGATCCGAATGGATTTCAGCATGGCTACTGGAGAAAAGGTTTCGTCATAGTCCAAGCCAGGTCTTTGACGAAAACCCTTTGCTACCAGCCTAGCTTTATAGGTCTCAACCTGTACATCTACACCAATCTTCCTTTTGAAGATCCACTTACATCCTACGGGTTTTACCCCGTCTGGAGCAATGTCCAACGTCCATACCTTGTTGGTGTACATGGACTCCATTTCGGTCCGCATTGCATCCAGCCATTTCACTGAGTCAACGCTCTGAACGGCCTGCTGGAAGCTAGTAGGCTCATCATATTCTATGATGCAATCCTCTCTATCCCCGTCTACGAGAAAACCGTAGTATCTCTCGGGCGGATGAGACTGCCTACTGCTCCTGCGGAGCGGCGTAGGAATGTCCTGTTCTTTCGAACCCTCTGGTTCCACTAAACTTTCAGTAATAGTCCGTGGTTCTGGAATTTCTTCCAGTTCTACTGCGCTCCCACTTATTTCCTTTTCTAAGAACTGGTGTTCTAGAAAGTGGGCATGACGAGAAACAAGAACTTTTTGTTCCTCTTCGCAGTAGAAGAAATATCCTTTGGAATTCTTTGGATATCCCACAAACTTGCACAGTACTGAGCGTGCCTCGAGCTTGTCCGCATGCTGCTTTTTGACAAAAGCTGGACTTCCCCATGTCTTAATGTGATTAAGATGGGGTCTCTTCCCACACCACATCTCAAATGGCGTGGTAGGCACAGTTTTAGTGGGAACTCGGTTCAAAAGGTATGCGGGTGATTCTAGCGCATATCCCCAGAATGATCGCGGTAACTCTGCGTTACTCATCATGGACCGCACCATATCCAATAGGATGCGGTTCCGTCTCTCCGATACACCGTTATGTTGCGGGGTGTATGGAGGAGTAAGCGGAGAGAGAATTCCGTTCTCTTTTAAATAGTCCAGGAACTCGGCACTTAAGTATTCTCCACCTCGATCCGATCTTAGAATCTTAATACTTTTGCCGGTCTGTTTCTCTACTTCATTCTTATACTCCTGGAATTTTCCAAAGGCTTCGGACTTATGTTTCATTAAGAAGACATAACCGTACCTTGAGAAGTCATCCGTAAAAGTAATGAAGTAAGAATAACCGCTTCGCGCATGTGTAGACATTGGGCCGCACACGTCACTGTGTACGAGTCCCAAGAGCTCGCTCGCTCTTACTCCATGTCCAGTAAACGGAGTCTTTGTCATCTTTCCTTTGAGACAAGATTGACAAGTGGCATACGATTGATATTCGAACGCATTCAAATATCCTTCTGTATGTAACTTAGTCAACCTTCTCTCATTGATGTGACCCAGTCTACAATGCCACAAGAAAGTCTGATTTATTTCTGGAGACTTTCTTTTGTGTGTATTCTGGACATTGAAAATCTGTGGTTGGTTTAATACGTATATACCATTACTCAATGTACCTGACCCAATCATAACTTGATTAAGGTGAATGTTTACAACATTACTTACAAACGCAAATTCATAACCTTCTTTAGAAACTAAAGATACAGAAATGATATTACAAGTTGCGTTGGGTACAAAAAAGCAATTACGCAAAACCAAAACATGTCCATCTGACATTCCCAGGTGATAGTCCCCCACGGCTTTAGCATCCATGCTAGCTCCGTTCGCAACTCTGAGGGTCATGTCACCTGCCTTCAAAACCCTACGGTTTCTCAACGCCTGCAAAGAATTACAGATATGAGATCCTGATCCGGTATCCAATACCCAGGAAGTAGAGTTTATTGAAAGACAGTTTTCAATAACATACACACCTGAAGCTGAAGCTGCAACCTGCTTCAATTCCTGTGTTCTGGCCTTCCAGGCCCTGCAATCATTCTTCCAGTGTCCTTTCTTATGACAATAGAAGCATTCTTCCTTATCCACAAGCTTCCCCGCTTTCTTTGTTGCTTTAGCTTTTCCCTTCGTATCCACTTTACTAACACCGCCCCTTGGTTTGGCGGGGGCTTTCTTCTTCTTTCCCTTGGCTTTCGCCTTGGACCTAGAAGAAGATGATCCTCCTACAAACAAAGTGGATGTTTCCCTACCTTTCTGTAGGGTGCCCTCTGCGCTCCTCAGCATGTTGAGGAGCTCTGAAAGTTCAACCTCTTTTTCTTGTAAGTTGAAGTTCAGTATGAACTGGGCGTAAGTGGAAGGAAGGGACTGGAGAACTATATCCGTATAGAGTTCACTCTCCAATGTGGTCCCTAGGTCCGCGAGCTCCTCAATGTAGCTGATCATCTTTAGCACGTGCTCGGCTACTGATGATCCGACGGCCATCTTTGTCGAGAATAACTTTTTCGACGCTTCGTATCTCGCGATACGTGATTGCTCTCCATACAGTTCTTTTGTATGGAGAAATATGGATTCAAGGTCCATATTCTCGTGCCTCCTCTGATGTTCGTTGTCCATCGAGGCAAGTACGAGGCACTTGGCCTTCGCGCTATCAATCTCCCAAGTCTTGCGGATTTCCTTATCCGCGACGCTGGAAGTGGGACCAGGGACAGGGGGAGCTTTGGTGGTAAGAAGATACCCCAGCTTGTCGTAAGTGATTGCTATCTTGACATTCCTGAGCCAATCTTTGTAGTTTGGCCCTGTCAGTTTGTTTTTATCTAGGAGTAACTTAAGTCCAGTCATGTCGATTTGGTCGCTGTAATTAGGAGAGAGAAGAAGAAACACTCAGCATGATGCTCTTGCAAGTTTAGAGTGGTTTTTAGTTTGTCTAAACAGGATGGCTCCCACTGTTTCTCGAATCCCTCCTCAAACCATAAAGGAAGAATTAGCCGGGATCAATCCCACCGCACAATACTTGCTTAACCGTTCAGCCAGGCCGGTGTCGGTACTTCGAGGGAGGTTTTCCAACGCTTTCGCGAAGTTCCTTAATTAAAGAACCTCTTTTCTCTGGGGGCGTAGCCCCGCTAACACCTTTCTAGGCACCTACTAGGTTTATAGCATTGATCGTTTAGTGAGAAATTTCCCGAGGAGTAGCATATACTCACAGTAGGATCGGGATCCAAATATCATCGCGTGACGAAACTGAAGGAATCCTACCAGAATTATCACATTCCAAATAGTATGCAAATCTAGCAAGTTTCAGTACTTATGAAACTCCCGATGTGGATTTTTGCCCCATGCTCTTATGACCTTGACTTTGGCCAAAATATCATAAGTCACATGTCAAGTTCTACCCGTCATTATCCAGGTTAATTTGGATCCATCCGTACCTACCCTTGACTTTGGCCAAAATGGCAGTACGACTGTCCCAAACCAACGCATCTATCTATGCTACACATGAACACCCAATAGCTACCAATCACTGTGCCTTGACTTTGGCCAACGTACACAGCTTGAATACTATTGACTATTCATATGAAACGACGGAGGGCTACGGATGGTTTTGGCAAAACCGTGAACGTAGTGAACTTGATTTGGTCGATGGAACGAGATAGCTTTTAAAAGGAGTGGCTCAAGCTCCGCATTTAAAAGTTGGTTTTGAAAAGAACCGAGTGGTTTTTCGAAAGTGTTCCAACGACTTTAACTTGGTTTATTATCTTGCATTAGTTTTTTTAATGCGTGATATTCTTGCATTAGTTCTTTTAATGCGTCCCATCATTTAATCCTACCATTGCAGAAAACAACCAAAATATGACGTACGCTTATGCCATTCGCATTCGCCACGGGGCCCCGTCATTACCCGTTAGGTTACTTAACTAACGACAGAGCGGGGGCTGGGCTAGCGCGTCTGTAAAACATAAGCAACGCCTAAATAATATCATATATAGATATACTGCAATGATAAACATTTCAGATCACAGATGAATACATTGGATATACTAGGAATCTGTAATTCGCACGAGCCTGTAACGAAAAACAGATTACACGGTCGCGGTGAATAGCCAATACCCCACCCAAGACCCCTACGGGTGCGGCAAACTACCCGCCAAGTACTCGAAGCGTAGCAACCTCCCTCATCTCCATGAGTAGGCCACTCGACACTTCGGCATACCCGGTAGTTTGTGCACCCCCTCCATGGGTCTATCCTAGGAGCAAAAACAGTAAAAAGAAATTATACAATGACGGCTACAACCCCGACCCGGTTGTGCGGCCATACAAATAATTATTACATCAATTTATAAATTTACATGAATTGAAAGAAAAGAAAAACTCTCGTCTCACAACCCCCGGCTATTCACCCGCGACAATCCAACATATTCATATACACATTCCAGCAACATTACAGATCACAGATTTGTATAACCCCCACTAATCGACATATAGCGATTAGTAGACGTTCAATACAAATATCACATTACAGAAAACCCCGTTAGCTTAAGTCTTTTAGAAGTTCGATCAAAAATACGGATTTTCGGGACCCCAAAATAAAATTTTCGTTCTGGAAAATCTGAGCAGAAAATATATATACTAAAAATCCCAAAATACCCCCAGAATAACACTGCACCAAAGATTGTCCTCGGCCGAGTCAACTCGGCCGCGGATCCGCGGCGAGAGCGTACTCCCGCCGCGTTTCCGCGGCGCTTTGACTCGATCGTGGGACCATCTTTGGTCGTTAATCACACAAAAGCCTGAGCCGATTTTAGGTGTTAAAATAATCAACTTTTGAACAGTAAAAAAATCGACAGAAACTCGAATTTTTGGGGTTCGTTTTCGGGACTTTTTCTTTGATCGATCTTCTAGTTACTTGCTAACATGTTAGATAGAGTTTAACTAGGCTCTGATACCACTGTAAGTCCATGCTACCTCTCCCGGTACTTTCGGGAATGCGGAATTTGGTAAAAAACGATTTTTACGGAGGTGGTAACATGGACCTAAAACCCGGATCTTGGTTAAACATCTATCTAACAACCTAACTATGAGTTTCTAGCTACTCGGTTAGGGGGTTATACCTTGCTTGTCTTGAACTCCTTCGTCTTCAAGCTCCGATGGTGGTCCGGATTGGCTTCTTCTCGTCGTCTCCGTACGCCGAAGATAGATCCACCTGAAAGCTCCAACCTTTGGCTCCTTCTTCGTTCTTTGAAGAAACTAGTTCACTCGGTTTGCTAAACCTTGTGAACTAGAATGAGTAGAGAATAGTTTGTGTGGGATTTTATCTATGGTTCTTGATTCTCAACTCATGAGACAAGAGAACCATAGATTAAAGAGAGGGAGCAAGAGCAAGAGAGTGAGAGCAAAGCAAGAGAGCTCAAGAACAAGAGAGAGAATGAGCAAGAAAGAATGAGCAACTCTTTTGTCTCTCACCCTCTCATAATCCAAAGTCATGATAACTCATCATACTAAAAAAGTCTTATGTGATGGTTGAAGTAACCATAACCATATCATTTCATGCACTCATTTTACACAAATGAGCAAGCAAACAAAATTCTTTGCCATGAAATGATGGCTATGGTTATCATGATGGTCAACTAGCCAAGCCTAGTCAACCGGTCAACAAAGTCAACAAGTCAACAAAAGTCAACAAGTCAACAAAGTCAACAAGTCAACAACCATGTCACCATAATACTTAATTAATATAATAATTAATCACATATCATATTCTCATTAGGGTTGAACAAAAAGTCAAATAGTCAACGGTCAACTGTCAACAACCCTAATGAGAATCCGCTGCCTCTGCCTCCCTGTCAACTGTGCATACACACCCGCATCCGCGTTCCGAGGAACACGAATGCAAACCGGATAAATCCAATCCCAAAAGGTACACTAGGATCTGGCTTAAAACAAAGCCCGCTAGTGTAAACTGTCCGGACACTGTACGTGCACAAGTGCACAGATGTGACCGAACTCTGTCGCAAAACTATGCGACCTGTCGCAATACCATGCGACCTTTACTCTTTTGCCTAAAGGCGAAAAGCTTTCTGTGTGGGACTCTAAAGACTCGACACTACGCTGGCAGTGGGTTTAACCACAGACCGCAAGCGGCACTAGATGTGCGTAACGGTCCCCAGGTAGTGCCGACAAGAAGACCGACGAGGCAAAACCCATCTGAACTCCTACTGAGCCTGAGTGTGACATTCTCCGTACAGTCCGGTCTGTTCGTCTGATACATCGCATGGCGGGCCTAGGGGGCGGTAAACGTCAGTCCCCCAATAGCAGTACAAGTCGTGCCGGAGCGAAGCCCAAAACACCCTGAGATAACACTGGAAACCTACCAGTATATCTCGTTTGCCCTGGCCAGGGACTACTCGTGTAATGGCTCTCCTAGACACAGCGCGATGTCAACCCCCAATACCGGGAGAGACGAATCCTGTCTAACCGTCACTGCCTCCAAGTGCTTCAGGACTGCACCCAACCACTACCTGTTTGCACGACTCCTTTGAGCCGTGGTAGGGTAGTGATCAAAGTACAGTGGGAACACACTCGAGGCGAAGTGACAGTGTCAAGTCAGCGGACTAAACTGTACTCATGTCACCTGGGAACTGATAACTGACGATAGGCATAATACCAACTAGTCAGTTCCCGACGAGTCCTGTCCGGTGTACCCGTAACCTAACGAGCACCCGCATACTATCTCAAGTACGACGTACTGACGGCTGTGGGACAGACCGTCTCCCACACTGGGATGAGAAGCGCATGCGCTGGTCTACTCCGGAGTATCGATGCCCTGTCTCGATAGTCCTGCGACCAGGGACCTGCATAAGGATGTGCTTATAGATTACCCAGCCCCACTAGTGTGACGGCCATCACATCGCTGGTAATCAAGCAAAGATCCTAAGGGCTCCATTAATGTGTATAGGCGATATACAAAAATAAACACATGTACACATTGAAGTAGAAACAAACCAAGTAGCATGCTACTATTTTGAGCAAGATTGTATATACAAGGTGAATATCCCAAGCATCCAATAAGTAATATACAAACTAGTATGATACAGTAATGGCCTCTAGGGCATATACACTAACACTAGCTGGATAGGGCATGTAGCCAAAAAGTATATGTCCTTTACTTTCTAACCACATTTAGTTTGTTTCATCCTCATTTCATCTAATTTCCTATCACTTTGTAGTTTTTATTTGTTTCAACTTGATGTCGTATCCTAAATGATTCGTTGTAATCGGTTTAGATACGACAAACTTTTAAATTTCAAGTAAAAACTAGAAATGTCCGTTTCGAATCAAGAATGAAAGTTGGGGGTAATGCCACAAGTCAATTTACCAAATCTTAGCCTAAGTATCCCGTAAATATCACTTTTCCCTTAAACATCGTATTTTTATAACCTCGTTAAAAAACAAAATTCAACTCATTTATTTCTAACTCAAAACGAACGTCATGATATCCATTCTCTGTGGATCGACCCGTACTTGCCGGATTGCTACTGTTTACCGCCGAAAACAGAGACTAACTGGGATGGATCGTCTTGCCTGAATTTGGGGGCAGATGTTATTTAGACTTATCCATCTACCTCTTCGAAGATACCAAGTTGATTTATGGCACCATGCGTCAGAGGTTTGGACAGACGCATCCGTTGTAGCGTGACTTTATCAGATTGTCCCTCATTTGTGAGGTTTTTTTTTATTGTGGGAACACTCTTCCCTGCAGGCGCAAGCCCCTACAGTTAATTACTTATCGCGTTGCGATAACCGCTTTCTCCTTCTCAAGCAGTTCACTTCATGTCTTGTTATATTAATGTTTGTTTTGGTTGCCCGTGGATTGTATACGGAGACTAGTTTATGTCATCGTCCGTAGGGCGCAGATCCGTCCAAATTCGTATATTTTTAATTTGGATTTGTTTTATTTAAGGATCGTTAATCTAGTTTGAGATTAAGATCAACGTAAATATATGAGCATTTGGGCTCAATTTATTTTAACTAAGGATACGTTAGTCTTATTTGAGACTAAGATCAACTTAGCATAATTTTAAGATCATTTTTATTTCAGATCCAACAACAGAACATTTGGGCTCAGCTATAAGAAATTTTTCATAGAGACTTAGCCAATTTGGGCTTAGTCTGCTCAGTCTTTTTTTGTTCAAAAGAGCTAAGCACTTATTTGGGCTCTACTTGTTCAACCCCCATTTTTTTATGCAAAAGTGCTAAGCACTTGTTTGAAGATCTGGCGTTCACATGGGTATCATGTGAAGCCTTCAGTTATAAGCGATGCCCAATCAGTGCTAAGCACTCAGTTATTTGACTGAATATATATAGTGCTAAGCACTTTTTTATATGGCGTCCACGTGAGAAGCACGTGCGGCGCTGGACGCTGCCCAATCAGTGCTGAGCACTCAGCCATTTTGGCTGTATATGAAGTGCTAAGCACTTTTGTATGGCGTCGACGTGAGGGGCGCGTGCGGTGCTAGGCGCTGCCCAATTAGTGCTAAGCACTCAGCCATTTGGGCTCTATATGAAGTGCTAAGCACCTTTATTCAGAGCTCACGTGTATTTCACATGAGGCACTGACCTTATGCTTTGGGTGCCCACATGTCTTTCACGTGAGGCGCTGGGCGCTGTTGGGAGAGCGCCTATGTGGGAAGCACGTGAGGCGCTATGTTCTTTTTTCTTTTTTAGAGATTAAATCTCTGTTAATAGCATTTTAACCATTAATGATCACCAAGATTTTTGTTTTGAAGATATGGGATTAGGTTTTCTTTAAGAACTAAGTTCTTTTATAAGAACTATATTTTCTGAGGAATTAAATTCCCATAGGATTGGTTCTTTTCCTAGTTCTTTTCTGAATCTTTGATTCTCAAAAACAAGATCTTCCCGATGAGAAATAAATTCTCAATTTATGGGAGACTTGTCTTGTGGATCATAGATCCAGAGAAAGAACTAAGTTCTTGAGAAGGGTTAAACCCTTAGATAGCTATGATAGCTAAAGGAGATGTTTTGATCTCTGTGGTTTATTTACCTAGGGTTTGAGAGGAAAAAGATCTTCTTCTCTATTGAGAACTAAATTCTCTATTATTTTGAGAGCCTTCTGTATTTTTTTGTAGAAGTTATGGGGGGTTCTTCCTATATATCTATTTATTGAAACTTGAAGTCTCGGATCCTGTATATAGTAGAGTGTTCAGTCAAAAATATTGCACATTTGATGGAACATTTTCCGTACTTTTGTTAAGTACTTAAAGGTGTTTATCGTAAATATGGAACATATGTGGGTTTATCTGCAAAATACTCTTTATCATATGTTCATACACTATACTTAACATTATGAAGGAAAATATATGCATATAATATTTATATAATATTTTAGTAATTTAAATATGCTTATCATATCAAATATCCCTAATCAATATTCTTAAAATATTGTATCATATAAAATGATTAGGAAAATATCTTAAAATAATATCAAATATTACTAATACTATGAATTGAAATATTGTGCAGATATGAGCTCAGGTCTGTTAGTGTATATGCCCTAGAGGCCATTACTGTTTCATACTAGTTTGTATATTACTTAATGGAAGCTTGGGATATTCACCTTGTATATACAATCTTGCTCAAAATAGTAGTATGCTACTTGGTTTGTTTCTACTTCAATGTGTACTTGTGTTTATTTTAGTATATCACCTATACACATTAGTGGAGCCCTTAGGATCTTTGCTTGATTACCAGCGTTGTGATGGCAGTCACACTAGTGGGGGCTGGGTAATCTATAAGCACATCCTTATGCAGGTCCCTAGTCGCAGGACTATCGAGACAGGGCATCGATACTCCGGAGTAGACTAGTGCATGCACTTCTCATCCCAGTGTGGGAGACGGTATGTCCCACAGCCGTTAGTACGTCGTACTGGAGATAGTATGCGGGTGCTCGTTAGGTTACGAGTACACTGGACAGGACTCGTCGGGAACTGACCGGTTGGTATTATACCTATCGTCAGTTATCAGTTCCCAGGTGACATGAGTACAGCTTAGTCCGCTGACTTGACACTATCACTTTGCCTCGAGTGTGTTCCCACTGTACTTTGATTACTACCCTACCACGGCTCAAAGGAATCGTGCAAACAGGTAGTAGTTGGGTGCAGTCCCGAAGCACTTGGAGGCAGTGACGGTTAGACAGGATTCGTCTCTCCCGGTATTGGGGGTTGACATCGCGCTGTGTCTAGGAGAGCCATTACACGAGTAATCCCTGGCCAGAGCAAGCGAGATATACTGGTAGGCTTCCAGTGTTATCTCAGGGTGTTTTGGGCTTCACTCCGACACGACTTGTACCGCTATTAGGGGACTGACGTTTACCGCACCCCTAGGCCCGCCATGCGATGTATCAGAAGAACAGACCGGACTGTATGGAGATTGTCACAGTCAGACTCAGTAGGAGTTCAGATGGGTTTCACCTCGTTAGTCTTCTTGTCGGCATCTACCTGGGGACCGTTACGCACAGCTAGTGCCACTTGCGGTCTGTGGTTAAACCCATTGCCAGCGTAGTGTCGAGTCTTTAGAGTCCCACACAGAAAGCTATTCGCCTTTAGGCAAAAGAGTAGAGGTCGCATGGTTTTGCGACAGGTCGCATGGTTTTGCGACAGGGTCCGGTCACATCCATGCACTTGTGCACGTACAGTGTCCGGACAGTTAACACTTGCGGGCTTTGGTTTAAGCCAGATCCTAATGTACGTTTTGGGATTGGTTTTATCCAGTATGTATTCGTGTTCCTCGGAACGCGAATGCGGGTGTGTATGCACAGTTGACGGAGAGACAGAGGCAGAGGATTCTCATTAGGGTTGTTGACCGTTGACTGTTGACTATTGACTTTTTGCTCAACCCTAATGAGAATATGATATGTAATTAACAATAATATTAATTAAGTATTGTGGTGACATGGTTGTTGAGGGGTTGACTTTGTTGACTTGTTGACATTGTTGACCGGTTGACTAGGTTGGACTAGTTGACCATCATGATGACAATGGCTATCATTTCATGGCAAAGACTTTTTACTTGCTTGTTCTCTTGTGCAATATGAGTGCATGAAATGATATAGCCATTTTGATTTAAACCATTTACACAATACTTGATTACTATTTTTTTGATGATGGTTTTGGATTATGAGAGCCAAGTGAGAAAAGTCTTTCTCATTCTATCATTTTCATTCTCTCTCTTGTTCTTGAGCTCTCATCTTCTTCCTCTTGCTATCCCTCTCTTTAGTCTATGGTTCACTTGTCTCATGTGTTGAGAACCAAGAACCATAGAGAAAATCCCAACACACTCTCCTCTACTCACTCCAGTTCACAAGGTTTAGCAAACCGAGTGAACTAGTTTCTTCAAAGTACGAAGAAGAAGCCAAAGGTAGAAGCTTTCAGGTGGATCGATCTTCGGCGCAAGGAGACGACGGGGTGAAGCCGATCCGGACAACCATCGAGGCGTGAAGACGAAGGAGTTCAAGAAAGAAAGGTATAACCCCCTAACCGAGTAGTTAACAACTCCTACTTAGGTTGTTAGTTAGATGTTTAACAAAGATCCGGTTTTGAGTCTATGTTACCGTCTCTAGAAAATTGTTTTTCACCAAATTCCGTATGCCCGAAAGTACCGGGAGAGGTAGCATGGACTTACAGTGGTATCAGAGCCTAGTTAAACTCTATCTAACATGTTAGCAAAGTAACTGGAAGATCGATCAAACAAAAAGTCACGAAATACACCAAAAATTCATGCTTGCTGTCGATTTTCAAAGTACTGTAAAAGTAATAAATCTTGCTTCAAAAATCGACTCAGGGTTTTTATAGCAAACTGCAAAAATTTCATCCACTGAACCGATCAAAGCGCCACGGAAACGCGGCGGGAGCGTGCTCCCGCCGCGGTTCCGCGGCCGAGTTGACTTGGCAGTAGGAAATTTTGGTTGCAGTTTGTTCAGTGGGGTATTTTGGGAATTTTGGAATATGTTTTTTCAGCCCAGATTTTCCAGAACGAAAATTTTGTGTTTGGGGCCTAAAAATCCGTATTTTTGATCGAACTTCTAAAGACTTAAGCTGACGGGTTTTTATCTGTGATGTGATATTTGTATTGAACGTCTGCAAATCGCTATATGTCGATTAGTGGGGGTTATACAAATCTGTGATCTGTGATTTGTAATGTCATTGGAATGTGTATATGAATTCATTGGATTGTCGCGGGTGAATAGCCGGGGGTTATGAGACGAGAGTTTTCTTTTCTTTCAATTCATGTAAATTTGTAAATTGATGTAATAATTATTTGTATGGCCGCACAACCGGGTCGGGGTTGTAGCCGTCATTGTATAATTTCTTTTTACTGTTTTTGCTCCTAGGATAGACCCATGGAGGGGGTGCACAAACTACCGGGTATGCCGAAGTGCCGAGTGGCCTACTCACGGAGTTGAGCGAGGTTGCTTCACTTCGGGTACTTGGCGGGTAGTTTGCTGCACCCGTAGGGGTCTCGGGTGGGGTATTGGCTATTCACCGCGACCGTGTAATCTGCTTTTCGTTACAGGCTCGTACGAATTGCGGGTTCCTAGTATATCCAATGTGTTCATCTGTGATCTAAAATGGCTATCATTGCAATATATCTATATATATGATATTATTTAGGCGTTTCTTATGTTTTACAGCCGCACTAGCCCAGCCCCCGCTCTGTCGTTAGTTAAGTAACCTAACGGGTAATGACGGGGTCCCGTGGCGAATGCGAATGGCATAAGCGTACGTCATATTTTGGTTGTTTTCTGCAATGATAGGATTAAATGATGGGACGCATTAAAAGAACTAATGCAAGAATATCACGCATTAAAAGAACTAATGCAAGAAAATAAACCAAGTAAAAGTCGTTGGAACAATTTCGAAAAACCACTCGGTTCTTTTCAAAACCAACTTTTAAATGCGGAGTTTGAGCCACTCCTTTTAAAAGCTATCTCGTTCCATCGATTATATCAAGTTCACTACGTTCACGGTTTCGCCAAAACCATTCGTAGCCCTCCATCGTTTCACATGAATAGTCAGTAGTATTCAAGCTATGTATGTTGGCCAAAGTCAAGGCATAGTGATTGGTAGTTATTGGGTATTCATGTGTAGCATAGATAGATGCGTTGGTTTGGGACAGTCGTACTGCCATTTTGGCCAAAGTCAAGGGTAGGTACGGGTGGATCCAAATTAACCAGGAGAATGACGGGTAGAACTTGACATGTGACTTATGATATTTTGGCCAAAGTCAAGGTCATAAGAGCATGGGGCAAAAATCCACATCGGGAGTTTCAAAAGATCTGAAACTTGCTAGTGTTGCATACCATTTGGAATGTGATGATTCTGGTAGGATTCCTTCAGTTTCGTCACACGATGATATTTGGATCCCGATCCTACTGTGAGTATATGCTACTCCTCGGGAAATTTCTCACTTAACGATCAATGCTATAAACCAAGTAGGTGTCTAGAAAGGTGTTAGCGGGGCTACGCCCCCAGGGAAAAGAGGTTATTTAATTAAGGAACTTCGCGAAAGCGTTGGAAAACCTCCCTCGAAATACCGACACTGGCCTGGCTGAACGGTTAAGCAAGTATTGTACGGTGAGATTGATCCTGACTAATTCTTCCTTTTTGGTTTGAGGAGGGATTCGAGAAACAGTGGGAGCCATCCTGTTTAGACAAACTAAAAACCATTCTAAACTTGCAAGAGCATCATGCTGAGTGTTTCTTCTCTCTCCTAATTGCAGCGACCAATCGACATGTGGACTTAAGTTACTTCTAGATAAAAACATACTGACAGGGCCAAACTACAAAGATTGGCTCAGGAATGTCAAGATGGCAATCACTTACGACAAGCTGGGGTATCTTCTTACCACCAAAGCTCCCCCTGTCCCAGGTCCCAAAACCAGCGTCGCGGATAAGGAAATCCGTAAGACCTGGGAACTAGATTGCGCGAAGGCCAAGTGCCTCGTGCTTGCCTCTATGGACAACGAACATCAGAGGAGGCACGAGAATATGGACCTCGAATCCATATTTCTCCATACAAAAGAACTGTATGGAGAGCAGTCTCGTATCGCAAGATACGAAGTGTCGAAGAAGTTATTTTCGGCAAGGTTGGCCGTCGGATCATCGGTAGCGGAACACGTGCTTAAGATGATTGGCTACATAGAAGAGCTTGCGGACCTTGGGACCGCGTTGGAGAATGAGCTCTATACGGACTTGATTCTCCAGTCCCTTCCTTCCACTTACGCCCAGTTTATCCTGAACTTCAACTTACAAGAAAAGGAAGTTGAACTTTCAGAACTCCTCAACATGCTGAGGAGCGCAGAGGGCACCCTACAGAAAGGTAGGGAAACATCCACTTTGTTTGTAGGAGGATCTTCCTCTTCTAGGTCCAAGGCGAAAGCCAAGGGAAAGAAGAAGAAAGCCCCCGCCAAACCAAAGGGCGGTGTTAGTAAAGTGGATAGGAAGGGAAAGGCAAAAGCAACAAAGAAAGTGGGAAAGCTTGTGGATAAGGAAGAATGCTTCTATTGTCATAATAAGGGACACTGGAAAAATGATTGCAGGGCTTGGAAGGCCAGAACACAGGATCTGAAGCAGGTTGCGGCTTCAGCTTCAGGAGTGTATGTTATTGAAAACTGTCTTTCAATAAACTCTACTTCCTGGGTATTGGATACCGGATCAGGATCTCATATCTGTAATTCTTTGCAGGCGTTGAGAAACCGTAGGGTTTTGAAGGCAGGTGACTTGACCCTCAAAGTTGCAAACGGAGCTAGCATGGATGCTAAGGCCGTGGGGGACTATCACCTGGGGTTGTCAGATGGACACGTTTTGGTTTTGCGTAATTGCTATTTTGTACCCAACGCAACTTGTAATATCATTTCTGTATCTTTGACTTCTAAAGAAGGTTATGAATTTGCGTTTGTAAGTAATGTTGTAAACATTCACCTTAATCAAGTTCTGATTGGGTCAGGTACATTAAGAAATGGTATATACGTATTAAACCAACCGCAGATTTTCAATGTCCAGAATACACACAAAAGAAAGTCTCCGGAAATCAATCAGACTTTCTTATGGCATTGTAGACTGGGTCACATCAATGAGAGAAGGTTGACAAAGTTACATACAGAAGGATATTTGAATCCGTTCGAATATCAATCGTATGCCACTTGTCAATCCTGTCTCAAAGGAAAGATGACAAAGACTCCGTTTACTGGACACGGAGTGAGGGCAAGCGAGCTCTTGGGACTCGTACACAGTGACGTGTGCGGTCCAATGTCTACACATGCGTGAAGCGGTTATTCTTACTTCATTACTTTCACGGATGACTTTTCAAGGTACGGTTATGTCTTCTTAATGAAACATAAGTCCGAAGCCTTTGGAAAATTCCAGGAATATAAGAATGAAGTAGAAAAACAAACCGGCAAAAGTATCAAGATCCTAAGATCGGATCGAGGTGGTGAATACTTGAGTGCCGAGTTCCTGGACTATTTAAAAGTGAACGGAATTCTCTCTCAGCTTACTCCTCCATACACTCCGCAACATAACGGTGTATCGGAGAGACGGAACCGAACCCTATTGGATATGGTACGGTCCATGATGAGTAACGCTGAGTTACCGCGATCATTCTGGGGGTATGCGCTAGAATCAGCAGCATACCTTTTGAACCGAGTTCCAACTAAGACTGTGCCTACTACACCATATGAGATGTGGTGTGGGAAGAGACCCTATCTTGATCACATTAAGACATGGGGAAGTCCAGCTTTTGTCAAAAAGCAGCATGCGGACAAGCTCGAGGCACGCTCAGTACAGTGCAAGTTCGTGGGATATCCAAAGAACTTTAAGGGATATTTCTTCTATTGTGAAGAGGAACAAAAAGTTTTTGTTTCTCGTCATGCCCACTTTCTAGAACACCAGTTCTTAGAAAAGGAAATTAGTGGGAGCGCAGTAGAACTGGAAGAAATTCCAGAACCGCGAGCTATTACTGAAAGCTTAGTGGAACCAGAGGGTTCAAAAGAACAGGACATTCCTACGCCGCTCCGCAGGAGTGGTAGGCAATCTCATCCGCCCGAGAGATACTGAGGTTTTCTCGTAGACGGGGATAGAGAGGATTGCATCATAGATTATGATGAGCCTACTAGCTTCCAGCAGGCCATTCAGAGCGTTGACTCGGTAAAATGGCTAGATGCAATGCGGACCGAAATGGAGTCCATGTACACCAACAAAGTATGGACGTTGGACATTGCTCCAGACGGGGTAAAACCCGTAGGATGCAAGTGGATCTTCAAAAGGAAGATTGGTGTAGATGGACAGGTTGAGACCTATAAAGCTAGACTTGTTGCAAAGGGTTTTCGTCAAAGACCTGGTTTGGACTATGACGAAACCTTTTCTCCAGTGGCTATGCTGAAATCCATTCGGATCCTTCTTGCCATTGCTGCCTTCCACGATTATGAGATCTGGTAAATGGACATAAAAACCGCTTTCCTAAATGGAAATTTAGAGGAGTGTGTCTATATGGACCAACCAGAAGGTTTCATTCAGAGTGGGAGCAGCGGAAAGGTGTGCAAGTTGCTTAAGTCCATCTATGGACTGAAGTAGGCATCGCGGAGTTGGAACATCTATTTTGATGAGACGGTCAAGGAATTTGGCTTTATCAAAAATCCAGATGAACCATGCATCTATAGTAGATTTGTAGCGAGAACTGTAGTATTCCTCGTTTTATACGTGGATGACATTCTCTTAATAGGAAATGACATTCCTATGCTACAATCTGTCAAGAGGTTCTTGTCACACAGGTTCTCCATGAAAGACCTGGGTGATGCCTTATACATCCTGGGGATCCGGATCCATCGTGATAGATCCAAGAGGATATTAGGACTTTCACAGTCCAGGTACATCGACACCATACTGAAGAGATTCAGTATGGAAGATTCCAAGCGCGGTAACCTGCCGGCTTGTCACGGGATCACCCTCTCTAAAGAGATGTCTCCCAAGACTGATTTGGAGAGGGATCGCATGTCTATTATACCCTGCGCTTCTGTGGTAGGCTCTATAATGTATGCGATGTTGTGTACCAGACCGGATGTAGCTTATGCACTGAGTGTGGTAAGCCGGTATCAGTCAAACCCTGGGGAGAAACACTGGATAGCGGTAAAGAACATTCTTAAGTACGTGAGAAGGACTAAGGAGATGTTCTTGGTGTATGGCAGAAAAGACCTCCAGATCGAGGCCTTTGCTGACTCCAGCTTCCAGAGTGACAAGGATGATTCCAAGTCCATGTCGAGTTTTGTCTTTACCCTCAATGGAGGGGCGGTGTGTTGGAAGAGTTCCAAACAGGAAACCGTTGCAGACTCGACGATGGAAGCGGAATACATCGCTGGATCTGATGCCGCAAAAGAAGCTGTCTGGATGAGGAAGTTCTTGAAAGAACTTCAGGTGGTTCTATCCATTGTTGATCCAATACCTCTGTATTGCGACAACAACGGGGCTATAGCTTTAGCGAAGGAACCCAGGTCCCATCAGAGATCCAGACACATCTTGAGGCGGTATCACCTGATCAGGGAGATCGTGGATCGCCAGGAGATCGAGGTTCGGAGGGTTGCTACAGAAGATAACACTGCAGATCCATTCACCAAGGCCTTGCCCCAGACTCAGTTCGAGCGGCTGATCGAGATGATAGGTCTTCGATACGCCAGTTCATGGCCTTAGTGCAAGTGGGAGATTGTTAGTGTATATGCCCTAGAGGCCATTACTGTTTCATACTAGTTTGTATATTACTTAATGGAAGCTTGGGATATTCACCTTGTATATACAATCTTGCTCAAAATAGTAGTATGCTACTTGGTTTGTTTCTACTTCAATGTGTACTTGTGTTTATTTTAGTATATCACCTATACACATTAGTGGAGCCCTTAGGATCTTTGCTTGATTACCAGCGTTGTGATGGCAGTCACAGTAGTTGGGGCTGGGTAATCTATAAGCACATCCTTATGCAGGTCCCTAGTCGCAGGACTATCGAGACAGGGCATCGATACTCCGGAGTAGACTAGTGCATGCGCTTCTCATCCCAGTGTGGGAGACGGTCTGTCCCACAGCCGTTAGTACGTCGTACTGGAGATAGTATGCGGGTGCTCGTTAGGTTACGAGTACACTGGATAGGACTCGTCGGGAACTGACCGGTTGGTATTATACCTATCGTCAGTTATCAGTTCCCAGGTGACATGAGTACAGCTTAGTCCGCTGACTTGACACTATCACTTCGCCTCGAGTGTGTTCCCACTGTACTTTGATTACTACCCTACCACGGCTCAAAGGAGTCATGCAAACAGGTAGTAGTTGGGTGCAGTCCCGAAGCACTTGGAGGCAGTGACGGTTAGACAGGATTCGTCTCTCCCGGTATTGGGGGTTGACATCGCGCTGTGTCTAGGAGAGCCATTACACGAGTAGTCCCTGGCCAGGGCAAGCGAGATATACTGGTAGGCTTCCAGTGTTATCTCAGGGTGTTTTGGGCTTCACTCCGACACGACTTGTACCGCTATTAAGGGACTGACGTTTACCGCCCCCCTAGGCCCGCCATGCGATGTATCAGACGAACAGACCGGACTGTATGGAGATTGTCACAGTCAGACTCAGTAGGAGTTCAGATGGGTTTCACCTTGTCAGTCTTCTTCTCGGCATCTACCTGGGGACCATTACGCACAGCTAGTGCCGCTTGCGGTCTGTGGTTAAACCCACTGCCAGCGTAGTGTCGAGTCTTTAGAGTCCCACACAGAAAGATATTCGCCTTTAGGCAAAAGAGTAGAGGTCGCATAGTTTTGCGACAGGTCGCATGGTTTTGCGACAGGGTCCGGTCACATCCGTGCACTTATGCACGTACAGTGTCCGGACAGTTAACACTAGCGGGCTTTGGTTTAAGCCAGATCCTAGTGTACGTTTTGGGATTGGTTTTATCCAGTATGTATTCGTGTTTCTCGAAACGCGAATGCGGGTGTGTATGCACAGTTGACGGAGAGACAGAGGCAGAGGATTCTCATTAGGGTTGTTGACCGTTGACTGTTGACTATTGACTTTTTGCTCAACCCTAATGAGAATATGATATGTAATTAACAATAATATTAATTAATTATTGTGGTGACATGGTTGTTGAGGGGTTGACTTTGTTGGCTTGTTGACTTTGTTGACCGGTTGACTAGGTTGGACTAGTTGACCATCATGATGACAATGGCTATCATTTCATGGCAAAGACTTTTTACTTGCTTGTTCTCTTGTGCAATATGAGTGCATGAAATGATATAGCCATTTTGACTTAAACCATTTACACAATAATTGATTACTATTTTTGTGATGATGGTTTTGGATTATGAGAGCCAAGTGAGAAAAGTCTTTCTCATTCTATCGTTTTCATTCTCTCTCTTGTTCTTGAGCTCTCATCTTCTTCCTCTTGCTCTCCCTCTCTTTAGTCTATGGTTCACTTGTCTCATGTGTTGAGAACCAAGAACCATAGAGAAAATCCCAACACACTCTGCTCTACTCACTCTAGTTCACAAGGTTTAGCAAACCGAGTGAACTAGTTTTTTCAAAGTACGAAGAAGAAGCCAAAGGTAGAAGCTTTCAGGTGGATCGATCTTCGGCGCAAGGAGACGACGGGGTGAAGCCGATCCGGACAACCATCGAGGCGTGAAGACGAAGGAGTTCAAGAAAGAAAGGTATAACCCCCTAACCGAGTAGTTAACAACTCCTAGTTAGGTTGTTAGTTAGATGTTTAACAAAGATCCGGTTTTGAGTCTATGTTACCGCCTCTAGAAAATTGTTTTTCACCAAATTCCGCATTCCCGAAAGTACCGGGAGAGGTAGCATGGACTTACAAGGTCTGGAGATCGAAATATCTGAGATGTTGGGAATGAAATCTGCCGATAAACTTAAATCGAATCGTAAATCATAAACGGCAGAGACTCAGATGAAGATTTGAAAAATCCAGACATCACAATGATCTCTATATGTCAACACCATGCATCAAAAGAAATTTCATGGTCTGATCTCACTAAACCGCTGCGGTTTAGCAGCCAAAATAGCACATTTGCGGTGGATCCACGGCACTTCTGTGGCCGTAGGATCTGAGATTTTTGGTGTATGATCACAACAGCAAATCCTAACACATGAGATCTAGGGTTTGTATGTCTAGGTCTATTTAAAGGACCGAGAGCTTCATACGAAAAATCATGAAAACCGAAGAGATCAAGAGGTCCAAGAAGATTCACGCATCCAAGTTGATCATCAGCTGCTTATCTACTTCCAACGAAAACAAAGATCGAGAGCATAAACTAAGGTTCTTGTACTCTAAATTCGACGGATTTGTAAATGATAGTTGATTAATAAAAAGGTAGATATTTAGTTTATTCTTTGCATTTTACTTTCTGAATTTAATTTCTGCATTACTTTCTGCATTTACATTATGATCTCCTTCTCTATCATTTCTTATTCTTCTCCAAACATGCATGAGTAATTCTACGCTTTCTAGGGTTTGTAAGCTAAGGTAGATCAATGGATGATAAAACTCTTAACTCCTTTTACATCTTTTAAACTTTATAAAGTTTAGCAAAATAAATGTTAACATCCTTATCGGATGCGCTACCAATTTATTGGTAGTCTCGACCGCGATTTGAGATCAGATTAACACTTGTTTTGTTAGGGGCTAGACATGAATAGAGATCAATGCAATGACATGGGGTTAGGAGTGGGGAAACCCTAGTTTCTTTCAAAAGAACCCTAATCCACATCCATCACTATCGATCTAGTTTTAAACTATTAAAAGATAAAAGGAGTTATTTTTAATTAGTCATCCATTACTACTAAGTCATATGAACCCTACAAGCCTCTTCTTCATAAAATCTACATCTGTATATCGTAGATCTAGAACAAACCATCCATATTTCAATCAACTCGTCTATAGCAAGAAAAAAGTTTGACGTTTCCCTGAGGATGACCCGTACTCATCTATGCTAGCTGCGAGCGACACCGTTATTGATTGCGGTTACTTTACTTACAAAACGCTTTCTCAAATACAGAATCAATCAAAAGGCGACGTTGCCGGGGATACGTGCGTAATTTTTTTCTTACAATTCGTGTTGAGTTTTTATAAAAATCCAGAAAACATATTATAAAAGAGAACCGAAACCGCAACTTGCATATTAATGATTATTGTGAATTTTGCAAGGGTATCTGAAGTCACAGAAGCGAGAAAATAGAGATTTAGTGATTTTCATCGAAGCCCAGAGGAGCAAAGGGGTGCACTGATGAAACATTGTTGATTGAAAGCGCTTTCGCGCGTGTCATATTTTAAATTCTAAAGTTAACTGCAATCAGGACGGTGTCGCGTGTATCTAGCCGCGATGAGCACGGGTCGTCCGCAGGGAGACGGAGCGTTTCGTGTTCTTGTTATGACGAGTTAATGCGCGGGTCAGAATGTTCGTTTCTAACCTATGTGTATATATGCACGGTATAAGTTGTTAGGATTAGATAGGATAATGTAAGTTAGTGAAGTCCGTACTCAATCCTTTGTGCCGAATTTAACCAATAAAGCTAAATCAATCGGCAACAACATGGATTAGGGTGCTTAAGCACGGTATTAGTGAAATCCGGTTTATTGACCCTCGTCCGTCCGTTCTTGTCTCTTGACTTTCGCCTTCGGCCAAACCGAACGCAACTGGTCGCAATTAGGGATCACCGATACCTTGGTAGGGTAGCGTGCCTAACGAAGCGCTTGCCTAAGGTTTGGGCGGAGTTCAATTAGAAAATAACGGGCAAAAGAAATGAGAAACGAAAACCTTAACTTACACAACCAATCTTTTTCCTAACAACGACAATATTCACAAATCATCAAAACCACAAAGAAAGAGCAAAAAAAAAGATAAACAAAGAAAAGAAAAGAGCAACATTACAAGTAAGTAAATTGCAAGGTAATAAAATGCAAGTAAGTAAATGACAAGAATATAAAAGAGCAAGTAAGTAAAGGAAGATAAATACTAAGAACCATAGAACACGAATGAAAGCTTTAACTCAAAGTGACAATACAAGCCATGGGTTCAATAACCTAAACTTAAACTTGTAAGCTCAATGAAGAGGTTGCAAGATCAAGAGAAGGCAAAGAACTCAAGGTGAAGTGAAGGCAAAATGAAAGCTTTATTAATCTCAAATAATGATACAAACCTTAGTTCAATAACCAAAACTTAACTTTGCAAGCTCAATGAAGAGGTTGTAATATCAAGAGAAGGCAAGGAGCTCAAGGGAAACTAGCTATATACAAGAACTAAAATGAAAAAGAAACAAAAAGAGTATGAAGTCTTGGACCCCTTTCCCTTTTCTACTGGTCTGCCTTATATAGGCACAAAATAAGAATAAACAAGCAATAAAAATAAGATGGCGTGGCAGCAAGGGATGGACAAAACAAAAATGGGACTCATTGGGGCTAGAGGGACCGGCGAGGCCGGTGTATTTAGGGATGTCGCCGGTCTGAATATGGCCAAATGGGCTCGTGTTGGTGTGGTGCAGTTGTGTGCTCTCCTCAATCCCTCTGGTGAAGCTTGATTTGTCTATATGAACCTGGTCTGCACTCAGGGATTTGGAGGGAAACTTTTAGCTTTTGGTCACATCACCACTTTTTGCATTTATAACTCTTGTCCCCCCATGTGCCCAATTCATCATATCATGTATGCTATGGGCAACCCCACCATGGTCCTAGTGCCAAAGAGCATGTGTATACTTGCATTGTGTTGGACCAAAATTGTGTGCACACATTTATTTGCTAAAGAACTCTTTGGGTATCGATCGGTTTGTAGTTCCAGTTGCAGTGTCGGCTCACAAACGTTATATCCATGATTTTGAGTGTGTATCCAGTATTGTATCATGGATACCTGTAATCTGTATTTACTAAGCTGATACTGGTTAATAGTACCGATATATACAAAAAATAGATAATGAATGAATGGTATTAAATTGCAGTTTTCTGAGATGAACAAATACCCCCAAACTTATCTTTTGCTCGCCTCGAGCAAAACAAAAAATCCTAACCTCACTTTCGCAGGGAACGCGATTGCACTGAGCTCGTGCAACAAGCCATTAAACCTCTAGGTGTCCCTAGTAGGAGGAGTATTGTCTCCTGAGGGTTCTCAGCGGATTACACCCATAAAATAACGTCAAGTTAGTTTCACAAGTTAATCTCGATTCTACCCCTACAGTTTAGCTACTAGGTTAAAACTCTATTATCCTAAGTTAGAAATATTCAACCCTTATGTTTCACGCCTCCTATTTATTCAACCCCGGATCCTATATGTTTTACAGTTTAGAAAGATCTCGGTTTCTCTTGAATTTTCCTTCTAAAGTGCAGCCTCTAATTAGGGATTTTTATCATCTTTACGGAAAACACAAGTCTTATTCTTTATTCCTATCTTTCCTCCAAACATTGATTGTATACCCCTACGTGTGTGTAAAATTTCACCCTTACATTTAAGAATTCAATTCAAGCTATAGTACCCTTGCCCTATCACCTAATACTACTTCTTTTCGTTAATGATGGACAGTTTTGCTCACACGCCTTTCATGCGACTATTAATGCTTCTTGAGGCACTAACAGCCGATTACTGAATGTGTGAGTTTAAAGCGTAAATAGCAGTTTCCAGGTCTTGACTTTATTTATTTCTTTTTTTCCATTTTATTTTTCCCTTTTTCAAGACCGGATATATTTTTTCGATGATGCTCTTTTGGTGGTTAGCTTTAAATACCGTTTTTCTTTCATACTAGGTTTTCAGGCAAGAGTATTTCTAGGTATCTTCTACTATCCCAAGTTTCAAGGTGCGTGTATGTGCAGTTTGTAGGGTATATACTTTCTAAATTTGAACTTAAGAATAGAAACTATTTTTCAGACTTATCCTTCAGTAAAGCTTTCAATACTTTCCCTTCATCTCTACTTAACTCAAGAACTGAACTCAAGATTACCTACTTCTATAAAAAAAACTCTAAGGACGTATAATTACCAAAGTTAAACAGAATGAGGGTTATTTTTAGGGTTTTCAATTCCTAAGCCTAGGATTTAGTTATTTTTAACGTATCAACTAAACTTTTGGAATAAAATCTAAGTTACCCTATTAGCTAACTTGACGACAAAGTTTTTATATTTTTGTAAAAATTTTCGATTTTTATGGGTTTTTAAATAAGTATGCAATTGCAACATATACATATGAATGCGAAGGTAGAAAGCTTACCAAGCACACCCCCAAACTTAAACCTGACAGTGCCCTCACTGTCAGGCTACACCAAGAGGGTCAAAATCGGCGCTTCCCTATTTTTATTTATTTTTTAATAATTATTTTATACAAAACAAAAAGCAAACCCAAAAAAATAATACACACACACACACACAAAAAAAAAGGTTTCCCCCAAACTTAAGTGAAACAGTGTTGCCACTGTTTAAGAAGTGAAGTTAAGAGTTAGGGGGGAGAGAACAGTTTCAATCTATACAAGGCCTTACACAGGCCAAAAGTTAACACCAACCATTCCAATAATTTATCGGGATAGGGCCCGGGCTGGTGAAAGAATGCGGAGAGGAAAGAAATGGAGAATACGCGAGACTATATGAGGGATAGAAGCGGGATACGGTCTCGGTGGAGGAGAAGAATGGCGGAAGGGATAAAGAAAAGGAATACGAACTTAAGGGTGGAAATGGAGTGAATAAATTAGTACAATTTGTGATGACCGATGTGTAAAAAGTGATTGTACTAATCTATTAACCCGTCGAGAAATGGAGTCAAATCCCTCAAGATTCGTGAGAAACATGGGTAGACCGAACTTGGTAAACCAGACACTGGAAATGAAAGTGATATGGTGTCTTGCAAGGTCGGAATGATGGAAATGATGGAAATGATGATGGAGGGGAGTGATCGAGGAGGGGTATCGGTTAAAGGTTCAGGAGGGTGTACACAGTCAATGAAAGGGACATGATGAATTGGAAAATCCGAGTCATCAAGTAAAAATGTTTCATCCTCAATACTATCCTCAAAATTCTCCTCAAAAATCCGCTCATACATGTATTTATCATCAATATCTAAACGCATATGAAGTTCGGGGAAAAAAGTTAATGACTCGGGATGATGTTTACACGGAAGTGAAAGGACATGATGAATTGGAGAGAAAAACTCATCCAAAGTTGTGGGTTCATAATCCAAAATATTCCCAGCGTCAATATCCTCGATCAAGTGAAAATGAATTTTCTCACACACCTCATCAAAAGCATGGATTTCAATCAATTTAGGTTCTAGAGTGGAGGTGTAAAGGTCAAACGGATTGGGTGTGGTTTCACTTGACAGGGTCCCTTCACAATCGGGTAAATCAAACACTACAAAGTCGCACAACTCATTAAACATTCTATCTTCAATTGGGAAATCATTTAGGACACTTAATAGACATTCAAAACCGGAGTTGTGGAATTCAATTTGCAATGGGTAGGTTTGATTTGGAAGGGTGTATAGCTCACTCTCATGACTCAATTCCTCAATCTGTCCTACCGCCTCATCATACATTGGAAAATTTGGAGCTAGTTGGAAACTAGCTACCGTGTCACTAGGTTTTATGAGGACGGCCATGGACGCTTGCAGTCAATTAGGTTATATGATCTTTGCTTGCGGTTGGTACGACGCTACCCGAAATTCTTCCAATGACTGTTCTAGACTGGACATGGGTTGTTAAGGGATTTCAGTAAAAGGTTCAAACTTTTTTGGATACTGGAAACTCCCAAAAGGCTGTTCATAAGCAATGCCTAGGGAAGGTGTAAAAGTCGGATAGGACTAGTAGGAATCGAATGGTTGGACAGGAGTAGGATCAACATTTGGATAAGAAGGTGAATGGAATTGTTGATCCAAATAATTGGAAGTGGTGAAAGGAGTGAAAGATCGGTTACGAGATAGTTCAATTCTTTCGGCAATGGACATGGGTTTCGGAGTTACAACAGGACTCTCAAAAGGGGTATCAACGTAAGAAGGTGGGGGAGGTTGAAATGGTTGATACAAAGTGGATTGTGGGGTCAGTTGTTTGTCCTAAACGCGTCTATCCGATCTTTCAAAGAGATTTTTGGTATGGATAGATCGTTCGAAGTTCGACCAAAGCAAGAACCGTAAGAAGTAATGTCTGGTTATGGGTACCAAAGTTCGGCAAGAGTTTTTCTAGGTGGGGTACCCATAAAATGAAGAGAAGGAAAATGAGAGGAAAAAGAATGTGGGTTTTTATTTTTTTATTAGTTAGTTATCAACAAAAGAATGAAATATAAACACACAAAAAATAATCACGACACAAAAATACCACACACTTAATCGGTCTAGGGTTCACCTAGGTCAACCAGACCTGCTCAAGAACTTGATTGTTGAAGTAAAAATGCGTCGAGAAACGGGCTCAAGATATACTGATCACGAGGCCAGGTAAGTGCAGGGATAAGGAGAGGTTTTCCTATGCTTTCGCGAAGGTCCTTAATTAGATAACCCTTTCTCTTTTGGCAGTTTCGCCGTGAACACTTTCCTAGATACCCCATAAATGATATACTGTTAAGCGGTGTTCTAAACACGGTTAACTTCTCCTAATGAGTGCGAAGTCCTTATAGGCTCAAAGTCTGGTTTCTTTTAAAATTTGTGCGGGTAAACGTTATGCTCAATTCGTGATTTGTGGGCCACGGAAAAGGTGATGAAATCCTTTACCGTATGTTGTGGGGTTCGCTTGCTCTTAAGTCCGTATTAATGGACGCAATGCGCAAATCAATGAAAAGGTTGTTAAAATCCTTTTAAAAATGATTTTTTTTGTTTAAGCATGGCACTGCAACAAATACGGGTTAGTCAATTTTTGCGTTTGACAGCGAACTTGCAAAGAATCCTGCAAAGATAGAATATTGGATGCGTCGGATTTGAGAAAGAAAGGGTTAGTAAATACGTACCGATAAGTTTTTGGGTTAAGAAACCCCCGTAGAATTAAATCTGAATAGCTTGGAATGTTCGCTTGCGCGGGTCAATCTACCCAGATCTTTGGTACTGTACTTCATAATCACCTTAACTTTGAATGTACACTTTGCTCCACACAATCGCAGTTCGCAAATCCATCAAATCTACAGATGTTGGAAAACGGATTATTAGTGCGAAAAAGCGATATGAATGCCCAAACTCCTGCACACTCAAATTTATAACAATCAAGCAATAAAATTGGGACAAAATTAGAACACTGGAGCACAGGGAAAAATTTTGGAGCAAAAGAGGAATCCCCGGCAACGACGCCATTTGATTGAAAGCGCTTTCGCGCGTGTCGTATTTTAAATTCTAAAGTTAACCGCAATCAGGACGGCGTCGCGTGTAGCTAGCCATGATGAGCACGGGTCGTCTGCAGGGAGACGGAGCATTTCGTGTTCTTGTTATGACGAGTTAATGCATGGGTCCGAATGTACGTTTCTAACCTATGTGTGTATATGCACAGTATAAGTTGTTAGGATTAGATAGGATAATGTAAGTTAGTGTTCCGTACTCAATCCTTTATGCCGAACTTAACCACTGAAGCTAGATCAATCGGCAACAACGTGGATTAGGGTGCTTAAGCACGGTATTAGTGAAATCCGGCTTATTGACCCATTTCCGTCCGTTCTTGTCTCTTGACTTTCGCCTCCGACCAAACCGAACGCAACTGGTCGCGGTTAGGGATCACCGATACCTTGGTAGGGTAGGGTGCCTAACGGAGCATTTGCGTAAGGTTTAGACGGAGTTCAATTGGAAAATAACGGGCAAAGGAAATGAGAAACGAAAACCTTAATTTACACAACCAATCTTTTTCCTAACAACGACAATATTCACAAATCATCAAAACCACAAAGAAAGAGCAAAAGAAAAGATAAACAAAGAAAAGAAAAAAGCAACATTACAAGTAAGTAAATTGCATGGTAATAAAATGCAAGTAAGTAATTGGCAAGAATATAAAAGAACAAGTAAGTAAAAGAAGATAAATACTAAGAACCATAGAACACAAATGAAAGATTTAACTCAAAGTGACAATACAAGCCATAGGTTCAATAAGCTAAACTGAAACTTGCAAGCTCAATGAAGAGGTTGCAAGATCAAGAGAAGGCAAAGAACTCAAGGTGAAGTGAAGGCAAAATGAAAGCTTTATTAATCTCAAATGATGATACAAACCTTGAGTTCAATAACCAAAACTTAACCTTGCAAGCTCAATGAAGAGGTTGCAAGATCAAGAGAAGGCATGGAGCTCAAGGGAAACTAGCTATATACAAGAACTAAAATGAAAACGAAACAAAAAGAGTATGAAGTCTTGGACCCCTTTCCCTTTCTCACTGGTTTGCCTTATATAGGTACAAAATAAGAATAAACAAGCAATAAAAATAAGATGACGTGGCAGCAAGGGATGGACAGAACAAAAATTGGACTCATTGGGGCTAGGGGGACCGGCGAGGCTGGTTTATTTAGGGATGTCGTCGATCTGAACATGGCCAAATGGGCTCGTGTTAGTGTGGTGCAGTTGTGTGCTCTTATCAATCCCTCTGGTGCAGCTTGATTTGTCTATATGAACCTGGTCTGCACTCAGGGATTTAGAGGGAAACTTGTAGCTTTTGGTCACATCACCACT
Source organism: Agapanthus africanus (assembly GCA_030015575.1). Taxonomy (NCBI): domain Eukaryota; kingdom Viridiplantae; phylum Streptophyta; class Magnoliopsida; order Asparagales; family Amaryllidaceae; genus Agapanthus; species Agapanthus africanus. The sequence goes on along the minus strand of CM057338.1, from coordinate 824,638,731 downwards.
TTTTGCATTTATAACTCTTGTCCCCCTATGTGCCCAATTCATCATATCATGTGTGCCATGGGTAGCCCCACCATGGTCCTAGTGCCAAAGAGCATGTGTACTCTTGCATTGTGTTGGACCAAAATTATGTGCACACATTCATTTGCTAAAGAACTCTTTGGGTATCGATCGGTTTGCAGTTTCGGTTGCAGTGTCGGCTCACAAACTTTATATCCATGATTTTGAGTGTGTTTCCATTATTGTGTCACGGATACCTGAAATCTGTATTTACTGAGAAGACATTGGTTAATAGTATCGATATATACAAAAAATAGATAATGAATGAGTGGTATTAAAATGCAGTTTTCTGAGATGAACAATTGTCAAAAGAACCCACCAAAGCACCGCAGAGACGCGGCAATAGTGTGCATTTGGCCTCGGAACAGCGGCGGCTCTGTGAATTTGTGCCCCTAAAATCTTCTGGTATATTCCACATATCTTCCTCTCTCCTCTAGAAATCTAATAATATAATTTTCTGCGGGATTCTTTGCAAAAAGCGCCGCTCAAAAAAATCTTTTTGCGTGTTTTGAAATTGGTTTGTTTTTGTTTATTTCTAAAACGGACTTTAAGGGGAAAGACCAAAATTCAAATTAGATGGGGATTTCATCACCCTTCTTAGGCCCCACAAATCACAAAACGAGCATCTGCATAACCCTACATTAATTAAAAAAATATCTAGACCAAGACTCTAAGGACCGTCGCGCTCAACTAAGACAGAAGAGGGTTGTGGGTAATCTATCGCTTATCCGCATTTCTCTTATGGTGTCTAGGCATGTGTGACTAAGGAAAGTAGTTACTTAATTAGGCCCGCTATTTTCGGTGATTCGTATAGAGGATACCTCCCACTTACCTGGCACTTACCTGGACACAAGAGCGATAAAGAGGTGGTAGAGGATTGATTCTGCGACTTGTCCCTTGGAAGTCTAGGAGCTGTCTAGTGCTTGACCTAGGAAACCGTAGTTCTAGAGTTGATTTTGCATTTTTGTGATTTGTTGAGTCAAGCCTCACGTCCAAATTTTTTTCAAAACAAACCCCTTTTTAAATAGTTCTCATACACGCTACCACGTGCGCTAAACCCACTTAGTGCATGATCGGCTGGACACGGGATTCTAGTGCTCGTTGTTCAGTCGATAAAACTGCACATTTGTAGTACATTTTTCCTACCATTTTTATATTAAAAAAGGACTATATTATAATATATTATACATATGAGGGTTTATGTGTAAAAACATTATTTTCCATATGTTAATATATTTTAATTATCATTTGGTAGGAAAATATATGCAAATAATATTATTGATCTAATTCTAGTAGAACAAAGTCTACTAAAATCTTATTTGAGTTGTTGTGCAGATTATTTCCAAGTTGTTATGAAGGATTTAACAAACAAATCAATTTGTTGAAGAAAACTTGCCAAATTAAGAAGCAAACTTGGAGACCAAGTCTGGAAGCAACCGAGAGAATATTTTAAAGATATGAAGATGCCTAGAATTGCCAAATGTCACCAGATGAAAGACCAAGAAAAATCATCAATTGATCTCGACCCATGAGCGCGGATCCGCGGTCAAACACACCCTGGGGCAGCGGATCCGCCGCAGTTTGAGGAGGTTGGAAGGCAATATTTTGGGAGATTTACAACTGCTGAATTTTACCAACTTCTCAACAAAAAGATTCTGGGTTTGCACTATAAAAAGGCACCGAGAGCCTCTTGGAAAATCTATCAAGCCGAAGAGATCACGAAGCTCCCGACGCTCACGCATCCAGGCTGATCATCGACTGTTCGACTACCTCCTTAGGAAAGATCGAGAAGCAAATCAAGTTTTGTAATCATTTTCTATGGAATAAAAAGTGTAGTTTGAAGGAGTTGATTAATAAAGGTATTTAGTTTTATTTAATTGTTTTTTTTGCATTATGTTTTCCCTCTCTTTCTTTTCATCTTCTTCTCCCAACATGCGCGAGTAATTCTCCGCTTGTTAGGGTTCGTAGGATTAGGGTAGGTTAATGGGGGATGAAAATAATTAAACCCTTTTTAAGTCCTATAAAGTTTAGGAACTTTATCAAAATAATCATTAACATCCTAATCGGGCGCGCTAGCAATTCCTTGCTAGTTCCGACCGCGATTAGAGATTAGATTAATGATTGTTTTGGTAAAGGCTAGATATGAACGGAGTTCCGTGTCGAGATAAGGGTTACGAGTGGGATTCCTTTTCCCTCCAGAAACCCTAATCTACACGCATCACCGTCGTTCTAGTTCTAAATCTATTAATGGATAAAAAGGGTAACTTTTAATTAATCTTCCATAACTACTAAATCCTAACGAACCCTACAAGCCCTATTATTATATTATTTAAATCTCCAAAATAATCTAGATCTATATTTAACATTCTTGTTTAAAGTAGATCTAGAAACTTTTCATAAAATTCTTTATTCCTCCTCTCTTTCTCAACACATCTAAAGTAAAAATAAAAGGTTCCACGTTTCCCAGAGGACGACCCGTACTCATCTCGGTCTAGCTACGCGCGAAACCGTTATTGATTGCGGTTAACTACAAACACACTCTTTCGTAACAATCAAATGGCGCCGTTGCCGGGGATACGTGCGTAATTTTTTATTTTTACTATTTGTGTTGAATTCTTAGACGATTTATATCATTATTAACACAAAACTGCAAATTGCATATTTAACGATTTGTGCGTGAATTTTGCAAGGAGATCTGGAGTTACAGAATTAAGGGAAACAGGAAACAGAGACATTTTTAGAGATCCAGAGGAGCACAGAGGGCTTGAGAAAAATTTTCATCAACTTTTCCATCCACCTCGCGGCGGAACCGCGGCACAAAGGTGCTTCCTGCGGCGGAAACGAGGAGGCTTGGAGGGATTAGGGCTACGGAATTCTCTGGTAAGATTCTCAACTCCTTCTCTCTCTCCCCAAATCCAATAAAATCTATCTTCTGCAGGATTCTTTTCAAAATCGCGCCGCTCAAAAATCTTTTTGCAAAAGTTTTGTGATTGGTTTTGTTTTGCATATTTTAATACGGACTTTAAGGGGCAAAGACCAAATCAAGATTAGGTGGGGATTTTATCACCCTTCCTAAGCCCCACAACTCACAAACCGAGCATATAGATCAACCCTTCATTAATTTAAAAAATATCTAGACCAGACTCTAAGGGCTGTCGAGCTCAATAGGAAAAAGACTAGTATAGGCATCGGCCGTTTATCCTAACTGACATTGCGGTGTCTAGGCTAGTGGTTTTTAATTAGGCCCACTGTAGCGGTGGTTCCTTCCCACTTACCTGGCCGTACTTGCCCGTGAAGAGGCGGTTTGAGGTCCTATTTCTAGCCTTAGTTAGGAGCTGTCTAGCAGACCTAGGCGACCTTAGTTCTAGGGTTGCTTGTGCATCATAGGGTGATTTGTGTTGAGTCCCACTTTTTCAAAACAAGCTAATTTTAAAATCACACACACGCTGCCACTTGCACTTAACCCACTTAGTGCATGCTCGGCTGGACACGGGATCCTAGTGCCCGTCTTGTCCGCGTTCCTGTTATCGACGCCGAAGTCGGTACTTCTTCATCTTCTTTTCCCCCACCACACACCACATCAACCGAGATGGACGGCACTCCATCAGAGTATAACACCACGCTGCCACCGCCCGCAGGTGCGCAGAATCCACCGCGCATCTCTCTCCAAGAGAGATGCTATCCTATTCGTGGTCCCCTTCCTACTTGTCTATCTCTTCCACCACCCAACGGGGATAATTTCGAAATCAAACCCCACTACATCAATCTGCTGCCCAAATTTCACGGGCTTGAGTCGGAAGACGCGTACGTTTTCATCACCAAATTCGAAAACGTATGCGCAATGATGGGTACTTCACAATTGACTTTAGATGCTATGCGCTTACGTCTTCTCCCATTCACACTGTGCGACTTGGCAGAAAAATGGCTTTATAATACTGCCGCACACTCTATCGCTAATTGGGATGAATTCGTCGTAGCATTTCTTAAGAAGTTTTACCCAAATCATAAGACTGCACATGTTAGGAGCGAGATCAATCAGTTCACCCAGCTTCCCAATGAACCATTTTGGAAGTGCTTTGAACGTTTCAAAGATCTGCTTGTCCAATGCCCCCATCACGGGATACAAAGATGGGATTTATGTCGGATTATATATGAGGGCATTAATCCAGCGACAAAGCAGATGCTTGAAACAATGTGTCAATGCAATTTCATGTCTAAAGATGACGGTGAAGCATGGAAATATCTGGAAGATCTCGCTGAACACACGTTGCAGTGGGAAAGCGTAAGACCACCTTCAACTAAGGGAGGTATTCACCAGCTCGATGTTTCCATCGCAGTAAAAGCCGAAATGGCAGCGATGCAGAAGAAACTCGACGCTATTGAGAGCAGATTCTCATCAGTCTCCCTAAATCAGGTTACGCTTCCTAAGACCGTCTGTGGTTGCTGTTCGGATCCTTCACACTTAACGGAAGAATGTCCTATGAATGCATCGTTTCAAGCTAATGCTGCTTTTCAGCAGCGACCTAGAAATGATCCTTATTCTTCCACATATAATCAAGGATGGAGGAATCATCCTAACTTTGCTTGGAATCAAAACCAACAAAGTAATTATCAAAGACCTCCTCCACAGCAACCACAACCACAGAATCAGCCTCCCTTTCAGTCACAGAATTTCCAAAATCCGGCCAACATTTCTACACCACAAATGGCCGGTACTGACAACTCGCTTGCACAAACTTTGGATATGTTCATGAAACAATCCATGCAAAATTCGGCTGAGATAAGGTCTTCTATTGATACCCTAACGAAAAACTCCTCCTCCCATGGTGAGAGTATTAAATCAATAGAAAACCAAATCGCATAGTTAAACGCCGCAATGAGTGCGAGAGAGAAAGGGAAACTCCCATCTCAACCCCTACCGAATCCTGGCCATTCACAAAGTCATAATGTGAATGCCATTACTACGTTGAGATCGGGGAGAGTGCTGAACAACCAAGTGGGTGAGCAGGTTGATGATAGTGACACATTTGATACCCCTTCTTCTTCTTCTTCCCCTAACTCGTCTAGTCTCCCACCTTCATCTGAGCCTATTCTCCGTTTTCCCCAAGGCTCAAACATTTCGCCAAATCTATCTAAGTCGATGCCCACTCCAATTTTGGGATCGAATCCGTCGACACAGTCTTCTCCACAGATGTTGGACCCAAAACTTATTGATCGTGCTCCATTTCCAAACCGATTAAGGGCCAACCGACCTAACCCGCAAATGGAGAAGATTGTGGAAATGTTTAAGCAAGTTAGCGTGAATATTCCTCTTCTAGATGCTATTCAACAAGTCCCATCTTATGCAAGAATCCTTAAAGACTTGTGCACTAGGAAGAGAAAAACTCAAGTGCCTAAAAAGGTTTTCATGACGAGTAATGTTAGCACAGCTTTTACCCAACAAATACCAAAGAAACGTAAGGACCCCGGCTGTCCTACAATCTCTATCTCTATTGGGGGTAAAAATATAAATCGTGCTTTACTCGATCTAGGCGCTAGCGTCAACTTGCTTCCTTATTCAGTATACGAGCAGTTAGGAATTGGAGAGTTAAAACCCGCCCATTGTACTCTCCAAATGGCTGATCGATCTATCACCAAACCTCGGGGCGAACTAGAGGATGTGTTAATTAAAGTCGGGGAATTCATATTTCCCGTGGACTTTATTGTTTTAGATACACAACCTGTAGCAAACCCACGCAATCAAATCCCGGTGATACTTGGTCGACCCTTCCTAGCAACTTCTAACGCTGTGATTAATTGTCGTAACGGTTCTATGAACTTATCCTTCGGGAAAATGACAATTGAGCTTAATATTTACAAGCTAGGAAGTCAGCCGTCAGAACCTTCTGCTCATTTGCTGGATGTTTGTTCCATCCACGAGATAGCTCCCGAAAGCTGCATGGATGAGGAACTTTGCTTTGATGTTCTCGACAACACTAATGAGACATCGTTTGATCTTGCACCACTTCACAGGGAGGATATGTTCAATGAGTCCGACCTTGAGATTGAACCCGTTGACTCGTTGCAAAAGTCAGCAGCACTTTCCGAGTCAATATCTTATGCAAGTTTTGAACCTCTTAAGGAATCCGAATATCATTCCGTTACCCCTCCCTCTATTGTCTCTCCGCCAATTCTTGATCTCAAACCGCTACCTTCTCATCTTAAATATGCATATTTAGGAGAGAACGAGACTTTGCCAGTGATTATTTCCGCTTCTCTAGCCTTAGAGCAAGAGAATGCACTTTTGGCAGTGTTGAGATCGAATCGGGAAGCATTTGGTTGGACAATGGCCGACATCAAAGGGATTAGTCCCTTAATTGTTGAACATCACATACATCTGATGGATGAAGCCAAACCAACCCGAGACCCACAAAGACGGTTAAATCCCGTTATGAAGGAGGCGGTAAAGAAAGAAATCGTCAAGTGTCTTGATAGTGGAATAATTTACCCCATATCTGATAGTCAATGGGTAAGTCCAATTCATGTGGTCCCTAAAAAGTCTGGCATCACGGTCATCACTAACGAGGCTAATGAGTTAATCCAAACACGCACCCAAACTGGGTGGCGCGTATGTATCGATTACAGGAAACTCAATGCCGCGACGAGAAAAGATCACTTCCCTCTACCTTTCGTTGACCAGATGTTAGAACGATTAGCGGGACACGAATACTACTGTTTCTTGGACGGATACTCTGGTTACAACCAGGTCCCCATCGCCGAAAAGGATCAAGATAAAACCACTTTTACTTGTCCTTTCGGAACTTTTTCTTATAGACGCATGCCCTTTGGGTTATGCAACGCTCCCGCTACATTTCAGCGGTGCATGATGGGGATATTTTCAGATATGGTGGAAAATTTTCTAGAAATTTTTATGGACGATTTCTCCATTTTTGGGGACTCCTTTGAGGACTGCCTTCGTAATCTTGACGATGTTCTTACCCGCTGTAAGGATAAGAACTTGACTTTGAATTGGGAAAAATGCCATTTTATGGTCCAAGAAGGTATTGTACTTGGACATATAATTTCACATAAAGGCATTGAGGTTGACAGAGCTAAAATAGATGTCATTCAAAACCTCCCTCGTCCCAATTGCGTCAAAGATATACGATCCTTCCTTGGTCATGCAGGATTTTATAGGAGATTTATTAAGGACTTTAGCAAAATTGCTAGACCCTTAACCCTTCTATTGGCCAAGGACACTACTTTTCACTTCGATTCGGATTGTGAGGCTGCTTTTGAATCACTTAAAGAATCACTCACTACAGCCCCCGTTCTATCATCTCCGGATTGGAACCACCCGTTCGAGCTTATGTGTGACGCATCAGATTTTGCTATTGGTGCTGTCTTGGGACAGCATATTGATAAGATGCCACATGTAATTTACTATGCAAGTAGGACCTTGAATGATGCACAAATAAATTACACAACTACCGAGAAAGAACTCTTGGCAGTTGTATTTGCATTAGAGAAGTTCAGGCCCTACTTGATTGGCTCGCCTATTGTGGTTTACACTGATCACTCCGCCCTACGACATCTTTTAACGAAGAAGGATGCAAAGGCCAGGCTAATACGTTGGATCCTATTGTTACAAGAATTTGATCTTGTTATCAAAGACAAGAGTGGATGTGAAAACGTAGTAGCAGACCATCTTTCACGCATCACTTCTTCGCCAACTGTGACTGTGCCGATAAATGACTCATTTCCCGACGAACAGCTCTTGAATGTATCCTACGAACCTTGGTTTGTGGATATCGTGAACTATCTTGCGACGGGACTTATACCTAGCGATTGGTCGAAACAAGACAAACTTCGATTTTTATCCCAAGTAAAATATTTTTACTGGGATGAACCATATCTATTCAAGTATTGTTCCGATCAAATCATTCGCAGGTGTGTCCCTAACGATGAATTCAAGAGCGTGTTATCATTTTGTCATGATCAGGCATGCGGCGGTCATTTTGGACCTCGAAAAACGGCGGAGAAAGTTTTGCAATGTGGTTTTTATTGGCCAACATTATTTAAAGATGCATTTGAACAGTGCAAAACTTGTCCGCGATGTCAGCATTTGGGTCGGATTTCACGAAGGAATGAGATGCCGCTCCAACCTATTTTGGTTGTGGAAATATTTGATGTTTGGGGTATTGATTTTATGGGCCCTTTTCCCAACTCCTTTGGGAATCTATATATCTTGTTAGCGGTTGATTATGTCTCGAAGTGGGTGGAAGCTATACCGTGTCGCACTAATGACAACAAAGTTGTCATTAAGTTCCTTAAAGAAAACATCTTCTCGCGATTCGGACACCCTCGCGCTATCATTAGCGACAACGGGACACATTTCTGCAATAGGTCTTTCGAGGCCTTGATGCGGAAATATTCAATCACTCACAAACTTTCTACGCCCTATCATCCCCAAACAAGCGGGCAGGCTGAGATCTCAAACAGGCAGATCAAACAGATTTTGGAGAAGACGGTTTCTAAGAACCGTAAAGATTGGTCAACCAAATTGACGGATGCTCTTTGGGCATTCCGCACCGCTTATAAGACCGATCTTGGTATGTCTCCATACCGCCTTGTGTTTGGGAAAGCATGTCACCTCCCTGTCGAGATTGAACATAAGGCAATATGGGTTATTAAAGAGCTTAATTTTGATCTTGATCATGCAGGCAGCTATCGGAAGCTGCAATTGAATGAGCTAAGCGAACTCCGCGATGAAGCTTACGATAATGCGGTGATAGTAAAGAATAGGACTAAAGTGTTTCACGATAAAAATCTTTCTAGAAAAACCTTCACATCGGGGCAACAAGTCCTTCTTTATGATTCACGTCTCCATCTTCATCCGGGTAAGCTTAAATCTCGTTGGAAAGGACCTTTTGTGGTGCGGTATGTACACCCGCACGGGGCGGTTGAGGTCGAAAATTTGAAAAACGGTTCGATTTTTAAAGTAAATGGACATAGATTAAAACCGTATTTTTCTGCTGACCCCGCGGAGGAGCTCCTGTTTTTACAGGAGCCGCTTTATCAAAACTAAAATTTCCTCCGCCTCACCTCCATGTTTTTATATCATTTCCTCATTTTAAAAATGGAGGTGAGTAAAACATGGATTTGATTGCATATCTGTGCGTGTCAAAGAATAAGTTTAGGGCGAATTTTTCATTTAACTATTATTTTACCCCTTGTATCTCTCCCTTAGTATACAGGTCCATGTTCTCAAAAGGCTACATCAGTGAGGACACTGCTGAAAACAGGTTTGGGGGGGAGGTTTGTATTCACTGAATTATCTTTGACACCGGGCATTTTAAAAAAAAAAAGGAAAAAAAAGGAAAAAAAAAAATTTTAACAAAAGAATAGAAAGTGAAACATTACATCCAAAAGATAGGAATAGTTTAAGAAAACCAAGAAAATTAGAAGTTTTCTTATACGAACTAGTAATAAGTAGTTATGAGCTGTTGTCCCAAGGGTTAGTAAGATGAAGGAAGTCACTAATCTGAGGATAAAAATAAGTCTGAAAAATAGTTTCTATTCTGGAAGCCAAACATTTGAATGTTGATACCCTACTATATGCACATACACACGTCTTGAAACTCGGGATAGTAGAGGATACCTTGAAATACTCTTTTCTAAAAGCTAAAGTATGAAGGAAATGATGAAGAAAATATAAAATGGTGAAAAAAAATAAATAAACACTGGTTTTGTATCGCCAAGGTAGCAATAAAAAAAATATAGCGAGGGTGCCTCTTCACCTAGTGCCCTAAGGCCAACTGGTCTGGGAGTCACTGCTAAGCCTTAGGTGGTGCAAGACAAGGAAAATATTATCACCAAATCTGCAAGCACATGAGTAATCGGTCGGTTAGTACCTCAAGAAGTATTAACGGTCGCATGAAAATGTGTAAGCAATTCTAAGTATTCATCAAGGTAAAAAGTACTAAGGTAGATGGACAAGAGTATGATAGCTTGAATTGAATTCTCTGAGTGTAGGGATGTTCTTTACACACACGTGGGGTTATATGATCAATGTTTGGATAAAAGGGTAGGAATGAAGAATAAAGACGATGTTTTATTGAGGGATGATGTGATTTCTAACATTTTTTCATGACTATTAAGATAGGGCTCATGACAACTGAAAAGCTAGTATAGTTGGAAACTCTTCTTTTCAAAGTATTTCTTTTATTGTTCTTATCTTTATATGTAAATTTCACCATCTTTCTTTTGTTATAGGATTTTGTGGGTGTAATCCGCTGAAAACCCTCAGGAGACAACACTCCTCCTACTAGGGACACCTAGAGGTTTAACGGCTTGTTGCACGTGCTCAGTGCAATCGTGTCTGCCTACGAAAGTGTGCTTAGTTTTCTCCTTTCTTTCTCTCCTCTTAAAAATAAACTAGTTTGCTCGGGACGATCAAAGATAAGTTTGGGGGTATTTGTTCAGTCGATAAAACTGCACATTTGTAGTACATTTTTCCTACCATTTTTATATTAAAAAAGGACTATATTATAATATATTATACATATGAGGGTTTATGTGTAAAAACATTATTTTCCATGTGTTAATATATTTTAATTATCATTTGGTAGGAAAATGTATGCAAATAATATTATTGATCTAATTCTAGTAGAACAAAGTCTTCTAAAATCTTATTTGAGTTGTTGTGCAGATTATTTCCAAGTTGTTATGAAGGATTTAACAAACAAATCAATTTGTTGAAGAAAACTTTCCAAATTAAGAAGTAAACTTGGAGACCAAGTCTGGAAGCAACCGAGAGAATATTTTAAAGATATGAAGATGCCTAGAATTGCCAAATGTCACCAGATGAAAGACCAAGAAAAATCATCAATTGATCTCGACCCATGAGCGCGGATCCGCGGTCAAACACACCCTGGGGCAGCGGATCCGCCGCAGTTTGAGGAGGTTGGAAGGCAATATTTTGGGAGATTTACAACTGCTGAATTTTACCAACTTCTCAACAAAAAGATTCTGGGTTTGCACTATAAAAAGGCACCGAGAGCCTCTTGGAAAATCTATCAAGCCGAAGAGATCACGAAGCTCCCGACGCTCACGCATCCAGGCTGATCATCGACTGTTCGACTACCTCCTTAGGAAAGATCGAGAAGCAAATCAAGTTTTGTAATCATTTTCTATGGAATAAAAAGTGTAGTTTGAAGGAGTTGATTAATAAAGGTATTTAGTTTTATTTAATTGTTTTTTTTGCATTATGTTTTCCCTCTCTTTCTTTTCATCTTCTTCTCCCAACATGCGCGAGTAATTCTCCGCTTGTTAGGGTTCGTAGGATTAGGGTAGGTTAATGGGGGATGAAAATAATTAAACCCTTTTTAAGTCCTATAAAGTTTAGGAACTTTATCAAAATAATCATTAACATCCTAATCGGGCGCGCTAGCAATTCCTTGCTAGTTCCGACCGCGATTAGAGACTAGATTAATGATTGTTTTGGTAAAGGCTAGATATGAACGGAGTTCCGTGTCGAGATAAGGGTTACGAGTGGGATTCCTTTTCCCTCCAGAAACCCTAATCTACACGCATCACTCGTCTTGTCCGCGTTTCTGCTATTCACCCCGAAGTCGGTATTTCTTCATCTTCTATTTTCCCTCCACCCACCACATCGACCAAGATGCACGGTTCTCCATCAGATTTTACCAACACACCCCTGCCACCACCCGTAGGTGCGTAGAATCCACCGCGCATCTCTCTCCAAGAAAGATGCTACCCGATACGCGGTCCCCTTCCTACTTGTCTATTTATTCCACCAGCCAATGGAGATAATTTCAAAATTAAACCCCACTTCATCAACTTGTTGCCCAAATTTCATGGGCATGAATCCGAAGACGCATACGTTTTTATAACCAAATTCGAAAACGTATGCGCAATGATGGGCACTACACAACTTTCTGTGGATGCTATGAGATTACGTCTTCTCCCTTTTACCTTGTGCGATCTAGCAGAAAATGGCTTTATAACACTGCCGCACACTCTATTGCCAAATGGGATGAATTCGTTATAGCATCCCTTAAGAAATTTAATCCAAATCTTAAGACCGCCTGTGTTCGAAGCGAGATTAACCAGTTTACCTAACTTCCCAACGAACCATTTTGGAAATTCTTTGAACGGTTTAAATATCTTCTTGTCTAATGCCCTCATCACGGAATTAATAGATGAGATCTTTGTCGAATTATATATGTGGGTGTTAATCCAGTGACAAAACAGATGCTTGAAACCATTTGTCAATGACATTTCATGTCTAAAGACGATGGTGAAGCTTGGCAATTTCTGGAAGATCTCGCCGAACAAACTTTGCAGTGGGAAAGCGTTAGACCAACATCGTCTAGGGGAGGTATCCATCAGCTTGACGTTTCCATCGCAGTGAAAGCCGAAATGGCCGCGATACAAAAGAAACTCGAAGCTATAGAAAACAAATTTTCGCCACCCACCCTAAACCAAGTTACGCTCCCCAAAATCTTATGTGGTTACTGTTCCGACCCATCACATTTTACGGAAGAATTTCCTTTGAATCCTCCGTTTTAAGATCAAGAACAAACTAATGCTGCTTTTCAGCAACGACGTAGAAACGATCATTATTCTTCCATATACAATCAGGGATAGAGGAATCATCCTAATTTTGCTTGGAACCAAAACCAAACTCAAAATCAAAATCCGTTTCCAAGCCAAAATAACTCTCAAAGGCCTCCTCCACAGCAACAACAACCACCACAACAGAGTCAGCACCCCTTTCAACCGCAAACTTTTCAAAATCCAGCCAATAACTCTACATCTTATAATAATTCTTTCCCAACGGCCGGTACCAAAAAATCCTCTGCACTCGAACGTAGCTTAGAAACGTTTATTAAAAATTCCACGCAAATGACGGTTAATTTAACATCTTCTATCCAAACATTAGTGCAACACACCGCTTCCTACGGTGAAAGCATAAAATCGATAGAAGCACAACTTGCACAGTTAAATGCCGCGATGAGTAAGAGAGAGAAAGGGAAACATCCATCTCAACCTCGACCGAATCCTGGCCACTCACAAAGTCATAGTGTGAGTGTCATAACCACGTTGAGATCGGGAAGAGTGCTGAACAATCAAGTCGGTGAACATGTTGATGATGTTGAATCAGATAAAACCCCGGCTTCTACTTCTAACCTTAATTCTTCTAGCCCACCATCTTCTTCTGACCCTATTCTCCATTTTCCACTAGGCTCAAACCCTCCGCCCACTCCCTTGAGTCAACCTAAAATGGTTCCAACTCCAGTTCAGGGATCGATTCCATCCCCATAAACTTCTCCTCCAATGTTGGACCCAACCCCAATTGATAAAGCTCATTTTCCCAACAGTTTGAGGGCCAACAAATCTAATGCACAAATGGAGAAGATTGTCGAAATATTTAACCAAGTTAACATAAATATTCCTATCCTAGATGCTATTCAACAAGTTCCGTCTTATGCGAAAATACTTAAGGACTTGTGCATTAGGAAGAGGAAAACTCAAGTGCCAAAAAATGCATTCTTAACTAGCAATGTGAGCACGAATTTTACCCAACAATTGCCTAGGAAATGTAAGGACCCCGGTTTTCCTACAATATCTATAACTATTAAGGGTAAAATCATCAATCGTGCTCTACTTGACCTAGGCGCTAGTGTTAACTTGCTCCTGTATTCTATCTATGAGCAGCTAGGTATTGAAGAGTTGAAACCTGCATACTGCACTCTCCAGATGGCCGATCGATCTATCACCCAACATAGGGGTAAGTTAGAGGACGTGTTAATCAAAGTCGGGGAATTTATATTCCCTATAGACTTTATTGTTTTAGATACACAGCCTGTGGCGAACCCACGAAACCAAATCTCGGTGATTCTCAGTCGGCCTTTTCTAGCAACTTCCAACGCTGTAATAAATTGTCGTAACGGTTCTATGAACCTATCCTTCAGGAAGATGACAATTGAGCTTAACATTTACAAGCTAGGAAGTCAACCATCTGAACCTTCTGCTCATCTAATCGATATCTGTTCTGTCAACGAGATATCTTCCGACAGCTGCGAAGTTGAGGGACTTTGTGACAATGATCTCAACGACACCAGTGCATCATTATTTGATCTAGAAAATTACTATACTGGTGAGGAGACCTTTGACGAGTCCACCCCCGAGTTTGAATCCTTTGACTCACCGCAAAAGTCAGTTGAGCTTTCCGAGTTAATATCCTATGCTAGTTATGAACTTCTTAGGGAGTCCGAGTATAATTCCCATACCCTACCTTCTATCGTCTCCCCGCTGACACTAGATCTTAAGCCACATCCTTCTCATCTTAAATACGCATATTTAGGTGAGAATGAATCTTTACCCATGATGATATCCGCTTCTCTAGTTTTAGAGTAAGAGAGCGCTCTTTTGTCGGTCTTGAGATCAAATCGGCAAGCTTTTGGTTGGACAATGACGGACATCAAAGGGATTAGTCCCTTGATTGTTGAACATCATATACATTTGATGGATGAATCCAAACCAATCTGAGACCCACAAAGACTGTTGAATCCCGTCATGAAGGAGGCAGTTAAGAAAGAAATCGTCAAGTGCCTGGATAGTGGCATAATTTACCCAATATCTGATAGCCAATGGGTAAGTCCTATTCATGTGGTATCTAAAAAGTATGGCATCACGGTCATAACTAATGAGGATAATGAGTTGATTCAAACACGCACCCAAACTGGGTGGCGGGTATGTATTGATTATAGAAAATCAATGTCGTAATAAGGAAAGATCACTTCCCTCCACCTTTCATTGACCAGATATTAGAACGATTAGCCGGGCATGAATACTACTGTTTCTTGGACGGATACTCGGTAAGTCGATGTCGTGCACCCCGCGGGTTCGCGGGGAGGTGGAATATGCAAAAAACGATTTTTACGGGCTTCGCAACACTGACTTGAACTCCAGGATCGATACTACACCCTAACTAGCAAAACTGTTTGAGGTTAATTACTCGGATAGAAAGTTATACCTCATAGAACCATGTCCTTCGGGTCTTCTTGATGCCCTCCTCCTCGTCATAGGCTCCTCGGATCGTACACGGATCGGGCCTCCTCGTCGGTCCTCTCAAGTCAAAGACGATCCACCCGAGAGTCTATAGTCCGAGCTCCTACCTCAAATCCGAGGTAACTAGGCCACCTAGTTCTCTAAACTAGATGTCCTAGATGATGTGGAGAGTGTAGATGGATTACTTTGTCTCTAAATACCCTAGGTTTCTCAACACATGAGACATGATGGGTATGAGAAAGAAGAAGGGGAGCTTGAGGAAATGAGAGTGAAGATGAGCAAGTGAATAATAAGTCAATGAAGATGGCTCACTCTTGTTGACTAATGAAGCATACCAATAATGCATAAGAAAATAACTCACCAAAATATCAAGCATGCTTCATGAGTCATCTAATGAGTCATGCCATGTGTCACCAAGTAGCCATGCCTCATTTAATGAAAACATACACCTCATTTCCTCCACCTCATTAATCTTTTAACAAAATGGTTAATACAAATATGAGGTGTCTTCTTCTAGAAACAATCTTGAGTAAATTACAAGAATGCCTCTTATCCATATATACATACCCGTATCGGTATTCCGAAAAATACGTATACAAAGAGACGAAAATAATCCATCAATATAATACTAGGATCCGGCTTAAACCAAAGCCTACTAGTATTATCTGTCCAAACATGATACGTGTAGAAGTACACGTATATATTCGAACCATGTCGTAAAACCATACGACCTCTACATCTTTTGCCCGATGCAGGGAAACCCTCTGTGTGGGGCTCTAAAGACTCGATATTATGCTAGCAGTGAGTTTAACCACAAGCATGTCAGCAGTACTAGATGCACATAACAGCTACCCAGGTATCTGTTGATAAGAAGGCCAAGGAGCAAACTCATCCGAACTCCTACTGAGCCTATCTTTGATAATCTCCATACAGTCTGTTCTGTTCATCTAAGAGTATCGCATATCGGGCCTAGGGCGCGGTAATCGTCAGACCCCTAATAGCGCAATAAGTCGTGCCGGAGTGTAGCCCAAAACACCCTGAGAAACTACTGGAGTACCTACCAGTAAATCTCACTTGCCCTGGCCAGGGACTTTGTGTAATGGCTTTCCGAACACAACGAGATATCAACCCCCATAACGGGAGAGACAAATCCTATCTAACTGCCACTACCTCCAAGTGCTTCGGGACCGCACCCACCTACTACCTGTTTGCATGACTCCTTTGAGTCGTGGTAGGGTAGTAATCCAAGAACAGTGGGAACACACTCGAGAAGAAATAGCAGTGTCAAGTTGACGGACTAAGCTGTACTCATGTCACCTGGGAACTGCTACCCGACGATAGGTATAATACCCGCCACCAGCTCCCTACGAGTCTTGTCCAGTGTACTCATAACCCAATGAGCATCTGCATACTATCTCCAGTATGACGTACTAATGGCTGTGGGACAGACCATCTCCCCTG
The DNA here is from genome assembly GCA_030015575.1 of Agapanthus africanus. Lineage (NCBI taxonomy): Eukaryota > Viridiplantae > Streptophyta > Magnoliopsida > Asparagales > Amaryllidaceae > Agapanthus > Agapanthus africanus. Next base: position 824,622,135 of record CM057338.1, on the reverse strand, counting down.
CTGGGATGAGAAGCGTATACACTAGTCTACTCTGGAGTATCGATGCCCTGTCTGGGTAATCCTAAAACTAGGGACCTGTATAAGGATGTGCTTATAGACTACCCAGCCCCCACTAGTGTGACTACCAACACAACGCTGGTAATCAAGCAAAGATCCTAAGGGCTCTACCATTATGTATAAGCGATATGCTGAAAGAAACACATGCACATATTGAGGTAGAAACAAATTAGGTAGCATACTTCCATTTCGAGCAAGACTGTTACTATATCCGTGTATATCCGAAGCTTCCAATATATAATATACAAACTAGTATGATACAATAATACCCTCTAGGGCATATATCACTAACAATCACCCACTTGCACTAAGGCCATGTATTGGCATATCGCAGACCTATCATCTCGAATAGCCTCTCGAACTGTGTCTGAGGGATGGCCTTTATAAGTGGATATCCGGTGTTTTTCTCCGTATCTACTCTCTGCACCTCGGTCTCCCGGCGATCAACGATCTCCCTGATTAGGTGGTACCTGTTGGATATATGTATGCTCTAGAGGCCATTATATGATAGTGGATGTATTTGTACATGTATATGTATTCAGTATACATTGTTGCTCGACATGATAGTATGCTATCTGGTTCTTCTTTATCTGACATGTTGATTTGATCATGCTTTTATTCATTCATACATGCTGATAAAGCCCTGAGGATATCGGCTTGACTACTGTGATTATGATGGAGATCATACTAGTGGGACATCTGTAGTCTATAAGCATATCCTGGAAAGTCTCTAGTCGTAGGTATATCGAGACGGGGCATTGGTATACCAGAGTAGACTAGCGTATATGATACTAGACCCATACGATGGGCGATGAATGTTCCCACATTCATCGATATTTGACATCAAGATCATATACGGGTGCTCAGTGGTGACTGGGTACACTGGACGGACTCACCGAGAACTCCTATATGGAATTATATCTATCGTCGGATAGCAGTTCTCAGGTGACACTGGTACAGGTTAGTCTATAAACCCGAGATCGTCATAGAGTCTTGTGTGTTCTCCCACTGTACTTTGATTGCCACCCTACCACGGCTCTACTGAGTCGTGCAAACAGGTGGCCGTTGGGTACAGTCTCGAGACATACGAAGGCGATGAGCGATAGGAGGGGTTTCGTCTCTCCCGGTATTGGGAGTTGATGGTATCCTGTGCCCGACTGGTTATATCAGTAAGTCCCTGGCCATGGCTGCTGAGATTTACTGATAAGTGTTATCAGTAGTTTCTCGATCTATTATAGACCATTCACCGGCACGACTTATTGATTTATTGGGGTCGACGTGACCATCCCTAGGCTCGATATGCAGCATATCTGACGAAGAGACCATACTGTACGGTAGTGTTGCCGGTTGGCTCGACGAGAGTTGTAGCAGATTCGCTTGTTTTCTTCTGATCGCTCAATACCCGGGTGGCCGTTACGTTTAGCTGACCGCTTGCGGCTTGGGGGTGCTTGATATGATCATCACCCACTGCCGGCGTATTGACGAGTCTTAGAGTCCCACAAAGGAGTTACCTAGTCCAGGCGAAACGTTGTGGTGCGCGTATGCGATATGCGCATGGACCCGATTAAAATGCGCGTATAGGATATGGTATATTGATCGGGCGACTTGATTTTTGTGGGGTCGTATGTGATATGGCCGGATTGATAAATCAAGTGTTGATTTATCATTTAACCATTAGTTTTCTCACTTGAAATCTTTTCTTGTATATGATGGATGTATGCATGCATGTATGCTTTCTTTCTTTTTAGATTCATGCACATATGGATGTGCATACACACATACATACATACATCATCCTTCATGGTTGATTACATATTGAAAATGGTGGCAATATAAGACTCACACCATCGTTTAAATATATGGATTATTATTTAATTTTTTGTTAAAACAAAAGAAAAGAAGAAAATGATAATTCATGGTTAGTTTCTACACTCTTCCTTAAACCTAACCATGCTCACCTACTTCTAACCATGGGTTAACCTTCTCTTTGTGTTTTAAACTCAAATTAAATAATATCTTTATCATCTAACCGTGGTTTGAGATGCGAATAAGAAAATATATATACATATATTTTCATTTTTCTTTTCAAGAGTTATCTTTTTCACTCTTGTTCAAACAAAAGCCATCATCTTCTTCTTCCTTTCTCTTTTGCTCTCTAGACTTTTGTAGTGAGCAAAACACTTAACAAGATTAGTTTTTGAAGTAAGAATAGCCACCACAACATCATTCTACACAAGTTTAGCCCACTTGTTTAGAGTGTTATCTTCATTTCTTCTCTTGGAAAAGTGAAGTCGATAGCTTGGACGAAGGAGCTTCGGGTGGATCGTCGTGGACACTACGAGACTTCAAGTGAACCCTCCTCCAACCCTCAAGTAGCCAAGGAGTCCAGCGTAGGGATCTATAAAGGTTGTACTCTCAAAACCCTAGCCTTTGTCACTTGTAAAGTTATGAAACCCTAATTTTCTAGGATAGATCCTTTGTATGCTTACTTAGCACCATAAAAATTTGATCTTTGTGACATGTGATGCTTCCAAACCTCTCATAGGGTGCTAGGTAGACCTAACATTGGTATCAGAGCCGACCTAGAACATTAGGCGACACTTTTACGAAGTAAAAATCCCGATCGGATCGAAATACGGTATTTCGGGACCTTCTCTGGACATTTAATAAATCTGTTGTTTTTCAGAATTAAAAATACTTAAAAAATACAGCAGGAAAATCTATGACTAACCCTCAAAAACGAAGCAGTGAACAGTAAATTCCGCCGTGGAACCGCGGCAATAGCTTGCTTAGGCCGCGGTTCCGCGGCCGTATAGCTGACTCACTGGCTCGTTTTTACATGGTTTCTCTCCTACCTGCTTGTGTACATTTTTGGGTATGTTTAATATGAATATAGTACTGAATATTCTGGAGATGGTTTTGGACTCGACGATTCGATCGGAATTTTCATTTCGTTGCTTTTCCGGGTAAATAAGAAAGTATTGAAGTGTTCGAACGAGTCTCATTTGCTCACTTTTCACGGGGTTTAAATCTTTTGGAGATACGTGCAAGTTTTGTGGTGGACCCTCTAGAAGACAACAAACCTTAACTCGATTATGTGACCGTCTTGAACTGCCCTTTGAACCTTAGGGTTTGGGGCAGTACGGCGTGCCACATGTGAGGCGTTGGCTTGACCCTTCTACGGCTGGACCGCTACTACTATGTCACACTCCGGGTTTTTGAACTCCGCTCAAGTGTTGAGCTTTAGGGAATCTTGGGTATTTGATCGTTCGTTCGAAAACTTTAATACTGTCTATTCATCTGGAATGTGATGCAATGTGTGGAATTCATATTACTAGACACGAAATACGAAGTATGTGATATTTCGCATTTACGATGTCTAAAGAGAATGTGGATTCCAGATATTGCAGTTTTACACTTTCTTTTCTGTGACCGTAAGTGTAGTATGTAGTGGTATTGCCGATTGTCGTTGCTATATGTCAACGACAATCGGTGTATGCATACTTACTTACGTTGATGATATGAGATATTATGTGTTGCTGAGATATGATGTGCAGGATTGTCGTGATTGAATAGCCGGGGGGTTTATGTGAGATGAGAGTTTTATATTTTCATTCATGTAAATTCAAATGTAATGTAATTTTCTTTTATTTGGGGCACTTCCGGGTTGAGGTTGATGCCACCAGTGTTGTATATTATTTACTTTTCCGCATTAGGATGGACCCAAGGAGGGGAGCACAGGTGACCGGGTTCTGGGGTTCAGTGGGAGGCCATCTCGAGGAGTCGAGACCGGGTCTCCTAAACTCCAGAATTGGTAGGGTCGCTTGCCGCTCTCGTAGGGGTCCAGGGTGTGGGCTTGGCTATTCATCACGACAGTGGAATCCGTATTTTCTATTTTGGCTAAATACTAAATACGGACGTCCTAATATATCCCACATTATATCTATGTTTCTGCTGCCTGTGTTCTGTGATATCTGAGACGATTGATATATTATATATGTGATATATAGTAGACGTTGCTTATGTTTTACACCCGCGCTAGTCCTGTCCCGGTATGTCGTTAGTTAAGTAACCTAACGGTGCATAACGGAACATTGCGGCGAATGCGGATGGCATAAGCGTACGTGTTATTTTTGTTTCTTTTCTGTGATTGGCTTAAGAACTTAAATGATGGGGTTACATTAATATGATTAATGTAAAGAAAATAAACCTAAAAAGATGTTGTAGAATCGGATTTAAAAACCACTCGGCTTTTTATGAAAAAGATACATTTCAAAACTGCGGAGCTTAAGCCACTCCTTTTGAAAACCATTTGATTCTACGACGATATCAAGTTCAAAGCGTTAAAGATTTTCTTAAAAATCATCCGCAACCCTCCGTCATTTTAGGAAGTAGAGTACTTAGTATTCGTGCTACGTTTGTTGACCTTAGCCAAGGCGTAGTGTACGGTAGCTAAGTGATGTCTTCCTATAAATGCATATGATGAAGATTAATTAGGACGGGCATATGACTTTGTTGACCTTAGCCAAGGGTCATGTGAACGGGTCTAATCAATCAAGAAATGACGGGTTGAGCTTGACTAGTACTCGTGATTTGTTGACCTTAGCCAAGGTCACGAGTGCTAGGGGTAAAAACCACATCGGGAATTTCAATAGTTGAAATTTGCAATGAGATTGCATACCTTCCATGTGATGGTTGGATCCCGATCCCACTGTGGGCAATAGTTGCTGCTAGGAGAGTTTTACAGTTTACAATTAGCTAACTCATTAGGTGTCTAGAAAGGTGTTAACGGGGCTCCGCCTCTGGGAAAACGAGGTTTACTCTAATTAGGTCCGTGCGAAAGCACGGGGAACCTCCCTTAAGTACCGACACTTGCCTGGCTGAACGGTTAGCGGAGTTGTAGACTGTAATTAATCCTGGCTAGTTTTTCTTTTTAAGGTTTGAAAGAAAAACTCGATAAAAGTAGTGGGAAACATCGATTAGACAAGATAATAACCAATCTAATCTATGCAAGAGCTTTCGCTGAGTGTATTCTTTTCTCTCTCTTAATGGCAGATACCCATGACTGGACTCAAGCTTCTACTAGATAAAAACAAACTGAATGGGACCAATTATAAAGACTGGCTGAGGAATTTGAACATTGCCTTGACATATGATAAGGTATCATATGTCCTCACGGCTCCAGCCCCGCCCGTCCCAGGCCCAAAATCCTCAGTTTCGAATATTGAAGTCCGCAAGACATGGGATGCTGACTGTGCCATGGCCAAATACCTCACGCTTGCATCGATGGACACTACACATCAAAAGCAGCACGAGAATATGGACATTCACGCCATATTGCTCCATACAAAGGAGTTGTATGGAGAGCAATCCCGCGTATTGCGATACGAAGCATCAAAGAAATTGTTTCAGATGCGAATGGCCCCCGGCACACCATTAGGAGACCATGTTCTGAAGATGATAGCTCTTATAGAAGAGCTTGAGGACCTTGGATGGACTATGAACAATGAACAATATACAGATATTATTCTGCAATCCCTCCCCTCCACCTTTGCTCAATTCATAGTCAACTTCAACATGCATGGCATGGAGAAGGAGCTACCTGAACTCCTTAATATGTTAAGGAGTGCAGAGAGCACTATGAAGTCAGTAAAAACTCCCGTTATGACTATTGGACAGTCTTCCTCTTCTCGCCCGAAAGCTAAAGCCAAGGGAAAGAAAAAGAAGAAGCCTACCAATCCTAAGGGTGGAGTTAAAAAGGTGAAGGGAAAGGAAAAGTCCAAAGCTGGAGACTCGGGGAAAGGCGAATGTTTTCATTGCCACAAGACAGGACATTGGAAGCGCAACTGCACGGAGTACTTAAACCTCAAGAAGAAGCATGGGGATGCTTCTGCTTCAGGTGCGTTTGTAACAGAAAACTGTTTTTCAATAAACTCTGCTTCCTGGGTATTGGATACCGGTTCAGGTTCTCACATTTGCAATTCTATGCAGGGGCTGAGAAATAGCAAAGTTTTGAAGACAGGTGACCATACTCTCCGCGTTGGAAATGGATCCAATGTACATACAGTCGCAGTGGGAGAGTATCACTTGGGGTTGCCATCTGGATGTATTTTAGTTTTGAATCCATATTATTTTGTACCAAGTATGCTTTGTAATATAATATTCGTTTCTTTGTTGAAGGATATAATTTTGTATTGCAGAACAATGTTATGAACATTCACCTGAATCAAATGTTGGTTGGGTATGGTACGCTTAATAACGGGATATATGTCCTAAATCAACACACAGTTTTCAGCATACAACACGCTAATAAAAGAAAACTTTCAAAATTAAATGAAGCTTTTCTTTGGCACTGTAGACCTGGTCATATTAACGAAACAAGACTAAACAAGTTACACAAAGATGGATATTTAAACTCTTTTGAATATAAATCTTATGCGACTTGCCGGTCTTGTATCAAGGGTAAAATGACCAAAACTCCGTTTACCGGACACGGAGAAAGAGCTACTGAGCTTCTAGGCCTCATACATAGTGATGTATGCGGGCCAATGTCTACACAGGTTAGAGGCGGTTTTTCATACTTCATTACATTCACTGACGATTTCTCAAGATTCGGTCATGTATTTTTATTAAAGCATAAGTCCGAAGCTTTCGAGAAATTCATTGAATATAAACAAGAAGTAGAAAAACAAACCGTCTTGAGTATCAAGATGCTTCGATCAGATCGAGGTGGTGAGTATCTCAGTACAGAATTTGCAAACTTCCTAAAAGAGAATGGGATTCTCTCACAGCTCACTCCTCCTTACACACCACAGCACAACGGTGTATCAGAACGACGGAATTGGGCCCTATTAGATATGGTCCGTTCCATGATGAGTGATGCTGAGTTACCCGTCTCGTTTTGGGGGCATGCATTGGAGACTACAGCGTTTCTACTAAACAGGGTTCCGACCAAAACCGTGTCTACCACGCCATATGAGATATGGCATGGGAAGAGACCATCTCTTAAGAGAATTAAGATTTCAGGTTGCCCGGCCTATGTTAAAAAGCAGAATCCGGACAAACTCGAGACACGGTCAGTCATGTGTAACTTTGTGGGATATCCAAAGAATTCTTATGGATATCTATTCTACCACAAAGAGGAACAAAAGGTGTTTGTTTCTCAACATGCCACATTCTTGGAAAAAGAGTTTTTCACAGATAAAGATGATGGCAAGGTGGTGGATCTAGAAGAGGTTCTAGAGACACAAACTACAAATGACGATTTGGTTGAACCGGCTGTTGCAATAGAAAATGAGGAACCTCGGCCACTCCGTAGGTCTGGTAGGACTTCTCGCCCACCGGAGAGGTACTACGGTTTCCTCATTGATGGTGACGGAGAAGACTGCATCATGGATGATGATGATCCTACCACTTTTCAGCAAGCTATCACAAGTGGAGACTCTGTGAAGTGGCTGGATGCCATGAGATCCGAAATGGAGTCTATGTACACCAACAAAGTATGGACTTTGGACGTTGTACCTCCTGGGGTAAAACCTGTGGGGTGCAAATGGATCTTTAAATGAAAGATTGGTGTAGATGGTCAGGTGGAGACCTATAAAGCAAGACTTGTGGCGAAGGGTTTTCGTCAAAGACCAGATTTGGACTATGACGAGACTTTTTCTCCCGTAGCCATGCTTAAATCCATTCGGATCCTACTTGCTATTGCTGCTCACTACGACTATGAAGTGTGGCAGATGGACGTTAAAACCGCATTTCTAAATGGAAATTTAGAAGAATGCGTTTATATGGATCAGCCAGAGGGCTTCATTGACAGTGGGAGCAGCGGGAAAGCATGTAAATTGCTTAAATCCATATATGGGTTAAAGCTGTTAGTCATATGTATGCCCTAGAGGCCATTACTGTACATAGGATGTATATTGTAGTGGATGCTGGGACATATATAGGAAGGACTTTCTTGCTCGACATGATAGTATGCTATCTGGTTGATCTTTACCTTAACGTGTATGCTGATTGTCTCTCTGTTACATGTTGGTAAAGCCCTTAGGATCTGTACTTGACTACCTGGACTGTGATGCGGATCATACTAGTGGGGACATGGTAGTCTATAAGTACATCCTTCAAAGTCCCTAGTCGAGGGTGTATCGAGACGGGGCATCGATATACCAGAGTAGACTAGCGTATGCCTTCTCGACCCATAAAGATGGGCGATGGGTGATCCCATATCCATTGGTGTTTGACATCAGAGATGATATACGGGTGCTCAGTAGAGACTGGGTACACTGGACGGACTCGCCGAGAACTCCCAGATGGTATTATACCTCACGTCTGATGGCAGTTCTCTGGTGACACTGGTACAGAGTAGTCTGTTGACCCGAGATCGTCATAGAGTCTTGTGTGGTTCCCACTGTGCTTTGATTTCCATCTTACCACGTCCAAGAGGGCGTGCAAAACGGTGGTTTTTGGGTACAGTCCCGAGTCACATGGAGGCAATGAGCGATAGGAGAGGATTCGTCTCTCCCGGTATAGGGAGTTGATGTTGCGCTGTGTTCGATTGGCTATAACAGGAAATCCCTGGCCAGGGTTGCTGAGATTTACTGGTAAGTGCTACCAGTAGTTTCTCGAATAGTTATAGACCTCATATCGACACGACTTATCGAGCTATTGGGGTCTGACGTTTACCACCCCTAGGCGAGATATGCGACATATCAGACGATCAGACCGGACTGTACGGTAGTGTTACTGGTTGGATTCACTGGAGTGTGAGCGGGCTTGCTCGTCGATCTTCAGATTGCTCAATACCCGGGTGGCCGTTACGTTTAGCAGACCGCTTGCGGCTTGTGGGTGCTTGATATGATCATCACCTGCTGCCGGCGTATTGACGAGTCTTTAGAGTCCTACACAGAGGTTTCCTGGTTCAAGCGAAACGAAATAGGAGCGCATATGAGATATGTGCGGGACCGAGAATAATGCGTGTATGTGATACCGTATTTCATTCTCGCGATGAATGTGTCGTATGGTTATATGCGATATAACCTAGTTATCGAATCAAGGGTTGATTCGATAAGCCGATACATTGTATACTAGTCGGTTATATGCGATATGACCGGATCGTTAAATCAAGTGTTGATTTAATGATTTAATGCATAATTATATATTTGATATATTACTTTGCATTAACTAGTATCGGTTCACTTTGAATGGATTTTCTCACTCGGATGTGCGCATTGCATATGCGATATGATTTTGTGCACTTGCTTGTATCATGTTTGATGATACATGCTTTTTGGTTAAGTGTAAAGGATTAAACCTTGGTTAATGAAATGGTTAGGGTTTATTATTTGTTATTCATTTATCTTATTTAATTATCTTTTTATTTTTGATAAATGAATAAAAGAAAAGAGAAAAGAATGGTGGCTAATTTTGTTCTTTAGTTGAAGCTTCATGAAGCTTTGATCAAGTCAACCATTCTTATCTCATTCTTAACCCTAACCATTCCCACTAACCATGATTCATTCTCTACACTTGACTAGAGTTAATATTATGATAAGTATTGTTTTTCTATTGATTTTTAATTAACTTATCATATATCATCTTCTTCTTCTTCCATTTCTTCAAGTGAAGAAAGCTTGCCCCATCAATGGCAAGTGATGGAAATGAGTGAGAAATCCAAAACTAAAGACTACCCACTTCCTATTTCTTCATCCTCTACCTCTTGCCAAGTAGTAGAGTGTGTTTCCTTCACAGGTTTCTTGACTTGGTGAAGTGAGAGCTTGATCTTGCGATGCTTCGACGTAGATCATCTTCGGCATGGACATCGACGACCTAGCTCGCTTATTCTCCGATGAAGTCGACGCTAGAGCCCGGATTCTTTTTGGACAGCGGAGAGGACTTCGTTGCGGAGCTATGGAGGTGGAGCACCGGATCTACAAAGGTTGTATTTCCGATTCTCATAGTTAAGTGTTAACTAGTTAGCTTTTTCGCCTAGTTTTCTAGCAAACGATCCGTAGTCGGGTCTCACGGCACCTAGATTTTTTGAATTTGGCATGTTCAATGCCTTGTGAGACCTCACTAGTGTGCCTAGGAACCCTACAGTGGTATCAGAGCCTAGCTAGAGCCTTAGGCGAAGCGTAGACGGAATTTGAAGTCCGAACGAACCAAAACCGAAACCCAAAATATGCTCTCTGTACTTTTTTGAAAACAGTGGATTTTTCCAAATTAAAAATTGCTAAAAAATTCAGCAGGGAAAAATAAGAATTACGGTGCAAAAAGTTTTTGGTGAACAGTATTTTTCGCGGCGGATCAGCGGCAGAAGCATGGCTTATGCGGCTGATCAGCGGCTCCTTGGTGACGTCAGCCCACTTTGTTTGCACAGTAACTCCTGATAAATTCTGCTGAGTTTTCTGGGAATTTTTAATATTTATTCAAGAGTTGAATTTCCTGGGATTGTTTTGGGGATTCGGTGTTTCGATCGGGGTATCAAATTTTGTCTATGTGGCTTTCCGGATAAATTTTAGAATATGTTAAAAAGTTCGACCGGATATAAATACCCAATTTTTCCCCTGTCGGGAAATTTTCGAGTGTTGGATTTTTCCGTAGTTTGACGACGTTCTAAGTAGTGCAAGTAACTCGATGGTCCCTCTAGAAGACAACAAACCTTAACTCGATTATGTGACCGTCTTGAACTGCCCTTTGAACCTTCGGGTTTGGGGCAGTACGGCGTGCCACATGTGAGGCGTTGGCTTGACCCTTCTACGGCTGGACCGTCGGTACTGAGGCACGAACTGAATGTTGTTAGACTTATTTCATGTGTTGATCTGTATCGGGAAAAGTTGGGTGTTCGATTGTTCGATCGGAAAGTTTGACATTTTCTATTTATCCGGAATGGGATACAATAATTGGAATTCACAATAAATTTTGAGATAACTGAATGAATGTTATAAACATAGCAGTTTATTCTCACATGATCGGTTGCCACGGAATTTTGATGTGATCAAAAGTCCGTCGCAATCACGTAGCGTACGCGGATACTCGCCGGGTAAACTTAATAGACAGCCTCGCTCCATAGCCCCGACCAAGTGACTATAGGAGAACCCCGTCGCCGAAAGCATCCGTCCGGGTGCTCGCGGTAGCGGTGTTCCGCCTTGGTGCACTTGGTCGACGGCGTCGGGGGTGCGGCCGCCTACTGAAGTTTATGACGAGCATTCGATCAGGATGTCGGGAATCTTGTTGAATTGCCCGACTTGATATTGAAAAGTGTTTTCGATTTTGAGACTAAAATGCGGGGTTTATAATTGTTAGGCATGCAATGTCTAAGTAATTCATTTGGTCAGGCATGCGATGTCTGAGGTGGTTGCGGATTCCAACTGTTGTAGTTTTACACTTTCTTTTCTGTGACCGTAAGTGTAATATGTGATATCGCCGGTTTCGTTGCTATATGTCAACGACAATTGGGATGCGCATATTTACTTACGTTGATGACATGTGATGTTATGTGTTGCTGGATATGTTATATTGGATCGTCGTATTCGAATAGCCGGGGGTTTTTTATGTGAGATGAGTGTTTTTCATTTTCATTCATGTAAAAACTTGTATGTAATATTCTTTTATTGGGGCGCTTCCAGGTTGCGGAAGTTGTCACCGTTTGTATATTATTTACTTTTCCGCACTAGGATAGACCCAAGGAGGAGGGCACAAGTAACCGGGTTCTGGAGTCCAGTGGGAGACCAACTCGAGGAGTCGAGTCCGGGTCTCCTAACTCTAGAATTGGCAGGGTTGCTTGCCGCTCTCGTAGGGGTCTAGGAGTGTGGGTTTGGCTATTCATCACGACCGTGGAATCCGTGTTTCATACTGGCTCGTATTGAAAACACGGACGTCCTAGTATATCCAACATTTCATATGTTTCTTCTGCTGCGATATCTGTGATGTGATCATGTGATGTTCTGTGATAGATACAGTATATAGTATATATGATATATTATATAGCCGTTACTTATGTTTTACACCCGCGCTAGCCCTGCCCCGCTCTGTCGTTAGTTACCTAACCTAACGGTGCATGAGGGGACATCGAGGCGAATGCGGATGGCATAAGTGTACGTCGTATTTATCTGTGATGTTTAGGTACATTAAATGATGGGACTTCATTAATGTGATTAATGAAATAAAAGAAACCTAAGATGTTGTAGAATCGAATTTCAAAATAAAACAGGTAGTTACAGTTCTTGCTTTGCACAGAGGTATATGTGATATATCCTGCACCTTATTCGATGAGGAAAGGACCGAGATCCCTTCACCGGGAGTGACTCCTTTAGCAATAACTGGCAGATGCTACACACTCGGTTTGTCTTTTGATTGCTTTTATGTGTTTTTGCTTTGCACAGTAATATATATGATATATCCCGCACCTCATTCGACGAGGAAAGGACCGACGATCCCTTCACCGGGAGTGATTCCTTTAGCAAAACTAGAAAAGCCTCAAAAGCACTCCATTTTAAAAATCATTTGATCCTACAACGACATCAAGTTCATTACGCAATAGGTTTTCAGAAAAACCTGTCGTAGCCCTCCGTCATTTCAGATAAGTAGTAGTTAGTATTCGTGCTGCGTTTGTTGGCCTTTGTCAAGGCGCAGTGTGCGGTAGCTAACTGGTGCTTATCTGCTTATGCATATGATGCAGATTGAGTTAGGGTAGTCGTGCGACCTTGTTGGCCTTTGTCAAGGCGCAGTGTGCGGTAGCTAACTGGTGCTTATCTGCTTATGCATATGATGCAGATTGAGTTAGGGTAGTCGTGCGACCTTGTTGGCCTTTGTCAAGGGCCGTGCGGGTGGGTTTAATTCAATCAGGAAATGACGGGTTGAACTTGACTAGCATCCTATGGTTTGTTGGCCTTTGTCAAGGTCATAGGAGGTTAGGGGCAAAATATTATCGGGAATTTCAAGTGTTGAAATTTGCAATGAGATTGCATACCTTCTATGAGATAGTTGGATCCCGATACCCACTGCGAGTAATTGTTACTCCTGGGAGAGTTTTATACATTACAATTAGCCGATCAAGTAGGTGTCTAGAAAGGTGTCAACGAGGTTACGCCTCTGGGAAAACGAGGTTTACATTAATTAGGTTCGTGCGAAAGCACGGGGGACCTCCCTCAAAGTACCGACACTGGCCTGGCTGAAAGATTGGTGAACTTGTAGTGTGTAATTAATCCCGGCTAGTCTTTCCTTTTAGGGTTTGAAGGAAGATTTGATAAAAAGCAGTGGGAGCCATCCTGATTAGATAAAATAAAAACCAATCTATTCTTGCAAGAGCGCACGCTGAGTGTTTTCTTCTCTCTCTCTCCAGGTAGCGACCATATCACGCCTTAATCAAGATAATAATACGGATTATTGACCGAACCCGCTTGTTATACTGAGCTGGGGAACGTTAGTCCCGCTCCAACTTATAATTGTTATAAGACAGAGCAGGATATTGGGGATTACCAGAATTCCCGTGCCGCCCAAACGAAGAGAGTGCATGCTGATGCATCATCTTCGGGTGTGTTCATTATACAGAACTGTTTCTCAGTATCCTTTACGTCCTGGGTATGTGATACCAGATCAGGATCCCAGATATGTAATCTGTTATATAGGGCTACAGATAGGTAGAGAACTGAGAACGGGTGATAAGTTTCATGAGGCAGAAAACGGGGCAAGAGTTGCAGCCAAGTCTGTTGGTCACTGTCACCTTGTATTACCAATACATTGATTCTGAACAAATGTTATTAGATACCGAACCTGATATACAAAATCATATCAGTCTCTTTATTAGTAAAGAAATGATAAAATTTTGTATCGTTGGATAATGTTTTGAACATTTCCTATATCAAAGGTTGATCGGTTCAGGCACGTTATCTAAAAGCATTAATGTTCTAAATCAAACTACAGTTCTTAGTATACGGATCACACACAAGAGGAAGAGTTCAGAAATGAACGAATTCTTCTTGAGGCATTGTAGACTAGGTCAGATCAATGTGACCTGACTAGCTAGAGTTACATATAGATGCATATTTAAATCAGTTTGAATTTACATCTTGTGAAACTCGCCAGTCATGTCACAAAGATAAGATGACCTTAGCTCTGTTTATTGGAAACAGAGAAAGAGTTAGTGAACTCTTTGGATGATACATGTTGATGTATGTAGGTCCCCTGTCTACACATGCCAAGACCGGTTCTTTTACTTCATTACATTCTCTGATAATCTCTCAAGATTCAGACATACGTTCCTGTTGAAACATAAGTCCGAACCTTTTGAAATATTCACAGAATATAAGTTAGAAGTAGAGAACCAATACGGGTATAAGTATTATGTCCTATGATGAGATCAGGGAGGAGAATACTTGTGCATGGAATTCCTGGACTTTTCTAAAGGAGAATAAGATTCTCTCTCAGCATTACTCCTCCGTATACACCATAGCACGATGGTATATCGGGGCGGAGCAATCACACCCTATATGATAAGGTTTGCTCTATGATGAGTACTACTGAGTTACCTATTTCCTTCTGGGAGTTATGCACTTGAGAAGCTGCATACCTATTGAATAGGGTTCAAATCAAATCAGTTGCCTACCGCTTCATATGTGATATGGAATGGGATGAGCCCATGTCTTAAGCTAGTTAAGATTTGGGGTTGTCCGGGCTATGTCTGAAAAGCAAAATCCGGACAAGCTCAAGGCAAGATCTGTTATGTAGAACTGGAAATGTTCCAGCTATACAAACTACAGCAGATGATTTGGTAGAACCAAAGGATTCAATAGATACCAACGAACCTCAACCTCTCCGCCGATCTAATAGGGTTCCTCACCTACCTGAGAGATACTTCGGTTTCTCTATGACAGTGGGAGCGAGGATTGCATCATGAGATGATGACCCAACTAGTTTCGAGCTGGCCATCAGGAGTGAGACTCTGTAAGAATGGCTGGATGCTTAGTGATCTGAGATGGAATCCATATACACCAACAAAGTATGGACTTTGGTTGCTATATCTGAAGGGTTAAATCCCCATCAGAAGCAAGTAAATCTTGAGAAGATTACTTGGTGTAGATGGAAAAGTTGAGACTTTCAAAGCTAGACTTGTTAAAGCTTTTCGTCATCGACCAGGCGTGGATTATGATGAAACCTTTTCCAGTGGCTATGCTTAAGTCCATCCAGATCCTACTTACCACGGCTACATACCATGACTACGATCTCTGGTGGTTGGGTGTCTTGACTACTTTTCTAAATAATGATTTGGAAGAGAGCGTCTATAAGTACACAGCCAGAGGGCTTCGTAGACAGTGGGAGCAGCGGAAGCGTGTGCAAGATGCTTTATAGGATAAAGCAGGTATCGCGGAGTTGGACCATCTGTTTTGATGTGTTAGTCAAAGAGTTTGACATCATCAAAATGGTAGATGAACCTTGTATATACAAAAGGGTAGTAGGGAGTATGGTGACGATCCTCGTGGAGTACGTGGATGACATACTCTTGATAGGGAAGGAGTTTCCTATACTACGCTCGATCAATCTCCGCTTATCACAATGATTCTCCATATAGGATCAAAGTGATACCTACTAAATCCTGGATTTTGGATCTATGAGATAGATCTAAATGGATGTTAGGATTCTCACTAGTTGTAGTGAGATGGTATCAATCGATCCTGGGGAGAATCACTGGAAAGGTTCCAGGGTGATAAAGACGACTGAATGTCAGTCATAGGCATAGTCTTTACCCTTAGTAAAGGGACGGTATGTTGGAAGAGTTCCAAGCTAGATACCGTGACATACTAGACGATTAAGGCTGGATACATCGCTACTTAAGATACTACCAAAGAGGCAGTCTGGGTGTATATTGGTTCATGAGATGAACTTAGTTCCTCCCATTGTGTGACAATGGAGTTGTGGCTTATGCCAAGGAACGTCTGTCCCATCAGTGATCCAGACATATTCTAAGGCAGTATCACTTGATCATGGAGATGGTTGATCTCCAGGAAGATCGAGGTCAGGAGAGCAGACACATAGGACAACACAACGGATCCACTCATAAAGGCCTTTTCCCAGAGAGAGACTTCTATGGGATGGTTGAGTATGAGATACTGCAACCACTGCAACAGATGGCCCTAATGCAAGTGGGAGATTGTTAGTCATATGTATGCCCTAGAGGCCATTATTGTACATAGGATGTATATTGTAGTGGATGCTGGGACATATATAGGGAGGACTTTCTTGCTCGACATGATAGTATGCTATCTGGTTGATCTTTACCTTAACGTGTATGCTGATTGTCTCTCTGTTACATGTTGGTAAAGCCCTTAGGATCTGTACTTGACTACCTGGACTGTGATGCAGATCATACTAGTGGGGACATGGTAGTCTATAAGTACATCCTTCAAAGTCCCTAGTCGAGGGTGTATCGAGACGGGGCATCGATATACCAGAGTAGACTAGCGTATGCCTTCTCGACCCATAAAGATGGGCGATGGATGATCCCATATCCATTGGTGTTTGACATCAGAGATGATATACGGGTGCTCAGTAGAGACTGGGTACACTGGACGGACTCGCCGAGAACTCCCAGATGGTATTATACCTCACGTCAGATGGCAGTTCTCTGGTGACACTGGTACAGAGTAGTCTGTTGACCCGAGATCGTCACAGAGTCTTGTGTGGTTCCCACTGTGCTTTGATTTCCATCTTACCACGTCCAAGAGGGCGTGCAAAACGGTGGTTTTTGGGTACAGTCCCGAGTCACATGGAGGCAATGAGCGATAGGAGGGGATTCGTCTCTCCCGGTATAGGGAGTTGATGTTGCGCTGTGTTCGATTGGCTATAACAGGAAATCCCTGGTCAGGGTTGCTGAGATTTACTGGTAAGTGTTACCAGTAGTTTCTCGAATAGTTATAGACCTCATATCGACACGACTTATCGAGCTATTAGGGTCTGACGTTTACCACCCCTAGGCGAGATATGCGACATATCAGACGATCAGACCGGACTGTACGGTAGTGTTACTGGTTGGATTCACTGGAGTGTGAGCGGGCTTGCTCGTCGATCTTCAGATCGCTCAATACCCGGGTGGCCGTTACGTTTAGCAGACCGCTTGCGGCTTGTGGGTGCTTGATATGATCATCACCTGCTGCCGGCGTATTGACGAGTCTTTAGAGTCCTACACAGAGGTTTCCTGGTTCAAGCGAAACGAAATAGGAGCGCATATGAGATATGTGCGGGACCGAGAATAATGCGTGTATGTGATACCGTATTTCATTCTCGCGATGAATGTGTCGTATGGTTATATGCGATATAACCTAGTTATCGAATCAAGGGTTGATTCGATAAGCCGATACATTGTATACTAGTCGGTTATATGCGATATGACCGGATCGTTAAATCAAGTGTTGATTTAATGATTTAATGCATAATTATATATTTGATGTATTACTTTGCATTAACTAGTATCGGTTCACTTTGAATGGATTTTCTCACTCGGATGTGCGCATTGCATATGCGATATGATTTTGTGCACTTGCTTGTATCATGTTTGATGATACATGCTTTTTGGTTAAGTGTAAAGGATTAAACCTTGGTTAATGAAATGGTTAGGGTTTATTATTTGTTATTCATTTATCTTATTTAATTATCTTTTTATTTTTGATAAATGAATAAAAGAAAAGAGAAAAGAATGGTGGCTAATTTTGTTCTTTAGTTGAAGCTTCATGAAGCTTTGATCAAGTCAACCATTCTTATCTCATTCTTAACCCTAACCATTCCCACTAACCATGATTCATTCTCTACACTTGACTAGAGTTAATATTATGATAAGTATTGTTTTTCTATTGATTTTTAATTAACTTATCATATATCATCTTCTTCTTCTTCCATTTCTTCAAGTGAAGAAAGCTTGCCCCATCAATGGAAAGTGATGGAAATGAGTGAGAAATCCAAAACTAAAGACTACCCACTTCCTATTTCTTCATCCTCTACCTCTTGCCAAGTAGTAGAGTGTGTTTCCTTCACAAGTTTCTTGACTTGGTGAAGTGAGAGCTTGATCTTGCGATGCTTCGACGTAGATCATCTTCGGCATGGACATCGACGACCTAGCTCGCTTATTCTCCGATGAAGTCGACGCTAGAGCCCGGATTCTTTTTGGACAGCGGAGAGGACTTCGTTGCGGAGCTATGGAGGTGGAGCACCAGATCTACAAAGGTTGTATTTTCGATTCTCATAGTTAAGTGTTAACTAGTTAGCTTTTTCGCCTAGTTTTCTAGCAAACGATCCGTAGTCGGGTCTCACGGCACCTAGATTTTTTGAATTTGGCATGTTCGATGCCTTGTGAGACCTCACTAGTGTGCCTAGGAACCCTACAAAAGCAGGCATCACGGAGTTGGAATATCTGTTTCGATGATGTCATCAAAGAGTTTGATTTCATCAAAATTCCAAATGAACCTTATGTTTATAAGAAGGGTGTAGGGAGAGCTGTCACATTCCTCGTATTGTACGTGGATGACATTCTTCTGATAGGAAATGATATTCCTATGCTGCAGTCGGTCAAATTTTTCTTATCACTAAGGTTCTCCATGTAGGACCTGGGTGATGCCACATACATTCTGGGCATAAGGATCTATAGGGATAGATCCAAAAGGTTATTGGGATTGTCCCAAACCAGGTACATTAACACCATCCTAAAAAAGTTTAGTATGGAAGACTCCAAGCGGGGTGCCTTACCCGCTTTCCATGGAGTCACTCTCTCCAAGGATTCTTGCCCAAAGACCGATGAAGAGAGAGCTCGCATGAGTGTTATACCCTATGCTTCGGCAGTAGGATCTATAATGTATGTGATGTTATGTACACGCCCAGATGTAGCTTATGCACTTAGTGTTGTAAGCAGGTATCAATCCAACCCAGGGGAGAATCACTGGATAGCTGTGAAGAACATTCTTAAGTACTTACGAAGGACTAAAGAATTGTTCTTGGTGTATGGTAATGGAGATCTCCAAATGGAGGCCTTTACCGATTCGAGCTTCCAGAGCGATAAGGACGACAGCAAATCTATCTCTGGGTTTGTATTTACCCTCAATGGAGGGACGGTAAGTTGGAAGAGTTCCAAACAGGATACCGTTGCAGACTCTACGATGGAAGCTGAGTGCATTGCTGCGAATGATGCCGCCAAGAAAGCCGTCTGGATGAAGAAGTTCGTCTTGGAGCTAGGAGTAGTTCCAACCATTATTGATCCAATACCTTTGTATTGTGATAATAATGGGGCTATGGCGTTAGCCAAGGAGCCCAGATCCCATCAGCGGTCCAGACACATCCTGAGGCGTTTTCATTTGATCCGGGAGATTGTAGATCGCCGCGAGATCGAGATTAGGAGAGTAGACACAAAGAATAACGCCGCGGATCCATTCACTAAAGCCCTCCCTCAGCCGCAGCATGAGCGACTTTTTGAGATGTTGGGTATGAGATACGCCAATAACTGGCCTTAGTGCAAGTGGGAGATTGTTGGATATATGTATACCCTAAAGGCCATTATATGATAGTGGATGTATTTGTACATGTATATGTATTCAGTATACATTCTTGCTCGACATGATAGTATGCTATCTGGTTCTTCTTTATCTGACATGTTGATTTGATCATGCTTTTATTCATTCATACATGCTGATAAAGCCCTGAGGATATCGGCTTGACTACTGTGATTATGATGGAGATCATACTAGTGGGACATCTGTAGTCTATAAGCATATCCTGGAAAGTCCCTAGTCGTAGGTATATCGAGACGGGGCATTGATATACCAGAGTAGACTAGCGTATATGATACTAGACCCATACGATGGGCGATGAATGTTCCCACATTCATCGATGTTTGACATCAAGATCATATACGGGTGCTCAGTGGTGACTGGGTACACTGGACGGACTCACCGAGAACTCCTATATGGAATTATATCTATCGTCGGATAGCAGTTCTCAGGTCACACTGGTACAGGTTAGTCTGTAGATCCGAGATCGTCATAGAGTCTTGTGTGTTCTCCCACTGTACTTTGATTGCCACCCTACCACGGCTCTACTGAGTCGTGCAAACAGGTGGCCGTTGGGTACAGTCCCGAGACACACGAAGGCGATAAGCGATAGGAGGGGTTTCGTCTCTCCCGGTATTGGGAGTTGATGCTGTGCTGTGCCCGACTAGTTATATCAGTAAGTCCCTGGACAGGGCTGCTGAGATTTGCTGATAGGTGTTATCAGTAGTTTCTCGATCTATTATAGACCATTCACCGGAACGACTTATTGAGTTATTGGGGTCGACGTGACCATCCCTAGGCTCGATATGCAGCATATCTGACGAAGAGACTGGACTGTACGGTAGTGTTGCCGGTTGGCTCGACGTGAGTTGTAGCAGGTTCGCTTGTTTTCTTCTGATCGCTCAATACCCGGGTGGCCGTTACGTTTAGCTGACCGCTTGCGGCTTGGGGGTGCTTGATATGATCATCACCCACTGCCGGCGTATTGACGAGTCTTAGAGTCCCACAAAGGAGTTACCTAGTCCAGGCGAAACGTTGTGGTGCGCGTATGCGATATGCGCATGGACCCGATTAAAATGCGCGTATAGGATATCGTATATTGATCGGGCGGCTTGCTTTTGGTGGGGTCGTATGTGATATGGCCGGATTGATAAATCAAGTGTTGATTTATCATTTAACCATTAGTTCTCACTTGAAATCTTTTCTTGTATATGATGGATGTATGCATGAATGTATGCTTTCTTTCTTTTTAGATTCATGCATATATGGATGTGCATACACACATACATACATACATCATCCTTCATGGTTGATTACACATTGAAAATGGTGGCAATATAAGACTCACACCATGGTTTAAATATATGGATTATTATTTAATTTTTTGTTAAAATAAAAGAAAAGAAGAAAAGGATAATTCATGGTTAGTTTCTACACTCTTCCTTAAACCTAACCATGCTCACCTACTTCTAACCATGGGTTAACTTTCTCTTTGTGTTTTAAACTCAAATTAAATAATATCTTTATCATCTAACCATGGTTTGAGATGAGAATAAGAAAATATATTTACATATATTTTCTTTTTTTCTTTTCAAGAGTTATCTTTTTCACTCTTGTTCAAACAAAAGCCATCATCTTCTTCTTCCTTTCTCTTTTGCTCTCTAGACTTTTGTAGTGAGCAAAACACTTAACAAGATTGGTTTTTGAAGTGAGAATAGCCACCACAACATCATTCTACACAAGTTTAGCCCACTTGTTTAGAGTGTTATCTTCATTTCTTCTCTTGGAAAAGTGAAGTCGATAGCTTGGACGAAGGAGCTTCGGGTGGATCGTCGTGGACACTACGAGACTTCAAGTGAACCCTCCTCCAACCCTCAAGTGGCCAAGGAGTCCAGCGTAGGGAGCTACAAAGTTTGTACTCTCAAAACCCTAGCCTTTGTCACTTGTAAAGTTATGAAACCCTAATTTTCTAGGATAGATCCTTTGTATGCTTACTTAGCACCATAAAAATTTGATCTTTGTGACATGTGATGCTTCCAAACCTCTCATAGGGTGCTAGGTAAACCTAACAGTACCGCCTCAAGATATGTCTGGATTTCTGATGGGACCTGAGTTCCTTCGCTAAAGCTATAGCGCCATTGTTGTCATAATACAGAGGTATTGGATCTACAATGAACGGAACCACCTAAAGTTCTGTTAGGAACTTCTTCATCCAAACTTCTTCTTTCGCGGCGTCACAAGCAGAGATATACTCCGCTTCCATCGTCGAGTCAGCAACGGTGTCCTTCTTAGAGCTCTTCCAACAGATCGCCCCTCTATTGAGGGTAAAGACATAACCCGACATGGACTTGGAGTCATCCTTGTCATTCTAGAAGCTGGAGTATGCAAAGACCTCAATTTGGAGGTCTTTTCCGCTATACACCAAGAACATCTCCTTAGTCCTTCTCAGGTACTTGAGAATGTTCTTTACTGCTATCCAGTGGTTCTCCCCTAGGTTTGACTGATACCGGCTTACCACGCTAAGTGCGTAAGCAACATATGGTCTGGTACATAACATCGCATACATTATAGAGCCTACCGCAGAAGCGTAGAGTATAATAGACATGCGAGCCCTTTCCATATCAGTCTTGGGAGACATCTCTTTGAAGAGGGTGATTCCGTGACAAGACGGTAGACTACCATGCTTTGAATCTTCCATACTAAATCCCTTTAGTATGGTGTCGATGTACCTGGACTGCGAAAGTCCCAACATCCTATTAGATCTATCATTATAGATCTGGATCCCCAGAATGTAGGAGGCATCACCCAGGTCTTTCATGGAGAACCTCTGTGACAAGAATCCTTTGACTGATTATAGCATAGGAATGTCATTTCCTATCAAGAGAATGTCATCTATGTACAAGACGAGAAATACCACAGTTCTCGCTACAATCTTACTATAGATGCATAGTTCATCTGGATTTGTGATAAAATTGAATTCTTTGACCGTCTCATCAAAACAGATGTTTCAACTCCGCGATGCCTTCTTTAATCCATAAATGGATTTAAGCAACTTGCACACTTTCCCGCTGCTCCCACTCTGAATGAAACCCTCTGGCTGATCTATATAGACGCACTCTTCCAAATGTCCATTCAGAAAAGCGTTCTTTACGTCCATCTTGTTAGTTATATGTATGCCCTAGAGGCCATTACTGTACATTGGATGTATATTGTAGTGGATGCTGGGACATATATAGGGAGGACTTTCTTGCTCGACATGATAGTATGCTATCTGGTTACTCTTTACCTTAACGTGTACATTGATTGTCTCTCTGTTACATGTTGGTAAAGCCCTTAGGATGTGTACTTGACTACCTGGACTATGATGTGGATCATACTAGTGGGGACATGGTAGTCCATAAGTACATCCTTCAAGGTCTCTAGTCGTGGGTGTATCGAGACGGGGCATCGATATACCAGAGTAGACTAGCGTATACCTTCTCGACCCATACAGATGAGCGATGGATGATCCCATATCCATTGGTGTTTGACATCAGAGATGATATACGGGTGCTCAGTGGAGACTGGGTACACTGGACGGACTCGCCGAGAACTCCCAGATGGTATTATACCTTACGTCAGATGGCAGTTCTCTGGTGACACTGGTACAGAGTAGTCTGTTAACCCGAGATCGTCATAGAGTCTTGTGTAATTCCCACTATGCTTTGATTTCCACCTTACCACGTCCAAGAGGGCATGCAAAACGGTGGTTTTTGGGTACAGTCCCGAATCACATGGAGGCAATGAGCGATAGGAGGGGATTCGTCTCTCCCGGTATAGGGAGTTGATGTTGCGCTGTGTCGATTGGCTATAACCGGAAATCCCTGGCCAGGGTTACTGAGATTTACTGGTAAGTGTTACCTGTAGTTTCTCGAACTGTTATAGACCTCATATCGACACGACTTATCGAGCTATTGGGGTCTGACGTTTACCACCCCAGGCAAGATATGCGACATATCAGACGATCAGACCGGACTATACGGTAAGTGTTATTGGTTGGATTCACAGGAGTGTGAGCGGGCTTGCTCGTCGATCTTCTGATCGCTCAATACCCGGGTGGCCGTTACGTTTAGCAGACCGCTTGTGGCTTGTGGGTGTTTGATATGATCATCACCTGCTGCCGGCGTATTGACGAGTCTTTAGAGTCCTACACAGAGGTTTCCTGGCTCAAGCGAAACGAAATAGGAGCGCATATGAGATATGTGCGGGACCGAGAATAATGCGTGTATGTGATACCGTATTCTATTCTCGCGATGAATGTATCGATATGGTTGTATGCGATATAACCTAGTTATCGAATCAAGAATTGATTCGGTAAGCCGATACATAGGATACTAGTCGGTTATATGCGATATGACCGGATCGTTAAATCAAGTGTTGATTTAATGATTTAATGTATAATTATATATTTGATATATTACTTTGCATTAACTAGTATTGGTTCACTTTAAATAGGTTTTCTCACTTGAAGTTCACAAGTTGTATATGTGATATACTTTTGTGCACTTGATTGTATCATGTTTGATGATACATGCTTACTTGAGTTTTTGTAAAGATTAAACCATGGTTATTTAAATGGTTAGGGTTTTGTTTTTCATATCTATTTATTCATTTATTTATTCATTTCTTTTTGGCAAAAGAAAAGAAAAATGGTGGCTTTCTTTGGATGCATGTTGAAGCTTCATGAAGTTTTGACTAAGTCACCATTTTTGTCTTCATGCTTAACCCTAACCATTGACCTAACCCTAGTTTATTCTCTACACTTGACCATGGTTGGATTATGATAAGTATTGTTTTATTTTTCTTTTTGAGAATAACTTATCATATTCTATCATTTTCTTCCTCTTCTTCTTCTTCAAGAAGAAGCTTGCCTCCATCAATGGCAACTTGAGAAAATGAGTGAGAAATCCAATTCTAAAGTGAACCCACCTCCTATTTCTTCATCCTCTACCTCTTGCCAAGTAGTATAGGGTGTTTTCTTCACAAGTTTTATGACTTGGTGAAGTGGGAGCTTGATCTTGCGATGCCTCGACGTAGATCATCTTCGGTATCGTAGTCGATGACCTAGCCCGCCCATTTCTCCGATGAAGCCGAAGCTAGAGTCCGGGATGCGATTTGTACAGCGAGGGGACTTCATCACGGAGCCATGGAGGTGGAGAACCGGATCTACAAAGGTTGTATTTCCGTTCTTGTAGTTAACTTGTTAACTAGTTTCATTTGTCGCCTAAATTTCTGGTCAACGATCCGTATTAGGGTTTCTCGGCACCCGTAAAAATTTGAAATTGGCATGGTTGATGCCTTGTGAGACCTCTTTAGTATGTCTAGGAACCCTACAGTGGTATCAGAGCCTAGCTAGAGCCTTAGGCGATGCCTAGACGACGTTTGAGACCCGATCGGACATAGAAACCCTAATACAATATGCTCTCTGGACTTTTTTCAATTTCTTGGATTTTTCAAGATTAAAAATATGCAGAAAATTCAGCAGGGAATTGTAAGAATTACTGTGAAGCCCGTACCCATGATTCCCTCATTGCGCGGCGGAACCGCGGCACAAGCATGGCTTGTGCGGCGGTTCCGCGGCCAAATTGTCATATCATCCAACAATTTTTGCACAGTAATTCATGTTTTCAGGTTCTGGATTTTCTGGGAATTTTTAATATTTATTCAAGAGTTGAATATTCTGAGTTGTTTTGGGGATTCGTTTATTCGATCGGATTATCGGACTTTGTCTATTGGATTTCCGGATAATTTTTGAATATGTTAAAAAGTTCGACCGAATAAAAATACCCAATCTTTCCCCTGCCGGAAAATTTCCAAGTGTTGGATTTTTCCGTGGTTTAAAGACGTTCTAAGTAATGCAAGTAACTCGATGGACCCTCTAGAAGACAACAAACCTTAACTCGATTATGTGACCGTCTTGAACTGCCCTTTGAACCTTCGGGTTTGGGGCAGTACGGCGTGCCACATGTGAGGCGTTGGCTTGACCCTTCTACGGCTGGACCGTTGGTACTGAGGCACGAACTGAATGTTTTTAGACTTGTTTCATGTGTTGAGCTGTATCGGGAAAACTTGGGTGTTCGATTGTTCGATCGGAAAGTTTAACATTTTCTATCTTGTCCGGAATGTGATACAATACTTGGAATTCACAATAAGTTATGAGATAACTGAATGAATATTATAAACACAGCAGTTTAGTCTCACTTGATCGGTTGCCACGGAATTTTTATGTGATCAAAAGTCCGTCGCAATCACGTAGCGTACGCGGATACTCGCCGGATAAACTTAATAGACAGATACACCCCATAGCCCCGACCAAGTGACTGTAGGAGAACCCCGTCGCCGAAAGCATCCGTTCGGGTGCTCGCGGCAGCAGTGTTCTGCCTTGGTGCACTTCGTCGACGGTATCGGGGGTGCAGCCGTCTACTGAAGTTTGCGACCAGCATTCGATCAAGATGTCGGGAATCTTGTTGAATTGCCCGACTTGGTATTGAAAAGTGTTTTCGATTTTGAGACTAAAATGCGGGGTTTATAATTGTTAGGCATGCGATGTCTAAGTAATTCATTTGATTAGGCATGCGATGTCTATGGAGGTTGCGGATTCCAACTGTTGTAGTTTTACACTTTCTTTTCTGTGACCGTAAATGTAATATGTGATATCGCCGGTTTCGTTGCTATATGTCAACGACAATTGGGATGCGCATATTCACTTACGTTGATGACATGTGATGTTATGTGTTGCTGGATATGTTATATTGGATCGTCGTCTTTGAATAGCCGGGGGTTTTTATGTGAGATGAGTGTTTTTCATTTTCATTCATGTAAAAACTTGTATGTAATATTCTTTTATTGGGGCACTTCCAGGTTGCGGAAGTTGTCACCCTTTGTATATTATTTACTTTTCCGCACTAGGATAGACCCAAGGAGGGGAGCACAAGTAACCGGGTTCTGGAGTCCAGTGGGAGACCAACTCGAGGAGTCGAGTCCGGGTCTCCTAACTTTAGAATTGGTAGGGTTGCTTGCCGCTCTCGTAGGGGTCTAGGGGTGTGGGTTTGGCTATTCATCACGACCGTGAAATCCGTGTTTTATAGTGGCTCGTATTGAAAACACGGACGTCCTAGTATATCCAATAATTCATATGATTCTTCTGCTGCGATATCTGTGATGTGATCATATGATATATTCTGTGATGGATACAGTATATAGTATATATGATATATTATATAGATATTACTTATGTTTTACACCCGCGCTAGCCCTGCCCTGGTCTGCCGTTAGTTACCTAACCTAACGGTGCACGAGAGGACATCGAGGCGAATGCGGATGGCATAAGTGTACGTCGTATTTATCTCTGATGTTTAGGTACTTAAATGATGAGACTTCATTAATGTGATTAATGAAATAAAAGAAACCTAAGATGTTGTAGAATCGAATTTCAAAATAAAACAGGTAGCTACAGTTCTTGCTTTGCACAGCGGTATATATGATATATCCTGCACCTTATTCGATAAGGAAAGGACCGAGATCCCTTCACCGGGAGTGACTCCTTTAGCAATAACTGGTAGATGCCACACACTCGGTTTGTCTTTTGATTGCTTTTAAGTGTTTTTGCTTTGCACAGTGATATATATGATATATCCCGCACCTCATTCGACGAGGAAAGGGCCGACGATCCCTTCACCGGGAGTGATCTCTTTAGCAAAACTAGAAAAGCCTCAAAAACACTCCATTTTAAAATCATTTGATTCTACAACGATATCAAGTTCATTACGCAATAGGTTTTCAGAAAAACCTGTCGTAGCCTTCCGTCATTTCAGATAAGTCCTATTTAGTATTCGTGCTACGTTTGTTGACCTCCGTCAAGGCGTAGTGTGCGGTAGCTAACTAGTATTTATCTGCTTATGCATATGATGCAGATTGGATTAGGGTAGTCGTGCGGCCTTGTTGACCTCCGTCAAGGGTCGTGCGGGTGGGTTTAATTCGATCAAGAAATGACGGGTTGAACTTGACTAGTAGCCTATGGTTTGTTGACCTCCGTCAAGGTCATAGGGTGCTAGGGGAAAAATTATCGGGAATTTCAAGTGTTGAAATTTGCAATGAGATTGCATAACTTCTATGAGATAGTTGGATCCCGATCCCCACTGCGAGTAAGAGTTACTCCTGGGAGAGTTTTACACATTACAATTAGCCGATCAAGTAGGTGTCTAGAAAGGTGTTAACGAGGTTACGCCTCTGGGAAAACGAGGTTTACATTAATTAGGTTCGTGCGAAAGCACGGGGGACCTCCCTCAAAGTACCGACACTGGCCTGGCTGAAAGATTGGCGAACTTGTAGTGTGTAATTAATCCCGGCTAGTCTTTCCTTTTAGGGTTTGAAGGAAGATTTGATAAAAAGCAGTGGGAGCCATCCTGATTAGATAAAATAAAAACCAATCTATTCTTGCAAGAGCGCACGCTGAGTGTTTTCTTCTCTCTCTCTCCAGGTAGCGACCATATCATGCCTTAATCAAGCTAATAATACGGATTTTTGACCGAACCCGCTTGTTATACTGAGCTGGGGAACGTTGGTCCCGCTCCAACTTATAATTGTTATAAGACAGAGCAGGAAATTGGGGATTACCAGAATTCCTGTGCCGCCCAAACGAAGAGAGTGCATGCTAATGCATCATCTTCGGGTATGCTCATTACAGAGAACTGTTTCTCAGTATCCTTTACGTCCTGGGTATGTGATACCAGATCAGGATCCCAGATATGTAATCTGTTACATAGCGCTACAGAAAGGTAGAGAACTGAGAACGGGTGATAAGTTTCATGAGGCAGAAAACGGGGCAAGTGTTGCAGCCAAGTCTGTTGGTCACTGTCACCCTGTATTACCAATACATTGATTCTGAACGAATGTTATTAGATACCGAACCTGATATACAAAATCATATCTCTCTCTTTATTAGTAAAGAAAGGATATAATTTTGTATTGTTGGATAATGTTTTGAACATTTCCTATATCAAAAGTTGATCGGTTCAGGCACGTTATCTAAAAGCATTGATGTTCTAAATCAAACTACAGTTCTTAGTATACAGAACACACACAAGAGGAAGAGTTCAGAAATGAACGGATCCTTCTTGAGGCATTGTAGACTAGGTCATATCAATGCGACCCGACTGGCTGAAGTTACATTTTAGATGCATATTTAAATCAGTTTGAATTTACATCTTGTGAAACTTGCCAGTCATGTCACAAAGTTTAGATGACCATAGCCCTGTTTATTGGAAACAGAGAAAGAGTTAGTGAACTATTGGGATGATACATGTTGATGTATGTAAGGTCCCCTGTCTACATATGCCAGGACTGGTTCTTTATACTTCGTTACATTCTATGATAATCTCTCAAGATTCAGACATATGTTCCTGTTGAAACACAAGTCCGAACCTTTTGAGATATTCACAGAATATGATTTAGAAGTAAAGAACCAAAATACGGGTATAAGTATTATGTCCTTTGATGAGATCAAGGAGGAGAATACTTGAGCACGGAATTCTTGGACTATTCTAAAGGAGAACGAGATTCTCTCTCAGCATTACTCCTCCGTATACACCATAGCACGATGGTATATCGGGGTGGAGCAGTCACACCCTATATGATAAGGTGTGCTCTATGATGAGTACTACTGAGTTACCTATTTCCTTTTTAGGAGTTATGCACTTGAGAAGCTGCAAACCTATTGAATAGGGTTCAAATCAAATCAGTTGCCTACCACTTCATATTTGATATGATAAGGGAAGAGCCCATCTCTTAAGTTAGTTAAGATTTGGGGTTGTCCAGCCTATGTCTGAAAAGCAAAATCCGGACAAGCTCGAGGCAAGGTCTGTAATGCAGAACTGGAAAGGTTCCAGCTATACAAAACTACAGCAGATGATTTGACAGAACCAAAGGATTCAATAGTTACCAACGAACCTCAGCCTCTCCACCGATCTAGTAGGGTTCCTCACCCGCCTGAGAGATACTTCGGTTTCTCTATGACAGTGGGAGCGAGGATTGCATCATGAGATGATGACCCAACTAGTTTCGAGCTGGCCATCAGGAGTAGGACTCTGTAAGAATGGCTGGATGCTTAGCGATCTGAGATGGAATCCATGTACACCAACAAAGTATGGACTTTGGTTGCTATATCTGAAGGGTTAAATCCCCATCAGGAGCAAGTATATCTTGAGAAGATTACTTGGTGTATATGGAAAAGTTGAGACTTTCAAAGCTAGACTTGTTAAAGCTTTTCGTCATCGACCAGGCGTGGATTATGATGAAACCTTTTCAAGTGGCTATGCTTAAGTCCATCCAGATCCTACTTGCCACGGCTACATACCATGACTACGATATCTGGCGGTTGGGTGCCATGACTACTTTTCTAAATAATGATTTAGAAGAGAACGTCTATAAGAACACAGCCAGAGGGCTTCGTAGACAGTGGGAGCAGCGGAAACGTGTACAAGATGCTTTATAGGATAAAGCAGGTATCGCGGAGTTGGAACATCTGTTTTGATGAAGGAGTCAGACAGTTTGACATCATCAAAATGGTAGATGAACCTTGTATATACAATAAGGTAGTAGGGAGTATAGTGGCGATCCTCATAGAGTACGTGGATAACATACTCTTGATAAGAAAGGAGTTTCCTATGCTACGCTCGATCAATCTCCGCTTATCACAATGATTCTCCACATATGATCAAAGTGATACCTACTAAATCCTAGGTTTTGGGTCTATGAGATAGATCTAAATGGATGTTAGGATTCTCACTAGTTGTAGTGAGATGGTATCAATTGGTCCTGAGGAGAATCACTGGAAATGTTCCAAGGTGATAAGGACGACTGAATGTCAGTCACAGGCATTGTCTTTACCCTCAGTAAAGGGACGGTATGTTGGAAGAGTTCCAAGCTAGATACCGTGGCATACTAGACGATAAAGGCTGGATACATCGATACTTCAGATGCTACCGAAGAGGCTGTTTGGGTGTATATTAGTTCATGAGATGAACTTCGTTCCTACCATTGTGAGACAATGGAGTTGTGGCTTATGCCAAGGAACGCCCGTCCCATCAGTGACCCAGGCGTATTCTGAGGCAGCATCACCTGATCATGGAGATAGTTGATCTCCAGGGGATCGAGGTTAGGAGAGTAGACTCAGAGGACAACACGACGGATCCACTCAAGAAAGGCCTTATCCCAGGGAGAGACTTTTATAGGATGGTTGAGTATGAGATACTACAACCACTGCTATCAGATGGCCCTAGTGCAAGTGGGAGATTGTTAGTTATATGTATGCCCTAGAGGCCATTACTGTACATTGGATGTATATTGTAGTGGATGCTGGGACATATATAGGGAGGACTTTCTTGCTCGACATGATAGTATGCTATCTGGTTACTCTTTACCTTAACGTGTACATTGATTGTCTCTCTGTTACATGTTGGTAAAGCCCTTAGGATGTGTACTTGACTACCTAGACTATGATGCGGATCATACTAGTGGGGACATGGTAGTCTATAAGTACATCCTTCAAGGTCCCTAGTCGTGGGTGTATCGAGACGGGGCATCGATATACCAGAGTAGACTAGCGTATACCTTCTCGACCCATACAGATGGGCGATGGATGATCCCATATCCATTGGTGTTTGACATCAGAGATGATATACGGGTGCTCAGTGGAGACTGGGTACACTGGACGGACTCGCCGAGAACTCCCAGATGGTATTATACCTTACGTCAGATGGCAGTTCTCTGGTGACACTGGTACAGAGTAGTCTGTTGATCCGAGATCGTCATAGAGTCTTGTGTGATTCCCAATGTGCTTTGATTTCCACCTTACCATGTCCAAGAGGGCGTGCAAAACGGTGGTTTTTGGGTACAGTCCCGAATCACATGGAGGCAATGAGCGATAGGAGGGGATTCGTCTCTCCCGGTATAGGGAGTTGATGTTGCGCTGTGTTCGATTGGCTATAACCGGAAATCCCTGGCCAGGGTTGCTGAGATTTACTGGTAAGTGTTACCTGTAGTTTCTCGAACTGTTATAGACCTCATATCGACACGACTTATCGAGCTATTGGGGTCTGACGTTTACCACCCCTAGGCAAGATATGCGACATATCAGACTATCAGACCGG
The DNA here is from genome assembly GCA_030015575.1 of Agapanthus africanus. NCBI lineage: Eukaryota > Viridiplantae > Streptophyta > Magnoliopsida > Asparagales > Amaryllidaceae > Agapanthus > Agapanthus africanus. Next base: position 824,590,367 of record CM057338.1, on the reverse strand, counting down.
ACTGTACGGTAAGTGTTACTGGTTGGATTCACAGGAGTGTAAGCGGGCTTGCTCGTCGATCTTCTGATCGCTCAATACCCGGGTGGCCGTTACGTTTAGCAGACCGCTTGCGGCTTGTGGGTGTTTGATATGATCATCACCTGCTGCCGGCGTATTGACGAGTCTTTAGAGTCCTACACAGAGGTTTCCTGGCTCAAGCGAAACGAAATAGGAGCGCATATGAGATATGTGCGGGACCGAGAATAATGCGTGTATGTGATACCGTATTCTATTCTCGCGATGAATGTATCGATATGGTTGTATGCGATATAACCTAGTTATCGAATCAAGGATTGATTCGGTAAGCCGATACATAGGATACTAGTCGGTTATATGCGATATGACCGGATCGTTAAATCAAGTGTTGATTTAATGATTTAATGTATAATTATATATTTGATATATTACTTTTCATTAACTAGTATTGGTTCAATTTAAATGGGTTTTCTCACTTGAAGTTCACAAGTTGTATATGTGATATACTTTTGTGCACTTGATTGTATCATGTTTGATGATACATGCTTACTTGAGTTTGTGTAAAGATTAAACCATGGTTATTTAAATGGTTAGGGTTTTGTTTTTCATATCTATTTATTCATTTATTTAATCAATTCTTTTTGGCAAAAGAAAAGAAAAATGGTGGCTTTCTTTGGATGCATGTTGAAGCTTCATGAAGTTTTGACTAAGTCACCATTTTTGTCTTCATGCTTAACCCTAAACATTGACCTAACCCTAGTTTATTCTCTACACTTGACCATGGTTGGATTATGATAAGTATTGTTTTATTTTTCTTTTTGAGAATAACTTATCATATTCTATCATCTTCTTCCTCTTCTTCTTCTTCAAGAAGAAGCTTGCCTCCATCAATGGCAACTTGAGAAAATGAGTGAGAAATCCAATTCTAAAGTGAACCCACCTCCTATTTCTTTATCCTCTACCTCTTGCCAAGTAGTATAGGGTGTTTTCTTCACAAGTTTTATGACTTGGTGAAGTGGGAGCTTGATCTTGCGATTCCTCGACGTAGATCATCTTCGGTATCGTAGTCGATGACCTAGCCCGCCCATTTCTCCGATGAAGCCGATGCTAGAGTCCGGGATGCGATTTGTACAGCGAGGGGACTTCATCACGGAGCCATGGAGGTGGAGAACCGGATCTACAAAGGTTGTATTCCGTTCTTATAGTTAACTTGTTAACTAGTTTCATTTGTCGCCTAAATTTCTAGTCAACGATCCGTATTAGGGTTTCTCGGCACCCGTAAAAATTTGAAATTGGCATGGTTGATGCCTTGTGAGACCTCCTTAGTGTTCCTAGGAACCCTACACATCTACCAAATCTCATAATCGTGGAAGAAAGCAATAGCAAGAAGGATCCGAATGGATTTTAGCATAGCCACTGGAGAAAAGGTTTCATCATAGTCCAAACCAGGTCTTTGACGAAAACCTTTTGCAACAAGTTTAGCCTTATAGATTTAACCTTGTCCATCTACACCAATCTTCTTTCTGAAGATCCATTTGCAGCCTACGGGTTTTACCCCTTCTGGAGCAATGTCTAAAGTCCATACTTTGTTGGTTTACATGGACTCCATCTCGGTCCGCATTGCATCCAGCTATTTTACCGAGTCACCGCTCTGCATGGCTTGCTGGAAGCTAGTTGGATCATCATTGTCAATGATGCAATCCTCTTTATACCCGTCTATGAGAAAACCGTAGTATCTCTTGGGCAGATGAGACTGCCTACTAGTCCTGCGGAGTGGCACGGGGATGTCCTGTTCTTTCGAAACCTCTGGTTCTACCATACTTTCAGTAATAGCTTGTGGTTCTGGAATTTCATCCAGTTCTATTGCGCTCCCACTATTTTCTTTTTCAAAAAATTGATTTTCCAAAAAGTGGGCATAACGAGAAACAAAAACCTTTTGTTCTTCTGCGTAATAGAAAAGATACCCCCTGGAGTTCGTTGAGTATCCCACAAACTTACACAGTACTGAGCGTGCCTCGAGCTTGTCTGCATGCTGCTTTTTTACAAAAGCTAGACATCCCCATATGTTCAGATACTGAAGATAGGGTTTCTTCACACTCCACATCTAATATGGTGTGGTAGGCACAGTCTTGGTAGGAACCTTGTTCAAAAGATATGCAACTGATTCTAGTGCATAGCCCTAGAATGATCACGGTAACTCAGCGTTACTCATTATGGAACGTACCATATCCAATAGGGTTCTGTTCCGCCTTTCCGATACACCGTTGTGTTGTAGTTTGTATGGAGGAGTAAGATGGGAGAGAATTACATTCTCTTTTAAGTAACCCAGGAACTCGGCACTTAAGTATTCACCATCTCGATCAAATCTAAGTGTCTTGATACTTTTTCCGGTTTTTTTTCCACTTCATTCTTATATTCTCGAAATTTCTCAAAGTCCTCGGATTTATGTTTCATCAAGAAGACATGTCCATACCTAGAAAAATCATCCGTAAAAGTAATGAAATAGGAATAACCACTTCGTGCATGTATAGACATTGGACCACACACATTGCTGTGTATGAGTCCCAAGAGCTCACTCGCTCTTACTCCGTGTCCAGTGAACAGAGTCTTTGCCATCTTTCCTTTGAGACATGATTGACAAGTTGCATAGGACTGATATCCGAACGGATCCAAATATCCCTCTTTATGTAACTTCGTCAACCGTGTTTCGTTGTTGTGATCCAGTCTACAATGCCATAAGAAAGCCTGATTTAATTCTGGAGAATTTCTTTTAAGTGTGTTTTGGACGTTGAAAACCTGAGCTTGATTTAATACGTATATACCGTTATCTAGTGAACCTGACCCAATCAAACCTTGATTAAGATGGATGTGGACCACATCGCTTATTAATGTAAAATCATATCCTTCTTTAGAAAGTAAAGATACAGATATGATATTACAAGCTAGACTAGGTATGCACAAACAGTTACATAAAATCAATATCTGCCCACTTGTCAATCCTAGGTGATATTCCTCTACGGATACAGCGTCCACGCTCATTTCCTTAGCAACCCTAAGAGTCATATCACCTGCCCTGATAACTCTACGGTTTCTCGAATCCTGTAATGAATTACATATATGAGATCCCGATCCGGTATCTAGTACCCAGGAAGTAGAGTTAATTGACATACAGTTTTCAATCAAAAACACACCCGAAGCCGAAGCCACAACATGCTTCGGATCCTAGATTCTGGCATTCCAAGCCCTGCATTCCTTCTGCCAATACCCTTTCCCGTGAAAATAGGAACAAACTGTGAGCCCCGAAACTTTTGCCCTTCCCTTTCTTTCTACCTTACTGACACCACCTATCGGCTTGGTGGAGGCCTTCTTCTTCTCTCCCTTGGCTTTTGCCTTGGATCTAGAAGAGGAAGATTCCCCAATAAGCAGAGCGGGTGTCCCCTTAGTTTTCTTCAGCGTGTAAGTAGAAAGTAGGGACTGTAGAATTAAATCAGCATATGACTCATTCTCCAACGTATTCCCCAGGTCTGCGAGCTCTTTAATATAGCTGATCATTGTAGGGACGTAGTCCTCTACAAATAACCCGACAGCCAAACTCGCTTGAAGCAATTCCTTCGAGGTATCATATCTTGCGATAAGAGATTGCTCTCCATATAAATCTTTGTTATGGAAGAAGATAGAAGCTAAGTCCATCTTCTCGTGCTGCCTTCGGTGTTCACTATCCATTGAGGCCGACACGAAACACTTAGCATTTGCACAGTCTTATTCCCTTGTCTTACGGATATCATCATCCGTGATCGTGGAAACTGGACCTAAGACAACGGGGGCTTTAGTAGTAAGGAGGTGTCCCAGCTTGTCATAGGTAATGGACATCTGGACAAACCTTTGCCAATCAATATAGTCTAGCTCAGTCAATTTATTATTTAGCTGTAACCTAACCTTGGTCACCTGGTCGCTGCAATTAGGAGAGAGAAGAAAACACTCAGCATGATACTCTTGCAAGTTTGGATTATTTTTTAATTTATCTAAATAGGATGGCTCCCACTGTATCTCGAATCCTTCCTTAAACCATAAAAGAAGAATTAGTCAGGATTAATCTCACCGTACAATTCTTGCTTAACCTTTTGGCTAGGCTAGTGTCGGTACTTCAAGAGAGGTTTTACGACACTTTCACGAAGCTCCTTAATTAAATAACCTCTTTTTCCTGGAGGCGTAGCCCCGCTAACACTGTTCCAGACACCTACTTGGTTTATAGCATTGATCGTTAAGTGAAAAATCTCCCGAGGAGTAGCGGATTCACAATAGGATCGGGATCCAAATATCATTGTGCGATAACCTTGAACGAATCCTACCAGCATTATCACACTCCAAATGGTATGCAACACTAGCAAGTTTCAGTTTCTTTAGAAACTCCCGATGTGGATTTTTGCCCCAAGCTCTTATGACCTTGACGAAGGCCAATATATCATAAGTCGCAAGTCAAGTTCTACCCGTCATTATCCAGATTAATTTGAACCCATCCGTACATACCCTTGACGAAGGCTAAAATAGTAGTACGGCTGTCCCAAACCAAAGCATCTATTTATGCAACAGATTAATATTCAGCAGCTACCAATCACTATGCCTTAGTAAAAGGTCAAAATACATAGTTTGAATACTGCTGAATATCTATCTAAAATGACGGAGGGCTACGAATGGTTTTGGCAAAACCGTGAACGTAATGAACTTGATATAATCGAAGGAAACTCATAGCTTTTAAAGGAGTGGTTTAAGCTCCGCATTTAAAAGTTTGCTTTTCGAAAAACCCGAGTGGTTTTGAAATTGTTCCAACGATTTAGCTTTGGTTTGTATGCTTTGCATTAAACATATAATGCAGTCCCATCATTTATACCTACCATTGCAGAAAGAAACGAAAATACCACGTACGCTTATGCCATCCGCATTCGCCACTGGGCCTCGTTCAACACCGTTAGGTTACTTAACTAATGCCAGAGCAGGGGCTGGACTAACGCGGGTGCAAAACATAAGCAATGTCTATTATATAACATATATAATATATCCATCCATCTCATGCAATAATAGGCATTCCAGATCACAGATGAATATATTGGATATACTAGGAATTTCGCGTTTCGTTTAAGCCCGTAACGAAAGACGGATTTCACAGTCGTGATGAATAGCCAAACCCCACCCTTGACCCCTATGGGTGCAGCAAACTACCCCACCCTAGACCCCTATGGGTGCGGCAAACTACCCCACCCTTGACCCCTATGGGGAGGTAATCGTCAGACCCCTAATAGCACAATAAGTCGTGCCGGAGTGTAGCCCAAAACACCCTGAGAAACTACTGGAGTACCTACCAGTAAATTTCACTTGCCCTAGCCAGGGACTTTGTGTAATGGCTTTCCGAACACAGCGCGATATCAACCCCCATACCGGGAGAGACGAATCCTATCTAACTCCCACTGCCTCCAAGTGCTTCGGGACTGCACCCAACTACTATCTGTTTGCACAACTCCTTTGAGCCGTGGTAGGGTAGTAATCTAAGAACAGTAGGAACACACTCAAGGCGAAGTAGCAGTGTCAAGTCGACGGACTAAGCAGTACTCATGTCACCTGGGAACTGCTACCCGACGATAGGTATAATACCCACCACCATCTCACTATGAGTCCTGTCCAGTGTACTCATAACCCAATGAGCAGCTGCATATTATCTCCAGTACGACGTACTAATGGCTGTGGAACAGACTATCTCCCCTGCTGGGATGAGAAGCGTATACACTAGTCTACTCTGGAGTATCGATACCCTATCTCGATAATCCTACGACTAGGGACCTGTATAAGGATGTGCTTATAGACTACCCAGCCCCCACTAGTGTGACTGCCATCACAACGCTGGTAATCAAGCAAAGATCATAAGGGCTCTACCAATATGTATAAGCGATATGCTAAAAGAAACTCATGCACATATTGAGGTAGAAACAAACCAGGTAGTATACTACCATTTCAAGCAAGACTGTTACTATATTCGTGTATATCCGAAGCATCCAATATGTAATATACAAACCAGTATGATACAATAATGGCCTTTAGGACATATATCACTAACATACTCCGGCTATATCCAGGTCCCCATCGCTGAAAAAGATCAAGATAAAACAACATTAACTTTTCCTTTCGGTACTTTTGCTTATAGATGCATGCCCTTCGGGTTATGTAACGCTCCCGCTATATTTCAGCATTGTATGATGGGGATATTCTCGGACATGGTCAAGAATTTTCTGGAGATATTTATGGACGATTTCTCCATATTTTGGCACTCCTTTGAGGAATGCCTTCGTCATCTTGACGTTGTTCTTACTCGTTGTAAGGATAAGAATTTAACTTCGAATTGGGAAAAATGTCATTTCATGGTTCAAGAAGGTATTGTCCTTGGGCATATCATTTCACGAAAAGGTATGGAGGTAGACAGAGCTAAAATTGATGTCATCCATAACCTTCCTCCTCCCAAATGCGTCATACGATCCTTCCTTGGTCATGCAGGATTTTATAGAAGATTCATTAAGGATTTTAGCAAAATTGCTAGACCCTTAACTCTTCTCTTGGCCAAAGATACAACATTTCACTTCGATTCGGATTGCGAGGCTGCTTTTGAATCACTTAAAAGTTCCCTCACTACAGCCCCCGTTCTGTCATCTCCGGATTGGAACCACCCTTTCGAGCTTATGTGTGATGCATCAGATTTTGCTATTGGTGCAGTCTTAGGACAGCACATTGATAAGATGCCACATGTAATTTACTATGCAAGTAGGACCTTGAACAATGCCCAAATTAATTATACAACTACCGAGAAAGAACTCTTGGCAGTTGTATTTGAATTAGAAAAATTCAGGCCCTACTTGATTGGCTCGCCTATAGTGCTTTACACCGAACACTCCGCCCTACGATATCTTTTATCGAAGAAGGATGCTAAAGCCAGGCTTATACGTTGGATCCTATTGTTACAAGAGTTTGATCTTGTCATACGAGACAAGAGTGGATGTGAAAACGTAGTAGCCGACCATCTTTCACGCATCTCTTCTTCACCAATGTTGACCTTGCCAATAAACGACCGCTTTCCTGACGAACAGCTCTTGACCGTATCCTACGAATCTTGGTTCGTGGACATTGTGAATTATCTAATGACGGGACTTATACCAAGCGATTGGTTGAAACAAGACAATCATCGATTTCTATCACAAGTAAAACATTTTTACTGGGATGAACCTTATTTGTTTAAGTATTGTCCTGATCAAATCATTCATCGATGTGTCCCTAATGATGAATTCAAGAGTGTTTTTTCTTTCTTCCATGATCAGGCATGTAGTGGTCACTTTGGTCCACGTAAAATGGCGGAGAAAGTTTTGCAATGTTGGTTTTATTGGCCAATATTATTTAAAGATGCATATGATCATTGCAAAACTTGTCCTCGGTGTCAACAGATGGGTCAGATTTCACGGAGAAATGAGATGCCGCTCCAACCTATCTTGGTTGTGGAGATATTTGACATTTGGGGAATTGATTTTATGGGCCCTTGTCCCAACTCTTTTGGGAATTTATACATCTTACTTGCATTTAATTATGTCTCTAAATAGGTGGAAGCAGTACCGTGTCGTACTAATGACAACAAGCTTGTTATTAAGTTCCTTAAAGAGAATATCTTTTCGCAATTCGGACACCCTCGTGCAATAATTAGCGACAAAGGGATGCATTTATGTAATTGGTCTTTCGAGGATTTGATGCAGAAATATTCAATCAACTACAAACTTTCAATGCCCTATCATCCCCAAACGAGCGGGCAAGCTGAGATCTCCAATCGACAGATCAAACAAATTTTGGAGAAAACGGTTTCTAAGAACCGTAAAGATTGGTCCACCAAATTGACGGATGCTCTTTGGGCATTCCGCACCACTTATAAGACCGATCTTAGTATGTCTCCATACCGACTTGTGTTTGCGAAGGCTTGCCACCTTCGTGTCAAGATCGAACATAAAGCAATGTGGGCTATTAAGGAGCTTAATTTTGATTTTGATCAAACCTGCAACTATCGGAAGCTGCAATTAAATGAGCTAAGTGAACTTCGCGATGAAGCTTACGATAATACGGTTATAGTAAAGAACCGGAGTAAAGTGTTCCACGATAAAAACCTTTTTAGAAAAAATTTCACACCAGGACAACAAGTCCTTCTTTATGATTCCCGTCTCTGCCTTCATCCGGGTAAGCTAAGATCTCGTTGGAAAGAACTTTTTGTGGTGCGGTATATGTACCTCCACGGTGCAGTGGATATTGAAAATGTTAAAAACGGTTCTATTTTTAAAGTAAATGGGTATAAATTAAAACCATATTTTTCCATTGACCCAGCGGAGGAGCTTCTGTTTTTACAGGAGCCGCTTTATCATAACTAATCTTCCTCCACCTTACCTCCGGGTTTCGATAACACTGTTTCATCTAAGAATGGAGGTGAGTGAGTTAAGATATAACTGAATATCCGTGCGTTCCAAATAACAAGTTTGGGGGTAGTTTTCATTTAATTATTATTTCACCCCTATTATTTTCCTCACAAGTATACAGGTCTATGTGCTCAAAGAACAACATCAGTGAGGACACTGCTGAAAACAGGTTTGGAGGGAGGTTTGTATTTACTGATATGACATTTGGCACTAGGCACTATATATAAAAAAAATTGAGTGTATAAAACAAAATTGATAATAAAAGTTAGAAAATGAAAATTTACATATCAAAGATAGGAATAATTTGAGAAAAGCAAGAAAGCTAGATATTTTCTTAACAAATCTAGTAATAAGTGGTTATGAGTTGTTGTTCCAAGGGTTAGTAAGATGAAGGAAATTACTAATCTGAGGATAAAAATAGGTCTGAAAAATAGTCCATATTCTTGCTGTAACATTTCAGAAAAATAAAATATTATTTTTGGGAATTGATAAAATTAAATAATAAATATTATGAATATTTTAAGGGTGCGGTATATTTAATTACAGATAAATCGAGAAATATTTTGAAAATTATAGGAATTTCTAAGATGAGGGTGTTTTATGTGATTTAGGCAAATTATGAATTTTTATAATTAATTTTATACAATTTTAATACTAATCGCGATTAAATATCACTAATCGGGTATTAAGCTTGATTTGTGCACATGACATGCACCATGTCATTTTTCACATTTACTACATTTTTCTACCATGGCTATTCTTTTCTTTGGATTGGTTTTGTTTTAAATTAAGTGAGAAGAGAAGAAAAGAAGAAGAAAAGAAAATGAAAACATTAAAGAATGTGGCAAGGTGAGGGGTATGGGCAAGAGAGAGAGAGAGTGAGAGGGGTTCATTTGACCTTAGCCATTCCACTTCATTCTTCATCATTTCTTCTTCTTCTCCTCTCATGGCAGCCCACTTCCTCCCACCTCCTCTACCTCCACTACAACCCTCACAACACACCCAAAAACCCATTAAAACCCCATCCCCTCTCATGGCAAGTCTTCCCGTTAGTATGACCCTTGACATTAGATATTTGAAAGGATCCACTTTCGATATGAGATGGACTTCATATGCCAAGGCGTAATATCTGAGCTTCGTTATTGCGAAGATCAGCACCAGGCAATACTTTTCGATAGGGGAATAGTTGTTTTCTGACCCCAGGAGCACTCGACTTAAATACTATAGAGCTCTCTCATTTCCCTGATCGTTCTCTTGTGCCCATAATGCGCCTAGAGAACCCTCAAAGGTCGTTGTATATAGGATAAGGGGTTTTCCCTTAACCGGAGCGGTCAATACCGGCGGATTTTGTAGGTATTGCTTGATTTCGTCCAGTGCATTTTGGCACTTCTTATCCAAGACGAACGGGGTCCCCTTCTTCATCAAATGACTGTAGGGACGGCATTTTCCGGAGAGGTTGGTTATGAACCGCCGGATATACGCGATCTTCTCTTAAAGAGATCGCAGCTGTTTGAGAGTTCTTGGCAAGGTCATTTCCATGATCGCCTTGATCTTTGAGGGGTCGATTTCGATACCTCAGTGACGTATGATGAATCCTAGGAATTTGCCTGAGAAAACTCCAAACGGGCATTTTAGAGGATTCATCTTCAGATTATACTTCTGAAGACGTTGGAACACTATTTTTAGATGTTCCCAATATTCCTCGTGAGATCTTCTCTTTACCACAAGATCGTCGATGTAGCATTCGACAATCTCATGGATGAGGTCATCAAAAATCTTTGTCATGGCCCTCTGATAGGTAGCGCCAGCGTTTTTCAGACTGAAGGGCATTACCTTATAGCAGAATATGCCCAGCGACGTTCGGAAGCAGTATGCTTCTGGTTTTCAGGATGCATTTTTATTTGGTTGTATCATAAAGATCCATCCATGAAGGAGAAGATCTCATAGGTAGATATGTTATCAATAATAAGCTCGGTAGAGGGCACTGGGAAGTTGTTATTCGGGCAAGCCTTGTTGAGGTCCCGAAAGTCCACGTAGATGCGCACCGTCCCATTTTTATTCATCACTGGAACGATGTTGGCGATCCAATCAGGATATTGAAATTCTTGGATGAAGCCGGAGTCGATTAGTTTCTTGATTTCAGCGTTGATGCTCATCTCAAGTTCGAGTAGCATCCTTCTTGGCGCCTGTTTCATTGGCTTTATACCCGGCGATATAGCAAGTTTATGTACTGCCACCTTTGGATCTAAACCCGACATTTCAGAGTAGTTCCAGGAGAAGCAATCTTTATACTGCATGAGCACGTCTTTTAATGTGGCCACCTGTTTTTCAAATAGCAGTTCACTGACAAACGTTGGTCTCGGATCATTTTCCGTCCTTAAGTCAATTTTTCTTAGCTTGTCCGCCGTAGTGTGTATCCCATCTTCCAGTTCTTTTGGTGTCGGTGGAAACTCTAAGATCACTTCATCCTCGTCTTCATTTGTGAAGCAGCTTTAGAGGTTATTCATAGTCCCGTGCCCTCCCTCTTTTGAGAGTGTTATTATATGGCAGGTATGAGTTCGCTTCCATTCTTGATGTTGAGGTGGTCCTATCCTAACGGTATAGGTCCTCTTTGGCTCATGTTTTTGCAGTGGGGTTACCCTCCAGCTGTCGGATAAAGAGAACCTGCCTTGTTGATACTGGTCTTCTACTCAGTCTTTGAAAATGAAGCAGTCTTCAAGGGGATGACCTATTACTTGGTGATAAAGCAATAATCTGGATGATGGACCTTATTTATTTGTTTGGGTGCCGAGACTCTGGAAGTGTCATCATTTGGTGCTTCATGATAAAGTTAAATATTTTCTTATCTTTTCTTAAGGGAAAGAGTATTCTCGATGTGGGGTTACGGCAGCGCCCCGGCCATCGAAACGCGGCCAAAATGCGAAACAAAAATTTCTAAAAACCGGCGCTACCATTACCCGAATCCCGGATCGACCTTAAACCCTAATCTAGCGAGCTAAACTAAGAGTTAGAAAGGTTATACCGAATTGATCCGTGTCCTTCGGTCTTCATTCCAAGCTCCTAGTGGTTCCTTGATGTGGTTTGGTTGCCGTTCTTCCTTCATCTCCGATGATCCACCTGAAGGAAACGGCGCAAGCTCCAGCCTCGATAAATAAGGCAACCGACATTCCAAAGTTACTAGCGATGGAGAGTGGGGGTGTATGAAAATGCCACTACAATTTTCTCTCTACTCATGTGCTCATGGGAGCAACCATAGAAGATGAAAGAGGTGATGAAGCTTTGGCATGAGCAACTAATGAAATGGCTAAGTATTTGTGAGAATGAGAGTGAGAGAGTGAGGAAGCTAGTGTTGTGATAAATCATGAACCAAAAATAAAATCAACCCCACTCAATAAGTGGCCGGCCCCCCTCTCTTTCCCATCAAAAAAAATATCTCACCAATTTGCAATAAACAAATCCAACCCACACCCCAATCCCATACCTTTGCCATGTCACCCCCTCCACCTCGTTATGAAGACAAATGATTTTTCTAAAAAGGAAAATCAATAATGAGGTGGCAAATCTTCTAGAAGCCATTCTGTATAAAATACGGAATACTTCCCGGTACATGTATCGAAATACATATACGCGTATTCGTACAAAAATACGAATAGCAAAGAGAAAAAATAAATAGCGAACAATAATACCAGAATACATATATATAAATGCATATGTAAATTATTAAATCAAAACCTGATTTAATAATCTGGCTTATGAAGGGTCCCGGCAGTGCTGCGGCCATCAAAACGCGGCCAAAATGCGGAACAAAAATTTCTAAACTGGCACTACCGCTACCCGATTTACGGATCGACCTTAAACCCTAAACTAGAAAACTAACTAAGAGTTAGAATCGTTATACCGAGTTGATCCATGTCCTTCGGTCTTCATTCCAAGATCCTAGCGGTTCCTTGATGTGGTTTGGTCTCCGGTCTTCCTCCATCTCCAATGATCCACCCGAGGGAAACGGCGCAAGCTCCAACCTCGTCAAACGAGGTAACCGACGCTCCAAAGTCGCTAGCGATGGAGAGTAGGGGTGTATGAATGTGTCACTACAATTTTCTCTCAACCCAAAACTCAAATAAGTAATGCAAGAAGAAGATGAAAGAGATGATGAAGACTTGGCATGAACAAAAATGGCCAATTATTTTTGGAGCATGAGAGAGTGAGAGAGTGAGCTAGTGTAATGTTTCATGTAATCACTAAAATGAAATGAACCCCCAGCCTCCCAAAATAATGGCCGGACCCTCTCACCCTCTCATTTCCAAAAAAGAAAACAATATCCAAAGTCAAAATCCAATAAACAAATGAACCATACTTTGTTCCATGCCATGTCCATGTTCATGCCACCTCACACCCTCCACCTCATTATTAAAACAAATGATTTTTCTAAAAAGGAAAATCAATAATGAGGTGGCAAATCTTCTAGAAGCTATTCCGTATAAAATACGGAATACTTCCCGGTACATGTATCGAAATACATATACACGTATTCGTACCAAAATACGAATAGCCGAGAGAGAAAACAAATAGTGAACAATAATACTAGAATACATATATATATAAATACATATGTAAATTATTAAATCAAAAACCCGATTTAATAATCCGGCTTAATCCTAAGCCGCTGGTATTATCAACCTTCCGATTAAAGTCTGCGCAGCATGTGCACATATTTAACCGGACACCTGTATATACCAACATACCTCATGTACATCATATCGCCTAAACCATGAAAACCCTCTGTGTGGGACTCTAAAGACTCGTCAATACGCTGGCAGTGGGTTTAACCACAAGCACATCAGCGGCACTAGCTGTACGTAACGGCTACTCAGGTATTGAGCGAAAGGGAGGATGACGAGCAAACTCATGCAGAACCCCTACTGAGCCTGACAGTGACAATATCCGTACAGTCCGGTCTGTTCGTCTAAGAGTATCGCATATCGAGTCTAAAGGGGTGGATAAAGTCAGACCCCTAACAACGCGACATTTAGTGTCGGTATGAAACCCATCACCACCTGAGAAACTATCGATCCTGGATCGATAATTCTCGTCCACCGTGGCCACGGATTTATGGTGATGGCCATCCATTCACAACGCGACATCAACCCCCAATACCGGGAGAGACGAATCCCCGACGATCCGATCAATGCCTCCATGTGGCTCGGGACTGTACCCAACTAAAACCTGTTTGCACGACTCCTTTGAGCCGTGGTAGGGTAGTAATCAAAGCACAGTGGGAACTCACAAGAGACAAATGACGATCTCAGGTCGACAGACTAACCTGTACACATATCACCTGGGAACTGCTATCTGACAATAGGTATAATACCAACCAGCAGGTTCCCAGCGAGTCCGTCCAGTGTACTCATAACCCAATGAGCACCTGTATACTATCTTAGGTGAACAAACTAACACCAATGGCTTGTGAGACTTGGCCACCGCCCCTCGTCGGGGTCTCGATCAGTATACACTAGTCTACACTGGAGTATCAATGCCCGGTCTCGATACTCCCACGACTAGGGACATTTAAGGATGTGCTTATAGACCCCCAGCTCCCATGTATGTGATCGCCATCACAATGCTGGCAGTCAAGCAAGAATCCTATGGGCTCTATCAACATGTATATGATGATAAAGAAAAACCAGATAGCATACTATCATCTTGAGTAAGACTGTTTCATCGGTATAGGTCCTGCCTCAATCATCATAATCACAAGTCCGCAACTATGATAATTGCCTTGAGGGCACTATAGCCAACAGCTTAATCCTAAGCCGCTAGTATTATCAACCGTCTGATTAAAATCAGTGCCGCACATGCACATATTTAATCGGACACCTTCACGAAATAGCCTCAGTGAGTGGATTCGCTCCAATGATTCTTTCTATATCTCTCTTAATCTCAACTTCGCGGAGAAAACTATCTCCCGAAATGAGTAATACCTGTCTTAGAATTTGTCTGGATATCTGATAGGACCCAGCTCACAAACGAACTCCAAATCTAGCAAATCTCCTAGACTGTATCATCCACTGAATTCAATCAGTCTCCTGCGCCATGCCTTTCCTCAGTATCCGCTTGGACCACCTGTCCAACATACTGTACCTCAAAAGAGAGAAAACTATAACTCTAACAGTCACTCTGTCATCTAGGTCACCTTGGAAGCGTGAAATGATAATCGTCTCCCAAAGGAGGCTGCCGTTACCATATCCATAGAACATCCATTTATGTTCATAAACTGCTTCCCAATATTTCTCCAGGATTAGAATAATATATCTGCTTATTGCATCAAGTACAAAAGCAATATCTGGAGTGGTACTTGACATTTCATGATTAACTCAATTGCCTAAGCAAGTGATAAGCTAATCATGCAGATCCCTATCCCCTTTAGTCTGTAAGACACCATTAGAGAGGGTGACTCCATCACCTGTAGGTACACCACCTTGCCAGGAGTCTTCCATTTAATGTCAAAGTACCCAAATTGGGATACTTCCCAAATCTAGATCTAAAACCATAGATCTAGTAACCAGAAAACCTGATATTATATCCATATCCTGTGTGGAGAAACAACTTTGTGACAACCACAATATATAACCGGTCGTAGTATAGGAATATCTCTTCCTATCAAGTGCATGTCATCCCAATACCTGGACATCACTTTCTACTACCTTCTTACTATACCCATCGCCTATTCTGATGAAGTCAAAGACTATGACTGTCACATCAAAATTAGATGATATGTTTCCGCTATAACTGCTTTAGTCTATAAATAGACATAAGCTACTTGCCTTCTATGCTTCCGCTGCTCCCACTGACTACAACAACCCTCTGACAGAGTCATATATACGTGCACTTCTAAAGCTAGTTTAGAATGACGGTATACTCATCCTCCTGCCGGGTCTTATAGTCTAGAACAGCAGCAATGGCAAGTTTGGGTAAACAAGAACCTCCCTGTCACCGTTACTGAAACGACCGAAGTACCTCTCGGGTGCCTGAGGTTACCCACCAAATCTGCGGAGTGGCTAATGGAACGTCGAAAACAATTGAATCTTTAGGTTCTATTAAATCTTCAGTAACCATTTGTGGTTCTGGAATCACTTCCAGTTCTACCATATTCCCACTATTGCTTTTCTGAAAAAATCCATTTTACTAAAACTGTGGCGAGTTAAGAACAATATAAATATTGATCTTCCTGGTGGTAGAAAGTTAACCCTCGTCAAAGCCCGGGATAACCCATAAACAGCCATTACTAAAATGTGCCTTGAGTTTATCCGGATTCTAGTTTTAAGCATCAGCCGGACAACTCCCTATACCTTAACATCATCAAGATATAAATTGATTCTATATATATCTGATATAGAAACAAAAGCACTAATTTAATTGGAACCAGATTATCATGCAGCTGTCTCCAGTGCATATCAACCAAATGGAAAAAGGACAATCAGCATTACTCATCTAGGAGTGCATCCATCTATGAGTAACCTGAAAGAGAAGCAAGTTCTCAAAACCATTACTATTAACTGAATACCAAACAAAAATATCTACATCTTCGAATACTTCGAAGAATCCTGATACTTCTAATAAATGGTTCTCTACTTTATTCTTATACCTATAACTTCTCAAAATCTGGACCATGCATTTCAACGAAATACTTGTCCAGAACTGGAGAAGTCACAAGTAAATAGAATATAGTACGAGTACCAACCCCATTGTCATAATCGACATTGGACAACATACAATACTTTGTATAAGTCCCCTGAGTCCAATAACTCAAACTCTGTGCGTCGTAGGTTGAAAAACTGTACTTTGGTTAAGAAGAGTTATACTGCTGTTGAATGCACCTTACTTAATCACCAACTGATATAGGTAAATGTCATAGACACAATATCAAAAAGTTATATCTCACTTTATAAAATAAATGTACAGATATACCAGTTTGAAATTGGTGCATAACAACCGATATTCAAAACCAAATATTTGCCATCCGGCAAAGTCCAGATGATTTCCTCAAATATCACCAATTACTACAAATTCCGATATAATGAGGATATAATCACCCAATTCCCAATATCTTACTCCTACTCACCATCCATGCAGATGTGAGAAACTGATCTGGTAAATACATACCATGGAGTTGGATTCCAATTATGAAAACAGTTTTCAATTAACATCACACAGTGAAACTGAAACATGAAAATGTTTCAAAAGTGGTTAACTGGTATTCCTAGTAACGCCTCTTCCATTATCCTGAATCATGACAGCAAGCATATACTTACCTGCCCTTACTGCAATCCCTTTATTATGTCTTTACTTATTACCTTATGTACACCTCCTTTATGCTAATTGGTTTTCTTCATTCCCTACCCTTTGGCACCAGCCTAAGGTTTGGAAGAAGACAATCCAATAAGCGTAATAGGTTTACTCTCCTAATCCGAAGAGCCCTCGCAACCTGAGAGAAGGTAAAGAGAAAAGACATCTGAATAATCCTATTCAATTTCTCCTGAACCAGAATCCATCCTCGAAAAAGTTCTTTCGAGTTCGTATGTAAATATACGATGGATTTATCCAATGGAAGTGGATATCCGTAGTGATACGGAGTGTCCTAGAGAAAAGCAAAGTGGATGTAGGAGTAGCAGGGGTATACACGATCTTTGTCGTGAATGATGGTGATCGCAACTTTCTTCGCCATTATTCTAATCCCTTTATATGTCTTTACTTATTACCTTCTGTACACCACAGTTAAGCTTGTTGGTTTTCTTCCTTCCCTACCGTTCGGCACCTGCCTATGGTCTGGAGGAAGACTATCCAATAAGCTCAATAGGTGTACCCTCTCCTAATCCTAGGAGCCCTCACAACCCGAGAGAAGGTAAAGAGAAAAGAAAACCAAATAATCCTATTCAATCTCTCCAGAACCAGAATCCATCCTCGAAAAAGTTCTTTCGAGTTCGTATGTAACTATACGATGGATTTATCCAATGGAAGTGAATGTTCGTAGTGATACGAGGTGTTCTGGAGAAATGTAAAGGTGATATAGAAGTGGCAATGATGTATGCGACACCGTGACATTCCAAAAGTCAAAGTGTTTTAAGAAGGTTCGGTTAACTTGGCTTCATGAGTTTTAGTTAAAGGTCGGGTCATAGTCGCAGCCAGAGAGAGAGAGAGAGAAGAAAACACTCAGCGTGCACTCTAACCTAGATCAGAATGGTCAATCACTTTATCTAATCTGGATGGCTCCCACTGTTTTCTCGAATTCTCCTCCAAATCTAAAAGGAGAATTAGTCGGAATCACCCGAGGAGTAATCCTACTCATCGTAGGAATCGGGATCCAACTATCATCGTATAATAACCTGATGGAAGCCACTCAAGTCACCACACTCCAGAAGGTATGCGCAAGCCTGGCAAGTTTCCTGTATGTTTGAAACTCCCGATATGTGTTTTTACCTCAAGCATCTTATGACCTTGACAGAGGTCAACATATCATAAGTCGCAAGTCAAGTTCAACCCGTCATTGTCCTGGATTAACTTAGACCCACCCGCACGAGCCCTTGACAGAGGTCAACATGACCGTGCGACTGTCCTAAATAATCGCATATCTATGCAACAAACAAGCATTACCCAGCTACCAAGCACTGTGCCTTGACAGAGGTCAACATACACAGTATGAATACTAAGTAATACCTGTAAGAAATGACGGAAGTCTACGGCTGGTTTTTGGCGAAATACCTTTAACGTAATGAACTTGATATCGTTGAAGGAGTCCAAGTGGTTTTATAAATATATAGTGGAGAAAACGTTTGCTAAAGAGGTCACTCCCGGTGAAGGGATCTCGGCTCTTTCCCCGTCGAATGGGGTGCAGGATATCCCAAACTGAATACCACGATGCAAACTAAAAGTAATCGACTATAGTGAAGTTATTACGTTGACGCAAACTTTTACTCAAGGGGTCACTCCCGGTGAAGGGATCTCGGCCCTTGCCTCGTCGAATGAGGTGCAAGATATTCCCAATCGAATACCATGATGCAAAGCAAAAGTAATCGTCTGTAATGTCAGTTTTTTAAAAACTTGGTTCCAACAATATCATATATAGGTTTTTTTTATCCTTGCATTGATAAGAATCAATGCAGTCCCATCAATTAATCACACTAGAAAAGAACGAAAATAAAATGTACGTATATACCATCCGCATTCGCCTCTGGGTCCCGTCATCACCCGTCAGGTTACTTAACTAACGACAGAGCGGGGACTGGGCTAGCGCGGGTGCAAAACATATACAACATTTACTAGTATATATATATAAATATATAACACATTCGTCCCAGACATGATATAAGTAACATCATAGAAACATCACAGAATGGTGGATAATCTGGAGCCCCAGATTTCACTTGACCCGCAAGTGAGACCCGACGTTCCCTGTCGTGTGGATAGCCCGTGCAATGAAAACCTAGACCCCTATCAGCGCGGCAAGTTACCCGCAAAACCAAAAGCGAGGCAGCCCCCTTCAGCAACGTGAATGGGCCACCCAACACTTCACGGAATCAGGTAACTTGAGCACCCCTCCTGGGTCATCCTATACCCCCTACGAGTGCGGCGAATAACCCGCCAATTCTAGAGTAAGGTCCCCTCCGTCTGAATGCCTTAAGATGCGGACCAGTTGCCCTCTAGAACCCGGCTATTCGTACACTCTACCTCGGGGTGATCCTAGTACAGAAAATAAAATAATATACAAGGGTGACATCGACCTCAGCCCGGTCATGCCCCAAAAGAATAATATACAAACTGGCAGTGACGGCAGTCCACATGTCGGACGCTCGCCCCGCAATATCAAATGTACAAATGAAATAAAACTGTACTAACATTGCACCACAGCTATCCACCACGACGATCCAACCAACATCACAGCACAACACAAAACATCAACGTGAATGTCACGTTCACAAACCCGTCTAAAAGAACATATAGCAGTTAGACAGGTTTACCGATCAAATGACATTCACGGTCGCAGATAGAAATGTAAGTACTGTTAAACGCCCACTTAAAATATCGATCGACTAAATTTCCGAATTGGCCCCAATAGCAAAACTAGCACTGAAACAGAAATCTGGGCCAAAACAGAATATATCAAAAATCACACTTCCAAGTCAGAGAGCTACAATGAAAATTTGAGGGCCCGTCGCCACTAAGTGGCCGCGGAACCGCCGCCAATAGGGGGTAAGTGCGGCGGTTCCGCGACGCTTTGGAGGCTTTAGGAGCTGAAATTTTTTCTGTAACCTAATAAAAGCCTGCACGGATTTTTAAGCCACTGGAAAATATTTTTTGAACACTTTTGAAAATCGGCAGAGAACAGAACAATGAAATCGTGATTTTGGCAATTTCCGTCGATCGATATTTTAAGCACGTTTAAACAAGCTAGTAAGGGGTTTAAAGGGTGGCTCGGATACCATGAAGGGTCTCGGCAGCACCCGGGCCATCAAAACGCGACCAAAATGCGGAACAAAAATTTCTAAACTGGCGCTACCGCTACCCGATTTACGGATCGACCTTAAACCCTAAACTAGCAAACTAATTAAGAGTTAGAATCGTTATACCGAGTTGATCCGTGTCCTTCGGTCTTCATTCCAAGCTCCTAGCGGTTCCTTGATGTGGTTTGGTCGCCGGTCTTCCTCCATCTCCGATGATCCACCTGAGGGAAACGGCGCAAGCTCCAATCTCGTCGAACGAGGTAACCGACGTTCCAAAGTCGCTAGCGATGGAGAGTGGGGGTGTATGAAAGTGTCACTATAATTTTCTCTCAACCCAAAACCCAAATGAGTAATGCAAGAAGAAGATGAAGGAGGTGATGAAGACTTGGCATGAACAAAAATGGCCAATTATTTTTGGAGCATGAGAGAGTGAGAGAGTGAGCTAGTGTAATGTTTCATGTAATCACTAAAATGAAATGAAACCCCACCCTACAAAAACAATGGTTGGCCCCTCTCACCCTCTCATTTCCAAAAATGAAAACAATATACAAAGTCAAAATCCAATAAACAAATGAACCATACTTTGTTCCATGCCATGTCCATGTTCATGCCACCTCACACCCTCCACCTCATTATTAAAACAAATGATTTTTCTGAAAAGGAAAATCAATAATGAGGTAGCAAATCTTTTAGAAGCTATCCCGTATAAAATACGGAATACTTCCCGGCACATGTATCGAAATACATATACGCGTATTCGTACCAAAATACGAATAGCCGAGAGAGAAAACGAATAGTGAACAATAATACTAGAATACATATATATATAAATACATATGTAAATTATTAAATCAAAAACCTGATTTAATAATCCGGCTTAGTCCTAAGCAGCTAGTATTATCAATCGTCCGATTAAAGTCTGCGCAGCATGTGCACATATTTAACCGGACACCTGTATGTACCAACATACCTCATGTACACCATATCGCCTGAACCGTTAAAACCCTCTGTGTGGGACTCTAAAGACTCGTCAATACGCTGGCAGTGGGTTTAACCACAAGCACATCAGCGGCACTAGCTGTATGTAACGGCTACCCAGGTATTGAGCGAAAGGGAGGCCGATAAGCAAACTCATGCAGAACCCCTACTGAGCCTGACAGTGACAATATCCGTACAGTCCGGTCTGTTCGTCTAAGAGTATCGCATATCGAGTCTAAGGGGATGGATAAAGTCAGACCCCTAACAACGCGACATTTAGTGTCGGTATGAAACCCATCACCACCTGAGAAACTATCGATCCTGGATCGATAATTCTCGTCCACCGTGGCCACGGATTTATGGTGATGGCCATCCGTACACAACGCGACATCAACCCCCAATACCGGGAGAGACGAATCCCTGACGATCCGATCACTGCCTCCATATGGCTCGGGACTGTACCCAACTAAAACCTGTTTGCACGACTCCTTTGAGCCGTGGTAGGGTAGTAATCAAAGCACAGTGGGAACTCACAAGAGACAAATGACGATCTCAGGTCGACAGACTAACCTGTACACATATCACCTGGGAACTGCTATCTGACAATAGGTATAATACCAACCAGCAGGTTTCCAGCGAGTCCATCCAGTGTACTCATAACCCAATAAGCACCTATATACTAACTTAGGTGAACAAACTAACACCAATGTCTTGTGAGACCTGGCCACCGCCCCTCGTCGGGGTCTCGATCAGTATACACTAGTCTAAACTGGAGTATCGATACCCAGTCTCGATACTCCCACGACTAGGGACATTTAAGGATGTGCTTATAGACCCCCAGCTCCCATGTATGTGATCGCCATCACAATGCTGGCAGTCAAGCAAGAATCCTATGGGCTATATCAATATGTATATGATGATAAAGAAAAACCAGATAGCATACTATCATCTTGAGTAAGACTGTTTCATCGGTATAGGTCCTGCCTCAATCATCAAAATCACAAGTCCGCAACTGTGATAATTGCCTTGAGGGCACTATAGCCAACAGCTTAATCTTAAGCCGCTAGTATTATCAACCGTCCGATTAAAGTCAGTGCCGCACATGCACATATTTAATCGGACACCTGTACGTATCAAGATACCTCATGGACACCATATCGCCTGAACCGTGAAAGGCCTCTATTTGGGACACTAAAGACTCGTCAATACTCTGGCAGTAGGTTTAACCACAAGCACGTCAGCGGCACTAGCTGTACGTAACGGCTACCCAGGAATTGAGCGAAAGGGAGGCCGACGAGCAAACTCATCCTGAACCCCTGCTGAGCCTGACAGTGACAATATCCGTACAGTCCGGTCTGTTCATCTAAGAGTATCGCATATCGAGTCTAGGGGGTGGATAAAGTCAGACCCCTAACAACGCGATATTTAGTGTCGGCATGTAATCCATCACCACCTGAGAAACTATCGATCCTGGATCGGTAATTCTCGTTCACCATGGCCATGGATTTCTGGTGATGTCCATCCGTACACAACGCGACATCAACCCCCAATACCGGGAGAGACGAATCCCCGACGATCCGATCACTGCCTCCATGTGGCTCGGGACTGTACCCAACTATAACCTGTTTGCATGACTCTTTTGATCCGTGGTAGGGTAGTAATCAAAGTACAGTGGAAACTCACACGAGACAAATGACGATCTCAGGTCGACAGACTAACCTGTACACAGGTCACCTGGGAACAACTATCTGACAACAGGTATAATACCAACTAGCAGGTTCCCGGCGAGTCCGTCCAGTGTACTCATAATCCAATGAGCACTTGCATACTATCTTAGGTGAACAAACTAACACCAACGGCTTGTGAGATCTGGCCACCACCCCTCGTCGGGGTCTCAATCAGTATACACTAGTATACACTGGAGTATCGATGCCCAGTCTCGATACTCCCACGACTAGGGACATTTAAGGATGTGCTTATAGACCCCAGCTCCCACATATATGATCGCCATCATAACGCTGGCAGTCAAGCAAGAATCCTATAGGCTCTATCAACATTTACATGATGATAAAGACAAACCAGATAGCATACTATCATCTCAAGTAAGACTGTTCTATCGGTATAGGTCTTCACTCAATCATCATAATCATAAGTCCGCGACTATGATAATTGCCTTGAGGGCACTATAGCCAACAATCTCCCACTTGCACTTAAGGCCAATTATTGTGATATCGCATACTCACAGCCCGTGTGATACCGAACACCCAATTTCTCTACTAATCAGTTTCGCAAAGCCCGTTTGCGAAAATGATTGCGTTCGAGAAATAGCCTCAGTGAGTGGATCCGCTCCAATGTTTCTTTCTGTATCTCTCTATATCTCAACTTCGCGGAGAAAACTATCTCCCGAAATGAGCAATACCTGCCTTAAAATTTGTCTGGATATCTGATGGGACCCAGTTCATAAATGAACTCCAAATCCAGCAAACTTCTTAGACTGTATCGTCCACTGAATTTAATCAGTATTCTGCATTATTCCTTTCCTCAGTATCCGCTTGGACCGCCTGTCCAACATACTGTCCCTCAAAAGAGGAAAAACTATAACTCTGACAGTCACTATGTCATTCAGGTCACCTTGGAAGCTTTATATGATAAGGTCTCCTGAAGGAGGCTGTCGCTACCATATCCCAAGAACATTCACTTATGTTCATAACTGCTTCCCTACATTTCTCCAGGATTAGATTAATATATGTTTATTGCAGCTAGTACAAAAACATCCGGTGTGGTACTTGACATTTCATGACTAACTCAATTGCCTAAGAAAATGATATGTTAATCATATAGATCTCTCCCCTCTTTAGTCTGTAAGTCACATTTAGAGAGGTTGACTCCATCACCTGCAGGTACACCACCATGCCAGGAGTCTTCCATTTAATGTCAAAGTACCCAGATTAGGATACTTCCTAAATCTAGATCTAAAACCATAGATCTAGTAACCAGAAACCCTGATATTATGTCAATATCCTATGTGGAGAAACAACTTTGTGACAAACACAATATAACCGATCGTAATATAGGAATTTTACTTCCTATAAAATGCATGTCATCCCAAATACCAGGACATCACACCCTACTACCTTCTTACCAGATCCATCTTCTATTCTGATGAAGTCAAAGCCTATGACTGTCACATCAATAATAGATGATCTATTTCCGCTATATCTACTTTAGTCTATAAATATACATAAGCTACTTGCCCATTATGCTTCCGCTGCTCCTACTGACTACAACAACCCTCTGGCAGAGTCATATACACGTGCACTTCTAAAGCTAGTTTAGAACGACGCTATACTCATCCTCCTGCCGGGTCTTATAGTCTAGAACAGCAGCAATGGCAAGTCTGGGTAAACAAGAACCTCCCTGTCACCGTCTCTGAAAACGACCGAAGTACCTCTCGGGTGCCTGAGGTTACCCACCAAATCTGCGGAGTGGCTAATGGAATGTCGAAACTAATTTAATCCTTAGGTTCTATTAAATCTTCAGTGATCGTTTATGGTTCTGGAATCACTTCCAGTTCTACCATATCCCACTTCTGCTTTTTTTAAAAATCCATTTTACTAAAAACTGTGGAGAGTCAAGAAAAATATCATTATTGATCTTCCTGATGGTAAAAAGTTAACCCTCGTCAAAGCCCGGGATAACCCACAAACAGCCATTACTGAAACGTGCCTTGAGTTTATCCAGATTCTGGTTTTAAGCATCAGCCGGACAACTCCCTATACCTTAACATCGTTAAGATATAAATTGATTTTATATATATCTAATATAGAAACAAAAGCACTAATTTAATTGGAACCAGATTCGAAATCATGCAGCTGTCTCCAGTGCATATCAACCAAATGGAATGAGGCCACTCAGCATTACTCAACTAGGAATGCATCCATATATGAGTAACCCGAGAGAGAAGTAAGTTCTCAAAACCATTACTATCAACGGAATACCAAACACAAGTATCTACATCTTCGACTTGCTCGAAGAATCCTGATACTTCCAATAAATGGTTCTCTACTTTATTCTTATACCTATAACTTCTCAAAATCTGAACCATGCATTTCAACGAAATACCTCTCTAAAATAAGAGAAGTCATGAGTAAACAGAATATAGTACAAGTACCAACCCTATTGTCCCAATGGACACTGGACAAGATACAATACTTTGTATAAGTCCTCTGAGTTCAATAACTCAAACCATGTGCTCCGTAGGTTGGAAAACTGTATTATGGTTAAGAAGAATTACACTGCTGTTGAATGCACCTTACCTAATCACCAACTGATATAGGTAAATGTCACAGACATAATATCAAAAAGTTATATCTCACTTTATAAAATAAACGTACAGATATATCAGCTTGAAATTGGTGCATAACAACGGATATTCAAAACCAAATATTTGTTGTCCGGCAAAAACTAGATGATTTCCTCAAATATCACCAATTACTACGAATTCCGATATAATAAGGATCTAATCACCCAATTCCCAATATCTTACTCCCACTCACCATCCATAATAACATACAGATGTGAGCAACTGATCTGGAAAATACATACCCTGGAGTTAGATTCCAATTGGGAAAACAGTTTTCAATTAACATCGCACAGTGAAACTGAAACATGAAAATGTTTCAAAAAGGTGTTAACGGGTATTCCTAGTAACGCCTCTTCCACAAACTTTATTCATGACAGTAACCATATACTTACCGGCCCTCACTCTAGTCCCTTTATTATGTCTTTACTTATTACCTTCTGTACACCTTCTTTAGGCTAATTGGTTTTCTTCCTTCCATACCTTTCGGCACCAGCCTAAGGTTTGGAAGAAGACTATCCAATAAGCGTAATAGGTGTACTCTCATAATCCTAGGAGCCCTCGCAACCTGAGAAAAGGTAATGGGAAAAGACATCTGAATAATCCTATTCTGTTTCTCCTGAACCGGAAACCATCCTCGAATCTGGAACGAATTCCTTTGAGTTCGTATATAACTATACGATGGCATATCCAATGGAAGTGGATATCCGTAGTGATACGGAGTGTTCCGGAGAAATCCAAAGTGGATGTAAGAGTGGCAGAGGTATACACGGTTTTGTCGTGAATGATAGCAGTCGCAATTTTCTTTGCCGTTATTCTAATCCCTTTATATGTCTTTACTTATTACCTTCTGTACACCACCTTTAGGCTAATTGGTTTTCTTCCTTCTCTACCCTTCAGCACCAGCCTAAGGTTTGGAGGAAGACTATCCAATAAGTGTAATAGGTGTACCCTCTCCTAATCCTAGGAGCCCTCACAGCCTGAGAGAAGGTAAAGGGAAAAGAAAACCGAATAATCCTATTCAATCTCTCCAGAACCAGAATCCATCCTCGAAAAAGTTCCTTCGAGTTCGTATGTAACTATACAATGGATTTATCCAATAGAAGTGGATGTTCATAGTAATATGGGATGTTCTGGAGAAATGCAAAAGGTGATATAGAAGTAGCAATGATATATGCGATACCGTGACATTCCAAAAGCCAAAGTCTTTTTTAGAAGGTTCGGTTAACTTGGTTCATGAGTTTTAGTCAAGGGTCGGGTCATAGTTGCAGCCAGAGAGAAAGAGAAAAGAAACACTCAGCATGCACTCTAACCTAGATCAGAATGGTTAATCACTTTATCTAATCAGGATGGCTCCCACTGTTTCCTCGAATTCTCCTCCAAACCCAAAAGGAGAATTAGTCGGAATCACACGAGGAGTAATCCTACTCATCAGTGAGAATCGGGATCCAACTATCATCGCATGATAACTTGATAGAAGCCCCTCAAGTCACAACACTCCAGAAGGTATGCGTAAGCCTGGCAAGTTTCCTGTATGTTTGAAACTCCCGATGTGTGTTTTTACCCTTAGGAACCAAGTGACCTTGACACAGTCAACATATCAAAGGGTCCTAGTCAAGTTCAACCCGTCATTTTCTTGATTGCATTAAACCCACCCGTACGCGTCCTTGACACAGTCAACATGACCGTACGACTGTCCTAACCAATCCACATATCCATGGGACAGAAAAGCATTACAGAGCTACCGCATACTACGCCTCAGCAATGCACGACATACGTAGCACAAATACTAAGCAATACTAATCTGAAATGACGAAGGGCTACGGCTGGTTTTTGGCAAAAAACCTTTAACGTAATGAACTTGATATCATTGAAGGAATCCAAGTGGTTTTATAAATATATAGTAGCGAAAACTTTTGCTAAAGTGGTCACTCCCGGTGAAGGGATCTCGGCTCTTTCCTCGCAGAATGAGGTGCAGGATATTCCAAACTGAATACCACGATGCAAAGCATAAAATAATCGACTATAGTAAAATTATTATGTTGATGCAAGCTTTTACCCAAGGGGTCACTCCCGATTAAGGAATCTCGGCCCTTGCCTCGTCGAATGAGGTGCAGGATATTCCAAAATGAATACCACGATGCAAAGCAATAAAGAACGTCTGTAATGTCAGTTTTTTTAAAAACTTGGTTCCAACAACAACATATATATAGGTTTGTTTTATCCTTGCATTGATAAGAATTAATGCAGCCCCATCAATTAATCACACCAGAAAAGAACGAAAATAAAATGTGCGTATATGCCATCCGCATTCGCCACTGGGTCCCGTCATCACCCGTTAGGTTACTTAACTAACGACAGAGCGGGGACTGGGCTAGCATGGGTGCAAACCATATACAACATCTACTAGTGTGTATATATATATATATATATATATATATATATATATATATAACATTCGTCCCAAGCATGATATAAAGTAACATCAAAGAAGCATCACAGAAGCAACAAAAAATGGTGGATAATCTGGGATCCCCGGGTTTTTCTTGAGCCGCAAATGAGACCCGACGTTCCCTGTCGTGTGGATAGCCTGTGCAATGAAACCTAGACCCCTACGAGCGCGGAAAGCTACCCACCAAAACCAGAAGCGAAGCAACCCCCTTCAACAACGTGAATGGGCCACCCAGCACTTCACGGAATCCGGTAACTTGGGCACCACTCCGTGGGTCATCCCTATACCCCCTACAAGTGCGGCGAATAGCCCGCCAATTATAGAGTAAGGCCCCCTCCGTCTCAACACCATGAGGTGTCAGCCCGTTGCCCTCTAGAACCCGGCTATTCGTGCACTCCACCGTAGGGTAATCCTAGTACAGAAAAGAAAATAATATACAAGAGTGACATCGACCTCAATCCGGTCGTGCCCCAAATGAATAATATACAAACTGGCAGTGACGGCAGTCCACATGTCCGACGCTCGCCCCGCAATATCAAATGTACAAATTGAAACTAAACTGTACTAACATTGCACCATAGCTATCCACCACGACGATCCAACCAATCATTACAGCACAACACAGAACATCAACGTGAATGTCACGTTTGCAAACCCGTCTAAAGGAACATATAGCAGTTGGACGGGTTTACCAATCAAATGACATTCACGGTCGCAGATGTAAATGTAAGTACTGTGTAAATGTTTAAACAGTGTTAAAAACATTGACTTTGAAACGCCCCGAATAGCCCCCAAACAACTGATAACACAATATCAAAAATGGGGAAAATAAACAATACCACTGCACCAAATTTCCAGAGACCAAACCATACACCAAAAATGAAGACAAAACACTACACTAAGGCCGGCCTCACCGGATTTTCCTCAAATGTGCTCGGCCTAATTTCGGCGAGGTGGGCTTGTAAGACTACGGTAGCGCCCCGGCCGTCTTTCCGAGGCCAAAATGCGGAAACAAAAACTTTTCTTTAACTAGAAACCGGTGCTACCGCGGACTATAAACCCGGATCGGACCATTAACCTCCTACTAGCTAACTAGAGAAAGGGTAGAGAGGCTATACCGAGCGATCCGTGTCCTTCGGTTTTCGGCCACTATCCCAAGCTCCTCGCGGCATCTCCGGTCTCGTTCTCCTCGTCGGAAAGGCACCACATCACCGAGTCCTTTTACGGGCTCCCACCTATGAACGGAGGCAACTCGGACACAAAGTTGTCTAGCCGACGTGTCCAAGATTGCTGTAGACAGTGTAGAATGCTATGTCTCGAGGGGTTATTAGAAGTTACCATTTTTTTTTGGAGTGGAGAAGAAAATGAGCAAGAGGAATGAACTTGAGGAATTTTTCTTTGCAATGAGAATGAACCAAAAATTCCTCACACCAAAATGTATATATCCCCCTTCAAAATAGTGGCCGGCCATCATCAAAGAGAGATAGGGAAGAGAATAATGCAAGAGAGAGAAATGAGTGATCATCATGAAAAATGTCACACCAAAGTCCTTTTCAATCCCATCTCCATAAAGCAAGGAATGATGAACAAAACAAATCATAACATGCTAGAACCATCATGAAGCAACCATGTGCCACAAAAACCTTCTCCATTACTAATTTCCATTTGCAAAAAGGACCCCCCCCCATCAAAGGAATTTCAGCCAAGAAGGAATAAAGAAAAATGGCCGAAACGGGAAAGCAAGCTGGCAACTTCAAAAAGCGATCCCGTAATAAATTACAGGAAAACCCCGCGACTGTATATACATACCCGCATTTGTATTCCGACCGAATACAAATGCAATGAGACAAAATCTACACTGTGTAATACTAGGATCCGGCTTAAACCAAAGACCGCGAGTATTATCCGTCCGAACCATGACACGTGCAGAAGTGCACGAGTATGTTCGAACCCTGCCATAAATCCATACGGCCTCTACAGCGTTTCGCCCGAAACTTGAGAAACTGTCTGTGGAGGACTCTAAACACTCATCAATACTTTGGCTGTGGATTTAACCACTAGCACGTCAGAGGTATTAGCCGTACGTAACAAGCTATCAGGTATTGACCAAAAGGGAGGTCGATGAGCGAACTCATCCTGACACCCTACTGAGCCTGTCAGTGACAATATCCGTACAGTCCGGTCCGTTCGTCTATGAGCATCGCATGTCGGGCCTAGGGGGTTGGTAAAGTCAGACCCCCAAAAGTGGTACAAGTCGTGTCGGAGTGTAGCCAAGAACACCCTGAGATACTACTGGAATACCTACCAGTAAATCTCCTGCCTCGGCCGAGGGCTTTGTGTAATGGCTCTCCTAGACACAGCGCGATCTCACCCCCAATACCGGGAGAGACGAAACCCCTGCCGATCCGCTCGCTGCCTCCATGTGGCTCGAGACTGTACCTAACTAAAACCTGTTCGCACGACTCCTTTGAGCCATGGTAGGGTAGTAATCAAAGTACAGTAGGATCTCACACAAGACAAATGACGATCTCAGGTCGATGAACTAACCTGTACACATGTCACCAGAGAACTGCTATATGACACTAGGTATAATACCAACTAGCATGTTCCCGGTGAGTCCTGTCCGGTGTACTCATAACCCAATGAGCACCTGTATACATCTTAGGTGAACCAACTGACACCAATGGTTTGTGAGACCGGCCACTGCCCCTCGTCGGGGTCTCGACTGTATACACTAGTCTACTAATGGAGTATCGATGCCCAGTCTCGGAACTCCCACAACTAGGGACTTTTTAAGGATGTGCTTGTAGACCCCAGCTCCCACGTATATGATCGCCATCATACTGCTGGTACTCAAGCAAGAATCCTAAGGGCTCTATCAATGTGTAATAGCGACCTAAAAGGTCACCTAAAGCAGTACACGATGATAAAGATAAGCCATGGTAGCATACTATTCTCCATCAACGTGTAATAGTGAACCACAATGTCACCTAAAACATGTACACGATGATAACGACAAACCAGATAGTATACAATCATCCTGAGTAAGATTGTCCTACCGACATAGGTCCTCCCTCAATCATTGCAATCACGTGCCTGCGATCCAATAATTGACTCTGAGGGCACTATATCCAACAATCTCCCACTTCCACTCAAGGCTAATTATTGCGATGCCGCATACTCACAGCCCGTGTGATACCGAACACCCAACTCCTCTACTGATCAGTCTCACAAAGCCCGTTTGTGAAACTATTGCGTTCGAGGAATAGCCTCAGCTAGTGGATCCGCCCTGATGTTTCTTTCTATGTCTCTCTTTATCTCAAATTCGCGGAGAAAGCCATCTCCCGAAATAAGCAATACCTGTCTTAGAATATGTCTGGATATCTGATGGGACCTAGTTCATAAATGAACTCCAAATCCAAACTTCTTAGACTGTATTGTCAACTGAAATTAATCAGTATCCTGCGCCATGCCTCCCTCAGTATCCGCTTGGACCACCTGTCCTTAATATTGCCCCTCATCAGAGGGAAAACTATAACTCTGACAGCCACTCTGTCATCCAGGTCACCTTGGAAGCCTGGAATGATAACCGTCTCCCGAAAGAGGCTGTTGTTATCATATCCCTAGAACATCTACTTATGTTCTAAAACTGCTTCCGAATGTTTCTCCAGGATTGGATCAATATCAACTTATTGCATCTACTGCAAAAACAATATCTGGTGTGGTACTTGACATCTCATGATTGACTCAATTGCCTAAGCAAGTGATCTGCCAATCATGCACATCCCTCTCGCCTTTAGTCTGTAAGACACCTTTAGAGAGGGTGACTCCATCACCTGCAGGTACACTACTATGCCTGGAGTCGTCCATTCTAAATACCTTTAGAATGATGTCTAAGTACCCAGATTGGGAAACTACCCAAATCTAGATCTAAAACCATAGATCTAGTAACCAGAATATCTGATATAATATCCATATCCTATGTGGAGAAACCACTGTGTGACAACCAAAGTATAACCGATCGTAGTATAGGAATTTCACTTCCTACTAAGTGTATGTCATCCAAATACCAGGACATCACACCCTACTACTTTCTTAACAGATCCATCCCCTATTCTGATGAAGTCAAACCTATGACTGTCACATCAAAAATAGATGATCTGTCTCCGCTATATCTGCTTTAGTCCATAAATAGACATAAGCTACTTGTCCACTATGCTTCCGCTGCTCCCACTGACTACGACAACCCTCTGGTAGAGTCATATACACGTACACTTCTAAAGCTAGTTTAGAACGACGCTATATTCATCCTCCTGCCGGGTCTCATAGCCTGGAACAACAGTTGTGTCAAATCTGGGTAAACAAGAACCTCCCTGTCACCGTCCTTGAGGCTACCGGAGTACCTCTCGGGTGCCTGAGGTTACCCACCATATCTGCGGAGTGGTCAATAGAATGTCAAACCAGATTGAATCTTTAGGTTCTTATCAAATTTTCAGTAATCGTTTGCGGTTCTGGAATCACTTCCAGTTCTACCATACTCCCACTACTGTTTTCTGAAAAAAAAATCCATTTTTATTAAAACTGTGGCGAGTCAAGAACAATATCACTATTGATCTTCCAGATGGGAGATAGTCAACCCTCGTCATAGCCCGGGTCAACCCACAAACAGCCATTATAGAAACGTGCCTTGAGTTATCCAGAGTCTGGTTTTAAATATAAGCCGAACAACTCCCCGTACCTTAACAATGTTAAGATATGAACTATTCTATATCCGATATAGAAACAGAGGCACTGATTTAATTGGAACCAGATTCAAATCATGCAGCTGTCTCCAGTGCATGTCAACTAAATGGAAGGAGGCCGATCGGCGTTACTCAACTTAGGAATGCATCCAATTATGAGTAACCTGAAAGAGAAGCAAGTTCTCTTAATCATTACTATCAACTGAATACAATACACATGTATCTACATCTTCGATCACCCTGAAGAATCCCGATACTTGCAACACCTGGTTCTCTACTTTATTCGTATACCTATAACTTCTCAAAACTCAGACCTTGCATTTCTACGAAAACACATGTCAAAGAACTAGAGAAGTCACAAGTAAACAGAATATAGTACGAGGACCAACCCCTTTTTCCTCATGGACACTGGACAACATACAATACTCTGTATAAGTCCCCTGAGTCTAATAACTCATTCCCTATGTGTCGTAGGTTGAAAACTGTACTTATGGTCAAGAAGAATTACACCGTTGTTTAATGCTCCTTACCTAACCATCAACTGATATAGGTAAATGTCATCGACATAATTTCAAAAAGTTATATCTCACTTTATTAAAATAAACGTACAGATATATCAATTTGAAATTGGTGCATAACAACGGATATTCAAAACCAAATATCTGCGGTCCGGCAAACAGCCCAGGCGATTTCCTCAAATATCACCAATTACAACGAATTCCGATATAATGAGGATGATCACCTAATTCCCAATAACTTACTCCCACTCATCATCTGTAAAAATCATACAGATGTGAGAATCAAACCTGGTAAATACATACCCTGGAGCAAGTGCTAATTGGGAAATCAGTTTTCTTTTAACAGTACACAGTGAAACTGAAACATATAAATGTTTCGAAGGGGTATCCGGGTATTCCTACTAATGCCTCTTCCATTATCAGATTCACAACTGTAACCGTATATTTCTTTATCATCTCTCCAAATCGCTTTATATGTCTTTAGTCATTACCTTCTGTACACCCCTTTAGACCAAATGGTTTTCTTCCTTCCCTACCGTTCGGCACCAGCCGATGGTTTGGAAGAAGACCATCCATTAAGCATAATGGGTGTACTCTCCTTATCCTAGGAGTACTCACAACCCGAGAGAAGGTGAAGATAAAAGACAACTGAATAAAACCTTATACCTATTTCTCCTGAACCAGAATCCATCCCCGAACTGGAACAAGTCCCTTCGAGTTCGTATATAACCATACGATGGAGTATCCAATAAACTGTGGATCTTCATAGTGATACGGAGTGTTCTGGAGAAATACAAAGGTGATGTAGGATTGGCGAAGAAATACTTGGTTTGGTCGTGAATTACTTAATACCTTCTGTACACCTTTTATGCTAAATAGTTTCCTTTATTCCCTACCGTTCGGCACCTGCCTATGGTTTGGAAGAAGACTATCCAATAAGCGTAATAGGTGTACTGTCTTAATCCAAGGAGCACTCGCAACCTGAGAGAAGGTAAAAGGAAAAGACAACTGAATAGTCCTATTCATTTTCTTCAGAACCGGAAACCATCCTCGAATCTGGAACAAGTTCCTTCGAGTTCGTATATAACCATATGATGGTTTTATCCAATGGAAGTGGATGTTCGTAATAATATGGGGTGTCCTGGAGAAAAGGGTAAAAGTAGGAGTGGCAATGAGGTATGCAACTCTGACAATCCAAAAGCCAGTGTTTAAGAAGGTTCGGTTAATCTTGGTCACTGAGTCATAGTCAAGGGTCGGGTCATGGCCGCTGCCAAAGTGAGAGAGAAAAGAAACACTCAATGCGCACTCTAACCTAGATCAGATTGGTTACCAATTTATCTAATCAGGAAACCTCCCGCTGTAACCTCAAATTCTCCTCCAAACCTGAAAGAAGAATTAGTCGGGATCACCCGAGGAGTAAACCAACTCATCAGTGGGAATCGGGATCCAACTATCATCGCATGATAACTTGATGGAATCCACTCAAGTCACCACGCTCCAGAAGGTATGCGCATGCCTGGCAAGTTTCAGTTTCTTTAGAAACTCCCGATGTGATTTTTACCCCTAGGACCAAAGTGACCTTGACACAGTCAACAAATCAAAGAGTCCTAGTCAAGTTCAAACCGTCATTATCCTGGATTGCATTAAACCCACCCATACGAGCCCTTGACACAGTCAACAAGGCCGCACAACTGTCCTAACCAATCCCATTAATATGCCACAAATGAACACTACTTAGCTACCGTACACTACTCCTTGACACAGTCAACAAACGCAGCACGAATACTAAGTAATTCTTGTAAGAAATGACGGAGGGATACGTCTAGTTTTTGGCGAAAAACTTTTAACGTAATGAACTTGATATCGTTGAAGGAACTGCATAGCTTTTTATAAAAATATAATGACGAAAACCTTTGCTAAAAAGGTCACTCCCGGTGAAGGGATCTCGGCTCTTTCCCCGTAGAATGAGGTGCAGGATATTGCAACTGAATACCACGATGCAAAGTAAATCGGCTATAGTGAAGTTATTACCCTCACACAAACTTCTGTCCAAGGGGTTACTCCCGGTGAAGGGATCTCGGCCCTTGCCTTGTCGACTGAGGTGCTGGATATTCATAACCGAATACCACTGTGCAAAACAAAAGAGAACGTCCTTGCAATAACAGCCCTTTTTTTTTTGAAAATTGTTCCAACAACATCAGAATAGGTTTGTTCAGCTTGCATTGATCCGAATCAATGGAGTCCCATCAATTGATCACACCAATAAAGAACGAAAATACGATGTACGTATATGTCATCCGCATTCGCCACTGGGTCTCATCATCACCCGTTAGGTTACTTAACTAACGACAGAGCGGGGACTGGACTAGCGCGGGTGTAAAACATATACAACATCTACTAGTATATATATCAATATATAATATTCGCTCATGGCGTGATAAAATGCAACATCACAGAGAGTAATAAGCATCACAGAACAATACAGATAATCTGGGATCCCCGGGTTTCATAGAGCCGCTACTGAAACCCGACGTTCCCCTGGTCGTGTGGATAGCCTGTGCAATGAACTCTTAGACCCCTACGGGTGCGGTAAGTTACCTGCCAAAACCTGAAGCGAGGCAGCCCCCTTCAACAATGTGAATGAACCACCCAGCACTTCACGGAATCCGGTAACTTGAGCACCCCTCCTTGGGTCAACCTGTACCCCCTACGAATGCGGTGAATAGCCCGCCAATTCTAGAGTGAAGCCCCCTCCATCTCAAAGTCATGAGATGCGAGCCCGTTGCCCTCTAGAACCCGCTATCCGTGTACCCCTCCGCGGGGTAATCCTAGTACAGAAAGTAAAATATATACAACAGGTACATCGACCTCAGCCCGGTTGTGCCCCAAAAGAATAATATACAAATAGGCAGTAACGGCAGTCCACATGTCGGACGCTCGCCCCGCAATATCAAATGTACATATACAACCAAACTGTACTACCATTGCATCCAGGCTATCCACCACGACAAATCCGCAACATCACAACACAACACAGAACATCAACGTGAATGTCACGTTCGCAAATCCGTCTAAAAGAACTATAGCAATTAGACAGGATTTATCGATCAAATGACATTCACGGTCGCAGATATAATGTAAATACTGTGAACTAACATATTTAAAATTTTCGATCGACAAAATTTCCCGAAGTGGGCCCCAAGTACAACTGCAGCACTCAAAATAATCTGGGCCCAAACAAAATATTCCAGAAACCTCTTTTTCAAGTCAGTGACCTACTGTAGAAATTTGGTGCAGTGAAGCTACTGTTCAGCGGTGGAACCGCGGCCAAAATGGGGTTATGGCCGCGGTTCCGCGGTGCTACAGTAAGATCATAGTACCAAATTTTTGCAGTGTTCTCTGAAAACCCTGCACGTATTTCTGCAATATACCAAATAATTTTTTGACAACAAATGAAAATCGACAGAAACTGCATATTTGAAAACGCGGTTTCGGAATTTTTGTTCGATCGAAGTTCTAAACACGTTAGAGCAAGCCAGAAAAGTTTAATGGCGTGGCTCTGATACCA
This sequence comes from Agapanthus africanus, assembly GCA_030015575.1. Taxonomy (NCBI): domain Eukaryota; kingdom Viridiplantae; phylum Streptophyta; class Magnoliopsida; order Asparagales; family Amaryllidaceae; genus Agapanthus; species Agapanthus africanus. The sequence goes on along the minus strand of CM057338.1, from coordinate 824,553,753 downwards.
TGTAAGACTACGGTAGTGCCCCGGCCGTCTTTCCGAAGCCAAAATACGGAAACAAAAACTTTTCTTTAACTAGAAACCGGTGCTACCGCGGACTATAAACCCGGATCGAACCATTAACCTACTACTAGCTAACTAGAGAAAGAGTAGAGATGCTATACCGAGCGATCCGTGTCCTTCGGTCTTCGGCCACCATCCCAAGCTCCTCGCGGCATCTCCGGTCTCGTTCTCCTCGTCGGAAAGGCACCACATCACCGAGTCCTTTTACGGGCTCCCACCTCTTAACCGAGGCAAGTCGGACACGAAGTTGGCTAGCCGACGTGTCCAAGATTGCTGTAGACAGAGTGTAGAATGCTATGTCTCGAGGGGTTATTAGAAGTTGCTATTTTTTTTGGAGTGGAGAAGAAAATGAGCAAGAGGAATGAACTTGAGGAATTTTTCTTTGCAATGAGAATGAACCAAAAATTCCTCACACCAAAATGTATATATCCCCCTTTAAAATAGTGGTCGGCCATCATCAGAGAGAGAGAGAGGTAAGAGAATAATGCAAGAGAGAAAAATGAGTGATCATCATGAAAAATGTCACACCAAAGTCCTTTTCAATCCCATCTCCATAAAGCAAGTAATGATGAACAAAACAAATCATAACATGCTAGAACCATCATGAAGCAACCATGTGCCACAAAAACCTTCTCCATTACTAATTTCCATTTGCAAAAGGAACCCCCCTCCATCAAAGGAATTTCAGCCAAGAAGGAATAAAGAAAAATGGCCGAAACGGGAAAGCAAGCTGGCAACTTCAAAAAGCGATCCCGTAATAAATTATAGGAAAACCCCGCGACTGTATATACATACCCGCATTTGTATTCAGACCGAATACAAATGCAATGAGACAAAATCTACATTGTGTAATACTAGGATCCGGCTTAAACCAAAGCCCACTAGTATTATCCGTCCGAACCATGACACGTGCATAAGTGCACGCGTATGTTCGAACCCTGCCATAAATCCATACGACCTCGACAGCGTTTCGCCCGAAACTTGAGAAACTGTCTGTGGGGGACTCTAAAGACTCGTCAATACTTTGGCTGTGGATTTAACCACTAGCACGTCAGAGGTATTAGCCGTACGTAACAAGCTACCAGGTATTGACCAAAAGGGGGGTCGATGAGCGAACTCATCCTGACACCCTACTGAGCCTGTCAGTGACAATATCTGTACAGTCCGATCCGTTCGTCTATGAGCATCGCATGTCGGGCCTAGGGGGTTGGTAATGTCAGACCCCCAAAAGCGGTACAAGTCGTGTCAGAGTGTAGCTCAGAACACCCTGAGATACTACTGGAATACCTACCAGTAAATCTCCTGTCTCGGCCGAGGGCTTTATGTAATGGCCCTCCTAGACACAGCGTGATCTCACCCCCAATACCGGGAGAGACGAAACCCCTGCCGATCCGCTCACTGCCTCCATGTGGCTCGGGACTGTACCTTACTAAAACCTGTTCGCACGACTCCTTTGAGCCGTGGTAGGGTAGTAATCAAAGTACAGTGGGAACTCACACGAGATAAATGACGATCTCAGGTCGATGAACTAACCTTTACACATGTCACCAGGGAACTGCTATATGACGCTAGGTATAATACCAACTAGCATGTTCCCGGCGAGTCATGTCCGGTGTACTCATAACCCAATGAGCACCTGTATACATCTTAGGTGAACCAACTGACACCAATGGCTTGTGAGACCGGCCACCGCCCCTCGTCGGGGTCTCGACTGTATACACTAGTCTACTAATGGAGTATCGATGCCCAGTCTCGAAACTCCCACGACTAGGGACTTTTTAAGGATGTGCTTGTAGACCCCAGCTCCCACGTATATGATCGCCATCATACTGCTGGTACTCAAGCAAGAATCCTAAAGGCTCTATCAATGTGTAATAGCGACCTAAAAGGTCACCTAAAGCAGTACACGATGGTAAAGATAAGCCATGGTAGCATACTATTCTCCATCAATATGTAATAGTGAACCACAATGTCACCTAAAACATGTACACGATGATAACGACAAACCAGATAGTATACAATCATCCTGAGTAAGATTGTCCTACCGACATAGGTCCTCCCTCAATCATTGCAATCACGTGCCTGCGATCCAATAATTGACTCTGAGGGCACTATATCCAACAGGGCTCATGTTTGGGGTATGGTGTTCTTGTCACACAAGGAATCTTCTACACTTGTTTGCAAAATTTTTTGAAGACATAAAAATTTCAACAGAGAACAGAAATTGCAGTGCAATGTATAGGGACTGTTTCGATTTCGATTCATTAACATTCTCTAAACTAGCTAGTTAAGGGTTTAAAGGGTGGCTCTGATACCATGTTGGGTTACGGCAGCGCCCCGGCCATCGAAACGCGGCCAAAATGCGGAACTAAAATTTCTAAAAACCGGCGCTACCATTACCCGAATCCCGGATCGACCTTAAACCCTAATCTAGCGAGCTAAACTAAGAGTTAGAAAGGTTATACCGAGTTGATCCGTATCCTTCGGTCTTCATTCCAAGCTCCTAGTGGTTCCTTGATGTGGTTTGGTTACCGTTCTTCCTTCATCTCCGATGATCCACCTGAAGGAAACGGCGCAAGCTCCATTCTCGACAAATGAGGCAACCGACGCTCCAAAGTTGCTAGCGATGGAGGGTGTGGGTGTATGAAAGTGTCACTACAATTTTCTCTCAACTCATGTGCTCATGGGAGCAATCATAGAAGATGAAAGAGGTGATGAAGCTTTGGCATGAGCAACTAATGAAATGGCTAAGTATTTATGAGAATGAGAGTGAGAGAGTGAGGAAGTTAGTGTTGTGATAAATCATGAACCAAAAATAAAATCAACCCCACTCAATAAGTGGCCGGCCCCCCTCTCTCTCCCATCAAAAAAAATATCTCACCAATTTGCAATAAACAAATCCAACCCATACCCCAAGCCCATGCCTTTGCCATGTCACCCCCTCCACCTCATTATGAAGACAAATGATTTTTCTAAAAAGGAAAATCAATAATGAGGTTGCAAATCTTCTAGAAGCCATTCCGTATAAAATACGGAATACTTCGCGGTACATGTATCGAAATACATATACACGTATTCGTACAAAAATACGAATAGCCAAGAGAGAAAATAAATAGCGAACAATAATACCAGAATACATATATATAAATACATATGTAAATTATTAAATCAAAACCTGATTGAATAATCTGGCTTAATCCTAAGCCGATAGTATTATCAACTGTCCGATTAAAGTCAGTGCCGCACATGCACATATTTAATTGGACACCTGTATGTATCAACATATCTCATGTACACCATATCGCCTGAACCGTGAAAACCCTCTGTGTGGGACTCTAAAGACTCGTCAATACTCTGGCAGTGGGTTTAACCACAAGCACGTCAGCGGTACTAGCTGTACGTAACGGCTACCCAGGTATTGAGCGAAAGGGAGGCCGACGAGCAAACTCATCTGAACCCCTACTGAGCCTGACAGTGACAATATCCGTACAGTCCGGTCTGTTCGTCTAAGAGTATCGCATATCGAGTACAGGGGAGTGGATAAAGTCAGACCCCTAACAACGAGATATTTAGTGTCGGCATGAAACCCATCACTACCTGAGAAACTATCGATCCTGGATCGGTAATTCTCGTTCACCGTGGCCATGGATTTCTGGTGATGGCCATCCGTACACAACGCGACATCAACCCTCAATACCGGGAGAGACGAATCCCCGACGATCCGATCACTGCCTCCATGTGGCTCGGGACTGTACCCAACTAAAACCTGTTTGCACGACTCTTTTGAGCCGTGGTAGGGTAGTAATCACAGCAAAGTGGGAACTCGCACGAGAAAAATGACGATCTCAGGTCGACAGACTAACCTGTACACATGTCACCTGGGAACAGCTATCTGACAATAGGTATAATACCAACTAGCAGGTTCCCGGTGAGTCCGTCCAGTGTACTCATAACCCAATGAGCGCCTGCATACTATCTTAGGTGAACAAACTAACACCAACGGCTTGTGAGATCTGGCCACCGCCCTTCGTCAGGGTCTCGATCAGTATACAGTAGTCTACACTGGAGTATCGATGCCCAGTCTCGATACTCCCACAACTAGGGACATTTAAGGATGTGCTTATAGACCCCAGCTCCCACATATATGATCGCCATCATAATGCTAGCAGTCAATCAAGAATCCTATGGGCTCTATCAACATGTACATGATGATAAAGACAAACCAGATAGCATACTATCATCTCAAGTAAGACTGTTCTATCGGTATAGGTCCTCACTCAATCATCATAATCACAAGTCCGCGACTATGATAATTGCCTTGAGGGCACTATAGCCAACAATCTCCCACTTTCACTTAAGGCCAATTATTGCGATGTCCCATACTCATTGCCGTGTGATACCGAACACCCAACTTCTTTATTAATCAGTTTCGCAAAGCCCGTTTGCGAAAATGATTGCGTTCAAGAAATAGCCTCAGTGAGTGGATCATCTCTAATGTTTCTTTCTGTATCTTTCTATATCTTAACTTCGCGGAGAAAACTATCTCCCGAAATAAGCAATACCTGTCTTAGAATTTGTCTGGATATCTGATGGGACCCAGTTCACAAATGAACTCCAAATCTAGCAAACTTCTTAGACTGTATCGTCCACTGAATTTAATCAGTATTCTGCATCATTCCTTTCCTCGGTATCCGCTTGGACCACCTGTCCAACATACTGTCCCTCAAAAGAGGGAAAACTATAACTCTGACAGTCACTCTGTCATCCAGGTCACCTTGGAAGCTTGATATGATAACCGTCTCCTGAAGGAGGCTGTCGTTACCATATCCCAAGAATATTCACTTATGTTCATAACTGCTTCCCTACATTTCTCCAGGATTAGATTAATATATGTTTATTGCAGCTAGTACAAAAACATCTGGTGTCGTACTTGACATTTCATGACTAACTCAATTGCCTAAGCAAATGATATGTTAATCATGTAGATCCCTCTCCCCTTTAGTCTGTAAGACACATTTAGAGAGGTTGACTCCATCACCTGCAAGTACACCACCATGCCAGGAGTCGTCCATTTAATGTCAAAGTACCCAGATTTGGATACTTCCCAAATCCAGATCTAAAACCATAGATCTAGTAACCAGAAACCCTGATATTATGTCCATATCCTACGTGAAGAAACAACTTTGTGACAAACACAATATAACCGATCGTAGTATAGGAATTTTCCTTCCTATAAAATGCATGCCATCCCAAATACCAGGACATCACACCCTACTACCTTCTTACCAGATCCATCTCCTATTCTGATGAAGTCAAAGCCTATGACTGTTACATCAATAATAGATGATCTATTTCCGCTATGAGTACACTGGACAGGACTCGTAGGGAGCTGCTGGTGGGTGTTATACCTATCGTCGGGTAGCAGTTCCTAGGTGACATGAGTACGGTTTAGTCCGTCGACTTGACACTGCTAATTCGCCTCAAGTGTGTTCAAACTGTTCTTAAATTACTACCCTACCACGGCTCAAAGGAGTCGTGCAAACAGCTAGTAGTTGGGTGCAGTCTTGAAGCACTTGGAGGCAGTGGTGGTTAGATAGGATTCATCTCTCCCGGTATTGGGGGTTGATATCGCGCTGTGTTCCGAAAGCCATTACACAAAGTCCTTGGCCAAGGCAAGCGAGATTTACTAGTAGGTACTCCAGTAGTTTCTCAGGGTGTTTTGGGCTATACTCTGACATGACTTATTGCGCTATTAGGGGTCTGACGATTACCGCCCCCTAGGCCCGATATGAGATACTCTTAGACGAACAGACTTGACTGTATGGAGATTGTCACAGATAGGCTCAGTAGGAGTTCGAATGAGTGTGCTCATCGGCCTTCTTATCGACAGATACCTGGGTAGCCATTACGTGCAGCTAGTACCGCTGACGTGCTTGTGGTTAAACCTACTGCCAGCGTAGTGTCGAGTCTTTAGAGTCCAACACAGAGGGTTTCCCTGCATCAGGCAAAAGATGTAGAGGCCGTATGGTTTTAAGGCAGGGCTTCGATCACATACATGTACTTGTGCACGTACGATGTTCGGGCGAATAATACTAGTGGGCTTTGGTTTAAGCCGGATCCTAGTATTATATTGATGGATTATTTTCACCTCTTTGTATTCATATTTTTCGGAATACGGATATGGGTATGTATATACGGTTGAGGGGCATTCTCGTAATTTACTCGAGAAAGCTTCTAGAAGGGGACACCTCATTGGGGTTTTTAATCTTTTGATTAAAGAATAATGAGGTGGAGGTTTGCATTAATTGAAGCATAGCTCAAAGCATGACTCACCGCTTAGATATTTTGAAGCGTGCTTGATATTTTGTGAGATATTTTATCTCAAGAATTATTGTATGCTTCATTATACTTCACACTTGAGCCTTCTTCACATGAGCCCTCTCTACACTCTCACTTCTTCAAGTCTCCTTCTTCTTCCTCTAGCCTTTCATGTCTCATATGTTGAGAAACCTAAGGCTAATAGAGACACACTAATCCATATACACTCATTACATCATCTAGGTCATCTAGTTTAGCGAACTAGGTGCCCTAGTTACCTCGGATTTGAGGTTGGAGATCGGACTATAGACTCTCGGGTGGATCGTCTTTGACTCGAGGAGGCCGACAAGGAAGCATCGATCCATTACGATCCTCTGAGCTTATGACGAGGAGTAGGACAGCGAGAAGACCCGAAGGACTTGGTATCGTGAGGTATAACTTCTTTTCCGAATAGTTAACCTCTTAGTCGTTTAGCTAGTTAGGGTTTAGCATCGATCCTGGAGTTCAAGTCGATGTTGTGACACCCGTAAAAATCATTTTTTACGTATTCCACATCCCTTCGCAGGGTGAGTGACATCTACTTACAGTGGTATCAGAGCCTACTAAACCTTTACTAGCTTGTTAGCAAGTAGTTAGAACTTCGTTCGTCGGAAAATCACGAAAACGGAACACCTGCACCCTCAAGTTTCTGTCGAATTTTTAAACTGCGAGAAAAAATATTTCTGAGACATGAAAATTAAGAGTAGGGTATTCTAAGAACACAGCAGAAAAACAAGTCCATAACGCATCAAGACCTCCGCGGAACCGCGGCGAATCGGTACGATTCGCCGCCGTTCCGCGGCCGAGTCGTGGCCGAGTTGGCTCGTTTTTCCTCTGTGTTTCTTATTTTGGGTGTATTGTTCTCTGGTATATTTAGTTTCTACCCAATATTTTTCTTTGTGTTGGTTTGCACTTGGGGTAGACACAAAAAATATATTTCGATCGAAATTTTAAAGTTCTTGGCTATCGGGTTTTCTGTGTTTGTTATATGATGTGAACGTCTTCTAATCGCTACACGTCGGTTAGTAGGGGTTGCACATATCTGTGATCTGTGATATTGGTTTGTGTATATTAACTTTATTGGATCGTCGTGGTTGAATAGACGGGGATGTGAGAAGAGAGTTTTCTTTCATTCAATGTAAATTGTAAAGTGATGTAATATTCTTTTGCGGGGCACATCTGGGTTGAGGTTGTAGCCACCGTTGTATTATTTCTTTTACTGTTTATTGCTCCTAGGATAGACCTAAGGTGGGGTGCACAAACTACCGAGTTCTTTGAAGTGCCGAGTGGCCTACTCATTTTACTGAGGGAGGTTGCTTCACTTCAAGAATTTGGCGGGTAGTTTGCCGCACCTGTAGGGGTCTGGGGTGAGGTTTGGCTATTCATCACGACAGTGGAATCCGTCTTTCATTACTGGCTTAAACGAAATGCGGAATTCCTAGTATATGTAATATGTTCATCTGTGATCTAGAATGCCTATTATTGCGTGAGACGAATGGTTATTATATATATGCTATATAGTAGACGTTGCTTATGTTTTGCATCTGCGCTAGTCCAGCCCCCGCTCTGGCATTAGTTAAATAATCTAACGGTGTTAGACGGGGACCAGCGGTGAATGCAGATGGCATAAGTGGACGTGGTATTTTTGTTTCTCTCTGTGATGATAGGTGCAAATGATGGGACTGTATTAGATTAATGCAAAGCAAACAAACCAAAGATGAATCATTGAAACAATTTCAAAACCACTCGGTTTTTTCAAAAACAGCAAACTTTTAAAATGCGGAGCTTAAACCACTCCTTTAAAAGCTATTAGGTTCCTTCGATTAAATCAAGTTCATTACGTTCACGGTTTTGCCAAAACCAGCCGTAGCCCTCCGTTATTTCAGTTGGGTATTCACTAGTATTCAAGCTATGTATTTTGACCTTCGCCAAGGCATAGTGATTGGTAGCTGCTGAATATTCATCTGTAGCATAGATAGATGCGTTGGTTTAGGACAGTTGCACTACTATTTTGGCCTTCTTCAAGGGTATGTACAGGTGGGTTCAAATTAACCTGGCCAATGACGAGTAGAACTTGACATGTGACATATGATATGTTAGCCTTCGTCAAAGTCATAAGAGCATGGGGAAAAAATCCACATCGGGAGTTTCTAAAGAAACTGAAACTTGCTAGTGCTGCATACCATTTGGAGTGTGATAATGTTAGTAGGATTCCTTCGGGATTATCATACAATGATATTTGGATCCCGATCCTACTGTGAGTATCCGCTACTCCTCGGGAGATTTTTCACTAAAACAATCAATGTTATAAACCAAGTAGGTGTCTAGAACGGTGTTTGCGGGGCTACGCCTCCAGGAAAAAGAGCTTATGTAATTAAGGAACTTTGCGAAAGCATTAGAAAACCTCCCTCGAAGTACCAACAACAGCCTGGCTGAAAGGTTAAGCAAGTATTGTTGGGTGAGATTAATCCTGACTAATTCTTCTTTTATAGTTTGAGAAAGAATTTGAGATACAGTGGGAGCCATCCTGTTTAGATAAACTAAAAACCAATCTAAACTTGTAAGAGTATCATGCTGAGTGTTTTCTTCTCTCTCGCCTAATTGCAGCGACCAGGTGACCAAGATTAGGTTACAGCTAGATAATAAAATGACTGAGTGGTAGAGGATGTCCATATTGACTGGCAAAGTTTTGTCCAGATGTCCATTACCTATTGTAGGGTTCCTAGGCACACTCAAGAGGTTCCACAAGGCATCAACCATGCCAAATTAAAAAATTATATGCCGAGAAACCCTAATGCAAGATCGTTAACTAGAGGTAAAGGCGAAAAGCAAGCAAGTTAACAACTTTGCTACTAACTGAATGGAAATACAAACTTTGTAGATCCGGTCCTCCACTTCCTTAGCTCCGTGACGATGTCCCTTCGCTGCGATCATCGGATCCCGGACTCTAGCGTCGGTTTCATCGGAGAAATGGGCGGGCAAGGTCGTCGACTTTGATGCCGAAGATGATCTACGTCGAGGCAACTCAAGCTCAAGCTCCACCTTCACCAAGTCATGAAACTTGTGAAGAAAACACCCTATACTACATAGCAAGTGGTAGAGGATGAAGAAATAGGAAGTGGGTTCACTTTGGATTTGGATTTCTCACTTGGAATCATCACTTGGAAATTTTCAAGAAAGCTTTCTTCTTCACTTATAGAAGATGAAGAAGAAAAAGGAAAAAGAATTCTTTTCAAAAAGAAAATCCAAGTGATTCTTATCATTTTGCAACCATGGGTGAGTGTAACTCATGTATAGAATAAACTAGGATTTAGTTAAATGGTTAGGTTAAGAAAAGAAACAAAATGGTCAAAGCTTTCAAAGCTTCATGAAGTTTCAAGAATGAAACAAAATTAGCCACCATTTTATTCTTGCCAAAATAAATAAGTAAATAAATAAATAAGGTAATGGAAACCCTAACCATTAACTAAACATGGTTTAAAGTAAACACACACCCAAGTTTGCATGTATCATCAAACATGATACAAACTAGTGCACAAACATATATCATATATACAATGTGCACATCAAGTGAGAAAATCCATCTTAAGTGAACAAATACTAGTTAATGTAAAGTAATATATCAAATATATAATTATACATCAAATCATTAAATCAACACTTGATTTAACGATCCGGCCGCATCGCATATGACCGACTAATATCCAATGTATCGACTTATCGAATCAATCCTCGATTCGATAACTAGGTTATATCGCATACAACCAATCGATACATTCATCGCGAGAATAGAATACGGTATCACATACACGCATTATTCTCGGTCCCGCACATATCTCATATGGGCTCCTATGTCGTTTCGCTTGAGCCAGGAAACCTCTGTGTAGGACTCTAAAGACTCGTCAATACGCCGGCAGCAGGTGATGATCATATCAAACACCCACAAGCCGCAAGCGGTCTGCTAAACGTAACGGCCACCCGGGTATTAAGCGATCAGAAGATCAATGAGCAAGCCCGCTCACACTCCTGTGAATCCAACCAGTAACACTTACCGTACAGTCCAGTCTCGTCGTCTGATATGTCGCATATCTCGCCTAGGGGTGGTAAACGTCAGACCCCAGTAGCTCGATAAGTCGTGTCGATATGAGGTCTATAACAGTTCGAGAAACTACTGGTAACACTTACCAGTAAATCTCAGCAACCCTGGCCAGGGATTTCCGGTTATAGCCAATCGAACACAGCGCAACATCAACTCCCTATGCCGGGAGAGACGAATCACCTTCTATCGCTCATTGCCTCCATGTGATTCGGGACTGTACCCAAAAACCACCGTTTTGCACGCCCTATTGGACGTGGTAAGGTGGAAATCAAAGCACAGTGGGAATCACACAAGACTCTATGACGATCTCGGGTCTACAAACTAACCTGTACCAGTGTCACCAGAGAACTGCCATCTGACGTGAGGTATAATACCATCTGGGAGTTCTCGGCGAGTCCGTCCAGTGTACCCAGTCTCCACTGAGCACCCGTATATCATCTCTGATGTCAAACACCAATGGATATGGGATCATCCATCGCCCATCTGTATGGGTCGAGAAGGTATACGCTAGTCTACTCTGGTATATCGATGCCCCGTCTCGATACACCTACGACTAGGGACCTTGAAGGATGTACTTATGGACTACCATGTCCCCACTAGTATGATCTGCACCATAGTCTAGGTAGTCAAGTACACATCCTAAGGGCTTTACCAACATGTAACAGAGAGACAATCAGTGTACACGTTAAGGTAAAGAGCAACCAGATAGCATACTATCATGTCGGGTAAAAAAGTCCTCCCTATATATGTCCAAGCATCCACTACAATATACATCCTATGTATAGTAATGGCCTCTAGGGCACACATATAACTAACAATCTCCCACTTGCACTAGGGCCATCTGATAACAGTGGTTGTAGTATCTCATACTCAACCATCCCATAAAAGTCTCTCTTTGGGAAAAGGCCTTTTTGAGTGGATCGGCCGTGTTGTCCTCTGAGTCTACTCTCCTAACCTCGATCACCCTAGAGATCAATCATCTCCATGATCAGGTGATACTGCCTTAGAATATATCTGGATCACTGATGGGACGGACGTTCCTTGGCAAAAGCCACCACTCCATTGTCACACAATGGGAGGAACTAAGTTCATCTCATGAACTAATATACACCCAGACTTCCTCTTTGGTAGCATCTTTGGTAACGATGTATCTTGCCTTTATCGTCTAGTATGCCACGGTATCTAGCTTGGAACTCTTCCAAGATACCGTCCCTCCACTGAGGGTAAAGACAATGCCTGTGACTGACATTCAGTCGACCTTATCACCCTGGAAGCTTTCCAGTGATTCTCCCCAGGATCATTTGATACCATCTCACTACAACCAGTGAGTATCCTGACATCCAATTACATCTATCTCATAGATCAAATCTCAGGATTTAGGAGGTATCACTCTGATCCTATATGGAGAATCATTGTGATAAGCGGAGATTGACCGAGCGTAGTATAGGAAACTACTTCCTTATCAAGAGTATGTCATCCACGTACTCTACGAGGATCACCACCATACTTCCTACTACCTTTTTGTATATACAAGGTTCATCTACCATTTTGATGATGTCAAACTCTTTGACTAACACATCAAAACAGACGTTCCAACTCCGCGATACCTGCTTTAATTTGTAAAGCAACTTGCACACGTTTCCGCTGCTCCCACTGTTTACGAAGCCCTCTGGCTATGTACTTATAGACGTTCTCTTCTAAAACATCATTTAGAAAAGCAGTCATGGCACCCAACCGCCAGATATCGTAGTCATGGTATGTAGCCGTGGCAAGTAGGATCTGGATGGACTTAAGCATAGCCACTGGAAAAAGGTTTCATCATTATCCACGCCTGGCCAATGTCGAAAACTTTTAACAAGTCTAGCTTCGAAAGTCTCAACTTTTCCATCTACACCAAGTAATCTTCTCAAGATATACTTGATCCTGATGGGGATTTAACCCTTCAGATATAGCAGCCAAAGTCCATACTTTGCTGGTGTACATGGATTCCATCTCAGATCGCTAAGCAACCAGCCATTCTTACAGAGTCCCTACTCTTGATGGCCTGCTCGAAACTAGTTGGGTCATCATCTCATGATGCAATCCTCGCTCCCACTGTCATAGAGAAACCGAAGTATCTCTCAGGCGGATGAGGAACCCTACTAGATCGGCGGAGAGGCTGAGGTTCGTTGGAATCTACTGAATCCTTTGGTTCTATCAAATCATCAGCTGCAGTTTGTATAGCTGGAATCTTTCCAGTTCTACAGAACAGATCTTGCCTCGAGCTTGTCCGGATTTTGCTTTTAGACATAGCCCGGACAACCCCAAATCTTAACCAACTTAAGATATGGACTCTTCCCTTATCATATCAAATATGAAGTGGTAGGCAACTGATTTGATTTCAACCTTATTCAATAGGTATGCAGCTTCTCAAGTGCATAACTCCCAAAAGGAAATAGGTAACTCAGTAGTACTCATCATAGAGCACACCATATCACATAGGGTGCTATTGCTCCGCTCCGATATACCATCGTGCTATGGTGTATACGGAGGAGTAATGCTGAGAGAGAATCTCATTCTCCTTTAGAATAATCCAGGAATTCCGTGCTCAAGTATTCTCCTCCTTGATCGCATCAAAGGACATAATACTTATACCCGTATTTTGGTTCTCTACTTCTAACTTATATTCTGTGAATATCTCAAAAGTTTCGGACTTGTGTTTCAACAGGAACATATGTCTGAATCTAAAGAGATCATCAGAGAATGTAATGAAGTACAAAGAACCGGTCATGGTATGTGTAGACAGGGGACCTTTATACATCAACATGTATCATCCCAAGAGATCACTAACTCTTTCTCTATTTCCATTAAACAGAGATATGGTCATATTATCTCTGTGACATGACCAACAAGTTTCACAAGATGTAAATTCAAACTGATTTAAATATGCATCTTAAATGTAACTTAAGCTAGTCGGGTCGCATTGATATGACCTAGTCTACAATACCTCAAGAAAGATCCGTTCATTTCTGAACTCTTTCTCTTGTGTGTGTTCTGTATACTAAGAACTGTAGTTTGATTTAGAACATCAATGCTTTTAGATAACGTGCCTGAACCGATCAACTTTTGATATAGGAAATGTTCAAAACATTATCCAACAATACAAAATTTTATCATTTCTTTGCTAATAAAGAGACTGATATGATTTTGTATATCAGGTTCGGTATCTAATAACATTCGTTCAGAATCAATGTATTTGGGATACAGGGTGACAGTGACCAACAGACTTGGCTGCAACACTTGCACCGTTTTCTGTCTCATGAAACTTATCACTCGTTCTCAGTTCTCTACCTTTCTGTAGCCCTATGTAACAGATTACATATCTGGGATCCTGATCCGGTATCAAATACCCAGGACATAGAGGATACAGAGAAACAGTTCTTTGTAATGAACACACCCGAAGGAGATGCATCATATGCACTTTCTATGTTTGGGCGGCATAGGAATTCAGGTATTCCTCTATTTCCTGCTCTGTCTTATAACAATTATAAGTTGGAGCGGGACCAACGTTCCCCAGCTCAGTATAGCAAGCGGGTTCGGTCAATACATCCGTATTATTATCTTGATTAATGTGTGACATGGTCGCTACCAGGAGAGAGAGAGAAGAAAACACTCTGCGTGCGCTCTTGCAAGATCAGATTGGTTATTATTTTATCTAATCAGGATGGCTCCCACTGTTTTTATCAAATCTTCCTTCAAACCCTAAAAGGAAAGACCAGCCGGGATTAATTACACGCTACAAGTTCGCCAATCTTTCAGCCAGGCCAGTGTCGATACTTTGAGGGAGGTGCCCCGTGCTTTCGCACGGACCTAATTACTGTAAACCTCGTTTTCCCAGAGGCGTAACCCCGTTGACACCTTTCTAGATACCTACTTGATTGGCTAATTGTAAAGTGTAAAACTCTCCCAGGAGTAACAATTACTCGCAGTGGGTATCGGGATCTAACTATCTCATAAAAGGTATGCAATCTCATTACAAATTTCAACACTTGAAATTCCCGATAATATTTTGCCCCTAGCATCCTATGACCTTGACAAAGGCCAACAAACCATAGGCTGCTAGTCAAGTTCAACCCGTCATTTCTTGATTGAATTAAACCCACCCGTACGGCCCTTGACAAAGGCCAACAAGGTCGCACGACTACCCTAATCCAATCTGCATCATATGCATAAGCAGATAAGTACTATTCAGCTACCGCACACTACGCCTTGACAAAGGCCAACAAACGCAGCATGAATACTAAACAGTCTTTATCTGAAATGACGGAGGGCTACGACAGGTTTTTCTGAAAACCTATTGCGTAATGAACTTGATATCGTTGTAGAATCAAATGATTTTTTAAATGGAGTGTTTCTGAGGCTTTTCTAGTTTTGCTAAAGGGGTCACTCCCGGTGAAGGGATCGTCGGCCCTTTCCTCGTCGAATGAGGTGCGGGATATATCATATATACCACTATGCAAAGCAATAACTATAGAAGCAATCAAAAGACAAACCGAGTGTGTAGCATCTGCCAGTTATTGCTAAAGGGGTCACTCCCGGTGAAGGGATCTCGGCCCTTTCCTCATCGAATAAGGTGCAGGATGTTCTACAAGGAACACCGCGATGCAAAGCAAGAACTGTAGCTACCTGTTTTTGAAAATTCGATTCCACAACATCTTTTAGGTTTCTTTTACTTTCATTAATCATATTAATGAAGTCCCATCATTTAAGTTACCTAAACATCACAAATAAATACGACGTACACTTATGCCATCCGCATTCGCCTCGATGTCCCCTCGTGCACCGTTACATTAGGTGACTAACGGCAGAGTAGGGCAGGGCTAGCGCGGGTGTAAAACATAAGTAATGTCTATATAATATATCATATATACTATATATAGTATCTATCACAGAACATCAAATGATCACATCACAGATAACGCAGCAGAAGAAACATATGAAACATTGGATATATTAGGACGTCCGTGTTTTTAATACGAGCCAGTATAAAACACGGATTCCACGGTCGCGATGAATAGCCAAACCCACACCCCTAGACCCCTACGAGAGCGGCTAGCGACCCTACCAATTCTAGAGTTAGGAGACCCGGACTCGACTCCTCGAGTTGGTCTCCCACTGGACTCCAGAACCCGGTTACTAGTGCCCTCCTCCTTGGGTCTATCCTAGTGCGGAAAAGTAAATAATATACAAAAGGTGACAGGATCCGCAACCTGGAAGTGCCCCAATAAAAGAATATTACATACAGCTTTTTACATGAATGAAAATGGAAAAACACTCATCTCACATAAAAAAAACCCCGGCTATTCAAACACGACGATCCAATATAACATATCCAGCAACACATAACATCACATGTCATCAACGTAAGTAAATATGCCCATCCCAATTGTCGTTGACATATAGCAACGAAACCGGCGATATCACATATTACACTTACGGTCGCAGAAAAGAAAGTGTAAAACTACAACAGTTAGAATCCGCAACCTCCTTAGACATCGCATGCTTAACCAAATGAATTCCTTAGACATCGCATGCCTAACAATTATAAACCCCGCATTTTAGTCTCATTATCGAAAACACTTTTCAATATCAAGTCGGGCAATTCAACAAGATTCCCGGCATTTTGATCGAATGCTCGTCGCAAACTTTAGTAGGCGGCCGCACCCCCGATGCCGTCGACGAAGTGCACTGAGGAGGAACACCGCTGCTGTGAGCACCCGAACGGATGCTTTCGGCGACGGGGTTCTCCTTCAGTCACTTGGTCGGGGCTATGGGGCGTGGCTATCTATTAAGTTTACCCGGCGAGTATCCGCGTACGCTACGTGATTGCGACGGACTTTTGATCACATCAAAATTCCGTGGCAACCGATCAAGTGAGACTAAAGTGCTATGTTTATAACATTCAAATCAGTTATCTCATAACTCCTTGTGGATTCCAAATATTGTATCACATTCCGGATAAATAGAAAATGTTAAACTTTCCGATCGAACAATCAAACACCCAAGTTTTCCCGAAACAACTCAACACATGAATTAAGTTTAAAAACATTCACTTCATGCCACAGTACCAACGGTCCAGCCGTAGAAGAGTCAAGCCAACGCCTCACATGTGGCATGCCGTACTGCTCCAAACCCTAAGGTTCAAAGGGCAGTTCAAGACGGTCACATAATCGAGTTAAGGTTTGTTGTCTTCTAGAGGGTCCATCGCGTTACTTGCACTACTTAGAACGTCTTTAAACCACGGAAAAATCCAATATTTGGAAATTTCCCGACAGGGGAAAAAGTGGGTATTTATATCCGGTCGAACTTTTTAACATATTCTAAATTATCCGGAAAAACACATAGACGCAGTTAAAGTTTCCGATCGAATCATCGAATCCCCAATACAACCCAGAAAATTCAACCGTTTAATATAAGTTAAAAATTCCCATAAAACACAGCACTTACAGAGAGAGATTACTGTGCAAACCACGTGTCACAATTCACTAATATGGCCGCGGAACCGCCGCAGAAGCCAGGGTGGGGCCGGGTTCCACGGCGGTTTAGTCGAGTTATGGTCACGTGCTACACCGTAACTCCTATAAAACCCTGCTGAATTTTCTGACAATTTTTAATTCACAAAAAACCACATTTACAGAAAATGTACAGAGAGGGTTAATGATTAGGGTTTCGTGACTCGATCGGACTTCTAACAACGTCTACACTTCGCCTAAGGCTCTAGCTAGGCTCTGATACCACTGTAGGGTTCCTAGACACACTCAAGAGGTTACACAAGGCATCAACCATACCAAATTAAAAAATTATATGCCGAGAAACCCTAATGCAAGATCGTTAACTAGAGGTAAAGGCAAAAAGCAAGCAAGTTAACAACTTTGCTACTAAGTGAATGGAAATACAACCTTTGTAGATCCGGTCCTCCACTTCCTTAGCTCCGTGACGATGTCCCTTCGCTGCGATCATCAGATCCCGGACTCTAGCGTCGGTTTCATCGGAGAAATGGGCGGGCTAGGTCTTCGACTTTGATGCCGAAGATGATCTACGTCGAGGCAACTCAAGCTCAAGCTCCACCTTCACCAAGTCATGAAACTTGTGAAGAAAACACCCTATACTACATGGAAAGTAGTAGAGGATGAAGAAATAGGAAGTGGATTCACTTTGGATTTGATTTCTCACTTGGAATCATCACTTGGAAATTTTCAAGAAAGCTTTCTTCTTCACTTGAAGAAGATGAAGAAGAAAAAGGAAAAATAATTCTTTTCAAAAAGAAAATCCAAGTGATTCTTATCATTTTGCAACCATGGGTGAGTTTAACTCATGTAGAGAATAAACTAGGGTTTAGTTAAATGGTTAGGTTAAGGAAAGAAACAAAATGGTCAAAGCTTTCAAAGCTTCATGAAGTTTCAAGAATGAAACAAAATTAGCCACCATTTTATTCTTGCCAAAATAAATAAGTAAATAAATAAATAAGGTAATGGAAACCCTAACCATTAACTAAACATGGTTTAAAGTAAACACACACCCAAGTTTGCATGTATCATCAAACATGATACAAACTAGTGCACAAACATATATCATATATACAATGTGCACATCAAGTGAGAAAATCCATCTTAAGTGAACAAATACTAGTTAATGTAAAGTAATATATCAAATATATAATTATACATTAAATCATTAAATCAACACTTGATTTAACGATCCGGTCACATCGCATATGACCGACTAATATCCAATGTATCGACTTATCGAATCAATCCTCGATTCGATAACTAGGTTATATCGCATACAACCAATCAATACATTCATCGCGAGAATAGAATACGGTATCACATATACGCATTATTCTCGGTCCCGCACATATCTCATATGCGCTCCTATTTCGTTTCGCTTGAGCCAGGAAACCTCTGTGTAGGACTCTAAAGACTCGTCAATACGCCGGCAGCAGGTGATGATCATATCAAACACCCACAAGCCGCAAGCGGTCTGCTAAACGTAACGGCCACCCGGGTATTGAGCGATCAGAAGATCAACGAGCAAGCCCGCTCACACTCCTGTGAATCCAACCAGTAACACTTACCGTACAGTCCGGTCTCGTCGTCTGATATGTCGCATATCTCGCCTAGGGGTGGTAAACGTCAGACCCCAGTAGCTCGAAAAGTCGTGTCGATATGAGGTCTATAACAGTTCGAGAAACTACTGGTAACACTTACCAGTAAATCTCAGCAACCCTGGCCAGGGATTTCCGGTTATAGCCAATCGAACACAGCGCAACATCAACTCCCTATACCGGGAGAGACGAATCCCCTCCTATCGCTCATTGCCTCCATGTGATTCGGGACTGTACCCAAAAACCACCGTTTTGCACGCCCTCTTGGACGTGGTAAGGTGGAAATCAAAGCACAGTGGGAATCACATAAGACTCTATGACGATCTCGGGTCTACAGACTAACCTGTACCAGTGTCACCAGAGAACTGCCATCTGACGTGAGGTATAATACCATCTGGGAGTTCTCGGCGAGTCCGTCCAGTGTACCCAGTCTCCACTGAGCACCCGTATATCATCTCTGATGTCAAACACCAATGGATATGGGATCATCCATCGCCCATCTGTAAGGGTCGAGAAGGTATACGCTAGTCTACTCTGGTATATCGATGCCCCGTCTCGATACACCTACGACTAGGGACCTTGAAGGATGTACTTATGGACTACCATGTCCCCACTAGTATGATCCGCATCATAGTCCAGGTAGTCAAGTACACATCCTAAGAGCTTTACTAACATGTAACAGAGAGACAATCAGTGTACACGTTAAGGTAAAGAGCAACGAGATAGCATACTATCATCTCGAGCAAGAAAGTCCTCCCTATATATGTCCAAGCATCCACTACAATATACATCCTATGTATAGTAATGGCCTCTAGGGCATACATATAACTAACACCTATGACAAGCTGGACCACCTCATCCCTACTCAAGCCCCCGCTGTCCTAGGTCCAGATTCCACCGTCGCGGATAATAATATCCGTAAGACATCGGAAAAAGACAATACGAATGCCAAGTGCCTCGTGTTGGCCTCAGTAGATGGTGTAAACCAGAGGCAGCACGAGAAGATGGACTTAGTTTCCATCTTCTTCCATAACAAAGATTTATATAGAGTGCAATCTCGTATCGCAAGGTATGAGACCTTGAAGGAATTGCTTCAAGTGAGGTTGGCTGTCGGGTCATCTATAGGGGACCATATCTCTACAATGATCAGCTATATTAAACAGCTCACGGACCTGGGGACCACGTTGGAGAACGAGTCATATGCTGACTTTATTTTACAGTCCTTACCTTCTACTTACGCCCAGAGGAAGAAAGTTATACTTCTAGTTGAGGGAACCATGAAGAAAACTAGGGAGACACCCGCTCGGCTTATTGGGGAATCTTCCTCTTCTGGATCCAAGACGAAAACCAAGGATGAGAAGAAGAAGACCTCCACAAAGTCGATAGACGGTGTCAGTAAGGTAGAAAGAAAGGGCACGACAAAAGTTTCGGGACTAATAGTAGGGAAGGAGACTAACAGTAGGGAATGAGGGATGTTCCTATTGTCACAGGAAAGGGCATTGGCAGAATGAATGCAGGGCTTGGAAAGCCAGAATCCAGGATCCGAAGCACGGTGTGGCTTCGACTTCGGGTGTGTTTGTGATTGAAAACTGTATGTCAATTAACTCTACTTCTTGGGTACTAGATACCGGATCAGGATCTCATATCTGTAATTCATTACATACTTTGAGAAACCGTAGAGTTATCAGAGCAGGTGATATGACTCTCAGGGTTGCTAACGGAATGAGCGTGGACGTTGTAACCGTAGGGGAATATCACCTAGGATTGACAAGTGGGCAGATATTGATTTTACATAACTATTTGTGTGTACCTAGTCTAGCTTATAATATCATATCTGTATCTTTACTTTCTAAATAAGGATATGATTTTATATTTGTAAGCGATGTGGTCCACATCCACTTTAATCATGGTTTGATTAGGTCAGGTACACTAGAAAACGGTATATACGTGTTAAATCAAGCTCATGTTTTCAACGTCGAGAACACACTTAAAAGAAAGTCTCCAGAATTAAATAGGGCTTTCTTATAGCATTGTAGACTGGGTCACATCAATGAAACAGGGTTGATGAAGTTACATAGAGAGGGATATTTGGATCCGTTTGAATATCATTCTTATGCAACTTGTCAATCTTGTCTCATATGAAAGATGACAAAGACTTCGTTCACTGGACACGGAGTAAGAGCGAGTGAGCTCTTAGGACTCATACACAACGACGTGTGTGATCCAATGTCTACACATGCATGAAGTGGTTATTCCTATTTCATTACTTTTACAGATGATTTCTCTAGGTATGGACATGTCTTCTTGATGAAATATAAATACGAGGCCTTTGAGAAATTCCGATAATATAAGAATGATGTGGATAAACAAACCGGCAAAAGTATCAAGATACTTAGATCTGATCGAGGTGGTGAATACTTAAGTGCCGAGTTTCTGGGTTACTTAAAAGAGAATGGAATTCTCTCTCAGCTTACTCCTCCATACACACCACAACACAACGGTGTATCGGAAAGGCGGAACAGAGCCCTATTGGATATGGTACGTTCCATGATGAGTAATACTGAGTTGCCGCAATCCTTCTGGGGTTATGCACTAGAATCAGATGCATATCTTTTGAACAAGGTTCCTACCAAGACTGTGCCTACCACACCATATCAGATGTGGAGTGGGAAGAAACCCTATCTTCAGTATCTGAAGATATGGGGATGTCCGGGTTTTGTAACAAAGCAGCATGCGGACAAGCTCGAGGCACGCTCAGTACTGTGTAAGTTTGTGGGATACCCGAAGAACTCCAAGGCGTATCTTTCCTATTACACAGAGGAATAAAAGGTTTTGTTTCTCGTGATGCCCACTTTTTGGAAAATCAATTTTTGGAAAAAGAAACTAGTGGGAGCACAATAGAACTGGAAGAAATTCTAGGACCACAAGCTATTACTGAAAGCATGGTAGAACCGGAGGTTTCGAAAGAATAGGACATCCCTGCACCACTCCGCAGGATTAGTAGGAAGTCTCATCCGCCCGAGAGATACTACGGTTTTCTCATAGACGGGGATAGAGAGGACTGCATCATTGACAATGATAAGCCAACTAGCTTCCAGCAAGCCATTCAGAGCGGCGACTCGGTAAAATGGATGGATGCAATGCGGGCCGAGATGGAGTCCATGTATACCAACAAAGTATGAACTTTGGACATTGCTCCATAAGGGGTAAAACCCGTAGGCTACAAATGAATCTTCAGAAAGAAGATTGGTGTAGATAGACAGGTTGAAACCTATAAGGCTAGACTTGTTGCAAAAGGATTTTGTCAAAGACCTGGCTTGGATTATGATGAAACCTTTTTCTTCAGTGGCTATGCTCAAAATCATTCGGAACCTTCTTGCCATTGTTGCCTTCCACGATTATGAGATTTAGAAGATGGATGTAAAGACCGCATTTCTGAATGTTTATTTAGAAGAGTGCGTCTATATGGATCAGCCATAGGGTTTCATTCAAAATGGGAGCAGTGAGAAAGTGTGCAAGTTTCTTAAGTCCATTTATGGATTAAAGCAGGCATCACGGAGTTGGAACATCTGTTTTGATGAGACGGTCAAAAAATTCGATTTTATCAAAAATCCAGATGAACCTTGCAACTATAGTAAGATTGTAGCGAGAACTGTGGTATTCCTCGTCTTGTATGTGGATGACATTCTCTTGATAGGAAATGACATTCCTATGCTACATTCAGTCAAAAGATTCTTGTCACAGAGGTTCTTCATGAAAGACCTGGGTGATGCCAACTACATTCTTAGGATCCAGATCTATCGTGATAAATCAAAGAGGATGGTGGGACTTTCACAGTCAAAGTACATCGACACCATACTGAAAAGATTTAGTATGGAAGATTCAAAGCGCAGTAGTCTACCGGATTATCACGGAATCACCCTCTCCAAAGAGATGTCTCCCAAGACTGATTTGGAAAGGGCTCGCATCACATCTAAACCCTACTCTTCTACGGTAGGCTCTATAATGTATGCGATGTTGTGTACCAGACTAGATGTTGCTTACACACTTAGCATAGTAAGCTGGTATCAGTCAAACAAAGGGGAGAAGCACTGGGAAGCAGTAAAGAACATTCTCAAGTATCTGAGAAGGACTAAGGATATGTTCTTGGTGTATGGCGGAAAAGACCTCCAGATCGAGGCCTTTGCTGACTCCAGCTTCCAGAGTGATAAGGATGACTCCAAGTCCATATCGGGTTATGTCTTTACCCTCAATGGAGGGGTGGTCTGTTGGAAGAGCTCCAAGCAGGACACCGTTGCTGACTCGACGATGGAAGCGGAGTATATCGCTGCTTGTGACGCCGCAAAAGAGGCAATCTGGATGAGGAAGTTCTTAACTGAACTTCAGCTGGTTCCAACCATTTTTTATCCAATACCGCTGTATTGCGACAACAATGGCGCTATAGCTTTAGCGAAGGAACCCAGGTCGCATCAGAGATCTAGACATATCTTAAGGCAGTACCACCTGATCAGGGAGATCGTTGATCGCCGGGAGATCGAGGTGAGGAGAGTAGATATTGAGAACAACACTGCAGATCCACTCACAGAGGCCATCCCTCAGACACGGTTCGAGAGGATATTCGAGATGATAGGTCTGCGATATGCCAATACACGGCCTTAGTGCAAGTGGGAGATTGTTAGTGTTATATGCCCTAGAGGCCATTATTGTATCATACTGGTTTGTATTTTACATATTGGAAGCTTGGGATATACACGGATATAGTAACAGTCTTGCTCGAAATGGTAGTATGATATCTGGTTTGTTTCTATCTCAATATGTGCATGTGTTTCTTTTAGCATATCGCTTATACATATTGGTAGAGCCTTAGGATCTTTGCTTTATTACCAACGTTGTGATGGCAGTCACACTTGTGGGGGATGGGTAGTCTATAAGCACATCCTATACAGGTCCCTAGTCGTAGGATTATCGAGACGGGGCATCGATACTCCAGAGTAGACTAGTGTATACGCTTCTCATCCCAGCAGGGGAGATGGTCTGTCCCATAGCCATTAGTACGTCGTACTGGAGATAGTATGTAGGTGCTCATTGGGTTATGAGTACACTGGACAGGACTCGTAGGGAGCTGCTGGTGGGTGTTATACTTATCGTCGAGTAGCAGTTCCGAGGTGACATGAGTACAGCTTAGTTCGTCGACTTGACACTGCTACTTCGCCTCAAGTGTGTTCCTACTGTTTTTAGATGACTACTCTACCACGGCTCAAAGGAGTCATGCAAACAGGTGGTAGTTGGGTGCAGTCCCGAAGCACTTGGAGGTAATGGCGGTTATAGGATTCGTCTCTCCCGATATTGGGGGTTGATATCACGCTGTGTTCGGAAAGCCATTACACAAAGTCTTTAGCCAAGGCAAGCAAGATTTACTAGTAGGTACTCCAGTAGTTTCTTAGGGTGTTTTGGGCTACACACCGACACGACTTATTGCGCTATTAGGGGTCTGACAATTACCGCCCTCCAGGCCCGATATGCGATACTCTTAGACAAACAGACCGGATTGTATGGAAATTTTCACAGATAGGCTCAGTAGGAGTTCGGCCGAGTTTGCTCATTGGCCTTCTTATCGACAGATACCTGGGTAGCCGTTACGTGCAGCTAGTACTGTAAGTCTACGGTAGCGCCCCGGCCGTCTAACAGACACCAAATGCGGAACAAAAACTTTTTAATGAAACTGGCGCTATCGTGTACCGTAATCCGGATCTGCCATTAAACCTAAACTAACAAACTACAAAGGGGTAGAAATGTTATACCGAATGATCAGAGTCCTTCGGTCTTTAACCATCATCCCACGCTTTGTTGCGACTGCTCCGATCTCCTGAATCTCCAGTCTTGTCGTCCAGGTGGCACCACGTCGACAGATCTTTAAACGGGCTCCCGCCTCTGAACCGAGGCAACTCGATCGTCAAGTTTGCTAAAAGAGACGACCAAGATGAAGTAGAGAATGAGTAGAACACTTTGTCTCGTTACGTCCAAGGCTATGGACGAACGGTTAATGAAGTTGCCTTTTGGATCGATACGAAATAAGAAATGAAGTATATCAATTTCCATGAACCAAAATCCTTAATCTTTTCAAACAACAACCATATCATCCTCTCAAGAAGGTGGCCGGCCATATAAAGAGGAGGGGGTGAGTGTAGGAGCAAGCGGGAGGTGACCACAAGAACAAAGCTTATCATGACACCAAATATGAACACAATTAAAGCAAGTGATGAATCATTAAGCTTAGTCACCAAAACATTAATGGAACAATTAATGCAACCATGAGTCACTAATCCTAGTCATCATCTAGAAACTTCTAGATGCACAACTCATCTCATGACTCACCCTCCAGAAGAAAAGATAAATCCGTATTTAACCGAATGTTAAAATACGGCTGATAGAAAACTGAAAACTGGCAACTTCCAAAAATGATCCTGAAACGAATTTCAGGATAACCCTGTATCAGTATAAACATACCCGTATTTGTATTACGACCGAATACAAATGCAACTGAGACAAAGATATTATATCTACACAGTATAATACTGGGTTCCGGCTTAAACCAAAGCCTACCAGTATTATCTGCCCGAAAAACGACACGTGCGAAAACGCACGTGCTTTTTCCGAACCTTGCCATATCACCATACGGCCTCTACAACGTTTCGCTCGAACTTGGGAAAGTGTCTGTAGGGGACTCTAATGACGCATCAACACACTGGCACTGGGTATAACCACTAGCAGGTCAGAGGTACAAGCTGCACGTAACGTTTTTCCTATGTATTGATTGGAAGGGAAGCTGACGAGCAAACTCATCTATAAACCCTACTGAGCCTGACAGTGACAATGTATATACAGTCCGGTCCATTCGTCTAAAGAGTATCGCATATCGAGTCTAGGGGATGGATAAAGTCAGACCCTTAATAACGCGATAAATCGTGTCGGTATGAAGCTCATCACCACCTGAGAAATTACTGATCCCAATCAGTAATTCTCTAGTGATGGCCACCCGTGCACTGTGCGACATCAACCCCTAAATACCGGGAGAGACGAATCCCCGACGATCCGCTCACTTGCCTCCAATGTGGCTCGGGACTGTACCCAAAAAAGACCTGTTTGCACGACTCCTTTGAGCCGTGGTAGGGTAGAAATCAAAGCACAGTGGGAACTCATACGAGACAAATGACGACCTCAGGTCGATGAACTAACCTGTACACATGTCACCAGGGAATTGCTATCTGACGCTAGGTATAATACCAACTAGCAGATTCCCGGCGAGTCCTGTCCAGTGTACTTATAACTCAATGAGCACCTGTATACATCTTAGGTGATCCAACTGACACCAGTGGCTTGTGAAACCGGCCATCGCCCCTCGTCGGGGTCTCGACTGTATACACTAGTCTACTCTGTAGTATCGATGCCCTGTCTCGAAACTCATATGACTAGGGACACTTAAAGGATGTGCTTACAGACCCCAGCTCCCACGTATATGATCGCCATCATACTGCTGGTAGTCAAGCAAGAATCCTATGGGCTCTATCAATCATGCAATAGTGAATTAAAGCATATATACGATGATAAAGACAAACCAGATAGCATACTATCATCTTGAGCAAGACTGTTATATCGGTATAGGTACTGCCTCAATCATTGTAATCACGTACCTGCGATCCAATAATTGACTTTGAGGGCACTATCTACAACAATCTCCCACTTGCACTTAAGGATAATTATTGCGATGTCGCATACTCACAGCCCGTGTGATACCGAACATCCAACTCCTCTACTAATCAGTTTCACAAAACTAGTTTGTAAAATTCTTGTGTTCGAGAAATAGCCTCAGTGAGTGGATCCGCCCTGATGTTTCTTTCTATGTCTCTCTAAATCTCAAGTTCGCGGAGAAAGCCATCTCTCGAATCGAGTAATACCTGTCTTAGAATATGTCTGGATATCTAATGGGACCTAGTTCATAAATGAACTCCAAATCCAAACTTCTTAGACCGTTTTGATGACTGAACCTAATCAGTGTCCAGCACCATGCCTCCCACAGTATCCTCTTGGACCACCTGTCCAAAATACTGTCCCTCGTCAGAGGGAAAACTATAACTGTGACAATCACTCTGTCATCCATGTCACCTTTGAAGCCTGGAATGACAACCGTCTCCCGAAGGAGGCTGCCGTCATCAAATCCATAGAACATACACTCATGTTCTAAAACTGCTTCCTTATGTTTCTTCAAGATTGGATTAATATAAACTTATCGCATCTAGTGCAAAAACAACATCTGGTGTAGTACTTGACATCTCATGATTGACTCAATTGCCTAAGCAAGTGATCTGCCAATCATGCACATCCCTCTCTCCTTTAGTCTCTAAGACACCTTTAGAGAGGGTGACTCCATCACCTGCAGGTACACCACCATGCCAGGAGTCATCTATTCTAAAATACTATTAGAATACTGTCAAAATACCCGCATTGGGAAACTACCTATATCTAGATCTAAAACCATAGATCTAGTAACCAGAATATCTGTTATTATATCCATATCCTGTCTGGAGAAACAACTGTGTGACGACCACAGTACAACCGATCGTAGCATAGGAATTTTACTTCCTACTTTGTGTATGTCATCCAAATACCAGGACATCACACTCTACTACCTTCTTAACAGATCCATCCCCTATTCTGATGAAGTCAAAGTTATGACTGTCACATCAAAATTAGATGATCTTATCTCCGCTATATCTGCTCAAGCCTATAAATAGACATAAGCTTCTTGTTCACTATGCTTCCGCTGCTCCCACTGACTACGACAACCTTCTGGCAGAATAATATCTACGTACACTTCTAAAGCTAGTTTAGAACGACGCTATACTTATCCTCTTGCCGGGTTTCATAGTCTGGAACAACAGTAGTGTTAAGTTTGGGTAAACAAGAACCTCCCTGTCACCGTCCTTGAGGCTACCGGAGTACCTCTCGGGTGTCTGAGGTTACCCACCATATCTGGGGAGTGGCTAATGGAATGTCTAACCTGATTGAATATATAGGTCCTATTAAATTTTCCGTAATCGTTTGCGGTTCTGGAATCACTTCCAGTTCTACCATATTCCCACTACTGTTTTCTGAAAAAATCTATTTTACTAAAACTGTGGCGAGTCTAGAACAATATCACTATTGATCTTCCAAATGGTAGAAATGTCAACCCTCGTCAAAGCCAGGGTCAACACACAAACTGCCATTACAGAAACGTGCCTTGAGTTATCCAGTGTCTGGTTTTAAGTATAAGCTGGAAAACTCCCCTTATCTTAACATCGTTAAGATATGAACCATTCTATATACAATATAGAAATAGAGACACTAATTTAATTGGAACCGGATTCTTATCATGCAGCTGTCTCCAATGCATAACAACTTAATGGAGAGAGGCTACTCAGCATTACTCAACTTAGGAATCCATCCAATTATAAGAAACCTGAAAGAGAAACAAGTTTCTCAAAACCATTACTATCAACTGAATACCAATCACAAGAATCTACATCCTCAATCTCTTTGAAGAATCCCGATACTTGCGATACCTGGTTCTCTACTTTATTCTTATACCCACAACTTCTCAAAACTTAGACATTGTATTTCTACGAAACACTTGTCTAAAACCTAGAGAAGTTACAAGTAAACAGAACATAGTACGAGGACCTGCCCCTTTGTCCTGACGGATACTGGACAACATACAATACTCTGTATAAGTCCGCTGAGTTTGAATAACTCAAAACCTGTGCATCGTAGGTTGAAAACTGTACCCAGGCGATTTCCTCAAATATCACCAATTACAACGAATTCCGATATAATGAGGATGATCACCTAATTCCCAATAACTTACTCCCACTCATCATCTGTAAAACCATACAGATGTGAGAGACTCACCTGGTAAATTCATACCCTGGAGTAAGCATCTAACCGGGAAATCAGTTTTCTTTTAACAATGTACAGTGTAACTGAAATATGAAAATGTTTCGTAGGGGTATCCTGGTATTCCTAGTAATGCCTCTTCCATAATCCTATTCATGACTGTAACCGTATATTTCTTTGCCACCTCTCCAAATCCCTTTATTTGTCTTTAGTCGTTACCTTCTGTACACCATCGTTAGGTTAAATGGTTTTCTTCCTTCCCTACCGTTCGGCACCAGCCTATGGTTTGGAAGAAGACTATCTAGTAAGCATAATGGGTGTACTCTCCTAATCCTAGGAGTACTCGCAACTTGAGAGAAGGTGATGATAAAAGACAACTGAATAATACCCTATTCTATTTCTCCCGAACTGGGGAAAAAGCAAAGGTGAAATAGGAGTGGCGATGAAGTACGTGGTTTGGTCATGAATGATAACAGTCGCAATTTACTTTGCCCTCTTTCTAATCCCTTTATTTTGTCTTTAGTTATTACCTTATGCACACCCTACTTAGGCTAATTAGTTTTCTTCATTCCCTACCTTTCGGCACCCGCCTATGGTTTGGAATAAGACTATCCAATAAGCGTAATACACCCTCCTAAACTAAGGAGCCCTCGCAACCTGAGAGAAGGTGATGATAAAAGACAACTGAACAAACTAATTCTATTTCTCCTGAACCTGTATCCATCCACGAAGAAATCCCTTCGAGTTCGTATATAACCATACGATGGATCTATCCAATGGAAGTGGATATCCGTAGTAATAT
Organism: Agapanthus africanus; assembly: GCA_030015575.1. Classification (NCBI taxonomy): domain Eukaryota; kingdom Viridiplantae; phylum Streptophyta; class Magnoliopsida; order Asparagales; family Amaryllidaceae; genus Agapanthus; species Agapanthus africanus. Next base: position 824,524,359 of record CM057338.1, on the reverse strand, counting down.
GGGGTGTTCTGAGAAATGCAAAGGGTAAAAGAAGGAGCGGCAATGTCTTATGCAACTCAGACAATCCAAAAGCCAGTATTTTAAGAAGGGTCGGTCAACATGGTCACTGAGTCATAGTCTAGGGTCGGTCAAAGGTAGCTGCCAAAGAGAGAGAGAAAAGAAACACTCTGCGTGCACTCTAATCTAGATCAGAATGGTTATTACTTTATCTAATCAGAAAACCTCCCACTGTTATCTCAAATTCTCCTCCAAACCTGAAAGAAGAATTAGTCGGGATCACCCGAAGAGTATACCAACTCATCAGTGAGAATCGGGATCCAACTATCATCACATGATAACTTGATGGAAGCCACTCAAGTTATCACACTCCAGAAGGTATGGGCATGCCTGGGAAGTTTCCTGTATGTTTGAAACTCCCGATATTGATTTTTTCCCCATGCTCTTATGATCGTGACTTTGGCCAACCCATCATAAGTCACATGCCAAGTTTTACCCGTCATTGCCCAGGTTAATTTGAACCCATCCGCACATGCCCTTGACTTTGGCCAACAAGGCAGAACGACTGTCCCAAACCAACGCATCTATCTACGCAACAGATGAATACCCAGCAACTACCAAACATTATGCCTTGACTTTGGCCAAACAAACATAGCTTGAATACCCAAAAGAAATGACGGAGGGCTACGGCTGGTTTTTGGCGAAAAACCTTTAACGTAATGAACTTGAACTCGTTGAAGGAACCTGATAGCTTTTTATAAAAATATAGTGGCGAAAACGTTTTGCTAAAGAGGTCACTCCCGGTGAAGGGATCTCGGCTCTTTCCTCGTGGAATGAGGTGCAGGATATTCCAACTGAATACCGCGATGCAAAGAAACTTGTAATCGACTATATTGAAGCTATTACCCTAACGTAAACTTATGCCCAAGGGGTCAATCCCGGTGAAGGGATCTCGGCCCTTGCCTCGTCGAATGAGGTGCAGGATATTCTAACTGAATATCACTATGCAAAACAAAAGGAAACATCTTTGTAATAACACCTTTTAAAATTTGTTCCAACAACATCAAATATAGATTTGTTTTATCCTTGCATTGATAAGAATCAATGCAGTCACATCAATCAATCACACCAGAAAAGAACGAAAATATAATGTACGTATATGCCATCCGCATTCGCCACTGAGTCCCGTCATCACCCGTTAGGTTACTTAACTAACGACAGAGCGGGGGCTGGACTAGCGCGGATGTAACACATATACAACATCTAATAGTATATATACCAATATACAATAATCGCTCCAGGCGTGATAATATGCAACATTACAGAAAAGTAATAAGCATCACAGAACAATACAGATAATCTGGGATCCCCGAGTTTCACAGAGCCGCTGCTGAAACCCGACGTTCCCCTGGTCGTGTGGATAGCCTATGCAATGAAACCTAGACCCCTACGGGGGCGGCAAGTTACCCGCCAAAACCTGAAGGGAGGTAGTCCCCACATCATAGTGAATGGAATACCCGGCACTTCACGGAATCCGGTAAATTGAGCACCCCTCCTTGGGTCAACATGTACCCCCTACGAGTGCGGCGAATAGTCTGCCAATTCTAGAGTGAGGTCCCTTTGCCTCTCAAAGCCATGAGATACGGATCCGTTTCCCTCCAGAACCCGGCTATCCGTGCACTCCTTCGCGGGATAAACCTAGTACAGAATTAAAAATATGTACAACAGGCACATCGACCTCGACCCGGTCGTGCCCCAAAAGAATATTATACAAACAGGCAGTAACGGCAGTCCACATGTTGGACGCTCGCCCCACAATATCAAATGTATAAATAAATCCAAACTGCACTATCATTGCACCCTGCTATCCACCACGACATATCCGCAACATCACAGCACAACACAGAACATCAACGCGAATGTCACGTTCGCAAACCCGTCTAAAAGAATTATAGCAATCAGACGCGGTTTACCGATCAAATGACATTCCCGGTCGGAGATATAATGTAAATACTGCATACTAACAAGTTTAAAATTTCGATCGACTAAATTTCCCGAAGTGGGCCCCACGTACATCTGGTGTACAGTAACAAAATTTGGGCCAAAAAAACATATACCAAAAAGCACAATTTCCCCATAGAAGCTCACTGTGAAAAATTAATGCACTGTTCCCACAAAAGCGCCGCGGTTCCGCGGTCCAACCTAGGGTTTGACCGCGGAACCGACGCGTTCTTGTGGGATCACGTGCCCAATTTTTCTCAGTATTCTTAGATAACTCTGCTGAATATTCTGTGATATGTAAAATAATTTTAGGACACTGTTTAAAATCGACAGAAACTCAGATGCTTGAAAAAGTAGTTTTTGCGAAATCCGTTCGATCGATGTTTTAAATGTGTTAGCGCAAGTTAGTATAGCTTAATGGTTAGGCTCTGATACCACTGTAAGTCCACGGTAGCGCCCCGGCCGTCTAACAGACGCCAAATGCGGAACAAAAACTTTTTAATGAAACTGGCGCTATCGTGTACCGTAACCCGGATCTGCCATTAAAGCTAAACTAACAAACTACAAAGGGGTAGAAACGTTATACCGAATGATCCGAGTCCTTCGGTCTTTAACCATCATCCCACGCTTTGTTGCGGCTGCTCCGATCTCCTGAATCTCCAGTCTTGTCGTCCAGGTGGCACCACGTCGACGGATCTTTAAACGGGCTCCCGCCTCTGAACCGAGGCAACTCGATCGTCAAGTTTGCTAAAAGAGACGACCAAGATGAAGTAGAGAATGAGTAGAACACTTTGTCTCGTTACGTCCAAGGCTATGGACGAACGGTTAATGAAGTTGCCTTTTGGATCGATACGAAATGAGAAATGAAGTATATCAATTTTCATGAACCAAAATCCTTAATCTTTTCAAACAACAACCATATCATCCTCTCAAGGAGGTGGCCGGCCATATAAAAAGGAAGGGGTGAGTGTAGGAGCAAGGGGGAGGTGACCACAAGAACAAAGCTTATCATGACACCAAGTATGAACAAAATTAAAGCAAGTGATGAATCATTAAGCTTAGTCACCAAAACATTAATGGAACAATTAATGCAACCATGAGTCACTAATCCTAGTCATCATCTAGAAACTTCTAGATGCACGACTCATCTCATGACTCACCCTCCAGAAGAAAAGATAAATCCGTATTTAACCGAATGTTAAAATACGGCTGATAGAAAACTGAAAACCGGCAACATCCAAAAGTGATCCTGAAAGGAATTTCAGGATAACCCCGTATCAGTATAAACATACCCGCATTTGTATTACGACCGAATACAAATGCAACTGAGACAAAGATATTATATCTACAAAGTATAATACTGGGTTCCGGCTTAAACCAAAGCCTACCAGTATTATCTGCCCGAAAAACGACACGTGCGAAAACGCACGTGCTTTTTCCGAACCTTGCCATATCACCATACGGCCTCTACAACGTTTCGCCCGAACTTGGGAAAGTGTCTGTGGGGGACTCTAATGACTCATCAACACACTGGCACTGGGTATAACCACTAGCACGTCAGAGGTACAAGCTGCACGTAACGTTTTGCCTATGTATTGATTGGAAGGGAAGCTGACGAGCGAACTCATCTATAAACCCTACTGAGCCTGACAGTGACAATGTATATACAGTCCGGTCCATTCGTCTAAAGAGTATCGCATATCGAGTCTAGGGGGTGGATAAAGTCAGACCCCTAATAACGCGATAAATCGTGTCGGTATGAAGCCATCACCACCTGAGAAATTACTGATCCCAATCAGTAATTCTCCATTACCTCGGCCAAGGATTCCTAGTGATGGCCACCCGTGCACTGCGCGACATCAACCCCTAAATACCGGGAGAGACGAATCCCCGACGATCCGCTCACTTGCCTCCAATGTGGCTCGGGACTGTACCCAAAAAAGACCTGTTTGCACGACTCTTTTGAGCCATGGTAGGGTAGAAATCAAAGCACAGTGGGAACTCATACGAGACAAATGACGACACCAGGTCGATGAACTAACCTGTACACATGTCACCAGGGAATTTCTATCTGACGCTAGGTATAATACCAACTAGCAGATTCCCGGCGAGTCATGTCCGGTGTACTCATAACTCAATGAGCACCTGTATACATCTCAGGTGATCCAACTGACACCAGTGGCTTGTGAGACCGGCCACCGCCCCTCGTCAGGGTCTCGACTGTATACATTAGTCTACTCTGGAGTATCGATGCCCTGTCTCAAAACTCCCACGACTAGGGACACTTAAAAGATGTGCTTACAGACCCCAGCTCCCACGTATATGATCGCCATCATACTGCTGGTAGTCAAGCAAGAATTCTATGGGCTCTATCAATCATGCAATAGTGAATTAAAGCATATATACGATGATAAAAACAAACCAGATAGCATACTATCATCTTGAGCAAGACTGTCATATCGATATAGGTCCTGCCTCAATCATTGTAATCACGTACCTGCGATCCAATAATTGACTTTGTGGGCACTATCTCCAACAAGTACCACTGACGTGCTTATGGTTAAACCCACTGCCAGCGTAGTGTCGAGTCTTTAGAGTCCCACACAGAGGGTTTCTCTACATCGGGAAAAAGATGTAGAGGCCGTATAGTTTTACGGCAGGGGTTCGATCACATACGTGTGCTTGTGCATGTACGATGTTCGGACGGATAATACTAGTGGGCTTTAGTTTAAGCCGGATCCTAGTATTATATTGATGGATTATTTTCGTCTCTTTGTATTCGTATTCTTCGGAATACAGATACGGGTATGTATATACGGTTGAGGGGAATTCTCGTAATTTACTCGAGAAAGCTTCTAGAAGGGGACATCTCATTAGGGTTTTAATCTTTTGATTAAAGAATAATGAGGTGGAGGAAATGAGGTAGAGGTTTGCATTAATTGAAGCATGACTCACCACTTAGATATTTTGAAGAATCCGTGATATTTTGTGAGATATTTTATCTTATGAATTATTGTATTCTTCATTATTCTTCACACTTGAGCCTTCTTCACATGAGCTCTCTCTACACTCTCACTTCCTCAAGTCTCCTACTTCTTCCTCTAGTCTTTCATGTCTCATGTGTTTAGAAACCTAAGACTAATAGAGACACGCTAATCAATCTACACTCTCTACATTATCTAGGCCATCTAGTTTAGCAAACTAGGTGCCCTAGTTACCTCGAATTTGAGGTTGGAGCTCGGACTATAGACTCTCGGGTGGATCATCTTTGACTCAGGAGGCCGACGAGGAAGTATCGATCCGTTACGATCCTCGGAACTAATGAAGAGGAGGAGGGCAACAAGAAGACCCGAAGGACTTGGTATCGTGAGGTATAACTTCTTTCCGAGTAGTTAACCTCTTAGTCGTTTAGCTAGTTAGGATTTAGCATCAATCCTGGAGTTCAAGTCGGTGTTGCAACACCCGTAAAAATCGTTTTTTACGTATTCCGCCTCCCCGCTAACCCGCGGGATGCGCGACATCGACTTACAACTTTATCAGATTCCCTCTCATTTGTGAGGGGTTTTTGATTGTGGGGACGCTCTTCCCTGCAGGAGAAAGCCCCTGCAGTTAATTACGTTATCACATTGCAATAACCACTTTCTCTTTCTCCAGCAGTTCACTTCGTGTCGTATTGTATTTCTGTTTGTTTTGGTTGCCCATGGACTGTATACAGAGACTAGTTTATGTCATCGCCCGTAGGGCGCGGATCAGTCCAAATCCGTATATTTTATATTTGGGTTTGTTTTATTTAAGAATCGTTAATCTAGTTTTAGATTAAAGATCAACTTAAACATATGAGCATTTGGGCTCAATTTATTTTAACTAAGGATACGTTAGTCTTATTTGAGACTAAGATCGGCTTAGCAAAATTTTAAGATCATTTTTATTTCAGATCCAATAACGGAACATTTGGGCTCAGCTGTAAGAAATTTTTCAGAGAGACTTAGCCAATTTAGGCTTAGTCTGCTCTGTCTTTTTTTTGTTCAACAGTGCTAAGCAGTTATTTGGGCTTTGCTTGTTCAGCCCTCCTTTTTTTATGCAAAAATGTTAAGCACTTGTTTGAAGCTCTGGCATTCACATGGATATTATGTGAAACCTTCAGTTATAGGCGCTGCCCAATCAGTGCTAAGCACTCAGTTATTTTGACTGAATATATATAGTGCTAAGCACTTTTTTTATATGACGACCTCGTGAGGAGCACGTGTGTCACTGGGCGCTGCCCAATCAATGCTGAGCACTCAGCCGTTTTGGCTGTATATTAAGTGCTAAGCACTTTTGTATGGCGTCCACGTAAGGAGCACATGTGGAGCTGGGCGCTGCCCAATTAATGCTAAGCACTGAGCCGTTTTGGCTGTATATGAAGTGTAAGTCTATGTCGCTCACCCCGCAAGCTAGCGAGAAGGCGGAACAGATAAAAATCAAAACTTTCTTACATAGCAACATAGACTAAGCATGAAGGATCTTTGCCAAACCATATCTAACGAAACTACGGGAGGTTTAATCTACTGTGATAGACGATTATACCTCACGAAACTTGTCCTTCGGTTCTTTTCTCCGCTGTCCTCCTCTTCCATGTGAGCTCCGAGGATCAATCCGGATCTTGGTCACCTCCGTGGCCTCCTCGAGTCGAAGACGATCCACCCGAGAGTCTATAGTCCGAGCTCCACCTCAAGCCGAGGTAACTAGGGCAACAAGTTTGCTATGCTTGATGTCCTAGGTGATGTAGAAGAAGAAAATGGATTTGTTTGTCTATTTAGATTCTATTTTTCTCAACACATGAGAGCTATAGAATTTTCTAGTGAGGAGGAAGAAGAAGAACCATGGGAGCTCTCTTTTGATGAAAGAGAATGAGCAAGAGATAATGATCCAGAGAAAACAATATTTACTAATCTTTTATCATGATAATATGTGATGGCTACACTTGATTTGACCATTATCATCTCAAGATAAATCCAAAACAAAAGAAGAATCTAGAGCTCACAAAATATCTAAGTCAACAATAGTCAACTAGGTCAAATGGTCAAGCATGGTCAAATGGTCAAACCAATTAGCCATAACACAATTATCATTACAAAGATAAGTAAACATTTCCCTCCACCTCATAATGGTTTTGACCAAGTCAATGGTCTAAACCCTAATGAAGCACCTCCTTCTTGTTGGAGATAGTGCCCTCAGAGTCAATTATTGGATCACAGGCACGTGATTGCAATGATTGAGGGAGGACCTATCCCGGTAGGACAGTCTTACTCGAGATGATAGTATGCTATCTGGTTTATCTTTATCTTCGTGTACTGCTTTAGGTGACCTGACATGTCGCTATTACACGTTGATAGAGCCCCTAGGATTCTTGCTTGATCACCAGCAGTATGAGGGCGATCATATAAGTGGGAGCTGGGGTCTATAAGCACATCCTTAAAAGGTCCCTAGTCGTGGGAGTTTCGAGACAGGGCATCGATACTCCAGAGTAGACTAGTGTATACAGTCGAGACCCCGACGAAGGGCGGTGGCCGGTCTCACAAGCCATTGGTGTCAGTTGGATCACCTAAGATGTATACAGGTGCTCATTGGGTTATGAGTACACCGGACAGGACTCGCCGGGAACATGCTAGTTGGTCTTATACCTGACGTCAGATGGCAGTTCCTTGGTGACATGTGTACAGGTTAGTTCATCGACCTGAGGATCGTCATTTGTCTCGTGTGAGTTCCCATTGTACTTTAATTACTACCCTACCATGCTCAAAGGAGACGTGCAAACAGGTTTTAGTTGGGTACAGTCCCGAGCCACATGGAGACAGTGAGCGGATCTTCAGGGGTTCGTCTCTCCCGGTATTGGGAGTGAGGTCGCGCTGTGTCTAGGAGAGCCATTACACGAAGCCCTCGGCCGAGGCAGGAGATTTACTGGTAGGTATTCCAGTAGTATCTCAGGGTGTTCTAGGCTACACTCCGACACGACTTGTACCGCTTTTAGGGGTCTGACTTTTACCAACCCCCTAGGCCCGCCATGCGATGCTCATAGACGAATGGACCGGACTGTACGGATATTGTCACTGACAGGCTCAGTAAGGTGTCAGGATGAGTTCGCTCATCGACGTCCCTTTTGGTCAATACCTGGTAGCCTGTTACGTATTGGCTTATACCTCTGACGTGCTAGTGGTTAAATCCACAACCAAGGTGTTCACGAGTCTTTAGAGTCCCCCACATTCAGTTGCTCAAGTTTTCGGGCGAAACACTGTAGAGGTCGTATGGAGATATGGCAGGGTTTGATCAGATACGTGCTGTATTGCACGGATCAGGATCGGACGGATATTACTAGCCGGCTTTGGTTTAAGCCGGATCCTAGTATAGTACAGTGTAGATTTTGTCTCATTGCATTTGTATTTCGGTCGGAATACAGATGCGGGTGTGTATACACAGTATCGGGGTTTTCCTGTAATTTATTACGGGACCAGTTTTCTGGAGTTGCCAGTTTGCTTTCCGTTTCGGCCATTTTCATTTGTACCTTTCATTGGCCGAAGATTGGTGGAGAAGGGCTTATTTGCATTTGTGCAAATAAGCAATTTGGAAGGGTGTTCTTTGCATTTTCTTGTGTCATGATAGTCTCATGATGGAGGACCATTCCTTGACTTTCTTGAGTTCATGATTGCTTGACTTTGTGAGCAATCATGGTTGTTGATGATGGTAGTTTGAGTGTTGGAGTTTCTTTGTGATCATTTCTTCATATGATGACCTTTACTCTCTTGCATTATTATTGTGGTTCCATCATCCATACACTCTCTCTCATTCTCTCCTCTCCCATAGCCATGGCCGGCCAAGCTCTAAGGGGGCTGTCCCAATTTTGTGCAAGGGGATTTCATCTCTTTTGGCTTTGGAAAAATCATATAGCTCCACAAAAATTCCATGTATCATCCCTCCACCAAAAATGGCAACCTCCATGAACCCTAAAATGAGACATGGTTCTACACGTATCCTACAGCAAACCTTGGGCACGTCGACTCGCCAGCTTCGTGCCCGAGTTGCCTCGGTATAGAGGTGGGAGCCCGTAAAAGAAGCCGGCGACGTGGTGCCCTTTCCGGCGAGGAGGTGGAGACCGGACATTCCGCCGGAGATCGGGACGACGACGAGAAGACCGGAGGACACGGATCGCTCGGTATATCTCTCTTCCCCATCTTGTAGTTAGCTAGAACTAGTTAATGGCCCGATCCGGGTTTTAGTGCGCGGTGGTGCCGGTTCAAGAAAATTTAAAGTTAACCATCGCTTCCGCATTTGGCCTCGGGATGGAGGCCGGGGCGCCGCCGTGCACTTACACTTCTTCGCTCCTCACAACCCTGCAACACACCCATATCTGTATTCCGTAGAATACGAATGCATAGAAGACAAATCTAATCCATCTATACAATACTAGAATCCGGCTTAAACCAAAGCCCACTAGTATTATCCGCCCGAACATCATACACGCATAAGTGCACGTAAGTGATCGTAGCCCTGCCGTAAAACCATACAGCCTCTACACCTTTTGCTCAGTGCAGGGAAACTCTCTGTGTGGGACTCTAATGACTCGACACTACGCTGGAAGTAGGTTTAACCACAAACCGCAAGCGAACTAGCTGTACGTAACGGTCCCCAGGTAGATGTCGATAAGAAGGCCGATGAGGTAAATCCATCCGAACTCCTACTGATCCTGAATGTGACAATCTCCATACAGTCCGGTCTATTCGTCTAAGAGTATCGCATGTCGGGCCTAGGGGCGGTAAATGTCAGACCCCTAATAGCAGTACAAGTCGTGCCGGAGTGTAGCCCAGAACACCCTGAGAAATTACTGGAAACACTAACAGTAAATCTCGGTTGCCCTGGCCAGGGACTTTGTGTAATGGCTCACCTAGACATAGCGCGATATCAACCCCCAATACCGGGAGAGACGAATCATGTCTAACCGCTACTGCCTCCAAGTGCTTCGGTACTGCACCCAACTACTACCTGTTTACACAACTCCTTTGAGCCGTGATAGGGTAGTAATCAAAGTACAGTGGGAACACACTCAAAGCGAAGTAGCAGTGTCAAGTCGACGGACTAAGTTGTACTCCTGTCATCTGGGAACCATTATCTGACGATAGATATAGTACTAACCAACAGTTCCCGACGAGTCCTATCCAGTGTACTCGTAACCTAACGAGCACCCGCATACTATCTCCAGTACGACGTACTAATGGCTGTGGGAAAGACCATCTCCCCTGCTGCGATGAGAAGTATATATGCTAGTTTACTCCGGAGTATCGATGCCCCGTCTCGATAATCCTACGACTAGGGACCTGTATAAGGATGTGCTTGAAGATTACCCAGCCCCCACTAGTGTGACTACCATCACAACGCTGGTAATCAAGCAAAGATTCTAAGGGCTCCACTAATATGTATAAGCGATATGCTAAAAGAAACGCATGCACATATTGAAGTAGAAATAAACTAAGTAGCATACTGCCATTTTGAGCAAGACAGTCTATACAACTGTGAATATCCCAAGCTTCCATTAAGTAATATACAAACTAGTATGATACAGTAATGGCCTCTAGAGCATATACACTAACATGAAGTGCTAAGCACTTTTATTCAGCGCTCACGTGTATTTCACGTGAGGCGCTGGCCTTCTACTTTGGGCGCCCGCGTGTCTTTCACGTGAGGCGCTGGGCGCTGTTCGGAGGGCGCCCACGTGGGAAGCACGTGAGGCGATGAGTTTTTTTTTCTTTCTTAGAGATTAAATCTCTGTTAATGGCATTTTGACCATTAATGATCACCAAGATCTTTGTTTTGAAGAGATGGGATCAGGTTTTTTTAAGAACTGAGTTCTTTTATAAAAACTAAGTTTCTTTTAGGGTTTAACCCTATTTTCTGAGAAATTAAATTCCCATAGGGTAGGTTCTTTTCTTAGTTCTTTTCTGAATTTTTGATTCTCAAGAACAAGATCTTTCCAATGAGAATTAAATTCTCAACTTATGGGAGATTGTCTTGTGGATCTTAGATCCAGAGAAAGAACTAAGGTCTTGAGAAGGGTTAAACCCTTAGATATACTATGATAGGTGATCTGTCGAAAATACTGCATTTCTAACACGGCAATTTCCTTACCGTTTGCACTCATGTATAGGTATCTGGTATTCATATCACACATATTTGCAAAACACATGCAAAATAATGGATTACCTGTATTGTATACTAAAACCGGCACTTTTAGGGAAATTGACTGTGTTTCATGGCATTGCATCATCCTTGTACTGCGCAACTCTTGTCTGGGGTCTAATGCAGGAAATTCCAGAAGCAAAGCCCAAAATTGGGAAAAGGACTGATAAAAGATACACCAACTCAAAGGCTGAAGATCTAGTAGCAATACAGAAGGCCAAATAAAATTCAACATATCAAAAAAAGGCCCATATGACAGCCCAAGACCACACCAGAAATTTAAAGCTCCAAGTCCACTAAAGGGCCGCGGATCCGCGGCCCAAACCCCCTTAGCGCCGCGGATCAGCGGCCATATAGTGAGATCATTGCACCAAATTTTGCCACGTGCTCTCCTCTAACGGCCAAAGCTTCCAGAAGACCCCAGGAGCTCCACGTGGCACATCTAGAAGGCTCGGCTTAACAAACTCTTGGAGGGAAATTCAAATTTTGGGCTTAACTAACTTTTTGGAGGGAAATTTAAATCTTTTGGTTAACTAACTTGTGGAGGGAATTCAAATTTCAATTCTAAATCTAGAGGTCTATAAAAAGGAGCCTAGATCTAGGGTTCATTCATTGGTTCAAAAATTCATTCATCTCTCCCTCTTCCCTCCACAAGTTTAGTGACAAAACTTGTGTCAAATTCCAATTCAACCTCAAGATCAAGATCCCGAGATCAATTCAAGCAAGAATTCCTTCAACCTTTAGAAGCGACGTCGGATTTTCAACGGAGCAAGAGATCCACGCCGATCCGCGACTCAAGGAGCCGAGCGAAGCCGAAATCGACGATCTAGTTCCTACCTTTTATAAATTCAAGAGAGTTGTAACGAAATTTGTCGATAAATAAAGGTGAAATTTCTATATCTTGCTTACTTTTAATTCAAGCATAATGATTAGATCTCAACTTGTGATTGCGTTTGATATCATGCTGTTTGAGTAATCTCCGCTCGTGTAGGAGTTGTGACGATCTTTAGATGATGATGATTTAGATATTCTTACAATTCTTAAATCCTATAATACTTGAAATTCTAGTGAATCAAATGATTAATGACCTAGTTTCGAGATGATGCTTTCTAGATCGTGTTCACTCGAAAGGAGGGAACAACTATTAACCATTTGATTAACTAGAAGCTAGAATATGAATGCGATCTATCGAAAGGACAAAGGATGAGTTGCGGAATCCCTAATTTTCCCGCACGATCCTTAAACCTCGATGAATTTTCATCGATCTAGTATCAATTCGTTAATGGATAAGAATGAGTAATCATTAGATCTCATGACATCTATAGATCCGATCTACTCCTACGAGCTATACCTATAATCTTGAGTGTTGATTGGAAATTATCTCTCATCTCAATTCTTGTTTTTAACATTTCTTTTAGATCTAGATTTTTCTTACTCTTGATTTTCAATTACAAATCATGAATTGTTTTCTTTTCTTTGCCTTAAATTTTCAACTCATCTAATTCAAGAATTGAACGGATCTCACTTTCCCTGTGGACGATCCGCACTTACTAACGCGCTACATCCGACACCGTTATTGATTGCGGTCAAAATATTTTTGGTTGTGATTTCTATATACAATTTTCTAAAAACCAACTACACATCAAGAATCTCATTCAAATCAAAGTAACAACTAGCCTTCGACACACTTGCCTTAGACACCACAAAAAGAAACGCGGATAAGCAATGAATTACCCACGGCCTTCTTCTGTCCTAAGTGAGCGCGACGGCCCTTAGAGTCATCTCTAGATATTTTTTAATTAATAAGGGTAATGCGGATGCAGGTTTATGATTTTTGGGGCCTAGGAAGGGTAATGAACTCCCCACCTAATCTGGATTTGGTCGTGCCCCTTAATGTCCGTATTAATTATGCAAACAACCATAAAATAAAAAACAAGCACAATTTATTTTGCTTTTTTGCGGCGCTGCGATTTTTGCAAAGAATCCTGCAACAAATTGTTAATTGGAGCAGATTTTAGGAAGGAGATAAGAAAGTTAGAGGTTACCAGATAAAAATTGTACAGAGATCCCGTAGAACCGCCGCGGTTCCGCCGCGTTTAGCACCTAATGCCGCGGTTCCGCCGCACCTTGAGCTCTTCTCTGCACTGAAAAATTTGGTACTGCTCCTGTTCAGCTCCTGAGCTCTCTGGAATTCTCCAAATAATTTTCCAATTTCACAGCAAGCTCCAGATCTCCTTGCAATTAACCACAACAACACGCATTAGTATTTTGCGCGAGTTTTGATCTAAAAAATATTGATGGAATAAACTTTTCAACTCAAATTTCAAAAAATGAACAAATAGCACACGATCCCCGGCAACGGCGCCATTTGATTGAATACGATTTTTAGGATGTGTAGTTGGTTTTTAGAAAATAGAATATAAAAATCACAACCAAAAATATTTTGACCGCAATCAATAACGGTGTCGGATGTAGCGCGTTAGCGAGTGCGGATCGTCCATAGGGAAAGTGAGATCCGTTCAATTTTCGAATTAGATGAGTCGAAAATTTAAGGCAAAGAAAAGAAAACAATTCATGATTTGCATTTGAAGATCAAGAAATAAGAAAAATCTAGATCTAAAAGAAACATTAAAAACAAGAATTGAGATGTGTGATAATTTCCAATCAACACTCAAGATTATAGGTATAGCTCGTAGGAGTAGATCGGATCTATAGATGTGATGAGATCTAATGATTACTCATTCTTATCCATTAATGAATTGATACTAGATTGATGCAAATTCATCGAGGTTTAAGGATCGTGCGGGAAAATTAGGGATTCCGCAACTCATCCTTTGTCCTTTCGATAGATCGCATTCAAATTCTAGCTTCTAGTTAATCAAATGGTTAATAGTTGTTCCCTAGTTTCGAGTGAACACGATCTAGAAAGCATCATCTCGAAACTAGGTCATTAATCATTTGATTCACTAGAATTTCAAAGCATTATAGGATTTAAGAATTGTAAGAATATCTAAATCATCATCATCTAAAGATCGTCACAACTCCTACACGAGCGGAGATTACTCAAACATCATGATCACAAACACAATCACAAATTGAGATCTAATCATTATGCTTGAATTAAAAGATAAGCAAGAATATAGAAAATTCACCTTTATTTATCGACAAATTTCGTTACAACTCTCTTGAATTTACAAAAGGTAGGAACTAGATCGTCGATTTGTGCTTCGCTCGGCTCCTTGAGCCGCGGATCGGTGTGGATCTCTTGCTCCGTTGAAAATCCGGCGTCGCTTCTAAAGGTTGGAGGAATTCTTGCTTGAATTGATCTCGGGAATTTGATCTTGAGGTTGAATTGGAATTTGGCACAAGTTTTGTCACTAAACTTGTGGAGGGAAGAGGGAGAGATGAATGAATTTTTTGAACCCCCTTTGCACCCTAGATCTAGGCTCCTTTTTATAGACCTCTAGATCTAGAATTGAAATTTGAATTCCCTCCACAAGTTAGTTAACCAAAAGATTTAAATTTCCCTCCAAAAAGTTAGTTAAGCCCAAAATTTGAATTTCCCTCCAAGAGTTTGTTAAGCCGAGCCTTCTAGATGTGCCACGTGGAGCTTCTGGGGTCTTCTGGAAGCTTTGGCCGTTAGAGGAGAGCACGTGGCAAAATTTGGTGCAATGATCTCACTATATGGCCGTTAGAGGAGAGCACGGCTCGTTTTTTTTTTATATAGAAATTTCACCTTTATTTATCGACAAATTTCGTTACAACTCTCTTGAATTTACAAAAGGTAGGAACTAGATCGTCGATTTCGGTTTCGCTCGGCTCCTTGAGTCGCGGATCGGCGTGGATCTCTTGCTCCGTTGAAAATCCGGTGTCGCTTCTAAAGGTTGAAGGAATTCTTGCTTGAATTGATCTCGGGATCTTGATCTTGAGGTTGAATTGGAATTTGACACAAGTTTTGTCACTAAACTTGTGGAGGGAAGAGGGAGAGATGAATGAATTTTTGAACCAATGAATGAACAACCTTCACCCTAGATCTAGGCTCCTTTTTATAGACCTCTAGATCTAGAATTGAAATTTGAATTCCCTCCACAAGCTAGTTAACCAAAAGATTTAAATTTCCGTCCAAAAAGTTAGTTAAGCCCAAAATTTGAATTTCCCTCCAAGAGTTTGTTAAGCCGAGCCTTCTAGATGTGCCACGTGGAGCTTCTGGGGTTTTCTGGAAGCTTTGGCCGTTAGAGGAGAGCACGTGGAAAAATTTGGTGCAATGATCTCACTATATGGCCGCGGATCCGCGGCACCAAGGGGGTTTGGGCCGCGGATCCGCGGCCCTTTGGTGGCCTTGATTCTTCATTTTTGCATGGTAATTCTTGGGCTGAGTTTTGGGCCTCTTTCTGATGTGTGGAAATTTATTTGGATTTCTGTATCACTACCAGATCATCAGCCTTTGAGTTGGCATTTCTTTTATCGGATCTTTTCCTAATTTTGGGCTTTTTCTTCTGGAATTTCCTGCATTAGACCCCAGACAAGAGTTGCGCAATACAAGGATGATGCGATGCCATGAAAAACACACAATTTCCCTAAAAGTGCTAGTTTTAGTATACAGTACAAGTAATCCAGTATTTTACATGTGTTTTGCTAATATGTGCGATATGAATACCGGATACCTATACATTAATGCAAAAGGTAGGGAAATTGCCGTGTTAGAAATGTAGTATTTTCGACTGATCAAATTCCCCCAAACTTATTTTCGATCGTCTCGATCAAACAGTTTTATTAAAAAGAGAAGGAGAAAATAAAGAAAGAGAAAAGCACACTTTCGTAGGCAACACGATTGCACTGAGCACATGCAACAAGCCTTTAAACCTCTAGGTGTCCCTAGTAGGAGGAGTGTTGTCTCCTGAGGGTTTTCAGCGGATTGCTCCCACAAAATCCAATATTAAAAGGAAGATCATGAATATTACATTTAAAGAAAAGAATTGTAAAAGAAAAGCCTTGAAAATTAGGGTTTCCAACTGAGCTAGCTTTTCGGTTGTCATGAGCCCTATCTTAATGGTCATGAAAAGATGTCAGAAATCACATCCTCCCTCAATAAAACATCGTCTTATTCTTCATTCCTATCTTTCTTCCAAACATCGATCATATCACCCTGCGTGTGTGTAAAGGACATCTCTACACCCGGAGAATTCAATTCAAGCTATCATACTCTTGCCCATCAACCTCAGTACTTTTTAATTAATGAATATTTTGATTTGCTCACACACTTTCATGTGACCGTTAATACTTCTTGAGGTACTAACCGACCGATTACTCATGTGCTTTGCTTATTTGGTGCATTTTCCTCGTCTTGCACCACCTAAGGCATAGCAGTGACTCCCAGACCAGTTGGCCTTAGGGCACTAGGTGAAGAGGCACCCTCGCTATATATTTTTTTATTTCCCTCGGTGATAAGAAAACCAGTGTCCATTTTTCTCACCACTTTATATATTTTATTCACTTTTTCTTTTTATTTCCTTCATACATCGGCTTTAAGACAAGAGCATTTCAAGGTATCCTCTACTATCCCGGGCTTCAAGACGTGTGTAAGTGCGAATAGCAGGGTAGCCACGTTCAAAATGTTTGGCATCCAGAATAGAAACTATTTTTCAGACTTAGTTTTATCCTCAGATTAGTGACTTCCTTCATCTTACAAACCCTTGGGACAACGGCTCATAACTACTTATTACTAGTTCGTATAAGAAAACTTCTAATTTTCTTGGTTTTCTTAAATTTTTTCTAATCTCATGGATGTAATTGTTCACTATCTAATCTTTTATTATCATAAATATTAAATATTTTTATATTTTGAAAATTTTGAAAATTTTTATGAGTTTTGAAATTTTTTGAATTTTTATGGATTTTGAAAATTTTTAAATTTTTATAGGATTTTATGGGTTTTGAAAAACTATTTACAAAAAATGATGAGCCAAAAATATGTACACGGAATTTTTATGGGTTTTGAAAATTTTTAAATTTTTATGGTTTTTAAAGAAATGTTTTGTGCTTATGCAAATGATATGCACATGATGCAAAACTAAGCACAAACCTCCCCCAAACTTGTTTTCAACAGTGTCCTCACTGTTGCCAACCGCTATATCTACAAAACCTGTAAGCCTGGGAGGAATTTATTAGTGGGGGCAAAATATATAAGTGAAGATCCTCCCCCAAACTTATTTTTCAGCTCAAAATTTTGTAAATATTTTCTTTTCAAGTGCCCGATTATACCCCCCCCCCAAACTTGAGTTAAGCAATGTTAACCTTTGAAAATCACATGTGAGGGGGTCAAGAATCATTGGTCGATGCCAAGCTTTACAAAGACCGAACGTCAACACCAACCATTCGAAAAATTTATCAATGCAGTGCTCTGGTTGGTAGAAGAAAAAATGGGGAAAGGGTAAAGGGTGGAATAGAATGTGTGTGCATCTCATTTTGGAGAGACGATGCAGTGAATGTGATGGATAACTTGCATTCTTTTTACAGTTCAGAAGAAGGGGTGGAGGTTCAATTTCAGTGATTGGGAGATGAATCATCTCAACACCCGTGTTATTCAGAAATGCGAGTTCATCAGCGAAGATCTCCTCAAAAGTTTCATCAATACCCCGAAGAATAATGTCATCACAAGGTGCGGGGTGATCTTCAGACTCTAAAAGCAGTTCATAATCGGTGTTAGTTGTTGACCCGGACATCTCGGTGGAAGAGTCCGTATGTGTATGATACATAGTTGGGTCAAACAACAACGTATGAAAAGAGTCAAGATCGGTATCAAGAGGATCATCAAATTCGCTGCTGTCGACATCCATTAAGTTGACAGAACAGACATGAGCAGTAGGTTCGGAGGGTACACTTCCCAACTTGTAAATATTCAACTCTATTGACCTATTCCCGAAGGATAGGGTCATAGAGCCATTACGACAGTTGATGATAGCGTTGGAAGTGGTCAAAAAGGGGCGACCTAAAATCACCGGAATTTGATTCCTTGGGTTCGCTACAGGCTGTGTATCAAGTACAATAAAATCCACAGGGAATACGAATTCCCCGATTTTTATTAACACATCCTCCAGTTCACCCCTAGGTTTGGTGATTGATCGGTCAGCCATCTGGAGAGTGCAATG
The DNA here is from genome assembly GCA_030015575.1 of Agapanthus africanus. Taxonomy (NCBI): domain Eukaryota; kingdom Viridiplantae; phylum Streptophyta; class Magnoliopsida; order Asparagales; family Amaryllidaceae; genus Agapanthus; species Agapanthus africanus. The sequence continues at coordinate 824,506,006 of CM057338.1, read as the reverse complement.
GGCTGGTTTCAACTCTCCGATCCCTAGTTGCTCATAGACTGAGAAAGGAAGCAGGTTAACACTTGCGCCAAGGTCTAAAAGAGCACGGTTGATGTGTTTATCCCCAATAGAAATTGATATCGTAGGACATCCTGGGTCCTTACGTTTCTTTGGTAGCGGAAGGATAAAAGCAGTGCTAATGATATTGGACATGAAGACCTTCTTTGGCACTTGAGTCTTCCTCTTCCTAGTGCACAAGTCTTTAAGAATTTTCGCATAAGCGGGGACTTGTTGAATCGCATCTAGGAGAGGGATGTTGATGTTAACTTGCTTAAACATGTCCATAATCTTCTCCATATGTGGACTCGATGTGTTAGCCCTTAACCGATTAGGATAAAGTGCTTTAGCAATAAGCGCTGGGTCCATCATAGGAGAAGGAAGTGTGTGTGGACCTGATCCTAAAACAGAAGTGGGGATCGTCGGTGGAGGAGTAGAAGAGGTGGGCTGAGGTGTCGAGCCTAGAGGGAAATGGAGAATAGTCTCGCGAGAAGGCGGTGGGGTAGGAGAACAAGAATAAGACGTAGAAGTGTGTGTGTGAGGGAAGGTCTCAGCCGGGGTGTTGATAGGATCATCAATATCATCAACTTCTTCTCCAACATGGTAATCTAGCACTCTCCCAGATCTCAACGTGGTGATTGCATTCACATGATATGAATAGCAAGGATTGGGCAAAGGTTGAGCTAGGAGTTTCCCTTTCTCTCTTGCACTCATTTCGGCCTTAAGTCGTGCAATTTCAGCTTCCATCGTTTTGATACTCTCAGCTTGGGACGCTGAGTTTTTCTTTATCTCACCAACGAAAGACCTAACCTCGGCCGACACTTCCATGAAATTTGATAGGAGTGATTTCATGGTTTGAGCGACTTGAGAGAACTCGTCAGAACAGGTCGATTGCATAGGATTAGAAGGTGCAGGAGGGTGGACCTGGTTTTGGAAATTTTATGACTGGTAGGGGTGTTGGGTGAGTTGAAGTGGTTGCTGTTGTGGTGGAGGAACCCGTTGGAATTGATTAGGGTTTGGAACCGTGTTTTGGGATTAGTTCCAAGCAAAATTCGGGTGATTCCTCCAACCCTGATTATATGTGGAAGAAAAAGGGTCGTTTTCAGGTCTTTGAAATGCGGCATTGGTATGCTCGAAACCTCAAAACTAAGAGTTTAATGGACATTCTTCCGTCAAGTGAGAAGAATCAGAACAGCACCCATAAACAGTTTTGGGGAGCGACATTGGGTTTAGGGAGGCTGCTAAGAATTTGTGTTCCATAGCGTCGAGCTTCTTTTGCATTGCTGCCATCTCAGCTCGAACACCTATGGACACGTCTATTTGGTGTACGCCACCCCTACTCGATGGCTGGGTTCCAATCTCCCACTGTAGTGACTTTTCAGCGAACTCTTCTAAAAATTTCCATGCTTCCCCATCATCTTTGGTCATAAAGGTGCCTTGACACATGTTTTCAAGGTTTTGTTTAGTGGTAAGGTTACTGCCCTCATATATGATTCGGCAAAGGTCCCATCTCGGGATGCCGTGATGTGGGCATTGAACCAAAAGATCCTTGAATCGGTCAAAATATTTTGAAAATGGTTCAGCCGGAAGCTGGGAGAATTGATAGAGTTCGCTACGGATTCAAGCTGTCTTTTGCATAGGGTAGAATTTCTTAAGGAATGCTGCAACGAATTCTTCCCAATTCGTGATGGAATGTGCGGTGGTGTTATATAGCCACTTCTCAGCTAAATCGCACAAGGTAAATGGAAGAAGTCGTAGACGCGTGGCATCCACAGAAAGTTGTGATGTACCCATCATTGCGCATACGTTTTCAAATTTGGTGATAAAAACGTACACGTCTTCAGTCTCGAGACTGTGGAATTTGGGTAGAAGGTTGATGTACTGGGGATTAATCTCAAAGTTATCCCCGTTGGCTGGTGGAATGGATAAGCAGGTAGAGAGAGGACCTCGCAAAGGGTAGCACCTCTCTTGGAGAGAGATGCGAAGAGGATTCTGCGCACCAACAGACGGTGGCAGAGCAGCGGTAAAGAGGTTCGATGGAGACTGATCCATCGGTGTGGGTATGGTGGGGGGTAAAAGAAAGGTAAATGGAGAAATACCGACTTCGGAGTCGATCGAGGGGACGCGGACAAGTCGGGCACTAGAATCCCGTGTCCAACCTATCTTGCACTAAAAGGGGTTAGTACAAGTGGCAGCGTGATTTATAATTAGGGGGATGAAATGAATGCGGTGTTTGTTTTGAAAAGTGATACGGATTTTGAAAATATGATGCGATCACAACAAATGCAACAAGCAACCCTAGAATTTATGGTCACCTAGGTCCAATCTCTAGACCGCTCCTAACTTTCAAAAGACAAGTCGCAGGATAAAATCCTCCACTGCCTCTTTGTTTCTCCTGTGGCCAGGTAAGTGCCAGGTAAGTGGGAGGTTCTCCACTACGTAAGTAGTGGGCCTAATTAAGTAACCACTAGCCTTCGACACACTTGCCTTAGACACCACAAAAAGAAACGCGGATAAGCAATGCATTACCCACGGCCATCTTCTGTCCTAAGTGAGCGCGACGGTCCTTAGAGTCATCTCTAGATATTTTTTAATTAATGAGGGTAATGCGGATGCAAGTTTGTGATTTTTGGGGTCTAGGAAGGGTAATGAACTCCCCACCTAATCTGGATTTGGCCGTGCCCCTTAATGTCCGTATTAATTATGCAAACAACCACAAAATCAAAAACAAGCACAATTTATTTTGCTTTTTGCGGTGCTGCGATTTTTGCAAAGAAGCCTGCAACAAATTGTTAATTGGAGCAGATGAGGGAGGAGATAAGAAAGTTAGAAGCTTACAGAGAAATTTTGGTTGATTGATGACGTCACTATATGGCGGATCCGCGGCAATTGCTTGCTAATGCCGCGGAATCGCGGTCATATGAAAAGATCACTTCTCTGAAATTTTTGGTACTGTTCCTCTTCAGCTCCTGAGCTCTCTGGAATTCTCCAAATAATTTTCCAATTTCACAGCAAGCTCCAGATCTCCTTGAAAGGACAAAGGATGAGTTGCGGAATCCCTAATTTTCCCGCACGATCCTTAAACCACGATGAATTCGCATCGATCTAGTATCAATTCATTAATGGATAAGAATGAGTAATCATTAGATCTCATCACATCTATAGATCTGATCTACTCCTACGAGCTATACCTATAATCTTGAGTGTTGATTGGAAATTATCACACATCTCAATTCTTGTTTTTAATGTTTCTTTTAGATCTAGATTTTTCTTATTTCTTGATCTTTAAATGCAAATCATGAATTGTTTTCTTTTCTTTGCCTTAAATTTTCGACTCATCTAATTCGAAAATTGAACGGATCTCACTTTCCCTGTGGACGATCCGCACTCGCTAACGCGCTACATCCGACACCGTTATTGATTGCGGTCAAAATATTTTTGGTTGTGATTTCTATATTCTATTTTTTAAAAACCAACTACGCATCCTAAAAATCGTATTCAATCAAATGGCGCCGTTGCCGGGGATCGTGTGCTATTTGTTCATTTTTTGAAATTTGAGTTGAAAAGTTTATTCCATCAATATTTTTTAGATCAAAACTCGTGCAAAATACTAATACGTGTTGTTGTGGTTAATTGCAAGGAGATCTGGAGCTTGCTGTGAAATTGGAAAATTATTTGAAGAATTCCAGAGAGCTCAGGAGCTGAACAGGAGCAGTACCAAATTTTTCAGTGCAGAGAAGAGCTCAAGGTGCGGCGGAACCGCGGCATTAGGGGCTAAACGTGGCGGAATCGCGGCGGTTCTAGGGGATCTCTGTACAATTTTTATCTGGTAACCTCTAACTTTCTTATCTCCTTCCTAAAATCTGCTCCAATTAACAATTTGTTGCAGGATTCTTTGCAAAAATCGCAGCGCCGCAAAAAAGCAAAATAAATTGTGCTTGTTCTTGATTTTGTGGTTGTTTGCATAATTAATACGGACATTAAGGGGCACGACCAAATCCAGATTAGGTGGGGAGTTCATTACCCTTCCTAGGCCCCAAAAATCACAAACCTGCATCCGCATTACCCTCATTAATTAAAAAATATCTAGAGATGACTCTAAGGACCGTCGCGCTCACTTAGGACAGAAGAAGGCCGTGGGTAATTCATTGCTTATCCGCGTTTCTTTTTGTGGTGTCTAAGGCAAGTGTGTCGAAGGCTAGTGGTTACTTAATTAGGCCCACTACTTACGTAGTGGAGAACCTCCCACTTACCTGGCACTTACCTGGCCACAGGAGAAACAAAGAGGCAGTGGAGGATTTTATCCTGCGACTTGTCTTTTGGAAGTTAGGAGCGGTCTAGAGATTGGACCTAGGTGACCATAAATTCTAGGGTTGCTTGTTGCATTTGTTGTGATCGCATCATATTTTCAAAATCCGTATCATTTTTCAAAACAAACACCGCATTCACTTCATTTCCCCTAATTATAAATAACGCTGTCACTTGTACTAACCCCTTTTAGTGCAAGATAGGCTGGACACGGGATTCTAGTGCCCGGCTTGTCCGCGTCCCCTCGATCGACTCCGAAGTCGGCATTTCTCCATTTACCTTTCTTTTACCCACCACCACCACACCCACATCGATGGATCCGTCTCCATCGAACCTCTTTTCCACTACCCTGCCGCCGTCCGTTGGTGCGCAGAATCCACCTCGCATCTCTCTCCAAGAGAGGTGCTATCCAACACGAGACCCCATTTCCACCTGTCTTTCCATTCCACCAGCCAACGGGGAAAATTTTCAGATTAAACCCCAATACATCAACCATCTACCAAAATTTCACGGTCTCGAGTTGGAGGACGCATACGTGTTTATCACGAAATTTGAAAATGTATGCGCAATGATGGGTACCTCACAGCTGTCTGTGGATGCTTTGCGTCTTCGTCTTCTCCCATTCACCCTGTGCGATATAGCTGAGAAGTGGCTGTATAACACTACCGCACATTCCATTTCAAACTAGGAAGAATTCGTCAAAGCATTCCTTAAGAAATTTTACCCACATCACAAAACAGCTCGAATCCATAGCGAAATCAATCAATTCACCCAGCTTCCAAATGAAACATTTTCACAATTTCTTGAGCGCTTTAAGGATCTGCTAGTTCAATGTCCACATCACGGCATCCCCAGATGGGATCTGTGCCGAATCATTTATGAGGGCATTAATCCTAACACAAGACAGGCCCTTGAATTAATGTGTCATGGCAATTTCATGACCAAAGATAATGGGGAAGCCTGGAAATTTTTAGAAGATTTCGCTGAAAGATCTTTACAGTGGGAGGGTGTGAGTCAATCATCTAGGGCTGGCAATAACCAATCGGAAGTTTCCATAGGAGTTAGAGCTAAAATTTCAGCTATGCAAAAGAAACTCGAGACTATGGAAAACAAATTTTTAGCTGCCGCCCTAAACCAAATGTCACTCTCCAAAACTGTATGTGGATACTGTTCTGATCCATCACATCTCACGGAAGAATGTCCACGAAATTCTCCTTTTCAAGGTCACGAGCATATCAGTTCTGCTTACCAACAAGGACCTAGAAACGACCCATTTTCTTCCACACATAGTCAGGGTTGGAGGAATCACCCGAACTTTGCTTGGAACTAATCACAAAACACGGTTCCAACCCAAAAAAATTTCCAAAGGGTCCCTCCACCACAACAGCAACCACAATTGAGTCAGCACCCCTTTCATGCATAAAACTTCCAAAATCCGGTCAACACACCTGCACCTTCCAATCCGTTGCAGTTGATCGGTTCAGATGAATCCTCTTCATTCATGAACTTGCTTTTGACAATAAAAACTTCCGTCGATGACATAAAGAGAAACTCTGCGTCCCAAAGCGAGACTATTAAATCGATGGAAGAAGAAATTGTACGTTTAAAAGCTGAAATGAGTGCAAGAGAGAGAGGGAAACTTCCAGCTCAACCTTTACCCAATCCTGGCTATTCACATCATGTGGATGCAATCACGATGAGATCTGGAAGAGTGCTTGACAATCACGTCGGTGAAGAGATTGATGACACAGAAAAATCTATCCATGACACCCCGGCTGAGACCTTTCCTCACACACACGCTTCTGCTTCTGACTCTTGTTCTTCTACCCCACCGCCATCTCGCGAGCCTATTCTCCATTTCCCTCTTGGCTTGCCACCTCAGCCCACCTCTTCTACTCCTCCACAGACGATCCCCACTTCTATTTTGGGATCGGGGCCACACACACTTCCTTCTCCTATGATGGACTCAGCGCTTATTGCTAAAGCACCTTATCCTAATCGGTTAAGGGCTAACACATCGAGTCCACATATGGAGAAGATTATGGACATGTTTAAGCAAGTTAACATCAACATCCCTCTCCTAAATGCTATCCAACAAGTTCCGTCCTATGCGAAAACTCTTAAGAACTTGTGCATTAGGAAGAGGAAGACTCAAGTGCCCAAGAAGATATTCATGGCAAAAACGGTAGACACGGCTTTCCCCCAACAATTACCGAGGAAACGTAAGGATCCTGGATATCCTAATATTTCCATTTCTATCGGGGAAAAACACATCAACCGTGCTCTACTAGACCTTGGTGCTAGTGTTAACTTGCTTCCATACTCAGTCTATGAGCAACTAGGTATCGGAGAGTTGAAGCCAACCCATTGCACTCTCCAGATGGCTGACTGATCAATCACCAAACCTAGGGGTGAACTGGAGGATGTGTTAATAAAAATTGGGGAATTTATATTTCCTGTGGATTTTATTGTCATTGATACACAGCCTGTAGCGAACCCACGGAATCAAATTCCGGTGATTTTAGGTCGCCCCTTTTTGTCCACTTCCAACGCTATAATCAACTGTCGTAATGGTTCTATGACCCTATCCTTCGGGAATAGGTCAATAGAGCTGAACATTTACAAGTTGGGAAGTGTACCCTTCGAACCTACTGCTCATGTCTGTTCTGTCGACTTAATGGATGTCGACAGCAGCGAATTTGATGATCCTCCTAATACCGATCTTGACTCTTTTCATACGTTGTTGTTTGACCCAACTATGTATCATATACATACGGACTCTTCCACCGAGATATCCGGGTCTAACACTGATTATGAACCGTTCTTAGAGTCTGAAGATCACCCCGCACTTTGTGATGACATTATTCTTCGGGGTATTGATAAAACCTTTGAGGAGATCTTCGCTGATGAACTCGCATTTCTGAATAACACGGGTGTTGAGATGAATCATGTCCCAATCATTGAAATTGAACCTCCACCCCGTCTTCTGAATTGTAAAAAGAATGCGAGTAATCCATCACATTCACTACATCGTCTCTCCAAAATGAGACGCACACACATTCTGTTCCACCACTTACCCTTTCCCCACTTCTTCTTCCACCAACCCGAGCACTGCATTGATAAAATTTTTGAATGGTTGGTGTTGACATTCGGTCTTTGCAAAGCTTGGCATCGACCAATGATTTTTGACCCCTCCCCCCTCATATGATTTTCAAAGCTTAACATTGCATAACTCAAGTTTGGGGGGGAGCAATTTTTCTGGCTCTTGAAAAGAAAATTTTTACAAAAATTTTGAATGAAAGAATAAGTTTGGGGAAGGATCTTCACTTATATATTTTGCCCCCACTAATAAATTCCTCCCAGGCTTACAGGTTTTGCAGATATAGCGGTTGGCAACAGTGAGGACACTGTTGAAAACAAGTTTGGGGGAGGTTTGTGCTTAGTTTTGCATCATGTGCATATCATTTGCATAAGCACAAAACATTTCTTTAAAAACCCATAAAAATTGTGTAAATATTTTTTGTAAATAGTTTTTCAAAACCCATTAAAAACCTATAAAAATTTAAAAAATTTCAAAATTCAAAAATTTTCAAAACTCATAAAAAATTTTAAAAAATTTCAAAATTTCAAAATATTTAATATTTATGATAATAAAAGATTAGATAGTGAACAATTACATCCATGAGATTAGAAAAATTTAAGAAAACCAAGAAAATTAGAAGTTTTCTTATACGAACTAGTAATAAGTTGTTATGAGCCGTTGTCCCAAGGGTTAGTAAGATGGAGGAAGTCACTAATCTGAGGATAAAAATAAGTCTGAAAAATAGTTTCTATTCTGGAAAGCCAAACATTTTGAACGTTGATATCCTGCTATTCGCACTTACACACGTCTTAAAGCCCGGGATAGTAGAGGATACCTTGAAATGCTCTTGTCTTAAAGCCAAAAGTATGAAAGAAATAAAAAGAAAAAAGTGAATAAAAAATATAAAGTGGTGAGAAAAATGGACACTGGTTTTGTTATCACCGAGGGCAATAAAAAAATATATAGCGAGGGTGCCTCTTCACCTAGTGCCCTAAGGCCAACTGGTCTGGGAGTCACTGCTATGCCTAAGGTGGTGCAAGACAAGGAAAATACACCAAATAAGCAAACACATGAGTAATCGGTCGGTTAGTACCTCAAGAAGTATTAACGGTCGCATGAAAATGTGTGAGCAAATTCGTCTAAATATTCATTAATTAAAAAGTACTGAGGCTGATGGACAAGAGTATGATAGCTTGAATTGAATTCTCCGGGTGTAGGGATGTCCTTTACACACACGCAGGGTGATATGATCGATGTTTGGAATAAAGATAGGAATGAAGAATAAGACGATATTTTATTGAGGGAGGACGTGATTTCTGACATCTTTTCATGACCATTAAGATAGGGCTCATGACAACCGAAAAGCTAGCTTAGTTGGAAACCCTAATTTTCAAGGCTTTTCTTTTACAATTCTTTTCTTTAAATATATTATTCATAATCTTTCTTTTATTATTGGATTTTGTGGATGCAATCCGCTGAAAACCCTCAGGAGACAACACTCCTCCTACTAGGGACACCCAGAGGTTTAAAGGCTTGTTGCACGTGCTCAGTGCAATCGTGTTGCCTACAAAAGTGTGCTTTTCTCTTTCTTTATTTTCTCCTTCTCTTTTTAATAAAACAATTCGATCGAGATGATCGAAAATAAGTTTGGGGGAATTTGATCAGTCGAAAATACTGCATTTCTAACACGGCAATTTTCCTACCTTTTGCACTCATGTATAGGTATCCGGTATTCATATCACACATATTTGCAAAACACATGCAAAATACTATATTACCTGTATTGTATACTAAAACCGGCACTTTTAGGGAAATTGACTGTGTTTCATGGCATTGCATCATCCTTGTACTACGCAACTCTTGTCTGGAGTCTAATGCAGGAAATTCCAGAAGCAAAGCCCAAAATTGGGAAAAGGGCTGATAAAAGATACGCTAACTCAAAGGTTGAAGATCTGGTAGCAATACAGAAGGCCAAATAAAATTCAACATATCAAAAAAAGGCCCATATGACAGCCCAAGACCACACCAGAAATTTAAAGCTCCAAGTCCACTAAAGGGCCGCGGATCCGCGGCCCAAACCCCCTTGGCGCCGCGGATCCGCGGCCATATAGTGAGATCATTGCACCAAATATTGCCACGTGCTCTCCTCTAACTGCCAAAGCTTCCAGAAGACCCCAGAAGCTCCACGTGGCACATCTAGAAGGCTCGGCTTAACAAACTCTTGGAGGGAAATTCAAATTTTGGGCTCAACTAACTTTTTGGAGGGAAATTTAAATCTTTTGGTTAACTAACTTGTGGAGGGAATTCAAATTTTAATTCTAGATCTAGAGGTCTATAAAGAGGAGCCTAGATCTAGGGTGCAAAGGGGGTTCAAAAAATTCATTCATCTCTCCCTCTTCCCTCCACAAGTTTAGTGACAAAACTTGTGCCAAATTCCAATTCAACCTCAAGATCAAATTCCCGAGATCAATTCAAGCAAGAATTCTTCCAACCTTTAGAAGCGACGCCGGATTTTCAACGGAGCAAGAGATCCACACCGATCTGCGACTCAAGGAGCCGAGCAAAGCCGAAATCGACGATCTAGTTCCTTTCTTTTGTAAATTCAAGAGAGTTGTAACGAAATTTGTCGATAAATAAAGGTGAATTTTCTATATTCTTGTTTATCTTTTAATTCAAGCATAATGATTAGATCTCAATTTGTGATTGTGTTTGTGATCATGATGTTTGAGTAATCTCCGCTCGTGTAGGAGTTGTGACAATCTTTAGATGATGATGATTTAGATATTCTTACAATTCTTAAATCTTATAATGCTTTGAAATTCTAGTGAATCAAATGATTAATGACCTAGTTTCGAGATGATGCTTTCTAGATCGTGTTCACTCGAAACTAGGGAACAACTATTAACCATTTGATTAACTAGAAGCTAGAATTTGAATGCGATCTATCGAAAGGACAAAGGATGAGTTGCGGAATCCCTAATTTTCCCGCACGATCCTTAAACCACGATGAATTCGCATCGATCTAGTATCAATTCATTAATGGATAAGAATGAGTAATCATTAGATCTCATCACATCTATAGATCAGATCTACTCCTACGAGCTATACCTATAATCTTGAGTGTTGATTGGAAATTATCACACATCTCAATTCTTGTTTTTAATGTTTCTTTTAGATCTAGATTTTTCTTATTTCTTGATCTTCAAATGCAAATCATGAATTGTTTTCTTTTCTTTGCCTTAAATTTTCGACTCATCTAATTCGAAAATTGAACGGATCTCACTTTCCCTGTGGACGATCCGAACTCGCTAACGCGCTACATCCGACACCGTTATTGATTGCGGTCAAAATATTTTTGGTTGTGATTTCTATATTCTATTTTCTAAAAACCAACTACACATCTTAAAAATCGTATTCAATCAATAGGTAAAGGAGATGTTTTGATCTCTGTGGTTTCTTTAACTAGGGTTTGAGAGGAAAGGGATCTTCTTCTCTATTGAGAATTAAATTCTCTATTGTTTTGAGAGCCTTCTGTATTTTTTTGCAGAAGCTTATGGGGGGCTTCTCCTATATGTCTTTGTATTGAGACTTGAAGTTTCGGATCCTTTATATAGTAAAGGTAAATTGTTAATTAGTTTTGAGAAAATATATCATTGAGAGATTCCAATTGATTTAATTGGTCTCAAAATTTGTTTGGGGAATTTTACCCACCATTGGATCTTTGATCCAAGGATTTCTGTTTTACAGAATATGTCTTCTTATTTTTAATAAGATTAAGGAAATATTTTCCCCTATACAGAATTTTATTTTGTCAAACGGTGATTTTTTAATCACCATTGGATTTTAATCCAATGGCTCTTTATTTAACATAGCACATCTTTCTTTATTTAGAAAGATATAGGGGAATATATTCCCAAAATAGAATTTAATTCTATCATTGGATGTTTAATCCAACCGAAGGTATCTTTCTCACTTAGAAAGATTCAGGAGATATTTTCTCCTAATAGAATTTAATTCTATATTCTAATGATTTATCAACTCCATTGGATTTTAGATCCAACGGCTCTGTTTAACAGAGAGTATCCCATTTTTTAGGGAAATATCCCCCTGTAGAATTTAATTCTACTTGATTTTAAGTTGAGCACCGGAGCTCACGTGTTGTGCACGTGGGCGCCACTTAAGAATTTAATTCTTATTTATGATAGGCGCTCATTTGCTTTGCACATTGGCGCCCACATGAGCTTTACGTGAGGCGCTACCATAGATGTAATTCTGAGGCGCTGACGCTGGCGCCTTTATGGGGGGCACGTGAGGCGCTGCCTCATTAAATTTTAACAGAGCTTAGCTCTTTTATTATGTTTAAATATTGAGGGAATAGCTACAACGCACCGTGCACTTGCGGTATTTTTATAACTTGAGAATCAAATCATGCCATCTTTTCATAAAAATCGACATATCCGATATTTGAACCATAACCTTTATAACGTACAACACGCTTTCGAGCGAACGGAAATGTATTTGATACATATTTTCTTCTCTTTATATATATATAGATATATATATATATATAAGAGAAATAATATATGTTAAGAATAAACATAAATAGAAAAGAAAAGATTAGAAATGAAAAGAAGCAATAAGAAGAGTGGACTTCTTCGTACTTCTTATCTATTCTTTTCTTTGTTTTATTCATTTTTTCTCTTCTCTTCTTATTCTCTTCTTGAATGTTAATTCTTTTAACACATATTTTCCATGGTAGCCATCTTCTTCATTTTCTTCCTCCTCTCTACAAAAATGGTGGAGCTTAGAAATGAGATTAGAATTCAAAAAGAGAGTGTTTTTCTTGATCACATCACCTCACACATTATCCTAGCTAGTTCAATGTATAGGTTTCTTCACTTGAGAAGTGAAGATAGAGTTTCGAGAAGCCACTCTTCACCGCGGATCATCTACGGCGATGTGGTCGGCTAGTAGACTCTCCGAAGATCACAAAGTCTGGTTTGGGTCTTCCGATAGCGATCAGACACGCTATAAAGGTTGTAGCACTCTAAACTTTTATTATATCTATTTGATGATCTTGGTTAGGTTTTGGTTCTATATTTGAAAAATCATTGTTTTCTATTTTCGTCACGGTCCGTGAATGTCACGACCCCAGAACCGAAACTTACAGGGGTATCAAAACCAAATCAAATACATTAGCAATGGTTTGTGGCCAATTGATATTCCAAATCTTTTTTCCAAATCATTTTGCTCACTGTTTTTTTTAACTGTCGAAAACAGCAAATATTCTTACTTATTCGCGTATTTTAGGGCTCACGGTTCGGACCGAGAGCCCCGTGGAGGCACGGGATCGACCTCGGGGATGTCCCCGAGGGCTTGGGTGGGCCTCCACACCTGAGACCATCACGATATGGCCTCGGATGTGGGGCTGGAATAGCGAGCACGCTGCTGCATACTGACTGTTCCAGCAGCGAACCCACGTCCATATCTTTGTGGCCATGGGTTCCTTGCCCTACCTAAATCACTTCGGTCCTCTATGGGTCATGCCCGAGGTCTCCGCAGGGTCTTGGGCAGTTTTCGGGTCTTTCGGGACTCGTTTTGAGCAAGAAATTGGTGTTGTTTTAGGCCGGGCTGATCATGAATTCAATCATTAGAATTTCAACGACCAGACTCATTGGTTATAGAATATTTTGGCCATGTTTCCGTTTTGATGCGGTTAAAGTGTTTAATCTTATTAAAGCGATGACATATAGTGATATGCTGTGTTTAACCCCGACGAATTGATGTGATCAATTCGACTGGGTTACACGTTTGTGCGTCTGAGATGTTCTATGTTGATATATTGTTGCTTGTTTGGAATGTTTTTAGATTGTCACGAAATGAATAGCCCCGTGCGGAATTGAGATGTTGTAATGCATTTTCATTCTTTGTTGTAGCCAAACTTGTATATTTATTTGTTCGGGACTTAGCGGTTCATATGTGGTTGTAGTCATCGATTAATGTATTATTCTTTATCAGGACATGATCGGGTTGCGATCACTGTCGTCGTTGTATAATATAGGTTTTAGGATTACACCTTAGAGAAGCGCACGGGCGGCCGGATTCTAAATTGCAGCGGGTGGACATCTCAAGAAGTTGAGATCGGGTCACTCGGGCCTAAGATTGGTAGGTTGCTTGCCGTCCTTATAGGAGGTATAGGATAAACCCGCGGAGGAGTGCTCAAGTCACTGGATTCAAGAAAGTGTCGGGTGGCCCCTTCATGATGATGATATTGGGTTTCCTCGTTTCTTGGGTTGCCTGGTAGCTTGCCGCACTCGTAGGGGTCTGCTTTTGGCTACGCACAGGCTATTCACGCGACCGGGGAATGTCACGTTTCGTTTGATGGCTCGAACGAAATCCAGAATTTCTAGGTAATCCGACCATTCCATCTCTGTATTTTTCATTACTTACTTGTGATGTGATTACCTGCCTATGATGAGATTTATCTCTTAGCTGTAATAATGATTATTTTCTTGTGATGATATATATGTTGATATATTGATATATGTGATATAAAGTATATAAATAAATATTATATACGTTTTGCACCCACGCTAGCCCTGCCCCCGCCCTTCCGTAAGTTAAGTAACTTTACGGTGAAGACCAAGGGCCCTGTGGTGAATGCGGATAGCATATATGTACATTCTATTTTCTTTTCATATTTTTTCTGCAATTGTGTGAAAAGATGCTAGATAATGTGATTATCTAAATGATGGGATTGCATTAATAGGATTAATGCAAGGTTAAAAAAACTTAAAACACATTATAAAAACCAAATATTAGATATTAGTGTTATAGTCAATTCTCTCTTAGTTTACTAAAAGGTGGCGAGTCAAGAACAATATAACTATTGATTCTGCAGATGGAAGAATGTAACCCTCGTCTAAACCCGGAAAAACCCACAAACTGCCATTACTGAAAACGTGTCTTGAGTTTATCCGGATTTTGGTTTTAAGTATAAGCCGGACAACTCCATATAGCTTAACATCATTAAGATATGAATCCATTTTATATCCAATATAGAAACAAAGGCACTAATTTAATTTGAATCAGATTCAAATATTATGCAGCCGTTTCCACTGCACAACCTTAGAGGAAAAGTCAATACAATATTACTCATCAAGAAGCGCACCTACGGATGAGTAACCTAGGAGAGAAACAAGTTCTCAAATATATTACTTTCGACAGAATGCTTAGCATAAATATCTATATCTTTGATCACCTCGAAGAATCCTGATACTTCCAACATATGGTTCTCAACTTTATTCTTATACCTATAACTTCTCAAAGTTTGGACCTTGTATTTCAATGAAATGTATGTCTAAAACCAGAAAAGTCATAAGTAAATGGAATATAGTACAAGTACCAACCCCTTGTCCTAATGGACATCGGACAACATACAATACTTTGTATAAGTCTCCTGAGTTTAATAACTTAAACGCTGTGTATCGTAGGTTGAAAACTGTATTATGGTTAAGAAGAATTACACTGTTATTGAATACACCTTACCAAATCATCAACTGATAAAGGTAAATATTATAAACATAATTAAAAATTTTATATCTCACTTTATAAAATAAACGTACAGATATATCAGTTAGAAATTGATGCATAACAACGGATATTCAAAACCAAATATTTGCCGTTAGGTAAAACCCAGATGATTTCTTCAAAAATACCAAATACAAAGAATTCTGATAATAAGGATCTAATCGCCCAATTTCCAATATTCTACTCCCACTCAGCATCTGTAATGCCATATATATGTGAGAATCAAGTCCGGTAAATACATACCCTGAAGTCAGAATCTAATTGGGAAAGCAGTTTTTAATTAACACCGCACAGTAAAACTGAAACATGAAAATGTTTCGAGGGGGTAGCCAAATATTCCTAGTAATGCCTCTTCCAATACCGGACTCATGACATTAGTTACAATTTCTATTGCCCTTGCTCCAATTCCTTTATATGTCTTTACTTCTTACCTTCTGTACACCATACTTAGACTAATTGATTTTCTTCTTTCCTTACCTTTCGACACCAGCCTAAGATTTGGAAGATGACTATCCAATAAGCATAACAGATGTACTCTCCTAATACTAAGAGCCCTCGCAATCTGAGAGAAGGTAAAAAGAAAAGATAACCAAATAATCCTATTCAATTTCCCCAGAACCGGAATCCATTCTCGAACTGAAATAAATTTCTGCGAGTTCGTATGTAACTATATGAGATGGTTTTATCCATTCTATATGGATTTTCGTAGTGATACAGAATGTTCTGGAGAAACCAAAGGGTAAAACAGGAGTGACATAGATATATGTGACTTAGTCATGAATCGTGACAATCCAAAACTAGGTTTGTAAAAAGGTCAGTCAACTTAGTTTACGAGTTTTAGTTTAAGGCAGGTCATGGTCGCTGCCAAAGAGAGAGAGAAAAGAAACCCTCAGCGTGCACTCTATCAAGATTAAAATGGTTAATCATTTTATCAAATCAGGATGGCTCCTACCGTTTCTTTGAATTCTCCTTCAAACCCTAAAAGGAGAACTAGTCGAGATTATATACACCTTACAAGTTCGCTAACCGTTCATCCAGGACAGTGTTGGTACTCCGAGGGAGGCTCTCTGTGCTTTCGCACGGACCTAATTAAATAACCTCATTTCCGCATAGGCGTAATCTCGCTAACACTTTCTAGACACCTAATAGTTTAGCTAATTGTGAAGTGAAAATCACCCGAAGAGTAATGCCTACTCATCAATAGGAATCGGGACCCAACTATCATCACGTGATAACCTGACAGAATCCACTCAAGTCATCACACTCTAGAAGGTATGTGCATGCCTGGCAAGTTTTCTTTATGTTTGAAACTTCTGATATGGTTTTTATCCAAACGACCTATAACCTTGACGCTTGCCAACAAATCATAGGCCGCTAGTCAAGTTCAACCCGTCATTATCCTAGATTAACTCGAACCCACCCGCACAAACCTTTGATGCTTGCCAACAAAACTGTACAACTGTTTCAATCAATCGCATCTCTATGCAACAGATAAATATCACTCAGCTATTGTTCACTATGTCTTGACGCTTGCCAACAAACATAGAACGAATATTATGTGGTATCTATCTGAAATGACGGAAGGCATGGCTACTTTTTGGCAAAAAATATTTAAAGTAATGAACATGGTTTTGTCGAAGGAATCTAGTGATTTCAAAACGAGTGGTTCAAACTCAATTTTGAAAACTTTTGGTTTTGTGAAAAACTGAGTAGTTTTGAAAAGAACCGAGCGGTTTTGAAATTTGATTCCCACAACATCAATTAGGTTAGTTTTTCTTGCATTAAACCTAAAATGCAAGCCCTGGAGGCAATGAGCGATAGGAGGGTTTCTTCTCTCCCGGTATTGGGGGTTGATGTTGCACTATGTACGATTGGCTATAACAGGAAGTCCTGGCCAGGGCTGCTGAGATTTACTGATCAGTGTTATCAATAGTTTCTCGATCTATTATGAGCCATATACCGGCATAACTTATTGGGTTAATGGGGTCGACGATACCACCCTTAGACTTGATGTGCAGCACTATTGACGAAGAGGCCGGACTGTACCAATTGGCTCGACGGGAGTTTTAGCAGGTTTGCTTGTGTTTCTTCTGATCGCTCAATATCTGGGAGCCGTTACGTACAGCTTGTGCCACTGACGGTTTGTGGGCATGTGATGTGATCACTTCATACTGCTAGCGTATTGACGAGTTTTAGAGTCCCACAAAGGGGTCTCCTAGCTCAGACGAAACGATGTGGGGTGCATATGAGATATGCGCGGGAGCTCGATTAATTGGGTGTATTGGATACCGTATTTTAATCGGGCGTTTACTATTTGACAAGTCGTATATGATATGACCGGGTTATTAAATCAAGTGTTGATTTAATATCAAATCCATTAGCTCATTTATTAAAACCTATTTCTTTATGATGCATGCATGGGTGTATGTATATGTTGATATGGATGCACACATGCAAGCATACATGTGTCATGGTTGATGATACATTGGTGGTGGCAATGCAAGACTTACATGGTTACATATTTAGATATTTTGATTATTTGAGAAAAGCAAAAATGGGATTAATACCATGGTTTAATTACCCATGGTTTTAGCCCATGGTTTTGCTTAAACTCAAGTTACAAAATATCTAGATATTTTGTAACCAGAGTTTAGCATGGCATGACTCTCACTTACTCTCTTGAGTTTAGTTAGAGTTATTCATTATTCTCTTTAGTCAAGCTTGAGCCATCTCCTTCTTCCTCTCTCTCCTCAAAGCTCTCTAGGGTTTTAAAAGAAAGAGAAGAAATTAAAAAGAAAAGGTTTTTAAGTGAGATCCAAACCCACATCACAATTCTACTTTAGTCTAGCCCACTAGTGTGGAGTGTTTGCTTCATCTTCATCCTTGATCAAGTGAAGCTTGGAGCTTGAGTAAAGGGACTTCGTGGTGGATCATCGTGGACTTGGAAGGACACAAGACAACCGGTTCAAATCCTACTCGATCCAAGGAGTCAAGGAAGAGGTCTACAAAGGTTGTATTTTCTCCCCGCTTAGTGTCTATATAGTATGTGATACTATAGTTTGTTACTCTATTTTTCTAGTTCGATTCATGATTGGAATTGTTTAGCACCCTCTAAATTTTTGTTATAGCATGTGTGATGCAACCCTATACCTAGGATGGTGCTAGAGAATCCCTACAGTGGTATCAAAGCCAGGCTAGAAACTTAGACGATGTTAGATTAATTACGAAACCGAAACAACTCCGAATTAACAATTTCTGCAACCCTGAAATTAAACTCTCTGTCGATTTTTAAATGGGCTCGAAAAATTTTTTAAACAACTGCATGTAGGGTTCCTAGGCACTCTAGTGAGGTCTCCCAAGCCATCAACCATGGCAATTTCAAAAATTATGGTGCCTACAAACCCTAAACTACGGATCGATAACTAGATGTCTAGGCGAACAATGAACTAGTTAACACTTAACTAATGAGAAAACGGAAATACAACCTTTGTAGATCCGGTGCTCCACCTCCATAGCTCCGCAACGAAGTCCTCTCCACTGTCCAAATCAAATCCGGGCTCTAGCGTCAGCTTCGTCGGAGAATGGGCAAGCTAGGTCGTCGATGTCCATGCCGAAGATGATCTACGTCGAAGCATCGCAAGATCAAGCTCTGACTTCACCAAGTCACGAAACTTGTGAAGGAAACACACTCTACTACTTGGCAAGAGGTAGAGGATGAAGAAATAGGAAGTGGGTAGACTTTAGTTTTGGATTTCTCACTCATTTCCATCACTTGCCATTGATGGGGCAAGCTTTCTTCACTTGAAGAAAATGGAAGAAGAAGAAGATGATATATGATAAGTTAATTAAAAATCAATATAAAAACAATACTTATCATAATATTAACCCTAGTCAAGTGTAGAGAATGAATCATGGTTAGTGGGAATGGTTAGGGTTAAGAATGAGATAAGAATGGTTGACTTGATCAAAGCTTCATGAAGCTTCAACTAAAGAACAAAATTAGCCACCATCCTTATCTATTTTCTTTTATTCATTTATCAAAAATAAAAGGATAATTAAATAAGATAAACGAATAACAAATAATAAACCCTAACCATTTCATTAACCAAGGTTTAATACTTTACACTTAACCAAAAAGCATATATCATCAAACATGATACAAGCAAGTGCACAAAATCATATCGCATATGCAATGCGCACACCCGAGTGAGAAAATCCATTTAAAGTGAACCGATACTAGTTAATGCAAAGTAATATATCAAATATATAATAATGCATTAAATCATTAAATCAACACTTGATTTAACGATCCGGTCATATCGCATATAACCGACTAGTATCATTAGTAACAACTTATCGAATCAACACTTGATCCGATAACCCGGCTATAACGCATATAACCGATCAATGTCACATCGCGAGAATCGAATACAGTATCACATACCGTATTATTCTCGGTCCCGCACATATCTCATATGCGCTCCTATTTCATTTCGCTTGAGCGAGGAAACCTCTGTGTAGGACTCTAAAGACTCGTCAATACGCCGGCAGTAGGCGATGATCATATCAAACATCCACAAGCCGCAAGCGGTCTGCTAAACGTAACGGCCACCCGGGTATTGAGCGATCTGAAGATCGACGAGCTAGCCCGCTCACACTCCAGTGAATCCGACCAGTAACACTACCGTACAGTCCGGTCTGATCGTCTGATATGTCGCATATCTCGCCTAGGGGTGGTAAACGTCAGACCCCAATAGCTTAATAAGTCGTGTCGATATGAGGTCTATAACTATTCGAGAAACTACTGGTAACACTTACCAGTAAATCTCAGCAACCCTGGCCAGGGATTTCCTGTTATAGCCAATCGAACACAGCGCAACATCAACCCCCTATACCGGGAGAGACGAATCCCCTCCTATCGCTCATTGCCTTCATGTGACTCGGGACTGTACCCAAAAACCACCGTTTTGCACGCCCTCTTGGACGTGGTAAGATGGAAATCAAAGCACAGTGGGAACCACACAAGACTCTATGACGATCTCGGGTCAACAGACTACTCTGTACCAGTGTCACCAGAGAACTGCCATCTGACGTGAGGTATAATACCATCTGGGAGTTCTCGGCGAGTCCGTCCAGTGTACCCAGTCTCTACTGAGCACCCGTATATCTCCTCTGATGTCAAACACCGATGGATATGGGATCATCCATCGCCCATCTATATGGGTCGAGAAGGTATACGCTAGTCTACTCTGGTATATCGATGCCCCGTCTCGATACACCCACGACTAGGGACTTTGAAGGATGTACTTATAGACTACCATGTCCCCACTAGTATGATCCGCATCATAGTCCAGGTAGTCAAGTACAGATCCTAAGGGCTTTACCAACATGTAACAGAGAGACAATCAGCATACACGTTAAGGTAAAGGGTAACCAGATAGCATACTATCATGTCGAGCAAGAAAGTCCTCCCTATATATGTCCCAGCATCCACTACAATATACATTCTATGTACAGTAATGGCCTCTAGGGCATACATATAACTAACAATCTCCCACTTGCACTAGGGCCATCTGTAGCAGTGGTTGTAGTATCTCATACTCAACCATCCCATAAAAGTCTCTCTCTGGGAACAGGCCTTTGTGAGTGGATCCGCTGTGTTGTCCTCTGAGTCTACTCTCCTAACCTCGATCACCCTGGAGATCAACCATCTCCATGATCAGGTGATACTGCCTTAGAATATGTCTGGATCACTGATGGGACCGGCGTTCCTCGGCATAAGCCACAACTCCATTGTCACACAATGGGAGGAACATAGTTCATCTCATGAACCAATATACACCCAAACAGCCTCTTTGGTAGCATCTTAAGTAGCGATGTATCCTGCCTTTATCGTCTAGTATGTCACGGTATCTAGCTTGGAACTCTTCCAACATACCGTCCCTTTACCAAGGGTATAGACAATGCCTGTGACTGACATTCAGTCGTCTTTATCACCCTGGAACCCTTCCAGTGATTCTCCCCAGGATCGGTTGATACCATCTCACTACAACTAGTGAGAATGCTAACATCCAATTAAATCTATCTCATAGATCCAAAACTCAGGATTTAGGAGGTATCATTTTGATCCTATATGGAGAATCATAGTGATAAGCGGAGATTGATCGAGCGTAGCATAGGAAACTCCTTCCCTATCAAGAGTATGTCACCCACGTACTCTACGAGGATCGTCACCATACTCCCTACTACCTTCTTGTTTGTACAAGGTTCATCTACCATTTTGATGATGTCAACTTCTTTGACTAACACATCAAAACAGACGTTCCAACTCCGCGATGCCTGCTTTATCCTATAAAGCATCTTGCACACGTTTCCGCTGCTCCCACTGTCTACGAAACCCTCTGGCTGTGTACTTATAGACACTCTCTTCTAAACATCATTTAGAAAAGCTGTCATGACACCCAACCACCAGATATCGTAGTCATGGTATGTAGCCGTGACAAGTAGGATCTGGATGGACTTAAGCATAGCTACTTGAAAAGGTTTCATCATTATCCGTACCTGGTCAATGATGCAAACTTTTAACAAGTCTAGCTTTGAAAGTCTCAACTTTTCCATGTACACCAAGTAATCTTCTCAAGATATACTTGCTCCTGATGGGGATTTAACCCTTCAGATATAGCAACCAAAGTCCATACTTTGCTGGAGTACATGGATTCCATCTCAGATCGCTAAACATCCAGCCATTCTTACAGAGTCTTACTCTCGATGGCCAGCTCGAAGCTAGTTGGGTCATCATCTCATGACGCAATCCTCGCTCCCACTGTCATAGAGAAACCGAAGTATCTCTCAGGTGGGTGAGGAACCCTACTAGATCGGCGGAGAGGGTGAGGTTCGTTGGTAACTATTGAATCCTTTGGTTCTATCAAATCATCTGTTGTAGTTTGTATAGCTGGAACCTTTCCAGTTTTACATAACAGACCTTGCCTCGAGCTTGTCCGGATTATGCTTTTAGACATAGGCCGGTCAACCCCAAATCTTAACTAGCTTAAGACATGGGCTCTTCCCTTTCCATATCGCATATGAAGTGGTAGGTAACTGATTTGATTCGAACCTATTCAATAGGTATGCAGCTTCTCAAGCGCATAACTCCCACAAGGAAACAGGTAACTCAGTATTACTCATCATAGAGCACACCTTATCACATAGGGTGTGATTGCTCCGCCCCGATATACCATCGTGCTATGGTGTATACGGAGGAGTAATGCTGAGAGAGAATCTCATTCTCCTTTAGAATAGTCCAGTATTTCCGTGCTCAAGTATTCTCCTCCTTGATCTCATCATAGGACATAATACTTATACCCGTGTTTTGGTTCTCTACTTGTAACTTATATTCTGTGAATATCTCAAAAGGTTCGGACTTGTGTTTCAACAGGAACATAGGTCTAAAACTCGAAAGATCATCAGAGAACGTAATGAAGTATAAAGAACTTGTCCTGGCATGTGTAGACAGGAGACCTTACATACATCATCATGTATCAGTCCCAAGAGTTTACTAACTCTTTCTCTGTTTCCATTAAACGGAGCTATGGTCATCTTATCTTTGTGACATAACTGGCGAGTTTCACAAGATGTAAGTTCAAACTAATTTAAATATGCATCTTTATGTAACTCTAGCCAGTCGGGTCGTATTGATCTGACCTAGTCTACAATACCTTAAGAAGGATTCGTTCATTTCTGAACTCTTCCTCTTGTGTGTGTTCCATATACTTAGAACTGTAGTTTGATTTAGAACATCAATGCTTTTAGACAACGTGCCTGAACCGATCAACTTTTGATATAGGAAATATTCAAAACATTATCCAACAATACAAAATTATATCGTTTCTTTACTAATAAAGAGACAGATATGATTTTGTATATCAGGTTCGGTATCTAATAACATTTGTTCAGAATCAATGTATTTGGAATACAGGGTGACAGTGACCAACAGACTTGGCTGCAACACTTGCCCCGTTTTCTGCCTCATGAAACTTATCACCCGTTCTCAGTTCTTTACCTATCTGTAGCCCTATGTAACAGATTACATATCTGGGATCCTGATCTGGTATCACATACCCAGGATGTTTAGGACACTGAGAAACAGTTCTGTATAATGAACACACCCGAAGATGATGCATCAACATGCACTCTCTTCGTTTGGGCGGCACGGGAATTTTGGTAATCCCCTATTTCCTGCTCTGTCTTATAACAATTATAAGTTGGAGCGGGACCAACGTTCCCCAGCTCAGTATAACAAGCGGGTTCGGTCAATAATCCGTATTATTATCTTGATTAAGGCGTGATATGGTCGCTACCAGGAGAGAGAGAGAAGAAAACACTCAGCGTGCGCTCTGTCAAGAATAGATTGGTTATTATTTTATCTAATCAGGATGGCTCCCACTGCTTTTTATCAAATCTTCCTTCAAACCCTAAAAGGAAAGACTAGCCGGGATTAATTACACACTACAAGTTCGCCAATGTTTCAGCCAGGCCAGTGTCGGTACTTTGAGGGAGGTCCCCCGTGCTTTCGCACGAACCTAATTAATGTAAACCTCGTTTTCCCAGAGGCGTAACCTTGTTAACACCTTTCTAGATACCTACTTGATCGGCTAATTGTAATGTATAAAACTCTCCCAGGAGTAACTCTTACTCGCAGCGGGTATCGGGATCCAACTATCTCATAGAAGGTATGCAATCTCATTGCAAATTTCAACACTTGAAATTCCCGATAATATTTTGCCCCTAGCTCGCTATGACCTTGACGAATGCCAAACAACCCATAGTCCACTAGTCAAGTTCAACCCGTACATTACTTGATCGAATTAAACCCACCCGCACGACCCTTGACGAATGCCAAACAACGCCGTACGAATACCCTAATCCAATCTGCATCATATGCATAAGCAGATAAATACTAGTTAGCTACCGCACACTACGCCTTGACGAATGCCAAACTACCGTAGCACGAATACTAACTAGTACTTATCTGTAATGACGGAGGGCTACGACAGGTTTTTCTGAAAACCTATTGCGTAATGAACTTGATATCGTTGTAGGATCGAATGAATTTTGAAATGGAGTGCTTTTGAGGCTTTTCTAGTTTTGCTAAAGGAGTCACTCCCGGTGAAGGGATCGTCGGTCATTTCCTCGTCGAATGAGGTGCGGGATATATCGTATATATCACTGTGCAAAGCAAAAACACTTAAAAGCAATCAAAAGACAAACCGAGTGTGTAGCATCTGCCAGTTATTGCTAAAGGAGTCACTCCCGGTGAAGGGATCTCGGTCCTTTCCTTATCGAATAAGGTGCAGGATATATCATATATACCGCTGTGCAAAGCAAGAACTGTAGCTACCTGTTTTATTTTGAAATTCGATTCTACAACATCTTAGGTTTCTTTTATTTCATTAATCACATTAATGAAGTCCCATCATTTAAGTACCTAAACATCACAGATAAATACGACGTACACTTATGCCATCCGCATTCGCCTCGATGTCCCTTCGTGCACCGTTAGGTTAGGTAACTAACGACAGAGCGGGGCAGGGCTAGTACGGGTGTAAAACATAAGTAACGCCTATATAATATATCATATATACTATATAAAGTATCTATCACAGAACATCACATGATCACATCACAGATATCGCAGCAGAAGAAACATATGAAATATTGGATATACTAGGACGTCCGTGTTTTCAATACGAGCCAGTATAAAACACGGATTCCACGGTCGTGATGAATAGCCAAACCCACACCCTTAGACCCCTACGAGAGCGGCAAGCAACCCTACCAATTCTGGAGTTAGGAGACCCGGACCCGACTCCTCGAGTTGGTCTCCCACTGGACTCCAGAACCCGGTTACTTGTGCCCTCCTCCTTGGGTCTATCCTAGTGCGGAAAAGTAAATAATATACAACAGGTGACAACTCCCGCAACCTGGAAGCGCCCCAATAAAAGAATATTACATACAAGTTTTTACATGAATGAAAATGAAAAACACTCATCTCACATAAAAACCCCCGGCTATTCAAACACGACGATCCAATATAACATATCCAGCAACACATAACATCACATGTCATCAACGTAAGTAAATATGCGCATCCCAATTGTCGTTGACGTATAGCAACGAAACCGGCGATATCACATATTACACTTACGGTCACAGAAAAGAAAGTGTAAAACTACAACAGTTGGAATCCGCAACCTCCTCAGACATCGCATGCCTGACCAAATGAATTACTTAGACATCGCATGCCTAACAATTATAAACCCCGCATTTTAGTCTCAAAATCGAAAACTCTTTTCAATATTAAGTCGGGCAATTCAACAAGATTCCCGACATCCTGATCGAATGCTCGTCGCAAACTTCAGTAGACGGCCGCACCCCCGATACCGTCGACGAAGTGCACCAAGGCGGAACACCGCTACCGCGAGCACCCGAACGGATGCTTCCGGCGACGGGGTTCTCCTACAGTCACTTGGTCGGGGCTATGGAGCGAGGCTGTCTATTAAGTTTACCCGGCGAGTATCCGCGTACGCTACGTGATTGCAACGGACTTTTGATCACATCAAAATTCCGTGGCAACCGATCAAGTGAGACTAAACTGCTACGTTTATAACATTCATTTAGTTATCAAATAACTACTTGTGAATTCCAATTATTGTATCCCATTCCAGATAAACAGAAAATGTTAAACTTTTCGATCGAACATTCGAACACCCAAGTTTTCCCGATACAGCTCAACACATGAAATAAGTCTAACAACATTCCGTTCGTACCTCAATACCAACGGTCCAGCCGTAGAAGGGTCAAGCCAACGCCTCACATGTGGCACGCCGTACTGCCCCAAACCCGAAGGTTCAAAGGGCAGTTCAAGACGGTCACATAATCGAGTTAAGGTTTGTTGTCTTCTAGAGGGACCATCGCGTTACTTGCACTACTTAGAAAGTCGTTAAACTACGGAAAAATCCAACACTTGGAAATTTTCCGACAGGGAAAAATTGGGTATTTATATCCGGTCGAACTTTTTAACATATTCTAAAAATTATCCGGAAAACCATACAGACAAAATTTGATACTCCGATCGAAACACCGAATCCCCAAATCAATCCCAGAAAATTTAACTCTGTAAAAAATATTAAAAATTCCCAGAAAAACCAGCAATAAAATATAAGAATTACTGTGCATAAAGTGATGCACAAAACTCCAAACAGGCCGCGGATCCGCCGCCTCATCCTACTGTGAGGCCGCGGATCCGCGCTAAGTCCAATGAATCAGTCGCCTGAATTTATACAGTAATTCTTATAATTATTTATTGAATTTTTTAGGCATTTTTAATACACAAAAATCCAGAAATACAGAAAACGTCCAGAGAGCTAATTTTTGGGTCGAGTTTCGGTTCGATCGGACTTCAGATTCCGTCTGGACTTCGCCTAAGGCTCTAGCCAGGCTCTGATACCACTGTAGGGTTCCTAGGCACTCTAGTGAGGTCTCCCAAGCCATCAACCATGGCAATTTCAAAAATTATGGTGCCTACAAATCCTAAACTACGGATCGATAACTAGATGTCTAGGCGAACAATGAACTAGTTAACACTTAACTAATGAGAAAACGGAAATACAACCTTTGTAGATCCGGTGCTCCACCTCCATAGCTCCGCAACGAAGTCCTCTCCGCTGTCCAAATCAAATCTGGGCTCTAGCGTCAGCTTCGTCGGAGAATGGGCAAGCTAGGTCGTCGATGTCCATGCCGAAGATGATCTACGTCGAAGCATCGCAAGATCAAGCTCTGACTTCACCAAGTCACGAAACTTGTGAAGGAAACACACTCTACTACTTGACAAGTGGTAGAGGATGAAGAAATAGGAAGTGGGTAGACTTTAGTTTTGGATTTCTCACTCATTTCCATCACTTGCCATTGATGGGGCAAGCTTTCTTCACTTGAAGAAAATGGAAGAAGAAGAAGATGATATATGATAAGTTAATTAAAAATCAATAGAAAAACAATACTTATCATAATATTAACCCTAGTCAAGTGTAGAGAATGAATCATGGTTAGTGGGAATGGTTAGGGTTAAGAATGAGATAAGAATGGTTGACTTGATCAAAGCTTCATGAAGCTTCAACTAAAGAACAAAATTAGCCACCATCCTTTTCTATTTTCTTTTATTCATTTATCAAAAATAAAAGGATAATTAAATAAGATAAATGAATAACAAATAATAAACCCTAACCATTTCATTAACCAAGGTTTAATACTTTACACTTAACCAAAAAGCATATATCATCAAACATGATACAAGCAAGTGCACAAAATCATATCGCATATGCAATGCGCACACCCGAGTGAGAAAATCCATTTAAAGTGAACCGATACTAGTTAATGCAAAGTAATATATCAAATATATAATAATGCATTAAATCATTAAATCAACACTTGATTTAACGATCCGGTCATATCGCATATAACCGACTAGTATCATTAGTAACAACTTATCGAATCAACACTTGATCCGATAACCCGACTATAACGCATATAACCGATCAATGTCACATCGCGAGAATCGAATACAGTATCACATACCGTATTATTCTCGGTCCCGCACATATCTCATATGCGCTCCTATTTCGTTTCGCTTGAGCGAGGAAACCTCTGTGTAGGACTCTAAAGACTCGTCAATACGCCGGCAGCAGGCGATGATCATATCAAACATCCACAAGCCGCAAGCGGTCTGCTAAACGTAACGGCCACCCGGGTATTGAGCGATCTGAAGATCGACGAGCTAGCCCGCTCACACTCCAGTGAATCCGACCAGTAACACTACCGTACAGTCCGGTCTGATCGTCTGATATGTCGCATATCTCGCCTAGGGGTGGTAAACGTCAGACCCCAATAGCTCAATAAGTCGTGTCGATATGAGGTCTATAACTATTCGAGAAACTACTGGTAACACTTACCAGTAAATCTCAGCAACCCTGGCCAGGGATTTCCTGTTATAGCCAATCGAACACAGCACAACATCAACCCCCTATACCGGGAGAGACGAATCCCCTCCTATCGCTCATTGCCTTCATGTAACTCGGGACTGTACCCAAAAACCACCATTTTGCACGCCCTCTTGGACGTGGTAAGATGGAAATCAAAGCACAGTGGGAACCACACAAGACTCTATGACGATCTCGGGTCAACAGACTACTCTGTACCAGTGTCACCAGAGAACTGCCATCTGACGTGAGGTATAATACCATCTGGGAGTTCTCGGCGAGTCCGTACAGTGTACCCAGTCTCTACTGAGCACCCGTATATCTCCTCTGATGTCAAACACCGATGGATATGGGATCATCCATCGCCCATCTATATGGGTCGAGAAGGTATACGCTAGTCTACTCTGGTATATCGATGCCCCGTCTCGATACACCCACGACTAGGGACTTTGAAGGATGTACTTATAGACTACCATGTCCCCACTAGTATGATTCGCATCATAGTCCAGGTAGTCAAGTACAGATCCTAAGGGCTTTACCAACATGTAACAGAGAGACAATCAGCATACACGTTAAGGTAAAGGGTAACCAGATAGCATACTATCATGTCGAGCAAGAAAGTCCTCCCTATATATGTCCCAGCATCCACTACAATATACATCCTATGTACAGTAATGGCCTCTAGGGCATACATATAACTAACACTGCAGAAGCTTGCATTTGTTGCACTGAGAGCACAAAACAAAA
This sequence comes from Agapanthus africanus, assembly GCA_030015575.1. Taxonomy (NCBI): domain Eukaryota; kingdom Viridiplantae; phylum Streptophyta; class Magnoliopsida; order Asparagales; family Amaryllidaceae; genus Agapanthus; species Agapanthus africanus. The sequence continues at coordinate 824,477,212 of CM057338.1, read as the reverse complement.
TTGAGGCAATTCCCTCGGATTTCACCCGAGCACATCCCCTCAAAACCCGGTGAGGCTGGCCATTTGTGCCCAGAATCGCCTCAATTTTTTCCTGTGCTCTGGTCTATAGATTTTGGGGTTTCAGGTATTGTTTGTTTAAGCCAAAATTTCATGTGATGGTAATTTTTCTTAGGGGCTTATTTGGAGTATTTTGTAGTCGTAACTTTAACAATTTTTGGTAACTTGGACAGTATTTAACAGTTCGAGCGAACATCAATCACCCCCCATTACCCTCGCTGGAAATTTTCCAAGTTTTGGAATTTCCTAAGTTAAATATATTTGAATGTTCATGCAAGTAACCCTATGAACCCTCTAGAGGAACAAAACCCTAACTCGATTCTATGACCATGGAACCGCGGCTAAACCTTAGGGTTTTCCGAAGTCTTGTGGCGCCATAGGTGAGACAAGGGTTGACCCTTCTACGGTTGGTCCATAGGCACTGTGGCACGTTTTTGGGTATTTTAGTTTTGCTCAAGTGTTGAGCTCTCGGGGTAATTTGTGGGTGTTTGTTGACTCAATCGAAACGTTTAACATTGTCTAGATATTTGTGAATGTGATACAATAATTGGAATCTACACTAATTAGTTTTATGAAAAGTAATTTGTTGCGTGTAAATCTAATGTTTTGGCCTCGGTAGAATCGGGAATCTTGTTGAATTACCCGGCTTCTTTTGAAAAGATATTTTCATAGTTGAGACCTAAATATAAGATTTGCATTGTTAGGCATGAAATCCTGAATATGTGACATTCCGGGTTTATGATGACTAAAAGCAGTGTTGATTCCAATTGTTGTAGTTTTTCACTTTCTTTTCTGCGACCGTAAGTGTAGTATGCGGTGTATCGCCGGTTTCGTTGCTATACATCAACGACAATTGGGATACGCATACTTACTTACGTTGATGATATGTGATATTATGTGTTGTTGAGATATGATGTACAGGATCGTCGTGAATGAATGGCCGGGGGTTTTATATGAGATGAGAGATTTACTTTTCATTCATGTAAAATTAATTGTATGTAATATTCTTTTATTGGGGCACTTCCGGGTTAAGGATGATGTCACCATTGTTGTATATTATTTACTTGTCCGCATTAGGATAGACCCAAGAAGGGGAGCACAAGTGACCGGGTTCTAGGGTTCAGTGGGAGGCCATCTCGAGGAGTCGAGACCGAGTCTCCTAAACTCTAGAATTGGTAGGGTCACTTGCCGCTCTCGTAAGGGTCTAGGGGTGTGGGCTTGGTTGTTCATCGCGACCGTGGAATCCGTATTTTCTATTGTTGGCTAAATACAAAATACGGATCTCCTAGTATATCCTGTATTTTCATATATGTGCTTCTGCTATTGATATTCTGTGATGTGATCACTTTATATGTTGAGACGAATGATGTATTATATATATGATATATAATAAACATTGCTTATGTTTTGCATCCGCGCTAGTCCCGCCCCACTATGCCGTTAGTTAAGTAACCTAACGGTACATAACGGGACATTGTGGCAAATGCGGATGGCATAAGCATACGTTCTATTTTCGTTTCTTTTCTGTAATGGCTTAAGGACTTAAATGATGGGACTACATTAATAAGATTAATGTAAACAAAAAGAAACCTAAAATGATGTTGTAGAATCAAATTTGAAACCTACTCGGCTTTTTATGAAAAAGCAAGTTTTCAAATTGCGGAGCTTAAGCCACTCCTTTTAAGCCATTGGATTCTACAACGATATCAAGTTCAAAGCGTTAAAGGTTTTCTTAAAAACTATTCGCAACCCTCCGTCATTTTAGGAAGTAGAGTACTTAGTATTCGTGCTACGTATGTTGATTATAGTCAAGGCGTAGTGTACGGTAGCTAAGTGATGTCTTCCTACACAGCATATGATGCGATTAATTAAGACAATCATGTGATTATGTTGATTATAGTCAAGGGTCATATGGGTGGTCTAATTAATCATGAAATGGCGGGTAGAATTTGACTAGTACTAATGATATATTGATTATAGTCAAGGTCATAAGTTACTAGGGGTAAAAACCATATCGGGAGTATCAAGAGTTGAAATTTGCAATGAGATTGCATACCTTCTATATGATAGTAGGATCCCGATCCCACTATGAGAAATAGTTACTCCCGGGAGAATTTTGCATTTTACAATTAGCTAACTCATTAGGTGTCTAGAAAGGTTTCAACGGGGCTACGCCTCTGGGAAAATGAGGTTTATTTTAATTAGGTCCGTGCGAAAGCACGGGGAACCTCCCTCAGAAGTACCGGCACTGGCCTAGCTGAACGGTTAGCGAAGTTGTAGAATGTAAGTAATCCTGGCTAATTTTTTTCCTTTTAAGGTTTCAAGAAAAATTTGATAAAAGCAGTGGGAGACATCGATTAGATAAGATAAATAACCAATCTGATCTTTGCAAGAGCTTTCGCTGAGTGTATTCTTTTCTCTCTCCTAATGGCAAATAACCATGACTGGACTTAAGCTACTGTTAGGGAAAAATAAGCTTACCGGACCAAACTATAAAGACTGGTTGAGGAACATTAACATTGCTCTCACATATGATAAAATATCGTATGTCCTCACTGCCTCAGCCCTGCCCAAACCAGGCCCCGAATCATCTGTAGCGGATAGGGAGATCCGCCAAACGTGGGATATTGACTGTGCTACTGCCAAATGAATCGCGCTTGCATCGATGGACAATACACATCAAAAGCAACACGAGGAGATGGATGTACAATCCATCTTTCTCGATACAAAGGAGTTGTATAGGGAGCAATCTCGTATCCTACGATACGAAACATCTCGAAAGCTGTTTCAGATGCGGATGGCTCCTGGCACTTCAAAAGGTGACCACGTTTTGAAGATGATAGCTCTTATTGAAGAGCTTGAGGGCCTCAGATGGACAATGGATAACGAGCAATATACGGATGTTGTTCTACAGTCTCTTCCCTCTGCCATTGCTTCTTTCATAGTGAACTTCAACATGCACAACATGGGGAAGTCACTACCCGAACTTCTCAATATATTGAGAAATGCGGAGAGCACGTTTAAGGCGAAGTCTCCCTCTCTGCTTGTTGGGCAATCTTCCTCATCCGTCCCAAAAGCCAAGGCCAAGGGAAAGAACAAGAAGAAATCCACCAAGCCGAGAGGTGGAATCAAGAAGGCAAAGGGGAAAGACAAATCCAAAGCTGCAGAGTCGGGAAAAGGAGAATGTTTCTATTGCAAGAAGACGGGGCACTGGAAGCGGAACTGTACTGAGTACCTTGGTCTTAAGAAAGGGAAGCATTGTGATGCTTCAGCTTCAGGTGTGTTCGTAACTGAAAACTGTTTTTCTATAAACTCTGCTTCCTGGGTATTGGATACCGGTTCGGGTTCTCATATCTGCAATTCTGTGCACGGGTGGAGAAATAGAAGAGTTTTGAAGACAGGTGATCATACTCTCCGGGTTGGAAATGGTTCCAATGTACATGCAGTTTCAGTGGGAGAGTGTCATTTGGGGTTGCCATCGGGTTGTATATTGGTTTGAACCCATGTTATTTTGTACCAAGCATGCTTTGTAATATAATATCCATTTCTTTGTTGAACAATGAAGGATATCATTTTGTATTACAGCATAATATTATGAACATTAAACTGAATCAAGAGTTGATTGGTTGTGGTACACTTAATAACGGGATATACGTCCTTAAAAAACACACAATTTTCAACATACAACGCACAAATAAAAGAAAATTTTCAGATATAAATGAAGCTTTTCTTTGGCATTGTAGACTTGGTCATATTAATGAAACAAGACTAAACAAGCTTCATTAAGATGAATATTTAAATTTTTTTGAGTATAAATCTTATGAGACTTGTCAGTCTTGTACCAAAGGGAAAATGACCAAAACTCCGTTTACTGGACACGGAGAAAGAGTTACTGAGCTCTTGGGTCTCATACATAGTGATGTATATGGGCCAATGTCTACACATGTGAGAGGTGGTTTTTCTTACTTCATAACTTTTACTGATGATTTCTCAAGATTCGGTCATGTGTTTTTAATAAAGCATAAGTTTGAAGCTTTCTAGAAATTCAAGGAGTAGAAACTTGAAGTAGAAAAACAAACTGGAATGAGCATCAAGATGCTTCGATCAGATCGAGATGGTGAGTATCTTAGTACAGAGTTTTCGAACTTCCTAAAAGAGAATGGGATTCTCTCTCAGCTCACTCCCCCTTACACACCAAAGCACAACGGTGTGTCAGAGCGGCAGAATCGAACCCTATTAGATATGGTACGATCCATGATGAGTGGTGCTGAGTTGCCCCTCTCCTTTTGGGGGCATGCATTGGAGACTGCAGCTTTTCTGTTGAACAGGGTTCCAACCAAGACCGTGTCTACCACTCCATATGAGATATGGTATGGGAAGAGACAATCTCTTAAGCGAGTTAAGATTTGGGTTGTCCGGCTTTTGTCAAAAAGCAGAATCCGGACAAACTCGAGACACGATCAGTCAAGTGTGTATTTGTGGGATATCCAAAAGATTCATATGGATGTCTTTTCTACCACAAAGAGGAACAAAAGGTGTTTGTTTCTCGAAATGCCACATTTTTAGAAAATGAGATTTTTCCAAATGATGCTGATGGCAATGTGGTAGATCTAGAAGAGGTTCTAGAGACACAAATTACAAATGACGACTTGGTTGAACCTGAAGTTGCAACAGAACCAAATGAACCTCAGTCACTCCGTAGATCTGGTAGGACTTCTCACCCACGGGAGAGGTACTACGGTTTTCTTATTTATGGTGATGGAGAAGATTGCATCATGGATGATGATGACCCTACCAGTTTTCAGCAAGCTATTACGAGTGGTGACTCTGTGAAGTGGCTGGATGCCATGAGATCTGAAATGGAGTCTATGTACACCAACAAAGTATGGAATTTAGATGTTGTACCCTCTGGGGTAAAACCAGTAGAGTGCAAATGGATTTTTAAGAGAAAGATCAGTATAGATGGGCAGGTGGAGACCTATAAGGCAAGGCTTGTGGAGAAAGGATTTCGAAAAAGACCAGGACTGGACTATGACGAAACCTTTTCTCCTGTAGCCATGATTAAATCCATTCGGATCCTATTTGCTATTGCTGCTCACTACGACTATGAAATCTGGCAGATGGACGTCAAAACGGCTTTTCTAAATGGTGATTTAGAAGAATGCGTTTATATGGATCAGTCAGAGGGCTTCATTGATAGTGGGAGCAGCGGGAAAGCATGTAGGTTGCTTAAATCCATTTATGGATTAAAGCAGGTATCACGGAGTTGGAACATCTGTTTTGATGATGTTAGCAAAGAGTTTGATTTCGTCAAAAATCCATATGAACATTGTGTTTATAAGAAGATTGTAGGAAGTACTGTCACATTCCTCTTATTGTACGTGGATGACATCCTTCTGATAGAAAACGATATTCCTATGCTACAATCGGTCAAACTGTTCTTATCACAAAGGTTCTCCATGAAGGACCTGGGTGATGCCTCGTACATATTGGGCATGAAGATCTATAGGGATAGATCTAAAAGGTTATTGGGATTGTCCTAAACCAGGTACATTAACACCATCCTAAAGAGGTTTAGTATGGAAGACTCCAAGCGGGGTTCCTTACCCGCTAGTCATGGAGTCACTCTCTCCAAGGACTTTTGCCCAAAAACTGATGAAGAGAGAGCTCGCATGAGCATTATACCCTACGCTTCTGCTGTAGGATCTATAATGTGTGCGATGTTATATACACGCCCTGATGTAGCTTATGCACTGGGTGTAGTAAGAAGATATCAATCCAACCCAGGGGAGAATCACTGGACTGTTGTGAAGAACATTCTTAAGTACTTGAGAAGGACTAAAGAAATGTTCTTGTTGTATGGTAACGGAGATCTCCAAATGGAGGCCTTTACGGATTCGAGCTTCCAGAGTGATAAGGATGACAGCAAATCTATTCAGGGTTTGTCTTTATCCTCAATGGAGGGACGGTGTGTTGGAAGAGTTCCAAACAGGATACTGTTGCAGACTCCACGATGGAAGCTGAGTATATTTCTACAAATGATGCTGCCAAGGAAGCCGTCTGGATGAGGAAGTTCATCTCGGAGCTAGGAGTAGTTCCGACCATTATTGATCCAATACCGTTGTATTGTGATAATAATGGAGCTATGGCATTAACCAAAGAGCCCAGGTCCCATCAGCGATCCAGACACATCCTCAGGCGATATCATCTGATCCGGAAGATAGTTGATCGCCGTGAGATCGAGATTCGGAGAGTAGATACAAAAGATAACACCGCGAATCCACTCACCAAGGCCCTCCCTTTGCCGCAGCATGAGCGACTTTTTAAGATGTTGGGTATGAGATACGCCAATAATTGGCCTTAATGCAAGTGGGAGATTGTTGGATATATGTATGCCCTAGATGCCATTATATAATAGTGTATGTACCGGTATGTGTATATATATATATTCAGGGGACATTCTTGCTCGACATGATAGTATGCTATCTGGTTACACTTTTATCTTAACATGTTCATTTGATCATGCTTTCATCCATTTGGTACATGTTGATATAGCCCTTAGGATATGCTTGACTACTGAGATTATGATGTGGATCATACTAGTGGGACATGTGTAGTTTATGAGCATATCCTTGAAATGTTCCTAGTCATGTGTGTATCGGGACAGGGCATCGATATCACCAGAGAAGACTAGCCTATACGTTACTTGCCCATATGATGGGCGATGGATGATCCCATATCCATTGGTGTGGTGACACCAAAGATCATATACGGGTGCTCAGTGAGACTGGGTACACTGAACGGACTCGCCGAGAACTCCTATGTGGTATTATATCTATCGTCGGATAGAAGTTCTCAGGTGACACTGGTACAGGTTAGTCTGTAGATCCGAGATCGTCATAGAGTCTTGTGTGTCCTCCTACTGTACTTTGATCTCCACCCTACCATGGCACTACTGAGTCGTGCAAACAGGTGGATTTTGGGTACAGTCCCGAGGCACATGGAGGCAATGAGCGATAGGATGGGTTTCGTCTCTCCCGGTATTAGGGGTTGATGTTGCACTATATACGATTGGTTATAACAGGAAGTCCCTGGCCAGGGCTGCTGAGATTTACTGATAAGTGTTATCAGTAGTTTCTCGATCTGTTATGAGACATATGCCGGCATAACTTATTGGGTTAGTGGGGTCGACGATACTACCCTTAGACTTGATATGCAGCACTATTGACGAAGAGACCGGACTGTACAGTAAGTGTTACCAGTTGGCTCGATGGGAGATTTAGCAGGTTTGCTTGTGTTTCTTCTGATCGCTCAATACCTGGGAGCCGTTACGTACAGCTTGTGCCACTGACGGTTTGTGGGCATGTGATGTGATCACTGCCTACTGCTAGCATATTGACGAGTCTCAGAGTCCCACAAAGGGGTCTCCTAGCTCAAGCGAAACGATGTGGGGTGCATATGAGATATGCGCGGGAGCTCGATTAAATGCGTGTATTGGATACCGTATTTTAATCGGGCGTTTACTATTAGACGGGTCGTATGTGATATGACCGGGTTATTAAATCAAGTGTTAATTTAATATTAAATCCATTAGCTCATTTATTAAAACCTATTTCTTTATGATGCATGCATGAGTATATGTATATGTTGATATGGATGCACACATGAAAGTATACATGTATCATGGTTAATGATACATTGGTGGTAGCAATGCAAGACTTACATGGTTACATATTTAGATATTTTGATTATTTGAGAAAAGCAAAAATGGGATTAATACCATGGTTTAATTACCCATGGTTTTAGCCCATGGTTTTGCTTAAACTCAAGTTACAAAATATCTAGATATTTTGTAACCATAGTTTAGCATGGCATGACTCTCACTTACTCTCTTGAGTTTAGTTAGAGTTATTCATTATTCTCTTGAGTCAAGCTTGAGCCATCTCCTTCTTCCTCTCTCTCCTCAAAGCTCTCTAGGGTTTTAAAAGAAAGAGAAGAAATTAAAAAGAAAAGGTTTTTAAGTGAGATCCAAACCCATATCACCATTCTAGTTTAGTCTAGCCCACTAGTGTGGAGTGTTTGCTTCATCTTCATCCTTGATCAAGTGAAGCTTGGAGCTTGAGCAAAGAGACTTCGTGGTGGATCATCGTGGACTTGGAAGGACACATGCCAACCGGTTCAAACCCTACTCGATCTAAGGAGTCAAGGAGGAGGTCTACAAAGGTTGTATTTTCTCCCCACTTAGTGTTAGACACTATATAGTATGTGATACTATAGTTTGTTACTCTATTTTTCTAGTTCGATTCATGGTTGGAATTGTTTAGCACCCTCTAAATTTTTGTTATAGCATGTGGATGCAACCCTAAACCTAGGATGGTGCTAGAGAATCCCTACAAGCCCATCTATTAAGTTCCTATGCATCACAGAAACAACCAAAATAGAATGTACGTGTATGCCACCCGTATTCGCCACGGGGTCCGGAGACTTTATCGTAAGGTTACTTAACTTACGGCAGTGCATAGATAGGGCTAGCGCGGGTGCAAAATATATACAATATTTATATATATCATCATCACAGGAAGCTAATAAACATCACAGGCATGCGATAATCAAAATGGAATAGCAGATAAACTAGGATCCCTGTGTTTTGTTTGAGCCGTAAATGAAAACCAACATTCTCCAATCATGTGGATAGCTCGAACATCACCTAAAACAAAGACCCCTATGAGCGTGCCAAGCTACCCGTCAATTCTAGAAGTGAGGCAACCATCACTCAATGACATTAGTGGGCCACCCGCCACTTCATGGAATTCGGTAACTTGAGCACTCCACCGTGGGTTTATCCTAAACTTTTATAAGTTTGGCGAATAGCCCACCAATTCTAGAGCGAGATGGCTCGAACTCGCCACTGCGAGACAACCACCTGGCACACTCTAGAATTCGACTATTCGAGCACTTCTCTATAGGTTATCCTAATACAAGAATGAATGAATATACATTGGTAATATCGACCTCAACCAGGTCATGTTCCCATAAAAGAATATATATCAAGCAGTAATGACGACCACAATCCAGCCGCTCGTCCCGAATAAACGAATATACAAACATTCTATGATGAGGGGCTATCCACAATGACCATCCAATAAACTATCGCAGGATATACATCTCAACAGAACAAGCAAGTATTTGTAACCCCGTCTAATCGACCTATAGCAATTAGACGACGTATATAAACACATATATAAACACAAAGATATAAACGATGCAAAAGTTTCGAATTTAAAGCTTTCTATCTTGCCCAAATGCAAAGATAACGTTAGATGAAATCTGGGCCAAAATAAACATAACCAAAAACCAAGTTTTCATGAGATTAATCCCCTGAAAAAAATCAGAGACCAGGTTCAAAAACAAAACCGCCCGGGTCGGGGAAAAGTAGATTTCTGTCGGTTTTTTCTTGGAGTTAGGTCCCCGTTTTTCTTCCCAAGTTTTTTTTATCTCATAACAAAACCTCTGCACTTGTTTAAAAAAATTTCATAGATCAAAAAAAATTTCGAACAGAAACATGGTTTCTATGGTTTTGAAAAACGGAAATTTTTAGTTTCGAAATGTAAACGTCGTCTAATACTAGTTTAAGTGTTTGGGTGGCTCTGATACCATGTTAGTAGACACTCGTGCTCATGCTGATAACAAAGGTGGAATACAAAACATAAATTTTCAAATCGTGAGAACGAACTCTACGACGTAGAATCGAATTCAAACATTAAACCAGTAAACCATAGAAGGAGTTTAGCTACTTGGTTAGTAATTACAACCTTTGTAGTTGTGTTCTTCGTATTCTATACCCCTTCTTTAGCTCCTAGGTAGTCCAGAACGAGCTTGAGAGTCGGTTTTCCTCGTCGAAAATGATCCACCTGAAGAACCCTAATCGAAGCTCTAGCTTCATAAAAAAATAAAAAGTGAAGCTACTAGTGATCAAAACTTGCTAAGAATTGATCACTAGGAAGCAGTAGGGGCTAATCTCTAAGTGTTCTCTCATTTTTCTTTTTCCTTTCTCATCTTTCAAAATCTCAAGAGAGAGGAAGAAGTAGAAGCTCAAGAGCGATTGTGTTCAAGTGAGGAAGCATGCCTAAAAATCAACACCCTCACTCTTTTTCTTCTTTTCTCTTTAGAATTTAATAAGTGGATTTGTGAATCACCATGGTGAGTCACAAGTCCACATAATTCTAAGGAGAACATGAAGAAAAGAGAAGAGTGGAGAATGCCACCTCTTATGTACACATATACATATGTATGTGTATATATATAAATATATACAAATACACTAATACAAGTATATGCTACAAATACATACATCCGTATTCGTAACAAAAAACATACACCCATATTCGTATCAAATAAGAATACCCGTATTTGTATTAAAATACAAATACCCGTATTTATATTTTGACACAAATACACGTATTTATACAAATACTCGTATTTGTATAAATACCGTATTTTGTCAAAATACGAATACCGAAAAAAGAGATACTAAAAGAGATATGTAATACTAGCTCCCATTTCATCCAAATGTGATAATCTGGCTATTTTTCAAAACGGTTAGTATTAAAAAAAATGTTCAATTAAAAGTACGTGTATAAAAACACGTGTTTTAATCATACCTAAGTACGTATCAAAATACGTTCACTATATCATTACGCCTGAGCTGGGAAACACTTTGTGTGGGACTCTAAAAACTCGACAAAACGCTGGCAGTGGGTTTAACCACAAACACGTCAGCGACACTTGCTGTACGTAACGGCTACCCAGGTATTGAACGAAAAGAAGGTCGACAAGCAAACTCGTCCGTATCCCTACTGAGCCTTAAAGTGAATCTACGTACAGTCCGATCTGTTCATCTAAGAATATCGTACATCAGGTCTAGGGGGTGGATAAAGTCAGACCCCTAATAACACGATAAGTCGTGTCGTATGAAGCCCATCACCCACTGAGAAACTACTGATCCAAATCAGTAAATCTCGTCCACATTGGCTAAGGACTTCTGGTGATAGCCATCCGTGCACTGCGCGACATCTACCCCCAATACCGGGAAAGGCGGACCCCTAACGATCCGCTCACTGCCTCCATGTTGCTCGGGACTGTACCCAACTAAAACCTGTTTGCATGACTCAGTAGATCCGTGGTAGGGTAGTAATCAAAACACGGTAGGAACTCACATGAGACAAATGACGATCTCAAGTTGATAGACTAAGCTGTACTCATGTCACTAATACTACTATCTAACAATAGGTATAATACCATCTAACATGTTCCCGGCGAGTCCGTCCAGTGTAACTCATAACCCATTGACCACATGTATACAATCTTTGGTGACTAACTAACACCAATGGCTGTGAGACTGGCCATCGCCCCTCGTCAGGATCAAAAAACGTATACACTAGTCTACCCTGGAATATCGATACCCAGTCTCGATACTCCCATGACTAGAGAAATTTAAGGATATGATTATAGACTACCCAGTTCTCACAAGTGTGATTGCCACAATAACCCTGATAGTCAAGCATGAATCATATGAGCTCTATCAACGTGTAATAGTGATTTGTAATATCGTATAATATATATACATGATGATAAAATCAAAAGGGATAGCATACTATCAATTCAAGTAAGATTGTTCTACCCGTATAGGACCTCCCTCAATCATTATAATCGTCTGCCTGCGATTACAATAATTGCCTTGAGGACACTATAGCCAACAGCAAAACCCTAACTCCACCTTCTTCAACTCCAAAAGAATCCCCCTACCCTGAAGAATTTTCATGTTCTTCTCGCTGAGGTGCCGCAATAGTTTGTGCTACAACGAAGTCTCCATATCTATCTCTGAACCCGACGCTAATGCATCCGAATCTCCACTGCTCCCGCTGAAGTAATACAACGAACCGCTCAACTTTCCCCATCGACTACCAACAATCCTTTAGAAATCTTTCATTAAGAATTCCCAAACACCATCATATAACTTTCATTGTCCAGCTAACTTGTAAAAATTAAGCTTTTCTTCAGATCTGAAATATGTCTCGCATTTTTCAGCTTTATTTGACCTCCTTCTGACGGTTGCAAGATGATCATCCATTTGCTAACGATCTTACACGGCTGACCGTTTCCCACCGTCACATGTCCAAGATCATCTTGAACATACTCACTGAAGTGATGCCGGCCTAAAGTGCAATGAAAAGACGTGCTTGAATTTAGGAGCCAAGAATCTGCTTTTGTGTTCTCGCTCGCTGATAGACAAAGACATTGTCCCCCCTGTTCTTATGTAGACACCATATTAGCTTCCTTCTCATCCGAGTCTTTCTTCAAGAGTCGGCATTCGCTTTTTCTATGACCCTTTTTTCTACAATTCAAACAGTCATCTTCAATTTTCCTTGGCTCTTAGACTTTCCCTTCTTACCCTTTCCCTTTTCCATCGTTCTACCGCGATTCTCCACTGATAGTGCAGAAGTTCTCGAACTCGCAATTACGGCTCACCACATCATTAAACGTGAGAGTTCGTGAGATAGAGTTGCTAACCACCATAATTAGGTTCTCCCAACTCTCCGACAACGAACAGAGGGATAATAGGGTCCGAATCTTGTCTTCAAAAACGATCGAGACGGGTTCTAACTGTCTCGTCACGCTATTGAACTCGTTCAGATGCTTCGTCACCGAACAACTCTCGGCCATTTTCATGTTGAAAAGCTTCTTCATCAAAAATATCTTAGGCTTTTTTTGAATAGGTAGAATTAAAATTCATAGGATTTGAATTGGGATTAAAATGTCACGACCCGAAATTTGGCACGTGACGGCCCTTAAACTACGTAACGTCTACAGGCGTAACGCAATTCAAGTAAGCCGAAAACCCAGTAATCTAAACCATCAAAAATAGTAAGTGATAAGAACATTGTTAAAAACTTTTGAAATTTTCAAGTACAAATTCTTTAAAGTCTAAATTTACTTTCTTAAAAAATTTTGGCAGCACCTCCTTTGTAAAAACTAGCCCCAAAAATGGGTACATACAAAGATATAAGTAAAGAATCCCCAAACGGGAGCAAATCCATGCCCAAAGGCGGAAAACAACCACCACAACAGATATACGATGCCGTAGTAAAGAAAAAGACGATATAAAGTGAACAGCATGAAAATCTCCAAGTCACAAATAATATACAATATCGTCCTCACAACTCGTCTCTAAGTTAATACATGAAAATGGTAAATGGAGAGTACTGGATACAACGAGTATACAAGAGCAACATCGGATAACCGCAAAACCCACCTATAGTAAAACTGCACCCAGTCAGCCGTAGCGGTATCCGCTGCAAAAGATGATACGATAGATGATAGCCTTGCCTCTGACTGCTCTGAGGGACAACCTGTACAACCCTATGGCACAACGGGGGTGAGTTGCCAACTCGTGAATAGTAAATAACATATGCAGGTAATGGCAAGTATGCACGTACTGCGATGGTCTATCACATGCAAGCTGATATCAATAAATGGCAACATGTAAATGTAACAGTCATAAAAGGTGCTCTATCAGGTACTACTAATACATGAAGCAATGCATATCAAATAAATACGGAGTATGGAATAAAACATGTCATCCTTACTGAATCCTCATCATGGCAGGACCAGTGTCCATCAAGACAATCTAAATCCTAAATTCCTCAGATCGGCCCCCATAACGGCCCTCACATCGGCACATAGGCCCCTCACATCGAGCACATAGGCCCCTCACATCGAGTAATGAATAAGAATACATGCACAGATCATTATGATGATATATATTATATGCATGTACATATATAACAGCGTCCCATACCACTGATATATATATATATATACATGTATATATATCAGCGTCCCATACCACTGAAATATATACCCAGGAGTAAAACATCCAGAAAATATCATATGAAATCCATATATCAATGCGAAATCCATGAAATATAATATATGCAACATAAAACAGTAATATGAGCATATAAAGGAAAAACCGCTATTTAACTGCAATAAGTTATTAAATATATCATGTGGTTCCTAATTTCTCCAAAATCCATACAACATCATATAAAAGTGAACATGTAACTATAGCCAGGTATGCGTAACCATGTCGGTATAGCATGATATGTGTATCTACCTATCAATAATGATTTAATACCCTCCAGGTATATGTGTAGCTATATCAAGGTATACGGGTGTACATGTAAGTATGTATGCAAGATGTACATGTAGCTATATCTCATATGTGTTTATACCTATCACTAATGGTACAATACCATATAGGTATATGGGTAGCTAGCATGTGTTGGATATATGTATGCCCTATAGGCCATTATATGATAGTGGATGTATTTATACATGTATATATATAGAGGACTTTCTTGCTCGACATGATAGTATGCTATCTGGTTACTCTTTATCTGACATGTTCACTTGATCATGCTTTTATTCATTTATACATGTTGATAAAGCCCTGAGGATATTTGCTTGACTACTGTGATTATGATGCAGATCATACTAGTGGGACATGTGTAGTTCATAAGCATATCCTGAAATGTCCCTAGTTGTGGGTATATCGAGACGGGGCATCGATATTCCAGAGTAAACTAGCGTATATGATACTAGACCCATATGATGGGCGATGGATGTTCCCATATCCATTGATGTTTGACATCAAGATCGTATGCGGGTGCTCAGTGGAGACTGGGTACACTGGACGGACTTGCCGAGAACTCCTATATGGTATTATATCTATCGTCGGATAACAGTTCTCAGGTGACACTGGTACAGGTTAGTCTGTAGACCCGAGATCGTCATAGAGTCTCATGTATTCTCCCACTGTGCTTTGATTACCATCCTACCACGGCTCTACTGAGTCGTGCAAACAGGTGGCTTTTGGGTACAGTCCCGAGACACATGGAAGTAATGAGCAATAGGAGGGGTTTCGTCTCTCCCGGTATTGGGGGTTGATGTTGCGCAATGCTCGATTGGATATATCAGTAAGTCCCTGGCCAGGGCTGTTGAGATTTATTGATAAGTGTTATCAGTAGTTTCTCGGTTTGATTATAGACCATACATCGACATGACTTATTGAGTTGTCGGGGTCGACAATGCCATCCCTAGATTTAATATGCAGCATATCTGACGAAAAGACCGGACTGTACGGTAGTGTTGTCGGTTGGCTCGACGGGAGTTTTGACAGGTTCGCTTGTTTTCTTCTGATCACTCAATACCCGGGTGGCCGTTACATTTAGCTGACCTCTTGCGGCTTGGGGGTGCTTGATATGATCATCACCCACTGCCGGCGTATTGACGAGTCTTAGAGTCCCATAAAGGAGTTTCTTAGCCCAGCGAAACGATATGGTGTGCATATGTGATACGCATGGGGACCCGATTAAATGCGAGTATGTGATACCGTATATTAATCGGGCGATTTACTGTTGGTCGGGTCGTATGTGATATGGCCGGTTTATTAAATGAAGTGTTGATTTGACATTGACTTAATAGCTCACTTTATTTAAACCCTTTTCTTTATTGTATGCATGCATGTATGCATATGTTTATGTTGATGCACATGTTGATGTGCATGCACACATACATGTATACATTTGTGTGTATCATGGTTGTTGATACACTAGTGATGGCAATGCAAGACTCACATGGAAGTATTTATCTAAATATTTATTTTTGAGTTAATGTTAAATAGGATTAATTCATGGTTGATAATTATCCTTCATCCTTGACTTAACCTTGAATTAACCATGAGTTAATTTTCTAAGGCTCTCTTTTCTCCAAAGTAAATATCTAGATATTTATTAACCCATGGTTTGAGATGGGAGTGGAAAATATATATAGTTTCTATTCTCGTTTTCATTTGGATATCTTTTCATAACTTGAGCTCTTGAGTTGCCTTCATCTTCTTCCTCCTCTCTCTTACTCTTTAGATTTTGTTAGTGAGTGAGATAGTAATAAAGTTAGGGTTTTGAAGTGAGAAAATAAACCACATCATCATTCTATACTAGTATAGCCAATTAGTTTAGAGTGTTAGCTTCATCTTCATCTTTTGATCAAGGGGAGCTTGGAGCTTGGACAAAGTGGACTCCGGGTGGATCATCGTGGACTCGGAAGGTCACAAGCAAACCCGTTCCAACTCTCAAGTAGCCAAGGAGTCAAGTAAAGAGGACTACAAAGGTTGTATTCTCTTCACTTTGTGTTGTATTACTTGTGGTATGTGATACTACTTTATTTGTTACTTTAAATTTCTAGTTTTGATCCTAGATTAGTTTGCTTAGCACCCTAAAAATTTAAATTATAGCATGCTTGATGCATCACAAACACTTGTGAGGTGCTAGGTAAACCCTACAGTGGTATCAGAGCCAAGCTAGAACATTAGAGTAGCCTAGACGATGTTAAAACATTTTGAACGAACATCGATTACCTAAGAATGCCATTCTCTGGAAATTTTTCAAATAGTTGGAATTTTTCAATTTAAAAATATTCAGAAAATCATGCAGGTAATTCTATGGACCCTCTAGAAGAACGATACCCTAACTCAATTAAATGACCGGGGAACCGCGGTAGAAACCTGGTTTTGGCGGCAGTTCCGCGACGCCGTTTGTGAGACACGGGTCGGCCCTTCTACGGTTGGTCCATAGGTACTGTGGCATGCTTTTGGGTAATTTTAATTCTGCTCAGGTGTTGAGCTTCTCTGTGGATTTTTGGGTCATTGATCGATCGATCAAATGCTTTTACATCGCCTAGTTTATTAGCATATATTGATATGACATGTTGTATGTTGCTGTGAGATGAAATATAGGATCGTCATGATGAATGGCCGGGGGTTTTATGTGAGATGAGAGTTTTCTTTTCATTCATGTAAAATTCATTTGTATGTAATATTCTTTTATTGGGGCACATCCGGATTGAGGATGATGTTTCCTTCGATGTATATTATTTACTTTTCCGCATTAGGATAGACCCAAGATAGGGAGCACAAGTGACCGGGTTCTAGAGTCCAGTGGGAGGCCATCTCGAGGAGTCGAGACTAGGTCTCCTAACTCTAGAATTGGTAGGGTCGCTTGCCGCTCTCGTAGGGGTCTAGGGTGTGGGGTTGTCTATTCATCACGAACGTGGAACCCGTATTTTCTATCGTTGGCTAAATACAAAATACGGAATTCCTAGTATATCCTATATTTTCATATATGTGCGTTTCCGCTGTTATATATTCTGTGATGTGATCGCTTGATATATCTGAGACGAATGCAATATTATATATGAGATATATAGTAAACATTGCTTATGTTTTGCACCTGCGCTAGTCCCGTCCCGGTATGCCGTTAGTTAAGTAACCTAACGGTGCATAACGGAACATTGTGGTGAATGCGGATGGTATAAGCGTACGTTGTATTTTCATTTCTTTTCTGTGTTTGGCTTAAGGACTTAAATGATGGGACTACATTAATATGATTAATGTAAGGAAAAATAAACCTAAAAAGATGTTGTAGAATCGAATTTAAAAACCACTCGGCCTTTTGTGAAAAAGCTACATTTCAAAATTGTGGAGAATAAGCCACTCCTTTTGAAAACCGTTTGATTCTACAACGATATCAAGTTCAAAGCGTTAAAGGTTCTCTTAAAAACCATCTGCAACCCTCCTTCACTTTAGGAAGTAGAGTACTTAGTATTCGTGCTATGTTTGTTGACCTTAGCCAAGGCGTAGTGTACGGTAGCTAAGTGATGTCTTCCTACACTACTTATAATGCAGATTAATTAGGACAGGCATGTGACTTTGTTGACCTTAGCCAAGGGTCATGTGAATGGGTCTAACTAGCCGAGAAATGACGGGTTGAACTTGACTAGTGCTTGTGATTTGTTGACCATAGCCAAGGTCATGAGTGCTAGGAGTAAAAACCATATCGGGAGTTTCAAGAGTAGAAATTTGCAATGAGATTGCATACCTTCCATATGATAGTTGGATCCCAATCCTATTGTGAGCAAGAGTTGCTCCCGGGAGAGTTTTGCACTTTACAATTAGCTAACTCATTAGATGTCTAGAAAGGTGTTAACGGGGCTACGCCTCTAGGAAAATGAGGTTTACTTTAATTAGGTCCGTGCGAAAGCACGGGGAACCTCTCTCAAGTACCAACACTGGCCTGGCTGAACAGTTAGCGAAGTTGTAGAATGTAATTAATCCTGGCTAGTTTTCCTTTTAAGGTTTGAAGGGAAATTTGATAAAAGCAGTGGGAGACATCGATTAGATAAGATAATAACCAATCTGATCTTTGCAAGAGCTTTCGCTGAGTGTGTTCTTTTCTTTCTCTTAATGGCAGATACCAATGACAGGACTCAAGCTTCTACTAGATAAAAATAAACTGAATAGGACCAATTATAAAGATTGGCTGAGGAACATTAACATAGCCTTGACTTATGATAAGGTATCATATGTCCTCACGGCTCAAGCCCCGCCCGTCCCAGGTCATAAATCTTCAATTGCGGATAAAGAAATCCGCAAGACATGGGATGCTAACTGTGCCACAGCCAAATGCTTCGCGCTTGCATCGATGGATAACACACATCAAAAGCAGCACGAGAAGATGGATGTACAATCCATCTTTCTCCATACAGAAGAGTTGTATGGGGAGCAATCTCGTGTCCTACAATACAAAGCGTCTAGAAAGTTGTTTCAGACGCGGATGGCTCCTGGCACACCAGTAGGTGACCATGTTCTGAAGATGATAGCTCTTATAGAAGAGCTTGAGGACCTCGGATGGACAATGGACAACGAACAATATATTGATATTATTCTGCAGTCTCTCCCCCCTTCCTTTACTCAGTTTGTAGTAAATTTCAACATACACAACATGGAGAAGTCACTACCTGAACTCCTCAATATGTTGAGGAGTGCAGAGAGCATGCTGAAGTCAGTGAAGACTCCCGCTTTGACTGTTGGGCCATCTTCCTCCTCTCGCCCGAAGGCCAAGGCCAAGGGAAAGATGAAGAAGAAACCCACCAAACCTATAGGTGGAGTTAAAAAGGCTAAGGGGAAAGACAAGTGCACGGCTGGGGAATTGGGGAAAGGGGAATGCTATCACTGCCACAAAGCGGGACACTGGAAGCGCAACTGCACTGAGTACTTGGATCTCAAAAGGAAGAAGCATGGTGATGCTTCCGCTTCAGGTGTGTTTGTGACAGAAAACTGTTTTTCTATAAACTCTGCTTCCTGGGTATTAGATACCGGTTCAGGATCTCACATTTGCAATTCTATGCAGGGGCTGAGAAATATCAAAGTTTTGAAGACAGGTGACCATACTTTCCGGGTTGGAAATGGTTCCAATGTACATGCGGTTTCAGTGGGAGAGTATCACCTGGGGTTGCCGTAAAGGTGTATATTGGTTTTGAACCCATGTTATTATGTACCTAGTATGCTTTGTAATATAATATCCATTTCTTTATTAGACAATGAAGGATATAATTTTGTATTGCAGAACAATGTTATGAACATTAACCTGAATCAAATGTTGGTTGGGTATGGTACACTTAATAACGGGATATACATCCTAAATCAACACACAGTTTTCAGCATACAACACACTAATAAAAGAAAACTTTCAGAAATAAATGAAGCTTTTCTTTGGCACTGTAGACTTGGTCATATTAACGAGACAAGACTAAACAAGCTACATAAAGATGGATATTTAAACCCTTTTGAATATAAATCTTATGCGACTTGCCAGTCTTGTATCAAAGGTAAAATGACCAAATCTCCGTTTACAGGACACGGAGAAAGAGCTACTCAGCTCTTAGCCCTCATACATAGTGATGTATGCGGCCCAATGTCTACACAGGCTAGAGGCGGTTTTTCTTACTTCATAACTTTTACTGATAATTTCTCAAGATTCGGTCATGTGTTTTTACTAAAGCATAAGTCTGAAGCTTTCGAGAAATTCACTGAGTACAAACTTGAAGTAGAAAAACAAACCGGATTGAGTATCAAAATGCTTCGATCAGATCGAGGTGGGGAGTATCTCAGTACAGAGTTTGCAGACTTTCTAAAAGAGAATGGGATTCTCTCTCAGCTCACTCCTCCTTACACACCACAGCACAACGGTGTGTCAGAACGACGGAATCGAACCCTTTAAGATATGGTTCGTTCCATGATGAGTGATACTAAGTTACCTGTCTCATTTTGGGGGCATGCATTGGAGACTGCAGTGTTTCTATTGAACAGGGTTCCAACCAAAACCATATCTACCATATCCTATGAGATATGGCATGGGAAGAGACCATCTCTTAAACGAGTTAAGATTTGAGGTTGTCCGGCCTATTTCTAAAGCAAAATCCGGACAAGCTCAAGACATGGTCAGTCATGTGTAACTTCGTGGGGTATCCAAAGAATTCCTATGGATTTCTATTCTACCACAAGGAGAAACAAAAAGTGTTTGTTTCTCAGCACGCCACATTTTTAGAAAAAGAATTTTTTATAAATGATACAGATGGCAATGTGATAGATCTAGAAGAGGTTTTAGAGACACAAGTTACAAATGACGACTTGGTTGAACCGGCTGTTGCAACAGAAACAAATAAACCTCGGCCACTCCGCAGATCCGGTAGGACTTCTCGCCCACCGGAGAGATACTACGGTTTTCTCATTGATGGTGATAGAGAAGATTACATCATGGAGGATGATGACCTACTAGTTTTCAGCAGGCTATCACGAGTGGAGACTCTGTGAAGTGGCTGGATGCCATGAGATCTGAAATGGAGTCTATGTATACCAACAAAGTATGGACTTCGGACATTGTGCCCTCTGGGATAAAACCCGTAGGGTGCAAATGGATTTTTAAAAGAAAGATTGGTGTAGATGGGCAGGTGGAGACCTATAAGGCAAGACTTGTGGCGAAAGGATTTCGTCAAAGACCAGCTCTGTACTATGACGAAACTTTTTCTCCCATAGCCATGCTTAAATCCATTCGGATACTACTTGTTATTGCTGCTCACTACGACTATGAAATCTGGCAGATGGACGTTAAAACTGCATTCCTAAATGGTGATTTAGAAGAATGTGTTTATATTTGTTCCCTGATAAAATATCAAGAAATTCCCCAATGGGGTATCACGTGCTTACACGTGACCAAGGGTCACGTGCTGACACGTGATAGGTTCCTGTGATCTCTACTTTATAGAATTAAATTCTAGTCAAACAAAAATGTAACAAAACAGCAAAGAAAAACCTCAATGAGGCGCCACATGCTCACACGTGACCAAGGGTCACATGATGATTCCTCAGCTCCCTAAAAACAGAATTAAATTCTGGTCACGTGTCAACACGTGATGGGCACCTAAGCTCTTTAATCAATAGAATTAAATTCTATTTAATAATCAAATAATGGGATCAGGTGCCAACACATGATAGACTTTTAAAAGCCTTCTGAACTGATAGAATTAAATTCTAATTAAGCGAAATCAAAGACCCTAACTGGGAAAATATTTCTTTAAATCTTTCCAAACAAAAAGGATGGTGCTCTGTAAAATAGAGCACCGTTGGATTAAAAATCCAATGGTGATTAAAAATCACCAATTTATGGAATGATTTTATACAAGGAATGATTTTGCTGAAATTCACCAAGAATAACAAACAGAATATCTTCTGAATTAAAAATCCAATGGTGAATAAAATTCACTGAGTGATCTAAAAGATCATATTAGTTACAAAAACAACCAAAATCTTTCAATGAAAGATTCACTAAACAAATTGATTCTTTTATTTCTCCTATAAATAGGAGCCAAGAAGAGAAGAGAAGGGATCTTTGGAATTTTGATTTTCTGGAGAAAAAACAACAACAGAGAGAAAAGAGAGGAGAATTTAATTCTCAAGAGAGAAAAGAAGTTCCTTTCAGAGAAAAGAAACCCTAGGTGAGAAAGGGGAAAGAGATCTAAGCTCCATAAAATAAAAGAGAATTTAATTCTCAAATTTAAGAGCTTAACTCTTCAAAATACGAACTTAGTTCTTCTTTTGGTTGAAGATCTGCAGAAGCAGATCTCTACACAAGTTGAGAATTTAATTCTCATCGGGGAGATTCTGACATGCAAATCCAAGACCTAGAGGGAGAATTTGAGTTTAAGGAATTTAATTCCCCCAAATTCATAGGAATTTAATTCCTCCAAATAAAACTAGGGTTTAACCCTATATGAGAATTTAATTCTCTAAATTTCATAGGAATTTAATTCCTCCAAATAAAACTAGGGTTCAACCCTGCATGAGAATTTAATTCTCCCTAAATTCATAAGAATTTAATTCCTCTAAATGAAATTATGGTTTAACCCTACATAAGAATTTAATTCTTCCACATATATAGGAATTTAGTTCCTCTAAAACAGAATTAGGGTTTAACCCTACAGAGAATTTAATTCTTAAAATAAGAGACTTAAAACTCTCCATGCACATAAAGAACTTGGTCACGTAGCAACACGTGACCCCTATTCTCAATGATCTGAAAAGAAAGAACAAAACTAGGTCACGTGCCCCCCACGTGACCCCTAAAACAGATCCCTTAAAATGAGAAAGAAAAACTTGGAAGCAATGCCTCACGTGCTCACACGTGACCCTCAAAATAAAGGGAACAAAACCAAAGGCAGAATAGACTTTGGGCGCCCTTACGTGTCCCCACGTGACCCCTAATAAACACTTTAATAATCAATACATGGATACCCATCACGTGCCAACACGTGATGGCCTAAAGACTAAAAGTGTTTAACACTTATTTGAATATCCTGATAATAAAATAAAGGAGGTCTGGTCCCATCTTCACGTGCCTCACATGACCTCACGTGACCCCTTCCTTTCTAGTGTTTAACACTATTTAGAGCATTTTGTCTCCGGTGTTTAACACTGTTTTAAATACATCACGTGAGGACACGTGACCGCCAGATGTCCTCTAGTGTTTAACACCATTTTTAAAACCAGCTTAGCCCAAATTGGCTAACTTTTCCAGAGGCAAATCTCCCCTTCAAATGAGCCTTAAAATCCAGAGCTATAATATTTAGTACTCAGACAAAGACAAAATGTCATCAGAGCCCCAAAACTTTTGTTTAGCATTGCTAAATAATGAGGGCCTGAACCCAGACAAATGTTCAACAGTCCAGCAAAGGGCCAACATTTCAAACTTAATTGGACTTAGCCCAAGATTGGCCATAAGTCCTCAATTCAGATTTAACTGAGCCAATGTGCTCATAATCTAATTAATTGATCTTAGTTCTAAATTGGGCTACAGATTCCCCAATCAACTTTGGTTCAAGGGTACATCTCTTCACTCCTTTGATATTTGTCGTTGTAATCCTTCAACGTCTTCAGAGAGGTGATGGGTCCCGACAACCATACATCCCATAGACTATGACGTCTTTAAACTGGATTGTGGGATCCTTAAGCCTATGGACTATGATATCCTTAACCTGGATTGTGGGGTCCTTAAGCCCATGGACTATGATGTCCTTAACCTTTATAGACTATGATGTCTTTAAACTGGACCGAGATGTCCTTAAACTAACATTGGACCGAGATGTTCTTAAACTAACATTGGACCGTAATGTCCTTAAACTAATCGACCGCAATGTCCCTAAACTAAACAACAAGGCCCAATGCTCTTTTGTTGGATCTAAACGATCCCGTTAAGTTGATCTTAGCCTAAATATTAGACTAACGTATCCTTAACAAACGTTTAAGTTGATCTTAGTCTCAAATGAGACCAACATATCCTTAAACCCAACCCCCAAACCCAAATCTAAGAAAATACGGATTTGGACTAATCCACGCCCTACGAGCGACGATATAAATTAGTTTCCGTATACAATCCATGGGCAACCAAAAAACAAAACAAACACCCACGACACGAAGTGACCATCTGGAGAAGGAGAAAGTTGTTACCGCGATGCGGTAGCATAATTAACTGCAGGGGCTTGCGCCTGTAGGGAAGAGCGTCCCCACAATCAAAAACCCCTCAAATGAGGGGGAATCTGACGAAGTCTGCTACATCGGCCGCATCCGTTTAAACCTTCGATACGTAGTGTCATAAATCAACTTGGCATCTTCGGAGAGTTGGACGGATAGCACCAATTAGCATCTGCCCCGAAATTCAGGCGAGACGTTTATCGCGTCTCCGATTTTCGGTGGGGACCAGATTCTGGCACGCCCGGTGGGACCTTTTCCTCTTTCCACTCCACACTTCGTGTGTCGTGTTCGCGAACGAATCATGGTTTGATATGGTTGCCCTTGGGTTCGAGGTACTAAGATTTGGTGTCTTGCTCCATGCAGAAAACAGAAGATCAATGGCTTCAACCTGCACTAACTGCAACTACAACTCTCGCTCCGTCTCGTCCGGAGGAGTGACTTACGGGCCCCAAGCGGCCTCCATCTTTGCTATGCTGGTGGAACAGGTCACTCAGGCCACCACTGGATTGTTCTTCGGGACTATGCTCCCGCCAACGAGCTTCAGCGCTCCTGTACTATCACAAGAAGCTCAGAAGAAGTCGGTCTTTGATCGGCTTACAACTACTGCGGCCCCTCTCAACAGGTCGTCCAGCTCCAACGCCTCAGTCTTTGACAGACTAAGCCAAAGCACGGTTGGGCCCATGAGGAAGCCCGCGATACCAGAAAAGGTTATCCCAAAAAGGATAGCCATCCCTGCTCCCGAAGTCGTCAAGGCGGCTTCTCCTGCCAAAGGGTAGGTCTTCACAAGACTGACTATTTCAGCTCCTATTCCAGGCGAAATCGTCAAGGTTGCTTTCCCTACTCGGAAGTCTGCCTTCGATAGGTTGGACATTACTTCTCGGTGAACGTCAGTCTTCAAAAGGCTGACACCGGCGACAACCCTCCGCCAAGACAGGGGGCATGACAAAGCCATCCCTATAGCTGAACCAACTCCATCCGCACGACATGCTCGCCGTCATCACTGGCGCGTAAGGAAGGCTGGGGGAAGCTCCCCTTCTGGACTAACTCCGCCAGCTCCCATGGTGGAAATCAATGCTGCTGTTCCAACTGGGAACAGCTTTGAACCGCTTAGGAGGGTTTGCAAGAACGCTCCGACCGCCGTGCTGAAGAGATCTCCTCCACCTATGGAGATTACTACAGAAAAGAAGCCGGAGCAGCCCCCTCAGTGGCTGTCCTCCAAAATTTATAAAGTCTGGCAACAGGTCCAGGAATCGGTGATTAACCAGGACTACTCTCGTCGGCCAAAGAAGCTCAAAGTTCAACAAGAAAAGAGCCATCTCGTAGTACCACAGAAGACGTCATCCGTCTGGATGCCCGCCTCGACGTCTCCCTCAACGTTAACCGCTCAAAAGAGAAAGAGGCCAGAGAAAGCCCCCGTGAATGCGGAAAACCGCAAGGACGTCGAATTTAAACGCCCCAAGTCCGGGGGCATAGTAATACATACTGTTTATATGGCTTCCGGGAAAGAAGAAAGCCGTGCTTCTACGTGTCATCGACCGCTTACCCGATCGATAACGAAGGCTCAGGAACAACAGCAGCAGAAACTTCAGGAGATGCTGACTGCAATGGCCGCACTCACTGGGCCAAAAGAAAATCCAGAGACCTCGGAGCAACGTCGGGAATGAGAAACTGATACCGAATTCCTCCGAAGAATGCTCGAGAGGAAAGAAAAAGAGGCTGCAGAGCAGGCAGCCAATATAAAACGAATGGCTCTTTTGTTCCAAGACATGGCTGGGATGATGTTACAGCCGGAACCTTTAGCTGAAGACCCTCCGATCATCATTGAAGACGACAGAGGGGAAACATCGAACCCTCCTCAGGCTCTTTCAGCAGCCAAAGAGAAGACCATCTCGAAGTCCGCTCTAGATGATTACATTGCTCAGCAAATACGAGCTCACCAGGCAAACGAAGCGGCTGGACAGGTCGTTAAGTCTGGGCGAGCCTATCCAGGATGGTATGACCAAATAAGGTACCCGCCGGGATATACGATCCCTAAATTCCATGTATATAAAGGGACAGGGAATCCACATCAACATGTCGCTCAATTCAGAGCCTTGTGCGGCAACACCGGGGGTGATGATAAACTTCTGCTCCGCCAGTTTGTTGGTAGCTTGTCGGAGACGGCATTCGAGTGGTATTCTGAACTTCCAAACGACTCTGTCAAGACATTTGCGGAGATGGAACTGCTGTTTACACAGAGATTCACGAGCGCTAGTGAGCGTACCCCGATTACCGCATTAATTAACGCCAGGGTGAAGCCAGGAGAAACTTGGGTACAATACGCAATACGGTGGCGAAATTTATGGTCAAAATGTGAGCAGCGCATCGAGGAAGCGCCGACAGTAGGCATGTTCGTAGGCACTCTAGACCCTCAGGCAACTATTTCCTAATTCATGATGTTCTTCAAGCCGACCATGTTCCAGGCCTTGATCGACAAACTGGCCCAAATGGGCCAGATGGGTCATAGACCGTCTCCTTCAAAGCCAAAGCCGCAGAACGAAAAGGGTAAAGGGAAAGCGACCTTCGTCGCGAATACTCAACAGCAGCCCAGTGGCCCAAAACTAACTGATTGCCTAGACGAGAGGCGGCAATTCTATAATGAGAAGATGAAGCGCCCTTATTCGTTTTCCCAGGACAAAATGAAGAGATTGTTCGAGCTAGCGGTGCGCAATAGGCTTATCAATCTGCCGAATCCAAAACGACCGTTGCAACCCGGCGAGGCTAATAGTCCCAATTATTGCCCTTACCATCAAACGGTAAGCCATCCAATTGAATATTGCTTCGTCTTTAAAGGTTGGATTGAAGATCAATACCAACAGGGCAAATTTTCCCTGTCCGAGAATTGGAAGGTGAACCCACCACAGCCACACGGTCCTAAGAAGACGGACATACCGGGGGCATCATGCTCTTTTGTAGAAGAAGCTCCATGGGAGGTCGTTCTTTCAGCCAAGACTAAAAGAATGCTGAAGAATCTCCAAACATGCCCGGCAATCAGGTGGAAGAATCCACTGGAACCCGAGATCATCGAAGGAATGCTGAAACCGCGTGGTGATAGCCAAAGCACTCACACCCAGCCCCAAAGATTGGTGGTGATAGCCAAAGCACTCACACCCATCCGTCAAAGTCTTCGAAGAAGAAGAAGAAGACCAAAAATCCCGTGAAACCTGGTGACAAGCGCATGGACCTGCAAAAACAGATTGATGCGTTGGAAGAATATAATCAAAAAGCGCGGACTCCAGTCACACTCCAAGAATTTCTCAGCCACATCCTTGAGGACGGAGATGACGACAATGGAGAAGACTCGTCGGATGAATCCGAAGGTTATGTGGCAAGTTGCCATGTGATCTCTCACTCGTCGATAGATGATGAAGAAGCTCCTTGCACAAAGAACTGGGGGCAGATCCTGAACCGGAACTTCTAGGGCCGTCAGACGAAATGATTGATGCGTTCCTGGGCGAAGCTCTTCTTAAAAGAAAAGCTGCTTAAGAGCGTGAGGTGGCCATATTCAAAAAAGCCAAACACCGGCGACTGGATGAAAGGGTTGAAGCACTCTCACCAGATCAAAGTACACCCGCCGCAAATAAGAACAGGTTCAAGACGAGGAAAAGGTTCGCCAAAGCCATATCGATGGGAATGAAGCTGCCACCCTCCGAAGAAAACACTCCTGATGAAGCGGGTATACATCCTAGCTACTGCTTATATCATCGAAAGATTGCGCACCCCACCGAAGAGTGCAACGCTTTTAAAAGATGGTGGCAGGGATATGTTACTCACCGGCAACGTTTCAAGCGGATGAAACGCAAAACTCGTCGGGAGCAAAGAAATACGACCGAGGAACGTAAAAGAACTACCAGCAACTGTTACATGGTCGACGCTGGGGGATCGCAAGTTCTCACCTTCGAGAGAGACTCTGACGAAGAAATGACTCTTGGCCCTCTCTTTAAAGAAACCACCTCAGGAAAAGAGGAAGAACCAAAGAGCTGTGAGAACATTCAGCTGCGCAATCGTACGCTGCCCGAAAAGAATCTCGGGCCCGTGAATAGTGGGTCGCATAGAAAAGATAAGGGAAAAGAAAAAGTCCCTGAGAATATCACCCTAGATGACCAAGTCGTTAAAGAGCTGACAGCCAAGGACCCGCCAAAGAAAAGTAAGGTGGACTATAATGTTTTGGCACACCTGAGGAAGATACCCTCGTAGCTCAGCATTCTCGATGCCCTCTTGTTATCAAAAGAAGCAAGAGATTCTTTGATCAAGGCACTGCAAGAGCCCGAGCAATTCCAAGCTTTCCTTGCCGAAGAAAAGATGAAGGACGAGCTGGAAGAAGTACACACGGTCGATATCACCTTCGGCGATGAAGACCTCCTCCTCGGGATGTGCGAGCACAACCGTCCCCTATACATCTCCGGATACTGTCATGATATCAAAATAGGCAAAATCCTGGTTGACAATGGGTCCTCCGTTAATCTCCTCAATGTGAGAGTGTTGAAGGAAATCTGCATGAGCATTCAGCACCTCGCTCATGATAAGATCACCATCTCTGGGTTTGACTCCCATTCATCACGGACACTTGGGTCTGTAATATTGACACTACGCTTTGGGCTGCTTCACGGACATCAAGTTTCACGTCATTGACGCTAAGACCTGCTATAACGCTTTGCTCGGCCGGCCTTGGTTACACGAGTACAACATCATCCCCTCTACACAACATCAGTGTATAAAATATGTCAAGGATGGTCTCGAGTATACTGTAAACGGGGATCTAAATCCATTCTCCGTAAATGAAGTTCGCAAATATGAGGATGCAAAATACTTCTTACCAGATTTTGAGGACATGGAAAGATGTCACAAACCGAAGAACAAAGCCATCACTACTATTCCGGTCTTCGAGAGTGATACCGAGGAGGAAGAAGAGATAGTTTATTCAGGGCCGCCCCAATGCAACAAGCCAGGACCGTCCACCCCTATGTTGATCTTCGGCAGCGACTCCGAAGATGAAGTCAATGCCGTATTTTCTGCCCGGCCATCGATACAAGCCTTCGTTGATGAAGATCAAAATTTGCAAGTTGCCATGGTTCCACGGGAGCATTACAAAGAGCTCGACGTACTTGAAACTTATAGTGTGCAAGAACTACAGACATTCCATGTCCCTCCCAGGCAAAGAGATGAAAAGGCGATCCTATTCAACCGATCCACAGAAACCAAAGTGGAGAAAGAAATTTGACATGGTGCAGATTCTACACTTGACAGGCTCCAGCCCATCCGTCTGCCTAGATATTACACGGAAAGCTTGAAAAGGCTGTTAAGGCGCCAAGGTGTACCCTTCAAACAAACCACTCGACAAGCTCGGTTCTACAACAGGATTTGGGACATCCCCGGAACTCAGCGAAAGTTGCCCAACGGGAGAATAGAAACGATCGAGCTTGGATATGTTCAATCCAAAAAATGGGAGTGAGTCCATGGCAGCTACGTCATACATGACTTCGATGAAGAAGGAGACGTTCTGTTAAAAGACGCTGACCCTGAACCAAAACAAGGTCCTGCCATCAAAATGACGAGTCTGTCGTTTGAAGAACTGATGGACAAGCTAATAAAGGAAGCGGGTCAAAAGGTCCGGGATGACAAAAACCGTGAAATGGCCATTTATGAGAAAGCCAGGACACAGCGCCTCCTTCAGCAGGCCGTGGAGAATGACAATGCTCCTCGTCGCCAGCCCGTCATACAAAAGACCCGGCGCAAAGGCAAAAATAAACCAAAGAACGGAAAAAACGTTCGACGGCAGCCAAGCGGGTCTAAGAAACCACGCGAGCAAGAGTCGAGCAGCCGGGATCCATCCCTTATAAAGAAGATGGGTCAGGAATATTCTTTTCCTCAAGACAAGACAAAGAAGATATTCGATCTTGTCATGAAACATCGGATGATGACACTCCTGGAGTCCAAGCATCCCGAGCAAGCAAACGAGGTCTCTCACCCAGACTATTGCTCTTACCACCAAGCAATAGGACATCCTCTCGAAGACTGCTTCACCTTCAAGAACTGGGTAGAAGACCAGTATCAACTCGGCAGGTTCGCTCTTTCCAGCAGTTGGAGGGTAATCCCGCCACAGAGACATGAACCGAAAGCCACGTATGCAGCGAGAATGGAGCCAGATCAATATCGGTCTTGGAAGCGATCTCGTACCTGCCATGCGATAACGCTGTCAGAAGAAGAGCCCGAGAATATGGATGGCCTCTTCTGGTGCTTCGAAAACGACGATGGCGAGGTGATATCAGAGTTTCCACCGGCAGAAAAAGAGCTGGAAGATGGAATACATACTGCTGCAGATAACCTCAAGAAAATTGATTTGGGGACGGCAAGTGACCCGCGGCCGACATTCGTCAGTGAGCTGTTGTCGGAAGAAAGGGTGGCTACGCTAAAGGACGTGATCATGCAGCATAAAGATTGCTTCGCATGGAACTATTCCGAGATGCCAGGACTAGATCCAGTGATTGTTATACACAAATTGGCAATATCTCCGGACTTCAAGCCGATCAAACAAGCACCGAGAAGAATGTGGCTCGAGCTTGAGATGAGCATCAATGCCGAGGTCAAGACGGTTTCATCCAAGAAGTTCAGTATCCTGACTGGATCGCCAACATCGTCCCAGTGATGAAGAAAAATGGGACGGTGCGCATATGCGTAGACTTTCAGGATCTCAATAAAGCCTGCCCGAAGGATGACTTTCCAGTACCAGTCACTGAGCTGATGATAGATAACACGTCCACTCAGGAAGTTTTCTCCTTCATGGACGGCTCATCAGGATACAATCAGATAAAGATGCATCCGAAGACCAGAAGCATACCGCTTTCCGGACCCCTTTGGGCATATTCTGCTACAAGGTGATGCCTTTCGGTCTAAAGAACGCCGGTGCCACCTATCAGAGGGCCATGATGAAGATCTTCGATGACCTCATACATGAAATCGTCGAATGCTATATCGACGACCTCGTAGTTAAAAGCAAATCATACGAGGAACATTTAGAGCATCTGAAGATCGTGTTTCAGTGCCTTCGGAAATACAACTTGAAGATGAATACTCTCAAATGTGCGTTCGGAGTTTCTTCGGGCAAGTTCCTAGGATTCATTGTCCGACACTGAGGCATCGAAATAGATCTGTCGAAGATCAAGGCGATCGTGGAAATGCCACCGCCAAGAACTCTCAAGCAGCTGCGGTCTCTCCAAGGAAAGCTCGTGTATATCCGGCGATTTATAGCTAATCTTTCTGGAAAGTGCCGCCCCTACAATCACTTAATGAAGAAGAGAACTCCGTTCATCTGGGATCATAAATGTCAAAGCGCACTGGACGAAATCAAGCAATACCTGCAAAATTTGCCAGTACTGGCCGCTCCCGTTAAAGGAAAACCTCTCGTCCTGTACACAACAGCCCTCGAAGGTTCTTTAGGCACACTGTGGGCACAAGAAAATGACCAAGGGAAAAAGAGAGCCCTCTACTACTTAAGTCGAGTTCTGCTGGGGGCAGAAAGCAATTACTCCCCCATAGAAAAATACTGCCTAGTGTTGATCTTCGCAATAACGAAGCTCAGACACTATGCATTGGCACATGAGGTCCATCTCATATCAAAAGTGGATCCTCTCAAGTATTTGATGTCAAAGACTATATTAACGGGGCGGCTCGCTAAATGGGCCTTGCTCTTAATGGAGTTCTCGATAACTTATCGGCCTCTTAAGGCAGTGAAAGGCCAGGCCATCGCCGACTTCCTCGCTGAACATCCGATACCTGCTAACTCTCTCTTGAACTACGAATTTCCAGATGAACACGCGTTTAACACGATCGACAGGGAAAGAAGAGAGAATGATACCCGATGGGAACTCTATTTTGACAGAGCATCTTCCATGAAGAAGCGCAAACAAAGCAGCCCTATAGTCAAATCAGGGGTAGGCCTCATCTTCGTGACTCCATAAGGAGGGATAATGCGCTTTGCCTTCTCCTTAACAGAGCCAAGGACGAAAAATGAAGCCGAATATGAAGCTTTGATAGCAGGTCTTGAGATCGCTATCGACATGGGAATTGAAAACCTCCTCATATACGGAGACTCCCAACTGGTCGTTAGTCAAGTAAACGACGACTATCAAACGTGCAAGCCAGAGTTGGTGAAGTACGGCGAGAGAGTACAGCAACTGCTAACTCAAACTCCTTCCTACACCTTGGAAAGCATACCGCGTGCGGAAAATAGTAAGGCGGATGCATTAGCCAAGCTTGCTAAAGAATTGGCCGACGAGAACCTCGATGACGTGAGGATCATTGTGCAGAGCCGTCGGGTTCTTGCACCGGCAGAAATATCTCCAGAATCACCCGAAGAAAAAAGAGAGACCAAGCAAACGGCCCTACAAATAAAAGACCAGGAAAAGGCTAAAGATTGGAGAGAAGTCCTTATAGACTACTTCAAATCCCGTCGAACGCCCGAAAATGCGTCCTCAAAACATCAGCTCATGAAGCGAGCTCTATCTTTTGCCTTCGTCAATGATACTCTGTATAAGAGATCATTTGATTCTCTATGGCTAAGATGCCTAAGACCTGAAGAGGCAAGGAGAGTCGTCCAAGAAACTCATGACGAACTCTGCGGTTCTCACTGAGCCGGACCGAAGATGAAGCTGAAGATCAAACGGATGGGTTATTATTGGCCCACGATGATCCAAGATTGCCTCGAATACGCGAAGCAGTGCCACTCGTGCCAGATTCACGGGGACTTTATCCACCAGCATCCGAATCCACTACATCCAACGATGGCCAGCTGGCCATTCGAAATGTGGGGAACCGACATAATCGGCCCCATCGAACCAGCATCGTCCAGAGGACATCGGTTCATTTTGGTGACAACTGATTACTTCTCCAAATGGGCAGAAGCAGTACTGCTGAGGGAAGTGAAGACGGAAAATGTCCTCCATTTCTTCAAGACGCACGTCATTTATCGGTTTGGAACTCTGCGACGGATCATCTCCGATAACGGGCCAGCCTACAGAAGCCACAAGATTAGCCGCTTCGCACAACAGCATAACATAGACTGGAGATACTCTTCAGTATATAATCCTAGGGCTAACGATCTAGCTGAGGCTTTCAACAAGACATTGATGAAGATCATGAAAAAGACGGTGTCTCGAAATAAGAAAGACTGGCACGAGAGACTGCATGAAGCTCTTTGGGTGTATCGAACTACGTTCAAAATGGCCACGAACACAACGCCGTACGCGTTGGTATTCGGTACGGAAGCGGTACTCCCCCTCGAGATAGAGCTACCCTCTCTACGAGTGGCAGTTCACTACGAGCTAACAGACGAAGAAAATGCTCACCTTCGGCTTGAGGAGCTCGATGCCCTTGATGAAACCCGGCTCATAGAGCAACAAAATCTGGAGGCTTATAAAGCAAAGATGACGAGCTCATATGAGAGACTGACTAGTCCGAGAACATTCTGCCAAGACGAACTCGTGCTAGTGGTCAAAAGACCTATGATCCCCAATCGCGCCAAGCGGGGGAAATTCGAGCCAAACTATGAAGGCCCGTATATCATAGACAAAGTTTACCAGGATGGAGCCTACCTACTCATGGACATGCATGGTGAAAGACCTTTCAGGCCAATAAACGGTCGCTTCCTAAAAAAATACTACGCCTGACGTGTCATGGCCTAGGTCAATGATAGATGACGATGCCTATGTCCGCTCGCTATCTTCCTAAGCCTAAACTCTATAAGTAATGTAGGGTTCCTAGGCACTCTTGTGAAGGTTCATAAGGCATCAAACATGCCCGAATAAAATTTTAGACGTGCCGAACAACCCAAAGCCGGGATCTTTGCTAGATTATTAGGGTTTAACATGCAAGTAAACATCTTTACCACTAAGTGTGAGGGATTACAACCTTTGTAGTCTGCTCCTTCGCTTCATAAGCTCCGAGTAGAAGTCCCTTCGCCGCGATCCACGATCTCCCGGACTCAAGAGAGGCTCCACGACTCGAACGATCCATGCTAGCTTGTAGTATTCCGTTTCTCCGATGATCTACGTCGAAGTTGCTATAACTCAAGCTCTCTCACTCTAATGAGGTGAACACCCTAATCTAATGGGCTAGATTAGATGAGGATGATGGAGTAGTATTTATGCTATCTTTTTATATCAATTTCTCACAAGAAATCATCACAAAATGAATAACTAGTGAGCTTTCTCAAAACTCAAGAGAGAAGAAGATGATGAAAAAGAGTTAATCCTTTTGTGATGAATAATGAAATGTATATATGAATTAATAATGCAACCATAGTTTAGTATGACAGGGATAACCCTTGTAGAGAATAAACTAGAGTTAGGGTTTGGTTAGGTTAAAGAATGAGTCATAGATAAATATCAAGCATAATATCTAACTCATGACAAAAGGAAAGCTTCTAGATGGTGCAAGAAGGAGCTAACCCTAATCAAACCCTAACCTTGTTTAATCTTCACTAAACATGTTCCATTATTAATCATATCATGTGACAATAATATATATCACATATATATTATATATTTGCAACAAAAGAAAATAATACAATTAACATATATCTCATATATATCAATGTATTATTCGGTGAGAAAATGAAATAATAAAGCGAGCCAATATTAGATAATGTAATACAATATATCATATATATTATTATACATTAAATCATCGAATCAACACTTGATCCGACAATCCGGCTATATCGAATATAACCGACTAATATATCATGTACCAATTCATCGAATCAACACTTGATCCGATGTCCCGGTTCATATCTAAATATCGCGAGAATATAATACGGTATCTCATATCGCATTATCCTCGGTCCTGCGCATATCACATATGTGCCTCTACTCCGTTTTGCCTGAGCCAAGAAACCTCTGTGTAGGACTCTAAAGAATCGTCAATATGCCGGTAGCAGGTGATGATCATATCAAACACCCATAAGCTGCAAGCGGTCAGCTAAACGTAACAGCCACCCAGATATTGAGCGATCAGAAGATCAACAAGCTAGCCTGTCCGTTCTCCTGTGAATCCAATCAGTAACACTCCCGTACAGTCCGGTCTGTTCGTCTGATATGTCGCATATCAAGTCTAGGGGTGGTATACGTCAGACCCCAGTAACCGATAAGTCGTGTCGATGTGTGGCTCATAACGGGTCGAGAAACTACTGGTAACACTTACCAATAAATCTCTATATCATCCCTGGCCAGGGACTTCCAGTTATAGCCAATCGAACACAGTACAACATCAACTCCCTATACCGGGAGAGACGAATCCCCTCCTATCGCTCATTGCCTCCATGTGATTCGGGAATGTACCCAAAAGCCACCGTTTTGCACGCCCTCTTGGACGTGGTAAGGTGGAAATCAAAGCACAGTGGGAATCACACAAGACTCCATGACGATCTCGGGTCTACAGACTACCCTGTACCAGTGTCACGGCGAACTGCGATCTGACGTGTGGTATATCACCATCTGGGAATTCTCGGTGAGTCCGTCCAGTGTACCCAGTCTCCACTGAGCACCCGTACACCATCTCTGATGTCAAACACCGATGGATATGGGATCATCCATCGCCCATCATATGGGTCAAGATGCGTATACGCTAGTCTACTCTGGTGTATCGATGCCCTGTCTCGATATACCCTCGACTAGGAACAGTTATAGGATGTACTCATTGACTACTATGGCCCCACTAGTATGATCTCATCATAGTCCCAGTAGTCGAGTACAGATCCTAAGGGCATTATCAACATATAAGAGAAAGACAGTAAACCAATACAAGTCAACATGGTAAGATAAAGTGAAACCAAATAGCATACTATCATGACGAGCAAGAAAGTCCTCTCTATATATATCCAAGCATCCATCATAATATACATCATATGTACAACAATGGCCTCTAGGGCATATACATAACTAACAATCTCCCACTTGCACTAAGGCCAGCTGCTGTAGTATCTCATACCTAGCATCCCGAATAATCTCTCAAACTGTATCTGGGGAATGGCCTTCGTGAGTGGATCCGCAGTGTTGTCCTTCGTATCTACTCTCCTGACCTCGATCTCCCGGCGATCAACTATCTCCCTAATCAGGTGATACCGCCTCAGAATATGTCTGAACTTTTGATAGGACCTGGGTTCCTTGGCCAACGCCACAGCTCCATTGTTATCGCAATACAGAGGTATTGGATGTTCAATGGATGGAACCACACCAAGTTCACTAATGAACTTCTTTATCCAGACAGCCTCTTTGGCAGCATCGTTGGCAGCGATGTATTCAGCCTCCATCATCGAGTCTGCAACGGTATCCTGTTTGGAACTCTTCCAACATACCGCCCCTCCATTGAGAGTAAAGACTAAACCCGAGTGCGACTTAGAGTCGTCCTTATCACTTTGGAAACTGGAATCGGTAAAGGACTCCACCCGGAGTTCTCCGTTACCATACACCAAGAACATCTCCTTAATGCTTCGTAAGTACTTGAGAATGTTCTTCACAGCTGTCCAGTGACTCTCTCCAGGATCTGCTTGATACCGACTCACTACACTTAGTGAGTATGCTACATCGGGTCTGGTACATAGCATCGCATACATGATAGAGCCTACTGCCGAAGCATAGGGTATCCCTTACATGCAAGCTCTCTCCAAATCATTCTTGGGAGACATCTCTTTGGAGAGAGTGAGTCCAGAGATCGTGGGTTGGTTCCCACGCTTGGATTCTTCCATACTAAACCTCTTTAGTACGGTGTCAATGTACCTGGATTGGGACAATCCTAGTATCCGTTTAGATCTATCTCTATAGATCCTGATTCCCAATATGCAGGAGGCATCACCTAGATTTTTCATTGAGAATCTTTGTGATAAGAAGAGCTTGACTGATTGCAGTATAGGAATATCATTTCCTATCAAGAGTATGTCATCCACGTACAATACGAGGAAGAAAACCTTACTCTCTGCTACCTTCTTATAGATACAAGGTTCATCTATATTTTTGATGAAGTCAAACTCTTTGACTACAACATCAAAACAGATGTTCCAACTCCGCGATGCTTGCTTTAACCCATAAATGGATTTAAGCAGCTTGCACACCTTTCCACTGCTCCCACTATCTATGAAGCCCTCTGGCTGAGTCATATACACGCACTCTTCTAAATCACCGTTTAGAAAGGCGGTCTTAACATCCATTTGCCAGATTTCATAGTCATGGTATGCAGCAATGGCAAGTAAGATCCGGATGGACT
The DNA here is from genome assembly GCA_030015575.1 of Agapanthus africanus. NCBI lineage: Eukaryota > Viridiplantae > Streptophyta > Magnoliopsida > Asparagales > Amaryllidaceae > Agapanthus > Agapanthus africanus. The sequence goes on along the minus strand of CM057338.1, from coordinate 824,439,876 downwards.
TAAGCATAGCCACTGGTGAAAAGGTTTCGTCATAATCCACACCTGGTCTTTGACGAAAACCCTTTGCAACAAGTCTAGCTTTGAAAGTCTCAACTTTTCCATCTACACCAAATTTCTTTGTAAAGATCCACTTTCTCCCAATGGGTTTTACCCCTTCAGGAGCATTTTCCAAAGTCTATACTTGTTGGTGTACATGGATTCCATCTCAGATCGCATTGCATCCAGCCATTTCACAGAGTCACCACTCGTGATGGCCTGCTCGAAACTAGCCGGGTCATCATCTTCCATGATGCAATCCTCGCTTCCACCATCAATGAGAAAACCGTAGTATCTCTCAGGTGGATGAGAAACCCTGCTAGATCGGCGGAGAGACTGGGGTTCGTCGGGTACTACTGAATCCTCTGGTTCTACCAAGTCTTCTGTTATAGTTTGTGTCGCTGGAACCTCTTCCAGTTCTACCTCCTCGCCATAAATTTCTTTTTCAAGAAATTCCTTTTCTAAAAAGGTGGCATGTCGAGAAACAAATACTTTTTGTTCCTCAGTGTGGTAGAAGATATACCCTTGTGAGTTCTTGGGATATCCTACAAACTTACATAGGACAGACCTTGCCTCGAGTTTGTCCGGATTTAGCCTTTTGACATAGGCCGGACAACCCCATATCTTAACATACTTAAGAGATGGTCTCTTCCCTTTCCATATCTCATATGGAGTGGTAGGCACTGATTTGGTAGGAACCATATTCAATAGGTGTATGGCTGTCTCAAGCGCATACCCCCTGAAGGAAATAAGCAACTCAGCCTCGCTCATCATAGAGCGCACCATATCTAATAGGGTGCGATTCCTGCGTTCCGATACACCATTGTGCTGTGGTGTATAAGGAGGAGTAAGCTGAGAGAGAATCCCATTCTCTTTTAGATAATCCAGAAAATCATTGCTCAAGTATTCTCCTCCTCGATCAGATCGAAAGATCTTAATACTTTTGCCCGTTTGGTTCTCTACTTCGTGCTTATATTCTCTGAATTTCTCAAAAGCTTCAGACTTGTGTTTCATCAGGAACACATGTCCGTATCTAGAGAGATCGTCAGTGAATGTAATGAAGTAGGAAGAACTGTTCCTGGCATGCGTGGATAAGGGACCGCATACATCACTATGTACTAGTCCTAAGAGTTCTGTAACTCTTTCTCCGTGTCCACTAAACGGAGCTTTGGTCATTTTACCTTTGAGACATGAATGGCAAGTATCATAAGATGATAATTCGAACGGGTTCAAATATCCATCCTTATGTAACTTAGCCAGTCGTGTCGCATTGATATGACCAAGTCTACAATGCCACAAGTAGGATTCGTTCATTTCTGAACTTTTCCTCTTGTGTGTGTTTTGTATATTGAGGACTGTATTTTGATTGAGAATGAATATGCCATTATGTAACGAGCCTGATGCAATCAACTTTTGATTTAGGAATATGTTCATAACATTATCCTGTACTACAAAATTATATCCTTCTTTACTTAATAAAAAAACTGATATAATGTTGCACATCATGTTCGGTATATAATAGCACTCATTCAGAATCAGTGTATTACGACTTGGTAATACTAGGTGATATTCGCCAACTGCTTTAGCTGCAATACTTGCACCATTCCCTACTTGAACGGAATAATCACCTTTTCCCAGTTCTCTACCTTTACGTAGTCCATGTAACAATTTACATATGTGGGATCCTGATCCGGTATCTAATACCCAGGACGTAGGGTGAACTGAGAAACGGTTCTCAATAACTAACACACCCGAAGAAGGTGCATCAACATGCATGTTCTTCGTTTGGGCAGCATGAGAATCCAGATATTCTACTATTCTCTGTTCAGTCTTATAACTCTTATAAGAAAGAACAAGACCAACGTTTCCCTGCTCAGTATAATAAGCCGGTTCAATCAATACATCTATATTATTATCTTGATTATGGCCTGATATGGCCGCTACCTGGAGAGAGAGAAAAGAAAACACTTTAGCGTATGCTCTTGCAAGATTAGATTGGTTATTATCTTATCTAATCAGGATGTCTCCCACTGTTTTTATCAAATCTACCTTCAAACCCTAAAAGGTAAGATTAGCCGGGATTAATTACACCCTACAATTTCGTCAATCTTTCAGCCAGATCGGTGTCGGTAATTTGAAGGAGGTTCCCCGTGCTTTCGCACGGACCTAATTAAAGTAAACCTTGTTTTCCCAGAGGCGCAACCCCGTTAACACTTTTCTAGACACCTACTTGATCGGCTAATTGTCCTGTGTAAAACTCTCGCAGGAGTAATTCTTACTCCCAGTGGGTATCGGATCCAACTATCTCATAGGAGGTATGCAATCTCATTGCAAATTTCAACACTTGAAATTCCCGATAATGCTTTTACCCCTAACGTGCTATGACCTTGACGAATGCCAACAAACCATAGTCCGCTAGTCAAGTTCAACCCGAACATTTCTTGATTGAATTAAACCCAGCCGTACGTCCCTTGACGAAAGCCAACAAAGCCGTACGACTATCCTAACCCAATCTCATCATATGTAGCAGATAAGTAATAGTTAGCTACCGCACACTACGCCTTGACGAAAGCCAACAAACGCATCACGAATACTAAGTATTACCTATCTGAAATGTCGGTGGGCTACGCAGGTTTTTCAGAAAACCTTGAGCGTAATGAACTTGATATCGTCGTAGAATCGAGTATTTTTTAAAAGGAGTGATTTTGAGGCTTTTCTCGTTCCGCTAAAGAGGTCACTCCCGGTGAAGGGATCTCGGCTCTTTCCCCATCGAATAAGGTGCAGGGTATATCATATATACCGCTGTGCAAAGCAAAAACTATAGAAGCTGTCAAAAACTAAACCGCGAGTTTGTAGCATCTGCCAGTTTCGCTAAAGAGGTCACTCCCGGTGAAGGGATCTCGGCTCTTTCCTCATCGAATAAGGTGCAGGGTATATCATATATACCGCTGTGCAAAGCAAATCTGTAGCTACCCTTTTTATAAAGTTTTGATTCTATAACATCTTTTAGGTTTCTTTTCTTTTTATTAATCCCATTAATAAAATCCCATCAGCTTATGCTTCCTAAGCATCACAAAAGAAACGAAAGCAGTAATATTTATATATCAGCATATATATAGTATAAGCATTCGTCTCAGGCAGTAATATGATCTCATCACAGAACATTGCAGCAGAAGAACATATATGAAATATTGGATATACTAGGACATCCGTGTTTTCAATACGAGCCTGTATAAAACACGGATTCCACGGTCGCGACGAATAGCCAAACCCACATCCCAAGACCCCTACGAGAGCGGCAAGTAACACTGCTAATTCTAGGGTTAGGAGACCCGGTCTCGACTCCTCAAGATGGCCTCCCACTGGACCCTAGAACCCGGTTACTTGTGCTCCCCTCCTTGGGTCTACCTAATGCGGAAAAGTAAATAATATACACTGGTGACATCAACCTCATCCCGGAAGTTCCCCAATAAAAGAATATTACATACAAATGAATTTTACATGAATGAAAATAAAAACCCTCATCTCACATAAAACCCCGGCTATTCAGAACACAACGATCCAATATAACATATCACAGCAACACATAATATCACATATCATCAACGTAAGTAAGTATGCATACACCGATCGTCATTGATGTATAGCAACGAAGACCGGCAATACAACTACATACTACACTTACGGTCACAGAAAAGAAATTGTAGAACTACAACATTTGGAATCCACAATCACTTTAGACATCGTAAATCCGAAATATCACATACTTCGCATTTCATGCCTAACTATATGAATTCCACATATTGTATCACATTCCAGATAAATAGACAGTATTAAACTTTCCGAACAGATAATCAAATACCCAAAATTTCCCAAATAGCTCAACACTTGAGCGGAGTTCAAATAATCCCAGAATATGTCACAGTACCGATGATCCAGCCATAGAAGGGTCAAGCCAACGCCTCACATGTGGCACGCCGTACTGCCCCAAACCCTAAGGTTTAGAGGCAGTTCAAGACGGTTACATAATCGAGTTAAGCTTTGTGTTCTTCTAGAGGGTCCACCACGTAACTTGTACAATTTTTCTGAAAGATTTAAACCCGATAAAAATTCAACACTTGAAAGTTTTTCGTGCCGGGAAAAAATGAGTTAATGATATCCGTTCGAACATTTTAACAGTTTCTAAATATCCGGAAATCATAACAAAATCAAATTTTTCGATCGAATCAACGATTACAAAATAAACCCCAGAACACTCAACACTTGAGACAGATTAAAAATACCCAGAAGCAGCAACAAGAACCTACGGATATTACCCTGAAGACGCGTATCCCAATGCCAAAGATCGGCCGTGGAACCGCCGCGGGAAGCAGGTTCCCGCTGCGGTTCCGCGGCGATTTCATGGAATTGTGGGCTCGTATTTCATGGTAATTCTTAGAATTCCCTGCTAATTTTTTTGAGTATTTTTAATGCAGAAAAAATCACATTTTTACAAAATTTCCAGAGAGGGGTTCTATTTCGTCGTATCGGGTTCGATCAGAGTTTTAACTTCGTATACACGTCGCCTAATGCTCTAGCTAGGTTCTGATACCACTGTAGGGTTCCTAGGCACTCTTGTGAAGGTTCATAAGGCATCAAACATGCCCGAATAAAATTTTAGACGTGCCGAACAACCCAAAACCGGGATCTTTGCTATATTATTAGAGTTTAACATGCAAGTAAACATCTTTACCACTAAGTGTGAGGGATTACTGTTAGTGTATATGCCCTAGGGGCCATTATTGTATCATACTAGATTGTATATTACTTAATGGAAGCTTGGGATATTCATAGTTGTATATACAGTCTTGCTAAAAATGGTAGTATGCTACTTGGTTTGTGTCTACTTTAATATGTGCATATGTTTCTTGTAACGTATCAATTATACATATTAGTAGAGCCCATAGGTTCTTTGCTTGATTACCAGCGTTGTGATGGCAGTCACACTAGTAGGGGCTGGGTAGTCTATAAGCAACATCTTATACATGTCCCTAGTCGTAGGATTATCGAGACAGGGCATCGATATTCCAGAGTAGACTGGTGTGTACGCTTCTCATCCCAGTTGGGGAGATGGTCTGTCCCATAGCCATTAGTACGTCGTACTGGAGATAGTATACAGGTGCTCGTTAGGTTACGGGTACACCGGACAGGACTCGCAGGGGAACTGATTGGTTGGTATTATACCCGTCGTCAGTTAACAGTTCCCAGATGACATGAGTACAGCATAGTCCGCAGACTTGACATTGCTACTTCGCCTCGAGTGTGTCCCACTGTTCTTAGATTGCTACCCTACCACGGCTCAAAGGAGTCGTGCAAACAGGTAGCAGTTGGGTGCAGTCCCGAGCACTTGGAGGCAGTAGTGTTTAGATAGGATTCGTCTCTCCCGGTATTGGGAGATGATATCGCGCTGTGTCACAGAGCCATTACGCAAAGTCCCTGGCCAGGGCAAGCGAGATATACTGGTAGGTTCCAGTAGCTTCTCAGGGTGTAATGGGCTTCGCTCCGACACGACTTATACAGCTATTAGGGGACTGACGTTTGCCGCCCCCTAGGCTTGATATGCGATAGTCTTAGACGAACAGACCAGACTGTACGGAGATTGTCACATCAGGCTCAGTGGGAGTTCGGATGATTTTCCTCATCGGCCTTCTTATCGACATCTATCTGGGGACCGTTACGTACAGCTAGTGCTGCTTGCGGTCTGTGGTTAAACTCACTGCCAGTGTAGTGTCGAGTCTTTAGAGTCCCACACAGAGAGTTTCCCTGCTCCAGGTGAAACGATATAGAGGTCGTATGGTTTTACGACAAGGGTTCAGACGCATACGTGCATTTACGCACGTACGACTTTTTCGGACAGTTTTTACTAATCGGCTTTGGTTTAAGCCAGATTCTAGTATCGGGTTACTGGATTTATACAGTCTAAAGTTTTTCCGTGTTTTCACGGATTGGAGGGGCGTTCTCGTAATTTGTCGGGAAGCTTCTAAAAGAGTGGTGACTAAGGGGTTAAGGTGGCATTGCATTAAATGAGATTAGTGACTCATTTGTGTGATTCATCCAAGTCATTAATGCATCATAAATGCTTAATGACTCATGGAGATGAATCACTCATAGATATTTATGAAGCATAGTTGTTAATTCTATTTTTTGATTTTTGGATAAATAATAATGCTTCATATATATTATGATAACATCATTATCTCATTTCATTCTCATCTTCACCTTCTCTCTCCTCAAGCTCACTCTCTCTTTAAACCCTAACCCTAGCCTCTCATGTGTTGAGATCAAGGGTTAGCTAGACTAATACATCCATAACCTCACTCTATATCCCCTAGGTAGCTTAGATTAGCACTTTAAGCAACCTAGGTATCTCAAGTTTGAGATTAAGCTTAGCGTAGGAGCTTTCGGGTGGATCGTCTTTGATTCGAGGAGGCCGTTGAGGTGCCGATGTTCCAAGGAGCCTACGAGGAGTAGAGGACCGCAATGAAGACCCGAAGGACTAGTATCGTGAGGTATAACTTCATATCTGAGTAGTTAAACCTCTAGTGTTTAGTTAGCAATGGTTTAGATAACGATTCATGCGCTCAAGTCCGTGTTACGAAGCTTTGATAATCGTTTTTCATATATTCCGCCTCCCCGCAAGTTCGTGGGGTGCGTGACATAGACTTACAGTGGTATCAGAGACAACTAAACCATTACTGGCTTGTTAGCAACTGATTAGAAGTTCGATCAACGGAAAATACGAAAAACGAAAAATCAAAACCCTAAGTTTCTGTTAATTTTAAAACTGTCTGAAAAAATATTTGACATACCTTAAAATTCACAGCAGGGAATTTAATGAAAACTAAGAAAATACGAGCCCCTAACTCAGCAACTCGGCCGCGGAACCGCGGCACAAAGGTGCTTTTGGCAGCGGATCCGCCGCCGAGTCAACTCCAAGTTGACTCGGATTTCCTCTGTAATTCATAATTTTTGGTTTTCTGTTTTCTTATATGTTCTATTTTTACCCAGGTTACTTCAGTGCAGGTTTGCTTTTGGGGTAGACACGGAATATGGTATTCGATCGATGTTCTAACATATTTGCTAATTGGGTTTTTATCTGTAATGTTTAATGTGTTCGTAAACCTCCCCTAACTGCTAGTATGTCGGTTGGCAGGGGGTTGCACATTTCTGAAATGTTTACTGTTTGTGTATATGAACTGTGTTGGACTGTTGTGATGATTAGCCGGGGTTTGAGATGTGTTTAATATTCATTCATTCAATGTAAATGTAATTTGATGTAAGATTCTTTTGCGGGGCACATCCAGGTTGCGGTTGTAGCCACCGTTGTATTATTATTTCTTTTTACTGTTTTTGCTCCTAGGATAGACCCAAGATGGGGTACACAAACTACCGGGTACGTTGAAGTGTTTAGTGGCCTACTCACGTTGTTGAGGGAGACCGCTTCACTTCGAGTACTTGGCGGGTAGTTTGCCGTACCCGTAGGGGTCTGGGATGGGGTAATGGCTATTCATCACAACTGTGTAATCCGTCTTTTATTGCAGGCTCAAAGCAAATGCGGATTGCTAGTAAATCCAATAAAGTTCATCTGTGATCTGGAATGCTTATTATTGCGTCTGACGAATGTACAATATCTATATATGATAGCTATTAGACGTCACTTATGTTTTACACCCGCGCTAGCCCAGCCCCCGCTCTGTCGTTAGTTAAGTAACCTAACGGGTAATGACGGGACCCAGTGGCGAATGCGGATGGCATAAGAGGACGTGGTATTTTCGTTGTTTTCTGCAATGATAGGATAAATGATGGGACGCATTATTATAATGCAAAGAAAATAAACCAAAATTAAATCGTTGGAACAAATTTAAAAAAACCTACTCGGTTATTTTAAAAGAGCAGAATTTTTAATTGCGGAGCTTTAACCACTCCTTTTAAAAAGCTATCAGGTTCCTTCGATTATATCAAGTTCACTACGTTCACGGTTTTGCCAAAACCAGTCGTAGCCCTCCGTCATTTCTTATGGATGGTCAGTAGTATTCAAGCTATGTTTGTTGGCCTTCGTCAAGGCATAGTGTTTGGTAGCTACTGGGTATTCATTTGTTGCATAGATAGATGTGTTGGTTTGGGACAGTCGTATTACCTTGTTGGCCTTCGTCAAGGATATGTACGGGTGGGTTCAAATTAACAAAGATAATGATGGGCAGAACTTGACATGTGACTTATGATTTGTTAGCCTTCGTCAAGGTCATAAGAGCATGGGGCAAAAATCCATATCGGGAGTTTCTAAAGAAACTGAAACTTGCTAGAGTTGCATACCATTTTGGAGTTTGATGAATGTTGGTAGGATACCTTCAACATTATCATACGATGATATTTTGGATCCCGATCCTACTGTGAGTATAAACTACTTATCAGGAGATTCGTCACTTAACGATCAATGCTATAAACCAAGTAGGTGCCTAGAAAGGTGTCAGCGGGGTTACGCCCCCAGAGAAAAGAGGTTATTTAATTAAGGAACTTCGCGAAAGCGTTGGAAAACCTCCCTCGAAGTATCGACACTGGACTGGCTGAACGGTTAAGCAAGTATTGTACAGTGAGAATTGTCCTGGCTAATTCTTCTTTTATGGTTTGAGGAAGGATTCGAGAAACAGTGGGAGCCATCCAGTTTAGATAAATTAAAAACCACTCTAAACTTGCAAGAGCATCATGCTAATAGGTTTTTCTTCTCTCTCTTAAATTGCAGCGACCTTGTGACCACACATAGGTTACATCTAGATAACAATTTGACTGAATCTGACTTATATGACTGGCAAAGGTCTGTCCAGATGTCCATTACCTATGACAAGCTGGACCACCCTATTACTACTCAAGATCCCGCCGTCCCAGGTCCAGTTTCCACTGTTACGGATATGGATATCCGTCAGACAAGGGAAAAAGATAAAGCGAAAGCTAAGTGCCACGTGTTAGCTTCAGATGATGGTGTATACCAGAAGCAGCACGAGAAGATGGACTTAGTTTCCATCTTTCTCCATAATAAAGATTTATATGGAGAGCAATCTCATATCACTAGATATGAAACCTCGAACGAATTAATTCAAGCGAGGTTGACTGACGGGTCATCTGTAGGGGACAACGTCCTTACAATGACTAGCTATATTGATGAGCTCCAGGACCTGGAGACCACGTTGCAGAATGAGTCAAGTACTTACTTGATTCTACAGTCTCTACCTTCTACCCTGAAAGAAACCAGGGAAGTAGAAGGAAAGAGAAAGGCAAAAGTTTCGGGACTTAAAATAGTAAAAGAGAGAAGTTCCTATTGTTATGGGATTGGGCATAGGCAGATTGATTGCAGAGCTTTAGAAGCCAGTAACCAGGATACGAAGCATGTTGAGGCTTCAGCCTCAAGTGTGTTTATTATTAAGAACTGTTTGTCAATTAACTCTACTTCCTGGGTATTAGATACCGGAGTAGGATCTCATATCTGTAATTCATTACATGCTTTGAGAAACCGTAGAGTTATAAAGGTAGGTGATTGGTCTCTCAGAGTTGCAAACGGAATGAGCGTGGACGCTGAATCCGTGGGAGAATATCGCCTGGGTTTGACAAGTGGGCAGATATTGATTCTACGTAACTGTCTGTATGTACCTAGTATGACTTGTAATATCATATCGGTATCCTCACTTTCAAGAGAGGGATATAATTTTACATTCGAAAGCGATGTAGTTCACATCCACCTAAATCAAGTTATGATTGGGTCCGGTACATTAGATAATGGCATATACGTATTAAGTCAAGCTCAGGTTTTCAATGTCCAGAACACACTTAAAAGAAAGTCTCCGGAAATAAATCAGGCTTTCTTGTGGTATTGTAGACTAGGTCACATCAATGAGAGAAGGTTGACTAAGTTACATAAAGAAGGATATTTGAATCCATTCGAATATCAATCTTATGCTACTTGTGAATCTTGTCTCATAGGAAAAATGACCAAAACTCCGTTTACTGGACACGGAGTAAGAGCAAGCGAGCTCTTGGGACTCATACACAGTGACGTATGTGGTCCAATGTCTACACATGCAAGAGGTGTTTATTCCTACTTCATTACTTTTACGGATGATTTCTCTAGGTATGGACATGTCTTCTTAATGAAACATAAATCCGAGGCCTTTGAGAAATTCCAGGAATACAAGAATGAAGTGGAAAACCAAAAAGGAAAAAGTATCAAGACACTAAGATCTGATCGAGGTGGAGAATACTTGAGTACCGAGTTCCTGGGTTACTTAAAAGAGAATGGAATTCTCTCTCAGCTTACTCCTCCATACACACCACAACAAAATGGTGTATCAGAAAGGAGGAATCGAACCCTATTGGATATGGTTCGTTCCATAATGAGTAAAGCTGAGTTACCGCGATCTTTCTGGGGATATGCGCTAGAATCAGCTGCATATCTTTTGAACAAAGTTCCAACCAAAACCGTGCCTACCACACCATGTCAGATGTGGAGTGGGAAGAAACCCTATCTTCAGTACCTGAAAACATGGGGATGTCCAGCTTTTGTAAAAAAGCAGCATCCGGACAAGCTCGGGGCATGCTCAATACAGTGTAAGTTTGTGGGATATCCAAAGAACTCCAAAGGGTATTATTTCTATTGCGCAGAGGAACAAAAGGTTTTTGTTTCTCGTCATGCCCACTTCTTAGAAACTGAATTTTTAGAAAATCAGAAGAATCGGAGCGCAGTAGAACTGGAAGAAATTCCAGAACCACAAGCTGTTACTGAAACCTTGGTAGAACAAGAAGGTTCAGAAGAACTGGACATCCCAGCGTCACTCCGCAGGAGTAGTAGGCAGTCTCATCCGCTCGAGAGATACTACGGTTTTCTCATAGATGGGGATAGAGAGGATTGCACTATTGACTATGATGAGCCTACTAGCTTCCAGCAAGCCATTCAGAGCGGTGACTCGGTAAAATGGCTGGATGCAATGCGGACCGAAATGGAGTCCATGTACACTAACAAAGTATGGACTTTGGACATTGCTCCAGATGGTGTAAAACCCGTAGGATGCAAATGGATCTTCAAAAAGAAGATTGGTGTAGATAGACAGGTTGAAACCTATAAGGCTAGACTTGTTGCAAAGGGTTTCCGTCAAAGATCTGGTTTGGACTATAACGAAATCTTTTCTCCAGTAGCTATGCTTAAATCTATTCGGGCCCTTCTTGCTATTGCTGCCTTCCACGATTATGAAATCTGGCAGATGGACGTAAAGACGGCCTTTCTAAATGGTAATTTGGAAGAGAGCGTCTATATGGATCAGCCAGAGGGATTCATTCAGAGTGGGAGCAGCGGTAAAGTATGCAAGATGCTTAAGTCCATTTATGGACTAAAGCAGGCATCGCGGAGTTGGAACATCTGTTTTGATGATGCTGTCAAAGAATTTGACTTTATCAAAAATCCAGATGAACCATGCATATACAGTAAGATTGTAGGGAGAGCTGTAGCATTCCTCGTCTTGTACGTGGATGACATTCTCCTAATAGGAAATGATATTCCTATGTTACAGTCAGTCAAAAGATTCTTGTCACATAAATTCTCCATGAAAGACCTGGGTGATGCCACCTACATTCTGGGGATCCGGATCTATCGTGATAGATCAAAGAGGATATTGGGACTTTCGCAGTCCAGGTACATAGACACCATGATACAGATGCGCCAGCCCCGCAATACCTACAGCTAGTCGCGTCCCCTCGGTAATGCGATGAGCGGGGTAAATAACTAAGGCTCTCATGAAACGACGGTGTATGGGTATGGCGAACCAACTGAGCCAAACACTGATGAAGCCCACGAAGAAAGTCTCCTCATCTATACCAGGAGCCGCGATCGACTCGGAAGACACGGCCGACATGATGGGAATGTAGAACTGCGGCAAGTCCTCTTCTTTAGCAGGCCGATTATTTAAACCAAACCCAAAGGGGTCGTTGATGTTTGCGAACTCTGGAGCCGTCTTTGATAGAACGTCTTCGCGAAGGAAGCAAGCGATAAAGCTTTTGAAAGTGACGCCCTGCTCCTCTGACTCTGTGAATAGCTTCTCAAAAATGCTCAGAGTCTTGATCAAACTTGGGCGCTTGTGGCTGACGGCATTCTCGGTCGATAGGCCATCAAGCATGGCAGGCTCAGTTTCGAAGACATAATCATTGGGAGGCAGTAGTTCTTCATAGAGTGTCCCCCTGACCGGCAACCCTGAGATTTCGCGAAACTTCTCCAGAGAAATTGAAACTTCGCGGTCCCCTAGAAAGAAGGTGTTGGTGGGAAAATTCCATTGGTTTAAGAAGGCCTTAACCCACCAGACATGGGGAGACTGATAGTGGAAAAGAGACGCATATACCGCCTGATAAAGTCCGACCCTCTGCAGTCGCGCACGATGGGCGGACAGGATATAACGGGCCCAGATAAGGTAGCCCGTGGGATGTCGAGGGGTAAGCCCTATCTTCTAAATCTGTCCCCATAGCTGGGCTTCGCCTTGGCAAATGCGGCGCCCTAAACTTCTATAGCCGGCACAGGATGGTTCAGAATACCAGTTGTTGATGGCTCAAGCCGTCCCATAGGGGTCCAATTCAGCATCTCCACAACAAAGGCAGTCCGTGGATGATCCATCGGCAGAAATGGATAGGTAGGCTCTGTCGGTATCTCGCAAAGAAAACTGCGGCGACCGCGGATGATATGACCGTACCAGGTCCCCCATAAAAGTAGGTTGGTGAAATTAGGGTCGTGAGCTCTAATCATCGCCATCACCTCTTCATCAGACGGTGACTGAGGAAAGGCAGCCTCCGAGCGGGTGAAAGGAAAGTACGGTAGGGAAGCCATTGTTCTTGAAACAAAGGAAAGGAAGCTGTTAATGAAGCCCGCACATGTGTATATATTTATATATATATATATATATAAGACAGTGGAAGAAAACGACAAAGGACTTATTTTATGGGACCATTGGTTATAAAACACATGGGCCCCACAAAATCAAGATGGCGGCTCACTAATAATGAGGCCAAGCAATCATCATGAGAATAAAGGGAAGATTCTTAATGAATTCAAATGACTCTGCACATTCCCCTAAAAGGAAACCCATCTTGGACTCTGCGAAAATCAAGTAGAATCTCTACTGCAATTTTTTTTTTGCAAAAAACAACTCAGGAGGAAAAATCCCAAAAAGTCTTCTTTTAAAGAATTAAGTTCTTTAAAGGAATTAAATTCCTTTTGAACAGGGGAATTAAATTCCCAGAAGAAATTTTTCAGAGCAAGATTCTTTGGAATGGAATTAAATTCCAGATAAAGGTTAAGTATTGCCATCGATATCTGAGATCAAAGGAGCCCTAACAAAAAGGATTTATGATTTGAAGATTGAGCGGTTTTCTTTTAAAGAACTTGAAAAAAATGGGTTCTTGTTAAAGGGAAAAACCCTTGATATGGATTTAAAATCCAATGAAGATTTCTACAAAAAGTTCTTCGGCCGTTCAAGATTCATACCTGAAAATGAAAATCTTTTGTTGACAGAGTTAAACTCTGAAAATTTTTGAATCAGAGAACTAAGCTCGGGGAAAGAGAATTAAATTCTCAAAGGAAAAACAAGAAAGGAAGAAGATAGAAAAAGTGGAGGCGCTTCTGAAGGGACTCCTGCATTTATAGGATGTGATAGGGAACGGTTCATCTCCCCTGTTCCCTAGACAGATCCAACGGTCACAAAGGTGACAGCGTTGCACTCACGTGCAAACACGTGAGAACAACGCTGTGGGGGCATTTGTTCCCTGATAAAATATCAGAAAATTCCCCAATGGGGTATCACGTGCTCACACGTAACCAAGGGTCACGTGCTGACACGTGATAGGTTCCTATGATCTCTACTTTATAGAATTAAATTCTAGTCAAACAAAACAGTAAAGAAAAACCTCAATGAGGCGTCACGTGCTCACACGTGACCAAGGGTCACGTGCTGACACGTGATGATTCCTCAGCTCCCTAAAAACATAATTAAATTCTGGTCACGTGTCAACACGTGATGGACTCCTAAGCTCTTTAATCAATAGAATTAAATTCTATTTAATAATCAAATAATGGGATCACGTGCCAACACGTGATAGACTTTTAAAAGCCTTCTGAACTGATAGAATTAAATTCTAATTAAGGGAAATCAAAGACCCTAACTGGGAAAATATTTCTTTAAATCTTTCCAAACAAAAAGGATGGTGCTCTGTAAAATAGAGCGCCGTTGGATTAAAAATCCAATGGTGATTAAAAATCACCAATTTATGGAAAGATTTTATACAAGGGAAGATTTCCCTGAAATTCACCAAAAATAACAAACAGAATATCTTCTGGATTAAAAATCTAATGGTGAATAAAATTCACTGAGTGATCTAAAAGATCATGTTAGTTACAAAAACAACCAAAATCTTTCAATGAAAGATTCACTAAACAAATTGATTCTTTTCTTTCTCCTATAAATAGGAGCCAAGAAGAGAAGAGAAGGGATCTTTGGAATTTTGATTTTCTGGAGGAAAAACAACAACAGAGAGAAAAGAGAGAAGAATTTAATTCTCAAGAAAGAAAAGAAGTTGCTTTCAGAGAAAAGAAACCCTAGGTGAGAAAGGGGAAAGAGATCTAAGCTTCATAAAATAAAAGAGAATTTAATTCTCAAATTTAAAAGTTTAACTCTTCTAAATAAGAACTTAGTTCTTCCTTTGGTTGAAGATCTGCAGAAGCAGATCTTCCCACAAGTTGAGAATTTAATTCTCATCGGGGAGATTCTGTCATGCAGATCCAAGACCTAGAGGGAGAATTTGAGTTTAAGGAATTTAATTTCCACAAATTCATAGGAATTTAATTCCTCCAAATAAAACTAGGGTTTAACCCTATATGAGAATTTAATTCTCTCAATTTCATAGGAATTTAATTCCTCCAAATAAAATTAGGGTTCAATCCTGCATGAGAATTTAATTCTCCCCAAATTCATAAGAATTTAATTCCTCTAAATGAAATTAGGGTTTAACCCTACATAAGAATTTAATTCTTCCACATACATAGGAATTTAATTCCTCTAAAACAGAATTATGGTTTAACCCTATAGAGAATTTAATTCTTAAAACAAGAGATTTAAAGCTCTCCATGCACATAAAGAACTTGGTCACGTGGCAACACGTGACCCCCATTCTCAATGATCAGAAAAGAAAGAACAAAACTAGGTCACGTGCCCCCACGTGACCCCTAAAATAGATCTCTTAAAATGAGAAAGAAAAACTTGGAGGCAATACCTTACGTGCTCACACGTGACCCTCAAAATAAAGGGAACAAAGCCAAAGGCAGAATAGACTTTGGGCGCCCTCACGTGTCCCCACGTGACCCTTAATAAACACTTTAATAATCAATACATAGATACCCATCACGTGCCAACACGTGATGGCCTGAAGACTAAAAGTGTTTAACACTTATTTGAATATCCTTTCTAGTGTTTAACACTATTTTGAGCATTTTGTCTCCAGTGTTTAACACTATTTTAAATACATCACGTGAGGACACGTGACCGCCAGATGTCCTCTAGTGTTTAACACCATTTTTAAAACCAGCTTAGCCCAAATTGGCTAAGTTTTCCAGGGGTAAATCTCCCCTTCAAATGAGCCTTAAAATCCAGAGCTATAATATTCAGTGCTCAGCCAAAGACAAAATGTCATCAGAGCCCCCAAACTTTTGTTTAGCATTGCTAAATAATGAGGGGCTGAACCCAGACAAATGTTCAACAGTCCAGCAAAAGGCCAACATTTCAAACTTAATTGGATTTAGCCCAAGATTGTCCATAAGTCCTCAATTCAGATTTAACTGAGCCAATGTGCTCATAATCTAATTAATTGATCTTAGTCCTAATTGGGCTACAGATTCCCCAATCAACTTTGGTTCAAGGGTACATCTCTTCACTCCTTTGATATTTGTCGTTATAATCCTTCAACGTCTTCAGAGAGGTGACGGGTCCCGACAACCATACATCACATAGACTATGACATCTTTAAACTGGATTGTGGGGTCCTTAAGCCCATGGACTATGATGTCCTTAACCTGGACTGTGGGGTCCTTAAGCCCATGGACTATGATGTCCTTAATCTTTATAGACTATGATGTCTTTAAAATGGACCGAGATGTCCTTAAACTAACATTGGACCGAGATGTCCTTAAACTAACATTGGACTGTAATGCCCTTAAACTAATCGACCGCAATGTCCCTAAACTAAACAACAGGGCCCAAATGCTCTTTTGTTGGATCTAAACGATACCGTTAAGTTGATCTTAGCCTAAAAATTAGACTAACGTATACTTAACAAACGTTTAAGTTGATCTTAGTCTCAAATGAGACCAACGTATCCTTAAACCCAACCCCCAAAACCAAATCTAAGAAAATACGGATTTGGACTAATCCACGCCCTATGGGCGACGATATAAATTAGTCTCCATATATAATCCATGGGCAACCAAAAAACAAAACAAACACCCACGACACGCAGTAACCATCTGGAGAAGGAGAAAGTTGTTACCGTGATGCGGCAGCATAATTAACTGCAGGGGCTTGCGCCTACAGGGAAGAGCATCCCCACAATCAAAAACCCCTCAAATGAGAGGGAATCTGACGAAGTCTGCTACATCGGCCGCATCTGTTTAAAAATTCGATACGTGGTGTCATAAATCAACTTGGCATCTTCGGAGAGGTGGACGGATAAAACCAATTAGCATCTGCCCCGAAATTCAGACGAGACGTTTATCGCGTCTCCGATATCGGTGGGGACCAGGATCAGCCAGTGGGCTTCGTTGACAGTGGGAGCAGAGGGAAAGCATGTAGATTTCTTAAATCCATTTATGGATTAAAGCAGGCATCACGGAGTTGGAACATCTGTTTTGATGATGTTATCAAAGAGATTGATTTCATCAAAAATCTAGATGAACCTTGAATTTATAAGAAGGTTGTAGGGAGAGCTGTCACATTCCTCGTATTGTACGTGGATGACATTCTTCTGATAGGAAATGATATTCCTATGCTGCAGTCGGTCAAATAATTCTTATCACAAAGGTTCTCCATGAAAGACCTGGGTGATGCCACGTATATATTGGGCATTCGGATCTATAGGGATAGATCCAAAAGGTTATTGGGATTGTCCCAAACCAGGTACATCAGCACCATCCTAAAGAGGTTTAGTATGGAAGACTCCAAGCGGGGTGCCTTACCCGCTTGTCACGGAGTCACTCTCTCCAAAGACTTTTGCCCAAAGACTGATGAAGAGAGAGCTCGCATGAGCATTATACCCTATGCTTCAGCCGTAGGATCTATAATGTATGTGATGTTATGTACACGCCCTAATGTAGCTTATGCACTAGGTGTAGTAAGCAGGTATCAGTCCAACCAAGGAGAGAATCACAAGATAGCTGTGAAGAACATTCTTAAGTACTTGCAAAGGACTAAAGAATTGTTCTTGGTGTATGGTAACAGAGATCTCCAAATGGAAGCCTTTACCGATTCAAGCTTCCAGAGTGATAAGGACGACAACAAATCTATCTCTGGGTTTGTATTTACCCTCAATGGAGGGGCGGTGAGTTGGAAGAGTTCCAAACAGGATACCGTTGCAGACTCTACGATAGAAGTTGAGTACATTTCTGCAAATGATGCCACCAAGGAAGCCGTCTGGATGAGGAAGTTCGTCTCGGAGCTAGGAGTAGTTCCAACCATTATTGATCCAATACCATTGTATTGTGATAATAATGGGGCTATGGTGTTAGCCAAGGAGCCCAGGTCCAATCAGCGGTCCAGACACATCCTGAGGTGTTTTCATTTGATCCGGGAGATAGTTGATCGCCGCGAGATCAAGATTCAGAGAGTAGATACAAAGAATAACACTGCGGATCCACTCACCAAGGCCCTCTCTCAGCTGCAGAATGAGCGACTTTTTGAGATGTTGGGTATGAGATACGCCAATAACTGGCCTTAGTGCAAGTGGGAGATTGTTAGATATATGTATGCCCTAGAGGCCATTATATGATAGTGGATGTATTTATACATGTATATATATACAGAGGACTTTCTTGCTCGACATGATAGTATGCTATCTGGTTACTCTTTATCTGACATGTTCACTTAATCATGCTTTTATTCATTTGTACAAGTTGATAAAGCCCTGAGGATATTTGCTTGACTACTGTGATTATGATGCAAATCATACTAGTGGGACATGGGTAGTTCATAAGCATATCCTGAAATGTCCATAGTCGTGGGTATATCGAGACGGGGCATCGATATTCCAGAGTAGACTAGCGTATATGATACTAGACCCATATGATGGGCGATGGATGTTCCCATATCCATTGATGTTTGACATCAAGATCGTATGAGGGTGCTCAGTGGAGACTGAGTATACTGGACGGACTCTCCGAGAACTCCTATATGGTATTATATCTATCGTCGGTAGCAGTTCTCAGGTGACACTGGTACAGGTTAGTATGTAGACCCCAGATCGTCATAGAGTCTCATGTGTTCTCCCACTGTGCTTTGATTACCACCCTACCATGGCTCTACTGAGTCATGCAAACAGGTGGCTTTTGGGTACAGTCCCGAGACACATGGAAGCAATGAGCGATAGGAAGGGTTTCATCTCTCCCCGTATTGGGGGTTGATGTTGCGCAGTGCTCGATTGGCTATATCAGTAAGTCCCTGGTCAGGGCTGTTGAGATTTACTGATAAGTGTTATCAGTAGTTTCTCGGTTTGATTATAGACCATACATCGACATGACTTATTGAGTTATTGGGATCGACGATGACATCCCTAGACTTAATATGCAGCATATCTGACGAAGAGACCGGACTGTACGGTAGTGTTGCCGGTTGGCTCGACGGGAGTTTTGACAGGTTCGCTTGTTTTCTTCTGATCGCTCAATACCCGGGTGGCCATTACGTTTAGCTGACCTCTTGCGGCTTGGGGGTGCTTGATATGATCATTACCCACTGCCGGCGTATTGATGAGTCTTAGAGTCCCACAAAGGAGTTTCCTAGCCCAGGCGAAACGATGCGATGTGCATATGTGATATGTATGGGGACCCAATTAAATGCGAGTATGTGATACCGTATATTAATCGGGCGATTTACTGTTGGTCGGGTCTTATGTGATATGGCTGGTTTGTTAAATCAAGTGTTGATTTGACATTGACTTAATAGCTCACTTTATTTAAACCCTTTTCTTTATTGTATGCATGCATGTATGCATATGTTTATGTTGATGCACATGTTGATGTGCATGCACACATACATGCATACACTTGTGTGTATCATGGTTGTTGATACACTTGTGGTGGCAATGCAAGACTCACATGGAAGTATTTATCTAAATATTTATTTTTGAGTTAATGTTAAATAGGATTAATTCATGGTTGATAATTATCCTTCATCCTTGACTTAACCTTGAATTAACCATGAGTTAATTTTCTATGGATCTCTTTTCTCCAAAGTAAATATCTAGATATTTATTAACCCATGGTTTGAGATGAGAGTGGAAAATATGTATATTTTCTATTCTCATTTTCATTTGGATATCTTTTCATAACTTGAGCTCTTGAGTTGCCTCCATCTTCTTCCTCCTCTCTCTTGCTCTCTAGGTTTTGTTAGTGAGTGAGATAGTAATAAAGTTAGGGTTTTGAAGTGATAAAACAAACCACATCATCATTCTACACTAATCTAGCCAATTAGTTTAGAGTGTTAGCTTCATCTTTATCTTTTGATCAAGTGGAGCTTGAAGTTTGGACAAAGAGGACTCCGGGTGGATCATCGTGGACTCGGAAGATCACAAGCAAACCCGTTCCAACTCTCAAGTAGCTAAGGAGTCAAGTAAAAAGGACTACAAAGGTTGTATTCTCTTCACTTTGTGTTGTATTACTTATAGTATGTGATACTACTTCATTAGTTACTTTAAATTTCTAGTTTTGATCCTAGATTAGTTTGCTTAGCACCCTAAAAATTTAAATTATAGCATGCTTGATGCATCACAAACACTTATGAGGTGCTAGGTAAACCCTACAGCATGTAGTCATAGCAAGGCATATGTGTAAGCATGTAGGTATACAGGTATGCTATATGTCATATGCACAATGGAATATGAATCGCTATCTCCATTATCCCTATCCAATACAATATCACGTATGTATAGGTGTTGTGTGTGTCATGGCAATTATCGACGGTGTGTGTGGCATACAATCAGTGCTCGTGCAATATAAACCGTCAGTAATAGTGCAGTGTCCAAAAGGTACAAGTCCAAGCACAACAAGTAATAATATGCAATGAAGTTTTATGCGTATATGTGCAATATAAACATGCGGCTAATATCATATCATATCTAGCCCTGACGCATAATGCCATGCGGTCGATTCCCCTGTAGATGTTAAATCTACTCACCAACGATCCTGGCTAAGTAAAACCAACCACTTGCTTTCCCTTCTTCGCAGCGTCCGAAATCCTCGCCTGTGATCCTAAAATTTCACAAATACAACACATAAAGTTAAATATCTTGCGCCGACACATAGACAACGAAACGCAAGGATAACGCCCACCAGATAAACACACAGTGCACCTAGTGCACCAAACACGTACGATATCGGCACAACCCTAGTTAGGAACGCTAAACGACACAACAACCAAGCCTAGACCCCGATCGTACCGATCGCGCATTCAAAACACAAAATATATCATGGAATCTAATATATATATAACGTCGCAACGTCAAAAGAAACCCACGCCTAAATTATCCGAAAATCTAGTAAGCAAATTTTAATCAATTTAGCCCAAATCTACAAGTTTAACCAAAACTAGTAATCACAGTCATCTCATAATAGCTTGATTAAACCACACAAATCTTTACTAGAATTTTAATCTCACTCAAATAGGATTTAGTAAAAGTTTAGTTTGCACTTAAGCTTAATTAGATGATTAGGAAAATAACATTTAACAATCTAACAACTAGGTTAAGTTTTCTTTTATCTAAACTCCACACTTAACCATTTCACTAAACAAAAACCTAATTTGATTATCAAAAACCACTTCTAGAAATTTCTAAACATGCAAATGAAAGCTTAAATTAACATCTAATAAGCTAATTAACGTATTAAAACAACAAATAGAGTTTAGGGTTAGGATTTATGCCTCACACTAGAATCACAACTAGCAACTAGAAATCCAAATTTTAGCCTCCAAAACCCTAACTTGATTGAAGATCCAAGCTTGTTTAGTGATGAAGAATGATGGGTATGGATTTATATTTGAGTTTGTGGGATTAAATGATGACTTTGGATGATTTATTTGAGCTTGGAGAGATGAAAATAGGGTGAGGAAAAACAAGGGCAGCAAGGGGGAGAGGTTCGGCCAAGGTAATGAGGAAGGGGTTTTGTGGAAAAAGTGTGGAAAATTCTAGTCCAAAACATCAATAATTGCTCATTAATGCAAATAATATCTTATGTCACCTCAATTCTTTTCTTTAAAATTTCATTTCAATAACACAAATATCTAGATATTTTGGAGCGAAAGTTTAAAGCTTAATCAAGTGATTAAATTAGCATAGGTTCACTTTAGAAATAATTAACCCAAACCAAAATTGTAATTACCACTAATAAAGTGCATAACTAAAAGCTTATAATAATATTTTAATTAGGGAAAATATTTAAGTGAACCAAATTTTCCAAGTGACCAGAAAAACCCGCAAACTAGCAACATTCTAGTTAAACTAGGTGCAGTCAAGTCTGTACTGAAATTTGATCACCTACAGATTTTTACGGAAAACACCGACTATTTTACCCCAAAACGGAAAAATTCGCATAACGATTTCTAAAACGTTACATAAAATGTCCCGGAATACACATGCATTCCTAAAAGTAAAAATTCCGAGTTTTTTTTTTATTTTGCAGCATGTTTGGATGGTTTGGGATATGATATGTATTGGGTACTTTATTTCAATTTAGATGCATGGTAAGAATAAATCCATCATCAATTCTAGACTACCCATGAAAAACCTTGAAATTGGACAAATTTACAAATACTCAACAAAATAGGGTATTCATATCACATGCAACTAGGAAACCCAACATGAAAAAGAGTAGGTTGGACCTTGGATGGTTTAGTTTTGGATTTCATGGAGAAGGACAAGTGAGGATTTGAATTTGGCGGATCAAATGAAGAGGGTGAAGAGGGTGGTGGTGTTTTAAATATCCATGGGTGGGTTTCGAATTGGGAGCGGAGGGTGGTCGAGCTCCTAATTCAAACTCGAAACTCCAAATTTTAAGTTAATTTGGGATAAGGAGTGGAGCATCAACCATAGTTGAAAGAGCTGCCATCATATATTCTAGGAATAGATTAGAAAAGGGAGAGTGATGGAGCTCCTTTTCTGGTCTCTTTCAGATGTTGTCTTCCATCAATCTCCCGGTGGATTTTAGAGGTGATCTCCTATTGCGTGTGGGTCTCAATGGGTTTTGAGATGATTGGTGATTTGAGGAGTTTAGCACTGAGTACCTGCAAAGAAGTCCCGGGGTGGTTTGGTACCACCGAGGATGTCACGACCCGAAAGTACGGAACATGACCGGCACTTAAACTATGAACGTCTCGAGGCATACGTAATCTACGTAAACCGAAAACCCAGAAATCCAAACCAAGAAAAGTAGTAGAGTGCAGGAAAAACCAACTTAAAGCAAGTAGTTTCAATAGCATAAGCCGTATTATGCGGTTTTTAAAAACATCAAAAAATTTACTGAAAATTTCGGCAGAGTCTCCTTTGTAAATACTGGCTCCCAAACGGGATACAACATGAATAGTATACGAAATCAAGAAAAATGCATCCCCAAGCGGGAGCTAGCTCTTCGTCAATCGACGGTCACAACCACACAAGCAATATAATATACAACGCCAACGGCGAGGATCAAAACTCAAAAGGAAACTCAAAACCACCAGAAATCCACAGAAATATAACGCGCAACTCTAAGGTCGAAAAAATAACATCACTGGTCTCTATCTCAAAAATAAATACATGTTTGGTTGATGGAACTTCTAGATACAACAGAATAATGATATACAAGATATATAATGGGGGTACGATACAAGTAAACCCACCTACTAGCAAATCATCCAAAGGAAACTATGCCCGCAAAGCCGTAACGAATCCTGTACGGCAAACCTGCAAGAAACTGGGGCACAACGGGGGTGAGTTGC
Source organism: Agapanthus africanus (assembly GCA_030015575.1). NCBI lineage: Eukaryota > Viridiplantae > Streptophyta > Magnoliopsida > Asparagales > Amaryllidaceae > Agapanthus > Agapanthus africanus. The sequence continues at coordinate 824,416,552 of CM057338.1, read as the reverse complement.
CAACTCGTGAATAGAAAAATATCTACGCACAGAAATCGCATAAATAACGCAACCTAGGTCAATGATCATAATATATCCTCAAATATATGAATAACACGTAGCCTATAACAAGGCTAGGGTAAATATCTAACCCGAGTGTAATCTCATGTGCCCGTGTCAGTCCCTCAAGTAGCAATATATCATATGAATGAGGTATGAATGCATGAAAATAGAATACATGTAAATGAAGAACTGTTTTCATAATTTAGTGAGATTTCCTTTGTATTTTTAAAATGAGGTATCATAATGAAATCAGCATAAAATAGTGCCTAGCATCGGCACAAAACGTAATCCTAATATCTCGATATCTCTGTATCACAGTCTCTGTACCTCAATATCTCGAAATCTCAATGTCTCAATCACAATATCTAGGGCGCCATCAGTCCAGACCGGCCCCTACCATCCATCTCAAGACCACGACGGTATCCTCCGGATATCCGACGCGTCGGGTAAAATCATCGGTAGGTAGTGCTCCCCTGCCAGGCTCATATCGTCATCATCACGCGCTTCTTGCCCCGGGGTACCTTACCGGGTCCACCATGTACCTGAAACGGTTCATCCGTCTCCTCGAATCGGGTCTCGAAATCCATCAGCAAACTCATGGTGGACGACTCATACATCATGGGAAAACCGCACTTTTTATTTAAAAAGAGAGAAATCAGTTTATATAAGTTTTACGGTTTTCTCCCCCAAATCCAGAAAATTTCATGGAAATCCGAATCCAAATCATCAATAGCATGTAAAAACCATGAATATAGGCATAACAATGAATAACAGTATGCATGAAGTGACAAGTAATAACTACAATGTTAAGCTGGCATATAAGGCAGGCACACTAATATCATGTCAAGTTACTAACTAACAAGCTAAGTCAAGCAATAATATTTTTTAAGGTGTACGTGACATGGCAATTACCGATGAAGATGTGTGTGAGCCGGCAAGTAAATGTACGTGGTACATACGCATCATCGGTAATGGTGCTGGTGTCCTAACAATATGATATCAACATTGCAATAAGAAATTATAACATAAGTATGCGATGCGAAGCGAACCACAATAATAAGCGGGAGCTGAATACTAGACGCAACTGTAACTAACCTGCATTAATCTAATATAAGTCCTACAAATGGTGCCTTTTGAAATAACACGAATCATGGGGTTTTGAAAATAGGGGCTACGGTGTTTTTATGAAAAGATACGTCTTTTGAAATATCCGTAGGATCCCTTGGGCTGTCTTTTAAAATACCCACGATTTGTTAGTTTTTGAAATAGGTAAGAATCGAATCTAATCTAACAACTAAACTAAACTAAAGGGCTAAGCTAACAAGCTGGACTACAGGTAAGGAAACCGCCTAACATCTGAGTCGATCCATATACATACCTGTATATATATTAGTCGGTGATCCCGCCTCAATAATATCATATCCGATACCATATCTACAATCAACCATCCCAAATCAAGAGTGCGGATCAATCATCAAGATATAGCTCGTACGTAAATCCGTCGTACGGCATCCCCAAATCTGGGTACGGGTCAATATCATATTCCTCACACCATTCCTCTGGTATCCTCTTTATTCAAGATCATAGTCTAGGGTACTGACCTATGTCTAGTACAATACTAATATCCTCAATATACTCATGATCTGACTACAGATCGACAATCTCGTACAAACCGATACCGTCAGCACATAGCATCATCAAGGGTATACATCGCCCGATACGGCCTAATATCAATATCCTAGCATATCATGCCTCATATCACGATCACATGTCGACCATTTTATTTATAACACTATTCACCCGTATCGCCGCCCTAAGATCCGCTATAACACCAGGACGTACCTCAAGTACGAATCCTGCCATATCACCGATATCACAACCACAAAACAAATCTCATCGACTCAGCTCAATCCCAAGTATCATCCTCAAATCCGTATGTTAACACATAGTCCCATACCCATGTGAACACATAACTATAAAGAATCTCATGAGCACATATAAAAAGGAATGTATGCAAGTATGTATGTGTGTATGTGTAGTGCAACACTACCCTAGGGTTCGCAACACTAAAGTAATCCAACACACCAATATCCATCCTAACATCGTTATTAATCCCAAATAACATATACTAATTGTTGGTGTGTATACGCATCCGTATACACCACCACGGACTGCGGGGGTGCTATACGCCATCCACCCGACTTCTCCCCGTAGATATAAATCTACTCACCTGGTCCTCGTTCGCCGGTGCCGACGTCGCCACGCGCTTGCTTGTCGTCTCGAAGTCCACATGGGGTACCTACATATCATAACGCACCATACCGCATTAAAATCCGACTCATGACCACAACGACACACGAATCCCACATAGGTCAAAACCTATGGTTGCTTCACAAATCGACCGAAAAACCCTCGATGTCGGCGTACAAACGCCAAACCATCGAGAAAGCTCCCAACATACTCATATGTACAATTAAAAGCACTAATTATAATATAAAATAGCTTAAAATTCACAAAATCCCCAATTTCACTTAAAAAGTCATTTTTCCGAAAATCTAGCAAGCACAAATCACCGTTTTTGTACAAAACTCGATGTATAGACGAATCTAGAGGCCACAATATTCACTAAATATCTTAAATAAGTCAAAAAAATGATTCCCATAATTTAATCTCATTAAATTCCATAAACCCCAAAAACCGAGTTTACAAATTATCCAATTTTAACAATTTTCAAGCAAAAATTCTCGATTTAAGAATTAAGCTTAGATTTGCATAACCTAAGGTATTAAACCACTCATTATAATGTTAATAATGCTATGAAACCATAATTAGATTTTTAAACCTAATTATTACACAAATTATAAAACCTAGTTAGCAATTAGCAAAGTTATCACAATTTTAAATTAACAAATTAGCAAATAGCAACTAACTTAGATTTTGCATACAACTACATGTTAATCTCCTCATTACAACCATAAACAAATGATAAAAACCTCACTTGATCACAAACCCTAATCATTAATTCAAAACCCTTCTCTTGAATTTTAATTCAAGCACCTAGAACTAATTAAAAAAACCTAATTAAGCTAACATGAAACAATTAGCACAATTTAAGAAAAGGTTAGAATTATACCTCATGATCAAGAGATCAATTATGAAAATCAAGCCTCTAAAATGCCAACTTGCTCCCTAGATCCATACAAGAATAGCAAATGAAAAATGGGTAGGAGTTAGATTTGAGTTTTAGTTTAATTTTGATGGAAATTTGATGGATTTTGAAGACTTTTGATGAGGAAAAGAGAGGAGAAGAATGAGGAGGGGCTGCTGTTGATTCTGGCCGAAAATGAGAGGGGTGAGGGGGTGTGGGTGTGGGAGTGAGAGTGGGTAGAAAGGTCCAAGTCAAAGGGAGTCCAAGTCAACCCAACCAATACTTATATATATATATATATATACCCTTTCTTCTCATTTCATTTCATCTTAACTTAGAAATTCAAGTGGGGAAAATGGGTGGGGCTGCTGAATTCAGCTAAGGGGGAGGGAAAATGGGGGTTTGTGAGTGTGGGTACGGGTGTGGGGTGATAAAAAATGATAAATACAATACCCCAAACATCCATTTACGCTAAAAAAAAGCATTTTTTCTTCAATAATTTCTAAACCGTTTTGGCAAATGATTTCGTTCCAAAAACCACAAGATAAAATTTTATTTAATGTTTTATGATGTACAAAATTTGTTTCAACTCATTCCAATTTGTAATTTTCCCTAATTAAATGTATTAGTGACGGCTTAAAATAATAATAAAATAATTTTTTTTCTGAAAATTTGGAATTTCACCAGCGGCTCAATAAACACCAAATAATAGCAATTACATAGCTAGAATATGTATATTTAATTTTTATAATAAGATATTTGTATTTTGACTTTTTACAGAAAACCCCCTTATTTTACCGATTTTTCGAAATTTCACCGAAACGATTTTCAAAACGTTACAATCTTCCCCCCTTAAAGAAATTCGGTCCCTGAATTTAAATTAAAACTCCCCCCCCCCAAATACTAAAACATCTAAGCAAAGCCATCAAGTCGTCGGGGCTCCGAAATCATAAATATATAAAACAAATCGTAACGCAGCGCATGCGCGTGAAAAATAAGCATATAACTCAAATCACAACTCCGTCAAGCATCCCGCAATCATCGGAGTCATGGGGAAGACATCAATGCCAAATCCAAAGCAAAACCAATATGATATAACTCGAAACTATACATATAAATATCGAATCTATATATGTAAGTATCTGAAGGAAATGCATGCCAAATCTCTTAAAGTCGCTGTGCACGCGTATAACACTGCACAGTGGCGGACGTCTATCATAAGAAAATAACTATATACATATATACCTTTGTTTGAAATGTACGTTCCGCCGTTTTGGAAACAATTTAGAAGGATCTCCTTGTTTTAAACATTTCGTGTCATATCAGACACGTAGGTAAATACTGAGGCTATAGCTCGCTATTTGGAAATCCCTTCAATAAATATCAATGCATGCAAAATATATTCAGGTACAGTCCTCTGACTGGTCCTGCTCAGTACGAAAACACATAGCAATATCATAAAAACGTACTGCTCTATAAGAAAAAATCAATTGCAAAATACGCGTATGAATACTACGTGCGTCTGGTGCGCACGGAAATCAAAATCCATATACGTGCCATACAAGTGCACAGAAACAAGACCTAAGTGCATCGGGTGTGCACAAAGCATCTGTCGTAGGCAACGTGTGTGCCTGACAGCAAAATCAGGTGCATCTGACATGCACGAAAAATCTCGAATTAGTGCATCTGGTGTGCACCAAATCGCATCTCGTAACAGGCGCCCAACAGGCGCTAAAAATCCAATCCGGTGCATAAAATGCACAAAACAAATGTCGAGCATCACCCTCGAAATCGAAATCCAGTGTATCCAAGTGCACAAAATACATGTCACTGCACTGCCAGCATATATAAACTATACAGAGTGCAGGAACCAAATAGCGCGCGTGCATACGCACAAAATCAACTCAAATGTCTTAAAACCATAAAATCACAAACATGTGAAACCAAAGCACGAAAACAATATCAAGTGCAACGACTGTGCGAAAATCGTAAATCCTCAATCATCAAAATCAAATCATGCGAATAAATCACCCAAAACATCAAAATTAATAATGGCGGAATAGTACCGCTCAAGCACATACTCCAAGAATCTCTGGCCAACTGTCGTGGTCACTCATAGCATGTCTCATCGACGAACCTGAATTCCGGCCTGCTGGTGTGCGTAACATGACCACTCCTGGGTCCAAGTCTCCTCGTAAATCATTCCAGAAAGGTCCTGTCGAAATCTCTCCCAAATCTCGTCTCTGCCGAACTGTCCGGAAGTCATCGTCCCTTACTAGATCTGTTCTCATTCTGGAACGGCTACATACTCATCGCAACTCCTTCTGGAAGGTAAGTCCAAGTACCATGCCTCGGCATGCGCATCGCATCTCTGATGTCGGCGGAGTGGAACGTCGTCTTATCCAGATCTTGTACGGACCTCTTTACTCCACTTTCTCAAATGTCGACTGCTTCGGACTCGTCTCATCATGGCTACATGGACTGAGCTCCAATGGCTATCCTCGTATCGGGAGTCTCCCAAGAAATGCATCTCGCCACCTAGCATCCGAATTAAGTCGAGCCATCCGATCGAGTCGTCAAAACCTCATAATCCCCCAAGAGCTCAAATCTTAGGCACAGTTTAATAGTATCGAGCACATACCACAGCATCGATGGTCCAGCCGTAGAAGGGCAAACCCAAGCCTCACTAATGGCGCCGTAGAACTGCCGCAAACCCGAAGGTTCAAAGGCTTTCACACGGTCATTAAGTCGAGTTAGGATTTCATTCTTCTAGAGGGACCATAGAATTGCCTGCATGTCTTTCCGACTACTTTAAACTTGGAATAATAGGTTTCTGACATTCGATCGTCTCTGTCGACTCCCAACGTCTCCGCGTGAAGTCGTCTCTAGCTGGAATCAATCTATCTGATGACTTCGCATCGGGGTAGGCGAACGATCCGCATGTCCTAGTCATTCATCCTCGATGACTAACGACCTTCTATCATCTCTTAGTACAACTCGTTCTGCACTAACGCCAGCATCTGGGGCAATATCTCGTCGTTCGCAGCAATAACTGGCTCGCTCGTCTGCACGCTGAACAGTGCCTCAACCATCATGAATAAGCAATACACCAACGGTCATCAAAATCTGGTTGGCCTCTATCATTGGCTCGATCCTCTGGTACTGATCGGCACGTCCGAGAAATCTCGTACAGCGATCCATCCAAACGCTCGTGGCGTGAAAACACAATAAAAAGACACATCTTTGCAATCGTGTGTCGCCGGAATTACGCCCTGGTCTGTCCTCGTTCGTAACGAGCTCGTGCTGACCGCAACTCTAGCCGTAGCTCTCCCTGCCCGTAATCGTGGCAGCAAAACCATAACTGGTACCGATGAGGCTAGATCAGGAATGAATATAATACTGAACAAAGAAATGTACATCCTAAGACTTCTTAAGTTGAGTGGCGTATCGTAAATATGCCGCGGAACATACCAACGGTACGTCACTCTACTTTAGTCACCTATTCCATCAACCAAGGGTCATCCTATGCTCCGAAGGTAAAACCTAACGCTCTGATACCAACTTTGTCACGACCCGAAAGTACGGAACATGACCGGCACTTAAACTACGAACGTCTCGAGGCGTACGTAATCTAAGTAAACCGAAAACCCAGAAATCCAAACCAAGAAAAGTAGTAGAGTGCAGGAAAAACCAACTTAAAGCAAGTAGTTTCAATAGCATAAGCCGTATTATGCGGTTTTTAAAAACATCAAAAAATTTACTGAAAATTTCGGCAGAGTCTCCTTTGTAAATACTGGCTCCCAAACGGGATACAACATGAATAGTATACGAAATCAAGAAAAAGGCATCCCCAAGCGGGAGCTAGCTCTTCGTCAATCGACGGTCACAACCACACAAGCAATATAATATACAACGCCAACGGCGAGGATCAAAACTCAAAAGGAAACTCAAAACCACCAGAAATCCACAGAAATATAACGCGCGACTCTAAGGTCGAAAGAATAACATCACTGGTCTCTATCTCAAAAATAAATACATGTTTGGTTGATGGAACTTCTAGATACAACAGAATAATGATATACAAGATATATAATGGGGGTACGATACAAGTAAACCCACCTACTAGCAAATCACCCGAAGGAAACTATGCCCGCAAAGCCGTAATGAAACCTGTACGGCAAACCTGCAAGAAACTGGGGCACAACGGGGGTGAGTTGCCAACTCGTGAATAGAAAAATATCTACGCACAGAAATCGCATAAATAACACAACCTAGGTCAATGATCATAATATATCCTCAAATATATGAATAACACGTAGCCTATAACAAGGCTAGGGTAAATATCTAACCCGAGTGTAATCTCATGTGCCCGTGTCAGTGCCTCAAGTAGCAATATATCATATGAATGAGGTATGAATGCATGAAAATAGAATACATGTAAATGAAGAACTGTTTTCATAATTTAGTGAGATTTCCTTTGTATTTTTAAAATGAGGTATCATAATGAAATCAGCATAAAACAGTGCCTAGCATCGGCACAAAACGTAATCCCAATATCTCGATATCTCTGTATCACAGTCTCTGTACCTCAATATCTCGAAATCTCAATGTCTCAATCACAATATCTAGGGCGCCGTCAGTCCAGACCGGCCCCTACCATCCATCTCAAGACCACGACGGTATCCTCCGGATATCCGACGCGTCGGGTAAAATCACCGGTAGGTAGTGCTCCCCTGCCAGGCTCACATCGTCATCATCACGCGCTTCTTGCCCCGGGGTACCTTACCGGGTCCACCATGTACCCGAAACGGTTCATCCGTCTCCTCGAATCGGGTCTCGAAATCCATCAGCAAACTCATGGTGGACGACTCATACATCATGGGAAAAACCGCACTTTTTATTTAAAAAGAGAGAAATCAGTTTATATAAGTTTTGCTGTTTTCCCCCCCAAATCCAGAAAATTTCATGGAAATCCGAATCCAAATCATCAATAGCATGTAAAAACCATGAATATAGGCATAACAATGAATAACAGTATGCATGAAGTGACAAGTAATAACTACAATGTTAAGCTGGCATATAAGGCAGGCACACTAATATCATGTCAAGTTACTAACTAACAAGCTAAGTCAAGCAATAATATTTTCTAAGGTGTACGTGACATGGCAATTACCGATGAAGATGTGTGTGAGCCGGCAAGTAAGTGTACGTGGTACATACGCATCATCGGTAATGGTGCTGGTGTCCTAACAATATGATATCAACATTGCAATAAGAAATTATAACATAAGTATGCTACGCGAAGCGAACCACAATAATAAGCGGGAGCTGAATACTAGACGCAACTGTAACTAACCTGCATTAATCTAATATAAGTCCTACAAATGGTGCCTTTTGAAATAACACGAATCATGGGGTTTTGAAAATAGGGGCTACGGTGTTTTTATGAAAAGATACGTCTTTTGAAATATCCGTAGGATCCCTTGGGCTGTCTTTTAAAATACCCACGATTCGTTAGTTTTTGAAATAGGTAAGAATCGAATCTAATCTAACAACTAAACTAAACTAAAGGGCTAAGCTAACAAGCTGGACTACAGGTAAGGAAACCGCCTAACATCTGAGTCGATCCATATACATACCTGTATATATATTAGTCGGTGATCCCGCCTCAATAATATCATATCCGATACCATATCTACAATCAGCCATCCCAAGTCAAGAGTGCGGATCAATCATCAAGATATAGCTCGTACGTAAATCCGTCGTACGGCATCCCCAAATCTGGGTACGGGTCAATATCATATTCCTCACACCATTCCTCTGGTATCCTCTTTATTCAAGATCATAGTCTAGGGTACTGACCTATGTCTAGTACAATACTAATATCCTCAATATACTCATGATCTGACTACAGATCGACAATCTCGTACAAACCGATACCGTCAGCACATAGCATCATCAAGGGTATACATCACCCGATACGGCCTAATATCAATATCCTAGCATATCATGCCTCATATCACGATCACATGTCGACCATTTTATTTATAACACTATTCACCCGTATCGCCGCCCCAAGATCCGCTATAACACCAGGACGTACCTCAAGTACGAATTCTGCCATATCACCGATATCACAACCACAAAACAAATCTCATCGACTCAGCTCAATCCCAAGTATCATCCTCAAATCCGTATGTGAACACATAGTCCCATACCCATGTGAACACATAACTATAAAGAATCTCATGAGCACATATAAAAAGGAATGTATGCAAGTATGTATGTGTGTATGTGTAGTGCAACACTACCCTAGGATTCGCAACACTAAAGTAATCCAACACACCAATATCCATCCTAACATCGTTATTAATCCCAAATAACATATACTAATTGTTGGTGTGTATACGCATCCGTATACACCACCACGGACTGCGGGGGTGCTATACGCCATCCACCCGACTTCTCCCCGTAGATATAAATCTACTCATCTGGTCCTCGTTCGCCGGTGCCGACGTCGCCACGCGCTTGCTTGTCGTCTCGAAGTCCACATGGGGTACCTACATATCATAACGCACCATACCGCATTAAAATCCGACTCATGACCACAACGACGCACGAATCCCACATAGGTCAAAACCTATGGTTGCTTCACAAATCGACCGAAAAACCCTCGATGTCGACGTACAAACGCCAAACCATCGAGAAAGCTCCCAACACACTCATTTGTACAATTAAAAGCACTAATTATAATATAAAATAGCTTAAAATTCACAAAAACCCCAATTTCACTTAAAAAGTCATTTTTCCGAAAATCTAGCACGCAGGAATCACCGTTTTTGTACAAAACTCGATGTATAGACGAATCTAGAGGCCACAATATTCACTAAATATCTTAAATAAGTCAAAAAAATGATTCCCATAATTTAATCTCATTAAATTCCATAAACCCCAAAAACCTAGTTTACAAATTATCCAATTTTCACAATTTTCAAGCAAAAATTCTCGATTTAAGACTTAAGCTTAGATTTGCATAACCTAAGGTATTAAACCACTCATTATAATGTTAATAATGCTATGAAACCATAATTAGATTTTTAAACCTAATTATTACACGAATTATAAAACCTAGTTAGCAATTAGCAAAGTTATCACAATTTTAAATTAACAAATTAGCAAATAGCAACTAACTTAGATTTTGCATACAACTACATGTTAATCTCCTCATTACAACCATAAACAAATGATAAAAACCTCACTTGATCACAAACCCTAATCATTAATTCAAAACCCTTCTCTTGAATTTTAATTCAAGCACCTAGAACTAATTAAAATACCCTAATTAAGCTAACATGAAACAATTAGCACAATTTAAGAAAAGGTTAGAATTATACCTCATGATCAAGAGATCAATTATGAAAATCAAGCCTCTAAAATGCCAACTTGCTCCCTAGATCCATGCAAGAATAGCAAATGAAAAATGGGTAGGAGTTAGATTTGAGTTTTAGTTTAATTTTGATGGAAATTTGATGAATTTTGAAGACTTTTGATGAGGAAAAGAGAGGAGAAGAATGAGGAGGGGCTACTGTTGATTCTAGACGAAAATGAGAGGGGTAAGGGGGTGTGGGTGTGGGAGTGAGAGTGGGTAGAAAGGTCCAAGTCAAAGGGAGTCCAAGTCAACCCAACCAATACTTATATATATATATATACCCTTTCTTCTCATTTCATTTCATCTTAAGTTAGAAATTCAAGTGGGGAAAATGGGTGGGGCTGCTGAATTCAGCCAAGGGGGAGGGAAATAGGGGTTTGTGAGTGTGGGTACGGGTGTGGGGTGATAAAAAATGATAAATACAATACCCCAAACATCCATTTACGCCAAAAAAAGCCTTTTTTCTTCAATAATTTCTAAACCGTTTTGGCAAATGATTTCGTTCCAAAAACCACATGATAAAATTTTATTTAATGTTTTATGATGCACAAAATTTGTTTCAACTCATTTCAATTTGTTATTTTCCCTAATTAAATGTATTAGTGACGGCTTAAAATAATAATAAAATAATTTTTTTTCAGAAAATTTGAAATTTCACCAGCGGCTTAATAAACACCAAATAATAGCAATTACATAGCTAGAATATGTATATTTAATTTTTATAATAAGATATTTGTATTTTGAGTTTTTACAGAAAACCCCCTTATTTTACCGATTTTTCGAAATTTCACCGAAACGATTTTCAAAACGTTACAGAGGACCCTCCGACGATCAAGTTAGTACGAGATCCGAGCAGAGTAACGGCTTAGTGGAATAAAAATGGCTTACTTGACCCCTCTGTGATGGGGGTTTATATAGTGGCGGCAGCACGCAGCAGTAGGCGCGAGAATCTCGCCGGCAGTTACGCTCCCGACGTCACGCCCGCGTAAAGAGCGGATCGCCTATTAATGGGGATCGTGGTGGCGTGGAACGTGGGATGTTGCTGGCGGAGGATCTGCGCATGGTGAGATTTGCGGAGCGGCGGTTACGCCTGTGAGTGGTGGAGTTGGTCGGTCGGAGGACCGAGGAAGATGGCCTCAGCTGGGGGGCTCGGGAAAGAGCAAGAGGGCCGAGGAGTCTTGGTCCTGTGGCAGCTCGGGGCCTGGTCGGGTACAGGGGTGGCCTGGTCGGCCCCTGTGGCCCTTTCTTCTGAGTTCTGGGACACATCATTTGCCACGCGTCCTGATCTTGGAGACCGCCAATATTGAGCATCATTATTAGCCCCCCACTCTTGTCCCGACCAGCTAGCAGGTCGGATCAGGAGTGGACTGCCGGGCCGCCCGGGGTGAGCTCCCTCCTAAGGTTTCGTCGGGACGCGTCCCCGGGCTGTCAGCTTTCTTTTCTGCCAGCGAATCAGGGCGAGATCTATGCATTTAAGGAAGGTGCGCCGGTTCGTGCATCCTGTCACTGAAGAGACGGTCCACGTGTCAATCGTCGGTTGGCCGACGCGACGTGTGTAGACCTGCGACGCCTGATGGGGTGCGGTCCAGTGTAGGAACGACAAGTGGAGCAATCGGAGCCATTGGACGCGAGGAGGAATTTTTGGCGGGAGATGAAGGGCGCCGTTGGATGAGGTCGTTCGCGGTGATAAGTAGAGGTGGGGCCCATTCCAGGGCCCCTACTCTTTCATATTTCCTTTCTTCCAAGTCTTGGCTGCTCGGCGCTCTTCTCTTTTCTTCTGCTTTCATTTCCCGAGGATCCATCTTCTTCAGGTTAGATGTCTTCTTTCAGGGAATCTGTAGATGTCATAGAAGTAGGTTCTAGGGACCCTTTAGTTGAGCCTGAGTCTTTTCGGGGAGTAGGGATCGGACTCTCTTCTCGGGATAGTGCGGCGGGGGCATCCCCCAGGGAGGAGGCGGTAGATGATGCCCCCGACGCCTCGTGTTGGGTGAGGCATGAGGACGAGCTCGCCAATGCTCGGGCTCGCTTCCACATCCCCTCACGTTATATGCTTCGTCTGGCCAAGGAGGGAGAGAGAGCAGACCAAGTACAAAGTAGGGAGATCGCCCTGTACTTGGAAGCTTTTTGGGGTGGAATGCGCCTGCCTTTTTCTCCCGAGATCGTCGCAGCGTTGAACTTCTTCGGGTTAGCCCCTGGCCAATTGGTGTCAAACTCATGGAGGATTTTCCTCGGGTTCCTGATCCGCCTGAAGTTACAGGCGGTTCCTTTCAACCTCTCCCTGCTTGATTCTTCCCCCGTCTTCAAAAATCATCCTGGGGGTCGAGCGGGCGACCCGAGGTGGGTCTACCTCTCTTTTAGAAAGTGTTAGGGGTGCCGCCGGGACAGGGGTTGTGGCTCTGCCTTCTTCCATTCACGACTGGAAGAAGAAGTTCTTCTTCGTTTCCCCTCCCGAGGGCGAGGACTGGCCCGTGCCTACCAAGTGGTCGAGGGAAAAATGCTTGCTGGGGAACCAGTCCAATGAACCCGCCGTGGTAAGAGTGTCGTCATGGGAGCCTATCCTCCGATTCGACGTGCTGCTGTCTGAGAGGGTTCTGAGTTGGGCAGGGCTCAGCCCCGTTGAGTTCGTCGGTAAATTAGGCTTGCTTTTTGGCTTGTATATTTCTTGTGTCGCTGACTTCTTTGCATTTGGTTTTATGCAGGACCCATGGATATGGACGAGCTCAAAGCTGCCATGCGCCAGCCGAGGAGGGTCATGAAGGCTGGAGGCACCGGCACTTCCCGCTCAAAGCCCGCCCCGGCTCCTTCTCCTCCGATGGTCGCGTCCCGTGAGCGTTCCGGGGCGGATCCTGCCCCGGGGCCTAGTAGAGCGTCGGGCCGGAAGCGGGCTCGGATTCTGGAAGACCCGGCCTCGGAGGAGGAGATCAGCTCTCCATCGGAGCCGCTCAAGAGGGGTTCCCGGGGGTCTTCCTGGGGCCCGCCCTCGCCGATCATGGTGGAGGAAGGAGGCCTCCAGTTCGCGGTGCCCTTGGGGCTATCCGTCACGGATGGCCTGTTTCATGAGATAGAGAAATCGGCGGGGGTAAGGTCCCCGGGGGGACCTTCAAAGCCCAGATGGCGTCCATCGCCCAGGAGTCCGTGCGGGTAAGTGTTTGGTTTTTTATGAGATTCGGTGCCTCCTTCATCTTTCTGATCTCTTTCCTATCTTTCAGGTTCTCCAGCACGTTGCCCTCGCCTAACGCATGGAGGCCGAGGTGATAGCCCCAGCGATGAAGGCTGCGGGCCAGCTCGCCTCACTGGAAGAGAGCTCCAAACGGGAGCTAAAGGCGGTGATGGCGAGGGTTGCCGCCCTGGAGGGCGAGGTGGAGGCCGGGAAATAGGAGGTTTCCCAGTACCGCGAGGCCGCCGTGGCTACCGAGGCCAAGCTTGAGGACGCTCAGGTGCTCGCCGGCAACCTGAAGAAGACGGTGAAGATCCTCCGGAAGGAGCTGGGGGAGGCGGCCGAGTAGGCGAAGTCGGCCGACCTAAGAGCGGCGAAGTTGGCCGACCTCTCGGCGGCGAAGGCGGTGGAGGGCTATAAGAAGTCGAAGGACTTCTATGATGACCTGGCCGTGGCCACGACCCTCATCTGGCACGAGGCCCTCGTCGCCGTTAAGGCCCGGATGCCGGAGTTCACCGACGAAGAGCTCCGGGCCGAATACCCCCTCGCGGACGCCGAGGAGCAGGGGAAAGAGATTCCTGACGAGGAAGTCGCCGAGGATCCTGCTCGTCTCGTGGCGGATGTCGAGGATCCCGAGGTCACGCCTGGCCCCGAGGCCTAAAGCCCCCCGTCTTCCTCCTTCTTTTATTTTGTTGCATTTGGAATTTTTGTAAGCCTTCGGGCAGTTTGTAAGGCTGGGGAGCCCAAAATGCCCTTTGTAAAGTCCTTGCCTTTGGTAATGAAACTTTTTCTTTGGTTTCATCGGTTTGCACTTTATCTTCTGTTCGTGATGAATGCTCGTAAAATATCTCTGCTTGTACTGTTGGGCTTCCATGTCAGGTCGGCTATCTGTCTAGCGATCGTTCGTCGAGTTGATTTCGATCACTTGCCAAGCGTGCCAAGTGCTGCTGAGAAGGAGGCGTCTCCATGGCCCCAAAGTCAAGGGGGGATCGCTCAGACTTGGAAAGACCCGATGCCCCTTGTTGGGGCCTCGGATCCTCTGCATATGATGGGCAGAAGGCTGTCCACCGTATTCATGCCGAGCATGAATGGGAAGCTGCTCGGTTGCCCCTTGGCGAGGGCTTCTGATTTCTGGCGTTGCGAGCAACGATCACTAGCTGGGGATGGTCGAGCGAGGGTCGGGTTCGACTTCCTCTGGGAAGACTTTGGGTCCTTAGCGTTGGAGGGGTTGTAAGAAGCCCACTAGGGATGACCGGGCAGTGAAGCTGCGCGGTTGCCTCTTGGCGAAGGCTTTGATCTCTGGCGTCGTGGGCAGGCAACTACCAGCCTGGGATGACCGAGCGGGGTAGCCGCTTGGACGCCTCTTGCGAGGGCTTCGATCCCTGGCGTCATAGGTTAGGAGCTACCAGCCGGAGATAGCCGAGCAGGGGAGCTGCTGAGCCGCCTCTAAGGAGGACTTTTGATCCTTAGCGTTAGAGGGGCTGTAAGAAGCCCACTAAGGATGACCGAGCAGTGAAGCTGCGTGGTTGCCTCTTGGCGAAGGCTTTGATCTCTGGCGTCATGGGTAGGCAACTACCAGCCTGGGATGACCGAGTGGGGTAGCCGCTCGGATGCCTCTTGCGAGGGCTTCGATCCTAGCGTCAGTGAAGCTGCGTGGTTGCCTCTTGGCGAAGGCTTTGATCTCTGGCGTCGTGGGTAGGCAACTACCAGCCTGGGATGACCGAGTGGGGTAGCCGCTCGGATGCCTCTTGTGAGGGCTTCGATCCTGGCGTCATGGGTAGGGAGCTACCGGCCGGAGATGACCGAGCAGGGCAGCCACTCGGTTACCTCTTGTGAGGGCTTTGATCCTTCAGGATGGGGACTGAGCAGGGTTACTGCCCAGTGCCTCTTGGCGAGGACTTTGATCCCTGTCGGTTGTGGTAGGAAGCTACCAGCCAGGGATAGTCGAGCAAGGACTCGACTGCCTCTAGGAGGACTTTGTTCCTTAGCGCGGGAGGGGCTGTAAGAAGCCTACCAAGGACCCTTGGCCGGGCAGGGTTACTGCCCGGTGCCTCTTGGCGAGGGCTTTTGTCCTGAAGGATAGCCGAGCGAGGGATCCTCGAGCTCGACTGCCTCTGGGAGGGCTTTTGATCCCTGTCGGTCGTGGTAGGAAGCTACCAGCCGGGGATAGCCGAGTAGGGTAGCTGCTGAGCTGCCTCTAAGGAGGACTTGGATCTTTAGCGTTGGAGGGGCCGTATGAGGCCTGCTAAGGATATCTAGGCAGTGAAGCTGCGCGGTTGCCCCTTGGCGAGGGCTTTGATCCCTGGCGTTGCGAGTAGGGAAGCTACCGGCCAGGGATAGCCGAGCAGGAAAGCCGCTCAACTGCCTCCGCGGAGGACTTTGATCCTTAGCGTTGGAGGGGCCGTATGAGGCCTGCTAAGGATACCCGGGCAGTGAAGCTGCGCGGTTGCCTCGTGGCGAGGGCTTTGATCCCTGGCGTTGCGAGTAGGGAAGCTACCGGCAAGGGATAACCGAGCAGGGTAGCTGCTCGGCTGATTCTTCATGAGGTTTCGCCCGACCATCTAGTTGCCGGTATGGGGAACAGGGACGGTCGCGACGGTCGTGCACGTAGCATGTGCATTGAATGTGGGGGGAGGCGGAGCGCCAGGGTCGCGTCGTTTCGATTCCACCAGAGAAGGCTCAATGATCGCCATGTGCCGGTGACTTTTTGGACGAAAGCAGGCGACTGTTGAGTTCCGTTGGGATGCAGCGGGCTATATAAGGCTAAAAAAGCACCGATCCTTCCTTTCTTCGTAAACAGATTGTTGAGAATGCAAGACTTCCTCTTTACCATCCCCGAAATCATCCACTTCGAAGACGTATACCTCTATGACCAGAACGGCACCGAGGACACGGTGCAGTTAGTCCATGGGAGTATCGAAGACCACTTCGGCCGGTTGCTCTCCCGGCGCTCCTCCCTGCTGCAGCTGCTGATGTACTCCATCTGGAGGGCGTCGTCGGGGCTTTACAACCCCTTGTCCGAGCAGCTCTACGACGAGGCCGTGGGCAACCTGCGGTCCCTTAGGCGCTTCGGCTTGATCTCCGCGAATCGGCTGGCTCGCTCGGTGGCACTCGTTCGTGAGTGCTACGAATTGAGGCTCGGGGTCAACGCACGTGGGGAGAATTGAGGGCTGAGGTTGGATCTCGCAAAGCCTCGGCTGGCGGAGATCTTCACCGAGTACCATGAGCAGTGCTCTCTGCCCCCCTTCCCCTGTTGTTGTAATTTTCTTTCTCTTTTTGTATGTATGGCTGAGGAGCCCATAATACCTTTTTGGAATAAATGAAATCTTTCCTTCTTTTTCGCTTGTTCCATTGATCTTTATTAAATTAACAGCCTTAAAAGAAAAGTACATGCTAATAGATGACCTTATTAGCGTGGCCCGAGCTCCCCGGAGGCTTGTTGGTCTCCGTGCTCGGCACCAGGTATGGGGCTCCCTGAACGCTGGACTGGTCATCTGCCGAAACGAGCATGATCTGGCCAATGGTCAGCTCGACGGGAGGGGGACGCTGCTCCTGCTCGTGGTCGGCCTGTCGTTTGTCCCTCAAGTAGGCGGTGAGGTGCCCCGATCGGATGAGCTCTTCAATGTAGTCCCGGAGTTGCTTACAATCCTCCGTGGCATGGCCCAGCGTCCGGTGGAAGGCGCAGTAAGGGCCCCGGGTCCGCTTCGAGGCCTGACGCGGGATTGGGGGGAACTTGAAGAACCCCTCGCCCTGGGCCTCCTCTAGCAAGACTATGAGGGAGACGTTGAGCGGGGTGTATTCCTGGAACTTCGGGTGATAGGGCTGCTGACGCTCCGGCCTCTCTTCCCAAGCCCTCTTCTTCTGGTCAGGCTGTTCTGCTCGGGAAAGGTTCGCGTTCACCTTGGACTCCAGCTGAACCTCGCGCTCGGTCCACGCCTTGATCTCGGCCATAGTCTTAGGCTGTGCCAACGCAAAAGAGCGCAACCACTCCTTGTGCTTAAGACCAGATCTGAGTGCCGTGATAACGGTCTGGTCCCGGTGCTCGGGGACCTCGAGGAGGGCGTTGTAGAAGCGGGTGATGTAAGCTTTGAACGTCTCATTGTCCCCGCTCTTAATTGTGAAGATGTAGTCGACCGTGCGCTTCTGCCGACGGTTCCCAATGAAGTGGCCGGGAACTGAGTAGCCAGCTCGTCAAAGGTCGAGATTGAGCGAGGTTCGAGTCCTCGGAACCAATCCCGACCAGAGCGGATGAGGGTGGCCGGGAAGGCCCTGCACTGGGCGGCGTCAGAATGGTCCTGAAAGCTCATCCCCACGGTGAAAGCATCTAAATGGTCTTTCGGGTCGGTTTTCCCGTCGAACAGAGAGACCTTCGGGGGCTTTTTGTGCTAGGAGACGTGGATGGCGAGCAGTTCCTCGGTAAACGGCTTGGTGAGAGAGTCGGCGGCGTACTTAGCCCCGTCTCCCGAGAGGTGAACTTCCCGGCGCATGCTCTCGATCTTCTTCTCGAGGGCGTCGAGTCGGCCGTGGTACCCCGAGGATTCGGCGCCTTGTGATCCCTGACCTCTGCTGTGGGAGACCTGCGTCTGGGCGCGGCCCCGGTTCCTCTCGATGAGGTCCCTCAGATCCCCGACGCGAGGTGGCCCTCAAGCCGTCATGGCGAGCCCCCTCTGTACGACCCCGTCGGGGGAAGGGGTGTCGATCGTGCCTGTGGACAGGCGAGGTGACCGACATCTCCTCAGGGGGGTAAGGGTCGTGAGGAGGCTCGAGGCGAGGCGCTCTGGCGGCGGATCTTGGTGTGGAGCCATGGGGCGCCCAGCGGGACTCAGGGATTATCGGCCCGTGAGATCTGTGGCCAGGAGTTGTAGCCTGCCGGCTGTCAGCTGTGCCGATGAGGGCAGAGCCTTCTGGAGGCGGAGGAGCGGGGATTTGGGCCCCTGGTCCGGCCGTTTGGATGCGGACGAGCGCCTCCACGAGGGACTGTAACCGATCTATTCGGCTGGCGAGGGCTTTGATGATGGTCGCCGGGGGAGGTTCATCCACGCCTCTGGTGAGGGGGAGGCGGCGGCTGGTACCTGGATCTTCAGGATGGTCGCTTGCCATGTGGATGGAGATCGGAAGGCCAACTTTGTTTTTTTATGGAGTTTAGCTTCCCACAGACGGCGCCAACTGATGGAGCACCTTTTCTGGTCTCCTTCAGATGTTGTCTTCCGTCGATCTCCCGGTGGATTTTGGAGGTGATCTCCTATTGCGTATGGGTCTCAATGGGTTTTAAGGTGACTGGTGATTTGAGGAGTTTAGCGCCGAGTACCTATAAAGAAGTCCCGGGGTGGTTTGGTACCACCGAGGACCCTTCGACGATCAAGTTAGTACGAGATTCGAGTAGAGTAACGGCTAAGTGGAATAAAAAATGGCTTACTTGACCCCTCTGTGATGGGGGTTTATATAGTGGCGGCAGCACGCAGCAGCAGGCGCGAGAATCTCGCCGGCAGTTAAGCTCCCGACGTCACGCCCGCGTAAAGAGCGGATCGCCCATTAATGGGGATCGTGGTGGCGTGGAACGTGGGATGTTGCTGGCGGAGGATCTGCGCATAGCGAGATTTGCGGAGTGGCGGTTACGCCTGTGAGTGGTGGAGTTGGTCGGTCGGAGGACCGAGGAAGATGGCCTCGGCTGGGGGGCTCGGGAACAAGCGAGAGGGCTGAGGAGTCTTGGTCCTGTGGCAGCTCAGGACGAGATGAGAGGCCGAGGATGCCAAATTTCAGGGGCTCTGAGGTGGGCCAGCTTGTGCTTGCAGGTTGGGTACAAGGGTGGCCTGGTCGGCACCTGTGGCCCTTTTTTTTGAGTTCTGGGACACGTCATCTGCCACGCGTCCTGATCTTGGAGACCGCCAATATTGAGCATCATCAGAGAGATTAGAGAAAAAAAGTTTGAGTAGCTTCACATCCGTTGATGAGCAAAGAGGTGGGTTGGATTTTTTTTTTTGGGTAAAAGAAGAGGAAGAAGAAGAAAAAGAAGAAGAAAGGAGTGCGACCCAGTAAAAAGGTTGGGGAAAAATTGAGTCTAACTCAATTTTTTCTATCCTGTGGATATGGTCAAAATAAAGGGTTTTTTCCTTCTCTGGATCAAAAAACAAAAAACTCATCCAAACAGCCTCATTTAAAGGATTGGATCAATCCGGCGGAAAAATGACATCTGGACTTTTTCCATGGGATAGGTAGTATCCAAATAAGGCCTTACTTAATGTCAAAGGCTTTTCATATAATTTCGCTAATGTCGTCATTAGCGTCATGGTTATCTTCTTCTTTGATATGTTAAAGGCTACCTGCGGAGTCAACGACTATCTCATCATCGCCAGGGCTTTCCTATCCAAAAGGTTACAAGTCTCATCGGTCATTTTCTCGGGCTTTTCTCCTAACAACGGAAAATACATGTCCTTTTGATATAGGTAGAGTTCCATCTGTATGCACCACCAACCATAGTTGTGACCATTGAATTTTTCGATCCTTATTTTATTCTCCACCATCTTTGGACTAACTCGCAGCAAACTCAATTTCTCTCTTGATCTGAACCAACGCCTTCAAAATGACGATCTAAGAAAGTGGGGAAAAGAACGTAGGTGTCGTTATCCATCGTTGATCTAGATCGTAGAATTGAAGAACTCTAGGTTCTCTTAAATCACGCTCTAATATCAATTATTGGGGATGGAGAAGCCGATGCACGAAACAATACTCGTGACAAACCAATAACGCAATTAACAATGAAAAGACAAATTAATAACGATATGAGAAAAAGTAAATAAGAATCACAAACCAAATAAGAGAGCAATTTGTTAACGGGGTTCACCACCATATGATTAGTTCTCGGCAGAGCGGAATCTGCAATGTCTACTATAATTTTGAATCAAGCACACCACAAGCAAATCCTAAAAGATTTCTCTCAAATTTCTTTAGATCTAAGTCGTCACTCTCTCATACAATGATCTCTGTTCTATTTGGCTGTACATAAAACATATAAATGATCTCTATTTATACACAGACCAATGCTATAAGCCACCCCTTAATTAAGAAACCACCATAATTAAGAAACTGTCATAAGATACTCTTTAATTAAGAAACAGTCATAATTATGAAACCGCTACAAGACACTTCTTAATTAAGAAACCGTGGTTTTGATAAAATCTGATATGCTTTGTGTGCAGTTCCAGATATCTGCCTGAAGTTTTTATATAATTTCAACAAAAGGATAGTATCAGAACATTTAAAAGTACAATTGGATTGATCTATAAGCAGGAGTGATACACATGATCTATTTTGATTACGATGTTTTTCGCAGCTTTTAAATGGCAACGGACCTGATCCTATTCTTTTTTCGTCATCTGCAGCTTGATCCAATTTTCCCATATTTTTGCCGTAAGTGGGACAAAAATTCATGTGCGTATCGGGACAAATTACTGTCATTAACGTCAATGTCAATCACTTCGATCGTAATCTTAATGATTAATTAATTAATTAATTATGTTACCAAGTTTAACATCTTTCACTTCTCGCGACGCCTCGCTGTCTTTAAAAATACGCTGTAATTAATACTAGCCGCCAATCTGTAATACGAAAACACACCCACAAAATCACCCTCCTTTATTTGGGCCCCACAGCAGTAGGTTCTGAAACAGGTCAAAAAAGAAGATGGGAGTTAGCGCTGCCGTTACGGAAACGATCGGCGTTTCCCGCTTTAACAGCAGTTAAACCTTCTCTCTCGCCGTTCCGTTTTCGTACACGAGGTCTAATTAATTCATTAATTTGATTTGAATAATGGAAGTAATTAAAAGGGGACGCAGTGATTAGGCGGGGGTGAGCTTACTGGCGACGAGGCGGTGAACTTCTCTCCTCCTTTTCGTTTGTTTTGTGTGGGGTCACGTGATTTTCACGAGAAAAATCAAGTTCCCGCTATTTGCCCCTTCTTGAAAAATCTTATACAAGAGAGAGAAGAGTGAGGAGAGAGAAAGTGAAGTGCGGGGGGAGAGAGAGAGAGAGAGAGGTTTTGGGAGCTCGACGGCGCTACGATGAAATGGACACGCCGGAGAGGAGCAAGATAGGAGGGACGCCGCTCTCCAAGTTCGAGGTCTGATTCTTCTCCTTCTCATTTTTGGGGGTTTTGGTTTGTTTTTGTAAGATTTTGGGCGATTTCTGTGGTCTGATCTGATATTGGGCTTTGATATGAGTGGATCGGGAGTTTTGGGCGGTGAGTTGATGCATTTGAAGTTTTGATGCGGTTTAGGGAGCTTAGATTGGGATTTTTGGGTGAATTCGTATGATATTGGGGTTAGATTCTTGTGGATCGATGGTTTTGGTCGGTGAATCGATCATTCGGTGGGTTTGATGCGATTTAGGGACCTCTGATTATGTTTTTGGTGAATTCAACTGAGATTGGGGTTAGATACCGGCGGATCGAGGGTTTTGGTGGTCGAATTGATCAATCGGTGGTTTTGATGCGATCTGAGATAGTTCGATTTGGTTTTGGGAGAATTTGATGTGAAGCTTTATTCAATTTACAAACTTTTTTCTTTCCATGGGTTAAAGGGTTTGAGTGAAATTAGGGGTTTAGGGCTTGGAGTTTACAGATGGGATTTGATGCATTCTAGTGCCAGATCTTTAATTGTGGTGTGGGTTTGTAAGTAGTTGTAATAATGTTTTCATAGAACTAAGATTCTAGGGTTTTGGATTTTTAAGTGGTATTAATAATTTTCCCCCCATAGAACTATGATTCAAGGGTTTTGGGAATTAAGGTTTTCAGTTATCTGCTTTTGTGTTGTAGATTGACATATTAATTAAGGTGCTACAGTAATCTGATGCACAATTTGATTTCATGTATCTTTGATTTTTAATTAAAATTACTGTCCTGTTGTTTTATAGATCCAGATGATCCTTTCCCTTTCATTTGTGGATGTTTTTGGGGTTCTTAGATGGTGATGCATCCGCATTGTCATTAATCCATGTATCATGATTAATGAGTGTTTATATTTTGATTTGTATCAGTTGTTTAGGAATTGATTCCCTGATTTGATTCATAGAGCCTATTTTTCACCTTAATTTCACATATCTAAGGAAATCTTTTTTGGTTTTTTGGATTTTGTTTAGTGTATGCTATGATGAATTATGCAATTGGGACTTATGCATGCTTTTAGGTACTTTATGCCTCGTTTCTGTTGTAGTCAAACATATCAATTGGTTTCTTTTCCCTTTTTTCCCTTCAAAATTATTATTTGTTCCTACTTGCTTTTCCAAAATATGTCAGTCTATTTGCTGTTTTTAGACGGTTCTTTTTATGCAATCTCATGCTTTCAATTGAACTTTCAGTGCTGTAGCCTTATTTCTTTATTTTTTCGGATTTTGCATTGGAATCTGTTTGGTGGTGCCAAGCATCTGGTTTGATAGCAATCCATGCAAAAGTTTCCATTTTTCGGTGGTTATTCTGTGTTTTCCATCTCCAGCTACTCACTTATTTTGAGTTACCATGGTTAAAATTTTACCCTTTTACGACAAGACAGACCTTAAGTTCTCTCGTCTGTCAAATTCTTATTCTTTTACCTGATCTCCTTTCTCATCTTGTATTCTAGATCATACTCATTCTTTATTACCTTTTTGTGTTACTTCATTATCATTTTTACATGCGTTCCTTTATGATCCAATGTGCTGTGCTGGTTATGTGATATCTTTTTGTCGTCATTCGAGCAACCAATTGGCTGACTAAAGATAGTAGTCAGTTGTTTCTGAACCCTGCTTAAAGATTAAAGATTAGTATAGGCATCTAGGAATTTGGTTACACTTTCATGAAACATCTAGTTAAACGAGTGAGTATTGCTCACGTGTTATTGAAGTCTCTTGTTGTATGTGTATGTCAGGGGATATGAACATCATATAGATTCCTTTAATTCAATGTGCCTAATCTTTTATTATTTGATACAGGATTCTCCCATCTTCAACTTCATCAACAATCTATCTCCTATTCAGCCTGTTAAATCAATACATGGCACACAAGTGTTTCAGTCTCTGAGTTTTGCATCTATTTCTTCAGTGTTTTCTTCGCCACATATAAATTTGCAGAAGGAATCTAGACTTTCGATAAGGTAACTATCAAATCATCATTCATACCGGAGATCATTAGTTATAAGAATTTTACAGAAATTAAATCTCACCTTTATTTCTCTCTTTCTTCAGGCATCCTTATTCAGACTCATCAAAGCTTGAGATTTCATCTGACCATTTGGATGAAAGCAACCTATGTCGAGGGATATCAAATGCAATTAATCCGGCAGGAGCTCGGTCAAATTGTGAGACAATATGCGCGCTCAATGAAGCTGATGTTAACCCTCCTGAAGAATGCTCAACTCAGCCAAGCAACTTTCCCCAGTCCATTCAATATGACTGTGGTAGTCCCAACCATAATACTGCACCTTTTTTGGGCCTCAAAATAGAACTCAAACTTGAAAATGGCCAGACTTCGGGTGAAGTGTCCCATGCTGTCCATGATGGGGTTGAGAAGAGGAAAGTTCTATT
This sequence comes from Agapanthus africanus, assembly GCA_030015575.1. Classification (NCBI taxonomy): domain Eukaryota; kingdom Viridiplantae; phylum Streptophyta; class Magnoliopsida; order Asparagales; family Amaryllidaceae; genus Agapanthus; species Agapanthus africanus. Next base: position 824,392,225 of record CM057338.1, on the reverse strand, counting down.
TACTACTGAGATCGAATTCCAGGAGGAACATCAGGTTACACAAAATAAGGAAGAAGAAGAAGAAGAAGCAGCGGCTGCATGTGATTGGGAAAATTTAATTTCTGTTGATGCAGATGATTTGTTAATTTTTGATTCCTCAACTGACTCGGAGGCTTGCAGAGAGCAGGAGGAGAAATTTGAGAATAATGGCGTGAATTCATTTATGTGCCCTTCATCAGAGCCTGTAGATTTCATTGATCCTTGTCTTGGAAATGCTGCTAAATATCCTCCACAAGGGAATACAAAAGAGGTCATTGAGGAACATATGACAGATCACACTCCACAAATACTCTCAGGCACTTTTCAAACTCAGATGGTTTTAGAAGATCAAAATCAGGATCTTGAAAATGGAAATGGTGGTTGCATCCCCATAGGTTGCAAGGTAACTAATTAACTAAATGCCTTTGTATCCAATTTTGTATGCCGTATCTTTGTATACTGCACCTTTTCCCCAAAAATTCAAACCCTGTTGAATTCCTAAATGTGAATATGCTAGTTTTATATCTTACTAATTTCTTTTTACTAAATTTAGGATTAGAAATGTGTTGTTCTTGATGTTATGGCTATTGTGGCACCAACAGATGCTAACAACCTTTTTGAAAAAATTGGTATCCTATTTCTTTTTACAAAGTAGAGGGCTTTGTAGTATTAGTTTTGTCAGAGTGGTCATGGGATTTCTATTTTCTTTTATTTTCTCTTTAAGTTTTTCTTTTTACTTATTGGGAAGTATTAAAGATTGCTTAAAATACACTGTATCTCACAATTTTTCCGCTTAAGCTTTTGGGTTGAAGTAGTATTATTTTGTTCCTAAGAATTGATTATAGTGCATAACTTGCATATGGAAACTATTTATGTGGCTGGCTCTCTACAAGAGGTGATTGGTACATTGAGACTTTTTAATTTTTGTATTCCCAAGCTTCTTTGTCTACCCATTTCGTTTTCTGATTTCTAAGCATGTAATGTATATTAGTTATTCCCCCCTTCCCCGTGGCCCCACCCTTCTCCCCTCTTTCCTTTTCTTCTTCAGTTATCTTAATTCAATTTTGTATTTAATTCACATTCCAATAGAAACAGTTGTTGAAATCTGCTAAAGTCCTCCCTTGTCCTGCTTGTGATGGTTTTGTACTTAACATACACACTGCCTGTCTGCTTGTGCAGGTTGAGTCTCAGCAACAACGTGGCATGAGAAGGCGTTGCCTGACTTTTGATTTAGTTGGAGGTCATACGAAGAATCCGAGCAATAATTCAAGCCTCCATCCTGCCATTTTATTGCCAACTAGTAGAAAATACACTTCAAATGATAAAAGATCAAAATTGTTGACACCAGAGAGTAGTTCATCATCACATAGACTGCCCAGTATAGGGCTGCATTTAAACACTCTAGCAACAACCCCAAATGACAGATTGGGCACAAAGGAAACTCTTGGTTCTGGTAAATGGTTAATCCACATGCCGTGCTCTATTAGTCCGTTCCCTCCATTAACGGCTGGACATAAATCCAAGTCATTGGATGTTGATAAAGACGAATGTCTCACTGGCAGTGAAGCTAGACCAGACCTCAAAGTTACACATGATGATATTTCCGTTGCACCTGAACTTGAAATGGGCCAAAATATAAGCCAGGGCAGTCCCAAGAAGAAAAAGTAAGTTATTCAGTCCCATTTATCGTCTTACTTCTTTTCAGCCTTTGGTAATTAATAGTTCGTCTTTATTGGGTTACTATATGCAGGCGAAAGTCAGAAAATGGTGGTGAAAATGAGGGTTGCAAGCGCTGTAACTGCAAAAAGTCGAAATGTTTAAAGCTGTAAGGTTCATTTTTCTTGAAATAATTAAATCGTGTTAAGAAAAAAAAAATAAGAAGATGAAATTCTATCTCCTTCACTACAAAATAATCATATTCTTGGTCGAATAGTTGACAATTCATTGATACTTGATGAACAATTATTCTTTTTCTTCATTGTTTTCCTATTAGGAGAACTGGAACTGAAATGGCATCACCTTGTATTCCAACAAACTCTTTTTCTTCACTAGTCTAACAAACTTAATATTATGCTAGCAACACATCTGAAACCTGTTGACTTACTGCATGAAATGTTATCTGATTATTGAAATGTAAAATCCGACAATTAAAAGTTGAAATTAACTTGAAACAAATGAGAAAAATAATGTAAGCTATACTTTTGACAAAAATGATTAATGCAAACCCTCAAGGAGACGATTTGAATCTACAAAATGTGTGAACAGTTCCACGTCCATAGACTTAAAGAAACATGAGACCAGGAGTAGATGCTATGATTGTTACCTGGTTTTGGTTTTTGATTCATCTTCCTGCACATTGGGAAACTTCTCCAATCATGATCAAATTATACACTAACTAGAGAATACTGTTGTGTCCACATATCTTAATGGGCCACATCTCAGTTGGTACAGATAACCCCCAAACCCTCACCATCATATTGAGCAATGGTAACAACCTTTTTCAACCGAATTTAGGTTTTCATCCAGGTATAGTTCTTTATTTTCAGTAGTGTATTAATATTGCATATGGTTACACCATCATAATGACATTCATTTGATAATCTATATTAACTATATGTATGGTTTTATTGTGTCATACCTCAGCACTGCCATTCTACTTCTGTCAGACGCCATCATGCTATGACTCTTTCATATCTCATTTCCAATAATTGCTAATCTAGTTTCTTGTACATGAGCCTTGATGTTGTTAAGAGTTGCCCTTGTGTAGAATCTCAGCAATAACTCTCTTACTAATCCATCACTTATTATCTCTCATTAGCAATCTACTAGTTTGTGTGACTTGAGGGGAAAAAATTAATAGGGCACGAGCTAATAGCTCAGTTGGTTAGGTGGCCTCTTCACTAGGAAGAGGTCCCAAGTTCAAACCCCGCGAGTGGAATGCCATGGGATTTCTTTGAATTTATAGTATTGGGGTGGGGTGGGGTGGGGTGGGCGGCTAATTTATTCCACCTATTATCTCAAAAAAAATTAATAGGGCACAATGATCTTTGCCTCATTCCAAAACTGAAGGACTTGTTGCAATCTACTAATTCTTCTGCGCAATAACTTACTGAAAGTTAACTTTTCCTACACTATTTTGCTCCATAAATTATAATCATTGGACTCCCCAATTAAGTGAGCTCTGTATAACTTTGCACTTGCTTAGTATGAAAATGAGGTTCACCTTTCGCACAAAGAGCAACTCATCCTCAAGCATCCAACTTCCCCAATTTAAGTCTCAAACGTTGGATTGAATATACCACGAATGAGATTAAATGTTCAAACACTAATCCCAGTATCTACGAGTCTTCCAAAATTCTAGTTCTGGTGCCTTCCAGTATCCATGAGTCTTCAAAATTTCTAGTTCTGGTGCCTTCCCATTTACCAAATTAAACGAGTCAATGACTTTCAGCTCAACTTTCCTTCTTCACAAATTGTCTTAAGACTTGGTCCTTCCTCTTATGGAAGTTTGGAGCTCGAGCATTTTTTTGCTCGAATCCTCAATACAATGCCTTCTTTTAATTGGGTATCTGTCTTAGCATGTTAAAACCGATTTTAAAGTTATGTATCGATATTTATTTATTGCTCGCAATTGTTTTATGGCTTGTACACACACTTTTCAAGCTCATCGACTATATTTTATCCATTTTCTTGATCCAATGCCATTACTTGCCAAGACAATCAATAAAGTACTTTGGCCACATTCTAACTTACAGTATACATGATTGATGCCATTGGCAGTTATTGTGAGTGCTTTGCTGCTGGTATCTATTGTGTCGAGCCTTGTTCATGCCAAGGATGTTTCAACAAACCCATTCATGAAGAAACAGTTCTGGCTACCCGCAAACAGATAGAATCTCGCAATCCACTTGCATTTGCTCCAAAAGTAATTCGAGCTTCCGAACCTGTTGAAGAGGTAGGGGTCACTGTCACTGCTGAAATTTACTTTTTACGATTTTGATATCAGATGCGTAATTGGCCCTTTTGTTATCCTTCAGGAAGAAACCAACAAGGCTCCTGCTTCAGCCAGGCATAAACGAGGATGTAATTGCAAGAAATCGAGTTGCCTAAAGAAATATTGTGAATGTTTTCAGGTTTGAGTCTTGATCCATTTAACTTTTAAATTTTAGCATGTTATCTGATTAAAAATGCTGGTTTTTATTTCCCGAAGGGTGGTGTTGGGTGCTCTTCTAGTTGCAGATGCGAGGGGTGTAAAAATGCTTTTGGAAGAAAAGATGGTGAGTGTTCACTTTGGTGACATTTGCATTATTGCAATAGTCCAATTGTTACCTATACATTTTGTTGTTTGCCCTTTCAATTATCCGCAATTATGAAGCACTTTTTGAATTTATACAATGCCATCGCCGTGCTTTATTCCTCTCAAAAATATGATGGGAAAGAGGTGTATGCTGGTGGATTAAATTGGTGTAAAGTGTTGATGGAGGTCAGGACCTCTCTCAGATGCCGTCCTCCGTCGATCTTCTGGCTAGCGGGGTTGAAAGGCTGTGATTTGGAGGAAGAGTGTGGATCTCAATGGGTTTGCTGGTTGATGTTGACACCGAGCTGCCTGCAAAAGAAGTCATGGGGTGGGAAGCCACCATATGACCCTCCGACGATCAAGTACCGGGGAATAATTGGACAGAGTAGCGGCCTATTGGATTCAGTTCGAGTTACCTGAGTTATCTGAAAGAGGGGTTTATATAGTGGTCGCATGAAGCGAGCCGATGCGAGATTCTCGCCGTCCATTTCGTCAACCTCTGCATTGATGGCGAGATACGCCCATCTATGGTGAGATATGTTAGCGTGGAATGCGGGATGCGGAGCGGCGGAGATCTCGTTGTGGCGAGATACACAGAGTTGTTATGAGGACGCTCGTGCTCTATGCTCCCGGCCAAGTTAGGGTGCTGAGAAATCTCAGCTATATGATAGCTCGGAGACGAGTAAGGAAGCCGAGGAAGCTCGGTTCTATGACAGCTCGGTGACGAGCTATGGGCCGGCGGTTGGTCGAAGGAGGAACGCACCATGCGGGGACATCGAGAGGTCGGAGCCTATCCCTCAGACTGAGCCTCGAAGGCGAGGCTCCGACGAATACTCCTTTAGCATCATATTTATTCCAGTTCCGTAGCCCTCAAGAATCTAGCGAGTTTGCGTGGATGACACGCCATCCGCTGCGTATCTTGATAAGGGGAATCCCCATTGGTGCGCACCATCAAGTGTGAACAGATTTGAAACGGAACAAAAGAACAGTATAAAGGAAAGCTTTATTCCAGACTTCTGAGGTTGGTTTAGCTAGTAGCTAGTATTGCGTCCTGTATACGACTCATTTTTTCATAGGAAACCGTGGGATAATTAGCACCCCAAATTATCATTAAAAACCTTGTATGGAACAAAAGTACAGCCTATAAAAAACAGAAAGTAAACAACACAATTGCATATTTGCACCACAACCAAAATGTGAACTATATATGATACTTATGCTTATTGCAGCTAATGAAAATGAACACGGGGAGGAAGTGATGGAAGGTTGTGAGAAGCAATCGGAGCAGCCACAAAATGACCAACAAAATGACATAATTCAAATCGAACACCCTTCATCAGAAAGCATATTACCCATAACTCCATCTTTCGAAATTGGCAGGTAACATGCTTCAGAACTTATAAATCTTACTTTTTTGTGTGGCTAAATTAGACTAAAATTGTTAACTGCCAGCATTTTTCACTAAACTACTCTGTAATTGTTATTACAGTAAACCGCCTCTCTAAAATGCCCTTAAACGTAGCACTTTAATGAAGCTCTCTGTTATAATTTTTTTTTACGAAGTCAAATGAAAAATGCTCAAGGTAGTTCAATGTAATTAAGCCATTTTTTCTATTGTTTTACTAAACCCTAATATATTGTTACAGATCCTTTATTAAACCCCCTTTTCTTTCATGTGGAAAACCCCCACGTTCTTCTACACTTTCATCATCAGCATCATCGATACTGCGAAGATGTGAGCTTCCGTTCCAACACAAAATTGCAAACCCTTTTATTCCTTTTCAAGAGAATGATACTCCCGAGATCCTAAGAGGCGATGCATCCCCTAATACCAGTGTGAAGACCGTCTCTCCAAATGGAAAAAGGGTTTCACCTCCATGCAGAACTCTTGGGGTATCCCCAAATCGTAAAGGTGGAAGGAAACTGATATTAAAATCAATTCCTTCTTTTCCATCTCTCATTACCGATGCATCAGAATAACTTACAGTGAGTCATCTGCATTGAATTAAGGTAACATTTGGTTTTATGTGGAATCAATATATTTGATTCATGAGTTAATTGCACAAAACCCCCTTGTACTTACCGTTTATAGCTTTTATATCCCCTTAAAGCAATTTACTAGTGCAAACACCTTCTGAACTGAACTGAACCCCTCAAAAACATTCATATTCTACTCTAAACAAGGGAAGAATGTTTTGGATTAAATTAGACAATAATTTGAGTGTTTGCTCTAATAAATCACTTGAGGGGGTGTAACCGTATAAGTACTATAACTATAACGGGTAAACTACAGGGGTATTTTTGTGCAACCAAAGCATTATGTATATAAAAAAATCCAAATTCTTACATCAATAATCATACAGGTGATTTGGAGCTGAATGGCCTTCTTGATACTGGAAAAAAAAATTAAACATTTGGTCAACCTGGATAACCGCCTTAGTTATTGGTTGCTGAGGTATGTTCTTATGTATAATGTAGAATGTCGAGCAGTACCTTTTATGTTGTTTACTATGTATCTCAGTATCTCTCTGAACCTGTACTTTTCTCCTGCTGTAAAAAATTAGGATGGAGGTGCTGTGTTCATTAGTTTTCCCTTCTGTTTCTCATTATTTCATGAATTTATGGCATTATTTGTTCTGCATGGATCTGGAGCTATTTAGTGATATTCGATGAGGAAAGTAAAAAATTCAATGGAGGTGCTCATGTTCATGAATTTTCTTTTTTTCTTTTCGGGCCATAATTATCTTGTCTAGGAATATGCCACGAAGAGAATTGATGTCAGGTTTGTGAAACTTCGTCAGTTTGAATACCCTATTTTTATCGGAAAAGGTTTGCAATAAGGGAAAGGTTATAACTAATGATGTTTATCTTCTGGTCAGATTGATACTGTTTCTTATGGTATGAATCGATTACTCGGCCAAGGCATTTATTGTTTTAATCATGTGTTTGAGTTTTTTTCCGATGAGATATAATTTATCTGAATGTCCGTGTTTCCTTAGAGAACCCTGTCAGTTTTTGTGGTGGCATGATGGAGTGCTTAAGATGAAAGATAGGGCATTTACACTATTATTCTTTACAATTTGGTTCATGTCATCATTATCTTTCTTATAAATGTGTTTCTTTTAGAAGTTTGATGTCACTTGGAGGGCTACTGTCATCTCTGCCCCTCATCTTGCATTTATTCAGTAGGTTGATGATTCATAATTTGTGATTTGTTTCATTTTGTTTTGATCCATTTCTCTTTAAGCATAGGAAGAGAGCGATTATATGGTGGAGAATCATGTGGAAATAATTTCACATGGCATATGCTGATATACATTGTGCTGTCCTTCGGCATTATTGCTTTCATCATAACAGTAGGGTTCATACCATTAATTAGAGAGTCAGGAATTAATGAATATTGTTTAACATCAATTTCATTTTCTACTTTGCTTTTTTGAGGAATTTCTTCCTGTGGAAGCCCCCAATCCCCATCTCATACGTGCAAAGAATGAAGTTGTTATCAGCTTCAATCAATTCCCTTTTGTGAAAGAAAAGAAAGATAAGAAGCCCTGCTCGTCAAATCATTGTGCAATCTTAAGCCCTTAAGTTTTTTCTTTTCCAATTGAAATTTGTGTTTGATTGTATTTAGGAGGGGAAGTGGTCACAATTTAATGCTTGCAGGGCAAATTTATGGGTATCCTAGATGCGTGTGTATATTGTGTGGCTTACGGACCATATTAAAAAAATAAACACAGCTAATGTATCTTGGAGCAAGAAGAGCTCTCCTTAAACAAAAAAAAACTTTCAAGTTTTAATTTTTTTCCTCCATATGTGATCTTTGAAATTAGAGTAATGTGTAACAACTATCTTTAGGTCTTTCTCTATGTTCCCTCTTTGAAATTTTTGTGCGGTTTGAGCGTCTGTTACTTGCTTTGTTTCACAATACATTCATTTTTTCTCCTCCTCTAAGGGTTTTACAAACATTTCTTCCGTTTCTTTTTAACCCTCCTCCTCCCTCCCAAATAAAACACACACACGCGCAAAAACATGCGTCCGTGCACGCGAGGACAGCTAAGTACTACTCTAAATAACCTAAAATGTCATAAATAAGGAATTCCTAACTCAGCTCTCTGAAATGACTTCATTTATTCTTCAGTTACTGATAAATTTGAAATTTCCTAAATAATGTGCATTAGTTTTAAAGAGTAAAAATGCTTCTTCATAATTTGAAGGGGGCACTAATTTGAAGGGAAAAAGAGAGCTAAAAAGACCAAAATGAAACAGTTAGTATGAATTTTTAGATTTTAGAAGAATTAAACTTTTCTTATTAAGTGTGTGTGAGAGAGAGAGAGAGACAAAAAAGACAAGCATTGTGAAATGACCGAAGTAAAAAAGTAACTCAAATATTGTCTGGTTAATTAATGGGGTTGTGGTGTTTATTATCATAGATTACTGTTCTTAGTGAATTAAATGGGGCTGACTCTGGCTGAGCTGGCCAACTTAACCCTAGAGACCCATTTTTTGTTACACCCACGGCGGCACTATGACAACTGCAACGTGAAAAAATTGGAAAAAGGAAAAGATTAAAAAAAAAAAAGAACGTTTGTGAGTAAAGTGGATCTCAAAACGTGCTTCTCTTGTTAATTTACATATAAACTATTGGAAAGGAAAATTATACAGCGTTGGATAAATTGATATATCCAATAAATCTGAGCCGTTAATATTAACCACTAGTTAAAATAGCAGTTAAAATCGAATGGTTCAGATTTAACCGCTGCTTAAAATAGCGAATCCCATTTAATAAAAAGAACCACCGCCCTAACAGCTTCATCACAGTATTAGCGGTTTAAGGTTAGAGATCGAAAGAAATTTGGCGATTTTTGCTGTGATCTGAACTGTGATTCTTGTTTTCTTGATTCGTGGATCGATCTCAGAAGGTAAATTAATTACTTTAATCAGTATAGGGTTTGTTAATTTTAGGGGAATTTTTGTTAGAGTTTTCAGGTGTAAATATGGGTTTTTTTCGTGTGATTTGAATTCTGATTATTGGTGGGTATTCTCATCTTTCTTGAATCGATTTTATAACATAAATCAATGACTTTATTAGTTTAGGATTATGTCTTATTTATGTAGAGTCTTTTGTTAATATATTTAGGACTTTTGATGTTTGTTATGCAGTTATAATGACCGGTAAACGCAAATATACAACGAAGAGGGCTATACAAAAGAGGGCTAAACCTACTCCCCCGCCGCCAAAAAATATTCGTAAAAATGAACCCCAAGAACGTAAAAAAAGGAAATTACAATCAAAGGTGAATGCAGACAATCATACCCAGTCATCAGCATCCCAGCCATCATCTATTCAATACAACCCTGGCCCTATGAAAAATGTTGTATTGTATAATCAAGAAAATCACATTTTCGAAACTATTTGGAGTGGTAAAGATAGGGTAAATCTTCTTGCGCTCGAATCTATGAGCATGCATGCGCAATGGTCTTTGACGGATCGGCAGATTGAATTATTAGACGAATAGGGTTTTGGTGAGTATCATAAAGTTGGCCACCAACAATATGACCTACCATTTATATCTGCATTAGTTGAGAGATGGCGATCCGAGATGAACAATTTTCATTTACCCATTGGAGAGACGTCGATTACTCTTAAAGACGTATCATGGATTTCCGGTCTTTCGGTTACAGGTTCTCCAATTGTTTATGAAGGATGTATGAGTTCCTTCATACATTTTTACGACGTATTAGAGGTTGATCTCTCGAAGGATAAGCGAAAAGACGATGCCGTACTTGCGACATGGGTGTATGAGAATTTTAGTAGTCTCGGGACTAATGCTGATTGGGGAAAATTGTTCAATATACAAAACCTTATGTTTTGTACAACATTCGCATGGCATTATTCCCTACATGCTCCAAGAACCTATTTCATCCAAAATGTTTTCGATTATTGCGCGATGGGGAATTCATCTCCACATACGCTGGGGGTGGAGGTTTTGTCGTATTTGATAAATGCATTGAACGAAGTGACACTGTCAAATGCAAGAGCGATAAAAGACTGTCTTACAGTTTTGCAGGTATCGTATTAGTTGTATAATTATTTTCATTTACTGTAAAGATAATTGTAGCAAATCTAATAATTAATTTTTATTCAGTGTTGGGCATTTATTAGGATTTCAGTCATTCGACCTATCTTCTATACTAGCATTAAGGAGATTAGACCCCTGCTAGACAATGGGGTGGTGTACGCACACATCGATTTCCTCATCATCATAAAACTTTCTGTCGGGGAATGCTTGATAATTTGAATGAATTATAGTTAATTACTATTTCATTACTTAATTTAACGATATTTATTTAATTCTTTATGAATAATGATAAATATTTTTAACAGTTTCTTTAATGACAGTTCACATGGGATCCATACATTGAGTATGTTGGTGCATCCGAAAACTTTTTTCTTCTCAGTAAATACTTTGGACTATCACGAGTTTCTCTCATTTGTTTCGATTTTGTCCAGTAGCAATATCTTGAAAGATAATTCAAGAGTTTGACGGTATTCAGAGTGTACCCATTAACGTTCAACCTATACAAACTGAGAAGGAGAAGCAACCAAGAAGAAACCAATATTGTTCGTTATAAATTTTAATACTGCAAGCGCATAGTTTATTGTAGTATGCGTTTACGGGTTGATCCACAGAAATGCTATTTAATCAATTTTAAAGGCATGTTTATGAGATAATTGATTCAGATTAAGAACTAAAAGCAAGGAATTGAAAAAATGGTTTTTTTATGAAGAGAAGAATTTAGGGTTTTGTATTGCTTTATCTTCTAGGGCCGGCTTAAAAGATACTATTTATTTTCTAGATCACTATTTAATATGTTTTCTATTAATTCAAATAAAAGTATAGGTTATATTAATTTGATTAAAAATAACTTATCAATTATAAAATATCATTTAGAATCTATATTTACAATTTTTAGTCTTAATTAATTAAGAATACCTAGGTTTAATTTTCGATTAACAGAAATAGGAGATCAATCTATACTATTATGTTATTGATTTAACCTAGGATTTTTTAACTACCTAGCTTGAATTTATTTTAATTAAAACCTTTCTTACCGTCCCTAATTAGGTTTCTAGTTTGTCGAATCTTCATTATCCAAATTAGTTTTTAGGTGTATTACCGATCCCTGATCTATTTAAAGTATCAATTATCCTTATATGATTTAGTTTATGAGATGACAATATAAAAGAAAGGAATTAAATCAAAAAAAACTCATCATTAAAGCATAAGAAAAGAAAAGAATAAAAATATCCAACCACAAGAATTAAAACAATACAAACCTTAGAAAGAAATTAAGCACCCCAAATTAAAGAGAATAGAAATTTTATTGATTATAAATACTTACAATTGTTGATCTCCTTCTAGAAAACCCTAAGTTGAAAGTAATGAGAGAAATATGAAATCCTAATGAACTATACAGAGTATTTATAAGAAATAAGAAATCTGAAAAATCTAAACATACATTCTAAAAGATACAGATAAAACTCAAATTTCGACAAAAATCGCAACTCCAAATCTTTTAAAATTTCAGCCAATATTGGTATCCAGGTTGTTTTGGCTGAAATTTTGTCAAGTTTGATATTCTGGTTTTTTCCAGATTTTGTTGCTTGATCCCGAGATCTTCAATATTTGTTCCCAATTTGATAATTGATTCTCTGTTTTTTATTAGCTCCAATTTGATCTCCATTGCACACACGTAATCTGCTTTTAGCATACTTTTTTGTTCTTTTGCGTTTAAGCCCTGTAACCTGTATTTATTCATAAAACATACTCGGAACAGCATAAAATATGCAAATAAAAGAAAAATATGGTTAGAAAATATGCAATAAATTGCTCCAATCAAATACCCCCACACTTATATTTTATTAGTTTTTGAGCAAATTTAGGGTTTTCAAACTCTCAATTATCAACTAAAAATAATATCTAACTCTATCAGCTAAAATTTAACTAAACTACTACTATTCTTATGCATCTTTCGTGGGCGGACGATTGCATTGATCGTATACAACAAGTCTTTCAACCTCTAGGTGTCCCTAATAAGAGAAGTGTTATCTCCTGAGGGTTTTCAGCGGATACTACCCACAAAATCCCAAAAATAAAAATGAAAGAAAATAAGGGAAACAAAAATAAAAACGTGAAAACTACACACAAAGATAGTAACAGATCAAGAAAAATATGAAAATGAAGAGTTTTGAACTTCACTTGTTTTCAGTGTCCATGATGTTGGATATAGTGCTCTCAAAGCAATTATTGTAATCGCAGGTAGGCGACTATGATGATTGAAGGAGGACCTATATGGGTAGAACAGTCTTATTCGAGATGATAGTATTGTTAGTTGTATGTATGCCCTAGAGGCCAGTATTGTACAGATGATGTATATTATATTGGATGCTTGGACATATATAGAGATGACTTTCTTGCTCGATATGATAGTATGCTATCTGGTTACTCTTTATCTTAACATGTACACTAGTCTTTTTAAACTGTCTTATAGTTACATGTTGGTAAAGCCCTTAAGATGCGTACTTGACTACCATGACTATGATGAAGATCATACTAGTAGGGACATGGTAGTCCATAGGTACATCCTTCAAGGTCCCTAGTCGTGGGTGTATCGAGACGGGGCATCGATATACCAGTGTAGACTAGCGTATACGCTTCTCGACCCATGAGATGGGCGATGGATGATCCCATATCCATTGGTGTTTGACATCAGAGATGGTATACGGGTGCTCAGTGGAGACTGGGTACACTGGACGGACTCGCCGAGAACTCCCAGTTGGTATTATACCTCACGTCAGATGGCAGTTCTCAGGTGACACTTGTGCAGGTTAGTCTGTAGACCCGAGATCGTCATAGAGTCTTGTGTGATTCCCACTGTGCTTTGATCTCCACCTTACCACGTCCATGAGGGCGTGCAAAACGGTGGTCTTTGGGTATAGTCCCGAGTCACATGGAGGCAATGAGCGATAGGAGGGGTTTCGTCTCTCCCGGTATTGGGGGTTGATGTTGCGCTGTGCTCGATTGGCCGTAACAGGGAAGTCCCTGGCCAGGGCTGATCAGAGATTTGCTGGTAAGTGTTACCAGTAGTTTCTCGACCCGTTATGAGCCTCACATCGGCACGACTTATCGGTTATTGGGGTCTGACGTTTACCACCCCTAGACTTGATATGCGACATATCAGACGAACAGACCGGACTGTACGGTAAGTGTTACTGGTTGGATTCACAGGAGTGTGAGCGGGTTTGCTCGTCGATCTTCTGATCGCTCAATACCCGGGTGGCCGTTACGTTTAGCAGACCGCTTGCGGCTTGTGGATGCTTGATATGATCATCATCTGCTGCCGGAGTATTGACGAGTCTTTAGAGTCCTACACAGAGGTTTCCTGGCTCAAGCGAAACGAAATAGGAGTGCATATGAGATATGTGCAGGACCGAGAATGATGCGAGTATATGATACCGTATTTCATTCTCGCGATTAATGTTTCGATTGGTTGTATGCGATATAACCTAGTTATCGAATCGAAGATTGATTCGATAAGTCGATACATAGAATACTAGTCGGTTATGTGCGACATGACCGGATCATTGAATCAAGTGTTGATTTAATGATTTAATGTATAATTATATATTTGATATATTACTTTGCATTAACTAGTATAGGTTCACTTTAAAAGGATTTTCTCACTTGATGTGCACATTGTATATGTGATATATTTTAGTGTGCACTTGTTTGTATCATGTTTGATGATACATGCTAACTTGGGTTTGTGTAAAGATTAAACCATGGTTGTGTAATGGTTAAGGTTTTCTTTTTCTTATTTATTTATTTATTTATTTATTTTGAAAAAGATAAAGGTGAATATGGTGGCTTTCTTTGGATGCTTGTTGAAGCTTCATGAAACTTTGAACAAGTCCACCATATTTGTCTCATGCTTAACCCTAACCATTCCCACTAACCATGGTCTATTCTCTACACCTAACCAAGGTTAGGATATGATAAGTATTCATTTCTTTTCTATTTTGAAATACTTTTTATCATATTCTATCTTCATCTTCTTCTTCTTCCTCAAAGAGAAAAACTTGCCACCATTAATGGCATCTTGATAAAAAGAGTGAGAAATCCAATTCTAAAGTGAACCCACCTCCTATTTCTTCACCCTCTACCTCTTGCCAAGTAGTATAGGGTGTTTTCTTTACAAGTTTCACAACTTGGTGAAGTTGGAGCTTGATCTTGTGTAACCTCGACGTAGATCATCTTCGGCATCGTAGCCGACGACTAGTCCGCTCATTTCTCCGATGAAGCCGATGCTAGAGTCCGAGATCCGACATGGACAGCGAGAGGACGTCTACGTGGAGCTAAGGAAGTGGAGAACCGGATCTACAAAGGTTGTAGCTTGTTACTTTTAGTTAAATCGTTAACTAGTTTTACTTTTCGCCTAAACTCTAGTCAACGAATCCGTATTAGGGTTTCTAGGCACTTGTAAAATTTTAAATTGGCATGGTTGATGCCTTGTGAGACTTCATTAGCGTGCCTAGGAACCCTACAAGTATGCTATCTGGTTTGACTTTATCATCATGTACATGCATTATGTGGTATTACAGAGCACTATTATATATTGATAGAGCTCATAGGATTCTTGTTTGACTACCCGCATTATGATGGCGATCATATACGTGGGAGCTAGATGGTCTATAAGCACATTCTTAAATGTCTCTAGTTAAGAGAGTATTGAGACTGGACATCGATACTCCGGAGTAGACTAGTGTATACTTTTCGAGACCCCGACGAGGGGCAGTGGCCGGTCTCATAAGCCATTGGTGTCAGTTGGTCACCTGAGATAGTATACAGATCCTCACTGTGTTAGTTATATGTATGCCCTAGAGGCCATTACTGTACATTGGATGTATATTGTAGTGGATGCTGGGACATATATAGGTATGACTTTCTTGCTCGACATGATAGTATGCTATCTGGTTGCTCTTTATCTTAACATGTATACTTTCTGTCTCTCTGTTACATGTTGATAAAGCCCTTAGGATGTGTACTCGACTTCCAGGAATATGATGTAGATAATACTAGTGGGGCCTGGGTGGTCCATGTGTACATCCTTCAATGTTCCTAGTCGTGGGAATATCGAGACGGGGCATCGATATTCCAGAGTAGACTAGCGTGTATCCTCTCGACCCATGTGATGGGCGATGGATGATCCCATATCCATTAGTGTTTGACATCGGAGATGGTATGCGGGTGCTCAGTGGAGACCGGGTATACTGAACGGACTCGCCGAGAACTCCCAGATGGTATTATACCTCACGTCAGATGGCAGTTCTCTGGTGACACTGGTACAGCTTAGTCTGTTGACCCGAGATCGTCATAGAGTCTTGTGTGTCTCCCACTGTGCTTTGATTTCCACCCTACCACGGCTTTACTGAGTCGTGCAAACAGGTGGTTTTTGGGTACAGTCCCGATTCACATGGAGGCAATGAGCGATAGGAGGGGATTCGTCTCTCCCGGTATTTGGGGTTGATGTTGCGCTATACT
Source organism: Agapanthus africanus (assembly GCA_030015575.1). Classification (NCBI taxonomy): domain Eukaryota; kingdom Viridiplantae; phylum Streptophyta; class Magnoliopsida; order Asparagales; family Amaryllidaceae; genus Agapanthus; species Agapanthus africanus. Next base: position 824,376,307 of record CM057338.1, on the reverse strand, counting down.
CGACTGGCCATTACTGGAAATCCCTGGCCAGGGTTGCTGTGATATACTGGTAAGAGTTATCAGTAGTTTCACGCCTGTTATGGACCTTACGTCGGCATGACTTATCAAGCTACCGGGGTATGACTTTTACCACCCCTAGGCGAGATATGCGACATATCAGACGAACAGACCGGACTGTACGGTAAGTGTTACTGGTTGGATTCACAGGAGTGTGAGCGGGCTTGCTCGTCGATCTTCTGATCGCTCAATACCCGGGTGGCCGTTACGTTTAGCAGACCGCTTGCGGCTTGTGGGTGTTTGATATGATCATCACCTGCTGCCGGCGTATTGACGAGTCTTTAGAGTCCTACACAGAGGTTTTCTGGCTCAAGCGAAACGAAATAGGAGCGCATATGAGATATGTGCGGGACCGAGAATAATACCAGTATGTGATACTGAATTCTATTCTTGCGATTTGTATCATCGGACGGTTATATAAGATATAGCCGGGTTACCGAATCAAGTGTTGATTCGATACATTGATACACTTGATATTAGTCGGTTATATGCGATATGACCGGATCATTAAATCAAGTGTTGATTTAATGTTTTGATGTATAATTATATATTTGATATATTACTTTACATTAACTAGTATTTATTCACTTAAGATGGATTTTCTCACTTGATGTGCACAAGTAGTATATGTGATATATTTTTGTGCACTAGATTGTATCATGTTTGATGATACATGCAAACTTGGGTGTGTGTATGCTATACACCATGTTTAGGTTAATGATTAGGGTTTTAAATTATTCACTTATTCATTTTATTTGTTTTCTTTATTCCTTTTGGCAAAAATGAAATGGTGGCTAATTTTGTTTCTTGCTTAAGCTTCATGAAGCTTCTTAGCTTTATCTACCATTTTGTTTTTTCCTTAACCCTAACCATTCACCTAAACCCTAGTTTAGTCTCTACACTAGTTACACTAACCCATGGTTGCTATATGATAAGATCACTTGATTTATTATTATTATTAATCAATTGATTTTATTATGCTTATCATATTCTTTTCTTCTTCTTCTTCTTCTTCAAGAAGAAGAAACCATGCTACCTTCAATGGTGCCATGATCAAAAGAGTGAGAAATCCAAATCCAAAGTGAACCCACTTCCTATTTCTTCATCCTCTACCACTTGCCATGTAGTAGAGTGTGTTATCTTCACAAGTTCTATGACCAAGTGAAGATGGAGCTTGATCTTGAGTTGTCTTGACGTAGATCATCTTCGGCATCGAAGTCGACGACCTAGCCCGTCCATTTCTCCGATGAAGCCGACGCTAGAGTCCGGGATCCGATGATCGCAGCGAAGGGACATCATCATGGAGCTAAGGAAGTGGAGGACCGGATCTACAAAGGTTGTAGTCCCTTTCACTTTTTAGTTAAGTTGTTAACTTGCTTGTAGTTTCGCCTTTACCTCTAGTAACGATCTTGATTAGGGTTCTTTGGCACATAGAAAAATTTGATTTTGGCATGTTTGATCTGTTGTGGAACCTCATGTGTGTGCCTAGGAACCCTACAGTGGTATCAGAGCCTAGCTAGAACTTTAGGCGAAGTGTAGACGAAGTTAGAAACCCGATCGAACCCGAAACCCTAATTCAAAACCAATCTTTGTACATTTTTTGAAATCGGGGATTTTTGTGAATTAAAAATATGCAGAAAATTCAGCAGGGTTTTCTAAGAAAAACTGTGAAGCACGTGCGCCTGTGTCCACTAAAGCGCCGTGGAAACGCGGCACGAGCATGCCTCGTGCGGCGGTTCCGCGGCCATACAGTACCTTTGTGTTGTGAATTTTGCACAGTAATTTCTTTATTTAGTTGCTGAGTTTTCTGGGAATTTTTAAATTGCACTCAAGAGTTGAGTTTTCTGGGTTGTATTGGGAATTCGTAGATTCGATCGGATTGTCTAATTTTGTCTATGTGTTTTTCCGGGTAATTTAGAATATGTTAAAAAGTTCGACTGGATATAAATACCCAATTTTTCCCCTGCCGAAAAATTTCCAAGTGTTAGATTTTTCCGTGGTTTAAAAACGTTCTAAGTAGTGCAAGTAACGCGATGGACCCTCTAGAAGACAACAAACCTTAACTCGATTATGTGACCGTCTTGAACTGCCCTTTGAACCTTAGGGTTTGGGGCAGTACGGCGTGCCACATGTGAGGCGTTGGCTTGACCCTTCTACGGCTGGACCGTTGGTACTATGGCATGAAGTGAATGTTTTTAAACTTATTTCATGTGTTGAGCTGTTTCGGGAAAACTTGGGTGTTTGATTGTTCGATCGAAAAGTTTAACATTTTCCATTTATCTGGAATGTGATACAATATTTGGAATCCATAAGTAGTTATGAGATAACTGATTTGGATGTTATAAATATAGCAGTTTAGCCTCACTTGATTGGTTGCTACGGGATTTTGATGTGATCAAAAGTCCGTCGCAATCACGTAGCGTACGCGGATACTCGCTGGATAAACTTAATAGACAGCTACACCCCTTAGCCTCGACCAAGTGACTGTAGGAGAACCCCGTCGCCGAAAGCATCCGTTCGGGTGCTCGCGGCAGCGGTGTTCCGCCTTGGTGCACTTCGTCGACGGTATCGGGGGTGCGGCCGTCTACTAAAGTTTGTGATGAGCATTCGATCAGGATGTCGGGAATCCTGTTGAATTGCCCGACTTGATATTGAAAAGAGTTTTCGATAATGAGACTAAAATGCGGGGTTTAAAATTGTTAGGCATGCGATGTCTAAGGAATTCATTTGGTTAGGCATGCGATGTCTAAAGAGTTTGCGGATTCCAACTGTTGTAGTTTTACACTTTCTTTTCTATGACCGTAAGTGTAATATGTGATATCGCCGGTTTCGTTGCTATATGTCAACGACAATTGGGATACGCATGTTTACTTACGTTGATGACATGTGATGTTATGTGTTGCAGGATATGTTATATTGGATCATCGTGTTTGAATAGCCGGGGGGGGGGGTTATGTGAGATGAGTGTTTTTCATTTTCATTCATGTAAAAAAACTTGTATGTAATATTCTTTTATTGGGGCACTTCCAGGTTGCGGAAGATGTCACCTTTTGTATATTATTTACTTTTCCGCATTAGGATAGACCCAAGGAGGGGAGCATAAGTAACCGGGTTCTAGGGTCCAGTGGGAGACCATCTCGAGGAGTCGAGTCCGGGTCTCCTAACTCTAGAATTGGTAGGGTTGCTTGCCGCTCTCGTAGGGGTCTATGGGTGTGGGATTGGCTATTCATCGCGACCGTGGAATCCGTGTTTTATACTGGCTCGTATTGAAAACACGGACGTCCTAGTATATCCAATATTTCATATGATATTTTCTGCTGCGTTATCTGAGATGTGATCATGTGATTTGTTCAGATAGATATAGTATATAGTATATATGATATATTATATAGACGTTGCTTATGTTTTACACCCGCGCTAGCCCTGCCCTGCTCTGGCGTTAGTTACCTAACCTAACGGTGCAGACGGGACATCGAGACGAATGCGGATGGCATAAGCGTACGTTATATTTATCTGTGATGTTTAGGTGGACTTAAATGATGGGATATTCATTAATGTGTTTAATGAAAGAAAATAAACCTAAAAGATGTTGTGGAATCGAATTTCAAATTAAAACAGGTAGCTATAGTTCTTGCTTTGCATCGCGGTGTTCCTTGTAGAACATCCTGCACCTTATTCGATAGGGAAAGGACCGAGATCCCTTTACCGGGAGTGACTCCTTTAGCAATAACTGGCAGATGCTACAACTCTCGGTTTGTCTTTTGATTGCTTCTATAGTTTCTGCTTTGCACAGCGGTATATATGATATATCCTGCACCTTATTCGATGAGGAAAGGGCCGACGATCCCTTCACCGGGAGTGACCCCTTTAGCAAAACTAGAAAAGCCTAAAAAACACTCCATTTAAAAACCATTTGATTCCGCAACGAGATCAAGTTCAAAGCGTTAAAGGTTTTATTAAAAACCATTCGCAACCCTCCGTCATTTTAGGAAGTAGAGTACTTAGTATTCGTGCTGTGTTTGTTGACCATAGTCAAGGCACAGTGTACGGTAGCTAAGTGATGTCTTCCTACACCGCATATGATGCGATTAGTTAGGACAGTCATGTGGCTTTGTTGACCTTAGCCAAGGGTCATGTGGGTGGGTCTAATTAATCACGAAATGACGGGTAGAACTTGACTAGTGCTTATGATTTGTTGACCTTAGCCAAGGTCATAGGTGCTAGGGGTAAAAACCACTATCGGGAGTTTCAAGTGTTGAAATTTGCAATGAGATTGCATACCTTCTATATGATAGTTGGATCCCGATACCCACTGCGAGTAATTGTTACTCCTGGGAGAGTTTTGCACTTTACAATTAGCCGATCAAGTAGGTGTCTAGAAAGGTGTCAACGGGGTTACGCCTCTGGGAAAACGAGGTTTACTTTAATTAGGTTCGTGCGAAAGCACGGGGAACCTCCCTCAAAGTACCGACACTGGCCTGGCTGAAAGATTGGCGAACTTATAGAGTGTAATTAATCCCGGCTAGTCTTTCCTTTTAAGGTTTGAAGGAAGATTTGATAAAACCAGTGGGAGCCATCCTGATTAGATAAAATATATAACCAATCTAATCTTGCAAGAGCGCACGCAGAGTGTTTTCTTTTCTCTCTCTTCAGGTAGCGACCATATCACGCCTTAATCAAGATAATAATATGGATGTATTGACCGAACCCGCTTGTTATACTGAGCTGGGGAACGTTGGTCCCGCTCCAACTTATAATTGTTATAAGACAGAGCAGGAAATAGGGGAATACCAGAATTCCTATACCGCCCAAACGAAGAAAGTGCATATGATGCATCTCCTTCGGGAGTGTTCATTATAAAGAACTGTTTCTCAGTGTTCTCTACGTCCTGGGTATTCGTTGCCGGATCAGGATCCCAGATATGTAATCAGTTACATAGGGCTACAGAAAGGTAGAGAACTAAGAACGGGTGATAAGGTTCATGAGACAGAAAACGGGGCAAGTGTTGCAGCCAAGTCTGTTGGTCACTGTCACCCTGTATTACCAGTACGTTGATTCTGAACGAATGTTATTAGATACCGAACCTGATATACAAAATCATATCAGTCTCTTTATTAGTAAAGAAATGATAAAATTTTGTATTGATGGATAATGTTTTGAACATTTCCTACATTTCAAAAGTGTAAGTCCGTGTTGCCCACCCCGGTGCTTACGGGGAGGCGGAAAACATAATAAAAATCGGATTTTTTATGACTTAGGCAACATGGACTAAGCTTGTGAGGATCTTTGCTAAACTAAAACTAGCTAAACCTAACTACAAAGTAGCTAAGTGAAGAAAAGGTTATACCTTTGGTCTTTAGTCCTTCTCTCCTTGCTCCTAGGTATGGTAGAAAAGGATCACCTTGCTTGTCTTCTCCCGTCAAAGAAGGATCCACCCGAAAGCCACCACCTTTAGCTTCAACTCCAAGCTAGGAGTAACTAGAGTGCAAGAAATGCTAAGACTTGAACCCTAGAAGTGAGTAGAGAAGATCAAGAGAGGGTTTTTCTCAAGCTATTTGTTTCTCAACACATGAGAGGGAGAGAGCTTGAGGGAGAGGATGAGCAAGAGAGAGAAAAGAAATGAGAGAATGAATTATTTGTGAGCCTTTCTCACTAATATGTGTGTATAATTTTTAATTGAATAATTAGCTAGATAATTATCATGGTAAATCATGACATGACCATTATCATTTCAAATTGCAAAGATCAAAAAGCATCTTCCAAAAGAAATTATGATGGTCAAAGTGTCAACCTTGGTCAACAAGTCAAAGAAGTCAAAAGGTCAACAAGTACAACCATGGATAATTATTAAACTAATTACTAATTAACAATAACACACACATAAATATTAGGGTTAATAAAATGACAACAACCATTAACCCTAATCAAGGTCCTCTCCCTCAATCTCAAGCAACTGTGCATACGCACCCGCATTCGTGATCCGAGGAACACGAACACAATGAGAAAAACCAATCTCAAATCATATACTAGGATCCGGCTTAAACCAAAGCCCACTAGTATAGACTGTCCGGACAGCAAACGTGCACAAGTGCGCGGATGCGAACGAACCCTGTCGCAAAACCATGCGACCTCTACTCGTTTTGCCTAAAGGCGAATAGCTCTCTGTGTGGGACTCTAAAGACTCGACACTACGCTGGCAGTGGGTTTAACCACAGACCGCAAGCGGCACTAGCTGTACGTAACGGTCCCCAGGTAGATGTCGATAAGAAGACTGACGAGGTGAACCCCATCTGCACTCCTACTGAGCCTGTATGTGACAGTCTCCGTACAGTCCGGTCTGTTCGTCTGATACATCGCATGGCGGGCCTAGGGGGGCGGTGAACGTCAGTCCCCTAATAGCGGTACAAGTCGTGTCGGAGTGTAGCCCAGAACACCCTGAGATAACACTGGAAACCTACCAGTATATCTCGCTTGCCCTGGCCAGGGACTACTCGTGTAATGGCTCTCCTAGACACAGCGCGATGTCAACCCCCAATACCGGGAGAGACGAATCCTGTCTAACCGTCACTGCCTCCAAGTGCTTCGGGACTGCACCCAAAAACTACCTGTTTGCACAGCTCCTTTGAGCCGTGGTAGGGTAGTAATCAAAGTGCAGTGGGAACACACTCGAGGCGAAGTGACAGTGTCAAGTCAGCGGACTAAGCTGTACTCATGTCACCTGGGAACTGATAACTGACGATAGGTATATTACCAACCAACAGTTCCCAACGAGTCCTGTCCAGTGTACTCGTAACCTAACGAGCACCCGCATACTATCCCAAGTACGACGTACTAACGGCTGTGGGACAGACCGTCTCCCACACTGGGATGAGAAGCGCATACGCTAGTCTACTCCGGAGTATCGATGCCCTGTCTCGATAGTCCAACGACCAGGGACCTGTATAAGGATGTGCTTATAGATTACCCAGCTCCCACGAGTGCGAGCGCCATCACAACGCTGGTAATCAAGCAAAGATCCTAAGGGCTCTACTAATATGTATACCAGCAATATGCTAAAAGAAACACATGCACATATTAAAGCAGAGACAAACCAAGTAGCATACTACCATTTCGAGCAAGATTGTATATACAACTGTGAATATCCCAAGCTTCCATTAAGTAATATACAAGCTAGTATGATACAGTAATGGCCTCTAGGGCATATACACTAACAATCTCCCACTTGCACTAAGGCCATGTACTGGCGTATCGAAGACCTATCATCTCGATCAGCCGCTCGAACTGAGTCTGGGGCAAGTCCTTGGTGAATGGATCTGCTGTGTTATCCTCTGATGCAACTCTCCGGACCTCGATCTCCTGGCGATCCACGATCTCCCTGATCAGGTGATACCGCCTTAAGATGTGTCTGGATTTCTGATGGGACCTGGGTTCCTTCGCTAAAGCTATAGCCCCGTTGTTGTCGCAATACAGAGGTATTGGGTCAACAATGGACGGAACCACCTGAAGTTCTTTCAAGAACTTCCTCATCCAGACAGCTTCTTTTGCGGCATCAGATGCAGCGATGTATTCCGCTTCCATAGTCGAGTCAGCAACGGTTTCCTGTTTGGAGCTCTTCCAACACACCGCCCCTCCATTGAGGGTAAAGACAAAACCCGACATGGACTTGGAATCATCCTTGTCACTCTGGAAGCTGGAGTCAGCAAAGGCCTCAACCTGCAGGTCTTTTCCGCCATACACCAAGAACATCTCCTTAGTCCTTCTCAGGTACTTGAGAATGTTCTTTACTGCTATCCAATGTTTCTCCCCAGGGTTTGACTGATACCTGCTTACCACACTCAGTGCATAAGCCACATCCGGTCTGGTACACAACATCGCATACATTATAGAGCCTACCGCAGAAGCGTAGGGTATAATAGACATGCGATCCCTCTCCAAATCAGTCTTGGGAGACATCTCTTTGGAGAGGGTGATCCCGTGACAAGCCGGTAGATTACCGCGCTTGGAATCTTCCATACTGAATCTCTTCAGTATGGTGTCGATGTACCTGGACTGCGAGAGTCCTAATATCCTCTTGGATCTGTCACGGTAGATCCGGATACCCAGAATGTAGGAGGCATCACCCAGGTCTTTCATGGAGAACCTGTGTGACAAGAACCCCTTGACAGATTGTAGCATAGGAATGTCATTTCCTATTAAGAGAATGTCATCCACGTATAAAACGAGGAATACTACAGTTCTCGCTACAAATCTACAATAGATGCATGGTTCATCTGGATTTTTGATAAAGCCAAATTCTTTGACCGTCTCATCAAAACAGATGTTCCAACTCCGCGATGCCTGCTTGAGTCCATAAATGGACTTGAGCAACTTGCACACCTTTCCGCTGCTCCCACCCTGAATGAAACCCTCTGGCTGGTCCATATAGACACACTCCTCTAAATGACCATTTAGAAAAGCTGTCTTTACGTCCATCTGCCAAATCTCATAATCGTGGAAAGCAGCGATGGCAAGAAGGATCCGAATGGATTTCAGCATAGCTACTGGAGAAAAGGTTTCGTCATAGTCCAAACCAGGTCGCTGACGAAAACCCTTTGCTACCAGTCTAGCTTTATAGGTCTCAACCTGTCCATCTACACCAATCTTCCTTTTGAAGATCCACTTGCATCCTACGGGTTTTACCCCGTCTGGAGCAATGTCCAACGTCCATACTTTGTTGGTGTACATGGACTCCATCTCGGTCCGCATTGCATCCAGCCATTTTACCGAGTCGACGCTCTGAATGGCTTGCTGGAAGCTAGTAGGCTCATCACAATCTAGGATGCAGTCTTCTCTATCCCCGTCAATGAGAAAACCGTAGTATCTCTCGGGCGGATGAGACTGCCTACTACTCCTGCGGAGCGGCGTAGGAATGTCCTGTTCTTTTGAACCTTCTGGTTCCACTAAACTTTCAGTAATAGTTTGTGGTTCTGGAATTTCTTCCAGTTCTATTGCGCTCCCACTTAATTCTTTTTCTATGAACTGATGTTCTAGAAAGTGGGCATGGCGAGAAACAATGACTTTTTGTTCCTCTTCGTAATAGAAGTAATATCCCTTGGAGTTCTTTGGATATCCCACAAACTTGCACTGTACTGAGCGTGCCTCGAGCTTGTCCGCATGCTGCCTTTTTACAAAAGCTGGACATCCCCATGTCTTAATATGATTAAGATAGGGTTTCTTCCCACTCCATAACTCATATGGTGTGGTAGGCACAGTCTTAGTGGGAACACGGTTCAAAAGATATGCAGCTGTTTCTAGCGCATACCCCCAGAAAGATCGCGGTAACTCAGCGTTACTCATCATGGACCGTACCATATCCAATAGGGTTCGGTTCCGTCTCTCCGATACACCGTTATGTTGCGGAGTGTATGGAGGAGTAAGCTGAGAGAGAATTCCATTCTCTTTTAAGTAGTTCAGGAATTCGGCACTTAAGTATTCTCCTCCTCGATCCGATCTTAGGATCTTGATACTTTTGCCTGTTTGTTTTTCTACTTCATTCTTATATTCCTGGAATTTTTCAAAAGCCTCGGATTTATGTTTCATTAAGAAGACATAACCGTACCTTGAAAAATCATCCGTAAAGGTAATGAAGTAAGAATAACCGCTTCGCGCATGTGTAGACATTGGACCGCACACGTCGCTGTGTACGAGTCCCAAGAGCTCGCTCGCTCTTTCTCCGTGTCCAGAAAACGGAGCCTTTGTCATCTTTCCTTTGAGACAGGATTAACAAGTTGCATACGATTGATATTCGAACGAATCTAAATATCCTTCAGTATGTAACTTAGTCAATCTTCTCTCATTGATGTGACCCAGTCTACAATGCCATAAGAAAGTTTTATTAATTTCTGGAGACTTTCTTTTGTGTGTATTCTGGATATTGAAAACCTGTGGCTGGTTTAAAACGTAAATACCGTTGTTCAATGTACCTGACCCAATCAACACTTGATTAAGGTGAATGTTCACTACATTACTTACAAATGCAAATTCATAACCTTCTTTAGATAATAAAGATACAGAAATGATATTACAGGTTGCATTTGGTACATAATAACAACTACGCAAAACCAAAAAGTGTCCATCTGATAATCCCAGGTGATAGTCCCCCACGGCCTCTGCATCCATGCTAGCACCGTTCGCAACTCTGAGGGTCATGTCACCTGCCTTCAAAACTCTACGCTTTCTCAACGCCTGTAAAGAATTACAGATATGAGATCCTGATCCGGTATCCAATACCCAGGAATTAGAGTTTATTGATAGACAATTTTCAATAACATACACACCTGAAGCTGAAGCTGCAACTCGCTTCAAATCCTGTGTTCTGGCTTTCCAAGCCTTGCAATCTTGTTTCCAGTGGCCACTTTTGTGACAATAGAAGCATTCTTCCTTCCCCACCAGCTTCCCCGCTACCTTTGTTGCTTTACCCTTTCCCTTCGTATCCACTTTACCGACACCGCCTCTTGGTTTGGCGGGGGCTTTCTTCTTCTTGCCCTTGGCTTTCGCCCTGGACCTAGAAGAGGAAGATCCTCCTACAAACAAAGTGGATGTCTCCCTACCCTTCTGTAGGGTGCCCTCAGCAGTCCTCAACATGTTCAGAAGTTCGGCAAGTTCAACCTCCTTTCCTTGCATGTTGAAGTTGAGAATGAACTGGGCGTAAGTGGAAGGAAGGGACTGGAGAATCAGATCAGTATAGAGTTCATTCTCCAACGTGGTCCCGAGGTCCGCGAGCTCCTCTATGTAGCCGATCATCTTAAGCACGTGGTCCGCTACCGATGATCCGACGGCCAACCTTGCCGAAAAGAGCTTCTTCGACACTTCGTATCTTGCGATACGAGACTGCTCTCCATACAGTTCTTTTGTATGGAGAAATATGGACTCTAGGTCCATATTCTCGTGCCTCCTCTGATGATCATTGTCCATCGAGGCTAATACGAGGCATTTGGCCCTCGCGCAATCTATCTCCCATGTCTTACGGATTTCTACATCCGCGACGCTGGAGGTGGGACCTGGGACGGGGGGAGCTTTGGTGGTAAGTATATACCCCAGCTTGTCATAAGTGATAGCCATCTTGACATTCCTGAGCCAATCTTTGTAGTTAGGCCCTGTCAATATGTTTTTATCTAATAGTAACTTAAGTCCGGTCATCTTGAATGGTCGCTGCAATTAGGAGAGAGAAAAGAAACACTTTAGCATGATGCTCTTGCAAGTTTAGAGTGGTTTTTAGTTTGTCTAAACTGGATGGCTCCCACTGTCTCTCGAATCCCTTCTCAAACCATAAAGAAAAGGATTAGCCGGGATCATTCTCACCGTACAATACTTGCTTAACCGTTCAGCCAGGCCAGTGTCGGTACTTCGAGGGAGGTTTTCCAACGCTTTCGCGAAGTTCCTTAATTAAGTAACCTCTTTTCCCTGTGGGCGTAGCCCCGCTAACACCTTTCTAGGCACCTACTAGGTTTATAGCATTGATCGTTAAGTGAGAGTTTTCCCGAGGAGTAGCATATACTCACAGTAGGATCGGGATCCAAATATCATCGCGTGATAAAACTGAAGGAATCCTACCAGAATCATCACACTCCAAATGGTATGCAAATCTAGCAAGTTTCAGTACTTATGAAACTCCCGATGTGGATTTTTGCCCCATGCTCTTATGACCTTGACTTTGGCCAAAATATCATAAGTCACATGTCAAGTTCTACCCGTCATTCTCCTGGTTAATTTGGACCCACCCGTACCTACCCTTGGCTTTGGCCAAAATGGCAGCACGACTGTCCCAAACCAACGCATCTATCTATGCTGCACATGAATACCCAAACGCTACCAATCACTATGCCTTGACTTTGGCCAAAATACATAGCTTGAATACTTTTGACCATTCATGTGGAATGACGGAGGGCTACGGATGGTTTTGGCGAAACCGTGAACGTAGTGAACTTGATATAATCGATGGAACGAGATAGCTTTTAAAAGGAGTGGTTCAAGCTCCGCGTTTAAAAGTTTTAGTTTTGAAAAGAACCGAGTGGTTTTCAAAGTGTTCCAATCGACTTTTACTTGGTTTATTTCTTGCATTAGTTCTTTTAATGCGTCCCATCATTTAATCCTACCATTGCAGAAAACAACCAAAATATGACGTACGCTTATGCCATTCGCATTCGCCACGGGGCCCCGTCATCACCCGTTAGGTTACTTAACTAACGACAGAGCGGGGGCTGGGCTAGCGCGGCTGTAAAACATAAGCAACGCCTAAATAGTTATTATATATAAATATATAGCAATGATAGACATTACAGATCACAGATGAATACATTGGATATACTAGGAATCCGCAATGCGTTCGAGCCTGCAACGCAAAGCGGATTACACGGTCGCGGTGAATAGCCAATACCCCACCCAAGACCCCTACGGGTGCGGCAAACTACCCGCCAAGCACCCGAAGCGAAGCAACCTCCCTCACCACCGTGAGTAGGCCACTCGGCGCTTCGAGATACCCGGTAGTTTGTGCACCCCCTCCATGGGTCTATCCTAGGAGCAAAAACAGTAAAAAGAATTATACAATGACGGCTACAACCCCGACCCGGTTGTGCGGCCATACAAAGAATATTATTACATCAATTTACATGTTACAAATGAATGAAAGAAAATAACGCTCATCTCACATCCAACCCGGCTATTCACCCGCGACAATCCAATCCATTCATATCCACAAACCAACAATCACAGATCACAGAGATGTATAACCCCGACTAATCGACTTATAGCGATTAGCCGACGTTCAATACATACAAGCATCACAGATATAACCGATATAGTTAAAGTGTAGTGAAGTTCCGAAAAATACGGATTTATAGGCCCCCAAAAGTAAATTTTAGTTCTGGAAAATCTGGGCACATATAACATATCCTAAAAATCCTAAAACCAACTCAGAAACAATCTGCACCAAAAACGATACAGAGAGTTGACAAGACGGCCGCGCTTCCGCGGCAAGAGCTTCCTTATGCCGCGGAAGCGCGGTCCTCTTGGCTCCTCTCTGGTTCGTATTTGGTGGTGTTTCACACAAAACCCTGAGACAATTTTACAAGTATACAGTTTTTCATTTTAACCAGGAAAAATTTTAACAGAAAGTTGGATTTTGAAAAAGTTTGGTTTTAGGGTTTTTTTCGGTTTCGAAACTTCGTTACACTTAACTACTTAGCTAGTTTGAGTTTAGTTAGGCTCTGATACCACTGTAAGTCCGTGTTGCCCACCCCGGTGCTTACGGGGAGGCGGAAAACATAATAAAAATCGGATTTTTTATGACTTAGGCAACATGGACTAAGCTTGTGAGGATCTTTGCTAAACTAAAACTAGCTAAACCTAACTACAAAGTAGCTAAGTGAAGAAAAGGTTATACCTTTGGTCTTTAGTCCTTCTCTCCTTGCTCCTAGGTATGGTAGAAAAGGATCACCTTGCTTGTCTTCTCCCGTCAAAGAAGGATCCACCCGAAAGCCACCACCTTTAGCTTCAACTCCAAGCTAGGAGTAACTAGAGTGCAAGAAATGCTAAGACTTGAACCCTAGAAGTGAGTAGAGAAGATCAAGAGAGGGTTTTTCTCAAGCTATTTGTTTCTCAACACATGAGAGGGAGAGAGCTTGAGGGAGAGGATGAGCAAGAGAGAGAAAAGAAATGAGAGAATGAATTATTTGTGAGCCTTTCTCACTAATATGTGTGTATAATTTTTAATTGAATAATTAGCTAGATAATTATCATGGTAAATCATGACATGACCATTATCATTTCAAATTGCAAAGATCAAAAAGCATCTTCCAAAAGAAATTATGATGGTCAAAGTGTCAACCTTGGTCAACAAGTCAAAGAAGTCAAAAGGTCAACAAGTACAACCATGGATAATTATTAAACTAATTACTAATTAACAATAACACACACATAAATATTAGGGTTAATAAAATGACAACAACCATTAACCCTAATCAAGGTCCTCTCCCTCAATCTCAAGCAACTGTGCATACGCACCCGCATTCGTGATCCGAGGAACACGAACACAATGAGAAAAACCAATCTCAAATCATATACTAGGATCCGGCTTAAACCAAAGCCCACTAGTATAGACTGTCCGGACAGCAAACGTGCACAAGTGCGCGGATGCGAACGAACCCTGTCGCAAAACCATGCGACCTCTACTCGTTTTGCCTAAAGGCGAATAGCTCTCTGTGTGGGACTCTAAAGACTCGACACTACGCTGGCAGTGGGTTTAACCACAGACCGCAAGCGGCACTAGCTGTACGTAACGGTCCCCAGGTAGATGTCGATAAGAAGACTGACGAGGTGAACCCCATCTGCACTCCTACTGAGCCTGTATGTGACAGTCTCCGTACAGTCCGGTCTGTTCGTCTGATACATCGCATGGCGGGCCTAGGGGGGCGGTGAACGTCAGTCCCCTAATAGCGGTACAAGTCGTGTCGGAGTGTAGCCCAGAACACCCTGAGATAACACTGGAAACCTACCAGTATATCTCGCTTGCCCTGGCCAGGGACTACTCGTGTAATGGCTCTCCTAGACACAGCGCGATGTCAACCCCCAATACCGGGAGAGACGAATCCTGTCTAACCGTCACTGCCTCCAAGTGCTTCGGGACTGCACCCAAAAACTACCTGTTTGCACAGCTCCTTTGAGCCGTGGTAGGGTAGTAATCAAAGTGCAGTGGGAACACACTCGAGGCGAAGTGACAGTGTCAAGTCAGCGGACTAAGCTGTACTCATGTCACCTGGGAACTGATAACTGACGATAGGTATATTACCAACCAACAGTTCCCAACGAGTCCTGTCCAGTGTACTCGTAACCTAACGAGCACCCGCATACTATCCCAAGTACGACGTACTAACGGCTGTGGGACAGACCGTCTCCCACACTGGGATGAGAAGCGCATACGCTAGTCTACTCCGGAGTATCGATGCCCTGTCTCGATAGTCCAACGACCAGGGACCTGTATAAGGATGTGCTTATAGATTACCCAGCTCCCACGAGTGCGAGCGCCATCACAACGCTGGTAATCAAGCAAAGATCCTAAGGGCTCTACTAATATGTATACCAGCAATATGCTAAAAGAAACACATGCACATATTAAAGCAGAGACAAACCAAGTAGCATACTACCATTTCGAGCAAGATTGTATATACAACTGTGAATATCCCAAGCTTCCATTAAGTAATATACAAGCTAGTATGATACAGTAATGGCCTCTAGGGCATATACACTAACAAAAAGTTGATCGGTTCAGGCACGTTATCTAAAAGCATTGACGTTCTAAATCAAACTACAGTTCCTAATATACGGAACACACACAAGAGGAAGAGTTCAGAAATGAACGGATCCTTCTTGAGGCATTGCAGACTAGGTCATATCAATGTGACCCGACTAGCTTAAGTTACATTTTAGATGCATATTTAAATCAGTTTGAATTTACATCTTGTGAAACTTGCCAGTCATGTCACAAAGATTAGATGACCATAGCTCTGTTTATTGGAAATAGAGAAAAAGTTAGTAAACTCTTAGGACTGATACATGATGATGTATGTAAGGTCCCCTGTCCACACATGCCAGGACCGGTTCTTTGCACTTCATTACATTCTCTGATGATCTCTCAAGGCTCAGTCATATGTTCCTGTTGAAACATAGGTCCGAAACTTTGAGATATTCACAGAATATAAGTTAGAAGTAGAGAACCAAAAACCGGGTATAAGTATTATGTCCTATGATAAGATCAGGGAGGAGAATACTTGTGCCTGGAATTCTTGGACTATTCTAAAAGCAGAATGCGATCCTCTCTCGGTGTTACTCCTCTGTATAGACCACAGCACAATGGTGTATCAGGGCGGAGCAATAGCACCCTATATGATATGGTGTGCTCTATGATGAGTACTACTGAGTTACCTATTTCCTTTTAGGGGGTCATGCATTTGAGAAGTTGCATACCTATTGAATTGGGTTTGAATCAAATCAGTGCCTACCACTCCATATAAGATATGGTATGGGAAGAGCCTATCTCTTAAGTAAGTTAAGATTTGGGATTGTCCGGCCTATGTCAAAAGCAAAATCCGGACAAGATCGAGACAAGGTCAGTTCTGTAGAACTGGAAAGGTTCCAACCATACAAAACTGCAGCTGATTTGACAGAACCAGAGGATTCAATAGTCCCCGATGAACCTCAGCCTCTCTGCCGATCTAGCAGGGTTCCTCACCTGCCTGAGAGATACTTCGGTTTCTCGATGACAGTGGGAGCGAGGATTGTATCATGAGATGATGACGCAACTAGTTTCGAGCAGGCCATCGAGAGTAGGGACTCTGTAAGAATGGCTGGATGCTTAGCGATCTGATATGGAATCCATGTACACCAACAAAGTATGGACTTTGGATGCTATATCTGAAGGGTTAAATCCCCATCAGGAGCAAGTATATCTTGAGAAGATTACTTGGTGTAGATGGAAAAGTTGAGACTTTCAAAGCTAGACTTGTTGAAGGTTTTCGTCATCGACCAGGTGTGGATAATGATGAAACCTTTTCTAAGTGGCTATGCTTAAGTCCATCCGGATCCTACTTAACATTGCTACATACCATGACTACGATATCTGGTGGTTGGGTGTCATGACTATTTTTCTAAATACTGATTTAGAAGAGAACGTCTATAAGTACACAGCCAAAGAGCTTCGGAAACAGTGGAAGCAGCGGAAACATATGCAAGTTGCTCTACAGGATAAAGCAAGTATCGCGGAGTTGGAACGTCTGTTTTGATGTGGTAGTCAAAGAGTTTGACGTCATCAAAATGGTAGACTCTTGTATATACAAAAAGGTAGTAGAGAGTAAGGTGGTCATCCTCGTATTGTACGTGGACAACATACTCTTGATAAGAAAAGAGTTTCCTATGCTACGCACGGTCAATCTCCTCTTATCACATGGATTCTCCATATAGGATAAAGTTGATACCTCCTAAATCCTGAGATTTGGGTCTATGAGATAGATCTAAATGGATGTTAGGATTCTCACTAGCTGTAGTAAGATAGTATCAATCGATCCTGGGGAGAATCACTGGAAAGGTTCCAAGGTGATAAGGACAACTGAATGTCAGTCACAGGCATTGTCTTTACCCTCAGTGAAGGGACGGTATGTTGGAAGAGTTCCAAGCTAGATACCGTGGCAAACTAGACGATAAAGGCTGGTAACATCGCTATTAAAGATACTACCATAGAGGCAGTTTGGGTGTATATTGGTTCATGAGATGAACTAGGTTCCTACCATTGTGTGACAATGGAAGTGTGGCTTTGGCCCATGAACCCTGGTCCCATCAGTGACCCAGGCATATTCTGAGGCAGCATCACCTGATCATGGAGATAGTTGATCTCCAGGATGATCGAGGTTAGGAGAGTAGATTTAGAGGACAACACGGTGGATCCACTCACAAGCCTTTTCCCAAAGAGAGACTTATATGGGATGGTTGAGTATTAGATACTGCAACCACTGCTACAGATGGCCCTAGTGCAAGTGGGAGATTGTTAGTTATATGTATGCCCTAGAGGCCATTACTGTACATTGGATGTATATTGTAGTGGATGCTGGGACATATATAGGTATGACTTTCTTGCTCGACATGATAGTATGCTATCTGGTTGCTCTTTATCTTAACATGTATACTTTCTGTCTCTCTGTTACATGTTGATAAAGCCCTTAGGATGTATACTCGACTTTCAGGAATATGATGTAGATCATACTAGTGGGGCCTGGGTGGTCCATGAGTACATCCTTCAATGTTCCTAGTCGTGGGAATATCGAGACGGGGCATCGATATTCCAGAGTAGACTAGCGTGTATCCTCTCGACCCATGTGATGGGCGATGGATGATCCCATATCCATTGGTGTTTGACATCGGAGATGGTATGCCGGTGCTCAGTGGAGACTGGGTACACTGAACGGACTCGCCGAGAACTCCCAGATGGTATTATACCTCATGTCAGATGGCAGTTCTCTGGTGACACTGGTACAGCTTAGTCTGTTGACCCAAGATCGTCATAGAGTCTTGTGTGTCTCCCACTGTGCTTTGATTTCCACCCTACCACGGCTCTACTGAGTCGTGCAAACAGGTGGTTTTTGGGTACAGTCCCTATTCACATGGAGGCAATGAGCGATAGGAGGGGAATCGTCTCTCCCGGTATTGGGGGTTGATGTTGCGCTATGCACGACTGGCCATAACTGGAAATTGTAGGGTTCCTAGGCACTCTTGTGAAGGTTCATAAGGCATCAAACATGCCCGGATAAAAATTTAGACGTGCCGAACAACCCAAAGCGGGATCTTTGCTAGATTATTAGGGTTAAACATGCAAGATAATAACTTTTTATCTAAGTGTGAGGGATTACAACCTTTGTAGTCCGCTCCTTCACTTCACAAGCTCCGAGTAGAAGTCCCTTTGCCGCGATCCACGATCTCCCGGACTCATGAGAGGCTCCACGACTCGAACGATCCATGCTAGCTTGAAGTATTCCAAATCTCCGATGATCTACCTCGAAGTTGCAAAGACTCAAGCTTTCTCACTCTAAAGAGATGAACACACTAATCTCATGGGCTAGATGAGATGAGGATGAGAGAGTAGTATTTTTGCTTTCTTTTTAAATCATTTTCTCATATTTATTCATCACATGAAGAAAATCTAGTAAGCTTTCTTCAAGAGAGAAGAAGATGATAATGGAAAAGATAATGAGATTATTTTCTTCGGTGATGAATACAATAAAAGCTATATGATTGATTTATAAACCATGGTCAAGGATGAGTGGCTAGGATTTAGTAGAGAATAAACTAGAGTTAGGGTTTGGTTGGGTTAAGAATGTGTCATCCAAAATATCTTAAGAATGACAAAAGAAAAAGCTTCTAGAAGGTGCATGAAGCATCTAACCCTAATCAAACCCTAACCTCAATTAATCATCCTTAAACATGTTTAACAATTAATCATATCATGTCACAATAATATATATCACATATATATTATATATTTACAACAAAAGAAAATAATACAATTAACATATATCGCATATATATCAATGTATCATCCAGTGAGAAAATGAAATAATAAAGCGAGCCAATATTAGATAATGTAATAATATATCATATATATTATTATACATTAAATCATCGAATCAACACTTGATCCGACTATCCGGCTATATCGAATATTACCGACTAATATATCATGTACCGATTCATCGAATCAACACTTGATCCGATGACCCGGTTCATAACTAAATATTGCGAGAATATAATACGGTATCCCATATCGCATTATTCTCGGTCCTGCACATATCACATATGTGCCTCTACTCCGTTTCGCCTGAGCCAAGAAACCTCTGTGTAGGACTCTAAAGAATCGTCAATACGCCGGTAGTAGGTGATGATCATATCAAACACCCACAAGCTGCAAGCGGTCAGCTAAACGTAACAGCCACCCAGGTATTGAGCGATCAGAAGATCAACAAGCTAGCCTGTGCGTTCTCCTGTGAATCCAATCAGTAACACTCCCGTACAGTCCGGTCTGTTCGTCTGATATGTCGCATATCAAGTCTAGGGGTGGTATACGTCAGACCCCAGTAACCGATAAGTCGTGTCGATGTGTGGCTCATAACGGGTCGAGAAACTACTAGTAACACTTACCAGTAAATCTCTATATCAGCCCTGGCCAGGGACTTCCAGTTATAGCCAATCGAACACAGCACAACATCAACTCCCTATACCGGGAGAGACGAATCCCCTCCTATCGCTCATTGCCTCCATGTGATTCGGGACTGTACCCAAAAGCCACCGTTTTGCACGCCCTCTTGGACGTGGTAAGGTGGAAATCAAAGCACAGTGGGAATCACACAAGACTCTATGACGATCTCGGGTCTACAGACTACCCTGTACCAGTGTCACCGGAGAACTGCCATCTGACGTGTGGTATATCACCATCTGGGAGTTCTCGGCGAGTCCGTCCAGTGTACCCAGTCTCCACTGAGCACTCGTACACCATCTCTGATGTCAAAACACCGATGGATATGGGATCATCCATCGCCCATCATATGGGTCAAGATGCGTATACGCTAGTCTACTCTGGTGTATCGATGCCCTGTCTCGATATACCCTCGACTAGGAACAGTTATAGGATGTACTCATCGACTACCGTGGCCCCACTAGTATGATCTCATCATAGTCCCAGTAGTCGAGTACAGATCCTAAGGGCTTTATCAACATGTGAGAGTAAAACAGTAAACCAATACAAGTCAACATGTTAAGATAAAGTGAAACCAAATAGCATACTATCATGACGAGCAAGAAAGTCATCTCTATATATATCCAAGCATCCATTATAATATACATCATATGTACAACAATGGCCTCTAGGGCATATACATAACTAACAGAAATCCCTGGCCAGGGTTGCAGTGATATACTGGTAAGAGTTATCAGTAGTTTCACGATTGTTATGGACCTTACGTCGGCATGACTTATCAAGCTATTGGGGTCTGACGTTTACCACCCCTAGGCGAGAGATGCGACATGTCAGACGAACAGACCGGACTGTACGGTAAGTGTTGCTGGTTGGATTCACAGGAGTGTGAGCGGGCTTGCTCGTCGATCTTCTGATCGCTCAATACCCGGGTGGCCGTTACGTTTAGCAGACCGCTTGCGGCTTGTGGGTGTTTGATATGATCATCACCTGCTGCCGGCGTATTGACGAGTCTTTAGAGTCCTACACAGAGGTTTCCTGGCTCAAGCGAAACGAAATAGGAGCGCATATGAGATATGTGCGGGACCGAGAATAATACCAGTATGTGATACTGAATTCTATTCTCACGATTTATATCATTGGACGGTTATATAAGATATAGCCGGGTTACCGAATCAAGTGTTGATTTGATACATTGATACACTTGATATTAGTCGGTTATATGCTATATGACCGGATCATTAAATCAAGTGTTGATTTAATGATTTGATATATAATTATATATTTGATATATTACTTTACATTAACTAGTATTTGTTCACTTAAGATGGATTTTCTCACTTGATGTGCACAAGTAGTATATGTGATATATTTTTGTGCACTAGATTGTATCATGTTTGATGATACATGCAAACTTGGGTGTGTGTATGCTATACACCATGTTTAGGTTAATGATTAGGGTTTTAAATTATTCACTTATTCATTTTATTTATTTTCTTTATTCCTTTTGGCAAAAATGAAATGGTGGCTAATTTTGTTTCTTGCTTAAGCTTCATGAAGCTTCTTAGCTTTATCTACCATTTTGTTTTTTCCTTAACCCTAACCATTCACCTAAACCCTAGTTTAGTCTCTACACTAGTTACACTAACCCATGGTTGCTATATGATAAGATCACTTGATTTATTATTATTAATCAATTGATTTTATTATGCTTATCATATTCTTTTCTTCTTCTTCTTCTTCTTCTTCAAGAAGAAGAAACCATGCTACCTTCAATGGTGCCATGATCAAAAGAGTGAGAAATCCAAATCCAAAGTGAACCCACTTCCTATTTCTTCATCCTCTACCACTTGCCATGTAGTAGAGTGTGTTATCTTCACAAGTTCTATGACCAAGTGAAGATGGAGCTTGATCTTGAGTTGTCTTGACGTAGATCATCTTCGGCATTGAAGTCGATGACCTAGCCCGCCCATTTCTCCGATGAAGCCGACGCTAGAGTCCGGGATCCGAT
The DNA here is from genome assembly GCA_030015575.1 of Agapanthus africanus. Lineage (NCBI taxonomy): Eukaryota > Viridiplantae > Streptophyta > Magnoliopsida > Asparagales > Amaryllidaceae > Agapanthus > Agapanthus africanus. The sequence continues at coordinate 824,354,471 of CM057338.1, read as the reverse complement.
GATCGCAGCGAAGGGACATCGTCACGGAGCTAAGGAAGTGGAGGACCGGATCTACAAAGGTTGTAGTCCCTTTCACTTTTTAGTTAAGTTGTTAACTTGCTTGTAGTTTCGCCTTTACCTCTAGTAACGATCTTGATTAGGGTTCTTTGGCACATAGAAAAATTTGATTTTGGCATGTTTGATCTGTTGTGGAACCTCATGTGTGTGCCTAGGAACCCTACACACTGGAGGTGAGTGCACTGGGAGGACTCGCCGGGAACATACTAGATGGTATTATACCTATTGTTAGATAGCAGTTCTCAAGTGACATGAGTACAGGTTAGTCTGTCGACTTGAGATTATCATTTGTCTCGTATGAGTTCCCACTGTGCTTTGATTACTACCTTACCACTGCACAAAGAAGTCGTGTAAACAAGTTTTAGTTGGGTACAGTCCCGAGCCACATGGAGGCATTAAGCGGATCGTCAGGGATTTGTCTCTCTCAGTATTGGAGGTAGATGTCGCGCTGTGCACGGATGACCATCACCAGAAATCCTTGGCCAAGGTGGATGAGAATTACTGATTTGGATCAATAGTTTCTCGGTGGGTGATGAGCTTCACACTGACATGACTTATCGCGTTATTAGGGGTCTGACTTTATCCACCCCCTAGACCCAATATGCGATACTCTTAGACAAACAGACCGGATTGTATCGAAATTGTCACAGATAGGCTCAGTAGAGGTACGGATGAGTTTTCTCGTCGGCCTTCTTTTCGTTCAATACCTGGGTAGCCGTTACGTACGGCTAGTGCCGCTGACTTGCTGTGGTTAAACCTGTAGGGTTCCTAGGCACACCCATAAGGTTCTACAAGTGATCAAACATGGCCAATTCAAAATTTTTCTATATGCCGAGAAACCCTAGACTAGATCGTTACTAGAGGTAAGGCGAAGCAAGCAAGCAAACAACTTTATTGCTAAATGAAAGAGACTACAACCTTTGTAGATCCGGTCCTCCACTTCCTTAGCTCCATGATGATGTTCCTCCGCTGCGATCATCGGATCCCGGACTCTAGCGATGGTTTCGTCGAAGAAATGATCGGGCTAGGTCGTCGACATCGATGCCGAAGATGATCTACGTCGAGGCAACTCAAGATCAAGCTCCAACTTCACCAAGTCATGAAACTTGTGAAGAAAACACCCTATACTACATGGCAAGTGGTAGAGGATGAAGAAATAGGAAGTGGGTTCACTTTGGATTTGGATTTCTCACTCTTTTTCTCATGGCACCATTGAAGTAGCAAGGTTTCTTCTTCTTGAAGAAGAAGAAGAAGAAAAAGAATAATATGAGAATAATAAAATCAATTGATTTTATCATAATGCAACCTTGGGTTAGTTTAACAAGTGTAGAGACTAAACTAGAGTTTAGTTGAATGGTTAGGGTTAAGGAAAAAACAAAGTGGTCAAAGCTTCATGAAACTTCAAGATAAAACAAAAGAAGTCACCATTTTGTTTCTTGCCCAAAATGAATAAATAAATAAATGAATAAGTAAATAAAGCAAATGAAACCCTAACCATTAACTAAACATGGTTTAAATCAAACATACACCCAAGTTTGCATGTATCATCAAATATGATACAAACTAGTGCACAATACTATATCATATATACAATGTGCACATCAAGTGAGAAAATCCATTTTTAAGTGAACAAATATATCAAATATATAATTATACATTAAATCATTAAATCAACACTTGATTTAATGATCTGGTCATATCGCATATGACCGACTAATATCCAATGTATCGACTTATCGAATCAATCCTCGATTCGATAACTAGGTTATATCGCATACAACCAATCGATACATTCATCGCGAGAATAGAATACGGTATCACATACACGCATTATTCTTGGTCCCGCACATATCTCATATGCGCTCCTATTTCGTTTCGCCTGAGCCAGGAAACCTCTGTGTAGGACTCTAAAGACTCGTCAATACGCCGGCAGCAGGTGATGATCATATCAAACACCCACAAGCCGCAAGCGGTCTGCTAAACGTAACGGCCACCCGGGTATTGAGCGATCAGAAGATCGACGAGCAAGCCCGCTCACACTCCTGTGAATCCAACCAGTAACACTTACCGTACAGTCCGGTCTGTTCGTCTGATATGTCGCATATCTCGCCTAGGGGTGGTAAACGTCAGACCCCAATAGCTTGATAAGTCATGCCGACGTAAGGTCCATAACAATCGTGAAACTACTGATAACTCTTACCAGTATATCACTGCAACCCTGGCCAGGGATTTCCAGTTATGGCCAGTCGTGCATAGCGCAACATCAACCCCCAATACCGGGAGAAACGAATCCCCTCCTATCGCTCATTGCCTCCATGTGAATCGGGACTGTACCCAAAAAACCACCTGTTTGCACGACTCAGTAGAGCCGTGGTAGAATGGAAATCAAAGCACACAAGACTCTATGACGATCTCGGGTCAACAGAATAAGCTGTACCAGTGTCACCAGAGAACTGCCATCTGACGTGAGGTATAATACCATCTGGGAGTTCTCGACGAGTCCGTTCAGTGTACCCAGTCTCCATTGAGCACCCGCATACCATCTCTGATGTCAAACACTAATGGATATGGGATCATCCATCGCCCATCACATGGGTCTAGAAGATATACGCTAGTCTACTCTGGAATATCGATGCCCCGTCTCGATATTCCCACGACTAGGAACATTGAAGGATGTACTCATGGACTACCCAGGCCCCACTAGTATGATCTACATCATAGTCCTGGAAGTCGAGTACACATCCTAAGGGCTTTATTAACATGTAACAGAGAGACAGAAAGTATACATGTTAAGATAAAGAGCAACCAGATAGCGTACTATCATGTCGAGCAAGAAAGTCCTACCTATATATGTCCCAGCATCCACTACAATATACATCCAATGTACACTAATGGCCTCTAGGGCATACATATAACTAACAAAACCCACTGCCAGTATATTGACGAGTCTTTAGAGTTCCACACAGAGAGTTTTCCCGGTTCAGATGATATGATATAGATGAAGTATGTTGGTATATACAGGTGTCCGATTAAATATGTGTACATGCTACACGGATTTTAATCGGACGGTTGATAATACTGGCGGCTTAGGATTAAGCCGGATTATTAAATCAAGTTTTGATTTAATATTATATATATATATATATATATAATATGTATTCTAGTATTATTGTTCACTATTTATTTTCTTTCTTAGCTATTTGTATTTTTATACGAATACGCGTATGTGTATTTCGATACATATACCGGGTTGTATTCCGTATTTCTATGGAATATCTTCTAGAAGATGGACATCTCATTATATGATTTCGTTTTTAGAAAATCATTTGCAAATGAAATGGAGGGTAAGGTGGCAATAAGCATGGTTAAAGACATGTAGAGAGGGATGGGCTTCATTAGGATATTACAAATTATTGTGAGATTTGATTTTGCATGGTTGCTAAAAAATCATGAAGCCATTCTTTTCCTTTACACAACAATACTCTCTCATGCTTTTAACACTTGCTCATTGCCCCTTCTTCACCTCCTCCTTCTTTATTTACTCATTTGAGGTTTAGAATTGAGAGAAAAATATAGTGGAAAATTCCTACATCCCTACTCTTCATTCCTAGCGAGCTTGGAGCGTCGATTGCTTCGCTAGGCGAAGTTGGAGCTTGGATTGGCTCACTTTGGGTGGATCATATTCGGCGAAGGAAGACCGGCTTGCAAGCACGATCCGGAGCACTTGAAGAAAACTTGAGGATGCGAATATTGCCCACATAGTAGATTAGCATAGCTCACTAGGTTTTTTGTTAGCAAATTCTAGCTCTTTAGTTCGATTCATGGTTTTGGAACTTTAGCAAATTAGAAATTTTTGAAATCAATGTTGCCATCTCCTAAAATTAGTTTGCTAGTGTGCCTAAGTTCCCAGCAGTGGTATCAGAGGCAGATTAAAGGCTAGACTTGTTTGCACAAATTTAGAGTTTCGATTGACGGAATTTTCCAATTCACATTTCCAAATTCTTGCTTGCTGTTTAAATTTCAAAGTTGTTCAAAAAAATTTTTAGGTTGGATTAAAATTATGTGCAGGAAAAATTAGAGCCAAGAAAAAAATTTGGGCACCTAAGCCTAAAATTCAGCCGCTGATCCGCGGCCCAATTTTGGTTACAGTGCCCTAAATTTTTCTGGGGATCTAATAGAAATATGATTTTTGGAATATTTGGTTTTGGTCCAGATTGTTTGTGTACTGGTTTGTACTTGGGGCCAATTCGGGAAGTTTTAATCGATTGCAATTTTAAATTCGTGTTTTTCTGTGCATTTGTTTCTGCGACCGTGAATATCATAGCATGGTATAATCCGACCGGTTGCTATATGTACAATCAGATGAGTTTATGAACATGATATTCGCGTTGATATTCTGTGTTGCTCTGTTGATTATGGTTATGTTGGATTTGTCGCGATGGATAGCCCGGTGTACGTAGTATTAGATGTAGTTCTCTGTGATGTAATGTATATTCATATTGCATAGCGAGAGTCCGACATGTGGACTGCCGTCATCGCGGCTTGTATATTATTCTTTGGGGCACGTCAAGGTTGCGGACGTAGTCACTGTTGTATATTCAGGTTTTCATTACATGCACTAGGATTACTCCGTGGCGGAGTGCTCGAGTAGCCGAGTTCTAGAGGGCAACAGACCACCATCTTATGGCGTTGAGACCGAGGTGCCTTACTCTAGAATTGGCAGGCTATTCGCCGCACTCGTAGAGGGTATAGGATTGACCCGCGGAGGGATGCCTAAGTCACATGATCTTAGAAGGGCTGGGTAGCTCATTCACTTCGTTGATTGGGGTTATCTCGCTTCTGGAATTGGCGGATGGCTTGCCGCACTCGTAGGGGTCTAGGATCCGATACTACGGGCTATCCACACGACTAGAAAGCTGCATTTCATATTTGGCTCCATTGAAATGTACCTTTCCTAGTTTATCCGCATTTCTATACCGTGTTTGCTTCCGCTGTGATTCTTCTGTGATGTTACTTGATATCATGCGTGAGACGAATGTTCATATATATTATATATATATATCTAGTGGACGCTATATGTCTTTTGCATCCGCGTTAGTCCTGTCCCCGTCCTGCCGTAAGTAATCTTACGGTGAAGATCTGGGACCCTGTGGTGAATGTGGATGGCATATATGTGCATGCCTATTTTCGTTTCTTTTCAACATGATATGTTTAATTGATGAGACTACATTAATTCTGATTAATGCAAGGAAAACAAACCTAACTGATATTGTTGGAACCAATTTTTGAAAACTATAGGCGTTTCCTTTTAGTTTGCGTCGTGGTATTTAGTTAGGAATATGCTACACTTCATTCGATGAGGAAAGAGCCTAGATCCCTTCACAGGAAGTGGCCTCTTTGGCAAAAATTTACGTGACTATAAACTACTCGGTTGTCTTCAAAACTATTGGTTTTCTACAAAACCACTCGTTTTAAAATGCGGGGCTTAAACCACTCCTTTTCAAAACTGCTTGAGTTCCTTCAACAATTTCTAGTTCATTACGTTAAAGGTTTTTCGCCAAAAATCAGCCGCAGCCCTCTGTCATTTCTTACGAGTAATACTTAGTATTCGTGTTGCTTTTGTTGACTGTGTCAAAGCGTAGTGTGCGGTAACTAAGTGGTGCTTGTTTGTAGCATGCAATGCGATTGGTTAGGACAATCGTGCGGCCTTGTTGAATGTGTCAAGGGCTCGTGCGGGTGGGTTTAATGCAATCAAGATAATAATGGGTTGAACTTGACTAGGACCTTTTGATTTATTAACTGTGTCAAGATCGCTTGGGTCTTAGGGGTAAAAATCTATATCGGGAGTTTCAAATATAAAAGAAACTTGCTAAGTTTGTGCATATCTTCTGGAGTGTGGTGATTTTGGTTAGCTTCCATTAAGTTATCACGCGATGATAGTTGGGTCCCGATTCCCACTGATGAGTAGGTGTTACTCTTCGGGTGATTTTCAAATGATCCCGACTAATTCTCCTTTTAGGGTTTGAAGGAGAATTTGAGAAAATAGTGGGAGCCATCCTGATTAGATAAAGTGATTAACCAATTTAATTTAGATTAGAGTGCAAGCTGAGTGTTTCTTTTCTCTCTATGATTTGCGACCATGACCTGACCTTACAGCTCGGAAGCCGATTGGCACCCTCATTGCTGGGTGTGGCTTGGCAACATGTCGCCATGGAGTTCCTGAAGAACGTGGTGAACGCTGGGCAAACTCATGATCCAACTTAACCGAACCTTCTTACACACTTTGGATTTTGGATTGTCATGATTCACGATAAAGTCGCATATATCCCTGCCGCGCCTACTTCCTCTTTGCATTTCTCCAGAACACTCCGCATCACTACGAAGATCCATATTTCTTGGGTATGCCATCGTATAGTTACATACGAACTCAAAGAAACTTGTTTCAATTCAAGAATGGATTCCGGTTCTGGGGAAATTGAATAGGAATATTCGGTTGTCTTTTCTCTTTTCCTTTTCTCATGTTGCGGGGGCTCCTAGTATTAGGAGAGTACATATATTACGCTTATTGAATAGTCTTCTTCCAAACCTTAGGCAGGTGTCGAAAGGTAGGGAAGAAGAAAACCAATTAGCCTAAGTACGATGTACAGAAGGTAAGAAATAAAGACATATAAAGGGATTGGAGTGAGGGTAAGGAAAATTGCGACTACCATTATGAGTTTGGATAGTGGAAAAGGCATTACTAGGAATACTCGGCCACCCCTCGAAACATTTTCATGTTTCAGTTTTACTGTACGGTGTTAATTGAAAACCGCTTTCCTAATTAGATTCTGACTCCATGGTATGTATTTACCAGACTTGATTCTCACATCTGTATGGTATTACGGATGATGAGTGGGAGTAGAATATTGGGAATTGGGTGATTAGATCCTCAATATATCAGAATTCTTTGGAATTGGTGATATTTTAGGAAATCACCTGGGTTTTGCCTAACGGCAAATATTTGGTTTTGAATATCTGTTGTTATGCACAAATTTCAAATTGATATATCTGTAAGTTTGTTTTATAAAATGAGATATAACTTTTTGAAATTATGTTTATGACATTTACCTTTATCAGTTGATGATTAGGTAAAGTGCATTCAATAACAGTGTAATTCTTCTTAAGCATAATACAGTTTTCAACCTACGACGCACCTGATTTGAGTTATTAAACTTAGAGGTCTTATACAAAGTATTATATATTGTCCGATATCTATTAGGACAAGAGATTGGTACTCATACTATATTCCGTTTACTTATGGCTTCTCTGATTTTAGACACGTATTTCGTTGAAATATAAGGTCCAAATTTTGAGAAGTTATAGGTATAAGAATAAAGTGGAGAACCATTCGTTGGAAGTATCATGATTGTTCGAGGTGATCGAACATGTAGATACTTATGCTAGGTATTCTGTCATAAGTAATATATTTGAGAACTTGCTTCTCTCTCAGGTTACTCATCCGTGGGTGCGCTCCTTAATGAGTAATGCTGCATGGCCTTCTTCTATTTAGTCAATATGCACTGGAAACAGCTGCATGATTTTTGAATCTGGTTCAAATTAAATTAGTACCTTTGATTCTATATTGGATATAGAATGGATTCATATCTTAACGATGTTAAGGTATATGGATTAGTCCGGCTTATACTTAAAACCAGAATCTGGATAAACTCAAAGTACGTTTCAGTAATGGCAGTTTGTGGGTTATCCCAGGCTTTGATGAGGGTTAACATTCCACCATTTGGAGGATCAATAGTTATACCATTTTTGACTCGCCATCCGTTTTAGTAAAATGAATTCTTTTCAGAAAATATTAGTGGGAGTATGATAGAACTGGAAGTGATTCCAGAACCACAAACGATTATTGAAAATTTAGTAGAACCTAAGGATTCAAATAGATTCGACAATACATTTGCCACTCCGCAGATTTGGTGGGTAATCTCAGCCACCCAGAGGTATTTTGGTCTCCTTAAAGAAGGTGAAAAGGGGGTTTGATGACCCGAGTTTTCCACTACTGCTGTCCTAAACTATGAGATCTGGCAGGTGGATGACTATAACATCGTTCTAAATTAGCTTTAAAAGTGCATGTGTATATGACTCTATCAGAGTGTTGTTGTAGTCAGTGGGAGCAGCGGAAGTGTGGTGGGCCAGTAGTTTATGTCTATTTATAGACTAAAGCAAGTATAGCGGTGATAGATTATCTATTTTTGATGTAATAGTCATAGAGTTGACTTCATCAGAATAACAGATGGACCTGGTAAGAAAGTAGTAGGGAGTGATGTCCTGGTATTTGGATTACGTACTCCTTTTAGGAAATGATATTCTTATACTACGACCGATTATACTGTGGTTGTCACAAGGTGTTTCTCCATATAGAATCTGGACAAAATATCAGGGATTCTGGTGACTAGATCTATGGTTTTAGATGTAGGTTTGGGAAGTGTCCTAATTCGGGTACTTTGACACTATTCTAAAGTGTTTTAGAATGGATGACTCCTGACGTGGTGGTACCCGCAGGTGATGGAGTCACCCTCACTAAAGAGATGTCTTCTAGACCGATAAGGAGAGGGATATGCATGATTGACATATTATTTGCTTACGCAATTGAGTCAATCATGAGATGTCAAGTACCACACTAGATATTTTTTTTGCACTAGCTGCAATAAGCATATATTAATCTAATCTTGGAGAAACATTGGAAAGCAGTTATGAACATAAAAGGATGTTCTTGGTATATAATAACGTCAGCTTCCATAAGGAGGCGGTTATCATTTCAGGCTTCCAAGGTGACCTAAATGATAGAGTGACTATCAGAATTAAAGTTTACCCTCTTTTGAGGGGCAGTATGTTGGACAGGTGGTTCAAGCGGATACTGAGGAAGGCATGGCGCAGGATACTGATTAAATTCAGTGGAAGATACGGTCTAAGAAGTTTATTGGATTTGGAGTTCATTTATGAACTTGGTCCCCATCAGATATCCAGACAAATTCTAAGACATGTATTGCTTATTTCGAGAGATAGTCTTTCTCCGCGAATTTGACATTTAGAGAGATAAAGATAGAAATATTAGAGCAGATCCACTCACTAAGGCTATTTCTCGAACGCGATAGTTTCGCAAACATGCTTTACGAGACTAATTAGTAGAGAAGTTGGGTGTTCGGTATCACACGGGCTGTAAGTATGCGACACCGCAATAATTAGCCTTAAGTGCAAGTGGGAGATTGTTCGATATAGTGCCCTCAAGATAATTATTGTAATCGCAGGCATACGATTATGATGCTTGAAGGAGGACCTATATGGATAGAATAGTCTTATTCAAGATGATAGTATGCTATATGGTTTGACTTTATCATCATGTATATGCATTATGTGGTATTATGGATCACTATTATATGTTGATAGAGCCCATATGATTCTTGCTTAACCACCAGCATTATGATGATAATCATATACGTGGGAGCTGGGTGGTTCATAAGCACATCCTTAAATGTCGCTAGTCGAGGGTGTATCGAGACTGGACATCGATACTCCGGAGTAGACTAGTATTTACTTTTCGAGACCCCAACGAGGGGCAGTGGCCGGTCTCACAAGCCATTGGTGTCAGTTGGTCACCTGAGATAGTATACAGGTACTCACTGGAGGTGACTACACTGGACGGACACACCGGGAACATGCTATATGGTATTATACCTATTGTCAGATAGCAGTTCTGATACTAAATTTGTCATGACCTAGAATTAGCACGTGACCGGCACTTGAATCACGTGAAAGTCTATAAGACTCCGCCGTAACCCAAGTAAGCCGAAAGCCCAGAAATCTAAACCTTTTTAGAAAAATAATGGAGGTGAAGTTTTGAAATAAAGGTATAATATAATCAAGTTCTTTGTTAGAAAGTATAAGTAATGTTATATGAAAATACAAGTGGGATGAATACTATAGCTGAAAATATTTTTGTCATTTGAAATTTGGGCAGCACCTCCTTTGTAAATTTTGATCCAAAAACCAATACATATACAATAATAATATGGCATCCCCAAGCGGGAGCTACTTCTTCGCCAATTGGCAGAATCATAACCACGCAAATAAGAATATATGACGCCCAAGACGAAGATCAATCACAGAAAAGAATAGAGAAAACCAAAACACTATCAAATCAAATGTAGGAATATATACAAGTCTCGACTCGAAATACAAAGAATATACAAACTGGTTTCTAGGTGTACCAAATATACATAGTCTAGTTGATAGAGTTTTTAACTATATACAAATGAATAATGAATATACGACGCTGGTTACACTCTGTACTGTAAGCCACCTTCCAATGAAAATCACCCAGAAAAAAGCAATGTGCCAGCAAGCCACTACTGAATCCGAGCAGTCGATCCTGCAAGAAAACTGTGGCATAACGGGGGTGAGTTGCCAACTCGTGAATAGAAAACATCATCAGGTAGAAATCGAATGTATGACGATCTCTTAGGTCATACAGTAATATAATAATATAATACCGTGTGATAACAAGGATGATTGTGTATACATAAGTATAATAATAATGAATAATAGTATCGTGCATGTGGTAATATATGATACTATGTCATCTGTGTCCTACATAAATATATATATATATATATATATATATATATATATATATATATATATATCATCCAACGTGTCCCCATTAACGACACATCAAATCATCATAAAACCTGAGTGCCAAGTATCGACACTCGAAAATCATCATGAAACCCGTGTCCAGCATCGACATGTAAATCTTCATATCTCAGGCGCCGTCTCATCGGATCGGCCATCATATCTATCTGTCTCATATCACTTCGGTCGGCATCCTCCGGATATCCTCTGAGACCAGTACTGTCACCGGTAGGTAGTGTTCCCCTGCTAGGCTCAACGTCTCTCTATACAATCTTCTTGCCCCGGGGTATCGTATCGGGTCCACCATGTACCCGCAGACGGTGCCTCCTCTCTCATTGAATCGGGTATACATACAACTCAGAATTGAGAAAACTCATGGTGGATGCCAAATATCATATCAAGAGAAACCACGTTTTTAAGACAATCATAAGTTTTCAAAATGTGTCTGCGGTTTCTCAAATCCAGAAATCTCATGAAAACCGAATCTCATAAGCATGTAGTGATAATGAAACAATATGTACAGGCACAGAATAAATCTGTAATGCATAACCAGTGTGTTCATATAAGTGTGGCGTTTAACTAGGTAAGGAAATGCAATAACTGAACTAGAAAGTGTGGCCCGGGTATTAAATAATAACTAAAATGCTACCGGTTATAAGGTGATATGGTGACGTAGAGATTTCTAATGTGTATGCGGCATGACAATTACCGATGATGAGTGTGTGAGCCGGCGAGTATGTGTACGTGCAACATGCACATCATTGGTAATGGTGCGTGTGTCCTACCAAACAAAGTCATACAAAGATAAGGACAAGAAACGTAGTATGTATGTCGCAAATGAAAATAATACGAGCATATGCAGAAATAAGAAATCGTAGCGTGAGTGTAAACAGAATAAGGAAAGCGTAAACGCGAACAGTATAAAATACGTAACTACATATGAGCCATACATTTATAGTTTAAAATAGTACGAATCGTTGTTTTTGAAAATGGGGGTACGGTGTTTTTGAGAAAAAGATACCATTTGAAAATCCGTAGCGTCCCTTGAGGTTGTCATTTAAAAGTGTATAACGATTCGTTAGTTTTGAAAATAGGTATGGCTCTAAATATATCCTAATATCTACTTAAGTGATTTAAAACAATATTTCCCAAGTCGATACATACATAAGTTGGCGATCCATCATCATCGTATCATGTACGGTATAATCCATCGTACGATATCATCAAATCAAGAGTACAGATCCATCGTCACATACATCATGTCACGTACGGTAAAATCCATCGTACGTTATCATCAATCAAGAGTACGAATCTATCGTCATATACATCATATCATCCCATCTCGTCATATATCGTCACATGTCATATTATCTCGTATCGCATCATGAATATATATCGCCTCATATCATCATATAATATCATATCGACTCGTGTCATCATAGCATATAATATCCTTATCTCATGATATTGTATCGAAATTATCCCCAGATTTATATATGTGTGTGTGTGTAAAAGCACATATACATATGGCTCAAGGCTAAGAAAAATTAGAACTAAGGATATTCCTCCCTACGAGTATACTTACTATTGCTTAGAGTATTCTAGAACCCTATTAGCTAGGTCTACATATCTAATATTTATATATATAACTATATATCTAGTATCCTAGTACTACGGTTGCGGGGGTGCTATACTCTATCCACCCGACTTATCCTGTAGATATACAGATTTACTCACCTACTACGCTTTTCTCTAGTCAATCCCGACGGATGTCTTGCCTGTAGGGTTCCTAGGCACACTAGTGAGGTCTCCCAAGCCATCAACCATGGCAATTTCAAAAATTATGGTGCCTACAAACCCTAAACTACGGATCGATAACTAGATGTCTAGGCGAAAAAGAACTAGTTAACACTTAACTATTGGGAATACGGAAATACAACCTTTGTAGATCCGGTGCTCCACCTCCATAGCTCCGCAATGAAGTCGTCTCCGCTGTCCAAATCAAATCCGGGCTCTAGGATCGGCTTCGTCGGAGAATGGGCAAGCTAGGTCGTCGATGTCCATGCCGAAGATGATCTACGTTTAGGCATCGCTAAATCAAGCTCCGACTTCACCAAGTCAAGAAACTTGTGAAGTAAACACACTCTACTACTTGGCAAGAGGTAGAGGATGAAGAAATAGGAAGTGGGTTAACTTTAGAATTGGATTTCTCACTCAAAAACATCAATCACCATTGATGAGGTAAGCTTTTCTTCACTTGAAGCAAGGAAGAAGAAGAAGAAAATGTTATGATAAGTTAATTGTAAAAGAAAAGAAAATGAATTCTTATCATAATTTTTACTAGAGTCAAGTGTAGAGAATCAATCATGGTTAGTGGGAATGGTTAGGGTTAAGGATGAGATAAGAATGGTTGACTTGAAGAAAGCTTCATGAAGCTTCAACTAAAGAACAAAATTAGCCACCATTCTTTTCTCTTTTCTTTTATTCATTTATCAAAAATAAAAAGGATAATTAAATAAGATAAATGAATAACAAATAATAAACCCTAACCATTTCATTAACCAAGGTTTAATCTTTACACTTGAACCCTAGCATGACATGTATCATCAAACATGATACAATCAAGTGCACAAAAGTATATCGCATATACAATGCGCCCATCCGAGTGAGAAAATCCATCTTAAGTAAACCGATACTAGTTGATGCAAAGTAATATATCAAATATATAAATATGCATTAAATCATTAAATCAACACTTGATTCAATGACCCGGTTATGTCGCACACAACCGACTAGTATACAATATATCGGCTTATCGAATCAAAGCTTGAATCGATAACTAGGTTATATCGCATACAACCATTCGATATATTTATCGCGAGAATAGAATACGGTATCACATACACGCATTATTCTCGGTCCCGCACATATCTCATATGCGCTCCTATTTCGTTTCGCTTGAGCCAGGAAACCTCTGTGTAGGACTCTAAAGACTCGTCAATACGCCGGCAGCGGATGATGATCATATCAAACATCAACAAGCCGCAAGCGGTCTGCTAAACGTAACGGCCACCCGGGTATTGAGCGATCTGAAGATCGACGAGCAAGCCCGCTCACACTCCAGTGAATCCGACCAGTAACACTACCGTACAGTCCGGTCTGATCGTCTGATATGTCGCATATCTTGCCTAGGGGTGGTAAACGTCAGACCCCAATAGCTCAATAAGTCGTGTCGATATGAGGTCTATAACTGTTCGAGAAACTACTGGTAACACTTACCAGTAAATCTCAGCAACCCTGGCCAGGGATTTCCTGTTATAGCCAATCGAACACAGCACAACATCAACCCCCTATACCGGGAGAGACGAATCCCCTCCTATCGCTCATTGCCTCCATGTGACTCGGGACTGTACCCAAAAACCACCGTTTTGCACGCCCTCTTGGACGTGGTAAGATGGAAATCAAAGCACAGTGGGAACCACACAAGACTCTATGACGATCTCGGGTCAACAGACTACTCTGTACCAGTGTCACCAGAGAACTGCCATCTGACGTGAGGTATAATACCATTTGGGAGTTCTCGGCGAGTCCGTCCAGTGTACCCAGTCTCTACTGAGCACCCGTATATCTCCTCTGATGTCAAACACCGATGGATATGGGATCATCCATCGCCCATCTGTATGGGTCGAGAAGGTACACGCTAGTCTACTCTGGTATATCGATGCCCCGTCTCGATACACCCTCGACTAGGGACTTTGAAGGATGTACTTATGGACTACCATGTCCCCACTAGTATGATCCGCATCATAGTCCAGGTAGTCAAGTACAGATCCTAAGGGCTTTACCAACATGTAACAGAGAGACAATCAGCATACACGTTAAGGTAAATATCAACCAGATAGCATACTATCATGTCGAGCAAGAAAGTCCTCCCTATATACGTCCCAGCATCCACTACAATATACATCCTATGTATAGTAATGGACTCTAGGGCATACATATAACTAACATTGCCCTCCTTCGTCATCCCGGAAGTCCACGCGTTTGTACCTACAAATCAAGTCCATAACCAAAATCTAATGAAAACCCGAATCGAATTCAATAGAAATCCATATCCAAAACTGATACGACAAGCGAAAAGCATATAGGTTAGAACTTATGGTCAACATATGCTAAAATAACAAAACAACCTTCGACGTTGATGTACGAACGTTAAACGACTGAGTCAAACTCAAATATCAAAAGTCAGAAAATATCGACAGAAAACAAGTAAAATGACTCTAGAATCTATCTAAGGTGAAATTAAACTTTTTTGTATATATGGTAGGTCAAGTTATCTAATGAGTGAGCTATAGACCAAGTTTCAAACGCTAACTCTAAAATTGGGTAGAAAATTGCGGCCAAATTAAATAAAACGGCGGCCTCAACATAGAGGTTTGGTCTCGGATTTCTACAGTGGCTTTCTATGTGTCTGCACATCTCACTGTGTCTGCTAATAAATTTTTAGAGTTCTAGAGTCATCCCAGATTCCATTTGAATATCAAAAGTCAATGAAAAACCGATGTCGGAAAATTCTAAGTTCGACTTTGAAGATTCTAAACTCATTTTAATCAAAACTACCATTACTATTAGGCCACTAGCCACTCTCTATATCCTCTACTACACCTCCACTACAAGTTTTATCCACTAATTCACACCCTAGAATTTTCCATGTTCGCTTAACATAACTTATTTAACTCTAAACTATAAAACGAGGTTAGGAAACTAAATACTTGAAGAAAGGTGTGTGTTTTATCTCAAAGGAGCAACTCAAGAAAATTCCTAGATTGTCCAAAGTGCTCAAAATAAGAACTTGATCCCACCATGGGGTGTAGGATGAGGCGAGAAACAATTTTTGTGAAGTGTTTGTGATATTTTAAATTGATTTTGAGGGTGTTTTCAAGGTGGTAGTGAGGTGGTGGATGTGAAAGAGAAGAGGAAGAAGGAGGTGAAGAAAGAATGAGGGATGTAACATGAAGAAAGCAAAAAAAGAATGGTTGCCATAGTTCTCTCTCTCTCTCTCTCTCTCTCTCTCTTTCTCACCCATACTTGTCCATACTCCGATGTCTCCTATTTGTTTTCTTTTTTTTATTATAAAAAAAGCTTTTATTTTCTTTTAAAAAGGGATTTGAAACCATAATACATTGCATAAATAACATGTTACATGTCATACACAAAAAGAACATGTTTAACAAAACAAATTTGGTTTATTGCATAATTAGTGAAATACTAATTAAGTTTAGCATTAATCTTGTATGGAAATAATTATATATTAATTTATAAAAAGCCCAAATCAAATAAATTTTTTCATAATTAATAATTCATTTTAAATTCCAATTATTTTCCAAAAATATAGGTATATAATTATACCATTCTACTAAAACTCATTTCCATACTTATATAATATTCATAAAATTTATTATTTTATTATTTAAATTCCAAAAATAATATTTTATATTTTTATGAAATGTTATAGTTTTCCCCCTTAAATAAATTTGGTTCCCGAATTTAAATTTAAACCCCTAAAATGTTAAAACATTTCGGTAAATCAATCAGATCAACGGGGCTCAGAAATCACAAATACGCAAGAAATAACACAACGCAATATATGTGCATGAAAATGGTGCAATACTCAATAATTAAAACTCCGTCAAGTCATTTATATATATGATGATATGCAAGTTTCAAAATGTACTGTTAAAATCAAATATAATATAATCAAGACTATAATATATATAGTACGCATCCTTGTAAAATCATCTAAATAACTAAATAAAAATGCATGCAAAATTCTTTTCAAATCACCGTGTGATGCGTATATCACGGCACAAGTAGTGGACGTTCATTTGTGAAGAAATAGATATATATATATCTATATACATTTTGCTTAAGATATACGTCTCGCCCCTTTTGAAAATGATTTGGAAGGGTTTTCTTTGTAAAAGTTCGTGTCACTCATGGACACGTAAGAAAATAGTGAGACTATAGCTCATTTTTTAAAACATCTTCGGTAAATGTTGATGCATGCAAAAATACTCAGGTACTGTCCTCAGACCAGTCCTGCTCAGCTACTATATAATATAGTATATATCATAAAAACATAATGCTCGAAAGAAGAAACCAAGCTCAATAGGTGCATATGGAAATACCACGTGCATTTGGTGCGCATGGAAATCAAAGTCAAATCCAAGTGTCATGAATGTGCACGAAAACAAAAAATAAGTGCAACGGGTATGCATGAAAGCATCTGCCAAGTGCAATGGGTGTGCACGACAATGATACCAACTGCATCTAGAGTGCATGAAAATGCACGAAAAATCTCGATTAAGTGCATCTGGTGTGCACAAAATCACATCAAGTGCGCCAAGTGTGCGCGAAAATCTAAATCAAGTGCGTTAGGTCGATACAAAAGCATCTACTGTAGTAGGGTGCATGAGAATGAATATCAAGTGCACAAGGTGCATAAAAACATAAATCTAGTGCATTAGGGTGCACGAGAACGAATATCAAGTGCACAAGGTGCACGAAAACATAAATCTACTACACTAGGGTGCACGGAAACAAATATCAAGTGCACAAGGTGCATGAAAACATAAATCTAGTGCACTAGGATGCACGAAGACGCATATCAAGTGTACAAGGTGCACGAAAACTCATCAATGCATCGAAAGCGCATAGGAACAACATTGAGTGTATGAATAAAAATCCACAGTATACAACATGAACGAGATCAAAATCGAGTATACCGAAGTGTACACAATCATAAGTATGTGCAACTACGTGCACAAAACAAAATCGAGTGCAACGGATATGCACAAAAACAAAAATAAAGTATAATCGGTGTATAAAATCATGAATCAAGTGCAACTGTGGTGCATAAGGGAAAATATCCTTCTAGTGAAGCTATGGTGCACGATCAATCATCAAAATACCAAACTCAAACGTTGAAAACGTGATATCCGAATAATCAAAACGCAAATCGCAAACAAATGACATTGAGGTACACCTCCTTCAATGTCGAAAGGTGTCGGTGCACCCAAAGCTGGCAGAGTAAGAATATCTACTTTCCTCCTGCCCACGGTCTAGCGTCCTCTGTCCTGGGTCCTTGTTTTCTCTGTAGATCACCAATTCCACAATCTCTCGGCTCGATGGCCCGGTTAGGAGTAATGACGGAAATAGCCCCGCTCTGACGCTTCTCTGAACATCTCTTGGCCTATTAACATGACCACTCGTAATGTAGCACGTCAATGATGGTGGCCTCTAGCTCTCTGAGTGCATGCCATACAACCGATTCTGGGTCTAAATCTTTACCGCTGAAGTACTCCGGGAAGTACCTACCATGGTCTCTTCTAATATCATCTCTGCCAGACTGCCCGGATGTTGGCACACTTTACTTAATCCACTTCTCGTTCCGGTACCGCTGCATTCTTATCATGACTTTTTTCTGGAAATGTGGCTGCATCCAACACCTCTGCATATGTAGCAAATCTCTGACATCAATGGAGAGGAACAACAACTCGTTAAGATCCCGCACGAACCTCTTACTCCACTCTTCTTCATTATCTTCCTAATCAGAACCATATCTTGATGGTTGCATACTGCAATTCATCCCCGGTTACAGTCAATCCGGAGTCTCTCGCTTGGACTCGAAGCTACGAATTCGGTATCTTCAACACTCTGTGGAAGACAGCTAGACAATTACGTCCTCTGGAACTCGTTCAAGTCATCGGAGGAATAGGCTTTGCTCGTCCTCTCTTGATCGACTTACACCGGGTTTAGGCAAGACCCTTCGAACTGGAGTTATTCAACTTAACTGATCTTGCGTCGGGGTAACCGATCAAACGAATCATCTTAGTCACTTTATCCTAGGATGGTTAGCAATCTTCTGTCACATCCCTGCCTCTAAACTCGTGTGGCTTCAGTTTCATAAACCCTGGAGGCGACATCCCGTCAATCTCAGCAGCAGCTGGTTCATCTGTTTGCATGGTAGACAACACATTGATTTCTGGAGTAGGCTGTACGTCAACAGTCCTCTCAATCTGGCTGGCCTCAAGCGATGGCCCGATCATCCAATGCAGTTCCCGAACGCTCGTCTCAAATGAGAAATCCTACCATACACAATAAATCAATACGTTCCTACATCACCGGAATATATCCTGGTCAGTCCTTGTCCTTGACGAGCCCGCTCTAACCGCATCTCTAGCCGCGGCTCTCTCAGCTCTCGTAGCCATGGTGACAGGAACCGCAAACAAACATCGATGAGGATAGATCATAAGAACGAATAGAATAACGGATCTCAAGAAATGTACATCTTAAGGTTACTTAAGCGGAGTAGCGCATCGTAAATATACCGCGGAACATACACAGGTACGTCACTCTATTTGAGTTACTCACTCCATTAACCAAGGTCAACCTACGTAACGAAAGTTCGGGTCTAATACCCCCTCAGTCAAGTCTAAGTTCCGTAAGGTCAAGTCTAGGTTTCGAAATATATACGCCCCAGACTCTGCATAGTCAAACCTAGACTCGAACCAATATTAAACCTAACGCTCTGATATTAAATTTGTCACGACCCAGAATTGGCACGTGACCGGAACTTGAATCACGTGAAAGTCTATAGGACCCCACCGTAACTCAAGTAAGCCGAAAGCCCAGAAATCTAAACCTTTTTAGGAAAATAAAGGAGATAAAGTTTTGAAATAAAGGTATAATATAATCAAGTTCTTTCTTAGAAAGTATAAGTAATGTTATAGGAAAATACAAGTGGGATGTATACTATAGTTGAAAACATTTTCGTCATTTGAAATTTGGGCAGCACCTCCTTTGTAAATTTTGATCCAAAAACCAATACATATACAATAATAATATGGCTTCCCCAAGCGGGAGCTAGCTCTTCGTCAATTGGCGGAATCACAACCACGCAAATAAGAATATACGACGCCCAAGGCGAAGATCAATCACAGAAAAGAATAGAGAAAACCAAAACACTATCAAATCAAATGTAGGAATATATACAAGTCTCGACTCGAAATACAAAGAATATACAAACCGGTCTCTAGGTGTACCAAATATATATAGTCTGGTTGATGGAGCTTTTAACTAGATACAAATGAATAAGGAATATACAACGGTAGTTACGCTCTGTACTGTAACCCACCTACCAATGCAAATCACCCAGAAAAAAGTAATGTGCCAGCAAGCCGCTACTGAAGCCGAGCGGTCGATCCTGCAAGAAAACTGTGGCACAATGGAGGTGAGTTGATAACTCGTGAGTATAAGATATCATCAGGTAGAAATCGAATGCATGATGATCTCCTAGGTCATACAGTAATATAATAATATAATACCGTATGGTAACTGTAAGTCTACGGTAGCGCTCCGGCCGTCTGTCCGAGGCCAAAATGCGGAAACGAAAACTTTTCATAAACTTGAAACCGGCGCTATCGCAGACTTTAATCCCGGATCGAACCATTAACCTACAACTAGCTAACTAGAGAAGGGTTAGAAAAGCTATACCGATCGATCCGTGTCCTTCGGTCTTTGGCCACCAACCCAAGCTCCTCGCGGCATCTACGATCTCCGGTCTCCTCGTCGGAAAGGGCACCACATCTTCGAGTCTTTTTACGGGCTCCCGCTTCGTCCTAAGAAACTCAGACACGAAGTTTGCTAGCCGACGTGTCCAAGGCGATGTAGAGAATGTGTGTGATCACTTTGTCTCAAGCATCCATTGATTCTCAACACATGTGAGTGTATGGATGGAGGTTGAAGATGAAGCCATTAATAGAAATGGTGAGCTAGAGGAAGAAGAAGAAGAGGAGCCTTTCTTTCTTATGTTGCAATGATCAAATGAGAGTGAGAGATTGAAAAATAATACAAGAGCAAACCTCACAATGGCTGCCCTTCTCTCTCTCCCTCTCATTTCAACTCACAAATCAATCACATAATATGACACATGCATAAAGAAAGAGACCATGAGTCACTACTTGTGCATGTGTCACAATTAATGCTCCTAATCATGATTTCTAGCTCATTATTTCCATTTGTAAACATTAACCCAAATGTTTACAACAACAAAAAGATACGGTAACATCTAAAGTAAACTCGTGACGGATCACAAGGATACCCCTCACCTGTATATACATACCTGCATCCGCATTCCGACCAAATGCGAATGCGATGAGATGAAAGTAATCCAACAAATCTAATACTAGGATCCGGTTTAAACCAAAGCCCACTAGTATGATCCATATGATCATGATCCGTGCACTATTGCACGTATATGATCGAACCCTGCCATAATACCATACGGCCTCTACAACGTTTCGCCCGAAACTTGAGAAACTGTCTGTGGGGGACTCTAAAGACTCGTCAATACTTTGGCCGTGGATTTAACTACTAGCACGTTAGTGGTACTAGTTGTACGTAACGGGATACCTGGTATTGACCAAAAGGGAAGTCGATGAGCGAACTCATCCTGACACCCTACCGAGCCTGTCAGTGACAATATCCGTACAGTCCGGTCCATTCATCTATGAGCATCGCATGTCGGGCCTAGGGGGTTGGTAAAAGTCAGACCCCCAAAAGCGGTACAAGTCGTGTCGAAGTGTAGCCCAGAACACCCTGAGATACTACTGGAATACCTACCAGTAAATCTCCTGCCTTGGCCAAGGACTTCGTGTAATGGCTCTCCTAGACATAACGCGATCTCACCCCCAATACCGGGAGAGACGAAACCCCTACCGATCCGCTCACTGCCTCCATGTGGCTCGGGACTGTACCCAACTAAAACCTGTTTGCACGACTCCTTTGAGCCGTGGTAGGGTAGTAATCAAAGCACAGTGGGAACTCACACGAGACAAATGACGATCCCAGGTCGATGAACTAACCCGTACACATGTTACCAGGGAACTGCTATCTGACGTCAGGTATAATACCAACTAGCATGTTCCCGGCGAGTCCTGTCCGGTGTACTCATAACCCAATGAGCACCTGTATACATCTTAGGTGAACCAACTGACACCAATGGCTTGTGAGACCGGCCACCGCCCTTGGTCGGGGTCTCGACTGTATACACTAGTCTACTAATGGAGTGTCGATGCCCAGTCTCGAACTCCCACGACTAGGAACCTTTTAAGGATGTGCTTATAGACCCCAGCTCCCACGTATATGATCGCTATCATTCTGCTGGTAGTCAAGCAAGAATCCTAAGGGCTCTATCAATGTGTAATAGTGATCCGTGAGGTCACGTAAAGCTGTACACGATGATAAAGATAAACCAGATAGCATACTATCATCTTGAGTAAGACTGTCCTACCGGTATAGGTCCTCCCTCAATCATTGCAATCGCGTGCCTGCGATCCAATAATTGACTTTGAGGGCACTATATCCAACAATCTCCCACTTGCACTCAAGGCTAATTATTGCGATGTCGCATACTCACAGCCCGTGTGATACCGAACACCCAACTCCTCTACTGATCAGTCTCACAAAGCCCGTTTGCGAAACTATTGCATTCGAGAAATAGCCTCAGTGAGTGGATCCACCCTAATGTTTCTTTCTATGTCTCTCTTTATCTCAAGTTCGCGGAGAAAACCATCTCCCGAAATGAGCAATACCTGTCTTAGAATATGTTTGGATATCTGATGGGACTTAGTTCATAAATAAACTCTAAATCCAAACTTCTTAGACTGTATCGTCAACTGAACTTAATCAATATCCTGCGCCATGCCTCCCCCAGTGTCCGCTTGGATCACCTGTCCAAAACAATACCCCTCGTTAAAGGAAAAACTATAACTCTGACAGCCACTCTGTCATCCAGGTCATCTTGGAAGCCTGGAATGATAACCGTCCCCCGAAAGAGGTTGTCGTTATCATATCCCTAGAACATCCATTCATGTTCTAAAACTGCTTCCGAATGTTTCTCCAGGATTGGATTAATATATGAACTTATTGCATCTAGTGAAAAAAACAATGTCTGGTGTGGTACTTGACATCTCATGATTTACTCAATTGCCTAAGCAAGTGATCTGCCAATCATACACATCCCTCTCCCCTTTAGTCTGTAAGATACCTTTATAGAGGGTGACTCCATCACCTGCAGGTACACTATTGCGCCAGGAGTCGTCCATTCTAAAACACCTTTAGAATGCTGTCTAAGTACCCAGATTGGGAAACCACCCAAATCTAGATCTAAAAGCATATATCCAGTAACCAGAATATCTGATATAATATCTATATCCTATGTGGAGAAAGCACTGTGTGACAACCAAAGTATAACTGATCGTAGTATAGGAATTTCACTTCCTACTCTGTGTATGTCATCCATATACCAGGACATCACACCCTATTACCTTCTCAACAGATCCATCCCCTATTCTGATGAAGTCAAACCTATGACTGTCACATCAGAAATAGATGATCTATCTCCGCTATATCTGCTTTAGTCTATAAATAGACATAAGCTACTTGTCCACTATGCTTCCGCTGCTCCCACTGACTACGACAACCATCTGGCAGAGTCATATACACGTGCACTTCTAAAGCTAGTTTAGAACGACGCTATACTTATCCTCCTGCCGGGTCTCATAGTCTGGAACAACAGCAATAGCAAGTCTGGGTAAACAAGAACCTCCTTATCACCGTCTTTGGGCATACCGAAGTATCTCTCGAGTGCCTGAGGTTACCCACCATATCTGCGGAGTGGCCAATGGAATATCCAACCAGATTGAATCTTTAGGTTCTATTAAATTTTCAGTAATCGTTTGCGTTTCTAGAATCACTTCCAGTTCTACCATACTCCCACTACTTTTTTTCTAAAAAAATCCATTTTACTAAAACTGTGGCGAGTCAAGAACAATATCACTATTGATCTTCCAGATGGTAGAAAATCAACCCTCGTTATAGCTCGGGTCAACCCACAAACAGCCATTGCAGAAACGTGTCTTGAGTTATCCAGAGTCTGGTTTTAAGCATAAGCCGGACAACTCCCCGTACCTTAACATTGTTAAGATATGAACTATTCTATATCCAATATAGAAATAGAGGTACTGATTTAATTGGAACCAGATTCAAATCATGCAGCTGTCTCCAGTGCATGTCAACTAAATGGAGAGAGGCCGATCAGTATTACTCAACTTAGGAGTGCATCCAATTATGAGTAACCTGAAAGAGAAGCAAGTTCTCACAATCATTACTATCAAATGAATACCATATACAAGTATCTATATCTTCGATCACCTTGAAGAATCCTGATACTTGCAACACCTGGTTCTCTACTTTATTCTTATACCTATAACTTCTCAAAACTTAGACCTTGCATTTCTACGAAACACATGTCTAAGAACTAGAGAAGTCACAAGTAAACAGAATATAGTACGAGTACCAACCCCTCTGTCCTAATGGACACTGGACAACATACAATACTCTGTATAAGTCCTCTGAGTCTAATATCTCATTCCCTGTGTGTCATAGGTTGAAAACTGTACTTATGGTTAAGAAGAATTACACCGTTGTTTAATGCTCCTTACCTAACCATCCACTGATATAGGAAAATGTCATGGACATAATTTCAAAAAGTTATATCTCACTTTATAAAAATAAACGTACAGATATATCAATTTGAAATTGGTACATAACAACGGATATTTAAAACCAAATATTTGCCGTCCGGCAAACAACCCAGGCGATTTCCTCAAATATCTCCAATTACAACGAATCCCGATATAACGAGGATGATCACCCAATTCCCAATAACTTACTCCCACTCATCATCTGTAAAAACTATACAGATGTGAGAATCAAACCTGGTAAATACATACCCTGGAGCAAGGGCTAATTGGGAAATCAGTTTTCTTTTAACAATACACAGTGAAACTGAAACATGTAAATGTTTCGAAGGGGTATCCGAGTATTCCTAGTAATGCCTCTTCCATTATCAGATTCATAACTGTAACCGTATATTTCTTTGCCATCTCTCCAAATCCATTTATATGTTTTTAGTCATTACCTTCTGTACACCCTCTTAGGCTAAATGGTTTTCTTCCTTCCCTACCGTTCGGCACCAACCTATGGTTTGGAAGAAGACTATCCAATAAGCATAATAGGTGTACTGTCCTAATCCCAGGAGCACTCGCAACCCGAGAGAAGGTAAAGATAAAAGACAACTGAATAAACCTTATTCCTATTTCTCCTGAATCAGAATCCATCCCCGAACTGGAACAAGTCCCTTCGAGTTCGTATATAACCATACGATGAAGTATCCAATAAACTATGGATTTTCATAGTGATACGGTGTGTTCCGGAGAAGTACAAAGGTGAAATAAGAGTGGCGATGAAATACTTGGTTTGGTCGTGAATAGCAGTCGCAGTTTACTTTTCCCTCTTTCTAATCCCTTTATCTGTCTTAACTTATTACCTTCTGTACACCATCGTTAGGCTAATTGGTTTTCTTCATTCCCCACCGTTTGACACCTTCTTATGGTTTGGAAGAAGACTATCCAATTAGCGTAATAGGTGTACCGTCCTTATCCAAGGAGCACTCGCAACCTGAGAGAAGGTAAAAGGAAAAGACAACTGAATAGTCCTATTCATTTTCTCCAGAACCAGAATCCATCCTCGAATCTAGAACAAGTTCCTTCGAGTTCGTATATAACCGTACGATGGATTTATCCAAATAACTGTGGATCTTCGTAGTGATACGGAGTGTCCTGGAGAAAAGGGTAAAAGTAGGAGTGGCAATGAGGTATATAACTCAGACAATCCAAAAGCCAGTGTTTTAAGAAGGTTCTGTTAACTTGGTCACTGAGTCATAGACTAGGGTTGGGCCATGGTCGCTGCCAAAGAGAGAGAGAAAAGAAACACCCAGCATGCACTCTAACTTAGATCAGAATGGTTATCAATTTATCTAATCAGGAAACCTTTCACTGTAACCTCAAATTCTCCTCCAAACCTGAAAGAAGAATTAGTCGGGATCACCCGAGGAGTAAACCAACTCATCAGTGGGAATCGGGATCCAACTATCATCGCATGATAATGTGATGGAATCTACTCACATTATCACACTTCAGAAGGTATGCGCATGCCTGGCAAGTTTCAGTTTCTTTAGAAACTCCTGATGTGATTTTTACCCCATGCTCTTATGACCTTGACTTTGGCCAACAAATCATAAGTCACATGTCAAGTTCTACCCGTCATTATCCAGGTTAATTTGAACTCACCCGTACTTACCCTTGACTTTGGCCAACAAAGCAGTACGACTGTCCCAAACCAACGCATCTATCTATGCAGCAGAAAGATAGCAAATAGCTACCATACACTATGCCTTGACTTTGGCCAACAAACATAGCATGAATACTAAGTGTTACCCGTCTGAAATGACGGAGGGATACAAATGGTTTTTGGCAAAAAACCTTTAACGTAATGAACTTGATATCGTTGAAGGAACCGGATAGCTTTTTATAAAAATATAGTGGTGAAAACCTTTGCTAAAGAGATCACTCCCGGTGAAGGAATCTCGGCTCTTTCCCCGTAGAATGAGGTGCAGGATATTCCAACTGAATACCACGATGCAAAGCAAAAGGCAATCGGCTATAGTGAAGTCATTACCCTGACGCAAACTTCTGTCCAAGGGGTCACTCCCGGCGAAGGGATTTCGGCCCTTACCTCGTCGATTGAGGTGCTGGATATTCATAACCGAATACCACTGTACAAAACAAATGAAAACGTCCTTACAATAATAGCTTTTTAAAAAATGTTCCAACAACATCAGAATAGGTTTGTTTAGCTTGCATTGATCCGAATCAATGCAGTCCCATCAATTAATCACACCACAAAAGAACGAAAATACGATGCACGTATATGCCATCCGCATTCGCCACTGGGTCCCGTCATCACCCGTTAGGTTACTTAACTAATGACAGAGCGGGGACTGGACTAGCGCGGGTGTAAAACATATACAACATCTACTAGTATATATATCAATATATAATATTCGCTCATGGCGTGATAAAATGTAACATCACAGAAATGTAATAAGCATCATAGAACAATACAAATAATCTGGGATCCCCGGCTTTCCTTTGAGCCGCAAGTGAAACCCGACATTCCCGTGGTCGTGTGGATAGCCTGTGCAATGAAATCCTAGACCCCTACGGGTGCGGCAAGTTACCCGCCAAAACCTGAAGCGAGGCAGCCCCCTTCAACAAAGTGAATGGACCACCCAACACTTCACGGAATCCGGTAACTTGAGCACCCCTTCTTGGGTCAACCTGTACCTCCTACGAGTGCGGCGATTAGCCTGCCAATTCTAGAGTGAAGCCCCCTCCGTCTCAAAGCCATGAGATGCGGGCCCGTTGCCTTCTAGAACCTGGCTATCCGTGCACCCCACCACGGGGTAATCCTAGTACAGAAAGTAAAATATATACAATGGGTACATCGACCTCAGCCCGGTCGTGCCCCAAAAGAATGATATACAAACAGGCAGTGACGGCAGTCCACATATCGGACACTCGCCCCGCAATATCAAATGTACAAAAACAACCAAACTGTACTACCATTGCATCCAGGCTATCCACCACAGGAAATCTGCAACATCACAGCACAACACAGAACATCAACGTGAATGTCATGTTCGCAAATCCGTTTAAAAGAACTATAGCAATTAGACAAGATTTACCGCTCGAATGACATTCACGGTCGCAGATATAATGTAAGTACTGTAAACTAATATATTTAAAATTTTCGATCGACAAAATTTCCCGAAGTGGGCCTCAAGCACAAATCCAGTACTCAAAATAATCTGGGCCAAAACAAAAATTACCAGAAACCCCAATTCCAATTCAGAGACCACTGTAGAAAAATTGGTGGACTGATGCTACAGTAGTGCGGCGGAACCGCGGCCAAAACGTGGGTAAGGCCGCGGTTTCGCGGTGCTATAGTGAGATCACTTCACAAAATTTCAGCAGTGGTCTTAAAAAAGTCTGCTTGATTTTCTGCAATACTCAAAATAATTTTTCGACGACAAAAAAAATTCGACAGAAACTTCGTTTTTGAAATTGCGGTTTCGGAAATTTTGTTCGATCGATATTTTAAATACGTTAGAACAAGCTAGTAAAGGTTAATGGCGTGGCTCTGATACCATGTAAGTCTACGGTAGCGCCCTGGCCGTCTGTCCGAGACCAAAATGCGGAAACGAAAACTTTTTATAAACTTGAAAGCGGCGCTATCGCAGACTTTAATCCCGGATCGAACCATTAATCTACAACTAGCTAACTAGAGAAGGGTTAGAAAAGCTATACCGATCGATCCGTGTCCTTCGGTCTTTGGCCACCAACCCAAGCTCCTCGCGGCATCTCCGATCTCCAGTCTCTTCGTCGGAAAGGGCACCACATCTTTGAGTCTTTTTACGGGCTCCCGCTTCGTTCGAAGCAACTCGGACATGAAGTTTGCTAGCCGACGTGTCCAAGGCGATGTAGAGAATGTGTGTGATCACTTTGTCTCAAGCATCCATTGATACTCAACACATGAGAGTGTATGGATGGAGGTTGAAGATGAAGCCATTAATGGAAATGGTGAGCTAGAGGAAGAAGAAGAAGAGAAGCCTTTCTTTCTTATGTTGCAATGATCAAATGAGAGTGAGAGATTGAAAAATAATACAAGAGCAAACCTCACAATGGCTTCCCTTCTCTCCCTCCCTCTCATTTCAACTTACAAATCAATTATATAATGTGACACATGCACAAAGAAAGAGACCATGAGTCACTACTTGTGCATGTGTCACAATTAATGCTCCTAATCATGATTTCTAGCTCATTATTTTCATTTGTAAACATTAACCCAAATGTTTACAACAACAAAAAGATACGGCAATATCTAAAGTAAACTCGTGACGGATCACAAGGATACCCCTCACCTGTATATACACACCTGCATCCGCATTCCGACCGAATGCGAATGCGATGAGACGAAAGTAATCCAACAAATCTAATACTAGGATCCGGCTTAAACCAAAGCCCACCAGTATGATCCGTCCGATCATGATCCGTGCACTACTGCACGTATATGAACGAACCATGCCATAATACCATACGGCCTCTACAACGTTTCGCCCGAAACTTGAGAAACTGTTTGTGGGGGACTCTAAAGACTCGTCAATACTTTGGCTATGGATTTAACCACTAGCACGTCAGTGGTACTAGCTGTACGTAATGGGCTACCAGGTATTGACCAAAAGGGAGGTCGATGAGCGAACTCATCCTGACACCCTACTGAGCCTGTCAGTGATAATATTCGTACAGTCCCGTCCGTTCGTTTATGAGCATCGCATGTCGGGCCTAGGGGGTTGGTAAAAATCAGACCCCCAAAAGCGGTACAAGTCGTGTCGGAGTGTAGCCCAGAACACCCTGAGATACTACTGGAATACCTACCAGTAAATCTCCTGCCTTGGCCAAGGACTTCGTGTAATGGCTCTCCTAGACACAGCGCGATCTCACCCCCAATACCGGGAGAGACGAAACCCTTGCCCCGCTTCGGATTGGCCCTCATATCTATCTGTCTCATATCACTCCGGTCGGTATCCTCCGGATATCCGCCGAGTCCAGTACTGTCACCGGTAGGTTGTGTTCCCCTGCCAGGCTCAACATCTTTTTATACGATTTTCTTGCCCCGGGGTACCGTACCGGGTCTACCATTTACCCGCAGACGGTGCCTCCTCTCTCCTCGAATCAGGTATACACATAACTCAGAACTGAGAAAACTCATGGTGGACGCCAAACATCATATTAAAAGAAACCACGTTTTTAAAACAATCATAAGTTTTCAAAATGTATCCGCGGTTTCTTAAATCCAGAAATCTCATGAAAACCGAATCTCATAAGTATGTAGCAATAATGAAACAATATGTACAGTCACAGAACAAATCTATAATGCATAACCAGTGCGTTTATATGAGTGTGGCATTTAACTAGGTAAGAAAATGCAATAACTGAACTAGTAAGTGTGGCCCGGGATACTAAATAATAACTAAAATGCTACCGGTTATAAGGTGAAACGGTGACGTAGCGATTTCTAATGTGTACATGGCATGGAAATTACCGATGACGAGTGTGTGAGCCAGCGAGTATGTATACGTACAACATGCGCATCATCGATAATGGTGCGTGTGTCCCAGCAGACGAAGTCATACAAAGATAAGGACAAGGAACGTAGTATGTATGTCGCAAATGAAAATAATACGAGCGTATGCAGCAATAAGAAATCTTAACGCGAGAGTAAACAGAATAAGGAAAGCGTAAACGCGAATATTATAAAATACGTAACTACATATGAGCCATACATTTATAGTTAAAAATAGTACGAATCGTTGTTTTTCAAAATGGGGGATACAGTGTTTTTGAGAAAAAGATACCATTTGAAAATCCGTATCGTCCCTTGAGCTTGTCATTTAAAAGTGCATAACGATTCATTAGTTTTGAAAATAGGTATGGCTCTAAATATATCTTAATATCTACTTAAGTGATATACAAACAATATTTTCTGAGTCGATACATACATAAGTCGGCGATCCATCATCATCGTATCATGTACGGTATAATCCATTGTACCATATCATCAAATTAAAAGTACGGATCTATCATCACATATATCATATCACGTACGGTATAATCCATCGTACGATATCATCAATCAAGAGTACGGATCTATCGTCACGTAGATCATATCATCT
This sequence comes from Agapanthus africanus, assembly GCA_030015575.1. NCBI lineage: Eukaryota > Viridiplantae > Streptophyta > Magnoliopsida > Asparagales > Amaryllidaceae > Agapanthus > Agapanthus africanus. The sequence goes on along the minus strand of CM057338.1, from coordinate 824,323,972 downwards.
CATCTCGTCATATATCGTCACATGTCATATCATCTCGTATCGCATCATGAATATATATCGCCTCATATCATCATATAATATCATATCGACTCGTGTCATCATAGCATATCATATCCTCATCTCATGATGTTGTATCGAAATTATCCTCAGATTTATATGTGTGTGTGTGTGTAAAAGCACATATACATATGGTTCAAGGGTAAGAAAAATTAGAACTAAGGATATTCCTCCTTACGAGTATACTTACTGTTGCTTATAATATTCTAGAACCCTATTATCTAGGTATACATATCTAATATTTATAAATATAACTATATATCTAGTATCCTAGTACTACGGTTGTGGGGGTGATATACGCCATCCATCCGAATTTCCTTGTAGATATACATCTACTTACCTACTATGTTTTTCTCTAGTCAATCCCGACGGATGTCTTGCATTCCTTCGTCATCCCGGAAGTCCACGCGCTTGTACCTACAAATCAAGTCCATAACCAAAATCTAATGAAAACCCAAATCGAATTCAATAGAAATCCATATCCAAAACCGATACAACAAGCGAAAGGCACATAGATTAGAACCTATGGTCAACTCGTGCTAAAACAACAAAACAACCTTTGGTGTTGACGTACGAATATCAAACGACTGAGTCAAAACTCAAATATCAAAAACCAAGTTTCAAAAGTCGGAAAATATCGATAGAAAACAAGTAAAATGACTGCATATTCTACCTAAGATGAAATTAAACTTTTTTTGTATATAGGGCAGGTCTAGTTATCTAATGAGTGAGCTACAGACCAAGTTTCAGACCTTAACTCTAAAATTGGGCGGAAAATTGCGGCCAAATTGATTAAAACGGCGGCTCAACATGGGGGTTTGGGCTCGGGTTTCTAGGATGGCTTCCTATGTGTCTGCACATCTCATTGTGTCTGCTAATAAATTTTCAGAGTTCTAGAGTTATCCTAGATTCCATTTGAACATCAAAAGTCAATGAAAAGCCGATGTCAGAAAATTCTAAGTTCGGCTTTGAATATTCTAAACTCATTTTAATCAAGGCTACCATCACTACTAGGCTACTAGTCACTCTCTATATTCTCTACTACAACTCCACTACAAGTTTTATTCACTAATTCACACCCTAGAATTTTCCATGTTCGCTTAACATAACTTATTTAACTCTAAACTATAAAATGAGGTTAGGAAACTAAATACTTGAAGAAAGGTGTGTGTTTTACCTCAAAGGGGCAACTCAAGAAAATTCCTAGATGGTCCAAAGTGCTCAAAACAAGAACTTGATCCCACCATGGGGTGTAGGATGAAGCGAGAAACAATTTTTGTGAAGTGTTTGTGATATTTTGAGTTGATTTTGTGGGTATTTTCAAGGTGGTAGTGAGGTGATGGAGGTGAAGAAGAAGAGAAAGAAGGAGGTGAAGAAAGAATGAAGGATGAAACATGAAGAAGGCAAAAAAAGAATGGTTGCCAGGGCTTTCTCTCTCTCTCTCTCTCACACCCATACTTGCCCATACTCCCATGTCTCCTATTTGTTTTCTTTTTTATTTATTTAAAAAAGCTTTTCTTTTCTTTTAAAAAAGGATATGAAAACATAATATATTGCATAAATAACATGTTACATGTCATGCACGAAAAGAAACATGTTTAACAAAACAAATTTGGTTTATTGCATAATTAGTGAAATACCAATTAAGTTTAGCATTAATCTTGTATGGAAATAATTATATATTAATTTATAAAAAGCCCAAATCAAATAAATTCTTTCATAATTAATAATTCATTTTAAATTCCAATTATTTTCAAAAAATATAGGTATATAATTGTACCATTCTACTAAAACTCATTTCTATACTTATATAATATTCATACAATTATTTATTTTATTATTTAAATTCCAAAAATAATATTTTATATTTTTCTGAAATGTTACAACCGCTTAGAAGGGGACATTCTTCAGAAAAGTGGAAAGAGTCTTAACAGTTTAGGCAAGAAGAGGGTTTGCTAACTTGTTGGTCGGGGACGGTTGTAGTTGATTGCTTTTTTGTTGATTTTCTTATTGCTGCTAGTTCGGTTTGCATCCCTATATTAGCTTCAACTGCGTGTAACCCTTCCCTAGATGTGGTCGAACCTCTCTCACTAGTACTCTCCTATTGCATGGTTTTATCAGATAATTTTTCTAGAAAGTTTCATGCGTCATCTTCCTTTTTCATTATAAAGCCATCTTGATACATCGACTCTATCATAAGTTTAGACTTCATACCATCATACACTATCTGGCATAATTCCCACTTTGCTATATTGTGACGTGGGCATTTAATGAGATGGTCTTTACAACGTTCAAAATATTTCCAAAAAGATTCCCCCGGTTTTTATGAAAATATCTTAATTTCATTTCTAAATTTAGCGGTTTTAAAATGCGGGTAGAATTTTTTAAGGAAATCTTTTGTGAACTCCTCCCATGTGCGAATAGTGTTGGCTGGCATACTGTAAAACCAATGCTTTGCTTTATCAGTGAGGGCAAATGGTATTAGTCTAAATTTTACAGTATCTTAATTTAACTGCTTCAATTTGAACAATTAGCACAAGCTCTCAATTTCCCTTATGAAGACATAAGTATCTTTTGACTCAAGACCGTAGAATTTGGGAAGCTAGTTTATGAAGGAAGGTTTAATTTCATAGTCACCGGCAGCAAGCGGTAAGACTATGCAAGATGGTAAAGAAATATGCACAGGATAGTATCTATCATGTAGCGTTGGTGTAGCGGGGACAATATTAACCATAGTGTCTAATAAATCAAGATGAGTCAATCTATGTGTTTCGTCTCGACCCCAAGCGTGCATACACCAAAAGAAAAGAATATAAAGTTATATTCTTTAAAGTTTTTTTTATGAAAATAAAAATGCAGAAAATAAACTAAGGACTCTAACAAGTCACAAAGAAAGATGTGCAAGCAACCCTAGAACCAGGGTCATCTAGGTCAAGTCACTAGACCCGCTCCTAGACTTCCAAGAGACAAGTTGTAAGATAAATCCTCTACTGCCTCTTTACCAATCTTGCAGTCAGGTAAGTACCAGGTAAGTGGAAGGTATCAGCTATACGAATCACCGAAATAGCAGGCCTAATTAAGTAAACCACTTACCTTAGACACCACAAGAAAAATGCAGATAAACAGTAAATTACCCACAACCTCTCTTGTCCTATATGAGCGCGAATGTACGTAGGAGCCGAGTCTAGATAATTTTTAATTAATGTAGGTGAATGTGTATGCTAGATTTCTGATTTGTGGGGCCTAAGAAGGGTGATGAAATCCCCACCTAATGTTGATTTGGGTTGTTACTCCTTAAAATCTTTTTAAATATGCAAAATAAAATAAAATCAAACAAATCTAAAACAATTTAAAAAAATCTAAAGCTAATTTTTTTTGAATTTTTTTAGCGGCGCATAGAAATCTGCAAAAACTGTTAGTTGGAAAAAAAAGATTAGGGAAGAATGAAAACGTACCTAAAACCTAGACCTAAGATCCGTCAGTGGGCAAGCAACAACGAGGATTCTAGACCAACGAAATTGGAAGCACGCATCACTACAAACAGGTAGGTGAAAGTGTTGGGGATTTGCCTTGTTTTTGTTGCAAGCTCGACACTTTATCAAAATCAGAACAAACTTCTGGATAGTACTAGACAAGTGCTCCAACTTGCAACAAACAGTATCTGGATGTGCAAAAAAATTTCGTCCAAAATTGTATAAAAGGTAGAAACGATCGAAAGTTTTTTGATTTGGGTCCCCGGTTGATTTTCCTTTTGTTCGTTACGATCCGACCCCCCTGGAAGTTTGTCTCGATTCCTGAAATTAAACAAAAAACTTGCATAATCAAATAAACTAAAAGAAATCTAAATTATATTAAATTAAAAACTAAAATCTGAATCTAAATTAATTAAAATATTACGCCTCCCCGGCCACGGCACCAAAAACTTCGTTATAAATTTTAATACCGCAAACACACAATTTATTGTAGTATGTGTTTACTAGTCAATCCATAAAGAGGTGTTATTTATTCAATTTTAAAGACAAATTTATGAGATAGCTGATTTAGAGTAAGAACTAAAGCAAGAAATTAAAAAAAATGGTCTTTTATGAAGAGAAGATTCTAAGATTTTGTATTACTTTATCTTCTAGGATTGATGTTTACTGCTGAAGACTGGACCGAGATGCGGAGACGTTTGATCTGAATACGGGGGCAGATGCTATTTGGAACATATCCGTCCACCTCTCCGAAAATGCCAAGTTGATTTATAGCAACATATATCGGAGATTTGGACAGATACGACCGTTGTAGCGTGACTTTATCAGATTCTCCCTCTTTGATGGTTTTTTTTTTATTGTGGGGACGTTCTTCCCTACAGATGCAAGCCCCTGCAGTTAATTGCGTTATCGCGTTGCGATAACAAATTTCTCCTGCTCCGGTAGGTCATTTCGTATCGTGTCATATTTTGTTTATTATGCTGTTGCCCTTGGATTGTGTACAGAGACTAGTTTATGTCATCGCTCATAGGACGCGGATTAGTCCAAATCCGTGGATATATATTTGGGTTTGAATCTAGGTTGTATGTTCCATCAGTTCAGGGAACATTTTGTTTTATTCAAGGACCGTTAATATGAATTTAGATTAAGATCAACTTAAATACATGAGAATATGAGCTCAATTTATTTTAACTAAGGATACGTTATTCTTATATAAGACTAAGATCAATTTAGAAATATGGTTAAAGATAATTAAATTTTGTTAAGATCCATCAACAGAGCGTATGGGCTCGGCTGCAATGAACAACATGGGTTCAAGGAAATTTCAGAGATTTAGCCAATTTTGGGCTCAGTCTTGGACTATTCATCATCTAACAATGCTAAGCACTTAGACTTTTGACTATGGATATAATATCCAAATATTGCTCTAGCGTTCCTGTGAGTATCACGTGAGGTGCTCAGACTTAGGCGTTGCCCAATCAGTGCTAAGCATTTAAACACTTTGAATATACAGTGCTAAGCACTTTTATATAGCGCTCACGTGGGTATCATGTGAAGCGCTCCAGCTTGCCAATTTTTAAACGCTTACGTGGGTTTTACGTGAGGCGTCCCATCTTTACCGATGGGTGCTCACATGTGAGGCACATGCGGCGCTGAGTTTTTATTTACGAGCGCACACGTGTGAGTCACGTGAGGTGCTGAGCTTTTTTAGTTATGAGCGCTCACGTATGATGCATGTGAGGCACTGAGTCGTTACTTATGGGCGCTCATGTATAAGGCACGTGAGACACAGAGTCTTTGGAGATTTAATCTCTGTTTATTTTTTGAAAGAAGTTAAATTCTATTAGTGGTGTTTTGACCATTGATGATCACCAAGATCTTTATTTTTGAAGATCTGGAATCGGGTTTTTTGAGAACTAAGTTCTTCTATTTCTTTTTTAGGAGAACTAAGTTCTTTGAAGGGTTGAACCCTGTTTTAGTGTTTTAGAGGAATTAAATTCCTGAAATATACATTCCATTTGTTTTCTTCATGTTTCTTTTCTCACATCTAGTTTTTCCCCTAGATCTTGAGTCTGAAGAACATAATCTTCCTGATGAGCATTAAATTCTCAACTTATGGGGGACTTGTCTTGCGGATCTCAGATCCAGAGAAAGAGCTAAGTTCTTTATAAAAGATTAAACCCTTGTATTCATATACGATAGGTAAAGAAGATATTTTGATCTTTTCTTTTTTCTTTTACCCGGTAAAGGAGATAATTTGATCTCTTCTTTTTTTTACCTAGGGTTTGAAGGGAGCAGGAATATTTTCTTCAGCAAGAGAATTAAATTCTCAGTTGTAGCTTTTTTTATATCACCTTATGGGGTTGGTTCTCCTCCTGAGACTTAAAGTCTCAGGTCCTTTACATACGTGAGGAAAAATTGTTGATTATTTTAAAAGATCTCTTGTTTGAGAGATTTCAATTTGATTTCATAATCAGGTGATCATTTTTAATCATCGTTGGATCTTAGATCCAAGACTTTCTGTTTAACAGAATATATTTTTCTTGTTTTTAACAAGATTAGAGGAAATATTTTCCATGCATAGAATTTAATTCTATTTTTTTAATTCAAACGGTAATTTTTTTAATCACCGTTGGATTTTTAATCCAAAGGTTCTCTGTTTTACAGAGAAGATCATTCTTGTTTGTTTAACAAGATTAGGAAAATATTTTCCTAAGATAGAATTTAATTCTTTCAGATGACCGAATGGTGATTTTATAATCACTATTGGATCTTTGATCCAAGAGTTCTCTATTTAACAGAAAAAATCTTTCTAGTTTAAGAAAGATCAGGGAAATATTTCTCATAGAGAATTTAATTCTATAAAAAAAACACTTACGTGTATTGCACGTAAGGCGTTGGCCTATAGTGCCTACGTGAATATCGCGTGAGACGTTGCAAAGAGACTAGCATGCGCGCTCATGTGGATATCGCATGAGACGCTGCCAAGAGACTGCATGCGCGCTCACGTGGATATCACGTGAGACGCTCACGTATTTAACACGTAGGAACCAATATAGGATTTTATCCTATCTAAAGCGACACTCATATGTTTTGCATGTGGGTGCGCGCGTGTTTAACACGTGGGGACTTCACTTTATTTTTATAAGGGAACAACAAGTTCTGGGCCAAAAATTTTTGGCGGAAAAAATTGGTTTAAAAGATACTACTTCTTCCCTAGATCTATGTTTAATATATTTTCTATTAATTTAAATAAAAGCATATGTTATATTAATTTGATTAAAAATAGTCTATCAATTATAAAATACCATTTAGAATCAATATTAAACATCTTTAGTCCTGGTTAATTAAGAATACCTAGGTTTAATTGATTGGAATTTTTTTATTCTTCAAATTTAACGCAAATATACAACTTATTGCAGTTATACTTGAGAATCGTTCCCACAGAGAGGTGTGTTAACTATTTTTAAATTAAGTTAAAGAAAAAATTTGATTTTTTTTATCAATATCTAAAACAAGAAAATTTAAAAGGTTGGTTTGAATAATAAAAAGAGATCTAGAGTTTTACTTTACATTTTCATATGTGGTAGTTTATATGATAACACTTTATCCTTTTTCATAGGTTTAATTAACGATCTATTAATAATATAAAAGTATAGAATAAATTATTTGATTTAATCTTATCCTATCAATTATATTATATCATTTAGATTTAATTAAAACACTAATTCTAGTTTACTAGATTTAAGCTAGTTTTAACCATCTATGCATATTTATAGGTCTAAAAACTACAACTACCATGTTTTAGGTTTTCTCCTAGATCAAATTAATAATCAGTTTGAATATCCTTTGATCTATATTTTGGTTCTTACCATCCCTAATTAGGTTTCTAGGTGTCTACCATCATGAACCTAATTAGTTTTTAGATATTCTTTTCTATCCATAATTTTACTAAAGACGTCAGCTTTTTATCATAAAATTACTTTTTCAAGATTAAGAACAATGAGAACCATATATTGATAAAAAAGATTCATATCAAAACAAGAAATAAAGCGTTTATAAAATATCCACCACACATATAAACAAAACATAAACCAAGACCGTATTTTGCCACACATATTCAGAGATAAGACAATATCTTTAATGAGAATTTAAAGTACTTATAATAGTTGACCCCTCTATTGAAAGCCCTAGTTCTTGAATAATGAGAGAGATGAGAGAGAGATGAAACCCTAAGGCTATATACTTATATAGGGCTAAGGAAGATCGGAGAACAAGTAATAGAAGATACAAAAAAATCTACTTGCTAACAATTATAATAATCTAATCTAATTGCTCTGTTGTATATTGTTGCGAGCCTTTAGAATCTTCGAAAAATAAAACTATATATCTCAAAACAATGTACATGCCAAGACGATCATGCCCATAAAAATTGGTGATGAACAGCCCAGCTTGCACGGCTTAACCACCGCGAATATGCTAATTCTGCGACTGATCCGCAACCCTGGCTTCGTGGCACGAATTTTTTTGTGCTTGATTCTCTTGATTTGTTGAGCTATTTTTAGTTATCAGATCATGAAAATTATTCTCGTAGCTCTGCAGTTGTGTGGATCTCCGAATTGTTCCCAAATTTGTCATATAATTAAGGAGATTTATTTGTTGGTTTGATTTGATTTGGTCTCTCCATCTGATTTGCTGTTGTGATGATTGTTTCACCTTTATTTGTTGCAACCTTTACTGATTTGTAATGATATTTTCAAATTTATTCCAAATTTGCAAATTATCCTTTCGGTTTCCTGGATAATTCCCTTAATTCTCCATTATACGCACGTAATCCTTCTTTTAAGACAATTTTCGTCCTTTTGCATTCAAGCCCTGTTATCTGCAATAATTCAAAAAACATACCCGGATAAGCATAAAATATGAAAATAAAATGATAAATGGGATAGAAAAATGTGCAATAAATTACACTTATCAAATACCCCCACACTTATCTTTTGCTAGTTCTCGAACAAATCTAGGGTTTCAATTCTAAACTAAACTATACTACTATCTAACTAAATCCTACTTCTACTCCTACTTCTGTAAAAGAAAATAAAGGAAACAAAAATAAGAAAATGAAAACTATATACAAAGATAGGTATAGATAAGAAAAATACAAAAAATAAGAGTTTAAATCTCACTAGATTTTCAGTCGTCATGAACCATGCCTTAATAGACTTGATCTATACCGAAAATCATTTCCTTATCATTCTTCCAATCTTTCCTACCTATCTTACTTCCATATATGATCATATACCTCTATGTGTGTATAAAATCATCCCTACACTTGGAGAATTCAATTCAAGTTTTCATACTCTTACCTTTAGCTCCCTATTACTTTTTAATTGGTGAATAAAATTCATAGATTTTTTCCCACATTTTTCATGTGACTGTTAATACTTTGTGAGGCACTAACCAACCGATTACCGAATGTGATCACTTATTAGACGTAAATAACAGTATCCTAATCTTGCAATACCTAAAGCACAGCAAATAATCTCAAACTAGTAGGTCTAAATCACTAGGTGATGAAGCACTCTCGCTGAACTTTTTTATGCTATCTTGATAATTGCAAAACAATGTTCATATTTTTTATATTAAAATTTTTATTTTTCTTCATATTAGGACATTACAGACAAGTGCATGACAGGTCTCTTCTACTATCCCAACCTTTAAGATGTGTGAAAGTGCGTATAGTAGGGTATCAATGTTCAAATATTTGAACTCAAAAATAGGCTACGCTTATATCTTCTCAAATCTAATAACTCCTTCATGATACTGGCCTTTTGGGAATGGGCTCATAACAACTTATTACTAGATCCATTTAACCATCCCTTTTTCTTATTTTTCTTAAAATCTCTCTCTCTTTTATATACATTTTTCACGTTTTCATTTTTATTTTCAAAATTTTCTATCAATTTTTTTATTTTGAAAACTAGAAACTATATACAAACCACCCCATACACTTAAACTTGACAGTGCCCTCACTGTCTACTACTCCTTATTCTTCCTCAAGTAAATACTTCAATGCTTTAGCTAACCCATAAGTTAATATTAACCACTCAAAAAATTTATCTATGATCATGCAAGCATAGTAAAATAAGTTGTAGCAGTAAATATCAATAAACACCCTAAAATGAATATATAAAATATTGGTATGGTGTTTATATATGGGTGAAATAAATTGTGATCCGTGTTTTTCTGTAAAAACTAATACATAAATAAATGATGAAAATCTCAAAGATTATGTAACTGTACCATCTTGTCAAAGTATTGGCTAATTGGATCAAATTCTAAAACACGAACATGTAGAGTATAAATAAGTGATCCGGTTATAGAAGTTAAAGCCACAACTTTATTTTGCTTTTCAATAGGATTAGTTTTAATAATGACCAAAAGTAGTAGAGGGTATAATTCGACTGTTAAATGCTCAAAAGGATATTCACAATTTATTGGATGATTTTGGGAATCTAATCCAGCTTAAAAAATTTCCTCAAAATTTTTTTCTTCAAAATTAACTACCTCTCATCATTCACTTCTTCTATTATAATAGGGGAATCTTCTTCATCAAATCTCTCATCCGATAATTCTTTCACCTCCTCCTTAAATTGACTTATGGGTTGACTTTTATCTTCTGAAAATGTGAGATCCCACTCTAATTTTTCTTCAAAAATTTCATTTTTCGTTCCGAATGAAGGTGTGGGTTCCTTATCAATAGTTTCTTCAAATATTATATATAGACCAACCCCATCAAAATCACAAGTTTTCTTTACAGAAGCGGTTTCTATATCCAAAATTTTCTCAAAATTTATATCTGCTACAGTTAATTCGTCAGAAATATCTTCTTAAAAAATGTTGCAATCAGTTAAATCAAACATCTTAAACTCAAACGTATCATCAATTAAATTATCTTCATATAAATTAGTTGTTAGAGGTCAAATTGAAAATTCAAAATTCGAGGGTAGCTTTCAAACTCACTAGAAGGAGGTTCATCATCACTTTCCTCATGCACCAATAAATCAGACTCATCTAAGGCACAAGATTCAAACGTGGATTCACAAATTGGGCACTTCTTATATCGCTCAATCTTCCTGAACGTAAATTCGCATCCGCATATAGGATGGTTATGACTTAAATGTTCTTCGGCTATATATTCCAAACTATAGTTATTCTCAACCACTTTCTCACTAGGTTTGTTATGATGTTCTAAGCTGTTGGGAACAATCGGGCTTAGGTGGGTTTGCATTGGGATGGTCTCTTTCTCTTTCCTGTTGGCTATTGCAGTAGTTATTTGGCCAATAAGATTTTCAACATTAGTCAATGATTGCTTAATTGGTATAATTTCATCTTGCATAATTATAGCTAACCGCTGTTTAACATATGCACATCTCGTCTCCTCATCGTTATCAATGTCTAATAATGGAAAAGTTTGGTATAGTTGATAATAATCTAATTGGATATTGTCATAAGGAGGGCCAACATCATAGTTTGGGTATGATTGAAATTGGTGTTGGTTTATGAAATTGGAAGGAGTGAATGTTGGTTCAGTTGTGGTGTAAGGTGAATTATAACCTCTCCTATATTTATTCATTATAATATGATCGGCAAGTGTTGGGTTAACTGGATAACATAGTTCATATAAGGTTGGTTTAGTATGTTCGTCACCCATTTTTTTTATTTTGAATGCAAAAACTAAGAGGACTAGGAATTCTAAAAATCACAATCAAAGATGGGCAAACAATCTAGATCAAGTTACTAGATCTACTCCTAACTGCCAAGAGACAAATTGCGGGATAGATTTTCTAACAACTATTTAACAACCTTGAGGTCATATCAGTGGCAGTTGAGTGGGAGGGTTTCGCTATACGAATCACCGAAATAGCATGCCTTAATTAAATAATCACAATTAGTCACACGTCACTAGACACCTTAAGATTAAATTGGATAACCATTAGATTACCTCCAACCTCCTCTTTTCTTATTGAGCGTGATATGTCCTTAGGGCTGAAGTTTCGATATTTTTTAAATTACCATAGGTCAATGCGGATGCTCAATTGTGATTTGTGGGGCCTAGGAAGGGTGATGAAATCCCCACTTAATTTGGATTTCGGTTGTTACCCTATAGAATCTTTTAAAATATGCAATGTAGTCTAAAACAATTAAAGATCTAAAATCCAAACTAATTTTTTTTAGCGCAAAGAATCCGGCAAAAATCTGTTAGTTGGAATCAAATCGAGATTTTGGTAAGAACGAGATCTTACCTAGATTTTCCTCTGTTCGTCTTGATCTTCTCTTCCAGTAACTTTGTCTCGATTTCTGAAATATAAAATAGAGAATTCGCAGAATCAAGTAAACTAAATCTAATTTAATCTACAACTAAAATCTAAAACTTAAATTTAAATGTAATTAAACTATACCTCCTCGGCAACGGCGCCAAAAACTTAATAGAGGATTTTATTAGTCTCCAAATTTAACCGCAAGTATACAACTTATCGCAGTTGTACTTGAGGATTATTCCCGCAGAGAGCTTGTGCTAACTACTTTTAAACTAAATTAAATAATTTTTTTGATTTTCTTTATCAATATCTAAGCAAGAAAATTTAAAAGGTTGGTTTGAATAATAAAAAGAGATTTAGGATTTTGCTTTACTTTTTCATATGTGGTAGTTTATATGATAACGCTTTATTCTTTTTCAAAAGTTTAATTAACGATCTATTAATAACATAAAAGTACAGAATAAATTATTTGATTTAATCTTATCCTATCAATTATATTATATCATTTAAATTTAATTAAAAGCATAATTCTAGTTTACTAGATTTAACCTAGTTTTAACCGTCTATGTGTATTTGTAGATCTAGAAACTACAACTACCATATTTTAGGTTTTCTCCTAGATCAAATTAATAACCAGTTTGTATATCTTTTGATCTATAATTTGGTTCTTACCATTCTTAATTAGGTTTCTAGGTATCTACTATCATGAACCTAATTAGTTTTTAGGTATTCTTTTCTATCCATAATTTTACTAAAGACATCAACTTTTTACCATAAAATTACTTTTTCTAGATTAAGATCAATGAGAACCATATATTGACCAAAGAGATTCATATCAAAGTAAGAAATAAAGCATTTATAAAACATCAACAACGCATAAATAAAACAAAAACCTAGACCGTGTTTAGCCACGCATATTCAAAGAGAAGACAATATCTTTATTGAGAGTTTAAAATACTTACAATAATTGACCCCTCTCTTGAAAACCTTAGTTCTTGAATAATGAGAGAGATGGGAGAGATATGAAACCCTAAGGCAATATGCTTATATAGGGCTAAGAAAGATTGGAGAATAAGTAATATAAAATATAAGAGAATCTACTTGCTAACAATTATAATAATCTAATCTAATTGCTCTGTTGGATATTTTTGCGAGCCTTTAGAATCTTCGAAAAATAAAACGATATATCTCAAAACAATGTACGTGCCAAGACGATCGTGCCCATAAAAATTGGTGATGAACGGTCCAGATTGCGCGGCTAAACCGCCGCGAATATGCTCATTCTATGGCTGATCCACAGCCCTTTGGTGGCTTCATGGCACGACTTTTTTGTGCTTGATTCTGTTTATTTGTTGTGCTCTTTTTAGTTGTCAGATCATGAAAATTATTCTCGCAGCTCTGCAGTTGCGTGGATCTCCGAATTATTCCCAAATTTGGCATATAATTAAGGATATTTATTTGTTGGTTTGATTTGATTTAGTCTCTCCATCTGATTTGTTGTTGTGATAATTGCTTCACCTTTATTTGTTGCAACACCTACTGATTTGTAATGATATTCTCAAATTTATTCCAAATTTGCAAATTATCCTTTTGGTTTCCTGGATAATTCCCTTAATTCTCCATTATACACACGTAATCCTTCTTTTAGGACAATTTTCCGTCTTTTTGCATACAAGTCCTGTTATTTGTAATAATTCACAAAACATACCCGGACAAGCATAAAATATGAAAATAAAATGATAAATTGGTTAGAAAAATGTGCAATAAATTACACCTATCAAATACCCTCACACTTATCTTTTGCTAGTCCTCGAGCAAATTTAGGGTTTCAAACTCTAAACTAAACTATACTACTATCTAACTAAATCCTACTCCTACTCCTACTCCTATTCCTATTCCTACTACTATAAAAGAAAATAAAGGAAAAAAAAATAAGAAAATGAAAACTATATATAAAAATAGGAATATATAAGAATAATACGAAAAACAAGAGTTTAAATCTCACTAGATTTCAATTGTCATGAACCATGCCTTAATAGACTTTGATCTATACCGAAAATTACTTTCTCATCATTCTTCCAATCTTTCCTACCTATCTTACTTCCAAATATGATCATATACCCCTACGTGTGTATAAAATCATCCCTACACTCGGAGAATTCAGTTCAAGCTTCCACACTCTTACCTTTAGCTCCCTATTACTTTTTAATTGGCGAATCAAATTGATGGATTTGTTCCCACATTTTTCATGCGACTATTAATACTTAATATGGCACCAACCAACCGATCTCCGAATTTGATCACTTATTAGGCGTAAATAACAGTATCCTAATCTTGCAACACCTAAAGCATAGCAAATAATTCCAAACCAGTTGGTCTAACTCACTAGGTGATGAAGCACTCTCGCTGAACTTTTTTATGCTACCTTGATAATTGCAAAACAATGTTTATATTTTTTATATTAAAATTTTTATTTTTCTTCATATTAGGGCATTACAGACAAGAGCATGACAGATCTCTTCTACTATCCCAACCTTCAAGATATGTGAACGTATGTATAGTAGGGTATCAATGTTCAAATGTATGGATTCAAAAATATGCTCCACTTATATCTTCTCAAATCTAGTAACTCCTTCATGATACTGGCCTTTTGGGAACGAGCTCATGACCACATATTACTAGATCCATTTAACCATCCTTTTTTCTTATTTTTCTTAAAATCTCTTTCTCGTTTATATACATTTTTCATGTTTTCATTTCTATTTTCAAAATTTTCTATCAATTTTTAAAAAAAATTATTTTGAAAACTAAAAACTATATACAAAACCACCACCTACACTTAAACTTGACAGTGCCCTCACTATCTACTACCCCTTATTCTTCCTCAAATAAATACTTTAATGCTTTTGCTAACCCATAAGTTAATATTAACCACTCAAAAATTTTCTCTATGATCATGCAAGCATAGTAAAATAAGTTGTAGCAGTAAATATCAATAAACGCTCTAAAATGAATATGCAAAATATTGGTATGGTGTTTATATATGGGTGAAGAAAATTGTGAACCGTGTTTTGCTGAAAAAACTAAAACATAAATAAATGATGAAAATATCAAAGAATTATATAACTGTACCATCTTGTCAAAGTATTGACTAATTGGATCAAATTCTAAAACACGAACATACAGAGTATAAATAAGTGATCCAGTTATAGGAGTTAATGCCCCAACTTCATTTTGCTTTTCAATAGAATTGATTTTAATAATGACCGAAAGTAGTGGAGGGTATAATTCGACTCTTAAAGGGTCAAAAGGATATTTACAATTTATTGGATTGTTTTGGAAATCTAATTCATGTATAAGATTAAGTTCATCTTTAAAAATTTCCTCAAAATTTTGATCAAAATATTCTTCATCAAAATTAACTACCTCTACATCATTCACTTCTTCTATTATAATAGGTGAATCTTCTTCATCAAATCTCTCGTTCAACAATTCTTTCACCTCTTTCTTAAATTGACTATGGGTTGACTTTTATTTTCTAAAAATGTGAGATCCCACTCTAAATTTTCTTAAAAAATTTCATTATTCGTTTCTAATGAAGGTGTGGGTTCCCTATCAACAGTTTCCTCAAATATTATATGTAGACCAATCTCATCAAAATCACAAGGTTCCTTTACAGAAGCGGTTTCTATATCCAAAAGTTTCTCAAAATTTATATCTGCTACTGTTAATTCGTCAGAAATATCTTTCTAAAAAATGTTGCAATCGGTTAAATCAAACATCTTAAGCTCAAATGTATCATCAATTAAATTATCTTCATATAAATTTGTTATTCGGTTATGACTTAAATGTTTTTATATCGCTCAATCTTTCTGGATGTAAATTCGCATCCGCATATAGGACGGTTATGACTTAAACGTTCTTCGGTTATGTTGGATATGTATGCCCTAAAGGCCATTACTGTATATGTATACATATGGATACTGGGGATATGTATGTACAGAGCATTCTTGCTCAGTTATATAGTATACTATTTGAGTTGTCTTTATCAGGATATGTGTATTTGTTTCTATTGATGCTTTATGTTACCTGCACATATTGATAAAGACTCGATACAGTAGTATACTATTATGGTTTGACTTTATCTTAACATGTACATATGTTATACTCGGTATTACATATAGCGGTTATATGTTGATAAAGCCCGTAGGATCTTGCTTGACTACCTACGTTGTGAAGGTGATCATACTTGTGGGAGTAGGGTAGTCCATAAGCACATCCTTAAATGGTCCCCAGTCGCGTGAGTATTGAGACTGTGAATTGATACTCCAAAGTAAACTAGTGTATATGTTTCTAGTCCCGATGAGGGGCAATGGTTGGTCCCGTAGCCATTGGTCTGATACACCTAAGATCGTATACAGGTGCTCACTGGGTGTGAGTACACTGGATGGACTCGCTGAGAACTTCCAGATGGTACTATACCTATCGTCATATGGAGTTCTCAGGTGACATGTGTACAGGTTAGTCTTCGGACCCGAGGTCGTCATTTGTCTCGTGTGAGTTCCCATTATGTTTTGATCACTACCTTACCACGGGTCTACTGAGTCGTGCAAACAGGTTTTGGTTGGGTACAGTCCCGAGCCACATGGAGGCAGTGAGTGATTGTTGGGGATTCGTCTCTCCCGGTATTGGGAGTCGATATCACACGATGTTCGATTGGTCAGGACTATAAGACCTTGGCCAAGGCAGTTGGGATTTACTGATAGGATGATCAGTAGTTTCCCGGATTG
The DNA here is from genome assembly GCA_030015575.1 of Agapanthus africanus. Classification (NCBI taxonomy): domain Eukaryota; kingdom Viridiplantae; phylum Streptophyta; class Magnoliopsida; order Asparagales; family Amaryllidaceae; genus Agapanthus; species Agapanthus africanus. Next base: position 824,307,334 of record CM057338.1, on the reverse strand, counting down.
GTCATGAGCCGCATCAGCACGAATTATCGGGTTATTAGGGTCTGAGGTTTACCACCCCGTAGACCCGGTATGCGATACTCTTAGACGAAGAGACTGGACTGTATGGAGATTGTTACGGATAGGCTCAGTAGGGGTTCGGACGAGTTTGCTTGTCGGCCTTCCTTTTTGAAAGGTACATGGGTAGCCGTTTTGTGCAGCTAGTACCGCTGACGTGCTTGTGGTTAAACCCACTGCCAGCATACTGTTGAGTTTTTAGAGTCCCACAGAGAGGGTTTCCCTGCTTCGAACGAAATGATGTAGAGGCCGTATGGTTTTACGGCAGGGTTCGATCACATACGTGTACTTGTGCACGGATGATGTTCGGGCGGATAATAATAGTGTGCTTTGGTTTAAGCCGGATCCTAGTATTATATTCTTGGATTATTTTGTCTCTTTGTATTCGTATTTTTCAGAATACGGATACGGGTATGTATATACGGTAAGGGGCATTCTTGTAATTGTGCAAGATGCTTCTAGAAGAAGACACCTAATTATTTGTTTTAACCATTTTTGTTAATGGATAATGAGGTGGAGAAATGAGGTGTTCATTTGCTTTAAATGAAGCATGGCTACTTGATGACTCATGGCATGACTCATTATTTACTATTCGAGTATGCTTGATATTTTCATGTGTTGTGAATTTTTGATGCAAGGTGGCATATTAGGTATTTGTGTAGCTTCAAGATATTTTGGGCTTGGCATTATTAGTTCACAACACTTAGCCATTTCTGCATTCTATGCTCACTTCACATTCTCATCTTCTCCTTGCTCTCTTCTTCTAGCTCTAACCCTAAAAGTCTCATGAGTTGAGAAATCTAGGCTTTGTGAGACAAAGCAATTCATCATCACTCTCTACTTCATCTAGGCTACTTAATTTAGCATTCTAAGTACCCTAGTTGCCTCATTTTGGAGGTAGGAGCTCAAAAAACACACTATCGGGTGGATCATCTTTGACCCGAGGAGGCCGTCGATCAAGCGCGATCCGTACATCCTTCAAGGAGCTAGAGGAGAGGATTGAAGACCCGAAGGACTTTTTTCTTTAGGTATAATCTTCTATCATAGTAGATAGAACTTCTTTATTTGCCAGTTAGGTTTATGGTAGATCCGGTTTAGGGTTATTCTAGCGCCAAGTTTCACTTGTTATAAAAATTTTGTTCCACAGACGGCCACGGATGATGGTCAGGGCGTTAGTGTAACCCAACATGATATCGGAGCCAGCCCATAAACCTTATACTAGCAGGTTTAAGCGATGTTAAAGTAACGAAACCGAAATAACTCCGAAACACGAAACGATAAATCCAAGTTTCTGTAGAAATTTTCAGAGGCTCTAAATTTTTTTAAAACAATTCCAGAGTGCTCCTTTAGTTGTGAGATGAGCACAAACCAAAACCGAGACAATTCCACCTCATCATGGCCGGCCAAAGTGCCATTTTGACCGGCCCCACCGATTCAATAGTGTGGAATTGGGTTGTATTTTGTTAGGTGTTCTTGTTACTTGGATCTAGGGTTTCAGGTATTGTTTGTTTTTGCCAAGATTGCTTATACTGTTATATTTCTATTGTGGCAATACGGAGTATTTCGAAGTCGCTATTTTTAACACTGTTTAATAGTTTCAGTGCATACATTACGATTTGCGACCGTGAATGTCATTAGAGCGGTATAACCCATCTAATTGCTATATATTCTATTAGACGAGTTTGCGGACATGACATTCATGTTGATGTTCTGTGTTTATGCTGAGGTTGTGGTTGGATTGTCGTGGTGGATAGCTTGCGGTACAATGATAGTAGTACAGTTAAGATTCATTTGTATATTCATATTGCGGGGCGAGTGTCCGATATGTGGACTGCCATCTTTGCCGGATTGTATATTATTTGATTGGGGCACGACCGAGTTGAGGTCGATGTCACCACTGTACATATTATTTTCTTTTTCTTTACTAGGATTACCCCGTGGTAGAGTGCATGAATAGCCGGGTTCTATAGGGCAACAAGCCCGCATCTCATGGCGTTGAGATGGAGGGGGCTTCACTCTAGAACTGGTAGGCTATTCGCCGCACTCATAGGGGGTATAGTATGACCCACGGAGGGGTGCTCAAGTTACCGGATTCCGTGAAGTGCTGGGTAGCCCATTCACTTTGTTGATTGGGGTTGTCTCACTTCTGGGATTTGCGGGTAACTTGCTGCGCTCGTAGGGGTCCAGGTTTTCATTGCACATGTTATCCACAAGACAGGGAACGTCGGGTCTCCTTTGCGGCTCAAATGAAATCCGAAGCTTCAAGATTATCCAACATTCTGTGTTGTTGGCTGAGATTCTGCGATATTGCTTATTATCATACCTGGTACGAATGTTATATATATTTATATATATACTGGTAGATGTTGTATATGTTTTGCACCCGCGCTAGTCCAGCCTCCGCTCTACCGTTAGTCAAGTAACCTAACGGTGCATGACGGGGCCCAGTGGCGAATGCAGATGGCATATATGTATATTATATTTTCGTTCTTTTCTGGTGTGATAGGTTTAATTGTTGTGATCGCATTAATTTTGATTAATGCAAGAAAAGAAACCTAAAAGATGTTGGAGCAGATTGAAAAAAACTGCAGTTATATTCTTTCGCTTTGCATAGTCGTATTCGATCGAGAATATCCAGCATCTCATTCCAGGAGGAAAGAGCCGAGATCCCTTCGCAGGTAGTGACCTCTTGAGCAAAAGTCTATACTATAGATTACTTGTTTTTTTTTTCAAAACCACCAGTCTTCAAAAGCGGAGACTAAACCACTCCTTTTCAAAACTGCTCAGGTTCTTTCAATGATATCAAGTTCATTACGTTAAAGGGGTTTTTGCTAAAACCCCAGCCGTAGCCCTCCGTCATTTCTTATAAATATTACTTAGTATTCATGCTGTGTGTTTTGACCTAGTCAAGACATAGTGTTCGGTAGCTAAGTGGTGCTTATTTGTTGCAGGTATTGCAATTATTTAGGACAGCCGTATAACTATGTTGACCTAGTCAAGGGTATATATGGGTGGGTCTAATTTAATCCAGGATAATGATGGGTTGAACTTGACTAGCGGTTTATAATATGTTGACCTAGTCAAGGTCATAAGCCGTCAGGGGAAAAAACCACATCGGGAGTTTCAAATATACAGGAAACTTGCTAGTGTTGCATACCATCTGGAGTGTGGTGACTAGAGTGGTTTCCATCTAGGTTATCACACAATGATAGTTGGATCCTGATCCTACTGATGAATAAGATTACTTTTGGGAGATTATTTCACTTAACAATCAATGCTATAAACCAAGTAGGTGTCTAGCCCGGCCGAAAGCGTTGGAAAACCTCCTTCGAAGTACCAATACTAGCCCGGCCGAAAGGTTAAGCAAGTATTGTAACATGCAATTAATCCTGACTATTTCTCCTTTTAAGGTTTGATGGAGAATTCGAGGAAACAGTGGGAGTCATCCTGATTAGATAAATTAATAACCTATCTAATCTTGCAAGAGTGCACGCTAAGTGTTTCTTTTCTCTCTCTCCAGGTAGCAACCATTTCACGCCCTAATCAAGATAATAAAATGTATCTCTTGATCGATCCGAATTCTTATTCGGGGCTGGAGAACGTCTGTTCGGCTCTAAACTATGACAGCTGTCATGAGTATGAGCAAGGGAAAGAGGATTGCATGAATTCCTTGATGACCCCAACGAAGAAGAAGCACACTATTGCTTCTTCTTCAGGTGTTTTTGTTATTGAGAACTATTTTTTGGTCAGTCCTACCTCCTGGGTACTAGATACCGGATCAGGATCTCATATCTGTAATTTATTACATGGACTGAGAAAAAATAAGATAGTTGGACCTGGTGATATGTTCCTTAGAGTAGGAAACGGAGCACAAGTTGATGCTGCTGCCGCCGTCGGTGAATATCACCTAGTGTTGCCAAAAGGCAAGACTATGATTTTGAACAATTGCTACTATATACCTTCCATGGTTTGCAACATCATATCAGTTTCTTTACTTGATAAAGATGGATATAAGTTTGTTCTTGATAGAAATATCATGAACATTTACCTTAATTAGGTATTGATTGTAGAAGGTACACTGTGTAATGGTATCTATGTTCTAAATAAAAACACAGTTTTCAATGTACAAAACACACGCAAGAGGAAGAGTTCAGATACGATCGAATCCTACTTGTGGTATTGTAGACTTGGTCATATCGGAGAGAAAAGACTGAATAAATTGCATAAGGAAGGATATTTGAATACGTTCGAATTTTCATCTTATGAAACTTGTCAGTCTTGTCTCAAGGGAAAGATGACCAAATCTTTGTTCACCGGACACGGAGAAATAGCAACAGAGCTCTTAGGACTCATACACAGTGAAGTGTGTGGTCCGATGTCTATACATGCAAGGGGTGGGTTCTCATACTTCATAACATTCACTGACAATCTCTCTAGGTTCGGATATTTGTATCTTTTGAAACACAAATCTGAAACTTTTGAGAAATTCAAAGAATTCAGAAACAAAATAGAGAACCAGACTGGCAAAAGTATCAAGATCCTCCGATCTGATAGAGGAGGTGAGTACTTAAGCACGGAATTCCTTGAATACCTAAAACAGAATGGAATTCTCTCTCAGCTTACTCTTCCGTATATACCATAGCATAATGGTGTATCGGAGCGGAGGAATCATACCCTATTGGATATGGTTCTCTCCATGATGAGTAACATCGAGTTGCCTCTTTCATTTTAGGGACATGTGCTTTTGACAGTGGCATATCTGTTGAATGTTGTTCCATCCAAATCCGTGCCTAAGACACCATTCAAGATATGGAATGGTAAAAGGCCATATCTTAAAAGATTTATGATATGGGGTTGTCCGGCTTATGTTAGAAAGCATAATCCGGATAAACTAGAGGCACAGTCAGTTTTATGTAAGTTAGTGGGATATCCAAAGAATGGTTATGGAAATCTATTCTACCACACTGAGGAACAGAAGGTGTTTGTTGCTCAGCACGCCACCTTTTTAGAGTGGCAATTTCTTGCTAAAGAAATAAATGGGAGCGTGGTAGAACTGGAACAAATTCCAGAGGGACAAACTATAACTAAAGATTTGGTGGAACCTCAAGATTCAATAACCCCGGACGAGCCTCAGCCACTCCGCAGATCTAGTAGGATTTCTCATCCGCCCGAAAGATACTATGGTTTTCTCATAGACAGGGATCGAGAGGATTGCATCTTGGAAGAAGATGATCCTAATAGTTTCAGGTAGGCCATTATCAGTAAGGACTCTGATAAGTGGCTGGATGCTATGCGATCCGAAATGGAGTCCATGTACACCAATAAAGTATGGACCTTGGATATTGCTCCACCTGGGGTAAAACCCGTTTGATGCAAATGGATCTACAAAAGGAAATTTGGTGTAGATGGGCAGGTGGAAACCTATAAGGCTAGACTCGTTGCAAAAGGTTTCCGTCAAAGACCGGGAGTGGACTATGATGAAACCTTTTCTCCAGTGGCTATGCTCTAATCCATTCAGATCCTACTTGCTATTGCTTCCTTCGATGACTATGAGATCTGGCAGATAGACGTAAAAACGGCTTTTCTAAACGGAAGTTTGGAAGAGTCCATTTATATGGATCAGCCAGAAGGTTTTGTAGACAGTGGGAGCAACGGGAAGGTGTACAAGTTGCTTAAATCTATTTATAGATTAAAGCAGGCATCGCGGAGCTGGAACATCTGTTTTGATGAAACAGTCAAGGACTTTGAATTCATCAAGAACGAGGATGAGCCATGTATATATAAGAAGATTGTAGGACGAACTGTCATATTCCTAGTTTTGTACGTGGACGACATTCTTTTGATAGGAAACGATATTCTTATGCTACAATCGGTTAAGCTGTTCTTGTCACAAAGGTTCTCCATGAAGGACCTGGGTGATGCCTCGTACATTCAGGGGATTAAGATCTACAAAGATAGATCTAAGAGATTATTGGGACTTTCACAGTCCAGGTACATAGAGACCGTACTAAATAGATTTAGTATGGAAGATTCCAAGCGCGGTAACATACCCACATTGCACAGAATCACCCTCTCCAAGGAGATGTCTCCCAAGACTGACGAGGAGAGGGTTCGCATGAGCACTATATCCTACGCTTCGGCGGTAGGATCTATAATTTATGCGATGCTATGTACAAGACCAGATGTAGCTTACGCGCTTAGCGTAGTGAGCCGGTATCAGTCGGACCCAGGTGAGAACCACTGGACATCAGTGAAGAATATTCTTAAGTACCTGAGAAGGACTAAGGAGATGTTCTTAGTATTCGGTAATGGGGAACTCCAGGTCGATTCCTTTACCGATTCAAGCTTCTAGAGTGACAAGGATGACATCATGTCTATCTCAACGGAGGGGCGGTGTGTTGGAGGAGCTCCAAACAGGACACCGTCGCAGACTCGACGATGGAGGCTGAATACATTACTGCGAATGATGCCGCAAAAGAAGCGGTTTGGATGAAGAAGTTCATTACTGAATTTCAGGTAGTTTCGTCCATTGTTGATCCGATACCTTTGTATTGCGATAACAATGGGGCTATAGCTTTAGCGAAGGAACCACGGTCCCATCAGAAATTCAGACACATCTTAAGGCGGTATCACCTGATCAGGGAGATCATAGATCACCAGGAGGTCGAGGTCCGGAGAGTGGATACAAAAGAAAATACGGCGGATCCATTTACAAAGGCCCTCCCTCAAGCACAGTTCGAGCGACTTTTTGAGATGTTGGGTATGCGGTACGCCAGCAGCTGGCCTTAGTGCAGACGTTGGGTATTCGGTACGCCAATTACTGGACTTTAGTGCAAGTGGGAGATAGTTGGATATGTATGCCCTAGAGGCTGTTACTGTATATGTATACATATGGATGCTGGGGATATGTATGTACATGACATTCTTGCTCAGTTATATAGTATATTATTTAAGTTGTCTTTATTAGGATATGTGTATTTGTTTCTATTGATGCTTTATGTTACCTGCACATATTGATAAAGACTCGATACAGTAGTATACTATTATGGTTTGACTTTATCTTAACATGTGCATATGTTATACTCGGTATTACATATAGCGGTTACATGTTGATAAAGCCCGTAGGATCTTGCTTGAATACCTGCGTTATGATGGCGATCATACTTGTGGGAGCAGGGTAGTCCATAAGCACATCCTTAAATGGTCCCTAGTCGCGTGAGTATCGAGACTGGGCATTGATACTCCAGAGTAAACTAGTGTATACGTTTCTATCCCCGATGAAGGACAATGGTTGGTCCCATAGCCATTGGTCCGATGAACCTAAGATCGTATACAGGTGCTCACTGGGTGTGAGTACACTGGACGGACTCACCGAGAACTTCCAGATGGTACTATACCTATCGTCAGATGGAAGTTCTCAGGTGTCATGTGTACAGGTTAGTCTTCGGACCTGAGATTGTCATTTACCTTATGTGAGTTCCCACTATACTTTGATCACTACCCTACCACAGCTTTACTGAGTCGTGCAAACAGGTTTTGGTTGGGTACAGTCCCGAGCCACATGGAGGCAGTGAGTGATTGTTAGGGATTCGTCTCTCCCGGTATTGGGAGTCGATATCGCATGGTGTTCGATTGGTCAGGACCATAAGACTGTTCCCGCCAAAATTTTCGGCCAAGAGCTATTTGTTCCCTTATAACCCTTATAAAAAAGGGAGAGAAGAAAGAAGAAAAAAAATTCATGGTTGGAAATCACGTGTTAAACATGTGAGCGCTTATATGCAAAGCATATAAGCAAGCATTTATATGCAAAGCATATAGGCGTTGAAAACACATAACTAAGGGCCAAATGGGCCTCACGTGTAAAACACGTGAGCGCTCATATGCAAAGCATATGAACGCTGAACATAAATAAATCTAAAGGGCCAAATGGGCCTCACGTGTAAAACACGTGAGCGCTCATATGCAAAGCATATGAACGATGAACATAAATAAATCTAAATGGCTAAACGGGCATCGCGTGTTCAACACGTGAGCGCTTTGAACACAACAGGCTAAAACCCACACCAGGGGTCACATGTTAAACACGTGAGTTCTCTTGCCTCTCACATGCAAAGCATGTGAGCGCCATGATTTAAAATGCTCCCATCAAATTCTATGTGATAAAATTCAATCCTATTTAGGAAATATTTTCCCTGATTTTTCTAATATGGAAAGATCGTTCTCTAACAGAGAATACCGGATTTAAAATCTGACGGTGATAAAATATCACCAATTAAATCATCTGATAGAATTAAATTCTATTTGGGAAATATTTTCCTGAACTAGAGAAATCTTCTCTGTTAAACAGAGGACCTTTGGATCAAAGATCCAACAGTGATTTTCTAGTAGAATAAAATTCTATCATAGGAAAATATTTTCCTAATCTTGTTAAACTAACAAGATATTCATTTAACAGAATTAAATTCAATATTCCTAATCTTGTTAAACTAAGAAGATATTCATATGATAAGAATAAAATTCTATGTTAGAAAAAATTCTAACCTTGTTAAACTAACGAGATATCCATATGATAGAATTAAATTCTTTATTAAGAAAATATATTTCTGATTTTGTTAAACTAAAAAGATACGATAGAATAAAATTCTGATCTTGTTAAAACTAACAAGATATTCATAATCTTTCTAAACAAACAAGAAATCTTCTCTGTTAAATAGAGAGCCTTTGGATTAAAAATCCAACGGTGAATAAAATTCACCGATTGATCTAAAAGATAATGGAATCAATCATGATCTCTCAATGAGGGATTCTTTTAACAAATTGATTCTTATTCTTCTCGTACAAATAGGAGTGAGGAGAGGAAGAGAAAGACAGACAAAGAGAGGGGGAAGAAAAATACAGAGAGAATTTAATTCTCTAAAAGGAGGAGACCACCCCATAAGCTTCTAAAAAAAATATACAGAAGCCTCCCAAAAGCTCCCACAAAACAAAAGAGAATTTAATTCTCAAACCAAGAGTTTAACTCTTCTCAAAGAACTTAGTTCTTCCTCTGGTTGAGGTCTGCAGAAGCAGATCTCCCCACAAGTTGAGAATTTAATTATCATTGGGGAGATTCTGTTATGCAGATTCAAAACTTAGGGAAAAGAACTAAGTTCAAAGAATTTAATTCTTCCAAAAGTATATATGAATTTAATTCCTCTGATAAAACTAGGGCTTAACCCTGTAAAAGAATTTATTCTTATAAAAACAAGGGACCTGAAATTCTCAAAACTCAGATCATGATCTCCATACATATAAAAGAAATGATTAGCGTTCAACACTATAATAACAGATCACGTGTTCCCACGTGAGCACCTCCGAGGAACAAAAAGGAACGACTGAGATTAAGTCACGTGATCCCATGTGACCCCCTAATAGTGCTCAGCACTTATAAAGGAAAATGGGGAATAAATCAAAGACAGTTCCCATTTTTAGGGCGCCTCACGTGAGCCCGCGTGACCCCCAATAGTGCTTAGCACTTATAAAAGAAAAAGAGAATAAACCCAAAGATGTAGTGCCTAATTCTTAAGAACCTCACGTGCCATACGTGAGCGCTCCAAATTTGAGTGTTTAACACTACTTTAGAGCCTCACATGGGAGCACGTGAGCGCCGAGCAAATTTTAGTGTTTAACACTATTATAGGCCAACCTTAGCCTAAACTAGACAAGTCTCCTGAGGCCAAAACTCTTTTGATCACCAATTAACCGAGACTTCCTATGCTCAGGTCTCCCCAAATCGATCTTAGTCTCCTAACAGATGGTATCTAAAATGGTGTTCATTCCACCATGATCTTTATCTTCAATCTGGAATTCGGTTCAAGGTTACATCTTTCCATACCTCTGATATATGTCATTGTAATTTTTCAACGTCTTCAGAGAGGTGGAGGGTCCCGACAACCAACAGCTCTTGGATGCACTCCTAAGCCCATGAGCACATCCCAATGGACCGCAACGTCTTTAAACTAGCTATGGAGCGCAATGTCTTTAAACTAGCTATAGACCGAAACGTCCTTAAACTAAACCCTCACCCCAAAAATGGTGATCTACGGACCGTGACGTCCTTAAACTAAAGCAATGGAGCCCAAATGCTCTTTTGTTGGATCAAAAATGATCCCAAACTCCCGTTAAGTAGATCTTAGTCCAAGATCGGACTAACGTATTCTTAACAAACATTTAAGTTGATCTTAATCTCAAACGAGATTAACGATCCTTAAATCAAACCAAACCCAAATCTAAGAATATACGGATTTGGACTAATCCACGCCCTACGAGCGCCAACATAAATTAGTCTCCGTATACAATCCACGGGCAACCAAAAATAAAATAACACACACGATACGAAGTGAACATTTAGAGCAGGAGAAAGTGGTTATCGCTACGCGGTAATGTAATTAACTGCAGGGGCTTGCGTTTTCAGGGAAGATAGTCCTCACAATTAAAAACCCTCGCCAACGAGGAGAAATCTGACGAAGTCTGCTACAACGGCCGCATCCGTCCAAACCTCCGATACACGGTGCCATAAATCAACTTGGTATCTTCGGAGAGGTGAACGGATAAACCCAAATAGCATCTGCCCCTAAATTTAGGCAAGACGTTTGTCTTCCCCGTTTTCGGCGGTAAACAGATTCTGGCACGCCCGGTGGGACTTTTTCCTGTTTCCACTCCACACTTCGTATGTCGTGTTTTTCCGCGATCAAATAATCGTGGTATATATGTTTGTGGTTGCCCTTGGGTGATGGGATACTGAAGCCGGCGTTTCGTCTCTATGAAGAATGTCGTTTGCTCCCACCCTAGCAATTCAGGCTCTGTCATATCCGGTGGAATCAAGTATGGGCCACTTGCAGTCTCAAATCTCTGCAATCCGGCTCTTCAAGAACTCGACTGGCTTCTCTTTGGGTCGATACTCCCACCTTCCACCCTCGGTGCCTCAACGTTGAAGGAGGAAGCTGTTAGTGATATGTATGCCCTAGAGGCCATTACAGTACATATGATGTATATTGTAGTGGATGCTTGGAAATATATATGGAGGACTTTCTTGCTCGACATGATAGTATGCTATCTGGTTGCTCTTTATCTTAACATGTACTCTGATTGTCTCTATGTTACATGTTGATAAAGCCCTTAGGATGAGTACTTGACTACCAGGATTATGATGCAGATCATACTAGTGGGGACAGTGTAGTCGCTAAGTACATCCTTCAAATGTTCCCAGTCGTAGGTGTATCGAGACAGGGCATCGATATACCAGAGTAGACTAGCGTATAGCTTCTAGACCCATGTAGATGGGCGATGGATGATCCCATATCCATTGGTGTTTGATATCAGAGATAGTATACGGGTGCTCAGTGGAGACTGGGTACACTGGATGGACTCGCCGAGAACTCCCAGATAGTATTATACCTCACATCAGATAGCAGTTCTCTGGTGACACTGGTACAGGTTAGTCTGTAGACCCGAGATCGTCATAGAGTCTTGTGTGATTCCCACTTTGCTTTGATTTCCACCTTACCACGTTTAAGAGAACGTGCAAAACGGTGGTTTTTAGGTACAGTCCCGAATCACATAGAGGCAATGAGCGATAGGAGGGGTTTCGTCTTTCCCGGTATTGGGAGTTGATGTTGTGCTGTGTTCGATTGGCTATAATTGGAAATCCCTGGCCAGGGTTGCTGAGATTTACTGGTAAGTGTTATCAGTAGTTTCTCGAACTGTTATGGACCTCATATCGACACGACTTATCGGTTACTGTGGTCTGACGTTTACCACCCCTAGACTAGATATGCGACATATCAGACGAAGAGACAGGACTGTACGGTAGTATTACTGATTGGATTCGCAGCAGTACGAACAGGCTTGCTTGTTGATTTTATGATCGCTCAATACCCGGGTGGCCGTTACGTTTAGCAGACCGCTTGCGGCTTGTGGGTGTTTGATATGATCATCACTTACTGCCGGCGTATTGACGAGTCTTTAGAGTCTTACACAGAGGTTTCCTGGCTCAAGTGAAACGGAGTAGGAGCACATCTGGGATATGTGCGGGACCGAGATTGATACGAGTATGTGATACCGTATTGTATTCTCGTGATGTGTGACATGATTGGTTATATGTGATATAGCCGGATTATCGGATCAAGTGTTGATTCGATAAGATATTACATTATGATATTAGTCAGTTATATGTGATATAGCCGGATTATTAAATCAAGTGTTGATTTAATAATTTAATGTATAATTATATATTTGATATATTATATTACATAAACTAATATTAGCTAACTTAAGATTTCTTTTCTCACTTTGGATACATTGATGTATATGTGATATATGTTAAATGTATCATGTTAGGTTACAAATGCAACTAGGGTTTATGAGGGTTGAACCATGCTAGGGTTAAGATTAGGATTTGTATTTATCATTAAGTTATTTAAATAATGTGGATATTTTTCATGATAGATATTTGATGAAAGCTTGTAGAAACTTCAAGTCTTCTTTGACTTTATCCACTCCTTTTGTCTAGCTTAAGATATTTTTGACCTAACCTTTAACCATAGCTTATGGTTAAATCTCTACAAGGGTTAAGCATGACATGCTTAACCCTTTGTTGCATTTCTAACCTCACACAATTAATTCATTTTCATCAAAACTTGTTCTTCTTCTTCTTGACAAAAGCTTTCTAGCTTTTTCTAAAGTGATGATTTTGAGTGAGAAAATGATTTCTAATGTGAGAAAAATTCCTACTTCATCATCCTCTACTACTTGCCATTTAGTATAGGGTGTTTGCTTCACTAATTACATGATTAGTGAAGAGATAGCTTGGGTTAGTGTCTCCTCGACGTAGATCATCTTCGGCATCAAAGACATTGAAGCTAGCATGTTCGTTTCTTCAAGGGAGCCTTTCTAGAGTCCGGAGTTTACGATCGCAGCGAAGGGGACTACTACACAGAGCTATTTGAAGTGAAGGACCAGTCTACAAAGGTTGTATTCCTTGCTCACTATTAGTTGCAAAGTGTTTGCATATGTTTTCCGTATTATTTCTAGTATACGATCTATGTTTAGGGTTACCTAGAGTGGAAAAATTTTAATTTGGTATGGACGATGCCTCCCGAAACCTTGCTGCCGTCTTAGGTAACCCTACAGTGGTATCAGAGCCATACTAGAAATTAAGACGGATTTTGTTAGAATTACGAAACTGAAACGACTCGGAAACTTGAAACGCAAAATCCTAGTTTCTGTCGATTTTGAAAAGTGTTCAAAAAATTATTTAAACAAGTGCAGAATATAGTATGTGATACCACATGAACACACAACAAAATTGAGCCCATCCCCTCGGACCTTGGCCGGCGACATGAAGGCCTGGGCCGGCGACCTCGGATTTATAGAGGGGAATTGGGTTGAAATTTTTTTGTGTGTTCCAGTTACTGGGTTTTGATGTTTCAGGTGTTATTTGTTTTTGCTAATTTTACATATGATGTAATATGACACTATAAGAAATTCGGAGTATTTCGTATTCATAGTTTTAACATTGTTTTGGGATATTCGCATGTTGTCTAGGCGAAGTTAAAAAGTTCGATCGAATGTCAAAACCCTTTTTTCTAAGTTTAACGTATTCGGAAAAATATGAAAGTGATTCTGTAGACCCTTTAGAAGAGCAAAACCTTAACTCGATTATGTGGCTGTCAGAACCGCCACTAAATCCTAGGGTTTATGGTAGTTCGGCGTTGTCACATGTGAGGCGTTGGTTTGACTCTTCTACGGCTGGTTCATAGGTACTGTAGCATCTTCTGGGTATTATTGAACTGTCAAAAGTCCGCCGTAATCACGTAGCGTACGCGGACACTCGCCGATTAAACTTAATAGATAGCCACGCCCCATAGCCCCGACCAAGTGACTGTAGGAGAACCCCGTCGCCAAAAGCATCCGTTCGGGTGCTCGCGGCAGTGGTATTCCGCCTTAGTTCACTTAGTCGACGGCATCGAGGGGTGCAGCCATCCACTAAAGTTTCCGATGAGCATTCGATCAGACTGTCGGGAATCTTGTTGAATTGCCCGACTTGATGTTGAAAAGTGTTTTCGAGACCGAGACTAAAATGCGGGGTTTTTAATTGTTAGGAATGCGATGTCTAAGGAATTCATATAGTTAGGCATGAAATCCAAAGTATGAGATACGTTGGGTTTATGATGTCTAAGGTGGTTGTGGATTCCAACTATTGTAGTTTTTCACTTTCTTTTCTGCGATCGTAAGTGTAATATGTGGTGTATCGCCGGTTTCGGTGCTATATGTCAACGACAACTGGGATACGCATATTTACTTACGTTGATGACATGTGATGTTATGTATTGCTGTGATATGTTATATTGGATCGTCGTGTTTGAATAGCCGGGGGTTTTATGTGAGATGAGAGTTTTTCATTTTCATTCATGTAAAATTCATTTGTTTGTAATATTCTTTTATTGGGGCACTTCCGGGTTGAGGATGATGTCACCATTATATATTATTTACTTTTCCGCATTAGGATAGACCCAAGGCGGGGAGCACAAGTAACCAGGTTCTATAGTCCAGTAGGAGACCATCTCGAGGAGTCGAGACCGGGTCTCCTAACTCTAGAATTGGCAGGGTTGCTTGCCGCTCTCGTAGGGGTCTAGGGGTGTGGGATTGGCTATTCATCACGACCGTGGAATCAGTGTTTTATATAGGCTTAATATAAAACACGAAAATCCTAGTTATCCAATATTTCATATATGTTCTTCTGCTGCAATGTTCTGTGATGAGATCATATTACTGCCTGAGACGAATGCTTATATTATATATATGTGATATATATTATATATTGTTGATTTCGTTTCATATGTGATTCTTGTGAAGCATAATAAATGGGACTTCATTAATGAGATTAATGAAATAAAAGAAACCTAAAAATGTTGTAGAAACTTGTCTCGAAAACTGGTATCTCTAGTTCTTGCTTTGCATAGCGGTATTCCTTGAAGAATATCCATCACCTTATTCAATAAAGAAAGAGCCGAGATCCCTTCACCGGAAGTGACCTCTTTAGCGAAACTAGCAGATGCTACAAACTCGGTTTGTCTTTTGATTGCTTTTATAGTTTTTGCTTTGCATAGTGGTATTTGTGAAATATCCTGCACCTTATTCGATAAGGAAAGAGCCGAGATCCCTTCACCGGGAGTGACCTCTTTAGCAAAACTAGTAAAAGCCTAAAAAACACTCCATTTCAAAATCCTTCGATTCTACGACGATATCAAGCTCATTACGCAAAAGGTTTTCTTAAAAACCTGTCGTAGCCCTCCGTCATTTTAGGAAGTAGAGTACTTAGTATTCATGCTGCATTTGTTGACCTTAGTTAAGCGCAGTGTGCGGTAGCTATGTGATGTCTTCCTACATAGCATATGATGCGATTAATTAGGACAGTCATGTGACTTTGTTGACCATAGTTAAGGGTCATGCAGGTGGGTCTAATTAATCACGAAATGAACGGGTAGAACTTGACTAGTGCTTATGATTTGTTGACCATAGTTAAGGTCATAAGTTACTAGGGGTAAAACAATTATCGGGAATTTCAAGTGTTGAAATTTGCAATGATATTGCATATCTCCTATGAGATAGTTGGATCCCGATACCCACTGCGAGTAAGAGTTACCCCTGGGAGAGTTTTACACATTACAATTAGCCGATCAAGTAGGTGTCTAGAAAGGTGTTAACGGGGTTACGCCCCTGGGAAAATGAGATTTATTTTAATTAGGTCCGTGCAAAAGCACGGGGAACCTCCCTCCAAGTACCGACACTGGTCTGGCTGAAAGATTGGCGAACTTATAGGGTGTAATTAATCCCGTCTAGTCTTTCCTTTTAGGGTTTGAAGGAAGATTTGACTAAAACAGTGGGAGCCATCCTGATTAGATAAATTAATAACCAATCTAATCTTGCAAGAGCGCACGCAGAGTGTTTTCTTCTCTCTCTCTCCAGGTAGCGACCATGTCACGCCTTAATCAAGATAATAATAGGATGTATTGACCAAACCCGCTTGTTATACTGCGCTGGGGAACGTTGGACCCGCTCCAACTTATAATTGTTATAAGACCGAGCAGGAAATTGGAGATTACCAGAATTCCCGTGCCACCCAAACGAAGAAAATGCATGATGATGCATTTTCTTCGGGTGTGTTCATTATAGAGAACTGTTTCTCAGTATACTTTACGTCCTGGGTATGAGATACCGGATCAGGATCCCAGATATGTAATATGTTACATGGGCTATAGATAGGTAGAGACCTGAGAATGGGTGATAAGTTTCAAGAGTTGGAAACGGTGCAAGTGTTGCAGCCAAGTTTGTTGGAAGTTATCACCTTGTATTACCAAATACATTGATTCTGAACGAATGTTATTAGATACCGAACATGATATACAATATCATATCAGTCTCTTTATTTAGTAAAGAAGGATATAATTTTGTATTGTTGGATAATGTTTCGAACATTTCCTATATCAAGAGTTGATCGGTTCAGGCACGTTATCTAAAAGCATATACGTTCTAAATCAAACCATAGTTCTTAATGTATAGAACACACACAAGATGAAGAGTTCAGAAATGAACGAATCCTTGAGGCATTGTAGAATAGGTCATATCAATGCGACCCGACTAGCTAAGTTACATTTAGATGCATATTTAAATCAGTTTGAATTTACATCTTGTGAAACTTGCCAGTCATGTCACAAAGATAAGATGACCATAGCTCCGTTTATTGAAAATAGAGAAAGAGTTAGTGAACTCTTGGGATTGATACATGATGATCTATGAGGTCCCCTGTCTACAAATGCCAGGACTGGTTCTTTTTGCTTCATTACATTCTCTGATGGTCTCTCAAGATTCGTACATGTGTTCCTGTTGAAATACAAGTCTGAAGCTTTTGAGAAATTCAAAGAATATAAGTTGGAAGTAGAGAACCAAAATGGGTATAAGTATTATGTCCTTTGATGAGATCAGGGAGGAGAATACTTGAGCATGGAGATCCTGAACTATTCTAAAGGAGAATGAGATTCTCTCTCATCATTACTCCTCCGTATTCACCACAGCACGTAGGTGTATCGGGACGGAGCAATCGCGTCCTATGTGATATGGTGTGCTCTATGAAGAGTACTACCGAGTTACCTATTTCCTTTTGGGGGCTATGCACTTGAGAAGCTGCATACCTATTGAATAGGGTTCCAACCAAATCAGGTGCCTACCACTCCATATGTGATATGGTATGGGAAGAGCCCATCTTTTAAGGAATTTAAGATTTGGGGTTGTCCGGCCTATGTCAAAAGCATAATCCGGACAAGTTCGAGGCAAGGTCAGTTCTGTGGAAGTTTGTTGGATATCCCAAGCATTCGCAAGGGAATATCTTCTGCCCCACTGAGGAATAAAAGGTGTTTTGTTTCTCAGCATGCCACCTTTGGGAAAAAGGAATTTCTTGTGAAGAAATTAGTGCTCATGAGGTAGAACTGGAAGGAGTTCCAGCTATACAAACTGCAGCTGATGATTTGGTAGAACCGAAGGATTCAATAGCTCCCGACGAACCTCAGCCTCTCCGCCGATCTGGTAGGGTTCCTCACCCACCTGAGAGATACTTCGGCATTTCTCTATGACAGTGAGAGCGAGGATTGCATCATGAGATGATGACCCAACTAGTTTCAAGCAGGCCATCAGGAATGGGGACTCTGTAAGAATGGCTGGATGCTAAGCGATCTGAGATGGAATCCATATACACCAACAAAATATGGACTTTGGTTGCTTAATCTGAAGGGTTAAATCCCCATCAGGAGCAAGTATATCTTAGGAAGATTACTTGGTGTACATGGAAAAGTTGAGACTTTCAAAGCTAAGGCTTGTTGCAAAAGGTTTTCTTCATCAACCAGGTGTGGATAATGATGAAACATTTTTCTAGTGCCTATGCTTAAGTCCATCCAGATCCTACTTGCCACTGCTACATACCATGACTACGATATCTGGCGGTTGGGTGTCATGACCGCTGTTCTAAATAGTAATTTAGAAGAAGGCGTCTATAAGTACACAGCCAGAATGGTTCGTAGACAGTGGGAGCAGCGGAAACGTGTGCAAGTTGCTTTATGAGTTAAAGCAGGCATCGCGGAGTTGGAACGTCTGTTTTGATGTGGTAGTAAAAGAGTTTGACTTCATCAAAAGGATAGATGAACCTTGTATATACAAAACAGTAGTAGGGAGTATGGTGGTGATCTTTGTATTGTACGTGGATGACATACTCTTGATAGGAAAGAAGTTTCCTATGCTACGCTCGGTCAATCTCCTCTTATCACAAGAATTCTCCATATAGGATCAAGGTGATACCTCTTAAATCCTGGGTTTTAGATCTATGAGATAGATCTAAGTGGATGTTAGGATTCTCACTAGGTGTAGAGAGATGGTATCAATAGATCCTGGGGAGAATCACTGGATAGCTTCCAGAGTGATAAGGTCGACTGAATGTTAGTCACAGGCATTGTCTTTACCCTCAGTGGAGGAATGGTATGTTGATAGAGTTCCAAGCTAGATACCGTGACATACTAGACGATAAAGGCTGGATATATCACTACCAAGGATGCTACCAAAGATGTAGTCTGGATGTATAATAGTTCATGAGATGAACTTCGTTCCTACCATTGTGTGACAATGGAGTTGTGCCTTATGCCTAGGAACCCCCGTCCCATCAGAGATCCAGACATATTCTTAGGCAGTATCACCTGATCATAGAGATGATGATCTCCAGGGAGATCGAGGATAGGAGAGTAGATACAGAGGACAACAGCGCGGATCCACTCACAAAGGTCTATTTCCCAGTAGAGACTTTTATGGGATGGTTGAGTATGAGATATTTCAACCACAACTGATTGTTGGGTATATGATACCACAACAGATGGCCCTAGTGCAAGTGGGAGATTGTTAGTGATATGTATGCCCTAGAGGCCATTACAGTACATACGATGTATATTGTAGTGGATGCTTGGACATATATATGGAGGAATTTCTTGCTCGACATGATAGTATGCTATCTTGTTGCTCTTTATCTTAACATGTACTCTGATTGTCTCTATATTACATGTTGATAAAGCCCTTAGGATGAGTACTTGACCACCAGGATTATGATGCAGATCATACTAGTGGGGACAGTGAGTCGCTAAGTACATCCTTCGAATGTTCCCAGTCGTAGGTGTATCGAGACAGGGCATCGATATATCAGAATAGACTAGCGTATAGCTTCTCGACCCATGTAGATGGGCGATGGATGATCCCATATCCATTGGTGTTTGACATCAGAGATAGTATACGGGTGCTCAGTGGAGACTGGGTACACTGGACGGACTCGCCGAGAACTCCCAGATGGTATTATACCTCACGTCAGATGGCAGTTCTCTGGTGACATTGGTACATGTTAGTCTGTAGACCCGAGAACATTCCACCAAGGCGAACTCGTGCTAGTCGTAAAAAAGACCTATGATCCCCAATTGTGCCAAACAGGGGAAATTCGAGCCAAACTACGAGGGTCCATACGTCATAGACAAGGTCTATCAAGGTGGGCCCTACTTGCTCATGGATATGCATGGCGAAAGACCCTTCTGGCCAATAAACGTCCGGTTCCTTAAGAAATACTATGCTTAACAAGTCACGGCTCAGGTTAATGATGGATGATGACGCTCGTGTCTGCTCGCTGTCCTTCCGAGTCCAAACTCTATAAGTAGTATCTGGCAAAACTTCGCCTCGAAGCTGCTGTGGACCGAGATGTCCTTAAACTAATATTGGAACGAGATGTCCTTAAACTAACAATGGGCTGCAATGTCTATAAACTAAATACGTCTCCTAAAACACGGCGACAGTGGAATCCAGGTCCACAAGTCCCAACAGCGAGGATTGCAACTTAAATCCCGCTGGCTGCACAACCGCCCCGGTGGTGAAATCCCCCCTAAGTGCCATTGGCAAACAGAGGAGTTAAAAAAAACGGTACGTCCACAAACAAAAGGGGCACGGATGAAAACCCGAAAAGGCGCCGTGAGTAAAAACAGCAGGGCTACCGGCGAGCTTGTGAAAACCTGAAAGGGCGCAATCTCGGGATGTAAAAAAAACAGTACATCCACAAGCGAAATGGGCACGGATGAAAACCCGAATGGGCGCTGTAAGTAAAAACAGCTGGGTTACCGACGAGCCTGTGAAAATCCGAAAGGGCGCAATCTCATTAAAATAGAGACACCTGCAAGGTCCTCTCGACCTTATGAGGAGAAAATACCTGAGTGAGATCCTTATGACCCACAAAAAGGAGCAACGCACTTAGGGATCCCCACGATTCTTAAAGAGAAATTACACTTACGAGATCCTCATGACTCGTAAGGTGAATTCCCCCTATGAGACCCTCATGGCTCATAGGATTCAAAAGCCTTTAGCTACAGGGATCTGAACCTGTTCTTAAGCCATCACATTCCCCATGTTTCCCTACAGGCGGTCCAGTATCGATCCTTGTATACAATCCATGGGCACAAATAAACGTTCCCTCACCTAGTTCCACCAATGGCGCAAAATTTCCCCATTTGGTGAACAGCACTTGTAAGTCCTCTCGACTTGCAAGGAGAAAATACTCTTGTGAGATCCTTACGACTTACGAGAGAAAATATCATTTAGGAATCCTCACGACTCCTAAGGAGAAAATACACCTACGAGATCCTCACAACTTTTAGGGAGAAACACCTTTATGAGACCCTTACGGCTCATGAAGTCAAAAGCCTTAGTCGGCATGATCCTAACTCTGTTTGCTAAACCACCTTTGTTCAAATCACCAAAGGCAAATGATGATTCGCTCCTGGAAACATTCTAGCGGCAGCGATGCCGATGCCTAAATTGGTATCAAATTCCAAGTCCTTTCACGGCAAACGATGATTCGCTCCTGGCCATATTCCAGTCGAAGCGATGCTGATGCTAAGATTGGTATCAGATCTCAAGTTCTAAACTCGCAATGAAAATTAGCGAGCCATAAATGCATATGAAATAGCCGAAATGATGAGGCAACTCGCAATAAAAATCAGCGAGTAAAATATATGCATATAAAAATAGCCGAAATGATTGGGCACCGTGAAAAATAGCCGAAATGATTAGGCAATCGTGAATTTCGTGATATGAAAAGATGAAATGATAGAGCATTGTGGAAGGAAATAAAAAAAATGAAATGAAAATTTTCCCCTGCAGGTGAGATCACATCGACCCCTGTATACAATCCAGGGGCACAAACGAAAAGGGAACCATATTGTCCCACTAGGCTTCGTCAAAGGGAAGCCAGATCTCGATGGCTACATCTACAGCCCCGAGATCAACGACGACGTTTCTTCTCATTTCAACTGGATGCAGACGCGACGTCAATAAAGTCTTCTAGTTCCAAATCTCGACGGTTCACAGACAACCTAGAGACTACCTCGGAGCCACAGCAAAGTCCCCTAGTTCCAAATCTCGACGGTTCACAGACAACCTAGAGACTACCTCGGAGACACGGAAAAGACCCCTAGTTCCAAATCTCGACGGTTCACAGACAACCTGGAGACTACCTCGGAGCCATGGCAAAGTCCCCTAGTTCCAAATCTCGACGGTTCACAGACAACCTGGAGACTACCTCGGAGCCACAGCAAAGTCCCCTAGTTCTAAATCTCGACGGTTCACAGACAACCTAGAGACTACCTCGGAGCCACAACAAAGTCCCCTAGTTTCAATCTTGACGGTTCATAGACAACCTAGAGACAACCGCGGAGCCATGGCAAAGTCCCTAGTTCCAAGTCTCGACGGAAACGTCTACAGCCTAGAGATCAACAACGACATTCTTCCTCCCTCCAGCAGGATGCAGACACGACATCAAAACAAACGGAGCCATGGTAAAGTCCCTAGTTCCAAGACTCGACGGTTCACAGACAACCTAGAGACAATCTCGACATTCGTCGCAATATTGCAGACATAATGTCAATAAACAAAGCCAAGGAAAATCCCTCGCTTCAGGGTCTTGACGGCAACTCAAATGAGACCTGAAAAGACTACCGGAGATCATCCCACACTAACGCGGAGTGGTCATGACTCATCGGGGCTCCCAAACTGAGCCTAACCTCAAGTAAAAAGTGGCATGGAATATCCCTAACGCTTGCTCTTCTGACGGTAATATCGCTTGGAAGATTACTTGAAGACGCCTTGTCCAGCCCCCGAAGGGATCAGAGACACGACAGTCGCAGGGCTACTCGAACAACAAGATTGCATATCGGGGAATACATCGGCCAACGTGATGGTACGACAGGTAAAAAACCCTAGTATCACAGACCCTAACGGACTTCTATTAGCAGAAGTTAACTGTGACGTTAGGACACCTTGCGAGAACTTCTCGATTCGTCTCGACTCGTGGGAAAAATAATGTTCCCGCGAGAACTTCTCGACTCGTCTCGACTCGTAGGGAAAAGACTTAGGCTACGGGGATAACAACCTGTTTCTTAAGCGCTGGAGCCCTGCAGGTTGGTCCAAGACGGACTATTGCATACTATCCACGGGCCACACTCTCCAAAGTTGAATATCGACAAGGAGGGAAAAAACCACTTACGAATCCTCTCGACTTGTAAGGGGGAAAATTCTTTTGTGAGATCCTTACGACTCTTAAGAGAAAACGCACTTAGGAGTCCTCACGACTCCTAAGGAGAAAATACACTTACGGGATCCTTTCGACTCGTAGGGAGAAAAGTCTTTATGAGACCTTCACGGCTTATAAAATTGAAAAGTCTTAGGCAACAGATCCAAACCTATTTCCTAAGCCATCGCTGGCCTGCAAATAAGTCCAAGATGGACTATTGTATACTATCCACGGGCCACACTTTCCAAAGTCGAATATCGACAAGGAGGGTAAAAACTACTTATGAGTCCTCTCAATTTGTAAGGGGTAAAATTCTCATGTGAGATCCTTACGACTCTCAAGAGAAAACACACTTAGGAGTCCTCACGACTCCTAAGGAGAAAATATATCTACGGGATCCTCTCGACTCGTAGGTAGAAAAGTCTTTATGAGACTCTCACGGCTTATAAAGTTGAAAAGTCTTAGGCGGCAGATCCAAACCTGCTTCCTAAGCCATCGCTGCCCTACAAAAAGCTCAAGATGGACTATCTACGGGCCACATTTGCCAAAGCAACATTCGCCAATGAAATAAAGAAGTTACTTACGGGTCCTCACGATTCGTAAGGAAAAATACTCGAGTGAGATCCTTACGACTCACGGAGGCGATGAACACTTAGAAATCCTCACGATTTCTAGGGAGAATTTGCACCTATGAGATCCTCTCGGCTTGTAGGAAGAAAAAACCTTCTTGAGACCCTTACGGCTCATGAAGAAGAAAAAAATCTTAGGCTATAAGGACCATAAACTTGTCTCCTAAGATCTCAATTCTATGGCCATGCATAAATCTGCACTACTTCACCCACGTATATACTTATGTGGACAAAATAGTCGGGGGCATTTATTCCCGCCAAAATTTTCGGCCAAGAGCTATATGTTCTCTTATAACCCTTATAAAAAAGGGAGAGAAGAAAGAAGAAAAGAATTCATGGTTGGACATCACGTGTTAAACACGTGAGCGCTTATATGCAAAGTATATAAGCAAGCGTTTATATGCAAAACATTTAGGCGTTGAAAACACATAACTAAGGGCCAAATAGGCCTCACGTGTAAAACACGTGAGCGCTCATATACAAAGCATATGAGCGCTGAACATAAATAAATCTAAAGGGCCAAATTGGCCTCACATATAAAACACGTGAGCGCTCATATGCTTTGCATATGAACACTGAACATAAATAAATCTAAATGGCCAAACGGGCATCACGTGTTAAACACGTGAGCGCTCTGAACACAAACATGCTAAAACCCACACCAGGGGTCACATGTTAAACACGCGAGTTCTCTTGCCTCTCACATGCAAAGCATGTGAGCGCCCCGATTTAAAATGCTCCCATCAAATTCTATGTGATAAAATTCAATCCTATTTGGGAAATATTTTCCCTGATCTTTCTGATATGGAAAGATCATTCTCTATATGAGAATACTGGATTTAAAATCCGACGGTGATAAAATATCACCAATTAAATCATCTGATAGAATTAAATTCTATTTGGGAAATATTTTTCTGAATTAGAGAAATCTTCTCTGTTAAACAGAGGACCTTTGGATCAAACATCCAACAGTGATTTTCTGGTAGAATAAAATTCTATCATATGAAAATATTTTCCTAATCTTGTTAAACTAACAAGATATTCATTTAACAGAATTAAATTTAATATTCCTAATCTTGTTAAAGTAACAAGATATTCATATGATAAGAATAAAATTCTATATTAGAAAAAATTCTAACCTTGTTAAACTAACGAGATATCCATATGATAGAATTAAATTCTATATTAAGAAAATATATTTCTAATCCTGTTAAACTAAAAAGATATGATAGAATAAAATTCTGATCTTGTTAAAACTAACAAGATATTCATAATCTTGCTAAACAAATAAGAAATCTTCTCTGTTAAACAGAGAGCCTTTGGATTAAAAATCCAACGGTGAATAAAATTCACCGATTGATCTAAAAGATTATGGAATCAATCATGATCTCTCAATGAGGGATTCTCTTAACAAATTGATTCTTATTCTTCTCGTATAAATAAGAGCGAGGAGAGGAGAAGAAAGACAGACAGAGAGAGGGGGAAGAAAAATACAGAGAGAATTTAATTCTCTAAAAGGAGGAGACCACCCTATAAGCTTCTAAACAAATATACAGAAGCCTCCTAAAAAGCTCCCACAAAACAGAAGAGAATTTAATTCTCAAATCAAGAGTTTAACTCTTCTCAAAGAACTTAGTTCTTTCTCTGGTTGAGGTTTGCAGAAGCAGATCTCCCCACAAGTTGATAATTTAATTCTCACCGGGAAGATTTTGTTATGCAGATTCAAAATTTAGGAGAAAGAACTAAGTTCTAAGAATTTAATTCTTCCAAAAGTATATAGGAATTTAATTCCTCTGATAAAACTAGGGTTTAACCCTGTAAAAGAATTTAATTCTTATAAAAACAAGGAACCTGAAATTCTCAAAACTCAGATCAAGATCTCCATGCATATAAAAGAAATGATTAGCGTTCAACGCTATAACAACAGATCACGTGTTCCCACGTGAGCACCTCCGAGGAACAAAAAGGAACGACTGAGATTGAGTCACGTGATCCCACGTGACCCCTTAATAGTGCTCAGCACTTATAAAGGAAAGGGGAATAAATCAAAGACAGTTCCCATTTTTGGGGCGCCTCACGTGAGCCCACGTGACCCCTAATAGTGCTTAGCACTTATAAAAGAAAAAGGGAATAAACCCAAAGAAGCGGTGCCCAATTCTCAAGTGCCTCACGTACCACATGTGAGCGCTCCAAATTTCAGTGTTTAACTCTACTTTAGAGCCTTACGTGGGAGCACGTGAGCGACGAGCAAATTTTAGTGTTTAACACCATGATAGGCCAACCTTAGCCTAAACTAGACAAGTCTTCCGAGACCAAAACTCTTTTGATCACCAATTAACCGAGCCTTCCTATGCTCAGGTCTCCCTAAATTGATCTTAGTTCCAAAGATGACTAATGATCTCCTAATAGATGGTATCTAAAATGGTGTTCATTCCACCATGATCTTTCCCTTCAATTTGGAATTCAGATCAAGGGTACATCTTTCCATACCTCTTATTAGTTATATGTATGCCCTAGAGGCCATTACTATACATAGGATGTATATTGTAGTGGATGCTTGGACATATATAGGGAGGACTTTCTTGCTCGACATGATAGTATGCTATCTGGTTGCTCTTTACCTTAACGTGTACACTGATTGTCTCTCTGTTACATGTTGGTAAAGCCCTTAGGATGTGTACTTGACTATCTGGACTATGATGCGGATCATACTAGTGGGGACATGGTAGTCCATAAGTACATCCTTCAAAGTCCCTAGTCGTGGGTGTATCGAGACGGGGCATCGATATACCAGAGTAGACTAGCGTTTACCTTCTCGACCCATACAGATGGGCGATGGATGATCCCATATCCATTGGTGTTTGACATCAGAGATGGTATGCGGGTGCTCAGTGGAGACTGGGTACACTGGACGGACTCGCCGAGAACTCCCAGATGGTATTATGCCTTACGTCAGATGGCAGTTCTCTGGTGACACTGGTACAGAGTAGTCTGTTGACCCGAGATCGTCATAGAGTCTTGTGTGATTCCCACTGTGCTTTGATTTCCACCTTACCACGTCCAAGAGGGCATGCAAAACGGTGGTTTTTGGGTACAGTCCCGAATCACATGGAGGCAATGAGCGATAGGAGGGGATTCGTCTCTCCCGGTATAGGGAGTTGATGTTGCACTGTGTTCGATTGGCTATAACCGGAAATCCCTGGCCAGGGTTGCTGAGATTTACTGGTAAGTGTTACCAGTAGTTTCTCGAACTGTTATAGACCTCATATCGACACGACTTATCGAGCTATTGGGGTCTGACGTTTACCACCCCTAGGCGAGATATGCGACATATCAGACGACGAGACCGGACTGTACGGTAAGTGTTACTGGTTGGATTCACAGAAGTGTGAGCGGGCTTGCTCGTCGATCTTCTGATTTCTCAATAACCGGATGGCCTTTACGTTTAGTAGACCGCTTGCGGCTTGTGGGTGTTTGATATGATCATCACCTGCTGCCGGCGTATTGACGAGTCTTTAGAGTCTTACACAGAGGTTTCCTGGCTCAAGCGAAACGAAATAGGAGCGCATATGAGATATGTGCGAGACCGAGAATGATACCAGTATGTGATACTGTATTCGATTCTCGCGATTTATGATATTGATCGGTTATATGCGATATAGCCGGGTTATCGGATCAAGTGTTGATTCGATAAGTTGTTACTATAGTTATTAGTCGGTTATATGCAGTATGACCGGATCATTAAATCAAGCGTTGATTTAATAATTTAATGCATAATTATATATTTGATATATTACTTTGCATTAACTAGTATCGGTTCACTTAAGATGGATTTTCTCACTCGCATGTGCACATTGTATATATGATATAGTTTTGTGCACTTGTTTGTATCATGTTTGATGATACATGCAAACTTGGATTTGTGTAAAGACTTAAACCATGTTTAGTGAATGGTTAGGGTTTCATTTCACTTATTTATTGATCTATTCTTTTTGGGTTAAAAGATATAAGAAAAACAAAATGGTTGCTTTCAAACATGAAGCTTGTTGAAGCTTCATGAAGGTTTGACCAAGTGACCATTTTGTCTTCATTTCCTTTAACCTAACCATTCACCAAAACCATAGTTAATTCTCTACACTCAACCATGGTTGGATTATGATAACCATCACTTGAATTTTCATTTTAATAAGAATTCTTTTTCCTTCTTCTTCTTCATCTTCTTCATGAAGAAAAAGAAAACCCTTTCTTGCAAATTCTTAAGTGATGAATCCAAGTGAGAAAAACAAATCCAAAGTGAACCCACTTCCTATTTCTTCATCCTCTACCACTTGACAAGTAGTATAGGGTGTTTTCTTCACAAGTATCATGACTTGGTGAAGTGGGCGCTTGATCTTGTGTTGCCTCGACGTAGATCATCTTCGGCATCGAAGTCGACGACCTAGCCCGATCATTTCTTCGATGAAACCACCGCGAGAGTCCGAGATCCGATGGGTACAGCGGAGGGACTTCATCACGGAGCTATGGAGGTAGAGGACCGGATCTACAAAGGTTGTTGTTTCTTTCACTTAGCAGTAAAGTCGTTTACTTGCATGTTTCGCCTAATCTCTAGTTAACGATCTAGCATTAGGGTTTCTCGGCACCGGAAAAATTTAAAATTGGCATGGTTGATGCCTTGTGAGGCCTCATTAGCGTGCCTAGGAACCCTATAGTGGTATCAAAGCAAAGCTAGAGCCTTAGGCGATGCGTAGACGAAGTTACAAACCCGATCGAACCCGAAACCCTAGATTTCAAAAGCTCTCTGTACATTTTTGAAAATTGTGGATTTTTGTGAATTAAAAATTCTTAAAAAATTCAGCTGGAGATTCTAAGAATTACGGTGCAAAATTGACCAAGAGATTCGAACAAAGCGCGGCGGAACCGCGGCATTAGCATGGCTAATGCGGCGGTTCCGCGGCCATTTAGTTTCCCCAGTCAATTATTTTTGCACAGTAACTTCTATCTTTCATTGCTGAGTTTTCTGGGAATTTTTAATATTTACTCAAGAGTTGAGTTTTCTGAGTTGTATTGGGAGTTCGTAGATTCGATCGGATTTTCAAACTTTGTCTATGTGCTTTTCCGGGTAATTTTTGAATCTGTTAAAAAGTTCGACCGGATATAAATACCCACCTTTTCCCCTGTGGGGAAATTTCCAAGTGTTGGATCTTTCCGTGGTTTAATAACGTTCTAAGTAGTGCAAGTAACGCGATGGACCCTCTAGAAGACAACAAACCTTAACTCGATTATGTGACCGTCTTGAACTGCCCTTTGAACCTTAGGGTTTGGGGCAGTACGGCGTGCCACATGTGAGGCGTTGCCTTGACCCTTCTACGGCTGGACCGTTGGTACTGAGGCATGAAGTGAATGTTTTTAAACTTGTTTCATGTGTTGAGCTGTTTCGGGAAAACTTGGGTGTTTGACTGTTCGATCGGAAAGTTTAACATTTTCTGTTTGTCTGGAATGTGATACAATAATTGGAATTCACAAGTTGTTATGAGATAACTGAATGAATGTTATAAACATAGCAGTTTAGTCTCACTTGATCGGTTGCCACGGAATTTTGATGTGATCAAAAGTCCGTCGCAATCACGTAGCGTACGCGGATACTCGCCGGTAAACTTAATAGATAGCCTTACGCCATAGCCTTGACCAAGTGACTGTAGGAGAACCCCGTCGCCGAAAGCATCCGTTTGGGTGCTCGCGGTAGCGGTGTTCCGCCTTGGTGCACTTCGTCGACGGTATCGGGGGTGCGGCTGCCTACTAAAGTTTGCGACGAGCATTCGATCTGGATATCGGGAATCTTGTTGAATTGCCCGACTTGATATTGAAAAGAGTTTTTGATAATGAGACTAAAATGCGGGGTTTATAATTGTTAGGCATGCGATGTCTAAGGAATTCATTTGATTAGGCATGTGATGTCTAAAAAGGTTGCGGATTCCAACTGTTGTAGTTTTACACTTTCTTTTCTGTGACCGTAAGTGTAATATGTGATATCGCCGGTTTCGTTGCTATATGTCAACGACAATTGGGATACGCATGTTTACTTACGTTGATGACATGTGATGTTATGTGTTGTTGGATATGTTATATTGGATCGTCGTGTTTGAATAGCCGGGGTTTTTTTTTATGTGAGATGAGTGTTTTTCATTTTCATTCATGTAAAAACTTGTTGTAATATTCTTTTATTGGGGCACTTCCAGGTTGCGGAAGATGTCACCTTTTGTATATTATTTACTTTTCCGCACTAGGATAGACCCAAGGAGGGGAGCACAAGTAACCGGGTTCTGGAGTCCAGTGGGAGACCAACTCGAGGAGTCGAGTCCGGGTCTCCTAACTCTAGAATTGGTAGGGTTGCTTGCCGCTCTCGTAGGGGTCTAGGGGTGTGGGTTTGGCTATTCATCACGACCGTGGAATCCGTGTTTTATACTGGCTCGTATTGAAAACACGGACGTCTTAGTATATCCAATATTTCATATGATTCTTCTGCTGCGATATCTGTGATGTGATCATGTGATATGTTCTGTGATAGATACAGTATATAGTATATATGATATATTATATAGGCGTTACTTATGTTTTACACCCGCGCTAGCCCTGCCCCGCTCTGCCGTTAGTTACCTAACCTAACGGTGGACGAGGGGACATTGAGGCGAATGCGGATGACATAAGTGTACGTCGTATTTATCTGTGATGTTTAGGCGACTTAAATGATGGGACTTCATTAATGAGATCAATGAAATAAAAGAAACCTAAAGATGTTGTAGAATCGAATCTCAAAAATAAAACAGGCAGCTACAGTTCTTGCTTTGCACAGTGATGTATATGATATATCCCGCACCTCATTCGACGAGGAAAGGACCGAGATCCCTTCACCGGGAGTGACTCCTTTAGCAATAACTGGCAGATGCTACACGCCTTGGGTTGTCTTTTGATTGCTTCTATAGTTCTTGCTTTACACAGTGATATATATGATATATCCCGCACCTCATTCGACGAGGAAAGGACCGACGATCCCTTCACCGGGAGTGACTCCTTTAGTAAAACTAGAAAAGCCTCAAAAGCACTCCATTTTAAAATCATTTGATTCTACAACGATATCAAGTTCATTACGCAATAGGTTTTCAGAAAAACCTGTCGTAGCCCTCCGTCATTTCAGATAAGTTGTATATAGTATTCGTGCTACATTTGTTGGCTTTCGTCAAGGTGTAGTGTGCGGTAGCTATATGCTGCTTATCTGCTGCATACGATGCGATTGGATTAGGGTAGTCGTGCGACTTTGTTGGCTTTCGTCAAGGATCGTGCGGGTGGGTTTAATTCAATCAAGAAATGTACGGGTTGAACTTGACTAGCGGGCTATGGTTTGTTGGCTTTCGTCAAGGTCATAGCACGTTAGGGGCAAAATTATCGGGAATTTCAAGTGTTGAAATTTGCAATGAGATTGCATACCTTCTATGAGATAGTCGGATCCCGATACCCGCTGCGAGTAAGAGTTACTTCTGGGAGAGTTTTATACATTACAATTAGCCGATCAAGTAGGTGTCTAGAAAGGTGTTAACGAGGTTACGCCTCTGGGAAAACGAGGTTTACATTAATTAGGTTCGTGCGAAAGCACGGGGGACCTCTCTCAAAGTACCGACACTGGCCTGGCTGAAAGATTGGCGAACTTGTAGTGTGTAATTAATCCCGGCTAGTCTTTCCTTTTAGGGTTTGAAGGAAGATTTGATAAAAATAGTGGGAGCCATCCTGATTAGATAAAATAATAACCAATCTATTCTTGAAAGAGCGCACGCTGAGTGTTTTCTTCTCTCTCTCTCCAGGTAGCGACCATATCACGCCTTAATCAAGATAATAATACGGAATATTGACCAAACCCGCTTGTTATACTGAGCTGGGGAACGTTGGTCCCGCTCCAACTTATAATTGTTATAAGACAGAGCAGGAAATTGCGGAATACCAGATTTCCCATGCCGCCCAAACGAAGAAAGTGCATATGATGCATCTCCTTCGGGTGTGTTCATTACAAAGAACCGTTTCTCTATATCCTCCACGTCCTGGGTATTTGATACCGGATCAGGATCCCAGATATGTAATCTGTTACATAGGGCTACAGAAAGGTAGAGAACTGAGAACGGGTGATAAGTTTCATGAGACAGAAAACGGGGCAAGTGTTGCAGCCAAGTCTGTTGGTCACTGTCACCCTGTATTACCAATACATTGATTCTGAACGAATGTTATTAGATACCGAACCTGATATACAAAATCATATCAGTCTCTTTATTAGTAAAGAAATGATATAATTTTGTATTGTTGGATAATGTTTTGAACATTTCCTATATCAAAAGTTGATCGGTTCAGGCACGTTATCTAAAAGCATTAATGTTCTAAATCAAACTACAGTTCTTAGTATACAGAACACACACAAGAGGAAGAGTTTAGAACTGAACGAATCCTTCTTGAGGTATTGTAGACTAGGTCATATCAATGCGACTCGACTAGCTGAAGTTACATATAGATGCATATTTAAATTAGTTTGAATTTACATCTTATGAAACTAGCCAGTCATGTCACAGAGATAAGATGACCACAGCTCTGTTTATTTGAAACAGAGAAAGAGTTAGTAAACTCTTGGGATGATACATGTTGATGTATGAAGGTCCCCTGTCTACACATGCCAAGACCGGTTCTTTGTACTTCATTACATTCTATGATGAACTCTCAAGATTCAGACATATGTTCCTGTTGAAACACAAGTCCGAACCTTTTGAGATATTCACGGAATATAAGTTAGAAGTAGAGAACCTAAATGAGGGTATAAGTATTATGTCCTTTGATGCGATCAGGGAGGTGAATACTTGTGCATGGAATTCCTGAACTATTCTAAAGGAGAATGAGATTCTCTCTCAGCATTACTCCTCCGAATACACCACAGCACAACGTTGTATCGGGGCGGAGCAATCGCACCCCATTCGATATGGTGCGCTCTATGATGAGTAATACTGAGTGTCCTATTTCCTTTTGGGAATTATGCGCTTGAGAAGCTGCATACCTATTGAATAGGGTTTGAATCAGATCACAGCCTACCACTCCATAAGAGATATGGTATGGGAAGAACCCATGTCTTAAGCTAGTTAAGATTTAGGGTTGTCCGGCCTATGTCTAAAAGCAAAATCCGGACAAGCTCGAGGCAAGGTTAGTTATGTAGAACTGGAAAGGTTCCAGCTATGCAAACTACATCAGATGATTTGGTACAACCAAAAGGATTCAGTAGATACCAACGAACCTCAGCCTCTCCACCGATCTAGTAGGGTTTCTCACCCACCTGAGAGATACTTCAGTTTCTCTATGACAGTGGGAGCGAGGATTGCATCATGAGATGATGACCCAACTATTTTCGAGCTGGCCATCAGGAGTGAGACTCTGTAAGAATGGCTGGATGCTTAGTGATCTGAGATGGAATCCTTATACACCAACAAAGTATGGACTTTGGATGCTTTATCTGAAGGGTTAAATCCCCATCAGGAGCAAGTATATCTTGAGAAGATTACTTGGTGTACATGGAAGAGTTGAGACTTTCAAAGCTAGACTTGTTAAAGGTCTGCATCATTGACCAGGTATGGATTATGATGAAACCTTTTCTAAGTAGCTATGCTTAAGTCCATCCAGATCCTACTTGCCACGGCTACATACCATGACTACGATATCTGGCGGTTGGGTGTCATGACTGCTTTTCTAAATGATGTTTTAGAAGAGAAAGTCTATAAGTACACAGTCAGAGGGCTTCGTAAACAGTGGGAGCAGCGGAAACGTGTACAAGATGCTTTATAGGATAAAGCAGGTATCGCGGAGTTGGAACGTCTGTTTTGATGTAGTAGTCAAAGAGTTTGACATCATCAAAATGGTAGATGAACCTTGTATAAACAAAAAGGTAGTAGGGAGTATGGTGACGATCCTCGTAGAGTACGTGGATGACATACTCTTGATAGGGAAGGAGTTTCCTATGCTACGCTCGATCAATCTCCGCTTATCAAATGATTCTCCACATAGGATCAAAATGATACCTCCTTAATCTTGAGTTTTGGATCTATGAGATAGATCTAATTGGATTCTAGGATTCTCACTAGTAGTAGTGTGATGGTATCAATCGATCCTGGGGAGAATCACTGGAAGGTTTCCAGCGTGATAAAGACGACTGAATGTCAGTCATAGGCATTATCTTTACCCTTAGTAAAGGGACGGTATGTTGGAAGAGTTCCAAGCTAGATACCGTGGCATACTAGACGATAAAGGCAAGATACATCGCTACTTAAGATGCTACCAAAGAGGCAGTCTGGGTGTATATTAGTTCATGAGATGAACTTCGTTCCTACCATTGTGAGACAATGGAGTTGTGGCTTATGCCAAGGAACGTCCGTCCCATCAGTGATCCAGACATATTCTAAGGCAGTATCACCTGATCATGGAGATAGTTGATCTCCAAGGAGATCGAGGTTAGGAGAGCAGACTCAGAGGATAACACGGTGGATCCACTCTCAAAGGCCTTTTCCCAGAGAGAGACTTTTATGGGATGGTTGAGTATGAGATACTACAACCACTGCTATCAGATGGCCCTAGTGCAAGTAGGAGATTGTTAGTTATATGTATGCCATAGAGGCCATTACTATACATAGGATGTATATTGTAGTGGATGCTTGGACATATATAAGGAGGACTTTCTTGCTCGACATGATAGTATGCTATCTGGTTGCTCTTTACCTTAACGTGTACACTGATTGTCTCTCTGTTACATGTTGGTAAAGCCCTTAGGATGTGTACTTGACTACCTGGACTATGATGCGGATCATACTAATGGGGACATGGTAGTCCATAAGTACATCCTTCAAAGTCCCTAGTCGTGGGTGTATCGAGACGGGGCATCGATATACCAGAGTAGACTAGCGTTTACCTTCTCGACCCATACAGATAGGCGATGGATGATCCCATATCCATTGGTGTTTGACATCAGAGATGGTATGCGGGTGCTCAGTGGATACTGGGTACACTGGACGGACTCGCCGAGAACTCCCAGATGGTATTATGCCTTACGTCAGATGGCAGTTCTCTGGTGACACTGGTACAGAGTAGTCTGTTGACCCGAGATCGTCATAGAGTCTTGTGTGATTCCCACTGTGCTTTGATTTCCACCTTACCACGTCCAAGAGGGCATGCAAAACGGTGGTTTTTGGGTACAGTCCCGAATCACATGGAGGCAATGAGCGATAGGAAGGGATTCGTCTCTCCCGGTATAGGGAGTTGATGTTGCGCTGTGTTCGATTGGCTATAACCGGAAATCCCTGGCCAGGGTTGCTGAGATTTACTGGTAAGTGTTACCAGTAGTTTCTCGAACTGTTATAGACCTCATATCGACACGACTTATCGAGCTATTGGGGTCTGACGTTTACCACCCCTAGGCGAGATATGCGACATATCAGACGATGAGACCGGACTGTACGGTAAGTGTTACTGGTTGGATTCACAGGAATGTGAGCGGGCTTGCTCGTCAATCTTCTGATCGCTCAATACCCGGGTGGTCGTTACGTTTAGCAGACCGCTTGCGGCTTGTGGGTGTTTGATATGATCATCACCTGCTGCCGGCGTATTGACGAGTCTTTAGAGTCCTACACAGAGGTTTCCTGGCTCAAGCGAAACGAAATAGGAGCGCATATGAGATATGTGCGGGACCGAGAATGATACCAGTATGTGATACTGTATTCGATTCTCACGATTTGTGACATTGATCGGTTATATGCGATATAGCCGGGTTATCGGATCAAGTGTTGATTCAATAAGTTGTTACTATAGATATTAGTCGGTTATATGCAGTATGACCGGATCATTAAATCAAGCGTTGATTTAATAATTTAATGCATAATTATATATTTTATATATTACTTTGCATTAACTAGTATCGGTTCACTTAAGATGGATTTTCTCACTCGCATATGCACATTGTATATATGATATAGTTTTGTGCACTTGTTTGTATCATGTTTGATGATACATGCAAACTTGGATTTGTGTAAAGACTTAAACCATGTTTAGTGAATGGTTAGGGTTTCATTTCACTTATTTATTGATATATTCTTTTTGGGTTAAAAGATAAAACAAAAACAAAATGGTTGCTTTCAAACATGAAGCTTGTTGAAGCTTCATGAAGCTTTGACCAAGTGACCATTTTGTCTTCATTTCCTTTAATCTAACCATTCACCAAAACCATAGTTAATTCTCTACACTCAACCATGGTTGGATTATGATAACCATCACTTGAATTTTCATTTTAATAAGAATTCTTTTTCCTTCTTCTTCTTCTTCATCTTCTTCATGAAGAAAAAGAAAACCCTTTCTTGCAAATTCTTAAGTGATGAATTCAAGTGAGAAAAACAAATACAAAGTGAACCCACTTCCTATTTCTTCATCCTCTACCACTTGCCAAGTAGTATAGGGTGTTTTCTTCACAAGTTTCATGACTTGGAGAAGTGGGAGCTTGATCTTGTGTTGCCTCGACGTAGATCATCTTCGGCATCGAAGTCGACGACCTACCCCGATCATTTCTTCGATGAAACCACCACGAGAGTCCGAGATCCGATGGGTACAGCGGAGGGACTTCATCATGGAGCTATGGAGGTGGAGGACCGTATCTACAAAGGTTGTTGTTTCTTTCACTTAGCAGTAAAGTCGTTTACTTGCATGTTTCGCCTAATCTCTAGTTAACGATCTAGCATTAGGGTTTCTCGGCACCGGAAAAATTTGAAATTGGCATGGTTGATGCCTTGTGAGACCTCATTAGCGTGCCTAGGAACCCAACACCTCTGATACAAGTCGTTGTAATTCTTCAATGTTTTCAGAGAGGTGGAGGGTCCCAACAGCCAACAGCTCTTGGGTGCACTCCTAAACCCATGATCACATCCCAATGGACCGCAACGTATTTAAACAAGCTATGGACTGCAACGTCTTTAAATTAGCTATGGACTGAAACGTCCTTAAACTAAACCCTCACCCTAAAAATGGTGATCTACGGACCGTGACGTCCCTAAACTAAAGCCATAGAGCCCAAATACTCTTTTGTTGGATCAAAAATGATCCTAAACCCCTGTTAAGTAGATCTTAGTCCAAGATTGGACTAATATATTCTTAACAAACATTTAAATTGATCTTAATCTTAAATGAGATTAACGATCCTTAAATCAAACCAAACCTAAATCTAAGAATATACGGATTTGGACTAATCCACGCCCTACGGGCGACAACATAAATTAATCTCCGTATACAATCCATGGGCAACCAAAAATAAAACAAACACACACAACACGAAGTGAGCATTTGGAGCAGGAGAAAGTGGTTATCGCAACGCGGTAACGTAATTAACTGCAGGGGCTTCCACCTACAGGGAAGGGCGTCCCCATAATCAAAAACCCCTCGCCAATAAGGGGGAATCTGATGAAGTCTGCTACAACGGCCACATCTATCCAAACCTCCGATACACGGTGCCATAAATCAACTTGGTATCTTTGGAGAGGTGAACGGATAAACCTAAATAGCATCTGCCCCCAAATTTAGGAAAGACGTTTGTCTTCCCTGTTTTCGGCGGTAAATAAAGACCTTGGCCAATGCAATTGGGATTTACTGATAGGATGATCAGTAGTTTCCCGAATTGGTCCTGAGCCGCATCAACACGAATTATCGGGTTATTAGGGTTTGACATTTACCGCCCCTTAGACCCGATATGCGATACTTTTAGACGAAGAGACCAGACTGTACGGAGATTGTCTCGGATAGGCTCAGTAGGGGTTCAGACAAGTTTGCTGCCTTCCTTTTCGACAGGTACCTGGGTAGCCGTTATGTGCAGCTAGTACCGCTGACGTGCTTGTAGTTAATGTTAGGGATACGTATGCCCTAGAGGCCATTATTGTACATTGATGTATATTATAGTGGATGCTTGGACATATATATAGAGGACTTTCTTGCTCAACATGATAGTATGCTATCTGGTTGCTCTTTATCTTAACATGTACACTTGTATTATTATATTGTCTCTCTGATACATGTTGATAAAGCCCTTAGGATGTTGGCTTGACTATCAGGACTATGATGCAGATCATACTACCGGGACTTGTGTAGTCTCCAAGAACATCCTTTAACAGTTCTTAGTCCAGAGAGTATCGAGACATGGCATCGATATTCCAGAGTAGACTAGTGTGTACGTTTCTCGACCTTGTATAGGGTGATGGTTGATCCCATATCCATTGGTGTTTGACATCAAAGATTGTACAAAGGTGCTCATCAGAGAATGGGTACACCAAACAGGACTCACCGAGAACCCTTAGATGATACTATACCTATCGTCAGATAGCAGTTCTCTGGTGACACTGATATAGATTAGTCTATGGACCTGAGATTGTCATAGAGTCTTGTGTGGTTCTCACCGTGCTTTGATTTCCTCCCTACCACGGCTCAAAAGATTCGTGCAAATAGAAGGATTTTGGGTACAGTCCTGAGTCACATGGAGGCAATGAGCGATAGGAGGGGTTTCGTCTCTTCCGGTATAGGGAGTTGATGTTGCGCTATGCTCAATTGGGTATAACAGGAAGTCCCTGGCCAGTGATGTAGATGAGATTTACTGGTACGTGTTATCAGTAGTTTCTCATACCATTATAAGCCACACATTGGCATGACTTATCAAGTTATTGGGGTCTGACGATTCCACCCCCAAACTCGATATGCGACATATCAGATGAAGAGACTGGACTGTACGGTAAGTGTTACTTATAGGCTTCATGGGAGTTTGGACAAGCTTACATGTTGATCTTCTAATCGCTCAATACCTGGGTAGCCGTTACGTCCGGCTAGTACCGCTGACGGCTTGTGGGTAACTGATGTGATCATTACCTACTGTTGGTGTATTGGTGAGTTTTTAGAGTCCCACAAAGAAGTTTCCTAGTTCAAGCGAAACGAAATAAGGAACATATGCTGATATGTGCGGGGGACCTGATTAAATACGAGTATGTGAAACCGTATTCTAATCTGGCGGTTATTTGATATCAGTTAGGTTATATGTGATATAACCGGATTATTGAATCAAGTGTTGATTTGATAATGTGATATACAGATAAATGATATTAGTCGGTTATATGTGATATAACCAGATTATTAAATCAAGTGTTGATTTAATAATATGATATATATTTATATTAGATATAATTATATATTAACTAATATTATTAGCTCACTAATTATTTTCTTATATATATATATATATATATATATATATATATGAAGCATGGTTCATTTTCTATTTTGTGAAAATAGAAAATGAGGTTGAAAGTTGAGGAGATATTTGTAGTATGGAAAGGCATGGGATTTTCTATTATCTTATTCATTTGTATTCACTATTGATACATGGGTGCAATTTATTATTGGAATAAATTGTATGCTTCAATAAGTGAATACAAGGGTGAGCCATTTTTTCTTCACTTGAGACTTACTTGCTCATTTTGCTTTAGCCATTCTAGCTCTCTCCATCTTCTACATTCTCCACCTCCAAGCTCGATCCCTCACATTAGTTGTAAACTCTTGAGCTTGTGAGAACCCTAGTGAGAAAACAAAACCCCTACATCACCATCCTATACTTAGTTAGCACTTGAGTGTAGTGAGTTTCCTTCACTAAAGAGTTTAGTGAAGAGGTAGCTTGGATTAGTGGAGCTTTAGATGGATCATCTTCGGCACGAAGATCGCGAAGGGAGCTTCTTCAAACTTCAAGTGGAGCTACGGGGAGTCGTAGGGACTACAACCCGGAGCTTAAGAAGTGAAGGACACGGTCTACAAAGGTTGTAGCCACCTCCTTCTCTTAGTATTATGTTTTGTTATATCATAGTTAAACCCTAATCATCTAGTTTCGATTCATGTTTAGTGTTAATTAGCATCCCAAAATTTTTAAAATGGCATGCTTGATGCTAGTAAAAACCAATGGTGGTGCTAACAAACACTTTCATGGTATTAGAGCTACTATGCATTAGACATCGATCTATGGGGGGTTCTCACTGTGTGACAGTGTGGCGAAGCATAAGCTCTTACCCCAAGGGTGTCCTGAGACCGGAAGGTGTTCCGGAGGGTTGTAGTCCTTGGGAGGGGGCATACATAAAAAGTAGCTGCCGAGGGACCTGTAGGTGCTATGGTGACCCCATTGGATGGGGTGGCTGCCTGACATTCATGGTATCAGAGACAAGTTAAAAGATTAGACGATGTTATCTAGATTATGAAAATGAAACAACTCCGAAACCGAAACCCAAGAAACCCAGTTTCTGTCGATTTTGAAATGAACTCTGAAATTTTTTTAAACATGTGCAGAAGCTTGCATTTGATGTAACTAGAACACAAGAAAAAATCGAGACCCAAACTTTTTGTTCTGGCCGGCGAAAGTCCCAAAAGGACTGACCTCGCTGGTTTTACTATTGGTGTTTGGGCTCAAGTTTATTTTGTGTTCTGTAGTGTTAAGTCTAGGGTTTCATGTTTATGTTTGTTTAGCCCAGTTTGCATGTGATGTTAACTTTTCTATTAGGGCTATTCGGAGTGTTTCATAGTCGTGTTTTAACGTCGTTTCGGGTTTAAGTTTGATATGTGATACAATATTTGGAATCCATATTTAATTAGTTTTGTGAAAACTAGTTAGTGTTAGTAAATCTAGCATGTTAGTCTCTATTGATCGATTGCCACGAAGTTTCGATTCAAATTGAAACTCCGTCGCAATCGCGTATCATACGCGAATACTCGTCAGATAACTTTACTATGTAGCCATGCTCCATAGCCCCGACCAAGTGACTTTAGGAGAACCCCGTTGCCAAAAGCATCCACTCGAGTGCTCGCGGCCATGGTGTTCCACCTAAGTGCACTTGGTCGACGACATCGGGGGTGTGGCCATCTATTAAAGTTCCCGACGAGTATTCGATCGGATAGTCGAGAATCTTGTTGAATTACCCGACTAAGTTATTGAAAAGTGTTTTCGATATGAGACTAAAATGCAAGGTTTATAAGGTTAGGCATGAAATTCATAATTTGAGATATTCCGGGTTTATGATGTCTAAGGAAATGCATATTCTAATTATTGTAGTTTTTCATTTTTTTTTTGCGACCGTAAGTGTAATATGTGAGGTATCCCAAATCTCGTTGCTATATGTTAACGACATTTAGGATACGCATATTTACTTACGTTGATGACATGTGATATTATGTGTTGCTGTGATATGTTATATTGGATCGTCGTGAATGAATAGCCGGGGTTTTTTGCTTGGGATGAGAGTTTCTCAATTTTCATTCATATAAAAAATGTATGTAATATTCTTTTATTGGGACACTTCCGGGTTGAGGATGATGTCACCATTGATCTATATTATTTACTTTTCCGCATTAGGACAGACCCATGGCGGGGAGCACAAGTAACCGGGTTCTGGAGTCCAGTGGGAGACCATCTTGAGGAGTCGAGACCGGGTCTCCTAACTCTAGAATTGGCAGGGTTGCTTGCCGCTCTCGTAGGGGTATAAGGATGTGGGTTTGGCTATTCATCACGACTGTGGAATCCGTGTTTTTCATTATTGGCTTAATTTAAAACACGGACCTCCTATTATATTCAATATTTCATATGTTGACTTCTGCTGCTTGGTTCTGTGATGTGATCATATAACTGTGTGAGACGAATGCTATTATATATATGATATATAATAAACGTTGCTTATGTTTTGCACCCACGCTAGTCCAGCCCCCGCTCTGCCGTTAGTTAAGTAACCTAACGGTGCATGAAAGGGCCCCGTGGCGAATGCGGATGGCATAAGCGTACGTTCTATTTTCGTTTCTTTTTCTGTAATGTTTAGGGAAACATAAATGATGGGACTTCATTAATGAGATTAATGAAAAGAAAAGAAACCTAAAAATATTATAGAATCAAAAGTTTTTAAAAAAGGCAGTCTAGTTCTTGCTTTGCATAGTGGTATTCCTTGATGAATATCCAGCACCTCATTCGATGAGGAAAGAGCCGAGATCCATTCACCGGGAGTGACCTCTTTAGCAAAACTAGCAAATGCTACAACCCACTCGGTTTTGTTTTAATAACTTCTCAAGTTCTTGCTTTGCATAGTGGTATTCCTTGATGAATATCCAGCAACTCATTCGATGAGGAAAGAGCCGAGATCCCTTCACCGGGAGTGACCTCTTGAACAAAACTAGCAAAAGCTATAAAAACACTCCTTTTTCAAATCACTAGATTCTACAACGATATCAAGTTCATTACGTTAAAAGTTTTCTTAAAAACCAGCCGTAGCCCTCCGTCATTTCAGATAAGTACTATTTAGTATTCATGCTACGTTTGTTGGCTTGCGTCAAGGCGTAGTGTACGGTAGCTGATTAGTACTTATATGCCACATTTGATACGATTGGATTAGGGTAGTCGTACAACGTTGTTTGGCCTGTGTCAAGGGTCGTAAGGGTGGGTTTAATTTAATCACGAAATGAACGGGTTGAACTTGACTAGCGGCCTATGGTTTGTTGGCCTGCGTTAAGGTCATAGGACGCTAGGGGTAAAAAATATATTGAGAATTTCAAGTGTTGAAATTTGCAATGAGATTGCATACCTTCTATATGATAGTTGGATCCCAATACCCACTGCGAGTAAGTGTTACTCCTAAGAGAGTTTTCCACTTTACAATTAGCCGATCCACTAGGTGTCTAAGAAAGGTGTTAACGGGGTTATTCCCCTATGGAAATGAGGTTATTTAATTAGTTCCATGCGAAAACATGGGGAGACTCCCTCGGAGTATCAATACCTGCCTGGCTGACCGATTGACGAACTTGTAGGGT
Organism: Agapanthus africanus; assembly: GCA_030015575.1. NCBI lineage: Eukaryota > Viridiplantae > Streptophyta > Magnoliopsida > Asparagales > Amaryllidaceae > Agapanthus > Agapanthus africanus. The sequence goes on along the minus strand of CM057338.1, from coordinate 824,265,061 downwards.
GTAATTAATCCCAGCTAATCTTACCTTTTAGGGTTTGAAGGAAGATTTGATAAAAAAAGTGGGAGCCATCCTGATTAGATAAGATAATAACCAACCTAATCTTGCAAAGAGCGCACACAAAAGTGATTATCCTTCTCTCTCTCCTGATAGCGACCAATGACACGCTTAATCAAGATAATAATATGGATGTATTGTCCGAACCCACTTATTATACTGGGCTAGGTTCCGCTCTATCTTATGATTGTCATAAGTCTGAGCAAGGAATAGGGGAATATCCGGATTCCCAAGCCACCCGAACGAAGAAGGAGCATGCTGATACATCTTCTTCGGGTGTGTTCGTTACCAAGAACTGTTTCTCAGTTAGCTCTACGTCCTGGGTATTGGATACCGGATAAGGATTCCATGTATGTAATTTATTACATGGGCTAAAGAGAGGTAGAGAACTGGGAAATGGTGATAAGTCTCTAGTAGTAGGAAATTGTGCAATTGTTGCAGCCAAAGCAGTTGGCGAATATCACCCAGTGTTACCAACTGGTAATACATTGATTCTGAATGACTGTTACAACGTACCAAAGATGATGTGCAATATTATATCAGTTTCCTTGCTAACTAAAGAAGGATATAATTTCACATTAGATGATAATGTTATGAACATTTTTCTCAATCAAGTGTTGATTTGGTTTGGTACGTTATGTAATGGTATATACGTTCTAAATCAAACGACAGTTCTAAACGTACAGAACACACACAAGAGGAAAAGTTCAGAAATAAATGAAGACTTCTTGTGGCATTATAGACTAAGTCATATCAATACGACAAGACTGACTAAGTTGCATAAGGATGGATATTTGAATCCGTCCGAATTTATATCTTATGAAACTTTCCAGTCATGTCTCAAAGGCAGGATGACCAAATCTCCATTTACTAGACACGGAGAAAGAGCTACTGAACTCTTGGGACTGATACATAGTGATGTATGCGGTCCTATATCTACATATGCCAGGAATGGTTTCTCGTACTTTATTACATTCACCGATGATCTCTCAAGATTCGGACATACGTTCTTGTTGAAACACAAGTCTGAATCTTTTGAGAAATTAAAGGAATATAAGTACGAAGTTGAGAACCAGACGGGTAAAACTATTAAAATCCTTCGATCTGATCGGGGAGGAGAATACTTAAGCACAGAATTCTGTGATTATTTAAAAGAGAATAGGATTCACTCTTAGTTTACTCCTCCGTATACACCACAACACAACGGTGTATCGGGACGGAGGAATCGCACCCTATTAGATATGGTGCGCTCTATGATGAGTACTGCTGAGTTGTCTATTTCTTTTCAGGGTTATGCACTTGAGACAGCTGCATACCTATTGAATAGGGTTCCGACCAACTGTGCCTACCACTCCATATAAGATATGGAATGGGAAGAGACCACCTCTTAAACGAGTTAAGATATAGGGTTGTCCGGCCCATGTTAAAAGGAAAAATCCGGACAAGCTCGAGGCGAGGTCTGTTTTGTGCAAGTTTGTAGGATATCCAAAAGATTCTTATGGATATATCTTCTACCATTCTGAGGAACAAAAAGTGTATGTTTCTCAACATACCACCTTTTTAGAAAAGGAATTTCTTGTGAAAGAAATTAGTGGTAATGAGGTAGAACTGGAAGAAGTTTCAGCAACACAAACTATAACAGACAATTTGGTAGAACCGGAGAATTCAATAGTCCCCAACGAACTTCAGCCACTCCGTAGATCTAGTAGGGTTCCTTATCCACCTTAGAGATACTACGATTTTCTCATAGATGGTAGGAGCGAGGATTGCATCATGGAAGATGATGACCCAACTAGTTTTGAGCAGGCCATCACAAGTAGGGACTCTGTGAAATGGCTGGATGCTATGCGATCTGAGATGGAATCCATGTACACCAACAAAGTATGGGCTTTGGAAGTTGCTCCTGAAGGGGTAAAACCCATCGGGAGCAAGTGGATCTTTAAGAAGAAAATTGGTGTAGATGGAAAGGTTGAGGCCTTCAAAGCTAGACTTGTAGCAAAAGGTTTTCGTCAACGACCAGGTGTCGACTATGATAAAACCTTTTCTCCTGTCTCTATGCTTAATTCCATCAGGATCCTACTTGCCATTGTTGCATACCATGACTATGAAATTTGGCAGATGGACGTCTAGACCGCTTTTCTAAATAGTGATTTAGAAGAGAGCGTGTACATGACACAGCCAGAGGACTTCATAGATAGTAGGAGCAGCAGAAGTGTGTGCAAGCTGCTTAAATCAATCTATGGATTAAAGCAGGCATCGCGGAGCTGGAACATCTGTTTCGATGAAGCTATCAAAGAGTCTGACTTTATCAAAAACGTAGATAAACCTTGTATATATAAGAAGGTTGTAGAGAGTAAGCTTGTCTTCCTCGTATTGTACGTGGATGACAGACTCTTGATAGGAAACGATGTTCCTATGCTATACTCGGTCAAGCTCTTCTTATCACACAAGTTCTCCATGAAAGTCTAGGTGATTCCTCCTACATCGTGGGGATTAAGATCTATAGAGATAGTGTTAAGTTACGGCAGCGCCCCGGCCGTCAATCCGAGGCCAAATGCGGAACAAAAACTTTTCAAACTTGATGCTACTACAACCAATTACCCCGATCGAACCATTAACCATTTACTATCTAACAACTGTAAAGTGTTTAGAGATTATACTGATCGATCCGTGTCCTTCGGTCTTCAATCTCTTCCCAAGCTCCTCGCTGGATGCCCTGAATATGTCCGCTCTCCGATCTCACTCGTCGAAGTGGCTCCACGAATATGGTTCTTTATACGGGCTCCCGCTTCAAACCGAAGCAATTCGGACATGAAGTTTTCTAGCCGACATGTCCAAGGTGAAGTAGAGATAGTATGTGATTACTTTGTCTCAATCACCCTAGAATTCTCAACACATGAGAGGGATAGGGTGGAGGTGAAGAAGATGTTAGTTGTATGTATGCCCTAGAGGCCATTACTGTACATTGGATGTATATTGTAGTGGATGCTGGGACATATATAGGGAGGACTTTCTTGCTCGACATGATAGTATGCTATCTGGTTACTCTTTACCTTAACGTGTACATTGATTTTCTCTCCGTTACATGTTGGTAAAGCCCTTAGGATGTGTACTTGACTACCTGGACTATGATGCGGATCATACTAGTGGGGACATGGTAGTCCATAAGTACATCCTTCAAAGTCCCTAGTCGTGGGTGTATCGAGACGGGGCATCGATATACCAGAGTAGACTAGCGTATACCTTCTCGACCCATACAGATGGGCGATGGATGATCCCATATCCATCGGTGTTTGACATCAGAGATGATATACGGGTGCTCAGTAGAGACTGGGTACACTGGACGGACTCGCCGAGAACTCCCAGATGGTATTATACCTTACGTCAGATGGCAGTTCTCTGGTGACACTGGTACAGAGTAGTCTGTTGACCCGAGATCGTCATAGAGTCTTGTGTGGTTCCCACTGTGCTTTGATTTCCATCTTACCACGTCCAAGAGGGCGTGCAAAAACGGTGGTTTTTGGGTACAGTCCCGAATCATATGGAGGCAATGAGCGATAGGAGGGGATTCGTCTCTCCCGGTATAGGGAGTTGATGTTGCGCTGTGTTCGATTGGCCATAACAGGAAATCCCTGGCCAGGGTTGCTGAGATTTACTGGTAAGTGTTACCAGTAGTTTCTCGAATTGTTATAGACCTCATATCGGCTCGACTTATCGAGCTATTGGGGTCTGACGTTTACCACCCCTAGGCAAGATATGCGACATATCAGACGACGAGACCGGACTGTACGGTAGTGTTACTGGTTGGATTCACTGGAGTGTGAGTGGGCTTGCTCGTCGATCTTCTGATTGCTCAATACCCGGGTGGCCGTTACGTTTAGCAGACCGCTTGCGGCTTGTGGGTGTTTGATATGATCATCACCTGCTGCCGGCGTATTGACGAGTCTTTAGAGTCCTACACAGAGGTTTCCTGGCTCAAGCGAAACGAAATAGGAGCGCATATGAGATATGTGCAGGACCGAGAATAATGCGTGTATGTGATACCGTATTTCATTCTCGCGATGAATGTATCGATTGGTTGTATGCGATATAACCTAGTTATCGAATCAAGGGTTGATTCGATAAGCCGATACATTGGATATTAGTCGGTTGTATGCGATATGACCGGATCGTTAAATCAAGTGTTGATTTAATGATTTAATGTATAATTATATATATGATATATTACTTTGCATTAACTAGTATCGGTTCACTTTAAAAGGATTTTCTCACTTGGTTGTACAAGTTGTATATGTGATATACTTTTTGTGCAAATGATTGTATCATGTTTGATGATACATGTTAACTTGGTTAAGTGTAAAGATTAAACCATGGTTAAGTTAATGATTAGGGTTTTGATTATCTTATTTATTTATTTATTTACTTGTTTTGGAAAAGATAAAGAAAGAATGGTGGCTTTGTTTGTTTGTTTGTTGAAGATTCATGAAGCTTTGACTTAGTCACCATTCTTGTCTTCATTCTTAACCCTAACCATTTAAGCAAACCATGGTCTATTCTCTACACTTAACTAGGGTTAGGTTATGATAAGTATTCATATCATTTATCCTTTTTTAAATGAGACTTATCATAAGATTCATCTTCTTCTTCTTCTTCATCACTTGAAGAAAGCTTACTTCATCAATGGTGATTAATGAAAAGAGTGAGAAATCCAATTCTAAAGTGAACCCACTTCCTATTTCTTCATCCTCTATCTCTTTCCAAGTAGTAGAGTGTGTTTCCTTCACAAGTTTTCATAGCTTGGTGAAGGTGGAGCTTGATCTAGTGATGCCTCGACGTAGATCATCTTCGGCACGTTGTCGATGACCTAGCCCGCTCTTTCTCCGATGAAGCCGACGCTAGAGCCCGGGATTTGATATGGAAAGCGAGGAGACTTCATTGCGGAGCTATGGAGGTGGAGAAACGGATCTACAAAGGTTGTATGTTCGTTTACTTTTAGTTAAGATGTTAACTAGCTCGTTTTGTCGCCTAAAAATCTAGCCAACGATCTTGTTAGGGTTTCTCGGCACCGTTAAAATTTCAAATCGGCATGGTTGATGCCTTGTGAGACCTCCTTGGTGTGCCTAGGAACCTTTCATTGGTATCAGAGCCTAGCTAGAGCCTTAGGCGAAGTCTAGACGACGTTAGAAGTCCGATCGAACCGAAAACTTGAACCCAAAAATGCTCTCTGTACTTTTTCAGAAATCTGGTCTTTTTCGAAATTAAAAATATGCAGAAAAATCAGCAGGGAATTTGATGAATTACTGTGGAGCACGTGTCGTTGATTCCTCCAAAGTGCGGCGGAACCGCGGCACAAGCTGGCTTGTGCGGCGGTTCCGCGGCAAAGAAGCCACATCAGCTTTTGTCGTTTTCGCTGTAACTCCTCATTTTTAGTGCTGTATTTTATGGAATATTTTAATATTTACTCTACAGTTGAGTTTTCTGGGGTTGTTTAGGGAATTCGAAGATTCGATCGGACTATCTAATTTTGTCACTTTGTTATTCCGGATAATTTTTGAATATGTTAAAAAGTTCGACCGGATATAAATACCCAATTTTTCCCCTGTCGGGAAATTTCCAAGTGTTGGATTTTTCCGTGGTTTAAAGACGTTCTAAGTAGTGCAAGTAACGCGATGGACCCTCTAGAAGACAACAAACCTTAACTCGATTATGTGACCGTCTTGAACTGCCCTTTGAACCTTCGGGTTTGGGGCAGTACGGCGTGCCACATGTGAGGCGTTGGCTTGACCCTTCTACGGCTGGACCGTTGGTACTGAGGCACGAACTGAATGTTTTTAGACTTGTTTCATGTGTTGATCAGTATCGGGAAAACTTGGGTGTTTGAATGTTCGATCGGAAAGTTTAACATTTTCTAATTAACTGGAATGTGATACAATAATTGGAATTCACAAGTAGTTATGAGATAACTCAATGAATGTTATAAACATAGCATTTTAGTCTCAATTGATCGGTTGCCACGGAATTTTGATGTGATCAAAAGTCCGTCGCAATCACGTAGTGTACGCAGATACTCGCCGGGTAAACTTAATAGACAGCCTCACTCCATAGCCCCGACCAAGTGACTGTAGGAGAACCCCGTCGCCGAAAGCATCCGTTCGGGTGCTCGCGGTAGCGGTGTTCCGCCTTGGTGCACTTCGTCGATGGTATCGGGGGTGCGACCGTCTACTGAAGTTTGCGACGAGCATTCGATCAGGATGTCGGGAATCTTGTTGAATTGCCCGACTTGATATTGAAAAGTGTTTTCGATTTTGAGACTAAAATGTGGGGTTTATAATTGTTAGGCATGCGATTTCTAAGTAATTCATTTGGTCAGGCATGCGATGTCTGAGGTGATTGCGGATTCCAACTGTTGTAGTTTTACACTTTCTTTTCTGTGACCGTAAGTGTAATATGTGATATCGCCGGTTTCGTTGCTATATGTCAACGACAATTGGGATGCGTATATTTACTTACGTTGATGACATGTGATGTTATGTGTTGCTGGATATGTTATATTGGATCGTCGTGTTTGAATAGCCGGGGGTTTTTATGTGAGATGAGTGTTTTTCATTTTCATTCATGTAAAAACTTGTATGTAATATTCTTTTATTGGGGCACTTCCAGGTTGCGGAAGATGTCACCGTTTGTATATTATTTACTTTTCCGCACTAGGATAGACCCAAGGAGGGGAGCACAAGTAACCGGGTTCTGGAGTCCAGAGGGAGACCAACTCGAGGAGTCGAGTCCGGGTCTCCTAACTCTAGAATTGGTAGGGTTACTTGCCGCTCTCGTTGGGGTCTAGAGGTGTGGGTTTGGCTATTCATCGCGACCGTGGAATCCGTGTTTTATACTGGCTCATATTGAAAACACGGACGTCCTAGTATATCCAATATTTCATATGATTCTTCTGCTGCGATATCTGTGATGTGATCATGTGATATGTTCTGTGATGGATACTGTATATAGTATATATGATATATTATATAGACGTTACTTATGTTTTACACCCGCGTTAGCCCTGCCCCGCTCTGCCGTTAGTTACCTAACCTAACGGTGCACGAGGGGACATCGAGGCGAATGCGGATGGCATAAGTGTACGTCGTATTTATCTGTGATGTTTAGGTACTTAAATGATGGGACTTCATTAATGTGATTAATGAAATAAAAGAAACCTCAGATGTTGTAGAATCGAATTTCAAAATAAAACAGGTAGCTATAGTTCTTGCTTTGCACAGCGGTATATATGATATATCCTGCACCTTATTCGATAAGGAAAGGACCGAGATCCCTTCACCGGGAGTGACTCCTTTAGCGATAACTGGCAGATGCTACACACTCGGTTTGGTTTTTTGAGTGCTTTTAAGTGTTTTTGCTTTGCACAGTGATATATATGTCCCGCACCTCATTCGACGAGGAAAGGACCGACGATCCCTTCACCGGGAGTGACTCCTTTAGCAAAACTAGAAAAGCCTCAAAAGCACTCTATTTTAAAATCATTTGATTCTACAACGATATCAAGTTCATTACGCAATAGGTTTTCAGAAAAACCTGTCGTAGCCCTCCGTCATTTCAGATAAGTAGTAGTTAGTATTCGTGCTACGTTTGTTGGCCTGCGTCAAGGCGTAGTGTGCGGTAGCTAACTAGTATTTATCTGCTTATGCATATGATGCAGATTGGATTAGGGTAGTCATGCGACTTTGTTGGCCTGCGTCAAGGGTCGTGCGGGTGGGTTTAATTCAATCAGGAAATGACGGGTTGAACTTGACTAGTGCACTATGGTTTGTTGGCCTGCGTCAAGGTCATAGGACGCTAGGGGCAAAATTATCGGGAATTTCAAGTGTTGAAATTTGCAATGAGATTGCATACCTTCTATGAGATAGTTGGATCCCGATACCCGCTGCGAGTAATTGTTACTCCTGGGAGAGTTTTACATATTACAATTAGTCGATCAAGTAGGTGTCTAGAAAGGTGTCAACGGGTTTACGCCTCTGGGAAAACGAGGTTTACATTAATTAGGTTCGTGCGAAAGCACGGGGGACCTCCCTCAGAGTACCGACACTGGCCTGGCTGAAAGATTGGCGAACCTGTAGCGTGTAATTAATCCCGGCTAGTCTTTCCTTTTAGAGTTTGAAGGAAGATTTGATAAAAAGCAGTGGGAGCCATCCTGATTAGATAAAATAAATAACCAATCTGATCTTGCAAGAGCGCACGCTGAGTGTTTTCTTCTCTCTCTCTCCAGGTAGCGACCATATCACGCCTTAATCAAGATAATAATACGGAAAATTGACCGAACCCGCTTGTTATACTGTGCTGGGGAACGTTGGTCCCGCTCCAACTTATAATTGTTATAAGACTGAGCAGGAAATTGGGGAATACCAGAATTCCCGTGCCGCCCAAACGAAGAAAGTGCATGAGATGCATCTCCTTCGGGTGTGTTCATTACAAAGAACTGTTTCTCAGTATCCTCTGCATCCTGGGTATTTGATACCGGATCAAAATCCCAGATATGTAATCTGTTACATAGGGCTACAATAGGGTAGAAAACTGAAAACGGGTGATAAGTTTCATGAGGCAGAAAACGGGGCAAGAGTTGCAGCCAAGTCTGTTGGTCACTATCACCCTGTATTACCAATACATTGATTCTGAACGAATGTTATTAGATATCGAACCTGATATACAAAATCATATCAGTCTCTTTATCAGCAAAGAAATGATAAAATTTTGTATTGTTGGATAATGTTTTGAACATTTCCTATATCAAAAGTTGATCGGTTCAGGCACGTTATCTAAAAGCATTAATGTTCTAAATCAAACTACAGTTCTTAGTATACGGAACACACACAAGGGGAAGAGTTCAGAAATGAACAAATTCTTCTTGAGGTATTGTAGACTAGGTCATATCAATGCGACCCGACTAGCTGAAGTTACATATAGATGCATATTTAAATGAGTTTGAATTTACATCTTGTGAAACTTTCCAGTCATGACAGAGATAAGATGACCACAACTCTGTTTATTGGAAACAGAGAAAGAGTTAGTAAACTCTTGGGATGATACATGTTGATGTATGTCAGGTCCCCTGTCTACATATGCCAGGACTGGTTCTTTGTACTTCGTTACATTCTCTGATAATCTCTCAAGATTCAAACATATGTTACTGTTGAAACACAAGTCCGAATCTTTTGAGATATTCACAGAATATAAGTTAGAAGTAGAGAACCAAAATAAGGGTATAAGTATTATGTCCTATGATGAGATCAAGGAGAAGAATACTTGAGCATGGAATTCTTGGATTATTCTAAAGGAGAATGAGATTCTCTCTCAGGATTACTCCTCCGTATACACCATAGCACGATGGTATATCGGGGCGGAGCAATCACACCCTATATGATAAGGTGTGCTCTATGATGAGTACTACTGAGTTACCTATTTCCTTTTGGGGGTTATGCACTTATGAAGATGCATATCTATTGAATAGGGTTCAAATCAAATCAGTTGCCTACCACTTCATATGTGATATGGAAAGGGAAGAGCCCATGTCTTAAGCTAGTTAAGATTTGGGGTTGTCCGGCCTATGTCTAAAAGCAAAATCCGGACAAGCTCGAGGCAAGGTCTGTTATGCAGAACTGGAAATGTTCCAGCCATACAATCTGCAGCTGTTGATTTGGTAGAACCAAAGGATTCAGTAGTTACCAACGAACCTCAGCCTCTCCGCCGATCTAGTAGGGTTCCTCACCCACCTGAGAGTTACTTCGGTTTCTCTATGACAGTGGGAGCGAAGATTGCATCATGAGATGATGACCCAACTAGTTTCGAGCTGGCCATCAGGAGTGGGACTCTGTAAGAATGGCTGGATGCTTAGCGATCTGAGATAAAATCCTTATGCACCAACAAAGTATGGACTTTGGTTGCTATATCTGAAGGGTTAAATCCCCATCAGGAGCAAGTATATCTTGAGAAGATTACTTGGTGTAGATGGAAAAGTTGAGACTTTCAAAGATAGACTTGTTAAAGGTTTTCGTCATCGACCAGGCGTGGATAATGATGAAACCTTTTCCAGTGGCTATGCTTAAGTCCATCCAGATCCTACTTGCCACGGCTATATACCATGACTACGATATCTAGTGGTTGGGTGTCATGACAGCTTTTCTAAATGATGTTTTAGAAAAGAGCGTCTATAAGTACACAGCCAGAGGGCCTCGTAGACAGTGGGAGCAGCGGAAACGTGTGCAAGATGCTTTATAGGATAAAGCAGGCATCGCGAAGTTGGAAGATCTGTTTTGATGTGTTAGTCAAAGAGTTTGACATCATCAAAATGGTAGATGAACCTTGTATAAACAAAAAGATAGTAGGGAGTATGGTGGCGATCCTCGTAGAGTACGTGGATGACATACTCTTGATAGGGAAGGAGTTTCCTATGCTACGCTCGATCAATCTCCGCTTATCACAATGATTCTCCACATAGGATCAAAATGATACCTCCTAAATCCTGGATTTTGGATCTATGAGATAGATCTAAATGGATGTTAGGATTCTCGCTAGTTGTAGCGAGACGGTATCAATTGATCCTGGGGAAAATCACTGGAAAGGTTCCAGGGTGATAATGACGACTGAATGTCAGTCGCAGGCATTGTCTTTACCCTCAGTAAATGGACAGTATGTTGGAAGAGTTCCAAGCTAGATACCGTGGCATACTAGACGATTAAGGCTGGATACATCGCTACTTAAGATGCTACCAAAGAGGCAGTCTGGGTGTATATTGGTTCATGAGATGAACTACGTTCCTACCATTGTGAGACAATGGAGTTGTGGCTTATGCCAAGGAACGCAGGTCCTATCAGTGATCCAGACATATTCTAAGGCAGTATCACCTGATCATGGAGATAGTAGACCTCCAGGGTGATCGAGGTTAGGAGAGCAGACACAGAAGATAACACGGCGGATCCACTCACGAAGGCCTATTCCCAGAGAGAGACTTTTATGGGATGGTTGAGTATGAGATACTACAACCACTGCTATCAGATGGCCCTAGTGCAAGTGGGAGATTGTTAGTTGTATGTATGCCCTAGAGGCCATTACTGTACATTGGATGTATATTGTAGTGGATGCTGGGACATATATAGAGAGGACTTTCTTGCTCGACATGATAGTATGCTATTTGGTTACTCTTTACCTTAACGTGTACATTGATTGTCTCTCCGTTACATGTTGGTAAAGCCCTTAGGATGTGTACTTGACTACCTGGACTATGATGCGGATCATACTAGTGGGGACATGGTAGTCCATAAGTACATCCTTCAAAGTCCCTAGTCGTGGGTGTATCGAGACGGGGCATCGATATACCAGAGTAGACTAGCGTGTACCTTCTCGACCCATACAGATGGGCGATGGATGATCCCATATCCATCGGTGTTTGACATCAGAGATGATATACAGGTGCTCAGTAGAGACTGGGTACACTGGACGGACTCGCCGAGAACTCCCAGATGGTATTATACCTTACGTCAGATGGCAGTTCTCTGGTGACACTGGTACAGAGTAGTCTGTTGACCCGAGATCGTCACAGAGTCTTGTGTGGTTCCCACTGTGCTTTGATTTCCATCTTACCACGTCCAAGAGGGCGTGCAAAACGGTGGTTTTTGGGTACAGTCCCGAATCACATGGAGGCAATGAGCGATAGGAGAGGATTCGTCTTTCCCGGTATAGGGAGTTGATGTTGCGCTGTGTTCGATTGGCTATAACAGGAATTCCCTGGCCAGGGTTGCTGAGATTTACTGGTAAGTATTACCAGTAGTTTCTCGAATTGTTATAGACCTCATATCGACACGACTTATCGAGCTATTGGGGTCTGACGTTTACCACCCCTAGGCAAGATATGCGACATATCAGACGACGAGACCGGACTGTACGGTAGTGTTTCTGGTTGGATTCACTGGAGTGTGAGCGGGCTTGCTCGTCGATCTTCTGATCGCTCAATACCCGGGTGGCCGTTACGTTTAGCAGACCGCTTGCGGCTTGTGGGTGTTTGATATGATCATCACCTGCTGCCGGCGTATTGACGAGTCTTTTGAGTCCTACACAGAGGTTTCCTGATTCAAGCGAAACGAAATAGGAGCGCATATGAGATATGTGCAGGACCGAGAATAATGCGTGTATGTGATACCGTATTTCATTCTCGCGATGAATGTATCGATTGGTTGTATGCGATATAACCTAGTTATCGAATCAAGGGCTGATTCGATAAGCCGATACATTGGATATTAGTCGGTTGTATGCGATATGACCGGATCGTTAAATCAAGTGTTGATTTAATGATTTAATGTATAATTATATATATGATATATTACTTTGCATTAACTAGTATCGGTTCACTTTAAAAGGATTTTCTCACTTGGTTGTACAAGTTGTATATGTGATATACTTTTTGTGCAAATGATTGTATCATGTTTGATGATACATGTTAACTTGGTTAAGTGTAAAGATTAAACCATGGTTAAGTTAATGATTAGGGTTTTGATTATCTTATTTATTTATTTATTTACTTGTTTTGGAAAAGATAAAGAAAGAATGATGGCTTTGTTTGTTTGTTTGTTGAAGATTCATGAAGCTTTGACTTAGTCACCATTCTTGTCTTCATTCTTAACCCTAACCATTTAAGCAAACCATGGTCTATTCTCTACACTTAACTAGGGTTAGGTTATGATAAGTATTCATATCATTTATCCTTTTTTAAATGAGACTTATCATAAGATTCATCTTCTTCTTCTTCTTCATCACTTGAAGAAAGCTTACTTCATCAATGGTGATTGATGAAAAGAGTGAGAAATCCAATTCTAAAGTGAACCCACTTCCTATTTCTTCATCCTCTACTTCTTGCCAAGTAGTAGAGTGTGTTTCCTTCATAAGTTTTCATGGCTTGGTGAAGGTGGAGCTTGATCTAGTGATGCCTCGACGTAAATCATCTTCGGCACGTCGTCGATGACCTAGCTCGCTCTTTCTCCGATGAAGCCGACGCTAGAGCCCGGGATTTGATATGGACAGCGAGGAGACTTCATTGCGGAGCTATGGAGGTGGAGAAACGGATCTACAAAGGTTGTATGTTCGTTTACTTTTAGTTAAGATGTTAACTAGCTCGTTTTGTCGCCTAAAAATCTAGCCAACGATCTTGTTAGGGTTTCTCGGCACCGTTAAAATTTCAAATCGGCATGGTTGATGCCTTATGAGACCTCCTTGGTGTGCCTAGGAACCTTTCAGAAGATGCCCATGGATAGAACTTGTGAGCTCAAAGAAAAAGTTAGTGAGCAAAACCAAGCACAAGAAAAATGAGATGGCTCAAAAATTGTGATGGCTGCCCACCACGATGTGAGGTATTTTGTGTTGTTTTTCAACTAAAGAAAAGGAAAAAAAACTCCACAAAAATATCTCACATATAAATAATGTCAAGCATGGCTCAATAGTGTCTCCATGAGTCACCACTTTAGCCATGCCTTCATTAAATGCTCCATGCTCACATTTTCCAACACATTAAACATTTAATCTAAATGTTTAATCGAGAAAAAGAAATAGCATCAACTAAAGTAATCTCGTAACGAGTTACAAGAATACCCCTCAACTGTATATGCATACCCGCATCCGTATTCCTACTGAATACGAATACTACGAGACGAAAGTAATCCAAAAATAATACTAGGATCCAGGTTAAACCAAATCCCACTAGTATGATCCGTCCGATCATGATCCGTACACAAGTGTACGTATATGATCGAACCCTGCCATAAAACCATACGTCCTTTACAACGTTTCGCCCGAACTTGGGAAACTTTCTGTGGGGGACTCTAAAGAATCGTCAATATGCTGGCAGTGGGTTTAACCACAAGCACGTCAGTGGCACTAGCTGTACGTAATGGCTGCCCATGTATTGAGCGAAAGGGAAGCTGACGAGCGAACTCATCCTGAAACCCTACCGGGCCTATCTGTGACAATCTCCGTACAGTCCAGTCTGTTCGTCTATGAGTATCGCATATTGGGCCTAGGGGGATGGTAAACGTCAGACCCCCAATAGCGGTATAAGCCGTGTCGGAGTGTAGCCCAGAACACCTTGAGAAACTACTGGAATACCTACCAGTAAATCTCACTTATCTTGGCCAAGGACTTTGTGTAATGGCTCTCCTAAACACAGCGCGATATTAACCCCCAATACCGGGAGAGACAAATCCTATCTAACCGCCACTACCTCCAAGTGCTTCGGGACTGCACCCAACTACTACCTGTTTGCATGACTCGTTTGAGCCGTGGTAGGATAGTAATAAAAAAACAGTGAGAACACACTTGAGGCAAAGTAGCAGTGTCAAATCAACGGACTAAGATGTACTCATATCACCTGGAAACTGCTACCTGACAATAGGTATAGTACCATCCAGCAGTACCCCTGCGAGTTTGTCCGGTGTACTCATAACCTAATGAGCATCTGTATACATCTTAGGTGAACCAACTGACACCAATGGCTTGTGAGACCAGCCACCGCCCCTCGTCGGGGTCTCGATCCGTATACACTAGACTACTCTTAGAGTATCGATGCCCATTCTCGAAACCCACGACCAGGGACACTTTAAGGATGTGCTTATAGACTACCCAACTCTCACGTATATGATCGCCATCATAATGCTGGTAGTCAAGCAAGAATCCTATGGGCTCTATCAACGTGTAATAGTGATCTGTAATGTCACCTGAAGCATGTACACGATGATAAAGACAAACCAGATAGCATATTATCATCTCGAGAAAGGCTGTTCTACCGGTATAGGTCCTCCCTCAATCATTGCAATCACGTGCCTGTGATCCAATAATTGACTTGAGGGAACTATAGCCAACAATCTTCCACTTGCATTTAAGGCTAATTTTTGCGGTGTCGCATACTCACAGCCCGTGTGATACCGAACACCCAACTTCTCTACTAATCAGTTTCTCAAAGCTCGTTTGTGAAACTATTGTGTTTGAGAAATAACCTCTGTGAGTGGATCCGCTCTGATGTTTCTTTCTATGTCTCTCTTAATCTCAAGTTCACGGAGAAAGCCATCTCCCGAAATGAGCAATACCTGTCTTAGAATATGTCTGGATATCTAATGGGACCTAGTTCACGAATGAACTCCAAATCCAGTAAACTTCTTAGACTGTATCGTCAACTAAATTTAATCAGTATCCTGCGCCACACCTCCCTCAGTATTCGCTTGGACCACCTGTCCAAAATACTGCCCCTCGTCAGAGGGAAAACTATAACTCTGACAGTCACTCTATCATCCAGGTCACCTTGGAAGCCTGGAATGATAACCGTCTCCCGAAGGAGGCTGCCATTATCAAATCCCTAGAATATCCACTTATGTTCTAAAACTGCTTCCGAACATTTCTCCAAGATTGAATTAGTATATATATAAACTTATTGCATCTCGTGCAAAAACAACATCTGGTGTGGTACTTGACATCTCATGATTGACTCAATTGCCTAAGCAAGTGATATGCCAATCATGTACATCCCTCTCCCCTTTAGTCTGTAAGACACCTTTAGAGAGGGTGACTCCATCACCTGGAGGTACACCACTATGCTAGGAGTCGTCCATTCTAAAACACCTTTAGAATACTGTCTAAGTATCCAGATTGGGAAACTATCCAAATCTAGATCTAAAAGCATAGATCTAGTAACCAGAATGTCTGATATTATATCCATATCCTATGTGGAGAAACCACTGTGTGACAACCACAGTATAACCGATCGTAGTATAGGAATTTTACTTCCTACATCGTGTATGCCATCCAAATACCAGGACATCACACCCTACTACCTTCTTAACAGATCCATCTCCTATTCTGATGAAGTCAAAGCCCATGACTGTCACATCAAAAATAGATGATCTATCTCCGCTATATTTGCTTTAGTCTATAAATAGACACAAGCTACTTGTCCACTATGCTTCCGCTGCTCCAACTGACTACAATAACCCTCTGGCAGAGTCATATACACGTGCACTTCTAAAGCTAGTTTAGAACGACGCTATACTCATCCTCCTGCCGGGTCTCATAGTCTAGAATAACAACAATGGCAAGTCTGGGTAAACAAGAACCTCCCTGTCACCGTCCTTGAGGATACCAGAGTACCTCTCGGGTGCCTGAGGTTACCCACCATATCTACAAAGTGGCTAATGGAATGCCAAACCTGATTGAATTTTTAGGTTCTATTAAATTTTCAGTAATCGTCTGTGGTTCTGGAATCACTTCCAGTTCTACCATACTCCCACTACTGTTTTCTGAAAAAGTCCATTTTACTAAAACTGTGGAGAGTCAAGAACAATATCACCATTGATCTTCCAGATGGTAGAAAATTAACCCTCATCATAGCCTGGGTTAACGCACAAACTGCCATTACTGAAACGTGCCTTGAGTTATCCAGAGTCTGGCTTTAAGTATAAGCCGGACAACTCTATATAGCTTAACATCGTTAAGATATTATCCATTCTATATACAATATAGAAACAGAGGCACTGATTTAATTGGAACCAGAATCAAATCATGCAGCTGTCTCCAGTGCATGTCAACTAAATGGAGAGAGGCCGATCAACATTACTCAACTTAGGAGTGCATCAAGATATGAGTAACCTGAAAGAGAAACAAGTTCTCAAAACCATTACTATCAACTGAATATCAAATACAAGTATCTACATCTTTAATCAGCTTGACGAATCTTGATACTTGCATCACGTGGTTCTCTACTTTATTCTTGTATCTATAACTTCTCAAAATTTGGACCTTATATTTCTACGAAACACTTGTCTAAAACTTGAGAAGTCATAAGTAAACAGAATATAGTACGAGGACCAACCCCTCTGTCCTAATGGACACTGGACAACATACAATACTCTGTATCAGTCCCCTGAGTTGAATAACTCAAACCCTGTGCGTGTAGGTTGAAAACTGTACTATGGTTATGAAGAATTACACCGCTGTTCAATGCTCCTTATCCAATCATCAACTGATATATGTAAATATCATGGACATAATTTCAAAAAGTTATATCTCACTTTATAAAATGAACGTACAGATATATCAGTTTGAAATTGGTGCACAACAACAGATATTCAAAACCAAATATTTGCCGTTCGGCAAAAACCCAGGCGATTTCCTCAAATATCACCAATTACAACGAATCCCGATATAATGAGGATGATCACCTAATTCCCAATAAGTTACTCCCACTCATCATCTATAAAACCATATAGATGTGAGAATCAAACCTAGTAAATACATACCCTGGAGTAAGGTCTAATTAGGAAATCAGTTTTCTATTAACAATATATAGTGAAACTGAAACATTAAAATGTTTCGAAGGGGTATCCGGGTATTCCTAGTAATGCCTCTTCCATTATCAGATTCATGAGTATAATCGTATATTTCCTTGCCATCTTTCCAAATCCATTTATTTATCTTTACTCATTACCATCTGTACACCATCCTTAGGCTAAATGGTTTTCTTTTTCCCTACCGTTCGGCACCAGCCTATGGTTTGGAAGAAGACTATCCAATAAGTGTAATAGGTGTACTCTCCTAATCCTAGGAGCCCTCGCAATCTGAGAGAAGGTAAAGATTAAAGACAACCGAATAATCCTTATTCTATTTCTCCTGAACCAGAATCCATCCCCGAACTGGAACAAGTTCCTTCGAGTTCGTATATAACCATACGATGGATTATCCAATAACTGTGGATCTTCGTAGTGATACGGGGTGTTCAGGAGAAATACAAAGGTGAATTAGGAGCGGCGATGAAATACGTGGTTTGGTCGTGAATGATAGCAGTCGCAATTTACTTTGCCCTCTTTCTAATCCCTTTATTTGTCTTTACTTATTACCTTCTGTACACCACACTTAATTAATTGGGTTTCTTCATTCCCTACCGTTCAGCACCTGCCTATGGTTTGGAAGAAGACTATCCAATAAGCGTAATAGGTGTACTCTCCTAATCCTAGGAGTAATCACAACCTGAGAGAAGGTAAAAGGAAAAGACAACTGAATAGTCCTATTCAATCTCTCCAGAACCAGAATCCATCCTCGAAAAAGTTCCTTCAAGTTCATATGTAATTATACGATGGATTTATCTAATGGAAGTGGATCTACGTAATGATATGAAATGTTCTGGAGAAAAGCAAAAGGTAAAAGAAGGAGTGGCAATGTTGTATGCAACTCAGACAATCCAAAAGCCAGTGTTTAAAGAAAGTTCAGTTAACTTGGTCACTGAGTCATGGTCTAGGGTCAGGCCATGGACGCTGCCAAAGAGAGAGAAAAGAAACACTCTGCGTGCACTCTAACCTAGATCAAAATGGTTAATCATTTTATCTAATTAGGATGTCTCCCACTGTATCCTCAAATTCTCCTCCAAAACTGAAAGAAGAATTAGTCGGGATCACCCGAGGAGTAAACCAACTCATCAGTGGGATCGGGATCCAACTATCATCGCATGATAACGTGATGGAATCCACTCACGTTATCACACTCCAGAAGGTATGCGCATGCCTGGCAAGTTTTAGTTTCTTTAGAAACTCCCGATGTGATTTTTACCCCAAGCGGCTTATGACCTTGATAGAGGTCAACATATTATAAGTCACAAGTCAAGTTCAACCCGTCATTGTCCTTGATTAACTTAGACCCACCTGCACGTGCCCTTGACAGAGGTCAAAATAACCGTGCGACTGTCCTAAATAATCGCATATCTATGAAACAAACAAGCATTACCCAGCTACCAAGTACCGTGCCTTGACAGAGGTCAACATACACAGCATGAATACTAAGTAATACCTGTAAGAAATGACGGAGGGCTACGACTGGTTTTTGGCGAAAAACCTTTAACGTAATGAACTTGATATAGTTGAAGGAACTGCATAGCTTTTTATAAATATATAGTAGCGAAAACCTTTGCTAAAGAGGTCACTCCCGGTGAAGGGATCTCGGCTCTTTCCCCGTAGAATGAGGTGCAGGATATTCCAACTGAATACCGCGATTCAAATCAAAAAGTAATTGACTATAGTGAAGTTATTACCCTGATGCAAACCTCTGTCCAAGGGGTCACTCCCGATGAAGGGATCTCGGCCCTTGCCTCGTCGAATGAGGAGCTGGATATTCATAACCGAATACCATTGTGCAAAACAAAAGAGAACGTCCTTGCAATAACAGCTTTTTGAAAAAATGTTCCAACAACATCAAATAGGTCTGTTTTCCTTGCATTGATCTGAATCAATGCAGTCCCATCAATTAATCACACCACAAAAGAACGAAAATATGATGTACGTATATGCCATCCGCTTTCGCCACCGGGTCCCATCATCACCCGTTAGGTTACTTAACTAACGACAGAACGGGGACTGGACTAGCGTGGGTGTAAAACATATACAACATCTACTAGTATATATATCAATAGATAATAATCGCTCCAGGCGTGATAAATGCAACATCATAGATAAGTAATAAGCATCACAGAACAATACAGATCATCTGGGAGCCCCGGGTTTCCTTTAAGCCGCATCTGAAATCCGACGTTCCCCTGGTCGTGTGGACAGCCTGTGCAATGAAAACCTAGACCCCTACGAGTACGGCAAGTTACCAGCCAAAACCAGAAGCGAGGAAGCCCCCTTCAGCAAAGTGAATGGGCCACCCAGCACTTCACGGAATCCGGTAACTTGAGCACCCCTCCTTGGGTCAACCTGTACCCCCTATGAGTGCGTCGAATAGCCCGCCAATTCTAGAGTGAAGCCCTCTCCGTATCAAAGCCATGAGATGTGGGCCCGTTGCCCTCTAGAACCCGGCTATCCGTGCACTCCACCGCGGGGTAATCCTAGTACAGAAAAGAAAATATATACAACGGGTACATCGACCTTAACCCGGTCGTGCCCCAAAAGAATAATATACAAACAGGCAGTGACGGCAGTCCACATGTCGGACGCTCGCCCCGCGATATCAAATGTACAAATAAAACTAAACTGTACTAACATTGCAACCAAGCTATCCACCACGACGAATCTACAACATCACAGCACAACACAGAACATCAACATGAATGTCACGTTCGCAAATCCGTCTAAAGGAACTATAGCGATTAGACAAGTTGTACCGCTCGAATGACATTCACGGTCGTAGATAGTAATGTAAGTACTGTAAACTTTAAACAATGTTAAAAAATATCGAGTTCGAAATAACCTTGAATAGCCCCAAACAACTAGATAAGACCATATCCAAACTGAGCTAAACAAACAATACCACTGAACCAACATTTCAGAGACAAAACCACACCCAAAAAACGAAACCCAGAAGCTTCTTTCTGGCCGGCCTCCTCGGATTTTTGAGCAATTTGCTCGGCCAAATTTTAGAGGAAGTGTCTCGTTTTTGGGGTGTAGTCTAGAGGTTATGTCAGTAGTCTTCTACAGTTGTTTAAATAATTTTTGAAGACCAAATGAAATTCGACAGAAACTGGAATTTTCAGTGCAGTGTATTGGAGTTGTTTCGGTTTCGATAGTTTAACATTGTCTAAACAAGCTAGCTAACGGTTAATGGGTTGGCTCTGATACCATGTTGGGTTACGGCAGTGCCCCGGCCATCAATCCGAGACCAAATGCGGAACAAAAACTTTTCATACTTGGCGCTACCACAACCAATTACCCGGATCGAACCATTAACTGTTTACTAGCTAACTACTGTAAAGTGTTTAGAGATTATATCGATCGATCCGTGTCTTTCAGTCTTCAATCTCTTCCTAAGCTCCTCGCCGGCTGCCCAGAACAAGTCCGCTCTCTGATCTCGCTCGTCGAAGTGGCTCCACGTCGAGGTTTCTTTATACGGGCTCCCGCTTCAAACTGAATCAACTCGGATATGAAGTTTGCTAGTCGACATGTCCAAGGTGAAGTAGAGATAGTGTGTGATTATTTTGTCTCAATCACCCTAGGATTCTCAACACATGAGAGGGATATGGTAGAGGTGAAGAAGATGCCCATGGATGGAACTTGTGAGCTTAAAGAAAAAGCTAGTGAGCAAGAACTAAGCACAAGAAAAATGAGATGGCTCAAAAATTGTGATGGCTGCCCACCACTTTTTGTTGTGAGGTATTTTGTGTTGTTTTCAACTAAAGAAAAGGAAAAAAACTCCACAAAAATATCTCACATATAAATAATGTCAAGCATGGCTCAATAGTGTCTCCATGAGTCACCACTTGAGCCATGCCTTCATTAAATGCTCCATGCTCACATTTTCCACCACATTAAACATTTAATCTAAATGTTTAATCAAGAAAAAGAAATGGTATCAACTAAAGTAATCTTGTAACGAGTTACAAGAATACCCCTTAACTGTATATACATACCCACATCCGTATTCCTACTGAATACGAATACTACGAGACAAAAGTAATCCAACAATCTAATACTAGGATCTGGCTTAAACCAAATCCCACTAGTATGATCCGTCCGATCATGATCCGTGCACAAGTGTACGTATATGATCGAACCCTGCCATAAAACCATACGGCCTCTACAACGTTTCACCCGAGCATGGGAAACTTTCTTAGGGGACTCTAATGACTCGTCAATACGCTGACAGTGGGTTTAACCATAAGCACGTCAGTGGCACTAGCTGTACGTAACGGCTGCCCATGTATTGAGCGAAAGGGAAGCTGACGAGCGAACTCATCCTGAAACCCTACCGAGTCTATCTGTGACAATCTCCGTACAGTCCGGTCTGTTCGTCTATGAGTATCGCATATCGGGCCTAGGGGGATGGTAAACGTCAGACCCCCAATAGCGGTATAAGTCGTGTTGGAGTGTAGGCCAGACCACCTTGAGAAACTACTGGAATACCTACCATTTAATCTCACTTGCCTTGGCCAAGAACTTTGTGTAATGGCTCTCCTAAACACAGCGTGATATCAACCCCTAATACCGGGAGAGACGAATCTTATCTAACCGCCACTGTCTCCAAGTACTTCGGGACTGCACCCAACTACTACTTGTTTGCACGACTCCTTTGAGCTGTGGTGGGTAGCAATCAAAGAACAGTGGAAACACACTTGAGGCAAAGTAGCAGTGTCAAGTCAACGGACTAAGCTGTACTCATGTCACCTGGGAACTGCTACCTGACGATAGGTATAGTACCATCCAGTAGTACCCCTGCGAGTCCGTCCGGTGTACTCATAACCCAATGAGCACTTGTATACATCTTAGGTGAACCAACTGACACCAATGGCTTGTGAGACCAGCCACCGCCCCTCGTCGGGGTCTCGATCCATATACACTAGTCCACTCTCAGAGTATCGATGCCCAGTCTTGAAACTTCCACGACTAGTGACACTTTAAGGATGTGCTTATAGATTACCCAACTCTCACGTATATGATCGCCATCATACTGCTGGTAGTCAAGCAAGAATCCTATGGGCTCTATCAACGTGTAATAGTGATCTGTAATGTCACCTGAAGTATGTACACGATGATAAAGACAAACCAGATAGCATACTATCATCTCGAGTAAGACTGTTCTACCGGTATAGGTCCTTCCTCAATCATTGCAATCGCGTGCCTGTGATCCAATAATTGATTTGAGGGCACTTTAGCCAACAGATAGATCTAAACGGATGTTGGGATTGTCCCAATCTAGGTACATAGACATCATACTAAAGAGATTTAGTATGGAAGATTCTAAGAGTGATAATTTACCCGCTTGTTCAGAAATCACTCTCTCTAAAGAGATGTCTCCCAAGACTGATTTGGAGAGGGCTCACATGCAAGGGATACCCTATACTTCGACAGTCGGGTCTATCATGTATGCGATGTTATGTACCAGACCAGACGTAGCTTACTCACTAGGTGTAGTGAGTAGGTATCAATCAGATCCAGGGGAGAAACACTGGACAGCTGTGAAGAACATTCTTAAGAATTTGAGAAGGACTAAAGAAATTTTCTTGGTGTATGGTAACGGTGAATTCTAGGTGGATTCCTTTACTGATTCGAGCTTCCAGAGTGATAAGGACGATAGTAAGTCGGTTTCGGGTTTTGTCTTCACCCTCAATGGAGGGGTGGTATGTTGGAAGAGTTCCAAGCAAGATACCGTGGCAGACTCGACGATGGAGGCTGAATACATCACTGCCAACGATGCTGCCAAAGAGGCTGTCTGGATGAAGAATTTCATAGCTGAACTTGGTGTGGTTCCTTCTATTGAGCATCCAATACCTTTGTATTATGATAACAATGGAGCTGTGGCTTTAGCCAAGGAACTCCGGTCCCATCAGCGATCCAGACATATTCTTAGGCGGTATCATCTGATATGGGAGATAGTTGATCGCCGGGAAATCGAGGTCAGTAGGTTGACACGGAGGATAACACAGTGGATCCACTCATGAAGGCCCTCCCCCAGACGCAATTCGAAAGACTATTTGGGATGTTGGGTATGAGATACTACAACAACATGCCTTAGTGCAAGTGGGAGATTGTTAGGGATATGTATGCCCTAGAGGCCATTATTGTACATTGATATATATTATAGTGGATGCTTGGACATATATATAGAGGAATTTCTAGCTCGACATGATAGTATGCAATCTGGTTGCTCTTTATCTTAACATTTACACTTGTATTATTATACCGTCTCTCCGATACTTGTTGATAAAACCCTTAGGACGTTGGCTCGACTACCAGGACTATGATGCAGATCATACTACCGGGACTTGTGTAGTCTCCAAGCACATCCTTTAACAGTTCCTAGTCGAGGGAGTAATGAAACAGGGCATCGATATTCCAGAGTAGACTAGTGTGTACGTTTCTTGACCCTATATAGGGCGATGGTTGATCCCATATCCATTGGTGTTTGACATCAAAGATTATACATAAGTGCTCATTAGAGAATAGGTACACCGAACAGGACTTACCGAGAACTCTTAGATGGTAATATACCTATCGTCAGAAAGCAGTTCTCTAGTGACACTGGTACATGTTAGTCTGTAAACCCGAGATCATCATAGAGTCTTGTGTGGTTCCCACCATACTTTGATTTCCTCCCTACTACGGTTCAAAGGAGTCATGCAAACAGGTGGATTTTGGGTACAGTCCTGAGTCATATGGAGGCAATGAGCGTTCGTCTATCCCGGTATAGGGAGTTGATGTTGCGCTATGCTCGATTTGCTATAATAAGAAGTCCCTGGCCAGGGCTGTAGATAAGATTTACTGGTAAATGTTATCAGTAGTTTCTCGTACCGTTATAGGCCACACATCGGCATGACTTATCAAGGTATTGGGGTCTGACGATTCCACCCCGAGACTCAATATGCGACATATCGGACGAAGAGACTGGACTGTACGGTAAGTGTTACTTATAGGCTTCATGGGAGTTTGGACAAGCTTGCTTGTTGATCTTCTAAACGCTCAATACCTGGGTAGCCGTTACGTCCAGCTAGTACTGCTGACAACTTGTGGGTAACTGATATGATCATTACCTACTACTGGCGTATTGACGAGTCTTTAGAGTCCCACACAAAAGTTTCCTAGTTCAAGCGAAATGAAGTAAGGCACATATGCTGATATGTGTGGGGGGCCTGATTAAATACAAGTATGTGATACCGTATTCTAATCTGGCGGTTATTTGATATCAGTTAGGTTATATGTGATATAACCGGATTATTGAATCAAGTGTTGATTTGATAATGTGATATACAGATAAATTATATTAGTCGGTTATATGTGAATAACCAGATTATTAAATCAAGTGTTTATTTAATAATATGATAAATATTTATATTAGATATAATTATATATTAACTAATATTATTAGCTCACTAATTATTTTCTTATATATATATATATATATATATATATATATGAAGCATGGTTCATTTTCTATTTTGTGAAAATAGAAAATGAGGTGGAAAGTTGAGGAGATATTTGTGATATGGCAAGGCCTGGGATTTACTATTATCCTATTCATTTGTATTCACTATTGAAGCATGGGTGCAATTTATTATTGGAATAAATTGTATGCTTCAATAAGTGAATACAAGGGTGAGCCATTTTTTCTTCACTTGAGACTTACTTGCTCATTTTGCCTTAGCCATTCTAGCTCTCTCCATCTTCTACATTCTCCACCTCCAAATTCAATCCCTCACATGAGTTGTGAACCCTCAAGCTTGTGAGAACCCTAGCGAGCAAAAAAAAACCCCTACTTCACCATCCTACACTTAATTAGCACTTGAGTGTAGTGTATTTTCTTCACTAAAGAGTTTAGTGAAGAGATAGTTTGGATTAGTGGAGCTTCGGGTGGATCATCTTCGGCACAAAGATCGCGAAGGGGGCTTCTTCAAACTTCAAGTGGAGCTACGAAGAGTCGTAGGGACAACAACCCGGAGCTTCAGAAGTGAAGGACACGGTCTACAAAGGTTGTAGCCACCCCTTCTCTTAGTATTATATTTTGTTATATCATAGTTAAACCCTAATCATCAAGTTTCGATTCTTGTTTAGTGTTAATTAGCACCCCAAAATTTTTAAAATGACATGCTTGATACCAGTAATACCCAATGGTGGTACTAACAAACACTTTCAGTTAAACCCACTGCCAGCGTACTGTTGGGTCTTTAGAGTCCCACACGGAGCGTTTCCTTGCTTCGGGCAAAACGATGTAGAGGCCGTATGGTTTTACGGCAGGGTTCGATCACATACGTGTACTTATGCACGTATGCTGTTCGGGCGGATAATACTAGTGCGCTTTGGTACAAACCGAATCCTAGTATTATATTCTTGGATTATTTTGTCTCTTTGTATTCGTATTTTTCGGAATACGGATACGGGTATGTATATACAGTGAGGGGAATTCTTGTAATTGTGTAAAATGATCTAGAAGAAGACACCTCATTATTTGTTTTAACCATTTTTGTTAATGGTTAATGAGGTGGAGAAATGAGGTGTTCATTTGCTTTAAATGAAGCATGGCTACTTGGTGACTCATGGCATGACTCATTATTTACTATTGGAGTATGCTTGATATTTTCATGTGTTGTGAATTATTGATGCAAGGTGGCATATTAGATATTTGTGTAGCTTCAAGATATTTTGGGTTTAGCATTATTAGTTCACAACACTTAGCCATTTCTTCATTCTATGCTCACTTCACACTCTCATCTTCTCCTTGCTATCTTCTTCTAGCTCTAACCCTAAAAGTCTCATAAGTTGAGAAACCTAGGGTTAGTGAGACAAAGCAATCCATCATCACCTCTACTTTATCTAGGCTACTTAGTTTAGCATTCTTAGTACTCTAGTTACCTCATTTTGGAGGTAGGAGCTTAAAGCACACACTCTCAGGTGGATCATCTTTGACGGGAGGAAGCCGTCGATCATGCGCGATCCGTACATCTTTCAAGGAGCTAGAGGAGAGGATTGAAGACCTAAAGGACTTGTTTCTTTAGGTATAATCTTCTATCATAGTATATAGAACTTATTTATTTGCTAGTTAGGTTTATGGTAGATCCGGTTTAGGGTTATTCTAGCGCCAAGTTTCACTTGTTATAAAAATTTTGTTCCGCAAACGGCCACGGATGATGATCAGGGCGTTAGTGTAACCCAAGAAGTTATACATTCCAAACCATAGTTATTCTTAAACACTTTCTCAATAGGTTTGTTATGATGTTCTAAGCTGTTGGGAACAATTGGGCTTGGATGGGTTTGCATCGGGATAGTCTCTTGCTCTTTCCTGTTGGTTATTGCATTAGTTATTTGGCCAAGAAGAATATCAACATTATTCAATGATTGCTTAATTGGTATATTTTCATCTTGCATAATTGTAGCCAACCACTGTTTAACATATGCACATCTCGTCTCCTCATCATTATCAACGTCTAATGATGGAAAAGTTTGGTATAGTTGATAATAATCTAATTGGATATTGTCATAAGAAGGGCCAACATCATAGTTTGGGTATGATTAAAATTGATGATGGTCTATGAAATTGGAAGGAGTGAATGTTGGTTCAGTAGTGGTGTAAGGTGAATTATAACCCCTTCTATATTTATTCATTCTAACATGATTGGTAAGTGTTGGGTTAACTGGATAACATGGTTCATATAAGGTTGGTTTAGTATGTTCGTCCCCCATTTTTTTTATTTTGAATGCAAAAACTATGAAGACTAGGAATTCTAAAAATCACAATCAAAGATGGGCAAACAACCTAGATCAAGTTACTAGACCCGCTCCTAACTGCCAAGAGAAAAATTGTGGGATAGATCCTCTAACAGCTCTTTAACAACCTTGAGGCTATATCAGCGATAGTTGAGTGTTAGCGTTCCGTCATACGAATCACCGAAATAGCGGGCCTTAATTAAATAACCACAAATAGTCACACGTCATTAGACACCTCAACATTGAATCGGATAACCATTAGATTACCTCCAACCTCGTCTTGTCTTATTGAGCGCGGTATGTCCTTAGAGCTGAAATCTAGATATTTTTAAAATTATTATAGGTTAATGCGGATGCTCAGTTGTGATTTGTGAGGTCTAAGAAGGGTGATGAAATTCCCACTTAATTTGCATTTGGGTTGTTACCCCTTAAAATCTTTTAAAATATGCGATGCAGTCTAATACGATCAAAGATCTAAAATATAAACTATTTTATTAGCACAAAGAATCCTGCAAAAATCTGTTAGTTGGAATCAAATTGAGATTTTGGGAAAAACAAGATCTTACCAAGATTTGCCTCTGTTCGTCTTGATTTTCTCTTCCGGTAAGTTTATCTCGATTTCTGAAATATAAAACAGAGAATTCGCAGAATCAAGTAAACTAAATCTAATTTAATTTACAACTAAAATCTAAAACTTAAATGTAAATGTAATTAAATTACACCTCCCCGGCAACGGTGCTAAAAACTTGATAGGGGATTTTATTAGTCTCTAAATTTAACCGCAAGTATACAAGTTATCACAGTTGTACTTGAGGATTGTTCCCACATAGAGCTTGTGGTAACTACTTTTAAACTAAATTAAATAAAAAATTTGATTTTTTTATCAATATCTAAAGCAAGAAAATTTAAAAGGTTGGTTTGAACAATAAAAAGAGATCTAGGGTTTTGCTTTACTTTTTATTTGTGTTAGTTTATATCATAACATTTTATCCTTTTTCATAACTTTAATTAACGATCTATTAATAACATAAAAGAATAGAATAAATTATTTGATTTAATCTTATCCTATCAATTATATTATATCATTTAGATTTAATTAAAATCATAATTCTTGTTTACTAGATTTAACCTAGTTTTAACCGTCTATGTGTGTTTGTAGGTCTAAAAACTACAACTACCATATTTTAGATTTATTCTCCTAATAATTAAACATAATAAAAAGAGCTAAGCTCTATTAAATTCCAATGAGGCAGTGCCTCACATGCTCCCCATGAGAGCGCCAACGCCGGCACCAGTCTTATAGGATAAAATCCTATAGTGGCGCCGCACGTGAAGTTCATATGAGCACCAATGTGCAAAGCACAAAAGCGCCTGTTATGTATAAGAATTTAATTCTTAAGTGGCGCCCCACGTGCATAACACGTGAGCACCGGCGCCCAAACTAAAACAGGGAGAATTAAATTCTACATGAGAATTATTTCTCTAAAAATTGGAATATTCTCTATTAAACAGAGCCGTTAGATAAAAAAATCCAGTGGTGATAGAATTAAATTCCATTAGGAGAAAATATTTCCCTAATCTTTCTAAATAAGAAAGATATTCTTGGTTGGATCAAATATCCAATGATAGAATTAAATTCTATTTTTGGGAATATAATTCCCCAATTTTACTAAACAAAGAAAGATTGTTCTCTGTAAAACAGAGAGTCCTTGAATTAAAATCCAATGGTGATTAAAAATCACCGTTTGTCAGAATAAAATTCTGTATATGGGAAAATATTTCCCCAATCTTATTAAAAACATGAAAACATATTCTGTAGAACAGAAAATCACTGGATCAAAGATCCAACGGTGGATAAAATCCCCCAAAATTTTTTTAAGGCCAATTAAATCAATTAGTATCTCTCAAATAAGAGATTTTCTCAAACTAATTAACAATTTACCTCTCCTGTATAAAGGATCCGAGACTTCAAGTCTCATATAGAGGATTGACCCCATAAGTTTCCCCACAAAAAGAAAAATAGAGAATTTAATTCTCAAAATAAAGAGAAGATCTCTCTCTTTTCAAACTCTAGGTAAAGAAAATGAAGAGATCAAAATATCTTTTTTGCCTAGTATAAACAGAAACAAGGGTTTAACCCTTCATATAAGAACTTAGCTCTTCCTCTGATTTGAGATTTGCAAAGCAAATCTTCTCACAAGTTGAGAATTCAATTCTCATCGAGGAGATTCTGTTCTTCAGACTCAAAACCTAGGGAAAAGAACTAGGTTAAAAAGAAAAGGGAAAGAAAAAGAATCTACGTTCTAGAAATTTAATTCCTCTAAATATAGGGTTTAACCCTACGTAAAGAACTTAGTTCTTATAAAAAAAAGAAGAACTTAGTTTCTTAAATAAACTCGATCCCAGATTTTCGAAATAAAAATCTTAGTGATCATTAATGGTCAAAATGCTATTAACAGAGATTCAATCTCTAAAAATAAAAAGAACTCAGCGCCTCACGTGAAAAAGCACGTGAGCACCAAAAAGATTCTCAAAACAAAAGAATTAGCACCTCACGTGCTTCCCACATGGGCGCCTGAAACAGAAGTCCAGCGCCTCACGTGAAATACACGTGAGCGTTGAGTAAAAGTGCTTAGCACTTCATATGCAGCCAAAACGGCTGAGTGCTTAGCACTGATTGAGCAGTGCCCACCGCCTCACGTGAAACACACGTTGGCACGCAACAAAATAAATGAGACAGCGCCTCACGTGCTCCTCATGTGAGCGCCATAGAAAAGTGCTTAAGTCAAAACGACTAAAGTGCTTAGCACTTATTGGGCAGCGCCCATGACTGAGTGCTTCACATGATACACATGTGAGCGCCAGAGCTCTAAACAAGTGCTTTTCACTCCTGCAAAAAAAGGAGCTGAGAAAACAGAACCCAAATAAGTGCTTAACACTTTTGAATAAAATAAAGAAAGAAGAAAAGACTGAGCAAACCAAGCCCAAATTGGCTAAAAGTCTCTTTAAAGCAGCTGAGCCCAAATGCTCTGTTGTTGGATCTTAAATAAAAAATGATCCTTAAAATGTTGCTAAGTTGATCTTAGTCTTAAACTAACGTATTTTTAGTTAAAATAAATTGAGCCCAAATGCTCATATATTTAAGTTGATCTTAATCTCAAACTAGACTAACGGTCCTTAAATGAAACAAAATATTTTTGAACTAAAGGAATATATAACCTAAGTTCGAAACCCAAACTCAAATCTAAAATGTATGGATTTAGACTGATCCACGCCCTACGGGCGACGACATAAACTAGTCTCCGTATACAATCCACGGGCAACCTTAACAAATAAAATAACACATGACACGAAGTGAATCACTGGAGCAGGAGAAAGTTGTTATCACAATGCGATAATGTAATTAACTGTAGGGGCTTGCGCCTGCAGGGAAGAGCGTCCCTACAATCAAAAACCACTCACAAACAAGGAGGAATCTGATAAAGTCTATTACAACGGTCGCGTCTATCCAAACCTCTGATATACGGTGCCATAAATTAACTTGGTATTTTCAGAGAGGTGGGTGGATAAGTCCAAATAACATCTTCCCTTCCAAATTCAGGCTAGACTTCCCAATATCTTGGTCCGGTCTTTCGACAGTAAACAGATTCTAGCACGCCCGGTAGGACCTTTTCTTCTTTCTACTCCACACTTCGTGTGTTGTGTTTCGCGAACGAAATCGCGGTTCTCTATAGTTTTCCTTGGATTCAAGGTACTTAAACTTGGTGTCTTGCTCTTGTCTAGAAAATCAATGGATTCTCATTGCACTGCGTGCAACAGCAACTCCCGTTCCACCCCAACTGGAGGAGTGACCTATAAGCCCAATGCGTCCTCTATTTTCTCAATGTCAGTAGGGCAGGTCAAACAAGCCACTACAGGATTGTTCTTTAGGAACATGCTCCCACCTGTGAGTTTTGGTGCCTCAACGCCGCAAGAAGAAGCTCCTAGAAGGTCGGTCTTTGATCGGCCGGCAACCACGACGGCTCCCATCAACAAGCCGTCAAACTCTAGCATCTCAGTCTTCAACAGGCTGAGCAAGAGCTCAAACGGGTATGTAAAGAAGATCGTAATACCTGAAGGGGCTACCCCAAAAAAGCTAGCCCTCCCTACCCCTGCTACAGGTGAAACCGTCAAAGGTGCTTCCCCCATCAGACGATCAGTCTTCGAAAGATTGGCCGGTTCTCCACAAACTCCATCAAGGAAGTCAGTCTTCGACAGGCTAACGCCGATTGAAACACCCCAGTAATGCCGGGGACATGATGAAGCCGCTTCCAAAACTGAGGCGGTCCCTTCAGAAAGGCACCCTTGACGTCGCTACTGGCGCTGAGTGAGAGAAGCTAGAGGCAACACCCCCTCTGGGCTCATCCTACCAACTCCGATGATGGATATCAACGCAGCTGTTCTAACCGGGAACAACTTTCATCCGCTGAGGAGAGTATGCAAGAACTCTCCAACGGCGGTGCTTAAGAAATCACCTCTGCCAGTAGAGGTCCCTGTGCTGCGACAGCCAGAGCAGCCTTGCCAAAGGCTCTCTTCACAAATTCATATGGTCTGAAGAAATGTCCAAGAGTCTGTGATTGACCAAAACTACTTTCGTCGACCAAAGAAATCGAAGGTTCGACAAGAAAAAGACCACTCCTCCGCCATACAACTGGGGGCTTCTCCTAAACAGGTGCCTGTTACAATGGCTCCTTCAACTCCAATCTCTCATAAAAGAATGTGGCTGAAGAAAACTCTACCTCCTGCGATAAATTCTAAAGGCGGTGGATCTAAAAGCCCCAAGCCTAGATCTAAATGTCCAATGGGTAAGAAGGGAGCCGTGCTTCGGTGAGTCACCGACTGCAAACTCGGTCGCTGAAAAAGGCTCAGGAGTAACAAAAAAAGCTCCAAGAAATGCTGAACAAAATGAAGACACTTACTGGACAAAAAGAAAGTCCGGACAAAGAGGCTGAACAACGCCAAGAGCTGGAGACCGATACAGAGTTTCTGCGAAGGGTGCTCGAGAGAAAGGATAAAGAAGCCGCTGAGAAAGTTGCTAACATAAAGCAGATGGCTCTCTTATTCCAAGATATGGTTGGAACGATGATCGAGCCAGAACCCCCAGCCGAAGATCCGCCGATAACCATCGAGGATGACAGAGGGGAAATATCAAACCCTCCTTCGGCCTTATCATCGGCCAAAGAAGAAATGATCTCCAAAGCTGCCCTTGATGATTACATTGCTCAACAAATAAAAACTCATCAAACTAATGAAGCCGCCGGCCAAATTTTTAGAACCGGACGAATATATCTAGGCTGGTATGATCAAATCAAATACCCGCCGGGATATATGATCCTCAAGTTCCATGTCTACAAAGGAACAGACAACCCTCACCAACACGTCGCGCAATTCAGAGCTCTGAGCGGCAACACTGGAGGTGACGACAAACTGTTGCTTCGCCAGTTCGTTGGTAGCCTATCAGAAATAGCCTTTGAATGATACTCGGAGCTCCTAAACGACTCCGTGAAAACATTCGCAGAGATGGAACTGCTGTTCACACATCGTTTCGCCAGCGCGAGTGAGCGCACTCCGATCACGGCATTAATCAATTCCAGGGTAAAGCCGGGAGAAACATGGGTCCAATACGCTATCCGATGGTGGAACTTGTGGTCTAAATGCGAACAACGCATTGAAGAATCTCCGGCTGTGGGCATGTTCATCAGGACCCTTGATTCTCAAACGACTGTGTCCCAGTTCATGACATTCTTCAAGCCCACAATCTTTTAGGCTCTGATAAATAAACTGGCCTAAATGGACCAGATGGGCCATAGACCTTCCTCCTCAAATAAGGACCCTCGAAATAATAAGGGTAAAGGGAAAGCAGCCTTCATTGTCAATATGCAACAGCAGCCGAGTGGCCCAAAACCAGCTGCTTGCTAAGACAACACGCGTCCGCGCCTATCCTTAGAGGAAAGACTAGGACGCGCTTACTCGTTTCCCCATGACAAGATGAGGAGACTGTTCGAATTGGCAATGCATAATAAACTTATCACATTGACCGACCTACGGCGTCCACCGCAACCCGGCGACGTCAACAACCCTAACTACTGCTCCAATCACAGAATGGCGAGCCACCCAATTGAAGATTGCTACATCTTCAAAACCTGGGTCGAGAACTAGTATCAACAGGAGAAATTCATGTTGTTTAATAACTGAAGGGTAAACCCGCCCCAGAAACACACTCCCAAAAAGGTGGATATGCAGGGGGCATCATGCTCACTCGTGGAAGAAACTCCATGGGAATTCGTGCTTTCAGCAAAAACCAAAAGAATACTGAAGGATCTACAAGAATGTCCGATAGTCAGGTGGAAAAGCCCACTTGAACCCGAAATAATCGACGGCATACTAAAACCTCGTCCTGCCCCGAAAATTGTTGACGAGGGGAAAACCCCCAAGTCAAGCCTTCGAAGAAAAAGAAGAAGACCAAGAAGTCTGTGCAGCCTGCCGAGTATGACGACAAGCGCACTGATCTATAAAAATACATAGATGCGCTGGAGGAGTATAATCAGAAGACGCGGACACCAGTTACTCTTGAGGAATTCCTCATGCATATTCTTGAGGGCGAAGATGGTGACAATGATGAGGGAAATGACTGATCAGAAGACACCGAAGATTATGTAGCAAGTTGCCACATGGTCTCCCATTCTTCATTATATGACGAAGAGGCTCGCTCAGTGTCAGAAAACAACGCAGAGGAATTGGGGGCAGAATCGGCATTAAAATTCCCGCAACTGCCAGAAAAAGACCCGATTGAGAGGTTGTTAAACGAAGCCTTTGAAAAAAGCAATGTTGAACGAGAATGCGAGATAGCCATATATGAAAAGGCTAAGCATCAGCGTCTGAGTAAAGAAGCTGCGGCGATGACGAGTCGTAAAGTGCTCCAACCAAACCAAAGCACACCGCAACAAATAAGAGCTGGATCAAAACAGAGAAGCGGTTCGCCAAGCCCTGTCAATGAGGATGAAGCCGCCACCTCTCATAAAAAACACTCATGGGGTCATATGCCTTGATGGAGAAGAATTACATCCAAACCACTGTCTATATCATCGGAAGGTCACCCACCCCACTGAGGATTGCAGTGCTTTCAAGAAGTGGTGGCAAGGTTACGTTGTCCCATCAAAAACACTTCATGAGGATGAAGCGTGAAGCTTACGTTCATCGATGGCAAAATAGTGGGATGAACGCATATGAAGAAACGATTGGCAACTGTCATATGGTCGGTATCAGTTCGGAAGGGGAAAACCCCAAGTTCTTACCTTCGGGAGCGATTCTGAGGACGAAACACCCCTCAACACTCTCTTCAAAGACTCTACCTCCGAAAAAGAAGAGGAGGATAAGAACTGTGAAAACATTAGCTACGTAACCGCACGTTTCCTGAGAAGAACCTTGGACCTACAAACAAAGGTTCGAACAAAAAAAGATAAAGGGAAAGGGAAAATCCCTTAGGAAATTGCTCTCGACGACGGAGTAGTAAAAGAGCTCACTACAAAAGATCCGCCTAAGAAAAACAACGTGGATTACAACGTTCTGGCATATTTGAAGAAAATACCCTCACAACTGAGCATATTGGATACTCTCCTCCTGTCCAAAGAGGCACGAGATTTCCTGATCAAGGCATTACAAGTGCCTGATCAGTTCTAAGCTTTTCTTGCAGAAGAGAAGATGAAAAATGAACTGGAAGAAATCCATATGACCGATATTACATTCAGCGATGAGGATCTCCTCCTCGGTATGTGTGAAAATAATTACCCGTTATACGTCACCGGGTATTGCCACGACATCAAGATAGGAAAAATCCTTATCAACAACGGATCCTCCGTTAAGCTTCTCAACGTGATAGTGCCGAAGGAAATTTGCATGAATATTAAGCACCTTTCCCAAGATAAAATTGCCATCTCTGGGTTTGACTCACAGTCGTCACGGACGCTTGGGTCCGTAATACTGACACTACGCTTCAGTCTGCTCGTCAGTGACATCAAATTTCATGTCATTGATGCCAAGACTTGCTATAATGCTTTGCTCGGTAGGTCGTGGTTACACGAGTACGACGTCATCCCTTCTACACAACATCAGTGTATGGAGTATTTCAAGGATGGCTCGGAGTACACCGTCACAGGTGAGCTAAATCCGTTCTCCATAAACGAAGTCCGGAAATATGAAGATATAAAGTACTTCTTACCAGACTTCGAGGATACTGAGAGATGCTACAAGCCGAAGAATAAATAGAAATCCGTTGCCATTATCCTGATCTTTGGGAGCGATACCGAGAAAGAGGAAGAAATAGTCTACTCGGGGCAACCCTAAAGGCAAAGCAATAAGCCCGGACCATCTACTCATATTTTGGTCTTTGGCAGCAACTCAGAGGATGAGGCCAATGCAGTGTTCTCCGTCCGCCCGTCAATGCAGACTTTTGTCGGAGCAGATCAGAGTCTACAAATTACAATGGCTCCGCCTTGGCCTTACAAGGAACTTGATGCACTCGATACATACAGCGTACAAGAACTGCAAACTTTCTACGCACCTCCTAGGCGAAGAGGTGAAAAGACGATCCTCTTCTACCAATCTACGGAGACCAAAGTAGAAAAAGAAATTTGGTATGGTGCTGATTTCACACTCGATAGACTTCAACCCATTCGTCTGCCAAGATATTACACGGAAGTATTGAAAAAGCTGTTAAGATGCCAAGGTGTGCCTCTCGAACAAACTGTTCGACAAGCCCAATTCTACAAAAAGGTTTGGGATATTCCTGAGACTCAACGAAAGATGCCCAATGGGAAGATGGAGACAACCGGGATCGGATATGTTCGGTCCAAGAAACAAGAGCAAGTTTACAGTTGCCACATCATAAACAGCTTGAGTGAAGAGGAAAACGCTCTTCCAAGTAGCTGTGACGTTGAATTGTAGCGAGATCCCGCTTTAAAAATGTTAAGTCCTTCGTTGGAAGAACAAATTGACAAGTTAATAAATGAAGCCTGTCAAACAAGCCGGGACAACCACAGCCGTGAAATGGCCATTTATGAAAAAGCCAAGACGCAGCGTCTCAACCGGCAATCCGCGGAGAAACCAGACCGTAATGCTTTTCACCCCAGCCCGTTATATGCTCTTGCGAAAGGGGAAAATCCCGAAATGGAGACAAAATAGGGCTAAGAACGCAAAACAACATTCAAAGACAATAAAGCAGATCTAAGACACCGTGCAAACGAAAAAAACTCGATTGGAGCCCGTCCTTTATAAAGAAGATGGGTCGGGAATACTCTTTCTCTCAAGACAAGACAAGGAAAATATTTAACCTTGTCATGAGGCACCAAATGATGACGCTTCCGGAGTCTCGGCACCCCGAACAAATAAATGAGGTCCATCATCCGGATTATTGCTCCTATCACCGAGTAACAGGTCATCCCCTTGAAGACTGCTTCACCTTCAAAGACTGGGTAGAAGACCAATATCGAAAAGGCAGTTTTACGTTATCTGATAGCTGGAGGGTAACCCCATCACAAAAGCATAAGCCAAAGATGACCTATACCATCAGGATAGCACCAGCTCAACATCAAGAATGGAAGCGAATTCATACCTGCCATATGATAACACTCTCAAAAGAGGGAGAGCACGAGACTATGAATGACCTCTACAGGTGCTTCGCTAACAAAGACGAGGATGAGGTAATCTCAGAGTTTCCACCAGCACTAAAAGAGCTGAAAGATGGGATACACACTACGACAGACAACCTTAGAAAAATTGATTTAGGGACGGAAAATGATCCGAGGGCAACGTTCGTCCGTGAGTTATTATCTGAAAAACAAGTAGCCATGTTAAAAGACGTGCTCATGCGGTATAAAGATTGCTTCACTTGGAACTACTCTGAAATGCCGGGTCTAGATCCAAAAGTGGCAGTACATAAACTGGCTATATCGCCAGGTATAAAGCTAATCAAACAGGCACTAAGAAGGATGCGACTCGATCTTGAGATGAGTATTAACGCTGAAGTGAAGTGTAGCATCTTGAAAAGTCATTTTGGTGTTTTCCTGAAAATCGGTGAAAATTCGGTATTTTTCCGAAAACCGTCTTTTTTGTTATTTTGCAGTTTAGGGCTAATTATACATAAAATGGATAGGTAATTGCTTGTTTTTAGTAGCTAATGAGTTACTTATTAAATTTTGGTCATTTAAAATTTTTTCCCTATTTTTCAATTTTTTAATATTATTTTAAGCCGGTAAGAAAATACATTAAATTAGCGATAAATACAAATTTTTCCGGGCTAATTTTAATCCTTAAAATTATGTTAATTAAAATCTAGTTGTAACATAAATTTTTAGTATTTTATTTTGATTTTTAACTAATTTTTATTATAGGAAACGAAAATTATTGAATTTAAGCTTAAACTTGCAATTTTTGACTTGTAGGGGGTCTTTTTGCATAAAATTTCTTTTGTAAAACCCCTCTCTCTCTTCCCTCAGCCCTAGTCCAGCCCCACCATGATCAGGTCCAGAAAATTTCTTGCCTCACTTTGACCTTATTCATGTGATGAAATGGATTGTTTTGAGAGTTGATTAAAATATAGTATTTGGAAGTATGGTGTATTGACTTGAGAGGGTTGACTTAGGAATTTTCTCACAACACCCACCCCCATCCCTCACCTCTTTCCTGGCCGAAAATCTGCAGGAAATCCCCCCAATTTCCTCTTCTCTTTCTCACTCAAATTTCATCAAAATATTGCTCCAAAAATCAAAAATTTAATCTCACAACTTAATTCCCATTCCTTATTCCTTTCACCTTGGGTTTTATAGCTTGGATCATGATGCTTTGAGGCCATCAATTGAAGCAAATTTATTCTTGCTAGATCTCTAGTTGAGGTATAAATTCTTGCTAATTAAATTCTTTTGGTTAAGTTTCTTAAGTTAAATTGTTGTAGTGTTAAATTAGTGTTAATCCTAATCTAGTTTTTTTTCTAGTTAATGGTTTGAGTTTAACTAGAATTTTAGAAACCTTTATTTAGTTGATTAAATCTATTTTGTTATCTAGTTGTTTTGCTAACCTAATCTAAGAGGTTAACTTGCTAATTGGGCTATAAATTAGTGTTAATTTAAGGTTTTTCATGTATAGTTTGGATTAAGATTGCTAGTTATAAAATTCTAGAAAGGGTTTGTTTATGGAAAATGTGATTTGAAGCATTGTATGTGTTATAATTAAAATGATTGTGGTTAACTAGTTATGCGATTGGATGTTTATGCTAGGTTGTAGTCTTTTGTCGCAAATCGGCGATTTTTTTTGCACCGATTCTTTTTTGAAGGTAATGCTTACTAGTTTTTATTAAAATATTGTGATGAACTATTTGCGAGATCTTGATGATATTTTTGAGATATCCTATGACGTTTAGGATGCGTGAGTGCGGATTTTTGAGTAATCGGGTTTTAGTTTTGCCGGGCGGCCAAATCGACTTTTTTGGTAGATTTTTGCGAGTTTCGCGTGTGTCCCGCGGACTTTGTGCACGTTGTACCTAGCTTGTGAACGTTAGTGTTTTCGTTTGGGTTTTGCATCGTTCTTGATATGTAACCTTATGTTTGGTATTGATGTAAATTCCAGGTTCGGTCGCGGAGACGTCAGACGCGGCTCGAAAGGGGAAAGCGGTGATCGGACGTGACTAGCTAGGGATTTCGGTGAGTAGATGTAACATCTACGGGGGACTATCGTTGGATGGCGCAAGTCGCCCGATTGTTTTAGTACCTTAAAAAGATTCTTAGTAATGTTAGTAATTAGGGGTGTAATACTTGTATGATTATTTGCTACATTCATGCCCTATATTGACATACATATACGAAACCATGTTATAGGACACCTGCACCATTGCCAGGGTTTTTATATGCAGCACGAGCACTATTCATGCTTACACACACACCCTGGTAATTGCCATGCCACCACACTAGATAACCTTTAAATTGAACCCTTTTACTATAATTGATACTTAAACTTACGCTATTGCTTTAATTCCTTAAAATGAAATCGTAGAATTGCTATTCATGTGCATGTACTTCATCATATTAATTGTTCACGCCTAATCTATCAATCATACATCGCAACTTGATTATTGACACCATATGCATTCATTATCATTGGCATATGCATTTATGAGGATTTCATGAGATTTTGTGATATTCTGGATTTCGGGGGAAAGTCGCAAAATTTCTAAACTTATTATATTTTTAAAATATGTAAATTACGGTTTTCTAGTGATGTAAGTGTCGTCCACCATGAGTTTGCTGTGGTTTTCGAGACCCGTTTTGAGGAGTTGGATGAACCGTCTCGGGTACATGGTGGGCCCGGTAAGGTACCCCGGGGCAAGAAGCTCGTGTTGCTGACGATGAGCCTGGCAGGGGACGGATTACCTACCGGTGACTTCATTGGGCACGGCGGATATCCAGAGGATACCGACCGGGGCCGCGAGAGGATGAGATATTGATATTGAGATGGGTCAGCCGGATGGCTGAGGCCAGAGACACTATGACATGGATTTATGAGATTTGAGACAGCTTTTAGGTGTCGTTGCTGGACACAGGTTCTTGTCGATTCTTTGAGTATTATGCTGGCATTCTAAAAGAGTTTCAAAAACAAAAAGAGATAAAATGTTTCTTATATATACCTATTGAGACCTCAGATATTCATGTTGCATACATACTAGTACACTGATGTTGTATACACACCTGCTGGTGCATCCAGTCATACCTGCATTAGAGATGCTAGAATACTTGTGTGCATGCATGCGATAGCCTGTGTAGATGTTATTTATTACTCACGAGTTGGCAACTCACCCCCGTTGTGCCACAGCCTTTTGCAGGTCCGCTCCGTCAGTACAGTAGCGGTGGCGCACTTGCTTATTTTGCTCTCTTGCCTGGACTCGAGGTTTTGCTCTTAGGTGGGTTATATTATTATTTTTGCACCACCTTGTATATTCTTTGTATCTAGAGCACTCCATCTACTGTATCTACCAGCATTATTGTATATTGACCTAGAGATGAGACTGTGAGATTTGTGGACTTTTATGCTGTATTTTGGGGTCGAGCTCACTTGAGTCGACATGCTGTTTTTCTTATGCTTCATTATGATTATTTTGCATGTTGTCGTTTTATATTGCGTGGGATTTGTGACCGCCTTGTGGCGAAGAGCTAGCTCCCGCTTGGGGATGCCCTATTTTGTTGGATTCATATATATTCTTGTTGTACCCATTTTGGGGGTCAGTATTTACAAAGGAGACTCTGCCGAAATTTTCGGAAAAATTGGTATTGTTTTTAAAAAGGGTTTTACATGACTTATTTGATAAACTCGCTTTCAATTGATTGGGTTTTCTTCACTCTTTTGCTTAATTGGTTTTGTTTTCTGGGCTTTGGCTTACTTATTTTACGGATGTCTTGAGACGTTTCGTAACTTAAGTGCCGGTCATGTTCCGTACCCTGCGGGTCGTGACAAAGTTGGTATCAGAGCGATAGGTTTTACCTTTTTGAGTGTAGGATGACCCTTGGTAGATGGAGTAAGTGACTTAAGTAGGGTAACGTAGCGTATGTATGTCCGCGGCATACTTGCGATACGGTACTCCGCCTAAGTGACTTTAGGATACTTGCTTGAAATTCCTTCTTCAATTCCGTGTATCCTATGATTCTATTGCACTGTTCTTATTATCCGTTTTCCTGTAACAGCCACTATGCCGCCGAAGGCTACGAGGGCACAGAGGGCTGCCGCCAGAGACGAGATTCGAGCTGGCTCGTCCGAGACTAGGACTGAGCAGGGTGGTATGCCTACGCCGCAGGGACAGACCGATCCACCTTCCCCAGGCTGTATGGATAGGCTCGAGACTGGTATGGAGGAGTTGCGACAGATGATGGGAGGCATGCAGGAGCTACGTCAGATGGTAGGATCCCTAGTTGCAGCCAGTCGTACACCGAGGCCGGATGACGTACCTACTACATCACAGACGACCATGATACCTGCTCCTACCACTACCACCGTGGCCATTCCGGTTTCACTACAGGATTTCATGAGGCTGAGGCCTCCAGTATTAACCGGCACCGAGGCAGCGGAGGACCCACAGACGTTGCTTGACAGTTTAGCCAGGATCTGTCGTTCGCTGAGATGTTCGGATGATCGATGGGTAGAGCTTGCGAGTTTCCGACTAGAGGGTCTCGCGCAGACATGGTGGGAGTCAGTCTTGAGAGGTCGAGCTGCAGGTCTACCGCCTATGACTTGGGTCGAGTTTACAGCGGTCTTTCTAGCCCGTTTCCTTCCAGAGAGCGTTCATGACGCCAGAGCTCGTAGCTTCGAGGCCTTAGTCAAGACACCTGGGATGACGGTGTCTGAGTATGACATCCAGTTTACACAGTTATCCCGATATGCTCAGTATTTGGTGGATACCGAGGAGAAGATGGTGAAGAGGTTCGTACAGGGACTTGATGCCCAGCTATATCTTGCCATTGGCGCCCAGCACTACGACACTTATTCAGCTGCTATGGATACGGCATTGCGGATGGAGGCATGCATATCACAGACTTCGGCCGTTTCTGGGCCGAAGAGGATTCGCACCGATGTACCGTCTCAGAGGCAGCGCGCCAGATTCTTTCCGAGAGATAGGCCTGGCAGAGGATTTGGGCGGGGACAGTTATATGGTTCTTATCCTCAGGGGCAGCAGTCGTCGCCAGGGTGTTTTGGGTGCGGGAGTTTGCACCATCTTGTCAGAGACTGTCCGGCGAGACGACAGGGAGCAGCGACAGTTCCGCATGTGACCCTACCACCATCGCCACCCCCTCCTCATAGAGCCCTACTTCCTACCACAGGCGATGCTCCACGCCAGTTAAGTGCACCCAGAGGCCGTGGACGCGGCGGTCCTGTTCAGAGAGGACGAGGAGGCAGAGGCCGAGGTCGAGGTCAGCCCGCTATCGGTGGAGGACAGGCCCGAGTATTTGCTTTGACACCGCAGGATGCGCAGGCATCCAATGCCGTTGTGACAGGTACCTTGCCAGTTTGTTCTTTCGACGCCCGGGTATTATTTGACCCAGGTTCCACACATTCGTACGTCTCTACTTACTTTGCACCGATGTTGGGCCGTGAGTCGTCGTCGTTAGATCATCCTCTTGTTGTTGTTACTCCGGTAGGCGAGTTGTTTGTCGCTCGTTTTGTATTTCGATTGTGTTCCGTTCGTATCGGGGAGAGGGATTCATCGGTTGATTTGATTCTCCTCGATATGTTGGACTTTGATGTGCTTCTGGGCATGGATTGGCTAGCCACTTGTTATGCTTCGGTGGACTGCCGTGAGAAGGCAGTCATATTTAGCTTTCCGGGAGAGCCAGTCCTTGTTATTCAGGGAGACCGCAGTGTCACCCTTCCCAGCTTAATTTCGTCTCTTCGCGCTGGTCAGCTCTTGCGGAAGGGATGTCAGGGATTCTTAGCGTATATTTGTGATACTCGAGCTGCAGAGGTTCCG
Organism: Agapanthus africanus; assembly: GCA_030015575.1. Classification (NCBI taxonomy): domain Eukaryota; kingdom Viridiplantae; phylum Streptophyta; class Magnoliopsida; order Asparagales; family Amaryllidaceae; genus Agapanthus; species Agapanthus africanus. The sequence goes on along the minus strand of CM057338.1, from coordinate 824,222,257 downwards.
TTGGACCGGGTCCCGGTAGTTTGTGAGTTCCCTGATGTTTTCCCTGATGAGCTACCTGGGCTACCGCCTGAGCGCGATGTTGAGTTCTGCATTGATTTGATTCCCGGCTCGGGGCCTATTTCTATACCGCCTTATCGGATGGCCCCGGCAGAGCTTCGAGAGCTGAAGGATCAGTTGTAGGATTTGTTAGATAAGGGGCTTATTCGACCTAGTGTTTCTCCGTGGGGTGCTCCGGTCCTGTTTGTCAAGAAGAAGGATGGAAGTTTGCGCTTATGTATCGACTACCGCCAGCTGAACAAAGTTACCGTTCGGAACAGATATCCGTTGCCACGCATTGATGATTTGTTCGACCAGCTTCAGGGTGCGGGATATTTTTCGAGGATCGACTTGCGATCAGGATACCATCAGCTGCGAGTTCGACAGGAGGATATACCAAAGACAGCCTTCCGTACACGCTATGGCCACTACAAGTTTTTGGTGATGTCGTTCGGACTCACCAACGCCCCAGCAGCATTCATAGATTCGATGAACCGTACATTCAGGCCGTATCTTGACTTGTTCATCATCGTGTTTATCGACGATATCTTGGTGTACTCCCGTAGCAGAGAGGAGCACGAGCAGCACTTGCAGATTACGTTACAGACTCTGAGGGAGCACCGGCTGTTCGCAAAGTTCTCCAAGTGTGCATTCTGGCTGGACAGCGTCGGATTCTTGGGTCACGTGGTTACGAGAGACGACATATGTGTGGACCCGAGGAAGATTGAGGCTGTTCAGCAGTGGCCCCGACCTACATCGGTTACTGAGATCCGTAGTTTTCTAGGCCTGGCGGGCTACTACAGGCGTTTTGTTCAGGATTTCTCCCGTATAGCTGCACCCTTGACCGGTTTGACCCGGAAGGGAGTTCCTTTCGTCTGGACGGAGGAGTGCGAGCGCAGTTTTCAGCAGCTGCGGACATGTTTGACTACGGCGCCGGTATTATCTTTGCCTTCGGGATTAGGCGGATTTGTGGTCTACTGCGATGCTTCGCGGGTGGGATTAGGATGCGTATTGATGCAGCATGGCCGGGTGATCGCTTATGCTTCTCGGCAGTTGAAGAGGCACGAACAGAACTACCCCACTCACGATTTGGAGATGGCTGCAGTGGTCTTTACACTGAAGATTTGGCGACATTACCTATACGGCGAGTCGTGTCAGATATTCACAGACCACAAGAGCTTAAAATACATATTTCAGCAGCGAGACCTGAACCTTAGACAGCGTCGTTGGATGGAGTTGGTGAAAGACTACGACTGCGAGATCCTATATCACCCAGGCAAGGCGAATGTAGTGGCAGATGCGTTGAGTAGGAGACCCGGGGGTAGTCTATCCTTTTTGCGTGCAGTGCATAGGCAGTCGTCAGCAGATTGGCAGATGTTATGCGACAGCCGAGTTGAGTTCGAGTTCACTCAGACAGAGGGACAGCTCGCGCATGTTCGTGCACGCCCACAGTTGCTTGACCGTATTTTTGGGCACAGCGCAGTGACGACCGTTGCTCAGAGATCATGGCACAGATGGGACAGGGCAGATTTTCCGAGTTCGTGATTGACGATCAGGGGATTTTACGATATGATCTAGACTGTGCGTACCAGATGCTGATGGATTGCGGCGCGACATTCTTGAGGAGGCACACCGATCAGTGTATAGTGTCCACCCCGGTTCCACCAAGATGTACCATGATATGAGAGAGACCTACTGGTGGGACGGGATGAAGAGGGATATTGCGGAGTTCGTTTCGAGATGCCTGACTTGTCAGCAAGTCAAGGTCGAGCACCAGAGGCCCGCAGGAGAGCTACAGCCGTTACCCATTCCAGAGTGGAAATGGGAGCAGATTTCGATGGACTTCGTTGTGGGTCTACCCAGGACCAGTCGAGGGTACGACTCCATCTGGGTGATCGTGGATAGATTGACGAAAGCGGCTCACTTCCTACCAGTGAAGACCACCTTCAGCTTTGCTCAGTATGCTCAGCTCTATATTGACGAGATCGTGCGACTACATGGCGTACCGACTTGTATCGTGTCAGATCGAGGCACTCAGTTTACCAGCCGACTATGGCAGAGACTCCAGGAGGCTTTGGGCACTCGTTTGAGCTTCAGCACAGCATTTCATCCGCAGACCGACGGACAGTCAGAGCGGACCATTCAGACTCTCGAGGACATGCTCAGAGCGTGCGTTTTAGACTTTGGTGGTAGCTGGGATCGTCATTTACCTCTAGTGGAGTTCTCCTACAACAACAGCTTCCAGGATACTATTCAGATGGCACCTTTCGAGGCATTGTATGGGAGGAGATGCAGATCGCCCGTCTGTTGGACAGAGCTCAGCGAGAGCAGCATTTTGGGGCCGCAACTTGTTGAGGAGACGATAGCGAAGATACAGTTGATTCGAGACCGGATGAGGGCAGCTCAGAGCAGACATAAATCCTATGCAGACAGGCGCCGTCGCAGATTAGAGTTCGCAGTTGGCGACCATGTTTTTCTGAAAGTCTCTCCGATGAAGGGCGTGATGCGTTTTGGGCAAAAGGGGAAGCTTAGCCCTAGATTCGTAGGTCCCTTCGAGATCCTCGAGCGTGTCGGCGCAGTTGCATATCGTTTGGCTCTTCCTCCCAGCTTTCCCGATGTTCACCCCGTCTTCCATGTTTCGATGCTCCGCAAGTACCTTCACGACCCTTCGCATGCGATTCAGCACCTGACAGTCCAGCTAGAGCGCGACCTTTCTTTTGCAGAGCAGCCGGTGGCCATCCTGGATCGGCAGGTGAAGAAGTTGAGATCGAAGATTATACCAACCGTCAAGGTCCTTTGGCGTAGCCCGAGCAGCGAGGAGGTTACCTGGGAGACCGAGGGCGAGATGAGGAAGAAATATCCCCATCTCTTCGAAGGTACGCGTAGTTATATTTTTAAATTCAGGGACCGAATTTCTTTAAGGGGGGAAGATTGTAGCGTCTTGAAAAGTCGTTTTGGTGTTTTCCTGAAAATCGGTGAAAATTCGGTATTTTTCCGAAAACCGTCTTTTTTGTTATTTTGCAGTTTATGGCTAATTATACCTAAAATGGATAGGTAATTGCTTGTTTTTAGTAGCTAATGAGTTACTTATTAAATTTTGGTCATTTAAAAAATTTTCCCTATTTTTCAATTTTTTAATATTATTTTAAGCCGGTAAGAAAATACATTAAATTAGCGATAAATACAAATTTTTCCGGGCTAATTTTAATCCTTAAAATTATGTTAATTAAAATCTAGTTGTAACATAAATTTTTAGTATTTTATTTTGATTTTTAACTAATTTTTATTATAGGAAACGAAAATTATTGAATTTAAGCTTAAACTTGCAATTTTTGACTTGTAGGGGGTCTTTTTGCATAAAATTTCTTTTGTAAAACGCCTCTCTCTCTTCCCTCAGCCCTAGGCCAGCCCCACCATGATCAGGTCCAGAAAATTTCTTGCCTCACTTTGACCTTATTCATGTGATGAAATGGATTGTTTTGAGAGTTGATTAAAATATAGTATTTGGAAGTATGGTGTATTGACTTGAGAGGGTTGACTTAGGAATTTTCTCACAACACCCACCCCCATCCCTCACCTCTTTCCTGGCCGAAAATCTGCAGGAAATCCCCCCCCCCCCATTTCCTCTTCTCTTTCTCTCTCAAATTTCATCAAAATATTGCTCCAAAAATCAAAAATTTAATCTCACAACTTAATTCCCATTCCTTATTCCTTTCACCTTGGGTTTTATAGCTTGGATCATGATGCTTTGAGGCCATCAATTGAAGCAAATTTATTCTTGCTAGATCTCTAGTTGAGGTATAAATTCTTGCTAATTAAATTCTTTTGGTTAAGTTTCTTAAGTTAAATTGTTGTAGTGTTAAATTAGTGTTAATCCTAATCTAGTTTTTTTTTCTAGTTAATGGTTTGAGTTTAACTAGGATTGTAGAAACCATTATTTAGTTGATTAAATATATTTTATTATCTAGTTGTTTTGCTAACCTAATCTAAGAGGTTAACTTGCTAATTGGGCTATAAATTAGTGTTAATTTAAGGTTTTTCATGTATAGTTTGGATTAAGATTGCTAGTTATAAAATTCTAGAAAGGGTTTGTTTATGGAAAATGTGATTTGAAGCATTGTATGTGTTATAATTAAAATGATTGTGGTTAACTAGTTATGCGATTGGATGTTTATGCTAGGTTGTAGTCTTTTGTCGCAAATCGGCGATTTTTTTTGCACCGATTCTTTTTTGAAGGTAATGCTTACTAGTTTTTATTAAAATATTGTGATGAACTATTTACGAGATCTTGATGATATTTTTGAGATATCCTATGACGTTTAGGATGCGTGAGTGGGGATTTTTGAGTAATCGGGTTTTAGTTTTGCCGGGCGGCCAAATCGACTTTTTTGGTAGATTTTTGCGAGTTTCGCGTGTGTCCCGCGGACTTTGTGCACGTTGTACCTAGCTTATGAACGTTAGTGTTTTCGTTTGGGTTTTGCATCGTTCTTGATATGTAACCTTATGTTTGGTATTGATGTAAATTCCAGGTTCGGTCGCGGAGACGTCAGACGCGGCTCGAAAGGGGAAAGCGGTGATCGGACGTGACTAGCTAGGGATTTCGTTGAGTAGATGTAACATCTACGGGGGACTATCGTTGGATGGCGCAAGTCGCCCGATAGTTTTAGTACCTTAAAAAGATTCTTAGTAATGTTAGTAATTAGGGGTGTAATACTTGTATGATTATTTGCTACATTCATGCCCTATATTGACATACATATACGAAACCATGTTATAGGACACATGCACCATTGCCAGGGTTTTTATATGCAGCACGAGCACTATTCATGCTTACACACACACCCTGGTAATTGCCATGCCACCACACTAGATAACCTTTAAATTGAACCCTTTTACTATAATTGATACTTAAACTTACGCTATTGCTTTAATTCCTTAAAATGAAATCGTAGAATTGCTATTCATGTGCATGTACTTCATCATATTAATTGTTCATGCCTAATCTATCAATCATACATCACAACTTGATTATTGACACCATATGCATTCATTATCATTGGCATATGCATTTATGAGGATTTCATGAGATTTTGTGATATTCTGGATTTCGGGGGAAAGCCGCAAAATTTCTAAACTTATTATATTTTTAAAATATGTAAATTGCGGTTTTCTAGTGATGTAAGTGTCGTCCACCATGAGTTTGCTGTGGTTTTCGAGACCCGTTTCGAGAAGTTGGATGAACCGTCTCGGGTACATGGTGGGCCCGGTAAGGTACCCCGGGGCAAGAAGCTCGTGTTGCTGACGATGAGCCTGGCAGGGGACGGATTACCTACCGGTGACTTCATTGGGCACGGCGGATATCCAGAGGATACCGACCGGGGCCGCGAGAGGATGAGATATTGATATTGAGATAGGTCAGCCGGATGGCTGAGGCCAGAGACACTATGACATGGATTTATGAGATTTGAGACAGCTTTTAGGTGTCGTTGCTGGACACAGGTTCTTGTCGATTCTTTGAGTATTATGCTGGCATTCTAAAAGAGTTTCAAAAACAAAAAGAGATAAAATGTTTCTTATATATACCTATTGAGACCTCAGATATTCATGTTGCATACATACTAGTACACTGATGTTGTATACACACCTGCTGGTGCATCCAGTCATACCTGTATTAGAGATGCTAGAATACTTGTGTGCATGCATGCGATAGCCTGTGTAGATGTTATTTATTACTCACGAGTTGGCAACTCACCCCCGTTGTGCCACAGCCTTTTGCAGGTCCGCTCCGTCAGTACAGTAGCGGTGGCGCACTTGCTTATTTTGCTCTCTTGCCTGGACTCGAGGTTTTGCTCTTAGGTGGGTTATTTTATTATTTTTGCACCATCTTGTATATTCTTTGTATCTAGAGCACTCCATCTACTGTATCTACCAGCATTATTGTATATTGACCTAGAGATGAGACTGTGAGATTTGTGGACTTTTATGCTGTATTTTGGGGTCGAGCTCACTTGAGTCGACATGCTGTTTTTCTTATGCTTCATTATGATTATTTTGCATGTTGTCGTTTTATATTGCGTGGGATTTGTGACCGCCTTGTGGCGAAGAGCTAGCTCCCGCTTGGGGATGCCCTATTTTGTTGGATTCATATATATTCTTGTTGTACCCATTTTGGGGGCCAGTATTTACAAAGGAGACTCTGCCGAAATTTTCGGAAAAATTGGTATTGTTTTTAAAAAGGGTTTTACATGACTTATTTGATAAACTCGCTTTCAATTGATTGGGTTTTCTTCACTCTTTTGCTTAATTGGTTTTGTTTTCTGGGCTTTGGCTTACTTATTTTAAGGATGTCTTGAGACGTTTCGTAACTTAAGTGCCGGTCATGTTCCGTACCCTGCGGGTCGTGACATCAAGAAACTAATCGACTCTGGTTTCATCTAACAAGTTCAATATCCTGACTGAATCGCTAACATTGTTCCAGTGATGAAGAAAAACGGGATGATTCGCATCTGCATGGACTTTCAGGACCTCAACAAAGCTTGCCTGGAGAATGAATTTCCAGTAGCGTTACCGAGATGATGATCGATAACACGTCTACCGATGAGGTCTTTTCCTTCATTGATGGATCTTCAGGATACAACCAAATAAAAATGCATCCTGAAGACCAGAAGCATACCGCCTTCCGGACCCCATTGGGTATATTCTGCTATAAAGTGTTGCCCTTTGGTTTGAAGAACGCTGGCTCTACCTACCAGAGGATCATGACAAAGATCTTCGATGACCTCCTACACGAGATTCTCGAATGCTATATCGACGACCTTGTGGTAAAGAGAAAATCTCACGAGAAACATTGGGAACATCTAAAAATAGTGTTCCAACGTTTTCGGAAGTATAATCTGTAGATGAATCCTTTAAAATGCGCGTTTGGAGTTTCCTTGGGAAAATTCCTAGGATTCAGCATACGTTACCGAGGTATCGAAATTGATCCTTCAAAGATTAAGGCAGTTATAGAAATGCCCATGCCAAGAACCCTCAAACAACTGCGGTCTCTCCAAGGAAAGCTCGCGTACATCCGGCGGTTCATAGCCAACCTCTCCGGAAAATGTCGTCCCTACAGTCATTTGATGAAAAAGGGGACCCCGTTCATCTGGGATCAAAAGTGCCAAAACGCACTGAACAAAATCAAGCAATACCTGCAAAATCCGCCGGTATTAACCGCTCCGGTTAAGGGAAAACCCCTTATCTTATATACAACGACCCTTGAGGGTTCTCTAGGCGCATTGTGGGCACAAGAGAACGATCAGGGAAAGGAGAGAGATTTATACTATTTCAGTCGAGTTCTCCTGGGGGCAGAAAACAACTACTCCCCCATCGAAAAGCATTGCCTAGCGCTGATCTTCACAATAACGAAACTCAGACATTACGCCTTAGCACATGAGATCCATCTCGTATCGAAGGTGGATCCTCTCAAATATCTAATGTCAAGGGCCATGCTAATGGAAGGCTTTCCAAATCGGCCCTCCTCCTGATGGAATTCTCGGTAATATATCGTCCCCTCAAAGCAGTGAAAGGGCAGGCCATTGTCGACTTTCTCATAGAACATCCGAAACCAGCCGACTCCCCCTTAAATTGCAAGTTGCCAGACGAACATGCGTTCGATGCAATCAAAGAAGAAAATGATTCTTAATAGGAACTCTACTTCGATGGAGTATCTTCCATGAAGCGGCGAAAGCAAACATCCCGATAATCAAAGCTGGGGTGGTCCTTATCTTTGTGACCCCGCAAGGAGGGATATTGCGTTACGCCCTTTCCTTAACGGAGCCAAGGACTAACAATGAAGTTGAATACGAAGCTTTGATAGCAGCTCTCGAGATCGCTATTGACATGGGAATCAAAGACCTTCTCATATATGGAGACTCCCACTGATCATCAGCCAAGTAAATGGCGACTATCAGACATGCAATCCAGAGTTGGTAAAGTATGGTGAAAGAGTGCAGCAACTGCTGACACAAATCCCTTCCTATACCCTGTAAAGCATACAGTGTGAGGAAAACAGCAAGGCGGATGCATTGGCCAAATTGGCTAAGGAATCGGCCGATGAAGACCTCGATGACTTAAGGATCATTGTACAAATCCGCAGGGTTCTCGCACCAACAGATATATCTTCAAAAGACCTGGTAGAGCCATTCGAAGGAAAAAAATGACTGAACAAATAGCCCGTCAAATAGAGGACAAAAAAAAGGTCATGGACTGGAGGGAAGTCTTCATAGACTACTTTAAGTCCTAACGAATGCCTGAAAATGTGTCGTTTAGACATCAGCTCATGAAACGAGCTTTGTTTTTTGCCTTCGTCAATGATACTTTATACAAGGGATCGTTTGACTGTCTGTGGCTAAGATGCTTGGGGCTAGAGGAAGTAAAGAAAGCCATCAAAAAAATTCACGACGGACTCTACAGTTCTCATCAAGCTGGGCCGAAGATGAAGCTAAAGATAAAAAGAATGGGTTATTATTGGCCCACGATGATCCAGGACTGCCTTGAATTTGCGAAGCAGTGTCACTCGTGCCAAATTCACGGGGACTTCATCCATCAATATCCAAATCCACTACACCCGACAATGGTTAACCGACCTTTCGAAATATGGGGAACCGATATAATTAGCCCTATCGAGCCAGCATCATCTACAGGACATCGGTTCATACTAGAAACAATCGACTACTTCTCTAAGTAGGCAGAAGCAGTACCGCTAAGGGAGGTGAAGACGGAGAATATCCTCCACTTCTTCAGAACCCATGTCATGTATCGGTTCGGCACTCCGCGATGGATAATCTCGGACAATGGGCCAGCTTATAGAAGTCATAAAATCAGCTGCTTCGCACAGCAGCATAAAATAGATTGGAGATATTTTTCAGTCTATAATTCTTGGGCCAACGGTTTAGCTGAAACTTTCAACAAGACCTTGATAAAGATTATAAAAAAATCAGTGTTTAGAAACAAAAAGGACTGGCACGAAAGGTTGCACGAAGCTCTCTGGGCGTACCGAACAATGTTCAAGATGGCCACAAATACGACACCATACGCATTAGTGTCCGGCACGGAAGCAGTGCTCCTAATGGAAATAGAACTCACTTCTCTACGAGTAGCGGTTCGATACGAGCTGACAGATGAAGAAAATGCTCATCTTAGGCTTGAGCAGATCGACGCCCTTGACGAAACTAGCCTTATAGCACAGAAAAATCTAGAGGATTATAAGGCAAAGATGACACGGTCATACGAAAAACTGACCAGGCCGAGAACATTCCGCCAAGGCGAACTCGTGCTAGTCGTCAAAAGACCAATGATCCCTAATCATGCAAAACGGAGGAAGTTCGAGCCGAATTATGAAGGCCCGTACATTATAGACAAAGTCTACCAAGGTGGAGCCTACCTGCTCATGGATATGCATGGCGAAAGACCCTTCCGACCAATAAACGGCTGATTCCTAAAAAAATACTGCGCTAGATGGGTCATGACTTAGGTCAATGATAGATGACGACGCTTGTATTCGCTCACTATCTTCCTGATTCAGAATTCTGAGAGTAGTATCAAAAAAAATTTGCCCCAAAATACGGCAATACTGGACTGAAACGTCCTTAAAACTAATACTCGTTCCCCCAAACACGGGAATAATGGACTAAGAAGTCCCTAAACTAACAATGGACCGAAACGTCCTTAAACTAATATTCGTCCGAAATATGGGAATATGGGACTGAAACGTCCTTAAACTAGCATTTCGTCCTAAATACGGCGATAAAGGACCGTCATATCCTCACACGTTTAGCCCTACGGAGAATCCCCATATCGATTACCATATATAGTCCAAGGGTGTAAACGATTCATAACTCTTCCGGGTTCCACAAGGTAGTCCTCTGAAGGAGACCGAGGCCTACAGCTAATGATGCGTTATCTTACAGGCCGCTTAAAAAAGGTCGAAATGGTAGGGCAACTTGCAATAAAAGCAGCGAGTAAAAACAAAAATAGCCGAAATGATTGGACACCGCGATAAATAGCCGAAATGATTGGGCAATCGCGACTTTCGCGATATAAAAAACTGAAAAGATAGAGCAACGCGGAAATAAAAAAATTAAAATGAAACTTTTCTGCCCTACAAGTAGTTCGATATCGATTCTTGTATACAATCCACGGGCATGAACAAAATAAGTTCCAACCGAGTTCCACCAATGGCAAGAAATATTTCCATATAGTGAAAGACACTTGTAAGTCCTCTCGATTTACAAGGAGAAAATACTCTCGTAAGATCCTTACGTCTTATAAGAGCAAAACACACTTAGGAATCCTCACGACTGATAAGAGGAAACTACACCTATAAGATCCTCTCGACTCGTTGGGAGAAATATCTTTATAAGACTCTTATGGCTCATAAAGTGAAAAAGTTTTAGTTGATAGGATCCTAACCCTGTTTGCTAAGCCGCCTTTGTCCAAATTAACAAAGGAAAATGATGATTCGCTCCTGGTAATATTCCAGTTGCAGCGATGCTGATGCCAAGATTGGGATCAGATCTCAAGTTCCTGACTCGTAATAAAACTCAGCGAGTCAAAAAAATGGTAGGGCAACTCGCAATAAAAAGCAGCGAGTAAAAACAAAAATAGCCGAAATGATTGGGCACTACGATAAATAGTCGAAATGATTGGGCAATCGCGACATTCGCGATATAAAAAGCAGAAAAGATAGAGCATCGCGGAAAGAAATAAAAAAATGAAAATGAAACGTTTCTTCCCTGCAAGTATGTCTATATTGACTCTTGTATACGATCCATGGGCACAAATAAAAGAAAGGGAACCATATTTTCCCATCACGCTTCATCAAAAGGAGAACCAAGTCTTGACGGTATATATACAACCTAGAGACTATCCAGGTGTTCCTTCTCATTCAGGCAGGATACAAACGCAACGTCATCATCAAAAAAAGAAGAAGAAGGACCCCAAGGGACAAAGTAAAAATTGAGCAATGGTAAAATCCTAGCTCCAAGTCTTGACGGTACATATACAACCTAGAGACTATCTCGGCGTTCCTCCTCATTCAGCAAGATGCGGACGCAACTATCAAATGAAACTGGAGCAATAGCATATTCCTAGCTCCGGACTTCAATTTCAATACAGACAGCATAGAGGTCCTACAGATGTCTACCCGACTTCAGCAAAGAATCGGCGCAACATCATCAAAGCAAAAACGAAGTGACGGCATATTCCTAATTTTGGGTCCTGATGGCAGTATATATAAATCTTAAAAGACCGTTGGAGATCATCCCACCCCAGAAGGGTGCGGTTATGACTCATCGGGGCTCCAAATTGAGCCTAATCTCAAGTAAAATGTGCCACGGAAAATATCTAACGCTTACTCTTCTGACGGTAATATGACGTAAGGAGATTACTTGAAGACGTCTTGTCCAGCCCCCGAAGGGATCAGAGACACGACAGTCACGGGGCTACTCGAACAACGGCTTAAAGACAGCATATCAAGGAATACATCAGCCAACGCGACGGTACCACGGACTAAAACCCTAGTACCACAAAACCTAACAGAGCTCTGTCATAAAAGAATAGGGGTTATCTACATACAACGTTAAGACAAGTTTGCCTATAAACCCAAGGGAGGTAAACTAAAAACATTCCGAAATGAGTACATAAACTAGAGACTCCGAAATGAGTGAATAAACTAAATACTCCGAAATAAGTACATAAACTAGAGACTCCGAAATGAGTGAATAAACTACAAACTCCAAAATGAGTGTATAAACTAGAGACTCCAAAATGAATGAATAAACTACAAACTCCGAAACGAGCAAATAAACTACTTCGCGCTAGATCAAGACATCAAGAAACGGGAAGCCCGAAACCAGCCGTATGCTATGCATTACTCTACAATATTTCACTCACATATATACCTCCGTGAGCAAGGTAGTGCAGGAGCATTTGTTTACACCCGTCCGTTTGATTGCTCACTTAAAAATACATGCATACTTGGATGGAAATAGCGTTGAAAGCATGCCGATTTATATGCGCACATGCAGGTTGCACGTATGTTTAAGCTGTTGGAGATAGTGCCCTCAGAGTCAATTATTGGATCACAGGCACGTGATTGCAATGATTGAGGGAGGACCTATCCCGGTAGGACAGTCTTACTCGAGATGATAGTATGCTATCTGGTTTACCTTTATCATCGTGTACTGCTTCAGGTGACCTTACAGGTCGCTATTACACGCTGATAGAGCCCCTAGGATTCTTGCTTGACTGCCAGCAGTATGATGGCGATCATATACGTAGGAGCTGGGGTCTATAAGTACATCCTTAAAAGGTCCCTAGTCGTAGGAGTTTCGAGACAGGGCATCGATACTCCATTAGTAGACTAGTGTATACAGTCGAGACCCCGACGAGGGGCGGTGGCCGGTCTCACAAGCCACTGGTGTCAGTTGGTTCACCTAAGATGTATACAGGTGCTCATTGGGTTATGAGTACACCGGACAGGACTCGCCGGGAACCTGCTAGTTGGGATTATACCATACGTCAGATAGCAGTTCCCAGGTGACATGTGTACAGGTTAGTTCATCGACCTGAGATCGTCATTTGTCTCGTGTGAGTTCCCACTGTGCTTTGATTACTACCCTACCACGGCTCAAAGGAGTCGTGCAAACAGGTTATAGTTGGGTACAGTCCCGAGCCACATGGAGGCAGTGAGCGGATCTGCAGGGGTTCGTCTCTCCCGGTATTGGGGGTGAGGTCGCGCTGTGTCTAGGAGAGCCATTACACAAAGCCCTCGGCCGAGGCAGGAGATTTACTGGTAGGTATTCCAGTAGTATCTCAGGGTGTTCTGGGCTATGCTCCGACACGACTTGTACCGCTTTTGGGGGTCTGACTTTTACCAACCCCCTAGGCCCGCCATGCGATACTCATAGACGAACGGACCGGACTGTACGGATATTGTCACTGACAGGCTCAGTAGGGTGTCAGGATGAGTTCGCTCATCGACGTCCCTTTTAGTCAATAGCTGGTGGCCCGTTACGTATTGGCTTATACCTCTGACGTGCTAGTGGTTAAATCCACAGCCATAGTATTGACGAGTCTTTAGAGTCCACCACACTTTCAGTTACTCAAGCTTTCGGGCGAAACGCTGTAGAAGCCGTATGGAGATATGGCAGGGTCCGATCAGATACGTGCGGTATTGCACGGATCAGGATCGGACGGTTTGTACTAGAGGCCATATAGATATATGGCAAGGTTCGATCAGATATGTGCGGTATTGCACGGATCAGGATCGGACGGATATTACTAGCCGGCTTTGGTTTAAGCCGGATCCTAGTTTAGTACAGTGTAGATTTTGTCTCATTGCATTTGTATCCGGTCGGAATACAGATGCGGGTGTGTATGCACAGTGTCGGGGTTTTCCTGTAATTTATTACGGGACCAGTTTTCTGGAGTTGCCAGTTTGCATTCCGTTCCGGCCGGTTTTCCTTTGTTCTTTCCCGGCCGAACCTTTTGATGGAGGGTGTTATTTGCAAGTTTGCAAATAACACATTGTGGAGGGTTTTCATGCAAATGGTTTGATTATGAAAGCATCTTTTTATTCCTTTCTTTTCTATCATCATTTCTTGTAAAAGGTGATTAGGATTGATTTGTGTTTTGATGTGAGTTTGTTATGATGATGTTTTGGTTGTGGTCACCCTCCACCTTTTCCTACACTCACCTTCCTTCTATGGTTGTGGTTTTGATATTCTTTTCCTCCACCATTCTTATATGATAAGGTTAAGGTTTCATTTTGAAAAAGAAGGAGGAGAGGTTTTTCATTCTTGAGAGTTTCATTCTTGATCTCATTTTCATGCTAGAAAAATGCAAGCACCATTTTTCTTATCTTGATTCCTCCATCATCTTCAAAGGCAACAAACCCCAAATGAGACATAGCCTCTACACTACACATTCTACAGCAAATCTTGGACGCGTCGGCCAGCCAACTTCGCCCCCGAGTTGCCTCGGTATTGAGGTGGGAGCCCGTAAAAGATACAGGCGATGTGGTGCCCTTTTCGGCAAGGAGGCGATGATATGGAGACAGGACTTTCCGCGGGAGATCGGGACGATGACGAGAAGACCGGAGGACTCGGATCACTTGGTATACTTCTCTTCCCATCTCTTGTTTGCTAGTATAGGTTAATGGTTAACGATCCGGGTTTTATTGTCCGCGGTAGCGCCAGTTTCCAAGTAAGGAAAATTTTTGATTCCGCATTTTTGCCTCGGTAAGACGGCCGGGGCGCTGCCGTGGCGCAACATGGTATCAGAGACACGCCATTAACCTAGTCTAGCTTGTTCTAGTGTGTTTTGCTTTTCCGATCGAACAAAAATTCCAAAACAGTGTTTTCTTCACATCAGTTTTCTGTCGTTTTTTTCCGTGCTCGAAAAATTTTTCAGGTTATTGCAGAATGATGTACAGAGAAACCTAAGAACAGTGGAAAAATTTGGTAACCCAATTCTTCCGTACGACCGCGGAACCGCGGCCTTAACCCCTCTTTGGCCGCGGTTCCGCCGCAGGAAGTTGGGATCACTTCGCCATATTTTTACAGTAGGCTTGTGGGCTGAAAATAAGGGTTTTGGTATATTTTGTTTGGGCCCAGTTTTTCTGCAAGTGCTACAGTAATGCTTTGGGGCCCACTTGGTATATTTTGTTCGATCGGATATTTTAAACACATTATTTCACAGTATTTACATTATATCTGCGACCGTGAATATCACTTGATCGGTAAATCCTATCTAACTGCTATAGCCCGGTTAGACGGATTTGCAAACGTGATTTTCACGTTGATGTTCTGTGTTTATGCTGTGTTGTTGCGGATCGGTCGTGGGGGATAGCCTGGATGCAATGCTAGTACAGTTTTATCTTATATGTACATTTGATATTGCGGGGCGAGCGTCCGACATGTGGACTGCCGTCACTGCCTGTTTGTATTATTCTTTTGGGGCACGACCTGGTTGCGGTCGATGTATCCGGTGTATGTATATTTTACTTTCTGTACTAGGATTGCCCCGTGGTGGGGTGCACGGATAGCCGGGTTCTGGAGGGCAACAAGCCCGCATCTCATGGCATTGGGACGGAGGGGGCTTCACTCCAGGATTGGCGGGCTATTCGCCGCACTCGTAGGGGGTACAGGTTGACCCAGGAGGGGTGCCCAAGTTACCGGATTCCGTGAAGTGCTGGGTGGTCCATTCACGGTGCTGAAGGGGGCTGCCTCGCTTCAGGTTTTGGCGGGTGACTTGCCGCGCCCGTAGGGGTCTAGGATTTCATTGCACAGGCTATCCACACGACCAGGGGAACGTCGGGTTTCTGCAGCGGCTCTGTGAAACCCGGGGCTTCCAGATATCTGTATTGTTCTGTGATGCTGTACATTTCTGTAATGTTGCATTTCTTATCACGCCTTGAGCGAAATATAATATATTGGTATATATATATTAGTAGATGTTGTATATGTTTTACATCCGTGCTAGTCCAGTCCCCGCTCTGCCGTTAGTTAGCTAACCTAACGGGTGATGACGGGACCCAGTGGCGAATGCGGATGGCATATACGTACGTCAGTATATTTTCGTTCTTTGTGGTGTGATCAATTGATGGGACTGCGTTGATTCGGATCAATGCAAGCTAAACAAACCTATTCTGATGTTGTTGGAACATTTTTCAAAAAGCTGTTATTGCAAGGACGTTCACTTTTGTTTTGCATCGTGGTATTCATTTGGAATATCCTGCTCCTCAGTCGACGAGGCAAGGGCCGAGATCCCTTCACCGGGAGTGACCCCTTGGACAAAAATTTGCGTCAGGGCATTAACTTCACTATAGCCGATTACTTTTGCTTTGCATCGTGGTATTCAGTTGGAATATCCTGCACCTCATTCTACGGGGAAAGAGCCGAGATCCCTTCACCGGGAGTGACCTCTTTAGTAAAGGTTTTCGTCACTATATTTTCTAAAATGGCTATGCAGTTCCTTCAACGATATCAAGTTCATTACGTTAAAGGTTTTTCGCCAAAAACCATTCGTAGCCCTCCGTCATTTCTTATGGGTATTATTTAGTATTCGTGCTGCGTTTGTTGACTCCGTCAAGGCGTAGTGTACGGTAGCTAAGTGGTGCTTGTTTGTTGCATAAATGGGATTGATTAGGACAGTCGTGCGGCCTTGTTGACTCCGTCAAGGGCACGTACGGGTGGGTTTAATGCAATCCAGATAATGACTGGTTGAACTTGACTAGGACTCTTTGATTTGTTGACTCCGTCAAGGTCACTTGAGTCCTAGGGGTAAAAACATCACATCGGGAGTTTCAAAAGAACTGAAACTTGCCAGATATACGCATACCTTCTGGAGTGTGGTGACGTGAGTGGATTCCGTCATGTTATCATGCGATGATAGTTGGATCCCGATTCCCACTGATGAGTTGGTTTACTCCTCGGGTGACCCCGACTAATTCTTCTTTCAGATTTGGGGAAGAATTTGAGGTTACAGTGGGAGGTTTCCAGATTAGATAAAGTGATAACCATTCTGATCTAGGTTAGAGTGCACGCTGAGTGTTTCTTTTCTCTCTCTCTTTGGCAGTGACCATTGACCCGACCCTAGACTATGACTCAGTGACCAAGTTGACCGAACCTTCTTAACACTGGCTTTTGGATTGTCAGAGTTGCAAACCTCATTGCCACTCCTACTTTTACCCTTTTCTCCAGGACACCCCGTATTACTACGAATGTCCACTTCCATTGGACAAAACCATCGTATGGTTATATACGAACTCGAAGGACTTCGAGGATGGTTTCTGGTTCTGGAGAAAACGAATAGGATTATTCAGTTGTCTTTTCTTTTCACCTTCTCTCATTGCGAGTACTCCTTGGTTTAGGAGATAGTACACCTATTACGCAAATTGGATAGTCTTCTTCCAAACCTTAGGCAGGTGCCGAACGGTGGGGAATGAAGAAAACCAATTAGCACAACGATGGTGTACAGAAGGTATTAAGTTAAGACAAAGCAAGGGATTAGTAAGAGGGCAAAGTAAATTGCGACTGCTATTCACGACCGAACCAAGTATTTCTTCGCCAATCCTAAATCACCTTTGTATTTCTCCAGGACACTCCGTATCACTACGAAGATCCCAAGTTTATTGGATAATCCATCGTATGGTTATATACGAACTCGAAAGGAACTTGTTCCAGTTCGGGGATGGATTCTGGTTCAGGAGAAATAGGAATAAGGTTTATTCGGTTGTCTTTTATCTTCACCTTCTCTCGCGTTGCGAGTGCTCCTAGGATTAGGACAGTACACCCTTTATGCTTTTTGGATAGTCTTCTTCCAAACCATAGGCTGGTGCCGAACGGTAGGGAAGGAAGAAAACCAATTGGCCTAAATGGGTGTGCAGAAGGTAGTGACCAAAGACATATAAAGGGATTTGGAGAGGTTGCAAAGAATTATACGGTTACAGTTGTGAATCTGGATAATGGAAGAGGCATTACTAGGAATACCGGGATACCCCATCGAAATATTTCAATGTTTCAGTTCAACTGTGTACTGTTAAAAGAAAACTGATTTCCCGATAAGACACTTGCTCCAGGGTATGTATTTACCAGGTTGGATTCTCACATCTGTATGGTTTTACAGATGATGAGTGGGAGCAAGTTATTGGGAATTAGGTGACCATCCTCATTATATCAGGATTCGTTGTAATTGGTGATATTTGAGGAAGCCACCTGGGTTGTTTGCCGGTCCGCAAATATTTGGTTTTGAATATCCGCTGTTGTGCACCAATTTCAAATTGATATATCTGTACGTCTATTTTCATAGAGTGAGATATACCTTTTGATATTATGTCGATGACATTTACCTATATCAGTGGATGATTAGGTAAGGAGCATTAAACAGCGGTGTAATTCTTCTTAACCATAAGTACAGTTTTCAACCTACAACACACAGTGAAAGAGTTGTAAGACTCAGCGGACTTATACAGAGTATTGTATGTTGTCCAGTGTCCATCAGGACAGAGGGGTTGGTCCTCGTACTATATTCGGTTTACTTATGACTTCTCTAGTTTTTAGACAGGTGTTTTGTGGAAACACAGGGTCCGAATTTTGAGAAGTTATAGGTATTTGAATAGAGTAGAGAACCAGGTGTAGCAAGTATCGGGATTCTTCAAAGTGATTGAAGATGTAGATACTTGTGTATGGTATTCAGTTGATAGTAATGATAAAGAGAAATTGCTTCTCTTTCAGGTTACTCATAATTGGAAGCATTCCTAAGTTGAGTAACGCTGATTGGCCTCCTTCCATTTAGTTAACATGCAGTGGAGATAGCTGCATGATTTGAATCTGGTTCATTTAAATCAGTGCCTCTGGTTCTATATTGGATATAGAACAGTTCATATCTTAACGATGTTAAGGTACGGGGAGTTGTCCGGCTTATGATTAAAACCAGACACTGGACAACTCAAGGCACATTTCTGTAATGGCTGTTTGTGGGTTGACCCAGGCTATGACGAGGGTTGACTTTCTACCATCTGGAAGATCAATAGTGATATTGTTCTTAACTCGCCACATTTTAAAAAGAAATGGTTATTTTTCAGAAAACAGTAGTGGGAGTATGGTAGAATTGGAAGCGATTCCAGAACCGCAAACGATTACTGAAGATTTGATAAGGAACCTAAGGATTCAATCTGATTTGACATTCCATTGGCCACTCCGCAGATATGGTGGGTAACCTCAGGCACTCGAGAGGTACTTCGGTATGCTCAAGGACGGTGGCAGGGAGGTTCTTGTTTACCCAGACTTACCATTGCTGTTGTTCCAGACTGTGAGACCCGGCAGGAGGATGAGTATAGCGTCGTTCTAAACTAGCTTTAGAAGTGTACGTCTATATGACTCTGCCAGAGGGTTGTCGTAGTCAGTGGGAGTAGCGGAAGCATTGGTGGACAGGTGTCTTATGTCTATTTATAGACTAAAGCAGATACAGCGGAGATAGATCATCTATTTCTGATGTGACAGTCATAGGTTTGACTTCATCAGAATAGGGGATGGATCTGTTAAGAAGGTAGTAGGGTGTGATGTCCTGGTATTTGATGACATACACAGAGTAGGAAAAGAAACTCCTATACTACGATCGGTTATACTTTGGTTGTCACACAGTGTTTTCTCCACACAGGACTTGGATATTATATCAGACATTCTGGTTACTAGATCTATGGTTTTAGATCTAGATTTGGGTGGTTTCCTAATCTGGGTACCTTGACAGCATTCTATGAGTATTTAGAATGGATGACTCCTGGCATGGTAGTGTACCTGCAGGTGATGGAGTCACCCTCTCTAAAGGTGTCTTATAGACTAAAGTGGAGAGGGATACGCATGATTGACAGATCACTTGCTTAGGCAATTGAGTCAATCATGAGATGTCAAGTACCACACCAGATGTTGTTCTTGCAGTAGATGCGATAAGTTGATATTAATCCAATCCTGGAGAAACAGTCGGAAGCAGTTCTAGAACATAAGTTGATGTTCTAGGGATATGATAGCAGCTTTCTCTTTCGGGAGACAGTTATCATTCCAGGCTTCCAAGGTGACATGGACGACAAGGAGGTTGTCAGAGTTATAGTTTCTCCTTCTGACGAGGGGCGGTATTTTGGACAGGTGGTCCAAGGCAATACTGAGGGAGGCATGGCGCCGGATACTGATTAAGTTCAGTTATCGATACAGTCTAAGAAGTTTGGATTTGGAGTTCATTTATGAGCTAGGTCACATCAGATATCCAGACATACTCTAAGACAGGTATTGCTCATTTCGGGAGATGGCTTTCTCTGCGAACTTGAGATATAGAGAGACATAGAAAGAAATATCACAGCGGATCCACTCACTGAGGCTATTCCTCGAACGCAATAGTTTCGCAAACAAGCTTTGTGAGACTGACTAGTAGAGGAGTTGGGTGTTCGGTATCACACGGGCTGTGAGTATGCGACATCGCAATAATTAGCCTTGAGTGCAAGTAGGAGATTGTTGGAGATAGTGCCCTCAGAGTCAATTATTGGATCACAGGCACGTGATTGCAATGATTGAGGGAGGACCTATCCCGGTAGGACAGTCTTACTCGAGATGATAGTATGCTATCTGGTTTACCTTTATCATCGTGTACTGCTTCAGTTGACCTTACAGGTCGCTATTACACGCTGATAGAGCCCTTAGATTCTTGCTTGACTGCCAGCAGTATGATGGCGATCATATACGTGGGAGCTGGGGTCTATAAGCACATCCTTAAAAGGTCCCTAGTCGTAGGAGTTTCGAGACAGGGCATCGATACTCCATTTGTAGACTAGTGTATACAGTCGAGACCCCGACGAGGGGCGGTGGCCGGTCTCACAAGCCACTGGTGTCAGTTGGTTCACCTAAGATGTATACAGGTGCTCATTGGGTTATGAGTACACCGGACAGGACTCGCCGGGAACCTGCTAGTTGGGATTATACCATACGTCAGATAGCAGTTCCCAGGTGACATGTGTACAGGTTAGTTCATCGACCTGAGATCGTCATTTGTCTCGTGTGAGTTCCCACTGTGCTTTGATTACTACCCTACCACGGCTCAAAGGAGTCGTGCAAACAGGTTATAGTCGGGTACAGTCCCGAGCCACATGGAGGCAGTGAGCGGATCTGCAGGGGTTCGTCTCTCCCGGTATTGGGGGTGAGGTCGCGCTGTGTCTAGGAGAGCCATTACACAAAGCCCTCGGCCGAGGCAGGAGATTTACTGGTAGGTATTCCAGTAGTATCTCAGGGTGTTCTGGGCTACGCTCCGACACGACTTGTACCGCTTTTGGGGGTCTGACTTTTACCAACCCCCTAGGCCCTCCATGCGATACTCATAGACGAACGGACCGGACTGTACGGATATTGTCACTGACAGGCTCAGTAGGGTGTCAGGATGAGTTCGCTCATCGACGTTCCTTTTAGTCAATAGCTGGTGGCCCGTTACGTATTGGCTTATACCTCTGACGTGCT
Source organism: Agapanthus africanus (assembly GCA_030015575.1). Classification (NCBI taxonomy): domain Eukaryota; kingdom Viridiplantae; phylum Streptophyta; class Magnoliopsida; order Asparagales; family Amaryllidaceae; genus Agapanthus; species Agapanthus africanus. The sequence goes on along the minus strand of CM057338.1, from coordinate 824,201,180 downwards.
AGTGGTTAAATCCACAGCCATAGTATTGACGAGTCTTTAGAGTCCACCACACTTTCAGTTACTCAAGCTTTCGGGCGAAACGCTGTAGAGGCCGTATGGAGATATGGCAGGGTCCGATCAGATACGTGCGGTATTGCACGGATCAGGATCGGACGGTTTGTACTGGAGGCCGTATAGATATATAGCAAGGTTCGATCAGATATGTGCGGTATTGCACGGATCAGGATCGGACGGATATTACTAGCCGGCTTTGGTTTAAGCCGGATCCTAGTTTAGTACAGTGTAGATTTTGTCTCATTGCATTTGTATCCGGTCGGAATACAGATGCGGGTGTGTATGCACAGTGTCGGGGTTTTCCTGTAATTTATTACGGGACCAGTTTTCTGGAGTTGCCAGTTTGCATTCCGTTCCGGCCGGTTTTCCTTTGTTCTTTCCCGGCCGAACCTTTTGATGGAGGGTGTTATTTGCAAGTTTGCAAATAACACATTGTGGAGGGTTTTCATGCAAATGATTTGATTATGAAAGCATCTTTTTATTCCTTTCTTTTCTATCATCATTTCTTGTAAAAGGTGATTAGGATTGATTTGTGTTTTGATGTGAGTTTGTTATGATGATGTTTTGGTTGTGGTCACCCTCCACCTTTTCCTACACTCACCTTCCTTCTATGGTTGTGGTTTTGATATTCTTTTCCTCCACCATTCTCATATGATAAGGTTAAGGTTTCATTTTGAAAAAGAAGGAGGAGAGGTTTTTCATTCTTGAGAGTTTCATTCTTGATCTCATTTTCATGCTAGAAAAATGCAAGCACCATTTTTCTTATCTTGATTCCTCCATCATCTTCAAAGGCAACAAACCCAAATGAGACATAGCCTCTACACTACACATTCTACAGCAAATCTTGGACGCGTCGGCCAGCCAACTTCGCGCCCGAGTTGCCTCGGTATTGAGGTGGGAGCCCGTAAAAGATACAGGCGATGTGGTGCCCTTTTCGGCAAGGAGGCGATGATATGGAGACAGGACTTTCCGCGGGAGATCGGGACGATGACGAGAAGACCGGAGGACTCGGATCACTTGGTATACTTCTCTTCCCATCTCTTGTTTGCTAGTATAGGTTAATGGTTAACGATCCGGGTTTTATTGTCCGCGGTAGCGCCAGTTTCCAAGTAAGGAAAATTTTTGATTCCGCATTTTGGCCTCGGTAAGACGGCCGGGGCGCTGCCGTGGCGCAACATAAACAATACAATCAGAGGGGGAACATATGTTAGATATGAAGCAATCGATAGTCAGTGATAAAATCAAAGCATTTAAATAAACATTTTATTCTACAGAAAATAGATTACCAAACACGAGATCAAAAATACAAGCTTTACAAAACTATGAATAAAGTTTTCTAAAGCCCTCTCAGCCTTCTCCACCATGTTGAAGCGGCGATCTTCACGATGAGTCGCTCCCCATCAGTTAGCGCCGTGCCTATCGGCGAAGGAAGACATGATGGCCCACTGAGCCCGTATCTTGCTTAGTAGCTTAACAGAGTGATCCTTTAGAGGCTGGGTAATCGAATATGCCTCATGAAAGCACTCGATCTTGTCCTCTGCCACGTCAAGTATCGCCGGAGTCATCTCCGCCTGATGAGGGGGAATGTCATCGAGCACGGATAGGAAGATCATCTGAAGCCAAATGGAGCCGATGGGAAGAAGAGATCCTCTACGAGTCAGGAGCTCGTACATCACCGTGTCGCATTGGTCATCCGTGAGAACGAGATTCACCAAGCGTGCAGCAAACGAGGAACAATTCTCTCGATAGGCACCTCCCATGGTTGCCGACGAGCATATGGACGATTGCAAACCATAACTCTTGATCTGTTAAAAAAATGGTTCTTTTCTTGTGAAGAAGAACAACATTGCTTTAGAATATAAAAAGAAGTATTTAAGTCTAGGCACAGAAAATGTTGTGCATGGTGGAACTATTTCCATGTTTTGACAAAAAGAAGGCATTGGAAAAGAAAGAGTTGATTCATGAACAACAGAGAAAGAAAGTGAAACGATTTTTCGTATCCTATAGCAGCGCCTCACGTGCATGACACGCGAGCGCTGGCGCTAGTTTTTTTTGGATGGAATCCTATAGCAACGCCTCACGTGCATGACACGTGAGCGTTGGCGCTAGTTTTTTTTTATATATATAACAACACCTCATGTGAAGCACATGTGAGCGTTGGTGTAAAAGAAAAAAAAGAGCTTTGTCATTCATGCTTCAAAAGAAATTTATACATTGAGGATCATAAAAAGAGAAAGAAACAAATATCATCAAAATGTCTATAATGGCAAGACACTGAACTCCGGACATGGATTCTCAAACTCAAAAGCAAGTTTGAGCAATACACATTCAGCCTCATCAACTATCTTTTTGTGCATCTTCTCACGGATGCAAGCATCAGGGTCACCACTGATGTCCTCTACCCTCTGGTATCCTGATACTATCGCCTTTTATTGAAAGACACGGTGCAAGATGGCGACAAGATTATCTTGCCGTTTTTTCGAGATCAACCCCATCAGATACACAGAATGCACATTGTCTTCAGCATCATCGAGCGCTTGAAGCGGCATAACCTCAAGGCATCTAAGTATAGCTTCCCAGATCGACCCAACGACGATCTTTAAAAGGGCAGAACGGCGGGGGAGCAATCAACCATTGTAATCGTCGAAGCGACGCATCACCTCATCGCATTGGGTATCAGTGTACTCCTGGCCTTGAAAGCGACCTTGGATACGAGTCTCATCATAAGAGATAATCTCTTCAAGATCATACAGATGACCAGCCATGATACCTGAAAAGAAAACCAGTGGAAGGTTAGCAATCAAAATGCTAAAATCACCAAGTCTAAAAAACAGTGGGCCCCATAAAATCAAGGTGGTGGCTCATCAATGATGAGATATGTGCCCATTGTGAGAATCCAAAAGGATTCTCATTAAATGAATAGTGCTCATTAAACAGTGGAGTTAAAAACTCCCAATATTCTCCGAAAGGCGGGCTCTTTAAAACAAACAACATATTCAAATCTATGAAAAGAAGAAGAAAAGGGATTAAAACCCTAAAAATTCACCAAAACAGAGGGAAAACCCCAAGAACAGTAAAGGGAATAAAATTCCCCAAATTTCTTAAGATCCAAATCAGAGCTAAGCTCTGCAAAAAAAAAATGAAATTAAATTCCCCTAAATAGTGGGATTAAATCCCAGAGAGCCCCATGTTAGAAAAAATCATGGGGTAAACGATGGAATCAAATTCCAGGAAATCTCAAATGTCAAAATTGATAGTAGGGTAAAACCCTAAAGAAGGAGAACCAAAGATTCTCAAGTCTTGGATGAGAACATCAAGATCCACGATCTGTATAACAAAAAAAGAAAAGGTATTTTTTAGATCTCCAAAAGAACGATTCAAAAAAAAGAAGAGCTAAGCTCTGTCGAATATGATGATGGATTCAAAATCCAAAACTAAGAAAATATATATGCTCAAAAGGAGTTAAGAACCAAGCTCTGTTCATAATCCTTACCAAGAAATTTGGCAGAGTATACTCTGTTCAAAAGAGTTCTTGAGAACAGAGTTCTAAGCTCTGGAACGAGAATTAAATTCTCTAATGAAGAGCAAGACTCAAGGAAGAAGATGATGAGACAACAATCATCTCAAAGACCAAAGGCCTTATTTATAAGACGTGAGGGAATGGTTCAACTTCCTAGATGATCCAACGGTGCTAAAAGTGATACCGTTGCACTCACGTGTAATCTACGTGAGAACAACGGTGGGGGCATTTGTTCCCCTAATAATTAAACATAATAAAAAGTGCTAAGCTCTGTTAAATTCCAATGAGGCAGCGCCTCACATGCTCCCTATAAGAGTGCCAGCGCCGGCACCAATCTTATAGGATTAAATCCTATAGTGGCGCCATACGTGAAGTTCACGTGAGCGCCAATATGCAAAGCACAAAAGCACCTGTTATGTATAATAATTTAATTTTTAAGTGGCGCCCCACGTGCATAACACGTGTGCGCCAGCGCCCAAACTAAAACAGATAGAATTAAATTCTACATGGGAATTATTTCTCTAAAAATTGGGATATTCTCTATTAAATAGAGCCGTTGGATCAAAGATCCACTGGTGATAGAATTAAATTCTATTAGGAGAAAATATTTCCCTAATCTTTCTAAGTAAAAAAGATATTCTCCGTTGGATCAATGATCCAATGATAGAATTAAATTCTATTTTTGGGAATATATTTTCCCAATCTTTCTAAATAAAGAAGATTGTTCTCTGTATAATAGAGAGCCCTTGGATTAAAATCCAGTGGTGATTAAAAATCACCGTTTGACAGAATAAAATTCTGTATATGGAAAAATATTTCCCCAATCTTGTTAAAAACAAGAAAACATATTCTGTAGAACAGAAAATCACTGGATCAAAAATCCAACGGTGGATAAAATCCCCCGAACAAATTTTGAGGCCAATTAAATCAATTGGTATCTCTCAAATGTGAGATTTTCTCAAACTAATTAACAATTTACCTCTCCTATATAAAAGATCCGAGACTTTAAGTCTCATATAGAGAATTGACCCCATAAGTTTCTCCACAAAAAGAAAAACAGAGAATTTAATTCTCAAAAGAAGAAGAAGATCTCCCTCCTTTCAAGCTCTAGGTAAAGAAAAAGAAGAGCACAAAATATCTCCTTTACCTAGTATAAACAGAAATAAGGGTTTAACCTTTCATATAAGAACTTAGTTCTTTCTCTGATTAGAGATTTGCAAAGCAATCTCCCCACAATTTGAGAATTTAATTCTCATCGGAGAGATTCTATTCTTCAGACTCAAAACTTAGGGGAAAAGAACTAGGTTAAAAAGAAAGAGAAAGAGAAAGAACTTACGTTCTAGAAATTTAATTGCTCTAAATACAGGGTTTAACCCTACGTAAAGAACTTAGTTCTTATAAAAAAACTTAGTTTCTTAAATAAACTCGATCCCGGATCTTTGAAATAAAGATCTTGGTAACCATTAATGGTTAAAATATCATTAACAGAGATTCAATCTCTAAAAATAAAAAGAACTCAGCGCCTCATGTGAAAAAAACACGTGAACACCCAAAAGATTCCCAAAACAAAGGAATTAGCGCCTCACGTGCTTTCCACGTGGGCGCCCAAAACAGAAGGCTAGTGCCTTACGTGAAATACACGTGAGCGTTGAGTAAAAGTGCTTAGCACTTCATATGCAGCCAAAACGGCTGAGTGCATAGCACTGATTGAGCAGCGCCCAGCGCGTCACGTGAAACACACGTGGGCGCCCAACAAAATAGATAAGACAGCGCCTCACATGTTACCCACGTGAGCGCCATATAAAAGTGCTTAAGTCAAAACGACTAAAATACTTAGCACTTATTGGGCAGCGCCCATGACTGAGTGCTTCACATGATACACATGTGAGCGCCAGAGCTCTAAATAAGTGCTTAGCACTTCTGCAAAAAAAGGGGCTGAGCAAACAGAACCCAAATAAGTGCTTAGCACTTTTGAATAAAAATAGAAAAAAGAAAAGACTAAGAAGACTAAGCCCAAATTGGCTAAAAGTCTCTCTAAAACAGCTGAGCCCAAATGCTCTGTTGTTGGATCTTAAATAAAAAATGATTCTTAAAATGTTACTAAGTTAATCTTAGTCTTAAATAGGACTGAAGTATCCTTAGTTAAAATAAATTGAGCCTAAATGCTTATATATTTAAGTTGATCTTAATCTTAAACTAGATTAACGGTCCTTAAATGAAACAAAATATTTTTGAACTAAAGGAATATATAACCTAAGTTCAAAACCCAAACTCAAATCTAAAATATACGGATTTGGACTGATCCACACCCTATGGGCGATGACATAAACTAGTCTCCATATACAATCCATGGGCAATCTTAACAAACAAAATAACACACGACACGAAGTGAACTACTGGAGAAGGAGAAAGTTGTTATTGCAACACGATAACGTAATTAACTGTAGGGGCTTGCACCTACAGGGAAGAGCGTCCCTGCAATTAAAAACCCCTCACAAACGAGGGGAATCTGATAAAGACTGCTACAACGGTCACGTCTATCCAAACCTCCGACATGCAGTGCCATAAATCAACTTGGTATCTTCGAAGAGGCGGGTGGATAAGTCCAAATAGTATCTACCCTCCCAAATTCAGGCTAGACGTCCCAACGTCTCGGTCCGGTCTTTCGGCGGTAAACAAGATTTTCTCCAAGATCAAATTAATAAGCAGTTTGAATATCTTTTGATCTATAATTGGTTCTTACCATCCCTAATTAGGTTTCTAAGTGTCTATTATCAGGAACTTAATTAGTTTTTAGGTATTCTTTTCTATCCATAATTTTACTAAAGGTATCAACTTTTTACCATAAAATTACTTTTTCTAGATTAAGAACAATAAGAGCCATATATTGACCAAAGAGATTCATATCAAAGCAAGAAATAAAGCATTTAAAACATCCACCACATATATAAACAAAACAAAAACCTAGACCGTGTTTAACCACGCATATTCAAAGAGAAGACACTATCTTTATTGAGAATTTAAAGTATTTACAATAGTTGAACTCTCTCTTGAAAACCCTAGTTCTTGAATAATGAGAGATATATGAAATCCTAAGGCAATACAAGTGCTTATATAGGGCTAAGAAAGATTAGAGAACAAGTAATAAAAAATATAAGAGAATCTACTTGCTAACAACTATGATAATCTAAGCTAATTGCTCTGTTGGATATTCAGGCCTTTAGAATCTTCGAAAAATAAAACTATATATCTCAAAATAATGTACGTGCCAAGACGATCGTGCCCATAAAAATTGGTGATGAACAGCCTAGATTGCGCGGCTAAACCGCTGCGAATATTCTCATTCTGTGGCTGATCCATGGCCTTTTGATGGCTTCGTGGCACGAATTTTTTTGTGTTTGATTTTCTTGATTTGTTGAGCTCTTTTTAGTTGTCAGATCATGAAAATTATTCTTGTAGCTCTGCAGTTGTGTGGATCTCCGAATTGTTCCTAAATTTGGCATATAATTAGGGAGATTTATTTATTGGTTTGATTTGATTTGGTCTCTCCATCTGATTTGTTATTGTGATGATTGCTTCACCTCTATTTTTTGCAACCTTTGTTGATTTGTAATGATATTCTCAAATTTATTTTAAATTTGCAAATTATCCTTTTGATTTCCTGGATAATTCCCTTAATTCTCCATTATATGCACACAATCCTTGTTTTAGGACAATTTTCTGTATTTTTGCATTCAAGCCCTGTTATCTGTAATAATTCACAAAACATACCCGGACAAGCATAAAATATGACAATAAAATGATAAATGGGTTAGAAAAATGTGCAATAAATTACACCTATTATTAATTTTCAATTAACGGTAACAGATGATCAATCTATACTATTATATTATTGATTTAACCTAGAATCGTTTAACTACCTAAGTTGAATTTATTTTAATTAAAATCTTTCATACCGTCCATAATTAGATTTCTAGTTGGTCAAACCTTTATTATCCTAATTAGTTTTTAGGTGTATCACCGATCCCTAAATTTATTAAAAGCGTCAATTATCACTATATGATCTAGTTTATGAGATGGCAAAATCAAAAAAGGAATTAAATAAAAAGAAACTCATCATTAAAGTATAAGAAGAGAAGAGAACAAAAATATCCAAGCACAAGAATTGAAGCAATACAAGCCTCAGAAAGAAATTAAGTACTCATAATTAAAGAGAATAGAAACTTTATTGATTATAAATTCTTACAATTGTTGATCTCCCTCTAGAAAACCCTAAATTGAAAGCAATGAAAGTGATATGAAACCCTAATGAATTATACATAGTATTTATAGGACTTCTGGAAAATCGAAACAAACATTCTAAAAGATACAGATAAAACTCAAATTTCCACAAAAATTGCAACTCCAAATCCTTTAAAATTTTGTCCAATATTGGTATCTAGGCTGTTTTGGCCGAAATTTTGTCAAGTTTGATATTCTGGCATTTTCCAAGTTTTGTTGCTTGATCCTCAATATTTGTTCCCAATTTGATAATTGATTCTATGTTTTTGATTAGCTCCAATTTGATCTCCATTGCACGCACATAATCTGCCTTTAGTACACTTTTCTGTTCTTTTGTGTTTAAGCCTTGTAAACCTGCATTTATTCATAAAGCATACCCGGAACAACATAAAATATGCAAATAAAAGAAAAATATGGTTAGAAAATATGAAACAAATTGCTCCAATAAAATGTACGATGTGATTTCGGAGTTTATCAATTTGTGGGACGAAGCCCAAATTGATATCGAAGTAAAAAGAGTTGAATTTGATGCTAGTACAGGAGAAGGTCAGGATGTGGCTGGCGATTACTTCGCTTGGTACACTGCTATTATCAGGAAGGTAATACAGCACCAACAGTCAACTAACTACGATATACGAGCCTAACATCGAAATAAACCGTTAGTTACTTCTCGATTATGTAAGTATTGTTTATATTTTGTTTTGTTTTATATCACCTTTAATATATTAGATTCAATTATTGATATTTATTACTTATATTTATAGGTGAACTTAGTTGAACTTAATAAATCTTTATTGGATGACGACATTCTCAAGAGATTACACAAAGAGATCAAACGAGTTCTAAAGGGTGAGATTGATGAGAAGGGGGATAATGCCTAAAATAGGGATGAAATTGTCGAGACTGAAGAACCTGAGGTTGAAAAAGTTAAGAAATCCGTTGAAACAAATCTAGGGGAGGAGACTGTCGGGGGATGAAAATCTCAGGGCTGAATTCCCAAAGATGAAAATGTTGATGAGACGGTTGGAAAAACGGCGGAGGAGGAAACCGTTTTTGATAAATGTTTTGAGATTGATTTAAGTGCTGCCGATGCAAAGTTGATCATAGGTTTGGATGATGTAACCCCCGAAATTGAAGTAGAAAAACCTATTGAAAAAATTGAAGCGGTAAAGGGTATTTCTAAGGAATTATCGCTTGAACAATCTATTGCGATGGATTTGCCATCCCCGGGCGGCCGGACAGACGTCACAAAAGATATATAAGATGATTCTTTAATTAAAGGACTCATTGAAGCGGGTATAGATCTGACTGATCCGCAAGAAAATTTAAGAGAAGTAATGGAAGATGCGAGGAGACTGAAGAAGCCCTCGCCGTACACAAATCTAGACAAGAAGAAAAAGAAAGAAAAGAGGCCTGTACAGGTAATTAAATATCACATCTTGGACTCAAAAAATGTATGTACGGACGAAACTATGGATCGAACACTTTGACAAGAGTCGGAAAATAAGGTTTTTCTACTTCTAATGAATCAATTATAATTTCATAATTAAAAGTTAAATATGAAATATTCATATTTTGATAAGCTCCAGAGAAGTTGAGTTCCTTCATACAAGAGAAGGAGCAGTTGTATATTTTTCCGACTTTCTTTCGCTGCGAATTGGGGAGCACGTTAGAGAAGAAATGATATCAGCTTATATCGATTTCTTATGCAGATGCGAATCATCCGCCAATTTCTTCTTATTTTATCCTGAATTTTGTGTAAGTCATTATTATTCAATACGTTTCGCACATCAACTAAATAATATTCAATATCGTGTTGTTCATTCTACTTTTTATTTTCTTGACGATGCTCCGTGATTGTTATTACGAATACAAAGCGGAGAGGGCAAAGAGCAAACACAAGTGTAGATCTAGCTAACTCGAATGGGTTAAATGGAAAAATCATTTCCAGAAGTCTGTACTAGAGTGTGACACGGTAAGTTTGTAATTTATTTTTCTTATTTTCGTTTTATTTGCAACAAATATGATTTATAATGATAATTAAAATTTTTATTCCAAGTTTATATTCCCATGAATCACGAAAATCATTGGATTTTGTGTGTCTGGTACATTAAAAAGGGAATTTTTGTGCTATATGATTCAATATTCAAAAATGTCATGAAACTATGTAAGCTTGAATGTGAAGCACTGGTTAGTCCAATTTTAAAACGATTACTATTTTCATTTGCTTATAAGTTCTAATAATTTTTTTAACTCAATATTTTTTTTGCAGCAAAATCTTTTTGTTAAGCATATGATGAAGGATGTACCCAATCCCAACAAAATTGGTTTAACAACGGCTTGAAAATTTGATGAGAATGAGGGCCATCCGAGACAAGACACTGGATCACTCGATTGCGGTGTATTTGTAATGAAATATGTGGATTGCTTGTCGCGGGGACATCCTCTGAACTCAGAAAAATGGGACACAAATACAATAGAAAATTTTAAATATAGGATGTGTTATAAAGTAGCTAATCAGAAACTACCTAAATGATATAATAAATATGATATTTGTTTTTATTCTCCAACTATATATGATGTGTGTTGATATTTGTATATATGATGTGTGTTGATATTTGTATCTGAACTCTGATATTTGTTTGTTGTAAATGATATAAATTTGTGTGAAAATGATATATGTTTGTGTGTAAATTATCTATATTTCTGTATATTTTGAACTCTTTACTATTTAACCTCTACTTAAAGTAGCGTTTATTTGTTGAGCTACTATTTAACCGCTGATTTAAGTACGGTTAAATTTTGCGCTAGTTATATTTTGAGCTCACTATCTATTTAACCGCTACTTTAAGTAGAGGTTATATTCTGAGCTCACTTATGAAACAGAGAGCACACTGTTCAACTGCTGCTTTAAGGAGCTATTAAATTTTGAGCTAGTAATATTTTGCTCTCTCTGGCTATTTAACTGCTACTTAAAGTAGCGGTTAAATTTTGTGCTAATTATATTTTGAGCTCACTGTCTATTTAACCACTACTTAAAGTAGTAGTTATATTTTGAGCTCACTCAAGGAACAAAGAGAACACTATTTAACCGCTACTTTAAGTAGCAGTTAAATTTTGAGCGCCATGGCTTTTTAACCGCTGCTTAAAACAACGGTTATATTTTGAGCTCACTCAAGGAACAAAGAGCACACTATTTAACCGCTGCTTTAAATAACAGTTAAATTTTGAGCTAGTTATATTTCGAGTTCACTAACTATTTAACCGCTATTTAAAGTAGCGGTTCGCATTTAATAAAAAGAGCTATCGCCCGAACAGCTTCAGCACAGTTCAATGGTTTAAGGGTTAGGGATTGGAATTGGGCGATCTTTGCTGTGATTTGAACTGCGATTCTTACTTGGATTCTCTTAATTCGTGGATCGTTCTCAAAAGGTAAATTAATTACTTTAATCAGTATTGGGTTTGCTATTTTTTGGGGGATTTTTGTTAGGGTTTTTATATGTAAATTGTGCCTTTTTCGTGTGATTTGCATTGCGATTGTTGATGGGTATTCTCATCTTTCTTTGATCAATTTTATAACATAAATCAATGACTTTATTAGTTTAGGGTTTGGTTTTATTTATGTAGGGGTTTTTGTTAATATATTTAGGATTTTTGATGTTTATTATGTAGTTATAATGGCCGGTAAACGTAAATATACACCTAAGAGGGCTACACCGAAGAAGGCTACACAAAAGAGGGCTAAACCGACTCCTCCTCCTCCTTCTCCTCCGCCAAAAAATATGCGTAAAGAAGAACTCCAAGAACGTAGAAAATTACATTTCTGAAGCTATTTGGAGTGATAAAGATAGGGGATGCTGAAGGGCGCTGATTCTGATTTTCTAATGTTTAGAGTCCAGATATAGTTTTCTTTAAGGTCTGAAGCATGTCTCTTGCACCTAGTTTCTTAGCAGTTTTTTGTCGGTTCCTGTAGAAGTCGCCGTATAAACCATGCCATTTACTTTAACTTTAGCTATAAATGAAGCGACACTGTCTTTGTATGTCTTTAATAAATTCTTCTCGTATGCCTTTTTTGAGCAAAACTCATTCAATTCTCTTACTGGATTCATTTCCATTGTTTCTGGTGTCACCATAGGATCCAAGAGCCGCCTCATACTTTCCCAAACAATTTCTTTATTGAAATTTCAATCGATATAAATTACCCTAAAGATTGATTCAATAACATCTGTGATTTATATTGATTCGAATTTCAATAAAGAAATTGTTTGGGAAAGTATGAGGCGGCTTATAGAGTCTATGGTGATACCGGAAACAATGGAAATTAATACAGTAAGAGAATTGAACGAGTTTTGCTTTAAAAGGGCATACGATAAGAATTTATCAAAGACATACAAAGATAGTGTCGCTTCATTTATAGCTGAAGTTGAAGCAAATGGCATGGTTTATACGGCGACTTCTACAGGAACCGACAAAAAGACTGCTAAGAAACTAGTTGCAAGAGAAATGTATTAGATCTTAATGAAAACTATACCTGAACTTTAATTTGTTTAACTTAATAATTTTTTTATATAGGATGTGTTATGAGGTAGCTAATACCTTAAAGAAAGCTATACTTGAATTTCTTGTCGTGGGGACTTCGTCTGAACTCACAAAAATGGGACACAAGTATTAGTGGAAATTTTAGATATGTAAGTCAAAGTTGCATGCTCTATAAGATTTGTAGAGAAACGGAATTTCAAAAAATCGAATTTAAAAACATGCAACAAAGACATAATCTTAAAATTTACCACAAAGCCTAACTAGCAACACTACATAGATAATTATTCTATTCTGTTAGAATCTTATACCTATTGGATTCGTGTCCTTCGGATCTTGATTCCTCTTCTTAAACTCCTTTTGGGGTCCTCGGTGTAGCTTGGTTGCCGGTCTCTTGGATCCTAGATGATCCACCCGAAGGTCCTAGGTTCAAGATTCAACTTTCAAAAGAAAGTAACTTAACTAGCTAGTTTGCTAATATAGCTAGTCAAGATTATTAGTGGTGAGCTTTCTATCTCAAGATCCATATTTCTCAGCTCATAAGAATGGTAGGATTTTAGGAAGAGGAGAAGGCAAAAGAGAAAGAGAATGGCAACTCAAGAATGAGCAAGTAAGAACCTCAACCATGAAGAATGGCTTCATATGATCATATATAGCAATTTTCTTTTCATTAAAAAAGCAAGCCATACTTCAATAGTGTTTGCAATAAATGTCCAAACCATGCTTCATTCCATGCCTCCTTTACACCTCATTTTCTGTTTATCAATAAATAGAAAAATACACATTATGAGGTGTCCCCTTCTAGAAGGTATTTTGTATAAATACAAAATACTTTATACCTTATATATATACCCGTATTCGTATCAAAATACGAATACCCAAGAGATAGAATAATACCACTAAAAATAATACTAGTATTAAATCAATATCTGATTTAATGAACTAGATTAATCCTAAGCCCGCTAGTATTAAAAACCGTCCGATTAAATTCCGCGCAACTAGTACACACAATCAATCCGAACCCTGCATGTATAAACATACAACCTCCACATCGTTTAGCCTGAACCAGAGAAACCTTATGTGTGGGACTCTAAACACTCGACAGTACGCTGGCAGTAGGTTTAATTACAAGCACGTTAGCGGTACTAGCTATACGTAATGGCTACACGGGTATCTGTCGAAAAGAAAGCCGACGAGCAAACTCATCTGAACCCCTACTGAGCCTAACCGTGACAATATCGGTACAGTCCGGTCTGTTCATCTGAGAGTATCGCATACCGGGTCTAGGGGGTAGTTAACGTCAGAACCCTACTAACCCTAATAAGTCGTGCTGGTGTGACTCAAGACCATCCGAGAAATTACTAATCTAATTATCAGTAATTCTTAACTGCCCTGGCCAGGGGCTTAAGGCGTTGACCAACCAAACACAGTGCTGAAAGTGTGTCTTAGCACATCTACTAGGTTTCCACATGCATCAAGTATGCAATTTAAAAAAATTTAAAGGTCTAAGCTACACTAACCTATAATCTAACTTGAGAATTAGGGTTTTTAGAAAGTAAACAAGTTCTATAACTAAGTGAAGAGGGTTACAACCTTTGTAGACCAAGTCCTTCACTTCTATAGCTCCATGTAGTAGTTCCTAGAACTCTTCTTGGCTCCACTTGAACAAAGGATCGAGCTTGCTACGTTGTCTTCGAAGTCGAAGATGATCCACCTTGAAGTCTCTCTAACTCTAGCTAATACTTCACTAATCAAAATACTAGAGAAGCTAACAACATAAACTAATGGGCTAGATTAGTGTAGGTTGATGAAGTAGGATTTTGCTCATTTTAGAAATATTTTCCTCTCTCTATTTTCAACTCAAGAAAAACCCTAGTGAGCTTTCATGAGGAAGAAGATGAACTTGGGTGAGTGAGTGAATAAGTGAATGAATAATGAGAGAGTGAGCCATGGGCTAAAGATAAGGTTGTGATGAAAAATATCTAGAGTAAAACAAAAAGTGAGGATGAGTCATGGCTTCTCAATACTTCTACAAGCATCCAAGCTATGACTCATTTTCCACTAATTTTAATTTTCCTTTTCAAAATAAATTATCACAAATATCTTTAGCCCTAGGTGTGAGTCTCATACACCCATGTTCTATATATCATCAACCATGATACAAAAAGAAAATACATATATTAATATATATCTCATATATATTTAAATGTATTTGTAGAGAAGAAAATCATTAGTGAGCAATATTATTTAATATATATTTATTTATCAAATATATTAATATATATCAAATTATTAAATCAACACTTGATTCAATAATTCGGTTATATCATATATAACCGACTAATATCATATTATATATGTATATCATATTATCAAATCAACACTTGATTCAATAACCCGGTTATATCACATATAACCGACAATATTCGATATTCAATATCAAATCAACACTTGATTCAATAATCCGGTCATATCATATATAACCGGCTAATATCAAATATATACATATAACAAATGATTGAATCAACACTTGATTCAATAATTTAGTTATATCACATATAACCAAACCGATATCAAATATCGTGAGATTAGAATACGGTATCACATACTCATATTTAATCAAGCTCCCCCACATATCTCTATATATGCTCTACTTCATTTCGCTTGAGCTAGAAAACCTCTGTGTGGGACTCTAAAGACTCGTTAATACGCCGGCAGTAGGTAATGATCATATCAGATACCCACAAGCCATCAGCGGTACTAGCTGGACATAACGGCTACCCAGGTATTGAGCGAATAGAAGATCAACAAGCAAACTTGTCCAAACACCCGTGAAGCCTATAAGCAACACTTACCGTATAGTCTGGTCTCTTCGTCTGATATATCGCATATCGAGTCTGGGGGTGGAAACGTCAGACCCCAGTAACTTGATAAGTCATGCCGATGTGTGGCCTATAACCGTTCGAGAAACTACTGATAACACTTACCAGCAAATCTCATCAGCCCTGGCCAGGGACTTTCTGTTATAGCCAATCGATCATAGCGTAACATCAACTCCCAATATCGGGAGAGATAAAAACCCCTCCTATCGCTCACTGCCTCCATGTGACTCGGGATTGTACCCAAAATCCACCTGTTTGCACGACTCCTTTGAGCCGCAGCAGGGAGGAAATCAAAGCACGGTGGGAACCACACAAGACACTATGACGATCTCGGATCTACAGACTAACCTGTACAAGTGTCACCAGAGAACTGCTATCTGACGATAGGTATAGTACCATCTAGGAATTCTCGGCGAGTCTTATTCGGTGTACCCATTCTCTAATGAGCACATGTGTACAATCTTTGATGTCAAACACCAGTGGTTGTGGAATCAACCATCGCCCTATACAGGGTCAAGAAAAGTACACACTAGTTTACTCTAGAATATCGATGCCCTGTCTTGATATTCCCTCGACTAGGAACTGTTAAAGGATGTACTTGTGGACTACACAAGCCCCACTATTCTGATCTGCATCATAGTCCTGGTAGTCAAGCCAACATCCTAAGGTCTTTATCAACATGTATCAGAGAGACAATATAATAATACAAATGTACATGTCAAGCCAACATCCTAAGGGCTTTATCAACGATGCTGCCAACGATACTTTAACATTGTCTAAATCAACTAGTATGCGGTTAATGGGTTGGCTCTGATACCATGTAAAGTTACGCCAGTGCCCCGGCATCTTTCCGTGGCCAAATGCGGAACAAAAACTTTTAAACTTGGCGCTAACAGAACCCTAAATGACGGATCGTGCCATTAACCCTATAGTAGTTAACTGTAAAGTGTTAAGAGAGGTTATACCGATCGATCCGTGTCCTTCGGTCTTCAACCTCTGCCCCTAGCTCGTCACGGCTTCCTCGATCAATTTCGTTCTCTGGTCTTACTCGTCGAAGACGATCCACGTCAAGGATTCTAAATACGGGCTCCTGCTTCAAAACCGAAGTTCGGCCCGTGATCGGCACTTAACCACGTAACGTCTACAGGCGTAATGCGACTAAGTAAGCCGAAACCCAGAAATCAAAACCATTAAAAGTAGTGAGTGTTGAAAATATTTAATGAAAACATTTGTTAAAACATTTATAAAACCTTGAGAAATTTAGTAAAATTCTTTAAAGTTTAAGTTGTTTTCTTAAAAATTTTGGCAGCATCTCCTTTGTAAAAACTAGCCCCGAAATCGGGTACAAGACAAGATATAATAAAAATGACATACAATAAGAATAAAGTATCCCCAAATGGGAGCAATCATGCCCAACGGCGGAAACAACCACCACAATAGTAATATACGACGCCGTAGTGAAGAAATGAGCAATATAAATGAAAAACATCATAAAAGATAAAGCTGCATAAATAAAGTCGGCTCACAACGAGCTCGACACTAGAGTACAACATAGTATACATCGTCCTCATAACTGGTCTCTAAGTCAATACATGAATTGTAGATGGAGAGTGCTAGATACAATAGAGTGTACAACTGAAAAATAAACGGATACCGCAAAAACCCACCTATCAGCAAAAGGGCTCACGCGCCAACTGCAGTGGTATCCGTAGCAAAAGATACAAGAAAGTAGCCCTACCGCAACTACTCTGAGGGGCAACTTGCAAACACCGCGGCACAACGGGGGTGAGTTGCCAACTCGTGAATAGTAGATAACATATAAAGGTAATCACAAGTATGCACGTACTGCGATACTCTAATATATGCCAACAGATAATATCTATATGATGAACTGGATACGCAATAATCATGCAAACAAGTACAATCTAATAATATCTATATATGATGAGCAGGGTATGCAATAACCATGCCAAGGTACTCTATCAGGTACTACGACTACAGGATGAGATGCATAATAATGAATACCGAGCATGGGATAAAATATCATCTACACGGAATATCAACGTGGAAAAATAACCGGTGCCCATCAATGCACCCAAATCCCAGTACAACTCAGGCGCCGTCACTCTAATCAGCCCTCAAATCCTGTAAATCTCATGGAATCGTGAGTGCCCAATATCGGCACTCAAAAATATCATGAAATCGCCGTGGCCAGCATCGACACGTAAATCCTCAAGTATCGGGCTCCGTCAGTCCGGATCGGCCTACGGGCTCGGTCTTCGGTATCGGCCCTCGGCCCCGGCAGTACGGGTCGTCCCGTATCCATCTATTGACTCTGGTCAGTATCCTCCGGATAACCACCAGATCCAACCAATCACCGGTAGGTAGTAGTCCCTCTGCCAGGCTCACCGTCTACTGCACAGCGATCCGTTCTCGCCCCGGGGTACCATACCGGGTCCACCATGTACCCGCAATCGGCCTCATCCAGTTCCTCGATTTGGGTTCACATGTCACACGTCTCAGCACCGAGAAAATGCATGGTGGACGCATTGAAATATCATATCAAGAGAAACCGGGTTTTTAAAACAGTGCATATTTTCTTAAAATAATACCGCGATTCTCAAATCCAGAAATCACAAGAATCCAAAACTCAATGCGTAAATCCATGCAATGTGTCGTATGACGCTAAGAGTAAAAAGGGAAAACCGCTCTTTTAAAAGGATCCAGTCTTAAAAATATCTCATGCGGTCCCTAATTTCTAGAAATCAAGTCAATATCATCTATATATGTAACATATGTATGTATATAGGTATGGATGTGCAAGTGGATATATACGCAAATATGAGTGTAGCAATGTATATGTGCACTAATATGGATACACAGTGTGTATGTGCGCAAGTATAGATATGTCAAGGTATATGTGCACCAATGTGAATATACAATATGAATGTGCGCAATATAGGTATATCAATGTATGTGTGCATCAATGTGAATATACAATATGAATGTGCGCAATATAGGTATATTAATGTATGATCATCAATGATGCGGCAATCAGAATGATATATGGTTCGTAGCAATCCTATAGTGCGAGTGTCATGGCGATCGCTAACGGTATGAGTGTAACATACAATTAGTGCTCGTGCAGCTTGAACCGTTAGTGACAGTGCGGTGTTATATAACTACCATTTCTATATGCAACAAAATAGGGGTATGCTACAATAGTACAAATGCACGAAAAATATACATATAAGTATATATGCGACTACAATATCCTATCACGCCCTGACGCTTAACGCCATATGGGCGATTTCCCCATAGATGTTAAATCTACTCACCTGGTCTCGTGCTAAGTGTAGCCGACTAACTGCATTCCCTTCTTTACGGTGTCCGACGTACCCACCTGCGAACCTAGAATTTACACAAAGAATACATATAAGCTAAAATCCTGCAAAAACGCGATATTAAAACCAAACGAGAAACTCGCGTCGCGAACTAAACGCGTGTGTATACGTAACGTGTGTGCACACGCCAAAACCCAACGCGACACGCTGTGGCACACAGCAACACACTGTGACACACAGCAAACCAACTCGACTCGTATCGCACGCGTCGCGCAAGTCCCGCTATGCAAAATATAGGTAATAGACTCCAGATTTAATCTGGAGTAGAAACAAGTAAATCAAACAAGACCAAACCCTTCACAATACCTACAGACAGCTACCTGCAAAAATCCAACACATTTCTAATCAATTGGGCCGGCGGCTATGGGCGTGGTATCGGCCAAAAACCGGTGGAATAGGTCCAGGTTTCTACACTATGATCCTAGCACAAATCATAGTCTATTGTATAAGTTTGCATACCAAAATTACAACCCTAGATACAGCAGATTCCATGTATCCTAAGGTTTAGTTTAAAAACGTTTTAAAACATTAAGTTTGCAACAATAGGGTTCACAAGAGATACTAGGTGAAACTACTAGACTTAAATTATAGCTAATCTAACTATAATCACCCTGAATCATTCTATTCTCCAATCAAACAATCACATTATCGTCAAAGTCCCCAAAAACACTAAAACTAACTCAAACTCTCTCAGATTTCACCAACTGCTAAACCCTAAAAACTAAACAATACCAACCATAGAAAAATCCCCACAGACACCCCCCTACAAAAAGCACCAACACCCGGAACATCGGGGGGTCGGCGACGCCGGAATTTGGGGGATGGTCGCCGGATTTGTGGGAAGGTGGTGGGCTCGGATTTCAACACACTAGCCTAAAAAGCCTGCACACTAATCTGTATGTGTTTGCTAAGCTAGAAAATGATCACAGATATAGCAGATCACCAATATCCTACAGTTTGCATCAAAACCATATTTTAAAGTTTCAAGTTTGCGACTTAAAGGTGATTAAGCTAGATCTAGTGACGTTACTAGGTTTAATCAGCAATACTAACACTTAATTAGGTTCATTAAGCTATAACAACCTTAACTCAGCTAAATCTTCACTTAAAACACAACTCTAGCACTAATGGCCACATAACACACTAATCGAAGCTAAATAACACATAAGTCTAGCAAACAAAGAAGTTGGGCTAAGTATTATACCTTACTTGACCCTAGGTGCAAGGAGAAGGAGGAGAAGAAGAGGATGTGCTTGCTGTTGCTGCTGCATGGTGCTGCTGTTGCTTGCTCCTGCTGTTGCTGCTTGTTGCTGCTGCTGCTGCCTGGAGCTGCTGCTGTTGGTGTTGCTGTTGCTACTTGTGTTGCTGCTGCTGCTGGGGCTTCTGCTGCTGCTGAAGGTGTTGTGTGTGTGAGTGAGAGTGAGAGAGAGAAATGTGAATGAGTGTTGCAAAAGAGAAAGAAATGAGTGATATGAGAAAGTCAAACCCCCCTCTCTCTCCTCATTAAATGTGAGCATGGCTCAAGCCAATAATGCACACACACACTCTCTCTCTCCTACCCAAGTCAACCCAAACATTAATTCATTTTCCTTTAAAAAAAAACAAATACCCTTAATTAAAATCAAATTAGCTTAATAAGAATGGGTTAGTTCACCATGATTACTAAACATGGTTTAACCCTAATTTAACCCTAGTTTACATGCACAAGTGTGTGCAAGCCCAAATAAAATCTAATAAAATATTCATTAATTTTGATAAAATATTTGAAAATCGTTTTGGTAAACTTTTTACTAAAAACCACACATTAAAGTATAACTAGCCACTAATCACATTCTAAGGTGTTACAATCTTCCCCCTTAAAGAAATTCTTCCCCGAATTTAAAAATATATAGCTACGCGTACCTTCAAAGAGATGAGAGAATTTCTTCCGCATCTCGCCCTTGGCCTCCCAAGTGATCTCTTCACCATTAGGGCTGTGCCAAAGCACCTTCACTGATGGCAAGACCTTCGATCGAAGTTTCTTCACCTGCCGGTCCAATATCACTACTGGCTGCTCGGTGAACGAAAGATCACGCTCGAGCTGAACGGTCTGATGCTGAATCATGTGTGAAGGGTCATGCAGGTATCTGCGAAGCATCAACACGTGGAATACGGGGTGAACATCTGGGAAGTCGGGTGGAAGAGCCAAACGATATGCTACTGCGCTCATACGCTAGAGGATCTCGAAGGGACCTATAAATCTGGGGCTAAGCTTCCCCTTCCGTCCAAATCTCATCACTCCCTTCATCGAAGAGACCCTCAGAAAAACGTGATCGCCAACTGCGAACTCTAATCTGCGGCGGCGTCTGTCAGCATACGATTTCTGCCTGCTATGAGCTGTCCTCATCCTATCTCGAATCAGCTGTATCTTCTCGGTCGTCTCCTGTACGATCTGCGGCACCAAAATACTGCTCTCACTGAGCTCTGTCCAACAGACGGGCGATCTACATCTCCTCCCATACAAGGCCTCGAAAGGTGCCATCTGAATAGTATCCTGGAAACTATTGTTGTAGGAGAACTCC
The DNA here is from genome assembly GCA_030015575.1 of Agapanthus africanus. Classification (NCBI taxonomy): domain Eukaryota; kingdom Viridiplantae; phylum Streptophyta; class Magnoliopsida; order Asparagales; family Amaryllidaceae; genus Agapanthus; species Agapanthus africanus. Next base: position 824,179,942 of record CM057338.1, on the reverse strand, counting down.
ACTAAGGGTAAATGATGATCCCAGCTACCACCAAAGTCTAAAACGCACGCTCGAAGCATGTCCTTGAGAGTCTGAATAGTCCGCTCTGACTGGCCGTCGGTGTGCGGATGAAATGCTGTGCTGAAACTCAAGCGGGTGCCCAAAGCCTCCTGAAGCCTCTGCCATAGTCGGCTGGTAAACTGGGTGCCTCGGTCGGACACGATACACGTCGGGACTCCATGCTGTCGTACGATCTCGTCGATGTAAATCCGGGCATACTGAGCAAATCCGAAAGTGGTCTTCACCGGCAGGAAGTGAGCCGCCTTCGTCAATTGATCCATGATCACCCAAATGGAGTCATACCCTCAACTAGTTCTAGGTAGACCCATAATGAAGTCCATAGAAGTCTGCTCCTATTTCCACTCCGGAATGGTTAACGGGTGTAGCTCTCCCGCTGGCCTCTGGTGCTCGGCCTTGACTTGCTGACAAGTCAAGCATCTCGACACGAAGTCCGCGACGTCCCTCTTCATCCTGTCCCACCAGTAAACATCTATCATATCATGGTACATCTTGGTGGAACCCGGATGAACACTGTACACCGATCGATGTGCCTCCTCAAGAATCTCACGTCGCAGTCCCTCAGCATCTGGTATGCACAGTGTAGTCCCAAATCGCAGTATCCCCTGATCATCGATCACGAACTCGGAAAATCTGCCCTGTCCAATCTGTGCCATGATCTCTGAACAACGGTCATCACTGTACTGTGCCTCATGTATACGATCAAGCAACTGTGGGCATGCACGAACATGTGCAAACTGTCCCCCGATCGAAGTGAACTCGAACTGCACTCAGCTGTCGCATAAAATCTGCCAATCTGCCGACGACTGCCTCTGCACTACGCTCAAACAAGATAGACTACCCTTGGGTCTCCTACTCAAGGCATCCGCCACTACATTCGCCTTGCCCGGGTGATACAAGATCTCAATCGTAGTCTTTTACTAGTTCCATCCAACGGCGCTGTCTAAGATTCAGGTCCCGCTGCTGAAATATGTACTTTAAGCTCTTGTGATCAGTGAATATCTGGCACGACTCGGTATATAGGTAATGTTGCCAGATCTTGAGTGCAAAGACCACTGCAGCCATCTCTAAATCGTGAGTGGGGTAGTTCTGTTTGTATTTCTTCAGCTGCCGAGAAGCATACGCGATCACCCTGTCGTGCTACATCAATACACACCCTAGCCCCACTCGAGAAGCGTCACAATAGACCACAAATCCGTCCGATCCCGAAGGCAATGATAACACCGACGCCATAGTCAAACGAGTCCGCAACTGCTGAAAGCTATCCTCGCACTCCTCTGTCCAATCAAAAGGATCTCCCTTCCGGGTCAACCCGGTCAACGGAGCAGTAATAAGGGAGAAGTCCTATACAAATCGTCTGTAATAGCCGGCCAGTCCTAGAAAGCTGCGGATCTCCATAACTGATGCGGGTCTGGGCCAACGCTGAACGGGCTCGATCTTCTTCGGGTCCACACACATACCATCTCGTGTAATCACGTGATCCACGAAATCTACGCTGTCGAGCTAGAATGCGCACTTGGAGAATTTTGCGAATAGCGGGTGCTCCCTCAAAGTCTGCAGTATGATCCACAGGTGCTGCTCGTGCTCCTCTCGGCTCCGGGAATACACCAAAATATCGTCAATGAATGAGATGATGAACAAATCAAGATACGGCCTGAAAATACGGTTCATCAAGTCTATAAACGCTGCTGGGGCATTGGTGAGTCCGAAAGACATCACCAAAAACTCATAATGGCCATAACGCGTGCGGAAAGCTGTCCTCGGAATATCCTCCTGTCGAACCCGCAGCTGATGGTAGCCTGATCGCAAGTCGATCCTTGAAAAATATCCTGCACCCTGAAGCTGGTCGAACAAGTCGTCGATGCGTGGTAAAGGATATCTGTTCCACACGGTAGCCTTGTTCAGCTGGCGGTAGTCGATACACAAACGCAAACTGCCGTCCTTCTTCTTGACAAACAAGACCGGAGCACCCCAAAGAGACACACTGGGTCGAATAAGTCTCTTATCCAGCAAATCTTGCAACTGACCTTTCAACTCTCTAAGCTCCGCCGGGGCCATCCGATAAGGCGGTATAGAAATAGGTCCCGTGCAGGGAATCAAGTCAATGCAGAAAACAATATCGCGCTCGGGCGGTAGCCCAGGAAGCTCGTCAGGGAAAATATCAGGGAACTCACGAACAGTCGGAACCTGGTCCAACGGAACCTCTGTAGCTCTAGTATCGCAAACATAGGCTAGAAATCCCTGACGTCCCTTCCTCAAAAGCTGTCCAGTGCGAAGAGAATAAATCAAACTGTGAGGGATGGCACCACTGTCCCCCTGCACAACAAAAGCCGACTCGCTGGGAAAACAAAACCAAACTGTCTTATCGCGGCAGTCCATAGACGCATAGCACGTGGCTAATCAATCCATGCCCAGAAGAACATCGAAGTCCAACATCTCAAGAAGGATCAAGTCGACAGGCAACTCTCTCGCCAATACGGACAACACATGATCGGAACACGTGTCTAGCAATAACGACTCGCCCACAGGAGTGGTCAAAACAAGCGGCTGATCAAGCAACCCAGACTCTCTACCCAGACTCGGCACGAAGTGTGTGGAAACGTACGAGTGCGTGGATCCCGGATCAAACAACACGTGTGCGTCAACAGAACATACTAATAGGGTACCTGAGACCACCGCATTGGATGCCTGCACGTCCTGATGCGTCAAAGCGAAAACCCGTGCCTGTCCTCCACCTGCGACTGGCGGTCCCCTACTAGCAACTGGCTGTACTCTGCCGGCAGCTGGCTATCCTCTGCCTCGGCCACCTCGTCCTCTGAGAGCAAATCCTCCGGGACCACGACCTCTCTGTGTATAAGTCTGACGCAGAGCAACAGTAGGTACAATAGGCAACGCCCTCTTGGTGGAGAAGGTGGAAGTGTGACATGTGGTACGGCTGTCTCGCCCTCACGTGGCTCCGGACAATCTCGCACACGATGATAAGTACTCCCGCATCGGAAACATTTAGATGGTGTCGGCTGACCCTCCTAAGGATAAGAGCTGAACAACCGGCCTCGCCCCAAGTCTCTGCCACCTGCAAAGTGTCTGTCACGGCATCTAAATGGCCGTCTCTGTGCCGGTGTACCAGTACAAACTCTCTTCGGCTCTGGAACTACCAAAGTCTCAGCAAGGCGCCCCTCGACCAATAAGGCTGCGTCTACAGCTGCTGCATAAATCTCGCAATGCTGTGTGCTGATCGCAAGGAATAGTGGGGTAAGCAAGCCTCGAACAAACCTCTTGACTCGCATCTCCTCAGTAGCCACTAAATATGGGGCATAAACAGATAGCTCGGTGAACAGTACGTCGTACTCTGACACTGTCATCTCCGGAGTCTGACGTAAGGACTCGAACCTGCGCGCTCTAGAATCTCTGACACTCTGTGGAAGGAAGCGGGAAAGGAACACCGTCACAAACTCGGTCCAGGTCATAGGAGGAAAACCTGCTGCTCTGCCTTTCTCGACCGACTCATACCATTCTGCGCAAGACCTTCCAGGAGAAAGCTCGCGAACTCTACCCATCTCGCATCTGAGCATCTGAGTGAACGACATATCCAGGCCAACCTGTCGATAAATGACTGTGGGTCCTCGGCTGCATCGGTGCCTGTGAAGACCAGAGGCTTCAGCCTCATAAACTCTGATAGCGATACTGTAATAACCTCTGTAGCTGCAGGGGCAACTTCCTGTACTGTAAGTACCATCACGGTCCCCGTAACGGGTGGAACTACCTCTGGTCGCTGCGCTCGAAGTGTCTCGACTAATGACCCTATCATCTGGCGCATCGCCTGCACACCGGCCCCTAGCACGGCGATCTGATCTGCCGAAGGAGGAACAATCTGCTCTGGTACAACAGGTGTACTACTCGGGTCAGTCCTCGTCTCAGATGAGTCAACTCTAATCTCGGCTCTCGCGGCCGCTCTCTGCGCCCTCGTAATCTTTGGCGGCATAATGGCTGAAAAGAAAGTAGGATTCGATAAGGATACGGAAATTGAATCGCAAGAATATATATAATCATGAAAGAATTTCAATCAATAAGTCCTAATGTCACTTAGGCAGAGTATTGTGTCGTGAGTATGCTGCGGAACATACACACGCTACGCCCATGACAGGGTCATCATACAGTCCGAAAGGTAAAACTTACGCTCTGATACCAACTTTGTCACGACCCGAAGTTCGGCCCATGACCGGCACTTAACCACGTAACGTCTACAGGCGTAACACGATTAAGTAAGCCGAAACCCAAAAATCAAAACCATTAAAAGTAGTGAGTGTTGAAAACATTTAATGAAAACATTTGTTAAAACAATTATAAAACCTTGAGTAATTTAGTAAAGTTCTTTAAATTTTAAGTTGTTTTCTTAAAAATTTTGGCAGCATCTCCTTCGTAAAAACTAGCCCCGAAATCGGGTACAAGATAAGATATAGTAAAAATGACATACAATAAGAATAAAGCATCCCCAAACGAGAACAATCATGCCCAACGGCGGAAACAACCACCACAATAGTAATATATGACGCCGTAGCGAAGAAATGAGCAATATAAATAAAAAACATCATAAAAGATAAAGCTGTATAAATAAAGTCGGCTTACAACGAGCTCGACACCAGAGTAAAACATAATATACATCGTCCTCACAACTGGTCTCTAAGTCAATACATGAATAATAGATGGAGAGTACTAGATACAATAGAGTGTACAACTGAAAAATAAATGGATACCGCAAAAACCCACCTATCAGGAAAAGGGCTCACGCGCCAACTGCAGTGGTATCCGTAGCAAAAGATACAAGAAAGTAGCCCTGCCGCAACTACTCTGATGGGCAACCGCACTCACATTGTGGCACAACGGGGTGAGTGCCAACTCATGAATAGTAGATAACATATAAAGGTAATCGCGAGTATGCACGTACTGCGATACTCTAACATATGCCAACAGATAATATCTATATGATGAACTGGATACGCAATAATCATGCAAACAAGTACAATCTAATAACATCTATATATGATAAGCAGGGTATGCAATAACCATGCCAAGGTACTCTATCAGGTACTATGACTACAGGATGAGATGCATAACAATGAATACTGAGCATGGGATAAAATATCATCTACACGGAATATCAACGTGAAAAATAACCGGTGCCCATCAATGCACCCAATCCCAGTACAACTCCAGCGCCGTCACTCTAATCGGCCCTCAAATCCTATAAATCTCATGATTTCGTGAGTGCCCAATATCGGCACTCGAAAATATCATGAAATCATCGTGTCCAGCATCGATACGCAAATCCTCAAGTATCAGGCTCCGTCAGTCCGGATCAGCCCACGGGCTCCGTCTGCGGTATCGGCCCTCGGCCCCTCAGTAGTACGGGTCGTGCCGTATCCATCTATCCACTCTGGTCAGTATCCTCCGGATAACCGCCAGGTCCAACCAATCACCGGTAGGTAGTAGTCCCTCTGCCAGGCTCACCGTCTACTGCACAGCGATCCGTTCTCGCCCCGGGGTACCATACCGGGTCCACCATGTACCCGCAATCGGCTTCATCCATCTCCTCGATTCGGGTTCACATGTTACACGTCTCAGCACCGAGAAAATGCATGGTGGACGCACTGAAATATCATATCAAGTGAAACCGGGTTTTTAAAACAGTGCATATTTTCTTAAAATAATACCGCGGTTCTCAAATCCAGAAATCACATGAATCCAAACTCAATGCATAAATCCATGCAATGTGTTGTATGACACTAAGAGTAAAAAGGAAAAACCGCTCTTTTAAAAGGATCCAGTCTTGAAAATATCTCATGCGGTCCCTAATTTCTAGAAATCAAGTCAATATCATCCATGTATGTAACATATGTATGTATATAGGTATGGATGTGCAAGTGGATATATACGCAAATATGAGTGTAGCAATGTATATGTGCACTAATATGGATACACAGTATGTATGTGCGCAAGTGTAGATATGTCAAGGTATATGTGCACCAATGTGAATATACAATATGAATGTGCGCAATATAGGTATATCAATGTATGTGTGCATCAATGTGAATATACAATATGAATGTGCGCAATATAAGTATATCAATGTATGATCATCAATGATGCGGCAATCAGAATGATGGATGGTTCGTAGCAATCCTATAGTGCTAGTGTCATGGCGATCACTAACAGTGTGAGTGTAACATACAATTAGTGCTCGTGCAGCTTGAACCGTTAGTGACAGTGTGGTGTTATATAACTACCATTTCTATATGCAACAAAAGAGGGGTATGCTACAATAGTACATATGCACGAACAATATACATATAAGTATATATGGGACTACAATATCCTATCATGCCCAGACGCTTAACGCCATACGGGCGATTTCCCCGTAGATGTTAAATCTACTCACCTGGTCTCGTGGTAAGTATAGCCGACTATCTGCTTTCCCTTCTTTGCGGCGTCTGACGTACCCGCCAGCGAGCCTAGAATTTACATAAAGAATACATATAAGCTAAAATCCTGCAAAAACGCGATATTAAAACCAAACGAGAAACTCGCGTCGCGAACTAAACGCGTGTGTATACGTAACGTGTGTGCACACGCCAAAACCCAACGCGACACGCTGTGGCACACAGCGACACGCTGTGACACACAGCAAACCAACTCGACTCGTATCGCACGTGTCGCGCAAGTCCGCTATGCAAAATATAGGTAATAGGCTCCAGATTTAATCTGGAGCAGAAACAAGTAAATCAAACAAGACCAAACCCTTCACAATACCTACAGACAGATATCTGCAAAAATCCAAGACATTTCCAATCAATTGGGCAGCGGCTATAGGTGTGGTATCGACCAAAAACCGATGGAATGGGTCCAGGTTTCTACACTATGATCCTAGCACAAATCATAGCCTATTGTATAAGTTTGCTTACCAAAATTACTACCCTAGATACATCAGATTCCATGTACCCTAAGGTTTAGTTTAAAAACGTTTTAAAACACTAAGTTTGCAACAATAGGGTGCACACGAGATACTAGGTGAAACTACTAGACTTTAATTATAGCTAATCTAACTATAATCACCCTGAATCATTCTATTCTCCAATCAAACCATCACATTATCGTCAAAGTCCCCAAAAACACTAAAACTAACTCAAACTCTCTCAGATTTCACCAACTGCTAAACCCCAAAAACTAAACAATACCAACCACAGAAAAATCCCCACAGACACCCCCTACACAAAGCACCAACACCCAGAATATCAAGGGGCCAGCAACGCCGGAATTTGGGGATGGTCGCCGGATTTCAACACACTAGCCTAAAAAACCTGCACACTAATCTGTATGTGTTTGCTAAGCTAGAAAATAATCACAGATATAGCAGATCACCAATATCCTACAGTTTGCATCAAAACCGTATTTTAAAGTTTCAAGTTTGCGACTTAAAGGTGATTAAGCTAGATCTAGTGACACTACTAGGTTTAATCAGCAATACTAACACTTAATTAGGTTCATTAAGCTATAACAACCTTAACATAGCTAAATCTTCACTTAAAACACAACTCTAGAACTAATGACCACATAACACACTAATCGAAGCTAAATAACACATAAGTCTAGCAAACAAAGAAGTTGGGCTAAGTATTATACCTCACTTGACCCTAGGTGCAAGGAGAAGGAGGAGGAGAAGAGGATGTGCTTGTTGCTGCTGCTGCATGGTGCTGCTGTTGCTTGCTACTGCCGTTGCTGCCTGTTGCTGCTGCTGCTGCTGCTGCCTGGAGCTGCTGCTGTTGGTGTTGCTGCTGTTGCTTGTGTTGCTGCTGCTGCTGGGGCTTCTGCTGCTGCTGAAGGTGTTGTGTGTGTGAGTGAGAGTGAGAGAGAGAAATGTGAATGAGTGTTGCAAAAGAGAAAGAAATGAGTGATATGAGAGAGTCAAACCCCCCTCTCTCTCCTCATTAAATGTGAGCATGGCTCAAGCCATCATGCACACACTCTCTCTTTCCTACCCAAGTCAACCCAAACATTAATTCATTTTCCTTTAAAAAAAATAAATACCCTTAATTAAAATCAAATTAGCTTAATAAGAATGGGTTAGTTCACCATGGTTACTAAACATGGTTTAACCCTAATTTAACCCTAATTTACATGCACAAGTGTGTGCAAGCCCAAATAAAATCTAATAAAATATTCATTAATTTTGATAAAATATTTGAAAATCGTTTGGTAAACTTTTTACTAAAAACCACACATTAAAGTATAATTAGCCACTAATCACATTCTAAGGTGTTACAGCGACCTGGTCTCGACTCCTCGAGATGGCCTCCCATTGGACTCTAGAACCTGGTTACTTGTGCTCCCCACCTTGGGTCTATCCTAATGCAGAAAATTAAATAATATACATCAATGGAGACAACAACCTCAACCCAGAAGTATCCCAATAAAAGAATATTACATTCAAATTTACATGAATGAAAATTGAAAAAACTCTCATCTCACGCAAAAACCCTCGGCCATTCAAAACACGATGATCCAATATAACATATCAAAGCAACACAATAACATCACATGTCATTAACGTAAGTAAATATGCGTATTCATGATGTCATTTATGTATAGCAACAATATCGGGGATACACCACATATTACACTTACGGTCGCAGAAAAGAAATGAAAACTACAATAGTTAGAATCTGCATCATCCTTAGACATCATAAACCCGGAATATCTCATATTTCGGATTTCATGCCTAACCCAATAAATATTGCATTTAAGTCTCGAATTGAAAACACTTTTAAAAAACAAGTCGAGCAATTCAACAAGATTCCCGATTAAAAGATCGAATGCTTGTCGGGAACTTTAGTAGATGGCCGCACCCCCGATGTCGTCAACGAAGTGCACTTAGGCGGAACACCGTGGCTACGAGCTTCCGAATGGATGCTTTTGGCCACGGGGTTCTCCTATAGTCACTTGGTCGGGGCTATGGGCGTGGCTATCTAGTAGTGTTACCCGGTGACTATTCGCGTACGATACGAGATTGTGATGGAGTTTTGATCCGAATAGAAACTCCGTGGCAATCGATAAATGAGACTAAAATGCTAGATTCACAAATTACAAACTAGTTTTCACAAAACTAATTAATGTGGATTCCAAAAATTATATCACATATCTAAATTATCTAGACGATATTAAACATTTCGATCGATTTTCAAACACCTGAAAATCACAGAGGGCTCAACAACTTGAGCCTCATAAATCTTAAATATCACAATGGAGCAGCACAAGAAACACGAGTCCAAAACTTACCAAAGTAGCGGCGGAACAACGGCTAAACCCTAGGTTATGCGGCGGTTCCGCGACCGTTTGGGTAAGTTAGGCCCTCGTATTTCTTGGGGCGCTATACAATTATCTGCATGATTTTCTTAGAATTTTTAATTTGAAAATTTTCAACTTTTGAAAATGGACAGAAACTATGTAAAACCCGGGTTTCGAAACTTCGATCGAACACTTTAACATCGTTTAGACATAGCCTAATGCTCTAGCTTGGCACTGATACCATGAAAGTGTGTCTTAGCACCTCTACTAGGTTTCCACATGCATCAAGTATGCAATTCTAAAAAATCTAGAGGTCTAAGCTACATTAACCTAGAATCGAACTGGAGAATTAGGGGTTTTAGCAAGCTAACAAGTTCTATAACTAAGTGAAGAGGGTTACAATCTTTGTAGACCAAGTCCTTCACTTTTATAGCTCCAAGTAGTAGTCCCTATAACTCTTCTTAGCTCTACTTGAAGAAAGGATCGAGCTTGCTACGTTGTCTTCAAAGTCGAAGATGATCCACCTTGAAGTCTCTCTAACTCAAGCTAATACTTCACTAATTAAAGTATTAATGAAGCTAACAACCTAAACTATTGGGCTAGATTAGTGTAGGTTGATGAAGTAGGAATTTTGCTCACTTTAGAAATATTTTCCTCTCTCTATTTTCAACTCAAGAAAAACCCTAGTAAGCTTTCATGAGGAAGAAGATGAACTTGGGTGAGTGAGTGAATAAGTGAATGAATAATGAGAGAGTGAACCATGAGCTAAAGATAAGGTAGTGATGAAAAATATCTAGAGTAAAACAAAAAGTGAGGATGAGTCATGGCTTCTCAATGCTTCTACAAGCATCTAAGCCATGACTCATTTTCTACTAATTTTAATTTTCCTTTTTAAAATAAATTATCACAAATATCTTTAGCCCTAGGTGTGAGTCTCATACACCCATGTTCTATGTATCATCAACTATGATACAGAAAGAAAATACATATATTAATATATATCTCATATATATTTAAATGTATTTGTAGAGAAGAAAATCATTAGTGAGCAATTTTAGTTAATATATATTTATATATCAAATATATTAATATATATCAAATTATTAAATCAATATTTGATTCAATAATCCGGTTATATCATATATAACCGACTAATATCATATTATATATGTATATCATATTATCAAATCAACACTTGATTCAATAACCCGGTTATATCACATATAACCGACAATATTCAATATTCAATATCAAATCAACACTTGATTCAATAATCCAGTCATATCATATATAACCGGCCAATATCAAATATATATACATATAACAAATTATTGAATCAACACTTGATTCAATAATTCGGTTATATCACATATAACCAAACCGATATCAAATATCGCGAGATTAAAATACGGTATCACATACTCGTATTTAATCAAGCTCCCGCACATATCTCTATATGTGCCCTACTTTGTTTCGCTTGAGCTAGGAAACCTCTATGTGGGACTCTAAAGACTCGTCAATACGCCAGCAGTAGGTAATGATCATATCAGATAGCCATAAGTCGTCAGCGGTTCTAGCTGGACGTAATGGCTATCCAGGTATTGAGCGAATAGAAGATCAACAAGCAAACTTGTCTAAACACCCATGAAGCCTATAAGCAACACTTACCGGTTAGTCCAGTCTCTTCATCTGATATGTCGCATATCGAGTTTGGGGGTGGAAACGTCAGACCCCAGTAACTTGATAAGTCATGTTGATGTGTGGCCTATAACCATTCGAGAAACTACTGATAACACTTACCAGTAAATCTCATCAGCTCTGGCCAGGGACTTGCTGTTATAGCCAATCGAGCATGGCACAACATCAACTCCCAATACCGGGAGAGACGAAAACACCTCCTATCGCTCACTGCCTCCATGTAACTTCGGACTGTACCCAAAATCCACCTGTTTGCATGACTTCTTTGAGCCGTGGTAGGGAGGAAATCAAAGCACAGTGGGAACCACACAAGACACTATGACGATCTCGGGTCTACAGACTAACCTGTACATGTGTCACCAGAGAACTGCTATCTGACGATAGATATAGTACCATCTAGGAGTTCTCGGCGTGTTCTGTTCGGTGTACCCATTCTTTAATGAGCACCTATGTACAATCTTTGATGTCAAGCACCAATGGTTGTGGGATCAACCATCGCCCCATACAGGGTCAAGAAACGTACACACTAGTCTACTCTGGAATATCGTTGCCCTGTCTCGATATTCTCTCAACTAGGAACTGTTAAAGGATGTGCTTGTGGACTACATAAGCCCCACTAGTATGATCTGCATCATAGTCCTAGTAGTCAAGCCAACATCCTATGGTCTTTATCAATATGTATCAAAGAGACGGTATAACAATATAAATGTACATGTTAAGACAAAAAGCAACTAGATTGCATACTATCAAGCCGAGCAAGAAAGTCCTCTCTCTCTCTCTCTCTCTATATATATATATATATGTCCAAGCATCCACTATATCATACAATAATGTCCTCTAGGGCATACATATTCCTAACAAGTGCGACATCGACTCCCAATACCGTGAGAGACGAATCCCTAACAATCACTCACTGCCTCCATATGGCTCAGGATTGTACCCAGTTGAAACCTATTTGCGTGACTCCTTTGAGCCGTGGTAGGGCAGTAATCAAAGCATAGTGGGAACTCACACAAGACAAATGATGATCTTAGGTCTACAGACTACCTGTACACATACCATACGAGAACTGCCATCTGACGCTAGGTATAATACCATCCAGCGGTTCTCGGTGAATCTGTCCAATGTACCCGCCCACAGTGAGCACCTGTATATAATCTTAGGTGAAACACACCAATGGCTGTAAGACTAACCATTGCCCCTCATCGGGGTCTATAAACGTATACACCAATGTACTCTGAAATATCGATGCCCTGTCTCGATATTCCTATGACTGGGGACACTTTTAAGGATATGCTTATAAACTACCCAGCCCTCATAAGTATGACCGCCATCACAACGCTTGTAGTCAAGCACATCCTATGAGCTTTATCAACATGTATAAGTAGTACGTAATAACAAGTAGAACATACGCACATGTTAAGATAAAGTCAAACCAGATAATATACTGTCATTTTGAGCAAGATTGTCCTATATATATATCCATAGTATCCATTACAAATAATGGCCTCTAGGGCACATATATATCCTAATATATATATATATATATATATAGTACCCATTACAAATAATGGCCTCTAATGCACATTTATATCCTACAATCTCCCACTTGCATTAGGGCCAATTATTTGCATAACGCATTCTCAACATCTCGAACAGCCGCTCAAACTGTGCTTGAGGTAAGGCCTTCATGAATGGATCCTTTGTATTGTCTTTTGTGTCCACTCTTCGAACCTCGATCTCCTTGCGGTCCACTATCTCCCTGATCAGGTCATACCGCCTCAAGATATGTCTGTATTTCTGATGGGACCTTGGTTCCTTTGCTAAAGCTATAGCCTCATTATTATCGCAATATAAGGGTATTGGATTGACAATGGACAGAACCGCTTGAAGTTCAGAAATGAACTTTCTCATCCAGATCGCCTCTTTTGCGGCATCGTTAGCAGCTATATACTCAGCTTCCATTATTGAGTCTGCGACGGTGTCTTGTTTGGAACTCTTCCAACACACCGCCCCTCCATTGAGGGTAAACACATAACCCGAGACGGATTTAGAGTCATCCTTGTCACTTTGGAAGCTTGATTCGGTAAAAGTCTCGATCTGGAAGTCCCCATTACAGCACACCAAGAACATCTTCTTAGTCCTTCTCAGGTACTTGAGAATGTTCTTTACTGCAATCCAATGTTTCTTACCCTGGTTTGACTGACACCTACTTACCACACTAAGTGCGTAAGCTACGTCTGGTCTGGTAAAATATATCGCATATATTATAGATCCTACCGTCGAAGCATAGGGTATAATACTCATGCGAGCCCTCGCCTCATCAGTCTTTGGAGACATCTCTTTGGAGAGGGTGATCCCGCGACAAGTGGGCATATTACCATACTTGGATTCGTTTATACTAAATCTCTTCAGTATGGTGTCAATGTATCTGGACTGTGAAAGTCCTAACATTCTTTTAGTCCTATCACGATAGATCTTGATCCCCAGAATGTTGGAGACATCACCCAAGTCTTTCATGGAGAACTTCTGTGTCAAGAAAACCTTGACTGATTGAGCGCAGGGATGTCATTCCCTATCAGGAGTATGTCATCTATGTACAATACGAGGAAGAATAGTGCTCCTAAAATCTTCCTATAAATACATGGTTCATCTACATTTTTGATAAAGTCAAATTTTTTGACCGTCTCATCAGAGCAGATGTTCTAATTTCGCGATACTTGTTTTAATCCATAAATGGATTTAAGCAACTTGCACACCTTTCCGCTGCTCCCACTATCTAAGAAATCCTCTGGCTGATCCATATAAACACTCTCTTCTAAATTTCCATTTAGAAAAACCATTTTCACGTCCATCTGCCAGATGTCATAGTCATTGAAGGCAACAATGGCAAGCAGGATCCGAATGGATTTAAGCATAGCCACTGGAGAAAAGATTTCATCATAGTCTAATTCTAGTCTTTGACGAAAATCTTTTGCAACAAGTCTAGCTTTATAGGCTTCCACTTGTCCATCTGCACCAATCTTCTTCTTAAAGATCCATTTGCATCCAACGGGTTTTACCTCAGGAGGAGCAACTTCTAAAGTCCATACTTTGTTGGTGTATATAGATTCCATTTCGGATCTCATAGCATCTAGCCACTTCGCCGAGTCCTTACTCGTGATAACCTGCTGAAAATTAGTTGGCTCATCGTCATTGATAATGAAATCCTTTCGATCTCCATCTATGAGAAACTCATAGTATCTCTCAGGCGGATGAGAATGCCTACTAGATCTGCGGAGTGGCGTCGGTTCATCGGGCTCTATTGAAACCTGAGATTTTTTTAAGTCCTCAGCAGTAGTTTGTGGTTCTGGAATTTCTTCCAGTTCTAACTAATTTCTTTTGCAAAAAATTCGCTCTCTAAAAAAACTATGTGGCGAGCAAAAACACCTTCTGTTCTTCAGTGTGGTAGACAATATATCCCCGTGAATTTTTGGGGTATCCCACAAACTTGCATAAAACCGATCGTGTCTCTAGCTTGTCCGGATTTTGCTTTCTGACAAAAGCTGGACACCCCTATATCTTAAGATACTTAATACATGGTCTATTCCCACTCCACATCTCATATGGGGTGGTAAGCATAGGTATGCAGTTGATTCTAGCGCAAACCCCCAGAAGGAAAGTGGCAACTCAGCACTACTCATCATGGAACGCACCATATCGAGCAGCATGCGATTCCTTCTTTCTGATACACCATTATGTTGTGGTATATATGGAGGAGTAAGCTGAGAGAGAATTCCATTCTCTTTTAAGTATTCAAGGAAACTGGTACTTAAGTATTCTCCACCCCGATCAGATCGAAGTATCTTGATACTTTTACATGTTTGTTTCTCCACTTCATTCTTATACTCCTTGAATTTCTCAAAAGCCTTGGATTTATGATTCATTAAGAATACATGTCCATACCTTGAGAAATCATCAGTAAAGTGATGAAGTAGGAATGACTACTTCGTACATGTGTAGATATCAGACCACATACATCGCTGTGAATGAGCCCCAAGAGCTCAGTGGCTCTTTCTCCATGTCCTGTGAATGGAGATTTAGTTATCTTTCCTTTGATACATGATTGACAAGTTGCATATGATATATATTCGAACGGATCCAAATATCCATCTTTATATAACTTAGTCAGCCTTGTTTTATTAATATAACCAAGTCTACAATTCCACAAGAAGGCTTGGTTTGAATTTGGAGCCTTTCTTTTGAGTGTGTTTTGGATGTTGAAAACTTGATGTTGATTGAGTATGTATATGCCGTTATCCAGTGTGCCAGACCCAATCAGTTCTTGATTTAGGTTAATGTTCATGACATTTCTTTCAAGTGCAAAATTATATCCTTTATTAAATAATAAAGATACTGATATAATATTACACAGCACACTGGGTACACAAAAATAGCTATACAACACCAAAATGTGTCCATTTGTCAACCCCAGCTGATAATCCCTTACAGCAACAGCATCCATGTTTGCTCCATTGCCAACCCTGAGGGTCATATCACCGGCTTTCAGAACTCTACGGTTTCTCAGTGTCTGCAAGGAATTACAGATGTGAGAACCAGAACCGGTATTTAGTACCCATGATGTAAAATTTACTGAAAATAGTTTTCAATTAAGAACACACCTGAAGCAGAAGCATCAGCTTACTTCGTGTCCTTACCCTTGACTTTGAAAGCCTTGCAATCCTTCTTCCAGTGCCCCTTCTTGTGACAGTAGTAGCACTCATCCTTTTCAGCTTTTGCTCTCCCCGATTTGTTCGTTCCTTACACCTTTTTGACACCTCCTTTCGGCTTGGTGGTCTTCTTCTTCTTCCTCTTAGTTTTCTCTTTGGATTTAGAAGAGGAAGATTCCCCAACAATAAGAACATGTGTCTTCTCCTTCTTCAAGGAGCTCTCCATTACCCTCAACATGTTGAGGAGTTTTAGAAGATCAGCTTCCATTCCGTGCATATTAAAGTTCAGCACGAATTGAGAGAAGGTGTGAGAAAAGGACTGTAGAATTAAGTCAATGTATAACTCGTTCTCTAAAACGCATCCCAGGTTTGCGAGTTTCTCAATAAGACTGATCATCTTTAGGGCATGCTCTCCTACAGGTGATCCAGGAGCTAACCTCATCTGGAATAATTTCCTTGAGGTTTCGTACCTTGCGATACGAAAGTGCTCCTTTAAAATCCTTGCAATGGAGAAAAATGGATTTGATGTCCATATTCTCGTGCTGCTTCTGGAGTTCATTATTCATGGAAGCCAGCATGATGCACTTAGCTTTCTCGCAATCCAGGTCCTACGTTTTGCGGACCTCGATGTTCGCAATCAAGGAGTCTGGTTCTGGGAAAGGGGGAGCATTACTAGTGAGAATGTATGCCACTTTGTCATAAGTAAGTGCAATGTTGACGTTTCTCAACCAATTTTTATAGTTTTGCCCAGTCAGTATTTTTTTTCAAGTAGTAGTTTAAGTCCCGTCATAGTTGCTGCCAGAGAGAGAGAGAGAAAAGAAACACTCAGCATATGCTCTTGCAATATTAGATTGGTTTATTATCTTATCTAACCATGATGGCTCCCACCGTTTCCTCGAATTTTCCATCTAATCTTAAAAGGAGAATTAGTCTGGATCATTTACACTTTACACGTTCACTAACCGTTCAGCAAGGTGGGTGTTGGTATTCCGAGGGAGGTTCCTCATGCTTTCATACAGA
Source organism: Agapanthus africanus (assembly GCA_030015575.1). Classification (NCBI taxonomy): domain Eukaryota; kingdom Viridiplantae; phylum Streptophyta; class Magnoliopsida; order Asparagales; family Amaryllidaceae; genus Agapanthus; species Agapanthus africanus. Next base: position 824,163,119 of record CM057338.1, on the reverse strand, counting down.
CCTTTTAAAATAAACCTCATTTCCGCAGAGGCGTGGCCCCGTTAACACTTTCTAGACACCTAATAGGTTAGCTAATTGTGAAGTGAAAAGTATCTCCCAAGAGTAATCCTACTCATCAGTGGGATCGGGATCCAACTATCATTATGTGATGACCTAGATGGAAGCCACTCTAGTCACCACACTCCAGAAGATATTCTAAATCTGCAAGTTTCCTTTGTGTTTGAAACTCTCGATATGGTTTTTGCCCTAAGCTCTTATAACCTTGATGAAGGCCAATAAATCATAAGATGTAAGTCAAGTTCTTCCCGTCGTTGTCCTGATTAATTTAGACACACCCGTACTCGCCTTTAACGAAGGCCAATAAGGTTGTACGACTGTTCTAAACCAATGCGTCTATCTATGCTACAAACAAGTAACACACCGCTACCATTCACTATGCCTTGACGAATGCCAACAAACATAGCATGAATATGATGTATTACTCATTTGAAATGATGGAGGGCTATGGCTGGTTTTTGGCGAAAACCTTGAACGTAATGAACTTGATATTGTTGAAGGAATAATAGCTTTGAAAAGGAGTGGTTCAAGCTCTGCCTTTTAAACGAGTGTTCTGAAAAAACTGAGTGGGTTTTCAAAATATTTGACTGGTGTGATCTTTATGTGTTTGTAGAATAACCGCAATCAGAACGGTGTCGCGCATAGCTAGACCGAGATGAGTACGGGTCGTCCTCAGGGAAACGTTGAATATTTTATTCTTACTTTAGGCGTGTTGAGAAAGAAAGGAGGAAGAATAAAGAATGGTTGTAGGTTCTAGATCTATGTTAAACACGGATGCAAAATACAGATCTAGATTAATTATGGATGTAAGTTTAATATAAAAGGAGGCTTGTAGGGTTTATTAGGATTTGGTAGTTATGGATGATTAATTAAAGATTACTCTTTTTATCCTTTAGTAGATTTAAAACTAGAACGACAGTGATGCATGTAGATTAGGGTTTCCGGAGGGAAAAGGGTTCCCACTCTTAACCCCTATCTCGACATGGAACTCCTTTCATATCTAACCTTTACCAAAACAATCAATAATCTAATCTCTAATCACGGTCGAGACTAACAATAAATTGGTAGCGCGCCCAATAAGGATGTTAATGATTCTTTTGGTAAAGTTTATAAACTTTATAGGACGTAAAAAGAGTTTAAGGATCTTCATCATCCATTGACCTACCCTAATCCTACGAACCCTAACAAGCGGAGAATTACTCGCGCATGTTGGGAGAAGAAGAGATGGAGAGAGAAATCATATTGAAACTACAAAGAAATAGAATAAGAAAAAGAACTACCTTTATTAATCAACAAAATTCATTTACACTTTATTTCCTTAGAAAATGATTACAAATGCTAGTTTGCTTCTCGATCTCTTCTAAGGAGGTAGAAGAACAGTTGATGATCAGCCTGGATGCGTGAGCCTGTCTTGGAATTCGTGATCGCGTCAACTTAATTTCTTAGTTTGCTTTCTTAATTAGGCAGGTTTGCTCTAACAACTTTGATTCCCTTGATTTTAGCCCTGAAAATTCTGCACAACAACTCAACAAATAATATTAGTAGAGTTTGTTTTATTGAGATGTTAATTTCATCATTAAGATTTGGTCAATGGTATTTATGCTTACATTTTCCTACCAAATGTTAATTATAATATATAAACACATGAAAATAGTATTTTTACAGATAAACCCTCATATGTATCATATATTATAATAAACACCTTTTCTAATATAGAAATAGTAGGAAAAATGTCATATTAAATGTTCAGTTTTATCAACTGAATAAATACCCCCAAACTTATCTTTGATCATCCCGAGCAAACTAGTTTATTCAAGAGAAGGAGAAAAAAAGAAAGGAGAAAACTAAGCACACTTTTGTAGGCAACACGATTGCACTGAGCACGTGCAACAAGCCGTTAAACCTCTAGGTGTCCCTAGTAGGAGGAGTGTTGTCTCCTGAGGGTTTTCAGCGGATTACACCCACAAAATCCTATAATAAAAGAGAGATGGTGAAATTTACATATAAAGATAAGAACTATAAAAGAAATACTTTCAAAAATTTAGAGTTTCCAACTACACTAGCTTTTCAGCTGTCATGAACCCTATCTTAATAGTCATGAAAAGATGTTAGAAATCACATCATCCCTCAATAAAACATCGTCTTTATTCTTCATTCCTACTTTTCATCCAAACATCAATCATATACCCCTACGTGTGTGTATAGAACATCCCTACACTCGGAGAATTCAATTCAAGCTATCATACTCTTGTCCATCTACCTCAGTACTTTTTAATTTGATGAATATTTGGTTGGATTTGCTCGCACATTTTTCATGCGGCCGTTAATACTTCTTGAGGTACTAACCGACCGATTACTCATGTGCTTGCTGATTAGGTGTATTAGTATATTCCTCGTCTTGCACCACCTAAGGCTTAGCAGTGACTCCCAGACCAGTTGGTCTAAGGCACTAGGTGATGAAGCACCCTCGCTATATTTTTTTATTGATGCCTTGGTGATAACAAAACCAGTGTTCATTTTTCTCCACCATTTTATCTTTTATTCATTTTTTTACTTCCTTCATACTTTGGCATTTAGACAAGAGCATTTCAAGGTATCCTCTACTATCCTGAGTTTCAAGACGTGTGTAAGTGCGTATAGTAGGGTATCAACATTCAAATGTTTGGCTTCCAGAATAGGAACTATTTTTCAGAATTATTTTTATTCTCAGATTAGTGACTTGTTTCATCTTATTAACCCTTGGGACAACGGCTCATAACTACTTATTACTAGTTCGTTTAAGAAAACTTCTAATTTTCTTGGTTTTCTTAAACTATTCCTATCTTTTAAATATAATTTTTCACTTTCTACTCTTTTGTTATAAAAAAAATTTTGAATGCCCAGTGTCAAAAATAATTCAGTGAATACAAACCTCCCACCCAAACCTGTTTTCAGCAGTGTCCTCACTGATGTTGTCTTTTGAGAGCATGGACCTGTATACTTGGGGAGAGAAAAAAGGGGTAAAATAATAGTTAAATGAAAACTACCCCCAAACTTGTTCTTTGGCACGCACAGATATTCAGTTAAGTCCATTTTCACTCACCTCCATTCTTAAAATGAGATAATGTTACCAAAATATGGAGGTGAGGCGGAGGAAATTCAGTTCAGATAAAGCGGCTCCTGTAAAAACAGGAGCTCCTCTGCTGGGTCAGTAGAAAAATACGGTTTTAATCTATGCCCATTTACTTTAAAAATTGAATCGTTTTTCAAATTTTCAACTTCTACTGCCCCATGCGGGTGTACATACCGCACGACAAAAGGTCCTTTCCAACGAGATTTAAGCTTACCCGGATGAAGATGGAGACGGGAATCGTAAAGAAGGACTTGTTGCCCCGATGTGAAAGTTTCTCTGAAAAGGTTTTTATCGTGGAACACTTTAGTCCGGTTCTTTACTATCACCGCATTATCGTAAGCTTCATCGCGGAGTTCGCTTAGCTCATTCAATTGCAGCTTCCGATAGCTGCTTGCTTGATCAAAATCGAAGTTAAGCTCTTTAATAGCCCACATTGCTTTATGTTCGATCTCGACAGGAAGGTGGCATGCCTTCCCAAACACAAGGCTGTATGGAGACATACCAAGATCGGTCTTATAAGCAGTGCGAAATGCCAAAAGGGCATCCGTCAATTTGATTGACCAATCTTTACGGTTTTTAGAAACCGTCTTCTCCAAAATTTGTTTGATCTGCCTATTTGAGATCTCAGCTTGCCCGCTTGTTTGGGGATGATAGGGCGTAGAAAGTTTGTGAGTGATTGAATATTTCTGCATCAAAGCCTCGAAAGACCGATTACAGAAATGTGTCCCGTTGTCGCTAATTATAGCGTGAGGGTGTCCGAAGCGTGAAAAGATATTTTCTTTAAGGAACTTAATGACAACTTTGTTGTCATTAGTGCGACACGGTATTCCTTCCACCCATTTCGAGACATAATCAACCGCTAACAAGATATATAAATTCCCAAAAGAGTTGGGAAAGGGGCCCATAAAATCAATACCCCAAATATCGAATATTTCCACAACCAATATAGGTCGGAGCGGCATCTCGTTTCTTCGTGAAATCCGACCTAAGTGCTGGCACCGCGGACAAGTTTTGCAATGTTCATATGCATCTTTAAATAACGTTGGCCAATAAAAGCCACATTGCAAAACTTTCTCCGCTGTTTTTCGAGGACCAAAATGACCGCCGCATGCCTGATCATGACAAAATGATAACACACTCTTGAATTCATCGTTAGGGACACACCTGCAAATAATTTGATCGGAACAATACTTAAACAGATAAGGTTCATCCCAGTAAAAGTATTTTACTTAGGACAGAAATCGAAGTTTGTCTTGTTTTGACCAATCGCTAGGAATAAGTCCCGTCGTAAGATAGTTTACAATATCCACGAACCAAGGTTCGTAGGATACAGTCAAGGGTTGTTCGTCAGGAAATGAGTCATTTATCGGCACGGTCAAAGTTGGCGAAGAAGTGATGCATGAAAGATGGTCGGCTACAACGTTTTCACATCCACTCTTGTCTCGGATGACAAGATCAAATTCTTGTAACAATAGGATCCAACGTATTAGCCTGGCCTTAGCATCCTTCTTCGATAAAAGATGTCGTGGGGCGGAGTGATCAGTGTAAACCACTATTGGCGAGCCAATCAAGTAGGGCCTGAATTTCTCTAATACAAATACAACTGCCAAGAGTTCTTTCTCGGTAGTTGTGTAATTTATTTGTGCATCATTCAAGGTTCTACTTGCATAGTAAATTACATGTGGCATCTTGTCAATGTGCTGTCCTAAGATCGCACCAATAGCAAAGTCTGATGCATCACACATAAGCTCGAACGGGTGGTTCCAAGCCAGAGATGATAGAACGGGGGCTGTAGTGAGCGATCCTTTAAGCGATTCAAAAGCAGCCTCATAATCCGAATCGAAGTGAAATGTAGTATCCTTGGCCAATAGAAGAGTTAAGGGCCTAGCAATTTTGCTAAAGTCCTTAATGAATCTCCTATAAAATCCTGCATGACCAAGGAAGGATCGTATATCTTTGACGCATTTGGGACGAGGGAGGTTATAGATTACATCAATTTTAGCTCTGTCAACCTCAATTCGTGAAATTATATGTCCAAGGACAATACCTTCTTGCACCATAAAATGGCATTTTTCCCAATTCAAAGTTAAGATCTTATCCTTACAGCGGGTAAGAATCGCGTCAAGATTACGAAGGCAGTCCTCAAAGGAGTCCCAAAAATGGAGAAATCGTCCATAAAAATTTCCAGAAAATTCTCCACCATATCTGAGAATATCCCCATCATACACCGCTGAAATGTAGCGGGAGCGTTGCATAACCCAAAGGGCATGCGTCTATAAGAAAAAGTACCGAAAGGACAAGTAAATGTGGTTTTATCTTGATCCTTTTCGGTGATGGGGACCTGGTTATAGCCAGAGTATCCATCCAAGAAGCAATAGTATTCGTGTCCAGCTAATCGTTCTAACATCTGGTCAAAGAAAGGTAGAGGGAAGTGATCTTTTCTCGTCGCGGCATTGAGTTTTCTGTAATCAATACATACGCGCCACCCAGTTTCGGTGCATGTTTGGATTAACTCATTAGCCTCATTAGTTATGACCATGATGCCAGACTTTTTAGGTACTACGTGAATCGGACTTACCCATTGGCTATCAGATATAGGATAAATTATTCTACTATCAAGGTACTTGACGATTTCTTTCTTTACCGCCTCCTTCATAATGGGATTTAACCTTCTTTGTGGGTCTCGGGTTGGTTTGGCTTCATCCATCAGATGTATATTATGTTCAATAATTAAGGGACTAATCCCTTTGATGTCGGCCGTTGTCCAACCAAATACTTGCCGATTCGATCTCAACACTGCCAAAAGTGCGTTCTCTTGCTCTAAGGCTAGAGAAGCAGATATAATTACTGGCAAAGTCTCATTCTCACCTAAATATGCATATTTAAGATGAGAATGTAGCGGTTTGAGATCAAGTATTGGCGGAGAGAAAATAGAAGGTGGGGTAAGGGAATGATATTCGGACTCCCTAAGAGGTTCAAAACTTGCATAGGATATTGACTCGGAAAGTGCTACTGACTTTTGCGACGAGTCAGCTGATTCAAACTCAGGGGTGGACTCATCGAACATATCCTCACTATGAAGTTATGCAAGATCAAACGATGTCTCACTAGTGTTGTCGAGATCATCAAAGCAAAGTTCCTCATCCATGCAGCTTTCGGGAGCTATCTCGTGGATGGAACAAACATCCAGCAAATGAGAAGAAGGTTCCGATGGTTGACTTCCTAGCTTGTAAATATTAAGCTCAATTGTCATTTTCCTGAAGGATAAGTTCATAGAACCGTTACGACAATTAATTACAGCATTAGAAGTTGCTAGGAAGGGTCGACCGAGTATCACCGGGATTTGATTGCGTGGGTTTGCCACAGGCTGTGTGTCTATAACAATAAAGTCCACAGGGAATATGAATTCCCCGACTTTAATTAACGCATCCTCTAGTTCACCCCGTGGTTTGGTGATTGATCAGTCTGCCATCTGGAGAGTACAATGGGCGGGTTTCAACTCTCTAATCCCTAACTGCTCGTATACTGAATAAGGAAGCAAATTAACGCTAGCGCCAAGGTCGAGTAAAGCACGATTAATATTTTTACCCCCAATAGAAATAGAGATGGTAGGACAGCCAGGGTCCTTACATTTTTTTGATATTTGCTGGGTAAAAGCTGTGCTAACATTACTCTTCATGAAAACCTTCTTAGGCACTTGAGTTTTTCTTTTCCTAGTGCACAAGTCTTTAAGGATTCTTGAATAAGATGGGACTTGTTGAATAGCATCTAGGAGAGGAATATTTACGTTAACTTGCTTAAACATTTTCACAATCTTCTCCATTTGTGGGTTAGGTCTGTTGGCCCTTAATCTGTTTGGAAACGGAGCTTGATCAATAAGTTTTGGGTCCAACATTTGTGGAGAAGATAGTAGGGACGGATTCGATCCCAAAATTGGAGTAGGAATCGTCTTAGATAGATTGGGCGAAGTGTTCGAGCCTTGGGGAACACGGAGAATAGGCTCGGATAAAGGTGGGAGACTAGACGAATTAGGGGAAGAAGTAGAAGCCGGGGTATCATTGGTATCACTAATATCATCAAATTGCTCACCCACTCGGTTAGCACTTTTCCCGATCTCAACATATTAACGGCATTCACATTATGATTTTGTGAGTGGCCAGGATTCGGTAGGGGTTGAGATGGGAGTTTCCCTTTCTCTCTCGCACTCATTGCGGCGTTCAATTGTGTAATTTGGTTTTCTATTGATTTAATACTCTCACCGTGGGAGGCGGAGTCTTTCTTTATGGTATCAATAGAAGACTTCATATCAACCGACATTTGAATGGAATGTTTCATAAACAAGTCCAAAATTTGTGCGAGTGAAGAGTTATCAGTACCGGCCAGTTGTGGTGCGGAAGTGTTGGCCGAATTTTGAAAATTTTGTGACTGAAAGGGGTGCCGACTTTGTGGCTGTAGTTGCTGTGGAGGAGGTATTTGATAATTGCTTTGGAACTGGTTTTGATTTTGGGGTTGGTTTTGGTTCCAAGCAAAGTTAGGATGATTCCTCCATCCTTGATTATACATGGAAGAATAAGGATCGTTTCTAGGTCGCTGCTGAAAGGCAGCATTAGATTGCTCGTGACCTTGAAACGGTGCATTCATAGGACATTCTTCCGTCAAGTGTGAAGGATCTGAACAGCAACCACACACGGTCTTGGGAAGCATTACCTAATTTAGGGAGACTGATGAGAATATGTTCTCAATAGCGTCGAGTTTCTTCTGCATCGCTGCCATTTCGGCTTTTACTGCGATGGAAATATCGAGCTGATGAATACTTCCCCTAAATGAAGGTGGTCTTACGCTTTCCCACTGCAAAGTGTTTTCAGCGAGATCTTCCAGATATTTCCAAGCTTCACCATCATCTTTGTTTCAAGCATCTGCTTTGTCGCTGGATTAATGCCCTCATATATAATTCGGCACAAATCCCATCTTGGTATTCCATGATGAGGATATTGGACAAGCAGATCCTTGAAACGTTCAAAGCTCTTCCAAAATGGTTCATTGGGAAGCTGGGTGAACTGGTTGATCTCGCTCCTAATATGGGCGGTTTTATGGTTTGAGTAAAACTTCTTAAGAAATGCTATTACGAATTCATCCCAATTAGTGATAGAGTATGCGACAGTATTATAAAGCCATTTTTCTGCCAAGTCGCACAGAGTGAATGGGAGAAGACGCAAGCGCATAGCATCCACAGTCAGTTGTGAAGTACCCATTATTGCGCATACGTTTTCAAATTTAGTGATGAAAACGTACGCGTCTTCAGACTCAAGACCATGAAATTTGGGCAACAGATTGATGTAATGGGGTTTAATTTCAAAATTATCCCCGTTACCTGATGGAATAGATAGACAAGTAGGAATGGGACCACGGATAGGATAGCATCTCTCTTGGAGAGAGATGCGCGGTGGATTCTGCGCACCTACGGGCGGTGGCAGCGTGGTGTTATAATCTGATGGAGTACCGTCCATCTCGGTTGATGTGGTGTGTGGTGGGGGAAAAGAAGATGAAGAAGCACCGACTTCGGAGTCGATAGCAGGAACGCGGACAAGACGGGCACTAGAATCCCGTGTCCAGCCGAGCATGCACTAAACGGTTTTAGCGCAAGTGGCAGCGTGTGTGTGATTTAAAATTGTTCTGTTTTGAAAAAGTGGGACTTAAGACAAATCACACAAAAAATGCACAAACAACTCTAGAACTAAGGTTACCTAGGTCAAGTCTCTAGACCGCTCCTAGACTTCCAAAGGACAAGCCGCAGGATCAATTCTCTACCTCCTCTTTACTACTCTTGTGGCCAGGTAAGTGCCAGGTAAGTGGGAGGTATTCACTACGTATGTAGTGGGCCTAATTAAGTAACCACTTTCCTTATACACACTTTCCTAGACATTACAAAAGTAATACGGAAAAGCGATAGATTACCCACGACCTTCCTCTGTCCTTATTGAGCGCGACAATCCTTAGAGTCTTGTCTAGATATTTTTTTAAATTAATGTAGAGTTGATGCAGATGCTCGGTTTGTGATTTGTGGGGCTTAGGAAGGGTGATAAAATCTCCACCTAATCTGGATTTGGTCTTTGCCCCTTAAAGTCCGTATTAAAATATGCAAAACAAACCAATCACAAAACTTTGCAAAAAGATTTTTGAGCGGCGATATTTTGCAAAGAATCCTGCAGAAAAGATATTTTATTGGATTTCAGAGGAGAGAGAAGGAGTTGAGAATCTTACCAAAGAAGTTACGACCCCTAATCCCTCAAATCAGCCGCGCTTCCGCCGCCAATAAGCTCCTTCTGCCGCGGTTCCGCCGCAAGAAAGATGGATTAGGTGTAGAATTTTGCTACGTGGCCTCCTGTACTCCTCTGGATCTCGATGAATGTCTCTGTCTTTCTGTTTTCTCAAGTCTGTTACTCCAGATCTCCTTGCAAAAATTCACACACTACGTTAAATATACGATTTGCAGTTTTGTTTTAATTATGATGCAGATCGAATAAGAATTCAACACAAATAGTAAGAATAAAAAATTACACACGTATCCCCGGCAACGGCGCCATTTGATTGGTATGATCTTTATGTATTTGTCGAATAACAGCAATCAGAACGGTGTCGCGCGTAGCTAGTCCGAGATGAGTACGGGTCGTCCTCAGGGAAACGTTGGATATTTTATTCTTACTTTAGGCGTGTTGAGAAAGAAAGGAGGAAGAATAAAGAATGGTTGTAGGTTCTAGATCTATGTTAAACATGGATGCAAAATATATATCTAGATTAATTATGGATGTAAGTTTAATATAAAAGGGGCTTGTAGGGTTCATTAGGATTTGGTAGTTATGGATGATTAATTAAAGATTAATCTTTTTATCCTTTAATAGATTTAAAACTAGAACGACAGTGATGCATGTAGATTAGGGTTTCTGGAGGGAAAAGGGTTCCCACTCTTAACCCCTATCTCGACATGGAACTCCTTTCATATCTAGCCTTTACCAAAACAATCATTAATCTAATCTCTAATCGCGGTCAAGACTAACAATAAATTGGTAGCGCGCCCGATTAGGATGTTAATGATTCTTTTGGTAAAGTTTATAAACTTTATAGGACGTAAAAACAGTTTAAGCATCTTCAACATCCATTGACCTACCCTAATCCTACAAAGCCTAACAAGCGGAGAATTACTCGCGCATGTTGGGAGAAGAAGAGATGGAGAGAGAAATCATATTGAAACTACAAAGAAATAGAATAAGAAAAAGAACTACCTTTATTACTCAAAAAAATTCATTTACACTTTATTTCCTTAGAAAATGATTACAAATGCTAGTTAGCTTCTCGATCTCTTCTAAGGAGGTAGACTAACAGTTGATGATCAGCCTGGATGCGTGATCCTGTCTTGGACTTCGTGATCGCGTCGACTTAATTTCTTAGTTTGCTTTCTTAATTAGGCAGGTTTGCTCTAACAACTTTGATTCCCTTGATTTTAGCCCTGAAAATTCTGCACAACAACTCAACAAATAATATTAATAGAGTTTGTTTTATTGAGATGTTAATTTCATCATTAAGATATGGTCAATGGTATTTATGCTTACATTTTCCTACCAAATGTTAATTATAATATATAAACACATGAAAATAGTATTTTTACAGATAAACCCTCATATGTATTATATATTATAATAAACACCTTTTCTAATATAGAAATAGTAGGAAAAATGTCATATTAAATGTTCAGTTTTATCAACTGAACAAATACCCCCAAACTTATCTTTGATCGTCCGAGCAAACTAGTTTATTCAAGAGAAGTAGAAAAAAAGAAAGGAGAAAACTAAGCACACTTTCGTAGGCAACACGATTGCACTGAGCACGTGCAACAAGCCGTTAAACCTCTAGGTGTCCCTAGCAGGAGGAGTGTTGTCTCCTGAGGGTTTTCAGCGGATTACACCCACAAAATCCTATAATAAAAGAGAGATGGTGAAATTTACATATAAAGATAAGAACTATAAAAGAAATACTTTGAAAATTTAGAATTTCCAACTACACTAGCTTTTCAGTTGTCATGAGCCCTATCTTAATAGTCATGAAAAGATGTTAGAAATCACATCATCCCTCAATAAAACATCGTCTTTATTCTTCATTCCTACCTTTCATCCAAACATCGATCATATACCCCTACGTGTGTGTATAGAACATCCCTACACTCGAAGAATTCAATTCAAGCTATCATACTCTTGTCCATCTACCTCAATACTTTTTAATTTGATGAATATTTGGTTGGATTTGCTCGCACATTTTTCATACGACCGTTAATACTTCTTGAGGTACTAACTGACCAATTACTCATGTGCTTGCTGATTAGGTGTATTAGTATATTCCTCGTCTTGCACCACCTAAGGTTTAGCAGTGACTCCCAGACCAGTTGGTCTAAGGCACTAGGTGATGAAGCACCCTCGCTATATTTTTTTATTGATGCCTTGGTGATAACAAAACCAGTGTTCATTTTTCTCCACCATTTTATCTTTTATTTATTTTTTTACTTCCTTCATACTTTGGCTTTTAGACAAGAGCATTTCAAGGTATCCTCTACTATCCCGAGTTTCACGAATGTGCTTATAGACCCCAGCTCCCACGTATATGATCGCCATCATACTACTGGTAGTCAAGCAAGAATCCTAAGGGCTCTATCAACGTGCAATAGTGACCTGTAAGGTCACCTGAAGCAGTTCACGATGATAAAGATAAACCAGATAGTATACTATCATCTTTAGTAAGACTGTCCTACCGGCATAGGTCCTCCCTCAATCATTGCAATCACGTGCCTGTGATCCAATAATTGACTCTGAGGGCACTATATCCAACAATCTCTCACTTGCACTCAAGGCTAATTATTGCGATGTCGCATACTCACAGCCCGTGTGATACCGAACACCCAACTCCTCTACTAATCAGTCTCACAAAGCCCGTTTGCGAAACTATTGCGTTCGAGGAATAGCCTCAGTGAATGAATCCGCCCTGATGTTTCTTTCTATGTCTCTCTTTATTTCAAGTTCGCGGAGAAAGCCATCTCTCGAAATGAGCAATACCTGTCTTAGAATATGTTTGGATATCTGATGGGACCTAGCTCATAAATGAACTCCAAATCCAAACTTCTTAGACTGTATTGTCAACTGAAACCAATCAGTATCCTGCGCCATGCCTCCCTCAGTATCCCCTTGGACCACCTGTCCAAAATACTGCCCCTCGTAAGAGGGAAAACTATAACTCTGACAGCCACTCTGTCATCCAGGTCACCTTGGAAGCCTGGAATGATAACTGTCTCCCGAATGAGGCAGTCGTTATCATATCCCTAGAACATCAACTTATGTTCTAAAACTTCTTCCGAACGTTTCTCCAGGATAGGATTAATATCAACTTATTGCATTTAGTGCAAAAACAACGTCTGGTGTGGTACTTGACATCTCATGATTGACTCAATTGCCTAAGCAAGTGATCTGCCAATCATGTACATCCCTCTCCCCTTTAGTCTGTAAGACACCTTCAGAGAGGGTGACTCCATTACCTGCAGGTACACTACCATGCCAGGAGTCGTCCATTCTAAAACACCTATAGAATGCTGTCTAAGTACCCTGATCGGGAAACTACCCAAATCTAGATCTAAAACAATAGATCTAGTAACCAGAATATCTGATATAATATCCAATTCCCATATGGAGAAACCACTGTGTGACAACCAAAGTATAACCGATCGTAGTATAGGAATTTCACTTCCTACTCTGTGTATGTCATCCAAATACCAGGACATCACACCCTGCTACCTTCTTAACAGATCCATCCTCTATTCTGATGAAGTTAAACCTATGACTGTCACATTAGAAATAAATGATCTATCTCCGCTACATTTGCTTTAGTCTATAAATAGACATAATCTACTTGTCCACTATGCTTCCGCTGCTCCCACTGACTATGACAACCCTCTGGCAGAATAATATACACGTGCACTTCTAAAACTAGTTTAGAACGACGCTATACTCATCCTCCTGCCGGGTCTCACAGTCTGGAACAACAGCAATGGCAAGTCTGGGTAAACAAGAACCTCCCTGTCACCGTCTTTGAGCATACCGAAGTATCTCTCGAGTGCCTGAGGTTACCCACCATGTCTGTGGAGTGGCCAATGGAATGTCAATCCAGATTGAATCTTTAGGTTCTTATCAAATTTTCAGTAATCGTTTGCGGTTCTGGAATCACTTCCAGTTCTACCATACTCCCACTTCTATTTTCTGGAAAAATCCATTTTTATTAAAACTGTGGCGAGTCAAGAACAATATCACTATTGATCTTCCAGATGGTAGAAAGTCAACCCTTGTCATAGCCCGGGTCAACCTACAAACAACCATTACAGAAACGTGCCTTGAGTTATCCAGAGTCTGGTTTTAAGCATAAGCCGGACAACTCCCCGTACCTTAACAATGTTAAGATATGAACTATTCTATATCCAATATAGAAAAAGAGGCACTGATTTAATTGGAACCAGATTCAAATCAAGCAGCTGTCTCCAGTGCATGTCAACTAAATAGAGAGAGGCCAATCAGCATTACTCAACTTAGGAGTGCTTCTAATTGTGAGTAACCTGAAAGAGAAGCAAGTTCTCTTAATCATTATTATCAACTGAATACCATACACAAGTATCTACATCTTCGATCACCTTGAAGAATCCTGATATTTGCAATACTTGGTTCTCTACTCTATTCTTATACCTATAACTTCTCAAAACTTAGACCTTGTGTTTCTACGAAACACATGTCTAAGAACTAGAGAAGTCATAAGTAAACAGAATATAGTACGAGTACCAACCCCTCTGTCCTCGTGGACACTGGGCACCATACAATACTCTGTATAAGTCCTCTGAGTCTGATAACTCATTCCCTGTGTGTCGTAGGTTGAAAACTGTACTTATGGTTAAGAAGAATTACACCGCTGTTTAATGCTCCTTACCTAATTGTAACACCCTAGGATGTGTTTAGTGGCTAATTATATTTTAATATGTGAATTTTAATAAAAAGTTTACCAAATTTATTTTCAAATAATTTTTTAAATTTAATAAATATTTTTCTAAAATTTTCCCAAGCTTGCACAAACTTGTGCATGTAAACTATGGTTAGAATTTGGGTTAAACCATGTTTAACAACCATGGTAGCTTAACCCCACCATTAGTAAGTTAACATGATTTGAATTAAGGGTATTTTTTTAAAAATGAAATGGGATTTAAAATGCTTTTGGTTGACTTGAGAGAGAGAATGCATCATGGCTAAGCCATGCTTGCATTAAATGAGAGAGAGAGAGAGTGTGTGTGCATCATGGCAAGCCCATGCTTGCATTTAATGTGGCAAGAGAGAAAGAAATGGGGGCTTGACCTTGTGCATTATCATTTCTTTTGTTGCCATCACACTCTTATATCTCACCCACTCACTCTCTCACACACACACACACACTCTCAGCATCATCAGCAGCAACAGCAGCACACAACAACAACAACAGAGCAACAACAGCAGCTACATCAGCTTCAGCCCCAGCATCAGCAACACCAAGCAACAGCAGCAGCTCCTTGCAGCAGCAGCCCCAGCACATGTAGCAGCAGCCGAGCAGCCCCAGCACTAACACCATCAACAGCAGCATCAGCAGTAGCAGTAACAACACCAACAACAACAATAAGCAGCAGCATCAGCAGTAACAACAGCAATAGCAACAGCATCTGGAACAGCAACAGCAGTAGCAGCTTCTTCTTCTTCTCCTCTTCTCCTGACCCAGCGTCGTAGGGTCAAGTGAGGTATAACCTCTGAACTCCACTTGCTTGTATGCTAGACTTGTGCGTTGGTTTAGTTTAATTAGTGTAAATTGGTAGTTGTTAGCGCTAGATTGTGTGTTTTTAGTGATATTTGTGGTGATTAGCGTGATCTTTGCTTAAGTAAGGTTAGTTTTGGCTAGACTAAGTTAATTAAGTGTTGTTAGGGCCTTGTGAACCTAGGTAAACCCCAGATTGTACCAAAATACCCTGATTTTTCATGATTATGCAAAATGTGACTTATTAAAGCAAAACTTAGCTTTTTGATATCTGCTGTTACCCCAGTGAGTCCAGAATAAAATTTAGTGGACCATAGCCTACTAGTGACACCCTGACCCCACCACCAGAGCCCGACCCCACCACTCCAACCTTTGGCCGCCGAAATAATCGATCTGGCCGCAAATTATGGCCAGAGCAGGGAGATAGGAGCTAGGGTTTGTTTGGTTGAGTATCTACTATGTTATGTAGGTCCTTGGTGTATATAGATTTGTAATATTGTAACCTGGGTAGAATCTGGGACGATATATCGTTTTCTGGTGTTTTTAGTTTGCGCGATACGCGAGTGGGTTTTGTGATTCAGCGTATCGCGGCGTGTCGGGATGAGTCGTAGACGTGTGCACACACGTTTCAGCGTATCGCACACACGCGCGTTGATTCGCGACGCGAGTTTCTCGTTTTGTTTCGATATCGCGTTTTGCGAGATTCTTGCTTATATAATTGGATTCCTTGTATAAATTCCAGGTTCACAGGCGGGTATGTCAGACGTCGCCAGGAAAGGGAAGCAGGTGGTCGGCTATACTTAGCACGCGACCAAGTGAGTAGATTTAACATCTACGTGGAAATCGCCCGTATGGCGTTAAGCGTCAGGGCGTAATTGGATTTGTAGTCATGAGTGTCCATATAGATATACTGGTAGTATAGAACACTGCACTGTCACTAACGGTCCAAGTTGCACGAGCATGTGCGGCCAGATGAAGAAGACTGGCGCCTACTAAAATAAGGGGGAGTAAATGATGGAGACTAAAAAAACGATTTAAGGTGGCATTGTCTACGGAGAAACCATCCCAAAGCCAAGTCACTATGGTATCTCCTACTACAGGTATGGCGCTAGCTAAGCTTGTAATTACTGTAGCTCCCCAAACCCGTCCCGGAATGGGCGTTATGGCAAAGAACAAGAAGAAAAAGAAAGAAGAAATTTGTCCAATAGTCACAAATGGTGCCTCCACAGGTTGACATCCGATCCAACCTAGTAGTAAGCAATCCGCCAAAAGCAACCAAAATATTCTTTGGTGAATCGGGCGAAAACTGGAACTACGCACATACAAACTTTTAAAAAAGGGTAAAGCCCACTCACATTATAGGATTGTTGTAAACCGCATATCATATTGATTCTGCTTATTTGACGTTGTTATGATTTGCCGCATACTAGCATATGTATATTCACATATCTATACTTGTACCACATACATCACATATATTCATACTCGGGCACATATACATCACATATGTTCATACTTGGGCACATATACATCACATACCTATACTTGTGCCACATACATCACATATATTCATACTTGGGCACATATACATCACATATCTATACTTGTGCCACATACATCACATATATTCATACTCGGGCACATATACATCACATATCTATACTTGTGCCACATACATCACATATATTCATACTCGGGCACATATACATCACATATCTATACTTGTGCCACATACATCACATATATTCATACTCGGGCACATATACATCACATATGTTCATACTTGGGCACATATACATCACATACCTATACTTGTGCCACATACATCACATATATTCATACTTGGGCACATATACATCACATATCTATACTTGTGCCACATACATCACATACGTTCATACTTGGGCACATATACATCACATATATATACTTGTGCCATATACATCACATATGTTCATACTTGGGCACATCTACATCATATGTCTACATTAGTGCATATGTACATTGCTATATTCACTTTGCGTACTTATCCATTCGCACATCCATACCTATACCCACATTCATATGTTACATACATGGATGATATTGACTTGATTTAAAACTAAGGGACCGCAACGATATTTTCAAAACTGGATCTTTTAAAAAAGAGCGGTTCTCCCTTTCTTTTACTCGTAGTGTCATACGACACATTGCATGGATTTACGCCTTGGATTTGATTTATGTGATTTCTGGATTTGGGAACCGGAGTACTATTTTAAGAAAATACGCACTGTTTGAAAACCCGATTTCCCTTGATATGATATTTTAGTGCGTCCACCATGAGTTTTCTCGGTTCCAGAGAGCTTGTGTGAGTATACCCGATTCGAGGAGAGGTAGGCACCGATTACGGGTACATGGTGGACCCGGTACGGTATCCCGGGACGAGAAGACTCGTATTGTTAGACGGTGAGCCCGGCGGAGGGACTACTACCTACCGGTGATTGGTTGGACCTGGCGGTTATCCGGAGGATACTAACCAGAGTCGATTGATGGATACGGGACGACGCGTACTGCCGGGGCCGAGGGCCGATTCTGCAGACGGACCCCGTGGGCAGATCCGATGGACGGACGCCCCATATTGGAGGTTTTGCGTGTCGATGCTGGACACGGCTGATTTTATGATATTTTGAGTGCCGGTGATGGGCACTCCCGATTATATGAGATTACAGGATTTGAGGACCGATGTGGATGACGACGCTTGAGTGGTACTGTGTTTTGGTGTATTGATAGACACCAGCTATTTTCCACGTTGATATTCCGTGTAGATATTATTCCTTTCCGTACTCAGCATTCAGTACTTGACATCTCATCCTGTAGCTAGTATACCTGATAGAGTACACATGCTTGCATATCATTGCGTACCCTGCTCATCATATATATAGGGTTGTTAGATTCCATCGCCATGCCTGATTATCACATATCTTGCTCATGATTATTAGATCGCATTTGTTGCATGATATTGAGCATCCAGTTCATCAAATAGATGTTTATCCGTTGGCATAGGTTAGAGTATCGCAGCACGTGCATACTCGTGATTACCTTTATTTGTTATCTACTATTCACGAGTTGGCAACTTATCCCCGTTGTGCCACAGTGCTTGCAGGTTGCCCTTTGGAGTAGTCGCGGCTGGCTGTTTACCGCATCTTTTGACACAGATACCATTTCTGAGGCGTGTTAGCCCTTTTACTATTAGGTGGGTTTTGTACGGTATCTGTTTACCTTTCAGTTGTATATTGATGTATCTACTATTCTCCATCTACCTTCATGTATTGACTTAGAGACAGTTGTGAGGGCGATGTATGTTATTTTGTACTCTGGTGTCGAGCTCGCTGTGAGCCGACTTTATTTATGCAGACTTATCTTTTATGATATTTGTCTTTGCTTTACTGCTCATTCTTCGCTACGGCGTCGTATATCATATTGTGATGCTCTATTCATTTCACATGTTACTTCGACTACACCTTGCCTTTACCCGACTTGCGGGACAAATTTTTATAAAGGAAATGTTTCCAAAATTATTAAAATGTAACTCTTGAACTAAAAAGGTTTTCTACTAAATTACTTAAGGTTTTCTAAACATTTTACAAATGCTTCTACTAAAATGTTTTAACACTCTATATTCAAAATGGTTTTGATTTCTGGGTTTCGGCTTACTTAGTCGCGTTACGCCTGTAGACGTTACGTGATTAAGTGCCGGTCAAGGGCCGAACGTTGGGTCGTGACAAAGTTGGTATCAGAGCGTAGGTTTTACCTTCGGAGTGTAGGATGACCCTGGTATGATGGAGTAGGTAGCTGCAGCAGAGTGGCGTAGCATGCGTATGTTCCGCGGCATACTCACCACACGGTACTCCGCCTAAGCGACCTTAGGACTTATTGGTTGAAATTCCTTCATTATTGCATACATTCTTGCGATTCGATTTCCGTATCCTTATCGAATCCTACTTTCCTTTTCAGCCACTATGCCGCCAAAGACTACTAGGGCGCAGAGAGCGGCCGCGAGGGCCGAGATTCGTGTTGACTCGTACGAGACGAGGACTGATCCGGGCAGTGCATCCGTCGTACCCGAGCAGACTGTTCCTCCCATGACAGATCAGATCGCCACGTTAGGGGCTGGTATGCAGGAGATGCGCCAGACGATGGGATCCAGCATGCAGGAGATGCGCCAGATGATAGGATCGCTAGTTGAGACGCTTCGAGCGCAGCGACCAGAGGTAGCTCCACCAGTCACAGGGACCGCGATGGTACCGACTGTACAGCCAGTTGTCCCTGCAGCCACGGAGGTGATTACAGTATCGCTATCATAGTTCATGAGGCTGAAGCCTCCGGTCTTCATAGGCACAGATGCAGCCGAGGACCCGCAGTCTTTCATTGATAGGATGGCCCGGATATGCCATTCCCTCAGATGCGCAGATGCGAGATGGGTCGAGTTCGCGAGCTTTCGCCTGGAAGGTCTTGCGTAGAAATGGTGCGAATCAGTTGAGAAGGGCAGAGCAGCAGGTCTTCCTCCTATGACCTGGACAGAGTTCGTGACGATGTTCCTTGCCCGCTTCATTCCCTAGAGTGTTAGGGATGCCCGAGCACGCAGATTTGAGTCCTTGCGCCAGACGCCAGAGATGACAGTGGCAGAGTACGATGTGCTGTTCACCGAGCTATCAGTTTATGCTTCGTACCTAGTGGCTACTGAGGAGATGCGAGTCAAGCGATTTGTCCGAGGCTTGCTTACCCCGCTATTCCTTGCGATCAGCTCCCAGCATTATGAGACCTATGCCGCAGTGGTAGACGCAGCCCTATTGGTTGAGGAGCGCCTTGCAGAGACTTCAGTAGTTCCAGGGCCGAATAGGGTTCATACTGATACAGCAGCTCAGAGACATCCATTCAGACGCCGTGATAGACGTCGTACAGGTGGCAGAGACTTGGGGCGAGGTCAGATGTTTAGCTCATACCCCCAGGAGGGTCAGCAGTCGTCTCGTGGACGTTTTGGATGTGGTAGTCTTCGTCACCGCGTCATAGATTGTACCGAGACACGCAGGAGGGAGCCAGCCGTACCGCATGTCACACTTCCACCTTCTCCACCCCAGAGGGCGTTACCTGTTGTACCCGCAGTAGCTCCGCGTCAGACCCATGCACAGAGAGGCCGTGGTCGCGTAGGGTTTGTTCCTAGAGGGCGAGGCGGTCGAGGCAGAGGACAGCCAGCCATCGGCAGAGTATAGCCAGTTGCTAGTAGGGGACCGCCAGTTGCAGGTGGAGGACAGGCACGAGTTTTCGTGTTGACGCATCAGGACGCGCAGGCGTCCAATGCGGTGGTCTCAGGTACCTTATCAGTATGTTCTGTTGATGCACACGTATTGTTCGATCCTGGATCCACGCACTCGTACGTATCTACACACTTCGTGCCGAGTTTGGGTAGAGAGTTCGGTCTGCTTGATCAGCCGCTTGTTGTGACCACTCCCGTAGGAGAGTCGTTTGTTTCTAGGCACGTGTTCCGATCCTGCGTTGTCCGTATTGGCGAGAGAGATCTTCCTGTCGACTTGATCCTTCTTGAGATGTTGGACTTCGATGTTCTTTTGGGCATGGATTGGTTAGCCACGTGCTATGCGTCTGTGGACTGCCGCGAGAAGACAGTAAGATTTTGTTTTCCCGGCGAGTCGACTTTTGTTGTGCAGGGGGACCGTGGTGCCACCCCTCACATTTTGATTTCTTCTCTTCGCGCTGGACAGCTGTTGAGGAAGGGATGTCAGGGATTCTTAGCTTATGTTTGCGACACTAGAGCTACAGATGTTCCATTGGACCAGGTTCCGATTGTATGTGAGTTCCCTGACGTATTCCCTGACGAGCTTTCTGGGCTACCGCCTGAGCGTGATGTTGTGTTCTGTATTGATTTGATTTTCGGCACGGGGCCTATTTCTATACCGCCTTATCGGATGGCCCCGGCGGAGCTTAGTGAGTTGAAGAGTCAGTTGCAAGATTTGCTGGACAAGGGACTTATTCGACCCAGTGTTTCTCCTTGGAGTGCTCCGGTCCTGTTTGTCAAGAAGAAGGACGGAAGCTTACGTTTGTGTATCGACTACCGGCAGCTGAACAGGGTGACTGTGCGGAACAGATATCCTTTGCCATATATCGACGATTTGTTCGACCAGCTTCAGGGGGCAGGATATTTTTCGAGGATCGATTTGCGATCGGGCTATCATCAGCTGCGAGTTCGACGGGAGGACATTCCGAAGATAGCTTTCCGTACACGTTATGGCCATTATGAGTTTTTGGTGATGTCGTTCGGACTCACCAACGCACCAGCAGCCTTCATGGACTTGATGAACCGTATATTCCGGCCGTATCTCGACTTGTTCATCATCGTATTCATTGACGATATATTGGTGTATTCCCGGAGCAGAGAGGAGCACGAGCAGCACCGGCGGACCACACTACAGACCTTGAGGGAGCACCAGCTTTATGCAAAATTCTCTAAGTGCGCATTCTGGCTCGACAGCGTAGACTTCTTGGGTCACGTGATTACACGGGATGGTATATGTGTGGACCCAAGGAAGATTGAGGCCGTTCAGAGCTGGCCCAGACCTACATCCGTTACTGAGATACGCAGCTTTCTAGGACTGGCCGGCTACTACAGGCGATTTGTACAGGATTTCTCCCGTATTGCTGCACCCTTGACCGGATTGACCCGGAAGGGAGTTCCCTTCTATTGGACAAAGGATTGCGAGCACAGTTTCCAGCAGCTACGGACCTGTTTGACTACGCGCCAGTATTATCGTTGACTTCAGGATCAGGCGGATTTGCAGTCTATTGTGACGCTTCACGAGTGGGGCTAGGGTGCGTATTGATGCAGCATGGCGGAGTGATCGCTTATGCTTCCCGGCAATTAAAGAAACATGAACAGAACTACCCCACTCACGATCTGGAGATGGCTGCAGTGGTCTTTGCACTTAAGATCTGGCGACATTACCTATACGGCGAGTCGTGCCAGATATTCACTGATCACAAGTGCCTCAAGTACATATTTCAGCAGCGAGACCTGAAACTCCGACAGCGCCATTGGATGGAACTGGTAAAGGACTACGACTGCGAGATCTTATATCACCCGGGCAAGGCTAACATAGTAGCAGATGCTTTGAGTAGGAGGCCCAAGGGTAGTCTAGCAGGTTTGAGTGCAGTACAGAGGCAGTCGTCGGCAGATTGGCAGATATTGTGCGAAAGCCGAGTGCAGTTCGAGTTCACGCAGATTGGGGGACAGCTTGCGCATGTTCGTGCACGTCCACAGTTGCTTGACCGTATATATGAGGCACAGCGCGGGGATGACCGTTGCTCAGAGATCATGGCACAGATTGGACAGGGCGGATTCTCCGAGTTTGCGATTGATGATCAGGGAATATTACGATTTGGGTATAGACTGTGCGTACCAGATACTGAGGGATTGCGGCGCGATATTCTTGAGGAGGCACATCGATCGGTGTATAGTGTCCACCCCGGTTCCACCAAGATGTACCATGATATGAGAGAGGTCTACTGGTGGGACGGAATGAAGAGGGACATTGCAGATTTCGTGTCTAGATGCCTGACTTGTCAGCAAGTCAAGGCCGAGCACCAGAGGCCGGCGGGAGAGCTACAGCCGTTACCCATTCCGGAGTGAAAATGGGAACAGATTTTGATGGATTTCATTGTGGGTCTACCCAGGAATAGGCGAGGGTATGACTCCATTTGGGTGATCGTGGATCGTCTGACGAAAGCGGCTCACTTCCTGCCAGTGAAGACGACTTTCGGATTTTCTCAGTATGCCCAGATGTACATCGACGAGATTGTACGACTGCATGGAGTCCCGACGTGTATTGTGTCCGACAGAGGCACCCAGTTTAGCAGCCGACTATGGCAAAGGCTTCAGGAGGCTTTGGGCACGCGCTTGAGTTTCAGCACAGCATTTCATCCGCAGACCGACGGATAGTCAGAGCGGACCATTCAGACTCTCGAGGACATGCTCCGAGCATGCGTTTTAGATTTTGGTGGTAGCTGGGATCATCATTTACCCTTGATAGAGTTCTCCTACAACAATAGCTTCCAGGATACGATTCAGATGGCACCTTTCGAGGTTTTGTATGGGAGGAGATGTAGATCGCCCGTCTGTTAGACAGAGCCCAGCGAGGGCAGTATTTTGGGGCCACAGATCGTACAGGAGACGACTGAGAAGATACAGCTGATTCGAGACAGGATGAGGACAGCTCAGAGCAGGCAGAGATCGTATGCTGACAGGCGCCGCCGTAGACTAAAGTTCGCAGTTGGCGATCACATGTTTCTGAGGGTCTCTCCGATGAAGGGAGTGATGAGGTTTGGACGAAAGGGGAAGCTTAGCCCCAGATTCATAGGTCCCTTTGAGATCCTCGAGCGTGTAGGCGCGGTAGCTTATCGTTTGGCTCTTCCACCCGACTTCCCAGATGTTCACCCCGTATTCCACGTGTCGATGCTTTGCAGATACCTACATGACCCTTCGCATATGATTCAGCATCAGACCGTTCATCTCGAGCGCGATCTTACGTTCACCGAGCAGCCAGTCGTGATCTTGGACCGGCAGGTGAAGAAACTTAGATCGAAGGTCTTGCCATCAATGAAGGTGCTTTGGCGCAGCCCGAATGGTGAAGAGATCACTTGGGAGGCCGAGGGCGAGATGCGGAAGAAGTTCCCTCATCTCTTTGAAGGTATGCGTTGCTTTATATTTTAAATTCGGGGACGAATTTCTCTAAGGGGGGAAGATTGTAACACCCTAGGATGTGTTTAGTGGCTAATTATATTTTAATATGTGAATTTTAATAAAAAGTTTACCAAATTTATTTTCAAATAATTTTTCAAATTTAATAAATATTTTTCTAAAATTTTCCCAAGCTTGCACAAACTTGTGCATGTAAACTAGGGTTAGAATTTGGGTTAAACCATGTTTAACAACCATGGTAGGTTAACCCCACCATTAGTAAGTTAACATGATTTGAATTAAGGGTATTTTTTTAAAAATGAAATGGGATTTAAAATGCTTTTGGTTGACTTGAGAGAGAGAATGCATCATGGCTAAACCATGCTTGCATTAAATGAGAGAGAGAGGGAGTGTGTGCATCATGGCAAGCCCATGCTTGCATTTAATGTGGCAAGAGAGAGAGAAATGGGGGCTTGACCTTATGCATTATCATTTCTTTTGTTGCATCACACACTCTTATATCTCACCCACTCACTCTCTCTCACACACACAAACACTCTCAGCATCATCAGCAGCAACAGCAGAAGTTGCAGCAGCAGCAGCACACAACAACAACAACAACAGAGCAACAACAGCAGCTACATCAGCTTCAGCCCCAGCATCAGCAACACCAAGCAACAGCAGCAGCTCCTTGCAGCAACAGCCCCAGCACATGTAGCAGCAGCCGAGCAGCCCCAGCACTAACACCATCAACAGCAGCATCAGCAGTAGCAGTAACAACACCAACAACAACAATAAGCAGCAGCATCAGCAGTAACAACAGCAACAACAACAACATCTGGAACAGCAACAGCAGTAGCAGCTTCTTCTTCTTCTCCTCTTCTCCTAACCCAGCGTCGTAGGGTCAAGTGAGGTATAACCTCTGAACTCCACTTGCTTGTATGCTAGACTTGTGCATTGGTTTAGTTTAATTAGTGTAAATTGGTAGTTGTTAGCGCTAGATTGTGTGTTTTTAGTGATATTTGTGGTGATTAGCGTGATCTTTGCTTAAGTAAGGTTAGTTTTGGCTAGACTAAGTTAATTAAGTGTTGTTAGGGACTTGTGAACCTAGGTAAACCCCAGATTGCACCAAAATACCCTGATTTTTCATGATTGTGCAAAATGTGACTTTTTAAAGCAAAACTTAGCTTTTTGATATCTGCTGTTACCCCAGTGAGTCCAGAATAAAATTTAGTGGACCATAGCCTACCAGTGACACCCTGACCCCACCACCAGAGCCCGACCCCACCACTCCAACCTTTGGCCGCCGAAATAATCGATCTGGCCGCAAATTGTGGCCAAAGCAGGGAGATAGGAGCTAGGGTTTGTTTGGTTGGGTATCTGCTATGCTATGTAGGTCCTTGGTGTATATAGTTTTGTAATATTGTAACCTGGGTAGAATCTGGGACGATATATCGTTTTCTGGTGTTTTTAGTTTGCGCGATACGCGAGTGGGTTTTGTGATTCAGCGTATCGCGGCGTGTCGGGATGAGTCGTAGACGCGTGCACACACGTTTCAGCGTATCGCACACACGCGCGTTGACACGCGACGCGAGTTTCTCGTTTTGTTTCGATATCGCGTTTTGCGAGATTCTTGCTTATATAATTGGATTCCTTGTGTAAATTCCAGGTTCACAGGCGGGTACGTCAGACGTCGCCAGGAAAGGGAAGCAGGTGGTCGGCTATACTTAGCACGCGACCAAGTGAGTAGATTTAACATCTACGGGAAAATCGCTCGTATGGCGTTAAGCGTCAGGGCATAATTGGATTTGTAGTCATGAGTGTCCATATAGATATACTGGTAGTATAGAACACTGCACTGTCACTAACGGTCCAAGTTGCACGAGCATGATTTATATGCTACACTCACACCGTTAGTGATTACCATGCCACTCACATTATAGAATTGCTATAAACCGCATATCATATTGATTCTGCTTATTTGACGTTGTTATGATTTGCCGCATACTAGCATATGTATATTCACATATCTATACTTGTGCCACATACATCACATATATTCATACTCGGGCACATATACATCACATATGTTCATACTTGGGCACATTTACATCACATACCTATACTTGTGCCACATACATCACATATATTCATACTTGGGCACATATACATCACATATCTATACTGGTGCCACATACATCACATATATTCATACTCGG
Organism: Agapanthus africanus; assembly: GCA_030015575.1. Classification (NCBI taxonomy): domain Eukaryota; kingdom Viridiplantae; phylum Streptophyta; class Magnoliopsida; order Asparagales; family Amaryllidaceae; genus Agapanthus; species Agapanthus africanus. Next base: position 824,137,153 of record CM057338.1, on the reverse strand, counting down.
GCACATATACATCACATATCTATACTTGTGCCACATACATCACATATATTCATACTTGGGCACATATACATCACATATCTATACTTGTGCCACATACATCACATATATTCATACTCGGGCACATATACATCACATATGTTCATACTTGGGCACATATACATCATATACCTATACTTGTGCCACATACATCACATATATTCATACTTGGGCACATATACATCACATATCTATACTTGTGCCACATACATCACATACGTTCATACTTGGGCACATATACATCACATATCTATACTTGTACCATATACATCACATATGTTCATACTTGGGCACATCTACATTATATGTCTACATTAGTGCACATGTACATTGATATATTTACTTTGCGTACTTATCCATTCGCACATCCATACCTATACCCACATTCATATGTTACATACATGGATGATATTGACTTGATTTAAAACTAAGGGACCGCAACGATATTTTCAAAACTGGATCTTTTAAAAAAGAGCGGTTCTCCCTTTCTTTTACTCGTAGTGTCATACGACACATTGCATGGATTTACGCCTTGGATTTGATTTATGTGATTTCTGGATTTGGGAACCGGAGTACTATTTTAAGAAAATACGCACTGTTTGAAAACCCGGTTTCCCTTGATATGATATTTTAGTGCGTCCACCATGAGTTTTCTCGGTTCCAGAGAGCTTGTGTGAGTATACCCGATTCGAGAAGAGGTAGGCACCGATTACGGGTACATGGTGGACCCGGTACGGTACCCCGGGGCGAGAAGACTCGTATTGTTAGACGGTGAGCCCGGCGGAGGAGCTACTACCTACCGGTGATTGGTTGGACCTGGCGGCTATCCGGAGGATACTGACCAGAGTCGATTGATGGATACGGGACGACGCGTACTGCCGGGGCCGAGGGCCGATTCCGCAGATGGAGCCCGTGGGCAGATCCGATGGACGGACGCCCCATATTGGAGGTTTTGCGTGTCGATGCTGGATACGGCTGATTTTATGATATTTTGAGTGCCGATGATGGGCATTCCCGATTATATGAGATTACAGGATTTGAGGACCGATGTGGATGACAATGCTTGAGTGGTACTGGGTTTTGGTGTATTGATAGACACCAGCTATTTTCCACGTTGATATTCCGTGTAGATATTATTCCTTTCCGTACTCAGCATTCAGTACTTGACATCTCATCCTGTAGCTAGTATACCTGATAGAGTACACATGCTTGCATATCATTGCGTACCCTGCTCATCATATATATAGGGTTGTTAGATTGCATCGCCATGCATGATTATCACATATCTTGCTCATCATATAGACATGATTATTAGATCGCATTTGTTGCATGATATTGAGCATCCAGTTCATCATATAGATGTTTATCCATTGGCATAGGTTAGAGTATCGCAACACGTGCATACTCGCGATTACCTTTATATGTGATCTACTATTCACGAGTTGGCAACTCACCCCCGTTGTGCCACAGTTCTTGCAGGTTGCCTTTTGGAGTAGTCGCGGTTGGCTGTTTACCGTATCTTTTGACACAGATACCATTTCTGAGGCGTGTTAGCCCTTTTACTATTAGGTGGGTTTTGTACGGTATCTGTTTACCTTTCAGTTGTATATTGATGTATCTAGTATTCTCCATCTACCTTCATGTATTGACTTAGAGACAGTTGTGAGGGCGATGTATGTTATTTTGTACTCTGGTGTCGAGCTCGCTGTGAGCCGATTTTATTTATGCAGTCTTATCTTTTATGATATTTGTCTTTGCTTTACTGCTCATTCTTCTCTACGGCGTCGTATATCATATTGTGATGCTCTATTCATTTCACATGTTACTTCGACTACACCTTGCCTTTAACCGACTTGCGGGATAAATTTTTATAAAGGAAATGTTGCCAAAATTATTAAAATGTAACTCTTGAACTAAAAAGGTTTTCTACTAAATTACTTAAGGTTTTCTAAACATTTTACAAATGCTTCTACTAAAATGTTTTAACACTCTATATTCAAAATGGTTTTGATTTCTCGGTTTCGGCTTACTTAGTCGCGTTACGCCTGTAGACGTTACGTGGTTAAGTGCCGGTCACGGGCCGAACGTTGGGTCATGACACTAATCATCCACCGATACAGATAAATGTCATAGACATAATTTCAAAAAGTTATATCTCACTTCATAAAAATGAACGTACAGATACATCAATTTGAAATTGGTGCATAACAACGGATATTCAAAACCAAATATTTGCTGTCCGGCAAACAACCCAGGCGATTTCCTCAAATATCACCAATTACAACGAATACCGATATAATGAGGATGATCACCCAATTCCCAATAACTTACTCCCACTAATCATCTGTAAAACCATACAGATGTGAGAATCAAACCTGGTAAATACATACCCTGAGCAATGGCTAATTGGGAAATCAGTTTTCTTTTAACAGTACACGGTGAAACTGAAACATATAAATGTTTCGAAGGGGTATCCGGGTATTCTTAGTAATGCCTCTTCCATTATCAGATTCACAACTGTAACCGTATATTTCTTTGCCATCTCTCCAAATCCCTTTATATGTCTTTAGTCATTACCTTCTGTACACCTTCGTTAGGCTAAATGGTTTTCTTCCTTCTCTATCGTTCGGCACCAGCCTATGGTTTGGAAGAAGACTATCCAATAAGCGTAACAGGTGTACTGTCCTAATCCTAGGAGCACTCGCAATGCGAGAGAAGGTGAAGATAAAAGACAACCGAATAAACCTTATTTCTATTTTTTCTGAACCAGAATCCATCCCCGAACTGGAACAAGTTCCTTTCGAGTTCGTATATAACCGTACGATGGAGTATCCAATAAACTGTAGATCTACGTAGTGATACGGAGTGTTCTGGAGAAATACAAAGGTGATGTAGGATTGGCGAAGAAATACTTGGTTTGGTCATGAATAGCAGTCGCAATTTACTTTGCCCTCTTACTAATCCCTTTATTTGTCTTAACTTATTACCTTCTGTACACCATCGTTAGGCTAAATGGTTTTCTTCCTTCCCTACCGTTCGGCACTTGCCTATGGTTTGGAAGAAGACTATCCAATTAGCGTAATAGGTGTACCGTCCTAATCCAAGGAGCACTCGCAACCTGAGAGAAGGTAAAAGGAAAAGACAACTGAATAGTCCTATTCATTTTTTCCAGAACCGGAAACCATCCTCGAATCTGGAACAAGTTCCTTCGAGTTCGTATATAACCATACGATGGTTTTATCCAATGGAAGTGGATGTTCGTAGTAATATGGGGTGTTCTGGAGAAAAGGGTAAAAGTAGGAGTGGCAATGAGGTTTGCAACTCTGACAATCCAAAAGCCAGTGTTTAAGAAGGTTCGGTTAATCTTGGTCACTGAGTCATAGTCTAGGGTCGGGCCATGGTCGCTGCCAAAGAGAGAGAGAAAAAAAACACTCTGCGTGCACTCTAACCTAAATCAGAATGGTTATCACTTTATCTAATCAGGAAACCTCCCACTGTAACCTCAAATTCTCCTCCAAACCTGAAAGAAGAATTAGTCGGGATCACCCGAAGAGTAAACCAACTCATCAGTGGGAATCGGGATCCAACTATCATCGCATGATAATGTGATGGAATCCACTCACATTATCACACTCCAGAAGGTATGCGCATATCTGGCAAGTTTCAGTTTCTTTAGAAACTCCCAATGTGATTTTTACTCCATGCTCTTATGACCTTGACGAAGGCCAACATATCATAAGTCATTGTTTCCCCCAATCAGAGCAAAGCTCTGTTTAAATTTCAAAAATTCAAAAATTGAAGCAACGCTTCAGATTTCTTGCGCTACGCGCAACACGCCACGTGTCAAAAACTGACACGCCAGCGCTGCGCCCAAGGCAGCGCACCCAATTAGAGCAAGACTCTATTTAAAATAAAAATAAAGATAAAAGAAGCAACGCTTCAGGCAACTTGCGCTCTGCGCTGCGCGACACGTGTCAGCGCGGTCGTGCTAGCGCAGTTGCGCTGCGCTCTGCGCTGCGCGACACGTGTCAGCGCGGTCGCGCTAGCGCAGTTGCGCTGCGCGACACGTGTCAAGCGCGGTGCGCTTGCGCCAGCTGTGCCAGCATTTAAACAGAAAAATTCTGGAAAGATCTTTCTAATCTTATTAAAACAATAATATTCTCTTCTGTAAAACAGGAGCCCTTGGATCAAAGATCCAACGGTGAGGAAGAATCCCTAAATCACTCAGAGAAAGATCTCTTTAACTGATTTAACAAATCAATTGGCACTATATAAAGGCCCCTAGACTCCAAGTCTAAAACACACAGAACTCCTCTAAAGAAAATTTTGAGAAGAGCTCACAGAAAGAAAAGGTAAAAACTTTTGAATAAAAGAAGAATTTCTTCTAAAAAGAGATCAATGATCTAAGAACAAGATCAAGATCTTGGATAAAAAAAATATAATAATAATAAGAAGAAAGAGGAAGTAATTTACTTTTGTATAAAGGCATTTCCTTTTGATGAACCACTGGTTCTTGAAAACAAGAAAAACTTGTTTTCTTTGATCTAAATTTGATCAAAATATTAAACAGTGCCTTGCACTTTTGAAGTTTGCGTTGTTGTGCTCCTTGGATTGGCGCAGGCCACCAGGGAGCGCCACGTGTCAAACACAGAACAGTTGTGCCTTGCGATTCTAAAAACAGAGCACTGCTCTCTTGGTTTGGCGCAAGTCACCAGAGCGCGTCACGTGTCAGCAGCGCACTAGCGCAGCGCACTGGCGCAGCACACTGCGCTAACAGACTTGCGCTCACAAGAGCGTGACACGTGTCGCCCCCATATGGATTTGCGCCTTGCGCTCCTCAATTGGCACAAAGCACCTGACAGGCCACGTGGCGCACTGTCAGAATATTAAATGCAGTGCATTATTAAAGGGCAGAGCCCAATTAAGAGGTCCAATGGACCAAAACAAATGCTCTGCATTATAAAAAAGGGGACAGAGCCCAATTAAAAAGGCCTAACAGGCCAAAACAAATGCTATGAATTTAATTGAAAAGCCAAATGCTCTGCATTATAAAAAAAGGGCAGAGCCCAAGCCAAGGCCTAACAGGCCAAATGCAAATAAAATATTGAACATTTTCAACTGGACATTGCCCAATTCTGGCCGTAAGTCCTCAAATTAAATTGAACTGAGCACAAATGCTCTCTCAAATCAATTTACACCCGGTTCAAGGGTACATCTCCGAACTCCTCTGATATTTGTCGTTGTAATCCTTCAACGTCGTCAGAGAGGTGACGGGTCCCGACAACCACACATTGACATGGACTAATGCGTCCTTAAACTCACGGACTAATGCGTCCTTAAACTCATGCACTAATGCGTCCTTAAACTCATGCACTAATGCGTCCCTAAACTCATGGACTAAAGCGTCCTTAAACTCATGGACTAAAGCGTCCCTAAACTCATGGACTAATGCGTCCCTAAATTCATGGACTAAAGCATCCTTAAACTCATGGACTAATGCGCCCCTAAACTCATGGACTAATGCGTCTTTAAACTCACCGACTAATGCGTCCTTAAACTCATGGACCAATGCGTCCTTAAACTCATGGACAAATGCGTCCTTAAACCAGTATTCGTCCCCAAAATGGGAATGATGGACCACTATGTCCCTAAACTGGAACAATAGAGCCCAAATGCTCTTTTGTCGGATCTAAACGATTCCGTTAAGTTGATCTTAGTCTCAAATTAGACTAACATATCCTTAACAAATGTTTAAGTTGATCTTAGCCTCAAATAAGGCTAACGTATCTTTAAACCCTCAAACAGACTTTAGTCCCAAATTGGACTATAGATCTCCCAACCAACTTTGGTTCAAGGGTACATATCTGAACTCTTCTAATATCTGTTGTTGTAACCCTTCAACGTCGTCAGAGAGGTGATGGGTCCCGACAGCCATACATTCAATGGACCACTACAGAGCCCCCAAATGCTCTTTTGTCGGATCCAAACGATCCCGTTAAGTTGATCTTAGTCTCAAATTGGGCTAACGTATCCATAACAAACGTTTAAGTTGATCTTAGCCTCAAATATGGCTAACGTATTCTTAAACCAAAACACCAAACCCAAATCTAAGAAAATACGGATTTGGATTAATTCACGTCCTACGGGCGACGACATAAATTAGTCTCCGTATACAATCCACGGGAAACCAAAAACAAAACAAACACCCACGACACGAAGTGAAATTCTGGAGAAGGAGAAAGTTGTTACCGCGATGCGGTAGCGTAATTAATTGCAGGGGCTTGCGCCTGCAGGGAAGAGCGTCCCCACAATCAAAAAACCCCTGAAGCGAGGGGGAATCTGACGAAGTCTGCTACATCGGCCGCAACCGTTTAAAGCTCCGATACACGGTGCCATAAATCAATTTGGCATCTTCGGAGAGGTGGACGGATAAAACCAAATAGCATCTGCCCCGAATCTCAGGCAAGACGTCCCTGTCTTGGCCGCCGTTCGGAGGGGAACAGATTCTGGCACGCCCGGTGGGACCTCTTCCTCTTTCCACTCCACACTTCGTGTGTCGTGTTCGCGAACGGATCGCGGTTTTCTATGGTTGCCTGTGGATTTGAGGTACTTAGATTTGGTGCCTTGCTCCGTGCAGAAAACAGAAGATCAATGGCTTCAAACTGCATTACCTGCAACTGCAACTCTCACTCCGTCCTTGCTGGAAGAGTGACTTATGGGCCCCAAGCGGCCTCCCTTTTCAAGATGCCAGTGGAGCAGGTAACTCAAGCCACCGCTGGACTATTCTTCGGGACCATGCTCCCGCCGATGAGCTTCAATCCCCCAATGACATCGCAAGAAGCTCCAAAGAAGCCGGTCTTTGATCGACTTACCACTGCCGCGACCCCTCTCAACGGGTCGCCCAACTTCAATATCTCAGTTTTCAACAGACTGAGCCAGAACGTCTACAAGCCCGCGATACCCGAAGTTGCCATCCCAAAGCGGATAGCCATCCCGGCTCAAGCGGACGAAATCATTAGAAAGGCTCTTCCTTCCAAGAAGTCAGTTTTTACAAGGCTGGCCATTTCGGTTGCTGCTCCAGGCGAGGTCCTCAAAGCTGCTTCCCCTTCCCAGAGGTCTGTCTTTGACAGATTAGACATTGCTTCTCAACGGGTATCAGTCTTCGACAGGGTAGCACCAATAACAGTCTCTCCTCAAAGAAGGGGCATGACGAAGTCACCCTTATAGCTGAAACAACTCCATCCGTACGACACGCTCGACGTCGCCACTGGCGCCGAGTGAGGAAGGCTGGGGGCAACACCCCCTCTGGGATAACTTCGCCAGCTCCGATGGTGGGGATCGATGCTGCTGTTCCAACCGAGAACAGCTTTGAACTGCTTAACAAGGTGCGCAGAAACTCTCCTACTGCTGTGCTGAAAAGATCCCCTCCACCAATGGAGAAATCCCCAAAGGCGAAGCTGGAGCAGCCCCCTCAACGGTTATCCTCCAAAATTTACAAAGTATGGCATCGGGTCTAGGAGTCAGTGATCGATCAAGACTATCCCCGCCGGCAAAAGAAGCTGAAGGCCCGATAGGAAGAAAACCATCCTGTTAAGCTGCAGAAAACGATGGCTACTTGGGTACCTACTACAGCGGTCCCCTTAACTTCAACCGCTCAAAAAAGAAGGAGGTCGGAGAAGATCCCTATGTCTTTGGCAAAGCGCAAAGATACTGAATCTAAACGCCCCAAGTCTGGAGGCATGATGGTGCACACTGTTTATATGGCTTCCGGGAAAGAGGATAGCCGTGCTTCGATGGGTCACCGACCGTTCACCCGATACGTGACAAAAGCCCAAGAGCAACAACAGAAGATTCAGGAAATGATGACTGCAATGGCCGCAATTACCGGGCCAAAAGAAAGCTCGGAAGCATCATCAGAGCAGCGTCATGAACAAGAAACTGACGCTGACTTCTTACGCAGAGTCCTCGAAAAGAAGGACAGAGAATCCGCGGAGCAAGCTGCTAACATAAAACAAATGGCGTTTTTCTTCCAAGACATGGTAGGGATGATGTTACAGCCGGACCCTCCAGCTGAAGACCCTCTGATCATTGTTAAAGACAATAGAGGGAAGACATCTAATCCTCCTCCGGCCCTTTCAGCAGCCAAGGAGGAAACCATTTCCAAAGCTACGCTAGACAACTATATAGCTCAGCAAATACGAGCTCACCAGGCGAATGAAGCGGCTGGGCAAATTGTTAGAACTGGACGACCCAATCCGGGCTGGTACGACCAAATCAGTTACTCGCCGGGATATACGATCCCTAAATTCCATGTGTACAAGGGGACAGGGAATCCACATCAGCATGTCGCGCAATTCAGGGCCTTATGCGGCAACACTGGAGGCGATGACAAACTGTTGCTTCGCTAATTCGTCGGCAGCTTGGCAGAAACGGCCTTTGAATGGTATTCGGAGCTACCTAACGACTCTGTCAAAACATTTGCGGAAATGGAGTTGTTGTTCACCCAGAGATTTGCAAGCTTCAGTGAGCACACCCCGATCACCGCATTTATCAATGCCAGGGTAAGGCCAGGCGAGACATGGGTTCAATATGCTATCCGATGGAGGAACATGTGGTCGAAATGCGAACAACGCATCGAAGAAGCGCCAGCGGTGGGCATGTTCGTGGGCACCTTAGATCCTCATGCAACTATTTCACAGTTCATGATGTTCTTTAAACCGACCATGTTCCAGGCTTTAATTGATAAGCTAGCCCAGATGGATCAAATGGGCCACAGCCCGTCTCTTCCGAAGCCGGATCCCCGAAATGACAAGGTTAAAGGGAAGGCGACCTTCGTTGCGAACACCCAACAGCAGCCCAGTGCCCCAAAGCTAGCGGATAAACTGGAAGAGAGACAGCGGTATTATAACGAGAAAATGAAGCGCCCTTACTCATTCCCGCGGGATAAAACGAAGAGGCTGTTCGGGCTGGCGATGCACAATAGGCTTATCTATCTCCCGAATCCAAGGAGACCACTACAACCCAGCGAAGTGAATAATCCCAATTATTGCCCTTACCACCAAGCGGTAAGTCACCCGATCGAGGATTGCTTCGTCTTTAAGGGATGGATCGAGGATCAGTACCTACAAGGCAAGTTTGCGCTGTCTGAAAAGTGGAAAGTAAACCCACCACAGCCGCACGCTCCAAAGAAGACGGACACGCCGGGGGCAACTTGTTCTTTCGTTGAGGACGAAAACGATGGAGAAGACTCATCAAATGAATCTGAGGACTACGTAGCAAGTTTTCATGTGATCTCTCACTCATTGATAGATGATGAAGAGGTTCCTTGCACCGAGAAACTGGGGGCGGGTCCTGAACCAGAACTTCTGTGGCCGTCAGATGAGATGATCGATACCTTCCTGAATGAGATTCGTCTGAAAAGTAAAGCCAATCAGGAGCGTGAGATGGCCATATTGGAAGGAGCTAAACGCCGGCGACTAGACAAAAGAGTCGAGGCACTCCCGTCAAATCAAAAGACATCCGCTACGGATAAAAACAAATTCAAGACGAGGAAAAGGTTTGCTAAAGCCATATCAATGGGAATGAAGCTACCACCCTCTGAAGAAAACACTCTCGGTGGAGTAGAGATGCATCCTAATTACTGCTTATATCATCAGAAGATCGCACATCCCACTAAAGACTGCGACTCCTTTAAGTGTTGGTGGCAAGGGTATGTCGCTCACAGGAAACACGTCAATAGAACAAAGCGGGAAGCTCGTAGACAGCGAAAAAATACGACAGATGAGCATAAAAGAATTGCCGGCAATTGCCATAGGGATGATCCCGGGGGATCATGAGTTCTCACCTTCGGGAGCGACTCCGATGAAAAAGTAGCCCTCGGCCTTCTCCTCAAAGAGTCCATCTCTGAAGAATTAAGGAATTGCGAGAACATTCAGCCGTGCAATTGCACGATACCCGGAGAGAATCTCTGACCCACAAACAAGGGATCGAGCAAAAAGGATAAAGGAAAGGAAAAAACGGCCTTCGTCGCCAGCGCTCAAAAAAAGTCAAGTGACCCTAGACCGATTGTTCGCCAAAGCAACAAGCGATATGTTAGTTATATGTATACCCTAGAGGCCATTACTATACATAGGATGTATATTGTAGTGGATGCTGGGACATATATAGGGAGGACTTTCTTGCTCGACATGATAGTATGCTATCTGGTTGATCTTTACCTTAACGTGTACACTGATTGTCTCCCTGTTACATGTTGGTAAAGCCCTTAGGATCTGTACTTGACTACCTGGACTGTGATGCGGATCATACTAGTGGGGACATGGTAGTCCATAAGTACATCCTTCAAAGTCCCTAGTCGTGGGTGTATCGAGACGGGGCATCGATATACCAGAGTAGACTAGCGTGTACCTTCTCGACCCATACAGATGGGCGATGGATGATCCCATATCCATTGGTGTTTGACATCAGAGGAGAAATACGGGTGCTCAGTAGAGACTGGGTACACTGGACGGACTCGCCGAGAACTCCCAGATGGTATTATACCTCACGTCAGATGGCAGTTCTCTGGTGACACTGGTACAGAGTAGTCTGTTGACCCGAGATCGTCATAGAGTCTTGTGTGGTTCCCACTGTGCTTTGATTTCCATCTTACCACGTCCAAGAGGGCGTGCAAAACGGTGGTTTTTGGGTACAGTCCCGAGTCACATGGAGGCAATGAGCGATAGGAGGGGATTCGTCTCTCCCGGTATAGGGAGTTGATGTTGCGCTGTGTTCGATTGGCTATAACAGGAAATCCCTGGCCAGGGTTGCTGAGATTTACTGGTAAGTGTTACCAGTAGTTTCTCGAAGTGTTATAGACCTCATATCGACACGACTTATTGAGCTATTGGGGTCTGACGTTTACCACCCCTAGGCGAGATATGCGACATATCAGACGATCAGACCGGACTGTACGGTAGTGTTACTGGTCGGATTCACTGGAGTGTGAGCGGGCTTGCTCGTCGATCTTCAGATCGCTCAATACCCGGGTGGCCGTTACGTTTAGCAGACCGCTTGCGGCTTGTGGATGTTTGATATGATCATCATCCGCTGCCGGCGTATTGACGAGTCTTTAGAGTCCTACACAGAGGTTTCCTGGCTCAAGCGAAACGAAATAGGAGTGCATATGAGATATGTGCGGGACCGAGAGTAATGCGTGTATGTGATACCGTATTTCATTCTCGCGATCAATGTGTCGAATGGTTGTATGCGATATAACCTAATTATCGAATCAAGGATTGATTCGATAAGCCGATACATTGGATACTAGCCGGTTATATGCGATATGACCGGATCGTTAAATCAAGAGTTGATTTAATGATTTAATGCATAATTATATATTTGATATATTACTTTGCATTAACTAGTATCGGTTCACTTTAAATGGATTTTCTCACTCGGGTGTGCGCATTGCATATGCGATATGTTTTTTTGTGCACTTAATTGTATCATGTTTGATGATACATGTTTACTTGTGTTTTGTGTAAAGTTTAAACCATGGTTATGTAATGGTTAGGGTTTACATTTTCATATCTATTTATTTATTCATTTATTCATTTTGGAAAATGAAAAGCAAATGAGAAAATGGTGGCTTCTTTTGTTTTGTTCATGAAGCTTCATGAAGACTTTGACCAAGTGACCATTTTGTCTCATGCTTAACCCTAACCATCCCACTAACCATGATTTATTCTCTACACTTGACCATGGTTCAATTATGATAAGTATTCTTTTTACTTTTCATTTTTAATTAACTTATCATATCATTTTCTTCTTCTTCTTCCTTGAACTCAAGAAGAAAAGCTTGTAGTCATCAATGGTGATTGATGATAAAGAGTGAGAAATCCAATTCTAAACTCTACCCACTTCCTATTTCTTCATCCTCTACCTCTTGCCAAGTAGTAGAGTGTGTTTCCTTCACAAGTTTTTAGGGCTTGGTGAAGGTGGAGCTTGATTTAGCGATGCCTCGACGTAGATCATCTTCGGCATGGACATCGACGACCTAGCTCGCTTATTCTCCGATGAAGTCGACGCTAGAGCCCGGATTCTTTTTGGACAGCGGAGAGGACTTCGTTGCAGAGCTATGGAGGTGGAGCACCGGATCTACAAAGGTTGTATTTCCGTTTCCTTGTAGTTAATTGTTAACTAGTTATCTTTTCGCCTAGTTTTCTAGCAAACGATCCGTAGTCGGGTTTCTCGGCACCTAGATAATTTGAAATTGGCATGGTTGATGCCTTGTGAGACCTCATTAGGATGCCTAGGAACCCTACACGATAACCCCTCTATGAGAAGTTGAAACGTCCTTATTCATTTCCCCAAGATGAAACAAGAAGGCTGTTCGAACTAGCGGTGTGCGATGGGCTTTTCACTCTACCGGAGCCGAAATGCCAGCTACAACTGAATGATGTCAACAATTACTGCCCTTACCACCAAGTATTGGGCCATCCAATCGAAAACTGCTACGTTTTCAAAAACTGGGTTGAAGACCAATACCGACAGGGCATGTTCGCGTTGTCCGAAAACTGTAAGGTGAGCCTGCCACAACCACATGCTCCGAGAAAGATGGATATGCCGGGGGCATCATGCTCATTCATGGGGAAAGCCCTATAGAACGAAAAGTCAGTAAACTAGAGATTCGCCTCAAATACGGCGACGACGGACCGAAACTTCCTTAAACTAACGACGAACCACTACGTCCTAAAACTAGCTGACGACCGAAACGCCTTTAAACTATTACAGCAGCATCCTCAGGCTGACGAGATAAAAAAAAAGAAGGAAAAAATAATATAAAAACGGTATGTCCATAAGCAAAATGGGCACGGATAAAAACCCGAAAGGGCTCCGTGAGTAAAAATAGCAGGGCTACCGGCGAGTGTTTATGAAAACCCGAAAGGGCGCAACCTCGTTAAAAGACACTTACAAGATCCTTTCGACCTTGTAAGGAGAAACCACCCGCGTGAGATCCTTACGACTCACAAGGAAGCAACACACTTAGGGATCCTCACGATTCCTAAGGAGAAATTACACTTGCGAGATCCTCACGACTCGTAAGGAGAACTCTCTTATGGGTCCCTCACAGCTCATAAGATTTGAAAGTCTTAAGTTATAGAGACCTGAACCTGTTCATAAGCAACCCCCACAACCTTCGATATGGCCCTACAAGTGGCTCAGTACTGACCCTCGTATACAATCCACGGACGCGAATAAACATTTCTCTAACCAAGTCCCACCCGTGACTAGGGATATGTCTATATGGTGAACAACCCTTATAAGTGCTCTCGACTTATAAAGAGAAAACCCTTTTGTAAGATCCTTACGACTTACAGGGGAACATACACTTAGGAATCCTCATGATCCCTAAGGAGAAAACACACCTACGAGATCTCATAACTTGTAGGGAGAAATACCTTTGTGAGACCCTTACGGCTCATGAAGTCAAAAGCCTTAGTCGACAGGATCCTAACCCTGTTTACTAAGCAACCTTTGTTCAACATCGACAGAGGAAAATGATGATTCGCTCCTGGCAATATCCCAGTTGTAGCGATACTGATGCCTGAACTGGTATCAAATTCCAAGCCTTTTCATGGCAAATGATGATTCGCTCCTGGCAATATTCCAGTTGTAGCGATGCTGATGCTGAGATTGGCACCAGATTCCAAGTTCCACACTCGCGATAAAAGAACAGGGAGCCACACATGCATACGAAATAGCCAAAATGATGGGGCAACTTGCAATAAAAATCAGCAAGTAAAAATGTATGCATGCAAAATAGCCGAAATGATTGGGCAACTCGCAATAAAAAGCAGCGAGTGAAAATAAAATAAATAGCCGAAATGATTGGCCACCACGAAAATAGCCGAAATGATTGGGCAATCGCGACCTTCGCGATATAAAGCTGAAATGATAGAGCATCACGGAAAGAAATAAAATGAAAAAATATATATAATGAAATTCATGCCCTGCAGGCGATATCACAGCAATCCCTGTATACAATCCAGGGGCACAAACAAAGAAGGAAACACATCTTCCCTCCCCATGCTTCATCAGAAAATGGAGCCAAGTCTTGACGGTAACTCATATAAAACCTGAAAGATGATCGGAGATCATCTCGCACCAGCGCGGAGTGGTCACCACCTCGACGTCCGTCTCAATACAACAGATGAGATGTCACAACAGCGTTCTTCCTCCAACAGGACTCGTACGTGACAAAGAAAACGAAGCGAAGGCTAAATTCCTAACTTCAGGGTCTTAACGGCAAGTCATATAAAGCCTGAAAGACAATCGGAGATCATCTTGCACCAGTGCGGAGTGGTCACCACCTCGACGTTCGTCTCGATACAGCAGACGAGATGTCACCCCAGCGTTCTTCCTCCAACAAGATTTAGACGCGACAATCTAACAGCGGAGCCACGGCAAAGTCCCTAGTTCCAAACCTCGACGGTTCACCAACAACCTAGAGACAACCGCGACATTCGTCTCGATATAGAGGACGCAATGCCAGCAAACGAAGCAAATGCCAAATTCCTAGCTTCATGGTCTTGACGGTAAGTCATATAAAGCCTGAAAGACTATCGGAGATCATCCCACACCAGCGCGGAGTGGTTATGACTCATTTGGGCTCTCCAAAATGAGCCTAACCTCAAGTAAAATGTGACATGGAATATCCCTACGCTTACTCTTTCGACGGTAATATTACCTGGAAGATTACTTGAAGACGTCTTGTCCAGCCCCCGAAGGGATCAGAGACACGACAATCGCAAGGCTACTCGAACAGCAAGATTGCCTATCGAGGAATATATCAGCCAACGCGACGCTACGACGGCCAAAACCCTAAGTACCACAGACCCTAACGGACCTCTTTCGTAAAGAGCAGAGGTTAACTGTAATGTTAGGATATTCTTGCGAGAAGTGCTCGATTCGTCTCGACCCGTGAGGAAAAGCCTTCGGCAGCGGAGATTAAAAAACCTGTTTCCTAAGCACTGGGACCCTGCAAGTCGGTCCAAAATGGACTCTTGCATACTATTCACGGGTCACACTCTCCGAAGTCAAATCTTGATAAGGAGGGAAACAACCGCTTACGGGTCCTCACGACTCGTAAGAGGGAAAAATTCTCTTATAAGATCTTTACGACTTATAAGAGAAAACGCACTTAGGAATCCTCACGATTCCTAAGGAGAAAATACACCTACAAGATCCTCTCGATCCGTAGGGAGAAAAGTCTTTGTGAGACCTTCACGGCTCATAAAGTTGAAAAGTCTTAGGCAGCAGATCTGAACCTGCGGCCTAAGCCATCACTACCTCTTGAAGAAGCCAAGACAGGATGTTCGCTCTATCATCTGTCAACCATGTTTACTAAGGCAGCATACTGATAATAAAAGAAGGAAGAAAGCGCAGAGATGACACACGACATGGCAAAAAAAAATGTGCGTATCTTTATTCATGAATTCAATTAATTACAAGGTAAATCGTATAAAAGAATAAAGAATGGATACATTTTATTCAAAGATTACAAGTGTACAATTGATACAAAAAGCAGCTACTGAGAAGGAAGCGTCTTAAATAGCCCCATCAATTGCTCACGCACTTCCTTCAATGCCTTCTCCTGACCGGCCGCCACCGCCAATTCTGCTTCCACTTGAGCCCGCTGCTGTAGGAAGGTTGAAAGCTGCTCCTCAACTGCCTGCTGAGCTGTGTTGCGATCTTGGGCATCACGCTCAGCGGCATCGAGCTTCTGCTTCAGTGCTAGCCCATCAGAAATACTTTGCAGAAGGCCCTCGAAGATAGCCTTCACCCGGGCCGCGTTCGCATCGACTTCAAAACGCAGGCGAGCAGTCTCGCTTGAGAACTCTTGGCATTCCCTCAGCCTTAAAGCTGCTTCTTGTTCCAAATGGCGGAAGTAAGAAGCGCTTTGCTCGATCCATGCCGCCCGTTAAGTGCTCGCGGCCAAGATCTCGGGGGCAGGACGCATCGACTCCAGCTGATGCAGGCGGGCCTCGATCTCCCTGCAGTAATTAACCCAAGACTCGACGACGCCTTCATTATAAAAATTTACAAGCGTTGCCAGCATCGGATTAACCTCCGCAGCAAAATCTGCGGCAGATGGGGAAACGTCTGCGTCAAGCTCTTCGACGTATCTGCTCGGCATTCCCAAACTCATCGCAGCACCTTTTGAAGATGGACGTCTCAAGAAGGGGCCGGACGTTATTATGATGTGAGGCTCGAAGGGGGCCGGAACCAGAACGACAGCTGAAAAAAAAAACACAATCAGATGACGGTTCAAGAAATATAAAAAAAAGTCATCAATGAGGAAATTTACTATACCAGCTGCAGCAGATGGCAAAGCCGGGAGGGTTGGTGGTACGACCGATCTTGCATCTCCTCCTTCGATTTGTAGCACTGCAATCAGGGTGAGGAAGAATCAGAAATAACTCCGTCATTGAAAAAATAAATGGTATTAATTGAAAACTATACTCACCAGCACCAATGGAGGAAGCAAGCTTCGACGGGAAGGAGAAGTGTGGGTGCAGCACCTGGTAGAGGTGATCAAAAAGCACTCCTGCAAAGACGCAATAGTACGACATTAGTACATAAATTATGCGGCCGAAAGATAAAACTAATGGGTTATAAATCCATACCTTCCAACATTTGCGATGGCGCGAGAGAAGGTAGAGAGGTAGCCACCATCAAGGCAGTAACTGACGGCGCTCCCTCGAGCAATGGAGCATCAGCACTGGCTGCACCTGCGTTAAAAACAAGGATAAACCAGTCAAAAAGGATTGCAAGATAAAAAGAAGGACGGTAACCCGAAATTTACCTGATGATGATCCGGCCGAAACGGCGGCGTCTCCCTCCTTTGACATGAGACCACCTCCCGACGCCTCATCACCGGACTTTACGGGAGCCGTCGTCGTGCTCGCGAGGCCAGGAGACGACGGAAGACCGTAGACGGGGAGAGCAATGATTAGAGCATTGCCAGACTCTTGAGAAAGAGCGGCTGGCTTGTCCTCGGGAGTCACTCCCGTCTCACCCGCTACTCCCTCGGGCTCAGCGGTCGCTGCTGTCTCGTCCACCGTAGCCATGGGGTCGTCGGTCTCAGGCGCTCCATCCGCTGCTGCCCCAGGCCCGGTTATAGTAGCCGTCTCATTTGCCGCTCCCTCACGCTCGGCAGTGGTGGTCGTCTCGGGCGCAGTAGGCATGACTGTTTCATCAGCTAGTACCTCGGGTCCAGCAACCTCAGCGACATCGCCCACCGTCGGCTCGGATTCATCCAGTACCTCCTCCACTGTCCCCTTAGGCTCGACGGTTACTACCGCTCCTTCAGTTGGACTTGGCCCTGCAGGAAGAGATGTATGAGAACCGATAGTTGTACAATTCTTACAACAAAGTCTCGAAAGACACATTACCTGAGGTAGATCGATCGTTGGCATCCCGAACTGCACGCGCCGCCTGTCTATGAGCGGTAGACAAGACGACCGGGAGCTCCTCGGAAGGAGAAGCAGCGGGAATAATGGTGCTTGGGCCCGCTCCTACAGCCAAAGCAGCTCTGCGCTCCTTCGCCTCGCGCCTCAAGCGCTTCCTCTCCTCCCGGGCCGTCACAACAGACCTCTTCAAAGCTTCCTTCATCGAGGCATCATCGTCCGCGTTTAGAGTTGCCTCCAGAGCCTTCAAGGCATCCCTCATCAGCTTTTCAAGTCGGGTCTCTCACGGCTGCCCCGAAGAGGCCGGGACTTCAGTAGCTGGCCCGGGAAGAGTCCCCACATCGGCTTGCACGGCCCCTGCAAAGAGACAAAGAAAAGATTAGATTGGCCATAAAAAGGAGAATAAAAAAACTCGGTGAGCCGAGACATACCAACGCCCGACAGAGCACGTTTCCTTTCCTCCTCCTGGAAAGTTTGGAGGGAAGCAGCGATAGCTTCTTCAATGAAATGACGAAAGTTTGGAGGAAAGTTTGGTGACTCCTGTTAAAAAAAAGGAGAAAAAGCCTTAGTAAAAGACAATAATAAAGGTACAATGAAATGACAAAGAGTGCAACCAATGATTACCTGACTGAGCAAGTTTAGCCAACCATGCTTCGAGCCTTACCGATCGCTCAGAAGCCTCAATGGCGGCCGCCAAGTCGGTGTCTTCTGGCTTTACTAAGAAACCCTTGTTGCTCCCGTATTCGATTAATCCTTCGGTGAGAGGGGTCTGAGGCTTTAAGACGAGGACGGCATCCAAAGAAAGAATGGACTTCTTCTTCCTCTTTTGCACGCGGGCCCCGGTCGCCGCTAAAATCATCTTACGTTTCACGGGCATCTTAGGACGGCGGGTTCCGATGTCCGAGCCCACGCCAGACTCGGGCGAAACTACGTTCACCGTCTCCACTAGAGCACAGGGCACTGAAGGCGCGTCCACGGTATCACGAGGCGGCAATCCGCGCGGAGGGCTCAGCACGCGCGGTGGCCCAGCTCCAGCATCTTTCAGTGGAGGAACGACTGGGATCCTTGGCTTTAGGAGAGCCTTGCGGTCACTGCCAGGAGGCGCACCCTTGCGGTCAACCAACATGCGCTTTTCTTCACGGATGACTGCACTCATGGCGTGCGCGTACCAATCCACGTACACGTGGAGGACCCGGGGGACGCAGCTCGGCTCGCTGATAAAGAAGTGGGAGCCCGTATTCAGCCGCATAAAATGGTGCATCACTCTCCGTATCCCCTCCATGGTAGCCACCGGCTCTTCTAAAAACGCCTCCAATGGGACCCCCTGGTTATAGCTTGATTGTTGGGCGAACCGGTGGGGGTTGTACCTCATGAAGTGTAGGGTTCCTGGGCACCCTAATGAGGTCTCACAAGGCATCGACCATGCCAATATAAAATTTTATGGTGCCGAGAAACCCTAAACTACGGATCGTTGGCTAGATATCTAGGCGAAAAGTAAACTAGTTAACACTTAACTAAGAGAATACGGAAATACAACCTTTGTAGATCCTGTTCTCCACCTCCATAGCTCCGCAATGAAGTCTCCTCGCTGTCCATAACAAGTCCCGGGCTCTAGCGTCGGCTTCATCGGAGAATGGACGGGCTAGGTCATCGATGTCCATGCCGAAGATGATCTACGTCGAGGCATCGCTAAATCAAGCTCCCACTTCACCAAGTCAAGAAACTTGTTAAGAAAACACACTCTACTACTTGGCAAGAGGTAGAGGATGAAGAAATAGGAAGTGGGTAGACTTTATAATTGGATTTCTCACTTGTTTTCATCAATCACCATTGATGAAGCAAGCTTCTTCAAGGAAGAAGAAGATGAAGAAGATGAATATATTTATGATAAGTTAATTCCAAATAGAAAATAAAAGGAATGCTTATCATAAACTAACCATGGTGAAGTGTAGAGAATAAACTAGGGTTCAATCAAATGGTTAGGGTTAAGCATGAGATAAGAATGGTGGACAAAGTCAAAGCTTCATGAATCATCAAATACAAACAAAGAAAGCCACCATTCTTCTCATTTCTTTTTCCAAAAAGAAAATAAATGAATAAATGAATAAATAGATATGAAAAACAAAACCCTAACCATTTAAATAACCATGGTTTAATCTTTACACAAACTCAAGTAAACATGTATCATCAAACATGATACAATCAAGTGCACAAAAGTATATCACATATACAACATGTGAACTTCAAGTGAGAAAATCCATTTAAAGTGAACCAATATTAGTTAATGCAAAGTAATATATCAAATATATAATTATACATTAAATCATTAAATCAACACTTGATTTAACGATCCGGTCATATCACATATAACCGACTAATATCCAATGTATCGATTTATCGAATCAATCCTTGATTCGATAACTAGGTTATATCGCATACAACCATTCGACACATACATCGCGAGAATAGAATACGGTATCACATACACGCATTATTCTCGGTCCCGCATATATCTCATATGCGCTCCTATTTCGTTTCGCTTGAGCCAGGAAACCTCTGTGTAGGACTCTAAAGACTCGTCAATACGCCGGCAGCAGATGATGATCATATCAAACACCCACAAGCCGCAAGCGGTCTGCTAAACGTAACGGCCACCCGGGTATTGAGCGATCTGAAGATCGACGAGCAAGCCCGCTCACACTCCAGTGAATCCGACCAGTAACACTACCGTACAGTCCGGTCTGATCGTCTGATATGTCGCATATCTCGCCTAGGGGTGGTAAACGTCAGACCCCAATAGCTCAATAAGTCGTGTCGATATGAGGTCTATAACGATTCGAGAAACTACTGGTAACACTTACCAGTAAATCTCAGCAACCCTGGCCAGGGATTTCCTGTTATAGCCAATCGAACACAGCGCAACATCAACCCCCTATACCGGGAGAGACGAATCCCCTCCTATCGCTCATTGCCTCCATGTGACTCGGGACTGTACCCAAAAACCACCGTTTTGCACGCCCTCTTGGACGTGGTAAGATGGAAATCAAAGCACAGTGGGAACCACACAAGACTCTATGACGATCTCGGGTCAACAGACTACTCTGTACCAGTGTCACCAGAGAACTGCCATCTAACGTGAGGTATAATACCATCTGGGAGTTCTCGGCGAGTCCGTCCAGTGTACCCAGTCTACTGAGCACCCGTATATCATCTCTGATGTCAAACACCAATGGATATGGGATCATCCATCGCCCATCTGTATGGGTCGAGAAGGTACACGCTAGTCTACTCTGGTATATCGATGCCCCATCTCGATACACCCACGACTAGGGACTTTCAAGGATGTACTTATGGACTACCATGTCTCCACTAGTATGATCCGCATCATAGTCCAGGTAGTCAAGCACACATCCTAAGGGCTTTACCAACATGTAATAGAGAGACAATCAGTGTACACGTTAAGGTAAAGATCAACCAAATAGCATACTATCATGTCGAGCAAGAAAGTCCTCACTATATATGTCCCAGCATCCACTACAATATACATCCTATGTATAGTAATGGCCTCTAGGGCATACATATAACTAACAATCTCCCACTTGCACTAGGGCCATCTGTAGCAGTGGTTTGAAGTATCTCATACTCAACCATCCCATAAAAGTCTCTCTCTGGGAACAGGCCTTTGTGAGTGGATCCGCTGTGTTGTCCTCTGAGTCTACTCTCTTGACCTCGATCCCCTGGAGATCAACCATCTCCATGATCAGGTGATACTGCCTTAGAATATGTCTGGATCACTGATGGGACCTGCGTTCCTTGGCATAAGCCACAACTCCATTGTCACACAATGGGAGGAACAAAGTTCATCTCATGAACCAATATACACCCAAACAGCCTCTTTGGTAGCATCTTTAGTAGCGATGTATCCTGCCTTTATCGTCTAGTATGCCACGGTATCTAGCTTGGAACTCTTCCAACATACCGTCCCTTTACTGAGGGTAAAGACAATGCCTGCGACTGACATTCAGTCGTCTTTATCACCCTGGAACCCTTCCAGTGATTCTCCCCAGGATCGATTGATACCATCTCACTACAACTAGCGAGAATCCTAACATCCAATTAAATCTATCTCATAGATCCAAAACTCAGGATTTAGGAGGTATCATTTTGATCCTATATGGAGAATCATAGTGATAAGCGGAGATTGATCGAGCGTAGCATAGGAAACTACTTCCCTATCAAGAGTATGTCATCCACGTACTCTACGAGGATCACCACCATACTCCCTACTACCTTTTTGTTTATACAAGGTTCATCTACCATTTTGATGATGTCAACTTCTTTGACTAATCCATCAAAACAGATGTTCCAACTCCGCGATGCCTGCTTTATCCTATAAAACATCTTGTACACGTTTCCGCTACTCCCACTGTCTACGAAGCCCTCTGGCTGTGTACTTATAGACGCACTCTTCTAAAATATCATTTAGAAAAGCAGTCATGACACCCAACCACCAGATATCGTAGTCATGGTATGTAGCCGTGGCAAGTAGGATCTGGATGGACTTAAGCATAGCTACTTGAAAAGGTTTCATCATTATCCACTCCTGGTCGATGACGAAAACCTTTAACAATTCTAGCTTTGAAAGTCTCAACTTTTCCATGTACACCAAGTAATCTTCTCAAGATATACTTGCTCCTGATGGGGATTTAACCCTTCAGATATGGCAACTAAAGTCCATACTTCGTTGGTGTATAAGGATTCCATCTCAGATCACTAAGCATCCAGCCATTCTTACAGAGTCTTACTCCTGATGGCCAGCTCGAAACTAGTTGGGTCATCATCTCATGATGCAGTCCTCGCTCCCACTGTCATAGAGAAACCGAAGTATCTCTCAGGTGGGTGAGGAACCCTACTAGATCGGCGGAGAGGCTGAGGCTCGTTGGAATATATTGAATCCTTTGGTTCTATCAAATCATGTGCTGTAGTTTGTATAGCTGGAACATTTCCAGTTCTACATTACAGACCTTGCCTCGAGCTTGTCCGGATTTTGCTTTTAGACATAGGCCGGTCAACCCCAAATCTTAACTAACTTAAGATATGGGCTCTTCCCCTTCCATATCACATATGAAGTGGTAGGCAATTGATTTGATTGGAACCCTATTCAATAGGTATGCAACTTCATAAGTGCTTAACTCCCAAAAGGAAAAAGGTAACTCAGCAGTACTCATCTTAGAGCACACCATATCAAATAGGGTGTATCTGCTCCACCCCGATATACCATCGTGCCATGGTGTATACGGAGGAGTAATGCTGAGAGAGAATCTCATTCTCCTTTAGAATAGTCCAGGATTTCCGTGCTCAAGCATTCTCCTCCTTGATCACATCAAAGGACATAATACTTATACCCGTATTTTGGTTCTCTACTTCTAACTTATATTCTGTGAATATCTCAAAAGGTTCGGACTTGTGTTTCAACAGGAACATAGGTCTGAAACTCGAAAGATCATCAGAGAACGTAATGAA
Source organism: Agapanthus africanus (assembly GCA_030015575.1). Taxonomy (NCBI): domain Eukaryota; kingdom Viridiplantae; phylum Streptophyta; class Magnoliopsida; order Asparagales; family Amaryllidaceae; genus Agapanthus; species Agapanthus africanus. The sequence continues at coordinate 824,114,141 of CM057338.1, read as the reverse complement.
GTATAAAGAACCAGTCCTGGCATGTGTAGACAGGAGACATTATATACATCATCATGTATCAGTCCCAAGAGTACATTAACTCTTTCTCTGTTTCCAATAAACAGAGCTGGTGTCATTATATCTTTGTGACATGACTAGCGAGTTTCACAAGATGTAAATTCAAACTGATTTAAATATGCATCTAAATGTAACTCCAGCTAGTCGGGTCACATTGATATGACCTAGTCTACAATGCCTCAAGAAGGATTCGTTCATTTCTGAACTCTTCCTCTTGTGTGTGTTCTGTATACTAAAGAACTGTAGTTTGATTTAGAACGTCAATGCTTTTAGATAACGTGCCTGAACCGATCAACTTTTGATATAGAAAATGTTCAAAACATTATCCAACAATACAAAATTTTACCGTTTCTTTACTAATAAAGAGACAGATATGATTTTGTATATCAGGTTCGGTATCTAATAACATTCGTTCAGAATCAATGTATTGTAATACAGGGTGACAGTGACCAACAGACTTGGCTGCAACACTTGCCCCGTTTTCTGCCTCATGAAACTTATCACCCGTTCTCAGTTCTCTACCTTTCTGCAGCCCTATGTAACAGATTACATATCTGGGATCCTGATCTGGTATCACATACCCAGGACGTAAAGGATACTGAGAAACAGTTCTATATAATGAACACACCCGAAGATGATGCATCAGCATGCACTCTCTTCGTTTGGGCGGTACGGGAAATCTGGTATTCCCCAATTTCCTGCTCTGTCTTATAACAATTATATGTTGGAGCGGGACCAACGTTCCCCAGCTCAGTATAACAAGCTGGTTCGGTCAATATTCCGTTTTATTATCTTGATTAAGGCGTGATATGGTCGCTACCTGGAGAGAGAGAGAAGAAAACACTCAGCGTGCGCTCTTGCAAGAATAGATTGGTTTTTATTTTATCTAATCAGGATGGCTCCCACTGCTTTTTATCAAATCTTCCTTCAAACCCTAAAAGGAAAGACTAGCCGGGATTAATTACACACTACAAGTTTGCCAATCTTTCAGCCAGGCCAGTGTCGGTACTTTGAGGGAGGTCCCCCGTGCTTTCGCACGAACCTAATTAATGTAAACCTCGTTTTCCCAGAGGCGTAACCCCATTGACACCTTTCTAGACACCTACTTGATCGGCTAATTGTAATGTATAAAACTCTCCCAGGAGTAACTCTTACTCACAGCGGGTATCGGGATCCAACTATCTCATAGAAGGTATGCAATCTCATTGCAAATTTCAACACTTGAAATTCCCGATAATATTTTGCCCCTAGCAACTATATGACCTTAACATAGTCAACAAATCATAAGTGCTAGTCAAGTTCAGCCCGTCATTTCCCGATTGAACTAAACCCACCCGCACGACCCTTAACATAGTCAACAAAGTCGCACGACTACCCTAATCCAATCACATCATATGCTTATGCAGATAAGCACTAATTAGCTACCGCACACTACGCCTTAACATAGTCAACAAACGTAGCACGAATACTAACTAGTACTTATCTGAAATGACGGAGGGCTACGACAGGTTTTTCTGAAAACCTATTGCGTAATGAACTTGATATCGTTGTAGAATCGAATGAATTTTGAAATGGAGTGCTTTTGAGGCTTTTCTAGTTTTGCTAAAGGAGTCACTCCCGGTGAAGGGATCGTCGGTCCTTTCCTCGCCGAATGAGGTGCGGGATATATCATATATATCGTTTTGCAAAGCAAAAACACTTAAAAGCAATCAAAAGACAAACCGAGTGTGTAGCATCTGCCAGTTATTGCTAAAGGAGTCACTCCCGGTGAAGGGATCTCGGTCCTTTCCTTATCGAATAAGGTGCAGGATATATCACATATACCACTGTGCAAAGCAAGAACTGTAGCTACCTGTTTTATTTTGAAATTCGATTCTACAACATCTTAGGTTTCTTTTATTTCATTAATCATATTAATGAAGTCCCATCATTTAAGTACCTAAACATCACAGATAAATACGACGTACACTTATGCCATCCGCATTCGCCTCGATGTCCCCTCGTGCACCGTTAGGTTAGGTGACTAACGGCAGAGCAGGGCAGGGCTAGCGCGGGTGTAAAACATAAGTAACGCCTATATAATATATCATATATACTATATACTGTATCTATCACAGAACATCACATGATCACATCACAGATATCGCAGCAGAAGAAACATATGAAATATTGGATATACTAGGACGTCCGTGTTTTCAATACGAGCCAGTATAAAACACGGATTTCACGGTCGTGATGAATAGCCAAACCCACACCCCTAGACCCCTACGAGAGCGGCAAGTAACCCTACCAATTCTAGAGTTAGGAGACCCGGACTCGACTCCTCGAGCTGGTCTCCCACTGGACTCCAGAACCCGGTTACTTGTGCCCTCCTCCTTGGGTCTATCCTAGTGCGGAAAAGTAAATAATATACAAAAGGTGACTTCTTCCGCAACCTGGAAGTGCCCCAATAAAAGAATATTACATACAAGTTTTTACATGAATGAAAATGAAAAACACTCATCTCACATAAAAACCCCCGGCTATTCAAATACGACGATCCAATATAACATATCCAGCAACACATAACATCACATGTCATCAACGTAAGTAAATATGCGCATCCCAATTGTCGTTGACATATAGCAACGAAACCGGCGATATCACATATTACACTTACGGTCACAGAAAAGAAAGTGTAAAACTACAACAGTTGGAATCCGCAACCACCTCAGACATCGCATGCCTGACCAAATGAATTTCTTAGACATCGCATGCCTAACAATTATAAACGCCGCATTTTAGTCTCAAAATCGAAAACACTTTTCAATATCAAGTCGGGCAATTCAACAAGATTCCCGACATGCTGATCGAATACTCGTCGCAAACTTCAGTAGGCGGCCGCACCCCCGATACCGTCGACGAAGTGCACCAAGGCGGAACACCGCTACCGCGAGCACCCGGAGGGATGCTTTCGGCGACGGGGTTCTCCTACAGTCACTTGGTCGGGGCTATGGAGTGAGGCTGTCTATTAAGTTTACCCGGCGAGTATCCGCGTACGCTACGTGATTGCGACGGACTTTTGATCACATCAAAATTCCGTGGCAACCGATCAAGTGAGACTAAAGTGCTATGTTTATAACATTCATTCAGTTATCTCATAACTACTTGTGAATTCCAATTATTGTATCACATTCCAGACAATTAGAAAATGTTAAACTTTCCGATTGAACATTCGAACACCCAAGTTTTCCCGAAACAGATCAACACATGAAATAAGTCTAACAACATTCAGTTCGTGCCTCAGTAGCAACGGTCCAGCCGTAGAAGGGTCAAGCCAACGCCTCACATGTGGCACGCCGTACTGCCCCAAACCCGAAGGTTCAAAGGGCAGTTCAAGACGGTCACATAATCGAGTTAAGGTTTGTTGTCTTCTAGAGGGTCCATCGCGTTACTTGCACTACTTAGAACGTCGTTAAACTTCGGAAAAATCCAACACTTGGAAATTTCCCGACAGGGGAAAAATTGGGTATTTATATCCGGTCGAACTTTTTAACATATTCTAAAATTTATCCGGAAAGCCAAATAGACAAAATTTGATACCCCGATCGAAACACCGAATCCCCAAAACAACTGCAGAAAATTCAACTCTTGAAAAAATATCAAAAATACCCAGGAAAACCAGCACTGCATATTATGAATTACTGTACAAATTTGGTTGCCACAAACGACAAAACGGCCGCGGTTCCGCCGCACGAGCAATGCTCGTGCCGCGGAAACGCGGCGCAATGATGGAATCAAGAACACGAATTTTGCAGTATCCCTTATAATTTCCTGCTGATTTTACTGAATATTTTTAATATGGAAAAACTCACTGTTTTCAAAAAAGGACAGAGAGCAATATTGGGTTTGGGTTTTCGGGTCGTTCGGACTTCAAACTCCGTCTAGACTTCGCCTAAGGCTCTAGCTAGGCTCTGATACCACTGTAGGGTTCCTGGACACCCTAATGAGGTCTCACAAGGCATCGACCATGCCAATATAAAATTTTATGGTGCCGAGAAACCCTAAACTACGGATCGTTGGCTAGATATCTAGGCGAAAAGTAAACTAGTTAACACTTAACTAAGAGAATACGAAAATACAACCTTTGTAGATCCTGTTCTCCACCTCCATAGCTCTGCAATGAAGTCTCCTCGCTGTCCATAACAAGTCCCGGGCTCTAGCGTCGGCTTCATCGGAGAATGGACGGGCTAGGTCATCGATGTCCATGCCGAAGATGATCTACGTCGAGGCATCGCTAAATCAAGCTCCCACTTCACCAAGTCAAGAAACTTGTTAAGAAAACACACTCTACTACTTGGCAAGAGGTAGAGGATGAAGAAATAGGAAGTGGGTAGACTTTATAATTGGATTTCTCACTTGTTTTCATCAATCACCATTGATGAAGCAAGCTTCTTCAAGGAAGAAGAAGATGAAGAAGATGAATATATTTATGATAAGTTAATTCCAAATAGAAAATAAAAGGAATGCTTATCATAAACTAACCATGGTGAAGTGTAGAGAATAAACTAGGGTTCAATCAAATGGTTAGGGTTAAACATGAGATAAGAATGGTGGACAAAGTCAAAGCTTCATGAATCATCAAATACAAACAAAGAAAGCCACCATTCTTCTCATTTCTTTTTCCAAAAAGAAAATAAATGAATAAATGAATAAATAGATATGAAAAACAAAACCCTAACCATTTAAATAACCATGGTTTAATCTTTACACAAACTCAAGTAAACATGTATCATCAAACATGATACAATCAAGTGCACAAAAGTATATCACATATACAACATGTGAACTTCAAGTGAGAAAATCCATTTAAAGTGAACCAATATTAGTTAATGCAAAGTAATATATCAAATATATAATTATACATTAAATCATTAAATCAACACTTGATTTAACGATCCGGTCATATCACATATAACCGACTAATATCCAATGTATCGATTTATCGAATCAATCCTTGATTCGATAACTAGGTTATATCGCATACAACCATTCGACACATACATCGCGAGAATAGAATACGGTATCACATACACGCATTATTCTCGGTCCCGCACATATCTCATATGCGCTCCTATTTCGTTTCGCTTGAGCCAGGAAACCTCTGTGTAGGACTCTAAAGACTCGTCAATACGCCGGCAGCAGATGATGATCATATCAAACACCCACAAGCCGCAAGCGGTCTGCTAAACGTAACGGCCACCCGGGTATTGAGCGATCTGAAGATCGACGAGCAAGCCCGCTCACACTCCAGTGAATCCGACCAGTAACACTACCGTACAGTCCGGTCTGATCGTCTGATATGTCGCATATCTCGCCTAGGGGTGGTAAACGTCAGACCCCAATAGCTCAATAAGTCGTGTCGATATGAGGTCTATAACGATTCGAAAAACTACTGGTAACACTTACCAGTAAATCTCAGCAACCCTGGCCAGGGATTTCCTGTTATAGCCAATCGAACACAGCGCAACATCAACCCCCTATACCGGGAGAGACGAATCCCCTCCTATCGCTCATTGCCTCCATGTGACTCGGGACTGTACCCAAAAACCACCGTTTTGCACGCCCTCTTGGACGTGGTAAGATGGAAATCAAAGCACAGTGGGAACCACACAAGACTCTATGACGATCTCGGGTCAACAGACTACTCTGTACCAGTGTCACCAGAGAACTGCCATCTGACGTGAGGTATAATACCATCTGGGAGTTCTCGGCGAGTCCGTCCAGTGTACCCAGTCTCTACTGAGCACCCGTATATCATCTCTGATGTCAAACACCAATGGATATGGGATCATCCATCGCCCATCTGTATGGGTCGAGAAGGTACACGCTAGTCTACTCTGGTATATCGATGCCCCATCTCGATACACCCACGACTAGGGACTTTGAAGGATGTACTTATGGACTACCATGTCCCCACTAGTATGATCCGCATCATAGTCCAGGTAGTCAAGCACACATCCTAAGGGCTTTACCAACATGTAATAGAGAGACAATCAGTGTACACGTTAAGGTAAAGATCAACCAAATAGCATACTATCATGTCGAGCAAGAAAGTCCTCACTATATATGTCCCAGCATCCACTACAATATACATCCTATGTATAGTAATGGCCTCTAGGGCATACATATAACTAACATGAAGAGCGCCATGTCGTTTTTCCTGAACACCAGGAGGCCCGGCCGGATGGAGTAGAGGTGAAGAATCTCCCGGGCTTTCAATACGGAAGCCCCGTCCTTAAAACCATCACACAGCGCCAACACCGCCTTCGAGGTCTCCGAGCCGATGGTCATGACTTTGTCCATAAAAGAAATTCTCGCTCCTACCAGGTGCGGACGAAGGAGCAACCCCCTAACCACCCGCGGAGATGGATTCACAATAAAAGCGCCGACTAACCTCATGACTCTCGGGAGTCTGCATTTCTCGTAAAAGGAGGGGCTTTTATGAATCCCGAATACTCCGAGCACATGCAGTTCTATCCATGAAGTAAAATAGTGCATCGGGAAATTGGCGGGTTGCACCCCGGGTTCATTCGCGTCCGCCGCCACGCTTAATCCATGATACAGGTGAGCCAGCCCGGCGATTCCGATTGACAATTGTATACCATCCACCATCCGGTGTGCTGGGTAGAAGACATACGGCCTAATGTAGCGTGGGTGCATGGGAAGCGCGAAACAGGACAGCCACAATCCCAGAAAGCCGAGGAAGAAGGTCTCTTCGTCAATGCCCAGGGCGGCGATTTCTGATAAGGGCATGATGGCGGCATCGGGGAGATAGAAATTCTTTTGATCGTCTTCCGATACTGGTCGGCGATCTAAGACGAAGCCGAAAGGGTCGTCGAGCTTAGCGAACTTTTCACTCCGCTGCGCTAAAATCTCCGGTCGAAGGAAGCGGGCGATAAAGTCTGCAAAACTAACTCCCCGGACTCCCGATTCCAAATAAAGACCTTCATATATATTCAGCACCTTCACCAGACTCGGAAACTGGTGCTGAATAGCGTTCTCGGGTGTTAGGCCCATCACCAGTGGCTTGGTGGAAAAGACATACTCGTCAGGAGGAAGCAACTCCTTATAATGCTCCCCCCTCACCGGCAAACCCGAGATCTCAGCAAACTCTTCCAGGGAGATGGAGACTTCCCTGTCCGATAGGAGGAAGGTATGGGTAGGGATGTTCCACTGTTCTATGAATGCCTTAACCCACCACGTCGGAGGAACAGGGTACTCAAACAGTGAGACGTAGACGGCGGAGTACAGACCAATCTTCATCAGATGCGTCCTCTTCGCTGATAGGATATACCCAGCCCATTGCAAGTATCTGGCCGGTTGTCGAGGGGTCAATCCAATATTGTAAGGTTGTCCCCAAGGGCGTGCCTCACCCTGACATATGCGCCGCCCCAAAATGTCCACGGCCGGCGACGGCTGCACGGGAATGGCACCAATCGAAGGCTGGAGAAGATCCTCCGAATTCCAGTTCATGACCTCCACGGCATACTTCACCGGGGGTTCATCCGCATAGGGGATCGACGAGATGGGTTCTGACGGCGTCGCGTAACCGAAGCTTCGGCGACCCCTGATGATTTCACTGTACCACCTACCACACAGATGAAGGCTCTTATGCTCTGGGTCATGATCCTTAATCAGAGCGAGAACCTCCCGGTTCACTGGCGCCTCAGGGAATCCTTCCTCTGAGCGAATAAACGGGAATGACAGGTCAGCAGACATGTTTCCTGTGAAGGGACAGAAATCAGCCGTCAGTGTTGTAATTCCAACGCTTGGCATTTTAAAATTTATACCATACTGCAATGCAGTAGATAAGGCACCAAAGGGGGACCCACAAAATCTAGATGACAATTCATCAGTTAATAAGACAGACCTATCATTGGATGGGACTGTCAATTAATGAGTAGATCCCCAAAAGAATACTCTCATTAAATGAGAAATCCCTAGAGACAAGGAGAAAATCTCCCCTTTCAGAGCAAAGCTCTGTCACAGAGTGACACTTGTCAAACTCTGGTCTCAAGGGAATAAAATTCCTTAAAAGAGCCTAGCTCTGTAATAATGATGAGAAAATCCCTTAAAAAAATTTAACTCCTAAAAATTAAAAAATCTTGGGATCTTAAAGATCCATGAAAACTCTTAAGAGTTCTTCATTTTAAGATCAAAAAGATCTACATTTAGTCCATGAGCAAAGCTCTGTTCATGGGTTAAAAACCCTAAAACAAGATCTCTTTAGATCTATGGATTCTTGAGAGCAAGGCTCTGTTGGTGGAACCCCAAAAAAGTTTTCTTTAGATCAAAGATTTATGAGAGCAAGGCTCTATCAATTAAAATTAATTTAATTTAAGTTAAGTTAAATTTTACCTAAGATTTTTCTAGAGTTTGAACTCTGAAGTTCTTGAAAAATGAGAGCAAGGTTCTGAAGTTCTTAAAAGCAAGAGCAAGGCTCTGAAAATTAAAAATCATGAAGATGATAATCATCTGTTAAGGACCAAGGGTCCTATTTATAGGCGCTTGCACCCCTTCAACTCCTGAGTTGGTCCAACGGCTGGGATCTTGCCACCGCTGCACTCACGTGTGCGCCACGTGAGCGCAACGGTGGGGGGGAATTTGTTTCCCCCAATCAGAGCAAAACTCTGTTTAAATTTCAAAAATTCAAAAATTGAAGCAACGCTTCAGATTCCTTGCGCTGCGCGCCACGTGTCAAAAGCTGACACACCAGCGCTGCGCCCAAGGCAGCGCACCCAATCAGAGCAAGACTCTATTTAAAATAAAAATAAAGATAAAGGAAGCAACGCTTCAGGCAACTTGCGCTCTGCGCTGCGCGACACGTGTCAGCGCAGTCACGCTGCGCTCTGCGCTGCGCGACACGTGTCAAGCGCTGGTACGCTTGCACCAGCTGTGCCAGCATTTAAACAGAAAAATTCTAGAAAGATCTTCTAATCTTATTAAAACAATAAGATTCTCTTCTGTAAAACAGGAGCCCTTGGATCAAAGATCCAACGGTGGGGAAAAATCCCTAAATCACTCAGAGAAAGATCTCTTTAACTGATTTAACAAATCAATTGGCACTATATAAAGGCCCCTAGACTCCAAGTCTAAAACACACAGAACTCCTCTAAAGAAAATTTTGAGAAGAGCTCAGAGAAAGAAAAGGTAAAAACCTTTGAATAAAAGAAGAATTTCTTCTAAAAAGAGATCAATGATCTAAGAACAAGATCAAGATCTTGGATAAAAAAATATAATAATAATAAGAAGAAAGAGGAAGTAATTTACTTCTGTATAAAGGCATTGCCTTTTAATGAACCACTGGTTCTTGAAAACAAGAAAAACTTGTTTTCTTTGATCTAAATTTGATCAAAATATTAAACAGTGCCTTACACTTTTGAAGTTTGCGCTGTTGCGCTCCTTAGATTGGCGCAAGCCACTAGGGAGCGCCACGTGTCAAACACAGAACAGTTGCGCCTTGCTCTTCTAAAAATAGAGCACTGCTCTCTTGGTTTGGCGCAAGTCACCAGAGCGCGCCATGTGTCAATAGCGCACTGCGCTAACAGACTTGTGCTCACCAGAGCATGACACGTGTCGCCCTCACATGGATTTGCGCCTTGCGCTCCTCAATTGGCGCAAAGCACCTGACAGGCCACGTGGCGCACTGTCAGAATATTAAATGCAGCGCATTATTAAAGGGCAGAGCCCAATTAAGAGATCCAATGGACCAAAACAAATGCTCTGCATTATAAAAAAGGGGACAGAGCCCAATTAAAAAGGCCTAACAGGCCAAAACAAATGCTATGCATTTAATTGAAAAGCCAAATGCTCTGCATTATAAAAAAGGGCAGAGCCCAAGCCAAGGCCTAACAGGCCAAATGCAAATAAAATGTTGAACATTTTCAACTGGACTTAGCCCAATTCTGGCCGTAAGTCCTCAAATTAAATTGAACTGAGCACAAATGCTCTCTCAAATCAATTTACACCCGGTTCAAGGGTACATCTCCGAACTCCTCTGATATTTGTCCTTGTAATACTTTAACGTCGTCAGAGAGGTGACGGGTCCCGACAACCACACATTGACATGGACTAATGCGTCCTTAAACTCACGGACTAATGCGTCCTTAAACTCATGGACTAATGCGTCCTTAAACTCATGGACCAAAGAGTCCTTAAACTCATGGACCAAAGCGTCCCTAAACTCATGGACTAATGCTTCCCTAAACTCATGGACCAAAGCGTCCTTAAACTCATGGACTAATGCGTCCTTAAACTCACGGACTAATGCGTCTTTAAACTCACGGACTAATGCGTCCTTAAACTCACGGACCAATGCGTTCTTAAACTCACGGACCAATGTGTCCTTAAACCAGTATTCTTCCCCAAAATGGGAATGATGGACCACTATGTCCCTAAACAGGAACAATAGAGCCCAAATGCTCTTTTATCGGATCTAAACGATCCCGTTAAGTTGATCTTAATCTCAAATTAGACTAACATATCCTTAACAAATGTTTAAGTTGATCTTAGCCTCAAATAGGGCTAACGTATCTTTAAACCCTCAAACAGACTTTAGTCCCAAATTAGACTATAGATCTCCCAACCAACTTTGGTTCAAGGGTACATATCTGAACTCCTCTGATATCTGTCGTTGTAATCCTTCAACGTCATCAGAGAGGTGACGGGTCCCGACGGCCATACATTCAATGGACCACTACAGAGCCCCCAAATGCTCTTTTGTCGGATCCAAACGATCTCGTTAAGTTGATCTTTGTCTCAAATTGTGCTAACGTATCCTTAACAAACATTTAAGTTGATCTTAGCCTCAAATATGGCTAACGTATGCTTAAACCAAAACACCAAACCCAAATCTAAGAAAATATGGATTTGGACTAATCCACATCCTACGGGCGACGACATAAATTAGTCTCCGTATACAATCCACGAGCAACCACAAACAAAACAAACACCCACGACACGAAGTGAAATTCTGGAGAAGGAGAAAGTTGTTACTGCGATGCGGTAGCGTAATTAACTGCAGGGGCTTACACCTGCAGGGAAGAGCATCCCCACAATCAAAAAACCCCTCAAGCGAGGGGGAATATGACAAAGTCTGCTACATCTGCCGCATCCGTCTAAAGCTCCGATACACGGTGCCATAAATCAACTTGGCATCTTCGGAGAGGTGGACGGATAAAACCAAACAGCATCTGCCCCGAATCTCAGGCAAGACGTCCCTGTCTTAGCCGCCGTTCGGAGGGGAACAGTCACATGTCAAGTTCTACCCGTCATTATCCAGGTTAATTTGAACCCACCTGTACATACCCTTGACGAAGGCCAAAATAGTAGTACGACTGTCCCAAACCAACGAATCTATCTATGCTGCAGAAAAGTAACAAATAGCTACCATACACTATGCCTTGACGAAGGCCAACATACATAGCATGAATACTAAGTGCTACTTTTCTGAAATGATGGAGGGCTACGACTGGTTTTTGGTGAAAAACCTTTAACATAATGAACTTGATATCATTGAAGGAATCGGATAGCTTTTTATTAAAATAGTGACGAAAACCTTTGCTAAAGAGGTCACTCCCGGTGAAGGGATCTCGGCTCTTTCCCTGTAGAATGAGGTGCAGGATATTCCAACTGAATACCACGATGCAAAGCAAAAAGTAATCGACTATAGTGAAGTTATTACCCTGACGCAAACTTCTGTCCAAGGGGTCACTCCCGGTGAAGGGATCTCGGCCCTTGCCTCGTTGACTGAGGTGCTGGATATTCATAACCGAATACTACTGTGCAAAACAAAAGAGAACGTCCTTGCAATAATAGCTTTTTGAAAAATGTTCCAACAACATCAAACAGTTTTGTTTAGCTTGCATTGATCCGAATCAACGCAGTCCCATCAATTAATCACACCACAAAAGAACGAAAATATGATATACGTATATGCCATCCGCATTCGCCATTGGGTCCCTTCATCACCCGTTAGGTTACTTAACTAACGACAGAGTGGGGACTGGACTAGCGCTGGTGTAAAACATATACAACATCTACTAGTATATATATCAATATATAATATTCGCTCATGGCGTGATAAAATGCAACATCACAGAAATGTAATAAGCATCGCAGAACAATACAGATAATCTGGGATCCCCGGGTTTCATAGAGCCGCTACTGAAAACCGACGTTCCCCTGGTCGTGTGGATAGCCTGTGCAATGAAATCCAAGACCCGTACGGGCGCGGCAAGTTACCCGCCAAAACCTGAAGCGAGGGAGCCCTCTTCAACAACATGAATGGACCACCCAGCACTTCACGGAATCCGGTAACTTGAGCACCCCTCCTTGGGTCAACCTGTACCCCCTACGAGTGCGGCGAATAGCCCGCCAATTCTAGAGTGAAGCCCCCTCCATCTCAAAGCCATGAGATGTGGGCCCGTTGCCCTCTAGAACCCGGCCATCCGTGCACCCCACCGCGGGATAATCCTAGTACAGAAAGTAAAATATAGAACGGGTATATCGACGTCAGCCCGGTCGTGCCAAGAATAATATACAAACAGGCAGTGACGGCAGTCCACATGTCAGACGCTCGCCCCGCAATATCAAATGTATAAATACAACCAAACTGTACTACCATTACATCCAGGCTATCCACCACGACAAATCCGCAACATCACAGCACAACACAGAACATCAACGTGAATGTCACGTTCGCAAATCCATCTAAAAGAACTATTGCAATTTGACAAGATTTACCGATCAAATGACATTCACGGTCGCAGATATAAAGTAAGCACTGTGAACTAACATATTTAAAAAATTTTATCGACAAAATTTCCCGAAGTGGACCCCAAGCACAATTCCCAGTACTCAAAATAATCTGGGCCAAAACTAAAAGTACCAGAAACCTCATTTCCAAGTCAGAAACCAATATAGAAAAAATGGTGCAGTGTTGCTACAGTACGGCGGCGGAACCGCGGCCGAAACGTGGGTACGGCCGCGGTTCCGCGGCGCTACAGTGAAAACAGTGTACCAAATTTTCTCAGATTTCTTAAAAAAGCCTGCCTGATTTTCTGCAATACTCAAAATAATTTTTTGACGATAAAAAAAATTCGACAGAAACTTTAGAATTGGAAATGTAGTTTTGGAAAATTTCGTTCGATCGAAGTTCTAAACACGTTAGAGCAAGCTAGTAAAGGTTAATGGCGTGGCTCTGATACCATGTAAATCTACGGTAGCGCCCCGGCTGTCTATCTGAGACCAAAATGCGGAAACGAAAACTTTTTCTAAACTATAAACTGGCGCTATCGCAGACTTTAATGCTGGATCGAACCATTAACCTATAACTAGCTAACAAGAGAAAGGTTGAAAAAGCTATACCGATCGATCCGTGTCCTTCGGTCTTGGCCAACATCCCAAGCTCCTCGCGGCATCTCCGGTCTCGATCTCCTCGTCGGAAAGGGCACCACATCTTCGAGTCTTTTTACGGGCTCCCGCTTCATCCGAAGTAACTCGGGCACGAAGTTCGCTAGCCGACTTGTCCAAGGTGAAGTAGAGAATGTGTGTCATCAGTTTGTCACTTGAGGATTTAGTGGATGCCATTAGTGAGGAGATAATGAGCTCAAAAAAGAGGAGGAGGAAGAAGAAGCTTTCTTCTCTTTTTCTTTTATTGAGATGATAAAAATGAGAGTGAGAGTGTGTTAGAAAATACAAAAGCTAACCATGAGGTTATGGCTGCCCTTTCTCTCTCCCCTCTCATTTCAACACTCTAATCCATCAACAATGTGACATATGCACAAGTAAAGAGACCATGACCCATCACTTGTGCATGTGTCACAATTAATGCACCTAATCATGATTATGAGCTCATTATTTTCTTATGCAAACATTAATCCAAATGTTTGCAACAATAAAAAGATAATGGCATCTAATAAAGTAAACTCGTGATGGATCACAAGAGTACCCCTCACCTGTATATACATACCTGCATCCGCATTCCGACCGAATGCGAATGCGATGAGACTAAAGTAATCCAACAAATCTAATATTAGGATCCGGTTTAAACCAAAGCCCATTAGTATGATCCGTCCGATCATGATCCGTCCACTACTGTACGTATATGATCGAACCCTGCCATAATACCATACAGCCTCTACAACGTTTCGCCCGAAACTTGAAAACTGTCTGTGGGGGACTCTAAAGACTCATCAATACTTTGGTTGTGGGTTTAACCACTAGCACGTCAGTGGTACTAGCTGTACGTAACGGGCTACCTGGTATTGACCAAAAGGGAGGTCGATGAGCGAACTCATCCTGACACCCTACTGAGCCTGTCAGTGACAATATCCGTACAGTCTGGTCCGTTCGTCTATGAGCATCACATGTCGGGCCTAGGGGGTTGGTAAAAGTCAAACCCCCAAAAGCGGTACAAGTCATGTCGGAGTGTAGCCCAGAACACCCTGAGATACTACTGAAATACCTACCAGTAAATCTCCTGCCTTGGCCAAGGACTTCGTGTAATGGCTCTCCTAGAAATAGCGCGATCTCACCCCTAATACCGGGAGAGACAAAACCCCTGCCGATCTGCTCACTTCCTCCATGTGGCTCGGGACTGCACCCAACTAAAACCTGTTTGCACGACTCCTTTGAGCCGTGGTAGGGTAGTAATCAAAGCACAGTGGGAACTCACACGAGACAAATGACGATCTCAGGTCGATGAACTAACCTGTACACATGTCACCAGGGAACTGCTATCTGACGTCAGATATAATACCAACTAGCATGTTCCCGGCGAGTCCTGTCCGGTGTACTCATAACCCAATGAGCACCTGTATACATCTTAGGTGAACCAACTGACACCAATGGCTTGTGAGACCGACCACCGCCCTGTCGGGGTCTCGACTGTATACTCTAGTCTACTAATGGAGTATCGATGCCAGTCTCGAAACTCCCACGACTAGGGACCTTTTAAAGATGTGCTTATAGACCCCAGCTCCCACGTATATGATCGCCATCATACTGCTGGTAGTCAGGCAAGAATCCTAAGGGCTCTATCAACGTGCAATAGTGACCTGTAAGGTCATCTGAAGCAGTACACGTTGATAAAGATAAACCAGATAGCATACTATCATCTTGAGTAAGACTGTCCTACCGGCATAGGTCCTCCCTCAATTATTGCAATCACGTGCCTGTGATCCAATAATTGACTCTGAGGGCACTATATCCAACACTGTGACCCCGAGTCTTTACTGTGAAATCAAGCAGTGTAGTAGTGTAGTGCTAGTTGCCCTGAGTGTACACCAGTAACATGAGCCTAACCTGAGCGGTTTTGGCCGGCAACATTAGGGGTAGGTCCGGCAAGTTCGGCCGTACAGGGACCTGGGAGTTGAAAATTTGTGGGTAGCTGTCTGCAGTTATTTTGGGTGGTTTGGTACTGCTAGATTTTGGTGTTTTTACAGTGGGTAAAATCTGGGATCGATTAGCTAGTTTTAGTGTTTCGACGACGCGCATTACGATATCCGACACGGTGTCCGACTCAGTACTGTGCTTCGCGATATTTCTGCACTTAGTGTTGTTTTAGAGTGTCACCACACACGTTAGTCGCTAAGCAAACACTTTAGAGGGTGTTGGAGTCGGTGCGTCGATTTAAACGCAGTTTGTATGTATTATTGGATGGTTCCTAAATTTGCCTTGCTATGTTTTATGTGTTAATAGGATTGCAGGCGGGGACTTCGGACGCCGCGAAGAAGAAAAAGCAAGTGGTTGGATATACCTAGCTCGAGATCACGATGAGTAGATTTAACATCTACGGGAAAATCGCCCGTATGGCGTTATGCGTCAGGGCTTGATAGGATACTATAGCCGTATGATATATATATATATATATATATGTATGTATGTATATATATATATACATTGATTGTGCATGTGTACCAATGTTGCATACCCCATTTCCTGTTGCATATAGACGTAGTATTAATGAGACACGGCACTATTACTAACGGTTCATGTTTGCACGAGCACTAAACTATATGCCACACACACACCGTTAGTAATTACCATGACACTCACACTGTAGAATTGCCATGGATAATACATTCTTAGCTTGTATTATCATTAGACATGATTCTTGTTCTATTGCGCATATGAATTGCATTATGCGTACATACATACTTGCGTACATACATACCTTGTTATGACTACATATATGCTCATATGTGATGTTGTATTGGATTTTGGAGAAACTGGGAACCGCATGATACATTTAAAAACTGGATTCATTTAAAAGAGCGGTTTTCCCTTGATATGCTCATATTACGGTTTTATGTTGCATAGATCATATTGCATGGATTTATGCATTGAGATATGGATTTCATGTGATTTATGGATTTGAGAACCGTGGTATTATTTCAAGAAAGTATACATTGTTTTGAAAACCTGGTTCTGTTCATGTGATATTTCAGTGCGTCCACCATGCGTTTTCTTTGTTCTGAGACGTGTGATAGGAACCCGATTCGAGAAGCTGGATGATCCATTTGCGGGTTCATGGTGGAACCGGTATGGTACCCCGGGGCGAAAATGGATGGTTGTGCAGTAGATGATGATCCTGGCAGAGGGACTACTACCTACCGGTGATAGTATAGAACCCGACGGATATCCGGAGGATACCGTTTGGGAGTTATGACATGAGATATATTGAGGGCCGATCTGAGGATGCGGCGCCTGAGAGATGAGTATTTACGTATCGATGCTGAACACGAGTATTTCATGATGTTTTCGAATGCCGATATTGGACACTCAGGGTCCATGAGATTTATAGGATGTGAGGGCCGATCCGAGTGACGGTGCATGAGGTATTGGGATTTTGGCCGTATTTGATGGACACCGGTTTTTCCACGATGCCGATTCATTGATGATAACATATTTTACACCATACTCAGCATTCATTGTCTAGCATAGCTTTATGTATTTATAGTACCTGATAGAGTACCTTTCATGATTGTTGCATATCCATATTAGCATATTGATACTATCAGATTGCATGTGATAGAGTATCGCAGTACGTGCATACCTGCGATTACCTGTATGATGTTACTTACTATTCATTAGTTGGCAACTCACCCCGTTGTGCCACAGTGTTTTGCAGGTTTGACCCTCAGAGTAGCCACGGCAGGGCTTCTTCTTATTGTATCTTTTTACAGCGGATACCGCTACGGTTGGCTGTGAGCCATTTGTTGTAGGTAGGTTGCGGTTATCTGTTTATATTTATTGTACATCTCTCATTGTATCTAGTACTCTCCATCTACCATTTCATGTATTGACTTAGAGACAAGTTGTGAGGATGATATTGTATATTTTTGTGACTATGGGTGTCGAGCTAGTGTGAGCCGGCTTTTATTATGCAGTTTTATCCTTTATTCTGTTTTTCACTTATATTGTCCATTTCTTCGCTACAGCGTCGTATATTATGCTTGTGGTGGTTGTTTCCGCCTTTGGGCGTGATTGCTCCCGTTTGGGGATGCTTTATTTATATCATATGTTGCTTTACTTATATCTTATGTTTGTACCCATTTCGGGGATAGTTTTTACAAAGGAGGTGCTGCCAAAATTTTTAAGAAAATAAATTTAAACTTTAAAGATTTTTACTTGAGATTTCCAAATGTTTTTAACAATGTTTTATCACTTACTACTTTTTATGATTTAGATTTCTGGGTTTCGGCTTACTTAAATTGCGTTACGCCTTGTAGACGTTTCATGGTTTAAGTGCCGGTCATGTTCCAAATTTTGGGTCTTGACAAAGTTGGTATTAGAGCGCTAGGTTTTACCTTTTGCAGTGTAGGATGACCTTGGTATGATGGAGTAGGTAGCTTAAGCAGAGTGGCGTAACGTGGGTATGTTCCGCGGCATACTTACGACACGGTACTCCGCCTAAGTGACCTTAGGACTTGTTGGTTGAAATTCCTTCCGTGATTATTTACCTCCTTGTGATTCGATTTTCGTGTTCTTATCGAATCCAATTTTCATTTCCAACCATTATGCCGCCAAAGACTACGAGGGCACAAAGAGCGGCCGCGAGAGTCGAGATCAGAGTTGGCTCGTCAGAGACGAGGACTGACAAGGACGATACGTCTGTTGTACAGGAGAAGGTTGATCCACCTTCCCTAGATCGCATTACTAGGCTAGAGTCCGATATGCAGGATTTGCGCCAGATGATGGGATCGTTGGTTGAGGCCAGTCGAGCGTAGCGACAGGAGGTTGTCCCACCTGTTACCCAGTTGTTCATCACTATCAGTGTCCAGCATTGTGATACGTATGCAGTAGCAGTGGACGCAGCCCTACCAGTTGAGGAGCGTCTTCCCGAGACTTCGGTAGTTCCGGAACCAAAGAGGGTTCGTACTAGTGTATCAGCACGGAGACAGATGTTTAGACGATGTGACAGATTTCGTTCAGGTCATGGGAGTAGCAGAGGCTTGGGACGAGGCCAGTTGTTTAGCTCTTATCCCAAGGAGGGTCAGCAATCATCGTATAGATGTTTCCGATGCGGGAGTTTCTATCATCGCGTTCGAGATTGTACCGTGATATGCCAGAGAGAGGCAGCAGTTCCACATGTTACCTTACCACATTCACCTCACGGAGCGTTGCCTCCTACGCTTGTTGATGCTCCGTGTTAGACTTTTGCTAAGAGAGCTCATGGTCGCGGAGGTTTTGCTCAGAGACGACGGGGTGGCAGAGGCGGAGGACAGCCAGTTGCAGGTAGAGGGCAGGCACGAGTTTTTTCTTTGATTCATTAGGATGCGCAGGCGTCCAATGCAGTGGTTTCAGGTACTTTTCTGTATGTTCTTTTGATGCACAAGTTTTGTTTGATCCGGTATCTACGCACTCGTATGTTTCCACACACTTCGTGCCGAGGTTTGGCCAAGAGTTGTGGTTGCTAGATCAGCCGCTTGTCGTGACTACTCCTGGTAGAGAGTCATTGGTTGCGCGACACGTGTTTCGGTCATGTGTCGTTGGTTTAGGAGATAGAGAGTCGTCCGTCGACTTGATCCTTCTTGAAACGTTGGACTTCGACGTTCTCCTGGGCATGGACTGGTTAGCTAAGTGCTACGCGTCCGTGGACTGCCGTGAGAAGACGGTCAGGTTTTGTTTTCCCGGCGAGTCTGTTCTTGTTATGCCGAGGGACTGTGGTGCCGCCCCTCACAGTTTGATTTCAGCCCTTTGCGCTAGTCGGCTTTTGAGGAGAGGATGTCGGGGATTCTTAGCTTTCATTCGAGATACTGGAGCCACAGTAGAGTCGTTGAAACGGATTCCTATCGTGCGAAAGTTTCCCGACGTACTTCCCGATAAGTTACCTGGATTGCCGCCAGAGCATGAGATTGAGTTTTGCATTGATCTGATCCCCAGCGGAGCTTAAGGAGCTTAGGGATCAGCTACAAGAGTTGCTTGATAGAGACTTGTATGTCCAAGTGTTTCGCCTTGGGGAGCTCATGTTCTGTTAGTCAATAAGAAGGACGGCAGTTTGAGGTTATGCATTGATTTTCGTCAATTGAACCGAGTTACGGTGCGGAATAGGTATCATTTATCCCGCATTGATGATTTTCTTGATCAGCTCCAGGGTGCGGGACATTTTTCTAAGATTGATTTAAGATCAGGTTATCATCAGTTGTGGGTTCGGAATGATGACATTCTGAAGACTGCTTTTCTTACGTGCTACGAGCATTATGAGTTTTTGGTGATGTCATTCGGACTCACCAATGCCCTAGCAGCGTTGATGGATTTGATGAACCAGATTTTTAAGCCGTTCCTCGACCAGTTTATTATTTTGTTTATTGATGACATTCTGGTTTATTCCAAGAGTCGTGAGGAGCATGAGTAGCGCTTGAGGATTGCCTTGCAGACATTGAGAAAGCACCAGTTGTTTGCTAAATTCTCGAAGTGTGCCTTCTGGCTTGATAGTGTTGACTTCCTTAGTCATGTGGTTACAGGAGCCGGTATTCGTGTGGACCCGAGGAAGATTAAGGTCTACAGCTTTTTTTGCTTAGCCGGTTATTACCGCCGTTTCGTGCAGGACTTCTCGAGTATCGCTGCACCACTGACCGGACTGACCAGGAAGGGAGTTCCTTTTCTTTGGACTGAGGCATGCGAGCTGAGTTTTTAGCAGTTGAAGACTCGGTTAACGACTGCACCAGTTTTATCTTTGCCTTCTCGATCGGGCGGCTATGTCGTTTACTGTGATGCTTCTCGAAATGGCCGCGGTGGTCTTTGCGCTTAAGATTTGGAAACACTACTTGTACGGAGAGTTGTGTCATATTTTCACGGACCACCAGAGCTTGAAGTACATCTTTCAGCAGCAGGATCTAAATTTGAGACAGCGCCGTTGGATGGAGCTTGTGAAGGATTATGATTATGAGATCCTTTATCACCCGGGCAAGGCGAATGTAGTAGCTGATGCTTTGAATAGTAGGCCCGGGGGTAGCTTGTCCCAGTTGGGCGCAGTTCAGAGACAGTCTTCTACAGATTAGCAGATCTTGTGTGACAGTAGAGTAAAGCTTAAGTTCACCTCCACTAGGGGACAGCTTGCTCATGTCCGCGCCCGTCCACTTCTACGTATTCGTATTCGTGAGGCACAGCCCGCCGATGCCCATTTGTCTGAGATTCTTGAGCAGGTTCGGTAGGGTAGAGATTCAGAGTTCTTGATTTATGACCAGGGTGTGCTACGTTTCGGGACTCGTTTATGTGTACCCGATACCGATGGGTAGACACGCGAGATCTTAGAGCAGGCACATCAGTCAGCTTTTAGTGTTCACCTAAGTTCCACCAAGATGTATCGTGACTTGAGAGATGTTTATTGGTGGGCAGGGATGAAGAGTGATGTTTCGGATTTCGTTTTGAGGTGCCTGACTTGTCGGCGAGTCAAGGCTGAGCATCAGAGATCGGCAGGAGAGTTGCAACCTTTACTCATTTCGGAGTGGAAATGGGAGCAGATCTCTATGGATTTCGTTGTGGGTCTACCCAGGTCTAGTCAAGGTATGACTCCATTTGGGTGATTGTTGACCAGTTGACGAAAGCGGCTCACTTCCTTCCAGTGAAGACCACCTTCGGCTATGCTAAGTATGCTCAGTTGTACATTGATGATATTGTGCGTTTGCACGGTGTTCCTTCATGCATTATATCCGATAGAAGCACCCAGTTCACTAGCCGTCTTTGGCAGGAGTTTCAAGAAGCCTTGGGTACCTGTTTGAGCTTTAGCACCACTTTCCATCCGCAGACCGATGGTCAGTCAGAGCGGACTATACAGACTCTGGAGGATATGCTTCGTGCGTGCGTGCTTAAATTTGGTGGCAGTTGGGATCGTCACTTGCCATTGATAGAGTTCTCCTATAATAACTGTTATCAGGAGACAATTCAGATAGCACCTTTTGAGGTTTTGTATGGTAGAAAGTGTCGATCGCCAGTCTGTTGGACCGAACTCAGCGAGAGCAGGATTTTTGGACCCTAGCTAGTTCAAGAGACTACGGAGAAAATTCTGTTGATTCAGGAAAGGATGAGAGCAGCCCAGTGCAGACAGGAGTCGTATGCCGGCCGTCGTCGTCGCAGTCCCGAGTTCGTAGTGGGGGATCATGTATTCCTACGGATTTCTCCGATGAAAGGCGTGATGAGATTTGGGAAGAAAGGGAAGCTTAGTCCCAGATTTGTAGGTCCTTTTTGAAATCCTTGAGCGAGTTGGTACCGTTGCCTATCGTTTGGAACTTCCACCCAGTTTTTCGGAGGTTCACCCCGTATTCTCTGTGTCGATACTTCGCAAATACCTTCATAACCCTTCTCACATGATTCAGCACCAGACCGTTCAGCTAGAGCGCGATCTTTCGTTCACCGAGCAGCCAATAGTGATATTGGATCGGCAAGTGAAGAAACTTCGGTGAAAGGTCTTGCCATCTGTGAAAGTTCTTTGGCATAGCCCGAATAGTGAAGAGGTCACTTGGGAGGCCGAGAGCGAGATGCGGAAGAAATTCCCTTATCTCTTTGAAGGTACGCATAGTAAAATTTTTTTAATTCGGGGACGAATTTCTTTAAGGGGGGAAGATTGTAACACCTTAGATTTGCGATTAGTGTTAATTAAACGATAATGTGGGTTTTTAGTAAAAAGTTTACAAAAATAGTTTTCAAATATTTTATAAAAATTAATGAATATTTTATTAATATTTATTTCGGGCTTGCACACACATGTGCATGTTAACCTAGGGTTAATTGGGGGGGTTAACCATGCTTAAGTAGTCATGGCACCGTAACCCCATTTTTAATTAAGTTTTATGTATTTAATTAAATCATTTAGTTTAAATTAAAAATGGTTTTATATTAAGTTGACTTGAGAGAGAGGGGAGGCATCATGAGGCATGGTAAGCATGCCATGCATTTAATGAGGAGAGAGGGGAGGGAGGCATGGCTTGTGCTAAACTCACCCCTCATTCCAAAACCCCTCACCCTCATGCATACACCCTCATCCCCTCACTCTCACTCTCATTTGTTTTCCCCTTCTCGTATTTTTCCTGCACCTCACTCACCCCCTCACCCCTCAACTGAAACCCTAACCCAACCCTCACAAACCCACACCAAATCACCACTAAACTTCACTTAAACCCCTCACAAGTCAAGATCAAGCCACTAGAATCATTTGGAGCTTGGAAAACTAGGATTTTGAGCAAGTGTGGATAGGTATAACCTCTAAACTGTTAATTAGGTAGTTAATTTGTTGTGTGGTTTTTTAGTTTCAGTTTAGAACGATAAAGATTTAGTTTTGTGCATGATATCATATTTTAGTGTCTTTTAGGGTATATGTGATCTGCTGTGACCCCAAGTCTTTACTGTGAAATCAAGCAATGTAGTAGTGTAGTGCTAGTTGCCCTGAGTGTACACCAGTAACACGAGCCCAACCTGAGCGGATTTGACCGATGACATTGGGGGTAGGTCCGGCGAGTTCGGCTGTACAGGGACCTGGGGAGTTGAAACTTTGTAGGTAGCTGTCTGCAGTTATTTTGGGTGGTTTGGTACTGCTAGATTTTTTTGTTTTTACAGTGGGTAAAATCTGGGATCGATTAGCTAGTTTTAGTGTTTCGACGACACTCGTTACGATATCCGACATGGTGTCCGACTCAGTTCTGTGCTTCACGATATTTCTGCATTTAGGGTTGTTTTAGAGTGTCACCACACACGTTAGTCCCTAAGCGAACACTTTAGAGGGTGTTGGAGTCGGTGCGTCGATTTAAACGTAGTTTGTATGTATTATTGGACGGTTCCTAAGTTTGCCTTGCTATGTTTTATGTGTTAATGGGATCGCAGGCGGAGACTTTGGACGCAGCGAAGAAGGGAAAGCAAGTGGTTGGATATACCTAGCTCGAGATCACGGTGAGTAGATTTAACATCTACGGGAAAATCGCCCGTATGGTGTTATGAGTCAGGGCTTGATAGGATATTCTAGCCGCATGTTATATATATATATATATTGATTGTGCATGTGTACCAAGGTTGCATACCCCATTTCCTGCTGCATTTGGACATAGTATTAATGAGACACAGCACTGTTACTAACGGTTCATGTTTGCACGAGCACTAAACTGTATGCCACACACACACCGTTAGTAATTGCCATGACACTCACACTGTAGAATTGCCATGGATAATACATTGCTTAGCTTATCTTATCATTAGACATGATTCTTATTCTATTGTGCATATGAATTGCATTATGCGTACATACATACTTGCGTACATACATACCTTGTTATAACTACATATATGCTCATATATGATGTTGTAGTGGAGAAATTGGGAACCGCATGATATATTTAAAAACTGGATTCATTTAAAAGAGCAGTTTTCCCTTGATAAGCTCATATTACGGTTTTATGTTGCATAGATCATATTGCTTGGATTTACGCATTGAGATATGGATTTCATGTGATTTATGGATTTGAGAACCGTGGTATTATTTCAAGAAAGTATGCATTGTTTTGAAAACCCGGTTCTCTTGATATGATATTTCAGTGTGTCCACCATGCGTTTTCTCGGTTCTGAGACGTGTGATAGAAACCCGACTCGAAGAGCTGGATGATCCATTTGCAGGTTCATAGTGGACCCGTTATGGTACCCCAGGGCAAGAATGGATAGTTGTACAGTAGACGATGAGCCTGGCAGAGGGACTACTACCTACCAGTGATAGTATAGAACTCGACGGATATCCGGAGGATACCGTTTGGGAGTTATGACATGAGATATATTGAGGGCCGATCTGGGGATGCGGCGCCTAAGAGATGAGTATTTATTTGTCGATGCTGGACATGAGTATTTCATGATGTTTTCGAGTGCTGATGTTGGGACTCAGGTTCCATGAAATTTACAGGATATGAGGGCCGATCCTAGTGACGGCGCCTGAGGTATTGGGATTTTGGCCGTATTTGATGGACACCGATTTTTCCACGATGCTGATTAATTGATGATGACATGTTTTACCCCATACTCAGCATTCATTGTTATGCATAGCTTCATGTATTTTTAGTAGCTGATAGAGTACCTTTCATGATTATTGCATATCCATATTAGCATATTGATACTATCAGATTGCATGTGATAGGGTATCGCAGTACGTGCATACCTGCGATTACCTGTATGATGTTACTTAGTATTCACGAGTTGGCAACTCACCCCCATTGTGCCACAGTGTTTTACAGGTTTGACCCTCAGAGTAGCCGCGGCAGGGTTTCTTCTTGTTATATCTTTTTGCAGCGGATACCGCTACGGTTGGCTGTGAGCCGTTTGCTGTAGGTGGGTTGTGGTTATCCATTTATATTTATTGTACATCTCTCATTGTATCTAGTACTCTCCATCTACCCTTTCATGTATTGACTTAGAGACAAGTTGTGAGGACGATATTGTATATTTTTGTGACTCTGGGTGTCGAGCTCGTGTGAGCCGGCTTTTATTATGCAATTTTATTCTTTATGCTGTTTTTCACTTATATTGTTCATATCTTCGCTATGGCGTCGTATATTATGCTTGTGGTGGTTGTTTCCTCCTTTGGGCATGATTGCTCCTGTTTGGGGATACTTTATTTATATCTTATGTTTGTACCCGTTTCGGGGCAAGTTTTTACAAAGAAGGTGTTGCCAAAATTTTAAGAAAATAAATTTAAATTTTATAGATTTTTACTTGAGATTTCCAAATGTTTTTAACAATGTTTTATCACTTACTAGTTTTGATGGTTTATATTTCTGGGTTTCGGCTTACTTAAATTGCGTTATGTCGGTAGACGTTTCGTGGTTTAAGTGTCGGTCACGTTCCAAATTTTGGGTCGTAACAGATGATTTTTCATCAAAGTTTTTATTTTGGGTGCGAACATGTGTTCTTATAAGGAACCAAGGTTCTATGAAGTCTGTGCTTCATATCATGGTGATTATTCGCATCTTTTTTGTTAGAAATATGTATGCTCTAGAAGCCAATATTGTATATTATAGTGGATGCTTGGACATATATATAGAGGACTATCTTGCTCGACATGATAGTATGCTATGTACACTTGTTTTAGGATACTGTCTCTTTGATACATGTTGATAAAGCACTTAGGATGTTGGCTTGATTACCAGGACTATGATGCAGATCATACTAGTGGGGCTTGTGTAGTCTGCAAGCACATCCTTTAACAATTCCTAATCGAGAGAGTATCAAGACAGGGCATCGATGTTCCAGAGTAGACTAGTGTGTACATTTCTTGACCCTGTATGGGGCGATGGTTGATCTCATAACCATTGGTGTTTGACATCAAAGATTGTACACAGGTGCTCATTAGAGAATGGGTACACCGAACAGGACTCGCCGAGAACTCCTAGATGGTACCATACCTATCGTCAGATAGCAGTTCTCTGGTGACACTTGTACAGGTTAGTTGTAGACCCGAGATCATCATAGCGTCTTGTGTGGTTCCCACTGTGCTTTGATTTCCTCCTTACCACTGCTCAAAGGAGTCTTGCAAACAAGTGGATTTTGGATACAATCCCGAGTCACATGGAGGCAGTGAGCAATAGGAGGGGTTTCGTCTCTCCCGGTATTGGGAGTTGATGTTGCGCTATGCTCGATTGGCTATAACAGCAAGTCTCTGGCCAGGGCTGATGAGATTTACCGATAAGTGTTATCAGTAGTTTCTCGAAAGGTTATAGGCCACACATCTACATGACTTATCAAGTTATTGGAGTCTGACAATTCCACCCCCAGACTCGATATGCGACATATCAGACGAAGAGACCGGACTGTACGGTAAGTGTTGCTTATAGGCTCTACGGGAGTTTGGAAAATTTTGCTTGTTGATCTTCTATTCGTTCAATACCTGGGTAGCCGTTACGTCCAGCTAGTACCACTGACGGGTTGTGGGTATCTAATGTGATCATTACCTACTGTTGGCGTATTGACGAGTCTTTAGAATCTCACATAGAGGTTTCCTAGATCAAGCGAAATGAAGTAGGGCACGTATGGAGATATGTGCGGGAGCTTGATTGAATACGTGTATATGATACCGTATTTTAATCTAGCGATGTTTGATATCAGTCAGGTTATATGTGATATAACCGGATTATTGAATCAAGTGTTGATTCAATGATTTAATTAACATATATACGCGTGTGTGTGTGTGTGTGTTTGTGTGTGTTAATATTTTTGATATTGGCCGGTTATATATGATATAACCGGATTATTGAATCAAGTGTTGATTTAATGACTAATATTAAATATTAGCCGGTTATATGTGATATAACCAGATTTTTGAATCAAGTGTTGATTTAATAATTTAATATACATACATACATACATACATACATACATACATACATATATATATATATATATATATATATATATATATACATATATACATACATACATACACACACACACACACACATATATATATATATATATATATTTGATATTAGCCGGTTATATATGATATAATCGGATTATTGAATCAGGTGTTGATTTAATAATTTGATATATATATTTATATATTTGATATATATATATATAAAAACTAATATTAAGCTCACTTAAGATTTTCTTCTCTTTATATATATATATGTGTGTGTGTGTGTGTGTGAGTGTGTGTGATATATATATTTATATATATGTGATATATATATTTATATGTATGTATTTATTATTGTATCATCGTTGATAATACATAGAACTAGGATGTAGAGAATCATACAAGAGATGAATATGAGAAGATAATTGTATGGATTGATGAATTAAAAAAAAGAAAAAGAGAATGAGTCATTTTCTTGAGATGCTTGTAGAAGCCTTAAGAAACCATGACTCGCCTTTTATTCTTTGTTTTATTCAGAGATATTTTACAACTTCATTCTCATCTTATCTCATGAGTGATGGTTCATTATTCATCCAAGTTCATCCTCATCTTCTTCTTCATCTCCTCACTAGATATTTTCTAGGATGAGAAAAGAAAAGAGAAAGAAGAAAATTTTATGAGCAAAATTCCCACTTCATCAACCTACACTATTTTAGCCCTTTAGTTTAGCTTGTTAACTTCACTAATACCTTAATTAGTGAAGTGTGAGCTATAAGACTACCCTAGCACCATCATGAGGTCCAAGTGATGTCAAGCATGCCAAATTCAAATTTTAATAGGTGTTAAGCTAGACTAAACAAGATCTTTAGCAAGTTGATTAGGGTTTAAAGTTTGATATCAAGAAAACTAGAAGAAGTAAAAGATGGCTATACCCCCGTAGATCGAGTCCTTCACTTCACATGCTCCGTGTAGTAGTTCCACGACTCCACTAGGCTCCACTTGAGGGTTTGGACGAGCTTCCTCCGATGACCTTCATGCCGAATATGATCCACGTGAAGTCCCTCCAACTCAAGCTACCTCTACACTAAACTCTTTAGCGTAGGAAACATGCTACACTCGATCGCTAGTCAAGTGTAGGATGGTGAAGTAGGGGATGTTAAAACTCACAAGTTTATGTTCAAGCTTCATGATTCACATCTCATGTGAGGGTTGATGCTTGAATAATGACATTGAGGAAGAAGAAGAAGTTAGAGAGCATGAGAGCAAAAATGGGAGCAGCTCAAGAAAATGGCTAAGTGTTAGAATGAGCAAGTGAGAATGGCAACTCTTGACCCCTCACTCATTCAAGCATGGAATTATTGCAATATTAAATTGCAATTATACTTGAATAGTGAGTCAAGATGGTTAAACAATTAATAAAGCCCATGCTTGCAACCATGCTCCCAAAGTCTTTCCACCTTATTTTCCATTTTTCTCAAAAATAGAAATCATGTCATGCTATATATATATATAAGAAAATATTTAGTGAGCTAATGGTATTAATTAAGATATAATTATATCACATATAATATATATCACATTATTAAATCAACACTTGATTTAATAATCTGGTTATATCATATATGATCGACTAATATCATTTATTTGTGTATCACATTATCAAATCAACACTTGATTCGATAATCTGGTTATATCACATATAACTTAACTCGATAACAGATAACTGCCGGATTACAATACTGTATCACATACATGTATTTAATCAGGCCCACACACGTATCACATATGTGTCCTACTTCATTCCACTTGAACCAGGGAACTTCTGTGTGGGACTCTAAAGACTCGTCAATACACCAGCAGTAGGTGATGATCACATCAGTCACCTACAAGCCGTCAGCGGTACTAGCTGGACGTAACGGCTATCCGGGTATTAAGCGATATGAAGATTAACAAGCAAGCTTGTCCATACTCTCCATGAAGCCTATCAGTAACACTACCGTACAGTCCGGTCTCTTCGTCTGATATGTCGCATATCATGTCTAGGGATGGTTAACGTCGGACCTCGGTAACGTGATAAGTCATGCCGATGTCTGGCCTATAACGGTTCGAGAAACTACTGATAACACTTATCAGTAAATCTCAGCAGCATCCCTGACCAGGGACTTCGAGTTATAGCCAATCGAGCATAGAGCAATATCAACCCCCAATACCAAGATAGATGAAACCCCTCCTATCGCTCATTACCTCCATGTGACTCGGGACAATATCCAAAATTCACATGTTTGCACAACTCCTCTTGAGCGTGGTAGGGAGGAAATCAAAGCACGGTAAGAGCCACACAAGACTCTATGACGATCTTGGGTCTACAGACTAACCTGTACCAGTGTCATCAGAGGACTACTATCTGACGATAGGTATAATACCAACGAAGAGTCCTCGGCGAGTCCGTTCGGTGTACCCATTCTCTAATGAGCACCTGTGTACAATCTTTGATGTCATACACCAATGGCTGTGGGATCAGCCATCGCCCTCTAAGGGACAAGAAACATACACACTAGTCTACTCTGGAATATCGATGCCCTAGTCTTGATATTCCCTCGACTAGGAACTGATTAAAGGATGTACTTTTGGACCACCCTGGCCCCACTAGTATGATCTCATCATAATCCTGGTAGTCAAGTACATATCATAAGGGCTTTATCAACATATAAGAGATAGACAGTATAAATACCAGTCTACATGTTAAGATAAAGGTAACCTGATAGCAAACTATCATGTCGAGAAAGAAAGTCCTCTATATATATGTCCAAGCATCCACTATATCAACAATAATGGCCTCTTGGGCATACATATTCCTAACAATCTCCAACTTGCACTAAGGCCAATTGTTGTAGTATCTCATACCCAACATCCCAAAATTCTCTCGAATAGTATCTAGGGGATGGCCTCGGTGAATGGATCCGCTGTATTATCCTCTGTGTCAACTCTCCTGACCTCAATCTCCCGGAGATCAACTGATCAGGTGATACGGTCTAAGAATATATCTGGATCACTGACGGGACCGGGGTTCCTAAGCCATAGCTCCATTGTCATCTCAATCCACAGGTATTGAATGATCAATGGTAGGAACCTAGTTCATCTCATGAACTCTATTCATCCATACAACCTCTTTGGCTGCATCGTTGGTAACGATGTAATTAGCCTCTATCAACGAGTCTGCTACGGTATATAGCTTGGAACCCTTCCATCATACCGTCCCTCCACTGAGGGTGAAGACAAAAATCGAGACTGACTTTCAATCGTCCTTATCACTCTGGAAGCTCGAATCGGTAAAAGACTCCATCTGGAGTTCACCGTTACCATACACCAAGAACATCTCTTTTGTGCTTCTCAAGTACTTAAGATTGTTCTTCACAGCTGTCTAATGGTTTTCGCCAAGATCTTTTCGATACTTACTCACTACACCTAGTGAGTAAGCTACATCTGGTCTGGTACATAACATCGCATACATGATTGACCCGTCGGCCGAAGCATAGGGCATCCCTTGCATGCGAGCCCTCTCCAAATCAGTCTCAAGAGACATCTCTTTGGAGAGAATGATTCCTGAACAAGCGGGTACATTACCACACTTAGAATCATCCATATTAAACCCCTTTAGTATGGTGTCTATGTACCAGGATTGGGACAATCCCAAATCCATTTAGATCTATCTCTATAGATCTATATCACCAGGATGTAGGAGGCATCAGTTAGATCTTTCATGAAGAACTTGTGTGATAAGAGGAGCTTTACCGAGTGTAGCATAGGAACATCATTTCCTATCAAGAGTATGTCATCCGCGTACAATACGAGAAAGGAAACCTTACTCTCTACAACCTTCTTATTTATACATAGTTCATCTACCTTTTTGATGAAGTCAAACACTTTGACAGCTTTATCAAAACAAATGTTCCATCTCCGCGATGCCTGCTTTAACCCGCAGATGGATTTAAGCAGCTTGCATAAGCTTCCGCTGCTCCCACTGTCTATGAAGCCCTCTGGCAGTGTCATGTACACGCTCTCTTCTAAATCACCATTTAGAAAAGCGGTTTTGACGTGAATTCTGCCGGATTTCGTAGTCATGGTATGTAGTAATGGCAAGTAAGATCCTGATGGACTTAAGCATAGCAACATGAGAAGGGGTTTCATCATAGTCGACACCAGGTCGTAGACGAAAACCTTTTGCTACAAGTCTAGCTTTGAAAGTCTCAACTTTTCCATCGACACCAAATTATCTTTCTCAAAGATCCTCTTGTTCCTGATGGGTTTTACCCCTTCAGGAGCAACATCCAAAGTCAATACTTTGTTGGTGTACATGGATTCCATCTCAGATCCTATAGCATCCAGCCATTTCACATAGTCAGCACTTGTGATGGCTTGCTCGAAACTAGTTGGGTCATCATCTCCATGATGCAATCCTCGCTCCCACCGTCTACGAGAAAACCGTAGTATCTCTCAGGTGGATGAGGAACCCAACTAGATCTGCGGAGTGGCTGTGGTTCGTCGGGGACTATTGAATCCTCCAGTTCCACCAAATCGTCAGTTATAGTTTGCTTTGCTGGAATTTCTTTTCTTCCATAAGAAATTCCTTTTCTAAAAAGGTGGCATGTCAAGAAACAAAACACCTTTTGTTCCTTCGTGTGGTAGAAGATATACCCTCGCGAATGTTTGGAATATCCTACAAACTTGCACAGAACTGACCTTGCCTCAAGCTTGTCCGGATTATGCTTTTCAACATAGGCCGGACAGTTAGTTGTATGTATGCCCTAGAGGCCAGTATTGTACAGATGATGTATATTATATTGGATGCTTGGAC
The DNA here is from genome assembly GCA_030015575.1 of Agapanthus africanus. Classification (NCBI taxonomy): domain Eukaryota; kingdom Viridiplantae; phylum Streptophyta; class Magnoliopsida; order Asparagales; family Amaryllidaceae; genus Agapanthus; species Agapanthus africanus. The sequence continues at coordinate 824,082,357 of CM057338.1, read as the reverse complement.
ATATATAGAGATGACTTTCTTGCTCGATATGATAGTATGCTATCTGGTTACTCTTTATCTTAACATGTACACTAGTCTCTTTAAACTGTCTTATGGTTACATGTTGGTAAAGCCCTTAGGATGTATACTTGACAACCTGGACTATGATGCAGATCATACTAGTGGGGACATGGTAGTCCATAAGTACATCCTTCAAGGTCCCTAGTCGTGGGTGTATCAAGACGGGGCATCGATATACCAGTGTAGACTAGCGTATACGCTTCTCGACCCATGAGATGGGCGATGGATGATCCCATATCCATTGGTGTTTGACATCAGAGATGGTATACGGGTGCTCAGTGGAGACTGGGTACACTTGACGGACTCGCCGAGAACTCCCAGATGGTATTATACCTCACGTCAGATGGCAGTTCTCAGGTGACACTTGTGCAGGTTAGTCTGTAGACCCGAGATCGTCATAGAGTCTTGTGTGATTCCCACTGTGCTTTGATCTCCACCTTACCACGTCCATGAGGGCATGCAAAACGGTGGTCTTTGGGTACAGTCCCGAGTCACATGGAGGCAATGAGCGATAGGAGGGGTTTCGTCTCTCCCGGTATTGGGGGTTGATGTTGCGCTGTGCTCGATTGGCCGTAACAGGGAAGTCCCTGGCCAGGGCTGATCAGAGATTTGCTGGTAAGTGTTACCAGTAGTTTCTCGACCCGTTATGAGCCTCACATCGGCACGACTTATCGAGTATTGGGATCTGACGTTTACCACCCCTAGACTTGATATGCGACGTATCAGACGAACAGACCGGACTGTACGGTAAGTGTTACTGGTTGGATTCACAGGAGTGTGAGCGGGCTAGCTCGTCGATCTTCTGATCGCTCAATACCCGGATGGCCGTTACGTTTAGCAGACCGCTTGCGGCTTGTGGGTGCTTGATATGATCATCATCTGCTACCGGCGTATTGACGAGTCTTTAGAGTCCTACACAGAGGTTTCCTGGCTCAAGCGAAGCGAAATAGGAGCGCATATGAGATATGTGCGGGAGCGAGAATAATGCGTGTATGTGATACCGTATTTCATTCTCACGATAAATGTTTCGATTGGTTATATTCGATATGACCTAGTTATCGAATCATTGATTCGATAAATCGATACATTGAATACTAGTCGGTTATGTGCGACATGACCGGATCATTGAATCAAATGTTGATTTAATGATTTAATGTATAATTATATATTTGATATATTACTTTGCATTAACTAGTATTGGTTCACTTTATATTGATTTTCTCACTTGATGTGCAAGTTGTATATGTGATATACTTTTGTGCACATATTTGTATCATGTTTGATGATACTTGATCATTTGGTTAAGTGTGAAGAATTAAACCATGGTTAAATGATAATTAGGGTTTTTGCCTTATCATTTATTTATTCATTTCTTTATTTATTTCATTGGATAAATGAAAATGAAATGGTTTGTTTTTGTCATGTAGCTTGTTGAAGCTTCATGAAGCTTTGACCAAAGAGACCATTTTGTCTTCATGCTTAACCCTAACCCATCCACTTACTATGGTCTATTCTCTACACTTAACCCTAGTTAGGATATGATAAGTATTGATTTTCTTTTCTATTATTGGATAACTTATCATATTCTTTTCTTTCTTCTTCATCATCTTCTTCTTGAAGAAAGCTTGATGCCATCAATGGCAACTTGAGATCTAAAGTGAGAAATCCAATTCCAAAGTGAACCCACCTCCTATTTCTTCACCCTCTACCTCTTGCCAAGTTTTTTTGGATGTTTTCTTCACAAGTTTCACAACTTGGTGAAGTTGGAGCTTGAACTTGTGCAACCTCGACGTAGATCATCTTCGGCACGAAGCCGACGACCTTTTCCGCTCGTTTTTCCGATGAAGCCGACGATTGAGTCTAGGATTCGAGATGGACAGCGAGAGGACGCCTACGTGGAGCTAAGGAAGTGGAGAACCGGATCTACAAAGGTTGTAGCCTCTCTCCTTTAGTTAATATGTTAACTAGTTTAGTTTTTCGCCTAGGATTCTAGCCGACGATCCGTATTAGGGTTTCTCGGCACCATAATTTTTGTAAAATGGCATGGTTGATGCCTTGTGAGACCACTATAGGGTGCCTAGGAACCTTTCACTGGTATCAGAGCCTAGCTAGAGCCTTAGGCGAAGTCTAGACGACGTTTGAAACCCGAATACGCATCAAAACCCTAATACATCTTGCTCTCTGGACTTTTTCTAAAAACTGGGATTTTTCCAGATTAAAAATGCTTAAAAAATTCAGCAGGGAAATCTAAGAATTACGATGCAATTTTTATTCAATGAACAGTAAACTGCGCGGCGGAACCGCGGCCTAATCCAGCTTAGGCGGCGGTTCCGCGGCGGCTTGATGACGTCATCCCTATATTTTTGCACAGTAATTCTTATTTAATAGTGCTGAGTTCTCTGGGTATTTTTAATATTTTTTAAAGAGTTGAATATTCTGGGGTGTTTTAGAGCTTCGATGTTTTCGATCGGATTATCAAATTTCGTCTTTGTGTTTTTCCGGATAATTTTTAGAATATGTTAAAAGGTTCGACCGGATATAAATACCCAATTTTTCCCCTGTCGGGAAATTTCCAAGTGTTGGATTTTTCCGTAGTATAATGACGTTCTAAGTAGTGCAAGTAACGCGATGGACCCTCTAGAAGAAAACAAACCTTAACTCGATTATGTGACCGTCTTGAACTGCCCTTTGAACCTTCGGGTTTGGGGCAGTACGGCGTGCCACATGTGAGGCGTTGGCTTGACCCTTCTACGGCTGGACCGTTGGTACTGAGGCACGAACTGAATGTTGTTAGACTTATTTCATGTGTTGGACTGTATCGGGAAAACTTGGGTGTTCGAATGTTCGATCGGAAAGTTTGATATTTTCTATTTATCCGGAATGGGATACAATAATTGGAATTCACAAACAGTTATGTGTTAACTGAATGAATGTTATAAATCTAGCAGTTTGGTTTCACTTGATATTGAAAAGAGTTTTCGATAATGAAACTAAAATGCGGGGTTTATAACTGTTAGGCATGTGATGTATAAGTATTTCATTTGTTTAGGCATGCGATGTCTAAAGAAGTTGCGGATTCCAATTGTTGTAGTTTTACACTTTCTTTTCTGTGACCGTAAGTGTAATATGTGATATCGCCGGTTTCGTTGCTATACGTCAACGACAATTGGGGTATGCATACTTACTTACGTTGTTGACATGTGATGTTATGTGTTGCTGGATATGTTATATTGGATCGTCGTGTTCGAATAGCCGGGGGTTTTATGTGAGATGAGTGTTTTTCATTTTCATTCATGTAAAAACTTGTATGTAATATTCTTTTATTTGGGGCACTTCCAGGTAGCGGAAGTTGTCACCTTTTGTATATTATTTACTTTTCCGTATTAGGATAGACCCAAGGAGGGGAGCACAAGTAACCGGGTTCTGGGGTCCAGTGGGAGACCAACTCGAGGAGTCAGTCCGGGTCTCCGAACCCTAGAATTGGCAGGGTTGCTTGCCGCTCTCATAGGGGTCTAGGGGTGTGGGATTGGCTATTCATCACGACCGTGGAATCCGTGTTTTATACTGGCTCGTATTGAAAACATGGACGTCCTAGTATATCCAATATTTCATATGTTTCTTCTGCTGCGATATCTGTGATGTGATTCTGTGATGGATATAGTATATAGTATATATGATATATTATATAGACGTTACTTATGTTTTACACCCGCGCTAGCCCTGCCCTGCTCTGTCGTTAGTTACCTAACCTAACGGTGCACGAGGGGACATCGAGGCGAATGCGGATGGCATAAGTGTACGTCATATCTATCTGTGATGTTTAGGTATATAAATGATGGGACTTCATTAATGTGATTAATGAAAGATAAGAAACCTAAGATGTTGTGGAATCGAATTTCAAAATAAAACCAGGTAGCTACAGTTCTTGCTTTGCATAGCGGTATATATGATATACCCTGCACCTTATTCGATGAGGAAAGGACCGAGATCCCTTCACCGGGAGTGACTCCTTTAGCAATAACTGGCAGATACTACACACTCGGTTTGCTTTTGACTGCTTTTAGGTTTTTGCTTTGCACAGCGATATATATGATATATTCCGCACCTCATTCGACGAGGAAAGGACCGAGATCCCTTCGCCGGGAGTGACTCCTTTAGCAAAACTAGAAAAGCCTCAAAATCACTCCATTTCAAAACTTCATTTGATTCTACAACGATATCAAGTTCATTACACTCATGGTTTTCAGAAAAACCTGGCGTAGCCCTCCGTCATTTCAGATGAGTAGTAGTTAGTATTCGTGCTACGTTTGTTGGCCTGGGTCAAGGCGTAGTGTGCGGTAGCTAACTAGTATTTATCTGTTTATGCATATGATGCAGATTGGATTAGGGTAGTCGTGCGACTTTGTTGGCCTGCGTCAAGGGTCGTACGGGTGGGTTTAATTCGATCAGGAAATGACGGGTTGAACTTGACTAGCGCACTATGGTTTGTTGGCCTGCGTCAAGGTCATAGGACGCTAGGGGCAAAATATTATCGGGAATTTCAAGTGTTGAAATTTGCAATGAGATTGCATACCTTCTATGAGATAGTTGGATCCCGATACCCACTGCGAGTAAGAGTTACTCCTGGGAGAGTTTTACACATTGCAATTAGCTGATCAAGTAGGTGTCTAGAAAGGTGTCAACGGGGTTACGCCTCTGGGAAAACGAGGTTTACATTAATTAGGTTCGTGCGAAAGCACGGGGGACCTCCCTCAAAGTACCGACACTGGCCTGGCTGAAAGATTGGCGAACTTGTAGTGTGTAATTAATCCCGGCCAGTCTTTCCTTTTAGGGTTTGAAGGAAGATTTGATAAAAAGCAGTGGGAGCCATCCTGATTAGATAAGATAATAACCAATCTGATCTTGCACGAGCATACGCTAAAGTGTTTTCTTCTCTCTCTCTCCAGGTAGCGACCATTTCATGCCCTAATGAAGATAATAATATGGATGTATTGACCGAACCCGCATGTTATACTATGCTGGGGAACGTTGGTTCCGTTCTTTCTTATAAGAGTTATAGGAATGAACAGGATATAGGGGAATACCAGGATTCCCATGCCACACGAATGAAGAAAGTACATGTTGATGCATTTTCTTCGGGTGTGTTCGTTACAGAGAACTGTTTCTCCATTTGCTCTACGTCCTAGGCATTGGATACCGGGTCAGGATCCCATATATGTAATCAGTTACATGGGCTTAGGAAAGGTAGAGAACTTGGAGAAGGTGATAAAGACATAAGAGTTGGAAATGGTGCAATTGTTGCAGCTAAGACTGTCGGGGAATATCACCTTGTATTATCAACTGGTAGTACATTGGTTCTGAACGAATGCTATTACATGCCGAACCTGATATGCAACATTATATCAGTTTCTTTATTGAGTAAAGAGGGATATAATTTTGTATTACAGGACAATGTTATGAACATTTTCCGTAACCAAAAGTTGGTTGGATCAGGCACGTTATGCAATGGCATTTATGTTCTAAATCAATCAACAGTTCTGAGCATAACAAACACACACAAGAGGAAGAGTTCTAAACTCAACGAATCCTTCTTGTGGCATTGTAGACTGGGTCACATCAATGTGACACGACTAGCTAAGTTACATAAAGATGGATATTTAAATCCGTTTGAATTTTCATCTTATGACACTTGCCAGTCATGTCTCAAAGGCAAGATGACCAAAACTCCGTTTACGGGACACGGAGAAAGAGTTACCGAACTCTTGGGACTGATACATAGTGATGTATGCAGTCCCATGTCTACACATGCCAGGGATGGTTCTTCGTACTTCATTACATTCACTGACAATCTCTCTAGATTCGGATATGTGTTCCTGATGAAACACAAATCAGAAGCTTTTGAGAAATTTAGAGAATATAAACAAGAAGTCGAGAACCAAACCGGAAAAAGTATTAAAATCCTTCGATCTGATCGAGGAGGTGAATACTTGAGCAATGAATTCCTGGACTTCCTAAAAGAGAATGGGATTCTCTCTCAGCTGACTCCTCCATATACACCACAGCACAACGGTGTATCAGAACGGAGGAACCGCACCCTATTAGATATGGTGCGCTCTATGATGAGCACAGCTGAGTTACCTATTTCCTTCTGGGAATATGCACTGGAAACAGCTGCAGACCTATTGAATATGGTTCCCACCAAAACCGTGCCGACCACTCCATATGAGATATGGAAAGGAAAGAGACCATGTCTTAATTATGTTAAGATATGGGGTTGTCCGGCCTATGTAAAAACGCAAAATCCGGACAAACTCGCGGCAAGGTCTATTCTGTGTAAGTTTATTGGATATCCCAAACATTCGCGAGGGTATATCTTCTACTACCCTGAGGAACAAAGAGTGTTTGTTTCACGGCATGCCACCTTTTTAGAAAAGGAATTTCTTGAAAAAGAGATTAGTGGTCATGAGGTAGAACTGGAAGAGGTTCCAGCTGCAGAAGCTACAGCAAAAGATCTGGTGGAACCAGAGGATTCCGTAGTTCCCGATGAACCCCAGCCACTCCGCCGATCTAGTAGGGTTCCTCGCCAACCTGAGAGATACTACGGTTTTCTCATGGATGGTGGAAGCGAGGATTGCATCAAAAGGATGATGACCCAACTAGCTTCGAGCAGGCCATCACGAGTGGGGACTCAGTGAAATGGCTGGATGCTATGAGGTCCGAGATGGAATCCATGTACACCAACAAAGTATGGACTTTGGACGTTGCTCCTGAAGGGGTAAAACCCATTGGGAGCAAGTGGATCTTCAAGAAGAAACTTGGTGTAGATGGGAAAGTGGAGACTTTCAAAGCTAGACTTGTAGCAAAGGGTTTTCGTCAAAGACCAGGTGTGGACTATGACGAAACCTTTTCTCCAGTGGCTATGCTTAAATCCATCCGGATCATGCTTGCCATCGCTGCATATCATGTATGCGATGCTATGTACCAGACCCGATGTAGCATACTCACTAAGTGTAGTGAGCAGGTATCAAGCTGATCCTGGAGAGAGTCACTGGACAGCTGTGAAGAGCATTCTCAAGTACTTACGAAGGACTAGAGAAATGTTCTTGGTGTATGGTAACGTAGAGCTTTAAGTGGAGTCCTTTACCGATTCGAGCTTCCAGAGTGATAAGGACGACTCTAAGTCGCAGTCGGGCTTTGTCTTTACCCTTTACGGAGGGGCGGTTAGCTGGAAGAGTTCCAAGCAGGAAACCGTGGCAGACTCGACGATGGAGGCTGAATACATCGCTGCCAACAATGCTGCCAAAGAGGCTGTCTGGATCAAGAAGTTCATTACTGAACTTGGAGTGGTTCCATCTATTGAGCATCCAATACCTTTGTATTGCGATAACAATGGAGCGGTGGTTTTGGCCAAGGAACCCAGGTCCCATCAGCGGTCCAGGCATATTCTGAGGCGGTATCACCTGATCCAGGAGATAGTTGATCGCCGGGAGATCGAGGTCAGGAGGGTTGACACGAAGAACAACACGGCGGATCCACTCACGAAGGCCATTCCCCAGATACAGTTTGAGAGACTCTTCGGGATGCTCGGTATGCGATACTACAGCAGCTGGCCCTAGTGCAAGTGGGAGATTGTTAGTTGTATGTATGCCCTAGAGGCCAGTATTGTACAGATGATGTATATTATATTGGATGCTTGGACATATATAGAGATGACTTTCTTGCTCGATATGATAGTATGCTATCTGGTTACTCTTTATCTTAACATGTACACTAGTCTCTTTAAACTGTCTTATGGTTACATGTTGGTAAAGCCCTTAGGATGTCTACTTGACTACCTGGACTATGATGCAGATCATACTAGTGGGGACATGGCAGTCCATAAGTACATCCTTCAAGGTCCCTAGTCGTGGGTGTATCGAGACGGGGCATCGATATACCAGTGTAGACTAGCGTATACGCTTCTCGACCCATGAGATGGGCGATGGATGATCCCATATCCATTGGTGTTTGACATCAGAGATGGTATACGGGTGCTCAGTGGAGACTGGGTACACTGGACGGACTCGCCGAGAACTCCCAGATGGTATTATACCTCACGTCAGATGGCAGTTCTCAGGTGACACTTGTGCAGGTTAGTCTGTAGACCCGAGATCGTCATAGAGTCTTGTGTGATTCCCACTGTGCTTTGATCTCCACCTTACCACGTCCATGAGGGCATGCAAAACGGTGGTCTTTGGGTACAGTCCCGAGTCACATGGAGGCAATGAGCGATAGGAGGGGTTTCGTCTCTCCCGGTATTGGGGGTTGATGTTGCGCTGTGCTCGATTGGCCGTAACAGGGAAGTCCCTGGCCAGGGCTGATCAGAGATTTGCTGGTAAGTGTTACCAGTAGTTTCTCGACCCGTTATGAGCCTCACATCGGCATGACTTATCGAGTATTGGGGTCTGACGTTTACCACCCCTAGACTTGATATGCGACGTATCAGACGAACAGACCGGACTGTACGGTAAGTGTTACTGGTTGGATTCACAGGAGTGTGAGCGGGCTAGCTCGTCGATCTTCTGATCGCTCAATACCCGGATGGCCGTTACGTTTAGCAGACCGCTTGCGGCTTGTGGGTGCTTGATATGATCATCATCTGCTACCGGCGTATTGACGAGTCTTTAGAGTCCTACACAGAGGTTTCCTGGCTCAAGCGAAACGAAATAGGAGCGCATATGAGATATGTGCGGGAGCGAGAATAATGCGTGTATGTGATACCGCATTTCATTCTCGCGATAAATGTTTCGATTGGTTATATTCGATATGACCTAGTTATCGAATCATTGATTCGATAAATCGATACATTGAATACTAGTCGGTTATGTGCGACATGATCGGATCATTGAATCAAATGTTGATTTAATGATTTAATGTATAATTATATATTTGATATATTACTTTGCATTAACTAGTATTGGTTCACTTTATATTGATTTTCTCACTTGATGTGCAAGTTGTATATGTGATATACTTTTGTGCACATATTTGTATCATGTTTGATGATACTTGATCATTTGGTTAAGTGTGAAGAATTAAACCATGGTTAAATGATAATTAGGGTTTTTGCCTTATCATTTATTTATTCATTTCTTTATTTATTTCATTGGATAAATGAAAATGAAATGGTTTGTTTTTGTCATGAAGCTTGTTGAAGCTTCATGAAGCTTTGACCAAAGAGACCATTTTGTCTTCATGCTTAACCCTAACCCATCCACTTACCATGGTCTATTCTCTACACTTAACCCTAGTTAGGATATGATAAGTATTGATTTTCTTTTCTATTATTGGATAACTTATCATATTCTTTTCTTTCTTCTTCATCATCTTCTTCTTGAAGAAAGCTTGATGCCATCAATGGCAACTTGAGATCTAAAGTGAGAAATCCAATTCCAAAGTGAACCCACCTCCTATTTCTTCACCCTCTACCTCTTGCCAAGTTGTTTTGGGTGTTTTCTTCACAAGTTTCACAACTTGGTGAAGTTGGAGCTTGAACTTGTGCAATCTCGACGTAGATCATCTTCGGCACGAAGCCGACGACCTTTTCCGCTCGTTTTTCCGATGAAGCCGACGATTGAGTCTAGGATTCGAGATGGACAGCGAGAGGACGCCTACGTGGAGCTAAGGAAGTGGAGAACCGGATCTACAAAGGTTGTAGCCTCTCTCCTTTAGTTAATATGTTAACTAGTTTAGTTTTTCGCCTAGGATTCTAGCCGACGATCCGTATTAGGGTTTCTCGGCACCATAATTTTTGTAAAATGGCATGGTTGATGCCTTGTGAGACCACTATAGGGTGCCTAGGAACCTTTCACGGACAACCCCATATCTTAACTCATTTAAGAGATGCTCTCTTCCCATTCCATATCTCATATGGAGTGGTAGGCAACAGATTTGGTCGGAACTCTATTCAATAGGTATGCAGCTATCTCAAGTGCATATCCCCAAAAGGAAATAGGTAACTCGGTATTACTCATCATAGAGCGCACCATATCTCATAGGGTGCGATTCCTCTACCCCGATATACTGTTGTGCTGTGGTATATACGGAGGAGTAAGCTGAGAAAGAATCTCATTCTATTTTAAATAGTCTCGGAATTCCGTGCTCCAGTATTCTTCTCCCCGATCATATCGAAGAATTTGAGTACCTTTACCCATCTGGTTCTTAACTTCGTACTTATATTCCCTGAAATTCTCAAAAGATTCATATTTGTTTTTCAACAAGAACGCATGTCCGTATCTTGAGAGAATATCGGTGAATGTGATAAAGTACGCGGAACCATTTCTGGTATGTGTAGACATAGGACCACATGCATCATCATGTATTTGTCCAAGAGTTCAGTAGCACTTTCCCCATTTCCAGTAAACGAAGATTTAGTGACCTAGCCTTTGAGACATGACTGGCAAGTTTCATAAGATGTAAATTTGAACGGATTCAAATATTCATCTTTATGGAACTTTAGCTAGTCTTTTCTTTTCGACATGACCTAGTCTACAATGCCTCAAGAAGACTTCGTTCATTTCTGAATTGTTCCTCTTGTGTGTGTTCTGTACGTTTAGAACTGTAGTTTGATTCAGAACGTATTCACTGTTATACAACATACCTTATCCAATCAACACTTGATTCAGGAAAATATTCATAATATTATTGGTACGAAATAACAGTCATTCAGAATCATTATATTACCAGTTAGTAACACTAGGTGATATTTGCCAACAGATTTGGCTGCAACAATTGCACCATCTCTACTACTAGAGACATATCACTATATCCCAGTTCTTCTATAGCCTATGTAACAAATTACATGTGTGGGATCCTCATCCGGTATCCAATACCCAGGATATAGAGTAAACTGAGAAACAGTTCGTGGTAATGAACACACCCGAAAACAATGCATCAACATGCTTATTCTTTCTTTGGATGGCGTGGGAATCCGAATATTCCCTATTCCTTGCTCAGACTTAAGACAATCATAAGATAGAGTGGAACCTAGCCCAGTATAATAAGTAGGTTCGGTCAATACATCCATATTATTATCTTGATTAAGGCATTTCATTGGTCGCTACCAGGAGAGAGAGAAGGATAATCACTTTGTGTGCGCTCTTTAGAAGATTAGATTGGTTATTATCTTATCTAATCAGGATGGCTCCTACTATTTTTATCAAATCTTTCTTCAAACCCTAAAAGGTAAGATTAGTTGGGATTAGTTACACCCTACAGGTTCGCCAATCGTTCGGTCAGGCAGGTATCGGTACTCCAAGGGAGGTTCCCCATGCTTTCGCATGGACCTAATTAAAATAAACCATGTTTCCCTAGAGGCATAACCCCATTGACACTTTTCTAGAAACCTACTGAATTAGCTAATTGTAAAGTGCAAAACTCTCCCAGGAGTAACTCTTACTCGCAGTGGGTATCGGGATCCAACTATCATATAGAAGGTATGCAATCTCATTGCAAATTTCAACACTTGAAATTCCCGATAATGTTTTTACCCCTAGCCACTTATGACCTTGATAAGATCAACAAACCATAAGCGCTAGTCAAGTTCTACCCATCATTTCTTGATTGAATTAAACCCACCCGCACGACCCTTGACAAGGTCAACAAAGCCGCACAACTACCCTAACTCAATCGCATCACATGCTTGCAGATAAGCACTAATCATCTACCGCACACTACGTCTTGACAAGGTCAACAAACGCAACACGAATACTAAATAGTACTTATCTGAAATGACGGAGGGCTGCGCAGGTTTTTAAGAAAACCATGAGCGTAATGAACATGATATCGTTGTAGAATCCAGTGATTTTGAAAAGGAGTGTTTTTTTAGGCTTTTTCTAGTTTCGCTAAAGAGGTCACTCACGGTGAAGGGATCTCGGCTCTTTCCTCAACGAATGAGGTGCAGGATATTCAGGAATACCACTATGCAAAGCAGGAACTAGAGAAGCTATCAAAAACAAAACCGAGTGGGTTGTAGCATTTGCCAGTTTCGCTAAAGAGGTCACTCCCGGTGAAGGGATCTCGGCTCTTTCCTCATCGAATTAGGTGCTGGATATTCATCCAGGAATACCACTATGCAAAGCAAAAACTAGAGCTACCCTTTTTGAAAATTTGATTCTACAACATCTTTAGATTTCTTTCTTTTCATTAATCGCATTAATGAAGTCCCATCATTTAATGTTTCCTAAACATTACAGAAAAGTAAAACGAAAATATAACGTACGCTTATGCCATCCGCATTCGCCACTGGGCCCCGTCATGCACCGTTAGGTTACTTAACTACTGGCAGAGCGGGGGCTGGACTAGCGCGGGTGCAAAACATAAACAACGTTTATTATATATCATATATATAATATAACATTCGTCTCACGCAGTTATATGATCACATCACAGAACCAAGCAGCAGAAGCAACATATCAAATATTGGATATATTAGGATTTCCGTGTTTTAAATTTAGCCAGTAATATAAAACACGGATTCCATGGTCGTGATGAATAGCAAAACCCACATCCCATAAACCCCTACGAGAGCGGCAAAGTAACCCTACCAATTCTAGAGTTATGAGACCCGTTCTCAACTCCTTGAGATGGTCTCCCACTGGACTCTAGAACCCGGTTACTTGTACTCCCCGCCTTGGGTCTATATTAATGCGGAAAAATAAATAATATACAACAGTGGTGACATCATCCTCAACCCGGAAGTGTCCTAATAAAAGAAAATTACATACAGATTTTACATGAATGAAAATAAAAACTCTCATCTCACATAAAACCACCCGGTTATTCTTATACAACGATCCAATAAAACATATCAGCGACACATAATATCACATATCATCAACGTAAGTAAATACGCATATTCCAAATTCCGTTGACATATAGCAACGAGATTTGGGATACCCCACGTATTACACTTACGGTCGCAGAAAAGAAATGTAAAACTGCAATAATTAGAATCCGCATATCCTTAGACATTATAAACCCGGAATATCACATATTACAAATTTCATGCCTAACTCTATAAACCCCGCATTTTAGTCTCATATCAAAAACCCTTTTCAATAATTTAGTCGGGTAATTCAACAAGATTCCCGACTACCCGATCGAATACGCGTCGGAAACTAGAGTAGATGGCCGCACCCCTGATGCCATCGACTAAGTGAACTTAGGCGAAAATCCGTGGCCGCGAGCACCCGAGTGGGTGCTATTGGTAACGGGGTTCTCCTACAGTCACTTGGTGTAAGGCCACGGTAGCACCCCGGCCGTCTAACAGACGCCAAATGCGGAACAAAAACTTTTTACAACTGGCGCTATCGCGTACTATAATCCGGATCTGCCATTAAAGCTAAACTAACAAACTACAAAGTGGGTAGAAGAGTTATACCGAATGATCCGAGTCCTTCGGTCTTCAACCATCAACCCACGCTTATTGAGGCTGCTCCGATCTCCTGAATCTCCAGTCTCGTCGTCCAGGTGGCACCACGTCGACGGATCTTTAAACGGGCTCCCGCCTCTTAACCGAGGCAACTCGATCGTCAAGTTTGCTAAAAGAGACGACCAAGATGATGTAGAGAATGAGTAGAACACTTTGTCTCATTACGTCCAAAGCTATGGACGAACGGTTAATGAAGTTGCCTTTTGGATCGGGTGAAAAGAGAAACCGATCACATCTAATTTCTATGCACCAAAACTTATATCTTTTCAAATGAACAACCATATCCTTTCTCAACTAAGGGGCCGGCCACTTTATAAAGAGGAGGGGGTGAGTGTAGGAGAAAGGGAGGTAACCCTAAGCAATAATGCATCATCAAAGATCCTAAGCAAATATCCTAGCAAGAACAAAACTCATTAATGCAAATGGTGACACATAATAACACCTCATCATACAATTAATGCATACAATGAATCACTAATCCTAGTCACCAACTTCTAGAAGCATCCACACACATCACCCTTATGACTCACCCAAGTGACAAAAAGATAAATCCGCATTTAACCGAATGTTAAATACGGCTGATAGAAAACTGGAAACTGGTAACTTCCAAAAGCGGTCCCGAAACGGATTTCAGGATAACCCCGTAACAGTATAAACATACCCGCATTTGTATTACGACCGAATACAAATGCAACTGAGACAACAATATTATATCTACACAGTATAATACTGGGTTCCGGCTTAAACCAAAGCCTACTAGTATTATCTGCCCGAAAAATGACACGTGCGAAAACGCACGTGCATTTTCCGAACCCTGCCATAAAACCATACGGCCTTTACAACGTTTCGCCCGAACTTGGGAAAGTGTCTGTGGGGGACTCTAATGACTCATCAACACACTGGCACTAGGTATAACCACTAGCACGTCAGAGGTACAAGCTGTACGTAACGGTTGCCTATATATTGATTGGAAGGGAAGCTGACGAGCGAACTCATCTCTAAACCCTACTGAGCCTAACAGTGTCAATATACATACAGTCCAGTCCGTTCGTCTATGAGTATCGCATATCGAGTCTAGGGGGGTGGATAAAGTCAGACCCCTAATAACGCAATAATTCGTGTCGGTATGAAGCCCATCATCACCTGAGAAACTACTGATCCAAATCAGTAATTCTCCACTAGCTTGGCCGAGGATTTCTAGTGATGGCCACCCGTGTACTGCGCGACATCAACCCCCAATACCGGGAGAGACGAATCCCCGACGATCCGCTCACTGCCTCCATGTGGCTCGGGACTGTACCCAACTAAAACCTGTTTGCACAACTCCTTTGAGCGTGGTAGGGTAGTAATCTAAGCACAGTGGGAACTCACACGAGACAAATGACGATCTCAGGTCGACAAACTAACCTGTACACATGTCACCAGGGAACTGCTATCTGACGATATGTATAACACCAACTAGCATGTTCCCGGCGAGTCCTGTCCGGTGTACTCATAACCCAATGAGCACCTGTATACATCTTAGGTGATCCAACTGACACCAGTGGCTTGTGAGACAGGCCACCGCCCCTCGTCGGGGTCTCGACTGTATACACTAGTCTACTCTGGAGTATCGATGCCCTGTCTCGAAACTCCCACGACTAGGGACACTTTAAGGATGTGCTTACAGACCCCAGCTCCCACGTATATGATCGCCATCATACTGCTGGCAGTCAAGCAAGAATCCTATGGGCTCTATCATCATGCAATAGTGAACTAAAGTATGTATACGATGATAAAGACAAACCAGATAGCATACTATCATTTCCAGCAAGACTGTCATATCGGTATAGGTCCTGCCTCAATCATTGCAATCACGTACCTGCGATCCAATAATTGACTTTGAGGGCACTATCTCCAACAATCTCCCAGTTTCACTTAAGGCTAATTATTGCGATGTCGCATACTCACAGCCCGTGTGATACCGAACACCCAACTCCTCTACTAATCAGTTTCACAAAGCTAGTTTGTAAAACTCTTGTGTTCGAGAAATAGCCTCAGTGAGTGGATCCGCCCTGATGTTTCTTTCTATATCTCTCTAAATCTCAAGTTCGCGGAGAAAGCCATCTCCCGAATCGAGTAATACCTGTCTTAGAATATGTCTGAATATCTGATGGGACCTACTTCATAAATGAACTCCAAATCCAAACTTCTTAGACTGTATCGATAACTGAACCTAATCAGTATCCAGCACTATGCCTCCCATAGTATCCTCTTGGACCACCTGTCCATAATACTGTCCCTTGTCAGAGGGAAAACTATAACTCTGAAAATCACTCTGTCAACCATGTCACCTCTGAAGCCTGGAATGATAACCGTCTCCTGAAGGAGGCTGCCGTCATCAAGTCCGTAGAACATGCACTTATGTTCTAAATCTGCTTCCTTATGTTTCTTCAGGATTGGATTAATATAAACTTATTGCATCAAGTGCAAAAACTACATCTGGTGTGGTACTTGATATCTCATGATTGACTCAATTGCCTAAGCAAGTGATCTGCCAATCATGCACATCCCTCTCTCCTTTAGTCTCTAAGACACCTTTAGAGAGGGTGACTCCATCACCTGCAGGCACACCACCATGCCAAGAGTCATCTATTCTAAAATACTATTAGAATACTGTCAAAGTATCCACATTGGGAAACTATCCAAATCTTGATCTAAAACCATAGATCTAGAAACCAGAATGTCTGATATTATATCCATATCCTTTGTGGAGAAACAAATGTGTGACGACCAAAGTACAACCGACCGTAGTATAGGAATTTTACTTCCTACTCTGTGTATGTCATCCAAATACCAGGACATCACACCCTACTACCTTCTTAACAGATCCATCCCCTATTCTGATGAAGTCAAACCCATGACTGTCACATCAAAAATAGATGATCTATCTCCGCTATATTTGCTCAAGTCTATAAACAGACATAAGCTACTTGCCCACTATGCTTCCGCTGCTCCCACTGACTACGATAACCTACTGGCAGAATAATATATATGTACACTTCTAAAGCTAGTTTAGAACGACGCTATACATAACCTCCTGCCGGGTCTCATATCCTGGAACAACCGTAGTGTCAAGTCTGGGTAAACAAGAACCTCCCTGTCACCGTCCTTGAGGCTACCGGAGTACCTTCCGGGTGTCTGAGGTTACCCACCATATCTACGGAGTGGCTATTGGAATGTCAAACCTGATTGAATATATATGTCCTATTAAATTTTCCATAATCGTTTGCGGTTCTAGAATCACTTCCAGTTCTACCATACTCCCACTACTGTTTTCTGAAAAAGTCCATTTTAATAGAACTGTGGCGAGTCAAGAACAATATCACTATTGATCTTCCAGATGGTAGAAATGTCAACCCTCGTCAAAGCCAGGGTCAACCCACAAACTGCCATTACAGAAACGTGCCTTGAGTTATCCAGTGTCTGGTTTTAAGCATAAGCTGGACAATTCCCCGTACCTTAACATCGTTAAGATATGAACCATTCTATATCCAATATAGAAACTGAAGCACTAATTCAATTGGAACCAGATTCAAATCATGCAGCTGTCTCCAGTGCATATCAACTTAATAGAAAGTGGCTACTCAGCATTACTCAACTTAGGAATCCATCCAATTATGAGTAACCCGAAAGAGAAACAAGTTTCTCAAAATCATTACTTGAATACCAATCACAAGAATCTACATCTTCAATTTCTTTGAAGAATTCCGATACTTGCGATACTTGGTTCTTTACTTTATTCTTATACCCACAACTTCTCAAAACTTAGACATTGTATTTCTACGAAACACTTGTCTAAAAACTAGAGAAGTCACAAGTAAAAAGAACATAGTAGGAGGACCTACCCCTTTGTCCTGACGGACACTGGACAACATACAATACTCTGTATAAGTCCGCTGAGTTGAATAACTCAAAACCAGTGCATCGTAGGTTGAAAACTGTACCCAGGCGATTTCCTCAAATATCACAAATTACAACGAATTCCGATATAATGAGGATGACCATCTAATTCCCAATAACTTACTCCCACTCAGCATCTGTAAAAACCATACAGATATGAGAATGAAACCTGGTAAATACATACCCTGGAGTAAGTATCTAATCAGAAAAACAGTTTTCTTTTAACAATGCGCAGTGAAACTGAAACATGAAAATGTTTCATAGGGGTATCCTGGTATTCCTAGTAATGCCTCTTCCATAATTCATGACTTTAACCGTATATTTCATTTCCATCTCTCCAAATCGCTTTATTTGTCTTTATTCATTATCTTCTGTACACCATCGTTAGGCTAAGTGGTTTTCTTCCTTCCCTACCGTTCGGCACCTGCCTATGGTTTGGAAGAAGACTATCCAGTAAGCATAATAGGTGTACCCTCCTAAACCAAGGAGTACTCTTAACTTGAGAGAAGGTGGTGATAAAAGACAACTGAATAATACCTTATTCTTTTAAAGGTGAAATAGGAGTGGCGATGAAGTACGTGGTTTGGTCGTGAATGATAACAGTCGCAATTTACTTTGCCCTCTTTCTAATCCCTTTATTTTGTCTTTAGTTATTACCTTCTGTACACCCTACTTAGGCTAATTGGTTGTCTTCATTCCCTACCTTTCGGCACCTGCCTATGGTTTGGAATAAGACTATCCAATAAGCGTAATAGGTGTACTCTCCTAAACTAAGGAGCCCTCGCAACCTGAGAGAAGATGATAATAAAAGACAACTGAATAAACCAATTCTATTTCTCCTGAACCTGGATCCATCCTCGAAGTAGTACCTTCGAGTTCGTATATAACCATACGATGGATCTATCCAATGGAAGTGGATGTCCGTAGTAATACGGGGTGTTCTGAGAAATACAAAGGGAAAAAGAAGGAGCGACAATGACTTATGCAACTTGGACAATCCAAAAGCCAGTATTTTAAGAAGGTTCGGTCAACTTGGTTACTGAGTCATAGTCTAGGGTCGGTCAAAGGTTGCTGCCAAAGAGAGAGAGAGAAAAGAATCACTCTGCTTGCACTCTAACCTAGATCAGAATGGTTATCACTTTATCTAATCAGGAAACCTCCCACTGTAATCTCAAATTCTCCTCCAAACCTGAAAGAAGAATTGGTCGGGATCATCCGAAGAGTAAACTAACTCATCAGTGGGAATCGGGATCCAACTATCATCGCATGATAACTTGATGGAATCCACTCAAGTTATCACACTCCAGAAGGTATGCGCATGCCTGGCAAGTTTCAGTTTATATTTGAAACTCCCGATGTGATTTTTGCCTCATGCTCTTATGACCTTGACTTTGGCCAACAAATCATAAGTCACATGTCAAGTTCTACCCGTCATTGTCCAGGTTAATTTGAACCCATCCGCACATACCCTTGACTTTGGCCAACAAGGCAGTACGACTGTCCCAAACCAACGCATCTATCTATGCAACAGATGAATGTTCAGCAGCTACCAAACACTATGCCTTGACTTTGGCCAACAAACATAGCTTGAATACTACTGACAATCCATAAGAAATAACGGAGGGCTACGGCTGGTTTTTGGCGAAAAACCTTTAACGTAATGAACTTGATCTCGTTGAAGGAACCTGATAGCTTTTTATAAAAATATAGTGGCGAAAACGTTTTGCTAAAGAGGTCACTCCCGGTGAAGGGATCTCGGCTCTTTCCTCATGGAATGAGGTGCAGGATATTCCAACTGAATACCGCGATGCAAAGCAACTCGTAATCGACTATATTGAAGTTATTACCCTGATGCAAACTTTTGCCCAAGGGGTCTCTCCCGGTGAAGGGATATCAGCCCTTGCCTCGTCGAATGAGGTGCAGGATATTCTAAACTGAATATCACTATGCATAACAAAAGGAAACGTCTTTGTAATAACACTTTTTAAATTAGTTCCAACAACATCAAATATAGGTTTGTTTTATCTTGCATTGATAAGAATCAACGCAGTCCCATCAATCAATCACACCAGAAAAGAATGAAAATAAAATGTACGTATATGCCATCCGCATTCGTCACTGGGTCCCGTCATCACCCGTTAGGTTACTTAACTAACGACAGAGCGGGGGCTGGACTAGCGCGGGTGTAAAACATATACAACATCTAATAGTATATATACCAATATACAATAATCGCTCCAGGCGTAATAATATGCAACATTACAGAAAAGTAATAAGCATCACAGAACAATACAGATAATCTGGGATCCCCGGGTTTCACAGAGCCGCTACTGAAACCCGACGTTCCCCTGGTCGTGTGGATAGCCTGTGCAATGAAACCTAGACCCCTACGGGTGCGACAAGTTACCCGCCAAAACCTGAAGCGAGGTAGTCCCCACAGCATAGTGAATGGAACACCCGGCACTTCACGGAATCCGGTAAATTGAGCACCCCTCCTTGGGTCAACCTGTACCCCCTACAAGTGCGGCGAATAGTCTGCCAATTCTAGAGTGAGGTCCCTCTGCCTCTCAAAGCCATGAGATACGGACCAGTTGCCCTCCAGAACCCGGCTATCTGTGCACTCCTTCGCGGGATAAACCTAGTACAGAAATAAAAATATGTACAACGGGTACATCGACCTCAATCCGGTCGTGCCCTAAAAGAATATTATACAAACAGGCAGTGATGGCAGTTCACATGTTGGACGCTCACCCTGCAATATCAAATGTACAAATAAATCCAAACTGCACTACCATTGCACACTGCTATCCACCACGACATATCCGCAACATCACAGCACAACACAGAACATCAACGCAAATGTCACGTTCGCAAACCCGTCTAAAAGAACTATAGCAATCAGACGCGATTTACCAATCAAATGGCATTCCCGGTCGGAGATATAATGTAAATACTGCATACTAACAAATTTAAAATTTCGATCGACTAAATTTCCCGAAGTGGGCCCCACGTACATCTGCTGTACAGTAACCAAATCTGGGCCCAAAAGAACTATACCAAAAACCACAATTTCCAAAATGAAGCTCTCTGGGAAAAATTGATGCACTGTTCCCTCTAAAGCGCCGCGGTTCCGCGGTCAAACCCTAGGTTTGCCCGTGGATTCGCGGTGCTCTTGTGGGATCACATGCCCAACTTTTTCCAGTATGCTTATAAAACCCTGCACAACTTTCTGTAATATGTAAAATTATTTTTAGGCCCTTTAAAAATCGACAGAAACCTGTGTGCATGGAATTTTACGGTTTTCGAAAATCCGTTCGATCGATGTTTTAAACGCGTTAGCACAAGTTAGTAAAGCTTAATGGTGAGGCTCTGATACCACTGTAAGGCCACGGTAGCACCCCGGCCGTCTAACAGACGCCAAATACGGAACAAAAACTTTTTACAACTGGCGCTATCGCCTACTATAATCCGGATCTTCCATTAAAGCTAAACTAACAAACTACAAAGTGGGTAGAAGAGTTATACCGAACGAGCCGAGTCCTTCGGTCTTCAACCATTATCCCACGCTTGTTGCGGCTGCTCCGATCTCCTGAATCTCCAGTCTCGTCGTCCAGGTGGTGTAGGGTTCCTAGGCACACTAATGAAGTCTCACAAGGCATCAAACATGGCTAATTCAAATTTTACGGGTGCCTACAAACCCAAATACGGATCGTTAACTAGATATATGGGCGATGCAAGCAAGTAAACGAATTAAATGCTAAAGGAAAGTGGCTACAACCTTTGTAGATCCGGTTCTCCACCTCCATGGCTCCGCGATGAAGTCTCCTCGCTGTACAAATCGGATCTTGGGCTCTAGTGTCGGCTTCATCGGAGAAAAAGCGGGCTAGGTCATCAACGACGATGCCGAAGATGATCTACGTCGAGGCATCGCTAGATCAAGCTCCAACTTCACCAAGTCAAGAAAACTTGTGAAGGAAACACCCTATACTACTTGGCAAGAGGTAGAGGATGAAGAAATAGGAGGTGGGTTCACTTTAGAATTGGATTTCTCACTTATATGCTCAACTTGCCATTGATGAAGACAAGCTTCTTCATTTTGTTGAAGATGAAGAGGAAGAAGAAGATATATGATAAGTTATTTAAAAGGAAAAATAAAAAGAATACTTATCATGACTTCAACCATGGTTTAGTGTAGAGATTTAACTAAGGTTAGATGAGTGGTTAGGGTTAGAGAAGAGACAAGAATGGTGGACTTGTTCAAAGCTTCAAGAAGCTTCAAAGAAAAAACAAACTAAGCCACCATTTCTTTTTCTCTTTATCTTTTCCAAAACAATAATAAATGGATAAATAAATAAGAGAAAAGAAATCTTAACCATTCACTAAACATGGTTTAATCTTTACACAAACCCAAATGAGCAAGTATCATCAAACATGATACAATCTTGTGCACAAAAATATATCATATACACAATGTGCACTTCAAGTGAGAAAATCCTTTTAAAGTGAACAAATATTAGTTAATGCAAAGTAATATATCAAATATATAATTATACATTAAATCATTAAATCAACACTTGATTCAATGATCCGGTCATGTCGCATATAACCGGCTAGTATCCAATGTATCGGCTTATCGAATCAATCCTTGATTCGATAACTAGGTTATATCGCATACAACCATTCGACACATTCATCGGGAGAATGAAATACGGTATCACATACACGAATTATTCTTGGTCCCGCACATATCTCATATGCGCTCCTATTTCGTTTCGCTTGAACCAGGAAACCTCTGTGTAGGACTCTAAAGACTCGTCAATACGCCGGCAGCAGATGATGATCATATCAAGCACCCACAAGCCGCAAGCGGTCTGCTAAACGTAACGGCCACCCGGGTATTGAGCGATCAGAAGATCAACGAGCAAGCCCGCTCACACTCCTGAGAATCCAACCAGTAACACTTACCGTACAGTCCGGTCTGTTCGTCTGATATGCCGCATATCTCGCCTAGGGGTGGTAAACGTCAGACCCCAATAGCTTGATAAGTCATGCCGACGTAGGGTCCAGAACATTCGTGAAACTACTGATAACTCTTACCAGTATATCACTGCAACCCTGGCCAGGGATTTCCTGTTATGGCCAGTCGTGCATTGCGCAACATCAACCCCCAATACCGGGAGAAACGAATCCCCTCCTATCGCTCATTGCCTCCTTGTGAATCGGGACTGTACCCAAAAACCACCTGTTTGCACGACTCAGTAGAGCCGTGGTAGGGTGGAAATCAAAGCACAGTGGGAGACACACAAGACTCTATGACGATCTCGGGTCAACAGACTAAGCTGTACCAGTGTCACCAGAGAACTGCCATCTGACGTGAGGTATAATACCATCTGGGAGTTCTCGGCGAGTCCGTTCAGTGTACCCAGTCTGCACTGAGCACCCGCATACCATCTCCGATGTCAAACACCAATGGATATGGGATCATCCATCGCCCATCACATGGGTCGAGAAGATATACGCTAGTCTACTCTGGAATATCGATGCCCCGTCTCGATATTCCCACGACTAGGAACAATGAAGGATGTACTCATGGACTACCCAGGCCCCACTAGTATGATTTACATCATAGTCCTGGAAGTCGAGTACACTTCTTAAGGGCTTTATCAACATGTAACAGAGAGACAGAAAGTATACACGTTAAGATAAAGAGCAACCAGATAGCGTACTATCATGTCGAGCAAGAAAGTCCTACCTATATATGTCCCAGCATCCACTACAATATACATCCAATGTACAGTAATGGCGTCTAGGGCATACATATAACTAACAATCTCCCACTTGCACTAGGGCCATCTGTAGCAGTGGTTGCAGTATCACATACTCAACCATCCCCTAAAAGTCTATCTTTGGGAAAAGGCCTTCGTGAGTAGATCCGCCGTGTTGTCCTCTGAGTCTACTCTCCTAACCTCGATCATCCTGGAGATTAACTATCTCCATGATCAGGTGACGCTGCCTCAGAATATGTCTGGGTCACTGATGGGACCAGGGTTCCAGGGCCAAAACCACACTTCCATTGTCATACAATGGCAGGAACCTAGTTCATCTTATGAACCAATATACACCCAAACTGCCTCTTTGGTAGTATCTTTAATAGCGATGTTACCAGCCTTTATCGTCTAGTTTGCCACGGTATCTAGCTTGGAACTCTTCCAATATACCGTCCCTTTACTGAGGGTAAAGACAATGCCTGTGACTGACATTCAGTCGTCTTTATCACCCTGGAACCCTTCCAGTGATTCTCCCCAGGATCGATTGATACCATCTCACTACATCTAGTGAGAATCCTAGCATCCAATTACATCTATCTCATAGATGAAAACTCAGGATTTTAGGAGGTATCACTTTGATCCTATTGGAGAATCTTTGTGATAATAGGAGATCGACCGATCGTAGCATAGGAAACTCTTTTCCTATCAAGAGTATGTTGTCCACGTACAATACGAGGATAACCACCTTACTCTCTACTACCGTTTTGTATATACAAGGTTCATCTACTATTTTGATGAAGTCAAATACTTTGACTACCACATCAAAACAGATGTTCCAACTCCGCGATGCCTGCTTCATCACATAAAACATCTTGCACACGTTTCCGCTGCTCCCACTGTTTACGTAGCCCTCTGGCTGTGTTCTTATAGACATTCTCTTCTAAATCATTATTTAGAAAATTAGTCATGGCACCCAACCACCAGATATCGCAGTTATGGTATGTAGCAGTGGCAAGTAGGATCTGGATGGACTTAAGCATAGTCCCTGGAAAAGGTTTCATCATTATCCGTGCCTGGTCGATGATGAAAAGCTTTAATAAGTCTAGCTTTGAAAGTCTCAACCTTTCCATCTACACCAAGTAATCTTCTCAAGATATACTTGCTCCTGATGGGGATTTAACCCTTCAGATATCGCAATCAAAGTCCATACTTTGTTGGTGTATAAGGATTCCATCTCAGATCACTAAGCATGCAGCCATTCTTACAGAGTCCCTATTCTCGATGGCCTGCTCGAAACTGGTTGGGCCATCATCTCATGATGCAATCCTCGCTCCCACTGTCATCGAGAAACCGAGGTATCTCTCAGGCAGGCGAGGAACCCTACCAGATCGGCGGAGAGGCTGAGGTTCGTCGGGGACTATAGAATCCTTTGGTTCTGTCAAATCTTCAGCTGTAGTTTCGTATAGCTGGAACCTTTCCAGTTCTACAGAACTGACCTTGCCTTGATCTTGTCCGGATTTTGCTTTTGACATAGGCCGGACAATCCCAAATCTTAACTTACTTAAGAGATAGGATCTTCCCACACCATATCTTATATGGAGTGGTAGGCACTGATTTGATTCGAACCTAATTCAATAGGTATGCAGCTTCTCAAGCGCATAACTCCCAAAAAGGAAATAGGTAACTTAGTAGTACTCATCATAGAGCACACCTTATCATATAGGGTGTGATTGCTCCGCCCCGATATACCATCGTGCTATGGTTTATACGGAGGAGTAATGCTGAGAGAGAATCTCATTTTCTTTTAGAATAGTCCAGGAATGCCATGCACAAGTATTCTCCTCCCTGATCTCATCATAGGACATAATACTTATACCCGGTTGTTGGTTCTCTACTTCTAACTTATATTCTGTGAATATCTCAAAAGGTTCGGACTTGTGTTTCAACAGGAACATATGTCAGAATCTTGAGAGATCATCAGAGAACGTAATGAAGTATAAAGAACCAGTCCTGGCATGTGTAGACAGGAGACCTTACATACATCATAATGTATCAGTCCCAAGAGTTTACTAACTCTTTCTCTGTTTCTAACAAACAGAGCTATGGTCATTTTATCTTTGTGACATGACTGGCAAGTTTCACAAGATGTAAATTCAAACTGATTTAAATATGCATCTAAAATGTAACTTCAGCCAGTCGGGTCGCATTGATATGACCAAGTCTACAATGCCTCAAGAATGATTCGTTCATTTCTGAACTCTTCCTCTTGTGTGTGTTCTGAATACTAAGAACTGTAGTTTGATTTAGAACGTTAATGCTTTTAGATAACGCGCCTAAACCGATCAACTTTTGATATAGGAAATGTTCAAAACATTATCCAACAATACAAAATTTTATCATTTCTTTACTAATAAAGAGACTGATATGATTTTGTATATCAGGTTCGGTATCTAATAGCATTTGTTCAGAATCAATGTATTCATAATACAGGGTGACAGTGACTAACAGACTTGGCTGCAACACTTGCCCCGTTTTCTGCCTCATGAAACTTATCACCCGTTCTCAGTTTTTCTACCTTTTTGTAGCCCTATGTAACAGATTACATATCTGGGATCCTGATCCGGTATCATATACCCAGGATGCAGAGGATACTGAGAAACAGTTCTTTGTAATGAACACACCCGAAGGAGATGCATCATATGCACTTTCTTCGTTTGGGCGGCATAGGAATTATGGTATTCCCCAATTTCCTGCTCTGTCTTATAACAATTATAAGTTGGAGCGGGACCAACGTTCCCCAGCTCAGTATAACAAGCGGGTTCGGTCAATATCCGTATTATTATCTTGATTAAGGCGTGATATGGTCGCTACCAGGAGAGAGAGAGAAGAAAACACTCTGCGTGCGCTCTTGCAAGATTAGATTGGTTATATATTTTATCTAATCAGGATGGCTCCCACTGTTTTTATCAAATCTTCCTTCAAACCCTAAAAGGAAAGACTAGCCGGGATTAATTACACTCTACAAGTTCGCCAATCTTTCAGCCAGGCCAGTGTCGGTACTTTGAGGGAGGTTCCCCGTGCTTTCGCACGGACCTAATTACAGTAAACCTCGTTTTCCCAGAGGCGTAACCCCGTTGACACCTTTCTAGACACCTACTTGATCGGCTAATTGCAAAGTGCAAAACTCTCCCAGGAGTAACAATTACTCGCAGTGGGTATCGGGATCCAACTATCACATAGAAGGTATGCAATCTCATTGCAAATTTCAACACTTGAAACTCCCGATATAGGTTTTTACCCCTAGCACTTATGACCTTAACTAAGGTCAACAAATCATAAGTACTAGTCAAGTTCTACCCGTCATTTCGTGATTAATTAGACCCACCCACATGACCCTTAACTAAGGTCAACAAAGTCACGCGACTGTCCTAACTAATCGCATCATATGCGGTGTAGGAAGACATCACTTAGCTACCGTACACTGTGCCTTAACTAAGGTCAACAAACACAGCACGAATACTAAGTACTCTACTTCCTAAAATGACGGAGGGTTGCGAATAGTTTTTATGAAAACCTTTAACGCTTTGAACTTGATCTCGTTGCGGAATCAAATGGTTTTTAAATGGAATGTTTTTGAAGCTTTTCTAGTTTTGCTAAAGGGGTCACTCCCGGTGAAAAGATCGTCGGCCCTTTCCTCGTCGAATGAGGTGCGGGATATATCATATATATCACTGTGCAAAGAAGAAACTATAGAAGCAATCAAATGACAAACCGAGGGTTGTAGTATCTGCCAGTTATTGCTAAAGGAGTCACTCCCGGTGAAGGGATCTCGGTCCTTTCCTCATCGAATAAGGTGCAGGATGTTCTATAATGAACACCGCGATGCAAAGAAAGAACTGTAGCTGCCTGTTTTATTTAGAAATTCGATTCCACAACATCAATTAGGTTTATTTTCTTTCATTAATCTCATTAATGAATATCCCATCATTTAAATCCACCTAAACATCACAGATAAAAATAACGTACGCTTATGCCATCCGCATTCGCCTCGATGTCCCGTCTGCATCGTTAGGTTAGGTAACTAACGCCAGAGCGAGGCAGGGCTAGCGCGGGTGTAAAACATAAGCAACGTCTATATAATATATCATATATACTATATACAATATCTATCACATGATCACAGCACAGATAAATCACAGCAGAAGAAACATATGAAATATTGGATATACTAGGACGTCCGTGTTTTCAATACGAGCCAGTATAAAACAAGGATTCCACGGTCGTGATGAATAGCCAATCCCACACCCCTAGACCCCTACGAGAGCGGCAAGCAACCCTACCAATTCTAGGGTTAGGAGACCCGGACTCGACTCCTCGAGATGGTCTCCCACTGGACCCTAGAACCCGGTTACTTGTGCTCCCCTCCTTGGGTCTATCCTAGTGCAGAAAAGTAAATAATATACATCAACGGTGACATCTTCCGCAACCTGGAAGTGCCCCAATAAAAGAATATTACATACAAGTTTTTACATGAATGAAAATGAAAAACACTCATCTCACATAAAAAAAACCCCGGCTATTCAAACACGACGATCCAATATAACATATCCAGCAACACATAACATCACATGTCATCAACGTAAGTAAATATGCGCATCCCAATTGTCGTTGACATATAGCAACGAAACCGGCGACATCACATATTACACTTACGGTCACAGAAAAGAAAGTGTAAAACTACAACAGTTGGAATCCGCAACCACCTCAGACATCGCATGCCTGATCAAATGAATTCTTTAGACATCGCATGCCTAACAATTATAAACCCCGCATTTTAGTCTCATTATCGAAAACACTTTTCAATATCAAGTCGGGCAATTCAACAAGATTCCCGACATTTTGATCGAATGCTCGTCGCAAACTTTAGTAGACGGTCGCACCCCCGATACCGTCGACAAAGTGCACCAAGACGGAACACCGCTACCGCGAGCACCCGAACGGATGCTTTCGGCGACGGGGTTCTCCTACAGTCACTTGGTCGGGGCTATGGAGTGAGGTTGTCTATTAAGTTTACCCGGCGAGTATCCGCGTACGCTGCGTGATTGCGACGGACTTTTGATCACATCAAAATTCCGTGGCAACCGATCAAGTGAGACTAAAGTGCTATGTTTATAACATTCATTCAGTTATCACATAACTTTTGTGAATTCCAATTGTTGTATCACATTCCGGATAAACAGAAAATGTTAAACTTTCCGATTGAACATTCGAACACCCAAGTTTTCCCGAAACAGCTCAACACATGAAATAAGTCTAACAACATTCAGTTCGTGCCTCAGTACCAACGGTCCAGCCGTAGAAGGGTCAAGCCAACGCCTCACATGTGGCACGCCGTACTGCCCCAAACCCGAAGGTTCAAAGGGCAGTTCAAGACGGTCACATAATCGAGTTAAGGTTTGTTGTCTTCTAGAGGGTCCATCGCGTTACTTGCACTACTTAGAACATCGTTGAACTACGGAAAAATCCAACAATTGGAAATTTCCCGGCAGGGGAAAAAGTGGGTATTTATATCCGGTCGAACTTTTAACATATTCTAAAAATACCCGGAAAAACACACTGACAAAATTAGACAATCCGATCGATACACCGAGTCCCCAATACAACCCAGAAAATTCAACTCTTGAAAAATTATTAAACATTCACAGGAAAACCAGCACTGCAAACTAGGAATTACTGTGCAAAATTTATTGCGTGAAGAGGCTAAAGGGCCGCGGAACCGCCGCATTAGCATGCTAATGTCGCGGTTCCGCCGCGCTTTGGTGGAGCTAGGGGCCCCGTTTTATACAGTAATTCTTAGAATCTTCTACTGAGTTTTCTGAATATTTTTAATCTGGAAAAAACCACGTTTTTCAAAAATGTCCAGAGAGCAAAATGCGATTGGGGTTTCGGTTCAATCGGACTTCTAATTCCGTCTACGCATCGCCTAAGGCTCTAGCTAGGCTCTGATACCACTGTAGGTCAGGCAGCCACCCCATCCAATGGGGTCGCTGTGGCACCAACGGGTCCCTCAGCCGCTACTTTTTACGCATGCCCCCTCGCGAGGACTACAACCCGCCGGAACACCTTCCGGTCTCGGGACACCCTGAGGGTAAGAGCCTATGCTTCGCCACACTGTCACACAGTGAGAACCCCCCATAGGTCGACATCCAATGCCTAGTAGCTCTGATACCACTGTAGGGTTCCTAGGCACACTAATGAAGTCTCACAAGGCATCAAACATGGCTAATTCAAATTTTACGGGTGCCTACAAACCATAATACGGATCGTTAACTAGATATATGGGCGATGCAAGCAAGTAAACGAATTAAATGCTAAAGGAAAGTGGCTACAACCTTTGTAGATCCGGTTCTCCACCTCCATGGCTCCGCGATGAAGTCTCCTCGCTGTACAAATCGGATCTTGGGCTCTAGCGTCGGCTTCATCGGAGAAAAAGCGGGCTAGGTCATCAACGACGATGCCGAAGATGATCTACGTCGAGGCATCGCTAGATCAAGCTCCAACTTCACCAAGTCAAGAAAACTTGTGAAGGAAACACCCTATACTACTTGGCAAGAGGTAGAGGATGAAGAAATAGGAGGTGGGTTCACTTTAGAATTGGATTTCTCACTCATATGCTCAACTTGCCATTGATGAAGACAAGCTTCTTCATTTTATTGAAGATGAAGAGGAAGAAGAAGATATATGATAAGTTATTTAAAAGGAAAAATAAAAAGAATACTTATTATGACTTCAACCATGGTTTAGTGTAGAGATTTAACTAAGGTTAGATGAGTGGTTAGGGTTAGAGAAGAGACAAGAATGGTGGACTTGTTCAAAGCTTCAAGAAGCTTCAAAGAAAAAACAAACTAAGCCACCATTTCTTTTTCTCTTTATCTTTTCCAAAACAATAATAAATGGATAAATAAATAAGAGAAAAGAAACCTTAACCATTCACTAAACATGGTATAAACATACCCGTATTTGTATTACTACCGAATACAAATGCAACTGAGACAAAAATATTATATCTACACAGTATAATACTGGGTTCCGGCTTAAACCAAAGCCTACTAGTATTATCTGCCCGAAAAATGACACGTGCGAAAACGCACGTGCATTTTCCGAACCCTGCCATAAAACCATACGGCCTTTACAACGTTTCGCCCGAACTTGGGAAAGTGTCTGTGGGGGACTCTAATGACTCATCAACACACTGGCACTAGGTATAACCACTAGCACGTCAGAGGTACAAGCTGTACGTAACGGTTGCCTATATATTGATTGGAAGGGAAGCTGACGAGCGAACTCATCTCTAAACCCTACTGAGCCTAACAGTGTCAATATACATACAGTCCAGTCCGTTCGTCTATGAGTATCGCATATCGAGTCTAGGGGGGTGGATAAAGTCAGACCCCTAATAACGCAATAATTCATGTCGGTATGAAGCCCATCATCACCTGAGAAACTACTGATCCAAATCAGTAATTCTCCACTAGCTTGGCCGAGGATTTCTAGTGATGGCCACCCGTGTACTGCGCGACATCAACCCCCAATACCGGGAGAGACGAATCCCCGACGATCCGCTCACTGCCTCCATGTGGCTCGGGACTGTACCCAACTAAAACCTGTTTGCACAACTCCTTTGAGCGTGGTAGGGTAGTAATCTAAGCACAGTGGGAACTCACACGAGACAAATGACGATCTCAGGTCGACAAACTAACCTGTACACATGTCACCAGGGAACTGCTATCTGACGATAAGTATAATACCAACTAACATGTTCCCAGCGAGTCCTGTCCGGTGTACTCATAACCCAATAAGCACCTGTATACATCTTAGGTGATCCAACTGACACCAGTGGCTTGTGAGACCGGCCACTGCCCCTCGTCAGGGTCTCGACTGTATACACTAGTCTACTTTGGAGTATCGATGCTCTGTCTCGAAACTCCCACGACTAGGGACACTTTAAGGATGTGCTTACAGACCCCAGCTCCCACGTATATGATCGCCATCATACTGCTGGCAGTCAAGCAAGAATCCTATGGGCTCTATCATCATGCAATAGTGAACTAAAGCATGTATACGATGATAAAGACAAACCAGATAGCATACTATCATTTCGAGCAAGACGGTCATATCGGTATAGGTCCTGCCTCAATCATTGCAATCACGTACCTGCGATCCAATAATTGACTTTGAGGGCATTATCTCCAACACTTGGTCGGGGCAATGGGGTGTGGGTACCTAGTACAGTTATTCGGCGAGTATTCACGTACGATGAGTGATTGCGACGGAGTTTCGATCCGAATCGAAACTTCATAGCAATCGATCTACCGAGACTAAAATGCTAGATTTATAAACACTATCTGGTTTTCACAAAACTAATTAAATGCTGATCCTCACTACTGCATCCATATCAAACTAAAACCCAAAATGATGCAACAATTACGATTACAAAACACTCCGTATTAGCCCCTAAACAAAATTAACATCACATGTAATTTTGGACTAATCAAACAATACCTGAAAACCCAAAATCCAAGCAGCAAGAACACCCAAAATACGAGACCAAATAGGGAATGGGGGACCGGCCAAGCCGGGTTTTCTAGGAATTTCCCCGGGTCAAAACTGGTGAAATGGTCTCTAATTTTCTTAGTGTTCTTATTGTATCTCATACAACAATCTGCAGTTGTTTAAAAAATTTTCAGAGGAAGTTTTGAAATCGACAGAAACTGTGATCTTGGGTTCCAGTGTTTCGGAGTTTTTTGGTTTCATAATTGTAATTACATCGTCTAATCTTATAGCCTTGGCTTTGATACCATATAAGACTACCCTAGAACCATCATGAGGTCCAAGTGACATCAAGCATGCCAAATTCAAATTTTAATAGGTGCTGAGCTAGACTAAACAAGATCTTTAGCTAGTTGATTAGGGTTTAAAGTTTGATATCAAGAAAACTAGAAGAAGTGAAAGATGGCTATACCTTCGTAGATCAAGTCCTTCACTTCACATGCTCCATGTAGTAGTCCCGCGACTCCACTAGTCTCCACTTGAGGGTTTGGATGAGCTTCCTCCGATGACCTTCGTGCCGAATATAATCCACGCGAAGTCCCTCCAACTCAAGCTACCTCTACAATAAACTCTTTAGCGTAGGAAACACGCTACACTCGATCGCTAGTCAAGTGTAGGATAGTAAAGTAGGGGATGTTAAAGCTCACAAGTTTGTGTTCAAGCTTCATGATTCACATCTCATGTGAGGGTTGAAGCTTGAATAATGACATTGAGGAAGAAGAAGAAGCTAGAGAGCATGAGAGCAAAAATGGGAGCAACTCAAGAAAAAGGCTAAGTGTTAGAATGAGCAAGTGAGAATGGAAACTCTTGACACCTCACTTATTCAAGCATGGAATTATTGCAATATTAAATTGCAACCATGCTTGAATAGTGAGTCAAGATGATTAAACAATGAATAAAGCCTATGCTTGCAACCATACTCCCAAAGTCTTCCATTTTCCACCTTATTTTCCATTTTTCTCAAAAATAGAAATCATGCCATGCTACATATATATATTTATATATATATATATATTAATACATATAAGAAAATATTTAGTGAGCTAATGATATTAGTTAAGATATAATTATATCACATATAATATATATCACATTATTAAATCAACACTTGATTTAATAATCCGGTTATATCACATATGACCGACTAATATCATTTGTCTGTGTATCACATTATCAAATCAACACTTAATTCAATAATCTGGTTATATCACATATAACCTAACTCGATAACAGATAACTGCCAGATTACAATACTGTATCACATACATGTATTTAAATAGGCCTACACACATATCACATATGTATCCTACTTCGTTTCGCTTGAACCAGGAAACTTCTGTGTGGGACTCTAAAGACTCGTCAATACGCCAGTAGTAGGTGATGATCACATCAGTCACCTACAAGCCATCAACGGTACTAGCTGGACGTAACGGCTACCCGGGTATTGAGCAATATAAAGATCAACAAACAAGCATGTCCATACTCTCCATGAAGCCTATCAGTAACACTACCATACAGTCCGGTCTCTTCGTCTGATATGTCGCATATCATGTCTAGGGGTGGTTAACATCAGACCCCAGTAACGTGATAAGTCATGCCGATATCTGGCCTATAACGGTTCGAGAAACTACTGATAACACTCATCAGTAGATCTCAGTAGCAGCCCTGGCCAGGGACTTCCAGTTATAGCCAATCGAGTATAGCGCAACATCAACCCCCAATACCGGGAGAGACAAAACCCCTCCTATCGCTCATTGCCTCTATGTGACTCGGGACTGTACCCAAAATCCACCTATTTGCATAACTCCTCTTGAGCGTGGTAGGAAGGAAATAAAAGCACAGTTGGAGCTACACAAGACTCTATGACGATCTCGGGTCTACAGACTAACCTGTACCAGTGTCACCAGAGGAGTTGCCAGTCTTGTTCAAGAGTAAAATGACCAAAACTCCGTTTACAGGACACAGAGAAAGAGCTACTCAGCTCTTAGCCCTCATAAATAGTGATGCATGCGGGCCAATGTCTACACAGGCTAGAGGCGGTTTTTCTTACTTCATTACTTTCACTGATGATTTCTCAAGATTCGGTCATGTATTTTTATTAAAGCACAAGTCCGAAGCTTTTAAGAAATTCACTGAATATAAACTTGAAGTAGAAAAACAAACCGGCTTGAGTATCAAAATACTTCGATCAGATCGAGGTGGGGAGTACAGAGTTTGCAGACTTTCTAAAAGAGAATGAGATTCTCTCTCAGCTCACTCCTCCTTACACACCACAGCACAACGGTGTGTCAGAACGTCGGAATCGGGCCCTATTAGATATGGTTCGTTCCATGATGAGTGATGCTGAGTTACCCGTCTCATTTTGGGGGCATGCATTGGAGACTGCAGCGTTTCTACTGAACAGGGTCCCAACCAAAACCGTGTCTACCACGCCATATGAGAGATGGCATGGGAAGAGACCATCTCTTAAACGAATTAAGATTTGGGGTTGTCCGGCCTATGTTAAAAAGCAAAATCCGGACAAACTCGAGACACGGTCAATCATGTGTAATTTTGTGGGATATCCAAAGAATTCTTATGGATATCTATTCTACCACAAGGAAGAACAAAAGGTGTTTTTTTCTCAGCATGCCACATTTTTAGAAAAAGAGTTTTTTACAAATGATACAGATGGCAGTGTGGTAGACCTAGAAGAAGTTCTAGAAACACAAATTACAAATGACGACTTGGTTGAACTGGCTGTTGCAATAGAAACTGATGAACCTAGGCCACTCCGTAGGTCTGGTAGGACTTCTTGATTAATCCAAAAATAATATGTTTACCGCAATCAGAAACGGCGTCGCTTTGCAGCTAGCCGGTGAGTACGGGTCGATCCACAGAGATGGGTAGATTTCTTATTGTGTCTTTACGAGTTGATTCCAAATGTTGTTTGGATTGATTTAATCTAAAAAACTAGATCTATCACTGAACTAAATTAATCTAAATTAAAGTCTTGCTAGGGTTAGGTTTAGGGGAAGTTTGGAGATTAAAGGTTTCCTTACCTCTTTCATTGCCCTATTTTAGATCTATTAGATATTACGGTAATTATCAATAAAGTGGATCCGAATCTTTTGGGAAGATGTTTCTTCCTCTAGATTCATATCCTTCCTTTGTTGATAATTACCCTAACCCCCATGGAAAACACGCAAAACCGGCCCTTTATACTACGGTTCATCGTTACCTCGAGGGGTAGGATGCCGTAGGGAGCGGTTGTGCGTGCATGCATGGAGCTCTAACTCTTAGGTGTGGATGGCATGAAAGGGGTGAGAGATCTCATCTCTCAAACCTTTCCCTAAGGCTAACCCTAACAAGCGAGGAGACTACTCGCTCATTAGGGGATGATAAGATATACTAATTAAAAGAATTAAAACAAAGACATAAAATAACTTACTAGGTTGACGGCTCCCTCCAAGCAATATAGAACAGATCTGAATAATACTCCCAGCAATTCTGAATTTTATTGATTGAAAAGAGGCATAGGGTTTTACAATTTTCGATTACAATTTATAAGTAAAACTAGAAAACTAGGGTTACAGACTCTCGCACATGTGCAATTACAGATTTGCCCATGGAAAATCCCAACACCCGCACCGACACACCAACTCAGAAAGTTTGCGCCGACACGGGCACTTAATGGCCGCGAAACCGCGGCAATGATGGGCCTTGGGCCGCGGTTCCGCGGCCCTTTGGTGAGCTTAGCTCACCATCTTTCTGGGCTTTCTTTGTGGTCTTCTGAGCTTGTTATTTCTTCATCTCATTTCTCTGTTTGGCTTCTGGGTCTTCTACAGATCTTCAGTGAAAACTTGTAAGGATCTTTTGACCGTTTCACTTTCGTCTTTTTGGACCTTGCACTGTTCTTCGTCTCAGCTTGAGTAAGATCCGTCTACTTGTCAGTCAAAAGTCCCTTTTCTGTATCAACTTTCGTCTTTTTCACTGTATTCGCTCCAAGAGCCTGTAACCTGTAATATGCAACAAACGTGCGTCAAGAGTACCTGTTTATTTATAAAACAGATAAGAATAGGGGAATGAAAAATGCAATATTATAGTATGAACAAATACCCCCAGACTTATCTTTTGCTCGTCCTCGAGCAAACTTATTATTATTTTTTTATTCACTAAAATCCTAACCACACTTTCGCAGGGAAACGCGATTGCACTGAGCACGTGCAACAAGCCGTTAAACCTCTAGGTGTCCCTAGTAGGAGGAGTGTTGTCTCCTGAGGGTTTTCAGCGGATTACACCCATAAAATCCTATCAACTCGGCCCATTGACTTTTGTTCTCCAATTATGTCTTCTAACAAGGAATTCTATTATCTTTTGACTCGCAAATTATCCACCCATATTCTTCACACTTCCTCATCATCCAACTTAAGATTATATATATCCTATAGACTTACTTAGCCTTCGGCATCTCTTAAGTCTTCCTTCTAGGGTTTCATCTCTACTTAGGAATTTCTATCAACTCTACTAAAGATACAAGTTCTATCTTTCATTCCTTTCTCTCATCTAAACTCTAATCACATATCCCCACGTGTGTGTAAATATCACCCCTACACTTGGAAATTCAAATCAAGCAATCGTACTCTCGTCCATTGTCCAAAGCACTTATTGATTAGTGAATTTTGCTTACACATCCTTCATGCGACCGTTAATACTTCTTGAGGTACCAACGACCGATTACAAGATGTGTTTGCACATTAAAGCGTACTTCCTAATCTTGCAACACCTAAGGCTTTTAGCAGTGACTCCCAAACCAGTTAGTCTAAGGCACTAGGTGATGAAGCACTCTTGCTAAATATTTTTCTATTTTTACAGCCTTAAGTAATCACAAAAACCAGTGTCCATTTTTTTTTCTTTTTATTTTCATTGTACTAGGGACTTTAGACAAGAGCATTTCAAGGTCTCTTCTACTATTCCAAGTTTCAAGGTGTGTGATTATGCAATTTGTAGGGTATACATTTTCAGAATTTAGACTTAAGCTAGGAACTATTTTTCAAACTTATACTCTAATAAGAACATCAATATTCTTCCCTTGTTTCGACTTAGCCCAAGAAGCGAACTTAAAATTTGCCTATTTCTAAATAAACTACAAGGCATATACTTTCTACCGTTAAACTTTAAGGAAGGTTATTTTTAGGGTTTTTAATTCACTAAGTCTAAGATCTAGTTGGTCCTAGCTAGTTAACCTATATGTCAAATTCTAGTCAAATAAGGCCAAAATTGAATACAATTATTTTTATAATTTTTCAATTTTTATGGGTTTTCAAATAAATATGCAAATGCAAAAATATGTACAAATGAATGCGAAGGAAGAAGACGTACCGAGCATACCCCCAAACTTGAACTTGACAGTGTCCTCACTGTCATGCTAAACCAAGAGGGTCAAAATACCGGCACTCCCCTGTTTATTTATTTATAATTATTAAGAAAAACAAAAATATATACAGAAAGGCCTTCCCCCAAACTTCATTTAAACTATGTTAGACATTACTGCCAAACCTTGCATAGACCAAACGTCAACACCAACCAGTTGAAAAATTTATCAGTAAAGAGTATGGGTTGGTGGAAGAATAAGTTGTAGCGATTCACAAAGAATTGGGGAAGATAGAAGTGGTGGTGTGGAGGTGAATAGATAAGAGGTGGTGATGAATCAAAACGAGAATGTGAATGATCAGCAATCAGTGGAATATTGGCATTCTCGTAGCTTATTAAAAGAAATGGGGGTGGTTCAACTTCTAAAAGAGGAGGTTGACTAACCACAATATCCCCAAAATGTTCCTGTGGGTCCTCTATTGACATGGCATCATCCATCAATTTCATATGATATTCAATTATAAGGGAACTGATCTCCTCGATGTCCGCCATAGTCCAACCGAAAACTTGCCGCTTATCTTGTAAGACCATCAAAAGGGCGTTCTCTTGCTCAAGGGCTAGAGAAGCTGATATTATAATGGGAAAGGTCTTATTCTCGCCTATGTAACCATATTTAAGGTGAGACGGTAAGGACATGAGTTCGAGTTTCGGAGGCGAAAGAATCATTGCGGAATCAACCTCGAACTCAAAGGATTCCAACATAGGTTCGAAATCACTGCAAACAACCGATTCGGATGGTTCAACTAACTCATCCTCAAATTCAAAAGAATCATATTCAGGCTGTGAGTCGTCATCATCCGAAAAAGTGAAACATTCATAATCAATATCGGTTGTGTCAACGGTGGTAGGCTCAAGGAGGGACGCACTAGTGGCGTCAAAACTGTTTTCATCAAATAGAAATCCTTTAAGCTCGCAGTCCTCCTGCGTGATTTCGTGAATAGAGCAAACTTCTCGTGTACTAGTTTTAGGCACGGGGGGCAAACTTCCCATCTTATAAATATTGAACTCACTAGACATCTTCCCAAAGGATAGAGTCATGGAGCCATTGCGATAGTTTATTACAGCATTGGAAGTGGCCAAAAATGGTCGCCCGAGGATCACCGGAATTTGGTTTCTTGGGTTAGCAACAGGTTGTGTATCCATAACAATAAAATCAATGGGGAATATGAACTCCCCAACTTTGATCAACACATCCTCTAGCTGACCCCTTGGATGGGTGATTGATCGATCAGCCATTTGGAGAGTACAACGAGTGGGTTTCAACTCTCCAACCCCTAATTGTTCGTACACGGAGTAGGGAATCAGGTTAACACTAGACCCAAGATCTAAAAGTGCTCGATTAATTTTCTTATCCCCAATTGTGATTGAAATCGTTGGACAGCCGGGGTCGTTTCGTTTTTGGGGTAAGGTTTGATGGTGGTTAATAGCATTGCTCACTGCACTAGCCACTAGCACTTTCTTGGGTACTTGAGATGCCTTTCTCTTCGAGGTGCATAAGCCCTTTAAGATTTTTGCGTATGAAGGGACTTGTTGGATTGCATCCAAGAGAGGTATATTTATGCTAACCTGCTTAAATATCTCCACAATCTTCTCCACTTGTGCAGTTGGTTTATTAGGACTCAACCTGTTTGGAAATGGAGCATTTTGAAAATTCGTTGAGTCAAATGTCTGTGGAGTAGAATGTGGAGTAGGAACGGATCCCAGTGTGGATGTGTTCGTGTTGTGAGAAACGGGTCCGTTCGAGTTAGAAGAAATAGAGCAGTGTGAAAGGTGGAGAATAGGCTCTAAAGAAAAAGGTGAAGAAGAAAGTGAAGAAAATGAAGAAGGGGAAGATGACGATGGAGAAAAAGAAGAAGAAGAAGAAGAACCACCGGCGGGGATGTCATCACTAGTTTCCACATTATTCTGCAACACTCTTCCGGATCTCAACGTAGTCACCGCATTTACATTGTGATTGTGATATGCGTTTTGTGTGTGGCCGGGATTTGGCAATGGTTGAGATGGAAGCTTTCCCTTTTCTCTTTCGCTCAACGCAGCAGTTAATTGTGCAATTTGTGCCTCAATAGATTTGATACTTTGATCGTGTGAGGCATTGTTATGCATCAAAGACTGAACATAATTTTCAAATCTTGCTGCAGATTCTGTAGATTGCTTAAGAAATGCATCTAGACTTTTTTCGAGCGAGATAACCTTATCATCATTTGGTTGAACCAAATTGTTCGTTTGATTTGTATAAGGTTGTTGTTGGAAAGGTTGCTGGTTTTGAGTTTGTGAAGGTGCTTGTTGTTGTTGTGGAGGAGGTCTTTGAAAATTGTTATTTCCTTGGACATGTTGATTTTGGTTCCAAGCGAAATTTGGGTGACTCCTCCACCCCGGATTGTATGTCGAAGAGTACGGATCGTTTCTTTGTCGTTGCTGAAATGCAGCATTGACTTGATCGTGTCCTTGAATAGGTGCATTATAAGGACACTCTTCGGTTAGATGTGATGGATTCGAACAACAAGCACAAACAATTCGTGTGGGTAAAGCATGGGCAGGAGAAGA
The DNA here is from genome assembly GCA_030015575.1 of Agapanthus africanus. Taxonomy (NCBI): domain Eukaryota; kingdom Viridiplantae; phylum Streptophyta; class Magnoliopsida; order Asparagales; family Amaryllidaceae; genus Agapanthus; species Agapanthus africanus. Next base: position 824,042,550 of record CM057338.1, on the reverse strand, counting down.
CGATGAGATTTTGGTCTCAATGGCTACTAGCTTTTTCATAAGTGCGGCCATCTCGGCCTTCATAGCAATCGACATATCTACTTGATGTATGCCTGCCCTAGATTGACCAACAGAAGAAGATGATGTGGTCTTGGTACTCTCCCACTGAATTGTTTGCTCACTAAGATCCTCAAGAAACTGCCACGCTTCGTCGCTAGACTTGGAAAGAAAATGACCTTGACATATAGTTTCTAGCAACTGCTTCGTTGCCGAGTTCAATCCCTCGTATAATGTTTGGCAAAGTTGCCAACTTTCGATCCCATGATGAGGGCATTGAACGAATAGGTCCTTAAATCTCTCGAAGCACTTCCAAAATGGTTCGGAAGGAAGTTGTGAAAATTGAATTATTTCATTGCGGATTCTAGCAGTTTTGTGATGAGGATAGAACTTTTTTAGAAAAGCTTTCACAAACTCGTCCCAATTTCTAATAGAATGTGATGCGGTGCTATATAGCCACTTCTCGGCTAGGTCACATAAGGTAAAAGGAATGACCCTTAGCCTTATAGCGTCATCACTTAATTGGGTCGTTTTCATCATAGCGCACACATTTTGGAATTTATTAATAAAGATATATGCATCTTCGGATTCCAAACCATGAAATTTTGGCAGCATATTGATGAAATGTGGTTTTATTTCAAAGTTGTCCCCATTTGCCGGTGGGGGTGAAAGACATATAGGTAAAGAAGTGCGGACGGGGTAGAAGAGATCCTGGAGCGCAACTCGTGCGGGCGCTACAACAGGCGGAAGATTCGGGTTATTCGCACCTAACGGAGATGGAATCATTCCCGTCGGTAAGGTATCGTTGGGGTCGTGTCCCGACATACCTTCGAAAGAATTTGAAGGTGGAGGTAAGGAAATGGAGGGAATTTCGACTTCGGTGTCGAAAGGTTCGTCGGTCGGTACCAACGAAACACGGACTAATCGGGCGTTAGTATCCCTAGTCCAAAGTGACATACACTAAAGGAGTAGTGTAGTCAGAAAAAATAGAAAAACAGAATGTGGGGGTAAGATAACGTCAATGGAGGGAAGTGATGGAAGTGAGTTGCAAGATTTCTTTAGCGACAAGTTGCAAGTTTTGAAAAGATTTTTTTTTTATATATATGGGAGAGTTTTGCAAAGAAGTTTTGAAAAGAGACTCGTGACACAAATGTATCAACCACACATGCCCAATCAGGCCTAGATCTAGGGTCACCTAGGTCTGCTAGACAGCTCCTAACTAGGGCTAGAAATAGGACCTCAAACCACCTCTTCACCGACAAGTACGGCCAGATAAGTGGGAAGGAACCACCACTACAGTGGGCCTAATTAATAACCACTAGCCTAGACACCGCAATGTCAGTTAGGATAAATGGTCGATGCCTATACTAGTCCTTTTCCTATTGAGCTCGATGTCCTTAGGTCTGAGTCTAATATTTTTTTAATTAATTGTGGTCAATGCACATGCTTTAGGTGTTTTCTGGGGTCCTGGGAAGGGTGATGAAATCCCCACCCAATCTGAGTTTGGTCAATTAGCCCCTTAAAGTCCGATTAAATTATGCAAAACAATAAAATTCACTTGCAATCAAAAATTTTTTTTTTAGCGCGGCGCAAAGAAAACTGCAGAAAATCTGTTATTTAGAAGGGGAGAGAAGGTTTTTAGCGCAAAGAATTCCTGCAGAAAATTTTTACAGAGAGATATATGTAGGTTGACAGAGGGGAGAAGGAGGAACAAACCAAAAAAAAATTTGCGCAGTGTTGCCACTAGACCACCGCGGTTCCGCGGCTTTATGCCCCAGTTGGCCGCGGTTTCGCGCTCTGTTGATGGGATCAGCTCCTGAAAAAAGTTGTGTGGCTCCTGTTCTCCAATTCTCCTCTGTTCTGATGTGATTTTTCTTGATTTGCCCTCTGTAAATCTTCAGATCTGCGATTCTTCGCTGTTCCTGCAAGATTCAAAAGATACACCCTTCAAACAGATAAAAATTGATAAATTTTTTTATTTTTTATTATTTTCAGATTTTTATAATTTTTATATCAACCTGAAATTACACCGAAAAAATTTTACGCCATCCCCGGCAACGGCGCCATTTGATTAATCCAAAAATAATATGTTTACCGCAATCAGAAACGGCGTCGCTTTGCAGCTAGCCGGTGAGTACGGATCGATCCATAGAGATGGGTAGATTTCTTATTGTGTCTTTACGAGTTGATTCCAAATGTTGTTTGGATTGATTTAATCTAAAAAACTAGATCTATCACTGAACTAAATTAATCTAAATTAAAGTCTTGCTAGGGTTAGATTTAGGGGAAGTTTGGAGATTAAAGGTTTCCTTACCGCTTTCATTGCCCTATTTTAGATCTATTAGATGTTACGGTAATTATCAATAAAGTGGATCCGAATCTTTTGGGAAGATGTTTCTTCCTCTAGATTCGTATCCTTCCTTTGTTGATAATTACCCTAACCCCCATGGAAAACACGCGCAACCGGCCCTTTATACTACGGTTCATCGTTACCTCGAGGGGTAGGATGCCGTAGGGAGCGGTTGTGCGTGCATGCATGGAGCTCTAACTCTTAGGTGTGGATGGCATGAAAGGGGTGAGAGATCTCATCTCTCAAACCTTTCCCTAAGGCTAACCCTAACAAGCGAGGAGACTACTCGCTCATTAGGGGATGATAAGACATACTAATTAAAAGAATTAAAACAAAGACATAAAATAACTTACTAGGTTGACGGCTCCCTCCAAGCAATATAGAACAGATCTGAATAATACTCCCAGCAATTCTGAATTTTATTGATTGAAAAGAGGCATAGGGTTTTACAATTTTCGATTACAATTTATAAGTAAAACTAGAAAACTAGGGTTACAGACTCTCGCACATGTGCAATTACAGATTTGCCCATGGAAAATCCCAACACCCGCACCGACGCACCAACTCAGAAAGTTTGCGCCGACACGGGCACTTAATGGCCGCGGAACCGCGGCAATGATGGGCCTTGGGCCTCGGTTCCGCGGCCCTTTGGTGAGCTTAGCTCACCATCTTTCTGGGCTTTCTTTGTGGTCTTCTGAGCTTGTTATTTCTTCATATCATTTCTCTGTTTGGCTTCTGGGTCTTCTACAGATCTTCAGTGAAAACTTGTAAGGATCTTTTGACCGTTTCACTTTCGTCTTTTTGGACCTTGCACTGTTCTTCGTCTCAGCTTGAGTAAGATCCGTCTACTTGTCGGTCAAAAGTCCCTTTTCTGTATCAACTTTCGTCTTTTTCACTGTATTCGCTCCAAGAGCCTGTGTCCTGTAATATGCAACAAACGTGCGTCAAGAGTACCTATTTATTTATAAAACGGATAAGAATAGGGGAATGAAAAATGCAATATTATAGTATGAACACTTCTCGCCTACCGGAAAGGTACTACGGTTTCCTCATTGATGGTGACAGAGAAGACTGCATCATTGGAGGATGATGATCCTACCAGCTTTCAGCAAGCTATCACGAGTGGAGACTCTGTGAAGTGGCTGGATGTCATGAGATCTAAAATAGAGTCTATGTACACTAACAAAGTATGGACTTTGGACATTGTACCCCCTGGGGTAAAGCCCGTGAGGTGCAAATGGATCTTTAAAAGAAAGATTGGTGTAGATGGGCAGGTGGAGACCTATAAGGCAAGACTTGTGGCGAAAGGATTTCGTCAAAGACCAAGTCTGGACTATGAAGAAACTTTTTCTCCCGTAGCCATGCTTAAATCCATTCGGATCTACTTGCTATTGCTGCTCACTACGGCTATGAAATCTGGCAGATGGACGTTAAAACTGCGTTTCTAAATGGTGATTTAGAAGAATGCGTTTATATGGATCAGCCAGAGAGCTTCATTGACAGTGGGAGCAGTGGCAAAGTATGTAGATTGCTTAAATCCATTTATGGACTAAAGCAGGCATCACGGAGTTGGAACATCTATTTTGATGATGTTATCAAAGAGTTTGATTTCATCAAAAATCCAGATGAACCTTGTGTTTATAAGAAGGCTGTAGGAAGAGCTGTCACATTCCTCGTATTATACATGGATGACATTCTTCTGGTAGGAAATGATATTCCTATATTACAGTCGGTCAAATCTTTCTTATCACTAAGGTTCTCCATGAAGGACCTGGGTGATGCCACATACATACTGGGCATTAGGATCTATAGGGATAGATCCAAGAGATTATTGGGATTGTCCCAAACCAGGTACATCAACACCATCCTAAAAAGGTTTAGTATGGAAGACTCCAAGCGGGGTGCCTTACCCGCTTGCCATGGAGTCACTCTTTCCAAGGACTTTTGCCCAAAGACCGATGAAGAGAGAGATCGCATGAGCATTATACCCTATGCTTCAGCAGTAGGATCTATAATGTATGCGATGTTATGTACACGCCCAGATGTAGTTTATGCACTTAGTGTAGTAAGCAGGTATCAATCCAACCCAGGGGAGAATCACTGGATAGCTGTGAAGAACATTCTTAAGTACTTGCATAGGACTAAAGAATTGTTCTTGGTGTATGGTAATGAAGATCTCAAAATGGAGGCCTTTACCGATTCGAGCTTCCAAAGTGATAAGGACGACAGCAAATCTATCTCTGGGTTTGTATTTACCCTCAATGGAGGGGTGGTAAGTTGGAAGAGTTCCAAACAGGATACCGTTGCAGACTCTACGATGGAAGCTGAGTACATTGTTGCGAATGATGCCGCCAAGGAAGCCGTCTGGATGAGGAAGTTCGTCTCGGAGCTAGGAGTAGTTCCAACTATTATTGATCCAATACCATTGTATTGTGATAATAATGGGGCTATGGCGTTAGCCAAGGAGCCCAGGTCCCATCAGCGGTCCAGACACATCCTGAGGCGCTTTCATTTGATCCGGGAGATTGTAGATCGCCGCGAAATCGAGATTAGGAGAGTAGACACAAATAATAACACTGCGGATCCACTCACCAAGGCCCTCCCTCAGCTGCAGCATGAGCAACTTTTTGAGATATTGGGTATGAGATACGCCAATAACCGGCCTTAGTGCAAGTGGGAGATTGTTGGATATATGTATGCCGTAGAGACCATTATACGATAGTGGATGTATATATACATGTATATATATTCAGTGTACAATCTTGCTCGACATGATAGTATGCTATCTGGTTCTACTTTATCTAACATGTTGACTTGATCATGCTTTTATTCATTTACACATGTTGATAAAGCCCTGAGGATATTTGCTTGACTACTATGATTATGATGGAGATCATACTAGTGGGACGTCTGTAGTTTATAAGCATATCCTGAAATGTCCCTAATCGTAGGTGTATCGAGATGGGGCATCGATATACCAGAGTAGACTAGCGTATATAATACTAGACCCATATGATGGGCGATGGATGTTCCCACATCCATTGATGTTTGACATCGAGATCATATACGGGTGCTCAGTGGAGACTGGGTACACTGGACGGACTCGCCGAGAACTCCTATATGTTATTATATCTATCGTCGGATAGCGGTTCACAGGTGACACTGGTACAGGTTACTCTATAGACCCGAGATCGTCATAGAGTCTTGTGTGTTCTCCCACAGTACTTTGGTTACCACCTTACCACGGCTCTACTGAGTCATGCAAACAGGTGGCTTTTGGGTACAGTCCCGAGACACATGAAGACGATGAGCGATAGGAGAGGTTTTATCTCTCCCGGTATTGGGAGTTGATGCTGTGCTGTGCTCGATTAGCTATATCAGTAAGTCCCTGGCCAGGGCAGTTGAGATTTACTGATAAGTGTTATCAGTAGTTTCTTGATCTGTCATAGATCATTCATCGGCACGACTTATTGAGTTATTGGGGTCGATGTTACCATCCCTAGACTCGATATGCTGCATATCTGACGAAGAGACCGGACTGTCCGGTAGTGTTGCCGGTTGGCTCGACGGGAGTTGTGACAGGTTCTCATGTTACTTCTGATCGCTCAATATCGGGGTGGCCGTTACGTTTAGCTGACCTCTTGCGGCTTGGGAGTGCTTGATATGATCATCACCCACTGCCGGCGTATTGACGAGTCTTAGAGTCCCACAATGGAGTTACCTAGTCCAGGCGAAACGATGTGTTGTGCACATGTGATATGCGTGGGGACCCGATTAAATGCGAGCATGTGATACCGTTTTTTAATCGGGCGGTTTGCTATTGGTCGGGTCGTATGAGATATGACCGGTTTGCTAAATCAAGTGTTGATTTAACATTGACCATTAGCATTTTCACTTTAAACCCTTTTGTCTTTTGGTGTATTCATGCATGTATGCACATGTTTACATTGATGCACATATGGATGTGCATGCACACATACATACATACACATGTGTGTCATAGTTGTTGATACACTTGATGGTGGCAATATAAGACTCACATGTTAGTAAATATACTGATATTTATCTTTTTGGATTAATGGAAATGGATAATCACTCATGGTTGATTATTTTATTCTTACACTAAACCATTTGTTAACCTTGAGTTATCTTTCCATGGCCATTAGAGTTCCAAATGAATTATCTAGATATTTATTAACTAGGGTTAAGAATGAGAAGAGGAAAATATATATATTTTCATTTCTCATTTTTATCCTAAGCTTATCATTATCTTGAGCTCTCATATTGTCATCTTCTTCTTCATCTCTCTCTTGCTCTCTAGGTTTTGATAGTGAGTGAAAGAGTGATCAAGTTAGGGTTTTGAAGTGAGAAAACAAACCACATCATCATTCTATACTACTCTTGCCCACTAGTTTAGAGTGTTAGCTTCAACTTCATCATCTTGATCAAGTGGAGCTTTGAGCTTGGACAAAGCGGATTCCAGGTGGATCGTCGTGGACTTGGAGGATCTCAAGCAAGCTTCTTCCAACTCTCAAGTAGCCAAAGAGTCTAGCTAAGGGAGCTACAAAGGTTGTATTCTCTAAACCTAGCACTTAACTACTTGTGGATTGTGTTAAAGTTTAGTGTTACCCTACCTTTTCTAGTTTGATCCTTATGATAGTTTGTTTAGCACCCTCTAAATTTTTTAATATGGCATGTGTGATGCTACCAAACCCTGGTAGTGGTGCTATTGAAACCCTTCAAAACTATGGAGGCCCAAGAAAAATGAGGACCTAATTCTTCTAAGTGGTCGCGGAACCACCGCCTAGACCATGTCTTGGCCGCGGTTCCGCTGCCGACTTGATGAATCAATTCGTCGTTCTTCTTCTGCTGCTTCAGGTTAACATTTTTGATTTTCTGGATATTTTTAATGAGTCTCAAGTTGTTAAGGTCTTTGTGAATTGGTATTGTTTTAAACATCGATCGAAATGTTTAACATCATCTAGATAGCTTTGGATATGTGATACAATTTTTGGAATTCACGTTGATTAGTTTGCGAAAACTAGTTAACGAAATGTAAATCTCGCATTTTAGTTTAAAATGATAGATTACCATGGAGTTTGGATTTGGATTGAAAATCCGTCGCAATCTCGTACCATACGCGAATACTCGTTGGGAGACACTACTAGACAGCCACGCCCCATAGCCCCGACCAAGTGACTATAAGAGAACCCTATGGCCAAAAGTATCCACTCGGGTGCTCGCGGCCACGGTGTTCCGCCCAAGTGCACTTTGTTGACGGCCACGGGGGTGCGGCCATCTACTAAAGTTCCCGATGAGTATTCGATCATTTAATCGGGAATCTTGTTGAATTACCCAACTTAATTTTTAAAAATTGTCTTCAATTCAAGACTTAAATGCAAGGTTTATAGGGTTAGGCATGAAATTCGGAATATCTGATATTCCGGATTTATGATGTCTATGGATGATGCAGATTCTAATTATTGTAGTTTTCATTTCTTTTCTGCGACCGTAAGTGCAATATGTGACAGTATCCCCGACCTCGTTATTATACGACAACGACATTAGGGATATGCATATTTACTTACGTTGATGACATGTGATGTTATTGTGTTGCTATTGATATGTTATATTGGATCGTCGTGATTGAATAGCCGGGGGGTTTTACGTGAGATGAGAGTTTTTCCATTTTCATTCATGTAAATATTTGTATGTAATATTCTTTTATTGGGATACTTTCGGGTTGAGGTTGTTGTCTCCATTTGATATATATTACTTACTTTTCCGCATTAGGATAGACCCAAGGTGGGGTGCACAAGTAACCGGGTACTAGAGTCCAGTGGAAGGCCATCTCGAGGAGTCGAGACCGGTCGCCTAACTCTAGAATTGGCAGGGTTTCTTGCCGCTCTCATAGGGGTCTAGGGGTGTGGGCTAGGCTATTCATCATGACCGTGAAATCCTTGTTTTTCATTACTGGTTTAATCTAAAAAACGGACCTCCTAATATATCCTATAATTCATATATCTGCTTCTATTGTTTCTGTGATGTGATGTGATCATATAACTGCGTGAGACGAATGCTACTTATATATATGATATACTAGTAGACACTATATATGTTTTGCATTTGCGCTAGTCCTGACCCCGCCCTGTCGTAAGTTAAGTAACCTTACTGTGAAGACCCGAGTCCCAGTGGCGAATGCGGATGGCATATATGTGTGTCTTATTTTCATTTGTTCTGTGGTGTTTAAGAAACATAAATAATGGGACGTCATTAATAAGATTAATGAAAAGAAAAGAAACCTAAAAGATGTTGTAGAATCAAATTTTTCAAAAAGGTAGCTCTAGTTTTTGTTTTGCATAACGGTATTCCATTATGAATATCCAGCACCTCATTTGATGAGGAAAGAGCCTAGATCCCTTCACCGGGAATGACCTCTTTAGCAAAACTAGCATATGCTACAACCCACTCGGTTTATTTTGAAAACTACTCGATTTTTAAAGCGGAGCTTAAACCACTCCTTTTCAAAACACTAGATTCTACAACGATATCAAGTTCATTACATTAAAGGTTTTCTTCAAAACCATTCGTAGCCCTCCGTCATTTCAGATACGTAGTATTTAGTATTCGTGCTGTGTTTGTTGACCTCCGTCAAGGCACAGTGTACGATAGCTGGGTAATATTTATCTGTAGCATGTTGATGCGATCGGAAGGGGCAATCACACAACCTTGTTGACCTCCGTCAAGGGTTTGTGTGGGTGGGTTCGAATCGATCAAGAAATGACGGGTTGAACTTCACTAGCGGCTTATGGTTTTTTGACCTCTGCCAAGGTCATAGGTCGTTAGGGGTAAAAACAGATATTGGGAATTTCAAGTGTTGAAATTTGCAATGAGATTGCATACCTTCTATATAAGATAGTTGGATCCCGATACCAACTGCAAGTAAGTGTTACTCCTATGATAGTTTTCCACTTTACAATTAGCTAATCCAATATGTGTCTAAGAAAGGTGTTAACGGGATTATGCCCCTGCAGAAACGAGGTTATTTAATTAGTTCTATGTGAAAGCACGGAGAGACTCCCTCGGAGTACCAACACCTTCCTGGATGACCGATTGGCGAACTTGTAGGGTGTAATTAATCCCGGCTAATCTTACCTTTTAGGGTTTGAAGGAAGATTTGATAAAAACAGTGGAGTCATCCTAATTAGATAAGATAATAACCAATCTAATCTTGCAAAAGCGCACGCTAAAGTATTTTCTTCTCTCTCTCTCCAAGTAGCGACCATGTCACGCCTTAATCAAGATAATAATATGGATGTATTGACCAAACCTGCTTATTATACTGGGCTGGGGAAAGTTGGTTCAGCTCTATCTTATGACAACAGTCATGAGTCTGGGCAAGGGATAGGGGAATACAAGGATTTCCATGCAACCCGAATGAAGAAAGAGCATTCTGATGCATCTTCTTCGGGTGTGATAGTTATTGAGAACTGTTTCTCAGTATGCTCTATGTCCTGGGTATTGGATACCGGATCAGGATCCCACATTTGTGATCTGTTACAAGGGTTAAACAGAAGTAGAGAACTGGAAAAGGGTGATATGTCTCTCAGAGTAGGGAACGGAGCAATTGTTACTGCCGAAGGTATCGGCGAATATCACCTTGTATTACCAAATAGTAATACATTGATTTTGAACGACTATTATGACGTACCGTCGATGATGTGCAATATAATATCAATTTCTTCATTAGATAAAGAAGGATATAACTTTGCATTAGAGAAAAATGTTATGAATATTTTCCTAAATCAAGTGTTGATTGGTTTTGGTACATTGTGTAATTGTATATACGTTCTAAATCAAAATACAGTTCTAAATATACAGAACACACACAAGAGGAAAAGTTCAGAAATAAACGAAACCTTCTTGTAGCATTGTAGACTTGGTCATATCAATGCGACCTGACTAGCTAAGTTGCATAAAGATGAATATTTGAATCCGTTCGAATTTACATCTTATGAAACTTGTTAGTAATGTCGCAAAGGAAAGATGACCAAAACTCCGTTTACGGGACACGGAGAAAGAGCTACTGAACTCTTGAGACTGATACATACTGATATATGCGGTCCTATGTCTACACATGCTAGGAATGGTTCCTCGTATTTCATTACATTCACCGATGATCTCTCAAGATTCAAACATGTGTTCCTGTTGAAACACAAATCTGATGCTTTTGAGAAATTTAAGGAATATAAGAGCGAAGTAGAGAACCAGACAGGTAAAAGTATTAAAATCCTTCGATCTGATCGAGAAGGTGAATACTTAAGCACGGAATTCCGTGATTATTTAAAAGAGAATGGGATTCTCTCTCAGCTTACTCCTCCATATACACCACAGCATAATGGTATATCGGAGCGAAGGAATCTCACCCTATTAGATATGTTGCCCTCTATGATGAGTGTTGCTGAGTTACCTATTTCCTTTTGGAGTTATTCACTTGAGATAGCTGCATACCTATTGAATAGGGTTCCTACCAAATCCGTGCCTACCACTCTATATGAGATATAAGAGGGGAAGAGACCATGTCTTAATTTCATTAAGATATGGGGTTGTCCGGCTTCTATTAAAAAGCAAAATTTGGACAAGCTTGAGGCAAGGTCTGTTCTATGTAAGTTTGTTGGATATCCCAAATATTCGCGAGGGTATATCTTCTACCACATCGAGGAACAAAAGGTGTTTATTGCTCAACATGCCACCTTTTTAGAAAAGTAATTTCTTGTAAAAGAAATTAGTAGTAATGAGGTAGAGCTGGAAGAAGTTCCAGATACACAAACTACAACTGAAGATTTGGTAAAAACGGAGGATTCAATAGTTCCAGACGAACCTCAGCCACTCCGCAGATCTAGTAGGATTCCTCAACCACCTGAGAGATACTATGGTTTTCTCATAGATGGTGGGAGCGAGGATTGCATCATGAAAGATGATGACCCAACTAGTTTCGAGCAGGCCATCACAAGTGGGGACTCTGTGAAATGGCTGGATGCTATGCGATCTGAGATGGAATCCATGTACACCAACAGAGTATGGACTTTAGAAGTTGCTCCTGAAGGGGTAAAACCCATTGGGAGCAAGTGGATCTTTAAGAAGAAAATAGGTGTAGATGGAAAGGTTGAGACCTTTACAACTATACTTGTAGAAAAAGGTTTTCATCAACGACCAGGTGTCGACTATGACGAGATCTTTTCTCCAGTAGCTATGCTTAAGTCCATCAGGATCCTACTTGCCATTGTTGTATACCATGACTATGAAATCTAGCAGATGTACATCAAGACCGCTTTTCTAAATGGTGATTTAGAAGAGAGCGTATAAATGACACAGCCAGAGTGCTTCGTAGACAGTGGGAGCAGCGGAAAGGTGTGCAAGCTGCTTAAATCAATCTACGGATTAAAGCAGGCATCACGGAGCTAGAACATCTGTTTTGATGTAGCAGTCAAAGAGTTTGACCTCATCAAATACGTAGATGAACCATGTATATATAAAAAGGTTGTAAAGAGTAAGGTCGTATTCTTCGTATTGTACGTAGATGACATACTCTTGATAGGAATTGATGTTCCTATGCTGCACTTGGTCAAACTCTTCCTATCACAAAAGTTCTCCATGAAAGATCTGGGTGATGCCTCCTGCATCCTGGGAATAAAGATCTATAGAGATGGATCTAAAAGGATGTTGGGATTGTCCCAATCCAGGTACATAGATACCATACTAATGATGTTTAGTATGGAAAATTATAAGCGTGGTAATTTACCCGCTTGTTCGGGAATCACTCTCTCCAAAGAGATGTCTCCCAAGACTGATTTGGAGAGGGCTCGCATGAACGTTATACCCTATACTTCTGCAGTTGGGTCTATCATGTATGCGATGTTATGCACCAGACCGGATGTAGCTTATGCACTTAGTGTTGTAAGTAGGTATCAATCAAACCTATGGGAGAAGCACTGGATAGCTATGAAGAACATTCTTAAGTACTTGAGAAGGACTAAAGAGATGTTCATGATGTATAGTAACGGACATAGTCACATAATTCGCGAATTATTCGCCGAATTCGAGAATTTTTTATCAGACGAATTAATCTCCGAATTAATCGCCATTGCCGAACTGGCCGAATAAGTCGTGAATTATTCGCGAATAATTCACGAATTATTCCCGAATTATGTGAAAAAACAGCGAATAATTCAAAAAACAGCAAATAATTCACAAAATCAAAACCTAGCGTCTCATATATTAATTTATTGCTCGAAATCTTTCCCGAACATTTCCCAAACACTTACCGAATCTTTCCCGAATACCTGCCGATTTTTTCCGAATAATTCTCCGAATCCGAATTTTCGATCTCGCCAAATTAATCCCGAACGACGAATTTGTGACTATAGTAACGGAGAACTCCAAGTGGAGTCCTTTACCGATTCGAGCTTCAAGAGTGATAAGGATGACAGCAAGTCTGTCTCGGGTTTTGTCTTCACCCTCAATGGAGGGGCGGTATATTGGAAGAATTCCAACGAAGATACCGTTGCAGACTCGACGATGGAGGCTGAATACATCGCTGCCAACGATACTGCCATAGAGGCTGTCTAGATGAAGAAGTTCTTTGCTGAACTTGGTGGGGTTCCATCTATTGAAAATCCAATACCTTTGTATTGAGATAACAATGGAGCTGTGGCTTTGGCCAAGGAACCCCAGTCTCATCACTGATCCAGACATATTCTGAGGTGGTATCACCTCTGATCTGGGAGATAATTGATCACCGTGAGATCGAGGTCAGGAGAGTAGATATGAAGGACAACACGGGGGATCCACTCACGAAGGCCCTTTCCCAGACGCAATTTGAGAGACTTTTTGGGATGTTGTGTATGCAATACTACAACAACTGGCCTTAGTGCAAGTGGGAGATTGTTATGAATATGTATGCCCTAGAGGCCATTATTGTATATTATAGTGGATGCTTGGACATATATATAGAGGAATTTCTTGCTCGATATGATAGTATGCTATCTGGTTGTTCTTTATCTTAAGGTGTACACTTGTTTTAATATACTGTCTCTTTGATACATGTTCATAAAGCCCTTATAATGTAGGCTTGACTACCAGGACTATGATGCAGATCATACAAGTGGGGCTTATGTACTCCGCAAGCACATCCTTTAACAGTTCCTAGTCAAGGGAGTATCAAGACAGGGCATCGTTGTTCCAGAGTAGACTAGTGTGTACGTTTCTTAACCCTGTATGGGGCGATGGTTGATCCCATAACCATTGGTGTTTGACATCAAAGATTGTACACTGGTGCTGTAGGGTTACTATGCACTCTAATAAGGTTCTACAAGGTATCAACCATGCCCGATTCAAATTTTAGCCATGCCGAATAACCCTAACCAAGATCGTATACTAGAGATTAGGCGAAACTAATGGCAGGCGAAACAACTTTACTTCTAAGAATTAGGGATTACAACCTTTGTGGATCCGGTCCTTCACTTCTAAAGCTCCGTGTTGACGTCCCTTCGCTGCGATCATCGAGATCCCGGACTCTTGTGACGGTTTCCTCGGAGAAATGAACGGGCTAGCTCGTTGACTTCGAGGCCGAAGATGACCTACATCGAGGTGACTCAAACTCAAACTCCATCTTCACTAGGTCACAAACTTTGTGAAGAGAACACCCTAAACTAAATGGCAAGTAGTACAGGGTGATGAAATAGGAAGTGGGTTCACTTTGGATTTGGATTTCTCACTCTATTTCTTCACTTGAAAATTTTTAGCAAGCTTTTCTTCTTCTTGAAGAAGAAGAAGAAAAAATAATATATGGATAATGAATTATCTAAAAAGAATAATCAAGTGAAGTCTATCATAATGCAACCATGGGTGAGTTAACCTTTGTAGAGACTAAACCATAGTTTAAGTTAATGGTTTGGTTTATAAAAATCTTATGCAAAACAAAATGAGTGGACTTTGTCAAAGATGCTTAAAAGGTTCATGAAGAGAATGGTTATGGATTAATTAGTCTATCTAATCCTTGATCTCAACACATGAGAGGGGAGGATTAGGGTTTGAAGAGAGAGAGCTTGAGGAGAGAGAAGGTGAGCATGAGAATGAGAAGAAATAATGAACTCATTTGAATATATGAAGCATAATCTTTTATCAAATAAATAAAATAAATCATTTAACAACCATGTTTCATTGATTCAAATGAGTGATTCATCTCATGAGTCATTAGATCAATAAATGATGCATTAACTCCAAGGATGAATCACACAAATGAGTCACTAAATCAATAAATGCAAATGCCACCTAAACCCTCAAGTCACCATCCTTCTAGAAGCTTCCCGCAAAATTACGAGAACGCCCCTCCTATCCGTGAAAACACGGAAAAACTTTAGACTGTATGAATCCAATAATCCGATACTAGAATCTGGCTTAAACCAAAGCCAGCTAGTAAAAACTGTCCGAATGTCATACGTGCGTAAACACACGTATGCGTCCGAATCCTTGTCGTAAAACCATACGACCTCTATATCGTTTCGCCTAGAGCAGGGAAACTCTCTGTGTGGGACTCTAAAGACTCGACTACTACGCTGGAAGTGGGTTTAACTACAGACCGCAAGCGGCACTAGCTGTACGTAACGGTCCCCAGGTAGATGTCGATAAGAAGGCCGATGAGGAAACCCATCCGAACTCCTACTGAGCCTGATGTGACAACCTCCGTACAGTCCGGTCTGTTCGTCTAAGACTATCGCATATCGGGCCTAGGGAGCGGCAAGCGTCAGTCCCCTAATAGCGGTATAAGTCGTGTCGGAGCGTAGCCCATTACACCTTGAGAAAGTACTGGAACCTATCAGTAAATCTCGGTTGCCCTGGCCAGGGACTTTGCATAATGGCTCTTTGACACAGCGCGATATCAACTCCCAATACCGGGGGAGACGAATCCTGTCTAACCGCCACTGCCTCCAAGTGCTTGGGACTGCACCCAACTGCTACCTGTTTGCACGACTCCTTTGAGCCGTGGTAGGATAGCAATCTAAGAACAGTGGGACACACTCGAGGAGAAGTAGCAGTGTCAAGTCTGCGGACTATGTTGTACTCATGTCACCTGGGAACTGTTAACTAACGACGGGTATAATACCAACCAACAGTTCCCTGCAAGTCCTGTCCGGTGTACCCGTAACCCAACGAGCACCTGTATACTATCTCCAGTATGACGTACTGATGGCTGTGGGACAGACCATCTCCCCAACTGGGATGAGAAGCGTACACACTAGTCTACTCCGGAGTATCGATGCCATGTCTCGATAATCCTACGACTAGGGACCTGGAAAAGGATGTGCTTGTAGACTATCCAGCCTCCACTAGTGTGACTGCCATCACAACGCTGGTAGTCAAGCAAGATCCCAAGGGCTCTATCAATACGTATACTCACATATTAAGATAGATAAAACCAAGTAGCATACTACCATGTTTAGCAAGACTGTTATATAACTGTGAATATCCCAAGCTTCCATTAAGTAATATACAAGCTAGTATGATACAATAATGGCCCCTAGGGCATATACACTAACAATCTCCCACTTGCACTAGAGCCATGTACTGGCATATCGAAGAACGATGATCTCGAGTAGCCTCTCGAACTGAATCTGAAGTAGGGCCTTTGTGAATGGATCAGCAATGTTCTCTTCAGTAGCAACTCTCCGGACCTCGATCTCCTGGCGATCTATGATCTCCCTGATCAGGTGATACCGCCTTAAGATGTGTCTGGATTTCTGATGGGACCTTGGTTCCTTCGCTAAAGCTATAGATCCGTTGTTGTCGTAATACAGAGGTATTGGATCAACAATAGTAGGAACCACCTGAAGTTCTGTTAGGAACTTCTTCATCAAGACCGCTTCTTTTGCGGCATCGCAAGCAGCAATATACTCTGCTTCCATTGTCGAGTCAGCAACGGTGTCCTACTTGGAACTCTTCCAGCACACCGCCCCTCCATTGAGGGTAAAGACATAACCTGACATGGACTTGGAATCGTCATCACTCTTGAAGCCGGAATCAGCAAAGGCCTCCATCTTGAGGTCTTTTCCGCCGTAAACCAAGAACATCTCCTTAGTCCTTCTCAGGTACTTAGGAATGTTCTTTACTGCTATCCAGTGCTTCTCCCCTGGGTCTGACTGATACCGGCTCACCACGCTCAGTGCGTAAGCTACATCTGGTCTGGTGCACAATATCGCATACATTATTGAGCCTACCGCAGAAGCGTAGGGTATAATAGATATGCGTTCCCTTTCCAAATCAGTCTTGGGAGACATCTCGGAGAGGGTGATTCCGTGACAAGCCGGTAGATTACCGTGCTTAGAATCTTCCATACTGAATCTTTTCAGTATAGTTTTGATATACCTAGACTGCGAAAGTCCCAACATCCTCTTAGATCTATCACAATAGATCCGGATCCCCAGAATGTAAGAGGCATCACCCAGGTATTTCATGGAGAACCTGTGTGACAAGAATCCTTTGACAGATTGTAGCATAGGAATGTCATTTCCTATCAATAGAATGTCATCCACGTACAAGACGAGGAATACGACAGTTCGTGCTACAACTTTACTATATATACATGGTTCATCTGGATTTTTGATAAAGTCATATTCTTTGATTGTTTCATCAAAACAGATGTTCCAACTCCGCGATGCCTGCTTCAGTCCATAAATGGACTTAAGCAACTTGCAAACTTTCCCGCTGCTCCCACTCTGATTGAAACCTTCTGGCTGATCCATATAGACGCACTCTTCTAAATTACCATTCAGAAAAGCCGTCTTTACGTCCATTTGCCAGATTTCATAACATTGAAGGCATCAATAGCAAGAAGGACCCGAATAGATTTGAGCATAGCCACTGGAGAAAAAGTTTCGTCATAGTCCAAACCAGGTCTTTGACGAAAACCCTTTGCAACAAGTCTAGCCTTTTAGGTTTCCACCTGTCCATCTACACCAATCTTTTTTTTGAAGATCCATTTGCATCCTATGGGTTTTACCCCATCTGGAGCAAAGTCCAAAGTCCATACTTTGTTGGTGTACATGGACTCCATTTCGGTCCGCATTGCATCTAGCCATCGTACCGAGTCGTCGCTCTGGATGGCCTGCTGGAAGCTAGTAGGTTCATCATCATCAATGATGCAATCCTCTCCATCCCCATCTATGAGAAAACCGTAGTATCTCTCAGGCGGATAAGACGGCCTACTACTCCTGCGAAGGGGTGCGGGAATGTCCTGTTCTTCTTGAACTACTGGTTCTACCAAACTTTCAGTAGTAGTTTGTGGTTCTGGAATTTCTTCCAGTTCTATTTCGCTCCCACTTATTTCCTTTTCTAAAAACTGATGTTCTAGAAAATGGGCATTACGAGAAACAAAAACTTTTTGTTCCTCTGCGTAATAGAATAGATACCCCCTGGAGTTCTTTGGATATCCCACAAACTTACAAAGTACTGATCGTGCTTCGAGCTTGTCCACATGCTACTTTTTAACAAAAGCTGGACATCCCCATATCTTCGGATACTGAAGATAGGATTTCTTCCTACTCCACATCTGATATGGCGTGGTAGGCACAGTTTTGGTAGGAACTATGTTCAAAAGATATGCCGCTGATTCTAGCGCATAACCCTAGAAAGATCGTGG
Source organism: Agapanthus africanus (assembly GCA_030015575.1). Lineage (NCBI taxonomy): Eukaryota > Viridiplantae > Streptophyta > Magnoliopsida > Asparagales > Amaryllidaceae > Agapanthus > Agapanthus africanus. The sequence continues at coordinate 824,024,467 of CM057338.1, read as the reverse complement.
TAACTCAGCATTACTCATCATGGAACGTACTATATCCAATAGGATTCGATTCCGTCTCTCCGATACACCGTTATGCTGTGGAGTGTATGGAGGAGTAAGCTGAGAGAGAATTCCTTTCTCTTTAAGGTAACCTAGGAACTCGGCACTTAAGTATTCACCACCTCGATCAGATCTTAGTGTCTTGATACTTTTGCCGGTTTGGTTTTCTACTTCATTCTTATACTCTTGGAATTTCTCAAAAGCCTCGAATTTATGTTTCATCAGATAAATGAATCCGTACCTAGAGTAATCATCCGTAAAAGTAATGACATAGGAAAAACCACCTCTTGCATGTGTAGACATTGGACCACATACATCGCTGTGTATGAGTTCTAAGAGCTCGCTCGCTCTTACTCCATATCCAGTGAATGGAGTCTTTGTCATCTTTCCTTTGAGACATGATTCACAAGTGGCATAAGTTTGATATTCGAACGAGTCCAAATATCTTTCTCTATGTAACTTAGTTAACCTTGTCTCATTGATGTGACCTAGTCTACAATGCCATAAGAAAGCCTTATTTAAATCTGGAGACTTTCTTTTTAGTGTGTTCTGAACATTGAAAATCTGTAGTTGGTTTAAGACATATATACCGTTATTCAGTGTACCGGACCCAATCAAACTATGATTAAGGTGGATGTTAACAACATCACTTACAAACGTGAAATCATAACCTTTATTTGATAACAAGAAAACTGATATGATATTACACGTTAAGCTAGGTACACAAAAACAGTTATGTAAAACCAAAATATGTCCACTCGTCAATCCCAGGTGATAATCCCCGACGGACACAGCTCCCACGCTAGCTCCGTTAGCAACCTTTAGGGTCATATCACCATCCTTCAGCACTCTACGGTTTCTCAGTGCCTACAATGAATTGCATATATGAGATCCTGATCCGGTATCCAATACCCAGGAAGTAGAGTTGATTGACAGACAATTCTCAATTACAAACACACCTGAAGTCGAAGCCACAGCCTGCTTCGGTTCCTTGTTCTTGGCGTTCCACGCCTTGCAATTTTTCTTCCAGTGCCCTTTCCTATGACAATGGAAGCACTCATCCTTGGCCACTACTGGCACTGCAATCTTTTTCTTTCCCTTCGTTCCCACCTTACTAACACCTCCTCTAGGTTTGGTGGCGGCCTTCTTCTTCTTTCCTTTGGCCCTAGCCTTGGACCCGGAAGAAGAAGCTCTGCTAACAAACATAGCGGGTGTTTCCCTTGCTTTCTGCAAGGTGCCTTCTGCATTCCTCAACATGTTAAGGAGTTCTGGAAGTTCAACTTCTTTTCTTTGAATGTTGAAATTCAGAATAAACTGGGCGTAGGTGGAAGGAAGGGACTGGAGAATCAAGTCTGTATAGAGCTCATTATCCAAAGTCGTCCCAAGGTCTGCGAGCTCTTCAATATAGCCAATCATCTTTAGGACATGTTCTCCTACCGATGATCTGACAGCCAACCTCGCTCGAAATAAGTTCTTTGAGGCCTCGTATCTTGCTATACGAGATTGCTCTCCATAAAGTTCCTTTGTATGGAGAAATATGGCATCTAGATCCATATCCTCGTGCCTCCTCTGATGTTCATTATTCATCGAGGCAAGCACGATGCACTTGGCCTTCGCGCAATCTAACTCCCAGGTTTTGCGGATTTCCTTATCCGCATTACTGGATTTGGGACCTGGGACTGCAGATGCCTTAGTGGTGAGGACATACCCCAATCTGTCATAGGTCAAAACCATTTTGACATTCCGCAGCCAATCTTTATAGTTTGACCCTGTCAGTATATTTTTTTCTAATAGTAACTTAAGTCCAGTCATATTCAGGGTCGCTGCAATTAGGAGAGAGAGAGAGAACACTTTAGCATGATGCTCTTGCAAGTTTAGAGTGGTTTTTAGTTTATCTAAACTGGATGGCTCCCACTATTTCTCGAATCCCTCCTCAAACCAAAAAGGAAGAACTAGGCAGGACTATTCTCACCGTACAATACTTGCTTAACTGTTCAGCCAGGCCAGTGTCGATACTTCGAGGGAGGTTTTCCAACGCTTTCGCGAAGTTCCTTAATTAAATAACCTCTTTTCTCTGGGGGCGTATCCCCACTGACACCTTTCTCGGTACCTACTTGGTTTATAGCATTGATCGTTAAGTGACGAATCTCCTGATGAGTAGCATATACTCACAGTAGGATCGGGATCCAAATATCATCGTGTGATAATGCTGAAGGAATCCTACCAACATTCATCACACTCCAAATGGTATGCATCTCTTTGCAAATTTCAGTTTCTTTAGAAATTCCCGATGTAAATTTTTGCCCCATGCTCTTATGTCCTTGGCATTAGGTCAAAATGTCATGAGTCACATGTCAAGTTCTACCCATCATTATCTTGTTAATTTGAACCCATCCGTACATATCCTTGACGTTCGGCCAAAATGATAATACGACTGTCCCAAACTAACTCATCTATCCATACAACAAATGAATACCCAGCAGCTACCAAACACTGTGCCTTGGCGTTAGGTCAAAATACATAGCTTGAATACTACTGAATACCCAAATGAAATGACGGAGGGCTACGAATGGTTTTGGCGAAACCGTGAACATAGTGAACTTGATATGACCGAAGGAACCTGATAGCTTTTAAAAGGAGTGGTTAAAGCTCCGCAATTAAAAATATCTTCTGTTTTTAAAAATGTAACACCTTAGGATTTGTTTAGTGACTAAATATATTTAAATAATGGGTTTTAATAAAAAGTTTACCAAATTGTGATTCAAATATTTTTCCTAATTTAATAAATATTTTTCTAAAAATTTTCCTAGGTTTGCACACACATGTGCATGTAAACTAGGGTTTTTAAATGAGTTTTTATCATGTTAAGTGACCATGGTGGGTTAATCTTGAGGATTAAGCCTTTTGGGTTTTAATCAAGTTTAATTAGTTATTTTAATTTGAAATTTGTAGTGGGTGTTGACTTGTGAGAGAGAGAGAGGGGGCATCATGGCTCAAGCCATGCTTGCCATTAATGAAGAGAGAGAGAGGAGGGTTGACAAGTGAGTGATAATTGTTGCCTCTCATTTCCTTTTGTTTTTCTCTCAAAACTCTCACACACACACACACACACACACACTTACCTCTCTGCTCCAGAACCCCAGCACCAAGCAGCATAGCAGCAGCAACAGCAGCAGGCAATCAGCAGTAGCAGCAGCAGCAAAGTTCAGCAGCAGCAGCAGTGAGCACCAACAGCAACAACATCAAGTGCAGCCCCTTCCCTTCACTTCTTCATCTTCCTGCAGCTCCCTAGGGTTAAGTGTGAGGTATACTTCCTAACTTTCTTCCCTAGTTTGCTTAGTTAGTGTAGATTTGCATCGGTTAATGGTTTTTAGTGCGTTTTAGTGTGATATGGGGTGTTTATTAGGAACTTTGTGCTATTGTGATGTGTTAGGGTTTCAGTAGGTTGTTAATGAGTTACTGAGGCCATATTAGCTTAGCTTAACCCCAATTGCACTAAAATACCACCAGTTTCCCTATTTGATGCAAATTGTCGTTTTTAAGCAAATTTGAGGTTTTCTGGATCTACTTTTGACCCGATGAGATCCGAGTGAAATTGGGAAGACTGCAGTGTAGTGGAGATGTGCTGATACCATAGCTTGAACCCGACCCCCTAATTGCTACAGTAGGCCGCCGATTTTCTCTTTCTGGCCGCAAATTACGGCCAGATGGGTAAGGTTTGGGGTGGTGTTTGGTCCTATAGGTGTCTGCTAGTGTGTAGGGTGTTGTTATATATATAGTTTTGTAAATCTAGTTCTGTATAGAAATCTGGGACCAAATACCTACTTTGCCGTTTTTCTAAACCTTCGCGACACGCGTGATACGTGAGTAGGTTTGGGGTTTCTGCGTATCGCGACGCGTCAGGGTAGTTTCAGGCGCGTGATCACACGTTTTAGCGTATCGCGCACATGCGCGATTGGTTTGCGACACGGGTTTCTAGTTGGACCGTAATGTCGCGTTTCTGTGAAATTGAGCTTATGTGTGATATATGTTATGTGATTCTAGGTTCGCAGGACAGTGAGACGGACGCTGCGAAGAAGGGCAAACAAGTTGTTGGATACACTTAGCGTGAGACACGGTGAGTAGATTTCACATCTACGGGGATATCGCCCGCATGGCGTTATGCGTCAGGGCTGATAGGACTTTACTATTATGTGTTGCATGTACCCCATAGACTGTCATCGCATATTGCATTCCCTGCTGTGTTTATATATATATGCTTAGAACTGATAGAACACTGCACTATTACTAACGGTTTATGTTGCACGGGCACTAATTTACATGCTACACACACACCGTTAGTAATTGCCATGCCACACTCACTGTAGAACTGCCATGATTATATTGCTGTAGTTTATCTTACATATGATTGGTGGTGATTTCCTGGAAATTGGGAGCCGCATGACATCTTTAAAAACGGAAACTATTTTTAAAAGCGGTTTTCCCCTTATGCTCATACCATGGATTGAGTTACATTGTACCTCGCATTGGATTTACTTATTGGTGTTGGATTTCATGCGATTTCTGGTTTTGAGGACCGTGGAAGTATTTAAGAAAAGATGCACTATTTTGAAAAAACCCGGTACCTCGTGATATGATATTTTGGTGTGTCCACCACGCGTTTTCTCGGTGCTGAGACGTGTGCTTGAAACCCGATTCGAGGAGTGGATGATCCGTCTGCGGGTTCGTGGTGGGCCCGGTATGGTTCCCCTCGGCGAGATGATCGATGGGTTTTGCCGATTGAGCCTGGAGGCGGGCGAGTACCTACCGGTGATTGGTTGGACCTGGCAGTTGTCCGGAGGATACTGACCAGAGTCGGGAGATGGATGCGGGATGATCCGTACTGCCGGGGCCGAGGGCCGATACCGCAGACGGACCCCGTGGGCCGATCCGGACTGACGGAGCCCGATATACGAGGATTTGCGTGTCGATGCTAGACACGAGTATTTTATGATATTTTGGGTGCCGATGTTGGGCACTCGTGATTCCTCTGAGATATACAGGATTTGAGGGCCGATGGGTGTGCCGGCGCCTGAGTGTATTTGGGATTGGGTGCAGTCTGAGGCATCGCTTATTGTTTTCCATGTTGACACAGTCCATGTAGATGTTATTTATCCCATACTCAGTATTGACTACTATATATCTCATCCTGTAGCATTTACCTGATAGAGTGCTTGCATTACCATTGCATCCACGTTTGGCATGCATTGACATCATCTGCTGGCATTAGTAGAGCCACGCTATATGTGCATGCTCGCGATCACCTTTATATGTTATCTCTATTCACGAGTTGGCAACTCACCCCCGTTGTGCCACAGTATTTGCAGGTTGCCCTTGGGAGTAGTCACGGCTGGCTGTTTACCGCATCTTTTGGCACAGATACCCTTTTGAGGCGAGATAGCCTTTTGCTGATAGGTGGGTTTTGTACGGTATCTGTTATCTTTCAGTTGTATATTGATGTATCTAGTGTCCTCCATCTACCTTTCTGTATTGACTTAGAGACAACCGTGAGGACGATATGTATGATTTTGTATTCTGGTGTCGAGCTCGCATGTGAGCCGACTTTATATTATGCAGTCTTACCATTTGTGATATTGTCCTCGCTTTACTGTGTACTCTTCGCTACGGCGTCGTATATTATATTGTGATGCTTATTCATTTCACTTATTATTTCTGCTACACCTTGCTTTTACCCGACTTGCGGGACAAATGTTAAGAATGGAAATGTTGCCAAAATTATAAAAGTTATAATTCTTGAACTTAAAAGGATTTCTACTAAATAAATGTAAGCTTTTCAGACATGTATTACTGTTTTTACAAAAATGTTTTAATCACTCTTTATTTATTGGTTTTGATTTCTGGGTTCGGCTTACTTAGCTGCGTTACGCCTGTAGACGTTGCGTGGTTAAGTGCCGGTCACGAGTCGAAACTCTCGGGTCGTGACAAAAAATAACCGAGTGGTTTCTTTTAAACTGTTCCAATGATTCAACTTTGGTTTATTTTCTTTGCATTAATAATAATGCGTCCCATCATTAACCTATCATTGCAGAAAACAACGAAAATACAACGCCCTCTTATGCCATCCGCATTTGCTACTGGGTCCCGTCATCACCCATTAGGTTACTTAACTAACGACAGAGCGGGGGCTGGGCTAGCGCGGGTGTAAAACATAAGTGACGTCTAAATAGCTATCATATATAGATATTGTACATTCGTCAGACGCAATAATAGGCATTCCAGATCACAGATGAACATTATTGGATATGCAAGCAATTCGCGTTTCTTTTGAGCCTGCAACGAAAGACGGATTACACAGTTGTGATGAATAGCCATTACCCCACCCTAGACCCCTACGGGTACGGCAAACTACCCGCCAAGTACCCGAAGTGAAGCGGTCTCCCTCAACAATGTGAGTAGGCCACTAAACACTTCAAAGTACCCGGTAGTTTGTGCACCCCACCTTGGGTCTATCCTAGGAGCAAAAACAGTAAAATGAAATAATACAACGGTGGCTACAACCGCAACCTGGATGTGCCCCGCAAAATAATATTACAACATATTATAATTACATCGAATGAATGAATATAATAACCCATCTCAAACCCCGGCTAATCATCACAACAATTCAATCAAGTTCATAATCACAAACGGTTAAAACATTACAGAAATGTGCAACCCCCTGCCAACCGACATACTAGCAGTCAGGGGAGGTTTACGAACACATTATACAGTTCACAGATATAATCTAATTAGCAAACATCGTATAATTTCGATCGAGCAAACACATTAGATTCTACTCCAAAACTTCTCTGTGCACCTGAGACTTGAGCAGAAAATAAACATTCCATAAAAGACAAAAACATCACAGAAGAGTTACTGGGCTGAATCGGCTTCAACTCGGCCGCGGATACATGGCGGATCGCTAGGATCGGCCGAGGTTCCGCGGCTGTTTGGCCGATTCATGAACCCATTTTTCTCCAGTAACCTTAAAATCCCCTGCTTGTAATTTTAGAGGCCCCTGAAAAAATTTTAGACCTCATTTTAAATTCGACAGAAAATATGTGATTTCGATGTTTTTTCCGGTTCGTTTTACGTTCGAAATTCTTACGACTTTGCTAATGAGTTAATTATCGTTTAACGAGGCTTTGATACCACTGTAAGTTGATGTACAACACCCTACGAGTTGCGGGGAGGCGGAAATATGAAAAACAATCTTGTTCTTTGTGTTAACATCGACTAACCGAAGAATCTTTGCTAAACTATAACTAACATATACATAGGAGTTGTTAACTACTTTGAGAAGTGATTATACCTAGTGAGCCTAGTCCATCGTCTTTTCGTTATCCACCTCCTCCTCGGCCTTCCATGTAATAGACGATCCACCCGAGAGCTTCTACTCTAAGCTTCACCTCTAATCTTGAGGTAACTAGGTTTCTTTAGTTGCTAATTAAAGGCACCTAGGTGATATAGAGAATGGTTATGGATTAATTAGTCTATCTAATCCTTGATCTCAACACATGAGAGGGGAAGATTAGGGTTTGAAGAGAGAGCTTGAGGAGAGAGAAGGTGAGCATGAGCATGAGAAGAAATAATGAACTCATTTGAATATATGAAGCATAATCTTTTAGCAAATAAATAAAATAAATCATTTAACAACCATACTTCATTGATTCAAATGAGTGATTCATCTCATGAGTCATTAGATCAATAAATGATGCATTAACTCCATGAATGAATCACACAAATGAGTCACTAAATCAATAAATGCAAATGCCACCTAAACCCTCAAGTCACCATCCTTCTAGAAGCTTCCCGCAAAATTACGAGAACGCCCCTCCTATCCGTGAAAACACGGAAAAACTTTAGACTGTATAAATCCAATAATCCGATACTAGAATCTGGCTTAAACCAAAGCCGGCTAGTAAAAACTGTCCGAATGTCGTACGTGCGTAAATACACGTATGCGTCCGAACCCTTGTCGTAAAACCATACGACCTCTATATCGTTTTGCCTGGAGCAGGGAAACTCTCTGTGTGGGACTCTAAAGACTCGACTACTACGCTGGGAGTGGGTTTAACCACAGACCGCAAGTGGCACTAGCTGTACGTAACGGTCCCCAGGTAGATGTCGATAAGAAGGCCGATGAGGAAACCCATCCGAACTCCTACTGAGCCTGATGTGACAATCTCCGTACAGTCCGGTCTCTTCATCTAAGACTATCGCATATCGGGCCTAGGGGGCGATAAGCGTCAGTCCCCTAATACCGGTATAAGTCGTGTCGGAGCGTAGCCCATTACACCTTGAGAAACTACTGGAACCTACCAGTAAATCTCGGTTGCCCTGGCCAGGGACTTTGCGTAATGGCTCTCTGACACAGCGCGATATCAACTCCCAATACCGGGAGAGACGAATCCTGTCTAACCGCCACTGCCTCCAAGTGCTCGGGACTGCACCCAACTGCTACCTGTTTGCACGCCTCCTTTGAGCCGTGGTAGGGTAGCAATCTAAGAACAGTGGGACACACTCGAGGCGAAGTAGCAGTGTCAAGTCTGCGGACTATGCTGTACTCATGTCACCTGGGAACTGTTAACTGACGACGGGTATAATACCAACCAACAGTTCCCTGCGAGTCCTGTCCGTTGTACCCGTAACCCAACAAGCACCTGTATACTATCTCCAGTACGACGTACTGATGGCTGTGGGACAGACCATCTTCCCAACTGGGATGAGAAGCGTACACACTAGTCTACTCCGGAATATCGATGCCCTGTCTCGATAATCCAACGATTAGGGACCTGGAAAAGGATGTGCTTGTAGACTATCCAGCCCCCACTAGTGTGACTGCCATCACAACGCTGGTAGTCAAGCAAGATCCCAAGGGCTCTATCAATACGTATACTCACATATTAAGATTGATAAAACCAAGTAGCATACTACCATGTTTAGCAAGACTATTATATAACTGTGAATATCCCAAGCTTCCATTAAGTAATATACAAGCTAGTTTGATACAATAATGGCCCCTAGGGCATATACACTAACACACTTTGGCTGCAACAATTGCACCGTTTCCAACTCATGAAACTTATCACCCGCTCTCAGTTCTCTACCTGTCTTTAGCCCATGTAACTTATTACATATCTGGGATCCTGATCCGGTATCAAATACCCAGGACGTAAAGGATACTAAGAAACAGTTCTATGTAATGAACACACCCGAAGGAGATGCATCATCATGCACTTTTTTCGTTTGGGCGGCATGGGAATCCTGGTATTCCCCTATTTCTTGCTCGGTCTTATAACAATTATAAGTTGGAGCGGGACCAACGTTCCCCAGCTCAGTATAACAAGAAGGTTCGGTCAATACATCCATATTATTATCTTGATTAAGGCGTGATATCGTCGCTACCTGGAGAGAGAGAGAGAGAGAAGAAAACACTCTGCGTGCGCTCTTACAAGATTATATTGGTTATATATTTTATCTAATCAGGATGGCTCCCACTGTTTTTATCAAATCTTCCTTCAAACCTTAAAAGGAAAGACTAGCCGAGATTAATTACACTCTACAAGTTCGCCAATCTTTCAGCCAGGGCAGTGCCGGTACTTTGAGGGAGGTTCCCCGTGCTTTCGCACGGACCTAATTAAAATAAACCTCGTTTTCCCTGGGGCGTAACCCCGTTGACACCTTTCTAGACACCTACTTGATCGGCTAATTGTAAAGTGCAAAACTCTCCCAGGAGTAACAATTACTCGCAGTGGGTATCAGGATACAACTATCATATAGAAGGTATGCAATCTCATTGCAAATTTCAACACTTGAAACTCCCGATAAAGGTTTTTACCCCTAGCACTCATGACCTTAACTATGGTCAACAAATCAGAAGCACTAGTCAAGTTCCACCCGTCATTTCGTGATTAATTAGACCCACCCACATGACCCTTAACTAAGGTCAACAAAGTCACGCGACTTTCCTAACTAATCGCATCATATGCGGTGTAGGAAGACATTACTTAGCTACCGTACACTGTGCCTTAACTAAGGTCAACAAACACAGCACGAATACTAAGTACTCTACTTCCTAAAATGACGGAGGGTTGCGGATGGTTTTTTAAGAAAACCTTTAACGCTTTGAACTTGATCTCGTTGCGAAATCAAATGGTTTTAAATGGAGTGTTTTTTAAGCTTCTGCTAGTTTCGCTAAAGAGGTCACTCCCGGTGAAGGGATCTCGGCTCTTTCCTCGTCGAATGAGGTGCAAGATATTCACAATACCACTATGCAAAGCAAGAACTAGAAAAGCAATCAAAAGACAAACCGAAGGTTGTAGCATCTGCTAGTTATTGCTAAAGAGGTCACTCCCGGTGAAGGGATCTCGGCTCTTTCCTTATCGAATAAGGTGCTGGATGTTCTATAAGGAACACCGCTATGCAAAGCAACAACTAGAGCTACCTAATTTTTTTGAAATTCGATTCCACAACATCATTTAGGTTTATTTTTCTTTCATTAATCTCATTAATGAATGTCCCATCATTTAAGTCCACCTAAACATCACAGATAAATACAACGTATGCTTATGCCATCTGCATTCGCCTCGATGTCCCGTCATGCACCGTTAGGTTAGGTAACTAACGGCATAGCGGGGCAGGGCTAGTGCAGGTGTAAAACATAAGCAACGTCTATATAATATATCATATATACTATATACAATATCTATTTGAACATATCACATGATCACATCACAGATAACGCAGCAGAAAACAACATATGAAATATTGGATATACTAGGACGTCCGTATTTTATTTTGAGCCTGTATAAAACACGAATTCCACGGTCGTGATCAATAGCCAATCCCACACCCCTAGACCCCTACGAGAGCGGCAAGCAACCCTACCAATTCTAGAGTTAGGAGACCCGGACTCGACTCCTCGAGATGGTCTCCCACTGGACCCTAGAACCCGGTTACTTGTGCTCCCCGCCTTGAGTCTATCCTAATACGGAAAAGTAAATAATATACAATGGTGACATCATCCTCAGCCCGGAAGTGCCCCAATAAAAGAATATTACATACAAGTTTTTACATGAATGAAAATGAAAAACACTCATCTCACATAAAAACCCCCGGCTTTTCAAACACGACGATCCAATATAACATATCCAACAACACATAACATCACATATCATCAACGTAAGTAAATATGCATATCCCAATTGTCGTTGATGTATAGCAACGAAACTGGCGATACACCACATATTACACTTACGGTCGCAGAAAAGAAAGCGTAAAACTACAACAGTTGGAATCCACAACCTCCTTAGATATCGCATGCCTAACCAAATGAATTCCTCAGACATCTTATGCCTAACAATTATAAACCCCGTATTTTAGTCTCGATATTGAAAACACTTTCCAATAATCAGTCGGGCAATTCAACAAGATTCCCGACATCCTGATCGAACGCTCATCGCAAACTTTAGTAGACAGCCGCACCCCCCGAATGCCGTCGACGAAGTGCACTAACGCGGAACACCGCTGCCGCGAGCACCCGAACGGATGCTTTTGGCGACGGGGTTCTCCTACAGTCACTTGGTCGGGGCTATGGGGTGTAGCTGTCTATTAAGTTTACCCGACGAGTATCCGCGTACGCTACGTGATTGCGACGGACTTTTGATCACATCAAAATTCTGTGGCAACTGATCAAATAAGACTAAAGTGCTAGATTTATAACATTCAAATTAGTTATCTCATAACTACATGTGGATTCCAAATATTGTATCACATTCCAGATAAATAGACAATGTTAAACTTTCCGATCGAATAAACAAACACCCAAGATTTCCCAAATAGCTCAACACTTGAGCGGAGTTCAAAAATTATCCATCACATGCCACAGTACCAATGGTCCAGCCGTAGAAGGGTCAACCCAACGCCTCACATGTGGCAACGCCGTACTGCCCCAAACCCTAAGGTTCAGAGGCAGTTCAAGACGGTCACATAATCGAGTTAAGGTTTGTTGTCTTCTAGAGGGTCCATCGTGTTACTTGCACGACTTAGAACGTTCTTAAACTACGAAAAAATCCAACACTTGGAAATTTTCCGGCAGGGGAAAAAGTGAGTTATTGATATCCGTTCAAACATTTTAACACGTTCTAAAATTATCCGGAATAACTTAAACGAAGTTAAATTATCCGATCGAATCAACGAGTCCCCAATACAACCCAGAAAACTCAATACTTGAGTAGAATTAAACATACCCAAAAGCATCAGGAAATTGATATGGACTTTACTGTGCAAACGACAAAGCATGATGTGACTGTACGGCCGCGGAACCGCCGTGGGAACCATGCTCATGTCGCGGTTCCGCGGCGCTTTGGTCGACTTACTTTGTCGTTTTTCAAAGAGTTCCATATAATTTCCTGCTGATTTTTTTATGTATTTTTAATGTTGAAAAAATCACGATTTTAAAAAATGTTCAGAGAAGGGTTTAATCGGGGTTATACGGGTTCGATCGGACTTTTAACTTCGTCTAGACTTCGCCTAAAGCTCTAGCTTGACTTTGATACCACTATAAGGTTGCTAGGCACTCTAATAAGGTTTTACAAGACATCAACCATGCCCGATTCAAATTTTAGCCGTGCCGAATAACCCTAACCAAGATCGTATACTAGAGATTAGGCGAAACTAATGGCAAGCAAACAACTTTACTTCTAAGAATTAGGGATTACAACCTTTGTAGATCCGGTCCCTCACTTCTAAGCTCCGTGTTGATGTCCCTTCGCTGCAATCATCGAGATCCCGGACTCTTGTGACGGTTTCCTCGGAGAAATGAACGGGCTAGCTCGTTGACTTCGAGGCCAAAGATGACCTACGTCGAGGTGACTCAAACTCAAGCTCCATCTTCACTAGGTCACAAACTTTGTGAAGAGAACACCCTAAACTAAATGGCAAGTAGTACATGATGATGAAATAGGAAGTGGGTTCACTTTGGATTTGGATTTCTCACTCTATTTCTTCACTTGAAAATTTTTAGCAAGCTTTTCTTCTTCTTGAAGAAGAAGAAGAAAAAATAATATATGAATAATGAATTATCTAAAAAGAATAATCAAGTGAAGTCTATCATAATGCAACCATGGGTGAGTTAACCTTTGTAGAGACTAAACCATAGTTTAAGTTAATGGTTTGGTTTATAAAAATCTTATGCAAAACAAAATGGGTGGAGTTTGTCAAAGATGCTTAAAAGGTTCATGAAGCTTCAAGCCAAGACAAAGAAAGCCACCATTTTGTTTTACCAAAATAAATAAAAACTTAAACCATTATCTTAAATATGGTGCAAGTCATACACACACCCAAGTTTGCATGTATCATCAATCATGATACAAACTAGTGCACAAATATATATCACATATACAACTTGTGCACAACAAGTGAGAAAATCAATCTTAAGTGAACAAATACTAGTTAATGTAAAGTAATATATCAAATATATAATTATACATTAAATCAACACTTGATTTAATGATCCGGTTATATCGCATATAACCGACTAATATCTAGTGTATCAATATTTCGAATCAACACTTGATTCGGTAACCCGGCTATATCTCATATAACCGACCGATGATACAAATCGCAAGAATAGAATATAGTATCACATACTGGTATTATTCTCGGTCCCGCACATATCTCATATGCGCTCCTATTTCGTTTCGCTTGAGCTAGGAAACATCTGTGTAAGACTCTAAAGACTCGTCAATACGCCGGCAGTAGGTGGTGATCATATCAATCACCCACAAGCCGCAAGCGGTCTGCTAAACATAACGGACACCCGGGTATTGAGTGATCAGAAGATCAACGAGCAAGCCTGCTCACACTCCTGCGAATCCAATCAGTAACACTTACCGCACAGTCCGGTCTGTTCGTCTGATATGTCGCATATCTCGCCTAGGGGTTGTAAACGTCAGACCCCAGTAGCTTGATAAGTCATGCCGATGTAAGGTCCATAACAAGTATGAAACTACTGATAACACTTACCAGTAAATCAGTACAACCCTGGCCAGGTATTTCCAGTTATGGCCAGTCGAGCATAGCGCAACATCAACCCCCAATACCGGGTGAGACGAATCTCCTCCTATCGCTCATTGCCTCCATGTGAATCGGGACTGTACCCAAAAACCACCTGTTTGCATGACTCAATAGAGCCGTGGTAGGATGGAAATCAAAGCACAGTGGGAGACACACAAGACTCTATGACAATCTTAGGTCAACAGACTAAGTTGTACCAGTGTCACCAGAGAACTGCCATCTGACGTGAGGTATAATACCATCTGGGAGTTCTCGGCGAGTCCGTTCAATGTACCCAGTCTCCACTGAGCACCCGCATACCATCTCTGATGTCAAACACCAATGGATATGAGATCATCCATCGCCCATCACATAGGTCGAGAAGATATACGCTAGTCTACTCTGGAATATCGATGCCCCGTCTTGATATTCCCACGACTAGGAACATTGAAGGATGTACTCATGGACTACCCAGGCCCCACTAGTATGATCTACATCCTAGTCCTGCAAGTCAAGTACACATCCTAAGGGCTTTATCAACATGTAACAGAGAGACAGTAAGTATACATGTTAAGATAAAGAGCAACCAGATAGCGAACTATCATGTCGAGCAAGAAAGTCCTACCTATATATGTCCCAGCATCCACTACAATATACATCTCATGTATAGTAATGGCCTCTAGGGCATACATATAACTAACAGATGCTCATTAGAGAATGGGTACACCGAACAGGACTCGCCGAGAACTCCTAGATGGTACCATACCTATCGTCAGATAGCAGTTCTCTGGTGACACTTGTACAGGTTAGTCTATAGACCCGAGATCGTCATAGTGTCTTGTGTGGTTCCTACTGTGCTTTGATTTCCTCCCTACCACGGCTCAAAAGAGTCATGCAAACAGGTGGATTTTGGGTACAGTCCCGAGTCACATGGAGGCAGTGAGCGATAGGAAGGGTTTCGTCTCTCCCAGTATTAAGAGTTGATGTTGCATTATACTTGATTGGCTATAACAGCAAGTCCCTAATTAGGGCAGATGAGATTTACTGATAAGTGTTATCAGTAGTTTCTCAAAAGGTTATAGGCCACATATCGGCATGACTTATCAAGTTATTGGGGTCTGACAATTGCACCCCCAGACTCGATATATGACATATCAGATGAAGACACCAGACTGTACGGTAAGTGTTGCTTATAGGCTCTACGAGAGTTTGGACAAGTTTGCTTTTTGATCTTTTATTCATTCAATACCTGGGTAGCCGTTACGTCCAGCTAGTACCGCTGACAGCTTGTGGGTATCTAATGTGATCATTACCTACTGCTGGCGTATTGATGAGTTTTTAGAGTCCCATATAGAGGTTTTTTAGCTCAAGCGAAACGAAGTAGGGAACGTATGGAGATATGTGCGGGAGCTTGATTGAATACGTGTATATGATACCGTATTCTAATCTAGCAATATTTGATATCAGTCAGGTTATATGTGATATAACCGGATTATTGAATCAAGTGTTGATTCAATGATTTGATTATATATATATAATATTGGCTGGTTATATATGATATAACCGGATTATTGAATCAAGTGTTGATTTAATGACTAATATTGAATATTAGCCAGTTATATGTGATATAACCGGATTATTGAATCAATTGTTGATTTAATAATTTGATGTACATATATATATTTGATATTAGCCGGCTATATATGATATAACCGAATTATTGAATCAAGTGTTGATTTAATAATTTGACATATATATCTATATATATATATATATATATATTAACTAATATTAAGCTCACTTAAGATTTTCTTCTCTTTATATATATTTATATATGTGTGTGTGTGTGTGTGTGTGATATATATTCATATATATATATTTATTATTGTATCATGGTTGATGATACATAGAACTAGGATGTATGAGAATCACACAAGAGATGAATATGAGAAGATAATTGTATGGATTAATGAATTAAAATAAAAAAAAAAGGAAATGAGTCATTTTCTTGAGATGCTTGTAGAAGCCTTGAGAAACCATGACTCACCTTTTATTCTTTGTTTTATTCATAGATATTTTACAACTTCATTCTCATCTTATCTCATGAGTGATGGTTCATTATTCATCCAAGTTCATCCTCATCTTCTTCTTCATCTCCTCACTAGATATTTTCTAGGGTGAAAAAAGAGAAAGAAGAAAATTTTATGAGCAAATTTCCTATTTCATCAACCTACACTACTTTAGCCCTTTAGTTTAGATTGTTAACTTCACTAATACCTTGATTAGTGAAGTGTGAGCTTGAGTGACAGAGACTTCAAGGTGGATTATCTTCGACACCGAAGACAACAAGAAAGCTCGATCCTTTATTCAAGTGGAGCCTTAAGAAGAGTTCTAGGGACTTCAACTCAGAACTTTAGAAGTGAAGGACTGGACTACAAAGGTTGTAGTTTCCCATCACTTAGTTTAGAATATTACTTGCTTACTTAAAACCCCTAATTCTCTAGTTCGATTCTTGTTTAGTATAATTAGCACTTTAAAATTTTAAAATTGCATACTTGATCCTCATATAAACCTAGTAGAGGTGCTAAGACATACTTTCATTTTTGGGTGACAAACCAAAGTTTTTCTCATAGATCTTTAGATCTTGCAAAGAACCAAAGCTTTATCAAAGCCGGTGCTTTACATGATAAGTGGGAATTTTAATCTCTTTTCTTTAGCTAGTTGATGCCAAGGTTTTTTGTCGAAGAAGATGAAGACGGATTTCTTGATAAATTTTATCTCAGTTTGAAGAGAATGATGATGATCATAAAAAAAATTCCTTTTTTTTAAGGGGCTCCTATTTATAGGAATAATGTAATTAGGGTTTGTTCTTAACTATAAGATTTAAATTGATACATATCAATTAAGGATGCATGTACACCGTTGGATCGTCGATCCCAAATCTATTTGTTAAGAAAGTTAACAAAGGAATATTTCCTTCCAACAATAGAGGTTCGGTTCAACAGAAATGCATGCGTCAATAAGGTGCGCTTTCACACCGCAAGGAAGTGCGCACGTGTTTTGCATGGGCCGCAACCTATCAAAAGCTTAGCTTATGCGCACGTGCATTGCACGGGTCGCATCGCATCAAGAGCTTAGCCTATGTGTCGTGCATTGCATCAAGAGCATAGCCTAGGCACATGTGCATTGCGCGGGTCACGTCACATCAAGAGCTTAGCCTATGCGCACGTGCTTTGCACGTGTTGCATCGCACACGCATGGTACTTATGCCAAGTACGCAACTGATGAGTGTGCCCTAATTGAGCGGGAACGGTGAACTTTATATCTGATCATCCCATTGACTTTGAAACTTTCTGGATATTAAATGATTGAGATTTCTGGAGCTCTGTTTGAACCTTTTCAAAAATGCTTTTAGTGTAAATTTTGGAAGCGTCTAATTCCAGTGGCATATTTATTGGACACATACGATTTTTACAAAGCGTATCAAAATCCATTCTTTTCTCGCTGTAACATTTCAGAAAAATAAAATATTATTTTTGGGAATTTATAAAATTAAATAATAAATATTATGAATATTTGATAATGCGGTATAATTAATTTCCAATAAATTGGGAAATATTTGGAAAATTATAGGAATTTCTGAAATGAGAGTGTTTTATGTGATTTAGGCAAATTATGAATTTTTATAATTAATTATTTATAATTTTAATGCTAATCGCGATTAAATATCACTAATCGTGCATTAAACTTGATTTGTGCACATGACATGCACAATGTCCTATTTCACATTTCTACATTTTTTCTACCATGGCTTCTCTTTATTTTTCATTTGGTTTGGTTTTAAATGAGAAAAGGAAAAGAAAAGAAAAGTAAAGTAAAACGATAAGGTTAGAATATTGGGGATGGGCAAAAGAGAGAGAGAGAGGTGAGGGGTCAACCTTGGATCATGGCACTTTCCTTCTTCACTTATTTCCTTCATCTTTTTCCCCACTTCCTCACCATGGTTGCCTCCATCTCCTCCCTCCTCTACCTCCTCACAACAACACCAAAATCAACTCAAAACATCATCCCCCTTTCACAAAAAACATGCACAAACTCACCACAAACACTTTGGACCAAGAAATATTGGATTTTGAAGACTTGGAGCAACTCAAGAAATTTCTTGAGTTGCCAAATGAGGTAATTCTTACACCATTAGTATTTTATTTCATTCACCTTAGCATCTTTACATGTTTAGAACCGATTTAGTGTTGTTTAGTGAACTTTGAAAATTTCAAGTTAGGGTTTGAGGGATTCTTGAGTTGAGATTGTGTAATTGAGTTTAGTAGAGGCTATGACCCGCAGCACCTGAAAATATTTTAGCGATCACAGAGAGTCATGCAGGCACCTAGGAAGCTACCATAAAGACCCGAGCCCCAACCCCCTAGATGAAGCCACAAATTTAATGTTCCTGGCCGCAATTTGCGGCCAGGGTGGGGTGATTTGCATCCATGTTTAGTTCAGGGCTCCAGTATCTGTAAATTAGACCCTCCATATGTGCAAAATTGGCTAATTTCACCTAGGGTAAAATCTGGAGCAAGTTTTCAAAGTTTCTGATTTCGTTTTGCGGCTTTTAATGAATTGGAATTTGGTATTTGTGTTTTACCTCGGTCGATTCTGTAAGTGCACGGCGGCGCCCCGGCCGTCAATCCGACGCCGGAATGCGGAAGCGATGATTTACTTTAAACTTTATAACCGGCACCACCGCGCACTATAAACCCGGATCGTGCCATTAATCTAGTCCTAGCTAACTAAAGAACGAGTAGAGAAATATTCCGAGTGATCCGAGTCCTCCGGTCTTCTCGTCGTCGTCCCGATCTCCCGCGGAATCTCCGGTCTCCATCACGTCGCCGGAAGGGCACCACATCGCCGGCTTTTTTTACGGGCTCCCACCTCTGGTCCGAGGCAACTCGGGCACGAAGTTGGCGAGTCGACGTGCCCAAGGTTTGCTGTAGAATAGTGTAGTGAGCTATGTGTCTCATGGGGTTTTATGGAAGTTGCCTTTTTGTGGAGGAGAATGATATAAGCTAATGGAGATGGAACTTTGGGGATTTTTAGCAAAGCCAAAAGAACAAAAATCCCACACCCAAAATTTGGACAGCCCCTAAGAGCTTGGTCGGCCATAACAAGGTGAGGAGAAGAGAGCGTGAGAATGAAGGAGGAGACTCACAAGAAAAATGCAAGAGAGAGAGATCAAAAAAGTTATCATGAAAGGAAATGATCACACACTCAAACCCACACTCAACCAACCATCATCATTACTCCAAAGTCAAGCAATGATCAACAACCAAAACCAATACTCCATCAACTAATCATCAACAACCATGATGAAAAGAAGAAGAAGTCAAATGGTGGAGGAATTATCATGATACAACAATATGCAAGTAACACCCTCCACAATGCTTATTTGCACAAATGCAAATAAGCCCTCCTCCACCAATCTTCAGCCAATGAAAGATACGAAGAAATATGGCTGAAACGAAAAACAAACTGGCAACTCCAAAAACTGATCCCGTAATAAATTACAGAAAAACCCCGCTACTGTATATACATACCCGCATTTGTATTCCGACCGAATACAAATGCAATGAGACAAAATCTACACTATACAATACTAGGATCCGGCTTAAACCAAAGCCCGCTAGTATAAACCGTCCGATCAGGATCCGTGCAATACCGCACGTATCTGATCGAACCCTGCCATATCTCCATACGGGCTCTACAGCGTTTCGCCCGAAACTTGAGCAACTGGTCTGTGGGGGACTCTAAAGACTCGTCAATACTATGGCTATGGATTTACAAGAGCTTGGTCGGCCATAACAAGGTGAGGAGAAGAGAGCGTGAGAATGAAGGAGGAGACTCACAAGAAAAATGCAAGAGAGAGATCAAAAAAGTTATCATGAAAGGAAATGATCACACACTCAAACCCACACTCAACCAACCATCATCATTACTCCAAAATCAAGCAATGATCAACAACCAAAACCAATACTCCATCAACTAATCATCAACAACCATGATGAAAAGAAGAAGAAGTCAAATAGTGGAGGAATTATCATGATACAACAATATGCAAGTAACACCCTCCACAATGCTTATTTGCACAAATGCAAATAAGCCCTCCTCCACCAATCTTCAGCCAATGAAAGATACAAAGAAATATGGCTGAAACGAAAAACAAACTGGCAACTCCAAAAACTGATCCCGTAATAAATTACAGAAAAACCCCGCTACTGTATATACATACCCGTATTTGTATTCCGACCGAATACAAATGCAATGAGACAAAATCTACACTATACAATACTAGGATCCGGCTTAAACCAAAGCCCGCGAGTATAAACCGTCCGATCAGGATCCGTGCAATACCGCACGTATCTGATCGAACCCTGCCATATCTCCATACGGGCTTTACAGCGTTTTGCCCGAAACTTGAGCAACTGGTCTGTGGGGGACTCTAAAGACTCATCAATACTATGGCTATAGATTTAACCACTAGCACGTCAGAGGTATTAGCCATACGTGACGGGCCACCAGCTATTGACCAAAAGGGACGTCTGTGAGCGAACTCATCCTGACACCCTACTGAGCCTGTCAGTGACAATATCCGTACAGTCCGGTCCGTTCGTCTATGAGCATTGCATGGCGGGCCTAGGGGGTTGGTAAAAGTCAGACCCCCAAAAGCGGTACAAGTCGTGTCGGAGTGTAGCCCAGAACACCCTGAGATACTACTGGAATACCTACCAGTAAATCTCCTGCCTTGGCCAAGGACTTCGTGTAATGGCTCTCCTAGACACAGCGCGACCTCACCCCCAATACCAGGAGAGACGAACCCCTAAAGATCCGCTCACTGCCTCCATGTGGCTCGGGACTGTACCCAACTAAAACCTGTTTGCACGTCTCCTTTGAGTGTGGTAGGGTAGTAATCAAATTACAGTGGGAACTCACACGAGACAAATGACGATCCCAAGGTCGATGAACTAACCTGTACACATGTCACCAGGGAACTGCTATCTGACGTCAGGTATAAGACCAACTAGCATGTTCCCGGCGAGTCCTGTCCGGTGTACTCATAACCCAATGAGCACCTGTATACATCTTAGGTGAACCAACTGACACCAGTGGCTTGTGAGACCGGCCACCGCCCCTCGTCGGGGTCTCGACTGTATACACTAGTCTACTCTGGAGTATCGATGCCCTGTCTCGAAACTCCCACGACTAGGGACCATTTAAGGATGTGCTTAGAGACTACCAGCTCCCACATATATGATCGCCCTCATACTGCTGGTAGTCAAGCAAGAATCCTAGGGGCTCTATCAACGTTCAATGGTGACCTGTAAGGTCACCTAAAGCAGTACACGATGATAAAGATAAACCAGATAGCATACTATCATCTTGAGTAAGACTGTCCTACTGGGACAGGTCCTCCCTCAATCATTGCATTCACGTGCCTGTGATCCAATAATTGACTCTGAGGGCACTATCTCCAACAGATTCACGTTTATACGTCGATCGTCGAGGATTGTTTGGTTATTCGTGCATGCATAGATCATAGGTTTTAATCTATGTGTGATACGCGTGCCGATTTGGTTTTCGTGTACGATTTCTATTTACGATGTCATGTGATATATATGTAGGTACCCCCCTCACATGGACTTCGGACGATGAATAAGAGGATGGCGACATCGACTTCGGCAAGTAAGGATCAAGGTGAGTAGATATATATCTACGGGGGAAGTCGGGTGGATGGCGTATAGCACCCCCGCAATTTGTAGTGTAGTATACGATATATATGTTATATATATATATATATATATATATATATATATAATTATGTGTTGTGAAACTTAGATGATTAGTAACTAAGATTTTAGATGTTCATGGGTTAGTTTAAGTGTATTAGAAGTAACTTAGTTATTTTCTTAGTCGCGAAGCCTAGAATAAGGTTTACATACACGCGCACACACACACGCATACATTTTATTACTTGTGCGTATATGTGGATATATATATATATATATATATATATACACATATACACACATACATATATGTTTGTGAGTGTATATATATATATATATATATATATATATATATATATACATACATACATGGATGATGAGGATAGTATATGATACTTCGAGATGAGTCGATGAGATTGGGCATGATGCCACAAGATCGGTGATATGACTTGGTTTGTATTATGAGATACGACATGATTATTATAGCGGATCTTTAGGCGATGTGTTTTCATACACACGCATGTGTGTGTGTGTGTGTGTGTTGATGGTATCAGATTGTACTAGATTTTAGATCAGTACCCCTAATTCAGGACATGATGATAAGGATACCAGATGAATATTGAGATAAATATAATATGTGACCAGTACCTAGATTTGGGATGCCGTACGATGGATTTACCGTATAAGCTATATATTGATGATAGATCCGCACTCTTGACTCGAAGATGTCATATTATAAATAGTGTATCGTATGTGATACTATTGAGGCGGGCCCACCGACTAGTAGATATATATATAAATATCGACTCAGACTTAGGTGGTTTTCCTTACCCTTTCGATTAGTCTGTTGGTTTAGTCCTGTAGTTTACTTGTAGATATTAAACTAGACTCGAGTCATACCTATTTCAAAACTAACGAATCGTGAGTATTTTAAAGACAGGCCAAGGGATACTACGGATATTTCAAAAGACGTACCTTTTCTTAAAAACACCGTAGCCCCTATTTCTTAAATACATGATTCGTGTTATTTCAAATGGCAAAACTGTATGATTCATATATATAATATATATTCTTTATTGTTGCATTTACTATTCATTTTCCATATATTCTTGTTGTTCATATCGCATTGCATGCTTATACTTGTGCTTTTATTGCTATTATGAAACCGTGCTGTCAGAACACCAGCACCATTACCGATGATGTGTATGCCACACATACACCTGCTTGCCGGCTTACACACATCATCATCGGTAATTGCTATGTCACGTACACTTTAGAGAATATTATTTCATTGTTATCGCTTGCTAGCTGATAGTTTCGATATATCATTATTGTGCTAGTTTAGATGTTGCATTTATTACTGTGATTTTTCATGTATATTTATATATTCATTGTCATGATATTATGGGCCAGCCCGGATTGCTGGAGCCCGGTATTTATTGTTATTGAAACTTTATTTTGGGATTTCGGATTTCCATGAGATTTCTGGATTTGGAGAAACCGCAAGGATTTTATAAACTGATTATCATTTTAAAATGAAAGTTGCGGTTTTCTCATGTTATGATTTGAGATATGTCCACCATGAGTTTTCTCGGCTCTTGAGCGATATCATACACCCGATTCGAGGAGGTGGAGGAACCGTCTGTGGGTGCATGGTGGACCCGGTACGGTACCTCGGGGCAAGATGATCGTAGATGATGGCGTTGAGCCTGGCAGGGGAGCACTACCGACAGGTGATTTTATTATGACTCAACGGATATCCGAAAGATACCGATCGGAGTACAGGCCAGTCCGGATTGCCGGAGCCTGAGGTTTTGAGATTTGATGTTATGGGCCAGTCAGGATAGCCGGAGCCCTAGATATTGAGATTCGAGGATACGGGCCAGTCCGGATTGCCGGAGCCTGAGATATTGGGATATATGTTTTGTGTCAAAGCTTAACACTGATTTCATGTTGATTTCATTGATGATACCTCGATTTATATATACAGAAATCTCGCTAAATTAATAAAACAGTTTTCTCATTCATGATGTATTCTGTTTTCATTATATTGCATTCATACCTCATATTTATGATATGTTGCTACCTGAGGCACTGACACTAGCACTTGGTATTACACTTATGTATAGATGTTTACCCTTGCCACCTTATCATGCTTCAGGCTTTATCATTTTGAGGTTTTATATATTTGATCGTATTGACCTAGGATTGAGTCATACATACGATTTCTGCTCGGTGATGTTTTCTACTCACGAGTTGGCAACTCACCCCAGTTGTGCCACAGTTTCTTGCAGGTTTTTCCGTACAGGTTTCGTTGCGGCTTTGCTGGCACACTGCTCCTTTTCGGGTGATTGCTTTAGTATGTGGGTTCACTCTCATCGTGACTACCATTGTACTTTATTTATATTCAGTTGTATCTAGAAACTCCATCAACCAGACTTGTATATTGTTTAGACTTAGAAGACCAGTGTATATTCATTCGACCTTAGAGTCGCGCTTGTATTATTATAGTTTTCTTGATGATTTTGAGTTTCCTTAGATGTTTTGATCATTGCCCTTCGATGTTGTATATTATATTGCTTGCGTGGTTGCTACCGTCAATTGACGAAGAGCTTGCTCCCGCTTGGGGATGCCTTTATTCATATTATGTATGTTGTACCCATTTGGGGCCAGTATTTACAACGGAAACTCTGCCGAAATTTTCAGAAAAGACTTGAGATTTCAAAAATGCATACTTCGGCTTAGGTTGTTAAACTACTTGTTTTAAAACTAGACTGTTCCTTCTTTCTTCTTTAAAATGGTTTAGATTTCTGGGATTTTGGCTTACTTGAATTAGATGGAGTCCTATAGACTTCATATGATTCAAGTGCCAGTCACGTGCCATTTTGGGTCATGAAAAAGTTGGTATCAGAGCGCTAAATTAACCTTGGTTTGATTCTATGTTTGACTATGCGGAGCCTATGGCGTTTGTATATATTCGGAACCTAGGCTTGACCTTACGGAACTTAGACTTAGTCGAGAGGGTACTAGACCCGAACTTTCAACGCATAGGTTAACCTTGGTTGATGGAGTAGGTGACTTAAATAGAGTGACGTACCGTGTGTATGTTCCGCGGCATACTTACGATACGCTACTCCGCTTAAGAAGCCTTAGGATGTACGTTTCCTTGCATAATATTATATTCATTCCTATGATATATCCTTATCGATATCGGTTTATGGTTTCTGCTGCCACGATTACATGGGCAGAGAGAGCTATGGCTAGAGTTGCAGTCAGCACGAGCTCATCACGGACGAGGACTGACCAGGGCGTGATTCCAAGGACACGCGATTGCATAAATGTGTCATTTTATTGTGTTTTTTGCGCCAAGAGCGTTTGATGGATTGCTTTTAAAAATTTCTCGAATGTGCAGATCAGCACCAGAGGATTAGGGCCACTGTTAGAAGCCAGCCAGAATGTGATGACCGTCAAAGCACCGATTATACTTGATGATTGAGGCACTGTTCAGCGTGCGGACGAATGAACCAGTTGTTACTGCGAATGACAAGATATCGCCCCATATGTTTGGAGCTAATACCACACGAGTTATACTTAGAGATATGATAGAAAATCGCTAATCATCCAAGGAGGAATGACTAGGACATGTGATTCGTTGCCTGCCCCGATCCGAGGTCATCAGATTGATTGATTCCAGCTAGAGATGACTTCACGCAGGTACGTTGAGAGTCGATAGAAGACGATCGAATGTCAGGAACCCATTTTCCAAGTTTATAGTATTCGAAAAAACATGCAAGTAATCCTATGGACTCTCTAGAAGAATGAAACCCTAACTAGATATAATGACCATGAGAACGCTTTGGAACTTTAAGGTTTGCAGCAGTTCCGCGGTGCCATTAATGAGGCTTAGGTTTGCCCTTCTACGGTTGGTCCACAGGTACTGTGGCATGTACTGGATATTATTAAACTGTACTCAAGATGTTGAGATCTTGGAGGATTATGGAACTTTGACGGATCAATCGAAAAGTTCGACATCGTTCGGAGATTATGTGATGGGATATATTGCTTGGGAGACTCCAGATACGAGTATAGCCACTGGAGCGCAGTCCATCCAGCCACGAAGAGACGAGTCCGAATCAGTCGACATTAGAGAAAAGTGGAGTAAGAGATTCGTATGAGATCTTGATGAGATGGCGTTCCCCTCTGCTGACATCAGAGATGTGATACGCATGCAGAGGCGTTGTATATGGATATATCTTCCAGAAGGAGTCGCGATGAGTATGGAACAAGAAATAGATTTAGTAAAAAGTGATAACTTCCGGGTAGTTCGGCAGAAACGAGATTTGGGGGAGACTTCGACAGAACCTTTCTGGAATACTATACGAGAAGACTTGGACCCAGGATCGGTCATATTACGCACACCCAGTAGGCCAGAGTTCGGCATCGTCGACGAGATATGTTATGAGTGACCATGATAGTTGGCCGGAGATCTTTAGAGGATGTGCCAGAGCGGGACTGTTTCCGCCATCTTTGATTTCGGTATTTTGGGCGATTTATTTGCATGATTGAGATTGTGTGCACCATAGTTGCACTTGACTTCGGTTTGATATCATTTGAGATGTTGATTTTTATCTTATGCCTATGGTATGCATAGGATTAGACTTGTGCTTTCGGCATAGTTTTCATGCACTTTCAGAATTGGATTCGATTTTTGTGCACGCTGATGCACATGGTTGTGAGATTATATACCACGATATACCTGATTTGGTTTGAGATGTGTTGTATACCGTCGATTTCAATTGTAATACTCGATATTTGTTTTCGTGCACCTTGTGCACTTGATTTGGATTCTTGCGCATACTTGACGCGCTTTATGTGATTTTGGTGCACACCAGATGCACTAAATTGAGATTCTTCGTGCATATCAGATGCACCTGATATTGCTGTCAGGCACACCCGTTGCCTTTGACAGGTGTTTCGTTCACACCCGTTGCACTTAGATTTTGTTTCTGTACACATATATGGCACATTCATGGATTTCGATTTCCGTGCGCACCAGACGCACGTGGTATTCTTATGCATATTTTGGGATTGATTCTTGTAGAGCAGTACGTTTTTATGATATTTAATATTGGTATAGTAGCTGAGCAGGACTAGTCCGAGGACAGTACCTGAATATATTTTGCATGCATTGATAGTTACCGAAGGGATTTCCAAAAAGGAGCTATAGTCTCAGTATTTACCTACGTGTCCGAGATGACACGAGACATTTAACAAAGGAAACCCTTCTAAATAATTATTTTCAAAACTGCGGGACGTGTATGTTAAACAAAGGGTATATGTATATGATTATTTTCTTACAATAAACGTCTGCCACTGTGCCACGATACGCGCATAGCACAGCAACATGAAAGGTTTGGCATGCATTTCTTTCCGATGTTTTAATGATATTTACATGTATAGTTTGATGTATATCATGTTGGTTTCGTATTGGATTTTGACATTGGTGTCTTCACCATGACTCCGATGATTGCAGGATGCTAGACGGAGTTTTGATTTTGGTTTATATACTCATTTTTTATGCGCATACATTGCGCTACGATGTGTTTTATGTAGTTATGATTTCGGAGCCCCGACGACTTGATCATTTTACTGAAATGTTTTAGTATTTGAGGGGTTTAAATTTAAATTCAGGGACCAAATTTCTTTAGGGGGAAGACTGTAACATTTCAGAAAAATAAAATATTATTTTTAGGAATTTATAAAATTAAATAATAAATATTATGAATATTTGATAATGCGATATAATTAATTTCCAATAAATTGGGAAATATTTGGAAAATTATAGGAATTTCTGAAATGAGGGTGTTTTATGTGATTTAGGAAAATTATGAATTTTTATAATTAATTATATACAATTTTAATGCTAATCGCGATTAAATATCACTAATCGTGCATTAAGCTTGATTTGTGCACATGACATGCACCATGTCCTATTTCACATTTCTACATTTTTTCTACCATGACTTCTCTTTATTTTTCATTTGGGTTGGTTTTAAATGAGAAAAGGAAAAGAAAAGAAAAGAAAAGGGATAAGGTTAGAATATTGGGTATGGGCAAGAGAGAGAGAGGTGAAGGGTCAACCTTGGACCATGGCACTTTCCCTCTTTACTTGTTTCCTTCATCTTTTTCCCTACTTCCTCACCATGGCTGCCTCCATCTCCTCCCTCCTCTACCTCCTCACAAGAACACCAAAAACAACTCAAAACATCATCCCCCTTTCATAAAAACATGCACAAGCTCACTACAAACACTTTAGACCAAGAAAAATTAAATTTTGAAGACTTGGGGCAACTCATGAAATTTCTTGAGTTGCCAAATGAGATAATTCTTACACCATTAGTATTGTATTTCATTCACCTTGGCATCTTTACATGTTTAGAACCGATTTAGTATTGTTTAGTGAACTTTGAAAATTTCAAGTTAGGGTTTAAGGGATTCTTGAGTTGAGATTGTGTAATTGAGGTTAGTAGAGGTTATACAACCCCTGTAATGATGGTATATTGGACTAAACCATAGACATAAACCCAAACCCCAAACTTATAAAACCCTGATATCGGAATATTGTGAGAATTTTGAGGTTGTTTTGATATCTGCTATCACCCGGGGCACTTGAAAATATTTTAGCGATCACAGAGAGTCATGCAGGCACCTAGGAAGCTACCATCAAGACCCGAGCCCCAACCCCCTAGATGAGGCCGCAAATTTAATGTTCCCTGACGCAATTTGCGGCCAGGGTGGGGTGATTTGCATCCATTTTTGGTTCAGGGCTCCAGTATCTGTAAATTAGACACTCCATATGTGCAAAATTGGCTAATTTTATCTAGGGTAAAATCTGGAGCAAGTTTTCAAAGTTTCTGATTTCGTTTTGCGTCTTTTAATGAATTAGAATTTGGTATTTGTGTTTTATCTCAGTCGATTCACGTTTATACGTCGATCGTCGAGGATTGTTTGGTTATTCGTGCATGCATAGATCATAGGTTTTAACCTATGTGTGATACGCGTGCCGATTTAGTTTTCATGCGCGATTTCTATTTACGATGTCATGTGATATATATGTAGGTACCCCCCTCACGTGGACTTCGGACGATGAAGAAGAGGATGGCGAAATCGATTTCGGCAAGCAAGGATCAAAGTGAGTAGATATATATTTACGGGGGAAGTCGGGTGGATGGTGTATAGCACCCCCACAATTCGTAGTGTAGTATACGATATATATGCTATATATATAATTATGTGTTGTGAAACTTGGATGATTAGTAAGTAAGATTTTAGATGTTCATAGGTAAGTTTAAGTGTATTAAAAGTAACTTAGTTATTTTCTTAGTCGCGAACCCTAGAATAAGGTTTACATACACGCGCGTGCGCATACACGCATACATTTTATTACTTGTGCGTATATGGGTATATATATATATATAGATATATATATAATTATGAGTATATATATATATATATACATGGATGATGAGGATAGTATATGATACTTGGAGATGAGTCGATGAGATTGGGCATGATATCACGAGATCGGTGATATGACTTAGTTCGTATTATGAGATACGACATGATTATTATAGCGGATCTTTAGGCGATGTGTTTTCATACACATGCATATGTGTGTGTGTGTGTGTGTGTGTGTGTTGATAGTATCAAATTGTACTAGATTTTACATCAGTACCCCTAATTCAGGACATGATGATAAGGATACCAGATGAATAATGAGATAAATGTAATATTTGACCAGTACCCAGATTTGGGATGCCGTACGATGGATTTACCGTACGAGCTATATATTGATGATAGATCCGCACTCTTGACTCGAGAATGTCTTATTATAAATAGTGTATTGTATGTGATACTATTGAGGCGGGATCACCGACTACTAGATATATATATAAATATCGGCTCAGACTTAGGTGGTTTTCCTTACCCTTTCAATTTGTCTGTTAGTTTAGTCATGTAGTTTACTTGTAGATGTTAGACTAGACTCGAGTCATACCTATTTCAAAACTAATGAATCGTGAGTATTTTAAAGACAGGCCAAGGGATACTACGGATATTTCAAAGGACGTACCTTTTCTTAAAAACACCGTAGCCCCTATTTCTTAAATACACGATTCGTGTTATTTCAAATGGCAAAACTGTATGACTCATATATAATATATATTTTTTATTGTTGCATTTACTATTCATTTGCCCTATATTCTTGTTGTTCATATAGCATTGCATGCTTATACTTGTGCTTTTATTGCTATTATGAAACCGTGTTGTCAGAACACCAGCACCATTACCGATGATGCGCATGCCACACATACACCTGCTTACCGGCTCACACACATCATCATCGGTAATTTCCATGTCATGTACACTTTAGAGAATACTATTTCATTGTTATCGCTTGCTAGCTGATAGTTCCGATATATCCTTATTGTGCTATTTTAGATGTTACATTTATTACTGTGATTTTTCATGTATATTTATATATTCATTGTCATGATATTATGGGCCAATCCGGATTGCCGAAGCCCAGTATTTATTGTTATTGCCCCTTTATTTTGGGATTTCTGATTTCCATGAGATTTCTGTATTTGGAGAAACCACAAGGATTTTATAAACTGATTATCATTTTAAAATGAAAGTTGTGGTTTTCTTATGTTATGATTTGAGATATGTCCACCATGAGTTTTCTCGGCTCTTGAGCGATATCATACACCCGATTCGAGGAGGAGGAGGAACGGTCTGTGGGTGCATGGTGGACCCGGTGCGGTACCCCGGGACAATATGGTCGTAGATGATGGCGTTGAGCCCGGCAGGGGAGCACTACCGACCGGTGATTTTATTGTGACTCGACGGATATCCGGAGGATACCGATCGGAGTACAGGCCAGTCCGGATTGCCAGAGCCTGGGGTTTTGAGATTTGATGTTATGGGCCATCCGGATAGCCGGATCCCTAGATATTGAGATTCGAGGATACGGGCCAGTCCGGATTGCCGGAGCCTGAGATATTGGGATATATGTTTTGTGTCAATGCTTAACACTGATTTCATGTTGATTTCATTGATGATACCTTAATTTATATATACAGAAATCTCGCTAAATTAAGAAAACAGTTTTCTCATTCATGATGTATTCTGTTTTCATTATATTGCATTCATATCTCATATTTATGATATGTTGCTACCTGAGACACTGACACGAACACTTGGTATTACACTTATATACAGATGTTTACCTTTGCCACCTTATCATGCTTCAGGCTTTATCATTTTGATATTTGATCATATTGACCTAGGATTGAGTCATATATACGATTTCTGCTCGGTGATATTTTTTACTCACGAGTTGGCAACTCACCCCCGTTGTGTCACAGTTTCTTGCAGGTTTTGTCGTACAGATTTCGTTGTGGTTTTGCTGGCACACTGCTCCTTTTCGGGTGATTGCTTTAGTAGGTGGGTTCACTCGTATCGTGACCACCATTGTACTTTATTTATATTCAGTTGTATCTAGAAACTCCATCAACCAAACTTGTATATTGTTTAGACTTAGAAGACTAGTGTATATTCTTTCGACCTTAGAGTCGTGCTTGTATTATTATGGTTTTCTTGATGATTTTGAGTTTCCTTTTGAGTTTTGATCCTCGCACTTTGGCATTGTATATTATATTGCTTGGGTGGTTGTGACCGTCAATTGACGAAGAGCTAGCTCCCGCTTGGGGATGCCTTTATTCATATTATGTATGTTGTACCCGTTTGGGGCCAGTATTTATAAAGGAAACTCTGCCGAAATTTTCAAAAAAGACTTGAGATTTCAAAAATGCATACTTCGGCTTAGGTTGTTAAACTACTTGTTTTAAAACTAGACTTTTCCTTCTTTCTTCTTTAAAATGGTTTAGATTTCTAGGATTTTGGCTTACTTGAATTAGATGGGGTTCTATAGATTTCATTTGATTCAAGTGCCAGTCACGTGCCATTTCGGGTCATGACACTCGCGCTCGTAATGCATTTGTAGTGCACTTCTCATTTTCATAACTCCTTAATTGTGGTGTTCCAATTAAGATAAGAATCAAAAAAGTATTCATGCTCTCATTACGCCCCATTATTCGCATTCCTGCAAAAAAAATTCTTGTTGTATAAGCCGGTATCCATTTCTCCCTTATACCGTACATTATTGAAAGCCATTTATGCCTACTAATTTGGTACTTTTTATCTTGTGCCGACCACTTATTTTATTATTTCTCAACTGTCAATCTTTTATTTACACAATATTTGAAGTCGTTTTGAAAACCTGCATCCCGATGATATAAACTTTCCAATTTCTCAGGATACTTTTGACTAATGTGTTGTATATAGTGTCATCAAGGCAATTATTGTAATCGCAGGCAGGCAATTATTGTAATCGCAGGTACGTGATTATGATGATTGAGGGAGGACCTATACGGCTAGAACAGTCTCACTCGAGATGATAGTATGCTATCTGGTTTGTCTCTATCATTATGTACATGCATTATGTGGTATTACAGATCACTATTACATATTGATAGAGCCCATCGGATTCTTACTTGACTACAAGTATTATGATGGCGATCATATACATGGGAGCTGGGTGGTCCATAAGCACATCCTTAAATGTCCCTAGTCGAAAGAGTATTGGGATTGGGCATCGATACTTCGGAGAAGACTAGTGTATACTTTTCGAGACCTTGATGAGGGGCGATGGCCAGTCTCACAAGCCATTGGTGTTAGTTAGTCACCTAAGATAGTATACAGGTGCTCATTGGGTTATTAGTTACACTAGACGGACTCGCCGGGAACATGCTTGATAGTATTATACCTATTGTCAAATAGCAGTTCTCAAATGACATGAGTATAGGTTAGTCTGTCGACCTGAGATCGTCATTTGTCTCATGTGAGTTCCCACTGTGGGTGAAATGATTACTACCCTACCACGGCTCAAAGGAGTCGTGCAAACAGGTATAGTGTATACTTTTCATTACATGCACTAGGATTACCCCAAGGCAGAGTGCTCGAGTAGCCGAGTTTTAGAGGGCAACGGGCCTCCATCTTATGGCGTTGAGACCGGGGTGCCTTACTCTAGAATCGGCGGGCTATTCGCCGCACTCATAGAGGGTATAGGATTGACCTGCGGAGCGTGCCCAAGTCACGAGATCTTGGAAGTGTTGGGTGGCCCATTCACTTCGTTGATTGGGGTTGCCTCGCTTTTGGGATTAGCGGATGACTTGCCACACTCGTAGGGGTTTAGGGTATGATACTACGGGCTATCCACATGACCGGGAAAATTGCATTTCATATATGGCTCCATTGAAGTGTACTTTTCCTAGTTTATCCGCATTTCCATATTGGTTTTGCTTCTGCTGTAATTCTGCTATGATGCTTCTGTGATATTACTTGATATCATGCATGAGACGAATGTTCATATATGTATGTATGTATATATATATGTATGTATATATGTATGTATGTATGTATGTATGTATATGTATATGTATATGTATATATGTATATATGTATATATATAGTAGACGCTATACATGTTTTGCATCTGCGCTGGTCCTGTCCCCGCCCTGCCGTAAGTTAAGTAACCTTACAATGAAGACTCAGGACCCTGTGGCGAATACAGATGGCATATATGTGCGTGATTATTTTCGTTTCTTTCTAGCATGATATGATTAATTGATGGGACTGCATTAATTCTGATTAATGCAAGGAAAACAAACCTAAATGATGTTGTTGGAACCAATTTTTGAAAACTGACATTACAGACGTTTCCTTTTGCTTTGCACAACGGTATTCGGTTATGAATATTCAGCACCTCATTCGATGAGGAAAGAGCCTAGATCCCTTCACAGGGAGTGATCTCTTTGGCAAAAGTTTGCACCACTATATATTTGTAAAACCACTCGGTCCCTTCAACGTTATCAAGTTCATTACGTAAAGGTTTTTCGCCAAAAACCAGCCATAACCCTCCGTCATTTCCTACGAGCAGTACTTAGTATTCGTGCTGTGTTTGTTGACCGTGTCAAAGCGTAGTGTGCGGTAACTAAGTGGTGCTGGTTTGTAGCATATAGATGCAATTGGTTAGGACAGTCGTGCGGCCTTATTGACTGTGTCAAGGGCTCATGCAGGTGGGTTTAATGCAATCAAGATAATGACGGGTTGAACTTGACTAGGACCCTTTGATTTGTTGACTGTGTCAAGGTCACTTAGGTCTTAGGGGTAAAAACCATATCGGGAGTTTCAAACATAAAAGAAACTTGCCAAGCTTGCACATACCTTCTGGAGTGTGGTGACTTGAGTGGCTTCTGTCAGGTTATTGCGCAATGATAGTTAGATACCAATTCCCACTGATGAGTAGGTGTTACTCCTCGGGTGATTTTCAGATGATCCCGACTAATTCTCCTTTTAGGGTTTGAAAGAGAATTCAAGAAAACAGTGGGAACCATCCTAATTAGATAAAGTGATTAACCAATCTAATCTAGGTTAGAGTGCATGCTGAGTGTTTCTTTTCTCTCTCTCTTTGGCAGGACCATGACCTGACCTTAAACTAAAACTCATGAACCAAGTTAACCGAATCTTCTTACACACTTTGGTTTTGGATTGTCATGATTCACGACAAAGTCGCATATATCCCTGCCACTCCTACTTTCCCTTTGCATTTCTCCAGAACACTCTGTATTACTACGAAGATCCATATTGCTTGGGTATTCTATCGTATAGTTACATACGAACTCGAAGAAACTTGTTTCAGTTCGAGAATGGATTCCGGTTTTGGGGAAATTGAATAGGATTATTCGGTTGTCTTTTCTTTTTACTTTCTCTCAGGTTATGAGGGCTCCTAGTATTAGGAAAGTACACCTATTACGTTTATTGGATAGTTTTCTTCCAAACCTTAGGTTGGTGCCGAAAAATAGGGTAGGAAGAAAACTAATTAGCCTAAGTATGGTGTACAGAAGGTAAAAGGTAAAGACATATAAAGGGATTGGAGTGAGGGCAAAGGAAATTGAGACTACTGTCATGAATATGGATAGTGGAAATGGCATTACTAGGATTACCCGGTCACCCCTCAAAACATTTTCATATTTCAGTTTTACTGTGCAGTGTTAATTGAAAACTGCTTTCCCAATTAGTTTCTGACTCCAGAGTATGTATTTTCCAAACTTGATTCTCACATCTGTATGGCATTACAAATGCTAAGTGGGAGTAGAATATTAGGAATTGGGTGATTAGATTCTCAAGATCAGAATTCTTTGTAATTGGTGATATTTGAGAAAATCATCTAGGTTTTTCCTGACGGCAAATATTTGGTTTTGAATATCCGTTGTTATGCATCAATTTCAAACTGATGTATCTGTACGTTTATTTTATAAAGTGAGATATAACCTTTTGAAATTATGTTTATGATATTTACTTTTATCAGTTGATGATTAGGTAAGGTGCATTCAATAACGGTGTAATTCTTCTAATCCATAATACAGTTTTCAACCTACGACGTACAGGGTTTGAGTTAAAACTGCTTTCCCAATTAGATTCTGACTTCACGGTATGTATTTACCAAACTTTATTCTCACATTTGTATGGCATTACAGATGCTGAGTGGGAGTAGAATATTAGGAATTGGGTGATTAGATTCTCAATATCAGAATTCTTTATAATTAGTGATATTTGAGGAAATCACATGGGTTTTGCCTAACGGCAAATATTTGGTTTTGAATATCCATTGTTATGCACCAGTTTCAAACTGATATATCTGTACGTTTATTTTATAAAGTGAGATATAACTTTTTGAAATTATGTTTATAAGATTTGCATTTATCAGTTGATGATTAGGTAAGTTGCATTCAATAACGGTGTAATTCTTCTTAACCATAACACAGTTTTCAACCTACGACGCACAGGGTTTAAGTTATTAAACTCAGAGAAATTATACAAAGTATTGTATATTATCTGATGTCCATTAGGACAAGGGGGTTGGTACTCGTACTATATTCCGTTTACTTATGACTTCTCTAGTTTTAGACATGCATTTCATTGAAATATAAGGTCCAAATTTTGAGAAGTTGTAGATATAAGAATAAAGTAGAGAACCATGCGTTAGAAGTTGTTAGTTGTGTGTATGCCCTAGAGGCCAGTATTGTACAAATGATGTATATTATATTGGATGCTTGGACATATATAGAGATGACTTTCCTGCTCGATATGATAGTATGCTATCTGGTTACTCTTTATCTTAACATGTATACTAGTCTCTTTAAACTGTCTTATGATTACATGTTGGTAAAGCCCTTAGGATGTGTACTTGACTACCTGGACTATGATGCAGATCATACTAGTGGGGACATGGTAGTCCATAAGTACATCCTTCAAGGTCCCTAGTCGTGGGTGTATCGAGACGGGGCATCAATATACCAGAGTAGACTAGCGTATACGCTTCTCGACCCATGAGATGGGCAATGGATGATCCCATATCCATTGGTGTTTGACATCAGAGATGGTATACGGGTGCTCAGTGGAGACTGGGTACACTGGACAGACTCGCCGAGAACTCCCAGATGGTATTATACCTCACGTCAGATGGCAGTTCTCAGGTGACACTTGTACAGGTTAGTCTGTAGACCCGAGATCGTCATAGAGTCTTGTGTGATTCCCACTGTGCTTTGATCTCCACCTTACCACGTCCATAAGGGCGTGCAAAACGGTGGTCTTTGGGTACAGTCCCGAGTCACATGGAGGCAATGAGCGATAGGAGGGGTTTCGTCTCTCCCGGTATTGGGGGTTGATGTTGCGCTGTGCTCGATTGGCCGTAACAGGGAAGTCCCTGGCCAGGGCTGATCAGAGATTTGCTGGTAAGTGTTACCAGTAGTTTCTCGACCCGTTATGAGCCTCACATCGGCACGACTTATCGGTTTTTGGGGTCTGACGTTTACCACCCCTAGACTTGATATGCGATATATCAGACGAACAGACCGGACTGTATGGTAAGTGTTACTGGTTGGATTCACAGGAGTGTGAGCGGGCTAGCTCGTCGATCTTCTGATCGCTCAATACCCGGATGGCCGTTATGTTTAGCAGACCGCTTGCGGCTTGTGGGTGCTTGATATGATCATCATCTGCTATCGGCGTATTGACGAGTCTTTAGAGTCCTACACAGAGGTTTCCTGGCTCAAGCGAAATGAAATAGGAGCGCATATGAGATATGTGCAGGACCGAGAATAATGCGTGTATGTGATACCGTATTCCATTTTCGCGATAGATGTATCGATTGGCTATATTCGATATAACCTAGATATCGAATCAAGGATTGATTCGATATGCCGATACATAGGATCCTAGTTGGTTATATGCGATATGACCGGATCGTTAAATCAACTGTTGATTTAATAATTTAATGTATAATTATATATTTGATATATTACTTTGCATTAACTAGTATTGGTTCACTTTAAATGGATTTTCTCACTTGATGTGCAAGTTGTATATGTGATATACTTTTGTGCACATGTTTGTATCATGTTTGATGATACTTGCTCATTTGGTTAAGTGTAAAGAATTAAACCTTGGTTAAGAAAGTGGTTAGGGTTTTTATTTATTCATTCCTTTTTCTTTTTATTTTGGATTAAAAAGAAATGGAAAAAGAAAACAAAAGGGTTGCTTTCATTCTTGAAGCTTGTTGAAGCTTCATGAAGCTTTGACCAAAGTGACCACTTTGTCTTCATGCTTAACCCTAACCATTCTTCTAACCTTAGTCAATTCTCTACACCTAACCATGGTTCTCATTATGATAAGTATTTATTTTCTTTTTATTTGAATATGATATCATAATATTCTATCTTCTTCTTCTTCATCATCTTCATGAAGAAAACCTTGCCTTCATCAATGGCACTTTGAGAAAAAGAGTGAGAAATCCAATTCTAAAGTGAACCCACCTCCTATTTCTTCACCCTCTACCTCTTGCCAAGTAGTATAGGGTGTTTTCTTCACAAGTTTCACAACTTGGTGAAGTTGGAGCTTGAACTTGTG
This sequence comes from Agapanthus africanus, assembly GCA_030015575.1. Lineage (NCBI taxonomy): Eukaryota > Viridiplantae > Streptophyta > Magnoliopsida > Asparagales > Amaryllidaceae > Agapanthus > Agapanthus africanus. The sequence continues at coordinate 823,986,458 of CM057338.1, read as the reverse complement.
ATGCCTCGACGTAGATCATCTTCGGCACGAAGCCGACGACCTAGCCCGCCCATTTCTCCGATGAAGCCGACGATTGAGTTCGGGATTCGAGATGGACAGCGAGAGGACGCCTACATGGAGCTAAGGAAGTGGAGAAACGGATCTACAAAGGTTGTAGCCTCTCTCCTTTAGTTAAGATGTTAACTAGTTTCGTTTTTCGCCTAGAATTCTAGTCGACGATCCGTATTAGGGTTTCTCGGCACCCATAAAATTTGAAATTGGCATGGTTGATGCCTTGTGAAACCTCTATAGTGTGCCTAGGAACCCTACAGAAGTATCAGGATTTTTCGAGGTGATCGAAGATGTAGATACTTATGCTAGGTATTCCGTCGTAAATAATATATTTGAGAACTTGGTTTTCTTTCAGGTTACTCATCCGTGGGTGCGCTCCTTGATGAGTAATGTCGCATGACCTTCTTCCATTTTGTCGATATGCATCTAAAACAACTGCTTAATTTTTGAATTTGATTCCAATTAAATTAGTGCATTTGTTTTCTATATTGGATATAGAATGGATTCATATCTTAACGGTGTTAAGGTATATAGAGTTGTCCGGCTTATACTTAGAACCAGAATCCAGATAAACTCAAGGCACATTTCAGTAATGACAGTTTATGGGTTATCACGGGCTTTGACGAGTGTTAACATTCTACCATTTGGAGGATCAATAGTTATATTGTTCTTGACTCACCATCTGTTTTAGTAAAATGAATTCTTTTCAGAAAACATTAGTGGGAGTATGGTAGAACTGGAAGTAATTCCAGAAGCACAAACGATTACTGAAATTTAGTAGAAGCTTAGAATTCAATTAGATTTGGCAATCCATTAGCCACACCGCAGATTTAGTGGGTAACCTCAGCCACCCGAGAGGGACTTCGGTCTCCTCAAAGACGATGACAGGGAGGTTTTGATGACCCAAGCTTGCCATTACTTCTGTCCTAGACTATGAGATCTGGCAGGTGGATGACTATAACGTCGTTCTAAATTAGTTTTAGAAGTGGACGTGTATATGACTCTGCCAGAAGGTTGTAGTGGTCAGTGAGAGCAGCGGAAGAGTGGTGGGCCACTAGTTTATATCTATTTATAGACTAAAACAAGTATAGCGGAGATAGATTATCTATTTTTCATGTGACAGTCATAGTGTAACGACACTGATATCACTGTACAGAAATTTTCTTGTTATTGTACAGAAAGGAGTATTACAGCCTGTGTAAGAGTTAAAAGTTTTGTTTGTTAAATGAAAATAAGAAACAACTTGTAGCTCACTGGTAAAGCCCCTGCACTGGTGTGACATAGCATGTATGTTCGATTCCCCTCAAACACAATTATTTTTTCAAATTTTTTTCTTTTTAATTTTTGGAAGCCCAAGAGTTACACATGCAATACACGGGGAAATGAAAAGTTTCAGAAAAATCAAACAGACGCAATGAGGTGTACACACCAAAAACCCCACGTGGCACGAATCTCGAGACGATTGCCTCAATCCCGACTGCCCAAAACACACCATTCGGACGGCACCGACTGTCGTGATGAGCCCAATTAGCTTCGTGCTTTGCACACTTGACCCTTTGACTCCCCTTAACTCACCTGCACTGTTTGATTTTCCTGCAATCAAACAGAGACCCTTCAATTCCCATTTAACACATTTTTAATGCATTTTAATCCATATTTTTAATTCCCAAACCCTAATTCTTCACTATAAATAACACCCCATGCCATAGCTCTCCCCTATTCTGAAATTTTAGTAAAAATTCTCTCAAAACTCTCCAAGTGCTAAGTGGAGTTAAGCCCCTCAAGTGGAGTAGCGAGCCAAACTCGATGACCGGAGCATCTCCGAAAAAACCACGACCCCTGAGAGCTTCTTCAATCTCTTCTTAACCTTCTAAAAACCGTAAGTCCCTCTTCTCTCTTTTTCTTTCCTCTCAATTCGTTTTCTTAAAACAAACCGACAAAAGAGGAGTTATCTCCGATATAGTTTTCTTTTTAACAATTATAAATCATGTGATAAGCAAACAAGATCAAACTAACATTCTACACTAATCCTAACCTTATTCACATCATTTAGTTTTTAGATTTAACAAAATTTTCATATGAAACCAACATATAATGAACTTTTTCATTAAAATACCATAACCTTTAGTGTAACCTCTTTTCGATATCTAGTATACCCAAACCCTAGAACCTTCACGGGGTAATGACCTACCCTACACGCACACTATGGTTTCATAACACGGTATTCTAAGCATATGGGTAATTCAATGTAAAAGAACTGTTTCATTAAAATACCACACCGTTTCAAAACGGGTTTCTTTAAATCGGTATTTCAAATCCTTGGCAAATACGCCTCTACAACCCTCGTTAGGGGACCCGCTAATGGATGCTGTGGATTATCGCACATCCTTGGGATAGTAGAGCGAGATGCAGAACTCCTCACGGAGTATTCGGTCTCGAAAGGAATTAAAAAATACGGTTTTTGAGAAACGCGACTTTTTCTAATAAAAAACTAATTTTTGGGAAAATTATATAAAAATCATAAATCCGTATTTTCAATAAAAACAAATTAAGAAACTATATTTTTAAAAAGGAAAGATTAAAATTGTTAATAAAATACCACCAAGTTTCCAAAAGTAGTAGTTTTCATAAAAATACCACAAACTTTCAAAAGGCTAGGTTTTATCACCAAAACATCACAACAAATAAAATACATGTTCATGAAAACCCTAAATATTATAAATCACCCTCGAGATTTATTTTTAAATTATATTAAAGTATTTTTCATAAAACCCCTTCGAGATATGCAAAACAATATTTTAAGAACTCTAGATTAATATAGGTTTAAGCGGGATCAATTCTCTTGAGCCCTAGAAAGCCGGAGAAAGTGAGTGATTTCCTATTCAGGTTAAACAACTTAAAGGAGTTATCAATGGAAATTGTCTTGGATAAAGACACAAATCCTGCCGTCCATGTGCAGCAGTTGCCGATTTCTCCCGAACATAAAAGTTTAACAATTTATATCAATTCACATGGAAAGACATGAACTCGAATTTAAACTTGAACTCAAGCTCGAACATAATCTCGAACCCTAACCTAACTCAAATCTAAACTCGAATATGAACTCGAACATAAACTCGAACCCTAACCTAACTTGAATCAAAACTCGACTATGAACTCGAACCCAAACTACTCGAACCAACTTGACTCGAACCGAGATTGCAATTGACATGACTCGCATATTACTCGACTCACTCGAATACATTCTACACCTTTTGCAATCTATGGTTTCGATCAAGACATGTTAACCAATCAATCCAATCAATTAAGTATATTAACCAGTTATATATATTATACTCGGGGTGTTTGGGATAGTTTCTTGTGTGAATCCAACAGAGCTTCAGAAGTCCTGTATTAACCACTTTTTTATTTTACTCGAATATCAGTCGGGTTGACTCATTCATAGCCTAGAGTCCCGATGCTAACACATGAAATGGGCCCGTGTTTCCTTGCTCCTGGGGCCCCACTCTTGAGCTCGTGAATACTTCTACGGCTACGTTGACATTCATACTAGGAACTTAACGTTAATATAATGACCATATAGAGACCTATAATATATACTTACCTATAAACATATACTCTTACTCGTCATATATATTCTACACATTTTATTTTCTTTACTCTTACCTGTCTTTGGGACTTACCGAGCGGTAGTTCGCTAACGGGAATTACACCCACTTTTCTTCTCTTGGAATGTTCGTCAGATACGGTCGAGACGAAGGAGGTTGAAGCCACAGAGGAGGACTATGACCAGATCGCTATCCAGGGCTAGTTCAGCTTCATTTTTTCTTCAGTTTATATATGCCACTTGTTTTTGCATTTTCCTTATTGTATTTACTTTCCAGCATAAACTCTTGTATTTGTAAATATTGGAAGTTGAATGTAAATAAAGATTTTTGTTGAAAAATTTTATAGTCTCAATTTATTCTTGTATTGTGTATTATTTTTTTAATACGTTTAGTATATTTATTTAGGAAATGACCTTCTCTGGATAAATATGCCGCGGGCTTGCCACGTCATAGTTTCCGTCTACTAGGAAGCGGGGTGTGACAGGTTTTGTTGGTGGCCCATGCAGGTCAGTTTTGCTTGAAATCGTAAACAATATACCACAAGAATTAATGAGTTCAACAAACATTTGCATTCCTTGCATATCAAATTCCTTGAATCTATCCTAACCTATCTTTTATATCAAGGTGATGGACTCTCCGAACAATACCAGCACAAACGTCAACGGAAACACTCCGCCGCCTACACTACCACCACCACCTACCATTGCAACTCCTATCAATGAGAAAACGGTACTGCTTAAAGCTATCAAAAGCCTATTAGAAGGTCAACAGCAGCAAACTGCTATCCTTATACACCGCCCCGAAGTCAAAGCATCCGAAGTTAAGCAGTTTCGGGCACTGCACCCAAAGAACTTCTCGGATAAGGAGAGCCCACTTGAGGCAGAAGAATGGGCACAAGCGATCGAGGATGATCTGGTAGCAGCTCAACTGCCAGATATTGCTTGGGTGAGAGTTGCTAAGTTGCAACTGACCGATAACGCCAGAGTTTGGTGGAAGGCTGAGGAGAGTCGTCTCGCACAACTGATAGAATGGAAAACATTCCGAGACCTCTTCGATACCAAGTACTTTCCAGAGACTGCCCGCTTTAACATAGAGCAGCAATTCATCCATTTACAATAAAGCTCGATGTGGGTCAAGTCGGTGGATGAAAATGATGCTGAGTTTACCATGCTCGGCAGGTAAGATATTATCTCAATTTTAATTTTTTGATATCACTCACAACACTACTAACATAAGGTCGTAACAGGTTCGCTGCACACCTTATTCCCACTGCTGAGATCCGGGCATGGCAATTTCAGCAAGGGTTAGACCCTGAAATCCAAGGTGTACTCGCTACAGGGGATTTCCCAACCCATGAGCTTGCCTTGAAGGCTGCCCGACACTATGAGGCAGTTGTGAAGAAAAAGGGCAAGCCACAGACTGCCGGTGTAAAATGTCCTGTGCACCAGATCACAGGAGGGGCCTCTTCCAGGCCAGCTTTTAACGGACCATCTCGGAGGCCAGTAGATTCGTTCTCCAACAACAAGCCAGACTTTTGCATCTACTGCAAGAGAACAGGGCACCTTGTGAAGAACTGTCGCAGGGCAAACAACTTGTGCCGATCTGTGGCTCTTCTAATCACGCCATCGGAGCATGCCCCCAGAACCGAGGACCCAACAACCCTCTAGCTAGACCGGCGATCTAAGCTCCTACCCAATTAGCTCTAACTCCCTGCATCTAGACCGCTCAACCCCAACACCGAGTGTTTAACCAGGTACAGGGAAAAGTGCCGAATCACCAAGCATTCACCATGTTGGTCGAAGAGGCCGAAGCTACGGGTCAGGTTATCACCGGTAAATCTCTCCCCTATTCTCTTTCAAGTCCTTTCAATTCATAGTCATCTTATATTTATTATACCTAAATCTATCCCACGCGACTTGGGTACCATCTTAGTAGCCTCTCTATCTGCACTCGCGCTCTTCGACACTGGGGCATCACATTGCTTTATATCACAACGGTTTGTCCGAACTCATGCGATCCCAGTTACACCACTCGTATCCAGTTGGAATGTTAGTTCAGGGAACGGCGTTCTAAAAGCAACTTTAGGATACGATCTATGTCCAGTGGTCATCTGCAGTCTAGAATTATATGCGGACTTCAAGATGCTGGAGATACCGAAGTTCGACGTAGTCTTGGGAATGGATTGGCTGGGAACTTTCTTCGCTACCATCGACTGCCGCCAAAGGAAGGTAGTGTTCAAAATACCAGATCATCTAGTGTTCTATTTCAAGAGTGGAGACCGAACCTTAGAGCCTAGCATCTACTGAGCAAAACCAAGGAAGGCAGAGATTGTAGCGTTACAAGCAGAAGAATCGAAGCTAGGGGTAGTTTGAGAGTTCGAGGATGTATTTCCGGAAGATATATCAGGTTTTCCTCCCGATCGAGCTCTTGAATTCAGCATCGATTTACAACCCGGCGCACAATCAGTAATAATAGCTCCGTACTGATTAACTCAGGAGGGATTGAAGGAGATCCGCATTCAGTTGGACGAACTACTGAAGAAAGGTTAGATTTGTCCCAGTACTTCGAGCTGGGAATCTCCGGTGCTACTGGTGAAGAAGAAGGAAGGTTCTTATAGGACGCGTGTGGATTATCGAGCTCTGAACGAAGTGATAATTAAGAACAAATATCCACTACCGCACATCGATGACCTTTTCGATCAGTTAAGTGGGTCTTGTGTCTTTTCAAAACTATATCTTCGTTCGGGTTATCATCAAGTGAAGGTCAAAGAGTCCGACATTCCGAAGACGGCATTTAGAACTCGTTATGGCCATTATGAATATCTAGTAATGCCATGGAGTGACCAATGCACCTGCCATCTTTATGAACCTGATGGACCAAGTTTTCCGAGAGTACTTAGACAGGTTTGTTGTTATATTCATTGACGACATCCTGATGTATTCAAAGAATCGGAAAGAACAAGCCGGGCACTTACGGATTGTCCTGAAGACATTACGACAACATCAGCTCTACGCCAAGTACAGCAAGTGTGAATTTTGGCTAGATCAAGTCGGATTTCTCAGACATATCGTTTCAGTCGAAGGAATCTCTGTAGATCCAGCTAGGTGTCAGCTGTCAGCGAATGGCCGACACCAAAAACGGTGAAAGATATAAGAAGTTTCTTGGGATTAGTAGGATACTACCGACGATTCATTGAAGGCTTCTCAAAGATCGCAGCACCCCTGACCAAGCTCACACATAAATACGAAGCATTCGTGTGGTCAGAAGCATAGGAGAAGGCTTTTGTAGAACTCAAGTCGAGATTAACCTCTGCACCTATTCTTGTAATAACGGATCAAACTGGCGGATTCGTTGTACATTGTGATACGTCCGGTAAAGAATTAGGATGTGTTATACACCAGCATGGAAAATTTGTGGCTTTTGCATCAAGGCAAGTAAAAGTTCATGAACGCAACTATCTAACACATGATCTGGAACTTGCAGCAGTAGTCTCTGCACTCAAGATTTGGCGCCACTATCTTCTGGGAGAACAAGTGGATATATACACTGACCATAAAAGTCTTAAGTATGTATTTACTTAGAATGAACTCAACATGTGGCAGAGAAGATGGCTAGAACTCATAGCGGACTTCGATATCAATACAGCATCACCCTGGGAAGGTGAACGTAGTTCCTGATGCACTTAATCGCCAACCATTAGCAATGAACCTCATCGCTTAATGGAAGCTACTACAACAATTGCACAGATTGGAAATTGAAGTAGTTGTGCCAGGTAACGCTTCATATTTGATGAACTTACAAGTCCAGACCACTCTTGTAAATCAGATCAAGGCAGCTTAAGCAAATGATGCTAAGCTACAAAAGATCCGAGAACAAGTAGAAAGTGGATTTCGAACCGACTTCATCATCCACGAAGATGGATCCTTACGATATGGAAGCCGTTTATGCATACCAATCGGACCTGTTCGAGAAGAGTTGATGAAATAAGCTCACAACTCTCCTTATTCAGTACACCCCAATGGCACGAAGATGTAGAAGGATCTACGGCAACACTACTGGTGGTATGGAATGAAGCGTGAAGTAACAAGGAGCGTAGCCAAGTGTTTGGTGTGTCTGTCATGACCCGGAATTGGCACGTGACCGGCACGAGAATTACGTGAAGTCTATACGATCCCGCTGTAATTCATGTAAGCCGAAGCCTGGAAATCTAAACCTTTTTTCGGAAATAGTGGAGGTGCATGCATAATGAATTTAAGCCTTTCTTTAAAAGTATAAGTAATATCATATGAAAATGCAACAGTTTACATACTGTCTTTGAAAACATTTTCGTCCTTGAAATTTGGGCAGCATGTCCCTTGTATATTTTGATCCAAAATCACATACATGCAATAATATAGGCATCCCCAAGCAGGAGCTAGCTCTTCGCCAATTGGCGGAATCACAACCACGCATTAAAGCATATATACGACGCCCTACGGTGAAGATCAATCACGGAAAGAAAGTAAAACCAAGACATCATCCAGCTCGAATAAACGACAAACACCCATCTCGCTCTAAGTCTCGAGAATATACAAGTCTGTGTCTAGGTCTACCAAATATACAAAGTCTGGTTTTTGGTTCATGGAGCTTTAACTAGATACAATAGAAATAATATATACAAGGATGGTCACGATCCAAATGTGTATCCCGCCTACCAAAGCAAAACACCCTGAAGAAGGTTGTGTGCCCACGAGCCGCTACTGATCCGAGTGGTCGAATCTGCAAGAAAACTGTGGTACAATGGGGGTGAGTTTCTAACTCGTGAGTAGAAAATATCAACAAGTAGAAATCGAAGGAACAACGATCCATAGGTCAAACTGTATCATGAAGGTAATACTATGGTATCTAGGATGATCGTGTATGCATATGTGTACAATAGAGTCGTGCCAATATCAGTATGTAATGATAGTCATCTGAAATGTATGTATGTATACATGTGTATCATCCAACGTGTGTCCATCAACGACACATCAATCATCATGAAACCTGCGTGTCCAACATCGACACTCGAGAATATCATAAAACTTGTGTCCAACATCGACACGTAAATCCTCATATCTCAGGCGCCGCATCTTCAGATCAGCCATCATATCCATCTTATCTCACGACTCCGGTCGGTATCCTCTGGATAACCACTGAGTTCAAACTATCACCGGTAGGTAGTGCATCCCCTGCCGAGCTCATCGCCTTTCTATACGATCTTCTTGCCTCTGGGTACCTTACCGGGTCCACCATGTACCCGAAAATGGTGCCTCCTCACTCCCCGAATCGGGTATCACATAGCTCAGAACCGAGAAAACTCATGGTGGATATCACAAATCACATCATGAGAAACCGCATTTTTAAAACAATTCATAATTTCCTTTGAAATATAACTGCGGTTCTCAAATCCAGAGATCTCATGAAAACAGCATCTCAATACATGTAACTATAAAGTGCAATATATGCAAACATAGAACAGTACTGTAAGTATTATCATGTAAGCATTTTATATGATGATTACTAAACAATGATTGTACTTTTCAATCAAGAGCAATACCATGATATAGCAGTTCTACTGTGCAAGTGGCATGGCAATTACCAATGATGAATGTGTGAGCCGGAAAATCTGTGTATGTGTAACATGCGCATCATCGGTAATAGTGCAAGTGTACTAGCTGACGATGCCATATAAAGGTAAATGCTAAAAACATAGTACGTATGTCATGAGGAATAAAATAGCATAAACATGAAGGGTATAAGGTACGTAACTATACCTAAACCATACGGCTATAGTTTTAATAATACGAATCGTAGTTTTGAAAATAGGGCTACGGTGTTTTTGAGAAAAAAACACCATTTGAAAATCCGTAGCATCCATTGAGGTCATCGTATAAAAGTAAATACGATTCGTCGATTTTGGAAACAAGTATGGTTCAAGTGAAATCCTTAAGTCGGCGATCCAGCCTCATAGTATCAGATATAGTAAATTATCGTACATCATCCTCGAGTCGGGAGTGCAGATCAATCATCCGGTAAATCATAAAGCGTACGGCATGATCCATCGTATGGTGTCACCAAACAGATTAAGGATCTAGCGTCCTATACACAAACAAGGGTACGGATCTATGGTCTCATACATCATATCATCTTTTATTCTCATTTATATATGTAACTCTATCTCATATCATATCTTGACGTATGAATATAAATATGTATTTTTCCTTGCGTCCTCAAGTCAACATATCAACTCATGCCATCTCGTTTCTTTATATATATACCGCCTCACATCCTCATATCAACTGTCATGCCCCGCTTCCCGGTGTACGGGTAAGGAGACGCGACGGGTCACGTGACGTATTTACTCAGAAGTAAATACGCTAAGCGTAACTAAGCAATATAAAGTAAATTGTATAAAAGAAACATGAATATAAATGAAAAGCAACTTTTATTTATTCAACATTTCTTTACAATACAATACTGGAAAGTAAATACAAGTCTGGAATGTAATGCCTAAACAATGGCATAACTGAAATGAAAAGTATGTACAAGTAAATCTAATGGTCGTGCTATATCAAAAATGTGTGTTGTGATGAGGTAGGTCATTACCTCATGAGTTTTCTAAAGGTAATATAAGGGAATATGTTGAATTGTGTTAAAAGTAAAGTATATGGTATTTAACCATAAAAATACGATAAAGGTTGTATAATAGATTCTTTTGAGATGAAACTTGTTCTAATGTGTTTTTTAATGATTACTAAATAATCTATTAAAAATTTGTAGGTTTGTTATTAAGAAGAAAAAATTAGAGTTTTAAAGAAAAGAGAATCGGAAGTTGGAATAATTCCGCTTCCGACGAGTTTTGAAAAGGAGAAGTTTTAGAATAGCAAAAGAGGAGGGGAAAGGGGACTTACATATTATAATTAGAGAGGAGAGGTAGGGGAATCTATCGGAAGCGTTGGAGAGTCGTTTCGTCGCCGGATTCTTCCCGAAACGTTGTCGGAACTTCGCCCTTTGCTAACTCCACTTGTACAACTTTTTGGACTTGGAATTTTTAAAGAGTTTTGGCACTAGATTTCTGAATGAGAGGGGTGAAATGTAGTGTGGTATTTATAAGGAAAATTAGGGTTATTGAATTGGAGAATTAAAAATATGCATTAAAATGGATTAAAGAGGTGGTTTTAATCTCTCTGTAAATGTGCAGAAAAATCAAACAATATGGAGGAAGTGGGGTAGGCCAAAAGGTGCCAGGGTAGAAAAATTGAGGCATTAGCCATGGGGGGACCAGCGGCGCCGGCCTCAAGCCCGATCTCGCCGGTCGTTTGGTGGGGTCGGAGGCTTGGATTGCTGCCACGTGTCAGGGTCTGTATGAATAGTATTTTGCACATGTTTGTTTTCTGTGAGACTTTTCATTTTACTTGTTGTGTACGTGCAAACCTTTGGGCTTCTAAAAGATTAAAAGAAAAATCAATTAAAATATATGTGGCTGGGGGATTCGATCACAGAGGCTACATCACAGCAGTGCAAGGCTTTACCAATGAGCTACAAGTGATTTCTTGTTGTTCAAAAGCAAATTAAATTTATAACTTGTGCTCAGGCTTAGTTGTTCCTTTCTGTATTTTTGAAAAAATTCTGTACAGAAAGTTTAGGGTTGTTACATCAACATATCCACTCATGTCATCCTTTCATCATATTATCTCATACTAAATCTTTTGATCATATCCGTAAGTTCATAGCATAGGTTTCTCCAAAATGTATTCTATATATCGGTTCTACCATTATTATGGTTGCGGGGGTGCTATACGCCATCCACCTGACTTTCCACGTAGATATAGATCTACTCACCTGCTAATCCTTGCTTTAGCCGAAGTCGATGAATTTCTTGATCTCCTTCGTCGTCTCGAAAGTCCACACGAAGGTATCTACACATCAATACACATCGTAACGATATTAAAACCAAATCTGAAAACCGATACGGCACGTGAAGTGCTCATAGGTTAGAACCCATAGCCTATGCATGCAAGAACAACCAAATAACCCTCTGTGTTGACATACAAACATCCAACGACCATGTCCAAACTCAAATACCAAAGCCAAGTTTTCAGAAATCGGAAATCCGAAATCAGCAACATAGAAAAACACTCTCAGATTCTACCCTAGGTCAAATTAGGAGATTCTGCATATAGGGTAGGCCTACACAACAGATAACAGGGCCGTGCACCAAAACCCAAACCAAAGCATCAAGACCAGGCCGCAATTTGCGGCCTAGGGGAATAAAATTGCGGTCAGAAAGAAAAGATAGGGGCTCGGGTTTCAAGGATAAATTCTTGGTAGCCTGCACATCTCACTGTGTTGGGAACTTATTTTATAGAGCTCTCGGGTCATAGCAGATTCTATTTAGTCATCACATTTTATCAAAAACCGACATCGGGAAAATTTTAAGTTCGTGTTTTGGGGTTCTAGTCTCAAGTTTGTCTAGAATATCATCACTAAGGGTTTAGGTTCACTAACTAAACCTCAATTGCATCTCTACTACTCAAATCATCAACTAAAATCATACTAGAAAATTCTAAGATCACTAATCTGGCTTAATCGAACTCTAAACACAACTAAGAGGTTAAGAAACTAGATAACATGAAAGAAAGTGAAGGGTTTACCTCATGGAGCAACTGAAGAAAATTCCAAGATGGTGCAAAGTGCTCAAAATTCAAACTTGAACTTGCTATGGTATGTAGGATGAGGTGGTGCACATTTTTTGTGAAGAGGGCCATGGGTTTTGAGGTGGTTTTTGAGATGATTCCCATGAGGTAGTGAGGTGGATGAAGGAGGAGAAGGAAGAGGATGAAGGAGATGAGGTGAAGAAAAATAGATGGAGTGAAGAAGAAATGGGATGGGAGTCATGGTTAAGGGTTGAACCCCCCCCCCCTCTCTCTTTAGCCCATGCTCTCTTGTCCCCCTCCATGTCATCTTTGTCCCCCTCTCATACAAATTTCTTTTCTTTTTCTTTTCTTTTTCTTTTCCTCTCAATAATAAACCACAAGTCCACAAATACAATGAACCATGCATGAAACAAATACAATATGTCATGGTACACTAGCCATAGTTAATACAAAAATGGATTTGGCTTAATCATGATTAGTAGTGCACTAATCAAGTTTAATATAAACTTGCATATAATTAATTACATAATTGTTTATAAAATGCCCAAATCCAATAAATGCCTTTTTAATTAATAATTCATATTAACACCCAATATTTTCCAAATATTGGTATATATAATTATACCATTCTACGAAAACCCCAAATTCATACTCGAATAGTTTTCGTGAAATTTATTATTTTATTATTTAAATTCCACAAATATTATTTTATATTTCTGAAATATTACAGTGTCAGCAAGTGAAGGCTGAACATCACAGAACTGCTGGTCTACTTCAGTCGTTACCAATCACAAAATAAAAATGGCAGCACATTATCATGGACTTCGTGACTGCTCTCCCTCGCAGCACGAAGGGTAACGATACAATTTGGGTTATTGTGGACCGACTCACCAAGTCGGCTCACTTTATTCCATTTCGAGTTAGCCAGTCAACCAAGAAGTTAGCAAAAAAGTACATAGAGGTGAGAATAAATCTAAAGTAAGATTTAAACTTTTAAGGTGTACCATATTTGATACCCATAAACTCATGCAGGAGATCGTGAGATTACATGGTATACATGTTTGCGTCGTCTCCGATCGTGATACAAGATTCCGATCATTATTTTGGAAGAGTCTGCAAGGTAGCCTAGGAACGAGTCCGAATTTCAGCATGGCGTATCATCCACAAACAGATGGACAGTCCGAGCGAACAATTCAGATCCTGGAAGACATGCTGAGAGCCTGTATGTTAGACTTCGGAGGATCGTAGGAAGATCACCTACACATTATAGAGTTTTCATACAACAATAGCTATCAGGAAAGTATTGGGATGGCACCTTTCGCAGCACTCTACGGACGGAAGTGTCGTTCCCCGCTAAGTTGGGACGACGTTGGAGATCGTGAACTCCTTGGACTAGAGATGATCGTGGCAACTGTAGATGTGGTGCGCATGATCAGGGAAAAGATGCGCATAGCCCAAGACCGACAGAAGCATTGGGCAGATACAAAGAATCGACATCTGTAGTTCCAACCTGGAGACCATGTATTCCTGAAGATCTCTCCAAACAGAGGAGTGATCAGTTTTGGCAAGAAGGGTAAGCTAAGTCCAAGATACATAGGACCGTTCGACATACTCGAACGAGTTGGAGAAGTGGCGTATCGCTTGGCACTACCACACTCATTGGAAGGAGTGCACAACGTATTCCACATATCCCAGCTAAGATGATATATGAGCGACCCCAGCCACATATTTGATCACTCAGAGCTCACAGTACAAACTGACCTAACATGCGAGCAACAACCAGTTGAGATCCTGGACCGAAACATGAAAACATTACGGAACAAGGTGGTAAACTTGGTCCGAGTGATGTGGAGAAGGAATTCGCCAGCATAATCAACTTAGGAAAGAGAAGAAAATATGCACACACAATACCCTTACCTTTTTGAGAATTAGTCCCTATATAATTGTAAATTTTGAGGATGAAATTTTTATAAGGAGGGTAGAATGTAACGACTCAGAAATCACTGTACAGAAATTTTCTTGTTATTATACAGAAAAGAGTATTACAGCCTGTGTAAAAGTTAAAAGTTATTTTTGTTAAATGAAAGCAAGAAATAACTTATAGCTTACTGGTAAAGCCCCTGCACTGCTGTGACATAGCCTGTGTGTTCGATTCCCCACAGACACAATTATTTTTTCAGATTTTTTTCTTTTTAATTTTTGAAAGCCCAAGAGTTGCACGTGCAATACACGGGGAAATGAAAAGTTTCAGAAAAATCAAACAGGCGCAATGAGGTGTACACACCCAAAAACCCACGTAGCACGAATCTCGAGGCGATTGCCTCAATCCCGACCGCCCAAAATCCCCATTCGGCCGGCGCCGACGGTCATAATGAGCCCAATTAGCTTCGTGCTTTGCACACTTGACCCTTCGACTCCCCTTAACTCCTGATTGCACACTGCTGGCGTGTCGAGTTTTAAGTTCTAAAGTTTAACCGCAATCAGGACGGTATCGCTTTGCAGCTAGCCGTGATGAGTACGGGTCGTCCGTAAGGAGACGGAGCGTTTTAAGTTCTTTTTTTCACGAGTTAATGAGCGGGGCGGAATGTTCATATCTACCCTAAGTGTATATATGCAAAGTAAACGCTTGTTAGGATTAGATAGGATAGTGTAAGTTAAGGAAATTCGTACTCAATCCTTTAAACCGAGCTCGACCACTAAAGCTAGAGCAATCGGCAACAACATGGATTATGGTGCTTAAGCACGGTATTTGTGAAATCCAGCTTATTGACCCTTGTCCGTCCGTTCTTTTCGCTTGCTTTTGCCTCCGGCCAATCCGAACACAACAGGTCACGGTTAGGAATCACCGATACCTTGGTAGGATAGGGTGTTAAACGGAGTGCTTGCGTAAGGTTTGGGCGGAGTTTAATGGAAAAGATCGGGAAAAGGAAATGAGAAAGGAAATCTTAACTTATAATATCGGTTTCTTTCCTAACAACAACATATTCACAACCATCTCAACAACAAACAAAAAGAGCAAAGAAAAGAAAAGAAAAGAAAAGAAATACAAGAAAATAAATGACATGGTAATTAAACTGCAAGTAAGTAAAGAGCAAGTAATGAAAGAGCAAGTAAGTAAAAGAGCAAGAATGAAATGCTTGTAAGTCTACGGTAGCGCCCCGGCCGTCTATCCGAGACCAAAATGCGGAAACGAAAACTTTTTCTAAACTTGAAACCGGCGCTATCGCAGACTTTAATCCTGGACCGAACCATTAACCTATAACTAGCAAACTAGAGAAGGGTTAGAAAAGCTATACCGATCGATCCGTGTCCTTCGGTCTTTAGCCACCATCCCAAGCTCCTCGAGGCATTTCCGATCTCTGGTCTTCTCGTCGGAAAGGGCACCACATCTTCGAATCCTTTTACGGGCTCCCACCTCAGAACCGAAGCAACTCGGACACGAAGTTTGCTAGCCGACGTGTCCGAGACTGATGTAGACTAAGTGTAGAACGCTTTGTCTCAAGTTATCCAAGCTAATGGATGATGGTTAATGGAAGTTGCCATTTGTAGTGAAGATGGAGGAATGAACTTTTGAGATGAGCTAAGGATTTTGATGCAAGAAAATGAGATCAATTTTTCACACCAATAATTCCTCACTCTAGTAGTGGCCGGCCATTATCATGAGGAAAATGGTGGTGGTCATGAGCATAAGCAAGTGTGATGATAAAGAGGAAAAAATGTCACAACCAAAGTCTTTCATAATAAATGCAAGCAACGATGCACAATTGTGTCAACTTCAATCTAGAAACCTCAAGAAAGCCCCTGGAAATTCCGGAGCCCTGGACACCACACAAAACACCCTCCCTTTTATAAAATGCACCTTTGCAAATAAACCCCTCCAAGCAAAAATCAGCCATAAAAGAGAAGGATGGAAAAATGGCCAAAAGGAATGCAAACTGGCAACTTCAAAAAGCGATCCCGTAATAAATTACAGAATAACCCCGCTACTGTATATACATACCCGCATTTGTATTCCGACCGAATACAAATGCAATGAGACAAAATCTACACAGTATAATACTAGGATCCGGTTTAAACCAAAGCCCATTAGTATGATCCGTCCGAACCATGACACATGCACAAGTGCACGCGTACGTTCGAACACTGCCATAAATCCATACGGCCTCTATAACGTTTCGCCTGAAACTTGAGAAACTGTCTGTGGGGGACTTTAAAGACTCGTCAACACTTTGGCTGTGGATTTAACCGCTAACACGTCAGTGGTACTAGCTGTACGTAACGGGCTACCAGGTATTGACCAAAAGGGAGGTCGATGAGCAAACTCATCCTGACACCCTACTGAGCCTGTCAGTGACAATATCCGTACAGTCCGGTCCGTTCGTCTATGAGCATCGCATGTCGGGCCTAGGGGGTTGGTAAAAGTCAGATACCCCAAAAGCGGTACAAGTCATGTCGGAGTGTAGCCCAGAACACCCTGAGATACTACTGGAATACCTACCAGTAAATCTTCTGCCTTGGCCAAGGACTTTGTGTAATGGCTCTCCTAGACACAGCGCGATCTCACCCCCAATACCGGGAGAGACGAAACCCCTGCCGATCCGCTCACTGCCTCCATATGGCTCGGGACTGTACCCAACTAAAACCTGTTTGCACAACTTCTTTGAGCCATGGTAGGGTAGTAATCAAAGAACAGTGGGAACTCACACGAGGAAAATGACGATCTCAGGTCGATGAACTAACCTGTACACATGCCACCAGGGAACTGCTATCTGACGTCGGGTATAATACCAACTAGCATGTTCCCGGCGAGTCCTGTCCGGTGTACTCATAACCCAATGAGCACCTGTATACATCTTGGGTGATCTAACTAACACCAATGGCTTGTGAGACCGGCCACCGCCCCTCATCGAGGTCTCGACTGTATACACTAGTCTACTAATGGAGTATCGATGCCCAGTCTCGAAACTCCCATGACTAGAGACCACTTTAAGGATGTGCTTATGGACTACCCAACTCTCACGTATATGATCGCCATCATACTGCTGGTAGTCAAGCAAGAATCCTAAGGGCTCTATCAATGTGTAATAGTGACCTGTAATGTCATCTAAAGCTGTACAAGATGATAAAGATAAACCAGATAGTATATTATCATCTTGAGCAAGACTGTCCTACCGGCATAGGTCATCCCTCAATCATTGCAATCACGTGCCTGTGATCCAATAATTGACTTTGAGGGCACTATATCCAACAATGCTAAGAACCATAGAACAAAATGAGATCTTTATTATGTCCAAGTGATACAACCATGAGTTCAATAACCTAATCTTAAACTTGCAAGCTCAATGAAGAGGTTGAAAGATCAAGAGAATACAAGGAGCTCAAGGGAAACTAAGTTATGTACAAGAGAACAAAAAAAGAGGCTTTGTGTAAAGAATGAGACAATGTGAGACAATCTAAGACCCCCCTCCCTTACTCACTCATCTGCCTTATATAGACTCAAAAGAAGATTAAACAAGCAATAAAAATAAGATTACGTGGCAGCAAGGGATGGACCACAGAAAATTGGGGATCTATGGGGCTAGGGGCGGCCAGCTCGGAATGTTGGAAGGTGTGGCCGGCCCAAAACCGAGAAAGATTGCTCGTATTTGTTGTGTGGTCTTGTGTGATCCCTAGTATCACTCTGGTGCTACTTGATTTCTCTATAGAGGCCTGAGTTGCACTCAGGGATTTGGTGGGAAACTTGTAGCTATACATCACATCACATCTTTATACATTTATCACTCTTGTCCCCCCACTTGCACAAGCCATCATTTGTGTGTACCATGGGCAACCCCACCATGGTCCTAGTGCCAAAGAGCATTTGTACACTTGCATTGTGTTGGATCAATATTGTGTGCACACATTTTATTTGCAAAAACTCTTTGGATATCGGTCAGTTTCCAGTTCTGGTTGCAGTGTCGGCTCACAAACGATATATCCGTGATTTTAAGTGTATTTCCAGTATTTTGTCACGGATACCTGTAATCTATAATTACTGAGCAGACACTGGTTAATAGTACCAATATATAACAAAACAGATAAAGAATGAGCGGTATTGAAATGCAGTTTTCTGTGATAAACAACTCCCCTGTACTGTTTGATTTTCCTACAATCCAAACAGAGACCCTTTAATTCACCATTTAACACCTTTTTAATGCATTTTAATCCACATTTTTAATTCTCAAACCCTAATTCTTCATTATAAATACCATCTCATGCCATAGCTCTCCTCCATTATGAAATTTTAGTAATTCTCTCAAAACTCTCTAAGTGCCAGGTGGAGTTAAGCCACTCAAGTGGAGTAGCGAGCCAAACTCGACGACCGAAGCATCTCCGACGAAACCACGACCTCCGAGAGCTTTTTCAATCTCTTCTTAACCTTCTAAAAACCGTAAGTCCCTCTTCTCTCCTTTTCTTTTCTCTCAATTCATTTTTTTAAAACAAACCGACAAAAGAGGAGTTATCTCCGATATAGTTTTCTTTTTAACAATTGTAAATCATGTGATAAGCAAATAAGATGAAACTAACATGCTACACTAATCCTAACCTTATTCATATCATTTAGTTTTTAGATTTAACAAAACTTTCATATGAAACCAACATATGATGAACTTTTTCATTAAAATATCATGAACTTTAGTGTAATCTCTTTTTGATATCTAGTATACCCAAACCTTAAAACCTTCACGGGGTAATGATCTACCCCACACGCAAATTATGGTTTTATAGCATGGTATTCTAACCATATGGGTAATTCAAAGTAAAAGAACTTTTTCATTAAAATACCATACCGTTTCAAAACGGATTTCTTTAAATCGGTATTTCGAATTCTTGGCAAATACGCCTCTACAATCCTCATTAGGGGACCCACTAATTGATGGTGCAGATTATCGCACATCCTTGGGATAGTAGAGAGAGATGTAGAACTCCTCACGGAGTATTCGGTATCGAAAGGAATAAAAAAATACGGTTTTTAAGAAACGCGACTTTTTCTAATAAAAAACTAATTTTTGGGAAAATTATATAAAAATCATAAATCCGTATTTTCAATAAAAATAAATTAAGAAACTATATTTTAAAAAAGGAAAGATTAAAATTGTTAATGAAATACCATCAAGTTTCCAAAAGTAGCAGTTTTCATAAAAATACCACAAACTTTCAAAAAGTTAGGTTTTATCACCAAAACACCACAACAAATAAAATACATGTTCATGAAAACCCTAAATATTACAAATCACCTTCGAGGTTTATTTTTAAACTATATTAAAGTATTTTTCATAAAAACCCCTCAAGATATGCAAAACAATATTTTAAGAACTCTAGATTAATATAGGTTTAAGCGGGATCAATTCTCTTGAGACCCAGGGAGCCGAAGAAAATGAGTGCTTGCCTATTTAGGTTAGATAACTTAACGGAATTATCAATGGCAATTGTCTTAGAAAAGGGCACAAATCCTACCGTCTATGTGCAGCAGTTGCTGATTTCTTCCAAACATAAGAGTTTAACGATTTACATCAATTCACATGAAAATACATGAACTCGAATCTAAACTTGAACTCAAACTCGAACATAAACTCGAACCCTAACCTAACTCAAATCTAAACTCGAATATGAACTCGAACACAAACTCGAATCCTAACCTAACTCGAATCAAAATTCGACTATGAACTCGAACCCAAACTACTCGAACCAAGATTGCAATTGACATGACTCGAATATTACTCGACTCACTCGAATACATTCTATACCTTTTGCAGTCTATGGTTTCGATCAAGACATTTTAACCAATCAATCCAATCAATTAAGTATATTAACCAGTTATATATATTATACTCGGGGTGTTTGGAATAGTTTCTTGTATGAATCCAACGGAGCTTCAGGAGTTCCGTATTAACCACTTTTTTATTTTACTCGAATATCAGTCGGGTTGACTCATCCACAGCCTAGAGCCCCGATGCTAACACATGAAATGAGTTCGTATTTCCTTGCTCCTTGGGCCCCACTCTTGAGCTCGTGAATACTTGTCACGACCCAAAGTTTGGCCCGTGACCGGCACTTAACCACGTAACGTCTACAGGCGTAACGCGACTAAGTAAGCCGAAAACCCAGAAATCAAACCAGTAAAAGTATAGAGTGATTTAAGCATTTAATAGAACCAATTACTAAGATAACAATATATGACGCAGTAGCGAAGAAAATGAGCAACAAGTGAGAAACATCACGGATAGAATAAACTGCATAAGTAAAGTCGGCTCACAACGAGCTCGACGCCAAAATACAAAATAATATACATCGTCCTCACAACTGGTCTCTAAGTCAATACATAAGTGGTAGATGGAGAGTACTAGATACAACAATGTACATAACTGAAAGATAACCAGATACCGCACAAAACCCACCTATCAGCAAAAGAGCTAGTACACCAACTGTAGGGGTATCTGTGTCAAAAGATGCAAGAACGTAGCCTACCGCGACTACTCCGAAGGGCAACCTGCAAACACTGTGGCACAACGGGGGTGAGTTTCCAACTCGTGAATAGAAGATAACATATAAAGGTAATCGCGAGTATGAACGTGCAACGATACTCTAACCTATGCCAACAGATAACATCTATATGATGAACTGGATGCTCAAATCATATAACAAGTGCGATCTAATAACATCTCCAAGTGATGAACAAGATATGCGATGATCAGGTATAGCAATGCAATCTAACAACCCTATATAGAATGAACAGGGTATGCAATGATCGTGCAAGCATGTGTACTATATCAGGTACAATAGATACAGGATGAGATATCAAGTACTACATACTAAGCATAGGAAATATAACATCTACACGGAATGTCATCGTGGAAAGTATAATCAGTACCCATCAATGCACCCAAATCCCAATACTACTCAGGCATCGTCATCCTCCTCGGTCCTCAAATCCTGTAAATCTCATATAATTGTGAGTGCCCAACATCGGCACCCAAAATATCAAGAAATATTCGTGCCAAGCATCGACACGCAAATCCTCCTGTATAGGGCATCCGTCAGTCCGAATCAGCCCACGGGCTCTGTCTGCGGTATCGGCCCTCGGCTCCGGCAGTACGAGTCGTCCCGTATCCATCCATCGACTCTGGTCGGTATCCTCCGGATAACCGCCAGGTCCAACCAATCACCGGTAGGCAGTAGTCCCTCTGCCAGGCTCACCGTCTACTACACAGCGAAACCGTTCTCGCCCCGGGATACCATACCGGGTCCACCATGTACCCGTAATCGGCTTCATCTAACTCCTCGATTCGGGTTCACATATATCACTCTAGTACCGAGAAAACACATGGTGGACGCACCGAAATATCATATCAAGGGAAACCGGGTTTTTAAATAATTAACTATTCTCTTTTTGAAATATCCACGGTTCCCCAAATCCAGAATTAACATGGAAACAACATATCTCAATGCGTAATCTAAGCAAGTATGAAGATATCAATGTATGTGTGTACAGATATGAGTATACAGTGTGCATGTGCGCAGATGTGAAGATATCAATATATGTGTGCACTGGTACGAGTATACAGTGTGCATGTGCGCAGGTATGAAGATATCAATATATATGTGCACTGGTATGAGTATACAGTGTGCATGTGCGCAGATGTAAAGATATCAATATATGTGTGCACTGGTATGAATATACAGTGTGCATGTGCGCAGGTATGAAGATATGATGTATGTGGTACAAGTATGGGTATGTGATGTATATATGCCCTAAATATGGATGTAACATATGCTGTTATGCGGCAAATCATGACAACATCAATAAGGTGGAATCAGTATGATATAAGATTTATAGCAATCCTATAATGTGAGTGTCATGGCAATCACTAACGGTGTGAGTGTAGCATATCAATCGTGCTCGTGCGACTTGAACCGTTAGTGACAGTGCAGTGTCCTATGCTATCATTTCTATATGCAGCAATAAGGTATGCTACTACAGTCCATATGAACATCTACAATCTAATATCCTAACTCGCCCTGACGCTTAACGCCATATGGGCGATTTCCCCGTAGATTTTAAATCTACTCACCTGGTCGTGCGCTACTCATAGCCGACCACCTGCTTCCCTTTCTTAGCTTCGTCCGACGTACCCGCCTGCGAACCTGGAATTACACAAGAATCCATATATAAGCAACTATTTTGCAAAACGCGAAATCGAAGTCAAACGATACGCTCGCGTCGCGAACTAAACGCGCGTGTGTACGATACGCTAAACGTGTGCACGCGTCTAAAACTAACCCCGACACGCCGCGATACGATGAATCATGGAACCCTCTCGCGTATCGCGCATATCGCGCGAACCAAACGCACTAGAAATACGATATAACGTCCCAGATTCTACCCAGGCTAACAACTTACAAAACTATACATACCACTGGCCTAGAAATAACAACAGACTCCTACCCAAGCAAACATCACCCAAAAATTCCCCTATCGGGCCGCAAATTGCGGCCAGAATGAATAAACCGGCGGCCTCTCTATGGGGTGGGGGTCTCGGGCTCAGGTGGTGTGGTCAGGGTATATCTAGTGTGCTCCAGTTTCCTCAATTTTAACCTGAACTACTCGGGCCTATAGCAGATCACTGAAAGGTGAAATTTCACCTAAAAACACTAAATTTTGCACAATTAGAAACCCTATGGTATTTTGGTGTAATCTGGGGTCTAACTAGGTTTACATGGTCTTAATAACATCTAATTAAGCTAGGTTAACCAATACTAACAGCACTAAACCATAAGTCCACACAATTCACCATTTCAAGCACAAAATCTCACTTTTTACACAAACCGAAGCAAATCCTACGTAAGTTAAGCAATCTAGAGGGTTAGGCTCAAAGATTATACCTTACTAGACCCTATGAAGCAGGAAAAAGGAGGAAGGAGAAGGTCTGGAGCTGCTACAGAGGCTGCTGGAGATGCTACTGCTCCTGTTGCTGCTGCTGCTGCTCCATGCAGTTGCTGATGCTGCTGCTTGCTGCTGCTGCTCAATGCAGTTGTTGATGCTGCTGCTTGCTGCTGCCTCTTCTGCTGCTGTTGCTGCTGCTAGTGGCTGCTGCTGGTGCTTCTGTTGCCGCTGCTGCTGCTTGTTATGAGGGGGGGTGTTGAGAGTGAGAGGAGTGACAAGTGAGAGTGAGAGTGAGAGAACACAAGTCAAACACCCCCCTCCCTCTCTCCCTCTCTCTTCATTTAATAAGCATGGCTCATGCCATGCCCATACCCCCTCTCTCACACCAAGGTCAACAAAAGAAAGAGAAATTTAAATAAACAAAACAACACACAAATAAAGAATAACACCCATAAATAAAAACAAAAGAACAACAACCATACCAATTTAAAACCCAAAACAACTTAATATTAAATTTTCAAATGGCTTAAGAAAATGGTTAGTCCACCATGGTTGTTAATCATGGTTTAACCCCATCTCTTAACCCTAGTTAACATGCACAAGTGTGTGTGTGTCTAGAAAAATCCTAATAAAATATTCATTAATTAGAATAAAATATCTGAAACTTAATTTGGTAAACTTTTTACCAAAAACTATCTATTAAAATATAATTGACCCCTAAACACGACCTAAGGTGTTACAATACTTCTACAGCTGCATTAACATTCACACTAAGAACTTAACGTTAACATAATGACCATATAGAGACCTATAGTATATACTTACCCATGAACATATACTCTTACTTGCCATATATATTCTACACTTGTTATTTTCTTCACTCTTACCTGTCTTTGGGACTTACCGAGCGCTAGTTCGCTGAATGGGCATTCCACCCACTTTTCTTCTCTAGGAATGTTCGTCAGATACGGTTGAGAAGGAAGAGGTTGAAGCCACGTAGGAGGACTACGACCAGATCGCTACCCAGGGCTAGCTCAGCTTCATTTTTTCTTCGATTTATGTATACCACTTGTTTAGACATTTTCCTTATTGTATTTACTTTCTAGCATAAACTCTTGTATTTGTAAATATTGGAAGTTGAAAGCAAATAAAAATATTTGTTGAAAAATTTTACAGTCTCAATTTGTTCTTGCATTGTGTATTATTGTTTTCAATACGTTTAGTATATTTATTTAGGGAATGATCTTCTCTGAATAAATATGTTGCGGGCTTACCATGTCACCGTTTTCGCCTACTTGGAAGCGGGGTGTGACACATAAAGTTTGATTTCATCAGAATAACATATGGACCTGGTAAGAAGGTAGTACGGAGTGATGTCCTGATATTTGGATGACGAACTCCTGATAGGAAGTGATCTTCCTATACTACGATCGGTTATATTGTGGTTGTCACAAGGTGTTTCTCCACATAGGATCTGAACAAAATATCAGCAATTTTGATGACTAGATCTATGGTTTTAGATCTAGATTTGGGAAGTGTCCCAATTCGGGTACTTTGACACTATTCTAAAGTGTTTTAGAATGGACGACTCCTGGCATGGTGGTGTACCCACAGGTGATGGAGTAACCCTCTCTAAAGAGATGTCTTCTAAACTGATGAGGAGAGGGATTTGCATGATTGACATACCACTTGCTTAGACAATTGAGTCAATCATGAGATGTCAAGTACCATACCAGATATTGCTTTTGCACAAGCTACAATAAGCGTATATTAATCCAATCCTGGAGAAACATTGGGATGCAGTTATGAACATAAAAGGATGTTCTTGGTATATGGTAATGGTAGCCTCCTTCAGGAGGCGGTTATCTTTTCAGGCTTCCAAGGTGATCTGGATGACAGAGTGACTGTCAGAGTTAAAGTTTACCCTCTTCTGAAGGGCAGTATATTGGACAGGGGGTCCAAGCGAATATTGAGGAAGGTATGGCGCAGGATACTGATTAAATTCAGTGGAGGATACAGTCTAAAAAGTTTGTTGGATTTGGAGTTCATTTATGAACTTGGTCCCATCAGATATCCAGACAAATTATAAGACATGTATCACTCATTTCGGGAGATAGTCTTTCTTCGCGAAGTTGAGTTATAGAGAGATAAAGATAGAAATATTGGAGTGGATCCACTCACTATGGCTATTTCTCAAACGTGATAGTTTCGAAAACATGCTTTGCGAGACTGATTAGTAGAGAAGTTGGGTGTTCGGTATCACACAGGCTGTAAATATGTGACACCGCAATAATTAGCCTTAAGTGCAAATAGATTGTTGGATATAGTGCCTCAAGAAAATTATTGTAATCGCAGGCAAGCGATTATGATGATTGAGGGTAGAATGATTGAGAGATCTTTTGCGTACGTTTTAAAATCAAAGTTAAGAATACCGCAATCAATAACGGTGTCGCTTGGTAGCTAGCCGATTGAGTATGGGTCGGTCCACAGGGAAAACGTGTTCTTTTCTAATTGTTCAAACGAGTCAATTCCTATTTTTGGTAGGTTTTGAATTTTATAACAACTAAGATTGAATTTAATTTGGATTAAAACCTTGCTAGGGTTAGGATTAGGTTAGTTTGGAAAGTTAATTTTACTCACTGTTTCTTTTGCCCTAATTAAGAACATAGGTGTTAGGGTAATAATTAACAAAGGGGATTAGCACGACTAGGAAGAAACATAGTCTCTTCCTTTTGGTCCTTGTCCGTCCTTTCTTAACTCTTATCCCTAAGCTCTATGTAAATCAACCACTACCGGTCTAACTAGGGAATCACCGCTATCTCGTAGGATAGGGTACCATAGTGAGCGGTGGGTGTTTGTTTTACATATAGTCCTAATTTATAAAGTTATGAGGGCAAGAAAGGAGTGAGAGATTTCCATCTCTCAAACCTATCCAATCCTAACCCTAACAAGTGAGGAACTACTCACTCATTAGAGAAATTGCGACAAAATTCATTTTTATAAATTTTCTTTTTAATTAACTAATGAACTTGCAGATTAATAAAGACAGGTAAAAATTGCAGAGAAATAAAATTGCAGATAAGAAAAATTCAAGATAAAAAACTTACTTTTATTGACACCTCTTGACGATTACAATGGAATTGAAAGATTAATCTAGAATTAAAAAGAGGCATGCCCCAAAAGAGGCTGTAGGCTTTCCTATTTATAGATAGGAGAAACCCTAGGATTTACATCTGATCCACATTTAAAATTACAAGACCACCCTAAGAAAGCTGGGTCAAAGCACCGACACCACCGACACATGCTCTGCATGGCCGCGGAACCGCGGCCGGAAGGCTTGTTTGGCCGCGGTTCCGCGGCCATCTTGAGGGATCTCTGTCTCATCTTTCCAGGGTTGCTTCATGTTGCCTTTTTCTCTTGTTTTCTTCATTTGGTTCTTCAGACTCTTTTCTACTTTCTTCCAGATTTCCAACAGTGCAGAATTTGTGGACTTTTACCGTTAACTTCGCGTTGAAGTCCTGAATCTTGTGCTGCCCTCGTACTTTGTGCAATCGAACTGTTCATTGATTTTCATTTTTTCCTTACACTGTAAGCAGCATCAAACAGATTCATCTATTTGTTGGTCGTAGTCTCACATCTGTAGCATCTTTTCACCATTTTAACTGTAGTGTTCTGAGAACCTGTAATCTGCAACTATTTAGCAGACATGGATCAAAAGCACCTATTTATTTGCAATATGATTAAGAATAGGAAATATAATAATGCAAAATTCTGATATGAACAAATACCCCCAAACTTATCTTTTGCTTGTCCCGAGCAAAACCAATGTATTCTCGAAAAATCCTAACCTCACTTTCGCAGGGAATCGCGATTGCACTGAGCTCGTGCTATAAGCCGTTAAACCTCTAGGTGTCTCTAGTAGGAGGAGTGTTGTCTCCTGAGGGTTTTCAACGGATACTACCCACAAAATCCGATCAATTTGGCCTACTGACTTTCATTCTTCAATTCGGTGTTCTAACAAGAAATTCTATTATCTTCAACTTAGAAATCATCAACCCGTATTTTTCACACTCACTTATCATTTAACTTAAGATTGTATATGTTCTGTAAATTTATTTAGCTTTTAGCATCTTTTGAATTTTCCTTCTGAGGTTCCATCTCAACTTAGGAATTTTTATCATCTCTACTGAAAATATAAGTCATATTTTTCATTCCTATCTCTTATCCAAACCCAAATCATATACCCCTACGTGTGTGTATGTATCACCCCTACACTTGGAAATTCAATTCAAGCTATCATACCCTTGTCCATCGTCCAAAGTACTTTTAGTTGGTGAATTTTAGATGAAATTGCTCACACATCCTTCATGCGACCATTAATATTTCTTGAGGTACTAACGACCGATTGTAAAATGTGTTTGCGCATTAAGGCGTAATTCCTCGTCTTGTAATATCTAAGACTTTAGCAGTGACTCCCAAACCAGTTGGTCTAAGACACTAGGTGATAAAGTACCCTCGCTATATATTTTTTTATTTTACGCAGCCTTAAATGATTACAAAACCAGTGTTCATTTTTTTTTATATCTCATTATTCACACTTATAATTTTTTTTCCCTCATACTAAGAATTTTATATAAGAGCAATTCAAGGTATCCTCTACTATCCCAAGTTTCAAGGTGCGTGAGGTTGGATTATTTTTTTCAGACTTCCACTTCAATAAAAATTTCAATACTCTTCCCTTATTTTGACTTAGCCCAAGAACTGAACTCAAAATTTGCCTATTTCTAAGTAAACTACAAGAACATATATTTTCTACCGTTAAATTTTAAGAAAGGTTATTTTTAGGGTTTTTAATTTACTAAGTTTTGGGATCTAGTTTTTCCTAACTAGTTAACCGTTTTATCAAACTTAAGTCAAATATGGCCAATAATTTTTTAAAAAATTTCAATTTTTTATTTGATTTTATTTAATTTTTTTTAATTTATTTTATTTTTTTTAAATTTGTTAATTTTTTTGATAAAGATGCAATGCAGAATTAAACATGCAAAGAAAGAAAAGAAAAAATATGTACAAAAATTAAAATATGCAATGCAATGATAACTATTTACAAACCACCTCCTCTCCCAAACTTACCAAAAGCAGTGCCCTCACTGCTCAAGCCCTCGCCGTCCCCTTGAACGTGAACGGGAATGCTCCTCTCTAGCTAGCAGGGTTCTGATCCCCTGCTCTGCTTATGTTAGACGTTGATCATGTTGCGTCATCATTCCAAGCAATCTTTCTATCCCCCTATTGTTTCTTCAAAGTAAGTGCGCTTGCGCAACAGGGGTTAGCTCTTCATCGCTCGCGGTCGAGCTGGAGCTGGGTGTCCTGGCGGGTACATGTTCGGCCGGTTCTGTTTGTGACCATACATCAATCAAGCAGGTATAGGACGTGGATACGCCCTCAATGAGAGGCCTAATGGGTATACCTCCATGCATGTAGAATTCAAATTCCTCCACAGGGAATAAATAGCGACACAGTTGTGTCACTAACATAGGGCATGGGTAATTTGCGGCCCTTTTGCCAGCACCAATTGAATAAAGCAAAACCGTGCACATGTCAAATCTAGGGTTCCTAGTCATTAAGGTGTGCACGATATGAAGGGACGAGGTGAAAATGTGGTATTATGTGAACTGCCAAAAATGTTGTTTTATACCCACCGGCACACGGTTAAAACATTGGCGAAGAGGGTTCTAGCCTGTATTCCCTTCCTAGGTTCTCTCGAACAGTCATTACCCATTAAGGGCATGTAGTCTTCAAATTGAAGGGGTTGGTCGTGAACAGGTAATCTAAGAATTAAAGTGACTTCATGGATGAAGTCCCTGTCAATGATTATTTCCCTATCGCCCCAAAGTAATTTAATAAAACCGTATTGTGCTAGGCAACCTTCCTCCATGCACTCGTAAAAACGAGTGACTGGATCGGGAAGGGCGTAGGCATTGGGATGATTGTAAATTAAAAAGTTCCACCCTCGCCGTGTGATCTCCTCACCAAAATAACTTCCGTAAATTGTGTATGAAAAGATTTTTGAAAAATCTCGTTCTAATTGCATTGTTGATGCCATTCAGAAAGTTCGGAGATTTATTAAAAAATTTAACAGAAAGGGAGAGATGATGCAAACCTCCTCTGAAAAAATTCAGAGGGAGAAGAGACCAAGGTGTGGCGGTTGCGCGGTCAAACGTGGGCTACAGCGGCGGAAACGCGGCAGCGCAGGTGGATTGCACTGCAGAAACTTGAGCGGCGGCTAGGGTTTTCAGAGAGTTGAAAAATTAGGATTATGAAAACAGAGAGGGGTCGGGTTTTATTTATAGAGGGAATGTGTTGGTTATTTGGAAAAAACTCCTTCTGAAAAAAGGAAATTATTTGTAAATAAATTTTTTATTTTTTTATTAAAACTAGAATTTTACAAAAATACCCTAAATTTTTTTTATTTTCAAATTTTCATATTTTTATTTTGTTTTTACAAATGATACATAGCCCCAAACTTGTTTGAAACAGTGTTTTGGCTAGATAATCGAAATTTAGGGGTAGATGGAGGAAGATCAGTCAATGTAGATCGGCTCCTGTAAAAACAGGAGCTCCTCCGAAGGGTCCGCAGTGAGGAACGGTTTAAGTCGATATCCGTTCACCTTAAACAGTGAACCGTCCTCAGGATTTTCTAGATCGACCACACCGTGCGGATATACGGTGCGTACCAAAAATGGCCCTTTCCATCGAGATCTGAGCTTGCCGGGATGGAAATGTAACCGAGTGTCGTAAAATAAAACCTGTTAACCAGGTTTGAAAGTCTTGCGCATAAGGTATTTATCGTGGAACACCTTCGTTCGGTTTTTAACAACTACTGCATTCTCGTAGGCTTCATCCCGAAGCTCATTCAATTCGTTCAACTGTAGCTTTCTATTGCTGTCCGCATCTCCCAAAGATAGATTCAACTCTTTTATTGCCCAAAATGCCTTATACTCTATTTCAACTGGAAGGTGGTAAGCCTTTCCATAAAAAGCCTATATGGAGACATGCCAAGATCGGTCTTATAGGCAGTACGGAATGCCCAAAAGGCATCAATAAGTTTTGATGACCAATCTTTACGGCTTTTGGAAACCATTTTCTCCAATATCTGTTTAATCTGCCGATTCGAAATCTCGGCATGCCCACAAGTTTGGGGATGATAGGGCGTTGACAGCTTGTGAGTAATGGAGTATTTCCGCATTAAGGACTCAAAATTCCTATTACAAAAGTGAGATCCATTATCACTGATAATCGCGCGAGGATGCCCAAACCGAGAAAAAATGTTCTCTTTGAGAAATCTAATGACAACCTTGTTGTCATTAGTTCTGCTGGGCACAGCCTTGACCCATTTTGAAACATAGTCAACAGCGAGTAGAATATACATGTTCCCAAAGGAATTGGGAAATGGTCCCATAAAGTCTATCCCCCACACATCAAAAATTTCAACAACCAAAATTGGTTGGAGTGGCATTTCATTTCTCTAAGATATCTGGCCCAAGTGTTGACACCAGGAGCATATCTTGCACTACTCATATGCGTCTTTAAAAAGTTGTGGCCAGTAGAAACCACACTGCAAGATCTTTTCTGCTGTCTTTTTGGGGCCAAAATACCCGCCACACGCTTGATCGTGGCAGAATGACAGCATACTCTTAAACTCATTGTCGGGGACATACCGACAAATAATTTGGTCGGGACAGTATTTGAATAGATACGGTTCATCCCAGTAAAAATGTTTTACCTCAGATAGAAATCTAAGTCTGTCCTGATTCTACCATTCGCTTGGTATAAGTCCGGTGGCCAAATAATTTACAATATTTGCGAACCAAGGTTCGCATGACACAGTTAAGAGCTGCTCATCCGGAAAAACGTCTTTAATAGGAATTTGAAGTGTAGGCGAAGAAGGAAGGCATGAAAGATGGTCGGCGACTACGTTTTCGCATCCTCTCTTGTCTCTGATGATAAGGTTAAACTCTTGTAGTAAGAGGATCTAACGTATCAGCCGAGATTTAGCATCCTTCTTCACAAAAAGATGGCGAAGAGCTGAGTGGTCCGTGTAAACGATGACTGGAGAACCGATTAAATAGGGCCTGAACTTTTCTGATGCAAACACAACAGCTAAGAATTCTTTTTCAGTTGTTGTGTAATTTAATTGGGCCTCGTTTAAGGTTCGGCTAGCGTAATAAATTACATGCGGCATCCTATTTATGTGCTGTCCAAGGACAGCACCAATGGCGAAATCAGATGCATCGCACATAATTTCAAATGGATGCGTCCAGTCGGGAGATGAAAGAATGGGAGCAGAAATAAGTGAGTTTTTCAAAGACTCGAATGCCTTCATACAGCTTGAGTCGAAATCAAAAGTGGTGTCATTGGCCAACAAAAGAGTCAAGGGTCTAGCTAGCTAAAATCCTTGATGAACCATCTATAGAAACCGACATGGCTAAGGAAGGCTCGAATGTCTTTGACGCACTTGGGAGGAGGAAGATTGGAAATGACTTCAATCTTAGCTTTATCTACCTCAATGCCATTTTACGAGATGATATGTCCTAGGACAATACCTTCTCGTACCATAAAGTGGCACTTCTCCCAATTTAAAGTAAGGTTCTTATCCCTACACCGGGTAAGAACTGCGTCTAAATTAGCAAACACTCATCAAAGGAGTCGCCGAAAATGGAGAAGTCATCCATAAAAATCTCCAAGAACTTTTTCACCAGGTCTGAAAAAATGCCCATCATACACCGCTGGAAAGTAGCGAGTGCATTGCATAACCTAAAGGGCATGCGACAGTAAGTGAATGTACCGAAAGGACAAGTAAATGTGGTCTTGTTTTGGTCCTTTTCAGCGATGGGAACTTGATTATAGCCGGAATAGCCATCAAAAAAGCAGTAAAATTCATGCTCAGCCAATCGTTCTAGCATTTGGTCAATAAAAAGTAATGGAAAGTGGTCTTTCCGTGTCGCGGTGTTGAGTTCTCTATAATCGATGCATGCTCGCCACCCAGTTTGGGTGCGAGTAGGTATTAACTCATTCGCCTCATTAGTTATGACCGTTATGCCCGATTTCTTTAGGACAATGTGAATAGGGCTAACCCACTGGCTATCAGAGATAGGGTAAATGATACTACTATCAAGACATTTTACAATCTCCTTTTTAACAGCCTCCTTCATTACAGGGTTGAGGCGTCTTTGTGGATCCCTTGCTGGCTTGGCATCATCCATCATATGAATATGATGTTCAACTATGAGGGGACTAATACCCTTGATGTCCGCCATAGTCCAGCCAAAAGCTTGCCGATTTTTTTGTAAGACCGTTAAAAGGGCTTTCTCTTGCTCGGGGGCTAGAGATGCCGATATGATAACAGGAAGGGTCTCATTCTCACCTAAGTCAGCATATTTAAGGTGAGACGGCAATAGCTTTAGTTCGAGCTTTGGAGGCGAAACAATTGAAGGTAAAATTGGTGAAACTGTCTCAAACTCGAAGGATTCCAATAGAGGTTCAAAGCGAGTGTAAGCAACCGAGTCGGATGGTTCAGCTGACTCATCCAAAAATTCAAAGGACTCAAACTCGGGTGGTGATTCTTCAAAATCGTTCGAAAAGGTGAAACACTCGTAATCGTTATCGGGTGTGAAAACTGTATCAAATTCAAGGAGGAACGCACTAGTGGCGTCAAAACTGCTGTGATCGAACAGAAATTTTTCGAGCTCACAGTCCTCCTGAGTGATCTCTTGGATTGAGCAAACATCAAGTATATTAGCATTAGGCTCGGAGGGCCGATTCCCTAACTTAAAAATGTTGAGTTCAATTTTCATGTTTCCAAAAGATAGGTTCATCGAACCATTTCAACAATTGATCACCGCATTAGAAGTTGCAAGGAATGGTCGACCGAGTATCACCGGAATTTGACTCCGGGGGTTAGCTACAGGCTGTGTGTCCATAACAATGAAATCAACGGGGAAAATGAAGTCCCCTACTTTAATTAACACATCCTCTAACTCACTCCTAGGATGGGTGATGGATCGGTCGGCCATTTGGAGAGTACAATGTGTGGGTTTTAACTCTCCAACGCCTAATTGTTCATATGCTGAATTGGGAAGCAAATTAACACTGGCACCAAGATCTAAAAGTGCGCGATTGATGTTCTTATCCCCAATAGTTATTGAAATTGTAGGACAGCCAGGGTCCTTGCGTTTTTGGGGTAAAGGTTGGGTAAGAGCATCACTCACTGCACTAGCCACGAATACTTTCTTAGGCACCTGTGATTTCCTCTTCTTGGTGCATAAGTCCTTCAAGATTTTAGCATAAGAAGGGACTTGTTAGATTGCATCCAAGAGAGAGATGTTAATGCTAACCTATTTAAATAACTCCACAGTCTTCTCCATTTGTGGAGTTTGTTTATTGGATCTCAACCTGTTTGGAAATAGAACATTTTGAAAATTTGTTGAGTCCAATGTTTGTGGAGTAGATTGCAGAGTTGGAACGGATCCCAGTGTTGGTGTTTTCATGGA
Organism: Agapanthus africanus; assembly: GCA_030015575.1. Lineage (NCBI taxonomy): Eukaryota > Viridiplantae > Streptophyta > Magnoliopsida > Asparagales > Amaryllidaceae > Agapanthus > Agapanthus africanus. Next base: position 823,952,647 of record CM057338.1, on the reverse strand, counting down.
GTGAGATGTGGGTCCATTCGAATTAGTAGAAGAAGTAGAGCCTTGTGAAGAATGAAGAACATGCTCTGAAGAAGATGAAGAAACGGCGGCTGGGGTGTCATTATTATTGCCAATGTTGTTGTGCAATACCTTTCCAGATCTCAATGTAGTCACTGCACTCACATTATGATTTTGTTGTTCATGAGCAACATGTGATTTTGTGTGTGACCGGGATTTGGCAATGGTTGAGATGGAAGTTTCCCCTTCTCTCGCTCGCTTAGAGCATCATTCAGTTGTGCAATTTGAGCTTCAATGGTTTTGATGCTTTACTCATGTGATGCAGTGTGTTGCACCAAAGACTGAATGGAAGACTGGATGTTGGCTGAGAATTGCGTAGATAGTTTTAAAAACGCATCCAGATTTCGTTCTAGCGAGGACACTTTATCGTTATTTAGTTGAACAAAATTATTTTGAGGAAAAGAGTTGTTTGGTGCAAAATTGTTCATTTGATTTTGGTAAGGTTGGGGTTGGAAAGGTTGTTGATATTGAGTTTGTTAAGGGGCTTATTGTTGTGGAGGAGGCCTCTGGAAATTGTTATTACCTTGGAATTGTTGTTGATTTTGATTCCAGGCGAAATTTGGGTGGCTCCTCCAACCAGAATTATAAGTCGAAGAGTATGGATCATTTCTTTGTCTTTGCTGAAAGGCAGCATTGACTTGATCTTGTCCTTGAACAGGGGGGTTGTAAGGACACTCTTCAGTTAAATGGGACGGATCCGAACAACAAGCGCAAATAGTGCGTGGGGGTAAAGCTGGGGCAGGAGAAGGCGATGAGAATTTGCTCTCAATTGCTTCTAGTTTTTTCGTGAGTGCAGCCATTTCGGCCTTCATTGCAATCGACATATCAAGTTGATGTATTCCTGCCCTAGACTGACCTGATGAAGTAGATGAAGTGGTCTATTTAGTGCTTTCCCACTGAAGTGTTTGTTCAGCAAGATCGTCGAGAAATTGACAAGCTTCCTCGCTCGATTTTGTAAGAAAGTGACCTTGACAAATGGTTTCCAACAACTGCTTAGTTGCTAGGTTCCGTCCTTCGTATAAAGTTTGGCAAAGTTGACATCTCTCGATACCGTGGTGAGGGCACTGAACAAGAAGGTCCTTAAATCTTTCGAAACACTTCCAAAAAGGTTCGGAAGGAAGCTGGGAAAATTGATTAATTTCATTTCTGATTCTCGCGGTCTTGTGGTGTGGGTAAAACTTTTTAAGAAAATCCTTAACAAACTCTTCCTAACATTTTGTGGAGTGTGATGCTGTACTATATAGCCACTTTTTAGCTAGGTCACATAAAGTGAATGGAATGACACGTAGCCTTATAGCATCATCGGAAAGTTGGGTAGTCTTCATCATTACGCAAACATTCTGGAATTTGTTAATGAAGATGTAGGCATCTTCGGATTCCAGCCTGTGAAATTTGGGCAATATATTGATGAAGTGGGGTTTAATTTCGAAATTATCCCCAATAGCCGGTGGAAGTGAAAGACAAGTAGGAAGTGCAGTGCGGGTTGGATAGAAAAGATCCTGGAGTGCGATTCGTCGAGGAGCTTCAACAGGAGGGTGTTGTGGTTCATTCGCACCCAGTTGAGGTGGAATCAATCCCGTAGTAGGTAAAAGGTTGTATCCCGACATCTCCTTAGAAGATGATGAATTTGAAGATGAAGGTAAAGAAGTGGAGAGAGTTTCGACTTCGGAGTCGAATGCGTCGTCAGTAGGCACTAACGAGACACGGACTAAACGGGCGCTAGTGTCCCTAGTCCAACCGGACATACACTAATGAGGTGTAGTGTAGTCAAAAAGTAAAAGGTGGGGGTAAGAAAACGTCAATGAGAGAATGTGGGTGCAAGTTGGGTGCAATGGATTTCTAGCAACAAAATAGCAAGTTTTTGTAAAAATTTTGTTTTGTGGTTTTTTTTTATAAGGAGTTTTGCAAAAGATTTTTTATAAAGAACTGCGACACACTTTCAAGCAATCACAATATACTCAATCAAGCCTAGAGCTAGGGTCTCCTAAGTCAACTAGACTGCTCCTAGTTGGTCCAAAGGGCAAGTTGTGAGATATACCTCGAATCGCCTCTTCACCGCCAATTGTGGCCAGGTAAGCATAAGTGAAGAAAGGAGGGATCCGCTCACGAATCACCATGAGACGGGCCTTTTAAAATTACCTTTCCCACTTATTTAGCCTAGGCACCACAAAGTCAGGTTTAGATAAACGACTGATTGCCCATAACCTTCCTTTGTCCTAATGAGCGCGACAGTCCTTATTGGCTGAGTCTAAATATCTTTTAATTAATTTGAGGGTTGATGCATATGCTTTTTATGATTTTTAGGGCCCTGAGAAGGGTAATGAAATCCCCACCCAATCTGGATTGGTGTTATAGCCCCTTAAAAGTCCGTTTTAAAAATACAAAGCAGTAAACACACAAAAACCCAAAACACTTACCAAATTTTTTTTTCTTTTTATTTCCGGCGCAAGGAATCCTGCATAAGATTGATTTATTGGAGAGGGGGAAGAAGTTTTGCGCAAAGAACCCTGCAGGAAAATTTTTCAGAGGAGCACAAGGGGTTACAGAGAAGACAAGAATACTTACAGATAATTCTAGACTGCTAACGTCACCAATAAGCGGCGGATCCGCGGTCAAATGCAAGAAATTGCGGCGGTTCCGCGGTGATTCTGTTGGATCAGGCCGTCAAACTTTTCTTGTTTTCTGTTGTGGTTCTCCTCTGTCTTTTCAGATCCTCTGTTTGTTGATTTGTTCACTGGATTTTTTCAGATCTAAATCTGTCCTTCTTCTTTTCCTGCGCAATTCACACAAAAACCCTTCAAAAAATAACAAGATGATATTTTTTATGTTTTTTTATTTTTCAGTTTTTATGATTTTTTTAATTTTTTAATTAACCCAAAATTACAAAAATAAAATAACTACCGTTATCCCCGACAACGGCGCCATTTGATTGAGAGGTCTTTTGCGTACGTTTTAAAATCAAAGTTAAGAATACCGCAATCAATAACGGTGTCGCTTGGTAGCTAGCCGATTGAGTACGGGTCGGTCCACAGGGAAAACGTGTTCTTTTCTAATTGTTCTAACGACTCAATTCCTATTTTTAGTAGATTTTGAATTTTATAACAACTAAGATTGAATTTAATTTGGATTAAAACCTTGATAGGGTTAGGATTAGATTAGTTTGGAAAGTTAATTTTACTCACTGCTCCTTTGCCCTAATTAAGAATATAGGTGTTAGGGTAATAATTAACAAAGGGGATTAGCACGACTAGGAAGAAACATAGTCTCTTCCTTTTGGTTCTTGTCCGTCCTTTCTTAACTCTTATCCCTAACCTCTATGTAAATCAACCACTACTGGTCTAACTAGGAAATCACCGCTATCTCGTAGGATAGGGTGCCGTAGTGAGCGGTGGGTGTTTGTTTTATATAGAGTCCTAATTTATAAAATTATAAGGGCAAGAAAGGAGTGAGAGATTTCCATCTCTCAAACCTACCCAATCCTAACCCTAACAAGTGAGGAACTACTCACTCATTAGGGAAATTGCGACAAAATTTATTTTTATAAATTTTCTTTTTAATTAACTAATGAACTTGCAGATTAATAAAGACAGGTAAAAATTGCAGAGAAATAAAATTGCAGATAAGAAAAATTCAAGATAAAAAACTTACTTTTATTGACACCTCTTGACGATTACAATGGAATTGAAAGATTAATCTAGAATTAAAAAGAGACATGCCCCAAAAGAGGCTGTAGGCTTTCCTATTTATAGATAGGAGAAACCCTAGGGTTTACATCTGATCCACATTTAAAATTACAAGACTACCCTAAGAAAGCCGGGTCAAAGCACCGACACCACCGACACTTTGCACCGACACGTGCTCTACACAGCCACGGAACCGCGGCCGGAAGCCTTATTTGGCCGCGGTTCCGCGACCATCTTGAGGGCTCTCTGTCTCATCTTTCCACGGTTGCTTCATGTTGCCTTTTTCTCCTATTTTCTTCATTTGGTTCTTCAGACTCTTTTCTACTTTCTTCCAGATTTCCAACAGTGCAGAATTTGTGGACTTTAACCGTTAGTTTCGCGTTGAAGTCTTGAATCTTGTGCTGCTCTCGTATTTTATGCAATCGAACTGTTTAAACTGTAGGCGGCATCAAACAGATTCATCTATTTGTTGGTCGTAGTCTCACATTTGTAGCGTCTTTTCACCATTTCACTGTATTATTCTGAGAACCTGTAACCTGTAACTATTTAGCAGACATGGATCAAAAGCACCTATTTATTTGCAATATGATTAAGAATGGGGAATATAATAATGCAAAATTCTGATATGAACATAGAACAGTCTTACTCGAGATGATAATATGCTATCTGGTTTGTCTCTATCATTATGTACATGCATTATGTGGTATTACAGATCACTATTACATGTTGATAGAGCCCATAGGATTCTTGCTTGACTACCAGTATTATGATGGCGATCATATACATGGGAGTTGGGTGGTCCATAAGCACATCCTTAAATGTCCCTGGTCGAGAGAGTATCGAGGACTGAGCATCGATACGCCGGAGTAGACTAGTGTATACTTTTCGAGACCTCGACGAGGGGCGGTGGCCGGTCTCACAAGCCCTTGGTGTCAGTTAGTCACCTAAGATAGTATACAAGTACTCATTGGGTTATGAGTTACACTGGACAGACTCGCCTGGAACATACTAGATGGTATTATAGCTATTGTCAAATAGCAGTTCTCAGGTGACATGAGTACAGGTTAGTCTGTCGACTTAAGATTGTCATTTGTCTCGTGTGAGTTCTCTCTGTGCTTTGATTACTATCCTACCACGGCTCAAAGGAGTCATGTAAACAGGTTTTAGTTGGGTACAGTCCCGAGCCGCATGGAGATAGTGAGCGGATCGTCAGGGATTCGTCTCTCCTGGTATTGGGGATTGATGTCGCCCTGTGCACAGGTGGCCATCACCAGAAATTCTTGGTCAATGTGGATGAGAATTACTGATTTGGATCAGTAGTTTCTTAGTGGGTGATGGGCTTCACACTGATACGAAATATCGCGTTATTAGAGGTCTGACTTTATCCACCCCTAGACCCGATATGCGATACTCTTATACAAACAGACCGGACTGTACGAAAATTGTCATAGACAGGCTCAGTACGGGTACGGACAAGTTTGCTCTTCGGCCTTTCTTTCGCTCAATACCTGAGCAGTCATTACGTATAGCTAGTGTCATTGACATACTTATGGTTAAACCCACTACCAGTGTATTGACGAGTCTTTAGAGTCCCACACAGGGAGTTTTCACGGTTCAAGCAATATGATATAGATGACGTATGTTGGTATATACAGGTGTCCGATTAAATATGTATACAGGCTACACAGACTTTAATCAGACGGTTGATAATACTACCGGCTTAGGATTAAGCCGGATTATTAAATCAAGTTTTGATTTAATATATATATATATATATATATATATATATATATTTTGATTTAATATATATATATAGTATATGTAATCTAGTATTATTGTTCACTATTCATTTTCTTTCTTGGCTATTCGTATTTTTATACGAATACACGTATATGTATTTTGATATGTATACCGGGTTGTATTCCGTATTTATACCGAATATTTTCTAAAAGATGGACACCTCATTATATGATTTTATTTTTAGAAAATCATTTGCAAATGAGGCGGAGGGTGAGATGGCATGAGCATGGTTGGAGGTATGTAGAGAGGTATGGCCTTTATTAGTTTATTGAAAATGTTGTGAGATATTTTGTATAGTTGCAAAATGATTTAGGAGCCATTCTTTCTACATGCCATTTTTTCACTTCTTCATTTTTAACTTAGCTCACTCTTTCTTGAGTTGCTCATGCCCATGTTTCTTCACCTCCTCCTCCTTCTTCTTTAGTTGCTCTCTTGAGTTTTGGAAATGAGAGAAAAAGATAGTGGAAAATTTATACATCCCCACTCTCTATTGCTAGCGACCTTGGAGCATCGGTTGCTTCGCTAGGCGAAGTTGGAGCTTGGATCGTTTCTCTTAGGTGGATCATTTTCGGCAAAGGAGGACCGGCTTGCAAGCACGATCCGGAGCACTTGAAGAAAGTTTGAGGATGTGAGTATTCTACACATGGTAGATTAGTTTAGCTCACTTGGTTTTGTTTACAAGTTCTAACTCTTTAGTTCAATTCATGGTTTCGGAAGTTTAGCAAACTAGAAATTTTTGAAATCCATGTTGCCATATTCGAAAATTAGCTTGCTAGTGTGCCTAAGTTCCCAGCATAATGTGCCATATGCAATAATAATGTCTTATATTTGGAAATACATTAGAAATATCATTTGTCATAGTTTGATCTTGATCATTGATTATAGATAGCGGTGCCTTATTATTCATCGTAATTAACCACTGCTGAAACAACCAGGTGAAAAACTCTTCAGACTCATTCCGTAGTAACACCAAACCAAATATTTGTGATTTATAATCATCATTAACACCGGTGAATGGGGCATTTGATATTTGTTAATTCGATACGTAGTATCAAAAGTAATCGCGTCACTGAAAGTTTTATAGGAAGGTTTAGAGCGCGCATCCACGAATAAGAGGATATCAATATGATTTTCTTCGTTATATTTTACCACGTAAGTAAAATTAGGTTCCTCAACTTGAACGGATTGTAAATAAGCTAAAGTGGCTTGGGCATCCGATACGTCCATAGATTGATGATGTATTTTTCTTGATTCATTCTTTACATCGTTTAGCCCATAACCAAAATTCTCTACCCTGCCTTGACCTTGTCCTAGTATCGTATATGTTTTGCTTGGACTAACCCCACTATCCTTCAAATTATGAATTTGACTTTTGTCGAATTTGGAAATTCTTTTGTGATAAAATAAGTATTGTACCATTGACTGCGGTACAAATGGATGGTTGTGCTCTCTCTTGTAAGCAGATATTATCCATCTATGTCCTTTTAATAACAAACATACAAGATTCGCAGTTGGATCCAATATAATTATATCTTCAGAACGCCGAAAAAGATACTTTACGTTTTACATCGAGTTTGAACTATTTAGATTTTGTGGCCTTATTACATTCATATAGTTTAGAGATTACAGAAATACTGCGAACTGCACGATAAGTAGAACGAATTCTGATAGAAAACCCAATATTTCGAGTACAAGCCAAATAACATTTATAGGTATCATCTAGTGAATTGAATATCATATCAATTTCAGGTTCTACCAAATCACCTGTAGTATTCTCAATTTTCATAGTTTGAATCATTTGTTACACCTCCTTCGTTATTCTCATCGGGACTAATTTTAGAAGATGAAACTTTTTTACAATTGCTTTCACTAGTTGACGATATAAACTCAACATTTTTTCTTTCAGAAATTACTAAATCGATAGACATAGTAGGTTTTTTTAAATATTGATCTCATCCGTTTCCACTATAATTCCTTCTTCTTCTTCTAATTCAGGTATAGTGCACTCATAGTGTGAATTAATCGACATGCTAGTATATGCAAATGTAAAAGTAAAAAATTTACCACAACCATTTTGAAATACTTCGTTGAGGGAGACGTAGATGTGCTCTGGCGGAAGCTTGGGTTCCAAAATCGAGAGATCACTTTTAAAACTTTGTTGAGGAAAACGCAGAGTGCTCTGACGGAAGTTAGAGTTCCAAAATCAATAGGTAATATATTCCTCAACCGCTAGAAAAAAATTACTGTAGTAGCGGTTTGATATTTATTTTTAACCGCTACTTTAAGTGGCGGTTAAATAATACCCGTTGGAACTTAGCCGCTTCTTAAATTAGCGGTTGTATTTGCACGGTCCATATTCGTTAGATAAATTAACTTTTGAAGTTAACCGCTCTTTAAGCAGCGGTTAAATAACGACTGTTAGATTTTAACCGTTTGTTTAAGAAGCGGTTAGCGTTGTGGTCCTGATTTGTTGGATAAATTTTTTTTATCCGGGTTGTAACTAAGACAGGACCCATAAATTATAATCATCATGTCCAACCTTCTTTTCCATCATGCTTTAGACAAAGGAATAATAAGATAAATTACCTTTCCTTAGAAAATAAAAAGAATTTCATACCCATGTGAGGTGCCTGTTAATGTTGTAGCATTAGCAGTTGAATATTGTTAACCTAACTTTGAGCAAGAGCCGTCCCATAATTACTTCAGCTTTAACCAATACTCTCCTCATAAGTGATGAACTTAAAACAAAAAAAAAAGGGGGGGTAAATTGTCAAAAAGCCCCCGGCCCGCTTCAAACTTGTGTAAAAACTCCGGGGGATTTTGCTCTTGCTAAAAAACCCTTGGGCCCAATCAAAACCCCCTTTATAACATATGCATGTAATATCTAAACAGTTGCACGTAATATCTAAGCAGTTGAAGTTGCTTGTAATATCTAAACAGCTGCTCGTAATATCTAAGCAGTTGAGAGAATATAAGGCCTAAATGAAATACGGCCCATGGGTTTGTTCGCAAAGATTTTGAACAGTAAGCCCATCCCAACAATTTCTAAAATTACAGGGATTTTTAGAGGACTCCCGAGCGAGCCGAGAACTTTTTGACATTTTACCCAAAAAAGAAAGGGAAAATAGATTTTACTCTCTGAGCTCAATAAGCAACATGTTTAAGTCCCTGCCCAGAATTATGTTCTAAAAAACTCACTATCTTAAAAAGGCAACATATTTAAGTACTTTTATGGTTTTCAACCACTTTATATTTTGCAATATCCCTATACTACCCACAACTAAAAAGTTATTACATATATCCTATAAATACTACATATATTTGAATAAATACTACATATAATTGTATAATTACTATATTTAAAATACTTTCGAGTTGTATAACTGATTTTGAAAAAATACTAACACTCCCAAATATTTTCAGTATTATAGTAATTCTTCTCTCAAATTATTTTGGAATGTTAGTTTTTTTTGGTAGGGACTTAAACATATTGATTTTTTATGCTTGGGAGTTACATTCATTTTCCCAAAAAAGAAATATGCAGACTCACTATCAACCAAGAATCAATTTTTTAGCAATATTTCCCTATTTATCCTAAATGGAAAAAATTATTTCCATATTATAGTATCATGAAGGCATGTGTTACTTTTAACAAAGCAATTTATAACATGAAGATTATAGAGGTTATTTTATTTGGCAAAGTTCTAGCACTTAATGGGATCCAGATAACAATATCACAAATAATAATGAAATCTTGCAAAAGAAACTTGTTGTGTTGCTTTCTTTGAATCACCATGGGGCAACATGAATTCGAATTCTGCTCTTATCAGCAAAGAACTTGCACCCCCTTTCTCCAATTCAAAAGGATGAAGAAAACCATGAGAACTTGTTCATTCTATGTTACTAATTCTTAATATTTAAGGTTAATTTCTTTTTAGGAGAAATTATATATATACACTATTGCACGAGTTTGGTGAAAAAATATTACTCGGATTTTTGCACTCTTGCTATTTTCTCATGAATCTATTACCATAATAGTTTTGAAAGTGGTCCATTTGTCTTGTTGTTATGCTATAGGAAAGAAAAATCGTAGCTATGACCTATGAGCGATATTTCATATTTGCAGAACTGGATGCAAAAAGATGAATCCGGAATAAATCTTCACCGCTATAATTTAAACTCTTTGAGAAAGCTTCAACTTTATAGCCACCTGAAAGCCCGATTCAAAAGTACATTTTAACTTAGAAAAAGAATCCTTCAGATTGCTTTTTACTCGACTTTTCAACCTTGGTCTTATCTCTATCTCCAAAGCTCAAACCGATCCTTAAAAAGTAAGAATTATGTGTCTAAAAATAAATTTAAACCATCTAATTGTGTATTAAAAAAAGCTATATCGGACGGTGGTTGATCGAAGCCCCATAACCGGGCTCGGAAATGGAAAAAAAAAAGAACATTGAATTTTGGGTTAAGCTGGCATGGAGCCAGTCTATAGGTCACACGGCAACAGCCACACGAGCGAGGTTGTCTTCAACCTAGCCTCATTTAATCCATATAGAAAATCGACATATAAAAAAAATTGTCACAGTGTGTGACATTTTTTGTCTGTTTTTGTTTTTGTCTTTCACACTCACAAATAAATGAAAAGAGGCACTTTGCAGAATAGGACAAAACAAAATGAGAACCCAAGAAACCTCAGAAAAGAACATCTCACAAACTGACACAAGGATCCAAAGTCTGCCTCCAAGGTTGCAGGAAAATGCACAGTATGAAAGAAAATCCAAAAGATATAAAATATGACTTATTTCACCAAAAACATATTATGGTTTATCCAATATGTCTAAGGTTAAAACGCAACATCAAACCCTTCCTAAGTTTGACTTCAATTAAACAACACCTCATAACCATTAGTTTTTAACCTTTTCATCCTTTTCTATCCCCAAATTTCCTTCCTTTTTCTATATCGGCCGTTTATAAATTCAGGAGCAGTTAGAGCTATTCATATTAAAACCAATGGACATGGAGTGTTGTTTAACAAGAGATAATGTCGAGAGGTTTCGATGATGGGTTTTAATCTTAGGGGTTAGGGCATTTAGACGAGTCGGGTAAACCGATGAACTGTTTTAGTGAAGTGAGCCTCAATGTGCCAACCGCTCATAGATAAGATGACATCAAGATTTAGTGGATGGAAGTTCAAACTTCTCTCCATGGACGGGCGTTTTGAGCTTCTCCGATTGATCCTATTCGCTTTTCAAATATATTGGTCTCAACCCTTCTACCTCCAAAAAAGGTTTTAAAGAAAATGGAATCTATTTGTCATGGATTTTTTTGGGACAACTCAACACTTTGTACCATTAAGTGGTGTGATATTTGTAAGCCAAAAGAACAGGATGATTGGGGTATTTTTAGTCCACTCATTGTAATCTTGCATTACGGTTAAAGCTTTGTTGGAAACTTTTCTACAAAGAGAGAATTTGGGCTTCATGGACTCACTCGGTTTTTATGGCACTTTCGAGAAGATGCAATTTTGGAGCTTTTTGGACCGCTTCATCATCATTGAGATCTCATATCATGAAAAATATTCTTCATACAAGAGATCTATTTAAAGTTAGGGTTGAATATCGGATTCATGACTTCAACTTATCTTTTTTTAAAATCCTTGGATTGAAGGAAGAACTCTTTTGGATATTTTTAAAGAGTAATTGGTATATGATATTAATAATTTTCTTGACACCAAGATTTCGACTCTTATTCGAAGCGGAGAATGGATTTTAGCTCATTCTAGTTCACCACAAATAATTGAGGCATGGAGATTGGTTCGATCGATTGATATTGATAGATCTATCACCAGCGATACCTTATTTTGGAAACCGTCTCATTCGGGCACATTCATCACAAAATCGGCGAAAATATCACTTCTACCACAACCTCCTTAATATATCCCTGGGCTAAATTGTTTGGTTTCATAAGTTCATTCCGAAAAAACTCTTTTTGTCTATTGCAATCCATTCTTGGAAAATTAAAAACCATTAATCTACTTCAAGCAAGAGGTATAGGTGAAGGAGGACGAGGTATAGGTGAAGGAGGACATTGCAAAAATTAGGACATTGCAAACTTTGCGTTCCACCATATAATCTACATGACATCATAGATTTTATCCAAATGAAGGTCACATCAATTGGAGCACTCATTCGTATTGTGGTTGCAAATGTCGTTTGACATGTTTGAAAAGAACGAAATTATAGAAATTTTAGGTGTCAGTTGAGATCTAAAGCGATTGTTCTTCGGGATGTTAACTCCGATACTTCAATTAGGATGGCTAAGTTTTTTTATGCTACACATCTTGGTGGTGGACGAATTGCTTGAAATTGAAGTGCACTACCTTCTTTTTTAAAAGTGCGATCTTGAGCTATTATCTTGTAATAGTCTTGATTTTGTTTTCGTGTATTTCATTTTCGTTTTGTAATTATCCTTTAGCTTAAATATATAAAAATTTGGGCTTTTTGGGGGCAAAAAAGGCTAAAAAAAATTACATATATAAAATTAAAATTCTTATAAAATCCCACACACCAACTAAATTAATGCAATAAATTATGGACAGTTCCCATATTTTTTTCCTCCCTCTCTGCTGCAACTCTCTGTGTAACATTCTCATTTCTCACAAGATCCAAATCCTATGAATTATCTAAAATTACCATTTTCGTCTTGCCCAAAATTCCAAGCAATTCCCTCTCTTTCTCTGTCTCTTCTTTTTGGTCTTGTACTCTCTGACCTTTCCTTTTGCTTGCATAATTATACTCTTACAACAAAATTATCAAGTGAATCAAAAAGGAAAGTTTTTAATGTGAGAGTGAGAGATCGGTCATTTTTGATTGAGAAGAGAAATGGGTTGAGATTGGATGCAAATAACAGCTGGGGATCCTCATCAGAATTTTCTGCCAATTTTCATGGTATGGTTTCTTTTCTTAATGGGGATTTTAAAAAATCGCTTTTTGATTAAAACCCAGCTGTTTTTATTCAGTGATGATATAGTTTTTGTGGAAATTAGTGCTTCATTTAGATTTTCTTTTTGACATATTTTGATCATCTCAGGTTTCTTGGTTCCACTATTTTTTTATTTTATTTGTGAAAAGATTTGATCTTTACATGTTATGAATATAACCCAGTTTCTTAAAACTATAATCTGTTCAAATTGAAAAGAATGTAATCTTTCTTTGAAATAATGCAGAAATTCTTTTGATTGAGAGACATGGCAAGGCCTAGTTATATTTTTCTAACTAGAAATTAAAGGATGTTGATTCTTATTAGATATTAAAACATTTTCTGGGGAAAAGAAAATAATTTTATTACATCAAAATTTACACCTAATCTTCATTTTTCCCTTTTGTTGATGTTGTGCAGCTGGTCTAGAATTGTGAAGCATAAGCTCGGATATCGTTTTCGATGCATTATCATTTTGTCTGGGGTTGTTCTGGCTTGGAACTTTCGCCAAAAGTTTTTATAATCTTGAGGTTCTTGAGTTAATTTGCTAGCTTCGAATCATGGCTATGGGCGCGACACTATTGCGCGCTGAAACGCGACGGTTGTATTCATGGTGGTGGGATAGCCATATTAGCCCTAAGAATTCTAAATGGCTTCATGACAACTTAACAGGTTTGTATTTCTTTTCTCTCTTTATTTCTCCATGTCATTTTGATGAATACTATGTGATCTGGGTATTTATTATTGAATTTGCCCTTTGCTGCCATTTTTTTTTGGGTTACATGCATACTAGTACATTTACCTTCTTTTTTTTGGGTGCATGTTTCAGAGCTAATTATTTCTGTAAGAATATAGTTCTGCACCATAATTCAAAAGGATGAAAAATTCTAGCTAAATAGCAAATTATTCATAAAGTTTTTTTGCTGTGATACATCATAAATCGGTATGTACAAGTCAAAAGTGATATGAACTAGCCGATATAAAACAGAAAGAAAATTGGTGAGGGTTATTATGAGAAAATGACTTGTTATTGATTTATTCAATCCTACTTTCGCTGATTAAAGTAGTTGGAGGAGATTTCAGTAGGATATTGCTCATGATATATCCTCATGAATCTAGTCTCTTGGACTCAATAATCTATTCTATTCTTTCTCAAATATTTGGGGAAGGTACCATTACATAAATAGGCATACACTAAAATGCCTTTAACTATCGCTTTTTCCACTGAACTACCTTAAAGTTGTTGTTGTTCTTGTTGTCACAGTTAGATCCCTTAACATGCTACATTTAAGGGTGGTTTAGTGACAACTGAAGAAAAACCTCCCTTGGAACTAAACAGTAAAGGAGTTTACCGTAATAAAAAGCATTAAGGTAGTTTAGTGAAAATGACAATAGTGCAGTGTTTTTAATGTAAATTAGCCAAATAAATGTAAGTTGGTCTTCTGTCAACCTGTGTTGGCTAATGCCTTGAACTTGTGTCTTACTTATCACAGCGGATGCAGTCTCATTTATTCACTTTTGAGTATGTTATTTCCAAATTTCTTGTTCTTTGGATTTATGGTTCATGATCTGCTTTTTGTGATGCTTGTACTTTTAATGTGCTTGCCTTCGCTCTGGACGGTGAACTTTTGTCTGGCTGAATATGATCCATGTAACTATGCAGATATGGACATTAAGGTCAAATCGATGATCAAAATCATAGAAGAAGACGCCGATTCCTTCCAAAAAAGAGCTGAAATGTACTACAGAAAACGGCCTGAGCTTATGAAATTAGTCGAAGAATTTTATCGAGCATACCGTGCATTAGCGGAAAGATACGATCATGCAACCGGAGCTCTTCGCCAAGCTCATGAAACAATGCACGAAGCTTTTCCTGATCAAATCCCAGCTATTTTATCTGATGAATCTCCCTCTAACTCTGATTCCACCAATCTTGATATTTCACAAAGGTATGCTCTTGGTCTGTCAAAATTTTCCGAAGGAAATGAAACTGAAGACCTCAAGACCGCTATTTTGAAACTAGAATCAGAAAAAGGTGCTATTTTTGAGAAAATTTCATGCAACCAAGAAGAATTCGAGAAAGTTAAGGAACGATGTCATCAGTTGGATAATGAGAAGCAAAGATTGCAATTAGAACTGGGGATGCTTAAAGAAACAACAACAAAGCAAAAAGAAGAACTTGGCATGAAGCAAGAAGAGATAAAGAAACTTAACATTTCTATAATAGAGGAAAGCGAAAAATCCAAAATGGATCGACTATCCTTGGAAAAGTTGCATTCTAAATTTCAAAAAGAGATGGAGATTTTGGTTGAGAAGCTGATGAGCACGGAAACGAGCAAAGTCAGTATAGAAAAAGAAAATCGTCGGCTTAAAGATGACCTTTTCGGCTTAAAAGATCAGCATATCTCTTCTTCTTTGATGATAAAAAGCCTGCAAGATGAAATAAGGTTGTTGGAGGAATCAAGAAGGAAACTTGAAGATGAAAAGATCTCTCTTCAACAAGAGGTTTTGTCAATAAATGTATACAAAAATGATTTAGAACAGAAGCACAAGGAGCTGATGGAACAAATCGGCGCAGTAAATTTAAATGTAGAGTCTCTTCAGGAAATGATAAAGGATTTGAGAGACGGAAACTTAGAGTTGAAATGCCTCTGCTCGAAACATGAGGACGGAAGAATTCTACATCTGAAGAACATGATGTTTGTGGAGAAAATAACGAAAGAAAACGACGTTTTGAGAAAATCTCTGTCAAATGCAAATTTTGAGTTGGAAGAGTTAAGACAAAAGGTTAAGACATCAGAAGAATCTTGTAGAACTCTCGATGGAAAGATTTCGATGCACGTATCTGAAAAGAATGTTCTCGTGTCTCAGATAGAGCATATATCTCGGGAAATGAAGAATTTATCAGAGAAAAATACATTATTGGAGAATTCTTTGAGTAACATGAATGTTGAACTTGGAGATTTGAGAGGAAAAATGAATGTGTTAGAAGAATCCCTCCAGTCTCTTCGTAATCAGAATTCTAGTGTTCTTGCTGAAAATACTACCCTTGTAAGTCGGGTAAATATTTCAATAGCCCTTCTTACTATTGAGTTGCAATTTGATGCTAAGTTTTCATGTTGATGTTCTTCTATTAACTAAGAAAACAACTTTGGGAAACTTTCAATCAAGGAAAATACCGACAAATGTGTTGGGCATGGCTTGGACACTATATCGGACACGCTTTAGTTGTCTCCGACAGATAAATCGTAATGTAGTTTATATGTGCTGCTTTGATGGTTCGTAAAAAGATGCTTGAGAATCAATTTTTACTTTTTACAGTTTTTCTTTTTGGCTTTTAATAGTTAATGGTTGATTAGGAGTTCTTTGATCTCTTTAGTTTTATTTGGATAGTGATCCTTTGAAATGCAAACTCACATGGTTTTGAAATTTTTTTTTTGAATGGTACAGTTTTCCAGTTAATGAGTAATGAGGGTTGCCGAGTTTGAAGTTAATTATCAATACAATTAAAGGGAAAATATTTGCTCCAAATCTTTCAGAAAGGAATAAAATCTACTCTACACAAACAGATATATATGGTATACAAATATGCATATACATATATACCTTGTATTTATGCATATATGTGTCCCTGTGTCCTTTTTTTTTATACAAATAACCACATCCTTGGTCCCTCTGTCCTACTGTTTAAGTATATGCATGTTCACACATGTATGCATACATGCAGTTAGGTAAACATCTGTGTTTCCGCGTCTACTTTTTAAGTACATACACATACACTACTTATGAAATCTGTGTCCATGTGTCCTACTTATACAAAATTATAATGTCTCGTCCGAGGTTGCACGGCAACTGACAGGACACGATGCGATACGGCATCACAACAAAATTCTGAAATATCGGACATGAGGACACAACAATATATACAATTCATATACGTCGCTCTTTAAATTTAACACACCAGAATAATAACATGCAACCATCTGTCATTCTTCAAATTTTACATATTCAAAATATTAAATGATAAGTTAAGTGCTTGACAAGTCTTTCTTAAAAAATAAAGCATCCAAAAGGCACATTATAAAAATATGTTGATGACATATGAAAGACTTTGTATAAAACACATAGGATGCATATGGGACACAAACATACAATACGTATATGACACATATAGAATGTCCGATACATGTCGTGCAAGTGTTGTGTTCGATACATCTCGAATATGGACATGGCAACTTGTTGGAAGTGTCCATGCAACCTAGGTCTCATATCTCAAGTCCGTGTTATATCCTGTATACATGTTCGTGTCTATGCTTCGTAGTTGGTACTACATTAATTGTTTTCCTCCAATATCTATCAAATAAAAGATATCTTTGTTTCAAATTCTGAACCAATCTCATATTACAGGTAGAAAGCATCAACCGTAGAGTGAAGAGCTCAGAGCGAAGATATGCGGAACTAGAAGTCAAAAACATCAATTTGGAGATAGAAAAGGATGAAATACTTCATCAGGTCTCTGAACTTCAAAATTCTTTGAGAATAGAAAAGGAAGAATATGAGGCCCATATGAAGTCCAGTAATAGTCAACTGGATACTTTCGAAAACAATATTCATGCGCTCCGAGAAAAAGTCTGGCTGAGCGAAGAGGAACTTAAATATGACCAGGATAAGATTATAGATGCCCAGATTGAGATTTTCATCTTACGGCAATGTTTGCGTGATATAAAAGAAAGCAATATGATTATCTCAGATAGATGTCATAAGTGCTCAGAGACATCGAGGTGCCAAGAAAAACTTATTTCAAAGCTCAAGCAGGAAAAATTCGTACAAAAGAAAAGACTAGCGTTGCTATCTCAGTATAACGAGAAGATAGCGACTTCTGTTTTAGATGCTCAAGATGAATACCAAAAATTGATTCTTGAGAAATCGATTATCCTCGCCTGTCTTGAGCAAGAATCAAAGAGAAGTTTTGAAGAATTATTAGTTTTGCAAAGCGAAAAGCATCTATGCAACCAAAGAGAGGAAAGTTTAAAGGTTGAGATGGAGATGTTGGGTAGAAACTTTTTGGATTCACAAAGGGATATTGCTAAATTGATCGAAGAGAACCAGTCTTATTCGAGGAAAATCGTTGACCTGACAGAGAAACATTACGCACTAAAAGCAAATAACAGTGCCACCGAAGAACCGAACCTTCAAGCCGAAATTCAGAAGAATCTCTTAGCACAAAAGGACATGGAGTTATTAAATCAAAAGTTCGAAGCTGTGCAAGACAAAAACACTGAACTAGGCCAATCTAATCATACATTGAAGCTGCAACTTGGTAAATTGCTTGAAGCAGCAAAAGAACTTAAGAAGAGGGAAAAGCATTTGACTTCGGAGCTCAATTCTTGCAAGATAGAAACTGAAACTTTGTTAAATGAAATTCATGTTGCGAGAATCAAAGCAACAATCTTTGAAGAAAAGATGCGTGAGTTGATTGTAACTAGCAAGAGACTTAAGATAAGCGACATGACACAAAAGGATGCGTTTGATGAGGAAATCACTAGAAGAGATGTGTACGAGCATCACATGAAGGAGAAAATCGATGCGCTCGATGGAGAAAACAGAAGCCTGAAGAAAGAACTTAAATCATATTTGCACCTCGTACTGTCATTAGGGGACTTTGTCTCATCTCTTGAACAACACATCCTTTCACTTGCAAATCATCATTCATTGAACAATCAAGAAAAACAGGTATTTTTTAAATAACTTAGACTTAAAGCATGGTTGTATCTGACAATTTCGTCTTCGAATGTCATGATTATTCATCTCGTATCTGATTTTGAGAACTATGGAATTTTTTTTTACTTCATATGTGATTTTGAAAGAGATGTTGAAGAAGCCAAAGACAAAGGCAGGTTGGATTACAAAGACTGAAATAATTTTCTTAAACTATTATGAACTTTTAGATTTGTTAATTTCAGGGATAATATGAATGTTCATTGTCATTCCATTGCCCGACTTCTATTATAATTGATTTCATTCTTCAAAAAAGGGACCATAGTCATGCAAAAATTGCGATTTACTACCTACACATGTAACCCAAATATGAATTTGTTCAACCAATTTGAAACGTGTTCTGTCCATAAAAGTTTCAAAATTCATCTTTACCAATAATATTGTGAATGTTCATTTATTTCCCATATTTATCTCAGGATGGTTCACAGCCTCGGCATCATAGAAAAAGCGGTAAAGAACAAAATGAGGATCATCATGCCACATTTTCGTTTGGAAAGTTTGAATTGAAAAGGTTGCATGCCAAGGTTAATAAACTTGAGAAAGTCGTAATAGATATCCAAAATAATCTAGAACACGGATATACTGGTTCTAAAACTACTTCACAAGCTACAACAAGAGAAAGCCTAGGATCGAAACCAGTACGAACCACATACCAAGAGGAAGCACCAACATGCAAAGATGTCATCTTGCATTTGAAAAAGAAAGGCAATACCGAAATCATTGAAGAGAAATGTGAGCAGCTGACGAAAGATATTCAACTCGATCATGTTTCAAGCCCTTCGCAATATGCGAATGGTTCAAGTTCGCATGCACCGTGCGAAACTTTTAGCAATGAAACTGATGATCAGATGGTTGAACTGTGGGAAACTAAGGTTGAAGCAGTTGAAGAAGAGAATGATGAAAATTTTACCGATTCACATCAAGAATCAAAAAGGAGTACAAGTGAAAAGCTCTCTTCTAATGCTCAAAGGCTCTCGGTTCTTCAAAAATACTCTAAGGGGCTAAAAAGGAACATGGCAATATCCGATTTAAGCAACAGTCCCACGAGTTTCGAGTTTAAAAAACTCAGCTCGCAGTTGGAGGAAACTGAGGCAGTCATTTTGCAGTTAAACAAAACCAACAGAAAATTGAGAAGAAAGGCTGAAAATCTCAATTCTTCGGTAATTCCACAAATCGATGAAATAGGTAACACGATCGAAAGAAGAATTTCGCAGCGAGCTCGAATAGGGTCGGAAAAGATTGGGAGATTGGAGGTGGAACTGCAAAAACTCGAATACATTTGGTTGAAATTGAAGGAAGAGAATGATTATAAAAGAGCCCGAGATGCGGAGAGACGAACTAGAGTTCTTTTAAGGGACTATTTTTATGGCAGGAGAGAGAGCCCAAGGCGAAAGAAAGTTCATTGTTGTGCATGTGTGAGACCAAGAACAAGAGGTGAATCACCCTAAAATTTTGTTGTTGGCACTACAGATTCTTGCTATTGGCATGTATAAATTCATCGATCGAAAAGTGAAGTTTTCGAGATAAGCTATTGAGCTACAATGGTGAGTTTCTGCTAATCCTTTTATTTCAGTCATAAAATGGAATTGAATTTAGCCTTTGTTTGGTCACTAATCTTCAATTGAAGTGGATTTCTGATGATTAATTGTTTTCAGTTTTTGGATACAGATATCATGGATACATATTCAGAGGATCGCGGATTGTGCATATTAAAAAAGCACAAAATGTATACATTTCTATTTCTTTTTGGTCGAGTTTTTTGTTGCTATACACCAATTCCAGTTTGCTGGATGGTGCTTTTTTATTCAATAATTAATATTTATATATGGCGTTTGAATTTGTAAAATTTCGCCCGTGGTTTGGTTAACGCTGAATAAAATGGCCAAATTGTTCATATTCAGGTATATTCTATTAAAGTTTGTTGGACACAAATTTTCAATAGTCTAATTTCTTGATGATGGCTTATAATCGTTTTTATGCTGAATAGAGCTATGAGAGTTGTATTGCATTCTTTTTTTCATACACCATCTCATATTGAGTTTTACCTGTTATGAGTAATTTTCCATCGACAGTATATTCTAATTGCAGTGATGCAGGTTCTTTAGAAATTTAGTTTTTCATTATAACATCAATGTCTATCATTGTCCTTTGTATTAAGTGCTACCTTTGGCTATGATTGTTAAAGTTTTTCAATTATGGTAAGCTCCTCCCTTCAAAGTTCTAAAGGGTATTTTAGTGAAAACAAAGAAGTTTATGGTAATTTAAAAACTTTAAGATGCTTTAGTGAAAAACCCCAACAATCAAGGACTCATGCCTTATCTTTTTCAGCAGCAAATTTGAGCTTAGAGGGATTTACAGCTCTATTTGTTGCAACTTTGGTGTCATTCTTTATCTTGCATGTTATTTTATTTCTGCGACACAAAATGATTGAAATCAAATTAGATGTACACTTTTTGAGACAATTTTAAGATAGAACTGATTATGCCGACTGCAGTTGATTAACTGCGAGGCACTTGATAATATCTCATGCATTTTTACTTTCATTTTGTAAGTGAAGATGATATATCATACATTAACCTTCACTAAGCCCTGCAATCATACAAGTAACTGACAAGGAAAAATAAATATACTTTCCAGATTATAATATTTTACCAAATCACTAAAGACTAATCCATGATCAACAAAATACATATTACCTTTGGCAACAGGCTATTGATTCAGCAAACAAACAAATTGTACAGGTTGGCTATCAGCTTACAAACACATACATGAAACCCGGGAAAAAAAACTTAGAAAAAAGAAAGAAAGAAAGAAAGAAAAAGATAGCTTTGCACAAGCACAATAACTTGAAAAAGGAAACGGCAGTGGCTAGTTCTAATCACTAGAATATTCATCCTTGCCGTCTTCTTCACGATCGGTTAGTACCTTCTCTATGAACCTTTTTCGTACATTTTCAATCACGGCATCCTTTGATGAATCACCGCTTCGTCCATCATTTAGCACTGGATCTGATCCGCAAAGGGCTAAAGCAACAGCTGAAGCATTAACACAAATAATCAGCATGATCAACCCCAGCAGTTTTCACATTGAGTGGCTCCATATCTTAACTGATTGAATTATTAGTAACATAACTAGGGAATGCAGAGATGCACATGCTTTTCATTTATCAGCAGGAAATAAACATTCAGAATTTTTTTTATTTTTGGCGCTGATGTTCACAAAATTTTATATATCACACAAATTCTCCTCTGGTTTTTACAAAACAAAATATAATATAAGTTAAATTTCACCCCCACAATCTCAAGTCTTTAAGTATCTTAACCTAAGTCTAAAATTGGTGAAAAATAAATAAATCATACAGTTAAATGCATAAACCCCCACGGTAGTTTACCCAGTATAGCGCTTATACCCCTCAATCAAGTTTTTAGCACAAACACCCCATTTGCTCATCAACCAAAAAACCTAAATTACACTCAATTTCAACTCTAAACAGAAAAAAGAAAAAGTTCTAGGCTTCAATTTGACAGTCATTTTAATATAATATGGACTCCTCAAAGAGAAAAAATCGCACACATTGTTTGAAAAAATGAGGGGGTTGCACTAAAAATCATTTGAGGGGCACAAGTGTTACACGACATAAGCTTTGTTGGGTTTTTGTGTGGACATGTGAACACAAATCTGAGAAGAAAATCAAGATATGGTATAACAAGATTTGCAACGCTCACATTCAGGTGTACATTTGCGAGAGCCAAAGTGATGCAGCCCCACATAAGTAGCTTTCACAGCACTGTTATTGTAGACTAAAATAGTAGGAAGGTTATGATCCGGATAGTTCGGAATGCAATCTGTGGAGATAATTTTAACAAATTTTGTTGCTGGGTATCTGGTTGCCAGTTCCTCCAAGCACCGTAAAAGTAACCCGCATTCTGGTATACTGCAAGCAAATAAAACAAAATAATCCATGATATGTAAACAATGCTGAGCGCACATATAAAACATATGTATCAAGAGATGGAAAGGCATAAAAGTAGAAATCATGATACTATTTCACAATTAATGAGAGCAACCGCTTCAGTCACAATAATCATAAACTTTTCGGCACAATTATCACATCAAAGTCGCATGTTCATTCAAAAAAAAAATAGCGAAGGATGTCCAAGTGCACATTAGGGAATAGAAGTCTAATAACTTCTCAAAAAATAATATATGACAATATCGAAGTATCCAGATTCTATACTAACATTTGTTAGTGCAGTAAAGGCATAAAAGTTTCTGCTTCTCTTATTCACTCCAACCAACATGTATATTCATGAATCACCATATTTGTAAACAAGAAAGTTGTCTAGACTTGTTTAATTCAACTTTATTTGTGAGCAGTTTGGTATTACATAGAAATCATAGTAAAGATTAAAGCAGATCCAAATTTGATGTTCTAAAGTTCGTTCTATTCGTAATTAGATGAGAGACGGATCTTAACTAGGCTTAAAAGACTAAACCCAAGCGAACATGACGAAATGAATTATTATTCTTAATTTACTTCGTAGGATTGTATACATCTACACGACTATTTCATATGACTTCGAAACTATAACAAACAGACCCCGATATTTGATGCTATTATCGTCATTGGATGAGGAACTCGGTAAGGAACAACTTTATAGTTGAACTCAAGAGCCGATTTCAAACAAAAATATGACAAATTAAGAAAAATTATAAGCTATTTTCAGCACAGCTTATATTATCCTAACTTTGTGCAATAATATTGTATGTCATCGATACCAGCGTCCAAATTAACAATACCATTCTCTTTAGATTAAGAATTCGACTAAAAATATTATTTAGTTGGTTCCATATTTAAATTATAATGGATTTGAAGCTCCATGTATTCAAAGAGTGATAACCTTATTGTAATTTTTTATATTATATAACCTTATTGTAATTTTTCGTATTCTATAACAAAGAGTGATAACCTTGTTGTAATTTTTTGTATTCTATAACAAAGAGTGATATCCTTGTAATTTTTCGTATTCTATAACAAAGAGTGATAACCTTGTTGTAATTTTTTGTATTCTATAACAAAGAGTGATAAACTTGTTGTAATTTTTTTTATATTCTATAACAACTAAAAGCCATCTATAGTATGTAAACCACATGAGGTTCTTTGGTGGTGTAAAATTCTTATAAGTCATCTAGAGACCAAGGCAACTCCCATAGACTCCTTGGTGTTCCATAGAATTCATAAAACTCTTCCCAAGGTGACAATTATCCTTGGGACCCTTAATAACCAATAGTACTATTAATAAGACATCAAGGAGTGCAATCCTCTTTGGACCTCTTGATGACCGATGGCTAGCAACCCTCTTTAGTTTTCATGATGCTTAATGATGCCTTCAACCTATTTGGTGCTCATACCACTAAATCTCTTCCAGAAGGCAACGTCTATATTTGACCTCAATAGTGTCCGTGACACTTATAGAATATAAGGATATTAGCCTTTTTAAAATGATCCCATGCGGTGACATCTTCATGGCAAACTAAAATTATGCACGTAACAAATTATTCTATATTTGGATGTACCCACTCCCAAGCACGTGATAAAAATATTTTTAGAAATATACATTAGTGATAAATGCAGGTGAAAAGTATGTTGCATAATGAAAAAAAGAGGTGGTTATGAGAAGCATACTTAATAGGTTACCTGATTAACAGGTTGATAGGCAAAAGTGTAATATGGGTGTGATGAATACTACCCTGCTAATCTCATCATGCTACGAGTCAATACCAACCTTTCCTATTTGCTTACAAATTAAGATAGTCGTTTTCTTTTCTTTTTTTGGAGTGGGCGAAAAAGGAACAAGAAGACGAGAAGAATTTCAGAAGAAAACAACGGTAGAAACATTGGATATGTATCGTGTTGTAAAACATTTATGAATAAAAGAATCTTGTGCGTGCATTGCTTTAATTATTTTTCCTTTTTCTTAATGGATATTTCTTCCTTAGATGTAATTAACAAACATAAAGCCTTTCTCCTTGACAGATGGTCCTTAGAACTTCTTGAAAGATTAGCATTACTCCTTGGAAATATATACCCAATCATCATTTTTTAAACCATGTGGCCATGGCTTGTTTGAGATTGCTAAACAAGAATATTTCTTTATTATTATTCTCTATTTCAAGTGATCATACTCGCATCGAAATTCTACAAATGAAACAATACTTTACGATGGAAAATGCGAGAAAGTATGAGCTCTACTCCTTAACAGATGACCTTGGACCTCCTTGAAATATTAGTGTTCTACTCTTTTCGAAAATGTATATCCTATCATCATTTTTTAACATAATATGGCCATGGGTTGTTGGAATCATTACTAAATTAGAGTACTTCTCTGTCATGGTTCTTTATTTCAAGTAATACTTCAATCATACTCATACCCAAATTTTAACAAAGTTCAAACATAATTAACACAAGAAGCCAGACCTTTCGTCTCCAATATCGAGTCACAATTAACCATTCCAATGTAACCTACATAGTAGATAAATCTAGGTGAAATTCAAAATATTGTAGTGTTGTATGCCCTTTAGCTACGCATTATTATGTTAGCATATTGTCGATCGGTCATTAAACCTGTTGGCACTTTTCTTGTTATGTTAGTTGATAAAAACTACAAACTAGAAGATCTAATGGAAACAAAAATTAAAACTAAACAACATAGCTGTAATAATTAAAAAATAATAATATAATAATTAGTAGATCATTTGAGTTGTCGATATAACACCTCATTCAATTTTGAATTGGTAAAGAAGGTCATCTTATCAAATGAGCATATGAGAAATGTTTTTAAGTTGCCACATCTTTTCTAAATTCTAACTCATTATATTTAGATGCCTACTTCACCTTATGCGAATAAGTATTCAATTGTCAGCCTCATGCTTACTAGTTCTCCATTAACCTCCACAAATCCTGCTAAGTACCTTTAACCTTTTTCTGTACATTTCTCTCTCTTAATTTATATTCAAACCAGCTCAAGTCATCCATGAAATAATACTCGACAAGAAGCTAAAACTCTTTACTTCCATCTCGATTCTCTTGAGATTAAAAACAAATGTATGGTTTCTAAACCTCTAATTTTAAAGGAAATAAAAAACAAATGTGATTGAAAAGAAAGAGGAATGTACTATTTTAGATGTAGTCGAGCTTAACGAAGCAGTCGGTCTATGACAACTGCTTTGACAGGTCACTAAAGCAACGATGAGGTCAGGATGCTATCAAGACCACTTGACGTTTTTTAGCACGGTTCGTTGTTTGTTAGAAAAGAAGAGTTTAATTAAATGAGAGTTTAGGTTCAAGTTTGTTGGTCATGTTTGCTTTCAATACTAACCTACCCAATAACTATTAAGTTAAATTTAAAAAATAATATTCAGCCTCCTAAGATATTCATATCTAGTATAATTGCTTTCTAAACGTATTATAAATCGCTTTGCAAGTTTGGATACAATTGAGACATCAATTCTAGAATTTAAATTGATTAGATCTACCATCATTAGATGTTAATTGTATTTTGTTTTTTCTAAAAAAATCCAGTTAGTGTATAAGAAAGAATTTTAGTAGCACAGACAAGTTAGATGTGACAATTCTGTAAGTAGTGAATCAAATTGAGTAGACCGTGTTTCGCTTTTTTCTGACTTCTAATCATTCTATAAAACTTGAATATTGATGTAGGTGCATTGGTTGGTTTGCTGTTGTAGTCATGATGGAATTGACCACTGTAGACATTATCATGAAATTGATTATGTGATCATAATCTGTTATTATCAATATGATATACGCTCTATTGTTTATTCTTTAGTTTGGTACTATTAATTACCAACTTCATGTTATGTATTTATCTCATATCAAGTTAAGTGATTCACATACTCTGGAATAAGGTTAATCGTACAACGTTCTGTGAATGTTTCACCATAGATCCAATAGGTTGTTTTAGGCAATGCCATTGTACGCCGTCCAACAACGAGTTAGATAGGGCTGCTGGATATGATGTTGCTTAATTTTTCTCGACTTTATTCATGACATCATGACATGGTATGAAATCTATTTTACACCTCATATTTTATTTATATTGATTATCATCGATCTTTTATTAAATGTCTCATTGCATAAATTTATCTACTTATCAAGCTTTATAGCTTATCCATCTTTTGTTTGGAAAATTCTATAAAGGAATTGATTTGAAGATTTGAAGTTATAAAGAATGTTCATTTGGACTACTATTACAATTAGCCCTTTTGGGTAATTTTGCACTAGTAACCAGTCGTACGGATGCATCATTTAGAAAACCGTATGTCGTAGGAGACTTGATATATTAAATGTTATTATAGAAGTATAATATGAAATCTTATGGATATCAATCGGAAAAAGTATGATGATATTTGATTTATGTTTAACTCTTGTAATTTTGTAGATGTGGAATTTTAATAGATATCAAACAAGTACATTGATGTTACATCTTGTGGTCTCTGTGTAGGAGTTGATTGGCTGGTTATGTTCAATTTTTTAGACTTGAAAATAGCCTTCAATTCAAATCCATCCCGATTAATTGTCCCCGATTTGATTCTCAATGAAAGTGACTTTTGAGATCTTATGGATGATCTCATTTCTATCACACGTTTTAGTATATCTTTACTCATCCATCTCACGACTCATAATTTTGTCTTCGTTTGAACATTCCGGGGTTTTAATCAGCTAACAATCATTTCTAGCATATTTTTTGAACTATAAGCTATTTTTGGCCTTATAAATGGTTAAATGGATTTTATTTGGAATTCAATGACTGCATAACATATTAAAAATAACTTTCCACTTCAACCATCACATTTTATTTTAAATTTACATCGTTCTTGACCTCATTATCATTGCGTATGATTAATCTTAAGTAAAGAAACTATTTAATCCACCGTATTTAACCACCAATGTGCACATTTCTTCTCATCCTAGATAGTTTATTTAACCTTACACTCCATATATTGTATCTACTCCTAGACGGTTTATACGTTGACGGTTTCATTTATCATTTTTTTCCTTTGAAATATATTCGTATTAACATCTCATAAACTAATACCATCAACAATGAACATGCAATGCAAGCAAGATAGCTTGCTTACTCTCAGTCTAGCGTGAGTTGGAGGCAAGGAAGGAGGCATTGGAAAGACTAGACCATACACATTATTAGTACAAAAGGCATTTGGGAAGCGACTAGTCGCTTCTGGCGAAGCTTCATGAAACTTGGTACTGGTTACTAACTCATGCAAATAGATATCCTTGGTGCAACTCTACAGCAATATGGAATGTCTCAGCCTTCCCTCGAATTGTTCCCGCCTTTGTTTTCTTTAATCTCATCAACTTCACTTTTGATGCTATCAAATGCTAGATCTCATTCCAAACACACAACCATGTCGTTCTTACTATTACTTCAACCCCAAAATTTCATTTTGTGACTAATAAGCTTTTGTATTAGAGCACCTTCAACTTGAAATAAGTGCAAACATGCTTTCTAAACATAAATTCAAGATAATTACCCTTCTTTGTAAAGGAACACAACAACCCAAACATCGCTGGGGGCCTGCGACACCTCTCTCACAAAATCAGAACCCGAAATCGGGACCACGGATCCAAACCTCATAACCCTAGCCGCCTGCCTCATCTCCTCCAACCTCTTCTTCCTTCAAAAACAAAAACAACAAAACCCTAATCAGGACCAAAACCCAAACCCTAGCAAAAAGTTCGAATTTCACGTACCTGTACTCTTGGAGGAAGCGATCGTCGTCGAGATCGGGATCATCCTCGAGGTCCTCGAGCTCGTCGGCGGTGCGATCGTCGAGCCAAGACTTGGACTTGGGGTTGAGATCGGGATCCTCCGATGGGGTGAAGGGCGGGGGCTTGAAAGGGGCGGGCTTTGGCGGGAGGTTGCCGAGCTTTCGCTGGATGTCGTCCCATTGGGTGCTCGCGCCTTCGACGTCTTTGTACACGAAGTGGTAGTCCCCCATCGATTGCTTTCTTCTTCGAGATCTCTCTCCTCTCTCTCTCTCTCTCCCCACTCTCTCGCGAGTCGAGAACTAGGAGGACGAGGAAGAAAGATGTTGGGCTGGGCTGTCATTCGGCCCACCAGCGTGCTGTGCGTGAGCTGGAAGATCCGTGTAAATTCGCCTTGCTATAAAACCATGATTTGGTTTGGAAAATTATAGTTAGGCCCCTCAATCAATCTGGCTTGGAGCCTTTGATGGACATGCAGTGTGTTGGGCTGTAAATTAATTTACCACCCTTTCCTCTAAGTTTTCTTAGCATTTATAACCTTCACATGGTTTGAAAAATTATGGGCCAAATTGCATTAAATGCCCTTCACTTTAGCTTTAATATCCGTAAAAAGCTTCGAAAACGCTTGGCTTTAGCTTTAATATCGGTAAAAAGCTTCGAAAACGACTATACATTTGGGTGTGGTTCCGTGAAAGGTTATTTTATGAATAACATGAAAATTATTAAGAACTTTTTTTTTTTCCAGATATATCATTTCTAAGCCAAATTTCTTCATGGCTTTCCTAAGGATTTTGTAAATCATTTATAGGAACAACCTTGCCAATATGTCTCATCAATAATTTAGTTTTCCAAAAATACCCTTGCTAGGCCAAATTCAAGAAATAATGTTACATTCAAATTTATAAGGGCATTTCCGGAAAAATTGGCCAAAAACAGTGGTTTTGGAAAATGATTTCATCTATATTCCATTCTGATGGCCCAACTTTAAATGGTTAATTAGATATAGTTCTATAATAGTTCTATAAAGGGTGGAAAAGGACAAACTTTATTTAGAAACACTTGCTCATCAAAGGTTGCTTGGTTTGCATCTTGATCGTCTTTCAGGAGATTACTACTATAGATCACAATGTGAATAATTAGTCAGAAGCAAACCTTTCTATTTTTGAACTACATACTATTTTTTTCCTAATGTGACTCCTTTGAGAATCCAACCGAAGTTCATTCACTTTTGAGAGAAAAGTTTTTATGGCAAAAGCTATTGATCTTCTGCGGCCGTTTAATGGGTTTGGTCAAAATCTCTTTAGTTTTAGACCTGGTTCGGTAATCTAAATGGGATAACCAATTAAGATTAGCCCATTTAGCCGGATCTGTCTATCCATATTTTCTCTTGCATAAAATAAATACAAAAAATAATAAACAATTTATGATTGAAAGAATAACATGAATGAAATGTTTATAAAGTCGATGATGACGTGTGTGATTTGATACGAATTTGGTTGAAAGATCCGTTTGGAGATCCGGAGACAGGCCGTCCCACACGTTATGCGTTATGTGCGAAGACACTTGCTAGTATTTGTATATGACTGCATCCATTGTCTTTCATAAAATTTGGGTTCGATATAGTTTAGTTTCTAGTTGAACTTATCACTCTTCTATATTATACATTCAATGCCAGCTAACATTCTATTCAATGGAAGCGAAAACCGGGTGATGACTTGGAACAGTCAGATATTTTAGGTTCACCGTTTAAAGTTATTAATTATAATAAGGATAAATTGTTGAAAAGCCCCCGACCGAAGAAAAACAGTCAAAAAGTGCCCGGTATTTTCGAAATAGAGAGAAAGGGTCTATTGTTCAAAAATTTGGTTTAAACACCCTTCGTCCAAGGCATGTGTATTATATTTTGATGAATAGACGAAAATACCCCCATTCATTCATAACCATTCAAAATTTCCCGCTTTCTCTCTCTCGCTCTCCTCTCCTCAAATCCTCAAGCTATCTCTCTCCTCTCCGATCCTTCGGCACACAAGATTGTGTTAAGCAGACCCAATTCACCGTTCACTACGCCTTTCTTCGTCATCGTCGCCGTCGTCTCCCTTGTTGCAACCTCGCCTCCCCAAGTCGACATCTCAATGTCTTTATTAGAGCTCATGCACTTCTTCTTCTCTTTTTAATGATATTCCATTTCTCTGCATATTTTTCCTACACATTCATTCTCTGTCTCTTTCTCTCTCACACACACATTTTCTCAACACCAACAACTCAATAATTAAGAAGTTTAATCAGTTGTGCTGGAAATTTTTGGTGGATTTTATTGGAAAATGATGATGATGAGGGGGGCAAAATATTGATTGGTTGTGTTGGAATTGGAAGGAGAAAAGAAAAAAGAAAAGAAAGCAAAATAAATAACGGAAAATTAAAGAGAAGAAGTTTTGAGTTGTAAAGCGGAAGAAGAAGAAGAGGAGAAATTACATGGAATTCCTTAGAAATTATAGGCAACTGGTTAATGGAAAAAATGCAAGGTCATATTTTGCAAGTTCTTAATAGGTTGTGTTGGAAAATATTGATAGGCTGTGTTGGAAAAGGATGATGATGAGAGAAGCAAAATATTGATAGGCTGTGTTGGATTTGCAAGGAGAAAAGAAAAATGATAAAAGAAAAGAAAGCAGAACAGATTGTGGCATCCCAATGTCTTTTTTAGAGACCACGTTCTTCTTCTTTTCTTTTCAATTCCATTTCTTTTCTCTGTATTCTTTTTCCACACATTCATTCTCTCCCTCTCTCTCTCTCTCTCACACACACTCACACACACATATCTTCTCAACAATTAAGAAACTATGGCCACAGCCATTAAAGAGGAAGAAAAACTTAAACTAAAGATTGATCTTTTTTCTCCTCTCTCTGTTTTCTTTATCTTTTGTTACAAGCAAGATTTAATAAGTGGAGAGTTGTTGGCCACATTCATTAAAGAAGCAAGATTGAACAAGTATCATCTAAGCACTTTCTGGGAACTTCTGATAAGTTGCCTGTAAGCTGTAACCAGTTGTATGTAATTTCTAATTAGTTACATGTAAATTTTGACCACTTGCTTATAACCTCTAATTAGTTGTCTGTAACTTATAAGCATTTGTCTGTAATTTCTAACAGACGTCTGCTTAAGAAATTTTTGAAAACCAGACATCTGGTACAGACGTCTGGTGAAGGAAATTTTCATTTTCAAATCTTTGTTTCTATTTATTAGACGACTAAGCAGACGTCTCCTTAAGAAAATTTTGAACTGTAGATGTCTGATACAGACATCTGGTATATGCAAGTGGTTAAAAGTTATAGGCAAGTGTATGGAAGTTACAAGTAGCTAATTAGAAATTACAGACAACTGCCTAGAAGTTACAGGAAAGTGCCTAGATATTACGTGCAATATGTCGGTTTCTGTTTTTAAAAGGAGACGTCTGACACAAACGTCTCTAGGAAAATTTTGAACTGCAGGCGTCAGGATCCAGATGTCTGGTAACTAATTAGAAATTACAGGAAATTGCTTATAAGTTACATGCAATTGCCTAAAACTTATATGCAACTTATCAGAACTTACAGGCAAGTGCCTAAATATTACATGCAACTAATTAGAAATTACATGTAAGTTATTAGAAATTACAGACAAGTGTTTACAGATTGCAGGGAACTTGTTAGAAATTACAGGTAACTAATTAGAAGTTATAGGAAAGTGGTTAGAACTTAAAGAGTAAATTAAGTAACTTTGAGTTCTGCAACTCTAATTACAAGAACCCAAAACCTCACATCCAAATCTAAACCCATATTGTAAAAGATAAAAAAACAACAAACAATCAAGCTACCCCTTAGAGAGAATGAATGAAAAACAAATTTTTAATGAGGGAAATAGCATAAAGCAACCAATCGCAATACCCCATCTCCATTTTTTTAACCTTGTTGTGTTGAGGTGTGATTGGGGTATTTAAATAAGCTGGCTATGAAGATAGAGAGCAACTGACAAGGAGGATGATAGTTCGTTTAGGATTTTGGTTGCATCGGCGACGAAGGCGAAGGGATCGAAAAGGGGAGAGAAGAAGATGATGATGGTCAAGATCGCAGACGGCAATCGAGACGGAAGAGGAGGCGGCGGCGATGACTGTCCTTGGTGATGACAGCGACAGGGGAGGGAACAGAGGAGGTGAGAGAGTGAGAGAGTGAGATAGAAGAGAAAGAGAAAGAGAAATAGGAGTTTTTTTAGAGAGTGGTCTGTGAGAAGGAGAAGGGCATTTTTGGGATATACTAAAATATGCACTGCTGTGAGAATGCGAGAGAAAAAGTGATGGGCCAAGAGGTTTTTGAACATGGTCAAAAAGCCCCCCTTCTTTCTTAGGCCGGGTGATGAGGCTCAATATCGATGACTCTCCAGATGCCGACACGTTGCAGATGACGTGTCTCAGAACCTACAAGAAGGGATCAGGAACCTCGGTTGGGATCACACCTCGGGCCTCCTGCCCAAGGAGTCTCCCGATCTTTGGTGACCTTCTAGACCTCCCCCGGCTCGCCCCGAGCTATCACGGGACCAAGATGCCCCGGCCTTCCGTTCATGCCCGAGCCTCCCGCCGAGCTCATCTTCCTTGGTCTCACCCGGGCCGACCCACAGCGCTGATCACAGGCACCTACGCCACGGCTCCGTGAATCTCGCCATGTGCGAGATATCCGCCGCCCACGATCCCGCGTTCCATGCCATCACGATCCCTCATTAACAGGCCTGTCTCGTCATTAATGAGGGATCCTTCCTATCACGCGGGCGTGACACCAGGGGCGTAACGGCCGGCATGATTCTCGCGCCTGCCTGCCTATTGTTGCCGCTATATAAACCCCTCTCTCAGATGATCGAGGTAAGCCATTTTTACTCCACTAGGCCGTTACTCTACCAAAATACCCCGTCTAACTTGATCGTCGGAGGGTCCTCGGTGGCACAACCACCCCGGGATTTCTTTGCAGGTAGCTCGGCCGCAGCCACTCAAAACCCATTGAGATCCATACGTTTTAGGAGCCAACCCTCCAACTCAATCTCAGTCGTCCATCAGTGCTCCCAGCAGATCAATGGAAGATAACATCTGAAGGAGATCCAGGGATCCATCAGTTGGCACCGTTTGTGGGAATCGAACCTCACCGGTTGAAGAGACTGACAGCCATCCGAGGAAGAAGGTCAGGGCAGCCGAGCCGATCGTTTTTAACGACGAGGACCACCATGGTATATTCTTGCCCCACAACAACCCGCTGGTGATCACAGCTCGGGTCCACCGCTACGAGGTGCAGAGGATACTGGTCGACTCTGGAAGCTCGGCAGACATTCTATTTTATGGCTGCTTCCTTCGTATGGGACTCACCCCGTCGGACCTAAGGCCGACCTCCCACGTCCTGTGAGGGTTCACCAACAACTCCATCCCGGCGGAAAGAGTAATCACTCTCCAACTTAACATCAGGGAGGTCGGCCAAACGCGCACCGTGCCCATGGAATTCATCGTAGCGAGAATCTCGTCGGCCTATAACATCCTCCTCGTCCGCCTTACGCTGAATTCCCTCAGGGCCCAAATATCGACCTACCACCTGGCGATGAAGTTCCTGCTCGACCAAGGTGGGATGGGTCAGGCCTATGGAGACCAACGGACTGCAAAGGTTTGTTTCACCGCAACATCTTCATTTGAGCGGCCAAACAACGATGTTGAAGGCAAGGGTGACATCAGGTGTTCTCTAGACACTCGAGACGAGCAAAAAGAGGTCCGCGGGACCCCGGTGGAGCCATTGACAGAGGTCCTCCTCATAGAAGGGGACGACGAACGAACAGTCCAGATCGGTTCGCTTTTAATTGGGGCTCAGCGAGACGACTTGGTTGGCTTCTTCAGAAACAGCTGCGACGTGTTCGCATGGGCACCTGCTGACATGCCTGGGATCAACCCCAAAATCATATCTCACAGTCTCGGGGTAGATCCCACAGCCCGACTCGTCAGGCAGAAAAAGCGAAGCTTTGCCCCGATCAAGCAAAAGGCGATCGAGGACGAGGTAGACAGGCTCCTCGCCGCCAACTTCATTCGAAATGTGCCTTACTCGGAATGGCTGGCGAATGTAGTCCTAGTCAAAAAGTCAAGCGGAAAGTGGCGCATGTGCGTCGACTTCACCGACCTCAACAAGGCCTGCCCAAAAGACAACTATCCCCTCTCTCGGATATACTAGCTCGTCGACAGCTCGGCAGGACACGAGCTACTTAGTTTCACTGATGCCTTCTCCGGCTACAATCAGATCCGTATGAATTCGATAGACGAAGATCTCACTGCATTCACAACGGACCGGGAGGTATACTGCTACAAGGTGATGCCTTTCGGCCTAAAAAACGTCGGAGCAACATACCAACGTTTGGTCAACCTCATGTTCAAGCCGCATATCGGCAGGAATATGGAAGTCTATATCGACGACATGCTCGTCAAATCAGTCTCATCAAATGACCATGCCAAAGATCTGGGCGAGGCCTTCGACGTCTTCCGCAAATACAAGATGAAGCTGAACCCCGCAAAGTGAGCATTTGGGGTTACCAATGGAAAATTCCTCGGTTTCATGGTCACCCATCGTGGAATCGGGGCTAACCCGGAGAAAATCAACGCCATCCTCAACATGGCCGCGCCCAAGACTAACGTCGAAATCTTGCGGCTGACAGGGCAGGTAGCCGCTCTGAGTCATTTCATGTCGAGGTCCGGGGAGAAGTGCCTCCCGTTCTTCAAGGCTCTAAGGAAGATTCTGAGGTTCGAGTGGTCGGAGGAGTGCCAGATCGCCTTTGACCAGTTAAAGAGGCACCTTGCAACTCTACCGCTGCCCACCCGACCAGTTGAAGGGGACGAGCTATCGCTATATCTGGTCGTATCCGACCAAGCAGCGGGCTCAGTGCTCGTCCGAGGGGTCGACGGAGTATAGAAGCCGGTATACTATGTGAGCCACGTCTTCAAAGATGCAGAAACGAGGTACCCAGCCATAGAGAAGATCGTCTTGGCACTCATCTTGGCCTCAAGGAAACTGCGACACTATTTCCAGGCATACACCATCCTTGTCTTACCGAGCGGCCTTTGGGAGCTATCCTTGCCTCACCCGAGTCCTCTGGCCGCTTGGAGAAGTGGAGGTGGGAATTGTCCCAGTTCGACATAAAGTACCGCCCAGGGCAAGCCATCAAAGCCTAAGCCCTGGTCGATTTTATCGTCGAGTGCACCATCCTCAGTAAGGAGCCGGAGTCAACGCCGGCCCCCGCAGCCCAACCCTCGGTCGATGGGAAGCCCGACTCAGTCCCTGATTGGATCCTTTACGTCGACGGGTCCTCGACCGAGGAAGGCTGTGGCATGGCCTCATCATTCAGGGCCCGAATGAGGCAGAAATTATCACGACCCGAAATTTAGCACGTGACGGACCTTAAACTACGCGACGTCTACAGGCGTAACGCAATTTAAATAAGCCGAAACCCCAGCAATCTAAACCATCAAAAGTAGTAAGTGATAAGAATATTGTTAAAACTTTTGAAAATCTCGAGTACAAATTCTTTAAAGTCAAATTTTAGTTTCTTAAAAATTTTGGCAGCACCTCCTTTATAAAAACTAACCCCAAAAATGGGTACAAAATAAATATAAGTAAAGCATCCCCAACGAGATCAAATCCACGCCCAAAGGCGGAAAACAACCACCACAACAGATATACGACGCCGTAGCGAAGAAATAAAAGACGATATAAGTAAAACTGCATAAAAGACATCCAAGTCACCAAAATATACAGTATCGTCCTCATATCAAGTCTCTAAGTCATACATATAAAAGTGGTAGATGGAGAGTACATGGTACAAAGATAACAATAAACAATATCGGATAGCCGCAAAACCCACCTATAGCAAAACCGCGTACAGTCAGCCGAAGCGGTATCCGTCGCAAAAGATGATATGAAAGATGAAAAGCCTGTTGCGACTGCCCTGAGGGACTACCTGCAAAACACTGTGGCACAACGGGGTTGAGTTGCCAACTCGTGAATAGTAAATAGCATATGCAGATAATCGCAAGTATGCACGTATAGCGCGAATCTAATGCATGCAAGCTGATAGCAATAAATGGCCATATGTAAGCAGCAGTCATGAAAGGTACTCTATCATATACAACTAATACATGAAGCAATAAAATGGCAATATGTATGCAACAGTCATGAAAGATACTCTATCAGGTACAACTAATACATGAATCAATGCATAACAAATAAATGAGAAGTATGGAATAAACATGTCATCCTCACGGAATCCTGACCTCGTGGCAGGACCAAAGTCCATCAAGACAATCTAAATCCCAAATTTCCTCAAATCAGCCCCCAAATTGGCTCTCATATCTTGTAAGTCTCATATATCCTGAGTGTCCAATATCAAGTAAATCTCATATATCCAGTATCCAATATCAAGTAAATCTCATATATCCTGAGTGAGTATATTGCAAGATCATTATGATGATGTATATAAATTAGATATGTATACATATATATTAGCGTCCCATTCCAATAATATATATATATATATATATATATATATATTTATAACAGCGTCCCATTCCACTGTTATACATACCTAGGAGTAAAAATATCATGAAAACAAGTGTCTAATATCGACACATAAATACTGATCTATCAGGCGCTGTCACCACGACTGGCCCTCCTGATCGGTACATATCATACGCTATCCCAAAAACTCGAGTGCCTAGCTCTGACACTCGAAATTCGACGTATCCATACGTACATGACTCCGGTTGGTATCTCCACGATAACCGCCGAGTCATAAGTACCGTCACCGGTAGGTATGGTTCCCCCACTAACTCATCGTTTACTACACGAAATTCTTGCCCCGGGGTACCTCCGGGCCCCACCATGTACCCGCACACGGCTCCCTCCGTTCCTCGCGTGGGGTATATATATATATATATATATATCAGATTCGATAAATTTCATGGCGGATGCTGAAATATCATATCAAGAGAAACCGGGTTTTTCAAATAATGCATAATTTCATGAAACTACCACGGTCCTCAAATCCAGAAAACATCATGAAAAATCCATATCTCAATGCGAAAATCCATGAATATAATATATACAATAGAAAACTGTAATGTGAGCATATAAAGGAAAAGCCGCTATTTAACTGCAACAAGTTAAAATATATATCATGCTGTTCCTAAGTTCTCCAAGTCCATATAATATCAAATAAAGGTGAATATGTAGCTATAATCAGATATATGTGTAAACATATAGGTATAGTAAGGTATATGTATCTACCTATCAGTAATGATGTAACACCCTCCATGTATAAGTGTAAGTATGTATGCGAGATGTATATGTAGCTATATCTCATATGTGTATATACCTATCACTAATGGTACAATACCATATAGGTATATAGGTAACTGGCATGTAAGCATGTCAAGGCATATGTGTAAGTATGTAGGTATACAGGTATGCTATATGTCATATGCACAAAAGGAAATAGGGATCATATCTCAATGTCCCTAAACAATACAATATCATATATGTATAGGTGTTGTGCGTGTCATGGCAATTACTAACGGTGTGTGTAGCATACAATTAGTGCTCGTGAAACATGAACCGTCAATAATGGTGTTGTGTCTCATTAATACTAAGTCCATATACAAGGAAATGAGATAAGTAACAAAGGTATACATGCACA
The DNA here is from genome assembly GCA_030015575.1 of Agapanthus africanus. Taxonomy (NCBI): domain Eukaryota; kingdom Viridiplantae; phylum Streptophyta; class Magnoliopsida; order Asparagales; family Amaryllidaceae; genus Agapanthus; species Agapanthus africanus. The sequence goes on along the minus strand of CM057338.1, from coordinate 823,914,807 downwards.
ATCAATATCCGTATACTTCTAACTAATAGTCATGTCATTTGATCTAGTCCAGACCCATGCGGGAGATCCCCTGTAGATGTTAAATCTACTCATCAACAATCCTGGCTAAGTAAAGCCAACAACTCGCTTTCCCTTCTTCGCAGCGCCTGAAGTCCCCGCCTGCGATCCTGAAAGCATAAAACAATATAACAAGTATATATATTAGCAATCGACCAATAACACGTACCAACTACGCTTGACCGACGCACCAACTCTAAACATACTCTCAAGTGTTCGTCCAGTGGCTAACGCGTAGCGACACTACGAAACCAACTCAAGAGCAAAAGCTATACAGAGACACGAACGATATCGGCACGACCCTAACTAGGAACGCAAAGCGATACAACTACCAAGCCTAGACCCTGATCATACCGATCGCGCATTCATAACACAAGATATAGCGTGGAAATTTCTAGCAACAAAATGTAATAAATGCTCATAAATGCAAAATGCCACATTTCTTTTCTTTTCTTTTAAAAAAAATAAATTCCTTTAACACAAAATATCTAGATATTTTGCAAGAATGGATTAAGACTAATTCTAGTGATTAGTTTAGCATAGATTCTCATTAGAAGTGATTAACCCAAACCAAAAAGTAATTACCACAAATAAAGTGCACAAATAAAGTATTAAAATAATATTTTAATTAGGGAAAAATTCTATATGAACCAAAACTTTCAATTGACCCCCAAAGCCCGTGCACTAGCTTCATTCTAGCTAAACTAGGTGTCGTCAAGTCTAAATAGAAGTTTGATCACAATCTGATTAAAACGGAAAACACCGACAATTTTACCCTAAAACGGAAAAATTCGCATAACGATTTCTAAAACGTTACAATCTTCCCCCCTTAAAGAAATTCGGTCCCCGAATTTAAAATTTATTTACGCGTACCTTCAAAGAGATGAGGGAAAGTCTTCCGCATCTCGCTCGCAGCCACTCAACTGATCACCTCACTAGACAGCTATGCCAAAGAACCTTCACAGATGGCAAGACCCTTGACCGAAGTTCCTCCACCTGCCGATCCACTATAACTATCGGCTGCTGGTGAACGAAAGATCGTGTCCAAGCTAAATGGTCTGGTGCCGAATCATGTAAGAAAGGTCATGAAGGTATTTGCGAAGTATCGACACAAGGAATACATGGTGAATACTCAAAAATCTGGGCGGAAGTGCCATATTATAGGCAACGGTACTAACTCGCTTCAAGGATCTCAAAAGGATCTACAATCTGGGACTAAGCTTCCCAACACTCAACACGCCATTCATCGGAAAAATCCGTAGGAATACATGATCTCCCACTGCGAACTCAAGTCCGCGACAACGACGGTCGACGTAAGACTTCTGTCTGCACTGTGCTGCTCTCATCCTGACCTGAATCAACTGGATCTTCTCCGTCTCATGACTAGCTGGGGTCCAAAATCCTACTCTCACAGAGTCAGCAAAACAGACTGGCGATCGACACCACCTACCAAACAAAGCCTAAAAGTTGCCAATTGGAATGTCTCCTGATAACAGCTATCGAAGGAGAATCCTATCAATGGCAAGTGACGATCCCAACTGCTAACAAACAAATAGTACATACGCATAAGCATATCCTTCAGAGTCTGTATAGTCCGCTCTCACAAACCATCGGCCTACAGATGGAAAAGCGGAGCTAAAGCTCAACCAGTACCCAAGGCTTCCTGAAGCTTCTGCCAACGACGGCTAGCGAACGGGGTGCCTCAATTGGATACAACACATGAAGGAACTCCGTGCAAACGTACAAACTTACCGAAGAACAACAGAGAAAACCGAGCAAAACCGAACAACAAACACCCAAATGGAGTCATACACCGACTAAACCTGGGTAGACACCATAACGAAATTCATGGAGATTTGCTCCCATTCCCACTCTGGAACGGTTAAAGGTTGCAACTCTCCAACCGGTCTCAAATGCTCAACCTTAGTTTGCAACAAGATAGACACCTCGAAACAAAATCCGAAACTTCACTCTTCATCCCTGCCCACTCGTAACTATCTCACAAGTCACGTCACATATTGGTAGAACTTGAATGAACACAGAAAGCCGACTGATATGCCTGTTTTATGATTTCGCGTCCCTACCTATCAGTATCAGGTACACACAACGCGTCCCTAAACGTAGCACACCCAGACCACAAATCAAGGACTCCGAATCTTTACCCGGCCGAACATGCTCAAGTATCACAGACAACGAGTATCGGTGGGCTGTGCCTCACCAAAACGATTAAGTAAAATTGGACGGGCGCGGATATGAGCAAGCTGTCCCCTCAGTAGAGGCGAACTTAAGCTGTACTCAACGATCGCGCAAGAACTGTAAATCTGCAGAAGACTGCCTCAGAACTGCGCACATGAAACATTTCAGAAAAATAAAATATTATTTTTGGGAATTTTTATAATTAAATAATATTATATTGAATATTTTAATATTGCGGTATAATTAAATACCGATAAATTGGGAAAAATTTGGAAAATTATAGAAATTACTAAAAAGAGGGTGTTTTATTGGATTTAAGCAAAATACGAAATTTTGTGATTTATTATACACTATTTTATTGCTAATCGCAATTAAATATTGCTAATCTCGTATTAATCCAGTTTTGTGCACATGACATGCACCATGTCACTTTTACACTTTGTTACATTTTCTTTCATGGCTTCTCTTCATTTTTCATTTTAGGTTTTGTTTTAATTAAGAGAAGAAGAGAAAAGGAAAAGAAAAGAAAAGAAAAGAAAAAGAAAATGTTAGAAAAATGGGTATGAGCAAGAGAGAGAGAGAGAGAGAGAGGTGGGGGGTCAACCTTGGACCATGGATCTTCTCCCTTCACTTTTTCCTCATCATCTTCTCCTCTCCCTCAAGCTCAGCTGCTGCCCTCTCTCCCTCCTCCACAAAACCCTCTCAAACACTATAAAAAACACACAAAAAGTCCATCTCCATTTCACATAAAACATGCACAAGATCATCCTAAGCACTTTGGACTAAGAAAGCAAGGATTTTGGGCACTTGGGGCAACTCAAGAAATTTCTTGAGTTGCCAAATGAGGTAATTTCTGCACCATTAGTATTGTATTTCCATTACTTTAGCACCTATGCAAGTTTAGAAGTATTTGGATGTGGTTTTGTGAGCTTTGAAAATTCCTAGAAAGGGTTAGGGTTTGAATTGAATCCAAAGGTGTAATTGAGGCTTAATAGTGACCTTAAACCACTTTAGGTATTGTAAAATGGACTGAAACCAGAGAATAGAACCCCAAACCCAAACTTTGAAACCCCGACATCGGCAGACTTTATGGAAATTATGATGTATTTTGGTATCTGCTATCGCCCGGGACACTTGAAAAATATTTAGCAAATACAGAGACACAAGCAGGCAACCTAGAACCTATACCCAAAACCCTGGACCCTAACCCCACTGCCAGTCCGTAGATTTATTGTTCCTGGCCGCAATTTGCGGCCAGGGTAGGGTCATTTTGGTCCGTGTTTGTTCTGTGTCTCCTTTATCCGTAAAATAGACCCTCCATATATGCAAAATTGGCTAATTTGACCTAGGGTAAAATCTGGGACCATTTTCTTGAGTTGATGTATTGTTTTGCGACTTCATTTTAATTTGGGATTTGGTATTTGATTTTGTATTCCGTCGCGTGGCGTTTGAACGCAACGACTAGGGTTATTGGTCGTGTTTTGCATGCGAGGCTATAGGTTTTGACCTATGAGCGAAACGTATGCTGTTTTGGTTTTCCGACATGATTTTAATACGCATTTGCAATGTGTATTGGTTGTAGGTACCCTCATGAGGATTTCGAGATGACAAGGAGGGCATGGCGTCATCGATTCCAGCAAGCGAGGACCAAGTGAGTAGATACACATCTATGGGGGAAGTCGGGTGGATGGCATATAGCACCCCCGCAGTTCGTAGTGTAGCTTATGTTATGCTATACATTTACATATGTGTTGTGAATTTGGATGATTAACAAGTAGGATCTTAGAAGATCATGGGATAAATGTTGGTGTATTTGGAAGATAGTGTCGTGGTTGATTTCTTAGTCGCGAACCATAGAGTAGGTTTGCACACACGCACACACACACCCTTGCATGCATTATTATTATTACTTATGCGTATATGGGGATACATATACACACACACACACAAATAGGTATGGGACTATGTATATATATATATATATACGTATACCTATACTTGGATAATGAGGATAGTAGATGATATTTGGAGATGAGTCGATGAGATTAGGTATGATGCTGTGAGATCGGTGATATATTTTGGTTCGTATTATGAGATACGACATGAGTTTATAGCGGGCCTTTAGGCGTGTGTTTTCATACACGTAGATATATATGATGGTATCAGTATGTACTAGACTTAGATCAGTACCCCTAATACAAGATATGATGATAGTGGATACCATATGAATAATGAGATAAATGCGATATTTGACCCGTACTCAGATTGGGATGCCATACGACGGATTTACGTACGAGCTATATATTGATGAGAGATCCGCACTCTTGACTCAAGGATGTCATAATATATTGTATCGTATATGATCTATTGAGGCGGGATCACCGACTATTATATTTATATGTATCGACTCAGATTTAGGTGGTTTCCTTACCTGTCGATTAGTCCTGTAGTTTACTTGTAGATGTTAGACTAGACTCGAGTCATACCTATTTCAAAAACTAACGAATCGTGAGTATTTTATAGACAGGTCAAGGGATACTACGGATATTTTCAAAGGATGTACCTTTTTATAAAAACACCGTAGCCCTATTTTCTAAACACCACGATTCGTGTAACTTTCAAATACCAAAAACTGTATGACTCGTATATAGGATTGTATATTTCATTATTGCTGCATTATTATTCATTTACCATTTATTCTACTGCTCGCATTGCATTGCATGCTTATATGTTATTGATTCATATTCCATTGTGTATATGACATATAGCATATCTGTATACCTACATGCTTACACATATGCCTTTACATAGTTACATGTTCACCTTTATATGATGTTGTTTGAATTTAGAGAATTTAGGACCACATGATATATTTTATAACTTGTTGCAGTTAAATAACGATTTTTCCTTATATGCTTATATTACTGTTTCATGTTGCATATATTATATTCAAGGGTTTCGCATTGAGATATGGTTTTCATATGATATTTTCTGGATTGTTTTACTCCTGCGTATATATATCAGTGGTATGGGACGCTGATATATATATGTATATCCATCGTGTGTGTATATATATATATATATATATATTAGTGGTATGGGACGCTGATATATATATACACCTATATTATATATCATAATAATGATATATGAAAATATACTTATTCATTATATATGAGGGGCCTATATGGTCTATGAGAGGGGTATATGCTTGATGTGAGGGGCCTATATGGTCGATGAGAGGGGCCTATGTGCTCGGGGCCTATGTGCTCGATGTGAGGGGCCTATATGATCTGTGTGAGGGGCCTATGTGCTCGATATATATATATATATATATATATATATATATATATATATATGAGTTTTACTCGATATTGAATTATATGAGATTGAATTGATATTGGATTCAGGATATATGAGATTTATTTGATATTGTACATTCAGGATTTATGAGACTTACATGATATGAGAGCCAATTTGAGGACTGATTTGAGGAAATTGGGATTTGGATTGTCTTGATGGACTTTGGTCCTACCACGAGCTCAGGATTCCGTGGGAATGACATGTTTTATCCCATACTCCGCATTTATTGTTTATGCACTGCTTCATGTATTAGTTGTACCTGCTAGAGTACCTTTCATGACTGCTGCATATATACATATTGCCATTTATTGCTTCATGTATTAGTAGTACCTGATAGAGTGCCTTTCATGACTGTTGCATATACATATTGCCATTTATTGCTTCATGTATTAGTAATACCTGATAGAGTACCTTCCATAACTGTTGCATTTACATACTTTTATTTTATATGCATTGCTTCATGTATTAGTTGTACCTGCTAGAGTACTTTTCATGACTGTTGCATATATACATTGTCATATCATTGCTTCATGTATTAGTAGTACCTGATAGAGTACCATACATGATTGTTGCATACAGATTTGTCATATTATTGCTTCATGTATTAGTTGTACCTGCTAGTGTACCTTTCATGACTGTTGCATATACATATTGCCATTTATTGCTTCATGTATTAGTAGTACCTGATAGAGTACCTTTCATGACCGTTGCACATACATATTGCCATTTATTGCTTCATGTATTAGTAGTACCTGATAGAGTACCTTTCATGACTGTTGCATATACATATTGCCATTTATTGCTTCATGTATTAGTAGAACCTGATAGAGTACCTTTCATGACTGTTGCATATATATATTGCCATTTATTGCTTCATGTATTAGTAGTACCTGATATAGCACCTTCATGAATGTTGCATACATATTGTGTGGATATATGAGATTCATTGATATTGGGATATTGAGATATATATTTTGTATCGATACTTGATACTGATTTTCTGATGATTTCATTGATGATACTTGAATGTTTATACAAAAATCTCACTGTATTAAGAAAACAGTTTTTCATTCATGATGTCTTCTGTTTTCATTTTACCACATTCATACCTCATAATTATGATATTTTGCTACCTGAGGCACTGACACGAGCACATGGGATTGCATTTATGTTTAGATATTTATCCTTGCTTTTTTATTATGCTTCAGACTTTATCATATCGAGGATATATATATATATATATATATATATATATATATATATTACTGATCGTTTGACCTAGGATTTAGTCATACATACGATTTCTGCTCTGTGATGTTTTCTACTCACGAGTTGGCAATTCACCCCCGTTGTACCATAGTTTCTTGTAGGTTTTGCCGTACAGGTTTCGTTGCGGCTTTGCTGGCACACTGCTTTCCTTCCGGATGATTGCTTTAGTAGGTGGGTTCACTTGCATCGTGACCACCATTGTACATTTATTTATATTCAGTTGTATCTAGTAAAACTCCATCAACCAGACATGTATATGTATTTGACTTAGAGACCAGTTGTATATTCTTTCGACCTTAGAGTCGCGCGTTGTATTATTATGGCTTTTCATGTTAATTTGAGTTTCTTTTTCAGTTTTGATCCTCATCCTTTGGCGTTGTATATTATATTGATTGCATGGTTATGACCGTCGATTGACGAAGAGCTAGCTCCCGCTTGGGGATGCCTTTTTTCATTGTGCATATATTATTCATGTTGTACCCCGTTTGGGGCCAGTATTTACAAAGGAAATTCTGCCGAAATTTTCTGAAAAGACTTGATATTTTAAAATGCAATACTTCGGCTTATGTTATTTAAAAACAACTTGTTTTATAACATGTTTTCTACACTTCTTCTTTAAAAATGGTTTAGATTTCTGGGCTTTTGGCTTACTTGAATTAGATGGGGTCTTATAAACTTTATATGATTCAAGAGGCAGTCACGTACTACTTTGAGTCGTGACAAAGTTGGTATCAGAGCGCTAGGTTAACCTTGGTTCGAGTCTATGTTTGACTATGCGGAGCCTAGGGCGTTTCTATATATACGGAATCTAGGCTTGACCTTACGGAACTTAGACTTAGTCGAGGGGGTATTAGACCCGAACTTTCGTCGTGTAGGTTGACCTTAGTTGATGGAGTTGGTAACTTAAGGAGAGTGGCATACTGTGTGTATGTTCCGCGGCATACTTACGATACGCTACTCCGCTTAAGAAGCCTTAGGATGTACATTTCTTTGTACAAAATTATATTCATTCTTATGATCTATCCTCATCATTATCGGTTTATGGTTTTGTTACTACGACTACACGGGAAGAGAGAGCTACGGCTAGTGTTGCGTCAGCATGAGCTCATCATGGACGAGGACTGACCAGGGCGTGATTCCAGGGAGACACGATTGCATAGAGGTGTCATTTTATTGTGTTTTCGTGCCATGAGCGTCTGATGGATTGCTTTTACGAGATTTCTCGGACGTGCAGATCAGCACCAGAGGATCAGACTACTGCTAGAGGCCAGCCAGAATGTGATGACCGTCGATGCACCGATTATTTGATGATTGAGGCACGGTTCAACTTACGGACAATTGAGCCAGTTGCTGCTGCGAATGACGAGATATCGCCCCAGATGTTGAAGCTATGCCGCACGAGTTGTACTTAGAGATGCGACAGAAGATCGCTAGTCACCCAAGGAGGAATGGCTAGGACATGTGATACGTTGCCTACCCCGATGCGAGGTCATCAGATTGATTGATTCCAGCTAGAGACGACTTCACGCAGGTACGTTGGGAGTCGATAGAGACGATCGAATGTCAGAAGCCCATTTTCCAAGTTTAAAGTATTCAGAGACAAATGCAAATAATGCTATGGACCCTTTAGAAGAATGAAACCCTAACTCGACATAATGACCATGAGAACGCTTTGAAACCCTAGGGTTTGCGGCAGTTCAGCGGTGCCATTAGTGAGGCTTGGGTTTGCCCTTCTACGGTTAGTCCATAGGTACTGTGGCATGTACTAGAATACTATTAAACTATACCCAAGATGTTGAGCTCTTGGGGGATTATGGAACCTTGACGAATCGATCGAAACGTTCGACATCATTCGGATATCATATGATGGGATGCATTGCTTGGGAGACTTCACATACGAGTATAGCCCTTGGAGCACAGTCCATGCAGCCCCGAAGAGACGAGTCCGAAGCAGTCGACATTAGAGAAAAGTGGAGTAAGAGGTTCGTACGAGATCTTGATGAGATGACGTTCCACTCCGCCGACATCAGAGATGTGATACGTATGCAGAGGCGTTGTATATGGATGTAGCTTCCAGAAGGAGTCGCGATGAGTATGCAGCCGTTCTGGAACCGGAAATTGATATAATAAAGGGTGATAACCTCCGGGCAGTTCAGCAGAAATGAGATTTGGGAGAAACCTCGACAGGACCTTTCTGGGATACTATACGAAAATACTTGGACCCAGGAGTGGTCATATTGCGCACACCCAGTAGGCCAGAGTTCGGCATCGTCGACGAGATAGTTGGCCAGAGATCTTTAGAGGATGTACCAGAATGAGACTGTTTTCGTCGTCATTCCATATTGGGCCGCTGAGCCGAGGAGCTATATATCTAGCAATTCGCAGTGAGAGATAAGAGCCTAAAGGCACCAGGCGCTAAACCATGAACAGGAGGCAAGTAGATATCTTGCTCTGCTAGCTTTGGATGCACCGATACCTTCTCGACTGCGAAGGAAGGATATATCGACGACAGTGTTTATGATCTGGGATTTGGTGATTCGAATATCACGCATCCGATATTTTTGGATTTCGGTATTTTGGACGATTTGTTTGCATGATTGAGATTTTGTACACTACGGTTGCACTTGACTTCGATTTGATGTCATTCGAGATATTGATTTTGATTTCATGCCTATGATATGCAAATGATTTGACTTGTACTTTCAGCATAGTTTTCATGCACTTTTAGTATTTGATACGATTTTGGTGCACACCAGATGCACTAAATCGAGATTCTTCGTGCATATCAGATGCACCGGATATTGTTGTTAGGCACACCCGTTGCCTTTGACAGGTGTTTCGTGCACACCCATTGCACTTAGATTTTGTTTCTGTGCATATGTATGGCACATTCATGGATTTCGATTTCCGTGCACACCAGACGCACAGGGTATTCTTATATACATTTTGGGATTGATTTCTTATGGAGCAGTACGTTTTTATGATATTTGCTATTTGTTTTCGTACTGAGCAGGACTAGTCAGAAGACAGTACCTGGATATATTTTGCATGCATTGATAGTTATCGAATGGATTTCCAAAAAAGGGAGCTATAGTCTCAGTATTTACCTACGTGTCTGATATGACACGAAACGCTTTAAACAAGGAAACCCTTCTAAATTATTTTCAAAAAAAACAGCGGGACGTACATATTAAACAAAGGATAAGTATGAATATAGTTATTTTCTTACAATAGACATCCACCACTGTGCAGTGTTATGTGCATCGCACAACAACATGAAAGGTTTAGCATGCGTTTCTTTTAGATGTTTACATGCATAGTTTTGATGTATATCATATTGATTTTCGTATTGGATTTGACATTGTGTCTTCACCATGACTCCGATGATTGCGGGATGCTTGACGGAGTTTTGATTTAGAGTTATCTGCTCATTGTTCATGCACATGCATTGCGCTATTATGCGTTTTATGTATTGATGATTTCGGAGCTCCGACAACTTGGACTTTTTACTGAAATGTTTTAGTATTTGAGAGGTTTAAATTTAAATTCGGGGACCGAATTTCTTTAAGGGGGAAAAACTGTAACATTTCAGAAAAATAAAATATTATTTTTGGAATTTTATAATTAAATAATATTATATTGAATATTTTAATATTGTAGTATAATTAAATACCGATAAATTGGGAAAAATTTGGAAAATTATAGAAATTACTAAAAAGAGGGTGTTTTATTGGATTTAAGTAAAATATGAAATTTAATGATTTATTATACGCTATTTTATTGCTAATCACGATTAAACATTGATAATCTCGCATTAATCCGGTTTTATGCACATGGCATGCACTATGTCATTTTTACACTTTGTTACATTTTCTTTCATGGCTTCTCTTCATTTTTGATTTTGGGTTTTGTTTTAATTAAGAGAAGAAGAGAAAAGGAAAAGAAAAGAAAAGAAAAAGAAAATGTTAGAAAAATGGGTATGGGCGAGAGAGAGAGAGAGAGAGAGGTGAGGGGTCAACCTTGGACCATGGATCATTTCCCTTCACTTTTTCCTCATCATCTTCCCCTCTCCCTCAAGCTCAGCTGCTGCCCTCTCTCCCTCCTCCACAAAACCCTCTCAAACACCATCAAAAACACACTAAAAGTCTATCTCCATTTCACAAAAAACATACACAAGATCATCCTAAGCACTTTGGACCAAGAAAGCAAAGATTTTAGGCACTTGGGGCAACTCAAGAAATTTCTTGAGTTGCCAAATGAGGTAATTTCTGCACCATTAGCATTGTATTTCCATTACTTTAGCACCTATGCAAGTTTAGAAGTGTTTAGATGCGGTTTTGTGAGCTTTGAAAATTCCTAGAAAGGGTTAGGGTTTGAATTGAATCCAAAGGTGTAATTGAGGCTTAATAGTGACCTTAAAGCCCTGTAGGGATTGTAAAATGGACTGAAACCAGAGAATATAACCCCAAACCCAAACTTTGAAACCCTGACATCGGCAGATTTTATGGAAATTGTGATGTATTTTGGTATCTGCTATCACCCGGGACACCTGAAAAATATTTAGCAAATACAGAGACACAAGCAGGCAACCTAGAACCTATACCCAAAACCCTGGACCCTAACTCCACTGCCAGGCTGCAGATTTATTGTTCCTGGCCGCAATTTGCGGCCAGGGTAGGGTCATTTTGGTCCGTATTTGTTCTGTGGCTCCTTTATCAGTAAAATAGACCCTCCATATATGCAAAATTGGCTAATTTGACCTAGGGTAAAATCTGGGACCATTTTCTTGAGTTGCTGTATTGTTTTGCGACTTTGTTTTAATTTGGGATTTGGTATTTGATTTTGTATTCCGTCGCGTGGCGTTTGAACGTCAACGACTAGGGTTATTGGTCGTATTTTGCATGCGAGGCTATAGGTTTTGACCTATGAGCGAAACGTGTGCCGTTTTGGTTTTCCTACTTGATTTTAATACGTATTTGCAATGTGTATTGGTTGTAGGTACCCTCACGGGGATTTCGAGACGACGAGGAGGGCATGGCCTCATCGATTCCAGCAAGCGAGGACCAAGTGAATAGATACACTTCTACGGGGGAAGTCGGGTGGATGGCATATAGCACCCCCGCAGTTCGTAGTGTAGCTTATGTTATGTTATACATTTACATATGTGTTGTGAATTTGGATGATTAACAAGTAGGATCTTAGAAGATCATGGGATAAATGTTGGTGTATTTGGAAGATAGTGTCGTGGTTGATTTCTTAGTCGCAAACTATAGAATAGGTTTTCACACACGCACACACACACCCTTGCATGCATTATTATTATTACTTGTGCGTATATGGGGATATGTATACACACACACACATAGGTATGGGACTATGTATATATATACGTATACCTATACTTGGATAATGAGGATAGTGGATGATATTTGGAGATGAGTCGATGAGATTAGGCATGATGCCGTTAGATCGGTGATATGTTTTGGTTCGTATTATGAGATACGACATGAGTTTATAGCAGGCCTTTAGGCGTGTGTTTTCATACACATAGATATATATAGATGGTATCAGTATGTACTAGACTTAGATTAGTACCCCTAATACAGGATATGATGATAGTGGATACCAGATGAATAATGAGATGAATGTGATATTTGACCCGTACCTGTTAGTTATATGTATGCCCTAGAGGCCGTTACTGTACATATGATGTATATTGTAATGGATGCTTGGACATATATAGGGAGGACTTTCTTGCTCGACATGATAGTATACTATCTGGTTGTACTTTATCTTAACATGTACTCTGATTGTCTCTATATTACATGTTGATAAAGCCCTTAGGATATGTCCTCGACTACCGGGATATGATGAGATCATACTAGTGGGGCCATGGTAGTCGACGAGTACATCCTATAACCGTTCCTAGTCGAGGGTGTATCGAGACAGGGCATCTATACACCAGAGTAGACTAGCGTATACACATCTTGACCCATATGATGGGCGATAGATGATCCCATATCCATCAGTGTTTGACATCAAGGATGGTATACGGGTGCTCAGTGGAGACTGGGTAAACTGGACGGACTCGCCGAGAACTCCCAGATGGTATTATACACCACGTCAGATGGCAGTTCTCTGGTGACACTGGTACAGGTTAGTCTGTAGACCCGAGATCGTCATAGAGTCTTGTGTGATTCCCACTGTTCTTTGATTTCCATCATACCATGTCTAAGAGGACATGCAAAAAAGGTGGCTTTTGGGTACAGTCCCGAATCACATGAAGGCAATGAGCGATAGGAGGGGTTTCGTCTCTCCCGGTATAGGGAGTTGATGTTGCGCTGTGTTCGATTGGCTAACTGGAAATCCCTGGCCAGGGTTGCTGAGATCTACTGGTAAGTGTTATCAGTAGTTTCTCGAAATGTTATGGATCTCATATCGACACGACTTATCAAGCTACTGGAGTCTGACGTTTACCACCCCTAGACGAGATATGCGACATATCAGACAGAGAGACCGGACTGTACGTGAGTGTTACTGATTGGATTCGCGGGAGAAAGTACATGCTTGCTTGTTGATCTTCTGATCGCTCAATACCTGGGTGGCTGTTACGTTTAACTGACCGCTTGCAGCTTGTGGGTGTTTGATATGATCATCACCTACCGCCGGCGTATTGACGATTCTTTAGAGTCCTACACAGAGATTTCTTGACTCAGGCAAAACGGAGTAGGAGCACATATATGATATGTGCGGGACTGAGAACAATAAGTGTATGTGATACCGTATTAGATTCTCACGATATGAGATATCGGCTGGGTATATATGATATAGCCGGGTCATCGGATCAAGTGTTGATTCGATGAACTGATACAGATTATATTAGTCGGTTATTTGTGAAATAGCCGGATTATCGGATCAAGTGTTGATTCGATAATTTAATCTATAATTATATATTTGATATATTAAATTACTTTAACTGATATAAGCTCACTAAAAGATTCTTTTTCTCACTCGGGTAATACATTGATATATATGCGATATATGTTGTATTATTTTTATTTTGTTACAATAAATATTGTATATGTGATATATAATATTGTAACATGTTAAGGTTATTAATGCAACATGTTTAGTAAAGATTAAATATGGTTAGGGTTTGATTTGGGTTAATCTTTTCTAGAACCTTCTAGAAGATTTTGTTTTGTTTTGTGCAAAGATATTTGTGTTGATATTTTGCATAGATATTTGTTTAACCCAACCAAACCATTTAACCATGGTTCAATCTCTATAAGGGTTAGTTCTTGTAACTTATACCATGGTTGCATTTCTAACCTCACTTGAGTTTCATTATTCATCACAAAGTAAATTGATTCTTCTTCTTCTTCCTTGAAAGCTTTCTAGCTTTTTGCTTAGTGATGATTTTGAGTGAGATTAAGAAAACAAATGAGAGATAAAATCCTACTTCATCATCCTAATCTATCCTAACCATTGAGATTAGGGTGTTCACTTCATTTATAAGTGAGAGCTTGTGTTAATCAAATTTCAAGGTAGATCATCTTTGTTATCGAAGATCGGAAGCAAGCATGCATCTTTCTCTTCTTGGAGCCTCTCTAGAGTCCGGGAACATGATGATCGCAGCGAAGGGACCTCAACACGGAGCTTATGAAGTGAAGGACCGGACTACAAAGGTTGTAATCCCAAACTCTTAGATGTTAAAGTATTTAACATGTTTTGTTTCGCCTAATCTCTAGTTTAAAGATCTTAGTTAGGGTTGTCCGTCACGTCTAAATTTTAAATCGGGCATGATTGATGCCTTATAGACCCTTATGAGAGTGCCTAGTAATCCTGCAGTGGTATCAGAGCCAAGCTAGAGCTTTAGGCGAAGTCTAGGCGAAGTTTAAAGTCCGATTGAACCCCGAAACCCCGGTTTATACCCTTCTCTAGAAATTTTATAAAAATGTTGATTTTTTCGTATTAAAAATACTTAGAAAAATAAGCAGGGAAACTAAGAATTACTGTGAAGTACGGACCACCAACTCACTAATTTGAGCGCGGAACCGCGGCCAAACCATGCGTTTGGCGGCAGTTCTGCGGCCAAACAGTGAAGATGGGACCCACAACTTCAGGTATATATTCTTGGGTCTTTTTTCCATTGTTCTGGGAATTTTTAATTCTACTCAAGTGTTGAGTTTTCTGGGATATATTGGGAACTCGTTGATTCAATCGGAAAGTTTAACTTCGTTTATTTTTTTCCGGGTAATTTTAGAATGTGTTAAAAAGTTCGAACGGATATCAATAACTCACTTT
Organism: Agapanthus africanus; assembly: GCA_030015575.1. Taxonomy (NCBI): domain Eukaryota; kingdom Viridiplantae; phylum Streptophyta; class Magnoliopsida; order Asparagales; family Amaryllidaceae; genus Agapanthus; species Agapanthus africanus. The sequence continues at coordinate 823,899,615 of CM057338.1, read as the reverse complement.
TTCCCCTATCGGAAAATTTTCAAAAGTTGGATTTTTTCTCGAGTTTGAAACTTTCGGAAAGTCGTGCAAGTAACGCGGTGGACCCTCTAGAAGACAACAAACTTTAACTCGATTATGTGACCGTCTGAACAGCCTCTAAACCTTAGGGTTTGTGGCAGACGGCGTTGCCACATGTGAGGCGTTGGCTTGACCCTTCTACGGCTGGACCATTGGTACTGTGGCATGTGATAGATGCTTTTAAACTCCGCTCAAGTGTTGAGCTATTTGGGAGAAGTTGGGTGTTTGATATTCGATCGAAAAGTTTAACATTGTCTATTTATCTGGAATGTGATACAATATTTGGAATCCACAAGTAGTTATGAGATAACTAATTGGAATGTTATAAATCTAGCAGTTTATTCTCAGATGATCGGTTGCCACGGGATTTTGATGCGATCAAAAGTCTGTCGCAATCACGTAGCGTACGTGGATACACGCCGGGTAAACTTAATAGACAGCCACGCCCCATAGCCTCGACCAAGTGACTGTAGGAGAACCCCGTCGCCAAAAGCATCCGTTCGGGTGCTCGCGGCAGCGGTGTTCCGCCTTAATGCACTTCGTCGACGGCATCCGGGGGTGCGTCCGTCTACTAAAGTTTGTGACGAGCATTCGATCAGGATGTCGGGAATCTTGTTGAATTACCCGACTTGATATTGAAAAGAGTTTTCGATATTGAGACTAAAATGCGGAGTTTATAATTGTTAGGCATGCGATGTCTAAAGAATTCATTTGGTTAGGCATGCGATGTCTAAAGTGGTTGCGGATTCCAACTGTTGTAGTTTTACACTTTCTTTTCTGTGACCGTAAGCGTAGTATGTGGTGTATCGCCGGTTTCGTTGCTATACATCAACGACAATCGGGATACGCATACTTGCTTACGTTGATGATATGAGATATTATGTGTTGCTGTGATATGTTATATCGGATTGTCGTGTTTTGAATAGCCGGGGGTTTTATGTGAGATGAGGGTTTTTATTTTCATTCATGTAAAATTCATTTGTATGTAATATTCTTTTATTGGGGCACTTCCGGGCTGAGGATGATGACACCATTGTATATTATTTACTTTTCCGCATTAGGTAGACCCAAGGCGGGGAGCACAAGTAACTGGGTTCTGTGGTCCAGTGGGAGACCATCTCGAGGAGTCGAGACCGGGTCTCCTAACCCTAAAATTGGCAGTGTTGCTTGCCGCTCTCGTAGAGGTCTAGGGATGTGGGTTTGGCTATTCATCGCAACCGTGGAATCCGCGTTTTATACAGGCTCGTATTAAAACACGGAAGTCCTAGTATATCCAATATTTCATATATGTTCTTCTGCTGCAATGTTCTGTGATGAGATCATATTACTGCCTGAGACGAATGTTTATATTATATATATGAGATATATGTTATATTGTAGATTTCGTTTCAAATGTGATACTTATGAAGCATAATTAAAGTGGGACTTCATTAATGAGATTAATGAAATAAAAGAAACCTAAAGATGTTGTAGAAACTTGTTTAAAAACTGGTAGCTCTAGTACTTGCTTTGCATAGCGGTGTTCATTGTAGAACATCCAGCACCTTATTCGATAAGGAAAGAGCCGAGATCCCTTCACCGGGAGTGACCTCTTTAGCGAAACTAGCAGATGCTACAAACTCGGTTTGTCTTTTGATTGTTTCTATAGTTTTTGCTTTGCATAGTGATATTTGTGAAATATCCTGCACCTTATTCGATGAGGAAAGAGTCGACGATCCCTTCACCGGGAGTGACCTCTTTAGCAAAACTAGAAAATGCCTAAAAAACATTCCATTTAAAATCACTCGATTCGACAACGATATTAAGTTCATTACGCAAAAGGTTTTCTTAAAAACCTGTCGTAGCCCTCCGTCATTTCAGATAAGTACTAGTTAGTATCCGTGCTACGTTTGTTGACCATGTTAAGGCGTAGTGTGCGGCAGCTGATTAGTGCTTATCTGTATAAGCATATGATGCGATTGGATTAGGTTAGTCGTGCGACTTTGTTGACCATGTTAAGGTCATATAGCTGCTAGGGGTAAAATATTATTGGGAATTTCAAGAGTTGAAATTTGCAATGAGATTGCATACCTTCTATGAGATAGTTGGATCCCGATACCCGCTGCGAGTAAGAGTTACTCCTGGGAGAGTTTTACACATTACAATTAGCCGATCAAGTAGGTGTCTAGAAAGGTGTTAACGGGGTTACGCCCCTGGGAAAACGAGGTTTATTTTAATTAGGTCCGTGCGAAAGCACGGGGAACCTCCCTCAAAGTACCGGCACTGGCCTGGCTGAAAGATTGGCGAACTTGTAGAGTGTAATTAACCCCGGCTAGTCTTACCTTTTAGGGTTTGAAGGAAGATTTGACTAAAACAGTGGGAAACATCCTGATTAGATAAATTGATAACCAATCTAATCTTGTAAAAGTGCACGCTGAGTGTTTTCTTCTCTCTCTCTCCTGGTTACGACGATGTCACGCCTTAATCAAGATAATAATACGAATGTATTTGACCGAACCCGCTTGTTATACTGCGCTGGGGAACGTTGGTCCCGCTCCAACCTATAATTTTTATAAGACAGAGCAGGAAATTGGGGATTACCAGAATTCCCGTGCCGCCCAAACGAAGAAAGTACATGTTGATGCATTTTCTTCGGGTGTGTTCATTACACAGAACTGTTTCTCAGTATCCTTTACATCCTGGATATGAGATACCGGATCAGGATCCCGCATATGTAATCTGTTACATGGGCTACAAATAGGTAGAGAACTGAGAACGGGTGATAAGTTTCATGAGATAGAAATGGTGCAAGTGTTGCAGCCAAGTCTGTTGGTAACTATCACTCTGTATTAACAAATACATTGATTCTGAACGATTGTTATTAGATATCGAACCTGATGTACAACATCATATCAGTCTCTTTATTAGTAAAGAAGGATATAATTTTGTATTGTTGGATAATGTTTTGAACATTTCCTATATCAAGAGTTGATCGGTTCAGGCACGTTATCTAAAAGCATAGACGTTCTAAATCAAACTACAGTTCTTAATGTACAGAACACACACAAGAGGAAGAGTTCAGAAATGAACGAATCCTTCTTGAGGTATTATTGTTAGTTATATGTATGCCCTAGAGGCCATTGCTATACATAGGATGTATATTGTAGTGGATGCTGGGACATATATAGGGAGGACTTTCTTGCTCGACATGATAGTATGCTATCTGGTTGCTCTTTACCTTAACGTGTACACAGATTGTCTCTCTATTACATGTTGGTAAAGCCCTTAGGATGTGTACTTGACTACCTGGACTATGATGCGGATCATACTAGTGGGGACATGGTAGTCCATAAGTACATCCTTCAAGGTCCCTAGTCGTGGGTGTATCGAGACGGGGCATCGATATACCAGAGTAGACTAGCGTATACCTTCTCGACCCATACAGATGGGCGATGGATGATCCCATATCCATTGGTGTTTGACATCAGAGATGATATACGGGTGCTCAGTAGAGACTGGGTACACTGGACGGACTCGCCGAGAACTCCCAGATGGTATTATACCTTACGTCAGATGGCAGTTCTCTGGTGACACTAGTACAGAATAGTCTGTTGACCCGAGATCGTCATAGAGTCTTGTGTGGTTCCCACTGTGCTTTGATTTCCATCTTACCACGTCCAAGAGGGCGTGCAAAACGGTGGTTTTTGGGTACAGTCCCGAGTCACATGGAGGCAATGAGCGATAGGAGGGGATTCGTCTCTCCCGGTATAGGGGGTTGATGTTGCGCTGTGTTCGATTGGCTATAACAGGAAATCCCTGGCCAGGGTTGCTGAGATTTACTGGTAAGTGTTACCAGTAGTTTCTCGAATTTTTATAGACCTCATATCGACACGACTTATCGAGCTATTGGGGTCTGACGTTTACCACCCCTAGGCAAGATATGCGACATATCAGACGACGAGACCGGACTGTACGGTAGTGTTACTGGTTGGATTCACTGGAGTGTGAGCGGGCTTGCTCGTCGATCTTCTGATCGCTCAATACCCGGGTGGCCGTTACGTTTAGCAGACCGCTTGCGGCTTGTGGGTGTTTGATATGATCATCACCTGCTGCCGGCGTATTGACGAGTCTTTAGAGTCCTACACAGAGGTTTCCTGGCTCAAGCAAAACGAAATAGGAGCGCATATGAGATATGTGTGGGACCGAGAATAATACCAGTATGTGATACTGTATTCGATTCTCGCGATGTGTAACATTGATCGGTTATATGCGTTATAGCCGGGTTATCGGATCAAGTGTTGATTCGATAAGTTGTTACTATTGATATTAGTCGGTTATATGCGATATGACCGGGTCGTTAAATCAAGTGTTGATTTAGTGATTTAATGTATAATTATATATTTGATATATCACTTTACATTAACTAATATAGGTTCACTTAAATGGATTTTCTCACTTGAAGTTCACAAGTTGTATATGTGATATACTTTTGTGCACTTGATTGTATCATGTTTGATGATACATGTTAACTTGGTTAAGTGTAAAGATTAAACCATGGTTAAGTTAATGATTAGGGTTTTGATTATCTTATTTATTTATTTATTTATTTGTTTTGGAAAAGATAAAGAAAGAATGGTGGCTTTGTTTGTTTGTTTGTTGAAGATTCATGAAGCTTTGACTTAGTCACCATTCTTGTCTTCATACTTAACCCTAACCATTTAAACAAACCATGGTCTATTCTCTACACTTAACTAAGGTTAGTATTATGATAAGTATTCATTTTCCTTTTCATTTTAATAACTTATCATAATATTATCATCTTCTTCTTCTTCATCTTCAAAGAAGAAAAGCTTGCCTCATCAATGGCAAGTGATGAAATCATGTGAGAAGTCCAATTCTAAAGTGAACCCACTTCCTATTTCTTCATCCTCTACCTCTTGCCAAGTAGTATAGGGTGTTTCCTTCACAAGTTTTCAAGGCTTGGTGAAGGTGGAGCTTGATCTAGTGATGCCTCGACGTAGATCATCTTCGGCATCGTCGTCGATGACCTAGCCCGCTTTTTCTCCGATGAAGCCGATGCAAGAGTCATGGTTCGATTTGGACAGCGGAGAGGACTTCATCATGGAGCTATGGAGGTGGAGAAACGGATCTACAAAGGTTGTATTTCCGTTCTTTTAGTTTAGTTGTAAACTAGTTTCTTTTTCGCCTAAAAATCTAGTCTAGGGTTTCTCGGCACCGCAATTTTTCAAATTGGCATGGTTGATGCCTTGTGAGACCTCCTTGGTGTGCCTAGGAACTTTTCATTGGTATCAGAGCCTAGCTAGAGCCTCAGGCGAAGTCTAGACGGAGTTTGAAGTCCGATCGAACCGAAACCCCAATATTTCCATGCTCTATGGACTTTTTCTGAAAAAGCGGTTTTTTCCAAATTAAAAATTCTTAAAAAATTCAGCAGGAAATTCTAAGAATTACGGTGCAAAAATTACCTAATGATCTGTCTAAAGCGCGGCGGAACCTCGGCATTAGCCGCCTATTGCGGCGGTTCCGCGCTCATTTAGTCTCTTCATGCATTGAATTTTGCACAGTAACTCCTACTTTTCAGTGCTGGTTTTCCTGGGAATTTTTAATATTTATTCAAGAGTTGAAATTTCTGGGTTGTATTGGGGAATTCGTGGATTCGATCGGAGTATCAGATTTTGTCTATGTGGCTTTCCAGATATTTTAGAATATGTTAAAAAGTTCGACCGGATGTAAATACCCAATCTTTCCCCTGCCGGGAAATTTCCAAGTGTTGGATTTTTCCGTGGTTTAAAGACGTTCTAAGTAGTGCAAGTAACGCGATGGACCCTCTAGAAGACAACAAACCTTAACTCGATTATGTGACCGTCTTGAACTGCCCTTTGAACCTTCGGGTTTGGGGCAGTACGGCGTGCCACATGTGAGGCGTTGGCTTGACCCTTCTACGGCTGGACCGTTGGTACTGAGGCACGAACTGAATGTTTTTAGACTTGTTTCATGTGTTGATCTGTATCGGGAAAACTTGGGTGTTTGAATGTTCGATCGGAAAGTTTAACATTTTCTAATTATCTGGAATGGGATACAATAATTGGAATTCACAATAAGTTATGAGATAACTAAATGAATGTTATAAACATAGCAGTTTAGTCTCACTTGATCGGTTGCCACGGAATTTTGATGTGATCAAACGTCCGTCGCAATCACGTAGCGTACGCGGATACTCGCCGGGTAAACTTAATAGACAGCCTCGCCCCATAGCCCCGACCAAGTGACTGTAGGAGAACCCCGTCGCCGAAAGCATCCGTTCGGGTGCTCGCGGTAGCGGTGTTCCGCCTTGGTGCACTTCGTCGACGGCGTCAGGGGTGCGGCCGCCTACTGAAGTTTGCGACGAGCATTCGATCAGGATGTCGGGAATCTTGTTGAATTGCCCGACTTGATATTGAAAAGAGTTTTCGATTTTGAGACTAAAATGCGGGGTTTATAATTGTTAGGCATGCGATGTCTAAAGAATTCATTTGGTCATGCATGCGATGTCTGAGGTGATTGCGGATTCCAACTGTTGTAGTTTTACACTTTCTTTTCTGTGACCGTAAGTGTAATATGTGATATCGCCGGTTTCGTTGCTATATGTCAACGACAATTGGGATACGCATGTTTACTTACGTTGATGACATGTGATGTTATGTGTTGCTGGATATGTTATATTGGGTCGTCGTCTTTGAATAGCCGGGGTTTTTTATGTGAGATGAGTGTTTTTCATTTTCATTCATGTAAAATCTTGTATGTAATATTCTTTTATTGGGGCGCTTCCAGGTTGCGGAAGTTGTCACCGTTGTTGTATATTATTTACTTTTCCGCACTAGGATAGACCCAAGGAGGAGGGCACAAGTAACCGGGTTCTGGAGTCCAGTGGGAGATCAACTCGAGGAGTCGAGTCCGGGTCTCCTAACTCTAGAATTGGCAGGGTTGCTTGCCGCTCTCGTAGGGGTCTAGGGGTGTGGGTTTGGCTATTCATCACGACCGTGGAATCCGTGTTTTATACTGGCTCGTATTGAAAACACGGACGTCCTAGTATATCCAATATTTCATATGATTCTTCTGCTGCGATATCTGTGATGTGATCATGTGATATGTTCTGTGATAGATACTGTATATAGTATATATGATATATTATATAGGCGTTACTTATGTTTTACACCCGCGCTAGCCCTGCCCCGCTCTGCCGTTAGTTACCTAACCTAACGGTGCACGAGGGGACATCGAGGCGAATGCGGATGGCATAAGTGTACGTCGTATTTATCTGTGATGTTTAGGTACTTAAATGATGGGATTTCATTAATGTGATTAATGAAATAAAAGAAACCTAAGATGTTGTAGAATTGAATTTCAAAAATAAAACAGGTAGCTACAGTTCTTGCTTTGCACAGCGGTATATACGATATATCCTGCACCTTATTCGATGAGGAAAGGACCGAGATCCCTTCACCGGGAGTGACTCCTTTAGCAATAACTGGCAGATGCTACAACCTTCGGTTTGTCTTTTGATTGCTTTTAAGTGTTTTTGCTTTGCACAGTGATATATGTGATATATCCCGCACCTCATTCGACGAGGAAAGGACCGACGATCCCTTCACCGGGAGTGACTCCTTTAGCAAAACTAGAAAAGCCTCAAAAGCACTCCATTTCAAAATTCATTCGATCCTACAACGATATCAAGTTCATTACGCAATAGGTTTTCATAAAAACCTGTCGTAGCCCTCCGTCATTTCAGATAAGTAGTAGTTAGTATTCGTGCTGCGTTTGTTGGCCTTTGTCAAGGCGCAGTGTGCGGTAGCTAACTGGTGCTTATCTGCTTATGCATATGATGCAGATTGAGTTAGGGTAGTCGTGCGACCTTGTTGGCCTTTGTCAAGGGCCGTGCGGGTGGGTTTAATTCAATCAGGAAATGACGGGTTGAACTTGACTAGCATCCTATGGTTTGTTGGCCTTTGTCAAGGTCATAGGAGGTTAGGGGCAAAATATTATCGGGAATTTCAAGTGTTGAAATTTGCAATGAGATTGCATACCTCCTATGAGATAGTTGGATCCCGATACCCGCTGCGAGTAAGAGTTACTCCTGGGAGAGTTTTACACATTACAATTAGCCGATCAAGTAGGTGTCTAGAAAGGTGTCAACGAGGTTACGCCTCTGGGAAAACGAGGTTTACATTAATTAGGTTCGTGCAAAAGCACGGGGGACCTCCCTCAAAGTACCGACACTGGCCTGGCTGAAAGATTGGCGAACTTATAGTGTGTAATTAATCCCGGCTAGTCTTTCCTTTTAGGGTTTGAAGGAAGATTTGATAAAAAGCAGTGGGAGCCATCCTGATTAGATAAAATAATAACCAATCTATTCTTGCAAGAGCGCACGCTGAGTGTTTTCTTCTCTCTCTCTCCTGGTAGCGACCATATCACGCCTTAATCAAGATAATAATACGGATATTTGACCGAACCCGCTTGTTATACTGTGCTGGGGAACGTTGGTCCCGCTCCAACTTATAATTGTTATAAGACCGAGCAGGAAATTGGGGATTACCAGAATTCCCGTGCCGCCCAAACGAAGAGAGTGCATGCTGATGCATCATCTTCGGGTGTGTTCATTACAAAGAACTGTTTCTCTGTATCCTCTACGTCCTGGGTATGTGATACCAGATCAGGATCCCAGATATGTAATCTGTTACATAGGGCTACAGATAGGTAGAGAACTGAGAACGGGTGATAAGTTTCATGAGGCAGAAAACGGGGCAAGTGTTGCAGCCAAGTCTGTTGGTCACTGTCACCCTGTATTACCAATATATTGATTCTGAACGAATGTTATTAGATACCGAACCTGATATACAAAATCATATCACTCTCTTTATTAGTAAAGAAATGATAAAATTTTGTATTGTTGGATAATGTTTTGGACATTTCCTATATCAAAAGTTGATCGGTTCAGGCACGTTATCTAAAAGCATTTATGTTCTAAATCAAACTACAGTTCTTAGTATACAGAACACACACAAGAGGAAGAGTTCAGAAATGAACGAATCCTTCTTGAGGTATTGTAGACTAGGTCATATCAATGCGACCCGACTGGCTGAGTTACATTTAGATGCATATTTAAATCAGTTTGAATTTACATCTTGTGAAACTCGCCAGTCATGTCACAAAGATAAGATGACCATAGCTCTGTTTATTGGAAACAGAGAAAGAGTTAGTGAACTCTTGGGATGATACATGTTGATGTATGAAGGTCCCCTGTCTATACATGCCAAGACCGGTTCTTTGTACTTCATTACATTCTTTGATGATCTTTTGAGACTCAGACATGTGTTCCTGTTGAAACACAAGTCTGAACCTTTTGAGATATTCACAGAATATAAGAGAGAAGTAGAGAACCAAAATACGGATATAAGCATTATGTCCTTTGATGTGATCAAGGAGGAGAATACTTGAGCACGGAAATCCTGGACTATTCTAAAGGAGAATGAGTTTCTCTCTCAGCATTACTCCTCCGTATACACCATAGCACGATGGTTTATCGGGGTGGAGCAATTGCACCCTATGTGATATGGTGTGTTCTATGGTGAGTACTACTGAGTTTCCTATTTCTTTTTGGGAGTTATGCACTTATGAAGTTGCATACCTATTGAATAGGGTTCCGATCAAATCAGTTGCCTACCACTTCATATGTGATATGGAAAGGGAAGAGCCTATACCTTAAGTTAGTTAAGATTTGGGGTTGTCCGGCCTATGTCTAAAAGCAAAATCCGGACAAGCTCGAGGCAAGGTCTGTAATGTAGAACTGGAAAGGTTCCAGCTATACAAACTACAGCAGATGATTTGGTAGAACCAAAGGATTCAGTAGATTCCAACGAACTTCAGCCTCTCCGCCGATCTAGTAGGGTTCCTCACCCACCTGAGAGATATTTCGGTTTCTCTATGACAGTGGGAGCGAGGATTGCATCATGAGATGATGACCCAACTAGTTTCGAGCTGGCCATCAGAAGTGAGACTCTGTAAGAATGGCTGGATGCTTAGTGATCTGAGATGGAATCCTTATACACCAACAAAGTATGGACTTTGGTTGCTATATCTGAAGGGTTAAATCCCCATCAGGAGCAAGTATATCTTGAGAAGATTACTTGGTGTATATGGAAAAGTTGAGACTTTCAAAACTAGACTTGTTAAAGGTTTTCGTCATCGACCAGGCGTGGATAATGATGAAACCTTTTTCTAATGGCTATGCTTAAGTCTATCCAGATCCTACTTGCCACGGCTACATACTATGACTACGATATCTGGCGGTTGGGTGCCATGACTGCTTTTCTAAATGAAGTTTTAGAAGAGAACGTCTATAAGTACACAGCCAGAGGGCTTCGTAGACAGTGGGAGCAGCAGAAATGTGTACAAGATGCTTTATAGGATAAAGCAGGTATCGCGGAGTTGGGACATCTGTTTTGATGTGTTAGTCAAAGAGTTTGACATCATCAAAATGGTAGATGAACCTTGTACATACAAAAAGGTAGTAGGGAGTATAGTGACGATCCTCGTAGAGTACGTGGATGGCATGCTCTTGATAGGGAAGGAGTTTCCTATGCTACGCTCGGTCAATCTCCGCTTATCACAATGATTCTCCATATAGGATCAATATGATACCTCCTAAATCCTGAGTTTTGGATCTATGAGATAGATCTAATTGGATGTTAGGATTCTCACTAGTTTTAGTGAGATGGTATCAACCGATCCTGGGGAGAATCACTGGAAGGGTTCCAGGATGATAAAGACGACTGAATGTCAGTCACAGGCATTGTCTTTACCCTCAGTAAAGGGACGGTATGTTGGAAGAGTTCCAAGCTAGATACCGTGGCATACTAGACGATAAAGGCAGGATACATCGCTACTTAAGATGCTACCAAAGAGGCTGTTTGGGTGTATAATGGTTCATGAGATGAACTTAGTTCCTCCCATTGTGTGACAACGGAGTTGTGGCTTATGCCAAGGAACGACCGTCCCATCAATAATACCAGACGTATTCTAAGGCAGTATCACCTGATCATGGAGATGGTTGATCTCTAAGGGATCGAGGTTAGGAGAGAAGACTCAGAGGACGACACGGCGAATCCACTCACAAAGGCCTTTTCCCAGAGAGAGACTTTAATGGGATGGTTGAGTATGAGATACTACAACCACTGCTATCAGATGGCCCTAGTGCAAGTGGGAGATTGTTAGTTATATGTATGCCCTAGAGGCCATTGCTATACATAGGATGTATATTGTAGTGGATGCTGGGACATATATAGGGAGGACTTTCTTGCTCGACATGATAGTATGCTATCTGGTTGCTCTTTACCTTAACGTGTACACAGATTGTCTCTCTATTACATGTTGGTAAAGCCCTTAGGATGTGTACTTGACTACCTGGACTATGATGCGGATCATACTAGTGGGGACATGGTAGTCCATAAGTACATCCTTCAAGGTCCCTAGTCGTGGGTGTATCGAGACGGGGCATCGATATACCAGAGTAGACTAGCGTATACCTTCTCGACCCATACAGATGGGTGATGGATGATCCCATATCTATTGGTGTTTGACATCAGAGATGATATACGGGTGCTCAGTAGAGACTGGGTACACTGGACGGACTCGCCGAGAACTCCCAGATGGTATTATACCTTACGTCAGATGGCAGTTCTCTGGTGACACTGGTACAGAGTAGTCTGTTGACCCGGGATCGTCATAGAGTCTTGTGTGGTTCCCACTGTGCTTTGATTTCCATCTTACCATGTCCAAGAGGGCGTGCAAAACGGTGGTTTTTGGGTACAGTCCCGAGTCACATGGAGGCAATGAGCGATAAGAGGGGATTCATCTCTCCCGGTATAGGGGGTTGATGTTGCGCTGTGTTCGATTGGCTATAACAGGAAATCCCTGGCCAGGGTTGCTGAGATTTACTGGTAAGTGTTACCAGTAGTTTCTCGAGTTTTTATAGACCTCATATCGACACGACTTATCGAGCTATTGGGGTCTGACGTTTACCACCCCTAGGCAAGATATGCGACATATCAGACGACGAGACCGGACTGTACGGTAGTGTTACTGGTTGGATTCACTGGAGTGTGAGCGGGCTTGCTCGTCGATCTTCTGATCGCTCAATACCCGGGTGGCCGTTACGTTTAGCAGACCGCTTGCGGCTTGTGGGTGTTTGATATGATCATCACCTGCTGCCGGCGTATTGACGAGTCTTTAGAGTCCTACACAGAGGTTTCCTGGCTCAAGCAAAACGAAATAGGAGCGCATATGAGATATGTGTGGGACCGAGAATAATACCAGTATGTGATACTGTATTCGATTCTCGCGATTTGTAACATTGATCGGTTATATGCGTTATAGCCGGGTTATCGGATCAAGTGTTGATTCGATAAGTTGTTACTATTGATATTAGTCGGTTATATGCGATATGACCGGGTCGTTAAATCAAGTGTTGATTTAGCGATTTAATGTATAATTATATATTTGATATATCACTTTACATTAACTAATATAGGTTCACTTAAATGGATTTTCTCACTTGAAGTTCACAAGTTGTATATGTGATATACTTTTGTGCACTTGATTGTATCATGTTTGATGATACATGTTAACTTGGTTAAGTGTAAAGATTAAACCATGGTTAAGTTAATGATTAGGGTTTTGATTATCTTATTTATTTATTGATTTATTTATTTGTTTTGGAAAAGATAAAGAAAGAATGGTGGCTTTGTTTGTTTGTTTGTTGAAGATTCATGAAGCTTTGACTTAGTCACCATTCTTGTCTTCATACTTAACCCTAACCATTTAAATAAACCATGGTCTATTCTCTACACTTAACTAAGGTTAGTATTATGATAAGTATTCATTTTCCTTTTCATTTTAATAACTTATCATAATATTATCATCTTCTTCTTCTTCATCTTCAAAGAAGAAAAGCTTGCCTCATCAATGGCAAGTGATGAAATCATGTGAGAAGTCCAATTCTAAAGTGAACCCACTTCCTATTTCTTCATCCTCTACCTTTTGCCAAGTAGTATAGGGTGTTTCCTTCACAAGTTTTCAAGGCTTGGTGAAGGTGGAGCTTGATCTAGTGATGCCTCGACGTAGATCATCTTCGGCATCGTCGTCGATGACCTAGCCCGCTTTTTCTCCGATGAAGCCGATGCAAGAGTCATGGTTCGATTTGGACAGCGGAGAGGACTTCATCATGGAGCTATGGAGGTGGAGAAACGGATCTACAAAGGTTGTATTTCCGTTCTTTTAGTTTAGTTGTAAACTAGTTTCTTTTTCGCCTAAAAATCTAGTCAACGATCTAGTCTAGGGTTTCTCGGCACCGCAATTTTTCAAATTGGCATGGTTGATGCCTTGTGAGACCTCCTTGGTGTGCCTAGGAACCTTTCAATTATAGACTAGGTTATATCAATACGACCCGACTAGCTAAGTTACATTTAGATGCATATTTAAATTAGTTTGAATTTACATCTTGTGAAACTTGCCGGTCATGTCACAAAGATAAGATGACCACAGCTCTGTTTATTGGAAACAGAGAAGGAGTTAGTGAACTCTTGGGATTGATACATGTTGATGTATGAGGTCCCCTGTCTACACATGCCAGGACCGGTTGTTTATACTTCATTATATTCACTGATTATCTCTCAAGATTCGGACATATGTTCCTGTTGGAACACAAGTCTGGAACTTTTGAGAAATTCAATGAATATAAGTTAGAAGTAGAGAACCAAAAACGGGTATAAGTATTATGTCCTTTGATGAGATCAAGGAGGAGAATACTTGAGCACGGAATTCCTGGACTATTCTAAAGGAGAATGAGATTCTCTCTCAGCATTACTCCTCCGTATACACCATAACACATCGGTGTATCGGGGCGGAGCAATCACACCCTATTTGATGTGGTGCGCTCTATGATGAGTACTACTGAGTTTCCTATTTCCTTTTGGGAGTTATGCACTTGTGAAGCTGCATACCTATTGAATAGGTTTCCAATCAAATCAGTTGTCTACCACTCCATATGTGATATGGTATGGGAAGAGCCCATCTCTCATAGATGTTAAGATTTGGGGTTGTCCAGCTTATGTCTAAAAGCATAATCCGGACAAGCTCGAGGCAAAGTCAGTTCTGTAGAAGTTTGTTGGATATCCCAAGCATTTGAAAGGGAATATCTTCTACCACATCGAGGGACAAAAGATGTTTTGTTTCTCAGCATGCCACCTTTATGAAAGGGAATTTCTTGTGAAGAAATTAGTGGTCATGAGGTAGAACTGGAAAGAGTTCCAGCTATACAAAACTGCAGCTGATGATTTGGTAGAACCATAGCATTCAATAGTAACCAACGAACCTCAGCCTCTCCACCGATCTAGTAGGGTTCCTCATCCACCTGAGAGATACTTCGGTTTCTCTATGACAGTGGGAGCGAGGATTGCATCATGAGATGATGACCCAACTAGTTTCGAGCTGGCCATCAGGAGTGGGACTCTGTAAGAATGGCTGGATGCTTAACGATCTGAGATGGAATCCTTATACACCAACAAAGTATGGACTTTGGTTGCTTTATCTGAAGGGTTAAATCCCCATCAGGAGCAAGTATATCTTGAGAAGATTACTTGGTGTACATAGAAAAGTTGAGACTTTCAAAGCTATGCTTAAGTCCATCCAGATCCTACTTGCCATTGCTACATACCATGAATACGATATCTGGTGGTTGGGTGTCATGACTGCTTTTCTAAATGATATTTTAGAAGAGAGCGTCTATATGTATAGAGCCAGAGGGCTTCGTAGATAGTGGGAGCGGCGGAAACGTGTGCAAAATGTTTTATGTGATAAATCAGGCATTGCGGAGTTGGAACGTCTGTTTTGATGGAGTGGTCAAAGAGTTTGACTTCATCAAAATGGTAGATGAACCTTATATATACAAAAAGGTGGTAGGGAGTATGGTGGTGATCCTCGTAGAGTACGTGGATGACATACTCTTGAGAGGAAAGGAGTTTCCAATGCTACGCTCGGTCAATCTCCGCTTATCACAATGATTCTCCATATAGGATCAAGGTGATACCTCCTAAATCCTGGGTTATGGATCTATGAGATAGATCTAATTGGATGTTAGGAATCTCACTAGTTGTAGTGAGATGGTATCAATCGATCCTGGGGAGAATCACTGGAAAGGTTCCAGGGTGATAAGGACGACTGAATGTCAGTCGCAGGCATTGTCTTTACCCTCAGTGGAGGGACGGTTTGTTGGAAGAGTTCCAAGCTAGATACCGTGACTTACTAGACGATTAAAGGCAAGATACATCGTTACCAAGGATGCTACCAAAGAGGCGGTCTGGATATATATATAAGTTCATGAGATGAACTTCGTTCCTACTATTGTGTGACAATGGAGTTGTGGCTTATGCCAAGGAACCCCCGTCCTATCTGAAATCCAGATATAATTCTTAGACAGTATCACCTGATCATGGAGATGGTTGATCTCCAGGGAGATCGAGGTTAGGAGAGTAGACACAGAGGTCAACAGTGCGGATCCACTCACAAAGGCCTTTTTCCCAGTTGAGACTATTATGATATGGTTGAGTATGAGATACTTCAACAACAGCTAATTGTTGGGTATGCGATACCACAACAGATGGCCCTAGTGCAAGTGGGAGATTGTTAGTTATATGTATGCCCTAGAGGCCGTTACTGTACATATGATGTATATTGTAATGGATGCTTGGACATATATAGGGAGGACTTTCTTGCTCGACATGATAGTATGCTATCTAGTTGTACTTTATCTTAACATGTACTCTGATTGTCTCTATGTTACATGTTGATAAAGCTCTTAGGATATGTACTCGATTACTAGGACTATGATGAGATCATACTAGTGGGGCCACGGTAGTCGACGAGTACATCCTATAACCGTTCCTAGTCGAGAGTGTATCGAGACAGGGCATCGATACACCAGAGTAGACTAGCGTATACACATCTTGACCCATATGATGGGCGATGGATGATCCCATATCCATCGGTGTTTGACATCAAGGATGGTATACGGGTTCTCAGTGGAGACTGGGTACACTGGACGGACTCGCCGAGAACTCCCAGATGGTATTATACACCACGTCAGATGGCAGTTCTCTGGTGACATTGGTACAGGTTAGTCTGTAGACCCGAGATCGTCATAGAGTCTTGTGTGATTCTCACTGTGCTTTGATTTCCATCATACCACGTCCAAGATGGCGTGAAAAAAGGTGGCTTTTGTGTACAGTCCCGAATCACATGGAGGCAATGAGAGATAGGAGGGGTTTCGTCTCTCCCGGTATAGGGTGTTGATGTTGCGCTGTGTTCGATTGGCTATAACTGGAAATCCCTGACCAGGGTTGCTGAGATCTACTCGTAAGTGTTATCAGTAGTTTCTCGAACTGTTATGGACTTCATATCGACACGACTTATCAAGCTACTGGGGTCTGACGTTTACCACCCCTAGGCGAGATATGCGACATATCAGACGGAGAGACCGGACTGTACGGGAGTGTTACTGATTGGATTCACGGGAGAAAGTACAGGCTTGCTTGTTGATCTTCTGATCGCTCAATACCTGGGTGGCTGTTACGTTTAGCTGACCGCTTGCAGCTTGTGGGTGTTTAATATGATCATCATCTACTGCCGGCGTATTGACGATTCTTTAGAGTTCTACACAGAGGTTTCTTGACTCAGGCAAAACGGAGTAGGAGCACATATATGATATGTGCGGGACCGAGAACAATACGTGTATGGGATACCGTATTAGATTCTCCCGATATGAGATATCGGCCGGGTATATGTGATATAGCCGGGTCATCGGATCAAGTGTTGATTCGATGAACTGATACAGATTATATTAATCGGTTATTTGTGAAATAGCCGGATTATCGGATCAAGTGTTGATTCGATAATTTAATGTATAATTATATATTTGATATATTAAATTACATTAACTGATATAAGCTCACTAAAAGATTCTTTTTCTCACTCGGGTAATACATTGATATATATGCGATATATGTTAATTGTATTATTTTTATTTTGTTACAATAAATATTGTATATGTGATATATAATATTGTAACATGTTAGGGTTATTAATGCAACATGTTTAGTGGAGATTAAACATGGTTAGGGTTTGATTTGCGTTAATCTTTTCTAGAACTTTCTAGAAGGTTTTGTTTTGTTTTGTGCAAAGATATTTGTGTTGATATTTTGCATAGATATTTGTTTAACCCAACCAAACCTTTTTACCATGGTTCAATCTCTACAAGGGTTAGTTCTTGTAACTTATACCATGGTTGCATTTCTAACCTCACTTGAGTTTCATTATTCATCACAAAGTAAATTGATTCTTCTTCTTCTTCCTTGAAAGCTTTCTAGCTTTTTGCTTAGTGATGATTTTGAGTGAGATTAAGAAAACAAATGAGAGCTAAAATCCTACTTCATCATCCTAATCTATCCTAGCCATTTATATTAGGGTGTTCACTTCATTTAAAAGTGAGAGCTTGTGTTAATCAAATTTCAAGGTAGATCATCTTTGTTATCGAAGATCGGAAGCAAGCATGCATCTTTCTCTTTTTGGAGCCTCTCTATAGTCCGGGAACATGATGATCGCAGCGAAGGGACCTCAACACGGAGCTTATGAAGTGAAGGACCGGACTACAAAGGTTGTAATCCCAAACTCTTAGATGTTAAAGTGTTTAACATGCTTTGTTTCGCCTAATCTCTAGTTTAAAGATCTTTGTTAGGGTTGTCCGACACGTCTAAATTTTAAATCGGGTATGGTTGATGCCTTATAGACCCTTGTGAGAATGCCTAGTAACCTTGCAGTACCCAGATTTCGGATGCCGTACGACGGATTTACGTACGAGCTATATATTGATGAGAGATCCGCACTCTTGACTCGAGGATGTCATAATATATATTGTATCGTATGTGATACTATTGAGGTGGGATTACCGACTATTATATTTATATGTATCGACTCAGATTTAGGTGGTTTCCTTACCTGTCGATTAGTCCTGTAGTTTACTTGTAGATGTTAGACTAGACTCGAGTCATACCTATTTCAAAAACTAACGAATCGTGAATATTTTATAGACAGGTCAAAGGATACTACGGATATTTTCAAAGGATGTACCTTTTCATAAAAACACCGTAGCCCTATTTTCTAAACACCACGATTCGTGCAACTTTCAAATACCAAAAATTGTATGACTCATATATAGGATTGTATATTTCATTATTGCTGCATTATTATTCATTTACCATTTATTCTACGGCTCGCTTTGCATTGCATGCTTATATGTAATTGATTCATATTCCATTGTGCATATGACATATAGTATACCTGTATACCTACATGCTTACACATATGCCTTTACATAGTTACATGTTCACCTTTATATGATGTTGTTTGAATTTGGAGAATTTAGGAACCACATGATATATTTTTATAACTTGTTGCAGTTAAATAGCGATTTTTCCTTATATGCTCATATTACTGTTTCATGTTGCATATATTATATTCATGGGTTTCGCATTGAGATATAGTTTTCATATGATGTTTTCTAGATTGTTTTACTCCTGCGTATATATATCAGTGGTATGGGACGCTGATATATATATATATATATATATATATATATATATATATATATATATATGTATACCCATCGTATATATATTAGTGGTATGGGACGCTGATATATATATACACCTACATCATATATCATCATAATGATATATGCAAATATACTTATTCATTATATATGAGGGGCCTAAATAGTCGATGAGAAGGGCCTATATGCTTGAGGCCTATGTGCTCGATGTGAGGGGCCTATATGGTCGATGAGAGGGGCCTATGTGCTCGGGGCCTATGTGCTTGATATAGTGTGTGTGTGTGTGTGTGTGTGTGTGTGTGTGTGTGTGTGTGTGTGTGTGTGTGTGTGAGTTTTACTCGATATTGAATTATATGAGATTGACTTGATATTGGATTCAGAATATTTGAGATTTACTTGATATTGTACATTCAGGATTTATGAGACTTACATGATATGAGAGCCAATTTGGGGGTTGATTTGAGGAAATTGGGATTTGGATTGTCTTGATAGACTTTGGTTCTACCACAAGGTCAGGATTCCGTGGGAATGACATGTTTTATCCCATACTCTGCATTTATTGTTTATGCATTACTTCATGTAGTAGTTGTACCTGCTTGAGTACCTTTCATGACTGCTGCATATATACATATTGCTATTTATTGCTTCATGTATTAGTAGTACCTGATAGAGTACCTTTCATGACTGTTGCATATACATATTGCCATTTATTGCTTCATGTATTAGTAGTACCTGATAGAGTACCTTCCATGACTGCTGTATTTACATACTTTTATTTTATATGCATTGCTTCATGTATTAGTTGTACCTGCTAGAGTACCTTTCATGACTACTGCATATATATATTGTCATATCATTGCTTCATGTATTAGTAGTACCTGATAAAGTACCTTACTTGATTGTTGCATACAGATTTATCATATTATTGCTTCATATATTAGTTGTACCTGCTAGTGTACCTTTCATGATTATTGCATATACATATTGCCATTTATTACTTCATATATTAGTAGTACCTGATAGAGTACCTTTCATGACTGTTGCATATACATATTGCCATTTATTGCTTCATGTATTAGTAGTACCTGATAGAGTACCTTCATGAATGTTGCATACATATTGCGTGGATATATGAGATTTATTGATTTTGGGATATTGAGATATATATTTTGTGTCGATACTTGACACTGATTTTCTGATGATTTCATTAATGATACTTGAATGTTTATACAAAAATCTCACTCTATTAAGAAAACAGTTTTCTCATTCATGATGACTTCTGTTTTTATTTTACCGCATTCATACCTCATAATTACGATATTTTGTTATCTGAGGCACTGACACGAGCACATGGGATTACACTTATGTTTAGATGTTTATCCTTGCCTTTTTATTATACTTCAGACTTTATCATATCGAGGATATATATATATATATATATATATATATATATATATATATATATATATATATATATATATTACTGATCGTTTGACCTAGGATTTAGTCATACATACGATTTCTGCTCTGTGATGTTTTCTACTCACGAGTTGGCAACTCACCCCCGTTGTGCCACAGTTTCTTACAGGTTTTTCCGTACATGTTTCATTGCGGCTTTGCTGGCACACTGCTTTCCTTCCGGATGATTGCTTTGGTAGGTGGGTTCACTTGCATTGTGACCACCATTGTACATTTATTTATATTTAGTTGTATCTAGTAAAACTCCATCAACCAGACATGTATATTATTTGACTTAGAGACCAGTTGTATATTCTTTCGACCTTAGAGTCGCGCGTTTTATTATTATGGGTTTTCATGTTGATTTGAGTTTCCTTTTCAGTTTTGATCCTCGCCCTTCGGCGTTGTATATTATATTGCTTGCGTGGTTGTGACCGTCGATTGACGAAGAGCTAGCTCCCGCTTGAGGATGCCTTTTTTCATTGTGCATATATTATTCATGTTGTACCCCGTTTGTGGCCAGTATTTACAAAGGAAACTCTGCCGAAATTTTCTAAAAAGACTTGATATTTTAAAATGCAATTCTTCGGCTTATGTTATTTAAAAACCACTTGTTTTATAACATATTTTCTACACTTCTTTAAAATTGGTTTAGATTTCTGGGCTTTTGGCTTACTTGAATTAGATGGGGTCCTATAGACTTCATATAATTCAAGAGCCAGTTACGTACTACTTCGGGTCGTGACAGCACAACTGGGACAAGCTAACCCCGGGCCTATGACTCAAGCATTAGCTACCATAATCGCCTTGCCACGGGTAATAAAGGATCTCACAATCACAATCCTTTACAAGCTCCACCCAATGGCGTTGTCTCAACAATCAAAACCCGCTGCAGGAATATGTACATTAAGCTCTGGTGGTCCGTGAAAATCTGACACGACTCTCCACACAAGTAGTGTCCTAAATCTTCAACGCACGACCACCGCGGCCATCTCCAGATCATGAGTTGAATATCCTGCTCGTACTTCCTCCAACTGTCGGGATGCAAAAGCGATAACTCTGTAGTGCCACATCAGTACACAATTGAGCCCCACTCACGAAACATCATAGTTAAACAACAAAGTCACCCGATCCAGAAGGCAAAGAAAGAAATGGTGCAGTTGTCAACCGAGTCTTCAACTGCTGAAAACTCCGCACGCATGCCTCAGTCCAAGAAAAGGAACCTCCTTCCCGGTCAGTCCAGTCAACGGTGCAACGATACACAAACAATCCTGCACGAAACGGCGGTAAAAACCTGCTAAGCCTAAAACCGTGGACAACTGTCCCCGTTGCAAGTCTGGGCCAAGCTGTACGGCCTCGATCTTATCGGGTCCATACGAATACCGTCTCCCGTAACTACAAGACCTAGGAAGACAACACAATCAATCCTGAAGGAACACTCCGAGAATTTAGCAAACCGCTGGGGCTCTCCCAATGTCTGCAAAGAAAATCTTCAAGTGCTGCTCAAGTTCCTCACGACACATTAGAAAAGACCAGAATGTCATCAATAACACAACAATAAACTGGTCGAGGAATGGCCTGAAGGAATCTGGTTCATCACATCCACGAATGCTGCTAGGGCATTGGTGAGTCCAACGACACCACCAAAACTCATACTGCCCGTAGCGCGCACAAAAGCAGCCTTCGGAATGTCATCATTATGAACCTGCAACCTATGATGACCCGATCCCATACAAACTAAGAAAATGTCTGGCACTCTGGAGCAAGTCGAACAAATCATTAATGCGAGGTAAAGGATACCTATCCGCACCGTAACTCGGTTCAATGACGATTAATCAACACACCACCTCATACTGCCGTCTTTCTCCCTGACGAACAGAATAGGAGCTCCCCAAAGAGAAACACTTGGACGTACAAGTCCCCCTATCTAGCAACTTTGCACTGATCCTTAAGCTCCCTAAGCTCTGCCGGCTCATCTGGAATCACGTCGGAAAACCCTCGCACGATAGGAACCCGGTCCTACAAACCCACTGTAGCTTCGGTATCACTAATGGAAGACAAGAATCCTCGACATCCTCTCCTTAAAAGCCGACTAGCGAAAAAGGATGAATTGAATCTGTGAGGGGCGGCACCACTATCCCTCGGCACAACAAGAACTGACTTGTTGGGAAAACAAAACCGAATATTTTTCTCGCGGCAGTCCACAGACGCCTAGCACGTAGCTAACCAGTCCATGCTCAGGAGAACGTCAAATCCAACATCTCAACAAGGATCAAAATGACGGACAAATCTCAATCTCCTAACCGATTGGCACACGACTGAAATATGTGTCGCGCAATGAAAGAATCGCTGACAGAAATTATCACAACAACGGCTGATCTAGCATACACAACTTTCGACCCAACCATGGCAAAAAGGGTGTAAAACAAATGAGTGCATAGATCCCGAACAAAACGAACCTACGAATCAAAGAACATACGAAAAGAATACCTGAAAACTCTACATTGGACGCCCGCGCGTCCCAATGAGTAGAAGCAAACTCTGGTGTCTGCCCCCTACCCGCAACTGGCCGAACTCCTCTTCTGCCAACCTATCTCCTCTGAGCGAACCCTTCACGACCATGACCTCTCCGAACATGAGTTTGACGTGGTGCTATGGAAAAATTCCTGATGAGGTGATGAAGGCTCCCGCACCAGAAACATCCACGCGATGACTGCTGACCCTCCTGAGGATGAGAGCTGAACGACTGTCCTCGTCCTAAGCCTCTTGTAACAACCCTAATTTTCATATACAAATTTTTAAAATATTTTTTCAAAAATCCATAAAGTTTAGCCTGAGCATAAGATATAAGTAATTATTTTTCTTTTTAATTACAAGTTAAAAGAATATAATAACTCCATTTTTAGTGTACAAAAATTTTCTTAAAAATTAATGTATACTTGGGGTATTTACATTTTCTGTAACTACTTTAAATAATTAAATAGCTCCATAATTACAAGATGGAGCTTGTAGCTCATTGGTAATACCTTGCACTGCTGAACCAAGGCACCAGAGTTCAAATCCCATACCCCACATTAATTTTAATATTATTTTGTTTTAAATTTTATAGAAGTCCAACAGTCAACACGTGATAACTCCATAATTTCCCAGTATACCTGAAAAAGTAAATACACCAGTGAGCACCCCAAGAGACCCCCATACCTACCCATGCCTTGACTCGGCTCGACTCGGGCCGGCGCCGCCGGCCGGACTCGGCCGGACGACCGAGTCGCCTGAAGGGAAACTGTGCCTTTTCACATTCCCAGCTCCCCTGCACACTCTATTTAATTGGATCGTTTCCAGAGAGCCCATTAACCACCATTTACTCTATTTTTAATGATTTTTTAATACATTTTTACATTTTTATATTTTTTAAATCAAAACCCTTCATCTACCCTAACCCTAGCCTAACTCTATAAATACTACCCTAAACACCACCCCCTCACTCACATTTCTGAGCTAACTCTCAAGAAAAATCCTTAGAACTCTAGTATGCAATCGAAGTGAGCGAAATACGAAGCCCCGTCAAATTTTCCGGTCACCTTTCGAAGACGATTCTAGGAGCTCCCGGCGACGAAACGACGCACCGACGATTCCTCCCATTCCACATCCCTCTCTTTGTTGTCCTAAACCCGTAAGTCCCTAAATTCTATCCCTCTATTCTTATCTAAAATACGGAATTACAAAACCTGACGGAATCGGAACAAATCCGATTTCCAATTCGGTTTCTTCTTAAAACTTCACTTTTCTTAATACAATTATACCTAAACCTTTTCATATTGACTATTAATCACTACTAAACAAGTTGAACAAGTTTCATGACAATCTAATTCCATTTGTAACTTTTACGGTACTTTTTCATTAAAATACCATATAGTTTCTTTTTCGACATTTAAACCATTAAACTTGCTATATCTTTAAGTAGATCACGAGGTAACGACCTACCTCCTCACACACTCATATGCAATATAGCATGATACCCTCAGGAACTTAGAAGACGGGAAAAACGACACTGTTTCATTTAAATACCATTTACTTAATAAAACCGTTTTTCTTAACGATTGGTATTTAAACAAATCTTTGCAAAGCGCCACTACAACCCATTTGGGGAACCCGTTCGGGATGGGGCAGATTATCGCACATCCTCGGGTTTAGTAGTGTGAGATTCAGACCTCCGCAAGGAGCATTCGGTCTCGAAAGATTTAAAATACGACATCTTAAGAAAATGGGATTTTTAGAATATAAAATATATATTAAAATTATTTTTGTATAAATATATGTATATTTATCATTAAAATACCTATTTTGTTATGATATAAATATTCCACCTTTTTCTAAAAATCACAAGATTCATTTTACATTAAAATACCATGAATTCCATGCAAGTTTAATATTACACTTTAATACCATATATTATGAAAGTTAGGTTATTCTCATTAGAATTGTCACAGGTATAAAATCTACAATTATTACAACTTTAAAAACGATAATAAATACTTGGGGTGTATTTTGAAAACTATACAAAGTATTTTTACATAAAACCCCCTCAAGTTCTATAAATTACCCTAAGAATCCTAGTAAACATAAGTTTAAGCGGGACCAATCTCTTGAGCCTCAGGGAGTCGGAGAAGTGGGTGCTTGCCTATCTAAGGTAGACAAATTAACAACAGTGTTATCAATACGGTAATCGTCTTTGAAAAAGACACAAATACTGCCGCCTATGTGCAGCGGTTACCAATAACATCAAAACAATTAGGACTTCAATTTACTTTTCTAATTGTCTGACTCAGTTTGAATCTCATTATAATCTGACTTGAATATGATTCAAGTACAATCTACAATCTACAATTTACAATATTATAATTCAACATGAATCCATGAATCCATTATTCCAGATATTCAATCTATCAACTTGACTGAACCGAACCATGGATATACATTCCATTTACATGATTATCCATGATTCTACAGTTACATACATGATTCTCCAGTTACATCCGTTTACTGATATCATGGTTTCGGTCAGTCATCCAATTATACAATCTATACAGTTTACAATACAAGACAATACAAGTTACAATACAATACAAACAAGACATCGCGGGTTTTAAGGGGTAGACTGGTACGGAATATGTTAAAGGTGGCATGAGGTGGTCACTTAAAACGTAATTACATCCATGCCGTTGTTCCGTGGTATTATCGACGGAGCCTTATACTACGGGTTACCAAAGTCTCCGGTGTCAGTGGGACTCCTCTCGTATACACTGGCATTTTCTGTACCAAGCTACAAACAACAGCGTTAACACAACACTATAACAATATAATACAACATTAAAAGTTACCTTCTTATTCTGTCTATCGTACTTCTCCCTTATCTTTGGGATTTACCGAGCGATTTGTTCGCTGACGACATTCTCTTTCTTTCTTTTTTGAATGTCGTCAGGTGATCTGGACATTCCTGAGATCGAGCCCTCTGCTGAAGACTTGGACCAGTTCAGTGAAGACCCCGAGCTTTATTTTTTTGTACACTCTCCATTCAGTACTTTTTCATTTCTGTTATGCCATTGTTTAGGCATTGTTTTTATCAGTTGTATATACTTTCCATGCATTGTACAGAAAGAATGTGAATAAATAAAATTGCTGTTTTTAATTATATCTTGTCTCTTATGCTTTACTTTTATATTGCTTGGATACGCTTAACGTATTTACTTCACAGTAAATACTTAGCGGCCTCGTCCTGTCCCCTTCGCCGTATATCGGAAAGCGAGGTGTGACAAGTTTTGTTGGTGGCACATGCAGGTCAGAGCTGTATGGAACCCTAAGTAATATAAATTACAAGAACCAGCAACTAAAACATTCTTTACAATTCATACCTCTTGAATCTTATCATTTCATGAACTTTGAATCTGTCCTAACCCAAAATTCTCTCATCTCTTTTACAATCTTACCATAACCTTCGCATCCTTTCATTCCTTCACACATTTTTCATACACTATCAAGTACTTCTAACACCTTGTAACACCTTAGCAGCCATAAAAGCTAAGACGGTTGACCATGGTAACACTAGTAATTCACTTTCACATTCTCAATCCATTGCACCACTTTGTTATTCTTCACACACTGTCAGTACCCCAGTCACTAAATTTCCTAAAATTTGTTACACTTTCCTTTTACAAATTTCGAGGACGAAATTTTTATAAGGAGGGTAGAATGTAACAACCCTAATTTTCCTATCCAAATTTTTTAAATATTTTTTCAAAAATCTATAAAGGGGTATTTTAGCCTGAGCACAAGATATAAGTAATTATTTTATTTTTTAATTACAGGTTAAAAGAATGTAATAACTCCATTTTTAGTGTACAAAAATTTGCTTAAAAATTAATGTATGCTTGGGGTATTTACATTTTCTGTAACTACTTTAAGTAATTAAATAGCTCCATAATTACAAGAAGGAGCTTGTAGCTCATTGGTAATACCTTGCACTGCTGAACCAAGCCACCAGAGTTCAAATCCCATACCCTACATTATTTTTAATATTATTTTCTTTTAAATTTTATAGAAGTCCAACAGTCAACACGTGATAACTCCATAATTTCCCACTACACCTGAAAAAGTAAATGCACCAGTGAGCACCCCAGGAGACCCCCTACCTACCCATGCCTCGACTCGGCCCGACTCGGTCGAGTCGGCCGGCGGCGGACCGGCCGACTCGGGCCAGCGCCGCCGGCCGGACTCGGCCGGACGGCCGAGTCGCCTGAAGGGAAACTGTGCCTTTTCACATTCCCAACTCCCCCGCACACTCTATTTAATTGGATCATTTCCAGAGAGCCCATTAACCACCATTTACTATATTTTTAATGATTTTTTAATACATTTTTACATTTTTTTTAAAATCAAAACCCTTCATCTACCCTAACCCTAGCCTAACCCTATAAATACTACCCTAAACACCACCCCCTCACTCACATTTCTAAGCCAACTCTCAAGAAAAATCCTTAGAACTCTAGTGTGCAATCGAAGTGAGCGAAAGGCGAAACCCCGGCGAATTTTCCGGTCACCTTCCGATGACGATTCTAGGAGCTCCCGGCGACGAAACGACGCACCGACGACTCCTCCCATTCCACATCCCTCTCTTTGTTGTCCTAAACCCGTAAGTCCCTAAATTCTATCTCTCTATTCTTTTCTAAAATACGGAATTACAAAACCCGACGGAATCGGAACAAATCCGATTTCCGATTCGGTTTCTTCTTAAAACTTCACTTTTCTTAATACAATTATACTTAAACCTTTTAATGTTGACTATTAATCACTACTAAACAAGTTGAACAAATTTCATGACAATCTAATTCCATTTGTAACTTTTACGGTACTTTTTCATTAAAATACCATATAGTTTCTTTTTCGACATTTAAACTATTAAACTTGCTATACCTTTAAGTAGATCACGAGGTAACGACCTACCTCCTCACACATTCATATGCAACATAGCACGATACCCTCGAGACCTTAGAAGACGAGAAAAACGACACTGTTTCATTTAAATACTATTTACTTAATAAAACTGTTTTTCTTAACGATTGGTATTTAAACAAATCTTTGCAAAGCGCCACTACAACCCATTTGGGGAACCCGTCCGGGATGGTGTGGATTATCACACATCCTTGGGCTCAGTAGTACGAGATTCAGACCTCCGCAAGGAGCATTCGGTCTCGAAAGATTTTAAATACGACATCTTAAGAAAATGAGATTTTTAGAATATAAAATATATATAAAAATTATTTTTGTATAAATATATGTATATTTATCATTAAAATACCTATTTTGTTATGATATAAATATTCCACCTTTTTCTAAAAATCACAAGATTCATTTTACATTAAAATACCATGAATTCCATACAAGTTTAATATTACACTTTAATACCATATATTATGAAAGTTAGGTTATTCTTATTAGAATTGTCACAAGTATAAAATCTACAATTATTACAACTTTAAAGACGATAATAAATACTTAGGGTGTATTTTGAAAACTATACAAAATATTTTTACATAAAACCCTCTCAAGTTCTATAAATTACCCTGAGGACCCTAGTAAACATAGGTTTAAGCGGGACCAATCTCTTGAGCCTCAGGAAGCCGGAGAAGTGGGTGCTTGCCTATCTAAGGTAGACAACTTAACAACGGTGTTATCAATACGGTAATCGTTTTTGAAAAAAACACAAATCCTGCCACCTATGTGCAGCGGTTACCGATAGCATCAAAACAATTAGGACTTCAATTTACTTTTCTAATTTTCTGGCTCAGTTTGAATCTCATTATAATCTGATTTGAATATGATTCAAGTACAATCTACAATCTACAATTTACAATATTACAATTCAACATAAATCCATGAATCCATTATTCCAGATATTCAATCTATCAACTTGACTGAACCGAACCATGGATATACATTCCATTTACATGATTATCCATGATTCTATAGTTACATACATGATTCTCCAGTTACATCCGTTTACTGATATCATGGTTTCGGTCAGTCATCCAATTATACAATCTATACAGTTTACAATACAAGACAATACAAGTTACAATACAATACAATACAAGCAAGACATCACGGGTTTTAAGGGGTAGACTGGTACGGAATATGTTAAAGGTGGCATGAGGTGGTCACTTAAGACGTAATTACATCCATGCCGTTGTTCCGTGGTATTATCGACGGAACCTTGTACTACGGGTTACCAAAGTCTCCGGTGTAAGTGGGACTCCTCTCGTATACACTGGCATCTTCTGTACCAAGCTACAAACAACAGCGTTAACACAACACTATAACAATATAATACAACATTAAAAGTTACCTTTTTATTCTGTCTATCCTACTTCTCCCTTATCTTTGGGACTTACCGAGCGATTTGTTCGCTGACGACATTCTCTTTCTTTCTTTTTTGAATGTCGTCAGGTGATCTGGACATTCCTGAGATCGAGCCCTCTGCTGAAGACTTGGACCAGTTCAGTGAAGACCCTGAGCTCTAGTTTATTGTACTCTTTCCATTCAGTACTTTTTTATTTCTGTTATGCCATTGTTTTTATCAGTTTTTACTTTCCATGCATTGTACAGAAAGAATGTGAATAAATAAAGTTGTTTTTAATTATATCTTGTCTCTTGTGCTTTACTTTTATATTGCTTAGATACGCTTAACGTATTTACTTCACAGTAAATACGTAGCAGCCTCGTACCGCCCCCTTCGCCGTATACCGGGAAGCGGGTCGTGACGCCTCTGCTACTCCCACGACGGTCACGAAATCTGTCTCGGCGACTGAACCTCTGTCTCGGGGCTGACACACCTGTACTAGCCCTCCTCGGTCCTCGAACTCCCAAAATCTCTGGAAGACGTGCCTCGTCCACTAGGGCTGCATCCACCGGTGCTGCGTAAGTGACGAAATGTTGTGTACTGACCGCAAGGAACAACTGGGTAACAGGGGTGGCAACCTTTTGTCGCTGCGCTCTACCGGCCTCAACCAAAGAGCTCATCGTCTGGCGCAAGTCCTGCATATCTGCCTCAAGCCTGGCGATACGGTCTATCGAAAGCAGATCCATCAGCTCCTGTGCAACGGGCGTACCATCCTGATCAGTCCTCGTCTCACACGATCCAACTCTGACCTCGGCCCTCGCTGCATCACTCTGAGTCCTCATAGTCATTGGCAGCAAAGGCTATAAATGGAAAAGGATTCGATAAGAATACGGGAATCGAATCACAAGGATATGTATCATCAAGAAAGGAATTTCAAGCAATTTGTACTTAGGTCACTTTAGACGGAGTACCGTGTCGTGAGTATGCCGCGGACATACACACACTACTTACTCTGCTTAAGCTACCTACTCCATCATACCAAAGCCATCCTACACTCCGAAAGGTAAAACCTAGTGCTCTGATACCAATTTTGTCACGACCCGAAATTTGGCACGTGACGGCCCTTAAACTACGCGACGTCTACAGGCGTAACGCAATTTAAGTAAGCCGAAAACCCAGCAATCTAAACCATCAAAAGTAGTAAGTGATAAGAACATTGTTAAAACTTTTGAAAATCTCGAGTACAAATTCTTTAAAGTCAAATTTTAGTTTCTTAAAAATTTTGGCAGCACCTCCTTTATAAAAACTAACCCCAAAAATGGGTGCAAAATAAATATAAGTAAAGCATCCCCAACGAGATCAAATCCACGCCCAAAGACGGAAAACAACCACCACAATAGATATACGACGCCGTAGCGAAGAAATAAAAGACGATATAAGTAAAACTGCATAAAAGACATCCAAGTCAACAAAATATACAATATCGTCCTCATATCAAGTCTCTAAGTCATACACATGAAAGTGGTAGATGGAGAGTACATGGTACAAAGATAACAATAAACAATATCGGATAGCCGCAAAACCCATCTATAGCAAAACTGCGCACAGTCAGCCGAAGCGGTATCCGCTGCAAAAGATGATACGAAAGATGAAAAGCCTGCCGCGACTGCCTTGAGAGACTACCTGCAAAACACTGTGGCACAACGGGGGTGAGTTGCCAACTCGTGAATAGTAAATAACATATGCAGGTAATCACAAGTATGCACGTATAGCGCGAATCTAATGCATGCAAGCTGATAGCAATAAATGGCCATATGTAAGCAGCAGTCATGAAAGGTACTCGATCAGGTACAACTAATACATGAAGTAATAAATGACAATATGTATGCAACAGTCATGAAAGATACTCTATCAGGTACAACTAATACATGAATCAATGCATAACAAATAAATGAGAAGTATGGAATAAACATGTCATCCTCACGGAATTCTGACCTCATGGCAGGACCAAAGTCCATCAAGACAATCTAAATCCCAAATTTCCTCAAATTAGCCCCCAAATTGGCTCTCATATCCTATAAGTCTCATATATCCTGAGTGTCCAATATCAAGTAAATCTCATACATCCAGTATCCAATATCAAGTAAATCTCATATATCCTGAGTGAGTATATTGCAAGATCATTATGATGATGTATATAAATTAGATATGTATACATATATATTAGCGTTCCATTCCACTAATATATATATATATATATATATATATATATATATATATATATATATATAACAGCGTCCCATTCCACTGTTATATATACCTAGGAGTAAAAATATCATGAAAACAAGTGTCTAATATCGACACATAAATACTGATCTATCAGGCGCCGTCACCACGACTGGCCCTCCTGATCGGTACATATCATTCGCTATCCTGAAAACTCGAGTGCCTAGCTCTGACACTCGAAATTCAACGTATCCATACGTACATGACTCTAGTCGGTATCCCCACGATAACCACCGAGTCATAGGTACTGTCACCAGTAGGTATGGTTCCTCCACTAACTCATCGTCTACTCTACGAAATTCTTGTCCCGGGGTACCTCCGGGCCCCACCATGTACCCGCACACGGTTCCCTCCGTTCCTCACGTGGGGTATATATATATCAGAACCGATAAATCTATAGTGGATGCTAAAATATCATTTCAAGAGAAACTGGGGTTTTCAAATAATGCATAATTTCATGAAACTACCACGGTCCTCAAATCCAGAAAACATCATGAAAAATCCATATCTCAATGCGAAAATCTATGAATATAATATATGCAACAGAAAACTGTAATGTGAGCATATAAAGGAAAAACCGCT
Organism: Agapanthus africanus; assembly: GCA_030015575.1. Taxonomy (NCBI): domain Eukaryota; kingdom Viridiplantae; phylum Streptophyta; class Magnoliopsida; order Asparagales; family Amaryllidaceae; genus Agapanthus; species Agapanthus africanus. Next base: position 823,867,642 of record CM057338.1, on the reverse strand, counting down.
ATTTAACTGCAACAAGTTAAAATATATATCATGCGATTCCTAAGTTCTCCAAGTCCATATAACATCAAATAAATGTGAACATGTAGCTATAACCAGATATATGTGTAAACATATAGGTATAGCAATGTATATGTATCTATCTATCAGTAATGATGTAACACCCTCCAGGTATAAGTGTAAGTATGTATGAGAGATGTATATGTAGCTATGTCTCATATGTGTATATACCTATCACTAATGGTACAATAACATATAGGTATATAGGTAACTAGCATGTAAGCATGTCAAGGCATATGTGTAAGCATGTAGGTATACAGGTATGCTATATGTCATATGCACAAAAGGAAATAGGGATCATGTCTCAATGTCCCTAAACAATACAATATCACATATGTATAGGTGTTGTGCATGTTATGGCAATTACTGACGGTGTGTGTGTAGCATAAAATTAGTGCTCGTGAAATATGAACTGTCAATAATGGTGTCGTGTCTCATTAATACTAAGTCCATACACAAGAAAATGAGATAAGCAATAAAGGTATACATGCACAATCAATATCCGTATACTTCTAACTAATAGTCATGTCATTTGATCTAGGCCAGACGCATAACACCATACGGGAGATCCTCCTGTAGATGTTAAATCTATTCACCAACAATCCTGGCTAAGTAAAACTAACAACTCGCTTTCCCTTCTTCGCAGCGCCCGAAGTCCCCGCCTGCGATCCTGAAAGCATAAAACAATATAACAAGTATATATATTAGCAATCGACCAATAACACATACCAACTATGCTTGACCGACGCACCAAATCCAAACATACTCTCAAGTGTTCGTCCAGTGGCTAACGCGCATAGCGACACTACGAAACCAACTCAAGAGCAAAAGCTACACAAAGACACGAACGATATCGGCACGACCCTAGCTAGGAACGCAAAGCGACACAACTACCAAGCTTAGACCCTGATCGTACCGATCGCGCATTCACAACACAAGATATAGCGTGGAAATTTCTAGCAACAAAATGTAATAAATGCTCATAAATGCAAAATGCCACCTTTCTTTTCTTTTCTTTTCTTTTAAAAAAAATAAATTCCTTTAACACAAAATATCTAGATATTTGGCAAGAATGGATTAAGACTAATTCTAGTGATAAGTTTAGTATATATTCTCATTAGAAGTGATTAACCCAAACTAAAAAGTAATTACCACTAATAAAGTGCACAAATAAAGCATTAAAATAATATTTTAATTAGGGAAAAATTCTATGTGAACCAAAACTTCCAATTGACCCCCAAAGCCCGCGCACTAGCTTCATTCTAGCTAAACTAGGTGCCGTCAAGTCTATACAGAAGTTTGATCACAATCGGGTTAAAACGGAAAACACTGACAATTTTACCCTAAAACGGAAAAATTCGCATAACGATTTCTAAAACGTTACAGAAATGGAGTATTCTCTGAAGCTCGGGTTCAAGGCCTCAAATAACGCGGCGGAATACGAGACCTTGCTGGCCGGACTGCGCATAGCCTCCGGGCTGGGGCTAAAAACGATCCAAGTCCGCAGTGACTCTGCCCTAGTCGTTGGACAAGTGACCGGCCGATTCGAAGCACGAGAGCCTCTGATGGTGTCACGCCCCGCTTCCCAGTGTACGGCGAAGTGGACGTGACAAGGCCCGCTACGTATGTACTCAGAAGTACATACGCTAAGCGTAACTAAGCAATATAAAATGAATCACAAGAGACGAATAATAGAAATAACAGCAACTTTTATTAATAACATTCTTTATACAATGCATGAGATGAAAATACATCTGAAATGAAAAAGCAATGCCTAAACAGTGGCATAACAATAAAAGGAAATACTGGAAAGAACAAGATACAATGTCTAGAGCTCTGGGTCTTCCTGGAACTGCTCCAAATCTTCACTTGTGGGCTCGGTCTCAACTTGGTCCAACGCACCTGACGACATTCAAAGAAGAGAGAAATAGAATGTCGTCAGCGAACAGGTCGCTCGGTAAGTCCCAAAGAAGAATGAAGAATGAGAGTGACAGAGTATAGTATTTTCTAAAGTATTGTATTGTAGAATATTATGAAATATTGTTTAACGTAATTGTTTGTAGCTTGGTACAGGAGGATGCCAGTGTATACGAGGGGAGTCTCTATATGCCAGAGACTAAGGGCACGTATAGTACAAGGAACCGTTTATGCCACGGTACAACAGCAACGGAATATAGGTTAGGTGTCTTAATCTGACCACCTCATTCCACTTTTAACATCTTCCGTACCAATCTACCCCTTTAAACCCCGCGATGTCATGTTTGTATTGTTATCTTGTAAACTTGTAATGATTGCTTGATTGACTTGATTAACTGATTGACTTACCGAAACCATGATATCAGGAAACGGTTATAACCGTAGAGTCATGTAAATGGAATACTGGAAACTTGTAAAAAGAATATCCATGGTTCGGTTCAGTCAGACAGATTGTTAACTGATTCTGGGATTCATGTATTCAAGTTGTGTTGGAATATAATTGAAATATAGATTGACTTGAAATATATTCAAGTCAGAATTAGTCAGACTCTAACCCGAGTCCGACTAAAAGAAATATAATTTGAAGTTCAATATTAGCTAGGGGCCTTATTGTAATTTGTGAAACTTGAGGGGGTTTTATGTAAAAATACTTTTGTATAGTTTTCCAAATACACCTCAAGTATTTAATAATCGTCTTTATTGTTATAATGAATGTGAATTTTATTTGTGTTATTCTAGTGAATATATCCTAATAAAAGTATTAATTGTTTATTTGAAATTCGTGTTATTTTAATGTAACTTTTAATCTTTGAATTTTAGGAAAAAGTGGAAATTTTATATTATAACAAAATAAATGTTTAAATGATAATTATATATAATTAAACACATAAATAATTTTTAAATGAATATTTTATTTACAAAAATACCACTTTCTTTAAATATCGTATTTTAAACCTTTCGAGACCGAATGCTCCTTGCGGAGGTCTGAATCTCGCACTACTAGCCTGCGGGTGCACGATGAACCGTGCTATCCCTAACAGGTTCCCCAAAGATGGTTTGTAATGGCACTTTGCTCAGGTTTTTATAAATACTTTTAATTTAGGGAAAAGGTTTTCTAAATATAGGGTATTTATTTGTAAAAGTATATAGTTCTCCATATTTTAGTTGTTAGGGTTTCCTAGACCATCTAACCTATATTCTATGGTCTAAACGATGAGTCATTAGAAGCCTCAAATCGCCTCTTCACCGTCGAATGCAGCCAGGTAAGTGCCAGGTAAGTGGGAAGGAACCACAGTCGTGGGCCCAATTAAAAACCACTAGCCTTAGACACACTTGCCTAGACCCACAAGACAGTTTAGATAAACGATCGATGTCCATGACCAATCGTGCTTTCATTTTATATAAGTTTTATTTAGAAAAGTTTACAATTTAAAGGTTAAATTAAAAGTTATAAAGGTTATGGTATTTTAGTGAAAAAGTCCTATAATATTGTATTCTGTATTTTTTGTTATTTATCAATTAGGGTTATAATGAGTGTGTGTAAGGGTAGGTCATTACCCCGTGACTTATATTAAGTTTTGGTGAAGTTTCAAGGTGAAATAAGCTATGTTAAACTTAAGGGTATTAAGGTGCAAGAATACGGTATTCATAAACGTTATCATTTCATGTGTGAAATTTCATCCAAATTGAATGAAACAAGTTTTGTTATCAAAATAAACATGATTAAGAGTGAGGGATCTAATTAGAACATTAAAATTGAACTTGATGGTATTTTTATGCAAGAAATACGGTTTTGTAAAGAAATTATCATTTCATGTAGAAAAGTGTGATTAAATTTGATTTAAGGGTGATTAATAGTCAACATGCAATAGGGTTGATAATATGTATTAGGTGACAAGTGGAATTTTAAAGAAAAACCGGATCGGGAATCGGTTTGTCCGATTTCCGTCGGTTCCAAAAAGTCGTATTTTACAATTATAGAAAAGAAAGATAGAAGGTTGGGACTTACGGGTTTGGACAAGCTAAGCGTTCTTAAAGGTGTGGTGGTTGCCGATTCGTTGGAAACGTCACGTCGGTCTTGATCCGGTCGCCGGAATCCGTCGTCGGTTTCGGCAGCGCTTCGCTTCTCGCTCTTTGCACCAAGTTCTCAAGAGTTTTAGAGAGTATGCTTAGAGTTGTGAGGGGAAAAGGTAGAGGGTAGGGACCTTTATATAGGGCTAGGCTAGGGTTAGGGTTAGGGTAGATGAAAAGTTAAAAAAATAAAAATGTGATAAAATGTAATAAAAATGTATTAAAAGTGGAGTAATTGGGGGTTTTAAAGAGCTCTGGAAGTGGTATGAGGCTGAAACTTTGCAGGTGAGTAGGGAATACCAAAAGACACAACTTTCATGTTGTGACCCTCGCCGGAATCGGCCGAATCGGAGGTGACTCGGCCGTGACTCGGTCGGATCACTGAGTCGGCCGAGTCAAGGCCGAGTTGGCCGATTCCCGACCGAGTCCGGTGACCTGGATCTCCCCCGGCGGTTCATCTACCCTCTGCAAGTGTTACATCTTTGGGTGTAGTGGGGTTTTTGTGAGATATGCACGTGTAAACTCTTGGTATTCTAAAGGTTTTTTTAAAAATCAATAATAAAAATAATGTGGGGTATGGGATTCGAACTCTGGTGGCTTAGTTCAGCAGTGCAAGGTATTACCAATGAGCTACAAGCTCTTGCTTGTAATTATTGTAAAGAGATAGATACTTAAAGTGTTATCAGCAACATTAATACTCCAAGTATACTTCAATTTTAAATCAAATTTTGGTATACAAAAATTGGAGTTGTTACAGATGGTGAGGTACCTGGCCGAGGTAAGAAGATTGCGAAAGGACTTCGACGAAGTCCAGGTCAAGCAAATTCCTAGACAGCTCAACGCCCAAGCCGACGCCTTGAGTAAGCTGGTTTCGTCTTACATGGCCAACAACAAGAGGAACCTCCTCTTCGAGGTCCAGCCACGGCCCAGCGTGGAAGACGAGGCAACAATGCTCCAAGTGTATACAGCCCGGGAAGAAGACCGGGATTGGAGAAAGCCCCTCGTGGAATTCCTGAGGGAAGGTACGCTCCCAGAAGATCAGGGAGAAGCCCGACGCCTCCGAGCCAAAGCTCGCCATTTCGTCTGAAGCAATGGGAACCTCTATAAGAAGTCTTTCACTCGGCCTCTGCTCCAGTGCGTCGACCCCCACGAAGCCGACTACGTCCTCCGTGAGATCCACGAAGGGGTTGACGGTGCACACCAAGGGTCCCGCACCTTAATCCAGAAGGACTTGCTCCAGGGGTACTACTGGCCGACCATTCATCAGGACGCCCGGAAGCTTGTCAGGAGATGCAAGAGCTGCCAACTCCATAGAAGCATACCCCGCCTTCCTGCTACTGAGCTAACCGCCTTAACCTCCCCTTGGTCGTTTGCCCAGTGGGGAATGGACATGATAGGCCAGTTCCCTACTGGTACGGGCGGGCACAAGTACGTCCTCGTCGCAGTGGACTACTTCACGAAATGGATCGAGGCCATTCCCATCAGGAAACCGGACGCCACCACGACTATTAAGTTCCTACAGAACAACGTGATACTCCGGTTCGGCATCCCATGGTGCATCACCACCGACCACTGAACAAATTTCGAAAATGAAAGAGTTAAGGAATTTTGCAGCGAATATCACATCTTCATGAAATTTGCCGCGGTCGTGCATCTCCAATGCAATGGGTAAGCCGAGGTCGCTAATCGGGACGTCCTCCGAGGTATTCAAACATGCCTAGAAGGATGCCAAGGCAGTTGGGTCGAGGAATTACCCCGGGTCCGATGGGCCCTGCGCACGTCGAAGAAACCCCCCACCGGGGAGACCCCTTTCAGCCTCTGCTACAGAACCGAGGCAATGGTCCCAGCGGAGATCGGGCTCCCCAGTCACCGGGTCGAGTACTTCGATCATGAAGCGAACACCTCGGCACTCCGAACTAACCTGGACATCTTGTTGGAGATACGAGATCGGGCTCAGATCAGAACTGCCACCTATCAACAGCAAACCGCCCGCTACTACAACACGCGAGTCAAGCGTCGCTTCTTCAAGACCGGAGATTTAGTCCTAAGGCAGAACGAGTTCTTCGATCAAGGCAAGCTGCATAAGTTCTCCCCTAAATGGGACGGTCCTTTCTTTGTCTCCGAGGTCCTGCCCGGCGGAACCTACCGCTTGCAAGACGTGGATAGGCACAAGTTTCCACGGCCTTACAATGCCGAGAAGCTCAAGCTGTATCTCTGAAAAGAGTATCTATGTATATTTCTTCTTTCACAAAGACGATGTAATCTTTTCTAAGTCCTTTCTATTTTTAGTAATAAAAAGAGAACAATGGGGCATCGCAAAAGGAATAATTCTATTTATTCAAAAGGTATTCTGGGCTCCTCAGCCTTACAGAAAAAGGAAAAAGTTACAACAGAGATGGAACGGGATCGAGGAAGTACTCCCGGTGATACTCAGAGTAGATTTTCGCTAGCCGAGCCCTAGCCTCTGCAGCTCGCTCCTGCCGATGCTGCAATCGAACCCGGGACGCCACAGAAGCACTCGACGCTCCGCCCTCTACGCCTTGGCTCGTGATGTACCTCATTTTGAAGCACTCTAGAATGAGGGCCAAGGATCGGTCGTGCCTAGCTTTCGAGATGTGGCCGAACAAGAAGATCGAACGCACCTTGTCGAGCGCCTCGTCTAGAAGCTCCTCGGTGAAGGGGTTGTCCAACCCTGGGGACCTCCTCCAAATCGCGTACATCAGCAACTGAAGCAGAGACGACCTCCGAGGGAGAAGCCGGCCGACGTGATCCTCGAGTCGCTGAACCACTCCCCGATACCCATCCTCAGCAAGGGATTGGTCATACAAGGATACGTCGGCAAAGGTGATGATCTCTTCGACCGAATACATGCGCCCAGTCATCTCAAAAGAAAGCAGTGCTGAAGGGGTTTCCATCTTCTTCTCTATTTATAACCTAAAAACAAAGTCCTAAAGGACCCAGATTCGTGCGCAAATCCTTGGATCCGTCAAGATTGCTCCAATACCGTGACACCACGTAGCAAGGATTGACGCAACTTCCCGAAACGTCACGCCTCCCCCCAAGAATTCCTAGAACGTGCCGCCTACGACAGTCGCCCCTCCCAAGGTGTTGGATATAGTGCCCTCAGAGTTAATTATTGGATCACAGGCACGTGATTGCAATGATTGAGGGAGGACCTATGCCGGTAGGACAGTCTTACTCAAGATGATAGTATGCTATCTGGTTTATCTTTATCATCATGTACTGCTTTAGATGACCTTACGAGTCGCTATTACACGTTGATAGAGCCCCTAGGATTCTTGCTTGACTGCCAGCAGTATGAGGGCGATCATATACGTGGGAGCTGGGGTCTATAAGCACATCCTTAAAAGGTCCCTAGTCGTGGAAGTTTCGAGACAGGGCATCGATACTCCAGAGTAGACTAGTGTATACAGTTGAGACCCCGACGAGGGGCGGTGGCCGGTCTCACAAGCCACTGGTGTCAGTTGGTTCACCTAAGATGTATACAGGTGCTCATTGGGTTATGAGTACACCGGACAGGATTCGCCGGGAACCTGTTAGTTGGTATTATACCTAGCGTCAAATAGCAGTTCCCTGGTGACATGTGTACAGGTTAGTTCATCGACCTGAGATCGTCATTTGTTTCGTGTGAGTTCCCACTGTACTTTGATTACTACCCTACCACGCTCAAAGGAGTCGTGCAAACAGGTTTTAGTTGGGTACAGTCCCGAGCCACATGGAGGCAGTGAGCGGATCTGCAGGGGTTCGTCTCTCCCGGTATGGGGGGTGAGGTCGCGCTGTGTCTAGGAGAGCCATTACACGAAGTCCTTGGCCAAGACAGGAGATTTACTGGTAGGTATTCCAGTAGTATCTCAGGGTGTTCTGGGCTGCACTCCGACACGACTTGTACCGCTATTGGGGGTCTGACTTTTACCAACCCCCTAGGCCCGCCATGCGATGCTCATAGTCAAACGGACCGGACTGTATGGATATTGTCACTGACAGGCTCAATAGGGTGTCAGGATGAGTTCGCTCATCGACGTCCCTTTTGGTCAATACCTGGTAGGCCGTCACGTATGGCTAATACCTCTGATGTGCTAGTGGTTAAATCCACAGCCAAAGTATTGACGAGTCTTTAGAGTTCCCCACAGACAGTTTCTCAAGTTTCGGGCGAAACGCTGTAGAGGCCGTATGGAGATATGACAGGGTTCGATCATATACGTGCGGTATTGCACGGATCATGATCGGACGGATTATACTAGCGGGCTTTGGTTTAAGCCGGATCCTAGTATTGTACAGTGTAGATTTTGTCTCATTGCATTTGTATTCGGTCGGAATACAAATGCAGGTATGTATATACAGTCGCGGGGTTTTCCTGTAATTTATTACGGGATCAGGTTTCTGAAGTTGCCAGTTTGCATTCCGTTTCGGCCAGTTTTCCTTTGATCTTTCATGGCCGGATTTTTCTGATGGAGGGGCTAATTTGCATATTTGCAAATTAGCAATTGTGGAGGGTGTCTTTTGTGATTTGAGGCATCATGATGGTTATAGCATCATAAGATTCTTTTTACATCACTTGGTTTGCATTTAATGAGATTAGAGTTGATTTGGATTTGATAAAGATGGTGGTGTGACATAATTACATTATTATCATCAAACCTTTTTCTTATGGTTACCTTCCACTTGATTGTGCTCACCCCCTCTTTGTTGATTTTTCTCTCCTCATTTCTTGCAAGGCCGACCACTATTTGGGAAGAGGGGCAATTCATTTGGTGTGAGAAAAATCATTCATTCTCAAATGCTTGTATCAAAAGTTCATTTCCATTGTTCATTCTTCACCTCCATCCAAATGGCAACTTCACAACCCGCGAGAGACAAACCATCCTACACTTCACCTACAGCATCCTTGTGCACGTCGGCTCGCCAACTTCGTGCCCGAGTTGCCTCGGTCCAGAGGTGGGAGCCCGTAAAAGAACCCGGCGGTGTGGTGCCCTTTCCGACGAGGAGATGAAGACCGGAGATTCCACGAGGAGATCGGAGTGGAGGCCGAAGACCGAAGGACACGGATCGCTCGGTATAACTTTCTACCCATCTTCTAGTTTGCTAGCATTAGGTTAATGGCTCGATCCGGGTTTTATAGTGCGCGGTAGTGTCGGTTTACAAGTTTTGTAAAAGTTTCGTTTTCGCATTCCGGCGTCGGATTGACGGCCGGGGCGCTGCCGTGCACTTACACTGGTATCAGAGCCACGCCATTAACCTAGTCTAGCTTGCTCTAACGTGTTTATAAGTTCGATCGAACGGATTTTCCAAAAACCGCGTTTCCATGTCGTACTTTCTGTCGAATTTTTCTGTGCTCTAAAAATTATTTGGTACATTGGAAAATTACGTGTAGGGTTTTTTATGAATTCTGTGAAAATTTGGTAGGCTGATGTTACTGTAGCGCGGCGGATAAGCGGCCAAAACTACGTTTTGGCCGCGGATCCGCCGCCGTTCTGTCTCCAAACTGCACCAAATTTTCACAGTGGGCTTCTGACATGGAAATAGGGTTTTTGATATGTTCTGTTTGGGCCCAGATTTATTTTAAGTACTGGGTATTGTGCTTGGGGCCCACTTTGGAAAATTTAGTCGATCGAAAATTTTAAACATGTTAGTTCACAGTATTTACATTATATCTGCGACCGTGAATGTCATTTGATCGGTAAATCAAGTCTAACTGCTATAGCCCTTTCAGACGGATTTGCGAACGTGACATTCACGTTGATGTTCTGTGTTGTGCTGTGATGTTACGGATCTGTCGTGGTGGATAGCCTGGATGCAATGTTAGTACAGTTTCATTTTATATGTACATTTGATATTGCGGGGCGAGTGTCCGACATGTGGACTGCCTTCACTGCCTGTTTGTATATTATTCTTTTGGGGCACGACCGGGCTGAGGTCGATGTACCCGTTGTATGTATATTTTACTTTCTGTACTAGGATTGCCCCGCAGAGGGGTGCACGGATAGCCGGCTTCTAGAGGGCAACGGGCTCGCATCTCATGGCGTTGAAACGGAGGGGGCTTTACTCTAGAATTGGCGGGCCATTCGCCGCACTCGTAGGGGGTATAGGTTGACCCAAGGAGGGGTGCCCAAGTTACCAGATTCCGTGAAGTGCTAGGTGGTCCATTCACGTTTCTTTAGGGGGCTGCCTCGCTTCAGGTTTTGGCGGGTGACTTGCCGCGCCCGTAGGGTTCTAGGATTTTCATTGCACATGCTATCCACACGACCAGGGGAACGTCGGGTTTCAGTAGCGGCTCTATGAAACCCGGGGATCCCAGATATCTGTATTGTTCTGTGATGCTTATTACATTTCTGTGATGTTGCATTTTATCACGCCTTGAGCGATTATTATATATTGATATATATACTAGTAGATGTTGTATATGTTTTGCATCCGCGCTAGTCTAGTCCCCGCTCTGTCGTTAGTTAAGTAACCTAACGGGTGATGACGGGACCCAGTGGCGAATGCGGATGGCATATACGTACATCATTATTTTCGTTCTTTATTGGTGTGATCAATTGATGGGACTGCATTGATTCGGATCAATGCAAGCTAAACAAACCTATTCTGATGTTGTTGGAACAATTTTTCAAAAAACTGTTATTTCAAGGGCGTTCTCTTTTGTTTTGCACAGTGGTATTCGGTTATGAATATCCAGCACCTCAGTCGACGAGGCAAGGGCCGAGATCCCTTCACCAGGAGTGACCCCTTGGACAGAAGTTTGTGTCAGGGCAATAACTTCACTATAGCCGTTTACTTTTGCTTTGCATCTTGGTATTCAGTTAGAATATCTTGCACCTCATTCTACGGGGAAAGAGCCGAGATCTCTTCACCGGGAGTGACCTCTTTAGCAAGGGTTTTCGCCACTATATTTTTTATAAAGCTATCCGGTTCCTTCAACGATATCAAGTTCATTACGTTAAAGGTTTTTCTCCAAAAACCATTCGTAGCCCTCCATCATTTCATATGGATAGTCAATAGTATTCAAGCTGTGTTTGTTGGCCAAAGTCAAGGCACAGTGATTGGTAGCTATTGGATATTCATATGCAGCATATATAGATACGTTGGTTTGGGACAGTCGTACTGCCTTGTTGGCCAAAGTCAAGGGTAGGTACGGGTGGGTTCAAATTAACCTGGAGAATGACGGGTAGAACTTGACATGTGACTTATGATTTGTTGGCCAAAGTCAAGGTCATAAGAGCATGGGGTAAAAATCACATCGGGAGTTTCTAAAGAAACCGAAACTTGCCAGATATGCGCATACCTTCTGGATTGTGATAACGTGAGCGGATTCCGTCACGTTATCATGCGATGATAGTTGGATCCCGATTCCCACTGATGAGTTGGTTTACTCCTCGGGTGATCCCGACTAATTCTTCTTTCAGGTTTGGAGAAGAATTTGACGTTACAGTGGGAGGCTTCCTGATTAGATAAATTGATAACCATTCTAATCTAGGTTAGAGTGCACGCTGAGTGTTTCTTTTCTCTCTTTCTTTGGCAGCAACCATGGCTCGACCCTAGACTATGACTCAGTAACCAAGTTGACCGAACCTTCTTAAACACTGGCTTTTGGATTGTCAGAGTTGCAAACCTCATTTCCACTCCTACTTTTACCCTTTTCTCCAGAACACCCCGTATTACTACGAACGTCCAATTCCATTGGATAAAACCATCGTATGGTTATATACGAACTCGAAGGAATTTATTCGAGGATGGTTTCAGGTTCTGGAGAAAACGAATAGGACTATTCAGTTGTCTTTTCCTTTTACCTTCTTTCAGGTTGCGAATGCTCCTTGGATTAGGGGACAGTACACCTATTACGCAAATTGGATAGTCTTCTTCCAAACCATAGGCAGGTGCCGACCGGTAGGGAATGAATAAAACCAATTAGCCTAACGATGGTGTACAGAAGGTATTAAGTTAAGACAAATAAAGGGATTAGAAGGAGGGCAAAGTAAATTGCGACTGCTATTCATGACCAAACCAAGTATTTCATTACCACCCCCACTTCACCTTTGTATTTCTCCAGGACACTCCGTATCACTACGAAGATCCACAGTTTATTGGATATTCCATCGTATGGTTATATATACGAACTCGAAAGGAACTTGTTCCAGTTCGGGGATGGATTCTGGTTCAGGAGAAATAGGAATAAGGTTTATTTGGTTGTCTTTTATCTTCACCTTCTCTCGCATTGTGAGTGCTCCTAGGATTAGGACAGTACACCCATTATGCTTATTGGATAGTCTTCTTCCAAACCATAGGCTGGTGCCGAACGGTAGGGAAGGAAGAAAACCATTTAGCCTAAGAGGGTGTACAGAAGGTAATGACTAAAGACATATAAAGGGATTTGAAGAGATGGCAAAGAAATATACGGTTACAATTGTGAATCCGATAATGGAAGAGGCATTACTAGGAATACCCAGATACCCCTTCGAAACATTTACATATTTCAGTTTCACTTTGTACTGTTAAAAGAAAACTGATTTCCCAATTAGACACTTGCTTCAGGGTATGTATTTACCAGGTATGATTCTCACATCTGTATGGTTTTACAGATGATGAGTGGGAGTAAGTTATTGGGAATTTTGTGATCATCCTCATTATATCGGAATTCGTTGTAATTGGTGATATTTGAGGAAATCGCCCGGGTTGTTTGCCGGACGGCAAATATTTGGTTTTGAATATCCGTCGTTGTGCACCAATTTTAAATTGATATATCTGTACGTCTATTTTTATAGAGTGAGATATACCTTTTTGAAATTATGTCTATGACATTTACCTATATCAGTGGATGGTTAGGTAAGGAGCATTCAACAGCGGTGTAATTCTTCATAACCATGGTACAGTTTTCAACCTACGACACACAGGGATTGAGTTGTTAGACTCAGGGGACTTATATAGAGTTTGTATATTGTCCAGTGTCCATTAGGACAGAGGGGTTGGTCCTCGTACTATATTCGGTTTACTTATGACTTCTCTAGTTCTTAGACACGTGTTTCGTAGAAACACAAGGTCCAAGTTTTGAGAAGTTATGGGTATATGAATAAAGTAGAGAACCAGGTATTGCAAGTATCGGGATTCTTCAAGGTGATCGAAGATGTGGATACTTGTGTATGGTATTCAATTGATAGTAATGATTAAGAGAACATGCTTCTCTTTCAGGTTACTCATAATTGGAAGTACTCCTAAATTGAGTAATGCTGATCAGCCTTTTTCCGTTTAGTTGACATGCACTGGAGACAGCTGCATGATTTGAATCTGGTTCAATTAAATTAGTGCCTCTGTTTCTGTATTGGATATAGAACAGTTCAGATCTTGACATTGTTAAGGTACGGGGAGTTTTCCGGCTTATGCTTAAAACCAGACTCCGGATAACTCAAGGCACGTTTCTGTAATGGCTGTTTGTGGGTTGACCCGGGCTATGACGAGGGTTGATTTTCTACCATCTGGAAGATCAATAGTGATATTGTTCTTGACTCGCCATAGTTTTAATAAAAATGGATTTTTTCAGAAAATAGCAGTGGGAGTATGGTAGAACTGGAAGTGATTCCAGAACCGCAAACGATTACTGAAAATTTGATAAGAACCTAAAGATTCAATCTGATTTGACATTCCATTGACCACTCCGCAGATATGGTGGGTAACCTCAGGCACCCGAGAGGTACTCCGGTAGCCTCAAGGACGGTGACATGGAGGTTCTTGTTTATCCAGACTTGCCATTGCTGTTGTTCCAGGCTGTGAGACCCGGCAGGAGGATGAGTATATCGTTGTTCTGAACTAGCTTTAGAAGTGTACGTCTATATGACTCTGCCAGAGGGTTGTCGTAGTCAGTAGGAGCAGCGGAAGCATAGAGGACAAGTGGCTTATGTCTATTTATAGACTAAAGCAGATATTGCGGAGATAGATCATCTATTTCTGATGTGACAGTCATAGGTTTGACTTCATCAGAATAGGGGATGGATCTGTTAAGAAGGTAGTAGGGTGTGATGTCCTGGTATTTGGATGACACACACAGAGTAGGAAGTGAAATCCTATACTACGATCGGTTATACTTTGGTTGTCACACAGTAGTTTCTCCACATAGGAATTGGATATTATATCAGATATTCTGGTTACTAGATCTATAGTTTTAGATCTAGATTTGGGTAGTTTCCCAATCAGGGTACTTAGACTACATTCTAAAGGTGTATTTAAAATGGACGACTCCTGGCATGGTAGTGTACCTGCAGTTGATGGAGTCACTCTCTCTAAAGGTGTCTTACAGACTAAAGAGGAGAGAGATGTGCATGATTGGCAGATCACTTGCTTAGGCAATTGAGTCAATCATGAGATATCAAGTACCACACCGGATATTGTTTTTGCACCAGATGCAATAAGTTGATATTAATCCAATTCTGGAGAAACATTCGGAAGCAGTTTTGGAACATAAGTTGATGTTCTAGGGATATGATAACGGCAGCCTCTTTTGGGAGACGATTATCATTCCAGGCTTCCAAGGTGACCCGGATGACAGAGTGACTGTCAAAATTATAGTCTTCCCTCTGACGAGGGGCAGTATTTTGGACAGGTGGTCCAGGTGGATATTGAGAGAGGCATGGCGCAGGATACTGATTAAGTTCAGTTGACGATACAGTCTAAGAAGTTTGGATTTGGAGTTCATTTATGAACTAGGTCCCATCAGACATCCAGTCATATTCTAAGACAGGTATTGCTCATTTCGGGAGATGGCTTTCTCCGCGAACTTGAGATAAAGAGAGACATAGAAAGAAACATCAGAGCGGATTCACTCACTGAGGCTATTCCTCGAACGCAATAGTTTCGCAAACAGGCTTTGTGAGACTGATTAGTAGAGGAGTTGGGTGTTCGGTATCACACGGGCTGTGAGTATGCGACATCGCAATAATTAGCCTTGAGTGCAAGTGGGAGATTGTTGGATATAGTGCCCTCAGAGTCAATTATTGGATCACAGGCACGTGATTGCAATGATTGAAGGATGACCTATGCCGGTAGGACAGTCTTACTCAAGATGATAGTATGCTATCTGGTTTATCTTTATCATCGTGTACTGCTTTAGGTGACCTTACGAGTCGCTATTACACGTTGATAGAGCCCCTAGGATTCTTGCTTGACTGCCAGCAGTATGAGGGCGATCATATACGTGGGAGCTAGGGTCTATAAGCACATCCTTAAAATGTCCCTAGTCGTGGGAGTTTCGAGACAGGGCATCGATACTCCAGAGTAGACTAGTGTATACAGTCGAGACCCCGACGAGGGGCGGTGGCCGGTCTCACAAGCCACTGGTATCAGTTGATTCACCTAAGATGTATACAGGTGCTCATTAGGTTATGAGTACACCGGACAGGACTCGCCGGAAACCTGCTAGTTGGTATTATACCTAGCGTCAGATAGCAGTTCCCTGGTGATATGTGTACAGGTTAGTTCATCGACCTGAGATCGTCATTTGTCTCGTGTGAGTTCCCACTGTACTTTGATTACTACCTTACCACGCTCAAAGGAGTCGTGCAAACAGGTTTTAGTTGGGTACAGTCCCGAGCCATATGGAGGCAGTGAGCGGATCTGCAGGGGTTCGTCTCTCCCGGTATTGGGGGTGAGGTCGCGCTGTGTTTAGGAGAGCCATTACATGAAGTCCTTGGCCAAGGAAGGAGATTTACTGGTAGGTATTCCAGTAGTATCTCAGGGTGTTCTGGGCTGCACTCCGACACGACTTGTATCGC
The DNA here is from genome assembly GCA_030015575.1 of Agapanthus africanus. NCBI lineage: Eukaryota > Viridiplantae > Streptophyta > Magnoliopsida > Asparagales > Amaryllidaceae > Agapanthus > Agapanthus africanus. Next base: position 823,851,761 of record CM057338.1, on the reverse strand, counting down.
TATTGGGGGTCTGACTTTTACCAACCCCCTAGGCCCGCCATGCGATGCTCATAGAAGAACGGACCGGACTGTACGGATATTGTCACTGACAGGCTCAGTAGGGTGTCAGGATGAGTTCGCTCATCGACGTCCCTTTTGGTCAATACCTGGTAGCCCGTCACATATGGCTAATACCTCTGACGTGCTAGTAGTTAAATCCACAGCCAAAGTATTGACAAGTCTTTAGAGTTCCCCACAGACAGTTTCTCAAGTTTCGGGCGAAACGCTGTAAAGGCCGTATGGAGATATGGCAGGGTTCGATCATATACGTACGGTATTGCACGGATCATGATCGGACGGATTATACTAGCGGGATTTGGTTTAAGCCGGATTCTAGTATTGTACAGTGTAGATTTTGTCTCATTGCATTTGTATTCGGTCGGAATACAAATGCAGGTATGTATATACAGTCACGGGGTTTTCCTGTAATTTATTACGGGATCAGGTTTTTGAAGTTGCCAGCTTGCATTCCGTTTCGTCCAGTTTTCCTTTGATCTTTCATGGCCGGATTTTTCTGATGGAGGGGCTAATTTGCATATTTGCAAATTAGCAATTGTGGAGGGTGTCTTTTGTGATTTGAGGCATCATGATGGTTATACCATCATAAGATTCTTTTTACATCACTTGGTTTGCATTTAATGAGATTAGAGTTGATTTGGATTTGATAAAGATGGTGGTGTGACATAATTACATTGTTATCATCAAACCTTTTTCTTATGGTTACCTTCCACTTGATTGTGCTCACCCCCCCTTTGTTGATTTTTCTCTCCTCATTTCTTGCAAGACCGGCCACTATTTGGGAAGAGGGGCAATTCATTTGGTGTGAGAAAAATCATCCATTCTCATATGCTTGTATCAAAAGTTCATTTCCATTGTTCATTCTTCACCTCCATCCAAATGGAAACTTCACAACGCGCGAGAGACAAACCATCCTACACTTCACCTATAGCATCCTTGGGCACGTCGGCTCGCCAACTTCATGCCCGAGTTGCCTCGGTCCAGAGATGGGAGCCCGTAAAAGAACCCGGCGGTGTGGTGCCCTTTCCGACGAGGAGATGAAGACCGGAGATTCCACGAGGAGATCGGAGTGGAGGCCGAAGACCGAAGGACACGGATCGCTCGGTATAGCTTTCTACCCATCTTCTAGTTTGCTAGCATTAGGTTAATGGCCCGATCCGGGTTTTATAGTGCGCGGTAGTGCCGGTTTATAAGTTTTGTAAAAGTTTCGTTTCCGCATTCCGGTGTCGGATTGACGGCCGGGGCGCTGCCGTGCACTTACACAAGGTTTACAAACCAAGGAAGGTCGGACTAAACCTCAGGATCCACCGAGCAGCTACCCTGCTTGGACCATCCTTGGATGGTAATTCCTTACCCCAACGACGCCAAGGATCAAAGCCCTCACAAAGAGGCAACCGAGCGGCTACACTGCTCGGTTATCCTTAGCTGGTAATTCCTTACCCACGATGCCAAGGATCAAAGCCCTCATCAAGAGGCAACCGAGCAGCTACACTGCTCGGTTATCCCTGGCTGGTAATTCCTTACCCCACGACGCTAGGGATCAAAGCCCTTATCAAGAGGCAACCGAGCAGCTACACTGCTCGGTTATCCTTGCCTGGTAATTCCTTACCTCTCGACGCCAGGGATCAAAGCCCTCACCAAGAGGCCATCGAGTGGCAACCCTGCTCGTTCCATCCTTAGCAGGCCTTCCAATGCCCTCCCACGCTAATGATCGAAGCCCTCACCAAGAGGCAACCGAGAGGCAACCCCGCTCGGTTATCCCTGTCTGGTAATTTCTTACCCACCGACGCCAAGGATCTAAGCCCTCACCAAGAGGCCACCGAGCGGTAACCCCGCTCGGTCCATCCTTAGCAGGCCTCCCAATGCCCTCCCGCGCTAAGGATCGAAGCCCTCACCAAGAGGCAACCGGGCAGTGACCCTGCTCGGTTATCCTTGGCTGGTAATTTCTTACCCACCGACGCCAAGGATCCAAGCCCTCACCAAGAGGTAATCGGGCAGTGACCCTGCTCGGTTATCCCTGGCTGGTAATTGCTTACCCCACGACGCCAGGGATCGAAGCCCTCACCCAGAGGCCGCCGAGCAGCTACCTTGCTCGGTCCATCCTTGGCTGGTAATTTCTTACCCACCGACGCCAAGGATCCAAGCCCTCACCAAGAGGCCACCAAGTGGCTACCCCGCTCGGCCAATCCTTGGCTGGTAATACCTTCCTCTATGACGCCAAAGATCAAAACCCACGTCAAGAGGCCATCCACGTCTAAGCGATCTCCACCTCGATTTCGGGGCCATAGAGATATCGACCTTACACCGGTCTTTGCATACTTGGCAAATGGTCAACTTTAACTCTCAACTCGACATGCAATCGCTAGATGGAAAACCAACCCAACATGAAAGCAGTACCGTGCAAATACAATGTTTACCATAAACAAAAGTAAAATGCGCATGTTCATATCAGAATTTTGCATTATTATATCGCCCATTCTTAATCACATTACATATAAATAGGTGCTTTTGATCCATGTCTGCTAAATAGTTGCAGGTTACAGGTTCTCAGATCATTACAGTGAAATTCATGAAAAGATGCTACAAATGTGAGACTACGACCAACAATAGATGAATTTGTATGATGCCGTCTACCAATTGAAGGAACAAATGAAGATCAGTACACAGTTCAATGCACAAAGCACAAGGGCAGCACAAAATTCAAGACTTCAACGTGAAGCTCACGGTAAAAGTCCACATCATCTGCACTGTTGGAAATCTGGAAGAAAATAGAAGAGATTCTGAGGAACTAAGTGAAGAAAACAGAAGTTAAAAGCAACATGAAGCAACCCTGAGAAGTTCAACGCATGATCCCACCAATTGGCCGCGGAACCGCTGCCAAACATGCCTTTTCGCCGCAGAACCGCCGCCATATATTGCACGTGTCGGTGCATGTGTCGGTGGGTGTCGGTGCTTTGACCCGGCTTTCTTAGGGTAGTCTTGTAAATTCAAGTGTGGATCAGAATGTAGCCCAGGGTGTGATTGAATTAACTAGAGGTTAGGGCTAAGAGCCAAGAACGGATGGACAAGGACCAAAAGGAAGAAACTTAGTTTCTTCCCAGTCGTGCTAATCCCCGTTGTTGCCGATTACCCTAACACCTTTATTCACAACTAAGGCATTGATAGAAGCGAGAAGATCCCTATCTCGAACTAACCTAATCCTAACCCTAGCAAGTTTTTTATCAACTTTTATCTCATTCTTATATCTTAAAACAAAACCACCAATTTTTTGGACTTAACTCATTAAAACATAAAGAAAAGAAATCCATCTCCCTGTGGATCGACCCGTACTCAACCGGCTAGCTACCAAGCGATACCGTCTTGATTGCGGTAAATTAAACACAGAAAAACTCTTTCAATCAAATGGCGCGGTGCTGGGGAGACGGTAATTTCTTTCTTTGTGTAATTTCGGGTTAATTAAAAAAAATTTAAAAATTTTAAAAATTGAAAATTTTTTAAAAATAAAAATAAAAATATAAAAATATAAAAATAAATAAAAATCATCTTGTTATTTTGGAAAGGTTTTTGTGCAAGTGTGCAGGATTAGAGCAAATTCTGATTCAGATATGGAGTAAACTCTGTGAACAAATCCAGAATCAGGAGATCTAAACAGAAAGAGGAGAACAAACTCAGCACAGGAAACAAAATTGAAGCAGTCAACCATCTGTTTGACCGTGGAACCGCGGCATAAGCATCTGTTTGACCGCGGAACATCGGTCAAAAGGTGACGTCAGTACCCCATTTCCTCTGTGAGTACCTTTTTTCTTCTCTCCTACTCCCTGAACTCCACTGAAATAATTTTCCTGCAGGCTTCTTTGCACAAATTCTTCTCCCTCTCCAATAAATTGTTTTTGTGCAGGATTCTTTGCGCTGCCAAATAAAATTTTTTTTGCAAGTGTTTTAGATTTTTGGTGTGTTAACTGCTTTGCATAATTAATACGGAATTTAAGGGGCTATAATACTAACTCAGATTGGGTGGGGATTTCATCACCCTTCCTAAGACCCCAAAAATCACTAAAAGCATACGCATTACCCTTGAGCTTAATTAAAAAATATCTAGACTTAACCAATTAAGAACTGTCGCGCTCATTAGGACAGAGGAAGGTTATGGGCATTCAGTCGTTTATCTAAACCTGACTTTGTAGTGCCTAGGCTAGACAAGTGAGAAAGATAATTTTAAAAGACCCGTCTCACGGTGATTCGTAAGCGGAACTCTCTTTTCTTCATTTGTGCTTACCTGGCCATAATTGGCGGTGAAGAGACGATTTGAGGGACATCTCACAACCTGTCACTTTGGAACAGTTAGGAGCAGTCTAGTTGACTTAGGAGACCCTAGCTCTAGATTTGATTGTGCATGTTTAAACTGTGGTTGTTTGAAATTGTGCTGTAGTTCCGTACAATTTTTTGCAAAACTCTTTCTAAAAAAAAATATTTCAAAACTCCAAAAACAAACAATTTTTTTTAAAAATATAAAAAAAATTAAAAAATTAAAAAATTAATAAAAAAAATTCACATTCTTTTTCTTCTCCTTTCTCTCATCACATCATGGGTACCCCACCTCGCAAAACTCTTACTGAACTTTGGTACCCACAACTAGACATTACTTCCTACGGTTCTTGTTTTGGTTGAATTTCGAACGACCCCTCCATGCTCAAAATTTCTTTGAAAGATCGAATAGACCCATCTAGGACAAACAATTGGACTCAGCAATCCACTTCGTATCAACCGTTTCAAACATTCACCCCTTCTCATATTGATACCCCTTTTGAGAGTCCAGTTGTAACCCTAAAACCTATGTCTATTGCTGAACATATCGAACAATCTCGTAACCGATTTTTCACTCCTTTCACCAATGCGAATTCTTTGGATCAACAATTCCATTCACCTTCTTATCCGTATTTTGATCCTACCCCTGTCCAACCATTCTATTCCTATCCATCCTATCCAAATTTTGCACCTCCCTGGACATTGCTTCTACACAGCCATTTGGGAGTTTTCAGTGTCCAAACAAATTTGAATCTTTTACTGAAACTCCTTCACAACCCATGTCTAGTTTGAAACAGGCGTTGGAAGACTTTAGGGTAGCGTCATACCAACAGATGATGGATTTGAATGCGTCCATGGCCGCCCTCATACAATCTAGTGACCCGGTAGCTAGTTTCCAACTAGCTCCATATTTCCCAATGTATGATGAGGCGGTAGGACAGGTTGAGAATTTGAGAGGTGAGAGTGAGCTGTACACCCTTCCAAATAAAATCTACTCATCCCCAATTAAATCCCACAACTCTGATTTTGAATGTCTATCAAGTGTCCCAAATGATTCACCAGTTGAAGATAGAACGATTAATGAGTTGTGCGACTTTGTAATGTTTGATTTACCTGATTGTGAAGGGTCCCTTTCGAGTGAAACCATCACCAATCCCTTTGACCTCTACACCTCCATTCTAGAACCTGAATTGATTAATATCCATGCTTTTGATGAGGTGTCTAAGAAAATTGATTTTTACTTGATTGTGGATATCGAAACTGGGAATATTTTGGATGATGAACCCGCAGATTTGACTGAATTTTTCTCTCCAATTCATCATCCCGAGTCATTAAATGTTTCTCTCGAACTTCATATGTGTCTTGATTTTGATGAGAATTGCATGGATAAACTAAATTTTAAGGAGAGTATTGAGGAAATTATTGAGAATGAAGCAGTTTTATTTGAGGAGTCGGATTTTCCAATTCATTCTATCCCTTTCATTGACTGCGGACACCCTCCTGAATCTTTAACCGATACCCTTCCTCACTCACTTCCCTCCATCCTCGCTCCGACCTTACAAGAAACCGTTACACTTTCATTTTCAATGTCTGGTTTACCAAGTTCGACGTACCCATGTTTTCTCACGACTCTTGAGGGATTTGACCTCATTTCTCAGTGGGTTGATAGATTAGCACAATCGCTTTTTATACATCGGTCATTACAAATTGCGCTAATTTATACACTCCATCTCCACCCTCAAGTTCGTATTAAACTTCTTTCTCCCACTTTCTCTGGTTCTTCTTCTAATATTCCTTTAATGATAACGAGTGTTAATGAATCACAATCCGATATTTTGAGTTCGATAATTCTAGAAAAACAACTTGATTTATACTCTTTTATGAATAAAGTAGATGAGCCTTACGAGTCTCCTACCTCCATAATTTTTGAAAAATCACGTGTGTTGAGTTCTGGCGCGACACTTTTTGACATTGAAACGTTCAATCGGACCATCGATGAAAGTTTCGAAAATATTTTCGCCGACGAACTCGCATTCTTAAACGACACGGATTTTGTGATTAATCAACCCCCACCTAAAGAAGTCGAACCACCACCATTTTTTCTTATCCCATACGAGAATGTGACCATTCTTCCCATTCCTAATCATCCACATTCTCATTTCCGTTCACCATTATTGTTTCGTCTCTACAAATCGAGACGTAAATCTTTTCCATTACACCACTTATTTTTACCTCATTTCTTCCTGACTCTATACAACATGTTCTTTCACCAACCGCCGCTTTATAACGATAAATTTTTTGAATGGTTGGTGCTAACCTTTGGCCTGTGTAAGGCCTTGTATAACTTGATACTGTGTTTTTCTCCCCCCAACTCTGAACTTTAATGCTTAAACAGTGGAAACACTGTTTCACTTAAGTTTGGGAGGACCCTTTTGTGTATATATATTTTGTTTTCTTTTTCTGTTAATAATAATAAAAAAACAAAAAAACAAGGGAGTGCCGACAATTTTGACCCTCTTGGTATAGCCTGACAGTGAGGACACTGTCAAATTTAAGTTTGGGGGTGTGCTCGGTAAGTTTTCCTCCTTCCCATTCATGTGTATATTTTTGCATTTGCATACTTATTTTAAAACCCATAAAAATCAAAAATTTTAAAAATTATAAAAATTGAAAAGTTCAATTTTGGCCATATTTGACTTAAGTTCAACATGACGGTTGACTAGTCAGGAAAAACTAGATCCTAAACTTAGTAAATTAAAAACCCTAAAAAATAACCTTTCTTAAAGTTTAACTGTAAAAAATATACGTCCTTATAATTTATTTAGAAATAGGAAAATTTTGAGTTTAGTTCTTGGGCTAAATCGAAATAAGGGAAGAGTATTGAAATCTTTATTTGAAGTATAAGTCTAAAAAAAAATAATGCTGAACCTTAAGTCCAAATTCTGAAAATATATACTCTACTTTACGCACTTACACACATGTTGAAACTTGGGATAGTAGGGAATACCTTGAAATGCTCTTGTCTAAAATCCTTAGTATGAAGGAAAATAAAATAAAAGTATAAGAGGTGAATAAAGAGATAAAAAAAATGAACACTGGTTTTGTAATTACTTAAGGCAACATAAATAAAAAATATAGCGAGGGTGCTTTATCACCTAGTGCCTTAGACCAACTGGTTTGGGAGTCACTGCTAAGCCTTAGGTATTGCAAGACGAGAATTTATGTCTAAATACGTAAGCACATTTTGTAATCGATCGTTTAGTACCTCAAGAAGTATTAACGGTCGCATGAAGAATGTGTGAGCAATTTCATCTAAAATTCACCAACTAAAAGTACTTTGGACATGGACAAGAGTATGATAGCTTGAATTGAATTTCCAAGTGTAGGGGTAAAAATTACACACACGTAGGGGTATATGATTAGGGTTTGGATGAGAGATAGGAATGAAAGATAGGCCTTATATCTTCGGTAAAGATGATAAAAATTCCTGAGTTGAGATTGCACCTTAGAAGGAAAATTCAAAAGATGCTGAAAGCTTTATAAATTTTCAAAACGTATATGATTCTAAGGTTAAATGAAAAGGAAGTGTGAAGAATACAGGTTGATGATTTCTAAGTTGAAGATAATAGACTTCCTCGCTAGAATACAGAATTGAAGAATTAGAGTCAACGACCAAATTGATCGGATTTTATGGGTAGTATCCGCTGAAAACCCTCAGGAGACAACACTCTCCTACTAGGGACACCTAGAGGTTTAACGGTTTGTTGCACGAGCTCAATGCAATCGTGTTCCCTGCGAAAGTGAGGTTAGGAATTTTTGAGAATAAATTGGTTTTGCTCGGGACGAGCAAAAGATAAGTTTGGGGGTATTTGTTCATATCAGAATTTTGCATTATTATATCGCCCATTCTTAATCACATTACATATAAATAGGTGCTTTTGATCCATGTCTGCTAAATAATTGCAGGTTATAGGTTCTCAGATTATTACAGTGAAATTCATGAAAAGACGCTACAAATGTGAGATTACGACTAACAATAGATGAATCCGTATGATGCCGCCTACCAGTTCAAGGAACAAATGAAGATCAGTAGGCACAAAGCACAAAGGCAGCACAAGATTCAAGACTTCAATGCGAAGCTCACGGTAAAAGTCCACATTATCTGCACTGTTGGAAATCTGGAAGAAAATAGAAGAGATTCTGAGGAACCAAGTGAAGAAAACAGAAGTTAAAAGAAACATGAAGCAACCCTGAGAAGTTGAACCCATGATCCCACCAATTGGCCACGGAACCGCGGCCAAACATGCCTTTCCGCCGCGGAACCTGTTAGTTATATGTATGCCCTAGAGGCCATTACTGTACATAGGATGTATATTGTAGTGGATGCTGGGACATATATAGGGAGGACTTTCTTGCTCGACATGATAGTATGCTATCTGGTTGAACTTTACCTTAACGTGTATACTGATTGTCTCTCTGTTACATGTTGGTAAAGCCCTTAGGATGTGTGCTTGACTACCTGGACTATGATGCGGATCATACTAGTGGGGACATGGTAGTCCATAAGTACATCCTTCAAAGTCCCTAGTCGTGGGTGTATCGAGACGGGGCATCGATATACCAGAGTAGACTAGCGTGTACCTTCTCGACCCATACAGATGGGCGATGGATGATCCCATATCCATTGGTGTTTGACATCGGAGATGATATACGGGTGCTCAGTGGAGACTGGGTACACTGGACGGACTCGCCGAGAACTCCCAGATGGTATTATACCTCACGTCAGATGGCAGTTCTCTGGTGACACTGGTACAGAGTAGTCTGTTGATCCGAGATCGTCATAGAGTCTTGTGTGGTTCCCACTGTGCTTTGATTTCCATCTTACCACGTCCAAGAGGGCGTGCAAAACGGTGGTTTTTGGGTACAGTCCCGAATCACATGGAGGCAATGAGCGATAGGAGGGGATTCGTCTCTCCCGGTATAGGGAGTTGATGTTGCGCTGTGTTCGATTGGCTATAACAGGAAATCCCTGGCCAGGGTTGCTGAGATTTACTGGTAAGTATTACCAGTAGTTTCTCGAACAGTTATAGACCTCATATCGACACGACTTATCGAGCTATTGGGGTCTGACGTTTACCACCCCTAGGCGAGATATGCGACATATCAGACGATCAGACCGGACTGTACGGTAGTGTTACTGGTTGGATTCACTGGAGTGTGAGCGGGCTTGCTCGTCGATCTTCAGATCGCTCAATACCCGGGTGGCCGTTACGTTTAGCAGACCGCTTGCGGCTTGTGGGTGATTGATATGATCATCACCCGCTGCCGGCGTATTGACGAGTCTTTAGAGTCCTACACAGAGGTTTCCTGGCTCAAGCGAAACGAAATAGGAGCGCATATGAGATATGTGCGGGACCGAGAATAATACGAGTATGTGATACTGTATTCGATTCTCGCGATGTGACATTGATCGGTTATATGCGATATAGCCGGGTTATCGGATCAAGTGTTGATTCGATAAGTTGTTACTATTAATACTAGTCGGTTATATACGATATGACCGGATCGTTAAATCAAGTGTTGATTTAATGATTTAATGCATAATTATATATTTGATATATTACTTTGCATTAACTAGGATCGGTTCACTTTAAATGGATTTTCTCGCTCAGGTGTGCGCATTGCATATGCGATATGTTTTGTGCACTTGCTTGTATCATATTTGATGGTGCATACAAAAATGGTTAAGTATAAAGAATTAAACCTTGGTTAAAGGAATGGTTAGGGTTTATTATTTGTTATTCATTTATCTTATTTAATTATCTATTTATTTTTGATAAATGAATAAATGAAAAGATAATGAGGAAAAAGGTTGCTTTCTTTTGATCCTTCATGAATCTTCATGAAGACTTTGACCATTTTGTCTCATGCTTAACCCTAACCACTTATATTAACTCAAGTTAATTCTCTACACCTAACCATGGTGAGAATTATGATAAGAATGGATTTTTCCTTTTATTTTAAATCTTATCATAATATTTATCTTCTTCTTGCTCTTCTTCTTCTTCATGAAGAAGCTTGTCTTCATCAATGGCATATTGAGCATATGAGTGAGAAATCCAATTCTAAAGTCTACCCACTTCCTATTTCTTCATCCTCTACCTCTTTCCAAGTAGTAGAGTGTGTTTCCTTCACAAGTTTTTAGGGCTTGGTGAAGGTGGAGCTTGATTTAGCGATGCCTCGACGTAGATCATCTTCGGCATGGACATCGACGACCTAGCTCGCTTTTTCTCCGACGAAGCCGACTCTAGAGCCTGGATTCCTTTTGGACACGGAGACGACTTCGTTGCGGAGCTATGGAGGTGGAGCACCGGATCTACAAAGGTTGTATTTCCGATATCCCATTAGTTAATTGTTAACTAGATTATTTTTCGCCTAGTTTTCTAGCAAACGATCCGTAGTCGGGTCTCTCGGCACCCATAAATTTTTTATATTGGCATGTTCGATACCTTGTGTGACCTCACTAGGGTGCCTAGGAACCCTACAGTGGTATCAGAGCCTAGCTAGAGCCATAGGCGAAGTCTAGACGGAGTTTGAAGTCCGAACGAACCCGAAAACCCATTTCAAACATGCTCTCTGTCCTTTTTTGAAAATTGTGGATTTTTCGAAATAAAAAATATGCAGAAAAATAAGCAGGGTGTTATTTGAATTACTGTGAAATACGAGGGCCTGAATCAACTTTTCCAGCGCGGAACCGAGGCACGTGCTACGCATGGTGCGGCGGTTCCGCGGCCTTACTGTTCCATTGTTTAATAATTTCTGCACAGTAACTCATATGATATAATGCTGTATTTTCTGGGGTATTTTTATTGTGACTCTACAGAAGAGTTTTCCTGGGTTGTTTTGGGGATTCGGTGTTTCGATCGGAGTATCAAATTTTGTCTATGTGGCTTTCCGGATAAATATTAGAATATGTTAAAAAGTTCGACCGGATATAAATACCCAATTTTTCCCCTGTCGGGAAATTTCCAAGTGTTGGATTTTTCCGTAGTTTAACGACGTTCTAAGTAGTGCAAGTAACTCGATGGACTCTCTAGAAGACAACAAACCTTAACTCGATTATGTGACCGTCTTGAACTGCCCTTTGAACCTTCGGGTTTGGGGCAGTACGGCGTGCCACATGTGAGGCGTTGGCTTGACCCTTCTACGGCTGGACCGTTGGTACTGAGGCACGAACGGAATGTTGTTAGACTTATTTCATGTGTTGAGCTGTATCGGGAAAACTTGGGTGTTCGATTGTTCGATCGGAAAGTTTAACATTTTCTGTTTATCTGGAATGTGATACAATAATTGGAATTCACAATAGTTATGAGATAACTGAATGAATGTTATAAATCTAGCGGTTTAGTCTCACTTGATCGGTTGCCGCGGAATTTTGATGTGATCAAAAGTCCGTCGCAATCACGTAGCGTACGCGGATACTCGCCGGGTAAACTTAATAGACAGCCTCACCCCATTGCCCCGACCAAGTGACTGTAGGAGAACCCCGTCGCCGAAAGCATCCGTTCGGGTGCTCGCGGCAGCGGTGTTCCGCCTTGGTGCACTTCGTCGACGGTATCGGGGGTGCGGCCGCCTACTGAAGTTTGCGACGAGTATTCGATCAGGATGTCGGGAATCTTGTTGAATTGCCCGACTTGATATTGAAAAGTGTTTTCGATTTTGAGACTAAAATGCGGGGTTTATAATTGTTAGGCATGCGATGTCTAAGTAATTCATTTGGTCAGGCATGCGATGTCTGAGGTGGTTGCGGATTCCAACTGTTGTAGTTTTACACTTTCTTTTCTGTGACCGTAAGTGTAATATGTGATATCGCCGGTTTCGTTGCTATATGCCAACGACAATTGGGATGCGCATATTTACTTACGTTGATGACATGTGATGTTATGTGTTGCTGGATATGTTATATTGGATCGTCGTGTTTGAATAGCCGGGGGTTTTTATGTGAGATGAGTGTTTTTCATTTTCATTCATGTAAAAACTTGTATGTAATATTCTTTTATTGGGGCACTTCCAGGTTGCGGAAGTTGTCACCTCTTGTATATTATTTACTTTTCTGCACTAGGATAGACCCAAGGAGGGGAGCACAAGTAACCGGGTTCTGGAGTCCAGTGGGAGACCAACTCGAGGAGTCGAGTACGGGTCTCCTAACTCTAGAATTGGTAGGGTTGCTTGCCGCTCTCGTAGGGGTCTAGGGGTGTGGGTTTGGCTATTCATCACGACCGTGGAATCCGTGTTTTATACTGGCTCGTATTCAAAACACGGACGTCCTAGTATATCCAATATTTCATATGATTCTTCTGCTGCGATATCTGTGATGTGATCATGTGATGTTCTGTGATAGATACAGTATATAGTATATATATGATATATTATATAGATGTTACTTATGTTTTACACCCGCGCTAGCCCTGCCCCGCTCTGCCGTTAGTTACCTAACCTAACAGTGCACGAGGGGACATCGAGGCGAATGCGGATGGCATAAGTGTACGTCGTATTTATCTGTGATGTTTAGGTACTTAAATGATGGACTTCATTAATGTGATTAATGAAATAAAAGAAACCTAAGATGTTGTAGAATCGAATTTCAGAATAAAACAGGTAGCTACAGTTCTTGCTTTGCACAGTGGTATATGTGATATATCCTGCACCTTATTCGATGAGGAAAGGACCGAGATCCCTTCACCGGGAGTGACTCCTTTAGCAATAACTGGCAGATGCTACACACTCGGTTTGTCTTTTGATTGCTTTTAAGAGTTTTTGCTTTGCACAGTGATATATGTGATATATCCCGCACCTCATTCGACGAGGAAAGGACCGACGATCCCTTCACCGGGAGTGACTCCTTTAGCAAAACTAGAAAAGCCTCAAAAGCACTCCATTTTTTAAAATCATTTGATTCTACAACGATATAAAGTTCATTACGCAAAAGGTTTTCTTAAAAACCTGACGTAGCCCTCCGTCATTTCAGATAAGTCCTAGTTAGTATTCGTGCTGCGTTTGTTGACTCAGTCAAGGCGTAGTGTGCGGTAGCTGATTAGTGCTTATCTGCAATGCATATGATGCGATTGGATTAGGGTAGTCGTGCGGCCTTGTTGACTCAATCAAGGGTCGTGCGGGTGGGTTTAATTCAATCGAAAAATGACGGGTTGAACTTTACTTGCGGTCTATGGTTTGTTGACTCAGTCAAGGTCATAGATCGCATGGGGCAAAATATTATCGGGAATTTCAAGTGTTGAAATTTGCAATGAGATTGCATACCTTCTATGAGATAGTTGGATCCCGATACCCGCTGCGAGTAAGTGTTACTCCTGGGAGAGTTTTATACATTACAATTAGCCGATCAAGTAGGTGTCTAGAAAGGTGTCAACGAGGTTACGCCTCTGGGAAAACGAGGTTTACATTAATTAGGTTCGTGCGAAAGCACGGGGGACCTCCCTCAAAGTACCGACACTGGCCTGGCTGAAAGATTGGCGAACTTGTAGTGTGTAATTAATCCCGGCTAGTCTTTCCTTTTAGGGTTTGAAGGAAGATTTGATAAAAAGCAGTGGGAGCCATCCTGATTAGATAAAATAAAAACCAATCTATTCTTGACAGAGCGCACGCTGAGTGTTTTCTTCTCTCTCTCTCCAGGTAGCGACCATATCACGCCTTAATCAAGATAATAATACGGATTATTGACCGAACCCGCTTGTTATACTGAGCTGGGGAACGTTGGTCCCGCTCCAACTTATAAATGTTATAAGACAGAGCAGGAAATTGGGGAATACCAGATTTCCCGTGCCGCCCAAACGAAGAGAGTGCATGCTGATGCATCATCTTCGGGTTTGTTCATTATACAGAACTGTTTCTCAGTATCCTTTACGTCCTGGGTATATGATACCGGATCAGGATCCCAGATATGTAATCTGTTACATAGGGCTACAGATAGGTAGAGAACTGAGAACGGGTGATAAGTTTCATGAGGCAGAAAACGGGGCAAGTGTTGCAGCCAAGTCTGTTGGTCACTGTCACCCTGTATTATAATACATTGATTCTGAACGAATGTTATTAGATACCGAACCTGATATACAAAATCATATCACTCTCTTTATTAGTAAAGAAATGATAAAATTTTGTATTGTTGGATAATGTTTTGAAAATTTCCTATATCAAAAGTTGATCGGTTCAGGCACGTTATCTAAAAGCATTGATGTTCTAAATCAAACTACAGTTCTTAGTATATGGAACACACACAAGAGGAAGAGTTCAGAAATGAACGGATTCTTCTTGAGGTATTGTAGACTAGGTCAGATCAATGTGACCCGACTAGCTGAAGTTAAATTTAGATGTATATTTAAATTAGTTTGAATTTACATCTTGTGAAACTTGCCAGTCATGTCACAGAGATATAATGACACCAGCTCTGTTTATTGAAAACAGAGAAAGAGTTAGTGAACTCTTGGGATGATGCATGTTGATGTATAAAGGTCCCCTGTCTACACATGCCAAGACCGGTTCTTTGTACTTCATTACATTCTCTGATAATCTCTCAAGATTCAGACATATGTTCCTGTTGAAACACAAGTCTGAACCTTTTGAGATATTCACAGAATATGATTTAGAAGTAGAGAACCAAAACGGGTATAAGTATTATGTCCTTTGATGAGATCAAGAAGGAGAATACTTGAGCACGGAAATCCTGGACTATTCTAAAGGAGAATGAGATTCTCTCTCAGCATTACTCCTTCGTATACACCATAGCACGATGGTATATCTGGGTGGAGCAATTACACCCTATGTGATAAGGTGTGCTCTATGATGAGTACTACCGAGTTACCTATTTCCTTTTTGGGAGTTATGCACTTGAGAAGCTGCATACCTATTGAATAGGGTTCGAATCAAATCAGTTGCCTACCGCTTCATATGTGATATGGAATGGGAAGAGCCCATGTCTTAAGCTAGTTAAGATTTGGGGTTGTCCGGGCTATGTCTGAAAAGCAAAATCCGGACAAGCTCGAGGCAAGATCTGTTATGTAGAACTGGAAATGTTCCAGCTATACAAACTGCAGCAGATGATTTGGTACAACCAAAGGATTCAGTAGATACCAACGAACCTCAGCCTCTCCGCCGATCTAGTAGGGTTCCTCACCCACCTGAGAGATACTTCGGTTTCTCTATAACAGTGGGAGCGAGGATTGCATCATGAGATGATGACCCAACTAGTTTCGAGCTGGCCATCAGGAGTGAGACTCTGTAAGAATGGCTGGATGCTTAGCGATCTGAGATGGAATCCATATACACCAACAAAGTATGGACTTTGGTTGCAATATCTGAAGGGTTAAATCCCCATCAGGAGCAAGTATATCTTGAGAAGATTACTTGGTGTAGATGGAAAAGTTGAGACTTTCAAAGCTAGACTTGTAAAGCTTTTCGTCATCGACCAGGCATGGATTATGATGAAACCTTTTCAAGTGACTATGCTTAAGTCCACCCAGATCCTACTTGCCACGGCTGCATACCATGACTACGATATCTGGCGGTTGGGTGCCATGACTGCTTTTCTAAATGATGTTTTAGAAGAGAACGTCTGTAAGTACACAGCCAGAGGGCTTCGTAGACAGTGGGAGCAGCGGAAACGTGTGCAAGATGCTTTATAGGATTAAAGCAGGCATCGCGGAGTTGGAACATCTGTTTTGATGGATTAGTCAAAGAGTTTGACATCATCAAAATGGTAGATGAACCTTGTATAAACAAAAAGGTAGTAGGGAGTATGGTGGTGATCCTCGTAGAGTACGTGGATGACATACTCTTGATAGGGAAAGAGTTTCCTATGCTACGCTCGATCAATCTCCGTTTATCACAATGATTCTCCACATAGGATCATAATGATACCTACTAACTCCTGGATTTTGGATCTATGAGATAGATCTAAATGGATGTTAGGATTCTCACTTGTCGAAGTGAGACGGTATCAATCGATCCTGGGGAGAATCACTGGAAGGGTTCCAGGGTGATAAAGACGACTGAATGTCAGTCACAGGCATTGTCTTTACCCTCAGTGAAGGGACGGTATGTTAGAAGAGTTCCAAGCTAAATACCGTGACATACTAGACGATAAAGGCTGGATACATCGCTACTTAAGATGCTACCAAAGAGGCTGTTTGGGTGTATATTGGTTCATGAGATGAACTATGTTCCTTCCATTGTGTGACAATGGAGTCGTGGCTTATGCCAAGGAACGCCGGTCCCATCAGTGATCCAGACATATTCTAAGGCAGTATCACTTGATCATGGAGATGGTTGATCTCCAGGGAGATCGAGGTTAGGAGAGTAGACACAGAGAAAAACAAAGCGGATCCACTCACGAAAGGCCTTTTCCCAGAGAGAGACTTTTATGGGATGGTTGAGTATAAGATACTGCAACCACTGCTACAGATGGCCCTAGTGCAAGTGGGAGATTGTTAGTTATATGTATGCCCTAGAGGCCATTACTGTACATAGGATGTATATTGTAGTGGATGCTAGGACATATATAGGGAGGACTTTCTTGCTCGACATGATAGTATGCTATCTGGTTGAACTTTACCTTAACGTGTATACTGATTGTCTCTCTGTTACATGTTGGTAAAGCCCTTAGGATGTGTGCTTGACTACCTGGACTATGATGCGGATCATACTAGTGGGGACATGGTAGTCCATAAGTACATCCTTCAAAGTCCCTAGTCGTGGGTGTATCGAGACGGGGCATCGATATACCTGAGTAGACTAGCGTGTACCTTCTCGACCCATACAGATGGGCGATGGATGATCCCATATCCATTGGTGTTTGACATCGGAGATGATATACGGGTGCTCAGTGGAGACTGGGTACACTGGACGGACTCGCCGAGAACTCCCAGATGGTATTATACCTCAAGTCAGATGGCAGTTCTCTGGTGACACTGGTACAGAGTAGTCTGTTGACCCGAGATCGTCATAGAGTCTTGTGTAGTTCCCACTGTGCTTTGATTTCCATCTTACCACGTCCAAGAGGGCGTGCAAAACGGTGGTTTTTGGGTACAGTCCCGAATCACATGGAGGCAATGAGCGATAGGAGGGGATTCGTCTCTCCCGGTATAGGGAGTTGATGTTGCGCTGTGTTCGATTGGCTATAACAGGAAATCCCTGGCCAGGGTTGCTGAGATTTACTGGTAAATGTTACCAGTAGTTTCTCGAACAGTTATAGACCTCATATCGACACGACTTATTGAGCTATTGGGGTCTGACGTTTACCACCCCTAGGTGAGATATGCGACATATCAGACGATCAGACCGGACTGTACGGTAGTGTTACTGGTTGGATTCACTGGAGTGTGAGCGGGCTTGCTCGTCGATCTTCAGATCGCTCAATACCCGGGTGGCCGTTACGTTTAGCAGACAGCTTGCGGCTTGTGGGTGATTGATATGATCATCACCTGCTGCCGGCGTATTGACGAGTCTTTAGAGTCCTACACAGAGGTTTCCTGGCTCAAGCGAAACGAAATAGGAGCGCATATGAGATATGTGCGGGACCGAGAATAATACGAGTATGTGATACTGTATTCGATTCTCGCGATGTGACATTGATCGGTTATATGCGATATAGCCGGGTTATCGGATCAAGTGTTGATTCGATAAGTTGTTACTATTAATACTAGTCGGTTATATACGATATGACCGGATCGTTAAATCAAGTGTTGATTTAATGATTTAATGCATAATTATATATTTGATATATTACTTTGCATTAACTAGTATCGGTTCACTTTAAATGGATTTTCTCGCTCAGGTGTGCGCATTGCATATGCGATATGTTTTGTGCACTTGCTTGTATCATATTTGATGGTGCATGCAAAAATGGTTAAGTATAAAGAATTAAACCTTGGTTAAAGGAATGGTTAGGGTTTATTATTTGTTATTCATTTATCTTATTTAATTATCTATTTATTTTTGATAAATGAATAAATGAAAAGATAATGAGGAAAAAGGTTGCTTTCTTTTGATCCTTCATGAATCTTCATGAAGACTTTGACCATTTTGTCTCATGCTTAACCCTAACCACTTCTATTAACTCAAGTTAATTCTCTACACCTAACCATGGTGAGAATTATGATAAGAATGGATTTTTCCTTTTATTTTAAATCTTATCATAATATTTATCTTCTTCTTGCTCTTCTTCTTCTTCATGAAGAAGCTTGTCTTCATCAATGGCATATTGAGCATATGAGTGAGAAATCCAATTCTAAAGTCTACCCACTTCCTATTTCTTCATCCTCTACCTCTTGCCAAGTAGTAGAGTGTGTTTCCTTCACAAGTTTTTAGGGCTTGGTGAAGGTGGAGCTTGATTTAGCGATGCCTCGACGTAGATCATCTTCGGCATGGACATCGACGACCTAGCTCGCTTTTTCTCCGACGAAGCCGACTCTAGAGCCCGGATTCCTTTTGGACAGCGGAGACGACTTCGTTGCGGAGCTATGGAGGTGGAGCACCGGATCTACAAAGGTTGTATTTCCGATATCCCATTAGTTAATTGTTAACTAGATTATTTTTCGCCTAGTTTTCTAGCAAACGATCCGTAGTCGGGTCTCTCGGCACCCATAAATTTTTTATATTGGCATGTTTGATGCCTTGTGTGACCTCACTAGGGTGCCTAGGAACCCTACAGAACCGCGGCCATATATTGCACGTGTCGGTGCATGTGTCGGTGGGTGTCGGTGCTTTGACCCGGCTTTCTTAGGGTAGTCTTGTAAATTCAAGTGTGGATCAGAATGTAGCCCAGGGTTTTTTCCTATCTATAAATAGGAGGGCTCAAAGCCAAATAGAGTATGCCTCTTTCAGGGTGCCTCTTTTGGGGCATGCCTCTTTTTAATTCTTAGATTTAAAATTTTAATTCAGTTGTAATCGTTGAGAGGTCATCAATAAAAGTAAGCCTTTTTATTTTTGATCTTGCATTCTTTTTATCTGAATTTAATTCCTGCAATTTTCTTATCTATTCTTTTATTATTTGCAATTTAGATAGTCTATTAAAATAAAACAAAAATGAATTTTATTGTCGCTTTCCTAATGAGTGAGTAATTCCTCACTTGTTAGGGTTAGGATAGGGAAGGTTTGAGAGATGGAAATCTCTCTCACTCTTTTCTTTGCCCATATAATTTTATTAAAATGACTCTTTTTAAATCAACTACACACCGCTCACTATGGCACCCTATCTTATGTGATAGCGATGATTCCCTAGTTAGACCGGGTGTGATTGAATTAACTGGAAGTTAGGGCTAAGAGCCAAGAACGGACGGACAAGGACCAAAAGGAAAAAACTTAGTTTCTTCCCAGTCGTGCTAATCCCCGTTGTTGCCGATTACCCTAACACCTTTATTCACAACTAAGGCATTGATAGAAGCGAGAAGATCCCTATCTCGAACTAATCTTATCCTAACCCTAGCAAGCTTTTTATCAACTTTTATCTCATTCTTAGATCTTAAAATAAAACCATCAATTTTTTGGACTTAACTCGTTAAAACATAAAGAAAAGGAATCCATCTCCCTGTGGATCGACCCGTACTCAACCGGCTAGCTATCAAGCGACACCGTCTTGATTGCCGTAAATTAAACACAGAAAAACTCCTTCAATCAGCGCACGCAAAGAAACTGCAAAAAGATATTTTATTCGCAAAAATCAGAAGTCTCTACAAAGGTATTATGGGCTTTCCAGCCTTACAAAAACGCCCGGAGGCTTACAAAATCTTAGCGCAAAAAGAAAAGGAGGTGAAGAAGTTCAGGCCTCAGGGCCGGGGAGAACCTCGACGAGCCGCGCGTCCACTACAACCACCGGGGCGACGTCTTCAGGGTTGGCACCCACGGAGGGAGCCTTGACACTGGGAGCCGGGGCGACAGACTAGTCCCCCACGCTCCCACCGGGGGCCTCTTCCTTCTCGACATTTCCGTGGACGTTCCCCTGCGCGTCTTCCTCACGAGGGTACTCCTCCCGGAGCTTGCCGTCGGGGAACTCCGGTATCTGGGCCTTAACAGCGTCGAGGGCGGCGTGCCAAATAACGCCGGCGGCTGCAGCAAGGTCGGTGTAGAACAGGTTCGACTCCTTATAGCCCTCCACCGCCTTTGACGCCACAAGCTCGGCCTTCGACGCCCGGAGCTCGGCAAGCCTCGCCCCCTCCTTCGTCGCCTCGTTCTCCTTTCGGAGGGTGTTCGCCGTCTTTTTCAAGGTGGCGATGAGCACCTGGGAATCTTCTAATTTGGCCTCGGTGGCTTGGGCGGCCTCTTGGCACCTGGCGACCTCTCGATTCGCGGCCGCCAACCGGTCCTCGAGGGCTGCGACCCTTTTCGTCGCCGCCTCCAACTCCAGCCTCGAGCTCTCTTCCCGCGAAGAGAACTCGCCCGCGGCCCGCATCGCCGAGGCATTCTCCTCGTCCTCCATGTTGACGATGAAGGCGATATGCTGGAGGATCTGAAGAAAAGAAAGAGGGTTAAAAGGGAAAGGAAGGCACCCAATTACGCGAACAAAAAATGCTGAATGAAGAACCGAGTGGGGTGCGAACACTAACCTGCACGGCCTCTTGAAGTATGGCCGCCATTTGGGCATGGAGGGTCCCCCCGTGGGTTTCTTCCCCCAGCCGACCTCGCCATCTCCGAGAGCAGGCTGTCGGCGACGGAAAGCCCCGAGGGCACCTCGAAGCAAAGCTCCCCATCGTCTACGAGGATCGGGGAAGCCGGGGAGTGGGGCGCCGTCCTGTGAAACCTCTTGAGGAGCGACGCGGGAGAGCCAGTCTCGACACCCTCCTCGAGAGCCCGGGGCTCTTTCTCCCGAGCATGCTTTCGGGCCGGCGCACGGCTGGACTCGGGGGCTCGAGGCGCGTTTGGGCGCCTGGATGGAGCGGTCACCGGCGGAGCCGGAACCGACGACGGGCGGGAAAGGCCAGCGCCTCCGGTGTTTTTCCCCTTCTTCACGTCAACTACTGCAGCTCAGAATTTGCTTAGGTCTATGGGTCCTGCATAAGACAAAAATATCAGGAGTCAGCAATGCCAGGGCACAAGTCTAAACAGATCGCCTGAAATCTCCTAACCTACCCGCGTAATCGGCGGGGCTGAGCCCGGTCCAACTGAGGGCCCGCTCAGACAGCAGCACATCAACCTGAGGGAGGGGCTTCCACTTCGACATCGCCACCGCATCGGGATCATTCGATCAACTCACCCGCGGATAGCTGGCCCCTTGCCACTGGGTGGGCATGGGCCAGTTCTCACCCTCGGACGGCGCAATAAAGAAAAACTTCTTCAAAGGTCCTAGGCTCTTCGAAAGAACAATCGCTTCCATTCGTGAATGGAAGAAGGTACTACGACGATCCCCGACCCGGCAACGTCCCTCCGTTGTCTTCTAAAAGAGAGGTATACCCAGCTCGGCTCGCCCCTACGAGCACCAGGGTAGTTTTTATAGCAAAGAGATGAAACGAGAAGGTTCAGGCTGAAAGGGATCTGACTCAACCTCAACCGGATCAGGAACCCGAGGAGGATCCTCCAAGAGTTCGGCACTAGCTGGCCCGGGGCTAAACCAAAACAATTCAACGCCTCACTCACCTCGGGGGAGAAGGGCAGACGCATCCCGGCCCAAAAGGCCTCCAGGTACAAGGCAATCTCCTTGCCTCGTACCTGGTTTGCCCTCTCCCCCTCCTCGACCAGACGAAGCGAATAGCCGGGAGGAAATGATGAAACGGATCTTAATGTTAACGAGCTCCTCCGCACGCCTCGGTGAGGATCGCACGCCAAGAACACCCGCGGGCTGTGCTATGGGGACCACCCTAACTTCCCGGGTGAACTCCAACTCAGAGGGGGAAGAGGAAGAAGTAGAAGAGGAAGGTTCAGAAGACTTCCTAGACTCTACCCACACTACGTCTTTAGACTCCTCAGAAGAAGACATCTAACCTAATCAAAGAGAGGTGTTCTCGGGAGATCAAAAGCGAGGAATCCGACCTTAGGAGAAAAGCTCCGAGCTAACACAACCAGGGACGAGGAAATTATGAAGAGGTATGAGCCCTGATGGGGATCCCACCTCTATTTATAGCTGCTGGCGTGTACATCCTACGGCTCCGACCGCCTCCCGCTAAAACAACGTTTCGCAACCAACGGCCGACAACGTTCTACCTGTCGCACTCACATTGGATGCGTCCCTTCGAGCGCGGGAACTCCTACGGCACGTTTCGCCAGCCAACCAACGCCAGACACGTGGGCTGTCGTTTCGACGAACGTACACACAATCCGGCGCTTCCCATTTAATGCGAGATCTCTCCCTTGATCCGCTGACATCATCAAGAAAATACCACTCTTTGACCGGGAGTGCGCGATGATGATATCTTCGAATGAGAGCTCACCCCGGGTGATCGGTCAGACCACTCTCGACCCGACCTAGGCATGGGTCGAGATGAGAGTGGGGGGCTAATGATGAGGCTTGATATCGGTGACTCTCCAGATGCTGACACGTTGCAGATGACGTGTCCCAGAACCTACAAGAAGGGATCATGAATCTCGGTTGGGATCACACCTCGGGCTTTCGGCCCGAGGAGTCTCCCGATCTTTGGTGACCTTTCAGACCTCCCCCGGCTCGCCTCTGAGCTATCATGGGACCAAGATGCCTCGGCCTCCCGCTCGTGCCCGAGCCTCCCGCCGAGCTCATCTTCCTCGGTCTCACCCAGGCCGACCCACAGTGCTGATTACAGGCGTCTACGCCACAGCTCCACGAATCTCGCCATGCGCAAGATATCCGCCGTCCACGATCCCGCGTTCCATGCTATCACGATCCCCTATTAACGGGCATGTTTCGTTATTAATGCGGGATCCCGCCTATCACGCGGGCGTGACGCCAGGGGCGTAACGGCCGGCGTGATTCTCGCACCTGCCTGCCCATTACTGCCACTATATAAACCTCTCTCTCAGACGATCGAGATAAGCCATTTTTACTCCACTAGACCGTTACTCTGCCAAAATACCCCGTCTAACTTGATCGTCGGAGGGTTCTCGGTGGCACAACCACTCCGGGACTTCTTTGCAGGTAGCTCGGCCGCAACCACTCAAAACCCATTGAGATCCACACGATTCAGGACCATCCCTCCAACTCAATCTCAGTCGTCCATCAGTGCTCCCAGCAGATCAACGGAAGATAATATCTGAAGGAGATCCAGGGATTCATCACCGGGGTTTTTCAACAATTTACCCTAACTCGATAGCTATGTCATAATAGTGTCATGAAAAATATAATATATTACACACCAACTAATTAATCTTCAACATATATATATATTTTTTTTTATAAAAAAAAATCAATTTTACAATGACTGAATCCTCTCTCCAAAGATCAATAAGACGAGGGACTGCTCGAATTATATATTTTGAGCCGTTTTTATAATGGCCAAACATCTACAACTCTTTATTTTATTTACCAAATTGCAAACTCTCTTAAGACTTCACCTTTTTGAAGGTTGCCAGCTAGACTACCGGAACGGCCGTGTCACAAAAGAAGAAAATTTTTAAAAAAAAGACTATATCAACATTGAGTCATCCGACACAAATATATGAGTCACTGTTTGTAAATTAAACATCATTTTTTCCACTTTGCATCCCATACCAACCCCTTTCAAATTAAGTTACAAACAAATCACTTCCAAGAACTAATTCAACTCACATTTATTGAATCATAATAATTCATGTGAAGGAAAAAAAAACCAAATTCTCTCAATAATGTACCGCCGGCAGCGGCAGTGAAGGCGGAGGCCCAGGCAGCGGCACCGTGCAGTACCCGGAAGCCTCACAATGCACCGGCTTCGATGAAAACGCCTCACACTCGGCCCTCGATCTTTGATTCGGCCGATTTGGGATACAGTTCCTCCGATCATCGATCCCGCGGATTTTATCAACACATTTTTGCGGCTCTCCACTGAAGTAGTTATATGAATACGTAAAGCTCTTCAGCCCGGGAAGCTCACATATGCTCTCCGGTATGTCTCCGGACAGATTGTTATGCGAGACATCAAGCTGTTCTAGCTTCTCCATGTCCCCGATGGTCTCCGGTAGCGTGCCCACGAGGTCGTTAAAGCTGACATCGAAGACGGTCAGGTTTTTCAGCAGGCCGATCTCAGGCGGCAGACACAACTGCAGGCTGCTGTTGATGATTATGAGTTGGTTTAGGGTTTTGGCCAAGTTGCCAATCGTTTTCGGCAGGCAGCCGCTTATGTTGGCGTTGGCTATGACTATCACCGAGGCCGTGGAGTTTCCGATGGTGTCGGGAAGGGAGAACTGGAAGTCGTTGTTGTTGAGGAAAAGGGCGTCGAGCTTGAGGTTGAAGATGTTTTTAGGGATTTTGCCTCGGTATTTGTTGTAGCGGATGTCGAGGTAGTTTAGGGATGGGAGGCGGAGGACGACGGACGGGAGCGGGCCGCTGAGCTCGTTGTCGCTCACGTCAAGCTCGTAGAGGAGGAGTAGTTGGTCCAAGGATTCCGGAAGGTTACCTTTAATATATAAGAATTAAATTAGTTTGATATACACGGTTAATTTGTATCACATTGGCCTAGTTGCTCAACACCAGGCTCATTGAACCATCATAGTAATATGCTTAAATTTCACTAAAATACCATAAACTTAAGTATTTTCAGGGGGAAACCAAAAGCATATTAAATTGAAAATAAAACCAAAGAATAGCTTACAAATAAATAGCATTAACTTTAACAATTTTCAATTTAATACCATATGTCATTAACAACAAATTTGTTCTTCCCAAAAAAAAATCAACACATGCCTCCTTTTATTTACATAAATTAAATTAAAAGGAAAAGTTGAAACTCCAATATATTTATTTGTAATTTAAAGCATTGCAATTTACATATTTTTAGCATTTATCCCCAAAAAAAAACACTCACACCTCATGGTATTTTAGTGAAATTTATCTTTTAAAAAATTATTTATATGCAGCTCTAAAGAATGAGAATTATGATTTAAATTAGACTGATATATATTGTTAGTCCACAACACATCAGCTTGCCGTGGAACTTATTGGAGTGGAGATGCAACAACGCAAGATCACGCAACAAGCCAAGATCTTCAGGCAGAGTCCCGGAGATGTTCCCATTGTTAAGGTCGAGGCCGGCGACGGTGAGAACATGCCTATCATCGGGAGCCGGAGCGCAATACACGCCAGTGTAAATGCACACAAAGGGCCCACACCAATTGCTTGTGAGGTTCTTAGGGTCATCTGTTATGGAAAGCTTCAAAGCTTGGAGAGCAATGAAGGCCTTGCATAGCCTAGGGTTGAATGGAGGGAGAGGAATTTGAGGTTGAGATAGAGAGAGAAAGGGTAGAGAGAGGAAGAGACAAGAGCCCAATAGAGCTACAGAGAGCCTTGGGGTTGCCATTTGGGAAGTTTTGTTTGTTTCATGTATATATTTATAATGATCGCTTTGCTTATAATATTGGTTGGTTTTTTCATGTGCTTTGTATATTAGGGGTAGGAAAAGAACAGAGAAGGTTGGATATGTGTTGGTTTGTTTGGGTTAAGTGTGGATGGTGTTTTTTGAATAGGGTATGGGCACAAGAGAAGACAAGTTGACTATCATTTTCTTTAGGTTTTGATTAAAGGATAAACCTTTTGGATTTTATTAACCAAAAGAGATATAGTTGATGATCATAAGTTGAGGAGATCAGATGAAAAAGGAATAGAAATTTAGGAAAAACTAGTATGTAAGGGCTTGCATGGTGCAAGCCACTTATAAGCTCTCGGATGGTTTTGCGTTTTGTACAAGTGGTTTACACCATGCA
Organism: Agapanthus africanus; assembly: GCA_030015575.1. NCBI lineage: Eukaryota > Viridiplantae > Streptophyta > Magnoliopsida > Asparagales > Amaryllidaceae > Agapanthus > Agapanthus africanus. The sequence continues at coordinate 823,825,535 of CM057338.1, read as the reverse complement.
AGCCCTTACATAGAAGTTTTTCCGAAATAAGACGGGTCTTAATTAAGTGGATGATCACTTGTTGATTATGATGTGTTAGCATTAATTTGGTTGTATATTAAGGATGGTTGCATACTCTTATTATTGGCAATCTCTCTATAATTGTTGTGGCCATATATGATGTGTTATCATTAATTTGGTTGTATATTAAACATGCATGTAGTGAATAAAATTGACCTTTTTTTTAAAGGCTTGGGAAGAACATTGACTAGGCAGGTGAAAGGCATTCACATGATGTGATCCTACTCAAGTTCGAGAGTGTAAATCACAAACTATATGCATGTTGTGTATTTAATTGACCTTTTTTTTCTAGAGGCTAGGAAAGAACATCGACTTGGCACGTGGAGGCACATAAAAAGATTTAATGTCACCCTCTTGAAGCTTCTTATTTTATTTTATTTTTTAAAGTAAAATGCAGGACCTGATGTCCTACTTGATAAAATAAATTGAAATGAAGTAAAATAATTACAAGACAAAGTAATCGTGCATTGAGATAACCAATTAGTGATTGAATTCATATCTTATGATTTTTATTTATAGAAGTAGAATATATTATTTTTATGTTTCACACAAATGCAACCAAACGATATAAGCCCTATATCTCACAATGAAAATTCTCGATGCACAAAATTGGCAAAAAAATACAATGAAAAAACTGCTACAATTTATTCCAAACATCGGTTACTACTAAATTTGAGTATGTTGCAAAATTATAGGCTTTGAAGGCAAAATATGTATACACTCATGACTCATTGATTGTTCCATCTGATCCCATTGAAATACCATGTGCTTTGTTGAAATAAGCATACATAAAGAATCAAGATTTTTCCTTCCTTCCGTTCTTGAAGATTTATTATTATCATTATTATATAAAATAAGCTGCAACTTGCAATCAATCTCGATGGATGCTATTGTGAAAACATGCTCAGAAACAAGGATGCAAATCTCACTGTTACAAATACAAGTATTTATGATGAAAAAGAAAAGGGTTTAAAGTGGAATATTATTGATGATTGATTAGCCTCTCAAAATACAATACCGTGCCTATTTATAGTGCTAGGGTTAGGGTTTCACCCTCAAAGGGTGGCCCAAAGGCCCTTATGTATCTACAATAAATACACCTGTTTACACATATACATAACTTAACAGCTTCTCACAAAATCATGGTCGATCATAAACCGAGAATTTAGACAAGAAATACGCTAGTTGTATGTGTTTGTGCTTTGGTGAAGAGATCAGCCACTTGATCTTTGGAAGCAATGTATGCCAGTGAAATATGATCCTTCTTATATTCCTGACGAATAATATGACAATTAACCTCAATGTGTTTGGTTTGTTCATGGAACGCAGGATTTTCTACAATATGTATTGCACTCATGTTGTCGCAGCAGAGAGGAATACAAGGAGGTATGGAGACACCCATATTGGTAAGTAAATCATGAAGCCATTTGATTTCGGCCACGGTATCAGCCATCGCTCTGTATTCAGCTGCAGTGCTGGAGCGAGAAACAGTATCTTGTCGCTTAATGTGCCAATAAATTAGAGAGGAGTCCAGAAAAACACAGAAACCTGTAGCGAAGCGACGAGTGTCGGGGTCATCATCCCAGCCAGCATCATAGTATGAATGAAGACCGAGAGTAAAGTCAGATGGAAAGAGCAACGACCGTGTCTTGATGCCTGGAAGATAGCGAAGGACACGTATAAGGGCTGCATAATGAACCGATGAAGGAGCACTCATAAACTGACTCAGAATGTGAACGGCATGTGCAATGTCAGGCCTGGTGAGAGAAAGTTAGATGAGGGCCCTAACCAGCTCTCGCTACCGAGTGGGATTCAGCAGAGGCTCTCCATCGGTCCGACGAAGCTTTAGATGAAGCTCAATAGGTGTGACGGTAGCAGCGTCACTGTTTGTAATAGGATTATCCATCGTGGTTCATACAAGAAGATCAGAGATGTGCTTCTGTTGCAAAAGAAGATAGCCATGACGAGAATAAGCAATCTCAATTCCCAAGAAGTAGCATAAATGTCCAAGGCCCTTCATCTCAAATTATTGTTGAAGGTGTCCTTTATGATAGGTAATAATCCTGAAATCATGACCGGTAATGATCATGTCATCAACATAGATCAAAAGAAGGACATAACCGCATGAGGAAGTTCGGTAGAAGAGTGCATAGTCAGTCAATCTCTCGGTGAAACCAGCAGGAAGAAGAGTCAGACGAAAATGCTCAAACTAAGCTCGAGGTGCTTATTTTAATCCATAAAGGGCACGATGAAGACGACAAGCATGGCTACAGGGAGTAGAGACACCGGGTGGAGGTTGCAAATATATAGTCTCTGAAAGATCCCTATTAATAAAAGCGTTTTTAACATCCATTTGAAATACGAGTCATTGTCGAGCAGCAGCTACTGCAATGAGTGTGCGGATGGAAGTAATTTTGTCTGCGGGAGCAAACGTCTCCTCATAATCAATGCCATATTCCTGGAAGAATCCACGAGTGACGAGTCTGGCCTTGTAGTGTTCAATGGACCTATCAGATTTAGTCTTGACCTTGTAGATCCATTTGCAACTAATAAGCTTGACCCCGATGGTAGTGGTACAATATCCTAAGTGTGTGTATCTTGAATGCCTGCAATTCCTTTTGCATAGCCTGTTGCCACTCTGGATATTTCATAGATTCATTATATGACTTGGGTTCTTGTATGGAATGAATGACAGTAAGGAAAGATACAAATTCAGTGGAATATGTGTCAGTAACGCAACAGTTATTCTGAGCAGGGACTGTCTATTCCGAGCCGGATTTCGACGAAGAGGAGGAGCAACTGGAGGGGATGGCACTGTAGGGGTTCCTAAGCACGACAGCAAGATTTCGGGTGGCATCGTCCATGCCAAATTAAATTTTTTGTCATGCTAAAGAACTCTAACCTAGGATGTTTAACTAGAGAATCATACGAAACGATATGCAAACAACTTTACAACTAAGTGATTAGGGATTACATTGTAGTTCGTTCCTTCAGTTCATTAGCTCCAAGTAGTGGTCCCTTCACTGCGATCAAAGAACACCCGGACTCTTGAGAAGCTCCACAAGGTGAATGATGCATGATTGCTTGTAGTCTTCGAAATCCAAGATGATCTGTTTCGAGGAAACACGAACTCAAGCTATCTCTTCACTAATATGAAATTAGTGAAGCCAACACACTAAACTATATGGCTAGTATAGAAGAGGATGATGAATTAGGAATTTTGCTCACTTTGGATTTTAATTTCTCACAATATTTTATCAATTCATCACAAGCAAGAGAGCTAGAAAAATGAGATGAAGAAGAAGATGATCAAGTGATGAATGAATAATTGAAGTGAGGTTAGAAATGCAACCATGGTGAGTTATGTCATCCTTAACCCTTGTAAAGAATAAACCTTGGCTAAGAGTTAAAGGTTAGATCAATAAATATCTTAAGAGAAAACAAAAGAGGTGGACTTTAGTCAATATTCTACAAACTTCATCCAAGCTCATAACCATGACTAATTGTTCATTATTTTGAATTTCCTTAATAATAAATATTAACCCATATTAATCCTAGCATGGTGTAAGTCTCTTCCACCCTTGTTGCATGTGTAACCTAGCATGACACATGCATATATATCACATATATATTTATGTGTGCAAAAAGAAAATAATACATTTAACATATATCACATATATCAATGTATCCTAAGTGAGAAAAAGAATGCTTAAGTGAGCTTATATTAGTTAATATAATGTAATATATTAAATATATAATTATACATTAAATTATTAAATCAATACTTGATTTAATAATCCGGCTATATTACATATAACTGACTAATATAATATGTATCATTTTATCGAATCAACACTTGATCCAATAACCCGGCTATATCACATATAACCGGCCGATATCATATATCGCGAGAATATAATACGGTATCACATACACGTATCAATCTCGGTCCCGCACATATCACATATGTGCTCCTACTCCGTTTCGTTTGAGCCAGAAAATCTCCGTATAGGACTCTAAAGACTCGTCAATACGTCGGCAGTAGGTGATGATCATATCAAACACCAACAAGCCGCAAGCGGTCATCTAAACATAATGGCCACCCGGGTATTGAACGATCAGAATATCAACAAGCAATCCTGTCCATACTCTTGCGAATCCAATCAGTAACACTACTGTACAGTCCAGTCTCTTCGTCTGATATGTCGCATATTCAGTCTGGGGTGGTAAACGTCAGACCCTAGTAACCAATAAGTCGTGTCGATGTGAGGCTCATAACGGGTCGAGAAATTACTGATAACACTTATCAGTACATCTCCATATCAGCCCTGGCCAGGGACTTCCAGTTATAGCCAATCGAACACAGCGCAACATCTACCCCCAATACCGGAAGAGACAAAACCCCTCCTATCGCCCATTGCTTCCATGTAATTCGGGACTGCACCCAAAAGCCACCGTTTTGCACGTTCTCATGAACGTGGTAAGGTGGAAATCAAAGCACAGTGAGATTCACACAAGACTCTATGACGATCTCGGGTCTACAGACTAACCTGTACCAGTGTCACCAGAGAACTGCTATCTGACGATAGGTATAATACCAATTAGGAGTTCTCGGCGAGTCCGTTCAGTGTACTCAATCTTCACTGAGCACCCGTATACTATCTTTAATGTCAAACACCAATGGATGTAGGATCATCCATCGCCCATCATATGTGTCAAGATGCGTATACGCTAGTCTACTCTGGAGTATCGATGCCCTGTCTCGATACACCGTTGACTAGGATCAATTATAGGATATACTCGTTGACTACCCTGGCCCCACTAGTATGATCTCCATCATAGTCTTAGTAGTCAAGTACATATTCTAAGGGCTTTATCAACATGTGAGAGCAAGACAGTAAGACAATACAAGTCAACATATTTAGACAAAGAGCAACCAGATAGCATACTATCATGTCGATCAAGAAAGTCCTCTCTATATATATCCAAGCATCCACTATAATATACATCATATATACAACAATGGCCTCTAGGGAATATACATAACTAACAGGCACATGCGTAGGTGAACTTTCACTATCAATAGCAGGATCAGTGGAAGTTACGTGATCAGGAGTAGCAATGTCCTCGGAGAATTATGTAGGATGGTCAGGAAACATAGTAGGTACATTAAGATCAACACAGGAACCACAGTCAGGAGTAATGGCATGATTTGTAGTAAGTGTCGGTGAAGGTAGAGTAGTCGAATGCTCAAGGAAGGGCACATCAACGCGGCCTTGGCAATGTAAAGAATTCAAAAGGTAACATTTTGAGAAATGTAGAGACGTTTACGTGTAGGGTCATAACACCTGTACCATTTATGTGTGTTGGGAAGGATGCTGGGGTCGCTACGATAGCGGACCGCGGCGGAATGTTCAACAAAAATAATCAAGAACATATGACTATTTCCCAAGCCCAAAATCATTCAAATTCTAGTAGTTATCAAAAACAAAGAGAGCAAATTAGGGGCTACAATCTTTGTAGCGCGTTATCCACCTCTCCTTAAACTCCGGCTAGTCTTCATTAGGTCCAGAAGAAGCATGCATGATGATCACCTTGCTGAAGATGATCCACCTTGATATTCCTCCATCACAAGCTATAACCTCACATGATCATATCATATTGAAGTAACTCGCTAATCAAACTTGCTAAGAATGATTAGTAAGTGATGTAGAATATTTTGTTCACTAATTTTCTTCTCTTTCCTTTTTTCCTTTCTCACTCAAGCAAACTCAAGAGAGAATTATTGTGAGAATGAGATGATAATTCTCTATATTTTAAAAAGAAGTAGCCATGCTTAAAAAATAAGTTCAAGCATAGTCCAAAGAATACCGCACACTTCTTTTATCTATGACTCATTTTCTTTTCTAAAAATAAAGAAACCAATGAGTTATCATCTCACTTTCCATGTGCATCACATACACACTACTATCATGTATTAGCTAAACTTGTGTGTGCATCTCATATACATACCTCACATGCATTAGCTAACATGATACATATATTTATATCATTTATAAATATATATATATAAAGAGAAGAAATAATAAAGCGAACATGATATTAGTTATATATATATATATATCATATATAAATATATATCTAATTACTAAATCAACACTTGATTTAATAATCCAGTTATATCATATATAAACCAGCTAATATCATTAAAGACCCGATTAAAATACGTGTATCACATACACATGTTTAATCGAACCCCTGTACGTATCCTTATACGTACCCTATATCATTTCGCCTGTGCTGGAAAACCTCCATGTGAGATTCTAAAGACTCGATAATATACTGGCAGTAGGTTAGGATCATATCCATAGTCCACAAGCACATCAGCAGTACAAGCTGCACGTAACAGCTATCCAGGTATTTATTAGATATGTATACTCTAGAGGCCATTATTGTATGTATGTGTGTGTGTGTGTGTGTGTGTAGTGGAAGCTTGGACATATGTATGTACATGACAATCTTGCTAGATATGATAGTATGTTATTTGGTTTGTCTTTATATTAACATGTGCATATGTTTTACTTGTTATTACGTATTGTTAATACATGTTGATAAAGCCCGTAGGATTATTTCTTGACTACCAGTATTATGATGGCGATCATATATGTGGGGGCTGGGTAGTCCATAAGCACATCCTTAAATGTCCCTAGTCGTGAGAGTATCGAGACTATGCATCGATATTCCGGAGTAGACCGGTGTATACATTTCTTGACCCCGAACAGGGGCGATGGTTGGTCCCACAATCATTGGTCTTTGGCACCTAAGATCGTATACAGGTGCTCACTGGGGGTGAGTACACTGGATGGACTTGTCGGGAACTTCTAGATGGTACTATACCTATCATCAGATAGCAGTTCTCAGGTGACATGAGTACAGGTTGGTCTTTAGACATGAGATCGTCATTTATCTTGTGTGAGTTCCCACTGTACTTAGATTACTACCCTACCATGGTTCTACTGAGCCGTGTAAACGGGTTTTAGTTGGGTACAGTCCCGAGCAACATGAAGGTAGTGAGCGATTGCTGGGGATTCGTCTCTCCCGATATAAGGAGTCAATATTGCTCTGTGTTCGGTTGGCTAGCATCATAAGATCTTGGCCAAGGCAATTAAGATTTACTAATAGTTAGATCAGTAGTTTCTCGAATTGGTCATGAGCCACATCGGTACGAATTATCGGGTTATTAGGGTCTGACGTTTACCACCCTAGACCCAGTATGAGATACTCTTAGACGAAGAGACCGGACCGTATGAAGATTGTCACAGATAGACTCAATAGAGGTTTAGATGAGTTTGTTCGTCGGCCTTCCTTTTCGACAGGTACTTGGGTAGCCGTTGCATAAAATTAGTGCTGCTGACATGCTTGTGGTTAAACCCACTGCTAGCGTACCATCGAGTCTTTAGAGTCCCACACGGAGCATTTCCATGGTTCAGCAAAAATGATGTAGTGGCCATATTTTGATACGTGCGGGGTTCTGATCAAATGGGCATACTAACTACCCGGACTTTTGATCGGACAGTCGATAAATACTAGCCGGCTTAGGATTAAGCCGGATTATTAAATCAGGTATTGATTTAATAATTTACATATATATTTCGATATGTATATTCTAGTATTATGTTCATTGTATTATTCTATCTCTTTGGGTATTCATATTTTGATACGAATACGGGTATGTAAATACGGTATAGTGTATTCCGTATTTATACCGAAATGACATATAGAAGGACACCTCATTTCTTTTTGTATTTCCATTTATGGAAATTGGAAATGAGGTGGAGGGGTGAGATGGCTTGAGAATGGTGGAGGCGAAAAATGAATTGTTAATTCATTTGTCTACACTATTCAAGTATGGTTGGTTTTTTATATTGCTAATATCATTTATCAAAACCATACTTGCAATATTGTTATGATGAGATTTTTTCATTCCACCATTCTTTTTCTCTCTCCCTTTCTTGTGCTCTTCCTTCTTTTTCTTCCCTACATTCTCATGTGTTGAGAATTAAGGATGAACGTGAGGTAGAAAAATACTAGAACATCTTACTACATCTCTAGATATCCTAGTGTAGCAAGCTAGGACCTTTAGTTGCTCCACTTGATTTTTAGTGTGGAGGTAGAGCCATGAACCATATCTCTTGGGTGGATCATTTTTGACGGAGGAAGAACGGCGGTCAATTTCGATCACGGAGACCCCAAGGAGCTAAAGAAGAGGAGGTGAAGACCGAAGGACTCGATCTCTTGATATAACCTTCTTTAACATTGTAGCTAAAACCATCTTGTTGTTTTTCTAGTTCATGTGTATAGTTTAGATTCTAGGGTTTCGAGTTTCTAGCGCCTCTAGGTTTTTATTTTTCATTCCGCATAGGCCGCGGTTGTGGTGGAAAGTGCGTTAGGAACGCTAACTTGGTATCAGAGCCACCCAAACACATAAACTAGTTTATTACGACGTTCGAATTCCGCCGTTTTCGTCGCGCAAAAATTGCCGACAAAAAACAGTCCCGAAAATCCAAGTTTAAGCATATTTGCACTCCTCCCAGGCTCATGGTTTGGACCGAGAAGCCGCGGGGTGTTGCGTGGGTACCCTGGGGATCTCCTCGGGGGGACGAAAGGTCGGGCCCACCTCCCAAGACCACCATGAGGTGGCCTTGGAGGGTGGGGACCCAAGCCCTACCCCATTGAGCGATAGTTACTTTTGGGTGCTTCGATGCCGTAAAGGTTCGGATGAGTTTCGAGTTCGTTTCGACTCCTGGATTGGTTTAAAACGATGGAATTTTGGGGGTTTAGTAAACTGTTTTTTCCGGCTTTGGAAAAACTTGTTATATTTGCTATTTGTGCGTGGAATTCTATTGTCGTAGTTTTCATTACTTGCTCTATGATGCATATATGTGTTGTTTAACATATTCTAATTGCTATACATCGATTAGAAGGGGTTACACGCATCTAATTTATCTATGATATTGTTTGTGATATCTTTGCGATGGTTTCGACGGATTGTTGTGATGGATAGCCTTTTGTGCAATGCATGTTGTACAGTTTTGAGTTCATTTGTATATTCATTATTGCGGGGCGAGCGTCCGACATGTGGACTGTCGTTTCTGCCACTTTGTATATTCTTTTATTAGGGTAGGGCCGGGTTGAGGTCGATGTCACCGTTGTATATATTTTTTCTTTTTTGTACTAGGATAAACTCCACGGCAGAGTGCTCGAGTAGCCGGGTTCTAGAGGGCAATGTGCCTCCATCTCATGGCGTTGAGACCGGGGTGCCTTACTCTAGAATTGGTGGGCTATTCGCCGCACTCGTAGGGTTTTTTAGGCTGACCCACGGTGGATTGCTCAAGTTACCGGATTCCATGAAGTGCTGGGTGGCCCACTTACTTCGTTGATTGGGGTTCCCTTGCTCTGGGACTGGCGGGTAACTTGCCTCACTCATAGGGGTCTTGGTTCTACATTGTACAGGCTATCCACACGACCAGGGAACGTCGAGTTTCATTTGCGGCTCAAATGAAACCCGGAGCTCCTAGTTTATCCATTTTTCCATATTGCTTATCGCTTTTCTGTGATGTTGCTTATATCATGCCTGAGATGACTATATATTTATATATAGAAAAATAAATGTTGTATATGTTTTGCATCCGCGCTAGTTCAGCCCCAGCTCTTGTCACGACCCGAAAGAGCACGTGACTGGCCCTTGAACCATATGAAGTCTATAGGACCCCATCTGATCCAACTAAGCCAAAAGCCCAGAAATCTAAAACCATTTTAAGGAGTAAATAAGGAAAACTGGTTTTAAGAAGTAAAGAAAACATGTTTTGAAAATCAAAGTTTTTAAATAACAAGCGGAATATGCATTTTTAAAATGTGTAGTCTTTCCTGAAAATTTCGGCAGAGTTTCCTTTGTAAAAACTGGCCCCCAATGGGGTACAACAACAATAATATATATATGCAAGGAAAAAGGCATCCCCAAGCGGGAGCTATCTCTTCGTCAATCGACGGTCACAACCACGCAAGCAATATAATATACAACGCCAAAGGGCGAGGATCAAAACTGAAAAAAGAAACTCAAAACAGCCAGAAAACCGTAATACTACAAGCGCGACTCTAAGGTCGAAATAGTACATCACTGTTTTACTAAGTCTGAAACAATATACAAGTTTTGGTTGATGGAATTTCTAAATACAATGAATAATATATGTACAATGGCGGTTCTGATACAAAAGAACCCACCTATAAAAGCAAGTCACCCATATAGAAGAAGTGTGCCAGAAATGTCGCTAGGGAATCTGTACGACAAAACCTGCAAGAACTGTGGCACAACGGGGGTGAGTTGCCAACTCGTGAATAGAAAATATCTACAAGCAGAGATCGAATGTGTGACCCATCCTAGGTCAATACAATCAGATATATAAACCTCAATATGAATAAATCTGAAGCATGCTAAACTGGCAATATAACTTCAGTACATAAGTATAGTGCCAAGTGCTCGTGCCAGTGCCTCAGGTAATAACATATCATGAATATGAGGTAAGATCAATGTAATCAAATCTGCATGTACGTGGATCCCGTCCACTCGTCACCCAATGACAATAAGCATCATGCATGCAAATCTCATAAAGCATATGCATGGAAAAATATGAGGATATAAGCCATCTGTGTCCCTCGCGACACGTCAAAGTCATGGAACCGGAGTGCCCAGTATCGACACTCGAAAACATCATGAAAGCTGTGCCCAGCATCGGCACGTAAATCCTTATATATCGGGCTCCGTCAGTCCGGCTCAGCCCACGGGCCCCGTCTGCGGAATCGGCCCTTGGCCCCAGCAGTACGCCCATATCCATCTATCGACTCGGGTCGGTATCCTCCGGATAACCGCCAGGTCCAACCAATCACCGGTAGGTACTCTCCCACCTCCAGGCTCAATCGGCAAAGTCCATCGATCATCTTGCCGAGGGGAACCATACCGGGCCCACTATTTACCCGCAATCGGCCTCGGCCTCGTCCACTCCTCGAATCGGGTTTCACATGTCGCTCTCAGCACCGAGAAAACACATGGTGGACGCACTGAAATATCATATCAAGGGTAACCGGGTTTTTAAAACAATTATATATTCTCTTTTGAAATACCTACGGTTCCCAGATCCAGAAATATCATGGAAACAACATATCTCAATGCGTATAATCAGCAAGCATGATGTATGCGACATGTAGAAGAAATGTAAGCATATCATTATGTCATGCGAGAATCATATACTGAATGCAACAGTACTACAGTGTAGTGACATGGCAATTATCGATGATGAAGTGTGTGAGCCGGCAAACAAGTGTACGTGGAACATACGCATCATCGATAATGGTGCTGGTGTCCTAGCAGCATGACTGTAATATATCAACAACACAAGCGATGCAATGCAAATAGCATGAATACGCGGAATCAAATAATCAACGCAATAGTAAAGAATCTACCTCAATAAATATATCATGCAGCCTTGACATTTGAAATAAGACGAATCGGGGTTTTTAATAAAATAAGGGCTACGGTGTTTTAAGAAAAGATGCTTCGTTTGAAAATACCCGTAGAATCCCTTTTTCCTATCTTTAAAATATCCCCGATTCGTTAGTTTTGAAATAGGTATGACTCGGGTCTAGTCTAATGTCTATTAAGTAATCTAAACAGGAGGGGTATGAAACCACCTACATCTGAGTTGATATATATATAAATATAATAGTCAGTAATCCCGCCTCAATAGTATCACAAACGATATAACATCCTCGAGTCATGAGCGCGGATCTATCATCAATATAGGCTCGTACGGTAAATCGTCGTACGACATCCCAATAGCTGGGTACGGGTCAATATCACATTATCTCATCACATATCAGGTATCACTACCATCATATCACATAATCTAGGGTACAGATCTAAGTCTAGTACAATCGATACCATCTATATAAATGCGTGTGTAAACACACGTCCCAAAGCCCGCCAAAGCATTCCGTCGTATCTCCCATACGAATCCTGTGATATCGCCGATCTCACGGCCTCAAATCGAATCTCATCGACTCAAACCACATCCCAAGTACTATCCTCATAAACCAGTATATGTACACATAGTCCCATACCCATGTGAACACATACAAACAAATATATTCCCATATACACATGCGAGAGAAAGTATGTATGTAAGTGTGTGCGTGCGTGTAGAGGTGCAACCCCTACTCTAGGGTTTCGCACTACACTAAACCAATCCATCTTGTCATCAATAATCTCAAAGAACATATAATAAATATATGTGTGTATACGTATTCGTATACATCACCACGGACTGCGGGGGTGCTATACGCCATCCACCCGACTTCCCCCGTAGATATAATCTACTCACCTTGCGTCTTTATCTGTTGACGTCACCACGCTTTTGCTTGTCGTCCCGAAGTTTTCATGGGGTACCTACACATTAACGTATCGTAAATGCGTATCAAAACCAATTCAACTAAAACGGCATACGAAACCTAAAACGATACGCTATGATCTATAGGTTAGAACCTATGGACAACGCCTTCCAAAATCATCAACAACCCTCGATATCGTCGTATAAACGCCAAGTAGTCGAGGTAAAACACCATACGCAAATTCAGAATTATAAATACGGAATACGGAAACACGAATCCAAAACAGCAACTAAGGAAATAGGCTCCAGATTTCACCTTAGGTCTAATTAGACAAATCTATACATGCCAGGGGCCTAATCTACACATGTAGGAGCTACAGAACCAAAACGACCCAATTTGGCGCAGGTCTGGCCGCAATTTACGGCCAGAGGGAATAAATTTGCGGCCGGGAAAATGAGTTAGGGGCTAGGGTCTTGTGTAGTGGTTTTAGGGTGCCTGCACATCTTACTGTCCAACCAATTTTATTTTAGGATGTCTCGGGTGATAGCAGATTACAAAATACACTCCCAGATTTACAGTTTTCTCCGATATCGATTCCGTAAATCCGTATTCTGGTTTCCATTTCAGGTTTGGGTCCAAATTAACATCACATCAGGAGTTCTAAGGTCATCACAAGCCTCAATTCCACTTTTGATTTCAGATCCACCCTAAACCCTAACTAGGTTTTCCTTAAGTCCACTAAAACACATAATATCGGTTCTAAACTAAACATGGGGTATAAGTAATGCATAAACTAAGCTAATGATCCAAAAATTAGCTCTTTTGGCAACTCAAGAATTTTCTTGAGTTGCCCTAGTGGCCAAAATCCTTGCTTCCTTGGTCCAATGTGTAGATCTTGAGCTCGTGCACACTTTTAATGAAATGAGAGTGTTGTTTTGGTGTTGTTTTCATGGTGATTTGGGGCTTGAAGAGGGGAGGGAGAAGAGGGGAAGCAGCTTCAGCAGCAAGGAGATGGAGGAGAGAGGAAAATGTGATGAAGAAATGAGAGGAAAAAGGCTTAAGTCAACACCCTCACCTACCCTCTCTCTCACCATACCTATTTTCTTTTCTTTTTCTTATTTCTTTTTCCCCAATTTCCTTTCTCACAAGAATAGTAACCCCAAAGTAAAGCCATGGCAAGAGAAATGTAACACAAGTGTAGAAAATATGTGCATGTTTTGCACAAAATTGCTAAAAACCGATTAGCGATTTTTAATCGCGATTAGCACTAAATTAGCATATAATGATCACAAAAACTTAAAAATGGCATAATTCCAATAAATACCCCATTTAAGAATTTTCCATAATTTTTTCCCCATTTATCGTTATTTAATTATCCCGAAATATTAAAATATTCAATAAAATAATATTAAATTATAAAAATTCCCAAAAATAATATTTTATTATTTTGAAATGTTACAATCTACCCCTCTTAAAGAAATTCGGTCCCCGAATTTAAATTTAAGCCCCAAAATACTAAAACATTTCGATACAAGTCCAAGTCGTCGGGGCTCCGAAATCATCAATACATAACACATCATAGCGCAATGCATGCGCATGAGTAATGGGAAGATAACTCAAAATCAAAACTCCGTCAAGCATCCCGCAATCATCGGAGTTATGGTAAAGCTACATTATCAAATCCAATACAAAACCAATACGATATAAATCAGAACTATACATGTAGACATCCAATCTGTACATGAGAATAGCTGAAGTAAATGCATGCCAAATATTTTTAATTCGCTGTGCGATGTGCATAGCACTGCACAGTGGCGGACGTCTTTCATAAAAAAAAAACTATATACGTACATATCTTTTGTTTCAATAGGTGCGTTCCGCCGTTTCGAAAACAATTTAGAAGGGTTTCCTTGTTTTTAAAACGTTTCGTGTCATATCGGACACGTAGGTATATACTGAGACTATAGCTCGCCTTTTGGAAATCCCTTCGATAACTATCGATGCATGCAAAATATATCCAGGTACTGTCTTCTGACTAGTCCTGCTCAGTACGAAAACACATAGCAAATATCATAAAAACGTATTGCTCCATAAGAATCAATCCCAAAAGGTATATAAGAATACCCTATGCGTCTGGTGTGCACGGAAATCAAAATCCATATATGTGCCATACATGTGCACAGAACAACATCTAGGTGCAACGGGTGTGCACGAAGCATCTGTCATAGGCAACGTGTATGCCTGACAGCCAAATCAGGTGCATCTGACATGTATGAAGAATCCCGATTTAGTGCATCTGGTGTGCACCAAAATCGTATCTCAAAACACGCGCCCAACATGCGCGAAAGTCCAAATAGGTGCATCCATCATGCATGAATAAAAGCTAAATCCTGCGCTCTCAACATGCATGAAATCATGAAATCCAATAGCAAACGCCGAACATGCGTAAGTCCAATCAAAAGCACGGAGCGCAAGAATCAATCATCAATATCAGGGTCAAAATCGACGATATACAATGCGCTCAATCAAAATCAGGTGTACCGCGATGGAAAATATCACAACCGTGTGCATCAGCATGCACAAAACAGATCGAAACACTAAAAGTGCATGAAAACTATGCTGGAAACGTAAATCAAATCACAGGCATACTATAGGCAGGAAATCACAATCAATACCTCAAGCGTAATAACTCTGCACAAAATATGAATACCCAGTAAGTGCAACCATGGTGCACAAAATCAAATATCATGGAACCCAGTCATCAAGACTAAATTATGCGAATAGATCGCCCAAAATACCGAAATCCAAAGTGACGGATACGTGATAATCGAATCACAAAATCATAAATCATAAATACTGTCGTCGGTTTATCCTCCTTCAATGTCGAGAAGGTGCCGGTACATCCAATGCTAGCAGCGCAAAATATCTACTTGCATCTTACTCACGGTCTGGCGTCCTTATCTTCTCTGTGGATTACCAATCTCGCAATCCATCGGCTCAACGACCCTGTCAGGTGTGCTAACGGAAACGATTCCGTTCTGGCACTGCTCTGGTCATTTCTCGGTCAATCCTCACGACCACTCGTAAAGCAGCGCGTCACTAGCGCCGACCTATGAATCCACATCACACATCTGCTCCTGGTGCAAATCCTTTCTCGCTCTCTGGATATCTGCGTCCTCAGTACAACATCTACTCGGAAGTTGATCGCATCCCAGCGCCTCTGTATGCATATCCGACCTTTAATCTTAACGGGGAGTAACAACAGCTCAACGGCGTCTCGCACGTACCTCTCATCCCGCTTGTCTGTATCGTCGTCCACTTCGACATCACGTCTCTATCTGCGCACTGCAATGTTCTCGGCTACGGTCCATCCGAAGTCTCTCATACGGACTTGAAATCACGAACTCGGTATCTTCATCACTCAATAGAAGATATCTAGCCGAACACGTCCTCAACGTGCGTATCGCATCTCTGATGTCAGCGGAGTGGTACGTCATTTCGTCGAAATCTCGTGCGAACTATTTACTCCACTTGCTCCAATGTCGACTGATTCGGACTCGTCTACTAGTGGTTGCATGGACTACGCTCCAACGGCTATGCTCGTATCTGGAGTCTCCCAAGCAATATGTCCCATCACATGATATCTGAATGATGTTGAACCATCCGATCGACTCGTCAAAACCTTATAATCCCCCCAAGAGCTCAACATCTTGGGTACAGTTCAACAGTATTGAGTACACACCATAGCATCGGTGGTCCAGCCATAGAAGGGCAAACCCAAGCCTCACTAATAGCGCCGCGGAACTGCCGTAAACTTTAAGGTTCAAAGGCTTTCACACAGTCATTATGTCAAGTTAGGGTTTCATTCTTCTAGAGGGTCCATGGAATCGCTTGCATGTCTTTCCAAATACTTTAAACTTGGAAAATGGGTTCCTGACACTCGATCGTCTCTGTCGACTCACAACGAATCTGCGTGAAGTCGCCTCTAGCTGCAATCAACCTATCTGATGACCTTGTATCGGGGTAAGCGAACGAACCACATGTCCTAGTCATTCACCCTCGGATGACTAGCGACTCAACATCACATCTCTAAGTATATGCTCAAGCTGCAGTACCTCCAATCATCTGGGTGATATCTCGTCATTTGCAGCAGCAACTAGCTCATTCGTCCGTGCGCTGAACAGCGCCTCAATCATCATGAATAAGCGATATATCAATGGTCATCATATCTTGGCTGGCCTCTATCAGTGGCTCAATCCTCTGGTACCGATCGGCACGTCCGGAAAATCTCGTAAAAACGATCAGTCAAACGCTCACGGCGCGAAAACACAATATACAAGCCTCTATATGTAATCGTATGTCTCTGGAATCACACCCTGGTCAGTCCTCGTCCACGACGAGCTCATGCTGACACAACTCGAGCCGTATCTCACTCTGCCCATGTAATCGTGGCAGCAAAACCATAACCAGTACCGATGAGGATAGATCATAGGAATGAATATAATACTGTGCAAGGAAATGTACATCCTAAGGTTTCTTAAGCGGAGTGGCGTGTCGTTAGTATGCCGCGGAACATACGTACGGTACGTCCCTCTACTCAAGCTACCTACTCCATCAACCAAGGGTCATCTTATGCGACGAAAGTTCGGGTATAATACCCCCGCTCGACTAAGTCTAAGTTCCGTAAGGTCAAACCTAAGTTCCGTATATATATAAACGCCCTAGGCTCCACATAGTCAAACTTAGACTCGAACCATGGTTAACCTAGCGCTCTGATACCAACTTTATCACGACTCGAAAGAGCACGTGACTGGCCCTTGAACCATATGAAGTCTATAGGACCCCATCTGATCCAAGTAAGCCAAAAGCCCAGAAATCTAAAACCATTTTAAGGAGTAAATAAGGAAAACTGGTTTTAAGAAGTAAAGAAAACATGTTTTGAAAATCAAAGTTTTTAAATAACAAGCCGAATATGCATTTTTAAATGTGTAATCTTTCCTGAAAATTTCGACATAGTTTCCTTTGTAAAAACTGGCCCCGAATGGGGTACAACAATAATAATATATATATGCAAGGAAAAAGGCATCCCCAAGTGGGAGCTAGCTCTTCGTCAATCGACGGTCACAACCACGCAAGCAATATAATATACAACGCCAAAGGGAGAGGATCAAAACTGAAAAAAGAAACTCAAAACAGCCAGAAAACCGTAATACTACAATCGCGACTCTAAGGTCGAAATAGTACATCACTGTTTTACTAAGTCTGAAACAATATATAAGTTTTGGTTGGTGGAATTTCTAGATACAATGAATAATATATGTACAATGGCGGTTCTGATACAAAAGAACCCACCTACCAAAGCAAGTCACCCATATAGAAGTAGTGTGCCAGAAATGCCGCGAGGGAATCTGTACGGCAAAACCTGCAAGAACTGTGGCACAACGGGGGTGAGTTGCCAACTAGTGAATAGAAAATATCTACAAGCAGAGATCGAATGTGTGACCCATCCTAGGTCAATACAATCAGATATATAAACCTCAATATGAATAAATCTGAAGAATGCTAAACTGGCAATGTAACCTCAGTACATAAGTGTAGTGCCAAGTGCTCGTGCCAGTGCCTCAGGTAATAGCATATCATGAATATGAGGTAAGATCAATGTAATCAAATCTGCATATACGTGGATCCCGTCCACTCATCACCCAATGACAATAAGCATCATGCATGCAAATATCATAAAGCATATGCATGGAAAAATATGAGGATATGAACCATCTGTGTCCCTCGCGACACGTCAAAGTCATGGAACCGGAGTGCCCAGCATCGACACTCGAAAACATCATGAAAGCTGTTCCCAGCATCGGCACGTAAATCCTCATATATCGGGCTCCGTCAGTCCGGCACAGCCCACGGGCCCCATCTGCGGAATCGGCGCTCGGCCCCAGCAGTACGCCCATATCCATCTATCGATTCGGGTCCGTATCCTCCGGATAAACGCCAGGTCCAACTAATCACCGGTAGGTACTCGCCCACCTCCAGGCTCAATCGGCAAAGTCCATCGATCATCTTGCCGAGGGGAAACATACCGGGCCCACCATGTACCCGCAATCGGCCTCGTCCACTCCTCGAATCGGGTTTCACATGTCGCTCTCAGCACCGAGAAAACACATGGTGGACGCACTAAAATATCATTTCAAGGGTAACCGGGTTTTTAAAACAATTACATATTCTCTTTTGAAATACCCACGGTTCCTAAATCCAGAAATATCATGGAAACAATATATCTCAATGCGTATAATCAGAAAGCATGATGTATGCGACATGTAGAAGAAATGTAAGCATATCATTATGTCATGCGAGAATCATATACTGAATGCAACAGTACTACAGTGTAGTGACATGGCAATTATCGATGATGAAGTGTGTGAGCCGGCAAACAAGTGTACGTTGAACATACGCATCATCGATAATGGTGCTGGTGTCCTAGCAGCATGACTGTAATATATCAACAACACAAGCGATGCAATGCAAATAGCTTGAATAAGCGGAATCAAATAATCAACGCAACAGTAAAGAATCTACCTGAATAAATATATCATGCAGCCTTGACATTTGAAATAAGACGAATCAGGGTTTTTAATAAAATAAGGGCTACGGTGTTTTAAGAAAAGATGCTTCGTTTGAAAATACCCGTAGAATCCCTTTTTCCTATCTTTAAAATATCACCGGTTCGTTAGTTTTGAAATAGGTATGACTCGGGTCTAGTCTAATGTCTATTAAGTAATCTAAACAGGAGGGGTATGAAACCACCTACATCTGAGTTGATATATATATATAAATATAATAGTCAGTAATCCCGCCTCAATAGTATCACAAACGATATAACATCCTCGAGTCATGAGCGCGGATCTATCATCAATATAGGCTCGTACGGTAAATCGTCGTACGACATCCCAATAGCTGGGTACGGGTCAATATCACATTATCTCATCACATATCAGGTATCACTACCATCATATCACATAATCTAGGGTACAGATCTAAGTCTAGTACAATCGATACCATCTTTATAAATGTGTGTGTAAACACACGTCCCGAAGCCCGCCAAAGCATTCCGTCGTATCTCCCATACGAATCCTGTGATATCGCCTATCTCATGGCCTCAAATCGAATCTCATCGACTCAAACCTCATCCCAAGTACTATCCTCATAAACCAGTATATGTACACATAGTCCCATACCCATGTGAACACATACAAACAAATATATTCCCATATACACATGCGAGAGAAAGTATGTATGTAAGTGTGTGCGTGCGTGTATAGGTGCAACCCCTACTCTAGGGTTTCGCACTACACTAAACCAATCCATCTTATCATCAATAATCTAAAAGAACATATAATAAATATATGTGTGTATATGTATTCGTATACATCACCACGGACTGCGGGGGTGCTATACGCCATCCACCCGACTTCCCCCGTAGATATAATCTACTCACCTTGTGTCTTTATCTGTTGACGTCACCACGCTTTTGCTTGTCGTCCCGAAGTTTTCATGGGGTACCTATATATTAACGTATCGCAAATGCGTATCAAAACTAATTCAACTAAAACGGCATACGAAACCCAAAACGATACGCTATGATCTATAGATTAGAACCTATGGACAACGCCTTCCAAAATCATCAAAAACGTTCGATATCGTCGTATAAACGCCCAGCAGTCGAGGTAAAACACCATATGCAAATTCAGAATTACAAATACGGAATACGAAAACACGAATCCAAAACAACAACTAAGGAAATAGGCTCCAGATTTCACCCTAGGTCCAATTAGACAAATCTATACATGCCAGGGGCCTAATCTACACATGTAGGAGCTACAGAACCAAAACGACCCAATTTGGCGCAGGTCTGGCCACGATTTGCGGCCAGAGGGAATAAATTTGCGGCCGGGAAAATGAGTTAGGGGCTAGGGTCTTGTGTAGTGGTTCTTGGGTGCTTGCACATCTTACTGTCCAACTAATTTTATTTTAGGATGTCTCGGGTGATAGCAGATTACAAAATACACTCCCAGATTTACAGTTTTCCCCGATATCGATTCCGTAAATCCGTATTCTGGTTTCCAGTTCAGGTTTGGGTCCAAATTAACATCACACCAGGAGTTCTAATGTCATCACAAGCCTCAATTCCACTTTTGATTTCAGATCCACCCTAAACCCTAACTAGGTTTTCCTTAAGTCCACAAAACACATAATATCGGTTCTAAACTAAACATGGGGTATAAGTAATGCATAAACTAAACTAATGATCCAGAAATTACCTCTTTTGGCAACTCAAGAATTTTCTTGAGTTGCCCCTAGTGGCCAAAATCCTTGCTTCCTTGGTCCAATGTGTAGATCTTGAGCTCGTGCACACTTTTAATGAAATGAGAGTGTTGTTTTGGTGTTGTTTTCATGGTGATTTGGGGCTTGAAGAGGGGAGGGAGAAGAGGGGAAGCAGCTTCAGCAGCAAGGAGATGGAGGAGAGAGGAAAATGTGATGAAGAAATGAGAGGAAAAAGGCTAAGTCAACACCCTCACCTACCCTCTCTCTCACCATACCTATTTTCTTTTCTTTTTCTTATTTCTTTTTCCCCAATTTCCTTTCTCACAAGAATAGTAGCCCCAAAGTAAAGCCATGGCAAGAGAAATGTAACTCAAGTGTAGAAAATATGTGCATGTTTTGCACAAAATTGCTAAAAACCGATTAGCGATTTTTAATCGCGATTAGCACTAAATTAGCATATAATGATCACAAAAACTTAAAAATGGCATAATTCCAATAAATACCCCATTTAAGAATTTTCCATAATTTTTTCCCATTTATCGTTATTTAATTATCCCGAAATATTAAAATATTCAATAAAATAATATTAAATTATAAAAATTCCCGAAAATAATATTTTATTATTTTGAAATGTTACAGCTCTGCCATTAGTTAAGTAACCTAACGGTGCATAACGGGGCCCTACGGTGAATACGGATTGCATATACGTACATTCTATTTTCGTTTTTTTATGGTATGATATGTATTAATTGATGGGACCCCATTAATTTTGATTAATGCAAGGAAAAATAAACTTAAAAGATGTTGTCGGAATAAATTTTCGAAAAACTATAGTCGTATTCTTTTGCTTTGTATAGATGTCACGACCCAAAAATGGCCCGTGACGGCCCTAATACTACGCAACGCCTAAAGACGCAACGTAGTAAAAGAAAGCCAAACCCAGAAATCTAAACCAAGAAAAGAATGCTGAAAAGATAATACAAGTTTAGAAACAATTGAAATCGCAACCCAAATTCTTTAAAAGTCTTACTTTCTTTCTTTAAAATTTTAGCAACACCCCATTTTTTTTAAAGACTAGTCAATATGAATACAACAGAAGAATAAGGGCAGTAGAGAAAAAGCTGTATATATAAAAGACATCAAATCCACAATAATACACACTACGTCCTCACCAAGTCTCTATGTCAATAATACAACAGTAGATGGAGAGTACAATACAACGAAAGTACAATATATAATACAGATAACCGTCTAACCCACCTATGCAAAATGGTACTGTGAGCTGATGCGGTATCTGTAGCAAAAGATGGTAGCTGGATAGCTGGATAGGGGAATAGACTGCCTCGACTACTCTGGGGAACAACCTGAAACACCTGTGGCACAACGGGGGTGAGTTGCCAACTCGTGAATAGTATAAAACATATGCAGGTAATCGCAGGAATGCACGTACAGCATGAATCTAAGATATGCGATTACAGTAGTAATATGTCATGCAATGCTGAATAAGAAGAGTACACTAGCAGGTACATTTACTATGTGAAGCAATGATGACATGATAATAGTATGCAATAACTATGCAATAGAGATATGAGAAGGCAAATATGCAACTATCATAAGGGTACACTACAAGTACTACCAATATATGAATCTGTGCATAAGGTAGGTAAGGGTGAGGTATAGGGTGGAATATGTCATTTTCCACGGAAACCTGACGTCGTGGCAGGATCACAATCCATCAAGATACTCCAATCCCAAATCCTCAATTCAGCCCCCACATTGGGCACTCACATCCCATAAGTCTCACATCTCCTCAATGTACAATATCGAGTAATCTCCTATATCCCGAATGTACAAATCACAAACCACATAGGTATATCCAATGTCCAATCCCAATGAATCACCTAATATCCCAAGTCCAATCTCAAGCAAGTTTCTAGCATCCTAAAGGTAAATATATATACAGAAATAAATATGATGGGGCAATACACATATATTAGCGTCCCATACCACTAATATTGGTGTAAGGGTATATATAACAACGGCTAAATCCCCTGTTATATATACAAAAGGGGTTAAAGAAATATCATGAAACCGTGTGCCAAGCATCGACACAGAAATCCTCGTATATTGGGCTCCGTCAGTCCGGATCAGCCCACGGGGTCCGTCTGCAGTGTCGGCCCTCGGCCCCGACAGTACAGGTCATCCCGTATCCATCTCTCTACTCTGGCCAGTAGCCTCCGGACAACTGCCAGGTCAAATCAATCACCGGTAGGTACTCGCCCGCCTCCAGGCTCAATCGGCAAACCCATCGATCTTCTTGCCGAGGGGAACCATACCGGGCCCCACCATGTACTCTCATACGGCATCCACACATCGTATGGAGCATAAAATCAGCACCGATAAAACTCATGGGGGACGCTCAAATATCATATCAAGGAAACCGGGTCGTTACACGTATGCATAATTTCATGAACTCCCGCGGTTCCCAAATCCCGAAAACATCATGTAAAATCCAGATAAACAATGCGCAATCCAGGAATAAATGTATGCGATATATCTGAATGCGAGCAGGTAAACACAAGTATATAGCCGAACCAGCTGTATGCGAAATCATGATAAGGTACAGCTAAGTAACATCAGTAAATATGAATAAGCGACAACAACTGAATATGTATCTAACATACAGGTGTAGCAATGTATAGGTATCTACCTATAAGAACTGATGTCGTATACCCCTCCTGGGTATAAGTAAAATATGTAGGAGGTATACCTGTAGCTGTATCGCAAAGTGAAAATATACCTATCACTAAAGGTATGATACACTATAGGTATACCGATAAGCTAGATGTCAAGTGTGGCAAGCAAAGGTAGCTATAAGGGGTAGTGTGTGACATGGCAATTATTGACGGTGTGTGTGTAGCATACAATCCGTGCTCGTGCAACATGAACCGTCAATAATGTGTGCAGTGTCCTACGGCTGCTAGTCACAGTATATAACTATATCTAGGAAAAGCAGTAAGGCGCAATTCTACAATGACGTAGAATGTGCGACAGGTAATTGAATCCTAGCCCAGACGCATAACGCCATGCGGGCGATTCCCCTGTAGATGTTATATCTACTCACCTACACTCCACGCTGGGTGAATCCTACCGTCTGCTCCCTCTGTAGTGGTGTCTGTAGCTCCTGCCTGCAAACCTGCAATTAAGACATGGAATCACATATAAGCCAAATATCCTGCGAAACGCGATATTGGACCAAAACGAGAAACTCGCGTCGCGAACTAAACGCGCGTGTGCACGATACGCTGAATCGTGTGTGTACGCGTCTAAAACCATCGCGACACGCCGCGATACGCTGGATCACAGAACCCACTCACGTATCGCGCGTATCGCGCAAACACAACGGACACCAAACACGACATATAGCCCCAGATTTTCCTACAGGTAAGATATTACAAAACTAGACATGCCAAAGACCTAGACAACACAGCAGGGACCCCTAGACAAAAAACCCAACACCCAATTCCCCAACTTGGCCGCAATTTGCGGCCAAACTGAAGAAATTGGCGGCCAGTGTAGGGAATGGGGGTCTCGTATTCTGGTGGTGTCATCTATACCTAGTGTACATGCTCCAGTTTTCTCAATTTTGTTCTGTAGGGTCCGGGTCTATAGCAGATCACATAAGTCACAAATATCGCATTAAAACACCAATTTAGCACAATATGGAAACCTATGGTATTTTAGTGTAATCTGGCTATTCCTCAGTTGAAGTGGCCTTGTTAACACTTAAATATACTAGGTTAGCCCACACAATCATCAATTTCCCAAAATTCCACCTAAACACCACAATCTAGCACTAAACTAGCAATTTAACACTAAACGACACAAAACCATACACCATAAGCAAGTTAGGGATTTGGGGTTCAGAAATATACCCAATTGGACCCTAGAGAGCAGGTGAAGAAGTGTGTGCAGGTGCTGGGGTTGCTGCTGCTACAGCTTCTGCCTGTTGCTGCTGCTTCTGCCACTTGCTGCTGCTACTGATGTTGATGATGATGATAATGGTGATGATGTTGCTGTTGTTATTGTAGTTGCCCTTGCTATTGCTGCTACTGCTGCTCCTGCTCCTGCAGCTGCTGTTGTTGTTATTGTTGTTGATGTTGTTGCTGCTGCCACTGCTTGCTGCTGCTGCTGCCAAGGCTTGCTGCTGCTGCTGCTTCTTCTCTCTCTCTCTCTCTGCAGTGAGTGTGTGTGTGTGATGAAGCTGCTGTCGTTGCTATTGGTGTTGTTGTTGTTGTTGTTGTTGTGAAGATGATGATGATGATGATGCCTGCAGCTGCTGCTGCTGCTGCTGATCCTGTTGCTGCTGCTATTGTTGTTGTTGTTGTGTTGTTGTTGTTGTTGTTGTTGATGATGTTGCTGCTGCTGCCAATGATGCTGATGGTGTGTGTGAGTGAGTGTGTGTGAGTTTGAGAGAATGAGAGAAAGAAGTGAGATGGAGAAATGAGCACACACCAAGGCCCCCTTCTCACTCTCTCTCTCATAATGAGGCATGGGCAAAGCCATGATGCCCATGCTCACTCTCTCTCTCTTCCTCAAAGTCAACCAAGCACAAAACAAAAATTCAAAATAAAACCCCTTTTTAAATTCATTTACATTTAAAAAAAACCATCATGCTTAAAACCCACACTATTAACAACCATAACTCTTAAACTAATCTTAAAACAAATGGTTGGCTAACCATGATTGCTAATCATGTTTAACCCCAAAAACAACCCTAGTTATCATGCACAAGTGTGTGTGTGCCTAACAAAATTCTAATAAAATACACAATAATTAGGATAAAACATTTAAAACTTAATTTGGTAAACTTTTTATTAAAAACCATACATTAAAATATAATTAGCTACAAAACACATTCTAAGGTGTTACAATCTCCCCCCCTTAAAAAAAATTCGTCCCCGAATTTAAAAATATTCCGATACGCATACCTTCAAAGAGAAGATTAAAATCCTCAAATCTCGCTCGTAGCCTCCCAAGTGACTATCTCACTACACGGCTACGCCCGAGAAAACCCTTCACAGATGGCAAGACCTTTGACCGACTTTTCTTCACCTTTCGAGCCATTAACACACATGGCTGCGGGTGAACGAAAGATCGCGTCTAGCTAAAAGGTCTGATGCTAAATCATGCGAGAAGGTCATGAAGGTAATTGTAAAGTATCATCACAAGGAATACGGGGTGAAAATCCAGAAATCTGGGCGGAAGTGCCAAATTGAAGGCAACGAAACTAACCCGCTTATAGGATCTAAAAGGACCTAAAATCCTGGGATAAGCTTCCCAACATCCAACACGTCATTCATCGGAAAGTCCATAGGAATCCATGATCTGTCCTACGAACTCGAGTCTATGACCAACACAGCCGTCATAAGACCTCAGTTCGAAATGGACAATCCCCATCCTGACCTAACACAACTGGACCGTCTCCGAAGTCTCTAGACTAGCTGGGGTCCAAAGTCCTACTTACGCAGAGTCAGCAAAACAGCAGGCTGGTGGTCGACACGACCTAACCCCTAAGCCTAAGGGTGGCCAATTGGAGTGTCTCCTGATAACTGCTATCGAAGGAGAACCCTAACAATGGCGAGTGACGATCCCCAACTGCTGCCAACAAACAAACAAACACACAAACTTAACAAAACAACTGAGCAAACTGAGTATAACCGGATGACAAGAATCCGAATGGAGTCACACCCTAACTAACTGGGTAGAAACCATAACGGAATTCATGGAGATCTGCTCCCATTCCTTCTTCGGAACGGTAAAAAGATTGCAACTCTCCAGCCGGCCTCAGATGCTCGACTCAAGCACACAACAAGACTGACACCTTGAAACGAAACCTGAAACTTCTCTTTACATCCCTGTCCACTCGTAACTATCTCACAAGTCACGCCAAAGCTGGTGGAACTTGAATGCATAGAGGGAGTTGACAGATGTGCATGTTCTAGGATTACACGTCTCTACCTGATAATGGCAAGTACACAAACGTGTCCCTAACTTAGCACATCATTGTCACAATCAAGGTCTCCGAATCATTACCCAGCCGAATATGCTCAAGTATCTCTGATGTACGAGCTTCGACGGGCAGTGTTTCGCGAAAACGATTTAAGGAAAGTGGTCGGGCGCGGACATGAGCAAGCTGTCCCCTCCGTAGAGACGAACTAAGCTATACTCGACGATCACACAAGAACTGTAAATCTGCAGAAGACCATCACAACAATCCAAATCTGCTGCAGGAAGATGTACATTAAGCTCTAGTGGTCCGTGGAAAATCTGACACGACTCTCAAGTAAGTAGTGTCTCCAAATCTCCAACGCAAAACCACCGCGGCCATCTCCAGATCATGAGTGGAATATCCTCCTCGTACTTCCTCCAAATGTAGGGAAAGCAAAAGCGATATCTCTATAGTGTCACCTCAGTACACCCTCGAGCCCACTCAAGAAACATTACAGTTAAACAACAAGGTCGCCCGAACCAAAAGCAAAGAAAGACTGATGCAGTTGTTAACTGAATCTTCAACTGCTGAAAACTCCGTACACATGCCTCAGTCCACAGAAAAGAAACCTCCTTACTGGTCAATTCAGTCGGCGGTGCAGCACTTCTCTAGCAATCCTGCATGAAACGGCGGCAAAAACCTGCTAAGCCCAACAATCTGCGGATCTCCGTCCTGCACACAAGTCTGGGCCTAAGCTGTACGGCCACGATCTCCTTCGGAACCATACGGAACCGTCTCCCGTGACTACAAGACCTAGGAGTCAACACAAACAAGCCTGAAGAAACACTCTGAGAATTTAGCAACTGCTGGTACTCTTCCAGTATCCGCATAACAAATCCTCCAGTGCTACTCCTGTTCCTCAAGACACATTAAGTAGACCAGAGTGTCGTAAGTATCACAACAAAACTGGTCGAGGAACGGCCTGAAGAAATCTGGTCCATCATATCTACGAATGCTGCTAGGGCGACAGTGAATCCAACGACTCACAAAAAAAACACACAAAGCCCGTAGCACGCACAAGGCAGTCTTCGGAATGCCGTCACTCCGAATCCGCAACAATGATGACCTGATCCCAAACACACTTAGAGAAATGTCTCGCACTCTGGAGCTGATCGAAGAAATCGCCACGGCAAGGTGAAGGATACCTATCCGCACTGTAAGCCGGTTCAATTGACGATCCGTCGGTACGCAACCCTAAACTGCCGTCTTTCTCCTCGACGAACAGAAATAGGAGCTTCCAAAAGCGAAACACTCAGACACACAAAACTCCCCAAACCAAGACCCTGCAGCTGATCCTTTTGCTCCCAAGCTTCGCCGGCTCATCCGGAACAACGTCGGAAAAACTCTCGCACGAACAGAAGCCGGTCCAACAATCCCACGGTGGCTCCGGTATCACGAATGAACGTCAAGAATCCACGACATCTCCTCAGTAGCCGACTAGCTAAGAAGGCTGAATTCAAGCTGTGGGAGGCGGCACGACTATCCACCGGTACAACAAGATCTGACTCGCCGGGGAAAACAAAACCTAACTTGTTTCCACACGGTAGTCCACAGACGCCTAACACGTAGTTAACCAATCCGTGCCCAGGAGAACGTCAAATCCCACATCTCTAGAAGGATCAAAACGACGGACGAAATCTTTATCTCCTATCCGATTGGCACAAAACTGAAATACGTGTCGCGCGACAAAAGGATCGCTGACAGAAGTTAACACCACTACGACTAATCTACCCAACAACGGTACAAGCAAGAAACAAACAAATACACCAAGAGAAAAATATAACTCAAGGGTACCTGAAAACTCCACATTGGACGTCTGCGCGTCCCGATGAGTAGAAGCAAACTCCTGTGTCTGCACCCTACTCGCAGCTGGATGAATTCCTCTGGTAGACTGAGCCCTCTGAGCAATTCTTCCACGTCCACGGCCTCTCTGAATACGATCCTGACGCCGTGCTGAGGAACAATCCCTGACGAAGTGCTGAAGGCTTCCGCATCGAAAACATCCACGTGCTGACTGCTGACCATCCTGGGAATGAGAACTGAACGACTGTCTTCGTCCTAGGCCTCTGCTACTCCCGTGGTGGCCACGAAACCTGTCTCGACGACCGAACCTCTGTCTCGGGGCTGGTACACTGGTACGAGTCCTCCACTGTCCTGGAACTCTCTGAGCCTCTGTAATATGCGCCTCGTCAACTGGAGCTGCAACCACTGGTGCTATGTAGGTGACGGACTGCTGCATACTGATCGTAAGGGACAGCTGAGTAACGGGGGTGACAACTTCCTGTCGTAGCTCCCGAACGACGTCAACTAACGAATTCATCGTCTGGCGGAACTCCTGCATCTCTACCAACAGTCTATCCATGGTATAGGTCGTAGGCTGATCCGTCTGCACCTGTGCAACTAGAGTGCCATCCTGGTCAGTACTCGTCTCACCCGAGCTAACTCTGACCTCGGCCCTCGCTGCATCGCTCTGAGTCCCCATAGTCATCGGCGGCAAGGCTATAAATAGATATAAGATGAGATTCGATAAGAATGAAGAAATCGAATCTCAAAGATATGAATCATCAAGGAAAGAATGTCAAGCAAATTGTACTTAGGTCACTTAATGCAAGGTACCGCGCTGTGGGTATGCTGCAGACATACACACATTACGTTACTCTGCTTAAGCTACCGACTCCATCATACTAAGGTCATCCTACACTCCGAAAGGTAAAACCTAACGCTCTGATACCAACTTTGTCACGACCCAAAAATGGCCCGTGACGGCCCTAATACTACGCAACGCCTAAAGACGCAACGTAGTAAAAGAAAGCCAAACCCAGAAATCTAAACCAAGAAAAGAATGCTGAAAAGATAATACAAGTTTAGAAACAATTGAAATCGCAACCCAAATTCTTTAAAAGTCTTACTTTCTTTCTTTAAAATTTTAGCAACACCCCATTTTTTTTAAAGACTAGTCAATATGAATACAACAGAAGAATAAGGGCAGTAG
Source organism: Agapanthus africanus (assembly GCA_030015575.1). Classification (NCBI taxonomy): domain Eukaryota; kingdom Viridiplantae; phylum Streptophyta; class Magnoliopsida; order Asparagales; family Amaryllidaceae; genus Agapanthus; species Agapanthus africanus. Next base: position 823,795,662 of record CM057338.1, on the reverse strand, counting down.
AGAAAAAGCTGTATATATAAAAGACATCAAATCCACAATAATACACACTACGTCCTCACCAAGTCTCTATGTCAATAATACAACAGTAGATGGAGAGTACAATACAACGAAAGTACAATATATAATACAGATAACCGTCTAACCCACCTATGCAAAATGGTACTGTGAGCTGATGCGGTATCTGTAGCAAAAGATGGTAGCTGGATAGCTGGATAGGGGAATAGACTGCCTCGACTACTCTGGGGAACAACCTGAAACACCTGTGGCACAACGGGGGTGAGTTGCCAACTCGTGAATAGTATAAAACATATGCAGGTAATCGCAGGAATGCACGTACAGCATGAATCTAAGATATGCGATTACAGTAGTAATATGTCATGCAATGCTGAATAAGAAGAGTACACTAGCAGGTACATTTACTATGTGAAGCAATGATGACATGATAATAGTATGCAATAACTATGCAATAGAGATATGAGAAGGCAAATATGCAACTATCATAAGGGTACACTACAAGTACTACCAATATATGAATCTGTGCATAAGGTAGGTAAGGGTGAGGTATAGGGTGGAATATGTCATTTTCCACGGAAACCTGACGTCGTGGCAGGATCACAATCCATCAAGATACTCCAATCCCAAATCCTCAATTCAGCCCCCACATTGGGCACTCACATCCCATAAGTCTCACATCTCCTCAATGTACAATATCGAGTAATCTCCTATATCCCGAATGTACAAATCACAAACCACATAGGTATATCCAATGTCCAATCCCAATGAATCACCTAATATCCCAAGTCCAATCTCAAGCAAGTTTCTAGCATCCTAAAGGTAAATATATATACAGAAATAAATATGATGGGGCAATACACATATATTAGCGTCCCATACCACTAATATTGGTGTAAGGGTATATATAACAACGGCTAAATCCCCTGTTATATATACAAAAGGGGTTAAAGAAATATCATGAAACCGTGTGCCAAGCATCGACACAGAAATCCTCGTATATTGGGCTCCGTCAGTCCGGATCAGCCCACGGGGTCCGTCTGCAGTGTCGGCCCTCGGCCCCGACAGTACAGGTCATCCCGTATCCATCTCTCTACTCTGGCCAGTAGCCTCCGGACAACTGCCAGGTCAAATCAATCACCGGTAGGTACTCGCCCGCCTCCAGGCTCAATCGGCAAACCCATCGATCTTCTTGCCGAGGGGAACCATACCGGGCCCCACCATGTACTCTCATACGGCATCCACACATCGTATGGAGCATAAAATCAGCACCGATAAAACTCATGGGGGACGCTCAAATATCATATCAAGGAAACCGGGTCGTTACACGTATGCATAATTTCATGAACTCCCGCGGTTCCCAAATCCCGAAAACATCATGTAAAATCCAGATAAACAATGCGCAATCCAGGAATAAATGTATGCGATATATCTGAATGCGAGCAGGTAAACACAAGTATATAGCCGAACCAGCTGTATGCGAAATCATGATAAGGTACAGCTAAGTAACATCAGTAAATATGAATAAGCGACAACAACTGAATATGTATCTAACATACAGGTGTAGCAATGTATAGGTATCTACCTATAAGAACTGATGTCGTATACCCCTCCTGGGTATAAGTAAAATATGTAGGAGGTATACCTGTAGCTGTATCGCAAAGTGAAAATATACCTATCACTAAAGGTATGATACACTATAGGTATACCGATAAGCTAGATGTCAAGTGTGGCAAGCAAAGGTAGCTATAAGGGGTAGTGTGTGACATGGCAATTATTGACGGTGTGTGTGTAGCATACAATCCGTGCTCGTGCAACATGAACCGTCAATAATGTGTGCAGTGTCCTACGGCTGCTAGTCACAGTATATAACTATATCTAGGAAAAGCAGTAAGGCGCAATTCTACAATGACGTAGAATGTGCGACAGGTAATTGAATCCTAGCCCAGACGCATAACGCCATGCGGGCGATTCCCCTGTAGATGTTATATCTACTCACCTACACTCCACGCTGGGTGAATCCTACCGTCTGCTCCCTCTGTAGTGGTGTCTGTAGCTCCTGCCTGCAAACCTGCAATTAAGACATGGAATCACATATAAGCCAAATATCCTGCGAAACGCGATATTGGACCAAAACGAGAAACTCGCGTCGCGAACTAAACGCGCGTGTGCACGATACGCTGAATCGTGTGTGTACGCGTCTAAAACCATCGCGACACGCCGCGATACGCTGGATCACAGAACCCACTCACGTATCGCGCGTATCGCGCAAACACAACGGACACCAAACACGACATATAGCCCCAGATTTTCCTACAGGTAAGATATTACAAAACTAGACATGCCAAAGACCTAGACAACACAGCAGGGACCCCTAGACAAAAAACCCAACACCCAATTCCCCAACTTGGCCGCAATTTGCGGCCAAACTGAAGAAATTGGCGGCCAGTGTAGGGAATGGGGGTCTCGTATTCTGGTGGTGTCATCTATACCTAGTGTACATGCTCCAGTTTTCTCAATTTTGTTCTGTAGGGTCCGGGTCTATAGCAGATCACATAAGTCACAAATATCGCATTAAAACACCAATTTAGCACAATATGGAAACCTATGGTATTTTAGTGTAATCTGGCTATTCCTCAGTTGAAGTGGCCTTGTTAACACTTAAATATACTAGGTTAGCCCACACAATCATCAATTTCCCAAAATTCCACCTAAACACCACAATCTAGCACTAAACTAGCAATTTAACACTAAACGACACAAAACCATACACCATAAGCAAGTTAGGGATTTGGGGTTCAGAAATATACCCAATTGGACCCTAGAGAGCAGGTGAAGAAGTGTGTGCAGGTGCTGGGGTTGCTGCTGCTACAGCTTCTGCCTGTTGCTGCTGCTTCTGCCACTTGCTGCTGCTACTGATGTTGATGATGATGATAATGGTGATGATGTTGCTGTTGTTATTGTAGTTGCCCTTGCTATTGCTGCTACTGCTGCTCCTGCTCCTGCAGCTGCTGTTGTTGTTATTGTTGTTGATGTTGTTGCTGCTGCCACTGCTTGCTGCTGCTGCTGCCAAGGCTTGCTGCTGCTGCTGCTTCTTCTCTCTCTCTCTCTCTGCAGTGAGTGTGTGTGTGTGATGAAGCTGCTGTCGTTGCTATTGGTGTTGTTGTTGTTGTTGTTGTTGTGAAGATGATGATGATGATGATGCCTGCAGCTGCTGCTGCTGCTGCTGATCCTGTTGCTGCTGCTATTGTTGTTGTTGTTGTGTTGTTGTTGTTGTTGTTGTTGATGATGTTGCTGCTGCTGCCAATGATGCTGATGGTGTGTGTGAGTGAGTGTGTGTGAGTTTGAGAGAATGAGAGAAAGAAGTGAGATGGAGAAATGAGCACACACCAAGGCCCCCTTCTCACTCTCTCTCTCATAATGAGGCATGGGCAAAGCCATGATGCCCATGCTCACTCTCTCTCTCTTCCTCAAAGTCAACCAAGCACAAAACAAAAATTCAAAATAAAACCCCTTTTTAAATTCATTTACATTTAAAAAAAACCATCATGCTTAAAACCCACACTATTAACAACCATAACTCTTAAACTAATCTTAAAACAAATGGTTGGCTAACCATGATTGCTAATCATGTTTAACCCCAAAAACAACCTTAGTTATCATGCACAAGTGTGTGTGTGCCTAACAAAATTCTAATAAAATACACAATAATTAGGATAAAACATTTAAAACTTAATTTGGTAAACTTTTTATTAAAAACCATACATTAAAATATAATTAGCTACAAAACACATTCTAAGGTGTTACAATAGAGGTATTCGGTCATGAAGATCCCGCACCTCATTCGAGAGGGAAAGAGCCTAGATTCCTTCATGGGGAGTGATCTCTTGAGAAAAAGTTTATGTTACTATAGATTACTCAGTTTTCTTCAAAACCGCAAGTTTTCAAAAGCGGAGCCTAAACCACTCCATTTCAAAACTATTCAGTTCCTTCAACAATATCAAGTTCATTACATTAAAGGTTTTTTTGCCAAAAACCAGCCGTAGCTCTCCGTCATTTCAGATGAGTAGTACTTAGTATTCGTGTTGCGTTTGTTGGCCTTTGTCAAGGTATAGTGTACGGTAGCTAGATATTGCCTGTCTGTTGCATAGAAATGCGATTATCTAGGACAGTCGTATAGTCTTGTTGGCCTTTGTCAAAAGTTTATACGGGTGGGTCTAAATTAATCCAGGATAATGATGGGTTGAACTCGACTAGTGGTTTATGGTTTGTTGGCCTTTGTTAAGGCCATAAACCACTAGGGGGTAAAAACTACATCGGGAGTTTTAAATATACAAGAAACTTGCCAGTGTTGCATACCTTCTGGAGTGTGGTGACTAGAGTGGCTTCCATCTAAGTTATCACATGATGATAATTAGCCGACCTATTAGGTGTTTAGAAAGGTGTTAACAGGGCTACGCCTCTGCGGAAACGAGGTTTATTTTAATTAGGTCTATGTGAGAGCACGGGAAACCTCCCTTAGAGTACCAACACCTACCTAGATGAACAGTTAGTGAACTTGTAAGGTGTTAATGGTCCCAACTAGTTCTCCTTTTAAGGTTTGAAGGAGAATTCGAGAAAACAGTAGGAGCCATCCTGATTAGATAAATTAATAACCAATCTAATCTTGCAAGAGTGCACGCCGAATGTTTCTTTTCTCTCTCTCTCTCTCTCTCCAGGTAGCAACCATGTCACGCCTTAATCAAGATAATAAACTGTATGACTTGACCGACCCGGATTCTTATTCGGGGCCGGGAAACGTCGGTTCGGCTCTAACTTGTGACAACTGTCATGAGTATGCGCAAATGAAAGAGGATTGCATGGACTTCCACATGATCCTAATGAAGGAGAACCATTTAAATGCATCTTCTTCGGGAGTTCTTGTTATTGGGAACTGTTTTTCGGTCAGTCCTACCTCCTAGGTACTAGATACTGGATTAGGATTTCATATCTGTAATTTATTACAGGGACTGAGAAAAATTAGAATGCTTGGACCTGGTGATAAGTCTCTCAGAGTAGGGAACATAACATAAATTAATGCTACTGCCGTCGGTGAATATCACCTAGTATTGCTGTAACACTTTGAAAACTCGTTTAGGGTTATTTCGCGTTAGATTATATTGATGCGTATTTTCATGAAACCCGTAAAATCTTAATTTCCTTTTTATCTAGTCCAATTGAGATGAATTGGGGTTTCATATTTTTAAACGGGGTTTATTATCTTTAATTTATTTTAAATTAGCTATGTGTTCTTTTAATTAGAATTATTTTCCTTAATTACTTTTCCTAATGAGTTTTAGTGAAGCTTGTTTACACTTGGCATATTTTGGTATCACATTTTCTCTTCTCATCTTTTATTTTCAATTTAGCATTCTCTTTTCTTTTCTTTTCAAAATTAAAAAGGAAATGGAAATTAGAGAAAAGAGAGAGGCGTTGTGTGCAATTAATGAGGTATGGTGTGCATTTAATGTAGCTTTCTCTCTCTTTCTTTTCTCTTCCCTCTCTCTTCTTTCTCTCTTTTCTCTTGCTGAAACTTTCAGCAGCAGAAACAGTAGCTCCAGCAGCAACAACATCACATCCTCACCCTCCTTTTTCTTTTCCTTTCATTCCTCTTTGAAATCCATATAAAATCCTATACAAAACCACTCATTCTTCACTTAAAACCTTAGAAAAAATAGCTTTTTGGGGGAGTTTGGAGGCAAGTCTGCATACTTGAGGAAAGAGCTGGAAGTTTTGGTTTTTCCTAAGGCTTTTGGGAGGTATTAAACTCACACTTAACACCCTTTCTCATAATTTGTAGTATTTTAGCTAAAAATCATGTTTTTATGTGCTTTTTGTGATATTGAAAGGAATTTTGTGAAGTATATGATAAGTTGGGAATTTTATGGCTTGGTTAACTCATTTAAGTGCTATTAGAGCTGTTCAAACCAACTTTTCATTTCAGATTACATAAAAATACCCTGAAGTATCAATTTACTGCTAAATGTGCTTTTTAACTGGTTTTGGGACTCTGTTGAAATCTGCTTGCACTCTGATTATTTCATAATAAAATTGTAATTACTGGAGCACGTACACTAGGAGTAGAAAACACACACGAAGCACGGGAGGCAGGCTCCCAACCCGGGCCACCAAAAAATGTGATCTGGCCGCAAATTGTGGCCAGATAGGTGACTTGGGAGTTGGAGTTTTTGTGGTTGGTGTCTGCTGGTATGTGGGGTTTTATGGTATATATAGTTTTGCAAAACTCTTTCTGTATCAAAATCTGGAGCTAATTACCTGTTTCTCATATTTTAAATCTTCGCGACACACGTGATACGTGTGTGGGTTTGGGGTGTTCTGCGTATCGCGATGCATCGAGGTAGTTTCAGACGCTTAATCACACGTTTTAGCGTATCGCGCACACGCGCGCTTGGTTTGCGACACGGGTTTCAAGTGTGACTTTAAATGTCGTGTTTGTATGGATTTGAGCTTATGTGTGATATATTGTGTAATTCTAGGTTCGTAGGCGAGTGAGTCGGACGCTGCGAAGAAGGGGAAACAAGTCGTCGGCTACACTTAGCGCGAGACTACGGTGAGTAGATTTAACATCTACGGGGATATCGCCAGCATGGCGTTCTACGTCAGGGCTGATAGAATCTTATAGCTACATATTTCATTTACCTACATGGCTACTGTTAGTTGCATACCGCATTTCCTGCCATATGTATATAAACTTAGAATTGATAGAACACCGCACCATTACTAACGGTTCATGTCGCATGAGCACTAATCTGCATGTTACACCCACACAGTTAGTAATTGCCATGACACCCACTGTAGAATTGCCGTGATCATTATACTGTAGTTCATTTCATATATGATTCGATATGATTTTCATAGAATTTGGGAGCCGCATGATGCCTTTTGAAAAACTGAAACTATTTTAAAAAGCGTTTTCTCCCTTTCACTTATAGTATGACTTGAGATACATATCACATCGCATTGACTTATTCATTTGTTTTGGATTTCATGTGATTTCTGGTTTTAAGGACCGTGGGATTATTTAAGAAAAGATGCATTATTTGAAAACCCGGTTCCTCGTGATATGATATTTTGGTGCGTCCACCACGCGTTTTCTCGGTGCTGAGACGTGTGCTCGAAACCCGATTCGAGGAGTTGGATTATCCATTTGCGGGTTCGTGGTGGACCCGGTATGGTTCCCCTCGGCAAGATGATCGATGGACTTTGCCGATTGAGCCTGGAGGTGGGCGAGTACCTACCGGTGATTGGTTGGACCGGCGGTTATCCGGAGGATACTGACCAGAGTCGAGAGATGGATGCGGGATGATCCGTACTGCTGGGGCCGAGGGCCGATACCGCAGACGGAGCCCGTGGGCTGATCCGGACTTATGGAGCCCGATATATGAGGATTTGCGTGTCGATGCTGGACACGAGTATTTCATGATATTTTGAGTGCCGATATTGGGCACTCGTGATTCTCAGAGATTTACAGGTTTTGAGGGCCGAGGAGAGTGCCGGCGCCTGAGTTTATTTGGGATTTGGGTGCAGTTTTAGGGCACCGATTATTTTCCACGATTGATATTCCGAGTAGATGTTGTTTATCCCATGCTCAGCATTGATTATCATGTATCTCATCCTGTAGTTATTTTACCTGACAGAGTATTTGCATGATTATTGCACCTACTGCTTGTTGCATATAGATTTTACCTGCTGGCATATGATTGAGTAGCGCAGTACGTGCATGCTCACGATTATCTTTATATGTTATCTCTATTCACGAGTTGGCAACTCACCCCCGTTGTGCCACAGTATTTGCAGGTTGCCCCTCAGAGTAGTCGCGGCAGGCTGCCTTTTTGCATCTTTTGGCTACAGATACCACTACAGTTGGTGCGAGAGCTATTTTTCTATTAGGTGGGTTGTGGTATCTGGTTACTTTTATTGTACACTCTTTTGTATCTAGTATCTCCATCTACCATATATGTACTGGACTTAAAGAAAGTGTGTGGACGATGATGTATATTTTGTATTCTGGTGTCGAGCTCGTGGGAGCCGACTATATATATGCAGTTTATTATTCTATGATGTTTACTTATTGCTCATTCTTCGCTACGGCGTCGTATATTACTCTTGTGGTGTTGTTTTCCGCCGTTGGGCGTGATTGCTCCCGTTTGGGGATGCTTTATTTCATTATATATCATTTCACCTATACCCTATTTTGTACTCGATTTCGGGGTTACTTTTACAAAGGAAATGCTGCCAAAATTATATTAAGGATAACTTAACTTTAAAAAGAACCTTATTGAACTATTTAAGGCTTTCTAAATGTTTTAATTGAATGTTTCAACACTCACTACTTTTAAATGGTTTTGATTTCTGGGTTTGGCTTACTTAGCCGCGTTACGCCTGTAGACGTTGCGTGGTTAAGTGCCGGTCACAAGTTGAAATATTCGGGTCGTGACAATTGCCAAGCGGCAACACTATGATTTTGAACAACTGCTACTATGTACCTTCCATTCTTTGCAACATCATATTAGTTTCTTTACTTGATATATGTAACATTTCGGAAAATAAAATATTATTTTTGGGAATTTAAATAGTTAAAATAATAAATTTCATGAATATTATTAAAAATGTGAGAATTTGTTTTAATGAGGTAGTGTAATTATATATGTATGTTTTGGAAAATAATTGGAGAATTAAGGTAATTATTGATTTTCAATGAATTTATGTGAATTGAGCATTTTATGAATTATTATATAATTATTTGTAAATGGGTTATTTACCAAACTTAATTAATATTTACTAAGTATGCATTAATCATGCTTATGTGCATGGTATGCAACAAAATATGTTGCATACACTTGTTACATTTTTATGAACCATGGCTTTAATTCCTCATTTACATATATATGGTTTTGTTTTAAGATGAGAAGAAAAGAAAAAGGAAAATAAAAGAAAAGAATAAATATGATAGAGAGAGAGTGAGAAGTTTCTAGTGAACCCTCAAGCTTTCTTCATCTCCCCATTTCCTCACCTCCATCTTCATCTCCTCTCCCTCCACCTCCTTCACCACCCCAAATCATCTCCAAATCCACACAAAAACCCCATGCCCCCTTCACAAAAATCACTCTAAACCTCACTACAAACCCCTTGGTGGAATCAAGATTGGACTTTGAGCATTTGGGATCATCTAGGGTTTTTCATTAGTTGCTCTATGAGGTAAATCCTACACTCTTAGTTTAGAATTTTACTTTCCTTACCTCCTAGTGTAGTTTAGAGTTAAACTTTTTTGTTTTAGTGATGCTAGAATATTTCAAGATGAGGTTAGGGTTTTGTGTGTATTGGAAAGATGCAATTGAGGTGTTTTTAGTGACTACAATCCCTTTAGTGTTAAAACCTGGACTAAACTAAGTATAGAAACCCCATGACTTAAACTTAGAAATCTCCGATATCATATTTTGTGGAATTTGAGATGTTGTATTGAGATCTGTTATGACCCGGAGACTCTAAAAATTATTTAGCGATTACTGTGAGACGAGCAGGTGACCTAGAAGCTATCCTAAAGACCCGAGACCCTAACCCTAACCTTTGGTCGCAAATAAAATAGTTTTGGCCGTAATTTGCGGCCTAGGTAGGTTGGAAATGGTTCGTGCTTGGTCTGTGGCTCCATTTTCAGTAAATTAGACCTATCCCATATGCAAAATTGGCTAATTTGACTTGAGGAAAAATTTAGAGGAGTTTTCTTGAGTTGCTGATTTAGTTTCATGACTTTTTAATGACTTTAGTTTTGGTATTGTGTTTTATCTCGGTCACTTGACGTTTGTACGTCGATATCGGGAGTTGTTTGGTTATTATTGCATGTGTAGACCATAGGTTCTAACCTATGTGTGTTTTGTGTGTCGTTATGGTTTTCGTACGCGATTCCTGTTTACGATACTATGTGTTTATATATGTAGTCACCTTCACGTGGACTTCGAACAACAAGGGAGAGCGTGGCATCATCGACTTCGACAAGCGAGGATCAAGATGAGTAGATGTATATCTATGGGGGAAGTCGGGTGGATGGCATATAGCACCCCCGCAAACAGTAGAATAGGATGTTACTATATTGGTTAGTTTGGATGTGATATTTGGATACTTAGCGAATAAGGTATTTAGAAGACTTTAGGTTTGATTAGATTGATCTAGGAAGACCTATCCATAAGATGTTTACTTTGGTGGCGAATCGCAGGTTATATGTAGACACACACACACGCACACACACTTGATTTTGTGTGTATATGTGTATATATATATACATGTATTTGTGTGTATATATATATACATGTATTTGTGTGTGTGTGTGTATATATATATATATATATATATGCATATACACGGGTGATGATTCCTCGTTTTGCCGTGCGACTAGTGGATCCCCTTCTTACCGATGCCGAATGCGACGCAGTGACGTATGAACTCTTGATTCGTAGGGGTCCCCTCTTCCAATAGGATCCATTTGGCTCCGGATGATTCTTCTTGCCGTGCTCGCTGACATCCCTCCTCACCCAGCAGAGATGACCCTGGAGATTCTTGATGCGGTCGAAGACAAGCTTGAGTGTTTTTATGAGGCGTGCCTGATTACTCAGGCCCTGAAAGACTACTCGGTCCATCTGTTAGGCCAGATAAGAGTCCGACGGGCTATTATGTCTGCCTTTGTGGATGAACACGGCGTTAATCGGTGGGGAGCCACTCCTCGTGAGAATCATCGTTTCGATGTGCTGGAGAAGGCAGAGAGGGAGTTAGAAAATTTTGCATCATTTTGTTTTGTTAACCCTTGTGCCACTAATCTTTTGTTTGGTATGTTTAAATCAATGTACTCTTTTTATCATTGGCTGTTGCATGCTTTCTGTTGAATTTTCATGTTTGTCGGATACTTGTACGTGCGTCTTGCTTGCATAAATGAGCTTCATGTTTTTCCATGGGAATTTTCTTTGATTGCGAGCACCATCGTTATGTTGCATGCACATCAATGCCTTGGGTAACATTTCCTTTTAAACATGCTTGCTTGATAGGATATAGATCAGAAACTTTCCTTGTTATTTCCCATATCGGGTGATTTACGCTTGTTTTAGATCGAGTATTGTCGTCGAAGGGAGGCTTGTTTATATATAGTCTTAATTGTACACGCCTTCCTTCAGAGGTTATGGCCGCGAAGGCGAGCTTACAGGGGCTGATTGAGCGGTGCACTGCGAATATGATATCATGTGAGAAGAGGCTCAGCCGCAAGTTTTCGGAGAAGGAGCTGGCTTCCAAAGCACTGAGGGAGCTTCAAGCCAACCTTACGGCCAAGACCACTAAAGCATATGAACTTTGACGAGTGCTTCAAGAGGCTATCAAGGAGGTGGTAGCCATTGATAAGGCCGCCGTGTTTACTCGTGAAATGGTCAAAGCCCATAAGGTTACTGAAAAAGAGCTTGAAGGCCGGTTTACCTCATACCAGACCCAACAGGCTCAAGCGAAGGCCCGTCTTTTGACGATAACAAATCATGAAGCCGAAGCCCAGTGGAAAAGGGGGGAACTGGCAAATCTACTAAATCGCTCGCCGACTTGAAGAATTGTATATATATATTTTTATTCTTCTTTTGTACATACTCCTGAATGAGAGTATATTTTTTTGTTCTTTCATGAATTGTACTTTGTATTCATTTTGATTCATGAATAAAAGATATATTTTTTCTTCTTGATGGTGTGTCCCTTTTAGCAAGTGTATTCTCCGGATAGTCTATTTCGATTTCTTTGCAGGGCAACGATGACTTAGGATTTAGGGTTAAGATCTGCCTCCTAAGACTTTTCAACTTTATGAGCCGTGAGGGTCTCATAAAGAATTTTCTCCCTACAGGTCGAGAGGATCCCGTAGGTGTAATTTCTCCTTAAGAATCGTGAGGATTCCTAAGTGTGTTTTCTCTTGAAAGTCATAAGGATCTCAAAAGAGAGTTTGCTCCCTTACGAGTCATGAGGACCCGTAAGTGATAGGTGAGGTTACTATTATCCGTATTTCACGGAGTCAGGAGTTTCTCTGGATGCTTCTCATGGGGTCAGGGTTGACATAGCCGTGTTCTGCAAGGACCAGGATCCGCTCTGGACGTTTCCCACGGGATCAACATTGACATAGGCCGTGTTCCACGTGACCAGGAATTTTGCTCTGGATGCTTCCCACGGGGTCATAGCCGTGTTCTGCAAGGACCAGGCTCCGCTCTGGATGCTTCCCACAGGGTCATAGCCGTGTTCTGCGAGGACCAGGATCCGCTCTGGACATTTCTCACGGGGTCAGGATTGACATAAGCCTCGTTCCACGTGACCAGGAATTTTGCTCTAGATGCTTCCTACGGGGTCATAGCCGTGTTCTGCGAGGACCAGGCTCCACTCTGGATACTTCCCACGGGGTCATTGCCGTGTTCTGCGAGGACCAGGATCCGCTCTGGACGTTTCCCACGGGGTCAGGATTGACATAGGCCGTGTTCTACATGACCAGGAATTTTTCTCTGGATGCTTCCCACGGGGTCATAGCCGTGTTCTGCGAGGACCAGGCTCCACTCTCGATGCTTCCCACGGGGTCATTGCCGTGTTCTGCGAGGACCAGGATCCGCTCTGGACGTTTCCCACAGGGTCAGGATTGACATAAGCCGCGTTCTACGTGACCAAGAATTTTGCTCTGGATGCTTCCCACGGGGTCATAGCCGTGTTCTGCGAGGACCAGGCTCCGATCTGGATGCTTCCCACGGGGTCATTGCCGTGTTCTGTGAGGACCAGGATCCACTCTGGATGTTTCCCACGGGGTCAGGATTGATATAAGCCGCGTTCCACTTGACCAGGAATTTTGCTCTGGATGCTTCCCACGGGGTCATAGCCGTGTTCTGCGAGGACCAGGCTCCGCTCTGGATGCTTCCTACGGGGTCATTGCCATGTTTTGGGAGGACCAGGATCCGCTCTAGACGTTTCCTACGGGGTCAGGATTGACATAAGCCGCGTTCCACGTGACCAGGAAGGGTTGACTTTATTCGCATTTCACGGAGTCGGGATTTGACTCTCGGTCATCTGTGCACCACCGAGTCATGGAACTGGGGGTTTTTGCTATTCCGCTTTGCTTGATGTTGTGTCTGTTGTAATGAGACGAATGTTGAGATGATCTCCAGGCTATCTGTGAACCGTTGAGATTTGGCTTCTTCTTCTGATGAAGCCTGGGGAGGAAAGGTATGATTCCTTCTTTGTTTGCGCCCCTGGATTGTATACAGAGATTGATGCGATATCACCTGCAGGGCAAAAATTTCATCATTTTTTTATTTCTTTCCACGATGCTCTATCATTTCAGCTTTTATATCATGAAGGTCGCGATTGCCCAATCATTTCGGCTATTTTTCGCGGTGCCTAATCATTTCGGCTATTTGTTTTATTTTTACTCGCTGCTTTTTATTGCGAGTTACCCGATCATTTCGGTTGCATGCATACATTTTAACTTGCTGATTTTGTTGCAAGTTGCCCCATCATTTCGGCTATTTCGTATGCATGTTTGGCTTGCTAGCTTTTTGGCTGCAAGCTTGGAATTAGACACTAATTTCGGCATCAGAATCGCCACAACTGGGATATTGTTAGGAGCGAATCATCATTTGCCTTCGTCGATGTCGAACAAAGGTGGCTTAGTAGACAGGGTTAGGATTCTGTCGACTAAGGCTTTTGACTTCATGAGCCGTAAGGGTCTCATAAAGGTATTTCTTCCTATGAGTCGTGAGGATCTCGTAGGTGTAATTTATCCTTAGGAATCGTGAGGATTCCTAAGTGCATGATCTCTTATAAGTCGTAAGGATCTTACAAGAGTGCTTTCTTCTTATAAGTCGAGAGGGCTTACAAGGGGGTTCACTGTGTAAACATATTCCTAGTCACGGATGGGACTTTGTTAGGGAAATATTTATTCGCGCCCGTGGATTGTATACAAGGGTCAGTATTGAGCCGCTTGTAGGGCAGTATTAGAGGTTGTGGTGGGAGCTTAAGAACAGGTTCAGATTCCTGTAACTTAAGACTTTTGAATCTTATGAGCCGTGAGGGTCTCATAAGAGGGTTCTCCTTACGAGTCGTGAGGATCTCACAAGTGTAATTTCTCCTTAGGAATCGTAGGGATCCTTAAGTGTGTTTCTCCCTTGTGAGTCGTAAGGATCTCACACAGGTGGTTTCTCCTCACAAGGTCGAGAGGACCTTGCATGTGTCTTTTAACGAGGTTGCGCCCTTTCGGGTTTTCACAAAAACTCGCCGGTGGCCCTGCTGTTTTTACTCACGGATCCCTTTTGGGTTTTCATCCGTACCCATTTTGCTTATGGGCATACCATTTTCTTTTTCTTTTTGTTATTCTTTTTTTTGTGTCAGCCTTGGAATGCTGCAGTCTACAGTAGTTTATCGACGTCTCGGTCAATGGCTAGTTTTAGGACATAGTGATCCATCGTTAGTTTAAGGACGTTTCGGTTCGTCGTTAGTTTAAGGACGTTTCGGTCCGTGGTTAGTTTAAGGATATTTCGGTCCGTCGCCGGTTACTACTTATAGAGTTTGGGCTTAGGAAGATAGCGAGCGGACATAGGCGTCGTCATCTATCGTTGATCTAGGCCGTGATTCGTCAGGCGTATTATTTCTTTAGGAATTGACCGTTTATTGGCCGGAAAGGTCTTTCACCATGCATGTCCATGAGTAGATAGGCTCCACCCTGGTAGAATTTGTCTATGATATACGAGCCTTCATAGTTCGGCTCGAATTTCCCCCGTTTGGGATGATTGGGGATCATAGGTCTTTTGACCACTAGCATGAGTTCGCATTGGCGGAATGTCCTCGGCCTAGTCAATCTTTTATATAAGCGCGTCATCTTTGCTTTGTAAGCCTCCAGGTTTTGTTGTGCCATGAGCCGGGTTTCATCAAGGGCGTCGAGCTCTTCAAGCCGAAGGTGAGCATTCTCTTTGTCCGTTAGCTCGTAATGAACCGCTACTCGTAGAGAGGGCAACTCTATCTCAAGAGGGAGTACCACTTCCGTGCCGAATACCAATGCGTACGGCGTTGTGTTCGTGGCCGTTTTGAACGTAGTTCGATACGCCCAGAGAGCTTCATGCAGTCTCTCATGTCAGTCCTTATTTCGAGACACCTTCTTTTTCACGATCTTCGTCAAGTCTTGTTGAAAGCCTCAGCTAGACCGTTAGCTCGGGGATTATAGACTGAAGAGTATCTCCAGTCTATGTTATACTGTTGTGCGAAGCGGCTGATCTTGTGGCTTTTGTAGGCTGGCCCGTTATCGGAGATGATCAGTCTCGGAGTTCCAAACCGATAAATAACATGTGTCTTAAAGAAATGGAGGATATTCTCCGTCTTCACTTCCCTCAGCGGTACCGCTTCTACCCATTTGGAGAAGTAATCAGTTGTCGCCAAAATGAATCGATGTCCTCTGGACGATGCTGGTTCGATGGGGCCGATTATGTCAGATCCCCACATTTCGAACGGCCAGCTAGCCACTGTCGGATGTAGTGGATTCGGATGCTGGTGGATAAAGTCCCCATGGATCTGGAATGAGTGGCATTGCTTCGCATACTCTAGGCAGTCCTGGATCATCGTGGGCCAATAATAACCCATCCGTTTGATCTTCAGCTTCATCTTCGGCCCGGCTTGGTGAGAACCGCAGAGTCCGTCGTGAGTTTCTTGGACGACTCTCTTTGCCTCTTCAGGTCCCAGGCATCTTAGCTATAAAGAGTCAAATGATCTCTTATACAGGGTATCATTGATGAAAGCAAAAGACAGAGCTCGTTTCATAAGATGATGTCTTGAGGACGCATCTTCAGGTGTTCGACGGGATTTGAAGTAGTCTATAAAGACTTCTCTCCAATCCGTAACCTTTTCCTGGTCTTTTATTTGCAGAGTCGTTTGCTCGGTCGCTCCCTTTTCTTCGGCCAACTCCGGAGATATTTCTGCCGGTGCAAGAACCCAACGGCTTTGCACAATGATCCTCACGTCATCGAGGTTCTCGTCGGCCAGTTCTTTAGCGAGCTTGGCTAATGTATCCGCTTTGCTATTTTCCGCACGCGGTATACTTTCCAAGGTGTAGGAAGGAATTTGAATCAGCAGTTGTTGTACTCTCTCGCCGTACATCACCAACTCTGGCTTGCACATTTGATAGTCTCCGTTTACTTGACTAACGACCAGTTGGGAGTCTCAGTATATAAGGAGGTTTTCAATTCCCATGTCGATAGCGATCTCGAGACCTGCTATCAAAGCTTCATATCCGGCTTCATTGTTTGTCCTCGGCTCTATTAAGGAGAAGGCAAAGCGCATTATCCCTCCTTGTGGAGTCACGAAGATGAGGCCTACCCCTGATTTGATTATAGGGGTGCTTTGTTTGCGCTTCTTGATGGAAGACGCTCCATCAAAATAGAGTTCCCACCGGTTATCATCCCCATCGATCGTGTCAAACGCATGTTCGTCTGGCAATTCGCAGTTCAAGGGAGAGTCGGCAGGTATCGGATGCTCAGCGAGGAAGTCGGTGATGGCCTGGCCATTCACTGCTTTAAGAGGCCGATAAGTTATCGAGAACTCCATCAAGAGGAGGGCCCATTTAGCGATCCGTCCTGTTAATATAGCCTTCGACATTAAATATTTGAGAGGGTCCACCTTTGATATGAGATGGACCTCATGTGCCAATGCATAGTGTCTGAGCTTCGTTATCGCGAAGATTAACGCTAGGCAGAGATTTTCAATGGGAGAGTAATTGCTTTCTGCCCCCAATAGAACTCGACTTAAATAGTATAGGGCTCTCTCCTTCCCTTGATTGTTCTCTTGTGCCCACAGTGCGCCTAAAGAACCTTCGAGGGCTGTTGTGTACATGACGAGAGGTTTTCCTTTAACGGGAGCAGCCAGTACTGGCGGATTCTGCAGGTATTGCTTAATTTCATCCAGTGCACTTTGGCATTTATGATCCTAGATGAACGGAGTTCCCTTCCTCATTAAGTGACTGTAGGGGTGGCACTTGTTGGAGAGATTAGCTATGAATCGCCGGATACATGTGAGCTTTCCTTGGAGAGATCGCAGCTGCTTGAGAGTCTTTAGCGGGGGCATTTCCATGATCGCCTTGATCTTCGACGGGTCTATCTCGATGCCTCGATGTCGTATGATGAATCCTAGGAATTTTCCCGAGGAAACTCCGAACGCGTATTTAAGAGGGTTCATCTTCAAGTTGTATTGTCGAAGGCATTGAAATACGGTCTTCAGATGCTCTAGATGTTCCTCGTATGATTTGCTTTTAACTACAAGGTCGTCTATATAACATTCGATGATTTCATGTATGAGGTCATCGAAAATCTTCGTCATGGCCCTCTGATAGGTGGCACCGGCGTTCTTTAGACTGAAGGGCATCACCTTGTAGCAGAATATGCCCAAAGGGGTCCGGAAAGCGGGGTGCTTCTGGTCCTCTGGATGCATCTTTATCTGATTGTATCCTGATGATCAGTCCATGAAGGAGAAGACTTTATGAGTGGACGTGTTATCTATCATCAGCTCAGTGACCGGTACTGGAAAGTCGTCTTTTGGACAAGCTTTGTTGAGATCCTGGAAGTCCACACATATGCACACTGTCCCATTTTTCTTCATCACCGGGACGATGTTGGCGATCCAATCAGGATATTGAACCTCTTGGATAAAACCGGAGTCGATTAGTTTCTTGACCTCGGCATTGATGCTCATCTCAAGCTCGAGCCGCATTCTCATTGGTGCTTGTTTGATCGGCTTGACGTCCGGAGATATTGCCAATTTGTGTACAGCAATCTCTGGATCTAGTCCTGGTATCTCGGAATAGTTCCATTCGAAGCAATCTCTATGCTGCATAAGCACGTCCTTTAGCGCAGCCACCCTTTCTTCAGACAACAGCTCAATGACGAATGTAGGTCGCGGGTCACTTGCCATCCCCAAATCAATTTTCTTGAGGTTATCTGCGGTAGTATGTATCCCGTCTTCCAGCTCTTTCGGTCCCGGTGGAAATTCTGAGATCACCTCGCCATCATCGTTTTTGAAGCACCAGGGGAGGTCATCCGTATTCTCGGGCTCTTCTTTTGACATCGTTATCGCGTGACAGGTATGAGATCATTTCCAAGATCGATGTTGATTTGGTTCTACTTTCGCTATACGCGTCGCTTTTGGTTCATGCTTCTGTGGTGGGCTTACCTTCCAGCTGCTGGATAGAGCGAACCTGCCCCGTTGATATTGGTCTTCAACCCAGTTCTTGAAGGTAAAGCAGTCTTCGAGAGGATGTCCTATTGCTCGGTGATAGGAGCAATAGTCTGGGTGGGAGATCTCATTTGCTTGCTCGGGATGTTTGGATTCGGGGAGTGTCATCATCTGATGCTTTATGATGAGATCGAATATCTTCTGTCTTTTCTTGGGGAAAAGAATATTCCCGACCCATCTTCTTTATAAGGTACGGATTCCGGCTGCTCGACTCTTGCTCGCGTGGCTTCTCAGATCCGCTTGGCTGTTGTTGAACGCCTTTCCCGCTCTTTAATTTATTTTTGCTTCTACGTCGGGCCTTTTGCATGACGGGTTGATGAGGAAGAGCATTGTCATTCTCCGCGGCCTGCTGAAGGAGGCGCTGCATCCTGGCTTTTTCGTAAATGGCCATTTCACGGTTATGGTCATCCCGGACCTTTTGACCCGCTTCCCTTATGAGCTTGTCCATTCGATCTTCAAATGACGGACTCGGCATTTTGATGGTAGGATCTTGTTTTGGTTCAGGGTCAGCGTTTTCTAACAGGGCGTCTCCTTCTTCATCGAAGTCATGTATGATGTAGCTACCATGGACTCGTTCCCGTTTCTTGGATTGGACATATCCAAGCCCGACCGTTTCCATTCTCCCGTTGGGCAACTTTCGCTGAGTTCCGGGGACATCCCAAATCCTATTGTAGAATCAAGCTTGTCGAGTAGTCTGTCTGAAGGGTATCCCTTGGCGCTTCAGTAGCCTTTTCAAGCCTTCCGTGTAATATCTAGGCAGATGGATGGGCTGGAGCCTGTCGAGCATAGAATCGGCGCCATGCCAGATTTCTATCTCCACTTTGGTTTCCCCAGATTGGTAGAATAGGATCGCGTCTTCACCCTTTCGCCTGGGAAGGACTTAAAATGTCTGCAGTTCTTGCACACTATAAGTTTCAAGTGCATCGAGATCTTTGTAATGTTCTTGTGGAACCATGGTAATTTGCAAACTTTGATTATCGCCAGCGAAGGCTTGTATTGACGGCCGAGCGGAAAATATAGCGTTGACCTCATCTTCCGAGTCGCTGCCGAAGATCAACATAGGGGTGGACGGTCCCGGGTTGTTGCGTTGGCGCGACCCTGAATAAACTATCTCTTCTTCCTCCTTGGTATCACTCCCGAAGACCGGAATAGTGGTGATAGCTTTGTTCTTCGGTTTGTGACATCTTTCCGTATCCTCAAAATCTGGTAAGAAGTATTTTGCATCTTCGTATTTTCGGACTTCGTTCATGGAGAATGGGTTCAACTCCCATGTCACAGTGTACTCGAGTCCATCCTTGAAATATTTCATACACTGGTGTTGTGTAGAGGGGATGATGTTGTATTCGTGTAACCAAGGCCGGCCGAGCAAAGCGTTATAGTAGGTCTTAGCATCAATGACGTGGAATTTAATGTCAGTGACTAGCAGCCCAAAGCACAGCGTCAATATCACAGACCCGAGCGTTCGCGACGACTGGGAGTCAAAACTGGAGATGGTGATTTTGTCACGAGCAAGGTGCTGAACGCTCATGCAGATTTCCTTCAACACTCTCACATTGAGGAGGTTAACGGAGGACCCATTGTCGACCAGAATTTTGCCTATCTTGATATCATGACAGTATCCGGAGACATATAGGGGACGGTTATGCTCACACGTCCCGAGGAGGAGATCTTCATCGCCGAAGGTGATATCGGCCGTGTGTACTTCTTCCAGCTCGTCCTTCATCTTTTCTTCAGCGAGGAAAGCTTGGAATTGCTCTGGCTCTTGTAGTGCCTTGATCAATGAATCTCTCGCCTCTTTGGATAGCATAAGGGCACCGAGAATGCTGAGCTGCGAGGGTAGCTTCCTCGAGTGTGCCAGAACGTTGTAGTCCACCTTGCTCTTCTTCTGCGGGTCCTTAGCTTTCAGCTCTTTGACGACTTGATCTTCTAGGGCGATGTCCCCAGGGACCTTTTCTTTTCATTTATCCTTTTTATTTGACCCACTGTTCAAGGGCCCAAGATTCTTTTCGGGCAGCGTACGATTGCGCAGCTGAATATTTTCACAGGTCTTCGGTTCTTCCTCTTTTTCTGAGGTGAACTCTTTAAAGAGAGGGCCAAGAGTCATTTCTTCGTCAGAGTCGCTCCCGAAGGTAAGAACATGTGATCCCCCAGTGTCGACCATATGACAGTTGCCGATAGTTCTTTTACGCTCCTCGGTCGTATTTCTTTGCTCCCGACGAGTTTTGCGTTTCATCCGCTGGAAATTTTGCCGGTGAGCAACATATCCCTGCCACTATCTTTTAAAAGCGTTGCACTCTTCGGTGGGGTGCGCAATCTTTCGATGATATAAGCAATAGCTAGGATGTATTTCCACTTCGCCAAGAGTGTTTCCTTCGGAGGGTGGAAGCTTCATTCCTAATGATATGGCTTTGGCGAACCTCTTCCTCATTTTGAACCTGCTTTTATTTGCGGCGGATGTACTTTGATTTCGCGGGAGCGTTTCAACCCTTTCGTCCAGTCGCCGGCGCTTGGCTTTTTCAAATATAGCCATCTCATGCTCTCGAGCAGCTTTGCTTTTAAGAAGAGTTTCATTCAGGAATGCATCAATCATTTCGTCCAATGGCCCTAGAAGTTCCGGCTCAGGATCTGCCCCCAGTTTCTGTGTGTAAGGAGCTTCTTCATCATTTATTGACAAGTGAGAGATCACATGGCAGCTCGCCACATAATCTTCAGACTCATCCGATGAGTTTTCTCCATTGTCATCACCTTCGTCCTCAAGGGCGTGGCTGAGAAATTCTTGGAGTGTGACTGGAGTCCGTGCCTTCTGGTTATACTCTTCCAGCGTGTCAATCTGCTTTTACAGGTCCGTGCGCCTGTCACCAGGCTTCACGAGCTTCTTGGATTTCTTCTTCTTCTTCGAAGATTTTGACGGCTGGGTGTGAGCACTTTGACTATCACCACCAATTTTTGGAGTTGGGCGCGGTTTCAACATTCCCTTGATAATCTCGGGTTCCAGTGGATTCTTCCATTTGATTGCCGAGCACGTGTGGAGATCCTTCAGCATTCTTTTTGTTTTGGCTGAAAGAGCGATTTCCCACGGAGCTTCTTCAACAAAAGAGCACGATTCCCCCGGGGTGTCCGTCTTCTTAGAAGTGTGCGGTTGTGGTGGGCTTACTTTCCACTTCTCAGACAGCGCAAACTTTCATTGTTGGTATTGGTCCTCGATCCAACCCTTAAAGACGAAGCAATCTTCAATTGGATGGCTTACCGTTTGATGGTAAGGGCAATAATTGGGACTATTAGTTTCGCCGGGTTGCAGTGGTCATTTTGGATTCGGCAGATTGATGAGCCTGTTGCGCATCGCCGGTTCGAATAGTCTCTTCGTTTTATCCCAAGGGAACGAATAAGGACGCTTCATTTTCTCATTATAGTATCGCCGTCTCTCTTCCAGTTGATCCGTTAGTTTTGGGGCACTGGGCTGCTGTTGAGTATTCGCAATGAATGTCGCCTTCCCTTTACCCTTTTCGTTCCGCGGCTCTATGATCCATCTGGTCTATCTGGGCCAGCTTGTCGATCAAGCCTTGGAATGTGGTCGGATTGAAGAACATCATGAATTGGGAAATAGTTGCCTGAGGGTCCAGAGTGCCCACGAACATACCTATTGCCGGCGCTTCCTCGACTCGCTGCTCACATTTTGACCATAAATTTCACCACCGTATTGCGTATTGTACACAAGTTTCGCCTGGTTTCACCCTGGCGTTAATTAATGCGGTAATCGGGGTATGCTTGCTAGCGCTCGCTAATCTTTGCGTAAACAGCAGTTCCATTTTTGCAAATGTCTTGACAGAGTCGTTTGGAAGTTCGGAATACCACTCGAATGCCGTCTCTGACAAGCTGTCGACGAACTGGCGAAGTAGCAGTTTATCATCGCCTCCGGTGTTACCACATAGAGCCCTGAACTGGGCGACATGCTGGTGCGGATTTCCCGTCTCTTTTTATATATGAAATTTAGGGATCGTATATCCCGGCGGGTACTTTATCTAGTCATACCAGCCTGGATATGGTCGCCCAGTTTTAACAATTTGGCTGGCTGCTTCATTCTCCTGATGAGCTCGTATTTGCTGAGCAATGTAGTCATCCAGAGCGGCCTTGGAGATAGTTTACTCTTTGGCTGCTGAAAGAGCCGGAGGAGGGTTCGATATCTCCTCTTTGTCGTCTTCGATGATGATTAGGAGGTCTTCAGCTGGAGGTTCTGGCTGTAACATCATCCCGGCCATGTCTTGGAACAAGAGAGCCATTTGTTTTATATTGGCTGCCTGTTCTGCAGCCTCTTTTTCTTTCCTCTTGAGTATTCTTCAGAGGAACTCGGTATTAGTTTCTTGTTCCCGATGCTGCTCCGAGGTCTCTGGATTTTCTCTTGGCCCAGTAAGTGCGGCCATTGCAGTCAGCATCTCCTGAAGCTTCTGCTGCTGTTGTTCCTGAGCCTTCGTTATTGATCGGGTAAGAGGTCGATGGCCCGTAGAAGCACGACTTTCCTCTTTTTTGGTATCCATATAAACGGTATGCACCATCATGCCTACAGACTTGGGGCATTTGGGTTCAGCGTCTTTGCGGTTTGTTGCATTCACAGGGGCTTTCTTCAGCCTCCTTCTCTTGTGAGCAGTTGACGTTGAGGGAACCGTTGTAGTTGGCACCCAAATAGCTGTTGCCTTTTGTGGCGTGACAAGATGGTTTTCTTCTCGCTGAACCTTTATCTTTTTCTGTCGGCGAGAGTAATCTTGATCAATCACCGAATCCTGGACCTGTCGCCAGACTTTGTAAATTTTGGATGATAGCCGCTGAGGGGGCTGCTTCGGCTTCTTCTCTGGAGCATTCTCCACAGGTGGAGGAGATCTCTTTAGCACTGCAGTAGGAGAGTTTCTGTGCATCTTGTTGAGCAGTTCAAAGCTGTTCCCGGTTGGAACAACAACATCGATCTCCACCGTTGGAGCTGGTGGAGTAAATCAAGACGGAGAGCTGCCCCCAGCCTTTCGTACTCGGCGCCAGTGACGACGGTGAGCATGTCGCACAGATGGTGTTGGTTCAGCTATGGGGATGGCTTTGTCATGCCCCTGTTCTGGTGAGGCGCTTTTGGTATTAGCCTCTTGAAGACCAACGTCCGTTAAGCAGCAGTATCCAATCTGTCAAAGACAGATCTTTGAGCAGGAACTGGAGCCGGAGTGGCCAGCCTCGTAAAGACTGATCCTTTGACGGGAGAAGCTTCTTTAGTAGCCTCGAGAGCAGGAATAGCTATCTGTTTTAGGATGGCCGATTCAGGTATCGTGGGCTTCTTGACGGGCTCACGGGAGTTCAGGCTTAGCCTATCGAAGATTGATGCTGTTGATTTAGCGTTGGACGACCCGTTGAGAGGGGCCGTGGTAGTAGTGAGCCGATCAAAGACCGACTTCTTCTGCGCTTCTTATGGCAGCGGGATGTTACTGGTGGGAGCATGGTCCCGAAGAACAACCCGGTGGTAGCCTGCGTCACCTGCTCTACCGGCATTATGGACAGGGAGGCCGCCTAGGGCCCGTAAGTTACACCTCCAGATGAGGTGGAACGGAAGTTGCAGTTGTAGCTGGTACAGGTTGAAGCTATTGATCTTCTGTTTTCTGCACGGAGCAAGACACCAAATCTTAGTACCTCGAATTCAGGGGCAACCATAGCAAACCGCGATTCATTCGCGAAACACGACACACGAAGTGTGGAGTGGAAAGAGGAAAAGGTCCCACCGGGCATGCCAGAATCTGTTCCCCGCCGAAAACACGGGAAGACGCGATAAACGTCTTGCCTGAATTTCGGGGCAGATGCTAATTGGTGCTATCTGTCTACCTCTCCGAAGATGCCAAGTTGATTTATGGCACCATGTATCGAAGGTTTAAACGGATGCGGCCGATGTAGCGGACTTTGTCAGATTCCCCCTCGTTGAGGGGTTTTTGATTATGGGGACACTCTTCCCTGCAAGCGCAAACCCCTGCAGTTAATTACGCTACCGTATCGCGGTAACAACTTTCTCCTTCTCCAGATGGTCACTTCGTGTCATGGGTGTTTTTTTTTTTTTTTGGTTGCTCGTGGATTGTATACGGAGACTAATTTATGTTGTCGCCCGTAGGGCATGGATTAGTCCAAATCCGTATCTTCTTAGATTTGGGTTTGGGGGTTGGGTTTAAGGATACATTAGTATCATTTGGGACTAAGATTAACTTAAACGTATGTTAAGGATACGTTAGTCTAATTTTTAGACTAAGATCAACTTAACAGGATCATTTAGATCCAACAAAAGAGTGTTTGGAATCTATTGTTTAGTTTAGGGACATTGCGGTCGATTAGTTTAAGGACATTACGGTCCATTGTTAGCATAAAGACATCACGATCGAGGTTAAGGACATCATAGTCCGTGAGTTTAAAGACCTTACAGTCAAGGTTAAGGACATCATAGTCCGTGAGTTTAAAGACCTCACAGTCAAGGTTAAGGATATCATTATCCATAAAATGTATGGTTGTCGGGACCCGGCACCTCTCTGAAGACGTTGAAGGATTACAACGACAAATATCAAAGGAGTGAAGAGATGTACCCTCGAACCGAAGTGGATTGGGTGATCTGTAGTCCAATTTGGAACTAAGATCCATTAATTAGATTATGAGCATATTGGCTCAGTTAAATCTGAATTGAGGACTTATGGCCAGTTTGGGCTAAGTCCAATTAAATTTGAAATGTTGGCCCCTTGTTGGACCATTAAACATTTGTCTGGGTTCAGCTCCTCATTATTTAGCAATGCTAAACCAGAGTTTTAAGAGCTCTGATAACATTTTTGTCTTTGACTGAACATTAAACATTATAGCTCTGGGTTTTACTCTGCATGTCATATGAAGTGATCAATTTTGATATTCAGTTGAAGGAGAGGCTTGCCTCTGGAAAACTTAGCCAATTTGGCTAAGATTGGCTTTAAAATAGTGTTAAACACTAGAGGACATCTGGTGGTCACGTGCCCTCACGTGATGTATCTAAAAAAGTGTTAAACCCTGGAGACGAAATGCTCAAAACAGTGTTAAACACTAGAAAGGAAGGGGTCACGTGGGGGCACGTGAGGGCACCTAGAGGTGGGGCCAGATCTCCTTTACTTTGTTCTCAGACTGCAAATAAGTATTAAACACTTTTGATCTTCTTGCCATCACGTGTTGGCACGTGATGTATATTTGTGCATTGATTATTAAAACATTTATTAGGGGTCACGTGGTAACACGTGAGAGCGCCCAATGCCAGTACTGCCTATGCTTTTGTTCTCTTTGTTTTTGGAAGTCACATGGGAGCACGTGAGGCATTGCCTCCAATCCTTTTTCTTTCACCTTTTGGGGGATCTGTTTAGGGGTCACGTGGGGGCACGTGACCTAGTTCTTTACATGCATGGAGATCTTTCAAGTCTCTTTATTTTTAAGAATTAAATTCTCTGTAGGGTTAAACCCTAATTATGTTTTAGAGGAATTAAATTCCTATGAATTTGGGAGAATTAAATTGTCATATAGGGTTAAACCCTAGTTCTGTCTTGGAGGAATTAAATTCCTATGAATTTGAGAGAATTGAATTCTCATGCAGGGTTGAACCCTAATTTTATTTGAAGGAATTAAATTCCTGTGAATTTGGGAGAATTAAATTCTCATATAGGGTTAAACCCTAGTTTTATGTTTGGGAGAATTAAATTCTTTAAACTAAATTCTCCCTCTAAGTTTTGGATCTACATGGTAGAATCTCCGCGATGAGAATTAAATTCTCAACTTGTGGGGAGATTTGCTTCTGCAGATCTTCAACCAGGGGAAGAACTAAGTTCTTTAGCAGAAGAGTTAAACTCTTAGATTGAGAATTATATTCTCTTTTTGTTTTATGGAGTTTTGATCCCTTTCCCCTTTCTCACCTAGGGTTTCTTTTCTTGAGAATTAAATTCTCCTTTCTTTTCTCTCTGCTATTTTTCTTCAGAAAATTCCAAGATCCAAAAATCAATCATCTCTCTTCTCTTCTTGGCTCCTATTTATAGGAGAAGGAAAAGAATCAATTTGTTTAGTGAATCTTTCATTGAAAGATTTTGTTTGTTTTTGTAACTAACATGATCTTTTAGATCACTCAGTGAATTTTATTCACTATTGGATTTCTAATCCAGAAGATATTCTGTTTGTTATTCTTGGTGGAATTTAGGGAAATCTTTCCTTGTATAAAATCTTTCCATAAATTGGTGATTTTTAATCACCATTGGATTTTTAATCCAACGGTGCTCCACTTTACAGAGCATAATCCTTTTTGTTTGGAAAGATTTAAAGAAATACTTTCCCAGTTAGGGTCTTTGATTTCCCTTAATTAGAATTTAATTCTATTAACTCATAAGGCTTTTAAAGCCCATCACGTGTTGGCACGTGATCTCAACGTTTGACCATTGAAATATAATTTAATTCTATCAATTAAAGAGCTGAGGGACTTGTCACGTGTTGGCACGTGACCCTCTTTTATTCAGAATTTAATTCTGCCCTTTAACAGAGCTAAAGGACCATCACGTGTCAGCATTTGACCCTTGGTCACGTGTGAGCACGTGGTGCCCCATTAGGGTCTTTCCTTATCTTTTTTGTTACATTTTTGTTTGATTAGAATTTAATTCTATAAAGTAGAGATCATAGGAAACAATCACGTGTCAACATGTCACCCATGGTCATGTATGAACACGTGATACCTCATTGAGGTGTTTCCTGATTTTTATCAGGGAACAGGAGGGACTGCAGAATCAAGTCTGTATACATCACATTCTCTAACGTGGTCCCGAGGTCCGCGAGCTCTTCGATATAGCCGATCATCTTAAGGACGTGTTCCCCTACAGATGATCCGATGGCCAACCTCGCCTGAAAAAGCTTCTTCAAGGTCTCGTATCTTGCAATACGAGATTGCTCTCCATATAATTCTTTGGTATGGAAGAATATGGATTCAAGATCCATACTCTCATGCTGCCTCTGGTGCTCGTTGTCCATAGAGGCCAGCACGAGGCACTTGGCCTTCGCGCAGTCTATCTCCCAGGTCTTACGGATTTCCTTATCCGTGATACTGGATTCTGGACCTGGGACGGAGGTGTTAGTGCATATGCGCTAGAGGCCATTACTCTATCATATTGGATTGTATATTACTTGATGGAAGCTTGGGATATTCACCTTGTATTGACATTCTTGCTCAAAATGGTAGTATGATACTTGGTTTGTTTCTGCTTTAATGTGTGCATGTGTTTCTTTTAGCATATCGCCTTTACACATTAGTGGAGCCCTTAGGATCTTTGCTTGATTACCAGCGTTGTGATGGCAGTCATACTCGTGGGGGCTGGGTAATCTATAAGCACATCCTTATGCAGGTCCCTGGTCGCAGGGCTATCGAGACAGGGCATCGATACTCCGGAGTAGACTAGCGTATACGCTTCTTATCCCAGCTTGGGAGACGGTCTATCCCACAGCCATCAATACGTCGTACTTGAGATAGTATGCGGCTGCTCGTTAGGTTACGAGTACACTGGACAGGACTCGTTGGGAACTGTTGGTTGGTACTATACCTATCGTCAATTATCAGTTCCTAGGTGACATGAGTACAGCTTAGTCCGTTGACTTGACACTGTCACTTCGCCTCAAGTGTGTTCCCACTGTACTTTGATTACCACCCTACCGCAGCTCAAAGGAGTCGTGCAAACAGGTAGTTTTTGGGTGCAGTCCCGAAGCACTTGGAGGCAGTGACGGTTAGACAGGATTCGTCTCTCCCGGTATTGGGGGTTGATATCGCGCTGTGTCTAAGAGAGCCATTACACAAAGTCCCTAGCCAGGGCAAGCGAGATAGACTGGTAGGTTTCCAGTGTTATCTCAGGTGTTCTGGGCTACACTCCGGCATGACTTGTACCGCTAGTAGGGGACTGACGTTTACCGCCCCCTAGGCCCGCCATGCGATGTTCTTAGACGAACAGACCGGAATGTACGGAGATTGTCACATTCAGGCTCAGTAGGAGTTCAGATGGGTTTACCTCGTCAGTCTTCTTATCGACATCTACATGGGAACCGTTACGTACAGCTAGTGCCGCTTGCGGTCGGTGGTTAAACCCACTGCCAGCGTAGTGTCGAGTCTTTAGAGTCCCACACAGAAGGTTATTAGCCTTTGGGCAAAACAGAGTAGAGGTCGCATTGTTTTGCGACAGGGTTCGTTCACATCCGCGCACTTGTGCACATTTAGCGTCCGGACAGACATTACTAGCGGGTTCTGGTTTGAGCCAGATCCTAGTATATGTTTTGGGGTTAGTTTTATCTCATAGTATTCATGTTCCTCGGAACACGAATGTGGGTATGTATGCACAGTTGATTGAGGCGGAGGAAGAGGTTTTTCATTAGGGTTTTGGAACGGGTGCGTATGCACAGTTGACAGTCGTCTTTTTCCAAACCCTAATGAATTTGTGCTATATCAATTAATAATATTAATTAAATGAAATTGTGTCATGGTTGGGTTTGTTGACTTGTTGACCAAGGTTGACTAGTTGACCATGGTTGAAACTTTGATCATCATCATTACACATCAACGATGCTCTTTGATCTTTGCAAAAACCATTTAATGTGAAATGATAATTGTCTCATCAAACCAACCATCAACTTTTTCATTTGATTAAAATTATTAATTTGATTAATTCACATATATTGTTATGGTTGTAAAACTATTCTCATTCTATCATAACCATTCTCTCTCCTCTCTTCATCTTCCTCCTCCTCTAGTTCATGGAGAATCATTCTCATGAGTTGAGAAACCTTTCCTTGGAGATAAATCACCCAAAGACACTCTCTACTCATCCTAAGGCTGAAGGTCTAGCAAGCCGGACACTTTAGTTCTCTCAAGATCGAGAAAGGAGCTCAAGGTAGAAACCCTCAGGTGGATCCATCTTCGACAAGAGAAGGCAACGAGGAAAGCATCATCCGACTACTACAAAGAGTCTAAGAAGAAGGAGTTCAAGTTGAGGTATAACCCCTAACCGAGTAGATAACTATCTTGTTAGTTTCTAGTGTGTAGTTTAGCCAAGATCCGGTTTAGTAGTCCATGTTACCTAAACCCTAAAAATCGTTTTTCACCATTTCCGCAAGCCCGAAACAACCGGGAGAGGTAACGTGGACCTACAGTGGTATCAAAGCCTAAATAAACACACCCTAGCATGTTAGTAAAGTATCTAGAATTTCGACCGGAAAAAAAACCGCGAAACACCCCGGAAAATCCTAGTTTCCGCCGATTTTTATTTCTGCTCCAAAAATAATAAATCATGTCTTAAAAATCGGCTCAGGCTTTTTAATGAACAGGCAAGAAAAACGATCCAGCGAACCGACCGACTCACCGCGGTTCTGCGGCCGAGTTGACTCGGCCGTGGATCGTTTCTCCTGCAGTTTGTCTCTGGTGGTATTTTGTGATTTTTGAGATGGTTTGTTTTTGCCCAGATTTTCCAGAGAACAAGTTTATTTTTGGGGTGGTTACAAATCCGTATTTTGGTCGATTTTCTGTAGACTTTGGCTAATGGGTTGTATCTGTAATGTTATATATGTATTGAACGTCTGCTAATCGCTATACGTCGATTAGTGGGGGTTATACATATCTATGATCTGTAATGTTGATGGTATGTGTATATGAATTCGTTGGATTGTCGCGGATGAATAGCCGGGGGGAATTGTGAGATGAGAGTTTTGTTTATCTTTCAATTCTTATAATATGTAAATTGATGTAATATTATTTGTATGGCCGCACAACCGGGTTGGGGTTGTAGCCGTCATTGTATAATTTCTTTTTACTGTTTTTGCTCCTAGGATAGACCCAAGGAGGGGTGCACAAACTACCGGGTACCTCGAAGTGCCGAGTGGCCTACTCACGTCGTTGAGGGAGGTTGCTTCACTTCGGATACTTGGCGGGTAGTTTGCCGCACCCGTAGGGGTCTAGGGTGGGGTTTGGCTATTCATCGCGACCGTGTAATCCGCTCTTCGTTACAGGCTCGTACGAATTGCGGATTCCTAGTATATCCAATGTATTCATCTGTGATCTGGAATGGCTATCATTGCATGTGACGAATGTTTATATATATCTATATGATAACTATTTAGGCGTTGCTTATGATTTGCATCCGCGCCAGTCCAGCCCCCGCTCTGTCGTTAGTTAAGTAACCTAACGGGTGATGACGGGACCCCGTGGTGAATGCGGATGGCATAAGCGTACGTCATATTTTCGTTGTTTTCTGCAATGGTAGGATTAAATGATGGGACGCATTGGAATTAATGCAAGAAAAAATAAACCAAGTAAAAGTCGTTGGAACACTTTGAAAACCACACGGTTCTTTTCAAAACCAAACTTTTAAATGCGGAGCTTGAACCACTCCTTTTGAATGTTATCTCGTTCCTTCGACTATATCAAGTTCACTATGTTCACGGTTTCGCTAAAACCATTCGTAGCCCTCCGTCGTTTCACATGAATGGTCAATAAGTATTCAAGCTATGTATGCTGGCCAAAGTCAAGGCATAGTGATTGGTAGCTATTGGGTATTCATGTGCAGCATAGATAGATGTGTTGGTTTAGGGCAGTCGTTTTACCATTTTGGCCAAAGTCAAGGGTATGTACGGGTGGGCTTAAATTAACCTGGAGAATGACGGGTAGAACTTGACATGTGACTTATGATATTTTGGCCAAAGTCAAGGTCATAAGAGCATGGGGCAAAAATCCACATCGGGAGTTTCAAAAGAACTGAAACTTGCTAGCGCTGCATACCATTTGGAGTGTGATGATTCTGGTAGGATTCCTTCGGTTTTGTCATGCGATGATATTTGGATCCCGATCCTACTGTGAGTATATGCTACTCCTTCGGAACTTTCTCACTTAACGATCAATGCTATAAACCACGTAGGTGTCTAGAAAGGTGTTAGTGGGGCTACGCCCCCAGGGAAAAGAGGTTACTTAATTAAGGAACTTCTCGAAAGCGTTGGAAAACCTCTCTCGAAGTACCGACACTAGCCTGGCTGAACGGTTAAGCAAGTATTGTACGGTGAGATTGATCCCGACTAGTTCTTCCTTTATGGTTTGAGGAGTGATTCGAGAGACAGTGGGAGCCATCCGGTTTAGACAAATTAAAAACCACTCTAAACTTGCAAGAGCATCATGCTAAAGTGTTTCTTCTCTCTCTCCTAATTGCAGCGACCAAACATCATGACTGGACTTAAGTTACTTATAGATAAAAACATACTGACAGGGCCAAACTACAAAGATTGACTCAGGAATGTCAAAATGGCAATCACTTATGACAAGTTGGGGTATCTTCTTACCACCAAAGCTCCCCCTGTCCCAGGTCCCAAAACCAGCGTCGCGGATAGGGAAATCCGTAAAACCTGGGAAATCGACTGCGCGAAGACCAAGTGCTTCGTGCTTGCCTCTATGGACAATGAACATCAGAGGAGGCACGAGAATATGGACCTCTAATCCATATTTCTCCATACAAAAGAACTGTATGGAGAGCAATCTCGTATCACCAGATACGAAGTGTCGAAGAAGATGTTTTCGGCAAGATTGGCCATCGGATCATCGGTAGCGGAACACGTGCTTAAGATGATTGGCTACATAGAGGAGCTCGCGGACCTTGAGACCACGTTGGAGAATGAGCTCTATACGGACTTGATTCTTCAGCCCCTTCCTTCCACTTACGCCCAGTTCATCCTGAATTTCAACTTGCAAGAAAAGGAAGTTGAACTTTCAGATCTCCTCAACTTACTGAGGAGTGCAGAGGGCACCCTACAGAAAGGTAGGGAAACATCCACTTTGTTTGTAGGAGGATCTTCCTCTTCTAGGTCCAAGGCAAAAGCCAAGAGAAAGAAGAAGAAAACCCCCGCCAAACCAAGGGGCGGTGTTAGTAAGGTGGATACGAAGGGAAAGGCAAAAGCAACAAAGGTAGCGGGGAAGCTTGTGGATAAGGAAGAATGCTTTTACTGTCACAAGAGTGGACACTGAAAGAAAGATTGCAGGGCTTGGAAAGCCAGAACACAGGATCTGAAGCAGGTTACGGCTTCAGCTTCAGGTGTGTATGTTATTGAAAACTATATATCAATAAACTCTACGTCCTGGGTATTGGATACCGGATCAGGATCTCATATCTGTAATTCTTTGCAGACGTTGAGAAAGCGTAGGTTTTTGAAAGCAGGTGACATGACCCTCAAAGTTGCAAACGGAGATAGCATGGATGCTGAGGCCGTGGGGGACTATCACCTGGGAATGTCAGATGGACATGTTTTGGTTTTACATAATTGCTTTTTTGTATCCAATGCAACTTGTAATATCATTTCTGTATCTTTAGTTTCTAAAGAAGGTTATGAATTTGCGTTTTTAAGTAATGTTGTAAATATTCACCTTAATCAAGTTCTGATTGGGTCAGGTACATTGAGCAATGGTATATACGTATTAAACCAACCATAGATTTTCAATATCCAGAATACACATAAAAGAAAGTCTCCGGAAATAAATCAGACTTTCTTATGGCATTGTAGACTGGGTCACATCAATGAGAGAAGGTTGATGAAGTTACATATAGAAGGATATTTGGATCCGTTCGAATATCAATCATATGCAACTTGTCAATCCTGTCTCAAAGGAAAGATGACAAAGACTCCGTTCACTGGACACGGAGTAAGAGCGAGCGAGCTCTTGGGACTCGTACACAGCGACGCGTGCGGTCCAATGTCTACACATTCACGAAGCGGTTATTCTTACTTCATTACTTTTACGGATGACTTTTCAAGGTACGGTTATGTCTTCTTAATGAAACATAAATCCGAAGCCTTTGGAAAATTCCAGGAATATAAGAATGAAGTAGAAAAACAAACAGGCAAAAGTATCAAAACACTGAGATCTGATCGAGGTGGTGAATACTTAAGTGCCGAGTTCCTGGATTACTTAAAAGAGAATGGAATTCTCTCTCAGCTTACTCCTCCATACACTCCGCAACATAACGGTGTATCGGAGAGACGGAACCGAACCCTATTGGATATGGTACGGTCCATGATGAGTAACGCTGAGTTACCGCGATCATTCTAGGGATATGCACTAGAATCAGCTGCATACCTTTTGAACCAAGTTCCAACTAAGACTGTGCCTACTACACCATATTAGATGTGGTGTAGGAAGAGACCCTATCTTAATCACATTAAGACATGGGGATGTCCAGCTTTTGTCAAAAAGCAGCATACGGACAAGCTCGAGGCACGCTCAGTACAGTGCAAGTTTGTGGGATATCCAAAGAACTCCAAGGGATATTTCTTCTATTGCGAAGAGGAACAAAAGGTTCTTGTTTCTCGGCATGCCCACTTCTTGGAAACTCAGTTTTTGGAGAATCAGATAAGTGGGAGCGCAATAGAACTGGAAGAAATTCCAGAACCACGAGCTATTACTGAAAGCTTAGTAGAACCAGAGGGTTCGAAAGATCAGGACATTCTTATGCGCTCCGCAGAAGTAGTAGGCAGTCTCATCCGCCTGAGAGATACTACGGTTTTCTCATAGACGGGGATAGAGAGGATTGCATCATTGATAGTGATGAGCCGACTAGCTTCCAGCAAGCCATTCAGAGCGTTGACTCGGTAAAATGGCTAGATGCAATGCAGACCGAAATGGAGTCCATGTACACCAACAAAGTATGGACGTTGGACATTGCTCCAGATGGGGTAAAACCCGTAGGATGCAAGTGGATCTTCAAACGGAAGATTGGTGTAGATGGATAGGTTGAGACCTATAAAGCTAGACTTGTTGCAAAGGGTTTCCGTCAAAGACCTGGCTTGGACCATGACGAAACCTTTTCTCCAGTGGCTATGCTGAAATCCATTCGGATCCTTCTTGCCATTGCTGCCTTCCACGATTATGAGATCTGGCAAATGGACGTAAAGACCGCTTTTCTAAATGGAAATTTAGAGGAGTGTGTCTATATGGACCAGCCAGAGGGTTTCATTCAGAGTGGGAGCAGCGGAAAGGTGTGCAAGTTGCTTAAGTCCATCTATGGACTAAAGCAGGCATCGCGGAGTTGGAACATCTGTTTTGATGAGACGGTCAAAGAATTTGGCTTTATCAAAAATCCAGATGAACCATGCATCTATAGTAGATTTGTAGAGAGAACTGTAGTATTCCTCATTTTATACGTGGATGGCATTCTCTTGATAGGAAATGACATTCCTATGCTACAATCTGTCAAAGGGTTCTTGTCAGACAGGTTCTCCATGAAAGACTTGGGTGATGCCTCATACATTCTGGGGATCCGGATCTATCGTGACAGATCCAAGAGGATATTAGGACTCTCACAGTCCAGGTACATTGACACCATACTGAAAAGATTCAGTATGGAAGATTCCAAGCGCGGTAATCTACCGGCTTGTCACGGGATCACCCTCTCCAAAGAGATGTCTCCCAAGACTGATTTGGAAAGGGATCGCATGTCTATTATACCATACGCTTCTGCTGTAGTCTCTATAATGTATGCGATGTTGTGTACCAGACCAGATGTAGCTTATGCACTGAGTGTGGTAAGCCGGTATCAGTGGAACCCTGGGGAGAAACACTGGATAGCGGAAGGACTAAGGAGATGTTCTTGGTGTATGGCGGAAAAGACCTCCAGATCGAGGCCTTTGCTAACTCCAGCTTCCAGAGTGACAAGGATGATTCCAAGTCCATGTCGGGTTATGTCTTTACCCTCAATGGAGGGGCGGTGTGTTGGAAGAGTTCCAAACAGGAAACCGTTGCTGACTCGACGATGGAAGCGGAATATATCGCCGCTGCAGATGTCGCAAAGGAAGCTGTCTGGATGAAGAAGTTCCTCACGGAGCTTCAGGTGGTTCCTACCATTGTTGATCCAATACCGCTGTATTGTGACAACAACGGAGCTTTAGCTTTAGCGAAGGAACCCAGGTCCCATCAGAAGTCCAGGCACATCTTGAGGCGGTATCACCTGATCAGGGAGATCGTGGGTCGCCAGGAGATCGAGTTTCGGAAAGTTGCTACGGAAGATAACACTGCTGATCCATTCACCAAGGCCTTACCCCAGACTCAGTTCGAGCGGCTGATCGAGATGATAGGTCTTCGATACGCCAGTACATGGCCTTAGTGCAAGTGGGAGATCGTTAGTGTATATGCCCTAGAGGCCATTACTGTATGATACTGGATTTTATATTAATTGATGGAAGCTTAGGATATTCACCTTGTATTGACATTCTTGCTCAAAATGGTAGTATGCTATGTTGAAGTCAAAATTTGCACCCCGGTTGACCAAGTAAAAGTCAAGGTCAACCCCAAGCCAGGTGGGCCCAAGCCCAAACAAGTGGGCCAATGCTCAGGTCGAGCCCGAACACAAAGCGTCCGGCCTTCCGCCATGCCAATAAAAAAATCATGTAATAAATAATTTTTATGTAATTTTTTATACATGAATGTATGCAAAATGGGCATAAAGCCAATATTGTGTAAGCCCATGGCTTATATGCAAAAATGAAATGACACATGAGCCATGGGATGGCTAAAATGCCATTTTTGTAAAGCCCAAGGGGCTATATGTAAATATGTAAGCCTATAAAAGGCAACATGATGATGAATAAAAAAAAACTCTTCATTCTCGCAAAAAAACTAGGGTTCTTTATGCCTCCTGCTCCTTCTCCAAGGTTCTAAACCTTCTCATTTCTTTTGAATTAAATCAAGAGTTTTACTCTTTCTTTTCCAAAACTAAGTGGTTTTCCACCACAAAACCCACAAAGGGGAACTCAGATCTCCCATCAGATCTCAAAAAGGATTGATTTTTAAAATCTCACATCTCTTGGTCTTCAAGATCCGGCTAAACAACAGGAGGAAGAAGAAGAACCCCCTTTATCAGCTTCAAAACATCTTAGGAGTTTAACTCCATTCATATATATATAATAAATTTTTCCTTTCTGAAGCATAGCTTCTGTTTCTTCGGCTAAAAGCCTCCTTGTCTCGCCAGCGCTCAAGCGCAGAGCGCCCGTGTGCCGACACGTGGAGCGCAGGCGCTCGAGCGTAAGTCGCCCCTGTGCCGACACGTGGCGCGCTTGCGCTCCGGCGCAAGCGCCCGAGCGCAAGTCGCCCCGGTGCCGACACGTGGCACGCTTGCGCTCCGGCGCAAGCGCCCGAGCGCAAGTCGCCCCGGTGCCGACACGTGGCGCGCTTGCGCTTAAGCGCAAGCGCTCGAGCGCAAGCGCTCGAGCGCAAGTCGCCCTGGTGCCGACACGTAGCGCGCTTGCGCTCCAGCGCAAGTCTCCCCGTGCCGACACGTGGCGCGCTTACGCTCAAGCGCAAGCGCTCGAGAGCAAGTCGTACCCGTGCCGGCACGTGGCGCGCTTGCGCTCCAGTGCAAGTCGCCCACGTGCCGACACGTGGCACTCTAGTGCCTGAGCGCACAGCACCTAGGCGCACAGCGCCCAAGGTGCTACACTACGCATCCTTTGGATGTCTTTCCCCCTTTATATATATATGTATATCTATACAGATGTATACATATTTACACACACACATACTCCACGACACTGTCCCTGTTATAAAAAAATTTCTAACGGGACGCTGCCCCGAACCCCGCAAGGGGGCTGCTAGCCCCCTCGACCCCCAACCCGCTATCCGGGTAGCGGGACCCCCGTAAAAACTCTGCGTGGCTCCCGATATATCCAAAGCCCCTCTTTCAAAACACAACACACGCACACTGCACATTGAGTTTGCATGACCAGTTTAACCCGTCAATCGGAGGTTCCCTCGCTCCAAAGGCGAGGGGTAATTAATGGCAGCTTAGTCTACGGCTGCCGGAGATTCGGATCCCCACAATCATTAAACCCCGGCCTATCCTAGGAAGGGGGAATCTGTAGTATACACCTGACAAGTGTGCGCGTATTCCCATCTCAATGGGGTGATGAAAAACACCCTACAGATTCTGGCACGCCCGGTAGGACCTATCTCTCCTCCCATATCTCGGGTTAAACGTTCATGCGAACTCAATCAATTTACATGTCTATATTTATACTAAAATAATGCTTTTTTGTGTAGATTTTCAAGCAATCACCTTCCGACGATGTCTTCGATGATGAACTTAGCTCCCGTCTCCTACACGATGAGGATAGACTCTAGGACGGTACTTCCGGCCAGTCTCGGGCGACAATGGGAGGAGCCGCTGCTACCTTTCGGCTATATTATGTTCATGCCTCTTGGCGCCATCCCAGCTCCTCAAGCCCCAGTAGCAGACAAACCGGTCTTGAAAGGCAAAAGGCCAAATGTGGTTGTCTCGAAGGCGCCCCAACTGAAACACAAGTCGGTGTTTGAACGACTCTCCATGGCCCCAGCTGGGGGCAAGGCCATCAGCACCAACAAAGCAACAGGGCGTCTCGCGCAAGCTCCGGCGGCGCCTCTGATAACTGCTCGATTGGGTGTCTTCTCAAGTCTCCCCATCACTCAGCCCGTGGCGGCTCCCCGAAGAGAAGAAGCCTGTCAAGCGCGTAAGGCAGAGAAGATGAGGCAGAAGCGGCTCAGATATAGAGCCAACAAAAGAGCTAGGGCTCTGGACATGTTAAAATTAATGAATTTCCAAAGCCCGGACCGCTCCGCGAAACCAGCTGCCAGTGATTAAAGAATGGCTGAATGTGTTATCCACACTGTCTACATGGCCGGACATGAAGAAACGAACCCTCCTCTTCTTCACAGCTATGGTGATGATACCGTTGACGCTACCTACCATCGGATCGATCTAAATGATGAAGAGCCCACTCAGGCCGATAAGCCAGAGGAGCCCGTGGTTCCTGCGGAATTGAGCTCAGGCAATAAAGATTACCCGGTTGTCATAGCCGGAACTACAGAACAAGCATTATTCCAATGGCTTCAAAGGCAATTTCAGGACAGGGATGAGAAGATGGCCGAGCTCCATTCCAAAGTCGATGAGCTGGCAAACGTCGTGGAAGATCTCGCGACCCAAGTCGCCCGATTGCAATTACAGCAGAATCAAATTTTGGCTCATGAGCCAGGGATTGATACCCGGGGGCAGCCAACTGATATCCCTTCCAACCTAAAAGCGGAGCGCCTTCGCGAAAAACGGCCGCAATCAGCCTCCAGTCCCTCCGATACATACGCCGGGGGGGAATCGCCTCTGAAAGAGAAGCTGGAAAAGGTCTATTCCTTCAAGAGGGAAAAGGTCCACAAGATATTCAGGGACGCCCTAAGAAACAGTCTACAACTACCAGAATCAAAGAGACCGCAAGAAGAGAATATAACCGACGTCCCAAAATATTGCCCCTATCACAGGGTGATAGGTCATGCCATTAAGGACTGCTTCGTCTTCAAAGATTGGGTCGAAAGGCAATACAGGGCGGGAGAGATAGAACTGTCTAAAGGCGCGTTAGCAAACAGTCAAGCTACGACCGCCGATTTCATGCAAATGGAGACTGAAGCCTTTCGGGAACCTAATCCTCCCAGACATGTGCCATTATCTGAAAAGGGCGAACTAAAGACTGATCGGCCTCGAGGACCAGCATCAGTAAAGGCACCTACTCCAATGGAGAGAAAGAAGAAGGTATACTCCTTAAGGAGGGATGAAGTACGCAAAATATTCATGGACGCCTTGAACAACGGTCTGCAACTGCCTGTTCCAAAGAGGCCGCAGGAAATGAATATGACCGGCAATCCCGTATACTGCCTATATCATAGAGT
The DNA here is from genome assembly GCA_030015575.1 of Agapanthus africanus. Classification (NCBI taxonomy): domain Eukaryota; kingdom Viridiplantae; phylum Streptophyta; class Magnoliopsida; order Asparagales; family Amaryllidaceae; genus Agapanthus; species Agapanthus africanus. Next base: position 823,756,589 of record CM057338.1, on the reverse strand, counting down.
GGTGGGTCATACCATCGAAGACTGCTATATTTTCAAAGATTGGGCAGAGGACCAATATAAGCTTGGAAAAACCTCACAATCCTCGGACGTATCGGCAAGCCACGGAGCTAGGTCATCAACACAGCTCTGCCAAGAACGAAGTTCAAGGAGCTGGGATAAGCAAAGAGGACCACCACGTCGTTAAACTGGGAACAGTCGACCTCTAAGTCGTTAAACTGGGAATGTAAAAATATATATACATATATATATATATGTATGTAAATAAAAAAAATGTGTAAATAAAAGAAAAATAAAGAAAAGCCGAAATGATGGGGCAACTCGCAATAAAAATCAGCGAGTAAAAATAAAAATGAAAATAAAGCCGAAATGATGGGACAACCGCGAATAAATAGCCGAAATGATAGGGCAATCGCGACCTTCGCGATAAGAAAAGCTGAAATGATAGAGCAATCGCGGTAAAACAAAAAAAAACAAAAACAAAAAAAACTGGCGAAAGATGAGTTGCTCCTGGTACCATATTCCAGTGCAGCGATGTAGACGCCAACAAAAAAATCCATTTTTTCAAAATTCTCCCGGTCCTTCGGCCACTCCCTAAATTGACTGCCGTATACAATCCACGGGCTCAAATAATTCTCATCATACCCACGCCCCACTTCTATCATCAATTACGCGGCTGGTCTCCGCCTTTGGAATTATGCTCCATTGAGAAGACCCACTCATGTGTCCTCACAATACATGAGGAGAACAAACCTTTGTGGGATCCTTACGAGTCACAAAGGAAAAACACACTTAGGGGTCCTCACGACTCCTAAGGAGAAAATACACCTGCGGGATCCTTACGACTCGCAGGGAGAAAATGCCTTTATGGGACCCTCACGGCCCATAAAATTGGAAAGCCTTAGGTGATAGGGATCTAAACCTATCTCCTAAGCCATCGCTTCCCAACCCCCAAGTGGCGAATGATGAGTCGCTCCTGGTACCATATTCCAGTGCAGCGATACAGACGCCAACCAAATTCCAAATCCCATACCGCGAGGGCGAATGATGAGTCGCTCCTGCTACCACATTCCGGTGCAGCGATGCAGACGCTAACAAAGTCCTGAAATTTTTCGGCCCTACGGTCTGGATCATACATCATGCAAAACCTTATACAATCCACGGGCGTAAAACAATCCCGATCTCTCCAAAAAAAAAACAGAAAAAAAGAGAACGGTATGTCCACAAGCAAAATGGGCACGGAAGAAAACCCGAAAGGGCTCCGTGAGTAAAAACAGCAGGACTGCCGGCGAGTTTGTGAAAACACGAAAGGGCGCAAACTCGTAAAAAAAAAGAAATGAAATGCACTCGCAAAGTCCTCTCGACTTTGTGAGGAAAAATTCCCGCGTGAGATCCCTACGACTCACAAAGGAGCAACACACTTAGGAGTCCCTACGACTCCTAAGGAGAAAATACACCTACGGGATCCTTATGACCCGTAGGAAAAAAATGCTTTGTGAGACCCTTACGGTTCACAAAATGGAAAAGCCTTAGGTGACATGGATCTAAACCTGTCTCCTAAGCCACCAATTCCCAAATCCTCTCGGGGCACATGATGAGTTGCTCCTGGCATTATTCCAGTGCAGCAATGCAGATGCCAAACAAAAAAACCAAATCCAAATCCTCTCGGGGCATATGATGAGTTGATCCTGGCATTATTCCAGTGCAACAATGCAGATGCCAAACAAAAAAACCAAATCCAAATCCTCTCGGGGCACATGATGAGTTGCTCTTGGCATTATTCCAGTGCAGCAATGCAGATGCCAAACCAAAAAAACCAAATCCAAATCCTCCCGAGGCACATGATGAGTTGCTCCTGGCATTATTCCAGTGCAGCAATGCAGATGCCAAACAAAAAAAACCAAATCCTCCCGGGGCACATGATGAGTTGCTCCTGGCATTATTCCAGTGCAGCAATGCAGATGCCGACAGAAAACCAATTCCCAAATCCTCTCACAATAAATGATGATTCGCTCCTGGTACCATATTCCAGTATAGCGATGCTGATGTCGACTCAAATCAATCAAATCAAACCAACCAATTCCAACATCGACCTCTGCGTCAACAAGCGACACTCTACATCGGGGAAACGTCCAACACAGAAACTCCGCATCAGGGAAACGTCCAACAACGACACTCCGTGCCGGGGAAACGTCAAGCAGACACTCCGTGACGGGGGCATGTCGACAACAGACACTCCGCGCCGGGGAAAGGTCGATCAGCGACACTCCGTGCAGGGGAAAAGTCAACCCGACACTCAGCGCCGGGGAAAAGTCGATCAGCGACACTCCGTGCCGGGGAAAAGTCAACGCGACACTCCGTGCCTGGGAAAAGTCAACCCGACACTCCGCGCTAGGGAAAAGTCGATCAGCGACACTCCGTGCCGGGGAAAAGTCAACTTGTGACACTCCGCGCTGGGGAAAAGTCGACCAGTGACACTCCACGCCGGGGAAAAGTCGATCAGCGACACACCGTGCCGGGGAAAAGTCAACCCGCGACACTCCGCGCCGGGGAAAAGTCAATCAGCGACACTCCGTGCCGGGGAAAAGTCAACTCGACACTCCGCGCCGGGGAAAGGTCGATCAGCGACACTCCGTGCCGGGGAAAAGTCAACCCGACACTCCGCACCGGGGAAAAGTGGATCAGCGACACTCCGTGCCGGGGAAAAGTAAACCAGCGACACTCCGCGCCGGGGAAAAGTCGATCAGCGACACTCCGTGCCGGGGAAAAGTCAACACGACACTCCGCGCCGGGGAAAAGTCGATCAGCGATACTCCGTGCCGGGGAAAAGTCAACCCGCGACACTCTTCGCCGGGGAAAAGTCGATCAGCGACACTCCGTGCCGGGGAAAAGTCGATCAGCGACACTCCGTGCCGGGGAAAAGTCAACCCGCGACACTCCGCGCCAGGGAAAAGTCGATCAGCGACACTCCGTGCCGGGGAAAAGTCAACCTGACACTCCGCACCGGGGAAAAGTTGATCAGCGACACTCCGTGCCGGGGAAAAGTCAACCCACGACACTCCGCGCCGGGGAAAAGTCGATCAGCGACACTCCGTGCCGGGGAAAAGTCAACCAGTGACACTCCGCGCCGGGGAAAAGTCGATCAGCGACACTCCGTGCCGGGGAAAAGTCAACCCGACACTCCGCGCCGGGGAAAAGTCGATCAGCGACACTCCGCGCCGGGGAAAAGTCAACCAGTGACACACCGCGCCGGGGAAAAGTCGATCAGCGACACTCCGTGCCGGGGAAAAGTCAACGCGGCACTCCGCGCCGGGGAAAAGTCGATCAGCGACACTCCGTGTCGGGGAAAAGTCAACCCGACACTCCGTGCCGGGGAAAAGTCGATCGGCGACACTCCGTGCCGGGGAAAAGTCAACCCGCGACATTCCGCACCGGGGAAAAGTCGATCAGCGACACTCCGTGCCGGGGAAAAGTCAACTCGACACTCCGCGCCGGAGAAAAGTCGATCAGCGACACTCCGTGCCGGGGAAAAGTCAACCCGACACTCCGCGCCGGGGAAAAGTCGATCAGCGACACTCCGCGCCGGGGAAAAGTCAATGTGACACTCCGCGCCGAGGAAAAATCGATCAGCGACACTCCGTGCCGGGGAAAAGTCAACCCGACACTCCGCGCCGGGGAAAAGTCGATCAGCGACACTCCGTGCCGGGGAAAGTCAACCCGACACTCCGCGCCGGGGAAAAGTCGATCAGCGACACTCCGTGACGGGGAAAAGTCAACCCGACACTCCGCACCGGGGAAAAGTCAATCAGCGACACTCCGTGCCGGGGAAAAGTCAACCCGCGACACTCCGCGCCGGGGAAAAGTCGATCAGCGACACTCCGTGCCGGGGAAAAGTCAACCCGCGACACTCCGCGCCGGGGAAAAGTCGATCAGCGACACTCCGTGCCGGGGAAAAGTCAACCCGCGACACTCCGTGCCGGGGAAAAGTCGATCAGCGACACTCCGTGCCAGGGAAAAGTCAACCCGACACTCCGCGCCGGGGAAAAGTCGATCAGCGACACTCCGTGCCGGGGAAAAGTCAACCCACGACACTCCGCGCCGGGGAAAAGTCGATCAGCGACACTCCGTGCCGGGGAAAAGTCAACCAGCAACACTCCGCGCCGGGGAAAAGTCGATCAGCGACACTCCGTGCGGGGGAAACGTCAAACAGACACTCCGTCTCGGGGATACGTCAATCAGCCGATACTCCGCCTCGGGGAAACGTCAAGAAGACACTCCGTGCTGGGGGCACATCGACAACAGACACTCCGTCTCGGGGATACGTCAACTAGCCGATACTCTGCCTCGGGGAAACGTCAAGCAGGCACTCCTTGACGGGGGCACATCGACAACAGACACTCTGTAATGGGGAAACGTCAAGCAGACACTCCGTCTCGGAGACGCGTCAAGCGTCGACCGTCCATGTCGCAAAAAGGGCAGTGCAGGCTTCCTACAAAGCAGGAACCGGATCACTCCGGTCCAGGGAAACGTCTACCATGGACACTCCTTCTCGGAGACGCATCAAGCGTGGACCGTCCACGTCGTAAAAAGGGCAGTGCATCCCAAAAAGTGGGAACCAAGGCAAGTCGCCTCCACGTGAAAGAAAATCCATCAATTTCATGCACACAACTCACATATGTATTGTGCATTTATTGATGGGGGGTACTTGTTGAAGTCAAAATTTGCACCCCGGTTGACCAAGTCAAAGTCAAGGTCAATCCCAAGCCAGGTGGGCCCAAGCCCAAAGCAAGTGGGCCAATGCCCAGGTCGAGCCCGAACACAAAGCGTCTGGCCTTCCGCCATGCCAACAAAAAAATCTTGTAATAAATAATTTTTATGTAATTTTTTATACATGAATGTATGCAAAATGGGCATAAAGCCAATATTTTGTAAGCCCATGGGTTATGTGCAAAAATGAAATGGCACATGAGCCATGGGATGGCTAAAATACCATTTTTGTAAAGCCCAAGGGGCTATATGTAAATATGTAAGCCTATAAAAGGCAACATGATGATGAATAAAAAAACACTCTTCATTCTCATAAAAAAAACTAGGGTTCTTTGTGCCTCCTGCTCCTTCTCCAAGGTTCTAAACCTTCTCATTTCTTTTGAATTAAATCAAGAGTTTTACTCTTTCTTTTCCAAAACTAAGTGGTTTTCCACCACAAAACCCACAAAGGGGAACTCAGATCTCCCATCAGATCTCAAAAGGATTGATTTTTAAAATCTCACATCTCTTGATCTTCAAGATCCGGCTAAACAACAGGAGGAAGAAGAAGAACCCCCTTTATCAGCTTCAAAACATCCTAGGAGTTTAACTCCATTCATATATACATAATAAATTTTTCCTTTCTGAAGCATAGCTTCTGTTTCTTAGGCTAAAAGCCTCCTTTTCTCGCCAGCGCTCAAGCGCAGAGCGCCCGCGTGCCAACACGTGGCGCGCTTGCGCTCCAGCGCAGGCGCTCGAGCGCAAGTCGCCCCTGTGCCGACACGTGGCGCGCTTGCGCTCCAGCGCAGGCGCTCGAGCGCAAGTCGCCCCGGTGCCGACACGTGGCGCGCTTGCGCTCCAGCGCAAGCGCAAGTCGCCCCTGTGCCGACACGTGGCGCGCTTGTGCTCAAGCGCAAGCGCTCGAGTGCAAGTCGCCCTGGTGCCGACACGTAGCGCGCTTGCGCTCCAGCGCAAGTCTCCCCATGCCGACACGTGGCGCGCTTGCGCTCAAGCGCAAGCGCTCGAGAGCAAGTCGCCCCCGTGCCAACACGTGGCGCGCTTGCGCTCCAGCGCAAGCGCTCGAGCGCAAGTCGCCCATGTGCCGACACGTGGCACTCTAGCGCCTGAGCGCACAGCACCTAGGCGCACAGCGCCCAAGGTGCTACACCACGCATCCTTTAGATGTCTTTCCCCTTATATATATATATATGTATATCTATACAGATGTATACATATTTACACACACACATACTCCACGACACTGTCCCCGTAAAAACTCTACGTGGCTCCCGATATATCCAAAGCCCCTCTTTCAAAACACAACACATGCACACTGCACATTGAGTTTTCATGACCAGTTTAACCCGTCAATCGGAGGTTCCCTTGCTCCAAAAGGCGAGGGGTAATTAACGGCAGCTTAGTCCGCGGCTGCCGGAGATTCGGATCCCCACAATCATTAAACCCCGGCCTACCCTAGGCAGGGGAATCTGTAGTATACGCCTGACAAGAGTGCGCGTATTCCCATCTCAATGGGGTGATGAAAAACACACTACATGCTACTTGGTTTGTTTCTGCTTTAATGTGTGCATGTGTTTCTTTTAGCTTATCGCCTTTACACATTAGTGGAGCCCTTAGGATCTTTGCTTGATTACCAGCGTTGTGATAGAAGTCACACTCGTGGGGGCTGGGTAATCTATAAGCACATCCTTATGCAGGCAGGTCCCTAGTCGCAGGGCTATCGAGACAGGGTATCGGTACTCCGGAGTAGACTAGCGTATGCGCTTCTTATCCCAGCTTGGGAGACGGTTTGTCCCACAGCCGTCAGTACGTCGTACTTGAGATAGTATGCGGGTGCTCGTTAGGTTAAGAGTACACTGGACAGGACTCGTTGGGAACTATTGGTTGGTACAATACCTATCGTCAGTTATCAGTTCCCAGATGACATGAGTACAGCTTAGTCCGTTGACTTGACACTTTCACTTCGCCTCAAGTGTGTTCCCACTGTACTTTGATTACTACCATACCACGGCTCAAAGGAGTCGTGCAAACAGGTAGTTTTTGGTGCAGTCCCAAAGCACTTGGAGGCAGTGACGGTTAGACAGGATTCGTCTCTCCCGGTATTGGTGGTTGATATCGTGCTGTGTCTAGGAGAGCCATTACACAAAGTCCCTGGCCAGGGCAAGCGAGATAGACTGGTAGGTTTCCAGTGTTATCTCAGGTGTTCTGGGCTACACTCCGGCATGACTTGTACCGCTAGTAGGGGACTGACGTTACCGCCCCCTAGGCCCTCCATGTGATGTTCTTAGATGAACAGACCGGACTGTACGGAGATTGTCACATTCAGGCTCAGTAGGAGTTCAGATGGGTTTACCTCGTCAGTCTTCTTATCGACATCTACCTGGGGACCGTTACGTACAGCTAGTGCCGCTTGCGGTCTGTGGTTAAACCCATTGCCAGCGTAGTTTCGAGTCTTTAGAGTCCCACACAGAGGGTTATTCGCCTTTGGGCAAAACAGAGTAGAGGTCGTATGGTTTTGCGACAGGTTTCGTTCATATCCACGCACTTGTGCACATTTGGCGTCCGGAAAGACATTACTAGCGGGCTCTGGTTTGAGCCAGATCCTAGTATATGTTTTGGGGTTAGTTTTATCTCATAGTATTCATGTTCCTTGGAACACGAATGCGGGTGTGTATGCACAGTTGATTGAGGCGGAGGAAGAGGTTTTTCATTAGGGTTTTGGAACGGGTGCGTATGCACAGTTGACAGTCGTCTTTTTCCAAACCCTAATGAATTTGTGATATATCAATTAATAATATTAATTAAATAAAATTGTGTCATGGTTGGGTTTGTTGACTTGTTGACCAAGGTTGACTAGTTGACCATGGTTGAAACTTTGACTATCATCATTACACATCAACGATGCTCTTTGATCTTTGCAAAAACCATTTAATGTGAAATGATAATTGTCTCATCAAACCAACCATCAACTTTTTCATTTGATTAAAATTATTAATTTGATTAATTCACATATATTGTTATGGTTGTAAAACTATTCTCATTCTATCATAACCATTCTCTCTCCTCTCTTCATCTTCATCCTCCTCTAGTTCAAGGAGAATCATTCTCATGAGTTGAGAAACCTTTCCTTGGAGATAAAACACCCAAAGCCACTCTCTACTCATCCTAAGCTTGAAGGTCTAGCAAGACGGACACTTTAGTTCTCTCAAGATCGAGAAAGGAGCTCAAGGTAGAAACCCTCAGGTGGATCCATCTTCGACAAGAGAAGGTAACGAGGAAAGCATCATCCGACCACTACAAAGAGTCTAAGAAGAAGGAGTTCAAGTTGAGGTATAACCCCTAACCGAGTAGATAACTCTCTTGTTAGTTGCTAGTGTGTAAGCCAAGATCCGGTTTAGTAGTCCATGTTACCTAAACACTAAAAATCGTTTTCACCATTTCCGCAAGCCCGAAACAACCGGGAGAGGTAACGTAGACTTACAGGAGGGGGCTTTAGTAGTAAGGACATACCCCAACTTGTCATAAGTTATAGCCATCTTGACATTCCTGAACCAATATTGTAGTTTGGCTCTGTCAATATAATTTTATCTACTAATAACTTAAAGCCCGTCATCTTTGGTTGCTGCAATTAGGAGAGAGAGAAGAAACACTTTAGCATGACGCTCTTGCAAGTTTAGACTAGTTTTTAGTTTATCTAAACAGGATGGATCCCACTATTCTCGAATCCTTCCTCAAACCAGAAAAGAAGAATTAGTTAGGATTAATCTCACCGTACAATACTTGCTTAACCGTTCAGCCAGGCTAGTGTCGGTTCTTCGAGGGAGGTTTTACGACGCTTTTGCGAAGTTCCTTAATTAAATAACCTCTTTTCCCTGGCGGCGTAGCCCCGCTAACACTGTTCTAGACACCTACTTGGTTTATAGCATTGATCGTTAAGTGAAAAAATCTCCCGAGGAGTAGCATATACTCACAGTAGGATCGGGATCCAAATATCATCGCGTGATAAAGTCGAAGGAATCCTACCAAAATTATCACACTCCATATGGTATGCAACACTAGCATGTTTCAGTTTCTTTAGAAACTCCCGATGTGGATTTTTGCCCCATGCTCTTATGACCTTGACTGAGGCCAACAAATCATAAGTCACATGTCAAGTTCTACCCGTCATTATCCAGGTTAATTTGAACCCAGCCATACATACCTTGACTAAGGCCAACAAAGTAGTATGACTGTCCCAAACCAACGCATCTATCTATGCTACATATGAATACCCAGCAGCTACCAATCACTATGCCTTGACTAAGGCCAACAAACATAACTTGAATACTATTGAATATTCATATGAAATGACGGAGGGCTACGAATGGTTTTGGCGAAACCATGAACGTAGTGAACTTGATATAATCGAAGGAACCTAATATCTTTTAAAAGGAGTGGTTTAAGCTCCATATTTTAAAAGTTTTACTGTTTTGAAAAAACCGAGCGGTTTTAAAATTGTTCCAACGATTCATCTTTGGTTTATTTGCTTTGCATTAATGTAATGCAGTCCCATCATTTAACCTACCATTGCAGAAAAAGACGAAAATACAACGTATGCTTATGTCATCCGCATCCGCCACGGGGCCCCGTCTTACACCGTTAGGTTAGATAACTAACGTCAGAGCTGTTAGTGTATATGCCCTAGAGGCCATTACTGTATCATACTAGTTTGTATATTACTTAATGGAAGCTTGGGATATTCACCTTGTATAAACAATCTTGCTCAATATAGTAGTATGCTACTTGGTTTGTTTCTACTTCAATGTGTACTTGTGTTTATTTCAGTATATCACTTATACACATTAGTGGAGCCCTTAGGATCTTTGCTTGATTACCAGCGTTGTGATGGCAGTCACACTAGTGGGGGCTGGGTAATCTATAGGCACATCCTTTTACAGGTCCCTAGTCGTAGGACTATCGAGACAGGGCATCGATACTCCGGAGTAGACTAGCGTATGCGCTTCTCATCCAGTGTGGGAGATGGTCTGTCCCACAGCCATCAGTACGTCGTACTGGAGATAGTATACGGGTGCTCGTTGGGTTACGAGTACACTGGACAGGACTCGTCGGGAACTGACAGGTTGGTATTATACCTATCGTCAGTTATCAGTTCCCAGGTGACATGAGTACAGCTTAGTCCGCTGACTTGACACTGACACTTCGCCTCGAGTGTGTTCCCACTGCACTTTGATCACTACCCTACCACGGCTCAATGGAGTCGTGCAAACAGGTGGTGGTTGGGTGCAGTCCCGAAGCACTTGGAGGCAGTGACGGTTAGACAGGATTCGTCTCTCCCGGTATTGGGGGTTGACATCGCGCTGTGTCTAGGAGAGCCATTACACGAGTAGTCCCTGGCCAGGGCAAGCGAGATATACTGGTAGGTTTCCAGTGTTATCTCAGGGTGTTTTGGGCTTCACTCCGACACGACTTGTACCGCTATTGGGGGACTGACGTTTTACCGCCCCCTAGGCCCGCCATGCGATGTATCAGACGAACAGACCGGACTGTACGGAGAATGTCACATTCAGACTCAGTAGGAGTTCAGATGGGGTTTCACCTCGTCAGCCTTCTTGTCGGCATCTACCTGGGGACCGTTACGCACAGCTAGTGCCGCTTGCGGTCTGTGGTTAAACCCACTGCCAGCGTAGTGTCGAGTCTTTAGAGTCCCACACAGAGGGTATTCGCCTCTGGGCAAAATTGAGTGGAGGTCGCATGGTTTTGCGACAGGGTTCGTTCTCATCCGCGCACTTGTGCACGTTTGGAGTCCGGACGGATTATACTGGCAGGCTCTGGTTTGAGCCAGATACTGGTATATGTTTTGGGGGTTGCTTTTTATTCTTGGTATTCTTGTTCCTCGGAACGAGAATGCAGGTGTGTATGCACAGTTGCTTGAGGCGGAGAATGAGGTTTTTCATTAGGGTTTCGGATCGGGTGCGTATGCACAGTTGACAGTTATCTTTTTCCAAACCCTAATGGATTTGTATATTATCTATTAATAATAGTAATTAAATAAGAATTATGTTATGGTTGATTTTTTGTTGACTTGTTGACCTTGGTTGACTTGTTGACCTTTGACCACCATCATGCTTTGAAAGATCCTCCTTGATTCATGCTTACACTTCATTTAAAGAAGCATGATAGTGGTCATTCTAAAATAACCATCAACTATTCTTATTTCAATTATTATCATTTAGATAATTCTTTTCTTTTTGCAATATGGTTGCAAGAAAGAGAAAATATTGCTCATTCTATCATTCTCACTCTCTCTCCTCATTTCATCTTCTTCTTCCTCTTGAAAAGAGAAACCTTCTCATGTGTTGAGAATCATTCTCTTTAGATAGAAAAGCAAACCCTAATCACTCTCTACTCATTCTAGGATGAAGGTTTAGCAAGCCGGAAACCCTAGTTCACTCAAAGATCGAGGAAGAGCCCAAAGTCGAACCTTCGAGGTGGATCCATCTTCGACGGGAGAAGGCGACGAAAAGAGAACCATCAACCTCTACAAGGTTTGAAGAAGAAGGAGTTCAAGTTTAGGTATAACCATCTTCCATAGTAGCTAACTCTCTTTAGCTTGTTAACTAGTTTTAGTTTAGACAACGATCCCGACAAAGTTTAGTCCATGTTGCCTCTTGCGATAAAAATTCGTTTTTTATACCGTTTCCGCCTCCCCGTAAGTACCGGGGGTCGCAATATGGACTTAAAGTGGTATCAGAGCCTAACTAAACTTAAACTAGCTTGGTAGTGAAGTGTAACGAAGTTCGGAACCGAAAAATCGCAAAACCGGAAAAACGAAAACCTAACTTTCTGTTGAATTTTTTTCTGCTCAAAATGAAAAACTTTATACTTGTAAAATCGTCTCAGGGTTTTCTAAGAACACACAAGAAAAACGATATCATGTTTCCTCCAAACCGCCGCGCTTCCGCGGCCTCACCTACTCATCGGGCCGCGGAACCGCCGCAAGTTGGTGTCTTCTTTGCATCGTTTTTCGTGCAGTGTTCTTCTGTGTTGGTTTTGGGATTTTTAAGATATATTATATGTACCCAGATTTTCCAGAACTGAAATTCACTTTTGGGGTCCTATAATTCCGTATTTTTTTCCGAACTTCACTGCACTTTGGCTATGTTGGTTATATCTGTGATGTTTGCATGTATTGAACGTCGGCTAATCGCTATAAGTCGATTAGTCGGGGTTATACATGATCTGTAATGTTCTGGAATGTGTATATGAATGTGTTGGACTGTCGCGGGTGAATAGCCGGGGTGGATGTGAGATGAGCTTTTGTTTTTCTTTCATTCATTGTAAATGTAAATTGATGTAATTATATTATTTGTTTGGCCGCACAACCGGGTCGGGGTTGTAGCCGTCATTGTATAATTCTTTTTACTGTTTTTGCTCCTAGGATAGACCCATGGTGGGGTGCACAAACTACCGGGAACATGGAGGGTAGTTTGCCGCACCCGTAGGGGTCTTGGGTGGGGTATTTGCTATTCACCGCGACCGTGTTATCCGCTTTTCGTTTCAGGCTCGAAAGGAATGCGGATTGCTAGTATATCCAATGTATTCATCTGTGATCTGTAATGTCTATCATTGCTTTCTATTTAGGCGTTGCTTATGTTTTACAGCCGCGCTAGCCCAGCCCCCGCTCTGTCGTTAGTTAAGTAACCTAACGAGTGATGACGGGACCCCGTGGCGAATGCGAATGGCATAAGCGTACGTCATATTTTGGTTGTTTTCTGCAATGGTAGGAATTAAATGATGGGACGCATTAAAAGAACTAATGCAAGAATATCACGCATTAAAAGAACTAATGCAAGATAATAAACCAAGTTTAAGTCGATGGAACACTTTCGAAAAACCACTCGGTTCTTTTCAAAACTAACTTTTAAATGCGGAGCCTGAGCCACTCCTTCTAAAAGCTATCTCGTTCCATCGATTATATCAAGTTCACTACGTTCACGGTTTTACCAAAACCATTCGTAGCCCTCCGTCGTTTCGCATGAATAGGCAATAGTATTCAAGCTGTGTATTTTGGCCAAAGTCAAGGCACAGTGATTGGTAGCTATTGGGTGTTCATGTGTAGCATAGATAGATGCGTTGGTTTGGGACAGTCGTGCTGCCATTTTGGCCAAAGTCAAGGGTATGTACGGATGGATCCAAATTAACCTGGAAAGTGACGGGAAGAACTTGACATGTGACTTATGATATTTTGGCCAAAGTCAAGGTCATAAGAGCATGGGGCAAAAATCCACATCGGGAGTTTCATAAGTACTGAAACTTGCTAGATTTGCATACCATTTGGAGTGTGATGATTATGGTAGGATTCCTTCATTTTCGTCACGCGATGACATTTGGATCCCGATCCTACTGTGAGTATATGCTACTCCTCGGGAAATTTCTCACTAAACGATCAATGCTATAAACCTAGTAGGTGCCTAGAAAGGTGTTAGCGGGGCTACGCCCCCAGGGAAAAGAGGTTCTTAAATTAAGGAACTTCGCGAAAGCGTTGGAAAACCTCCCTCGAAGTACCGACACTGGCCTGGCTGAACGGTTAAGCAAGTATTGTACGGTGGGATTGATCCCGGCTAATTCTTCCTTTGTGGTTTGAGGAGGGATTCGAGAGACAGTGGGAGCCATCCTGTTTAGACAAATTAAAAACCATTCTAAACTTGCAAGAGCATCGTGCTAAGTGTTTCTTCTCTCCCCCTGCAGCGACCAAATCGAAATGACTGGACTTAAGTTACTTCTAGATAAAAACATATTGACAGGGCCAAACTACAAAGATTGGCTCAGGAATGTCAAATTGGCAATCTCTTACGACAAGCTGGGGTATCTTCTTACCAGCAAAGCTCCCCCCGTCCCAGGTCCCACCTCCAGCGTCGCGGATAAGGAAATCCGTAAGACTTGGGAGATTGACAGCGCGAAGGCCAGATGCCTCGTACTTGCCTCGATGGACAACGACCATCAGAGGAGGCACGAGAATATGGATTTGGAATCCATATTTCTTCATACAAAAGAACTGTATGGAGAGCAGTCTCGTATCGCAAGATACGAAGTGTCGAAGAAGTTATTTTCGACTAAGTTGGCCGTCGGATCATCGGTAGCGGACCACGTGCTTAAGATGATTGGCTACACTGAGGAGCTCGCGGAACTTGGGACCACGTTGGATAGTGAACTCTACACAGATATAATTCTCCAGTCCCTTCCATCCACTTACGCCCAGTTCATACTGAATTTCAACTTGCAAGAAAAGGAAGTTGAACTTTCAGAACTCCTCAACCTGCTGAGGAGCGCAGAGGGCACCCTACAGAAGGGTAGGGATACATCCACTTTGTTTGTAGGAGGATCTTCTTCTTCTAGGTCCAAGGCGAAAGCCAAGGGAAAGAAGAGGAAAGCCCCCGCCAAACCAAGGGGCGGTGTTAGTAAAGTGGGTGCGAAGGGAAAGGAAAAGGCAACAAAGATAGCGGGGAAGCTTGTTGGTAAAGAGGAATGCTTCTATTGTCACAAGAGTGGACACTGGAAGAAAGATTGCAGGGCTTGGAAAGCCAGGACACAGGAACTGAAGCAGGTTGCGGCTTCAGCTTCAGGTGTGTATGTTATTGAAAACTGTCTATCTATAAACTCTACTTCCTGGGTATTGGATACCGGATCAGGATCTCATATCTGTAATTCTTTGCAGGCGTTGAGAAACCGTAGGGTTTTGAAGGCAGGTGACATGACCCTCAGAGTTGCGAACGGAGCTAGCATGGATGCTAAAGCCGTGGGGGACTATCACCTAGGAATGTCAGATGGACATGTTTTGGTTTTGCGTAATTGCTTTTTTGTACCCAACGCAACTTGTAATATCATTTCTGTATCTTTGGTTTCTAAAGAAGGTTATGAATTTGCGTTTGTAAGTAATGTTGTTAACATTCACCTTAATCAAGTTCTGATTGGGTCAGGTACATTGAGCAATGGTATATACGTATTAAACCAACCACAGATTTTCAATATCCAGAATACACACAAAAGAAAGTCTCCAGATATCAATCAGACTTTCTTATGGCATTGTAGACTGGGTCACATCAATGAGAGAAGGTTGACTAAGTTACATACAGAAGGATATTTGGATCCGTTCGAATATCAATCGTATGCCACTTGTCAATCCTGTCTCAAAGGAAAGATGACAAAGACTCCGTTCACTGGACACGGAGTAAGAGCGAGCGAGCTCTTGGGACTCGTACACAGCGACGTGTGCGGTCCAATGTCTACACATGCACGAAGCGGTTATTCTTACTTCATTACTTTTACGGATGATTTTTCAAGATACGGTTATGTCTTCTTAATGAAACATAAGTCCGAAGCTTTTGAAAAATTCCAGGAATTTAAGAATGAAGTAGAAAAACAGACCGGCAAAAGTATCAAGATTCTAAGATCGGATCGAGGTGGAGAATACTTAAGTGCCGAGTTCCTGAATTATTTAAAAGAGAATGGGATTCTCTCTCAGCTTACTCCTCCATACACCCCGCAACATAACGGTGTATCGGAGAGACGGAACCGGACCCTATTGGATATGGTACGGTCCATGATGAGTAACGCTGAGTTACCGCGATCATTCTGGGGGTATGCACTAGAATCAGCTGCGTACCTTTTGAACCGAGTTCCTACTAAGACTGTGCCTACTACACCATATGAGATGTGGTGTGGGAAGAGACCCCATCTCAGTCACATTAAGACTTGGGGAAGTCCAGCTTTTGTTAAAAAGCAGCATGCGGACAAGCTCGAGGCGCGCTCAGTACTGTGTAGTTTGTGGGATATCCAAAGAATTCCAAGGGATATCTCTTCTACTACGAAGAGGAACAAAAAGTTCTTGTTTCTCGTCATGCCCACTTTCTAGAACATCAGTTCTTAGAAAAAGAATTAAGTGGGAGCGCAGTAGAACTGGAAGAAATTCCAGAACCACAGACTATTACTGAAAGCTTAGTGGAACCAGAGGGTTCAAATGAACAGGACATTCCTACGCCGCTCCGCAGGAGTAGTAGGCAGTCTCATCCGCCCGAGAGATACTACGGTTTTCTCATAGACGGGGATAGAGAGGATTGCATCATAGATTATGATGAGCCTACTAGCTTCCAGCAGGCCGTTCAGAGCGTTGACTCGGTAAAATGGCTGGATGCAATGCGGACCGAAATGGAGTCCATGTACACCAACAAAGTATGGACGTTGGACATTGCTCCAGACGGGGTAAAACCCGTAGGATGCAAGTGGATCTTCAAAAGGAAGATTGGTGTAGATGGACAGGTTGAGACCTATAAAGCTAGACTTGTAGCAAAGGGTTTCCGTCAAAGACCTGGCTTGGACTATGACGAAACCTTTTCTCCAGTGGCTATGCTGAAATCCATTCGGATCTTTCTTGCCATTGCTGCCTTCCACGATTATGAGATTTGGCAGATGGACGTAAAGACCGCTTTTCTAAATGGAAATTTAGAGGAGTGTGTCTATATGGATCAGCCAGAGGGTTTCATTCAGAGTGGGAGCAGCGGAAAGGTGTGCAAGTTGCTTAAGTCCATCTATGGACTAAAGCAGGCATCGCGGAGTTGGAACATCTGTTTTGATGAGACGGTCAAGGAATTTGACTTTATCAAAAATCCAGATGAACCGTGCATCTATAGTAGATTTGTAGCGAGAACTGTGGTATTCCTTGTTTTATACGTGGATGACATTCTCTTAATAGGAAATGACATTCCTATGCTACAATCTGTCAAGGGTTTCTTGTCACACAGGTTCTCCATGAAAGACCTGGGTGATGCCTCTTACATCCTGGGGATCCGGATCCATCGTGATAGATCCAAGAGGATATTAGGACTTTCACAGTCCAGGTACATCGACACCGTACTGAAAAGATTCAGTATGGAAGATTCCAAGCGCGGTAACTTACCGGCTTGTCACGGGATCACCCTCTCTAAAGAGATGTCTCCCAAGACTGATTTGGAGAGGGATCGCATGTCTATTATACCCTACGCTTCTGCGGTAGGCTCTATAATGTATGCGATGTTGTGTACCAGACCGGATGTAGCTTATGCACTGAGTGTAGTAAGCCGGTATCAGTCAAACCCTGGGGAGAAACATTGGATAGCGGTAAAGAACATTCTCAAGTACCTGAGGAGGACTAAGGAGATGTTCTTGGTGTATGGCGGAAAAGACCTCCAGATTGAGGCCTTTGCTGACTCCAGCTTCCAGAGTGACAAGGATGATTCCAAGTCCATGTCGGGTTTTGTCTTTACCCTCAATGGAGGGGCGGTGTGTTGGAAGAGTTCCAAACAGGAAACCGTTGCAGACTCGACTATGGAAGCGGAATACATCGCTGCATCTGATGCCGCAAAAGAAGCTGTCTGGATAAGGAAGTTCTTAAAAGAACTTCAGGTGGTTCCGTCCATTGTTGACCCAGTACCTCTGTATTGCGACAACAACGGGGCTATAGCTTTAGCAAAGGAACCCAGGTCCCATCAGAGATCCAGGCACATCTTGAGGCGGTATCACCTGATCAGGGAGATCGTGGATCGCAAGGAGATCGAGGTTCGGAGGGTTGCTTCAGAAGAGAACACTGCAGATCCATTCACCAAGGCCCTACCCCAAACTCAGTTCGAGCGGCTGATCGAGATGATAGGTCTTCGATACGCCAGTACATGGCCTTAGTGCAAGTGGGAGATTGTTAGTGTATATGCCCTAGAGGCCATTACTGTATCATACTAGTTTGTATATTACTTAATGGAAGCTTGGGATATTCACCTTGTATAAACAATCTTGCTCAATATAGTAGTATGCTACTTGGTTTGTTTCTACTTCAATGTGTACTTGTGTTTATTTCAGTATATCACTTATACACATTAGTGGAGCCCTTAGGATCTTTGCTTGATTACCAGCGTTGTGATGGCAGTCACACTAGTGGGGGCTGGGTAATCTATAGGCACATCCTTTTACAGGTCCCTAGTCGTAGGACTATCGAGACAGGGCATCGATACTCCGGAGTAGACTAGCGTATGCGCTTCTCATCCCAGTGTGGGAGATGGTCTGTCCCACAGCCATCAGTACGTCGTACTGGAGATAGTATACGGGTGCTCGTTGGGTTACGAGTACACTGGACAGGACTCGTCGGGAACTGACAGGTTGGTATTATACCTATCGTCAGTTATCAGTTCCCAGGTGACATGAGTACAGCTTAGTCCGCTGACTTGACACTGACACTTCGCCTCGAGTGTGTTCCCACTGCACTTTGATCACTACCCTACCACGGCTCAATGGAGTCGTGCAAACAGGTGGTGGTTGGGTGCAGTCCCGAAGCACTTGGAGGCAGTGACGGTTAGACAGGATTCGTCTCTCCCGGTATTGGGGGTTGACATCGCGCTGTGTCTAGGAGAGCCATTACACGAGTAGTCCCTGGCCAGGGCAAGCGAGATATACTGGTAGGTTTCCAGTGTTATCTCAGGGTGTTTTGGGCTTCACTCCGACACGACTTGTACCGCTATTGGGGGACTGACGTTTTACCGCCCCCTAGGCCCGCCATGCGATGTATCAGACGAACAGACCGGACTGTACGGAGAATGTCACATTCAGACTCAGTAGGAGTTCAGATGGGGTTTCACCTCGTCAGCCTTCTTGTCGGCATCTACCTGGGGACCGTTACGCACAGCTAGTGCCGCTTGCGGTCTGTGGTTAAACCCACTGCCAGCGTAGTGTCGAGTCTTTAGAGTCCCACACAGAGGGTATTCGCCTCTGGGCAAAATTGAGTGGAGGTCGCATGGTTTTGCGACAGGGTTCGTTCTCATCCGCGCACTTGTGCACGTTTGGAGTCCGGACGGATTATACTGGCAGGCTCTGGTTTGAGCCAGATACTGGTATATGTTTTGGGGGTTGCTTTTTATTCTTGGTATTCTTGTTCCTCGGAACGAGAATGCAGGTGTGTATGCACAGTTGCTTGAGGCGGAGAATGAGGTTTTTCATTAGGGTTTCGGATCGGGTGCGTATGCACAGTTGACAGTTATCTTTTTCCAAACCCTAATGGATTTGTATATTATCTATTAATAATAGTAATTAAATAAGAATTATGTTATGGTTGATTTTTTGTTGACTTGTTGACCTTGGTTGACTTGTTGACCTTTGACCACCATCATGCTTTGAAGATCCTCCTTGATTCATGCTTACACTTCATTTAAAGAAGCATGATAGTGGTCATTCCTAAAATAACCATCAACTATTCTTATTTCAATTATTATCATTTAGATAATTCTTTTCTTTTTGCAATATGGTTGCAAGAAAGAGAAAATATTGCTCATTCTATCATTCTCACTCTCTCTCCTCATTTCATCTTCTTCTTCCTCTTGAAAAGAGAAACCTTCTCATGTGTTGAGAATCATTCTCTTTAGATAGAAAAGCAAACCCTAATCACTCTCTACTCATTCTAGGATGAAGGTTTAGCAAGCCGGAAACCCTAGTTCACTCAAAGATCGAGGAAGAGCCCAAAGTCGAACCTTCGAGGTGGATCCATCTTCGACGGGAGAAGGCGACGAAAAGAGAACCATCAACCTCTACAAGGTTTGAAGAAGAAGGAGTTCAAGTTTAGGTATAACCATCTTCCATAGTAGCTAACTCTCTTTAGCTTGTTAACTAGTTTTAGTTTAGACAACGATCCCGACAAAGTTTAGTCCATGTTGCCTCTTGCGATAAAAATTCGTTTTTTATACCGTTTCCGCCTCCCCGTAAGTACCGGGGGTCGCAATATGGACTTAAAAGAGCTGGGGGCTGGACTAGCGCGGATGCAAAACATAAGCAACGTTTATTATATATATATATATATAATATCCATTCGTCAGATGCAATAATAGGCATTCCAGATCACAGATGAACACATTGGATATATTAGGAATTCCGCGTTTCGTTTAAGCCTGTAATGAAAGATGGATTCCACGGTCGCGATGAATAGCCAAACCCCACCCCAGACCCCTACGGGTGCGGCAAACTATCCGCCAAATACCCGAAGCGAAACAATCTCCCTCAACAACGTGAGTGGCCACTCGGCACTTCAAAGTACCCGGTAGTTTGTGCACCCCACCTTGGGTCTATCCTAGGAGCAATAAACAGTAAATGAAATAATAAAATGGTAGCTACAACCTTAACCCAGATGTGCCCCGCGAAAAAATATTACAACAATTTACAATTTACATTTGAATAAAAGAATATAACACCTCACATCCCCGGCTATTT
This sequence comes from Agapanthus africanus, assembly GCA_030015575.1. Lineage (NCBI taxonomy): Eukaryota > Viridiplantae > Streptophyta > Magnoliopsida > Asparagales > Amaryllidaceae > Agapanthus > Agapanthus africanus. The sequence goes on along the minus strand of CM057338.1, from coordinate 823,736,552 downwards.
ATTCACGACAATCCAATAAGTCCATATACACAAACAAACATCACAGAAATGTGAAACCCCCAACTAACCGACATATAGCAATTAACGGAAGTTTACGAACACATTTATCAAACACAGAAACATTAAACGACGTTAAATTGCGACTTCAAAATACCCCATATTGCCACAGTGAAGAATTGACAGTATATGCAAAATTGGCAAAAATAAACAACTCCCGAAACCCTAGATCCTAGTAACAAATCCACAGAACAAAATACGAAGCATTTACCCATGACTTGGCCAAGGAGGCCGGACCTAGGGGCAATGTGGCCGGTCCATTTTGCAGGTAAGTGTCTCATTTTTAGTTTATGTTCACTTTAAAAATGAAGGAGTACTCTGTAGTTGCAAAAATTTTTTTTAGAGCCTCATAAAAATTCAACAGAAACTAGGATCCATGTTTCGATGTTTATTGGTTATTTCGGTTTCGTAGTTTTAGTTATCGTTTAATCTATTAGCTATGGTTTAGTCGGCTCTGATACCACTGTAAGTCGATGCCACGCACACCACGTGTTCGCGGGGAGGCGGAATTTGCAAAGAAACGATTTTTATAAGCTTCGTAACATCGACTAAACTCCAGGATTGTTACTAAACACTAACTAACAATATATCATAGAGGTTTAACTACTATGTGTGCGTGTTATACCTTAAGTTCTCGATGTCCTTCACCTCCTCACTGTCCTCCTCCAAGTCATGAGCTCCTTGAACTGAGAACGGAATTCACCTCCTCGTCATCTTCTCTGAATCGTAGACGATCCACCCGAGAGTTCCGACATCAAGCTTTACCTCTAACTTGAGGCAACTAGGTCACTTGGTGTGCTAGACTAAGTAGCCTAGGATGTGTAGAGAGTGATAAGGGATCAAGTTATCTCACTAAACCCTAGGATTTTCAACACATGAAATGGTTAGGGTTTGAGAGAAAATGGAGAGAGATTGAAGAAAATGAGAGGAGAGAAAAGATCTATTGTTTTCTTTTTGGTTTTTGTTATGTGAATAAAGGCTAGGGTTTTGGCATTTAAACCAAGTGAAAATATCCTACAAACATCTCACATAATATCTAACAAATATCTAAGTCAACAAACTCCAAAAAGTCAATGTAAAACCCTAATCTTATTTCACTAAAATACCAATAGGTTTCCACTCTCATTTTTTCCAACCTTAAAAGGATTTTACTAATAAAGAAAAACCCTAATATGAGGTGCCATTCTCCATGTAGTAATCTTGTCCAAATTACAAGAATACCTCTCTCATCCGTATATACATACCCGCATCCGTATCCCGAGAGACACGAATACAATGAGACGAAACTAATCCAATAATCATATACTAGGATCCGGCTTAAATCAAAGCCCACTAGTAATATCCGCCAGAACATCATATGCGCACAAGTGCATGTATGTGATCGAACCTTGTCGTAAAACCATACGACCTCTACACGTTTCGCCCGAAACTGGGAAACCCTTTGTGTGGGATTCTAAAGACTCGACAGTATTCTGGCAGTAGGTTTAACCACAAGCGCGTCAGTGACACTAGCTGTACGTAACAGCTACCGAGGTATCTGTCGATAAGAAGGTCAATGAGGAAACTCATCCGTACTCCTACTGAGTCTGTCTATGGCAATCTCCGTACAGTCCGGTCTGTTCGTCTAAGAGTATCGCATATCAGGCCTAGGAGGATGGTAAACATCAGACCCCTAATAGCGGTATAAGTCGTGTCGGAGTATGGCCCATAACACCCTGAGAAACTACTGAACACCTACCAGTAAATCTCACTTTCCTTGGCCAAGGACTTTATGTAATGGCTTTCCGAACACAGCGCGATATCAACCCGCAATACCAGGAGAGACTAATCCTATCTAACCGCCACTGCCTCCAAGTGCTTCGGGACTGCACCTAACTACTATCTGTTTGCACGACTCAGCAGAGCCATGGTAGGGTAGTAATCTGAGAACAGTGGGAACACACTTGAGGCGAAGTAGCAGTGTCAAGTCGACGGACTAAGCTGTACTCATGTCACCTAGGAACTTCTACCTGACGATAGGTATATTACCGACCAGCAATTCCCTACGATTCTGTCCAGTGTAACTCATAACCCAATGAGCACCTGCATACTATCTCCAGTACGACGTACTGATGGCTGTGGGACAGACCATCTCCCCTGCTGGGAAGAGAAGCGTATACACTAGTCTACTATGGAGTATCGATGCCCTGTCTCGATAATCCTGCGACTAGGGACCTGTGTAAGGATATGCTTGTAGACTACCCAGCCCCCACTAGCGTGACTGCCATCACAACGCTGATAGTCAAACAAAGATCCTAAGGGCTCTATCAATATGTATTAGCGATACGTTAAAAGAAACATGTACACATATTAAGATAGATACAAACCAAGAAGTATACTACTATATCGAGCAAGACTGCTATAAATCTGTGTATATATCCCAAGCTTCCAAAATGTAATATACATACTAGTACTATACAATAATGGCCTCTGGGGCATATTACACTAACAGGATCGTTGGGCGATATGTTTTCATACGTACGATAATAAGTGAGTTGATGATATTAAATGTACGAGACTCTAGAACTGTACTCCTGACCATGATATTGTGCGATAATGATACCATACGAATGATGAGGTATATATGATATTTGACCCGTACCTTCGATTTGAGGACGCCGTACGATGGATATTACCGTATGAGGTATATATGATGATTGATTCGCACACTCGACTCGGGAATGCCGTATGATAGATATTACCGTACGTGATGATATGAGGCTGGATCGCTGACTATTAGATATATCGGCTCGGGATAATATAGATTTCCTATTACCTTTCTTAGTTTAGTCTTTTAGTTGTTCAGGTAGATGCTATACTTTGATCGAGTCATGTTAGTGTATATGCCCTAAAAGGCATTATTGTATCATACTGGTTTGTATATTACTTAATGGAAGCTTGGGATATTCACAGTTGTATTGACAGTCTTGCTCAAAATGGTAGTATGCTACTTGGTTTGTTTCTACATCAATATATGCATGTGTTTCTTTTAGCATATCGCTTATACATATTAGTGGAACCCTTAGGATCTTTGCTTGATTACCAGCGTTGTGATGGCAGTCACACTAGTGGGGGATGGGTAATCTACAAGCACATCCTTGTACAGGTCCCTAGTCGTAGGATTATCGAGACGGGACATCGATACTCCGGAGTAGACTAGTGTATACGCTTCTCATCCCGGCAGAGGAGATGGTTTGTCCCACATCCATTAGTACGTCGTACTGGAGATAGTATGCAGGTGCTCGTTAGGTTACGAATACACTGGATAGGACTCATCGGGAACTGTTGGTTGGTATTATACCTATCGTCGGGTAACAGTTCCCAGGTGACATGAGTACAACTTAGTCCGTCGAATAGACACTGCTACTTTGCCTCGAGTGTGTTCCCATTGTACTTTGATTACTACCCTACCACATCTCAAAGGAGTCGTGCAAACAGGTAGTAGTTGGGTGCAGTCCTAAAGCACTTGGAGGCAGTGGTGGTTAGACAGGATTCGTCTCTCCCAGTATTGGGGGTTGATATCGTGCTGTGTTTGGAGAGCCATTACACAAATTCCCTGGCCAGGGCAAATAAGATTTACTGGTAGGTGTTCAAGTAGTTTCTCAGGGTGTTCTGGGCTACACTCTGACATGACTTATACCGCTATCAGGGGTCTGACGTTTACCGCCCCCTTGGCCCGATATGCGATACTCTTAGACGAACAGACCAGACTGTACGTAGATTGTCACATTCAGGCTCAGTAGGAGTTCAGATGGGTTTTCCTCATCGACCTTCTTATCGACACTACCTGGGGACCGTTACTTGCAGCTAGTACCACTTGCGGCCTATGGTTAAACTCATTGCCAGCGTAGTGTCGAGTCTTTAGAGTACCATACAGAGAGTTTCCCTACACTGGGCAAAAGGTGTAGAGGCTGTATGGTTTTACGGCAAGGCTTCGATCACTTACGTACACTTGTGCGCGTATGATGTTCGGGCAGATAATACTAGTGGGCTTTGGTTTAAGCCGGATCCTAGTATTATATTGATGGATCAGTTTCGTCTCTTTGTATTCGTGTTTCTCGGAACACGAATGCGGGTATGTATATACAGATGTGAGGAGCACAGAAGGAGACATCTTATTAGGGTTTTGACCATTTACTTAATTAAAATAATTTTGAGGTGGAGGAAAGTATTTGTTATTTTTGTAAATGATAAATGTGGCATGGCTCCTTGGATTGATTACTTGACTTGGTTTGACCATTTGACATGGTTTGACCACTTGACTTGGTTTGACTCTTTGACTAGATATTTTATGGCACTAGATATTTTTGGGTGAGATATTTTTTTGACATGAGTAGTCAAGTCAAAGGAGCCATCACATTTTTCATTTGGATTATCATTTGTAAAATTACTTTCTCTTTCTTCAAGTGAGCTCTCATGCTTTCTTTCTTCTTCTTCCTGTTGGATATATGTATGCCCTAGAGGCCATTATGTGATAGTGGATGTATCTATACATGTATATATATTCAGTTTGCATTCTTGCTCGACATGATAGTATGCTATCTGGTTATTCTTTATCTGACATGTTGATTTGATCATACTTTTATTCATTCATACATGCTGATAAAGCCCTGAGGATATCGGCTTGACTACTCTGATTATGATGGAGATCATACTAGTGGGACATATGTAGTCTATAAGCATATCCTGAAATGTCCCTAGTCGGAGGTGTATCGAGACGGGGCATCGATATACCAGAGTAGACTAGCGTATATGATACTAGACCCATGTGATGGGCGATGGATGTTCCCACATTCATCGATGTTTGACATCAAGATCATATACGGGTGCTCAGTGGTGACTGAGTACACTGGACGGACTCACCGAGAACTCCTATATGGAATTATATCTATCGTCGGATAGCAGTTCTCAGGTGACACTGGTACAGGTTAGTCTGTAGACCCGAGATCGTCATGGAGTCTTGTGTGTTCTCCCACTGTACTTTGATTGCCACCCTACCACGGCTCTACTGAGTCGTGCAAGCAGGTGGCCGTTGGGTACAGTCCCGAGACACACGAAGACGATGAGCGATAGGAGGGGTTTCGTCTCTCCCGGTATTGGGAGTTGATGCTGTGCTGTGCCCGACTGGTTATAACAGCAAGTCCCTGGCCAGGGCTGCTGAGATTTGCTGATAAGTGTTATCAGTAGTTTCTCGATCTGTTATAGACCATTCACCGGCATGACTTATTGAGTTATTGGGGTCGACGTGACCATCCCTAGGCTCGATATGCAGCATATCTGACGAAGAGACCGGACTGTACGGTAGTGTTGCCGGTTGGCTCGACGGGAGTTGTAGCAGGTTCGCTTGTTGTCTTCTGATCGCTCAATACCCGGGTGGCCGTTACGTTTAGCTGACCGCTTGCGGCTTGAGGGTACCTGATATGATCATCACCCTCTGTCGGCGTATTGACGAGTCTTAGAGTCCCACAAAGGAGTTACCTAGTCCAGGCGAAACGTTGTGGTGCGTGTATGTGATATGCGCATGCACCCGATTAAAATGTGCGTATATGATACCGAACATTGATCGGGTGAACTGCTTTTGGTGGGGTCATATGAGATATGACCGGATTGATAAATCAAGTGTTGATTTATCATTTAACCATTAGTTTTCTCACTTGAAACCTTTTCATGGATGATGGATGTGTGCATGCATGTGTGCTTTTCTTTCTTTCTTTCATTCTAGTTGCATGCACATGTGGATGTGCATACATGCATACATACATACACCCATCCATCATGGTTGTTAGCATATGGAAATGGTGGAAATATAAGACTCACACCATGGATTAAATAATGGATTATTATTTAATTTTGGTTTTAAAACAAAATGAAAAAGAAAGGATAATTCTTAGTAGTTTCTACATTCTTCTTTTAACCTAACCTAGCTCACCTACCTCTTAACTTGAGTTATCCTTCTCTTTATCATTTAAAACTCAAGTTAAATAATGTCTCCATCACTTTAACCATGGTTCATAGTAAGAAGAAATAAAATATATATTGATATATTTCCTTTTCTTCTTGTGAGTTATCTTTTATCTCATTTACCTCTTGTGAAAAATATTGCCACCATCTTCTTCGTCTTTCTCTTTTGCTCTCTAGTTTTTTTCTAGTGAGTAAATACCACTTAAAGAAAGGTTTTTGAAGTGAGAAACTTAACCACAACTTCATTCTACACAAGCTTAGCCGTCTTGTTTAGAGTGTTCTCTTCGGTTTTACGAAGTTGCGAGCTTGGACGGAGAACTCCGTGGTGGATCGTCGTGGACACAAGAGGACTTCAAGAGGACCTCCGTTCAACACCGTAGAGACCAAGGAGTCCAGCGAAAGGGAGATACAAAGGTTGTAGTCTCGAAACCCTAGATTAGTTCGCTTTATATTTCGAAACCCTAATTTTCTAGGATCGATTCCTTTGCATGTTCGTTTAGCACCATAAAAATTTAAACTTTGGGACATTTGATGCTTCAAAACTCATTATAGGGTGCTAGACAAACCTTTCATTGGTATCAGAGCCGACCTAGAACATTAGGCGACCTTTTTAAGAAGTTAAAACTCCGATCGAACCGAAATACGGCTTTTTAGGGTGCTCTCTGGAAATTTTCTAAAATTTGACATTTTTCAGATTTAAAAATATGTAAAAAATACAGCAGGAAAAATTAAGGATTACGGTACAAAAATTATTCAATGAACAGTGACTTTTGCCGCGGAAACGCGGCCTAAGCTTGCTTAGGCCGCGGTTCCGCGGCCGTATTTATTAATTGTTGGATAATTGTTTTACAGTAATTCATGAATCTGCTTGTATAATTTTTTGGGTATTTTTAATCTGTATTTAGTTTTGAAAAATTCTGGAGATGGTTTTGGACTCGTCGATTCGATCGGGATTTTCATTTCGTAGCTTTTCTAGGTAAATTAGAAAGTATTGAAGTGTTTGAACGAGTATCATTTACTCACTATTCACGGGGTTAAAATCTTTGGAGATACGTGCAAGTCTTTTTGCGGTGGTCCCTCTAGAAGACAACAAACCTTAACTCGATTATGTGACCGTCTCGAACTGCCCTTTGAACCTTAGGGTTTGGGGCAGTACGGCGTGCCACATGTGAGGCGTTGGCTTGACCCTTCTACGGCTGGACCGCTACTACTGTGTCACACTCCGGATTTTTGAACCCTGCTCAAGTGTTGAGCTTTAGTGAATCTTGGGTATTTAATCGTTCGTTCGAAAACTTTAATACTGTCTGTTTGTCTGGAATGTGATACAATATGTGGAATTCATATAGTTTAGGCATGAAATACGAAATATGTGATATTTCGCATTTATGATGTCTAAAGAGAATCTGGATTCCAAATATTGTAGTTTTACACTTTCTTTTCTGTGACCGTAAGTGTAGTATGTACGATATCGCCGGTTTCGTTGCTATACATCAACGACAATCGGGGTACGCATACTTACTTACGTTGATGATATGTGATATTATGTGTTGCTGAGATATGATGTGCAGGATTGTCGCGATTGAATAGCCGGGGGTTTTTATGTGAGATGAGAGTTTTATATTTTCATTCATGTAAATTCAAATGTAATGTAATATTCTTTTATTTGGGGCACTTCCAGGTTGAGGTTGTGTCACCAGTGTTGTATATTATTTACTTTTCCGCATTAGGATGGACCCAAGGAGGGGAGCACAGGTGACCGGGTTCTGGGGTTCAGTGGGAGGCCATCTCGAGGAGTCGAGACCGGGTCTCCTAAACTCCAGAATTGGTAGGGTCACTTGCCGCTCTCGTAGGGGTCCAGGGTGTGGGCTTGGCTATTCATCGCGACTGTGGAATCTGTATTTTCTATTCTGGCTAAATACTAAATACGGACGTCCTAGGGTATCCCACGTTATATCTATGTTTCTGCTGCCTGTGTTCTGTGATATCTGAGACGAATGACATATTATATATATGATATATAGTAGACGTTGCTTATATTTTACACCCGCGCTAGTCCCATCCCGGTATGCCGTTAGTTAAGTAACCTAACGGTGCATAACGGAACATTGCGGCGAATGCGGATGGCATAAGCGTACGTGTTATTTTCGTTTCTTTTCTGTGATTGGCTTAAGGACTTAAATGATGGGATTACATTAATGTGATTAATGTAAAGAAAATAAACCTAAAAAGATGTTGTAGAATCGGATTTAAAAACTACTCGGCTATTTATGAAAAAGCTACATTTCAAAACTGCGGAGCTTAAGCCACTCCTTTTGAAAACTGTTTGATTCTACAACGATATCAAGTTCAAAGCGTTAAAGATTTTCTTAAAAATCATTCGCAACCCTCCGTCATTTTAGGAAGTAGAGTACTTAGTATTCGTGCTACGTTTGTTGACTTTAGTTAAGGCGTAGTGTACGGTAGCTAAGTGATGTCTTCCTACACTGCATATGATGCAGATTAATTAGGACATTCATACGACTTTTTTGACTATAGTTGTTAGGTCCACGTTACCTCTCCCGGTACTTTCGGGGATGCGGAAACGGTAAAACAAAATTTTTTCTAAACTTTGTAACATGGACCGTAAAAGCCGGATCTTTGCTAAACTAAACTAGCATACTTGCAAAGAAGAGTTAACTACTCGGCAAAGTGGTTATACCTCAACTTGAACTCCTTCACTTCTTGTTGTTCTTCTTCTTTGATGTTCTTCTCTTCTTGTTGTTCTTCTCATTGCTTTCTCAATGGTTGATCCGGACTTCGGTCACCTCTGCGGCCTCCTTGAGTCGAAGACGATCCACCCGAGAGATGTACACCGAGCTCCACCTCAAGCCGAAGTAACTAGGGCAAGGAGATTGCTAATCTAGAAGCCCTAGGTTATGTAGAGAAGATGTATGGATGTGTTTGTCAAGTAGAATCCTTTTTCTCTCAACACATGAGATCAAAGGAGAAATCAAGAGGAGGAAGAAGAAGGAGATTTTCTAGCAACCATGGAGCTTCTCATTTCAAGAGAGAGAATGAGAATAATATTATGAACAAAAGAAAAACAACCATGGTTGCAAATAATGCACAAACATTATCATTACTAATCCCATCAAGATAAAGGTGATGGCTACAAATGACATGACCATTATCATAACTAAAGAAAAAGAAAACCAAAGAATACTTTAGATCTTCTAAGAAGATCCAAGTCAACTTTGGTCAAATGGTCAACAAAGTCAAGATGGTCAAATGGTCAATGTAATTAGCCATAACAAAATTATCAATGAAAGGATTAGTAAATAATGTCCCTGGCTCATAATGGTTTTGTCCAAACGAACTGTCGAAACCCTAATGAGTCCGCCTCAAAATGGTTTTGACCGAATCAACTGTCAAAACCCTAATGAGCCTGCCACATAGCGGTTTTGGCCGAACTAACTGCCAAAACCTTAATGAGGCACCTCCTCCTTCATCGCTCCAGAAAACTGTGCATACACACCTGCATCCGTATTCCGTAGAATGCGGATGCACAGAAGACAAAACAAATCCATCCATGCAATACTAGGATCCGGCTTAAACCAAAGCCCACTAGCATTGCCTGCCCGAACACCACACGCACACAAGTGTACGTAAGTGATCGCAGCCCTGCCGTAAAACCATACGGCCTCTACACGTTTCGCTCAGTGCAGGGAAACTCTCTGTGTGGGACTCTAAAGACTCGACACTACGCTGGCAGTGGGTTTAACCACAGACCGCAAGCGGTACTAGCTGTACGTAACGGTCCCCAGGTAGATGTCGATAAGAAGGCCGATGAGGTAAACCCATCCGAACTCCTACTGAGTCTGTATATGACAATCTCCGTACAGTCCGGTCTGTTCGTCTGATACATTGCATGGCGGGCCTAGGGGGGCGGTAAACGTCAGTCCCCTAATAGCGGTACAAGTCATGTCGGAGTGAAGCCCAATACACCCTGAGATAACACTGGAAACCTACCAGTATATCTCGCTTGCCCTGGCCAGGGACTACTCGTGTAATGGCTCTCCTAGACACAGCGCGATGTCAACCCCCAATACCGGGAGAGACGAATCCTGTCTAACCGTCACTGCCTCCAAGTGCTTCGGGACTGCTCCCAACTACTATCTGTTTGCACGACTCAGTAGAGCCGTGGTAGGGTAGCAATCAAAGAACAGTGGGAACACACTCGAGGCGAAGTGACAGTGTCAAGTCAGCGGACTAAGCTGTACTCATGTCACCTGGGAACTGATAACTGACGATAGGTATAATACCAACCATCAGTTCCCAACGAGTCCTGTCCAGTGTACTCGTAACCCAACGAGCACCCGCATACTATCTCAAGTACGACGTACCGACGGCTGTGGGACAGACCGTCTCCCGTGCTGGGATGAGAAGCGCATACGCTAGTCTACTCCGGAGTATCGATGCCCTATCTCGATACTCCCACGACTAGGGACGTGTATAAGGATGTGCTTGTAGATTACCCAGCCCCCACGAGTGTGATCGCCATCACAACGCCGGTAATCAAGCAAAGATCCTAAGGGCTCTACTAATGCGTATAGGTGATATAATAAATAAACACACAAGTACACATTAAAGCAGAGACAAACCAAGTAGCATACTACTATATTGAGAAAGATTGTTTGTACAACTGTGAATATCCCAAGCTTCCATCAAGTAATATACATACTAGTATGATACAGTAATGGCCTCTAGGGCATATACACTAACAATAGTTAAGGGTCATATGGGTGGGTCTAATTGATCAAGAAATGACGGGTAGAACTTGACTGGTACTTATGATTTGTTGACCATAGTTAAGGTCATAAGTACTAGGGGTAAAAATTACATCGGGAATTTCAAGTGTTGAAATTTGCAATGAGATTGCATACCTTCCATGTGATGGTTGGATCCCGATCCCACTGTGGGCAATAGTTGCTCCTAGGAGAGTTTTACAGTTTACAATTAGCTAACTCATTAGGTGTCTAGAAAGGTGTTAACGGGGCTCCGCCTCTGGGAAAACGAGGTTTACTCTAATTAGGTCCGTGCGAAAGCACGGGGAACCTCCCTCAAAGTACCGACACTGGCCTGGCTGAACGGTTAGCGAAGTTGTAGACTGTAATTAATCATGGCTAGTTTTTCTTTTTAAGGTTTGAAAGAAAAACTTGATAAAAAGCAGTAGGAAACATCGATTAGACAAGATAATAAACCAATCTAATCTGTGCAAGAGCTTTCGCTGAGTGTATTCTTTTCTCTCTCTTAATGGCAGATACCAATGACTGGACTTAAGCTTCTAGTAGATAAAAACAAACTGAATGGGACCAACTATAAAGACTGGCTGAGGAATCTGAAGATCGCCTTGACTTATGATAAAGTATCATATGTCCTCACGGCTTCAGCCCCGCCCGTCCTAGGTCCAAAATCCTCAGTTGCGGACATTGAAGTCCTCAAGACATGGGACGCTGACTGTGCCACGGCAAAATGCCTCGTGCTTGCATCGATGGACAACACACATCAAAAGCAGCACGAGGACATGGACATTCACGGAATATCGCTCCATACAAAGGAGTTGTATGGGGAGCAATCCCGCGTATTACGATACGAAGCATCAAAGAAACTGTTTCAGATGCGAATGGCCCCTGGCACATCAGTAGGAGACCATGTTTTGAAGATGATAGCTCTTATAGAAGAGCTTGAGGACCTTGGATGGACAATGGACAATGAACAATATATAGATATTATTCTGCAGTCCCTCCCCTCCACCTTTGCTCAGTTCATAGTGAACTTTAACATGCATGGCATGGAAAAGGAACTCCCTAAACTTCTTAATATGTTAAGGAGTACAGAGAGCACTATGAAGTCAGCAAAAACTCCCGTTATGACTATTGGACAGTCTTCTTCTTCTCGCCCGAAAGCTAAGGCCAAGGGAAAGAAAAAGAAGAAACCCACTAATCCTAAGGGCGGAGTTAAAAAGGTGAAGGGAAAGGGAAAGTCCAAAGCTGGAGACCCGGGGAAAGGCGAGTGTTTTCATTGCCACAAGACAGGACATTGGAAGCGCAATTGCACGGAGTACTTAAGTCTCAAGAAGAAGCATGGTGATGCTTCCGCTTCAGGTGCGTTTGTGACTGAAAACTGTTTTTCTATAAACTCTGCTTCCTGGGTATTGGATACCGGTTCAGGTTCTCACATTTGCAATTCTATGCAGGGGCTGAGAAATAGCAAGGTTTTGAAGACAGGTGACCATACTCTCCGCGTTGGAAATGGTTCCAATGTACATACAGTCGCAGTGGGAGAGTATCACTTGGGGTTGCCATCTGGATGTATTTTGATTTTGAATCCATGTTATTTTGTACCAAGTATGCTATGTAATATAATATCCGTTTCTTTGTTGGACAATGAAGGATATAATTTTTTGTTGCAGAACAATATTATGAACATTCACCTAAATCAAATGTTGGTTGGGTATGGTACGCTTAATAACGGAATATATGTCCTAAATCAACACACAGTTTTCAGTATACAACACACTAATAAAAGAAAATTTTTAGAATTAAATGAAGTTTTTCTTTGGCACTGTAGACTTGGTCATATTAACGAAACAAGACTAAACAAGTTATACAAAGATGGATATTTAAATTCTTTTGAATATAAATCTTATGCGACTTGCCAGTCTTGTATCAAGGGTAAAATGACCAAAACTCCGTTTACCGAACACGGAGAAAGAGCTACTCAGCTCCTGGGCCTCATACATAGTGATGTATGTGGGCCTATGTCTACACAGGCTAGAGGCGGTTTTTCATACTTCATTACATTCACTGACGATTTCTCAAGATTCGGTCATGTATTTTTATTAAAGCACAAGTCCGACGCTTTCGAGAAATTCATTGAATATAAACAAGAAGTAGAAAAACAAACCGGCTTGAGTATTAAGATGCTTCGATCAGATCAAGGTGGAGAGTATCTCAGTACAGAATTTGCAAACTTCCTAAAAGAGAATGGGATTCTCTCTCAGCTCACTCCTCCTTACACACCACAGCACAACGGTGTGTCAGAACGACGGAATAGGACCCTATTAGATATGGTCCATGATGAGTGACGCTGAGTTACCAGTCTCGTTTTGGGGGTATGCATTGGAGACTGCAGCGTTTCTGCTAAACAGGGTTCCAACCAAAGCCGTGTCTACCACGCCATATGAGATATGGAATGGGAAGAGACCATCTCTTAAAAGAATTAAGATTTGGGGTTGCCCGGCCTATGTTAAAAAGCAGAATCCGGACAAACTCGAGACACGGTCAGTCATGTGTAACTTTGTGGGATATCCAAAGAATTCTTATGGATATCTGTTCTACCACAAAGTGGAACAAAAAGTGTTTGTTTCTCAGTATGCCACATTCTTGGAAAAAGAGTTTTTCACAGATAAAGATGATGGCAAGGTAGTAGATTTAGAAGAGGTTCTGGAGACACAAACTACAAATGACGATTTGGTTGAACCGGCTGTTGCAACAGAAACTGAAGAACCTCGGCCACTCCGTAGGTCTGGTAGGACTTCTCGCCCACCGGAGAGGTACTACGGTTTCCTCATTGATGGTAACGGAGAAGATTACATCATGGATGATGATGATCCTACCAGTTTTCAGCAAGCTATCACGAGTGGTGACACTGTGAAGTGGCTGGATGCCATGAGATCCGAAATGGAGTCTATGTACACCAACAAAGTATGGACTTTGGACGTTGTACCCCCTGGGGTAAAACCTGTAGGGTGCAAATGGATCTTTAAAAGAAAGATTGGTGTGGATGGGCAGGTAGAGACCTATAAGGCAAGACTTGTGGCGAAAGGTTTTCGTCAAAGACCAGATTTGGACTATGACGAAACTTTTTCGCCCGTAGCCATGCTTAAATCCATTCGGATCCCACTTGCTATTGCTGCTTACTACGACTATGAAATCTGGCAGATGGACGTTAAAACAGCATTTCTAAATGGAGATTTAGAAGAATGCGTTTATATGGATCAGCCAGAGGGCTTCATTGACAGTGGGAGCAGCGAGAAAGCATGTAGATTGCTTAAATCCATATATGGGTTAAAGCAGGCATCTCGGAGTTGGAACATCTGTTTCGATGATGTTATCAAAGAGTTTGATTTCATAAAAAATCCAGATGAACCTTGTGTTTATAGGAAGGCTGTAGGAAGAGCTGTCACATTCCTCGTATTGTACGTGGATGACATTCTTCTGATAGGAAATGATATTCCTATGCTACAGTCGGTCAAATCATTCTTATCACTGAGGTTCTCCATGAAGGACCTGGGTGATGCCACATACATCTTGGGCATAAGGATCTATAGGGATAGATCCAAAAAGTTATTGGGATTGTCCCAAATCAGGTACATCAACACCATCCTAAAGAGGTTTAGTATGGAAGACTCCAAGCGGGGTGCCTTACCCGCTTGCCATGGAGTCACTCTCTCCAAGGATTCTTGTCTAAAGACCGATGAAGAGAGAGCTCGCATGAGCATTATACCTTATGCTTCGGCAGTAGGATCTATAATGTATGCGATGTTATGTACACGCCCAGATGTAGCTTATGCACTTAGTGTTGTAAGCAGGTATCAATCCAACCCAGGGGAGAACCACTGGACAGCTGTGAAGAACATTCTTAAGTACTTACGAAGGACTAAAGAATTGTTCTTGGTGTATGGTAATACAGATCTCCAAATGGAGGCCTTTACCGATTCGAGCTTCCAGAGCGATAAGGATGACAGCAAATCTATCTCAGGGTTTGTATTTACCCTCAATGGAGAGGCGGTAAGTTGGAAGAGTTCCAAACAGGATACCGTTGCAGACTCTATGATGGAGGCTGAGTACATTGCTGCAAATGATGCCGCCAAGGAAGCCGTCTGGATGAAGAAGTTCGTCTCGGAGGTAGGAGTAGTTCCAACCATTATTGATCCAATACCCTTGTATTGTGATAATAATGGGGCTATGGCGTTAGCCAAGGAGCCCAGATCCTATCAGCGGTCCAGACATATCCTGAGGCGTTTTCATTTGATCCGGGAGATTGTTGATCGCCGCGAGATCGAGATTAAGAGAGTAGACACAAAGAACAACGCCGCGGATCCACTCACCAAGGCCCTCCCTCAACCACAGCATGAGCGACTTTTTGAGATGTTGGGTATGAGATACGCCAATAATTGGCCTTAGTGCAAGTGGGAGATTGTTGGATATATGTATGCCCTAGAGGCCATTATGTGATAGTGGATGTATCTATACATGTATATATATTCAGTTTGCATTCTTGCTCGACATGATAGTATGCTATCTGGTTATTTTTTATCTGACATGTTGATTTGATCATGCTTTTATTCATTCATACATGCTGATAAAGCCCTGAGGATATCGGCTTGACTACTCTGATTATGATGGAGATCATACTAGTGGGACATCTGTAGTCTATAAGCATATCCTGAAATGTCCCTAGTCGGAGGTGTATCGAGACGGGGCATCGATATACCAGAGTAGACTAGCGTATATGATACTAGACCCATGTGATGGGCGATGGATGTTCCCACATTCATCGATGTTTGACATCAAGATCATATACGGGTGCTCAGTGGTGACTGAGTACATTGGACGGACTCACCGAGAACTCCTATATGGAATTATATCTATCGTCGGATAGCAGTTCTCAGGTGACACTGGTACAGGTTAGTCTGTAGACCCGAGATCGTCATGGAGTCTTGTGTGTTCTCCCACTGTACTTTGATTGCCACCCTACCACGGCTCTACTGAGTCGTGCAAGCAGGTGGCCGTTGGGTACAGTCCCGAGACACACGAAGACGATGAGCGATAGGAGGGGTTTCGTCTCTCCCGGTATTGGGAGTTGATGCTATGCTGTGCCCGACTGGTTATAACAGTAAGTCCCTGGCCAGGGCTGCTGAGATTTGCTGATAAGTGTTATCAGTAGTTTCTCGATCTGTTATAGACCATTCACCGGCACGACTTATTGAGTTATTGGGGTCGACGTGACCATCCCTAGGCTCAATATGCAGCATATCTGACGAAGAGACCGGACTGTACGGTAGTGTTGCCGGTTGGCTCGACGGGAGTTGTAGCAGGTTCGCTTGTTGTCTTCTGATCGCTCAATACCCGGCTGGCCGTTACGTTTAGCTGACCGCTTGCGGCTTGAGGGTACCTGATATGATCATCACCCTCTGCCGACGTATTGACGAGTCTTAGAGTCCCACAGAGGAGTTACCCAGTCCAGGCGAAACGTTGTGGTGCGTGTATGTGATATGCGCCTGCACCCGATTAAAATGTGCGTATATGATACCGAACATTGATCGGGTGAACTGCTTTTGGTGGGGTCATATGAGATATGACTGGATTGATAAATCAAGTGTTGATTTATCATTTAACCATTAGTTTTCTCACTTGAAACCTTTTCATGGATGATGGATGTGTGCATGCATGTGTGCTTTTCTTTCTTTCTTTCATTCTAGTTGCATGCACATGTGGATGTGCATACATGCATACATACATACACCCATCCATCATGGTTGTTAGCATATGGAAATGGTGGCAATATAAGGCTCACACCATGGATTAAATAATGGATTATTATTTAATTTTGGTTTTAAAACAAAATGAAAAAGAAAGGATAATTCTTACTAGTTTCTACATTCTTCTTTTAACCTAACCTAGCTCACTTACCTCTTAACTTGAGTTATCCTTCTCTTTATCATTTAAAACTCAAGTTAAATAATGTCTCCATCACTTTAACCATGGTTCATAGTAAGAAGAAATAAAATATATATTGATATATTTCCTTTTCTTCTTGTGAGTTATCTTTTATCTCATTTACCTCTTGTGAAAAATATTGCCACCATCTTCTTCCTCTTTCTCTTTTGCTCTCTAGTTTTTTTCTAGTGAGTAAATACCACTTAAAGAAAGGTTTTTGAAGTGAGAAACTTAACCACAACTTCATTCTACACAAGCTTAGCCGTCTTGTTTAGAGTGTTCTCTTCGGTTTTACGAAGTTGCGAGCTTGGACGGAGAACTCCGTGGTGGATCGTCGTGGACACAAGAGGACTTCAAGAGGACCTCCGTTCAACACCCTAGAGACCAAGGAGTCCAGCGAAAGGGAGCTACAAAGGTTGTAGTCTCGAAACCCTAGATTAGTTCGCTTTATATTTCGAAACCCTAATTTTCTAGGATCGATTCCTTTGCATGTTCGTTTAGCACCATAAAAATTTAAACTTTGGGACATGTGATGCTTCAAAACTCATTATAGGGTGCTAGACAAACCTTTCACTTCCTCACTTGAAAACCTTCAAGGTCTCATGAGTTCAGTAAATTAGGGTTTCAAAAGACAAATAAATCCATCTTCATACTCTACATCACCTAGGACATCAAGTTTAGCAAGCTTGTTGCCCTAGTTACCTCGGTTTTGAGGTGGAGCTCGGACTATAGACTCTCAGGTGGATCGTCTTTGACTCGAGGATGCCGTTGAGGTTGCTACGATCCGGATCGATCCTTAGAGCCTACTGTAAGGTGTTTTTCGTCACCCCATTGAGATGGGAATACGCGCGCGCTTGTCAGGCGCATTACAGATTCCCCCCTACCTAGGTTAGGCTGGGGTTTATTGATTGTGGGGATTCGAATCTCCGGCAGCCACGGACTAAGCTGCCGTTAATTACCCATCGCCATTGGAGAGAGGGAACCTCCGATTGATGGGTTAGACTGGTCATGCGAACTCAATGTGCAGTGTACGTGTGTTTTGTTTTGGAGGGGGCTTGGATATATCGGGAGCCACGCAGAGTTTTTACGGAGGTCCTGCTACCCGGATAGCGGGGTGCGGGGCAGCGCCCCGGCCTAAATTTTTTTTGAGGGGGACAGTGTTGTAGAGTATATGTGTATGTGTGTGTATGTATGTACATTCACACACACACACACACACACACACACACATATATATATGATAAAAGGAAAGGGCATCCAAAGGATGCGTGGGAAAAAGCGCCGGCGCTTTGGGTGTTAGCGCTTTAAGCACAAGAGCACTAGAGCGCTAGCACTGTGAGCGCTAGCGCCCCACGTGCCAGGCACGTGGGCGCTCGGGCGCTAGCGCTTTGGGCGCTAGCGCTCTGAGCGCAAGAGCGCTAGCACCCCACGTGCCAGCACGTGGGTGCTCGGGCACTAGCGCTTTGGGCGCTAGCCCTCTGAGCGCTAGCGCCCCATGTGTCAGCACGTGGGCGCTCGGGCGCTA
Organism: Agapanthus africanus; assembly: GCA_030015575.1. Classification (NCBI taxonomy): domain Eukaryota; kingdom Viridiplantae; phylum Streptophyta; class Magnoliopsida; order Asparagales; family Amaryllidaceae; genus Agapanthus; species Agapanthus africanus. The sequence continues at coordinate 823,718,207 of CM057338.1, read as the reverse complement.
GCGCCCCACGTGTCAGCACGTGGGCGCTCGGGTGCTAGCGCTTTGGGAGCTAGCTCTCTAAGCGCAAGGGCGCTAGCGTCCCACGTGTCAGCACGTGGGCGCTCGGGCGCTAGCGCTCAAAAGCGCAAGCGCAAGGGCGCTAGCGCTTTGAGCGCAAGGGCGCTAGCGCTTTGAGCGCAAGGGCGCTAGCGCTTTGAGCGCTAGCGCCCCACGTGTCAGCACGTGGGCACTCGGGAGGCAAAAGGGACTTGGTCCTTGCAATGGGAGTTGTACTCCCAGAAAGGAGCACTTATTATTTTTTTTGTATATATATATATATATATATATATGATATTTTGAAGCTGATGAAGGGGATTTAATTTAGAGAGATTTTATAGATCAAAAATATTATTACCGCAATCAAGAACGGCGTCGCTTGGTAGCTAGCCGGTGAATACGGGTCGGTCCACAGGGATGTTGTAAATCTCCTAAATGTTCTTACCGGCTAATTCCAAATGGTGTTGGATCTTTTAATTAAATCTAAAAATAGTTGTGTTATACTAGGATTAGGAAACTTGCTAGGATTAGGTTTAGATAAAGTTTGGTAAATAAAGATCTACACCTCTTTCTAATGCCTTAATTTAGATATCATATTATGGGTTATGGTAAATATTAATAAAGGGGATTAGGATGATTGGGAAGATGTTTCTTCCTCTAGATCCTTGTCATTCCTTTCTTAATCTTTACCCTAACCTCCATGGAAGACTTACAGATCCGGGCCTTTATACTACGGTATCACCGCTACCTCGTGGGTAGAGTGCCGTAGGGAGCGGAAGATGAAAGTATGCATGGAGTCCTAATGTTCATAAAAGATTGGCAAAGAAAAGAGACGAGAGATCTTCATCTCTCAAACCCTTCCCTATTGCTAACCCTAACAAGCGAGGTAACTACTCGCTCATTGAGGGATCTAAGAAAGACATAATTTTTATTTTGTTTTGATTTAAGAGATGAAAGATCTACTACAGATTAAAAGAAATTCTAAACTATATTAAACTAGAGCAAGAAAAGAAATTACCTAGGGCAGAAATTAAAAACTAAAACAAGGGTATAAAAATAAACCTACTTACGATTGATGCTCTCCAACTTCAAAGAAAACTGAAATTTTATTGATGAATAGAGGCATAAGGAGGCATGAGAAAATACAATGATTTGGGTTCTATTTATAGGACATAGAAACCCTATGTTACAATTGATTTGCACGTCTGCATTTACCAAAATACCTATATGAAGACCTAGTCAGAGTAGACTCACGAATTGGTAAAAAATTCTCGCACCTCGGGTTCCGTACGGCCGCGGAACCGCGGCCTAATAGTAGACTTGGCTTCTGGGCTTTTGGATTATGGTTTAGGGCTGTTTGGTCTTCCTGTTTATTTTGTTCTTTTCTCAATTTGTCTTCTAGGTCTTCTCCAGATCTCCAGTGAACATTGTAGCGGACTTTTACCGTTGCTTCGAGATAAAATCTTGAATCCTGCAATGCCTTGTATTTTTTGAACTGATCTTTATGTAGGCTTGATCAAGATCCTCGATTTGTTGGTTGTAGTTCCACTTTTGTATCGTCTTTTATCTTTTTTTCACTGTTGTAGATCCAAGAACCTGTAACCTGTACTATGTAGCAGACATGGGTCATAAGCACCTGTTTTATTGTAAAATGCATAAGAATGGGGAATGTAATAATGCAATATTATGATATGAACAAATACCCCCAACTTATCCTTTGCTCGTCCTCGAGCAAACTTAGTTTTATTCTCGACAAAAACCTAACAGCACTTTCGTAGGGAAACGCGATTGCACTGAGCTCGTGCAACAAGCCGTTAAACCTCTAGGTGTCCCTAGTAGGAGGAGTGTTGTCTCCTGAGGGTGTTCAGCGGATACTACCCACAAAATCCTATCAATTCGGCCCATTTAACTCTTATTCTCCATTTAGGTTTCCTAACAAGGAATTCTATTATCTTCGACTCGTAGATTATCCACCCATATTCTTCACACTTCCTCATTATTTAACTTAAGATTATATATGCTCTATAGACTTACTTAGCTTTCGGCATTTCCTAAGTTTTCCTTCTAGGGTTCCATCTCCACTTAGGAATTTTTATCAACTTTACTAAAGATACAAGTTCTATTCTTCACTCCTTTCTCTCATCTAAACTCCAATCACATACCTCTATGTGTGTGTAAATATCACCCCTGCACTTGGAAATTCAAATCAAGCAATCACACTCTTGTCCGTTGTCCAAAGCACTTATTAATTGGTGAATTTTTAATTGAATTTTGGTTACACATCCTTCATGCGAACGTTAATACTTCTTGAGGTACCAACAACCTATTACAAGATGTGTTTGCACTTTAAAGCGTACTTCCTAGTCTTGTAACACCCAAGGCTTTAGCAGTGACTCCCAAACCAGTTGGTCTAAGGCATTAGGTGATGAAGCACCCTCGCTAAATATTTTTCTATTTTTAGCCTTAAGTAATCACAAAAACCAGTGTTCATTTTTTTTTCTTTATTCACTTTTTTTTTCTTTTATTTTCATTGTACTAAGGACTTTAGACAAGAGCATTTCAAGGTCTCCTCTACTATTCCAAGTTTCAAGGTGCGTGTTTGTGCAATTTGTAGGGTATACATTTTCAGAATCTAGATTTAAGCTATGAATTATTTTTCAAACTTATACTCTAATAAAAATATCAATACTTTTCCTTTGTTTCGACTTAGCCCAAGAAGTGAACCCAAAATTTGCCTATTTCTAAATAAACTACAAAGGCATATACTTTCTACCGTTAAACTTTAAGGAAGGTTATTTTTAGGGTTTTTAATTTACTAAGTCTAAGATCTAGTTGTTCCTAGCCAGTTGACATATTTGTCAAACTCAAGTCAATTAGCCAAAATTGAATACATTAATTTTTATAATTTTTTGAAATTTTCAATTTTTTATGGGCTTTTCTTTTTCTAGTTTCTCTTTTTCAAATTTTTTCAATTTTTTATGATTTTTATATAAGGATGCAAATGCAAAAATATACATATGAATGCGAAGGAAGAAAACTTACCGAGCATACACCCAAACTTAAACTGGACAGTGTCCTCACTGTCATGCTGCACCAAGTGGGTTGATAGTGTCGGCAATTTCCTGTTTATTAACATATTTACAAATGATACACACCCCCAAACTTATTTGAAATAACGTTTTGGAAAAAATGATTGGAAATTCGAGGGTGAAAGTGGAGGAGATTTAATCGGTGTAGATCGGCTCATGCAAGAACAGGAGCTCCTCCGATGGGTCCGCTGTGAGGAACGGTTTTAATCGATGTCCATTTACTTTGAATAAAGTACCGTCCTCTGGATTTTCAAGATCAACCGCACCGTGCGGATAAACGGTGCGAACTACAAATGGTCCTTTCCACCTAGAACGGTGCTTGCCGGGGTGATAATGTAACCGAGTGTCATAGAGTAAAACCTGTTGACCAGGTTTTAATGTTTTTCGCAGAAGGTGTTTATCGTGGAACACCTTAGTTCGGTTTTTAGCAATTACAGCATTATCATAAGCCTCGTCCCGCAGCTCTTCTAGTTCATTTAATTGCAGCTTTCGATTGCTGCCCGCATCTCCTAATGATAAATTCAACTCTTTGACAGCCCAAAATGCCTTATGCTCAATCTCTACTGGGAGGTAGCAAGCCTTCCCGTAAACAAGCCGGTATGGAGACATGCCAAGATCGGTCTTGTATGCAGTACGGAAAGCCCATAGTGCATCGATCAGTTTAAGTGACCAATCTTTACGGTTTTTAGAAACCGTTTTCTCCAAGATTTGCTTGATTTGCCGATTCGAAACCTCGGCTTGCCCACATGTTTGGGGATGGTATGGCGTTGACAGCTTGTGGGTAATAGAATATTTGCGCATTAAGGACTCAAAAGTCCTATTGCAAAAGTGAGAACCATTATCACTCATTATCGCTCGAGGGTTCCCAAATCGAGAAAAGATATGTTCTTTAAGAAATTGAACGACAACCTTGTTGTCATTCGTTCGGCTAGGCACAGCCTCGACCCACTTTGAAACGTAGTCAACAGCCAAAAGAATATACACATTCCCAAAAGAATTAGGAATGGTCCCATGAAGTCTATTCCCCAAACATCAAAAACATCTACAACCAAAATTTGTTGGAGGGGCATTTCGTTTCTCCGCGATATCCGGCCCAAGTGTTGGCACCGGGAGCATGTCTTGCAGTATTCATATGCATCCTTGAAGAGTCGTGGCCAATAGAAACCACACTGCAAGACTTTCTCGGCTGTCTTCTTTGGGCCAAAGTGCCCGCCACATTCTTGATCGTGGCAAAAAGACAGCACACTCTTAAACTCTTTTTCCGGTACACACCGACGAATGATTTGGTCGGAACAGTATTTAAAAAGATAAGGTTCATCCTAGTAAAAACTCTTTGCTTGGGACAAGAATCGAAGTTTATCCTGTTTCGACCAATCTTTAGGGATCAAGCCGGTGGCTAAGTAGTTTACAATATCGGCGAACCATGGTTCGCAAGAAACGGTTAAGAGTTGCTCATCGGGAAAAACATCTTTGATTGGAAGTTCAAGTGTAGGCGAAGAAGGAAGTCGTGAAAGGTGATCGGCCACTACGTTCTCACATCCTCTTTTGTCCCTTATGACAAGGTCAAACTCTTGTAGCAAGAGGATCCAACGTATTAGCCTCGATTTAGCATCCTTCTTCGCAAAAAGGTAGCGAAAAGCTGAATGGTCCGTGTATACAATAACTGGAGAGCCGATTAAATAAGGCCTAAATTTTTCAAGTGCAAGCACAACTGCTAAAAACTCTTTTTCCGTTGTTGTGTAGTTTAGTTGGGCCTCATTTAGTATTCGGCTAGCGTAATAAATCACATGCGGCATCTTATTAATGTGCTGTCCAAGAACAGCACCAATGGCAAAATCTGATGCGTCGCACATAATTTCGAAAGGATGCGCCCAGTCTGGAGATGAAAGAATGGGCACAGAAATTAGGGAGTGTTTCAAAGACTCGAACGCTTCCATGCAAGTTGAGTCGAAATCAAATGTTGTGTCCTTGGCCAATAAGAGAGTCAAGGGTCTAGCAATCTTGCTAAAATCCTTGATGAACCGTCTATAAAAACCGGCATGGCCAAGTAAAGCTCGGATGTCTTTGACGCATTTAGGAGGAGGAAGATTAGAAATGACCTCAATTTTAGCTTTATCAACCTCTATGCCATTTTGCGAGATGACATGTTCTAAGACAATGCCTTTTCGTACCATAAAGTGGCACTTTTCCCAATTTAAAGTTAGGTTTTTATCCCTACAGCGGGTAAGAACTGCGTCAAGATGCCGTAAACACTCGTCGAAGGAGTCACCAAAAATGGAGAAATCATCCATAAAGATCTCCAAAAACTTTTCAACCATGTCTGAAAAGATCCCCATCATACACCGCTGAAATTTCACGGGTGCATTGCATAACCCAAAGGGCATGCGACGATAAGCAAAAGTGCCAAAGGGACAAGTAAATGTGGTCTTGTCTTGATCCTCTTTGGCTATGGGGACTTGGTTATAGCCGGAATAGCCATCTAAAAAGCAATAGAACTCGTGCCTTGCCAATCGTTCTAGCATTTGGTCAATGAAAGGTAAAGGAAAGTGGTCTTTCCTTGCCGCGGCATTGCGTTTCCTATAGTCGATGCAAACTCGCCACCCAGTTTGGATGCGAGTAGGAATTAACTCATTTGCCTCATTGGTAATGACCGTGATGCCCGGTTTCTTTGGCACAACATGAATGGGGCTAACCCATTGGCTATCCGAGATAGGGTATATGATACCACTATCAAGACATTTAACAATCTCCTTCTTGACAGCCTCTTTCATAATGGGGTTGAGGCGTCTTTGTGGATCCCTTACCGGCTTGGCATCATCCATCAAGTGTATATGATGTTCGACTATGAGGGGACTAATATCCTTGATGTCCGCCATAGACCAGCCAAAAACTTGCCGATTATTTTGTAAGACCATTAAAAGAGCTTTCTCTTGCTCAAGAGCTAGAGAGGCAGATATGATGACAGGTAAGGTCTCATTATCACCTAGATAAGCATATTTAAGGTGCGACGGCAAAAGCTTTAGTTCGAATTTAGGAGGTGAAACAATAGATGGTAACAATGGAGTAACTGTTTCAAACTCAAAGGATTTCATCAAAGGATCAAATCGAGTGTACGCAACCGAGTCGGATGGTTCAACTAACTCATCCGAAAAAGCAAAAGACTCAAACTCGGGTGGAGAGTCTTCAAAATCATCTACAAAGGTGAAAAACTCATAATCTTTGTCCGTCGTGAAAGCTGTGTCGGATTCTAGGAGGAATACACTAGTGCCGTCAACATTGCTGTGATCAAACATAAAATTTTCGAACTCACAGTCCTCCTCCGCGATCTCATTGATCGAGCAAACATCAAGTACGCTAGAATTAGGCTCGCAAGGCTGACTTCCCAACTAGAAAATATTGAGTTCAACTATCATATTACCAAAAGATAGATTCATTGAACCGTTACGACAATTGATCACCGCGTTAGAAGTCGCAAGGAATGGTCGACCAAGTATCACCGGAATTTGACTCCGGGGGTTAGCGACAGGTTGTGTATCCATAACAATAAAGTCAACAGGGAAAATGAAATCCCCTACTCTAATTAACACATCCTCCAACTCTCCCTTATGATGGGTGATGGATCGATCGGCCATTTGGAGAGTACAATGAGTGGGCTTGAGCTTTCCGACACCTAATTGGTCGTACACAGAATAAGGTAGCAAATTGACACTAGCACCAAGATCTAATAGTGCTCTATTGTTGTTCTTGTCCCTAATTGTTATCGAAATAGTAGGACAACCGGGGTCCTTGTGCTTTTGGGGTAAAGATTGGACAAGAGCATCGCTAACAGCACCAGTCACGAAAACTTTCTTTGGTACTTATGACTTCCTCTTTTTGGTGCATAAGTCCTTTAAGATTTTTGCATATGAAGGTACTTGTTGGATTGCATCCAAAAGAGGGATATTTATGCTAACCTATTTGAACAACTCTACAATCTTCTCCATCTGTGTAGTTGGTTTATTGGATCTCAACCGGTTTGGAAAAGGAACATTTTGAAAAGTTGTTGAGTCCAATTTTTGCGGATCAGATTGTGGAGTTGGAACGGATCCCCGTGTAGATGTGTTCGTGTTGTGAGAAGTGGGTCCGTTCGAGCTAGAAGAAGTAGAGCCGTGTGAAGGATGAAGAATATGCTCTAACGAAGAAGAAGAAGGTGAAGAAAATGAAGATGGACCACCGGCAGGGGTGTCATGGTTAATACCCACATTGTTTTGCAACACTTTTTCGGATCTCAACGTGGTCACAGCATTTACGTTATGATTCTACTATTCATATGCAACATGTGCGTGACCGGGATTTGGCAGTGGTTGAGACGGAAGCTTTCCTTTTTCTCGCTCTTTCAACGCAGCATTGAGTTGTGCAATTTGTGCCTCAATAGATTTGATGCTTTGATCGTGTGAGGCACTGTTTTGCACCAAAGATTGAATAGAAGTTTCTAATCTCGCTGCGGATTGTGTAGATTGCTTTAGGAATGCATCTAGACTTCTTTCGGGCGAGCTAACCTTGTCATTCTGAGGTGGAACAAAATTGTTTGGCGGGTAAGAAGTGTTTGGCACAAAATTGCTCACTTGATTAGGGTAAGGTTGCTGTTGGAAAGGTTGTTGAAATTGAGTTTGTGGATGTGCTTGTTGTTGTGGAGGAGGAGGCCTTTGAAAATTGTTGTTTCCTTGGAATTGCTGATTTTGGTTCCAAGCGAAATTTGGGTGACTCTTCCAACCCGGATTGTATGTCGAAGAGTATGGATCATTTCTTTGTCGTTGCTGAAAAGAAGCATTGACTTGATCATGTCCTTGAGTAGATGCAGTGTAAGGACACTCTTCGGTGAGATGTGATGGATCCGAACAACAAGCACAAACAGTTCATGGAGGCATAACAGGGGCAGGAGAAGGCGATGAGATTTTGGTCTCGATCGCTTCTAGCTTTTTCGTAAGAGCGGCCATCTCGGCCTTCATAGAAATCGACATATCTAAGTGATGTATGCCTGCCCTAGACTGACCAATAGAAGAAGATGATGATGTGGTCTTGGTGCTCTCCCATTGAATGGTTTGTTCACTAAGATCCTCAAGAAACTGCCATGCTTCCTCACTAGATTTGGATAGAAAGTGACCTTGACAAATGGTTTCTAGCAACTGCTTCGTTGCCGGGTTCAATCCCTCGTATAATGTTTGGCAAAGTTGCCAATTTTCGATCCCATGGTGAGGGCATTGAACGAGTAGGTCTTTGAATCTTTCAAAACACTTCCAAAATGGTTCGGAAGAAAGCTGTGAAAATTGTATAATCTCATTACGGATTCTAGCAGTTTTGTGATGAGGATAGAACTTTTTAAGAAAAGCTTTCACAAACTCTTCACAATTCTTAATTGAATGTGATGCGGTGCTGTATAGCCACTTCTCGGCTAGGTCGCATAAGGTGAAAGGAATGACCCTTAGCCTTATAGCGTTATCACTTAATTGGGTCGTTTTCATCATAGCGCAAACGTTTTGGAATTTATTGATAAAAATATATGCATCTTCGGATTCCAAGTCATGAAACTTAGGCAGCATATTGATGAAGTGAGGTTTGATCTCAAAATTGTCCCCATTTGCCGGTGGGAGGGAAAGACAAGTAGGAAGGGCGGTACAGATGGAGTAGAAGAGATCCTGTAGCGCGACTCATTTGGGCGCTTCAACAGGCGGGTGATTCGGGTTATTAGCACCTAACGGAGGTGGAATCATTCCCGTCGGTAAGGTGTTGTTAGGATTGTATCCCGACATACCATCGGAAGAAGAATTTGAAGGTGAAAGTGAAGAAGCGGAAATGATTTCGACTTCGGAGTCGTAAGGTTCGTCGGTCGGTACCAACGAAACGCGGACTAATCGGGCGCTAGTGTCCCTAGTCCAACCGGACATACACTAAAAGGGTAGTGTAGTCAAAAGATGAAAGACAGAATGTGGAGGTAAGAGAACGTCAATGAGAAGAAGTGGTGTAAGTGAGTGCAAAGATTTCTTTAGCGACAAGTTGCAAGTTTTGAAAAGATTTTCCCCTTTTTTTTATGTGAGATTTTTGCAAAAAGATTTTTAAGAAAAGACTTTTGATACAAATGCAATTAACCACAAATGCACAATCAGGCCTAAATCTAGGGTCACCTAGGTCAGCTAGACAGCTCCTAACTATTCCAAAGGGCTAAAGATAGGACCTCAAACCGCCTCTTCACCGCCAATTACGGCCAGATAAGTGCCAGGTAAGTGGGAAGGAACCACAGTAGTGGGCCTAATTAAAAACCACTAGCCTTTGACACACTTTCCTAGGCACCGCAAAGTCAGGTTATGATAAACGGCCGATGCCTATAACTAGTCCTCTGTCTTATTAAGCGCGACGTCCTTAGGGCTGAGTTTAGTATTTTTTAATTAAGAGTGGTCAATGCAAATGTTTTAAGTGATTTCTGGAGTCCTGGGAAGGGTGATGAAATCCCCACCCAATCTGAATTGGTCAAAAGCCTCTTAAAGTCCGATTAAAATATGCAAAGCAGTAAATCACTTGCAATCAATTATTTTTTAGCGCGGCGCAAAGAATCCTACAGAAAATCATTTATTGGAAGGGGGAAGAAGATTTTTAGCGCAAAGAATCCTGCAGAAGATTTGACAAAAAGATATATGGGGATTTGCAGAGGGGAGAGAGAGAAACAAACTGAGCAAAATTTCGAGCAGGCTCCGGCGGCGGTTTTGCGGCGGCGTGGAGGGTTCAGGGCTTTGGATTTTTCCTGCTGTTCTGCTGCTGAAATTCCCCTCTGTTCTGATTTAGCTTTTTCTGTTTTGAACTCTGGATTTCTCTAAATCCGTCAATCCTGCAAAAGATTCACACGAGAAACCCTTCAAACAATAAAAGATGATAAAATTTTTATATTTTTGATTTTTCAATTTTTATGATTTTTTATATTTTATATTAACCCGAAATTACAAAAAGGAAATTTTACGCCTTCCCCGGCAACGACGCCATTTGATTTAGAGAGATTTTATAGATCAAAAATATTATTACTGCAATCAAGAACGGCGTCGCTTGGTAGCTAGCCGGTGAATATGGGTCGGTCCACAGGGATGTTGTAAATCTCCTAAATGTTCTTACGAGCTAATTCCAAATGGTGTTGGATCTTTTAATTAAATCTAAAAATTAAGTTGTGTTATACTAGGATTAGGAAATTTGCTAGGATTAGGTTTAGGTAAAGTTTGGTAAATAAAGATCTACACCTCTTTCCAATGCCTTAATTTAGATATCATATTAGGGGTTATGGTAAATATTAATAAAGGGGATTAGGATGATTGGGAAGATGTTTCTTCCTCTAGATCCTTGTCCTTCCTTTCTTAATCTTTACCCTAACCTCCATGGAAGACTTACAGATCTAGGCCTTTGTACTACGGTATCACCGCTACCTCGTGGGTAGAGTGCCGTAGGGAGCGGAAGATGAAAATATGCATGGAGTCCTAATGTTCATAAGAGATTGGCAAAGAAAAGAGATGAGATATCTTCATCTCTCAAACCCTTCCCTATTCCTAACCCTAACAAGCGAGGTAACTACTCGCTCATTGAGGGATCTAACAAAGGCATAATTTTTATTTTTATTTTTTGATTTAAGAGATGAAAGATCTACTACAGATTAAAAGAAATTCTAAACTATATTAAACTAGAGCAAGAAAAGAAATTACCTAGGGCAGAAATTAAAAACTAGATCTAAGGCATAAAAATAAACCTACTTACGATTGATGCTCTCCAACTTCAAAAAAACTGAAATTTTATTGATGAATAGAGGCATAAGGAGGCATGAGAAAATACAATGATTTGGGTTCTATTTATCGGACATTGAAACCCTATGTTACAACTAATTCGCACGTCTGCATTTACCAAAATACCCATATGAAGACCTTGTCAGAGTAGACTCACGAATTGGTAAAAAATTCTCGCACCCCGGGCTCCATACGGCCGCGGAACCGCGGCCTGGGTAGGGTTTGGGCCGCGGTTCTGCGGCCCAATAGTAGACTTGGCTTCTGGGCTTTTGGATTATGGTTTAGGGCTGTTTTGTCTTTCTGTTTATTTGGTTCTTTTCTCAATTTGTCTTCTAGGTCTTCTCCAGATTTTCAGTGAACATTGTAGCGGACTTTTACCGTTGCTTCGAGATAAAATCTTGAATCTTGCAATGTCTTGTATTTTGTGAACTGATCTTTATCTAGGCTTGATCAAGATCCTTCTATTTGTTGGTTGTAGTTCCACTTTTGTATCGTCTTTTATCTTTTTTTCACCGTTGCAGATCCAAGAACCTGTAACCTGTACTATGTAGCAGACATGGGTCAAAAGCACCTGTTTTATTGTAAAATGCATAAGAATGGGGTATGTAATAATGCAATATTATGATATGAACAGGCTTCTCCCCTTGAGCCCTAGTTCTTTCCCAAAGTGGGGTTTCTGGAGATGGGTCGCCTTCTTCTTCCTGTCGTTTGGCCAGATCTTGGAGAAAGGGGTGAGATTTAAAAATCTCCCCTTTTTGAGATCTAATGGCAGATCCAAGTTTCCCTTTGTGGGTTTTGTGGTGAAAAACTACTTTGTTTTGGAAAAGGAAGAGTAGAACTCTTGATTTAATTCAAAAGGAAGAAGAAGGTTTTAGAACCTTGAGGAAGCAGAAAGAGGCACAAGCCCAAATTTTTGGGGAATGAAAAGTGTATTCTTTATTCATCATCATGTTGCCTTTTATAGGCTTACATATTTACATATAGCCCATTGGGCTTTACAAAATGGCATTTTGCCCATCCCATGGCTCATGTGCCATTTCTTTTTGCATATAAGCCATGGGCTTTACAAAAAAATTGGCTTTATGCCCATTCATGCATAAAAAATTACATAAAAATTATTTATTACATGATTTCTTGTTTGCATAGGGGTGCCGGCCGCTTCATGTTCAGGCTTGACTCGAGCATGGGCCCCCTTGATCTGGTCTTGGGCCCACTTGGCTTGAGGTTGACCTTGACTTTGACTTGGTCAATCGGGGTGCAATTTTCGACCCCAAAAATGTGCCCCCCATCAATGAATGCACACCGCATGCATGAGTTGTGTGCACGAAATTGATGGATCTTGAAGTTGGACTTCGAGATGGAACATCATTTCAGGGGCAGAGCATCATCCCGGGGAGCATGATTCCCGGGGATCAGGGCATCATTCCGATTTGCGGAGCATAATTCCAGGGTCGGAGTATCCCTCGGGGAGCATGATTCTCAGGGATCGGAGCATTATTCCAATTTGCGAAGCATAATTCTAAGGTCGGAGCATCATTCCGAAGAGTCGTAGCATAATTCTTGGATCGGAGCATCATTTCGAAGAGCGGAGCATGATTCCAAGGTCGGAGAATCATTCCGAAGAGTCGGAGCATAATTACGGGATCAAAGCATCATTCCGAAAAGCGTAGCATGATTCCAGGGATCGGAGCATCATGTCGAAGAGCAGAGCATGATTCCAGGGATCGGAGCATCATTCCGAAGAGCGGAGCAGGATTTGAGGGGATCGGAGCATCATTCCGAAGAGCGGAGCATGATTCCAAGGATCGGAGCATCATTCCGAGGTTCAGAGTATCATTCCAAAGAGCGGAGCATGATTCCAGGGATTGGAGCATTATTCCAATGAGCGGAGCATGATTCCAGGGACCAGAGCATCATTCCGAAGAACGAAGCATGATTCCAGGGATCGGAGCATCATTCCGAAGAGCGGAGCATGATTCCAGGGGATCGGAGCATCATTCCAAAGAGCGGAGCATGATTCCAAGGATCGGAGCATCATTCCGAGGTTCAGAGCATCATTCCGAAGAGCGTAGCATGATTCTAGGGATTGGAGCATTATTCCGATGAGCGGAGCATGATTCCATGGATCGGAGCATCATTCCGAAGAGCGGAGCATGATTCCAGGGGATCGGAGCATCATTCCGAAGAGCGGAGCATGATTCAAGGGATCGGAGCATTATTCAGAAGAGCGGCAGACATTCGGCCCGAAGCATAATTTCGATGCAGAGGTTGATTCCCAAGCGAAGCATAATTCCGGCATGGAAGGAAAATACTCCGAGGCGAACCATGATTTCGACACGGGGTGCACATTCTGAGACGAAGCATGATTCCGACGCAGAGCTTGCTGGTTGACTTGATTCCGAGGCGGAGCATAATTCCGACGAGGAGGTCGTTGGTTGATTCTGAGCCGAAGCATAATTCCGACAGGGAAGGCAGATACACCGAGGCGAAGCTTGATTTCGATGCGGGGTATACTGTGAGACGAAGTATGGCTCCGACGCAGAGCGAGTTGGTCGACTTGATTCCGAGACGAAGCATAATTTCGACAGGGAAGGCAGGTACACCGAGGCGAAGCATGATTTCGGCGCGGGGTGCACATTCTGAGACGAAGCATGATTCCGATACAGAGCTTGCTGGTTGACTTGATTCCGAGGCGGAGCAAAATTCCAATGAGGAGGTCGTTGGTTGATTTCGTGCCGAAGCATAATTCTGACAGGGAAGGCATATACACCGAGGCGAAGCTTGATTTCGACGCGGGGTACACTCTGAGACGAAGTATGACTCTGACGCAGAGCTTGCTAGTCGACTTGATTCCGAGGCGGAGCATAATTCCGACGAGGATGTAGATATCCCGAGGCGAAGCATGATTTCTGTTTGTGTATATGCCCTAGGGGCCATTATTGTATCATACTAGCTTGTATATTATTTAATGGAAGCTTGGGATATTCACAGTTATATTAACAGTCTTGCTAAACATGGTAGTATGCTACTTGGTTTATATCTATCTTAATATGTGTGTACGTATTGATAGTGCCCTTAGGATCTTGCTTGACTACCAGCGTTGTGATGGTAGTCACGCTAGTGGGGGCTGGGTAGTCTACAAGCACATCCTTTTTCAGGTCCCTAGTCATAGGATTATCGAGGCAGGGCATCGATACTCCGGAGTAGACTAGTGTATACGCTTCTCATCCCAGTAGGGGAGATGGTCTGTCCTACAGCCATCGGTATGTCGTACTGGAGATAGTATACAGGTGATTATTGGGTTACGGGTACACCGGACAGGACTCGCAGGGAACTGTTGGTTGGTATTATACACATTGTCTGTTAACTGTTCCCAGGTGACATGAGTGCAGCATAGTCCGCAGACTTGACACTGCTGCTTCACCTCGAGTGTGTTCCCACTGTTCTTAGATTGCTACCCTACCACGGCTCAAAGGAGTCATGCAAACAGGTAGCAGTTGGGTGCAGTCCCGAAGCACTTGGAGGCAGTGGCGGTTAGACAGGATTCGTCTCTCTCGGTATTGGGAGTTGATATCGCGCTGTGTCTGGAGAGCCATTACGCAAAGTCCCTGGCCAGGGCAAGCGAGATATACTGGTAGGTTTTCCAGTAGCTTCTCAAGGTGTAATAAGCTTCGCTCCGACATGACTTATACCGCTTTTAGGGGACTGACGCTTGCCTCCCCCTAGGCCCGATATTCGATAGTCCTAGACGAACAGACCGGACTGTACGGAGATTGTCACATCAGGCTCAGTAGGAGTTCGAATGGGTTTCCTCATCGGCCTTCTTATCGACATCTACCTGGGGACCGTTATGTACAGCTAGTACCGCTCGCGGCCTGTGGTTAAACCCACTGCCAGCGTAGTAATCGAGTCTTTAGAGTCCCACATAGAGAGTTTCCCTGCTTCGGGCGAAACGATATAGAGGTCGTATGGTTTTACGACAGGGTTCGGACGCATACGTGTTTTTACGCACGTACGATGTTCGGACAGTTTTTACTAGCAGGCTTTGGTTTAAGCCAGATTCTAGTATTGAATTTTTGGATTTATACAGTATCAGTATTTTCGTGTTTTCACGGATGGGAGGGGCGTTCTCGTAATTTGTCGAGAACCTTCTAGAAGATTGATGAGTTGGAGGCTTAGGTGGAATTTGCATTAATTGGTTTAATGACTCATGGTGTGATTCATCCATAGGAGTTAATGATGCATTTATTGTTTAAATGACTCATGAGATGAATCACAAAATGAGTTAATGAAGCATGATGATAATTGTTATTTGTTATTCATTTAATAAATATCTTATGCTTCATATATTCATAATGATTTATTATTCCAAGATCATTCTCACTCTCACCTTCTCTCTCCTCAAGCTCCCTTTCTTCAAACCCTAACCCTAACCTCTCATATGTTGAGATCAAGGGTTAGCAAGACTAATTAATCCCTAATCCTATTCTATATCCTCTAGGTTGCTTTGATTAGCACTCTTAGTTACCTAGTTACCTCATGATTAGAGGTTAAGCTTGGAGTAGTAGCTCTCGGGTGGATCTTCTATCACAAAGAGGAGGCCGACGAGGAGGTGGTCAACGAGAACAAGAAGGACTTGGTTCATTAGGTATAATCTTCTTTCATAGTAGCTAATCCCTACTATGATGTTGTTAGTTAGGGTTTGGCAAAGATCCGTAAGTTAGTCGATGTTTGTTTTAAACAAAATGATTATTTTAAACAAAATGATTGTTTTACCTATTCCGCCTCCCCGCAACTCGTGGGGTGTCTAACGTCGACTTACAGTAGTATCAAAGCATCGCTAAACCATAACTAACTTGTTGGCAAAGTCGTTAGAAATTCGATCGCAAAACAAACCCGAAAATACGACGTTTTAACCTAGTTTCTGCCGATTTTAAAACGGGGTCTAAAAATTTTTCAGGGACCCTTAAAATTACAAGCAGGGAATTATAAGGTTTCTGGAGAAATTTGGGACTGTGAGTCGGCCAAACCGCCGCGGAACCGCGGCCGATCCATGCAATCCACCGCGGATCCACGGCCGAGTTGAAGCCGAGTCGGCCCAAAATTCCCCAGTAACTCTTCTATGTTAATTTTGTATTTTCTGGGATGTTTGTTTCTGCTCAAGTTTCAGGTGCACAGTGAAGTATTTGGAGTAGAATCGGTTGTGTTTGCTTGATCGAAATTCTACGATGTTTGGCTAATTTGATTATAGCTGTGATTTATTTAATGTGTTCGTAAACCTCCCCTAACTGCTAGTATGTCGGTTGGCAGGGGGTTGCACATTTCTGTAATGGTTTTTACTGTTTGTGTTTGTGGACTTGTTGGATTTTCGTGAATGGATAGCCGGGGATGTGAGACGAGTGTTTCTTTCTTTCAAATGTAATTTGTAAATTGTTGTAATATTCTTTTGCGGGGCACTTCCGGGTTGAGGTTGTAGCCACCGTTGTATTATTTCATTTACTGATTTTTGCTCCTAGGATATGTAAGTCCATGCTACCCTTCCCCGGTACTTGCGGGGTTGCGGAATCGGTGAAAAATGATTTTTGCTAGGGTGGTAACATGGACTCATAATACGGATCTTTGTTAAACAACTACCTAACAACCTAACTAGGAGTTTTATCTACTCGGTTAGGGGGTTATACCTTTCTTGAACTCCTTCATCTTCAACTCTTGTGGTGTACGGACCGGCTTCCCCTCGTCGTCTTCTCGCGCCAAAGATGGATCAACCCGAAAGCTTCTACCTTTTGGCTTCTCTTCAAACTTGAAGAAACTAGAACGCTTGGCTTGCTAGGCCTTGTGAACTAGGATGAGTAGAGGATTATTTTGGTGTTTTTATCTCTAAGGCAATGGTTCTCAACTCATGAGAAGGGTTTGCCTTGAGCTAGAGAGAGCAAGAGGAAGAGGGAGAGCTTGAGAATGAGAGAGCTGAAGAGAGAGAAAGCCAAATGAAAAGTGAGTCAACCTCTTCTCATCTCACCTCTCATAATCCAAAATTATGATAACAAGTAATAATAATTGAGTATAATGTGATGGTTGATATCATGACAAATGACAATATCATTTCTTGCATTAAATGCAATTTGTGAAGCATCAAGCAAGCACAAGTCAATGCAAACAAATGATAGCCATTGTCATGATGGTGGTCAACAAGTCCAACCAAGTCAACTGGTCAACACAAGTCAACAAGTCAACAAGGTCAACCTTTTAACCCTAACCATGTCACTATAATACTTAATTAATATTATTGTTAATCATAATTCTAATTCTCATTAGGGTTTAGCAAAAGTCAACAGTCAACAACCCTAATGAGAATCCTCTGCCTCTGTCTCTGTCAACCGTGCATACACACCCGTATCCGCATTCCGGGGAACACGAATACAAACGAGATAAAACCAATCCCAAAACGTATTCTAGGATCTGGCTTAAACCAAAGCCCACTAGTAATAACTGCCCGGTCACTCAACGTGCATAAGTGCACGGATGTGACCGAACCCTGTCGCAAAACCATGCGACCTGTCGCAAAACCATGCGACCACTACTCTTTTGCCTAAAGGCGAATAGCTCTCTGTGTGGGAATCTAAAGACTCGACAGTACGGTGGCAGTGGGTTTAACCACAGACCGAAAGCGGCACTAGCTGTGCGTAACGGCCCCCAGGTAGATGCCGATAAGAAGACGGACGAGGTGAAACCCATCTGAACTCCTACTGAGCCTGAATGTGACAATCTCCGTACAGTCCGGTCTGTTCGTCTGAAACATCCCATGGCGGGCCTAGGGGGCGGTAAACGTCAGTCCCCTAATAGCGGTAAACGTCAGTCCCCTAATAGCGGTACAAGTCGTGTTGGAGTGTAGCCCAGAACACCCTGAGATAACACTGGTAACCTACCAGTATATCTCGCTTGCCCTGGCCAGGGACTACTTGTGTAATGGCTCTTCTAGACACAGCGCGATGTCAACTCCCAATACCGGGAGAGACGAATCCTGTCTAACCGTCATTGCCTCCAAGTGCTTCGGGATTGCACCCAACTACTGCCTGTTTGCACGACTCCTTTGAGCCGTGGTAGGGTAGTAATCAAAGTACAGTGGGAACACACTCGAGGCGAAGTGACAGTGTCAAGTCATCGGACTAAGCTGTACTCATGTCACGTGGGAACTGATAACCGACGATAGGTATAGTACCAACCAATCAGTTCCCGATGAGTCCTGTCCAGTGTACTCGTAACCTAGCGAGCACCCGCATGCTATCTCAAGTACGGCGTACTGACGGCTGTGGGACAGACCGTCTCCCCTGCTGGGATGAGAAGCGCATACGCTAGTCTACTCCGGAGTATCGATGCCCTGTCTCGATAGTCCTACGAATAGGGACCTGTATAAGGATGTGCTTGTGGATTACCCAGCCCCCACGAGTGTGACTGCCATCACAACGCTGGTAATCAAGCAAAGATCCTAAGGGCTCTACTAATATTTATAAGCAATATGCTAAATGAAACACATGCACATATTAAAGTAGAAACAAACCAAGTAGCATACTGCCATTTTTAGCAAGATTGTCTATACAAGGTGAATATCCCAAGCTTCCATTAAGTAATATACAAACTAGTATGATACAGTAATGGCCTATAGGGCATATACACTAACAATCTCCTACTTGCACTAAGGCCATGTACTGGCGTATCGAAGACCTATCATCTCGATCAGCCGCTCGAACTGAGTCTGGGGCAAGGCCTTGGTGAATGGATCTGCAGTGTTATCTTCTGAAGCAACCCTCCGAACCTCGATCTCCTGGCGATCCACGATCTCCCTGATCAGGTGATACCACCTCAAGATGTGTCTAGATTTCTGATGGGACCTGGGTTCCTTCGCTAAAGCTATAGCCCCGTTGTTGTCGCAATACAGAGGTATTGGATCAACAATGGACGGAACCACCTGAAGTTCTTTCAAGAACTTCCTTATCCAGACGGCTTCTTTTGCGGCATCTGCAGCAGCGATATATTCCGCTTCCATCGTCGAGTCAGCAACGGTTTCCTGTTTGGAACTCTTCCAACACACCGCCCCTCCATTGAGGGTAAAGACAAAACCCGACATGGACTTGGAATCATCCTTGTCACTCTGGAAGCTGGAGTCAGCAAAGGCCTCGATCTGGAGGTCTTTTCCGCCATACACCAAGAACATCTCCTTAGTCCTTCTCAGGTACTTGAGAATGTTCTTTACCGCTATCCAGTGTTTCTCCCCAGGGCTTGACTGATACCGGCTTACTACACTCAGTGCATAAGCTACATCCGGTCTGGTACACAACATCGCATACATTATAGAGCCTACCGCAGAAGCGTAGGGTATAATAGACATGCGATCCCTTTCCAAATCAGTCTTGGGAGACATCTCTTTGGAGAGGGTGATCCCGTGACAAGCCGGTAGATTACCGCGCTTGGAATCTTCCATACTGAATCTTTTCAGTATGGTGTCGATGTACCTGGACTGCGAAAATCCCAACATCCTCTTGGATCTATCACGATGGATCCAGATCCCCAGAATTTAATTGTCATCACCCAGGTCTTTCATGGAGAACTTGTGTGACAAGAACCCCTTGACAGATTGTAGCATAGGAATGTCATTTCCTATCAGAAGAATGTCATCCACGTATAGAACGAGGAATACGATAGTTCTTGCTACAAATCTACTATAGATGCATGGTTCATCTGGATTTTTGATAAAGCCAAATTCTTTGACCGTCTCATCAAAACAGATGTTCCAACTCCGCGATGCCTGCTTTAGTCCATAGATGGACTTAAGCAACTTGCACACCTTTCCGCTGCTCCCACTCTGAATGAAACCCTCTGGCTGGTCCAAATAAACACACTCTTCTAAATTTCCATTTAGAAAAGCGGTCTTTACGTCCATCTGCCAAATCTCATAATCGTGGAAGGCAGCAATGGCAAGAAGGATCCGAATGGATTTCAGCATAGCCACTGGAGAAAAGGTCTCGTCATAGTCCAAACCAGGTCTTTGATGAAAACCCTTTGCAACCAGTCTAGCTTTATAGGTCTCAACCTGTCCATCTACACCAATCTTCCTTTTGAAGATCCACTTGCATCCTACGGGTTTTACCCCATCTGGAGCAATGTCCAACGTCCATACTTTGTTGGTGTACATGGACTCCATTTCGGTCCGCATTGCATCCAGCCATTTTACCGAGTCAACGCTCTGAACGGCCTGCTGGAAGCTAGTAGGCTCATCATAATCAATGATGCAGTCCTCTCTATCCCCGTCTATGAGAAAACCGTAGTATCTCTCGGGTAGATAAGATTGCCTACTACTCCTGCGGAGCGGCGTAGGAATGTCCTATTCTTTTGAACCCTCTGGTTCTACTGAGCTCTCAGTAATAGCTCGTGGTTCTGGAATTTCTTCCAGTTCTACTGCGCTCCCACTTATCTGGTTTTCCAAAAACTCAGTTTCCAAGAAGCAGGCATGACGAGAAACAAAAACCTTTTGTTCCTCTTCGCAATAGAAGAAATATCCCTTGGAGTTCTTTGGATATCCCACGAACTTGCACTGTACTGAGCGTGCCTCGAGTTTGTCCGTATGCTGCTTTTTGACAAAAGCCGGACATCCCCATGTCTTAATGTGCTTAAGATAGGGTTTTTTCCCACACCACATCTGATATGGCGTGGTAGGCACAGTCTTAGTTAGAACTCGGTTCAAAAGATATGCGGCTGATTCTAGCGCATATCCTCAGATTGATCGTGGTAACTCAGCGTTACTCATCATGGAACGTACCATATCCAATAGGGTCCTGTTCCGTCTCTCTGATACACCGTTGTGTTGCGGAGTGTATGGAGGAGTAAGCTGAGAGAGAATTCCATTCTCTTTTAGGTAATCCAGGAACTCGGCACTCAAGTATTCACTACCTCGATCCGATCTCAGTGTCTTGATACTTTTGCGGTTTGTTTTTCTACTTCATTCTTATATTCCTGGAATTTTCCAAAGGCTTCGGATTTATGTTTCATTAAGAAAACATATCCGTACCTTGAAAAGTCATTCGTAAAAGTTGTGAAGTAAGAAAAACCGCTTCGCGTATGTGTAGATATTGGACCGCACACGTCGCTGTGTACGAGTTCCAAGAGCTCGCTCGCTCTTACTCCGTGTCCAGTGAACGGAGTCTTTGTCATCTTTCCTTTGAGACAGGATTGACAAGTTGCATATGATTGATATTGGAATGGATCCAAATGTCATTCTGTATGTAACTTAGTCAATTTTCTCTCATTGATGTGACCCAGTCTACAATGCCATAAGAAAGCCTGATTAGTTTCCGGAGACTTTCTTTTGTGTGTATTCTTGACATTGAAAATCTGTGGTTGGTTTAATACGTATATACCATTGCTTAATGTACCTGACCCAATCAGAACTTGATTAAGGTGAATGTTCACAACATTACTTACAAATGCAAATTCATAACCTTCTTTAGATAATAAAGATACAGAAATGATATTAGAAGTTGCATTGGGTACAAAATAGCAATTACGCAAAACCAAAATGTATCCATCTGACAAGCCCAGGTGATAGTCCCCTACGGACTCAGCATCCATGCCAGCTCCGTTTGCAACTCTGAGGGTCGTATCACCTGCCTTCAAAACCCTACGCTTTCTCAGTGCCTGCAAAGAATTACAGATATGAGATCTTGATCCGCTATCCAATACCCAGGAAGTAGAGTTTATTGAAAGACAGTTTTCAATAACATACACACCTGAAGCTGAAGCCGCAATTTGCTTTAGATCCTGTGTTCTGGCCTTCCAAGCCCTGCAATCTTTCTTCCAGTGTCCCTTCTTATGACAATAGAAGCACTTTTCCTTTCCTACAAGCTGCCCCGCTACCTTTGTTGCCTTTGCTTTTCCCTTCGTATCCACTTTACTAACACCGCCCCTTGGTTTGGCGGGGGCTTTCTTCTTCTTTCCCTTGGCTTTCTCCTTGGACCTAGAAGAGGAAGATCCTCCTACAAACAAAGTTGATGTTTCCCTACCTTTCTGTAGGGTGCCCTCTGCACTCCTCAGCATGTTGAGGAGCTCCGGAAGTTCAACTTCTTTTCCTTGCAAGTTGAAGTTCAGGATGAACTGGGCGTAAGTGGAAGGAAGGGACTGGAGAATCAAGTCCGTATAGAGCTCGTTCTCTAACGTGGTCCCAAGGTCCGCGAGCTCCTCAATGAAGCCAATCATCTTAAGCACGTGTTCCGCTACCGATGATCCGATGGCCAACCTTGCCGAAAATAGCTTCTTCGACACTTCGTATCTTGCGATACGAGATTGCTCTCCATACAGTTCTTTTGTATGGAGAAATATGGATTCGAGGTCCATATTCTCGTGCCTCCTCTGATGTTCATTGTCCATAGAGGCAAGCACGAGGCACTTGGCCTTCGCGCAATCGATCTCCCAGGTCTTGCGGATTTCCCTATCCACGACGCTGGAGGTGGGACCTGGGACAAGGAGAGCTTTGGTGGTAAAAAGATACCCCAGCTTGTTGTAAGTGATTGCCATCTTGACATTCCTAAGCCAATCTTTATAGTTTGGCCCTGTCAGTATGTTTTTATCTAGAAGTAACTTAAGTACAGTCATGTCGATTGGTCGCTGCAATTAGGAGAGAGAGAAGAAACACTCAGCATGATACTCTTGCAAGTTTAGAGTGGTTTTTAGTTTGTCTAAACAGGATGGCTCCCACTGTATCTCAAATTCCTCCTTAAACCAAAATGGAAGAATTAGTCGGAATCAATCTCACCATACAATACTTGCTTACCCGTTCAGCCAGGCCAGTGTTGGTACTTCGAGGGAGGTTTTCCAACACTTTCGCGAAGTTCCTTAATTAAATAACCTCTTTTCCCTGGGGGCGTAGCCCCGCTAACACCTTTCTAGACACCTACTTGGTTTATAGCATTGATCGTTAAGTGAGAAATTTTCCGAGGAGTAGAATATACTCACAGTAGGATCGGGATCCAAATATCATCGCGTGACAAAACTGAAGGAATCCTACCAGAATCATCACGCTCCAAATGGTATGCAGCGCTAGCAAGTTTCAGGTTCTTTTGAAACTCCCGATGTGGATTTTTGCCCCATGCTCTTATGACCTGGACTTTGGCCAACAAATCATAAGTCATATGTCAAGTTCTACCCGTCATTCTCCAGGTTAATTTGAACCCACCCGTACCTACCCTTGACTTTGGCCAACAAGGCGGTACGACTGTCCCAAACCAACGCATCTATCTATGCTGCACATGAATACCAAATAGCTACTAATCACTATGTCTTCACTTTGGCCAACAAACACAGCTTGAATACTATTGACTATTCATGTGAAACGACGGAGGGCTACGAATGGTTTTGGCGAAACCGTGAACGTAGTGAACTTGATATAATCGATGGAACGAGATAGCTTTTACAAAAGGAGTGGCTCAAGCTCCGCATTTAAAAGTTGGTTTTTGAAAAGAACCGAGTGGTTTTTGAAAGTGTTCCAACGACTTTACTTTGGTTTATTTTCTTGCATTAATTTTAATGCGTCCCATCATTTAATCCTACCATTGCAGAAAATAACCAAAATTTGACGTACGCTTATGCCATCCGCATTCGCCACGGGGCTCGTCATTACCCGTTAGGTTACTTAACTAACGACAGAGCGGGGGCTGGACTAGCGCGGATGCAAAACATAAGCAACGCCTAAATAATATCATATATAGATATATTGCAATGATAGCCATTTCAGATCACAGATGAACACATTGGATATACTAGGAAGAGCCTGTAACGAAAAGCGGATTACACGGTCGCGGTGAATAGCCAATACCCCACCTTAGACCGCTACAGGTGCGGCAAACTACCCGCCAAATATCCGAAGCGGAGCAACCTCCCTCAACGACGTGAGTAGGCCACTCGGCACTTCGAGATACCCGGTAGTTTGTGCACCCCACCTTGGGTCTATCCTAGGAGAAAAAACAGTAAAAAGAAATTATACAATGACGGATACAACCCCGACCCGGTTGTGCGGCCATACAAATAATATTACATCAATTTACATATTACATGAATTGAAAGAAAAGAAAACTCTCATCTCACAACCCCCGGCTATTCACCCGCGACAATCCAATGAGTTCATATACACATACCATCAACATTACAGATCACAGATATGTATAACCCCCACTAATCAACGTATAGCGATTAGCAGACGTTCAATACATATAACACATCACAGATATAAACCCGTTAGCTTTAGTCTTTAGAAGTTCGATCAAAATACGGTTTTTTAAGCCCCAAAAACAAATTTTGCTTTCTGGAAAATCTGGGCAGAAAAACCATATTGTAAAAATCCCAAAACACCCCTATGACCTCACTGCAAGAAAAATAGTCCACGGCCGAGTTAACTCGGCTGCGGATCCGCGGCGGGAGCAAGCTCCTGCTGCGGTTCCGCGGCGCGTTGATGGGCTCTCTGGACCATTTTTCTACAGTGAGATGTAAAAACCCTGAGTCGAATTTTAAGGCAAGATTTATTATTTTTGGAACAGAGGAAAAATTCGACAGAAAGTATGCAACCCGGGTGTTTTTCGCGACTTTTTCTACGATCGAACTTCTACTTACATGGCTAATATGTTAGATAGTGTTTAACTAATCTCTGATACCACTGTAAGTCCATGCTACCCTTCCCCGGTACTTGCGGGGTTGCGGAATTGGTGAAAAACGATTTTTGCTAGGGTGGTAACATGGACTCATAATACGGATCTTTGTTAAACAACTACCTAATAACCTAATTAGGAGTTTTATCTACTCGGTTAGGGGGTTATACCTTTCTTGAACTCCTTCGTCTTCAACTCTTATGGTGTACGGACCGGCTTCCCCTCGTCGTCTTCTCGCGCCGAAGATGGATCCACCCGAAAGCTTCTACCTTTTGGCTTCTCTTCAAACTTAAAGAAACTAGAACACTTGGCCTGCTATGCCTTGTGAACTAGGATGAGTAGATGATTGTTTTGGTGTTTTTATCTCTAAGGCAATGGTTCTCAACTCATAAGAAGGGTTTGCCTTGAGCTAGAGAGAGCAAGAGGAAGAGGGAGAGGTTGAGAATGAGAGAGCTCAAGAGAGAGAAAGCCAAATGAAAAGTGAGTCAACCTCTTCTCATCTCACCTTTCATAATCCAAAATTATGATAACAAGTAATAATAATTGAGTATAATGTGATGGTTGATATCATGACAAATGACAATATCATTTCTTGCATTAAATGCAATTTGTGAAGCATCAAGCAAGCATAAGTCAATGCAAACAAATGATAACCATTGTCATGATGGTGGTCAACAAGTCCAACCTAGTCAACCGGTCAACAAAAGTCAACAAGTCAACAAGGTCAACCTTTCAACCCTAACCATGTCACTATAATACTTAATTAATATTATTGTTAATCATAATTCTAATTCTCATTAGGGTTTAGCAAAAGTCAACAGTCAACAACCCTAATGAGAATCCTCTGCCTCTGTCTCTGTCAACCGTGCATACACACCCGTATCCGCGTTCCGAGGAACACGAATACAAACGAGATAAAACCAATCCTAAAACGTATACTAGGATCTGGCTTAAACCAAAGCTCACTAGTAATAACTTCCCGGTCACTCAACATGCACAAGTGCACGGATGTGACCGAATCCTATCGCAAAACCATGCGACCACTACTCTTTTGCTTAAAGGCGAATAGCTCTCTGTGTGGGACTCTAAAGACTCGACACTACGCTGGCAGTGGGTTAACTACAGACCGCAAGTGGCACTAGCTGTGCGTAACGGCCCCTAGGTAGATGCCGATAAGAAGACGGACGAGGTGAAACCCATCTGAACTCTTACTGAGCCTGAATGTGACAATCTCCGTACAGTCCGGTCTGTTCGTCTGATACATCGCATGGCGGGCCTAGGGGGCTGTAAACGTCAGTCCCCTAATAGCGGTACAAGTCGTGTCGGAGTGTAGCCCAGAACACCCTGAGATAACACTGGTAACCTACTAGTATATCTCGCTTGCCCTGGCCAGGGACTACTTGTGTAATGGCTCTCCTAGACACAGCGCGATGTCAACCCCTAATACCGGGAGAGACAAATCCTGTATAACCGTCATTGCTTCCAAGTGCTTCGGGACTGCACCCAACTACTGCCTGTTTGCACGACTCCTTTGAGCCGTGGTAGGCTAGTAATCAAAGTACAGTGGGAACACACTCGAGGCGAAGTGACAGTGTCAAGTCAGCGGACTAAGCTGTACTCATGTCACCTGGGAACTGATAACTGACGATAGGTATAGTACCAACCAATTAGTTCCCGAAGAGTCCTGTCCAGTGCACTCGTAACCTAACGAGCACCCGCATACTATCTCAAGTACGACGTACTGACGGCTGTGGGACAGACCGTCTCCCCTGCTGGGATGAGAAGCGCATACGCTAGTTTACTCCGGAGTATCGATGCCCTGTCTCTATAGTCCTACGACTAGGGACCTGTATAAGGATGTGCTTGTGGATTACCCAGCCCCCATGAGTGTGACTGCCATCACAACGCTGGTAATCAAGCAAAGATCCTAAGGGCTCTACTAATATGTATAAGCAATATGCTAAAAGAAACACATGCACATATTAAAGTAGAAACAAACCAAGTAGCATACTACCATTTTGAGCAAGATTGTTTATACAAGGTAAATATCCCAAGCTTCTATTAAGTAATATACAAACTAGTATGATACAGTAATGGCCTCTAGGGCATATACACTAACAGGATAGACCTAAGGTGGGATGCAAAAACTACCTGGTACTTTGAAGTGTTTAGTGGCCTACTCACGTTGTTGAGGGAGACCGCTTCACTTCGGGTACTTGGCGGGTAGTTTGCCGTACCCATAGGGGTCTAGGGTGGAGTTTTGGCTATTCATCGCGACTGTGTAATCCGTCTTTCTTTGCAGGCTTAAAAAGAATGCGGATTCGTAGAAAATCCAATATGTTCATCTGTGATCTGGAATGCCTATTATTGCGTCTGACGAATGTACAATATCTATATATGATAGCTATTTGTCACGACCCAAGTTTGGATGTGACCGGCACTTAGATTGCATCATATTTAAAGATATGCACACTGTCCAAGTAAGCCGAAAACCAAGATCAAAATCCTTTTTGCGGAATTCTTTATATAGAAAATTTAGTTTATTAAGTAAAAATCACATGTTATGATGTTAAAATATTAAACAAGTGTAAGGTGTTAAGTTTGGTTGCATCCCTAGTTGGGATCAACAATATCAACAGGGGAAAATAAAACCTCAGTATATAGGGCATCAATACGAATCTCAGACATAAAGAAATGAAACACAATTTATAGACTAAACTATCTCAACTGTCAATAATATACATATCATCTCTCACTCTAAGTAATATACAGGTCTGATGGAGATTTTCTAGATACAAAATACAATACCAAAAGAGAAGGTTACTATATATGTAACCCACCTATCAAAAGATGTGATAAAGCTGCAAAAGTAGATCTGCACCGCAGCTAACCGTCCACTCTACCCCTGCAAGGAACTGTGACACAACAGGGGTGAGTTGCCAACTCAGTGAATATAACTAACATATAACGGTTAATTATATAAATATGACGATCATACTAACAGAGATGTGAACAAGTATAATGTATGATTATGTATAAAAATCAAGAATCTATAATATGAATCTCATAGTATACACTGAAATCCCATCTTTTATTCCCAATAAAATTCATTTCCCCGTGTCCATCATCGACACAAAACTTACATTTCTCACAGGCATCATTTCTCGAATGATCCTGAAATAAACAATACCGGTCTTTATCCTCTACATATACGCCGTGTTTTTACCACTATCTCCGGTATCGAGTAACCTCGCTAGGCTCCCCCGCCTCAATGCGGCTATCCTGCCCCTTGGTCTCGACCGGGTCCACCATGTATCCAACTGTATATCTCCTCCACTCAGTATGGATAATGTAAAATCCGCGACCGTATATCTCCCCTACTCGGTCCGGAATAAAACCAAATCATAAAATATCTCATGGTGGACATGACACATCAATCATAAAAATCACTGGATTTATGTAATAATATTCAAAAACTCAAAACCACAAATCCCCAATAATACATTTCCCTCTTATATCAACATGAAATACGACGATACTAACATGAGAATCATTTTAACAAGAATTTTGCTAATTGTAAAAGTGACATAGTAATATCGACGAGGTGTGTGTAACATATAAGATGTGCACGTGGCAGGACTCGTCGATACTTGTGTAGTGTTCTAGCAACTAAGCAAGATATGGGTGACTTATGAATACATAATGTTAATTTAGCATATCAAATAATTCATTTATTTAAATAAAACTACGGGCGTAAAACGCCATCTTTACAAAATTCCCCGGTAAATGTTTAATCTACTCGCCGGAAAACGTCGAATCTATTCAGGAATTGCCAATCCTTTCCCTTTCCTTGCTGCCTCCGCAAATCCCGTATTCGAATCTAATATCACAATTTAATTTATATAAGTAAACGGCTACTCCGACATGACGGAAATGAAAAACACCCGTTCCCACGTACTAGTTATATTGTAAACGACTATATCGAGCTATTAAATACTTAACCTTACTGGATTTTAACCCTAACCTGTATCGCTACATAATTTAAATCGCGATGCGTTTTAATCGTGTCTTATTTGGTGTTTTAAGATATCCTTTCCGATATACGCTTCCAGATTCTATCTGCAGTGGAACTAATTTATTTAAACAATACCAAAATGGCCAAAATGATCTACTGAAACCCACACAATCACCCAAAACACCCTAGCTATCCACAAATCCGGCGACGTCGGATTTCCCATGTTGGTCGCCGGTCCAAATCCGAGCCCTTTGGTTCGTGATCCTATGGTTTTCTCTAGGTGTTCATGCCTTATCTTCATAATTTGTTTTTATTTGAATTTAAATTCTGAACTAAATGTTTTCTATCACCTTTTCATTTACCCCCTTAACAATTTTTCCATTTGCATAAAATTCCTAAACTTCACCTAAAAACCCCTCACAACTTAGTTTATTATAAAACACACATTTTATTAAAATGAAACTAAAATTGTCACTAAAACCCTTATAACTTATTTATGTTGCATACTAAATTTTTTATTTAAATTGTTTTACATAGAACTTATGAAACTTGACTTATTTGTTTCTAACAACTTTGCGATATATCATATTATTATTAAATTAATTAATTTTATTTATTTCTAAATTTTCAGAATGCTACACTATTAGATGTCACTTATGTTTTACACTCGCGCTAGCCCAGCCTCCGCTCTGTCGTTAGTTAAGTAACCTAACGGGTAAATGGCGGGGACCAGTGGCGAATGCGGATGGCATAAGAGGACGTTGTATTTTCGTTGTTTTCTGCAATGATAGGTTAATGATGGGACGCATTATATTAATGCAAAGAAAATAAACCAAAGTTGAATCTTTGGAATAGTTTAAAAGAAACCACTCGGTTATTTTTAAAACAGAAGATATTTTTAATTGCGGAGCTTTAACCACTCCTTTTAAAAGCTATCAGGTTCCTTCGATCATATCAAGTTTACTATGTTCACGGTTTCGCCGAAACTATTCGTAGCCCTCCGTCATTTCATTTGGGTATTCAGTAGTATTCAAGCTATGTATTTTGACCAACGCCAAGGCATAGTGTTTGGTAGCTGCTGGGTATTCATTTATTGCATAGATAGATGAGTTAGTTTGGGACAGTCGTATTATCATTTGACCAACGTCAGGGGTATGTACAGATGGGTTCAAATTAACAAGATAATGATGGGTAGAACTTGACATGTGACTTATGACATTTTGACCAACGCCAAGGTCATAAGAGCATGGGGCAGAAATTTATATCGGGAATTTCTAAAGAAACTGAAATTTGCAAAGAGATGCATCCCATTTGGAGTGTGATAATTTTGGTAGGATTCCTTCAGCTTTATCACACGATGATATTTGGATCCCGATCCTACTGTGAGTATCCGCTACTCATCAGGAGATTCGTCACTTAACGATTAATGCTATAAACCAAGTAGGTGTCGAGAAAGGTGTCAGCGGGGCTACGCCCCCAGAGAAAAGAGGTTATTTAATTAAGGAACTTCGCAAAAGCGTTAGAAAACCTCCCTCGAAGTACCGACACTGTCCTGGCTGAACGGTTAAGCAAGTATTGTACGGTGAGAATAGTCCTGGCTAGTTCTTCCTTTTTGGTTTGAGGAGGGATTCGAGAAACGGTGGGAGCCATCCAGTTTAGATAAACTAAAAACCACTCTAAACTTGCAAGAGCATCATGCTAAAGTGTTCCCTCTTTCTCTCAATTGCAGCGATCCAGAACATGACAGGCCTTAAGTTACTATTAGAAAAAAATATTCTGACAGGGCCAAACTATAAAGATTGGCTGCGGAATGTCAAAATGGCTTTGACTTATGACAAATTGGGGTATTTCCTTACTACTAAGGCACCTGCTGTCCCTGGCCCAAAATCCAGTAATGCGGATAAGGAAATCTGCAAGACCTGAGAGTTAGATTGCGCGAAGGTTAAATGCATCGTGCTTGCCTCTATGAATAATGAACATCAGAGGAGGCACGAGGATATGGATCTTGAATCCATATTTCTCCATACAAAAGATCTGTATGGAGAGCAATCTCGTATAGCAAGATACGAGACCTCGAAAAACTTGTTTCAGTCGAGGCTGGTTGTCGGATCACCTGTAGGAGAACATGTCCTAAAGATGATTGGCTATATAGAAGAGCCCGCGGACCTCGGGATGACTTTGGAGAACGAGCTCTATACAGACTTGATTCTTCAATCCCTTCCTTCCACCTACGCCCAGTTTATTCTGAATTTCAACATTCAAAGAAAAGAAGTTGAACTTCCAGAACTCCTTAACATGTTGAGGAGTGCAGACGGCACCTTGCAGAAGGAAAGGGAAACACCCGCTATGTTTGTTCGCGGTGCTTCCTCTTCCGGGTCCAAGGCTAGGGCCAAAGGAATGAAGAAGAAGGCCGCTACCAAACCAAGAGGAGGTGTTGGTAAGGTGGGAGCTAAGGGAAAGGCAAAGGTTGCGGTGCCAGTAGTGGCAAAGGACGAGTGCTTCCACTGTCGTAGGAAAGGGCACTGGAAGAAAGATTGCAAATCTTGGATTGCCAAGAACCAGGAACCGAAGCAAGCTGTGGCTTCGACTTCAGGTGTGTTTGTAATTGAAAATTGTCTGTCAATCAACTCTACTTCCTGGGTATTGGATACCGGATCAGGATCTCATATATGCAATTCATTGCAGGCACTGAAAACCCGTAGAGTGCTGAAGGTTGGTGATATGACCCTCCAGGTTGCTAACGGAGCTAGCGTGGGTGCTGTGTCCGTAGGGGATTATCACCTTGGATTGACGAGTGGACATATTTTGGTTTTTCATAACTGTTTTTGTATACCCAGTTTAACGTGTAATATCATATAAGTTTCGTTGTTATCAAAAGAAGGTTATGGTTTCACGTTTGTAAGCGATGTTGTTAACATCCACCTTAATCATGGTTTGATTGGGTCCGGTACACTAGATAACGGTATATATGTCTTAAACCAATTACAGATTTTCAATGTCCAGAACACATTAAAAAGAAAGTCTCCAGATATTGTTAGTTGTATGTATGCCCTAGAGGCCAGTATTGTACAGATGATGTATATTATATTGGATACTTGGACATATATAGAGAGGACTTTCTTGCTCGACATGATAGTATTCTATCTGGTTGCTCTTTACTTTAACATGTATACTTGTCTCTTTATACTGTCTTATAGTTACATGTTGGTAAAGCCCTTAGGATGAGTACTTGATACCTGGACTATGATGCGGATCATACTAGTGGAGACATGGTAGTCCACAAGTACATCCTTCAAGGTCCCTAGTCGTGGGTGTATCGAGACGGGGCATCGATATACCAGAGTAGACTAGCGTATACGCTTCTCGACCCATGAGATGGGCGTTGGATGATCCCATATCCATTGGTGTTTGACATCATAGATGGTATACGGGTGCTCAGTGGAGACTGGGTACACTGGACGGACTCGCCGAGAACTCCCAGATGGTATTATACCTCACGTCAGATGGCAGTTCTCTGGTGACACTTGTGCAGGTTAGTCTGTAGACCCGAGATCATCATAGAGTCTTGTGTGATTCCCACTGTGCTTTGATTTCCACCTTACCACGTCCATGAGGGCGTGCAAAACGGTGTTTTTTGGGTACAGTCCCGAGTCACATGGAGGCAATGAGCGATAGGAGGGGTTTCGTCTCTCCCGGTATTGGGGGTTGATGTTGCGTAGTGCTCGATTGGCCGTAACAGGGAAGTCCCTGGTCAGGGCTGATATAGAGATTTACTGATAAGTATTACCAGTAGTTTCTCGACCCGTTATGAGCCTCACATCGGCACGACTTATCGGTTATTGGGGTCTGACGTTTACCACCCCTAGACTTGATATGCGACATATCAGACGAGGAGTCCGGACTGTATGGGAAGTGTTACCGGCAGGCTTTTACAGGAGTTGGAGCGGGCTTGCTTGCTGATCTTCTGATCGCTCAATACCCGGGTAGTCGTTACGTCCAACTAGTACCGCTGACGGCTTATGGGTGCTTGATGTGATCATCACCTACTGCCGGCGTATTGACGAGTCTTTAGAGTCCTACATAGAGGTTTTACTGGCTCAGGAAAAACGAAATAGGGGCGCATATGTGATATGTGTGAGACCGAGAATAATGCGTGTATGTGATACCGTATTCTATTCTCGCGTCTTTTTTGTATCGGTCGATTATATATGATATAGCCGGGTTATCGAATCAAGTGTTGATTCGATAAGTCGATACATTGAATGTTAGTCGGTTATATGTGATATGACCGGATTATTAAGTCAAGTGTTGATTTAATAATTTATTGTATAATTGTATATTTGATATACTAGTTTACATTAACTAACACATGTTCACTTAGGGTTTTTTCTCACATGTACACATCTTTACTATATATATGATATTTATTAAAATGTGTTATATTTTTGTATCATGGTTGATGATACATAATCCATGGGTGTATGAGACTTACACTATGCTAATTTTTAGTTTGGGTTTTTAATATTTAAATTAATTACAAAATCAAGTGGAGGATTAGAAAATGCATGAAGCTTGTGGAAGCTTGTGGATGCATTGACTAATTCAACTTGAGTTTGTTTTTACTATGGATTTTTATTAACCCAACCATAACAATTAGTCTTGGGTTAAGTCTCTACAAGAGTTAGTATATGATACTCACTCACCATGGTTAGCCTTCTCACTTGATCATTATCCTCATCTTTTTCATTCTTCTTCTTCTTCATTGCCAAAAAAAAAAGAAAAGCTTGCTAGGGTTTGATCAAAAGTGAGATAGATTGTGAGAAATAAAAATCCAAAGAGCACCCACTTCCTATTTATCCATCCTCTACTAGACTAGCACTTTAGTATAGGGTGTTTTCTTTACTAATTCTCAAATTAGTGAAGTAGTAGCTTGAGTCGGAATTCCCTCGACGTAGATCATCTTCGGCCTTAGAGACTTCAAGCAAGGTCGCATCTTTCGCCTCGTGAAGCCATGCAAGAGCCCGGGAGAACCTTGATCGCAGCGAAGGGACTTCAACAAGGAGCAAATGAAGTGAAGGACTGATCTACAAAGGTTGTTTTTCGTGTTCCCTTAGAAGTAAAGTTGTTTACTTACTATTAGTTTCGCCTAAACTCTATTATACGATCTTGCTTAGGGTTGTTCGGCACATAAAAATTTAATTTTGACATGGTCGATGCCATGTAGAGCCTTGTTAATATGCCTAGTAACCCTGCAGTGGTTTCAGAGCCTAGCTAGAGTATTAGGCGATGTGTTAACGAAGTTAAAACTCCGAACGAACCCAAATACGTCAAAATGAACCCCTCTCTGTACATTTTTTAAAATCTGTGATTTTTTTGAATTAAAAATACCTAAAAAAATCAGCAGGTAAATATAAACATTACTGTAGAAAACGAGCCCATAAACAGTAATATCCACCGCGGAACCGCGGCCATAGCCCTCTTGGGCCGCGGAACCGCGGCCGTACTGTAGCAATGGGCTTTGGGTTTTCTACAGTAATGTCTATTTATGTGTTTATATCTTTCTGGGTATTTTTTTATTCTGACCCAAGTGTTGAAATTTTTGGGGTTTATTTTGTAATCGTCGATTCGATCGGAGAATTTAATTTTGTTTTGTTATTCCGGATAATTAAGAATGTATTAAAATGTTCGAACGGATATCATTAACTCAATTTTTCCCGGCACGAAAAACATTCAAGTGTTGAATTTTTCTCGGGTTTAAATCTTTCGGAAAAACGTGCATGTGACGCGATGGACCCTCTAGAAGACAACAAACCTTAACTCGATTATGTGACCGTCTTGAACTGCCTTTTGAACCTTAGGGTTTGGGGCAGTACGGCGTGCCACATGTGAGGCGTTGGCTTGACCCTTCTACGGCTGGAACATTGCTACTGTGATGTATTCTGGAATTTTTGAACTCCGCTCAAGTGTTGAGCTATTATGGAAATCATGAGTATTTGATTATTCGATCGGAAAGTTTAATACTGTCTTTTTATCCGGAATGTGATACAATATGTGGAATTCATACAGTTAGACATGAAATGCGAAGTATGTGATATTTCAGATTT
This sequence comes from Agapanthus africanus, assembly GCA_030015575.1. NCBI lineage: Eukaryota > Viridiplantae > Streptophyta > Magnoliopsida > Asparagales > Amaryllidaceae > Agapanthus > Agapanthus africanus. The sequence goes on along the minus strand of CM057338.1, from coordinate 823,683,485 downwards.
ACGATGTCTAAATAGATAGTGGATTCCAAATGTTGTAGTTTTACACTTTCTTTTCTGCGACCGTAAGTGTAATATGTGATATCGCCGGTTTCGTTGCTAAATTTCAACGACAATTGGGATGCGCATATTTACTTACGTTGATGACATGTGATGTTATGTGTTGCTGGATATGTTATATTGGATCGTCGCGTTATTGAATAGCCGGGTTTTTTTAATGTGAGATGAGAGTTTTTATTTTCATTCATGTAAAATTAAATGTATGTAATATTCTTTTATTGGGGCACTTCCGGGATAAGGTCGATGTCACCATTTGTATATTATTTACTTTTCCGCACTAGGATAGACCCAAGAAGGAGAGCACAAGTAACCGGGTTCTGGAGTCCAGTGGGAGACCGACTCGAGGAGTCGAGTCTGGGTCTCCTAACTCTAGAATTGGTAGGGTTACTTGCCGCTCTCATAGGTGTCTAGGGGTATGGGTTTGGCTATTCATCGCGACCGTGGAATCCGTGTTTTATAGAGGCTCAAAATAAAACACGGACGTCCTAGTATATCCAATATTTCATATGATTCTTCTGCTGCGATATCTGTGATGTGATCATGTGATGTGCTGAGATAGATACTGTATATAGTATATATGATATATTATATAGGCGTTACTTATGTTTTACACCCGCGCTAGCCCTGCCCCGCTCTGCCGTTAGTTACCTAACCTTACGGTGCATGAGGGGACATCGAGGCGAATGCGGATGGCATAAGTGTACGTCGTATTTATCTGTAATGTTTAGGTGACTTAAATGATGGGACTTCATTAATGTGATTAATGAAAGAAAAGAAACCTAAAAGATGTTGTAGAATCAAATTTTTCAAAAAGGGTAGCTACAGTTTTTCTTTGCATAACGGTATATATGATATACCCTGCACCTTATTCAATGAGGAAAGAGCCGAGATCCCTTCACCGGGAGTGACCACTTTAGCAAAACTGGCAGATGCTACAACACTCGGTTTGTTTTTGATTGCTTTTGGAGTTTTGCTTTGCATAGTGATGTATATGATATATCCTGCACCTTATTCCATAAGGAAAGAGCCGAGATCCCTTCACCGGGAGTGACCTCTTTAGCAAAACTAATAAAAGCCTCAAAATCACTCCATTTCAAAATTCACATGATTCTACAACGATATCAAGTTCATTACGCAATAGGTTTTCAGAAAAACCTGTCGTAGCCCTCCGTCATTTCAGATAAGTTGTATATAGTATTCGTGCTGCATTTGTTGGCTTTCGTCAAGGTGTAGTGTGCGGTAGCTATATACTGCTTATCTGCTGCATATGATGCGATTGGATTAGGGTAGTCTTATGGCTTTGTTGGCTTTCGTCAAGGGTCGTGCGGGTGGGTTTAGTTCAATCAAGAAATGTACGGGTTGAACTTGACTAGCGGGCTATGGTTTGTTGGCTTTCGTCAAGGTCATAGCACGTTAGGGGCAAAATATTATCGGGAATTTCATGTGTTGAAATTTGCAATGAGATTGCATACCTTCTATGAGATAGTTGGATCCCGATACCCACTGTGAGTAATTGTTACTCCCGGGAGAGTTTTACACAGGACAATTAGCCGATCAAGTAGGTGTCTAGAAAGGTGTCAACGGGGTTACGCCTCTAGGAAAATGAGGTTTACTTTAATTAGGTCCGTGCGAAAGCACGGGGAACCTCCCTCAAAGTACCGACATTGGCCTGACTGAAAGATTGGCGAAGTTGTAGGGTGTAATTAATCCCGGCTAGTTTTTCCTTTTAGGGTTTGAAGGAAGATTTGATAAAAACAGTGGGAGCCATCCTGATTAGATAAAATAATAACCAATCTGATCTTGCCAGAGCATACGCTAAAGTGTTTTCTTCTCTCTCTCTCTCCAGGTAGCGACCATATCATGCCTTAATCAAGATAATAATATGGATGTATTGACCGAACCCGCATGTTATACTGTGCTGGAGAACGTTGGTTCCGTTCTTTCTTATAAGAGTTATAAGACTGAACATGATATAGGGGAATACCAGGATTCTCATGCCACCCGAATGAAGAAAGTACATGTTGATGCATTTTCTTCGGGTGTGTTCGTTACAGAGAACTTTTTCTCCATTTACTCTACGTCCTGGGTATTTGTTACCGGGTCAGGATCCCATATATGTAATCAGTTACATGGTCTTAAGAAAGGTAGAGAACTTGGAGAAGGTGATAAAGACATAAGGGTTAGAAATGGTGCAATTGTTGCAGCTAAAACCGTCGGGGAATATCACCTTGTAGTGCCAACTGGTAATACATTGATTCTGAACGAATGCTATTTCATGCCGAACCTGATATGCAACATTATATCGGTTTCTTTGTTGAGTAAAGAGGGATATAATTTTGTATTACAGGATAATGTTATGAACATTTTCCTAAACCAAAAGTTGGTTGGATCAGGCACGTTGTGCAATGGCATTTATGTTCTAAATCAATCAACAGTTCTGAGCATAACAAACACACACAAGTGGAAGAGTTTAGAATTGAATGAATCCTTCTTGTGGCATTGTAGACTGGGTCACATCAATGCGACACGACTAGCTAAGTTGCATAAGGATGGATATTTGAAACCGTTCGAATTTTCATCTTATGACACTTGCCAGTCATGTCTCAAAGGCAAGATGACCAAAACTCCGTTTACGGGACACGAAGAAAGAGTTACCGAACTCTTGGGACTGATACATAGTGATGTATGCGGTCCCATGTCTACACATGCCAGGGATGGTTCTTCGTACTTCATTACATTCACTGACGATCTCTCAAGATACGGACATGTGTTCTTGATAAGACACAAGTCTGAAGCTTTTGAGAAATTTAGAGAATATAAACAAGAAGTCGAGAACCAAACCGGAAAAAGTATTAAAATCCTACGATCTGATCGAGGAGGTGAATACTTGAGCAATGAATTCCTGGACTTCCTAAAAGAGAATGGGATTCTCTATCAGCTGACTCCTCCATATACACCACAGCACAACAGTGTATCTGAACGGAGGAACCGCACCCTATTAGATATGGTGCGCTCTATGATGAGCACAGCTGAGTTACCTATTTCCTTCTGGGGGTATGCGCTAGAGATAGCCATACATCTATTGAATATGGCCCCCACCAAATCTGTGCCTACCACTCCATATGAGATTTGGAAAGGGAAGAGACCATGTCTTAACTATGTAAAGATATGGGGTTGTCCAGCCTATGTCAAACGACAAAATCCGGACAAACTCGAGGCACGGTCTGTTCTATGCAAATTTGTAGGATATCCCAAGAATTCTCAAGGGTATATCTTCTACCACACTGAGGAACAAAGGGTGTTTGTTTCTCGGCATGCCACCTTTTTAGAAAAGGAATTTCTTGCAAAAGAGATTAGTGGTAATGAGGTAGAACTGGAAGAGGTTCAAACTACAAAAGCTGCAATAAAAGATCTGGTGGAACTAGAGGATTCGGTAGTTCCCGATGAACCCCAGCCACTCCGCCGATCTAGTAGGGTTCCTCACCCACCTGAGAGATACTACGGTTTTCTCATGGATGGTGGGAGCGAGGATTGCATCATGGAAGATGATGACCCAACTAGTTTCGAGCAGGCCATCACGAGTGGTGACTCTGTGAAATGGCTGGATGCAATGCGATCCGAGATGGAATCCATGTACACCAATAAAGTATGGACTTTGGAAGATGCTCCTGAAGGGGTAAAACCCATTGGGAGCAAGTGGATCTTCAAGAAAAAACTTGGTGTAGATGGGAAAGTGAAGACTTTCAAAGCTAGACTTGTTGCAAAAGGTTTTCGTCAAAGACCAGGTGTGGACTATGACGAAACCTTTTCTCCAGTGGCTATGCTTAAATCCATCCGGATCATGCTTGCCATCGCTGCATATCATGACTACGAAATCTGGCAAATGGATGTTAAGACCACCTTTCTAAACGGTGATTTAGAAGAGTGCATGTACATGATTCAACCAGAGGGTTTCGTAGATAGTGGGAGCAGCGGGAAGGTGTGCAAGCTGCTTAAATCCATTTATGGATTAAAGAAAGCATCGCGGAGTTAGAACATCTGCTTTGACGTCGTTATCAAAAAGTTTGATTTCGTCAAAAACGTAGATGAACCTTGTATCTACAAGAAGGTGGCAGAGAGTAAGGTTGTCTTCCTCGTATTGTACGTGGACGACATACTCTTGATAGGAAATGACATTCCTATGCTGCAATCGGTCAAGCTCTTCTTATCATAAAGATTCTCAATGAAAGATCTTAGTGATGCCTCTTGCATATTGGAAATTATGATCTATAGAGATAGATCTAAAAGGATATTGGGATTGTCCCAATCCAGGTACATTGACACCATACTAAAGAGATTTAGTATGGAAGAGTCCAAACGTGGGTTTTTACCCACGATCTCAGGGCTCACTCTCTCCAAAGAGATGTCTCCCAAGACTGATTTGGAGAGAGCTCGCATGCAAGGGATACCCTATGCTTCGGCTGTAGGCTCTATCATGTACGCAATGCTATGTACCAGACCCGATGTAGCATACTCACTAAGTGTAGTGAGTAGGTATCAAGCTGATCCTGGAGAGAGTCACCGGACAGCTGTGAAGAGCATTCTCAAGTACTTGCGAAGGACTAAAGAGATGCTCTTGGTGTATGGTAATGGAGAACTCCAAGTGGAGTCCTTTACCGATTCGATCTTCCAGAGTGATAAGGACGACTCTAAGTCGCAGTTGGGATTTGTCTTTACCCTTTACGGAGGGGCGGTTAGCTGGAAGAGTTCTAAGCAGGAAACCGTGGCAGACTCGACGATGGAGGCTGAATACATCGCTGCCAACGATGCTGCCAAAGAGGCTGTCTTGATCAAGAAGTTCATTACTGAACTTGGAGTGGTTCCATCTATTGAGCATCCAATACCTTTGTATTGCGATAACAATGGAGCGGTGGCTTTGGCCAAGGAACCCAGGTCCCATCAGCGATCCAGGCATATTCTGAGGCGGTATCACCTGATCCGGGGGATAGTTGATCGCCGGGAGATCGAGGTCAGGAGGGTTGACACGAAGAACAACACAGTGGATCCACTCACGAAGGCCATTCCCCAGATACAGTTTGAGAGACTCTTCGGGATGCTTGGTATGCGATACTACAACAGCTGGCCCTAGTGCAAGTGGGAGATTGTTAGTTGTATGTATGCCCTAGAGGCCAGTATTGTACAGATGATGTATATTATATTGGATGCTTGGACATATATAGAGAGGACTTTCTTGCTCGACATGATAGTTTGCTATCTGGTTGCTCTTTACTTTAACATGTATACTTGTCTCTTTATACTGTCTTATAGTTACATGTTGGTAAAGTCCTTAGGATGAGTACTTGACTACCAGGACTATGATGCAGATCATACTAGTGGGGACATGGTAGTCCACAAGTACATCCTTCAAGGTCCCTAGTCGTGGGTGTATCGAGATGGGGCATTGATATACTGGAGCAGACTAGCGTATACGCTTCTCGACCCATGAGATGGGCGATGGATGATCCCATATCCATTGATGTTTGACATCAGGGATGGTATACGGGTGCTCAGTAGAGACTGGGTACACTGGACGGACTCGCCGAGAACTCCCAGATGGTATTATACCTCACGTCAGATGGCAGTTCTCTGGTGACACTTATGCAGGTTAGTCTGTAGATCCGAGATCGTCAAAGAGTCTTGTGTGATTCCCACTATGCTTTGATTTCCACCTTACCACGTCCATGAGGGCGTGCAAAACGGTGGTTTTTGGGTACAGTCCCGAGTCACATGGAGGCAATGAGCGATAGGAGGGGTTTCGTCTCTCCCGGTATTGGGGGTTGATGTTGCGCAGTGCTCGATTGGCCGTAACAGGGATGTCCCTAGCCAGGGCTGATATAGAGATTTACTGATAAGTGTTACCAGTAGTTTCTCGACCCATTATGAGCCTCACATCGGCACGACTTATTGGTTATTGGGGTCTGACGTTTACCACCCCTAGACTTGATATGCGACATATCAGACGAGGAGACCGGACTGTACGGGAAGTGTTACCGGCAGGCTTTTACAGGAGTTGGAGCGGTCTTGCTTGCTGATCTTTTGATCGCTCAATACCCGGGTAGCCGTTACGTCCAGCTAGTACCGCTGACGGCTTGTGGGTGCGTGATGTGATCATCACCTACTGCGGGCGTATTGACGAGTCTTTAGAGTCCTACATAGAGGTTTTACTGGCTCAGGCAAAACGAAATAGGGGCGCATATGTGATATGTGCGGGACTGAGAATAATGCGTGTATGTGATACCGTTTTCTATTCTCGCGACTTTTTTGTATCGGTCGGTTATATATGATATAGCCGGGTTATCGAATCAAGTGTTGATTCGATAAGTCGATACATTGAATGTTAGTCGGTTATATGTGATATGACCGGATTATTAAGTTAAGTGTTGATTTAATAATTTATTGTATAATTTTATATTTGATATACTAGTTTACATTAACTAATACATGTTCACTTAGGGTTTTTCTCACATGTACACATCTTTACTATATATATGATATATATTAAAATGTGTTATATTTTTGTATCATGGTTGATGATACATCATCCATGGGTGTATGAGACTTACACTATGCTAATTTTTAGTTTGGGTTTTTAATATTTAAAGTAATTACAAAATCAAGTAGAGGATTAGAAAATGCATGAAGCTTGTGGAAGCTTGTGGATGCATTGACTAATTCAACTTGAGTTTGTTTTTACTATGCATCATCCTAGGGTTAACTGTTGTAGAGACTCTTCTTATTTCCTTTTCTAAAGCTGGACATCCCCATATCTTCAGATACTGAAGATAGGGTTTCTTCCGACTTGATCATTATCCTCATCTCTTTCATTTCTTCTTCTTCTTCATTGCTAAAAAAAAAGAGAAAAGCTTGCTAGGGTTTGATCAAAAGTGAGATAGATTGTGAGAAATAAAAATCTAAAGAGAACCTACTTCCTATTTCTCCATCCTCTACTAGACTAGCACTTTAGTATAGGGCGTTTGCTTCACTAATTCTCAAATTAGTGAAGTAGTAGCTTGAGTCGGAATTCCCTCGACGTAGACCATCTTCGGCCTCGGAGACTTCAAGCAAGGTCGCATCTTTCGCCTCGTGAAGCCATGCAAGAGCCCGGGAGAACCTTGATCGCAGCGAAGGGACTTCAAAAAGGAGCAAATGAAGTGAAGGACCGATCTACAAAGGTTGTATTTCGTGTTCCCTTAGAAATAAAGTTGTTTACTTACTATTAGTTTCGCCTAAACTCTAGTATACGATTTTGCTTAGGGTTGTTCGGCACATAAAAATTTAATTTTTACATGGTCGATGCCATGTAGAGCCTTGTTAGTGTGCCTAGTAACCCTGCAGATATAAATAAGGCTTTCTTATGGCATTGTAGAGTAGGTCACATCAATGAGACAAGGTTAACTAAGTTACATAGAGAAGGATATTTGGATCCGTTCGATTATCAATATTATGCCACTTGTCAATCATGTCTCAAAGGAAAGATGACAAAGACTCCATTCACTGGACATGGAGTAAGAGCGAGTGAGCTCTTAGGACTCATACACAGCGATGTATGTGGTCCAATGTCTACACATGCAAGAGGTGGTTTTTCCTATTTCTTTACTTTTACGGATGATTACTCTAGGTACGGATTCATTTTCTTAATGAAACATAAATCCGAGGCCTTTGAGAAATTCCAAGAATATAAGAATGAAGTAGAAAACCAAACCGGCAAAAGTATCAAGACACCGAGATCTGATCGAGGTGGTGAATACTTAAGTGCCGAGTTCCTAGGTTACCTAAAAGAGAAAGGAATTCTCTCTCAGCTTACTCCTCCATACACTCCACAGCACAACGGTGTATCGGCGAGACGGAATCGAACCCTATTGGATATGGTACGTTCCATGATGAGTAATGCTGAGTTACCGCGATCTTTCTGGGGTTATGCGCTAGAATCAGCGGCATATCTTTTGAACAGGGCTCCTACCAAGACTGTGCTTACCATGCCATATCAGATGTGGAGTGGGAAGAAACCCTATCTTCAGTATCGGAAGAAACCCTATCTTCAGTATCTGAAGATATGGGGATGTCCAGCTTTTGTTAAAAAGCAGCATGCGGACAAACTCGAGGCACGATCAGTACAGTGTAAGTTTGTAGGATATCCAAATAATTCCAAGGGGTATTTCTTCTATTACGCAGAGGATCAAAAGGTTTTTGTTTCTCGTCATGCCCATTTTCTAGAACAACAGTTTTTAGAAAAGGAAATAAGTGGGAGCGCAATAGAACTGGAAGAAATTCCAGAACCATAAATTGCTACTGAAAGTTTGGTAGAACCAGTAGTTCAAGAAGAACGGGTCATTCCCGCACCCCTTCACAGGAGTAGTAGGCCGTCTCATCCACCTGAGAGATACTACGGTTTTCTCATAGATGGGGATAGAGAGGATTGCATCATTGATGGTGATGAACCTACTAGCTTCCAGCAGGCCATCCAGAGCGGCGACTCAGTAAGATGGCTGGATGCAATGCGGAACGAAATGGAGTCCATGTACACCAACAAAGTATGGACTTTGGACTTTGCTCCAGATGGGGTAAAACCCATAGGATGCAAGTGGATCTTCAAGAAAAGATTGGTGTAGATAGATAGGTGGAAACCTATAAGGCTAGACTTGTTGCAAAGGGTTTTCGTCAAAGACCTGGTTTGGACTATGACGAAACTTTTTCTCCAGTGGCTTTGGTCAAATCCATTCGTATCCTTCTTGCCATTGCTGTCTTCCATGATTATGAAATCTGGCAGATGGACGTAAAGACAGCTTTTCTAAATGGTAATTTAGAAGAGTGCGTCTATATGGATCAGCCAGAAGGTTTCAATCAGAGTGGGAGCAGCGGGAAAGTGTGCAAGTTGCTTAAGTCCATTTATGGACTGAAGCAGGCATCGCGGAGTTGGAACATCTGTTTTGATGAAACGGTCAAAGAATATGACTTTATCAAAAATACAGATGAACCATGTATATATAGTAAAATTGTAGCACGAACTGTCGTATTCCTCGTCTTGTACGTGGATGACATTCTCTTGATAGGAAATGACATTCCTATGCTACAATCTGTCAAAGGATTCTTGTCACACAGGTTCTCCATGAAAGACCTGGGTGATGCATCTTACATTCTGGGGATCCGGATCTATCGTGATAGATCCAAGAGGATGTTGGGACTTTCGTAGTCCAGGTATATCAACACTATACTGAAAAGATTCAGTATGGAAGATTCTAAGCGCGGTAGTTTACCGGCTTGTCACGGAATCACCCTCTCCAAAGAGATGTCTCCCAAGACTGATTTAGAAAGGGATCGCATGTCTATTATACCCTACGCTTCTGCGGTAGGCTCTATAATGTATGTGATGTTGTGCACCAGACCAGATGTAGCTTACGCAATGAGCGTGGTAAGCAGGTATCAGTCAGACCCAGGGAAGAAGCACTGGATAGCAGTAAAGAACATCCTCAAGTACCTGAGATGGACTAAGGAGATATTCTTGGTTTACGGCGGAAAAGACCTCAAGATTGAGGCCTTTGCTGATTCCATCTTCCAGAGTGATAAGGATGACTCCAAGTCCATGTCAGGTTATGTCTTTACCCTCAATGGAGGGGCAGTGTGCTGGAAGAGTTCCAAGCAGGAAACTGTTGCTGACTCGACCATGGAAGCGGAGTATATCGCTGCTTGCGATGCCGCAAAAGAAGCAGTCTGGATGAAAAAGTTCCTAACAGAACTTCAGGTGGTTCCTACCATTGTTGATCCAATACTATTGTATTGCGACAACAACAGAGCTATAGCTTTAGCGAAGGAACCCAGGTCCCATCAGAAGTCCAGACACATCTTAAGGCGGTATCACCTGATCAGGGAGATTATAGATCGCCGGGAGATCGAGGTCCGGAGAGTTGCTACATAGGAGAACACTGCAGATCCATTCACTAAGGCCTTACCTCAGATTCAGTTCGAGAGGCTACTCGAGATGATAGATCTTCAATACGCCAGTACATGGCCCTAGTGCAAGTGGGAGATTGTTAGTGTATATGCCCTAGGGGCCATTATTGTATCATACTAGCTTGTATATTACTTAATGGAAGCTTGGGATATTCACAGTTATATTAACAGTCTTGCTAAACATGGTAGTATGCTACTTGGTTTATATCTATCTTAATATATGTGTACGTATTGATAGTGTAAGTCCATATTGCGACCCCCGGTTCTTACGGGGAGGCGGAAACGGTATAAAAAACAAATTTTTATCGCAAGAGGCAACATGGACTAAACAAGGTCGGGATCGTGTCTAAACTAAACTAGCAAATACGCTAAAATGAGTTAGCTACTATGGAAGATGGTTATACCTAAACTTGAACTCCTTCTTCTTGAAATCTTGTAGAGGTTGATGGTTCTCTTTTGTCGCCTTCTTCCGTCGAAGATGGATCCACCTCGAGGGTTCGACCTTGGGCTCTTTCTCGGACTTGGAGTGAACTAGAATCTCCGGCTTGCTAATCCTTTGATCCTAGAGTGAGTAGAGAGTGACTAGGGTTTGCTTTTCTTTTTAAAGAGAAGGATTCTCAACTCATGAGAAGGTTTCTCTTTGCTAGAGGAAGAAGAAGATGAAGAGAGGAGAGAGAATGAGAATGATAGAATGAGCTATATTTTTTCTTTCTTGCAACCATAATGCAAAAGAAAAGAATTATCTAATAATAATAATTGAAAATGAGAATAGTTGATGGCAATTTGGAATGACCACAACCATGCTTCATTTAAAAATGTAAGCATAAATCAAGGAAGACTTTTGAAGCATGATGGTGGTCAACTTTCAACCATGGTCAACAAGTCAACCATGGTCAACAAGTCAACAAAATCAACCATAACAAAATTCTCATTTAATTACTATTATAAATAGATAATCCATAAATCCATTAGGGTTTGGAAAAAGATAACTGTCAACTGTGCATACGCACCCGTTCCGAAACCCTAATGAAATACCTCATCCTCCGCCTCAAGCAACTGTGCATACACACCTGCATTCTCGTTCCAAGGAACAAGAATACCAAGATATAAAAGCAACCCCAAATATATATACTAGTATCTGGCTCAAACCAGAGCCTGCCAGTATAATCCGTCCGGACTCCAAACGTGCACAAGTGCGCGGATGAGAACGAACCCTGTCGCAAAACCATGCGACCTCTACTCTGTTTTGCCCAGAGGCGAATACCCTCTGTGTGGGACTCTAAAGACTCGACACTACGCTGGCAGTGGGTTTAACCACAGACCGCAAGCGGCACTAGCTGTGCGTAACGGTCCCCAGGTAGATGCCGACAAGAAGGCTGACGAGGTGAAACCCCATCTGAACTCCTACTGAGTCTGAATGTGACAGTCTCCGTACAGTCCGGTCTGTTCGTCTGATACATCGCATGGCGGGCCTAGGGGGCGGTAAAACGTCAGTCCCCCAATAGCGGTACAAGTCGTGTCGGAGTGAAGCCCAAAACACCCTGAGATAACACTGGAAACCTACCAGTATATCTCGCTTGCCCTGGCCAGGGACTACTCGTGTAATGGCTCTCCTAGACACAGCGCGATGTCAACCCCCAATACCGGGAGAGACGAATCCTGTCTAACCGTCACTGCCTCCAAGTGCTTCGGGACTGCACCCAACCACCACCTGTTTGCACGACTCCTTTGAGCCGTGGTAGGGTAGTGATCAAAGTGCAGTGGGAACACACTCGAGGCGAAGTGTCAGTGTCAAGTCAGCGGACTAAGCTGTACTCATGTCACCTGGGAACTGATAACTGACGATAGGTATAATACCAACCTGTCAGTTCCCGACGAGTCCTGTCCAGTGTACTCGTAACCCAACGAGCACCCGTATACTATCTCCAGTACGACGTACTGATGGCTGTGGGACAGACCATCTCCCACACTGGGATGAGAAGCGCATACGCTAGTCTACTCCGGAGTATCGATGCCCTGTCTCGATAGTCCTACGACTAGGGACCTGTATAAGGATGTGCCTATAGATTACCCAGCCCCCACTAGTGTGACTGCCATCACAACGCTGGTAATCAAGCAAAGATCCTAAGGGCTCCACTAATGCGTATAAGTGATATACTGAAATAAACACAAGTACACATTGAAGTAGAAACAAACCAAGTAGCATACTACTATTTTGAGCAAGATTGTATATACAAGGTGAATATCCCAAGCATCCATTAAGTAATATACAAACTAGTATGATACAGTAATGGCCTCTAGGGCATATACACTAACAATCTCCCACTTGCACTAAGGCCATGTACTGGCGTATCGAAGACCTATCATCTCGATCAGCCGCTCGAACTGAGTCTGGGGCAAGGCCTTGGTGAATGGATCTGCAGTGTTCTCTTCTGATGCAACCCTCCGAACCTCGATCTCCTTGCGATCCACGATCTCCCTGATCAGGTGATACCGCCTCAAGATGTGCCTGGATCTCTGATGGGACCTGGGTTCCTTCGCTAAAGCTATAGCCCCGTTGTTGTCGCAATACAGAGGTATTGGGTCAACAATGGACGGAACCACCTGAAGTTCTTTCAAGAAGTTCCTCATCCAGACAGCTTCTTTTGCGGCATCAGATGCAGCGATGTATTCCGCTTCCATCGTCGAGTCTGCAACGGTTTCCTGTTTGGAACTCTTCCAACACACCGCCCCTCCATTGAGGGTGAAGACAAAACCCGACATGGACTTGGAATCATCCTTGTCACTCTGGAAGCTGGAGTCAGCAAAGGCCTCGATCTGGAGGTCTTTTCCGCCATACACCAAGAACATCTCCTTAGTCCTCCTCAGGTACTTGAGAATGTTCTTTACTGCTATCCAGTGTTTCTCCCCAGGGTTAGACTGATACCGGCTTACCACACTCAGTGCATAAGCTACATCCGGTCTGGTACACAACATCGCATACATTATAGAGCCTACCGCAGAAGCGTAGGGTATAATAGACATGCGATCCCTCTCCAAATCAGTCTTGGGAGACATCTCTTTAGAGAGGGTGATCCCGTGACAAGCCGGTAGGTTACCGCGCTTGGAATCTTCCATACTGAATCTTTTCACTATGGTGTCGATGTACCTGGACTGAGAAAGTCCCAATATCCTCTTGGATCTATCACGATGGATCCGGATCCCCAGGATGTATGAGGCATCACCCAGGTCTTTCATGGAGAACCTTTGTGACAAGAATCCCTTGACAGATTGTAGCATAGGAATGTCATTTCCTATTAAGAGAATGTCATCCACGTATAAAACGAGGAATACTACAGTTCTCGCTACAAATCTACTATAGATGCATGGTTCATCTGGATTTTTGATAAAGCCAAATTCTTTGACTGTCTCATCAAAACAGATGTTCCAACTCCGCGATGCCTGCTTTAGTCCATAGATGGACTTAAGCAACTTGCACACCTTTCCGCTGCTCCCACTCTGAATGAAACCCTCTGGCTGATCCATATAGACACACTCCTCTAAATTTCCATTTAGAAAAGCTGTCTTTACGTCCATTTGCCAGATCTCATAATCGTGGAAGGCAGCAATGGCAAGAAGGATCCGAATGGATTTCAGCATGGCTACTGGAGAAAAGGTTTCGTCGTAGTCCAAGCCAGGTCTTTGACGAAAACCCTTTGCTACCAGCCTAGCTTTATAGGTCTCAACCTGTCCATCTACACCAATCTTCCTTTTGAAGATCCACTTGCATCCTACGGGTTTTACCCCGTCTGGAGCAATGTCCAACGTCCATACCTTGTTGGTGTACATGGACTCCATTTCGGTCCGCATTGCATCCAGCCATCTCACTGAGTCAACGCTCTGAACGGCCTGCTGGAAGCTAGTAGGCTCATCATAATCTATGATGCAATCCTCTCTATCCCCGTCTATGAGAAAACCGCAGTATCTCTCGGGCGGATGAGACTGCCTACTACTCCTGCGGAGCGGCGTAGGAATGTCCTGTTCTGTTGAACCCTATGGTTCCACTAAGCTTTCAGTAACAGTCTGTGGTTCTGGAATTTCTTCCAGTTCTATTGTGTTCCCACTTATCTGGGTTTCCAAAAACTCAGTTTCCAAGAAGCGGGCATGCTGAGAAACAAAAACCTTTTGTTCCTCAGTGGAATAGAAAAGATACCCCCTGGAGTTCCTTGGGTATCCCACAAACTTACACTGTACTGAACGTGCCTCAAGCTTGTCCGCATGCTGCTTTTTTACAAAAGCTGGACATCCCCATACCTTGAGATAATTAAGACAGGGTTTCTTCCCAGTCCACATCTCATATGGGGTGGTGGGCACAGTCTTGGTAGGAGCCTTGTTCAAGAGATACGCAGCTGCTTCTAGTGCATATCCCCAGAATGATCGCGGTAACTCAGCGTTACTCATCATGGACCGCACCATATCCAATAGGGTGCGGTTCCGTCTCTCCGATACACCGTTATGTTGCGGGGTGTATGGAGGAGTAAGCTGAGAGAGAATTCCGTTCTCTTTTAAATAGTCCAGGAACTCGGCACTTAAGTATTCTCCACCTCGATCCGATCTTAGAATCTTAATACTTTTGCCGGTTTGTTTCTCTACTTCATTCTTATACTCCTGGAATTTTCCAAAAGCCTCGGACTTATGTTTCATTAAGAAGACATAACCGTACCTTGAGATGTCATCCGTAAAAGTAATGAAGTAAGAATGTCCGCTTCGGGCATGTGTAGACATTGGACCGCACACGTCACTGTGTACGAGTCCTAAGAGCTCGCTCGCTCTTACTCCACGTCCAGTAAACGGAGTCTTTGTCATCTTTCCTTTGAGACAAGATTGACAAGTGGCATATGATTGATATTCGAACGCATTCAAATATCCTTCTGTATGCAACTTAGTCAACCTTCTCTCATTGATGTGACCCAATCTACAATGCCATAAGAAAGTCTGATTTATTTCTGGAGACTTTCTTTTGTGTGTATTCTGGACATTAAAAATCTGTGGTTGGTTTAACACGTATATACCATTACTCAATGTACCTGACCCAATCAGAACTTGATTAAGGTGAATGTTTACAACATTACTTACAAACGCAAATTCATAACCTTCTTTAGAAACTAAAGATACAGAAATGATATTACAAGTTGCGTTGGGTACAAAAAAGCAATTACGCAAAACCAAAACATGTCCATCTGACATTCCCAGGTGATAGTCCCCCACGGCTTTAGCATCCATGCTAGCTCCGTTCGCAACTCTGAGGGTCATGTCACCTGCCTTCAAATCCCTACGGTTTCTCAACGCCTGCAAAGAATTACAGATATGAGATCCTGATCCGGTATCCAATACCCAGGAAGTAGAGTTATTTGAAAGACAGTTTTCAATAACATACACACCTGAAGCTGAAGCTGCAACCTGCTTCAATTCCTGTGTTCTGGCCTTCCAGGCCCTGCAATCATTCTTCCAGTGTCCTTTCTTATGACAAAAGAAGCATTCTTCCTTATCCACAAGCTTCCCCGCTATCTTTGTTGCTTTCCCTTTTCCCTTCGTATCCACTTTACTAACACCGCCCCTTGGTTTGGCGGGGGCCTTCTTCTTCTTTCCCTTGGCTTTCGCCTTGGACCTAGAAGAAGATGATCCTCCTACAAACAAAGTGGATGTATCCCTACTTTTCTGTAGGGTGCCCTCTGCGCTCCTCAGCATGTTGAGGAGCTCTGATAGTTCAACCTCTTTTTCTTGTAGGTTGAAGTTCAGTATAAACTGGGCGTAAGTGGAAGGAAGGGACTGGAGAACTATATCCGTATATAGCTCACTCTCCAATGTGATCCCTAGGTCAGCGAGCTCCTCAATGTAGCCGATCATCTTTAGCACGTGCTCGGCTACTGATGATCCGACGGCCATTCTTGTCGAAAACAACTTTTTCGACGCTTCGTATCTTGCGATACGTGATTGCTCTCCGTACAGTTCTTTTGTATGGAGCAATATGGACTCCATGTCCATATTCTCATGCCTCCTCTGATGTTCGTTGTCCATCGAGGCAAGCAGGAGGCACTTGGCCTTCGCGCTATCAATCTCCCAAGTCTTGCGGATTTCCTTATCCGCGACACTGGAAGTTGGACCAGGGACAGGGGGAGCTTTGGTGGTAAGAAGATACCCCAGCTTGTCATAAGTGATTGCTATCTTGACATTCCTGAGCCAATCTTTGTAGTTTGGCCCTGTCAGTTTGTTTTTATCTAGGAGTAACTTAAGTCCAGTCATGTTGATTGGTCGCTGCAATTAGGAGAGAGAAGAAGAAACACTCAGCATGATGCTCTTGCAAGTTTAGAGTGGTTTTTAGTTTGTCTAAACAGGATGGCTCCCACTGTTTCTCGAATCCCTCCTCAAACCATAAAGGAAGAATTAGTCAGGATCAATCCCACCGTACAATACTTGCTTAACCGTTCAGCCAGGCCGGTGTCGGTACTTCGAGGGAGGTTTTCCAACGCTTTCGCGAAGTTCCTTAATTAAAGAACCTCTTTTCCCTGGGGGCGTAACCCCGCTAACACCTTTCTAGGCACCTACTAGGTTTATAGCATTGATCGTTAAGTGAGAAATTTCCCGAGGAGTAGCATATACTCACAGTAGGATCGGGATCCAAATATCATCGCGTGACGAAACTGAAGGAATCCTACCAGAATCGCCACACTCCAAATGGTATGCAAATCTAGCAAGTTTCAGTACTTATGAAACTCCCGATGTGGATTTTTGCCCCATGCTCTTATGACCTTGACGAAGGTCAACAAATCATAAGTCACATGTCAAGTTCTGCCCGTCATTATCCAGGTTAATTTGAATCCACCCGTATATACCCTTGACGAAGGTCAACAAGGTAATGCGAGTGTCCCAAACCAACGCATCTATCTATGCTACATATGAACACCCAATAGCTACCAATCACTATGCCTTGACGAAGGTCAACAAACACAGCTTGAATACTATTGAATATTCATACGAAATGACGGAGGGCTACGAATGGTTTTGGCAAAACCGTGAACGTAGTGAACTTGATTTGGTCGATGGAACGAGATAGCTTTTAAAAAAAAAAAGGAGTGGCTCAAGCTCCGCATTTAAAATTTATTTTTGAAAAGAACCGAGTGGTTTTTCGAAAGTGTTCCAACGACTTTAACTTGGTTTATTATCTTGCATTAGTTCTTTTAATGCGTGATATTCTTGCATTAGTACTTTTAATGCGTCCCATCATTTAATCCTACCATTGCAGAAAACAACCAAAATATGACGTACGCTTATGCCATTCGCATTCGCCACGGGGCCCCGTCATTACCCGTTAGGTTACTTAACTAACGACAGAGCGGGGGCTGGGCTAGCGCGTCTGTAAAACATAAGCAACGCCTAAATAGAAAGCAATGATAGACATTTCAGATCACAGATAAATACATTGGATATACTAGCAATCTGTAATTTGTACGAGCCTGTAACAAAAACAGATAACACGGTCGCGGTGAATAGCAAATACCCCACCCAAGACCCCTACGGGTGCGGCAAACTACCCGCCAAGTCCTCGGTAGTTTGTGCACCCCTCCATGGGTCTATCCTAGGAGCAAAAACAGTAAAAAGAATTATACAATGACGGCTACAACCCCGACCCGGTTGTGCGGCCAAACAAATAATATAATTACATCAATTTACATTTACAATGAATTGCAAGAAAAGAAAACTCTCGTCTCACAACCCCCGGCTATTCACCCGCGACAATCCAACATATTTATATACACATTCCAGCACATTACAGATCATGTATAACCCCGACTAATCGTCTTATAGCGATTAGCCGACGTTCAATACATGCAAACATCACAGATATAACCAACATAGCCAAAGTGCAGTGAAGTTCGGAAAAAATACGGAATTATAGGACCCCAAAAGTGAATTTCAGTTCTGGAAAATCTGGGTACATATAATATATCTTAAAAATCCCAAAACCAACACAGAAGAACACTGCACGAAAAACGATGCAAAGATGACACCAACTTGCGGCGGTTCCGCGGCCAGATGAGTAGATAAGGCCGCGGAAGGGCGGCGGTTTTGATGAAACATGCTATCGTTTTTCTTGTGTGTTCTTAGAAAACCCTGAGACAATTTTACAAGTATAAAGTTTTTCATTTTGAGCAGAAAAAATTTCAACAGAAAGTTAGGGTTTTGATTTTCCGGTTTTGCGATTTTTCGGTTCCGAACTTCGTTACACTTCACTACCAAGCTAGTTTGAGTTTAGTTAGGCTCTGATACCACTGTAAGTCCATATTGCGACCCCCGGTTCTTACGGGGAGGCGGAAACGGTATAAAAAACAAATTTTTATCGCAAGAGGCAACATGGACTAAACAAGGTCGGGATCGTGTCTAAACTAAACTAGCAAATACGCTAAAATGAGTTAGCTACTATGGAAGATGGTTATACCTAAACTTGAACTCCTTCTTCTTGAAATCTTGTAGAGGTTGATGGTTCTCTTTTGTCGCCTTCTTCCGTCGAAGATGGATCCACCTCGAGGGTTCGACCTTGGGCTCTTTCTCGGACTTGGAGTGAACTAGAATCTCCGGCTTGCTAATCCTTTGATCCTAGAGTGAGTAGAGAGTGACTAGGGTTTGCTTTTCTTTTTAAAGAGAAGGATTCTCAACTCATGAGAAGGTTTCTCTTTGCTAGAGGAAGAAGAAGATGAAGAGAGGAGAGAGAATGAGAATGATAGAATGAGCTATATTTTTTCTTTCTTGCAACCATAATGCAAAAGAAAAGAATTATCTAATAATAATAATTGAAAATGAGAATAGTTGATGGCAATTTGGAATGACCACAACCATGCTTCATTTAAAAATGTAAGCATAAATCAAGGAAGACTTTTGAAGCATGATGGTGGTCAACTTTCAACCATGGTCAACAAGTCAACCATGGTCAACAAGTCAACAAAATCAACCATAACAAAATTCTCATTTAATTACTATTATAAATAGATAATCCATAAATCCATTAGGGTTTGGAAAAAGATAACTGTCAACTGTGCATACGCACCCGTTCCGAAACCCTAATGAAATACCTCATCCTCCGCCTCAAGCAACTGTGCATACACACCTGCATTCTCGTTCCAAGGAACAAGAATACCAAGATATAAAAGCAACCCCAAATATATATACTAGTATCTGGCTCAAACCAGAGCCTGCCAGTATAATCCGTCCGGACTCCAAACGTGCACAAGTGCGCGGATGAGAACGAACCCTGTCGCAAAACCATGCGACCTCTACTCTGTTTTGCCCAGAGGCGAATACCCTCTGTGTGGGACTCTAAAGACTCGACACTACGCTGGCAGTGGGTTTAACCACAGACCGCAAGCGGCACTAGCTGTGCGTAACGGTCCCCAGGTAGATGCCGACAAGAAGGCTGACGAGGTGAAACCCCATCTGAACTCCTACTGAGTCTGAATGTGACAGTCTCCGTACAGTCCGGTCTGTTCGTCTGATACATCGCATGGCGGGCCTAGGGGGCGGTAAAACGTCAGTCCCCCAATAGCGGTACAAGTCGTGTCGGAGTGAAGCCCAAAACACCCTGAGATAACACTGGAAACCTACCAGTATATCTCGCTTGCCCTGGCCAGGGACTACTCGTGTAATGGCTCTCCTAGACACAGCGCGATGTCAACCCCCAATACCGGGAGAGACGAATCCTGTCTAACCGTCACTGCCTCCAAGTGCTTCGGGACTGCACCCAACCACCACCTGTTTGCACGACTCCTTTGAGCCGTGGTAGGGTAGTGATCAAAGTGCAGTGGGAACACACTCGAGGCGAAGTGTCAGTGTCAAGTCAGCGGACTAAGCTGTACTCATGTCACCTGGGAACTGATAACTGACGATAGGTATAATACCAACCTGTCAGTTCCCGACGAGTCCTGTCCAGTGTACTCGTAACCCAACGAGCACCCGTATACTATCTCCAGTACGACGTACTGATGGCTGTGGGACAGACCATCTCCCACACTGGGATGAGAAGCGCATACGCTAGTCTACTCCGGAGTATCGATGCCCTGTCTCGATAGTCCTACGACTAGGGACCTGTATAAGGATGTGCCTATAGATTACCCAGCCCCCACTAGTGTGACTGCCATCACAACGCTGGTAATCAAGCAAAGATCCTAAGGGCTCCACTAATGCGTATAAGTGATATACTGAAATAAACACAAGTACACATTGAAGTAGAAACAAACCAAGTAGCATACTACTATTTTGAGCAAGATTGTATATACAAGGTGAATATCCCAAGCATCCATTAAGTAATATACAAACTAGTATGATACAGTAATGGCCTCTAGGGCATATACACTAACAGATAGAGCCCTTAGGATCTTTCTTGACTACCAGCGTTGTGATGGCAGTCACACTAGTGGGGGCTGGGTAGTCTACAAGCACATCCTTTTTCAGGTCCTTAGTCGTAGGATTATCGAGACAGGGCATCGATACTCCGGAGTAGACTAGTGTGTACGCTTCTCATCCCAGCAGGGGAGATGGTTTATCCTACAGCCATCAGTACGTTGTACTGGAGATAGTATACAGGTGCTCGTTGGGTTATGGGTACACCGGACAGGACTCGCAGGGAACTGTTGGTTGGTATTATACCCGTCGTCAGTTAACAGTTTCGAGGTGACATGAGTACAGCATAGTCCGCAGACTTGACACTGCTGCTTTGCCCCGAGTGTGTTCCCACTGTTCTTAGATTGCTACACTACCACGGCTCAAAAGAGTCGTGCAAACAGGTAGCAGTTGGGTGCAGTCCCGAAGCACTTGGAGGCAGTGTCGGTTAAACAGGATTCGTCTCTCTCGGTATTGGGAGTTGATATCGTGCTGTGTCTGGAGAGCCATTACGCAAAGTCCCTGGCCAGGGGAAGCGAGATATACTGGTAGGTTTCCAGTAGATTCTCAAGGTGTAATGGGCTTCGCTCCGATACGACTTATACAGCTTTTAGGGGACTGACGCTTGCCGCCCCCTAGGTCCGATATGCGATAGTCCTAGACGAACGGACCAGACTGTACGGAGATTGTCACATCAGGCTCAGTAGGAGTTCGGATGGGTTTCCTCATCGGCCTCTTGATTGACCTCAAAAACTATCTATTAACCGCAATCAAGAACGGCGTCGCTTGGTAGCTAGCCGGTGAGTACGGGTCGGTCTACAGGGATGTTGTGAATCTCCTAATCGCTCTTACGAGTTAATTCCGAAGGGTGTTCGGATTGATTATTAAATCTAAAAACTAAATCTATCTATACTAAAATTATCTAGATCTAAATCTTCCTAGGGTTAGGATTAGGAATGGTTTGGAAATGTAAATAAATCTCAACGCTTTCTATACCCAAATTAGGATCTAAAAGGAGTTATGGTAATTATCAATAAAGGGGATTAGATCCATTCGGGAAGGTGTTCCTTCCTCTAGGTTCTTGTCCTTTCTTTAGAGATCCTTACCCTAACCTCCATGGAAAACGCGCGCAACCGGGCCTTTATACTACGGTATTACCGCTACCTCGAGGGATAGGGTGCCGTAGGGCGCGGTGTGTGCGTGTATGCATGGAGTCCTATTAATTATATGTGATGGGTAAGAAAGGGATGAGAGATCTCATCTTTCAAAAGCCTTCCCTAAAGCTAACATCTAAGACAAGGAATTAAAATCTAAACTAGATTAATTAAATAAAACTACTTACAGATGGCTCTCTCCAAACATTAACACAGGGTTGTCAGATCTGAATTCATGAAATGAAAAGAGGCACCGATGCTCTCCAAAAGAATTCTAAAATTTATTAATGAAGGGAGGCATAGGGAGGCATGAAAAGAATACAATGATTTGGGCTTCTATTTATAAGACATAGAAACCCTAGGTTACAATTGATTCGCACGTCTGCATTTACTAAAATATCCTTAGGAAGACCTAGTCAAAGTAGACTCCAAGTTTTGGTAAAATTTTATGTCTGGAAATTTTGGAACTGATTCTGGGCTTCTTAGGCTTTTTATTTCTTTGGATCTTTATTCAATTTGGCTTCTCTATTTCTTCCAGATCTCCAGTGAACAATTGCAGTGGACTTTTAACCGTTTGCTTTGTAATCTTGGACCTTGCGTTGCCTTGTACTGATCTTTTGTGTAGGCTTGATTAAGATCCTTCTATTTGTTGGTCAAAGTCCTCTTTTTATGTCATCTTTTGTCTTTTTCACTGTTTTCGCTCCAAGAACCTGTAACCTGTAATATGTAGCAGACATGCGTCAAAAGCACTTGTTTATTTGTAAAAAGAATAAGAATGGGGAATATAATAATACAATATTATGGTGTGAACAAATACCCCCAAACTTATCTTTTGCTCGTCCTCGAGCAAACTTATTTTTTATTCTTGACAAAAACCTAACCTCACTTTCGCAGGGAAACGCGATTACATTTAGCTCGTGCAACAAGCCGTTAAACCACTAGGTGTCCCTAGTAGGAGGAGTGTTGTCTTCTGAGGGTTTTCAACGGATACTACCCATAAAATCCTATCAATTTAGCCCATTAACTTTTATTCTCCAATTAGGTTTTCTAACAAGAACTCTATTATCTTCGACTCATAAATTATCCACCCATATTCTTCATACTTCCTTATCATTTAACTTAAGATTATATATATTCTTGTGAATTTACTTAGCTTTCGGCATCTCTTAAGTTTTCCTTCTAGGGTTCCATCTCCACTTAGGAATTTTTATCAACTCTACTAAAGATACAAGTTCTATTCTTCACTCCTTTCTCTCATCTAAACTCCAATCACATATCCCCACGTGTGTGTATAAATCATCCCTACACTTGGAAATTCAAATCAAGCAATCATACCCTTGTCCGTTGTCCAAAGTACTTATTAGTAGTGAATTTTTAATTGAATTTTGCTTACACATCCTTCATGCGACCGTTAATACTTCTTGAGGTACCAACAACCGATTACAAGATATGTTTGCACTTTAAAGCGTAATTCCTAGTCTTGCAATACCCAAGGCTTTTAGCAGTGACTCCCAAACCAGTTGATCTAAGGCACCAGGTGATGAAGCACCCTCGCTAAATATTTTTCTATTTTTGCAGCCTTAAGTAATCACAAAAACCAGTGTTCATTTTTTTTCTTTATTCACACTTGTATATATTTTTTTTCTCTTCGTACTAAGGACTTTAGACTAGAGCATTTCAAGGTCTCCTCTACTATTCCAAGTTTCAAGGTGCGTGTTTGTGCAAATTATAGGGTATACATTTTCAGAATCTAGACTTAAGCTAGGAATTATTTTTCAAACTTATACTCTAATAAGAACATCAATACTTTTCCTTTGTTTCAACTTAGCCCAAGAACTGAACTCAAAATTTACCTATTTCTAAATAAACTACAAAGAAATATACTTTCTACCGTTAAACTTTAAGGAAGGTTATTTTTAGGGTTTTTAATTTACTACGTCTAAGATCTAGTTGTTCCTAGCTAGTTAACCTATCTGTCAAACTCTAGTCAAATAAGCCAAAATTGAATACAATAATTTTTATAATTTTTCAAAAATTTTCAATTTTTATGGGTTTTCAAATAAGTATGCAAATGCAAAATGTACATATGAATGCGAAGGAAGAAAATGTACCGAGCATACCCCCAAACTTAAACTTGACAGTGTCCTCACTGTCATGCCACACCAAGAGGGTTGAGAATGTCGGCACACCCCTGTTTATTTATTTATAAATTTTTTAAATATTTTTTTAATGTTTTGAATATTTTTTTAAATTTTTTTATAGAAAAAGAAAACAAAAAAATATATATACAAATATACAACAAGGTTCCCCCCAAACTTAAGCTTGGCCTTACACAAGCCAAAGGTTAGCACCAACCATTCAAAAATCTTATCGTGGTAATGGCCGAGTTGGTGAAATAATGGGGTGTAGAGGAAAGAAATGAGAAACACACGAGACCGTATGGGAAGAAGGGTAGAATATGGTCTCGGTGGAGGAGAAGAATGGCGGAAAGGAGAAAGAAGTGGAGTACGATCTTGAGTGTGTAAATCGAGTGAATAAATTAGCGCAATTTGTGATGACCGATGCGTTAAAAGAGATTGTGCTAACCTATCAACCCTTCGAGAAATGGGGTCAAATCCCTCAAGATTCGCAAGAAAACATGGGTACGCCGAACTTGGTATTGGAGATGAAAGCGTAACGGTCTCTTGTATGGTCGGAACGATAGGAAGGACGAATGGGAGTGAATTAGGGATAGTGTTATTCTCACCTAAGTAATATGTCGCGAACTTGAAGGATTCCATCAATGGTTCGAAACAACTATAAGCAACCGAGTCTGATAGTTCGACTAACTCATCTGAAAATGTAAAGGACTCAAACTCGGGCGGTGAGTCATCAACATCGTCCGAAAAAGTGAAACACTCGTACGTGTCATCGTCTGTGAGAACTGTGTTAGATTCAAAGAGAAAATTTTTAAACTCACAGTCTTCAAGCGTAATATTAGGCGTGGTCGGAACGATGGAGAGGAGGGAGGGTGATTTAGGTAAAGGTTCAAGAGGATGAATTGGAAAATCCGACACATCAAACAAAAATGGTTCAACCTTAATATTATCCTCATTACTCTCCTCAATACTATCCTCATAATTCTCCTTAATATTATCTCATCCATGCCATTATCATCAAAATCAAGACGCATATGAAGTTCGGAAGAAACAATTAATGACTCGGGATGATGAATTGGACATAAAATTTCAATCAAATCGACAGGTTCATCATCCGAAATATTCCCGACGTCTATATCCTTAATCAAGTGAAAATCAATATTTTCTGACACCTCATCAAAAGTATGGATATTTATCGATTTAAGTTCTAGAGTGGAGGTGTAAAGGTCAAAAGGATTACGTGTGGTTTCACTCGAAAGGGGTTCTTCACAATCTGGCAAATCAAGCACTACAAAGTCGCACAACTCATCATTTTGGACACATGTTTGAAAATTGGAGTTGTTGGATTCAATTGGGTATGGGTAGATTTGATTTGGAAATCCTCTCACATTCTCACTCTGTCCAACTGCCTCCTTATACATTGAAAAATTTGAAACTAGTTAAAAACTAGCTGCCGGTTCACAAGGTTGTCTAAGAGCGGTAATGGATGCTTCCACATTCCTAACCATTTTGTTTGTTGCTGAAATATAAGCTTCCAACAACTGTTCCAAACTAGACATGGGTTGTGAAGGGGTTTCGGTAAAAGATTCAAAACTGTTTGGATACGTGAAACTCCCTAATGGCTGTGTAGAAACAGTGTCTAGTGAAGGTGGGAAAGTCGGGTAGGACTGGTAGGAATTGGATGGTTGGACAGGAGTAGGGTCAACATGTGGATAAAAAGGTGAATGGATTTGTTGATCCCTAGATTTAGATGTGTGGAGAGGGGTGAAAGATCGGCTACGAGATTGAGCGATATGCTCAGCAATGGACATCGATTTATGAGTTACAGCAGGACTTGAAAAAGTGGTATCAACATATGAAGGTGGTAAAGGTTGACTTGGTTGACACAAAGTGGGTTGCAAAGTCGAACATTTTCTCCTAGACGCTTCTATTTGATCTTTCAAAGATATTTTTGGCATGGACAGATCTTCTTTAAATCGACCGAAACAATTGACGTACGACGCAAAGTTAGGTTCGGGATACCAAAGTTCGGCAAGAGATTTATGATGTGGGGTACCCATGATAGAAGAAGAAGAAGAGAAAGAAGATTGGAGTGCACGGATTTCTTAGCGACAAAAGTTGCAAGTCTTTTTATAAAAAAAAATTTCTCTTATTTTTTTTATTTGTATTTGCAAAAATTTTCGATAAAGGGCTTAGACACAAATGCAATCAACCAGAAATACACAATCAGGCCTAGATCTAGGGTCACCTAGGTCAGCTAGACAGCTCCTAACTGTTCCAAAGGGCTAGAAATAGGACCTCAAACCGCCTCTTCACCGCCAATTGCGGCCAGGTAAGTGCCAGGTAAGTGGGAGGCTCCCCGCTACAAGTAGCGGTCCTAATTAAGTAACCACTTGCCTTGACACACTTGCCTAGACACCGCAAATTCAGGTTAGGGTAAACGGTCGATGCCTATAACTAGTCCTCTGTCCTATTGAGCTCGAAATCCTTAGGGCTGAGTCTAGTATTTTTTTAATTAAATATGGTCAATGCAAATGCCTTATGTGATTTCTGGGGTCCTGGGAAGGGTGATGAAATCCCCACCCAATTTGAATTGATCAAAAGCCCCTTAAAATCAGTTTTAAAGATATGCAAAATAGAAAAATCACTTGCAATCAAAGATTTTTATTTTATGCGGTGCAAAGAATCCTGCACAAGATTTGTTATTTGGAAGGGAAAAGATTTTCGAGCGCAAAAATCCTGTAGGCAAATTTACAGAAGATATATCAAGATATTCAGAGGAGAAAGAGGGAAGCTTACAGAGAGATTGTCACGAACTGACTTGACCAAGCTGCCGTGATTTCACGGCTGAAAGGTAGATGGGGCCGCGGTTCCGCGGTGGACGCGCCAGATCAGCGCTTCAGATTTTGCTGACGTCACCGTATCACCTCGCTTCCGCAACAGGAGTTGTCTTTTGCGGCGTTTCCGCGGTCTGGTTGTTGATTTGGACCTCCAATTTTCTTCTGCTGTTCTGTTATAAAATCCTCTGTTGTTCAGATCGTTGGTTTCCTGTTTCGCTTTCTGTATATTTTCAGATCCGAAGTTGTTTGTAGATCCTACAAAATTCTCACAAAATACCCTTTCCAAAAATAACAGATGATATATTTTTATATCTTTTTCAGATTTTTATGATTCTTTTAATTAAGATTAACCCGAAATTGCAAAAAGGAAAAACTACGCCATCCCCGGCAATGGCGCCATTTGATTGATCTCAAAAACTATCTATTAACCGCAATCAAGAACGCCGTCGCTTGGTAGCTAGCCGGTGAGTACGGGTCGGTCCACAGGGATGTTGTGAATCTCCTAATCGCTCTTACGAGTTAATTCCGAAAGGTGTTCGGATTGATTATTAAATCTAAAAACTAAATCTATCTATACTAAAATTATCTAGATCTAAATCTCGCTAGGGTTAGGTTTAGGAATGGTTTGGAAATGTAAATAAATCTCAACGCTTTCTATACCCAAATTAGGATCTAAGAGGAGTTATGGTAATTATCAATAAAGGGGATTAGATCCATTCGGGAAGGTGTTCCTTCCTCTAGGTTCTTGTCCTTCCGTTAGAGATCCTTACCCTAACCTCCATAGAAAACGCGCGCAACCGAGCCTTTATACTACGGTATCACCGCTACCTCGAGGGATAGGGTGCCTTAGGGCGCGGTGTGTGCGTGTATGCATGGAGTCCTATTGATTATATGAGATGGGTAAGAAAGGGATGAGAGATCTCATCTCTCAAAAGCCTTCCCCAAAGCTAACATCTAAGACAAGGAATTAAAATCTAAACTAGAGCAATTAAATAAAACTACTTACAGATGGCTCTCTCCAAACATCAACACAGGGTTGTCAGATGTTCATATCAGATTTTTGCATTTTTATACCGCCCAATTTTTTTCACATTGCATATCGGTAGGTACTCTTGATCCGTGTTTGCTAGTCAATTGCAGGATACAGGTTCTCAGCTCTAAACGGTGAAATCCATGGAAAAACACGACAAAATCCGGGTTCCTGCCAACCACAGATAAAACACGGGTCTCCGCTCTTTATCGGTCTGTTGCCACACACCAGTTTAGGAGACAAAATGGCAAATCGATTGTCACCTTCATGCATAAGGCTCAATGGCAACACAAGTTCCAAGAAATCTACGCGGAGCTCAAGGAAATCATGACAAAAAGTCCACATCAAATCACCTTTCCCTCAACAGAAATTCTGGAGAAATTGTGAAGAGTTTCTGAGAAAAATCACATACCATACTGAAGTACAAAGAAAACCAGGAAAAGCTACAAAATACGAAGGCCTAACTCCCTACTATGGCCGCGGAACCGCGGCCTAAGCATGCTTAGGCCGCGGAACCACGGCCGTACGGCCTCCTCAGTTGACGAAATTTGGGGGGTATTTGGGTCTTTTCATTTGTATTCTGATGGTTGCCCTAGATTTTCAATTTCCTGCCTATAAATAGTCCAGAACTTGTGAAGCCAAAGGGTCCATAATCTTGTATTTTTTCTCTAGGTTTTAGAATACATGTTCTTCTTCCTCTTCTCATCTCTTCTCCATTAAAACTTGTAGTGAGCTTTTGAGTGAAGAATGATGAATAAAGAAGAACCGTTTATTATTATGCTTGTCTTGTTCTCTTGTTAATTATTGTAATTTTAATTTGTTAACTTAGTTGTTATTTCTTGTTGTTTCTTTCTTTTCTCTTTTTCTTTATCCTTAAAACAACCATGATGCTTACGCTTGATCCTTGCCAAGGTGAGGTCGCAAATAGCTAGTTGTTATCTTCTAATCTCTTTCTTTCTATCTTCCTCTTTTATTTTGTTTTATTTTTCCGTATCATGATGTGTGAGTAGTTTCATACTTGTTAGGGTAGGATAAGAGAAGTTTGAGAGAAGGAAATCTCTCTCACTCTTTCCTTGCCCAACAGCTTAATTCGACTCCCGTTAATTGAACCACAATCCGCTCCTTACGGCACCCTATCCTACATGATAGCGGTGATTCCGTAGTGAGACCGGTTGTGGTTGAATTAACCGGAGGTTATGGCTAAGAACCAAGAACGGACGGACAAGCACCAAAAGGAAGAACTTATGCGTTGGAAAGCCTAGCTTATACTCGCAAGTTCCTTCCTAGTCGTGCTAATCCCCGTTGTTGCCGATTACCGTAACACCGAGATTAAGAGGGGCAACGAAAGATGTGGGAGACTCCTAACTCAAACTAACCTAATCCTAACCCTAACAAGCTCTCTTTACATATTATTTTACCACTTAATTAATCACAACAAAATCTGAAAAACTGGACTTAACTCGTTAAAGCACATAGAAAAAGATTCCCATCTCCCTACGGACGACCCGTACTCAACCGGCTAGCTACAAGCGAAACCATCTTGATTGCGGTAATTAACTAAACTTGAACACGCAGAATCTAGGTGATAGCCCTCTGGAACAGTTAGGAGCAGGTCTAGTTGACCTAGGCGACCCTAGATCTAGGTGAGATTGTGCATATCTTATTTGTGATTGCTTAAAGCCGTAAGTCCGTACATATTTCTGTAAAGCTCTTTCTAAAAAAAAAGGAAAAAATCAAAAACTTTTATAAAAACTTGCCCTTTTGTCGCCAAATCCATTTTTCACCCACCACCCATCGTTTTCTCCATTGACGTTTTCTTACCCTCACCTTCTCCGCTTTGACTATACTAAACTCGTTTAGTGTATGTCCGCTTGGACTCGGGATACTAGCGCCCATCTAGTCCGTGTTACGTTAGTCGCTACCGACTACGCGATCGACTCAGACGTCGATACTCCGTCCACTCCTCTTTCACCCCTTCCTTTGCCGGCCAACTCCGACGTTGACCGGAATTCTGTTCATACATCTTCACCTTCACCTTCACCAACCTCTTCCTCCGCGATGTCAGGATTTAATCCGAACATCTCTTTGACTACCCCTGGATTGGCTCCACCTCCTACGGAGACCAATATCCCACCACCACCGCCTGTTGTAGCGCCGCAGCGAATCGCGCTCCAGGATCGTTTCTATCCCACCCGTTCTGCACTTCCCACCTGCCTTTCTCTTCCACCGGCCAATGGGGATAACTTTGAAATTAAGCCCCACTTCATCAACATGCTTCCACGATTTCATGGGCTTGAATCTGAAGATGCCTATATCTTCATCAACAAATTTCAAAACGTCTGTGCCATGGTGAAAACCACCCAGCTGTCGGACGATGTTATACGTCTACGGGTCATTCCGTTCACTTTATGCGATCTTGCTGAAAAATGGTTGTATAGCACCGCTTCCCACTCAATAACCAGCTGGGACGAGTTTGTTAAAGCGTTTCTCAAAAAGTTCTATCCGAATCATAAAACCGCAAGGATTCGAAATGAAATCAACCAATTCTCTCAGCTTCCTTCTGAACCCTTCTGGAAGTGCTTTGACCGGTACAAAGACCTTCTTGTTCAGTGTCCTCACCACGGTATAGAGAAATGGAAACTTTGCCAAACCTTATACGAGAGCCTGAACCCAGCAACGAAGCAGTTGTTGGAAACCATCTGTCAGGGCCACTTCCTATCGAAATCTGACGAGGAAGCGTGGCAGTTCTTTGACGACCTTGCGGAGCAAACGCTGCAATGGGAGAGCACCCGACCGACTTCTTCTTCTACCTCCACTTCTACCGGTCAGTCTAGGGTAGGAATTCACCAACTTGATGTCTCTATTGCGATGAAAGCTGAAATGGCTGCAATAACAAGAAAGCTTGAAGCGATAGAGAGCAAATTTTCTTCTCCTGCCCCTGCCCCTGTTCTCCCCCTTCGTACCATCTGCGCTTGTTGTTCCGATCCTTCTCACTTAACCGAAGAGTGTCCTTACAATCCACCATCGCAAGGACAGGATGAGGTTAATGTTGCATTTCAGCAAAGACCGAGGAATGATCCATACTCTTCCACCTACAATCCCGGTTGGAGGAACCACCCCAATTTCGCCTGGAATCAGAATCAGAATCAATTCCAAGGCAACAATTTCCAAAGGGCCCCTCCGCCGCAACAACAAGCGCAAAAACAAACTCAGTATCAGCAGCCCTTCCAACCCCAACCTTTTCAAAACCAGACGAACAACTTTGCACCCAACAATTCCTTTCCACCAAACAACTTTGTTCCGTCAAACAACGATAAGGTTTCCTCGCTCGAACGAAGTCTGAAGGCTTTCGTTAAACAATCGACTCAGTCCACCGCCAACATCCAGTCTTCCATTCAGTCCTTAGTGCAACACACTGCCGCACACGGGCAAAGCATCAAGACCATCGAGGCCCAGATTGCACAGATGAACGCGGCCTTAAGAGAGCGAGAGAAGGGGAAGCTCCCGTCCCAACCTCTCCCAAATCCCGGTCACCCACATAATGTACATGTTGCTCTTGAACAACAGAATCATAATGTGAGTGCCGTGACCACATTGAGATCGGGAAGGATGCTGCAAAACAACATTGGCACACGGATCAACGATGACACCCCGGCCGCTGCTTCTTCTTCTTCTTCTTCTTCTTCGTCTTCTGAGCCTATTCTCCGTTCTTCACAAGGCTCTCCTTCCTCTTCTTCTGCTCTGAATGGACCCACTTCTCACTCCACGAAAACACCTGTTCGGGGATCCATTCCAACTCCACAATCTCCTCCTCCAGCATTAGACTCAACCAATTTTCAAAATGTTCCATTTCCAAACCGCTTGAGGTCTAATAAACAAAATCCTCAAATGGAGAAGATTCTGGAGTTATTTAAGCAGGTTAACATTAACATTCCTCTTTTAGATGCTGTCCAACAAGTCCCGTCCTACGCGAAAATCTTAAAGGACTTGTGCACGAAAAAGAGGAAGTCTCAGGTACCCAAGAAAGTTTTCTTGGCTAGTGCTGTGAGTGATGCCCTTACCCAATCTTTACCACAAAAACGGAAGGACCCTGGCTGTCCTACGATTTCAATTACCATTGGGGATAAGAACATCAACCGCGCACTATTAGATCTTGGTGCCAGTGTTAACCTGCTTCCGTATTCAGTATACGAGCAATTAGGCGTCGGAGAGCTGAAACCCACGCACTGCACTTTCCAAATGGCCGACCGATCGATCACCCATCCTAGGGGTGAGCTAGAGGATGTGTTAATAAAAGTCAGGGACTTCATATTCCCCGTTGACTTCATTGTATTAGACACACAGCCTGTAGCTAACCCCCGGAATCAAATTCCGGTGATACCTGGTCGCCCATTTCTTGCAACCTCAAATGCTGTGATCAATTGTCGCAATGGTTCGATGAACTTCTCTTTTGGAAACATGACGATTGAACTCAACATTTTTAGGTTGGGGAATCAGCCCGCCGAACCTAATGCTCATATACTGGACGTCTTCTCGATCCAGGAGATCACCCCAGAAGAGTGTGAATTCGAGGAGTTTCTGTTTGATCACGATAATCTTGACGCCACTAGTGCGTTTCTCTTCGAACCTGCTGCTGTTTCTGCGCCCGAAAACGACTACGAGTGTTTCACATTCTCGAACGATCTTAGCCGCGCACAACCCGAGTTTGAATCCTTCAACTTTCCGGATGAGTTACCTGAACCATCCAACTCGGTTGCCTACACTCGTTTTGAACCTTTGCTGGAGTCCTTTGAGTTCGAGACCTTTGCACCAATCTTGCCTTCAATCGTTTCACCTCCAACGCTCGAACTCAAGCCTTTGCCGTCTCACCTTAAGTACGCTTACTTAGGTGAGAACGAGACCCTCCCTGTCATCATTTCGGCTTCTCTAGGTCCAGAGCAAGAGAAAGCCCTTCTTGCGGTCTTGCACAGCAACAGGCAAGCTTTTGGCTGGTCCATAGCGGACATCAAGGGGATTAGTCCCCTGATCGTTGAGCATCACATTCATCTGATGGATGATGCCAAACTAGCCCGGGATCCACAAAGACGTCTCAATCCAGTCATGAAAGAGGCTGTGAAGAAGGAGATCGTAAAATGTCTAGATAGTGGTATCATTTACCCTATCTCTGATAGCCAGTGGGTTAGCCCCATTCATGTTGTCCCCAAGAAGTCGGGCATCACGATCATAACCAACGAGGTGAAAGAGTTAATCCCTACTCGCACCCAAACTGGGTGGCGAGTGTGCATTGATTACAGAAAACTCAACGCCGCAACGCGGAAAGACCACTTTCCGCTACCTTTCATTGACCAAATGCTTGAACGATTGGCCGGACACGAGTACTACTGCTTTCTTGATGGCTACTCTGGCTATAATCAAATTCCCATCGCCGAAAAAGACCAGGACAAGACCACATTCACTTTTCCTTTCAGCACGTTTGCATATCGACGCATGCCCTTTGGGTTATGCAATGCGCCCGCTACCTTCCAGCGGTGTATGATGGGAATCTTCTCAGACATGGTGGAAAAATTTCTGGAGATTTTCATGGATGATTTCTCCATCTTCGGCGATTCCTTCAACGAGTGTTTGCTGCATCTTGACGCTGTCCATACCCGATGTAAGGACAAGAATCTCACTTTGAACTTGGAGAAATGCCACTTCATGGTGCGCGAAGGTATTGTCTTAGGACATATCATCTCGCAAAATGGCATAGAGGTTGACAAAGCAAAGATTGAGGTCATTTCCAATCTGCCTCCTCCCCGATGCGTCAGAGATATTCGAGCCTTCCTTGGCCATGCCGGTTTCTATAGACGGTTCATCAAGGAATTTAGCAAGATTGCTAGGCCCTTGACTCTTTTGCTGGCCAAGGACACGCCATTCGACTTCAACTCGAGCTGTGTGACTGCATTCGAGTCATTGAAACGCTCACTCACTTCTGCTCCCGTTCTTTCTTCACCTGACTGGACGCACCCATTTGAGATTATGTGCGATGCATCCGACTTTGCCATTGGTGCTGTCCTTGGACAACACATCAACAAGATGCCGCACGTAATCTATTATGCGAGCCGAACCCTGAACGACGCCCAACTCAACTATACAACAACTGAGAAGGAATTCTTAGCTGTTGTATTTGCTTTAGAAAAGTTCAGGCCCTACATCATCGGCTCTCCAGTCTTTGTCTACACAGACCATTCTGCTCTGCGCCATCTTTTTGCGAAGAAAGATACAAAATCTCGGTTAATACGTTGGATCCTCTTGCTTCAAGAGTTTGACCTTGTCATTAAGGACAAACGAGGATGTGAAAACGTAGTTGCCGACCATCTCTCACGACTTCCTTCTTCGCCTTCGCTTCCAATTCCGATCAACGACGTTTTCCCGGATGAACAACTCTTGACAGTATCTTGCGAACCATGGTTCGCAGATATTGTGAACTATTTGGCCACAGGATTACTACCGACTGAATGGTCAAGTCAGGACAGACTTCGCTTCTTATCCCAAGTAAAGCACTTTTACTGGGACGAACCCTATTTGTTCAAGTACTGTCCTGACCAGATTATTCGTCGGTGTGTCCCTGACGAGGAATTCAAGAGTGTGCTGTCGTTTTGCCACGATCAAGCATGTGGCGGGCATTTTGGCCCCAGAAAGACAGCTGAGAAGATCTTGCAATGTGGTTTCTACTGGCCACAACTCTTCAAAGACGCTCATGACTATTGCAAGACTTGCTCCCGGTGCCAACACATGGGCCGGATATCCCGGAGGAACGAGATGCCGCTCCAACCGATCTTGGTTGTGGAGA
Organism: Agapanthus africanus; assembly: GCA_030015575.1. NCBI lineage: Eukaryota > Viridiplantae > Streptophyta > Magnoliopsida > Asparagales > Amaryllidaceae > Agapanthus > Agapanthus africanus. Next base: position 823,649,037 of record CM057338.1, on the reverse strand, counting down.
TTTTCGATGTTTGGGGGATAGATTTCATGGGGCCGTTTCCCAGCTCTTTTGGGAACTTGTACATCCTTCTCGCTGTTGATTACGTCTCTAAATGGGTCGAGGCTGTGCCCAGCCGGACTAACGACAACAAGGTTGTCGTTAGGTTCCTTAAAGAAATCATTTTCTCCCGGTTTGGGCACCCCCGAGCGATCATTAGCGACAATGGAAGTCATTTCTGCAACAAAACCTTCGAGGCCTTGATGCAGAAATACTCCATTAATCATAAGCTCTCTACGCCCTACCACCCCTAAACCTGCGAGCAGGCCGAAGTTTCAAATCGGCAAATCAAGCAGATACTGGAGAAGACGGTTTCCAAGAACCGTAAGGATTGGTCGCTGAAACTCACTGATGCCCTTTGGGCATTTCGAACCGCTTATAAGACCGACCTTGGCATGTCTCCCTATCGGCTTGTGTACGGAAAAGCCTGCCACCTACCTGTCGAAATAGAGCATCGCGCATTTTGGGCAATAAAAGAGCTGAATCTGTCTCTCGAAGATGCGGGCAGCCATCGGAAGCTGCAGTTGAACGAACTAAGCGAGCTTAGGGATGAGGCTTACGATAACGCGGTTGTCGTTAAGAATCGAACGAAGGTGTTTCACGATAAACACCTTTTGCGCAAAACCTTCGTACCTGGTCAGCAGGTACTGCTTTACGACACCCGACTTCACTTCCATCCAGGAAAGCTCAGATCTCGCTGGAAAGGGCCGTATTTTGTGCGGAATGCATATCCGCAGGGCGCTGTGGATTTGGAAAATCCGAAGGACGGTTCATTTTTCAAAGTGAACGGACACCGACTAAAACCGTACCTTGGCGCCGAACCAACAGAGGAGCTCCTGTTCTTACAGGAGCCGGTTTACCCTGCCTAATCTTCCTCTGCCTACCTCCAAACTTCGGTTATCCAGCCAAGAACAGTGGACACTGTTCCAAATAAGTTTGGGGGTATGCATAAACCATTTTGTATATATTTGTGTATATTCTTTTTCTTTTTCTTTTCTTTAAAAACAAAAAAAAAATTGTGTATCGCTAACCGACATTTTTGACCCTTCAAATGATCTCTTCATGCAATGACAGTGATGACACTGTCCGGTTTAAGTTTGGGGGTACGCTCGGTACGCATTTCTTACCTTCGCATTCATATGTATATTTTGCATCTGCATATTAAAATCCATAAAATCCATAAAAATCTGAAAATTTTCTAAAAATATAAAAACTTTTCTGTCAAGTTAGCTTGTGGAAGAACTCTGATTCAACATTTCGGCGGTTTTTGTTTGAAAAAATAGGAATAACTAAATCTTATGTTTAGATTTTGAAAACCTGAAAGATAACTCTCCTTTGAAGTCAACTATAGCTGATATACGTCTTTACATCACACTACACGTGTTGTGAGTTTTTGGGAATTAGATGACAAGTCTTTTATGCTTAAAAACTTTTAAACAGATAAATGATTTTCTGAGGATCAAATAGGTTTGTTCTGAAATAAGTAATGTCAAGAATAGTTTATGAAGTAAAGCGAATATGAAGGAATGTTATTGATGCCGTAATTGGAACTAAGTCTGAAAAATAACCCATCTGAAACTTGATTGGAATGATTACACACCGAACCCACTAAACACGTCTTTTATCCCAAAAAAAAAAATAACTGAACTGCCGGTTATATCTCCGTTCGTATTAAATCATCTGATTTTCACGCCAAACTGTCTTTTATTTTTGGACCTAGGTAACTTGAGTAATTAAGTCCGCTGGGGTGTTTCTACACCTAATGCCCTAAAACCAACTGGTTTGGGAGCATTGGCCCAAAGCTCGCTAAGAAGCCTAGAAAGTCCAGTTTAAAACAAAGTCAAGCAAGTGTTCTCTCCGAGTTAAAATTCCTAACGGTTCTTTGTGTGAAAATAATCTTGATAAAAGACAGGCTTTTATAAAAATTTTAACGGAGATATGAAGGTTTTATTCTATGATAAAGACTATTGCACGTTCATAGAGGTGTGTATGAAATGAAAACAAGAAAAAGGTGGAGTGAAAAATAAGACCTAGTTTCCTATTAAGGAAGATAGAAATTCTGAAGTTGAAACCTTGCTGGAAAACGAAACTTGAAAAATGCTTAACTCTTTATAAAACTTATGTGATCCTTTCAAAATTCTTATCCGGGCTTTATTATGAGGACTTTATTCGACCTTTCTGGAACTTAACGACACTATTTGCACTGCACGTAAAGACATATAAAATCTGTAGTTAAATAAGAAGCGAGGTGTGAGAAATAAAGGTTCGATAGTCTAGACTTAGGATTATAGAATTGTTATTTTCTGAAACAAAACTTTAGGGTTTGAATCTTAGTTATTTTACAAAACTAGCTTGACCGGATTTTGTGGGTAGTATCCGCTGAAAACCCTCAGGAGACAACACTCCTCCTACTAGGGACACCTAGAAGGTTTAACGGCTTGTTGCACATGCTCAGTGCAATCGCGTTCCCTGCGAAAGTGAGGTTAGGAAATTTTTTGTGAATAAATTGGCTTTGCTCAGGACGAGCAAATGATAAGTTTGGGGGTATTTGTTCATATCAGATTTTTGCATTTTTATACCGCCCAATTTTTATCACATTGCATATCGGTAGGTACTCTTGAGCCGTGTTTGCTAGTCAATTGCAGGATACAGGTTCTCGGCTCTAAACGGTGAAATCCATGGAAAAACACGACAAAATCCGGGTTCCTGCCAACCACAGATAAAACACGGGTCTCCGCTCTTTATCCGTTTGTTGCCACACACCAGTTTAGGAGACAAAATGGCAAATCGATTGTCACCTTCATGCACAAGGCTCAATGGCAACACAAGTTCCAAGAAATCTACGCGGAGCTCAAGGAAATCATGACAAAAAGTCCACATCAAATTAACTTTTCCTCAACAGACATTCTGGAGAAATTGTGAAGAGTTTCTGAGAAAAATCACATACCATACTGAAGTACAAAGAAAACCAGGAAAAGCCACAAAATACGAAGGCCTAACTCCCTACTATGGCCGTGGAACCGCGGCCTAAGCATGCTTAGGCCGCGGAACCGCGGCCGTACGGCCTCCTCAGTTGACGAAATTTGGGGGGTATTTGGGTCTTTTCATTTGTATTCTGATGGTTGCCCTAGATTTTCAGTTTCCTGCCTATAAATAGTCCAGAACTTGTGAAGCCAAAGGGTCCATAATCTTGTATTTTTTCTCTAGGTTTTAGAATACATGTTCTTCTTCCTCTTCTCATCTCTTCTCCATTAAAACTTGTAGTGAGCTTTTGAGTGAAGAATGATGAATAAAGAAGAACCGTTTATTATTATGCTTGTCTTGTTCTCTTGTTAATTATTGTAATTTTAATTTGTTAACTTAGTTGTTGTTATTTCTTGTTGTTTCTTTCTTTTCTCTTTTTCTTTATCCTTAAAACAACCATGATGCTTACGCTTGATCCTTGCCAAGGTGAGGTCGCAAATAGCTAGTTGTTATCTTCTAATCTCTTTCTTTCTATCTTCCTCTTTTGTTTTTTTTTTATTTTTCCGTATCATGATGTGTAAGTAGTTTCATACTTGTTAGGGTAGGATAAGGGATGTTTGAGAGAAGGAAATCTCTCTCACTCTTTCCTTGCCCAACAGCTTAATTCGACTCCCGTTAATTGAACCATAATCCGCTCCTTACGGCACCCTATCCTACATGATAGCGGTGATTCCGTAGTGAGACCGGTTGTGGTTGAATTAACCGGAGGTTATGGCTAAGAGCCAAGAACGGACGGACAAGCACCAAAAGGAAGAACTTATGCGTTGGAAAGCCTAGCTTATACTCGCAAGTTCATTTCTAGTCGTGCTAATCCCCGTTGTTGCCGATTACCGTAACACCGAGATTAAGAGGGGCAACGAAAGATGTTGGAGACTCCTAACTCAAACTAACCTAATCCTAACCTAACAAGCTCTCTTTACATATCATTTTACCACTTAATTAATCACAACAAAATCTGAAAAACTGGACTTAACTCGTTAAGGCACATAGAAAAAGATTCCCATCTCACTGCGGACGACCCGTACTCAACCGGCTAGCTACAAGCGAAACCGTTTTGATTGCGGTAATTAACTAAACTTGAACACGCAGAATCCCTAACAATCATCAGATCTGAATTCATGAAATGAAAAGAGGCACCGATGCTCTTCAAAAGAATTCTAAAATTTATTAATGAAGGGAGGCATAGGGAGGCATGAAAAGAATACAATGATTTGGGCTTCGATTTATAAGACATAGAAACCCTAGGTTACAATTGATTCGCACGTCTGCATTTACCAAAATATCCTTAGGAAGACCTAGTCAAAGTAGACTCCAAGCTTTGGTAAAATTTTATGTCTGGAAATTTTGGAACTGATTCTTGGCTTCTTGGGCTTTTTATTTCTTTGGATCTTTATTCAATTTGGCTTCTCTATTTCTTCCAGATCTCCAGTGAACAATTGCAGTGGACTTTTAACCGTTTGCTTTGTAATCTTGGACCTTGCGTTGCCTTGTACTGATCTTTTGTGTAGGCTTGATTAAGATCCTTCTATTTATTGGTCAAAGTCCCCTTTTTATGTCGTCTTTTATCTTTTTCACTGTTTTCGCTCCAAGAACCTACAACCTGTAATATGTAGCAGACATGCGTCAAAAGCACCCGTTTATTTGTAAAAAGAATAAGAATGGGGAATATAATAATACAATATTATGGTGTGAACATCTTCTTATCGACATCTACCTGGGGACCGTTACGTACAGCTAGTACCGCTTGCGGCCTGTGGTTAAACCTACTGCCAGCGTAGTAGTCGAGTCTTTAGAGTCCCACATAGAGAGTTTCCCTGCTTCGGACGAAACGATATAGAGGTCGTATGGTTTTACGACAGGGTTCGGACGCATACGTGTTTTTACGCACGTACGATGTTCGGACATTTTTTACTAGCAGGCTTTGGTTTAAGCCAGATTCTAGTATTGGATTATTGGATTTATACAGTCTCAGTATTTCCGTGTTTTCACGGATGGGAAGGGCGTTCTCATAATTTGTCGAGAACCTTTTAGAAGATTGATGAGTTGGAGGCTTATGTGGAATTTGCATTAATTGGTTTAATGACTCATGGTGTGATTCATCCATAGGAGTTAATGATGTATTTATTGTTTAAATGACTCATGAGATGAATCACAAGGTGAGTTAATGAAGCATGATGATAATTGTTATTTGTTATTCATTTAATAAATATCTTATATTTCATATATTCACAATGATTTATTATTCTAAGATCATTCTCACTCTCACCTTCTCTCTCCTCAAGCTTTCTCTTTTCAAACCCTAACCCTAACCTCTCATGTGTTGAGATCAAGGGTTAGCAAGACTAATTAATCCCTAATCCTATTCTATATCTTCTAGGTTGCTTTGATTAGCACTCTTAGTTACCTAGTTACCTCAAGATTAGAGGTTAAGCTTGGAGTAGTAGCTCTCGGGTGGATCTTCTATCACAAAGAGGAGACCGACGAGGAGGTGGTCAACGAGAACAAGAAGGACTTGGTTCATTAGGTATAATCTTCTTTCATAGTTGTTAATCCCTCCTATGATGTTGTTAGTTAGGGTTTGGCAAAGATCCGTAAGTTAGTCGATGTTTGTTTTAAACAAAATGATTGTTTTACCTATTCCGCCTCCCCGCAACTCGTGCGGTGTTTAACGTCGACTTACAATTTCGACACGGGGTAAATTCTGGGACGGAGCATGATCCCTCCGCAGAGGTTGTTGGTTTGATTTGATTTGGGTTAACATCAGCATCGCTATACTGGAATATAGTACCAGAAGCGAATCATCATTTGCCATGAGAGGATTTGGGAATTGGTTTTTGCTTGGCATCAGTATCGCTACACTGGAATATGGTACCAGTAGCGAATCATCATTTGCTCTTGCTTATCCGGAAGTGATGGCTTAGGAGATAGGCTTTAGATCCCTATCACCTAAGGCTTTTCAATTTTGTGATCCGTAAGGGTCTCACAAATCATATTCTCCCTACGGGTCGTAAGGATCCCGCATGTGTATTTTCTCCTTAGGAGTCGTGGGGACTCCTAAGTGTGTTGCTCCTTTGTGAGATGTAAGGATCTCACGCGGGAATTTTCTCCTCACAAAGTCGAGAGGACTTTGGGAGTGCATTTCATCTCTTTTTTACGAGTTTGCGCCCTTTCGGGTTTTCACAAACTCGCCGGCAGTCCTACTGTTTTTACTCACGGAGCCCTTTCGGGTTTTCATCCGTGCCCATTTTTCTTGTGGATATACCTTCTTTTTTTGAATCTTCACCGCCGGTGGGAGTTTGAATGTGGTCTCACCGGCAGGATTTGGGAGGGATTGGGATCGTTTTACGCCCGTGGATTGTATACGATTTTGCAGGATGTATGATCCAGACCGTAGGGCCGAAAAAATTTCAGGACTTTGTTGGCGTCCTCATCGCTGCACTGGAATATGGTACCAGGAGCGACTCATCATTCGCCGTTGGGGTATGGGATTTGGAATTTGGTTGGCGTCTGCATCGCTTCACTGGAATATGGTACCAGGAGCGACTCATCATTCGCCACTTGGGGATTTGGATTTTGGCCGGCGTCTACATCACTGCACTGGAATATGGTACCAGGAGCGACTCATCATTCGCCATTGCGTATTAGGAAGCGATGGCTTAGGAGACATGTTTAGATCCCTATCACCTAAGGCTTTTCAATTTTATGGGCCGTGAGGGTCCCATAAAAGCATTTCTCCCTACGAGTAGTAAGGATCCCGCAGGTGTATTTTCTCCTTAGGAGTCGTGAGGACTCCTAAGTGTGTTTTTCCTTTGTGATTCGTAAGGATCCCACAAAGCATTGTTCTCCTCATGTATCATGAGGACACATGAGTGGGTCTTCTCAATAGAGCATAATTCCAAGGGCGAAGACCATCCGCGTAACTGGTGATTGCGGTGGGGCATGGGCCTGGTGAGAATTATTTGAACCCGTGGATTGTATACGGTAGTGAATTTGGGGACTAACCATAGGGCCGGGGAAATTTTGAAAAATCGGATTTTTTTGGCGTCTGCATCGCTGCACTGGAATATGGTACTAGGAGCGACTCATCATTCGCCGTTTTTTTAGTTTTTTTTGTTTTACCGTGATTGCTCTATCATTTTAGCTTTTCTTATCGCGAAGATCACGATTGCCCTATCATTTCGGCTTTTATTCGCGGTTGCCCCATCATTTCGGCTTTATTTTCATTTTTATTTTACTCGCTGATTTTTATTGCGAGTTGCCCTATCATTTCGGCTTTTCTTTATTTTTATTTTATTTACACATTTTTTGTTTATTTACATATATATATATATATATTTACATTCCAAGTTTAATGACTTAGAGGTCGACTGTTCCCAGTTTAAAGGCTTAGGGGTCTATTGTGCCCAGTTTAACGACTTAGCGGTCTACCGTTTGCAGTTTAACGACTTAGAGGTCATCTGTTTCAAGTTTAAAGACTTAGAGGTCTATCATTCCCAGTTTAACGACGTGGTGGTCATCTGTTTCCAGTTTAACGACGTGGTGGTCATCTGTTTCCAGTTTAAAGACTTAGAGGTCTATCATTTCCAGTTTAACGACGTGGTGGTCATCTGTTTCCAGTTTAAAAACTTAGAGGTCTATCATTCCTAGTTTAACGACGTGGTGGTCATCTGTTTCCAGTTTAACGACGTGGTGGTCATTGGACGGGGAGCTTAGAGAAGATACCTGATTGAGTAGTTGTCAAGGGCACCGCTGGAGCTTGCATAAGATGCCTCATTAGTTTGTTGGTGTTGATGGCCTTGCCCCCAGCTGGGGCTAAGGAAAGCCATTCAAATACCGACTTGCGTTCGAAGATGGCAATTGGAAATTGTTAACCCCTGCAAATAGAAACATGATTTCAGTATAGACAATCGATATGTACATTGATTGAGCTCGCATGAAAGTTTAACCAGAAATATGGGAGGAGAGAAAAGTCCCACCGGGCGTGCCAGAATCTGTAGGGTGTTTTTCGTCACCCCATTGAGATGGGAATACGTGCGCTCTTGTCAGGAACATTACAGATTCCCCCTGCCTAGGGTGGGCTGGGGTTTATTGATTGTGAGGATCCGAATCTCCGGCAGCCGCGGACTAAGCTGCCGTTAATTGCCCCTCGCCTTTGGAGCGAGAGAACCTTCGATTGACGGGTTAGACTGGTCATGCGAACTCAATGTGCAGTGTACATATGTTTTGTTTTGGAGGGGGCTTGGACATATCGGGAGCCATGCAGAGTTTTTACGGGGTCCTGCTACCCGGATAGCGGGCTGGGGGTCAAGGGGGCTAACAGCCCCTTTGCAGGGTGCGGGGCAGCGCCCCGGCCCAATTTTTTCTTAAGGGGGACAGTGTTGTAGAGTATGTGTGTGTGTGTATGTATGTGTGTGTTTGTGTGTATGTGTGTGTGTGTGTATGAAAAAAGGAAAGGGCATCCAAAGGATGCGTGGGTAAAAGCTCCAGCGCTTTAAGCGCAAGAGCGCGAGCGCTGTGAGTGCTAGCACCCCACGTGCCAGGCTTTAAGCGCAAGAGCGCGAGCGCTGTGAGTGCTAGCACCCCACGTGCCAGGCACGTGGGCGCTCGGGCGCTAGTGCTTTGGGCACTAGTGATTTGGGCACTAGCGCTCTGAGCGCAAGAGCGCTAGCGCTTTGAGCGCTAGCGCCCCACGTGCCAGCACGTGGGCGCTCGGGCGCTAGCGCTCTGAGCGCAAGAGCGCTAGCGCCCCACGCGTCATCACGTGGGCGCTCGGGCGCTAGCACTCTGGGCGCTAGGGTGCTAGCGCTTTAAGCTCTAGCACCCCACGTGTCAGCACGTGGGCGCTAGGGCGCTAGCGCTTTGGGCGCTAGCGCTCTGAGCGCAAGGGCACTAGTACTTTGAGAGCTAGCGTCCCACGTGTCAGCACGTGGGCGCTCGGGCGCTAGCTCTCGAAAGCGCTAGTGCTTTGAGCATAAGGGCGCTAGCGCTTTGAGCGCTAGCGCCCCACGTGTCAGAATGTCGGCGCTCGGGAGGCAAAAGGGACTTGGTCCCTACAATGGGAGTTGTACTCCCAGAAAGGAGCACTTATTATTATTTGTGTGTGTGTGTGTGTGTGTGTGTGGATGAGGAGTTAAACTCCTAGGATATTTTGAAGCTGATGAAGGGGCTTCTCCCCTTGAGCCCTAGTTCTTTCCCAAAGTTGGGTTTCTGGAGATGGGTCTCCTTCTTCTTCTTGTCATTTGGCCGGATCTTGGAGAAAGGGGTGAGATTTAAAAATCTCCCCTTTTTGAGATCTAATGGCAGATCCAGGTTCCCCTTTGTGGGTTTTGTGGTGAAAAACTATTTAGTTTTGGAAAAGGAAGAGTAGAACTTTTGATTTAATTCAAAAGAAAGAAGAAGGTTTTAGTACCTTGAAGAAGGAGAAAGAGGCACAAGCCCTAATTTTTGGGGAATGAAAAGTGTATTCTTTATTCATCATCATGTTGCCTTTTATAAGCTTACATATTTACATATAACCCCTTGGGCTTTACAAAATGGCATTTTGCCTACCCCATGGCTCATCTGCCATTTCTTTTTGCACATAAGCCATGGGCTTTACAAAAAAATTGGCTTTATGCCCATTCATGCAAAAAAAATTACATAAAAATTATTTATTACATGATTTCTTGTTTGCATAGGGGGGCCAGCCGCTTCATGTTCGGGCTCGACTCGGGCATGGGCCCACTTGATCTGGGCTTGGGCCCACTTAGCTTGGGGTTGACCTTGACTTTGACTTGGTCAACCGGGGTGCAATTTTCGACCCCAACACCTACGTAGACGAGGAAGACAGCGATGAAGACCCGAAGGACAAGTATCATGAGGTATAACTTCGTATCCGAGTAGTTAAACCTCAAGTAGTTTGCTAGCTAGGGTTTATGAACGATCCTTGGTTCTATTCGGTGTTGCGAAGCATGTAAAAATCATTTTTTGCATATTCCGCCTCCCCGTAAACACATGGGGTGCGCAACACAGACTTACAGTGGTATCAGATGTAAGTCCACGGTAGCGCCCCGGCCGTCTAACAGACGCCAAATGCGGAACAAAAACTTTTTACAACTGGCGCTATCGCGTACTATAACCCAGATCTGCCATTAAAGCTAAACTAGAAAACTACAAATTGGGTTGGAATGTTCTACTGAACGATCCGAGTCCTTCGGTCTTCAACCATCATCCCACGCTTTGTTGCGGCTGCTCCGATCTCCTGAATCTCCGGTCTTCTCGTCCAGGTGGCACCACGTCGACGGATCTTTAAACGGGCTCCCGCCTCTGAACCGAGGCAACTCGATCATCAAGTTTGCTAAAAGATATGACCAAGATTGATGTAGAGAATGAGTAGAAGACTTTGTCTCGTTACGTCTAAAGTTATGGACGAACGGTTAATGAAATTGCCATTTGAATCGGGTAAATGAGAAATTGGCATATCAAATTTCCATGAACCTAAACTACTATCATAATCTTTTTCCTTCAAATGAACAACCCTATTCATTACAAGAGGGGGCCGGCCAATTTAAGGAGGAGGGGTGAGTGTAGGAGTGGAGAGGATGACCATAACAATATGATACTTATCATAACACCTTGCACATTAACATTTAATGAAACAATGATTCATAACACATAGTCATCAACACATAAATGCTCCATTAATGCACTAAGCCACCTCATCATCCTAGTCACTTACTAGAAGCATCCACACACATGACTCACCCTATGACTCACCCTCAAGAAGAAAAGATAAATCCGCATTTAACCGAATGTTAAATACGGCTGATAGAAAACTGGAAACTGGCAACTTCCAAAAGTGATCCCGAAACGAATTTCAGGATAACCCCGTATCAGTATAAATATACCCTCATCTGTATTACGACCGAATACAAATGCAACTGAGACAAAGATATTATATCTACACAGTATAATACTGGGTTTCGGCTTAAACCAAAGCCTACCGGTATTATCTGCCCGAAATATGACATGTGCGTAAATGCACGTGCATTTTCCGAACCCTGCCATAAAACCATACGGCCTCTACAACGTTTCGCCCGAACCTGAGAAAGTGTCTATGGGGGACTCTAATGACTCATCAACACATTGGCACTGGGTATAATCTCTAGCACGTCAGAGCTACAAGCTGTACGTAATGGTTGCCTATGTATTGATTGGAAGGGAAGCTGACGAGCGAACTCATCCATAAACCTTACTGAGCCTGACAGTGACAATATCCGTACAGTTCGGTCCGTTCATATAAAGAGTATCGCATATCGAGTCTAGGGGGGTGGATAAATTCAGACCCCTAATAATGCGATAAATCGTGTCGGCATGAAGCCCATCACGATCTGAGAAACTACTGATCCAAATCAGTAATTCTCTACTACCTCGGCCGAGTATTTCTAGTGATGGCCACCCGTGCACTGTGCGACATCAACCCCCAATACCGGGAGAGACGATTCCCCGACGATCCGCTCACTGCCTCCATGTGGCTCGGGACTGTACCCAAAAAATACCTGTTTGCACGTCTCCTTTGAGCGTGGTAGGGTAGGAATCAAAGCACAGTGGGAACTCACACGAGACAAATGAAGATCTCAGGTCGACAAACTAACCTATACACATGTCACGTGGGAACTGCTATCTGACGATATGTATAATACCAACTAGCATGTTCCCGGCGAGTCCGGTCCGGTGTACTCATAACCCAATGAGCACCTGTATACATCTTAGGTGATCCAACTGACACCAGTGGCTTGTGAGACCGGCCACCGCCCCTCGTCGGGGTCTCAACTGTATACACTAGTCTACTCTGGAGTATCGATGCTGTAGGGTTCCTAGGCACACTAGTGAGGTCTCGCAAGGCATCGAACATGCCCATTTCAAATTTTAACGTGCCGAGAAACCCTAAACTACGGATCGTTTGCTTGATTTCTAGGCGAAAAGTAAACTAGTTAACACTTAACTAAGGGTTATCGGAAATACAACCTTTGTAGATCCGGTCCTCCACCTCCACGGCTCCGCAACGAGGTCGTCTCCGCTGTCCAAATCAAATCCGGGCTCTAGGATCGGCTTCGTTGGAGAATGGGCAAGCAAGGTCGTCGATGTCCATGCCGAAGATGATCTACGTCGAGGCATCGCTAGATCAAGCTCACAACTTCACCAAGTCATGAAACTTGTGAAGTAAACACACTCTACTACTTGGCAAGAGGTAGAGGATGAAGAAATAGGAGTTGGGTTAACTTTAGAATTGGATTTCTCACTTGTTTGCTCAATTCACCATTGATGGAGGTGAAGCTTTTCTTCTTGAAGTCAAGGAAGAAGAAGAAGAAGCTTATGATAAGTTAATTAGAAAAAGAAAAGAAATAATCAAAACTTATCATAACTAAACCATGGTAAAGTGTAGAGATTGAACTAGGGTTAAAACAAATGGTTAGGTTAAGCATGAGATAAGAATGGTGGACAAAGTCAAAGGTTCATGAATCTTCAACTACAATCCAAAACAAGCCACCATTCTTCTCATTTCATTTTCCAAAAAGAAAATAAATAAATAAATAGATATGAAAAACAAAACCCTAACCATTTGAATAACCATGGTTTAATCTTTACACAAACACAAGTTAGCATGCATCATCAAACATGATACATACAAGTGCATAAAAACATATCGCATATGCAATGCGCACGAACCAAGTGAGAAAATCCGTCTAAAGTGAACCGATACTAGTTAATGCAAAGTAATATATCAAATATATAATTATACATTAAATCATTAAATCAACACTTGATTCAATGATCCGGTCATGCGCACATAACCGACTGGTATCATTAGTAACATCTTATCGAATCAACACTTGATCCGATAACCCGGCTATATCGCATATAACCGATCAATGTCACATCGCGAGAATCGAATACAGTATCACATACTCGTATTATTCTCGGTCCCGCACATATCTCATATGCGCTCCTATTTCGTTTCGCTTGAGCCAGGAAACCTCTGTGTAGGACTCTAAAGACTCGTCAATACGCCGGCAGCAGATGATGATCATATCAAACACCCACAAGCCGCAAGCGGTCTGCTAAACGTAACGGCCACCCGGGTATTGAGCGATCTGAAGATCAACGAGCAAGCCCGCTCGCACTCCAGTGAATCCGACCAGTAACACTACCGTACAGTCCGGTCTGATCGTCTGATATGTCGCATATCTCGCCTAGGGGTGGTAGACGTCAGACCCCAATAGCTCAATAAGTCGTGTCGATATGAGGTCTATAACAATTCGAGAAACTACTGGTAACACTTACCAGTAAATCTCAGCAACCCTGGCCAGGGATTTCCTGTTATAGCCAATCGAACACAGCGCAACATCAACCCCCTATACCGGGAGAGACGAATCCCCTCCTATCGCTCATTGCCTCCATGTGACTCGGGACTGTACCCAAAAACCACCGTTTTGCACGCCCTCTTGGACGTGGTAAGATGGAAATCAAAGCACAGTGGGAACCACACAAGACTCTATGACGATCTCGGGTCAACAGACTACTCTGTACCAGTGTCACCAGAGAACTGCCATCTGACGTGAGGTATAATACCATCTGGGAGTTCTCGGCGAGTCCGTCCAGTGTACCCAGTCTCTACTGAGCACCCGTATATCATCTCTGATGTCAAACACCGATGGATATGGGATCATCCATCGCCCATCTGTATGGGTCGAGAAGGTATACGCTAGTCTACTCTGGTATATCGATGCCCCGTCTCGATACACCCTCGACTAGGGACTTTGAAGGATGTACTTATGGACTACCATGTCCCCACTAGTATGATCCGCATCATAGTCCAGGTAGTCAAGTACAGATCCTAAGGGCTTTACCAACATGTAACAGAGAGACAATCAGCATACACGTTAAGGTAAAGTTCAACCAGATAGCATACTATCATGTCGAGCAAGAAAGTCCTCCCTATATATGTCCCAGCATCCACTACAATATACATCCTATGTACAGTAATGGCCTCTAGGGCATACATATAACTAACAATCTCCCACTTGCACTAGGGCCATCTGTAGCAGTGGTTGTAGTATCTCATACTCAACCATCCCATAAAAGTCTCTCTCTCTGGGAACAGGCCTTTGTGAGTGGATCCGCTGTGTTGTCCTCTGAGTCTACTCTCCTAACCTCGATCTCTCTGGAGATCAACCATCTCCATGATCAAGTGATACTGCCTTAGAATATGTCTGGATCACTGATGGGACGGGTGTTCCTTGGCAAAAGCCACAACTCCATTGTCACACAATGGGAGGAACTAAGTTCATCTCATGAACTAATATACACCCAGACTTCCTCTTTGGTAGTATCTTAAGTAGCGATGTATCCTGCCTTCATCGTCTAGTATGTCACGGTATCTAGCTTGGAACTCTTCCAACATACCGTCCCTTTACTGAGGGTAAAGACAATGCCTGCGACTGACATTCAGTCGTCTTTATCACCCTGGAACACTTCCAGTGATTCTTCCCAGGATCGATTGATACGATCTTACTACAACTAGTGAGAATCCTAACATCCAATTAGATCTATCTCATAGATCCAAAACCAGGATTTAGGAGGTATCATTTTGATCCTTTATGGAGAATCATTGTGATAAGCGGAGATTGACCGAGCGTAGCATAGGAAACTCCTTCCCTATCAAGAGTATGTCATCCACGTACTCTACGAGGATCGTCACTATACTCCCTACTACCTTTTTGTTTATACAAGGTTCATCTACCATTTTGATGATGTCAAACTCTTTGACTACTTCATCAAAACAGATGTTCCAACTCCGCGATGCCTGCTTTATCCTATAAAGCATCTTGCACACGTTTCCGCTGCTCCCACTGTCTACGAAGCCCTCTGGCTGTGTACTTATAGACGCTCTCTTCCAAAATATCATTTAGAAAAGCAGTCATGACACCCAACCACCAGATATCGTAGTCATGGTATGTAGCCGTGGCAAGTAGTATCTGGATGGACTTAAGCATAGGTACTGGAAAAGGTTTCATCATTATCCACGCCTGGTCGATGACGAAAACCTTTAACAAGTCCAGCTTTGAAAGTCTCAACTTTTCCATCTACACCAAGTAATCTTCTCAAGATATACTTGCTCCTGATGGGAATTTAACCCTTCAGATATAGCAACCAAAGTCCATACTTTGTTGGTGTATAAGGATTCCATCTCAGATCGCTAAACATCCAGCCATTCTTACAGAGTCCCACTCCTGATGGCCAGCTCGAAACTAGTTGGGTCATCATCTCATGATGCAATCCTCGCTCCCACTGTCATAGAGAAACCGAAGTATCTCTCAGGTGGGTGAGAAACCCTACTAGATCGGCGGAGAGGCTGAGGTTCGTTGGTAACTATCGAATCCTTTGGTTCTTTCAAATCATCAGCTGTAGTTTGTATAGCTGGAACATTTCCAGTTCTACATAACTGACTTTGCCTCGAGCTTGTCCGGATTTTGCTTTTCAGACATAGGCCGGACAACCCCAAATCTTAACTAGCTTAACACATGGGCTCTTCCCTTTCCATATCTCATATGGAGTGGCAGGCAGTGATCTGATTTGATTCGAACCCTATTCAATAGGTATGCAACTTCTCAAGTGCATAACACCCAAAAGGAAACAGGTAACTCAGTAGTACTCATCATAGAGCACACCTTATCAAATAGGGTGTATCTGCTCCAACCCGATATACCATCGTGCTATGGTGTATACAGAGGAGTAATGCTGAGAGAGAATCTCATTCTCCTTTAGAATAGTCCAGTATTTCCGTGCTCAAGTATTCTCCTCCTTGATCTCATCATAGGATATAATACTTATACCCGTATTCTGGTTCTCTACTTCTCGCTTATATTCTGTGAATATCTCAAAAGGTTCGGACTTGTGTTTCAACAGGAACATATGTCTGAATCTCGAGAGATTATCAGAGAATGTAATGAAGTACAAAGAACCAGTCCTGGCATGTGTAGACAGGAGTCCTTACATACATCATCATGTATCAGTCCCAAGAGTTCATTAACTCTTTCTCTGTTTCCAGTAAACGGAGCTACGGTCATCTTATCTTTGTGACATGACTGGCGAGTTTCACAAGATGTAAATTCAAACTAATTTAAATATGCATCTTTATGTAACTCTAGCTAGTCGGGTCACTTTGATCTGATCTAGTCTACAATGCCTCAAGTAGGATTCGTTCATTTCTGAACTCTTCCTCTTGTGTGTGTTCAGTATACTAAGAACTGTTGTTTGATTTAGAACATCAACGCTTTTAGATAACGTGCCTGAACCGATCAACTTTTGATATAGGAAATGTTCAAAACATTATCCAACAATACAAAATTATATCCTTTCTTTTCTAACAAAGAGAGTGATATGATTTGGTATATCAGGTTCGGTATCTAATAACATTCGTTCAGAATCAATGTATTTGTAATACAGGGTGACAGTGACCGACAGACTTGGCTGCAACTCTTGCCCCGTTTTCTGTCTCATGAAACTTATCACCCGTTCTCAGTTCTCTACCTTTCTGTAGCCCTATGTAACAGATTACATATCTGGGATCCTCATCTGGTATCACATACCCAGGACGTAAAGGACACTGAGAAACAGTTCTAGTAATGAACACACCCGAAGATGATGCATCAGCATGCACTCTCTTCGTTTGGGCGGCACGGGAATTCTGGTAATCCCCAATTTCCTGCTCTATCTTATAACAATTATAAGTTGGAGCGGGACCAACGTTCCCCAGCTCAGTATAACATGCGGGTTCGGTCAATTATTCCGTATTATTATCTTGATTAAGGCGTGATATGGTCGCTACCTGGAGAGAGAGAGAAGAAAACACTCAGCGTGCGCTCTATCAAGAATAGATTGGTTATTATTTTATCTAATCAGGATGGCTCCCACTGCTTTTTATCAAATCTTCCTTCAAACCCTAAAAGGAAAGACTAGCCGGGATTAATTACACACTACAAGTTCGCCAATCTTTCAGCCAGGCCAGTGTCGGTACTTTGAGGGAGGTCCCCCGTGCTTTCGCACGAACCTAATTAATGTAAACCTCGTTTTCCCAGAGGCGTAACCTCGTTAACACCTTTCTAGACACCTACTTGATCGGCTAATTGCACTGTGTAAAACTCTCCCAGGAGTAACTCTTACTCGCAGCGGGTATCGGGATCCAACTATCTCATAGAAGGTATGCAATCTCATTGCAAATTTCAACACTTGAAATTCCCGATAATCTTTTGCCCCTAGCGTGCTATGACCTTGACGCATGCCAAACAACCCATAGTCCGCTAGTCAAGTTAAACCCGTCATTTCCTGATTGAATTAAACCCACCCGCACGACCCTTGACGCATGCCAAACAACGCCGTACGAATACCCTAATCCAATCGCATCATATGCTAAAAGATAAGCACTAGTTAGCTACCGTACACTACGCCTTGACGGAGGCCAAACAACCGCAGCACGAATACTAACTAGTACGTATCTGAAATGACGGAGGGCTACGACAGGTTTTTCTGAAAACCTATTGCGTAATGAACTTGATATCGCTGTAGAATCAAATGATTTTAAAATGGAGTGCTTTTGAGGCTTTTCTAGTTTTGCTAAAGGAGTCACTCCCGGTGAAGGGATCGTCGGTCCTTTCCTCGTCGAATGAGGTGCGGGATATATCATATATATCGCTGTGCAAAGCAAAAACTCTTAAAAGCAATCAAAAGACAAACCAAGTGTGTAGCATCTGCCAGTTATTGCTAAAGGAGTCACTCCCGGTGAAGGGATCGTCGGTCCTTTCCTCGTCGAATGAGGTGCGGGATATATCACATATATCGCTATGCAAAGCAAGAACTGTAGCTACCTGTTTTATTTTGAAATTCGATTCTACAACATCTTAGGTTTCTTTTATTTCATTAATCACATTAATGAAGTCCCATCATTTAAGTACCTAATCATCACAGATAAATACGACGTACACTTATGCCATCCGCATTCGCCTCGATGTCCCCTCGTGCACCGTTAGGTTAGGTAACTAACGGCAGAGCAGGGCAGGGCTAGCGCGGGTGTAAAACATAAGTAACGTCTATATAATATATCATATATACTATATACTGTATCTATCACAGAACATCACATGATCACATCACAGATATCGCAGCAGAAGAATCATATGAAATATTGGATATACTAGGACGTCCGTGTTTTCAATACGAGCCAGTATAAAACACGGATTCCACGGTCGTGATGAATAGCCAAACCCACACCCCTAGACCCCTACGAGAGCGGCAAGCAACCCTACTGATTCTGGAGTTAGGAGACCCGGACCCGACTCCTCGAGTTGGTCTCCCACTGGACTCCAGAACCCGGTTACTTGTGCTCCCCTCCTTGGGTCTATCCTAGTGCGGAAAAGTAAATAATATACAACAGGTGACAACTC
Organism: Agapanthus africanus; assembly: GCA_030015575.1. Lineage (NCBI taxonomy): Eukaryota > Viridiplantae > Streptophyta > Magnoliopsida > Asparagales > Amaryllidaceae > Agapanthus > Agapanthus africanus. The sequence continues at coordinate 823,630,495 of CM057338.1, read as the reverse complement.
CCGCAACCTGGAAGCGCCCCAATAAAAGAATATTACATACAAGTTTTTACATGAATGAAAATGAAAAACACTCATCTCACATAAAAACCCCCGGCTATTCAAACACGACGATCCAATATAGCATATCCAGCAACACATAACATCACATGTCATCAACGTAAGTAAATATGCGCATCCCAATTGTCGTTGACATATAGCAACGAAACCGGCGATATCACATATTACACTTACGGTCACAGAAAAGAAAGTGTAAAACTACAACAGTTGGAATCCGTAATCACCTCAGACATCGCATGCCTGACCAAATGAATTCCTTAAACATCGCATGCCTAACAATTATAAACCCCGCATTTTAGTCTCAAAATCGAAAACACTTTTCAATATCGAGTCGGGCAATTCAACAAGATTCCCGACATCCTGATCGAATGCTCGTCGCAAACTTCAGTAGACGGCCGCACCCCCGATACCGTCGACGAAGTGCACCAAGGCGGAACACCGCTACCGCGAGCACCCGTACGGATGCTTTCGGTGACGGGGTTCTCCTACAGTCACTTGGTCGGGGCTATGGAGTGAGGCTGTCTATTAAGTTTACCCGGCGAGTATCCGCGTACGCTACGTGATTGCGACGGACTTTTGATCACATCAAAATTCTGTGGCAACCGATCAAGTGAGACTAAACTGCTATGTTTATAACATTCATTTAGTTATCTCATAACTTCTTGTGAATTCCAATTATTGTATCCCATTCCAGATAAATAGAAAATGCTAAACTTTTCGATCGAACAATCGAACACCCAAGTTTTCCCGATATAGATCAACACATGACACAAGTCTAACAACATTCCGTTCGTACCTCAGTACCAACGGTCCAGCCGTAGAAGGGTCAAGCCAACGCCTCACATGTGGCACGCCGTACTGCCCCAAACCCGAAGGTTCAAAGGGCAGTTCAAGACGGTCACATAATCGAGTTAAGGTTTGTGTCTTCTAGAGGGACCATCGCGTTACTTGCACTACTTAGAACGTCGTTAAACTACGGAAAAATCCAACACTTGGAAATTTCCCGACAGGGGAAAAATTGGGTATTTATATCCGGTCGAACTTTTTAACATATTCTAAAATTTATCCGGAAAGCCACATAGACAAAATTTGATACTCCGATCGAAACACCGAATCCCCAAAATAACTGCAGAAAATTCAACTCTTGAATAATTTTTAAAAATATCCAGAGAACTCAGAAGCTGAAACAATGAATTACTGTGTAATAATTTAGGGCTGACGTCACCAACATGCCGCTAAACCGCCGCCTAAATCAGCATTATGCCGCGGATCCGCGCCAAGGTTCACTGTTCATGGCCCCAATTTTGCACCGTAATTCTTATATTTTCCTGCTTATTTCTCTGCATATTTTTAATCATGAAAAATCACTGTTTTTGAAAAAAGTACAGAGAGCAATTTTCCGGGTAGGGTTTCGGTTCGATCGGACTTCAAATCGCGTCTAGACTTCGCCTAAGGCTCTAGCTAGGCTCTGATACCACTGTAGGGTTCCTAGGCACACTAGTGAGGTCTCGCAAGGCATCGAACATGCCCATTTCAAATTTTAACGTGCCGAGAAACCCTAAACTACGGATCGTTTGCTAGATTTCTAGGCGAAAAGTAAACTAGTTAACACTTAACTAAGGGTTATCGGAAATACAACCTTTGTAGATCCGGTCCTCCACCTCCACGGCTCCGCAACGAGGTCGTCTCCGCTGTCCAAATCAAATCCGGGCTCTAGGATCGGCTTCGTTGGAGAATGGGCAAGCTAGGTCGTCGATGTCCATGCCGAAGATGATCTATGTCGAGGCATCGCTAGATCAAGCTCACAACTTCACCAAGTCATGAAACTTGTGAAGTAAACACACTCTACTACTTGGCAAGAGGTAGAGGATGAAGAAATAGGAGTTGGGTTAACTTTAGAATTGGATTTCTCACTTGTTTGCTCAATTCACCATTGATGGAGGTGAAGCTTTTCTTCTTGAAGTCAAGGAAGAAGAAGAAGAAGCTTATGATAAGTTAATTAGAAAAAGAAAAGAAATAATCAAAACTTATCATAACTAAACCATGGTAAAGTGTAGAGATTGAACTAGGGTTAAAACAAATGGTTAGGTTAAGCATGAGATAAGAATGGTGGACAAAGTCAAAGGTTCATGAATCTTCAACTACAATCCAAAACAAGCCACCATTCTTCTCATTTCATTTTCCAAAAAGAAAATAAATAAATAAATAGATATGAAAAACAAAACCCTAACCATTTGAATAACCATGGTTTAATCTTTACACAAACACAAGTTAGCATGCATCATCAAACATGATACATACAAGTGCACAAAAACATATCGCATATGCAATGCGCACGAACCAAGTGAGAAAATCCGTCTAAAGTGAACCGATACTAGTTAATGCAAAGTAATATATCAAATATATAATTATACATTAAATCATTAAATCAACACTTGATTCAATGATCCGGTCATGCGCACATAACCGACTGGTATCATTAGTAACATCTTATCGAATCAACACTTGATCCGATAACCCGGCTATATCGCATATAACCGATCAATGTCACATCGCGAGAATCGAATACAGTATCACATACTCGTATTATTCTCGGTCCCGCACATATCTCATATGCGCTCCTATTTCGTTTCGCTTGAGCCAGGAAACCTCTGTGTAGGACTCTGAAGACTCGTCAATACGCCGGCAGCAGATGATGATCATATCAAACACCCACAAGCCGCAAGCGGTCTGCTAAACGTAACGGCCACCCGGGTATTGAGCGATCTGAAGATCGACGAGCAAGCCCGCTCACACTCCAGTGAATCCGACCAGTAACACTACCGTACAGTCCGGTCTGATCGTCTGATATGTCGCATATCTCGCCTAGGGGTGGTGGACGTCAGACCCCAATAGCTCAATAAGTCGTGTCGATATGAGGTCTATAACAATTCGAGAAACTACTGGTAACACTTACCAGTAAATCTCAGCAACCCTGGCCAGGGATTTCCTGTTATAGCCAATCGAACACAGCGCAACATCAACCCCCTATACCGGGAGAGACGAATCCCCTCCTATCGCTCATTGCCTCCATGTGACTCGGGACTGTACCCAAAAACCACCGTTTTGCACGCCCTCTTGGACGTGGTAAGATGGAAATCAAAGCACAGTGGGAACCACACAAGACTCTATGACGATCTCGGGTCAACAGACTACTCTGTACCAGTGTCACCAGAGAACTGCCATCTGACGTGAGGTATAATACCATCTGGGAGTTCTCGGCGAGTCCGTCCAGTGTACCCAGTCTCTACTGAGCACCCGTATATCATCTCTGATGTCAAACACCGATGGATATGGGATCATCCATCGCCCATCTGTATGGGTCGAGAAGGTATACGCTAGTCTACTCTGGTATATCGATGCCCCGTCTCGATACACCCTCGACTAGGGACTTTGAAGGATGTACTTATGGACTACCATGTCCCCACTAGTATGATCCGCATCATAGTCCAGGTAGTCAAGTACAGATCCTAAGGGCTTTACCAACATGTAACAGAGAGACAATCAGCATACACGTTAAGGTAAAGTTCAACCAGATAGCATACTATCATGTCGAGCAAGAAAGTCCTCCCTATATATGTCCCAGCATCCACTACAATATACATCCTATGTACAGTAATGGCCTCTAGGGCATACATATAACTAACAGATGCCCTGTCTCGAAACTCCCACGACTAGGGACACTTTAAGGATGTGCTTACAGACCCCAGCTCCTACGTATATGATCGCCATCATACTACTGGCAGTCAAGAAAGAATCCTATGGGCTCTATCAACATGCAATAGCGAACTAAAGCATGTATACGATGATAAGGACAAACCAGATAGCATACTATCATCTCGAGCAAGACTGTCATATCGGTATAAGTCCTGTCTCAATTATTGCAATCACGTACCTGCGATCCAATAATTGAATTTGAGGGCTCTATATCCAACAATCTCCCACTTGCACTTAAGGCTAATTATTGCGATGTCGCATACTCACAGCCCATGTGATACCGAACATCCAACTCCTCTACTAATCAGTTTCACAAAACTAGTTGGTAAAACTCTTGTGTTCGAGAAATAGCTTAAGTGAGTGGATCCGCCCTGAAGTTTCTTTCTATATCTCTCTTAATCTTAAGTTCGCGGAGAAAGCCATCTCCCGAATCGAGTAATACTTGTCTTAGAATATGTCTGAATATCTGATGGGACCTAGTTCATAAATGAACTTCAAAACCAAAATTCTTAGACTGTAGTGATCACTGAACCTAATCAGTATCCAGCACCATGCCTCCCATAGTATCCTCTTGGACCAACTGTCCATAATACTGTCCCTCGTCAGAGGGAAAACTATAACTCTGACAATCACTCTGTCATCCATGTCACCTTTGAAGCCTGGAATGATAACTGTCTCTCGAAGGAGGCTGCCGTCATCAAATCCGTAGAACATACACTTATGTTCTAAAACTGCTTCCTAATGTTTCTCTAGGATTGGATTAATTTAAACTTATCGCATCTAGTGCAAAAACAACATCTGGTGTGGTACTTGACATCTCACGATTGACTCAATTGCCTAAGCAAGTGATCTGCCAATCATGTACATCCCTCTTCCCTTTAGTGTTTAAGACACCTTTAGAGAGGGTGACTCCATCACCTGCAGGTAAATCACCATGTCAGGAGTCATCTATTCTAAAATACTATTAGAATACTGTCAAAATACCCACATTGGGAAACTACCCAAATCTAGATCTAAAACCATAGATCTAGTAACCAAAATGTCTGATATTATATCCATATCCTTTGTGGTGAAACAACTGTGTGACGACCAAAGTACAACCGATCGTAATATAGGAATTTTACTTCATACTCTGTATATGTCATCCAAATACCAGGACATTACACCCTACTACCTTCTCAATAGATCTATCCCCTATTCTGATGAAGTCAAAGCCATGACTGTCTCATCAAAATTAGATGATCTATCTCCGCTATCTTTGCTCAAGCCTATAAATAGACATAAGTTACTTGTCCACTATGCTTCCGCTGCTCCCACTGACTATGACAACCCTCTGGCAGAATAATATCTACATACACTTCTAAAGCTAGTTTAGAATGACGTTATATTTATCCTCTTGCCAGGTCTCATAGTCTGGAACAACAGTAGTGTCAAGTCTGGGTAAACAAGAACCTCCCTGTCACCGTCCTTGAGGCTACCAGAGTACCTCTCGGGTGTCTGAGGTTACCCACCATATCTGCGGAGTAGCTAATGGAATGTCAAACCTGATTGAATATATAGGTCCTATTAAATTTTCCGTAATCGTTTGCGGTTCTGGAATCACTTCCAGTTCTACCATACTCCCACTACAGTTTTCTGAAAAAATCCATTTTACTAAAACTGTGGCGAGTCAAGAACAATATCACTATTGATCTTCCAGATGGTAGAAATGTCAACCCTCGTCAAAGCCAGGGTTAACCCACAAACTGCCATTACAGAAACATGCCTTGAGTTATCCAGTGTCTAGTTTTAAGCATAAGCCGGACAACTCCCCGTATCTTAACATCGTTAAGATATGAACCATTCTATATCCAATATAGAAATGGATGCACTAATTTAATTGGAACCAGATTCAAATCATGCAGCTGACTCCAGTGCATATCAACTTAGTGGAGATAGGATAATCAGCATTACTCAACATAGGAATACATCCAATTATGAGCAACCCGAAAGTGAAACAAGTTTCTCAAAATCATTACTTGAATACCAATCACAAGAATCTACATCTTCAATCTCCTTGAAGAATCCCGATACTTGCGATACATCTTCAAAATCATTTTCTCATTTTCACCCGATCCAAAAGGCAGTATTTTAAGAAGGTTCGGTCATCTTGGTCACTGAGTCATAGTCTAGGGTCGGTCAAAGGTCGCTGCCAAAGAGAGAGAGAGAAAAGAAACACTCTTCGTGCACTCTAACCTATATCAGAATGGTTATCACTTTATCTAATCAAGAAACCTCCCACTGTAATCTCAAATTCTCCTCCAAACCTGAAAGAAGAATTAGTCGAGATCACCCGAAAAGTAAACCAACTCATCAGTGGGAATCGGGACCCAACTATCATCGCATGATAACTTGATAGAAGCCACTCAAGTTGTCACACTCCAGAAGGTATGCGCACGCCTGGCAAGTTTCTTGTATGTTTGAAACTCCCGTTATGATTTTTACCTCATGCTCTTATGACTTTGACTTTGGCCAACAAATCATAAGTCACATGTCAAGTTCTACCTGTCATTATCCAGGTTAATTTGAACCCACCCGTACAAACCCTTGACTTTGGCCAACAAGGTAATACGACTGTCCCAAACCAACGCATCTATCTATGCATCAGATGAATATTCAGCAACTACCAAACACTATGCCTTGACTTTGGCCAACAAACATAGCTTGAATACTACTGACTATCCATAAGAAATGACGGAGGGCTACGGCTGGTTTTTGGCGAAAAACCTTTAACGTAATGAACTTGATCTCGTTGAAGGAACCTGATAGCTTTATATAAAAATATAGTAGCGAAAAACCTTTGCTAAAGAGGTCACTCCCGGTGAAGGGATCTCGGCTCTTTCCACGTAGAATGAGGTGCAGGATATTCTAAACTGAATATCACTATGCAAAGCAACTTGTAATCGACTATAGGGAAGTTATTACCCTGACGCAAACTTCTGCCCAAGGGGTCACTCCCGGTGAAGAGATCTCGGCCCTTGCCTCGTCGAATGAGGTGCAGGATATTCTAAACTGAATATCACCATGCAAAACAAAAAGAAACGTCTTTGTAATAACACTTTTAAAATTTGTTCCAACAACATCAAATATAGGTTTGTTTTATCTTGCATTGATAAGAATCAACGCAGTCCCATCAATCAATCACACCAGAAAAGAACGAAAATAAAATGTACGTATATGCCATCCGCATTCGTCACTGGGTCCCGTCATCACCCGTTAGGTTACTTAACTAATGACAGAGCGGGGGCTGGACTAGCGTGGGTGTAAAACATATACAACATCTAATAGTATATATACCAATATACAATAATCTCTCCAGGCGTGATAATATGCAACATTACAGAAAAGTAATAAGCATCACAGAACAATACAGATAATCTGGGATCCCCGGGTTTCACAGAGCCGCTGCTGAAACCCGACGTTCCCTTGGTCGTGTGGATAGCCTATGCAATGAAACCTAGACCCCTACGGGTGCGGCATGTTACCCGCCAAAACCTGAAGCGAGGCAGCCCCCTACAGCAAAGTGAATGGACCACCCGGCACTTCACAGAATCCGGTAACTTGAGCACCTCTCATTGGGTCAACCTGTACCCTCTACGAGTGCAGCGAATAGTATGCCAATTCTAGAGTGAGGCCCCTCTTCCTCTCAGAGCCATGAGATACGGACCCATTGCCCTCCAGAACCCGGCTATCCGTGCACCCCGTCGCGGGGTAAACCTGTAGGGTTCCTAGGCATGCTAATGAGGTCTCACAAGGCATCAACCATGCCAATTTCATATTTTACGGTGCCGAGAAACCCTAGACAAGATCGTTTACTAGAATTTTAGGCGACAAAAGAAACTAGTTAACAATTTAACTATAAGAACGGAAATACAACCTTTGTAGATCCAGTTCTCCACCTCCATAGCTCCATGATGAAGTCCCATTGCTGTCCAAATCCAATCCCGGGCTCTAGCGTCGGCTTCATCGGAGAAATGAGCGTGCTTGGTCGTCGGTTCGATGCCGAAGATGATCTACGTCGAGGCATCACAAGATCAAGCTCCAACTTCACCAAGCCTTGAAAACTTGTGAAGGAAACACCCTATACTACTTGGCAAGAGGTAGAGGATGAAGAAATAGGAGGTGGGTTCATTTTAGAATTGGATTTCTCACTTGTTTTCATCACTTGCCATTGATGTAGCAAGCTTTTCTTCATGGAAGAAGAAGATGAAGAAGAAGAAGAAGATATGATAAGTGTTGAATCTTTTTTTGATAAATAAATCAATACTTATCATATATTAACCCTTGGTTAATTGTAGAGAATGGACCATGGTTAACTTGAATGGTTAGGGTTAAGTATAAGACAAGAATGGTGGACTAGTTCAAAGTTTCAAGAAGCTTCAAAGAAAAAGAAAAAACTAGCAACCATTCTTTTCTCATCTATTAAAAATAAATAAATAAATAAATAAGAAAAGAAAACCCTAATCATTAGTTTAACCATGGCTTAATTCTTTACACTTAACCAAGTAAACATGTATCATCAAACATGATACAATCAAGTGCACAAAAGTATATCACATATACAACTTGCACAATCCAAGTGAGAAAATCCATTTAAAGTGAACCAATACTAGTTAATGCAAAGTAATATATCAAATATATAATTATACATTAAATCATTAAATCAACACTTGATTTAACGATCCGGTCATATCGCATATAACCGACTAGTATCCAATGTATCGGCTTACCGAATCAATCCTTGATTCGATAACTAGGTTATATCGCATACAACCATTCGATACATTCATCGCGAGAATAGAATACGGTATCACATACACGAATCATTCTCGGTCCCGCACATATCTCATATGCGCTCCTATTTCGTTTCGCTTGAGCCAGGAAACCTCTGTGTAGGACTCTAAAGACTCGTCAATACGCCGGCAGCAGGTGATGATCATATCAAACACCCACAAGCCGCAAGCGGTCTGCTAAACGTAACGGCCACCCGGGTACTGAGCGATCAGAAGAACGACGAGCAAGCCCGCTTACACTCCTGTGAATCCAACCAGTAACACTTACCGTACAGTCCGGTCTGTTCGTCTGATATGTCGCATATCTTGCCTAGGGGTGGTAAACGTCAGACCCCAATAGCTCGATAAGTCGTGTCGATATGAGGTCTATAACAATTCGAGAAACTACTGGTAACACTTACCAGTAAATCTCAGCAACCCTGGCCAGGGATTTCCGGTTATAGCCAATCGAACACAGCGCAACATCAACTCCCTATACCGGGAGAGACGAATCCCCTCCTATCGCTCATTGCCTCCATGTGATTCGGGACTGTACCCAAAAGCCACCGTTTTGCACGCCCTCTTGGACATGGTAAGGTGGAAATCAAAGCACAGTGGGAACCACACAAGACTCTATGACGATCTCGGGTCAACAGACTACTCTGTACCAGTGTCACCAGAGAACTGCCATCTGACGTAAGGTATAATACCATCTGAGAGTTTTCGGCGAGTCCGTCCAGTGTACCCAGTCTCTACTGAGCACCCGTATATCATCTCCGATGTCAAACACCAATGGATATGGTATCATCCATCGCCCATCTGTATGGGTCGAGAAGGTATACGCTAGTTTACTCTGGTATATCGATGCCCTGTCTCGATACACCCACGACTAGGGACCTTGAAGGATGTACTTATGGACTACCATGTCCCCACTAGTATGATCCGCATCATAGTCCAGGTAGTCAAGTACACATCCTAAGGGCTTTACCAACATGTAACAGAGAGACAATCAGTATACACGTTAATGTCAAGAGTAACCAGATAGCATACTATCATGTCGAGCAAGAAAGTCCTCCCTATATATGTCCCAGCATCCACTACAATATACATCCAATGTACAGTAATGGCCTCTAGGGTATACATATAACTAACAATCTCCCACTTGCACTAGGGCCATCTGTAGCAGTGCTTGTAGTATCTCATACTCAACCATCCCATAAAAGTCTCTCTCTTGGAATAGGCCTTCGTGAGTGGATCCGCCGTGTTGTCCTCTGAGTCTGCTCTCCTTACTTCGATCACCCTGGAGATCAACCATCTCCATGATCAGGTGATACTACCTTAGAATATGTCTGGATCACTGATGGGACCGGCGTTCCTTGGCATAAGCCACAACTCCATTGTCTCACAATGGTAGGAACGTAGTTCATCTCATGAACTAATATACACCCAAACATCCTCTTTGGTAGCATCTTAAGTAGCGATGTATCGTGCCTTTATCATCTAGTTTGTCACGGTATCTAGCTTGGAACTCTTCCAACATACCGTCCCTTTACTGAGGGTAAAGACAATGCCTGCGACTGACATTCAGTCGTCTTTATCACCCTGGAACCCTTCCAGTGATTCTCCCCAGAATCGTTTGATATCATCTCACTACAACTAGTGAGAATCCTAACATCCAATTAGATCTATCTCATAGATCTAAAATTCAGGATTTAGTAGGTATCACTTTGATACTATATGGAGAATCTTTGTGATAATCGGAGATTGATCGAGCGTAGCATAGGAAACTACTTCCCTATCAAGAGTATGTCATCCACGTACTCTACGAGGATCGTCACCATACTCCCTACTACCTTTTTGTTTATACAAGGTTCATCTACCATTTTGATGATGTCAAACTCTTTGACTAACACATCAAAACAGACGTTCCAACTCTGCGATGCCTGCTTTATCCTATAAAACATCTTGCACACGTTTCCGCTGCTCCCACTGTTTACGAAGCTCTCTGGCTATGTACTTACAGACGTTCTCTTCTAAAACATCATTTAGAAAAGCAGTCATGACACCCAACCACCAGATATCGTAGTCATGGTATGTAGCCGTGACAAGTAGGATCTGGATGGACTTAAGCATAGCTACTTGAAAAGGTTTCATCATTATCCACACCTGGTCAATGATGCAAACTTTTAACAAGTCTAGCTTTGAAAGTCTCAACTTTTCTATCTACACCAAGTAATCTTCTCAAGATTTACTTGCTCCTGATGGGGATTTAACCCTTCAGATATAGCAAGCAAAGTCCATACTTTGTTGGTGTATAAGGATTCCATCTCAGATCGATAAACATCCAGCCATTCTTACAGAGTCTCACTCCTGATGGCCAGCTCGAAACTAGTTGGGTCATCATCTCATGATGCAATCCTCGCTCCCACTGTCATAGAGAAACCGAAGTAACTCTCAGGTGGGTGAGGAACCCTACTAGATCGGCGGAGAGGCTGAGGTTCGTTGGAATCTACTGAATCCTTTGGTTTTACCAAATCATCTGCTGTAGTTTGTATAACTGGAACCTTTCCAGTTCTACATTACAGACTTTGCCTCGAGCTTGTCCAGATTTTGCTTTTAGACATAGGCCGGACAACCCCAAATCTTAACCAATTTAAGATATGGGCTCTTCCCATTCCATATCTCATATGGAGTGGTAGGCAACTGATTTGATTTGAACCCTATTTAGTAGGTATGCAGCTTCTCAAGTGCTTAACTCCCAAGAGGAAATAGGTAACTCAGTAGTACTCATCATAGAGCACACCATATCAAATAGGGTGTGATTGCTCCGCCCCGATATACCATCGTGCTATGGTGTATACGGAGGAGTAATGCTGAGAGAGAATCTCATTCTCCTTTAGAATAGACCAGGATTTTCGTGCTCAAGTATTCTCCTCCCTGATCTCATCAAAGGACATAATACTTTTACCCGTATTTTGGTTCTCTACTTCTCGCTTATATTCTGTGAATATCTCAAAAGGTTCGGACTCATGTTTCAACAGGAACGTATGACTGAATCTTGAGAGATTATCAGAGAATATAATGAAGTATAATGAATCAGTCCTTGCATGTGTAGACAGGAGACCTTACATACATCATCATGTATCAGTCCCAAGAGTTCATTAACTCTTTCTCTGTTTCCAATAAACAGGGCTATGGTCATCATATCTTTGTGACATGACTGGCAAGTTTCATAAGATGTAAATTCAAACTAATTTAAATATGCATCTTTATGTAACTTAGCTAGTCGGGTCGCATTGATATGACCTAGTCTACAATACCTCAAGAAGGAACCGTTCATTTCTGAACTGTTCCTCTTGTGTGTGATCTATATACTAAGAACTGTAGTTTGATTTAGAACATTAATGCTTTTAGATAACGTGCCTGAACCGATCAACTTTTGATATAGGAAATGTTCAAAACATTATCCATCAATACAAAATTTTATCATCTCTTTACTAATAAAGAGTCTGATATGATTTTGTATATCAGGTTCGGTATCTAATGACATTCGTTCAGAATCAATGTATTGGTAATACAGGTTGACAGTGACCGATAGACTTGGCTGCAACTCTTGCCCCGTTTTCTGCCTCATGAAACTTATCACCCGTTCTCAGTTCTTTACCTATCTGTAGCCCATGTAACAGATTACATATGCGGGATCCTGATCCGGTATCATATACCCAGGACGTAAAGGATACAGAGAAACAGTTCTTTGTAATGAACACACCCGAAGATGATGCATCAACATGCACTCTCTTCGTTTGGGCGGCACGGGAATTCTGGTATTCCCCAATTTCCTGCTCTGTCTTATAACAATTATAAGTTGGAGCGGGACCAACGTTCCCCAGCTCGGTATAATAAGCGGGTTCGGTCAATAATCCGTATTATTATCTTGATTAAAGCGTGATATGGTCGCTACCAGGAGAGAGAGAGAAGAAAACACTCAGCGTGCGCTCTTTCAAGAATAGATTGGTTATTATTTTATCTAATCAGGATGGCTCCCACTGCTTTTTATCAAATCTTCCTTCAAACCCTAAAAGGAAAGACTAGCCGGGATTAATTACACACTACAAGTTCGCCAATCTTTCAGCCAGGCCAGTGTCGGTACTTTGAGGGAGGTCCCCCGTGCTTTCGCACGAACCTAATTACTGTAAACTTCATTTTCCCAGAGGCGTAACCCCGTTAACACCTTTCTAGACACCTACTTGATCGGCTAATTGTAATGTATAAAACTCTCCCAGGAGTAACAATTACTCACAGCGGGTATCGGGATCCAACTATCTCATAGAAGGTATGCAATCTCATTGCAAATTTCAACACTTGAAATTCCCGATAATATTTTTCCCCTAACGTGCTATGACCTTGAAGAAAGCCAACAAACCATAGCCCGCTAGTCAAGTTCAACCCGTACATTTCTTGATTGAATTAAACCCACCCGAACGACCCTTGACGAAAGCCAACAAAGCCGCACGACTACCCTAATCCAATCGCATCGTATGCTGGCAGATAAGCAGCATATAGCTACCGCACACTGCACCTTGACGAAAGCCAACAAATGCAGCACGAATACTATATACAACTTATCTGAAATGACGGAGGGCTACGACAGGTTTTTCTGAAAACCTATTGCGTAATGAACTAGATATCGTTGTAGAATCAAATGATTTTAAAATGGAGTGTTTTTGAGGTTTTTCTAGTTTTGCTGAAGGAGTCACTCCCGGTGAATGGATCGTCGGTCCTTTCCTCGTCGAATGAGGTGTGGGATATATCATATATATCACCATGCAAAGCAAAAACTCTTAAAAGCAGTCAAAAGACAAACCGAGGGTTGTAGCATCGGCCAGTTATTGCTAAAGGAGTCACTCCCGGTGAAGGGATCTCGGTCCTTTCCCTATCGAATAAGGTACAAGATATATCACATATACCGCTGTGCAAAGCAAGAACTGTAGCTACCTGTTTTATTTTGAAATTCGATTCTACAACATCTTAGGTTTCTTTTATTTCATTAATCATATTAATGAAGTCTCATCATTTAAGTACCTAAACATCACAGATAAATACGACGTACACTTATGCCATCCGCATTCGCCTCGATGTCCCCTCGTGCACCGTTAGGTTAGGTAACTAACGGCAGAGCGGGGTAGGGCTAGCGCGGGTGTAAAACATAAGTAACGCCTATATAATATATCATATATACTATATACTGTATCTATCACAGAACATCACATGATCACATCACAGATATCGCAGCAGAAGAAACATATGAAATATTGGATATACTAGGACGTCCGTGTTTTCAATACGAGCCAGTATAAAACACGGATTCCACGGTCGCGATGAATAGCCAAACCCACACCCCTAGACCCTTACGAGAGCGGCAAGCAATCCTACCAATTCTAGAGTTATGAGACCCGGGCTCGACTCCTCGAGTTGGTCTTCTACTGGACTCCAGAACCCGGTTACTTGTGCCCTCCTCCTTGGGTCTATCCTAGTGCGGAAAAGTAAATAATATACAAAGGGTGACATCTTCCACAACCTGGAAGTGCACCAATAAAAGAATATTACATACAATAAATTTTACATGAATGAAAATGAAAAACTCTCATCTCACATAAAACCCCCCAGCTATTCAAACACGACGATCCAATATAACATATCCAGCAACACATAACATCACATGTCATCAACGTAAGTAAATATGCGCATCCCAATTGTCGTTGACATATAGCAACGAAACCGGCGATATCACATATTACACTTACGGTCACAGAAAAGAAAGTGTAAAACTACAACAGTTGGAATCCGCAATCTCCTCAGACATCGCATGCCTGACCAAATGAATTGCTTAGACATCGCATGCCTAACTAATATAAACCCCGCATTTTAGTCTCATATCGAAAACACTTTTCAATATCAAGTCGGGCAATTCAACAAGATTCCCGACATCCTGATCGAATGCTCGTCGCAAACTTTAGTAGACAGCCGCACCCCTGATACCGTCGACGAAGTGCACCAAGGCGGAACACCGCTGCCGCGAGCACCCGAACGGATGCTTTCGGTGACGGGGTTCTCCTACAGTCACTTGGTCGGGGCTATGGGGTGTAGCTGTCTATTAAGTTTACCCGGCGAGTATCTGCGTACGCTACGTGATTGCGACGGACTTTTGATCACATCAAAATTCCGTGGCAACCGATCAAATGAGACTAAAGTGCTGTGTTTATAACACTCATTCAGTTATCACATAACTACTTGTGAATTCCAATTATTGTATCCCATTCCAGATAAATAGAAAATGTTAAACTTTCCGATCGAACAGTCAAACACCCAAGTTTTCCCGAAACAGCTCAACACATGAAACAAGTTTAAAAACATCCAGTTCATGCCTCAGTACCAACGGTCCAGCCGTAGAAGGGTCAAGCCAACGCCTCACATGTGGCATGCGGTACTGCCCCGAACCCTAAGGTTCAAAGGGCAGTTCAAGACGGTCACATAATCGAGTTAAGGTTTGTTGTCTTCTAGAGGGACCATCACATTACTTGCACTACTTAGAACGTCATTAAACTACGGAAAAGTCCAACAATTGGAAATTTCCCGGCAGGGGAAAAAGTGGGTATTTATATCCGGTCGAATTTTTTAACATATTAAACAAATTATCCGGAAAACACTTAGACAAAATTTGATAATCCGATCGAATCTACGAACTCCCTATACAACCCAGAAAACTCAACTCTTGAGTTCAGATTAAAAATTCCCAGGAAAACCAGCACTTAAAAATAGGAATTACTGTGCAAACATCAACTGAAGAAGGGACGAAATGAGCGCGGAACCGCCGCAATAGGAGGCTAATGCCGCGGTTCCGCCGCGCTTTAGAGAGATCATTAGGTAATGTTTGCACCGTAATTCTTATAATTTCCGGCTGAATTTTTTAAGAATTTTTAATCTGGAAAAAACCCAGTTTTTGAAAAAAGTCCAGAGAGCAATTTAGAATTAGGGTTTCGGTTCGATCGGGTTTCAAACGTCGTCTACACTTCGCCTAAGGCTCTAGCTAGGCTCTTGTACCACTGTAGGGTTCCTAGGCACGCTAATGAGGTCTCACAAGGCATCAACCATGCCAATTTCATATTTTACGGTGCCGAGAAACCCTAGACAAGATCGTTTACTAGAATTTTAGGCGACAAAAGAAACTAGTTAACAATTTAACTATAAGAACGGAAATACAACCTTTGTAGATCCGGTTCTCCACCTCCATAGCTTCATGATGAAGTCCCCTTGCTGTCCAAATCCAATCCCGGGCTCTAGCGTCGGCTTCATCGGAGAAATGAGCGGGCTTGGTCGTCGGTTCGATGCCGAAGATGATCTACGTCGAGGCATCACAAGATCAAGCTCCAACTTCACCAAGCCTTGAAAAGTTGTGAAGGAAACACCCTATACTACTTGGCAAGAGGTAGAGGATGAAGAAATAGGAGGTGGGTTCATTTTAGAATTGTATTTCTCACTTGTTTTCATCACTTGCCATTGATGTAGCAAGCTTTTCTTCATGGAAGAAGAAGATGAAGAAGAAGAAGAAGATATGATAAGTGTTGAATCTTTTTTGATAAATAAATCAATACTTATCATATATTAACCCTTGGTTAATTGTAGAGAATGGACCATGGTTAACTTGAATGGTTAGGGTTAAGTATAAGACAAGAATGGTGGACTAGTTCAAAGTTTCAAGAAGCTTCAAAGAAAAAGACAAAACTAGCAACCATTCTTTTCTCATCTATTAAAAATAAATAAATAAATAAGTAAGAAAAGAAAACCCTAATCATTAGTTTAACCATGGCTTAATTCTTTACACTTAACCAAGTAAACATGTATCATCAAACATGATACAATCAAGTGCACAAAAGTATATCACATATACAACTTGCACAATCCAAGTGAGAAAATCCATTTAAAATGAACCAATACTAGTTAATGCAAAGTAATATATCAAATATATAATTATACATTAAATCAACACTTGATTTAACGATCCGGTCATATCGCATATAACCGACTAGTATCCAATGTATCGGCTTACCGAATCAATCCTTGATTCGATAACTAGGTTATATCGCATACAACCATTCGATACATTCATCGCGAGAATAGAATACGGTATCGCATACACGAATCATTCTCGGTCCCGCACATATCTTATATGCGCTCCTATTTCGTTTCGCTTGAGCCAGGAAACCTCTGTGTAGGACTCTAAAGACTCGTCAATACGCCGGCAGCAGGTGATTATCATATCAAACACCCACAAGCCGCAAGCGGTCTGCTAAACGTAACGGCCACCCGGGTACTGAGCGATCAGAAGAACGACGAGCAAGCCCGCTCACACTCCTGTGAATCCAACCAGTAACACTTACCGTACAGTCCGGTCTGTTCGTCTGATATGTCGCATATCTTGCCTAGGGGTGGTAAACGTCAGACCCCAATAGCTCGATAAGTCGTGTCGATATGAGGTCTATAACAATTCGAGAAACTAGTGGTAACACTTACCAGTAAATCTCAGCAACCCTGGCCAGGGATTTCCGGTTATAGCCAATCGAACACAGCGCAACATCAACTCCCTATACCGGGAGAGACGAATCCCCTCCTATCGCTCATTGCCTCCATGTGATTCGGGACTGTACCCAAACGCCACCGTTTTGCACGCCCTCTTGGACGTGGTAAGGTGGAAATCAAAGCACAGTGGGAACCACACAAGACTCTATGACGATCTCGGGTCAACAGACTACTCTGTACCAGTGTCACCAGAGAACTGCCATCTGACGTAAGGTATAATACCATCTGAGAGTTCTCGGCGAGTCCGTCCAGTGTACCCAGTATCTACTGAGCACCCGTATATCATCTCCGATGTCAAACACCAATGGATATGGGATCATCCATCGCCCATCTGTATGGGTCGAGAACGTATACGCTAGTCTACTCTGGTATATCGATGCCCTGTCTTGATACACCCACGACTAGGGACCTTGAAGGATGTACTTATGGACTACCATGTCCCCACTAGTATGATCCGCATCATAGTCCAGGTAGTCAAGTACACATCCTAAGGGCTTTACCAATATGTAACAGAGAGACAATCAGTATACACGTTAAGGTCAAGAGTAACCAGATAGCATACTATCATGTCGAGCAAGAAAGTCCTCCCTATATATGTCCCAGCATCCACTACAATATATATCCAATGTACAGTAATGGCCTCTAGGGCATACATATAACTAACAAAACCTAGTACAGAAAATAAAATATGTACAACGGGTACATCGACCTCAACCCGATCGTGCCCCAAAAGAATATTATACAACAGGCAGTGACGGCAGTCCACATGTTGGACGCTCGCCCCGCTATATCAAATGTACAAATAAATCCAAACTGCACTACCATTGCACACTGCTATCCACCACGACAAATCCGCAACATCACAGCACAACACAGAACATCAACGCGAATGTCACGTTCGCAAACCCGTCTAAAAGAACTATAGCAATTAGACGCGGTTTACCGATCAAATGACATTCCCGGTCGGAGATATAAAGTAAGTACTGCATACTAACAAGTTTAAAATATCGATCGACAAAATTTCCCGAAGTGGACCCCACGTACATCTGCTGTACAGTAATAAAATCTGGGCCCAAAAGAAATATTCCAAAAACCACATTTTCCACTGAATAAGCCATTGTAGAAATTTGGACCACTGGTCCCACAGATTGGCCTCAGATGCACGGTCAAACCTTAGGTTTGACCGCGGATCTGCGGTGGTCTTGTGGGGTCCCGTGACCAAATTTCTACAGTTAGCTTAAAAAACCCTGCACAACTTTCTGTTATATGCAAAATAATTTTTGGACCTGATTTAAAATCGACAGAAACTGTGAATTGAAAAAATGTAGTTTTCGAAAATCCATTCGATCGATGTTTTAAACGTGTTAGCAAAAGTTAGTAAAGCTTAATGGTGAGGCTCTGATACCACTGTAAGTCCACGGTAGCGCCCCGGCCGTCTAACAGACGCCAAATGCGGAACAAAAACTTTTTACAACTGGTGCTATCGCGTACTATAACCCGGATCTGCCATTAAAGCTAAACCAACAAACTATAAAGTGGGTTGGAATGTTATACCGAACGATCCGAGTCCTTCGGTCTTCAACCCTCATCCCGCGCTTTGTTGCGGCTGCTCCGATCTCCTGAATCTTTGGTCTTCTCGTCCAGGTGGCACCAAGTCGACGGATCTTTAAACAGGCTCCCGCCTCTGAACCGAGGCAACTCGATCATCAAGTTTGCTAAAAGAGATGACCAAGTTTGATGTAGAGAATGAGTAGAACACTTTGTCTCGTTACGTCCAAAGCTATGGACGAACGGTTAATGAAGTTGCCATATGAATCGGGTAAATGAGAAATTGGCTTATGAAATTTCCATGAACCTAAACTACTATCATAATCTTTTTCCTTTAATTGAACAACCCTATTCATTACAAGAGGGGGCCGGCCAATTTAAGGAGGAGGGGTAAGTGTAGGAGTGGAGAGGGTGACCATGACAATATGATACTTATCATAACACCTTGCACATTAACATTTAATGAAACAATGATTCATAACACATAGTCATCCACACATAAATGATCCATTAATGAACTAAGCCACCTCACCATCCTAGTCACCTACTAGAAGCATCCGCATACATGACTTACCCTATGACTCACCCTAAAGAAGAAAAGATAAATCCACATTTAACCGAATGTTAAATACGGCCGATAGAAAATTGGAAATTGGCAATTTCCAAAAGTGATCCTGAAACGAATTTCAGGATAACCCCGTATCAGTATAAATATACCCGCATTTGTATTACGACCGAATACAAATGCAACTGAGACAAAGATATTATATCTACACAGTATAATATTGGGTTCCGGCTTAAACCAAAGCCTACCAGTATTATCTGCCCGAAATATGACACGTGCGTAAACGCACGTGCATTTTCCGAACCCTGCCATAAAACCATACGGCCTCTACAACGTTTCGCCCGAACTTGGGAAAGTGTCTGTGGAGGACTCTAATGACTCATCAACACACTGGCATTGGGTATAACCTCTAGCACGTCAGAGGTACAAGCTGTACGTAACGGTTGCCTATGTATTGATTGGAAGGGAAGCTGACGAGCTAACTCATCCATAAATCCTACTGAGCCTGACAGTGACAATATCCGTACAGTCCGGTCCGTTCGTCTAAAAAGTATCGCATATCAAGTCTAGGGGGGTGGATAAAGTCAGACCCCTAATAACGCGATAAATCGTGTCGGCATGAAGCCCATCACCATCTGAGAAACTACTGATCCAAATCAGTAATTCTCCACTATCTCGATCGAGGATTTCTAGTGATGGCCACCCATGCACAGTGCGACATCAACCCCCAATACCGGGAGAGACGAATCCCTGACGATCCGCTCACTGCCTCCATGTGGCTCGGGACTGTACCCCAAAAATACCTGTTTGCACGTCTCCTTTGAGCGTGATAGGGTAGGAATCAAAGCACAGTAGGAACTCACACGAGACAAATGACGATCTCAGGTCGACAAACTAACCTGTACACATGTCACCTGGGAACTTCTATCTGACGATATGTATAATACCAACTAGCATGTTCCCGGCGAGTCCTGTCCGGTGTACTCATAACCCAATGAGCACCTGTATACATCTTAGGTGATCCAACTGACACCAGTGGCTTGTGAAAGCGGCCACCGCCCCTCGTCGGGGTCTCGACAGTATACACTAGTCTACTCTGGAGTATCGATGCCCTGTCTCGAAACTCCCACGACTAGGGACACTTTAAGGATGTGCTTTCAGGCCCCAGCTCCCACGTATATGATCGCCATCATACTACTGTCAGTCAAGCAAGAATCCTATGGGCTCTATCAACATGCAATAGCGAACTAAAGCATGTATACGATGATAAAGACAAACCAGATAGCATACTATCATCTCGAGCAAGACTGTCATATCGGTATAGGTCATGTCTTAATCATTGCAATCATGTGCCTGCGATCCAATAATTGACTTTGAGGGCACTATATCCAACATCAGAGCCTCTCATAAACCTTAGATAGCTTGTAACGATGTTAGAATTCTGCCGTTTTTGTCGCCGGAAAACTGTCGACAAAAACAGTTTTCAAAAATGAGGTTTTGAGTTGTTTGCACACCCCGTAGGCTCATGGTTTGAACCGAGAAGCCGCGGGGTGAAGAGTGCGCACCCCAGGGATACCCCAGGGGGGACCAATGGCTGGGGACACCTCGGGTGGACCAATTGCTGGGAACACCCCCAAGACCACCAATTGGTGGCCTTGGGGGCTACTGACCCGAGAGTACCAGAAACAGGTGCTCTCGGGTCTGTCCTCCTTTGGGGGCAACTTCATGGTGGCCCCCATGGGTGGGCACCCCTTGAGGCCCCCCATTCAACTTATTTTCATGTGGCTTCGCCTCTGTGATGATTCGGGCGGGTTTCGAGTTCGTTTCGACTCTCGGATTGGCTCAAAACTTTCATATTTGAAACTTTAGCTCACTGGATTTTTGAGTCTTGGAAAATTGCTTAAGTTTGTTAATTGCGTGCGGAATTCTATTGTCGTAGTTACTTTACAAGCTCTGTATTGTATATATGTGTTTGGAAACGTCGACTAATTGCTATACGTCGATTAGTCGGGGTTGCACATATTTGTGATATTGTTGTGATGGTTTGTGTATATGAACTTGTTGGATTGTCGTGGATGAATAGCCGGGGATGTGAGATGAGGGTTTTCATTTTTCCATTCCATGTATAAATTTGTAAAGTGATGTATTATTATTTTTTTGGGGCACATCCGGGTTGAGGTTGTAACCACCGTTGTATTATTTCTTTTACTGTTTTTGCTCCTAGGATAGACCCAAGGTGGGGTGCACAAACTACCGGGTACTTTGAAGTGCCGAGTGGCCTACTCACTTTGTTGAGAGAGGTTGCTTCACTTCGAGTATTTGGCGGGTAGTTTGCCGCACCCGTAGGGGTCTAGGGTGGGGTTTGTCTATTCATCACGACCGTGGAATCCGTCTTTCGTTACAGGCTCAAACGAAACGCAGAATTCCTAGTATATCCAATGTGTTCATCTGTGATTTGGAATGGCTATCATTGCGTCTGACGAATGGATATTATTATATATTTATTATATAATAGACGTTGCTTATGTTTTGCATCCGCGCTAGTCCCGCCCCCGCTCTGTCGTTAGTTAAGTAACCTAACGGGTGATGACGGAGCCCCGTGGCGAATGTGGATGGCATAACCGTACGTTGTATTTTGGTTGTTTTCTACAATGGTAGGTTAATTGATGATACTGCATTACATTAATGCAAAGCAAACAAACCAAAGATGAATCGTTGGAATTTTTTTTGAAACCACTCGGTTATTTTAAAACAGTAGACTTTTAAATGCGGAGCTTAAACCACCCCTTTTAAAAGCTATCAGGTTCCTTCGATTATATCAAGTTCACTACGTTCACGGTTTCGCCATAACCATTCATAGCCCTCCGTCATTTCATATGAATAGTCAGTAGTATTCAAGCTATTTTTATTGGCCTTCGTCAAGGCATAGTGATTGGTAGCTGCCGGGTGTTCATATGTAGCATAGATAGATGCGTTGGTTTGGGACATTCGTATTACTTTGTTGGCTTTCGTTAAGGGTATATACGGGTGGGTCCAAATAAACCTGGACAATGATGGGTAGAACTTGACATGTGACTTATGATTTGTTGGCCTTCGTCAAGGTCATAAGAGCATGGGGTAAAAATCCACATCGGGAGTTTCTAAAGAAACTGAAACTTGCTAGTGCTGCATACCATTTGGAGTTTGATAATGTTGGTAGGATTCTTTCGGCATTATCACACAATGATATATGGATCCCGATCCTACTGTGATTATCCGCTACTCCTCGGGAGATTCTTCACTTCATGATCAATGCTATAAACCATGTAGGTGTCTAGAACAGTGTTAGCGGGGCTACGCCTCCAGGGAAAATAGGTTATTTAATTAAGGAACTTCGCGAAAGCATCGTAAAACCTCCCTTGAAGTACCGACACTAGCCTGGCTGAACGGTTAAGCAAGTATTGTACGGTGAGATTAATCCTGACTAATTCTTCTTTTATGGTTTGAGAAAGGGTTCGAGAAATAGTGGGAGCCATCCTGTTTAGATAAATTAAAAACAAATCTAAACTTGAAAGAGCATCATGCCAAGTGTTTTCTTCTCTCTCTCTTAATTGCTGCGACCCAGTGACCAGACATAGGTTACATCTAGATAATAAAATGACTGAATCTGACTATATTGACTGGCAAAGGTCTGTCCAGATATCCATTACTAATGACAAGCTAGACCACCTCATTACCACTCAAGCCCCCACCATCCCAGGTCCAGTTTCCACCGTCGCGGATAAGGATATCCGTAAGACAAGGGAAAAAGAAAGTGTGAATGCCAAGTGCCTCGTATTGGCCTCAGTGGATGGTGTAAACCAGAGGCAACACGAGAAGATGGCATTAGCTTCCATCTTCCTCCATAACAAAGATTTATATGGAAAGCAATCTCGTATCACAAGATATGAGACCTTGAAGGAATTGCTTCAAGCGAGGTTGGATGTCGGGTCATCTGTATTGATGAGCTCACAGACCTGGAGACGACGTTAGGAAACATGTAATATGCTGACTTGTTTCTACAGTCTCTACCATCTACTTTTGCTCAGGGGAAGAAAGTTATACTTCCAGTTGAGGGCACCGTGAAGGAAACCAGGGTGACACCCACAAAGCAGATAAGTGGTGTCTGTAAGATAGAAGGACATGGAAGGGCAAGAGTTTCTGGGCTAACAGTAAGGAAGGAGGGATGTTCCTATTGTTATGGGAAAGGGCATTGGCATAGGGATTACAGGGATTTGAAAGCCAGAATCCAGGGTCCGAAGCATGTTGTGGCTTCGACTTCGGGTGTGTTTGTAATAGAAAATTATATGTCAATTAACTCTACTTCCTGGGTACTAGATACCGGATCAGGATCTCATATCTGTAATTCATTACAGGCTTTGAGAAACCGTAGAGTTATCAGGTTATGTGATATGACTCTCAGAGTTGCGAACGGAATGAGCGTGGACGCTGAATCCGTAGGGGAATATCACCTTGGATTTATAAGTGGGCAGATATTGATTCTACGCAACTATTTGTATGTACCTAGTCTTGCTTGTAATATCATATCTGTATCCTTACTTTCTAAGGAAGGATATAATTTTACATTTGTAAGCGATGTAGTCCACATCCACCTAAATCAAGCTTTGATTGGGTCAGGTACATTAGATAACGGAATATACGTATTAAATCAAGCTCAGGTTTTTAGTGTCTAGAATACAATTAATAGAAAGTCTCCGAAACTAAATCAGGCTTTCTTATGGCATTGTAGACTGGGTCACATCAATAAAACATAGTTGACGAAGCTACATAGAGAGGGATATTTGGATCCGTTCGAATATCAGTCTTATGCAACTTGTCAATCTTGTCTCATGGGAAAGATGACAAAGATTCCGTTCACTGGACACGGAGTAAGAGCGAGCAAGCTCTTAGGACTCATACACAACGATGTATGTGGTCCAATGTCTCATATGCGCGAAGTGGTTATTTCTATTTCATTACTTTTACGGATGATTTCTCTAGGTATGGACATGTCTTGTTGATGAAGCATAAATCCGAGGCCTTTGAGAAATTCCGGGAATACAAGAATGAAGCGGAAAAACAAACATGCAAAAGTATCAAGACACTGAGATCTGATCGAGGTGGTGAATACTTAAGTGCCGAGTCCTGGATTACTTAAAAGAGAATGGAATTCTCTCTCAGCTTAATCCTCCATACATGCCGCAACACAATGGTGTATCGGAAAGGCCGAACAGAACCTTATTGGATATGGTTCGTTCAATGATGAGTAAGGCTGAGTTGCCGCGATCCTTCTGGGGTTATGCACTAGAATCGGCTACATATCTGTTGAACAAGGTTCCAACCAAGACTGTGCCTACCACACCATATCAGATGTGGAGTGGGAGGAAACCCTAACTTAAGTACCTTAAGACATGGGGATGTCCATCTTTTGTCAAAAAGCAGCATGCGGACAAGCTCGAGGCACGCTCAGTACAGTGTAAGTTTGTGGGATACCCAAAGAACTCCAAAGGGTATCTTTTCTATTATGCAAAGGAGCAAAAGGTATTTGTTTCTCGTCATGCCTGCTTCTTGGAAACTGAATTTTTAGAAAATCAGATTAGTGGGAGCGCAATAGAACTGGAAGAAATTCCAGAACCACAAGCTATTACTGAAAGCTTGGTAGAACCAGAGGTTTCAGAAGAACCGGACATTCCAGTGCCACTCCGCAGAAGTAGTAGGCAGTCTCATCCGCCCGAGAGATACTACGGTTTTCTCATAGACGGGGATCGAGAGGATTGCATCATTGACAATAATGAGCCTACTAGCTTCCAGCAAGACATTCAGAGCGACGACTCGGTAAAATGGCTGTATGTATTGCGGACCGAGATGGAGTCCATGTACACCAACAAAGTATGGACTTTGGACTTTGCTCCAGAAGGGGTAAAACCCATAGGCTGCAAATGGATCTTCAGAAAGAAGATTGGTGTAGATGGACAGGTAGAAACCTAGACTTGTTGGAAAGGGTTTTCGTCAAAGACCTGATTTGGACTATGATGAAACCTTTTCTCCAGTGGCTATGCTCAAATCCATTCGGATCCTTTTTGTCATTGCTGCCTTCCACGATTATGAGATCTGGCAGATGGACGTAAAGACGGCTTCTCTAAATGGAAATTTGGAGGAGTGCGTCTATATGGATCTACCAGAGGGTTTCATTCAGAGTGGGAGCAGCGGGAAAGTGTGCAAGTTGCTTAAGTCCATTTATGGACTAAAGCAGGCATCGCGGAATGGGAACATCTGTTTTGATGATACAGTCAAAGAATTCGACTTTATCAAAAATCCAGATGAACCATGCATATATAGTAAGATTGTAGGGAAAAATATGGTATTCCTCGTCTTGTACGTGGATGACATTCTCTTGATAGGAAATGATATTCCTATGCTGCAATAAGTCAAAGTATTTTTGTCACAGAGGTTCTCCATGAAGGACCTGGGTGATGATTCCTACATTCTGAGGATCCAGACTATCGTGATAGATCTATATGGATGTTGGGACTTTCGCAGTCCAGGTACATCGACACCATACTGAAAAGATTCAGTATGGAAGATTCAAAGCGCGGTAATCTACCGGCTTGTCACGGAATCACCCTCTCTAAAGAGATGTCTCCAAAGACTGATTTGGAAAGGGCTCGCATGTTAATTATACCGTACGCATCTGCGACAGGCTCTATAATGTATGCGATGTTATGTACCAGACCAGATGTAGCATACACATTGAGTGTTGTAAGCCGGTATCAGTCAAACCCAGGGGAGAAGCACTGGATAGCAGTAAAGAACATTATCAAGTACCTGAGAAGGACTAAGGAGATGTTCTTGGTGTATGGAGGAAAAGACCTCCAGATCGAGGCCTTTGCTGACTCCAGCTTCCATAGTGACAAGGATGACTCCAAGTCCATGTCGGGTTATGTCTTTACCCTTAATGGATGGGCGGTCTGTTAGAAGAGCTCCATGCAGGACACCGTTGCAGACTCTACGATGGAAGCAGAGTACATAGCTGCTTGCGATGCCGCAAAAGAAGCTGTCTGGATGAAGAAGTTCCTCACAGAATATCAGGTGGTTCCTACCATTGTTGATCCAATACCTTTGTATTGTGACAACAACGGCGCTATAGCTTTAGCGAAGGAACCCAGGTCCCATCAGAAATCCAGACACATTTTGAGGCCGTACCACCTGATCAGGGAGATCGTAGATCGCCGGGAGATCGAGGTGAGGGGAGTAGATACCGAGAATAACACTGCAGATCTACTCACGAAGGCCATCCCTCAGCACAGTTCGAGCGGCTGATCGAGATGATAGGTCTACGATATGCCAGTACATGGCCGCAGTGCAAGTGGCAGATTGTTAGTGTATATGCCCTAGAGGCCATTATTGTATCATACTGGTTTGTATATTACTTAATGGAAGCTTGGGATATTCACAGTTGTATTGACAGTCTTACTCAAAATGGTAGTATGCTACTTGGTTTGTTTCTACTTCAATATGTGCATGTGTTTCTTTTAGCATATCGCTTATACATATTAGTAGAGCCCTTAGGATCTTTGCTTGATTACCAGCATTGTAATGGCAGTCACACTAGTGGGGGCTGGGTAATCTACAAGCATATCCTTGTACAGGTCCCTAGTCATAGGATTATCGAGACGGGGCATCGATACTCCAGAGTAGACTAGTGTATACGCTTCTCATCCCAGCAGGGAAGTGTAGGGTGATTTTCCTCACCCATTGAGATGGAAATGCGCCCGCTCTTATCAGGCGTACTACAGATTCCCCCTGTCTAGGGTAGGCCGGGGTTTATTGATTGTGGGGATCCGAATCTCCGGCAGCCGCGGACTAAGCTGCCGTTAATTACCCCTCGCCTTTGGAGCGAGGGAACCTCCGATTGACGGGTTAAACTGGTCATGCGAACTTAATGTGCAATAAACGTGAGTTGTGTTTTGAAAGGGGGTATGGATATATCGGGAGCCATGCAGAGTTTTTTGGAAGGGATAGTGTTGAAGAATATGTGTGTGTGTGTGTATAACTATATATATACATATGTATGTATATATATATACACATAAAAGGGAAAGGGTGTCCAAAGGATGCGTGGGGGCCAGTGCCTCGCGTGCATGGCACGCAGGCGCTAGGCGCTGGGCGCGAGCGCTCTAGGCACTGGGCGCACCATGTGTCGGCACGTGGGCGCAAGCGCCCTCGGTGCACCACATGTCGGTATGTGGGCGCAAGCGCCCTGGGCGCTAGCGCACCACGTGCTCGGCACGTGGGCGCAAGCGCACTGGGCGCTAGGCGCACCACGTGTCGGCATGTGGGCGCAAGCGCACTGGGTGCTAGGCGCACCACGTGTCGGCACATGGGCGGTAGCGCACCACGTGCTCGGCCCGTGGGTGCAAGCGCACTGGGCGCTGGGTGCACAATGTGTCGGCACGTGGGCGCAAGTGCACTGGGCACTCACGGACCACGTGCTCGGCACGTGGGAGCAAGCGCCCTGGGCGCTGGGCGCATCACGTGTCGGCACGTAGGCGCAAGCGCCCTGGGCGCCGGCGCACCACGTGTCGGCACGTAGGCGTAAGCGCTCTGGGCGCTGGGCGCTGGGTGCTGGGCGCCAAACAGAAAGGGGACTTCGGTTCTTGCACTGGGAGCTGTGCTCCTGATTTGTGGAGTTAAACTCCTAAAAGGTTTTAGAAGTGATCAAAAGGGGGCTGCTTTATTTCTCCCTTTGGCTCTGGATCACCCCCAGATGAGATTTTTTTGGAAATGGGTCTTCTCCTTCCTTCTCTGTTGTTAGGATCTTGAAGATCAAAAGATGTGAGATTTAAAAATCTCTCCTTTCTGAGATCTGATGGCAGATCTGAGTTCTCCTTTGTGGGTTTTGTGGTGGAAAACTACTTAGTTTTTGAAAAGAAAGAGTAAAACTCTTCATTTAATTCAAAAGAAATGAGAAGGTTTAGAACCTTGGAGAAGGAGCAGGAGGCACAAAAGAACCCTAGTTTTTGGGGGAATGAAAAGTATTACTTTATTCATCATCATGTTGCCTTATATAGGCTTACATATTTACATATAGCCCCTTAGGCTTTGCAAAATGGCATTTTGCCCATCCCATGGCTCATGTGCCATTTCTTTTTTGCACATAAGCTATGGGCTTACAAAATATTGGCTTTATGCCCATTTTGCATACATTCATGCATAAAAAATTACATAAAAATTATTTATTACATGATTTTGTTGTTGGAATAGGGAGGCTAGGCTGCGGGATCGGCTTGGGCATGGGTCCGCTTGACCTGGGCTTCGGCCCACCTGCCTTGGGGTTGACCTTGACCTTGACTTGGTCAACCGGGGTGTAAATTTTTACCCCAACAAATTGCCCACATCAATAAATGCACACAGCATATGTGGGTCGTGTGCATGAAATTGATGGATCTTCTTTTGCGTGGAGGCGACTTACTTTGGTTCCCACTTTTTGGGATGCACTGCCCTTTTTACGACATGGACCGTCGATTCTGCCCTTTTTGCGACTTGAACGGTCGGCGCTTGACGCGTCTCCGAGACGGAGTGTCCGTAGTAGACGTTTCCCTGACCCGGAGTGATCTGGTTCCCGCTTTATAGGAAGCCTGCACTGCCCTTTTTACAACATGGACGGTCGACGCTCTGATCCAGAGCGATTCGGTTCCCGATTTGTGGGAAGCCTGCACTACCCGTTTTACGACATGGACGGTCGACGCTCTGATCCGGAGCGATTTGGTTCCCGATTTGTGGGAAGCCTGCACTGCCCGTTTTGCGACATGGACGGTCAACGCTCTGATCCGGAGCGATTTGGGTTCCCTACTTGTAGGAAGCCTGCACTGCCATTTTTGCGACATGGACGGTCGTCGCTCTGATCCAGAGCGATTTGGTTCCCGATTTGTGGTAGGCCTGCACTTCCCGTTTTGCGACATGGACAGTCGACGCTCTGACCCGGAGCGATTTGGTTCCCGATTTATGGGAAGCATGCACTGCCCGTTTTGCGACATGGATGGTCGATGCTCTGACCCGGAGCGATTTGGTTCCCGATTTGTGGGAAGCCTGCACTGCCCGTTTTGCGACATGGACGGTTGACGCTCTGATCCAGAGCGATTTGATTCCCGATTCGTGGGAAGCCTGTACTGCCCGTTTTGCGACATGGACGGTCGACGCTCTGATCCGGAGAGATTTGGTTCCCGATTTGTGGGAAGCCTGCACTGCCCATTTTGCGACATGGACGGTCGACGCTATGACCCGGAGCGATTTGGTTCCCGATTTGTGGGAAGCCTGCATTGCCCGTTTTGCGACATGGACGGTCGACGCTCTGACCCGGAGCGATTTGGTTTCCGATTTGTGGGAAGCCTGTACTACCCGTTTTTCGACATGGACGGTCGACGCTCTGATCCGGAGCGATTTTGTTCCCGATTTGTGGGAAGCCTGCACGACCCGTTTTGCGACATGGACGGTCGACGCTCTGATCCAGAGCGATTTGGTTCCCGATTTGTGGGAAGCCTGCACTGCCCGTTTTGCGACATAGACGGTCGACGCTCTGTCCCGGAGCGATTTGGTTCCCGATTTGTGGGAAGCATGCACTGCCCGTTTTGCGACATGGACGGTCGACGCTCTGACCCGGAGCGATTTGGTTCCCGATTTGTGGGAAGCCTGCACTGCCCGTTTTGCGACATGGACGGTCGACGCTTTGATCTGGAGCGATTTGGTTCCCGATTTGTGGGAAGCCTGCACTGCCCGTTTTGCGACATGGACGGTCGACGCTCTGATCCGGAGCGATTTGGGCTCCCTACTTTGTAGGAAGCCTGCGCTGCCATTTTTGCGACATCGACGGTCGACGCTTGATTTGACTTGCTCTGCTTCTTGCTGTGTCTGGGGTGAACTTGACTTGGCTCGCTTATTGTGGTGTCGAGATTGGATTCTGACTTGCTCCGCTTTCTGCGGTGTCGGAGTTGAAGTTGACTTGTTGATTGTGATTTTGGTTTTCTGTCGGCATCTGCATTGCTGCACTGGAATAATGCCAGGAGCAACTCATCATTTGCCCCGGAAAGATTTAGAAATTGGTTTTTGCTTTGCATCAGTATCGCTACACTGGAATATGGTACCAGGAGAGAATCATCATTTGCGCTTACTTATCAGGAAGCGATGGCTTAGGAGACAGGTTTTAGGTCCCTATCACCTAAGACTTTTCAATTTTGTGAGCCGTATGGGTCTCACAAAGCATTTTCTCCCTACGGGTCGTAAGGATCCCGTAGGTGTATTTTCTCCTTAGGAGTCATGGGGACTCCTAAGTGTGTTGCTCTTTTGTGAGTCGTAAGGATCTCACGCTGGAATTTTCTCCTCACAAAGTCGAGAGGACCTTGCGAGTGCATTTCATCTCTTTTTTTTCTTTTTTTTTTACGAGTTTGCGCCCTTTCGGGTTTTCAAAAACTCGTTGGCAGTCCTGCTGTTTTTACTCACGGAGCCCTTTCGGGTTTTCATCCGTGTCCATTGTTCTTATGGACATACCATTTTTTTATTATTATTTTTTTAATTTTTATTATTATTTTTTTTCATTTTTCATTTTTTTTGGACATTGAATGCGGTCTCACCAGTAGGACTTGGGAGAAGTTGGGATCGTTTTACGCCCGTGGATTGTATACGGTTTTGCACGATGTATGATCGAGACCGTAGGGCCAAAAACATTTTGGGACTTTGTTGGCGTCTGCATCGCTGCATGGTACCAGGAGCGACTCATCATTCGCCGTTGGGGGTATGGGATTTGGAATTTGATTGGCGTCTGCATCGCTACACTGGAATATGGTACCAGGAGCGACTCATCATTCGCCACTTGGGGGTTAGGGAGCGATGGCTTAGGAGACAGGTTTAGATCCCTATCACCTAAGACTTTTCAATTTTATGGGCCGTGAGGCTCCCATAAAAGCATTTTCTCCCTGCGAGTCGTAAGGATCTCGCATGTGTATTTTCTCCTTAGGAGTCGTGGGGACTCCTAAGTGTGTTTTTCCTTCGTGAGTCATGAGGATCCCACAAAGGTTTGTTCTCCTCATGTATCGTGAGGACACATGAGTGGGTCTTCTCAATGGAGCATAATTCCAAAGGCGGAGACCAGCCGCGTAACTGGTGATTACGGTGGGGCATGAGGGTGATGAGAATTATTTGAGCCCGTGGATTGTATACGGTAGTCAATTTGGGGACTAACCGTAGGGCTGGGAGAATTTTGGAAATTTGAATTTTTGTTGGCGTCTGCATCGCTGCACTGGAATATGGTACCATGAGCGACTCATCATTCGCCGTTTTTTTTACCGCGTTTGCTCTATCATTTCAGCTTTTCTTATCTCGAAGGTCGCGATTGCCCTATCATTTCGGCTATTTATTCACGGTTGCCCCATCATTTCGGCTTTATTTTCATTTTCATCTTTACTCGCTGATTTTTATTCTGAGTTGCCCTATCATTTCGGCTTTTCTTTACTTTTCTTTTATTTACACATTTTTTGTTTATATACACACATTTTTTTATATTAATTAATTAATTATTTTTTACATTCCCAGTTTAACGACTTAGAGGTCGACTGTTCCCAGTTTAATGACATGGTGGTCAGCTGCTTCCAGTTTAACGACTTAGTGGTCAATTGTTCCCAGTTTAACGATGTGGTGGTCATCTTTGCTTATCCCAGCTCCTTGGATTTTGATCTTGGTGGAGCTGTATTGATGACCGTAGCTCTGTGGCCTGCCGATACATCCGAGGATTGTGAGGTTTTTCCAAGCTTGTATTGGTCCTCTGCCCAGTCTTTGAAAACACGACAATCTTCAATGGTATGACTCACCACCCTATGGTATGGGCAATATACGGGATTGCCGGTCATATTCATTTCATGTGGCCTCTTCGGAATAGGCAATTGCAGGCCATTGTTCAGGGCTTCCTCGATTATATTGTGGACCTCATCCCTCCTGAAGGAGTACACCTTTTTCTTTCTCTCCATTAGAGCAGGTGCACTCACTGATGCTGGTCCTTGAGGCCGATCAGTCTTTGGTTCGCCCTTTTCAGATAATTGTACATGTCTGGGCGGATTAGGTTCCCGAAAGGCTTCGGTCTCCATTTGTGTGAAATCGGCAGTCGTAGCTTGACTGTTTGCTAACACGCCTTTAGACAGTTCTATCTCTCCCGTCTTGTATTGCCTTTCGACCCAATCTTTGAAGACGAAGCAGTCCTCAATGGAATGACCTATCACCCTGTGATAGGGGAAATATTTTGGGTCGTCGGTCATATTCTCTTCTTGCGGTCTCTTTGATTCTGGCAGTTGTAGACCGTTTCTTAGGGCGTTGATTTGATCTCAAAAACTATCTATTACCGCAATCAAGAAAGGCGTCACATGAAGCTAGCCGGTGAGCACGGGTCGGTCCACAGGGATGTTGTGAATTTCCTAATCGCTCTTACGAGTTAATTCCGAACGGTGTGAATGGATTAATTAAATCTAAAAACTATATTAATCTAGGGCAATTGAATTAAAGATCTAACTATCTAACTAGGGCAAGGAATTAAATTTAATCTAGGGCAGAGAACGAAAAATTACCTAGGGCAAGAATTGAAATCTAAACTAGGGCAATTAAATAAATCTACTTACTTTACAGATGGCTCTCTCCAAACATTTACACAGGGTTGTAAGATCTGAATAGATGATATGAAAAGAGGCATCGAGGCATAGCCTTTACAATGATTTAGAGTTCCTATTTATAGAGGATAGGAAACCCTAGGTTACAATTGATTCGCACGTCTACATTTACCAAAATATCCTTAGGAAGACCTAGTCAAAGTAGACTTCAAGCTTTCGTAAAATTCTATGTCTGGAAATTTTGGAACTGATTCTGGGCTTCTTGGGCTTTTTTTATTTCTTTGGATCTTTATTCAATTTGGCTTCTCTATTTCTTCCAGATCTCCAGTGAACAATTGCAGTGGACATTTAACCGTTTGCTTTGTAATCTTGGATCTTGCGTTGCCTTGTACTGATCTTTTGTGTAGGCTTGATTAAGATCCTTCTATTTGTTGGTCAAAGTCCCTTTTTTGTGTCGTCTTTTATCTTTTTCACTGTTTTCGCTCCAAGAACCTGTAACCTGTAATATATAGCAGACATGCGTCAAAAGCACCTGTTTATTTGTAAAAAGAATAAGAATGGGGAATATAATAATACAATATTACGATATGAACAAATACCCCCAAACTTATCTTTTGCTCGTCCTCGAGCAAACTTATTTTTTTATTCTTGATAAAAATCTAACCTAGCCGCACTTTCGCAGGGAAACGTGATTGCACTGAGCTCGTGCAACAAGCCGTTAAACCTCTAGGTGTCCCTAGTAGGAGGAGTGTTGTCTTCTGAGGGTTTTCAGCGGATACTACCCACAAAATCCTATCAATTTGGCCCATTAACTTTTATTCTCCAATTAGGTTTTCTAACAAGAACTCTATTATCTTCGACTCATAAATTATCCACCCATATTCTTCACACTTCCTCATCATTTAACTTGAGATTATATAAGTTCTGCAGACCTTCTTAACTTTTGGCATCTCTTAAGTTTTCCTTCTAGGGTTCCATCTCCACTTAGGAATTTCTATCAACTCTACTAAAGATACAAGTTCTATTCTTAACTCCTTTCTCTCATCTAAACTCCAATCACATATCCCCACGTGTGTGTATAAATCACCCCTACACTTGGAAATTCAAATCGAGCAATCGTACTTTTGTCCGTTGTCCAAAGCACTTCTTAATTGGTGAATTTTTTAAATGAATTTTGCTTACACATCCTTCATGCGACCGTTAATACTTCTTGAGGTACCAACAACCGATTACAAGATGTGTTTGCACATTAAAGCGTAATTCCTAGTCTTGCAACACCCAAGGCTTTAGCAGTGACTCCCAAACCAGTTGGTCTAAGGCACTAGGTGATGAAGCACCCTCGCTAAATATTTTTTCTATTTTTTAGCCTTAAGTAATCACAAAAACCAGTGTTCATTTTTTTTATTCTTTATTCACACTTATATTTTTTTATTTCATTTTCTTCGTACTAAGGACTTCAGACAAGAGCATTTCAAGGTCTCCTCTACTATTCCAAGTTTCAAGATGCGTGATTGTGCAAATTATAGGGTATACATTTTCAGAATGTAGACTTAAGGTAGGAACTATTTTTCAAACTTATACTCTAATAAGAACATCAATACTTTTCCTTTGTTTCAACTTAGCCCAAGAAGTGAACTCAAAATTTGCCTATTTCTAAATAAACTACAAAGACATATACTTTCTACCGTTAAATTTTAAGGAAGGTTATTTTTAGGGTTTTTAATTTACTAAGTCTAAGATCTAGTTGTTCCTAGCCAGTTAAACTATTTGTCAAACTCAAGTCAAATATGGCCAAAATTGAATACATTTATTTTTATAATTTTTGAAATTTTTCAAATTTTTATGGGTTTTCAAATAAGTATGCAAATGCAAAAATATACATATGAATGCGAAGGAAGAAGACGTACCGAGCATACCCCCAAACTTAAACTTGACAGTGTCCTCACTGTCAGGCTACACCAAGAGGGTCAAAATGCTGGCACTCCCCTGTTTATTTATTTATAATAATTTTTTTTATTTTATTGTTTTGAAATTTTTTTGCTATTTTTTTTTTATAGAAAAAGAAAACAAAAACATATATATACATATATACAACAAGGTCCCCCCAAACTTAAGCTTGGCCTTACACAAGCCAAAGGTTAGCACCAACCATTCAAAGATCTTATCGTGGTAATGGTAGGGTTGGTGAAAGAATGGGATGTAAAAGAAAGAAATGAGAAGCACACGAGACCGAATGGGAAGAAGGGTGGAATATGGTCTCGGTGGAGGAGAAGAAGGGCGGAAAAGAGAAAGAAGTAGAGTACGATCTTGAGGGTGTAAATGGAGTGAATAAATTAGCACAATTTATGATGACCGATGTGTTAAAAGCGATTGTGCTAACCTATTAACCCGTCGAGAAATGGGGTCAAATTCCTCAAGATTCCCAAGAAAACATGGGTACGCCGAACTTGGTATTGGAGGTGAAAGCGTAACGGTCTCTTGTACGGTCGGAACGATAGGAAGGACGAAAGGGAGTGAATTAGGGATAGTATCATTCTCACCGTAGTAAACTGTCTCAAACTTGAAAGATTCCATTAATGGTTCGAAACTACTGTAAGCAACCGAGTTTGATGGTTCGACTAACTCATCTGAAAATGTAAAGGACTCAACTCGGGCGGTGAGTCATCAACATCGTCCGAAAAAGTGAAACACTCGTAAGTGTTATCGGTTGTGAGAGCCGTGTCAGATTCAAAAGAAAATTTTTCAAGCTCACAGTCTTCAAGCGTGGTCGGAACGATGGAAAGGAGGGAGGGTGATTTAGATAAAGGTTCAAGAGGATGAATTGGAAAATCCGACACATCAAATAAAAATGGTTCAACCTCAATATTATCCTCACTACTCTCCTCAATACTATCCTTATAATTCTCCTCAAAATTCAACTCATCCATGCCATTATCATCAAAATCAAGACGCATATGAAGTTCGGGAGAAACAATTAATGACTCGGGATGATGAGTTGGACATAAAATTTCAATCAAATCAACGGGTTCATCATCCAAAATATTCCCGTCGTCTATATCCTCAATCAAGTGAAAATCAATTTTTTCTGAAACCTCATCAAAAGCATGGATATTTATCAATTCAGGTTCTAGATTGGAGGTGTAAAGGTTAAACGGATTAGGTGTGGTTTCACTCGAAAGGGGTTCCTCACAATTTGGCAAATCAAGCACTACAAAGTCGCACAACTCATCATTTTGGACACATGTTTGAAAATTGGAGTTGTTGGATTCAATTGGGTATGGGTAGATTTGATTTCGAAATCCTCTCACATTCTTTCTCTGTCCAACCGCCTCCTCATACATTGGAAAATTTGGAGCTAGTTGGAAACTAGCTACCGGTTCACTCGGTTGCATAAGGGCGGCCATGGACACTTCCACATTCCTCACCATTTTGTTTGCTGCTGCAATATAAGCCTCCAACGACTCTTCCAAACTAGACTTGGATGGTGACGGGGTTTCGGTAAAAGATTCAAAATTGTTTGGATACGTGAAACTCCCAAAAGGCTGTGTAGAAACAGTGTCTAGTGACGGTGGGAATGTCGGGTAGGACCGGTAGGAAGTGGGTGGTTGGACATGGGTAGGGTCAACATGTGGATAAAAAGATGAATGGTCTTGTGGATCCCTAGAACTAGATGAGTGGAGAGGGGTGAAAGACCGGCTACGAGATTGAGCAATATGCTCAGCAATGGACATCGGTTTAGGAGTTACAGCAGGACTTGAAAAAGTGGTATCAACATATGAAGGTGGTAAAGGTTTACTTGGTTGACACAAAGTGGGTTGCAAAGTCGAACTGTTTCTCCTAGACGCTTCTATTTGATCTTTCAAAGAAATTTTAGGCACGGAGGGATCTTCCTTAAATCGACCGAAACAATTGACGTACGACGCAAAGTTAGGTTCGGGATACCAAAGTTCGGCAAGAGATTTATGATGCGGGGTACCCATGATAGAAGAAAGAGAAGATGAAGAAGGTAGGTTGGGGTGCAAGGATTTATTTGCGGCAAAAATTTGCAAGTTGTTTTTATAAAAAAAATTCCTCTTATTTTTTTTTTATTTGTTTTGCAAAAATGAATTTTGATAACAGGCTAAGACACACTTTTGATCTACCACAAATGCACAATCAGGCCTAACTCTAGGGTCACCTAGGTCAGCTAGACAGCTCCTAACTGTTCCAATGGGCTAGAGATAGGACCTCAAACCGCCTCTTCACTGCCAATTGCGGCCAGGTAAGTGCCAAGTAAGTGGGAGGCTCCCCGCTATAAGTAGCGGTCTTAATTAAGTAACCACTTGCCTTGACACACTTGCCTAGACACCGCAAAGTCAGGTTAGGATAAACTTCTGATACCTATAACTAGTCCTCTGTCCTATTGAGCTCGAAGTCCTTAGGGCTGAGTGTAGTATTTTTTAATTAATAGATGGTCAATGCATATGCCTTATGTGATTTCTGGGGTCCTAAGAAGGGTGATGAAATCCCCACCCAATCTGAATTGGTCAAAAGGCCCTTAAAGTCCGATTAAAGATATGCAAAACAAAAAAATCACTTGCAATCAAATATTTTTATTTTATTTTATGCGCGGCGCAAAGAATCCTGCACAAGATTTGTTATTGAGAAGGGGGAAGATTTTTAAGCGCAAAGAATCCTGCAGGATATTTTTCAAAAGATATATTTTAGGTTGAAGAGGGGGGAAAAAGGAAACAAACAGTGAAAATTTCGCGCGATGACGTCATCATGACGCGGCGGTTCAGCGGCGGGAGCGCGCTTACGCGGCGGAATGGCGGCAGTACGGAGGCTTTAGGTCTCCAAAAAAAATTATGTTGTTCTTATTTTCCAACCTTTTTCTATTCTGATGTATCTTTTTCTGTTTCGAACTCTGGATTTTTCCAGATCCGTCTCGATTGTAGATCCTGCAAAATTCAAACAAAAAATACCCTTCACAAAATACAAAGATGATAAATTTTTATAATTTTTTTATTTTTCAGTTTTTATGATTTTTTTAATTAATATTAACCCGAAATTGCAAAAAGGAAATAACATGCCATCCCCGGCAACGACGCCATTTGATTGATCTCAAAAACTATCTATTAACCGTAATCAAGAACGGCGTCTCTTTGCAGCTAGCCGGTGAGTACGGGTCGGTCCACAGGGATGTTGTGAATTTCCTAATCGCTCTTACGAGTTAATTCCGAACGGTGTGAATGGATTAATTAAATCTAAAAACCAAATTAATCTAGGGCAATTGAATTAAAGATCTAACTATCTAACTAGGGCAAGGAATTAAATTTAATCTATGGCAGAGAATGAAAAATTATCTAGGGCAAGAATTGAAATCTAAACTAGGGCAATTAAATAAATCTACTTACTTTACAGATGGCTTTCTCCAAACATTTATACAGGGTTGTCAGATCTGAATAGATGATATGAAAAGAGGCTTCGATGCTCTCCAAAAAAATTCTAAATTTTATTCATAAAAAGAGGCATAGGGTGGCATAGCCTTTACAATGATTTAGAGTTCCTATTTATAGAAGATAGGAAACCCTAGGTTACAGTTGATTCGCACGTCTACATTTACCAAAATATCCTTAGGAAGACCTAGTCAAAGTAGACTTCAAGCTTTGGTAAAATTCTATGTCTGGAAATTTTGGAACTGATTCTGGGCTTCTTGGGCTTTTTTTATTTCTTTGGATCTTTATTTAATTTGGCTTCTCTATTTCTTCCAGATCTCCAGTGAACAATTGCAGTGGACTTTTAACCATTTACTTTGTAATCTTGGACCTTACGTTGCCTTGTACTGATCTTTTGTGTAGGCTTGATTAAGATCCTTTTATTTGTTGGTCAAAGTCCCTTTTTTGTGTCGTCTTTTTTCTTTTTCACTGTTTTCGCTCCAAGAACCTATAACCTGTAATATGTAGCAGACATGCGTCAAAAGCACCTGTTTATTTGTAAAAAGAATAAGAATGGGGAATATAATAATACAATATTACGATATGAACAGGCGTCTCTGAATATCTTGTGGACTTTTTCCCTTTTGAAGGAATAAACTTTTTTCAATTTCTATTTCAGAGGCGATTTCCCCCCGGTGTATGTATCGAAGGGACTCGAGGTTGATTGCGGCCATTTTTCGCGAAGGCTCTCCGCTCTTAGGTTGAAAGGGATATCAATTGGCTGCCTCCGGGTATCAATCCCTAGTTCATGAACCAAAATTTGATTCTGCTGTAATTGCAATCGGACAACTTGGGTCGCGAGATCTGCCGCGACGTTTGCCAATTCGTCGACCTTGGACTGTACCTTATCTAACTTCTCATCCCTACCCTGAAGCTGTCTCTGAAGCCATCGGAATAACGCTTGTTCTGTAGTTCCGGCTATGACAACCGGGTCATCTTTATTGCCTGAGCTCAATTCAGCAGGAACCACGGGCTCCTCTGGTTTATCTGCCTGAGCGGGCTCTTCACCACTTAGATCGAGCCGATGCTGGGTAGCGTAAATCATATCATCACCATGGCTGTGAAGAAGAGGAGGATTCGTTTCTTCTTGTCCGACCATGTAGACAGTACGAACCACGTTCCCAGCCATCTCTTTATCTTTGGCGGCTGATTTCGTGGAGCGGTCCGAGCCTTGGAAGTTCATAAGTTTTAACATGGCCAGAGCCCTAGCCCTTTTGTTGGCTCTGTATCTGAGCCGCTTATGCCTCAGCTTCTCTGCCTTGAGCGCTTGGCAGGCCTCTGCTCTTCGGGAAGCCGCCATAGGCTGAGTGATGGGGAGGCTTAAGAAGACACCCAATCGATCAGTTGTCAGAAGCGTCGCTGGAGCTTGCCTGAGATTCCTTGTTGCTTTGTTGGTGTTGATGGTCTTGCCCCCAGCTGGGGCCAAGGAAAGTTGTTCAAACACCGACTTGCGTTTGAGTTGGGGCATCTTCGAGACCACCACATTTGGCATCTTGCCTTTTGAGACCGGTTTGTCTGTCACCGGAGCTTAAGGAGCTGGGATGGCGTTAGCTGACATGAATAGGATAGAGCCGAATGGTAGCGGCGGCTCTTCCTATTGTCTCCTGAGACTGGACGGAAGGACCGTCCTGGCGTCTATATTCATCGTGTCGGAGATGGGAGCTGTGTCGAGAGCTGAGCTTGTCCTTGGAGACATTGTTGAGAAGTGATTGCTTGAAAACCTGCATGAAAGAGCATTATTTTAGTATAAAGATAGATATGTATATTGATTGAGTTCGCATGAACGTTTAACCCGAAATATGGGAGGAGAGATAGGTCCCACCGGGCGTGCTAGAATCTGTAGGGTGTTTTTCATCACCCCATTGAGATGGGAATGCGCGCGCTTGTCAGGCGTACTACAGATTCCCTCTGCCTAGGGTAGGCCGGGGTTTATTGATTGTGGGGATCCGAATCTCCGGCAGCCGCGGACTAAGCTGCCGTTAATTACCCCTCGCCTTTAGAGCGAGGGAACCTCCGATTGACGGGTTAAACTGGTCATGCGAACTCAATGTGTAGTACACGTGTGTTGTGTTTTGAAAGGGGGTATGGATATATCGGGAGCCACACAGAGTTTTTACGGGGGTCCCGCTACCCAGATAGCGAGCTGGGGGTCAAGGGGGCTAGCAGCCCCCTTGCGGGGTGCGGGGCAGCACCCCGGCCCAAAAATTTTTAGGAGGGATAGTGTTGAAGAGTATGCGTGTGTGTGTATATATATATAACTATATATATATATGTATATATATATACATAAAAGGGAATGGGCATCCAAAGGATGCGTGGGGGCCAGTGCCTCGCGTGCATGGTACGCAGGCGTTGGGCGCGAGCGCTCTAGGCGCTGGGCGCACCACGTGTCGGCACATGGGCGCAAGCGCCCTGGGCGCTGGGCGCACCATGTGTCGGGACGTGCGCGCAAGCGCACTTGGCACACCACGTGCTCGGCACGTGGGCGCTGGGTGCACCATGTGCTCGGTACGT
Organism: Agapanthus africanus; assembly: GCA_030015575.1. NCBI lineage: Eukaryota > Viridiplantae > Streptophyta > Magnoliopsida > Asparagales > Amaryllidaceae > Agapanthus > Agapanthus africanus. The sequence continues at coordinate 823,589,466 of CM057338.1, read as the reverse complement.
GGGCGCAAGCGCACTGGGCGCTGGGCGCACCACGTGCTCGACACATGGGCGCAAGCGCACTGGGCTCTAGGCGCACCACGTGTCGGCACTTGGGCGCTAGCGCACCATGTGCTCGGCATGTGGGCGCAAGCGCACTGGGCGCTGGGCGCACGACGTGTCGGCACGTGGGCGCAAGCGCACCGGGCGCTCGCGCACCATATGCTCGGCACGTGGGCGCAAGCGCACTGGGCGCTGGGCGCATCACGTGTCGGCACATGGGTGCACGCGCCCTGGGCGCCAGCGCACCACGTGTCGGCATGTGGGCGCACCACGTGTCGGCACGTGGGCGCCAGCGCTCTGGGTGCTGGGCGCCAAACAGAAAGGGGACTTCGGTCCTTGCACTGGGAGCTGTGCTCCTGATTTGTGGAGTTAAACTCCTAAAAGGTTTTAGAAGTGATCAAAATGGGGTTGCTTTATTTCTCCCTTTGGCTCTGGATCTCCCCCAGATGAGATTTTTTTGGAGATGGGTCCCCTCCTTCCTCCTCTGTTGTTAGGATCTTGAAGATCAAGAGATGTGAGATTTAAAAATCTCTCCTTTCTGAAATCTGATGGCAGATCTGAGTTTCTCTTTGTGGGTTTTGTGGTGGAAAACTACTTAGTTCTTGAAAAGAAAGAGTAAAACTCTTGATTTAATTCAAAATAAATGAGAAGGTTTAGAACCTTAGAGAAGGAGTAGGAGGCACAAAAGAACCCTAGTTTTTGGGGAAATGAAAAGTATTACTTTATTCATCATCATGTTGCTTTATATAGGCTTAAATATTTACATATAGCCCCTTGGTCTTTGGAAAATGGCATTTTGCCCATCCCATGGCTCATGTGCCATTTCTTTTTTGCACATAAGCCACGGGCTTACAAAATATTGGCTTTATGCCCATTTTGCATACATTCATGCATAAAAAATTACATAAAAATTATTTATTACATGATTTTGTTGTTGGCATGGGGAGGCTGGGCCGCGGGCTCGGCTTGGGCATGAGTCCGCTTGACCTGGGCTTAGGCCCACCTGGCTTGGGGTTGACCTTGACTTTGACTTGGTCAACCGGGGTGTAAATTTTTACCCCAACAGGGAGATGGTCTGTCCCACAGCCATTAGTACGTCGTACTGGAGATAGTATACAGGTGCTCGTTAGGTTGCGAGTACGCTGGACAGGACTCACTGGGAACTGTTGGTTGGTATTATACCTATCGTCGGGTAACAGTTCCCAGGTGACATGAGTACAGCTTAGTCCGTCAACTTGACACTGCTACTTCGCCTCGAGTATGTTCCCACTGTACTTTTATTACTACCCTACCACAGCTCAAAGGAGTCATGCAAACTGGTAGTAGTTGGGTGCAGTCTCGATGCACTTGGAGGCAGTGGCGGTTAGACAGGATTCGTCTCTCCCGGTATTGGGGGTTGATATCGTGCTGTGTTTGGAGAGCCATTACACCAAGTCCCTGGCCAGGGCAAGTGAGATTTACTGGTAGTGTTCCAGTAGTTTCTCAGGGTGTTTTGGGTTACACCTCGACACGAATTATACTGCTATTAGGGGTCTGACATTAACCACCCCCTATGCCCGATATGTGATACTCTTAGACGAACAGACCGGACTGTACAGAGATTGTCACATTCAGGCTCAGTAGAAGTTCGGATCGGTTTTCCTCATCGACCTTCTTATCGACACTACCTAGGGACCGTTACGTGCAGCTAGTACCGCTTGCGGCCTGTGGTTAAACCCACAGCCAGCGTAGTGTCGAGTCTTTAGAGTCCCACACAGAGAGTTTCCCTGCATTGGGCAAAAGGTGTAGAGGCCGTATGGTTTTACGGCAAGGCTTCGATCACTTATGTACACTTGTGTGCGTATGATGTTCAGGTGGATAATACTAGTGGGCTTTGGTTTAAGCCGGATCCTAGTATTATATTGATGGATTATTTTTGTTTCTTTGTATTCGTGTTTCTCGGAACACGAATGCGGGTATGTATATATGGATGTGAGGAGCACAGAAGGAGACACCTCATTAGGTTTTTGACCATTTACTTGATTAAAACAATTATGAGGTGGAGGAAAGTATTTGTTATTTTTGTAAATAATAAATGTGGCATGGCTACTTGGATTGACTATTTGACTTGGTTTGACCATTTGACATGGTTTTACCACTTGATTTGGTTTGACTCTTTGACTAGATATTTTGTGGCACTAGATATTTTTGGGTGAGATATTTTCTTGACATGAGAGTAGTCAAGTCAAGGGAGCCATCACATTTTTCATTTGGATTATCATTAATAAAATTACTTTCTCTTTCCTCAAGTAAGCTCTTATGCTTGCTCTCTTCTTCTTCCTCATTAGAAAACCCTCAAGGTCTCATGAGTTGAGTAAATTAGGGTTTCAAGAGATAAATAAATCCATCTTCATACTTTATATCACCTAGGACATCAAGTTTAGCAAGCTTGTTGCCCTAGTTACCTCGGTTTTGAGGTGGAGCTCGGACTATAGACTCTCGGGTGGATCGTCTTCAACTCGAGGAGGTCGTGGAGGTTTTCTATGATCCGGATCGATCCTTGGAGCCTACGTAGACGAGGAGGACAGCGATGAAGACCCGAAGGATAAGTATCGTTAGGTATACCTTCGTATCCGAGTAGTTAAATCTCAAGGAGTTTGCTAGCTATGGTTTATGAACGATCCTTTGTTCTAGTCGGTGTTGCGAAGCTCGTAAAAATCATTTTTTACATATTCCACCTCCTCGCGAACACGTGGGGTGCGCAACACAGACTTACAAGTCATACCTATTTTCAAAACTAACGAATCGTGAGTATTTTCAAAAGACAAACCGAGGGATGCTACGGATTTTCAAAGAACATATCTTTTCTCAAAAACTTTGTAGCCCCTACTTTTCTAAAAACCACGATTCGTGCTATTTCAATCACTAAAATTGTATGACTCGTATGCAGATAAATATATTCTCTATTGATGCATTTACTATTCATTTTCCGTTATACTCATGTTGTTTTCTTTGCGTTCCATTTATACATGTGTTATCTTTAACTACTATGAGCTCGACTTTTAGGATACCAGCACCCTTACCGATGATGCGTATGTTGCACGTACACTTTCTTGCCGGCTCACACACATCATCATCGGTAATTGCCATGTCACGTACACCTTAGAAAACGTTACTTCATTCGTATAACCTGCTAGCTGGCAGTTTAAACATATTTTTAGTATGCTTGGTCTTATATGCTAGCCTAGATATTGCATTCCTTACTTAAATACCCGATGCGATCATATATTCATTTTGTTATGTACTATTGTGTGGCTTTACGCCGATGTTCACTGTTCACTGACTCGTCATTTTGAGGTTTCAGATCTTTCATGAGATTTCTGGATTTGGGAAACCGCATGTGAAATTTTATAGAGTTATGATTATTTTAAAAGAGAATGATGCGGTTTTCCTTGATATGATATTTCGTGTCCACCATGATATTTTCTCGGTTATGGGCTTGGTTTTCGAGACCCGAATCGAGGAGTAGGATGAACCGTTTCGGGTACATGGTAGACCCGGTAAGGTACCCGGGGAAAGAAGCTCGAGTTGTAGACGATGAGCCTGGCAGGGGAGCATGACCTACCAGTGATTATTGGTTCGGCGGTTATCCGGAGGATACCGACCGGAGTCGTGGGATGTGATAGATTTGAGAGGCGATTTGAGAGACGGCTATTGAGATACATATATTGTGTCGATACTTGACACGGATTTTCTGCCTATTTCATTGATGATACTCCAGCTTTATTATACAAAGGTTTTACTAAGATATGAATATAGATTTTCTTATACCAGATATATCCGGATTTCGTGTTTGATTATTCATTCATGTCGCATTCATACTAGTGCATCGCATCATAATTTTATATGACAGGTTGTTACTTTGTGACACCGACATGAGTACTTGGTATTACACTTATGCTTAGATTATAACCTTTGCCACTGCTAGATATTTCAGTGTTATATTTGAGTATGTTACTGTATGACCTACGAGATCGTCATACATGCGATTTCTTCTCAGTGACGTCTTCTACTCATGAGTTGGCAACTCACCCCCGTTGTGCCACAGTTTTTTGCATGTTTTGCCGTATAGGTTCCATAGCAGCTTCACTGGCACGCCACTTCCTTCCGGGCGATTGCTTTGATAGGTGGTTCACTTGCATCGTGACCACCATGGTACTTTTATTTATTTCAGTTGTATCTAGTTTAAAGCTCCATCAACCAGACTTGTATATTTAGTAGACTTAGATAACCATAGTTTTATATTCTTTCGACCTTAGAGTCGCACCCTTGTATTATTATGGTTTTCTGGTTTTCTTGATGATTTTATTTTTCTTTCTGAGTTTTGATCCTCGTCTTTGGCGTTGTATATTTATATTGCTTGTGTGGTTGTTTCCACCATTGGCGAAGAGCTAGCAACCTCTTGGGGATGCCTATTTATATATCATTGCTTGTACCGTTTTTCGGGTTAAAATATACAAAGGAGGTGCTTCTAAAATTTTCACTGACGAAAATATTTTCAAGTAGATACAAGCATTGGGTTTTCGTATGCTATTATCTATATTTTAAAGAAGAACTTGATTTCAGTATATCTTATTTCAAAACTGCACCTCCACTATTTTTCCCTAAAAAGGTTTAGATTTCTAGGCTTTTGGCTTACTTGAATTAGGTGGGGTCCTATAGAATTCACATGATTCAAGTGCCAGTCACGCGCCTTTTCCGGGTCGTGACAATATAGATGGATATAATTTTGTTCTAGATAGAAATATCATGAACATTTATCTTAATCAGGTATTGGTTGCAGAAAGTACACTGTGTAATGATATCTATGTTCTAAATCAAAACACAATTTTCAATATTCAAAACACACGCAAGAAGAAGAGTTCAGATATGAATGAATCTACTTATGACATTGTAGACTTAGTCATATTAATGAGAAAAGACTATCTAAGTTATATAAAGATGAATATTTGAATCCGTTCGAATTTTCATCTTATGAAACTTGTCAGTCTTGTCTCAAAGAAAAGATGACCAAATCACTGTTCACGGGACATGGAGAAAGAGCTACAGAGCTCTTGGGACTCATACACAGTGATGTATGCGGTCCAATATCTATACATGCAAGAGATGGATTCTCATACTTCATTACATTCACTGATGTTCTTTCTAGATTCGGATGTGTATTTATCATAAAACACAAATTTGAAACTTTTGAGAAATTCAAAGAATATAAGAGCGAAGTAGAGAACCGGACTTACAAAGTATCAAGATCTTCCGATCTGATAGAGGAGGGGAGTACTTAAGAACGGAATTACTCGACTACTTAAAAGTGAATGGAATAATTTCTCAGCTTACTCCTCCGTATACACCACAACATAATGGTGTATCGGAATGGAGGAATCGTACCCTATTAGATATGGTTCGCTCCATGATGAGTAATGCCTGAAAGTATGTCTTAGCACCTCTACTAGGTTTATTTGAGTATCAAGTATGCAATTTTTAAATTTTAGACTGCTAATTATACTAAACAAGAATCGAACTAGAGAATTAGGGTTTAGTAGTAAGCAAGCAATGTTCTAAACTATGTGTAAAGAGTCTTCAACCTTTGTAGTCTAGTCCTTCACTTCTAAAGCTCCAAGTTGTAGTCCCTAGAACTCTTCTTAAGGCTCCACTTGAAGAAAGGATCGAGCTTGCGAGTTGTCTTCATCGCCGAAAATGATCCACCTTGAAGTCTCTCTCACTCGAGCTCACACATCACTAATTAAGGTATTAGTGAAGTTAACAACCTAAACTAATGGGCTAGATTAGTGTAGCTTGATGAAGTAGGAATTTTGCTCACTAAAATATTTTTTTCTCTCTTTCTTTTTCTCAACTAAAGAAAATTAGTGAGTAGAGAATGAAGAAGATGAACTTTAATGAATAATGAACCATGACTCAAGAGATAAGATAAGAATAAGAATGATAAAATACCTAAGAGTAAAACAAGAATTAGAGACGAGTCATAACTTCTCAATGCTTCTCCACACATCCAAAGACATGACCCATTCTCTTCTTCTTTTCTTTTTCTTAAAAATATAAACCATTCCTTTTATCGTTTACTCTTGTGTGATTCTCATACATCCAAGTTCTATGTATCATCAACTATGATACAATTGCAAATTCATATATATATATATATATATCACATATGTAAAAATATATATAAAGAGAAGAAAATCTTAAGTGAGCTTAATATTAGTTTATATATATATATATATATATATAAAATATATAAATATATATCAAATTATTAAATCAACACTTGATTCAATAATCCGTTATATCATATATAACCGACTAATATCATATATATATATATATAATTCTATCAAATTATTAAATCAACACTCAATTCAATAATCCGGTTATATCACATACAACCAGCTAATATTCAATATTAGTCAATATATATATATATATATATATCATATATATATCAAATTATTAAATCAACACTTGATTCAATAATCCGGCTATATCAAATATAATCCGGATAATATCAAATATATAAACATATATAAATCAAATCATTGAATCAACACTTGATTCAATAATCTAGTTATATCATATATAACCCGGCTGATTATGCTAGATTAGAATATGGTATCATATACTCGTATTTAATCAAGCTCCCACACATATCTCCATACATACCCTACTTCATTTCGCTTGAGCTGGGAAACCTCTATGTTGGACTCTAAAGACTCGTCAATACTCCAGCAGTAGGTAATGATCATATCAGATACCCACAAGCTGTCAGCGGTACTAGCAAGACGTAACGGCTACCTAGGTATTGAATGAATAGAAGATCAATGATTGGTTGATTTTTTAGAGTTGTGTTTGTAGAATAACCGCAATCAATAACGGTGTCGCGTGTAGCTAGACCGAGATGAGTACGGGTCGTTCTCAGGAAAACGTTGAATCTTTCAATCTTACTTTAGACGTGTTGAAAAAGAGAGAGGAAGAATCAAGAATGGTGAAGAATGGTTGTAGGTTCTAGATCTACGTTAAACACGGATGCAAAATATAGATCTAGATTAGCTACGGATGTAGGTTTATATAAAGGGGGCTTATAGTGTTCATTAAGATTTAGTAGTCATGGATGATTAATTAAAGATTACTCTTTTTATTCTTTAATAGATTTAAAACTAGATCGACAGTGATGCACGTAGATTAGGGTTTCTGGAGGGAAAAGGGTTCCCACTCTTAACCCCTATCTTGACATGGATCTCCGTTCATGTCCAGCCTTTACCTAAACAATTGTTAATCTAATCTCTAGTTGTGGTTGTGATTATCAATGAATTGATAGAGCGCCCAATTAGGATGTTAACTATTCTTTTGATAAAGTTTATAAACTTTATAGGATGTAAAAATAGTTTAAGGATCTTCATCATCCATTAATCTACCATAATCTTATGAACCCTAACAAGCAAAGAATTACTCGTGCAAGTTGAGAGAAGAAAAGATAGAGAGGGAAATCATACTACAAAGAAATAGAATAAGAAAAACTACCTTTATTAATCAACAGAATCAATTACACTTTGTTCCCTTAGAAAATGATTACAAAATGCTAGTTTGCTTCTCGATCTCTTCTAAGGAGGTAGATGAACCGTTGATGATCAACCAGGATTCTTGAGCTGTCGTGGACTTCGTGATCTCGTCGGTGTGATAATTTTCCAAGAGGCTCTCGATCCTTATTTATAGTCACAAAGCCAGAACCCTAGTTTCCTAATATGGAAATTAGTTGTTAGGATCCCAACCACCAAAATCCCGAGCCCTAAATCCTTAGAAGTGCGGCGGAACCGCGGCCATTGGATAGGTTTGGCCGCGGATCTGCCGTATTTTGGTGAGATCAAGGCCACTAATTTTTGTAGCTTCATATCTGTAACACTTGGTGATCTTTTGAGTATCTTGACTTTGAAAATCTTCTCTACGTTTCTGCCAGAATTAGTTTCTTCAATTTACTTGAATATTTTCGTCAGATTTGATCTTGCCAACTCGGATTTCCTTGATTTCAGTCATGATATAATTCCTGCACAATTATCTCATGATATTAGTAGAATTTATTTTTATTAAGATATTATCTTTAACCATTTGTCATGATATTTTAGTTTTAAGAGAATTGGTCAAAGGTATTTAATAAGGTAAGCATATTAAATGGGCCAAATGTTACATGGATATTATACGATTACATTTTCCTTTATAATGTTAATTATAATAGAGAAACATATGATAATAGATATTTTGCAGATAAACCCTCATATGTTTCATATTTATAATAAACACCTTTTATTATATAAAACTAGTAGGAAAAATGTCATATTAAAAGTGCAGTTTTATCAACTGAACAAATACCCCCAAACTTATCTTTGATCGTCCCGAGCAAACTAGTTATTCAAGAGAATGATAAAAAGAAGAAGAACTAAGTAGCAAACTTTCGTAGGCAACACGATTGCACTGAGTACGTGCAACAAGCCGTTAAACCCCTAGGTGTCCCTAGTAGGAGGAGTGTTGTCTCCTGAGGGTTTTCAGCGGATTACACCCACAAAATCCTATAATAAAAGAAAGATGGTGAAAGTTACATATAAAGATAAGAACTATAAAAGAAAGAACTTGAAAAGAAAAGTTTCCAACTATACGAGCTTTTCAGTTGCCATGAGCCCTATCTTAATGGTCGTGAAAAATGTTAGAAATCACATCATCCCTTAATAAAATATCGCCTTTAGTCTTCCTCCCTATCTTTCATCCAAACATTGATCATATATCCCTACGTGTGTAAAAGACATCCCTACACTTAGAGAATTCAATTCAAGCTATCATACTCTTGTCCATCTTCCAAAGTACCTTATAGTTGGTGAATATTTTCGATAAAATTGCTCACACATTCTTCATGCGACCGTTAATACTTCTTGAGATACTAACCGACCAATTACAAAATGTGCTCGTGCATTTAGGCGTAATTTCTCGTCATGCAACACCTAAGTCTTAGCAGTGACTCCCAAACCAGTTGGTCTAAGGCACTCGGTGATAAAGCACCCTCGCTATATTTTTTTATGCTGTCTTGGTAATTACAGAACCAGTGTTCATTTTTTTCTTCACCACTTATATTTATTTATTTAATTTCTTTTAATTCTAATTTTAATTTTTTACACTAAGGCTTTTAGACAAGAGCATTTCAAGGTATCCTCTACTATCCCAAGTTTCAAGATGTGTGTAAGTGTGTATAGTAGGGTATCAACGTTCAAATGTTTGGCCTCAAGAATATGGACTATTTTTCAGACTTAATTTTATCCTCAGATTAGTAATTTTCTTCATCTTACTAACCTTTGGGACAACAGCTCATAACTATTTATTACTAGTTTCGTTTAAGAAAATATTTAACTTTCTTCCTTTTCTGGAACTATTTGTATTTTTCAAATGTAATTTTTCACTTTCAACTCTTTTATTATAAAATATTTTTTTAATGCCCAGTGCCAAAGATAATTCAGTGAATACAAACCCCCCAAACCTGTTTTCAGCAGTGTCCTCACTGATGTTGTCCTTTGAGAGCATAGACCTGTAGACTTGAGGAGAGACAATAATAGGGGTAAAATAGTAGTTAAATGAGGAATACCCCCAAACTTGTTCTTTGGCACGCACAGATATTCAGTTAAGTCCTTTTTCACTCCTCTCCATTCTTTAAGATGATACAATGTTACCGAAACATTGAGGTGAGGTGGAGGAAATTTAGTTATGATAAAGCGGCTCCTGTAAAAACAAGAGCTCTTCTTTGGGTCAGCAGAAAAATACAGTTTCAATCTATGTCCATTTACTTTAAAAATTGAACCGTTTTTTATATTTTCAACTTCTACTGCCCCGTGCGGGTGTACATACTGCACCACAAAAGGTCCTTTCCAACGAGATTTAAGCTTACCCGGATGAAGATGGAGATGGGAATCGTAGGACTTGTTTTCCCGGTGAAAGTTTTTCTAAAAAGGTTTTTATCGTGGAACACTTTAGTCCGATTCTTTACTATCACCGCATTATCGTAAGCTTCATCGCGGAGTTCGCTTAGCTCATTCAATTGCAGTTTCCGATAACTGCTAGCTTGATCAAAATCGAAGTTTATCTCTTTAATAGCCCGCATTGCCTTATGTTCAATCTCGACAGGAAGGTGTCATATCTTCCCAAACACAAAGCGGTATGGAGACATACCAAGATCAGTCTTATAAGCGGTGTGAAATGCCTAAAGAGTATCTGTCAATTTGGTTGACCAATCTTTACGTTTTTAGAAACCGTTTTCTCCAAAATTTGTTTGATTTGCCTATTTGAGATCTCAGCCTGCCCGCTTGTTTGGGGATGATAGGGCGTAGAAATTTTTTGGTTGATTGCAAATTTCTGCATCAAAGCCTTAAAAGACCGATTACAGAAATGCGTCCCGTTGTCGCTATTTATAGCGCGAGGGTGTCCGAATCACGACAAGATGTTTTCTTTAAGGAACTTAATGACAACTTTTGTTGTCATTAGTGCGACACGGTATTGCTTCCACCCATTTTGAGACGTAATCAACCGCTAGCAAGGTATATAAATTCTTAAAAGAATTGGGAAAATGACCCATAAAATCAGTAACCCAAACATCGAATATTTCAACAACCAAGATAGGTTGGAGCGGCATCTCATTTCTTCGTAAAACCCGACCCAAGTGCTGACACCGCGGGCAAGTTTTGCAATGATCATATGCATCTTTAAATAGTGTTGGCCAATAAAAGCCACATTGCAAAACTTTCTCCACCGTTTTTCGAGGTCCAAAGTGACCGCTGCATGCCTGATCATGACAAAATGATAACACACTCTTGAATTCATCGTTAGGGACACACCTGCGAATGATTTGATCAGAACAATACTTAAACAAATATGGTTCATCCCAGTAAAAGTATTTTACTTGGGATAGAAATCGGAGTTTGTCTTGTTTCGACCAATTGCTATGAATAACTCCCGTCGCTAGATAATTCACAATATCCACGAACCAAGGTTCATAGGATACGGTCAAGAGCCGTTCGTCAGGAAATGAGTCATTTATAGGTATAGTTAACGTTGGTGAAGAAGAGATGCGTGAAAATGGTCAGCTACTACGTTTTCACATCCACTCTTGTCTCGGATGACAAGGTCAAATTCTTGTAACAACAGGATCCAACGTATTATCCTGGCATTAGAACCCTTCTTCGATAAAAGGTGTCGTAGGGCAGAGTGATCAGTGTAAACCACTATTGGCGAGCCACTCAAGTAGGTCCTGAATTTTTCTAATGCAAATAAAACTGCCAAGAGCTCTTTCTCGGTGGTTGTGTAATAATTTGTGCATCGTTCAAGGTCCTACTTGCATAGTAAATTACATGTGGCATCTTATCAATGAGTTGTCCTAAGACCGCACCAATAGCAAAATCTGATGCATCACACATAAGCTCGAAAGGGTGGCTCCAATCCGGAGATGATAAAATGGGGGCTGTCGTGAAAGTTCTTTTAAGCGACTCAAAAGCAGCCTCACAATCCGAATCAAAATGAAATGTAGTATCCTTGGCCAAGAGAAGAGTTAAGGGTCTAGCAATTTTGCTAAAGTCCTTAATGAATCTCCTATAAAATCCTGCATGACCAAGGAAGGATCGTATATCTTTGACGCATTTAGGACGAGAGAGCTTATGGATGGCATTTATTTTAGCTCTGTCTACTTCAATACCTTTTTGTGAAATTATATGTCCAAGGACAATACCTTCTTGGACCATAAAATGACATTTTTCCCAATTCAAATTTAAGTTCTTATCCTTACAGCGGGTAAGAACCGCGTCAAGATTACGAAGACAGTCCTTAAAGGAGTCCCCAAATATGGAGAAATCGTCCATAAATATTTCCAGAAAATTCTCAATCATGTCTGTGAATATCCTCATCATATACCACTGAAATGTAGCGGGAGCGTTGCATAACCCAAAGGGCATGCGTCTATAAGCAAACGTATCGAAAGGACAAGTAAATGTGGTTTTATCTTGATCCTTTTTGGCGATGGGGACCTGGTTATAGCCAGAGTATCCGTCCAAGAAACAATAGTATTCGTGTCCAGCTAATCGTTCTAACATCTGGTCAATGAAAGGTAGAGGGAAGTGATCTTTTCTCGTTGCGGCATTGAGTTTCCTGTAATCAATACATAAGCGCCACCATGTTTGGGTGCGTGTTTGGATTAACTCATTAGCCTCATTGGTTATGTCCGTGATGCCAGACATTTTAGGGACCACGTGAATAGGACTTATCCATTGGCTAGCTATCAAATATTGGGTAAATTATACCACTATCAAGGCACTTGACGATTTCTTTCTTTACTGCCTCCTTCATAACGGGATTTAACCGTCTTTGTAGGTCTCGGGTTGGTTTGGCTTTATCCATCAGATGTATATAATGTTCAAAAATTAATGGACTAATCCCTTTGATGTCAGCCATTGTCCAACCAAATGCTTGCTGATTTGATCTCAATATTGTCAAAAGTGCGTTCTCTTGCTCTAAAACTAAAGAAACGGATATAATCACGGGTAAAGACTCATTCTCACCTAAATATGCTTATTTAAGATGAGAAGGTAGCGGTTTGAAATCTAGTATTGGCGGAGAGACAATAGAAGGTGGGGTAAGGGAATGATACTCGGATTCCCTAAGAGGTTCAAAACTTGCATAGGATATTGACTCGGAAAGTGCTACTGACTTTTACGACAAGTCAACTGATTCAAACTCGGGGACGGACTCATTGAAGACATCCTCACTATGATTTTGTGCAAAATCAAACAATGTCGCACTAGTGTTGTCTAGATCATCAAAGCAATGTTCCTCATCCATGCATCTTTCGGGGGCTATCTCGTGGATGGAACAGACATCAAGTAAATGAGCAGAAGGTTCAGATGGTTGACTTCCTAGCCTGTAAATATTAAGCTCAATTTTCATATTCCCGAAGGATAAGTTCATAGAACCGTTACGACAATTAATAACAGCGTTGGAAGTTGCTAGGAAAGGTCGACCGAGTATCACCGAGATTTAGTTGCGTGAGTTAGCCACAGGTTGTGTATCCAAAACAATAAAGTCCACAGGGAATATGAATTCCCCGACTTTAATTAACACATCCTTTAGTTCACCCCTAGGTTTGGTGATTGATCGGTCTGCTATCTGGAGAGTACAATGGACGGGTTTCAACTCTCCAATCCCTAACTGCTCATATACGGAATATGGAAGCAAGTTAACGCTAGCGCCAAGGTCGAGTAAAACACGATTAATATTTTTACCCCCAATAGAAATAGAGATGGTAGTACAGCCAGGGTCCTTACGTTTCTTTGGTAATTGCTAGGTAAAAGCTGTGCTAACATTACTCGTCATGAAAACCTTTTTTCGGCACTTGAGTTTTTCTTTTCCTAGTGCACAAGTCTTTAAGGATTCTTGCATAAGATGGGACTTGTTGAATAGCATCTAGAAGAGGTATATTTACATTAACTTGCTTAAACATTTCCACAATCTTCTCCATTTGTGGGTTAGGTCTATTGGCCCTTAATCTGTTTGGAAACGAAGCTTTATCAATAAGTTTTGGGTCCAACATTTGTGGAGAAGATTGTGGGGAAGGATTCGATCCCAGAATTGGAGTGGGAATTGTCTTAGATAGATTGAGCGAAGTGTTCGAGCCTTGGGGAAAACGGAGAATAGGCTCGGAAGTAGGTGGGAGACTAGATGAATTAGGGGAAGAAGTAGAAGCCGGGGTATCATTGGTATTACTAACATCATCAACTTGCTCACCCACTCAGTTATCTAGCACTCTCCACGATCTAAACGTAGTAACGGCATTCACATTATGATTTTGTGAGTGGCCGAGATTCGGTAGGGGTTGAGATGGGAGTTTCCCTTTTTCTCTCGCACTCATCGCGGCGTTCAACTGTGCAATTTGGTTTTCTATTGATTTAATACTCTCACCGTAGGAGGCGGAGTCTTTCTTTATGGTATCAATAGAAGGCCTCATATCAGCCGACATTTGAATGGAATGTTTCATAAACAAATCCAAAGTTTGTGCGAGTGAAGAGTTATCAGTACCGGCCAATTGCGGTGCAAAAGTGTTGGCCGGATTTTGAAAATTTTGCAATTGAAAGGTGTGCTGACTTTGTGGTTGTGGTTGCTGTTGCTATGGAGGAGGTGTTTGATAATTGCTTTGGAACTGGTTTGGATTTTGGGGTTGGTTTTGGTTCCAAGCAAAGTTAGGATGATTCCTCCGTCCCTGATTGTACGTGAAAGAATAAGGATCGTTTCTAGGTCGCTGCTAAAAAGTAGCATTAGTTTGCTCGTGATCTTGAAACGGTGCATTCATAGGACATTCTTCCGTCAAGTGTGATGGATCTGAACAGCAACCATACACGGTCTTTGGGAGCGTTACCTGATTTAGGGAGACTGATGAAAATTTGTTTTCAATAGCGTCGAGTTTCTTTTGTATCGCTGCCATTTCGGCTTTTACTGTGATGGAAACATCGAGCTGATGAATACCTCCCCTAGTTGAAGGTGGTCTAATGCTTTCCCACTGCAAAGTGTTCTTAGCGAGATCTTTCAGATATTTCCAGGCTTCACCATCGTCTTTTGATATGAAATTGCATTGACACATTGTTTCAAGAATCTGCTTTGTTGCTGGATTAATGCCCTCATATATAATTCGGCACAAATCCCATCTATGTATTCCATGATGAGGACATTGGACTAGCAGATCCTTAAAACGTTCAAAGCACTTCCAAAATGGTTCATTGGGAAGCTGGGTAAACTGGTTGATCTCGCTCCCAACACGGGCGGTCTTATGATTTGGGTAAAATTTCTTAAGGAATGCTATCACGAATTCATTCTAATTGGCAATAGAGTGTGCGGCAGTATTATAAAGCCATTTTTCTGCCAAGTCGCACAAAGTGAATGGGAGAAGACGCAAGCACATAGCATCCACGGACAATTGTGAAGTACCCACTATTGCGCATACGTTTTCGAATTTAGTGATGAAAACGTATGCGTCTTCAGACTGCAGCCCGTGAAATTTGGGCAACAGATTGATGTATTAGGGTTTAATTTCAAAATTATCCCCGTTGGCTAGTGGAATGGATAGACAGGTAGGAAGGGGACCACGGATAGGATAACATCTCTCTTGGAGAGAAATGTGTGGAGGATTCTGCGAACCTGCGGGAGATTGCAGCGTGGTGTTATAATTTGATGGAGTACCGTCCATCTCGGTCGATATGGTGGGTGGTGGGGAAATATAAAATGAAGAAGCACCGACTTCGGGTCGATATCAGGAATATGGACGAGGCGGGCACTAGAATCCTGTGTCCAACCGAGCATGCACTAAGCGGGTTTAGCGCAAGTGGCAGCGTGTGTGTTATTTAAAAATTTGTTTGTTTTGAAAAGTGGGACTTAAGACAAATCACACAAAAATGCATAAACAACCCTAGAACTAATTTTACCTAGGTCAAGTCTCTAGATCGCTCCTAGACTTCCAAAGGACAAGTCGCAGGATCAATCCTCTAACACCTCTTTACTACTCTTGTGGCCTGGTAAATACCAGGTAAGTGGGAGGTATCCGCTATACGAATCACCGAAAATAGAGGGCCTTAATTAAATAACCACTTGCCTTAAACACACTTGCCTAGGCACCACAAAAGTAATGCGGATAAGCGATAAATTACCCACGATTTTCCTCTGTCCTTATTGAGCGCGACAGTCCATAGAGTCTTGTCTAGATATTTTTTAATTAATGTAGGGTTGATGCAGATGCTCGTTTTGTGATTTTTGGGGCTTAGAAAGGGTGATAAAATCCCTACCTAATTTGAATTTGGTCTTTTCCCCTTGAAAATCCATATTAAAATATGAATAAGCAAACCAATTACAAAACTTTGTAAAAAGATTTTTGTGCGGCAATATTTTGCAAAGAATCCTGCAGAAAGGATATTTTATTGGATTTCAGAGGAGAGAGAAAGAGTCGAGAAACTTACCAGAGAAGTTTGGAACCTTAATTCCGCAATCCCGCCGCGCTTCCACCGCTAAGTTGCTCTTTTCGCCGCGCTTCCGTCGCAAGAAAGAAGGATCAGTTGATGAATTTTGCTACGTGGCCTACTGTACTCCTCTGGATCTTGATGAATGTCTCTGGCTCTCTGTTTCCTCACGTCTGTGACTCCAGCTTCCCTCGCAAAAATTCACACAATAATCGTTAAATATACAATTTGCAGTTTTGTTTATTTTTATGATATAGATCGAATAAGAATTCAACTCAAATAGTAAGAATAAAAAATTACGCACGTATCCCCGGTAACGGCGCCATTTGATTGGTTGATTTTTTAGAGTTGTGTTTGTAGAATAACCGCAATCAATAACGGTGTCGCGTGTAGCTAGACCGAGATGAGTACGGGTCGTTCTCAGGGAAACGTTGAATCTTTCAATCTTACTTTAGACGTGTTGAAAAAGAGAGAGGAAGAATAAAGAATGATAAAGAATGGTTGTAGGTTCTAGATCTACGTTAAACACGGATGCAAAATATAGATCTAGATTAGGTACGGATGTAGGTTTATAGAAAAGGGGACTTATAGGGTTCATTAAGATTTAGTAGTCATGGATGATGAATTAAAAATTACTCTTTTTATCCTTTAATAGATTTAAAACTATATCGACAGTGATGCACGTAGATTAGGGTTTCTGGAGGGAAAAGGGTTCCCATTCTTAACCCCTATCTTGATATGGATCTCGGTTCATGTCTAGCCTTTACCAAAACAATTGTTAATTTAATCTCTAATTGTGGTCGTGATTATCAATGAATTGATAGTGCGCCCAATTAGGATGTTAACTATTCTTTTGATAAAATTTATAAACTTTATAGGATGTAAAAAGAGTTTAAGGATCTTCATCGTCCATTAATCTACCCTAATCCTATGAACCCTAACAAGCAATGAATTACTCGTGCATGTTGAGAGAAGAAAAGATAGAGAGGGAAATCATACCACAAAGAAATAGAATAAGAAAAACTAGCTTTATTAATCAACGGAATCAATTACACTTTGTTCCCTTAGAAAATGATTACAAAATGCTAGTTTGCTTCTCGATTTCTTCTAAGGAGGTAGAGGTAGATGAACTGTTGATGATCAACCAGAATTCTTGAGCCGTCGTAGACTTCGTGATCTTGTCGGTGTGATAATTTTCCAAGAGTCTCTCGGTCCTTATTTATAATCACAAAGCAAGAACCCTAGTTTCCTAATATGGAAACTAGTTGTTAGGATCCTAACCACCAAAATCCCGAGCCCTAAATCCTTAGAAGTACGGCGGAACCGCGGCCATTGGATAGGTTTGGCCGCGGATCCGCCGTATTTTGGTGAGGTCATGGCCACTAATTTTTGTATCTTCATATCTGTAACACTTGGTGATCTTTTGAGTATCTTGACTTTGAAAATATTCTCTATGTTTCTGCCAGAATTAGTTTCTTCAATTTTCTTGAATATCTTCGGCAGATTTGATCTTGCCAACTCAGATTTCCTTGATTTCAGTCATGATATAATTCCTACCCAATTATCTCAATAAATGATGTTAGTAGAATTTGTTTTTATTGAGATATTATCTTTAACCATTTGTCATGATATTTTAGTTTTAAGAGAATTGGTCAAAGGTATTTAATAAGGTAAGCATATTAAATGGGCCAAATGTTACATGGATATTATATGCTTACATTTTTTTTATAATGTTAATTATAATAGAGAAATATATGATAATAGATATTTTGCAGATAAACCCTCATATGTTTCATATTTATAATAAACACCTTTTATTATATAAAAATAGTAGGAAAAATGTCATATTAAAAGTGCAGTTTTATCAACTGAACAATCAACATACAAACTTCTCCAAACTCCCCTAGAGCTTATAAGCAACACTTATCGTACAGTCCGGTCTCTTCGTCTGATATGTCGCATATCGAGTCTAGGGGGTGGAATCGTCAGACCCCACTAACTCGATAAGTCATGCCGATGAGTGGCCTATAACCTTTCGAGAAACTACTGATAACACCTATAGGTAAATCTCATCAGCCCTGGCCAGGGACTTGCTGTTATAGCCAATCGAGCATAGCGCAACATCAACTCCCAATACCGAGAGAGACGAAACCCCTCCTATCGCTCACCGCCTCCATGTGACTCGGGACTGTACCTAAAATCCACTTATTTGCACGACTCCTTTGAGCCGTGGTAGGAAGGAAATCAAAGCACAGTGGGAACCATACAACGCACTATGGCGATCTCGGGTCTACAGGATAACTTCTGTCACCAGAGAAATGCTATCTGACGATAGGTATGGTACCATCTAGGAGTTTTCGACGAGTCATGTTCGGTGTACCCATTCTCTAATGAGCACTTGTGTACAATCTTTGATGTCAAACATCAATGGTTATGAGATCAACCATCGCCCCATACAGGGTCAAGAAACGTACACACTAGTCTATCCTGGAATATCGATGCCCTGTCTCGATACTCTCTCGACTAGGAACTGTTAAAGGATGTGCTTATGGACTACACAAGCCCCACTAGTATGATCTGAATCATAGTCCTGGTAGCCAAGCCAACATCCTAAGGGCTTTATCAACATGTATCAAGGAGACAGTAAACTAAAACAAGTGTACATGTTAAGATAAAGAGCAACCAGATAGCATACTATCATGTCGAGCAAGAAAGTCCTCTATATATATATCTAAGCATCCACTATAATATACAATAATGGCCTTTAGGGAATATATATTCCTAACAATCTCCCACTTGCACTAAGGCCAGTTGTTGTAGTATCATATACCCAACATCCCAAAAAGTCTCTCAAACTGCGTCTTGGGGAGGGCCTTCGTGAGTGGATTCGCCGTGTTGTCCTTCATTCTACTCTCCTGACCTCGATCTCCTAGCGATCAACTATCTTCCAGATCAGGTGATACCGCCTCAGAATATGTCTGGATCGCTGATGGGACCGGGGTTGCTTGGCCAAAGCCACAGCTCTATTGTTATCACAATACAAGGGTATTGGATTCTCAATGGATGGAACCACACCAAGTTCAACAATGAACTTCTTCATCCAGACAGCCTCTTTGGCAGCATCGTTGGAAGCGATGTATTCGGCTTCCATCATCGAGTCTACAATAGTATCTTGCTTGGAACTCTTCCAACATGCTGCCCCTCCATTGAGGATGAAGACAAAACCCGAGACAGACTTGTTGTCGTCCTTATCACTTTGGAAGCTCGAATCGGTAAAGGAATCCACCTGGAGTTCACCGTTACCATACACCAAGAACATCTCTTTAATCCTTCTCAAGTAATTAAGAATGTTCTTCACAGCTATCCAGTGTTTCTCCTCTAGGTCTGATTGATACCTACTTACCACACTAAGTGCGTAAGCTACATCCGGTCTGGTGCATAACATCGTGTACATGATAGACCCAATTGTAGAAGCATAGGGTATCACGTTCATGCGAGCTCTTTCCAAATCAGTCTTGAGAGACATCTCTTTGGAGAGAGTGATTCCTGAGCAAGCGGGTAAATTACCACGCTTAGAATCTTCTATACTAAACCTCTTTAATATGGTGTCTATATACCTGGATTGGGACAATCCCAACGTCCTTTTAGATCTATCTCTATAGATCTTTATCCCTAAGATGTAGGAGGCATCACCCATATCTTTCATGGAGAACTTTTGTGATAGGAAGAGTTTGACTGAGTGCAGTATAGGAACATCATTTTCTATCAAGAGTATGTCATCCACATACAATACGAGGGAACATCATTTTCTATCAAGAGTATGTCATCCACATACAATACGAGGAAGAAAAACTTACTCTCTACAACCTTTTTATATATACACGGTTCATCTACGTTTTTGATGAAGTCAAACTCTTTGACTGCCACATCAAAACAGATGTTCCAGCTCCGTGATGCCTGTTTTAATCCGTAGATTGATTTAAGCAGCTTGCACACCTTTCTGCTGCTCCCAATGTCTATGAAGCCCTTTGGCTGTGTCATATACACGTTCTCTTTTAAATCACCATTTAGAAAAGCGGTCTTGACATCCATCTGCTAGATTTCATAGTCATGGTATGGAACAATAGCAAGTAAGATCCTGATAGACTTAAGCATAGCCACTGGAGAAAATGTTTCATCATAGTCGTCACCTGGTCGCTGACAAAAACCTTTTGCTACAAGTCTAGTTTTGAAGGTCTCAACCTTTCCATCTACACCAATTTTCTTCTTGAAGATCCACTTTCTCCTAATGGGTTTTACCCCTTCAGGAGTAACTTCCAAAGTCCATACTTTATTGGTGTATATGGATTCCATTTCAGATCTCACAGCATCTAAACATTTCACAGAATTCCTACTTATGATGGCCTGCTTGAAACTAGTCGGGTCATCATTTTCCATGATGCGATCCTCGCTCCCATCGTCTATGAGAAAACTATAGTATCTCTCAGGTGGGTGAGAAACCCTACTAGATCTGCGGAGTGGTTGAGGTTCGTCGAAGACTATTGAATCCTCCAGTTTTACCAAATCTTCTATTGCAGTTTGTGTTTCTGGAACTTCTTCCAGCTCTACCTCATTACCACTAATTTCTTTTACAAGAAATTCCTTTTCTAAAAAGTTGGCGTGTTGAGCAACAAACACCTTTTGTTCCTCACTGTGGTAGAACATATATCCATGTGAATTCTTTGGATATCCCACAAACTTGCAAACAACTGATCGTGCTTCGAGTTTGTCCGGATTCTGTTTTATAACACAGGCCGGACAACTCTATATCTTAACTCGTTTAAGATATGGTCTCTTTCCACTCCATATCTCATATGGTGTTTTTGGCACAGATTTTGATGGAACTTGATTCAATAGGTATGCAGCTGTCTCAAGTGTATAACTCCAAAAGGAAATTGGTAACTCAGCAGTACTCATCATAGACCACACCATATCTAATAGGGTGCGATTCCTTCGCTCCGATACACCATTATGCTGTGGTGTATACGGAGGAGTAAGCTGAGAGAGAATTCCATTCTTTTTTAGATAATCTCAGAATTCTGTGCTTAAATATTCACCTCCTCGATCAGATCGAAGGATTTTAATACTTTTACCCGTCTAGTTTTCTACTTCGCTCTTATATTCCTTAAATTTCTCAAAAGCTTCAGATTTGTGTTTCAATAGGAACACATGTTCGAATCTTGAGAGATCATCGGTGAATGTAATGAAGTACGAGGAACCATTCCGGATATGTGTAGACATAGGACCACATACATCACTATGTATCAGTCCCAAGAGTTCAGTAGAATTTTCTCCGTGTCCCGTAAACGGAGTTTTGATCATCTTTCTTTCGAGACATGACTGAAAAGTTTCATAAGATGTAAATTCGAATGGATTTAAATATCCATCTTTATACAGCTTAGCTAGTCTGGTCGCATTGATATGACCAAGTCTACAATGCTACAAGAAGGCTTCATTTATTTCTGAACTTTTCCTCTTGTGTATGTTTTGAATATTCAGAACCGCATTTTGATTTAGAATGTATATACCATTACAAAACGTACCAAACCCAATCAACAATTAATTTAGGAAAATGTTCATAACATTTTTCTCTAATGAAAAGTTATATCCTTCTTTATCTAATAAAGAAACGGATATTATATTGCACATCATCGACGGTACGAAGTAACATTCGTTCAAAATCAATATATTACCATTTGGTAATACAAGGTGATATTCGCCGATAGCTTTGGCAGCAACAATTGCTCCATTCCCTACTCTGAGAGACATATCACCCTTTCCCAGTTCTCTACTTCTCTTTAACCTTTGTAACATATTACAAATATGAGATCCTGATCCGGTATCCAATACCCAGGATGTAGAGCAGACTGAGAAACAGTTCCCAATAATTAATACACCCGAAGAAGATGAATCAGAAAGCTCTTTCTTCATTTGGGTTGCTTTGAAATCCATGTATTCTCCTATCCTTTCCCCAGACTTATGATAGTTGTCATAAGATAGGACGGAACCAACGTTCCCCAGACCAGTATAATAAGCGGGTTCAGTCAATGCATCCATATTATTATCTTGATTAAGGCGTGACATGATCGCTACCTAGAGAGAGAGAGAAGAAAATACTTTAGCGTGCGCTCTTACAAGGTTAGATTGGTTATTATCTTATCTAATCAGGATGGCTCCTACTGTTTTTTATCAAATCTTCCTTCAAACCCTAAAAGGTAAGATTAGCCAGGATTAATTACACCCTACAAGTTCGCCAATCGTTCGGCCGGGCAGGTATTGGTACTCTGAGGGAGTCCCCATGCTTTTGCATATAACTAATTAAATAACCCCGTTTCCGCAGGGGCATAACCCCATTAACACCTTTCTTAGACACCTACTGGATTAGCTAATTGTAAAGTGGAAAACTCTCCCAGGAGTAACGTTTACTCGCAATGGGTATCGGGATCCAACTATCACATAGAAGGTATGTAATCTCATTGCAAATTTCAACACTTGAAATTCCCAGTATCTGTTTTTACCCCATGCGGTTTATGACCTTGACAAGGTCAACAAACCCTAAACCGTAAGTCAAGTTCAACCAATCATTTCGAGACAGAATTAGACCCACCCGTACGACTCTTGATAAGGTCAATAAGGCCGTATGACTACCTTAACCAATCGCATCAACATACGGCAGAAAAGTACTAATCAGCTACCGAACAGTACGCCTCGATAAGGTCGAAAAACGCAGCAAGAATACTAAATAGTACTTATTTGAAATGACGGAGGGCTGCGGTTGGTTTTGAAGAAAACCTTTAACGTAATGAACTTGATATCGTTGTAGAATCTAGCGATTTGAAAAGGAGTGGTTTAAGCCCCTCTTTAAAAATCGAGTATTTTTCAAAATAAATCGAGTGGGTTGTAACATATGCTAGTTTTGACTAATGAGGTCATTCCCGCTAAAGGGATCTAGGCTCTTTCCTCATCGAATGAGGTGCCAGATATTCATAATTGAATATCGCTATGCAAAGAAAGAACTAGAGCTACATTTTTGAAAAATTTGATTCTACAACATATTTTAGGTTTCTTTTCATTAATCTTATTAATGACGTACTATCATTTATGTTTCCTAAACATCACAGAAGAAGCGAAAATAAAACACACTTATATGCCATCCACATTCGTTACAGAGACCCGGGTCTTCACCGTAAGGTTACTTAACTTACAGCAGGGCGGAATCAGGACCAGCGTGGATGCAAAACATATATAGTGTCTACTAATATATCATATATATATGTAGCATTTATCTCAGGTAGTTATATGATCACACCACATCATAGAAACAGCAGAAGCAGATATATGAAATATAGGATATACTAGGAGCTCCGTGTTTTAGATTAAGCGAATAACGAAAACAAGGATTCCACGGTCGTGATGAATAGCCAAGCACACATCAATAGACCCCTATGAGAGCGGCAAGCAACCCTACCAATTCTAGAGTTAGGTGACCGGTCTCGACTCTTCAAGATGGACTCCTACTGGACTCTAGAACCTGTAGGGTTGCTAGGCACTGCCACAAGGTTCTATGAGGCATTAACCATGCCCGATTTAAAAGTTAGCCGTGCCGAACAACCCGAAGCCGGATCTTTAAACTAGAGTTTAGGCGAAAACTAGCATGCTAAACACTTTAACACTAAGTGAGAGGGATTACAACCTTTGTAGATCCGGTCCTTCACTTCATAAGCTCCGTGTTGTGGTCCCTTCGCTGCGATCATCGGGTTCCGGACTCTCGAGAGGTTCCACGAAGAGAAAGATGCAGTCTTGCTTCCGATCTTCGATACAAAGATGATCTACCTTGAAGTTTCATTAACACAAGCTAACACTCACTAAAATTGAGTGAACACTCTCATCTAAAGGGCAATGGAAGATGAGGATGATGAAGTATGATTTTTGCTCTCTTTATTTATCTTTTTCTCACATATTTTCATCACAAATATCAAAACAAGAAAGCTTTGCATAAAGAACTCAAGGAAGAAGAAGAATAGTGATCCATTTTCTTTTGTGATGAATAATGAAAGGATTAATATGATAAATAATGCAACCATGGTTGACTTAACCATTGTAGAGAATTAACCAAGGGTTAGGGTTTGGGTTGAGTTAAGAATGAGTCACTTGAAAATATCTTTTCCAAAACAAAAAAGAAAACCTTCTAGAATCTACTAGAAGTCATTAACCCAAATCAAACCCTAATCTTGATTAATCTTTACTAAACATGTTGCATTAGTTATCATATCATGTTACAATATTATATATCACATATATAATATTTATTGTAACCAAATAAAATAATACAATTAACATATATCGCATATATATCAATGTATTACCCGAGTGAGAAAAAGAATCTTTTAGTGAGCTAATATTAGTTAATGTAATTTAATATATCATATATATTATTATACATTAAATTATCGAATCAACACTTGATCCGACAATCCGGCTATATCGCATATAACCGACTAATATTTATCCGTACCGATTCATCGAGTCAACACTTGATCCGATGACCCGGCTGATATCAAATATCGCGAGAATAGAATACGGTATCTCATATCGTATTATCCTCGGTCCCGCACATATCACATATGTGCCCCTACTCCGTTTTGCCTGAGTCAAGAAACCTCTGTGTAGGACTCTAAAGAATCGTCAATACGCCGGCAGTAGGTGATGATCATATCAAACACCCACAAGCTGTAAGCGGTCAGCTAAACGTAACAGCTACCCAGGTATTGAGCGCTCAGAAGATCAACAAGCAAGCCTGTACATTCTCCTGTGAATCCAAACAGTAACACTCCCGTACAGTCCGGTCTCGTCGTCTGATATGTCGTATATCTCTCCTAGGGGTGGTAAACGTCAGACCCCAGTAGCTCGATAAGTCGTGTCGATATGAGGTCTATAACAGTTCGAGAAACTACTGATAACACTTACCAGTAAATCTCAGCAACCCTGGCCAGGGATTTCCGGTTATAGCCAATCGAACACAGCACAACATCAACTCCCTATACCGGGAGAAACGAATCCCCTCCTATCGCTCATTGCCTCCATGTGATTCGGGACTGTACCCAAAAGCCACCTTTTTGCACGCCCTCTTGGACGTGGTATGATGGAAATCAAAGCACAGTGGGGACCACACAAGACTCTATGACGATCTCGGGTCAACAGACTACTCTGTACCAGTGTCACCGGAGAACTTCCATCTGACGTGAGGTATAATACCATCTGGGAGTTCTCGGCGAGTCCGTCCAATGTACCCAGTCCCTACTGAGCACCCGTACACCATCCTTGATGTCAAACACCGATGGATATGGGATCATCCATCGCCCATCATATGGGTCAAGATGTTGGAGATAGTGCCCTCATAGTCAATTATTGGATCGCAGGTATGTGATTGCAATGATTGCGGAGGACCTATACCGGTAGGACAGTCTTACTCAAGATGATAGTATGCTATCTGGTTTGCCTTTATCAGTCGTGTACATGTTCAGGTGACTGATTACATGTTATACATTGATAGAGCCCTTAGGATCTTGCTTTACCACCAACTGTATGATGGCGATCATATACGTGAGAGTTGGGTGGTTTATACGCATATCCTTAATTGTGGTCCCTAGTCGTGGAAGTTTCGAGACAGGGCATCGATACTCCGGAGTAGACTAGTGTGTACAGTCGAGACCCTGACGAGGGGCGGTGGCCGGTCTCACAAGCCACTGGTGTCAGTTGGATCACCTAAGATGTATACAGGTGCTTATTGGGTTATGAGTACACCGGATAGGAATCGCCGGGAATCTGCTAGTTAGTACTATATCTATCGTCAGATAGCAGTTCCCTGGTGACATGTGTACAGGTTAGTTCATCGACCTGAGGTCGTCATTTGTCTCGTGTGAGTTCCCACTGTGCTTTGATTTCTACCCTACCACGGCTCAAAGGAGTCGTGCAAACAGGTAGTTTTTGGGTACAGTCCCGAGCCATATGGAGGCACGTGAGCGGATCAGCAGGGGATTCGTCTCTCCCGGTATTGGGGGCGAGGTCGAGCTGTGTCTAGGAGAGCCATTACACAAAGTCCATGGCCATGGCAGGAGATTTACTGGTAGGTACTTCAGTGGTATCTCTGAGTGTTATTGGGCTTCACTCCGACACGACTTATACTGCTATTGGGGGTCTGACGTTACTAGCCCCCTAGGCAGATATGCGATACTCATAGACGAACGGACCGGACTGTATATACATTGTCACTGTTAGGCTCAGTAGGGTTTCTGGATGAGTTCGCTCATCAGCCTCCCTTGAGGTCAGTCCATGGGCAGCCGTTACGCATAGCTAGTGCCGCTGACGGTTTGTGGTTAAACCCACTGCCAGGGTACTGACGAGTCATTAGAGTCCCCCACAGACAGTTTCCCAAGTTCGGGCGAAACGTTGTAGAGGCCGTATGGTTTTATGGCAAGGTTCGGAAAATGCACGTGCGTTTACGCACGTGTTATTTTTCGGGCAGATGATACTGGTCGGCTTTGGTTTAAGCCGGATCCAAGTATTATATTGAGTAGATATAATATCTTTGTCTCAGTTGCATTTGTATTCGGTTGTAATACAAATGCGGGTATATTTATACAGTTTCGGGGTTATCCTGAAAGTCGTTTCAGGATCACTTTTGGAAGTTGCCAGCTTCCAGTTTTCTATCAGCCGTCTTTTAACATTCGGTTAAAGACGGATTTATCTTTTCTTGGATGAGGGTGAGTCATGCTTCTAGAAGGTTCTAGAAGTTTCTAGAAAGTGGTGACAAGGATTATGACTCATGCTTTGATTTCAATGATTCTTGTTTTCCTTAAGATATTTGTTCTTGATATTTTGTGAGGATTGTTGGAGATAGTGCCCTCAGAGTCAATTATTAGGTCACAGGTACGTGATTGTAATGATTGAGGGAGGACCTATCCCGGTAGGACAGTCTTACTCGAGATGATAGTATGCTATCTGGTTTACCTTTATCATCGTGTACTGCTTTAGGTGACATGACACGTCGCTATTACACGTTGATAGAGCCCCTAGGATTCTTGCTTGACCACCAGCAGTATGAGGGCGATCATATAAGTGGGAGCTGGGGGTCTACAAGCATATCCTTAAAGGTCCCTAGTCGTGGGAGTTTCGAGACCGGGCATCGATACTCCATTAGTAGACTAGTGTATACAGTCGAGACCCCGACGAGGGGCGGTGGCCGGTCTCACAAGCCACCGGTGTCAGTTGGATCACCTAAGATGTATACAGGTGCTCATTGGGTTATGAGTACACCGGACATGACTCGCCGGGAACCTGCTAGTTGGTCATATACCAGACGTCAGATGGCAGTTCCCTGGTGACATGTGTGCAGGTTAGTTCATCGACCTGGGGATCGTCATTTGTCTCGTGTGAGTTCCCACTGTACTTTGATTACTACCCTACCACGGCTCAAAGGAGTCGTGCAAACAGGTTTTAGTTGGGTACAGTCCCGAGCCACATGGAGGCAGTGAGCGTATCTTCAGGGGTTCGTCTCTCCCGGTATTGGGGGTGAGGTCGTGCTGTGTCTAGGAGAGCCATTACACAAAGTCCTTGGCCAAGGCAAGGAGATTTACTGGTAGGTATTCCAGTAGTATCTCAGGGTGTTCTGGGCTACACTCCGACACGACTTGTACCGCTTTTGGGGGTCTGACTTTTACCAACCCCCTAGGCCCGCCATGCGATACTCATAGACGAACGGACCGGACTGCACGGATATTGTCACTGACAGGCTCAGTTGGGTGTCGGGGTGAGCTTCCTCATCGACGTCCCATTTAGTCAATAGCTGGTGGCCCGTCACGTATTGGCTTATACCTCTGACGTGCTAGTGGTTAAATCCACAGCCATAGTATTGACAAGTCTTTAGAGTCCACCACACTTTCAGTTACTCAAGTTTCGGGCGAAACGCTGTAGAGGCCGTATGGAGATATGGCAGGGTCCGATCAGATACGTGCGGTATTGCACGGATCAGGATTGAACGGATATTACTAGCCGGCTTTGGTTTAAGCCGGTCCTAGTTTAGTACAGTGTAGAATTTGTCTTTTTGCATTTGTATCCGGACGGAATACAGATGCGGGTGTGTATGCACAGTATCGGGGTTTTCCTGTAATTTATTACGGGACCAGTTTTCTGGAGTTGCCAGTTTGCATTCCGTTCCGGCCGGTTTTCCTTTGTTCTTTCCCGGCCGGACTTTTCCGATGGAGGGAGTTATTTGCAAGTTTGCAAATAACACTTTGTGGAGGGTTTTATTGCAATTGTTTTGATTATGATATCTTGCTCCATGCTTTTGCTTTATTGTGACATGAAAGGGTATGGTTGGATTTGATATGAAGCATGGTGTTTGTTTTCTTGTCTCTTGGTGTGGTCACCACTTGACTTCTCCTACCCTCACCTCCCTTAAGGTTTTGTATTTGTTCCCTCCACCATTTCCATATAGGTTATGGCCGGCCAACCTTTTTGAAGATGAGAGAAAAAATGAGAGTTCTCATTTTAGTGAAAGAAATTAATCATCCATCTCATTCCATTTGCTAGAAAATTGAAAGCACCAATTTTCTTTAGACCATTCCTCCATCAAGGCAACTATAAACCCCATTGAGACAAAGCGTATTCTACACTACACTTCCTACAGCAAATCTTGGACGCGTCGATTCGCCAGCTTCGCGCCCGAGTTGCCTCGGTATTGAGGTGGGAGCCCGTAAAAGATATAGGCGACGTGGTGCCCTTTTCCGACGAGGAGGAGACGGACGAAGATCCCGCGAGGAGATCGGCGTGGAGATGAAGACCGGAGGACTCGGATCAGTCGGTATATCTCTAACCCATCTTCTAGTTAGCTTAGACTTGTTAATGGTTACGATCCGGAGTTTAGTGCGCGGTGGTGCCGGTTTGCAAAGTCCGCAAAATTTTAAGTTTATCACCGTTTCCGCATTCCGGCGTCGGATTGACGGCCGGGGCGCCGCCGTGCACTTACAGTGGTATCAGAGCCTCGCCATTAACTTAGTCTAGCTTTGTGTAATGTGTTTGCATTTCCGATCGATCAAAAAGTTCCAAAACTGCATTTTAGTTCGCATCAGTTTCTGTTGAAAATTTTTGGTCTCGAAAATTTTTTCAGGTTATAAAATATTGATGTACTGGAAAATCTAAGAGTTCTGTAAAAATTTGATGAAGTAACTCCACAGTTGGACCGCGGAACCGCCGCGAAAACCCCCTTTGTGCGGCCCTTCCGCCGCGCACTATTCACATCACTTCACCATTTTTTTACAGAGGCCTTTTGGGCTTAAAATATGGGCTTTGGAATATTAAAGTTGGGCCAATTGTTTCTGTGAGTGCTACAGTTTTCTTTGGGGCCCACTTGTTAATTGTTTGATCAATCGGAAATTTTTTAAACACATTTTTCACAGTATTTACATTATATCTGCGACCGTGAATGTCACTCGATCGGTAAATCCGGTCTAACTGCTATAGCCCGGTTAGACGGATTTGCGAACGTGACTTTCACGTTGATGTTCTATGTATTTGCTGTGATGTTGCGGATCGGTCATGGGGGATAGCCTGGATGCAATGCTAGTACAGTTTTGTTGTATTATGTACATTTGATATTGCGGGGCGAGCGTCCGACATGTGGACTGCCGTCACTGCCTGTTTGTATTATTATTTTGGGGCACGACCTGGTTGCGGTCGATGTACCCGGTGTATGTATATTTTACTTTCTGTACTAGGATTGCCCCGCGGAGGGGTGCACGGATAGCCGGGTTCTGGAGGGCAACAAGCCCGCATCTCATGGCATTGAGACGGAGGGGGCTTCACTCCAGGATTGACGGGCTATTCGCCGCACTCGTAGGGGGTACAGGTTGACCCAGGAGGGGTGCCCAAGTTACCGGATTCCGTGAAGTGCTGGGTGGTCCATTCACGGCGCTGAAGGGGGCTGCCTCGCTTCAGGTTTTGGCGGGTAACTTGCCGCGCCCGTAGGGGTCTAGGTTTTCATTGCACAGGCTATCCACACGACCAGGGGAACGTCGGGTTTCAGTAGTGGCTCTGTGAAACCCGGGGATCCCAGATATCTATATTGTTCTGTGATGCTGTACATTTCTGTGATGTTGCATTTCTTTTCACGCCTTGAGCGAAATACTATATATTGGTATATATATTAGTAGATGTTGTATATGTTTTTCATCCGCGCTAGTCCAGTCCCCGCTCTGCCGTTAGTTAGCTAACCTAACGGGTGATGACGGGACCCAGTGGCGAATGCGGATGGCATATACGTACGTCAGTATATTTTCATTCTTTGTGGTGTGATCAATTGATGGGACTGCGTTGATTCGGATCAATGCAAGTTAAACAAACCTATTCTGATGTTGTTGGAACACCTTTCAAAAAGCTGTTATTGCAAGGACGTTCACTTTTGTTTTGCATCGTGGTATTCATTTGGAATATCCTGCTCCTCAGTCGACGAGGCAAGGGCCGAGATCCCTTCACCGGGAGTGACCCCTTGGACAGAAGTTTGCGTCAGGGCATTAACTTCACTATAGCCGATTACTTTTGCTTTGCACAGTGATATTCGGTTATGAATATCCAGCACCCCATCCTACGGGGAAAGAGCCGAGATCCCTTCACCGGGAGTGACCTCTTTAGCGGAAGTTATCGTCACTATATTTCTAAAAAGCTATCCGTTCCTTCAACGATATCAAGTTCATTACGTTAAAGGTTTTCGCCAGAAACCATTCGTAGCCCTCCGTCGTTTCATATGGGTAGTCAATAGTATTCAAGCTGTGTTTGTTGGCCAAAGTCAAGGCACAGTGTTTGGTAGCTGTTGGTTATTCATATGCAGCATAGATAGATGCGTTGGTTTGGAACAGTCGTACTGCCTTGTTGGCCAAAGTCAAGGGTATGTACGGGTGGATTCAAATTAACCTGGAGAATGACGGGCAGAACTTGACATGTGACTTATGATTTGTTGGCCAAAGTCAAGGTCATAAGAGCATGGGGCAGAAATCACATCGGGAGTTTCAAAAGTACTGAAACTTGCCAGTTATGCGCATACCTTCTGGAGTGTGATACCGTGAGCGGATTCCGTCACGTTATCATGCAATGAGAGTTGGATCCCGATTCCCACTGATGAGTTGGTTTACTCCTCGGGTGATCCCGACTAATTCTTCTTTTAGGTTTGGAGGAGAATTTGAGGTACAGTGGGAGGTTTCCAGATTAGATAAATTGGTAACCATTCTGATCTAGGATAGAGTGCACGCTGAGTGTTTCTTCTTTCTCTCTCTTTGGCAGCGACCATTGACCCGACCCTAAGATTTTGACTCAGAGACCAAGTTGACCGAACCTACTTAACACTGGCTTTTGGATTGTCAGAGTTGCAGACCTCATTGCCACTCCTACTTTTACCCTTTTCTCCAGGACACCCCGTATTATTGCGAACGTCCACTTCCATTGGACAAAACCATCGTATGGTTAGATACGAACTCGAAGGGATTCGAGGATGGTTTCCGGTTCTGGAGAAAACGGATAGGATTATTCAGTTGTCTTTTCTTTTTACCCTCTCTCAGGTTACGAGTACTCCTTGGTTTAGGGGTAGTACACCTATTACGCAAATTGGATTGTCTTCTTCCAAACCTTAGGCTGGTGCCGACCGGTAGGGAATGAAGAAAACCAATTAGCATAACAATGGTGTGCAGAAGGTATTAAGTTCAGACAAAGCAAGGGATTAGTAAGAGGGCAAAGTAAAATGCAACAGATATTCACGACCAAACCAAATATTTCGTTACCACTCCCACATCACCTTTGTATTTCTCCAGGACACTCCGTATCACTACGAAGATCCACAGTTTATTTGGATACTCCATCGTATGGTTATATACGAACTCGAATGGAACTGGTTCCAGTTCGGGGATGGATTCTGGTTCAGGAGAAATAGGAATAAGGTTTATTCGGGTGTCTTTTATCTTCACCTTCTCTCGCATTGCGAGTGTTCCTAGGATTGGGACAGTACACCCATTATGCTTATTGGATAGTCTTCTTCCAAACCATAGGCTGGTGCCGAACGGTAGGGAAGGAAGAAAACCATTTGGCCTAAAAAGGGTGTGCAGAAGGTAAAGACTAAAGACATATGAAGGGATTTGGAGAGGTGGCAAAGAATTATACGGTTACAGTCGTGAATCTGGAAGAGGCATTACTAGGAATACTAGGATACCCCATCGAAACATTTCAATGTTTCAGTATCACTGTGTACTGTTAATAGAAAACTGATTTCCCGATTAGATACTTACTCCAGGGTATGTATTTACCAGATACGAATCTCACATCTGTATGGTTTTACAGATGATGAGTGGGAGTAAGTTATTGGGAATTGGGTGATCATCCTCATTATATCGGGATTCGTTGTAATCGGTGATATTTGAGGAGATCATCTGGGCTGTTTGCCGGTCGGCAAATATTTGGTTTTGAATATCCGCTGTTATGCACCAATTTCAAATTGATATATCTGTACGTCTATTTCCATAGAGTGAGATATACCTTTTGATATTATGTCGATGACATTTACCTATATCAGTGGATGGTTAGGTAAGGAGCATTAAACAGCGGTGTAATTCTTCTTAACCATAAGTACAGTTTTCAACCTACGGCACACAGTGAATGAGTTATCAGACTCAAGGGACTTTTACAGAGTATTGTATATTGTCCAGTGTCCATTAGGACAGAGGGGTTGGTCCTCATACTATATTCTGTTTACTTTTAACTACTCTAATTCTTAGACATGTGTTTCGTAGAAACACAGGGTCTGAGTTTTGAGGAGTTATTGGTATAAGAATAGAGTAGAGAACCAGGTATTGCAAGTATCGGGATTCTTCAAGGTGATCGAAGATGTAGATACTTGTGTATGGTATTCAGTTGATAGAAATGATAAAGAGAAATTGTTTCTCTTTCAGGTTACTCATAATTGGAAGCATTCCTAAGTTGAGTAACGCTGATCAGCCTCTCTCCATTTAGTTGACATGCACTGGAGACAGATGCATGTTTTGAATCTGGTTCAATTAAATCAGTGCCTCTGTTTCTATATTGGATATAGAACAGTTCATATCTTAACGATGTTAAGGTACGGGGAGTTGTCCGGTTTATGATTAAAACCAGACACTGGACAACTCAAGGCACGTTTCTGTAATGGCTGTTTGTGGGTTGACCCAGGCTATGACGAGGGTTGACTTTCTACCATCTGGATGAACAATAGCAATATTGTTCTAGACTCGCCACAGTTTTATTAAAAATGGATTTTTTCATAAAACAGTAGTGGGAGTATGGTAGAACTGGAAGTAATTCCAGAACCACAAACGATTACTGAAGATTTGATAAGGAACCTAAAGATTCAATCTGGATTGACATTCCATTGGCCACTCCGCAGATAAGGTGGGTAACTTCAGGCACCAGAGAGGTACTACGGTAGCCTCAAGGACGGTGACAGGGAAGTTCTTGTTTACCCACAATTGCCATTGCCGTTGTTCCAGGTTACGAGACCCGTCGGGAGGATGAGTATAGCTTCGTTCTAAAACTAGTTTTAGAAGTGTACGTCTATATGACTCTGCCAGAGGGTTGTCGTAGTCAGTAGGAGCAGCGGAAGCATTGGTGGACAGGTTGCTTATGTCTATTTATAGACTAGAGCAGATGTAGCGGAGATAGATCATCTATTTCTGACGTGACAGTCATGAGTTTGACTTCATCAGAATAGGGGATGGATCTGTTGAGAAGGTAGTAGGGTGTGATATCCTGGTATTTGGATGATATACACAGAGTAGGAAAAGAAACTCCTACACTACGATCGGTTATACTTTGGTCGTCGCACAATTGTTTCTCCACAAAGGAAATGGATTTTATATCAGACATACTGGTTACTAGATCTATGGTTTTAGATCTAGATTTGGGTGGTTTCCCAATCAGGGTACTTGACAGCATTCTAAGAGTATTTAGGATGGACGACTCCTGGCACGGTAGTGTACCTGCAGATAATGGAGTCACCCTCTCCAAAGGTGTCTTACAGACTAAAAGGGAGAGGGACGGGCATGATTGGCAGATCACTTGCTCAGGCAATTGAGTCAATCGTGAGATGTCAAGTACCACACCAGATGTTGTTCTTGCACAAGATGCAATAAGTTGACATTAATCCAATCCTGGAGAAACAGTTGGAAGCAGTTTTAGAACATAAGTGGATGTTCTAGGGATATGATAACGACAGCCTCATTCAGGAGACAGTTATCATTCCAGGCTTCCAAGGTGACATGGACGACAAGGAGGTTGTCAGAGTTATAGTTTTCCCTCTGACGAGGGGCAGTATTTTGGACAGGTGATCCAAGGCAATACTGAGGGAGGCATGGCGCGCTGGATACTGATTAAGTTCAGTTGACGATACAGTCTAAGAAGTTTGGATTTGGAGTTCATTTATGAGCTATGTCCCATCAGACATCCAGACACATTCTAAGACACGTATTGCTCATTTCGGGAGATGGGTTTCTCCGCGAACTTGAGATATAGAGAGACATAGAAAGAAACAACAAAGCGGATCCACTCACTGAGGCTATTCCTCGAACGCAATAGTTCCGCAAACGAGCTTTGTGAGACTGACTAGTAGAGGAGTTGGATGTTCGGTATCACACGGGCTGTGAGTATGCGACATCGCAATAATTAGCCTTGAGTGCAAGTGGGAGATTGTTGGAGATAGTGCCCTCAGAGTCAATTATTAGGTCACAGGTACGTGATTGTAATGATTGAGGGAGGACCTATCCCGGTAGGACAGTCTTACTCGAGATGATAGTATGCTATCTGGTTTACCTTTATCATCGTGTACTGCTTTAGGTGACATGACACGTCGCTATTACACGTTGATAGAGCCCCTAGGATTCTTGCTTGACCACCAGCAGTATGAGGGCGATCATATAAGTGGGAGCTGGGGGTCTACAAGCATATCCTTAAAGGTCCCTAGTCGTGGGAGTTTCGAGACCGGGCATCGATACTCCATTAGTAGACTAGTGTATACAGTCGAGACCCCGACGAGGGGCGGTGGCCGGTCTCACAAGCCACCGGTGTCAGTTGGATCACCTAAGATGTATACAGGTGCTCATTGGGTTATGAGTACACCGGACATGACTCGCCGGGAACCTGCTAGTTGGTCATATACCAGACGTCAGATGGCAGTTCCCTGGTGACATGTGTGCAGGTTAGTTCATCGACCTGGGGATCGTCATTTGTCTCGTGTGAGTTCCCACTGTACTTTGATTACTACCCTACCACGGCTCAAAGGAGTCGTGCAAACAGGTTTTAGTTGGGTACAGTCCCGAGCCACATGGAGGCAGTGAGCGTATCTTTAGGGGTTCGTCTCTCCCGGTATTGGGGGTGAGGTCGTGCTGTGTCTAGGAGAGCCATTACACAAAGTCCTTGGCCAAGGCAAGGAGATTTACTGGTAGGTATTCCAGTAGTATCTCAGGGTGTTCTGGGCTACACTCCGACACGACTTGTACCGCTTTTGGGGGTCTGACTTTTACCAACCCCCTAGGCCCGCCATGCGATACTCATAGACGAACGGACCGGACTGCACGGATATTGTCACTGACAGGCTCAGTTGGGTGTCGGGGTGAGCTTCCTCATCGACGTCCCATTTAGTCAATAGCTGGTGGCCCGTCACGTATTGGCTTATACCTCTGACGTGCTAGTGGTTAAATCCACAGCCATAGTATTGACGAGTCTTTAGAGTCCACCACACTTTCAGTTACTCAAGTTTCGGGCGAAACGCTGTAGAGGCCGTATGGAGATATGGCAGGGTCCGATCAGATACGTGCGGTATTGCACGGATCAGGATCGGACAGTTTGTACTAGTAGCCGTATAGGTTTATGGCAGGGTTCGATCAGATACGTGCGGTATTGCACGGATCAGGATTGAACGGATATTACTAGCCGGCTTTGGTTTAAGCCGGTCCTAGTTTAGTACAGTGTAGAATTTGTCTTTTTGCATTTGTATCCGGACGGAATACAGATGCGGGTGTGTATGCACAGTATCGGGGTTTTCCTGTAATTTATTACGGGACCAGTTTTCTGGAGTTGCCAGTTTGCATTCCGTTCCGGCCGGTTTTCCTTTGTTCTTTCCCGGCCGGACTTTTCCGATGGAGG
The DNA here is from genome assembly GCA_030015575.1 of Agapanthus africanus. Lineage (NCBI taxonomy): Eukaryota > Viridiplantae > Streptophyta > Magnoliopsida > Asparagales > Amaryllidaceae > Agapanthus > Agapanthus africanus. The sequence continues at coordinate 823,553,113 of CM057338.1, read as the reverse complement.
GAGTTATTTGCAAGTTTGCAAATAACACTTTGTGGAGGGTTTTATTGCAATTGTTTTGATTATGATATCTTGCTCCATGCTTTTGCTTTATTGTGACATGAAAGGGTATGGTTGGATTTGATATGAAGCATGGTGTTTGTTTTCTTGTCTCTTGGTGTGGTCACCACTTGACTTCTCCTACCCTCACCTCCCTTAAGGTTTTGTATTTGTTCCCTCCACCATTTCCATATAGGTTATGGCCGGCCAACCTTTTTGAAGATGAGAGAAAAAATGAGAGTTCTCATTTTAGTGAAAGAAATTAATCATCCATCTCATTCCATTTGCTAGAAAATTGAAAGCACCAATTTTCTTTAGACCATTCCTCCATCAAGGCAACTATAAACCCCATTGAGACAAAGCGTATTCTACACTACACTTCCTACAGCAAATCTTGGACGCGTCGATTCGCCAGCTTCGCGCCCGAGTTGCCTCGGTATTGAGGTGGGAGCCCGTAAAAGATATAGGCGACGTGGTGCCCTTTTCCGACGAGGAGGAGACGGACGAAGATCCCGCGAGGAGATCGGCGTGGAGATGAAGACCGGAGGACTCGGATCAGTCGGTATATCTCTAACCCATCTTCTAGTTAGCTTAGACTTGTTAATGGTTACGATCCGGAGTTTAGTGCGCGGTGGTGCCGGTTTGCAAAGTCCGCAAAATTTTAAGTTTATCACCGTTTCCGCATTCCGGCGTCGGATTGACGGCCGGGGCGCCGCCGTGCACTTACAAGGATAAGCTTCTTATTATCCTACACTCACCCTCCTCCTCCATATAAGTGGCCGGCCCCCTCTCCTCCTCCTCATTCACTTGAAGTTTTCATTTGGTTACAAAAGATATGATAGATTTTGGGGTGTATGAAATTTCACAGCTCATTTCATTCCATCGCCCGATTCCCACGGCAACTTCATTAACCGTTCGTCCATGGTTTTGGACGAAGCGAGACAAAGTCATCTACTCATTCTCTACATCTTTCTTTTTCGTCTCTTTTAGCAAACTTGACGACCGAGTTGCCTCGAGTCAGAGGCGGGAGCCCGTTTAAAGAATCGTCGACGTGGTGCCACCTTGACGAGCAGATCGGAGATCGATGAGATCGGAGCAGCCGCAACGGAGCGTGGGATGATGGTTAAAGAACGAAGGACTCGGATCGTTCGGTATAACCTTTCTACACCCTTTACAGTTTGTTAGTTTAGCAATAATGGCAGATCCGGGTTAAAGTATACGATAGCGCCAGTTAAAAAGTTTTTGTTCCGCATTTGGCGTCTGTAGACGGCCGGGGCGCTAGCGTAGACTTACTGTGGTATCAGAGCCTCACCATTTTGCTATACTAACTTGTGCTAACGCGTTTAAAAGATCGATCGAACGGATTTTTCGAAAATCGCAATTTCTAGTATTAAAGTTTCTGTTAATTTTCAAACTGGTCCAAATGTCATTTTGACCATACCAGAAAATCAAGCAGGGTTTTTTAGGAATACTGTAGAAATTCGAGGAAGTGATTCCACTGTTCCGCCGCGGATCCGCGGCCCAAGCTAGGGTTTGCCGCGGATCCGCCGCAGGAAAGTGAGATCACTCACTCAATTTTCTACAGTGGATTCCATGTTAGAAATTGGGGTTTTTGGTATATATCTTTTGGGCCCAGATTTTATTACTGTTCAACAGATTTGCGTGGGGCCCACTTTGTGATATTTAATCGATCGAAATTTAAACACGTTAGTTTACAGTGCTTACATTATATCTCCGACCGGGAATGTCATTTGATCGGTAAACCGCGTCCGATTGCTATAGTTCTTTTAGACGGGTTTGCGAACGTGACATTCGCGTTGATGTTCTGTGTTGTGCTGTGATGTTGCGGATTTGTCGTGGTGGATAGCAGTGTGCAATGGTAGTACAGTTTGAGTTTATTTGTATATTTGATATTGCGGGGCGAGCGTCCAACATGTGGACTGCCGTCACTGCCTGTTGTATAATATTCTTTTGGGGCATGACCAGGTTGCGGTCGATGTACCTGTTGTACTATTTTTCATTACTGTACTAGGTTTTGCCCCGCGACGGAGTGCACGGATAGCCGGGTTCTGGAGGGCAACGGGTCCGCATCTCATGGCTTTGAGAGGTAGAGGGGTCCCACTCTACAATTGGCAGACTATTCGCCGCACTCGTAGGGGGTACAGGATGACCCAAGGAGGGGTGCCTAAGATTACCGGATTCCGTGAAGTGTAGGGTGGTCCATTCACTATGCTGTAGGGGGCTGCCTCGCTTCAGGTTTTGGCGGGTAACTTGCCGCACCCGTAGGGGTCTAGGTTTCATTGCACAGGCTATCCACACGACAGGGGAACGTCGAGTTTCAGCAGCGGTTCTGTGAAACTCGGGGATCCCAGATTATTTGTATTGTTCTCTGATGCTTATTACTTTTCTGTAATGTTGCATACTATCATGCCTGGAGTGATTATTGTATATTGGTTTATATACTATTAGATGTTGTATATGTTTTACACCCGCGCTAGTCCAGTCCCCGCTCTGTCGTTAGTTAAGTAACCTAACGAGTGATGACGGGACCCAGGGACGAATGCGGATGGCATATACGTACATTTTATTTTCGTTCTTTTCTGGTGTGATTAAATGATGGGAATGTGTTGATTCTGATCAATGCAAAGTAAAACAAACCTGTTTGGATGTTGTTGGAACAAATTTAAAAAGTGTTATTGCAAAGACGTTTCCTTTTGTTTTGCATAGTGGTATTCAGTGGAATATCCTGCACCTCATTCGACGGGGCATGGGCTGATATCCCTTCACCGGGACTGACCCCTTGGGCAGAAGTTTGCGTCAGGGTAATAACTTCATTATAGTCGATTACATGTTGCTTTGCATAGCGGTATTCAGTGGAATATCCTGCACCTCATTCCACGAGGAAAGAGCCGAGATCCCTTTACCGGGAGTGACCTCTTTAGCAAAAGGTTTTCGCCACTATATTTTAAAAAGCTATCAGGTTCCTTCAGCGATATCAAGTTCACTACGTTAAAGGTTTTTCGCCAAAAACCAGCCGTAGCCCTCCGTCACTTCTTTTGGGTATTCAGTAGTATTCAAGCTATGTATTTTGACCTAACGCCAAGGCATAGTGTTTGGTAGCTGCTGGGTATTCAATTGTTGCATAGATAGATGAGTTGGTTTGGGACAGCCGTTCTGCCATTTTGACCTAACGCCAAGGGCATGTGCGGGTGGGTTCAAATTAACAAGATAGTGATGGGAAGAACTTGGCATGTGACTTATGACATTTTGACCTAACGCCAAGGTTATAAGAGCATGGGGCAAAAACTATATCGGGAGTTTCTAAAGAAACTGAAACTTGCCAAGTATGCGCATACCTTCTGGAGTATGAGTAACGTGGATGCATTCCATCACGTTATCATGCGAAGAGAGTTGGATCCCGATTCCCACTGATGAGTTGGTTTACTCTTCGGGTGATCCCGATTGATTCTTCTTTAGGTTTGGAGGAGAATTTGACAGGACAGTGGGAGGTTTCCGGATTAGATAAAGTGATGACCATTCTGATCTAGGTTAGAGTGCACGCAGAGTGTTTCTTTTCTCTCTCTCTTTGACAGCGACCTTTGACCGACCCTAGACTATGACTCAGTAACCAGGTTGACCGAACCTTCTTAAAATACTGGCTTTTGGATTTTCTATATTGCATAAGTCATTGCCACTCCTTCTTTTACCCTTTGAATTTCTCAGAACACCCGTATTACTACGGATATCCACTTCCATTGGATAGATCCATCGTATGGTTATATACGAACTCGAAGGGGCTTCTTCGAGGATGGATCCAGGTTCAGGAGAAATAGAATTGGTTTATTTAGTTGTCTTTTATTATCACCTTCTCTCAGGTTGCGAGAGCTCCTTGGTTTAGGAGAGTACACCTATTATGCTTACTGGATAGTCTTCTTCCAAACCATAGGCTGGTGCCGAAAGGTAGGGAATGAAGAAAACCAATTAGCCTAAGTAGGGTGTGCAGAAGGTAATATGTAAAGACAAAATAAAGGGATTAGAAAGAGGGCAAAGTAAATTGCGACTGATATCATTCACGACCAAAACCGGGTACTTCATCGCCACTCCTATTTCACCTTTAAAGGAATAAGGTATTATTCGGTTGTCTTTTATCATCACCTTCTCTCAAGATACGAGTACTCCTTGATTTAGGAGGGTACACCTATTATGCTTACTGGATAGTCTTCTTCCAAACCATAGGCTGGTGTCGAACGGTAGGGAAGGAAGAAAACCATTTAGCCTAACGATGGTGTACAGAAGGTAACGACTAAAGACAAATAAAGGGATTTGGAGAGACGGCAATAAAATATACGGTTGAAGTCATGAATTGGATTATAGAAGAGGCATTACTATAAATACCAGGATACCCCTACGAAACATTTTCATGTTTTAGTGCATTGTTAAAGAAAAACTGTTTTCCCGATTAGACACTTATTCCAAGGGTATGTATTTACCAGGTTTCATTCTCATATCTGTATGATTTTACAGATGATGAGTGGGAGTAAGTTATTAGGAATTAGGTGATTATCCTCATTATATCGGAATTCGTTGTAATTGGTGATATTTGAGGAAATCGCCAGGGTACAGTTTTCAACCTACGACGCATAGGTTATGAGTTGTTCAACTCAGCGGACTTATACAGAGTATTGTATGTTGTCCAGTGTCCATCAGGACAAAGGGGTAGGTCCTCGTACTATGTTCTATTTACTTATAACTTCTCTAGTATTTGGACAAGTGTTTCGTAGAAATACAAGGTCTAAGTTTTGAGAAGTTATGGGTATAAGAATAAAGTAGAGAACCAGGTGTCACAAGTGTCGGGATTCTTCAAAGAGATCGAAGATGTAGATTCTTGTGATTGGTATTCAGATGATAGTGATGGTTTTTGAGAAACGAGTTTTCTCTTTCAGGTTTCTCATAAATGGATGGATTCCTAAGTTGAATAATGCTGATTAGCCTCTTTCCATTAAGTTGATATGCACTGGAGACAGCTGCATGATTAGAATCTGGTTCCAATTAAATAAGTGCCAAAGTTTCTGTATTGGATATAGAATGGATCGTACCTTAAAAGATGTTAAGGTACGGGAAGTTGTCCAGCTTATGCTTAAAACCAGACTCTGGATAACTCAGGACACGTTTCTGTAATGGCTGTTTGTGGGTTGACCCTGGCTATGACGAGGGTTGATATTCTACCATTTGGAAGATCAATAGTGATATTGTTCTTGACTCGCCACAGTTTTAGTAAAATGGATTTTTTCAGAAAACAGTGGTGGGAGTATGGTAGAACTGGAAGTGATTCCAGAACCGCGAACGATTACGGAAAATTTAATAGGACCTATATATTCAATCAGGTTTGACATTCCAATAGCCACTCCGCAGATATGGTGGGTAACCTCAGACACCCGAGAGGTACTCCGGTAGCCTCAAGGACGGTGACAGGGAGGTTCTTATCTACCCAGACTTGACACTACTGTTGTTCCAGATTATGAGACCCGGTAGGAGGGTTGGCGTAGTCAGTGGGAGCAACGGAAGCATAGTGGGCAAGATGCTTATGTTTATTTATAGACTAGAGCAGTTATAGCGGAGATAGATCATCTATTTTTGATGTGACAGTCATAGGTTTGACTTCAATCAGAATAAGGGATGGATCTGTTAAGAAGGTAGTAGGGTGTGATGTCATGGTATTTGATGACATACACAGAGTAGGAAGTAAAATTCCTATACTACGATCGGTTGTACTGTGGTCGTCACACAGTTGTTTCTCCAGACAGGATATGGATATAATATTTAACATTCTGGTTTCTAGATCTATGGTTTTAGATCTAGATTTGGGTAGTTTCCCAATGTGGGTACTTTGACAGATATTCTAATGGTTTTTAGAATAGTTGACTCCTAGCATGGTGGTGTACCTGCAGGTGATGGAGTCACCCTCTCTAAAGGTGTCGTATAGACTAAAGGGGAGAGGGATGTGCATGATTGACAGATCACTTGCTTAGGCAATTGAGTCAATCGTGAGATGTCAAGTACCACACCAGATGTTGTTTTTGCACTAGATGCGATGAGTTTATATTAATCCAATCCTGGAGAAACATAAGGAAGCAGTTTTAGAACATAAGTACATGTTCTACTGATTTGATGACGGCAGCCTCCTTCGGGAGACGGTTATCATTCCAAGCTTCAAAAGGTGACATGGATGACAGAGTGATTGTCAGAGTTATAGTTTTTCCCTCTGACGAAGAGGGAAAGTATTATGGACAGGTGGTTCAAGAGGATACTGAGGGTGGCATGGTGCCGGATACTGATTAGGTTCAGTGATCGATACAGTCTAAGAAGTTTGGATTTGGAGTTCATTTATGAACTAGGTCCCAACAGATATCCAGACATATTCTAAGACAGGTATTACTCGATTCGGGAGATGGCTTTCTCCACGAACTTGAGATTTAGAGAGATATAGAAAGAAACTTCTAGGCGGATCCACTCACTGAGGCTATTTCTCGAACACAATAGTTTTACAAACGGGCTTTGTGAAACTGATTAGTAGAGGAGTTGGATGTTCAGTTTCGCATGGGCTGTGAGTAGTCGACATCGCAATTATTAGCCTTGAGTGCAAGTGGGAGATTGTTGGAGATAGTATCCTCATAGTCAATTATTGGATTGCAGGTACGTGATTATAATGATTGCGGAGGACCTATACTGGTAGGACAGTCTTACTCAAGATGATAGTATGCTATCTGGTTTGCCTTTATCAGTCGTGTACATGTTCAGGTGACTGATTACATGTTACACTTTGATAGAGCCCTTAGGATCTTGCTTTACCACCAACTGTATGATGGCGATCATATACGTGAGAGTTGGGTGGTTTATACGCATATCCTTAATTGTGGTCTCTAGTCGTGGGAGTTTCGAGACAGGGCATCGATACTCCGGAGTAGACTAGTGTGTACAGTCGAGACCCCGACGAGGGGCGGTGGCCGGTCTCACAAGCCACTGGTGTCAGTTGGATCACCTAAGATGTATACAGGTGCTCATAGGGTTATGAGTACACCGGACAGGACTCGCCGGGAATCTGCTAGTTAGTACTATATCTATCGTCAGATAGCAGTTCCCTGGTGACATGTGTACAGGTTAGTTCATCGACCTGAGGTCGTCATTTGTCTCGTGTGAGTTCCCACTGTGCTTTGATTTCTACCCTACCACGGCTCAAAGGAGTCGTGCAAACAGGTAGTTTTTGGGTACAGTCCCGAGCCATATGGAGGCACGTGAGCGGATCGGCAGGGGATTCGTCTCTCCCGGTATTGGGGGCTAGGTCGTGCTGTGTCTAGGAGAGCCATTACACAAAGTCCATGGCCATGGCAGGAGATTTACTGGTAGGTACTCCAGTGGTATCTCAGGGTGTTATTGGGCTTCACTCCGACACGACTTATACTGCTATTGGGGGTCTGACGTTACTAGCCCCCTAAGCAGATATGCGATACTCATAGACGAACGGACCGGACTGTATATACATTGTCACTGTTAGGCTCAGTAGGGTTTCTGGATGAGTTCGCTCATCAGCCTCCCTTGAGGTCAGTCCATGGGCAGCCGTTACGCATAGCTAGTGCCGCTGACGGTTTATGGTTAAACCCACTGCCAGGGTACTGACGAGTTATTAGAGTCCCCCACAGACAGTTTCCCAAGTTCGGGCGAAACGTTGTAGAGGCCGTATGGTTTTATGGCAGGGTTCGGAAAATGCACGTGCGTTTACGCACGTGTTATTTTTCGGGCAGATGATACTGGTCGGCTTTGGTTTAAGCCGGATCCAAGTATTATATTGAGTAGATATAATATCTTTGTCTCAGTTGCATTTGTATTCGGTCGTAATACAAATGCGGGTATATTTATACAGTTTCGGGGTTATCCTGAAAGTCATTTCAGGATCACTTTTGGAAGTTGCCAGTTTCCAGTTTTCTATCAGCTGTCTTTTAACATTCGGTTAAAGACGGATTTATCTTTTCTTGGATGAGGGTGAGTCATGCTTCTAGAAGGTTCTAGAAGTTTCTAGAAAGTGGTGACAAGGATTATGACTCATGCTTTGATTTCAATGATTCTTGTTTTCCTTAAGATATTTGTTCTTGATATTTTGTAAGGGTAAGCTTCTTATTATGGTCACCTCCTTGATTGCTCCTACACTCACCCTCCTCCTCCATATAAGTGGCCAGCCCCCTCTCCTCCTCATTCACTTAAAGTTTTCATTTGGTTACAAAAGATATGATAGATTTTGGGGTGTATGGAATTTCACAGCTCATTTCATTCCATCGCCCGATTCCCACGGCAACTTCATTAACCGTTCGTCCATGGTTTTGGATGAAGCGAGACAAAGTCATCTACTCATTCTCTACATCTTTCTTGGTCGTCTCTTTTAGCAAACTTGACGACCGAGTTGCCTCGAGTCAGAGGCGGGAGCCCGTTTAAAGAATCGTCGACGTGGTGCCACCTTGACGAGCAGATCGGAGATCGATGAGATCGGAGCAGCCGCAACGGAGCGTGGGATGATGGTTAAAGAACGAAGGACTCGGATCGTTCGGTATAATCTTTCTACACCTTTTACAGTTTGTTAGTTTAGCAATAATGGCAGATCCGGGTTAAAGTATACGATAGCGCCAGTTAAAAAGTTTTTGTTCCGCATTTGGTGTCTGTAGACGGCCGGAGCGCTAGCGTAGAATTACACAAGATGCGTATACGCTAGTCTACTCTGGTGTATCGATGCCCTGTCTCGATACCCCCTCGACTAGGAACAGTTAAAGGATGTACTCGTCGACTACCGTGGCCCCACTAGTATAATCTCATCATAGTCCCGGTAGTCGAGTACATATCCTAAGGGCTTTATCAACATGTAATATAGAGACAATCAGAGTACATGTTAAGATAAAGTACAACCATATAGCAAACTATCATGTCGAGCAAGAAAGTCCTCCCTATATATGTCCTAGCATCCACTACAATATACATCGTATGTACAGTAATGGCCTCTAGGGCATACATATAACTAACAATCTCCCACTTGCACTAGGGCCATCTGTTGTGGTATCACATACCTAACAATTAGCTGTAGTTGAAGTATCTCATACTCAACTATCCCATAAAAGTCTCTACTGGGAAAAAGGCCTTTGTGAGTGGATCCGTGCTGTCGTCCTCTGTGTCTACTCTCCTAACCTCGATCTCCCTGGAGATCAACCATCTCCATGATCAGGTGATACTGCCTAAGAATTAAATCTGGATTTCTGATGGGACGGTAGTTCCTTGGCTAAAGCCACAACTCCATTGTCACACAATGGTAGGAACGAAGTTCATCTCATGAACTAATATATATCCAGACTGCCTCTTTGGTAGCTTCCTTGGTAACGATGTATCTTGCCTTTGATTGTCTAGTATGTCACGGTATCTAGCTTGGAACTCTTCCAACATACCGTCTCTCCACTGAGGGTAAAGACAATGCCTGCGACTGACATTCAGTCGTTCTTATCACCCTGGAAGCTTTCCAGTGATTCTCCCCAGGATCGATTGATACCATCTCACTATAACTAGTGATTATCTAACATCCAATTAGATCTATCTCATAGATCCAAGAACCCAGGATTTAGGAGGTATCATTTTGATCTTATATGGAGAATCCTTGTCATAAGCGGAGATTGACCGAGCGTAGCATAGGAAACTCCTTCCCTATCAAGAGTATGTCATCCACGTACTCTATGAGGATCACCACCATACTCTCTACTACCTTTTTATATATACAAAGTTCATCTACCATTTTGATGAAGTCAAACTCTTTGACTACCACATCAAAACAGATGTTCCAACTCCGCGATGCCTGCTTTATCCTATAAAGCATCTTGCACACGTTTCCGCTGCTCCCACTGTCTACGAAGCCCTCTGGCTGTGTACTTATAGACGCTATTTTCTAAAACATCATTTAGAAAAGCAGTCATGACACCCAACCGCCAGATATCGTAGTCATGGTATATAGCCGTGGCAAGTAGGATCTGGATGGACTTAAGCATAGCTTTGAAAGTCTTAACTTTTCCATGTACACTAAGTAATCTTCTCAAGATATACTCGCTCCTGATGGGGATTTAACCCTTCAGATAAAGCAACCAAAGTCCATGCTTTGTTGGTGTATAAGGATTCCATCTCAGATCGATAAGCATCCAGCCATTCTTACAGAGTCCTACTCCTGATAGCTTGCTCGAAACTAGTTGGGTCATCATCTCATGATGCAATCCTTGCTCCCACTGTCATAGAGAAACTGAAGTATCTCTCAGGTGGGTGAGGAACTGTACTAGATCGGCGGAGAGGCTGAGGTTCGTTGGAAACTATTGAATCCTTTGGTTGTACCAAATCATCAGCTGCAGTTTGTATAGCTGGAACCTTTCCAGTTCTACATAACAGACCTTGCCTCGAGCTTGTCCGGATTTTGCTTTTAGACATAGGCCGGACAACCCCAAATCTTAACAAACTTAAGATATGGGCTCTTCCCTTTCCATATCACATATGAAATGGTAGGCAACTGATTTGATTTGAACCCTATTCAATAGGTATGCAGCTTCTCAAGTGCATAACTCCCAAAAGGAAATAGGCAACTCAGTAGTACTCATCATAGAGCACACCATATCACATAGGGTGCTATTGCTCCGCCCCGATACACCGACATGCTATGGTGTATACGGAGGAGTAATGCTGAGAGAGAATCTCATTCTCCTTTAGAATTAGTTCAGGATTTCCGTGCTCAAGTACTCTCCTCCTTGATCTCATCAAAAGACATAATACTTATACCCGTATTTTGGTTCTCTACTTCTAACTTATATTCTGTGAATATCTCAAAAGCTTCGGACTTGTGTTTCAATAGGAACATATGTCTGAATCTTGAGAGATCATCAGAGAATGTAATGAAGTATAAAGAACCGGTCTTGGCATGTGTAGACATGAGACTTCCATACATCAGCATGTATCAATCCCAAGAGTTCACTAACTCTTTCTCTGTTTCCAATAAACAGAGCTATGGTCATCTTATCTTTGTGACATGACCAGCAAGTTTCACAAGATGTAAATTCAAACTAATTTAAATATGCATCTATATGTAACTTCAGCTAGTCGGGTCGCATTGATATGACCTAGTCTACAATGCCTCAAGAAGGATTTGTTCATTTCTGAACTATTTCTCTTGTGTGCGTTCCGTATACTAAGAACTGTAGTTTGATTTAGAACGTCAATGCTTTTAGATAACGTGCCTGAACCGATCAACTCTTGATATAGGATATGTTCAAAACATTATCCAACAATACAAAATTATATCGTTTCTTTACTAATAAAGAGACTGATATGATGTTGTATATCAAGTTCGGTATCTAATAACATTCGTTCACAATCAATGTATTCAGGTAATACAGGATGATAGTGACCAACAGACTTGGCTGCAACACTTGCACTGTTTTCTGTCTCATGAAACTTATCACCCGTTCTCAGTTCTCTACCTTTCTATAGCCTATGTAATAGATTACATATGCGGGATCCTGATCCGGTATCTCATACCCAGGACGTAAAGGATACTGAGAAACAGTTCTCTGTAATGAACACACTCGAAGATGATGCATCAATATGCACTTTCTTTGTTTGGGAGGCACGGGAAATCTGGTATTCCCCAATTTCCTGCTCTGTTTTATAACAATTATAAGTTGGAGCGGGACCAACGTTCCCCAGCTCAGTATAACAAGCGGGTTCGGTCAATATATCCGTTTTATTATCTTGATTAAGGCGTGATATAGTCGCTACCTGGAGAGAGAGAGAAGAAAACACTCAGCGTATGCTCTTGCAAGATTAGATTGGTTATCAATTTATCTAATCAGGATGTCTCCCACTGTTTTAATCAAATCTTCCTTCAAACCCTAAAAGGAAAGACTAGCCGGGATTAATTACACGCTACAAGTTCGCCAATCTTTTAGCCAGGCCAGTGTCGGTATTTTGAGGGAGGTCCCCCGTGCTTTCGCACAAACCTAATTAAAGTAAACCTCATTTTCCCAGGGGCATAACCCCGTTAACACCTTTCTAGACACCTACTTGATCGGCTAATTGTAATGTGTAAAACTCTCCCAGGAGTAACTCTTACTCGCAGCGGGTATCGGGATCCAACTATCTCATAGAAGGTATGCAATCTCATTGCAAATTTCAACACTTGAAATTCCCAATAATATTTTACCCCTAGCATCCTATGACCTTGACGAAAGCCAACAAACCATAGGCTACTAGTCAAGTCCAACCCGTCATTTCCCGATTGAATTAAACCCACCCGCACGACCCTTGACGAAAGCCAACAAAGTCGCACGACTACCCTAACTCAATCGCATCATATGCTAGCAGATAAGCATAAATAGCTACCGCACACTACGCCTTGACGAAAGCCAACAAACGCAGCACGAATACTATGAAGTACTTATCTGAAATGATGGAGGGCTACGACAGGTTTTTAAGAAAACCTTTTGCGTAATGAACTTGATATCGTTGTAGAATCGAGTGATTTTTAAATGGAGTATTTTTTAGGCTTTTCTAGTTTTGCTAAAGGGGTCACTCCCGGTGAAGGGATCGTCGGCCCTTTCCTCATCGTATAAGGTGCAGGATATATCATATATATCACTATGCAAAGCAAAAACTCCAAAAGCAATCAAAATACAAACCGAGGGGTATAGTATCTGCCAGTCATTGCTAAAGGGGTCACTCCCGGTGAAGGGATCTCGGCCCTTTCCTTATCGAATAAGGTGCTGGATGTTCTACAAGGAACACCGCTATGCAAAGCAAGAACTAGAGCTACCAGTTTTTAAACAAGTTTCTACAACATCTTTAGGTTTCTTTTATTTCATTAATCTCATTAATGAAGTCCCATTTTAATATGCTTCACAAGCATCTCATTTTGAAACGAAATCTGCAATATAACATATATCTCATATATATAATATAAACATTCGTCTCAGGCAGTAATATGATCTCATCACAGAACATTGCAGCAGAAGAACATATATGAAATATTGGATATACTAGGACTTCCGTCTTTTCAATACGAGCCTGCATAAAACACGGATTCCACAGTCGCGATGAATAGCCAAACCCACATCCCTAGACCCCTATGAGAGCGGCAAGTAACACTGCCAATTCTAGGGTTAGGAGACCCGGTCTCGACTCCTCGAGATGGTCTCCCACTGGACCCTAGAACCCGGTTACTTGTGCTCCCCGCCTTGGGTCTGCCTAATGCGGAAAAGTAAATAATATACAACGGTGACATCTTCCGCAACCTGGAAGTGCCCCAATAAAAGAATATTACATACAAATGAATTTTACATGAATAAAAATGAAAAACTCTCATCTCAGATAAAACCCCCGGCTATTCAAAACGCGACGATCCAATATAACATATCACAGCAACACATAATATCTCATATCATCAACGTAAGCAAGTATGCGTATCTCGATTGTCGTTGATGTATAGCAACGAAGCCGGCGATACACCACATACTACGCTTACGGTCACAGAAAAGAAAGTGTAAAACTACTACAGTTGGAATCCGCAACCTCCTTAGACATCGCATGCCTAACCAGATGAATTCCTTAGACATCACATGCCTAACAATTATAAACCCCACATTTTAGTCTCATTATCGAAAACTCTTTTCAATATCAAGTCGGGCAATTCAACAAGATTCCCGACGTCCTGATCGAATGCTCGTCGCAAACTTTAGTAGACGGCCGCACCCCCAGATGCCGTCGACGAAGTGCACTAAGGCGGAACACCGCTGCCGCGAGCACCCGAACGGATGCTTTCGCCGACGGGGTTCTCCTACAGTCACTTGGTCGGGGCTTTGGGGCGTGGCTGTCTATTAAGTTTACCCGGCGAGTATCCGCGTACGCTACGTGATTGCGACGGACTTTTGATCATATCAAAATTCCGTGGCAACCGATCAACTGAGACTGAACTGCTAGATTTATAATATTCAAATTAGTTATCTCATAACTACCTGTGGATTCCAAATATTGTATCACATTCCAGATAAATAAACAAAGTTAAACTTTCCGATCGAATAATCAAACACCCAAGATTTCCCCAATATATCTCAACACTTGAAATCAGTTTTAAAACATCCATCACATGCCACAGTACTAATGGTCCAGCCGTAGAAGGGTCAAGCCAACGCCTCACATGTGGCACGCCGTACTGCCCCAAACCCTAAGGTTCAAAAGGCAGTTCAAGACGGTCACATAATCGAGTTAAGGTTTGTTGTCTTCTAGAGGGTCCACCGCGTTACTTGCACGACATAGAACGTTCTTAAATACGAGGAAAAATCCAACTTTTGAAAAAAATTCCGACAGGGGAAAAAGTGAGTTATCGATATCCGCCCGAACTTTTTAACAGTTTCTAAAATTATCCGGACAAACTAAACAAAGTTAAATTATCCGATCGAATCAACGATTCCCCAATACAACCCTTGAAAACTCAACACTTGAGTGGAATTAAAATATTCCCAGAAAAAAATAACAAGAAAGGGCCTAAAAATAATTACATGAAATTTCAGGGACTAAGTCCAAATTTTGGCCGCGGAAACGCCGCAAAACCCATGGTTTCGCCGCGGTTCCGCGGTCCAATAGTCGACTTAGGGGACCGTACTTCACAGTAATTCTTAGTTTTTCCTGCTTGTTTTTCTGAGAATTTTTAATTCAGAAAAAATCAACTTTTTGAAAATTGTCCAGAGAGGGTTCCGTATCGGGGTTTCGGCGTTCGATCGGACTTTAAACTTCGTCTAGACTTCGCCTAAAGCTCTAGGTTGGCTCTGATACCACTGTAGGGTTGCTAGGCACTGCCACAAGGTTCTACGAGGCATCAACCATGCCCGATTTAAAAATTAGCCGTGCCGAACAAACCGAAGCCGGATCTTTAAACTACAGTTTAGGCGAAAACTAGCATGCTAAACACTTTAACACTAAGTGAGAGGGATTACAACCTTTGTAGATCCAGTCCTTCACTTCATAAGCTCCGTGTTATCGTCCCTTCTCTGCGATCATCGGGTTCCGGACTCTCGAGAGGTTCCACGAAGAGAAAGATGCAGTCTTGCTTCCGATCTTCGATACAAAGATGATCTACCTTGAAGTTTCATTAACACAAGCTAACACTCACTAAAATTGAGTGAACACTCTCATCTAAAGGGCAAGGGAAGATGAGGATGATGAAGTAGGATTTTTGCTCTCTTTATTTATCTTTTTCTCATATATTTTCATCACAAATATCAAAACAAGAAAGCTTTGCATGAAGAACTCAAGGAAGAAGAAGAATAGTGATCAATTTTTTTTGTGATGAATAATGAAAGGATTAATATGATAAATAATGCAACCATGGTTGACTTAACCATTGTAGAGAATTAACCAAGGGTTAGGGTTTGGGTTGAGTTAAGAATGAGTCACTTGAAAATATCTTTTCCAAAACAAAAAAGAAAACCTTCTAGAATCTACTAGAAGTCATTAACCCAAATCAAACCCTAATCTTGATTAATCTTTACTAAACATGTTGCATTAGTTATCATATCATGTTACAATATTATATATCACATATATAATATTTATTGTAACCAAATAAAATAATACAATTAACATATATCGCATATATATCAATGTATTACCCGAGTGAGAAAAAGAATCTTTTAGTGAGCTAATATTAGTTAATGTAATTTAATATATCATATATATTATTATACATTAAATTACCGAATCAACACTTGATCCGACAATCCGGCTATATCGCATATAACCGACTAATATTTATCCGTACCGATTCATCGAATCAACACTTGATCCGATGACCCGGCTGATATCAAATATCGAGAGAATAGAATACGGTATCTCATATCGTATTATCCTCGGTCCCGCACATATCACATATGTGCCCCTACTCCATTTTGCCTGAGTCAAGAAACCTCTGTGTAGGACTCTAAAGAATCGTCAATACGCCGGCAGTAGGTGATGATCATATCAAACACCCACAAGCTGCAAGCGGTCAGCTAAACGTAACAGCTACCCAGGTATTGAGCGCTCAGAAGATCAACAAGCAAGCCTGTACATTCTCCTATGAATCCAAACAGTAACACTCCCGTACAGTCCGGTCTCGTCGTCTGATATGTCGCATATCTCGCCTAGGGGTGGTAAACGTCAGACCCCAGTAGCTCGATAAGTCGTGTCGATATGAGGTCTAGAACAGTTCGAGAAACTACTGATAACACTTACCAGTAAATCTCAGCAACCCTGGCCAGGGATTTCCGGTTATAGCCAATCGAACACAGCATAACATCAACTCCCTATACCGGGAGAGACGAATCCCCTCCTATCGCTCATTGCCTCCATGTGATTCGGGACTGTACCCAAAAGCCACCTTTTTGCACTCCCTCTTGGACGTGGTATGATGGAAATCAAAGCACAGTGGGGACCATACAAGACTCTATGACAATCTCGGGTCAACAGACTACTCTGTACCAGTGTCACCGGAGAACTACCCTCTGACGTGAGGTATAATACCATCTGGGAGTTCTCGGCGAGTCCGTCCAGTGTACCCAGTCCCTACTGAGCACCCGTACACCATTCTTGATGTCAAACACCGATGGATATGGGATCATCCATCGCCCATCATATGGGTCAAGATGCGTATACGCTAGTCTACTCTGGTGTATCGGTGCCCTGTCTCGATACACCCTCGACTAGGAACAGTTAAAGGATGTACTCGTCGACTACCGTGGCCCCACTAGTATGATCTCATCATAGTCCCGGTAGTCGAGTACATATCCTAAGGGCTTTATCAACATGTAATATAGAGACAATCAGAGTACATGTTAAGATAAAGTACAACCATATAGCACACTATCATGTCGAGCAAGAAAGTCCTCCCTATATATGTCCTAGCATCCACTACAATATACATCGTATGTACAGTAATGGCCTCTAGGGCATACATATAACTAACAGAACCAGGTTACTTGTGCTCTCCACCTTGGGTCTATCCTAATACGGTAAAGTAAATAATATACATCGAGTGGAGACAACAACCTCAACCCGAAAGTGTCCTAATAAGATAATATTACATACAAATATTTACATGAATAAATTGAAAAAATCTCATCTCACGAAAAAAAACCCGGCTATTCAATCACGACGATCCAATATAACATATCAATAGAAACACAATAACATCACATGTCATCAACGAAAGTAAATATGTGTATCCCTAATGTCGTTGTCGTATAGCAATGAGATCGGGGATACTGCCACATATTACACTTACGGTCATAGAGAAGAAATGAAAACTACAATAATTAGAATCTGCATCATCTTTAGACATCATAAACCTAGATTATCACATATTCCGAATTTCATGCCTAACCTTATAAACCTTGCATTTAAGTCTCGAATTGAAAACACTTTTCAAAAATAAAGTCGGTCAGTTCAACAAGATTCCCGATTTAAAAGATCGAATGCTCGTTGGGAACTTTAGTAGATGGCCGCACTCCCGAGGCCGTCAACGAAGTGCACTTGGGCGGAACACCGAGGCCGCGAGTACCCAAGTGGATGCTCTTGGCCATGGGGTTCTCCTATAATCACTTGTTCAAGGCATTGGGGGTGTGGCTATCTACTAGTGTCTCCCGACGAGTATTCGGGTACGATACGAGATTACGATGGAGTTTCGATCCAAATCCAAACTCCGTGGCAATCCATCATTAGAGAATAAAATGCGAGATTTACATATCGGTAACTAGTTTTTGCAAAACTAATCAATGTGGATTCCAAAAATTTTATCACATATCCAAAGTAGTATAGACGATGTTAAACATTTCGATCGATATTTCAAACAACAACAATTCACAGAGATCTCAACAATTTGAGCCTCATCAAAAATACCCCGAAAGTCAAAATGTTACAATGAAGCAGCAGAAGAAAAACGAGTCACTAACCCCTCAAGTAGGCGGAGGAACCACGGCCAAAACATGGTTTAGGCGGCGGTTCCGCTTTCACTTAGAGGAGTTAGGCTCTCATACTTCTTGTGGCTCCATAGAATTACATGCATAATTTTCTGAGCATTTTTAATTGTGAAAAACTTAACATTTGAAAAAATGGACAGAAACCACAAAATTTCGAAGTTTAAAACGTCGATCGAACACTTTAATGTCGTCTAGAGTTTGTCTAAGTCTCTAGCTTAGCTATGATACCATGAAAGTATGTCTTAGCACCTCTACTAGGTTTATATGAGCATCAAGCATGCAATTTTTAAATTTTACAGTGCTAATTATACTAAACAAGAATCGAACTAGAGAATTAGAGTTTAGTAGTAAGCAAGCAATGTTCTAAACTAAGTGTAAAGAGTTTACATACTTTGTAGTCTAGTCCTTCACTTCTAAAGCTCCAAGTTGTAGTCCCTAGAACACTTTTTAAGGCTCCACTTGAAGAAAGGATCAAGCTCACACTTCACTAATCAAGGTATTAGTGAAGTTAACAACCTAAACTAATGGGTTAGATTAGTGTAAGTTGATGAAGTAGGAATTTTTCTTACTAAAATATTTCTTTCTCTCTTTCTTTTTCTCAACTAAAGAAAATTAGTGAGTAGAGAATGAAGAAGATGAACTTTAATGAATAATGAATCATGACTCAAGAGATAAGATAAGAATAAGAATAATAAAATATCTAAGAGTAAAACAAAAATTAGAGATGAGTTATGGGTTCTCAATGCTTCTTTAAGCATCCAAAGCCATGACTCATTCTCTTTTTCTCTTCTTTTTCTTAAAAATATAAATCATTCCTTTTATCTTTTACTCTTGTGTGGTTCTCATACATCCATTTTCTATGTATCATCAACCATGATACAATTGCAAATTCATATATATATATATATATCACATATATAAAAATATATATAAAGAGAAGAAAATCTTAAGTGAGCTTAATATTAGTTAATATATATATATATATATATCAAATATATAAATCAACACTTGATTCAATAATCCGATTATATCATATATAACCGACTAATATCATATATATATATATATGTCTATCAAATTATTAAATCAATATTTTATTCAATAATCCGGTTATATCATATATAACCGACTAATATCATATATATATATATATATATATATATATGTCTATCAAATTATTAAATCAACACTTAATTCAATAATCCGGTTATATCACATACAACCAGCTAATATTCAATATTAGTCAATATATATATATATATATCAAATTATTAAATCAACACTTGATTCAATAATCCGGTTATATCAAATATAATCTGGCTAATATCAAATATATATAAACATATATATGTATCAAATCATTTTATCAACACTTGATTCAATAATCTGGTTATATCATTTATAACCCGGCTGATTACGCTTATAGAATACGGTATCATATACTCGTATTTAATCAAGCTCCCGCACATATTTCCTTACGTGCCTTACTTCGTTTTGCTTGATCTAGGAAACCTCTATGTAGGACTCTAAAGATTCGTCAATACGTCAGCAGTACGTAATGATCATATCAGATACCCATAAGCCGTCAGCGGTACTAGCTGGACGTAATGGCTACCCAGGTATTGAACGAATAGTAGATCAACAAGCAAACTTGTCCAAACTCCCGTAGAGCTTATAAGAAACACTTACCGTACAGTCCGGTCTCTTCATTTGATATGTCGCATATCGAGTCTGGGGGTGGAATCGTCAGACCCCACTAACTCGATAAGTCATGCCGATGTGTGGCCTATAACCTTTCGAGAAACTAATGATAACAGTTACCAGTAAATATCATTAGCCATGGACAGGGACTTGCTGTTATATCCAATCGAGCATATCACAACATTAACTCCTAATACCGGGAGAGACGAACCCCTCCTATCACTCATTGCCTCCATTTGACTCGGGACTATACTCAAAATCCACCTGTTTGCACGACTCCTTTAAGCCGTGGTAGGGAGGAAATCAAAGCACAATGGGAACCACACAAGACACTTGAGAGATCTCGGGTCTATAGACTAACCTGTACATGTGTCACCAGAGAACTGCTATCTGACGATAGGTATGGTACCATCTAAGAGTTCTCGACGAGTCCTGTTTGGTGTACCCATTCTCTAATGAGCACCTGTGTACAATCTTTGATGTCAAACAACAATGGTTATGGGATCAACCATCGCTCCATACAGGGTCAAGAAATGTACACACTAGTCTACTCTGGAATATTGATGCTCTGTCTCGATACTCTCTCGACTAGGAACAGTTAAAGGATGTGTTTATGGACTACACAAGCCCCACTAGTATGATCTGGATTATAGTCCTCGTAGTCAAGACAACATCCTAAGGGCTTTATTAACATGTATCAAAGAGACAGTAAACTAAAACAAGTGTACATGTTAAGATAAAAAGCAACCAGATAGCATACTATCATGTCGAGAAAAGAAAGTCCTCTATATATATGTCCAAGCATCCACTATTATATACAATAATGGCCTCTAGGGCATACATATTCCTAACAATGCCGAGTTACCTCTTTTATTCTGGGCACATGCGCTTCAGACAGCGACATTCCTGTTGAATCATGTTCCATCCAAATGAGTGCCTGAGACTCCATATGAAATATGGAATAGAAAGAAAATATGTCTTCGATGTATTAAGATATGGGGTTGTCCAGCCTATATAAAAATACAAAATCCGGACAAATTTCAGCCACGATCATTTCTATGTAAGTTTGTGGGATATCCTAAGCATTCACATAGATATCTATTTTACCACACCGAGGAACAAAAGGTGCTTGTTGCTCGCCACGCCATCTTTTTAGAGAAGGAATTTCTTGCAAAAGAAATTAGTGGGAGTACGGAAGAACTGGAAGAAATTCAGGAACCACCAACTGAAAATGGAGATTTGGTGGAACCTCAAGATTCAATAATCCTGGACGAACCTCAGCCACTCCGCAGATCTAGTAGGATTTCTCATCCACCCGAGAGATACTACGGTTTGCTCGTAGTCGGGGATCGAAAGGATTGCATCTTGGAAGAAGATGATCCTACTAGTTTCAAGCAGGCCATTACCAGTAGGGACTCTGACAAATGGATGGATACTATACGATCCGAAATGGAGTCCATGTACACCAACAAAATTTGGACCTTGGATATTGCTCCTCCTGGGGTAAAACCCATTGGATGCAAAGGGATCTTCAAAAAGAAGATTGGTGTAGATGGACAGGTGGAGACCTATAAGGCTAAACTTGTTGCAAAAGGTTTGCATCAAAGACCCGGTGTGGACTATGACGAAACCTTTTCTCCAGTGGCTATGCTGAAATCCTTTCGGATCCTACTTGGCATTGCTGCCGTCCATGACAATGAAATCTGGTAGATGGATGTAAAAACGGATTTTCTGAACGGAAGTTTGGAAGAGTGCGTTTATATGGATCAGCAGGAGGGATTCATGGACAATGGGAGCAATGGGAAGGTGTGCAGGTTGCTTAAATCCATTTATAGCTTAAAGCAGGCATCGCAGAGCTGGAACATCTATTTTGATGAGATAGTCAAGGAATTTGACTTCATCAAGAACGAGGATGAGCCGTGTATATATAAGAAGATTATAGGGAGAACTATCGTATTCCTAGTCTTATATGTGGATGACATTCTCTTGATAGGAAATGGCATTACTATGCTACAATCGGTTAAGCCATTCTTGTTACAAAGGTTCTCCATGAAAGACATGGGTGATGTCTCCTACATTCTGAGGATTAAGATCTACAGAGATAGGTCTAAGAGATTGTTAGAATTTTCACAGTCCAGATATATAGAGGCTATACTAAAGAGATTTAGTATGGAAGATTCCAAGCGTGGTAATATACCCGCTTGCACGGAATCACCCTCTCTAAAGAGATGTCTCCCAAGACTGATGAAGAGAGGGCTCGCATGAGTATTATACCCTACGCATCGGCGGTAGGATCTATAATGTATGCGATGCTATGTCCAGACCAGATGTAGCTTACGCGCTTAGCGTAGTGAGCCGGTATCAGTCAAACCCAGGGGAGAACCACTGGACAGCAGTGAAGAACATTTTTAAGTATGCGAGAAGGACTAAGAAACTGTTCTTAGTGTATGGTAATGGGGACCTCCAGGTGGAGTCTTTTACCGACTCGAGCTTCCAAAGTGACAAGGATGACGGCAAGTTTGTCTCGGGTTTTGTGTTTACCCTCAATGGAGGGACGGTCTGTTGGAAGAGATCCAAACAGGACACCGTTGCAGACTCGACGATGAAGGCTGAATACATTACTGCCAGCGATGCCGCAAAAGAAATGGTCTGGATGAAGAAGTTCATTACTGAACTTGAGGTGGTCCCGTCCATTGTTGATCCAATACCTTTGTATTGCGACAATAATGGGGCTATGGTTTTAGCAAAGGAACCACGATCCCATCAGAGATCTAGAAAAATCTTGCGGCGGTATAGCCTGATCAAGGAAATCATAGATCGCCGGGAGATCGAGATTCAGAGAGTAGACACAAGAGAGAACACAACGGATCCATTCACCAATGCCTTCCTTCAAGCACAGTTCGAGAGACTATTAGAGATATTGGGTATGTGATACGCCAACAACTGGCCCTAGTGCAGACGTTGGGTACTCAATATGCCAATATATGGCCTTAGTGCAAGTAGGAGATTGTTGGATATATATGCCCTAGAAGCCATTATTGTATATGTATATATATAGTGGAAGCTTGGACATATGTATGTACATGACAATCTTGCTCGATATGATAGTATGCTATTTGGTTTGTTTTTATCTTAACATGTGTATATGTTTTACTTGTTATTACGTATCGTTAATACATGTTAATAAAGCCCGTAGGATTATTGCTTGACTACCAGCGTTATGATGGCGATCATACATGTAGGGGCCGGGTAGTCCATAAGCACATCCTTAAATATCCTTAATCATGGGAGTATCAAGACTGGGCATCGATATTCCAGAGTAAACTGGTGTAAATGTTTCTAGCCCCCGATGAGGGGAGATGGTTAGTCCCACATCCATTAGTCTTTGGCACCTAAGATCGTATGCAGGTGCTCACTGGGGGTGAGTACACTGGACGGACTCACCGAGAATTTCTAGATGGTACTATACCTATCTTTAGATAGTAATTCTCAGGTAACATGAGTACAACATAGTTTTTAGACCAGATATCGTCATTTGTCTCGTGTGAGTTCCCACTGTAGTTAGATTACTACACTACCATGGCTCTACTGAGCCGTGCAAACAGGTTTTAGTTGGGTAGAGTCCTGAGCCACATGGAGGCAATGAGTGATTGTTGGGGATTCGTCTCTCCCGTTATAGGGAGTCGATATCTCTCTGTGTTCGGTTGTCCAGCACCATAAGATCTTGGCCAAAGCAGTTGAGATTTACTGATAGTTAGATTATTAGTTTTTCGGATTAGTCCCGAGCCACATCGGCATGAATTATTGGGTTATTAGGGTCTAACGTTACCACCCACTAGACTCGGTATGTGATACTCTTATATGAAGAGACCGGACTGTATGAAGATTGTTACAGATAGGCTCAGTAGGTTTCGGATGAGCTTGCTCGTCGGCCTTCCTTTTCGACAGGTACATGGGTAGCCGTTACGTACAGTTAGTGCCGCTGACATGCTTGTGGTTAAACGCACTGCCAGTGTACTGTCGAGTCTTTAGAGTCCCACACAGAGGGTTTCCCTAGTTCAGGAGAAATTATGTAGTGGCTGTATTTTGATACGTGTAGGGTTCCGATCAAATGCGTGTACTAACTACCCAGACTTTTGATCGAACGGTTGATAATACTAGCTGGCTTAGGATTAAGCCGGATTATTGAATTAGGTATTGATTTAATAATTTACATATATATATTTCGATATGTATATTCTAGTATTATGTAAATTGTATTATTCTATCTCTTTGGGTATTCGTATTTTGATACGAATATGGGTATGTATATACGGTAGAGCATATTCCGTATTTATACGGAAATGACATTTTAGAAGGAGAACATCTCATTTCTTTTTGTATTTTCATTTATGGATATTGGAAATGAGGTAGAGGGGTGAGGTGGCTTGAGAATGGTGGATGCACGGTTGAATAGGGTAGACTAATGAATTGTTAATTCATATGTCTACACTATTTAAGTATGGTTGGTTTTTTATATTGCAAATATCATTTATCAAAACCATACTTGCATTATTGTTATGATGAGATTTTTTCATTCCACCATTCTCTTTCTCTCTCCCTTTCTTGAGCTCCTCCTCCTTCCTCCCTACACTCTTATGTATTGAGAATCAAGAGTGGAAGTGAGGTAGAAAATTACTAGAACAAGTCACTGCATTTCTAGACATCCTAGTGTAACAAGCTAGGACCTTTAGTTGCTCACTTGATTTTTAGTGTGGAACTAGAGCCATGAACCATATCCCTCGGGTGGATCATCTTCGATGGAGAAAGACCGGCAGTCAAGCTCGATCACGGAGACCCCAAGGAACTAAAGAAGAGGAGGTGAAGACCGAAAGACTCGATCTCTTGGTATAACCTTCTTTAATATAGTAGCTAAATCCTCTTTGTAGTTTTTCTAGTTCACGTGTTTGGCTTAGATTCTAGGGTTTCAAGTTTCTAGTGCCTCTAGATTTTTGTTTTTCATTCCGCATAGGCTGCGGTTGTGGCAGCAAAGGTGCTAAGAACTCTAACAGTATTGATTGAAAGAAGGTCAAAGAGCAAGCTCATCCAAACCCTGCAAAGTCTATCAGTGACAATCACCGTACATTCTGGTCTCTTCGTCTAAGAGTGTCTTATACCGGATCTGGGAGTTGGAAACCTTCAGACTCCCAATAACCCAATAAGTCGTGTTGATATGAACTCATAACTAACCGAGAAACTATTGATAACACTTATCAATAAGTCTCAAATGACTTGGTTAAGGAATTATGGTTATAATTGATCTGGAACAGCACAACGTCGTCGCCTAATATCGGGAGAGACAAAATCCTTTCGATCGCTCACTGCCTCCATGTGCTTCGGGACTGTACCCAACTAAAACCTGTTTTCATGACTCTTTAAAGCCATGGTAGGGTAGTAATCAAAGTATAATGGGAACACACGCAAGACAATATGAAGATCTTAGGTCTACAGAATACCCTGTACTCATGTCACATGAGAACTGCTATCTGACCATAGGTACAATAACATCTAGGAGTTATCAGGTGATTCCGTCCAGTGAAACTCATTCATCTAATGAGCACCTGTATACAATCTTTGGTGTTAAACACCAATGACTATGGGATCAACCATTGCCCCGGTCGGGGTCAAGAAACGTATACACTAGTCTACTCTGGAGTATCGATGCCTAGTCTCAATACTCTCTCGATTAGGGACTTTTAAGGATGTGCTTATAGACTACCCAGGCCCCACTAGTATGATCCCTATCATAATCCTGGTAGTTAAGCAAAGATCCTAAGGGCTTTAACATTATGTATTAGTGATACGAGATAACTAGTAAAACGTATTCACATGAATGATAAAGACAAACTAGATAGTATACTATCATCTCGAATAAGATTTTTCTCTCGTATAAGTCCTCCTTTAATTACAATAATTGCCTTGAGGGCACTTATATCCAACAATGTTCCACTTGCACTTAAGGTCAATTATTGCAGTATCGCATACCCAACTTCTCCACTAACAGTTTCACAAACTGTATTAAAAAAACTGCCTCAGTGAGTGGATCCACTGCAATGAATCTATCTTTATCTCTCTATATCTCAATTTCATGGAGATCATCTATTTCCCGAACTGAGCGATACATGCCTTAAAATTTTCCTGGATAGACGATAGGAAAAAGTTTATAAATGAACAATTTTATCCAGCAACTTCTTGGGCTATATCCACAGCTGATTCATAATTAGCACCCAGCGCCATGACTACCCCAGTATCCTTCTTGGAACACTTTCCAATATACTGCTCCCACTAAAGAGAGTAAACTAATAACCCGCGATAGCTACTCTGTCTTTCATGTCACCTTGGAGACCAGAATCAGTGACTGCCTCTAGATGGAGGCTGTCATTTCCATACACCAAGAACATCCTTTTATGTTCTTCACTGGTTTTCTTTGTTTCTCTAGGATCGGACTAACATCTTCTTACCTTATCAAGTGCAAAAGTAACATTGGTACACGACATCTCTATATCGAGAGCGACTCTTCCATATGCGGGTACACTACCACGCTATGAGTCATCCATTCTAAACCGCTTTAGAATGGTGTCATCTTTCTTGAGTTGGGAAAATCCCAAAAGTTCCTACTAGATCTATCTCTATAGACCTAGTTACCAGAATCAGTTGATATATCATCCAAATCCTTTGTGGAGAAACATTTATAACCACTATAGTTTAACCGAACTGTAGTATAGGAATGTCACTTTCTATGAGGAGTTTTTTATCCACATACCATATAAGGCACATGACAGTATTCCCTACACCCTTCTTACAAATACCAGGTTTATCTATCATTTTGATGAAGTCAAACATTTTGACCGTGCCATCAAAATGGATGATCCATCTCCGTTATACCTGCTTTAGTATATAAATAGACGTAAGCTACTTGCACACTTTCCGCTGCTCCCACTGATTATGAGAGCCCTCTGGCAGAGTCATACATACTCACACTTCTAAATTCCTATTTAGAAAGACGTTATATTCATCCATCTGCCAGATATCATAGTCATGAAGAACAACAATAACAAGTTATATCCGTATGCACTTCAGCACAGTCCATTAAGTAAAAGCTTCATCACAATCCAGATCGGAAATTTGATGAAAATCTTTTAATATAAGTCCAGTCTTATTAGGTTAATACCTTTCCATTTGCACTGATCTCGAAAGATTCACTTGCTCCTGATGGGTTTTACCTTTTTCAGGAGCACCCAACAAAGTCCATACTTTGTTGCAGTGCATGGAATCCAATTTGGATATCTTGGTATCTAGCCATCAGTTGGAATTCACCACTTCCTATGGCCTACTGATATAGCCTCTCTGTCACCGTCTATGAGAAAACCGAAGTATCTCTTGGGTGGCTAAGGTTATATACTAAATCAGCGGAGTTGTTAAGGTTTGTCAGGGTCAATTGAATCTCCTGGTTCTACTAAATCTTTAGTAACCGTTTGTGGTTCAAGAATCACTTCTAGTTCTACCATATTCCCATTAATTTCTTTTGCAAGAAATTTCTTTTCTAAAAAGATGGCGTGTCAAGAACAAAACAACTTTTGATCCCGAAAATGGTAGAAGTTAAACCCTTCCTAAAGCTTGGGATAACCCACAAACTGCCTATTACCGAAACGTACCTTGAGTTTGTCCGGATTGTGTTTTTAAGCATAAGTCGGATAACTCTATATCTTAACACCCTTAAGATATGTTCTCATTCTATATCTCATATAGAATCACAGGCAATAATTTAAATAGAACCATATTCAATTGGTATGCAACTGTTTCCACTGCATATCCCTAACTGAAAAAGGCTATACGTCATTACTCATCAAAGAGCATACCCACGGATGAGTAATTAGAGAGAGAATCAAATTCTCGATAACAGAATACCCAGCATAAGTTTCCACATCTTTGAACACTTCGAATAATCTTGATACTTCCGACTTTTGGTTCTCTACTTTATTCTTATATCATATAAACTTCTCAAAATATTTAGACTTTTCATTTCAACAAGAATGCGTGTCTAAAACCAGAGAACTCATAGAAAAATGGAACAAAATATGAGTACAAACCCCTTGTCCATATGGACACCGGACAACATACATCAATATGTATAAGTTTTATTAGTTCACTAACTCATACTCTATGTGTTGTAATTTGAAAACTGTATTTTGGTTAAGAATGTATATCCCGTTATTCAATGCATCTAACCCAATCATCAAATGATAAAGGCAAATGTTCATAAAATATTTTTCAATATTTATATCCCACTTTATCAAATAAAGAGATGGATATATGAAAAATTGGTGCATTATAATGGTAATTCAAAACAAAAGTTTGCTGATAGGAAAAACCAGGTGATTTCCCCAATAGCAACAATTGCTTCGATTTCCGACATTGAGGATCAAATTACTTTTCCAATAATCTAATCCTTTTCAGCATCTGTAACAACTTACAGATATAGGATATTAATCCGGTTCTATATATCCAAGAATTAGAGTTAATTGGAAAACAGTCTTTGATTACAATCACATAGAAAACATGAAACATCAAAATGTTTAGAGGGGTGGCCGGGTATATGTCACGCCTCGCTTCCTAAAATATATAAACATGGCATGTGACAGAGCCAGCCATGCTATATGTGGCTAGGAATTATTCCTCCACAGTCACATTATGGCTGTCAAGCGGATATCAAGAACAGTAAAATATAATCTAGCTAACACATGTCCATCTGCCATAATAAATAAAATCAAGAAAATGTATAAAGCGGAAACGAATCAAGTTCCAATAAACAATAGTATCTGAATCACGTTCTAATACGGGCTCATATCAATAGAAGTAAAACTGCTTAAATAAATAAATTAAGAGTATCTAAACTAAATAGCTAGCTCCTCATTGCTCGTCTTGATTGCTAAAATACTCTTGATCTGCTTGCGATAAAGTCAGAGGAATTGGGCCATGCAAAACCCAGATGTCAGTACGCCATAAATATTAAAACAATAGTAATAATCAGGATATGATGATATGGTTATGTAACATGTCAGAAAATAAAATATTATTTTTGGGAATTTAAATAATTTAAATAACAAATATTATGAATATCTTAAAGTAAGGAAATTGGCTTTAATGAAGTGGTATAATTATATACCGATAGTTGGAAAATATTTGGAAAATTAATTTGAATTATTGATTTTGTAAAGAAATTATGTGAATTGAGCATTTGTAGACTTTTAAATAATTATTGTATTCTATGAAAATACTAAATTTGATTAATATGTATTAAAATTGTGCATTAAGCATGTTACAAATACTTGCTACATTTTTTTTATATGCACCATAGCTCTTTTTAAAAATAATTTGTTTTGAGTTTAAAACAAAAGAAATAAAAGAGAGAGAGAGTGTGTGAGGTGACATGTATCATGTGACGGTGAGAGAGAGGGTGAGAGGGAGAGATTTATTCCACAACCTTCTACACAATTCATCACCTCTTCACTTCTTCATCTCCTTCTCTTTCATCTCCTTGATCTCCTTCATCTTCCTCCTTTACCACCCTCACAACCATCCCAAATCCACACCAAAACCTTATATCCCCTTCACTAAAATTGTGCACAAGCTCACTACAAGTATGGTGGATCAAACAAGTCAAGATTTTGAGCACTTAGGGCAACTCAAGAAAATTATTGAGTTTCCAAATGAGTTATAACCCTATACCCTTGTTTAGAATTTTAGTTTTCTAAATTCATATAGTAGTTTTGAGTTGATTAAATAAGGTTTAGTGATCTTTGAAATTTCCAAGATGAGGTTTAGGGTATGATTTGGTTTGTGAAGGTGTATTTGGGGTGTAGTGATATTTTACATGACCTTAGAGATTTCTTTTCTGGACCAAAACCGAGACTTGAACCCAAAATACGATCCTAGAATTTTCCCATATCGGTTTTGTGATTTTTTTGAGGTCTACAGGGAATCTGGAGCAACTTAGGAACCTTTTAAGAAAATCAAACAAACCCAGAGACCTAGTTAGACCAATAGGAGACCACCACCAAAAAACAAGACTAAAATTCAAAAGTGGGGCCGGCGGGGGCGGTTACTGTAGCACTATTGGCAGGCCAGATTTTGGCTTCTGATGTTAGGTTTTAGCCTATATCTCACACTCCTCATAACTTAGCCACTGTATTGTTCTTTTTGTCCCAAATTACCTGAGGCAAAATCTGGGAGTGTTAATAATAGCAATGGTTTTCCAATTTCTAAAACATGGATTTTGGCATTTGATTGTGGATTTGGTCGTTGGATGTTTGTACGTCAACGACGAAGGTTTTATGATTGTGTTTGCATTCGTAGGATATAAGTTCTAACCTATGAGTACTTCGCCTGTCGTGTCGGTTTTTGAATCGGATTTTGATGCGATACGATATATTTTGTGATATGTAGGCACGCTCACGTGGACTTCGAACAACATGGAAGAGCATTGCGTCTTTGACTTCGGCAAGTGAGGATCAAGGTGAGTAGATGTATATCTATGGGGAAAGTCGGGTGGATGGCGTATACCACCCCGCAAATGTAGAATAGGGTTATTACCATGTTATTATGAGTTTGGATGTGGTATTGGATACTTAGCGAGTAGGATATTTAGAAGACCTTAGGTTAGATTAAGTTGATTTAGGAAGACCTATCCAGAGGATGATTACCTTAGAGGCGAATTACAGGTTTCATGTAGTCACACACACGCGCACACCCGCATACTTGACTTGTGTATGTGTTTGTGTGTGTATATATATATATATGTATGTGTGTAGGTTTATTTTATACACACACACATATATATACACGTGAGATGGCCATAGTATATGATACTTGGAGATGAGTCGATATGATTGGGCATGATGCCGTGAGTTTTGATATATGATTGAGTCATGATATGATACATGACGTGATATTATAGTGGACCGTTGGGCGATGTGTATTCATACATACGACAACATGTGTTGATGATATTGGAATGTACGAGACTTTAGAACAGTACCCCTGATCATGATATTGTTCGATAATGATACCAAATGAATGATAATGTATATATGATAGTTGACCCGTACCCTCGATTTTGGGGATGCCGTACGATGGATTTTACCGTACGAGATATAGATATGATGATTGATTCGTACTCTTGACTCGAGGATGCCGTACTATATATTATACAGTACGTGACGCTATGAGGCTGGATCACCGACTACTAGGTATATTGACTCGGAATTTTAGGTAGATTTTCTTACCCTTCTGACTAGTTCCTTAGTTTACTCTTTTAGTTGTTTAGATAGATGCTAGTTAAGCTCGAGTCATTCCTATTTTCAAGACTAACGAATCGTGAGTATTTTCAAAGGACAACCCTTGGGATGCTACGGAATTTTCAAAGGACATATCTTTTCTCAAAAATACCATTGCCCATACTTTTCTAAAAAACCACGATTCGTACCATTTCAAAACACTAAAACTGTATGACTAGTACATTGATACGTTATTTTTTAATGCTACTTTCACTATTCACATGTTCTGTCACTTTTATGTCGTTCTCATTACATTGCATATTTATTACATGTGTTTTCTTCAGTTATTATGAACTTGTCTGTTAGGACACCAGCACTATTATCGATGATGTGTATGCTCCATGTACACTTGCTTGCCGGCTCACACACATCATCATCGGTAATTGCCATGTTACGTACACTTTAGAATACATTACTTCATTGATATAACCTGCTATCTGGTAGTTTCAACATATTATTAGTATGCTTGCTCTCATATGCTAGTTTAGATATTGCATTCCTTACTTGATACCCCATACATTGTATATTCATTTCGTTATTCTATATTGTGGGCTTATGCCGATATTCACTGTTCATTGACTCGTGATTTTGAGATTCAGATCTTTCATGAGATTTCTGGATTTGGGAAACCGCACATGAAATTTTATAAACTTATGATTATTTTAGAAGAGAATGATGCGGTTTTTCTTTGATATGATATTTCGTGTCCACCATGATATTTTCTCAGTTCTGGAGCTGTATTATATACCTTATTCGAGGAGGGGGATGCACCATCTGCGGATACATGGTGGACCCGGTAAGATACCCTGGGGCGAGAGTGATTTCGTAGGGATGACGATGAGCCTGGAAGGGGGAGCACTACCTTCCGGTGATTGTATAGAAACTCGATGGATATCCAGAGGATACCGTTCGGAGTTATGAGAGAGATGGATATAAGAGACGATCTTAGGATGCGGCGCCTGAGATATGAGGTTTTACGTGTCGATGTTGGACACGATTTGCATGATGTTTCGAGTGTCGGTTATGAACACTCAGGTGTTTTCATGATTTTTGTGTGTCGTTGCTGGACATACGTTGAATGATGCTTTCATACATGATACACATGATATGTTGTTATTTATGACACGGACATGAGTACTTTGATATCACACTTATGTTCTACTATTACCCTTGTTATTATATTATGGTATGATCTAGGAGATCGTTATACATTCGGTTTCTACTTGGTGATGTCTTCTACTCACGAGTTGGCAACTCACCCCTGTTGTGCCACAGTTTCTTGCAGGTTTTGCCGTACAGGTTCTATGGCGGCTTTGCTGGCACACCACGGTGATTGCTTTGGTAGGTGGGTTCACTTGCATCGTGACCACCGTTGTACTTTTATTTATTTCATTTGTATCTAATAAGCTTCGTCAACCAGATTCGTATATTTAGTAGACTTAGATAACCAAAACTTGTATATTCTTTCGGCCTTAGAGTCACGTTCATGTATTTATTGATGTTTTCTGGTTTTCTTTATGATGCTTAGTTTTCTTGCTTTCTTTCTGAGTTTTGATCCTCGCCCTTCGGCGTTGTATATTCATTTTATCTTGCATGGTTGTTCCGCCGATTGGCGAAGAGCTAGCTCCCGCTTGGGGATGCCTATATTTATATTTGCTTGTACTGTTTTTGGGTTAAAAATTACAAAGGAGGTGCTGCCCAAATTTTCAATGACGAAAATGTTTTCAAGTGTATACAAACATTGGGTTTTCGTATACTATTATCTATGTTTTAAAGAAGAACTTGTTTTCATTATACCTTATTTCAAAACTTCACATCCAATATTTTCCCTAAAAGGATTAGATTTCTGGGCTTTTGGCTTACTTGTATTAGGTGTAGTCCTATAGACTTCACTTGATGCGAGTGCCAGTCACTTTCCTTATTCGGGTCGTGACAAAGTTGGTATCAGAGCGCTGGGTTTAACCTTGGTTCGAGTCTAGGTTTGACTATGCGGAGTCTAGGGCGTATATATATATTCTAAACCTAGGCTTGACCTTACGAAACTTAGACTTGGCTGAGGGGGTATTAGACCCGAACTTTCGTCGTGTAGGTTGACCTTGGTTGATAGAGTAGGTGACTTAAATAGAGTGACGTACCGTGTGTATGTTCTGCGGCATACTTACGATACGCTACTCCGCTTAAGAAGCCTTAGGATGTACATTTCTTAGGAAATGTAATTCTATTCGTTCCTATGATCTATCATCATCGATGTCGGATTGTGGTTTCTGTTACAACGGTTACACGAGCAAAGAGAGAGCTGTGGCTAGAGGTGCGGTCAGCATGAGCTCGTCAGGAACGAGGACTGACCAGGTTGTTTCCGGTAGTATACGAAACACGTCGATATATGGTTATTTGGATTTTTTCCGTTGACACGAGCGTTCGAGATCAGCCCAGATGATTGGGCTATTGTCAGAGGAGCCAGCTGTTGCTGAATTTGATAAGATATCGCCCCTAGATATTTGAAAGCTATTGTAGCATGTGGTAACACTCAAGAATGTGATAGAAGATCGCTAGTCACCCTTGGATAAGACTAGGACCTTTTATTCGTTGGATGCTTTGATGCGAGATCATTAGATGGACTAACTTCAGTTAGAAGAGGACCTCACACAGGCGTGTTGTGAGTCGATTGAGAAAAGATGAGCGAGAGCGTATTACCCTAATGATTTGGATGAGTTCCCGAGGACGTTGTAGCCAGATGTTGTCTACAGGATATTGGAGATGCCGAGTTTGTAACTTCGAAAGAGACTGTAAATATGAGTACAACCAATTGGAGCGCTGTACACATAACTACGAAGAGATGATTCCGAATTGGTCTATACCGAAGGGAAGCGGAGTAAGAGATTCGTACGAGATCTTGATGATATAATGTTCCACTCCGTTGACATCAGAGACTGGATGCCTATGCAGAGGCGTTGAATGCAGCCATAATTCCAGAGAAAAGTCATGAAGAGAATGCAGCTGTCCCGCAACCAAGAAATGGATTAAGTAAAGAGTGATGACTTCCGGGCAGTCCGGCAAGGACAAGGTTTGGGAGAGACCCCGACAGAATCTTTCTGGAATACTATACGAGAAGTCTTAGACCCAGGATCGGTCTTATCACGCACACTCAGCGGGTCAGAGCCGGCATCATTGATGAGACATGTTATGAATAACCATGATAATTGGTCAGAAGATCTTCAGAGGGTGCGCTAGAGAAGAACTGTTTCTGTCATTACTCCGTATCGGGCTGTTTAGCCGAGGAGTCAAGTAACTGGTAAGCCGTAGAGATAATCAAGACCGAAGGGTAGAGGTGCCAGACCGTGAACAGGAGGCAAGTAGATACTTGCTCTGCTAGCTTTGGATGCACTGACACCCTTCGACATTGGAGGAGAGACACATCGATGACAGTACTTATTATTTGTGATTTGGTGATTCGGATATCACGTTTTCATTGTTTTGGATTCTGGTATTGTGAGGATTTCGTTTTTATGATTGTTATTTCCTATGTGCACCACAGTTGCACATGATTCGTATTTTTATGTATCAGTTGTGCTAATTTTGTTTTGTGCACATTCATTGCAATCGATTCGATTTTATGCCGTCTGAGATATTTGATTTGGGTTTCATACGTATGGTGTACATATGATTTGAATTGTGCTTTCGGCATAGTTTTCATGAACTTTTAGCACCTTGATTTGGTTTTATGCATGCTGATGCACATGTTTATAAGTTTATGCTCTGTAGTATACTTGAGTTTGGATTGATGTATGTTGTATACAGTCGATTTCGATTGAGAGTTCGATATTTGTTTTCGTACACCATGTGCACTTGATTGAGGTTTTTGCGCACACTTGGCGCCCTTGATGCTATTTTGTGCACACCAGATGCACTAAATCGAGATTTTTCGTGCATATTAGATCCACCTGATATTGTTGTCGTGCACTCCCGTTGCACTCGGCATATGCTTTCATGCACACCTGTTACACTTAGATTTTGTTCTGTGCTCATGTATGACACTTGGTTTTGATTTCGATTTCCATGCGCACCAGGCGCACATGGTATTCTTGTTTACATTTTTGGGATGATTTCCTGTTGAGCATCATGTTATTATGATATTTACTATTTGTAAGTGCACGGCAGCGCCCCAGCCGTCAATCCGACGCCGGAATGCGGAAACGAAACTTTTACAAAAATTATAAACCGGCACTACCGCACACTATAAAACCCGGATCGGGCCATTAACCTAATGCTAGCAAACATGACAATGAGTAGGAAGCTATACCGAGCGATCCGTGTCCTTCGGTCTTCGGCCTCCGTCCCGATCTCCTCGCGGAATCTCCGGTCTTAATCTCCTCGTCGAAACGGGCACCACATCGCCGGGTTCTTTTACGGGCTCCCACCTCTGGACCGAGGTAAGTCGGGCACGAAGTTGGCGAGTCGATATGTCCAAGAATACTGTAGGCTAGTGTAGAATAGTTTGTCTCTTTGGGGTGATTGAAGTTTCCATTTATGCATGTGGAGGAGAAAAAAGAACTTTGGAGAGAGGTGAGGAAATTTGTAGTAAGCCAAATGAGATGAAGAAATTTCCCACACCAAAATGAATCTCCCCCTTTCTCAAATGTGTGGCCGGCCATTCTCATGGTGAAGGGAAAAATGATCATGGAATAAAGCAAGTGGAAAAAGTGTATGATAATGAGAAAATAATGTCACCTCAAATCGTATCCAAATCCTTTCTCATTTAATGCAAATGAAAAGATGAAAAAGGAATCTAATAATGCTAGAACCATCATGATAAACCATATGCCACAAAGAACCCTCCACAATTGCTAATTTGCACACTTGCAAATTAGGCCCTCCATCAGAAAAATCCGGCCGTGAAGGAACAAAGGAAAACTGGCCGAAACGGAATGTAAACTGGCAACTTTAGAAAACTGATCCCGTAATAAATTACAGGAAAACCCCGCGACTGTATATACATACCCGCATTTGTATTCCGACCGAATAAAAATGCAATGAGACAAAATCTACACTGTACAATACTAGGACCCGGCTTAAACCAAAGCCCGCTAGTATTATCCGTCCGATCATGATCCGTGCAATACCGCATGTATAAGATCGAACCCTGCCATATATCCATACGGCCTCTACAGCGTTTTGCCCGAAACTTGAGAAACTGTCTGTGGGGGACTCTAAAGACTCGTCAATACTTTGGCTGTGGATTTAACCACTAGCACGTCAGAGGTATTAGCCATACGTAACGGGCTACCAGGTATTGACCAAAAGGGACGTCTGTAAGAGAACTCATCCTGACACCCTACTGAGCCTGTCAGTGACAATATCCGTACAGTCCGGTCCGTTCGTCTATGAGCATCGCATGGCGGGCCTAGGGGGTTGGTAAAAGTCAGACCCCCAAAAGCGGTACAAGTCGTGTCGGAGTGTAGCCCAGAACACCCTGAGATACTACTGGAATACCTACCAGTATATCTCCTGTCTTGGCCAAGGACTTCATGTAATGGCTCTCCTAGACACTGCGCGACCTCACCCCCAATATCGGGAGAGACGAACCCCTGAAGATCCGCTCACTGCCTCCATGTGGCTCGGGACTGTACCCAACTAAAACCTATTTGCAAGACTCCTTTGAGCGTGGTAGGGTAGTAATCAAAGTACAGTAGGAACTCACACGGGACAAATGACGATCTCAGGTCGATGAACTAACCTGTACTGTTGTCACCAGGGAACTGCTATCTGACGTCAGGTATAAGACCAACTAGCATGTTCCCGGCGAGTCTTGTCCAGTGTACTCATAACCTAATGAGCACCTGTATACATCTTAAGTGAACCAACTGACACCAGTGACTTGTGAGACCGGCCACCGCCCCTCGTCGGGGTCTCGACTGTATACACTAGTCTACTCTGGAGTATCGATGCCCTGTCTCGAAAACTCTCACGACTAGGGACCTTTTAAGGATGTGCTTATAGACCCCAGCTCTCACGTATATGATCGCCCTCATACTGCTGGCAGTCAAGCAAGAATCCTAAGGGCTCTATCAACGTGCAATAGTGACTTGTAAAGTCACCTAAAGCAGTACACGATGATAAAGATAAATCAGATAGCATATTATCATCTTGAGTAAGACTGTCCTGCCGGCATAGGTCCTCCCTCAATCATTGCAATAACGTGCCTGTGATCCAATAAATGACTCTGAGGGCACTATATCCAACACTATTTAGTTTAGTAACTGAGCAGGACTAGTCCGAGGACAATACCTGAGTATTTTTGCATCTCTAACTGCCGAAGGGATTTCCAAAAAGCGCTATAGTCTCAATATTTTCCTACGTGTCCAGGATGACACGAAACCTTATGAAGGATACCCTTCTAAATTATTTTCAAAAGGCGGAACGTGTATGTTAAACAAAAGATATGTATGTATAGCTATTTTCCTTATAATGGACGTCGGTTACTTGTGCCGCGATACGCGCATCGCACGGCGGGTTGAAAAAAAAGGGTTTGGCATGCATTTCTATTTGGATGTTTTGGATGATTTTACAACGATGCGTACTGTATACGTATTATCGTTTTGAGTATATCATATTGGTTTTCGTATTGGATTTTGACACTGTATATTCGCCATAACTCCGATGATTGCATGACGCTTGACGAAGTTTGATTTGAGTTTTACCCTCGTTTTTATGCGCATGCATTGCGCTAAGATATGTTTTATATATTCATGATACTCATAGCCCCGTTGATTTGATTTATCGATTGAAATATTTTAGTATTTGGGGGAGTTTTAAATTTAAATTCGGGGACCGAATTTATTTAAGGGGGGAAGATTGTAACATGTCAGAAAATAAAATATTTTTTTTAGGAATTTAAATAATTAAAATAATAAATATTATGAGTATCTTAAAGTAAGGAAATTGGTTTTAATGAAGTTGTATAATTATATACCGATAGTTGGAAAATATTTGGAAAATTAATTTGAATTATTGATTTTGTAAAGAAATTATGTGAATTGAGCATTTGTAGACTTTTAAATAATTATTGTATTCTATGAAAATACTAAATTTGATTAATATGTATTAAAATTGTGCATTAAGCATGTTACAAATACTTACTACATTTTTATTATATGCACCATGGCTCCTTTTAAAAATAATTTGTTTTGAGTTTAAAATAAAAAAAGAAAAGAAATAAAAGATAGAGAGTGTGTGTGAGGTGACATGTATCATGTGAGGGTGAGAGAGAGAGAGGGGGTGAGAGGGAGAGATTTATTCCACAACCTTTTACACAATTCATCACCTCTTCACTTCTTCATCTCCTTCTCTTTCATCACCTTCATCTTCCTCCTCTACCACCCTTACAACCATCCCAAATCCACACCAAAACCATATATCCCCTTCACTAAAATTATGCACAAGCCCACTACAAGCATGGTGGACCAAACAAGTCAAGATTTTGAGCACTTAGGGCAACTCAAGAAAATTCTTGAGTTGCCAAATGATGTATAACCCTACACCTTTGTTTAGAATTTTAGTTTTCTAAATTCATGTAGTAGTTTTGAGTTGATTAAATAAGGTTTAGCGATCTTGGAAATTTCCAAGGTGAGGTTTAGGGTATGATTTGGTTTGTGAAGGTGTATTTGAGGTGTAGTGATATTTTACACGACCTTAGAGATTTCTTTTCTGGAACAAAACCGAGACTTAAACCCAAAATACAATCCTAGAATTTTCCAACATCGGTTTTGTGATTTTTTTGAGGTTTACAGGGAATCTGGAGAAAGTTGGGAACCTTTTAAGAAAATCAAACAAACCCAAAGACCTAATTAGACCAATAGGAGACCACCACCAAAAGACGAGACCAAAATTCAAAAGTGGGGCCGGCAGGGGCGGTTACTGTAGCACTATTGGCCGACCAGATTTTGGCTTCTGATGTTGGGTTTAGGCCTATAGCTCACACTCCTCATAATTAGCCACTGTATTGTTCCTTTTTTCCTAAATTACCCAAGGAAAAATCTGGGAGCGTTTGAGTTAATAATAGCAATGGTTTTCCAATTTCTAAAACATGTATTTTGGCATTTGATTGCGGATTTGGTCGTTGGACGTTTGTACGTCAACGACGAGGGTATTATGATTATTTTTGCATTCGTAGGCTATAGGTTCTAACCTATGAGCACTTCATGTGTCATATCGGTTTTTGAATCGAATTTTGATGCGATATGATATATTTTGTGATATGTAGGTAGCCTCATGTGAACTTCGAACAATAAGGAAGAGCGTGGCATCTTTGACTTTGGCAAGTGAGGATTAAGGTGAGTAGATGTATATCTATATGGGATGTCGGGTGGATGGCGTATAGCACCCCCGCAAATGTTGAATAGGGTTATTACCATGTTATTATGAGTTTGGATGTGGTATTGGATACTTAGCGAATAGGGTATTGAGAAGACTTTAGGTTAGATTAGGTTGATTTAGGAAGACCTATCCAGAGGATGATTACCTTAGAGGCAAATTACAGGTTTCATGTATTCACACACACACGCACATGCACACCCGCATACTTGACTGTGTATATGTGTGTATATATATATGTGTGTAGGTTTATTTTATATATATATACATACATATACACATGAGATGGGGATAGTATATGATACTTGGAGATGAGTCGATATGATCGGGCATGATGCCGTGAGTTTTGATATGTGATTGAGTCATAATATGATACATGACGTGATATTATAGTGAACCGTTAGGCAATGTGTATTCATATATACGACAATATGTGTTGATGATATTGGAATGTACAAGAGTTTAGAACAGTACCCCTGATCATGATATTGTTCGATGATGATACCATATGAATGATGATGTATATATAATAGTTGACCCGTTCACTCGATTTTGGGGATGCCGTACGATGGATTTTACCGTACGAGGTATAAATATGATGATTGATCCGCACTCTTGACTCGAGGATGCCATACTATGTATTATACAGTACGTGAAGCTATGAGGCTGGATCGCCGACAACTAGGTATATTGACTCGGAATTTTAGGTAGATTTTTTTACCCTTCTGACTAGTTCCTTAGTTTAGTTTTTTAGTTGTTTAGATAGATGCTAGTTAGGCTCGAGTTATACCTATTTTCAAGACTAACGAATCGTGAGTATTTTCAAAGGACAACCTTAGGGATGCTACGGATTTTTCAAAGGACATATATTTTCTCAAAAACACCATAGCCCCTACTTTTCTAAAAAAACCACGATTCGTGCCATTTCAAAACACTAAAACTGTATGACTCATACATTGATACATATATTTTATAATTCTACTTTCACTATTCACTTGTTATGTCACTTTTATGTCTTTATCATTACATTGCATATTTATTACATATGTTTTCTTCAGTTATTATGAACCCATCTGTTAGGACACCAGCACCATTATCGATGATGCGTATGCTCGACATACACTTGCTTGCCGGCTCATACACATCATCATCGGTAATTTCCATGCCGCGTACACTTCAGACTACATTACTTCATTGATATAACATGCCAAAAGTGGGGATGGCAAGATTCACACTTTGTGTCAACGAACGCTCTTTGGCACTGGTTATTGGAACTATTCACACTTAATTAACGGGAAAGCGGGATTTTGCTTTCTTTCTATCGGGCTTACGAGACGTGGACATTTGCGCTGGCTAGCATTAGGGCGGGACTTGTTAGGCGTCGAAACTTGTTCGCTTTCAACTAGATCAGATTCTATTCTAGGCCTATGATACTGTAGTGAATCAATTGGTAGTTTCAACATATTATTAGTATGCTTACTCTCATATGCTAGTTTATATATTGCATTCCTTACTTGATACCCCATGCATTTTATATTCATTCCGTTATGCTATATTATGGGCTTATATCGATATTCACTGTTCACTGACTCGTGATTTTGAGATTCAGATCTTTCATGATATTTCTGGATTTGGGAAACCGCACATGAAATTTTATAAACTTATGATTATTTTAAAATAGAATGATGCGGTTTTTCCTTGATATGATATTTCGTGTCCACCATGATATTTTCTCGGTTCTGGAGCTGTATCATATACCCGATTCGAGGAGGGGGGTGCACCGTCTGCGGGTACATGGTGGACCCGGTAAGGTACCCCGGGGCGAAAGTGATTTTGTAGGGATGACGATGAGCCTGGCAGGGGGAGCACTACCTACCGCTGATTGTATGGAAACTCGACGGATATCCAGAGGATACCGTTCGGAGTTATGAGAGAGATGGATATAAGGGCCGATCTTAGGATGCGGCGCCTGAGATATGAGGTTTTACGTTTCGATGTTGGACACGAGTTGCATGATGTTTCGAGTGTCGATGTTGGACACGAGACCTTGATGAGATCAACAAGGATATGCGACTGTCCTAACTAATCGCATCATATGCAAGCAAGAAGCATCAATTAGCTACCGTACACTACGCCTTGATGATGTCAACAAACGTAGAACGAATACTAAGTAATACTTCCTGTGTTAGTTATATGTATGCCCTAGAGGCCATTATTGTACATATGATGTATATTATAGTGGATACTTGGACATATATAGAGAGAACTTTCTTGCTCGACATGATAGTATGCTATCTGGTTGCTCTTTATCTTAACATGTAGAATTGTATTGTGATACTGTCTTGCTCTCACATGTTGATAAAGCCCTTAGGATGTGTACTTGACTACCAAGACTATGATGGAGATTATACTAGCAGGGACAGGGTAGTCCACAAGTTCATCCTTTAATTGTTCCTAGTCGAGGGTGTATCGAGACATGGCATTGATATTCCAGAGTAGACTAGCGTATACGCTTCTTGACCCATATGATGGGCGATGGATGATCCAACATCCATTGGTGTTTGACATCAAAGATGGTATACGGGTGCTTAGTGGAGACTGGATACACTGAACAGGACTCGCCGAGAACTCCTAGTTGGTATTATACCTATCGTCAGATAGCAGTTCTCTGGTGACACTGGTACAGGTTATTCTGTAGACCCGAGATCGTCATAGAGTCGTGTGTGATTCCCACTGTGCTTTGATTTTCACCTTACCACGTTCAAGAGAATGTGCAAAACGGTGGTTTTTGGGTACAGTCCCGAGTCACATGGAGGCAATGAGCGATAGGAGAGGATTCGTCTCTCCCGGTATTGGGGGTTGATGTTGCGCTGTGCTCGATTGGCTATAACAGGAAGTCCCTGGCCAAGGCTGATAGGGAGATTTACTCGTAAGAGTTATCAGTAGTTTCTCGACCCATTATGAGCCTCACATCGGCATGACTTATCAGTTACTGGGGTCTGACGTTTACCACCCCTAGACTAGATATGCGACATATCAGACGAAGAGACCGGACTGTACGGTAGTGTTACTGACAGGCTTTGCAGGAGTTTAGACAAGCTTGCTTGTTGATCTTCTGATCACTCAATACCCGGGTAGCCGTTACGTCCAGCTAGTACCGCTGGCGGCTTATGGGTGACTGATATGATCATCACCTACTGCCGGCGTATTGACGAGTCTTTAGAGTCCTACACAGAGGTTTCCTGGCTCAGGCGAAACGAAGTAAGAGCACATATGTGATATGTGCGGGACCGATATTAATACGAGTATGTGATACCATATTCTATTCTCACGATATGTGATATCGGTCGGTTATATGTGATATAGCCGGGTTATCGAATCAAGTGTTGATTCGATAAGTTGATACATGTGATATTAGTCGGTTATATGTGATATAGCCGGATTATTAAATCAAGTATTGATTTAATAATTTAATTTATAACTATATATATTTGATATATTAGTTTACATTAACTAATATTAGCTCACTTAAGAATTTCTTTACCTCACTTGTATACATTTAATATATATGTGACATATGTTAATTGTATATGTTTCCTTTTGTGCCATGCTTGATGATACATGGGTGTATAAGAATTAAACCATTCCATAAGATAATTAGGGTTTTATTTATTTAAAGTAAATACAAAATTGGTGGAAATTTTTCATAGTTGATGCTTAGTGGAAGCTTGTAGAAACCTTTGACTTAGTCCACTAATTTTGTCTTGCTATAGATATTTATTAACCCAACCATTATCTTATACCATGGTCAAGTCTCTACATAAGTTATATGAGATATTATCTCACCCATGGTTTGTTAGTTATATGTATGCCCTAGAGGCCATTACTGTACATTGGATGTATATTGTAGTGGATGCTGGGACATATATAGGTAGGACTTTCTTGCTCGACATGATAGTACGCTATCTGGTTGCTCTTTATCTTAACGTGTATACTTTCTGTCTCTCTGTTACATGTTGATAAAGCCCTTAGGATGTGTACTCGACTTCCAGGACTGTGATGCAGATCATACTAGTGGGGCCTGGATAGTCCATGAGTACATCCTTCAATGTTCCTAGTCGAGGGAATATCGAGACGGGGCATCGATATTCCAAAGTAGACTAGCGTATATCTTCTCGACCCATGCGATGGGCGATGGATGATCCCATGTCCATTGGTGTTTGACATCAGAGATGGTATACGGGTGCTTAGTGGAGACTGGGTACACTGAACGGACTCGCCGAGAACTCCCAGATGGTATTATACCTCACGTCAGATGGCAGTTCTCTGGTGACACTGGTACAACTTAGTCTGTTGACCCGAGATCGTCATAGAGTCTTGTGTGTCTCCCACTGTGCTTTGATTTCCACCCTACCACGGCTCTACTGAGTCGTGCAAACATGTGGTTTTTGGGTACAGTCCCGATTCACATGGAGGCAATGAGCGATAGGAGGGGATTCGTCTCTCCCGGTATTGGGGGTTGATGTTGCGCTATGCTCGACTGGCCATAACAGGAAATCCCTGGCCAGGGTTGCAGTGACCTACTGGTAAGTGTTATCAGTAGTTTCACACATGTCATGGACTTCATGTCGGCATGAATTATCGAGCTACTGGGGTCTGACGTTTACCACCCCTAGGCGAGATATGCGACATATCAGACGAACAGACCGGACTGTACGGTAAGTGTTACTGGTTGGATTCACAGGAGTGTAAGCGGGCTTGCTCGTCGATCTTCTGATCGCTCAATACCCGGGTGGCCGTTACGTTTAGCAGACCGCTTGCAGTTTGTGGGTGTTTGATATGATCATCACCTGCTGCCGGCGTATTAACGAGTCTTTAGAGTCCTACACAGAGGTTTCCTGGCTCAAGCGAAACGAAATAGGAGCGCATATGAGATATGTGCGGGACCGAGAATAATTCGTGTATGTGATACCATATTCCATTCTCGCGATGAATGTATCGATTGGTTATATGCGATATAACCTAGTTGTCGAATCAAGGATTGATTAGATAAGCCGATACATAGGATACTAGTCGGTTATATGCGATATGACCGGATCGTTAAATCAAGTGTTGATTTAATGATTTAATGTATAATTATATATTTGATATATTACTTTGCATTAACTAGTATTGGTTCACTTTAAATGGATTTTCTCACTTGAATATCACAAGTTGTATATGTGATATACTTTTGTGCACTTGATTGTATCATGTTTGATGATACATGTTTACTTGGTTAAGTGTAAAGAATTAAACCATGGTTAAGTTAATGATTAGGGTTTTCCTTTTTCTTACTTATTTATTTATTTATTTATTTTTGGAAAAGATAAGAAATGAATGGTAGCTATGTTTGTTTTTAGTTGAAGATTCATGAAGCATTGACTAAGTCACCATTCTTGTC
The DNA here is from genome assembly GCA_030015575.1 of Agapanthus africanus. Taxonomy (NCBI): domain Eukaryota; kingdom Viridiplantae; phylum Streptophyta; class Magnoliopsida; order Asparagales; family Amaryllidaceae; genus Agapanthus; species Agapanthus africanus. Next base: position 823,508,123 of record CM057338.1, on the reverse strand, counting down.
TCATGCTTAACCCTAACCATTTAAACTAACCCTAGTTCATTCTCTACACATAACCAAGGGTTAGTATATGATAAGTATGATTTTTTCTTTTCTATATTCATTAACTTATCATATATTATCTTCTTCTTCTTCTTCTTCTTCAAGAAGAAAAATGTTGATAGCTTCAATGGCAGCTAGCCAAAACAAGTGAGAAATCCAATTCTAAAGTGAACCCACTTCATATTTCTTCATCCTCTACCTCTTGCTAAGTAGTATAGGGTGTTTTCTTCACAAGTTTCATGACTTGGTGAAGTCGGAGTTTGATCTTGTGATGCCTCGACGTAGATCATCTTCGACATCGAAGCCGACGATCAAGCCCGCCCATTCTTCGATGAAGCCGATGCTAGAGTCATGGGTTCGATTTGGACAGCGGAGGGAGATCATCGCGGAGCTTAGGAAGTGGTGGACCGGATCTACAAAGGTTGTAGCCCCTTTCCTTTAGCATTAAATTCGTTTACATGCTTGCATCGCCTATATATCTAGTTAACGATCCGTATTAGGGTTTGCAGGCACCCGTAAAATTGGAATTAGCCATGTTTGATGCCTTGTGAGACTTCATTAGTGTGCCTAGGAACCCTACAGTGGTATCAGAGCCTAGCTAGAGCCTTATGCGATGCGTAGACGGAATTAGAAGTCCGATCGAATCAAAACCCAAACCCAAATTTGCTCTCTGGACAATTTTGAAAATCGTGGTTTTTTCCAGATTAAAAATATGCAGAAAACTCAGTAGAAGATTCTAAGAATTACTGTATAAAACGGGGCCCCTGAATCTATCAAAGCGCGGCGAAACCGCGGCATTAGCATGCTAATGCGGCGGTTCCGCGGCCCTTTTGTCTCCTCTTGCAATAAATTTTGCACAGTAATTCCTAGTTTGCAGTACTGGTTTTCCTGGGAATTTTTAATATTTTTTCAAGATTTGAATTTTCTGGGTTGTATTGGGGACTCGGTGTATCGATTGGATTGTCTAATTTTGTCAGTGTGTTTTTCCGGGTATTTTTCGAATATGTTAAAAAGTTCGACCGGATATAAATACCCACTTTTTCCCCTGCCGGGAAATTTCCAATTGTTGGATTTTTCTGTAGTTTAACGACGTTCTAAGTAGTGCAAGTAACGCGATGGTCCCTCTAGAAGACAACAAACCTTAACTCGATTATGTGACCGTCTTGAACTGCCCTTTGAACCTTCGGGTTTGGGGCAGTACGGCGTGCCACATGTGAGGCGTTGGCTTGACCCTTCTACGGCTGGACCGTTGGTACTGAGGCACGAACTGAATGTTGTTAGACTTATTTCATGTGTTGAGCTGTATCGGGAAAACTTGGGTGTTCGATTGTTCGATCGAAAAGTTTAGCGTTTTCTATTTATCCGGAATGTGATACAACATTTGGAATTCACAAGTAGTTATGAGATAACTGAATGAATGTTATAAACATAGCAGTTTAGTCTCACTTGATCGGTTGCCACGGAGTTTTGATATGATCAAAAGTCCGTTGCAATCACGTAGCGTACGCGGATACTCGCCGGGTAAACATAATAGACAGCCTCACTCCATAGCCCCGACCAAGTGACTGTAGGAGAACCCCGTCGCCGAGAGCATCCGTTCGGGTGCTAGCAGCAGCGGTGTTCCGCCTTAGTGCACTTCGTCGACGGCGTCGGGGGTGCAGTTGCCTACTAAAGTTTGCGACGAGCATTCGATCAAAATGTCGGGAATCCTGTTGAATTGCCCGACTTGGTATTGAAAAGTGTTTTCGATAATGAGACTAAAATGCGGGGTTTATAATTGTTAGGCATGCGATGTCTAAGTAATTCATTTGATTAGGCATGTGATGTCTAAAGAGGTTGCGGATTCCAACTGTTGTAGTTTTACACTTTCTTTTCTGTGATAGTAAGTGTAATATGTGATATCGCCGGTTTCGTTGCTATATGTCAACGACAATTGGGATGCGTATATTTACTTACGTTGATGACATGTGATGTTATGTGTTGCTGGATATGTTATATTGGATCGTCGTGTTTGAATAGCCGGGGGGTTTTTATGTGAGATGAGTGTTTTTCATTTTCATTCATGTAAAAACTTGTATGTAATATTCTGGTATTGGGGCACTTCCAGGTTGCGGAAGTTGTCACCGTTGATGTATATTATTTATTTTTCCGCATTAGGATAGACCCAAGGAGGGGAGCACAGGTAACTGGGTTCTGGGGTCCAGTGGGAGACCAACTCGAGGAGTCGAGTCCGGGTCTCCTAACTCTAGAATTGGTAGGGTTCCTTGCCGCTCTCGTAGGGGTCTAGGGGTGTGGGACTGGCTATTCATCACGACCGTGGAATCCGTGTTTTATACTGACTCGTATTGAAAATACGGACGTCCTAGTATATCCAATATTTCATATGTTTCTTCTGCTGTGATTTATCTGTGATGTGATCATGTGATGTTCTGTGACAGATATTATATATAGTATATATGATATATTATATAGACGTTGCTTATGTTTTACACCCGCGCTAGCCCTGCCTCGCTCTGGCGTTAGTTACCTAACCTAACGGTGCAGACGGGACATCGAGGCGAATGCGGATGGCATAAGCGTACGTTATATTTATCTGTGATGGTTAGGTGGACTTAAATGATGGGATATTCATTAATGAGATTAATGAAAGAAAATAAACCTAATTGATGTTGTGGAATCGAATTTCAAAATAAAAACAGGTAGCTACAGTTCTTGCTTTGCATCGCGGTGTTCATTATAGAACATCCTGCACCTTATTCGATGAGGAAAGGACCGAGATCCCTTCACCGGGAGTGACTCCTTTAGCAATAACTGGCAGATGCTACAACCCTCGGTTTGTCTTTGATCGCTTCTATAGTTTCCGCTTTGCACAGTGATATATATGATATATCCCGCACATCATTCGACGAGGAAAGGGCCGACGATCCCTTCACCGGGAGTGACCCCTTTAGCAAAACTAGAAAAGCCTCAAAAACATTCCATTTAAAAACCATTTGATTCCGCAACGAGATCAAGTTCAAAACGTTAAAGGTTTTCACAAAAAAACCATTCGCAACCCTCTGTCATTTTAGGAAGTAGAGTACTTAGTATTCGTGCTGTGTTTGTTGACCATAGTCAAGGCACAGTGTACGGTAGCTAAGTGATGTCTTCCTACACCACATATGATGCAATTCGTTAGGACAGTCGCGTGACTTTGTTGACCTTAGTTAAGGGTCATGTGGGTGGGTCTAATTAATCATGAAATGACGGGTAGAACTTGACTAGTACTTATGATTTGTTGACCATAGTTAAGGTCATAGGTGCTAGGGGTAAAAACCTTTATCAGGAGTTTCAAGCGTTGAAATTTGCAATGAGATTGCATACCTTCTATGTGATAGTTGGATCCCGATACCCACTGCGAGTAATTGTTACTCCTGGGAGAGTTTTGCACTTTACAATTAGCCGATCAAGTAGGTGTCTAGAAAGGTGTCAACGGGGTTACGCCTCTGGGAAAGCGAGGTTTACAGTAATTAGGTCCGTGCGAAAGCACGGGGAACCTCCCTCAAAGTACCGACACTGGCCTGGCTGAAAGATTGGCGAACTTGTAGAGTGTAATTAATCCCGGCTAGTCTTTCTTTTTAGGGTTTGAAGAAAGATTTGATAAAAACAGTGGGAGCCATCCTGATTAGATAAAATAAATAACCAATCTAATCTTGCAAGAGCGCACGCAGAGTGTTTTCTTCTCTCTCTCTCCAGGTAGCGACCATATCACGTCTTAATCAAGATAATAATATGGATGTATTGACCGAACCCGCTTGTTATACTGAGCTGGGGAACGTTGGTCCCGCTCCGACTTATAATTGTTATAAGACAGAGCAGGAAATAGGGGAATACCAGATTTCCTATGCCGCCTAAACGAAGAAAGTGCATGAGATGCATCTCCTTCGGGTGTGTTCATTATAAAGAACTGTTTCTCAGTATCCTCTGCATCCTGGGTATATGATACTGGATCAGGATCCCAGATATGTAATCTGTTACATAGGGCTACAAAAGGGTAGAAAAACTGAGAACGGGTGATAAGTTTCATGAGACAGAAAACGGGGCAAGTGTTGCAGCCAAGTCTGTTGGTCACTGTCACCCTGTATTACTAATACATTGATTCTGAACAAATGCTATTAGATACCGAACCTGATATACAAAATCATATCAGTCTCTTTATAAGTAAAGAATTGATAAAATTTTGTATTGATGGATAATGTTTTGAACATTTCCTATATCAAAAGTTGATCGGTTCAGGCACGTTATCTAAAAGCATTGACGTTCTAAATCAAAATACAGTTCCTCGTATACAGAACACACACAAGAGGAAGAGTTCAGAAATGAACGAATCATTCTTGAGGTATTGTAGACTAGGTCATATCAAAGTGACCCGACTAGCTGAAGTTACATATAGATGCATATTTAAATCAGTTTTAATTTACATCTTGTGAAACTTGCCAGTCGTGTTACAAAGATATAATGACACCAGCTCTGTTTATTGGAAACAGAGAAAGAGTTAGTGAACTCTTGGGATGATACATGTTGATGTATGTAAGGTCCCCTGTCTACACATGCCAGGACTGGTTCTTTATACTTCATTACGTTCTCTGATAATCTCTCAAGATTCAGTCATATGTTCCTGTTGAAACATGAGTCCGAACCTTTTGAGATATTCACAGAATATAAGCGAGAAGTAGAGAACCAGAATACGGGTATAAGTATTATGTCCTTTGATGTGATCAAGGAGGAGAATACTTGAGCACGGAAATCCTGGACTATTCTAAAGGAGAATGAGATTCTCTCTCAGCATTACTCCTCTGTATACACCATAGCACGATGGTATATCGGGGCGGAGCAGATACACCCTATTTGATATGGTGTGCTCTATGATGAGTACTACTGAGTTGCCTATTTCCTTTTGGATGTTATGCACTTGAGAACCTGCATACCTATTGAATTAGGTTCAAATCAAATCAGTTGCCTACCATTTCATATGTGATATGGAAAGGGAAGAGACCATATCATAAGCTAGTTAAGATTTGGGGTTGACCGGCCTATGTCTAAAAGAAAAATCCGGACAAGCTCGAGGCAAGGTCTGTAATGTAGAACTGGAAGTGTTCCAGCTATACAAATTACAGCAGATGATTTGGTAGAACCGAAGGATTCAATAGTAACCAATTAACCTCAGCCTCTCCGCCGATCTAGTAGGGTTCCTCACCCACCTGAGAGATACCTTGGTTTCTCGATGACAGTGGGAGCATGGAATGCATCATGAGATGATGACCCAACTAGATTCGAGCAGGCCATCAAGAGTAGGGACTCTGTAAGAATGGCTGGATGCTTAGCGGTCTGAGATGGAATCCATATACACCAACAAAGTATGGACTTTGGTTGCTATATCTGAAGGGTTAAATCCCCATCAGGAGCAAGTATATCTTGAGAAGATTACTTGGTGTAGATGGAAAAGTTGAGACTTTCAAAGCTAGACTTGTTAAAGGTTTTAGTCATCAACCAGGTGTGGATAATGATGAAACCTTTTCTAGGGACTATGCTTGAGTCCATCCAGATCCTACTTGCCACGGCTACATACCATAACTACGATATCTAGTGGTTGGGTGCCATGACTACTTTTCTAAATAATGATTTAGAAGAGAACGTCTATAAGAACACAGCCAGAGGGCTACGTAAACAGTGGGAGCGGCGGAAACGTGTGCAAGATGTTTTATGTGATGAAGCAGGCATCGCGGAGTTGGAACATCTGTTTTGATGAGTTAGTCAAACAGTTTAACATCATCAAAATGGTAGATGAACCTTGTATATACAAAACGATAGTAGAGAGTAAGGTGGTCATCCTCGTATTGTACGTAGACCACAAACTCTTGATAGGAAAAGAGTTTCCTATACTACGATCGGTCGATCTCCTCTTATCACATGGATTCTCCATATAGGATCAAAGTGATACCTCCTAAATCCTGAGTTTTCATCTATGAGATAGATGTAATTGGATGCTAGGATTCTCACTAGATGAAGTGAGATGGTATCAATCGATCCTGGGGAGAATCACTGGAAGGGTTCCAGGGTGATGAAGACGACTGAATGTCAGTCACAGGCATTGTCTTTACCCTCAGTAAAGGGACGGTATGTTGGAAGAGTTCCAAGCTAGATACCGTGGCAAACTAGACGATAAAGGCTGGTAACATCGCTATTAAAGATACTACCAAAGAGGTAGTTTGGGTGTATATTGGTTCATAAGATGAACTAGGTTCCTGCCATTGTATGACAATGGAAGTGTGGCTTCGGCCCTTGAACCCTGGTCACATCAGTGACCCAGACAAATTCTGAGGCGGCATCACCTGATCATGGAGATAGAAGATCTCCAGGTTGATCGAGGTTAGGAGAGTAGACTCAGAGGACAACACGGCGGATCCACTCACGAAGGCCTTTTCCCAAAGAGAGACTTTAGGGGATGGTTGAGTATGTGATACTGCAACCACTGCTACAGATGGCCCTAGTGCAAGTGGGAGATTGTTAGTTATATGTATGCCCTAGAGGCCATTACTGTACATTGGATGTATATTGTAGTGGATGCTGGGACATATATAGGTAGGACTTTCTTGCTCGACATGATAGTACGCTATCTGGTTGCTCTTTATCTTAACGTGTATACTTTCTGTCTCTCTGTTACATGTTGATAAAGCCCTTAGGATGTGTACTCGACTTCCAGGACTGTGATGCAGATCATACTAGTGGGGCCTGGATAGTCCATGAGTACATCCTTCAATGTTCCTAGTCGAGGGAATATCGAGACGGGGCATCGATATTCCAGAGTAGACTAGCGTATATCTTCTCGACCCATGCGATAGGCGATGGATGATCCCATGTCCATTGGTGTTTGACATCAGAGATGGTATACAGGTGCTCAGTGGAGACTGGGTACACTGAACGGACTCGCCGAGAACTCCCAGATGGTATTATACCTCACGTCAGATGGCAGTTCTCAGGTGACACTGGTACAGCTTAGTCTGTTGACCCGAGATCGTCATAGAGTCTTGTATGTCTCCCACTGTGCTTTGATTTCCACCCTACCACGGCTCTACTGAGTCGTGCAAACAGGTGGTTTTTGGGTACAGTCCCGATTCACATGGTGGCAATGAGCGATAGGAGGGGATTCGTCTCTCCCGGTATTGGGGGTTGATGTTGCGCTATGCTCGACTGGCCATAACAGGAAATCCCTGGCTAGGGTTGCAGTGACCTACTGGTAAGTGTTATCAGTAGTTTCACACATGTCATGGACTTCATGTCGGCATGACTTATCGAGCTATTGGGGTCTGACGTTTACCACCCCTAGGCGAGATATGCGACATATCAGACGAACATACCGGACTGTACGGTAAGTGTTACTGGTTGGATTCACAGGAGTGTGAGCGGGCTTGCTCGTCGATCTTCTGATCGCTCAATACCCGGGTGGCCGTTACGTTTAGCAGACCGCTTGCGGCTTGTGGGTGTTTGATATGATCATCACCTGCTGCCGGCGTATTGACGAGTCTTTAGAGTCCTACACAGAGGTTTCCTGGCTCAAGCGAAACAAAATAGGAGCGCATATGAGATATGTGCGGGACCGAGAATAATTCGCGTATGTGATATCGTATTCCATTCTCGTGATGAATGTATCGATTGGTTATATGCGATATAACCTAGTTGTCGAATCAAGGATTGATTCGATAAGCCGATACATAGGATACTAGTCGGTTATATGCGATATGACCGGATCGTTAAATCAAGTGTTGATTTAATGATTTAATGTATAATTATATATTTGATATATTACTTTGCATTAACTAGTATTGGTTCACTTTAAATGGATTTTCTCACTTGAATATCACAAGTTGTATATGTGATATACTTTTGTGCACTTGATTGTATCATGTTTGATGATACATGTTTACTTGGTTAAGTGTAAAGAATTAAAACATGGTTAAGTTAATGATTAGGGTTTTCCTTTTTCTTACTTATTTATTTATTTATTTATTTTTGGAAAAGATAAGAAATGAATGGTGGCTATGTTTGTTTTTAGTTGAAGATTCATGAAGCATTGACTAAGTCACCATTCTTGTCTCATGCTTAACCCTAACCATTTAAACTAACCCTAGTTCATTCTCTACACATAACCAAGGGTTAGTATATGATAAGTATGATTTTTTCTTTTCTATATTCATTAACTTATCATATATTATCTTCTTCTTCAAGAAGAAAAATGTTGACAGCTTCAATGGCAACTAGCCAAAACAAGTGAGAAATCCAATTCTAAAGTGAACCCACTTCCTATTTCTTCATCCTCTACCTCTTGCCAAGTTGTATAGGGTGTTTTCTTCACAAGTTTCATGACTTGGTGAAGTCGGAGTTTGATCTTGTGATGCCTCGACGTAGATCATCTTCGGCATCGAAGCCGACGATCAAGCCCGCCCATTCTTCGATGAAGCCGATGCTATAGTCATGGGTTCGATTTGGACAGCGGAGGGAGATCATCGCGGAGCTTAGGAAGTGGTGGACCGGATCTACAAAGGTTGTAGCCCCTTTCCTTTAGCATTAAATTCGTTTACATGCTTGCATCGCCTATATATCTAGTTAACGATCCGTATTAGGGTTTATAGGCACCCGTAAAATTGGAATTAGCCATGTTTGATGCCTTGTGAGACTTCATTAGTGTGCCTAGGAACCCTACATGGTTTCCTCTCTCATTCATTCTATTCTCTTCATCTTCTTCTTCATCAAGAGTGAAATCTCTAGCTTTTGAGGAGGTGAGGAAAATTAGTGAGAAAAATATTTTTAAAGTGAGCAAAATTCCTACTTCAACATCCTCTACTAGACTAGCTATTTAGTTTAGGGTGTTAGCTTCACTAATCCCTAATTAGTGAAGTGGTAGCTTTGGTTGCTGTCTTCTCGACGTAGATCATCTTCGGCCTCGAATACTTCGTGCAAACTTGTTTCTTTCATCTTGTGGAGCCATTCTAGAGTCCGGAAGATAACTACTTAGAGCGAAGGGACTACTACACGGAGCTATTGAAGTGAAGGACCGGTCTACAAAGGTTGTAATCCATGTTCACTTAGATGTAAAGTTGTTTACATGTTGTATTGTCTAATTCTCTAGTTAAGATTCTATGGTTAGGGTTATGTAGCATGATAAAATTTTGAAAACGGCATGGATGATGCCTCCCAAAACCTTGGTGTCGTGCTAAGTAAAACTATATCCTGAAATGACAGAGGAATACGGCTGGTTTTGAAAAAAACTTTTAATGTAATGAACTTGATATCATTGAAGGAACCGACTGGTTTTGCAAATTTATAGTAACATAAACTTTTACTTAAGTTCGAACTCCCGGTGAAGGGATCAAGGCTCTTCTCTCATCAAATGAGGTACAGGATATTCCTAACCGAATATCTCTATGCAAAGAAAAAGAATACGGCTATAATATCTTTTGGAAAATATTGGTTCCATCAACATATTCTAGGTTTGTTTTCTTTACATTAATCTGAATTAATACAATCCCATCAATTAGTTAGTCACATATTATCTAGTATCTTGTCACACCATTACAGAAAAAGCATGATATGAAAAGAAATATAAAATGCACATATACGCCATCCGCATTCTCCATGGGGCCTCGGGTCTTCACCGTAAGGTTACTTAACTTACGGCAGGGCGGGGAAAGGGCTAGCGCCGGTGCAAAACGTATATAACATTTGTTTATATATCAGATATATCAGCATATATATATATGTATATGTATGTATGTATGTATGTATGTATGTATGTATGTATATATATATATATATATATCATCGCAGGCAGATGCATGCAATGAACATCACAGAATATGGAAAAGCGGATATCCTAGGAATAACGCGTTTCGATTGAGCCGCTCACGAAACACAAAATTCCACGGTCGAGTGAATAGCCCATACATCGTCGATCCTTGACTCCTACGAGCACGGCATGTTGGATATAGTGCCCTTAAGTCAATTATTGTAGTCGTAGGCATGCGATTGTCATGATTGAGGGAGGACCTATATGGGTAGAACAGTCTTACTCAAAATGATAGTATGCTATCTGGTTTGTCTTTATCATCATGTACATGCATTATGTATTATTACGTATCACTATTACATGTTGATAGAGCCCATAAGATTCTTTCTTGACTACCAGCGTTATGATGGCGATCATACATGTAGGGGATGGATAGTCCATAAGCACATCCTTAAATGTCCTTAGTCGTGGGAATATTAAGACTGGGCATCGAAATTCCGGAGTAGACTGGTGTATATGTTTCTAGACTCCGACGAGGGACGATGGTTGGTCCTACAGCCATTGGTCTTTCGCACCTAAGATTGTATACAGGTGCTCACTATGGGTGAGTACACTGGACGGACTCGTCGGGAACATGTTAGATGGTATTATACCTATTGTCAGATAGCAATTCTCAGGTGACATGAGTACAGGTTAGTCCTTCGACCTGAGATCGTCATTTGTCTCGTGTGAGTTCCCACTGTGCTTTGATTACTACTTTACCACGGTTCAAAAGAGTCGTGCAAACAGGTTTTAGTTGGGTATAGTCTCGAGCCACATGGAGGCAGTTAGCGGATCGTCGGGGATTCGTCTCTCCCGGTATTGGGGGTTGATGTCGCACTGTGCACGTGTGGCCATCTCCAGAAATCCTTGGCCAAGGTAGATGAGAATTACTGATTTGGATCAATAGTTTCTCTGTGGGTGATGGGCTTCACACCGACATGAAATATCGTGTTATTAGGGGTCTGACTTTATCCACCCCCTAAACCCGACATGCGATACTATTAGACGAAGAGATCGGACTATACAGAGATTGTCACAGATAGGCTTAGTACGGATCCGGATAAGTTTGCTCGTCGGCCTTCCTTTTCGACAGGTACCCGGGTAGCCGTTACGTACAGCTAGTGCCGCTGGCGTGCTTGTGGTTATGGATTTATCCAGTAACTCACTGCCGGCGTACTGTCGAGTCTTTACAGCCCCACACAGAGGGTTTCCCTGGTTCAGGTGAAATGGTGTAGTAGCCGTATTTTGATACGTGCAGGGTTCCAATCGAATGATTATACTAGTTACCCGGACTTTCGATCGGACGGTTGTTAATACTAGCCGGCTTAGGATTGAGCCGGATTATTAAATCAGGTATTGATTTAATAATTTACGTATATATATTTCTATATGTATATTCTAGTATTATATTCTTTGTGTTATTCTATCTCTTTGGGTATTCATATTTTGATACGAATACGGGTATATATATACAGTTGAGTGTATTCCGTATTTATACGGAAAACATTCTAGAAGGTGGACACCTCATTTTAGTTTATCCATTTATTTATTTAAATGTAAAATAAGGTGTAAAGGTAGTGAAGAGAGAATGGTGAGAAACATGCTTAAATAGTGTTGACAAATGAATTGAAAATTCGTTTGTGCAAACTATTCAAGTATGGTTGCTTTATTTTATTTGGAAAATGGTTTTTACAAAACCATGCTTCATATCATACTCTCATTTTGGAGGTTGGATGAACACTTGGTTAGTTTTTTGGAGGAAAATCACTCTCACCATTTGCCTTTCTTGAGCTCCTCCTCCTTCTTCTTGATCTTCCACCCTACCATCTCATGAGTTGAGAATCAAGGGTGGAAAAGAGATAGATATACACTTGGAACGGCTCACTACATCCCTAGACACTCTAGATTAGCAACCTAAAGTCCCTAGTTGCTCCACTATATTTTTAGTGTGGATCTAGAGCTATAAACCACATCCTTCGGGTGGATCATCTTCGACGGAGGAAGACCGGCGGCTAAGCTCGATCAAGGAGACCTCAAGGAGCTAAGGAAGAGGGTAGAAGACCGAAGGACATGGATCTTTTGGTATAACACTTATATCTCAGTAGTTAACCTCTTTGTAGCTTGTTAGTTTCTTGTTTGATTTCGATTCTAGGTTGTTTCTAGCGCCAAGTTTTTAAACACCAAAAATTTTCGTTCCGCAATGGCTGCAGCCGACGTTCAGGACGCTAGGAACCCCAACATGGTATCAAAGCTACCCAAATATTAGAAACTAGTATTAGACTATGAATTAGTTTCAAAACCGAAAAATTCCGATTTCAAAACCCAGTCTCTGTTCTGAATTTTTTTTAAACAAGTGCAAAGACTTAGTCTAGACATGTATGTGACACACGATGAAAACGAGGGCATTCCATCAAAAATTAGCCGGCCAAAACCCTAAAATTCTCGTTTCTGCCTTTTTACTATTCACTTCTGGGCCCCGTTTTCATCCAGTGTCTTGGGTTTTGTAGATTGGTGTTTTTGGTCTTGTTTGATTTCCCCATATTTCACTTAGTGTTGTCTTTGCTTTGGGGGGCAACTTGGAAAGTTTCAAAACTTGAAATTTTACATCGTTTATATCTGTGATGCGGTGTATGTGTTTTTCAAATGTTGTCTATTTGCTATATGTCATTTAGACGGGGTTGCACATACTTTCTTATACTGCTGTGATGTTGATATCTGTGATGGAATGTTCGGATTGTCGTGCGGGATAGCCTCCAGTGCAATGGTAGTTGTACAGTTTTGATTTATTTATATATTCATTATTGTGGGGCGAGCATCCGACTTGTGGACTGCCGTTTCCGCCAGTTTGTATATTCTTTTATTGGGGCACGACCGGGTTGAGGTCGATATCACCTTTGTATATATTTTTTCTTTTCTATACTAGGATTACCCCACGGTGGAGTGCTCAAGTAGCCAAGTTCTAGAGAGCAACGGGCTCGCATCTCATGGCGTTGAGACGGAGGGGACCTTACTCTAGAATTGGCGGGCTATTCGTCGCACTCGTAAGGGGTATAGGATGACCTATGGATGGGTGCTCAATTTACCGGATTCCATGAAGTGTTGGGTGGCCCATTCACTTGTTGATTAGGGTTGCCTCACTTCTGGGATTGGCGGGTAACTTTCCGCACTGATAGGGGTCTTGGTTCTTCATTGCACGGGCTATCCACACGACCGGGGAACGTCGGGTTTCATTTGCGGCTCAAATGAAACCCGGGTCTCCTAAATTATCCGTTATTCTGTTTTGTTTATCGTTTTTCTGTGATGTTGCTTATATCATGCCTGAGACGAATGTTATATATATTTATATATATACTAGTAGATGTTGTATATGTTTTGCACTCGTGCTAGTCCACCCCCAGCTCTGCCTTTAGTTAAGTAACCTAACGGTGCATGACGGGGCCCCGTGGCGAATGCGGATGGCATATACGTACATTGTATTTTTGTTCTTTTCTGTTGTGATAGGGATTAATTGATGGGACCGCATTAATTTTAATTAATGCAAGGAAAATAAACCTAAAAGATGTTGTCGGAACAAATTTCGAAAAACTATAGCTGTATTCTTTTGCTTTGCATAGTGGTGTTTGTTCAGGAATATCCAACACCTCATTCTAGGAGGCAAGAGCCTAGATCCCTTCACGGAGAGTGACCTTTTGAGCAAAAGTTTATGATACTATAGATTACTCGGCTTTTCTTCAAAACCACTAGTTTTTAAAAGCGGAGCCTAAACCACTCATTTTCAAAGCTATTCAGTTCCTTCAACGATATCAAGTTCATTACATTAAAGTTTTTTCGCCAAAAACCAGCCGTAGCCCTCCGTCATTTCAGATAGGTATCTACTAGTATTCATGCTACGTGTTTTGACCTTCGCCAAGGCATAGTGTTTGGTAGCTAGTGGGTGCTTATCTGTAGTATAGATAGATGCATTAATTTAGGATAGGCGTACAGCTGTTTTGACCTTCGCCAAGGGCTTGTACGAATGGGTCTAGATTAATCTGGATAATGACGGGTTGAACTTGACTTGCGACTTATGATGTTTTGACCTTTGTCAAGGTTATAAGCGCTCGGGGAAAAAACCACATCAGGAGTTTTGAACATACAGGAAACTTGCTAGTGTTGCATACCCTCTGGAGTGTGGTATTTTTGGTAGGCTTCCTTCAAAATTATCACACAATGATAGTTGGGTCCTAATCCTATTGTGAGTATCTGCTACTCTTCGGTCACTTTGCAATTAGCTAATCAAGTAGGTGTCTAGAAAGGTGTTAATGGGGCTACGCCTCTGGGAAAATGAGGTTATTTTATTAGGTCCGTGAGAAAGAATGGGCCACCTCCCTTTGAAGTACCAACACTTTCCTGGCCGAAAGATAAGTGAACTTGTAGGGTGTGATTAATCCTGACTAATTCTTCTTTTAGGGTTTGAAGGAGAATTCAAGGAAACAGTGGGAGCCATCCTGATTAGATAAAGTGATTAACTAATCTAATCTAGGTTAGAGTGCACGCCGAGTGTTTCTTTTCTCTCTCTCTTTGGTAGCGACCATGACCTGACCTTAAACTAAAACTCATAAACCAAGTTAATGGAACTTTCTTAAACACTTTGGCTTTTGGATTTTCATGATTCACGATAAAGTCGCATATATCCCTGCCGCTCCAACTTTCCCTTTGCATTTCTCCAGAACACCCCGTATCACTACGAAGATCTATATTGCTTGGGTATGCTATCGTATAGTTACATACAAACTCGAAGAAACTTGTTTCAGTTCAAGGATGGTTTCCGATTATAGAGAAATTGAATAAATTATTCGATTGTCTTTTCACTTTACCGTCTCTCAGATTGCGAGGGCTCATAATATTAGGAGAGTATTCCTATTATGCTTATTGGATAGTCTTCTTCCAAACCATAGGCATGTGTCGGAAGGTAGAGAAGGAAGAAAACTAGTTAGCCTAAGTATGGTGTACAGAAGGTAATAAGTAAAGACATATAAAGGGATTAAAGTGAGGGCAAAGGAAATTGTGACTACTATCATTCATAACGAAGCTGCATACATCCCTGCCACTCCTACTTCCCCTTTGCATTTCTCCAGAACACTAAGTATCACTATGAAGATCCATATTGCTTGGGTATGCCATTGTATAGTTACATACGAACTCGAAGAAACTTGTTTCAGTTCTCTGGAGAAATTGAATAGGATTAATCGATTGTCTTTTCTCTTTACCTTCTCTCAGATTGCGAGGGTTCCTAGTATTAGGAGAGTACACCTATTACACTTATTGGATAGTTTTCTTCCAAACCATAGGCAGGTGTCAAAAGGTAGGGAATGAAGAAAACCAATTAGCCTAAGTATGGTGTACAGAAGGTAAGAAGTAAAGACATATAAAAGGATTGTAGTGAGGGCAAGGAAAATTGCGACAACTGTCATGAATCTGGATAGTGGAATAGGAATTACTAGGAATACCCGGCCACGCCTCAAAACATTTTCATGTTTCAGTCTTACTGTGCCGTGTTAATTGAAAACCGCTTTCCCAATTAGATTCTGACTTCAGGGTATGTATTTACCATACTTTATTCTCACATCTGTATGGCATTACAAATGCTGAGTGAGAGTAGAATATTGGGAATTAGGTGATTAGATCCTCAATATATCAGAATTCTTTATAATTGGTGATATTTGAGGGAATCACCTGGGTTTTTCATAACGACAAATATTAGGTTTTGAATATCCGTTGTTATGCATCAATTTCAAACTGATATATCTATACGTTTATTTTATAAAGTGAGATATAACTTTTTGAAATTATGTTTATAACATTTACCTATATCAGTTGATGATTAGGTAAGGTGCATTCAACAACGGTGTAATTCTTCTTAACCATGACACAATTTTCAACATACGACGCACATGGTTTGAGTTATTAAACTCAGAGCACTTATACAGAGTATTGTATGTTGTCCAATGTCCATTAGGACAAGGGGGTTGGTACTCATACTATATTTTGTTTACTTATGACTTCTCTGGTTTTAGGCATATATTTCTTTGAAATACAAGGTCCAAATTTTGAGAAGTTATAGGTATAAGAATAAAGTAGAGAACCATATGTTGCAAGTATCGGGATTCTTCGAGGTGATCGAAGTTGTAGATACTTGTGCTAGGTATTCCGTCGTAAGTAATATATTTGAGAACTTGTTTCTCTCTCAGGTTACTCATTCGTTCGTACACTCCTTGATGAGTGATGCTGCTTGGCCTTCTTCCATTTATATGCACTGGAAACAGCTGCATGTATTTTGAATATGGTTCCAATTAAATTAGTACCTTTGTTTCTATATTGGATATAGAATGAATTCATATCTTAATGACGTTAAGGTATATAGAGTAGTCCGGCTTATGCTTAAAACCAGAATCTGGATAAACTCAATGCACATTTCAGTAATGGCAGTTTGTGGGTTATCCCGGGTTTTGACGAGGGTTAAAATTCTACCATTTGGAGAATCAATAAATATATTGTTCTTGACTCGCCACCTCTTTAGTAAAATGAATTCTTTTAAGAAAACACAAGTGGGAGTATGGTAGAACTGGAAGTGATTCCAGGACCATAAACAATTACTGAAAATTTTGTGGAACCTAAAGGTTCAATTGAATTCGACAATCCATTAGCTACTCCGCAGATACGGTGGATAACCTCAGCCATCCGAGAGGTACTTCGGTCTCCTCAAAGACGGTGACAGGGAGGTTTTTGGTGACCCAAGCTTGCCACTACTGCTGTCCTAGACTATGAGATCTGCTAGGTGGATGAATATAACGTCGTTCTGAATTAGCTTTAGAAGTGCACGTGTATATGACTCTGCTATAGGGTTGTTGTAATCAGTGGGAGCAGCGAATGCGTGGCAGGCCAGTAGCTTATGTCTATTTATAGACTAAAGCAAGTATAGCGGAGACAGACCTTCTATTTTTGATATGACAGTCATAGAGTTTGACTTCATCAGAACAATAGATGAATTTGGTAAGAAGGTAGTAGGGAGTCATGTCCTGGTATTTGGATGACATACTCCTTATAGGATTTGAAATTCCCATACTACGATCGGTTATACTGTGTTTGTCACAAGGTATTTCTCTACATAGGATCTGGATAAAATATCAGGGATTCTGGTCACTAGATCTATGGTTTTAGATCTAGATTTGGGAAGTGTCCCAATTTGGATACTTTGAAACTATTCTAAAGTGTTTTAGAATGGAAGACTCCTGGCGTGGCGGTGTGCCCGCAAATAATAGAGTCACCTTATCTAAAGAGATGTCTTCTAGACTGATGAGGAGAGGGATTTGCATGATTGACATATCACTTGCTTAGGCAATTGAGTCAATCATGAAATGTTAAGTACCACCCCAGATTTGCTTTTGCACTGGATGCAATAAGCATATATATTAATCCAATCCTAGATTAACATTGTGTGAAAAAACCTAAACTTTCTTTACGATTTTTTTTTTTCAAAATACAGAAAGGAACACCTGAGCCTGAGCACAAGTTATAAGTTTGATTTTCTTTTGAACAGCAAGTAAGAGCTTGTACCTCATTGGTAAGACCTTGCACTGCTGAGACATAGCACCTGAGTTCAAATCCCATCAGCCACATATTAATTTTATTGTATTTTCTTTTCATATTTTTAGAAGCCCAAGAGTCTGCACGTGCACTACACATAAACTGAAAAGACACAGAATAAATAAACATGTGCACGAGGGTATACGAGGCGACACCAACACGTGGCACCAAACCCTAACCCCACCGTCGGTGTTAGCCCGACGAAAAGCCCAATAAACCCAGTACTGCCGGTCCAACCGTTGGTGATGCCCCCCATCTTTTCACTCGAGCACCTCTTCAGCTACCCCACTTTCCTTAGGCTGTTTGTATTCTCTAAAATTATCCAAAGAACAATAAAACACCAATAAATCCAAAATTTAATAAAAATTTTAAATGCATTCTTTAACACATCAAACCCTAATTTTTCCTATAAATACCATACTCCATTTCACATATCCTCACTCAAAATTCTCTGCCAAAACACTCAAAAACTTTCAAGTCTCTTTTGCGTACAAGTGGAGTTAACAAATGGTGAAGTTCCGGCGACGATCCAAGGAGATTCCGATAACAAAACGACGTCCTGACGCTCCCCTAGTCTTCTCATACCCCTCTTCTTTCTCAAAAGCCAGTAAGTTCTTTCTTCCCCTCTCTTTTTCTATTCTAAAACTTTTCTATTTCAAAACTCATCGAAAACGGAGTTAATCCGACTTCCGATTTATTTTTCTTAAAAAATACAACTTTTTCTTAATAACAAACCTCCAAAATGTTAATATATTGTTTATTAATCATTAAAAAAGATAATAAAACAAGTTTGACATCAAAATAATAATCATAGCAAGTTCTATTTCATTTTTACATTAAAATACCCTTATGTGTAGATTTGACATTGCTTATTGTATTTGACCCTTTTACCTTAGAAAACTCACAAGGTAATGACCTACCTCATCACAACACACATTTCTTGACATGGCATGATGGAAATTTGGGAACATAGTTATGGGATAATACGACGTTTCAAATAAATACCGTCAACTTATAAAACCATTTCTTTAAAAAGATGTATTAAACAATTCCTTGCAATTGCGTCTCTACAACCCATTTTTGAGGATCCCATTCGGGATGGTGTGGATTATCGCACATTCTCGGGTATAGTAGAGCGAGATGCAGACCTCCAAAAGGTGCATTCGATCTTGATGGAATTTTTATGCATTTTTCTTTAGAAAATGAGATTTCTACAAGAAAATAAATAAAGTTTATTTTTATTAAATATATATATACCTATTATCAAAATATCTATTTTAATTATATAAATATTCAAAGTTTTCAAAAGGAATCACCATTACATGAAAATACAATCCAAATACAAAACAATACCGATATTTCAATAAAATACCCTATCTATGAAAATTAGGTTCTACTCACTAGAAATTTCACTTTTATAAAATATACAACTATGAAAACCCTAAAGACGATAATTAAATGCTTGAGGTGTATTTTGAAATTATACCAAAACTATTTTTACATAAAAACCCCTCAAGTTATACTAAATTACAAGAAGGACCCTAGTAAACATAGGTTTAAGAAGGACCAGTCTCTTGAGCCTCAGGGAGCTGGAGATATGGGTGCTTGCCTATTTAAGGTAGACAGTCTAACAAACGGTGTTATCAACACGGTAATTATCTTGGAAAAAGACACAAATTCTGCCGTCCATGTGCAGCAGTTACCGATAATATCAAAACTAATTTAGGATTTCAAGTTTTTTTTAAGTGTCTGACTCAGACTGAGTCTCAATCTAATTAATCTGACTTCAATGTGATTCAATTATAAACTACAATTTAACATGAATCCGTCTATTCAATCTATATCAATCTATATTGACCGAACCGAACCATGGATATACTCCGTCTACATGACTCTCCATTTATATCCATTCCACTTACTGATATCATGGTTTTGGCAAGTCTTCCATTTATTACAAGACAATACAATACAACCAGTACAATCATTACAAAACAATACAAAAGACATCGCGGGGTTTATAAGGGGTAGACTGGTAAGGAATATGTTAACGGTGGCACGAGGTGGTCATTTAAGATGTAACTACATCCATGCCGTTGTTCCGTGGTATTATCGACGGAGCCTTGTATTACGGGTTACCAAAGTCCACGGTGTAAGTTGGACTCCTCTCGTATACGCTGGCATATTCTGTACCAAGCTACAAATAACCGCGTTAACATTATAATCAAACATTACTAGATATACTCTCTTTCTGTCTATTCTATCTCTACCCATCTTTGGGACTTACCGAGCGATTGTTCGCTTACGACATTCCTATTTCTCTTCTTCTTTGGAATGTTGTCAGGTGGATCGGACGCACTAGAGATTGAGACCACGCAGGATCACTTAGAGCAGTACACTGAAGACCCCGAGCCAAAGTCACTTGTACATACTTTTCGTTTCAGTTATGCCGCTTTTTAGGCATCACTTTCCAGAATTGTATTTACATTCCAGTTGTATCTGTAAAGAAATGTTAATAAATAAAAATTGTTGTTCATTTCATTCATGTCTCTTATGTACATTTTACTTTATATTGCTTGGATACGCTTAGTGTGTTTACTTCTGAGTAAATACGTAACGGGCCTCGCCGTGTCCCCTTCCCGTACACCGGGAAGCGGGGCGTGACACATTGGGAAGCAGTTATGAACATAAGTGGATGTTCTTGGTATATGGTAACGGCAATCTCCTTCAGGAAGAAGTTATCATTTCAGGCTTCTAAGGCGACCTGGATGACAGAGTGGCTGTCAGAGTTAATAGTTTTTCCACTTTTGAGGGGCAGTATATTGGACAGGTTGTCCAAGAGGATATTGAGGAAGGCATGGAGTAGGATACCGATTAAATTCAATGGAAGATACGGTCTAAGAAGTTTATTGGATTTGGAGTTCATTTATGAACTGGGTCCCATCAGATATCCAGACAAATTCTAAGACATGTATCGCTCATTTCGGAAGATAGTCTTTCTCCGCGAAGTTGAGATATAAAGAGATAAAGATATAAACATTGGAGCGGATCCACTCACTGAGGATATTTCTCAAACGCAATAGTTTCACAAACGTGCTTTGCGAGACTGATTAGTAGAGAAGTTGGGTGTTTGATATCATACGGGCTGTGAGTATGCGACACCGCAATAATTAGCCTTAAGTTCAAGTGGGAGATTGTTGGATATAATGTTATTTATATGTATGCCCTAGAGGCCATTACTATACATAGGATGTATATTGTATTGGATGCATGGACATATATAGTGAGGACTTTCTTGCTCGACATGATAGTATGCTATCTGGTTACTCTTTACCTTAACATATACACTGATTGTCTCTCTGTTACATGTTGGTAAAGACCTTAGGATGTGTACTTGACTACCTGGACTATGATGTGGATCATACTAGTGGGGACAAGGTAATCCATAAGTACATCCTTCAAAGTCCCTAGTCGTGGGTGTATCGAGACGGGGCATCGATATACCAGTGTAGACTAGCGTATACCTTATCGACCCATACAGATGGGCGATGGATGATCCCATATCCATTGGTGTTTGACATCAGAGATGATATACGGGTGCTCAGTGGAGACTGGGTACACTGGACGGACTCGCCGAGGACTCCCAGATGGTATTATACCTCACGTCAGATGGCAGTTCTCTGGTGACACTGGTACAGAGTAGTCTGTTAACCCGAGATCGTCATAGAGTCTTGTGTGGTTCCCACTGTGCTTTGATTTCCACCTTACCACGTCCAAGAGGGCGTGCAAAACGGTGGTTTTTGGGTACAGTCCCGAATCACATGGAGGCAATGAGCGATAGGAGGGGATTCGTCTCTCCCGGTATAGGGAGTTGATGTTGCGCTGTGTTCGATTGGCTATAACCAGAAATCCCTGGCCAGGGTTGCTGAGATTTACAGGTAAGTGTTACCAGTAGTTTCTCGAACTGTTATAGACCTCATATCGACATGACTTATCGAGCTATTGTGGTCTGACGTTTACCACCCCTAGGCAAGATATGCGACATATCAGACGAACAGACCGGACTGTACGGTAAGTGTTACCGGTTGGATTCACAGGAGTGTGAGCGGGCTTGCTCGTCGATCTTCTGATCGCTTAATACCCTGGTGGCCGTTACGTTTAGCAGACCGCTTGCGGCTTGTGGGTGTTTGATATGATCATCACCTACTGCCGGCGTATTGACGAGTCTTTAGAGTCCTACACAGAGGTTTCCAGGCTCAAGCGAAACGAAATAGGAGCACATATGAGATATGTGCGGGACCGAGAATAATACCAGTATATGATACTGTATTCGATTATAACGATTTGTGACAGTGATCGGTTATATGCGATATAGCCGGGTTATCGGATCATGTGTTGATTCGATAAGTTGTTACTAATGATATTAGTCGGTTATATGCGATATGACCGGATCGTTAAATCAAGTGTTGATTTAATGATTTAATGTATAATTATATATTTGATATATTACTTTACATTAACTAGTATTGGTTCACTTTAAATGGATTTTCTCACTTGATGTGCACATTGTATATGTGATATACTTTTGTACACTAGTTTGTATCATGTTTGATGATACATGCTAACTTGAGTATGTGTAAAGATTAAACCATGGTTGTGTAATGGTTAGGATTTTCATTTTATTTATTTATTAATTTATTTATTTATTTCTTTTTGGCAAAAGAAAAGAAAATGGTGGCTTATTTTGTTTGTTGTTGAATCTTCATGAAGTTTTGACTAAGTGACCATTTTGTCTTCATGCTTAACCCTAACCATTCAAACTAACCATGATTTATTCTCTACACCTAACTATGGTTGCAATATGATAAGTATTCATTTATTTTCTATTTTAAGAATAACACTTATCATATTCTTTTTCTTCTTCCTCTTCTTCTTCAAGAAGAAAGAGCTTGCTACCATCAATGGCAACTTGTGAAAATGAGTGAGAAATCCAATTCTAAAGTGAACCCACTTCCTATTTCTTCATCCTCTACCTCTTGCCAAGTAGTATAGGGTGTTTTCTTCACAAGTTTCATGACTTGGTGAAGTGGGAGCTTGATCTTGTGATGTCTCGACGTAGATCATCTTCGGCATCGAAGTCGACGACCTAGCCCGCCCATTTCTCCGATGAAGCCGACGCTAGAGCCCGAGATCCGATGGTCGCAGCGAGGAGACTTCATCGCGGAGCCATGGAGGTGGAGAAACGGATCTACAAAGGTTGTATTTCCGTTTACCCTTTAGGAAAGTAGTTTACTAGTAGCTTATTTCGCCTAAAATTCTAGTTAACGATCTAGTCTAGGGTTTCTCGGCACCGTAAAATTTGAAATTGGCATGGTTCATGCCTTGTGAGACCTATTGAGTGTGCCTAGGAACCCTACAGTGGTATCAGAGCCAAGCTAGAGCCTTAGGCGATGCGTAGGCGGAGTTAGAAGTCCGATCGAACCGAAACCCTAACACAAATTTGCTCTCTGGACTTTTTTCAAAAACTGGGTTTTTTCCAAATTAAAAATTCTTAAAAAATTCAGCAGGAAATTCTAAGAATTACGGTGCAAAAATGACCAAAAGATATGATTAAAGTGCGGCGGAACCGTGGCAGAACCATGGCTTCTGCGGCGGTTCCGCGGCCAAAATATCTCTTCTTGAAACACTGTTTGCACAGTAATGTCTTATTTTGTTTGCTGTATTTTATGGGAATTTTTAATATTTATTCAAGAGTTGAATATTCTGGGTTGTATTGGGAGTTCGTATATTCGATCGGATTGTCTAAACTTGTCTATATGTTTTCCGGATAATTATTGAATATGTTAAAAATTTCGACCGGACATAAATACCCACCTTTTCCCCTGTCGAGAAATTTCCAAGTGTTGGATCTTTTAGTAGTTTAACGACGTTCTAAGTAGTGCAAGTAACACGATGGTCTCTCTAGAAGACAACAAACCTTAACTCGATTATGTGACCGTCTTGAACTGCCCTTTGAACCTTCGGGTTTGGGGCAGTACGGCGTGCCACATGTGAGGCGTTGGCTTGACCCTTCTACGGCTGGACCGTTGGTACTGAGGCATGAACTGGATGTTTTAAACTTGTTTCATGTGTTGAGCTATTTCGGGAAAACTTGGGTGTTTGACTGTTCGATCGGAAAGTTTAACATGTTCTGTTTATCTGGAATGTGATACAATACTTGGAATCCATAAGTAGTTATGAGATAACTGATATGAATGTTATAAACATAGCACTTTAGTCTCACTTGATCGGTTGCCACGGAATTTTGATGCGATCAAAAGTCCGTCGCAATCATGTAGCATACGCGGATACTCGCCGGGTAAACTTAATAGACAGCCACGCCCCATAGCCCCGACCAAGTGACTGTAGGAGAACCCTATCGCCGAGAGCATCCGTTCGGGTGCTCGCGGCAGCGGTGTTCCGCCTTGGTGCACTTCGTCGACGGTATCGGGGGTGTGGCCGCCTACTAAAGTTTGCGACGAAAATTCGATCAGGATGTCGGGAATCTTGTTGAATTACCCGACTTGATATTGAAAATTGTTTTCGATAATAAGACTAAAATGCGGGGTTTATAATTGTTAGGCATGTGATGTCTAAGGAATTCATTGGTTTAGACATGCGATGTCTAAGGAGGTTGCGGATTCCAACTGTTGTAGTTTTACACTTTCTTTTCTGTGACCGTAAGTGTAATATGTGATATCGCCGGTTTCGTTGCTATATGTCAACGACAATTGGGATGGGCATATTTACTTACGTTGATGACATGTGATGTTATGTGTTGCTGGATATGTTATATTGGATCGTCGTGTTTGAATAGCCGGGGGTTTTTTATGTGAGATGAGTGTTTTTCATTTTCATTCATGTAAAAACTTGTATGTAATATTCTTTTATTGGGGCACTTCCAGGTTGCGAAAGTTGTCAACGTTGATGTATATTATTTACTTTTCCGCACTAGGATAGACCCAAGGAGGGGAGCATAAGTAACCGGGTTCTGGAGTCCAGTGGGAGACCAACTCGAGGAGTCGAGTCCGGGTCTCCTAACTCTAGAATTGGTAGGGTTGCTTGCCGCTCTCGTAGTGGTCTAGGGGTGTGGGTTTGGCTATTCATCACGACCGTGGAATCCGTGTTTTATACTGGCTCGTATTGAAAACACGTACGTCCTAGTATACCCAATATTTCATATGTTTCTTCTGCTGCAATATCTGTGATGTGATCATGTGATGTTCTGTGATAGATACAGTATATAGTATATATAATATATTATATAGACGTTGCTTATGTTTTACACCCGTGCTAGCCCTGCCCCGCTCTGCCGTTAGTTACCTAACCTAACGGTGCACGAGGGGACATCGAGGCGAATGCGGA
Organism: Agapanthus africanus; assembly: GCA_030015575.1. Classification (NCBI taxonomy): domain Eukaryota; kingdom Viridiplantae; phylum Streptophyta; class Magnoliopsida; order Asparagales; family Amaryllidaceae; genus Agapanthus; species Agapanthus africanus. Next base: position 823,483,192 of record CM057338.1, on the reverse strand, counting down.
TGGCATAAGTGTACATCGTATTTATCGGTGATGTTTAGGTACTTAAATGATGAGACTTCATTAATGTGATTAATGAAATAAAAGAAACCTAAAGATGTTGTAGAATTGAATTTCAAAATTAAAACAGGTAGCTACAGTTCTTGCTTTGCACAGAGGTATATATGATATATCCTGCACCTTATTCGATAAGGAAAGGACCGAGATCCCTTCACCGGGAGTGACTCCTTTAGCAATGACTGGCAGATGCTACACCCCTTGGTTTGTCTTTTGATTGCTTTTATAGTTTCTGCTTTACACAGAGATATATATGATATATCCCGCACCTCATTCGACGAGAAAAGGACCGACGATCCCTTCACCGGGAGTGACTCCTTTAGCAAAACTAGAAAAACCTCAAAAACACTCCATTTTAAAATCATTTGATTCTACAACGATATCAAGTTCATTACGCAATAGGTTTTTAGAAAAACCTGTCGTAGCCCTCCGTCATTTCAGATAACTACTAGTTAGTATTCGTGCTACGTTTGTTGACTATGTTAAGGCGTAGTGTGCGGTAGCTAATTAGTGCTTATCTGCATAAGCATATGATGTGATTGGATTAGGGTAGTCGTGCAACTTTGTTGACTATGTTAAGGGTCGTGCGGGTGGGTTTAATTCAATCGGGAAATGACGGGTTGAACTTGACTAGCACTTATGATTTGTTGACTATGTTAAGGTCATATAGCTGCTAGGGGCAAAATCTTATCGGGAATTTCAAGTGTTGAAATTTGCAATGAGATTGCATACCTTCTATGAGATAGTTGGATCCCGATACCCGCTGCGAGTAAGAGTTACTCCTGGGAGAGTTTTACACATTACAATTAGCCGATCTAGTAGGTGTCTAGAAAGGTGTCAACGGGGTTACGCCTCTGGGAAAACGAGGTTTACTGTAATTAGGTTCGTGCGAAAGCACGGGGGACCTCCCTCAAAATACCGACACTGGCCTGGCTGAAAGATTGGCGAACTTGTAGTGTGTAATTAATCCCGGCTAGTCTTTCCTTTTAGGGTTTGAAGGAAGATTTGATAAAAAGCAGTGGGAGCCATCCTGATTAGATAAAATAATAACCAATCTATTCTTAAAAGAGCGCACGCTGAGTGTTTTCTTCTCTCTCTCTCCTGGTAGCGACCATATCACGCCTTAATCTAGATAATAATACAGATGTATTGACCGAACCCGCTTGTTATACTGAGTTGGGGAACGTTGGTCCCGCTCCAACTTATAATTGTTATAAGACAGAGCAGGAAATTGGGGAATACCAGATTTCCCGTGCCACCCAAACGAAGAAAGTGCATATGATGCATCTCCTTCGGGTGTGTTCATTACAAAGAACTGTTTCTCTGTATCCTTTGAATCCTGGGTATTTGATACCGGATCAGGATCCCAGATATGTAATCTGTTACATAGGGCTATAAAAAGTTAGAAAAACTGAGAACGGGTGATAAGTTTCATGAGGCAGAAAACGGGGCAAGTGTTGCAGCCAAGTCTGTTGGTCACTGTCACCCTGTATTACAAATACATTGATTCTGAACGAATGTTATTAGATACCGAACCTGATATACAAAATCATATCAGTCTCTTTATTAGTAAAGAAATGATAAAATTTTGTATTGTTGGATAATGTTTTGAACATTTCCTATATCAAAAGTTGATCGGATCAGGCACGTTATCTAAAAGCATTAATGTTCTAAATCAAACTACAGTTCTTAGTATACGGAACACACACAAGAGGAAGAGTTCAGAAATGAACGGATCCTTCTTGAGGAAATGTAGACTAGGTCATATCAATGCGACACGACTAGCTGAAGTAACATGTAGATGCATATTTAAATCAGTTTGAATTTACATCTTCTGAAACCTGCCAGTCATGTCACAAAGATATAATGACACCAGCTCTGTTTATTGGAAACAGAGAAAGAGTTAGTGAACTCTTGGGATGATACATGTTGATGTATAAAGGTCCCCTGTCTACATATGCCAAGACCGGTTCTTTGTACTTCATTACATTCTCTGGCAGTCTCTCAAGATTCAGCCATATGTTTCAGTTAAAACATAGGTCCGAACCTTTTGAGGTATTCACAGAATATAAGTTGGAAGTAGAGAACCAAAATACAGGTATAAGTATTATATCCTATGATAAGATCAGGGAGGAGAATACTTGAGCACGGAATTCCTGGTTTATTCTAAAGGAGAATGAGATTCTCTATCAGCATTACTCCTCCGTATACACCATAGCACGATGGTATATCGGGGCAGAGCAGATACACCCTATTTGATATGGTGTGCTCTATGATGAGTACTACTGAGTTACCTATTTCCTTTTAGGAGTTATGCGCTTGAGAAGCTGCATACCTATTGAATAGGGTTCCAATCAAATCAGTTGCTTACCATTTCATATGTGATATGGAAAGGGAAGAGCCTATGTCTTAAGCTAGTTAAGATTTGGGGTTGACCGGCCTATGTCTAAAAGAAAAATCCGGACAAGCTCGAGGCAAGGTCTGTAATGTAGAACTGGAAAGGTTCCAGCTATACAAACTACAGCAGATGATTTGGTAGAACCAAAGGATTCAGTAGAATCCAACGAACCTCAGCATCTCCACCGATCTAGTAGGTTTCCTCATCCGCCTGAGAGATACTTCGGTTTCTCGATGACAGTGGGAGCGAGAATTGCATCATGAGATGATGACCCAACTAGTTTCGAGCAGGCCATCGAGAGTAGGGACTCTGTAAGAATGGCTGGATGCTTAGCGATCTGAGATGGAATCCTTATACACCAACAAAGTATGGACTTTAGTTGCTTGATCTGAAGGGTTAAATCCCCATCAGGAGCAAGTATATCTTGAGAAGATTACTTGGTGTACATGGAAAGGTTGAGACTTTCAAAGCTAGACTTGTTAAAGGTTTTCGTCATCGACCAGGCGTGGATAATGATGAAACCTTTTTCCAGTACCTATGCTTAAGTCCATCTAGATCCTACTTGCCACGGCTACACACCATGACTATGATATCTGGCGGTTGGGTGTCATGACTGCTTTTCTAAATAATGATTTAGAAGACAGAGTCTATAAGTACACAGTCAGAGGGATTCGTAAACAGTGGGAGCAGCAGAAACATGTGTAAGATGTTTTATATGATAAAGCAGGCATCGCGGAGTTGGAACATCTGTTTTGATGATTAGTCAAAGAGTTTGATATCATCAAAATGGTAGATGAACCTTGTATATACATAAAGGTAGTAGGGAGTATGGTGGTGATCCTCGTAGAGTACGTGGATGACATACTCTTGATAAGAAAGGAGTTTCCTATGCTATGCACGGTCAATCTCTGGTTATCATATTGATTCTCCATATAGGATCAAAGTGATACCTACTAAATCCTGGGTTTTGGGTCTATGAGATAGATCTAAATGGATGTTAGGACTCTCACTAGTTGTAGTGAGATGGTATCAATTGATCCTGGGGAGAATCACTGGAAGGGTTCCAGGGTGATAAAAACAAATGAATGTCAGTCACAGGTATTGTCTTTACCCTCAGTAAAAGGACGGTATGTTGGAAGAGTTCCAAGCAAGATACCGTGGCATACTAGACGATAAAGGCTGGATACATCGCTACTTAAGATGCTACCAAAGAGGCAGTCTGGGTGTATATTAGTTCATGAGATGAACTTCGTTCCTTCCATTGTGTGACAATGGAGTTGTGGCTTATGCCAAGGAACATCCGTCCCATCAGTGATCCAGACTTATTCTAAGGCAGCATCACCTGATCATAGAGATAGTTGATCTCCAGGGGATCGAGGTTAGGAGAGTAGATTCAGAGGACAACACGGCGGATCCACTAACAAAGGCCTTTTCCCAGAGAGAGACTTTTATGGGATGGTTGAGTATGAGATACTACAACCACTGCTACAGATGGCCCTAGTGCAAGTGGGAGATTGTTAGTTATATGTATGCCCTAGAGGCCATTACTATACATAGGATGTATATTGTATTGGATGCTTGGACATATATAGTGAGGACTTTCTTGCTCGACATGATAGTATGCTATCTCTGTTACATGTTGGTAAAATCCTTAGGATGTGTACTTGACTACCTGGACTATGATGTGGATCATACTAGTGGGGACATGGTAGTCCATAATTACATCCTTCAAAGTCCCTAGTCTGTGTATCGAGACGGGGCATCGATATACCAGTGTAGACTAGCGTATACCTTCTCGACCCATACAGATGGGCGATAGATGATCCCATAACCATTGGTGTTTGACATCAGAGATGATATACGGATGCTCAGTGGAGACTGGGTACACTGGACGGACTCTCCGAGAACTCCCAGATGGTATTATACCTCATGTCAGATGGCAGTTCTCTGGTGACACTGGTACAGAGTAGTCTGTTGACCCGAGATCGTCATAGAGTCTTGTGTGGTTCCCACTGTGCTTTGATTTCCACCTTACCACGTCCAAGAGGGCGTGCAAAACGGTGGTTTTTGGGTACAGTCCCGAATCATATGGAGGCAATGAGCGATAGGAGGGGATTCGTCTCTCCCGGTATAGGGAGTTGATGTTGCGCTGTGTTCAATTGGCTATAACCAGAAATCCCTGGCCAGGGTTGCTGAGATTTACTGGTAAGTGTTACCAGTAGTTTCTTGAACTGTTATAGACCTCATATCGACACGACTTATCGAGCTATTGGGGTCTGACGTTTACCACCCCTAGGCAAGATATGCGACATATCAGACGAACAGACCGGACTGTACGGTAAGTGTTACTGGTTGGATTCACAAAAGTGTGAGCGGGCTTGCTCGTCGATCTTCTGATCACTCAATACCCGGGTGGCCGTTACGTTTAGCAGGCCGCTTGTGGTTTGTGGGTGTTTGATATGATCATCACCTACTGCCGGCGTATTGACGAGTCTTTAGAGTCCTATACAGAGGTTTCCTGGCTCAAGCGAAAAGAAATAGGAGCGCATATGAGATATGTGCGGGACCGAGAATAATACCAGTATATGATACTGTATTTGATTCTCGCGATTTGTGACAGTGATCGGTTATATGCAATATAGTCGGGTTATCGGATCAAGTGTTGATTCGATAAGTTGTTACTAATGATATTAGTCGGTTATATGCGATATGACCGGATCGTTAAATCAAGTGTTGATTTAATGATTTAATGTATAATTATATATTTGATATATTACTTTACATTAACTAGTATTGGTTCACTTTAAATGGATTTTCTCACTTGATGTGCACATTGTATATGTGATATACTTTTGTACACTAGTTTGTATCATGTTTGATGATACATGCTAACTTGAGTATGTGTAAAGATTAAACCATGGTTGTGTAATGGTTAGGGTTTTCATTTTATTTATTCATTTATTTATTTATTTATTTATTTTTGGAAAAAGAAAAGAAAATGGTGGCTTATTTTGTTTGTTGTTGAAGCTTCATGAAGTTTTGACTAAGTGACCATTTTGTCTTCATGCTTAACCCTAACCATTCAAACTAACCATGATTTATTATCTACACCTAACTATGGTTGCAATATGATAAGTATTCATTTATTTTCTATTTTAAGAATAACACTTATCATATTCTTTTTCTTCTTCCTCTTCTTCTTCAAGAAGAAAGAGCTTGCTACCATCAATGGCAACTTGTGAAAATGAGTGAGAAATCCAATTCTAAAGTGAACCCACTTCCTATTTCTTCATCCTCTACCTCTTGCCAAATAGTATAGGGTGTTTTCTTCACAAGTTTCATGACTTGGTGAAGTGGGAGCTTGATCTTGTGATGCCTCGACGTAGATCATCTTCAGCATCGAAGTCGACGACCTAGCCCGTCCATTTCTCCGATGAAGCCGACGCTGGAGCCCGGGATCCGATGATCGCAGCGAGGAGACTTCATCGCGGAGCCATGGAGGTGGAGAAACGATCTACAAAGGTTGTATTTCCGTTTACCCTTTAGTAAAGTAGTTTACTAGTAGCTTGTTTCGCCTAAAATTCTAGTTAACGATCTAGTCTAGGGTTTCTCGGCACCGTAAAATTTGAAATTGGCATGGTTGATGCCTTGTGAGACCTCTTGAGTGTGCCTAGGAACCCTACATGTAATGCCTTCAAGTCAATTATTATAATCGCAGGCACACGATTGTGATGATTGAGGGAGGACCTATAGGGATAGAACAGTCTTACTCAAAATGATAGTATGCTATCTGGTTTGTATTTATCATCATGTATATGCATTATGTGGTATTACAATTATATGTTGATAGAGCCTATAAGATTCTTTCTTGACTACCAGCGTTATGATGGCGATCATACATGTGGGAGCTGGGTAGTCCATAAGCATATCCTTAAATGTCCCTAGTTGTAGGAGTATCGAGACCGAGCATCGATTTTCCGGAGTTGACTGGTGTATATGTTTCTAGACCCTGACGAGGGGTGATGGTTGGTCCTACAGCCATTGGTCTTTCGCACCTAAGATCGTATGCATGTGCTCACTGGGGGTGAGTATACTGGATGGACTCGCCGGGAACATACTAGATGGTATTATACCTATTGTCAGATAGTAGTTCTCAGGTGACATGACTACAGGTTAGTCTTTCGACCTGAGATCGTCATTTGTCTCGTGTGAGTTTCCACTGTGCTTTGATTACTACCCTACCATGGATCAAAGGAGTCGTACAAACAGGTTTTAGTTGGGTACAGTCCCCAGCCATATGGAGGCAGTGAGCATATCGTTGAGGATTCATCTATCCTAGTATTGGGGGTTGATGTCGTGTAACATTTCAGAAAAATAAAATATTATTTTTGGGAATTTATATAATTAAATAATAAATATTATAAATATTTTGATAATGCGGTATAATTAATTATCGATAAATTAGGAAATATTTGGAAAATTATAGAAATTACTGAAATGATGGTGTTTTATATGATTTAAGCAAATTATAAATTCCTTATGATTAATTATATTCCATTTTAATGCTAATCGCGATTAAATATCACTAATCGTGCATTAAGCTTGATTTGTGCACATGACATGCACCAAGTCATTTTACAATTTTGTTACCATGGCTTTTTCCTTATTTTCATGCATGGCCTTGTTTTTGAGATGAGAAGAAAAGAAAAGAGAAGAATAGAAAAGGAAAAGAAAACAAAAGAAAATGAAAAGGAATAAAGAAATGGGTATGGGCATGAGAGAGAGAGAGGTGAGGGGTCAATTGACCAAGCTCCTATTGTTTTCCCCTTCATTATTTCTTCATCTTTTCCCCCTTCCTCTCATGGCTGCCCTCACTCCCCCACCTCCTCTAAAAACCTCACAAACACCCCCAATACCACCTTAAAACTTCATCTCCCTTTCACAAAAAGCATGCACAAGCTCATCACAAGCACTTTGGACCAAGAAAGTTTGTATTTTGGGCACTTAGGGCAATTCAAGAAAATTCTTGAGTTGCCAAATGAGGTAATTCTTACACCATTAGTGTTGTATTTCATTCACATTAGCACTTAGTTAAGTTTAGAAGTGTTTTAGGATGGTTTAGTGAACTTTGAAAATTCTAAGTTGAGAATTAGGGTTTGATTTGAATCCAAAAGTATAATTGAGGTTAGTAGAGACCTTACAACCCCTGTGGTGATTGTATACTGGACTAAACCAGAGGCTAGAACCCCAATTAGCAAACTTAGAAACCCCGATATCAGAAAATTATGGGATTTGTGATGAAGTTTAGGGATCCGCTATGACCCGGGAGACCTGAAATATTTATAGCGATTACCGGGAGTCGTGCGGGAAACCTGGAGTATACCCTAAAGACCCCAGCCCCAATACCTTCACCGTGGCCGTAATTTTAATCATTCTGGCCACAATTTGCGGCCAGGGTAGGGATTTTGGAATTCGTGCTTGGTCCAGGGCTTTATCTTTAGTAAAATAGACCTTCTATGTATGCAAAATTGACTAATTTCACCTAGGATAAAATCTGGAGCAAGTTTTCAAAGTTTCTGATTTCGTTCTGTGGCTTTTAATGAATTGGAATTTGGTATTTATGTTTTATCTCGATCACTTGACGTTTGCACGTCAATCTCGAGGGTTGTTTGGTCATTCTTGCATGTGTAGACCATAGGTTTAAGCCTTTGTATGATACGCGTGCCGTTTCGGTTTTCGTGTGCGATTTTGGTTTACGATCCTATGTGTGATATGTAGGTACCCCCACATGGACTTTGGATGATGAAGAAGAGGATGGCGACATCGAATTCAGCAAGTAAGGATCAAGGTGAGTAGATATATATCTACGGGGGAAGTCAGGTGGATGGCGTATAGCACCCCCGCAGTTTCGTAGTACAGTGTACAATGTGTTATAACTATATACTTATGTGTTATTATAGATGTGTATACGTAGATAGAAATGCTTTAGGTGACTTTGGGTTAGTGTTAGCGTATTTAGAAGTTAATGCTATAGTTTAGTGTTAGTCGCGAAACCCTAGAATAGTTGTTACACACACGCGCGCGCACACGCATACATTTGCTTACTTGTGCGTATATGGGGATATGTATATATATATATATATATATATATATACATATACATACATATAAGTATGAGAGTATGTATGTATATATACATACATACATACATATATATATAGGTATACATGTACATGGATAATGAGGATAATATATGGTACTTGGAGATGAGTCAATGTGATTGGGCATGGTGCCACGAGATCGATGATATGTGTTGGTTCATATTATGAGATACGTCATGATATTATAGCGGGTATTTAGGCAATGTGTTTTCATACACACGCATATGTATATGTGGATGGTATCAGATTGTACTAGATTTTAGATCAGTACCCTAATTCAGGATATGATGATAAGGATACCAGATGAATAATGAGATAAAATGATATTTGACCCGTACCCAGATTTGGGATGCTGTACGATGGATTTACCGTTTTTGATATGATTATGATGATAGATCCGCACTCTTGACTCGAGGATGTTATATGATATATTGTATCGTACATGATACTATTGAGGCGGGATCACCGACTACTAGATATGGATATCGACTCAGAGTTAGGTGGTTTTCCTTACCCTTTCAATTAGTCTGTTAGTTTAGACCTGTAGTTTACTTAGTAGATGTTAGACTAGACTCGAGTCATACTTATTTCAAAACTAACGAATCGTGAGTATTTCAAAGACAAGCTAAGAGATTGTACGGATATTTCAGAGGACGTACCTTTTTTTAAAAACACCGTTGTTCTCCGCTAAAAAACGGGACAGGGACGTTGGGACGTCTGACCTGAGTTTTGGGGGAATATGCTATTAGGTTTTATCCATCCACCTCTCCGAAAATGCCAAGTTGATTTATGGCACCGTGCATCAGAGGTTTAGACGGATACGGCCGTTGTAGCAGACTTCGTCAGATTCCCCCTCGTTTGAGGGGTTTTTGATTATAGGGACGCTCTTCCTTGCAGGCACATGCCTTTGCAGTTAATTACGCTACCGCATCACGGTAACCACTTTCTCCTTCTCCAGATGGTCATTTCATGTCGTGTGTGTTTGTTTTGGTTTTGGTTGCCCGTGGATTGTATACGGAGACTAATTTATGTTGTCGCCCGTAGGGTGGGGATTAGTCCAAATCCGTATTTTCTTAGATTTGGGTTTTGGGTTGGGTCTAAGGATCTTTACTCTCATTTGAGACTAAAATCAACTTAAACGTTTGTTAAGAATACATTAGTCTAATTTTAGACTAAAATCTACTTAACAGGATCATTTAGATCCAACAAAAGAGCATTTGGGCTCTATTGTTTTAGTTTAGGGACGTTGGGGTCCATAAGTTTAAGGACATCATAGTCCATGGAGTTTAAGAACATCATAGTCTAGTTTAGAGATATCATAGTCTATAGGGTTTAGTTTAGGGACGTTGCGGTCCATAATTAGTTTAAGGACATTACGGTCTAGTTTAAAGACGTCATAGTCTATAAAGTTTAAAGACATCATAGTCTATGAGTTAAGGACCTCACAGTCCATAAAGTTTAAGGACATCTTAGTCCAGTTTAAAGACGTCATAGTCTGTTTGGTTTTGGTTCAACCGTTTGGGGATGCATCAAAATTTATTGGTTACTAGGACCCTCTATCTCTCTGAAGACGTTGAAGGATTACAACGACATGTATCAGAGGTATGAAGAGATGTACCCTTGAAACAATATCCCAATTTGGGGAATAGGATGAACATCAGTTTAGATGTCATCTGTTAGGAGAACACTAGCTATCTCTGGGACTAAGATCGGTTTTAGGAAACCTGAACATGGGGGCTCGGTTGATTGGTGACAAAAAAGGTCTTGGCTTCGGAAGACTTGGCTAATTTGAGCTAAGGTTGATTTCCCTTAGTCACCCCATAGTGCTAAGCACTGAATCAGTGTTAAACACTGGACTTTAGAGGAGCTCACGTGTGAACACGTGAGGGGCCCCGAAGTGGGCATTATTCCTTGAGTTTATTCCCTCATATATATATATATATATATATATATATATATATAAGTGCTGAGCACTTGGCTCACGTGTGAGAACGTGAGGCGCCCGAGGTGAGAACTGTTGTCTGGATTTTATTCCTCTTTCATTTGTAAGTGCTAAGCACTTGGTTCATCAAACAGTCATGTGCAGATACGTGAGGTTCCTTCAAAATGCGAGCGCTGTCTTTGGAATTTTCTCCCTCTGTTATACACCACTGTTTGGGGGTCACGTGGGATCACGTGAGGTGCCCCCAAAATGGGAGCTATCTTGGGTTTATTCCCTTTTTCCTTTTCTGAGTGCTAAGCACTATTGGGCCACGTGAGATCATGTGAGGTACTCTGAAGAATGAAAGTTGCCTTTTTTTTATTCTCCTTTTCTTTTTCTCAGTGCTAAGCACTATCAAGGGATCACGTGAGGTCACATGAGACGCCCCCAAATTGAGATGTATTTTAGATTTACTCCCTTTTTTGAAAAGCTTGTTCGATGGTGCGCCAAGAGTTATTGGTTATTGGGACCCTCCACCTTTCTGAAGACGTTGAAGAATTACAACGACATGTATCGGAGGTGTGGAGAGATGTACCCTTGAACCAAATTCCAGATCATGGTGGGATGAACATCAGTTTAGATTCTATCTGTCAGGAGCTCATTAGCTATCTCTGGGACTAAGATCGGTTTAGGGGACCATGAGCATGGGGGCTTGATTGATTGCCCACGGGAGATTTGATCTAAGTTTGTCTAATATTGGACTCTCATAGTGTTAAACACTAATATATGATTGGCGCTCACGTGCTCCCACGTGAGGCCTTAAAGTAGTGTTAAACACTAGTATATGATCAGCGCTCATGTGCTCCCACATGAGGCGCTTGAAATAGTGTTAAACACTAAGAATTTGAGGCGCTCACGTGGGATCATATGAGGCTCTCCAAAAATAGTGTTTATTCCATTTTCTCTTTTATAAGTGCTGAGTACATCTCAGGGGTCACGTGGGGTCACGTGAGGCGATCCAAAAATAGGGTTTATTCCCTTTTCTCTTTTATAAGTGCTGAGCACTTCTTAAGGGTCACGTGGGGTTACGTGAGGCGATCCAAAAATAGGTTATTCCATTTTCTCTTTTATAAGTGTTGAGCACTTATCAGGGGTCACGTGGCTAGATCTCAGTCTTTCCTTTTTTGTTCATCAAAGGTGCTCACGTGGGATCAAGTGAGCTTTTATATAGCGTTTGAATGCTAATGAATCATTAGGCTATTCTTCTATGATTCCGAGGGATCAAGTTCTCCTTTTGTTCTTTGTAGGGATTAAATTCCTTTTAAAAGGGTTAAACCCTAGTTCCAGAGGAATTAAATTCCTATATGTTTTGTAAGAGTTAAACTCTTTTGGATTCAGTTCTTTCCCCTAGATTTTGAATCTGCATGACAGAATCTCCCCGATGAGAATTAAATTCTCAACTTGTGGGAAGATCCGCTTCTACAGATCTTAACCAGAGGAAGAACTAAGTTCTTTTATAAGAGTTAAACTCTTGGTTTGAGAATTAAATTCTCTTTTTGTGGGAGCTTTTGGGAGGGGTTCCCCTTCTTTAGAGAATTAAATTCTCTCTCTATTTTTCTTCCCCTCTCCCTCCGTCTCTACGTGTCTCCCCTCTTTTTGAACTTGGAGTTTATGGGGGGTCCTCTGTTATTTGGAAAGAGAGATCATTGGTCGTTGGGGACCCACCACCTCTCCGACGACGCTGAGGGATTATAGCGCCATATATCGAAAGTGTGGAGGGATGTACCCTTTGAACTATGTCTCACTGATCAGGAGGAAGAATATGTTGAAACTTAAACTTCTAACTGCTGAAAAAGGCCTCTTTGTGTTCGCGCACGTGCATCGCACGTGTTGGGCGCACGTGCGTCGGACGTGGCGGGCGCACGTGCGTCGCACGTGGCGCTTGCACATCATGGGGGGCAGCTAAGGCCATAACTTGGAGAACTAAGCTCCTATAGAGAACTAAGCTCCTTTGAGAATTAAATTCTCCCACGTGCATTGCACATGTTTGGCTCACGTGCGTTGCACGTGGCGTGCATGTGGCGGGCGCACGTGCAATGCATGTGGCGCTTGCGCATTATGGGGGGACAGCTAAGGCCCTAACATGGAAAACTAAGCTCTTTTGAGAATTAAATTCCCCCACGTGCGTTGCACATGTTTGGCTCACGCGTGTTTCACGTGGCGCGCATGTGGCGGGCGCACGTACATTGCACATGGCGTGCATGGCGCTTGCGCATATGCGTATTATGGGGGGCAGCTGTGGCCCTAACTTGAAGAACTAAGCTCCTTTGAGAATTGAATTCTCTACCTTTTCTAAGAGCTATCCCCTCTTATTTATATGGGAGTGGTAGAGAAGAGATCTCTCTTTTTCCCGATGTGGGACTAAAATTGCATCCCCCATGTAGTAGAGCATTACTTTAGATTAGACGTGCGTAGCACATATGCTCATAATTTTTGATCCCGGATGAATTATGAGGCCAATAATATATCAAATCGAAGGATTTTTTGAGACGCTTTCGATACCATCAGAATTTAGCTGTTTCTCATTCGGGAGTTTGTAAAAATACAGACCGAAAAATACTGGTTCACATTTTCTTCCTTAGATTACACGTGCATAGCACATTTGCTCATAACTTTTGATCCTGGATGAATTATGAGGCCCATAATATATCAAATCGAAGGATTTTTCGAGACACTTTATACCATCAGAATATAGCTATTTTTCATTCGGGAGTTTATCAAATACAGCCCGGAAAATACTGGTTTGCATTTTCTTAAACGTATCGCTGCCATTTGATACCTTAGGCTCTTTTGCGCAGAAATATTTGGCGGGAACAACCGTATCCCTATTTTCTAAACACCACGATTCATGTTATTTCAAATGACAATTGTATGAATCATATGCATAATGTAGATTCCTTATTGTTACATTTATTATTGATCCTGTATACTCATGATGTTCATATCGCATCGCATTGCATGTTTAAATATACTTTTATTGTTATTACGAAACCATGTTGTCAGGACACCAGCACCATTACCGATGATGCGTATGTCTACGAACACTTACTTGCTGGCTCACACACATCATTATCGGTAATTTCCATGTCACGTACATTTTAGAGAATATTAGTTCATTGTTATCGCTTGTTAGCTGATAGTTCCGATATATCATTATTGTGCTAGTTAGATGTTGCATTTATTACTGTGATTTTTCATGTATATTTATATACTCATTGCCATGATATTAAGGGCCAGTACGGATTGTCGGACCCTAGTATTCACTGTTATTGACCCTTTATTTTGAGATTTCGGATTTCCATGAGATTTATGGATTAGGAGAAACCGCAAGGATTTTATAAACTGATTATCATTTCTAAAGATAAAATTGCTGTTTTCTCATGTTATGATTTGAGATATGTTCACCATGAGTATTCTCGGCTCTTGAGCGATATCATACATCCGATTCGAGGAAGAGGAACCGTCTGTGGGTGAATGGTGGACCCGGTGCGGTACCCCAGGGCAAGATGATCGCAGATGATGGCGTTGAGCTTGGCAGGGGAGCACTACCGACCGGTGATTTTATTGTGACTCGACGGATATCTGGAGGATACCGATCGGAGTATAGGCCAGTCTGGATTGCCGGAGCCTGAGGTTTTGAGATTTGATGAAATGGGCCAGTCCGGATAGCCGGAGCCCTAGATTTTGAGATTCGAGAATACAGGCCAGTCCGGATTGCCGGAGCCTGAGATATTGAGATATTGGATATATATTTTGTGTCGATACTTGACACTGATTCTATGTTGATTTCATTGATAATACCTCGATTTATATATATACAGAAATCTCATTATATAAAGAAAAAAGTTTTCTCATTTAGATGTATTCTGTTTTCATGCATTCATACATCATATATATGATATGTTGCTACCTGAGGCACTGACACGAACACTTGGTATTACACTTATGTATAGATGTTTACCCTTGCCATTTTATCATGCTTCAGGCCATATTATTTGAGGATATCATTAATTGTATGACCTAGGATTGAGTCATACATGCAATTTCTGCTCTGTGATATTTTCTACTCACGAGTTCGCAACTCACCCCGGGGTGCCACAGTTTCTTGCAGGTTTTGTCGTACAGGTTTCGTTGCGGCTTCCTGGCATACTGCTTCCTTCCGGTGATTGCCTTGGTAGGTGGGTTCACTCGTATCGTGACCACCTTTGTACATTTATTTATTTCAGTTGTATCTAGTAACTCTATCAATCGGACTTGTATATTTATAACCTTAGAAGACCAGTTGTATATTATTTCGACCTTAGAGTTGCGTGTTGTATTATTATGAGTTTTCTTGATGATATTGAGTTTCCTTTTTGAGTTTTGATCCCCGTCCTTCGGCGTTGTATATTATATTTCTTGCATGGTTGTGACTGCCAATTGGCGAAGAGCTAGCTCCCGCTTGGGGATGCCCTTATATATATTTCTTGTGTTGTACCCCTTTTGGGGCCTGTATTTACAAAGGAAACTCTGCCGAAATTTTCAGAAAAGACTTGATGTTTTAAAAATGCATAGTTAGGATTAGTTTGTTAAACTACTTGCTTTAAAACTAAACTTTTTCTTCTTTCTTCTTTTAAATGGTTTAGATTTTTGGGAGTTTGTCTTACTTGAATTAGATGGGGTTTTATAGACTTCATATGATTTAAGTGCCAGTCACGTGCCATTTCGGGTCGTGACATGTCGCGCTGTGCACGGATGGCCATCACCAGAAATCCTTGGCCAAGCTAGATGAGAATTATCCTCAGTGGGTGATGGGCATCACACCGACACGAAATATCGTGTTATTAGGGGTCTGACTTTATCCACCCGTAGACCCGATATGCGATACTCTTAGACGAAGAGACCGGACTGTACGGAGATTGTCACAGATAGGCTTACTAGGGATCCGGATGAGTTTGCTCGTCGGCCTTCCTTTTCGACAGGTACCCGGGTAGCCATTACGTACATTTAGTGCCGCTGACGTGCTTGTGGTTATGGATTTATCCGGTAACTCACTGCCGGCGTACTGTTGAGTCTTTTGAGTCCCAAATAGAGGGTTTCCCTGGTTCAGACGAAATGGTGTAGTAGCCGTATTTTGATACGTGCGGGGTTTCGATCGAATGATTGTACTAGTTACCTGGACTTTCGATCGGACGGTTGATAATACTAGCCGGCTTAGGATTTAGCCGGATTATTAATCAGGTATTGATTTAATAATTTACATATATATATTTCGATATGTATATTCTAGTATTATGTTCTTTTTGTTATTTTATCTCTTTGGGTATTCGTATTTTGATACGAATACAAGTATGTATATACAATTGAGTGTATTATGTATTTATACGGAAAACATTCTAGAAGGTGGACACCTCATTTTAGATTATCTATTTATTAATTTAAATGGAAAGTGATGTGTAAAGGTAGTGAAGAGAGAATGGTGAGAACCATGCTTGAATAGTGTTGACAAATGAATTGAAATTCATTTGTGCAAACTATTCAAGTATGGTTGCTTTATTTTATTTGGAAAATAGTTTTTACAAAACTATGCTTCATATCATACTCTCATTTTGGAGGTTGGATGAACACTTGGTTGGTTTTTTGGATGAAAATCACTCTCACCATTTTCCTCATCTCTCCTCACTTGCCTTTCTTGAGCTCCTCCTCCTTCTTATTGATCTTCCACCCTACTATCTCATAAGTTGAGAATCAAGGGTGGAAGAGAGATAGATATACACTTATAACAACTCATTACATCCCTAGACACTCTAGATTAGCAACTTAGAGTCCCTAGTTGTTCCACTAGATTTTTAGTGTAGAGATAGAGCCGGAAACCACATCTCTCGGGTGGATCATCTTCGACGGAGGAAGACTGGAGGCCAATCTCGATCAAGGAGACCTCAAGGAGCTAAGAAAGTGGGTAGAAGACCGAAGGACATGGATCTTTTGGTATAACAGTTCAATCTCAGTAGTTAACCTCTTTGTACCTTGCTAGTTTCATGTTTGGTTTCGATTCTAGGTAGTTATTTCTAGTGCCAAGTTTTTAAACACCAAAAATTTTCGTTCCACAACGGCCGCTGCCGACGGCCAGGGCGTTAGGAACCCCAACACGGAAAGCCACCTGCCAATCCTAGCAGTGAGGCAACCCGCACTCAATATCATGAGTGGGCCACCTATCACTATCTAGAACCTGGTAACTTAGACGCTCCTCCGTAGGTCATACCCAACCTCCTACAAGCGCGGCGAACCATCTGCCAATTCTAGAATAGGGTAACCCGGATCTCAACTCCTTGTAATTGCCACCAGCTGTATTCTAGAATCCGGTGATCTGTGCACTTCTTCATGGGGTATCTTAGTATATGAATCGAAAAATATATATCAAGTAGCGACATCAACCTCGACCCGGAAGTGTCCCAATAAAAAAATATACAAGTGGTAACGACAACCACAATCCTGCCGCTCGTCCCAAATTAATGAAATAAATATATAATAATTATACAAGTATCTCATACGAGGGGCTAGTCATCGCGACGATCCAATAAACCATAACACAACATCTATCACAATATTTCAAACAAGAAAATATGCAACCCCGTCGGATTGATCGCATCAATTCGGCGAAGTTAAACACGAAATATCACATATGTAATCAAACTAACTCAATTCAGCACATCATCGAGCTAATTTGAGGCAGCAGAAAACTATTTCACAACCCACGGAATCGCAAACTTGAAATTCCAAGAATCGAATTTCAAATTCTTTCTAGTGCCGAAAACCTTCTCATTTCTTGCAAATTTCGAATCACAAATGACCCGAAAGTGTCCGAGACTCCGGAGGGGACTTGGGGACGACCCATGGGGGCCCGGGGAGCTTTAGGTGGCCCCCAACCCATAGATACAAATTTGTGGCCATGGGTTGGCTGCTGGATCAGCAAGCACACGACAATATGCTTCCTGGTCCAGCCCCACATCCGAGACCATTTTGTGGCGGTCTCGGGTGTGAGGGTCCCCCCAAACCCCCGGGTCGCCCCCACATACCCATGAGGCCCTCGATCTAAATCATGAGCCTCAGAGTGCGAGTGTAAGCAAGAAATGCAGAGATCTCATAGCCGATTTTCATGACAGCCAAAACAGTGAGCAAGTCGTAGAAAATCTTGGGGTTTGAGGTCATTTTGCCACCAAAACAACTACTTGAATTTGAATCAGTTCTGATACTACTGTTGGGAAGGGTGCTAGGGTCACTACGATAACTTACTGCGGCGGAATGATCAACAAAAATAATCAAGAACATAGCACCATTTCCCAAGCCCAAAATCTTTCAAATTCTAGTAGTTATAAAAAAGAATGAGAGCAAGTTAGGGGATAAAACCTTTGTAGCGTGTTAGCCACCTTTCCTTGAACTCCGGCTAGTCTCCACTAGGTCCAAAAGAAGCTTGCACGATGACCTCCTTGCCGAAGATGATCCATCTTGAGATCCCTCCATGACAAGCTATAACCTCACATGATTACATCATATTGAGGAAACTCACTAATCAAACTTGCAAGAATGATTAGTAAGTGATGTAGAATATTTTGCTCACTAATTTTCTTCTCTTATCTTTTTTCCTTTCTCATTTAAGCAAACTCAAGAGCGAGAGAATTATTGTGAGAATGAGATGATAATTCTCTATATTTCAAAAAGAAGTAGCCATACTTAAAAAATAAGTTCAAGCATAGTCTAAAGAATACCACACACTTCTTTTATCTATGACTCATTTTCTTTTCTAAAAATAAAGAAACTAATGAGTTATCATCTCACTTTCCATGTGCATCACATACACACTACTATTATGTATTAGCTAAACTTGTGTGTGCATCTCATATACACAACTCATATGTATTAGCTAACAAGATACATATATTTATATCATATATAAATATATATAAATAGAAGAAATAATAAAGTGAACACGATATTAGTTTAATATATATCTATATCATATATAAATATATATCTAATTACTAAATCAACACTTGATTTAATAATCCGGTTATATCATATATAAACTGGCTAATATCATTAAATACCCGATTAAAATACGTGTATCACATATACGTGTTTAATCGAACTCATGAACGTATCCATATACATGCCCTACATCTTTCCGCCTGTGTTAAGAAACATTTGAGTGGGACTCTAAAGACTCGACAATACGCTGACAGTAGGTTAGGATCATATCCATAGCCCACACGCACATCAGCGGTACTAACTGCACGTAACGGCTACCCAGGTATTGATCGAAAGAAGTCCTATTCATGTGGTCCCTAAAAAGTCTGGCATCATGGTTATAACTAATGAGGCTAATGAGTTGATCTAAACACGCACCCAAACTGGATGGCGCGTATGTATTGATTACAGAAAACTCAATGCCGCAACGAGGAAAGATCAATTCCCTCTACCTTTCATTGACCAGATGTTAGAACGATTAGCTGGAAATGAATACTATTGTTTCTTGGACGGATACTCCGGCTATAACTAGGTCCCCATCGTCGAAAAGGATCAAGATAAAAGAATATTTATTTCTCATTTCGGTACTTTTGCTTATAGACGCATTCCCTTTGGGTTATGCAACGCTCCTGATACATTTCAACGATGTATGATGGGGATATCTTAGACATGGTCGAGGATTCCTGGAGATATTTATGAACGATTTCTCCATATTTGGGGACTCCTTTGAGAAATGCTTACGTCATCTTGACGCGGTTCTTACCCGCTGTAAGGATAAGAATTTAACTTTGAATTGGGAAAATGTTCTTTCATGGTCCAAGAAGGTATTGTCCTTGGACATATTATTTCATGAAAAGGTATTGAGGTAGACTGCGCTAAAATTGATGTCATCCATAACCTTCCTCCTTCCAAATGAGTCAAAGATATACGATCCTTCCTTTCTCATGCAGGATTTTTTAGGAGATTCATTAAGGACTTTAGCAAAATTGCTAGACCCTTAACTATTCTCTTGTCCAAGGATACAATATTTCACTTTGATTCGGATTGCGAGGCTGCTTTTCAATCGCTTAAAAGATCTCTCACTACAGCCCCGTTCTATCATCTCCGGATTGGAACCACCCGTTCGAGCTTATGTTTGATGCATCAGATTTTTCTATTGGTGTGTTCTTAGGACATCACATTGATAAGATGCCACAGTAACACCTTGAACGATGCCCGAATTAATTACACAACTACCGAGAAAGAACTCTTTGCAGTTGTATTTGCATTAGAAAAATTCAGGCCCTACTTGATTGGCTCGGCAATAGTGGTTTACACCGATCACTCCGCCCTATGACACCTTTTATCGAAGAAGGATGCTAAGGCCAGGCTAATATGTTGGATCTTGTTATTACAAGAATTTGATCTTGTTATATGAGACAAGAGTGGATGTGAATACGTTGTAGCCGGCCATCTTTTACGCATCAATTCTTCACCAACGTTGACCGTGCCAATAAATGACTCCTTCCCAGACAAACAGCTCTTGACACCATCCTGTGAACCTTGGTTCATGGATATTATGAATTATCTAGCGACAAGACTTATTCCTAGTGATTGGTCGAAACAAGACAATGTTCGATTTCTATCCCAAGTAAAATACTTTTACTAGGATGAACCTTATTTTTTTAAGTATTGTTCCAATCAAATCATTCGCAGATGTGTCCCTAACGATGAATTCAAGAGCGTATTGTCTTTTTTTCATGATCAGGCATGTGGCGGTCACTTTGGTCCACGTAAAACGACTGAGAAAGTTTTGCAATGTGGTTTTTACTGGCCAACATTATTTAAAGATGCAAATGATCATTGCAAAACTTGTCTACGGGAAAAACACATGGGTCGGATTTTACGATGAAATGAGATGCCACTCCAACCTATCTTGGTTGTGAAGATATTCGATGATTGGGGTATTGATTTTATTGGTCATTTTCCCAACTCTTTTGGGAATTTATATATCTTGTTAGCGGTTGATTATGTCTCAAAATGGGTGGAAGAAATATCGTGTCGCACTAATGACAACAAGGATGTTATTAAGTTCCTTAAAGAAAATATCTTTTCGTGATTCGGGCACCCTTGCGCTATAATTAGTGACAACGGGACGCATTTCTATAATCGATCTTTCGAGATTTTGATGCGGAAATATTCAATCAACCAAAAACTTTCTACGCCCTATCATCCCCAACCGAGCCGGCAAGTTGAGATTTCCAATAGGCAGATCAAACAAATTTTAGAGAAGACGGTTTCTAAAAACCGTAAAGATTGGTCAACCAAATTGATGGATGCTCTTTGGGCATTTCATACCGCTTATAAGACCGATCTTGGTATGTCTCTATACCGCCTAGTGTTTGGAAAGGCATGCCATCTTCCTGTTGAGATCGAACATAAAGCAATGTGCGCTATTAAAGATCTTAACTTCGATTTTGATCAAGCTGTTCAAATCAGATTTTTGCATTTTCATACCGCCCAATTTTTATCACATTGCATATCGGTAGGTACTCTTGAGCCGTGTTTGCTAGTCAATTGCAGGATACAGGTTCTCGGCTCTAAACGGTGAAATTCATGGAAAAACACGGCAAAATCCGGGTTCCTGTCAACCACAGATAAAACACGGGTCTCCACTCTCTATCCGTATGTTGCCACACACCAGTTTAAGAGACAAAATGGCAAATCAATGTCATTTTCATGCACAAGGTTCAATAGCAACACAAGATCCAAGAAATCTACGCGGAGCTCAAGAAAATCATTACAAAAAGATCCAAATCCAATCACCTTTGATCAACAGAAATTCTGGAGAAATTGTGAAGAGCTTCTGAGAAAAATCACATACCACACTGAAGTACAAAGAAATCCAGGAAAAACCACAAAATCCGAGGAGCCAACTCCTCCAAAGCGCCGCAGTTCCGCGGCATTAGCACGCTTAGGCCGCGGAACCGCGGCCGTACGGTGGCGGCAGAAGGTGGTATTTTAGGGGTATTTTGGTATTTTCATGTAGAGGCAGAATTTTGCCCTAGATTTCCAGTTCCCTGCCTATAAATAGCCCAGAACCTTGTGAAGCCAAAGGTCCATAATCTTTTATTTAGTTTTTAGGTTATATGTTGTTATTGTTCTTCCTCCTCTAATCTCTTCTCCATTAAAAAACTTGTAGTGAGCGTTTATGAGTGAAGAATGAATAAAGGAGTTCTTGTTCTTACCATGCTTGTCTCTTTATTTTTATTGCTTGTAATCTTCAATTGATAATTTAGTTGTTGTTATTTCTTGTGGTTTCTTTCTTATTCTCTTTTCCTTTATCCTTAAACAACCATGATGCTTACGTTTGATCCTTGCCAAGGTGAGGTCGCAAATAGCTAGTTGTTATCTTCTAATCTCCTTCTTTCTATCGTCCTCCTTTGTTTTATTTTTCGTTCTTCTTGTAATGGGTGAGTAGTTTCCATACTTGTTAGGGTAGGATAAGGGAAGTTTGAGAGAAGGAAATCTCTCTCACTCTTTCCTTGCCCAACATCTTAAATCGAACTCCCGTTAATTGAACCACAATCCGCTCCCTACGGCACCCTATCCTACATGATAGCGGTGATTCCGTAGTGAGACCGGTTGTGGTTGAATTAACCGGAGGTTAAGGCTAAGAGCCAAGAACGGACGGACAAGCACCAAAAGGAAGAACTTATGCGTTGGAAAGCCTAGCTTATACTCGCAAGTTCCTTCCTAGTCGTGCTAATCCCCGTTGTTGCCGATTACCGTAACACCGATATTTAGAGTGGCAACGAAAGAAGTGAGCGACTCCTAACTCAAACTAACCTAATCCTAACCCTAACAAGCTCTCTTTACATATCATTTTAACACTTAGTTAATCACAAACAAACCTGGAAAATTGGACTTAACTCGTTAAAACACATAGAAAAAGATTTCCATCTCCCTGCGGACGACCCGTACTCAACCGGCTAGCTACAAGCGAAACCGTCTTGATTGCGGTAACAAACTTAGCACGCAAAAACTCTACCAATCAAATGGCACCGTTGCCGGGGAGATGGTAGTTTATTTCTTTGTGTAATTTCGGGTTAATTTGTGAATATAAAAAGAACCAAAAAAAATAAAATAAAATATATATTGTAAAAAAATCATCTTGTTATTTTTGATTAGTTTTGTGCAAGTGTGCAGGATAATACGAAGTTCAAGTTGAGTGCCAAAGATGTGGGAAGTTAGACCCATATTTCGCGGCTACACCGCGGGTGAACAAGACGGAAAAGACGGTTTATTGAAGATTCTGGAGCAGATCCAGTAAGCAAATAAATATTCAGGAACTCCAGAAAAGAAGAAGACAGACAAGGCTGCACACACCAGAAAAACAGAGACCCAACTCCACTATAGTTCCGCGGAACCGCGGCATAAGCAGGCTTAGGCCGCGGAACCACGGCCACTTGGTGCAATCAGGTTGCCAAAATCCTTGTGAGTCCTTCTTCTTTCTTCCTCACTCCTCTGAACTCCACTAAACTGTGTTTTCTGCAGCATTCTTTGCGCAAATTCTCTTCCCCCTTCCAATAAACTGTTTTTGTGTAGGATTCTTTGCGCCGCGCTAAAATAAAAATTGTTTGCAGTTGATTTGTTACTGCTTTGCATTTATTAATACGGACTTTAAGGGGCTTGAAACCAATTCAGATTCGGTGGGGATTTTATCACCCTTCCCAGGACCCCAGAAATCACAAAAGTATATGCATTGACCATTGTTAATTAAAAAATACTAGACTCAGCCCTAAGGACTTCGCGCTCAATAGGACAGAGGACTAGTTACAAGCATCGGCCATTTATCCTATCCTGACTTTTGCGGTGTCTAGGCAAGTGTGTCCAAGGAAAGTGGTTACTTAATTAGGACCACTACTTACGTAGTGGGGAGTCTCCCACTTACCTGGCACTTACCTGGCCGCAAGTGTTGGAGAAGAGGCGGTTTGATGTCCTATTTCTAGCCTTTTGGAACAGTTAGGAGCTGTCTAGCTGACCTAGGTGACCCTAGATCTAGGTGTGATTGTGCATATCTTGTTTGTGATTGCTTGAAGCTGTAAGTCCGTACATATTTCTGTAAAGCTCTTTCTAAAAAAAAGGGAAAAAATCTAAAACTTTTATAAAAACTTGCCCTTTGTCGCCAGAATCCATTTTTCACCCACCACCTATCGTATTTCTCCATTGACGTTTTCTTACCCTCACCTTCTCCACTTTGACTATACTAAACTCGTTTAGTGTATGTCCGCTTAGACTCGGGACACTAACGCCCGCCTAGTCCGCGTTACGTTAGTCGCTACCGACTACGCGATCGACTCAGACGTCGAAACTCCGTCCACGCCTCTTTCACCCTTACCTTTGCCGGCCAACTCCGACGTTGATCGGAATTCTGTTCATACATCTTCACCTTCACCTTCACCAACCTTTTCTTCCGCGATGTTAGGATTTAATGGAAACATCTCATTGACTTCACCTCCTACGGAGGTAACTACCCCACCACCACCGCCTGTTGTAGCGCCGTAGCGAATCGCGCTCCAGGATCGTTTCTATCCCACCCGTTCTGTACTTCCCACCTGTCTTTCTCTTCCACCGGCTAATGGGGATAATTTTGAAATTTAGCCCCACTTCATCAACATGCTTCCGCGATTTCATGGGCTTGAATCTGAAAATGCCTATATCTTCATCAATAAATTTCAAAACGTTTGTGCCATGATGAAAACTACCCAACTGTCGGACGATGCTATACAGCTACGGGTCATTCCGTTCACTTTATGCGATCTTGCTGAAAAATGGCTGTATAGCACCGCTTCCCACTCCATAACCAGTTGGGACGAGTTTGTTAAAGCGTTTCTCAAGAAATTTTATCCGAATCATAAAACCGCAAGGATCCGCAATGAAATCAACCAATTCTCTCAGCTTCCTTCTGAACCCTTTTGGAAGTGCTTTGACCGGTATAAAGACCTTCTTGTTCAGTGTCCTCACCATGGTATCGAGAGATGGCAACTCTGCCAAACCTTATACGAAGACCTGAACCCAGCAACCAAGCAGTTGTTGGAAACCATTTGTCATGGCCACTTCCTATCGAAATCTGACGAGGAAGCGTGGTAATTCTTCGACGACCTTGCGGAGCAAACGCTACAATGGGAGAGCACCAGACCGACTTCTTCTTCTTCTACCTCCACTTCAATCGGTCAGTCTAGGGTAGGAATTCACCAACTCGATGTCTCTATTGTGATGAAAGCTGAAATGGCTGCAATAACGAGAAAGCTTGAAGCAATAGAGAGCAAATTTTCTTCTCCTGCTCCTGCCCCTGTTCTTCCCCTTCGTACCATTTGCGCTTGTTGTGCCGATCCTTCTCACTTAACCGAAGAGTGTCCTTACAATCCACCATCTCAAGGATAGGATCAGGCTAATGCTGCATTTCAGTAAAGACCGTGGAATGATTCATACTCTTCCACCTACAATCCCGGTTGGAGGAACCACCCCAATTTCGCCTGGAATCAGAATCAGAATCAATTCCAAGGCAACAATTTCCAGAGGCCCCCTCCTCCGCAACAACAAGCGTAACAACAAACTCAACATCAGTTTCAGCAGCCCTTCCAACCCCAACGTTTTCAAAATCAGATGAACAACTTTGCACCCAACAATTCTTTTCCACAAAACAACTTTGTTCCGTCAAACAACGATAAGGTTTCCTCACTCGAACGAAGTCTGGAGCCATTCGTTAAACAATCGACACAATCCACCGCAAACATGCAGTCTTCCATTCAGTCCTTGGTGCAACACACTGCCGCTCACGGGAAAAGCATCAAAACAATCAAAGCCCAGATAGCACAACTGAATGCGGCCTTAAGCGAGCGAGAGAAGGGGAAGCTCCCGTCCCAGCCACTCCCTAATCCCGGTCACCCACATAATGTACATGTTTCTCTTGAACAACAGAACCATAATGTGAGTGCCGTGACCACATTGAGATCGGGAAGGATGCTGCAAAACAACATTGGCACACGGATCAACGATGACACCCCGGCCACTTCAACTTCTTCTTCTTCTTCTTCTTCTTGTTCTTCTTCTTCGTCTTCGTCTTCTGAGCCTATTCTCCATTCTTCAAAAGGCTCTTCTTCTTCTTCTACTCTGAACGGACCCACTTCTCACTCCACGAAAACACCAGTTTTGGGATCCGCTCCAGCTCCACACTCTCCTCCACAAGCGTTGGACTCAACTAATTTTAAAAACTTTCCATTTCCAAACCGGTTGAGGTCCAATAAACAAAATCCACAAATGGAGAAGATTCTGGAGTTATTTAAGCAGGTTAACATTAACATTCCTCTTTTAGATGCTGTCCAACAAGTCCCGTCCTACGCGAAAATCTTAAAGGACTTGTGCACGAAAAAGAGGAAGTCTAAGGTACCCAAGAAAGTTTTCTTGGCTAGTGCTGTGAGTGATGCTCTTACCCAATCTTTACCACAAAAACGGAAGGACCCTGGCTGTCCTACGATTTCTATTACCATTGGGGATAAGAACATCAACCGCGCACTATTAGATCTTGGTGCCAGTGTTAACCTGCTTCCGTACTCAGTATACGAGCAATTAGGCGTAGGCGAGCTGAAACCCACACACTGTACTCTCCAAATGGCCGACCGATCGATCACCCATCCTAGGGGTGAGCTAGAGGATGTATTAATCAAAGTCGGGGACTTCATATTCCCCGTTGACTTCATTGTATTAGACACACAGCCTGTAGCTAACCCCCGGAATCAAATTCCAGTGATACTCGGTCGCCCATTACTTGCAACCTCAAATGCTGTGATCAATTGTCGCAATGGTTCGATAAACCTGTCTTTTGGAAACATGACAATTGAACTCAACATTTTTAGGTTGGGGAATCAGCCCTCCGAACCTAATGCTCATATACTGGACGTTTGATCAATCCAGGAGATCACCCCTGAAGAGTGTGAATTCGAGGAGTTTTTGTTCGATCACGATAACCTTAACGCCACTAGTGCGTTCCTCTTCGAACCTGCTGTTGTTTCTGCTCCCGACAATGACTACGAGTGTTTCACGTTCTCGAACGATCTTAGCCGCTCACAACCCGAGTTTGAATCCTTCGAATTTCCGGATGAGTTACCTGAACCATCCAACTCGGTCGCTTACACTCGTTTTGAACCTTTGCTGGAATCTTTTGAGTTCGAGACCTTTTCACCAATCTTGCCTTCAATCGTTTCACCTCCAACGCTTGAACTCAAGCCTTTGCCATCTCACCTTAAGTACGCTTACTTGGGTGAGAACGAGACCCTCCCTGTCATCATCTCGGCTTCTTTAGCTCCAGAGCAAGAGAAAGCCCTTCTTGCGGTCTTGCACAGCAATAGGCAAGCTTTTGGCTGGTCCATGGCGGACATCAAGGGGATTAGTCCCCTGATCGTTGAACATCATATTCATCTGATGGATGATGCCAAACCAGCCAGAGATCCTCAAAGGCGACTCAATCCAGTCATGATGGAGGCTGTGAAAAAGGAAATCGTGAAGTGTCTGGATGGTGGTATCATTTACCTTATCTCTGATAGCCAGTGGGTTAGCCCCATTCACGTTGTCCCCAAGAAATCAGGTGTCACATCCCGAAAGTACGGAATATGACCGGCACTTAAACTACGAACGTCTCAAGGCATACGTATTCTAAGTAAGCCGAAAACCCAGAAATCCAAACCAAGAAAAGTGGTAGAGTGTAGGAAAACCAATTTAAATCAAGAAGTTTTAATAGCATAAACCGAATTATGCGTTTTTTAAAACATCAAATATTTCCTGAAAATTTCGGCAGGGTCTCCTTTGTAAAAACAGGCCCCCAAACGGGATACAACATGAATAGTATACGAAATCAATAAAAGGCATCCCCAAGCGGGAGCTAGCTCTTCGTCAAACGATGGTCACAACCACACAAGTAATATAATATACAACACCAAGGGCGAGGATCAAAACTCAAAAGGAACTCAAAACAGCAAGAAATCCATAGAAATACAACGCGCGACTCTAAGGTCGAAAGAATAAACATCACTGGTCTCTATCTGAGAAAAATACATATTTGGTTGATGGAACTTCTAGATACAAAAGAATAATAATATACAAGATATATAATGGGGGGTACGATACAAGTAAACCCACCTACTAGCAAATCACCCGAAAGAAACTATGCCCGCAAGCCGTAATGAAACCTGTGCGGCAAACCTGCAAGAAACTGGGGCACAATGGGGGTGAGTTGCCAACTCGTGAATAGAAAAACATCTACGGAAATAAATCGCATAAATAACGCAACCTAGGTCAATGATCATAATATATCCTCAATTATATATATAACATGCAACCTATAACAAGGCTAGGGTAAATATCTAACCCGAGTGTAATCTTATGTGCCCGTGTCAGTGCCTCAGGTAGCAATATATCATGAATGAAGTATGAATGCATGAAAACAGAATACATGTAAATTAAGAACTATTTTCATAATTTAGTGAGATTTCCTTTGTATTTTTAAAATGAGGCATCATAATGAAATCAGCATAAAACAGTGCCTAGCATCGGCACAAAACGTAATCCCAATATCTCGATATCTCTGTATCACAGTCTCTGTACCTCAATATCTCGAAATCTCAATGTCTCAATCACAATATCTAGGGCGCCGTCAGTCCAGACCGGCCCCTACCAGCCATCTCAAGACCACGACGGTATCCTCCGGATATCCAAAGCGTCGGGTAAAATCACCGGTAGGTAGTGCTCCCCTGCCAGGCTCACATCGTCATTATCACGCGCTTCTGGCCCCGGGGTATCTTACCGGGTCCACCATGTACCCGAAACGGTTCATCCGTCTCCTCGAATCGGGTCTCGAAATCCATCAGCAAACTCATGGTGGACGACTCATACATCATGGGAAAAACAGCACTTTTTATTTAAAAAGAGGGAAATCAGTTTATATAAGTTTTGCGGTTTTCCCCCCAAATCCAGAAATTTCATGGAAATCCGAATCCAAATCATCAATAGCATGTAAAATCATGAATATAGGCATAACAATGAATAACAGTATGCATGAAGTGACAAATAATAACTACAATGTTATGCTGGCATATAAGGCAGGTACACTAATATCATGTCAAATTACTAACTAACAAGCTAAATCAAGCAATAATATTTTCTAAGGTGTACATGACATGGCAATTACCGATGAAGATGTGTGTGAGCCGGCAAGTAAGTGTACGTGGTACATACGCATCATCGGTAATGGTGCTGGTGTCCTAACAATATGATATCAATATTGCAATAAGAAATTATAACATAAGTATGCGATGCGAAGCGAACCACAATAATAAGCGGGAGCTGAATACTAAACGCAACTGTAACTAACCTGCATTAATCTAATATAAGTCCTACAAATGGTGCCTTTTGAAATAACACGAATCATGGGGTTTTGAAAAAAGGGCTACGGTGTTTTTATGAAAAGATACGTCTTTTGAAATATCCGTAGGATCCCTTGGGCTGTCTTTTAAAATACCTATGATTCGTTAGTTTTTGAAATAGGTAAGAATCGAATCTAATCTAACAACTAAACTAAACTAAAGGGCTAAGCTAACAAGCTGGACTACAGGTAAGGAAACCGCCTAACATCTGAGTCGATCCATATACATACCTGTATATATATTAGTCGGTGATCCCGCCTCAATAATATCATATCCGATACCATATCTACAATCAGACATCCCAAGTCAAGAGTGTGGATCAATCATCAAGATATATCTCGTACGTAAATCCGTTGTATGGCATCCCCAAATCTGGGTACGGGTCAAAGTCACATCAATCACACTATTCATCTGGTATCTTCTTTATCAAATATCATGATCCGGGATAATGACCTACGTCTAGTACAATATTGATACCATCTATGTATGCATGCAGGTGTAAGAATCACTACGTCAAAAGACCCGCTAAAACATCATGTCGTATCTCAATACGAACCAAATCACATCACCGATCTCCTGGCCTCAAGCCCAATCTCATCGACTCATCCTCAAATCCAGTATATGAACACATAGTCCCATACCCATGTGTAAATATACACATCAATATATAATCCCATGTACGCACATATGAAAGAAGAATGTATGCAAGTATGGGTGTGTGTGTGTGTGGTGCAACCACTACTCTAGGGTTTCGCAACACTAAACCAATCTAATCACACCTAGGATCCATCTCTATCATCAATAATCTCAAACAACATATAATCAATATATGTGTGTATATGTATTCGTATATATCACCACGAACTGCGGGAGTGCTATACGCCATCCACCCGACTTCTCCCCGTAGATATAAATCTACTCACCTGTATCCTGCGTGTCGGTGTCGATAACGCCATCCTCCGTCGCCTCGGAATCCACGTGAAGGTACCTATAATGATCAACCATAGCAATGCGTATGAAACCAAGGCAGAAAACTGATACAGCGCACAGTGTGCTCATAGGTTGGAACCTATGGCTCAAACATGCAAATCCAACAAACAACCCCTGTTGTCGATATACTAACACCCGACAACCAAATACAAATCCAAATATCAAGAAAGTGCATTTAAAAATACGGAAAACATCGCCTAAAACACACCAAAATGCTCCCAAATTTCCCCCAAATGAAAATTAGCCAAAACTGCATATAGGAGGGGTCTAATTTAGTGCAAATTCAGCCCTGGAATAAAAATGGACCGATTCTCTTCTACTCTGGCCGCAAATTGCGGCCAGAATGATTAAATCTGAGGCCGTAGGTTTTGGTTAGGGGCTCGGGTCTTGGTGGTAGCTTCCTAGGTGCCTGCACGACTAACTGTCAGCTCAATTTTATTTTTGGTGCCCCCGGGTTGCTCCAGATTCCAGAACACCTTCACAGATCACACAAACCGACATGAAAAGTTCCGTAATTCCGTAGTTTTGGGTTTCAGGTTGTGCTAGGCCAGTGTTTTGGTCAATATAGGGTCTAAGGTCACCATTTAAGTCCAATTGCAAAGCAACATCTCAATTTTACCCTAACCCTCTCTAAGTTGGTCCAAAATACACCAAATTACACGATATCGATATGAAACTTGAATTGAAGCTTAAGCACAAGCAATAACACTCTAATTGTGAAGAAATTACCTCATAAGACCCTCATGAATCCTTAACAGCGCCAAAATGAAGACTTTCTTGGTCCAATGTGTAGCTAGTGAGCTTGGGAACAATTTTTTTGTGAAGTGGGGATAGGGTTTTGAGGTGTTTTTGGATGTGTTTTGAGGAGTTGAAGAGGGGAAGGAGGTGAAGAGGGGAAGGAGGTGAAGATCAGGAGCAGCAGCAGCAATGAAGGAAGAGGGGGAGAAATGAGTGAAGGAATGAAGGGAAATGGCTAAGTCAACACCTTCACCTACTCTTTCTCACCCATACCTCAATATAATGTCCCTTTTCCCTTTCTTTTCTTTTCCAATTTCATTAACCCAAATCCTTCTCACACCAATAGTAAACCCAAAGTAACACGGTAGAAATGCACAAGTGTAAAACAAAAATGATATGTGCATATTTTGCACAAAAATGTTAAAAACCGATTAGCGATTTTTAATCGCGATTAGTACTAAATTAGCATATAAATGCTCATAAAAACTTTAAAATGGCATAATTCCATAAAATACCCTATTTTAGAATTTTCCATAATTTTTCCAAAATTTTTCTCATTTATCGGTATTTAATTATAAATTTAATATTAAAATAATCAATAAAATAATATTAAATTATAAAAATTCTCAAAAATAATATTTTATTATTTTGAAATTTTACAATCTTCCCCCCTTAAAGAAATTCTGTCCCCGAATTTAAATTTAAACCCCCAGTTTCTAAAACATTTCAATAGAATGTCCAAGTCGTCGGGGCTCCGAAATCATCAATACATAAAACGCATCATAGCGCAATGCATGCGCATGAGTAATGAGCAGATAACTCAAAATCGAAACTTCGTCAAGAATCACACAATATTTGGTGTCAAGGTAAAGACACAATGCCAAATCCAAAGCAATACCAATATGATATAACTCGAAACTATGCATGTAATTATCAAATCTATATGTGTAAATATCAAAAGGAAGTGCTTGCCAAATCTTTTAAAGTCGATGTGCAATACGCGTAACACTGCACAGTGGCGGACGTCTCTATAAGAAAATAGCCATATACGTATATACCTTTGTTTGAAATGTACGTTCCGCCGTTTTGGGAAACAATTTAGAAGGGTTTTCCTTGTTTTAAACGTTTCGCGTCATATCAGACACGTAGGTAAATACTGAGACTATAGCTCGCTTTTTGGAATTCCTTTCAATAGCTATCAATGCATGCAAAGTACATTCAGGTACTGTCCTCTGACTAGTCCTGCTTAGTACGAAAACACATCGCAATTATAAAAAAAAAACGTACTGCTCTATAAGAAAAATCAATCCCAAAATACGCGTATGAATACTACGCGCGTCTTGTGCGCACGGAAATCAAAATCCAAATATGTGCCATACATATGAACAGAAACAACATCTAAGTGCATCGGGTGTGCACAGAACATCTGTCGTAGGCAACATGTGTGCCTGACAGCAAAATCAGGTGCATCTGACATGCACGAAAAATCTCGATTTAGTGCATCTGGTGTGCACCAAAATCACACTTCAAAACATGCGCCCAACATGTGCGAAAATCCAAATCTGGTGCATCCATCGTGCACGAAATCATGAAATCCAATATCAAGTGCCGAACATGCGCAAAATCAAATCAGGTGCACAAAACAAATATCGAACATCACCATCGAAATCAAAGTCCAATGCATCTAAGTGCACAAAAGGCGTATCACTGCACTGCAAGCATATATAAACTATACAGAGTGCAGGAACCAAATCGTGTGCATGCATACGCACAAAATCAACTCAAATGTCTAAAACCATAAAATCACAAACATGTGAAACCCAAGCACGAAAACGATATCAAATGCAACACTGTGCAAAGATCGTAAATCCTCAATCATCAAAATCAAATCATTCGAATAAATCACCCAAAACATCGAAATCAATAATGGCGGCATAGTACCGCTCAAGCGCATCCTCTAAGAATCTCGGGCCAACTGTCGCGGTCACTAGTGGGACGTCTCGTCGATGATCATGAACTCTGGCCTGCTGGTGTGCGTAATAATGACCACTCCTGGGTCAAGGTCTTCACTGGGAATTACCAATCTCTCGGTCCATCGGCTCATCGGCCTTGTCAGGTGTGCTAACGGGGATGATCCTGTTCTGGCACGTCTCTTGTCATCTCCCGGTCAATCATCGCGACCGCTCGTAAGACAGCATATCACTGGCGTCGGCCTCTGGCTCTCTGAATGTACGTAACACATCTGATCCTAGGTGCAAGTATCATTGCAGCAGTGTCCTGGAAGGAATCCTGCTCACGGTCTCTTCCATGTCTCGTCTCTGCCAACTGTCCGGAAGTCATCGTCCTTTCCTATATCTGCATCTTGCTCCGGAACGGCTGCATACCCATCGCGACTCCTTCTGGAAGGTATATCCAGTACTCTGCCTCGGCATGCGTATCGCATCTCTGATGTCGACTGAGTAGAACGTCGTCTTATCCAGATCTTGTACGGACCTCTATACTCCACTTTCTCTAATGTCGACTGCTTCGGACTCGTCTCATCGTGGCTACATGGACTGAGCTCCAACGGCTATCCTCGTATCGGGAGTTCCCAAGAAATGCATCTCACCACCTAGCATCCGAATTAAGTCGAGCCATCCGATCGAGTTGTCAAAACCTCATAATCACCCAAGAGCTCAACCTCTTGGGCACAGTTTAATAGTATTGAGTACATACCACAGCATCGGTGGTCCAGCCGTAGAAGGGCAAACCCAAGCCTCACTAATGGCGCCGTAGAACTGTCGCAAACCCGAAGGTTCAAAGGCTTTCACACGGTCATTAAGTCGAGTTAGGGTTTCATTTTTCTAGAGGGACCATAGAATTGCCTGCATGTCTTTCCGACTACTTTAAACTTGGAATAATAGGTTTCTGACATTCGATCATCTCTGTCGACTCCCAACGTCTCCGCGTGAAGTCGTCTCTAGCTGGAACCAATCTATCTGATGACCTCGCATCGGGGTAGGCGAACGATCCACATGTCCTACTCATTCATCCTCGATGACTAGCGACCTTCTATCATCTCTTAGTATAACTCGTTCTGCCCTAATTCCAGCATCTGGGGCAATACCTCGCCGTTCGCAGCAATAACTGGCTCGCTCGTCTGCACGCTGAACAGTGCCTCGATCATCATGAATAAGCAACACACCAACGGTCATCAAAATCTGGCTGGCCTCTATCATTGGCTCAATTCTCTAGTATCGATCAGCACGTCCGAGTAACCTCATAAAGGCGATCCGCCAAACGCTCGTGGCGCGGAAACACAGTAAAAAGACACATCTCCGCAATCATGTGTCGCTGGAATTTCGCCCTGGTCAGTCCTCGTTCGTGACGAGCTCGTGCTGACCACAACTCTAGCTGTAGCTCTCCCTGCCCGTAATCGTGGCAGCAAAACCATAACTGGTACTGATGAGGCTAGATCGGAATGAATATAATACTGAGCAAAGAAATGTACATCATAAGGCTTCTTAAGTGGAGTAGCGTATCGTAAGTATGCCGCGGAACATACCTACGGTACATCACTCTACTTTAGTCACCTATTCCATCAACCAAGGGTCATCCTATACTCCGAAGGTAAAACCTAACGCTCTGATACCAACTTTGTCACGTCCCAAAAGTACGGAATATGACCGGCACTTAAACTACGAACGTCTCAAGGCGTACGTATTCTAAGTAAGCCGAAAACCCAGAAATCCAAACCAAGAAAAGTAGTAGAGTGTTGGAAAACCAATTTAAATCAAGAAGTTTTAATAGCATAAGCCGAATTATGCGTTTTTTAAAACATCAAATATTTCCTGAAAATTTTGGCAGAGTCTCCTTTGTAAAAACAGGCCCCCAAACGGGATACAGCATGAATAGTATATGAAATTAATAAAAGGCATCCCCAAGCGGGAGCTAGCTCTTCGTCAAACGACGGTCACGACCACACAAGCAATATAATATACAACGCCAAGGGCGAGGATCAAAACTCAAAAGGAACTCAAAACAGCAAGAAATCCATAGAAATACAACGCGCGACTCTAAGGTCGAAAGAATAAACATCACTGGTCTCTATCTGAGAAAAATACATGTTTGGTTGATGGAACTTCTAGATACAACAGAATAATAATATACAAGATATATAATGGGGGTACGATACAAGTAAACCCACCTACTAGCAAATCACCCGAAGGAAACTATGCCCGCAAGCCGTAATGAAACCTGTACGGCAAACCTGCAAGAAACTGGGGCACAACGGGGGTGAGTTGCCAACTCGTGAATAGAAAAACATCTACGGAAAGAAATCGCATAAATAACGCAACCTAGGTCAATGATCATAATATATCCTTAATTATATATATAACATGCAACCTATAACAAGGCAAGGGTAAATATCTAACCCGAGTGTAATCTCATGTGCCCGTGTCAGTGCCTCAGGTAGCAATATATCATGAATGAGGTATGAATGCATGAAAACAGAATACATGTAAATGAAGAACTATTTTCATAATTTAGTGAGATTTCCTTTGTATTTCTAAAATGACGTATCATAATGAAATCAGCATAAAACAGTGCCTAGCATCGGCACAAAACGTAATCCCAATATCTCGATATCTCTGTATCACAGTCTCTGTACCTCAATATCTCCAAATCTCAATGTCTCAATCACAATATCTAGGGCACCGTCAGTATAGACCGGCCCCTACCATCCATCTCAAGACCACGACGGTATCCTCCGGATATCCGACGCGTCGGGTAAAATCACCGGTAGGTATTGCTCCCTGCCAGGCTCACATCGTCATCATCACGCGCTTCTTGCCCCGGGGTACCTTACCGGGTCCACCACGTACCCGAAACAGTTTATCCGTCTCCTCGAATCGGGTCTCGAAATCCATCAGTAAACTCATGGTGGACGACTCATACATCATGGGAAAAACCGCACTTTTTATTTAAAAAGAGAGAAATCAGTTTATATAAGTTTTGCGGTTTTCCCCCCAAATCCAGAAAATTTCATGGAAATCCGAATCCAAATCATCAATAGCATGTAAAACCATGAATATAGGCATAACAATGAATAACAGTATGCATGAAGTGACAAATAATAACTACAATGTTATGCTGGCATATAAGGCAGGTACACTAATATCATGTCAAATTACTAACTAACAAGCTATGTCAAGCAATAATATTTTCTAAGGTGTACGTGACATGGCAATTACCGATGAAGATGTGTGTGAGCCGGCAAGTAAGTGTACGTGGTACATACGCATCATCGGTAATGGTGCTGGTGTCCTAACAATATGATATCAACATTGCAATAAGAAATTATAACATAAGTATGCGATGCGAAGCGAACCACAATAATAAGCGCGAGCTGAATACTAAATGCAACTGTAACTAACCTGCATTAATCTAATATAAGTCCTACAAATGGTGCCTTTTGAAATAACACGAATCATGGCGTTTTGAAAATAGGGGCTACGGTGTTTTTATGAAAAGATACGTCTTTTGAAATATCCGTAGGATCCCTTGGGCTGTCTTTTAAAATACCCACGATTCGTTAGTTTTTGAAATAGGTAAGAATCGAATCTAATCTAACAACTAAACTAAACTAAAGGGCTAAGCTAACAAGCTGGACTACAGGTAAGGAAACCGCCTAACATCTGAGTCGATCCATATACATACCTGTATATATATTAGTCGGTGATCCCGCCTCAATAATATCATATCCGATACCATATCTACAATCAGACATCCCAAGTCAAGAGTGTAGATCAATCATCAAGATATAGCTCGTACGTAAATCCGTCGTACGGCATCCCCAAATCTGGGTACGGGTCAAAGTCACATCAATCACACTATTCATCTGGTATCTTCTTTATCAAATATCATGATCAGGGATAATGACCTACGTCTAGTACAATATTGATACCATCTATGTATGCATGCAGGTGTAAGAATCACTACGTCAAAAGACCCGCTAAAACATCATGTCGTATCTCAATATGAACCAAATCACATCACCGATCTCCTAGCCTCAAGCCCAATCTCATCGACTCATCCTCAAATCCAGTATATGAACACATAGTCCCATACCCATGTGTAAATATACACATCAATATATAATCCCATGTACGCATATATGAAAGAAGAATGTATGCAAGTATGGGTTTGTGTGTGTGTGGTGCAACCACTACTCTAGGGTTTCGCAACACTAAACCAATCCAGTCACACCTAGGATCCATCTCTATCATCAATAATCTTAAACAACATATAATCAATATATGTGTGTATACGTATTCGTATACATCACCACGAACTGCGGGGGTGCTATACGCCATCCACCCGACTTCTCCCCGTAGATATAAATCTACTCACCTGTATCCTGCGTGTCGGTGTCGATAACGCCATCCTCCGTCACCTCGGAATCCACGTGAAGGTACCTACAATGATCAACTATAGCAATGCGTATGAAAATCAAGGCAGAAAACCGATACAGCGCAGAGTGTGCTCATAGGTTGGAACCTATGGCCCAAACATGCAAATCCAACAAACAGCCCCTGTTGTCGATGTACGAACACCCGACAACCAAATACAAATCCAAATATCAAGAAAGTGCATTTAAAAATATGGAAAACATCGCCTAAAACACACCAAAATGCTCCCAGATTTTCCCCAGATGACAATTAGCCGAAACTGCATATAGGAGGGGTCTAATTTAGTGCAAAATGAGCCCTGGAACAAAAATGGACCGATTCTCTTCTACTCTGGCCGCAAATTGCGGCCAGAATGATTAAATCTGCGGCCGTAGGTTTGAGTTAGGGGCTCGAGTCTTGGTGGTAGCTTCCTACGTGCCTGCACGACTCACTGTCAGCTCAATTTTATTTTTGGTGCCCCCGGGTTGCTCCAGATTCCAGAACACCTTCACAGATCACACAAACCGACATGAAAAGTTTCGTAATTCCGTATTTTTGGGTTTCAGGTTGTGCTAGGCCAGTGGTTTGGTCAATATAGGGTCTAAGGTCACCATTTAAGTCCAATTGCAAAGCAACATCTCAACTTTACCCTAACCCTCTCTAAGTTGGTCCAAAATACACCAAATTACACGATATCGATATGAAACTTGAATTGAAGCTTAAGCAAAAGCAATAACACTCTAATTATGAAGAAATTACCTCATAATACCCTCATGAATCCTCAACAGCGCCAAAATGAAGACTTTCTTGGTTCAATGTGTAGCTAGTGAGCTTGGGAACAATTTTTTTGTGAAGTGGGGATAGGGTTTTGAGGTGTTTTTGGATGTGTTTTGAGGAGTTGAAGAGGGGAAGGAGGTGAAGAGCAGGAGCAGCTGTTCATATCAGATTTTTGCATTTTCATACCGCCCAATTTCTATCACATTGCATATCCGTAGATACTCTTGAGCCGTGTTTGCTAGTCAATTGCAGGATACAGGTTCCCGGTTCTCAAACGGTGAAATGCATGGAAAACACGACAAAAATCCGGTTCCTACCAACCACAGTTAAAACACGGTCTCCTCTCTTCATCCGTATGCTGCCAGATACCAGTTTAGGAAGACAAAATGTCAAATCAATGTCGTTTTCAGGCACAAGGCTCAATGGTAGCACAAGATCCAAGAGATCTACGCGGAGCTCGAGACAATCATGACAAAATCTTGACAAAAAGTCCACCTTTCCTTCAACAGAAATTCTGGAAAAATCGGGGAGCCAAAGTGAGAAAATAAATATACCAGAATTAGGTACACTGAAGACCAGGGAACCACAAGAAATTGGGGGGCCCAATTCGACCAGAAGGCCGCGGATCCGCGGCCAAAGTGGGGTCCAGGCCGCGGATCCGCGGCCATATAGTGGCGGCAGCTGATAAATTTTGGGGGGTAGTTTGGTCATTCTGTTTGGGTTCTGGTGGTTGCCCTAGGGTTTCATTCTCTGGCCTATAAATAGCCCAGAAGTTTGTGAAGGAAGGGGTCCATTCTTGTATTTTCTTTTTCTAGGATTTAGTTCACTTGTTCTTCTTCTTCTCATCTCTTCTCCATTAACCTTGTAGTGAGCTTTGTGAGGGAGGAATGATAAATAAAGAAGATCAATTTGTTACCATGCTTGTCTTACTTTTATTATAATTGTTGTAACTTTAAATTCGTTAAGTAGTTGTTGTTATTTCCTTGTTATTTCTTTCTTCTCTTTTTTCTTTATCCTTACATACGACAATGATACTTACGCTCGATCCTCGCCAAGGTGAGGTCGCAAACAGTTAGTCGTATTCTTCTAATCTCCTTCTTTCTATCTTCCTCTTTTGTGTTGTTTTATTTTTCCGTATTATGATGTGTGAGTAGTTCATTCTTGTTAGGGTAGGATAAGGGAAGTTTGAGAGAAGGAAATCTCTCTCACTCTTTCCTTGCCCAACAGCTTAAATCGACTCCCGTTAACCCAACCACAATCCGCTCCTTACGGCACCCTATCCTACATGATAGCGGTGATTCCGTAGTGAGACCGGTTGTGGTTGGATTAACCGGAGGTTATGGCTAAGAGCCAAGAACGGACGGACAAGCACCAAAAGGAAGACTTATGCGTTGGAAAGCCTAGCTTATACTCGCAAAGTCCTTCCTAGTCGTGCTAATCCCCGTTGTTGCCGATTACCGTAACACGACTTTAAGAAGGGCAACGAAAGATGTGGAGACTCCTAACTCAAACTAACCTAATCCTAACCCTAACATGCTCTCTTTAAATATCAACTCAACACTTAGATAACTACAAACAAAATCTGAACAACCGGACTTAACTCGTCGAAAAACACATAGAAAAAGATTCCCATCTCCCTGCGGACGACCCGTACTCAACCGGCTAGCTACGTGCGAAACCGTCTTGATTGCGGTATTTAGAACTAAACTTGACACGTACATAACCTGACAATCAAATGGCGCCGTTGCCGGGGAGACGGTAGTCTATTTCTAAGTGAAATTTCGGGTTAATTTGTGAATATAAAAACAACCAAAAAAAAAAAAAAAACCATACTTTGTAAAAAAAAAAAAAAAAACCATCTTGTTATTCTTGATTAGTTTTTGTGCAAGTGTGCAGGAAAATACGAAGTTCAAGATCGACGCCAAGGACGTTGAAAATACGGAGTTCAAGTACAGTGCCAAAGACGTGGGTAGATAGACCCACATTTCGCGGCTACACCGCGACGGACAAAACGTATCATCCGGTCTACTGTACAAATCTGGAGCAAATACAGTGAGCAATTCAAGATTCAGTACATCCAGACAAGCAGAGGAAACCCCATAGAGAACATCCAATTTTTTCAGAACCCCAATCCCCCAACATAGCCGCGGATCCGCGGCCATTGCATGCTTTTGGCCGCGGAAACGCGGCCACTTGGTGGATTCAGGGCACCAATTTTTCTGGGTAACTCTCTCTGCCTCTCCCCTCTCCTCTGAACTCCACTGAATTGTGTTTTCTGCAGGCTTCTTTGCGCAAATTCTTCTCCCCCTTCCAATAAACTGTTCTTGTGCAGGATTCTTTGCGCCGCAAATAAAAATTGTTTGCAGTTGATTTGTTACTGCTTTGCATTTCTTTAATACGGACTTAAGGGGCTTGAAACCAATCCAGATTGGGTGGGGATTTCATCACCCTTCCCAGGACCCCGGAAATCACTAAAGCATATGCATTGTCCATTGTAAATTTAAAAAATACTAGACTTCAGCCCTAAGGACTTCGCGCTCATTAGGAGAAGATAAACCTTGTTTAGAACCTTGCTTAACCGTATATTGTTTACGGGGTGTCTAGGAAAGTGTTAAAGGCGCAACCGCCGAAAGAGAAAGGGTTATTTAATTAAGGAACTTCGCGAAAGCGTTGGACAACCTCCCCTTATCTCTGCACTTACCTGGCCTCGTGATCAGTGTATTTTTAAGCTTGTTTCTCGACACTGTTTAACTTCGACAATCAAGTTCAGGAGCAGGTCTAGTAGACCTAGGTTACCCTAGATCTAGGTGTGATTGTGCATATCTTGTTTGTGATTGCTTAAGCCGTATTTCCGTACATACTTCTGTAAATCTCTTTCTAAAAAAAAAAAAAAGAAAAAATCAAAAACTTTTATAAAAACTTGCCCTTTTGTCGCCAAATCCATTTTCACCCACCACCCATCGCCTTTCTTCATTGACGTTTTCTTACCCTCACCTTCTCCGCTTTGACTATACTAAACTCGTTTAGTGTATGTCCGCTTGGACTCGGGACACTAGCGCCCGTCTAGTCCGCGTTACGTTAGTCGCGACCGACTACACGATCGACTCCGAAGTCGATACTCCGTCCACTCCTCTTTCTCCCCTTCCTTTGCCGGCCAACTCCGACGTTGACCGGAATTCTGTTCATACATCTTCACCTTCACCTTCACCTTCACCAACCTCTTCTTCCGCGATGTCGGGATTTAATCCGAACATCTCGTTGACCACCCCGGGATTGGCTCCACCTCCTATGGAGACCAATCTCCCACCACCTCCGCCTGTTGTAGCGCCGCAGCGAATTGCGCTCCAGGATCGTTTCTACCCTACCCGTTCTGCACTTCCAACCTGCCTTTCTCTTCCTCCGGCCAATGGGGACAACTTTGAAATTAAGCCCCATTTCATCAACATGCTTCCACGTTTTCATGGGCTTGAATCTGAAGATGCCTATATCTTCATTAACAAATTTCAAAACGTCTGTGCCATGATGAAAACAACCCAGCTGTCGGACGATGCTATACGTCTACGGGTCATTCCGTTCACTTTATGCGATCTCGCAGAAAAATGGCTGTATAGCACCGCTTCCCACTCAATCACCAGCTGGGATGAGTTTGTTAAAGCGTTTCTGAAAAAATTCTACCCAAATCATAAGACCGCAAGAATTCGAAATGAGATCAACCAATTCTCCCAGCTTCCTTCTGAACCCTTTTGGAAGTGCTTTGACCGATACAAAGACCTTCTTGTTCAGTGTCCTCACCACGGTATAGAGAAATGGCAACTCTGCCAAACCTTATACGAGGGACTGAACCCAGCAACGAAGCAGTTGCTGGAAACCATCTGTCAGGGTCACTTCCTATCCAAATCCGACGAGGAAGCGTGGCAGTTCTTTGACGATCTTGCGGAGCAAACGCTAAAGTGGGAGAGCACCAGACCGACTTCTTCTTCTTCTACCTCCACTTCTACCGGTCAGTCTAGGGTAGGAATCCACCAACTCGATGTCTCTATTGCGATGAAAGCTGAAATGGCTGCAATTACACGAAAGCTTGAAGCAATAGAGAGCAAATTTTCTGCTCCTGCCCCCACACCTGTTCTCCCCCTTCGTACCATCTGCGCTTGTTGTTCCGATCCGTCCCACTTGACCGAAGAGTGTCCTTACAATCCACCCTCGCAAGGACAGGATCAGGTTAATGCATTCCAGCAAAGACCGAGGAATGATCCATACTCTTCCACCTTCAATCCCGGTTGGAGGAACCACCCCAATTTCGCCTGGAATCAGAATCAGAATCAATTCCAGGGCAACAATTTCCAAAGGGCCCCTCCACCGCAACAACAAGCGCAACAACAAACTCAGTATCAACAGCCCTTCCAACCCCAGCCTTACCAAAACCAGACGAACAACTTTGCACCGAACAATTCCTTTCCACCAAACAACTTTGTTCCGTCGAACAATGATAAGGTTTCCTCGCTCGAGCGAAGTCTGGATGCGTTTGTTAAACAATCGACTCAATCCACCGCCAACATCCAGTCTTCAATCCAATCTTTAGTGCAACACACCGCCGCACACGGGCAGAGCATCAAGACCATCGAGGCCCAGATTGCACAGCTGAACGCGGCCTTGAGCGAGCGAGAGAAGGGGAAGCTCCCGTCCCAGCC
The DNA here is from genome assembly GCA_030015575.1 of Agapanthus africanus. Taxonomy (NCBI): domain Eukaryota; kingdom Viridiplantae; phylum Streptophyta; class Magnoliopsida; order Asparagales; family Amaryllidaceae; genus Agapanthus; species Agapanthus africanus. Next base: position 823,440,510 of record CM057338.1, on the reverse strand, counting down.
ACTTCCAAATCCCGGCCACCCACATAATGCACATGTTGCTCTTGAACAACAAAACCATAATGTGAGTGCCGTGACCACACTGAGATCAGGGAGGGTGCTGCAAAACAACATTGGCAAGCAAATCAACGATGACACCCCGGCCGCTTCTTCTTCTTCTTCTTCTCCTGCTTCTTCTTCTTCGTCTTCCGAGCCTATTCTCCGTTCTTCACAAGGCTCTCCTTCCTCTTCTTCTCTAAACGGACCCGCTTCTCACTCCACGAAAACACCTATTCTGGGATCCGTTCCAACTCCAAAATCTCCTCCTCCAGCATTAGACTCAACCAATTTTCAAAATGTTCCATTTCCAAACCGGTTGAGGTCTAACAAACAAAATCCACAAATGGAGAAGATTTTGGAGTTATTCAAGCAAGTTAACATTAACATTCCTCTTTTAGATGCTGTCCAACAAGTCCCTTCTTACGCGAAAATCTTAAAGGACTTGTGCACGAAAAAGAGGAAGTCTCAGGTACCCAAGAAGGTTTTCTTGGCTAGTGCTGTGAGTGATGCCCTTACCCAATCTTTACCACAAAAACGGAAGGACCCTGGCTGTCCTACGATTTCAATTACTATTGGGGATAAGAACATCAACCGCGCACTATTAGATCTTGGTGCCAGTGTTAACTTGCTTCCGTATTCAGTATACGAGCAATTAGGCGTCGGAGAGCTGAAACCCACACACTGCACTCTCCAGATGGCCGACCGATCGATCACCCATCCTAGGGGTGAGCTAGAGGATGTGTTAATCAAAGTCGGGGACTTCATATTCCCCGTCGACTTCATTGTCTTAGATACACAGCCTGTAGCTAACCCCCGGAATCAAATTCCGGTGATACTCGGTCGCCCATTTCTCGCAACCTCAAATGCTGTGATCAATTGTCGCAATGGTTCAATGAACCTCTCTTTTGGAAATATGACAATTGAACTCAACATTTTTAGGCTGGGGAATCAGCCCGCCGAACCTAATGCTCATATACTGGATGTTTGCTCGATCCAGGAGATCACCCCCGAAGAGTGTGAATTCGAGGAGTTTTTGTTTGAATACGATAATCTTGACGCCACTAGTGCGTGTCTCTTCGAACCTGCTGCTGTTTCTGCGCCCGATAACGACTACGAGTGTTTCACGTTCACGAACGATCTTAGCCGCACACAACCCGAGTTTGAATCTTTCGACTTTTCGGATGAGTTACCTGAACCATCCGACTCGGTTGCCTACACTCGTTTTGAACCTTTGCTGGAGTCCTTTGAGTTCGAGACCTTTGCACCAGTCTTGCCTTCCATCATTTCACCTCCAACGCTCGAACTCAAGCCGTTGCCGTCTCACCTTAAGTATGCTTACTTAGGTGAGAACGAGACCCTCCCTGTCATCATCTCGGCTTCTCTAGCTCCCGAGCAGGAGAAAGCCCTTCTCACGGTCTTGCACGGCAACAGGCAAGCTTTTGGCTGGTCCATGGCGGACATCAAGGGGATTAGTCCCCTCATCGTTGAGCATCACATTCATCTGATGGATGATGCCAAACCAGCCCGGGATCCACAGAGACGTCTTAATCCAGTCATGAAGGAGGCTGTGAAGAAGGAGATCGTCAAATGTCTAGATAGTGGTATCATTTACCCTATCTCTGATAGCCAGTGGGTTAGCCCCATTCACGTTGTCCCCAAGAAGTCGGGCATCACGGTCATAACCAACGAAGCAAATGAGTTAATCCCTACTCGCACCCAAACCGGGTGGCGAGTTTGCATTGATTACAGAAAACTCAACGCCGCAACGCGGAAAGACCACTTTCCGCTACCTTTTATTGACCAGATGCTCGAACGATTGGCCGGACATGAGTACTATTGCTTTCTTGATGGCTACTCTGGCTACAATCAAATTCCCATCGCCGAAAAAGACCAGGACAAAACCACTTTCACTTGTCCTTTCGGCACGTTTGCATATCGACGCATGCCCTTTGGGTTATGCAATGCGCCCGCTACCTTCCAGCGGTGTATGATGGGGATTTTCTCAGACATGGTGGAGAAATTTCTGGAGATTTTTATGGATGACTTCTCCATTTTCGGCGACTCCTTTGACGAGTGTTTGCTGCATCTTGACGCTGTCCTTACCCGATGTAAGGACAAGAATCTCACTTTGAACTGGGAGAAATGCCACTTCATGGTGCGTGAAGGTATTGTCTTAGGACATATCATCTCGCAAAATGGCATAGAGGTTGACAAAGCAAAGATTGAGGTCATTTCCAATCTGCCTCCTCCCCGATGCGTCAGAGATATCCGAGCCTTCCTTGGCCATGCCGGTTTTTATAGACGGTTTATCAAGGACTTTAGCAAGATTGCTAGGCCCTTGACGCTTTTGCTGGCCAAGGACACGCCTTTCACCTTCGACTCGAGCTGTGTGACTGCATTCGAGTCACTGAAACGCTCACTTACTTCTGCTCCCGTTCTTTCTTCTCCTGACTGGACGCACCCATTCGAGATCATGTGCGATGCATCCGACTTTGCCATCGGTGCTGTCCTTGGACAGCACATCAACAAGATGCCGCACGTGATCTATTACGCGAGCCGGACCCTGAACGATGCCCAACTTAACTATACAACAACCGAGAAGGAATTCTTAGCTGTTGTATTTGCTTTAGAAAAGTTCAGGCCCTACCTCATCGGCTCTCCAGTCATTGTCTACACGGACCATTCAGCTCTGCGCCATCTTTTTGCGAAGAAAGATGCCAAATCTCGGTTAATACGTTGGATCCTCTTGCTTCAAGAGTTTGACCTTGTCATTAAGGACAAAAGAGGATGTGAAAACGTAGTCGCCGACCATCTCTCACGACTTCCTTCTTCGCCCTCGCTTCCAATTCCGATTAACGACGTGTTTCCGGATGAACAACTCTTGACAGTATCATGCGAACCCTGGTTCGCAGATATTGTGAATTATTTGGCCACGGGATTGCTACCGACTGAGTGGTTGAGTCAGGACAGACTTCGCTTCTTATCCCAAGTAAAACACTTTTACTGGGACGAACCCTACTTGTTCAAGTACTGTCCCGACCAGATTATTCGTCGGTGTGTCCCAGATGAGGAATTCAAGAGTGTGCTTTCATTTTGCCACGACCAAGCATGTGGCGGGCATTTTGGGCCCAGAAAGACAGCTGAGAAGATCTTGCAATGTGGTTTCTACTGGCCACAACTTTTCAAAGACGCTCATGACTATTGCAAGACTTGCTCCCGGTGCCAACACATGGGCCGGATATCCCGGAGGAATGAGATGCCGCTCCAACCGATCTTGGTTGTGGAGATTTTCGATGTTTGGGGGATAGACTTCATGGGGCCGTTTCCCAGCTCTTTTGGGAACTTGTACATCCTTCTAGCTGTTGATTACGTCTCTAAATGGGTCGAGGCTGTGCCCAGCCGAACTAACGACAACAAGGTTGTCGTTAGGTTCCTTAAAGAAAACATTTTCTCCCGGTTTGGGCACCCCCGAGCGATCATTAGCGACAATGGAAGTCATTTCTGCAATAGGACTTTCGAGGCCTTGATGCGGAAATACTCCATTAATCATAAGCTTTCTACGCCCTACCACCCCCAAACCTGCGGACAGGCCGAAGTTTCAAATCGGCAAATCAAGCAGATACTGGAGAAAACGGTTTCCAAGAACCGTAAGGATTGGTCTTTGAAACTCACTGATGCCCTTTGGGCATTTAGAACCGCTTATAAGACCGACCTTGGCATGTCTCCCTATCGGCTTGTGTACGGAAAAGCCTGCCACCTTCCGGTCGAAATCGAGCATCGCGCGTTTTGGGCGATAAAGGAGCTGAATCTGTCTCTGGAGGATGCGGGCAGCCATCGGAAGCTGCAGCTGAACGAACTGAGCGAGCTTAGGGATGAGGCTTACGATAACGCGGTTGTCGTTAAGAATCGAACGAAGGTGTTTCATGATAAACACCTTTTGCGCAAAACCTTCGTACCTGGTCAGCAGGTACTTCTTTACGACACCCGACTTCATTTCCATCCTGGAAAGCTCCGTTCTCGCTGGAAAGGGCCGTATTTTGTGCGGAATGTGTATCCGCAGGGCGCTGTGGATTTGGAAAATCCAAAGGACGGTTCACTCTTCAAGGTCAATGGACACCGATGCAAACCGTACCTTAGCGCCGAACCAACAGAGGAGCTCCTGTTCTTACAGGAGCCGGTTTACCTTGCATGATCTTCCTCTGCCTACCTCCAAACTTCGGTTATCCAGCCAAGAACAGTGGACACTGTTCCAAATAAGTTTGGGGGTATGTACAAACCATTTTGTTTATATTTGTGTATATTCTTTTTCTTTTCTTTAAAACCAAAAACAAATAAAAATTGTATATCGCTAACCGACAATTTTGAACCTTCAAACTGATCTCTTCATGCAACGACAGTGAGGACACTGTCCAGTTTAAGTTTGGGGGTACGCTCGGTACGCATTTCTTACCTTCGTATTCATATGTATATTTTGCATCTGCATATTTAAATCCATAAAATCCATAAAAATTTGAAAATTTTCTAAAAAAAATATAAAAACTTTTTTTTGTCAAGTTAGCTTGTGGAAGAACTCTAATTCAACATTCGACGGTTTTTGTTTGAAAAAATAGGAATAACTAGATCTTATGTTTGGATTTTGAAAACCTGAAAGATAACTCTCCTTTGAAGTTAACTATAGCTGATATAAGTCTTTACATCACACTACACGTGTCGTAAGATTTTGGGAAATAGATGACAAGTCTTTCATGTTTAAACTTTTAAACAGATAAATGATTTTCTGAGAATCAAATAGGTTTGTTCTGAAATAAGTAATGTCAAGAATAGTTTATGAAGTAAAGCGAATATGAAGGAATGTTATTGATGCCATAATTGGAGCTAAGTCTGAAAAATAACCCATCTGAAACTTGATTGGAATGATTACACACCAAACCCACTAGACACGTCTTTTATCCAAAAAAATATTTGAACTGCCGGTTATATCTCCGTTCGTATTAAATCGTCTGATTTTCACGCCAAACTGTCTTTTGTTTTTGGACCTAGGTAACTTGAGTAATTAAGTCCGCTGGGGTGTTTCTACACCCAATGCCCTAAAACCAACTGGTTTGGGTGCATTGGCCCAAAGCTCGCTAAGAAGCCTAGAAAGTCCAGTTTAAAACAAAGTCAAGCAAGTGTTCTCTCCGAGTTAAAATTCCTAACGGTTCTTTGTGCGAGAATAATCTTGATAAAAGACAGGCTTTTAAAAAAAAATTTTTAACGAAGATATGAAGGTTTTACTCTTTGATAAAGACTATTGCACGTTCACAGTGGTGTGTATGAAATGAAAACAAGAAAAAGGTGGAGTGAAAAATACGACTTAGTTTCCTGTTAAGGAAGATAGAAATTCTAAAGTTGAAACCTTACTGCAAAACGAAACTTGAAAAATGCTTAACTCGTTATAAAACTTATGTGATCCTTTTTAAATTGATATCTGGGCTTTATTGTGCGACATGATGACTTTATTCGACCTTTCGGGAACTTAACGACACTATTTGCACTGCACGTAAAGACATATAAAATCTGTAGTTAAATAAGAAGCGAGGTGTGAAAAATAAAGGTTCGATAGTCCAGACTTGGGATTATAGAATTGTTATTTTCTAAAACAAAACTTTAGGGTTTGAAGCTTAGTTATTTTACAAAATCAACTTGACCGGATTTTGTGGGTAGTATCCGCTGAAAACCCTCAGGAGACAACACTCCTCCTACTAGGGACACCTAGAGGTTTAACGGCTTGTTGCACATGCTCAGTGCAATCGCGTTCCCTGCGAAAGTGAGGTTAGGAAATTTTTGTGAATAAATGGACTTTGCTCGGGACGAGCAAATGATAAGTTTGGGGGTATTTGTTCATATCAGATTTTTGCATTTTCATACCGCCCAATTTCTATCACATTGCATATCCGTAGATACTCTTGAGCCGTGTTTGCTAGTCAATTGCAGGATACAGGTTCCCGGTTCTCAAACGGTGAAATGCATGGAAAACACGACAAAAATCCGGTTCCTACCAACCACAGTTAAAACACGGTCTCCTCTCTTCATCCGTATGCTGCCAGATACCAGTTTAGGAAGACAAAATGTCAAATCAATGTCGTTTTCAGGCACAAGGCTCAATGGTAGCACAAGATCCAAGAGATCTACGCGGAGCTCGAGACAATCATGACAAAATCTTGACAAAAAGTCCACCTTTCCTTCAACAGAAATTCTGGAAAAATCGGGGAGCCAAAGTGAGAAAATAAATATACCAGAATTAGGTACACTGAAGACCAGGGAACCACAAGAAATTGGGGGGCCCAATTCGACCAGAAGGCCGTGGATCCGCGGCCAAAGTGGGGTCCAGGCCGCGGATCCGCGGCCATATAGTGGCGGCAGCTGATAAATTTTGGGGGGTAGTTTGGTCATTCTGTTTGGGTTCTGGTGGTTGCCCTAGGGTTTCATTCTCTGGCCTATAAATAGCCCAGAAGTTTGTGAAGGAAGGGGTCCATTCTTGTATTTTCTTTTTCTAGGATTTAGTTCACTTGTTCTTCTTCTTCTCATCTCTTCTCCATTAACCTTGTAGTGAGCTTTGTGAGGGAGGAATGATAAATAAAGAAGATCAATTTGTTACCATGCTTGTCTTACTTTTATTATAATTGTTGTAACTTTAAATTCGTTAAGTAGTTGTTGTTATTTCCTTGTTATTTCTTTCTTCTCTTTTTTCTTTATCCTTACATACGACAATGATACTTACGCTCGATCCTCGCCAAGGTGAGGTCGCAAACAGTTAGTCGTATTCTTCTAATCTCCTTCTTTCTATCTTCCTCTTTTGTGTTGTTTTATTTTTCCGTATTATGATGTGTGAGTAGTTCATTCTTGTTAGGGTAGGATAAGGGAAGTTTGAGAGAAGGAAATCTCTCTCACTCTTTCCTTGCCCAACAGCTTAAATCGACTCCCGTTAACCCAACCACAATCCGCTCCTTACGGCACCCTATCCTACATGATAGCGGTGATTCCGTAGTGAGACCGGTTGTGGTTGGATTAACCGGAGGTTATGGCTAAGAGCCAAGAACGGACGGACAAGCACCAAAAGGAAGACTTATGCGTTGGAAAGCCTAGCTTATACTCGCAAAGTCCTTCCTAGTCGTGCTAATCCCCGTTGTTGCCGATTACCGTAACACGACTTTAAGAAGGGCAACGAAAGATGTGGAGACTCCTAACTCAAACTAACCTAATCCTAACCCTAACATGCTCTCTTTAAATATCAACTCAACACTTAGATAACTACAAACAAAATCTGAACAACCGGACTTAACTCGTCGAAAAACACATAGAAAAAGATTCCCATCTCCCTGCGGACGACCCGTACTCAACCGGCTAGCTACGTGCGAAACCGTCTTGATTGCGGTATTTAGAACTAAACTTGACACGCACATAACCTGACAATCAGCAGCTGCAGCAATGAAGGAAGAGGGGGAGAAATGAGTGAAGGAATGAAGGGAAATGGCCAAGTCAACACCCTCACCTACTCTTTCTCACCCATACCTCAATATAATATCCTTTTTCCCTTTCTTTTCTTTTCCAATTTCATTAACCCAAATCCTTCTCACACCAATAGTAAACCCAAAGTAACATGGTAGAAATGCACAAGTGTAAAACAAAAATGATATATGCATATTTTGCACAAAAATGTTAAAAAACCGATTAGCGATTTTTAATCGCGATTAGTACTAAATTAGCATATAAATGCTCATAAAAACTTTAAAATAGCATAATTCCATAAAATACCCTATTTTACAATTTTCCATAATTTTTTCCAAAATTTTTCTCATTTATCGGTATTTAATTATAAATTTAATATTAAAATAATCAATAAAATAATTTTAAATTATAAAAATTCCAAAAAATAATATTTTATTATTTTGAAATGTTACATCAGGCATAACGGTCATCACTAATGAGGCGAACGAGTTAATCCCTACTCGCACCCAATCTGGATGGCGAGTTTGCATCGATTACAGAAAACTCAACGCCGCAACGCGGAAAGAACACTTTCCGCTACCTTTCATTGACTAAATTCTTGAACGATTGGCCGGACACGAGTACCACTGCTTTCTTGATGGCTACTCCGGCTATAATCAGATTCCCATCGCCGAAAAAGACCAGGACACGACCACATTCACTTGTCCTTTCGGCACGTTTGCATATCGTCGCATGCCCTTTGGGTTATGCAATGTGCCTGCTACCTTCCAGCGGTGTATGATGGGAATCTTCTCAGACATGGTGGAAAAATTCTTGGAAATCTTCATGGACGATTTCTCCATCTTCGGCGATTCCTTCAACGAGTATTTGCTGCATCTTGACGCTGTCCTTACCCGATGTAAGGACAAGAACCTCATTTTGAATTGGGAGAAGTGCCACTTCATGGTGCGCGAAGGTATTGTCTTAGGACATATCATTTCGCAAAATGGAATAGAGGTTGACAGAGCAAAGATTGAGGTCATTTCTAATCTCCCTCCTCCCAGATGCGTCAGAGACATCCGAGCCTTCCTTGGCCATGCCGGTTTCTATAGACGGTTCATCAAGGTCTTTAGCAAGATTGCTAGGCCCTTGACTCTTCTACTGGTCAAAGACATGCCATTCGACTTCAACTCGAGCTGTGTGACTGCGTTCGAGTCATTGAAAAGCTCACTCATTTCTACTCCCGTTCTTTCTTCGCCTGACTGGACGCACCCATTTGAGATTATGTGCGACGCATCCGACTTTGCCATTGGTGCTGTCCTTGGACAACACATCAACAAGATGCCGCACGTAATCTATTATGCGAGCCGAACCCTGAACGACGCCCAACTCAATTATACAACAACTGAGAAGGAATTCTTGGCTGTTGTATTTGCTTTAGAAAAGTTCAGGCCCTACTTCATCGGCTCTCCAGTCATTGTCTACACAGACCATTCTACTCTGCGCCATCTTTTTGCGAAGAAAGATGCAAAATCTCGGCTAATACATTGGATTCTCTTGCTTCAAGAGTTTGACCTTGTCATTAAGGACAAAAGAGGGTGTGAAAACGTAGTCGCCGACCATCTCTCACGACTTCCTTCTTCGCCGTCGCCTCAACTTCCGATCAACGACGTTTTCCCGGATGAACAGCTCTTGACAGTATCTCGCAAACCCTGGTTCGCAGATATTGTGAACTATTTGGCCACAGGGCTACTACCGATAGAATGGTCAAGTCAGGACAGACTTCGATTCTTATCCCAAGTAAAACACTTTTACTGGGACGAACGCTATCTGTTCAAGTACTGTCCCGACCAGATTATTCGTCGGTGTGTCCCTGACGAGGAATTCAAAAGTGTGCTGTCATTTTGCCACGATCATGCATGTGGCGGGCATTTTGGCCCTAGAAAGACAGCTGAGAAGATCTTGCAATGTGGTTTCTACTGGCCACAACTCTTCAAAGACGCTCATGACTATTGCAAGACTTGCTCCCGGTGCCAACACTTGGGCCGGATATCCCGGAGGAACGAGATGCCGCTCCAACCGATCTTGGTTGTGGAGATTTTCGATGTTTGGGGGATAGATTTCATGGGTCCGTTTCCCAGTTCTTTTGGGAACTTGTACATCCTTCTTGCTGTTGATTACGTCTCTAAGTGGGTCGAGGCTGTGCCCAGCCGGACTAATGACAACAAGGTTGTCGTTAGGTTTCTTAAAGAAAACATTTTCTCCCGGTTTAGGCACCCCCGAGCGATCATTAGAGACAATGGAAGTCATTTCTGCAATAAGACTTTCGAGGCCTTGATGCGGAAATATTCTATTAATCATAAGCTCTCTACGCCCTACCACCCCCAAACCTGCGGGCAGGCCGAAGTTTCAAATCGGCAAATCAAGCAGATACTGGAGAAGACGGTTTCCAAGAACCGAAAAGATTGGTCGCTGAAACTCACTGATGCCCTTTGGGCATTTCGAACCGCTTATAAGACCGATCTTTGCATGTCTCCCTATCGGCTTGTGTACGGAAAAGCTTGCCACCTCCCTGTCGAAATAGAGCATCGCGCATTTTGGGCGATAAAGGAGCTGAATCTGTCTCTCGAAGATGCGGGCAGCCATCGGAAGCTGCAGTTGAACGAATTAAGCGAGCTTAGGGATGAGGCTTACGATAATGCGGTTGTCGTTAAGAATCGAACGAAGGTGTTTCACGATAAACACCTTTTGCGCAAAACTTTCGTACCTGGTCAACAGGTACTGCTTTACGACACCCGGCTACACTTCCATCCAGGAAAGCTCAGATCTCGCTGGAAAGGGCCGTATTTTGTGCGGAATGTGTATCCGCAGGGCGCTGTGGATTTGGAGAATCCAAAGGACGGTTCATTTTTCAAAGTGAACGGACACCGACTAAAACCGTACCTTAGCGCCGAACCAGCAGAGGAGCTCCTGGTCTTATAGGAGCCGGTTTACCCTGCATAATCTTCCTCTGCCTACCACCAAACTTCGGTTATCCAGCCAAGAACAGTGGACACTGTTCCAAATAAGTTTGGGGGTATGTATATACCTTTTTGTATTTATTTGTGGATATTCTTTTCCTTTTTCTTTACTCTTTAAAAACATTAAAAAAATTTGTGTATATTTAACCGACATTTTTGACCCTTCAAATGTTCTCTTCATGCGATGACAGTGAGGACACTGTCCAGTTTAAGTTTGGGGGTACGCTCGATACGCATTTCTAACCTTCGCATTCATATGTATATTTTGCATCTGCATATTAAAATCCATAAAACCCATAAAAATCTGAAAATTTTCTAAAAACATAAAAACTTTTCTGTCAAGTTAGCTAGTGGGAGGACTCTGATTCAACATTTCGACGGTTTTGTTTGATAAGATAAGAATAACTAAATCTTATGTTTAGATATTGAAAACCTGAAAGATAACTCTCCTTTGAAGTTAACTATAGCTGATATACGTATTTACATCACACTACACGTGTCGTGAGTTTTGGAAATTAGATGACAAGTCTTTTATGCCTAATAACTTTTAAATGGATAAATGATTTTCTCAGGATCAAATAGGTTTGTTCTGAAATAAGTAATATCAAGAATAGTTTATGAAGTGAGTGAATATGATGGAATGTTATTGATGCCTTAATTAGAACTAAGTCTGAAAAATAACCCATCTGGGACTTGATTGGAATGATCACACACCAAAACCCACTAAACACGTCTTCTATCCAAAAAAATAATTGAACTGCCGGTTATATCTCCGTTCGCATTGAATCATCATGATTTTCATGCCAAATTGTATTTTGTTTTTTTGGACCTAGGTAACTTGAGTAATTAAGTCCGCTGGGGTGTTTCTACACCTAATGCCCTAAAACCAACTGGCTTGGGTGCATTGGCCCAAAGCTCGCTAAGAAGCCTAGAAAGTCCAGATTAAAACAAAGTCAAGCAAGTGTTCTCTCCGAGTTAAAATTCCTAACGATTCTTTGTGTGAGAATAATCTTGACAAAAGATAGGCTTTTATAAAAAAATATTTCTAGCAGAGATATGAAGGTTTTATTCTATGATAAAGACTATTGCACGTTCACAGAGGTGTGTATAAAATGAAAACAAGAAAAAGGTGGAGTGAAAAATAAGACCTAGTTTCCTGTTAAGGAAGATAGAAATTCTGAAGTTGAAACGTTACTGGAAAACGAAACTTGGAAAAAAAAATATGCTTAACTCTTTATAAAACTTATGTGATCCTTTTAAAATTTTTATCTGGGCTTTTTGTGTGACATGATAACTTAAATCGATCCTTCTGGAAACTTAACGACACTATTTGCACTATACGTAAAGACATATAAAATCTGTAGTTAAATAAGAAGCGAGGTGTGAAAAATAAAGGTTCGATGGTCTAGACTTAGGATAATAAAATTGTTATTTTCTGAAACAAAACTTTAGGGTTTGAATCATAGTTATTTTGCAAAACTAGCTTGACCGGATTTTGTGGGTAGTATCCGCTGAAAACCCTCAGGAGACAACACTCTTCCTACTAGGGACACCTAGAGGTTTAACTGCTTGTTGCACATGCTCAGTGCAATCGCGTTCCCTGCGAAAGTGAGGTTAGGATTTTTTGTGAATAAATTGGCTTTGCTCGGGACGAGCAAATGATAAGTTTGGGGGTATTTGTTCATATCAGATTTTTGCATTTTCATACCGCCCAATTTTTATCACATTGCATATCGGTAGGTACTCTTGAGCCGTGTTTGCTAGTCAATTGCAGAATATAGGTTCTCGGCTCTAAAAGGTGAAATTCATGGAAAAACACGACAAAATCCGGGTTCCTGTCAACCACAGATAAAACATGGGTCTCCGCTCTCTATCCGTATATTGCCACACACCAGTTTAAGAGAAAAAATGGCAAATCAATGTCATTTTCATGCACAAGGCTCAATGGCAACACAAGATCCAAGAAATCTATGCGGAGCTCAAGAAAATCATTACAATAAGATCCAAATACAATCACCTTTGATCAACAGAAATTCTGGAGAAATTGTGAAGAGCTTCTGAGAAAAATCACATACCACACTGAAGTACAAAGAAATCCAGGAAAAACCACAAAATCCGAGGAGCCAACTCCTCCAAAGCGCCGCGGTTCCGCGGCATTAGCACGCTTAGGCCGCCGAACCGCGGCCGTACGGTGGCGGCAGAAGGTGGTATTTTAGGGGTATTTTGGTATTTTCATGTAGAGGCAGAATTTTACCCTAGATTTCCAGTTCCTTGCCTATAAATAGCCCAGAACCTTGTGAAGCCAAAGGTCCATAATCTTGTATTTAGTTTTTAGGTTATATGTTGTTATTGTTCTTCCTCCTCTCATCTCTTCTCCATTAAAAAACTTGTAGTGAGCTTTTGTGAGTGAAGAATGAATAAAGGAGTTCTTGTTCTTACCATGCTTGTCACTTTATTTTTATTGCTTGTAATCTTCAATTGATAATTTAGTTGTTGTTATTTCTTGTGGTTTCTTTCTTATTCTCTTTTCCTTTATCCTTAAACAACCATGATGCTTACGTTTGATCCTTGCCAAGGTGAGGTCGCAAATAGCTAGTTGTTATCTTCTAATCTCCTTCTTTCTATCGTCCTCCTTTGTTTTATTTTTCATTCTTCTTGTAATGGGTGAGTAGTTTCCGTACTTGTTAGGGTAGGATAAGGGAAGTTTGAATGAAGGAAATCTCTCTCACTCTTTTCTTGCCCAACATCTTAAATCGAACTCCCGTTAATTGAACCACAATCCGCTCCCTACGACACCCTATCCTACATGATAGCGGTGATTCCGTAGTGAGACCGGTTGTGGTTGAATTAACCGGAGGTTAAGGCTAAGAGCCAAGAACGGACGGACAAGCACCAAAAGGAAGAACTTATGCGTTGGAAAGCCTAGCTTATACTCGCAAGTTCCTTCCTAATCGTGCTAATCCCCGTTGTTGCCGATTACCGTAACACCGATATTAAGAGTGGCAACGAAAGAAGTGAGAGACTCCTAACTCAAACTAACCTAATCCTAACCCTAACATGCTCTCTTTACATATCATTTTAACACTTAGTTAATCGCAAACAAACCTGGAAAATTGGACTTAACTCGTTAAAACACATAGAAAAAGATTCCCATCTCCCTGCGGACCACCCGTACTCAACCGGCTAGCTACAAGCGAAACCGTCTTGATTGCGGTAACAAACTTAGCACGCAAAAACTCTACCAATCACAAGCCAGCAGCTATCGGAAGCTGCAATTAAATGAGCTAAGTGAACTCTGCGATGAAGCTTACGATAATGCGGTTATAGTAAAGAACCGGACTAAAGTGTTCCACAATAAAAACCTTTTTAGAAAAACCTTCACATCGGGACAACAAGTCCTTCTTTACGATTTCCGTCTCCATCTTCATCCGAGTAAGCTAAAATCTCATTGGAAAGGACCTTTTGTGGTGCGGTATGTATATCCGCATAGGGCAGTAGAAGCTGAAAATGTTAAAAACGGTTCAATTTTTAAAGTAAATGGGCATAGATTGAAATCGTATTTTACTGCTGACCCAGCGGAGGAACTCCTGTTTTTACAGTAGCCGCTTTATCATAACTAAATTTTCTCCGCCTCACCTACATGTTTCGGTAACACTGTCTTATTTTAAGAATGGAGGTGAGTGAAAAAGGACTTAACTGAATATCTGTGCGTGCCAAAGCATAAGTTTGGGAGTATTTTTCATTTAACTATTATTATACCCCTATTACTTTCTCTCCCCAAGTCTACAGGTCTATGCACTCAAAGAACAATATCAGTGAAGACACTGCTGAAAACAGGTTTGGGGGGTTTGTATTCACTGAATTATCTTTTGGCACTAGACACTATACAAAATTTTCTTTGATAATAAAATATTAGAATGTGAAAAATTATGTATGAAAGATAGGAATAGTTTGAGAAAAGTAAGAAAGTTAGATGTTTTCGTAAACGAAACTAGTAATAAATAGTTATGAGCAGTTGTCCCAAGGGTTAGTAAGATGAAGGAAATTGCTAATCCGAGGATAAAAATAAGTCTGAAAAATAGTCCATATTCTTGAGGCCAAACATTTGAACGTTATTACCCTACTATACACACTTACACACATCTCAAAACTTGGGATAGCAGATGATACCTTGAAATGCTCTTGTCTAAAATCCTTGGTAAGAAGAAAAATAAAAAATTATAAGTGATGAAGAAAAAAATGAACACTGGTTTTGTAATTGCTTAAGGCGGCATAAAAAAAATATAGCGAGGGTGCTTTATCACCTAGTGCCTTAGACCAACTGGTTTGGGAGCCACTGCTAAGCCTTAGGTGTTGCGAAACGAGGAATTACGCCTAAATACGTAAGCACATTTTGTAATCGGTTGGTTAGTACCTAAAGAAGTATTAACGGTCGCATGAAGGATGTGTGAGCAATTCCATCTAAAATATTCACCGACTATAAAGTAATTTAGAAGATGGACAAGAGTATGATAGTTTGAATCGAATTCTCTAAGTGCAGGGATGTCTTTTACACACACGTAGGGGTATATGATCAATGTTTGGAAGATAGATGGGGAGGAAGACTAAAGGCGATGTTTTATTGAGGGATGATGTGATTTCTAACATTTTTTCATGACCATTAAGATAGGGCTCATAGCAACTGAAAAGCTAGTGTAGTTAGAAACTCTTATTTTCAAGTTCTTTCTTTTATAGTTCTTATCTTTTTATGTAACTTTCACCATCTTTCTTTTATTATGGGATTTTGTGGGTGTAATCCGCTGAAAACCCCCAGGAGACAACTGTTCAGACCATAATATTGCATTCTTCATTGCCCTATTCTTATCCGTTTTATAAATAAACAGGTACTCTTGACGCACGTTTGTTGCATATTACAGGATACAGGCTTCTGGAGAAAATACAGTGAAAAAGACACAAAACGACAGAAAAAGGGACTTTTGACCAACAAATAGAAGGATCCTAGTCAAGCCTAGACGAAGAACAGTGCAAGGTCCAAAATATCAAGACAAACGGTTAAAAGATCGCTACAAGTTTTCACTGAAACATCTGGAGAAGAATTTGAAGCCCAACAGAGAAAATAACTATGGAAATAGAAAGCCCAAGAAGTAAATAAGGAAGCCCAGAAGTTTGGTGAGCTAAGCTCACCAAAGGGCCGCGGAACCGCGGCCTAAGCGCCCAATTACCGCGGTTCCGCGGCCATTCAGAGCCCGTGTCGGTGGAATTTTTCTGTGTCGGTGCGTCGGTGCGGGTGTTGGGATTTTCCGTGGGCAAATCTGTAATTGCACATGTGCGAGAGTCTGTAACCCTAAATTCTCCTGTTTACTTATAAATTGTAATGGAAAATTGTAAAACCCGATGCCTCTTTTCAATCAATAAAATTCAGAATTGCTGGGAGTTTATTCAGATCTGTTCTATATTGCTTGGAGGGAGCCATCGAACTAGTAAGTTAATTTTAATACTTTGTTTTGATTCTTTTCATTGATATGTCTTTTCATCCCCTAATGAGCGAGTAATCTTCTCGCTTGTTAGGGTTAGCCTTAGGGAAAGGTTTGAGAGATGAGATCTCTCACCCCTTTCATGCCATCCACACCTAAGAGTTAGAACTCCATGCATGCACGCACAACCGCTCCCTACGGCATCCTACCCCTCGAGGTAACGATGAACCGTAGTATAAAGGGCCGGTTGCGCGTGTTTTCCATGGGGGTTAGGATAATTATCGATGAAGGAAGGATAAGAATCTAGAGGAAGAAATATCTTCCCAAAAGATTCTAATCCACTTTATTTTTAATTACCACAACATCTAATAGATCTAAAATAAGGTAATGAAAGCGGTGAGGAAATCTTTACTCTCCAAACTTCTCCTAAACCTAACCCTAGCAAGACTTCAAATTAGATTAATTTAGTTTAGTGAAAGATCTAGGTTTTTATAGATTTAATAAACCAACCAAAACAACATTTGGAATCAACTCGTAAAAACGCATTAAGGAAATTACCCATCTCTGTTGATCGACCCGTACTCACCGGCTAGCTGCAAAGCGACGCCATTTCTGATTGCGGTTAACAAGTATTTTTGGATTAATCAAATGGCGCCGTTGCCGGGGAATAGCGTAAAATTTCTTTCTGTGTAATTTCGGGTTGACATAAATTTAAAAATTATAAAAATCTGAAAATAAAAAAAGAAATAAAAATTATCAATTTTGATCTGTTTGAAGGGTTTATTGTTTGAATCTTGCAGGAACAGCCAAGAATCGCGGATCTGGAAATTCACAGAGGGCAAAAGAAAATAAATCATATCAGAACAGAGGGGAAAGATCACAGCAGAGCCACACAAATTTTTTGAGCCACTGTTCTCTTCATCCCACCGCGTTTCCGCCGCATAAGGGGGCCCCCCACCGCGGTTCCGCCGCGCCTTGGCCACGTCAGCACATCAATTTTATATGGTTTGATCTCTCCTTCTCCCCTCTGCAACTTACAATATATCCACTGTGAAAATTTTCTGCAGGAATTCTTTGCGCTAAAAATTCTTCTTCCCCCTTCTAAATAACAGATTTTCTGCGGGTTTCTTTGCGCCGCGCTAAAAATTGATTGCAACTGAATTTTATTGTCTTGCATAATTTAATCGGACTTTAAGGGGCTAATTGACCAAACTCAGATTGGGTGGGGGTTTTATCACCCTTTCCAGGACCCCAGAAAACACCTAAAGCATGTGCATCGGCCACAATTAATTAAAAAAATACTAGACCCAGACCTAAGGACATCGAGCTCAATAGGAAAAGGACTAGTATAGGCATCGACCATTTATCCTAACTAACTTTGCGGTGTCTAGGCTAGTGGTTATTAATTAGGCCCACTATTGTGGTTCCTTCCCACTTACCTGCCCGTACTTGTCGGTGAAGAAGCGGTTTGAGGTCCTATTTCTAGCCCTAGTTAGGAGCTGTCTAGCAGACCTAGGCGACCCTAGATCTAGGCTTGATTGTGCATGTGTGGTTGATACATTTGTGTCACGAGTCTCTTTTCAAAACATCTTTGCAAAACTCTCACATAAAAAAAAGAAAAAAAATCTTTTCAAAACTTGCAACTTGTCGCTAAGAAAACTTGCAACTCACTTCCACCACTTCCCTCCATTGACGTTATCTTACCCCCACATTCTGTTTTTCTTTTTTTTCTGACTACACTACTCGTTTAGTGTATGTCACTTTGGACTAGGGATACTAACGCCCGATTAGTCCGTGTTTCGTTGGTACCGACCGACTAACCTTTCGACACCGAAGTCGAAATTCCCTCCATTTCCTTACCTCCACCTTCAAATTCTTCTTTCGAAGGTATGTCAGGACATGACCCCAACGATACCTTACCGATGGGAATGATTCCACCTCCGTTAGGTGCGAATAACCCGAATCTTCCGCCTGTTGTAGCGCCCGCACGAGTTGCGCTCCAGGATCTCTTTTACCCCGTCCGCACTTCTTTACCTACATGCCTTTCACCCCCACCGGCAAATGGGGACAACTTTGAAATAAAACCACATTTCATCAATATGCTGCCAAAATTTCATGGTTTGGAATCGGAAGATGCGTATATTTTTATTAATAAATTCCAAAATGTGTGCGCTATGATGAAAACGACCCAATTAAGTGATGACGCTATAAGGCTAGGGGCCATTCCTTTTACCTTTTGTGACCTAGCCGAGAAGTGGCTATACAGCACCGCATCACATTCCATTAGAAATTGGGACATGTTTGTGAGAGCTTTTCTGAAAAAGTTCTATCCTCATCACAAAACTGCTAGAATCCATAACGAGATTATACAATTTTCACAGCTTCCTTCCCAACCATTTTGGAAGTGCTTCGAGAGATTTAATGACCTACTTGTTCAATGCCCTCATCATGGGATCGAAAGTTGGCAACTTTGCCAAACATTATACGAAGGATTGAACTCGGCAACGAAGCAGTTGCTAGAAACCATATGTCAAGGTCATTTTCTCTCCAAGTCTAGCGACGAAGCGTGGCAGTTTCTTGAGGATCTTAGTGAGCAAACAATTCAGTGGGAGAGTACCAAGACCACATCATCTTCTTCTAGTGGTCAATCTAGGACAGGCATACATCAAGTAGATATGTCGATTGCTATGAAGGCCGAGATGGCCGCACTTATGAAAAAGCTAGAAGCCATTGAGACCAAAATCTCATCATCTTCTCCTGCCCCTGTTGTGCCTCCACGAACTGTTTGTGCTTGTTGTTCGGCCCCATCACATCTCACCGAAGAGTGTCCTTATAATGCATCTACTCAAGGACATGATCAAGTCAATGCTGCATTTCAGCAACGACAAAGAAACGATTCATACTCTTCGACATACAATCCGGGATGGAGGAGTCACCCAAATTTCGCTTGGAACCAAAATCAACAAGTCCAAGGAAATAACAATTTTCAAAGACCTCCTCCTCCACAACAACAACAAGAACCTTCACAAACTCAAAACCAGCAACCTTATACAAATCAAACGAATAATTTGGTTTAACCAAATGATGATAAGGTTATCTCGCTCGAAAAAAGTCTAGATGCATTTCTCAAGCAATCTACAGAATCCGCAGCAAGATTTGAAAATTATGTTCAATCTTTGATGACTAACAATGCTTCACACGATCAAAGTATCAAATCTATTGAGGCACAAATTGCACAATTAATTGCTGCGTTGAGCGAGAGTGAAAAGGGAAAGTTTCCATCTCAACCATTGCCAAATCCCGATCACACACAAAACGCATATCCCAATCACAATATAAATGCGGTGACCACGTTGAGATCCGGAAGAGTGTTGCAAAATAATGTGGGAACTAGTGATGACATCCCCGCCGGTGGTTCTTCTTCTTCTTCTTCTTCTTCTTCTCCATCGTCATCTTCCCCTTCTTTATTTTCTTCACTTTCTTCTTCACCTTTTTCTTTAGAGCCTATTCTCCACCCTTCACACGGCTCTACTTCTTCTAACTCGAACGGACCCATTTCTCACAACACGAAGGCATCCACACCGGGATCCGTTCCTACTCCACATTCTACTCCACAGACATTTGACTCAACAAATTTTCAAAATGCTCCATTTCCAAACAGGTTGAGTCCCAATAAACCAACTGCACAAGTGGAGAAGATTGTGGAGTTATTTAAGCAGGTTAGCATAAATATACCTCTCTTGGATGCAATCTAACAAGTCCCTTCATACACGAAAATCTTAAAGGGCTTATGCACCTCGAAGAGAAAGGCATCTCAAGTACCCAAGAAAGTGCTAGTGGCTAGTGCAGTGAGCAATGCTATTAGCCACCCTCAAACCTTACCCCAAAAACGAAAGTACCCCGGCTGTCCTACGATTTCAATCACAATTGGGGATAAGAAAATTAATCGAGCACTTTTAGATCTTGGGTCTAGTGTTAACCTGATTCCCTACTCCGTGTACGAACAATTAGGGGTTGGAGAGTTGAAACCCACTCGTTCTACTCTCCAAATGGCTGATCGATCAATCACCCATCCAAGGGGTCAGCTAGAGGATGTGTTGATCAAAGTTGGGGAGTTCATATTCCCCGTTGATTTTATTGTTATGGATACACAACCGGTTGTTAACCCACGGAACCAAATTCCGGTGATCCTCGGTCGACCATTTTTGGCCACTTCCAATGCTGTAATAAACTGTCGCAATGGCTCCATGACTCTATCCTTTGGGAAGATGTCTAGTGAGTTCAATATTTATAAGATGGGAAGTCTGCCCCCCGTTCCTAAAACTAGTACACGATAAGTTTGCTCTATTCACGAAATCACGCAGGAGGACTGCGAGCTTGAAAGATTTCTATTTGATGAAAACAGTTTTGACGCCATTAGTGCGTCCCTCCTTGAGCCTACAACCGTTGACACAACCGATATTGATTATGAATGCTTCACTTTTTCGGATGATGGAGACCCACAGCCTGAATATGAGTCTTTTGAATTTTTGGATGAGTTAGTTGAACCATCCGAATCGGTTGTTTGCAGTGATTTCGAGCCTGTGTTGGAATCCTTTAAGTTCGAGGTAGATTCTGCAATGATTCTTTCGCCTCCGAAACTCGAACTCATGTCCTTACCGCCTCACCTTAAATATGCTTACATAGGTGAGAATGAGACTTTTCCCATTATAATATCAGCCTCTCTAGTCTTCGAGCAAGAGAACGCTATTTTAAAAGTCTTACAAGAGAGGCGGCAGATTTTCGGTTGGACTATGGCGGACATCGAGGAGATCAGTTCCCTTATAATTGAATATCATATGAAATTGATGGATGATGCCACGTCAATAGAGGACCCACAGGAACAGTTTGGGGATATTGTGGTTAGTCAACCTCCTCTTTTAGAAGTTGAACCACCCCCATTTCTTTTAATAAGCTACGAGAATACCAATATTCCACTGATTGCTGATCATTCGCATTCTCGTTTTGATTCATCACCACCTCCTGTCTATTCACCTCCATACCTTCCATACCACCACTTCTATCTTCCCCAATTCTTTTTGGACCACCACAACTTATTCTTCCACCAACTAATACTCTTTACTGATAAATTTTTCAACTGGATAGTGTTGACTTTTGGTCTATGCAAGGTTTGGCAGTAATGTCTTACATAGTTTAAATGAAGTTTGGGGGAGGACCTTTCTGTATATATTTTTTTGTTTTCCTTAAACAATAAAAAAATTATTATTATAAATAAACAGGGAAGTGCCGGTATTTTGACCCTCTTGGTTTGGCATGACAGTAAGGACACTGTCAAGTTCAAGTTTGGGGGTATGCTCGGTACGTCTTCTTCCTTCGCATTCATTTGCATATATTTTTGCATTTGCATATTTATTTGAAAACCCATAAAAATTGAAAAATTTCAAAAATTATAAAAATTATTGTATTCAATATTGGCTAATTGACTTGAGTTTGACAAATAGGTTAACTGGTTAGGAACAACTAGATCTTAGACTTAGTGAATTAAAAACCCTAAAGGTAACATTCCTTAAAGTTTAACGGTAGAAAGTATATGCCTTGTAGTTTATTTAGAAATAGGCAAATTTTAGGTTCACTTCTTGGGCTAAGTCAAAACGAAGGAAAGATATTGAAGCTTTTATTAGAGTATAAGTTTGAAAAATAGTTCCTAGCTTAAGTCTAGATTCTGAAAACGTATACCCTACAATTTGCACAATCACGCACCTTGAAACTTGGAATAGTAGAAGAGACCTTGAAATGTTCTTGTCTAAAGTCCTTAGTACGATGAAATAAAAGAAAGAAAAAGTGAATAAAAAAATGGACACTGGTTTTTGTGATTACTTAAGGCTGAAAAAATAGAAAAATATTTAGCAAGGGTGCTTCATCACCTAGTACCTTAGACCAACTGGTTTGGGAGTCACTGCTAAAAGACTTGGGTATTGCAAAACTAGGAAGTACGCTTTAAAGTGCTAACGCATCTTGTAATCGGTTGTTGGTACCTCAAGAAGTATTAACAGTCGCATGAAGGATGTGTAAGCGAAATTCAAAATTCACGAATTAATAAGTGCTTTGGACAACGGACAAGAGCATGATTGCTTGATTTGAATTTCCAAGTGTAGGGGTGATCTATACACACACGTAGGGGTATGCGATTGAAATTTAGATAAGAGAGAGAAATAAAAGATAGAACTTGTATCTTTAGTAGAGTTGATAGAAATTCCTAAGTAGAGATGAAACCCTAGAAGGAAGACTTAAGAGATGCCGAAAGCTATGTAACTCTACAGGATATATATAATCTTAAGTTAAATAATAAGGAAGTGTGAAGAATGTGGGTGGATAATTTGCGAGTCAAAAGATAATAGAATTCCATGTTAGAAAACCTAATTGGAGAACAAAAGTCAATGGGCCAAGTTGATAGGATTTTGTGGGTAGTATCCGCTGAAAACCCTCAGGAGACAACACTCCTCCTATTAGGGACACCTAGAGGTTTAATGGCTTGTTGCACGTGCTCAGTGCAATCGCGTTTCCCTGCGAAAGTGTGGTTAGGATTTTAGTGAATAAAAAAATAATAAGTTTGCTCGAGGACGAGCAAAAGGTAAGTTTGGGGGTATTTGTTCAGACCATAATATTGCATTCTTCATTCCCCTAATCTTATCCGTTTTATAAATAAACATGCACTCTTGACGCACGTTTGTTGCATATTACAGGATACAGGCTTCTGGAGCAAATACAGTGAAAAAGACACAAAACGACAGAAAAAAGGACTTTTGACCAACAAATAGAAGGATCCTAGTCAAGCCTAGACGAAGAACAGTGCAAGGTCCAAAATGTCAAGACAAACGGTTAAAAGATCGCTACAAGTTTTCACTGAAACATCTGGAGAAGAATTAGAAGCCCAACAGAGAAAATAACTATAGAAATAGAAAGCCCAAGAAGTAAATAAGGAAGCCCAGAAGTTTGGTGAGCTAAGCTCACCAAAGGGCCGCGGAACCGCGGCCCTTTGGTGCCCGTGTCGGTGGAATTTTTCTGTGTCGGTGCGTCGGTGCGGGTGTTGGGATTTTCCGTGGGCAAATCTGTAATTGCACATGTGCGAGAGTCTGTAACCCTAAATTCTCGTGTTTACTTATAAATTTTAATGGAAAATTGTAAAACCCGATGCCTCTTTTCAATCAATAAAATTCAGAATTGCTGGGAGTTTATTCAGATCTGTTCTATATTGCTTGGAGGGAGCCATCGAACTAGTAAGTTAATTTTAATACTTTGTTTTGATTCCTTTAATTAATATGTCTTTTCATCCCCTAATGAGCGAGTAATCTCCTCGCTTGTTAGGGTTAGCCTTAGGGAAAGGTTTGGGAGATGAGATCTCTCACCCCTTTCATGCCATCCACACCTAAGAGTTAGAACTCCATGCATGCACGCACAACCGCTCCCTACGGCATCCTACCCCTCGAGGTAACGATGAACCGTAGTATAAAGGGCCGGTTGCGCGTATTTTCCATGGGGGTTAGGGTAATTATCGATGAAGGAAGGATACGAATCTAGAGGAAGAAATATCTTCCCAAAAGATTCTAATCCACTTTATTGTTAATTACCACAACATCTATTAGATCTGAAATAAGGCAATGAAAGCGGTGAGGAAATCTTTACTCTCCAAACTTCCCCTAAACCTAACCCTAGCAAGACTTCAAATTAGATTAATTTAGTTTAGTGAAAGATCTAGGTTTTTATAGATTTAATAAACCAACCAAAACAACATTTGGAATCAACTCGTAAAGACGCATTAAGGAAATTACCCATCTCTGTGGATCGACCCGTACTCACCGGCTAGCTGCAAAGCGACGCCGTTTCTGATTGCGGTTAACAAGTATTTTTGGATTAATCAACAACACTCCTCCTATTAGGGACACCCAGAGGTTTAACGGCTTGTTGTACGTGTTCAGTGCAATCGTGTTGCCTACGAAAGTGTGCTACTTATGTTTTTCTTTTTCTTTTTCTCCTTCTCTTGAATAACTAGTTTGCTCGGGATGATCATAGTTAAGTTTGGAGGTATTTATTCAGTCGATAAAACTGCACTTTTGATATGACATTTTCCTTACTTTTCTTAAATATCTAAAAGTGTTTATTATAAATATGACACATATGAGGGTTTATCTATAAAAATACTATTTTCCTATGTTTATATATTATAATTAACATTATGAAGGAAAATATATAAATATAATATTTATATAATATTTTGATAATTTAAATATGCATATCATATCAAATATCCTTAATCAATATTCTTAAAATATAATATCATATAAAATGGTTAGGATAATATCTCAAAAATACCAAATATTACTAATATTATTTATTGAGATATTGTGCAGAAATTACATCAGGACTGGAATCAAGGAAATCCGAGATATCGAGATCAAATCTGCCGAAATATTGAAGTAAATCGAAGAAATCAATTCTGGCAGAGACTTAGAGAAGATTTCCAAAATCCAGATATTCAAAAGATCACCACATGTCAACTAGATGAAGCTCCAGAAGTTTGAAGCAACGAGGATACCAAATGTCCACGGTTGCGCGGCCAAATGCACATTATTGCGGTGGAACCGCCGCCGAAATGGAGAGTTAGGATTTGGGATTTTCTGTGTAAGATCGTCTCAACAAACCCTAATTTATGGAATCTAAGGATTGCAACTTATGTGACTAAAAATAGAACCCAGAGCCTTTCTTGGAAGTTCATCAAACCGAAGAAACCACGAAGTTCAAGTTGACTCACGCATCTAGGTTGATCAGTCGGCTGTTCATTTACCTCCTTCAAGATAGATCGAGAAGCAAACTAGGATTTTGTATTCCACTTTCTAAAGGAACAAAAAGTGTAATTGATCAAGTTGATTAATAAAGGTAGTTGTTTTATTCTTGTTGCATTTATTTTCTTTATTTACATCATGATCTCTATCCGTTCTTCTATCTCCATCATACGTGAATAATTCATCGCTTTATAGGGTTCGTAGGATTAGGGTAGATCAATGGAAGATGAAGAATTTCTTAACTCCTTTTAAGTCTTATGAAGTTTATAACCTTTAGCAAAAGAATCGTTAACATCCTTATCGGGCGCGCTGTCAATTTATTGATAGTTTTGACCGCGATTTAAGATTAGATTAACAATTATTTTGTTAAAGACTAGATATGAATAGAGATCAATGAAAGGACAAGGGTCAATAGTATGGAAACACTAGTTTCTTCTAAGAACCCTAATCCTCATTCATCCCTATCAATCTAGTTTTAATTTATCAATAGATAAAAAGTGTAGGTTTCTTTGGCACAACCACAAGGTTTCACAAGGCATCAAACATGCTATAATTAAAAGTTTAGTGTGGCAAACAACCCTAATGTGGGATCTTACTAGAGTTTTAGGAGCAAAACTAGAAAGAAAACATCTTTATATCTATGTGAATGAGAAATACAACCTTTGTAGACCGGTCCTTCACTTCTAAAGATCCGTGTAGTAGTCCCTTCACTGCAAGTATCGATCTCCCGAACTCTAGTATGGGTTCTCCCGGAGAAATGAACAAGCTTGCTCGAAGTCTTCGAGGCTGAAGATGATCTACGTCGAGGAGACTCAAGCTCATGCTACCTCTTCACTAATTGTGAAATTAGTGAAGCAAACATCCTAAACTAAATGTCAAGTAGTAGAGGATGATGAAATAGGAAGTGGGCTCTCTTTAGATTTATTTTTCTCACAATATTTTCTCACCTTGAGAAAATCTAGTGAGCTTTTCTCATGAAGAAGAAGAAGATCAAGTGAAGAGAGATGATAGAATGAACTCATGAGGTGAGAGTGTGAACCATGGGTGAGTTAGTGTCATACATTAACCCATGTAGAGAATAAACCATGGCTAGTTAATAATGGTTAGGTTAATAAATATCTACAAGTAAAAAAAACTTAGTGGACTTGGTCAATGGTTTCACAAGCTTCTCCAAGCTTTAACCATGTGACTAAATTCCACTAATTTTGATTAATATAGATAAATATAAACCCATCACATTATTAAGCATGGTGCAAGTCTCATACACCCATGTCACATATGGCATCTAGCATGACACAAAAGTTGTACATTAATATATATCACATATACACTAATGCACACAAGTGAGAAAAGAAATCATAAGTGAGCTAATATTAGTTAATTTAATCTAGTATATCTAATATACAATTATACATTAAATTATTAAATCAACACTTGATTTAATAATCCGGCTATATCATATATAACCGACTAATATTAAATGCAACAACTTATCGAATCAACACTTGATTCGATTATCCGACTATATCTCATATAACCGACCGATGTCACAAATCGCGAGAATAGAATGCGGTATCACATACACACATCAATCTCGATCCCGCACATATCACATATGTGCTCCTACTCCGTTTCGCATGAACCAGGAAACCTCTGTGTAGGATTCTAAAGACTTGTCAATACGCCGACAGTAGGTGGTGATCATATCAAACACCCACAAGCCGCAAGCGGTCTGCTAAACGTAGCGGCCACCTGGGTATTGAGCGATTAGAAGATCAACAACCAAGCCTGCTCATACTCCTGCGAATCCAATCGGTAACACTACCGTACAGTCCGGTTTCTTCGTCTGATATGTCGCATATCTCGTCTAGGGGTAGTAAACATCAGACCCCAGTAACTCGATAAGTCATGCCGATATGAGGCTCATAACGGGTCAAGAAACTACTGGTAACACTTACCAGTAAATCTCTGAAACAACCCTGGCCAGGAAATTCCTGTTATAGCCAATCGAGCACAGCGCAACATCAACCCCCAATACCGGGAGAGACGAATCCCCTCTTATCGCTCATTGCCTCTATGTGACTCGGGACTGTACCCAAAAACCACCGTTTTGCACGTTCTCTTGAACGTGGTATGGTGGAAATCAAAGCACAGTGGAAATCATACAAGACACTATGATTATATCAGGTCTACAGACTAACCTGTACCAGTGTCACCAGAGAACTGCTATCTGACGTAAGGTATAATACCATCTAGTAGTCATCGGCGAGTCCGTCCAGTGTACCCAGTCTTCACTGAGCACCCGTATACCATCTCTAATGTCAAACACCAATGGATATGGGATCATCCATCGCCCATCTCATGGGTCGAGAAGCTTATACGCTAGTTTACTCGGGTATATCGATGCCCTGTCTCTATACACCCACGACTAAGAACATTAAGGGATGAACTTACAGAATACCTTTGTCCTACTATTATGATCTCCATCATAATCTAGGTAGTCAAGTACGCATCCTAAAGGCTTTACCAACATGTAACAGAGAGACAATCAGTGTACATGTTAAGATAAAGAGTAACCGGATAGCATACTATCATGTCGAGCAAGAAAGTTCTCCCTATATATGTTCAAGCATCCACTACAATGTACAGTAATGGCCTCTAGGGCATACATATAACTAATAAAATGAGTCATCTTTATTAGTCATCCATTGCTACTAAATCTGAATGAACCCTACAAGCCATCTTCTGATATAAAATCTATATCTTTATTTAAACTAGATCTATTTTCTACATCCGTATTTTGATGTAGATCTAGAAACTATTCTCCACTATTCTTTATTCTTCTATTCTTCCTCTTTTTCAATACGTCTAAAGTAAGATTGAAAGATTCAACGTTTCCCTGAGGACGGCCCGTACTTATCTCGGTCTAGCTACACACGACACCATTATTGATTGCGGTTATTCTACAAACACTTCTTTAAAACAGACCAATCAGTGAACAACACTTGTGAGTCCTCTTGACATGAAAGGAGAAAACACTTTTGTGAGATCCTTACAACTCACAAGAAAAAAAGACACTTACGGGTCCTCACAACTCTTAAGAACAAAATACACCTATGAGATCCTCTCGACTTCTAGGGAAAATACTTTTATAAGACCCTTATGACTCATAGAATTGAAAAGCCTTAGGTGAAAGGGACATAAACTTGTCTCCTAAGCCAATGCTGCCCTATGACCAGTCTTTAAATTAACTACCGTATACGATCCATGGGCGAATCGCAACAATGTTGCATCAAAACATCCTCCGTTGGCAAACCAAGCTACCAGTGAGGAGAAGACCTACTCATGTATCCACATGATAAATGAGGAAAAAATCACTTACAGATCCTCTCGACTCGTAAAGGGAAAACACTATTGTGAGATCCTTACGACTTTCAAGGGGAAAAAGATACTTAAGGGTATCCACCACTCCTAAGGAAAAAATACACCTACAGGATCCTTTCGACTTGTAGGGAAAAAATATTATTTATGAGACCCTCACGGCTCATAAAAATTGAAAAGCCTTGGGTGACAGGGATCTAAACCTGTCTCCTAAGCCATCAATGCCCTGCAGCCGGCCTCCAAGTTGATCATTGTATACAATCCATGGGCTGCAACAAAGTTGCATCTAAAATGACACCCGTTGGCAAACCAAGCTACCAACGAGAAGAAAATGCTCTTGTGAGATCTTTACGACCCATAAAGGAAAAGACACATAGGAGTCCCCACGACCCATAAGGAGAAAATCCACTTACGAGATCCTCTCGACTCGTAAGAAGAAAATAATTTTATGAGACCTTCATAGCTCATAAAAATTGAAAAGGCTTAGGTGACATCTAGGGTTGCGTAACACCACCAAAAGGTTTAGGAAGGCATCACACATGCCATATTGAAAATTTTTGGGGTGCTATGAAACCCTAACCAAGATCTTAACTAGAGAATTAGGGTTAACTTTGCATGTAAACAACTTTACATCAAGAGATAGGGATTACAACCTTTGTAGTCTGTTCCTTTGCTTCAAAAGCTCCGAGTAGTGGTCCCTTCACTGCGATCCATGAACTCCTGGACTCTAGAGAGGCTCCGCATGATATAGGATGCATCTTGCTTGAAGTCTTCGAAATCCAAGACGATTTACTTCGAGGAAACACGAACTTAAGCTATGACTTCACTAATATAAAATTAGTGAAGCCAACACTCTAATCTATATGGCTAGTATAGAAGAGAATGATGAAGTAGGAATTTTGCTCATTTTATTATTTATTTTCTCACTATTTTCTTCTCTTTTCTCAAAAGCTAGAGGGGAAAAATAAGATGAGGAAGAAGATGAATAATGAAAGAGATAAGGTTAGAAATGCAACCCTAAGTTAGTGTATGTCATCCACTAACTCATGTAGAGAGTTAATCATGGCTATGTGTCATGGTTGAGTTCAGAAATATCTTAAGCAAAACAAAAAGAGAAGACTTTGTCAAAGTTTATCCACAAGCTTCTTGAAGCTTCACCATGACTCATTTCCTCAATTTTGAATTACTTAAGAATTTAAACCCAAACGTTACATGTAGCATGGTATAATTCTTATACATCCTAGTTGCATGTATAACCTAGTATGTCACAATATTATATATCACATATATAATATTTATGTTATAATTCTTATGCGTGAACATCGACTAACCGAGAATCTTTGCTAAAACAATAACTAACAAGAAACCATAGAAGTGTTAACTACTATGATAAGTGATTATACCTTAAGAACCGTTTCATTCGTCTTTCCGTTCTCCACGTCCTCTCCTACCTTCTCTATGTAGTACATGATCCACCCGAGAGCTTTACTTCAAGCTTTACCTCTAACTTGAGGTAACTAGGTTTCTTAAATCGCTAATCTAAGTAACCTAGGTGATATAGAGAATGGTTAAGGATTAAGTAGTCTATTCTAATCCTTGGTCTCAACACATGAGAGGGGAGGATTAGGGTTTGAAGAGAGAGAGCTTGAGGAGAGAGAAAGTAAGCAAGAGAAGTGAATGAGATAATGATCTATCATAATATATATGAAGCATTATTATTTATCCATAAAAGAAAATAATGGATTTAACAACCATGCTTCATAAATACAAGTGGGTGATTCATCTCCATGAGTCATTAAGCATTTATGATACATTAATGACATGGATGAATCACACAAATGAGTCACTAATCTCATTTAATGCATATGCCACCTTAACCCTCAAGTCACCATCTTCTAGAAGCTTCTCGCGAAATTACGAGAACGCCCCTCCTATCCATGAAAACACGGAAAAACTTTAGACTGTATAAATCCAATAACCGGATACTAGAAACTGGCTTAAACCAAACCCGGTTAATAAAAACAGTCCGGATGTCGTACATGCGTAAACACACGTATGCGTTCGAACCCTTGTCGTAAAACTATACGACCTCTATATCGTTTCGCCTGGAGTAGGGAAACTCTCTGTGTGGGACTCTAGAGACTCGACTACTACGCTGGAAGTGGGTTTAACCACAGACCGCAAGCGGCACTAGCTGTATGTAACGGTCCCCAGGTAGATGTCGATAAGAAGGCCGATGAGGAAACCCATCCGAACTCCTACTGAGTCTGATGTGACAATCTCCGTACAGTCCGGTCTATTCGTCTAAGACTATCGCATATCGGTCCTAGGGGGTGGCAAGCGTCAGTCCCCTAATAGCGGTATAAGTCGTGTCGGAGTGAAGCCCATTACACCGTGAGAAACTACTGGAACCTACCAGCAAATCTCGCTTGCCCTAGCCAGGGACTTTGCGTAATGGCTCTCTGACACAGCGTGATATCCATTCCCAATACCGGGAGAGACAAATCCCGTCTAACCGCCACTGCCTCCAAGTGCTCGGGACTGCACCCAACTACTACCTGTTTGCACGACTCCTTTGAGCCGTGGTAGGGTAGCAATCTAAGAACAGTGGGACACACTCGAGGCGAAGTAGCAATGTCAAGTCTGCGGACTATGCCGTACTCATGTCACCTGGGAACTGTTAAGTGATGACTGGTATAAAACCAACCAACAGTTCCCTGTGAGTCATGTCCGGTGTACCCATAACCTAACGAGCACCTGCATACTATCTTCAGTACGACGTACTGACGGCTGTGGGACAGACCATCTCCCCAACTGGGATGAGAAACGTACACACTAGTCTACTCCGGAGTATCGATGCCCTGTCTCGATAATCCTACGACTAGGGACCTGAATAAGGATGTGCCTGTAGACTACCCAGCCCCCACTAGTGTGACTGCCATAACAACGCTGGTAGTCAAGCAAGATCCTAAGAGCTCTATCAATACGCATACTCACATATTAAGATCGAAAAACCAAGTAGCATACTACCATGTTTAGCAAGACTGTTATATACATGTGAATATCCCAAGCTTCCATTAAGTAATATACACACTAGTATGATACAATAATGGCCCCTAAGGCATATACACAAACAATCTCCCTCTTGCATTAGGGCCATGTACTGGCATATCGAAGACCGATGATCTCGAGTAGCCTCTCGAACTGAATCTGAGGTAGGGCCTTCGTGAATGGATCCGCAATGTTCTCTTCAGTAGCAACTCTCCGAACCTCGATCTCCCGACGATCAATGATCTCCTTGATCAGGTGATACCGCCTTAAGATGTGTCTGGACTTCTGATGGGACCTTGGTTCCTTCGCTAAAGCTATAGCTCCGTTGTTGTCGCAATACAGAGGTATTGGATCAACAATGGTAGGAACCACCTGAAGTTCTGTTGGGAACTTCTTCATCCAGACCGCTTCTTTTGCGGCATCGCAAGCAGCAATATACTCCGCTTCCATCGCCGAGTCAGCAATGGTGTCCTGCTTGGAACTCTTCCAGCACACCGCCCCTCCATTGAGGGTAAAGGCATAACCTGACATGGACTTGGAATCGTCCTTATCACTCTGGAAGCCGGAATCAGCAAAGGCCTCCATCCTGAGGTCTTTTCCGCCGTAAACCAAGAACATCTCCTTAGTCCTCCTCAGGTACTTGAGAATGTTCTTTACTGCTATCCAGTGCTTCTTCCCTGGGTCTGACTGATACCGGCTTACCACGCTCAGTGCGTAAGCTACATCTGGTCTGGTGCACAACATCGCATACATTATAGAGCCTACCGCAGAAGCGTATGGTATAATAGACATGCGTTCCCTTTCTAAATCAGTCTTGGGAGACATCTCTTTGGATAGGGTGATTCCGTGACAAGCCGGTAGATTACCGCGCTTAGAATCTTCCATACTGAATCTTTTCAGTACAGGGTCGATATACCTGGACTGCGAAAGTCCCAACATCCTCTTGGATCTATCACGATAGATCCGGATCCCCAGAATGTAAGAGGCATCACCCAGGTCTTTCATGGAGAACCTGTGTGACAAGAATCCTTTAACAGATTGTAGCATAGGAATGTCATTTCCTATCAATAGAATGTCATCCACGTACAAGACGAGGAATACGACAGTTCTTGCTACAACTTTACTATATATACATGGTTCATCTGGATTTTTGATAAAGTCATATTCTTTGACTGTTTCATCAAAACAGATGTTCCAATTCCGCGATGCCTGCTTTAGTTCATAAATGGACTTAAGCAACTTGCACACTTTCCCGCTGCTCCCACTCTGATTGAAACCCTCTGGCTGATCCATATAGACGCACTCTTCTAAATTACCATTCAGAAAAGCCGTCTTTACGTCCATCTTCCAGATTTCATAATCATGGAAGGCGGCAATAGCAAGAAGGACCCGAATGGATTTGAGCATAGCCACTGGAGAAAAAGTTCCGTCATAGTCCAAACCAAGCCTTTGACGAAAACCCTTTGCAACAAGTCTAGCCTTATAGGTTTCCACCTGTCCATCTACACCAATCTTTTTCTTGAAGATCCATTTGCATCCTATGGGTTTTACCCCATCTGGAGCAAAGTCCAAAGTCCATACTTTGTTGGTGTACATGGACTCCATTTCGGTCTGCATTGCATCTAGCCATCGTACCGAGTCGCCGCTCTGGATGGCCTGCTGGAAGCTAGTAGGTTCATCATCATCTATGATGTAATCCTCTCTATCCCCATCTATGAGAAAACCATAGTATCTCTCAGGCGGATGAGACGGCCTACTACTCCTGCGGAGGGGTGCGGGAATGTCCTGTTCTTCTTGAACTACCGGTTCTACCAAACTTTCAGTAGTAGTTTGCGGTTCTGGAATTTCTTCCAGTTCTATTTCGCTCCCATTTATTTCCTTTTCTAAAAACTAATATTCTAGAAAATGGGCATTACGAGAAACAAACACCTTTTGTTCCTCTGCGTAATAGAATAGATACCCCTTGGAGTTCTTTGGATATCCCATAAACTTATACTTTACTGATCGTGCCTCGAGCTTGTCCACATGCTGCTTTTTAACAAAAGCTGGACATCCCCATATTTTCAGATACTGAAGATAGGGTTTCTTCCCACTCCACATCTGATATGGCGTGGTAGGCACAGTCTTGGTAGGAACCATCTTCAAAAGATATGCCACTGATTCTAGCGCATAACCCCAAAAAGATCGCGGTAACTCAGCATTACTCATCATGGAACGTACTATATCTAATAGGGTTCGATTCCGTCTCTCCGATACACCGTTATGCTGTGGAGTGTATGGAGGAGTAAGCTGAGAGAGAATTCCTTTCTCTTTTAAGTAACTTAGGAACTCGGCACTCAAGTATTCACCACCTCGATCAGATCTTAGTGTCTTGATACTTTTGCCAGTTTGGTTTTCTACTTCATTCTTGTACTCTTGGAATTTCTCAAAAGCCTCAGATTTATGTTTCATCAGATAAACGAATCCGTACCTTGAGTAATCATCCGTAAAAGTAATGAAATAGGAAAAACCACCTCTTGCATGTGTAGATATTGGACCACATACATCGCTGTGTATGAGTCCTAAGAGATCGCTCGCTCTTACTCCATGTCCAGTAAATGGAGTCTTTGTCATCTTTCCTTTGAGACAAGATTGACAAGTGGTATAAGTTTGATATTCGAACCTGTCCAAATATCTTTCTCTATGTAACTTAGTCAACCTTCTCTCATTGATGTGACCCAGTATACAATGCCATAAGAAAGCTTTATTTAAATCTGGAGACTTTCTTTTTAGTGTGTTCTGGACATTGAAAATTTGGAGTTGGTTTAAGACATATATACCGTTATCCAGTGTACCGGACCCAATCAAACTATGATTAAGGTGGATGTTAACAACATCACTTACAAACGTGAAATCATAACCTTTATTTGATAACAAGGAAACAAATATGATATTACACGTTAAGCTGGGTACACAAAAACAATTATGTAAAACCAAAATGTGTCCACTCGTCAATCCCAGGTGATAATCCCCTACGGACACAGCTCCCACGCTAGCTCCGTTAGCAACCATCAGGGTCATATCACCATCCTTCAGCACTCTACGGTTTCTCAGTGCCTGCAATGAATTGCAAATATGAGATCCTGATCCGGTATCCAATACCCAGGAAGTAGAGTTGATTGACAGACAATTCTCAATTACAAACACACCTGAAGTCGAAGCCACAGCTTGCTTCGGTTCCTGGTTCTTGGCGTTCCACGCCTTGCAATCCTTTTTCCAGTGCCCTTTCCTGTGACAATGGAAGCACTCATTCTGGGCCACTACCGGTACCGCAAACTTTTTCTTTCCCTTCCCTCCCACCTTACTTACACCTCCTCTAGGTTTGGTGGCGGCCTTCTTTTTCCTTCCTTTGGCCCTAGCCTTGGACCCGGAAGAAGAAGCACCGCTAACAAACATAGCGGGTGTTTCCCTTGCCTTCTGCAAGGTGCCCTCTGCACTCCTCAACATATTAAGGAGTTTCGGAAGTTCAACTTCTTTTATTTGAATGCTGAAGTTCAGAATAAACTGGGTGTAGGTGGAAGGAAGGGACTGGAGAATAAGGTCTGTATAGAGCTCATTATCCAAAGTCGTCCTAAGGTCTGCGAGCTCTTCTATGTAGCCAATCATCTTTAGGACATGTTCTCCTATCGATGATCCGACAGCCAACCTCGCTCGAAACAAGTTCTTAGAGGTCTCGTATCTTGCTATACGAGATTGCTCTCCATAAAGTTCTTTTGTATGGAGAAATATGGTATCTAGTTCGATATCCTCGTGCCTCCTCTAATGTTCATTGTTCATCGAGGCAAGCACGATGCACTTGGCTTTCGCGCAATCGAAATCCCAGGTTTTGCGGATTTCCTTATCCGCATTACTGGATTTGGGACCAGGGACAGCAGGTGCCTTAGCGGCGAGGACGTACCCCAATTTGTCATAGGTCAAAGCCATTTTAACATTCCGCAGCCAATCTTTATAGTTTGGCCATGTCAGTATATTTTTCTCTAAAAGTAACTTAAGTCCAGTCATTTTCAGGGTCGCTGCAATTAGGAGAGAGAGAAGAAAACTCTTTAGCATGATGCTCTTGCAAGTTTAGAGTGGTTTTTAATTTATCTAAACTGGATGGCTCCCACTGTTTCTCGAATCCTTCCTCAAACCATAAAAGAAGAATTAGCCAGGACTATTCTCACTATACAATACTTGCTTAACCATTCAGTCAGGCTGGTGTCGGTACTTCGAGGGAGGTTTTCCAACGCTTTCGCGAAGTTCCTTAATTAAATAACCTCTTTTCTCTGGGGGTGTAACCCCGCCGACACCTTTCTTGACACCTACTTGGTTTATAGTATTGATCGTTAAGTGACGAATATCCTGATGAGTAGCTTATACTCACAGTAGGATCGGGATCCAAATATCATCGTATGATAATGTTGAAGGAATCCTACCAACATTCATCAAACTCCAAATGGTATGCAACTCTTTGCAAATTTCAGTTTCTTTAGAAATTCCTGATATATATTTTTGCCCCATGCTCTTATGACCTTGGCGTTGGTCAAAATGTCATAAGTCACATGTCAAGTTCCACCCATCATTATCTTGTTAATTTGAACCCATCCATACATATCCTTGACGTTGGCCAAAATGATAATACGACTGTCCCAAACTAACTCATCTATCTATGTAACAAATGAATACCCAGCAGCTACAAAACACTATGCCTTGGCGTTGGTCAAAATACATAGCTTGAATACTACTGAATACCCAAATGAAATGACGAAGGGCTACGAATGGTTTTGGCGAAACCGTGAACGTAGTGAACTTGATATGACCGAAGGAACCTGATAGCTTTTTAAAATGAGTGGTTAAAGCTCCGCAATTAAAAATATCATCTGTTTTAAAATAACCGAGTGGTTTCTTTTAAATTGTTCCAACGATTCATCTTTTGGTTTATTTGCTTTGCATTATAAATAATACGTCCCATCATTAACCTATCATTGCAGAAAACAACGAAAATACAACGTCCTCTTATGCCATCCGCATTCGCCACTGAGTCCCGTCATCACCCGTTAGATTACTTAACTAACGGCAGAGCGGGGGCTGGGCTAGCGCGGGTATAAAACATAAGTGACGTCTAAATAGCTATCATATATAGATATTGTACATTCGTCAGACGTAATAATAGGCATTCCAGATCTCATATGAACTTTATTGGATTTGCAAGCAATCCGCGTTTGTTTAGAGCCTGCAACAGAAGACGGGTTACACAGTTGTGATGAATAGCCATTACCCTACCCTAGACCCCTACGGGTACGGCAAACTACCCGTCAAATACCTGAAGTGAAGCGGTCTCCCTCAACAACGTGAGTAGGCCACTAAACACTTCAAAATACCCGGTAGTTTGTGCACCCCTTCTTGGGTCTATCCTAGGAGCATAAACAGTAAAATGAAATAATACAACGGTGGCAACAACCGCAACCTGGATGTGCCCCGCAAAATAATATTACAACATATTACAATTACATTGAATGAATGAATATAACAACCCATCTCAAATCCCGGCTAATCATCACAACAGTCCAATACAGTTCATAACTACAAACAGTAAAAACCATTACAGAAATGTGCAACCCCGTGCCAACCGACATACTAGCAGTTAGGGGAGGTTTACGAACACATTATACAATCACAGATATAATCAAATTAGCAAACATCGTATAATTTCGATCGAGCAAACATATCAGATTCTACTCCTAAAACTTCTCTGTGCACCTGAGACTTGAGCAGAAAATAAACATTCCAGAAAATACAAAAATATCACAGAAGAATAACTGGAGGAAATTGGGTTGAATCGGCCCCAACTCGGCCGCGGATCCGCGGCGGATCGGTGGGATCGGCTGTGGTTCCGCGGCTGTATGGCCGATTCAGGAACCCATTTTTCACCAGTGTCCTTACAATTCTCTGTAGGTTAATCTTCAGCTCCCTGAAAAATTTTTAGAGCCTGTTTTAAATTCGACAGAAACTTGTGATATCGATGTCTTTTTCGGTTCGTTTTGCGTTCGAAATTCATACGACTTTGCTAATGAGTTAATTATTGTTTAGCGAGGCTCTGATACCACTGTAAGTCGATGTACAACACCCCACAACTTGCGGGGAGGCGGAATAATGAAAAACGATCTTGTTTTATGCGTGAACATCGACTAACCGAGAATCTTTGCTAAAACAATAACTAACAAGAAACCATAGAAGTGTTAACTACTATGATAAGTGATTATACCTTAAGAACCGTGTCCTTCATCTTTCCGTTCTCCACGTCCTCTCCGGCCTTCTCTATGTACTAGATGATCCACCCGAGTGCTTTACTTCAAGCTTTACCTCTAACTTGAGGCAACTAGGTTTCTTAAATCGCTAATCTAAGTAACCTAGGTGATATAGAGAATGGTTAAGGATTAAGTAGTCTATTCTAATCCTTGGTCTCAACACATGAGAGGGGAGGATTAGGGTTTTAAGAGAGAGAGCTTGAGGAGAGAGAAAGTGAGCAAGAGAAGTGAATGAGATAATGATCTATCATAATATATATGAAGCATTATTATTTATCCATAAAAGAAAATAATGGATTTAACAACCATGCTTCATAAATACAAGTGGGTGATTCATCTCCATGAGTCATTAAGCATTTATGATGCATTAATGACATGGATGAATCACACAAATGAGTCACTAATCTCATTTAATGCATATGCCACCTTAACCCTCAAGTCACCATCTTCTAGAAGCTTCTCGCGAAATTATGAGAACGCCCCTCCTATCCGTGAAAACACGGAAAAACTTTAGACTGTATATATCTAATAACCGGATACTAGAAACTGGCTTAAACCAAAGTCGGCTAGTACAAACTGTCCGGATGTCGTACGTGCGTAAACACACGTATGCGTCCGAACCATTGTCGTAAAACCATACGACCTCTATATCGTTTCGCCTGGAGTAGGGAAACTCTCTGTGTGGGACTCTAGAGACTCGACTACTACGCTGGCAGTGGGTTTAACCACAGACCGCAAGCGGCACTAGCTGTACATAATGGTCCCCAGGTAGATGTCGATAAGAAGGCCGATGAGGAAACCCATCCGAACTCCTACTGAGTCTGATGTGACAATCTTCGTACAGTCCGATCTGTTCGTCTAAGACTATCGCATATCGGGCCTAGGGGGCAGCAAGCGTCAGTCCCCTAATAGCGGTATAAGTAGTATCGGAGTGAAGCCCATTACACCCTGAGAAACTACTGGAACCTACCAGCAAATCTCGCTTGCCCTGGCCAGGGACTTTACGTAATGGCTCTCTGTCACAGCGCGATATCAACTCCCAATACCGGGAGAGACGAATCCTGTCTAACCGCCACCGCCTCCAAGTGCTCGGGACTGCACCCAACTGCTACCTGTTTGCACGACTCCTTTGAGCCGTGGTAGGGTAGCAATCTAAGAACAGTGGGACACACTCGAGGCGAAGTAGCAGTGTCAAGTTTGCGGACTATGCCGTACTCATGTCACCTGGGAACTGTTCACTGACGACTAGTATAAAACCAACCAACAGTTCCCTGTGAGTCCTGTCCGGTGTACCCGTAACCTAATGAGCACCTGCATACTATCTCTAGTACGACGTACTGACAGCTGTAGGACAGACCATCTCCCCAACTGGGATGAGAAGCGTACACACTAGTCTACTCCGGAGTATCGATGCCCTGCCTCGATAATCCTATGACTAGGGACCTGAATAAGGATGTGCCTGTAGACTACCCAGCCCCCACTAGTGTGACTGCCATTACAACGCTGGTAGTCAAGCAAGATCCTAAGAGCTCTATCAATACGTATACTCTCATATTAAGATAGAAAAATCAAGTAGCATACTACCATGTTTAGCAAGACTGTTATATACATGTGAATATCCCAAGCTTCCATTAAGTAATATACAAACTAGTGAATATCCCAAGCTTCCATTAAGTAATATACAAACTAGTATGATACAATAATGGCCCCTAGGGCATATACACTAACATATGTAACAAAAGAAAACAATACAATAAACATATATCATATATATGTTAAATGTATTACGAGTGAGAATAATAAATACTTAATTGAGCATAATATATATATATATATATATATCATTTTATCGAATCAACACTTGATCCAATAACCCGGCTATATCACATAATACCGGCCGATATCATATATCGCGAGACAGAATACGATATCATATATCATATTAATCTTGGTCCCCGCACATATCATATATGTGCTCCTACTCCGTTTCGCCTGAGCCAGGAAAGCTCTGTGTAGAACTCTAAAGACTCGTCAATACGCCGGCAGTAGGTGATGATCATATCAAACACCTACAAGC
Source organism: Agapanthus africanus (assembly GCA_030015575.1). NCBI lineage: Eukaryota > Viridiplantae > Streptophyta > Magnoliopsida > Asparagales > Amaryllidaceae > Agapanthus > Agapanthus africanus. Next base: position 823,400,838 of record CM057338.1, on the reverse strand, counting down.
TGCAAGCGGTCAGCTAAACGTAACAGCCACCCGGGTATTGAGTGACAAGAAGATCAATAAGCAAGCCTATACATACTCCTGCGAATCCAATCAATAACACTACCGTATAGTCTGGTCTCTTTTCTTGATATTTCGCATATACAGTCTAGGGTGGTAAAACGCCAGACCCTAATAACCGATAAGTCGTGTCGATGTGTGGCTCATAACGGGTCGAGAAACTACTGATAACTCTTACCAGTAAATCTCCATATCAACCCTGGCCAGGGACTTCCAGTTATAGCTAATTGAACACAGCGCAACATCAACTCCCAATACCGGGAGAGACGAAACCTCTCCCATCGCTCATTGCCTTCATGTGATTCGGGACTGTACCCAAAAGCCATCGTTTTGCACGTTCTCGTGAACGTGGTAAGGTGTAAATCAAAGCACAGTGGGAATCACATAAAACTCTATGACAATCTCGGGTCTACAGACTAACCTGTACCAGTGTCACCGGAGAACTACTATTTGACGATAGGTATAATACCATCTAGGAGTTCTCAGCGAGTCCTTTCAGTGTACCCAGTCTCCACTGAGCACCCATACACCATCTTTGATGTCCAACACTAATGGATATGAGATCGTCCATCGCCCATCATATGGGTCAAGATGCGTATACGCTAATCTACTCTAGAGTATCGATACCCTGTCTTGATACACCCTTGACTAGGAACAGTTATAGGATGTACTCGTGGACTGCCCTGGCCCCCACTAGTATGGTGTCATCATAGTCCCAGTAGTCGAGTATAGATCCTAAGGGCTTTATCAACATGTGAGAGCAAGACAATAAACCAATATAAGTCAACATGTTAAGACAAAATGAAACTAAATAGCATACTATCATGTAGAGTAAGAAAGTCCTCTATATATATATCCGAGCATCCATTATAATATACATCATATGTACAACAATGGCCTCTAGGGCAAATACATAACTAACATGACAGGTGTAAGTAGACGCTCGTGCTCATACCGCAAACTTGCGTCCAAGGCGGAATATAAAACAAAGGTTTTAGAAACAAGAGCACGAACTACTACGACCTAGAATCGAATCCAAACACTAAACTAGCAATCTTAGAAAGAGTTTATCTACTCGGTTAGTAATTATAACCTTTTTAGTTGTGTCCTTCGTCTTCAAATCCACTTCTTACGGTCCTAGGTCGTCGGGAACGAGTTTAGGAGTCGTTCTTTCTTATTGAAGATGATCTACCCGAAGGAACCCTAACCTAGGCTTTAGCTTCACATTAGATAGCAAAGTGAAGCAACTTGTGAACAAGACTTGTTAGAAATTGATCACAAGTGATGTAGTATGGCTAATCTCCAAGTTTTCTCTCTTTTTCTTTATCCTTTCTCAACTTAGAAAATCATAAGAGAAGAGGAAGAAAAAGCTAATGGTGATGGTGATGAAAATGAGCAAGCATGACTAATCAACATGAAAACTTATCTCTTCATTTTCTTTCTCCTCTTTTCTTTAAATGTTTCGAATGAGTGGAATTGTGACTCACCATGGTGAGTCACAAGTCCACAACATTCTCACAAGAACAAGAAGAGATGAGAAAAGTGTAAACATATACATGTGTGTGTGTGTGTGTAAATACACACACACTAATACAAGTATATGCTACAAATACATACATCCGTATTCGTATCAAAATACATACACCCGTATTCATATAAAATATGAATAGCCGTATTTTTATTAAGATACAAATACCCATGTTTATATCAAGATACAAATACCCCTATTTATATTAAGACACAAATACCCGTATTCGTATAAATACCGTATTCTGTCAAAATACAAATACAAAAAAGAGAGATACCAAAAAGAGATATATAATAACAGCTCACATTTTATCCAAATGTGATAATCTGGCTATCTTTCTGTAGGGTTCCTAGGCACGCTAACGAGGTCTCACAAGGCAACAACCATGCCAATTTCAAATTTTACGATGCCGAGAAACCCTAGACTACGGATCGTTAACTAGATTTTAGGCGACAAAGGCGAATAGTTAACAACTTAACTAAAAGAACGGAAATACAACCTTTGTAGATCCGTTCCTCCACCTCCATAGCTCCGCAATAAAGTCTCCTCGCTGTCCAAATCGAATCCCGGGCTCTAGCGTCGGCTTCATCGGAAAAATGGGCGGGCAAGGTCGTCGGCTTCGTGCCGAAGATGATCTACGTCGAGGCATCATAAGATCAAGCTCCCACTTCACCAAGTCATGAAACTTGTGAAGAAAACACCCTATACTACTTGGCAAGAGGTAGAGGATGAAGAAATAGGAAGTGGGTTCACTTTAGAATTGGATTTCTTACTCATTTGCTCAAGTTGCCATTGTTGATAGCAAGCTTCTTCATGAAGAAGAAGAAGAAGAAGATGATATTATGATAAGTATATTTCAAAAAGAAAATAAAATGAATACTTATCATAATCCAACCATGGTCAAGTGTAGAGAATAGACTAGGGTTAAGTGGAATGGTTAGGGTTAAGCATGAGACAAAATGGTGACTTAGTCAAAGCTTCATGAAGCTTCAACATGCATCCAAAGAAAGCCACCATTTTCTTTATGCTTACTATTTTCCAAAAAGAATAAATAGATAAATAAATGAATAAGAAAATAAAACCCTAACCATTCATATAACCATGGTTTAATATTTACACAAACCCAAGTTAGCATGCATCATCAAACATGATACAAACTTGTGCACAAAAATATATCACATATACAATGTGCACAAACAAGTGAGAAAAACCATTTAAAGTGAACTAATTTTAGTTAATGCAAAGTAATATATCAAATATATAATTATACATTAAATCATTAAATCAACACTTGATTTAACGATCCGGTCATATCGCATATAACTGACTAGTATCCTATGTATCGGCTTATCGAATCAATACTTGATTCGATAACTAGGTTATATCGCATACAACCAATCGATACATTCATCGCAAGAATAGAATACGGTATCACATACACGCATTATTCTCGATCCCGCACATATCTCATATGCGCTCCTATTTCGTTTCGCTTGAGCCAGGAAACCTCTGTGTAGGACTCTAAAGACTCGTCAATACGCCGGCAGCAGGTGATGATCATATCAAACACCCACAAGCCGCAAGCGGTCTGCTAAACGTAACGTCCACCCGGGTATTGAGCGATCAGAAGATCGACGAGCAAGCCCGCTCATACTCCTGTGAATCCAACAAGTAACACTTATCGTACAGTCCGGTCTCGTCGTCTGATATGTCGCATATCTCGCCTAGGGGTGGTAAACGTCAGACCCTAATAGCTCGATAAGTCGTGTCGATATGAGTTCTATAACAGTTCGAGAAACTACTGGTAACACTTACCAGTAAATCTCAGCAACCCTGGCCAGGGATTTCCGGTTATAGCCAATCGAACACAGCGCAACATCAACGCCTTATACCGGGAGAGACGAATCCCCTCCTATCGCTCATTGCCTTCATGTGACTCGGGACTGTACCCAAAAACCACCGTTTTGCATGCCCTCTTGGACGTGGTAAGGTGGAAATCAAAGCACAGTGGGAACCACACAAGACTCTATGACGATCTCGGGTCAACAGACTACTCTGTACCAGTGTCACCAGAGAACTGCCATCTGACGTAAGGTATAATACCATCTGGAAGTTCTCGACGAGTCCGTCCAGTGTACCCAGTCTCTACTGAGCACCCGTATATCATCTCTAATGTCAAACACACGAATGGATATGGAATCATCCATCGCCCATCTGTATGGGTCGAGAAGGTATACGCTAGTCTACTCTGGTATATCGATGCCCCGTCTCGATATACCCACGATTAGGGACTTTGAAGGATGTACTTATGGACTACCATGTCCCCACTAGTATGATCCGCATCATAGTCCAGGTAGTCAAGTACACATCCTAAGGGCTTTACCAACATGTAACAGAGAGACAATCAGTGTACACGTTAAGGTAAAGAGCAACCAGATAGAATACTATCATGTCGAGCAAGAAAGTCCTCCCTATATATGTCCCAGCATCCACTACAATATACATCCTATGTACAGTAATGGCTTCTAGGGCATACATATAACTAACAATCTCCCACTTGCACTAGGGCCATCTGTAGCAGTGGTTGTAGTATCTCATACTCAACCATCCCATAAAAGTCTCTCTCTGGGAATAGGCCTTCGTGAGTGGATCCGCCGTGTTATCCTCTGAGTCTTCTCTCCTAACCTCGATCACCCTGGAGATCAACTGTCTCCATGATTAGGTGATACTGCCTTAGAATATGTCTGGGTCACTGATGGGACCAGGGTTCCTTGGCCAAAGCCACAACTCCATTGTCACACAATGGTAGGAACGTAGTTCATCTCATGAACCAATATACACCCAAACAGCCTCTTTGGTAGCATCTGTAGTAGCGATGTATCCTGCCTTTATCGTCTAGTATGCCACGGTATCTAGCTTGGAACTCTTCCAACATACCATCCCTCTACTGAGGGTAAAGACAATGCCTGTGACTGACATTCAGTCGTCTTTATCACCCTGGAACCCTTCCAGTGATTCTCCTCAGGACCAATTGATACCATCTCACTACATCTAGTGAGTATCCTAACATCCAATTAGATCTATTTCATAGATCCAAAATCCAGGATTTAGTAGGTATCACTTTGATCCTATATGGAGAATCATTGTGATAAGCGGAGATTGATCGAGCGTAGCATAGGAAACTCCTTCCCTATCAAGAGTATGTCATCCACGTACTCTACGAGGATCACCACCATACTCCCTACTACCTTTTTGTTTATACAAGGTTCATCTACCATTTTGATGATGTCAAACTCTTTGACTAATTCATCAAAACATATGTTCCAACTCCGCGATGCCTGCTTTATCCTATAAAGCATCTTGCACACGTTTCCGCTGCTCCCACTGTCTACGAGGCCCTCTGGCTGTGTACTTATAGACGCACTCTTCTAAAACATCATTTTAGAAAAGCAGTCATGACACCCAACCGCCAGATATCGTAGTCATGGTATGTAGCCATGGCAAGTAGTATCTGGATGGACTTAAGCATAGGTACTGGAAAAGGTTTCATCATTATCCATGCCTGGTCGATGACGAAAACCTTTAACAAGTCTAGCTTTGAAAGTCTCAACCTTTCCATCTACACCAAGTAATCTTCTCAAGATTTACTTGCTCCTGATGGGGATTTAACCCTTCAGATGTAGCAACCAAAGTCCATACTTTGTTGGTGTACATGGATTCCATCTCAGATCACTAAGCATCCAGCCATTCTTACAGAGTCTTACTCCTGATGGCCAGCTCGAAGCTAGTTGGGTCATCATCTCATGATGCAATCCTCGCTCCCACTGTCATAGAGAAACAGAAGTATCTCTCAGGTGGGTGAGGAACCCTACTAGATCGGCAGAGAGGCTGAGGTTCGTTGGTAACTATTGAATCGTTTGGTTCTTTCAAATCATCTGCTGTAGTTTGAATAGCTGGAACCTTTCCAGTTCTACATTATAGACCTTGCCTCGAGCTTGTCCGGATTTTGCTTTTAGACATAGGCCGGACAACCCCAAATCTTAACTAGCTTAAGACATGGGCTCTTCCCTTTCCATATCACATATGAAATGGTAGGCAACTGATTTGATTAGAACCCTATTCAATAGGTATGCAGCTTCTCAAGCGCATCACTCCCAAAAGGAAATGGGTAACTCAGTAGTACTCATCATAGAGCACACCTTATCATATAGGGTGTGATTGCTCCGCCCCGATATACCATCGTGCCATGGTGTATTCGGAGGAGTTATGCTGAGAGAGAATCTCATTCTCCTTTAGAATAGTCCAGGATTTCCGTGCTCAAGTATTCTCCTCCTTGATCACATCAAAGGACATAATACTTATACCCTTATTTTGGTTCTCTACTTCTCGCTTATATTCTGTGAATATCTCAAAAGGTTCGGACTCATGTTTCAACAGGAACATATGACTGAATTTTGAGAGATTATCAGAGAATATAATGAAGTATAAAGAACCAGTCTTGGCTTGTGTAGACAGGGGACCTACATACATCAACATGTATCATCCCAAGAGTTCACTAACTCTTTCTCTGTTTCCAATAAACGGAGCTATAGTCATTTTATCTTTGTGACATGACTGGCAAGTTTTATAAGATGTAAATTCAAACTGATTTAAATATGCATCTTCATGTAACTTCAGCTAGTCAGGTCGCATTGATATGACCTAGTCTACAATACCTCAGGAAGGATCCGTTCATTTCTGAACTCTTCCTCTTGTGTGTGTTCTGTATACTAAGAACTGTAGTTTGATTTAGAACATTAATGCTTTTAGATAACGTGCCTGAACCAATCAACTTTTGATATAGGAAATGTCCAAAACATTATCCAACAATACAAAATTTTATCGTTTCTTTACTAACAAAGAGACAGATATGATTTTGTATATCAGGTTCGGTATCTAATAACATACGTTCAGAATCAATGTATTACAATACAGGGTGACAGTGACCAACAGACTTGGCTGCAACACTTGCCCCGTTTTCTGACTCATGAAACTTATCACCCGTTCTCAGTTTTTCTTCCCTTTTGTAGCCCTATGTAACAGATTACATATCTGGGATCCTGATCCGGTATCATATACTCAGGATGCAGAGGATACTGAGAAACAGTTCTTTGCAATGAACACACCCGAAGATGATGCATCAGCATGCACTCTCTTCGTTTGGGCGGCACGGGAAATCTGGTATTCCCCAATTTCCTGCTCTGTCTTATAACATTTATAAGTTGGAGCGGGACCAACGTTCCCCAGCACAGTATAACAAGCGGGTTCGGTCAAATATCCGTATTTTTTATCTTGATTAAGGCGTGATATGGTCGCTACCAGAGAGAGAGAGAGAAGAAAACACTCAGCGTGCGCTCTTTGCAAGAATAGATTGGTTATTATTTTATCTAATCAGGATGGCTCCCACTGCTTTTTATCAAATTTTCCTTCAAACCCTAAAAGGAAAGACTAGCCGGGATTAATTACACACTACAAGTTCGCCAATCTTTCAGCCAGGCCAGTGTTAGTACTTTGAGGGAGGTCCCCCGTGCTTTCGCACGAACCTAATTAATGTAAACCTTGTTTTCCCAGAGGCGTAACCCCGTTGACACCTTTCTAGACACCTACTTGATCGGCTAATTGTAATGTGTAAAACTCTCCCAGGAGTAACTCTTACTCGCAGCGGGTATCGGGATCTAACTATCTCATAGAAGGTATGCAATCTCATTGCAAATTTCAACACTTGAAATTCCCGATAATATTTTGCTCCTAGCGTGCTATGACCTTGACGCATGTCAAACAACCCATAGTCCGCTAGTCAAGTTCAACCCGTACATTTCTTGATTGAATTAAACCCACCCACACGACCCTTGACGTATTCCAAACAACGCCGTACGAATACCCTAATCCAATCGCATCGTATGCTAGCAGATAAGCACTAGTTAGCTACCGTACACTACGCCTTGACGCATGCAAAACAACCGCAGCACGAATACTAACTAGTACTTATCTGAAATGACGGAGGGCTACGACAGGTTTTTCTGAAAACCTATTGCGTAATGAACTTGATATCGTTGTAGAATCAAATGATTTTGAAATGGAGTGCTTTTGAGGCTTTTCTAGTTTTGCTAAAGGAGTCACTCCCGGTGAAGGGATCGTCGGTCCTTTCCTCGTCGAATGAGGTGCGGGATATATCATATATATCTCCGTGCAAAGCAAAAACACTTAAAAGCAATCAAAAGACAAACCGAGTGTGTAGCATCTGCCAGTTATTGCTAAAGGAGTCACTCCCGGTGAAGGAATCTCGGTCCTTTCCTTATCGAATAAGGTGCAGGATATATCACATATACCTCTGTGCAAAGCAAGAACTGTAGCTACCTGTTTTAATTTTGAAATTCAATTCTACAACATCTTAGGTTTCTTTTATTTCATTAATCATATTAATGAAGTCCCATCATTTAAGTACCTAAACATCACAGATAAATACGACGTACACTTATGCCATCCGCATTCGCCTCGATGTCCCCTCGTGCACCGTTAGGTTAGGTAACTAACGGCAGAGCGGGGCAGGGCTAGCGCGGGTGTAAAACATAAGTAACGTCTATATAATATATCATATATACTATATACTGTATCTATCACAGAACATCACATGATCACATCACAGATATCGCAGCAGAAGAAACATATGAAATATTGGATATACTAGGACGTCCGTGTTTTCAATACGAGCCAGTATAAAACACGGATTCCATGGTCGCGATGAATAGCCAAACCCACACCCCTAGACCCCTACGAGAGCGGCAAGTAACCCTACCAATTCTAGAGTTAGGAGACCCGGACTCGACTCCTCGAGTTGGTCTCCCACTGGACTCTAGAACCCGGTTACTTGTGCTCCCCTCCTTGGGTCTATCCTAGTGCGGAAAAGTAAATAATATACAAAAGGTGACATCTTCCGCAACCTGGAAGTGCCCCAATAAAAGAATATTACATACAAGTTTTTACATGAATGAAAATGAAAAACACTCATCTCACATAAAAACCCCCGGCTATTCATACACGACGACCCAATATAACATATCCAGCAACACATAACATCAAATGTCATCAACGTAAGTAAATATGCGCATCCCAATTGTCGTTGACATATAGCAACGAAACCGGCGATAACACATATTACACTTACGGTCACAGAAAAGAAAGTGTAAAACTACAACAGTTGGAATCCGCAATCTCTTTATACATCGCATGCCTAATCAAATGAAATACTTAGACATCGCATGCCTAACAATTATAAACCCCGCATTTTAGTCTCATTATCGAAAACACTTTTCAATATCTAGTCGGGTAATTCAACAGGATTCCCGACATTCTGATCGAATGCTCGTCGCAAACTTTAGTAGGCTGCCGCACCCCCGATACCGTCGACGAAGTGCACCAAGGCGGAACACCGCTACCGCGAGCACCCGAACGGATGCTTTCGGCGACGGGGTTCTCCTACAGTCACTTGGTCGGGGTTAAAGGGTGTAGCTGTCTATTAAGTTTACCGGCGAATATCCGCGTACGCTACGTGATTGCGACGGACTTTTGATCACATCAAAATTCCGCGGCAACCGATCAAGTGAGACTAAAGTGCTGTGTTTATAACATTCATTCAGTTATCTCATAACTATTTGTGAATTCCAATTATTGTATCACATTCCAGATGATTAGAAAATGTTAAACTTTCCGATCGAACATTCAAACACCCAAGTTTTCCCGATACAGCTCAACACATGAAATAAGTCTAAAAACATTCAGTTCGTGCCTCAGTACCAACGGTCCAGCCGTAGAAGGGTCAAGCCAACGCCTCACATGTGGCACGCCGTACTGCCCCAAACCCGAAGGTTCAAAGGGCAGTTCAAGACGGTCATATAATCGAGTTAAGGTTTGTTGTCTTCTAGAAGGACCATCGCGTTACTTGCACTACTTAGAACGTCTTTAAACCACGGAAAAATCCAACACTTGGAAATTTCCCGACAGGGGAAAAAGTGGGTATTTATATCCGGTCGAACTTTTTAACATATTCTAAAATTATCCGGAAAACCGCACAGACAAAATTTGATAATCCGATCGAATATACGAATCCCCAAAACAACCCCAGAAAATTCAACTTTTGAATAAAATATTAAAATTATCCAAAAAACACAGGAGTCAAATATAACAATTACTGTGCAAACAAAACTCAAAGATTCAACATAACGGCCGCGAAACCGCCGCGCCAAGTGGGGTAAGGCCGCGGTTCCGCGGTGGGTTGACGGAGTTAGGGCTCCGTTTTGCACAGTAATTCATAAAAAACCCTGCTTAATTTTCTGCACATTTTTAATATGGAAAAATCCAGATTTTTAAAAATTGGACAGAGAGCATTTTGGAAATGGGTTTCGGGTTCGTTCGGATTTCAAACGTCGTCTAGACTTCGCCTAAGGCTCTAGATAGGCTCTGATACCACTGTAGGGTTCCTAGGCACGCTAACGAGGTCTCACAAGGCATCAACCATGCCAATTTCAAATTTTACGATGCCGAGAAACCCTAGACTACGGATCGTTAACTAGATTTTAGGCGACAAAAGCGAATAGTTAACAACTTAAGTAAAAGAACGGAAATACAACCTTTGTAGATCCGGTCCTCCACCTCCATTGCTCCGCAATGAAGTCTCTTCGCTGTCCAAATCGAATCCCGGGCTCTAGCGTCGTCTTCATCGGAAAAATGGGCGAGCAAGGTCGTCTGCTACGTGCCGAAGATGATCTACGTCGAGGCATCACAAGATCAAGCTCCCACTTCACCAAGTCATGAAACTTGTGAAGAAAACACCCTATACTACTTGGCAAGAGGTATAAGATGAAGAAATAGGAAGTGGGTTCACTTTAGAATTGGATTTCTCACTCATTTGCTCAAGTTGCCATTATTGATAGCAAGCTTCTTCATGAAGAAGAAGAAGAAGAAGAAGAAGAAGAAGAAGAAGAAGAAGATGATATTATGATAAGTATATTTCAAAAAGAAAATAAAATGAATACTTATTATAATCCAACCATGGTCAAGTGTAGAGAATAGACTAGGGTTAAGTGGAATGGTTAGGGTTAAGCATGAGACAAAATGGTGACTTAGTCAAAGCTTCATGAAGCTTCAACATGCATCCAAAGAAAGCCACCATTTTCTTTATGCTTATTATTTTCCAAAAAGAATAAATAGATAAATAAATGAATAAGAAAAGAAAACCCTAACCATTCATATAACCGTGGTTTAATCTTTACACAAACCCAAGTTAGCATGCATCATCAAACATGATGCAAACTTGTGCACAAAAATATATCACATATACAATGTGCACAAACAAGTGAGAAAAACCATTTAAAGTGAACTAATATTAGTTAATGCAAAGTAATATATCAAATATATAATTATACATTAAATCATTAAATCAACACTTGATTTAACGATCCGGTCATATCGCATATAACCGACTAGTATCCTATGTATCGGCTTATCGAATCAATACTTGATTCGATAACTAGGTTATATCGTATACAACCAATCGATACATTCATCGTGAGAATAGAATACGGTATCACATACACGTATTATTCTCGGTCCCGCACATATCTCATATGCGCTCCTATTTCGTTTCGCTTGAGCCGGGAAACCTCTGTGTAGGACTCTAAAGACTCGTCAATACGCCGGCAGCAGGTGATGATCATATCAAACACCCACAAGCCGCAAGCGGTCTGCTAAACGTAACGGCCACCCGGGTATTGAACGATCAGAAGATCGACGAGCAAGCCCGCTCACACTCCTATGAATCTAACTAGTAACACTTACCGTACAGTCCGGTCTCGTCGTCTGATATGTCGCATATCTCGCCTAGGGGTGGTAAACGTCAGACCCCAATAGCTCGATAAGTCGTGTCGATATGAGGTCTATAAAAGTTCAAGAAACTACTGGTAACACTTACCAGTAAATCTCAGCAACCCTGGCCAGGGATTTCCGGTTATAGCCAATCGAACACAGCGCAACATCAACTCCCTATACCGGGAGAGACGAATCCCCTCCTATCGCTCATTGCCTTCATGTGACTCGGGACTGTACCCAAAAACCACCGTTTTGCACGCCCTCTTGGACGTGGTAAGGTGGAAATCAAATCACAGTGGGAACCACACAAGACTCTATGACGATCTCGGGTCAACAGACTACTCTGTACCAGTGTCACCAGAGAACTGCCATCTGACGTAAGGTATAATACCATCTGGGAGTTCTCGGCGAGTCCGTCCAGTGTACCCAGTCTCTACTGAGCACCCGTATATCATCTCTGATGTCAAACACCAATGGATATGGGATCATCCATCGCCCATCTGTATGGGTCGAGAAGGTATACGCTAGTCTACTCTGGTATATCGATGCCCCGTCTCGATATACCCACGACTAGGGACTTTGAAGGATGTACTTATGGACTACCATATCCCCACTAGTATGATCCGCATCATAGTCCAGGTAGTCAAGTACACATCCTAAGGGCTTTACCAACATGTAACAGAGAGACAATCAGTGTACACGTTAAGGTAAAGAGCAACCAGATAGCATACTATCATGTCGAGCAAGAAAGTCCTCCCTATATATGTCCCAGCATCCACTACAATATACATCCTATGTACAGTAATGGCTTCTAGGGCATACATATAACTAACACTTTCAAACCGGCTAGTATGAACACAATATCCGATTAAAAGTACGTGTACAAAAACACGTATTTAATCGAACCTCCGTATGTATCAAAATACATACACTACATCGTTTCGCCTGAGCTTGAAAACGCTCTGTATGGGACTCTAAAGACTCGACAATACACTGGTAGTAGGTTTAACCACAAGCACGTCAGCGGTACTAGCTATACGTAATGTCTACCCAGGTATTGATCGAAAGGAAGGTCGACAAGCAAACTCATCTGTATCCCTACTGAGCCTGAAAGTGACAATCTCTGTACAGTCCTGCCTCTTCGTCTAAGAGTATCATATATCGGGTCTGGGGGTGGAAAACGTGGAAAACGTTAGACCCCTAATAACCTGATAGGTCGTGTCGATATGGCTTAAAACCATCCTGAGAAACTACTGATCTCGCTATCGGTAAATCTCATGTGTCTTGACCAAGATCTTATAGTGATGGCCAATCAAACACAGCGTGACATCGACTTCCTATACCGGGAGAGACGAATCCTTTCTATCGCTCACTGCCTAAAAGTGCTTCGGGACTGTACCTAACTAAAATCTGTTTGCACGACTCTTTAAAGCTGTGGTAGGGTAGAAATCTAAGTACAGTGAGAACACACTTGAGACTAATGACGAAATCAGGTCTAAAGACTAACTTGTACCTATGTCACTAGAGAACTGCTATCCGACGATAGGTATATTACCATCTAGAAGTTCTCGGCGAGTCCGTCCACTGTAACTCATAACTTAATGAGCACCTGTATACAATCTTCGGTGCTGGACACCAATGACTGTGGGACAGGCCACCTTCCCTCATGAGAATAAGAAACGTATACATTAATCTAGATGCCCTATCTCGAAACTCTAACGACTAAGGATAATTTAAGGATACGTAATATAAATAGACTACCTAAATCTCACGAGTATGATCGACATCAAAACTATAGTAGTCAAGAAAAATATCCTATGGGCTTTACTAACAAGTATTAGAGATACGTAATATAAATAGAACATATACACATGTTGATGTAAAGAAAAACCAGATAGCAAACTATCATATCGAGCAAGACTGTCCTGTACATATATATCCCAAGCATCCATATGTAATATACAATCCTGTATTATACAATAATGGTCTCTGGGCATACATATCCAACAATCTCCCACCTGCACTAAGGCCATGTATTGGCGTATCGAAAACCAATCATCTCCAATATCTTCTCAAGCTGAGTCTGTGGAAGTTCCTTTATGAGTGGGTCCGCCATGTTATCCTTTCTATCTACTCTCCTGACCTCGATCTCCCGGCGATCTATGATCTTCCTGATCAGGTGATACCGCCTCAAGTTGTGTATGTATTTTTGATGGGACCGTGGTTCCTTCGCTAGCGTATAGCCCTATTGTTATCACAATATAAAGGTATTTGATCAACAATAGATGGAACTACCTCAAGTTCATAATTGAACTTTCTCATCCAGACAGCCTCTTTTTCGGTATCACTGGCAGCAATGTATTCAGTCTCTATTGTTGAGTCTACTATGGTGTCTTGTTTGGAATTCTTCCAACAGACCGCTTCTCCATTGAGGGTAAACACATAACCCAAGACAAACTTGTTGTCATCCTTGTCATTTTTGAAGCTTGAATCAGTAAAGGACTCTATTTGGAGGTCTCCATTACCGTACACTAAGAACATATCCTTAGTCCTTCTCAGGTATTTCAGAATGTTCTTCACAGCTGTCCAATATTTCTCCCCTGGGTTTGACTGATACCTGCTTATCTCACTAAGTGCGTAAGCTACATCTGGTCTGGTATATAACATCGCATACATTATAGATCCTACCGCCGAAGTGTATTGTATAGTGTTTATGTGAACCCTCTCCTCATCAATCTTGGGTGACATCTCTTTGGAGAGGGTGATTCTATGACAAGCAGGTAAATTACTGCACTTGGAATCTTCCATACTAAACCTTTTTAGCATGGTGTCAATATGCCTAGACTGTGAAAGTGCCAACATTTTCTTAGATCTATCACGATAGATCTTGATCCCCAGAATGTAGGAGGCATTATCCATGTCCTTCATGGAGAACTTCTGAGATAAGAACAGCTTGACCGACTATAGCATAGGAATATCATTTCCTATTAGGAGAATGTCATCCATGTACAATACGAGAAATATCACAGTTCTTTCTATAATCTTCTTGTAAATACAAGACTCATCTATGTTTTTGATGAAGTTAATTTCCTTGACTATCTTATCAAAATAGATGTTCCAACTCCATAACACCTGCTTTAAATTATAAATGAATTTAAGCAACTTGCACATCTTCCCGCTGTTCCTACTGTCTATGAAACCCTCTGGCTGGTCCATATAGACACACTCTTATAAAGCACCATTTAGAAAAGCAGTTTTTACGTCCATCTACCAGATCTCATAGTTATGGAAGGCAGCAATAGCAAGTAGGATCCGAATCGATTTGAGCATAGCCATTGGAGAAAATGTTTCATCATAGTCCACACCGGTTCTTTGATGAAAGCCTTTTGCAAAAAGTCTAGACTTATCGGTTTCTACCTGTCCATATGCACCAATCTTTTTTTCAATATCCATTTGCGGCCAACGGGTTTTACCACTGTTAGTGCAACGTCCAAAGTCCAAACTTTGTTGGTTTACATGAACTCCATTTTGGATCGCATATCATCCAGCTATTTCACAGAGTCCCTACTGGTGTTGGCCTGTTCAAAACTAGTAGATCACCTTCTTCCAAAATGCAATCTTTTCGATCCCCGTCTATCAGAAACCCGCATCATCTCTTGGGCGGATGAGAAATCCTACTAAATCTGCGAAGTGGCTAAGATTTTTCTGGGGAAATTGAATCCTGCAGTTCTATCAAATCTTTAGTTATAGTTTGTGGTTCTTGAATTTCTTCCAGTTCGACCTGGCTCCCAGTAATTTCATTCGCAAGAAATTCCTTCTCTAAAAAGACGATGTGGTTTGAAAAAAACATCTTCTGTTCTTCGGTGTGGTAGAACAGATATCCTTGCGAATATTTAGGATATGCCACAAACTTACACAAAACTGACCGTGCCTCGAGCTTTTCCGGTTTTTGTACTTTAACCTAGACCGGACAACCCCATATCTTAATAAAAATTAAGGTAGGGTCTCCTCCCCCTCCTTATTTCATGTAGAGTGGTAGGCACAGATTTGGTAGAAGCCATATTCAATAAATATGCAATCGATTCAAGTGCATATCCACAAAATGAAAGAGGTAACTCAGCACTACTCATTATGGAGCGAACCATATCCAATAGGGTACGGTTCCTCCGCTTCGATACATTGTCGTGCTGTGGTGTATATGGAGGAGTAGGCTAAGAAAGAATACCATTCTCTTTTAAGTAGTCGAGGAATTCCGTGCTTAAGTACTCCCCTCCTCTATCAGATTGGAGGATCTTGATACTTTTTCTAGTATGGTTCTCTACTTCGTTTCTGTATTCTTTGAATTTCTCAAAAGCCTCAGATTTGTGTTTCAAAAGATACACATATCCGAACCTAGAGAGATCGTCGGTGAATGTAATGAAGTAGGAGAACCCACCCATTGTATGTGTGGACATTGGACCGCATACATCACTGTGTATGAGTCGTAAGTGCTCTGTTGCTCTATCTGTGACATTTCAGAAAATATAAAATGATATTTTTGGAATTTAAATAATAAAATAATAAATTTTACGAAACTATATGAGTATGGATTTGAGTTTTCGTAGGACGGTATAATTATATACCTATATTTTGGAAAACATTTGGAAATTAATATGAATTATTAATTACGAAAGCATTTATTTGATTTGGGTATTTTATAAAGTAGTATACTATTATTTATATACAAGTTTATGTTAAACTTGATTAGTAGATTATCAATTACGCATTAAACCAAGTTATTTTGATAAAAATCATCTTTAGGTGTCAAGACTTGTAACCATTCATTTGTGACATTTGGTTTATGTTTTTTATATAAAAAGAAAAGAGAAAAGAAAAGAAAAAGAGAAAAGAAAAGGAAAAATCAAAATGGGAGGAGACGTGACTTGACTAGAAATAACGAGGAGAGAGAGTGAGAAAGAGAAAGAGAGCGAGAGAGTGTGTATGGTTCCTTCAACCATTATTTCCTCCTTCATTTTTCTTCTTCATCTCATTCTCCACCTCCTTCTTCCTTCACCTCCACCCCCACTACCACCTTGAACCACCCCAAAAACTTCATCTAAACCTCACAAACCTTTCACAAAAAATGTCCACAAGCTCATCATACACCCCATGGTGGAAGCAAGTTGGAGTTTTGAGCATTTTGGACCACCAAAGAATTTTCTTGAGTTCCTTCCTTAAGGTAAAAACACTCACCTTTGTTCAAGTTCTATGTTTCCTAACCTCATGTTTAGTTTAAATTTAAAAAAAATTTAAGTTTTGTGTTCTTGGAAAATTCTAGGATGAGAGTTAGTGGAAAGAACTTGTAGTAGAGCTTAGTAGAGGGTTTAGGGAGTGTATATAAGACATAAGTGAGGGTGATATAGTGGAGAAATTCTTGGATTCGACGAACTTGGAATTTTCCGATATTGGGTTTTTGTTGATTTGTGGTGATCAAATAGAATCTGCAATGACTCGTGAACTCTAAAAAATATTTTGCAGATACAGTAGGATGTGCAGGCTATTTGGAAGATACCATAGAAACTCGAGCCCCCAACTCCCACACATAGCCGCCAAAATAATCTATATGACTGCAATTTGCGGCATGACCTTAGAATTAGGGTTTGCTTCTTGGTCCATAGCTCAAACATCTGATATCTAGGCCTACCCTATATGCAGAATATCTTAATTTCACCCTAGGTAAAATCCGGGAGTATTTTACTAAGTTGCTGATTTAGTTTTACGACTTTTAAAAACTAAGTTTTTGATATTTGAGTTTTGACTCGGTCGTTTCACGTTTGTATGTCAACGTCGGGAGTTTTTTGGTTATTCTTGCTTGTATGGACTATAGGTTCTAACATATGTACGCTTCGCGTGCCGTATCGGTTTTCGGATTCGATTTTGATTTCAATACGATATGCATTAAATTGTATGTACCTTCTCATAGACTTTCGGGACGACGAAGGAAAGCAAGACGTTCATCGACTTCGGCTAGAGCAAGGATAATAGGTGAGTAGATTTATATCTACGGGGGAAGTCGGGTGGATGGCGTATAGCACCCCCGCAACCATAGTACTAAGAGATCAGAGATATAGTATAAATATAGATATTTAGATGCGTATACCCAGCTAATAGGGTTCTGGGATACTATAAACAATAGTAGTATACGTGTAGGAAAGTATGTTCCTAGTTCCAATTTTCTTAGTCCATGTGACTTAGGTACTTACGCTTATATATATACATATATAACAATGAGGATAATTACGAGATGATATGATCAGATGAGGACATGATGAAACAAGATGACACGAGTCGGTATGTTTGATATAAGGATGCGAGGTGTGTGTGTATATATATATATATATATATATATATATATAAGGTGATATATATGATGATATGAGATAATATGATATGCGTGACCATAGATCCATACTTTGATTTGTTGATACCGTACGATGTATTATACCGTACGTGATATGATGATGATGAATTGCCAACACACACATATATTGACTCGAGGAATATGATTTTAGACCACCTAAGTAGATAGTAGGATACATTTTGAACCATACATATTCTCAAAGTAATGAATCGTTAGACGCTTTAAATGACAACCTCAAGGGACGCTACAGATTTTCAAATGGTATCTCTTTTTCAAAAACACCGTAGCCCCATTTTCAAAAACTACGATTCGTATTATTTAAACTATAAC
Organism: Agapanthus africanus; assembly: GCA_030015575.1. Lineage (NCBI taxonomy): Eukaryota > Viridiplantae > Streptophyta > Magnoliopsida > Asparagales > Amaryllidaceae > Agapanthus > Agapanthus africanus. The sequence continues at coordinate 823,382,620 of CM057338.1, read as the reverse complement.
CGTATGGTTCATAAGTAGTTACATATTAAATTCCGTTCATGTTTACGCTGTATTATTTTCCTTGCGATATACGTGTTGGTGTATATATATACCCTAGAGACCATTATTGTATCATACCGGTTTGTATATTACTTAATGGAAGTTTGGGATATTCACAGTTGTATTAACAGTCTTGCTCAAAATGGTAGTATGCTACTTGGTTTGTTTCTACTTCAATATGTGCATGTGTTTCTTTTAGCATATCGCTTATACAAATTAGTGGAGCCTTTAGGATCTTTTCTTGATTACCAACATTGTGATGACAGTCACACTAGTGGGGGCTGGATAATCTACAAGCACATCCTTATACAGGTCCCTAGTCGTAGGATTATCGAGACAATGTATCGATACTCCGGAGTAGACTAGTGTATACGATTCTCATCCCAGCAGGGGAGATGGTTTGTCCCACATGCATTAGTACGTCGTACTGGAGATGGTATGCAGGTTCTCGTTAGGTTACGAGTATACTGGACATGACTTGTCGGGAACTATTGGTTCGTATTATACCTATCGCCGGGTAGCAGTTCCCAAGTGACATGAGTAAAGCTTAGTCCGTCGACTTGACACCGCTACTTCTCCTCGAGTGTGTTCCCACTGTACTTTGATTACTACCCTACTACGGCTCAAAGGAGTCGGACAAACAGGTATTAGTTGGGTGCAGTCCCGAAGCACTTGGAGGAAGTAGCGGTTAGATTGGATTCGTCTCTCCCGGTATTGGGGGTTGATATCAAGCTGTGTTCAGAGGGCTATTACACAAAGTCCCTAGCCAGGGCAAGAGAGATTTACTGGTAGGTATTCCGGTAGTTTCTCAGGGTGTTTTGAGCTACACTCCGGCATGACTTATTATGCTATTAGGGGTCTGACGATTACCGCCCCCTAGGCCCAATATGCGATACTCTTAGACGAATAGACTGGACTATACGGAGATTGTCACATTCAGGCTCAGTAGGAGTTAGAATGAGTTTTCCACATCGGATTTCTTATCGACATCTACCTGGGGACCGTTACGTGCAGCTAGTACCGCTTGCGACCTGTGGTTAAACCCACCGCCAGCGTAGTATCGAGTCTTTAGAGTCCCACATAGAGAGTTTCCCTGCTCCGGGAAAAAGGTGTAGAGGGCGTATGGTTTTACGGTAGGGCTTCGATCACTTACGTGCACTTGTGTGCGCATGATGTTCGGGCGGATAATACTAGTGGGCTTTGGTTTAAGCCGGATCATAGTATTATATTGATGGATCAGTTTCGTTTCGTAGTATTTGTGTTTCTCGGAACACGAATGCGAGTATGTATATACGAATGAGTGGGGCATAGAAGGAGACACCTCATTAGGGTTTTGACCATTGACTTGATTAAAATAATTATGAGGTGGAGGAAAGTATTTGTTACTTTTGTAAATGATAATTGAGGCACGGCTACTTGTTTTGACTACTTGACTTTGTTTGACCATTTGACTTGGCTTGACCACTTGATTTGGTTTTACTATTTGACTTAGATATTTTTGTGAAATATTTTATGACCTAGATATTTTGATGAGATATTTTTCATGCCATGCTTGTAGTCAAGTCAAGGTAGCCGTCTCACATTATCTTTATCATTATCAAAAATCATTTCTCTTTCCTCAAGCTAGCTCTCTTCTTCTTCCTCAAATCAAAACCCTTAAAGCTCTCATGTGTTGAGAATCGTAAGGTTTCAAGAGACAAATAAATCCATCTTCACACTCTACATCACCTAAGTCATCAAGTTTGGCAAGCTTGTTTCCCTAGTTACCTCGGTTTTGAGGTGGAGCTCCGACTATAGACTCACGGGTGGATCATCTTTGACTCGAGGAGACCGTCGAAGAAGCTACAATCCGGATCGATCCTTGGAGCCTACGATGACGAGGAGGACAGCGATGAAGACCCGAAGGACATGTATTGTGCGGTATAACTTCATATCCGAGTAGTTAAATCTCAAGTAGTTTGCTAGCTAGGGTTTATTGTATCATACTAGTTTGTATATTACTTAATGGAAGCTTGGGATATTTACAGTTGTATTGACAGTCCTGCTCAAAATGGTAGTATGCTACTTGGTTTGTTTCTACTTCAATATGTGCATGTGTTTCTTTTAGCATATCGCTTATACATATTAGTGGAGCCCTTAGGATCTTTGCTTGATTATCAGCGTTATGATGGCAGTCACACTAGTGGGGGCTTGGTAATTTACAAGCACATCCTTATATAGGTCCCTAGTCGTAGGATTATCGAGACGGGGCATCGATACTCGGAAGTAGACTAGTGTATACGCTTCTCATCCCAGCAGGGGAGATGTTTTGTCCCACAGCCATTAGTACGTCATACTAGAGATAGTATGCAAGTGCTCGTTAGGTTACGAGTACACTAGACAGGACTCATCGGGAACTGGTTGTTGGTATTATACCTATCGTCGGGTGGCAATTCCCAGGTGACATGAGTACAGCTTAGTCCGTCGACTTGACACTGCTATTTCTCCTCGAGTGTGTTCCCACTGTACTTTAATTACTACCCTACCACGGCTCAAAGGAGTCATGCAAACAGGTAGTAGTTGGGTGCAGTCCCGAAGCACTTAGAGGTAGTGGCGGTTAGAAAGGATTTGTCTCTCCCCGTATTGGGGGTTGATATCGTGTTGTGTTCGGAAAGCCATTACATAAGGTCCCTGGCTAGGGCAAGCGAGATTTACAGGTAGGTATTCCAGTAGTTTCTCAGGGTGTTTTCGGCTACACTCAGGCACGACTTATTGCGCTATTAGGGGTCTGACGATTACCTCCTCCTAGGCCCGATATGCGATACTCTTAGACGAACAGACCGGACCGTACATAGATTGTCACATTCAGACTCAGTAGGAGTTCAGATGGGTTTTCCTCATCGGCCTTCTTATCGAAATCTACCTGGGGACCGTTATGTGCAGCTAGTACCGCTTGCGGCCTGTAGTTAATCAAGCAAAGATCCTAAGGATATCAAGTTTAGCAATCTTGTTGCCATAGTTACCTTGGTTTTGAGGTGGAGCTCGGACTATAGACTCTCGGGTGGATCGTCTTTTGACTCGAGGAGGCCGTTGAAGAAGCTACAATCCGGATCGATCCTTCGAGCCTACGTGGACGAGGAGGAAAGCGATGAAGACCCGAAGGATAAGTATCGTGAGCTATACTTCGTATCCGAGTAGTTAAACCTCAAGTAGTTTGCTAGCTAAGGTTTATGGACGATCCTTGTTCTATTCGGTGTTGTGAAGCTCGTAAAAATCATATTTTGCAAATTCCGCCTCACCACAAACATATGGCGTGCACAACATTGACTTATAGTGGTATCAGAGCCTCTCATAAACCTTAGATAGCTTGTAGCGATGTTAGAATTCCGCCGTTTTTATCGCGGAAAAACTGTCGACAGAAACAGTTTTCAAAGGTGAGGTTTTGAGTTGTTTGCACACCCCGCGTACTCACAGTTTGAACCGAGAAGCCACGTGGTAAAGCGTGCGCACCCCGGGGATACCCCGGTGGGGCCCAATGGCCAGGACCACCCTCAAGACCACCATTTGGTGGCCTTAGGGGCTGGTGACCCGAGAGCACCAGAAACAGGTGCTCTCGGGTCTGCCCTCCTTTGGGGGCCACCTCAAGGTAGTCCCCAGGGGTGGGTACCCCCCGAAGTTCCTACATTCGACGTATTATCATGTATCTTCACCTCCGCAAAGATTCGGGTGGGTTTCGAGTTCGTTTCGACTCCCGGATTGGCTCAAAACTTTCAGATTTGGAACTTTAGCTCACTGGATTTTCGAGTCTTGGAAAATTGTTTAAGTTTGCTAATTGCGTGCGGAATTCTATTGTCGTAGTTACTTTTCAAGCTTTGTGATGAATATATGTGTTTGTAAACGTCTGCTAATTGCTATACGTCGATTAGTCGGGGTTGCACATATCTGTGATGTTGTGATGGTTTGTGTATATGACTTTGTTGGATCGTCATGGATGAATAGCCGGGGATGTGAGATGAGGGTTTTCATTCTTTCATTCGATGTATAAATTTGTAAAGTGATGTAAAATTATTTTTTCGGGGCACATCCGGGTTGAGCTTGTAGACACCGTTGTATTATTTCTTTTACTGTTTTTGCACCTAGGATAGACCCAAGGTGGGGTGCCTAAACTACCGGGTATTTTGAAGTGCCGAGTGGCCTACTCACATTGTTGAGGGAGATTGCTTCACTTCGAGTATTTGGCGAGTAGTTTACCGCACCCGTAGGGGTCTAGGGTGGGGTTTGGCTATTCATCACAACCGTAGAATTCGTCTTTCGTTGCAGGCTCAAATGAAACGCGGAATTCCTAGTATATCCAATGTGTTCATCTGTGATCTGGAATTCCTATCATTGCGTCTGACGAATGGATATTATTATATATGTATTATATAATATATGTTACTTATGTTTTGCATCCGCGCTAGTCCAGCCCCCGCTCTGTCATTAGTTAAGTAACCTAACGGGTGATGACGGGGCCCCGTGGCGAATGCGGATGGCATAAGCGTACGTTGTATTTTCATTGTTTTCTGCAATGGTAGGTTAATTGATGGGACTGCATTATATTAATGCAAAGCAAACAAACCAAAGCTGAATCGTTGGAACAAAATTTAAAACTACTCGGTTATTTTAAAACGGCAGACTTTTAAATGCGGAGGTTAAACCACTCCTTTTAGAAGCTATCAGGTTCCTTCGATTATATCAAGTTCACTACGTTCATGGTTTCTCCAAAACCATTCGTAGCCATTGTTAGTGTGATATGACCTAGAGGCCATTATTGTATAGTACTAGTTTGTATATTACATTTTGGAAGCTTGGGATATATACACGGATTGACATTCTTGCTCAATATGGTAGTATGCTACTTGGTTTGTATCTATCTTAATATGTGTTTGTGTTTCTTTAGATATATTCCTAATACATATTGATAGAGCCCTTAGGATCTTTTGCTTGACTACCAGCATTGTGATGGAAGTCACACTAGTGGGGACTGAGTAGTCTATAAGCATATCCTTATACATGTCTCTGGTCGTAGGATTATCGAGACAGGGCATCGATACTTCAGAGTAGACTAGTGTATACGCTTCTCATCTCAGGAGGGGAGATGGTCTGTCCCACAGCCATCAGTACGTCGTACTGGAGATAGTATGCAGGTGTTCGTTAGGTTATGAGTACACTGGACATGACTCGCTGGGAACTGTTGGTTGGTATTATACCTATCGTCGGTTATCAGTTCCCAGGTGACATGAGTACAACTTAGTCCGTTGACTTGACACTGTCACTTCGCCTCGAGTGTGTTCCTACTGTTCTTAGATTACTACCTTACCACGGCTCTAATGAGTCGTGCAAACATGTGGTAGTTGGGTGCAGTCCCGAAGCACTTGGAGGCAGTGACGGTTAGACATGATTCGTCTCTCCCGGTATTGGGAGTTGGTATCACGCTGTGTCTAGAAGAGCCATTACAAAAAGTCGCTAACCAGGGCAAGCGAGATTTACTGGTAGTGTTTCCAGTAGTTTCTTAGGGTGTTATGGGCTACACTACGAAACGACTTGTACCGCTATTAGGGGACTGACGTTTGCCGCCCCCTAGGCCCGACATGCGATACTCTTAGACGAACAGACCGGACTGTACGGAGATTGTCACATTCAGGCTCAGTAGGAGTTCAGATGGGTTCACCTCATCGGTCTTCTTATCGGCATTTACCTGGGGACCGTTACGTACAGCTAGTACCGCTTGCATCCTGTAGTTAAACCCACTGCCAGTATAGTGTCGAGTCTTTAGAGTCCCACACAGAAAGTTGTTCACCTTTGGGCAAAACAGAGTAGAGGTCGTATGGTTTTACGACGGGATTCGTTCACATACGCGCACTTGTGCACGTTTCGTGTCCGGGTAGTTATTACTATCGGGCTTTGGTTTAAGCCAGATCCTAGTATTTGTTTTGGGATTGGTCTTGTCTCATTGTATTCGTGTTTCTCGGAACACGGATGCGGGTGTGTATACACAGTTGACAGAGGCAGAGGAACCTCATTAGGGTTTCGACCATTGACTTAATTAAAACCATAATGAGATTGAGCAAATTGATTAATGAGTTTTAATTAGTGATAATTGTATCATGGTTAAATTGGTTTGACCCTTTGACTAAGTTGACCCATGTTGACTTGGATATTTTTGTGAACATGCTTAGCATTAATTATGATATGATAAGGGTCAAATCAACATCAACCATGACAATTTATCCTAATTAAAATTATCATTATTCTTTTTGTTCATAGGAGAGAAAGGTTCATTTTTATTCTCATTCTCTCATGCTCTTTCTCTTCTTGCAAGCTCTCTCCTCTTCCTCTCTCAAAAGCTCTTTTGTTTCATGAGTTGAAAAACATGAGATTTGTGAGATCAAACCATCAAAACACCTCTCTACTCACTCTAGGGTTCTTAGTCTAGCATTCCAAGCACTTTAGTTACTTCTTTGTTGAGGTAGAAGCTCAAGGTAGAGGCCTTCGGGTGGATCTTTCTTCGGCATAGAGAAGACGAAGAGGAGCCCTCTACACCACTCAAAGGAGCACACAAGAAAAGGAAGCAACACAAAAAGAGAAGGAGTTCAAGCTTTTGGTATAACCTCTTAACGTAGTAGTTAAAGCTTCTTGTATGTTTGTTAGATTTTGTTTAGCAAAGATCCTTCATGGTTAGTATATGTTTCCTTGTGATAAAAATCCGATTTTTACTCTTTTCGCCTCCCCGTAAGCACCGGGGTGGGTAACAAAGACATACAGTAGTATCAGAGCCAGGCTAAACAACAACTAACACGTTAGCAAAGTATTTAGAACTTCGATCCCGAAAAAAACGCAAAAAACATCAAAATCTAGTGTTTTCTGCCGTTTTCAAAACCTGGTCTAAAAATATTTTCAGAGACCTGAAAAATACGTGCTGGCTTTTTTAAGGACACCCAAGAAAAACGAGCTCGTGACTCGGTCAGACAGCCGCGGAAGCGCGGCGAAACCATGCGTTTCGCCGCGAATCCACGGCCGAGTCGACTCAGAGTCAACTCGTTTTTCCTGCAGAATGTCCAGCTTGATATTTTGTGATTTTTCAGATGCTTTGTTTCTGCCTATATTCTTTTGAGAACAGTGTTGTATTTAGGGTAGTTTCAAATTGGAATTTTGATCGAAATTCTATAAACTTTAGCTAATTGATTATATCTGTAATGTGATATATGTACTGAACGTCGACTTATCGCTATACGTCGATTAGTGGGGGTTGTACATATCTGTGATCTATGATGTTGGATTGTGTATATGAACTTGTTGAATTGTCACGGATGAATAGCCGGGGTTGTGAGATGAGTGTTTATTTATCTTTCATTTGTTGTAAATTGTAAATTTATGTAATATTATTTTTTGGTTGCACATCCGGGTTGAGCTTGTAGCCACCATTGTATATTATTTCTTTTACTGTTTTTGCTCCTAGGATAGACCCAAGGTGGGGTGCACAAACTACCTGGTACTTTGAAGTGCTGAGTGGCCTACTCACGTTGTTGAGGGAGACTGCTTCACTTCGGGTATTTGGCGGGTAGTTTGCCGCACCCGTAGGGGTCTAGGGTAGGGTTTGGCTATTCATCGGGACCGTGTAATCCGTCTTTCGTTGCAGGCTCGAACGAAACGCGGATTCCTACCATATCCAATGTGTTCATCTGTGATCTGGACTGGCTATCATTGCGTCTGACGAATGTATATATCTATATATGATATCTAGTAGGCGTTGCTTATGTTTTGCATTCGCGCTAGTCCAGCCCCCGCTCTGTCGTTAGTTAAGTAACCTAACGGGTGATGACGGGGGCCCCGTGGTGAATGTGGATGGCATAAGCGTATGTCATATTTTCGTTGTTTTCTGCAATAGTAGGATTAATTTATGGGACGCATTATATTAATGCAAAGAAAATAAACCAAAGTTAAATCGTTGGAACAATTTCAAAACAACTCGGTTTTTTCCAAAACAGAAAACTTTTAAAAACGCGGAGCTTAAACCACTCCTTTTAAAAGCTATCAGGTTCCTTCGATTATATCAAGTTCACTACATTCACGGTTTCACCAAAACCATTCGTAGCCCTCCGTCATTTCATATGGATAGTTAATAGTATTCAAGCAAAGTTTGTTGGCCAAAGTCAAGACATAGTGACTGGTAGCTATTGGATATTCATATGTAGTATAGATAGATGCGTTGGTTTGGGACAGTCGTACTACTTTGTTGGCCAAAGTCAAGGGTATGTACGGGTGGGTTCAAATTAAAATAGAAAATGACGGGTAGAACTTGACACGTGACTTATGATTTGTTGGCCAAAGTCAAGGTCATAAGTGCATGGGGCAAAAATCCACATCGGGAGTTTCTAAAGAAACTAAAACTTGCTAGTGTTCCATACCATTTGGAGTGTGATGATTTTGGTAGGATTTCTTCAGCTTTATCACACGATGATATTTGGATCCCGATCCTACTGTGAGTATATGCTACTCCTCGAGAAACTTTCTCACTTAACGATCAATGCTATAAACCAAGTAGATGTCTAGAAAGGTGTTAGAGGGGCTACGCCCACAGGGAAAAGAGGTTATTTAATTAAGGAACATCGCAAAAGCGTCGTAAAACCTCCCTCGAAGTACCGACACCGGCCTGGCTGAACGGTTAAGCAATTATTGTACGGTGAGATCAATCCCGACTAATTCTTCTTTTATGGTTTGAGGAAGGATTCGAGAAACAGTGGGAACCATCCCGTTTAGACAAACTAAAAACTACTATAAACTTGCAAGAGCATTATGCTAAAGTGTTTCTTCTCTCTCTCCTAATTGCAGCGACCAAACATCATGACGGCCTTAAGTTACTATTAGAAAAAAATATACTGACAGGGCCAAACTACAAAGATTGGCTCAGGAATACCAAAATAGCAATCACTTATGACAAGTTGGGGTATCTCCTTACCCCTAAAGGCCCCGCCGTCCTAGGTCCAGAATCCAGTGTCACGGATAAGGAAATCCGTAAGACCTGGGAGATTGACTGTGCGAAGGCCAAGTGCCTCGTGCTTGCCTCTATGGACAATGAACATCAGAGGAGGCATGAGAATATGAACCTTGAATCCATATTTCTCCATACTAAGGAACTATATGGAGAGCAATCCCGTATCGCCAGATACGAAACCTCGAAAAAGCTGTTTCAAGTGAGGTTGGCCGTCGGATCATCAGTAGCAGAACACGCGCTAAAGATGATTGGCTATATTGAAGAGCGCGCGGACCTAGGGACCACGTTAGAGAACGAGCTCTACACTAACTTGATTCTCCAGTCCCTTCCTTCCACTTACGCCCAGTTTATCCTGAACTTCAACATGCAAAGAAAAGATGTTGAACTTCCGGAACTCCTCAACATATTGAGGAGTGCAGAGGGCACCCTACAAAAGGTCAGAGAAACACCCGCTTTGTCTTTTGGAGGAGCTTCCTCTTCTAGGTCCAAGGCGAAAGCCAAAGGAAAGAAGAAGAAGGCCCCCACCTAACCAAGGGGCGGTGTTAGTAAGGTGGATGCCAAGGGAAAGGAAAAGGTAGCAAAGGTAGAGGGACATATTGTGGGGAAGGAGAATGCTTTTATTGTCACAAGAAAGGACACTGGAAGAAAGATTACAGGGCTTGGAAGGCCAAGAACCAGGACCCGAAGCAAGTTGTGGCTTCGGCTTCAGGTGTGTATGTTATTGAAAACTGTCTGTCAATCAACTCTACTTCCTGGGTATTGGATACTGGATCAGGATCTCATATCTGTAATTCTTTGCAGGCACTGAGAAGGAATAGAGCTTTGAAGGCAGGTGATATGACCCTTAGAGTTGCAAACGGAGCAAGCGTGGATGCTGAGTCTGTGGGGGACTATCACTTAGGGTTGACAGATGGACATGTTTTGGTTTTGCGCAACTGTTATTTTGTACCCAGTTCGACTTGTAATATCATATCTGTATCTTTAATGTCTAAAGAAGGTTATGATTTTGTATTTATAAGCAATGTTGTAAACATTCACCTTAATCATGTTTTGATTAGGTCAGGTACATTAAGCAACAGGATATACGTATTAAACCAACCGCAAATTTTCAATATCCCGAATACATACAAAAGAAAGTCTCCAGAATTAAATCATGCTTTCTTATGGCATTGTAGACTGGGTCACATCAATGAAACATGGTTGACTAAATTACAAAAAGAGAGATATTTGGATCCGTTCGAATATTAGTCTTATGCAACTTGTCAATCTTGTCTCATGGGAAAGATGACAAAGACTCCGTTTACTGGACACGGAGTAAGAGCGAGCGAGCTCTTGGGACTCATACACAGCGATGTATGTGGTCCAATGTCTACACATGCGCGAAGTGGTTATTCTTAGTTCATTACTTTTACGGATGATTTTTCAAGGTATGAACATGTCTTCTTAATGAAGCACAAATCTGAAGCCTTTGAAAAATTCCAGGAATACAAGAATGAAGTAGAAAAACAAATAGGCAAAAGTATCAAGACACTGAGATCTGATCGAGGTGGTGAATACTTGAGTGTCGAGTTCCTGGATTACCTAAAAGAGTAGAGAATTCTCTCTCAACTTACTCCTCCATACACACCACAACACAATGGTGTATCGGAGAGACAGGACCGAACCCTATTGGATATGTTACTTTCCATGATGAGTAACGCTGAGTTACCGCGATCTTTCTGGGGATATGCACTAGAATCAGCTGTATATATTTTGAACCGGGTTCCTACTAAGTCAGTGCCTACCACACCAAATCAGATGTGGAGTAGAAAGAAACCCTATCTTAAACACATTAAGACATGGGGATGTCCAGCTTTTGTCAAAAAGAAGCATACGGAAAAACTCGAGGCACGCTCAGTACAGTGCAAGTTTGTGGGATATCCAAAGAACTCTAAGGGATATTTCTTCTATTACGCAGAGGAACAAAAGGTATTTGCTTCTCGTCATGCCTGCTTCTTGGAAACTGAATTTTTAGAAAATTAGATAAGTGGGAGCGCAATAGAACTGGAAGAAATTCCAGAACCACAAGCTATTACTGAAAGCTTAGAAGAACCAGAAGGTTCGAAAGAACAGAACATTCCTGCGCCGCTCCGCAGGAGTAGTAGGCTTTCTCATCCACCTAAGAGATACTACGGTTTTCTCATAGACGGGGATAGAGAGGATTGCATCATTAATAATGATGAGCCGACTAGCTTCCAGCAGGTCATTCAGAGCACTGACTCGGTAAAATGGCTGGATGCAATGCGGACCGAGATGGAGTCCATGTACACCAACAAAGTATGGACTTTGGACGTTGCTCCAGAAAGGGTAAAACCCGTAGGCTGCAAATGGATCTTCAAAAGGAAGATTGGTGTAGATGGACAGGTTGAGACCTATAAAGCTAGACTTGTTGCAAAGGGTTTTCGTCAAAGACCTGGTTTGGACTATGACGAAACCTTTTCTCCAGTAGCTATGCTCAAATCCATTCGGATCCTTCTTGCCATTGCTGCCTTCCACGATTATGAGATTTGGCAGATGGACGTAAAAACCGCTTTTCTAAATTGTAATTTAGAGGAGTGTGTCTATATGGACCAGCCAGAGGGTTTCATTCAGAGTGGGAGCAGCGGGAAGGTGTGCAAGTTGCTTAAGTCTATTTATGGACTGAAGCAGGCATCGCAGAGTTGGAACATTTGTTTTGATGAGACGGTCAAAGAATTTGGCTTTATCAAAAATCCAGATGAACCATGTATTTATAGTAAGATTGTAGCGCGAACTGTCGTATTCCTCATTTTATACGTGGATGACATTCTCTTGATAGGAAATGACATTCCTATGCTACGATCTGTCAAAGGGTTCTTGTCACACAGGTTCTCCATGAAAGACCTCGGTGATGCCTCTTATATTCTGGGGATCCAGATCTATCGTGATAGGTCCAAAAGATATTAGGACTTTCACAATCCAGGTACATCGACACCATACTGAAAAGATTCAGTATGGAAGATTCCAAGCGCGTTAATTTACCGGCTTGTCACGGGATCACCCTCACCAAAGACATGTGTCCCAAGACTGATTTGGAAATGGATCGCATGTCTATTATACCCTACGCCTCTGCGGTAGGCTCTATAATGTATGCGATGTTGTGTACCAGACCAGATGTAGCTTATGCACTGAGTGTAGTAAACCGGTATCAGTCAAACCCTGGGGAGAAGCACTGGATAGCGGTAAAGAACATTCTAAAGTACCTGAGAAGGACTAAGGATATGCTTTTGGTTTACGGCAGAAAAGACCTCCAGATCGAGGCCTTTGCTGACTCCAGCTTCCAGAGTGACAAGGATGACTACAAATCCATATCGGGTTTACTCTCAATGGAGGGGCGGTGTGTTGGAAGAGTTCCAAACAGGAAACCGTTGCTGACTCGACGATGGAAGCGGAGTATATCGCAGCATCTGATGCTGCAAAAGAAGCCGTCTGGATGAGGATGTTCTTGACAGAACTTTAGGTGGTTCCATCCATTGTTGATCCAATACCTCTGTATTGTGACAACAACGGGGCTATAGCTTTAGCAAAGGAACCCAGGTCCCGTCAGAAGTCCAGACACATCTTGAGGCGGTATCACCTAATCAAAGAGTTCGTGGATCGCCGGGAGATCGAGGTTCAGAGGGTTGCTACAGAAGATAACACTGCAGATCCATTCACAAAGGCTATTCCTCAGACGCAGTTCGAGAGGCTATTCGAGATGATAGGTCTGCGATATGCCAGTACATGGCCTTAATGCAAGTGGGAGATTGTTAGTGTGATATGCCCTAGAGGCCATTATTATATAGTACTAGTTTGTATGTTACATTTTGGAAGCTTGGAATATATACACGAATTGACATTCTTGCTCAATATGGTAGTATGCTATTTTTTCTGTATCTATCTTAATATGTGTTTGTGTTTCTTTAGACATATTCCTAATACATATTAATAAAGCCCTTAGGATCTTTTGCTTGACTACCAGCGTTGTAATGGCATTCACACTAGTGGGGGATGGGTAGTCTATAAGCACATCCTTATACAGGTCCCTGGTCGTAGGATTATCGAGACAGGGCATCGATACTCCAGAGTAGACTAGTGTATATGCTTCTCATCCCAGGAGGGGAGATGGTCTGTCCCAGAGCCATCAGTACGTCGTACTGGAGATAGTATGCAGGTGCTCATTAGGTTATGAGTACACTGGACATGACTCGCTGGGAACTGTTGGTTGGTATTATACCTATCGTCAGTTATCAGTTCCCAGGTGACATGAGTGCAGCTTAGTCCGTTGACTTGACACTGTCACTTCTCCTCGAGTGTGTTCCCACTATTCTTATATTACTACCCTACCACGGCTCTAATGAGTCGTGCAAACAGGTAGTAGTTGGGTGCAGTCCCGAAGCACTTAGAGGCAGTGATGGTTAGACAGGATTCGTCTCTCCCGGTATTGGGAGTTGGTATCGCACTGTGTCTAGGAGAGCCATTACACAAAGTCCCTATCCAGGGCAAGCGAGATTTACTGGTAGTGTTTCCAGTAGTATCTCAGGGTGTTCTGGGCTACACTCCGAAATGACTTATACCGCTATTAGGGGACTGACGTTTATCTCCCCCTAGGCCCGACATGCGATACTCTTAGATGAACAGACCGGACTGTATAGAGATTTTCACATTCAGGCTCAGTAGGAGTTCAGATGGGTTCACCTCATCGGTCTTCTTATCGGCATCTACCTGGGGACCGTTACGTATAGCTAGTACCGCTTGCGGCCTATGGTTAAACCCACTGCCAGCGTAGTGTCGAGTATTTAGAGTCCCACACAGAGGGTTGTTCACCTTTGGGCAAAAGAGCGTAGAGGTCGTATGGTTTTACGACGGGGTTCGTTCACATACGCGCACTTGTGCACGTTTGGTGTCCGGGCAGTTATTACTAGCGGGCTTTGGTTTAAGCCAGATCTTAGTATTTTTTTAGGATTGGTCGTGTCTCATTGTATTCGTGTTCTTTGGAACACGATGCGGGTGTGTATACACAGTTGACAGAGCCAGAGGAACCTCATTAGGGTTTTGACCATTGACTTGATTAAAACCATAATGAGATTGAGCAAATTGATTAATGAGTTTTTATCTAGTTCTTGTTCCGGAACGGCAGCATACTCATCACGACTCCTCCTGTAAGATATATCCATAGTCAACACCTCTGCATGCGTATCAGATCTGCGATGTCGGCGGAGTGGAACGTTATCTCATCAAGATCTCGTACGAACCTCTTACTCCACCTTTCTCTACTGTCAACTTCTTTGGACTCGTCTCATCGTGGCTGCATGGACAGCACTCTAATGGCTATACTCGTATCTGGAGTCTCCCAAGCAATGCAGCTCACCACATAGCATCCGAATGAAGTCGAACTATTCGATCGACTCGTCAAAACCTCATAATCCCCCAAGAGCTCAACATCTTGGGTACAGTTTAATAGTATCGAGTATATACCACAGTATCGGTGGACCAGTCGTAGAAAGGCAGACCCAATCCTCACTAATGGCACCGCTGAACTGCCGCAAACCCTAAGGTTCATTGGCGTTCCATGGTCATTAAGTCGAGTTAGGGTTTCATTCTTCTAGAGGGTCCGTAGAATTTCTTGCATTATTTTCCGGATACTTTAAACTTAGAAAATGGGTACCTGACATTCGACCGTCTCTATCGACTCTCAACTTATCAGCTTGAAGTCGTCTCTAGCTGGAATCAATCTATCTAATGACCTCGCATCGGGGTAGACAATGAATCACATGTCCTAGTCTTTCATCTCTGGTGACTAGCGATCTTCTATCATATCTCGAAGTATAACTCGTGCGGCGTTAGCTTCAAACATCTGGGCGATATCTTGTCAGTCGCAGCAACAACTGAATCTTCCGTCCGCATGCTGAACAGTGCCTAAATCATCAAAATAATCTGTGCTCTGACGGTCATCACAATCTGAATGGCTTCTTGAAGGGGCCCAATCCTCTGGTGCTGATCTGCACATCCGAGAAATCTCGTAAAAGCGATCCATCAAACGCTCGTGGCACAGAAACACAATAAAATGGCGCCTCTATGCAAACCGTATGTCCCTGAAATCACGCCCTGGTCAGTCCTCGTTCATGACGAGCTTATGCTGACCGCAACTCTAGCCGTAGCTCTCTCTGCCCGTACCACCGTGATAACAAAACCATAAACTGGTACCGATGAGGCTAGATCATAGGAATGAATATAATACTGTGCAAAGAAATGTACATCCTAAGACTTCTTAAGCGGAGTAGCGTATCGTAAGTATGCCGCGGAACATACCCGCGGTACGTCACTTTACTTTAGTCACCTACTCCATCAACCAAGTGTCATCCTACACTCCGAAGGTAAAACCTAACGCTCTGATACCAATTCTGTCACGACCCGAAAAGTACGGAACATGACCAGCACTTAAATTACGAAACGTCTCGAGGCGTACGTAATCTAAGTAAGCCGAAACCCAGAAATAAAAACCAAAGAAGCAGTAGAGTGAAGGAAAAACCAATTGAAAACAGGTAGTTTTAATCAACATAGGCCGAAGTATGTATTTTTAAAATCTCAAGTATTTTCTGAAAATTTCGGCAGAGTCTCCTTTGTAAATACTGGCCCCAAATGGGATACAACATGAATAGTATACGAAATGAAACAAAAAGGCATCCTCAAGCGGGAGCTAGCTCTTCGTCAATCGACGGTCACAACCACGCAAGTAATAATATACAACGCCGAAGGGCGAGGATCAACTCAAAAGAAACTCAAAACATCAAGAAAACCTAAGAATACCACAACGTGCGACTCTAAGGTCGAAATAATAACAAATCTGGTCTTCTATCTCTCTCAAATATACAATCTGGTTGATCGAGTTTCTAGATACAACTGAAATAATAAATAAACAATGGTGGGCCTGATGCAAAAGAACCCACCTACCGAAACAATCACCCAGAAGGAACAATGTGCCAGCAAAGCCGCAACGAAACCTGTACGGCAAAACTTGCAAGGAACTGTGGCACAACGGGGGTGAGTTGCCAACTCGTGAGTAGAAAACATTTATGAGTAGAAATCACATGCATAACGCTATCCTAGGTCATATCCTCATATAATATCCAGATCCATTAACATGTAAGTGCAATACTACGTGCTCGTGTCAGTGCCTTCGATAGCTACATATCACATATATGATGTATGAATGCATGAATATGATATGCAATTGCTATACAAATGAAAGCAGAATACATCATGATGGAAAAAAAAACTTTTTTCTTATTTAATGAGGTTTCTATATGTATACCAATCAAGTATCATCAATGAATGCAACAGAGAAATCAGTGTCAAGAATCGACACAAAACATAAGTCTCATTATCTCAATATCAATCTCAATATCTCAAATCTCAATATCTAAAATCTCAAATATCAGTATCTCAGGCATCCGTATCCTCTGCGGGATCGGCCCGCAGGCTCCGGCAGAACGGATCAGCCTATAACCATCTCATGACTCCAGCCGGTATCCTCTGGATAACCGACGAGTCTAAATAATATCACCGATAGGTAGTGCTCACCTGCTAGGCTCATCGAATACAACTCGAGCTTCTTGCCCCGGGGTACCATACCGGGCCCACCATGTATCCGAGATGGTTCATCCAACTCCTCGAATCGGGTTTCCAAATCCAACAGCAATCATGAAAACTCATGGTGGACGACTCATACAACACGAGAAAACAACAATTTGCATTTTAGAATGATGATACTAAGCTTTTATTAAATTCTTGCGGTTTTCCCCCAAATCCAGAAATCTCATGTAAATCCGAAATCATCAAAATCATGGTACCAATAAACAGTGAATACCGGTATAAATCTCCATAATACTGCATAACCAATGAATATATGGATGCATCTAATATCATGCAATGATTGCAATAATTAAACTAGTATATGGAAACTATAACATATTACAACTATCAGCTAGCAAGCTATGTCACTAAAATATTATTTTCTAAAATGTACGTGACATGGCAATTACCGATGAAGATGTGTGTGAGTCGGCAAGCGAGTGTACGTAGAGTATATGCGTCATCGGTAATGGTGTTGGTATCCTAACAACATGGTTTCATAATTACTACGTACACAATAACATGCAATGAGGCGATAACAACATAATAAGGAAAATGAATAGTAAATACAACAATAATGTGCGGAACATGAATAATAACGTGACAACAAGGAATCTACCTTACTATACATGTGTTATACTATTTTGCCGTTTGAAATAGTACGAATCGTGGTGTTTGAAAATAAGGACTATGGTGTTTTAAAGAAAAGATACGTCTTTTAAAATGTCCGTAGTATCCCTTGCTATGTCTTTAAAATTCTCACGATTCGTCAGTTTTGGAAATAGGTATGACTCGGGTCCAGTCTGACATCTACTAGGTAAGCTACAGGTCTAACTAACAACCAATCGAAAGGGGTATGGAAACTACCTACATCTGAGTCGATATATATCTGTCTATATAATAGTCGGTGATCCCGCCTCAATAGTATCCCATATGATATGATATCCTCAAATCAAGAGTGTGGATCTATCATCAATATATAGCTCGTACGGTTAATCCATCGTACAGCATCCTAAACTGGGTATGGGTCAATATCACGTTTATCTTATTATTCATCTGGTATCCACATGATCACATATCGTGGGTAGGGGGTACTGATCTAAGTCTAGTACATTACTAATATCATCAACATATATATATATATATATATATATATATATATATAAATGCGTGTGTATGAAACACATCGCCTACCGATCCGCTATCATCACATTTCGCATCTCATAATACGATCCAAATCATATCACCGATCTTGTGGCATCAAGCCCAAACTCATCGACTCATCCTCAACTATCATCCACTATCCTCATTATCCATGTATATATATACATATATATATATATATATATATATAGTCCCATACCTATGTGTATATTAATATATACATATCCCATATACGCACAAGAAAATAATGTATGCAAGTGTATATGTGTGCGTGTATGCAAATCTTTACTCTACGGTTGCGATTCAGAAACCAACCAAATCCTTCCTCCGTTCCTCGCTAACACTAATCCATAAGCTCCTAAGGCTTTTCTTACTAGGTGTTCATATCTCACATTAACATATAAAAGTATATCGTTACCACATCACATCATTTCTCATAACTTTACGGGGGTGCTATACGCCATCCATCCGACCCCCCCGTAGATATAATCTACTCACCTGATCTTCGCTCGCCGGTGCCGACGTCGCCACACGCTTGCTTGTCATCTCGAAGTCCACATGGGGGTACCTACATATTCCAACGTATCGTCTCGCATAAAAACCCAATTCGAAATCGAAACGGCATACGAAAACCAAATCGGCACGCGTATCCCGCATAGGTCAAAACCTATCGCCTACGCATGCAGGAATAGCCAAACCAACCCTCGATGTCGATGTACAAACGTCAAGCCATCGAGAAAAACTCAAACGTACCAATCGTGATTTCAAAATTCACTAATTTATAAGAAATAAAGTTTAATTCATCAAAACCTATAAATTGATTAAATCGATTTATTACAAGAAACCTAGTAAATATCAATTAGCCGTTTTAAAACAAAACTTGATGTTTTAACAATTCTAATGGCTATAATACTCATTAAACATCTTAAATAAGTCATACAAACCATTTCAACAATTTAATCTCATTAAATTTCATTAACCCCAAAATTTTAGTTTGCAATTTAACCTATTTTAACAATTTTCAAAGTAACAATACACAAATCAACAATTTGACTAAGTTTTGCATGATCTAAGGTGGTAAAATACAATTTATAAATTTAATGATGTCATGAAGACCCTAATTAGATTTTTAATCTAACAATTTAACTTAATTTTTAAAACCTAGTTTGCAATATAGCTTAATTATTACGATTTTAATTTAACAAATTGCAAACTAGCAACTAGATTTGGTTTTCCATTTCATAAGGTGATAAATTACACTTTGCAACATAATTACATAATAAAAAAAAACCTAACTTGCATTCAAACCCTATTCTAGAATTTTCCAAACCCTCACATTAAATTCTCAACTTGAAATTAGAAACCCAATTAACATTTAACTACTTAGCTTTATGCAAAATACCAACAAATTAACCATTTGGATAAAATTTATACCTCTAATACTTGTAGATCTACATGCATCTTAGCCTCCCAAATTAGCTTCTATGCCCCAAGATCCATGCTTGAATGGTCAAGGAATAATGGGTAAGGAATGGATTTGGAGTTTAATGATGTTTTAGTTTGATTTTTGAGGCAAAAGATGAATTTTTTTGAAGAGAAAAGAAAGGAGAAAATGGGGGGGCTGCTATGGGGGGAGGCTCGGCCAGAACTTTGAGGGGGAGGAGAGAGAGGGTGTGGGGAGTTTGACCAAGTCAAGAACCCATACTTCAATTATATAAACCCGTACCCCTTTTGTTTAATTGTTTTCTTTTCTTCTTTTTCTTTTCTTTTACCAAAAGAAGTGGGGAAATGTTTGGGGAGGGCTGCTGATTTTAACAGAAAAGAGGAGGAGAAATAGGAGTGTCTGAGTGTGGGGGTGTGTGTGGCAAGTTCCAAGTGAAGGAAATACCCCCATATCTCAATTACTTTAATTAAATTCACAATTTTAGCCTTTTCCTTTTACATTTTCTAAACCATCTTGACAAATTTCATTTCATTTCAAAAACATTATTTTACATGTTAGTTTAGTGTGTCATGATACACAAAATTTGTATTAACCCATTCCAATTTGTAATTTTCCCTAATTAAATATATTAGGGACGGCTTAAAATAATATTAAAATAATTAATTTCGGAAAAAATTTCAGTAAATTAGAAATTTTGCAAGTGGCTCAATAAACACCAAATACTAGCAATTACATAGCTAGAATATGTACATTTAATTTTATATTTAAAGATATTTATATCTTGATTTTTACGGAAAACACCCGTTATTTTACCGATTTTCCGAAATTTCACCTAAAGGATTTTCAAAACGTTACAATTTGTGTCTTCACCATGACTTCGATGATTGAGGGATGCTTGACGGAGTTTGTTTTTGAGTTATCTGCTCATTTTTCATGTGCACGCATTGCGCTACGACGTGTTTTATGTATTGATGGTTTCGGGACCCCGACAGCTTAGTCTTTTACTGAAATGTTTTAGTATTTAGGGGTTTAAATATAAATTCGGGGACCGAATTTCTTTAAGGGGGATGATTGTAACATTTCAGAAAAATAAAATATTATTTTTGGGAATTTTTTTAATTAAATAATAAATATAATGAATATTTTAATATGGCGGTATAATCAAATACCGATAAATTGGGAATTTTTTTTGGAAAATTATAGAAATTACTGAAATGAGGGTGATTTATATGATTTATGCGAATTATGAATTTTTATGATTATTTATATGCACTTTTAACGCTAATCGCGATTAGATGTCGCTAATTGCGCATTAAGCGTGTTTTGTGTACATGATATGCACATGTCACATTTTTCACACTTGTTACATTTTTCTATCATGGCTTTTTCCTTATGTTTATCATGCATGGCTTTGCAAATAGAAAAGAGAACAAAAAAAAATATAAAGTCAAAACGGGACACAATGATGACAAGAGGGATGAGCATGAGAGAGAGAGGGGCTGAGGGGTCAACCAAGCATGGCTCTCATTTTGTTTTCATTCATCATTCATTCCCTCCATCTTTTCCTCTCCTCCCTCACTCCCATGGCAGCACCTCCCCCCTCCCCCTCTTCAAAACTCCAAAACTTCATCTAAAACTACTCCAAAGTCCCTCCCCACTTCACAAAATTTATGCACAAGCTCTCAAGCTACACTTTGGACCAAGAAAGTTTGCTTTTTGGCGCTGTAGAGGATTCATGAGTGTCAAATGAGATAATCCATTCACAATTAGTGTAGTATTTCATTTTCTTATGCATCTATTCAAGTTTAAAATCGATTTGGCGAAGTTTAGTGGACTTTGGATATCCCTAGAGAGGGTTAGGGTTAATTTGAGTTTTGTTAGTGTAATAAAGTCCTAATAGTGACCTTGAACCCCCCCCCCCCCCAATTTGTCTAAAACCCAGGCCTAACAAAACCTAAAAACCAAAATACGGAAAAACAATAACTTTTCATGTCGGTTTGTGAACTATTAGGGTGTGCAGGGAAATCTGGGATGACCTGGGACAGATACGAGATAAGCAAACAACCCCTATAGACTTGAATTGACCCTAGGAACCCCGTGTAGCAAGAAAAACCCCATGGGAGCACCCAGGGCCGGGGAGATCGGTTTTGCACGGTAGTGGGCTCGGCCACTTAGTGGGGGTAGGTGCCCAGGTTGCCTTCATAGCTCATATACACCCTATATATCACCCTAGAGTTGTTTGTGCACCTTGTTTTCACCTTATACAAAATCTGGGACCACTTCCTTGAGTTGCTATTTTGATTCGAGTTATGGTTTTGCGTATTTTAATTTCTGGATTTTATTGTTTGTGTTTTATCTCGATCACTTGACGTTTGTACGTCTATATCGAGTGATATCGGGTTGTTTTGCGAGAGCAAACCATAGGTTTTGACCTATGTGAGTTTCTTGCGTCATTTTGGTTTTGAATTGGATTTTAATGCGGCACGATAAGTTATGATGTGTAGGTACCCTCGCAAAGACTTCGAGATGACAAGAAAGCGCGTGGCGATGTCGGTATTAGCAAGCGAAGGTCAAGGTGAGTAGATTTATATCTACGGGGGATGTCAGGTGGATGGCGTATAGCACCCCCGCAAAGTTGTGAGAAATGATGGGATGTGATATATTTATACTTTTACATGTTAGTGTGTGATATGAACCTTAGCAAGAAAAGCTTTAGGCGATTAGGGATTAGTGTTAGCAAGAATTGAAGGAAAGACTTTAGTCGATTTCTTAGTCACGAAAGCCTAGAGTAAAGATTTGCATACCCGCACATACACATACTCGCATACACTTACTTCTTGTGCGTATTGGGGTATATATATATATATATATATATATATATATATATATATATATATATTGGTATTCATATGCTTGGATGATGAGAATGTATATGATACTGGGGAATGAGTCGATATGATCGGGCATGATGCCGTGAGATATTTAATGTGTGACCAAGATATGTCATGATGTTATAACGGATCATTGGACGATGATACCATGTGGATGATGATGTATATATGATAGTTGACATGTGATCGAGGTATGAGATAAGATATGTTAAGATATTTATAATGGATCGCTTGGGCGATGTATACTTCTACATGATGATATGTGTTGATGACATCGGATTGTATGAGGCTGTAGATCAGTAGCCAGATCATGACTATTGTTGATGATATTAGTAGTGTACTAGATTTAGATCAGTACCCCTGCTCACGATATGTGATGATGTGGATACCAGATGAATAATGAGATAAATATGATATTTGACCAGTACCCAGATTTGGGAGGCCGTACGATAGATTTAGCGTACGAGATATAGTTCGGAGGATAGATCCGCACTCTTGACTCGAGGATGCCATATTAGTTATTGTATCGTACGTGAGACTATTGTGGCGAGATCACCGACTACTTGATATATATATATATATATATATATATATATATATATATATATATATATCGACTCAGACTTAGGTGGATTTCCTTACCCATTTGACTGGGCTCGAGTTATACACTTTTTCAAAAGTGGAGAATCGTGAGTATTTTAAATACCAAATGGTATGACTCATATATTGGGTAGGTTTATTCTTCAGTATTGCTGATACTATGTCACTTTCTGTATATTCATGATGTTTCATCGCATTGCATGCTTGCACACATGTTATCTGTAATTATCATGAAACCCTGCTGTCGGGACACCAGCACCATTAACGATGATGCGTATGTTCCACGTACACCTGCTTGCCGGCTCACACACATCATCATCGGTAATTTCCATGTCACGTACACTTTAGAAAATACTATTCATGGACATAGTTTGCTAGTTGATAATTGCAACATGTTATAGCTTTCTTATGCTAGTTAACTATTGCATTTATTGCATGATATCAGATGAATTCATATATTCATTGGTCATGCAGTATTATGGAGATTTATGCCGGTTTTCATTATTATTGACATGGTGACTTGATGATTTCGGATTCATCTTGATATTTTCTAGATTTGGAAACCGCATGTGAAAGTTTTGTAAACTGATGAATTATTTTAAAGAGAGAAATGTGGTTTTCCTTGACATGTTAAGTATTGTCCACCACGGTGTTTTCTCGGTTCTGAGATGTTTTCGAGACCCAATTCGAGGAGTTGGATGAACCGTCTCGGGTACATGGTGGGCCCGGTATGGTACCCCGGGGCAAGAAGCTCGAGTTGTAGACGATGAGCCTAGCAGGGGAGCACTACCTACCGGTGATTTTACCTAGCGCGGCGGATATCCGGAGGATACCGTTCGTGGTCGTGTGATTGATGATGGGCCGATCTGGACTGACGGAGCCCGAGATATTGAGATATTGAGACTTGAGACACTGAGATATTGAGATTTGATGATACAGGCCAGTCCGGATAGCCGGAGCCTGAAGTATTGAGATAATGAGATTTATGTTTTGTGTCGATGCTGGACACTGTTTTATCTGTCGATTTCGTTGATGATAAGCAATTTATATATATACAGAAATCTCATTAAATAAAGAAAACAGTTGTCTCATTCACGATGTATTCTGTTTCAATTGTAATGCATTCATACATCATATATTTGATATGTTTCTATCTGAGGTACTGACACGAGCATGTATTATTACACTTATACATAGATGGTCCAGGATATTTATTTGAGGATATTACTTGATATGACATAGGATAGCGTCATGCATGCGATTTCTACTCGTAAATGTTTTCTACTCACGAGTTGGCAACTCACCCCCGTTGTGCCACAGTTTCTTGCAGGTTTTGCCGTACAGGTTTCGTTGCGGCTTGCTGGCACACAGTTCCTTCCGGTGGTTGCTTTGGTAGGTGGGTTCTTTTGTATCAGGACTACCATTGTATATTTTTTATTTCAGTTGTATATAGTAAAACTCTATCAAACAGACTTGTATATTTGATAGAGATAGATGACCAGTATTTATTCTTTCGACCTTAGAGTCGTGCACTGTATTATTATGGTTTCATATGGTTTTCTTGATAATGTTGGATGTTTATCCTGAGTTGATCCTCACCTTTTGGCGTTGTATATTATATTGTATTGTGTGGTTTTTCCCGTCGATTGACGAAGAGCTACCTCCCGCTTGGGGATGCATTTATTCATTACATATGCTTTATCAGGTTTGTACCCGTCTGGGGTCAGTTTTTACAAAGGAAACTCTGCCGAAATTTTCAGAAAAGACTTGAGATTTTAAAAAAATGCAAACTTCGGCTTATGTTGTTAAAGTTCTTGTTTTAAAATTGGTTTTTCCTTCACTTTACTGCTTTACTTGGTTTGGATTTCTGGGTTTTGGTTTACTTAGATTACGTACGCCTCGAGACATTTCGTAATTTAAGTGCCGGTCATGTTCCGTACTTTTCGGTTCGTGACAAGCACAGCAAAATCTAGAGGCTTATAAGGCAAGGATGACACGGTCATATGAAAGACTGACCAGGCCGAGAACATTCCTCAAAGGCGAACTCGTACTAGTCGTCAAAGGACCAATGATCCCCAATCATGAAAAACGAGGAAAGTTCGAGCTGAACTATGAAGGCCCGTATATCATAGAAAAATTCTACCAAGGTGGAGCCTACCTGCTCATTGATATGCATGGCGAAAGACCCTTCCGGCCAATAAACGACCGATTCCTCAAAAAATACTACGCTTGAAGAATCAAAACTTAGGTCAATGATAGATGACGATGCTTTTTTCCGCTCTCTATCTTCCTAAGTCAAAACTCTGAGAGTAGTATCCAAAAAGCTCCGTCGCCTCAAAAATGGTGACATTGGACCGAAACGTCCCTAAACTAATAATGGACCGAGATGTCCCTAAACTAATCTTGGACCGAAACGTCCTTAAACTAATCTTGGAATGAAACGTTCTTAAACTAATATTGGACCGAAACATCTTTAAACTAATCTTGGACTGAAACGTCCTTAAACTAATATTCGTCCTAAAAACGGGAATGTTGGACCGAAACGTCCTTAAAATTAATACTGTCTTCAAAAATGTTAATAATGGACCAAAACGTCCCTAAACTAATAATGGACCGAAATGTCCCTAAACTAACATCCGTCCCCAAAATGGGAATGTCGGACCAGAACGCCCTTAAACTAGCATTTTGCCCAAAAATATGGTAATAAAGGACCGTCATGTCCTTAAACTCACACGTTTATCCCTACTGTGAATCCCCGGCCCATATCGATTACCATATACAATCCATGGGCATAAACGATGTTGGATATGTATGCCCTAGATGCCATTATTGTATATGTGTACATGTGGATACTTGGACATATGTATGTACAAGACATTGCTCGATATGATAGTATGCTATTTGGGTTGTTTTTATCTTAACATGTTCATATTTTTACTTATTATTATGTATCATTTATACTTGTTGATAAAGCCCGTAGGATCATTGCTTGACTACCTGCGTTGTGATGGCGATCATACTTATGAGAGCTGGGTAATCGATAAGCACATCCTTAAAGTGTCCTTTGTCTTGGGAGTATCGAGACTGGGCATCGATATTCTGGAGTAGACAAGTGTATACGTTTCTAGACCTCGAGGAGGGCCGATGGTTCGTCCCACAGCCATTGGTCTTTCACACCTAAGATCGTATACAGGTGCTCACTCAGGGTGAGTACACTGGACGGACTCGTCGAGAACTTCTAGATAGTACTATACCTATCGTCAGATAGTAGTTCTAAGGTTATATGAGTACAGGTTGGCTTTCAGACCTGAGATCGTCATTTGTCTCGTGTGAGTTCCCATTGTACTTTGATTACTACCCTACCACGGCTATACTGAGTCGTGCAAATAGGTTTTAATTGGGTACAGTCCCGAGCCATATGGGGGCAATGAGCGATTGTTAGGGATTTGTCTCTCCCGGTATAGGGAGTCGATATCACACTATGTTCGATTGGCTAGCACCATAATACCTTGGCCAAGACAGTTGGGATTTACTGATAGGTTGATTGGTAGTTTTCCGGATTGGTCCTGAGCCACATCAGCATGAATTATCGGGTTATTAAGGTCCGACGTTTACCACCCTCTAGACCCGGTATGCGATACTCTCAGACTAAAAAAATGGACTGTATGGAGATTGTCACAGATAGGCTCAGTAGGGATCCAGATGAGTTTGCTCGTCAGCCTTCCTTTTCGACAGGTACCCGGGTAGCCGTTACGTACAGCTAGTGTCGCTAACGTGCTTGTAGTTATAGATTTATCCAGTAACCCACTGCCGGCGTACTATCGAGTCTTTAGAGTCCCACATAGAGGATTTCCCTGGTTCAAGCGAAATGATGCAGTAGCTATATTGGATACGTGCATGGTTCCGATCGAATGATTGTACTAGTTACCCGAACTTTCGATCGGACGGTTGATAATACTAGCCAGCTCGGGATTGAGTCGGATTATTAAATCAAGTATTGATTTAATAATTTACGTAAATGTATTTCGATATGTATTTTTTAGTATTATGATCTTTGTGTTATTTTATCTCTTTGGGTATTCGTATTTTTATACGAATACAGGTATGTATATACTGTAGAGTGTAATCCGTATTTATACGAAAAACATTCTAGAAGGTGGACACCTTATTTTAGATTTATCCATTTATTTTAAATGGAAAATGAGGTGTAAAGGTGGAGAGGTGAGTATTGTGTGAACCATGGTTCTATAGTGCTGACAAATGAATATTCAATTCATTTGTGCAAACTATTCAAGCATGGTTGAGTTTATATATTGAAAAAAAGGTTTTTACAAAACCATGGTTAATCTTTTTCTCTCTTATGGATTTCATTATTCTAACCATTTTGCTTCACTCTCCTCTCTAGTTTTTCTTGAGATCCTCCACCTTTTTCTTAAACTTGCTCTCTAAAATCTCATATGTTAAGAATCAAGAGAGGAAGTGAGATAGATACATACATAGAACCATTAACTACATTCTAGACACTTCAGATTAGCAATCTAAAGTCTCTAGTTGCTCCACTAGACTTTTAGTGTGGAGCTAGAGCCATGGAGTACATTCCTCAGGTGGATCATCTTCGAAGGAGGAAGACCGGTGATCAAGCTCGTTCATGGAGGTCTCTAGAAGCAAGGGAAGGAGATAGAAGACCGAAGGACACGGATCCTTTGACCGGTGATCAAGGAGATCTCAAGGAGCAAACGAAGAGGATAGAAGTCCGAAGGACATGGATCTTTTGGTAAAACACTTCTATCATACGACTCACAAAGGAACAACACACTTAGGAATCCATACGATTCCTAAGGAGAAATTACAATTGCGAGATCCTCACGACTCGTAAGGAGAATCCCCCTATAAGACCCTCATAGCTCATAGAATTCAAAAGTCTTAGATTATAAGGATTTAAACCTATTCTTAAGCCGTCATTGTTAGTGATATATGCCCTAGAGGCCTTTATTGTATCATACTGGATTGTATATTACTTAATGGAAGCTTAGGATATACATGGATATAGTAACAGTTTATCTCAAAATGGTAGTATGCTACCTGGTTTGTTTCTACCTCAATATGTGCATGTGTTTTCTTAGCATATCGCTTATACATATTGGTAGAGCCTTTAGGATCTTTGCTTGATTACCATCGTTGTGATGGCAGTCACACTAGTGGGGGCTGGGTAGTCTATAGGCACATCCTATACAGGTCCCTAGTCGTAGGATTATCGAGACGGGGCATCGATACTCAACAGTAAATTAGTGTATACGCTTCTCATCCCAGCAGGTGAGATGGTCTGTCCCACAGCCATCAGTACATCGTACTGGAGATAGTATGCAGGTGCTCATTAGGTTATGAGTACACTGGACAAGACTCGTCGGGAACTGTTGGTGGGTATTATACCTATCATTGGGTAGCAGATCCCAGGTGACATGAGTGCAGCTTAGTTCGTCTACTTGACACTGCTACTTCGCCTTTACTGTGTTCCCACTGTACTTTGATTATTACCTTACCACGGCTCAAAAGAGTCATGCAAAGAGGTAGTAGTTGGGTGCAGTCCCGAAGCACTCGGAGGCAGTGGCGGTTATATAGGATTCGTCTCTCCCGCAATTGGGCATTGATATCACGCTGTGTTCGGAAGTCCATTACACAAATTCCTTAGCCAAGGCAAGCGAGATTTACTGGCAGGTGCTCCAGTAGTTTATCAGGGTGTTTTGGGCTACTCTCCGACACGACTTATTGCATTATTAGGGGTCTGAAGACTACCGCCCCCTAGGCCTGATATGTGATACTCTTAGATGAACAGCCCGGACTGTACAGAGATTGTCACATTCAGACTCAGTAAGAGTTCGGATGAGTTTGCTCATCGGCCTTCTTATCGACAGATACCTGGGCAGCCGTTACGTGCAGTTAGTATTGCTTACGGCTTATGGTTAAACCCACTGCCAGTACACTATCGAGTTTTTAGAGTCCCACATAGAGAGTTTCCCTGCATCGGGAAAAAGATGTAGAGGCCGTATGGTTTTACGGCAGGGCTTTGATCACGTACGTGTACTTGTGTGCCTATGATGATCGGGCGGATAATACTAGTGGAATTTGGTTTAAACCGGATCCTAGTATTTTATTGATGGATTAGTTTCGTCTCTTAGTATTCGTGTTTCTCGGAACACGGATGCAGGTATGTATATACAGCTGAGATGGGCATTCTTGTAATTACTCAAGATTGCTTATAGAAGGAGACACCTCATTAGGGTTTTGATTATTTATATAATTAAAACGATTATGAGATGTAGGAAATATATTGTTATATTGATATAATTAAGCATGGCTACTTGGTTTGACCATTCAAGCATGGTTTGACTTAGATATTTTGTGAGATATTTTTAGCACTAGATATTTTGGGAGAGATATTTTTACTTGACATGCTCATGGTCATATCAAGAGAGCCATCACAATTATCATTTGTAAAAATACTTTCTCTTTCTTCAAGTTCCATCTTCTTATTCCTCTCAACCCTTAAGGTCTCATGAGTTGAGTAAACTAGGGTTCCAAGAGACAAATAAATCCATCTTCTTTATCTACATCACCTAGGTCATCTAGTTTAGCAAACTGGGTGCCTTAGTTACCATGAATTTGAGGTGGGAGCTCGGACTATAGACTCTCGGGTGGATCGTCTTTGACTTGAGGAAGCCGATGAGGAAGTTACGATCCATTTCAATCCTCGGAGCCTACGATGAAGAGGAAGACAGCGAGAAGACCCGAAGGACATGATACTATGAGGTATAACATTCATCCGAGTAGTTAAACCTCAAGTAGTTTGCTGGCTATGGTTTATGTTCGATCCTTGGTTCTAGTCGGTGTTGCGAAACCCGTAAAAATCATTTTTTTGAAATTTTCGCCTCTCCGCGAACATGTGCGGTGCGCGACATTGACTTATAGTGGTATCAAAGCCTCTCATAAACCTTAGATAGCTTGTAGCGATGTTAGAAATCCGCCGTTTTTGTCGTGCAAAAACTGCCGATAAAAACAGTTTCCGAAATTGATGTTTGAGATGTTTGCACACCCCGCGGGCTCACGGTTTGAACTGAGAAGCCGCGGGGTAATGAATAGGCACTCTGAGGAACCCCCGAGGGGGGACCGAATGGCTGGGCCCACTCCCCAAGACCACCACAAGGTAGTCTTGGCGGTTGGGACCCAAAACTGCCCTACCATAGTTAGTTTCGGGTCTGCCTCACCCTCTGGCCACCTCCTGGTGGCCTCGGGGGTTGGGTTCCCCCTCTAGGCTACCCAGCTCGAAGTTAATTTCGTGCTCTAACTCTCCATGAAGATTCGGGCGGGTTTTGAGTTCGTTTCGACTCCCGATTGGCTCAAAAGGATCGGTTTTGGAACATTAGCTTACTGGATTTTTTCATGTTTTTGAAAATTGGTTAAGTTTGCTAATTGCGTGCGGAATTCTAATTTCGCGGTTACTTTACAAGCTTTGTGATGTGTATATCTGTTTGGAAACGTCGACTAATTGCTATATGTCGATTAGTCAGGGTTGCACATATTTGTGATGTTGTTATGTTGGTTTGTGTATACGAACTTGTTGGATCGTCGTGAATGAATAGCCGGGGATATGAGAAGGGAGCTTTCATTCTTTCATTCGATGTAAATTTGTAAAGTGATGTAATATTATTTTGGCGGGGCACATCCGGGTTGAGATTGTAGCCACCGTTGTATTATTTCTTTTACTATTTTCTGCTCCTAGGATAGACCCAAGGTGGGGTGCACAAACTACCGGGTTCTTGAAGTGCCGAGTGGCCTACTCACTTTGCTGAGGGAGGTTGCTTCACTTTGGGAATTTGGCGGGTAGTTTGTTAGGGTGGGGTTTGGCTATTCATCAGGACCGTGGAATCCGTCTTTCGTTACAGGCTCAAATGAAACGCGGAATTCCTAGTATATCCAATATATTCATCTGTGATCTGGAATGGCTATTATTGCGTGAGACGAATGTATATACTTATATATGATATCTAGTAGATGTTGCTTATGTTTTTCATCTGTGCTAGTCCATCCCCCGCTCTGTCGTTAGTTAAGTAACCTAACGGGAGATGACGGGGCCCAGTGGTGAATGCGGATAGCATAAGTGGACATGGTATTTTCGCCTTTTTGTGTGATGATAGGTGTAAATGATGGGACTGCTTTACATTAATGCAAAGCAAATAAACCAAATCTGAATTGTTGGAACAAATTTTAAAACCACTTGGTTATTTTAAAACAGGAGACTTTTAAATGCGGAGCTTAAACCACTCCTTTTAAAAGCTATCAGGTTCCTTCGATTATATCAAGTTCACTACGTTCATGATTTCGCCAAAACCATTCACAGCCCTCCATCATTTCAGTTGAATATTCAGTAGTATTCAAGCTATGTATTTTGACCTTCGCCAAGGCATAGTGTTTAGTAGCTGCTGGATATTCATCTGTTGCATAGATAGATGTGTTGGTTTGGGAAAGTTGTACTACTAGTTTGGCCTTCATCAAAGGTATGTACGGGTGGGATCAAATTAACCTGGACAATGACAGGCAGAACTTGACATGTGACTTATGATATGTTGGCCTTCGTCAAGGTCATAAGAGCATGGGGCAAAAATCCACATCGGGAGTTTCTAAGAAAACTGAAACTTGCTACTGATGCATACCATTTGGAGTGTGATAATATTGGTAGGATTCCTTAAGGATTATCACACAATGATATTTGGATCCCGATCCTACTGTGAGTATCCGCTATTCCTCGGGAGATTCTTCACTTAACGATCAATGCTATAAACCAAGTAGGTGTCTAGAACAGTATTAGCGGGGCTACGGCTCTAGGGAAAAGAGCTTATTTAATTAAGGAACTTCGCGAAAGCGTCGTAAAAGCTCCCTCGAAGTACTGACACTAGCCTGGCTGAAAGGTTAAGCAAGTATTGTACGGTGAGATTAATCATGACTAATTCTTCTTTTATGGTTTGAGGAAAGATTCGAGAAACAGTGGGAGCCATCATGTTTAGATAAATTAAAAGCCAATCTAAACTTGTAAGAGCATCATGCTGAGTATTTTCTTCTCTCTCTCCTAATTGCAGCGACCAGGTAACCAGATTAGGTTATAGATAGATAATAAAATGACTAAGTTATACTATAGTGACTGGAAAAGGTTTGTCCAGATGTCCATTACCTATGATAAGCTGGACCACCTCATTACTACTCACAGCCCCCGCCGTCCCAGGTCTAGTTTCCACCGTCGCGGATGTTGGTATCTGTAAGACAAGGGAAAAAGACTGTGTGATTGCCAAGTGCCTCATGTTGACCTCAGTTGATGGTGTATAGCAGAGGAAGCACGAGAAGATGGACTTAGTTTCTATCTTCCTCCATAACAAAGTTTTATATGGAGAGTAATCTCGTATCGCAAGATATGATACCTCGAAGGAATTGCTTCAAGCTAGCTTGGCTATCGGATCATCTATAGGGGACCACATCCCTACAATGATTAGCTATATTAAAAAGCTCACGGACCTGGAGACCACGTTAGAGAATGAGTCATATGCTGACTTGATTCTACTGTCCCTACCTCCTACTTATGCCCAGGGGAAGAAAGTTATACTTCCAGTTGAGGGCACCCTATAGGAAACCAGAGAGACACCCGCTTTGCTTATTGGGGAATCTTCCGCTTCTGGATCTAAGGCGGATGCCAAGGGTGAGAAGAAGAAGACCTCCAAAAGCCGATAGGCGGTGTCGGTAAGGTAGAAGGAAAGAGAAAGGCAAAAGTTTCGGGGTTAACTGTAGGGAAGGAGGGATGTTCCTATTGTTACGGGAAATGGCATTAGCAGAAGGGATGCAGGGCTTGGAAAGCCAGAATCCATGATCCGAAGCACGTTGTGGCTTCGACTTCGGGTGTGTTTGTGATTGAAAACAGTTTGTCAATTAACTTTACTTCCTGGGTAAAAAATACCGGATTAGTATCTCATATCTATAATTCATTACAGGCTTTGAGAAACCGTAGAGTTATCAGGGCAGGTGATATGACTCTTAGTGTTTCTAACGGAATGAGCGTGGACGCTGTATCCGTAGGGTATATCACCTAAAATTGACAAGTGGGCAGATATTGATTCTACGTAACTGTTTATGTGTACCAAGTCTAGTATGTAAGCGATGCGGTTCACATCCACCTAAATCAAAGTTTGATTGGGTCAGGTACACTAGAGGGCAGTATATATATTGAATCAAGATCAGGTTTTCAAACGTCCAGAACACACTTAAAAGAAAGTCTCCAGAATTAAATAAAACTTTTTTATGGCATTGTAGAAAGGGTCACATCAATGAAACACGATTGACGAAGTTACATAGAGAGGGATATTTGATCCGTTCGAATATCAGTCTTATGCAACTTGTCAATCTTTTCTCATAGGAAAGATGACAAAGACTCTGTTCACTGGACACGGAGTAAGAGCGAGCGAGCTCTTGGGACTCATACACAGCGTCGTGTGTACTCCAATATCTACAGATGCACAAAGTGGTTTTTCCTATTTCATTACTTTTACAGATAATTTCTCTAAGTTAGGACATGTCTTCTTGTGAAAGCATAAATTCGAACCCTTTGAAAAAATCCCGGGAATATAAGAATGAAGTGGAAAAACAAACAGGCAAAAGTATCAAGACACTGAGATCTGATCGACGTGGTGAATACGTAAATTACCGAGTTCCTGGATTACCTAAAAGAGAATGGAATTCTCTCTTGGTTTACGCCTCCATACACACCATAACACAACTGTGTATAGGAAAGGCGGAACAGAACCCTATTGGATATTGTTCATTCCATGATGAGTAACGCTGAGTTGTCATGATCCTTCTAAAGTCATGCACTAGAATCAGCTGCATATCTTTTGAAAAAGGTTTCCTAACAAAACTGTGCCTACCACACCATATCAGATATGGAGTGGGAAGAAACCCTATCTTCAGTATCTAAAGATATAGGGATGTCCAGCCTTTTTTTAAAAGCAGTATGCAGGCAAGCTCGAGGTACGCTCGGTACTGTGTAGGTTTGTGGGATACCCAAATAACTCCAGGGGGTATCTTTCCTATTACGCAGAGGAACAAAAGGGTTTTGTTCCTCGTCATGCCCACTTTGTAGAAAATCATTTTTTTGTAAAAGGAAATAGTGGGAGCGAAATAGAACTGGAAGAAATTCCAGAACCACAAACTATTACTGAAAGTATGGTAGAACCAGAGGTTTCAAAAGAACCGGACATCCCTACGCCAATCAGCAGGACTAGTTGGCTGTCTCATCCGCCCGAGAGATACTACAGTTTTCTCGTAGACGGGGATGAGAGGATTGCATCATTGACAATGATGAGCCAACTAGTTTCCAGAAAGCCATTCAAAGCGGCGACTCGGTAAAATGGCTGGATGAAATGCGGACCGAAATGGAGTCCATGTACACCAACAAAGTATGCACTTTGAACATTGCTCCAGAAGGGGTAAAACCAGTAGGCTGCAAATGGATCTTCAGAAAGAAGATTGGTGTAGATGGATAGGTTGAAACCTATAAGGCTAGACTTTTTGCAAAAAGTTTTTTGTCAAAGACCTGGTTTGGACTATGATGAAACATTTTCTCCAGTGACTATGCTCAAATCCATTCGGATCCTTCTTGCTATTACTGCCTTCCAAGATTGTGAGATCTGGCAGATGGACATAAAGACGACTTTTCTAAATAGTTATTTGGAAGAGTGCGTCTATATGGATCAGCCAGAGGGTTTCATTTAGAGTGGGAGCAGCGGGAAAGTGTGCAAGTTGCTTAAGTCCATTTATGGTCTAAACCAGGCATCGCGGAGTTGGAACATCTGTTTTGATGATGCAGTCAAAGAATTTGACTCTATCAAAAATCCAGATGAACCATGCATATATAGTAAGATATTAGGGAGAACTGTGGTGTTCCTCATCCGGTACGTGGATGACATTCTTTTGATAGGAAATGACATTCCTATACTACAATCAGTCAAAGGATTCTTTTCACAGAGGTTCTCCATGAAAGACCTAGGTGATGCCAACTACATTCTAGGGATCCAGATCTATCGTGATAGATTTAAGACGATGTTGGGACTTTCGCAGTCCAGGTATATCGACACCATACTAAAAAGATTTAGTATGGATGATTCAAAGCGCGGCTATCTACCGGCTTATCATAGAATCACCCTCTCCAAAGAGATGTCTCCCAAGACTGATTTGGAAAGGGCTCGCATGACATCTATACCCTACGCCTCTACGGTAGGCTCTGTAATGTATGCGATGTTGTGTTCCAGACCAGATGTTGCTTACGCACTCAGCGTGGTAAGTCGGTATCAGTCAAACCCACGGGAGAAGCACTGGATAGCAGTAAAGAACATTCTCAAG
This sequence comes from Agapanthus africanus, assembly GCA_030015575.1. NCBI lineage: Eukaryota > Viridiplantae > Streptophyta > Magnoliopsida > Asparagales > Amaryllidaceae > Agapanthus > Agapanthus africanus. Next base: position 823,347,363 of record CM057338.1, on the reverse strand, counting down.
TACCTGAGAAGGACTAAGAAGATGTTCTTGTTGTATGGCAGAAAAGACCTCCAGATCGAGGCCTTTGCTGACTCCAGCGTCCAGAGTGACAAGGATGACTCCAAGTCCATGTCGGGTTATGTCTTTATCCTCAGTGGAGGGGCGGTCTGCTGGAAGAGCTCCAAGCAGGACACCGCTGCAAACTTGACGATGGAAACAGAGTAGTTCGCTGCATGAGACGCCGCAAAAGAGGCTATCTGGATGAGGAAGTTCTTAATAGAACTTCAGGTGGTTCCTTCCATTTGTTGGTCCAATACTTTAGTATTGTGACAATATATGGCGTTATAGATTTAGGGAAGGAACCCAGGTCCCATCAGAGATCCAGACATATCTTGAGGCGGTACCACCTGATCAGGGAGATCGTTGATCCCTAGGAGATCGAGGTGAGGAGAGTAGATACGGAGAACAACACTGCAGATCCACTCACAGAGGTCATCCCTCAAACAGTGTTCGAGAGGCTATTCGAGATCTTCGGTCTGCGATATGCCAGTATATGGCCTTAGTGCAAGTGGGAGATTGTTAGTGATATATGACCTAGAGGTCATTATTGTATCATACTGGATTGTATATTACTTAATGGAAGCTTGGGATATACACGGATATAGTAACAGTCTTGCTCAAAATGGTAGTATGCTACATGGTTTGTTTCTAACTCAATATGTGCATGTGTTTTCTTAGCATATCGCTTATACATATTGGTAGAGCCCTGAAGATATTTGCTTGATTACTAGCGTTATGATGGCAGTCACACTAGTGGGGGAAGGATAGTCTATAAGTACATCCTATATAGGTCCCTAGTCGTAGGATTATCGAAACGGGGCATCGATACTCCACAGTAGACTAGTGTATACGCTTCTCATCCCAGCAGGGGAGATGGTCTGTCCCACAGCCATCAGTACGTCATACTGGAAATAGTATGCATGTGCTCATTTGGTTATGAGTACACTGGACAAGACTCGTCGGGAACTGTTGGTGGGTATTATACCTATCGTCGGGTAGCAGTTCCCAGGTGACATGAGTAAAGCTTAGTCCGTAGACTTGACATTGCTATTTCGCCTCGAGTGTGTTCCTACTGTACTTTGATTACTACTTTACCAAGGCTCAAAGGAGTCGTGCAAACAGGTAGTAGTTGGGTGCAGTCCCAAAACACTTGGAGGTAGTGGCGGTTAGATAGGTGTCACGACCCGAAGGTACGGAACGTGACCGGCACTTAAATTACGAAATATCTAGAGGCATAACGTAATCCAAGCAAGCCGAAGCTCAAAAATCTAAACCATTTAAAATAAGAAGAGTAGGAAAACAAGTTTAAAAGAAACATCAAATTTTCTCAAAAATTTCGGCAGAGTCTCATTTGTAAAAACTGGCCCCAAACGGGTACAAACAAGAAATACATACCCAAGCAATAGCAAAGGCATCCCCAAGCGGAAGCTAGCTCTACGCCAATTAGCGGAAACAACCACGCAAGTAAAATAATATACAACGCCGAAGGGCGAGGAACAAAACTCAGAGGAAAACTAAAATCCACCAGAAAACCATAATAATACAAGCGCGACTCTAAGGTCGAAAGAAAAATAACTGGTCTTCTAAATCTACCAAATAATACAAGTCTGGTTGATGGAGCTTACTAGATACAATTGAAATAAATAAAAATACAACGGCGGTCACTATACAAGTGAACCAACCTACCAAGCAATCACCCTGAATGAAGTGGTATGCTAACAAGCCGCCAAGGAAACCTGTACATCTGAACCTGAAAGAAAATTTGGAAAAACGGGGGTGAGTTGCCAACTCGTGAGTAGAAGACATCTGCGGGTAGAAATCGCATGCACGACGATCTCCTAGGTCATAATAATATACTTAACATAACACTAAACATCTAGTAGTGACAGGGTAATAATTTATGGGTAAGTGCAATACTCAGTTTTCGTGGCAGTGTCACTAAACAGTACTAAATCATATATCTGATGTATGAATGCATCATGAATGACGAAATCCACCACGAAATCTAAAAATCTGTTATAAGAAAACATCAATAAATCCCATATAATAAAACTGAAACATCATCAGTGAAATCGACAGAAATCCGTGTCCAGCATCGACACAATATCTCAATATCTCAATGTCTCAATATCTCGGGCTCCGTCAGTCCGGATCAGCCCATATCATCAAATCTCATGACAATGGTCGGTATCCTCCGGATATCCGCCGCGCCAGACATTACCGGTAGGTAGTCTTCCCCTGCCAGGCACATCGTCTACAACTCGATCTTCTTGCCCCGGCATACCTTACCAGGCCCACCATGTATCCAAAACGGTTCATCCTACTCCTCGAATAGGGTCTCGAAATCCAATAGCAATCATGAAAACACATGGTGGACGACACATACATCATGAGAAAACCGCAACTGGTATTTTAAATATAAGAGAGAGAGAGAGAAGTTATTATAAATTCTTGCGGTTTTCCCCCAAAATCCAGAAATCTCATGGAAATCCGAAATCCAAGAATCAAGAGTAAGTAAACAATGAATATCGGCATAAAGCCCCAGAATAGTACATGAATGAATATATGAATGCATGAAGTATCTATGTAAAGAATGCAATCTCTAAGTTAACACATGAGAGCAATCACACAAGTATTATGTGGTAACTAGCATTCAACTGATTATATCAATGAGATAATATTTTCTAAAGTATACATGACATGGCAATTACCGATGATGATGTGTGTGAGCCGGCAAATATGTATACGTGGAACATGCGCATCATCGGTAATGGTGCTGGTGTCCTAACAGATGGAATCATAACAGTGAAGGGAACATATGTATAAACATGCAGTGAAATGAGAATAACATGAATAAAACAGAGAAAGAGCAATAACCGCAATAACAAAGAATATACATTTCTACAATACGAGTCATACCGTTTTGGTGTTTGTAAAAGCATGAATCGTAGTTTTTAGAAAAATAGGGGCTACGGTGTTTTTGAGAAAAGATACGTCCCTTGAAAAAATCCGTAGTATCCCTCAGCGGTGTTTAAAAATGCGCACGATTCGTTAGTTTTGAAAAAGAAGTATGACTCGAGCCTAAACTAACATCTACATAACCAACTAAGGGACTAAACTCAAGAATTGGTCGAAAGGTAAGAAAAATCCACCTAAAGTCCGAGTCGATATCTCTAGTTGTCGGCGATCCAGTCTTAATAGCGTAACATACAAAGTACGACTTTCTCAAGTCAAGAGTGCGGATCAATCATCACATCTATACTTCGTACGGTAAAATCCATCGTACGGCATCCCAAAATCGGGGTACGGGTCAGCTATCATATATAGGTCATTCATTTGGGTATCAACATCAATCAATATCACAATCTAGGTACTATTCTAAAGTCTCGTATAATCTGATGTCGTCAACACAAATTATCATATATGAACGCACATCGCCTAAACGACCCGTTATAAATATAATACCATATCTCATATAACATCTCGATCAATTGTCAACTATCATATCTATATATATCATCATTCGCATGGTATCATCGGCAAACAATATCATGATTTGGTTATTGATTTAAGTCTCATACATGCCAATTTCATCACATTTCATCGTATAGGTATATATTTCTCATTGCTCAACGATCCGCTATAATATCAAATATCTCACGGCATCATGCCCGATCATATCGACTCATCCCCAAGTATCATATAACATCCTCATATCACATGTATATGTTGTGTGTCTGTGTCTGTGTGTGTGTGTACCTACACACATTTCTATACACACACACACACACATACACCAAGTCAAGTTTATGTGTGTGCGTATGTGTGTGTCTACATGAAACCTACGAATTCCCTCCAAGGAAATCATCCTCTGGTTAAGTCTTTCTAAATCAGTCTAATCCAACTTAAAGTCTTCAATAGTACCCTACTCGCCAAGAATCTAAGGTCACGTCTGACTTCCTAATAATAGTACATAATATCCTTATTCTACGTTTACGGGGGTGCTATACGCCATCCACCTGACTTCCCCCGTAGATATACATCTACTCACTAGGTCCTTGTCTGCTGAAGTCGATGTCGCCATTCTCTTCTTCATCGTCCGAAATCCTCATGAGAGGTACCTATATGCAATATATATAATATCGTAAACCGAAATCGCGGATAAAACCCAAAACGGCAAACGAAACACGCATAGGTCAAAACCTATGACCCGCTCATGTAAAAGAACCAAATAACCCTCGACATCGGCGTACGAACACCAATTGATCGAGAAAAACCCATACGTACCAATCGTGGTTTCAAAAATCACTAATTATAATATGAAATAGATTGTAACTCATCAAAACCTCAAAATAAATCAAATCGATTTATTTCCGAAAACCTAGAAAGCATCAAATAACCGTTTTAATTCGAAACATGATATTTTAACAAAACTAGCGGCCATAATATTCACTAAATATCATAAGTAGATCATACAAACCATTTCTATAATTTAATCTCATCAATTTTCATTAAATCCAAAATTCTAGTTTGCAAAATTATCCAATGTTAACACTTTTAAAGTAACAATGCACAAAACAACAACTAAACTAGGTTTTGCATGATCTAAGGTATTAAACTACAATTTATAATGTTAATAATGTCATGAAAACTCTAATTAGATTTTAATCTCAATTAATTAATCAATTTCTAAAAACCTAGTTTGCAACATTAGCATAATTAGCATAATTTTAAACTAACAATTAGCAACTAGTAACTAGATTAGGTTTTGCATTCCATTAACATGTTAATCTACCCATTAAAACCATGAATAGCATGCGCATGAAAAAAAAATACACAACTCAAAAATGAAGACTCCGTCAAGCATAAAGCAATCATCGGAGTTATGGTGAAAATATCATAAAAACATACTGCTCATAATGAAATCAGTCTCAAATACAGTATAAAAATACCACGTGCGTCCGGTGCGCACGGAAATCGAAACCAAATACAGATGCCACGAATATGCCCAGAAACAAAACGGAGTGCAATGGGTGTGCACCAAAAATATCTTGTCAAGTGCAACGGGCGTGCATGACAACAATTTCAGGTGCATCTAATCTGCACAAATCCCGATTTAGTGCATCTGGTGTGCACAAAATCGCATCAAGTGCGCCAAGCGTGCGCAAAAATCTCATTCAAGTGCACATGGTGCACGAAAACATATATCGAATATTAAAATCGAAAACAGCGGTATACGACATACACCGAATCCAAATCAAGTATACTGCGACAGATAAACTCACAACTATATGCATCAGTGTACACAAGACCAAATCGAAGTACGAAAAGTGCAAGAAAACTATACCGAAAACATGAGTCCAAAATCATGTGAAACTTATATAAACGAAATCAAATCAGTCTCTCAGAATATATCAAATCAAATTAAGTGCAATGGGTATGCACAAAACGAACATCAATACAACTGATATATGGAACACTAATTGAGTGCAATGAATGTGCACGTAGGAAATACCAATCATAAAAAGAAATTCTCAAAATACCAAAATCCGAACAACGGAAATGTGAAATTCAAATCACCAAATCGTAAATCGTAACACCGACGTCAATGTGCTCCTCTTTCCTCTGGTGTCGACTGATTCGAACTCGTCTCTTCGTAGCTGTATGAACGGCGCTACAAACGGCTATACTCATCTCTAGTGTTTCCCAAGTTATGTATCCCATCACATGATATCCGGACTACGTTAAACTTTTCGATCAACTTATCAAAGTCCCAAAATCCCCCGAGATCTCATCACTCGAGTACAGTTTAAAAATATCCAGTAAATGCCACAGCACCTGTGGACCAGCCGTAGAAGGGCAAACCTAAGCCTTACTAATGGCATCGCGGAACTGCCGCAAACCCTAAGGTTCAAAGGCGTTCTCATGGCCATTATGTCGAGTTAGGGTTTCATTCTTCTATAGGGTCCATAGAATTACCTGCATGTTCTTCCGAATACCTTAAATTTGGGAAAATGGGTTTCTGACATTCGTTCGAACCTTTTAACTTCGTTTAGACGACATGTGAATACTCTTCCTCCGTACGCTAAACAATGCCTCGATCCTCAAGAATAGACTACTAGCGGTCATCACATTCTAACCGGTCTCTGGCAGTGGCCCGATCATCTGGTGCAGATATCAAACTCTCGCGTCCATAAGAAAACATAGTAAATGACATATCGAAACACTCATGCTGACCGCAACTCTAGCTACAGCTCTTTCTGCCCGCGCGACCGCGGTAACAGAAACCACCATCTGACATCGATGAAGATAGATCATAGGAACGAATAAAAATACAGTGCATAGAAATGTACATCCCAAGGCTCCTTAAGGGGAGTAGCGTATCGTAAGTATGCCGCGGAACATACCCTTGGTACGTCACTCTACTTTAGTCACCTATTCCATCAACCAAGGGTCATCCTACACTAGAAGGTAAAACCTAACGCTCTGATACCAACTTTGTCATGACCCGAAGGTACGGAACGTGACCGACACTTAAATTACGAAACATCTAGAGGCATAACGTAATCTAAGCAAGCTGAAGCTCAGAAATCTAAACCATTTAAAAGAAGAAGCGTAGGAAAACAATTTTAAAAGCAACATCAAATTTTCTCAAAAAATTCGGCAGAGTCTCCTTTGTAAAAACTGGCCCCAAACGGGTACAAACAAGAAATATATACACAAGCAATAGTAAAGGCATCCCCAAGCGGGAGCTAGCTCTACGCCAATTGGCGGAAACAACCACGCAAGCAAAATAATATACAACGCTGAAGGGCGAGGAACAAACTCAGAAGAAAAGCAAAATCCACCAGAAAACCATAATAATACAAGCACGACTCTAAGGTTGAAAGAAAAACAACTGGTCTTCTAAATCTACCAAATAATACAAGTCTGGTCGATGGAGCTTAATAGATACAACTGAAATAAATAAAAGTACAACGACAGTCACGATACAAGTGAACCAACCTACCAAGCAATCATCCTGAATAAAGTGGTATGCCAACAAACCTCCAAGGAAACCTGTACATCTGAACCCGAAAGAAAATTTGGCACAACGGGGGTGAGTTGCCAACTCGTGAGTAGAAGACATCTGCGGGTAGAAATCGCATGCATGACGATCTCCTAGGTCATAATAATATACTTAACATAACACTAGACATCTAGTAGTGACAGGGTAATAATCTATGGGTAAGTGCAATACTCAGTTCTCGTGGCAGTGTCACTAAACAGTACTAAATCATATATCTGATGTATGAATGCATCATGAATGAGGAAATCCACCACGAAATCTAAAAATCTGATATAAGAAAACATCAATAAATCCCATATAATAAAACTGAAACATCATCAGTGAAATCGACAGAAATCCTTGTCCAGCATCGACAAAATATCTCAATATCTCAAGTCTCAATATCTCAATGTCTCAATATCTCGGGCTCCGTCAGTCCAGATCGGCCCATATCATCAAATCTCACGACAACGGTCGGTATCCTCCGGATATTCGTCGCGCCAGACATCACCGGTAGGTAGTCTTCCCCTGCCATGCTCATCGTCTACAACTCGAGCTTCTTGCCCCGGGTACCTTACCGGGCCCACCATGTACCCAAAACGGTTCTTCCTACTCCTCGAATCGGGTCTCGAAATCCAACAGCAATCATGAAAACTCATGGTGGACGACACATACATCACAAGAAAACCGCAACTGGTATTTTAAATAAGAGAGAGAGAGAGAAAGAGAGAAGTTATTATAAATTCGTGCGGTTTTCCCCCAAAATCCAGAAATCTCATAGAAATTCGAAATCCAAGAATCAAGAGTAAGTAAACAATGAATATCGGCATTGTTAGTGTATATGCCCTAGAGGTTATTACTGTATCATACTAGTTTGTATATTACTTGATGGAAGCTTGGGATATTCACAGTTGTATAGACAATCTTGCTCGAAATGGTAGTATGCTACTTGGTTTGTTTCTACTTTAATGTGTGCATGTGTTTCTTTAAGCATATCGCCTATGCACATTAGTGGAGCCCTTAGGATCTTTGCTTGATTACCAGCATTGTGATGGCAGTCACACTAGTGGGGGCTGGGTAATCTACAAGCACATCCTTATAAAGGTCCCTAGTCGTAGGATTATCGAGACGGGGCATCGATACTCCGGAGTAGACTAGTGTATGTGCTTCTCATCCCAGCAGGGGAGATGGTCTGTCCCACAGCCGTCAGTACGTCGTACTTGAGATAGTATGCGGGTGCTCGTTAGGTTACGAGTACACTAGACAGGACTCGCTGGGAACTGTTGGTTGGTACTATGCCTATCGTCAGTTATCAGTTCCCGGATGACAAAAGTACATCTTAGTCCGCTGACTTGACACTGTCACTTCGCCTCGAGTGTGTTCCCACTGTTTTTAGATTGCTACCCTACCACGGCTCAAATGAGTCGTGCAAACAGGTAGCAGTTGGGTGCAGTCCCGAAGCACTTGGAGGCAGTGACGGTTAGACAGGATTCGTCTATCTCAGTATTTGGGGTTGATACCGCGCTGTGTTTAGAAGAGCCGTTAAACGAAGTCCCTGGCCAGGGCAAGCGAGATATACTGGTAGGTTTTCCAATGTTATCTCAGGGTGTTCTGGGCTACACTCCGACACGACTTGTACCGCTATTAGGGGACTGACGTTTACCGCCCCTCTAGGCCCGCCATGCGATATTCTCAGACGAACAGACCGGACTGTATGGAAATTGTCACATTCAGGCTCAGTAGGAGTTCGGATGGGTTCACCTCATCAGTCTTCTTGTCGGCATCTACCTAGGGACCATTACGTACAGCTAGTACTGCTTGTGACCTGTGGTTAAACCCACCGCCAGCGTAGTGTCGAGTCTTTAGATTCCCACACAGAGGGCTATTCGCCTTTGGGCAAAACAGAGTAGAGGTTGCATGGTTTTGCGACGGGGTTCGTTCACATCCGCGCACTTGTGCACGTTTGGTGTCCGGGCAGTTATTACTAGAGGGCTTTGGTTTAAGCCAGACCCTATTATATGTTTTGGGATTGGTTTTATCTCATTGTATTCGTGTTCCTCGAAACACGGATGCGGGTGTGTATGCACAGTTGACAGAGGCAGAGGAATCTCATTAGGGTTGTTGACCGTTGACTTTTTCTAAACCCTAATGAGAATGATAAATATGATTAATAATATTAATTAAGGATAATTGTGCCATGGTTGAGTTGACCATTTGACTTTTGTTGACTTTTTGACTTCGGTTGACTATTGTTGACCAATTGACCATCATCATTTCACTTGCAAGATGCTTCTTGTTTCTTGCAAATGCATTAAATGATGAAATAATAATGGTCATTCATAAACTAACCATCACAATTTGTTAATTATTATTATTATTATCATTATTCTTATTTTGAGAGTATGGTTGTAAAAAAGCATTCTCATTCTCTTTTGCTCTTTCTCTCTCATATGTTTAGCTCATCCTCTTCCTCTCTCTCAAAGCTCCTATCTCTCATGTGTTGAGAACCATGAGCTCTTGAGATAAAACCACCAAAATTCCTCTCTACTCATTCTAGGGTTCTAGGTTTAGCAAGCCAAGCACTTTAGTTACCTCTAGGTTGAGGTAGGAGCTCTAGGTAGAGGCCTTCGGGTGGAACCTTCTTCGGCAAAGAGAAGACGACGAGGAGGAGCCGTTCAAACCACTCCAAGGAGCATGAAGAGAAGGAGTTAAAGACCTAGGTATAACCTTCTAACCGAGTAGCTAAACTTGTAGTTATTTTGCTAGGTTTTTGTTTAGCAAAGATCCTCCAATTCTAGTCCATGTTACCTTGCGTCAAAAATCGTTTTTTACCTATTCCGCCTCCCCTTAAGAACCGGGGTGGGTAACGTGGACTTACAGTGGTATCAGAGCCTAGCTAAACTGCAACTAGCATGTTATCAAAGTGATTAGAATTTCGATCCGGAAAAAAATCGCGAAACATGTCAAAAATTCATACTTTCTGCCGATTTTTAAAACTGCTTTAAAAATAATTCCACATACCTTAAAATTCGGTGCAGGGTTTTTTAGGAACATGCGGCAAAAACGAGCTCACGACTCGGTCAACGCGCCGCAGAACTGCGGTGAAACCACGCGTTTCGTCGCGGATCTGCGGCCGAGTTGACTCGGCCGCGACTCGGGTTTGCTGCAGTTTCTTCAGTATTATGTTTTGGGATTTTTTAGATATTTTGTTTCTACCCAGATTATCCAGAGAACAATGTTGTATTTGGGGTAGTTACAAATTGGTATTTTGATCGATGTTCTACAAACTTTTACTAAATGGTTATATCTGTAATGTGATATATGCACTGAACGTCGACTAATCGCTATACTTCGATTAGTTGGGGTTGTACATATCTGTGATTTGTAATGTTTTTGGATTGTGTATATGAACTTGTTGGATTGTCGCAGATGAATAGCCAGGGTTTTGTGAGATGAGAGTTTTCTTTATCTTTCATTTGATGTAATATGTAAATTGATGTAATATTATTTTATGGTCGCACATCCGGGATGAGGTTGTAGCTGCCATTGTATATTATATCTTTTACTGTTTTTGCTCCTAGGATAGACCCAAGGTGGGGTGCACAAACTACCAGGTACATTAAAGTGCCGAGTGGCCTACTCACGTTGTTGAGTGAGGTTGCTTCACTTCGGGTACTTGGCGGGTAGTTTGCCGCACTCTTAGGGGTCTAAGGTGGGGTTTGGCTATTCATCGCGAACGTGTAATCCATATTTCGTTGCAGGCTCGAACGAAGCACGGATTCCTAGCATATCCAATGTGTTCATCTGTGATCTGGAATGGCTATCGTTGCATCTGACGAATGTATATATCTATATATGATATCTAGTAGGCGTTGCTTATGTTTTGCATCCGCGCTAGTCCAGCCCCCGCTCTGTCGTTAGTTAAGTAACCTAACGGGTGATGACGGGGCCCCGTGGCGAATGCGGATGGTATAAGCGTACGTCATATTTTCGTTGTTTTCTGCAATGGTAGGATTAATTGATGGGACACATTAAATTAATGCAAGAAAATAAACCAAAGTTAAAATCGTTGGAACAATTTCAAAACCACTCGGTTTCTTTTCAAAACAACTTTTAAACGCGGAGCTTAAACCACTTCTTTTAAAATCTATGAGGTTCCTTCGATTATATCAAGTTCACTACGTTCACAGTTTTGCCAAAACCATTTGTAGCCCTCCATCATTTCAGTTAAATATTCGGTAGTATTCAAGCTATGTATTTTGACCTACGCCAAGGCATAGTGATTGGTAGCCGCCGGATATTTATCTGTTGCATAGATAGATGCGTTGGTTTGAGACAGTCGTACTGCCATTTTGGCCTACGTCAAGGGTATGTACGGGTGGGTTCAAATTAACCTGGTAAATGATGGGTAGAACTTGACATGTGACTTATGATATTTTGGCCTACGTCAAGCTCATAAGCGCATGGGGCAAAAATCCACATCGGGGGTTTCTAAAGAAACTGAAACTTGCTAGTGCTGCATACCATTTAGAGTGTGATGATTCTGGTAGGATTCCTTCAGCTTTATCACACGATGATATTTGGATCCCGATCTTACTGTGAGTATATGCTACTCCTCGGGAAACTTTCTCACTTAACTATCAATGCTATAAACCATGTAGGTGTCTAGAAAGGTGTTAGCGAGCTATGCCCATAGGGAAAAGAGGTTATTTAATTAAGGAACTTCGCGAAAACGTCGTAAAACCTCACTCGAAGTACCAACACTGGCCCGGCTGAACGGTTAAGCAAGCATTGTACGGTGAGATTGATCCCGACTAATTTTTCTTTTTTGGTTTGAGGAAGGATTCGAGAAACAGTGGGAGCCATCCTGTTTAGACAAACTAAAAACCACTCTAAACTTGCAAGAGCATCATGCTAAAGTGTTTTTTCTCTCTCTCTTAATTGCAGCGACCAAACATCATGACCGGACTTAAGTTACTACTAGATAAAAATATACTGATAGGGCTAAACTACAAAGATTGGCTCAGGAATGTCAAAATGGCAATCACTTATGACAAGTTGGGGTATCTCCTTACCACCAAAGCTCTCCCTGTCCCAGGTCCTCAATCCAGCATCACGGATAAGGAAATCCGTAAGACCTGGGAGATTGATTGCGCGAAGGCTAAGTGCCTCGTGCTTGCCTGTATGGACAATGAACATCAGAGGAGGCACGAGAATATAGACCTTGAATCCATATTTCTCCATACTAAGGAACTATATGGAGAGCAATCCCGTATTGCCAGATACGAAGTCTCGAAAAAGTTGTTTTCGGCGAGATTGGCCGTCGGATAATCTGTAGCGGAACACGTGCTTAAGATGATTAGCTACATTGAAGAGCTCGCGGACCTCGGGACCACGTTAGAGAACGAGCTCTACACTGACTTGATTCTCCAGTCCCTTCCTTCCACTTACGCCCAGTTTATCCTGAACTTCAACATGCAAGGAAAAGAAGTTGAACTTCCGGAACTCCTCAACATGTTGAGGAGTGCAGAGGGCACCTTACAGAAAGTAAGGGAAACATCCACTTTGTCTGTTGGAGGACCTTCCTCTTCTAGGTCTAAGGCGAAAGCCAAGGGAAAGAATAAGAAGAACCCCACCAAACCAAGGGGCGGTGTTAGTAAAGTGGAAGCCAAGAGAAAGGCAAAGGTAGCAAAGGTTGCGGGACAACTTGTGGGGAAGGAAGAGTGATTTTATTGTCATAAGAAATGACACTGGAAGAAAAATTGCAGGGCTTGGAAGGCCAAGAACCAGGACCCGAAGCAAGTTGTGGTTTCTGCTTCAGGTGTGTATGTTATTGAAAACTGTCTATCAGTAAACTCTACTTCCTGGGTATTGGATACCGGATCAGGATCTCATATCTATAATTCTTTGCAGGAACTGAGAAAGCATAGAATTTTGAAGGCAGGTGATATGACCCTCAGAGTTGCAAACGGAGCTGGCATGGATGCTGAGTCCATGGGGGACTATCACTTCGGATTGTCAGATAGACATGTTTTGGTTTTGCGTGACTGTTATTTTGTACCCAGTGCGACTTGTAATATCATATCTGTATCTTTAATGTCTAAAGAAGGTTATGATTTCGCATTTGTAAGCGATGTTGTAAACATTCACCTTAATCATGTTCTGATTGGGTCGGGTACATTAAACAACGGTATATACGTATTGAACCAACCACAGATTTTAAATGTCCAGAATACACACAAAAGAAAGTCTCCAGAAATAAATCATGCTTTCTTATGGCATTGTAGACTGGGTCACATCAATGAGACAAGGTTAACTAAGTTGCATAAAGAAGGATATTTGGATCCGTTCGAATATCAATCATATGCATCTTTTCAATCATGTCTCAAAGGAAAGATGACAAAGACTCCGTTCACTGGACATGGAGTAAGAGCGAGCAAGCTTTTGGGACTCATACAAAGCGATGTATGAGGTCCAATGTCTACATATGCGCGAAGTGGTTATTCTTACTTCATTACTTTTACGGATGATGTTTCAAGGTTCGGACATGTCTTCTTAATGAAGCATAAATCTGAAGCCTTTGAAAAATTCCAGGAATACAAGAATGAAGTAGAAAAACAAACAGGCAAAAGTATCAAGACACTGAGATCTGATCGAGGTGGTGAATACTTGTGTGCCGAGTTCCTGTGTTACTTAAAAGAGAATGGAATTCTCTCTCAACTTACTCCTCCATACACCCCACAACATAATGGTGTATCGGAGAGACGGAACCGAACCCTATTGGATATGGTACGTTCCATGATGAGTAACGCTAAGTTGCCGCGATCTTTCTGGGGATATGCACTAGAATCAGCTGCATATCTTTTTAACCGAGTTCTAACTAAGGATGTGCCTACTACACCATATCAGATGTGGAGTGGGAAGAAACCCTATTTTCAATATCTGAAGATTTGGGGATGTCCAGCTTTTGTCAAAAAGCAGCATGCGGACAAACTCGAGGCACGCTCAGTAAAGTGCAAGTTTGTAGGATACCCAAAGAACTCCAGGGGGTATCTTTTCTATTACGCAGAAGAACAAAAGGTTTTTGTCTCTCGTCATGCCCACTTTCTGGAACATCAGTTCTTAGAAAAAGAAATAAGTGGGAGCGTAATAGAACTGGAAGAAATTTCAGAACCACAAGCTATTATTGAAAGCTTAGAAGAACCAGAAGGTTCGAAAGAACAGGACATTCCTGCGCCGCTCCACAGGAGTAGTAGGCAGTCTCATCCGCCCGAGAGATACTACGGTTTCCTCATAGACGGGGATAGAGAGGATTGCATCATTGATAATGATGAGCCGACTAGCTTCGAGCAGGCCATTCAGAGCACTAACTCGGGAAAATGGCTGGATGCAATGCGGACCGAGATGGAGTCCATGTACACCAACAAAGTATGGACTTTAGACATTGCTCCAGAAGGGGTAAAACCCGTAGGCTACAAATGGATCTTCAAAAGGAAGATTGGTGTAAATGGACAGGTTGAAACCTATAAGGCTAGACTTGTTGCAAAGGGTTTTCGTCAAAGACCTGGTTTGGACTATGACGAAACCTTTTCTCCAGTAGTTATGCTCAAATCCATTCGGATCCTTCTTGCCATTGCTGCCTTCCATGATTATGAGATTTGGCAGATGGACGTAAAAACCGCTTTTCTAAATGGAAATTTAGAGGAGTGTGTCTATATGGACCAGTCAGAGGGTTTCATTCAGAGTGGGAGCAGCGAGAAGGTGTGCAAGTTGCTTAAGTCCATTTATGGACTGAAGCAGGCATCGCGGAGTTGGAACATCTATTTTGATGAGACGGTCAAAGAATTTGCCTTTATCAAAAATCCAGATGAACCATGCATCTAAAGTAAAATTGTAGCACGAACTGTCGTATTCCTCGTTTTATACGTGGATGACATTCTCTTGATAGGAAATGACATTCCTATACTACAATCTGTCAAAGGGTTCTTGTCACACAGGTTCTCCATGAAAGACCTGGGTGATGCCTCTTACATTCTGGGGATCCGGATCCATCATGATAGGTCCAAGAGGATATTAGGACTTTCACAGTCCAGGTACATCGACACCATACTGAAAAGATTCAGTATGGAAGATTCCAAGCACGGTAATTTACCGGCTTGTCACGGGATCACCATCTCCAAAGAGATGTCTTCCAAGACTGATTTGGAAAGGGGTTGCATGTCTATTATACCATACGCCTCTGCGGTAGGCTCTATAATGTATGCGATGTTGTATACTAGACCAGATGTAGCTTATACACTGAGTGTGGTAAGTCGGTATCAGTCAAACCCTGGGGAGAAGCACTAGATAGCGGTAAAGAACATTCTGAAGTACCTGAGAAGGACTAAGGACATGTTTTTTGTTTACGGCGGAAAAGACCTCCAGATGGAGACCTTTACCGACTCCAGCTTCCAGAGTGACAAGGATGACTCCAAATCCATGTCGGGTTATGTCTTTACCCTTAATGGAGGGGCGGTGTGTTGGAAGAGTTCCAAACAGGAAACCGTTGCTTACACGACGATGGAAGCGGAATATATCGCTGTATCTGCTGCCGCAAAAGAAGCCGTCTGGATGAGGAAGTTCTTGACAGAACTTCATGTGGTTCCGTCCATTGTTGATCCAATACCTCTGTATTGTGACAACAACGGGGCTATAGCTTTAGCGAAGGTACCCAGGTCCCATCAGAAGTCCAGACACATCTTGAGGCGGTATCACCTGATCAGGGAGATCGTGGATCGCCGGGAGATCGAGGATCGGAGGGTTGCTACAGAAGATAACACTGCAGATCCATTCACGAAGGCCATACCCCAGACTCAATTCGAGCGGCTGATCGAGATGATAGGTCTTCGATACACCAGTACATGGCCTTAGTGCAAGTGGGAGATTGTTAGTGTATATGCCCTAGAGGCCATTACTATATCATACTAGTTTGTATATTACTTGATGGAAGCTTGGGATATTCATAGTTGTATAGACAATCTTGCTCGAAATGGTAGTATGCTACTTGGTTTGTTTCTACTGTAATGTGTGCATGTGTTTCTTTTAGCATATCGCATATGCATATTAGTGGAGCCCTTAGGATCTTTTCTTGATTACCAGCGTTGTGATGGCAGTCACACTAGTGGGGTCTGGGTAATCTACAAGCACATCCTTATACAGGTCCCTAGTTATAGGATTATCGAGACGGTGCATCGATACTCCGGAGTAGACTAGCGTATGCGCTTCTCATCCCAGCAGGGGAGATGGTCTGTTCCACAGCCGTGAGTACGTCGTACTTGAGATAGTATGCGGGTGCTCGTAAGGTTACGAGTACACTGGACAGGACTCGCTAGGAACTGTTGGTTGGTACTATGCCTATCGTCAGTTATCAGTTCCCAGGTGACATGAGTACGGCTTAGTCCGCTGACTTGACACTGTCACTTCGCCTCGAGTGTGTTCCCACTGTTCTTAGATTGCTACCCTACCACGGCTCAAATGTGTCGTGCAAACAGGTAGCAGTTGGGTGCAGTCCTGAAGCACTTGGAGGCAGTAACGGTTAGACAGGATTCGTCTCTCCCGGTATTGGGGGTTGATATCGCGCTGTGTCTAGGAGAGCCATTACACGAAGTCCCTGGTCAGGGCAAGCAAGATATACTGGTAGGTTTTCCAATGTTATCTCAGGGTGTTCTGGGCTACACTTCGACACGACTTGTACCGCTATTAGAGGACTGACGTTTACCGCCCCCTAGGCCCGCCATGAGATATTCTTAGACGAACAGACCGGACTGTATAGAGATTGTCACATTCAGGCTTATTAGGAGTTCGGATGGGTTCACCTCATCAGTCTTCTTATCGGCATCTACCTAGGGACCGTTACGTACAGCTAGTAACGCTTGCGGCCTGTGGTTAAACCTACTGCCAGTGTAGTTTCGAGTCTTTAGAGTCCCACACAGAGGGTTATTCGTCTTTGGGCAAAACAGAGTAGAGGTCGCATGGTTTTGCAACGGGGTTCGTTTATATCTGCGCACGTGTGGACGTTTGGTGTCCGGGCAGTTATTACTAGCGGGTTTTGGTTTAAGCCAGATCCTAGTATATGTTTTTGGATTGGTTTTATCTCATTGTATTCGTGTTCCTCGGAACACGGATGTGGGTGTGTATGCACAGTTGACAGAGGCAGAGGAATCTCATTAGGGTTGTTGACCATTGACTTTTTCTAAACCCTAATGAGAATGAGAAATATGATTAATAATATTAATTAAGGATAATTGTGCCATGGTTGAGTTGACCATTTAACTTTTGTTGACTTTTTGACTTCGGTTGACCGATTGACTATTGTTGACCAATTGACCATCATCATTTCACTTGCAAGATGCTTCTTGTTTCTTGCAAATGCATTAAATGATGAAATGATAATGGCCATTCATAAACTAATCATCACAATTTCTTAATTATTATTATTATTATTATTATCATTATTCTTATTTTGAGAGCATGGTTGTAAAAAAGCATTCTCATTCTTACTTGCTCTTTCTCTCTCATATGTTTAGCTCATCCTCTTCCTCTCTCTCAAAGCTCTCATCTCTCATGTGTTAAGAACCATGAGCTCTTGAGATAAAACCACCAAAATTCCTCTCTACTCATTTTAGGGTTCTAGGTTTAGCAAGCCAAGCACTTTAGTTACCTCTAGGTTGAGGTAGGAGCTCAAGGTAGAGGCCTTCGGGTGGATCCTTTTTCGGCAAAGAGAAGACGACGAGGAGGAGCCATTCAAACCACTCCAAGGAGTAAGAAGAGAAGGAGTTCAAGATCTAGGTATAACCTTCTAACCGAGTAGCTAAACTTGTAGTTAGTTTGCTAGGTTTTTGTTTAGCAAAGATCCTCCATTTCTAGTCCATGTAACCATACGTCAAAAATCGTTTTTTACCTATTCCGCCTCCCCGTAAGAACCGGGATGGGTAACGTGGACTTACAGGCATAAAGCCCCAGAATAGTACATGAATGAATATATGAATGCATGAAGTATCTATGTAAAAAATACAATCTCTAAGTTAACACATGAGAGCAATCACACAAGTATTATGTGGTAACTAGCATTCAGCTGATTATATCAATGAGAAAATATTTTCTAAAGTGTACATGACATGGCAATTACCGATGATGATGTGTGTGAGCCGGCAAATATGTGTACGTAAAACATGCGCATCATCGGAAATGGTGCTTGTGTCCTAACAGATGGAATCATAACAGTGAAGGGAACATATGTATAAACATGCAGTGAAATGAGAATAACATGAATATAACAGAAAAAGAGTAATAACCGCAATACCAAAGAATAAACATTTCTATAATACGAGTCATACCGTTTTGGTGTTTGAAAAAGCATGAATCATAGTATTTAGAAAAATAGGGGCTACGGTGTTTTTGAGAAAAGATACGTCCTTTGAAAAATCTATAGTATCCCTCGGCGGTGTTTAAAAATGCGCACGATTCGTTAGTTTTGAAAAATAAGTATGACTCGAGCCTAAACTAACATCTACCCAACCGACTAAGGGACTAAACTCAAGAACTGGTCGAAAGATAAGAAAAATCCACCTAAAGTCCGAGTCGATATCTCTAGTAGTCGGCGATCCAGCCTCAATAGCGTCACATACAAAGTACGACTTCTTCAAGTCAAGAGAGCGGATCAATCATCACATCTATACTTCGTACGGTAAAATCCATTGTACGGTATCCCAAAATCGGGGTACGGGTCATCTATCATATATAGGTCATTCATTTGGGTATCATCATTAATCAATATCACAATCTAGGTACTATTCTAAAGTCTCGTATAATCCGATGTCATCAACACAAATCATCATATATGAACGCACATCGCCCAAACAATCCATTATAAATATCATACTATATCTTATATCACATCTCGATCATTCACATGGTGTCATCGGCAAACAATATCATGATCTGGTTACCGATTTAAGTCTCATACATGCCAATGTCATCACACTTTTCATCGTATAGGTATCTATTTTCTCATTGCCCAATGATCCGCTATAATATCAAATATCTCACAGCATCATGCCCGATCATATCGACTCATCCCTAAATATCATATAACATCATCATATCACATGTATATGTTGTGTGTGTGTGTGTACACACACACACATACATACCTACACACATTCCTATATATATATATATATACACACACATATACACCAAGTCAAGTTTATGTGTGTGCGTGTATGTGTGTGTGCCTACATGAAACCTACGAATTCCCTCCAAGACAATCATCCTCTGGTTAAGACTTTCTAAATCAGTCTAATCCAACTTAAAGTCTTCAATAGTACCATACTCGCCAAGAATATAAGGTCACGTCCGACTTCCTAATAATAGTACATAATATCCTTATTCTACATTTGCGGGGGTGCTATATGCCATCCACCCGACTTCCCCCATAGATATATATCTACTCACCAGGTCCTTGTCTACCGAAGTCGATGTCGCCGTTCTCTTCTTCATCGTCCTAAATCCATGTGAGAGATACCTATATGCAACATATATAATATCGTAAACCAAAATCGCGGATAAAAACCAAAACGGCAAACGAAACGCGCATCGGTTAAAACCTATGGCCCGCCTATGCAAAAGAACCAAATAACCCTCGATATCGGCGTACGAACACCAATTGATCGAGAAAAACCTAGACGTACCAATCATGGTTTCATAAATACTAATTATAATATGAAATAGATTGTAACTCATCAAAACCTCAAAATAAATCAAATCGATTTATTTCTGAAAACGTAGAAAGCATCAAATAACCGTTTTAATTCGAAACATGATATTTTAACAGAACTAGCGGCCATAATATTCACTAAATATCATAAGTAGATCATACAAACCATTTCTATAATTTAATCTCATCAATTTTCATTAAATCCAAAATTCTAGTTTGCAAAATTATCCAATTTTAACGCTTTTAATGTAACAATGCACAAAACAACAACTAAACTAGGTTTTGCATGATCTAAGGTATTAAACTACAATTTATAATGTTAATAATGTCATGAAAACTCTAATTATATTTTAATCTCAATTAATTAATCAATTTCTAAAAACCTAGTTTGCAACATTAGCATAATTAGCATAATTTTAAACTAACAATTAGCAACTAGTAACTAGATTAGGTTTTGCATTCCATTAACATGTTAATTTACCCATTAAAACCATGAATAATTGATAAAAACCCTAATTTGATTTATAAACTAATTCTTGAATTTTGAATCATAAAATTAAAACCATAATTAAACTTCTAATCAAGGTAGACTAAGGTAATTTAGCAACAATTTGAACATGGTTTAGGATTATACCTCCAACTTGAGATCCAAACATGCAAACTTGTCTCCAAAATGATCTCGTTGCTCCAAGGATTCAAGAAAGATTGATCGAAGAATAATAGGTAGAGATTGGATTAGGAATTTGTGAGGTTTTATTTTTGATTTTTGATGAATTTTTGGAGATTTTTGATGCAAAATGAAATGGGGAAATTTTTTGGGCAGCCAAGATGAGGGCTCAGCCAAGGAGAGGGGAGAGAGAGAGTGAGGTGAAAATGTGTGGTATTGTGTAGAAGACTTCTATAATAATTACATCCTTTATGTCATTTCATATTTATTTGATTTTATTTATTTTCTTTTCTAAATAAATGCTAGAAAAATCTGGAACCATGGAGAATTTTGAGAAAGAATTTTGCATGTTACACACTTGATTCCAATATGTCATGGTTCACATTTGTCAAATTAACCCATTCCAATTTGCAATTTACACTAATTTAATATATATTTAAAAGCTTATAATAATATTTGAAACAATTAATTTAGGAAAAATATTTAATTAAACTAACAATTTATAATTCACTAAATAATATCAATTACTAGCAATTACATAGTTAAAATAGGCATATTTAAGTCTATTTTGAAAAATAATTATCGTTGAGTTTTACGGAAAATACGGTTTATTTTACCGATTATCAGAAAATTCACCTAATGGATTTTATTTATCTAATTATTTATTTATTTCTTTTTAAAATGTTACAATAGGATCCGTCTCTCCCGCAATTGGGGGTTGATATCGCGCTGTGTTCGGAAGGCCATTACATAAAGTCCTTGGGCAAGGAAAGCGAGATTTACCGGTAGGTACTCCAGTAGTTTCTCAGGATGTTTTGGGCTACTCTCCGACATTACTTATTGCGCTATTAGGGGTCTGACGATTACCGCCCCCTAGGCCCGATATGCGATACTCTTAGACGAACAGACCGGACTGTATAGAGATTGTCACATTCAGGCTCAGTAGGAGTTCGGATGAGTTTACCCATCGGCCTTCTTATCGACAAATACCTGGGCAGCCGTTACGTGCAGCTAGTACCGCTTGCAGCTTGTGGTTAAACCCACTGCCAGCATACTGTCGAGTCTTTAGAGTCCCACATAGAGAGTTTCCATAAATTGGTCAAAAGATGTAGATGCCATATGGTTTTACGGCAGGGCTTTGATCATGTACGTGTACTTGTGCGCGTATGATGATCGGGCGGATAATACTAGTGGACTTTGGTTTAAGCCGGATCCTATTATTATATTGATGGATTAGTTTCGTCTCTTAGTATTCGTGTTTCTCGGAACACGGATGCTGGTATGTATATACAGCTGAGAGGGGCATTCTTGTAATTACTCAAGATTGCTTATAGAAGGAGACACCTCATTAGGGTTTTGATTATTTATATAATTAAAACAATAATGAGGTGGAGGAAATATATTGTTATATTGATATATGATAATTTAAGCATGGCTACTTGGTTTGAACATTCAAGCATGGTTTGACTTTAGGTATTTTGTGAGATATTTTTAGCACTAGATATTTTAGGAGAGATATTTTTACTTGACATACTAATGGTCATATCAAGAGAGCCATCACAATTATCATTTGTAAAAATACTTTCTCTTTCCTCAAGTTCCATCTTCTTCTTCCTCTCAACCCTTAACGTCTCATGAGTTGAGGAAACTAGGGTTCCAAGAGACAAATAAATCCATCTTCTTTATCTACATCACCTAAGTCATCTAGTTTAGCAAACTGGGTGCCTTAGTTACCTCGGATTTGAGGCGGGAGCTCGGACTATAGACTCTCGGGTGGATCGTCTTTGACTTGAGGAAGCCGACGAGGAAGTTACGATCCGTTTCGATCCTCGGAGCCTATGATGATGAGGAGGACAGCGAGAAGACCCAAAGGACACGATACTACGAGGTATAACATTCATCCGAGTAGTTAAACCTTAAGTAGTTTGCTAGCTATGGTTTATGTTCGGTCCTTGGTTCTGGTCGGTGTTGCGAAGCCCGTAAAAATCAGTTTTTTCAATTTCTACCTCCCCGCAAACACGTGGGGCGCGCGACATCGACTTATAGTCATATCCCCCAAGCTGCCCTACAAGTAGTCTAATATCGACTCTTGTATACAATCCACGGGCAAAAATAAACAATTCCCCCACCAAGTTCCACCAATGGTGAGAAATATCCCCATGAAGAGATCGATACTTGTAAGTCCTCTCGACTTATAAGGAGAAAATACTCTTATAAGATCCTTATGACTTATGAGAGAAAAACACACTTAGGAATTCTCACGACTCCTAAGGAGAAAATACACCTACAAGATCCTCTTGACTCGTAGGGAGAAATACATTTATGAGGCTCTTACGGCTCATAAAGTCAAAAGGCCTTAGTCCACGGATCCTAACCCTGTTTGCTAAGCAACCTTTGTCCAAACCAACAAAGGCAAATGATGATTCGCTCCTAGCAATATCCCAGTTGTAGCGATACTGATGCCTAAATAGATATCAAATTTTATGTCCTCTCACGGCAAATGATGATTCCCTCCTGACAATATTCTAATGGTGGCAATGTTGATGCCAAGATTGGTATTAGACTTCAAATCCCTAACTAAAAAAAAGAGCTAAAATGATAGGGTAACTCTCAATAAAAAAAACGAGTAAAAACAAAAAAAAAAGCCGAAATGATTGGGCACCGCGATAAATAGCCGAAATGATTGGGCAATCACGACTTTCGCGACATAAAAGATGAAAAGACAGAGCATCGCGGAAATAAATAAAAAAATGATGAAAATGAAACTTTTCTGCCCTGCAAGTATGTCCATATTGAATCTTGTATACGATCTATGGGCACAAATAAAGGAAAGGGAACCATATTTTCTCACCACGCTTCGTCAAAAGGATCTCCGAGACTTGCTAGTACATATACCACCTAGAGACTATCCCTGCGTTCCCCCCTCTTTCCAGCAGGGGCGGACACAGCAATCAAATAAAATGAATTGACAGCAAAATCCTAGCTTCGGGTCTTAATGGCAACATCTACAGCCTAGAGATCGGCACGACGTACTTCTCATGCCAGCAGGATGCAGACACAACATCAACAAAGACCTAAGGGTCAAATAAAAATGGAGTAATGGAAAAATCTTAGCTCCAAGTCTTGATGGTTCATATACAAGCTAGAGACTATCTTGGCGTTCCACCTCATTTCAGCAGGATGCGGACGCAATTATCAATTGAAATTGGAGCGATGGCATATTCCTAGCTCCGGACTTCAATTGCAATACATACAGGATAGAGGTCCTACAGATGTCTACCCTACTTCAGCAAAAAAATCGATGCGACATCGTCATAGAAAAAAATGAAGTAACGGCATATTCCTAGCTCCGGGTCTTGATGGCAACTCAAATAAAGCCCAAAAGGCCGTTGGAGATCATCCCACCCCAGAAGAGTGCGGTTATGATTCATCTGTTAGTTGTATGTATGCCCTAGAGGCCATTACTGTACATAGGATGTATATTGTAGTGGATGCTGGGACATATATAGGGAGGACTTTCTTGCTCGACATGATAGTATGCTATCTGGTTACACTTTACCTTAACGTGTATGCTGATTGTCTCTCTGTTACATGTTGGTAAAGCCCTTAGGATCTGTACTTGACTACCTGGACTATGATGCGGATCATACTAGTGGGGACATGGTAGTCCATAAGTACATCCTTCAAAGTCCCTAGTCGAGGGTGTATCGAGACGGGGCATCGATATACCAGAGTAGACTAGCGTGTACCTTCTCGACCCATACAGATGGGCGATGGATGATCCCATATCCATTGGTGTTTGACATCAGAGATGATATACGGGTGCTCAGTAGAGACTGGGTACACTGGACGGACTCGCCGAGAACTCCCAGATGGTATTATACCTCACGTCAGATGGCAGTTCTCTGGTGACACTGGTACAGAGTAGTCTATTGACCCGAGATCGTCATAGAGTCTTGTGTGGTTCCCACTGTGCTTTGATTTCCATCTTACCACGTCCAAAAGGGCGTGCAAAACGGTGGTTTTTGGGTACAGTCCCGAGTCACATGGAGGCAATGAGCGATAGGAGGGGATTCGTCTCTCCCGGTATATAGGGGGTTGATGTTGCGCTGTGTTCGATTGGCTATAACAGGAAATCCCTGGCCAGGGTTGCTGAGATTTACTGGTAAGTGTTACCAGTAGTTTCTCGAAGTGTTATAGACCTCATATCGACACGACTTATCGAGCTATTGGGGTCTGACGTTTACCACCCCTAGGCGGGATATGCGACATATCAGACGATCAGACCGGACTGTACGGTAGTGTTACTGGTCGGATTCACTGGAGTGTGAGCGGGCTTGCTCGTCGATCTTCAGATCGCTCAATACCCGGGTGGCCGTTACGTTTGGCAGACCGCTTGCGGCTTGTGGGTGTTTGATATGATCATCATCTGCTGCCGGCGTATTGACGAGTCTTTAGAGTCCTACACAGAGGTTTCCTGGCTCAAGCGAAACGAAATAGGAGCGCATATGAGATATGTGCGGGACCGAGAATAATGCGTGTATGTGATACCGTATTCTATTCTCGCGATAAATATATATCGAATGATTGTATGCGATATAACCTAGTTATCGATTCAAGCGTTGATTCGATAAGCCGATATATTGTATACTAGTCGGTTGTGTGCGACATAACCGGATCATTGAATCAAGTGTTGATTTAATGATTTAATGCATATTTATATATTTGATATATTACTTTGCATCAACTAGTATCGGTTTACTTAAGATGGATTTTCTCACTCGGATGGGCGCATTGTATATGCGATATACTTTTGTGCACTTGATTGTATCATGTTTGATGATACATGTCATGCTTTGGTTAAGTGTAAAGTATTAAACCTTGGTTAATGAAATGGTTAGGGTTTCTTATTTGTTATTCATTTATCTTATTTAATTATCCTTTTTATTTTTGATAAATGAATAAAAGAAAAGAGAAAAGAATGGTGGCTAATTTTGTTCTTTAGTTGAAGCTTCATGAAGCTTTGTTCAAGTCAACCATTCTTATCTCATCCTTAACCCTAACCATTCCCACTAACCATGATTCATTCTCTACACTTGACTCTAGTTAAAATTATGATAAGAATTCATTTTCTTTTCTTATTCTTTTAACTTATCATAATTTTTTCCTTCTTCTTCTTCCTTGCTTCAAGTGAAGAAGCTTGAAGTCCATCAATGGTGATTGTTGGAAAAGAGTGAGAAATCCAAAACTAAAGTCTACCCACTTCCTATTTCTTCATCCTCTACCTCTTGCCAAGTAGTAGAGTGTGTTTACTTCACAAGTTTCTTGACTTGGTGAAGTTGTGAGCTTGATCTAGCGATGCCTCGACGTAGATCATCTTCGGCATGGACATCGACGACCTAGCTTGCCCATTCTCCGACGAAGCCGATCCTAGAGCCCGGATTTGACTTGGACAGCGGAGAGGACCTCGTTGCGGAGCTATGGAGGTGGAGCATCGGATCTACAAAGGTTGTATTTCCGTTAAACTTTTAGTTAAGTGTTAACTATTTCATTGTTCGCCTAGAAATCTAGCAAACGATCCGTAGTTTAGGGTTTGTAGGCACCGTAAAATTTTAATATGGCATGTTCGATGCCTTGTGAGACCTCCTTGGAGTGCCTAGGAACCCTACAGTGGTATCAGAGCCTGGCTAGAGCCTTAGGCGAAGTCCAGACGGAATTTGAAACCGGAACGAACCCGAAACCAACTCCAAAATGTGGTCTCTGTACTTTTTCTAAAAACAGTGATTTTTCAGTATTAAAAATATGTAGAAAAACCAGCAGAGAAATATAAGAATTTCGGCACAAAATTTTTTTGATGAACAGTGAAAATCTGCGCGGATCCGCGGCATAATATGGGATAATGCGGCGGATGAGCGGCAAGAATGTGACGTCATCAACTAATTTTTGCACAGTAATTCATTTGTTTCTGTGCTGACTTCTCTGGTTATTTTTAATATTTATTCAAGTGTTGAATAATCTGGGATGTTTTGGAGCTTTGATGATTCGATCGGGTTTATCAAATTTTGTCTGTTTGGTTTTCCGGATAAATTCTAGAATATGTTAAAAAGTTCGACCGGATATAAATACCCAATTTTTCCCCTGTCGGGAAATTTCCAAGTGTTGGATTTCTCCGTAGTTTGACGACGTTCTAAGTAGTGCAAGTAACGCGATGGTCCCTCTAGAAGACACAAACCTTAACTCGATTATGTGACCGTCTTGAACTGCCCTTTGAACCTTCGGGTTTGGGGCAGTACGGCGTGCCACATGTGAGGCGTTGGCTTGACCCTTCTACGGCTGGACCGTTGGTACTGAAGCACGAACGGAATGTTGTTAGACCTATTTCATGTGTTGATCTATATTGGGAAAACTTGGGTGTTCGATTGTTCGATCGGAAAGTTTAACATTTTCTGTTTATCTGAAATGGGATACAATAATTGGAATTCACAAGTAGTTATGTGATAACTAAATGAATGTTATAAACGTAGCAGTTTAGTCTCACTTGATCGGTTGCCACGGAATTTTGATGTGATCAAAAGTCCGTCGCAATCACGTAGCGTACGCGGATACTCGCCGGGTAAACTTAATAGACAGCCTCACTCCATAGCCCCGACCAAGTGACTGTAGGAGAACCCCGTCGCCGAAAGCATCCGTCCGGGTGCTCGCGGTAGCGGTGTTCCGCCTTGGTGCACTTCGTCGACGGTATCAGGGGTGCGGCCGTCTACTGAAGTTTGCGACGAGCATTCGATCAGGATGTCGGGAATCCTGTTGAATTGCCCGACTTGATATTGAAAAGTGTTTTCGATTTTGAGACTAAAATGCGGGGTTTATAATTGTTAGGCATGCGATGTCTAAGGAATTCATTTGGTCAGGCATGCGATGTCTGAGGTGGTTGCGGATTCCAACTGTTGTAGTTTTACACTTTCTTTTCTGTGACCGTAAGTGTAATATGTGATATCACCGGTTTCGTTGCTATATTTCAACGACAATTGGGATGCGCATATTTACTTACGATGATGACATGTGATGTTATGTGTTGCTGGATATGTTATATTGGATCGTCGTGTTTGAATAGCCGGGGTTTTTTTATGTGAGATGAGTGTTTTTCATTTTCATTCATGTAAAAACTTGTATGTAATATTCTTTTATTGGGGCGCTTCCAGGTTGCGGAAGTAGTCACCGTTTGTATATTATTTACTTTTCCGCACTAGGATAGACCCAAGGAGGAGGGCACAAGTAACCGGGTTCTGGAGTCCAGTGGGAGACCAACTCGAGGAGTCGAGTCCGGGTCTCCTAACTCTAGAATTGGTAGGGTTGCTTTCCGCTCTCGTAGGGGTCTAGGGGTGTGGGTTTGGCTATTCATCACGACCGTGGAATCCGTGTTTTATACTGGCTCGTATTGAAAACACGGACGTCCTAGTATATCCAATATTTCATATGATTCTTCTGCTGCGATATCTGTGATGTGATCATGAGATGTTCTGTGATAGATATAGTATATAGTATATATGATATATTATATAGACGTTACTTATGTTTTACACTCGCGCTAGCCCTGCCCTGCTCTGTCGTTAGTTACCTAACCTAACGGTGCACGAGGGAACATCGAGGCGAATGCGGATGGCATAAGTGTACGTCATATCTATCTGTGATGTTTAGGTACTTAAATGATGGGACTTCATTAATGTGATTAATGAAATAAAAGAAACCTAAAGATGTTGTAGAATCGAATTTCAAAATAAAACAGGTAGCTACAGTTCTTGCTTTGCACAGCGGTATATGTGATATATCCTGCACCTTATTCGATGAGGAAAGGACCGAGATCCCTTCACCGGGAGTGACTCCTTTAGCAATAACTGGCAGATGCTACACACTCGGTTTGTCTTTTGATTGCTTTTAAGTGTTTTTGCTTTGCACAGTGATATATATGATATATCCCGCACCTCATTCGACGAGGAAAGGACCGACGATCCCTTCAACGGGAGTGACTCCTTTAGCAAAACTGGAAAAGCCTCAAAAACACTCCATTTCAAAATTCATTCGATCCTACAACGATATCAAGTTCATTACGCAATAGGTTTTCAGAAAAACCTGTCGTAGCCCTCCGTCATTTCAGATAAGTAGTAGTTAGTATTCGTGCTACGTTTGTTGGCCTGCGTCAAGGCGTAGTGTGTGGTAGCTAACTGGTGCTTATCTGCATAAGCATATGATGTGATTGGATTAGGGTAGTCGTGCGACTTTGTTGGCCTGCGTCAAGGGTCGTGCGGGTGGGTTTAATTCAATCAGGAAATGACGGGTTGAACTTGACTAGCGGACTATGGTTTGTTGGCCTGCGTCAAGGTCATAGGACGCTAGGGGCAAAATATTATCGGGAATTTCAAGTGTTGAAATTTGCAATGAGATTGCATACCTTCTATGAGATAGTTGGATCCCGATACCCGCTGCGAGTAAGTGTTACTCCTGGGAGAGTTTTATACATTACAATTAGCTGATCAAGTAGGTGTCTAGAAAGGTGTCAACGGGGTTACGCCTCTGGGAAAACGAGGTTTACATTAATTAGGTTCGTGCGAAAGCACGGGGGACCTCCCTCAAAGTACCGATACTGGCCTGGCTGAAAGATTGGCGAACTTGTAGTGTGTAATTAATCCCGGCTAGTCTTTCCTTTTAGGGTTTGAAGGAAGATTTGATAAAAAGCAGTGGGAGCCATCCTGATTAGATAAAATAATAACCAATCTATTCTTGACAGAGCGCACGCTGAGTGTTTTCTTCTCTCTCTCTCCAGGTAGCGACCATATCACGCCTTAATCAAGATAATAAAACGGAATATTGACCGAACCCGCTTGTTTTACTGAGCTGGGGAACGTTGGTCCCGCTCCAACTTATAATTGTTATAAGACAGAGCAGGAAATTGGGAAATACCAGATTTCCCGTGCCGCCCAAACGAAGAGAGTGCATGCTGATGCATCATCTTCGGGTGTGTTCATTATACAGAACTGTTTCTCAGTATCCTTTACGTCCTGGGTATATGATACCGGATCAGGATCCCAGATATGTAATATGTTACATAGGGCTACAGAAAGGTAGAGAACTGAGAACGGGTGATAAGTTTCATGAGGCAGAAAACGGGGCAAGTGTTGCAGCCAAGTCTGTTGGTCACTGTCACCCTGTATTACGAATACATTGATTCTGAACAAATGTTATTAGATACCGAACCTGATATACAAAATCATATCAGTCTCTTTATTAGTAAAGAAATGATAAAATTTTGTATAGTTGGATAATGTTTTGAACATTTCCTATATCAAAAGTTGATCGGTTCAGGCACGTTATCTAAAAGCATTGATGTTCTAAATCAAACTACAGTTCTTAGTATATGAAACACACACAAGAGGAAGAGTTCAGAAATGAACGAATCCTTCTTGAGGTATTGTAGACTAGGTCAGATCAATGCGACCTGACTGGCTAGAGTTACATATAGATGTATATTTAAATCAGTTTGAATTTACATCTTATGAAACTCGCCAGTCATGTCACAAAGATAAGATGACCACAGCTCTGTTTAATGGAAACAGAGAAAGAGTTGGTAAACTCTTGGGATGATACATGTTGATTATGTAGGTCCCCTGTCTACACATGCCAGGACTGGTTCATTATACTTCATTACGTTCTCTGATGATCTCTTTAGATTCAGACATATGTTTTTGTTGAAACACAAGTCCGAACCTTTTGAGATATTCACAGAATATAAGTTAGAAGTAGAGAACCAAAATACGGGTATAAGTATTATGTCCTATGATGAGATCAGGGAGGAGAATACTTGTGCACGGAAATCCTGGATTATACTAAAGGAGAATGAGATTCTCTCTCAGCATTACTCCTCCGAATACACCATAGCACGATGGTATATCGGGGCGGAGCAATAACACCCTATGTGATAAGGTGTGCTCTATGATGAGTACTACTGAGTTACCTATTTCCTTTTGGGAGTTATGCGCTTGAGAAGCTGCATACCTATTGAATGTGGTTCCAATCAAATCAGTTGCCTACCACTCCATATGAGATATGGAAAGGGAAGAGCCCATGTCTTAAGCTAGTTAAGATTTGGGGTTGCCCGGCCTATGTCTAAAAGCAAAATCCGGACAAGCTCGAGGCAAGATCTGTTATGTACAACTGGAATGGTTCCAGCTATACAAATTACAGCAGATGATTTGATAAAACCAAAGGATTCAATAGTTACCGACGAACCTCAGCCTCTCCGCCGATCTAGTAGGGTTCCTCACCCACCTGAGAGATACTTCGGTTTCTCTATGACAGTGGGAGCGAGGATTGCATCATGAGATGATGACCCAACTAGCTTCGAGCAGGCTATCAAGAGTGGGACTCTGTAAGGATGGCTGGATGCTTAGTGATCTGAGATGGAATCCTTATACACCAACAAAGTATGGACTTTGGTTGCTATATCTGAAGGGTTAAATCCCCATCAGGAGCAAGTATATCTTGAGAAGATTACTTGGTGTACATGGAAAAGTTGAGACTTTCAAAGCTAGACATGTTAAAAGTTTGCATCATTGACCAGGTACGGATAATGATGAAACCTTTTCAAGTAGCTATGCTTAAGTCCATCCAGATCCTACTTGTCACGGCTACATACCATGACTACGATATCTGGTGGTTGGGTGTCATGACAGCTTTTCTAAATGATGTTTAGAAGAGAGTGTCTATAAGTACACAGCCAGAGGGCTTCGTAGACAGTGGGAGCAGCGGAAACGTGTGCAAGATGCTTTATAGGATAAAGCAGGCATCGCGGAGTTGGGACATCTGTTTTGATGAATTAGTCAAAGAGTTTGACATCATCAAAATGGTAGATGAACCTTGTATAAACAAAAAGGTAGTAGGGAGTATGGTGACGATCCTCGTAGAGTACGTGGATGACATACTCTTGATAAGGAAGGAGTTTCCTATGCTACGCTCGATCAATCTCCGCTTATCACAAAGATTCTCCATATAGGATTAAAGTGATACCTACTAAATCCTGGATTTTGGATCTATGAGATAGATCTAAATGGATGTTAGGATACTCACTAGATGTAGTGAGATGGTGTCAATCGATCCTGAGGAGAATCGCTGAAAGGGTTCCAGTGTGATAAAGACGACTGAATGTCAGTCGCAGGCATTGCCTTTACCCTCAGTAAAGGGACGGTATGTTGGAAGAGTTCCAAGCTATATACCGTGGCATACTAGACGATACAGGCTGGATACATCGCTACTTAAGATGCTACCAAAAGAGGCTGTTTGGGTGTATAATGGTTCATGAGATGAACTATGTTCCTCCCATTGTGTGACAATGGAGTTGTGGCTTATGCCAAGGAACGCCGGTCCCATCAGTGATCCAGACATATTCTAAGGCAGTATCACTTGATCATGGAGATGGTTGATCTCCAGGGAGATCGAGGTTAGGAGAGTAGACTCAGAAGACAACACAGCGGATCCACTCACAAAGGCCTGTTCCCAGAGAGAGACTTTTATGGGATGGTTGAGTATGAGATACTACAACCACTGCTACAGATGGCCCTAGTGCAAGTGGGAGATTGTTAGTTGTATGTATGCCCTAGAGGCCATTACTGTACATAGGATGTATATTGTAGTGGATGCTGGGACATATATAGGGAGGACTTTCTTGCTCGACATGATAGTATGCTATCTGGTTACACTTTACCTTAACGTGTATGCTGATTGTCTCTCTGTTACATGTTGGTAAAGCCCTTAGGATCTGTACTTGACTACCTGGACTATGATGCGGATCATACTAGTGGGGACATGGTAGTCCATAAGTACATCCTTCAAAGTCCCTAGTCGAGGGTGTATCGAGACGGGGCATCGATATACCAGAGTAGACTAGCGTGTACCTTCTCGACCCATACAGATGGGCGATGGATGATCCCATATCCATTGGTGTTTGACATCAGAGATGATATACGGGTGCTCAGTAGAGACTGGGTACACTGGACGGACTCGCCGAGAACTCCCAGATGGTATTATACCTCACGTCAGATGGCAGTTCTCTGGTGACACTGGTACAGAGTAGTCTGTTGACCCGAGATCGTCATAGAGTCTTGTGTGGTTCCCACTGTGCTTTGATTTCCATCTTACCACGTCCAAAAGGGCGTGCAAAACGGTGGTTTTTGGGTACAGTCCCGAGTCACATGGAGGCAATGAGCGATAGGAGGGGATTCGTCTCTCCCGGTATATAGGGGGCTGATGTTGCGCTGTGTTCGATTGGCTATAACAGGAAATCCCTGGCCAGGGTTGTTGAGATTTACTGGTAAGTGTTACCAGTAGTTTCTCGAAGTGTTATAGACCTCATATCGACACGACTTATCGAGCTATTGGGGTCTGACGTTTACCACCCCTAGGCGGGATATGCGACATATCAGACGATCGGACCGGACTGTACGGTAGTGTTACTGGTCGGATTCACTGGAGTGTGAGCGGGCTTGCTCGTCGATCTTCAGATCGCTCAATACCCGGGTGGCCGTTACGTTTGGCAGACCGCTTGCGGCTTGTGGGTGTTTGATATGATCATCATCTGCTGCCGGCGTATTGACGAGTCTTTAGAGTCCTACACAGAGGTTTCCTGGCTCAAGCGAAACGAAATAGGAGCGCATATGAGATATGTGCGGGACCGAGAATAATGCGTGTATGTGATACCGTATTCTATTCTCGCGATAAATATATATCGAATGGTTGTATGCGATATAACCTAGTTATCGATTCAAGCGTTGATTCGATAAGCCGATATATTGTATACTAGTCGGTTGTGTGCGACATAACCGGATCATTGAATCAAGTGTTGATTTAATGATTTAATGCATATTTATATATTTGATATATTACTTTGCATCAACTAGTATCGGTTTACTTAAGATGGATTTTCTCACTCGGATGGGCGCATTGTATATGCGATATACTTTTGTGCACTTGATTGTATCATGTTTGATGATACATGTCATGCTTTGGTTAAGTGTAAAGTATTAAACCTTGGTTAATGAAATGGTTAGGGTTTCTTATTTGTTATTCATTTATCTTATTTAATTATCCTTTTTATTTTTGATAAATGAATAAAAGAAAAGAGAAAAGAATGGTGGCTAATTTTGTTCTTTAGTTGAAGCTTCATGAAGCTTTGTTCAAGTCAACCATTCTTATCTCATCCTTAACCCTAACCATTCCCACTAACCATGATTCATTCTCTACACTTGACTCTAGTTAAAATTATGATAAGAATTCATTTTCTTTTCTTATTCTTTTAACTTATCATAATTTTTTCCTTCTTCTTCTTCCTTGCTTCAAGTGAAGAAGCTTGAAGTCCATCAATGGTGATTGTTGGAAAAGAGTGAGAAATCCAAAACTAAAGTCTACCCACTTCCTATTTCTTCATCCTCTACCTCTTGCTAAGTAGTAGAGTGTGTTTACTTCACAAGTTTCTTGACTTGGTGAAGTTGTGAGCTTGATCTAGCGATGCCTCGACGTAGATCATCTTCGGCATGGACATCGACGACCTAGCTTGCCCATTCTCCGACGAAGCCGATCCTAGAGCCCGGATTTGACTTGGACAGCGGAGAGGACCTCGTTGCGGAGCTATGGAGGTGGAGCATCGGATCTACAAAGGTTGTATTTCCGTTAAACTTTTAGTTAAGTGTTAACTATTTCATTGTTCGCCTAGAAATCTAGCAAACGATCCGTAGTTTAGGGTTTGTAGGCACCGTAAAATTTTAATATGGCATGTTCGATGCCTTGTGAGACCTCCTTGGAGTGCCTAGGAACCCTACATCATCGGGACTCCAAATTGAGCCTAACCTCAAGTAAAAAGCGTCATAGCAAATTCCTAACGCTTACTCTTCTGGTTGTAATATGACCTAAGAAGATTACTTGAAGACGTCTTGTCCATCCCCCGAAGGGATCAGAGACACGACAGTCGCAGGGCTACTCAAACGGAGGCTTAAAGACTGCATAATAGGGAATACATCAGCCAGCGCGATGGTACCACGGACTAAAACCCTAGTACCACAAACCTAATGGACCTCTGTCGTAAAGAATGGGGGTTATCTACATAAAACGTTAGGACAAGTTTGCCTGTACACCCATGGGAGGTAAACTAAAAACACTCTGAAATGAGTACATAAACTAGAGACTCCGAAACGAGTGAATAAACTACAAACTCCAAAACGAGTACATAAACTAGAAACTCCGAAACAAGTGAATAAACTAGAAACTCCGAAACAATTGAATAAACTAAAACCTCCGAAATGAGTGCATAAACTACTTTGCGCCAGATCATGACATCAGGAAACAGAAAGGTCAAAATTTTAAAAGTTATATATGATACGCCAACCCGAAACTAGCCATATGCTATGCATTACTTTACCCTACTTCACTCACGGGTATACCTCCGTGAGGAAGGTAGTGGGGGAAGAATTTGCTCACATCAGTCCAGTGTTCACCTATATCTAAATGCATATTTGAATGAGAAATAGCGTTGAAAATATGCTCATTTATGTGTGTGTGTGCGCGCGCAGCGCACGCACCACATATGCGCGCATCATTGGCATTCGTACACAGCAGAAACTCTTAAGGGTAAAGTGCAAAGTATATGTGCAAAGGCAAGATGCCCACATGGATATGTGCTGGGGTGAAAC
Source organism: Agapanthus africanus (assembly GCA_030015575.1). NCBI lineage: Eukaryota > Viridiplantae > Streptophyta > Magnoliopsida > Asparagales > Amaryllidaceae > Agapanthus > Agapanthus africanus. The sequence goes on along the minus strand of CM057338.1, from coordinate 823,312,123 downwards.
ATTCAGCGGTCAACAATAAAGAAACATATTTAAATAAACACTTTATTCCAGAGGAAAAAGATCACCAAACACGGGATCAAAAATATAAGAGTTTACAAAACTATGAATAAAGTTTTCTAAAGCCCTCTCAGCCTTCTCCACCATGTCTAAGCGGTGATCTTCGCGAGGAGTCTCTCCCCATCGGTCAGCGCCGTGCCCATCAGCAAAGGCAGACATGATAGCCCGCTGAGCCCGTATCTAGCATAGCAACTGAACAGATCGATCCCTCAGAGGCTGGGTAATCAAATATGCCTCATGAAAGCACTCGATCTTGTCCTCTGCTGTGTCGAGCATCGCCGGAGTCATCTCCGCTGGATGAGGGGGAATATCAGCAAGCATGGACAGGAAAATCATCCGGAGCTAAATGGAGCCGATGGGAAGAGGAGATCCTCTACGAGTCAGGAGATCGTACAACACCATGTCGCTTTGGTCATCCGTGAGAACGTGATTCACCAAGCATGCAACAAAACGAGGAACAATTCCCTCGATAGGCACCTCTCATGGTTGCCAACGAGCATGTGGACAATTGCAAGCCATGACTCTTGGTCTGTTAAAAATGGTTCTCTCCTCGTGAAGAAAAAGAAGAACATTGCTTCAGATTATAAAGAGAAGCATTTAAGTCCAGGCACAGAAAATGTTGTGCATGATGGGACTATTTCCAAGTCCTAACAAAATGGCATGGGAAAAGAAAGAGTTGACTTATAAAAAGCAGAGCAAGAAGGTGAAATGATTCCTTCATAGCGCCTCACATACATGACATGTGAGCGTCGGCGCTAGTTTTTTTAGGGTTAAGTCCTATAGCAACGCCTCACATGCATGACACGTGAGCACCGACGCTAGTTTTTTTAGGGTTAAGTCCTATAGCAGCGCATCACGTGCATGACACGTGAGCGTCGGCGCTAGTTTTTTTTATAAAACAACACCTTACGTGAAGCACATGTGAGCGTTGGCGTAAAAAAAGGCTTTGTCATTCATACTTCAAAAGAAATTTATACATTAGTAAAGAGGATGATAACAAAAAAAAGAATGAAAGAAACAAACATCATCAAAATGTCTACAATGGCAAGACACTGAACTCTGGACATGGATTCTCAAACTCAAAAGCAAGTTTGAGCAATGCACATTCAGCCTCATCAACCATCTTTTTGTGCATTTTCTCTCGGATGCAAGCGTCAGGGTCACCACTGATGTCCTCCACCCACTGATATGCTGATACTATTGCTTTTTATTGAAAGACGCGGTGCAAGATGGCGACGAGATTATCTCTCTGTTTCTTTGAGATCAACCCATATAAAGTACACTGAATGTACTTTATCCTTAGCATCATCGAGCGCTTGAAGCGACATAACCTCAAGACGCTTGGGTATAGCTTCCCAGATCGAGCTAACGACGATCTTCAAAAGGGCAGAGCGGTGAGGAAGCAATCGACCGTTGTAATCATTAATACGACACATCACCTCGTCACATTGGGCGTCAGTAAACCCCTGTCCTTGGATGTGAATCTCCTTATAAAAGATAATCAAGATCATACAGATGACCAGCCATGGAACCTTGAAAGAAAACCAGTGGAGCGTTAGCGATTAAAATACTACAATCACTATAGTATAAAGAAAAACAGTGGGCCCCATAAAATCAAGGTGATGGATCATCAATGATGAGACATGTGTCCATTGTGAGAATCCCAAAGGATTTACTTTAAATAAATAGTGTCCATTAAACAGTAATGTAAAAAACTTCCAATATTCCCCAAAAGGCGGGCTCCTTAAAACAAGCAACAGATTCAAATCTGTAGAAAGGGTATTAAAACCCTAAAATGGAAAATACTCAAGAACAGGAAGGGGAATAAAATACCCAAAAGTTCCAAAAAAATTCAGAGCTAAGCTCTGCAAGATAAGATGGAATTGAATTCCTCTAATAATGGGATTAAATCCCAGAAATCCGCATGATGGGAACCACAATGGAATTAAATTCCAAAGACTCTCAAAGATCAGAATCAATGATAGGGTAAAAGCCTAAGAAGAGAACTAGCGATTCCCGAGAATGCCCATTGATTCAAGACCCACGGTCTACTAAAAAAAAGAAGTATTTTAAGATCTCTAAGAGATCAGTTCAAGAGAAGAGCAAATCACTGTTAACGGATTAAAAATCCAAAACAAAATAAAAAGTTTTTAAGAGCTAAGCTCTGTTCATAATCCTTACTATAATTTTTAGCAGAGTTTAACTCTGATCAGAAGGAGCTCTGTGGGCAGAGATCTAAGCACTGAAATGAGAATTAAATTCTCAAGAAATAAAAAAATTAAAGGAGGAAGATGATGAGATAGCAGTCATTTTAAGGGCCAAAGGCCCTATTTATAGAATGTGGGGAGAACGGTTCAATTTCCTAGAATATCCAACGGTGGTAAAAGTGGCACCGTTGCACTTGTAGGGTTAGAATAGCACCTTAGCAAGGTTTTGGCAAGCATCAAACATGCCATATTGAAAAAAATTTGGGGTGCTATGAAATCCTAACCAAGATCTTAACTAGAGAATTAGGGTTAACTTTGCATGTAAACAACTTTACATCTAAGAGAGAGGGATTACAACCTTTGTAGTCCATTCCTTCACTTCATAAGCTTCGAGTAGTAGTCCCTTCAGTGCGATCCATGAACTCCCGGACTCTAGAGAAGCTCCACAAGTCGAATGATCCATGCTTGCTTGAAGACTTCGAAATCCAAGATGATCTACTTCGAGAAAACACAAACTCAAGCTATGACTTCACTAATTATGAATTAGTGAAGCTAACACACTAATCTAAATGGCTAGTATAGAAGAGGATGATGAAGTAGGAATTTTTCTCACTTTATTATTTAATTTCTCACTATTTTCTTCTTGATCTCAAAAGCTAGAAAGAAAAATGAGAATGAGGAAGAAGAAGAAGAATGAATGAGATTGAGGTTAGAAATGCAACCATGGGTCAAGTATATCATCCTTAACCATTTTAGAGAGTTAACCATGGCTATGTGTCATGATTGCGTTAGAAATATCTAGGGCAAAACAAAAAGGGTGGACATGGTCAATGGTAATCTACAAGTTTCATGAAGCTTCATCCATGACTCATTTCCACAATTTGAATTGCTTAGATATTTAAACCCAAACATTACATATAGCATGGTATAATTCTCCTACATACATGTATCATGTATAACCTAGCATGCTACAACAATATATATCACATATATAATATATATGTAACAAAAGAAAACAATACAATAAACATATATATTAAATGTATCACAAGTGAGAATAATAAATATATAAGTGAGAACATAATACATACATACATATATAAATATATATATATATATATATTATATTTAATCGAATCAACACTTGATCCGATAACCCGGCTATATCATATATAACCGGTCGATATCACATATCGTGAGAATCGAATACGGTATCACATACACGTATCAATATCGATCCCGCACATATCACATACGTGCTACTACTCCGTTTCGCCTGAGCCAGGAAACCTCTTTTTAGGACTCTAAAGACTCGTCAATACGCCGGCAGTAAGTGATGATCATATCAAACACCTACAAGATGCAAGCGGTTGGCTAAACATAACAGCCACCCGGGTATTGAGCAACCAGAAGATCAACAAGCAAGCCTGTACATACTCCTGCGAATCCAATCAGTAACACTCCCGTACAGTCCGATCTCTTCGTCTGATATGTTGCATATCTAGTTTAGGGGTGGTAAACATCAGACCCCAGTAACCGATAAGTCGTGTCGATGTGAGGCTCATAACGGGTCGAGAAACTACTGATAACACTTACCAGTAAATCTCCATATCAGCCCTGGCCAGGGATTTCCAGTTATAGCCAATCGAACACAGCACAACATCAACTCCCTATACCGGGAGAGATGAAACCCCTCCTATCACTCATTGCCTCCATGTGATTCGGGACTGTACCCAAAAGCCACCGTTTTGCACGCCCTCTTGGACGTGGTAAGGTGGAAATCAAAGCACAGTGGGAATCACACAAGACACTATGACGATCTCGGGTCTACAGACTAACCTGTACCAGTGTCACCAGAGAACTGCTATCTGACGATAGGTATAATACCATCTAGGAGTTCTCGGCGAGTCTGTTCAGTGTACTCAATCTCCACTGAGCACCCGTACACCATCATTGATGTCCAACACCAATGGATATGGGATCATCTATCTCCCATCATATGGGTCAAGATGCGGGTACACTAGTCTACTCTGGAGTATCGATGCCCTGTCTCGATACACCCTCGACTAGGAACATTTATAGGATGTACTCGTGGACTACTCTGGACCCACTAGTATGATCTCATCATAGTCCTAGTAGTCGAGTACATATCCTAAAGTCTTTATCAATATGTGAGAGCAAGACAGTAAACTAATACAAGTCAACATGTTAAGACAAAGTGAAACCAGATAGCATACTATCATGTCGAGCAAGAAAGCCTTCTCTATATATATCAAAGCATCCATTATAATATACATCATATGTACAACAATGGCCTCTAGGGCATATACATAACTAACAATCTCCCACTTGTACTAAGTCCAGCTGTTTTAGTATCTCATACCAAACAACCCGAAGAGTCTCTCAAAATGTATCTGGGGTATGGCCTTCATAAGTGGATCTGCAGTGTTGTCCTTCGTATCAACTCTCCTGACCTCGATCTCCTGGCGATCAACTATCTCCTGGATCAGGTGATACCGCCTCAGAATATGCCTGGATCGCTGATGGGACCTGGGTTCCTTGGCCAAAGCCACAGCTCCATTGTTATCACAATACAGAGATATTGAATGCTCAATGGACGGAACCACACCAAGTTCAGTGATGAACTTCTTTATCCAGACAGCCTCTTTGGAAGTATCGTTGGCAGCGATGTATTCAGCCTCCATCGTCGAGTCTGCCATGGTTTCCTGTTTGGAACTCTTCCAACACACCGCCCCTTCCATTGAGGGTAAAGACAAAACCCGAGTGCGACTTAGAGTCGTCCTTATCACTCTGGAAGCTCGAATCGGTAAAGGACTCCACCTGGAGTTCTCCGTTACCATACACCAAGAACATCTCCTTAGTCCTTCTCAAGTACTTGAGAATGTTCTTCACAACTGTCTAGTGATCCTCTCCTGGATCTGCTTGATACCTACTCACTACACTTAGTGAGTATGCTACAACGGGTCTGGTACATAGCATCGCGTACATAATAAATCTTACTGCCAAAGCATAGGGTATCCCTTGCATACGAGTTCTCTCCAAATCAGTCTTAGGAGACATCTCTTTGGAGAGTGCGAGTCCAGAGATCGTAGGTAAGTTCTCACGCTTGGATTCTTCCATACTAAACCTCTTTAGTATGGTGTCAATGTACCTGGATTGGGACAATCCCAGTATCCATCTAGATCTATCTCTATAGATCTTGATTCCCAAAATGCAGGAGGCATCACCTAGATCTTTCATTGAGGATCTATGTGATAAGAAGAGCTTGACCGAGTGCAGCATAGGAACATCATTTCCTATCAAGAGTATGTCATCCATGTACAATACGAGGAAGACAACCTTACTCTCTGCCACCTTCTTGTATATACAAGGTTCATCTATGTTTTTGATGAAATCAAACTCTTTGACTACCACATCAAAACATATATTCCAACTCCGCGATGCCTGTTTCAACCCATAGATAGATTTAAGCAGCTTGCACACCTTTCCGCTGCTCCCACTGTCTACGAAGCCCTCTGGCTGAGTCATGTATACGCACTATTCTAAATCACCATTTAGAAACGCGGTCTTAACATCCATTTGCCAGATTTCGTAGTCATGGTATGCAGCAATGGCAAGTAGGATCCGGATGGACTTAAGCATAACCACTAGAGAAAAGGTTTCGTCATAATACACACCTGGTCATTGACGAAAACCCTTTGCAACAAGTCTAGCTTTGAAAGTCTCAATTTTCCATATACACCAAGTTTCTTCTTAATGATCCATTTGCTCCCGATGGGTTTTACCCCATCAGGAGCAACTTCCAAAGTCCATACTTTGTTGGTGTACATGGATTCTATCTCAGATCGCATTGCATCCAGCCACTTCACAAAGTCACCACTCATGATGGCCTGATCGAAGCTAGTTGGGTCATCATCTTCCATGATGCAATCCTCGCTGCCTCCATCAACGAGAAAGACGTAGTATCTCTCAGGTGGATGAGGAACCCTAATAGATCGGCGGAGAGGCGGGGGTTTGTCGGGAACTACCGAATCCTCGGGTTCCATTAAATCTTCACTTGCAGTTTGTGCTGCTGGAACTTCTTCCAGCTCTACCTCTTCGCCACTAATTTCTTTTGCAAGAAATTCCTTTTCCAAAAAGTTTGCATATTGAGAAACAAACACCTTTTGTTCCTCAGAGTTGTAAAAAATATATCCTTGTGAATTCTTAGGATATCCCACAAACTTGCAAAGAACTGATCGTGCCTCGAGTTTTTCCGGATTTTGCCTTTTGGCATAGGCCGGACAACCCCATATCTTAACTCGTTTAAAATATGGTCTCTTCCCACTCCATATCTCATGTGGTGTGGTAGGTACAGAATTAGATGGAACTTGATTCAATAGGTATGCTGCTGTCTCTAGCGCATAACCCTAAAAGGAAATAGACAACTCAGCGGTGCTCATCATAGAGCGCACCATATCTAATAGGGTGTGATTCCTCCGCTCGGATACACCGTTGTGCTGTGGTGTATAAGGAGGAGTAAGCTGAGAGAGAATCCCATTCTCTTTTAAATAGTCCAGAAACTCATTGCTCAAGTATTCTCCTCCTCGATCAGATTGAAGGATTTTAATACTTTTACCCGTTTGGTCCTCAATTTCGTGTTTATATTCCCTGAATTTCTCAAAAGCTTCAGACTTGTATTTCAATAGGAACACATGTCCGTATCTTGAGAGATTGTCAGTGAATGTAATGACGTATGAAGAACCATTCCTGGCATGTATAGACATGGGACCGCATACATCACTATGTATCAGTCCTAAGAGTTCCATAACTCTTTCTCCGTGTCCACTAAACGGAGTTTTGGTCATTTTGCCTTTGAGACATGACTGGCAAGTGTTATAAGATGAAAATTAGAACGGATTCAAATATCCATCTTTATGTAACTTAGCTAGTCGTGTCGCATTGATATGACCTAGTCTACAATGCCACAAGAAGGATTCATTCATTTCTGAACTCTTCCTCTTGTGTGTGTTCTGTATATTAAGAACTGTGTTTTGATTTAGAATGTATATACCATTATGTAACGAGCCTGATCCAATCAACTTTTGATTTAGGAAGATGTTCATAACATTATCCTGTATTACAAAATTATATCTTTCTTTACTATATAAAGAAACTGATATAATGTTGCATACCATGTTCGGTATATAATAGCATTCATTCAGAATCAATGTATTACCACTTGGTAATACAAGGTGATATTCGCTAACTGCTTTGGCTGCAACATTTACACCATTCCCTACTCTTACGGAATGATCACCCATTCCCAGTTCTCTACCTCTTTTTAGCCCGTCCAATATATTGCATATGTGGGATCCGGATCCGGTATCCAATGCCCAGGACGTAGAGTGAACTGAGAAACAGTTCTCGGTAACTAACACACCAGAAGAAGATGCGTCAACATGCTTATTCTTCGTTTGGGTGGCGTGGGAATCTAGATATTCTCCTATTCCCTGCTCGGACTTATAACAATTATAAGTGGGAGCGGGACCAACGTTCTCCTGCTCAGTATAACAAGCGGGTTCAGTCAATATATCCATATTATTATCTTGATTAAGGCCTGACATGGTCGCTACCTGGAGAGAGGGAGAAGAAAACACTTTAGCGTGTGCTCTTGCAAGATTAGATTGGTTATTATCTTATCTAATCAGGATGGCTTCCACTGTTTTAATCAAATCTTCCTTCAAACCCTAAAAGGTAAGATTAGCCGGGATTAATTACACCTTACGGGTTCATCAATCTTTCAGCCAGATCAGTGTTGGTACTTTGAGGGAGGTTCCTCGTGCTTTCGCATGGACCTAATTAGAATAAACCTCATTTTCCCAGAGGCATAACCCCGTTAACACCTTTCTAGACACCTACTTGATCGGCTAATTGTCCTGTGTAAAATTCTCCTAGGAGTAACTCTTACTCGCAGTGGGTATCGGGATCCATCTATCTCATAGAAGGTATGCAATCTCATTGCAAATTTCAACACTTGAAATTCCCGATAATGCTTTTGCCCCTAGCAACTTATGACCTTAACATAGTCAATAAATCATAATTGCTAGACAAGTTCAACCCGTCATTTCCCGATTGAATTAAACCCACCTGCACGATCCTTAACATAGTCAACAAAGTCGTACAACTGCCCTAATCCAATCACGTCTCATGTTTTAGCAGATAAGCACTAATTAGCTACCACACACTACGCCTTAACATAGTCAACAAACATAGCACGAATACTAAGTAGTACTTACCTGAAATGACGGAGGGCTACGCAGGTTTTTCAGAAAACCATAAACGTAATGAACTTGATATCGTTGTAGAAACAAGTGATTTTGAAATGGAGTGTTTTTGAGGCTTTTCTAGTTTTACTAAAGAGGTCACTCCCGGTGAAGGGATCTCGGCTCTTTCCTTATCGAATAAGGTGCAGGATATTTCACAAATACCGCGGTGCAAAGCAAGAACTATAGAAGCAATCAAAAACCAAACCGTGAGTTTGTAGCATCTACCAGTTTTGCTAAAGAGGTCACTCCCGGTGAAGGGATCTAGGCTCTTTCCTCATCGAATAAGGTGCAGGGAATATCACATATACCACTATGCAAAACAAAAACTGTAGCTACCCTTTTTGAAAATTTGATTCTACAACATCTTTTAGGTTTCTTTTCTTTTATTAATCTCATTAATAAATCCCATCATTTATGCTTCCTAATCATCACAGAAGAAACGAAAACTGTAATATTTATCTATTATATATATAGTATAAGTATTCGTCTCAGGCAGTAATATGATATCATCACAGAACATTGCAGTAGAAGTCAACATATGAAATATTGGATATACTAGGACGTCCGTGTTTTATTTTGAGCCTGTATAGAACACGGATTCCATAATCGCGATGAATAGCCAAACCCACATCCCTAGACCCCTACGAGAGTGGCAAGTAACCCTGCCAATTCAAAGGTTAGGAGACCCGGTCTCGACTCCTCGAGATGGCCTCCCACTGGACCCTAGAACCCGGTTACTTGTGCTCTCCGCTTGGGTCTATCCTAATGCGGAAAAGTAAATAATATACAATGGTGACATCAACCTCAACCCGGAAGTGCCCCAATAAAAGAATATTACATACAGATGAATTTTAGTTGAATGAAAAAGAAAACTCTCATCTCACATAAAAACCCCGGCTATGCAAAACACGACGATCCAATATAATATATCACAGCAACACATAACAACACATGTCATCAACGTAAGTAAATATGCCTATCACAATTGTCGTCGATCTATAGCGACAAAACGGCGATATACCACATATTACACTTACGGTCACAGAAAAGAAAATATAAAACTACAATATTTGGAATCCACAATCTCTTTAGACATCGTAAACCCAAAATATCACATATTAAGGATTTCATGCCTAACTAAATGAATTCCACATATTGTATCACAACACAGATATCTAGGCGAAGTTACATAATTCGATCGATTCAAAGAATTCCCAAAATACCATAGTGAGCTCAACACTTGAGCAGGAAATAAAAATTCCTAGAAGCATGCCTCAACACCTACGGACCGTCGCTGAAGGGCCCGTCCCAAGCCTCCACAGTGGCGCCGCGGAACCGCCGCCAAAACCAGGTTTTGGCTGCGGTTGCACGATCAATGTAGCTAGTTGGGACTGGTTCTTCAGGTGGGTCCATAGAATTCTCTGTATGATTTTCTGAGTATTTTTAATATGAAAATTTTCAACTTTTGAAAGAAATTTCAGAAATGGGGTCTTGTTTGGTTTTTCGGGGTTCGATCGGACTTTAAATTTTGTCTAGACAATGCCTAAAACTCTAGCTTGGCTTTGATACCACTGTAGGGTTAGCATAGCACCTTAGCAAGTTTTTGTCAAGCATCAAACATGCCATATTGTTTTTGGGATGCTATGAAACCCTAACCAAAATCTTAACTAGAGAATTAGGGTTAACTTTGCATGTAAACAACTTTACATCTAAGAGAGAGGGATTACAACCTTTATAGTGCGTTCCTTCGCTTCATAAGCTCCGAGTAGTAGTCCCTTCGCCGCGATCCATGAACTCCCGGACTCTAGAGAGGCTCCACAAGTCGAATGATCCATGCTTGCTTGAAGACTTCGAAATCCAAGATGATCTACTTCGAGGAAACACAAACTCAAGCTATGACTTCACTAATTATGAATTAATGAAGCTAACACACCAATCTATATGTCTAGTGTAGATGAGGATGATGAAGTAGGAATTTTGCTCACTTTATTATTTAAGTTCTCACTATTTTCTTCTTGATCTCAAAAGCTAGAAAGCAAAATGAGAATGAGGAAGAAGAAGAAGAATGAATGAGATTGAGGTTAGAAATACAACCATGGGTCAAGTATATCATCCTTAACCATTGTAGAGAGTTAACCATGGATATGTGTCATGGTTGGGTTAGAAATATCTAGGGCAAAACAAAAAGGGTGGACATGGTCAATGATAATCTACAAGCTTCATGAAGCTTCATCCATGACTCATTTCCACAATTTGAATTACTTAGATATTTAAACCAAAACATTACATATAGCATGGTATAATTCTCATACATTGCATGTATAACCTAGCATGCTCCAATATTATATATCACATATATAATATATATGTAACAAAAGAAAACAATACAATAAACATATATCACATATATATTAAATGTATCACAAGTGAGAATAATAAATATATAAGTGAGCACATAAAATATACATACATACATACATACATACATACATACATACATACATATATATATATATATATATATATATATATATATATATATTATATTTAATTGAATCAACACTTGATCTGATAACCCGGTTATATCATATATACCTGGCCGATATCACATATCGCGAGAATCGAATACGGTATCACATACACGTATAAATCTCGATCCCGCACATATCACATACGTGCTCCTACTCCGTTTCTCCTGGGCCAGGAAACCTCTTTGTAGGACTCTAAAGACTCGTCAATACGCCGGCAATAAGTGATGATCATATCAAACACCCACAAGCTACAAGCGGTCAGCTAAACGTAACAGCCACCCGGGTATTGAGCAACCAGAAGATAAACAAGCAAGCCTGTATATACTCCTGCGAATCCAATCAGTAACACTCCCGTACAGTCCGATATCTTCGTCTCATATGTTGCATATCTAGTCTAGGGGTGGTAAACGTCAGACCCCAGTAAACGATAAGTCGTGTCGATGTGAGGCTCATAACAGGTTGAGAAACTACTGATAAAACATACCAGTAAATCTCCATATCATCCCTGGCCAGGGACATCCAGTTATAGCCAATCGAACACAGCAAAACATCAACTCCCTATACCGGGAGAGATGAAACCCCTCCTATCGCTCATTGCCTCCATGTGATTCGGGACTGTACCCAAGAGCCACCATTTTGCATGCCCTCTTAGACGTGGTAAGGTGGAAATCAAAGCACAGTGGAAATCACACAAGACTCTATGACGATCTCGGGTCTACAGACTAACCTGTACCAGTGTGACTAGAGAACTGCTATCTGACGATAGGTATAATACCATCTAGGAGTTCTCGGCAAGTCCGTTCAGTGTACTCAGTCTCCACTGAACACCCGTACACCATCTTTGATGTCCAACACCAATGGATATGGGATCATCCATCGCCCATCATATGGGTCAAGATGCGTGTACGCTAGTCTACTCTGGAGTATCGATGCCCTGTCTCGATACACCCTCGACTAGGAATAGTTATAGGATGTACTCATGGACTACCCTGTCCCAACTAGTATGATCTCATCATAGTCCTAGTAGTCGAGTACATATCCTAAGGGCTTTATCAACATGTGAGAGCGAGACAGTAAACTAATACAAGCCAACATGTTAAGACAAAGTGAACCCAGATAGCATACTATCATGTCGAGCAAGAAAGCCTTCTCTATATATATCAAATCATCCATTATAATATACATCATATGTACAACAATAGCCTCTAGGGCATATACATAACTAACAGCACTCACATGTGAGCCACGTGAGAACAACTGTGGAGGGCATTTGTTCCCCTAATATTTAAACATAATAAAAAGAGCTAAGCTCTGTTAAATTTTAATGAGGCTGCACCTCACGTGCTCTCACGCCAGTGTTAGCGCCAACCCTTTAGGATTAAATCCTATTGTGGCGCCGCACGTGAAGCTCACGTGGGCTCCAATATGAAAAGCACAGGAGCGTCTATCATATATAAGAATTAAATTCTTATGTGGCGCCCGCGTGCACAACACGTGAGCGCCAACGCCCAAATTAAAATAAAGTAGAATTAAATTCTACATGGGGATATTTCCATAAAAATTGGGATACTCTCTGTTAAACAGAACCGTTGGATAAAAGATCCAATGGTGATCATAAATCATCAAATAATAGAATTAAATTCTATTTGGAGAAAACATCTTCTAAATCATTCTAAGTGAGAAAAATACTCTCGGTTAGATAAAAAAATCCAATGATAGAAGTAAATTCTATTTTGGGAATATATTTCCCCAATCTTTCTAAACAAAGAAGAATTGCTCTCTGTAAAACAGAGAGCCTTTGGATTAAAAATCCAATCATGATTAAAAATCACCGTTTGACAGAATAAAATTCTATATATGGGAAAATATTTCCCCAATTTTGTTAAAAATAAGAAAATATATTCAGTGAAACAAAATCACTGGATCAAACATCCAACAGTGGATAAAATCCCACCGAGCAAATTTTGAGGCCAATTAAATCAATTGGTATCTCTCAAATAAAAGATTTTCTCAAATTAATTAACAAATTTGCCTCTACTATATAAAGGACCCGAGACTTCAAGTCTCATATGAAGGATTGACCCCATAAGCTTCGGTAAAAATACAGAAAGTTTTCAAAATAACAAGAGAATTTAATTCTCAATAAAGAAGAAGACTTTCCTCCTTTCAAAGCCTAGGTAAAGAAAAAAATATCGAGATCAAAACATCTCATTTACCTAACATATCTAAGGATTTAACCCTTCTTAAGAACTTAGTTCTTTCTCTGGATCAGAGATCCACAAGACAAGTCTCCCATAAGTTAAGAATTTAATTCTATTCGTGTAACATTTCAGAAAATAAAATATTAATATTGGGAATTTAAATAATTAAAATAATAAATTTTAAGAATATTAGAAAAATATGGAAATTAGTTTTAATGAAATTGTATAATTATATACAAAAAGTTTAGAAAATATTTGAAAATTTATATGAAATATTGATTTGGATATTTTATAAATATCTATAAAATTATTTGTATATGAATTTATTAATAAAATCAATTAATACTTCACTAATTATGCATTAATCTTGTTTATGCATATGGAATGCAACTTGACATGTTGCAAAACACTTATTACATTTCCATATTATGAACCATGGCTTCATTTCTTTTTTAAAAATGGTTTTGGTTTTATTCGAAAAGAAAATAAAAGAAAAATAATGGGAAGATATTTTGTGGTGTGGGGAAACATGAGGGTATAGGCATAAAGAGAGAGAGAGAGAGTGAAGGTTCTAGTAACCATGGGCTCAACTTTTACATCCTCTTCACTTCCTTCTTCATCTCCTTCATCTTCTCCTCCTCCATCCACGTCCTCTTCCACCCACAAAACACCTCAAAAACTCAATCAAAAACCTCATCTCCCTTCTCAAAAAATTATCCCAACCTCACTACAAGCATGATGGTAGGAGCAAGTTGAAACTTTGAGCATTTTTGGCAACTCAAGAAAATTCTTGAGTTGCCAAATGAGCTATAATTCCACACCTCTAGTTAAGATTTTATCTTTCCTTATATCCTATAGTGTTTAGAGTTAAACCGATGAAGACTAGTGATCTTTGAAAATTTCTAGTTGAGATTTAGGTGATATTTTGATGTGTGAAGGTGAAATTGAGGATTAGATAGTGACTGAACCCCTATAATGTTAGTATTTTGGACTAAACCTGAGACTAGAAACTAATATACGAACCTAGAATTTTCCCGTGTCGATTTTCATTGATTTTTTATGCTTAAATGAATTCTGGAGCAACTTGGGGTCTATATAAGAAAAACAAACAACTACATTGACTTATTTAGACCACTAGAAGACCACCACAGAAGAACAAGACCAAGATACCAAAATTGGGCCGGCGATACCCATTACTATAGCACTTCTCGCCAGCCAAGTTTTGGGCATTTGTGTTGCGGTTTGGCCTCTAGCTCACACACCTTATAACCTAGCCCCTGTATTGTTAATTTTGTCCCTATATATCTGTGCAAAAATCTGGACGCATTTTGAGTTGTCTTTGGTAATGTTTCTCCGATTTTTAAAACTTGGTTTTTTGTATTTGAATTTGGTTTTGGTCATTGGATGTTTGTACGTCAACAACGAGGGTTATTTGGTTGTTTTTGCATGCGTAGGCTATAGGTTCTAACCTATGAGCACTTCGCGTGTCGTGTCGGTTTTCGAATAGGATTTTGATGTGATACGATATGTTTTGATATGTAGGTACCTTTGTGTGGACTTTAGGATGACAAGAGATAGCAAGGCGTCATCAACTTCGGCAGGATAAGAATCGAAGGTGGGTAGATGTATATCTACGGGGGAAATCGGGTGGATGACATATAGCACCCCCACAACCGTAGAATAGGTTATATGTATATATTATATATATGTGTTGATACAAGACTTGGATACTTAACAAGTAGGGTTTTAGGAGACCGTAGGATTAGAGTAAGCGTATTCGTAGAAAGGTATAACCTTAGTTTCTTTTACCTTAGTCGTGAACCTTAGGATATGTGTTGTCACACGCAAGCGCGCACACACACATACACTTGATTCATATATTTGTGTGTGTGTGTGTATGTATGTGCGTGCGTGTGTGTGTGTGTGTGTGTGTGTGTGTTTGTTTACACACACACACGTAGGATGAGGATATTATGTTATTGGATATGAGTCGATATGATCGGACATGATGTCGTAAGGTAATGATATTTGATCTAGTGAGACCTCGTATATGATATGATATATTATTGGATCGTTGGGTGATATACACAGAACATGTGATAACATGTGACCTGATAATATAATAGAATATACGAGACCTTAGATCTGTACCCTTGATTATGATATAGTACGATGAATGATACCGTACGAATGATGACATACATATGATATTTGACCCGTACCCTCGATTTTGAGGATGCCATACGATGGACCATACCGTACGAGATATATATAGATGATTGATCTGCACTCTTGATCCGAGGATGTCGTACGATGGGTTATACCGTACGTGATGCTATGAGGCTGGATTGCCGACTACTAGATATATCGACTCGGATACGTATGGATTCCTACTTACTTTTAACTCGGTTTTAGTTTAGTTTTTAAATTACTTAGGTAAATGTTCAAATAGAGTTCGAGTCATACCTATTTCCAAAACTAACAGATCGTAGATATTTTCAAAAGATAACCCGAGGGACGCTACGGATTTTCAAAATGATATCCCTTTTCTTAAAAATACTGTAGCCCCTACCATTCCGAAACAACGATTCGTGTCATTTCCAATACTATAACTGTATGACTCGTATATAGATATATATCTTATAATGTTGCATTTACTGTTTATTTTCTATTATGATCCCGTCTGCTAGGACACATGCACCATTACCGATGATGCGTATGTTGCACGTACACTTGCTTGCCGGCTCACACACATCAGCATCGGTAATTTCCATATCTTGTATACTTTAGTAACCGTGATTTCATTCGTATACCCTGATAATTTGTAGTTTACTAGTATTGTTTAGCATTCATGATCTCACTTGCTAATTAGATATTGCATTCCTTACTTAGATGCCGCATGCATTCATATATACATTCTGTTATGCGCTGTTGAGGGGATATTGTTGGATATAGTGCCCTCAAGGCAATTATCATAGTTGCGGACAGATGATTATGATGATTGAGGCAGGACCTATACCGATAAAAGAATCTTACTCAAGATGATAGTATGTTATCTGGTTTGTCTTTATCATCATGTACATGTTGATAGAGCCCATAGGATTCTTGCTTGACTGCCAGCATTATGATGGCGATCACATACGTGGGAGTTGGGGGTCTATAAGCACATCCTTAAATGTCCCTAGTCATAGGAGTATCGAGACCGGGTATCGATACTCCAGTGTAGACTAGTGTATACTGATCGAGACCCCGACGAGGGGCGGTGGCCAGGTCTCACAAGCCATTGGTGTTAGTTTGTTCACCTAAGATAGTATACAGGTGATCATTGGGTTATGAGTACACTGGACGGACTCGCCGGGAACCTGCTAGTTGGTATTATACCTATTGTCAGATAGCAGTTCCCAGGTGACATGTGTACAGGTTAGTCTGTCGATCTGAGATCGTCATTTCTCTCATGTGAGTTCCTACTGTGCTTTGATTACTACCCTACCACGGCTCAAAGGAGTCGTGCAAACAGGTTTTAGTTGGGTACAATCCCGAGCCACATGGAGGCAGTGATCGGATCATCGGGGATTTGTCTCTCCCGGTATTGGGGGTTGATGTCGCATTGTGTACGGGTGACCATCACCATAAATCCATGGCCATGGTGGACGAGGATTACCGATCCAGGATCGATAGTTTCTTAGGAGGTGATGGGTTACATGCCAACACTAAATATCGCGTTTGTTAGGGGTCTGACTTTATCCACCCCCTAGACTCGATATGCGATACTCTCAGATGAACAGACCGGACTGTACGGATATTGTCACTGTCAGGCTCAGTAGGGGTTTAGGATGAGTTTGCTCGTCGGCCTCCCTTTTGCTCAATACCTGGGCAGCCGTTACGTACAGCTAGTGCCGCTGACGTGTTTATGGTTAAACCCACTGCCAGCGTATTGACGAGTCTTTAGAGTCCTACACAGAGGGTTTTCACGGTTCAGGCGATATGGTGTACATGAGGTATGTTGATACATACAGGTGTCCGATTAAATATGTGCACTTGCTGCGCAGAATTTAATCGGACGGTTGATAATACTAGAAGCTTAGGATCAAGCCGGATTATTAAATTGGGTTTTGATTTAATAATTTACATATGTATTTATATATATGTATTCTAGTATTATTGTTCACTATTCGTTTTCTCTCTCATCTATTCGTATTTTGGTACGAATACGCGTATATGTATTTCGATACACGTACTGGGAAGTATTCCGTATTTTCTACGGAATATCTTCTAGAAGGTGCCACCTCATTTGTATGAATTTCCTTTTATGGAAATTCATTTGTTTAACAAATAAGGTGGAGGGTGTGAGATGGCACAAGCATGGTTTTGTGCATGTTCATAGCATGGAACAAAGTATGGTTCATTTGTTTATTGGATTTTGACTTTAGATATTTTTTCTTTTTTGGAAATGAGAGGGGGAGAGGGGCCAGCCACTATTTTGGGAGGATGGGGGATCATTTCATTTGCTTGATGACACACTTGAATAAACTCTCCACTCTCAAGTTCACAAAAGAAAAACACTTAGCCATTTTCCTTTGTTCATGCAAAAGCTTCATCACCTCTTTCATCTTCTTCTTGAGTTGCTCCATGGAGCTCATGTTTGAGAGAAAATTGTAGTGACACTTTCATACACCCCAACTCTCCATCGCTAGCGACTTTGGAGCGTCGGTTATATCGTTCGACGAGGTTGGAGCTTGCGCCATTTCCCTAGGGTGGATCACCGGAGACGAAGGAAGACCGGCAACCAAACCACATCAAGGAGCCGCTAGGAGCTTGGAATGAATACCGAAGGATACGGATCAACTCGGTATAATGATTCTAACTCTTAGTTAATTTTCTATTTTAGGGTTTAAGGTCGATCCGGGATTCGGGTAGCGGTAGCCCCGGTTTCAGAAATTTTTGTTCCGCATTTTGGCCGCGTTCGACGGCCGGGGCGCTGCCGGGACCCAACAGCTATATGCCGATTTTCATTGTTTCTTATTGACTCATGATTATGAGATTTCGGTATTTCATGAGATTTTCTAGATTTGGGAAACCGCATGTGTAATTGAAAACTTATGCTCCTTTTAAAACAAAAATGTGGTTTTCCCTTGTTATGATGTGTGGCATCCACCATGAGATTTCTCGGTTCTGGAGCATATATGATATATGATTACCCGACTCGAGGAGTGAGATGACACCGACTACGGATACATAGTGGACCCGGTGCGGTTCCCCGGGGCAAGAAGGCCGTATAGAGATATAAAGACGTTGAGCCCGGCAGGGGAGCACTACCGACCGGTGATATTTGGCTCGGGGGACATCCGAAGGATACCGACCGAAGTCTTGAGATTAGATGATGGGGCTGATCCGGACAGATGGAGCCCGAGATATGAGATTTATGTGTCGCGGACAGACACGGTTTTGATGATGTTTTCGAGTGTCGATGCTGGGCGCTCAGGTTTTATCATGATTTTAGTGTGTCGTTGCTGGACACACATTGACATGTTACTATTTTACGACATGGACACGAGTACTTGATATCACATTTATGTTTATAGTGTAACCCCTGATATCACTTTATGTTATTTTGTTACACTTGTCATCACTCGCTGTCTTTATACTACTATTATTATATTGTATGAATTAGGAGAAAGTCATACATTCGGTTTCTACTCGGTGATGTCTTCTATTCACGAGTTAGCAACTCACCCCCATTGTGCCACAGTTTTCATGCAGGTTTGACCGCACAGGTTCCGTTGCGGCTTGCTGGCACACTACCTTCTTCAGGGTGATTGCAATTGATAGGTGGGATACCTTTGCATCGTGGCCACCATTGCACTTGTACTTTTATTTCAGTTGTATCTAGTTAAAAGCCCCATCAACCAAACTATGTATATTTATAGACTTAGAAATCATGACTTGTATATTCTTTCGACCTTAGAGTCACACTCATGTATTATTTCTTTATGCCGATTTCTTTGATGCTTGTTTTCTTTATTTTTGTTCTGAATTTTGATCCTCGCCTTCGGCATTGTATATTTATATCTTGCGTGGTTGTTTTCGCCAATTGGCGAAGAGCTAGCTCCCGCTTAGGGATGCCTATGATTATTATTGCTTTTATTGTTTTCGGGTTAAAATATACAAAGAAAGTGCTGCCCAAATTTCAAATGACGAAACAGGTTTTCAAGCTAGTTATAAAACATTGTTTTCATATAAGTTTACTTATGTTTTCAAGAAAGAACCTGATTTTATTAAACCTTTATTTTAAAACTTCACCTCCACTATTCTCCCTAAAAGGTTTAGATTTCTGGGCTTTTGGCTTACTTGGATTAGGTGGGGTCCTATAGACTTTACATGATTCAAGTGTCAGTCACGTGCCTTTTCCGGGTCGTGACACTTCGTGAAGATCTTGTTCTTGAGAATCAAAGATTCAGAAAAAAAAAACTAGCTTAAAAAGAAAGAAAAAGGAAAAGAATCTTTCCTATGGGAATTTAATTCCTCTAAAAATAGGGTTTAACTCTAAAAGAAACTTAGTTCTTATAAAAGAAAAAAACATAAGAACTTAGTTCTCAAAGAAAACCTGATCCCAAAATTTCAAAATAAAGATCTTGGTGATCATTAATGGTCAAAATGCTATTAACAGAGATTCAATCTCTGAAAAAGAAAAAGAATTAGTGCCTCACGTGCCTTCCAGGTGGGCGCCCCCAACAAAGCCCCGCGCCTCACGTGAAAAACACGCCGGTGCCCAAAATAGAAGGCCAGCGCCTCACGTGAAATACACGTGAGCGCTGAGTAAAGTGCTTAGCACTTCATATACAGCCAAAATGGATGAGTGTTTAGCACTGATAGCAAAACTACAGCTCACGGATAATGCTCGCAATTGGTGGAAGGCGGAAGAAACCCGTCTAGCGCAGCCGATTGAATGGAAGACATTTCGCGAGAAGTTTGACGCGAAATATTTCCCTGTGACTGCCAGGTTCACTATGGAGCAGCAGTTTATTCATCTACAGCAAGGATCAATGTGGGAGAAATCGATGGATGAATACGATGCTGAGTTCACTATGTTGAGCCGGTAAGATATGTCACAATAGTTTAATTTTTAAAATATCACATACTACACAGTTAACACAATCTTTAAACAGATTCACGGCACACCTGATACCAACGGACGATATCAGAGCCCGTCGCTTTCAGCAAGGTTTGGACACAGAGATTAAGGCTGCTCTAGCCACAGGAGGCGATGAGGCCCGCTACGTATATACTCAGAAGTACATACACTAAGCGTAACTAAGCAATATAAAGTAAATCACAAGAGACGAATAATATAGAAATAACAGCAACTTTTATTAATATCATTCTTTGTACAATACATGAAAAGAAAATACAACTGGAATGAAAAGCAATGCCTAAACAGTGGCATAACAGAAAATGAAAATACTGAAAAGAACAAGGTACAATTATCTAGAGCTCTGGGTCTTCTTGGAACTGCTCCAAATCTTCACCGGTGGGCTCGATATCAGCTTGGTCCAACGCATCTGATGACATTCAAAGAAGAAAGAAATAGAATGTCGTTAGCGAACAGGTCGCTCGGTAAGTCCCAAAGGTAAGAGGGAGAAATAGACAAGAGTAGGAGAGAGAGAGAGAGACCTTTTAATATTGTATTGTATTGTTGTAATGTTGTAATGTTATATTAACGATATTTTTTGTAGCTTGGTACAGAAGAATGCCAGTGTATACGAGAGGGGTCTCTATATGCTAGAGACCAGGGCAAACGGAAATAGAGTACAAGGCTCCATTATACAACCCGGAACAACGGCAACTGGATTCAGGTTAGGTGTCTTAAATCTGACCACCTCGTGCCACCTTTAACACCATCCGTACCAATCTACCCCTTAAAGCCCGTAGTGTTTTAACAGTATTGCAGTGTTGGAATATGTAAGTTGGGTGACTGACCAAAACCATGATATCAGTAAACATGTTGTAACTGTATAATCAGGTAAATGGAATATCAGGATAATGGATGAATATCCATGGTTTGATTCAGTCAAAATGTATATGTTGTTAACTGGATTCAGGAATTCATGTATTCAAATTGTGTTGGAATATAAGAGAATATAGATTGACTTGAATCCTATTCAAGTCAGAAATAGTCAGACTCTAACCCGAGTCAGACTAAAAGAAAGGTAATTTGAAGTTAAATATTAGTTAGGGGCCTTATTGTAATTTGTAAGACTTGAGGGGGTTTTATGTAAAAAGTACTTTTGTATAGTTTTCAAAAAATACACCTCAAGTAATTATTATTCGTCTTTATAATTATAATGAATGTGAATTTTTATTTGTGTTATTCTACTGAATATATCCTAATAAATGTATTAATTGTTTTATCTGAAATTCATGGTATTTTAATGTAACTTTCAATCTTTTAATCTTAGTGAAAGGTGGAAACTTTATCTTATGATAAAATAGGTGTTTAAATGATAATTATATATCTATAAACACATGAATAATTTTTAAATGAATATTTTATTTTCAAAAATCTCATTTTTCTTAAATGTCGTATTTTAACCCTTCGAGACCGAATGCTCCTTGCGAAGGTCTGAATCTCGCACTACTAGCCCGCGGATGCACGATGAACCGTACTATCCCTAACGGGTTCCCCAAAAGTAGGTTGTAGCGGTGCTTTGCTTAGGTTTATAAATACATTCATTTAGGAAAACGGTTTTATAAATATAAGGTATTTATTTGCAAAAGAGTATAGTTTTCCGTATTTTAGTTGTTAGGGTTTCCTAAGCCAACTAGCCTATTTCTAAGGTCTAAACGATGAGTCATTAGAAGCCTCAAATCGCTTCTTCACCGTCAATTGCGGCCAGGTAAGTGCCAGGTAAGTGGGAAGGAACCACAGTCGTGGGCCTAATTAAAAACCACTAGCCTAGACACACTTGCCTAGACACCACAAGACAGTTTAGATAAACGATCGATGTCCATGACCAATCGTGTTTTCATTTTATTAAAAGATCTTATTTAGAAATGTCTACAACTTAAAGCTTTCAATAAAGGTTATAAAGATTAGGGTATTTTAGTGAAAAGTCCTGTAATTTCGTATTCTATGGTTTGATATTTATCAACTAGGGTTATATTGAGTGTGTGTAGAGGTAGGTCATTACCTCGTGACTTATTTTAAGTTTTAATGAAGATTATAGGTTAAACATGTTATGTTAAACTTGAAGGTATTAAAGCGCAAGAATACGGTATTCGAAAACGTTGTCATTTTATGTGTGAAATTTCATTCAAATTGGGTTCTACAAGTTTAGTGATCAAGATAAACCTATTTAGGAGTGAGGGAATTAATTAAACTAAGAAAAATGTGTTGGAGAGAGTGCCCTCAGAGTCAATTATTGGATCACAGGCACGTGATTGCAATGATTGAGGGAGGACCTATTCCGGTAGGACAGTCTTACTCGAGATGATAGTATACTATCTGGTTTACCTTTATCATCGTGTACTGCTTAAGGTGACCTTACAGGTCGCTATTACACGCTGATAGAGCCCCTAGGATTCTTGCTTGACTGCCAGCAGTATGAGGGCGACCATATACGTGAGAGCTGGTGGTCTATAAGCACATCCTTAAAAGGTCCCTAGTCGTGGGAGTTTCGAGACAGGGCATCGATTCTCCAGAGTAGACTAGTGTATACAGTCGAGACCCCGACGAGGGGCGGTGGCCGGTCTCACAAGCCACTGGTGTCAGTTGGTTCACCTAAGATGTATACAGGTGCTCATTGGGTTATGAGTACACCGGACAGGACTCGCCGGGAACATGCTAGTTGGTCTTATACCTGACGTCAGATAGCAGTTCCCTGGTGACATGTGTACAGGTTAGTTCATCGACCTGAGATCGTCATTTGTCTCGTGTGAGTTCCCACTGTACTTTGATTACTACCCTACCACGGCTCAAAGGAGTCGTGCAAACAGGTTTTAGTTGGGTACAGTCCCGAGCCACATGGAGGCAGTGAGCGGATCTGTAGGGGTTCGTCTCTCCTGGTATTGGGGCTGAGGTCGCGCTGTGTCTAGGAGAGCCATTACACAAAGCCCTCGGCCGAGGCAGGAGATTTACTGGTAGGTATTCCAGTGGTATCTCAGGGTGTTCTGGGCTACACTCCGACACGACTTGTACCGCTTTTGGGGGTCTGACTTTTACCAACCCCCTAGGCCCGACATGCGATACTCATAGACGAACGGACCGGACTGTACGGATATTGTCACTGACAGGCTCAGTAGGGTGTCAGGATGAGTTCGCTCATCGACATCCCTTTTGGTCAATAGCTGGTGGCCCGTCACGTATTGGCTTATACCTCTGACGTGCTAGTGGTTAAATCCACAGCCATAGTATTGACGAGTCTTTAGAGTCCACCACACTTACAGTTACTCAAGCTTTCGGGCGAAACGCTGTAGAGGCCGTATGGAGATATGGCAGGGTCCGATCAGATACGTGCGGTATTGCACGGATCAGGATCGGACGGTTTGTACTAGAGGCCGTATGGATATATGGCAGGGTTCGATCAGATACGTGCGGTATTGCACGGATCAGGATCGGACGGAAATTACTAGCCGGCTTTGGTTTAAGCCGGATCCTAGTTTAGTACAGTGTAGATTTTGTCTCTTTGCATTTGTATCCGGTAGGAATACAGATGCGGGTGTGTATGCACAGTATCGGGGTTTTCCTGTAATTTATTATGGGACCAGTTTTCTGGAGTTGCCAGTTTGCATTCCGTTCCGGCCGGTTTTCCTTTGTTCTTTCCCGGCCGGACTTTTCCGATGGAGGGGGTAATTTGCAGTTTTGCAAATTACATTTGGGGAGGGGGTTTCTTGCATATGTGGGATTATGTTTTGACCATCATCATTTTTATTCTCTTTACATCACTTGCTTTATTCATGATGGTAATGTGAAGAGATTGATTTGTTTAGTGATGTGAGCTTTGCTTTATGATGTGGTCACCTCTTGCTTTTACTACACTCACCTCCCTCTTGTGTTTGATTTTTCCTCCACCATTCTCACATGTATATGGCCGGCCACTTCATGGAAAAGAGAGAGGTTGATTTCATTTTGGTGTGGCAAATTTAGCATCCATCTCATTTTAGCTTGCCACCAAAAATTCCCAAGTTCATATCTTGTTGATTCCTCCATCAAGGCAACTTCACAAACCCCATGAGGCAAAGTGATTCTACACTACAACCTACAGCAAATCTTGGGCACGTCGACTTGCCAGCTTCGTGCCCGAGTTGCCTCGGTATTGAGGTGGGAGCCCGTAAAAGATGCAGACGACGTGGTGCCCTTCCGGCAAGGATGCGACGACCGGAGTTTCCGCGGGAGATC
Organism: Agapanthus africanus; assembly: GCA_030015575.1. NCBI lineage: Eukaryota > Viridiplantae > Streptophyta > Magnoliopsida > Asparagales > Amaryllidaceae > Agapanthus > Agapanthus africanus. The sequence continues at coordinate 823,287,403 of CM057338.1, read as the reverse complement.
GGGACGACGACGAGAAGACCGGAGGACTCGGATCACTCGGTATATCTCTCACCCTTTCTCTTGTTAGCTAGTATCGGTTAATGGTTACGATCCGGGTGTATTGTCCGCGGTAGCGCCAGTTTGAAAGTTAAGAAATTTTTGATTCCGCATTTTGGCCTCGGATAGACGGCCGGGGCGCTGCCGTGGCGCAACATGGTATCAGAGCCACGCCATTAACCTAATCTAGCTTGCTCTAGTATGTTTAAAGACCCGATCGAACCAAAATCCCAAATACCGTATTTTCCTTCAGATCAGTTTCTGTCGAAATTTTTTGGAGTCCAAAAATTTTTCAGGTTATTGCAGAATGATGTACAGAGAATCCTAAGAACACTGGAAAAATTTGGTAACCCAATTCTTCCGTACGACCGCGGAACCGCGGCCTTAACCCCTCTTTGGCCGCGGTTCCGCCGCAGGAAGTTGGAATCACTTTGCCATATTTTTACAGTGGGCTTGTGGGCTGAAAATAAGGGTTTTGGTATATTTTGTTTGGTCCCAGATTTTCTGCAAGTGCTACAGTAATGCTTTGGGGCCCACTTGGTATATTTTGTTCGATCGGATATTTTAAACTTGCTAGTTCACAGTATTTACATTATATCTGCGACCGTGAATGTCACTCGATCGGTAAATCCTGTCTAACTGCTATAGCCCGGTTAGACGGATTTGCGAACATGACATTCACGTTGATGTTCTGTGTTTATGCTGTGTTGTTGCGGATCGGTCGTGGGGGATAGCCTGGATGTAATGTTAGTACATTTTTATTTTATATGTACATTTGATATTGCGGGGCGAGCGTCCGATATGTGGACTGCCGTCACTGCCTATTTGTATTATTCTTTTTGGGGAACAACCTGGTTGCGGTCGATGTACCCGTTGTATGTATATTTTACTTTCTGTACTAGAATTACCCCACGGAGGGGTGCACGAATAGCCGGGTTCTAGAGGGCAACGGGCCCGCATCTCATGGCATTGAGACGGAGGGGGCTTCACTCTAGGATTGGCGGGCTATTCGCCGCACTCGTAGGGGGTACAGGTTGACCCAGGAGGGATGCCCAAGTTACTGGATTCCATGAAGTGTTGGGTGGTCCATTCACGGTGCTGAAGGGGGCTGCCTAGCTTCAGGTTTTGGCGGGTGACTTGCCGCGCCCGTAGGGGTCTAGGATTTCATTGCACAGGCTATCCACACGACCAGGGGAACGTCGGGTTTCAGCAGCGGCTCTGTAAAACCCGGGGCTTCCAGATATCTGTATTGTTCTATGATGCTGCACTTTTCTGTGATGCTGCATTTTATCACGCCTTGAGCGAATATAATATATTGGTATATATATTAGCAGATGTTGTATATGTTTTACATCCGCGCTAGTCCAGTCCCCGCTCTGTCGTTAGTTAGCTAACCTAACGGGTAATGACGGGACCCAGTGGCGAATGCGGATGGCATATACGTACATCAGTATATTTTCGTTCTTTGTGGTGTGATCAATTGATGGGACTGCGTTGATTCGGATCAATGCAAGATAAACAAACCTATTCTGATGTTGTTGGAACACTTTTCAAAAAGCTGTTATTGCAAGGACGTTCACTTTTATTTTGCATCGTGGTATTCATTTGGAATATCCTGCTCCTCAGTCGACGAGGCAAAGGCCGAGATCCCTTCACCGGGAGTGACCCCTTGGACAGAAGTTTGCGTCAGGGCATTAACTTCACTATAGCCGATTACTTTTGCTTTGCATCGTGGTATTCAGTTGGAATATCCTGCACCTCATTCTACGGGGAAAGTGCCGAGATCCCTTCACCGGGAGTGACCTCTTTAGTAAAGATTTTCGTCACTATATTTTTATAAAAGGCTATGCAGTTCCTTCAACGATATCAAGTTCATTACGTTAAAGGTTTTTCGCCAAAAACCAGCCGTAGCCCTCCGTCATTTCTTACAAGTATTACTTAGTATTCGTGCTGCGTTTGTTGACTGTGTCAAGGCGTAGTGTACGGTAACTAAGTAGTGTTTGTTTGTAGCATATTAATGGGATTGGTTAGGACAGTCGTGCGGCATTGTTGACTGTGTCAAGGGCTCGTACGGGTGGGTTTAATGCAATCCAGGATAATGACGGGTTGAACTTGACTAGGACTCTTTGATTTGTTGACTGTGTCAAGGTCACTTGGGTCCTAGGGGTAAAAATCACATCGGGAGTTTCAAAAGAACTGAAACTTGCCAGTGTAAGTCCACGTTGCGACCCCCGGTTCTTATGGGGAGGCGGAAACGGTATAAAAATCAAATTTTTAGCGCGTGGGGCAACATGGACTAACAAAGTCGGGATCTTTTCCTAAACTACAACTAGCAAACATGCTAAAGAGAGTTAGCTACTCAGAAAAGAGGTTATACCTAACTTGAACTCCTTCTTCTTGAAACTTTTGTAGGGGTTGATGGTTCTTTCCTCGTTGCCTTCTTCCGTCAAAGATGGATCCACCTGAGGGTTCAACCTTCGGGCTCTTTCTCGAACTTTGAGAGAACTAGAAACTTTGACCCTAGAGTGAGTAGAGAGTGTCTTTGAGGTGTTTTTATCTCAAGGAGAGGGATTCTCAACTCATGAGAAGGGTTCTCCTTGAACTAGAGGAGGAAGAAGAACAAGTGAGGAGAGAGAATGGTTATGATAGAATGAGCTTATTCTTTTCATTTCTTGCAACCATATCACAAATGAAAAGAATTAACAATTAACAATAATAATAAAATGAAATAGTTGATGGATGGTTTGGAATGACCATTATCATTACATTCTTTAAATGGTTTTGCAAGAATCAAAAAGCATCTTTCTTTTGTAATGATGATGGTCAAACCTTCAACCATGGTCAACAAGTCAACCATGGTCAACAAGTCAACAAAATCCAACCATGACACAATTTCATTTAATTAATATTATTAATTGATATATCATAATTCCATTAGGGTTTGGAAAAAGACGACTGTCAACTGTGCATACGCACCCGTTCCGAAACTCTAATGAAAATCCTTTTCCTCCGCCTCAATCATCTGTGCATACACACCCGCATTCTTGTTTCGAGGAACATGAATACCAAGAGATAAAATCAACCCCAAAACGTATACCAGTATCTGGCTCAAACCAGAGTCTACTAGTAATATCCGTCCGGACTCCAAACGTGCACAAGTGCGCGGATGAGAACGAACCCTGTCGCAAAACCATGCGACCTCTACTCTGTTTTGCCTAGAGGCGAATAGCCCTCTGTGTGGGACTCTAAAGACTAGACACTATGCTGGCAGTGGGTTTAACCACAGACCGCAAGCGGCACTAGCTGTGCGTAACAGTCCCCAGGTAGACGCCGATAAGAAGGCTGACGAGGTGAACCCCATCTGAACTCCTACTGAGTCTGAATGTGACAGTCTCCGTACAGACCGGTCTGTTCGTCTAATACATCGCATGTCGGGCCTAGGGGGCGGTAAAACGTCAGTCCCCTAATAGCGGTACAAGTCGTGTCGGAGTGAAGCCCAAAACACCCTGAGATAACACTGGAAGCCTACCAATATATCTCGCTTGCCCTGGCCAGGGACTACTCGTGTAATGGCTCTCCTAGACACAGCGCGATGTCAACCCCCAATACCGGGAGAGACGAATCCTGTCTAACCGTCACTGCCTCCAAGTGCTTCAGGACTGCTCCCAACCATTACCTGTTTGCACGACTCCTTTGAGCCGTGGTAGGGTAGTGATCAAAGTGCAGTGGGAACACACTCGAGGCGAAGTGCCAGTGTCAAGTCAGCGGACTAAGCTGTACTCATGTTACCTGGGAACTGATAACTGACGATAGGTATAATACCAACCTGTCAGTTCCCGACGAGTCCTGTCCAGTGTACTTGTCAGGACCCGAAAGTACGGAACATGACTGGCACTTAAACTACGAACGTCTCGAGGCGTACGTAATCTAAGTAAACCGAAAACCCAGAAATCCAAACCAAGAAAAGTAGTAGAGTGCAGGAAAAACCAACTTAAAGCAAGTAATTTCAATAGCATAAGCCGAGTTATGCGGTTTTTAAAACATCAAAAATTTACTGAAAATTTCGGCAGAGTCTCCTTTGTAAATACTGGCCCCCAAACTGGATACAACATGAATAGTATACGAAATCAAGAAAAAGGCATCCCCAAGCGGGAGCTAGCTCTTCGTCAATCGACGGTCACAACCACACAAGCAATATAATATACAACGCCAACGGCGAGGATCAAAACTCAAAAGGAAACTCAAAACCACCAGAAATAAAACGAGCGACTCTAAGGTCAAAAGAATAAACAACACTGGTCTCTATCTGTAACGTTTTGAAAATCGTTTCGGTGAAATTTCGAAAAATCGGTAAAATAAGGGGGTTTTCTGTAAAAAGTCAAAATACAAATATCTTATTATAAAAATTAAATATACATATTCTAGCTATGTAATTGCTATTATTTGGTGTTTATTGAGCCGCTGGTGAAATTTTAAATTTTCTGAATTTTTTTTTATTTTATTATTATTTTAAGCCGTCACTAATACATTTAATTAGGGAAAATTACAAATTGGAATGAGTTGAAACAAATTTTGTGCATCATAAAACATTAAATAAAATTTTATCATGTGGTTTTTGGAACGAAATCATTTACCAAAACGGTTTAGAAATTATTGAAGAAAAAAGGCTTTTTTTAGCTTAAATGGATGTTTGGGGTATTGTATTTATCATTTTTCATCACCCCACACCCGTACCCACACCCACACACCCCCATTCACTTATCCCCTTGAAGAATTCAGCAGCCCCCTCTTTTGTCCCCACTTGGATTTTAAAGAAAAGAAATGAAAGAAAAGAAAAGAAAAGAGTAGAAAATGGTATAATTTGAGTTGACTTTGACTTGAACTAACTTTCCCCACCTCACTCTCTCTCCTCCCTCACCCAATCCCCCAAGATTTCTGGCCGAAACCTGAACCACAACAGCCCCAAATACTTCATCTCATTTTTCCATCAAAATCCCCAAAATTTCTATCAAAAATCCACCCTTTTTCTCAAAAATTCAAAGCTAATTCTAAATCCAAGCTTTACCCATTATTCTTTAGCTATTCAAGCATGGATCTTGGAGCGTGAAATCATTGTTGGAGGCTAAGATTTTTGCAAGTTTGATCTCAAGCTTGTGAGGTATAATCATAACCTTATGCTTAATTTGTTGTTAAATTACTTGAATCTAGCTATTAGGTGTTAAATTAGGGTTTTAAATTTTAAGTTTTGAAATTTAAAGAAAGGGTTTTGATTACTAAGTTAGGGTTTGTTGTGGAAATGAGTTGTGTTTGATTGTGTATGGTTTAGTGAGGTGGATTAACATATTTAGTTTTGTAGGAAAACTAATATAGTTGTTAATTACAAGTTGTTACTTGAAAAATGTCCAAATTAAGCTTTTTGTTGCAAACTAGTTTTTTTGATTTAATTCGAAATATGAGATTAAAAATATGGTTAGGGTTTTTATCATATTATTAACTTTATTAAGTGTAGTTTAATACTTTAGTTCATGGAAATACAACCTAAATTGTAGTTTGTGCATTTTTGCTATGAAATTGTTAAAAAGGGTATTTTGTAAACTAGAATATTAGGGTTTTTGGAATTTAATGAGATTAAATTCCGGAAATTGTTTCTATGACTTATTTAAGATATTTAATAAGTATATTGGCCGCTACATTCATTTAAATAACATGTTTTGTACAAAAACGGCGAATTGTGCTTGCTAGATTTGCGGAAAAATGACTTTTTAAGTGAAATTGGGGTTTTTATGAGTTTTAACCTAGTTTATATTAAAATTAGTGTTCGTGAATGTGCAAATGAGTGTGATTGGATTTTTCTCGATGGTTTGACGTTTGTACATCGACATCGAGGGTTGGTTTGACTATTCTTGCATGCGTAGGCGATAGGTTTGGACCTATGCGTGATACGCGTGCCGATTTGATTTTCGTATGCCGTTTCGATTTCGAATTTAGTTTTAATGCGATATGGTGCGTTATGATATGTAGGTACCCCCATGTGGACTTCGAGACGACAAGCAAGCGCGTGGCGACGTCGGCACCGGTTAGCGAGGACCAGGTGAGTAGATTTATATCTACGGGGAGAAATCGGGTGGATGGCGTATAGCACCCCCGCAGTCCGTGGTGGTGTATACGGATGCGTATACACACCAACAATTATTATATGTTATTTGGGATTAATAACGATGCTTAGGATGGATATTGGTGTGTTGGATTACTTTAGTGTTGCGAACCCTAGGGTAGTGTTGCACTACACATACACACATACATACTTGCATACATTCCTTATTTCATATGTGCGTGTATGGGAATATATATTTATGTGTTCACATGGGTATGGGACTATGTGTTCATATACTGGATTTGAGGATAGTATTTGGAATTTGAGATGAGTCGATGAGATTGGGCTTGAGGCCAGGAGATCGGTGACGTGATTTGGTTCGTATTGAGATACGACATGATGTTTTAGCGGGTCTTCTGACGTAATAATTCTTACACCCGCATGCATACATAGATGGCATCAATATTGTACTAGGCGTAGGACATTATTCCGGATCATGATATTTGATAAAGAAGATACCAAATGAATAGTGTGATTGATGTGACTTTGACCCGTACCCAGATTGGGATGCCGTACGACGGATTTACGTACGAGCTATATTGATGATTGATCCGCACTCTTGACTTGGGATGCCTGATTATAGATATGGTATCGGATATGATATTATTGAGGCGGGATCACCGACTAATATATATACAGGTATGTATATGTATCGACTCAGATGTTAGGCGGTTTCCTTACCTGTAGTTCAGTTTGTTAGTTCAGCCGTATAGTTTAGTGTAGTTGTTAGATTAGATTAGACTTCTTACCTATTTCAAAAACTAACGAGTCGTGGGCATTTTTAAAGACAGCCCAAGGGATCCTACGGATATTTCAAAAGACGTATCTTTTCACAAAAACACCGTAGCCCCTATTTTCAAAACCCCATGATTCGTGTTATTTCAAAAGGCACCATTTGTAGGACTGATATTAGATTAATGCAGATTAGTTTTAGTTGCGTCCAGTTCTCAGCTCCCGCTCATTTTTGTGGTCCGCTTCGCATCGCATTCTTATTTTATGTTTCATACTCCATTATTGATATCATGCTGTTAGGACACCAGCACCATTACCGATGATGCGTATGTACCACGTACACTTAATTGCCGGCTCACACACATCTTCATCGGTAATTGCCATGTTACGTACACCTTAGAAAATATTATTTCTTGACGTAGCCTGTTAGCTGATAGTTAGACATGATATTAGTGTACTTGCCTTATATGTTAGTTTAGACATTGTAGTTATTACCAGCTACTTCATGCATACTGTTATTCATTGTTATGCCGCATTCCTGGATTCTCATGCATATATTCACTATTTTACGTGTTATTGAGGTTTTGGATTCGGATTTCCCTGAGATTTTCTGGATTTGGAGGAAAACCGCAAAAACTTATATGAACTGATTTCTCTCTTTTTAAAATAAAAAGTGCGGTTTTCCCATGATGTATGAGTCGTCCACCATGAGTTTGCTGATGGATTTCGAGACCCGATTCGAGGAGACGGATGAACCGTTTCGGGTACATGGTGGACCCGGTAAGGTACCCCGGGGCAAGAAGCGCGTGATGATGACGATGTGAGCCTGGCAGGGGAGCACTACCTACCGGTGATATTACCCGACGCGTCGGATATCCAGAGGATACCGTCGTGGTCTTGAGATGGATGGTAGGGGCCGGTCTGGACTGACGGCGCCCTAGATATTGTGATTGAGACATTGAGATTGAGACTTGAGGTACATAAATTGTGACACAGAGATATCGAGCTATTTGGACACTTGTTTTGTGTCGATGATGGGCACTGTTTTATGCTGATTTCATATATGGTACCTCATTTCTTTTAAAATACAGAAATCTCACTGATTTATGAAACCAGTTTTATTCAGTACATGCATTCTGTTTTATGCATTCATGCATCATCCATATGATATATTGTTACCTGAGGCACTGACACGGGCACATGAGATTACACTCGGGTTAGATATTTACCCTATCCTTGTTATAGGCTACGTGTTATTCATATATTTGAGGATATATTATGATCATTGACCTAGGATTGCGTTATTTATGCGATTTCTGTGCGTAGATGTTTTTCTATTCACGAGTTGGCAATTCACCCCCGTTGTGCCCCAGTTTCTTGCAGGTTTGCCGTACAGGTTTCATTACGGCTTTGCTGGCACTATTTCCATTCCGGGTGGCTTGCTAGTAGGTGGGTTATTTGTATCTTACCCATCCTTATATCTTGTATATTATTATTCAGTTGTATCTAGAAGTTCCATCAACCAAACATGTATTTATTTTTGAGATAGAGACCCGTGATGTTATTCTTTCGACCTTAGAGTCACGCGTTTTATTTCTGTGGATTTCTGGTGGTTTTGAGTTTCCTTTTGAGTTTTGATCCTCGCCATTGGCGTTGTATATTATATTGCTTGTGTGGTTGTGACCGTCGTTTGACGAAGAGCTAGCTCCCGCTTGGGAATGCCTTTTTCTTGATTTCGTATACTATTCATGTTGTATCCCGTTTGGGGGCCAGTATTTACAAGGGAGACTCTGCCGAAATTTTCAGAAAAATTTTGATGTTTTTAAAAAACCGCATAATTCGGCTTATGCTATTGAAACTACTTGCTTTAAGTTGGTTTTTCCTGCACTCTACTATTTTCTTGGTTTGGATTTCTGGGTTTTCGGTTTACTTAGATTACGTACGCCTCGAGACGTTCGTAGTTTAAGTGACGGTCATGTTCCGTACTTTCGGGTCGTGACAAAGTTGGTATCAGAGCGTTAGGTTTTACCTTCGGAGCGTAGGATGTCCCTTGGTTGATAGAATAGGTGACTAAAGTAGAGTGACGTACCGTTGGTATGTTCCGCGGCATATTTACGACACGCCACTCCACTTAAGAAGCCTTAGGATGTACATTTCCTTGTTCAGTTTTATATTCCTTCCTGATCTAGCCTCATCGGTACCAGTTTGGTTTTGCTGCTACGGTTACGGGCAGGGAGAGCTACGGCTAGAGTTGCGGTCAGCACAAGCTCGTCACGAACGAGGACTGACCAGGGCGAAATTCCGGCGACACATGATTGCAGAGATGTGTCTTTTTACTGTGTTTCCGCGCCACGAACGTTTGGCGGATCGCCTTCATGAGGTTACTCGGAGGTGCTGATCGACACTAGAGAATTGAGCCAATGATGGAGGCCAGCCAGATTTTGATGACCGTTGGTGTGTTGCTTACTCCTGATGATTGAGGCACGGTTCAGCATGCAGACGAGTGGGCCAGTTATTGCTGCGAACGACGAGATATCGCCCCAGATGTTGGAGCTATTGCAGTATAAGTTGTACTAAGAGATGATAGAAGGTCGCTAGTCATCGAGGATGAATGACTAGGACATGTGGATCGTTTGCCAACCCCGATGCGAGGTCATCAGATAGATTGATTCCAGCTAGAGACGACTTCACGCGGAGACGTTGGGAGTCGACAGAGACGATCGAATGTCAGAAACCTATTATTCCAAGTTTAAGATAGTCGGAAAGACATGCAGGCAATTCTATGGTCCCTCTAGAAGAATGAAACCCTAACTCGACTTAATGACCGTGTGAAAGCCTTTGAACCTTAGGGTTTGCGGCAGTTCTGCGGCGCCATTAGTGAGGCTTGGGTTTGCCCTTCTACGGCTGGACCACCGATGCTGTGGTATGTACTCGATACTATTAAACTGTACCCAAGATGTTGAGCTCTTGGGGGATTATGAGGTTTTGACGAATCGATTGGATGGCTCGACTTAATTCGGATGCTAGGTGGTGAGATGCATTCTTGGGAGATTCCAGATACGAGGATAGTCGTTGGAGCTCAGTCCATGCGGCCGCGACGAGACGAGTCCAAAGCAGACGACATTAGAGAAAAGTGGAGTAAGAGGTTCGTACCAGATCTAGATGAGATGACGTTCCACTCCGTCGACATCAGAGATGCGATGCGGATGCCGAGGCATGGTACTTGGACTTACCTTATAGAAGGAGTCGCGATGAGTATGCAGTCGTTCCAGAGCAAGATGCAGATATAGGAAAGGACAATGACTTCCGGACAGTTGGCAGAGACGAGACATGGAAGAGACCGTGAGCAGGATTCCTTCCAGGACACTGCTGCAATGATACTTGCACCCAGGATCAGATGTGTCACGTACATTCAGAGAGCCAGAGGCCAACGCCAGTAATATGCTGTCTTACGAGTGGTCGTGATGATTGACCAAGAGATTACCAGAGAAGTGCCAGAACGGAATCGTCCCCGTTAGCACACCTGACAGGGCCGATGAGCCGATGGACCGAAAGATTGGTAATTCACAGTGAAGACCTTGACCCAGGAGTGGTCATGGTTACGCACGCCAGCAGGACAGAGTTCATGATCATCGACGAGACGTCCCACTAGTGACCGCGACAGTTGGTCGAGATTCTTAGAGGATGCGCTTGAGCAGTACTATTCCGCCATTATTGATTACGATGTTTTGGGTGATTTATTCGTATGATTTGATTTTGATGATTGAGGATTTACGATCTTTGCACAGTGTTGCACTTGATATCGTTTTTGTGCTTCAGTTTCACATGTTTGTGATTTTACTATTTTAAACAGTTGAGTTGGTTTTGTGCGTATGCATGCACACGATTTCGTTCCAGCACTCGGTATAGTTTATATATGCTTGCAGTGCAGTGATACGCCTTTTGTGCACTTAGATGTACTGGATTTCGATTTCGATTGTGATACTCGATACTTGTTTTGTGCACCTTGTGCACCTGATTGATTTTGCGCACGTTCGGCGCTTGATATTGGATTTCATGATTTCGTGCACGATAGATGCACCTGATTTTGCTGTCAGGTACACATGTTGCCTACGACAGATATTTCGTGCACACCCGATGCACTTAGATGTTGTTTCTGTGCGCATGTATGGCACATTCATGGATTTTGATTTCCGTGCGCACCAGACGCACGTAGCATTCATATGCATATTTTGGGATTTATTTCGTATAGAGCAGTACGTTTTAATGATACTGCTATGTGTTTTCGTACTGAGCAGGACTAGTCAGAGGACAGTACCTGAATATATTTTGCATGCATTGATAGTTATTGAAGGGATTTCCAAAAAGCGAGCTATAGCCTCAGTATTTACCTACGTGTCTGATATGACACGAAATGTTTAAAATAAGGAGACCCTTCTAAATTGTTTCCAAAACGGCGGAACGTACATTTCAAACAAATATATATATGTATATAGTTATTTCCTTATGATAGACGTCCGCAACTGTGCAGTGTTATACGCGTGCACAGCGACTTAAAGAGATTTGGCATGCATTTCCTTCAGATACTTACATATATAGATTCGATATTTACATGTATAGTTTCGAGTTATGTCATATTGGTTTTGATTTGGATTTGGTATTGATGTCTTCTCCATGACTCCGATGATTGCGGGATGCTTGACGGAGTTTTGATTTGAGTTATACGCTCATTTTTCAAGCGCATGCGCTGCGCTACGATTTGTTTTATGTAGTTACAATTTCGGAGCCCCGACGACTTGATGGTTTTTCTTAGATGTTTTAGTATTTGGGGGAGTTTGAATTTAAATTCGGGGACCGAATTTCTTTAAGGGGGGAAGATAGTAACGTTTTGAAAATCGTTTCGGTGAAATTTCGAAAAATCGGTAAAATAAGGGGGTTTTCTGTAAAAAGTCAAAATACAAATATCTTATTATAAAAATTAAATATACATATTCTAGCTATGTAATTGCAATTATTTGGTGTTTATTGAGCCGCTGGTGAAATTTCAAATTTTCTGAAAAAAAAATTTATTTTATTATTATTTTAAGCCGTCACTAATACATTTAATTAGGGAAAATTATAAATTGGAATGAGTTGAAACAAATTTTGTGCATCATAAAATATTAAATAAAATTTTATCATGTGGTTTTTGGAACGAAATCATTTGCCAAAACGGTTTAGAAATTATTGAAGAAAAAAGGCTTTTTTTAGCGTAAATGGATGTTTGGGGTATTGTATTTATCATTTTTCATCACCCCACACCCGTACCCACACCCACACACCCCCATTCACTTATCCCCTTGAAGAATTCAGCAGCCCCCTCTTTTGTCCCCACTTGGATTTTAAAGAAAAGAAATGAAAGAAAAGAAAAGAAAAGAGTAGAAAATGGTATAATTTGAGTTGACTTTGACTTGAACTAACTTTCCCCACCTCACTCTCTCTCCTCCCTCACCCAATCCCCCAAGATTTCTGGCCGAAACCTGAACCACAACAGCCCCAAATACTTCATCTCATTTTTCTATCAAAATCCCCAAAATTTCTATCAAAAATCCACCCTTTTTCTCAAAAATTCAAAGCTAATTCTAAATCCAAGCTTTACCCATTATTCTTTAGCTATTCAAGCATGGATCTTGGAGCATGAAATCATTGTTGGAGGCTAAGATTTTTGCAAGTTTGATCTCAAGCTTGTGAGGTATAATCATAACCTTATGCTTAATTTGTTGTTAAATTACTTGAATCTAGCTATTAGGTGTTAAATTAGGGTTTTAAATTTCAAGTTTTGAAATTTAAAGAAAGGGTTTTGATTACTAAGTTAGGGTTTATTGTGGAAATGAGTTGTGTTTGATTGTGTATGGTTTAGTGAGGTGGATTAACATATTTAGTTTTGTAGGAAAACTAATATAGTTGTTAATTACAAGTTGTTACTTGAAAAATGTCCAAATTAAGCTTTTTGTTGCAAACTAGTTTTTTTGATTTAATTCGAAATATGAGATTAAAAATATGGTTAGGGTTTTTATCATATTATTAACTTTATTAAGTGTAGTTTAACACTTTAGTTCATGGAAATCCAACCTAAATTGTAGTTTGTGCATTTTTGCTATGAAATTGTTAAAAAGGGTATTTTGTAAACTAGAATATTAGGGTTTTTGGAATTTAATGAGATTAAATTCCGGAAATTGTTTCTATGACTTATTTAAGATATTTAATAAGTATATTGGCCGCTACATTCATTTAAACATCATGTTTTGTACAAAAACGGCGAAATGTGCTTGCTAGATTTGCGGAAAAATGACTTTTTAAGTGAAATTGGGGTTTTTGTGAATTTTAACCTAGTTTATATTAAAATTAGTGTTCGTGAATGTGCAAATGAGTGTGATTGGATTTTTCTCGATGGTTTGACGTTTGTACATCGACATCGAGGGTTGGTTTGATTATTCATGCATGCGTAGGCGATAGGTTTGGACCTATGCGTGATACGCGTGCCGATTTGATTTTCGTATGCCGTTTCGATTTCGAATTTAGTTTTAATGCGATATGGTGCGTTATGATATGTAGGTACCCCCATGTGGACTTCGAGATGACAAGCAAGCGCGAGACGACGTCGGCACCGGCTAGCGAGGACCGGGTGAGTAGATTTATATCTACGGGGAGAAGTCGGGTGGATGGCGTATAGCACCCCCGCAGTCCGTGGTGGTGTATACGGATGCGTATACACACCAACAATTATTATATGTTATTTGGGATTAATAACGATGCTTAGGATGGATATTGGTGTGTTGGATTACTTTAGTGTTGCGAACCCTAGGGTAGTGTTGCACTACACATACACACATACATACTTGCATACATTCCTTATTTCATATGTGCGTGTATGGGAATATATATTTATGTGTTCACATGGGTATGGGACTATGTGTTCATATACTGGATTTGAGGATAGTATTTGGAATTTGAGATGAGTCGATGAGATTGGGCTTGAGGCCAGGAGATCGGTGACGTGATTTGGTTCGTATTGAGATACGACATGATGTTTTAGCGGGTCTTCTGACGTAATAATTCTTACACCCGCATGCATACATAGATGGCATCAATATTGTACTAGGCGTAGGACATTATTCCGGATCATGATATTTGATAAAGAAGATACCAAATGAATAGTGTGATTGATGTGACTTTGACCCGTACCCAGATTGGGATGCCGGACGACGGATTTACGTACGAGCTATATTGATGATTGATCCGCACTCTTGACTTGGGATGCCTGATTATAGATATGGTATCGGATATGATATTATTGAGGCGGGATCACCGACTAATATATATATACAGGTATGTATATGTATCGACTCAGATGTTAGGCGGTTTCCTTATCTGTAGTTCAGTTTGTTAGTTCAGCCGTATAGTTTAGTGTAGTTGTTAGATTAGATTAGACTTCTTACCTATTTCAAAAACTAACGAGTCGTGGGCATTTTTAAAGACAGCCCAAGGGATCCTACGGATATTTCAAAAGACGTATCTTTTCACAAAAACACCGTAGCCCCTATTTTCAAAACCCCATGATTCGTGTTATTTCAAAAGGCACCATTTGTAGGACTGATATTAGATTAATGCAGATTAGTTTTAGTTGCGTCCAGTTCTCAGCTCCCGCTCATTTTTGTGGTCCGCTTCGCATCGCATGCTTATTTTATGTTTCATACTCCATTATTGATATCATGCTGTTAGGACACCAGCACCATTACCGATGATGCGTATGTACGACGTACACTTAATTGCCGGCTCACACACATCTTCATCGGTAATTGCCATGTTACGTACACCTTAGAAAATATTATTTCTTGACGTAGCCTGTTAGCTGATAGTTAGACATGATATTAGTGTACTTGCCTTATATGTTAGTTTAGACATTGTAGTTATTACCAGCTACTTCATGCATACTGTTATTCATTGTTATGCCGCATTCCTGGATTCTCATGCATATATTCACTATTTTACGTGTTATTGAGGTTTTGGATTCGGATTTCCCTGAGATTTTCTGGATTTGGAGGAAAACCGCAAAAACTTATATGAACTGATTTCTCTCTTTTTAAAATAAAAAGTGCGGTTTTCCCATGATGTATGAGTCGTCCACCATGAGTTTGCTGATGGATTTCGAGACCCGATTCGAGGAGACGGATGAACCGTTTCGGGTACATGGTGGACCCGGTAAGGTACCCCGGGGCAAGAAGCGCGTGATGATGACGATGTGAGCCTGGCAGGGGAGCACTACCTACCGGTGATATTACCCGACGCGTCGGATATCCGGAGGATACCGTCGTGGTCTTGAGATGGATGGTAGGGGCCGGTCTGGACTGACGGCGCCCTAGATATTGTGATTGAGACATTGAGATTGAGACTTGAGGTACATAAATTGTGACACAGAGATATCGAGATATTTGGACACTTATTTTGTGTCGATGCTGGGCACTGTTTTATGCTGATTTCATATATGGTACCTCATTTCTTTTAAAATACAGAAATCTCACTGATTTGTGAAACCAGTTTTATTCAGTACATGCATTCTGTTTTATGCATTCATGCATCATCCATATGATATATTGCTACCTGAGGCACTGACACGGGCACATGCGATTACACTCGGATTAGATATTTACCCTAGCCTTGTTATAGGGTACGTGTTATTCATATATTTGAGGATATATTATGATCATTGACCTAGGATTGCGTTATTTATGCGATTTCTATGCGTAGATGTTTTTCTATTCACGAGTTGGCAACTCACCCCCGTTGTGCCCCAGTTTCGCAGGTTTGCCGTACAGGTTTCATTACGGCTTTGCTGGCACTATTTCCATTCCGGGTGGCTTGCTAGTAGGTGGGTTATTTGTATCTTACCCATCCTTATATCTTGTATATTATTATCCAGTTGTATCTAGAAGTTCCATCAACCAAACATGTATTTATTTTTGAGATAGAGACCCGTGATGTTATTCTTTCGACCTTAGAGTCACGCGTTTTATTTCTGTGGATTTCTGGTGGTTTTGAGTTTCCTTTTGAGTTTTGATCCTCGCCGTTGGCGTTGTATATTATATTGCTTGTGTGGTTGTGACCGTCGTTTGACGAAGAGCTAGCTCCCGCTTGGGGATGCCTTTTTCTTGATTTCGTATACTATTCATGTTGTATCCCGTTTGGGGGCCAGTATTTACAAGGGAGACTCTGCCGAAATTTTCAGAAAAATTTTGATGTTTTTAAAAAACCGCATAATTCGGCTTATGCTATTGAAACTACTTGCTTTAAGTTGGTTTTTCCTGCACTCTACTATTTTCTTGGTTTGGATTTCTGGGTTTTCGGTTTACTTAGATTACGTACGCCTCGAGACGTTCGTAGTTTAAGTGCCGGTCATGTTCCGTACTTTCGGGTCGTGACACTATCTCAGTAAATACATGTTTGGTTGATGGAATTTACTAGATACAACGGAATAATATTATACAAGGTAATATGATGGGTACGATACAAGAAAAACCCACCTACTAGCAAGTCACCCGAATGAAACTGAGCCCGCAAAGCCGTAATGAAACCTGTACGGCAAACCTGCAAGAAACTGGGGCACAACGGGGGTGAGTTGCCAACTCGTGAATAGAAAAATATCTACGCACAGAAATCGCATAAATAACGCAACCTAGGTCAATGATCATAATATATCCTCAAATATAACCAGCAGCCTATAACAAGGCTAGGGTAAATATCTAACCCGAGTGTAATCTCATATGCCCGTGTCAGTGCCTCAGGTAGCAATATATCATATGAATGAGGTATGAATGCATGAAAACAGAATACATGTAAATGAAGAACTGTTTCCATAATTTAGTGAGATTTCCTTTGTATTTTTAAAATGAGGTATCATAATGAAATCAGCATAAAACAGTGCCTAGCATCGGCACAAAACGTAATCCCAATATCTCGATATCTCTGTATCACAGTCTCTGTACCTCAATCACAAAATCTAGGGCGCCGTCAGTCCAGACCGTCCCCTACCATCCATCTCAAGACCACGACGGTATCCTCCGGATATCCGACGCGTCGGGTAAAATCACCGGTAGGTAGTGCTCCCCCTGCCAGGCTCACATCGTCATCATCACGCGCTTCTTGCCCCGGGGTACCTTACCGGGTCCACCATGTACCCGAAACGGTTCATCCGCCTCCTCGAATCGGGTCTCGAAATCCATTAGCAAACTCATGGTGGACGACTCATACATCATGGGAAAACCGCACTTTTTATTTTAAAGAGAGAAAGATGCTTATATAAGTTTTGCGGTTTTTCCCCCAAAACCAGAAAATCTCAAAGAAATCCGAATCCAATCCTCAATAGCATGTTAACAGTGCATATCGGCATAAAAATCCATGAATGCGGCATAACAATGAATATTAACATGCATGAAGTAACAAGTAATATCTACAATGTCTAACCTAGCATATAAGGCGAGTACACTAATATCATGTCTAAATTATTAGCTAACAACCTATGTCAATGCAATAGTATTTCTAAAGTGTACGTGGCATGGCAATTACCGATGAAGATGTGTGTGAGCCGGCAAGTAAGTGTACGTGGTACATACGCATCATCGGTAATGGTGCTGGTGTCCTAACAGCATGATATCAATAATGGAGTATGAAACATAATATAAGCATGCGATGCGAAGCGAACCACAATAAAGAGCGGGAGCTGAATACTAGACGCAACTATAACTAATCTGCATTAACCTAATATAAGTCCTACAAATGGTGCCTTTTGAAATAACATGAATCATGGGGTTTTGAAAATAGGGGCTACGGTGTTTTTATGAAAAGATACGTCTTTTGAAATATCCGTAGGATCCCTTGGGCTGTCTTTTAAAATACCCACGATTTGCTAGTTTTGAAATAGGTAGGAGTCTAATCTAATCTAACAACTACACTAAACTATACGGCTGAACTAACAAGCTGAACTACAGGTAAGGAAACCTCCTATCATCTGAGTCGATACATATACATACCTGTATATATACAGTCGGTGATCCCGCCTCAATAATATCATATCCATAACCAGACATCCCAAGTCAAGAGTGCGGATCAATCATCAAAATATAGCTCGTACGTAAATCCGTCGTACGGCATCCCCAAATCTGGGTACGGTCAATATCACATTCATTATACTATTCATCTGATATCCTCTTTATCAAATATCATGATCGGGGTACTGATCTACGTCTAGTACAATATTGATACCATCTATGTATGCATGCATGTATAAGAATCACTACGTCAAAAGACCCGCTAAAACATCATGTCGTATCTCAATACGAACCAAAACACATCACCGATCTCCTGGCCTCAAGCCCAATCTCATCGACTCATCTCAAATTCCAAATACTATCCTCAAATCCAGTATATGAACACATAGTCCCATACCCATGTGAACACATAAATATATTCTCATACACGCACATATGAAATAAGGAATGTATGCAAGTATGTATATGTGTGTATGTGTAAGTGTAGTGCACCCACCACCTAAGGTATCATAACCATGCACCAATCCAGCACCAATATCCATCTAAAATCATCAATAATAAATCCTAACATATCATAAATTGTTGGTGTGTATACGCATCCGTATACATCACCACGGACTGCGGGGGTGCTATACGCCATCCACCCGACTTCTCCCCGTAGATATAAATCTACTCACCTGGTCCTCGCTAGTCGGTACCGACGTCGCCACGCGCTTGCTTGTCGTCTCGAAGTCCATATGGTGGTACCTACATATCATAACGCACCATATCGCATTAAAACTAAATTCGAAATCGAAACGGCATACGAAAATCAAATCGGCACGCGTATCACGCATAGGTCCAAACCTATCGCCTACGCATGCAAGAATAGTCAAACCAACCCTCGATGTCGATGTACAAACGTCAAACCATCGAGAAAAATCCAATCACACTCATTTGCACATTCACGAACACTAATTTTAATATAAACTAGGTTAAAACTCACAAAAACCCTAATTTTACTTAAAAAGTCATTTTTCCGAAAATCTAGCAAGCACAATTCGCCGTTTTTGTACAAAACAGGATGTTTAAATGAATGTAGCGGCCAATATATTTATTAAATATCTTAAATAAGTTATAGAAACAGTTTCCGGAATTTAATCTCATTAAATTCCA
Organism: Agapanthus africanus; assembly: GCA_030015575.1. Lineage (NCBI taxonomy): Eukaryota > Viridiplantae > Streptophyta > Magnoliopsida > Asparagales > Amaryllidaceae > Agapanthus > Agapanthus africanus. The sequence continues at coordinate 823,268,242 of CM057338.1, read as the reverse complement.
AAAACCCTAATATTCTAGTTTACAAAATACCCTTTTTAACAATTTCATAGCAAAAATGCACAAACTACAATTTAGGTTGGATTTGCATGATCTAAAGCATTAAACCACACTTAATAAAGTTAGTGAAGTCATGAAAAACCTAAACACATTTTTAATCCCAAGTATTTAACCAATTTCAAAAACCTAGTAAGCAAATTAGCAAATTAACACAATTTTTAAACTAACCATTAGCACAAGCTACTAATCTTGTATTAACATGACAAAAGCCTAAATATAACACACAGCCATACACCAATTTTATAAAAACCCTAACTTGCATTCAAATTCATAACTTGAATTCCAAAATTTGCAACTTAAGCCTAATTAACACTTAAGTAGTTTAGCTTAAGAAATAAGTAACAAATTAAGCAAAAATGTTTTAGAATTATACCCAAAAACATTTGAAGATCCACAAGCATCCATGGCCCTCCAAAATGCTCTCTTTTCACAAGGATCCATGCTATACGGGCTAAGCTAAAATGGGTAGGAGTCGGATTTAGGTTTTGGGAATTTTTTTGATGGATTTGAGGCAATTTTTGATGAAGTTTGAAGACAAAAGAGAAGGGAATTGGGGGGGCTGCTGCTGCTGTAGGAGGGAGGGCTGCTAGAATGGGAGTGGGAGAGGAGAGAGAGGGAGGTAGAGAAAGTGGGGGAAGAAGTCAAAGTCAATTCAAGGTCAAAGGTCCACCTCATTTCTCCATTTTCTTTTCTTTTCTTTCATTTCTTTCCTTTGAAATTCAAGTGGGGAAAATAAATGGGGGCTGCTGAATTCTTCAAGGGGAGAAGTGAATGGGGGTGTGTGGGTGTGGGTACGGGTGTGGGGTGATGAAAAATGATAAATACAATACCCCAAACATCCATTTACGCTAAAAAAAAGCCTTTTTTCTTCAATAATTTCTAAACCGTTTTGGCAAATGTTTTCGTTCCAAAAACCACATGATAAAATTTTATTTAATGTTTTATGATGCACAAAATTTGTTTCAACTCATTCCAATTTGTAATTTTCCCTAATTAAATGTATTAGTGACGGGCTTAAATAATAATAAAATAATATTTTTTTCAGAAAATTTGAAATTTCATCAGCGGCTCAATAAACACCAAATAATAGCAATTACATAGCTAGAATATGTATATTTAATTTTTATAATAAGATATTTGTATTTTGACTTTTTACAGAAAACCCCCTTATTTTACCGATTTTTTTGAAATTTCACCGAAACGATTTTCAAAACGTTACAATCTTCCCCCCTTAAAGAAATTCGGTCCCCGAATTTAAATTCAAACTCCCCCAAATACTAAAACATCTAAGAAAAACCATCAAGTTGTCGGGGCTCCGAAATTGTAACTACATAAAACAATTCGTAGCACAGCGCATGCGCTTGAAAAATGAGTATATAACTCAAATCAAAACTCCGTCAAGCATCCCGCAATCATCGGAGTCATGGAGAAGACATCAATGCCAAATCTAAATCAAACCAATATGATATAACTCGAAACTATACATATAAACATCGAATCTATTTCTGTAAGTATCTGAAGGAAATGCATGCCAAATCTCTTTAAGTCGCTGTGCAACGCGTATAACACTGCACAGTGGCGGACGTCTATCATAAGAAAATAACTATATACATATATACCTTTGTTTGAAATGTACGTTCCGCCGTTTTGGAAACAATTTAGAAGGGTCTCCTTGTTTTAAACATTTCGTGTCATATCAGACACGTAGGTAGCTCACTTTTTGGAAATCCCTTCAATAACTATCAATGCATGCAAAAATATATTCAGGTACTGTCCTCTGACTAGTCCTGCTCAGTACGAAAACACATAGCAATATCATAAAAACGTACTGCTCTATACGAAATCAATCCCAAAATATGCACATGAATGCTACGTGCGTCTGGTGCGCACGGAAATCAAAATCCATGAATGTGCCATACATGCGCACAGAAACAACATCTAAGTGCATCGGGTGTGCACAAGCATCTGTCGTAGGCAACGTGTGTGCCTGACAGCAAGGACAGGTGCGTCTGACACGCACGAAGAATCTCGATTTAGTGCCTCTGGTGTGCACCAAAATCACCCTTCAAAACATGCGCCCAACATGCGCGAAAATCCAAAATCAGGTGCATCCATCGTGCGCGAAATCATGAAATCCAATATCAAGCGCCGAACGTGCGCAAAATCAATCAGGTGCACAAGGTGCACAAAACAAATATCGAGTATCACAATCGAAATCGAAGTCCAGTGTATCCAAGTGCACAAAATACATGTCACTGCACTGCCAGCATATATAAACTATACAGAGTGCAGGAACCAAATTGCGTGCGTGCATACGCACAAAATCAACTTAACTGTTTAAAACCGTAAAATCACAAACATGTGAAACTAAAGCACGAAAACGATATCAAGTGCAACACTGTGCAAAGATCGTAAATCCTCAATCATCAAAATCAAATCATACGAATAAATCACCCAAAACATCGAAATCAATAATGGCGGAACAGTACCGCTCAAGCGCATCCTCTAAGAATCTCGGCCAACTGTCACGGTCCCTAGTGGGACGTCTCGTCGATGATCATGAACTCTGGCCTGCTGGTGTGCATAACCATGACCACTCCTGGGTCAAGGTCTTCACTTTGAATTACCAATCTTTCGGTCCATCGGCTCATCGGCCCTGTCAGGTGTGCTAACGGGGATGATCCCGTTCTGGCACGTCTCTTGTCATCTCTCGGTCAATCATCGTGACCACTCGTAAGACAGCATATCACTGGCGTCGGCCTCTGGCTCTCTGAATGTACATGACACATCTGATCCTGGGTGCAAGTATCATTGCAGCCGTGTCCTGGAAGGAATCCTGCCCACGGTCTCTTCCATGTCTCGTCTCTGCCAACTGTCCGGAAGTCATTGTCCTTTCCTATATCTGCATCTTGCTCTGGAACGACTGCATACTCATCGCGACTCCTTCTGGAAGGTAAGTCCAAGTACCATGCCTCGGCATGCGCATCGCCTCTCTGATGTCGGCGGAGTGGAACGTCATCTCATCTAGATCTGGTGCGAACCTCTTACTCCACTTTTCTCTAATGTCGTCTGCTTTGGACTCGTCTCGTCGCGGCTGCATGGACTGAGCTCCAACAACTATCCTCGTATCTGGAGTCTTCCAAGAATGCATCTCACCACCAAGCATCCGAATTAAGTCAAGCCATCCGATCGAATCGTCAAAACCTCATAATCCCCCAAGAGCTTAACATCTTGGGCACAGTTTAATAGTATCGAGTACATACCACAGCATCGGTGGTCCAGCCGTAGAAGGGCAAACCCAAGCCTCACTAATGGCGTCGTAGAACTGCCGCAAACCCGAAGGTTCAAAGGCTTTCACACGGTCATTAAGTCGAGTTAGGGTTTCATTCTTCTAGAGGGACCATAGAATTGCCTGCATGTCTTTCCGACTACTTTAAACTTGGAGTAATAGGTTTCTGACATTCGATCGTCTCTGTCGACTCCCAACGTCTCCGCGTGAAGTCGTCTCTAGCTGGAATCAATCTATCTGATGACCTCGCATCGGGGTAGGCGAACGATCCACATGTCCTAGTCATTCATCCTCGATGACTAGCGACCTTCTATCATCTTTTAGTACAACTCATTCTGCACTAACTCCAGCATCTGGGGAAATATCTCATCGTTCGCAGCAATAACTGGCTCGCTCGTCTGCATGCTGAACAGTGCCTCGACCATCATGAATAAGCAACACACCAACGGTCATCAAAATCTAGCTGGCCTCCATCATTGGCTCAATTCTCTAGTGTCGATCAGCACCTTCGAGTAACCTCATAAAGGCGATCCGCCAAACGCTCGTGGTGCGGAAACACAGTAAAAAGACACATCTCTGCAATCGTGTGTTGCCGGAATTTCGCCCTGGTCAGTCCTCGTTCGTGACGAGCTTGTGCTGACCGCAACTCTAGCCGTAGCTCTCCCTTCCCGTAACCGTAGCAGCAAAACCAAACTGGTACCGATGAGGCTAGATCAGGAAGGAATATAATACTGAATAAGGAAATGTACATCCTAAGGCTTCATAAGTGGAGTGGCGTGTCGTAAACATGCCGCGGAACATATCAACGGTACGTCACTCTACTTTAGTCACCTATTCCATCAACCAAGGGTCATCCTACGCTCCGAAGGTTAAAACCTAACGCTCTGATACCAACTTTGTCAGGACCCGAAAGTACGGAACATGACCGGCCACTTAAACTACGAACGTCTCGAGGCGTACGTAATCTAAGTAAACCGAAAACCCAGAAATCCAAACCAAGAAAAGTAGTAGAGTGCAGGAAAAACCAACTTAAAGCAAGTAATTTCAATAGCATAAGCCGAGTTATGCGGTTTTTAAAACATCAAAAATTTACTGAAAATTTCGGTAGAGTCTCCTTTGTAAATACTGGCCCCCAAACGGGATACAACATGAATAGTATACGAAATCAAGAAAAAGGCATCCCCAAGCGGGAGCTAGCTCTTCGTCAATCGACGGTCACAACCACACAAGCAATATAATATACAACGCCAACGGCGAGGATCAAAACTTAAAAGAAAACTCAAAACCACCAGAAATAAAACGAGCGACTCTAAGGTCGAAAGAATAAACAACACTGGTCTCTATCTCAGTAAATACATGTTTGGTTGATGGAATTTACTAGATACAACGGAATAATATTATACAAGGTAGTATGATGGGTACGATACAAGAAAAACCCACCTACTAGCAAGTCACCCGAATGAAACTGAGCCCGCAAAGCCGTAATGAAACCTGTACGGCAAACCTGCAAGAAACTGGGGCACAACGGGGATGAGTTGCCAACTCGTGAATAGAAAAATATCTACACACAGAAATCGCATAAATAACGCAACCTAGGTCAATGATCATAATATATCCTCAAATATAACCAGCAGCCTATAACAAGGCTAGGGTAAATATCTAACCCGAGTGTAATCTCATATGCCCGTGTCAGTGCCTCAAGTAGCAATATATCATATGAATGAGGTATGAATGCATGAAAACAGAATACATGTAAATGAAGAACTGTTTCCATAATTTAGTGAGATTTCCTTTGTATTTTTAAAATGAGGTATCATAATGAAATCAGCATAAAACAGTGCCTAGCATCGGCACAAAACGTAATCCCAATATCTCGATATCTCTGTATCACAGTCTCTGTACCTCAATCACAAAATCTAGGACGCCGTCAGTCCAGACCGGCCCCTACCATCCATCTCAAGACCACGACGGTATCCTCCGGATATCCGACGCGTCGGGTAAAATCACCGGTAGGTAGTGCTCCCCTGCCAGGCTCACATCGTCATCATCACGTGCTTCTTGCCCCGGGGTACCTTACCGGGTCCACCATGTACCCGAAACGGTTCATCCGCCTCCTCGAATCGGGTCTCGAAATCCATTAGCAAACTCATGGTGGACGACTCATACATCATGGGAAAACCGCACTTTTTATTTTAAAGAGAGAAAGAAGCTTATATAAGTTTTGCGGTTTTCCCCCAAAACCAGAAAATCTCATAGAAATCCGAATCCAATCCTCAATAGCATGTAAATAGTGCATATCGGCATAAAAATCCATGAATGCGGCATAACAATGAATATTAACATGCATGAAGTAACAAGTAATATCTACAATGTCTAACCTAGCATATAAGGCGAGTACACTAATATCATGTCTAAATTATTAGCTAACAACCTATGTCAATGCAATAGTATTTCTAAAGTGTACGTGGCATGACAATTACCGATGAAGATGTGTGTGAGCCGGCAAGTAAGTGTACGTGGTACATACGCATCATCGGTAATGGTGCTGGTGTCCTAACAGCATGATATCAATAATGGAGTATGAAACATAATATAAGCATGCGATGCGAAGCGAACCACAATAAAGAGCGGGAGCTGAATACTAGACGCAACTATAACTAATCTGCATTAACCTAATATAAGTCCTACAAATGGTGCCTTTTGAAATAACATGAATCATGGGGTTTTGAAAATAGGGGCTACGGTGTTTTTATGAAAAGATACATCTTTTGAAATATCCGTAGGATCCCTTGGGCTGTCTTTTAAAATACCCACGATTTGCTAGTTTTGAAATAGGTAGGAGTCTAATCTAATCTAACAACTACACTAAACTATACGGCTGAACTAACAAGCTGAACTACACGTAAGGAAACCGCCTATCATCTGAGTCGATACATATACATACCTGTATATATACAGTCGGTGATCCCGCCTCAATAATATCATATCCATAACCAGACATCCCAAGTCAAGAGTGCGGATCAATCATCAAAATATAGCTCGTACGTAAATCCGTCGTACGGCATCCCCAAATCTGGGTACGGTCAATATCACATTCATTATACTATTCATCTGATATCCTCTTTATCAAATATCATGATCGGGGTACTGATCTACGTCTAGTACAATATTGATACCATCTATGTATGCATGCATGTATAAGAATCACTACGTCAAAAGACCCGCTAAAACATCATGTCGTATCTCAATACGAACCAAAACACATCACCGATCTCCTGGCCTCAAGCCCAATCTCATCGACTCATCTCAAATTCCAAATACTATCCTCAAATCCAGTATATGAACACATAGTCCCATACCCATGTGAACACATAAATATATTCTCATACACGCACATATGAAATAAGGAATGTATGCAAGTATGTATATGTGTGTATGTGTAAGTGTAGTGCACCCACCACCTAAGGTATCATAACCATGCACCAATCCAGCACCAATCCAGCACCAATATCCATCTAAAATCATCAATAATAAATCCTAACATATCATAAATTGTTGATGTGTATACGCATCCGTATACATCACCACGGACTGCGGGGGTGCTATACGCCATCCACCCGACTTCTCCCCGTAGATATAAATCTACTCACCTGGTCCTCGCTAGTCGGTGCCGACGTCGCCACGCGCTTGCTTGTCGTCTCAAAGTCCATATGGTGGTACCTACATATCATAACGCACCATATCGCATTAAAACTAAATTCGAAATCGAAACGGCATACGAAAATCAAATCGGCACGCGTATCACGCATAGGTCCAAACCTATCGCCTACGCATGCAAGAATAGTCAAACCAACCCTCGATGTCGATGTACAAACGTCAAACCATCGAGAAAAATCCAATCACACTCATTTGCACATTCACGAACACTAATTTTAATATAAACTAGGTTAAAACTCACAAAAACCCTAATTTTACTTAAAAAGTCATTTTTCCGAAAATCTAGCAAGCACAATTCGCCGTTTTTGTACAAAACAGGATGTTTAAATGAATGTAGCGGCCAATATATTTATTAAATATCTTAAATAAGTCATAGAAACAATTTCCGGAATTTAATCTCATTAAATTCCAAAAACCTTAATATTCTAGTTTACAAAATACCCTTGTTAACAATTTCATAGCAAAAATGCACAAACTACAATTTAGGTTGGATTTGCATGATCTAAAGCATTAAACCACACTTAATAAAGTTAGTGAAGTCATGAAAAACCTAAACACAATTTTAATCCCAAGTATTTAACCAATTTCAAAAACCTAGTAAGCAAATTAGCAAATTAACACAATTTTTAAACTAACCATTAGCACAAGCTACTAATCTTGTATTAACATGACAAAAGCCTAAATATAACACACAACCATACACCAATTTTATAAAAACCCTAACTTGCATTCAAATTCATAACTTGAATTCCAAAACTTACAACTTAAGCCTAATTAACACTTAAGTAGTTTAGCTTAAGAAATAAGTAACAAATTAAGCAAAAATGTTTTAGAATTATACCCAAAAACATTTGAAGATCCACAAGCATCTATGGCCCTCCAAAATGCTCTCTTTTCACAAGGATCCATGCTATACGGGCTAAGCTAAAATGGGTAGGAGTCGGATTTAGGTTTTGGGATTTTTTTTGATGGATTTGAGGCAATTTTTGATGAAGTTTGAAGAGAAAAGAGAAGGGAATTGGGGGCGCTGCTGCTGCTGTAGGAGGGAGGGCTGCTAGAATGGGAGTGGGAGAGGAGAGAGAGGGAGGTAGAGAAACTGGGGGAAGAAGTCAAAGTCAATTCAAGGTCAAAGGTCCACCTCATTTCTCCATTTTCTTTTCTTTTCTTTCATTTCTTTCCTTTGAAATTCAAGTGGGGAAAATAAATGGGGGCTGCTGAATTCTTCAAGGGGAGAAGTGAATGGGGGTGTGTGGGTGTGGGTACGGGTGTGGGGTGATGAAAAATGATAAATACAATACCCCAAACATCCATTTACGCTAAAAAAAGCCTTTTTTCTTCAATAATTTCTAAACCGTTTTGGCAAATGATTTCGTTCCAAAAACCACATGATAAAATTTTATTTAATGTTTTATGATGCACAAAATTTGTTTCAACTCATTCCAATTTGTAATTTTCCCTAATTAAATGTATTAGTGACGGCTTAAATAATAATAAAATAATATTTTTTTTCAGAAAATTTGAAATTTCATCAGCGGCTCAATAAACACCAAATAATAGCAATTACATAGCTAGAATATGTATATTTAATTTTTATAATAAGATATTTGTATTTTGACTTTTTACAGAAAACCCCCTTATTTTACCGATTTTTTTGAAATTTCACCGAAACGATTTTCAAAACGTTACAGTACTCGTAACCCAACGAGCACCCGCATACTATCTCCAGTACAACGTACTGATGGCTGTGGGACAGACCATCTCCCACACTGGGATGAGAAGCGCATACGCTAGTCTACTCCGGAGTATCGATGCCCTGTCTCGATAGTCCTGCGACTAGGGACCTGTATAAGGATATGCTTATAGATTACCCAGCCCCCACTAGTGTGACTGCCATCACAACGCTGGTAATCAAGCAAAGATCCTAAGGGCTCCACTAATGCGTATAGGTGATATACTAAAATAAACACATGTACACATTGAAGTAGAAACAAACCAAGTAGCATACTACTATATTGAGCAAGATTGTTTATACAAGGTGAATATCCCAAGCTTCCATTAAGTAATATACAAACTAGTATGATACAGTAATGGCCTCTAGGGCATATACACTAACAATCTCCCACTTGCACTAAGGCCATGTACTGGCGTATCGAAGACCTATCATCTCGATCAGCCGTTCGAACTGAGTCTGGGGCAGGGCCTTGGTGAATGGATCTGCAGTGTTTTCTTCTGAAGCAACCCTCCGAACCTCGATCTCCTTGCGATCCACGATCTCCCTGATCAGGTGATACCGCCTCAAGATGTGCCTGGATCTCTGATGGGACCTGGGTTCCTTCGCTAAAGCTATAGCCCCGTTGTTGTCGCAATACAGAGGTATTGGGTCAACAATGGACGGAACCACCTGAAGTTCTTTTAAGAACTTCCTCATCCAGACAGCTTCTTTTGCGGCATCAGATGCAGCGATGTATTCCGCTTCCATCGTCGAGTCTGCAACGGTTTCTTGTTTGGAACTCTTCCAACACACCGCCCCTCCATTGAGGGTAAAGACAAAACCCGACATGGACTTGGAATCATCCTTGTCACTCTGGAAGCTGGAGTCAGCAAAGGCCTCGATCTGGAGGTCTTTTCCGCCATACACCAAGAACATCTCCTTAGTCCTTCTCAGGTACTTGAGAATGTTCTTTACCGCTATCCAGTGTTTCTCCCCAGGGTTTGACTGATACCGGCTTACCACACTCAGTGCATAAGCTACATCCGGTCTGGTACACAACATCGCATACATTACAGAGCCTACCGCAGAAGCGTAGTGTGTAATAAACATGCGATCCCTCTCCAAATCAGTCTTGGGGGACATCTCTTTAGAGAAGGTGATTCCGTGACAAGCCGGTAGGTTACCGCGCTTGGAATCTTCCATACTGAATCTTTTCAGTATGGTGTCGATGTACCTGGACTGTGAAAGTCCTAATATCCTCTTGGATCTATCACGACAGATCCGGATCCCCAGGATGTATGAGGCATCACCCAGGTCTTTCATGGAGAACCTGTGTGACAAGAACCCCTTGACAGATTGTAGCATAGGAATGTCATTTCCTATTAAGAGAATGTCATCCACGTATAAAACGAGGAATACTACAGTTCTCGCTACAAATCTACTATAGATGCATGGTTCATCTGGGTTTTTGATAAAGCCAAATTCCTTGACCGTCTCATCAAAATAGATGTTCCAACTCCGCGATGCCTGCTTTAGTCCATAGATGGACTTAAGCAACTTGCACACCTTTCCGCTGCTCCCACTCTGAATGAAACCCTCTGGCTGGTCCATATAGACACACTCCTCTAAATTTCCATTTAGAAAAGCGGTTTTTACGTCCATCTGCCAAATCTCATAATCGTGGAAGGCAGCAATGGCAAGAAGGATCCGAATGGATTTCAGCATAGCCACTGGAGAAAAGGTTTCGTCATAGTCCAAACCAGGTCTTTGATGGAAACCCTTTGCTACAAGTCTAGCCTTATAGGTCTCAACCTGTCCATCTACACCAATCTTCCTTTTGAAGATCCACTTGCATCCTACGGGTTTTACCCCGTCTGGAGCAATGTCCAACGTCCATACTTTGTTGGTGTACATGGACTCCATTTCGGTCCGCATTGCATCCAGCCATTTTACCGAGTCAACGCTCTGAACGGCCTGCTGGAAGCTAGTAGGCTCATCATAATCTATGATGCAATCCTCTCTATCCCAGTCTATGAGAAAACCGTAGTATCTCTCGGGCGGATGAGACTGCCTACTACTCTTGCGGAGCGGCGTAGGAATATCCTGTTCTTTTGAACCCTCTGGTTCCACTAAGCTTTCAGTAATAGTCTGTGGTTCTGGAATTTCTTCCAGTTCTACTGCGCTCCCACTAATTTCCTTTTCTAAGAACTGGTGTTCTAGAAAGTGGGCATTACGAGAAACAAGGACTTTTTGTTCTTCTGCGTAGTAGAAAAGATACCCCCTGGTGTTCTTTGGGTATCCCACAAACTTGCACAGTACTGAGCGTGCCTCGAGTTTGTCCGCATGCTGCTTTTTGACAAAAGCCGGACATCCCCAGATCTTCAGATATTGAAGATAGGGTTTTTTCCCACTCCATAACTCATATGGTGCGGTAGGCACAGTCTTAGTGGGAACTCGGTTCAAAAGGTATGCGGCTGATTCTAGCGCATAACCCCAGAATGATCGCTGTAGCTCAGCGTTACTCATCATGGACCGTACCATATCCAATAGGGTGCGGTTCCGTCTCTCCGATACACCGTTATGTCGCGGAGTGTATGGAGGAGTAAGCTGAGAGAGAATTCCATTCTCTTTTAAGTAGTTCAGGAACTCGGCACTCAAGTATTCACCACCTCGATCCGATCTTAGAATCTTGATACTTTTGCCGGTTTGTTTTTCTACCTCATTCTTATATTCCTGGAATTTTTCAAAGGCTTCGGATTTATGTTTCATTAAGAAGACATGTCCGAACCTTGAAAAATCATCCGTAAAAGTAATGAAGTAAGAAAAACCGCTTTGCGCAAGTGTAGACATTGGACCGCACACGTCGCTGTGTACGAGCCCCAAGAGCTCGCTCGCTCTTACTCCGTGTCCAGTGAACGGAGTCTTTGTCATCTTTCCTTTGAGACAGGATTGACAAGTGGTATACGATTGATATTCGAACGGATTCAAATATCCTTCTGTATGTAACTTAGTCAACCTTCTCTCATTTATGTGACCCAGTCTACAATGCCACAAGAAAGCCTGATTGATATCTGGAGACTTTCTTTTATGTGTATTCTGGACATTGAAAATCTGTGGTTGGTTTAATACGTATATACCATTGCTCAGTGTACCTGACCCAATCAGAACTTGATTAAGGTGAATGTTTACAACATTACTTACAAACGCAAATTCATAACCTTCTTTAGAAACCAAAGATACAGAAATGATATTACAAGTTGCGTTGGGTACAAAAAAGCAATTACGCAAAACCAAAACATGTCCATCTGACATTCCCAGGAGATAGTCCCCCACGGCCTTAGCATCCATGCTAGCTCCGTTCGCAACTCTGAGGGTCATGTCACCTGCCTTCAAAAACCTACGGTTTCTCAACGCCTGCAAAGAATTACAGATATGAGATCCTGATCCGGTATCCAATACCCAGGAAGTAGAGTTTATAGAAAGACAGTTTTCAATAGCATACACACCTGAAGCTGAAGCCGCAACCTGCTTCAGTTCCTGTGTCCTGGCCTTCCAAGCCCTGCAATCATTCTTCCAGTGTCCACTCTTATGACAATAGAAGCATTCTTCTTTTCCCACAAGCTTCCCCGCTATCTTTGTTGCCTTTTCCTTTCCCTTCGTACCCACTTTACTAACACCGCCTCTTGGTTTGGCGGGGGCTTTCTTCCTCTTTCCCTTGGCTTTCGCCTTGGACCTAAAGGAAGAAGATCCTCCTACAAACAAAGCGGGTGTTTCCCTACCTTTGTGTAGGGTGCCCTCTGCGCTCCTCAGCATGTTGAGGAGTTCTGAAAGTTCAACTTCTTTTTCTTGTAAGTTGAAGTTCAGTATAAACTGGGCGTAAGTGGATGGAAGGGACTGGAGAATTAAATCCGTATAGAGTTCACTTTCCAACGTGGTCCCAAGTTCCGCGAGCTCCTCAATGTAGCCAATCATCTTAAGCACGTGGTCCGCTACCGATGATCCGACGGCCAACTTTGCCGAAAATAACTTCTTCGACACTTCGTATCTTGCGATACGAGATTGCTCTCCATACAGTTCTTTTGTATGAAGAAATATGGATTCCAGGTCCATATTCTCGTGCCTCCTCTGGTGTTCGTTGTCCATAGAGGCAAGCACGAGGCACTTGGCCTTCGCGCAATCAATCTCCCAAGTCTTACGGATTTCCTTATCCGCGACGCTGGAGGTGGGACCTGGGACGGGGGGAGCTTTGGTGTTAAGAAGATACCCCAGCTTGTCGTAAGTGATTGCCATTTTGACATTCCTGAGCCAATCTTTGTAGTTTGGCCCTGTCAGTATGTTTTTATCTAGAAGTAACTTAAGTCCAGTCATGTCGATTGGTCGCTGCAATTAGGAGGGAGAGAAGAAACACTTTAGCACGATGCTCTTGCAAGTTTAGAGTGGTTTTTAATTTGTCTAAACAGGATGGCTCCCACTGTCTCTCAAATCCCTCCTCAAACCATAAAGGAAGAATTAGTCGGGATCAATCCCACCGCACAATACTTGCTTAACCGTTCAGCGAGGCCAGTGTCGGTACTTCGAAGGAGGTTTTCCAACGCTTTCGCGAAGTTCCTTAATTAAAGAACCTCTTTTCCCTGGGGGCGTAGCCCCGCTAACACCTTTCTAGACACCTACTAGGTTTATAGCATTGATCGTTTAGTGAGAAATTTCCCGAGGAGTAGCATATACTCACAGTAGGATCGGGATCCAAATATCATCGCGTGACGAAACTGAAGGAATCCTACCAGAATCACCACACTCCAAATAGTATGCAAATCTAGCAAGTTTCAGTACTTATGAAACTCCCGATGTGGATTTTTGCCCCATGATCTTATGACCTTGGCGTGAGGTCAAAATGTCATAAGTCACATGTCAAGTTCTTCCCATCATTATCCCGGTTGATTTGAACCCACCCGTACCTACCCTTGACGTAGGTCAAAATGGTGATACGGTTGTCCCAAAACAACGCATTCTATCTATGCAACAGATAAATATCCGGTAGCTACCAATCACTATGTCTTGGCGTGAGGTCAAAATACATAGCTTGAATACTACCGAATATTTAACTGAAATGATGGAGGGCTACGAATGGTTTTGGCGAAACCGTGCACGTAGTGAACTTGATATAATCGATAGAACGAGATAGCTTTTAAAAGGAGTGGCTCAAGCTCCGCATTTAAAAGTTAGTTTTGAAAAGAACCGAGTGGTTTTTCGAAAGTGTTCCAACGACTTTAGCTTGGTTTATTATCTTGCATTAGTTCTTTTAATGCGTGATATTCTTGCATTAGTACTTTTAATGCGTCCCATCATTTAATCCTACCATTGTAGAAAACAACCAAAATATGACGTACGCTTATGCCATTCGCATTCGCCACGGGGCCCCGTCATCACCCGTTAGGTTACTTAACTAACGACAGAGCGGGGGCTGGGCTAGCGCAGCTGTAAAACATAAGCAACGCCTAAATAGATATAAATATATAGCAATGATAGACATTACAGATCACAGATGAATACATTGGATATACTAGGAATCCGCAATCCGTTCGAGCCTGCAACGAAAAGCGGATTACACGGTCACGGTGAATAGCCAATACCCCACCCAAGACCCCTACGGGTGCGGCAAACTACCCGCCAAGTACCCGGCAGTTTGTGCACCCCTCCATGGGTCTATCCTAGGAGCAAAAACAGTAAAAAGAATTATACAATGACGGCTACAACCCCGACCCGGTTGTGCGGCCATACAAATAATAATATTACATCAATTTACATATTACAAATGAATGAAAGAAAAACAACACTCATCTCATATCCATCCCGGCTATTCACCCGTGACAATCCAATCCATTCATATACACATACCATCAATAAGCACAGATCACAGATATGTATAACCCCGACTAATCGACATATAGCGATTAGCCGACGTTTAATACATGCAAACATCACAGATATAACCATTGTAGTCAAAGTGCAGTGAAGTTCGACAAAAATAAGGATTTATAGGCCCCCAAAAACAAATTTCTTTTCTGGAAAATCTGGGCACAAATGACATATCTTAAAAATCCCAAAACCCTACCAGAAGAACACTGCACAAAACAGGACCACAAGAGGAGACAAAACGGCGGCGGTTCTGCGGCCTAAGCCACCCATTGCCGCGGAACCGCGGCGGTTTGAAGGAATCATGCGATCGTATTTCGTGGGTGTTTTCACAAAACCCTGAGCCGATTTTAGGAGTAAAACTTTTTACATTTAGAGCACAAAAAATTTCAACAGAAACTTAGGGTTTTTGTTTTTCCGGTTTTGCGATTTTTCTCGATCGAACTTCCATACACTTTACTACAAAACTAGTTTAAGTTTAGTTAGGCTCTGATACCACTGTAAGTCCACGTTGCGACCCCCGATTCTTACAGGGAGGCGGAAACGGTATAAAAATCAAATTTTTAGCACATGGGGCAATATGGACTAACAAAGTCGGGATCTTTTCCTAAACTACAACTAGCAAACATGCTAAAGAGAGTTAGCTACTCGGAAAAGAGGTTATACCTAACTTGAACTCCTTCTTCTTGAAACTTTTGTAGGGGTTGATGGTTCTTTCCTCGTTGCCTTCTTCCGTCAAAGATGGATCCACCTGAGGGTTCAACCTTCGGGCTCTTTCTCGAACTTTGAGAGAACTAGAATCTTCGGCTTGCTAAACCTTTGACCCTAGAGTGAGTAGAGAGTGTCTTTGGGGTGTTTTTATCTCAAGGAGAGGGATTCTCAACTCATGAGAAGGGTTCTCCTTGAACTAGAGGAGGAAGAAGAACAAGTGAGGAGAGAGAATGGTTATGATAGAATGAGCTTATTCTTTTCATTTCTTGCAACCATATCACAAATGAAAAGAATTAACAATTAACAATAATAATAAAATGAAATAGTTGATGGATGGTTTGGAATGACCATTATCATTACATTCTTTAAATGGTTTTGCAAGAATCAAAAAGCATCTTTCTTTTGTAATGATGATGGTCAAACCTTCAACCATGGTCAACAAGTCAACCATGGTCAACAAGTCAACAAAATCCAACCATGACACAATTTCATTTAATTAATATTATTAATTGATATATCATAATTCCATTAGGGTTTGGAAAAAGACGACTGTCAACTGTGCATACGCACCCGTTCCGAAACCCTAATGAAAATCCTCTTCCTCCGCCTCAATCATCTGTGCATACACACCCGCATTCTTGTTCCGAGGAACATGAATACCAAGAGATAAAATCAACCCCAAAACGTATACCAGTATCTGGCTCAAACCAGAGCCTACTAGTAATATCCGTCCGGACTCCAAACGTGCACAAGTGCGTGGATGAGAACGAACCCTGTCGCAAAACCATGCGACCTCTACTCTGTTTTGCCCAGAGGAGAATAGCCCTCTGTGTGGGACTCTAAAGACTCGACACTACGTGGCAGTGGGTTTAACCACAGACCGCAAGCGGCACTAGCTGTGCGTAACGGTCCCCATGTAGACGCCGATAAGAAGGCTGACGAGGTGAACCCCATATGAACTCCTACTGAGTCTGAATGTGACAGTCTCCGTACAGTCCGGTCTGTTCGTCTAATACATCGCATGTCGGGCCTAGGGGGCGGTAAAACGTCAGTCCCCTAATAGCGGTACAAGTCGTGTCGGAGTGAAGCCCAAAACACCCTGAGATAACACTGGAAGCCTACCAGTATATCTCGCTTGCCCTGGCCAGGGACTACTCGTGTAATGGCTCTCCTAGACACAGCACAATGTCAACCCCCAATACCGGGAGAGACGAATCCTGACTAACCGTCACTGCCTCCAAGTGCTTCGGGACTGCATCCAACCATTACCTGTTTGCACGACTCCTTTGAGCCGTGGTAGGGTAGTGATCAAAGTGCAGTGGGAACACACTCGAGGCGAAGTGGCAGTGTCAAGTCAGCGGACTAAGCTGTACTCATGTCACCTGGGAACTGATAACTGACGATAGGTATAATACCAACCTATCAGTTCCCGACGAGTCCTGTCCAGTGTACTCGTAACCCAACGAGCACCCGCATACTATCTCCAGTACGACGTACTGATGGCTGTGGGACAGACCATCTCCCACACTGGGATGAGAAGCGCATACGCTAGTCTACTCCGGAGTATCGATGCCCTGTCTCGATAGTCCTGCGACTAGGGACCTGTATAAGGATGTGCTTATAGATTACCCAGCCCCCACTAGTGTGACTGCCATCACAACGCTGGTAATCAAACAAAGATCCTTAGGGCTCCACTAATGCGTATAGGTGATATACTAAAATAAACACATGTACACATTGAAGTAGAAACAAACCAAGTAGCATACTACTATATTGAGCAAGATTGTTTATACAAGGTGAATATCACAAGCTTCCATTAAGTAATATACAAACTAGTATGATACAGTAATGGCCTCTAGGGCATATACACTAACAGCCAGATATGCGCATACCTTCTGGAGTATGATGACGAGAGCGGATTCCGTCACGTTATCATGCAATGATAGTTGGATCCCGATTCCTACTGATGAGTTGGTTTACTCCTCGGGTGATCCCGACTAAATCTTCTTTCAGGTTTGGAGGAGAATTTGACGGTACAGTGGGAGGTTTCCAGATTAGATAAAGTGATAACCATTCTGATCTAGGTTAGAGTGCACGTTGAGTGTTTCTTTTCTCTCTCTCTTTGGCAGCGACCATTGACCGGACCCTAAACTATGACTCAGTGACCAAGTTGACCGAACCTTCTTAACACTGGCTTTTGGATTGTCAGAGTTGCAAACCTCATTGCCACTCCTACTTTTACCCTTTTCTCCAGGACACCCCGTATTACTACGAACACCCACTTCCATTGGACAAAACCAGCGTATGGTTAGATACGAACTCGAAGGAATTCGAGGTGTAAGTCGATGTTCAACACCCCAATACTTGTGGGGAGGCGGAAATATGAATAACAATCAAGTTCTATGATCAAACATCGATTAACCGTATGAATCGTTTGCTATACAAGTTTTAACAAAAGCTATAGAGTTTTAAACTACTATGCGAAGAGATTATACCAAACGGTTCTAGTCCTTCGTCTTGATGTTGTCTACGGCCTCTTTGGATCTCCACGTCCTCTTCGGCTTTCTCCCGTGATAGATGATCCACCCGAGAACCCTAATCCAAGCTATAACCTCTAAACTTGAGGTTACTTAGTTTCTCTAGTTGCTAAATAGAGTAGCTAAGATGATGTAGAGATTGGTTATGGAGTAATTAGTCTTTCCTAATCCTTGTTCTCAACTCATGAGGGGTAGGATTAGGCTTGGTGAAGGAGAGAGAACTTGAAGAGAGAGAGTGAGAAGATGATAATGATATTATTATAATGAAAAAAGCTTCTCACTTGATATATATGAAACATAATGAATTAAAAAGAAATGAATAATAAGAGAATATTCATCATGTTTCATTTAATCAAGTGGGTGATTCATCATGTGAGTCATTAAGCAATAAATGATGCATTAATGATATGATGAATCACTCACAATGAGTCACTTAATCATTAAATGAAAATGCCACCTCTCTCTTTATGTCACATCCTTCTAGAAGCTTCTCGGAAAATTACGAGAACGCCCCTCTCATCCGTGAAAACACGGAAAAACTTTAGACTGTATAAATCCAATAACCTGATACTAGAATCTGGCTTAAACCAAAGCCGGCTAGTAAAAACTGTTCGAATGTCGTACGTGCGTTCAAACACGAATGCGTCCGAACCTTTGTCGTAAAACCATACGACCTCTATATCTTTTCGCCTGGGTTTGGGAAATCTCTGTGTGGGACTCTAAAGACTCGACTACTACGCTGGCAGTGGGTTTAACCACAGACCGCAAGCGGCACTAGCTGTACGTAACGGTCCCCAGGTAGTTGTCGATAAGAAAGCTGATGAGGTAACCCATCTGAAATCCTACTGAGCCTGTCTGTGACAATATCCGCGCAGTCCGGTCTGTTCGTCTAAGAGTATCGCATGTATGGTCTAGGGAGGTGGTGGACGTCAGACCCCTAATAACCGTACAAGTCGTGTCGGTATGGCTTTATCACCATCCGAGAATCTACTGATCAACCTATCAGTAATTCTCAATCAGCCCTGGCCAGGGACTTATGGTAATGACCAAACGACCACAGTGCGATATCAACTCCCTATACCGGGAGAGACGAATCCCTAACAGTCGCTCACTGCCTCCATGTGGCTCGGGACTGTGCCCAACTGAAACCTGTTTGCACGACTCCTTTGAGCCGTGGTAGGGTAACAATCAAAGCACAGTGGGAACTCACACGAGACAAATGATGACCTTAAGTCAACGGACTATCTGCACACATGTCACCTGAGAACTGCTATCTGACGTTAGGTATAATACCATCCAGTCAGTTCTCGGCGAGTCCTGTCCGGTGTACTCACACCCAGTGAGCATCTGTATACAATCTTAGGTGAACACCACCAATGGTTGCGGGACCAATCCATTTCCCTCTCATCAGGGTCTAGATATGTATACACTAGTCTACTCCGGAGTATCGATGCCCAATCTCGATTCTCCTGCGACCAGGGACATCTAAGGGTGTGCCTATTGACTATCCAGCTCCCACTAGTATGACTGCCATCACAACGCCGGTAGTCAGACAAACACCCTATGGGCTTTATCAACATATATATATAAATACCAAGTAAAATATATTATACGTTAAGACAAAGTCAAACCAAATAACGTACTATCATATCAAGCAAGACTGTCATGTACATACATATCCCAAGCATCCTATACAATGTAGGCCTCTAGGGCATATATATCCAACAATCTCCCACTTGCACTAAGGCCTATAATTGGCGCAATGAGTACCCACTGTCTCTCCCAGATCCAGTTGCTTGCGTACCGCATGCCCAACATCTCAAAAAGCCTCTCGAACTGTACTTGAGGAATGGCCTTGGTGAATGGATCTGCCGTGTTGTCTTTTGTGTCTACTCTCCGTATCTCGATCTCCCGACGATCCACGATCTCCCTGATCAGGTGAAACCGCCTTAAGATATGCATGGATTTCTGATGGGTCCTTGGTTCCTTCGCTAAAGCTACAGCGCCATTGTTATCGCAATACAAAGGTTTTGGATTGGCAATGGACGGAACCACCTGAAGTTCAGAAATGAACTTCCTTATCCAGACAGCCTCTTTTGCGGCTTCACTAGCAGCTATATACTCAGCCTCCATAGTTGAGTCTGCGACGGTATCTTGTTTGGAACTCTTCCAACTTACCGCCCCTCCATTGAGGGTAAACACAAAACCCGAAATAGATTTAGAATCATCCTTGTCACTTTGGAAGCCGGAGTCGGTAAAAGCCTCTACCTGGAGGTCCTTATTGCCGTAAATCAAGAACATCTCCTTAGTCCTTCTCAGGTACTTGAGAATGTTCTTCACCGCTATCCAATGTTTCTCACCTGGGTCCGATTGATACCTGCTTACCACACTAAGTGCGTAAGCTACATCTGGTCTGGTACATAACATCGCATACATTATTGATCCTACCGCCGAAGCGTAGGGTATAATGCCCATACGAGCCCTCTCTTCATCAGTCTTTGGAGACATCTCTTTGGAGAGGGTGATTCCGTGACAAGCGGGCATATTGCCGCGCTTGGATCTTCCATACTAAATCTCTTTAGTATAGTGTCTATATACCTGGACTGTGAAAGTCCCAATATTCTATTAGATCTATCTCGATGGATCTTAATGCCCAGAATGTATGATGCATCTCCCAAGTCTTTCATAGAGAATTTCTGTGACAAGAAGAGCTTTACTGATTGTAGTATAGGGATATCATTCCCTATCAGTAGTATGTCGTCGACGTATAAAACGAGGAAAACTACTGCTCCTTCTACAATCTTCCTATAAACACATGGTTCATCTATATTTTTGATAAAGTCAAATTCCTTGACTGTTTCATCAAAACAGATGTTCCAACTTCGCGATGCTTGCTTTAACCCATAAATGGATTTAAGCAATTTGCACACTCTTCCGCTGCTCCCACTGTCTAAGAAACCTTCTGGTTGATCCATGTAAACACTCTCTTCTAGATGTCCATTTAGAAAAGCTGTTTTTACATCCATTTGCCAGATTTCATAGTCATGGAAGGCAGCAATGGCAAGCATGATCCGAATGGATTTAAGCATAGCTACTGGCGAAAAAGTTTCATCATAGTCCAATCCTGGTCTTTGACGAAAACCTTTTGCTACTAGTCTAGCTTTGTACGTTTCCACTTGTCCAAATGTACCAATCTTCTTTTTGAAGATCCATTTGCACCCAACTGGTTTTACCCCAGGAGGAGCAACTTCTAAAGTCCATACTTTATTGGTATACATGGATTCCATTTCGGATCTCATTGCATCCAGCCACTTTACTGAGTCACTACTTGTGATAGCCTGCTGAAAACTAGTAGGCTCATCATCATCGATGATGCAATCCTCTCGATCCCCATCAAGAAGAAAACCATAGTATCTTTCAGGAGGATGAGAAAGCCTACTAGATCTGCGGAGTGGCGTTGGTTCGTCATGTTCTATTGAAATCTGAGATTCTTCTAAGTCCTCGGTTGCAGTTTGAGGTTCTGGAATTTCTTCCAGTTCTACCGCGCTCCCACTAATTTCTTTTGCAAGAAATTCGCTTTCTAAGAAGACAATGTGACGAGCGACAAACACCTTTTGTTCTTCAGTGTGGTAGACCATGTACCCCCTTGAATGCTTGGGGTATCCTACAAACTTGCACAAAACCGATCGTGCCTCGAGCTTGTCCGGATTATGCTTTTTAACATATACCGGACACCCCCATATCTTGATATACTTGAGATATGGTCTCTTCCCACACCACATTTCATATGGAGTGGTAGGTACAGACTTAGTTGGAACTCTATTTAATAGATATGCGGCTGATTCTAAAGCAAATCCCCAGAAGGAAAGTGGCAACTCAGCACTACTCATCATTGATCGCACCATATCTAATAGCGTGCGATTCCTTCTTTCTGATACACCATTATGCTGAGGTGTATAAGGTGGAGTAAGCTGAGAGAGTATTCCATTTGCTTTCAAGTATTCAAGGAAACTGGTACTTAAGTATTCTCCACCTCGATCAGATCGAAGTATCTTGATGCTTTTACCAGTTTGTTTCTCTACTTCATTTTTATACTCCTTAAACTTCTCAAAAGCCTCGGATTTATGCTTTATTAAGAACACATGTCCATACCTAGAGAAGTCATCAGTAAAAGTGATGAAGTAGGAGTGACCACTTCGTGCATGTATAGACATCGGACCACATACATCACTGTGTACTAGTCCCAAGAGTTCGGTGGCTCTTTCTCCGTGTCCGGTGAACGGAGATTTGGTCATTTTTCCTTTGATACATGATTGACAAGTTGCATATGATGAATATTCAAACGGATCTAGATATCCATCTTTATGTAACTTAGTCAGCCTTGTTTCATTTATATGACCAAGTCTACAATGCCATAGGAAGGCTTGATTCGAATCTTGAGCCTTTCTTTTACGCGTGTTTTGAATATTGAAAATTTATGGTTGATTAAGTATGTATATGCCGTTTTCCAGTGTGCCAAACCCAATCAATTCTTGATTTAGGAGAATGTTCATGACATTTCTTTCAAGCACAAAATTATATCCTTTATTAGACAATAAAGATACTGATATAATATTACACAACATACTGGGAATACAAAAACAGTTATACAATACCAAAATGTTTCCACTATTCAACCCTAGGTGATATTCCCCTATTGCAACTGCATCTACATGCATTCCATTGCCCATCCGGAGAGTCATATCACCTGCCCCCAGTACTCTACTATTTCTCAGATCCTGCAAAGAATTACAGATGTGAGAACCAGAACCGGTATCAAGTACCCATGAAGTAGAGTTTACTGAAAGACAATTTTCGATTACGAACACACCTGAAGTAGAAGCAACTGCTTGCTTCATGTCCTTGGCTTTGAAGGCCTGACAATCCTTCTTCCAGTGGCCCTGCTTGTGACAATAGAAGCACTCGTTCTTTTCTGCCTTCACCCTTCCTGCCTTGTTCGTTCCCTGCACCTTCTTGACCCCACCCTTCGGTTTGGTGG
Source organism: Agapanthus africanus (assembly GCA_030015575.1). Classification (NCBI taxonomy): domain Eukaryota; kingdom Viridiplantae; phylum Streptophyta; class Magnoliopsida; order Asparagales; family Amaryllidaceae; genus Agapanthus; species Agapanthus africanus. The sequence goes on along the minus strand of CM057338.1, from coordinate 823,245,269 downwards.
CTTTCATCTTCTTCTTCCCTTTAGCTTTCGCTTTAGTTTTAGAAGAAGATGATTGGCCAACATACAGAACGGGGGTCTTCTCCTTTTTCAAGGAGGTCTCTGCTACCCTCAACATATTGAGGAGCTTTGGAAGATCCGCTTCCATTTCGTGCATGTTGAAGTTCAGCACGAACTGAGAGAAGGTGTGGGGAAGGGACTGCAAAATCAAGTCGATATACAAATCATTCTCTAGCACGCATCCCAGGTTTGCGAGTTCCTCAATGAGGGTGATCATTTTGAGGACGTGCTCTCCTACAGGCGATCCTGGAGCTAACCTCATCTGGAAGAGTTTCCTTGAGGTTTCGTACCTCGCGATACGGGAGTGTTCACCATACAATTCCTTGTAATGGAGGAATATGGATGCAATATCCATACTCTCGTGCTGTTTCTGGAGTTCATTATTCATGGACGCCAGCACGATACACTTAGCTCGCTCACAGTCTAGATCCCAGGTTTTACGAACTTCCTTGTCCGCAACTGAGGAATCTGGTCCTGGGATAAGGGGAAGAACAGCGGTAGTAACATATGCAACTTTGTCATAAGTCAGCGCAATATTGACGTTTCTTAGCCAGTCTTTATAGTTCTGCCCGGTTAGTATATTCTTTTCGAGTAATAGTTTTAGTCCAGTCATGGTAGCTGCCAGAGAGAGAGAAAAGAAAACACTCAGCATATGCTCTTGCAAGTTTAGATTGGTTTATTAATTTATCTAAACAGGATGGCTCCCACTGTTTCCTCAAATTCTTCTTCAAAACCTAAAAGAAGAACTAGTCAGGATTTAATCACACGTCACAATACTTGCTTAACCTTTCAGCCAGGCTGGTGTTGGTACTTCGAGGGAGGTTTTCCAACGCTTTCGCGAAGTTCCTTAATTAAAGAACCTCTTTTCCCTGGAGGCGTAGCCCCTCTAACACCTTTCTAGGCACCTACTTGGTTTATAGCATTGATTGTTAAGTGAGAGAAATTCCCGAGAGTAATCCTACTCATCAGTGGGATCGGGATCCAACTATCATTGCATGATGCCCTAGATGGAAGCCACTCTAGTCACCACACTCCAGAAGGTAAGCTAAATCTGCAGGTTTCCTTTATGTTTGAACTCCCGATGTGATTTTTACCCCAAGCTCTTATAGACCTTGACGTAGGCCAACAAGTCATAAGACGCAAGTCAAGTTCTACCCGTCGTTGTCCTAATCAATTTAAATACATCGTACAAACCCTTGACGTAGGCCAACAAGGTGTACGTCTGTATTAAACTAATGCATCTATCTATGCAACAAATAGGCACACACACTGCTACCATACACTATGCCTTGACGTAGGCCAACAAGCATAGCATGAATACGATGTGCTGTCTATCTGAAACGACGGAGGGTTACTGCTGGTTTTTGGCAAAAAACCGTTAACGTAATGAACTTGATTTGATCGAAGGAACTAAGATAGCTTTTATTAAAAGGAGTGGTTTAAGCTCCGCATTTAAAATTTGCTTTTTCAAGAAAACCGAGCGGTTTTTAGAAATTGTTCCAACGATTCAGTTTAGGTTTTATTTTCTTTGCATTAATAATAATGCGTCCCATCTTTAACCTATCATTACAGAAAACAACGAAAATATGACGTCCTCTTATGCCATCTGCATTCGCCACTGGGTCCCGTCATCACCCGTTAGGTTACTTAACTAACGACAGAGCGGGGGCTGGGCTAGCGCGGGTGTAAAACATAAGTGACGTCTAAATAGCTATCATATATATAGATATTTTACATTCGTCTGACGCAATGATATACATTCCAGAACACAGATAAACAATATTGGATTTGCAAGCAATCTGTATTTCTTTTGAGCCTGCAAGAAAAGACAGATTACACAGTTGTGATGAATAGCCATTACCCCACCCAAGATCCCTACGGGTACGGCAAACTACCCGCCCGGCAGTTTGTGTACCCCACCTTGGATCTGTCCTAGGAGCAAAAACAGTAAAAAGAAATAATACAACGGTGGCTACAACCGCAACCTGGATGTGCCCCGCAAAATAATATTACAACTTGTTACAATTACATCAAATGAATTAATACAATAACCCATCACAAAACCCGGCTAATCACCACAACAGTCCAATACAGTTTATATACACAAACAGTTAAAATCCATTACAGAAATGTGCAACCCCCTGCCAACCGACATACTAGCAGTTAGGGGAGGTTTACGAACACATTATACAATCACAGATATAATCCAATATGCAAATACTGTACAATTTCGATCGATTAAACATCTTTAATATTGCTCCAAAAACTGCTCTGTAAAACTGAAACCTGAGCAAAATTAAAAATTACCAGAGAATCCCAAATATTACAGAGAACCCACCCAAGAAATTTGGGTTCATGATTCGCCAAATCGGCGGCGGAACCGCGGCGGCTCCTATGGGAACCGCCGCGGATCCGCGGCCGTTTGGTCGAATCATGACCCCAATTTTCTTGGGTGTTCTTCTGGTGTCATTACAAGCTTTCTGAACATGCCTGAAAAATTTTTGGACTTCATTTAAATTTCGACAGAAACTTGAAATTTTTAGGGTTTTCCGGCTTCGTTTTTCCGTTCGAAATTCGTACAAATTTGCAATAAAGTTAAAACTTGTTTAGCTAGGCTCTGATACCACTGTAAGTCGATGTTCAACACCCCAATACTTGTGGGGAGGCGGAAATATGAATAACAATCAAGTTCTATGATCAAACATCGATTAACCGTATGAATCGTTTGCTATACAAGTTTTAACAAAAGCTATAGAGTTTTAAACTACTATGCGAAGAGATTATACCAAACGGTTCTAGTCCTTCGTCTTGATGTTGTCTACGGCCTCTTTGGATCTCCACGTCCTCTTCGGCTTTCTCCCGTGATAGATGATCCACCCGAGAACCCTAATCCAAGCTATAACCTCTAAACTTGAGGTTACTTAGTTTCTCTAGTTGCTAAATAGAGTAGCTAAGATGATGTAGAGATTGGTTATGGAGTAATTAGTCTTTCCTAATCCTTGTTCTCAACTCATGAGGGGTAGGATTAGGCTTGGTGAAGGAGAGAGAACTTGAAGAGAGAGAGTGAGAAGATGATAATGATATTATTATAATGAAAAAAGCTTCTCACTTGATATATATGAAACATAATGAATTAAAAAGAAATGAATAATAAGAGAATATTCATCATGTTTCATTTAATCAAGTGGGTGATTCATCATGTGAGTCATTAAGCAATAAATGATGCATTAATGATATGATGAATCACTCACAATGAGTCACTTAATCATTAAATGAAAATGCCACCTCTCTCTTATGTCACATCCTTCTAGAAGCTTCTCGGAAAATTACGAGAACGCCCCTCTCATCCGTGAAAACACGGAAAAACTTTAGACTGTATAAATCCAATAACCTGATACTAGAATCTGGCTTAAACCAAAGCCGGCTAGTAAAAACTGTTCGAATGTCGTACGTGCGTTCAAACACGTATGCGTCCGAACCTTTGTCGTAAAACCATACGACCTCTATATCTTTTCGCCTGGGTTTGGGAAATCTCTGTGTGGGACTCTAAAGACTCGACTACTACGCTGGCAGTGGGTTTAACCACAGACCGCAAGCGGCACTAGCTGTACGTAACGGTCCCCAGGTAGTTGTCGATAAGAAAGCTGATGAGGTAACCCATCTGAAATCCTACTGAGCCTGTCTGTGACAATATCCGCGCAGTCTGGTCTGTTCGTCTAAGAGTATCGCATGTATGGTCTAGGGAGGTGGTGGACGTCAGACCCCTAATAACCGTACAAGTCGTGTCGGTATGGCTTTATCACCATCCGAGAATCTACTGATCAACCTATCAGTAATTCTCAATCAGCCCTGGCCAGGGACTTATGGTAATGACCAAACGACCACAGTGCGATATCAACTCCCTATACCGGGAGAGATGAATCCCTAACAGTCGCTTACTGCCTCCATGTGGCTCGGGACTGTGCCCAACTAAAACCTGTTTGCACGACTCCTTTGAGCCGTGGTAGGGTAACAATCAAAGCACAGTGGGAACTCACACGAGACAAATGATGACCTTAAGTCAACGGACTATCTGCACACATGTCACCTGAGAACTGCTATCTGACGTTAGGTATAATACCATCCAGTCAGTTCTCGGCGAGTCCTGTCCGGTGTACTCACACCCAGTGAGCATCTGTATACAATATTAGGTGAACACCACCAATGGTTGCGAGACCAATCCATTTCCCTCTCATCAGGGTCTAGATATGTATACACTAGTCTACTCCGGAGTATCGATGCCCAATCTCGATTCTCCTGCGACCAGGGACATCTAAGGGTGTGCCTATTGACTATCCAGCTCCCACTAGTATGACTGCCATCACAACGCCGGTAGTCAGACAAACACCCTATGGGCTTTATCAACATATATATATATATATATAAATACCAAGTAAAATATATTATACGTTAAGACAAAGTCAAACCAAATAGCGTACTATCATATCAAGCAAGACTGTCATGTACATACATATCCCAAGCATCCTATACAATGTAGGCCTCTAGGGCATATATATCCAACACGAGGATGGTTTCTGGTTCTGGAGAAAACGAATAGGACTATTCAGTTGTCTTTTCCTTTTACCTTCTCTCTCAGATTGCGAGTACTCCTTGGTTTAGGAGTAGTACACCCATTACGCAAATTGGATAGTCTTCTTCCAAACCTTAGGCTGGTGCCGAACGGTAGGGAATGAAGAAAACCAATTAGCCTAAACGGTGTACAGAAGGTATTAAGTTAAGACAAAGAAAGGGATTAGTAAGAGGGCAAAGTAAACTGCGACTGCTATTCACGACCAAACCAAGTATTTCTTCGCCAATCCTAAATCACCTTTGTATTTCTCCAGGACACTCCGTATCACTACGAAGATCCACAGTTTATTTGGATATTCCATCGTATGGTTATATACGAACTCGAAAGGAACTTGTTCCAGTTCGGGGATGGATTCTGGTTCAGGAGAAATAGGAATAAGGTTTATTCGGTTGTCTTTTATCTTCACCTTCTCTCGCATTGCGAGTGCTCCTAGGATTAGGACAGTACACCCATTATGCTTATTGGATAGTCTTCTTCCAAACCATAGGCTGGTGCCGAACGGTAGGGAAGGAAGAAAACCATTTGGCCTAAAGGGGTGTGCAGAAGGTAATGACTAAAGACATATAAAAGGATTTAGACAGATGGCAAAGAATTATACGGTTACAGTTGTGAATCTGGATAATGGAAGAAGCATTACTGGGAATACCAGAATACCCCATCGAAACATTTCAATGTTTCAGTTCAACTGTGTACTGTTAAAAGAAAACTGATTTCCCGATTAGACACTTGCTCCAGGGTATGTATTTACCAGGTTGGATTCTCACATCTGTATGGTTTTACAGATGATGAGTGGGAGTAAGTTATTGGGAATTAGGTGATCATCCTCATTATATCGGAATTCGTTGTAATTGGTGATATTTGAGGAAGTCACCTGGGTTGTTTGCCGGACGGCAAATATTTGGTTTTGAATATCCGTTGTTATGCACCAATTTCAAATTGATATATCTGTACGTCTATTTTTATAGAGTGAGATGTACCTTTTTGAAATTATGTCTATGACATTTACCTATATCAGTGGATGGTTAGGTAAGGAGCATTGAACATCGGTGTAATTCTTCTTAACCATAAGTACAGTTTTCAACCTACGACACACAGTGAATGAGTTATCAGACTCAAGGGACTTGTACAGAGTATTGTATATTGTCCAGTGTCCATTAGGGCAGAGGGGTTGGTCCTCGTACTATATTCGGTTTACTTATGACTTCTTTAGTTTTTAGACAGCTGTTTCGTGGAAACACAGGGTCCGAATTTTGAGAAGTTATAGGTATTTGAATAAAGTAGAGAACCAAATATTGCAAGTATCGGGATTCTTCAAAGTGATCGAAGATGTAGATACTTATGTATGGTGTTCAGTTGATAGTAATGATTAAGAGAACTTGCTTCTCTTTCAGGTTACTCATAATTGGAAGCATTCCTAAGTTGAATAACGCTGATCGGCCTCCTTCCATTTAGTTGACATGCACTGGAGACAGCTGCATATTTTGAATCTGGTTCAATTAAATCAGTGCCTCTGGTTCTATATTGGATATAGAACAGTTCATATCTTAACGATGTTAAGGTACGGGGAGTTGTCCGGCTTATGCTTAAAACCAGACTCTGGATAACTCAAGGCACGTTTCTGTAATGGCTGTTTGTGGGTTGACCCGGGCTATGACGATGGTTGACTTTATACCATCTGGAAGATCAATAGTGATATTGTTCTTGACTCGCCACATTTTTAAAAGAAATGGAATTTTCAGAAAACAATAGTGGGAGTATGGTAGAACTGGAAGCGATTCCAGAACCGCAAACGATTACTGAAGATTACATAAGAACCTAAAGATTCAATCTGGCTTGACATTCCATTAGCCACTCCACAGATATGGTGGGTAACCTCAGGCACCCGAGAGGTACTCCGGTATGCTCAAGGACGGTGGCAGGGAGGTTCTTGATTACCCAGACTTAACATTGCTGTTGTTCCAGACTATGAGACCCGGCAGGAGGATGAGTATAGCGTCGTTCTGAACTTGCTTCAGAAGTGTACGTGTATATGACTCTGCCAGAGGGTTGTCGTAGTCAGTGGGAGCAGCGGAAGCATTGGTGGACAGTTGGCTTATGTCTATTTATAGACTAAAGCAGAGATAGCGGAGATAGATCATCTATTTCTGATGTGACAGTCATGGGTTTGACTTCATCAGAATAGGGGATAGATCTGTTAAGAAGGTAGTAGGGTGTGATGTCCTGGTTTAGGATGACATACACAGAGTAGGAAAGGAAACTCCTATACTACGATCGGTTATACTTTGGTTGTCACACAGTGGTTTCTCCACGCAGGACTTGGATATTATATCAGACATTCTGGTTACTAGATTTATGGTTTTAGATCTAGATTTGGGTGGTTTCCTAATCTGGGTACCTTGACAGCATTCTATGAGTATTTAGAATGGACGACTCCTGGCATGGTAGTGTATCTGCAGGTGATGGAGTCACCCTCTCTAAAGGTGTCTTACAGACTAAAGGGGAGAGGGATATGCATGATTGACAGATCACTTGCTTGGGCAATTGAGTCAATCATGAGATGTCAAGTACCACACCAGATGTTGTTCTTGCAGTAGGTGCAATAAATTGATATTAATCCAATCCTGGAGAAACAGTCGGAAGCAGTTTTAGAACATAAGTTGATGTTCTAGGGATGTGATAACGACAGCCTCTTTTAGGAGACGGTTATCATTCCAGGCTTCCAAGGTGACATGGATGGCAGAGTGGCCGTCAGAGTTACAGTTTCTCCTCCTAACGAGGGGCAGTATTTTGGACAGGTGGTCCAAGGCAATACTGAGGGAGGCATGGCGCTGGGTACTGATTAAGTTCAGTTACCGATACAGTCTAAGAAGTTTGGATTTGGAGTTCATTTATGAGCTAGGTCCCATCAGATATCCAGACATACTCTAAGACAGGTATTGCTCATTTCGGGAGATGGCTTTCTCTGCGAACTTGAGATATAGAGAGACATAGAAAGAAACATCACAGCGGGTCCACTCACTTAGGCTATTCCTCAAACGCAATAGTTTCGCAAACGAGCTTTGTGAGACTAACTAGTAGAGGAGTTGGGTGTTCGGTATCACACGGGCTGTGAGTAGGCGACATCGCAATAATTAGCCTTGAGTGCAAGTGGGAGATTGTTGGAGATAGTGCCCTCAGAGTCAATTATTGGATCACAGGCACGTGATTGCAATGATTGAGGGAGGACCTATTCCGGTAGGACAGTCTTACTCGAGATGATAGTATGCTATCTGGTTTACCTTTATCATCGTGTACTGCTTAAGGTGACCTTACAAGTCGCTATTACACGTTGATAGAGCCCCTAGGATTCTTGCTTGATTGCCAGCAGTATGAGGGCGACCATATACGTGAGAGCTGGTGGTCTATAAGCACATCCTTAAAAGGTCCCTAGTCGTGGGAGTTTCGAGACAGGGCATCGATTCTCCAGAGTAGACTAGTGTATACAGTCGAGACCCCGACGAGGGGCGGTGGCCGGTCTCACAAGCCACTGGTGTCAGTTGGTTCACCTAAGATGTATACAGGTGCTCATTGGGTTATGAGTACACCGGACAGGACTCGCCGGGAACATGCTAGTTGGTCTTATACCTGACGTCAGATAGCAGTTCCCTAGTGACATGTGTACAGGTTAGTTCAACGAACTGAGATCGTCATTTGTCTCGTATGAGTTCCCACTGTACTTTGATTACTACCCTACCACGGCTCAAAGGAGTCGTGCAAACAGGTTTTAGTTGGGTACAGTCCCGAGCCACATGGAGGCAGTGAGCGGATCTGCAGGGGTTCGTCTCTCCCGGTATTGGGGGTGAGGTCGCGCTGTGTCTAAGAGAGCCATTACACAAAGCCCTCGGCCGAGGCAGGAGATTTACTGGTAGGTATTCCAGTAGTATCTCAGGGTGTTCTGGGCTACACTCCGACACGACTTGTACCGCTTTTGGGGGTCTGACTTTTACCAACCCCCTAGGCCCGACATGCGATACTCATAGACGAACGGACCGGACTGTACGGATATTGTCACTGACAGGCTCAGTAGGGTGTCAGGATGAGTTCGCTCATCGACATCCCTTTTGGTCAATAGCTGGTGGCGCGTCACGTATTGGCTTATACCTCTGACGTGCTAGTGGTTAAATCCACAGCCATAGTATTGACGAGTCTTTAGAGTCCACCACACTTACAGTTACTCAAGCTTTCGGGTGAAACGCTGTAGAGGCCGTATGGAGATATGGCAGGGTCCGATCAGATACGTGCGGTATTGCACGGATCAGGATCGGACGGTTTGTACTAGAGACCGTATGGATATAAGACAGGGTTCGATCAGATACGTGCGGTATTGCACGGATCAGGATCGGACGGAAATTACTAGCCGGCTTTGGTTTAAGCCGGATCCTAGTTTAGTACAGTGTAGATTTTGTCTCTTTGCATTTGTATCCGGTAGGAATACAGATGCGGGTGTGTATGCACAGTATCGGGGTTTTCCTGTAATTTATTATGGGACCAGTTTTCTGGAGTTGCCAGTTTGCATTCCGTTCCGGCCGGTTTTCCTTTGTTCTTTCCCGGCCGGACTTTTCCGATGGAGGGGGTAATTTACAGTTTTGCAAATTACATTTGGGGAGGGGGTTTCTTGCATATGTGGGATTATGTTTTGACCATCATCATTTTTATTCTCTTTACATCACTTGCTTTATTCATGATGGTAATGTGAAGAGATTGATTTGTTTAGTGATGTGAGCTTTGCTTTATGATGTGGTCACCTCTTGCTTTTACTACACTCACCTCCCTCTTGTGTTTGATTTTTCCTCCACCATTCTCACATGTATATGGAAGGCCACTTCATGGAAAAGAGAGGTTGATTTCATTTTGGTGTGGCAAATTTAGCATCCATCTCATTTTAGCTTGCCACCAAAAATTCCCAAGTTCATATCTTGTTGATTCCTCCATCAAGGCAACTTCACAAACCCCATGAGGCAAAGTGATTCTACACTACAACCTACAACAAATCTTGGGCACGTCGACTTGCCAGCTTCGTGCCCGAGTTGCCTCGGTATTGAGGTGGGAGCCCGTAAAAGATGCAGACGATGTGGTGCCCTTCCGGCAAGGATGCGACGACCGGAGTTTCCGCGGGAGATCAGGACGACGACGAGAAGACCGGAGGACTCGGATCATTCGGTATATCTCTCACCCTTTCTCTTGTTAGCTAGTATCGGTTAATGGTTACGATCCGGGTGTATTGTCCGCGGTAGCGCCAGTTTGAAAGTTAAGAAATTTTTGATTCCGCATTTTGGCCTCGGATAGACGGCCGGGGCGCTGCCGTGGCGCAACAAAATGAACTCCATGGTATTTTTAGGAAAAGAATACGGTTTTGCAAAGAACTTATCATTTCATGTGAAAAAGTTTTATTAAATTGGTTTATGGGTGATTAATAGTCAACATGGGTATGGGTAGATATTATGTATTAGGTGACAAGTGGAAATTTATAGAAAAACCGAATCGGAAATCGGTTTGTCCGATTTCCGTCGGGTTCTAAAAAGTCGTATTTTTACATTAAGGAAAAGAGAGATAGAAGAGATGGGACTTACGGTTTGGTCAAGCTAAGGAAGCTAAGGGATGTGGTGGTTGTCGATTCGTCGAAAACGTCGCGAAGGTTCTGATCCGGTCGCCGGAATCCGTCGTCGATTTCGGCAGCGCTTCGCTTCTCGCTCTTCGTACCGAGTTCTCGAGAATTTGATAGAGTGGACTTAGAGTTGTGAGGTGAAATGGTAGAGGGTAGGGGTCTTTATATAGGGCTAGGCTAGGGTTAGGGTTTGGATAAAAAATATTTCTAAAAAAATGTAAAAATCATTAAAAATTCATTGATTTTGGTCTTAAAAGGGGATTAATGAGAAATGTGTAACAGTACAGAAAATTTAGACTATGCAGGTGAAGAGACCAAGTCAACACGAAAATTTTTCGTGTTGACGACTCGGCCGACCGGCCGAGTCCGGCCGGCGGCGCCGACTGATTCGGCTGAGTCATGGCCGAGTCGGGTCTCGATGCGTGGGTCTTGGTCTGGGGGAGATTTTAGTATACTTTATTTTTTATGATTCGCAATAAATTGTGAGTTATGGTTGTTTGACCGTTTGACTTCTAAAAAAAATTAAAATAAAATGATAGAAAAATTATGTGGGGCATGGGATTCGAATTCTGGTGGCTTGGTTCAGTAGTGCAAGGTATTACCAATGAGCTACAAGCTCCTTCTTGTAATTATTGTGTTATTTAATTACTTAAAATGATAGCAGCAAGAGTAAATACTCCAAGTATACATTAAATTTTAAAGTAATTTCTTGTACACTAAAAATGGAGTTATTTCATTCTTGTAGCTTGTAATTAAAAACAAAAATAATTACCTAAATCTTGTGCTCAGGCTAAAATACCCCTTTGTGGATTTTTGAAAAAAATATTTGAAAAATTTTGTATAGAAAATTTAGGGTTGTTACAGATTGGGTATCGCCCAGCGTCTCACGTGAAATACACTTGGGCACTCAACAAAATAAATGAGATAGCGCTGCACGTGCTCCTCAAGTGGATGCCATAAAAAGTGCTTAGCACTATACATATTCAGTCAAAATAACTGAAGTGCTCAGCACTCCTGCACAAAAGGAAAAGGGCTGAGTAAATAGAACCCAAATAAGTGCTTAGCACTTTTAAATAAAAAAAAGGGAAAAGACTAAGCAGGCCATGCCCAAATTGGCTAGGTCTCTGAAGTTTTCTTGCATCTGAGCCCAAATGCTTTGTTGTTAGATCTTAATAAAATTTAATGATCCTGAAAATATTGCTAAGTTGATCCTAGTCTCAAACAGGACTAACGTATCCTTAGTTCAAAATAAATTGGGCCCAAATGCTCATATAATTAAGTTGATCTTAATCTCAAACTAGATTAACGGTCTTTACATAAAATAAGATATTCTTTGAACTAAGGGAACATACAACCTAAATTCAAAACCCAGACCTAGAATATACGGATTTAGGTTGATCCGCACCCTACGGGCGACAACATAAATTATTCTCCGTATACAATCCACGGGCAACCTAAAATAAATAAAAAAACATACGACATGAAGTGAACTGCTAGCGCAGGAAAAAGTGGTTATCGCAACGCGATAACGTAATTAACTGTAAGGACTTGCACCTGCACGGAAGAGCATCCCCATAATCAAAAACCCCACACAAATGAGGGGGAATATGATGAAGTGTGTTACAACGGTCGCAACTATCCAAACCTCTGCTATACGGTGCCATAAATCAACTTGGTATTATCGGAAAGGTGGATGGATAAGTACAAATAGCAACTGCCCCCAAATTCAGGCCAGACGTCCCAACATCTCAGTCCGATCTTTCGGCGGTAAACAGATAGCATCCGCCCCCAAATTCAGGCCAGACGTCCTAACCTCTCAGTTCTGTCTTTCGGTGGTGAACATTATCGTGATGACACATGAGTGGGTCTTTTCCTCATCGGTAGCTTGGTTTACCAATGGAGAACGTCTTGAATGCAACTTTGCTGCGAGAAGCCTATGAATCGTATATGGTAGTCAATTTGGAGACCTGTCGTAGGACAATAGATACTTAGAGAGCATTTGCTCGCTTTCGGTTTTTTTTACCACGATCGCTCTATCATTTCAGTTTTTCTTATCGTGAAGGTCGCAATTGTCCAATCGTTTCGGCTATTTTTCGCGATTGCTCCATCATTTCAGATATTTATTTTTATTTTTATCTTTATATATTTTATTATTTTTATTTTTTATTTTTTATCACCCAGTTTAACGACTTAGGGGTCGAACATTGTGCGCTTAATCATTTGCCGACACGTTAGGGGACTGTTCTATTTCTCCCACTTTGTATTATTTCTCAACCCAATTCTTGAAAACAAAACGTTCTTCAATGGAATAACACACCACTCTATGATATGGGAAATATTTGGGGTCGTCTTTCATATTCGCTTCTTGTGGTCTTTTCGACTCTGACAATTGTAGACTGTAGAGTGTTATTCGCCACACTATTGAGATAGGAATGCGCTCGCTTGTCAGGCCGGTACTGATTCCCCCTGTCTAGGATAGGCTGGTGTTTATTGATTGTGGGGATACAAATCTCTGATAGTCGCGGACTAAACTATCGTTAATTACCCCTCACTTTGCAACGAGAGAATCTCCGATTAGCGGGTCATGCGAATCATGCGAACTCAATTTAGAACGTTGGTGTTTGGAAACATATATATGCAGATGAGTGTGTTCATTACACTAATTTTCATTTCTTTATTTAGGCACATTTTTTAATTTTAATTTACATGATAAAAGAACTTTACTTAAAAAGAAAAACATATTTATTTATTTTTTAAATGCATGCATGTTTTGTTTAAAGTGTATGCATGCATGTTTTGTTTAAAGAGTGTGTGTGTGTGTGTGTGTGTCTCTCTCTCTCTCTCTCTATATATTCTTCTTTAAAGGTGGGAGCCTCTCCCAAAAAAGGGGCTCCCACATGCAAAAGGGAAGGCCCTACGAGGCCTTCTCCACGTGAAAGAGCAAGTCCCTGGGAACCGGCCCCTTCCCTTTTGAAAAGGATGGGCTGCGCTTTGGAGACCCCCAGTCTTTTTTCTTTCTTTTTTGAAAGGGAATTTGTTTTACGGAGCTGGAGCTTCCCATTCGAGGAGGCTTCGAGAGCAGGCCCCCTTACATCGAGGGACAGGAGTGGGTGCCTACCCTTATAGGGAGGCTTCATTTTATTTTTTAAAATTTTTTAGTAAAGGATGAAAAGGATAAATTTTATTAAGGGTAGAAACCTCTCCCCTTGCTGGGGTTCCCAATGGTTCACATCCAAACTTTATTATAGCATTTCTATATATAAAAAAACATGTGTATATTTTTTGTCTTCTCTTTTTTTATTGTTTAACTTTGTAAACGGCTCTGAACGCACGTATATCGACGGAATTTAAGCTGCATGACTGCCGCACCTGTCGACACATCATACGAAGAGGTAAAACATGGAAAACTCTGTTCCCACCAAAAGAGGAAATATGGACCGAAATCCTCATCTCAATGGGAAATACGGACCGAAGTCCGCATTCCAGATTTACCGAAAGGGAAATATGGATCGAAATCCGCATTCACAAACCACCGAAAGGGAAATACGGATCGATCAACATTCCCGAGGGTTTCAAAAGATATATTATTATTTTTTTAAGTTATATGTTCAGATCTCGAATTGAAAAGAATATAATACCTTTTACAGTTCTCTGATCCCTTCTTTCATTTATATATTTTTTCTTTTGGTAATAGATTTGGGTCAGGCGGCTCCTTTCTCTATCTCCAGGGTTTATTGTTACTTTGGTGGTCTGGAGTGGACTTGTGTCTTGAACGTTTCAATATTTGAATCTTCTTAGTCAGCTCTTGGAATGTCTTGAGACTCGCTGTGCATAGGAAATGGGTCATCCAATTGCCGAGATTTCCTATGAGGAGACTGATGGATTGGTATTACTCTAACGGCGGTTTACACTTGACGGAGAGATTGTGCCATCGGACTATAAAATATTTCTTCTTTTGTTGCTCTTTGGTTTGGTCCTCACAAGCTCAGCAATGGTAATCTTATCGCTAATACTCATGAATCTTTACTTAAAGAAAGACTTCATTTGAGCGAACGTCGTGATCGAGCCATCCGGTATGCATGGATACCAGTCGAAAACGAAGTCGGTCAAGCTATTGACGAACTGAAGGGGAAGGAGCACATCATTGCTCCCTAGTATCCGCGCATGATGCTTTAAATTGGACAACGTGCTGGTTCGTGTTTCCCGTCCCATCTAATTTTCCAAATTTGAGAATGACGTAGCCGCTTGGAAACTTTATAAGATTGTATCGTGCAGGGTACTTTCTCTTACTACTGCTGACATCTTTCTGTGCTTCGGTTTCGGCCATGAATGTTTTGATTTATTTTGTGAACAAATCCATGATCTGATCTTGCGTTAGCGAACTACTGTCATCGATAGTCAAGACATTTCCTGAGACAAAATGTGGCCGACTTTCATACGGCTCGCCTATTTTCGGACTTAAGGGAACAAGTATCGGCTGCTTCGGGTTATTATCACCCGGCTCATGAGTATAGTCTTGTGCTTGATTGTATTGTGGTTGAGCAACTTGGACCGTGAGCTGTATGGTGACGTTTGTCAAATCTTCGATTTTAGAGTAGAATTTGGTCATCTCTTTATCTTTGCTTCTAAGCTGTTTTCGGAGTTCTTGGAGCAGTTCATAATCTGTAGTCCTGAGGCAGAAATTCGGCTCATCTTCGTTGTCTGAGCATGACTCCTTAATGATTGAGGTATTTTTCTATTTATCAGCCTCACCGAAAGAGTTTTCATTATCTTCCAGAGGAGGCTGGTCTTAGGATGTGGCGGCCCCATCTTTGATTTTGCTGCGAAGGTTACCGCTAGGGCGCGTACCTGTCATATAAACCATATGGACCACATATTCATCCATCTTTTTATCATCGGCGGCTGATCTTTCAAACCGTCATCGTAGCATTTCCCCTTCGGGGAAAGGACAAGCGACTGAAGACGGTCGGCATGGCCAAGTTCTTGGGCGGCGTTGGTACCCCTTTTCTAAATTTTCCCCGTTGCTTTCGTACGGCATAGAGCGCTTGGTAGAATCTTGAAGAGATGGCGTATAGCTTTCTATGTTGAGGCTTAGACACATCTCTTTGCAGAACTGTTCGGATGGCCGTCTTCTTGATTTTGGCAGTCATGGCATTTTTCTGAACCCACTTCAAGGCTTCGAAGGAATTGTTAACTTTTACAGCCGACTCAGCTATCGTCGCGGGTAACCCTGTTCTTGGAACCTCACAAAATTCAACTTGGACGAAGCCCCGGCCCTCTTGTTGGAGTTATATCTGAGCCGCTTTTGTCTCAACCTTTCTACCTTGAGAGCTTGGAAAACATCTGCATTCCTGGAAGCTACCATAGACCAATTGATAGGGAGTCCAGAAAAGATGCCCGATCATGAAATTTTCAAGGGCACCGCCAAAGCTTGCCCGAGACGCTTTGTAGGTTCATTAGTGTTGACGGCCTTGCCCCCAGTTGGAGCAATAGATATGTTGGATATATATGCCCTAGAAACCTTTATTGTATAGGATGCTAGGGATATATATATACAGAACAATCTTGCTCAATATGATAGTATGCTATTTGGTTTGTCTTTATCTTAACATGAGTATATGTTTTACTGGTTATTACATATCGCTAATACATGTTAATAAAACCCGTAGGATCTTTGCTTGACTAGCAGCGTTATGATGGCGATGATACTTGTAGGGGCTGGGTAGTCCATAATCACATCCTTAAATGTCCCTAGTCATAGGAGTATCGAGACTGGGCATCGATATTCCAGAGTAGACTAATGTATGCGTATATTGATCCCGACAAGGGGTGATGGTTGGTCCTATAACCATTTGGTGTACGACACCAAAGATTGTATACAGGTGCTCATTAGGTTATGAGTTACACTGGACGAACCCGCCGAGAACTTCTAGATGGTTATATACCTATCATCAAATAGAAGTTCTCTGGTGACATAGGTACAGGGAAGTCTTTAGACCTGACATCATCATTTGTCTCGAGTGTGTTCCCACTGTACTTAGATTACTACCCTACCATGGCTTTAAAGAGTCGTGCAGATAGGTTTTAGTTGGGTACAGTCCCGAAGCGCTTGGGGGCAGTGAGCGATAGAAGGTATTCTTCTCTCCCGGTATAGCGAGTCGATGTCGCGCTGTGTTCGATTGGTCATCACCATATGAATTTTGCCAGGGAAGATGTGATTTACTGATAATGAGATCAATAATTTCTCAGGATGATTTTGAGCCACATCGACATGGATTCAGGTTATTAGGGGTCTGACATTTTCCACCCACCTACATCAAGTATGTGACACTCTCAGACGAAGAGACCGGGCTGTACGGAGATTGTCACTTTCAGGCTCAGTAGGGATACAGACGAGTTTTCATCTCGACATTCCTTTCACTCAATACATGGATAACCGTTACATACAGGTAGTGCCACTGGTGTGCTTGTGGTTAAACCCACTACCAGCATATTGTCAAGTCTTTAGAGTCCGATACAAAGGGTTTCCCGGCTCAAGAGAAACGATGTAGTGTGTGTATTTTTATACGTACAGAGGTTCGATTAAATACGCGTTTTTATTCACGTTCTATTAATCGGACATTTTGATAATACTAGCGGGTTTGAAAGATAGTATTATATATGAGCTCGTATTGTATCTCTTATTTACTATCTTTCGGTACTCGTATTTGAACATGAATACGGGTATATATACGAATACGAGTATTTGTATGAACACGGTATTTGTATTTTGATATGAATACGGGTATTCATGTTCTGATAAAAATACGGGTATTCGTGTTTTGAAACGAATATGGGTGAATGTATTTTGATACGAATACTTGTTAATGTATAGGGATATGTGTATGTGTGTGTGTGTATGTATATATGTATATATATTTCATCCAACACATTCTTTCTAGCTCAATTTGGAAGAGATGAGAAGGGTGTGGGCATGTGACTCACTAGGGTGAGTCACAAATCGACCCACTCTTTTTAAAATGAGAAAAGAAAAGAAAAGATAAGGACATGGTTAGTTTTTATCATCTTCATCATCTTCTTCTTCTCTCTTCTCTTGAGATTTTCTTCTAAGTTGAAAAGAAAAGAAAAAAAGAGATAAGATCACTACATCACTTATAAACTTAGCCTAGCAAGTTTAGTGTGTGAGTTTTCTTCACTTGTTTCACTTTGGTGTGAAGCTAGAGCCTTAGCTAGAGTTTCTTCGGGTGGATCATCTTCAACAAAGGAAGATCGACATCCAAAATCGTTCCCAGAATTCCACGGAGCTAAAGAAGTGAAATTGAAGACGAAGGACATGACTACAATGGTTGTAATACTTAACTAAGTAGTTAAATTCCTACTTGTTAGCAATTTAGTGCTTGGTATCAATCGCTAGGTCGTAAAAACTTGTGCTCTTGTTTAAAATTTTTGTTTTGCATTCCACCTTGGCAGCAAGTTACCGGCATGAGCATGAGCAACTACTTACATGGTATCAGAGCTACCCAAACACCTAAACTAGATGTAGATGATGTTTAAGTTTTGGAAGAAAAAAATCCATATTTTAAAAACCCAATTCCAAGTTTTTGTCAATTTTTTGGAACGACCTCTCAAAAAATCTTAAATAGTTGCAGAGAGATCTATATGATAAATGGTTATCACTGGAGGAGCACGAGACTATAATCTCAAACTCTCGCCGCCAGAAATTGACTTTTGGCCGCTACTGGCGGCCAAAGCATGAGCTCTGGTCTCAAGCTTCCTCCAGTGGTTTGGGTACTTGGATTTGTGATTTTTAGTATACTTTGTTTTGGCCCAGATTTCATTTGATATTATCTTTTTTTGAGGGCAATATGAAAAGTTTTAAAATCGAAATTTTAACACCGTTGAATTTATGTGTTGATATATATATGTTTGTAAACGTCGTCAAATTGCTATAGGCTAATTAGACGGGGTTGCATATATTTTCTTGTGGTGTGGTTGATACTGTAAGCCCGCGGGGGCGCCCCGGCCGTCGATCCGACGCCGGAAACGCGGAAAACAAAAACTTTGCGAACTTTGCAAAACGGCACCGCCGCGGACTTTTCACCCGGATCGGGCCATTAACCTAGCTAGCTAGCAAAAAGAAAAGAGTAGAGATGCTATACCAAACGATCCGTGTCCTTCGGTCTTCGTCTCCGCTCCGATCTCCCGCGGAATCTCCGTCACCTCCTCGCTCGTCGGAAAGGGGCACCACGTAGCCGGAATCTTTTACGGGCTCCCGCCTCTTGACCGAGGCAACTCGGGCGCGAAGTTGGCTAGCCGACGCGTCCAAGGCTTGCTATAGAAATAGTGTAGAAGGTTATCTCTTTGGGGTTTCATGAAGTTGCCATGATGTTTGGAGGAAAGGAATAAAAAGGCTATGGAGGGATTTGTGTAATTTTTCAAGCAAGCAAGCATGAGAATGAGATGATATCTTTTCACCACTAGAAAATGATCCTCTCATTTTTCCTCCCTCAAGAATGGCCGGCCCCTCTCAAGAATGAAGAAGATTGGAGAGAGAAAAAGAATACTTCTCCAAATATATCTCAAAAGAAAAGAATAATAATGATTAAAGTCACACATCTCTCTCATCACAAATCCACTCATAAGATAAGCAATGGAAATGACCAAAATAGAATATCATCATGAAGCAAGTCTCATCAAATAGCCACATAAGCAAGAAAGCCCTCCACTAAATGTTAATTGCAAACTTGCAATTAACACCCTCCAACAAGAAAGTCCGACCGAGAAGGAATGAAGGAAAACCGGCCGGAACGGAATGCAAACTGGCAACTTCAGAAAACCGATCCCGTAATAAATTACAGGAAAACCCCACTACTGCAAATACATGCCCGCATTTGTATTCGCACTGAACACAAATGCAAAGAGATAAGGTCTACACTATCTAAAACTAGAATCCGGCTTAAGCCAAAGCCGGCTAGTAAAATCTGTCCGATCACGATCCGTGCAATACCGCACGTATCTGATCGAACCCTGCCATATCTCCATACGGCCTCTACAGCGTTTCGCCCGAAACTTGAGTAACTGTCTGTGTGGTGGACTCTAAAGACTCGTCAATACTGTGGCTGTGGATTTAACCACTAGCACGTCAGAGGTATAAGCCAATACGTGACGGGCCACCAGGTATTGACCAAAAGGGACGTCGATGAGCAAACTCATCCTGACACCCTACTGAGCCTGTCAGTGACAATATCCGTACAGTCCGGTCCGTTCGTCTATGAGCATCGCATGGCGGGCCTAGGGGGTTGGTAAAAGTCAGACCCCCAAAAGCGGTACAAGTCGTGTCGGAGTGTAGCCCAGAACACCCTGAGATACTACTGGAATTCCTACCAGCAAATCTCCTGCCTTGGCCAAGGACTTTTCATGTTCTGGCTCTCCTAGACACAGCACGACCTCACCCCCAATACCGGGAGAGACGAACCCCTGCAGATCCGCTCACTGCCTCCATGTGGCTCGGGACTGTACCCAACTAAAACCTGTTTGCACGACTCCTTTGAGCCGTGGTAGGGTAGTAATCAAAGTACAGTGGGAACTCACACGAGACAAATGACGATCCCAGGTCGATGAACTAACCTGTACACATGTCACCTGGGAACTGCTATCTGACGTCTGGTATATCCCAACTAGCAGGTTCCCGGCGAGTCCTGTCCGGTGTACTCATAACCCAATGAGCACCTGTATACATCTTAGGTGAATCAACTGACACCAGTGGCTTGTGAGACCGGCCACCGCCCCTCGTCGGGGTCTCGACTGTATACACTAGTCTACTAATGGAGTATCGATGCCCTGTCTCGAAACTCCAACGACTAGGGACCATTTAAGGATGTGCTTGTAGACCCCCAGCTCCCACTTATATGATCGCCCTCATACTGCTGGTGGTCAAGCAAGAATCCTAGGGGCTCTATCAACGTGTAATAGCGACGTGTCAGGTCGCCTAAAGCAGTACACGATGATAAAGGTAAACCAGATAGCATACTATCATCTCGAGTAAGACTGTCCTACCGGGATAGGTCCTCCCCTCAATCATTGCAGTCACGTGCCTGTGACCCAATAATTGACTCTGAGGGCACTATCTCCAACAATCTCCCACTTGCACTCGAGGCTAATTATTGCGATGTCGCATACTCACAGCCCGTGTGATACCGAACACCCAACTCCTCTACTAGTCAGTCTCACAAAGCTCGTTTGCGAGACTATTGCGTTCGAGGAATAGCCTCAGTGAGTGGATCCGCTTTGATGTTTCTTTCTATGTCTCTCTAAATCTCAAGTTCGCGGAGAAAGCCATCTCCCGAAATGAGCAATACCTGTCTTAGAATGTCTGGATGTCTGATGGGACCCAGCTCATAAGTGAACTCCAAATCCAAACTTCTTAGACTGTATCGACAACTGAACTTAATCAGTGTCCTGCGCCATGCCTTCCCTCAGTTTCCACCTGGACCACCTGTCCAAAATACTGCCCCTCGTTAGAGGGAAAACTATAACTCTGACAGCCACTCTGCCATCCAGGTCACCTTGGAAGCCTGGAATGATAACCGTCTCCTAAAGGAGGCTGCCGTTATCAATTCCTTAGAACATTAACTTATGTTCTAAAACTGCTTCCGACTGTTTCTCCAGGATTGGATCAATATCAACTTATTGCACCTACTGCAAGAACAACATCTGGTGTGGTACTTGACATCTCATGATTGACTCAATTGCCTAAGCAAGTGATCTGTCAATCATGCGTATCCCTCTCCCCTTTAGTCTGTAAGACACCTTTAGAGAGGGTGACTCCATTACCTGCAGGTACACTACCGTGCCAGGAGTCGTCCATTCTAAATACTTATAGAATGCGGTCAAAGTACCCAGATTAGGAAACCACCCAAATCTAGATCTAAAACCATAGATCTAGTAACCAGAATGTCTGATATTATATCCAAGTCCTATGTGGAGAAAATACTGTGTGACGACCAAAGTATAACCGATCGTAGTATAGGAATATCACTTCCTACTCTGTGTATGTCATCAAATACCAGGACATCACACCCTACTACCTTCTCAACAGATCCATCCCCTATTCTGATGAAGTCAAACCTATGACTGTCACATCAGAAATAGATGATCTATCTCCGCTATATCTGCTTTAGTCTATAAATAGACATAAGCCTGATATCCACCAATGCTTCCGCTGCTCCCACTGACTACGACAACCCTCTGGCAGAGTCATATAGACGTGCACTTCTAAAGCCAGTTTAGAACGACGCTATACTCATCCTCCCGCCGGGTCTCGCAACCTGGAACAACAGCAATGGCAAGTCTGGGTAAACAAGAACCTCCCTGCCACCGTCCTTGAGCATACCGAAGTACCTCTCGGGTGCCTGAGGTTACCCACCTTATCTGCGGAGTGGCCAATGGAATGTCAAACCAGATTGAATCTTTAGGTTCTTATTAAATCTTCAGTAATCGTTTGTGGTTCTGGAATCACTTCCAGTTCTACCATACTCCCACTACTGTTTTCTGGAAAAATCCATTTTTGATAAAACTGTGGCGAGTCAAGAACAATATCACTATTGATCTTCCAGATGGTAGAAAGTCAACCCTCGTCATAGCCCGGGTCAACCCACAAACAGCCACTACTGAAACGTGCCTTGAGTTGTCCAGTGTCTGGTTTTAAGCATAAGCCGGACAACTCCCCGTATCTTAACAATGTCAAGATATGAACTGTTCTATATCCAAGAACCAGAGGCACTGATTTAATTGAACCAGATTCAAATCATGCAGCTGTCTCCAGTGCATGTCAAGTAAATGGAAGAGAGGCCGATCAGCGTTACTCAACTTAGGAGTACTTCCAATTATGAGTAACCTGAAAGAGAAGCTAGTTCTCTTAATCATTACTATCAACTGAATACCATACACAAGTATCTACATCTTCGATCACTTTGAAGAATCCCGATACTTGCAATACTTGGTTCTCTAATTTACTCTTATACCTATAACTCCTCAAAACTTAGACCCTGTGTTTCTACGAAACACATGTCTAAGAACTAGAGAAGTTAAAAGTAAACAGAATATAGTACGAGGACCAACCCCTCTGTCCTAATGGACACTGGACAATATACAATACTCTGTATAAGTCCCCTGAGTCTTGTGACTCATTCACTGTGTGTCGTAGGTTGAAAACTGTACTTTTGGTTAAGAAGAATTACACCGCTGTTCAATGCTCCTTACCTAACCATCCACTGGTATAGGTAAATGTCATAGACATAATTTCAAAAAGATATGTCTCACTCTATAAAAATAGACGTACAGATATATCAATTTGAAATTGGTGCACAACAACGGATATTCAAAACCAAATATTTGCCGACCGGCAAACAACCCTGGTGACTTCCTCAAATATCACCGATTACAACGAATCCCGATATAATGAGGATGGTCACCTAATTCCCAATAACTTACTCCCACTCATCGTCTGTAAAACCATACAGATGTGAGAATCCAACCTGGTAAATACATACCCTGGAGTAAGTGTCTAATCGGGAAATCAGTTTTCTTTTAACAGTACACAGTGAAACTGAAACATTGAAATGTTTCGATGGGGTATCCTGGTATTCTTAGTAATGCCTCTTCCATTATCCAGATTCACAACTATAACTGTATAATTCTTTGCCACTTCTCCAAATCCCTTTACATGTCTTTAGTCATTACCTTCTGTACACCCCTTTAGGCCAAATGGTTTTCTTCCTTCCCTACCGTTCGGCACCAGCCTATGGTTTGGAAGAAGACTATCCAAAAAGCATAATGGGTGTACTGTCCTAATCCGAGGAGCACTCGCAATGCGAGAGAAGGTGAGGATAAAAGACAACCGAATGTACTTAATTCATAGGTGATCTAGGATTGACAAAGAAGTACATGGTTTGGTCATGAATAGCAGTCGCAATTTACTTTGCCCTCTTACTAATCCCTTGCTTTGTCTGAACTTAATACCTTCTGTACACCGTTTAGGCTAATTGGCTTTCTTCATTCCCCACCGGTCGGCACCAGCCTAGGGTCTGGAAGAAGACTATCCAATTTGCGTAATAGGTGTACTACTCCTAAACCAAGGAGTACTCACTCTGAGAGAGAAGGTAAAAGGAAAAGACAACTGAATAGTCCTATTCGTTTTCTCCAGAACCGGAAACCATCCTCGAAGTCCTTCGAGTTCGTATATAACCATACGATGGTTTTGTCCAATGGAAGTGGACGTTCGTAGTAATACGGGGTGTCCCGGAGAAAAGAGTAAAAGTAGGAGTGGCAAAGAGGTCTGCAACTCTGACAATCCAAAAGCCAGTGTTAAGAAGGTTCGGTCAACTTGGTCACTGAGTCATAGTCTAGGGTCGGGTCAATGGTCGCTGCCAGAGAGAGAGAGAAAAGAAACACTCAGCGTGCACTCTAACCTAGATCAGAATGGTTACCAATTTATCTAATCTGGAAACCTCCCACTGTAACGTCAAATTCTTCCCCAAACCTAAAAGAAGAATTAGCCGGGATAACCCGAGGAGTAAACCAACTCATCAGTGGGAATCGGGATCCAACTCTCATCGCATGATAACGTGACGGAATCCGCTCACGTTATCACACTCCAGAAGGTATGCGCATATCTGGCAAGTTTCAGTACTTTTGAAACTCCCGATGTGGATTTCTACCCCATGCTCTTATGACCTTGGCGTGAGGTCAAAATATCATAAGTCACATGTCAAGTTCTACCCGTCATTATCCTGGTTAATTTGAACCCACCCGTACATACCCTTGACGTAGGCCAAAATAGTAGTACGACTGTCCCAAACCAACGCATCTATCTATGCAACAGATAAATACCCGGCAGCTACCAAACACTATGCCTTGGCGTGAGGTCAAAATACATAGCTTGAATACTACCGAATATTTAACTGAAATGACGGAGGGCTACGAATGGTTTCTGGCGAAAACCTTTAACGTAATGAACTTGATATCGTTGAAGGAACTGATAGCTTTATAAAAATATAGTGACGACAACCTTTGCTAAAGAGGTCACTCCCGGTGAAGGGATCTCGGCTCTTTCCCCGTAGAATGAGGTGCAGGATATTCCAAATGAATACCACGATGCAAAGCAAAAGTAATCGGCTATAGTGAAGTTACTGCCCTGACGTAAACTTTTGTCCAAGGGGTCACTCCCGGTGAAGGGATCTCGGCCCTTGCCTCGTCGACTGAGGAGCAGGATATTCCAACTGAATACCACGGTGCAAAACAAAAGTGAACGCCCTTGCAATAACAGCTTTTTGAAAAAGTGTTCCAACAACATCAGAATAGGTTTGTTTAACTTGCATTGATCCGAATCAATGCAGTCCCATCAATTGATCACACCAAAAAGAACGAAAATATACTGATGTACGTATATGCCATCCGCATTCGCCACTGGGTCCCGTCATCACTCGTTAGGTTAGCTAACTAACGACAGAGCGGGGACTGGACTAGCGCGGATGAAAAACATATACAACATCTACTAATATATATATAATATATAATTTTCGCTCAAGGCGTGATAAAAGCAACACAGAAATGAATAGCAACACAGATCAATACAGATATCTGGGATCCCCGGGTTTCACAGAGCCGCTGCTGAAACCCGACGTTCCCCTGGTCGTGTGGATAGCCTGTGCAATGAAATCCTAGACCCCTACGGGCGCGGCAAGTTACCCGCCAAAACCTGAAGCGAGGCAGCCCCCTTCAGCAACGTGAATGGACCACCCAGCACTTCACGGAATCCGATAACTTGGGCACCCCTCCTGGGTCAACCCTATACCCCCTACGAGTGCGGCGAATAGCCCGCCAATTCTAGAGTGAAGCCCCCTCCGTCTCAATGCCATGAGATGCGGGCTTGTTGCCCTCCAGAATCCGGCTATCCGTGCACCCCTCCGCGGGGTAATCCTAGTACAGAAAGTAAAATATACATACAATGGGTACATCGACCGCAACCAGGTCGTGCCCCAAAAGAATAATACAAACAGGCAGTGACGGCAGTCCACATGTCGGACGCTCGCCCCGCAATATCAAATGTACATATAAAACAGAACTGTACTACCACTGCAACAAGGCTACCCCCACGACCGATCCGCAACAACACAGTACAATCACAGAACATCAACGTGGAAGTCACGTTCGCAAATCCGTCTAACCGGGCTATAGCAGTTAGACGGGATTTACCGATCAAGTGACATTCACGGTCGCAGATATAATGTAAGAACTGTGAACTAGCATGTTTAAAATATCCGATCGAACAAATTTATCAAAGTGGGCCCCAAGCAGTACTGTAGCACTTATAGAAAACCTGGGCCCAAATAAAATATCCCAAAAGCCCTATTTCTATGCCACAAGCTTACTGGGAAAATTTGGTGCCACAATTCCTCTTATCCGCCGCGCAAGCGCGGCCAAACCAGGGATTTGGCCGCGCTTCCGCGGTGGAACTGAGGAATTGGTGGATCGTATTTTCCCAGATTTCTTATAATTGCGTGTACATGCCTCTGCAACAACCTGAAAAATTTTAGGAGCTCAAAAAATTTCAACAGAGAACACATGTGCACAAAAAATACGGTTTTTGGGGATTTTGTTCGATCGGGTTCTAAACGCGCTAGAGCAAGCTAGGCAAGGTTAATGGCGTGGCTCTGATACCATTGTAAGCCCGCGGGGGCGCCCCGGCCGTCGATCCGACGCCGGAAACGCGGAAAACAAAAACTTTGCGAACTTTGCAAAACGGCACCGCCGCGGACTTTTCACCCGGATCGGGCCATTAACCTAGCTAGCTAGCAAAAAGAAAAGAGTAGAGATGCTATACCAAACGATCCGTGTCCTTCGGTCTTCGTCTCCGCTCCGATCTCCCGCGGAATCTCCGTCACCTCCTCGCTCGTCGGAAAGGGGCACCACGTAGCCGGAATCTTTTACGGGCTCCCGCCTCTTGACCGAGGCAACTCGGGCGCGAAGTTGGCTAGCCGACGCGTCCAAGGCTTGCTATAGAAATAGTGTAGAAGGTTATCTCTTTGGGGTTTCATGAAGTTGCCATGATGTTTGGAGGAAAGGAATAAAAAGGCTATGGAGGGATTTGTGTAATTTTTCAAGCAAGCAAGCATGAGAATGAGATGATATCTTTTCACCACTAGAAAATGATCCTCTCATTTTTCCTCCCTCAAGAATGGCCGGCCCCTCTCAAGAATGAAGAAGATTGGAGAGAGAAAAAGAATACTTCTCCAAATATATCTCAAAAGAAAAGAATAATAATGATTAAAGTCACACATCTCTCTCATCACAAATCCACTCATAAGATAAGCAATGGAAATGACCAAAATAGAATATCATCATGAAGCAAGTCTCATCAAATAGCCACATAAGCAAGAAAGCCCTCCACTAAATGTTAATTGCAAACTTGCAATTAACACCCTCCAACAAGAAAGTCCGACCGAGAAGGAATGAAGGAAAACCGGCCGGAACGGAATGCAAACTGGCAACTTCAGAAAACCGATCCCGTAATAAATTACAGGAAAACCCCACTACTGCAAATACATGCCCGCATTTGTATTCGCACTGAACACAAATGCAAAGAGATAAGGTCTACACTATCTAAAACTAGAATCCGGCTTAAGCCAAAGCCGGCTAGTAAAATCTGTCCGATCACGATCCGTGCAATACCGCACGTATCTGATCGAACCCTGCCATATCTCCATACGGCCTCTACAGCGTTTCGCCCGAAACTTGAGTAACTGTCTGTGTGGTGGACTCTAAAGACTCGTCAATACTGTGGCTGTGGATTTAACCACTAGCACGTCAGAGGTATAAGCCAATACGTGACGGGCCACCAGGTATTGACCAAAAAGGGACGTCGATGAGCAAACTCATCCTGACACCCTACTGAGCCTGTCAGTGACAATATCCGTACAGTCCGGTCCGTTCGTCTATGAGCATCGCATGGCGGGCCTAGGGGGTTGGTAAAAGTCAGACCCCCAAAAGCGGTACAAGTCGTGTCGGAGTGTAGCCCAGAACACCCTGAGATACTACTGGAATTCCTACCAGCAAATCTCCTGCCTTGGCCAAGGACTTTTCATGTTCTGGCTCTCCTAGACACAGCACGACCTCACCCCCAATACCGGGAGAGACGAACCCCTGCAGATCCGCTCACTGCCTCCATGTGGCTCGGGACTGTACCCAACTAAAACCTGTTTGCACGACTCCTTTGAGCCGTGGTAGGGTAGTAATCAAAGTACAGTGGGAACTCACACGAGACAAATGACGATCCCAGGTCGATGAACTAACCTGTACACATGTCACCTGGGAACTGCTATCTGACGTCTGGTATATCCCAACTAGCAGGTTCCCGGCGAGTCCTGTCCGGTGTACTCATAACCCAATGAGCACCTGTATACATCTTAGGTGAATCAACTGACACCAGTGGCTTGTGAGACCGGCCACCGCCCCTCGTCGGGGTCTCGACTGTATACACTAGTCTACTAATGGAGTATCGATGCCCTGTCTCGAAACTCCAACGACTAGGGACCATTTAAGGATGTGCTTGTAGACCCCCAGCTCCCACTTATATGATCGCCCTCATACTGCTGGTGGTCAAGCAAGAATCCTAGGGGCTCTATCAACGTGTAATAGCGACGTGTCAGGTCGCCTAAAGCAGTACACGATGATAAAGGTAAACCAGATAGCATACTATCATCTCGAGTAAGACTGTCCTACCGGGATAGGTCCTCCCCTCAATCATTGCAGTCACGTGCCTGTGACCCAATAATTGACTCTGAGGGCACTATCTCCAACAGATACACACACACACATACATACATACATATACACACACACACACACACATAGAGAGAGAGAGAATAATGGAGGAAAGTGGCCATTGGAGGGAATTTCCTCCTATGGCGTCGAAAAAACACACCCTCCATCGTGTTTTCCGACGATCGGAATGCATCATCTTCATCACTATCATCTAAGATGTGGGTACACCAAATTTCATGTGATTCTACAACTTTTTCACCGTTGATTTAGCAATGTAAAAAGTTCTATTGTCGGTAAACCATTAATTTTGAATCCACTAATTCAACGGTGAAAAAGTTGTAGAATCACATGAAATTTGGTGTACCCATATCTTAGATGATAATGATTAAGATGATGCATTCCGATTGTCGGAAAACACGATGGACGATGTGTTTTTTCGATGCCATACGAGGAAATTCTCTCCTATGGCATCTTTCCTCCATTATTCTCATATATATATATATATATATATATATATATATATCTTTTGATGGTATAGCTGGATAGTCGTAGTAGATAGACCCTCATCGTAGAATTAATGTATATTTGTTTATTCGGGGCGAGCGGACGGATTGTGGTCATCGTTACCGCTCGATGTATATTATTTTATTGGGACACATCCGGGATGAGGTTGATGTCACCATTGTATATTAGTCATTCATGTATTAGGATAAACCCATAGAGAAGTGCTCGAGTAGCCGGGTTCTAGAGTGTGTTAGGTGGTCGTCTCATGGCGATGAGTTTGAGCCGCCTCACTCTAGAATTGGCAGACTATTCGCCGCACTTGTCGGGGTTTTAGGATTGACCCACGGTAGAGTGCTCAAGTTACCGGATTCCATGAAGTTCCAGGTGGCCCACTCATTGGTTGCCTCACTTCTAAAATTGACGGGTAGCTTACTGTGCTCGTAGGGTTTTTTGTTATAGGTGATGTTCGAGCTATCCACATGACCGGGGAATATTGTTTTTCGTTTGCAGCTCAAACGAAACACGGGGCTCCTACTGTTGAATATGTATGTCCTAGAGACCATTATTGTATATGTATATATAGTAGATGCTTGGACATATGTATGTACAGGACAATCTTGCTCGATATGATAGTATGCTATTTGGTTTGTCTTTATCTTAATATGTGTATATGTTTTACTTGTTATTAAGTATCGTTAATACATGTTAATAAAACCCATAGGATTATTTCTTGACTGCCAGTGTTATGATGGAGATTATACATGTAGGGCTGGGTAGTCCATAAGAACATCCTTAAATGTCCCTAGTCGTGGGAGTATCGAGACTGGGCATCGATATTTCGGAGTAGACTGGATACGTTTCTAGACCCCGATGAGGGGGCGATGGTTGGTCCCACAGCCATTGGTCTTTGGCACCTAAGATCGTATACAAGTGCTCACTGGGGGCGAGTACACTGGACAGACTCGCCGAGAACTTCTAGATGGTACTATACCTATCGTCGGATAGCAGTTCTCAGGTGATATAAGTACAGGTTAGTCTTCAGACCTGAGATCATCATTTGTCTCATGTGAGTTCCTACTGTACTTAGATTACTACCCTACCACGACTCTATTAAGTGATGCAAACAGGTTTTAGTTGGGTACAATCCCGAGCCACATGGAGGCGGCGAGCAATTGTTGGAGATTCGTCTCTCCCAGTATAGGGAGTCAATATCGTACTGTGTTCGGTTGGCCAGCACCATAAGACCTTGGCCAAGGCAGTTAGGATTTACTGATAGGTAGATCAGTAGTTTCCCGGATTGGTCCTAAACCACATCGGCACGAATTATCGGGTTATTAGGGTCTGACGTTTACCACCCCTAGACCCGGTATGCGATACTCTTAGACAAAGAGACTAGACAGTACGGAGATTGTCACGGATAGGCTCAGTAGAGGTTCGGATGAGCTTGCTCATCGTCCTTCCTTTTCGACAGGTACTAGGATAGCCATTACGTACAACTAGTGCCGCTAACATGCTTGTTGTTAAACCCACTACCAGCGTACGGTCAAGTTTTAGAGTCCCACACAGAGCGTTTCCCTGGTTTAGGCGAAGTGATGTACTGGCTCACCACGCTAAGTGCGTAAACTACATCTGGTCCGGTACATAGTATCACATACATTATAAATCCTAGCACTGAAACGTAGGGTATAATGTTCATCCGAGCCCTATCCTCATCAGGCTTGGCAGACATCTCTTTGGAGAGGGTGATTCCGTGCAAAGTGGGTATAGTACCGCACTTGGAATCTTCTATACTAAATCTCATTAGTATGGCCTGTACGTTCTTAGACTGTGACCGTCCTAACAATCTCTTGGATCTATCTCTGTAGATCTTAATCTCCAGAATGTAGGAGGAATCATCCAGATCTTTCATGGAGAACCTTTGTTATAAGAACAGCTTGACCGATTGTAGCATAAGAATGTCATTTCCTATCAAGAGAATGTCGTCCACGTACAAGACTAGGAATACGACAGTTCTTCCTACAATCTTCTTATATACATATGTTTCATATTCGTTCTTGATGAAGTCAAATTCCTTGACTGTCTCATCAAAACAGATGTTCCAGCTCCGTGATGCCTGCTTTAATCCATAAATAGATTTAAGCAACTTGCACACCTTCCCGCTGCTCCCGCTGTCCACGAATCCCTCCGGCTGATCCATATAAATGCACTCTTCCAGACTTCTATTCAGAAAAGATATTTTTGCGTCCATCTGCCAGATTTCATAGTCATGGAAAGCAGCAATGGCAAGTAGGATCCAAATGGATTTTAGCATAGCCACTGGAGAAAAAATTTCGTCATAGTCCACACCAGGTCTTTGATGAAAACCTTTTGCAACATGTCTATCCTTATAGGCTTCCACCTGTCCATCTACACCAATCTTCTTTTTGAATATCCATTTGCATCCAATAGGTTTTACCCCAGGAGGACCAATATCCAAAGTCTAAACTTTGTTGGTGTATATGGAATCCATTTCGGATCGCATAGTATCCATCCATTTATCAGAGCCCCTACTGGTAATGGCCAGCTTGAAAATAGTAGGATCATCTTCTTCCAAGATGCAATCCTCTCGATCCTCATCTATGAGAAAACCGTAGTATCTCTCGGGCGGATGAGAAATGCTACTAGATCTGCGGAGTGGCTGAGGTTCGTTCGGGATTGTTGAATACTGTGATTCAACCAAATCTTTAGTCGTTGTTTGTGTATCTGGAATCTCTTCCAGTTCTACCATACCCCTACTGGTTTCTTTTGCAAGAAATCGTCATTCCAAAAAAGTGGCATTCCTAGGGACAACAATCTTTTGTTCCTCTATATGGTAGAAAAGATATCCTCGCGAATGCTTAGAATATCCCACAAATTTACACAACACTGAAAGTGCCTCGAGTTTTTCCGGATTATGCTTTTTAACATAAGCCAGACACCCCCCGTATCTTAATGAATTTAAGACACGGTTTCTTACCACTCTATACTTCATATGGAGTAGTAGGCACAGATTTGAACGGAAATTGATTCAATAGATATGCAGCTGTCTCTAGTGTATGTCCCCAGAATGAAAGAGGCAACTCAATATTGCTCATCATGGAGCGAACCATATCCAATAGGGTTTGATTCATGTGCTTTGATACTCCATTGTGTTATGGTGTATACGGAGGAGTAAGTTGAGAGAGAATACCATTCTCTTTTAGAAAATCAAGGAATTCCGTGCTTAAATATTCACCTCCTCGATCAGATCGTAGGATTTTAATATTTTTTCCAGTCTGGTTCTCTACTTCGCTTTTATATTCTTTGAATTTTCATAAGCTTCAAATTTGTGTTTCATCAGAAATATATATCCGAATCTAGAGAGATCATCAGTGAATATAATGAAGTACGAGAACCCGCCCCTTGCATGTATAGACATTGGACCACATACATCACTTTGTATGAGCCCCCATAGCTCTGTAACTCTTTCTCTGTGTCCCGTAAATGGAGATTTGGTCATCTTTCCTTTGAGACAAGACAGACAAGTTTCATAAGATGAAAATTCAAACGGATTCAAATATCCATTTTTTTGTAACTTAGACAGTCTTTTCTCATTGATATGACCAAGTTTACAATACCACAAGTAGGATTCGTTCACTTCTGAACTCTTCCTCTTGCGTGTGTTTTGTATATTGAAAACTATATTTTGATTTAGAACGTAGATATCATTACACAGTGTACCTTCGCAACCAATACCTGATTAAGATAAATGTTCATGATATATCTATCTAGAACAAAATTATATCCATTTTTATCAAATAAGGAAACTGATATGATCTTGCAAAGCATGGAAGGTACACAGTAGTAGTTGTTCAAAATCATAGTATTGTCGCATGGCAATACTATGTGATATTCACCGACGGCAACAGTATCAACTTGTACTCCGTTCCCTACTCTGAGGGACACATCAACAGGTCCAACAATCCTACTTTTTCTCGGTCCATGTAATAAATTACAGATATAAGATCCTGTCCGGTATCCGGTACCCAGGAGGTAGGACTGACCGAAAAACAGTTCTCAATAACAAGAACACCCGAAGAAGATGCATAAGAATGCTTCTCCTTCATTAGGGTTATGTGGAAGACCATGCAATTCTCTTTCCTTTGCTCATACTCATGACAGTTGTCATAAGTTAGAACCGAACCGACGTTCCCCAGCCCTGAATAAGAATCCGATCAGGTCAAGTCA
The DNA here is from genome assembly GCA_030015575.1 of Agapanthus africanus. NCBI lineage: Eukaryota > Viridiplantae > Streptophyta > Magnoliopsida > Asparagales > Amaryllidaceae > Agapanthus > Agapanthus africanus. Next base: position 823,212,366 of record CM057338.1, on the reverse strand, counting down.
TACATTTTATGTAACATTTCAGAAAAATAAAATATTATTTTTGGGAATTTATATAATTAAAATAATAAATATTATGAATATTTTATTGATATGGTATAATTATATACCGATAATTTGGGAAATATTAGAAAATTAAATTGAATGGTGATTTTTGGCGGGATTTATGTGTTTTAGGAAATTTATAAATTTCTATAATTAATTATATACAAGTTTATTTTTAAACTTGATTAATTTTCACTAATCTTGCATTAAGCTTGATTTTTTTTTGCATCATGACATGCAACAAAACTTGTTTCATTTTTGAACCATGGCATCTTGAGTTCTTTATTATGTATATGGTTTTATTTGTTTTTGGTTTTAAAAGAGAAGAGAAGAGAAGAAAAGAAAAGAAAATAAAAGAAAAGAAAAAGGAAATATGAATATAGAATTGGGTATGGGCAAGAGAGAGAAGAGAGAGAGAGAAAGGTAAGTGGTCATTTGACCAAGGCCCCCATTTGTTTTCCCATCATTTTCTTCACCATTTTCCACTCCTTCTTCCTCCCATGGCTGCCCTCCATCTTCCACCTCCTCTACCTCCTCACTTCACTATAAAAAACACATCAAAACACCATAATTCCTTCATTAAAAACATGCACAGGCTCACCACAAGCATGGAAGATCAAGAAATATTCGATTTTGAGCACTTGGGGCAACTCAAGAAAATTCTTAAGTTGCCAAATGAGGTAATTCTTTCACATTTAGTATAGCATTTGAATTCCTATATCCTCTAGACTAATTTAGAATCCATTTAGTATGGTTTAGTGAACTTTGAAAATTCCAAGATGAGGTTTTGAGGAATTCTTGAGTTGTGATGATGCATGTGAGTGTAATTGATGACTACAACTCCCTTAGTGTTAATGACCAGATCAAACCAGAGCTAGACACCAAGATGTGAACTTTAAGTTTGTCGATATCGGTTTTTGTGGAAATTGTGATGTTGTTTTGAGATCTGCTAAGACCCGGGAACCTTAAAAATTATATATCGATTACAGAGATGTGTGCAGGTGACCTAGAAGCTGCCCTGAAGACCCGAGACCCTATCTCCCTCACATGGCCGCAAATTTAATCCCTTGGGCCACAAATTGCGGCTTGGGTAGGTTAGAATTAGTTCGTGTTTGGTCCATGGCTTTATCTTCAGTAAACTAGATCCTCCACATATGCAAAATTGGCTAATTTCACCTTAGGCAAAATCTGGAGAGGTTTTCTTAAGTTTCTGATTTTGTCTTGCGACTTTTAATGAATTGGGATTTGGTATTTGATATTGTGTTCCGTCGTCTGACGTTTGTATGTCAGCGACGAGGGTTGTTTGGTGGTTTTGTAGGCCTAGGCTATAGATTCTAACCTATAAGCGATTTGTGTGCCGTATTGGTTTTTCGACTGGATTTTAATAAGCATTTGCGACTGTGTATTGGTTGTAGCTACCCTCACATGGATTCCGAGAAGACGAAGCACTTCGACTTCGGCAAGCAAGGATCATAGTGAGTAGATATATATCTACGACGGAAGTCGGGTGGATAGGGTATAGCACCCCCGCAGTTTCATAGTATAGCACGCGAATGCGTAATGTTATATATTATATGTGTTTTTGTGAACTTGGATATATAGTAATAGGGGCCTTAGGAGATCATGGGATAGGTTTAGAATATTAGAAGTTATTGTTTTTAGTTAAATTCTTTGTTACGAAACCCTGGAGTAATAATTTGCACACACGCACGCACACACGCAAACATTCGATGTTCTTATGCGTATATGGGGATATGTATATGTATATATATATATATACATATATGTACATGAGTATGTATATATATATATATATATATATATGTATGCATACGTATACATGTATGATGAGGATAATATATGATAATTGGAGATGAGTCGATGTGGTTGGGCAAGATGCCGTGAGATCGGTGATGTGATTTGGGTCGTGTTATGAGATATGACATGTTATTATAGCGGATCGTTGGGCGATGTGTTTTCATACACACGCGGATATATATTGATGGTATCAATATGTATTAGACTTAGATCAGTACCCTATTCATGATATTATGATAATGATACCATATGGATATTGAGATATATGTGATAGGCGACCCGTGCCCCGATTTTGGGATGCCGTACGATGGATTTACAGTACAAGATATAAATATGGTGATTGATCTGCACTCATGATTCGAGGATGTCGTATTATATTTTTATCGTATGTGACTCTATTGAGGCGGGATCACCGACTACTAGATATATCGACTCGGACTTAGGTGGATTTCCTTAGCCTTTCGATTAGTCATGTAGTTTATTAGGTAGATGTTAGACTGGGCTCGAGTCATACTTATTTTCAAAACTGGCGAATTGTGGGTATTTTAAAGACATGCCCTATTTTCTAAAATCCACGATTCGTGTTATTTCAATAGCCCAAAAACTGTATGACTCGTATATAGAAATGTATATTCTTTATTGTCGCGTTTACTATTCATACTCCGTTTATTCATGTTGTTATCATCGCATTGCATGTTTAATGTGTACTTTAGTGATTATGAAACCCTGCTATCAAGACACCAGCATCATTACCGATGATGCGTATGCTTCACGCACACCTGCTTCCCGGCTCACACACATCATCATCGGTAATTTTCATGTCACGTACACTTTAGAGAATATTATTTTATTGATATCGCTTGCTAGCTGATAGTTCCGATATATCATTACTGTGCTAATTTAGATATTGCATTCTTTATTTAGATATCCTTGCATGTTTATATATTCAGTTGTCATGCAATATTATAGGGCCAGTCCGGATTGTCGGAGCATGGTATTCACTATTAATGACTCTTCATGTTTTGATTTCGGATTTTCCATGAGATTTTTGGATTTGGAGAAACCGCAAGATTTTATAAACTCATTTATCGTTTTCAAAAGATAAAAAGTGCGGTTTTCTCATGATATTATGTGAGATACGTCCACCATAAGTTTTCTCGGCTCTTGAGCGATATCATACACCCCATTCGAGGAGGAGGAGGAACCGTCTGTGAGTGCATGGTGGACCCGGTGCGGTACCCCAGGGAAAGATGGTTGCAGATGATGGCGTTGAGTCCGGCAGGGGAGCACTACCGACCAGTTATTTGTGACGTGGCGGATATCCGGAGGATACCGACTTAGCCGTGAGATTTGATGAGGGGCCAGTCCGGATTGCCGGAGCCCAAGGGCCAGTTCGGATTGCCGGAGCCCGAGATATTGAGACTTTGAGGTATTGAGATTATATGATATGGGCCAATCCAGATTGCCGAAGCCCGAGATATTGGATATTGGGATTTATGTTTTTTGTCGATACTTGACATGGATTCTATATCGATTTCATTGATGAAACCTCGATTTTTATATACAGAAATCTCACTAAATAAAGAAAGTAGTTTTCTCATTCTATGATATATTCTGTTTTCATTTTAATGCATTCATACATCATATATGTATTATGTTGCTACCTGAGGCACTGACACGGGCACTTGATATTACACTTATGTGTAGATGGTTTCAGGGTTATATTATTGAGGATATTATTATTGTATGACCTAGGATTTAGTCATATATGTGATTTCTTCTCGGTGATGTTTTCTACTCACGAGTTGGCAACTCACCCCTGTTATGCCATAGTTTCTTGCTGGTTTTGCCGTGCAGGTTTTCTTGGCGGCTTTGCTGGCACACTTCTTCTTTCCGGGTGATTGCTTTGGTAGGTGGGTTCACTCGTATCGTGGCCACCATAGTACATTTATTTATTTCAGTTGTATCTAGTAACTCTATCAACCAAACTTGTATATTTATAGACTTAAAAGGCCAGTATGTTTATTCTTTCGACCTTAGAGTCGCGCTTGTATTATTATGGTTTTCTGGTGGACTTTTGGCTTTCTTCTGAGTTTTGATCCTCGCCCTTCGGCGTTGTATATTATTTCTTGTGTGGTTGTGACCGCCAATTGGCGAAGAGCTAGCTCCTGCTTAGGGACGCCTTTATTCATATTATTCATGTTAATACCCGTTTGGGGCCAGTATTTACAAAGAAGACTCTGCCAAAATTTTCGGAAAATACTTGATGTTTTAAAAATGTTTATTACGACTTTTCAAAGTGATTTATATGCAAACTTTAAAACAAGTTTTCCTTCACTTTCTTCTTTTAAATGGTTTAGATTTCTGGGCTTTTGGCTTACTTGAATTAGGTGGGGTCCTATAAATTTCATATGATTCAAGTGCCAGTCACGTGCTATTTCGGGTCGTGACAAAGTTGGTATCAGAGTGCTAGGTTTAACCTTGGTTCAAGTCTATGTTTGACTATGCGGAGTCGAGGGCGTTTATATATATTCGGAACCTAGGCTTGACCTTACGGAACTTAGACTTGGTCGAGGGGGTATTAGACCCGAACTTTCATCGTATAGGTTGACCTTGGTTGATGGAGTAGGTGACTTAAGTAGAGTGACGTATCGTGTGTATGTTCCGCGGCATACTTACGATACGCTACTCGCTTAAGAAACCATAGGATGTACATTTCTTTGCATAGTATTTTATTCGTTCATTGATCTATCCTTATCGATATCGGTTGGTGGTTTTGTTACCACGATTGCATAGGCAGAGAGAGCTGCGGCTAGAGTTGTGGTTAGCACGAGTTCGTCATGGACGAGGACTGACCAGGGCGTGATTCTAGTGACACACGATTGCATAGATGTGTCGTTTTATTGTGCTTTTCGCGACAAGAGCGTTTTGATGGATTGCTTTTACTAAAATTTCTCGAACGTGCAGATCAGCACCAGAGGATTGGGCCACTGATAAAGGCCGGATAGAATGTGATGACAGTAAATGCACCGTTATTCTTGATGATCGAGGCACTGTTTAGCGTGCGGACGAATGATCCAGTTGCTGCTGCGAATGACAAGATATCGCCCCGGATATTTGAAGCTGTTGGAGCACGAGTTTATACTTAGAGATATGATAGAAGATCGCTAGTCACCCAAGGATGAATGACTAGGACATGTGGTTCGTTTGCATACTCCGATGCGAGGTCATCAGATTGATTAATTCCAGCTAGAGAAAACTTCACGCAGGTACGTTGAGAGTCAATAAAATGATCGAATCTCAGAAACCCATTTTTCCAAGTTTAAGCCATTCGTAAAAACATGCAAGTAATTCTGTGGACCCTCTAGAAGAATGAAACCCTAACTCGATATAATGACCATAGGAACGCTTTTGAACCTTAGGGTTTACGGCAGTTCCGCGGTGCCATTAATGAGGCTTGGGTTTGACCTTCTATGGCTGGTCCATAGGTACTGTGGCATGTACTGGATATTATTAAACTGTGCACGAGTGTTGAGCTCTCGGGAAATTATGAGACTTTGACAAATCGATCGAAAAGTTGACACCGTCCGGATGTCAAGTGATGGGATACATTACTTGGGAGACTCTAGATATGAGTATAACCGTCGGCAGCCCAGTCCATACAACTAAGAAGTGACGAGTCCGAATCAGTCGACATTAGAGAAAAGTGGAGTAAGAGGTTCGTACGAGATTTTGATGAGATGACGTTCCACTCTGTTGATATCAGAGATGTGATACGCATGCAGAGGCGTTGAATATGGATATATCTTCTAGAAGGAGTCGTGATGAGTATGCAGCCGTTCCGAAACAAGAAATGGATTTAGTAAAGGGTGATAACTTTCGGGCAGTTCGGCAGAAACGAGATTGGGAGAGACTCCGATAAGATCTTTCTGGAATAATACACGAGAAGATTTGGACCCAGGATCGGTCGTATTATGCACACCCAGTAGGCCAGAGTTCGACATCATCGACGAGACATGTTGTGAGTGACCATGATAGTCGGCCAGAGATCTTTAGAGGATGTGCCAGAGCGGGACTGTTTCCGTCTTCATTCCATATTGGGCTGTTGAGCCAAGGAGCTATATAACTAGCAATTAGCTATGAGAGACGAGAGCCTAAGGCACCAGGCGCCAGGCCGTGAACAGGAAGCAAGTAGATACCTTGCTCTGCTAGCTTTGGATGCACCGACACCTTCTCGACTTTGAAGGAAGGACATATCGATGACAGTGTTTATGATTTGCGATTTGGTGATTCGAAAATCACGTGTCCATTATTTTGGATTTCGGTGTTTTTTGGTTGATTTATTTGCATGATTGAGTTTTCGTGCACCACAGTTGCACTCGGTTTCAATTTGATATCATTCGAGATGGTTGATTTTGATTTCATGCCTACGGTATGCATGTGATTTGACTTGTGCCATCGGTGTAGTTTTCATGCACTTCGGTATTTTGATTTGATTTTGTGCACGCTGATGCACGTGGTTGTGAGATTATATACCACGGTATGCCTGATTGGATTAAGATGTGTTGTATACCGTCGATTTTGATTGTGATTCTCGATATTTATTTTCGTGCACCTTGTGTACTTGATTTGGATTCTTGCGCATACTTGACACGGTTGATGCGATTTTGGTGCACACCAGATGCACTAAATCGGGATTCTTCATGCATATCAGATGCACCGGATATTGCTGTCAGGCACACTCGTTGCCCTTGGCAGGTGTTTTCATGTACACTCGTTGCACTTAGAGTTGGTTTCTGTGCACATGTATGATACATTCATTGATTTCGATTTCTGTACGCACCAGACGCACGTGGAATTCTTATGTACATTTTGGGAGTGATTCCTTTTGGAGCAGTATGCTTTATGATATTTACTATTTGGTATAGTAACTAAGCAGGACTAGTCAGAGGACAGTACCTGAATATGTTTTTGCATGCATCGGTAGTTACCGAAGGGATTTCTAAAAAGGAGCTATAGTCTCAGTATTTACCTATGTGCCCGAGATGACACGAAACGTTTTACAAGGAAACCCTTCTAAATCATTTTCAAAACGGCGGGACGTGTGTGTTAAACCAGGACATATATACATATAGTTATTTTCTTACACTAAACAACCGCTACTTGTGCTGTGTTTCGCGCATCGCACAGTGACTTGAAAAAGGTTTGACATGCATTTCTTTCAGATGTTTTGACGAGTTTACAACGATGCGTACATGTTGTAGTTTTAATATATATCATGTTGGTTTTCGTATTGGACTTTGACTTTGGTGTCTTCACCATAACTCCGATGATTGCGGGATGCTCGACGGAGTTTTGATTTTTGAGTTATATACTCGTTTCCATGCGCATGCATTGCGCTATGATGTGTTTTATGTATTTATGATTTCGGAGCCCCGACGACTTAATCATTTTACTGAATTGTTTTAGTATTTGAGGGGTTTAAATTTAAATTTAAATTCGGGGACCGAATTTATTTAAGGGGTGAAGACTGTAACATTTCAGAAAAATAAAATATTATTTTTGGTAATTTATATAATTAAAATAATAAATATTATGAATATTTTATTGATATGGTATAATTATATACCAATAATTTGGGAAATATTGGAAAATTAAATTGAATGGTGATTTTTGGAGGGATTTATGTGTTTTAGGCAATTTATAAATTTCTATAATTAATTATATACAAGTTTATTTTTAAACTTGATTAATTTTCACTAATCTTGTATTAAACTTGATTTTTTTTTGCATCATGACATGCAACAAAACTTGTTTCATTTTTGAACCATGGCATCTTGTGCTCTTTATTATGTATATGGTTTTATTTGTTTTTGGTTTTAAAAGAGAAGAGAAGAAAAGAAAAGAAAAGAAAAAGGAAATATGAATATAGAATTGGGTATGGGCAAGAGAGAGAAGAGAGAGAAAGAGAGAGAGAGGTAATTGGTCATTTGACCAAGGCCTCCATTTGTTTCCCTCTCATTTTCTTCGCCATTTTCCTCTCCTTCTTCCTCCCATGGCTGCCCTCCATCTTCCACCTCCTCTACCTCCTCATTTCACTATAAAAAACACATCAAAACACCATAATTCCTTCATTAATAACATGCACAAGCTCACCACAAGCATGGAAGATCAAGAAAAATTCGATTTTGAGCACTTGGGGAAACTCAAGAAAATTCTTGAGTTGCCAAATAAGGTAATTCTTTCACATTTAGTGTAACATTTGAATTCCTATAGCCTATAGACTAATTTAGAATCCATTTAGTATGGCTTAGTGAACTTTGAAAATTCTAAGGTGAGGTTTTGAGAAATTCTTGAGTTGTGATGATGCATGTGAGTGTAATTGATGACTACAACCCCCTTAGTGTTAATGAACAGATCAAACCAGAGCTACACACCAAGATGTGAACTTTAAGTTGGCCGATATCGGTTTTGTGGAAATTGTGGTGTTGTTTTGAGATCTGTCAAGACCCGGGAACCTTAAAAATTATATAGTGATTACAAAGATGTGTGCAGGTGACCTAGAAGCTGCCCTGAAGACCCGAGACCCTATCTCCCTCACTTGGCCGTAAATTTAATCCCTTGGGCCACAAATTGCGGCCTGGGTAGGTTAGAATTGGTTTGGGTTTGTCCATGGCTTTATCTTCAGTAAACTAGACCCTCCACATATGCAAAATTGGCTAATTTCACTTTAGGCAAAATCTGGAGAGGTTTTTTTAAGTTTTTGATTTCGTATTGTGACTTTTAATGAATTAGGATTATATTTGATATTGTGTTCCGTCATCTGCCGTTTTTATGTCAACGACGAGGGTTGTTAGGTGGTTTTGCAGGCGTAGGCTATAGGTTCTAACCTATAAGTGATTTGTGCGCCGTATTGGTTTTCCGACTTAATTTTAATAAGCATTTGTGATTGTATTGGTTGTAGGTACCCTCGCGTGGATTCCGAGATGACGGAGCTGTAAGTCCACGTTACCTCTCCCGGTTCTTTCGGGCTTGCGGAAATGGTGAAAAACGATTTTTAGGGTTTGGGTAACATGGACTACAAAAACGGATCTTGGGTAAACTACACACTAGCAACCTAACAAGAGATTTGTCTACTCGGTTAGGGGTTATACCTCACTTGAACTCCTTCTTGAACTCTTTGTAGTGGTTGGATGGTGCTTTCCTCGTCGCCTTCTTTCGTCAAAGATGGATCCACCTGAGCGTTCAACCTTGGGCTCCTTTCTCGAACTTTGAGAGAACTAAGGTCTTTGGCTTGCTAGACCTTCAACCCTAGAGTGAGTAGAGAGTGGTTTAGAGTATTTTATCTCAAGGAGAGGTTTCTCAACACATGAGAATGGATCTCCTTGAACTAGAGGAGGAGGAAGAAGAAGAGAGGAGAAAGAATGGTTATGATAGAATGAAATGGTTTTTTACAACCATAACAATATCTAGTGAATTATCAAATTAATAAAATTAATCTAAATAAAAAGTTGATGGAAGGTTTGATAAGACTATTATCATTTCACATTAAATGGTTTTGCTAGAATCAAAGAGCATCTTTGATGTGTAATGATGATAGTCAATGTTTCAACCATGGTCAACAAGTCAACCTTGGTCAACAAGTCAACAAACCCAACCATGACACAATTTCATTTAATTAATATTATTAATTGATATATCACAAATTCATTAGGGTTTGGAAAAATACGACTGTCAACTATGCATACACACCCGTTCCGAAACCCTAATGAAAATCCTCTTCCTCCGCCTCAATCAACTGTGCATACACACCCGCATTCGTATTCCGAGGAACATGAATACTATGAGATAAAACTAACCCCAAAACATATACTAGGATCTGGCTCAAACCAGAGCCGGCTAGTAATATCCGTCTGGATGCCAAACTTTCACAAGTGCGTGGATGAGAACGAACCCTGTCGCAAAACCATGCGACCTCAACTCTGTTTTGCCCAAAGGCGAATAGCCCTCTGTGTGGGACTCTAAAGACTCAACACTATGCTGGCAGTGGGTTTAACTACAGACCGCAAGCGGCACTAGCTGTGCGTAACGGTCCCCAGGTAGATGCCGATAAGAAGACGGACGAGGTGAAACCCATCTGAACTCCTACTGAGTCTGAATGTGACAATCTCCATACAGTCCGGTCTGTTCGTCTGATACATCGTATGGCGGGCCTAGGGGGTGGTAAACGCCAGTCCCCTAATTGTTAGTGTATATGCCCTAGAGGCCATTACTGTATCATACTAGTAAATATATTACTTGATGGAAGCTTGGGATATTCACAGTTGTACAGACAATCTTGCTCAATATAGTAGTATGCTACTTGGTTTGTCTCTGCTTTAATGTGTACATATGTGTTTATTATATCACCTATACGCATTAGTAGAGCCCTTAGGATCTTTGCTTGATTACCGGCGTTGTGATGGCGATCACACTCGTGGGGGCTGGGTAATCTACAAGCACATCCTTATACACGTCCCTAGTCGTGGGAGTATCGAGATAGGGCATCGATACTCCGGAGTAGACTAGCGTATGCGCTTCTCATCCCAGCACGGGAGATGGTCTGTCCCACAGCTGTCGGTACGTCGTACTTGAGATAGTATGCGGGTGCTCGTTAGGTTACGAGTACACTGGACAGGACTCGTAGGGAACTGATGGTTGGTATTATACCTATCGTCAGTTATCAGTTCCCAGGTGACATGAGTACAGCTTAGTCCGCTGACTTGACACTGTCACTTCGCCTCGAGTGTGTTCCCACTGTTCTTTGATTACTACCCTACCGCGGCTCTTCTGAGTCGTGCAAACAGGTAGTAGTTGGGAGCAGTCCCGAAGCACTTGGAGGCAGTGACGGTTAGACAGGATTCGTCTCTCCCGGTATTGGGGGTTGACATCGCGCTGTGTCTAGGAGAGCCATTACACAAGTAGTCCCTGGCCAGGGCAAGCGAGATATACTGGTAGGTTCCAGTGCTATCTCAGGGTGTTCTGGGCTTCACTCCGACACGACTTGTACCGCTATTAGGGGTCTGACGCTTGCCACCCCCTAGGCCCGACATGCGATGTATCAGACGAACAGACCGGACTGTACGGAGAATGTCACATTCAGACTCAGTAGGAGTTCAGATGGGTTTAACCTCGTCAGTCTTCTTATCGGCATCTACCTGGGGACCGTTACGCACAGCTAGTGCCGCTTGCGGTCTGTGGTTAAACCCACTGCCAGCGTAGTGTCGAGTCTTTAGAGTCCCACACAGAGGGCTATTCGCCTCTGGGCAAAACAGAGTAGAGGTCGCATGGTTTTGCGACAGGGTTCGTTCTCATCCGCGCACTTGTGCACGTTTGGAGTCAGGACGGATATTGCCAGCGGGCTTTGGTTTGAGCCGGATACTGGTATATGTTTTGGGGTTACTTTTATCTCTCAGTATTCATGTTCCTCGGAACAAGAATGCAGGTGTGTATGCACAGTTGTTTGAGGCGGAAGAAGAGGTTTTTCATTAGGGTTTCGGAACGGGTGCGCATGCACAGTTGACAGTCGGTTTTTTTCCAAACCCTAATGAATTAGTGAGATATCAATTAATAATAGTAATTAAATGAAATTATGTTATGGTTGGTTTTGTTGACTTGTTGACCATGGTTGAATGTTTGACCATCATCATTACTTTGCAAGGATGCTCCTTGATTCTTGCTTACATTTCATTTAATGAAGTATGATAGTGGTCATTCCAAAACAACCATCAACTATTCTCATTTGAATTATTATTATTATTTAGATAATTCTTTTTCTTTTTGATATGGTTGCAAAAAGGAAAAGAGAGAGCTCATTCTATCATATTGATTCTCTCTCCTCACTTCATCTTCTTCCTCCTCTTGTTCAAGGAGAGCAAATCTCATGTGTTGAGAATCATCTCCTTGAAGATATAACACCCCAAAGCACACTCTACTCACTCTAAGGTAGAAGGTCTAGCAAGCCGAATACCTTAGTTCTCTCAAGATCGAGAAAGGAGCCCAAGGATGAAGCCCTCAGGTGGATCTATCTTCGGCAAAGAGGAGATGAGGAGGGAAAGCCATTCAAGCTACTACAAAGAGCAAGAAAGAAGAAGAACAACAAGAAGAGAAGGAGTTCAAGTTGAGGTATAACCACTTTGCATAGTAGTTAACTCTTCTTTGCAAGTATGCTAGTTTAGTTTAGCAAAGATCCGGCTTTTACGGTCCATGTTACAAAGTTTAGAAAAATTTTTGTTTTACCGTTTCCGCATCCCCGAAAGTACCGGGAGAGGTAACGTGGACCTAACAGTGGTATCAGAGCCTAACTAAACATAAACTAGCTTGGCAGTGAAGTGTATCGAAGTTCGAAACGGAAAAATCGAAAAAAAAACCGAGTTATAAAAACCTGAGTTTCTGTTAAAATTTTTTCTGGTCAAAACAAAATTTGTTATACTCCAAAAATCATCTCAGGGTTTTTAGAAGAAAGCCACCAAATACGAGCCAGTAACTCGACCAAAGAGCCGCGTTTCCGCGGCAATAGCAAGCTATTGCCGCGGAACCGCGGCCATCTTGGTGAGTCACTGGGTCGTTTTTGGTGCAGAGTGTTTCTGACTTGGTTTTAGGATTTTTAAGATGTTTTAAATGTGCCCAGATTTTCCAGAATAGAAATTTGTTTTTGGGGGCCAATAAATCCGTATTTTTTCGAACTTCAATTTACTTTGACTATGAAGGTTATATCTGTGATGTTCTTATGTATTGAACGTCGGCTAATCGCTATATGTCGATTAGTCGGGGTTATACATATCTGTGATCTGTGATTGTTGTTGATGGTTTGTGTATATGAATGTGTTGGACTGTCGCGGGTGAATAGCCGGGGTGGATGTGAGATGAGCTTTTGTTTTTCTTTCATTCATTGTAAATGTAAATTGATGTAATAATATTATTTGTATGGCCGCACAACCGGGTCGGGGTTGTAGCCGTCATTGTATAATTCTTTTTACTGTTTTTGCTCCTAGGATAGACCCATGGAGGGGTGCACAAACTACCGGGTACTTGGCGGGTAGTTTGCCGCACCCGTAGGGGTCTTGGGTGGGGTTTTGGCTATTCACCGCGACCGTGTAATCCGCTTTTCGTTGCAGGCTCGAACGGATTGCGGATTCCTAGTATATCCAATGTATTCATCTGTGATCTGTAATGTCTATCATTGCTTCATATTTAGGCGTTGCTTATGTTTTACAGCCGCGCTAGCCCAGCCCCCGCTCTGTCGTTAGTTAAGTAACCTAACGGGTGATGACGGGACCCCGTGGCGAATGCGAATGGCATAAGCGTACGTCATATTTTGGTTGTTTTCTGCAATGGTAGGATTTAAATGATGGGACGCATTAAAAGAACTAATGCAAGAAAATAAACCTAAAAGACGTTGTTGGAACAAGTTTTTCAAAAAGCTGTTATTACAAGGACGTTCATCTTTTTGTTTTGCATCGAGGTATTCGGTTATGAATGCCCAGCACCTCAATCGACGAGGCAAGGGTCGAGATCCCCTCATCGGGAGTGACCCCTTGGACAAAAGGTTTGCGTCAGGGTAATAACTTCACCATAGTCGATTATTCTTGCTTTGCATCGAGGTATTCATCTTACGAATGCCCAGCACCTCACTCGACGAGGAAAGAGCCGAGATCCCTTCGCAGGGAGTGACCTCTTTAGCAAAAGTTTTCGCCACTATGTTTTCAAAAGGATGTATCACGTTCCTTCAACGATATCAAGTTCATTACGTTAACGGGTTTTTTGCCAAAAGCCCAGCCGTAGCCCTCCGTCGTTTCGGATAATTAATACTTAGTATTCGTGCTGCGTTTGTTGATTATTCGTCAAGACACAGTGAACGGTAGCTGAGTAATAATTTTCTGTTGCACTAATAGATGCGATTGGTTAGGACGGTCGCATGATTTTGTTGATTATTCGTCAAGGATCATGCGGGCGGGTCTAATGCAATCCTGGATAACGACGGGTTGAACTTGACTAGGACCTTTTGATTTGTTGATTATTCGTCAAGGTCACTTGGGTCCTAGGGGCAAAAACCACATCGGGAGTTTCAAAAGAACTGAAACTTGCAGATTTAGCATACCTTCTGGAGTGTGGTGACTAGAGTGGATTCCGTCTAGGTTATCACACAATGACAGTTGGATCCCGATCCCACTGATGAGTTGGATTACTCTCAGGAGATTATTTCACTTAACGATCAATGCTATAAACCTAGTAGGTGTCTAGAAAGGTGTCAGCGGGGCTACGCCCCCAGGGAAAAGAGGTTCTTGAATTAAGGAACTTCGCGAAAGCGTTGGAAAACCTCCCTCGAAGTACCGACACTAGCCTGGCTGAAAGGTTAAGCAAGTATTGTGACGTGAATTAAAATCCTGACTAGTTCTTCTTTTAAAAGGTTTTAAGAAGAATTTGAGTAAACAGTGGGAGGCATCCTGGTTAGATAAATTAATAAACCAATCTAATCTTGCAAGAGCATACGCTGAGTGTTTCTTTTCTCTCTCTCTCCAGGCAGCAACCTTTTCACGCCCTAATCAAGATAATAAAATGTATCGCTTGACCGATCCGAATTCTTATTCGGGACTGGGGAAAGTTGGTTCAGCTCTAACTTGTGACAACAGTCATGAGTATGAGAATGGGAAAGGGGATTGTATGGATTTCCAGGATACCCAGTCGAAGAAGAAGCATGGTTTTGCATCTACTTCAGGTGTTCTTGTAATTGAGAACTGTTTTACGGTCAGCCCTACCTCCTGGGTACTTGATACCGGATCAGGATCTCATATCTGTAATTTATTACAGGGACTGAGAAAAAGTAGGAAAGTTGCACCGGGTGATATGTCGCTCAGAGTAGCGAATGGAGCACAAGTTAATGCGGCAGCCGTCGGTGAATATCACCTAGTATTGCCAAATGGCAAGACTATGATTTTGAACGATTGCTACTATGTACCCTCCATGGTTTGCAACATCATATCAGTTTCTTTACTCGATAAAGATGGATATAACTTTGTTCTTGAAAAGAATATCATGAACATTTACCTTCATAAGGTACTGGTTGCAGAGGGTACACTGTGTAATGGTATCTACGTTCTAAATCAGAATACAGTTCTCAATATACAAAACACACGCAAGAGGAAGAATTCAGATACGAATGAATCCTACTTGTGGCATTGTAGACTTGGTCATGTCGGAGAGAAAAGACTGAGTAAGTTGCATAAAGATGGACTCTTGGATGCGTTCGAGTTTTCATCTTATGAAACTTGTCATTCTTGTCTCAAAGGGAAGATGACCAAATCTCCGTTCACCGGACATGGAGAGAGAGCAGCAGAGCTCTTGGGACTCGTACATAGTGGTATGTGGTCCGATGTCTATACATGCAAGGGGTGGGTTCTCGTACTTCATCACATTCACTGACGATCTCTCTAGGTTCGGATATGTGTATCTGATGAAACACAAATCTGAAGCTTTTGAGAAATTCAAGGAATTCAGAAAGGAAGTAGAGAACCAGACGGGAAAAAGTATCAAGATCCTCCGGTCTGACAGGGGAGGGGAGTACTTAAGCACGGAATTCCTAGATTACTTAAAAGAGAATGGTATTCTCTCTCAGCTTACTCCTCCTTATACACCACAGCACAACGGTGTATCGGAGCGGAGGAATCGTACCCTATTGGATATGGTTCGCTCCATGATGAGTAGTGCTGAGTTACCTCTTTCATTCTGGGGACATGCGCTTCGGACAGCGGCATACCTCTTGAATCAAGTTCCGTCCAAATCTGTGCCTAAAACTCCGTATGAAATATGGAGCAGTAAGAAACCATGTCTGAAGTTTATTAAGATATGGGGTTGTCCGGCCTATGTGAAAACACAGAAACCGGACAAGTTAGAGGCACGGTCAGTTCTCTGTAAATTTGTGGGATATCCTAAAGACTCACTAGGATATCTGTTCTACCACACTGAGGAACAGAAGGTCTTTGTATCTTGCCACGCCACCTTCTTAGAAAGGGAGTTTCTTGCAAAAGAAACTAGTAGGAGTTCGGTAGAACTGGAAGAAATTCAGCGACCACAAAATGTAACTGAAAATTTAGAGGAACCGCTAGATTCTATAACCCCAGAAGAACCTCAGCCACTCCGCAGATCTGGTAGGATTTCTCATCCGCCCGAGAGATACTACGGTTTTCTCATAGACGGGGATCGAGAAGATTGCATCTTGGAAGAAGATGACCCTACCAGTTTCAGGCAGGCCATTATCAGTAGGGATTCTGATAAGTGGCAGGAAGCAATGCAATCCGAAATGGAGTCCATGTACGCCAATAAAGTGTGGACCTTGGATATTGCTCCACCTGGGGTAAAACCCGTTGGATGCAAATGGATCTACAAAAGGAAACTTGGTGTAGATGGCCAGGTGGAAACCTATAAAGCTAGACTCGTTGCAAAAGGTTTTCGTCAAAGACCTGGTTTGGACTATGATGAAACTTTTTCTCCGGTGGTTATGCTTAAATCCATTCGGATCCTACTTGCCATTGCTGCCTTCCATGACTATGAAATCTGGCAGATGGATGTTAAAACGGCTTTCCTAAACGGTTGTTTGGAAGAGTGCGTTTACATGGATCAACCAGAAGGTTTCGTAGACAGTGGGAGCAGCGGAAAGGCGTGCAAGTTGCTTAAATCCATTTATGGATTAAAGCAGGCATCGCGGAGCTGGAACATCTGTTTTGATGAGGCAATCAAGGAATTTGATTTCATCAAGAACGAAGATGAACCCTGTGTGTATAAGAAGATTGTAGGACGAACTGTCGTATTCCTAGTCTTGTACGTGGACGACATTCTTTTGATAGGAAATGATATTCCTATGCTACAATCGGTCAAGCTATTTTTGTCACAAAGGTTCTCCATGAAGGACCTGGGTGATGCCTCGTACATTCTGGGGATCAAGATCTATCGAGATAGATCCAAGAAACTATTGGGACTTTCGCAGTCCAGGTACATAGAGACCGTACTAAAGAGATTTAGTATGGAGGGTTCCAAGCGCGGTAACATACCCGCATTGCACGGAATTACCCTCTCCAAGAAGATGTCTCCTAAGACCGACGAGGAGAGGGTTCGCATGAGCACTATACCCTACGCTTCGGCGGTAGGATCTATAATGTATGCGATGCTATGTACAAGACCAGATGTAGCTTACGCGCTGAGCACGGTAAGCCGGTATCAGTCAGACCCAGGGGAGGACCACTGGACAGCAGTGAAGAACATTCTCAAGTACCTGAGAAGGACTAAGGAGATGTTCCTGGTTTACGGTAATGGAGACCTCAGGGTCGAGTCCTTTACCGATTCAAGCTTCCAGAGTGACAAAGATGACAGCAAGTCTGTCTCGGGTTTTGTGTTTACCCTCAACGGAGGGGCGGTATGTTGGAGGAGTTCCAAGCAGGATACCGTCGCAGACTCGACGATGGAGGCTGAATACATTGCTGCAAGCGATGCCGCAAAAGAGGCGGTCTGGATGAAGAAGTTCATTTGTGAACTTCAGCTGGTTCCGTCCATTGTTGACCCAATACCTTTGTATTGCGATAACAATGGGGCTATAGCTTTAGCGAAGGAACCAAGGTCCCATCAGAAATCCAGGCACATCTTAAGGCGGTATCACCTGATCAGGGAGATCATTGATCGACAGGAGATCGAGGTGCGGAGAGTGGATACAAAGGACAACACTGCGGACCCATTCACAAAGGCTTTAACCCAGACTCAGTTCGAGCGGCTGATCGAGATGATAGGTCTTCGATACGCCAGTACATGGCCTTAGTGCAAGTGGGAGATTGTTAGTGTATATGCCCTAGAGGCCATTACTGTATCATACTAGTATGTATATTACTTGATGGAAGCTTGGGATATTCACAGTTGTACAGACAATCTTGCTCAATATAGTAGTATGCTACTTGGTTTGTCTCTGTTTTAATGTGTACATATGTGTTTATTATATCACCTATACGCATTAGTAGAGCCCTTAGGATCTTTGCTTGATTACCGGCGTTGTGATGGCGATCACACTCGTGGGGGCTGGGTAATCTACAAGCACATCCTTATACACGTCCCTAGTCGTGGGAGTATCGAGATAGGGCATCGATACTCCGGAGTAGACTAGCGTATGCGCTTCTCATCCCAGCACGGGAGACGGTCTGTCCCACAGCTGTCGGTACGTCGTACTTGAGATAGTATGCGGGTGCTCGTTAGGTTACGAGTACACTGGACAGGACTCGTAGGGAACTGATGGTTGGTATTATACCTATCGTCAGTTATCAGTTCCTAGGTGACATGAGTACAGCTTAGTCCGCTGACTTGACACTGTCACTTCGCCTCGAGTGTGTTCCCACTGTTCTTTGATTACTACCCTACCGCGGCTTTTCTGAGTCGTGCAAACAGGTAGTAGTTGGGAGCAGTCCCGAAGCACTTGGAGGCAGTGACGGTTAGACAAGATTCGTCTCTCCCGGTATTGGGGGTTGACATCGCGCTGTGTCTAGGAGAGCCGTTACACAAGTAGTCCCTGGCCAGGGAAAGCGAGATATACTGGTAGGTTCCAGTGCTATCTCAGGGTGTTCTGGGCTTCACTCCGACACGACTTGTACCGCTATTAGGGGTCTGACGCTTGCCGCCCCCCTAGGCCCGACATGCGATGTATCAGACGAACAGACCGGACTGTACGGAGAATGTCACATTCAGACTCAGTAGGAGTTCAGATGGGTTTAACCTCGTCAGTCTTCTTATCGGCATCTACCTGGGGACCGTTACGCACAGCTAGTGCCGCTTGCGGTCTGTGGTTAAACCCACTGCCAGCGTAGTGTCGAGTCTTTAGAGTCCCACACAGAGGGCTATTCGCCTCTGGGCAAAACAGAGTAGAGGTCGCATGGTTTTGCGACAGGGTTCGTTCTCATCCGCGCACTTGTGCACGTTTGGAGTCCGGACGGATATTGCCAGCGGGCTCTGGTTTGAGCCGGATACTGGTATATGTTTTGGGGTTACTTTTATCTCTCAGTATTCATGTTCCTCGGAACAAGAATGCAGGTGTGTATGCATAGTTGTTTGAGGCGGAAGAAGAGGTTTTTCATTAGGGTTTCGGAACGGGTGCGCATGCACAGTTGACAGTCGGTTTTTTTCCAAACCCTAATGAATTAGTGAGATATCAATTAATAATAGTAATTAAATGAAATTATGTTATGGTTGGTTTTGTTGACTTGTTGACCATGGTTGACTTGTTGACCATGGTTGAATGTTTGACCATCATCATTACTTTGCAAGGATACTCCTTGATTCTTGCTTACATTTCATTTAATGAAGTATGATAGTGGTCATTCCAAAACAACCATCAACTATTCTCATTTGAATTATTATTATTATTTAGATAATTCTTTTTCTTTTTGATATGGTTGCAAAAAGGAAAAGAGAGAGCTCATTCTATCATATTGATTCTCTCTCCTCACTTCATCTTCTTCCTCCTCTTGTTCAAGGAGAGCAAATCTCATGTGTTGAGAATCATCTCCTTGAAGATATAACACCCCAAAGCACACTCTACTCACTCTAAGGTAGAAGGTCTAGCAAGCCGAATACCTTAGTTCTCTCAAGATCGAGAAAGGAGCCCAAGGATGAAGCCCTCAGGTGGATCTATCTTCGGCAAAGAGGAGATGAGGAGGGAAAGCCATTCAAGCTACTACAAAGAGCAAGAAAGAAGAAGAACAACAAGAAGAGAAGGAGTTCAAGTTGAGGTATAACCACTTTGCATAGTAGTTAACTCTTCTTTGCAAGTATGCTAGTTTAGTTTAGCAAAGATCCGGCTTTTACGGTCCATGTTACAAAGTTTAGAAAAAATTTTGTTTTACCGTTTCCGCATCCCCGAAAGTACCGGGAGAGGTAACGTGGACCTAACACTAATAGCGGTGCAAGTCGTGTCGGAGTGAAGCCCAGAACACCCTGAGATAACACTGAAACCCTACCAGTATATCTCGCTTGCCCTGGCCAGGGACTACTCGTGTAATGGCTCTCCTAGACACAGCGCGATGTCAACCCCCAATACCGGGAGAGACGAATCCTGTCTAACCGTCACTGCCTCCAAGTGCTTCGGGACTGCACCCAACTACTACCTGTTTGCACGACTCCTTTGAGCCGTGGTAGGGTAGTAATCTAAGTACAGTGGGAACGCACTTGAGGCGAAGTGACAGTGTCAAGTCAGCAGACTAAGCTGTACTCATGTCACCTGGGAACTGATAACCGACGATAGGTATAGTACCAACCAACAGTTTCCGACGAGTCATGTCCAGTGTACTCGTAACCCAACGAGCACCCGCATACTATCTCCAGTACGACGTACTGATGGCTGTGGGACAGACCATCTCCACTCTGGGATGAGAAGCGCATACGCTAGTCTACTCCGGAGTATCGATGCCCTCTCTCGATAGTCCTGCGACTAGGGACCTGCATAATGTTAGTGTATATGCCCTAGAGGCCATTACTGTATCATACTAGTTTGTATATTACTTAATAGAAGCTTGGGATATTCACCTTATATATACAATCTTGCTCAAAATAGTAGTATGCTACTTGGTTTGTTTCTACTTCAATGCGTACATGTGTTTATTTTAGTATATCACCTATACACATTAGTGGAGCCCTTAGGATCTTTGCTTGATTACCAGCGTTGTGATGGCAGTCACACTAGTGGGAGCTGGGTAATCTATAAGCACTTCCTTATACAGGTCCTTAGTCGCAGGACTATCGAGACAGGGCATCGATACTCCGGAGTAGACTAGCGTATGCGCTTCTCATCCCAGTGTGGGAGATGGTCTGTCCCACAGCCATTAGTACGTTGTACTGGAGATAGTATACGGGTGCTCGTTAGGTTACGAGTACACTGGACAGGACTCGTCGGGAACAGACCGGTTGGTATTATACCTATCGTTAGTTATTAGTTCCCAGGTGATATGAGTACAGCTTAGTCCGCTGACTTGACACTGTCACTTCGCCTCGAGTGTGTTCCCACTGTACTTTGATTACTACCCTACCACGGCTCAAAGGAGTCGTGCAAACAGGTAGTAGTTGGGTACAGTCCCGAAGCACTTGGAGGCAGTGACGGTTAGACAGGATTCATCTCTCTCGGTATTGGGGCTTGACATCGCGCTGTGTCTAGGAGAGCCACTACACGAGTAGTCCCTGGCCAGGGCAATCGAGATATACTGGTAGGCTTCCAGTGTTATCTCAGGGTGTTTTGGGCTTCACTCCGACACGACTTGTACCGCTATTAGGGGACTGACGTTTACCGCCCCCCTAGGCCAGCCATGCGATGTATCAGACGAACAGACCGGACTGTACGAAGATTGTCACATTCAGGCTCAGGAGGAGTTCAGATGGGTTTCACCTCGTCAGTCTTCTTGTCGGCATCAACCTGGGGACTGTTACGCACAGCTAGTGCCGCTTGTGGTCTGTGGTTAAACCTACTGCCAGCGTAGTGTCGAGTCTTTAGAGTCCCACATAGAAAGCTATTCGCCTTTAGGCAAAAGAGTAGAGGTCGCATGGTTTTGCGACAGGTCGCATGGTTTTGCGACAGGGTTCGGTCACATCCGTGCCCTTGTGCACGTACAGTGTCCGGACAGTTAACACTAGCGGGCTTTGGTTTAAGCCAGATCCTAGTGTACGTTTTGGGATTGGATTTATCCAGTTTGTATTCGTGTTCCTCGGAACGCGGATGCGGGTGTGTGCGCACAGTGTCGGAGAGACAGAGGCAGAGGATTCTCATTAGGGTTGTTGACCGTTGACTGTTGACTTTTGACATTTTGCTCAACCCTAATGAGAATATGATATATGATTAACAATAATATTAATTAAGTATTATGGTGACATGGTTGTTGAGGGGTTGACTTTGTTGACTTGTTGACTTTGTTGACCGGTTGACTAGGTTTGACTAGTTGACCATCATGATGACAATGGCTATCATTTCATGGCAAAGACTTTTTACTTGCTTGTTTCTCTTGTGAGAAATGAGTGCATGAAATGATATGGCTATTGTAGCTTAAACCATTTACACAATACTTGATTACTATTATTGTGATGATGGCTTTGGATTATGAGAGCCAAGAGAGAAAAGTCTTCTCTCATTCTATCATTCTCATTCTCTCTCTTGTGCTCTTGAGCTATCATCCCCTTCCTCTTGTTCTCCCTCTCTTAGTCTATGGTTCACTTGTCTCATGTGTTGAGAACCAAGAACCATAGAGAAAATCCCAACACACTCTTCTCTACTCATTCTTGTTCATAAGGTTTAGCAAACCAAGTGAGCTAGTTTCTTCAAAGACCGAAGAAGAAGCCAAAGGTAGAAGCTTTCAGGTGGATCTATCTTCGGTGCAAGGAGACGACGGGGTGAAGCCGATCCGGACAACCATCGAGGCTTGAAGACGAAGGAGTTCAAGAACGAAAGGTATAACCCCCTAACCGAGTAGTTAACAACTCCTAGTTAGGTTGTTAGTTAGATGTTTAACAAAGATCCGGTTTTGAGTCCATGTTACTACCTTTAGAAAAATTGTTTTTCGTCAAATTCCGCATGCCCGAAAGTACCGGGAGAGGTAGCATGGACTTACAGTGGTATCAGAGCCTGGTTAAACTCTATTTAACATGTTAGCATAGTAATTAGAAATTCGATCGGAGAAAAAGTCCCGAAATAAACCCGGATTTCAAACTTTCTGTCGATTTTCAAAGTGTTGCAAAAATTATTTGAGATATACCAAAAATCGACTCAGGGTTTTTACAAGAAACTGCAAAATTCGACCCACTGAATCGATCAACGCGCCGCGTTTCCGCGGTGGGAGCTTGCTCCCGCCGCGGAACCGCGGCCGAGTTGACTCGGTCGTGGGGTTTTATTTTTGCAGTTTGTTCATAGGGGTATTTTGGGATTTTTGGAATATGTATTTTCTGCCCAGATTTTCCAGAACGTAAATTTTGTGTTTGGGGCCTGAAAATCCATATTTTTTATTGAACTTCTAAAAGACTTAAGCTGACGGGTTTTCTGTGATGTGATATTTGTATTGAACGTCTGCTAATCGCTATATGTCGATTAGTGGGGGTTATACAAATCTGTGATCTGTAATGTTATTAGAATGTGTATATGAATTCATTGGATTTTCCCGGATGAATAGCCGGGGGTTGTGAGACGAGAGTTTTCTTTTCTTTCAATTCATGTAAATTTGTAAATTGATGTAATAAATATTTGTATGGCCGCACAACCGGGTCGGGGTTGTAGCCGTCATTATATAATTTCTTTTTACTGTTTTTGCTCCTAGGATAGACCCATGGAGGGGGTGCACAAACTACCGGGTATGCCGAAGTGCCGAGCGGCCTACTCACGGAGATGAGGGAGGTTGCTTCGCTTCGGGTACTTGGCGGGTAGTTTGCCACACCCGTAGGGGTCTTGGATGGGGTATTGGCTATTCACCGCGACCGTGTAATCTGCTTTTCGTTACAGGCTTGTACGAATTGCGGGTTCCTAGTATATCCATTGTGTTCATCTGTGATCTGAAATGACTATCATTGTAATATATCTATATATGATATTATTTAGGCGTTGCTTATGTTTTACAGCCGCGCTAGCCCAGCCCCCGCTCTGTCGTTAGTTAAGTAACCTAACGGGTAATGACGGGGCCCCGTGGCGAATGCGAATTGCATAAGTGTACGTCATATTTTGGTTGTTTTCTGCAATGGTAGGATTAAATGATGGGACGCATTAAAAGAACTAATGCACGAATATCACGCATTAAAAGAATTAATGCAAGAAAATAAACCAAGTAAAAGTCGTTGGAACACTTTCGAAAAACCACTCGGTTCTTTTCAAAACTAAGTTTTAAATGCGGAGTTTGAGCCACTCCTTTTAAAAGCTATCTCGTTCCATCGATTATATCAAGTTCTCTACATTCACGGTTTCTCCAAAACCATTCGTAGCCCTCCGTCGTTTCACATGAATAGTCAATAGTATTCAAGCTGTGTTTGTTGGCCAAAGTCAAGGCATAGTGATTGGTAGCTATTGGGTATTCATGTGCAGCATAGATAGATGCGTTGGTTTGGAACAGTCGTACTGCCTTGTTGGCCAAAGTCAAGGGTAGGTACGGGTGGATTCAAATTAACCTGGAGAACGACGGGTAGAACTTGACATGTGACTTATGATTTGTTGGCCAAAGTCAAGGTCATAAGAGCATGGGGCAAAAATCCACATCGGGAGTTTCAAAAGAACTGAAATTTGCTAGTGTTGCATACCATTTGGAGTGTGATGATTCTGGTAGGATTCCTTCAGTTTCGTCACGCGTTGATATTTGGATCCCGATCCTACTGTGAGTATATGCTACTCCTCGAGAAATTTCTCACCTAACGATCAATACTATAAACCTAGTAGGTGTCTAGAAAGGTGTTAGCGGGGCTATGCCCCCAGGGAAAAGAGGTTCTTAAATTAAGGAACTTCGCGAAAGCGTTGGAAAACCTCCCTCGAAGTACCGACACTGGCCTGGCTGAACGGTTAAGCAAGTATTGTACGGTGAGATTGATCCTAACTAATTCTTCCTTTTTGGTTTGAGGAGGGATTCGAGAAACAGTGGGAGCCATCCTGTTTAGACAAACTAAAAACCACTCTAAACTTGCAAGAGCATCATGCTGAGTGTTTCTTCTTCTCTCTCCTAATTGCAGCGACCAATCGACATGACTGGACTTAAGTTACTTCTAGATAAAAACATACTGACAGGGCCAAACTACAAAGATTAGCTCAGGAATGTCAAAATGGCAATCACTTACGACAAGCTGGGGTATCTTCTTACCACCAAAGCTCCCCCTGTCCCAGGTCCCACCTCCAGCGTCGCGGATAAGGAAATCCGTAAGACTTGGGAGATTGATAGCGCGAAG
Source organism: Agapanthus africanus (assembly GCA_030015575.1). NCBI lineage: Eukaryota > Viridiplantae > Streptophyta > Magnoliopsida > Asparagales > Amaryllidaceae > Agapanthus > Agapanthus africanus. Next base: position 823,187,547 of record CM057338.1, on the reverse strand, counting down.
GCCAAGTGCCTCGTACTTGCCTCTATGGACAACGGACATCAGAGGAGGCACGAGAATATGGACCTCGAATCCATATTTCTCCATACAAAAGAACTGTATGGAGAGCAATCTCGTATCGCAAGATACGAAGTGTCGAAGAAGTTATTTTCGGCAAGATTGGCCGTCGGATCATCGGTAGCGGAAAACGTGCTTAAGATGATTGGCTACATAGAAGAGCTCGCGGACCTTAGGACCACGTTGGAGAATGAGCACTATACGGACTTGATTCTCCAGTCCCTTCCTTCCACTTATGCCCAGTTTATACTGAACTTCAACTTACAAGAAAAAGAAGTTGAACTTTCAGAACTCCTCAACATGCTGAGGAGTGCAGAGGGCACCTTACAGAAAGGTAGGGAAACATCCACTTTGTTTGTAGGAGGATCTTCCTCTTCTAGGTCCAAGGCGAAAGCCAAGGGAAAGAAGAGGAAAGCCCCCGCCAAACCAAGGGGCGGTGTTAGTAAAGTGGATACGAAGGGAAAAGCAAAAGCAAAAGCAACAAAGAAAGCGGGACAGCTTGTGAATAAAGAAGAATGCTTCTATTGTCATAAGAAGGGACACTAGAAGAATGATTGCAGGGCTTGGAAAGCCAGGACACAGGAATTGAAGCAGGTTGCGGCTTCAGCTTTAGGTGTGAATGTTATTGAAAACTGTCTTTCAATAAACTCTACTTCCTGGGTATTGGATACCGGATCAGGATCTCATATCTGTAATTCTTTGCAGGTGTTGAGAAACCGTAGGGTTTTGAAGGCAGGTGACATGACCCTCAAAGTTGCAAACGGAGCTAGCATGGATGCTAAGGCCGTGGGGGACTATCACCTGGGAATGTCAGATGGACATGTTTTGGTTTTGCGTAATTGTTTTTTTGTACCCAACGCAACTTGTAATATCATTTCTGTATCTTTGGTTTCTAAAGAAGGTTATGAATTTGCGCTTGTAAGCAATGTTGTAAACATTCACCTTAATCAAGTTCTGATTGGGTCAGGTACATTGAGCAATGGTATATACGTATTAAACCAACCACAGATTTTCAATGTCCAGAATACACACAAAAGAAAGTCTCCGGAAATAAATCAGACTTTCTTATGGCATTGTAGACCAGGTCACATCAATGAGAGAAGGTTGACGAAGTTACATACAGAAGGATATTTGAATCCGTTCGAATATCAATCGTATGCCACTTGTCAATCCTGTCTCAAAGGAAAGATGACAAAGACTCCGTTCAGTGGACACGGAGTAAGAGCGAGCGAGCTCTTGGGACTCGTACACAACGACGTGTGTGGTCCAATGTCTATACATGCGCGAAGCGGTTATTCTTACTTCATTACTTTTACGGATGACTTTTCAAGGTACGGTTATGTCTTCTTAATGAAACATAAGTCCGAAGCCTTTGGAAAGTTCCAGGAGTATAAGAATGAAGTAGAAAAACAAACCGGCAAAAGTATCAAGATTCTAAGATCGGATCGAGGTGGAGAATACTTAAGTGCCGAGTTCCTGGATTATTTAAAAGAGAACGGAATTCTCTCTCAGCTTACTCCTCCATACACTCCGCAACATAACGGTGTATCGGAGAGACGGAACCGAACCCTATTGGATATGGTACGGTCCATGATGAGTAACGCTGAGTTACCGCGATCATTCTGGGGGTATGCGATAGAATCAGCTGCATACCTTTTGAACCGAGTTCCAACTAAGACTGTGCCTACTACACCATATGAGATGTGGTGTAGGAAGAGACCCTTAAGCACATTAAGACATGGGGATGTCCAGCTTTTGTTAAAAAGCAGCATGCGGATAAGCTCGAGGCACGCTCAGTACAGTGTAAGTTTGTGGGATATCCAAAGAACTCCAAGGGATATTTCTTCTACTGCGAAGAGGAACAAAAAGTTCTTGTTTCTCGTCATACCTACTTCTTGGAAACTGAGTTTTTGGAAACCCAGATAAGTGGGAGCACAGTAGAACTGGAAGAAATTCCAGAACCACGAGCTATTACTGAAAGCTTAGTGGAACCAGAGGGTTCAAAAGAACAGGACATTCCTACGCCGCTCCGCAGAAGTAGTAGGCAGTCTCATCCGCCCGAGAGATACTACGGTTTTCTCATAGACGGGGATAGAGAGGATTGCATCATAGATTATGATGAGCCTACTAGCTTCCAGCAAGCCGTTCAGAGCGTCGACTCGGTAAAATGGCTGGATGCAATGCGGACCGAAATAGAGTCCATGTACACCAACAAAGTATGGACGTTGGACATTGCTCCAGACGGGGTAAAACACGTAGGATGCAAGTGGATCTTCAAAAGGAAGATTGGTGTAGATGGACAGGTTGAGACCTATAAAGCTAGACTGGTTGCAAAGGGTTTTCGTCAAAGACCTGGTTTGGACTATGACGAGACCTTTTCTCCAGTAGCTATGCTGAAATCCATTCGGATACTTCTTGCCATTGCTGCCTTCCACGATTATGAGATTTGGTAGATGGACGTAAAGACAGATTTTCTAAATGGAAATTTAGAGGAGTGTGTCTATATGGACCAGCCAGAGGGTTTCATTCAGAGTGGGAGCAGCGGAAAGGTGTGCAAGTTGCTTAAGTCCATTTATGGACTAAAGCAGGCATCGCGGAGTTGGAACATCTGTTTTGATGAGACGGTCAAGGAATTTGGCTTTATCAAAAATCCAGTTGAACCGTGCATCTATAGTAGATTTGTAGCGAGAACTGTAGTATTTCTCATTTTATACGTGGATGACATTCTCTTAATAGGAAATGACATTCCTATGCTACAATCTGTCAAGGGATTCTTGTCACACAGGTTCTCCATGAAAGACCTGGGTGATGCCTTATACATCCTGGGGATCCGGATCCATCGTGATAGATCCAAGAGGATATTAGGACTTTCACAGTCCAGGTACATCGACACCATACTGAAAAGATTCAGTATGGAAGATTCCAAGCGCGGTAACCTACCGGCTTGTCATGGGATCACCCTCTCTAAAGAGATGTCTCCCAAGACTGATTTGGAGAGGGATCGCATGTCTATTATACCCTACGCTTCTGCGGTAGGCTCTATAATGTATGCAATGTTGTGTACCAGACCAGATGTAGCTTATGCACTGAGTGTGGTAAGCCGGTATCAGTCAAACCCTGGGGAGAAACATTGGATAGCGGTAAAGAACATTCTCAAGTACCTGAGAAGGACTAAGGAGATGTTCTTGGTGTATGGCGGAAAAGACCTCCAGATCGAGGCCTTTGCTGACTCCAGCTTCCAGAGTGAAAAGGATGATTCCAAGTCCATGTCGGGATTTGTCTTTACCCTCAATGGAGGGGCGGTGTGTTGGAAGAGTTCCAAACAGGAAACCGTTGCAGACTCGACGATGGAAGCGGAATACATCGCTGCATCAGATGCCGCAAAAGAAGCTGTCTGCATGAGGAAGTTCTTGAAAGAACTTTAGGTGGTTCCGTCTATTGTTGATCCAATACCTTTGTATTGCGACAACAACGGGGCTATAGCTTTAGCGAAGGAACCCAGGTCCCATCAGAGATCCAGACACATCTTGAGGCGGTATCACCTGATCAGGGAGATCGTGGATCGCCAGGAGATCGAGGTTCGGAGGGTCGCTTCAGAAGATAACACTGCAGATCCATTCACCAAGGCCTTGCCCCAGACTCAGTTCGAGCGGCTGATCGAGATGATAGGTCTTCGATATGCCAGTACATGGCCTTAGTGCAAGTGGGAGATTGTTAGTGTATATGCCCTAGAGGCCATTACTGTATCATACTAGTTTGTATATTACTTAATGGAAGCTTGGGATATTCACCTTGTATATACAATCTTGCTCAAAATAGTAGTATGCTCCTTGGTTTGTTTCTACTTCAATGTGTACATGTGTTTATTTTAGTATATCACCTATACACATTAGTAGAGCCCTTAGGATCTTTGCTTGATTACCAGCATTGTGATGGCAGTCACACTAGTGGGGGCTGGGTAATCTATAAGCACATCCTTATACAGGTCCCTAGTCGCAGGACTATCGAGACAGGGCATCAATACTCCGAAGTAGACTAGCGTATGCGCTTCTCATCCCAGTGTGGGAGATGGTCTGTCCCACAGCCATTAGTACGTCGTACTGGAGATAGTATACGGGTGCTCGTTAGGTTACGAGTACACTGGACAGGACTCGTCGGGAACTGACCGGTTGGTATTATACCTATCGTCAGTTATCAATTCCCAGGTGACATGAGTACAGCTTAGTCCGCTAACTTGACACTGTCACTTCGCTTCGAGTGTGTTCCCACTGTACTTTGATTACTACCCTACCACGGCTCAAAGGAGTCGTGCAAACAGGTAGTGGTTGGGTACAGTCCCGAAGCACTTAGAGGCAGTGACGGTTAGACAGGATTCGTCTCTCCCGGTATTGGGGGTTGACATCACGCTGTGTCTAGGAGAGCCACTACACGAGTAGTCCCTGGCCAGGGCAATCGAGATATACTGGTAGGCTTCCAGTGTTATCTCAGGGTGTTTTGGGCTTCACTCCGACACGACTTGTACCGCTATTAGGGGACTGATGTTTACCGCCCCCCTAGGCCCGCCATGCGATGTATCAGACGAACAGACCGGAATGTACGGAGATTGTCACATTCAGGCTCAGTAGGAGTTCAGATGGGTTTCACCTCGTCAGTCTTCTTGTCGGCATCTACCTGGGGATAGTTACGCACGGCTAGTGCCGCTTGTGGTCTGTGGTTAAACCCACTGCCAGCGTAGTGTCGAGTCTTTAGAGTCCCACACAGAAAGCTATCCGCCTTTAGGCAAAAGAGTAGAGGTCGCATGGTTTTGTGACAGGTCGCATGGTTTTGCGACAGGGTTTGGTCACATCCGTGCCCTTGTGCACGTACAGTGTCCGGACAGTTAACACTAGCGGGCTTTGGTTTAAGCCAGATCCTAGTGTACGTTTTGGGATTGGATTTATCCAGTTTGTATTCGTGTTCCTCGGAACGCGGATGCGGGTGTGTATGCACAGTTGTCGGAGAGACAGAGGCAGAGGATTCTCATTAGGGTTGTTGACCGTTGACTATTGACTTTTGACTTTTTGCTCAACCCTAATGAGAATATGATATATGATTAACAATAATATTAATTAAGTATTATGGTGACATGGTTGATGAGAGGTTGACTTTGTTGACTTGTTGACTTTGTTGACCGGTTGACTAGGTTTGACTAGTTGACCATCATGATGACAATGGCTATCATTTCATGGCAAAGACTTTTTACTTGCTTGTTTCTCTTGTGAGAAATGAGTGCATGAAATGATATGGCTATTGTAGCTTAAACCATTTACACAATATTTGATTACTATTATTGTGATGATGGCTTTGGATTATGAGAGCCAAGAGAGAAAAGTCTTCTCTCATTCTATCATTCTCATTCTCTCTCTTGTGCTCTTGAGCTATCATCCCCTTCCTTTTGCTCTCCCTCTCTTAGTGTATGGTTCACTTGTCTCATATGTTGAGAACCAAGAACCATAGAGAAAATCCCAACACACTCTTCTCTACTCATTTTAGTTCATAAAGTTTAGCAAACCAAGTGAGCTAGTTTCTTCAAAGACCGAAGAAGAAGCCAAAGGTAGAAGCTTTCAGGTGGATCTATCTTCGGCGCAAGGAGACGACGGGGTGAAGTCGATCCGGACAACCATCGAGGCTTGAAGACGAAGGAGTTCAAGAAAGAAAGGTATAACCCCCTAACCGAGTAGTTAACAACTCCTAGTTAGGTTGTTAGTTAGATGTTTAACAAAGATCCGGTTTTGAGTCCATGTTACCACCTCTAGAAAAATTGTTTTTCGTCAAATTCCGCATGCCCGAAAATACCGGGAGAGGTAGCATGGACTTACACATAAGGATGTGCTTATAGATTACCCAGCCCCCACTAGTGTGACTGCCATCACAACGCTGGTAATCAAGCAAAGATCCTAAGGGCTCCACTAATGTGTATAAGTGATATACTAAAATAAACACATGTACACATTGAAGTAGAAACAAACCAAATGGCATACTACTATATTGTGCAAGATTGTCTATACAACCGTGAATATCCCAAGCTTCCATTAAGTAATATACAAACTAGTATGATACAGTAATGGCCTTTAGGGCATATACACTAACAATCTCCCACTTGCACTAAGGCCATGTACTGGCGTATCGAAGACCTATCATCTCAATCAGCCGCTCGAACTGAGTCTGGGGTAAGGCCTTTGTGAATGGATCTGCAGTGTTATCTTCTGAAGCAACCCTCCGAACCTCGATCTCCTTGCGATCCACGATCTCCCTGATCAGGTGATACCGCCTCAAGATGTGTCTGGATTTCTGATGGGACCTGGGTTCCTTTGCTAAAGCTATAGCCCCGTTGTTGTCGCAATACAGAGGTATTGGGTCAACAATGGATGGAACCACCTGAAGTTCTTTCAAGAACTTCCTTATCCAGACGGCTTCTTTTGCGGCATCAGATGCAGCGATATATTCTGCTTCCATAGTCGAGTCAGCAATGGTTTCCTGTTTGGAACTCTTCCAACACACCGCCCCTCCGTTGAGGGTAAAGACAAAGCCCGAAATGGACTTGGAATCATCCTTGTCACTCTGGAAGCTGGAGTCAGTAAAGGCCTCAATCTGGAGATCTTTTCCGCCATACACCAAGAACACCTCCTTAGTCCTTCTCAGGTACTTGAGAATGTTCTTTACTGCTATCCAATGTTTCTTTCCTGGGTTTGACTGATACCGGCTTACCACACTCAGTGCATAAGCTACATCTGGTCTGGTACATAACATCGCATACATTATAGAGCCTACCGCAGAAGCGTAGGGTATGATAGACATGCGATCCCTTTCCAAATCAGTCTTGGGAGACATCTCTTTGGAGAGGGTGATCCCGTGACAAGCCGGTAGATTACCGCGCTTGGAATCTTCCATACTGAATCTTTTCAGTATGGTGTCGATGTACTTGGACTGTGAAAGTCCCAGTATCCTCTTGGATCTGTCACGATAGATCCGGATCCCCAGAATGCATGAGGCATCACCCATGTCTTTCATGGAGAACCTGTGTGACAAGAACCCCTTGACAGATTGTAGCATAGGAATGTCATTTCCTATTAAGAGAATGTCATCTACGTATAAAACGAGGAATACTACAGTTCTCGCCACAAATCTACTATAGATGCATGGTTCCTCTGGATTTTTGATGAAGCCAAATTACTTGACCGTCTCATCAAAACAGATGTTCCAACTCCGCGATGGCTGCTTTAGTCCATAAATGGACTTAAGCAACTTGCACACCTGTCCGCTGCTCCCACTCTGAATGAAACCCTCTGGCTGGTCCATATAGACACACTCCTCTAAATTTCCATTTAGAAAAGCTGTTTTTACGTCCATCTGCCAAATCTCATAATCGTGGAAGGCAGCAATGGCAAGAAGGATCCGAATGGATTTCAGCATAGCTACTGGATTAAATGTCTCGTCATAGTCCAAACCAGGTCTTTGACGAAAACCCTTTGCAACCAGTCTAGCTTTATAGGTCTCAACCTGTCCATCTACACCAATCTTCCTTTTCATGATCCACTTGCATCCTACGGGTTTTACCCCATCTGGAGAAACGTCCATACTTTGTTTGTGTACATGGACTCCATTTCGGTCCGCATTGCATCCAATCATTTTACCGAGTCAACGCTCTGAATGGCTTGCTGGAAGCTAGTCGGCTCATCATAATCAATGATGCAATCCTGTCTATCCCCGTCAATGAAAAAACCGTAGTATCTCTCGGGCGGATGAGACTGCCTACTACTCCTGCGGAGCGGCGTAGGAATGTCATTTTCTTTTGAACCCTCTGGTTCCACTAAGCTTTCAGTAATAGTCTGTGGTTCTGGAATTTCTTCCAGTTCTATTTCGCTCCCACTTGTTTCCTTTTCTAAGAACTGGTGTTCCAGAAAATGGGCATTACGAGAAACAATGATCTTTTGTTCCTCTGCGTAATAGAAGAGATACCCTCTGGAGTTCTTTGGGTATCCCACAAACTTGCACAGTACTGAGCGTGCCTCGAGTTTGTCCGCATGCTTCTTTTTGACAAAAGCCGGACATCCCCAGATCTTCAGATATTGAAGATAGGGTTTCCTCCATATCTCATATGGTGTGGTAGGCACAGTCTTAGTTGGAACTCGGTTCAAAAGGTATGCAGCTGATTCTAGTGCATATCCCAAGAATGATCGCGGTAACTCAGTGTTACTCATCATGGAACGTACCATATCCAATAGGGTCTGGTTCCGTCTCTCCGATACACCGTTATGTTGCGGAGTGTATGGAGGAGTAAGCTGAGAGAGAATTCCATTCTCTTTTAAATAGTCCAGGAACTCGGCACTCAAGTATTCACCCCCTCGATCCGATCTTAGAATCTTGATACTTTTGCCGGTTTGTTTTTCTACTTCATTCTTATATTTCTGGAATTTTCCAAAGGCTTCGGACTTATGTTTCATTAAGAAGACATAACCGTACCTTGAACAATCATCCGTAAAAGTAATGAAGTAAGAATAACCGCTTCGTGCATGTGTAGACATTGCACCGCACACGTCGCTGTGTACGAGTTCTAAGAGCTCGCTCGCTCTTACTCCGTGTCCAGTGAACGGAGTTTTTGTCATCTTTCCTTTGAGACAGAATTGACAAGTGGCATATGATTGATATTCGAACGGATTCAAATATCCTTCTGTATGTAACTTCTTCAACCTTCTCTCATTGATGTGACCTAGTCTACAATGCCATAAGAAAGTCTGATTTATTTCTGGAGACTTTCTTTTGTGTGTATTCTGGACATTGAAAATCTGTGGTTGGTTTAATACGTATATACCATTGCTTAATGTACCTGACCTAATCAGAACTTGATTAAGGTGAATGTTTACAACATTACTTACAAACGCAAATTCATAACCTTCTTTAGAAGTCAAAGATACAGAAATGATATTACAAGTTGCTTGGGTACAAAATAGCAATTACGCAAAACCAAAACGTGTCCATCTGACAACCCCAGGTGATAGCCCCCCACGGCCTTAGCATCCATGCTAGCTCCGTTTGCAACTTTGAGGGCCATGTCACCTGCCTTCAAAACCCTACGTTTTCTCAACGCCTGCAAAGAATTACAGATATGAGATCCTGATCCGGTATCCAATACCCAGGAAGTAGAGTTTATTGATAGATAGTTTTCAATAACATACACACCTGAAGCTGAAGCCGCAACTTGCTTCAGTTCCTGTGTCCTGGCTTTCCAAGCCCTGCAATCTTTCTTCCAGTGACCACTCTTATGACAGAAAAAGCACTCTTCCTTCCTTATAAGCTTCCCCGCTATCTTTGTTGCTTTCGCCTTTCCCTTCGTATCCACTTTACTAACACCGCCCCTTGGTTTGGCGGGGGCTTTCTTCTTCTTTCCCTTGGCTTTCGCCTTGGACCTAGAAGATGAAAATCCTCCTACAAACAAAGTGGATGTTTCCCTAACTTTCTGTAGAGTGCCCACTGCACTCCTCAGCATGTTGAGGAGCTCTGAAAGTTCAACTTCCTTTTCTTGCAAGTTGAAATTCAGAATGAACTGGGCGTAAGTGGAAGGAAGGGACTGAAGAATCAAGTCCCTATATAGCTCATTCTCCAACGTGGTCCCAAGGTCCGCGAGCACCTCTATGTAGCCAATCATCATAAGCACGTGTTCCGCTACCGATGATCCGACGGCAAATCTTGCCGAAAACAACTTCTTCAACACTTCGTATCTTACGATACGAGATTGCTCTCCATACAGTTCTTTTGTATGGAGAAATATGGATTCGAGGTCCATATTCTCATGCCTCCTTTGATGTTCGTTGTCCATAGAGGCAAGCATGAGGCACTTGGCCTTCGCCTAATCGATCTTCCATGTCTTATGAATTTCTATATCCGCGACGCTAAAGGTGGGACCTGGGACGGGGGGAGCTTTGGTGGTAAGGAGATACCCCAACTTGTCGTAAGTGATTGCCATCTTGATATTCCTGAGCCAATCTTTATAGTTTGGTCCTGTCAGTATGTTTTTTGTAACGTTTTGAAAATCGTTTCGGTGAAATTTCGAAAAAAACGGTAAAATAAGTGGGTTTTCGGTAAAAATTCAAAATACAAATATCTTATTATAAAAATTAAATATACATATTCTAGCTATGTAATTGCTAGTATTTGGTGTTTATTGAGCCACTGGTGAAATTTCAAATTTTCTGAAAATTTTTCCGAAATTAATTATTTTAATATTATTTTAAGCCGTCACTAATACATTTAATTAGGGAAAATTACAAGTTGGAATGAGTTGAAACAAATTTTGTGCATCATAACACATTAAACAAAATTTTATCATATGGTTTTTGAAATGAAATGGTTTACCAAAACGGTTTAGAAAATATCGAAGAAAAAAGCTTTTTTCGGTGAAATTAGTGTTAATGGGAATTGGGGTTTAGCATTTATCTTTTTCCTAACCCACACACCCACACCTCACCCTCTCCCCATGTGGCCGGCCCCACCATGACAGCCCCTCCCCCCTCTCTCTCCAATCTCCTCACTTTCAAAAGAAAAGAAAAGAAAAGAAAAGAAAGTGAAAGAAAGTCAAAAGGGGGTGTGGACTTTACCTTTTTCTCTCCATTTTCTCCACCTCACTCTCTCTCCTCCCCCACTCCCTAACCTGGCCAAAACCCCCTGCTGCAACAGCCCCTCTTTGCCCCCAAAATTCCATCTCTTTTGCTTCAAAAATTCATCAAATACCCTTCAAAAAAATCCCAAAATCTAAATCCAATTCCTACCCATTTCTCATTTGCCTTTCTAGCATGGATTTAGGAGCATGGAAGCTACTTTTGGAGGCTAGGATTCGCATGGTAGATCTCTATTTGTGAGGTATAAATTTGTGCCCCGTGGTTTATTTGTTGACTAGTTGCTTATATAATTTTGTTTATAAGGGTTAATTTAGTTGTTGTTGATTGTGTGTTTGAAAGTTCAAGAGAATGGATTGTGATCAAGTTAGGGATTGTATTGTTTGATCATGGTTGTAATGGGTAGCTTACCATCTTAGGTTTTGTAGAAAGTAAACTAGTAGTTAGATTGGAAATTGTTGCATGGAAATATCTAAATTAAGTTATTTTGCTAACTAGAGTTTTTGAAAAATTATCAAATGCTTAGATTAAAATATAATTAAGTTTTCATATCATTATAAATATTATATTGAGTGGTTTAATGCTTTTAGTTCATGAAAATCCAAGCTAAATTGTTGTTTGTGCATTTTTGCTATAAATTGTTAAAATTTGGGTATGTTGTAAACTAGAATTTTGGGGTTAATGAAATTTATTGGGATTAAATTATGGAAATTGTTTTTATGACTTATTTAAGATATTTAATAAGTATTATGGCCACTAGATTTGTTTAAATGTCTAGTTTTGTACTAAAACGGGTAATTTTTGCTTGCAAGATTTTCGGAAAAATGGCTTTAAAGCGAATTTAAAGTTTTGGTGATTCTAACCCTATTATATATATATAATTAAGGTGTTGTGAAACCACGATTGATACGTTTGAGTTTTTCTCGATGGTTTGGCGTTTGTACGCCGACGTCGAGGGTTTTTTGGGTTGATTTGTGAAAGCAATCATAGGTTTTGACCTATGTGGGATTCACGTGTCGTTTTTGGGTCATGAGTCGGATTTTAATACGACACGGTGCGTTATGATATGTAGGTACCCCATGTGGACTTCAAGACGACAAGCAAACGCGTGGCGACATCGGCACCGGCTAGCGAGGACCAGGTGAGTACATTTATATCTACGGGGAGAAGTCGGGTGGATGGCGTATAGCACCCCTGCAGTCCGTAGTGTAGCTCATATATATATGTTTATATAGGTGTTTTATGATACGAGAATGTTTATTCATGTTATGATTATGTGTTCATGGATTAGCTTTGGGTTAGTTGCGAAATCCTAGAGTAGTTGTTATACACACATACGCACACACAGACTTGCATACATTACTTTCTTATGCACCGATTGGGATGTGTATATATGTATATATGCATGGGTATGGGACTATGCATATGTACATTCATATACACATGCATGGATAATGAGGATAGTACTTGGGATTTAAGATGAGTCGATGAGATTTGATTTGAGGCCGTGAGATCGGTGATATAGTAGGGTTCGTATTCGAAATACGACAAGACGTTGTAACGGGTCTTGACGTAGTGTTTCACACACGTGCATGCATACTTAGGCGGTATCAGTATTGTACTAGACGTAGATCAGTACCCCGATCATGATATTTGATAAAGAGGATACCAGGTGAATAGTATGATGAATGTGATATTGACCCGTACCCAGATTTGGGATGTCGTACGACGGATTTACGTACGAGCTATATATTGATGATTGATCTGCACTCTTGACTTGGGATTCCTGATTAGAGATATGGTATCGGATATGATATTATTGAGGCGGGATCACCGACTATACATATACAGGTATGTATATGTATCGACTCAAATGATAGGCGGTTTCCTTACCTGTAGTTCAGCTTGTTAGTTCTGCCGTATAGTTTAGTGTAGTTGTTAGACTAGATTAGATTTCTACCTATTTCAAAACTAACGGATCGCGGGTATTTTAAAAGATAGGTCAAGGGATCTACGGATATTTCAAAAGACGTATCCTTTATTAAAACCACCGTAGCCCTTATTTTCAAAACCCCACGATTCGTGTTATTTCAAAGGGCACCATTGTTTAGCATTTAGCTCCCGCTCATTATTGTTGTTCGCTCCGCATCGCATGCTTATATTATGATTCATATCCTATTATTAATATCATACTGTTAGGACACCAGCACCATTACCGATGACGCGTATGTACCACGTACACTTACTTGCCGGCTCACACACATCTACATCGGTAATTGCCATGTCACGAACACTTTAGAAAATACTATTTCATTTGATATAGGTTGTTAGCTAATAGTTTAGATATGATATTAGTGTACTTGCCTTATATGCTAGTTAGACATTGTAGTTATTGCCTGCTACTTCATGCATGTTATTATTCACTGTTGTGTCGCATTCATGGATTCTCATGCCTATATTCTCTGTTTACATGCTATTGATGACTTGGATTCGGATTTCATGAGATTTCTTGGATTTGTAGGAAAACCGCAAAAACATAAATAAACCTTTTCTCTCTTTGAAAAAAAAAATTCCGTTTTCCCATGATGTATGAGTCGTCCACCATGAGTTTGCTGATGGATTTCGAGACCCGATTCGAGGAGTGGAGGAACCGTTTCGGGTACATGGTGGGCTCGGTGCGGTACCCCGGGGCAAGAGGATCATAATGTTGACGTTGAGCCTGGTAGGGGAGCACTACCGACCGGTGATTTTTCCCGACGCGTCGGATATCCGGAGGATACCGTCGTGGTCTTGAGATGGATGGTAGGGGCCGGTCTGGACTGACGGCGCCCTAGATATTGTGATTGAGACATTGAGATTTTGAGATATTGAGATACAGAGATATCGAGATATTTGGACACTTGTTTTGTGTCGATGCTGGGCACTGTTTTATGATGATTTCATTTATGGAACCTCATTTCTAAAATACAGAAATCTCACTAAATTATAAAAGCAGTTTCTTTAGTAAATGTATTCTGTTTTCATGCATTCATACATCATCCATATGATATATTGCTACCTGAGGCACTGACACGGACACATGGGATTACACTTGGGTTAGACTTTTACCCTAGCCATTGTTATAGGCTGCATGTTATATATTTGAGAGTATATTATGATCGTTGACCTAGGATTGCGTTGTTCATGCGGTTTCTGTTCGTAGATGTTTTTCTACTCACGAGTTGGCAACTCACCCCTGTTGTGCCACAGTTTCTTGCAGGTTTTGCCGTACAGGTTTCATTACGGCTTTGCTGGCACTGCTTTTTTCGGGTGACTTGCTAGTAGGTGGGTTTATTTGTATCGCACCCATCATTATGCATTATATATTATTATTCAGTTGTATCTAGTAATTTCCATCAACCAAACATGTATTTATTTGAGATAGAGACCAGTGATGTTTATTCTTTCGACCTTAGAGTCGCGCGTTGTATTTCTATGGATTTCTTGTTGTTTTGAGTTTCTATTTGAGTTTTGATCCTCACCCTTGGCGTTGTATATTATATTGCTTGTGTGGTTGTGACCGTCGATTGACGAAGAGCTAGCTCCCGCTTGGGGATGCCTTTTTTTTGATTTCGTATACTATTCATGTTGTATCCCGTTTGGGGGCCAGTATTTACAAAGGAGACTCTGCCGAAATTTTCAGGAAATATTTGATGTTTTTAAAAAGGGATAATTCGGCTTATGCTATTAAAACTACTTGATTTAAATTGGTTTTCCTTCACTCTACTACTTTTCTTGGTGTGGATTTCTGGGTTTTTCGTCTTACTTAGATTACGTACGCCTCGAGACGTTTCATAGTCTAAGTGCCGGTCATGTTCCGTACTTTCGGGTCGTGACAAAGTTGGTATCAGAGCGTTAGGTTTTACCTTCGGAGCGTAGGATGACCCTTGGTTGGTGGAATAGGTGACTAAAGTAGAGTGACGCACCGTGGGTATGTTCCGCGGCATACTTACGACACGCCACTCCACTTAAGGAGCCTTAGGATGTACATTTCTTTGCTCAGTATTATATTCATTCTGATCTAGCCTCATCAGTACCATTTATGGTTTTGCTGCCACGATTACGGGCAGGGAGAGCTACGGCTAGAGTTGCGGTCAGCACGAGCTCGTCACGAACGAGGACTAACCTGGGCGTAATTCCGGCGACACACGATTGCGGAGATGTGTCTTTTTACTGTGTTTTCGCGCCACGAGCATTTGGCGGATCGCCTTTATGAGATTACTTGGATGTGCTGATCGACACTAGAGGATTGAGCCACTGACAGAGGCCAGCCAGATTTTGATAGCCGTTGGTGTATTGCTTACTCATGATGATTGAGGCACTATTCAGCATGCGGACGAGTGAGCCAGTTGTTGCTGCGGACGACGGGATATCGCCCCAGATGTTGGAGCTATTGCAGTACGAGTTGTACTAAGAGATGGTAGAGGGTCGCTAGTCACTAAGGATGAATGACTAGGACATGTGGTTCGTTCGCTATCCCGATGCGAGGTCATCAGATAGATTGATTCCAGCTAGAGACGAATTCACGCGGAGACGTTGAGAGTCGACAGAGACAATCGAATGTCAGCACCTATTATTCCAAGTTTAAAGTATTCGGAAAGACATGCAGGCAATTCTATGGACCCTCTAGAAGAATGAAACCCTAACTCGACTTAATGATCGTGTGAAAGCCTTTGAACCTTCGGGTTTGCGGCAGTTCTACGGCGCCATTAGTGAGGCTTGGGTTTGCCCTTCTACGGCTGGACCACCGATGCTGTGGTATGTACTCGATACTATTAAATTGTACCCAAGATGTTGAGCTCTTGGGGGATTATGCGGTTTTGACGAATCGATAGGATGGTTCGACTTCATTCGGATGCTAGGTGGTGAGATGCATTCTTGGGAGACTCCAGATACAAGGATAGCCGTTAGAGCTCAGTCCATGCAGCCACGACGAGACGAGTCCAAAGCAGACGACATTAGAGAAAAGTGAAGTAAGAGGTTCGTACCAGATCTAGATGAGATGACGTTCCACTACGCCGACATCAGAGATGCGATGCGCATGCCGAGGCATGGTACTTGGATTTACCTTCCAGAAGGAGTCGTGATGAGTATGCAGTCGTTCCAGAGCAAGATGCAGATATAGGAAAGGACGATGACTTCCGGACAGTTGGCAGAGACGAGACATGGAAGAGACCGTGAGCAGGATTCCTTCAAGGACACTGCTGCAATGATACTTGCACCCAGGATCAGATGTGTCACGTACATTCAGAGAGCCAGAGGCCGACGCCAGTGATATGCTGTCTTACGAGTGGTCGCGATGATTGATCGAGAGATGACCAGAGAAGTGCCAGAACGGGATCATCCCCGTTAGCACACCAGACAGGGCCGATGAGCCGATGAACCGAGAGATTGGTAATTCACAGTGAAGACCTTGACCCAGGAGTGGTCATTGTTACAAACACCAGCAGGCCAGAGTTCACGATCATCGACGAGACGTCCCACAAGTGACCGCGACAGTTGGCCCGAGATTCTTAGAGGATGCACTTGAGCGGTACTATTCCGCCATTATTGATTTCGATGTTTTGGGTGATTTATTCGCATGATTTGATTTTGATGATTGAGGATTTACGATCTTTGCACAGTGTTGCACTTGATATCGTTTTCGTGATTTGGTTTCACATGTTTGTGATTTTACGGTTTTAGACATTTGAGTTGATTTTGTGCGTATGTACACACACGATTTGGTTCCCGCACTCTATATAGTTTATATATGCTTGCAGTGCAGTGATACGCCTTTTGTGCACTTAGATGCACTGGACTTTGATTTCGATTGTGATACTCGATATTTGTTTTGTGCACCTTGTGCACCTGATTTGATTTTGCGCATATTCGGCGCTTGATATTGGATTTCATGATTTCGTGCACGATGGATGCACCTGATTTGGATTTTCGCGCATGTTGGGCGCATGTTTTGAGGTGCAATTTTGGTGCACACCAGATACACTAAATCGAGATTCTTCGTGCATGTCAGATGCACCTGATTTTGCTGTCAGGCACACACGTTGCCTACGACAGATGCTTTGTGCACACCCGATGCACTTAGATCTGTTAGTAATATGTATGCCCTAAAGGCCATTATATGGATAGTGGAAATTTGGACATATATCTATGGAGATAGATGAATTTCTTGCTCAACATGATAGTACGCTATCTGATTTACTTTATCTGTACATGTAGATTTAATCATTTACACATGTTGATAAAGCCCAAAGGATATTTGCTTGACTACTGTGATTATGATGCGGATCATACTAGTGGGGCACATGTGGTCTATAAGCATATCCTTGAACTGTTCCTAGTCGAGGGTGTATCGAGACAGGGCATCGATATTCCAGAGTAGACTAGCGTATACCATTCTTGTCCCATATGATGGGCGATGGATGATCCCATATCCATCTGGTGAGGAGACACCAAAGATTGTATGCGGGTGCTCAGTGGAGACTGGGTACACTGAACGGACTCGCCGAGAACTCCTATGTGGTATTATATCTATCGTCGGATAGCAGTTCTCAAGGAACATTGGTACAGGTTAGTCTGTAGACCTGAGATCTTCATAGAGTCTTGTGTGTCCTCCCACCATACTTTGATCTCCACCCTACCACGGCTCTACTGAGTCGTGCAAACAGGTGGTCTTTGGGTACAGTCTCGAGGCGCATGGAGGCAATGAGCGATAAGAGGGGTTTCGTCTCTCCCGGTATTGGGGGTTGATGTTGTGCTATGCTCGATTGGCTATAACATGAAGTCCCTGGCCAGGGCTGCTGAGATTTACTGATAAGAGTTATCAGTAGTTTCTCGATCTGTTATGAGCCATACACCAGCATGACTTATTGAGTTACTGGGGTCGACGATTCCATCCCTAGACTCGATATACAGCATATCTGACGAAGAGACCGGACTGTACGGTAAGTGTTGCAAGTTGGCTCGACGGGAGTTTTTACAGCTTCGCTGGTTTTCTTCTGATCGTTTCAATACCCGGGTGGCCGTTATGTTTAGCTGACCTCTTGCGGCTTGTAGATGTTTGATATGATCATCATCTACTGCTGGCGTATTGACGAGTCTTAGAGTCCCACAATGAAGTTTCCTGGCTCAGGCAAAAAGATGTGGTGTGCATATGAGATATGCGCGGGACCCGATTAAATACGGTTATGTGATAACGTATATTAATCGGGCATTTTCTATTTGTCCGATCGTATGAGATATGACCGGTTTGCTAAATCGAGTGTTGATTTAACTAATTACATTTAGATTAATTCTTTAAGTAAATCCTTTTGTATGCATGCATGTATGCACATGATGATGTGCATGGACACATACATGCATACATAGTATCATGGTTGTTGATACAAGAATGGTGGCAATGCAAGACTTATATTGAAGCTTTTAATTTGTATTTATCATTTTAAGTTAATGTAAAGAATATCCACTCATGCTCCTTTATTCTTTAGTGGGTAAGCTTTATTTAACTTAATGAAAAGAATTTCCACCCATGCTTAATTCTTTATGAAAAGAATTTCCACTCACAATTATGGTGGTAATGGAATAATGGTGATTATTCCTTCTCATCACTATAAATAGCTTCATATGTGATATGAAACATACAATGAAACAACAAGTGAAAAAATTGTGAACAAGGGTGTGAAAACAAGTTATCATATGTGATATGATAGAAAGCTCAAGCCACCATTATCTTCTTCTTCCTCTCTTGATTTCTTTCTTGAGTGAAGTTGATAAAAGAAAGGATTTGAATTGTTGAATACAAACCACATTATCATACTACACACATCTAGCCGATTTGTGTAGGGTGTTTGCTCTACTTCATTTGCGAAACAAGTAAGGCAAGGAGCTTTGGGCAAAGGGACTTCGGGTGGATCATCGTGGATAAGGAAGGCTTCCATCGATCCGTTTCAAACTCTCATAGTGCCAAGGAGTCACCGAGGGAGATCTACAAAGGTTGTAATCTCTACTCTTAGTGATAGTTTTACATTTGCATGTGATGCTTATTTGTATGAATCCCTAAAAATTCTAGTTTCGATTCTTGTCGAGTTAACTTAGCACCTCTAAAATTTTGATTATGGCATATGTGATGCTACCGAACCCTTGACGAGGTGCTAGGCTAGCCCAACAGTGGTATCAGAGCCAAGCTAGAGCTTTAGGCGATGCGTAGGCGATGTTAAAAGTCCGATCGAACCACGAAACACCAATTTGGACCGCTCTCTGGAAATTTTTTGAAAATTGGATTTTTCTAAATTAAAAGTTCTTAAAAAATTCAGCAGGCTTTTCTATGAATTACCATATAAAATTTTTTCAGTGATCTCACTAAAGAGCCGCGGATCAGCAGCCAAAGCATGGCTTTGGCGGCGGATCCGCGGCGGTTCTAAGGAATTAGAAAATAATTTTTATACAGTAATACCTGATTAAATCAGTACATGCCTCTGAGATATTTTAAAATTACTCAAGTCTTGAGTTTTCTGGAGATATATTGTATTTGGTGATTCGATTGGAAAGGTTTAACTTCGTTCAGATTTTCAGATTTTTAGAACATGTTAAAATGTTTGAACGAATATTAGAAACACAATTTTTCCCGTATTAGAAAAATTCCAAGTGTTGGATTTTTCCCGAATTCGAAACTTTCGAAAAACATGCAAGCGTATTTGTGGACACTCTAGAAGAACATAACTTTAACTCGATTATGTGACCGTCAAAACTATCACTGAACCTTAGGGTTTGTGGTAGTTTAGCGTTGCCACATGTGAGGCGTTGGTTTGGCCCTTCTACGGTTGGTCCATAAGGGGCTGTGGCATGTTCTAGAAATTTTTGAACTCGGCTCAAGTGTTGTGCAGTTTGGGAAATCTTGGGTGTTCGTTTATTCGATCGAAAAGTTTAACATTGTCTATGTTATCTGAAATGTGATACAATATGTGGAATTCATATAGTTAGGCATGAAATACGAAGTATGTGATATTTCGAATTTTTGATGTCTAAGGTGATTGTGGATTCCAAATGTTGTAGTTTTTCATTTTATTTTCTGCGACCGTAAGTGTAGTATGTGGTGTATCGCCGTTTTCGTTGCTATACGTCAACGACAATCGGGATACGCATACTTACTTACGTTGATGATATGAGATATTATGTGTTGCTGAGATATGATGAGTAGGATTGTCGCGACTGAATAGCCGGGGGTTTTTATTTGAGATGAGAGTTTTTATTTTCATTCATGTATAAATCAATTGTATATTATTTACTTTTCCGCATTAGGATAGACCCAAGGAGGGGAGCACAAGTGACCGGGTTCTAGGGTTCAGTGGGAGGCCATCTCGAGGAGTCGAGACCGGGTCTCCTAAACTCTAGAATTGGCGGGATCACTTGCCGCTCTCGTAGGGGTCTAGGGGTGTGGGCTTGGCTATTCATCACGACCGTGGAATCCGTATTTTCTATTGTTGGCTCGATACAAAATACGGACATCCTAGATATCCTTTTATGTGCTTCTGCTGTTGATATTCTGTAATGTGATTACTTAGTATCTGAGACGAATGGATTATTATTATATATATGATATATAATAAACGTTGCTTATATTTTACACCCGCGCTAGTCCCGCCCCGCTATGCCGTTAGTTAAGTAACCTAACGGTGCATAACGGGACACTGTGGCGAATGCGGATGGTATAAGTATACGTTCTATTCTGTGATGGATTAGGAACTTAAATGATGGGATCACATTAATGAGATTAATGTAAAGAAAAGAAACCTAATGATGTTGCAGAATCAGATTTGAAACCAACTCGGCTTTTTATGAAAAATGCAAGTTTCAAGAAGATGCGGAGCTTAAGACACTCTTTTTCTTAACTGTTTTGATTCTACAACGAGATCAAGTTCAAAGCGTTAAAGGTTTTCTTAAAAACCATCCGCAACCCTCCGTCATTTTAGGAAGCAGAGTACTTAGTATTCGTGCTGCGTATGTTGATTATAGTCAAGGCGTAGTGTACGGTAGCTAAGTGATGTCTTCCTACAAAGCATATGCTGCGATTAGTTAGGACATTCATGTGATTATGTTGATCATAGTCAAGGGTCATATGGGTGGGTCTAATTAATCACGAAATGACGGGTAGAATTTGACTAGTACTTATGATATGTTGACCATAGCCAAGGTCATAAGTGACTAGGGGTAAAAACCATATCGGGAATTTCAAGAGTTGAAATTTGCAATGAGATTGCATACCATCTATGTGATAGTTGGATCTCGATCTCACTGTGAGTAAGTGTTACTTCCAGGAGAGTTTTACACTTTACAATTAGCTAATCCAGTGGATGTCTAGAATGAATGACCAGTTAGCGAAACTATAGAATGTAATTATTCCTGGCTAGTTTTCTTTTCAGGTTTTGAAAGAAAATTTGATTAAAAGCAGTGGGAGACATCGATTAGATAAAATAATAACCAATCTAATTCTTTGAAAGAGCATTTCGCTAAGTGTATCCTTTTCTCTCTCCGAATGGCAGTTACAGATGTCAGGACTTAAGCTTCTACTTGAGAAAAATAAACTGACAGGACCAAATTATAAAGAATGGTTGAGGAACTTAAACATTGCACTTTCCTATGATAAGGTATTGTTGGAGATAGTGCCCTCATAGTCAATTATTGGATCGCAGGTACGTGATTGCAATGATTGCGGAGGACCTATCCCGGTAGGACAGTCTTACTCGAGATGATAGTTTACTATCTGGTTTGCCTTTATCAGTCGTGTACATGTTCAGGTGACTGATTGCATGTTACACTTTGATAGAGCCCTTAGGATCTTGCTTTACTACCAACAGTATGATGGCGATCATATACGTGAGAGTTGGGTAGTTTATATGCATATCCTTAATTGTGGTCCCTAGTCGTGGGAGTTTCGAGACAGGGCATCGATACTCCGGAGTAGACTAGTGTATACAGTCGAGACCCCGACGAGGGGCGGTGGCCGGTCTCACAAGCCACTGGTGTCAGTTGGATCACCTAAGATGTATACAGGTGCTCATTGGGTTATGAGTACACCGGACATGACTCGCCGGGAATCTGCTAGTTAGTACTATACCTATCGTCAGATAGCAGTTCCCTGGTGACATGTGTACAGGTTAGTTCATCGACCTGAGGTCGTCATTTGTCTCGTGTGAGTTCCCACTGTGCTTTGATTTCTACCCTACCACGGCTCAAAGGAGTCGTGCAAACAGGTAGCTTTTGGGTACAGTCCCGAGCCATATGGAGGCACGTGAGCGGATCGGCAGGGGATTCGTCTCTCCCGGTATTGGGGGCGAGATCGTGCTATGTCTAGGAGAGCCATTACACAAAGCCCACAGTCGTGGCAGGAGATTTACTGGTAGGTACTCCAGTAGTATCTCAGGGTGTTATTGGGCTACACTCCGACACGACTTATACTGCTTCTGGGGGTCTGACGTTACTAGCCCCCTAGGCGGATATGCGATACTCATTGACGAATGGACCGGACTGTATATACATTGTCATTGTTAGGCTCAGTAGGGTTTCTGGATGAGTTCGCTCATCGGCCACCCTTGAGTGCGCTCATCAGCCTCCCTTGAGATCAGTCCATGGGCAGCCGTTACGCATAGCTAGTGCTGCTGACGGTTTGTGGTTAAACCCACTGCCAGGGTGCTGACGAGTCATTAGAGTCCCCCACAGACAGTTTTCCAAGTTCGGGCGAAACGTTGTAGAGGCCGTATGGTTTTATGGCAGGGTTCGGAAAATGCACGTGCGTTTACGCACGTGTCAGTTTTCGGGCAGATGATACTGGTCGGCTTTGGTTTAAGCCGGATCCGAGTATTATATTGAGTAGGTATAATATCTTTGTCTCAGTTGCATTGTATTCGGTCGTAATACAAATGCGGGTATTTTTATACAATTACGGGGTTATCCTGAAAGTCGTTTCAGGATCACTTTTGGAAGTTGCCAGATTCCAGTTTTCTATCAGCCGTCTTTTAACATTCGGTTAAAGACGGATTTATCTTTTCTTGGAATGAGAGTGAGTCGTGCTTCTAGAAGGTTCTAGAAGGTTCTAGATTTGGTGAGGTGTCTTGTGACTCATGCTTTGATTTCTAAACATTCTTGTTTTGCTTAAGATCTTTATGCTAGATATTATTTTGTGTTCACATTATGATATTTACTTAAGGTTACTCTCTTTCTCCTACGGTCACCTCCTCCTCTTCTATAAGAATGGCCGGCCCTCTCTCTCCTCCCCACTCTCTCTCACTTGATGTTTCATTTGGAGAAAAAGATATGATAGTATTTGGGGTGCATGGAATATTACAGTTCATTTCATTCCATCACCCAATTCCCTCGGCAACTTCATTAACCGTCCGTCCACAGTTTTGGACGGAACGAGACAAAGTCATCTACTCATTCTCTACATCAATCTTGGTCGTCTCTTTTAGCAAACTTGACGATCGAGTTGCCTCAAGTCAGAGGCGGGAGCCCGTTTAAAGAATCGGTGATGTGGTGTCACCTCGACGAGGATATCGGAGTTCGACGAGATCGGAGCAACCGCAACGGAGCGTGGGATGATGGTTAAAGAACGAAGGACTCGGATCGTTCGGTATAACCTTTCTACACTCTTTACAGTTTGTTAGTTTAGCAATAATGGCAGATCCGGGTTAAAGTATACGATAGCGCTAGTTTAAAAGTTTTTATTCCGCATTTGGCGTCTGTAGACGGCCGGGGCGCTAGCGTAGACTTATAGTGGTATCAGAGCCTCACCATTTTGCTATACTAACTTGTGCTAACGCGTTAAAAATATCGATCCGACCGGAAATTGAAAATTCCAAAATTCAAGCCCGACAGTTTCTGTTAATTTTAAATGGCTTCAAAAATTAATTCTGTATGTCTTAAAAATCTGTGCAGGGTTTTCTAAGAACCACGTAGAAATTTGGGCACGCAATTCGATGATGTAGCCGCGGAAACGCGGTCAAACCTATGGTTTGACCGCGCATCCGCGGCCATACAGTGAGGTCGTGTCTCCAAATTTTTTACAGTGGGTTCTCTGTTGGATTTTGTGATTTTTGGTATATATCATTTTGGCCCAGGTTTTGTTACTGTTCACCAGTAAGTCGTGGGGCCCACTTTTTGATATTTGGTCGATCGAAATTTAAACACGTTAGTTTACAGTGCTTACATTATATCTCCGACCGGGAATGTCATTTGATCGGTAAACCGCGTTTGATTGCTATAGTTCTTTTAGACGGGTTTGCGAACGTGACATTCGCGTTGATGTTCTGTGTTGTGCTGTGATGTTGCGGATTTGTCGTGGTGGATAGCAGTGTGCAATGGTAGTACAGTTTGAGTTTATTTGTACATTTGATATTGCGGGGCGAGCGTCCAACATGTGGACTGCCATCACTGCCTGTTGTATAATATTCTTTTGGGGCACGACCAGGTTGCGGTCGATGTACCTATTGTACTATTTTTCATTACTGTACTAGGTTTTGCCCCAAGACGGAGTGCACGGATAGCCGGGTTCGGGAAAGCAACGGGTCCGCATCTCATGGCTTTGAGAGGCAGAGGGGCCCCACTTGAGAATTGGCAGACTATTCGCCGCACTCGTAGGGGGTACAGGTTGACCCAAGGAGGGGTGCTCAATTTACCGGATTCCGTGAAGTGCCGGGTGTTCCATTCACTATGCTGTGGGGGACTGCCTCGCTTCAGGTTTTGGCGGGTAACTTGCCGCACCCGTAGGGGTCTAGGTTTCATTGCACAGGCTATCCACACGACAGGGGAACGTCGGGTTTCAGCAGCGGCTCTGTGAAACCCGGGGATCCCAGATTATCTGTATTGTTCTGTGATGCTTATTACTTTTCTGTAATGTTGTATATTATCACGCCTGGAGCGATTATGTATATTGGTTTATATACTATTAGATGTTGTATATGTTTTACACCCGTGCTAGTCCAGTCCCCGCTCTGTCGTTAGTTAAGTAACCTAACGGGTGATGACGGGACCCAGTGACGAATGCGGATGGCATATACGTACATTTTATTTTCGTTCTTTTCTGGTGTGATTAAATGATGGGACTGTGTTGATTCTGATCAATGCAAAGTAAAACAAACCTGTTTACAGTTGTTGGAACAATTTAAAAGGTGTTATTGCAAAGACGTTTCCTTTTGTTATGCATAGCGGTATTCGGTGTGAATATCCAGCACCTCATTCGACGAGGCAAGGGCTGATATCCTTTCACCGGGAAAGACCCCTTGGACAGAAGTTTGCGTCAGGGTAATAACTTTACTATAGTCGATTACAAGTTGCTTTGCATAGCGGTATTCAGTGGAATATCCTGCACCTCATTCCACGAGGAAAGAGCCGAGATCCCTTTACCGGGAGTGACCTCTTTAGCAAAAGGTTTTCGCCACTATATTTTAAAAAGCTATCAGGTTCCTTCAGCGATATCAAGTTCACTACGTTAAAGGTTTTCGCCAAAAAACCATCCGTAGCCCTCCGTCACTTCTTTTGAGTATTCAGTAGTATTCAAGCTATGTATTTTAGCCAAAGTTAAGGCATAGTGTTTGGTAGCTGCTGGGTATTTCAATTGTTGCATAGATAGATGAGTTGGTTTGGGACAGTCGTTCTGCCGATTGGCCAAAGTCAGGGGCATGTGCGGGTGGGTTCAAATTGACAAGATAGTGACGGGTAGAACTTGGCATGTGACTTATGACATTTTGACCAAAGCCAAGGTTATAAGAGCATGGGGCAAAAATCTGATCGGGAGTTTCTAAAGAAACTGAAACTTGCCAAGTATGCGCATACCTTCTGGAGTATGAGTAACGTGGATGCATTCCATCACGTTATCATGCGATGAGAGTTGGATCCCGATTCCCACTGATGAGTTGGTTTACTCTTCGGGTGATCCCGATTGATTCTTCTTTAGGTTTGGAGGAGAATTTGACAGGACAGTGGGAGGTTTCCGGATTAGATAAAGTGATGACCATTCTGATCTAGGTTAGAGTGCACGCAGAGTGTTTCTTTTCTCTCTCTCTTTGGCAGCGACCTTTGACCGACCCTAGACTATGACTCAGTGACCAGGTTGACCGAACCTTCTTAAAATACTGGCTTTTGGATTGTCTGAGTTGCATAAGTCATTGCCACTCCTTCTTCTACCCTTTGCATTTCTCAGAACACCCGTTTTACTACGGATATCCACTTCCATTGGATAGATCCATCGTATGGTTATATACGAACTCGAAGGGACTTCTTCGAGGATGGATCCAGGTTCAGGAGAAATAGAATTGGTTTATTCAGTTGTCTTTTATTATCACCTTCTCTCAGGTTGCGAGGGCTCCTTGATTTAGGAGAGTACACCTATTACGCTTATTGGATAGTCTTATTCCAAACCATAGGCAGGTGCCGAAAGGTAGGGAATGAAGAAAACCAATTAGCCTAAGTAGGGTGTGCAGAAGGTAATATGTAAAGACAAAATAAAGGGATTAGAAAGAGGGCAAAGTAAATTGCGACTGATATCATTCACGACCAAAACCGCGTACTTCATCGCCACTCCTATTTCACCTTTAAAGGAATAAGGTATTATTCAGTTGTCTTTTATCATCACCTTCTCTCGAGATGCGAGTACTCCTTGGTTTAGGAGGGTACACCTATTATGCTTACTGGATAGTCTTCTTCCAAACCATAGGCTGGTGCCGAACGGTAGGGAAGGAAGAAAACCATTTAGCCTAACGACGGTGTACAGAAGGTAACGACTAAAGACAAATAAAGGGATTTGGAAAGATGGCAATAAAATATACGGTTAAAGTCATGAATTGGATTATGGAAGAGGCATTGCTATGAATACCAGGATACCCCTACGAAACATTTTTATGTTTCAGTGCATTGTTAAAGAAAAACTGTTTTCCCGATTAGACACTTACTCCAAGGGTATGTATTTACCAGGTTTCATTCTCATATCTGTATAGGTTTTACAGATGATGAGTGGGAGTAAGATATTGGGAATTAGGTGATCATCCTCATTATATCGGAATTCGTTGTAATTGGTGATATTTGAGGAAATCGCCAGGGTATAGTTTTTAACCTACGACGCATAGGTTTTGAGTTGTTTAACTCAGCGGACTTATACAGAGTATTGTATGTTGTCCAAGTGTCCATCAGGACAAAGGGGTAGGTCCTCGTACTATGTTCTGTTTACTTATAACTTCTCTAGTATTTAGACAAGTGTTTCGTAGAAATACAAGGTCTAAGTTTTGAGAAGTTGTGGGTATAAGAATAAAGTAGAGAACCAGGTATCACAAGTATCGGGATTCTTCAAAGAGATTGAAGATGTAGATTCTTGTGATTGGTATTCAGATGATAGTGATGGTTTTGAGAAACGTATTTCTCTTTCAGGTTACTCATAATTGGATGGATTCCTAAGTTGAGTAATGCTGATTAGCCTCTATCCATTAAGATGATATGCACTGGAGACAGCTGCATGATTTGAATATGGTTCCAATTAAATAAGTGCCAAAGTTTCTGTATTGGATATAGAATGGATCGTACCTTAAAAGAAATTAAGGTACGGGGAGTTGTCCAGCTTATGCTTAAAACCAGACTCTGGATAACTCAGGGCACGTTTCTGTAGTGGCTGTTTGTGGGTTGACCCTGGCTATGTCGAGGGTTGATATTCTACCATTTGGAAGATCAATAGTGATATTGTTCTTAACTCGCCACAGTTTTAGTAAAATGGATCTTTTTCAGAAAACAGTAGTGGGAGTATGGTAGAACTGGAAGAGATTCCAGAACCGCGAACGATTACGGAAAATTTAATAGGACCTATATATTCAATCAGGTTTGACATTCCAATAGCCACTCCGCAGATATGGTAGGTAACCTCAGACACCCGAGAGGTACTTCGGTAGCCTCAAGGACGGTGACAGGGAGGTTCTTATCTACCCAGACTTGACACTACTGTTGTTCCAGTCTATGAGACCTGGTAGGAGGGTTGTCGTATTCAGTGGGAGCATCGGAAGCATAGTGGGCAAGTAGCTTATGTCTATTTATAGACTAGAGCAGTTATAGCGGAGATAGATCATCTAATTTTGATGTGAAAGTCATAGGTTTGACTTCATCAGAATAGGGGATGGATCTGTTAAGAAGGTAGTAGAGTGTGATGTCATGGTATTTGGATGACATACACAGAGTAGGAAGTAAAATTCCTATACTACGATCGGTTGTACTGTGATCGTCACACAGTTGTTTCTCCAGACAGGATATGGATATAATATTTGACATTCTGGTTTCTAGATCTATAGTTTTAGATCTGGATTTGGGTAGTTTCCCAATGTGGGTACTTTGACAGATATTCTAATGGTTTTTAGAATAGTTGACTCCTAGCTTGGTAGTGTACCTGCAGGTGATGGAGTCACCCTCTCTAAAGGTGTCGTATAGACTAAAAGGGAGAGGGATGTGCATGATTGGCAGATCACTTGCTTAGGCAATTGAGTCAATCATGAGATGTCAAGTACCGCACCAAATGTTGTCTTTGCACTAGATGCAATAAGTTTGTATTAATCCAATCCTGGAGAAACATAAGGAAGCAGTTTTAGAACATTGGTACATGTTCTACGGATTTGATAACGGCAGCCTCTTTCGGGAGACGGTTATCATTCCAGGCTTCAAAGGTGACATGGATGACAGAGTGATTGTCAGAGTTTTTTAGTTTTCCCTCTGACGAGGGACAGTATTATGGACAGGTGGTTCCAGAGGATACTGTGGGTGGCATGGTGCCGGATACTGATTAGGTTCAGTGATCCATACAGTCTAAGAAGTTTGGATATGGAGTTCATTTATGAACTAAGGTCCCATCAGATATCCAGACATATTCTAAGACAGGTACTACTCAATTCGGGAGATGGCTTTCTCCGCGAACTTGAGATTAAGAGAGATATAGAAAGATACTTCTAGGCGGATCCACTCACTGAGGCTATTTCTCGAACACAATAGTTTTACAAACGGGCTTTGTGAAACTGATTAGTAGAGGAGTTGGATGTTCGGTTTCACACGGGCTGTGAGTAGTCGACGTTGCAATAATTAGCCTTGAGTGCAAGTGGGAGATTGTTGGAGATAGTGCCCTCATAGTCAATTATTGGATCGCAGGTACGTGATTGCAATGATTGCGGAGGACCTATCCCGGTAGGACAGTCTTAGTCGAGATGATAGTTTACTATCTGGTTTGCCTTTATCAGTCGTGTACATGTTCAGGTGACTGATTGCATGTTACACTTTGATAGAGCCCTTAGGATCTTGCTTTACTACCAACAGTATGATGACGATCATATACGTGAGAGTTGGGTAGTTTATATGCATATCCTTAATTGTGGTCCCTAGTCGTGGGAGTTTCGAGACAGGGCATCGATACTCCGGAGTAGACTAGTGTATACAGTCGAGACCCCGACGAGGGGCGGTGGCCGGTCTCACAAGCCACTGGTGTCAGTTGGATCACCTAAGATGTATACAGGTGCTCATTGGGTTATGAGTACACCGGACATGACTCGCCGGGAATCTGCTAGTTAGTACTATACCTATCGTCAGATAGCAGTTCCCTGGTGACATGTGTACAGGTTAGTTCATCGACCTGAGGTCGTCATTTGTCTCGTGTGAGTTCCCACTGTGCTTTGATTTCTACCCTACCACGGCTCAAAGGAGTCGTGCAAACAGGTAGCTTTTGGGTACAGTCCCGAGCCATATGGAGGCACGTGAGCGGATCGGCAGGGGATTCGTCTCTCCCGGTATTGGAGGCGAGATCGTGCTGTGTCTAGGAGAGCCATTACACAAAGCCCACGGCCGTGGCAGGAGATTTACTGGTAGGTACTCCAGTAGTATCTCAGGGAGTTATTGGGCTACACTCCGACACGACTTATACTGCTTCTGGGGGTCTGACGTTACTAGCCCCCTAGGCGGATATGCGATACTCATTGACGAACGGACCGGACTGTATATACATTGTCACTGTTAGGCTCAGTAGGGTTTCTGGATGAGTTCGCTCATCGGCCACCCTTGAGTGCGCTCATCAGCCTCCCTTGAGATCAGTCCATGGGCAGCCGTTACGCATAGCTAGTGCTGCTGACGGTTTGTGGTTAAACCCACTGCCAGGGTGCTGACGAGTCATTAGAGTCCCCCACAGACAGTTTCCCAAGTTCGGGCGAAACGTTGTAGAGGCCGTATGGTTTTATGGCAGGGTTCGGAAAATGCACGTGCGTTTACGCATGTGTCAGTTTTCGGGCAGATGATACTGGTCGGCTTTGGTTTAAGCCGGATCCGAGTATTATATTGAGTAGGTATAATATCTTTGTCTCAGTTGCATTTGTATTCGGTCGTAATACAAATGCGGGTATTTTTATACAGTTACGGGGTTATCCTGAAAGTCGTTTCAGGATCACTTTTGGAAGTTGCCAGATTCCAGTTTTCTATCAGCCGTCTTTTAACATTCGGTTAAAGACGGATTTATCTTTTCTTGGATGAGAGTGAGTCGTGCTTCTAGAAGGTTCTAGAAGGTTCTAGATTTGGTGAGGTGTCTTGTGACTCATGCTTTGATTTCTAAACATTCTTGTTTTGCTTAAGATCTTTATGCTAGATATTATTTTGTGTTCACATTATGATATTTACTTAAGGTTACTCTCTTTCTCCTACGGTCACCTCCTCCTCTTCTATAAGAATGGCCGGCCCTCTCTCTCCTCCCCACTCTCTCTCACTTGATGTTTCATTTGGAGAAAAAGATATGATAGTATTTGGGGTGCATGGAATATTACAGTTCATTTCATTCCATCACCCAATTCCCTCGGCAACTTCATTAACCGTCCGTCCACAGTTTTGGACGGAACGAGACAAAGTCATCTACTCATTCTCTACATCAATCTTGGTCGTCTCTTTTAGCAAACTTGACGATCGAGTTGCCTCAAGTCAGAGGCGGGAGCCCGTTTAAAGAATCGGTGATGTGGTGTCACCTCGACGAGGATATCGGAGTTCGACGAGATCGGAGCAACCGCAACGGAGCGTGGGATGATGGTTAAAGAACGAAGGACTCGGATCGTTCGGTATAACCTTTCTACACTCTTTACAGTTTGTTAGTTTAGCAATAATGGCAGATCCGGGTTAAAGTATACGATAGCGCCAGTTTAAAAGTTTTTATTCCGCATTTGGCGTCTGTAGACGGCCGGGGCGCTAGCGTAGACTTATAGGTATCATATGTCCTCAATACTGAAGCCTCACCCGTCCCAGGACCTGAATCATCTGTCTCAGATAGGGAGATCCGAAAAACTATGGAAAATGACTGCAACACGGCCAAGTGCCTCGCGCTCGCTTCTATGGACAATGTCCATCAGAAGCAACACGAGAATATGGATGTGCAATCCATCTTTCTTCACACAAAGGAGTTGTATGAAGAGCAATCTCGTACTTTGAGATACGAGGCATCTAGAAAGCTGTTTCAGATGCGAATGGTCCCTGGTGCATCAGTTGGAGACCATGTTTTGAAAATGATTGGTCTTATTGAAGAACTTGAGGGACTGGGATGGACTATGGATAATGAGCAATATACGGATATTGTTCTACAGTCTCTCCCCCCTGCCTTTGCTCCGTTCATAGTAAATTTCAATATGAACGGTTTGGAGAAATCATTGCCTGAACTTCTCAATATGTTGAGAAGTGCAGAGAACACATTGAAAACGGCAAGGACTCCCGCTCTGCTTGCTGGGCCATCTTCCTCTTCATTCCCAAAAGCTAAGGCCAAGGGAAAGAAAAAGAAGAAGTCCATCAAACAGAAAGGTGGAGTTAGAAAGGCAAAGGGGAAAGACAAAGCCGGGGCTGTGGGAAACAGGAAAGGAGAATGTTTTTACTGTAAAAAGTCAGGACATTGGAAACGCAACTGTACTGAATATCTTGCTGATCTCAAGAAGAAGAAGCATGCTGATGCTTCCACTTCAGGTGTGTTTGTAACTGAAAACTGTTTTTCTTTAAACTCTGCATCCTGGGTATTGGATACCGGTTCTGGTTCTCACATCTGCAATTGTATGCAGGGATTGAGAAATAGTAAAGTTTTAAAAATTGGAGATCATACTCTGCGGGTTGGAAATGGTTCCAATATACATGCTGTATCCGTGGGAGAGTATCATCTAGGGTTGCCTTCAGGAAGTATTTTGGTTTTGAACCCGTGTTATTTTGTACCAAGTATGCTGTGTAACATAATATCCGTTTCTTTGTTGGACAATGAAGGATATCATTTTATATTGCAAAATAATGTTATGAACATTAACCTGAATCAAGAGTTGATTGGGTGTGGTACACTAAATAACGGTATTTACATCCTGAACCAACACACAGTTTTCAATATACAACATACTAGTAAAAGAAAGTTTTCAGATATAAATGAAGCTTTTCTTTGGCATTGTAGACTTGGTCATATTAATGAAACAAGACTAAACAAGCTACATAAAGATGGATATTTAAATTCGTTTGAATATAAATCTTATGCGACTTGCCAGTCTTGTATCAAAGGTAAAATGACCAAAACTCCGTTTAGTGGACACGGAGAGAGAGCTGGTGAACTCTTAAGCCTCATACATAGTGATGTATGAGGACTAATGTCTACACTTGCAAGAGGTGGTTTTTCATACTTCATCACTTTTACTGATGATTTCTCAAGATTCGGACACGTGTTTTTGATAAAGCATAAATCTGAAGCCTTTGAGAAATTCAAGGAGTATAAACTTGAAGTAGAGAAGCAAACAGGCTTGAGCATCAAGAAACTTCGATCGGATCGAGGTGGAGAATATTTAAGTACAGAGTTTCTAGACTTCTTAAAAGAGAATAGGATTCTCTCTCAGCTCACTCCTCCTTACACACCGCCGCACAATGGTGTGTCAGAACGGAGGAATCGTACCTTATTGGATATGGTACGATCCATGATGTGTGATGCTGAGTTACCGCTTTCCTTTTGGGGACATGCATTGGAGACAGCAATGTATCTATTGAACAGGGTTCCAACCAAGACCGTGTCTACCACTACATATGAGATGTGGAATGGAAAGAAACCATCTCTTAAAAGGTTTAGGATTTGGGGTTGTCCGGCTTTTGTTAAAAAGCAGAATCCAGACAAACTCGAGACACGATCGGTCATGTGTAGATTTGTGGGGTATCCAAAACATTCGTGTGGATATCTATTTTACCACAAAGAGGAACAAAAGGTGTTTGTTGCTCAGCATGCCACATTTTTGGAAAATGAGTTCTTTACGGAAAGTACTAATGGCAATGTGGTAGAACTAGAAGAGGTTCTAGAGACACAAATTACTCAGGAGGAATTGGTTGAAACTGATGTTGCAGTAGAACTTCAAGAACCTCAGCCGCTCAGGAGGTCTAGTAGAACTTCTCACCCACTTGAGAGATACTATGGTTTTCTCATAGATGGTGATAGAGAAGATTGCATCATGGATGATGATGACCCTACTAGTTTTCAGCAAGCTATCACGAGTGGTGACTCAGTGAAATGGCTGGAAGCAATGAGATCCGAAGTGGAGTCAATGTACACCAACAAAGTATGGACTTTGGACGTTGCGCCTCCTGGGATAAAACCCGTTGGGTGAAAATGGATCTTTAAGAGAAAGATTGGTGTAGATGGACAGGTGGAGACCTATAAAGCAAGGCTTGTAGCGAAAGGTTTTCGTCAAAGACCAGGCTTGGACTATGATGAAACTTTCTCTCCGGTAGCAATGCTTAAATCCATTAGGATCCTACTTTCTATTGCTGCTCACTATGATTATGAAATATGGCAGATGGACGTGAAAACAGCATTTCTAAATGGTGATTTAGAAGAATGCGTTTTTATGGATCAGCCAGAGGGCTTCATTGATAGTGGGAGCAGCGGGAAAGCATGTAGATTGCTTAAATCCATTTATGGATTAAAGCAGGCCTCAAGGAGCTGGAACATCTGCTTTGATGATACAATCAAAGAGTTTGATTTTGTCAGAAATGAAGATGAACCATGTATTTATAAGAAGATTGTAGGGAGTACTGTCACATTCCTCGTATTGTACGTAGATGACATTCTCCTGATAGGAAATGATGTTCCTATGCTACAATCGGTCAAACTATTCTTATCACAAAGGTTCTCCATGAAGGACCTGGGTGATGCCTCGCGCATTTTGGGCATTAGGATCTATAGAGATAGATCCAAGAGGTTATTGGGACTGTCCCAATCAAAGTACATAAACACCATTCTAAAGAGGTTTAGTATGGAAGACTCCAAGCGTGGTGCCTTGCCTGCTAGTCATGGAATCACTCTCTCTAAGGACTTCTGTCCGAAGACTGATGAAGAGAGAGCTCGCATGAGCGTTATACCCTACGCTTCAGCCGTAGGATCTATAATGTATGCGATGTTGTGTACTCGCCCTGATGTGGCTTATGCACTGGCTGTAGTAAGCAGGTACCAATCCAACCCAGGGGAGAAACATTGGATAGCAGTGAAGAACATTCTTAAGTACTTACGAAGGACTAAAGAATTGTTCTTGGTGTATGGTAATGGGGATCTCCAGATGGAGGCATTTACCGATTCAAGCTTCCAAAGTGACAAGGATGACAGTAAATCAATCTCAGGGTTTGTATTTACCCTAAATGGAGGAGCGGTTAGCTGGAAGAGTTCCAAACAGGACACCGTTGCAGACTCCACGATGGAAGCTGAGTATATTGCTGCAAGTGATGCTGCTAAGGAAGCCGTCTGGATGAAGAAGTTCATTACGGAACTAGGAGTAGTTCCAACCATTGTTGATCCAATACCATTGTATTGTGATAATAATGGAGCTATAGCATTAGCAAAAGAACCAAGGTCCCATCAGAAATCCAGACACATCCTAAGGAGATATCATCTGATCCGGGAGATAGTAGATCGCCAGGAGATCGAGATTCGGAGAGTAGATACAAAGGATAACACAGCGGATCCATTCACCAAGGCACTTCCACAGCCTCAGCATGAGCGACTGTTTGAAATGTTGGGTGTGAGATACGCCAATAACTGGCCTTAGTGCAAGTGGGAGATTGTTAGTAATATGTATGCCCTAAAGGCCATTATATGGATAGTGGAAATTTGGACATATATCTATGGAGATAGATGAATTTCTTGCTCAACATGATAGTACGCTATCTGATTTACTTTATCTGTACATGTAGATTTAATCATTTACACATGTTGATAAAGCCCAAAGGATATTTGCTTGACTACTGTGATTATGATGCGGATCATACTAGTGGGGCACATGTGGTCTATAAGCATATCCTTGAACTGTTCCTAGTCGAGGGTGTATCGAGACAGGGTATCGATATTCCAGAGTAGACTAGCGTATACCATTCTTGTCCCATATGATGGGCGATGGATGATCCCATATCCATCTGGTGAGGAGACACCAAAGATTGTATGCGGGTGCTCAGTGGAGACTGGGTACACTGAACGGACTCGCCGAGAACTCCTATATGGTATTATATCTATCGTCGGATAGCAGTTCTTAAGGAACACTGGTACAGGTTAGTCTGTAGACCTGAGATCGTCATAGAGTCTTGTGTGTCCTCCCACTATACTTTGATCTCCACCCTACCACGGCTCTACTGAGTCGTGCAAACAGGTGGTCTTTGGGTACAGTCTCGAGGCGCATGGAGGCAATGAGCGATAGGAGGGGTTTCGTCTCTCCCGGTATTGAGGGTTGATGTTGTGCTATGCTCGATTGGCTATAACATGAAGTCCCTGGCCAGGGCTGCTGAGATTTACTGATAAGAGTTATCAGTAGTTTCTCGATCTGTTATGAGCCACACCAGCATGACTTATTGAGTTACTGGGGTCGACGATTCCATTCCTAGACTCGATATACAGCATATCTGACGAAGAGACCGGACTGTACGGTAAGTGTTGCCAGTTGGCTCGACGGGAGTTTTTACAGCTTCGCTGGTTTTCTTCTGATCGTTTCAATACCCGGGTGGCCGTTATGTTTAGCTGACCTCTTGCGGCTTGTAGATGTTTGATATGATCATCATCTACTGCTGGCGTATTGACGAGTCTTAGAGTCCCACAATGAAGTTTCCTGGCTCAGGCAAAAAGATGTGGTGTACATATGAGATTTGCGCGGGACCCGATTAAATACGGTTATGTGATAACGTATATTAATCGGGCATTTTCTATTTGTCCGATCGTATGAGATATGACCGGTTTGCTAAATCAAGTGTTGATTTAACTAATTACATTTAGATTAATTCTTTAAGTAAATCCTTTTGTATGCATGCATGTATGCACATGATGATGTGCATAGACACATACATGCATACATAGTATCATGGTTGTTGATACAAGAATGGTGGAAATGCAAGACTTATATTGAAGCTTTTAATTTGTATTTATCATTTTAAGTTAATGTAAAGAATATCCACTCATGCTCCTTTATTCTTTAGTGGGTAAGCTTTATTTAACTTAATGAAAAGAATTTCCACCCATGCTTAATTCTTTATGAAAAGAATTTCCACTCACAATTATGGTGGTAATGGAATAATGGTGATTATTCCTTCTCATCACTATAAATAGCTTCATATGTGATATGAAACATACAATGAAACAACAAGTGAAAAAATTGTGAACAAGGGTGTGAAAACAAGTTATCATATGTGATATGATAGAAAGCTCAAGCCACCATTATCTTCTTCTTCCTTTCTTGATTTCTTTCTTGAGTGAAGTTGATAAATGAAAGGATTTGAATTGTTGAATACAAACCACATTATCATACTACACACATCTAGACGATTTATGTAGGGTGTTTGCTCTACTTCATTTGCGAAACAAGTAAGGCAAGAAGCTTTAGGCAAAGGGACTTCGGGTGGATCATCGTGGACAAGGAAGGCTTCAATCGATCCGTTTCAAACTCTCATAGTGCCAAGGAGTCACCGAGGGAGATCTACAAAGGTTGTAATCTCTACTCTTAGTGATAGTTTTACATTTGCATGTGATGCTTATTTGTATGAATCCCTAAAACTTCTAGTTTCGATTCTTGTCGAGTTAACTTAGCACCTCTAAAATTTTGATTATGGCATATGTGATGCTACCGAACCCTTGACGAGGTGCTAGGCTAGCCCAACAAGATCTTGCTTCTGTGCACTTGTATGGCACGTATATGGATTTTGATTGTCGTGTGCACCAGACGCGTAGTTTAGGATTGATTTCTTATAGAGCAGTACGTTTTTTTATGATAATTGCGATGTGTTTTCGTACTAAGCAGGACTAGTCAGAGGACAGTACCTGAATGTATTTTGCATGCATTGATAGCTATTGAAGCGAATTCCAAAAAGCGAGCTATAGTCTCAGTATTTACCTACGTGTCTGATATGACGCGAAACGTTTAAAACAAGAAAAACCCTTCTAAATTGTTTCCCAAAACGGCGGAACGTACATTTCAAACAAAGGTATATATGTATATAGTTATTTTCTTATGATAGACGTCTGCCACTGTGCAGTGTTATGTGCATTGCACAGCAACTTAAACGATTTGGCATGCATTTCCTCCAGATATTTGCATGTATAGTTCCGATTTATAGCATATCGGTCTTACTTGAGATTTGGCATTCGTGTCTTCACCTAGACTCCAATAATTAAGGGTTGCTTGACGGAGTTTTGATTTCGAGTTATCTACTCATTACTCATGCGCATGCATTGCGCTATGATGCGTTTATGTATTTATGATTTCGGAGCCCGGCGATTTGATGGCTTTGGCTGAAATATTTTAGTATTTGGGGGGGAGTTTTAATTTAAATTCGCGGACCGAATTTCCTTAAGGGGGGAAGATTGTAACGTTTTGAAAATCGTTTCGGTGAAATTTCGAAAAAAACGGTAAAATAAGAGGGTTTTCGGTAAGAAATCAAAATACAAATATCTTATTATAAAAATTAAATATATATATTCTAGCTATGTAATTGCTAGTATTTG
Source organism: Agapanthus africanus (assembly GCA_030015575.1). Classification (NCBI taxonomy): domain Eukaryota; kingdom Viridiplantae; phylum Streptophyta; class Magnoliopsida; order Asparagales; family Amaryllidaceae; genus Agapanthus; species Agapanthus africanus. The sequence continues at coordinate 823,149,792 of CM057338.1, read as the reverse complement.
GTGTTTATTGAGCCACTGGTGAAATTTCAAATTTTCTGAAAAATTTTCCGAAATTAATTATTTAATATTATTTTAAGCCGTCACTAATACATTTAATTAGGGAAAATTACAAATTGGAATGAGTTGAAAAAAATTTTGTACATCATAACACATTAAACAAATTTTATCATATGGTTTTTGAAATGAAATGGTTTACCAAAACGGTTTAGAAAATATCGAAGAAAAAAGCTTTTTTCGGTGTAATTAGTGTTAATGGGAATTGGGGTTTAGCATTTATCTTTTCCCTAACCCACACACCCACACCTCATCCTCTCCCCATGTGGCCGACCCTACCATGACAGCCCCTCCCTCCCTCTCTCTCCAATCACCTCACTTTCAAAAGAAAAGAAAAGAAAAGAAAAGAAAGTGAAAAAAAGTCAAAAGAGGGTGTGGACTTTAACTTTTTCTCTCCATTTTCTTCACCTCACTCTCTCTCCTCCCCCACTCCCTAACCTGGCCGAAACCCCCTGCTGCAACAGCCCCTCTTTGCCCCCAAAATTCCATCTCTTTTGCTTCAAAAATTCATCAAATACCCTTCAAAAAAATCCCAAAATCTAAATCCAACTCCTACCCATTTCTCATTTGCCTTTTTAGCATGGATTTAGGAGCATGGAAGCTACTTTTGGAGGCTAGGATTTGCATGGTAGATCTCTATTTGTGAGGTATAAATTTGTGCCCCATGGTTTATTTGTTGATTAGTTGCTTATATAATTTTGTTTATAAGGGTTAATTTGGTTGTTGTTGATTGTGTGTTTGAAAGTTCAAGAGAATGGATTGTGATCAAGTTAGGGATTGTATTGTTTGATCATGGTTGTAATGGGTAGCTTACCATCTTAGGTTTTGTAGAAAGTAAACTAGTAGTTAGATTGCAAATTGTTGCATGGAAATGTCTAAATTAAGTTATTTTGCTAACTAGAGTTTTTGAAAAATTATCAAATGCTTAGATTAAAATATAATTAAGTTTTCATATCATTATAAATATTATATTGAGTGGTTTAATGCTTTTAGTTCATGAAAATCCAAGCTAAATTGTTGTTTGTGCATTTTTGCTATAAATTGTTAAAATTTGGGTATGTTGTAAACTAGAATTTTGGGGTTAATGAAATTTATTAGGATTAAATTATGGAAATTATTTTTATGACTTATTTAAGATATTTAATAAGTATTATGGCCACTAGATTTGTTTAAACATCGAGTTTTGTACTAAAACGGGTAATTTTTGCTTGCTAGATTTTCGGAAAAATGGCTTTAAAGCGAATTTGAAGTTTTGGTGATTCTAACCCTATTATATATTTATAATTAAGGTGTTGTGAAACCACGATTGATACGTTTGAGTTTTTCTCGATGGTTTGGCGGTTGTACGCCGACGTCGAGGGTTTTTGGGTTGATTTGTGAAAGCAACCATAGGTTTTGACCTATGTGGGATTCACGTGTCGTTTTTGGGTCATGAGTCGGATTTTAATACGACATGGTGCGTTATGATATGTAGGTACCCCATGTGGACTTCAAGACGACAAGCAAACGCGTGGCGAAGTCGGCACCGGTTAGCGAGGACCAGGTGAGTAGATTTATATCTACGGGGAGAAGTCGGGTGGATGGCGTATAGTACCCCCGCTTCCGTAGTGTAGCTCATATATATATGTTTATATAGGTGTTTTATGATACGAGAATATTTATTCATGTTATGATTATGTGTTCATGGATTAGCTTTGGGTTAGTTGCGAAACCCTAGAGTAGTTGTTATACCCACATACGCACACACAGACTTGCATACATTACTTTCTTGTGCGCCGATTAGGATGTGTATATATGTATATATGCGTGGGTATGGGACTATGCATATGTACATTCATATACACATGCATGGATAATGAGGATAGTACTTGGGATTTAAGATGAGTCGATGAGATTTGATTTGAGGCCGTGAGATCGGTGATATAGTAGGGTTCGTATTTGAGATACGACATGACGTTGTAACGGGTCTTGACGTAGTGTTTCACACACGTGCATGCATACTTAGGCGGTATCAGTATTATACTAGACGTAGATCAGTACCTCGATCATGATATTTGATAAAGAAAATATCAGGTGAATAGTATGATGAATGTGATATTGACCCGTACCCAGATTTGGGATGCCGTACGACGGATTTATGTACGAGCTATATATTGATGATTGATCCGCACTCTTGACTTGGGATTCCTGATTATAGATATGGTATCGGATATGATATTATTGAGGCAGGATCACCGACTATACATATACAGGTATGTATATGTATCGACTCAGATGATAGGCGGTTTCCTTACCTGTAGTTCAGCTTGTTAGTTCAGCCGTATAGTTTAGTGTAGTTGTTAGACTAGATTAGATTTTTACCTATTTCAAAACTAACAGATCGTGGGTATTTTAAAATACAGGTCAAGGGATCTACGGATATTTCAAAAGACGTATCCTTTATTAAAACCACCGTAGCCCTTATTTTCAAAACCCCACGATTCGTGTTATTTCAAAGGGAACCATTGTTTAGTATTTAGCTCCCGCTCATTATTGTTGTTCGCTCCGCATCGCATGCTTATATTATGATTCATATCCTATTATTAATATCATGCTGTTAGGATACCGGCACCATTACCGATGACGCGTATGTACCACGTACACTTACTTGCCGGCTCACACACATCTTCATCGGTAATTGCCATGTCACGAACACTTTAGAAAATACTATTTTACTTGACATAAGTTGTTAGCTAATAGTTTAGACATGATATTAGTGTACTTGCCTTATATGCTAGTTAGACATTGTAGTTATTGCCTGCTACTTCATGCATGTTATTTTTCACTGTTGTGTCGCATTCATGGATTCTCATGCCTATATTCACTGTTTACATGCTATTGATGACTTGGATTCGGATTTCATGAGATTTCTTGGATTTGGAGAAAAATCGCAAAAACATAAATAAACCTTTTCTCTCTTTTAAAATAAAAAGTGTGGTTTTCCCATGATGTATGAGTCGTCCACCATGAGTTTGCTGATGGATTTTGAGACCCGATTCGAGAAGTGGAGGAACCGTTTCGGGTACATGGTGGGCCCGGTGCGGTACCCCGGGGTAAGAGGATCATGTTGTTGACGTTGAGCCTGGCAGGGGAGCACTACCGACCGGTGATTTTTCCCGACGCGTCGGATATCCGGAGGATACCGTCGTGGTCTTGAGATGGATGGTAGGGGCCGGTCTGGACTGACGGCGCCCTAGATATTGTGATTGAGACATTGAGATTTTGAGATATTGAGGTACAGAGATATCGAGATATTTAGACACTTGTTTTGTGTCGATGCTGGGCACTGTTTTATGATGATTTCATTTATGGTACCTCATTTTTAAAATACAGAAATCTCACTAAATTATGAAAGCGGTTTCTTTAGTACATGTATTCTGTTTTCATGCATTCATACATCATCCATATGATATATTGCTACCTGAGGCACTGACACGGACACATGGGATTACACTTGGGTTAGACTTTTACCCTAGCCATTGTTATAGGCTGCTTGTTATATATTTGAGAGTATATTATGATCGTTGACCTAGGATTGCGTTGTTCATGCGGTTTCTGTTCGTAGATGTTTTTCTACTCACGAGTTGGCAACTCACCCCCGTTGTGCCACAGTTTCTTGCAGGTTTTGCCGTACAAGTTTCATTACGGCTTTGCTGGCACTGCTTCTTTCGGGTGACTTGCTAGTAGGTGGGTTTATTTGTATCGCACCCATCATTATGCATTGTATATTATTATTCAGTTGTACCTAGTAAATTCCATCAACCAAATATGTATTTATTTGAGATAGAGAACAGTGATGTTTATTCTTTCGACCTTAGAGTCGCGCGTTGTATTTCTGTGGATTTCTTTTTGTTTTGAGTTTCTATTTGAGTTTTGATCCTCGCCCTTGGCGTTGTATATTATATTGCTTGTGTGGTTGTGACCGTCGATTGACGAAGAGCTAGCTCCCGCTTGGGGATGCCTTTTTTTGATTTCGTATACTATTCATGTTGTATCCCGTTTGGGGGCCAGTATTTACAAAGGAGACTCTGCCGAAATTTTCAGGAAATATTTGATGTTTTTAAAAAGGCATAATTCGGCTTATGCTATTAAAACTACTTGATTTAAATTGGTTTTCCTTCATTCTACTACTTTTCTTGGTTTGGATTTCTGGGTTTTTTGGCTTACTTAGATTACGTACGCCTCGAGACGTTTCGTAGTCTAAGTGCCGGTCATGTTCCGTACTTTCGTGTCGTGATATTTTTATCTAGTAGTAACTTAAGTCCAGTCATGATGAATGGTCGCTGCAATTAGAAGAGAGAGAAGAAACACTTTAGCATGATGCTCTTGCAAGTTTAGAGTGGTTTTTAATTTGTCTAAACAGGATGGCTCCTACTGTCTCTCGAATCCCTCCTCAAACCAAAAAGGAAGAATTAGTCAGGATCAATCTCACCGTACAATACTTGCTTAACCGTTCGGCCAGGCTGGTGTCGGTACTTCGAGGGAGGTTTTCCAACTCTTTCGCGAAGTTGCTCAATTAAATAACCTCTTTTCCCTGGGGGCGTAGCCCCGCTAACACCTTTCTAGACACCTACTTGGTTTATAGCATTGATCGTTTAGTGAGAAATTTCCCGAGGAGTAGCATATACTCACAGTAGGATCGTGATCCAAATATCATCGTGTGACAAAACTGAAGGAATCCTTCCAGAATCATCACACTCCAAATGGTATGCAGCGCTAGCAAGTTTCAGTTCTTTTGAAACTCCCGATGTGGATTTTTGCCCCATGCTCTTATGACCTTGGCGTGAAGTCAAAATGTCATAAGTCATATGTCAAGTTCTTCCCATCATTGTCCAGGTTAATTTGAACCCACCTGTACCTACCCTTGACGTAGGCCAAAATGGCAGTACGACTGTCTCAAACCAACGCATTCTATCTATGCAACAGATAAATATCCGGCAGCTACCAATCACTATGCCTTGGCGTGAGGTCAAAATACATAGCTTGAATACTACCGAATATTTAACTGAAATGATGGAGGGCTACAGATTGTTTTGGAAAAACCTTGAACGTAGTGAACTTGATATGATCGATGGAACGAGATAACTTTTAAAAGGAGTGGCTTAAGCTCCGCGTTTAAAAGTTATTTTGAAAAGAAACCGAGTGGTTTTTGAAAATGTTCCAACGACTTTTACTTGGTTTATTTTTCTTACATTAGTTCTTTTAATGCGTCCCATCATTTAATCCTACCATTGCAGAAAACAACCAAAATATGACGTACGCTTATGCCATTCGCATTCGCCACGGGGCCCCGTCATCACCCGTTAGGTTACTTAACTAACGACAGAGCGGGGGCTGGGCTAGCGCGGCTGCAAAACATAAGCAACGTCTAAATATCATACATAGATATATTGCAATGATAGCCATTTCAGATCACAGATGAATACATTGGATATATTAGGAATCCGCAATTTGTACGAGCCTGTAACTAAAAGCGGATTACACGGTCGCGATGAATAGCCAAAACCCCACCCTAGACCCCTACGGGTGGGGCAAAGTACCTGCCAAATATCCGAAGTGGAGCAACCTCCCTAAGCGACGTGAGTAGGCCACTCGGCGCTTTGAGATACCCGGTAGTTTGTGCACCCCACCTTGGGTCTATCCTAGGAGAAAAAAACAGTAAAAAGAAATTATACAATGACGGCTACAACCCCGACCCGGTTGTGCGGCCAAAAATAATATTACATCAATTTACATATTACAAGAATTGAAAGATAAACAAAAACTCTCATCTCACAATTCCCCCGGCTATTCATCCGCGACAATCTAACGAATTCATATACACAAACCATCAACATCACAGATCACAGATATGTATAACCCCCACTAATCGACGTATAACGATTAGTAGACGTTCAATACATATAAAACATTACAGATATAACCATTAGCCAAAGTCTACAGAAAATCGACAAAAATACGGATTTATAGCCACCCCAAAAACAAACTTGCTCTTTGGAAAATCTGGGCAGAAACAAACCATCCCAGAAATCCCAAAACACCCCAGAAACAAACTGCAGGAGAAACGATCCACGGCCGAGTCAAGTCGGCCGCGGATCCGCGGCAGAAGCAAGCTTCTGCCGCAGAACCGCGGCGACTTGGTCGGCTCGTGCGATCGTTTTTCTTGCCTTTTTATAGAAAAGCCTGAGCCGATTTTTAAGACATGATTTTTTATTTTTAGAGCAGAAAAAAAATCGGCAGCAACTAAGGTTTACCGGGGTGTTTTGCGGTTTTTTCGTTCGGTCGATATTCTAAATACTTTGCTAACATGCTAGGGTGTGTTTAGTTAGGCTCTGATACTACTGTAAGTCCACGTTACCTCTCCCGGTTCTTTCGAGCTTTTGGAAATGGTGAAAAACGATTTTTAGGGTTTGGGTAACATGGACTACAAAAACGGATCTTGGCTAAACTACACACTAGCAACCTAACAAGAGATTTGTCTACTCGGTTAGGGGTTATACCTCACTTGAACTCCTTCTTCTTGAACTCTTTGTAGTGGTTGGATGGTGCTTTTCTCGTCGCCTTCTTTCGTCAAAGATGGATCCACCGGAGGGTTCAACCTTGGGCTCCTTTATCGAACTTTGAGAGAACTAAGGTCTTTGGCGTGCTAGACCTTCAACCCTAGAGTGAGTAGAGAGTGGTTTAGAGTATTTTATCTCAAGGAGAGGTTTCTCAACACATGAGAATTGATCTCCTTGAACTAGAGGAGGAGGAAGAAGAAGAGAGGAGAAAGAATGGTTATGATAGAATGAAATGGTTTTTTACAACCATAACAATATCTAGTGAATTATCAGATTAATAAAATTAATCTAAATGAAAAGTTGATGGAAGGTTTGATAAGACTATTATCATTTCACATTAAATGGTTTTGCTAGAATCAAAGAGCATCTTTGATGTGTAATGATGATAGTCAATGTTCCAACCATGGTCAACAAGTCAACCTTGGTCAACAAGTCAACAAACCCAACCATGACACAATTTTATTTAATTAATATTATTAATTGATATATCACAAATTCATTAGGGTTTGGAAAAAGACGACTGTCAACTGCGCATACACACCCATTCCGAAACCCTAATGAAAATCCTCTTCCTCCGCCTCAATCAATTGTGCATACACACCCGCATTCGTGTTTCGAGGAACATGAATACTATGAGATAAAACTAACCCCAAAACATATACTAGGATCTGGCTCAAACCAGAGCCTGCTAGTAATATCCGTCCGGGCGCCAAACGTCCACAAGTGCGCGGATAAGAACGAACCCTGTCGCAAAACCATGCGACCTCTACTCTGTTTTGTCCAAAGGCGAATAGCTCTCTGTGTGGGACTCTAAAGACTCGACACTACGCTGGCAGTGGGTTTAACCACAGACCGCAAGCGGCACTAGCTGTGCGTAACGGTCCCCAGGTAGGTGCCGATAAGAAGACGGACGAGGTGAAACCCATCTGAACTCCTACTGAGTCTGAATGTGACAATCTCCATACAGTCCGGTCTGTTCGTCTGATACATCGCATGGCGGGCCTAGGGGACGGTAAACGCCAGTCCCCTAATAGCAGTACAAGTCGTGTCGGAGTGAAGCCCAGAACACCCTGAGATAACACTAGAAGCCTACCAGTATATCTCGCTTGCCCTGGCCAGGGACTACTCGTATAATGGCTCTCCTAGACACAGCGCGATGTCAACCCCCAATACCGGGAGAGACGAATCCTGTCTAACCGTCACTGCCTCCAAGTGCTTCGGGACTGCACCCAACTACTACCTGTTTGCACGACTCCTTTGAGCCGTGGTAGGGTAGTAATCTAAGTACAGTGGGAACACACTCGAGGCGAAGTGACAGTGTCAAGTCAGCGGACTAAGCTGTACTCATGTCACCTGGGAACTGATAACTGACGATAGGTATAGTACCAACCAACAGTTCCCGAAGAGTCATGTCCAGTGTAATCGTAACCCAACGAGCACCCGCATACTATCTCCAGTACGACGTACTGATGGCTGTGGGATGGACCATCTCCTACACTGGGATGAGAAGAGCATACGCTAGTCTACTCCGGAGTATCGATGCCCTCTCTCGATAGTCCTGCGACTAGGGACCTGCATAAGGATGTGCTTATAGATTACCCAGCCCCCACTAGTGTGACTGCCATCACAACGCTGGTAATCAAGCAAAGATCCTAAGGGCTCCACTAATGTGTATAAATGATATACTAAAATAAACACATGTACACATTGAAGTAGAAACAAACCAAGTAGCATACTACTATATTGAGCAAGATTGTCTATACAACTGTGAATATCCCAAGCTTCCATTAAGTAATATACAAACTAGTATGATACAGTAATGGCTTCTAGGGCATATACACTAACAGGAGCACCTCGACTTCGGAAAGCAAGGATCAGGGTGAGTAGATATATATCTACGGGGGAAGTCAGGTGGATGGCGTATAACACCCCCGCGGTTTCGTAGTGTAGCACGCGAATGCGTTATGTTATATATTATACGTGTTTTTGTGAACATGGATATATAGTAATAGGGGCCTTAGGAGATCATGGGATAGTGTTAGAATAATAGAAGTTAGTTTTTTTAGTTAAATTCTTAGTTACGAAACCCTAGAGTAATGATTTGCACACGCATGCACACACGCATACATTCGATGTTCTTGTGCGTATATGGGGATATGTGTGTATATATATATATGTATGTATGTGAGTATGTATATATATTTATATGTATACGTATACATGTATGATAAGGATACTTGGAGATGAGTCGATGTGGTTGGGAAGGTTGCCGTGAGATCGGTGATGTGATTTGGGTCGTGTTATGAGATACAACATGTTATTATAACGGATCGTTGGGCGATGTGTTTTCATACACATACCGATATATGTTGATGGTATCGGTATGTACTAGACTTAGATCAGTACCTTATTCATGATATTATGATAATGATACCATATGGATATTGACGTATATGTGATAGGCGACCCGTACCCAGATTTTGGAATGCCGTACGATGGATTTACCATACGAGATATAAATATGATGATTGATCTACACTCATGATTCGAGGATGTCGTATTATATTTTTATCGTATGTGATGCTATTGAGGCCGGATCACCGACTACTAGATATATCGATATAGACTTAGGTGGATTTCCTTACCATTTCGATTAGTCATGTAGTTTATCAGGTAGATGTTAGACCGGGCTCGAGTCATACTTATTTTCAAAACTGACGAATTGTGGGTATTTTAAAGACATGCCCTATTTTCTAAAAACCGCGATTCGTGTTATTTCAATAGCCCAAAAACTGTATGACTCGTATATAGAAATGTATATTCTTTATTGTCGCGTTTACTATTCATACTCCGTTTATTCATGTTGTTATCATCGCATTGCATGTTTAATGTGTACTTTAGTAATTATGAAACCCTGCTGTCAGGACACCAGCAGCATTACCGATGATGCGTATGCTTCACGCACACCTGCTTGTTGACTCACACACATCATCATCGGTAATTTTCATGTCACGTACACTTTAGAGAATATTATTTCATTGATATCGCTTGCTAGCTGATAGTTCCGATATATGATTATTGTGCTAGTTTAGATATTGCATTCTGATTGATATGATCTATGTGTGTGTAGTAATTAACCGCAATCAGAATGGTGTCGCGCGTAGCTAGACCGAGGTGAGTACGGGTCGTCCTCAAGGAAATGTTGAATATTTTATTCTTATTTTAGGCGTGTTGAGAAAGAAAGGAGGAAGAATAAAGAATGGTTGTATATTCTAGATCTATGTTTAAACACGGATGCAAAATATAGATCTAGATTAACTACTGATGTAAGTTTAATATTAAAATGGGGCTTGTAGGGTTCATTAGGATTTAGTAGTTATGGATGATTAATTAAAAATTACTATTTTTATCCTTTAACAGATTTAAAACTAGAACGACAGTGATGCATGTAGATTAGGGTTTCTGGAGTGAAAAGGGTTCCAACTCTTAACCCCTATCTCGACATGAAACTCTGTTCATGACTAGCCTTTACCAAAACAATCATTAATCTAATCTCTAATCGTGATCGAGACTAACAATAAATTGATAGCGCGTCCGATTAGCATGTTAATGATTCTTTTGATAGAGTTTATAAACTTTATAGGACTTAAAAAGAGTTTAAGGATCTTCATCATCCATTAATCTACCCTAATCCTACGAACCCTAACAAGCGGAGAATTACTCGCGCGTGTTGGAAGAAGATGAGATGAAGAGGGAAATCATATTAAAACTACAAAGAGATAGAATAAGAAAAACAACTACCTTTATTAATCAAAAAAAATTCATTTACACTTTGTTCCCTTAGAAAATGATTACAAAATGCTAGTTTGCTTCTCGATCTCTTCTAAGGAGGTAGATGAACCGTTGATGATCAGCCTGGATGCGTGAACCTGTCGTGGACTTCGCGATCTCTTCAGCTTGATGATTTTTCTTAGAGGCTCTCGGTTCTTATTTATGTCCCAGAGTCAGAACCCCAGTTTTCTAATATGGAAACCAGTGGTTAAGATCCCAACAGAAAAAATCTCATGCCCTAACTACCCTAGTTTCCTAATATGGTGACTTTCCATATATGATAACTTTCCATATGTGATAACTTTCCTAATATGGTGACTTTCCATATATGGTAACTTTCCATATATGGTAACTAGTTGTTAGGATCTCAACCAGAAAATCCAGAGCCCTAACTCCTCAGAAGTGCAGCGGAACTGTGGCGTAATGGTGGGTTTGGCTGTGGATCCGCGGTGGATTAGGAGGATCGTGTATTCGTTTCTCTTGAGGCTTCTTCTGGTGACATATGTAGACTATTTTGGTATGTGGAATCTGAAAATCTTCTCTACGTCTCTTCCAGAATTGATTTCTTCAATTTACTTTACTATTTCGGCAGATTTGATCTCGATAATTCGGATTTCCTTGATTCCAGTCCTGAAATAATTACTGCACAATTATCTCAATAAATAATGTTAGTAGAATTTTTTTTATTGAGATATTATCTTTAACCATTTGTCATGATATTTTAGTTTTAAGAGAATTGGTCAAAGGTATTTAATAAGGTAAGCATATTAAATGGACCAAATGTTACATGGATATTATATGCTTACTTTTTCCTTAATAATGTTAATTATAATATATAAACACATGAAAATAGTATGTTTACTGATAAACCCTCATATGTGTCATATATTATAATAAACTCCTTTTTTATATAGAAATTGTAGGAAAAATATCATATTAAAAGTGCAGTTTTATCAACTGAACAAATACCCCCAAACTTATCTTTGATCGTCCCAAGAAAACTATTTATTCAAGAGAAGGAGAAAAAGAAGAAGAACTAAGTAGCACACTTTCGTAGGCACACGATTGCACTGAGCACGTGCAACAAGCCGTTAAACCTCTAGGTGTCCCCAGTAGGAGGAGTGTTGTTTCCTGAAGGTTTTCAGCCGATTACACCCACAAAATCTTATAATAAAAGAGAGATGGTGAAAATTACATATAAAGATAAGAACTATAAAAGAAAGAACTTGAAAATAAGAGTTTTCAACTTCACCAGTTTTTCAGTTGCTATGAGACCTATCTTAATGGTCGTAAAAAAATGTTAAAAATCACATCATCCCTCAATAAAACATCGCCTTTAATTTTCCTCCCTATATTTCATCAAAACATTGATCATATACCCCTATGTGTGTGTAAAATACATCCTTACACTTAGAAAATTCAATTCAAGCTATCATACTCTTGTCCATCTTCTAAAGTACTTTATAGTTGGTGAATATTATCGATAAAATTGCTCACACATTCTTCATGCGACCGTCAATACTTCTTGAGGTACTAACCGACCGATTACAAAATGTGCTTGCGTATTTAGGCGAATTCCTCATTTCGCAACACCTAAGGCTTAGCAGTGGCTCCCAAACCAGTTGGTTTAAGGCACTAGGTGATAAAGCACCCTCGCTATATTTTTTTTATGCTGCCTTGGTAATTACAAACCAGTGTTCATTTTTTTTTCTTCACCCTCACTATATTTTTTTATTTTCCTTCATACTAAGGCTTTTAGACAAGAACATTTCAAGGTATCCTCTACTATCCCAAGTTTCAAGATGTGTGACAGTGCATATAGTAGGGTATCAACGTTCAAAAGTTTGGCCTCAAGAATAGGGATTATTTTTCAGACTTATTTTTATCCTCAGAATAGCAGTTTTCTTCATCTTACCAACCCTTGGGAAAACAGCTCATAAGTACTTATTACTAGTTTTGTTTAAGAAAACATCTAATTTTCTTATTTTTCTTAAACTATTCCTATCTTTCAAATGTAATTTTTCACTTTCAAACTTTTATTATCAAATTTTTTTTGTGTGCTTATATATAGTATAATGCAAAGTAATACGTAAATAAGCACAAACCTCCCCCAAACCTGTTTGCAGCAGTGTCCTCACTGTTGTTTCTTTTAAATCTTAAAAACCTGTAGACTTGGGAGGAAAGGTTATTAACGGGGGCAACAAAAATTGAAAGTGAAAATCCTCCCTCAAACTTATTTTTGGCTCATAATTTTGTAAAAATTTTCTTTTCAAGAGCCAAAATATCCCTTCCCCCCCAAACTTAAGTAAAATGGTATTAAGCAATTAAAATTATTGGGGGGGTTAAAGTTATTGGTCAATGCCAAGCTTTGCAAAGACCAAAAGTCAATACCAACCATTCAAAAATTTTATCGATGAAACATACTGGTTGGTGGAAAATCAGAGATTTGAAGAAGTGGGGAGATAGGAGGTGGTAAAGAACGGGTTTACGTCTCGGTTTGTAGAGACGAAACAATGAAGGTGGATTCCTCGCATTCTTGTTGTTGATAGGAAGAAATGGCGATGGTTCAACTTCCTTGTGTTGAGGTTGATTCATCACAACACCCATATTTTCTAAGAATGCGAGTTCGTCAGTGAAAATTTCTTCAAAACTTTCATCGATATCCCGAATAATAATCTCATCGGAAAGAACAGGATGATACTCGGACTCCATAAAAGGTCCATATTCAGCGTGAGATGTTGACCCGGACAATAATGTAATAGTGGAGTCGAGATCAGTATCGTGAAGCTCTTCAATTTTGCTGCTGTCGGAATCTATTGTTTTGACAGAACACATATGAGCATAGGGTTCGGAGGGTTCATTTCCCAACTTGTAAATGTTAAGCTCAATTGACTTCTTTCCAAAGGATAGGGTCATAGAGCCGTTTCGGCAATTAATTACAGCGTTGGAAGTTGCAAGAAAAGGTCGACCTAAAATCACCGGAATTTGGTTTTGTGGGTTCACTACAGGTTGTGTATCTATAACGATAAAGTCCATAGGGAAGATAAATTCCCCACTTTTATCAACACATCCTCTAACATACCCCTTGGTTTGGTGATAGATCGATCAGCCATCTGTAAAGTGCATTATGATGGTTTTAATTCTCCGATACCCAATTGCTCATACACAGAATAAGGAAGAAAGTTAACACTAGCGCCTAAATCGAGTAAAGCACGATTGATATTTTTATCCCTAATAGAAATAGAGATTGTAGGACAGCCAGGGTCCTTACGTTTCTTGGGTAATTGCTGTGTAAAAGCTGTGTTTACATTACTCGACATGAAAACTTTTTTCGGCACTTGAGGTTTTCTCTTCCTAGTGCATAAGTTCTTAAGTATTTTCGCATAAGGTGGAACTTGTTGTGTAACATCTAGGAGAGGAATATTTACGTTAACTTGCTTAAATATTTCCACAGCCTTCTCCATTTGTGCATTCGGTTTGTTGGACCTCAATCTATCTGTAAATGGAGCTTTATGAATAAGTGTTGGGTCCAACATATGTGGAAAAGTTGGTGGGGGTGGAAAGGATGAAGTGGGTGGAGGGTTCGAGCCTTGGGGAAAACGGAGAATAGGCTCGGAAGAAGAAAGTAAAATAGACGAAATAGGGTAAGAAATAGAAGTGGAAGTGGAAACCGGGGGTTCAATTTGTTCCTCAATATCAGTTTCAATCTGTTCACCTACATGGTTATCCAGCACTCTTCTAGATCTCAACGTGGTAAGTGCATTCACATGATTATAATGCGAAGGTCCAGGATCAGGTAAGGGTTGAGATGGAAGTTTCCCTTTCTCTCTAGCACTCATTGCAGTGGTCAGTTATGCAATTTGTGCTTCTATTGATTTAATACTCTCACCATGAGAGGCAGAATTTTGTACTAACGTTTGGATAGAAGACGTTAAAATATCCTTCGTTCGCATGGAATGTGCAATGAACATGTCGAGTGCAGAGGGTGTAGCAGTACCGGCAAAAGAAGGATCAAAGTTGTTGGCTGGGTTTTGAAAATTTTGTGGTTGACAGGGGAGCTGACTCAGTTGTAGTGGTTGCTGTTGTGGAGGGACCCTTTGAAAGTCATTCTGGTTTGGAACCGTGTTTTTAGTTTGGTGTTGGTTCCAAGAAAAATCAGGGTGATTCCTCCTACCTTGATTATATGTGGAAGAAGAAGGATCGTTTTTAGGTTGTTGCTAAAATGCCGCATTAGTGTGACCTTGAAACGGTACATTCAAAGGACATTCTTCCATCAAATGTGATGGGTCGGAACAGCATCCACACATGGTTTTGGGAAGTGCGTTCAACGCCATGAGATGGAGGTCCGTTGCCCTCTATAACCAGGCTACTCGAGCACTCCGCCGCGAGGTTTATTGCAATACGGAAAATAAAAAATATATACAACGATGACATCGACCTCAACCCGGTCATGCTCCAATAAAAGAATATACAAACTGGTAGAAAGGGCAGTCCATATGTCGGACGCTAGTCCCGCAATAATTAATATACAAATGAACTCAAAACTGTACAACAAATATTGCACTAAATTCTATCCATCACGACAATCCATCGAAACTATCACATAGATATCACAAGCAACATCACAAGTAAACAAGATGCGTGTAACCCCATCTAATCAACGTATAACGATTAGAAGACGTTAAACAACACATAAACGCATCACAGAAGAAAGTAACGAAAACTAAGACAATAGAATTCCGTGCACAAATAGAAAACAAAATAAGTTTTTCCAAAGGTAGAAAAACGGTTCACTAAGTCCTAAAATTCCATCATTTTAAACCAATCCGGGTGTCGAAACGAACTCAAAACTCGCCCAAACCTTAACGGGGTCAAACGACCCAAAATTAGCTGTCGCTCGGGGGAGCTAAAGGTACTTGTAAGTCGATATCGTGCACCCCGCGGGTTCGCGAGGAGGCAGAATTTACAAAAAATTATTTTTCTTACTTTGCAACACCGATTTTAACTCCAGGATCTTTACGGAAACCTTAACTAGCTATATCTACTAGGAGGTTCTAACTAATATCTTAGGGTTTATACCTCCTTGTTTACATGTCCTTCGGATTTTATTCTTCTCCTCCTCTTCTTGAGCTTCTTGAAAATCGGTCCGCGCTTGAAACTTCGGCCTCCTCGTGTTGAAGACGATCCACCCGAGAGTATGTACTTCAAGCTCCAACCTCTAAACCGAGGTAACTAAGGTACCTAGTTTTCTAAGCTGGGTATCTTAGAAGATGTGGAATATCTAATGGAGTATTTTATCTCAAAAGACCTAATGGCTCACAACACATGTGAAGGTTTTAGGTATTGAGGAAGAAGGAGAGAAAAATGGAGAAAGAAAGTGAAACTGCAAATGAGCTAAGGTTATGGCAAGTGAAGAATGGCTCCTACGCTCATCTCACTCAAGCATGCAATATTTTCCAATTGAAAATATCAACCATGCTTGAATAGTGAGTCCAGACCAATAAAATAAACCAATGAGCCATGCTTCTCTCCATGCCACAAATATCTCCATTTTCCACCTCATTAATCTATTTCTAAAAATAGGTAAACCAAATAATGAGGTGTCCCTTTCTAGAAGCACTATTGTGAAATTACAAGAATGCCCTCACCGTATATACATACCCGTATTCTTATTCCAAAAAATACGAATACAATGAGATAATAATAATCCAATAATATAATACTAGAATCCGGCTTAAACCAAAGACCACTACTATTATCCATCCGAACAACATCCGTGCAGCCAGTACACGTATATGATCGGAACCCTGCCGTAAAACCATACGGCCTCTACATCGTTTCGCCTGAAACAGGGAAACCCTCTGTGTGGGACTCTAAAGACTCGACAGTATGCTAGCAGTGGGTTTAACCATTAGTCCGTCAGTGGCACTAGCTGTGCATAACGGCTACCCAGGTATCTGTCGGAAAGAAGGCCGATGAGTAAACTCATTCGAACATCTACTGAGCCTATCTGTAACAATCTCCGTACAGTCCGGTCTGTTCGTCTAAGATACTCGCATATCGGGCTTAAGGGGATGGTAACCGTCAGACCCCTAATAGCGCAATAAGACTTGCCATGGTAGAGCCAAATACATCCTGAGAAACCACTGTAGTACCTACCAGTAAATCTCGCTTTCCGTGGCCAGGGATTTTGTGTAATGGCTTTCCGAACATAGCGCGATATCAACCCCCAATACCAGGAGAGACGAATTCTATCTGACCGCTACTTCCTCCAAGCGCTTCGGGACTGCACCCAACTACTACCAGTTTGCATGAATCCTTTGAGTCGTGGTAGGGTAGTAATCTAAGTATAGTGGGAACACACTCGAGACGAATAGTGATGTCAAGTCAATGGACTAACCTGTACTCATGCCACCCAGGAACTGCTACCAGACGATAGGTATAATAACAACCAGCAATTCCCAACGAGTCTGTCCAATGTAACTCATAACCCAATGAGTGTTAGTTATATGTATGCCCTAGAGGTCATTACTGTACATATGATGTATATTGTAGTGGATGCTGGGACATATATAGGGAGGACTTTCTTGCTCGACATGATAGTATGCTATCCGGTTACTCTTTACCTTAACGTGTACTATGATTGTCTCTCTGTTACATGTTGGTAAAGCCCTTAGGATGTGTACTTGACTACATGGACTATGATGTGGATCATACTAGTGGGGACATGGCAGTCCATAAGTACATCCTTCAAGGTCTCTGGTCGTGGGTGTATCGAGACAGGGCATTGATATACCAGAGTAGACTAGCGTATACCTTCTCGACCCATACAGATGGACGATGGATGATCCCATATCCATTGGTGTTTGACATCAGAGATGGTGTACGGGTGCTCAGTGGAGACTGGGTACACTAGACGGACTCGCCGAGAACTCCCAGATGGTATTATACCTTACGTCAGATGGCAGTTCTCTGGTGACACTGGTACAGAGTAGTCTGTTGACCCGAGATCGTCATAGAGTCTTGTGTGGTTCCCACTGTGCTTTGATTTCCATCTTACCGCATCCAAGAGGGCGTGCAAAACGGTGGTTTTTGGGTACAGTCCCGAATCACATGGAGGCAATGAGCGATAGGAGAGGATTCGTCTCTCCCAGTATAGGGAGTTGATGTTGCGCTGTGTTGGATTGGCTATAACCGGAAATCCCTGGCCAGGGTTGCTGAGATTTACTGGTAAGTGTTACCAGTAGTTTCTCGAACTGTTATAGACCTCATATCGACACGACTTATCGAGCTATTGGGGTCTGACGTTTACCACCCCTAGGCGAGATATGCGACATATCAGACGACGAGACCGGACTGTACGGTAGTGTTACTGGTTGGATTCACTGGAGTGTGAGCGGGCTTGCTCGTCGATCTTCTGATCGCTCAATACCCGGGTGGCCGTTACGTTTAGCAGACCGCTTGCGGCTTGTGGATGTTTGATATGATCATCATCTGCTACCGGCGTATTGACGAGTCTTTAGAGTCCTACACAGAGGTTTCTTGGCTCAAGCGAAACGAAATAGGAGCACATATGAGATATGTGCGGGACCGAGAATGATACCAGTATGTGATACTGTATTTGATTCTCGCAATTTGTGACACTGATCGGTTATATGCGATATAGCCGGGTTATCGGATCAAGTGTTGATTCGATAAGTTGTTACTGTTGATATTAGTCGGTTATATGCGATATGACCGGATCATTAAATCAAGTGTTGATTTAATGATTTAATGAATAATTATATATTTGATATATTACTTTGCATTAACTAGTATCGGTTCATTTAAGATGGATTTTCTCACTCGGATGTGCACATTCTATATGTGATATATTTTGTGCACTTGATTGTATCATGTTTGATGATATATGATTGCTAGGGTTTGTGTAAAGAATTAAACCTTGGTTAAATAAATGGTTAGGGTTTTTATTTGATTATTCATTCATTTATCTATTTATTTTTGGATTAAAAGAATGAGAAATGAAAACAAAAGGTTGCTTTTCTTCATGAAGCTTGTTGAAGCTTCATGAAGTTTTGACCAAAGTAACCATTTTGTCTTCATCTCCTTAACCCTAGCCATTCCTTTAACCTTGGTAAATTCTCTACACATAACTATAGTTAAAATTATGATTAGAATTGATTTTTCTTTTCTATTCTATTATTCTTATCATAATAACATTATCTTCTTCTTCTTCTTCTTCTTCAAGAAGAAAAACTAGATTCCATCAATGGTGATTGATGAAAAAGAGTGAGAAATCCAATTCTAAAGTGAACCCACTTCCTATTTCTTCATCCTCTACCTCTTGCCAAGTAGTATAGGGTGTTTACTTCACAAGTTTTCATGGCTTGGTGAAGGTGGAGCTTGATCTAGTGATGCCTCGACGTAGATCATCTTCGGCATCGTAGTCGATGACCTAGCCCGCTTTTTCTCCGATGAAGCCGACGATAGAGCCCGGGATCCGATGATCGCAGCTAGGAGAATTCATCGCGGAGCCATGGAGGTGGAGAAACGGATCTACAAAGGTTGTATGTTCGTTTACTTTTAGTTAAGATGTTAACTAGCTTCTAGTATCGCCTAATAATTCTAGTTAACGATCTAGTCTAGGGTTCCTCGGCTCCGTAATTTTTCAAATTGGCATGGTTGATGCCTTGTGAGACCTCATTTGAGTGCCTAGGAACCCTACAGTAGTATCAGAGCCTAGCTAGAGCCTTAGGCGAAGAGTAGACGAAGTTTGAAACCCGATCGACCCGAAACCCTAACATCAAAGTGCTCTCCGGACTTTTTCTAAAAACTGGGTTTTTTCCAGATTAAAAATTCTTAAAAAATTCAGCAGGAAAAACTAAGAATTACGATGCAAAATTTATCGAGTGAAGCTTCTAAAGTGCGGCGGTACCACGGCACAAGCTGGCTTGTGCGGCGGTTCCGCGGTCAATTAGTCACATCAGCCTTTTTAATTTGCACAGTAATTCCTAATTTCTAGTGCTGTATTTTCTGGAATATTTTAATATTTATTCTACAGTTGAGTTTTCTGGGGTTGTTTAGGGAATTCGTAGATTCGATCGGATTGTCTAATTTTGTCTATGTGTTTTCCGGATAATTTTTGAATATGTTAAAAAGTTCGACCGGATATAAATACCCAACTTTTCCCCTGTCGGGAAATTTCCAAGTGTTGGATTTTTCCTTGGTTTAAAGACGTTCTAAGTAGTGCAAGTAACTCGATGGACCCTCTAGAAGACAACAAACCTTAACTCGATTATGTGACCGTCTTGAACTGCCCTTTGAACATTCGGGTTTGGGACAGTACGGCGTGCCACATGTAAGGCGTTGGCTTGACCCTTCTTCGGCTGGACAGTTGGTACTGAGGCATGAACTGGATGTTTTTAAACTTGTTTCATGTGTTGAGCTATTTCGGGAAAACTTGGGTGTTCGATTGTTCGATCGGAAAGTTTAACATTTTCTATTTATCCGGAATGTGATACAATAATTGGAATTCACAAGTAGTTATGAGATAACTGAATGAATGTTATAAATCTAGCAGTTTAGTCTCACTTGATCGGTTGCCACGGAATTTTGATGTGATCAAAACTCCGTCGCAATCACGTAGCGTACGCGGATACTCGCCGGGTAAACTTAATAGACTGCCTCACCCCATAGCCCCGACCAAGTGACTGTAGGAGAACCCCGTCGCCGAAAGCATCCGTTCGGGTGCTCGCGGCAGCGGTGTTCCGCCTTGGTGCACTTCGTCGACGGCGTCGGGGGTGCGGCCTCCTACTAAAGTTTGCGACGAGCATTCGATCAGGATGTCGGGAATCTTATTGAATTACCCGACTTAATATTGAAAAGTGTTTTCAATTTTGAGACTAAAATGCGGGGTTTATAATTGTTAGGCATGCGATGTCTAAGGAATTCATTTGATTAGGCATGCGATGTCTATGCAGGTTGCGGATTCCAACTGTTGTAGTTTTACACTTTCTTTTCTGTGACCGTAAGTGTAATCTGTGATATCGCCAGTTTCGTTGCTATATGTCAACGACAATTGGGATGCGCATATTTACTTACGTTGATGACATGTGATGTTATGTGTTGCTGGATATGTTATATTGGATCGTCGTGTTTGAATAGCTGGGGTTTTTTATGTGAGATGAGTGTTTTTCATTTTCATTCATGTAAAAACTTGTATGTAATATTCTTTTATTGTGGCACTTCCAGGTTGCGGATGTTGTCACCATTTGTATATTATTTACTTTTCCGCACTAGGATAGACCCAAGGAGGGGAGCACAAGTAACCGGGTTCTGGAGTCCAGTGGGAGACCAACTCGAGGAGTCGAGTTCGGGTCTCCTAACTCTAGAATTGGTAGGGTTGCTTGCCGCTCTCGTAGGGGTCTAGGGGTGTGGGTTTGGCTATTCATCGCGACCGTGGAATCTGTGTTTTATACTGGCTCATATTGAAAATACGGACGTCCTAGTATATCCAATATTTCATATGATTCTTCTGCTGCGATATCTGTGATGTGATCATGTGATGTTCTGTGATGGATACTGTATATAGTATATATGATATATTATATAGACGTTACTTATGTTTTACACCCGCGCTAGCCCTGCCCTGCTCTGCCGTTAGTTACCTAACCTAACGGTGCACGAGAGGACATCGAGGCGAATGCGGATGGCATAAGTGTACGTCGTATTTATCTATGATGTTTAGGTACTTAAATGATGGGACTTCATTAATATGATTAATGAAAGAAAAAGAAACCTAAGATGTTGTAGAATCGAATTTCAAAATAAAACAGGTAGCTACAGTTCTTGCTTTGCACAGCGGTATATATGATATATCCTGCACCTTATTCGATAAGGAAAGGACCGAGATCCCTTCACCGGGAGTGACTCCTTTAGCAATAACTGGCAGATGCTACACATTCGGTTTGTCTTTTGATTGTTTCTATAGTTTCTGCTTTGCACAGTGATATATATGATATATCCAGCACCTCATTCGACGAGGAAAGGACCGACGATCCCTTCACCAGGAGTGACTCCTTTAGCAAAACTAGAAAAGCCTCAAAAACACTCCATTTCAAAATTCATTCGATCCTACAACGATATCAAGTTCATTACGCAATAGGTTTTCAAAAAAACCTGTCGTAGCCCTCCGTCATTTCAGATATGTACTGGTTAGTATTCGTGCTGTGTTTGTTGACCTCTGTCAAGGCGTAGTGTGCGGTAGCTGATTAGTGCTTATCTGTATAAGCATATGATGTGATTGATTTAGGGTAGTCGTGCGACCTTGTTGACCTCTGTCAAGGGTCGTGCGGGTGGGTTTACTTCAATCAGGAAATGACGGGTTGAACTTAACTAGCAGCCTATGGTTTGTTGACCTCTGTCAAGGTCATAGGACGCTAGGGGCAAAATATTATCGGGAATTTCAAGTGTTGAAATTTGCAATGAGATTGCATACCTTCTATGAGATAGTTGGATCCCGATACCCACTGCGAGTAAGAGTTACTCCTGGGAGAGTTTTACACATTACAATTAGCCGATCAAGTAGGTGACTAGAAAGGTGTTAACGAGGTTACGCCTCTAGGAAAACGAGGTTTACATTAATTAGGTTCATGCGAAAGCACGGGGGACCTCCCTCAAAGTACCGACACTGGTCTGGCTGAAAGATTGGTGAACTTGTAGTGTGTAATTATTCCCGGCTAGTCTTTCCTTTTAGGGTTTGAAGGAAGATTTGGTAAAAAGCAGTTGGAGCCATCCTGATTAGATAAAATAAAAACCAATCTATTCTTGCAAGAGCGCACGCTGAGTGTTTTCTTCTCTCTCTCTCCAGGTAGCGACCATATCACGCCTTAATCAAGATAATAAAACGGATATATTGACTGAACCCGCTTGTTATACTGAGCTGGGGAACGTTGGTCCCGCTCCAACTTATAAATGTTATAAGACAGAGCAGGAAATTGGGGATTACCAGAAATCCCGTGCCGCCCAAAGGAAGAGAGTGCATGTTGATGCATCATCTTCGGGTGTGTTCATTATAAAGAACTGTTTCTCAGTATCCTCCGCATCCTGCGTATATAATACCGGATAAGGATCCCAGATAAGTAATCTGTTACATAGGGCTACAAAAAGGTAGAAAAACTGAGAACGGGTGATAAGTTTAATGAGACAGAAAACGGGGCAAGTGTTGCAGCCAAGTCTGTTGGTCACTGTCACCCTGTATTACCAGAATACATTGATTCTGAAGGAATGTCATTAGATACCGAACCTGATATACAAAATTATATCAGTCTCTTTATCAGTAAAAAAATGATAAAATTTTGTATTGTTGGATAATGTTTTGAACATTTCCTATATCAAAAGTTGATCGGTTCAGGCACGTTATCTAAAGGCATTAATGTTCTAAATCAAACAACAGTTCTTAGTATACAGAACACACACAAGAGGAAGAGTTCAGAAATGAACGAATCCTTCTTGAGGCTTTGTAGACTAGGTCATATCAATGCGACCCGACTAGCTAAGTTACATTTAGATGCATATTTAAATCAGTTTGAATTTACATCTTATGAAAACTTGCCAGTCATGTCACAGAGATAAGATGACCACAGCTCTGTTTATTGGAAACAGAGAAAGAGTTAGTGAACTCTTGGGATGATACATGTTGATGTATGTAAGGTCTCCTGTCTACATAAGCCAGGACAGGTTCTTTGTACTTCGTTACATTCTCTGATAATCTCTCAAGATTCAGACATATGTTCCTGTTGAAACACAAGTCCGAACCTTTTGAGATATTCACAGAATATGATTTAGAAGTAGAGAACCAAAATACGGGTATAAGTATTATGTCCTTTGATGTGATCGAGGAGGAGAATACTTGAGCACGGAATTCTTGGACATTTCTAAAGGAGAATGAGATTCTCTCTCAGCATTACTCCTCTGTATACACCACAGCACGATGGTATATCGGGGCGGAGCAATCACACCCTATATGATAAGGTGTACTATATGATGAGTACTGCTGAGTTACCTATTTCCTTTTGGGAGTTATGCACTTATGAAGTTGCATACCTATTGAATAGGGTTTCGATCAAATCAGTTGCCTGCCACTTCATATGTGATATGAAAAGGGAAGAGCCCATATCTTAAGTTAGTTAAGATTAGGGTTTGTCCGTCCTATGTCTAAAAGCAAAATCCGGACAAGCTCGAGGCAAGGTCTGTTATGTAGAACTGGAATGGTTTCAGCTATACAAATTACAGCATTTAATTTGGTAGAACCAAAGGATTCAATAGTAACCAACGAACCTCAGCCTCTCCGCCGATCTAGTAGGGTTCCTCACCCACCTGAGAGATACTTCGGTTCCTCTATGACAGTGGGAGCGAGGAATGCATCATGAGATGATGACCCAACTAGTTTCGAGCTGGCCATCAAGAGTGGGACTCTGTAAGAATGGCTGGATGTTTATCGATCTGAGATGGAATCCTTATACACCAACAAAGTATGGACTTTGGTTGCTATATCTGAAGGGTTAAATCCCTATCAGGAGCAAGTATATCTTGAGAAGATTACTTGGTGTACATGGAAAAGTTGAGACTTTCAAAGCTAGACTTGGTAAAGGTTTGCATCATTGACCAGGTATGGATCATGATGAAACTTTTTCTAAAGATCTATGCTTAAGTCCATCCAGATCCTACTTGGCACGGCTACATACCATGACTACGATATTTGGTGGTTGGGTGTCTTGACTGCTTTTCTAAATGATGGTTTAGAAGAGAATGTCTATAAGATCACAGCCAGAGGGCTTCGTAGATAGTGGGAGCAGCGGAAACGTGTGCAAGATGTTTTATGTGATAAAGCGGGCATCGCGGAGTTGTAACATCTGTTTTGATGAGTTAGTCAAACAGTTTGACATCATCAAAATGGTAGATGAACCTTGTATAAACAAAAAGGTAGGAGGGAGTATGGTGGTGATCCTCGTAGAGTACGTGGATGACATACTTTTGATAGGGAAGGAGTTTCCTATGTTACGCTCGGTTGATCTCCGCTTATCACAAGGATTCTCCATATAGGATCAAAGTGATACCTACTAAATCCTGGATTTTGGATCTATGAGATAGATCTAATTGGATGTTAGGATACTCACTAGTTGTAGTGAGATGGTATCAATTGGTCCTGGGGAGAATCACTGGAAGGGTTCCAGGGTGATAAAGACGACTGATTGTCAGTCACAGGCATTGTCTTTACCCTCAGTAAAGGGACTATATGTTGGAAGAGTTCCAAGCTAGATACCGTGGCAAACTAGATGATAAAGGCTGGATACATCGCTACTTAAGATGCTACCAAAGAGGAAGTCTGGGTGTATATTGGTTCATGAGATGAACTTCGTTCCTGCCATTGTGAGACAATGGAGTTGTGGCTTATGCCAGGAACCCCGGTCCCATCAATTATCCAGACATATTCTAAGGCAGTATCACCTGATCATGGAGATAGTTGATCTCCAGGGTGATCGAGGTTAGGAGAGCAGACTCAGAGGACAACACGGCGGATCCACTCACGAAGGCCAATTCCCAAAGAGAGACTTTTATGGGATGGTTGAGTATGAGATACTGCAACCACTGCTAAAGATGGCCCTAGTGCAAGTAGGAGATTGTTAGTTATATGTATGCCCTAGAGGCCATTACTGCACATATGATGTATATTGTAGTGGATGCTGGGACATATATAGGGAGGACTTTCTTGCTCGACATGATAGTATGCTATCCGGTTACTCTTTACCTTAACGTGTACTATGGTTGTCTCTCTGTTACATGTTGGTAAAGCCCTTAGGATGTGTACTTTACTACATGGACTATGATGCGGATCATACTAGTGGGGACATGGTAGTCCATAAGTACAACCTTCAAGGTCCCTGGTCGTGGGTGTATCGAGACAGGGCATCAATATACCAAAGTAGACTAGCGTATACCTTCTCGACCCATACAGATGGGCAATGGATGATCCCATATCCATTGGTGTTTGACATCAGAGATGGTGTACGGGTGCTCAGTGGAGACTGGGTACACTGGACGGACTCGCCGAGAACTCCCAGATGGTATTATACCTTACGTCAGATGGTAGTTCTCTGGTGACACTGGTACAGAGTAGTCTGTTGACCCGAGATCGTCATAGAGTCTTGTGTGGTTCCCACTGTGCTTTGATTTCCATCTTACCGCGTCCAAGAGGGCGTGCAAAATGGTGGTTTTTGGGTACAGTCCCGAATCACATGGAGGCAATGAGCGATAGGAGGGGATTCGTCTCTCCCGGTATAGGGAGTTGATGTTGCGCTGTGTTCGATTGGCCATAACCGGAAATCCCTGGCCAGGGTTGCTGAGATTTTCTGGTAAGTGTTACCAGTAGTTTCTCGAACTGTTATAGACCTCATATCGACACGACTCATCGAGCTATTGGGGTCTGACGTTTACCACCCCTAGGCGAGATATGCGACATATCAGACGACGAGACCGGACTGTACGGTATTGTTACTGGTTGGATTCACTGGAGTGTGAGAGGGCTTGCTCGTCGATCTTCTGATCGCTCAATACCCGGGTGGCCGTTACGTTTAGCAGACCGCTTGCGGCTTGTAGATGTTTGATATGATCATCATCTGCTACCGACGTATTGACGAGTCTTTAGAGTCCTACACAGAGGTTTCCTGGATCAAGTGAAACGAAATAGGAGCACATATGAGATATGTACGGGACCGAGAATGATACCAGTATGTGATACTGTATTTGATTCTCGCGATTTGTGACACTGATCGGTTATATGCGATATAGCCGGGTTATCGGATCAAGTGTTGATTCGATAAGTTGTTACTGTTGATATTAGTCGGTTATATGCGATATGACCGGATCATTAAATCAAGTGTTGATTTAATAATTTAATGCATAATTATATATTTGATATATTACTTTGCATTAACTAGTATCAGTTCATTTAAGATGGATTTTCTCACTCGGATGTGCACATTCTATATGTGATATATTTTGTGTACTTGATTGTATCATGTTTGATGATATATGATTGCTAGGGTTTGTGTAAAGAATTAAACCTTGGTTAAATAAATGGTTAGGGTTTTTATTTGATTATTCATTCATTTATCTATTTATTTTTGGATTAAAAGAATGAGAAATGAAAACAAAAGGTTGCTTTTCTTCATGAAGCTTGTTGAAGCTTCATGAAGCTTTGACCAAAGTAACCATTTTGTCTTCATCTCCTTAACCCTAACCATTCCTTTAACCTTGGTCAATTCTCTACACATTACTATCGTTAAAATTATGATTAGAATTGATTTTTCTTTTCTATTCTATTATTCTTATCATAATACCATTATCATCTTCTTCTTCTTCTTCTTCAAGAAGAAAAACTAGATTCCATCAATGGTGATTGATGAAAAAGAGTGAGAAATCCAATTCTAAAGTGAACTCACTTCCTATTTCTTCATCCTCTACCTCTTGCCAAGTAGTATAGGGTGTTTCCTTCACAAGTTTTCATGGCTTGGTGATGGTGGAGCTTGATCTAGTGATGCCTCGACGTAGATCATCTTCGGCATCGTAGTCGATGACCTAGCCCGCTTTTTCTCCGATGAAGCCGATGATAGAGCCCAGGATCCGATGATCGCAGCGAGGAGACTTCATCGCGGAGCCATGGAGGTGGAGAAATGGATCTACAAAGGTTGTATGTTCGTTTACTTTTAGTTAAGATGTTAACTAGCTTCTAGTATCGCCTAATAATTCTAGTTAACGATCTAGTCTAGGGTTCCTCGGCTCCGTAATTTTTCAAATTGGCATGGTTGATGCCTTGTGAGACCTCATTTGGGTGCCTAGGAACCCTATAATGAGCACCAGTATATTATCTCCGGTACGACATACCAATGGCTGTGGGCAGACCATTTCCTCTGCTGGGATGAGAAGCGTATACACTAGTCTACTCTGGAGTATCGATGCTCCATCTCGATAATCCTACGACTAGAGACCTGTATAAGGATGTGCTTATAGACTACCAAGCTCCCACTAGTGTAACTGCCATCACAACGCTGGTAGTCAAGCAAAGATCCTAAGGACTCTACCAATATGTATTAGCGATACGCTAAAAGAAACATATACATATATTGAGGTAGAATCAAACCAAGTATCATACTACCATTTTGAGCAAGACTGTCATTATATCTATGAATATTCCAAGCTTCCAAAATGTATTATACAAACCAGTACTATACAATAATGGCATCTAGGGCATATATCACTAACAATCTCCCACTTGCACGAGGGTCATTTATTGGCATATCGCAGACCTTTCATCTCGATTAGCCTCTCGAACTGTGTCTGAGGGATGGCCTTTGTGAGTAGGTCTGCAATGTTGTTCTCTATCTTTACTCTCTGCACCTCGATCTCCTTGCGATCAACGATCTCCCTGATCAGGTGGTACCGCCTCAATATATGTCTGGACTTCTGATAGGACCTTGGTTCCTTCACTAAAGCTATAGCCCCGTTGTTGTCACAATACAGAGATATTGGATCAGCAATGGACTAAACCACCTGAAATTCAGTAATGAACTTCCTCATCCATATTCCTTCTTTTGCGGCATCACATGCAGCGATATACTCCGCTTCCATCATCGAGTCAGCAGCGGTGTCTTTCTTGGAGCTCTTCCAACAGATCTCCCCTCTATTGATGGTAAAGACATAACCCAACATGGACTTAGAGTCATCCTTGTCACTCTGAAAGCTAGAGTCGGCGAAGGCCTTGATCTGGAGTTCTTCACTGTCGTAGACCAAGAACATCTCCTTAGTCCTTCTCAGGTACTTGAGAATGTTCTTAATTATTGTCCAGTACTTCTCCCCTGGGTTTGACTGATACCTGCTTACAACGCTCAGTGCATAAGCTACATCTGGTCTGGTACACAACATCGCATACATTATAGAGCCAACCGCATAAGCATGGGGTATAATAGTCATGCGATCCCTTTCCAAATCAGACTTGGGAGACGTCTCTTTGGAGAGGGTGATTCCGTGACAAGCCAGTAGATTACTGCACTTTAAATCTTCCATACTAAATCTTTTCAGTATGGTGTGGATGTACCTTGACTGCGAAAGTCCCAACATCCTTTTAGATCTATCACGGTAGATCTGGATCCCCAGAATGTAGGAGGCATCGCCCAGGTCCTTCATGGAGAACCTTTGTGATAAGAATCCTTTAACTGAATGTAGCATAGGAATGTCATTTCCTATCAGGAGAATGTCATTCACGTACAATACGAGAAATACCACAATTCTTGCTACAATTTTACTATAAATGCATGGTTCGTCTGGATTTTTGATAAAGTCGAATTGCTTGACCGTCTGATCGAAACAGATGTTTCAACTCCGCGATGCCTGCTTTAATCCATAAATGGATTTAAGCAACTTGCACACTCTTCCGCTGCTCCCACTCTCTATGAAACCCTCAGCCTGATCCATATAAACAGACTCTTCCAAATTTCCATTCAGAAAAGCAGTCTTTACGTCCATCTGCCAAATTTCATAATCGTGGAAGGCAGCAATGGCAAGAAAGATTCGAATGGATTTGAGCATAGCCAAGAGAGAAAAGGTTTTATCATAGTCCAAACCAGGTCTTTGACGAAAACCTTTTGCAACAAGTCTAGTCTTATAGGTTTCAGCATGTCCATCTACACCAATCTTCTTTCTGAAGATCTATTTGTAGCTACGGGTTTTACCCTTTCGGGAGTAATGTCCAATGTCCATACTTTTTGGTGTACATGGACTCCATTTCGGTCCGCATTTCATCCAGCCATTTTACCGGGTCTCTTCTCCTAATGGTTTGCTGGAAACTAGTTGGCTCATCATCGTCGATGATGCAATCCACTATATCCCCGTCTATGAGAAAATCGTAGTATCTCTCGGGTGGATTAGACTGCCTAATAGTCCTGCGGAGTGGCGCGGGGATGTCCGATTCTTTCGAAACTTCTGTTTCCACCATGCTTTCAGTAATACCTAGTGGTTCTGGAATTTCTTCCAGTTCTAATGTGCTCCCACTTATTTCTTTTTCAAGATATTGAATTTCGAAAAAGTGGGCATGCCGAGAAACAAAGACCTTTTGTTCCTCCGCGTAATAGAAAAGATACCCCCTGGAGTTCTTTGGGTATCCCACAAACTTACACAGTACTGAGCGTGCCTCGAACTTTTCTGCATGCTGCTTTTTTACAAAAGCTGGACATCTCCGTATCTTCAAATGCTTAAGATAGGGTTTCTTCCCACTCCACATCTGATATGGTGTGGTAGGCACTGACTTAGTAGGAACCTTGTTCAAAAGATATGAAGCTGATTTTAGTGCATAACCCCAGAAGGATAGCGGTAACTCAGCGTTACTCATCATGGAACGTACCATATCCAATAAGGTTCGGTTCCGCCTTTTTGATACACCGTTGTGTTGAGGTGTGTATGGAGGAGTAAGCTGGGAGAGAATTCCATTCTCTTTTAAGTAATCCAGGAACTCGGCACTTAAGTATTCACCACCACGATCGGATATAAGTGTCTTGATACTTTTGCCAGTTTTTTTCCACTTCATTCTTGTATTCCCGGAATTTCTCAAAGGCCTCGGATTTATGTTTTATCAAGAATACATGTCCGTACCTTGAGAAATCATCCGTAAAAGTAATGAAGTAGGAATAACCACTTCTTGCATGTGTAGACATTGGACCACACATGTCGCTGTGTATGAGTCCTAAGAGCTCGGTGGCTCTTACTCCATGTCCAGTGAACGGAGTCTTTTTCATCATTCCTTTGAAACATGATTGACAAGTTGCATAAAACTGATATTCAAACGGATCCAATTATCCCTCTTTATGTAACTTCGTCAACCGTGTTTCATTGATGTGACCCAGTCTACAATGCCATAAGAAAGCCTGATTTAATTCTGGAGACATTATTTTAAGTGTGTTCAGGATATTGAAAACCTGAGCTTGATTTAATACGTATATACCGTTATCTAGTTTACCTGACCCAATCAAATCTTGATTAAGGTGGATGTGGACGACATCGCTTACAAATGTAAAATCATGACCTTCTTTAGATAGTAAAGATACAAAGATGATATTACATGCCAAACTAGGTACACACAAATAGTTACGCAAAATCAAAATCTGCCCACTTGTCAATCCTAGGTGATATTCCCCTACGGATACAGCAGGTACGCTCATTCCGTTAGCAACCCTGAGAGTCATATCACCTGCCTTGATAACCTTACAGTTTCTCAGAGCCTACAATGAATTGCAGATATGATATCCTGATCCGGTATCTAGTACCAAGAAAGTAGATTTAATTGATAGACGGTTTTCAATCATAAACACACCTGAAGCCAAAACCACAACGTGCTTCGAATCCTGGTTTCTGGCTTTCAAAGCCCTGCGGTCCTTCTTCCAATGCCCTTTCCCATGACAATAGAAACATTCCTCCTTCCCTACTGTCAGCTCCGAAACATTTGCCATGCCCTTTCCCTTTACCTTACTGACACCACCTTTCGGCTTGGTGGAGGCCTCATTCTTCTTCCCCTAGGCTTTCTCCTTGGATCTAGAAGAGGAAGATTCCCCAATAAGCAGAGCGAGTGTCTCCCTCGATTTCTATAGGGTGCCCTCAGCACACCTCAACATGTTGAGGAGTTCTGGAAGTTTAACTTCCTTCCCTTGAATATTGAAATTCAAGATAAACTGGGCGTAGGTAGAGGGAAGGGACTGTAGAATCAAGTCAGTATATAACGCGTTCTCCAACGTGGTGCCAAGGTCCACATGCTCTTCAATATAGTTAATCATCTTAAGGACGTGGTCCCCTATAGATGACCCAACAGCCAACCTCGCCTGAATTTTTTTTCTCTAGGTCTCATATCTTGCGATACGAGATTGCTCTCCATATAAATATTTGGTATGGAGGAAGATGGAAGCTAAGTCCATCTTCTCATGCTGCTTCTGGTGTTCATTATCCATTAAGGCCAACACGAGGCACTTGTCTCTTGCACTGTCTATTTCCCATGTCTTACGGATTTCAACATTCGCAATGGTGGAATCTGGACCTGGGACAGCGGGGGATTTGGTAGTAAGGAGGTAGCCCAGCTTGTCATAGGTAATGGCCATCTAGACATTCCTTAGCCAATTCTTATAGTTTTGCCCAGTCAATTTATTATTATCTAGCGGTGACATAAGCCCGGTCATTTTGGTCGCTGCAATTAGTAAAGAGAGAATAAACACTCAGCATGATGCTCTTGCAAGTATAGATTGGTTATTAATTTATCTAAACAGGATGACTCCTATTGTTCCTCGAATCCTCCTTCAAACTATAAAAGAAGAATTAGTCAGGATTAATCTCACCCTACAATTCTTGCTTAACCTTTCGGCCATGCTAGTGTTGGAATTTTGAGGGAGGTTTTCCAACGCTTTCGCGAGATTCCTTAATTACATAACCTTTTCTCCCTAGAGGTGTAACCCCGCTAACACCGTTCTAGGCACCTACTTGGTTTATAGCATTGATTGTTTAGTAAAAAAAATCTTCCGAAGAGTAACGGATACTCACAGTAGGATCGGGATCCAAATATCATCGTGTGACAATCTTGAAGGAATCCTACCAAAATCATCACACTCCAAATGGTATGCAACACTAGCAAGTTTTATTTTCCTTTGAAACTCCCGATGTGGATTTTTGCTTCAGGCACTTATGATCTTGACGAAGGGCAACATATCATAAGACGCAAGTCAAGTTCTACCAGTCATTATCCAAGTTAATTTGAACCCATCCGTACAAACCCTTGACGAAGGCCAAAATAGCTGTACGACTGTCCTAAATTAACGCATCTATTTATACTACAGATGAATACCCAGCAGCTACCAATTACATAGCCTTAGCGAAGGTCAAAATACATAGCTTGAATACTACTGAATACCCATCTGAAATGACGGTGGGCTACGACAGGTTTTGTCAAAACTATGAACGTAATGAACTTTATATAGTCGAAGGAACCATGATAGCTTTTAATAGGAGTGGTTTAGGCTCCGCATTTAAAAGTTGTTTTTCAAGAAAACCGAGTGGTTTTGAAATTGATCCAACGATTTAAACTTTGGTTTGTTTTCCATGCATTAACCAATATTAATGTGGTCCCATCATTTAACCCTATCATTGCAGAAAAGAAATGAAAATAGAGCGTACGCTTATACCATCCGCATTCACCATGGGGCCCCATCATGCACCGTTAGGTTACTTAACTAACGGTAGAGCGGGGGTTGTACTTTTGCGGGTGCAAAACATAAGCAACATTTATTATATATATAATATATATATCCATTCGTCTTACGCAATTATATGCATTCCAGATCACAGATCACAGATGAATATATTGGATATACTAGGAATTTCGTGTTTCGTTTTAGCCTAAAATGAAAGACGGATTCCACGGTTGTGATGAATAGCTAAACCCTACCTTAGACCCCTACGGGTGCGGCAAACTACCCACAAAATTGCCAAAGTGAAGCAACCTTCCTCAATAAAATGGGTAGGTCACTCGGCACTTCAAGAACCCGGTAGTTTGTGCACCCCACCTTGGGTCTATCCTAGATGCAAGAAAAAAATAAATGAAATAATATAACGGTGGCTACAACCTCAACCCGGATGTGCCCCGCAAAAATAATATAACATCAATTTACAAATTTACATGAATGAAAGAAAAGAAAACACTCTTCCCACATCCCCCGGCTATTCATCCACGACGATCCAATACTTCATATACACAAACCATCACAATATAGATATGTGCAACCCCCACCAATCGACATATAGCGATTAACAGCCGTTTAGCAAAACATATATAATCACAGAATCACATATTAGCTAAGAACTTAGAATTTCGTTCTATAATACTTATCCGTGTTTACTCCATGCACAAACCGGTATACAAACAATCTGGGTAAAAACCAAAAATCATAATTCCAAGAACCAAAACCACAGAAAAAATTGAGAGCAACTCGGCGGCGGGTCTGCAGCCAAATGACCTATTTGGCGGCGGTTACACCGCAAAGTTGATGAGTTAGGTGCTCAAATTTTTTTTCTAGGTCTTAGAAATGCCAGCATGTATTTTTAAGGTCACTTAATTTTTTGAACAGTTTTAAAAATCGACAGCAAGCATATCTCAGAAATTTAATTTCGTGTATTTTTCTATCGATCAAAATTCTAATCACTTGCTAACTAGCTAATTAAGGTTTAATAGGCTCTAATACCACTGTAAGTCGATGTCGCGCACCCTGCGGGTTCGCGGGGAGGTGGAATTTACAAAAACGATTTTTCTTGCTTCGCAACATCGACTTTAACTCCAGGATCTTTACGGAAACCTTAACTAGCTATATCTACTAGGAGGTTCTACCTACTATGTTCGGGTTTATACCTCTTTGTTTACAAGTCCTTCGGGTTTTCTTCTCTTCTTCCTCTTCTTGAGCTCCTCGAAGATCAGATCGCGCTTGAAACGTCAGCCTCCTCATGTCGAAGATGATCCATCCGAGAGTATGTACTTCGACCTTCAACTTCTAAACCGAGGTAACTAAGCTACCTAGTTTGCTAAGCTAGGTAGCTTAGAAGATGTAGAGTATATAATGGAGTATTTTATCTCAAGAAACCTAATGGCTCATAACACATGCAAAGGTTTTAGGTCTTGAGGAAGAAGGAGAGAAAAATGGAGAGAGAAAGTGAAAATGCAAATGAGCTAAGCTTATGGCAAGTGAAGAATGGCTCCTACACTCATCTCACTCAGGCATGCAATATTTTCCAATTGAAAATATCAACCATACTTGAATAATGAGTCCAAATAATTAAAATAAACCAATGAGCCATGCTTCACTCCATGCCACAAATATCTCCATTTTCCACCTCATTAATCTATTTCTAAAAATAGATAAACCAAATAATGAGGTGTCCCCTTCTAGAAGCATCTCTTGTGAAATCACAAGAATTCCCTCACCTTATATACATACCCGTATTCGTATTCCAAAAAATACGAATACAATGAGATAATAATAATCCAATAATATAATACTAGAATCCGGCTTAAACAAAAGCCCACTAGTATTATCCGTCCGAACAACATCCGTTCAGCCAGTACACGTATATGATCGGAACCCTATCGTAAAACCATACGACCTCTACATCGTTTCGCTCAAAGCAAGGAAACCTTCTGTATGGGACTCTCAACAGTACGCTGGCAGTGGGTTTAACCACAATTCCGTCAGCGGCACTAGCTGTGCGTAACGGCTACCCAGGTATCTGTCGATAAGAAGGTCGATGAGCAGACTCATCCGAACTCCTACTGAGCTTATCTGTGACAATCTCTGTACAGTCCGGTCTGTTCGTCTAAGATACTCGCATATCGGGCCTAGGGGATGGTAACCGTCAGACCTCTAATAGCGCAATAAGTCATGCTGGGGTAGAGCCCAATACACCCTGAGAAACTACTAGAGTACCTACCAGTAAATCTCTCATTCCCTGGCCAGGGACTTTGTGTAATGGCTTTCCAAACACAGCGCGATATCAACCCCCAATACCGAGAGAGACGAATCCTATCTAACTGCTACTGCCTCCAAGTGCTTCAGGACTGCACCTAACTACAACCTATTTGCATGACTCATTTGAGATGTGGAAGGGTAGTAATCTAAGTACAGTGGGAACACACTCGAGATGAATAGTGATGTTAAGTCAACGGACTAACCTGTACTTATGCCATCCGGGAACTGCTATCTGACGATAGGTATAATACCAACCAGCAGTTCCCAACTAGTCTGTCCTGTATAGCTCATAACCTAATGAGCACCTATATATTATCTCCGGTACGACATACCAATGGTTGTGGAACAGACCATCTCCCCTGCTGGGATGAGAAGCGTATACACTAGTCTACTTTGGAGTATCGATACCCCGTCTCGATAATCCAACGACTAGGGATATGTATAAGGATGTACTTATAGACTACCCAGCCCTCACTAGTGTGATTACCATCATAACGCTGGTAGTCAAGCAATGATCCTAAGGGCTCTACCAATATGTATTAGCGATATGATAAAAGAAACATATACATATATTGAGGTAGAATAAAACCAAGTAGCATACTACCATTTTGAGCAAGACTTTCATTATATCTGTGAATATCCTAAGCTTCCAAAATATAATATACAAACCAGTACTATACAATAATGGTCACTAGGGCATATATCACTAACAGTACCCACCCCCGAGGCCACCATGAGGTGGCCTGAAGGGTGTGGCAGACCCAAGCCTACCCCTATAGAGTAGGTCTCGGGTCCCCACCCCCTAAGGCCACCTTATAGTGGTCTCGGGGGATGAACCCAACCTTCGTCCCCCTAGGGCGATCCCCGGGTACCCACGTAACACCCCACAGCTTCTCGTTCTAAACCGTGAGCCTACGAGGAGTGCAAACATGCAAAAAAATGGATTTTCAGGATTGTTTTTGTCGGCCGTTTTTGCGCGACGAAAACGGAGGAATTTGAACGTCGCAATTAACTAGTTTATGTATTTTGGTGGCTCTGATACAATGTTATAGTTTCTAGCACCCTAACCGCCATAACCGCGGCCTATACGGAATGAAAAACACCTAGTTATTCGTTATTCCATATTGATTATTGCATGCATGTGATGTTTATTACCTGCCTGTGATGATGGTATATTATAAATGTGTTTATATGTTTTGCATTCGTGCTAGCCATATCCCCGCCCTGTCGTTCGTTAAGTAACCTTACAGGGAAGACCTGGGATCCCGTGGAGAATGCATATGGCATATAAAGTATTGTATTTTGGTTGTTTCTGTGATGCATAGGAACTTAATTGATGGGACCGTATTAAGTCTGATTAATACAAGAAAATAAACCTAATATGATGTTATTGGAATCAAATTTCAAAACCACTCAGTTCTTTTCAAAACTACTCGGTTTTTCACAAAACCAAATATTTTCAAAGTTGATCTTGAACCACTCATTTCGAAATCACTGGATTCCTTCAACGATATCAAGTCCATTACGTTTAAGATTTTTTGCCAAAAAACAGTCATAGCCCTCCGTTATTTCAAATAATTAGTACTTAGTATTCATACTGCGCTTGTTGATTATTCGTCAAGGCGTAGTGTACAGTAGCTAAGTAGTAATTATCTGTTGCATATGTGATTTGATTGGTTAGGAC
Source organism: Agapanthus africanus (assembly GCA_030015575.1). Classification (NCBI taxonomy): domain Eukaryota; kingdom Viridiplantae; phylum Streptophyta; class Magnoliopsida; order Asparagales; family Amaryllidaceae; genus Agapanthus; species Agapanthus africanus. The sequence goes on along the minus strand of CM057338.1, from coordinate 823,113,022 downwards.
AGTAGTATGACTTTGTTGATTATTCGTCAAGGGTCATGCAGATGGGTTTAATAAAATTTTTGATAATGACGGGTTGAACTTAACTATGACCCTTTGATTTTTTGATTATTCGTCAAGGTCACTAAGGTCTTTGGGGTAAAAACTATATCGGGGGTTTCAAATATAATGGAAACTTACAAGGTTTGTGCATACCTTCTGAATTGTGATGGCTTGAGTGGTTTCCATTAAGATTATCACATGCTGATAGTTGGGTCCTGATTCCCACTATGAATAAACTTATTCCCGGGAGATTTGATTGAATGAATTTCCGATTGTGTAAGTAAATCAAATGATCCCCGGCAACGGCGCCATTTGATTGATCTTATTTTTCGTTGTCGGTATTTAGAAAATTGTAAAGAAATCACAACCAAAAATATTTTGACCGCAATCAACAACGGTGTTGGATGTAGCGCGTTAGTAAGTGCGGATCGTCCATAGGGATTGTGCGATTCGTTCATATTTTGATTTATTTGAATCGAAAATTTAATAGAAAAGAAAAGCAAAAACGATTCAAGATTTATATTGATGAATTTCAAGAATCAACTAAATCAAATCAAGAATCAAGAAAGCGATAAACATCAAGAATTAAGAAAAATAGAATTCCAATCGATTTAAGTTTCAAGATTTGAAATAAAGCTCGTAGGAATCGATTAGATCGTAGATGTGATGAAGACTAACAATTACCGTTTCTTATCCATTAACAAGTTGATGCTAAATCGATGTAGATTCATCGAGGATCAAGGATCTTGCGAAGAATTAGGGTTCCTCATCCTATCCTTTGTCCTTTCGATGAATCACATTCACTAGATTGCTTCTAGGAAATCGAATGATCGATCGTTGATCTCTAGATCGTGCGAAAAGAATCAAGAACGCATTTCGCATCGATCTAGATCATCGATCATTCAATTTTCAAGAATTTACAATTGTTATAGGACTTAAGAAAACGTTTAAAGATTCATGAACATCATCATTCTACAATCATCTCGATTCCTCCACAAGCGGAGTTTTATTCAAGCATCATCACGAAGAATACATTCAAGAATTGAATATGAATCATAATGCTCGAATTGAAATATAAGCAAGTTTAAAGAATCTTCACCTTTATTATATCAACAATTCGTTACAACTCTCAAGAATTACAAGAGGAAGGAACTTTGATTGTCGAATCTAGCATCGCTCGGCTCCTTAAGTCATGGATCGGCTTGGATCTCGTGCTCCAGTCCGGCTTCGCTTCTAAAGGATCGTGAAGACTTTCTTTGCTTGCACTAAAATGATCTTGAATTTGAGGTTTGGATTAGGGTTAGGGTTTGGCACAAGTCTTGTCACTAAACTTGTGGGAGGATGAAGAACTAACTATTGATTAAAGATTAGTTTTAGGATTAAGGAAGAAGTTTAACAACCGTTAACAAGAGAGGCCTAGGGTCTTTTTATAGGTTTCCCAAACCCTAGGTCTAGGATTTGAATTTTGAATTTCCCTCCAAAAGTTTGTTATACGGAAAGGCTTCTAGAAGTAGTTAGTTAGGAGGGAGCTTCTAGAAATAGTTTGTTAGGTGCTTAATCAAGATTAGCTTAATTAATCATCCTTGCTGATCTGGCAGAAGCTTCGAGAAAAATATGGAATTTGAAGTATATAAAATGAATGTGGGCCTTGAGAGAAGAATTTTGCACTGAAAATGGGGAGCTGATGTGGCAAGGCTGCGGTGGATCCACGGCGCAAGCAGGCTCCCGCCGTGGATCCGCGGCGCTATTGAATCCTTATGGCTTGGGCTCTCTGTTGCTGCTTTGGGCTGACGTTTGGGCCTTTTTATGATATGTTTAATTTTATTTGTCTTTCTGCATCACTACCAGATCTCAAATTTTGGAGTTGGTGTAATTTTGATCAGCTCTTTTCCCAATTTTGGCTTTGTTCCTCTGGAATTTCCTGCACAGACTTCGAAACACAAGTTGAGCAATATAGGAATGATGCCATGCTATGAAATACAGTCAATTTCCCTTATAGTGCCGGTTTTAAAGTCTAACACATGCAAACTGATATTTTACGACTTTTTTGCTAATATGTGCTATATGAATGCCGAACATTCTAGATGAGTGAAACTGATAGGGAAAATTGCCGTGTTAAAAATGCAGTATTTTCGACTGATCAAATTCCCCCAAACTTATTTTCGATCGTCTCGAGCGAACTGTTTTAAAAAAGATAAGGAGAAAATAAAGATAGAGAAAAACTAACTAGCACACTTTCGTAGGCAACACGATTGCACTGAGCACGTGCAACAAGCCTTTAAACCTCTAGGTGTCCCTAGTAGGAAGAGTGTTGTCTCCTGAGGGTTTTCAGCGGATTGCACCCACAAAATCCAATAATAAAAGGAAGATCATGAATATTACATTTAAAGACAAGAATTGTAAAAGAAAGGCCTTGAAAATTAGGGTTTCCAACTAAGCTAGCTTTTCGGTTGTCATCAGCCCTATCTTAATAGTCATGAAAAGATGTCAGAAATCACGTCCTCCCTCAATAAAACATCGTCTTATTCTTCATTCCTATCTTTCTTCCAAACATCGATCATATAACCCTGCGTGTGTGTAAAGACATCCCTACACCCGGAGAATTCAATTCAAGCTATCATACTCTTGCCCATCAGCCTCAGTAATTTTTGATTAATGAATATTTAGATGAGATTGATCACACACTTTCATGCGACCGTTAATACTTCTTTAGGTACTAACCGACCGATTACTCATGTGCTTGCTTATTTGGTATATTTTCCTCGTCTTGCACCACCTAAGGCTTAGCAGTGACTCCCTGACCAGTTGGCCTTAGGGCACTAGGTGAAGAGGCACCCTCGCTATATTTTTTTATTGCTGCCTTGGTGATAACAAAACCGGTGCTCATTTTTCTCACCGTTTTATATTTTATTCATTTTTTTTATTTCCTTCATACATCGGCTTTTAGACAAAAGCATTTCAAGGTATCCTCTACTATCCCGAGCTTCAAGACGTGTGTAAGTGCGAATAGCAGGGTATCAACGTTCAAAATGTTTGGCTTCCAGAATAGAAACTATTTTTCAGACTTATTTTTATCCTCAGATTAGTGACTTCCTTCATCTTACTAACCCTTAGGACAACAGCTTATAACTACTTATTACTAGTTCGTATAAGAAAACTTCTAATTTTCTTGGTTTTGTTAAATTTTTCTAATCTCATGGATGTAATTTTTCACTATCTAATCTTTTATTATCTTATTTATGTACAAAATTTTTATGTTTTTTTTTTTGAAAATTTTTAAAATTTTTATAGGTTTTGAAATGTTTTGTGCTTATGCAAAGTATGATGCAAATGATGCAAAAATAAGCACAAACCTCCCCCAAACTTGTTTTCAACAGTGTCATCACTGTTGCCTTGTGCTATGTCTCGAAAAACCTGTAAGCTTGGGAGGAAATTATTAGTGGGGGAAAAATATTTAAGTGAAGAAGCTCCCCCAAACTTATTCTTGGCTCACCATTTTGTAAAAATTTTCTTTTCAAGAGCCAGATAAAAAATTCCCCCCCCCCAAACTTGAGTTATGCATTGTTAATCTTTTGAAAATCACATGAGGGGGTCAAAAAAAATCAGTGGTCGATGCCAAGCTTTGCAAAGACCGAAGGTTAATACCAACCATTCAAAAATTTTATCAATGCAGTGCTCTGGTTGGTGAAAGAAGAAGTGGGAAAAGGTTAAGTGGTGGAATAGAATGTGGGTGCGTCTCATTTTGGAGAGACGATGCAGTGAATGTGATGGATTACTCACATTCTTTTTAAAGTTCAGAAGAAGGGGTGGAGGTTTAATTTCATTGATTGGGAGATGATTCATCTCAACACCCGTGTCATTCAAAAATGCGAGTTCATCAGCGAAGATCTCCTCAAAAGTTTCATCAATACCCCGAAGAATAATGTCATCACAAAGCGCGGGGTGATCTTCAGACTCTAAAAGCATTTCATAATCAGTGTTAGTTGTTGACCCGGACAATTCAGTGGAAGAGTCCGTATGTGTATGATACATAGTTGGGTCAAACAACAACGTATGAAAAGAGTCAAGATCAGTATCAAGAGGATCATCAAATTCGCTGCTGTCGACATCCATTAAGTCGACAGAACAGACATGAGCAGTAGGATTGGAGGGTACACTTCCCAACTTGTAAATGTTCAGCTCTATTGACCTACTCCCGAAAGATAGGGTCATAGAACCATTACGACAGTTGATGATAGCATTGGAAGTGGCCAAAAAGGGACGACCTAAAATCACCGGAATTTGATTCCGTGGGTTTGCTACAGGCTGTGTATCAATTACAATAAAGTCCACAGGAAATATAAATTCCCCGATTTTTATTAACACATCCTCCAGTTCACCCCTAGGTTTGGCGATTGATCGGTCAGCCATCTGGAGAGTGCAATGGGCTGGTTTCAACTCTCCGATCCCTAGTTGCCCATAGACTGAGAAAGGAAGCAGGTTAACACTTGCGCCAAGGTCTAGTAGAGCAAGGTTAATGTGTTTTTTCCCGATAGAAATGGAAATAGTAGGATATCCAGGATCCTTACGTTTCCTCGGTAATTGCTGGGGGAAAGCCGTGTCTACAGTCTTTGCTATGAATATCTTCTTGGGCACTTGTTTCTTCCTCTTTCTAGTGCACAAGTCTTTAAGAACTTTCGCATACGCGGGGACTTGTTGGATAGCATCTAGAAGAGGGATGTTGATGTTAACCTGTTTAAACATTTCAGTGATCTTCTCCATTTGTGGACTTGGTATGTTTCCCCTTAACCGATTCGGGTAAGGAGCTTGGGCAATAAGGTCGGGGTCCAACATTGGAGAAGATCGTGTGGGTGGACCTGATCCCAGAATAGAAGTGGGGATCTTCCGTGGAGAACTAGAAGAGATGGACTGAGGTGGCGAGCCTTGTGGGAAACGAAGAATAGGCTCGCAAGAAGGTGGGGTAGAAGAACTAGGGTCAGAATTAGAAGTAGAAGTGGAAGGAAAGGTCTCAGCCGATGTATCATCGATAGATTTTTCAGTGTCATCAATCTCTTCCCCAACGTGATTGTCAAGTACTCTTCCAGATCTCAACGTGGTGATTGCATTCACATAATGCGAATAGCCAGGATTGGGTAAGGGTTGAGCTGGAAGTTTCCCTTTCTCTCTTGCACTCATTTCGGCTTTTAATCGTGCAATTTCTGCTTCCATCGATTTAATACTCTCAGCTTGGGACGCTGAGTTTTTCTCAATTTTATCGACAGAAGACTTCATTTTAGTCGAAACTTGCATGATATTTGTTAAGACCAAATTCATGTATTGTGCAGATGAAGAGGATTCATCAGTCCCGGTCAACTGTAAAGGACTAGACAGTGCAGGTGTGTTGACCGGATTTTGAAAGTTTTGTGCTTGGAAGGGGTGCTGACTCAATTGTGGTTGCTGTTGTGGTGGAGGGACCCTTTGGAAATTGTTTTGGGTTGGAACCGTGTTTTTTTGTTGGTTCCAAGCAAAGTTAAGGTGATTCCTCCAACCCTGATTATATGCGGAAGAATATGGATCATTCCTATGTCTTTGAAATGCGGCATTGGTATGCTCATGACCTTGAAATGGACATTTTTCCGTCAAGTGAGAAGGATCAGAACAGCATCCACATACAGTTTTGGAGAGTGACATTTGACTTAGGGCGGCAGCTGAAAATTTGTTTTCCATAGTCTCGAGTTTCTTGTGTATAGCTGAAATGTCAGCTCTAACACCTATGGAAATATCATTGCCATCCCTAGACGATTGACTCACACCCTCCCACTATAAAGATTTTTCAGCGAAATCTTCTAGGAATTTCCAGGCTTCCCCATCATCTTTAGTCAAGAAGTTGCCTTGACACATGGATTCAAGGGTCTGTCATGTGTTAGGATTAATGCCCTCATAAATGATTCGGCACAGTTCCCATCTCGGGATTCCGTGATGTGGACATTGAACTAACAGATCTTTGAAGCGTTCAAGACATTTTGGAAATGGTTCATTTGGAAGCTGGGTGAATTGATTGATTTCGCTACGGACTCGAGTTGTTTTATGATGTGGGTAGAATTTCTTAAGGAATGCTTTGACGAATTCTTCCCAATTTGAAATGGAATGTGCGGTTGTGTTGTAAAGCCACTTCTCAGTTATATCGCACAAGGTGAATGGGAGAAGACGTAGACACATTGCATCCATAGAAAGCTGTGAGATACCCATCATTGCGCATACATTTTCAAATTTGGTGATAAATGCATATGCGTCTTCAGACTCGAGACCGTGAAATTTTGGTAGAAGGTTGATGTATTGGGGTTTTATTTCAAAATTATCCCCGTTGGCTGGTGGAATGGAAAGACAGGTCGAAAGAGGACCTCGTGTTGGATAGCACCTCTCTTGGAGAGAGATGCGGGGTGGATTCTGCGCACCAACGGACGGCGGCAGAGTTGTGGTAAAAAAGTTCGATGGAGACGGATCCATCGAAGTGGGTGTGGTGGTGGGTAAAAGAAAGGTAAATGTAAAAATACCGAGTTTTGGGTCGATCGGGGAAACGCGGACTTAACGGGCACTAGAAGTCCAGCCTATCTTGCACTAAAAAGGGTTAGTACAAGTGGCAGTGTGACTTATGATTAGGGGAATGATGAATGAATGCGGTGTTTGTTTTGAAAATTGATATGGATTTTTTTTGAAAAAATGATGCAATCACAACAAATGCAACAAGCAAAACCCTAATTCTAGTGGTCACCTAGGTCAAAGCTCTAGACCGCTCCTAACTGCCAAAAGACAAGTCGCGAGATCAATCCTCCACTGCCTCTTTGTCTCTCCTATGGCCAGGTAAGTGCCAGGTAAGTGGAAGGTTCTCCACTACGTAAGTAGTGGGCCTAATTAAGTAACCACTAGCCTTCGACACACTTGCCTTAGACACCACAAAAGAAATGCGGATAAGCATTGAATTACCCACGGCCTTCTCTTGTCCTAAGTGAGCGCGACGGTCCTTAGAGTCATCTCTAGATATTTTTTAGTTAATTAGGGTAAATGCGGATGCAATTTTGCGATTTTCAGGGCTTAGGAAGGGTAATGAACTCCCCACCTAATCTGGATTTGGCCGTGCCCCTTAATGTCCGTATTAATATGCAAACAACCACAAAAAATCAAAAACACGCACAATTTAATTTTTCTTTTTGCGGCGCTGCGATTTTTGCAAAGAAACCTACACAAAATGTTAATTGGAGCAGATTTGGAGAGAGATAAGAAAGTTAGGAAGTTACAGAGGAGTTTTGGCGCAGTGATGATGTTAGCACACGGCAGAACCGCGGTGGGAGTCGCCTATTGCCGCGGAAACGCGGTCCTCTGGTGGGATCACTGCACACAATTTTCACAGAATGTCCCTGTTCACTCCCCAAGCTCTCTGGATTTTTCAGAAATTTTTTTCCACAGCTCCAATGATTCCAGATTTCCACGCAACAAATCACAACAACTCGTATTAGTGTTTGCGCGAATTTTTATCACAAAATTGTAATGGAATAAATCTTTCAATTCAAATTTCAAATAAAGAAGGAATTAGCGCGCGCTCCCCGGCAACGGCGCCATTTGATTGAATGAAATTCTCCGATTGTGTGTGTAAATCAAATGATCTCCGGCAACGGCGCCATTTAATTGATCTTATTTTCCATTGTCGGTATTTATAAAATTGTAAAGAAATCACAACCAAAAATATTTTGACCGCAATCAATAACGGTGTCGGATGTAGCGCGTTAGTAAGTGCGGATCGTCCACAGGGATTGTGCGATTCGTTCGTATTTTGATTTGTTTGAATCGAAAATTTAATAGAAAAGAAAAGCAAAAATGATTCAAGATTTATATTGATGAATTTCAAGAATCAACTAAATCAAATCAAGAATCAAGAAAGCGATAAACATCAAGAATCAAGAAAAATAGAATTCCAATCGATTTAAGTTTCAAGATTTGAAGTAAAGCTCGTAGGAATCGATTAGATCGTAGATGTGATGAAGACTAACAATTACCGTTTCGTATCCATTAACAAGTTGATGCTAAATCGATGTAGATTCATCGAGGATCAAGGATCTTGCGAAGAATTAGGGTTCCTCATCCTATCCTTTGTCATTTCGATGAATCACATTCACGAGATAGCTTCTAGGAAATCGAATGATCGATCGTTGATCTCTAGATCGTGCAAAAAGAATCAAGAACGCATTTCGCATCGATCTAGATCATCGATCATTCAATTTTCAAGAATTTACAATTGTTATAGGACTTAAGAAAACTTTTAAAGATTCATCAACATCATCATTCTACAATCATCTCGATTCCTGCACGAGCGGAGTTTTATTCAAGCATCATCATGAAGAATACATTCAAGAATTGAATATGAATCATAATGCTCGAATTGAAATATAAGCAAGTTTAAAGAATCTTCACCTTTATTATATCAACAATTAGTTACAACTCTCAAGAATTACAAGAGGAAGGAATTTTGATCGTCGAATCTAGCATCGCTCGGCTCCTTGAGTCATGGATCGGCTTGGATCTCGTGCTCCGTTGAAGTCCGGCTTTGCTTCTAAAGGATCGTGATGACTTGCTTTGCTTGCACTCAAAGGATCTTGAAATTGAGGTTTGGATTAGGGTTACGGTTTGGCACAAGTCTTGTCACTAAACTTGTAGGAGGATGAAGAACTAACTATTGATTGAAGATTAGTTCTAGGATTAAGAAAGAAGTTTAACAACCTTTAACAAGAGAGGCCTAGGGTCTTTTTATAGGTTTCCCAAACCCTAGGTCTAGGATTTGAATTTTGAATTTCCCTCCAAAAGTTTGTTATAAGGATAGGCTTCTAGAAGTAGTTAGTTAGGAGGGAGCTTCTAGAAATAGTTTGTTAGGAGCTTAATCAAGATTAGCTTAATTAATCATCCTTGCTGACCTGGCAGAAGCTTCGAGAAAAATCTGGAATTTGAAGTATATGAAATGAATGTGGGCCTTGAGAGAAGAATTTTGCACAGAAAATGGGGAGCTGATGTGGCAAGGCTGCGGCGGATCCGCGGCGCAAGCCGGCTCCCGCCGCGGATCCGCGGCGCTATTGAATCCTTATGGCTTGGGCTCTCTGTTGCTGCTTTGGGCTGATGTTTGGGCCTTTTTATGATATGTTGAATTTTATTTGTCTTTCTGCATCACTACCAGATCTCAAATCTTGGAGTTAGTGTAATTTTGATCAGCTCTTTTCCCAATTTTGGCTCTGTTCCTCTGGAATTTCCTGCACAGACTTCGAAACACAAGTTGCGCAATATAGGAATGATGCCACGCTGTGAAATACAGTCAATTTCCCTTATAGTGCCAGTTTTAAAGTCTAACACATGCAAACTGATATTTTACGACTGTTTTGCTAATATGTGCTATATGAATGCCGGACACTTCTAGATGAGTGCAAATGATAGGGAAATTGCCATGTTAAAAATGCAGTATTTTCGACTGATCAAGATTCTCACTTCACAACTAGCTGACTCATTAGGTGTTTAGAAAAGTGTTAATGAGGTTATACCTATGCGGAAATGGGGTTATTTAATTAGTTCCGTGCGAAAGCATGTGGAGCCTCCTTCGGAGTACTAACACCTGCCTGGCTGAACGGTTAGCAAACTTGTAGGGCATAGATGATCCTGACTAGTTCTCCTTTTAAGATTTGAAGGAGAATTTGAGGAAACAGTGGGAGCCATTCTGATTAGAAAATTTAAAAACCAATCTAATCTTGCAAGAGTCCACGCTAAGTGTTTCTTTTCTCTCTCTCTAGATAGCAACCATGTCACGTCTGAATTAAGATAATAAAATGTATGAGTTGACCGAACCAGCTTATTACACTGGGCTAGGGAACGTCGGTTCCGCTCTAACTTATGACAACAGTCATGAGTAGGGAAAGGGAAAGAGAATTGCATGGACTTCCACATGACCCTAATGAAGGAGAACATTCTAATGCATCTTCTTCACGTGTATTAGTTATTGAGAATAGTATTTCGGTCAATCCTACCTCCTGGGTACTAGATACCGGATCAGAATCTCATATCTGTAATTTATTATATGTAAGAAAAAGTAGAATGGTTGGACCGGGTGATATGTCCTTCGGAGTAGGGAACGGAGCACAGGTTGATGCTGCTGTCGTCAGTGAATATCACCTGGTGTTGCCAAGTGGTAACACTGTGACTTTGAACAAATGTTACTATGTACCTTCCATGCTTTGCAATATTATATCAGTTTCTTTACTTAATAAAGAAGGTTATAAGTTTGTTCTTGATAGAAATATCATGAACATTTACCTCAATCACGTATTGGTTGTAGAATGTACATTATTTAATGGTATTTATGTTCTTAATCTAAACACATTTTTCAATATAAACACGCGCAAGAGGAAAAGTTCAGATACGAACGAAGCCTACTTATGGTATTGTAGACTTAGTCATATCAACGAGACCAGACTAGGTAAGTTGCATAAAGATGGATATTTTGGATCCGTTCGAATTTACATCTTATGAAACTTTCCAGTCTTATCTCAAAGGAAAGATGACCAAAACCCCGTTCACAGGACACGAAGAAAGAGCTACAGAGCTCTTGGGACTCATATAAAGTGATGTGTGTGGTCCAATGTCTACACAAGCGAGAGGTAGGTTCTCGTACTTCATTACATTCACTGGTGATCTCTCTAGGTTCGGATATGTATTTCTGTTGAAACACAAATCTGAAGCTTTTGAGAATTCAAAAAATTTAAGCGTGAAGTAGAGAACCAGATTGGAAAAGGTATTAAAATCATACGACCTGGTCGAGAAGAAAAATACTTAATCATGGAATTCCTTGAATATTCAAAAAAAACGGTATTCTCTTTCAGCTTACTCCTCCGTATACACCATAGCACATTGTTGTGTCGGAATAGTGGAATTGTACCTTATTGGATATAATTCACTCCATGATGTGTAGTGCTGAGTTGGCTTTTTCATTCTGGGGACATGCACTTCAGACGGTTGCATATATTTTGAATCAAGTTCTGTCCAAATCAGTGACTAAAACTCCATATGAAATATGGAGTAGTAAGAGACCATGTCTTAAATTCGTAAAAATATGGGGTTGTCCGGCTTATATTACAAAGAAAAATCTGGACAAACTAGAGGAATGATCAGTTCTATGTAAATTTGTGGGATATCCTAAGAATTCACTAGGATATTTGTTCTACCACACTGAGGAACAGAAGGTGTTTGTTGCTTTCTAAGCAACCTTTTTGGAAAAAGAATTTCTTGCAAAAAAATTAGTGGGAGCACGGTAGAACTAAAAGAAATTCCAGAATCACAAACTGCAATTGAAGATTTGGTAGAACCGCATGATTCAATTGCCCCGAACGAACCCCAGCCACTCTACAAATCTAGTAGGATGTCTCATCCACCCGAGAGATACAGCGGGTTTCTCATAAACGGGGATCGAAATGATTGCATCTTAGAAGAAGATGAACCTACTAGTTTTGAAAAGGCCATTACCAGTAGAGACTCTATGAAATGGTTGGATGCTATACGATCCGCAATAGAGTCCATGTACACCAACAAAGTTTAGACTTTGGGCGTTGCACTAACAGGGGTAAAACCCGTTGGCTATAAATGGATCTTAAAGAAGATGATTCGTGTAGATGGAAAGGTATAAACCTATAAGGCTAAACTTGTTGCAAAAGGTTTTCGTCAAAGACCAGGTGTGGACTATGACAAAACCTTTTTTCCAGTGGCTATGCTAAAATCCATTCGGGTCCTACTTTCCATTGCTGCCTTCCTGTAGGGTTGCTAGGCACGCGCACAAGGGTCTACGAGGCATCAACCATACCCGATTTAAAAATTAGCCGTGCCGAACAACCCGAATACGGAACTTTAAACTAGAGATTAGGCGATAACAACATGCTAAACAATTTAACACTAAGTGAGAGGGATTACAACCTTTGTAGATCCGGTCCTTCACTTCATATGCTCCGTGTTGTGGTCCCTTCGCTGCGATCATCGGGATCCGGACTCTCGAGAGGTTCCACGAAGAGAAAGACGCAACCTTTGCTTCCGATCTTCGATACTAAGATGATCTACCTTGAAGTTTCTTTAACACAAGCTAACACTCATGAAATGATGTGAACACCCTCATCTAAATGGCAAGGGAAGATGAGGATGATGAAGTAGGATTTTTTGCTCTCTTTATTTATATTTTTCTCACAATTATTCATCACTTGGAAAAATCAAGAAAGCTTTTTTCCATGAAAGAAATGAAGGAAGAAGATGAATGAATAATGATAATCCTTTTGTGATGAATAGGAAAAGAAATGATATGATGAATAATGTAACCATGGTCAAGTAAACCTTTGTAGAGAATTAACTAGGGTTAGGGTTTGGGTTGGGTTAAAGCATGAGTCACTTACAAATATCTTTCACAAAACAAAAAGAAAACCTTCTAGAAACATCTAGAAAGTTTAACCCTAATCCAAACCCTAATCATATTTAAACTCCACTAAACAAGTTGCATTAGTTATCATATCATGTTACAATATTATATATCACATATATAATATTTATCGTAACCAAATAAAATAATACAATTAACATATATCGCATATATATCAATGTATTACCCGAGTGAGAAAAAGAATCTTTTAGTGAGCAAATATTAGGTAATGTAATTTAATATATCATATATATTATTATACATTAAATTATCGAATCAACACTTGATCCGACAATCCGGCTATATCGCATATAACCGACTAATATTTATCCGTACCGATTCATCGAATCAACACTTGATCCGATGACCCGGCTGATATCAAATATCGCGAGAATAGAATACGGTATCTCATATCGTATTATCCTCGGTCCCGCACATATCACATATATGCTCCTACTCCGTTTTGCCTGAGCCAAGAAACCTCTGTGTAGGACTCTAAAGAATCGTCAATACGCCGGCAGTTGGTGATGATCATATCAAACACCCACAAGCTGCAAGCGGTCAACTAAACGTAACAGCTACCCAGGTATTGAGCGCTCAGAAGATCAACAAGCAACCCTGTAACTTCTCCTGTGAATCCAAACAGTAACACTCCCGTACAGTCCGGTCTCGTCGTCTGATATGTTGCATATCTCGCCTAGGGGTGGTAAACGTCAGACCCCAGTAGCTCGATAAGTCGTGTCGATATGAGGTCTATAACAGTTCAAGAAACTACTGATAACACTTACCAATAAATCTCAGCAACCCTGGCCAGGGAATTCCGGTTATAGCCAATCGAACACAGCACAACATCAACTCCCTATACCGGGAGAGACGAATCCCCTCCTATCGCTCATTGCCTCCATGTGATTCGGGACTGTACCCAAAAGCCACCTTTTTGCATGCCCTCTTGGACGTGGTATGATGGAAATCAAAGCACAGTGGGAATCACACAAGACTCTATGACGATCTCGGGTCAACAGACTACTCTGTACCAGTGTCACCGGAGAACTGCCATCTGACGTATGGTATAATACCATCTGGGAGTTCTCGGCGAGTCCGTCCAGTGTACCCAGTCTCCACTGAGCACCCGTACACCATCCTTGATGTCAAACACCGATGGATATGGGATCATCCATCGCCCATTCATGTGGGTCAAGATGCGTATACGCTAGTCTACTCTGGTGCATCGATGCCCTGTCTCGATACACCCTCGACTAGGAACAGTTATAGGATGTACTCGTCGACTACCGTGGCCCCACTAGTATGATCTCATCATAGTCCCAGTAGTCGAGTACATATCCTAAGGCTTTATCAACATGTAACATAGAGACAATCAGAGTACATGTTAAGATAAAGTACAACCAGATAGCATACTATCATGTCGAGCAAGAAAGTCCTCCCTATATATGTCCTAGCATCCACTAAAATATACATCGTATGTACAGTAATGGCCTCTAGGGCATACATATAACTAACAATCTCCCACTTGCACTAGGGCCATCTATTATGGTATCGCATACCCAACAATTAGCTGCGGTTGAAGTATCTCATACTCAACCATCCCATAAAAGTCTCTACTGGGAAAAAGGCCTTTGTGAGTGGATCCACGCTGTTGTTCTCTTTGTCTACTCTCCTAACCTCGATCTCCCTGGAGATCAACCATCTCCATGATCAGGTGATACTGCCTAAGAATTATATCTGGATTCTGATGGGACGGTAGTTCCTTGGCTAAAGCCACAACTCCATTGTCACACAATGGTAGGAACGAAGTTCATCTTATGAACTTATAAATATCCAGACTGCCTCCTTTGTAGTATCCTTGGTAACGATGTATCTTGCCTTTAATCGTCTAGTATGTCACGGTATCTAGCTTGGAACTCTTCCAACATACCGTCCCTCCACGGAGGGTATAGACAATGCCTGCGACTGACATTCAGTCGTCCTTATCACCCTGGAACCATTCCAGTGATTCTCCCCAGGATCGATTGATACCATCTCACTACAACTAGTGAGTGTCCTAACATCCAATTAGATCTATCTCATAGATCCAAAACCCAGGATTTAGGAGGTATCACTTTGATCCTATATGGAGAATCCTTGTGATAAGCGGAGATTTACCGGGCGTAGCATAGGAAACTCCTTCCCTATCAAGAGTATGTCATCCACGTACTCTACGAGGATCACCACCATACTCTCTACCACCTTTTCGTATATACAAGGTTCATCTACCATTTTGATGAATTCAAACTCTTTGACTACCACATCAAAACAGATGTTCCAAACTCCGCGATGCCTGCTTTATCATATAAAACATCTTGCACACGTTTCCGCTGCTCCCACTGTCTACGAAGCCCTCTGGCTGTGTACTTATAGACGCTATCTTTTCTAAAACATCACTTAGAAAAGCAGTCATGACACCCAACCACCAGATATCGTAGTCATGGTATGTAGCCGTGGTAAGTAGGATCTGGATGGACTTAAGCATAGATCCTTAGAAAAGGTTTCAACACAATCCATACCTGGTCTTATGATGCAAACCTTTAACAAGTCTAGCTTTGAAAGTCTCAACTTTTCCATGTACACCAAGTAATCTTCTCAAGATATACTTGCTCCTGATGGGGATTTAACCTTTCAGATAAAGCAACCAAAGTCCATACTTTGTTGGTGTATAAGGATTCCATCTCAGATCGATAAGCATCCAGCCATTCTTACAGAGTCCCACTCCTGATGGCCTGCACGAAACTAGTTGGGCCATCATCTCATGATGCAATCCTCGCTCCCACTGTCATAGAGAAACCGAAGTATCTCTCAGGTGGGTGAGGAACCCTACTAGATTGGCGGAGAGGCTGAGGTTCGTTAGAAACTATTGAATCCTTTGGTTCTACCAAATCATCAGCTGCATTTTGTATAGCTGGAACATTTCCAGTTCTACATAACAGACCTTACCTCGAGCTTATCCGGATTTTGCTTTTAGACATAGGCCGGACAACCCCAAATCTTAACAAGCTTAAGATATAGGCTCTTCCCTTTCCGTATCACATATGAAGTGTTATGCAACTGATTTGATTTGAACCCTATTCAATAGGTATGCAGCTTCTCAAGTGCATAACTCCCTAAAGGAAATAGAAAACTCAGTAGTACTCATCATAGAGCACGCCATATCACATAGAGTGCTTTGGCTCCACCCCGATACAACGACGTGCTGTGGTGTATTCAGAGGAGTAATGCTGAGAGAGAATCTCATTCTCCATTAGAATAGTCCAGGAATTCCGTGCTCAAGTATTCTCCTCCTTGATCTTATCAAAGGACATAATACTTATACCCGTATTTTGGTTCTCTACTTCTAAATTATATTCTGTGAATATCTCAAAAGGTTTGGACTTTTGTTTCAACAGGAACATATGTCTGAATCTTGAGAGATTATCAGAGAATATAATGAAGTACAAAGAACCGATCTTGGCATGTGTAGACAGGGGTCTTTCATACATCAGCATGTATCAATCCCAAAAGCTCACTAACTCTTTCTCTGTTTCCAATAAACAGAGTTGTGGTCATCTTATCTTTGTGACATGACAGGCAAGTTTCACAAGATGTAAATTCAAACTAATTTAAATATGCATCTAAATGTAACTTCAGCCAGTCGGGGCGCATTGATATGACCTAGTCTACAATGCCTCAAGAAGGATTCGTTCATTTCTGAACTCTTCCTCTTGTGTGTGTTCTGTACGTTAAGAACTGTGTTTTGATTTAGAACGTCAATGTTTTTAGATAACGTGCCTGAACCGATCAACTCTTGACATAGGAAATGTTCAAAACATTATCCAACAATACAAAATTATATCCTTTCTTTACTAATAAAGAGACTGATATGATTTTGTATATCAGGTTCGGTATCTAATAACATTTGTTCAGAATCAATGTATTCTGGTAATACAGGGTGACAGTGACCAACAGACTTGGCTGCAACACTTGCACCGTTTTCTGTCTCATGAAACTTATCACCCGTTCTCAGTTCTCTACCTATCTGTAGCCCATGTAACAGATTACATATACGGGATCCTGATCCGGTATCACATACCCAGGACGTAAAGGATACTGAGAAACAGTTCTGTGTAATGAACACACCCGAAGATGATGCATCACCATGCACTTTCTTCGTTTGGGCGGCACGGGAAATCTGGTATTCCCCAATTTCCTGCTCTGTCCTATAACAATTATAAGTTTGAGCGGGACCAACGTTCCCCAGCTCAGTATAACAAGCGGGTTCGGTCAATATATCCGTTTTATTATCTTGATTAAGGCGTGATATAGTCGCTACCTGGAGAGAGAGAGAAGAAAACACTCAGCGTATGCTCTTGCAAGATTAGATTGGTTATCTAATATATCTAATCAGGATGTCTCCCACTGTTTTAATCAAATCTTCCTTCAAACCCTAAAAGGAAAGACTAGCCGGGATTAATTACACGCTACAAGTTCGCCAATCTTTCAGCCAGGCCAGTGTCGGTACTTTGAGGGAGGTCCTCCGTGCTTTCGCACGAACCTAATTAAAGTAAACCTCGTTTTCCCAGAGGCGTAACCCCGTTAACACCTTTCTAGACACCTACTTGATCGGCTAATTGTAATGTGTAAAACTCTTCCAGGAGTAACTCTTACTCGCAGCGGGTATCGGGATCCAACTATCTCATAGAAGGTATGCAATCTCATTGCAAATTTCAACACTTGAAATCCCCAATAATATTTTTCCCCAAGCGTCCTATGACCTTGACAGAGGTCAACAAACCATAGGCTGCTAGTCAAGTTCAACCCGTCATTTCCTGATTGAAGTAAACCCACCCGCACGACCCTTGACAGAGGTCAACAAGGTCGCATGACTACCCTAAATCAATCACATCATATGCTTATACAGATAAGCACTAATCAGCTACCGCACACTACGCCTTGACAGAGGTCAACAAACGCAGCACGAATACTAACTATTACTTATCTGAAATGACGAAGGGCTACGACAGGTTTTTAAGAAAACCCTTTGCGTAATGAACTTGATATCGTTGTAGAATCGAGTGATTTTTAAATGGAATTTTTCTGAGGCTTTTCTAGTTTTGCTAAAGGGGTCACTCCCGGTGAAGGGATCGTCGGCCCTTTCCTCATCGAATAAGGTGCAGGATATATCATATATATCACTATGCAAAGCAAGAACTATAGAAGCAATCAAAAGACAAACCGAATTTGCAGCATCTGCCAGTTATTGCTAAAGGAGTCACTCCCGGTGAAGGGATCTCGGTCCTTTCCTTATCGAATAAGGTGCTGGATGTTCTACAAGGAACACCGCTATGCAAAGCAAGAACTAGAGCTACCAGTTTTTATAAACAAGTTTCTACAACATCATAGGTTTCTTTTATTTCATTAATCTCATTAATGAAGTCCCATTTTATTATGCTTCACAAGCATCTCTTTTGAAACGAAATCTGCAATATAACATATATCTCATATATATAATATAAACATTCGTCACAGGCAGTAATATGATCTCATCACAGAACATTGCAGCAGAAGAAACATATATGAAATATTGGATATACTAGGACGTCCGTGTTTTCAATACGAGCCTGTATAAAACACGGATTCCACGGTCGCGATGAATAACCAAACCCACATCCCTAGACCCCTACGAGAGCGGCAAGTAACACTGCCAATTCTAGGGTTAGGAGACCCGGTCTCGACTTCTCGAGATGGTCTCCCACTGGACCCTAGAACCCGGTTACTTGTGCTCCCCGTCTTGGGTCTACCTAATGCGGAAAAGTAAATAATATACAACGGTGACATCTTCCGCTACCTGGAAGTGCCCCAATAAAAGAATATTACATACAAATGAATTTTACATGAATGAAAAAGAAAAAACTCTCATCTCACATAAAAACCCCGGCTATTCAAACGCGACGATCCAATAGAACATATCACAGCAACACATAATATCTCATATCATCAACGTAAGCAAGTATGCGCATCCCGATTGTCGTTGATGTATAGCAACGAAGCCGGCGATACACCACATACTACGCTTACGGTCACAGAAAAGAAAGTGTAAAACTACAACAGTTGGAATCCGTAATCTCTTTAGACATCGCATGCCTAACCAAATGAATTCCTTAGACATCGCATGCCTAACAATTATAAACCCCGCATTTTGGTCTCATTATCGAAAACTCTTTTCAATATCAAGTCGGGCAATTCAACAAGATTCCCGACGTCCTGATCGAATGCTCGTCGCAAACTTTAGTAGACGGCCGCACCCCTGATACCGTCGACGAAGTGCACCAAGGCGGAACACCGCTACCGCGAGCACCCGAACGGATGCTTTCGGCGACGGGGTTCTCCTACAGTCACTTGGTCGGGGCTATGGGGCGTAGCTGTCTATTAAGTTTACCCGGCGAGTATCCGCGTACCCTACGTGATTGCGACGGACTTTTGATCACATCAAAATTCCGTGGCAACCGATCATCTGAGACTAAATTGCTATGTTTATAATATTCAAATTAGTTATCTCATAACTACCTGTGGATTCCAAATATTGTATCACATTCCAGATAAATAGAAAAAATTAAACTTTCCGATCGAATCATCAAACACCCAAGATTTCCCCAATATATCTCAACGCTTGAAATCAGTTTAAAAACATCCATCACATGCCA
Source organism: Agapanthus africanus (assembly GCA_030015575.1). Classification (NCBI taxonomy): domain Eukaryota; kingdom Viridiplantae; phylum Streptophyta; class Magnoliopsida; order Asparagales; family Amaryllidaceae; genus Agapanthus; species Agapanthus africanus. The sequence goes on along the minus strand of CM057338.1, from coordinate 823,093,789 downwards.
CAGTACCAATGGTCCAGCCGTAGAAGGGTCAAGCCAACGCCTCACATGTGGCACGCCGTACTGCCCCAAACCCTAAGGTTCAAAAGTCAGTTCAAGACGGTCACATAATCGAGTTAAGGTTTGTTGTCTTCTAGAGGGTCCATCGAGTTACTTGCACGACTTAGAACATTCTTAAACACGAGGAAAAATCCAACTTTTGAAAAATTTTCCGACAGGGGAAAAAGTGAGTTATTGATATCCGTTCGAACATTTTAACAGTTTCTAAAATTTATCCGGAAAGCCACATAGACAAAATCCAATAATCCGATCGAATCATCGAATCCCCAAAACAACCCCAGAAAATTCAACTCTTGAATAAATATTAAAAATTCCCAGAAAATCCAGCATAATTAAATAGAAGTTACTGTGCAAACAGGAGTTGATGACGTCACCATTGCGCCGCGGAACCGCCGCAGAAGGCATGCTTCTGCCGCGGTTCCGCCGCGTGTTGTACTGTTCATCAAAAAAAAATTTGTACCGTAATTCTTAGAATTCCCTGCTGAATTTTTTAAGCATTTTTAATTTGGAAAAATCCCATTTTTTAGAAAAAGTCCAGAGAGCGGGTTTTAACGGGGTTTCGGGTTTCGATCGGACTTTAAACTTCGTCTAGACTTCGCCTAAAGCTCTAGCTTGGCTCTGATACCACTGTAGGGTTGCTAGGCACGCGCACAAGGGTCTACGAGGCATCAACCATGCCCGATTTAAAAATTAGCCGTGCCGAACAACCCGAATACGGAACTTTAAACTAGAGATTAGGCGATAACAACATGCTAAACAATTTAACACTAAGTGAGAGGGATTACAACCTTTGTAGATCCGGTCCTTCACTTCATATGCTCCGTGTTGTGGTCCCTTCACTGCGATCATCGGGATCCGGACTCTCGAGAGGTTCCACGAAGAGAAAGACGCAACCTTTGCTTCCGATCTTCGATACTAAGATGATCTACCTTGAAGTTTCTTTAACACAAGCTAACACTCATGAAATGATGTGAACACCCTCATCTAAATGGCAAGGGAAGATGAGGATGATGAAGTAGGATTTTTTGCTCTCTTTATTTATATTTTTCTCACAATTATTCATCACTTGGAAAAATCAAGAAAGCTTTTTTCCATGAAAGAAATGAAGGAAGAAGATGAATGAATAATGATAATCCTTTTGTGATGAATAGGAAAAGAAATGATATGATGAATAATGTAACCATGGTCAAGTAAACCTTTGTAGAGAATTAACTAGGGTTAGGGTTTGGGTTGGGTTAAAGCATGAGTCACCTACAAATATCTTTCACAAAACAAAAAAGAAAACCTTCTAGAAACATCTAGAAAGTTTAACCCTAATCCAAACCCTAATCATGTTTAAACTCCACTAAACAAGTTGCATTAGTTATCATATCATGTTACAATATTATATATCACATATATAATATTTATCGTAACCAAATAAAATAATACAATTAACATATATCGCATATATATCAATGTATTACCCGAGTGAGAAAAAGAATCTTTTAGTGAGCAAATATTAGTTAATGTAATTTAATATATCATATATATTATTATACATTAAATTATCGAATTAACACTTGATCCGACAATCCGGCTTTATCGCATATAACCGACTAATATTTATCCGTACCGATTCATCGAATCAACACTTGATCCGATGACCCGGCTGATATCAAATATCGCGAGAATAGAATACGGTATCTCATATCGTATTATCCTCGGTCCCACACATATCACATATATGCTCCTACTCCGTTTTGCCTGAGCCAAGAAACCTCTGTGTAGGACTCTAAAGAATCGTCAATACGCCGGCAGTAGGTGATGATCATATCAAACACCCACAAGCTGCAAGCGGTCAGCTAAACGTAACAGCTACCCAGGTATTGAGCGCTCAGAAGATCAACAAGAAAGCCTGTAACTTCTCCTGTGAATCCAAACAGTAACACTCCCGTACAGTCCGGTCTCGTCGTCTGATATGTTGCATATCTCGCCTAGGGGTGGTAAACGTCAGACCCCAGTAGCTCGATAAGTCGTGTCGATATGAGGTCTATAACAGTTCGAGAAACTACTGATAACACTTACCATTAAATCTCAGCAACCCTGGCCAGGGAATTCCGGTTATAGCCAATCGAACACAGCACAACATCAACTCCCTATACCGGGAGACACGAATCCCCTCCTATCGCTCATTGCCTCCATGTGATTCGGGACTGTACCCAAAAGCCACCTTTTTGCACGCCCTCTTGGACGTGGTATGATGGAAATCAAAGCACAGTGGGAATCACACAAGACTCTATGACGATCTCGGGTCAACAGACTACTCTGTACCAGTGTCACCGGAGAACTGCCATCTGACGTATGGTATAATACCATCTGGGAGTTCTCGGCGAGTCCGTCCAGTGTACCCAGTCTCCACTGAGCACCCGTACACCATCCTTGATGTCAAACACCGATGGATATGGGATCATCCATCGCCCATCATGTGGGTCAAGATGCGTATACGCTAGTCTACTCTGGTGCATCGATGCCCTGTCTCGATACACCCTCGACTAGGAACAGTTATAGGATGTACTCGTCGACTACCGTGGCCCCACTAGTATGATCTCATCATAGTCCCAGTAGTCGAGTACATATCCTAAGGGCTTTATCAACATGTAACATAGAGACAATCAGAGTACATGTTAAGATAAAGTACAACCAGATAGCATACTATCATGTCGAGCAAGAAAGTCCTCCCTATATATGTCCTAGCATCCACTACAATATACATCGTATGTACAGTAATGGCCTCTAGGGCATACATATAACTAACACTTCCATGACTATGACATCTGACAGATGGATGTAAAAATGAATTTTCTAAATGGAAGTTTAGAAGAGTGCGTTTATATGGATCAGCCAGAGAGCTTCGTAGACAGTAGGAGCAGCGGGAAGGTGTGCAAGTTGATTAAATCCATTTATGGATTAAAGAAGGCATCGCAGAGTTGGAACATCCGTTTTGATGAGACGGTCAAGGAATTTGAATTCATCAAAAACATTGATGAGCCTTATATATATAAGAAGATTGTAGGGAGAGCTGTCATATTCCTTATTTTGTACGTTGATAACATTCTCTTAATAGGAAATGGCATTCCTATTTTACAGTCGGTCAAGTTGTTCTTGTCACAAAAGTTCTCGATGAAAGACCTGGGTGATGCCTTTTACATTTTGGAGATAAAGATTTACATAGATAGATCTAAGAGAATGTTGAGAATTTCACAGCCCGGGTACATGGACATCATACTAAAGAGATTTAGTATGGAAGATTCTAAACATGGTAATTTACCCACTTGTCACGGAATCACCCTCTCGAAAGATATGCCTCCTAAGGCTGATGAGGAGAGGGTTCGCATAAGCATTATACCCTACGCTTCAGCGGTAGGATCTATAATGTATGCTATGTTATGTACCAGACCAGATGTAGCTTACGTACTTAGCGTGGTAAGCAAGTATCAGTCAAACCCATAGGAGAAATATTGGACAGCTGTAAAGAACATTCTGAAGTACCTGAGAAGAGCTAAGGAGATGTTCTTAGTGTATGGTAATGGAGACCTCCAGATCGAGTCTTTTACCGATTAAAGATTCCAATCTGACAAGGACGACAGCAATTCTGTCTCGGGTTATGTATTTAACCTCAATGGAGGGGCAGTCCATTGGAAGAGTTCTAAAAAGGACACCGTAGCAGACTCGACGATGGAGGCTGAATACATTGCTATAAACGATGTCGCAAAAGAAGCGGTCTAGATGAGGAAGTTCATTTCTGAACTTGAAGTGGTTTTGTCCATTGTTGATCCAATACCTTTGTATTGTGATAGCAATGGATCTATCACATTAGCGAAGGAACCACGGTCCTATCAGCGATCCAGACACATCTTGAGGCGGTATCACCTGATCATACATTGTCGGGAGATCGAGCTTCGGAGAGTAGATACAAATGAAACACGGTGGATCCATTAATAAAGGCCCTCCCTCAAACGCAGTTCGATGGACTTTTTGAGATGTTGGGTATGCGATACGCCAAAAACTGGCCCTAGAGCAGACGTTGGGTGCTCAATACGCCAATAACAGGCCTTAGTGCAAGTGGGAAATTGTTGGGTATATATGCCCTAAAGGCCTTTATTGTATGGGATGCTAAGGATATGTATGTACATGACAATCTTGCTCGATATGATAGTATGTTATTTAGTTTGTCTTTATCTTAACATGAGTATATGTTTTATTGGTTATTATATATCGCTAATACATGTTGATAAAACACGTAGGATTTTTGCTTGACTACCAGCGTTATGATGGTGATCATACTTTTGGGGGCTGGGTAGTCCGTAAGCACATCCTTAAATGTCCCTAGTCATGAGAGTATCGAGACTGGGCATCGATATTCTAAAGTAGACTAGTGTATACGTAAACCCCGACAAGGGGCGATGATTGGTCCCACAGCCATTTGGTATACAACACCAAAAGTTGTATTCAGATGCTCATTAGGTTATGAGTTACACTGGACGGACTCACCGAGAACTTCTAGATGTTTATATACCTATCGTCAAATAGAAGTTCTCTGGTGACATATGTACAGGGTAGTTTTTAGACCTGACATCGTCATTTGTCTCGAGTGTGTTCCTACTGTAAGTAGATTACTACTCTATCCCGGCTTTAAAGAGTCATGCAAATAGGTTTTAGTTGGGTACAGTCCCGAAGCACTTAGGGGCAGTGAGCGATAGAAGGGATTTGTCTCTCCCGGTATAAGGAGTCGATGTCGCGTTGTGTTCGATTGCCCGTCACCATAAGACCTTGGCCAAGGCAAATGAGATTAATTGATAGTGAGATCGGTAATTTCTCGGGATGGTTTTGAGCCACATCGACACGGCTTATCAGATTATTAGGGGTCTAATGTTATCCACCCCCCCAGACCAGGTATGCAACACTTTCAGAAGAAGATACCGGACTGTACGGAGATTGTCATTTTCAGGTTCAGTAGGGAGACGGACGAGTTTGCTTGTCGACCATCCTTTCACTCAATACCTGAGTAGTCGTTACGTACATCTAGTACCATTAATGTGCTTATGGTTAAACCCACTGCCAGCGTATTGACGAGTCTTTAGAGTCCCATACAGAGGGTTTCCCAACTCAGGAGAAACGATATAGTGTGCATATTTTGATATGTATGGATGTTCGATTAAATACGTGTTTTTTTACACGTACTTTTAATCGAACATTTTGATAATACTAGCTGGTTTGAAAGATAGCCAGATATTATATATGAGCTAGTATTGTATCTCTTATTTACTCTCTTTCGGTATTCGTATTTTGACACGAATACGGTTTATACGAATACTGGTATTTATACGAATACACGTATTTGTATGAATACGAGTATTTGTATCTTGATACGAGTATAGGTGTATGTATTTGTTACATATACTTATTAATGTATAGGAATGTGTGTGTGTGTGTCATCCTACACATTCTTTCTAGCTCAATTTGGAAGAGATGAGAAGGTTGTACGCTTGTGACTCACAAGGGTAAGCCACAAATCCACCCACCCATTTAAAATGAGATAAGAAAAGAAAAGGATATGGTTAGTTTTTTATCATCTTCTTCTTCTCTCTTCACTTGAGATTTTCTTCTAAGTTGAAAAGAAAAGAAAAGAGAGAGAAATCAAGAGATAAGATCACTACATCTCTTATACACTTAGCATAGCAAGTTTAGTGTGTGAGTTTGCTTCACTTGTTTCACTTTGGTGTGAAGCAAGTGTCTTAGCTAGAGTTCCTTCAGGTGGATCATCTTCTGCTGGGATGCTAGGCTTACCTAGTAGGATTTTTAAACGTGGCGGAAGTGATGTTTTTAAAAACTAGAGAGCTATTAGCAACCCTAACCCTAGAATCAATCCCAAAAGACTAAACTTGATGCAAACAAGTAAGCTAGAAAGAGAAGTGTGGTCTTTGTAGCGCGTTAGCCACCTCTCCTTGAACTCCGGCTAGTCTCCACTAGATCCAGAACAAGCTTGCTCGGTGATCTACTCGCCAAAGATGATCCATTTTGAGATAACTCTAACATAAGCTTTAGCTTCAATTGATCGTATCATAATGAAGCAACTCACTAATCAAACTTGCTAGGAATGATTAGGAAGTGATGTAGAATATTTTGATCACTAATTTTCTTCTCTTTTCTTTTCTTTACTCACTTAAGAAAACTCAAGAAAGAGCCATGGTGATAAGAATGACTTGCTATTTATGATGAGATTAAAAGATTGTCCACACATATATTTTTAAGGAAAATAAAAATGAGTCGTGCATTCTACACACAACCATAGAAAATGGCTCATTCTTTTTCCAAAAAAATAAATAAGTGAATCCATTGATCTCGTCTTGTTTCTAACGTAATTCTCATACACACAACAATCATGTATTAGCTAAACTTGTGTGTGCATCTCATACACACAACTCACATGTATTAGCTAACATGATACATATATTTATATCATATATAAATATATATAAAGAGAAGAAATAATAAAGTGAACATGATATTAGCTTAATATATATCTATATCATATATAAATATATATTTAATTACTAAATCAACACTTGATTTAATAACCTGGTTATATCAATATATACCGGCTAATATCATTAAACACCCGATTAAAATACGTGTACATACGCGTGTTTAATCGAACTCCTGCATGTATCCCTATACGTTCCCTACATCGTTTCTCCTGTGCTAGAAACTCTGCATGGGATTCTAAAGACTCGACAATACGCTAGCGGTAGGTTAGGATCATATCCATAGCCCACAAGTACGTCAGCGGTACAACTGCACATAACGGATACCAATGTATTGATCGAAAGAAGGTCAACGAGCAATCTCATCTGAACCCTTCAAAATTTATCAGTGATAATCACTGTACAGTCCGGTCTTTTTTGTGTAAAAGTGTCGCATACCGGGCCTGGGAGGTGGAAACCGTCAGACTCCCAATAACCCGATAAGTCGTGCCGATCATGAACTCATAACCATCTGTGAAACTACTGATAACACTTATCGGTAAATCTCAATTGCCTTGGCCAAGGACTTATGATTATAGTTGATCTGGCACAACACGACCTCGACTCCTGTACCGAAAGAGACGAAATCCTTTCGATCGCTCACTGCCTCCATGAGCTTCAGGACTGTACCCAACTAAAACCTGTTTGCATGACTCTTTAAAGTCGTGGTGGGGTAGTAATCAAAGTACAGTTGGAATACACACAAGACACTATGACGATCTTAGGTCTACAAACTACTCTGTACTCATGTCACATGAGAACTGCAATATGACGATAGGTACAATACCATCTGGGAGTTCTCAGGTGAGTCTATCCAATGAAACCCATTCATCTAATGAGCACATATATACAATCTTTGGTTTCAAACACCAAGGCTATGGGATCAACCATCACCTCGGACAGGGTCAAGAAACATATACACTAGTCTACTCTGGAGTATCGATGCCCAGTATTGATATTCTCTCGACTAGGGATATTTAAGGATGTGATTATAGACTACCCAAGACCTACTAGTATGATCCCTATCATAATCCTGGTAGTCAGGAAAAGATCCTACGGGCTTTATCATTATGTATTAGCGATACGTGATAACGAGGAAAACGTATACACATAAATGATAAAAACAAACCAGATAGCATACTATCATATCGAGTAAGATTGCTCTCTCGTATAGGTCCTCTTTTAATTACAATAATTGTCTTTAGTGCACATATATCCAACAATCTCCTACTTGCACTTAAGGCCAATTATTGCGGTATCATATACCGAACTTCTCTACTAACAGTTTCACAAACCATGTTCGAAAAACAATCTCAGTGAATGGATCCGATAAAATGAATTTATCTTTATCTCCCTATACCTCAACTTCACGAAGATTAACTATCATCCGAATTGAGCGATACATGTCCTAGAATTTGTCTGGATAGACGATGGGACAATGTTCATAAATGAACAATATTATCCAGCAACTTCTTAGGATGTATCCACAGCTAATTCATAATTAGCACCCAGCGCCATGACTACCCCAGTATCCAGCTTAGAACTCTTTCCAATATACTGCTCCCACTAAAGAGAGTAAACTAATAACCCGCGATAGGTACTCTATCTTTCTTATCACAATGGAAACCAGAATCGGTGGCCGCCTCCAGATAGAGACGGTCATTTCCATACATCAAGAACATCTTTTTATGTTCTTCATTGGTTTCCATTTGTTTCTCCAAAATTAGATTAATATCTGCTTACTACATCAAGTGCAAAAGCAACATCTGGTCTGGTACATGAAATCTCTTTAGAGAGAGTGACTCTTCCACTTGTGGGTACACTACGGCGCTATAAGTCGTTCATTCTAAACCACTTTAGAATGGAGTCATCTTACCTAAGTTGGGACAATCCCAAAAGCTCTTACTAGATCTATCTCTATAGACCTAGTTACTAGAATCAGTTGATATATTATACAATTTCTTTATAGAGAAACATTTATGACTACTATAATTTAACCGAATTGTAGTATAGGAATTTCACTTCATATTAGAAGTTTTCCATCCACATACTATATGAGGAATATGAAAGTACTCCATATACCCTTCTTACAAATACTAGGTTCATCTATCATTTTGATGAAGTCAAACAATTTGACAATGACATCAAAACGGATGATCCATCTCCACTATGCCTGCTTTAGTCTATAAATAGACGTAAGCTACTTACACACCTTCCGCTTCTCCCACTGATTACGATAACCCTTTGGCAGAGCCATATACTCGTTCACTTCCAAATCCCTATTTTAGAAAGACATTATATTCATCCACCTATTAGATATCATAATCATGGAAAAACGGCAATGGCAAGTTATATCCGTATGGACTTCGGCACAGACTTTAAAGTAAAGTTTCATCACAATCCACATCGGGTATTTGATGAAAACTTTTTACTACAAGTCCGGCCTTATTAGGTTAATACCTTTCCATTTGCACTGATCTCGAAAGATTCACTTTCTCCTTAAGAGTTTTACCCCTTTCAGGAGCACCCAACAAAGTCCATACTTTGTTGTAATGCATGGAGTCCAATTTGGATATCTTGGCATCTGGCCATCAGTCGGAAGTGTTGGCTATAGTGCCTTCAAGGCAATTATTGTAATCGCAGGCAAGCGATTATGATGATTGAGGGAGGACCTATACGGGTAGAATAATCTTACTCAAGATGACAATATGTTATCTGGTTCATCTCTATCATCATGTACATGTATAATGTGGTATTACGGATCACTGTTACATGTTGATAGAGCCCATAGGATCTTGCTTGACTACCAGGGTTATTGTCGCAATCACACTTGTGAGAACTGGGTAGTCTATAAGCAAATGCTTAAATGTCCCTAGTCATGGGAATATCGAGACCGGGCATCGATATTCCAGAGTAGACTAGTGTATATGTTTCTTAACCCCGACGAGGGGCAATGGCCGATCTCATAGCCATTGGTGTCAGTTAGTCACTAAAATAGCATACAGGTGCTCACTGGAGGTGAGTACACTGGACAGACTCGCCGGGAACATGCTAAATGTTATTATACCTATTATCAGATAGCAGTTCTCAGGTGACATGAGTACAGGTTAGTCTATCGACCTAAGATCATCATTTGTATCATGTGAGTTCCTATTGTGCTTTGATTACTACCCTACCACGGGTCAAAGGAGTCGTGCAAATAGGTTTTAGTTGGGTACAGTCCCGAGTAATATGGAGGCAGTGAGCGGATCGTCAAGGATCCGTCTCTTCGGGTATTGGGGGTAGATGTCACACTGTACACGGGTGACCATCACCAGAAATACTTGGCCAAGGTGGACGAGATTTACTGATTTAGATCAGTAGTTTCTCAGTGGGTGATGGACTTCACACCGACATGACATATCACGTTATTAGGGGTCTGACTTTATCTACCCACCTAGACCTGATATGCGATACTCTTAGACGACTAGACCAGACTATATGAAGATTGTTACTGACAGACTCAGTAGGGCTACAGATGAGTTTTCTCGTCGGCTTTCCTTTCGTTCAATACCTGGGTAGCCGTTACGTATAGCTAGTGTCGCTAACGTGCTTGTGGTTAAACTCATTACCAGGTAGTATATTGTCGAGTCTTTAGAGTCCCACAAAGAGAGCTTTCCCAGTTCAGACGATAAGATGTAGATGATGTATGTTGGTACATACAGGTGTCCGATTAAATATGTGCACAGGCTACACGAACTTTAATCGAATGGTTAATAATACTAGCGGCTTAGGATTAAGCTGGATTATTAAATCAAGTTTTGATTTAATAATTTATATATATATAGATATAGATATGTATTCTAGAATTATTTTTCACTATTTATTTTCTATCTTGGCTATTCATATTTTTATACGGATATACATATATGTATTTCAATACGCATACCGGGTTGTATTCCGTATTTATACAGAATTTGTTCTAGAAGATGGACACCTCATTTGTGAATATTTATTTATGAATATTCACAAATGAGGTGGAGGGTGAGATGGTATTGAGCATGGTTGAAGACATGAAGAGAGGAATGGGCTTCATTAGTTTATTAGAAAATGTTGTGAGATTTTTTATTTGGATGGTGGTGAAAAATATGAAGCCATTCAATTATTCTTCATGATTATTCTCTCATGATTTTATATACTTGTTCATAGCTAAGTTTCTTAACCTCCTCTTCCTTCTTCTTTACTTGCTCTCATGAGCTTTAGTTTTGAGAGAAAATTATAGTAGAATATTCTTACATCCCCACTCTCCATTCCTAGCGAGCTTGGAGCGTCGGTTACTTTATTAGGTGAAGCTGGAGCTTGGATCGGTTTCCTCGGGTGGATCATTTTCGGTAATGGAGGACCGGATTGCAAGCATGATCTGGAGCTCTTGAGAGCATACTAGATTCCAACCCAATTAGAGCAAATGAAGACGCTACAAAGGTTGTGCTTTCTATCTTGTTGTTTTTCTAGTTTAGGTGTTTGGTGTAGATTCTTAGGTGTTAAGTTTCTAGTGCCATGAAATTTTTGTTTTCGGATTCCGTATTGGCCGTGGGTTAGCGATGAGGGCACTAGGAACTTTCAATGGTATCATAGTCACCCAAATACCCTAAACTAGATAGATACGACTCCCGAATCCCGCCGGTTTTTGCCCCGCAAAAACTACAGTAAAACCAATAAGAAAATACATTATAATTTGATGTTTTGACTCCCCGCGGGCTCTCGGTTTGGACCGAGAAGCCGCAGAGAGGTGTATGGGGACCCTGGAGAGACCTAAGGAGGGCCCACACCCTCGAGCCTACCCTAAGATGTCATTGGGGGTGGGGACCCGAGCCCTGCCCAAATGGGCAGGCTCCGGTCTGCCTAACCACCTTGGCCACCTTGGGGTGGCCTAAACGGTGGGTACACCTTAGGTGCCTCCGGGTTAACTCTAATTTTATGCCGGGGTCCTCCGCGAAGTTTCGGATCAATCTGAGCTCATTTCGGACTCCCCAAGTGGATTTTAGCATGGAATTTTTGCTGGTTTTTAGCACACTTGATTTTCAGTGTTATGGAAAATTGAAGTTTTGGATATTGGTGTTTGGTATTCGATTGTCATGGTCTTAGTGATGGTTGCGTGTATCATAACGTTTGGTAAAACGTCATCTAATTGCTATATGTATCATTTAGAAGGGGTTACAGAATTGATACTCGCAAGTTTGCATGTTCTGTGATGGATATTGCTTAGTGGTTATGGTTGTGTTGGATTTGTCACGATGGATAGCCCGGTGTATGTAGTATTAGATGTTATTCTATGTGATATAATGTATATTCATATTGCGTGGCGAGCGTCCGACATGTGGACTGCCGTCACAGCGGCTTGTATATTATTCTTTGGGGCGCATCCTAGTTGCGGACTGTTAGTGATATATGCCTTAGAGGCCATTATTGTATAGTACTGGATTGTATATTGCATTTTGGAAGCTTGAGATATACACAGATATAACAACAGTCTTGCTCAACATGATAGTATGCTATCTGGTTTGATTCTATCTTAACATATGTATATGTTTCTTTTAACGTATCGCTAATATACGTTGATAGAGCCCTTAGGATGTTTTCTTGACTACCGACGTTGTGATGGCAGTCAGACTAGTAGAAGCTGGGTAGTCTATAAGCACATCCTTACACTTTTCCCTAGTCATAGGATTATCGAGACTGGGCATCAATACTCCATAGTAGACTAGTGTATATGCTTCTTATCTCCGTCAGGAGAGGTGGCCTGTCCCACAGCCATTGGTATACGGTACCAAAGATAGTATACATGTGCTCATTGGGTTATAATTTACACTGGACGAACTCGCTGGGAACTACTAGTTAGTATTATACCTATCATCAGTTAGCAGTTCCCCGGTGACATAAGTATAGGTTAATCCGTTGACTTGAAATCACTATTAGTCTCGAGTGTGTTCCCACTGTACTTAGATTACTACCCTACCACGGCTCAAATGAGTCGTGCAAACAGGTAGTACTTGGGTGCAGTCATGAAGCACTTGGAGGCAGTAGGGGATAAAAGGAATCCGTCTCTCCAAGTTTTGGGAGTTGATATAGCGTTGTGTACGGCTGGCCAATACACAAAGTCTCTGGCCAAGGCAAGTGAGATTTACTGGTAAGTATACCAGTAGTTTCTTAGGGTGTATTGGGCTCCACACCGACATGACTTATTGCACTATTACGGATCTGATGTTTACCACCCCCTAGGCCAGATATGCGATACTCTTAGACGAACATACCGGACTGTACGGAGAATGTCACATATAGGCTCAATAGGGTTTTCGGACGAGTTATCGTGTCGATCTTCCCTTCGACAGATACCTGGATAGCCATTACGTACGACTAGTGTCACTGACGTGCTTGTGGTTAAAACCACTGTCGGCGTATTGTCGAGTCTTTAAAGTACCACACAGAGGGTTTCCCGGTTCAGGCGAAACGGTGTAGTTTGCGTATGGTTTTACGCAGGGGTGTTCGATTGAACACATGTATTTATACATGTGCTTTAATCAGACGGTTTAGTACTACTAGCAAGTTTGAAAGACAGCCATTTTTTATGCTGGTATTATATTGCTCTCTTTTGGGTATTTGTATTTTAACACGAATACGGTATATATACTAATACATGCATTTGTATAAATACTGGTATTTGTGCTTTAATACAAATATATGTATTTCTTTCTAAATATGAATATACGTATTTTGTATTTTCGGTACAAATACGGTATTCGTATTTTAGTAGAAATACGGTATACGTATTTATTATAAATACGGGTTTTTAGTATACTTGTTTATATACACGCATTAGTATTTATTTATAAGTGTATGTATATGTATACTAGTGAAGTGGCCAAACACACTCTCACTCTCTCTCTTTTCTTCATCTTAAGTGAGGAAGTGTGTGGGCTTGTGACTCGCCCTAGTGAGTCACCAAGCCCACCCACTTTTTTGTTTTGAGAGTGAAGAGATAAGAGTGAGTGTGAGAGATATTTTCATCACTTGGAGAAATATCTCAAGTAGCCATCTTCTTCTTCTTCCTCAATTATCTCTCTTGAGTTGTGAGGATTAAAAGAGAGCATTTAGTTTCACAAACTACACCGCTCTAAGCATCTTGTCTTAGCAAGATTTAATCTTTAGATGCTTCGGACAAAGCCATCGCCTGAATCGGCATCCTCGGGTGGATCGTCTTTGACACAGAAGAACGGATTCGAGTGCTCGTTCCATCAACCCAAGGAGCTTATGGAGTCCACCTTTCAAGACCCGAAGGACCATCTACAAAGATTGTAATCTCAACCGAGTAGTTAAAACTCTAGTTAGGGTTTGTTTAGTATAGTGTTAGGGCTTGTATCCTAGGGATTTAGTATATTGTCCTCAAAGTTTTAAGTTCTTGATTTCGCATATCCATAGTTAACACGACAAGGAGCACATATACACTTACACTGGTATCAGAGCCTACCCAAACACTTAACTAACTGAATAGATAAAGTTTGAAGTTTCGAAACCGAAATAACTCCGAAATGATAAAATCTAGATCCAATTTTCTGTCGATTTTAAAAGAGATTATAATTTATTTTAAATAAGTGTAGAATGCTCCTCATAAAGTAACTAGAACACCAGAGAAAAACGAGCCACTCGGTCCAAGAAAAAACCGCCAAAATTGGTGATTTTCTCGCCGTGGCCGGTTTCACTGTGGACTTCTGTCTCATGCTTCTTGTGGTGTTTTGTACTCTTGGATTTAGGATTTATGGTATTGTTTGATTTTGCCAGAATTTCATCTAGTGTTATCTTTGTGCTTAGGCAACACGGAGTGTTTCTAAATCGAAATTTTAACATCATTTATTCGCTTTAAGTTCGTATATATGTTTCTAAACATCGGCTAATTGCTATACGTCGATTAGTAGGGATTTTACATATCTAGTATCTTGTTTGCGGTTTGTGGATATGAAGTATTAAATCATCGTGATTGAATAGCCGGGGGGATATGAGAAGAGTGTTCTTTTCTTTCATTCATGTAATTTATAAAATGATGTAATATTCTTTTGCGGGGAACAACCGGGTTGAGATTGCAGCCACCGTTGTATTATTTCATTTACTTTTTCTTGCACCTAAGATAGACCCAAGGTGGGTTATACAAACTATCGGGTTCTTAAAGTGCCGAGTAGCCTACTCATCTCATTGAGGGAGGTTGCTTCACTTCGGAAATTTGGCCGGTAGTTTGCCGCACCCATAGGGATCTAGGGTGTGGGTTGGCTATTCATCACGACCGTGGAATCTGCTTTTCGTTCTAGGCTAAAACGAAACACGAAAATCCTAGTATATCCAATATATTCATCAGTGTTACTTGTGTTGTGATCTGTGATCTGGAATGGCTATTATTGCGTGAGACAAATGGATATATATACATATATATAGATTATATATAATAAACGTTGCTTATGTTTTAGATCCACGCTAGCCCTGCCCCCGCTCTGCCGTTAGTTAAGTAACCTAACGGTGCATGACAGGGCCCCATGGCGAATGCGGATGGTATAAGCGTACATTCTATTTTCGTTTCTTTCTACAATGATAGGGTTAAATGATGGGACCGCATTAATATTGTTTAATACAAAGAAAACAAACCAAAGTTAAATCGTTAGAACAATTTCAAAACTACTCGGTTCTCTTTAAAAATAAGTTTTAAATGCGGAGCCTAAACCACTCTTTTTAAAAGCATCATGGTTCCTTCGACTATATCAAGTTCATTATGATCACGGTTTTCGCCAAAACCAGCATTAGCCCTCCGTCATTTCAGATGGGTATTTAATAGTATTCAAGGTATGTATTTTGACCTTCGCCAAAGCATAGTGATCAGTAGCTACTGGGTATTGATCTGTAGCATAGATAGATGTGTTAATCTGGGACATGCGTACAGCTATTTTGGCCTTCGTCAAGGGTTTAAACGAATGGGTTCAGATTAACCTGGACATTGACGGGTAGAACTTGACTTCTGTCTTATGATATTTTGGCTTTCGTCAAGGTCATAAGCGTCTGGGGCAAAAATCCACACCGGGAGTTTCAAAGGAAAAGGAAACTTGCTAGTTTTGCATACCATCTGGAGTGTGATGATTTTGGTAATATTCCTTCAAAGTTGTCACACAGTGATAGTTGGATCCCGATCCCACTGTGAGTTTTATTACTCATCGGGAGAGTTTTTCACTTTACAATCAATGCAATAAACCAAGTAGGTTTCTGGAGCGGTATTAGCGAGGCTACGCCTCTAGGGAAAAAAGTTATTTAATTAAGTAACTTCACGAAAGCGTTGTAAAACCTCCCTCGAAGTACCGACATTATCCTGACTAAAGGTTAAGCAAGAATTGTTGGGTGCGATTAATTCCGACTAATTCTTCTTTTATGGTTTTAAGAAGGATTTGAGGAAACAGTGGGAGCTATCCTGTTTAGATAAACTAATAATCAATCTAAACTTGCAAAAATATCATGCTGAGTATTTCTTCTCTCTCCTAATTGCAGCAACCAAGATGAACGGGCTTAAGTTACTACTAGATAAAAATATATTGACAGGACCAAACTATAAAGATTGGCAAAGAAATGTCCAGATGACCATTACCTATGACAAGCTGGGCTACCTCCTTACAACTAAAGCACCGCCGTCCCTGGTCCAGATTCCACCGTTGAGGATATTAAAATCCGTAAGACATGAGAATTAGAATGTGAGAAATCCAAGTGCCTCATGCTGTCCTCAATGGATAATGAACGCCAGCGGCGGCAAAAGAAGACGGACTTAGCTTCCATCTTCCTTAATACCAAGGATTTATATGGAAAGCAATCTCATATCGCAAGATACGATACCTCGAAGAAATTATTTCAGATGAGGTTAGCTATCGGGTCATCTGTAGGGGACCATGTCCTTAAGATGATCAGCTACATTGAAGAGCTCACAGACCTTGGGACCACTTTGGAGAATGAGTTGTATACAGACTTGATTCTACGGTCTCTCCCCTCTACCTATGCCCAGATTATATTGAATTTCAATATTCAAAGGAAGGAAGTTACACTTTCAGAGCTCCTCAACATATTGAGGAGTGCAGATGGCACCCTAAAGAAAACCAGTGAGACACCCGCTCTGCTTATTGGGGAATCTACTTCCACTAGATCCAAGGTGAAAGTCAAGGGGAAGAAGAAGAAGACCCCCACCAAGCCGAAAGGTGGTGTCAGTAAGGTACAAAGGAAGGGCAAGGCAAAAGTTGCGGGCCTATAGTAGGAAAAGAGGAAAGCTTCTATTGTCACAGGAAAGGTCATTGGAAAAAAGACTGCAGGGCTTGGAAAGCCAAGAACCAGTATTCGAAGCAAGTTATGGGTTCTGCTTCACGTGTGTTTATGATTGAAAACTGTTTGTCAATCAACTCTACTTTCTGGGTATTGGATACCGGTTCAGGATCTCACATCTGTAATTCATTGGAGGCACTGAAAAGCCGTAGAGTTATAAAGACAGATGATATAACCCTCAGGGTTGCTAACGGAGCGAGCGTGGATGCTGTTTCCGTAGGGGAATATCACCTAGGGTTGACAAGTAGACAAATTTTGGTTTTGCATAACAGTTTTTTGTTAGGAATATGTATGCCCTAGAGGACATTATTGTATGATATAGTGGATGCTTGGACATATATAGAGAGGACTTTCTGCTCGACATGGTAGTATGCTATCTGGTTGCTCTTTATCTTAACATGTACACTTGTATTATTATACTGTCTCTCTGATACATGTTGATAAAGCCCTTAGGATGTTGGATTGACTACCAGGACTATGATGCAGATCATACTAGTAGGGCTTATGTAGTCCGCAAGCACATCCTTTAACAGTTCCTAGTCGAGAGAGTATCGAAACAGGGCATCGATATTCCAAAGTAGACTAGTGTGTACGTTTCTTGACCCTGTATGGGGCGATGGTTTATCCCACAACCATTGCTGTTTGACATCAAAGATTGTGCACAGGTGCTCATTAGAGAATGGGTACACCAAATAGGACTCGCCGAGAACTCCTAGATGGCACCATACCTATCGTCAGATAGCAGTTCTCTGGTGACACTTGCACATGTTAGTCTATAGACCTGAGATCGTCATAGTGCCTTATATGGTTCCTACTGTGCTTTGATTTCCTCCCTACGACGATGTCACGCCCCGCTTCCCAGAGTACGCTAAATTGGGCACGTGACATAGCCAACCATGCTACCTGTGGGTAGGAAGTATCCATCCACAGTCACATTACGGCTGTAGAGATATCAAGAACAAAATAAATCTATCTAAAACATGTCCATAAGCCAAGATAACATGAGTCAAGAATAATAAAAGTGCGGAAGCAAAAGATCCAATACAAGTAACTGGAATGTACGTCCCATAATGCGGGCTCACATCAGGAATAAACTGCAGAAAAATAAAAGAACTAGCTACTACTGAAACCTCACTGCTCAGCCTGCTGACTGAAATACTCCTGCCCGGACTGCAGCAAAGGTACGGAATCTAGGCCATGCAAAATCCAGACGTCAGCGCGTCATGTCATCAAGTAATAGAATAAACAGGGTAACAGGCAATGCAAGTATAAACATGAATGAAAAGCAGGTGTAACAGTAATATAAATCAGGGCAGTGAAGGGTAGTGTGCAGTGAGTAAACTAAACTGTTCTATTGGGTTTTCTACTATAAAGTCTTCGAAATCAATTTGATGAATCATTGATGTAACTCAATAGTATCCCGTGCATGCCCGGGACCACGGTCTACAGACTCTCGGGCTGAAACCGAGACGTGCCGCTAGGCACTAACAGGAAAGGAGTACAGATCAACGATGTCAGCAACATCGTCACGAGGCGGGCCTAGCCTCTAAAACTGATCAGTATAAGCGAGCAACAGTCGAGTTACAAGTCAGGATTTCATCATTGATTTCCCCATGCCCCCAAGTTATATGTGTCAAGTCAGGTATTCCGTAATCAAGAACTAATGCCAACCCAGGATCAGGTAAGAGCCGGTTTTTCTGGATAGACAACAGGAATGGTCTGTGAGGACTACATGTCAGGTTTGTTGGCATTAGACACAAGATCGGGTAACGGGTCAATCCATAGTGCAACAGGTCAAGTTAAGTAGTGTACGGTACCATATCGGGTCAATCGATATGTGTGTAGCAAGTCAGGCCAGGGTGTAAAAGATAACATGTGGGTACTCATAAACAGCTAGCATAATCCTGGTTATAAATAAACAAGCATGGTACTATTAGAGTAATAAACGGGCACAGTAACATGATAGCAATAGGTGCAGATTAAACTACTCAGTTGCACAGTTATCAGTTTGGCTTAAGGAATACTTTAACGTTTCAGGGACGCAGTATAACACGTGTGGACGATGAAATCACATTAATATGTATTAAAACAATCTAGAGATGCAATTGAATATGAATAAAGCTAAAGGCATGCAATCGGTCGTCCGATAGGGCAAAACTACAAAAAAGGGTAATATAATTAATAAACAATTGTGAGTATGTGATTTAACATTTAAATGTGATTATGTATACTTATTAAACTAAATGCAATGGTTACCTTTCAAGTTCTAAATCTGAAATAATATAAATAGATGCAGACGGAACGTCGAAATGTTATAAGACGATGCATGGGGTGCTAAATCCAAACTACATGTATGTTATATATATAGAATAGGTATAGAATGATTCAAATAGCATGTAGCAAGATTAACTTGCCTCGATGGGTCGCGAAACGGAAAATGGAACGTTACACGTCGGCGGGGAAATATCGCGACGTGCGCACGGTTCACCGAATGAACCCGAACGACGAACAGTGGAGTCACACGGGTCAGGGGTCCTGGCTGGAACGTCGGGGATCGTCGCCGGCACGGTCGGATTCCGGCCGTGGAGAAAACAGTGAATAGTTAAGAAAAGATTTCACAAGGAAAGTGGAAAAAGAGAAGAAGAAGACGATTGTACAGTGGTAGGGTGTTCTTGGTTATCAGGGGTGTCGACACAGGGCGACGCCGACGAAGGTTGCCGGCGTAGTGACTTTCCGGCGAAGGCCAGTGGGTTGCAGGGGGTACAGCTGTGGTCCTGGGTGGTTCGGCAGAGGGCGGTGGTGATGGTTTGTAGGGCCAGGACATGGAGAGGGATGCGAGGAGGTGACGAGGGTAACGACGACGAGTCACCGGCGAAGTTGGGCTTGCGGAAGATGGCAGCAAACGGCCTCATCGGGTGCAGTGGGTCCTCGGGAACACTGGAAGGAAGAGAGGAGAGCAAGGAGGTGGAGAGGGCTGTCACAAGGGTGAGACGGAGGTGGCGACGACTAGGTAGGGTCAGTGGAGATGGGGCGGTGAAGGTTGGTTTAAGGTTTGAGTATGGGTTTTTGAGAAAAGAAACGGGGATGAAGAAAATATAAGGAGGGAGAGAGAGAGATACTCGGGGAGGAGAGAGAGAAATATTGAGAGAGATAGAGAGACGAGAGAGAAAGAGACGCGGTAGAGAGAGAGAGATCGAGAGGAGAGAGATAGAGAGGAAGAGAGAGATCGAGAGGAGAGAGAAAGATTTGAGGAGAAAGAAAATTGGCTTCTAGCACCAGAGAGAGAGAAAGAAGAGAGAGAAAGAGAAGGAGAAAGGAGAGAGGGAGAGAGAGTGTGGGGCCCGGGGTTAAATGTGAATTGTTGCGATTGGTTCGTGGGTTTAAAATGGTTAGGGAAAAATTTTATGAAAGATTTTCCAATCTTTCATAGGCTGGAACAGTGGGGAACAAAAATCTTCAGTGTAGAAATAATATTAGAATAATTTTATGGGTTTAAAATTTTGATAACAGGCAAACACTTTGGCTGATTAAAAAAATTTAGAAAAAGGGATTTGGCGAAAATACAAAATATTTCAGAATTGCGCCCGGGTCGGGTCCAAAAATTTGAATTCGAAAAATGAAAATTATTGGCGGGTTCCAAAAATTAAAATGAAGGATTTTATAATTAAAAAGCATACCCCTAAGAACGGACGCACGCAGATGCGCGTAGCCATCCAAACACGTCCGTTTCACTGAACGGGACGAGAACACGATGGAAGGACGCTACCACAGGGTTAGGGTGACAAGCAGACCTTGTCAATTATTTTTAATTTAATTTTTGATGACTTAAATTGTTATATGTAGAATATGAATTGTCGGGGTAAGTACAACTAGCAACAGTCAAGAAAGATAAATGAAATAAATACCATACACTATACATACGGTAACTGAAATTTGTAGAACTGGACTCGGTTGTTACATTATACCCAACTACAAAAAGAATTTCGTCCTCGAAATTCCAAGAACACAAAAGATAGACGACAGGCAAACTACAAGAAAAGATGGGGAAACTTCTGCCGGATTTCATCTTCTCATTCCCAAGTTGACTCTCCATGTGAGCGATTACCCCAAGAAACAATTACAAGAGGGATAACCTTGTTCTTAAGAACCCTTTCTCTTCGATCCACGATTTCAACCGGTCTCTCCTCAAAAGTCAAATCTGCTCGTACCGTCAGCTCCGAAAGATCCAATACATGCGTTTCATCCCAAACATACTTACGGAGTTGAGATACGTGAAATACATCGTGCACATTCGCCAAGGACTGCGGTAACGCCAAACGATACGCTACCTCACCAACACGCTCCAAGATCTCAAAGGGTCCAACAAATCGATGAATGAGCTTTCCTCGACTTCCAAAACGAATCACCCCTTTAGTCGGTGATATCTTCAAGAATACCAAATCACCCATGGCGAACTCTAGAGGTCTTCTCGACATATCTGCCCAACTCTTCTGTCGGTCTTGTGCTGCTTTCATATGATTCCGAATAGCGTTAACTTTCTCAACTGTCTGCACAACCAAATCTGGTCCCAACAATCTTCGTTCACTGACATCGTCCCAACAAACCGGTGAACGACACTTGCGGCCATACAAAGCTTCGAATGGAGCCATCTGAATTGTCGCCTGAAAACTGTTGTTGTAAGAAAACTCCACCAAATGTAGATGATCCTCCCATGAACCCTTGAAGTCTAATATGCACGCTCTTAACATATCTTCAAGAGTTTGGACGTTCTCTCCGACTGACCATTAGTTTGAGGATGATAAGCTGTGCTAAACTTCAATCGAGTCCCCAAACTTTCTTGTAAACTCTTCCAGAAGTGTGATAAGAACCGAGTGTCACGATCGGACACGATGCTCGCCGGTACTCCATGCAATCTTACAATCTCCTACATGTACCACTCTGCCAAAGTTTCTGTTGACTGACCAACCCAAAAAGGAATGAAATGAGCTGCTTTAGTCAAACGATCAACAATCATCCATACTGCATTGTTGCCCTTTGGACTTCGCGGTAAAGCAGTCACGAAATCCATGGTTATATGTTCCCACTTCCACTGAGGAATCGGAAGTGGTTGCAATAAACCAGCAACCCTTTGATGTTCAGCCTTAACTTGCTGACACACCAAGCACTTTGCCACAAAGCTAGCAATCTCCCGTGTCATGCCTTCCCACCAGAAATGCTGTCGTAAGTCTCGGTACATCTTCGTGCCTCCTGGATGTACGGAATAAGCTGAACTGTGTGCCTCCTTCATAACCTCTTCGCGAATATCTCCCTTTGGCACACACAAATGGCTACCATATCTTAACGAACCATCTTCATGTATCAGTAAATCTGTTCGTAGTCCAGCTTCAACCTGTTCTCGAAACTTTTGCAATCTAGGGTCCTGCGATTGCGCTGCTTTAATATTCTCGATCAATGATGAATGTACTTGCAGCTGCATCAACTGTCCCGAAGAACGCGGTAGTACAACCTCCAAATCAAATCTTCGAAAGTCTTCCACGAGTTCTTTCTGCGTAGTCAACATCTGAATGGCTAGTAACCGACTGAGCGCATCCGGTACAACATTAACCTTCCCCGGATGGTACTTGAGATCAAGATCGTAGTCAGCCATCAGCTCTAACCATCTACGCTGCCTCATATTAAGCTCCTTCTGTGTGAACACATACTTCAAGCTCTTATGATCTGTGAAAACTTCGACCCTTTTGCCCAAAAGGTAATGTCTCCAAATCTTCAAAGCGAAAATCACAGCCGCAAGCTCTAAGTCGTGAGTTGGGTAATTCTTCTCATGGGTCTTCAACTTTCTTGATGCGTACGCTACAACCTTCCCATGCTGCATCAAAACACATCCCAATCCTTTCCCAGATGCGTCGCTGTGAATCACCAATCCTCCGGAATTGTCTGGCACGGTCAGAATAGGGGCGGTTATCAATTTCTGCTTCAACGTCTCAAAATCTGACGCACATCTATCCGTCCACATGATTAAGAGAAGTTTTGTCGATCAAAAATATTTACCGCAATCAAGAACGGCGTCACATGAAGCTAGCCGGTGAATACGGGTCGGTCCACAGGGATGTGTAAATCTTCTTTAAGTTCTTACGAGTTAATTCCAAATGGTGTTTGGATTTATAATTAAACCTAAAAATTGAAGTTGTATGAGACTAGGATTAGAAACTTGCTAGGATTAGGTCTAGGGAAAATTTGGTAAACAAAGATTTACATCTCTTTCCATTGCTATTAATTAAAGATATCATATTAGTGTTATGGTAAATCTTAACAAAGGGAATTAGGATGATTGGGAAGATTGATTCTTCCTCTAGATCCTTGTCCTTCCTTTCTTAATCTTTACCCTAACCTCCATGGAAAACCTTAAAATCCGGGCCTTTAGACTACGGAATCACCGTTACCTTGAGGGTAAAAGTGCCGTAGGGAGCGGAATAAAAAGGTATGCATGGAGTTCTAGTGTTCATAAAAGTTTAGCAACGAAAAGAGATGAGAGATCTTCGTCTCTCAAATCCTTCCCTATTCCTAACCCTAACAAGCGAGGAAACTACTCGCTCATTGAGGGGATGAAAGAAGACAAGAGTTTATTCAAGAGAGAAAACATCATTGCAAATTAATAAAAGCTAAAATAAATTAAACTAAGGCGAGAAAGTAAATTACCTAGGGCAGATAAAAAAAACTAGAACTAGGGCAAGAGAAATAACCTACTTACTGTTGATGCACTCTAACTTCAAGAAAACAGAATTTTATTCATGAGAAGAGGCATAAGAAAATACAAGGTCATGGGTTCTATTTATAGGACATAGAAACCCTAGGGCTACAGATTGCACCGCATGTCTAAAGTTACAAATATACCCCTAGAAAATCTTTTCACAGCCGCCAAGGAGTTATGGAAAAATTCTCTGCACATTAGGGCATCAAGTAGCCGCGGAACCGCGGCATGGGCGCGCTTGGGCCGCGGTTCCGCGGCCCTTTAGTGGAGTTGTCTGATGGGCTTTTCTGGGCTCTTTCAGATTCTTCTGTTAATTTAATTTCTTCAGTTGTTTTTCCATTTGGGCTTCTACAGTGATTCCAGATCTTCAGTGAACACTTGTGCCGATCTTTTAACCGTCTTTCGTGCAAATTTGGATCTTGAGTTGCCTTGTTGATGGTGAACCGTTCTTCTGCCGGGCTTTACTAAGATCTTCCTAACTGTTGGTCAAAAGTCCTTCTTTTGTTTCGTCTTTTGTGTTTTTCACTGTTCTTACTTCCAGAACCTGTAACCTGTAACATGTAGCAGACATGGGTCAAAAGCACCTGTTTTTATTGTAAAATGCATAAGAATGGGGAATACAAAATGCAATATTATGTTATGAACAAATACCCCCAAACTTATCTTTTGCTCGCCCTCGAGCAAACTTATTATTTAAATAAAAATCTAACCTAGCCACACTTTCGCAGGGAACGCGATTGCACTGAGCTCGTGCAACAAGCCGTTAAACCTCTAGGTGTCCCTAGTAAGAGGAGTGTTGTCTCCTGAGGGTTTTCAGCGGATACTACCCACAAAATCCTATCAACTTGGTTTTTCGACTTTTGTTCTCTAATTAGGTTTTCTAACAAGGAAATCTATTATCGTCGACCCGCAAATTATCCACCCGTATTCTTCACACTTCCTCATTATTTAACTTAAGATTACATATATCCTATAGAATTACCTAGCTTTCGGCATTTCTTAAGTTTTCCTTCTAGAGTTCCATCTCCACTTAGGAAGTTCTATCAACTCTATTAAAGATACAAGTTTTATTCTTCACTCCTTTCTCTCATCTAAACTCTAATCACATATCCCCACGTGTGTGTAAATATCACCCCTACACTTGGAAATTCAAATCAAGCAATCGTACTCTCGTCCATTGTCAAAAGCACTTATTAATTGGTGATCTTTCGCTTTCACATCCTTCATGCGACTGTTAATACTTCTTGAGGTACCAACAACCGATTACAAGATGCGTTAGCACTTTTAAGCATACTTCCTAGCTTTGCAATACCCAAGGCTTTTAGCAGTGACTCCCAAACCAGTTGGTCTAAGGCACTAGGTGATGAAGCACCCTCGCTAAATATTTTTCTATTTTTACAGCCTTAAGTAATCACAAAAACCAGTGTCCATTTTTTTCTTTATTCACTTTTTTTTTTTGTGCTAAAGACTTTAGACAAGAGTATTTCAAGGTCTCTTCTACTAATCCAAGTTTCAAGGTGCGTGTTTGTGCATTTTGTAGGGTATATGTTTTCAGAATCTAGACTTAAGCTAGGAACTATTTTTCAAACTTATTCTCTAATAAAAGTTTTAATACTTTTCCTTCGTTTCGACTTAGCCCAAGAACTGAACCCAAAATTTGCCTATTTCTAAATAATCTACAAAGACAAATACTTTCTACCGTTAAACTCTAAGAAAGGTTATTTTTAGGGTTTTTAATTTGCTAAGTCTAAGATTTAGTTTTTTCCTAGCCAGTTAACCTATTTATCAAACTCAAGTCAATTAACCAGATTTGAATACATTAATTTTTATAATTTTTGAATTTTTTCAATTTTTATGGGTTTTTCTGTTTTCTAATTTTTTTTTATTTTTCAAATTTTTCAAATTTTTATGATTTTTTATAAAAATGCAATGCAGAAATTAAATATGCAAAAAGGGAAAAAATATATACAATATGCTATGCAGAAGATAACTATATACACTACCCTCTCCCCCAAACTTGAGCAGAGCAGTGCCCTCACTGCCCGGCCCCACGTCGCGCTCGTGAACGTGAACGTGATCTATCCCCTCTCGCCAAAAGTGTTTGGATCCCCCTCTCAATTTCCGTCAACCGACGGTCGTGATCTCGTGCGGTCGCGCGAAACTCATCCCTCAAAGAATCAATCCCTCTCACTGCCCTCCGCATCAATCGCGCATGCTCTTGGGGGGTTAGCTCTTCCCCGCTCGAAGTCGAGCTCGAGCTCGGGGTGTGTGCAGGTACATGTTCTGCCAGGTCGGTCCGTGTCCAAATATCCGTTAGTCTAGAGTAGGACGACGAGACGCCCTCTAAAAGTGGTCGGACCGGGGTACCGTCTATCAAATATGAGTCAAATTCCTCGGCTGGGAGGAAATAACGGCAGAGCTGGGTAACTAGCATGGGGCATGGGTATACAGGACCTCGTTTACCCGAACCTATGGAGTAAAGCAAAACTGTGCACATGTCGAATCTAGGGTTTTTCGTCATTAAAGTATGAACGACATGTAAGGAAGGGGTGAAAAAGGTTGTGTTGTGAGAACTTCCAAAAATATTGTTTTGTGCCCACCGGCACACAGTTAAAACATTTGCGAAGAGGGTCCGTGCTTGGATCCCCTTGCGCGGTTCTCGCGCACAGTCATTACCCATTAAAGGAATATAATCTTCAAAGCGAAGGGGTTGTTCGTGTGCGGGGACACGCGGTATGAGTGTAACCTCGTGTATCATGTCCCTGTCGATGCGAATTTCTTGAGTTCCCCAATTCAATTTAATATAACCTAAGTTGTCTAGGCTATTCTCTTCCATTGACTCATAAAATTGGGTGACTAAGCTAGGGACAGCAAATGCAGATCCATGGTTATAGAGGAGGAAATTCCATCCCCTCTGTGCAATTTCGTGTGGGAAGTATGATCCATAGATCTCATGTGCAAACACAGGGGAAAAGTCCCTTTCAAATTGGAATTTATGAGCCATATAGATGTGTGCAGGAAAATGTATGTAATAACAGAGAGGAAAGACACAGATGTACCTCCCCCGAAAATTTCAGGGGGTGAAGCTTCTGATGCGCGGCGGATCAGCGGCTGGAGGCGGCGGATGCGGCGGTTGCGCGGCGGGTTGGCGGCGGCACAGCGAAATTCTTCTGGAACAGATCGGTGGCGGCGCTAGGGTTTTAAGGAGAATGAAAGAATTAGGGTAAAATGACAGGGGGGGTCGGGTGCCTTTAAATAGGGGGGAGGAGGTGAGTTTGCAAAAAACACCCTCTAAAGAGAGGGTTTTATTTGTAAATTCAGCTATTAATCTGCAAATTTGCAATTTGGTCCCAAATTTTTTTTTTTTTTTATTTTTTATTTTTTATGGTATTTTGGAAATATATATTTACAAATTATATACACACCCCCAAACTTATTTGAACTACTGTTTTGAAAAAAATATGAAATTTGGGGGTGAAAGTGGAGGAAAATTACTCAGTGTAGATCGGCTCCTGCAAAAGCAGGAGCTCCTCCGAATGGTCCGCTGAGAAGAACGGTTTCAAACGATGTCCATTTACTTTGAATAAAGTACCATCTTCTGGATTCTCAAGATCAACCGCACCGTGCGGATAAACGGTGCGGACTACAAAAGGTCCTCTCCATCTGGACCGGAGCTTGCCCGGATGAAAGTGTAACCGAGTATCATATAATAAAACCTGTTGACCTGGTTTAAATGTCTTTCGCAAGAGGTTTTTATCATGAAATACCTTAACTCGATTCTTAGCAATCACGGCATTATCATATGTCTCATCCCGCAGCTCCTCCAATTCATTCAATTGCAGCTTTCTATTGCTGCCCGCATCTCCTAGAGATAGATTCAGCTCTTAAATGGCCCAAAATGCCTTGTGCTCAATTTCTACTGGAAGGTGGCAAGCCTTCCCGTAAACAAGCCGGTAAGGAGACATGCCGAGATCGGTCTTGTATGCAGTACGGAAAGCCCATAGTGCATCGATCAATTTTAGTGACCAATCTTTACGGTTTTTAGAAACCGTTTTCTCCAAGATTTGCTTAATTTGTCTATTCGAGATCTCGGCTTGCCCACATGTTTGGGGATGGTATGGCGTTGACAGCTTATGGGTGATAGAGTATTTGCGCATTAAGGACTCAAAAGTCCTATTACAAAAGTGAGAACCATTATCACTTATTATCGCGCGAGGGTGCCCAAATCGAGAAAAGATGTGATCTTTAAGAAATCGAACGACAACCTTGTTATCATTCGTTCGACTCGGCATCGCCTCGACCCATTTTGAAACATAGTCAACAGCCAAAAGAATATACACATTTCCAAAAGAATTAGGAAATGGTCCCATGAAGTCTATACCCCAAACATCAAAAATGTCTACAACCAAAATAGGTTGGAGCGGCATTTCATTTCTCCGCGATATCCGGCCCAAGTGTTGGCACCGGGAGCAAGTTTTGCAGTATTCGAATGCATCTTTGAAGAGTCGTGGCCAATAGAAACCACACTGCAAAACTTTCTCGGCTGTCTTCTTTGGGCCAAAATGCCCGCCACACGCTTGATCGTGGCAAAAAGACAGCACACTCTTACCCTCATTTTCAGGTACACACCGGCGAATGATTTGGTCGGAACAATATTTAAAAAGATAAGGTTCATCCCAGTAAAAATGCTTTACTTGGGACAAAAATCGTAATTTGTCTTGTTTCGACCAATCTTTAGGTATCAAGCCGGTGGCTAAGTAGTTTACAATATCGGCGAACCATGGTTCGCAAGAAACAGTCAAGAGTTGCTCATCGGGGAAAGCATCAGTGATAGGCAGTTCAAGTGTAGGCGACGAAGGAAGTCGTGAAAGGTGATCGGCTACTACGTTTTCACATCCCTTTTTGTCCCTTATAATAAGGTCAAATTCTTGCAGCAAAAGGATCCAACGTATTAGCCTAGACTTAGCATCCTTCTTCGCAAAAAGGTGGCGAAGAGCTGAGTGATCCGTGTACACTATAACTGGAGAGCCGATTAAATAAGGCCGAAATTTCTCAAGTGCAAACACAACCGCTAAAAACTCTTTTTCTGTTGTTGTGTAGTTTAATTGGGCCTCATTTAATGTTCGGCTAGCGTAGTAAATTACATGTGGCATCTTGTTGATGTGCTGTCCAAGAACAGCACCAATTGCAAAATCCGATGCGTCGCACATAATTTCAAAGGGATGCGTCCAGTCTGGAGATGAAAGGATGGGCGCAGAAATGAGTGAGTGTTTCAAAGACTCGAACGCTTTCATGCAAGTTGAGTCGAAAACAAAAGTAGTGTCCTTGGCCAACAAGAGAGTCAAGGGTCTAGCAATCTTGCTAAAGTCCTTGATGAACTGTCTATAGAAACTGTAAGTCCACGTTGCGACCCCCGGTTCTTACGGGGAGGCGGAAACGGTATAAAAAACGAATTTTTATCGCAAGAGGCAACATGGACTAAACTATGGTCGGGATCGTTGTCTAAACTAAAACTAGCAAACTAAGCTAAAGATATTTAGCTACTCGGATGAAGATGGTTATACCTAAACTTGAACTCCTTCTCTTCAAGCTCCGATGGTGGTTCGATGGCTCCTTCTCGTTGTCTCCGTACGCCGAAGATAGATCCACTTGAAAGCTCCAACCTTTAGCTCCTTCTTCGTTCTTTGAAGAAACTAGTTCACTTGGTTTGCTAAACCTAGTGAACTAGAATGAGTAGAGATGATTTAGAATGGGATTTTATCTATGGTTCTTGATTCTCAACTCATGAGACAAGAGAACCATAGATCAAGAGAGGGAGCAAGAGGTTGAGGGTGAGAGCAAGAGGAGAGCTCAAGAACAAGAGAGAGAATGAGCAAGAAGGAATGAGCAAGTATTTTGTCTCTCACCCTCTCATAATCCAAAGCAATGATAACTCATCATATCAACAAAAGTCTTATGTGATGGTTGAAGTAACCATAACCTTATCATGTCATGCACTCATTTTACTCAAATGAACAAGCAAGAAAAAGTCTTTGGCATGAAATGATAACCATGGTTATCATGATGGTCAACTAGTCAAGCCTAGTCAACCGGTCAACAAGTCAACAAAAGTCAACAAGTCACCAAAGTCAACAAGTCAACAAAAGTCAACAAGTCAACAACCATATCACCATAATACTTAATTAATATAATAGTTAATCACATATCATATTCTCATTAGGGTTGAGCATAAAGTCAAAAAGTCAACGGTCAACTGTCAACAACCCTAATGAGAATCCGCTGCCTCTGCCTCCCTGTCAACTGTGCATACACACCCGCATCCGCGTTCCGAGGAACACGAATGCAAACTGGATAAATCCAATCCCATAAGGTATACTAGGATCTGGCTTAAACCAAAGCCCGCTAGTGTAAACTGTCCGGACACTGTACGTGCACAAGTGCACGGATGTGACCGAACCCTGTCGCAAAACCATGCGACCTGTCGCAATACCATGCGACCTCTACTCTTTTGCCTAAAGGCGAAAAGCTTTCTGTGTGGGACTCTAAAGACTCGATACTACGCTGGCAGTGGGTTTAACCACAGACCGCAAGCGGCACTAGCTGTGCGTAACGGTCCCCAGGTAATGCCGACAAGAAGACCGACGAGGCGAAACCCATCTGAACTCCTACTGAGCCTGAGTGTGACATTCTCCGTACAGTCCGGTCTGTTCGTCTGATACATCGCATGGCGGGCCTAGGGGGCGGTAAACGTCAGTCCCCCAATAGCGGTACAAGTCGTGCCGGAGTGAAGCCCAATACACCCTGAGATAACACTGGAAACCTACCAGTATATCTCGTTTGCCCTGGCCAGGGACTACTCGTGTAATGGCTCTCCTAGACACAGCGCGATGTCAACCCCCAATACCGGGAGAGACGAATCCTGTCTAACCGTCACTGCCTCCAAGTGCTTTGGGACTGCACCCAACCACCGCCTGTTTGCACGACTCCTTTGAGCCGTGGTAGGGTAGTGATCAAAGTACAGTGGGAACACACCCGAGGCGAAGTGACAGTGTCAAGTCAGCGGACTAAGCTGTACTCATGTCACCTGGGAACTGATAACTGACGATAGGTATAATACCAACTAGTCAGTTTCCGACGAGTCCTGTCCAGTGTACCCGTAACCTAACGAGCACCCGCATACTATCTCAAGTACGACGTACTGACGGCTGTGGGACAGACCGTCTCCCACACTGGGATGAGAAGCGCATGCGCTGGTCTACTCCGGAGTATCGATGCCCTGTCTCGATAGTCCTGCGACCAGGGACCTGCATAAGGATGTGCTTATAGATTACCCAGCCCCACTAGTGTGACGGCCATCACATCGCTGGTAATCAAGCAAAGATCCTAAGGGCTCTACTAATGTGTATAGGCGATATACAAAAATAAACACATGTACACATTGAAGTAGAAACAAACCAAGTAGCATACTACTATTTTGAGCAAGATTGTATATACAAGGTGAATATCCCAAGCATCCATTAAGTAATATACAAACCAGTATGATATAGTAATGGCCTCTAGGGCATATACACTAACAATCTCCCACTTGCACTAAGGCCATGTACTGGCGTATCGAAGACCTATCATCTCGATCAGCCGCTCGAACTGAGTCTGGGGCAGGGCCTTGGTGAATGGATCAGCAGTGTTATCTTCTGAAGCAACTCTCCGAACCTCGATCTCCTGGCGATCTACGATCTCCCTGATCAAGTGATACCGCCTTAAGATGTGCCTGGATCTCTGATGGGACCTGGGTTCCTTCGCTAAAGCTATAGCCCCGTTGTTGTCGCAATACAGAGGTATTGGATCAACAATGGACGGAACCACCTGAAGTTCTTTCAAGAACTTCCTTATCCAGACAGCTTCTTTTGCGGCATCAGATGCAGCGATGTATTCCGCTTCCATCGTCGAGTCTGCAACGGTTTCCTGTTTGGAACTCTTCCAACACACCGCCCCTCCATTGAGGGTAAAGACAAAACCCGACATGGACTTGGAATCATCCTTGTCACTCTGGAAGCTGGAGTCAGCAAAGGCCTCGATCTGGAGGTCTTTTCCGCCATACACCAAGAACATCTCCTTAGTCCTTCTCAGGTACTTGAGAATGTTCTTTACCGCTATCCAGTGTTTCTCCCCAGGGTTAGACTGATACCGGCTTACCACACTCAGTGCATAAGCTACATCCGGTCTGGTACACAACATCGCATACATTATAGAGCCTACCGCAGAAGCGTAGGGTATAATAGACATGCGATCCCTCTCCAAATCAGTCTTGGGAGACATCTCTTTAGAGAGGGTGATCCCGTGACAAGCCGGTAGGTTACCGCGCTTGGAATCTTCCATACTGAACCTCTTCGGTATGGTGTCGATGTACCTGGACTGTGAAAGTCCTAATATCCTCTTGGATCTGTCACGGTAGATCCGGATACCCAGAATGTATGAGGCATCACCCAGGTCTTTCATGGAGAACCTGTGTGACAAGAACCCCTTGACAGATTGTAGCATAGGAATGTCATTTCCTATTAAGAGAATGTCATCCACGTATAAAACGAGGAATACTACAGTTCTCGCTACAAATCTACTATAGATGCATGGTTCATCTGGATTTTTGATAAAGCCAAATTCTTTGACCGTCTCATCAAAACAGATGTTCCAACTCCGCGATGCCTGCTTTAGTCCATAGATGGACTTAAGCAACTTGCACACCTTTCCGCTGCTCCCACTCTGAATGAAACCCTCTGGCTGGTCCATATAGACACACTCCTCTAAATTTCCATTTAGAAAAGCTGTCTTTACGTCCATTTGCCAGATCTCATAATCGTGGAAGGCAGCAATGGCAAGAAGGATCCGAATGGATTTCAGCATGGCTACTGGAGAAAAGGTTTCGTCGTAGTCCAAGCCAGGTCTTTGACGAAAACCCTTTGCTACCAGCCTAGCTTTATAGGTCTCAACCTGTCCATCTACACCAATCTTCCTTTTGAAGATCCACTTGCATCCTACGGGTTTTACCCCGTCTGGAGCAATGTCCAACGTCCATACCTTGTTGGTGTACATGGACTCCATTTCGGTCCGCATTGCATCCAGCCATTTCACTGAGTCAATGCTCTGAACGGCCTGCTGGAAGCTAGTAGGCTCATCATAATCTATGATGCAATCCTCTCTATCCCCGTCTATAAGAAAACCGCAGTATCTCTCGGGCGGATGAGACTGCCTACTACTCCTGCGGAGCGGCGTAGGAATGTCCTGTTCTGTTGAACCCTCTGGTTCCACTAACCTTTCAGTAATAGTTTGTGGTTCTGGAATTTCTTCTAGTTCTACTGCGCTCCCACTAATTTCCTTTTCCAAGAACTGGTGTTCTAGAAAGTGGGCATTACGAGAAACAAGGACTTTTTGTTCCTCTGCGTAGTAGAAAAGATACCCCCTGGTGTTCTTTGGGTATCCCACAAACTTGCACAGTACTGAGCGTGCCTCAAGTTTGTCCGCATGCTGCTTTTTGACAAAAGCTGGACATCCCCAGATCTTCAGATATTGAAGATAGGGTTTCTTCCCACTCCATATTTCATATAGGGTGGTAGGCACAGTCTTAGTCGGAACTCGGTTCAAAAGGTATGCTGCTGATTCTAGCGCATATCCCCAGAATGATCGCGGCAACTCAGCGTTACTCATCATGGACCGCACCATATCCAATAGGGTGCGGTTCCGTCTCTCCGATACACCGTTATGTTGCGGGGTGTATGGAGGAGTAAGCTGAGAGAGAATTCCGTTCTCTTTTAAATAGTCCAGGAATTCGGCACTTAAGTATTCTCCACCTCGATCCGATCTTAGAATCTTAATACTTTTGCCGGTCTGTTTCTCTACTTCATTCTTATACTCTTGGAATTTTCCAAAGGCCTCGGACTTATGTTTCATTAAGAAGACATAACCGTACCTTGAGAAGTCATCCGTAAAAGTAATGAAGTAAGAATGTCCGCTTCGGGCATGTGTAGACATTGGACCGCACACGTCACTATGTACGAGTCCCAAGAGCTCGCTCGCTCTTACTCCTTGTCCAGTAAATGGAGTCTTTGTCATCTTTCCTTTGAGACAAGATTGACAAGTGGCATACGATTGATATTCGAACGCATTCAAATATCCTTCTGTATGTAACTTAGTCAACCTTCTCTCATTGATGTGACCCAATCTACAATGCCATAAGAAAGTCTGATTTATTTCTGGAGACTTTCTTTTGTGTGTATTCTGGACGTTGAAAATCTGTGGTTGGTTTAACACGTATATACCATTACTCAATGTACCTGACCCAATCAAAACTTGATTAAGGTGAATGTTTACAACATTACTTACAAACGCAAATTCATAACCTTCTTTAGAAACTAAAGATACAGAAATGATATTACAAGTTGCGTTGGGTACAAAAAAGCAATTACGCAAAACCAAAACATGTCCATCTGACATTCCCAGGTGATAGTCCCCCACGGCTTTAGCATCCATGCTAGCTCCGTTTGCAACTCTGAGGGTCATGTCACCTGCTTTCAAAACACTACGGTTTCTCAACGCCTGCAAAGAATTACAGATATGAGATCCTGATCCGGTATCCAATACCCAGGAAGTAGAGTTTATTGAAAGACAGTTTTCAATAACATACACACCTGAAGCTGAAGCTGCAACCTGCTTCAATTCCTGTGTTCTGGCCTTCCAGGCCCTGCAATCATTCTTCCAGTGTCCTTTCTTATGACAATAGAAGCATTCTTCCTTATCCACAAGCTTCCCCGCTATCTTTGTTGCTTTACCTTTTCCCTTCGTATCCACTTTACTAACACCGCCCCTTGGTTTGGCGGGGGCTTTCTTCTTCTTTCCCTTGGCTTTCGCCTTGGACCTAGAAGAAGATGATCCTCCTACAAACAAAGTGGATGTATCCCTACTTTTCTGTAGGGTGCCCTCTGCGCTCCTCAGCATGTTGAGGAGCTCTGATAGTTCAACCTCTTTTTCTTGTAGGTTGAAGTTCAGTATAAACTGGGCGTAAGTGGAAGGAAGGGACTGGAGAACTATATCCGTATATAGCTCACTCTCCAATGTGATCCCTAGGTCAGCGAGCTCCTCAATGAAGCCGATCATCTTTAGCACGTGCTCGGCTACTGATGATCCGACGGCCATTCTTGTCGAAAATAACTTTTTCGACGCTTCGTATCTTGCGATATGTGATTGCTCTCCATACAGTTCTTTTGTATGGAGCAATATGGACTCCATGTCCATATTCTCATGCCTCCTCTGATGTTCGTTGTCCATCGAGGCAAGCAGGAGGCACTTGGCCTTCGCGCTATCAATCTCCCAAGTCTTGCGGATTTCCTTATCCGCGACGCTGGAAGTTGGACCAGGGACAGGGGGAGCTTTGGTGGTAAGAAGATACCCCAGCTTGTCATAAGTGATTGCTATCTTGACATTCCTGAGCCAATCTTTGTAGTTTGGCCCTGTCAGTTTGTTTTTATCTAGGAGTAACTTAAGTCCAGTCATGTTGATTGGTCGCTGCAATTAGGAGAGAGAAGAAGAAACACTCAGCATGATGCTCTTGCAAGTTTAGAGTGGTTTTTAGTTTGTCTAAACAGGATGGCTCCCACTGTTTCTCGAATCCCTCCTCAAACCATAAAGGAAGAATTAGTCAGGATCAATCCCACCGTACAATACTTGCTTAACCGTTCAGCCAGGCCGGTGTTGGTACTTCGAGGGAGGTTT
This sequence comes from Agapanthus africanus, assembly GCA_030015575.1. NCBI lineage: Eukaryota > Viridiplantae > Streptophyta > Magnoliopsida > Asparagales > Amaryllidaceae > Agapanthus > Agapanthus africanus. The sequence goes on along the minus strand of CM057338.1, from coordinate 823,058,287 downwards.
TCCAACGCTTTCGCGAAGTTCCTTAATTAGAGAACCTCTTTTCCCTGGGGGCGTAGCCCCGCTAACACCTTTCTAGGCACCTACTAGGTTTATAGCATTGATCGTTAAGTGAGAAATTTCCCGAGGAGTAGCATATACTCACAGTAGGATCGGGATCCAAATATCATCGCGTGACAAAACTGAAGGAATCCTACCAGAATCATCACACTCCAAATGGTATGCAAATCTAGCAAGTTTCAGTACTTATGAAACTCCCGATGTGGATTTTTGCCCCATGCTCTTATGACCTTGGCGTGAGGTCAAAATGTCATAAGTCACATGTCAAGTTCGTCCCATCATTATCCAGGTTAATTTGAATCCACCCGTACATACCCTTGACGTAGGCCAAAATGGCAGTACGACTGTCTCAAACCAACGCATTCTATCTATGCAACAGATAAATATCCGGCAGCTACCAATCACTATGCCTTGGCGTGAGGTCAAAATACATAGCTTGAATACTACCGAATATTTAACTGAAATGATGGAGGGCTACGGATGGTTTTGGCAAAACCGTGAACGTAGTGAACTTGATTTGGTCGATGGAACGAGATAGCTTTTAAATGGAGTGGCTCAAACTCCGTATTTTAAAAGTTTGTTTTGAAAAGAACCGAGTGGTTTTTCGAAAGTGTTCCAACGACTTTAACTTGGTTTATTATCTTGCATTAGTTCTTTTAATGCGTGATATTCTTGCATTAGTTCTTTTAATGCGTCCCATCATTTAACCCTACCATTGCAGAAAACAACCAAAATATGACGTACGCTTATGCCATTCGCATTCGCCACTGGGCCCCGTCATTACCCGTTAGGTTACTTAACTAACGACAGAGCGGGGGCTGGGCTAGCGCGTCTGTAAAACATAAGCAACGCCTAAATAATAAGCAATGATAGACATTACAGATCACAGATGAATGCATTGGATATACTAGCAATCCGCAATCCTTTCGAGCCTGAAACGAAAAGCGGATAACACGGTCGCGGTGAATAGCCAAATACCCCACCCAAGACCCCTACGGGTGCGGCAAACTACCCGCCAAGTACTCGGTAGTTTGTGCACCCCTCCATGGGTCTATCCTAGGAGCAAAAACAGTAAAAAGAATTATACAATGACGGCTACAACCCCGACCCGGTTGTGCGGTCAAACAAATAATAATTATTACATCAATTTACATTTACAATGAATGAAAGAAAAACAAAAGCTCATCTCACATCCACCCCGGCTATTCACCCGCGACAGTCCAACACATTCATATACACATTCCAGCACATTACAGATCATGTATAACCCCGACTAATCGACTTATAGCGATTAGCCGACGTTCAATACATGCAAGCATCACAGATATAACCATCATAGTCAAAGTGCAGTGAAGTTCGGAAAAAATACGGAATTATAGGACCCCAAAAGGAAATTTCTTTTCTGGAAAATCTGGGCACATATAATATATTTTAAAAATCCCAAAACCAACACACAAACACACTGCACGAAAAACGATGCAGAGAAGACACCAAGTCGCGGCGGTTCAGCGGCGTCTAAGAAGGATCACGCGGTGGAAGCGCGGCACTTTAGGCGAATCACTGTATCGTTTTTCTTGGGTGTTCACACAAAACCCTGAGCCGAATTTAGGAGTATAAAGTTTTTCATTTTGAGCAGAAAAAATTTCAACAGAAACTCAGTTTTTGTGATTATCCGGTTTTGTGATTTTTTTCGGTTCCGAACTTCGTTACACTTCACTACCAAGCTAGTTTAAGTTTAGTTAGGCTCTGATACCACTGTAAGTCCACGTTGCGACCCCCGGTTCTTACGGGGAGGCGGAAACGGTATAAAAAACGAATTTTTATCGCAAGAGGCAACATGGACTAAACTATGGTCGGGATCGTTGTCTAAACTAAAACTAGCAAACTAAGCTAAAGATATTTAGCTACTCGGATGAAGATGGTTATACCTAAACTTGAACTCCTTCTCTTCAAGCTCCGATGGTGGTTCGATGGCTCCTTCTCGTTGTCTCCGTACGCCGAAGATAGATCCACTTGAAAGCTCCAACCTTTAGCTCCTTCTTCGTTCTTTGAAGAAACTAGTTCACTTGGTTTGCTAAACCTAGTGAACTAGAATGAGTAGAGATGATTTAGAATGGGATTTTATCTATGGTTCTTGATTCTCAACTCATGAGACAAGAGAACCATAGATCAAGAGAGGGAGCAAGAGGTTGAGGGTGAGAGCAAGAGGAGAGCTCAAGAACAAGAGAGAGAATGAGCAAGAAGGAATGAGCAAGTATTTTGTCTCTCACCCTCTCATAATCCAAAGCAATGATAACTCATCATATCAACAAAAGTCTTATGTGATGGTTGAAGTAACCATAACCTTATCATGTCATGCACTCATTTTACTCAAATGAACAAGCAAGAAAAAGTCTTTGGCATGAAATGATAACCATGGTTATCATGATGGTCAACTAGTCAAGCCTAGTCAACCGGTCAACAAGTCAACAAAAGTCAACAAGTCACCAAAGTCAACAAGTCAACAAAAGTCAACAAGTCAACAACCATATCACCATAATACTTAATTAATATAATAGTTAATCACATATCATATTCTCATTAGGGTTGAGCATAAAGTCAAAAAGTCAACGGTCAACTGTCAACAACCCTAATGAGAATCCGCTGCCTCTGCCTCCCTGTCAACTGTGCATACACACCCGCATCCGTGTTCCGAGGAACACGAATGCAAACTGGATAAATCCAATCCCATAAGGTACACTAGGATCTGGCTTAAACCAAAGCCCGCTAGTGTAAACTGTCCGGACACTGTACGTGCACAAGTGCACGGATGTGACCGAACCCTGTCGCAAAACCATGCGACCTGTCGCAATACCATGCGACCTCTACTCTTTTGCCTAAAGACGAAAAGCTTTCTGTGTGGGACTCTAAAGACTCGACACTACGCTGGCAGTGGGTTTAACCACAGACCGCAAGCGGCACTAGCTGTACGTAACGGTCCCCAGGTAATGCCGACAAGAAGACCGACGAGGCGAAACCCATCTGAACTCCTACTGAGCCTGAGTGTGACATTCTCCGTACAGTCCGGTCTGTTCGTCTGATACATCGCATGGCGGGCCTAGGGGGCGGTAAACGTCAGTCCCCCAATAGCGGTACAAGTCGTGCCGGAGTGAAGCCCAATACACCCTGAGATAACACTGGAAACCTACCAGTATATCTCGTTTGCCCTGGCCAGGGACTACTCGTGTAATGGCTCTCCTAGACACAGCGCGATGTCAACCCCCAATACCGGGAGAGACGAATCCTGTCTAACCGTCACTGCCTCCAAGTGCTTCGGGACTGCACCCAACCACCGCCTGTTTGCACGACTCCTTTGAGCCGTGGTAGGGTAGTGATCAAAGTACAGTGGGAACACACCCGAGGCGAAGTGACAGTGTCAAGTCAGCGGACTAAGCTGTACTCATGTCACCTGGGAACTGATAACTGACGATAGGTATAATACCAACTAGTCAGTTCCCGACGAGTCCTGTCCAGTGTACCCGTAACCTAACGAGCACCCGCATACTATCTCAAGTACGACGTACTGACGGCTGTGGGACAGACCGTCTCCCACACTGGGATGAGAAGCGCATGCGCTGGTCTACTCCGGAGTATCGATGCCCTGTCTCGATAGTCCTGCGACCAGGGACCTGCATAAGGATGTGCTTATAGATTACCCAGCCCCACTAGTGTGACGGCCATCACATCGCTGGTAATCAAGCAAAGATCCTAAGGGCTCTACTAATGTGTATAGGCGATATACAAAAATAAACACATGTACACATTGAAGTAGAAACAAACCAAGTAGCATACTACTATTTTGAGCAAGATTGTATATACAAGGTGAATATCCCAAGCATCCATTAAGTAATATACAAACCAGTATGATACAGTAATGGCCTCTAGGGCATATACACTAACAGAAACCGGCATGGCCAAGGAAAGCTCGGATATCTTTGACGCATTTAGGAGGAGGAAGATTAGAAATGACTTCGATTTTAGCTCTATCAACCTCTATGCCGTTTTGCGAGATGACATGTCCTAAGACAATGCCTTCTCGTACCATAAAGTGGCACTTCTCCCAATTCAAAGTCAAGTTCTTTTCCCTACAGCGGGTGAGAACCGCGTCAAGATGTCGCAAACACTCATCGAAGGAGTCACCAAAAATGGAGAAATCATCCATAAAGATTTCTAAAAACTTCTCCACCATGTCCGAAAAGATCCCCATCATACACCGCTGAAATGTAGCGGGTGCATTGCATAACCCAAAGGGCATGCGACGATAAGCAAAAGTGCCAAAGGGACAAGTAAATGTAGTCTTGTCTTGATCCTCTTTGGCTATGGGGACTTGATTATAACCGGAATAGCTATCTAAAAAGCAGTAGAATTCATGCCTCGCTAATCGTTCTAGCATTTGGTCAATGAATGGTAAAGGAAAGTGGTCCTTCCTTGTCGCGGCATTGAGTTTCCGGTAGTCGATGCAAACTCGCCACCCAGTTTGGGTGCGAGTAGGAATTAACTCATTTGCCTCATTGGTGATGACCGTGATGCCCGATTTCTTTGGCACGACATGAATGGGGCTAACCCATTGGCTCTCCGAGATAGGGTAAATGATACCGCTATCAAGACACTTAACAATCTCCTTCTTAACCGCCTCTTTCATGATGGGGTTGAGGCGTCTTTGTGGATCCCTTGCCGACTTGGCATCATTCATCAAGTGTATATGATGTTCGACTATGAGGGGACTAATCCCTTTGATGTCCGCCATAGACCAGCCGAAAGCTTGCCGATTATTGTATAAGACCGTTAAAAGAGCCTTCTCTTGCTCAAGAGCTAGAGAGGCCGATATGATAACTGGTAAGGTCTCATTTTCACCTAGATAAGCATATTTTAGGTGCGACGGCAAAAGCTTTAGTTCGAGTTTAGGTGGTGAAACAATAGATGGTAACAATGGAGTAACTGTTTCAAACTCGAAGGATTCCATCAAAGGTTCAAATTGAGTGTACGCTACCGAGTCGGATGGTTCAACTAACTCATCCGCAAAAGCAAAAGACTCAAACTCGAGTGGAGAGTCTTCAAGATCATCAACAAAGGTGAAACACTCATAATCTTTGTCCGACGTGAAAGCTGTGTCGGATTCTAGGAGGAACGCACTAGTGGCGTCAATATTACTGTGATCAAATATGAAATTTTCGAACTCACAGTCCTCCTCCGCGATCTCATAGATCGAGCACACATCAAGTACGCTAGAATTAGGCTCGCAAGGCTGACTTCCTAACTTGAAAATGTTAAGTTCAACTGTCATCTTGCCAAAGGATAGATTCATTGAACCATTACGACAGTTGATTACCGCGTTAGAAGTCGCGAGGAATGGTCGACCAAGTATCACCGGAATTTGATTACGGGGGTTAACGACAGGCTGTGTATCCATAACAATAAAGTCAACGGGAAAAATGAAATCCCCAACTTTAATTAACACATCCTCCAACTCTCCCCTAGGATGGGTGATTGATCGGTCGGCCATTTGGAGAGTGCAATGAGTGGGCTTGAGCTCTCCAACGCCTAATTGTTCGTACACCGAATAAGGTAGCAAATTGACACTAGCACCAAGATCTAATAGTGCTCTATTGATGGTCTTGTTCCCAATTGTGATCGAAATAGTAGGACAACCGGGGTCCTTGTGCTTTGGGGGTAAAGAATTGACAAGAGCATCACTAACAGCACTAGCCACGAAAACTTTCTTCGGTACTTGTGACTTCCTCTTTTTGGTGCATAAGTCCTTTAAGATTTTTGCATATGAAGGAACTTGTTGGATTGCATCCAAAAGAGGGATATTTATGCTAACCTGCTTGAACAACTCTACAATCTTCTCCATCTGTGGAGTTGGTTTATTGGATCTCAACCGATTTGGAAAAGGAACATTTTGAAAAGTTGTTGAGTCCAAGTTTTTCGGATCAGATTGTTGAGTTGGAACGGAACCCCGTGTAGATGTGTTCGTGTTGTGAGAAGAGGGTCCGTTCGAGCTAGAAGAAGTAGAGCCATGTGAAGGATGGAGAATAGGCTCTAACGAAAAAGAAGAGGAAGATGAAGAAGATGAAGAAGATGAAGAACCACCGGCCGAGGTGTCATGGTTAATACCCACATTGTTTTGCAGCACTCTTCCGGATCTCAACGTAGTCACAGCATTCACGTTATGATTCTGCTGTTCATGTGCAACATGTGCGTGACCGGGATTTGGGAGTGGTTGAGACGGAAGCTTTCCTTTCTCTCGCTCTTTCAATGCTGCGTTGAGTTGTGCAATTTGTGCCTCAATAGCTTTGATGCTTTGATCGTGTGAGGCACTGTTTTGCACCAAAGATTGAACAGAAGTCTCTATCCTAGCTGTGGACTGTGCAGATTGCTTTAGGAATGCTTCTAGACTTCTTTCGAGCGAGCTAACAGCATTTTGAGGGGGAACAAAATTGTTGGGCACAAAATTGTTCATCTGATTAGGGTAAGGTTGCTGTTGGAGAGGCTGCTGAAATTGAGTTTGTGGAGGTGCTTGTTGTTGTTGTGGAGGAGGAGCCCTTTGAAAATTGTTGTTTCCTTGGGGTTGTTGATTGTGGTTCCAAGCGAAATTAGGGTGGCTCTTCCAACCCGGATTGTATGTCGAAGAGTATGGATCATTTCTTTGTCGTTGCTGAAAGGAAGCATTGACTTGATCTTGTCCTTGAGTAGGAGCAGTGTAAGGACACTCTTCGGTGAGATGTGATGGATCCGAACAACAAGCACAAACAGTTCGTGGGGGCACAACAGGGGCAGGAGAAGGTGCTGAGATTTTGGTCTCAAGCACTTCTAGCTTTTTCGTAAGAGCGCCCATCTCGGCCTTCATAGCAATTGACATCTCTACTTGATGTATGCCTGCCCTAGGTTGACCAATAGAAGAAGAAGATGTGGTCTTGGTGCTCTCCCATTGAATTGTTTGCTCACTAAGATCCTCAAGAAACTGCCACGCTTCCTCACTAGACTTGGACAGAAAGTGACCTTGACTAATGGTTTCTAGCAACTGCTTCGTTGCCGGGTTCAATCCCTCGTATAGTGTTTGGCAAAGTTGCCATCTTTCGATTCCATGGTGAGGGCATTGAACGAGAAGGTCTTTGAATCTTTCAAAACATTTCCAAAATGGTTCGGCAGGAAGCTGTGAAAATTGTATAATTTCATTACGGATTTTTGCAGTTTTGTGATGAGGATAGAACTTTTTAAGAAAAGCTTTCACAAACTCGTCCCAATTTCTAATTGAGTGTGATGCGGTGCTGTATAGCCACTTCTCGGCTAGGTCACATAAGGTGAAAGGAATGACCCTTAGCCTTATAGCGTCATCACTTAATTGGGTAGTTTTCATCATGGCGCAAACGTTTTGGAATTTGTTGATAAAGATATATGCATCTTCGGATTCCAAACCATGAAACTTAGGCAGCATGTTGATGAAGTGGGGTTTGATCTCAAAGTTGTCCCCATTAGCCGGTGGGAGGGAAAGACAAGTAGGAAGGGCGGTGCGGACGGGGTAGAAAAGATCGTGGAGCGCGACTCGTGCGGGCGCTTCGACAGGCGGGAGATTCGGGTTATTCGCACCTAACGGAGGTGGAATCCTTCCCGTCGGTAAGGTATTGTTAGGATCGTATCCCGACATACCTTCGGAAGAATGTGATGGTGAAAGTGAAGACGTGGACAAGATTTCGACTTCGGAGTCGAAAGGTTCGTCGGTCGGTACCAACGAAACACGGACTAATCGGGCGCTAGGGTCCCTAGTCCAACCGGACATACACTAAAAGGGTTAGTGTAGTCGAAAGATGAGAGACAGAATGTGAAGGTAAGAAAATGTCAATGAGAAGAAGTGGTGTAAGTGAGTGCAAAGATTCTTTAGCGACAAGTTGCAAGTTTTGAAAAGATTTTTCTTTTTCTTTTTAAGTGTGCTTTTTGCAAAAAGATTTTTTTTTCGAAAAGAGACTAGTGACACAACTGCAATTAACCACACATGCACAATCAGACCTAAGTCTAGGGTCACCTAGGTCAGCTAGACAGCTCCTAACTGTTCCAAAGGGCTAGAGATAGGACCTCAAACCGCCTCTTCACAGACAAGTACGGCCAGGTAAGTGGGAAGGAACCACCACGACAGTGGGCCTAATTAAAAACCACTAGCCTAGTCACCGCAATGTCGGTTAGGATAAACGGCCGATGCCTATACTAGTCCTCTGTCCTATTGAGCTCGATGTCCTTGGGGCTGAGTCTAATATTTTTTAAATTAAAAGTGGTCAATGCAAATGCTTTAAGTGATTTCTGGGGTCCTGGGAAGGGTGATGAAATCCCCACCCAATCTGAATTGGTCAATAGCCCCTTAAAGTCAGATTAAAGTATGCAAAGCAGTAAATCACTTGCAATCAATTTGCTTTTTAGCGCGGCGCAAAGAATCCTGCAGAAAATCAATTATTGGAAGGGGGAAGAAGATTTTTAGCGCAAAGAATCCTGCAGAAGATTTGACAGAAGATATATGGGGATTTGAAGAGGAGAGAAATAGGAAACAAACAGTGCAAAAATTTCTCAGAGAAGGATCCAGAGGGCCGCGCTTCCGCCGCAGATGACACGTCTAGGCCGCGTTTCCGCGGTGAACAGGAGGGATCGTGCTCTGCAAAAAATTTTTACGGCTCTTCTGTAGCAATCTACCTCTGTTCTGATGTACCTTTTCCTGTTTCCCTTTCTGAGTTGTTTCAGATCCGTCAAACCTGCAAAGATTCACAAAGAGAGCCCTTCAAACAATAAAAGATGATAAAAAAAAAAAAATTTGTTTTTTTTTTTTTTTGGCTTTTCAGATTTTTATGATTTTTTCTTTTTAGATTTTATATTAACCCGAAATTACAAAAAGAAAATTTTACGCCATCCCCGGCAACGGCGCCATTTGATTAAGAGAAGTTTTGTCGATCAAAAATATTTACCGCAATCAAGAACGGCGTCGCATGAAGCTAGCCGGTGAATACGGGTCGGTCCACAGGGATGTGTAAATCTTCTTTAAGTTCTTACGAGTTAATTCCAAATGGTGTTTGGATTTATAATTAAACCTAAAAATTGAAGTTGTATGAGACTAGGATTAGAAACTTGCTAGGATTAGGTCTAGGGAAAATTTGGTAAACAAAGATTTACATCTCTTTCCATTGCTATTAATTAAAGATATCATATTAGTGTTATGGTAAATCTTAACAAAGGGGATTAGGATGATTCGGAAGATTGATTCTTCCTCTAGATCCTTGTCCTTCCTTTCTTAATCTTTACCCTAACCTCCATGGAAAACCTTAAAATCCGGGCCTTTAGACTACGGAATCACCGTTACCTTGAGGGTAAAAGTGCCGTAGGGAGCGGAATAAAAAGGTATGCATGGAGTTCTAGTGTTCATAAAAGTTTAGCAACGAAAAGAGATGAGAGATCTTCGTCTCTCAAATCCTTCCCTATTCCTAACCCTAACAAGCGAGGAAACTACTCGCTCATTGAGGGGATGAAAGAAGACAAGAGTTTATTCAAGAGAGAAAACATCATTGCAAATTAATAAAAGCTAAAATAAATTAAACTAAGGCGAGAAAGTAAATTACCTAGGGCAGATAAAAAAAACTAGAACTAGGGCAAGAGAAATAACCTACTTACTGTTGATGCACTCTAACTTCAAGAAAACAGAATTTTATTCATGAGAAGAGGCATAAGAAAATACAAGGTCATGGGTTCTATTTATAGGACATAGAAACCCTAGGGCTACAGATTGCACCGCATGTCTAAAGTTACAAATATACCCCTAGAAAATCTTTTCACAGCCGCCAAGGAGTTATGGAAAAATTCTCTGCACATTAGGGCATCAAGTAGCCGCGGAACCGCGGCATGGGCGCGCTTGGGCCACGGTTCCGCGGCCCTTTAGTGGAGTTGTCTGATGGGCTTTTCTGGGCTCTTTCAGATTCTTCTGTTAATTTAATTTCTTCAGTTGTTTTTCCATTTGGGCTTCTACAGTGATTCCAGATCTTCAGTGAACACTTGTGCCGATCTTTTAACCGTCTTTCGTGCAAATTTGGATCTTGAGTTGCCTTGTTGATGGTGAACCGTTCTTCTGCCGGGCTTTACTAAGATCTTCCTAACTGTTGGTTAAAAGTCCTTCTTTTGTGTCGTCTTTTGTGTTTTTCACTGTTCTTACTTCCAGAACCTGTAACCTGTAACATGTAGCAGACATGGGTCAAAAGCACCTGTTTTTATTGTAAAATGCATAAGAATGGGGAATACAAAATGCAATATTATGTTATGAACACCACACAAAAGGTACCTCCTCGCGCATAAGCTTAGTCAACGGCTCCGCCAGACGAGCAAAGTTCTCCACAAATCTTCTGTAATACCCCGCTAGTCCAAGGAAACTTCTTATCTCTGCAACATTCTTCGGAATCGGCCAATCTCGAACTGCTGCAATCTTTTCTGGATCGATGGCGATTCCATCGCCAGACACAACATGCCCCAAAAACTTTACTTCCTCCAGCCAAAACTCGCACTTGTTCATCTTCGCATATAACTTCTCTTATCTCAGCATCTGCAGTGCGATCTTCAGATGCTCAGCATGCTCCTCTATACTCTTCGAATAGACCAGAATATCGTCAATGAACACCATAATAAACTGGTCCAAGAATGGTGAAATGATTCGGTTCATCAAGTCCATGAATATCGCTGGTGCATTCGTTACTCCGAAGGGCATCACTAGGTACTCGTAATGTCCATACCGAGTTCGGAATGCCTTCTTGCAAATATCTTCTGCTTTCACTCGGACCTGATGATATCCGGATCGCAAATCCAGCTTCGAGAATACCCTCGCGCCACTAAGCTGCTCAAAAAGTTCGCCAATGCGAGGGATCGGGTACTTGTTCTTAATAGTCACCCGGTTTAATTCTCGATAGTCGATGCACATCCTTCTTGTGCCATCCTTCTTCTTAACTAGAAGAACTGGACCTCCCTAAGGCGAGTTACTGCTTCGAGTCCAACCCTTCTCAAGAAGTTCAACAACCTGTTTCTTGTCTTCTTCCAACTCCACTGGTGACATTGGATAATACGCTTTAGATACTGGCGCTGCTCCAGGAATAAGGTCAATTGCGAACTCTACGTCTCGCTTCGACGGTAATCCCGATATATCTTCAAACACGTCCATAAAATAATGAACAATAGCTGGATCTTTACTTTCATCAACCTCCATTGATGCAAGAACATTATTTGTCGGCCTAGCCCTAAACTCGACTGGCCCGACAGAACTGCTTCCTCTAGTGAAGGTAAACTCGGGATGTCCGGGAATCTGGAAAATTACTTTCTTTGCCCTACAATCAATGTGAGCGTGGAAAGTGCCAAGAAAATCCATTCCCAAGACGACTTCGTAGCTGCCCATATCAATCACCAAGAAATCTGCAAAAAGCTCTTGTCCGCAAACAACAACTGTACAATCTTTACATTCCTTACTAGATATGATTTTCCCATTCCCAGTGTATATGTCCCAGAAACTAGACAGGGTCGTGCAGGTAATCGAGTGTGTAGCTATAAATTTGGACGACATAAAACAATGGGATGCACCAGAATCGAATAATGCTATTGCGGGAAAACCATGAACGAGTAGAATACCTGAAACAACTTCTCCTGACGCTTTAGCTTCCTCAGCCGTCAGGGTAAAAGCTCGAGCCTGATTAGGTCCTTGAGTCAACTGCTTCTGTCCCTGAAACGGTCTCTATGGAGGCTTCTAAATATCATCCCTTGTGTGAAGCTTCGACGGACAAGAACTAACAGTATGATCCGCCGATCCACAAACCAGACACAGTCCCTGCATCCTGCGACACTCCTTTTGCAAATGTCCGGGTAAGTGGCAATAGCTACACACCACGCGCTTCCTCTGATCAACGACAGCAGGCTTCTTCATCGGTGTTACACCACGACGGTCCACTGGAATACCTCTGCGTCCATGAGCTCGGTTTGGTAGAAATGCCGGCTTCTTTACTACAACTGTTGTCTGCTGTGAACCCCCAGTTTTCCCCGATAGGCTCTGCTGTTCTCGGGCTGCTGTAATAACCTATGAGAAAGTGGTCAAACCCAGGGAGACAATCTGCCTCTGGATGTCCACATCCAAGCTGCGCATGAACCTCCGTGCCCTGTCTGCATCGTTGGCAACTAAAGGTCCAGCGAATCTACTGAGCCGTGTCCACTCAGCTGCATGTACATCTACGGCCGCACCATTCTGCTTCAGACTGATGAACTTCTCTTCCATTTCCTCCCGTGCAGTCCGCGGGAAGAACTTCTCCAGGAAAGTCTTCGAAAAATCCGCCCACTTGATCGGCTTGGGCAAGCGGGTCTCCTCCACAAGCCACCATTCACGGGCGTAGTCCACTAACTGAATGCGCACAACATCCACTCTTTTATCATCTGGAATCTGTGCCGCAATAAGTAAGTTCTCCGTGTCAACTAGCCACTGCTCCGCTGGCAACGGCTTCTCCAAACCGGTAAAGACTGACGGACCCAAACGCCGGAAATCTGCTACGGTCCCCACTCGATCAACTGGTTTAACTCCAACATTGTTCACGGACTGCTGAACGGTCCGCAAACCTTCCTGAAACGATTCAGCTTGCTGCTGGATCAGCTCGGTCTGCCTCTTTTGATTCTTCAGCATTCCCCGTATCACTCCAAGCATAGCGGCTTCGTCAACACGCCTTTGGTACGTCTTCAGATTCTTGTCTGCCATACTCCTGAAATCAAAATACCCAAGATTAGAATGATAACAGATTCAAATTATAGATCTAGGCTAGAACTCCAAGTTACTTAAATAGAGTACCGCATTGTAACTATGCCGCGGTAACATAGCTACAATTATATAATTCCACCCAAGTCGCCTAAGTCCTAGAGATAACATGGAATTAGGTTTCAAGTCGATATGCAAAGGAAGTTTGCACATCGTAAAAATATAGTTAGGAAGAACTTGATTCAAGAACGGTAAAACGGAAAGGTGGCAGGACATGTTTCCTAAACACGGGTATTCTGATTCGTGTATTGGGTACAATACCCAACTACAAAAGAATCAACCCGACTATCCTATGGCTCTGATACCAAAAGAACCATGCCACGCCCCGCTGCCCAGAGTACGCTAAATTGGGCACGTGACATAAGCAACCATGGTACCTGTGGGTAGGAAGTATCCATCCACAGTCACATTACGGCTGTAGAGATATCAAGAACAAAATAAATCTATCTAAAACATGTCCATAAGCCAAGATAACATGAGTCAAGAATAATAAAAGTGCGGAAGCAAAAGATCCAATACAAGTAACTGGAATGTACGTCCCATAATGCGGGCTCACATCAGGAATAAACTGCAGAAAAATAAAAGAACTAGCTACTACTGAAACCTCACTGCTCAGCCTGCTGACTGAAATACTCCTGCCCGGACTGCAGCAAAGGTACGGAATCTGGGCCATGCAAAACCCAGACGTCAGCGCATCATGTCATCAAGTAATAGAATAAACAGGGCAACAGGCAATGCAAGTATAAACATGAATGAAAAGAAGGTCAAACAGTAATATAAATCAGGGCAGTGAAGGGTAGTGTGCAGTGAGTAAACTAAACTGTTCTATTGGGTTTTCTACTCAAAAGTCTTTGAAATCAATTTGATGAATCATCGATGTAACTCAATAGTATCCCGTGCATGACCGGGACCACGGTCTACAGACTCTCGGGCTGAAACCGAGATGTACCGCTAGGCACTAACAGGAAAGGAGTACAGACCAACGATGTCAGCAGCATTGTCACGGGGCGGGCCTAGCCTCTAAAACTGATCAGTATAAGCGAGAAACTGTCGAGTTACAAGTCAGGATTTCATCATTGATTTCCCCATGCCCCTAAGTTATATGTGTCAAGTCAGGTATTCCGTAATCAAGAACTAATGCCAACCCAGGATCAGGTAAGAGCCGGTTTGTCTGGAAAGACAACAGGAATGGTCCGTGAGGACTACATGTCAGGTTTGTTGGCATTAGACACAAGATCGGGTAACGGGTCAATCCACAGTACAACAGGTCAAGTCAAGTAGTGTACGGTACCATGTCGGGTCAATCGATATGTGTGTAGCAAGTCAGGCCAGGGTGTAAAAGATAACATGTGGGTACTCATAAACAGCTAGCATAATCCTGGTTATAAATAAACAAGCATGGTACTATCAGAGTAATAAACGGGCACAGTAACATGATAGCAATAGGTGCAGATTAAACTACTCAGTTGCACAGTTATCAATTTGGCTTAAGGAATACTTTAACGTTTCAGGGACGCAGTATAACACGTGTGGACGATGAAATCACATTAATATGTATTAAAACAATCTAGAGATGCAATTGAATGTGAATAAAGCTAATGGTATGCAATCGGTCGTCCGATAGGGCAAACCTAAAAAAAGGGTAATATAATTAATAAACAATTGTGAGTATGTGATTTAACATTTAAATGTGATTATGTATGCTAAGTAAACTAAATGCAATGGTTACCTTTCAAGTTCTAGATCTGAAATAATATAAATAGATGCAGACGGAACGTCGAAATGTTATAAGACGATGCATGGGGTGCTAAATCCAAACTACAGGTATGTTATATATATATAATAGGTATAGAATGATTCAAATAGCATGTAGCAAAATTAACTTGCCTCGACGGGTCGCGAAACGGAAAATGGAATGTTACGCGTCGGCGGGGAAATATCGCAACGTGCGCACGGTTCACGGAAAGAACCCGAACGACGAACAGTGGAGTCACACGGGTCAGGGGTCCTGGCTGGAACGTTGGGGATCGTCGCTGGCACGGTCGGATTCCGGCCGTGGAGGAAACAGTGAATAGTTAAGAAAAGATTTCACAAGGAAAGTGGAAAAAGAGAAGAAGAAGAAGATTGTACCGTGGTAGGGTGTTCTGGGTTATCAGGGGAGTCGACACAGGGCGATGACGACAAAGGTTGCCGGCGTGGTGACTTTCCGGCGAAGGGCAGTGGGTTGCAGGGGGTGCAGCTGTGGTCGTGGGGGGTTCGGCAGAGGGTGGTGGTGATGGTTTGTAGGGCCAGGACGTGGAGAGGGATGCGAGGAGGTGACGAGGGTGACGACGATGAGTCACCGGTGAAGTTGGGCATGCGGGAGGTGGCCGCAAACGGCCTCGTCGGGTGCGGTGGGTCCTCGGGAACACTGGAAGGAAGAGAGGAGAGCAAGGAGGTGGAGAGGGCTGTCACGAGGGTGAGACGGAGGTGGCGACGATGAGGTAGGGTCAGTGGAGACGGGGCGGAAAAGGTTGGTTTAAGGTTTGAGTATGGGTTTTTGAGAAAAGAAACGGGGACGAAGAAAATATAAGGAGGGAGAGAGAGAGAGAGATACTCGGGGAAGAGAGAGAGAAAGATTGAGAGAGATAGAGAGACGAGAGAGAGAGAGAGACGCGGTAGAGAGAGAGAGAGAGATCGAGAGGAGAGAGATAGAGAGGAAGAGAGAGATCGAGAGGAGAGAGAAAGATTTGAGGAGAAAGAAAATTGGCTTCTAGCGCCAGAGAGAGAGAAAGAGAAGGAGAAAGGAGAGAGGGAGAGAGAGTGTGGGGCCCGGGGTTAAAAGTGAATTGTTGCGATTGGTTCGTGGGTTTAAAATGGTTAGGGAATTTTTTTTAAAGATTTTCCAATCTTTCATAGGCTGGAACAGTGGGGAACATAAATCTTCAGTGTAGAAATAATATTAGAATAATTTTATGGGTTTAAAATTTTGATAACAGGCAAACACTTTGGCTGATTAAAAAATTTAGAAAAAGGGATTTGGCGAAAATACAAAATATTTCAGAATTGCGCCCGGGTCGGGTCCAAAAATTTGAATTCGAAAAATGAAAATTATTGGCGGGTTCCAAAAATTAAAATGAAGGATTTTATAATCAAAAAGCATACCCCCAAGAACGGACGCACGCACGTGCGCGTAGCCATCCAAACACGTCCTTTTTACTGAACGGGACGAGAACACGATGCAAGGATGCTACCACAGGGTTAGGGTGTCAAGCAGGCCATGTCAATTATTTTTAATTTAATTTTAGATGACTTAAATTGTTATATGCAGAATATGAATTGTCGGGGTAAGTACAACTAGCAACAGTCAAGCAAGATAAATGAAATAAATACCACACACTACACATACGATAACTAAAATTTGTAGAACTGGACTCGGTTGTTACAGACGGCTCAAAGGAGTCGTGCAAATAGGTGGATTTTGGGTACATTCCCGAGTCACATGGAGGCAGTGAGCGATAGGAGGGATTGCATCTCTCCCGGTATTGAGAGTTGATGTTGCGCTATGCTTGATTGGCTATAACAGTAACTCCCTGGCCAGGGCTGATGAGGTTTACTGTTAAGTGTTATCAGTAGTATCTCGAAAGGTTATAGTCCACACAACGGCATTACTTATCAACTTACTGGGGTCTGACGATTCCACTCCCAGACTCGATATGCGACATATTAGACGAAGAGACCGAACTGTACGGTAAGTGTTACTTATTGGATCTACGGGAGTTTGGACAAGTTTGCTTATTGATCTTCTATTCGCTCAATACCTGGGTAGCTGTTACATCCAGCTAGTACCGCTGACGGCTTGTGGGTATCTGATGTGATCATTACCTATTACCGGAGTATTGACGAGCCTTTAGAGTCCCACACAGAGGTTTCCTAGCTCAAGCGAAACCAAGTAGGGCACATATGGGGATATGTGCGGGTGCTTGATTGGATACGAGTATGTGATAGAGTATTCTAATCTCTTGATATTTGAAATCAGTCAGGTTATATGTAATATAACCGGAGTATTGAATCAAGTGTTGATTCAATGGTATATTTATATGTTGTTAATATATATTTGATATATAATTGTATATTTGATATTATCCGGATTATATTTGATAAAGCCGGATTATTATTGAATCAAGTGTTGATTTAATAATTTGATATATATATATATATATATTAACTAGTATTGAATATTAGACGGTTATATGTGATACAACCGGATTATTGAATCAAGTGTTGATTTAATAATGTGATATACATATATAAATTATATTAGTCGGTTATATATGATATAACCGGATTATTGAATTAAGTGTTGATTTAATAATTTGATATATATTTATATATTTGATATATATACATGTATTAACTAATATCAAGCTTTCTTAAGATTTTCTTCTCTTTATACATATTAAAGTATATATGTGTGATATATATAATTTTATGTATTATTTATTGTATCATGGTTGATGATACATAGAACTAGGATGTATGAGAATCACACATGAGTTAATGTGATGAGTAGATAAATGGATTGATTTATGAATTAAAGAAGATAGAAATGAGTCATTATTCTTGGATGTTTGTGGATGCTTTGAGAAGCCATGACTCACCCCATTCTCTTTGTTTTATTCATAGATATTTTCCCACCATCTCATCACTTCACATCATGGTTCTCTCTCTCATTCTAAGTTTATTCTCATCTCCTTCTTCTTCACTAGGTTTTTCTAGAGGTGAGAAAAAGAAAAGAAAAGAAAAATATAGTGAGCAAAATTCATACTTCATCAACCTACACATTACTAGCCCTTTAGGTTAGGTTGTTTGCTTCACTAATATGATTAGTGATGAGTGAGCTTGAGTGAGAGAGACTTCAAGGAGGATCATCTTCGGCCTCGAAGACTACGTAGCAAGCTTGTTCCTTTCACTTAGTGGAGTCAAAGAAGAGTTTTAAGGACTAGTACTTGGAGCTTTAGAAGTGAAAGACCGGTCTACAAAGGTTGTAAACCCTTTCCACTTAGTTTAGAATTTGCTTTCTTGCACGCTAAAACCCTAATTCTCTAGTTCGATTCTAGGTTAGTATAGCTTAAACCTCTAGATTTTTTTAAATTGCATACTTGATTCTTGTATAAACCTAGTAGGGGTCCTAAGACGTACTTTCATGATATCAGAGCCAAACTAGAGACTTAGGCGTTGTCTAGACGACGTTAAAGCGTTCGAAGGACATTTTAAAACCTGAAATCGGTAGTTTCTGTCCAATTTTTCAAAAGTTGAAATTTTGCAATTAAAAATTCCCAGAAAATCATGCAGGTAAATTTATGGATCCCCAAGAAGTTCGAGAGCCTAACTCCATCAAATGGCCGCGGAACCGTCGCCTAATCCTTGATTTGGCCGCGGTTTCACCACACATTTGAGAGGTTGTGGTCTCGTCTTTCTTCTGCTGCTCCATTGTTTCATTTTGGACTTTCTGGGTATTTTTAGTGAGGCTCAAGTTGTTGAGGCCTCTGTGATTTTCTGGTATTTGAAATATCGATCGAAATGTTTAACATCGTCTAGATAGTTTGGATATGTGATACAATTTTTAGAATCCACATTGATTAGTTTTGTGAAAACTAGTTTGCGTTTTGTAAATCTAGCATTTTAGTCTCATTTAATAGATTGCCATGGAGTTTCAATTCGGATAAAAACTCCGTCGCAATCTCGTATCATACACGAATAGTTGCCAGGAGACACTACTAGATAGCCATGCCCCATAGCCGACCAAGTGACTATAGGAGAACCCCATGGCCAAAAGAATCCACTCGGGTGCTGGTGACTGCGGTGTTCCACCCATGTGCACTTCGTTGATGGCATTGGAGGTGAAGCCATCTAATAAAGTTCCTGAAAAGCATTCGATCGGGAATCTTGTTGAATTACCCGACTTGTTTATTGAAAAGTGTTTTCAATTCAAGACTTAAATGCAAGGTTTATAGGGTTAGGCATGAAATCCTGAGTATGTGATATTCCGGGTTTATGATGTCTAAGGATGATGCTGATTCTAATTATTGTAGTTTTCATTTCTTTTATGTGACCGTAAGTGTAATATGTGGTGTATTCCCGATCTCGTTGCTATACCTCAACGACATTAGAGATACGCATATTTACTTACGTTGATGACATGGGATGTTATTGTGTTGCTGGTTGATATGTTATATTGGATCGTCATGATTGAATAGCCGGGGGTTTTTGTGTGAGATGAGAGTTTATCAATTTTCATTCATGTAAAATTTGTATGTTATATTCTTTTATTGGGACACTACCGGGTTGAGGTTGTTGTCTCCATTGATATATATTATTTCTTTTCCGCATTAGGATATACCCAAGACGGGGAGCACAAGTAACCAGGTTCTAGAGTCTAGTGGGAGGCCATCTCGAGGAGTCGAGACCGGGTCGCCTAACTCTAGAATTGGCAGGGTTGCTTGCCGCTATCGTAGGGGTCTGAGGATGTGGGCTTGGCTATTCATCACGACCGTGGAATCCGAGTTTTTCATTACTGACTTAATCTAAAACACGGACCTCCTAGTATATCCTATATTTCATATGTTTGCTTCTGCTGGGTTCAGTGATACGATGTGATCATATAACTGTGTGAGACGAATGCTACTTATATATTTTATATACTAATAGACACTATATATGTTTTGCATCCACGCTAGTCCTGCCCCCGCCCTGCCGTAAGTTAAGTAACCTTACGGTGAAGACTTGAGTCCCTATAGCGAATGCGGATGGCATATATGTGTGTTTTATTTTCGTTTCTTCTGTCATGTTTAGAAAACATAAATGATGGGATGTCATTAATGAGATTAATGAAAAGAAAAGAAACCTAAATATGTTGTAGAATCAAATTTTTCAAAATGATAGCTCTAGTTCTTGCTTTGCATAGCGGTATTCCATTATAAATATCCTATTAGTGATATGTATGCCCTAGAGGCCATTACTGTATATACGATATATATTGTAGTGGATGCTTGGATATATATATATATATGGAGGACTTTCTTGCTCAACATGATAGTATGCTATCTGGTTAATCATTATCTTAACATGTACATTGATTATCTCTATGTTACATGTTGATAAAACCCTTAGGATGAGTACTTGACTACCAGGACTATGATACAGATCATACTAGTGGGGACAGAGTAGTCGCTAAGTATATCCTTCAAATGTTCCTAATCGTGGGTGTATCGAGACGGGGCATCGATATATCAGAGTGGACTAGCGTATACCTTCTCGACACATACAGATGGGCGATGGATGATCCCATATCCATTGGTATTTGACATCAGAGATGATATACGGGTGCTCAGTAAAGACTGGGTACACTGAACGGACCCGCCGAGAACACCCAAATGGTATTATACCTCACGTCAGATGGCAGTTCTCTGGTGACACTGGTACAGGTTAGTCTGTAGACCCGAGATCGTCATAGAGTCTTGTGTGATTCCCACTGTGCTTTGATTTCCACCTTACCACGTTCAAGAGAACGTGCAAAACGATGGCTTTTGGGTACAGTCCCGAATCACATGGAGGCAATAAGAGATAGAAGGGGTTTCGTCTCTCCCGGTATTGGGAGTTGTTGTTGCGCTGTGCTCGATTGGCTATAATAGGAAGTCCCTGGCCAGGGTTGCTTTAGAGATATACTGGTAAGTCTTATCAATAGTTTCTCGACCCGTTATGAGTCTCATATCGGCATCACTTATCGAGTTACTGGTGTCTGACGTTTACCACCCCTAGACGAGATATACGACATATCAGACGAAGAGACCGGACTGTACGGTAGTGTTACCGATTGGATTCGCAGGAGTGTGAGCAGGCTTGCTTGTTGATCTTCAGATCGCTCAATACCCGAGTGGCTGTTAGGTTTATCAGACCGCTTGCGGCTTGTGGGTGTTTGATATGATCATCACCTACTGTCAGCGTATTAACAAGTCTTTAGAGTCCTACACAGGGATTTCCTGGCTCAAGCGAATGGAGTAAGAGCACATATGTGTATGTGTGGGACCGAGATTAATACGATATGTGATACCGTATTCTATTCTCGCGATTTGTGACATCGGTCGGTTATATGCGATATAGCCAGGTTATCGGATCAAGTGTTGATTCGATAAGTTGTTACTTTTGATATTAGTCGGTTATATATGATATAGCCGGATTATTAAATCAAAAGTTGATTTAATAATTTAATGTATAATTATATATTTGATATATTACATTACATTAACTAATATTAAGCTCACGTATGATTTCTTTTTCTCATTTTGTGCACATTGAATATATGTGATATATTTTTGTGTACATGTATTATGTCATGCTTGGTGATACAAGCAACAAAGGTGTGTGTATGACTTACACCATGCTTGGTTTAATTGCTAGGGTTTTATTTAATTTGGTAATTATAAAAGGTAATTATAAAAGGTGGCATTTTGTCATGGATGAAAGCTTGTAGAAGCTTGTAGTCTTCATTGACCAAGTCCACTCTTTTATTTTGGCTAAGATATTTGTTAACCCAACCGATTAAACCTAGCCATGGTTAACTCTTTACAAAGGTTAATATATGATATTAACTCACCAATGTTGCTATTCTCACTTGAATAATTATCATATGAGATATTTCTTCATCTTTTTCTTCTTCCAAAAAGCTTTCTAGCTACAATGGAGTTGTGAGAAAAATTGTGAGAAAATGAAATCTAAAGTCAGCCCACTTCCTACTTCATTATCCTCTACTACTTTCCATTTAGTATAGAGTGTTCTCTTCACAAATTTCTTGACCTAGTGAAGAAATAGCTTGGGTTAGTGTCTCCTCGACGTAGACCATCTTCGGCCTCGAAGACATCGAAGCAAGTATGTTTGTTTCTTCATGGGAGCCTCTCTAGAGTCCGGAGTTCACGATCGCAGTGAAGGGACTACTACACAGAGCTATTGAAGTAAAGGACCGGTCTACAAAGGTTGTATTTCTTTCTCACTTCTTATTGCAAAGTGTTTGCATTTGATTTTCCGTCGATTTCTAGTTAACGATTCTTAATTAGGGTTAGCTAAAACGATAAATTTTTGAATTTGGCATGGACGATACCTCCCAAAACCTTGCTGCCATCTTAGGTAACCCTGCAGTGGTATCAGAGCCATGCTAGAAATTAATACGGATTTTTTAAGATTACGAAACCGAAACAACTCCGAAACTTGTAGCACGAAACTCAAGTTTCTGTCGTTTTTAAATATTTGTCAAATTTTTTTTAACAAGTACAGAGTGCTATATATGATATAACATGAACACTGACAAAATTTGAGGCAGTTTGGACATTTTTTGGCCGTCCACATACATGGTGATCTCGGCCAAATCTGAGCACCCCCTTGATTTTTTGCCTGTGTTCCAGTGACTGGGTTTTAGTATTACAGGTGTTGTTTGTTTTTGCTAATTTTGCATGTGATGTAAGCTTACACTATAAACAATTTGGAGTGTTTCATATTTGTAGCTTTAACATTGTTTCGGGTTATTCACATATTGTCTAGGCGAAGTTAAAAAGTTCGATCGAATGTCAAAAACCCATTTTTCTAAGTTTAACGTATTCGGAAAAACGTGCAAGTAAGTCTATAAACCCTCTAGAAGAATGAAACCCTAACTCGACTTTTTGGATCGCAGAACCGCGTTCAAACCCTAGGGTTTGTCGTAGTTCCGTGACGACATGAGTGAGGCTTGGGTTTGCCCTTCTACGGCTGGTGCATAGGTACTGTGGCATATTCTGGGTATTACTAAAACTGTGCTCAAGTGTTGAGCTGTCGGGAAATTGTGGGACTTTGATGAATCGATCGAAAAGTTTAATGTTCGTCCGGGTATCATGTGATGGGATACAATATTCAGAATCCACAAGTAGTTATGAGATAACTAATTTGATAGTTATAAATCTAGCAATTTAGTCTCATTCGATCGGTTGCCACGGGATTTTGATGTGATCAAAAGTCCGTCGCAATCACGTAGCGTATGCGGATACTCGCCGGGTAAACTTAATAGATAGTCATGCTCCATAGCCCCAACCAAGTGACTGTAGGAGAACCCCGTCGCCAAAAGCATCCTTTCGGGTGCTCACGGCAGCGGTGTTCCGCCTTAGTGCACTTCGTCGACGACATCGGGGGGTGCGGCCGTCTACTAAAGTTTCCGACGAGCATTCGATCAGGATGTCGGGAATCTTGTTGAATTGCACGACTAGATATTGAAAAGTGTTTTCGAGATCGAGACTAAAATCCGGGGTTTATAATTGTTAGGCATGCGATGTCTAAGAAATTCATTTGGTTAGGCATGCGATATCTAAGGTGGTTGCGGATTCCAACTGTTGTAGTTTTTCACTTTCTTTTCTGCGACCGTAAGTGTAATATGTGGTGTATTGCCGGTTTCGGTGCTATATGTCAACGGCAATACGTATATTTACTTACGTTGATGACATGTGATGTTATGTGTTGCTGTGATATATTATATTGGATCGTCGTGTTTGAATAGCCGGGGGTTTTATGTGAGATAAGAGTTTTTCATTTTCATTCATGTAAAATTCATTGTATGTAATATTCTTTTATTGGGGCACTTCCGAGTTGAGGATGATGTAACCATTGTATATTATTTACTTTTCCACATTAGGATAGACCCAAGGCGGGGAGCATAAGTAACTGGGTTCTAGGGTCCAGTGGGAGACCATCCAGAGGAGTCGAGACCGGGTCTCCTAACTGTAGAATTGGTAGGATTGCTTGACGCTCTCGTAGGGGTCTAGGGGTGTGGGATTGGCTATTCATCACGACCGTGGAATCCGTGTTTTATACAGGCATAAAATAAAACACGGAAATCCTAGTATGTCCAATATTTCATATGTTGTTTTCTGCTGCGATATCTGTGATGTGATAATTTGATATATTGATGAGATGAGTACAGGATATAGTATATGTGATATATTATGTAGACGTTGCTTATGTTTTACACCCGCGCTAGCACTGCCCCGCTCTGCCGTTAGTTACCTAACATAACGGTGCACGGAGGGACATCGAGGCGAATGCTGATGGCATAAGCGTACGTTGTATTTATCTGTGATGTTTAGGTAACTTAATATGATGGGACTTCATTAATGAGATTAATGAAATAAAAGAAACCTAAAGATGTTGTGGAATCAAATTTTCAAAAACAGGTAGCTCTAGTTGTTGCTTTGCATAGCGGTGTTCCTTGTAGAACATCCAGTACCTTATTCGATAAGGAAAGATCCGAGATCTCTTCACCGGGAGTGACCTCTTTAGCAATAACTGGCAGATGCTACAACCCTCGGTTTTTTCTTTTGATTGCTTTTTTAGTTCTTGCTTTGCATAGTGGTATTGTGAATATCATGCACCTTATTCGATAAGGAAAGAGCCGACGATCCCTTCACCGGGAGTGACCTCTTTAGCGAAACTAGAAAAGGCCTAAAAAACACTCCGTTTTAAATTATTTGATTCTACAACGATATCAAGTTCATTACGCAAAAGGTTTTCTTAAAAACCTGTCGTAGCCCCTCGTCATTTCAGATAAGTACTTCATAGTATTCGTGCTACGTTTGTTGGCCTCTGTCAAGGCATAGTGTGCGGTAGCTATTTATGCTTATCTGCATAAGCATATGATGCGACTGAGTTAGGGTAGTCGTGCGACTTTGTTGGCCTCCGTCAAGGGTCGTGTGGGTGGGTTTAGTTCAATCAGGAAATGACGGGTCGAACTTGACCAACAGCCTATGGTTTGTTGGCCTCCGTTAAGGTCATAGGAGATTAGGGGTAAAATATTATTGGGAATTTCAAGTGTTGAAATTTGCAATGAGATTGCTTATCATCTATGAGATAGTTGGATCCCAATACCCACTGCGAGTAAGAGTTACTCCTGGGAGAGTTTTACACATTACAATTAGCCGATCAAGTAGGTGTCTAGAAAGGTGTTAACGGGGTTACACCCCTGGAAAAATGAGGCTTATTTTAATTAGGTCCGTGCGAAAGCACGGGGAACCTCCCTCAAAGTACCGACACTGGCCTGGCTGAAAGATTGGCGAAATTGTAGGGTGTAATTAATACCAGCTAGTCTTTCCTTTAAGGGTTTGAAGGAAGATTTAACTAAAACAGTGGGAGCCATCCTGATTAGATAAATAAATAACCAATCTAATCTTACAAGAGCATACGTTGAGTGTTTTCTTCTCTCTTTCTCTCCAGGTAGCGACTATGTCACTCCTTAATCAAGATAATAATACGGATGTATTGACCGAACCCGCTTGTTATACTGCGCTGGGGAATGTTGGTCCCGCTCCAACTTATAATGGTTATAAGACCGAGAAGGAAATATGGGATTACCAGGATTTACGTGCCGCACAAATGATGAAAGTGCATGCTAATGCATCATCTTCGGGTGTGTTAATTACAGAGAACTGTTTCTCAGTATCCTTTACGTCTTGGGTATGAGATACCGGATTAGGATCCCACATATGTAATCTGTTACATGAGCTACAAATAGGTAGAGAACTGAGAATGGGAGATAAGTTTCAATAGTTGGAAACGGTGAAATTGTTGTAGCCAAGAATGTTGGCAGTTATCACCCTGTATTACCAAATACATTGATTCTGAACGAATGTTATTAGATACCGAACCTGATATACAATATAATATCATTCTCTTTATTAGTAAAGAAGGATATAATTTTGTATTGATGGATAATGTTTTGAACATTTCCTATATCAAGAATTGATCGGTACAGGCACGTTATCTAAAAGCATATACATTCTAAATCAAACTACAGTTCTTAACGTACGGAACACACATAAGGGGAAGATTTCAGAAATGAATGAATCCTTCTTGAGGCATTGTAGACTAGGTCATATCAATGCGACCCGACTAGATAAGTTACATTAAGATGCATATTTAAATCAGTTTGAACTTGTATCTTGTGAAACGTGCCAGCCACATCACAAAGATACAATTACCATATCTCTGTTTACTGGAAACAGAGAAAGAGTTAGTGAACTCTTGGGATTGATACATGATGATGTATGTAAGTCCCCTGTCTACACATGCCAGGATTGGTTCTTTGTACTTCATTACATTCACTGATGATCTCTCAAGATTCACACATGTGTTCCTGTTGAAACACAAGTCTGAAGCTTTTGATAAATTCAAAGAATATAAGTTAGAAGTAGAGAACCAAAACGGGTATAAGTATTATGTCCTTTGATGTGATCAGGGAGGAGAATACTTGAGCACGGTATTCCTGGATTATTCTAAGGGAGAATGAGATTCTCTCTCAGCATTACTCCTCCGTATACACCACAACACGTTGGTATATCGAGACAGAGCAATTGCACCCTATGTGATAAGGTGTGCTCTATGATGAGTACTACTGAGTTGCTTATTTCTTTTTGGGGTTATGCACTTGTGAAGCAACATAACTATTGAATAGGGTTCCAATCAAATCAGGTGCCTACCACTCCATATGTGATATGGTATAAGAAGAGCCCATCTCTTTAGGGTGTTAAGATTTGGGGTTGTCCGGCCTATGTCTAAAAGCAAAATTCGGACAAGCTCGAGCCAAGGTCAGTTCTGTGGAAGTTTGTTGGATATCCCAAGCATTCGCAAGGGAATATCTTCTACCACACTGAGGAGCAAAAGGTGTTTTCTTTCTCAGCATGCCACCTTTTAGAAAGGGAATTTCTTGTGAAGAAATTAGTGGTCATGAGGTAGAACTGGAAGCAGTTCCAGCTATACAAACTGCAGCTGATGATTTGGTAAACCCGGAGGATTCAATAGTTTCCAAAGAACCTCAGCCTCTCCGCAGATCTGGTAAGGTTCCTCATCCACCTGAGAGATACTTCGGTTTTCTCTATGACAGTGGGAGCGAGAATTGCATCATGAGATGATGACCCAACTGGTTTCGAGCAGGCCATCAATAGTGGGGACTCTGAAAGAATGGCTGGATATTAAGCGATCTGAGATAGAATCCATATACACCAATAAAGTATGGACTTTAGTTGCTTTATCTGAAGGGCTCCCCATTAGGAGCAAGTATATCTTGGGAAGATTACTTGGTGTACATGGAAAAGTTGAGACTTGCAAAGCTAAGACTAGTTGTTAAAGGTTCTCGTCATCGACCAGGTTTGGATAATGATGAAACCTTTTCTAGTGGATATGCTTAAGTCCATCCGGATCCTACTTACTATTGCTACATACCATGACTACGATATCTGGCGGTTGAGTGTCATGGCTGCTTTTCTAAATAGTGATTTAGAAGAGAGGGTCTATAAGTACACAGCCAGAGGGCTTCGTAGACAGTAGGAGCAGCGGAAACGTGTGCAAGTTGCTTCATGAGTTAAAGCAGGCATCGTGGAGTTGGAACATCTGTTTTGATGTGGTACTTAAAGAGTTTGACTTCATCAAAATGGTAGATGAACCTTGTATATACAAAAAGTCAGTAGGAAGTATGGTGGTGATCCTCGTATTGTACATAGATGACATACTCTTGATAGGAAAGGAGTTTCCTATGCTACGCTCGGTCAATCTCCTCTTATCACAAGGATTCTCCATATAGGATCAAGGTGATACCTCCTAAATTCTGGGTTTTGGATCTATGAGATAGATCTAAGTGGATGTTAGGATTCTCACTAGGTGTAGTAAGATGGTATCAATCGATCCTGGGGTGAATCACTGGATAGCTTCCAGGGTGGTAAGGTCGACTAAATGTCAGTCACAGGCATTGTCTTTACCCTCAGTGGAGGGACGGTATGTTGGAAGAGTTCCAAGCTAGATACCGTGGCATACTAGACGATAAAGGCTGGGTACATTGCTACCAAGGATGTTACCAAAGAGGTAGTCTGGATGTATATTAGTTCATGAGATGAACTTCGTTCCTACCATTGTGTGACAATGGAGTTGTGCTTTGGCCTAGGAACCCCCGTCCCATCAGTGATCTAGATATATTCTTAGGCAGTATCACCTGAACTTGGAGATGGATGATCTCCAAGGAGATCAAGGGTAGGAGAGAAGACACAGAGGACAACAGCGCGGATCCACTCACAAAGGCCTATTTCCCAGTAGAGACATTTATGGGATGGTTGAGTATGAGATACTTCAACCACTGCTGATTGTTGGGTATGAGATACTACAACAGATGGCCCTAGTGCAAGTGGGAGATTGTTAGTGATATGTATGCCTCAGAGGCCATTACTGTACATTTGATGTATATTGTAGTGGATGCTTGGATATATATATGGAGGACTTTCTTGCTCGACATGATAGTATGCTATCTGGTTACTCTTTATTTTAATATATACATTGATTGTCTCTATGTTACATGTTGATAAAGCCCTTAGGATGAGTACTTGACTACCAGGACTATGATGCAGATCATACTAGTGGGGATAGAGTAGTCGCTAAGTACATCCTTCAAATGTTCCTAGCCGTGGGTGTATCAAGACAGGGCATCGATATACCAGAGTAGACTAGCATATACCTTCTCGACCCATACAGATAGGCGATGGATGATCCCATATCTATTGGTGTTTGACATCAGAGATGATATACGGGTGCTCAGTGGAGACTGGATACACTGAACGGACACGTCGAGAACTCCCAAATGGTATTATACCTTACGTCAGATGGCAGTTCTGGTGACACTGGTACAGGTTAGTCTGTAGACCCGAGATCTTCATAGAGTCTTGTATGATTCCCATTGTGCTTTGATTTCCACCTTACCACGTTCAAGAGAACGTGCAAAATGGTGGCTTTTGGGTACAGTCCCGAATCACATGGAGGCAATGAGCGATAGGAGGTGTTTCGTCTCTCCCGGCATTGGGAGTTGATGTTGCGCTATGATCGATTGGCTATAACAGGAATTCCCTGGCTAGGGCTGCTTTAGAGATATACTGGTAAGTGTTATCAGTAGTTTCTCGACCCGTTATGAGCCTCATATCGGCACGACTTATCGAGTTGCTGGGGTCTGACGTTTACCACCCTTAGACGAGATATGCGACACATCAGACGAAGAGACCGGACAGTACGTTAGTGTTGCTAATTGGATTCACAGGAGTGTGAGTAGGCTTGCTTGTTGATCTCCTGATCGCTCAATACCCGAGTGGCCGTTACGTTTAGCAGACCGCCTGCGGCTTGTGTTTGATATGATCATTACCTACTGCCGGTGTATTGACGAGTCTTTAGAGTCATACACAGGGGTTTCCTGGCTCAAGCGAAACGGAGTTGGAGCGCATATGTGATATGTGTGGGACCGAGATTAATACGATATATGATACCGTATTCTATTCTCGCGATTTGTGACATCGGTCGGTTATATGCGATATAGCCGGGTTATCGAATCAAGTGTTGATTCGATAAGTTGTTACTTTTGATATTAGTCGATTATATATGATATAGCCGGATTATTAAATCAAGAGTTGATTTAATAATTTAATGTATAATTATATATTTGATATATTACATTACATTAACTAATATTATGCTCACTTATGATTTCTTTTTCTCATTTTGTGCACATTGAATATATGTGATATATTTTTGTGTACATGTATTATGACATGCTTGATGATACATGCAACAAAGGTGTGTGTATGACTTACACCATGCTTGGTTTAATTGCTAGGTTTTATTTATTTTGGTAATTATAAAAGGTGGCATTTTGTCATGGATGAAAGCTTGTAGAAGCTTGTAGTCTTCATTGACCTAGTCCACTCTTTTCTTTTGGTTAAGATATTTATTAACCCAACCAATTAAACCTCGCCATGGTTAACTCTCTACAAAAGTTAATATATGATATTAACTCACCATGGTTGCTATTCTCACTTGAATAATTATCATATGAGATATTTCTTCATCTTCTTCTTCTTCCAAAAAGCTTTCTAGCTTCAATAGAGTTTTGAGAAAAAATGTGAGAAAATGAAATCTAAATTGATCCCACTTCCTACTTCATCATCCTATACTACTTGCCATTTAGTATAGGGTATTCTCTTTACAAAGTTCTTGACCTAGTGAAGAAATAGCTTGGGTTAGTGTCTTCTCGACGTAGATCATCTTCGGCCTCGAAGACATCGAAGCAAGCATGTTCGTTTCTTCATGGGATCCTCTCTAGAGTCCGAAGTTCACGATCGCAGCGAAGGGACTACTACACGGAGCTATTGAAGTGAAGGACCGGTCTACAAAGGTTATATTCCTTGCTCACTTCTTATTGCAAAGTGTTTGCATTTAATTTTCTGTCGATTTCTAGTTAACGATTCTTAGTTAGGGTTAGCTATAACGACAAATTTTTGAATTTGGCATGGACGATGCCTCCCGAATCCTTGCTACCGTCTTAGGTAACCCTGCATATCCAGCACCTCGTTCGATGAGGAAAGAGCATAGATCCCTTCACAAGGAATGACCTCTTTAGCAAAACTAGCATATGCTACAACCCACTCTTTTTTTTTTGAAAACTACCCGATTATAAAAGTGGAGCTTAAACCACTCCTTTTTCAAATCACTAGATTCTACAACGATATCAAGTTTATTACGTTAAAGGTTTTCTTCAAAACCATTCGTAACCCTCCGTCATTACAGATAAGGACTATTTAGTATTCGCGCTGCGTTTGTTGGCCTCCATCAAGGCATAGTGTGCGGTAGCTTATTAGTACTTATCTGTGGCATATGATGCGATTGGATTAGGGTAGTCGTATGACCTTGTTGGCCTCCGTCAAGAGTCGTACGGGTGGGTTTAATTCAATCACAAAATGACAGGTTGAACTTGACTAGCGGCCTATGGTTTGTTGGCCTCCGTCAAGGTCATAGGTCGTTAGAGGTAAAAACAGATATTGGGAATTTCAAGTGTTGAAATTTACAATGAGATTGCATACCTTCTATATGATAGTTAGATCTAAATACCCACCGTGAGTAAGTGTTACTCCTGAGAGAATTTTCCACTTTACAATTAGCTGTCTAAGAAAGGTGTTAACGGGGTTATGCCCCTACTGAAACGAGCTTATTTAATTTGTTCCATGTGAAAGCACGAGGAGAATCCCTCGGAATACCAATACCTGCCTGGCTGACTGATTGGCGAACTTGTAGAGTGTAATTAATCCCGGCTAATCTTATCTTTTAGGGTTTGAAGGAAAATTTGATAAAAACAGTGGGAGCTATCCTGATTAGATAAGATAATAACAAATCTAATCTTGCAAGTGTGCACGATAAAGTGTTTTCTTCTCTCTCTCCAGGTAGCGACCATGACACGCCTTAATCAAGATAATAATATGGATGTATTGACCGAACCCACTTATTATACTGGGCTGGGGAACGTTGGTTCCACTCTATCTTATGATTGTCATAAGTCTGAGCAAGGGATAGGGGAATGTACGGATTCCCATGCAACCCAAATGGAGAAAGAGCATGCTAATGCATCTTCTTTAGGTGTGTTAGTTATTGAGAACTATTTCTCAGTCTACTCTACGTCCTGGGTATTAGATACCGGATCAGGATCCCACATTTGTAATGAGTTACCAGGGTTAAGAAGAAGTAGAGAACTAGGAAAGGGTGATATGTCCCTCAGAGTAGGAAATGGAGCAATTGTTGTTGCCGAAACTGTCGGCGAATATCACCTAGTATTGCCGAATGGTAATACATTGATTTTGAACGACTATTATTACGTTCTATCGATGATATGCAACATAAGATCCATTTCTTTATTAGATAAAGAAGGATATAACTTTGCATTAGAGAAAATGTTATGAACATTTTCCTAAATCAAGTGTTGATTGGGTTTAGTACGGTGTGTAACGGTATATACAGTCTAAATCAAAATACAGTTCAATGTATACAGAACACACACAAGAGGAAAAGTTCAGAAATGAACGAAGCCTTCTTGTGTCATTGTAGACTTGGTTATATTAATGCGAAAAGACTAAATAAGTTGCATAAAGATGGATAT
Organism: Agapanthus africanus; assembly: GCA_030015575.1. Classification (NCBI taxonomy): domain Eukaryota; kingdom Viridiplantae; phylum Streptophyta; class Magnoliopsida; order Asparagales; family Amaryllidaceae; genus Agapanthus; species Agapanthus africanus. The sequence continues at coordinate 823,026,389 of CM057338.1, read as the reverse complement.
TTCAATTAGTTTGAATTTACATCTTATGAAACTTGCCAGTCATGTCTCAAAGGCAAGATGACTAAAACTCCGTTTACGGGACACGGAGAAAGAGCTACTGAACTCTTGGGACTGATACATAGTGATGCATACGGTCCTATATCTATACATGCTAGGAATGGTTCATCGTACTTTATTACATTCACCGATGATCTCTTAAGATTCGGACATGTGTTCATGTTGAAACACAAATCTGAAGTTTTTGAGAAATTCAAGGAATATAAGTGTGAAGTAAAGAACCAGAGGGGTAAAAGTATTAAAGTCCTTCGATCTGATCGAGGAGGAGAATACTTAAGCACGGAATTCCGAGACTATCTAAAAGAGAATGGGATTCTTTCTTAGTCTACTACTCCGTATACACCACAACACAATGGAGTATCGGAGCGGAGGAATCGCATCCTATTAGATATATTGCGCTCTATGATGAGTATCGCTGATTTATCTATTTCCTTTTAGGGTTATACACTTGAGACAGCTGCATACCTATTGAATAGGGTTCCATCCAAATCAGTGCCTACCACTCCATATGAGATATGGGAAGGGAAGAGACCATATTTTAATTTCATTAAGATATGGGGTTGTCCGGCTTATATTAAAAGAAAAATCCGTACAAGCTCGAGGCAAGGTCTGTTCTGTGTATGTTTGTTGGATATCACAAACATTCATGAGGGTATATCTTCTACCATACCGAGGAACAAAAGGTATTTGTTTCTCATAATGCCAGCTTTTTAGAAAAAGGAATTTCTTGTGAAAGAAATTAGTGGTGATAAGGTAGAGCTGGAAGAAGTTCCAGATACACAAACTGCAGTAGAAGCTTTGGTAGAACCGCAGGATTCAATAGTTCCCGATGAACCTCAGCTACTCCGCAAATCTAGTAGGCTTTCTCATCCACCTACGAGATGCTACAGTTTTCTCATAGATGGTGGGAGCGAGGATTGCATCATGGAAGATGATGACCCAACAAGTTTCGAGTAGACCATCACAAGTGGGGACTCTATGAAATGGCTGGATGCTTTTCGATCTGAGATGGAATCTATGTACACCAATAAAGTATGGACTTTGGAAGTTTCTCCTGAAGGCGTAAAACCCATCGGGAGAAAGTCGATCTTTAAGAAGAAACTTGGTGTAGATGGAAAGGTTGAGACCTTCAAAGCTAGACTTGTAGCAAAAGGTTTTCGGCAATGACCAGGTGTTGATTATGATAAAACATTTTCTTCGGTAGCTATGCTTAAGTCCATCAGGATCCTACTTTCCATTGCTGCATACTATGACTACGAAATCTGGCAGATAGATATCAAGACCACTTTTCTAAATGGTGATTTAGAAGAGAGCATGTACATGACACAGCCAGAGGGCTTCGTAGACAGTAGGAGCAGGGGAAAGGTGTGCAAGATGCTTAAATCAATCTACGGATTAAAGCAGGCATCGCGGAGCTTGAACATCTATTTTGATGTAGCAGTCAAAGAGTTTGACTTCATCAAAAACGTAGATAAATCTTGTATACACAAAAAGGTTGTAGAGAGTAAGGTTGCCATCCTAATATTGTACGTGGATGATATACTCTTGATAGGAAATGATGTTCATATGGTGTCAAACTCTTCCTATCACAAAAGTTCTCCATGAAAGATCTGGGTGATGCCTCGTACATCCAGAGGATAAAGATCTATAGGGATAGATCTAAAAGGATGTTGGGATTGTCCCAATCCAGGTGCATTGACACCATACTAAAGAGGTTTAGTATGGAAGATTCTAAGCGTGGTAATTTACCCTCTTGCTCAGAAATCACTCTCTCCAAAGAGATGTCTCCCAAGACTGATTTGGAGAGGCTCGCATGCAAGGGATACCCTATACTTTTGCAATTGGGTCCATCATGAATGCAATGTTATTCACCAGACCGGATGTAGCTTACGCACTTAGTGTGGTTAGTAGGTATCAATCAGACCCAGGGGAGAAGCACTGGACAGATATGAAGAACATTCTTAAGTATTTGGGAAGGACTAAAGAGATGTTCTAGGTGTTTGGTAACGGTGAACTCTAGGTGGAGTCCTTTACCGATTCGAGCTTCCAGAGTGATAAGAACGACAACAAGTCAGTCATGGGTTTTTTCCTCATCCTCAATGGAGGGGTGGTATGTTGGAAGAGTTCCAAGCAAGATACCGTGGCAGACTCGACGATGGAGGCTGAATACATCGCTGCCAACGATGCTGCCAAATAGGCTGTCTGGATGAAGATGTTCATTACTGAACTTGGTGTGGTTCCATCCATTAAGGATCCAATACCCTTTTATTGTGATAACAATGGAGCTGTGGCTTTGGTTAAGGAACCCCGGTCCCATCAGCGATCCAGATATATTCTGAGGCGGTATCACATGATCCGGGAGATAGTTCATCGCCGCGAGATCGAGGTCAGGAGAGTTGACACGAAGGATAACACACTGGATCCACTCACGAAGGGCCTTCCCAAGACGCAGTTTGAGAGACTTTTTGAGATGTTGGGTATGAGATACTACAACAACTGGCCTTAGTACAAGCAGGAGATTGTTAGGAATATATATGCCCTAGAGGCCCTTATTGTATGATATAGTGGATGCTTGGACATATATAAAGAGTACTTTCTTGGTCGACATGATAGTATACTATCTGGTAGCTCTTTATCTTAAAATGTACACTTGTATTATTATACTGTCTCTTTGATACATGTTGATAAAACCCTTAGAATGTTGGCTTGACTACCAGGACTATGATGCAGATCATAATAGTGGGGCTTGTGTAGTCCGCAAGCACATCCTTTAACAGTTCCTGTTGGGTTACCTAGCACGACAACAAGGTTTCGGGTGGCGTCGTCCATACCGTTTTCAAATTTTTGCCGTACTAAAGAACCCTAACCCTAGAATCTTAATTAGAGATTTAGACGAACTAGCAATGGAAACATCTTTACATGTAAGTGAGTGAAGAATACAACCTTTGTAGATCGGTTCTTCACTTCTAAAGCTCCGTGTAGTAGTCCCTTCGCTCTAAGTAGTGAACACCCGAACTCTAGTAAGGGTTCACATGAAGAAATGAACAAGCTTGCTCGAAGTCTTCGAGGCCGAAGATGATCTACGTTGAGAAGACTCAAGCTTATGCTACCTCTTCACTAATGGTAGATTAGTGAAGCAAACACCCTAAACTAAATGGCTAATATAGTAGAGGATGATGAAGTAGTAAATGGGCTCATTTTAGATTTAATTTTCTCACAATATTTCATCACCATTTTAAAAGCAAAAGCTTTTCCATGAGGAAGAAGAAGATGAAAATGGAGATAAGAATAATGAAAACTCATGAAGTGAGAATAGAAACCATGGGTGAGTTAATGTCATACACTAACTCATGTAGAGAATAAACCATGGCTAACAATAATGGTTAGGTTAATAAATATCTAATGTAAAACAAAGTTAGTGGACTAAGTCAATGGTTAGCAACAAGCTTCTCCAAACTTCTGGCCATGACATAATTCCACTAATTTTATGATTTACTTAAATAAATAAGAACCCAAGATTATCATAAGCATGGTGTAATTCTCATACACCCATGAAGCATGTGGCATCAACATGACACAAAAATAATGTACATTAATATATATCACATATATACTAAGTGTACAAAAGTGAGAAAAAGAAATGTTTAAGTGAGCTAATATTAGTTAATGTAATTCAATATATCACATATATAATTATACATTAAATTATTAAACCAACACTTGATTTAATAATCCGGCTATATCACATACAACCGACTAATATCAAATGTAACAACTTATCGAATCAACACTTGATCCGATAACCCGGCTATATCATATATAACCGACCGATATCACATATCGCGAGAATAGAATACGGTATCACATACACACATTAATCTCGGTCCCGTACATATCACATATGTTCTCCTACTTTTTTCGCATGAACCAGGAAACCTCTGTGTAGGACTCTAAAGACTCGTTAATACGCCGGCAGTAGGCGATGATCATATCAAACACCCACAAGCCGCAAGCGGTCTTCTAAACGTAACGGCCATCCGGGTATTGAGCGATCAGAAGATCAACAAGCAAGCCTGCTCATACTCCTACAATCCAATCAGTAACACTACCATACAGTCTGGTCTCTTCGTCAGATATGTCGCATATCACAGCCTGGGGGTGGTATAACGTCAGGCCCCAATAGACTGATAAGTCATGCCGATGTGAGGTCCATAACGGTACGAGAAACTACTGATAACACTTACCAGTAAATCTCAGCAACCCTGGCCAGGGATTTCCTGTTATTGCCAATCGAGCATAGCGCAACATCAACCCCCAATACCGGGAAAGACGAATCCCCTCCTATCGCACATTGCCTCCATGTGACTCGGGACTGTACCCAAAAACCACCTTTTTGCACGATCTTTTGAACGTGGTTTGGTGGAAATCAAAGCACAGTGGGAATCACACAAGACTCTATGACGATCTCGGGTCGACTGACTAACCTGTACCAGTGTCACCAGAGAACTGCTATCTGACTATTGGTATAATACCATCTAGGAGATCTCGGCGAGTCCGTTCAGTGTACCCAGTCTCCACTGAGCACCCGTATACTATCTCTGATGTCAAACACCAATGGATATGGGATCATCTATCGCCCATCATATGGGTCGAGAAGCGTATACGCTAGTCTACTCTGGAGTATCGATGCCCTGTCTCGATACTCCCACGACTAGGAACATTTGAAGGATGTACTTGCCGACTACCTCTGCCCCACTAGTATGATCCGCATCATAATCCTAGTAGTCAAGTACTCATCCTAAGGGCTTTATCAACATGTAATAGAGAGACAATAAGTATACATGTTAAGATAAAGTTCAACCAGATAGCATACTATCATATCGAACAAGAAAGTCCTCCCTATATATGTCCAAGCATGCACTACAATATACATCACATGTACAGTAATGTCCTCTAGAGCATACATATAACTAACAATCTCCTACTTGCACTAAGGCCATTTGTTGCAATTTCTCATACTGAATGTCTAATAGAAGTCTCTCTATGGGAAGGCCTTTGTGAGTGGATCCACTGTGTTATCCTTCGCGTCTACTCTCCTAACCTTGATTCCCTAGAGATCAACCATCTCCCTGATCAGGTGATACTTGCCTCAGAATATGTCTGGAACGCTGATGGGACCTGCGTTCCTAGGCAAAAGCCACAACTCCATTGTTGTCACAATAACAATTATTGGACGCTCAATAGTAGGAACCTTGTTCATCTCATGAACAAGAATTATCCAGACATCCACTTTGGCGGCATTATTGGTAGCGATTTATTTAACCTTTATCGTCTAGTATGTCACGGTATCTAGCTTGGAACTCTTCCAACATACCATCCCTCCACTGAGGGTAAATACAATGCATGTGACTGACTTTCAGTCGACCCTATCACTCTGGAAGCTCGAACCAAGACCATTCATTTAGTGTTTCTCAAGTACTTAAGAATGTCCTCTATAGCTTTCCAGTGATTCTCCCAAGATCCGATTGATTCCAGATCACTACACCTAGTGAGTGATCTTCATCTGGTCTGGTACATAACATCGCACACATGATAGAGCCTACTGCCGAAGCATAGGGTATCCCATGCACGCTAGCTCTCTCCAAATCAGTCTTGGGAGACATCTTTTTGAAGAGAGTGATCCATGAGTAAGTAGGCGAACCACCATGCTTAGAATCTTCTATACTAAACCCCTTTAGTATGGTGTTAATGTACCTGGATTTGGGACACTCCCAAAATCCACTTAGATCTATCACCATAGATCACAAACAACAAGATGCAGTAGGTATTATCCAGATCTTCTATGGAGAATCCCCGTGATAAGAGGAGCTTGACCGATTGTAGCATAGGAAACCATTTCCTATCAAGAGTATGTTATCTATGTACAATACGTGGAAGACAACATTAATCTCTACAATCTTCTTGTATATACAAGGTTCATCTACCTTTTTGATGAAGTCAACTCTTTAACTACCACATCAAAACAGATGTTCCATCTCCGCGATGCGCACAATGATCCTGATGGACTTAAGCATAGCTTTGAAAGTCTCAACTTTTCCATCTACACCAAGAATCTTCTCAAGATCCATTTTCTCCCAATGGGTTTTACCCCTTCAGGTGCAACATGCAAAGTCATAGTTTGTTGGTGTATAAGGATTCCATCTTTGATCGCATAGCATCCATCCTTTTCACAGAGTCACTACTCGTGATGGCCTGCCTGAACCTAGTTGGGCAATCATCTACCATGATGCAATCTTCGCTCCCACTGTCACCGAGAAGACCGTAGTATCTCTCAAGTGGATGAGGAACCCTACCAGATTCGGGGAGAGCCTGAGGTTCGTTGGAGACTATTGAATCCTTTGGTTTTACCAATTCATCAGCTGTTAGTTTTTCCAGCCGGAACTCCTTCCAGTTCTACCTCATGACAACAAATTTCTTCACAAGAAATTTCTTTACTAAAAAGGTGGCATGCTGAGAAACAAAATGACTTTTGTTCCTTGGTGTGGTAGAAGATATTCCCTTGCAAATGTTTGGGATATCCAACAAACTTACAGAACTGAACTTGCCTCGAGTTTGTCTGGATTTTGCTTTTCAACATATGCCGGTCAACCCTATATCTTAACTCTTTTAAGATGTGGTCTCTTCCCATTCTATATCTCATATGGAGTGGTAGGTACTAATTTGGATGGAACCCCATTCAATAGGTATGCAGCTTCTCAAGTGCATAACCCCAAAAAGAAACAGGCAACTCAGCAGTACTCATCATAGAGCACACCATATCTCATAGGGAGCGATACCTCCGCCCCGATACACCGTTGTGCTGTGGTGTACCCGAAGGAGTAAGCTGAGAGAGAATCTCATTCTCCTTTTAGAAAATCCTGGAGCTCAATGCCTAAGTATTCGCCTTCTCGATCACATCGAAGGATTTTAATACTTCTACCCGTTTGGTTTTCCACTTCAAGATTATATTCGTTGAATTTCTCAGAAGTTTCAGACGTGTGTTTCAATAGGAACATATGTACGAATCTTGAGAGATCGTCGATGAATGTAATAAGGTACAAAGAACCAACCCTGGCATTTGTAGACATAGGACCGTATACATCATCATGTATTTGTCCTAAGAGTTCTGTAACTCTTTCTCTGTTTCCAGTAAACAGAGTATTGGTCATTTTATCTTTGAGACAAGACTAGAAAGTATCATAAGATGAAAATTCGAACAGATTCACATATTCATCCTTATGTAACTTAGCTGGTCGTGTCGCATTGATATAACCTAGTCTACAATGCCATAAGAAGGATTTGTTCAATTCTGAACTAGCCCTCTTGTGTGTGTTCTATATACTTTGAACTGCAGTTTGATTTAGGACGTATATGCCATTACATAACGTGCCTAATCCAATCAACTCTTGATTAAGGAAAATGTTCACAACATTATCCATCAATACAAAATTATATCCTTCTTTAACTTAATAAAGAGATCGATGTAATGTTGTACAACAGGTTCGGTACGTAATAACATTTTCTCAGAATCGATATATTTGGTAATATAAGGTGATATCTGCCAACAGATTTGGCTGCAACAATTGCACCATTCTCTAACACTTAGAGACATATCACCCTATCCCAGTTCTCTGCCTTTCTGTAGCCCATATAACATATTACATATATGGGATCCTGATCCGGTATCTCATACCTAAGATGTAGAGGGTACTGAGAAACAGTTCTCAGTAATGAACACACCCGAAGAATATGCACCAACATGCTTATTCCTCGTTTGGGTGGCGTAGGAATCCGGATATTCCACTATTTCCTGCTCGGACTTATAACAATTATAAGTGGGAGCGGAACCAATGTTCCCTAGATCGGTATAATAAGCAGGTTCGGTCAATGCATCCATATTATTATCTTGATTAAGGCGTGACATAGTCGCTACCAGGAGAGAGAGATGAAAACACTCTGCGTGCGCTCTTGCAAGATCAGATTGGTTATTATTTTATCTAATCAGGATGGCTCCCACTGTTTTTATCAAATCTTCCTTCAAACTCTAAAAGGTAAGACTAGCCGGGATTAATTACATCCTACAAGTTCGCCAATCTTTCGGCCAGGCCAGTGTCGGTACTTTGAGGGAGGTTCCCCGTGCTTTCGCACGGACCTAATTAAAATAAACCTCGTTTTCCCAGGGGCATAACCCCGTTAACACCTTTCTAGACATCTACTTGATCGGCTAATTGTAATGTGTAAAACTCTCCCAGGAGTAACTCTTACTCGAAGTGGGTATCGGGATCCAACTATCTCATAGAAGGTATGCAATCTCATTGCAAATTTCAACACTTGAAATTCCTGATAATATTTTGCCCCGAGCGATCTATAATCTTGACAAGGTCAACAAACCATAGAGCGCAAGTCAAGTTCAACCCGTCATTTCCTGATTGAATTAAACCCACCCTCACGACCCTTGACAAGGTCAACAAGGCCGCACGACTACCCTAATCCAATCGCATCATATGCTTTGCAAATAAACGCTAATCAGCTACCGCACACTATGCCTTGACAAGGTCAACAAACACAGCACGAATACTAAATACTACTTATCTGAAATGACGGAAGGCTACAACAGGTTTTCAAGAAAACCCTTTGTGAAATGAACTTGATATCGTTATAGAATTGAGTGAATTTTAAAGGGAGTGTTTTTTAGGCTTTTACTGGTTTAGCTAAAGAGGTCACTCCCGGTGAAGGGATCTCAGCACTTTCCTCATCGAATGAGGTGCAGGATATTTCACAAATACCACTATGCAAAGCAAAAACTATAGAAGCAATCAAAAGACAAATCGAGTGGGTTATAGCGTCTACCAGTTTCACTAATGAGGTCACTCCCGGTGAAGGGATCTAGGCTCTTTCCTTTGTTGGAGATAGTGCCCTCAGTGTCAATTATTGGATCACAGGCACGTGATTGCAATGATTGAGGGAGGACCTATTCCGGTAGGACAGTCTTACTCAAGATGATAGTATGCTATCTGGTTTACCTTTATCATCGTGTACTGCTTTAGGTGACCTTACAGGTCACTATTGCATGTTGATAGAGCCCCTAGGATTCTTGCTTGACTGCCAGCAGTATGAGGGCGATCATATACGTGGGAGCTGGTAGTCTATAAGCACATCATTAAAAGGCCCCTAGTCGTGGGAGTTTCGAGATAGGGCATCGATACTCCAGAGTAGACAAGTGTATACAGTCGAGACCCCGACGAGGGGCGGTGGCCGGTCTCACAAGCCACTGGTGTCAGTTGGTTCACCTAAGATGTATACAGGTGCTCATTGGGTTATGAGTACACCGGACAGGACTCGCCGGGAACATACTAGTTGGTCTTATACCTGACGTCAGATAGCAGTTCCCAGGTGACATGTGTACAGGTTAGTTCATCGACCTGAGATCGTAATTTTTCTCGTGTGAGTTCCCACTGTACTTTGATTACTACCCTACCACGCTCAAAGGAGACGTGCAAACAGGTTTTAGTTGGGTACAGTCCCGAGCCACATGGAGGCAGTAAGCGGATCTTCAGGGGTTCGTCTCTCCCGGTATTGGGGGTGAGGTCACGCTGTGTCTAGGAGAGCCCTTACATGAAGTCCTTGGCCAAGGCAGGAGATTTACTAGTAAGTATTCCAGTAGAATCTCAGGGTGTTCTGGGCTACACTCCGACACGACATGTACCGCTTTTGGGGGTCTGACTATTACCAACCCCCTAGGCCCGCTATGCGATGCTCATTGACGAACATACCAGACTGTACGGATATTGTCACTGACAGTCTTGGTAGGGTGTCAGGATGAGTTCTCTCATCGACGTCCCTTTTGCTCAATACCTGGTAGCCCGTTACGTATAGGCTAATACCTCTGACGTGCTAGTGGTTAAATCCACAACCAAAGTATTGACAAGTCCTTAGAGTCCCCCACAGACCAGTTTCTCAAGTTTCAGGCGAAACGCTGTAGAGGCCGTATGGAGATATGGCAGGGTTCGATCAGATACGTGCGGTATTGCACGGATCATGATCGGACGGATAATACTAGCGGGCTTTGGTTTAAGCCGGATCCTAGTATTGTACAGTGTAGATTTGTCTCATTGCATTTGTATTTCGGTCGGAATACAAATGCGGGTATGTATATACAGTAGCGGGGTTTTCCTGTAATTTATTACGGGACCAGTTTTTGGAGTTGCCAGTTTGCTTTTCCGTTTCGGCCATTTTTCTTTGTATCTTTCGTTGGCTGGAAAAATGATGGAGGAGGGCTTATTTGCATTTGTGCAAAGAAGCATTATGGAGGGTTGTCTTTGCATATTGTTGTATCATGATGTTTCTCCCACCCTTTACTTTCTTTTGCTTCATGATAGTTTTCATGATGGGTGTAGCTTTCATTGACTCCATGACTTCATGATTGCTTGACTTTAGGTGTGATGATGGATGATGGAGTGTTGGATTTGCTTGTGATCATTTCTTCACATCATCACTCCTTTCTCTCTCTTGCATGACATTGGCTCACTCTCATTTTTGATCCATACACTCACTACTCTCTCACTCACTCCCTTCCTCATGCATGGCCGGCCAAGTGAGTGTGGGGGGGGCAGTCCAAAAATTCTAGTGGGGAATTTTGATCTCTTTTGGCTTGCAAAATTCCCATTGCTCCATCTCCAAAAGCTTTGTTCATTTCCTCCACCATATGGCAACTTCCACAACCCCAAATGAGACAAAGCATTCTATAGATAACCTACAGCATCCTTGGGCATGTCGGCTCACCAACTTCGTGCCCGAGTTGCCTCGGTCCAGAGGTGGGAGCCCATAAAAGAACCCGGCGAGGTGGTGCCCTTCCGGCGAGGAGGTGAAGACCGGAGATTCCGCGGGGAGATCGGGACGACGACGAGAAGACCAAAGGACACGGATCGCTCGGTATATCTCTCTACCCCTTCTCTAGTTAGCTAGGATTATGTTAATGGTACGATCCAGGATTTTAGTGCGCGGTGGTGCCGGTTCAAAAGTTTAAAGTAAATTATCGTTTCCGCATTTTGGCCTCGGATTGACGGCCGGGGCGCCGCTGTGCACTTACATGGTATCAGCGCTACGCCATTAACCTAGTCTAGCTTGGTCTAATGTGTTTACATCTTCGATCGAACAAAATTCCAAAACTCGCGATTTCAATGCATCAGTTCTCTGTCGAAATTTTTTTGGCTCCAAAAATTTTTCAGGCTGTTGCAGAATACTGAGCAGGAAATTCTAAGACATCTGTGAAAAATTGGTGGCGTGACACTGTAGAGTGACCGCGGAACCGCGGCCAAACCCCTGTTTTGGCCGCGGTTCCGCCGCAGCACTGTGCCTTCACTGCACCAATTTTGCACAGTGATCTTTTTACAGGGAAATTGGGGTTTTGGAATGTTCTTTTTGGGCCCAGATTTTCTGTGAGTGCTACAGTAGAACTTGGGTCCCACTTGGGTAAATTTGATCGATCGAAAATTTTAAACATGTTAGTTCATAGTATTTACATTATATCTGCGGCTGTGAATGTCACTTGATCGGTAAATCCTGTCTAACTGCTATAGCCCGGTTAGACGGATTTGCGAACGTGACATTCACGTTGATGTTCTGTGTTGTGCTGTGATGTTGCGGATTAGTCATGGGGGATAGCCTGGATGCAATGCTAGTACAGTTTGTTGTATTATGTATATTTGATATTGTGGGGCGAGCGTCCGACATGTGGACTGCCGTCACTGCCTGTTTGTATATTATTCTTTTGGGGCACGACCGGGGTGAGGTCGATGTACCCGTTGTATGTATATTTAACTTTCTGTACTAGGATTACCCCAAGGTGGGGTGCACGGATAGCCAGGTTCTAGAGGGCAATGGGCCCGCATCTCATGGTATTGAGACGGAGGGGGCCTCACTCTAGAATTGGCGGGTTATTCGCCGCACTCGTAGGGGGTACAGGTTGACCCAGGAGGGGTGCCCAAGTTACCGGATTCCGTGAAGTGCTGGGTGGTCCATTCACGTTGCTGAAGGGGGCTGCCTCGCTTCAGGTTTTGGCGGGTAACTTTCCGCGCCCGTAGGGGTCTAGGATTTCATTGCACAGGCTATCCACACGACCAGGGGAACATCGGGTTTTAGTAGCGGCTCTATGAAACTCGGGGATCCCAGATATCTGTATTGTTCTGTGATGCTTATTACATTTCTGTGATGTTGCATTTTATCACGCCTTGAGTGAAATATTATATATTGATATATATACTAGTAGATATTGTATATGTTTTGCATCCGCGCTAGTCCAGTCCCCGCTCTATCGTTAGTTAAGTAACCTAACGGGTAATGACGGGACCCAGTGGCGAATGCGGATGGCATATACGTACATCATTATTTTCATTCTTTATTGGTGTGATCAATTGATGGGACTGCGTTGATTCGGATTAATGCAAGCTAAACAAACCTATTATGATGTTGTTGGAACTTTTTTCCAAAAAGCTGTTATTGCAAGGACGTTCTCTTTTATTTTGCATCGTGGTATTCAGTTGGAATATCCTGCTCCTCAGTCGACGAGGCAAGGGCCGAGATCCCTTCACCGGGAGTGACCCCTTGGACAGAAGTTTGTGTCAGGACAATAACTTCACTATAGTCGTTTACTTTTGCTTTGCATAGTGGTATTCAGTTGGAATATCATGCACCTCATTCTACGGGGAAAGAGCCGAGATCCCTTCACCGGGAGTGACCTCTTTAGCAAAGGTTTTCGATACTATATTTTTAAAAGCTATCCGGTTCCTTCAACGATATCAAGTTCATTACGTTAAAGGTTTTTGCCAGAAACCATTCGTAGCCCTCCGTCGTTTCATATGGATAGTCAATAAGTATTCAAGCTGTGTATGTTGGCAAATGTCAAGGCACAGTGATTGGTAGCTATTGGGTATTCATATGCAGCATAGATAGATGCGTTGGTTTGGGACAGTCGTACTACTATTTTGGCCAAAGTCAAGGGTATGTACGGGTGGGTTCAAATTAACCTGGAGAATGACGGGTAGAACTTGACATGTGACTTATGATATGTTGGCCAAAGTCAAGGTCATAAGAGCATGGGGTAAAAATCACATCGGGAGTTTCTAAAGAAACTGAAACTTGCCAGATATGCGCATACCTTCTGGAGTGTGATAACGTGAGCGGATTCCGTCACGTTATCATGCGATGATAGTTGGATCCCGATTCCCATTGATGAGTTGGTTTACTCCTCGGGTGATCCCGACTAATTCTTCTTTCAGGTTTGGAGGAGAATTTGACGGTACAGTGGGAAGTTTCCAGATTAGATAAATTGGTAACCATTCTGATCTAGGTTAGAGTGCACGCTGAGTGTTTCTTTTCTCTCTCTCTTTGGCAGCGACCATTGACCCGACCCTATGTAACATTTTCAAAAATATAAAATATTAATTTTGGGAATTTTTATAATTTAATATTATTTTATTGATTATTTTAATATTAAATTTATAATTATATGCAAATAAATAGGAAAAATGTTAGAAAAATTATGGAAAATTCTAAAATAGGGTAAATTAGTGAATTATGACATTTTTAAGTTTTTGTGATTAGTTTGACACTAATTTAGTGCTAATCGCGATTAAAAATCGCTAATCGGGTTTTTGGCAATTTTGTGCAAAACTTGCACATATCACTTTTTCTACACTTGTGCATCTTTCTTGCCATGATTTATCATTTGGGTTTACTATTCTTGTGAGAAGGTTTGGATTTAAAAGAAAAGGGAAAGAAAAGAGAAAAGAAAATGAAATGATGAGGGTAGGTGAGAGAGAGAGGTGGACCTTTGACCAAAACCCTTAGCCATTGTTTTCTCCTCCTCATTTCTCTCCCTCTCCCTTGGCTCCTCCTGCTGCTGCTGCTTCCTTTCCCCCCCTTCCTCTACCTTCAATCCCTCTCTTCATCTCAAAAATCACTCCAAAACCCCAATCTCCTTTCATTAAAATTGTGCAAAATCCCTAGATCTACACATGGAGCTAAAGAAGCATGGAGTTTGGCCACTAGGGGGCAACTCAAGAAAATTCTTGAGTTGCCAAATGAGGTATTTTCTGGATCATTAACTTGTTTATGCATTACTTATACCCCATGTTTAGTTTAGAACCGATATTGTGGCTTTTTGTGGAATTGAGAATAACCAAGTTAGGGTTTGAGGGAACTTGTGTTGTATTGGGAAATTGAGCTCAGTAGAGGTTTTACCAACACCCTAGTATATGAATTGGAACCCAAAACCTGAAGCTAGAACCAGAATACGGATTTTTGAAACCGATATCGGGGAAATTGTAAAATCTGTGAAGGTTAACTTGAATCTGCTATCATACGAGACACCTGAAAATAATATTGAGTGGACAGTAAGATGTGCATGCACCAGAGAGGCAACACCCAAAACCCTAGCTCCCCACTCCACCTTCAGGCCGCCAAAATCCCCATTCTGGCCGCAATTTGCGGCCAGACCAGAGAGGAATTTCCTCGTTTTGCGTGCCTGGCCCTATTTCCTCAATTCTTGGCCCTGGGTACTTCTAGTTTTGACAGATTCTATCTAGGGTGAAATCTGGGACATATATCCTAAGTTGCTATTTTGGATTCGTGTTTCCGTATTCCGTATTTTGTTTCTGAAATGGTGGATTGTGTTTTGCCTCGACTATTTGTCGTTTATACGACGATATAGAGGATTTATTGATGGTTTTGAAGGCGTGCCATAGGTTCTCACCTATAGGCTCCCTTATCGTATCGTTTTGGATTTCATGCGCCGTTTTAGCTTGGATTTGGTTTTAATGCGCATATACGATATTTGATGTGTAGGTACCCACGAAGACTTCGGGGCGACAAGCAAATGCGTGGTGATGTCCGCAAATGATGGTGCAAGGTGAGTAGATTATATCTACAGGGGGAAGTCGGGTGGATGGCGTATAGCACCCCCGCAGTCCGTAGATAGATTACTATGTAGTTTATTGTGATAATAGGTGTATTATGGATAGTGTAGGGTTAGAAGTGACTAATGTAGTTCATAGTCGCGAACCCTAGGATAGAATTACACCTACACACACACCCTTGCTTATCACTTATACTTACACTGTGTTTGATGATATGGGATGACTTTGGAGATGAGTCGATGATGTGGGCTTGGTGCCGTGAGATCGGTGATTTGATACGATTCATATGTGGGATATGACTTGTGATTCTTTCTTGCGGGCTTGGGATATGTGTTTACCCCCGCATGCATACTTTACTGATGGTATCGATTTGTACTAGACATAGAGTAGTATCCCCAGATTATATGATCTGATGATAGTGATACCTGTTATGTGATGAGATAGTGAGATGTTGACCTGTACCCAGCTATTGGGATGCCGTACAATGATTTACCTTACGAGCCGATATTGATGATAGATCCGCACTCAAAACTCGAGGATATCTTACGATATGACATTGAGGCGAGATCACCGACTATGTATCTTTATATATACCGATTCAGATTTAGGTGGTTTCCACACCTACCCCTCCTGATCGACCTGTTACTTAGATGTAGTTGCATAGTAGATACTTCACTGTGGTGTTGACTACTAGATTTCTGCATTTTCATGCTATTCGCATTGCTGGCATATGTTCATTGCTATATTATTATCATGCTGATAGGACACCAGCACCATTATCGATGATGCGTATGTTTCACGTACACTATTTGCCGGCTCACACACTTCATCATCGATAATTGCCATGCCACTACACTGTAGTACTGTTGCATTCATGATATGATTCTTCCTTCGACATATGCACATTTCTATTCCATGTTGCATGATTTCCGATATGATTACTTTTCTTTACATGTCGCATACATCATGGATTGATTGCATAGCACATCGCATTGGATTTACTTCCTGATGTTGGATTTTCATGTGATTTCTGATTTTGAGGACCGTGGAATTATTTAAGAAAAGATACTCTTTTATGAAAAACCCGGTACCTCGTGATATGATATTTCGGTGCGTCCACCACGCGTTTTCTCGGTGCTGAGACGTGTGCTTGAAACCCGATTCGAGGAGGTGATGATCCGTTTGCGGGTTCGTGGTGGGCCCGGTATGGTTCCCCTCGGCAAGATGATCGATGAGTTTGCCGATTGAGCCTGGAGGCGGGCGAGCACCTACCAGTGATTGTTTTTGAGCTCGGCGGATATCTGGGGGATACCGACCGGAGACGAGAGATGGGCATACTGCCGGGGCCGAGGGCCGATTCCGCAGACATAGCCCGCGGGCCGATCCGGACTGACGGAGCCCGTTAGATGAGGATTTACGTGTCGATGCTAGGCACGGGTTTCATGATGTTTTTCCATGCTTTTGTTTATATCCTCACATTGCATACATGATGCTCATTGTCAGTGGGTGACAGGTGGACGGGTTCCACATATATACAGACTTGGATTATATACAGATTGGGATCATATACAGACTGGATTTACACTTATCATACTTCATTTGTATATATAACAGGGTATGAGGGCGCTGTTATATATACCCTTACACCAATATTAGTGGTATGGGACGCTAATATATGTGTATTGATATCATTGATATTTCATCATATTTACTTCATGCAGACATACCTTATACTGATGACATGTTATTACCTGAGTACCTGGCACTACATACATGATTAGATGTTACCTTGCCACCTTATCACACTCAGATGTACTCTTGTGGATTGTATTGCTGATCGTTGACTTAGGATTATGTCTTGCATTCGGTTTCTGCTTGTAGATGTTTCTATTCACGAGTTGGCAACTCACCCCCGTTGTGCCACAGTTCTTGCAGGTTCTGCCGTACAGGTTCTATTGCGGCATTTCTGGCACACTACCTTCTTGCGGGTGATTTGCTTTTGGTAGGTGGATTCTTTCGCATCAAGAACCACCATTGTATTTATTTATTTCATTGTATCTAGAATTTCCATCAACCAAAACTTGTATATTGTTTCAGACCTAGACTAGTGATGTATTATTCGACCTTAGAGTCGCGCTTAGTAGTATTGTGGTTTTCTTGTTGCTTTTGAGTTTTCTTTTGGATTTGATCCTCGCCACTTGGCGTTGTATATTATTGTTGCATGTGTGGTTGTGACCGTCGATTGACGAAGAGCTAGCTCCCGCTTGGGGATGCCTTTATCATTGCATATATATTGTTATCCTTGTTGTACCCCATTCGGGGCCAGTTTTACAAAAGAAACTCTGCCGAAATTTTTAGAAAAGACTTATTGTTTTCAAAACGTACCTTCGGCTTAGTTATTTAAAAATCTTGATTTCAAACATGTATTTCTTCACTTCTTTAAACCAAATTCTTTACTTATTTCTTAAATGGTTTTAGATTTCTGGGCTTTTGGCTTACTTGGATCAGATGGAGTCCTATAGACTTCATATGGTTCAAGGGCCAGTCACGTGCTCTTTCGGGTCGTGACAAAGTTGGTATCAGAGCGCTAGGTTGACCTTGGTTCGAGTCTAAGTTTGACTATGTGGAGCCTAGGGAGTTATTTATATACGGAACTTAGGCTTGACCTTACGGAACTTAGACTTGGTCGAGGGGGTGTTAGACCCGAACTTTCGTCGTTTTAGGATGACCCTTGGTTGATGGAATAGGTGACTAAAGTAGAGTGACGTACCGTTGGTATGTTCCGCGGCATACTTACGACACGCTACTCCGCTTAAGGAACCTTAGGATGTACATACTTTCGAGATCAGTGATTCTCTTTATATCCAGGATTATACATCCATTTGAGATCCCCGATTCTATTAGTTTCATGATCATACCTTCATTGATGCTGTTCCTTCCTATGATCATGTATCCACTTTGGATCTGTTGTTTCCTTTCTTGCTATTGATGTGCTCTCTTTGATACTCGATGGAGGTTCCTGTCACCATGTTTGAGCGCAGTTTGGGCTGCTGCTAGGGTTACGGCCGGTGTGAGCTCGTTTGGTACGAGGGCCGACCATTGTGTTTTCTGGTGACATGGGAACGTCTCGAGTTAGTATTGGTGTTTGTGACCTCTGGTGGAGGCGAGTACTTGGTTTTGCACTGGATGATCGGGCCATTGTTAGAGCTGCCAGTTGAGAGAGGACTGCTGATGTACAGCATACCTCAGAGATTGTGATGTCGCTTACCGTGCAGACAGATAGATTGTTTCCAGCTAGAGACGACTTCACGCAGATTCGTTGAGAGTCGATAGAGACGATCGAATGTCAGGAACCTATTTTCCAAGTTTAAAGTATACGGAAAGACATGCAGGTGATTCTATGGACCCTCTAGAAGAATGAAACCCTAACTCGACTTAATGACCGTGTGAAAGCCTTTGAACCTTCGGGTTTGCAGCGGTTCCTCGGCGCCATTAGTGAGGCTTGGGTTTGCCCTTCTACGGCTGGACCACCGACGCTGTGGCATGTACTCGATACTATTAAACTGTACCCGAGATGTGAGCTCTTGGGGGATTATGAGGATCTGACGAGTCGATCGGATGGTTCGACATCTTTCGGATATCGTAATGGGACACTGCTTGGGAGACTCTAGATGCGAGCGTAGCCATCGGAGCGCAGTTCGTGTAGCCACGATGAGTTAAGTCCGAATCAGTCGACATTTGAGCAGAGTGAAGAAAAGAGTTCGTACGAGATTTTGACGAGACGACGTCCCACTCCGCTGACATCAGAGATGTGATATGCACCCAGAGGCGTGGTATATGGATATATCTTCCAGAAAGAAGCGCGATAAGTATGCAGCCGTTCCGGAATAAGCTTTAGCTTCAGCATTGGATGACGACTTCCGGGCATTTCGGCAGGATTGAGATTTGAGAAGGAGACCTCGACAGGACCCTTCGGGAAACTATACGAGAAGACCTAGACCCAGGAGTGGTCATATTTCGCACACCCAGCAGGAAAGAGTTCGGCATGGTCGACGAGGTAGTTGACCAGGTTCGGATAAAGGAACTTACCCAGATATGTTGCGAATTGATCAAGGACGGACGAGTGGTGAGTATTCCTCCGATGGTTGGGACGTGTTCCCGAGGACCTGTTCGGCCTGACATCTTCTACAGAATGATGAAGCTACAGAATACGCGATTTCGAGTCTGTGTGAGAGACTTCAGATTGACCGTGGCCGAGAACAGTGCAGTGCGTAGTAGCTTGGCGTGACGTCATAGTGGACGACGATAGCGACAGGTGGGACAAGAGGTTCGTGTGAGACACTGACGAGCTGTCATTGCTTCCCGTCGAGACTAGAAACCTGATATGCTTACAGAGACGTTGGGATGTGACCAGTTTCCGAGAAAATATTGTGTTGAGGACACAGATGTCTCTCCAGTGTAAAGAGGTTATGTAAGAGAGTCAGCCTCCGTACAGATCGGCATAGGCATGATTGGAAGAGACCTTGAGCAGGATTCTTCCAGGACATTGCTGCAATGATGTTTGCACCCAGGATCAGATGTGTGACGTGCTTTCAGAGAGCCAGAGGCCGACGCCAGTGATATGCTACCTTACGAGTGGTCGTGAGGATTGACCGAGAGATGACCAGAGAAGTGCCAGAACGGAATCGTCCCCGTTAGCATACCTGACAGGGCCGATGAGCCGATTGACCGCGAGATAGGAAATCCGCAAAGAAGATAAGGACCCAGAGTCAGAGGACGCCAGACCGTGAGCAAGAGGCAAGTAAATATCCTGCGCTGCTAGCAGTGGATGCACCGACTCCTTCTCGACCCTGGAGGAGGAACTACCGACGACGGTATTTATGATTTGTGATTTTGTGATTCGATGATCACGTATCCGTCATTTTGGATTTCGGTATTTTGGGCGTTCTGTTTGCATGATTTAGTTTTGATGACTGAGTTTCATGATATTGGTTTCATGCACCCACTGGATATTTATATATTTTGCGCTGAGTTATTACATTTGAGATATTGATTGAGATTTCATGCCTACTGTATTCAGTGATTTGATTTGCACTTCCAGCGTAGTTTTCATGCACCTTTAGTGTTTTGATATACGATTTTGGTGCACGCCAGATGCACTAAATCGGGATTCTTCGTGCATGTCACATGCACCTGATTTTTTTTTTCTGTCAGGCACACACGTTGCCTACGACAGATGTTTCGTGCACACCAGTTGCACCTAAATGTTGTTTTGTATACCTGTTTGACACATTTATGGATTTTGATTCCTTGCGCACCAGACGCATAGGATATTCTTATATATGCATTTTGGGATTGATTTCTAGTAGAGCAGTACATTTTATGATATTCTCTCTGTATTGATATTTTCGGAGCCCCGACAAATGGATTACTACTGAAATTGTTTTAGTATTGGGGGTTTAAATTTAAATTCGGGGACCGAATTTCTTTAAGGGGGGTAGATTGTAACATTTTCAAAAATATAAAATATTAATTTTGGGAATTTTTATAATTTAATATTATTTTATTGATTATTTTAATATTAAATTTATAATTATATGCAAATAAATAGGAAAAATGTTAGAAAAATTATGGAAAATTCTAAAATAGGGTAAATTAGTGAATTATGACATTTTTAAGTTTTTGTGATTAGTTTGACACTAATTTAGTGCTAATCGCGTTTAAAAATCGCTAATCGGGTTTTTGGCAATTTTGTGCAAAACTTGCACATATCACTTTTTCTACACTTGTGCATCTTTCTTGCCATGATTTATCATTTGGGTTTACTATTCTTGTGAGAAGGTTTGGATTTAAAAGAAAAGGGAAAGAAAAGAGAAAAGAAAATGAAATGATGAGGGTAGGTGAGAGAGAGAGGTGGACCTTTGACCAAAACCCTTAGCCATTGTTTTCTCCTCCTCATTTCTCTCCCTCTCCCTTGGCTCCTCCTGCTGCAGCTGCTTCCTTTCCCCCCCCTCCTCCACCTTCAATCCCTCTCTTCATCTCAAAAATCACTCCAAAACCCCAATCTCCTTTCATTAAAATTGTGCAAAATCCCTAGATCTACACATGGAGCTAAAGAAGCATGGAGTTTGGCCACTAGGGGGCAACTCAAGAAAATTCTTGAGTTGCCAAATGAGGTATTTTCTGGATCATTAACTTGTTTATGCATTACTTATACCCCATGTTTAGTTTAGAACCGATATTGTGGCTTTTTGTGGAATTGAGAATAACCAAGTTAGGGTTTGAGGGAACTTGTGTTGTATTGGGAAATTGAGCTCAGTAGAGGTTTTACCAACACCCTAGTGTATGAATTGGAACCCAAAACCTGAAGCTAGAACCAGAATACGGATTTTTGAAACCGATATCGGGGAAATTGTAAAATCTGTGAAGGTTAACTTGAATCTGCTATCATACGAGACACCTGAAAATAATATTGAGTGGACAGTAAGATGTGCAGGCACCAGAGAGGCAACACCCAAAACCCTAGCTCCCCACTCCACCTTCAGGCCGCCAAAATCCCCATTCTGGCCGCAATTTGCGGCCAGACCAGAGAGGAATTTCCTCGTTTTGCGTGCCTGGCCCTATTTCCTCAATTCTTGGCCCTGGGTACTTCTAGTTTTGACAGATTCTATCTAGGGTGAAATCTGGGACATATATCCTAAGTTGCTATTTTGGATTCGTGTTTCCGTATTCCGTATTTTGTTTCTGAAATGGTGGATTGTGTTTTGCCTCGACTATTTATCGTTTATACGACGATATAGAGGATTTATTGATGGTTTTGAAGGCGTGCCATAGGTTCTCACCTATAGGCTCCCTTATCGTATCGTTTTGGATTTCATGCGCCGTTTTAGCTTGGATTTGGTTTTAATGCGCATATACGATATTTGATGTGTAGGTACCCACGAAGACTTCGGGGCGACAAGCAAATGCGTGGTGATGTCCGCAAATGATGGTGCAAGGTGAGTAGATTATATCTACAGGGGGAAGTCGGGTGGATGGCGTATAGCACCCCCGCAGTCCGTAAATAGATTACTATGTAGTTTATTGTGATAATAGGTGTATTATGGATAGTGTAGGGTTAGAAGTGACTAATGTAGTTCATAGTCGCGAACCCTAGGATAGAATTACACCTACACACACACCCTTGCTTATCACTTATACTTACACTGTGTTTGATGATATGGGATGACTTTGGAGATGAGTCGATGATGTGGGCTTGGTGCCGTGAGATCGGTGATTTGATACGATTCATATGTGGGATATGACTTGTGATTCTTTCTTGCGGGCTTGGGATATGTGTTTACCCCCGCATGCATACTTTACTGATGGTATCGATTTGTACTAGACATAGAGTAGTACCCCCAGATTATATGATCTGATGATAGTGATACCTGTTATGTGATGAGATAGTGAGATGTTGACCTGTACCCAGCTATTGGGATGCCGTACGATGATTTACCTTACGAGCCGATATTGATGATAGATCCGCACTCAAAACTCGAGGATATCTTACGATATGACATTGAGGCGAGATCACCGACTATGTATCTTTATATATACCAACTCAGATTTAGGTGGTTTCCACACCTACCCCTCCTGATCGACCTGTTACTTAGATGTAGTTGCATAGTAGATACTTCACTGTGGTGTTGACTACTAGATTTCTGCATTTTCATGCTATTCGCATTGCTGGCATATGTTCATTGCTATATTATTATCATGCTGATAGGACACCAGCACCATTATCGATGATGCGTATGTTTCACGTACACTATTTGCCGGCTCACACACTTCATCATCGATAATTGCCATGCCACTACACTGTAGTACTGTTGCATTCATGATATGATTCTTCCTTCGACATATGCACATTTCTATTCCATGTTGCATGATTTCCGATATGATTACTTTTCTTTACATGTCGCATACATCATGGATTGATTGCATAGCACATCGCATTGGATTTACTTCCTGATGTTGGATTTTCATGTGATTTCTGATTTTGAGGACCGTGGAATTATTTAAGAAAAGATACTCTTTTATGAAAAACCCGGTACCTCGTGATATGATATTTCGGTGCGTCCACCACGCGTTTTCTCGGTGCTGAGACGTGTGCTTGAAACCCGATTCGAGGAGGTGATGATCCGTTTGCGGGTTCGTGGTGGGCCCGGTATGGTTCCCCTCGGCAAGATGATCGATGAGTTTGCCGATTGAGCCTGGAGGCGGGCGAGCACCTACCGGTGATTGTTTTTGAGCTCAGCGGATATCTGGGGGATACCGACCGGAGACGAGAGATGGGCGTACTGCCGGGGCCGAGGGCCGATTCCGCAGACATAGCCCGCGGGCCGATCCGGACTGACGGAGCCCGTTAGATGAGGATTTACGTGTCGATGCTAGGCACGGGTTTCATGATGTTTTTCCATGCTTTTGTTTATATCCTCACATTGCATACATGATGCTCATTGTCAGTGGGTGACAGGTGGACGGGTTCCACATATATACAGACTTGGATTATATACAGATTGGGATCATATACAGACTGGATTTACACTTATCATACTTCATTTGTATATATAACAGGGTATGAGGGCGCTGTTATATATACCCTTACACCAATATTAGTGGTATGGGACGCTAATATATGTGTATTGATATCATTGATATTTCATCATATTTACTTCATGCAGACATACCTTATACTGATGACATGTTATTACCTGAGTACCTGGCACTACATACATGATTAGATGTTACCTTGCCACCTTATCACACTCAGATGTACTCTTGTGGATTGTATTGCTGATCGTTGACTTAGGATTATGTCTTGCATTCGGTTTCTGCTTGTAGATGTTTCTATTCACGAGTTGGCAACTCACCCCCGTTGTGCCACAGTTCTTGCAGGTTCTGCCGTACAGGTTCTATTGCGGCATTTCTGGCACACTACCTTCTTGCGGGTGATTTGCTTTTGGTAGGTGGATTCTTTCGCATCAAGAACCACCATTGTATTTATTTATTTCATTGTATCTAGAATTTCCATCAACCAAAACTTGTATATTGTTTCAGACCTAGACTAGTGATGTATTATTCGACCTTAGAGTCGCGCTTAGTAGTATTGTGGTTTTCTTGTTGCTTTTGAGTTTTCTTTTGGATTTGATCCTCGCCACTTGGCGTTGTATATTATTGTTGCATGTGTGGTTGTGACCATCGATTGACGAAGAGCTAGCTCCCGCTTGGGGATGCCTTTATCATTGCATATATATTGTTATCCTTGTTGTACCCCATTCGGGGCCAGTTTTACAAAAGAAACTCTGCCGAAATTTTTAGAAAAGACTTATTGTTTTCAAAACGTACCTTCGGCTTAGTTATTTAAAAATCTTGATTTCAAACATGTATTTCTTCACTTCTTTAAACCAAATTCTTTACTTATTTCTTAAATGGTTTTAGATTTCTGGGCTTTTGGCTTACTTGGATCAGATGGAGTCCTATAGACTTCATATGGTTCAAGGGCCAGTCACGTGCTCTTTCGGGTCGTGACACCCTAAGACTATGACTCAGAGACCAATATTAACCGAACCTTCTTAAACACTGGCTTTTGGATTGTCAGAGTTGAAAACCTCATTGCCACTCCTACATTTACCCTTTTCTCTAGGACACCCCGTATTGCTACGAACGTCCACTTCCATTGGACAAAACCATCGTATGGTTATATACGAACTCGAAGGAATTTATTCGAGGATGGTTTCCGGTTTTGGAGAAAACGAATAGGACTATTCAGTTGTCTTTTCCTCTTACCTTCTCTCAGGTTACGAGTACTCCTTGGTTTAGGAGATAGTACACCTATTACGCAAATTGGATAATCTTCTTCTAAACCATAGGCAGGTGCCGAACGGTGGGGAATGAAGAAAACCAATTAGCATAACGATGGTGTACAGAAGGTATTAAGTAAAGACATATCAAGGGATTAGTAAGAGAGCAAAGAAAATTGTGACTGCTATTCACGACCAAACCAAGTATTTCTTCGCCAATCCTAAATCACCTTTGTATTTCTCCTGAACACTCCGTATCACTACGAAGATCCACAGTTTATTGGATACTCCATCGTATGGTTATATACGAACTCGAAAGGAACTTGTTCCAGTTCGGGGATGGATTCTGGTTCAGGAGAAATAGGAATAAGGTTTATTCGGTTGTCTTTTATCTTCACCTTCTATCGCATTGCGAGTGATCCTCGGATCAGGACAGTACACCCATTATGCTTATTGGATAGTCTTCTTCCAAACCATAGGCTGGTGCCGAACGGTAGGGAAGGAAGAAAACCACTTAGCCTAAGAGGGTGTACAGAAGGTAATGACTAAAGACATATAAAGGGATTTGGAGAGATGGCAAAGAATTATATGGTTACAGTTGTGAATTTGGATAATGGAAGAGGCATTACTAGGAATACCGGGATGCCCCATCGAAACATTTCAATGTTTCAGTTTCGCTGTGTACTGTTAAAGGAAAACTGATTTCCCAATCAGATCTTGCTCCAGGGTATGTATTTACCAGGTATAATTCTCACATCTTTATGGTTTTACAGATGATGAGTGGGAGCAAGTTATTGGAAATTAGGTGATCATCCTCATTATATCGAGATTCGTTGTAATCGGTGATATTTGAGGAAGTCACCTGGGTTGTTTGCCGGACGACAAATATTTGGTTTTGAATATCCGCTGTCATGCACCAATTTCAAATTGATATATCTGTACGTCTATTTTTATAGAGTGAGATATACCTGTTTGAAATTATGTCGATGACATTTACCTATATCAGTGGATGGTTAGGTAAAGAGCATTAAACAGCGGTGTAATTCTTCTTAGCCATAAGTACAGTTTTCAACCTACGACACACAGGGTTTGAGTTATTAGAATCAAAGGACTTATACAGAGTATTGTATGTTGTCCAGTATCCATTAGGACAGAGGGGTTGATCCTCGTACTATATTCGGTTTACTTATGACTTCTCTAGTTTTTAGACAGGTGTTTCGTGGAAACACAGGGTCCGAATTTTGAGAAGTTATAGGTATATGAATAAAGTAGAGAACCAGGTATTGCAAGTATCGGGATTCTTCAAAGTGATCGAAGATGTAGATACTTGAGTATGGTATTCAGTTGATAGTAATGATTAAGAGAACTTCCTTCTTTTTCAGATTACTCGTAATTGGAAGCATTCCTAAGTTGAGTAACACTGATAGGCCTCCTTCCATTTAGTTGACATGCACTGGAGAAAGCTGCATGATTTGAATCTGGTTCGATTAAATCAGTGCCTCTGGTTCTATATTGGATATAGAACAGTTCATATCTTAACGATGTTAAGGTACGGGGAGTTGTCCGGCTTATGCTTAAAACCAGACTCTGGATAACTCAAGGCGCGTTTCTGTAATGGCTGTTTGTGGGTTGACCCAAGCTATGACGAGGGTTGACTTTCTACCATCTGGAAAATCAATAGTGATATTGTTCTAGACTGGCAACAGTTTTAACAAAAATGGATTTTTTCAGAAAACAGTAGTGGGAGTATGGTAGAACTGGAAGTGATTCCAGAACCGCAAACGATTACTGAAAGTTTGATAAGAACCTAAAGATTCAATCTGGATTGACATTCCATTGGCCACTCCGCAGATACGGTGGGTAACCTCAGGCACCCGAGGGGTACTCCAGTAGCCTCAAGGACGGTGACAGGGAGGTTCTTATTTACCCAGACTTGCCATTGCTGTTGTTCCAGGCTGCGAGACCTGGCAGGAGGATGAGTATAGCATCGTTCTAAACTAGCTTTAGAAGTGTACGTCTATATGACTCTGCCAGAGGGTTGTCATAGTCGGTGGGAGCAGCGGAAGCATTGGCGGACAGGTAGCTTTTGTCTTTTTATGGACTAAAGCAGATATAGCGGAGATAGATCATCTATTTCTGATGTGACAGTCATAGGTTTGACTTCATCAGAATAGGGGATGGATCTGTTGAGAAGGTAGTAGGGTGTGATGTCCTGGTATTTGGATGACATAGACAGAGTAAGAAGTGATATTCCTATACTACGATCGGTTATACTTTGGTTGTCACACAGTGGTTTCTCCAAAAACGAATTGGATATTATATCAGAAATTCTGGTTACTGGATCTATGGTTTTAGATCTAGATTTGGGTAGTTTCCCAATCTGGGTACTTAGACAACATTCTAAAGGTATTTAGAATGGACGACTCCTGGCATGGTGGTGTACCTGACGGTGATGGAGTCACCCTCTCTAAAGTTGTCTTACAGACTAAAGGGGAGAGGGATGTGCATGATTGGCAGATCACTTGCTTAGGCAATTGAGTCGATCATGAGTACCACACCAGATGTTGTTTTTGCAGTAGATGCAATAAGTTGATATTGATCCAATCCTGGAGAGACGGTCGGAAGCAGTTTTAGAACATAAGTGGATGTTCTAGGGATATGATAACAACAGCCTCTTTTAAGGAGACAGTTATCATTCCAGGCTTCCAAGGTGACCTGGATGACAGAGTTATAGTTTTCCCTCTGACGAGGGGCGGTATTTTGGACAGGTGGTCCAGGAGGATACTGAGGGAGGCATGGCTCAGGATACTGATTAAGTTCAGTTGACGATACAGTCTAAGAAGTTTGGATTTGGAGTTCATTTATGAGCTAGGTCCCATCAGACATCCAGACACATTCTAAGACAAGTATTGCTCATTTCGGGAGAAGCTTTTCTCCGTGAACTTGAGATATAGAGAGACATAGAAAGAAACATCAAGGCGGATACACTCGCTGAGGCTATTCCTCGAACGCAATAGTTTCGCAAACGGGTTTTGTGAGACTGATTAGTAGAGGAGTTGGGTGTTCGGTATCATACGGGCTGTGAGTATGCGACAGCGCAATAATTAGCCTTGAGTGCAAGTGGGAGATTGTTGGAGATAGTGCCCTCAGAGTCAATTATTGGATCACAGGCACTTGATTGCAATGATTGAGGGAGGACCTATTCCGGTAGGACAGTCTTACTCAAGATGATAGTATGCTATCTGGTTTACCTTTATCATCGTGTACTGCTTTAGGTGACCTTACAGGTCACTATTGCACGTTGATAGAGCCCCTAGGATTCATGCTTGACTGCCAGCAGTATGAGGGCGATCATATACTTGGGAGCTGGTAGTCTATAAGCACGTCCTTAAAAGGTCCCTAGTCGTAGGAGTTTCGAGACAGGGCATCGATACTCCAGAGTAGACTAGTGTATACAGTCGAGACCCCGACGTGGGGCGGTGGCCGGTCTCACAAGCCACTGGTGTCAGTTAGTTCTCCTAAGATGTATATAGGTGCTCATTGGGTTATTAGTACACCGGACAGGACTCGCCGGGAACATGCTAGTTGGTCTTATACCTGACGTCAGATAGCAGTTCCCAGGTGACATGTGTACAGGTTAGTTCATCAATCTGAGACCGTCATTTGTCTCGTGTGAGTTCCCATTGTACTTTGATTACTACCCTACCATGCTCAAAGGAGACGTGCAAACAGGTTTTAGTTTGGTACAGTCCCGAGCCACATGGAGGCAGTGAGCGGATCTTCAGGGGTTCGTCTCTCCCGGTATTGGGGGTGAGGTCGCGCTGTGCCTAGGAGAGCCCTTACACGAAGTCCTTAGCCAAGGCAGGAGATTTACTGGTAGGTATTCCAGTAGTATCTCAGGGTGTTCTGGGCTACACTCCGACACGACTTGTACCGCTTTTGGGGATCTGACTATTACCAACCCCTTAGGCCCGCCATGCGATGCTCATAGATGAACGGACCGGACTGTACGGATATTGTCACTGACAGGCTAAGTAGGGTGTCAGGATGAGTTCGCTCATCGACGTCCCATTTGCTCAATACCCGGTAGCCCATTACGTATAGGCTAATACCTCTGACGTGCTAGTGGTTAAATCCACAACCAAAGTATTGACGAGTCTTTAGTGTCCCCCACAGACCAGTTTCTCAAGTTTCGGGCGAAACGCTGTAGAGCCCGTATGGAGATATGGCAGGGTTCGATCAGATATGTGCGGTATTGCACGGATCGTGATCGGACGGATAATACTAGCGGGCTTTGGTTTAATCCGGATCCTAGTATTGTACAGTGTAAATTTGTCTCATTGCATTTGTATTTCGGTCGGAATACAAATGCGGCTATGTATATACAGTAGCGGGGTTTTCCTGTAATTTATTACGGGACCAGCTTTTTGGAGTTGCCAGTTTGCTTTTCCGTTTTGGCCATTTTTCTTTGTATCTTTCGTTGGCTGGAAAAATGATGAAGGAGGGCTTATTTGCATTTGTGCAAATAAGCATTATGGAGGGTTGTCTTTGCATATTGTTGTATCATGATGTTTCTCCCACCCTTGACTTTCTTTTGCTTCATGATAGTTTTCATGATGGGTGTAGCTTTCATTGACTCCATGACTCCATGATTGCTTGACTTTAGGTGTGATGATGGATGATGGAGTGTTGGATTTTCTTGTGATCATTTCTTCACATCATCACTCCTTTCTCTCTCTTGCATGACATTGGCTCACTCACATTTTTGATCCATACACTCACTACTCTCTCACTCACTCCCTTCCTCATGCATGGCTGGCCAAGTGAGTGTGGGGGGGTTGTCCAAAAATTCTAGTGGGGAATTTTGATCTCTTTTGGCTTGCAAAATTCCCATTGTTCCATCTCCAAAAGCTTAGATCATTTCCTCCACCATATGGCAACTTCCACAACCCCAAATGAGACAAAGCATTCTACAGATAACCTACAACATCCTTGGGCACGTCGGCTCGCCAACTTTGTGCCCGAGTTGCCTCGGTCCAGAGGTGGGAGCCCGTAAAAGAACCCGGCGACGTGGTGCCCTTCCGGCGAGGAGGTGAAGACCGGAGATTCCACGGGGAGATCGGGACGACGACGAGAAGACTAAAGGACACGGATCGCTCGGTATATCTCTCTACCCCTTCTCTAGTTAGCTAGGATTATGTTAATGGCACGATCAGGGATTTTAGTGCGCGGTGGTGCCGGTTCAAAAGTTTAAAGTAAATTATCGTTTCCGCATTTTGGCCTCGGATTGACGGCCGGGGCACCGCCGTGCACTTACATCCTTATCGAATAAGGTGCTGGATATTCTACAGGGAATACCGCTATGCAAAGCAAGAACTAGAGCTACCCGTTTTAAAAACAAGTTTCTACAACATCGTTAGGTTTATTTTTCTTTCATTAATCTCATTAATGAAGTCCCATCAATTATGCTTCCTAAGCATCACATAAGAAACGAAAACAACAATATTTATTATATCTCATATATATAATATAAGCAATCGTCTCACCATATCAAGTGATCACATCACAGAATATTAGCAGAAGAAGAACACATATGAAATATTGGATATACTAGGAATTCCGTGTTTTAAATTAAGCCAGTATAAAACACGGATTCCACGGTCGCGATGAATAGCCAAACCCACATCCCTAGACCCCTACGAGAGCGGCAAGAAACCTTACCAATTCTAGAGTTAGGAGACCCGGTCTCAACTCCTTAAGATGGTTTCCCACTGGACCCTAGAACTCGGTTACTTGTGCTCTCCTCCTTGGTTCTATCCTAATGCGGAAAAGTAAATAATATACATCAATGGTGACATCATCCTCAACCCGGAAGTGCCCCAATAAAAGATTATTACATACAAGCTTTTACATGAATGAAAATGAAAAACTCTCATCTCGCATAAAAAAAACCGGCTATTCAGAACACGACTATCCAATATAACATATCATAGCAACACATAACATCACATGTAATCAACGTAACTAAATAAGCGTATCCCAATTGTCATTGACATATAGCAATGAAACCGGCGATACACCACATATTACACTTACGGTCGCAGAAAAAAAGTGTAAAACTACAACAATTGGAATCCGCAACCACCTTAGACATCATAAACCTAATGTATCACATACTTTGGATTTCATGCCCAACTAAATGAATTCCTTAGACATCACATTCCTAACAATTATAAACCCCGCATCTTAGTCTCGATATTGAAAACATTTTTCAATAACCAGTCGGGTAATTCAACAAGATTCCCGATAACCTGATCGAATGCTCGTCAGAAACATTAGTAGACGGCCGCACCCCCGATGTCGTCGACGAAGTGCACTTAGGAGGAACACCGCGGCCGCAAGCACCCAAACGGATGCTTTTGGCGACGGGGTTTTCTCTTACAGTCACATGGTCGGGGCTTTGGGGCATGGCTATCTAGTAAGGTTACCCTGCGAGTATCCGCGTACACTACGTAATTGCGATGGAATTTTGATCCACATCAAAATTCCGTGGCAACTGATCAAATGAGACTAAATTGCTAGACTTATAAAATTCAAACTAGTTATCACATAACTAAACTTTGTGGATTCCAAATATTGTATCACAATCACAGATAGCTAGATGATGTTAAACTTTTCGATCGAATAAAAAAACGCCCAAAATTTCCCAAAGAGCTCAACGCTTGAGCAGAGTTCCAAATGTACCCAGAACATGCCAGAGCTCCAATGAACCATCCGTAGAAGGGCCGACCCATGCCTCACTCATGTCGCCATGGAACTGTCACAAACCCTAGGATATGAACGCGGTTCCGCGATCCAAAAGGTCGAGTTTGGGTATCGTTCTTCTAGAGGGTCCACAGAATCGCTTGCATGATTTTCTGAAGATTTTAAACTCGGAAAAAATCCATCTCTTAGAAAATTTCCAGCGAGGGAAAAATTGGGTTATTGATATCCGTTCGAACTTTTTAACGTCGTCTAAATAACCCGAATAGATGTTAGAATTACGATTACGGAACACTTCGAATTGCCTTTGCAGAAAGTTAACGTCACATGCAAATTTAGCAAAAATAAGTAACATCTGAAATACTAAAACCCAGAGACTGGAACACCCTAAAAAACCCAAAATGACACCAGAAAACCGAGGAGCTCGTATTTTTTTCCTATGTGGCCGGCCACTTTTCCACCAAATTGCTTCAAATTTCTATGGTGTTCATGTTATATCACATACAACATTCTGCAATTGCTAAAAAAAATTTTAGAGGCTAATTAAAATTCGATAGAAACTAAGAATGTGTATCGGGCGTTTCAGAGTTCTTTCGGTTTCGTAATCTAACAAACATCGTTTAAATCTCTAGCTTGGATCTGATACCACTGTAGGGTTACCTAGCACGATAGCAAGGTTTCGGGAGGCGTCGTCCATGCCGTTTTCAAATTTTTGCCGTACTAAAGAACCCTAACCCTAGAATCTTAACTAGAGATTTAGACAAACTAGCAATGCCAACATCTTTACATGTAAGTGAATGAGGAATAAAACCTTTGTAGACCGGTCCTTCACTTCTAAAGCTCCGTGTAGTATTCCCTTCGATCCAAGTAGTGAACACCCGAACTCTAGTAAGGGTACACATGAAGAAATCAACAAACTTGCTCGAAGTCTTCGAGGCCGAAGATGATCTAAGTCGAGGAGACTCAAGCACATGCTACCTCTTCACTAATAGTAGATTACTGAAGCAAACACCCTAAACTAAATAACTAATATAGTAGAGGATGATGAAGTAGAAAATGGGCTCACTTTAGATTTAATTTTCTCACAATATTTCATCACCATTTTAAAAGCTAGAAAGATTTTCCATGAGGAAGAAGAAGATGAAAATGGAGATAAGAATAGTGAAAACTCATGAGGTGAGAATAGCAATCATGGGTGAGTTAGTGTCATACACTAACTCATGTAGAGAATAAACCATGGCTAACAATACTGGTTAGGTTAATAAATATCTAATGTAAAACAAAGTTAGTGAACTAAGTCAATGGTTAGCAACAAGCTTCTCCAAGCTTTTAGCCATGACATAATTCCACTAATTTTGTGATTTACTTAAATAAATAAAAACCCAAGATTATCATAAGCATGGTGTAAGTCTCATACACCTATGAAGCATGTGGCATCAAGCATGACACAAAATTAATGTACATTAATATATATAACATATATACTAAGTGTACATAAGTGAGAAAAAGAAATGTTTAAGTGAGCTAATATTCGTTAATGTAATTCATTATATCACATATATAATTATACATTAAATTATTAAATCAAAACTTGATTTAATAATCCGGCTATATCACATACAACCGACTAATATCAAATGTAACAACTTATCGAATCAACACTTGATCCGATAACCCGGGTATATCACATACAACTGACCAATATCACATATCGTGAGAATAGAATGCGGTATCACAGACACGCATTAATCTCGGTCCCACACATATCACATATGTGCTCCTACTTCTTTTCGTATGAACTAGGAAACCTCTTTGTAGGACTCTAAAGACTCGTTAATACGCCGGCAGTAGGCGATGATCCTATCAAACACCCATAAGCCGCAAGCGGTCTGCTAAACATAACGGCCACCCGGGTATTGAGCGATCATAAGATCAACAAGCAAGCCTGGTGAAACTCCTGCGAATCCAATCAGTAACACTACCGTACAGTCCTGTCTCTTCGTCAGATGTGTCGCATATCACAGCCTGGGGGTCGTAAAACGTCAGACCCCAATAGCCTGATAAGTCATGCCGATATGAGGTCCATAACGGTTCGAGAAACTACTAATAACACTTACCAGTAAATCTCAGTAACCCTGGCCATGAATTTCCTGTTATGGCCAATCGAGCATAGCGCAACATCAACCCCCAATATCGGGAGAGACGAATCCCCTCCTATCGCTCATTGCCTCCATGTGACTCGGGACTGTACCCAAAAACCACCTTTTTGCATGATCTCTTGAATGTGGTATGGTGGAAATCAAAGCACAGTGGGAATCACACAAGACTCTATGAGGATCTCGGGTCGACAGACTAACCTGTACCAGTGTCACCATAGAACTGCTATCTGACGATAGGTATAATACCATCTAGGAGTTCTCGGCAAGTCTGTTTGGTGTACCCAGTCTCCACTGAGCACCCATATACCATCTCTGATGTCAAACACCAATGGATATGGGATCATCTATCGTCCATCATATGGGTTGAGAAGCATATACGTGTTGGAGATAGTGCCCTCATAGTCAATTATTGGATCGCAGGTACGTGATTGCAATGATTGCGGAGGACCTATACCGGTAGAACAGTCTTACTCGAGATGATAGTATGCTATCTGGTTTGCTTTTATCAGTCGTGTAAATGTTCAGATGACTGATTACATGTTATACTTTGATAGAGCTCTTAGGATCTTGCTTTACTACCAACAGTATGATGGCGATCATATACGTGAGAGTTGGGTATTTTATATGCATATCCTTTATTGTGGTCCCTAGTCGTGGGAGTTTCGAGACAGGGCATCGATACTCCGGAGTAGACTAGTGTGTACAGTCGAGACCCCGACGAGGGGCGGTGGCCGGTCTCACAACCCACTGGTGTCAGTTGGATCACCTAAGATGTATACAGGTGCTCATTGGGTTATGAGTACACCGGACAGGACTCGCCGGGAATCTGCTAGTTAGTACTATATCTATCGTCAGATAGCAGTTCCCTGGTGATATGTGTACAGGTTAGTTCATCGACCTGAGGTCGTCATTTGTCTCGTGTGAGTTCCCACTGTGCTTTGATTTCTACCCTACCACGGCTCAAAGGAGTCGTGCAAACAGGTAGCTTTTGGGTACAGTCCCGAGCCATATGGAGGCACGTGAGCTGATCGGCAGGGGATTCGTCTCTCCCGGTATTGGGGGCGAGGTCGTGCTGTGTCTAGGAGAGCCATTACACAAAGTCCATGGCCATGGCAGGAGATTTACTGGTAGGTACTCCAGTAGTATCTCAGGGTGTTATTGGGCTACACTCCGACACGACTTATACTGCTATTGGGGGTCTGACGTTTCTAGCCCCCTAGGTAGATATGCGATACTCATAGACGAATGGACCGGACTGTATATACATTGTCACTGTTAGGCTCAGTAGGGTTTCCGGATGAGTTCGCTCATCGGCCTCCCTTGAGGTCAGTCCATGGGCAGCCGTTACGCATTGCTAGTGCCGCTGACGGTTTGTGGTTAAACCCACTGCTAGGGTACTGACGAGTCATTAGAGTCCCCCACAGACAGTTTCCCAAGTTCGGGCGAAACGTTGTAGAGGCCGTATGGTTTTATGGCAAGGTTCGGAAAATGCACGTGCGTTTACGTACGTGTTATTTTTCGGGCAGATGATACTGGTCGGCTTTGGTTTAAGCTGGATCCAAGTATTATATTGAGTAGATATAATATCTTTGTCTCAGTTGCATTTGTATTCGGTCGTAATACAAATGCGGGTATATTTATACAGTTTCGGGGTTATCCTGAAAGTCGTTTCAGGATCACTTTTGGAAGTTGCCAGTTTCCAGTTTTCTATCAGCCGTCTTTTAATATTCGGTTAAAGACGGATTTATCTTTTCTTGGATGAGGGTGAGTCATGCTTCTAGAAGGTTCTAGAAGTTTCTAGGATGGTGACTAGGTTCATGAACCTTTGATTGCCTTTATTATATGATGACTAGGTTTAAGTGAGTCATGGTTTACATTAATGCATTTTGTTTTTGTTAAGATCTTTTCTTCATGATAAGCTTTGCGTTATGGTCACCACTTGGTTCTACACTCACCCCCCTCCTTTATAGTGGCCGGCCCTCTCTCTCCTCCTCCACTCACTCACTTGAAATGATTATGGTTGTTAAAAAGAAAAGACCAATGTTTTGGATGCATGAAAATTTCATAGTTCATTTCTTGTTCCATTTCATTTCCATCGGCAACTTCATTAACCGGTCGTCCACGGCTTTGGGCGAAGTGAGACAAAGTCATCTACTCATTCTCTACATCATTCTTGGTCGTCTCTTTTAGCAAACTTGACGACCGAGTTGCCTCAAGTCAGAGGCGGGAGCCCGTTTAAAGAATCGTCGATGTGGTGCCACCTGGACGAGCAGATCGGAGATCGACGAGATCGGAGCAGCCGCAACGGAGCGTGGGATGATGGTTAAAGAACGAAGGACTCGGATCGTTCGGTATAACCTTTCTACACTCTTTACAGTTTGTTAGTTTAGCAATAATG
The DNA here is from genome assembly GCA_030015575.1 of Agapanthus africanus. Classification (NCBI taxonomy): domain Eukaryota; kingdom Viridiplantae; phylum Streptophyta; class Magnoliopsida; order Asparagales; family Amaryllidaceae; genus Agapanthus; species Agapanthus africanus. The sequence goes on along the minus strand of CM057338.1, from coordinate 822,990,214 downwards.
GCAGATCCGGGTTAAAGTATACGATAGCGCCAGTTAAAAAGTTTTTGTTCCGTATTTGGCGTCTGTAGACGGCCGGGGCGCTACCGTAGACTTACAGTGGTATCAGAGCCTCACCATTTTGCTTTACTAACTTGTGCTAACGCGTTTAAAATATCGATCGAACCGGAAATCAAAAACTGAAAAATTTCAGTTCACAGTTTCTGTCGATTTTTAAAGAGTTCCAAATTTTTTTTTCATATCACAGAAATCTGTGCAGGGTTTTCTAAGCACACTGTGAAAATTTGGGCAAGTGATCTCTCAAGATTGCCGTGGAATCGCGGCCAAACCCATGGTTTGGCCGCGCATCCGCGACCATTCTATGGGATCATTGCACCAAATTTGCACAGTGTCTTCTCTGATGGAATTTGGGGTTTTTGGTATATATCTTTTGGGCCCAGATTTTGTTACTGTTCACCAGTTGTTAGTGGGGCCCACTTTGTGATATTTAGTCGATCGAAATTTAAACATGTTAGATTGCAGTGCTTACATTATATCTCCGACCGGGAATGTCATTTGATCGGTAAACCGTGTCTGATTGCTATAGTTCTTTTAGACGGGTTTGCGAACGTGACATTCGCGTTGATGTTCTGTGTTGTGCTGTGATGTTGCGGATTTGTCGTGGTGGATAGCAGTGTGCAATGATAGTGCAGTTTGAGTTTATTTGTACATTTGATATTGCGGGTCGAGCGTCCAACATGTGAACTGCCGTCACTGCCTGTTGTATAATATTCTTTTGGGGCACGACCAGGTTGCGGTCGATGTACCTGTTGTACTATTTTTCATTACTGTACTAGGTTTTGCCCCGCGACGGAGTGCACGGATAGCCGGGTTCTGGAGGGCAACGGGTCCGCATCTCATGGCTTTGAGAGGCAGAGGGGTCCCACTCTAGAATTGGCAAACTATTCGCCGCACTCGTAGGGGGTACAGGTTGACCCAAGGAGGGGTGCCCAAGTTTACCGGATTCCGTGAAGTGCAGGGTGGTCCATTCACTTTGCTGTAGGGGGCTGCCCCGCATCAGGTTTTGGCGGGTAACTTGCCGCATCCGTAGGGGTCTAGGTTTCATTGCACAGGCTATCCACACGACAGGGGAACGTCGGGTTTCAGCAGCGGCTCTGTGAAACCCGGGGATCCCAGATTATCTGTATTGTTCTGTGATGCTTATTACTTTTCTGTAATGTAGCATATTATCATGCCTAGAGCGATTATTGTATATTGGTATATATACTATTAGATGTTGTATATGTTTTACACCCGCGCTAGTCCAGTCCCCGCTCTGTCGTTAGTTAAGTAACCTAACGGGTGATGACGGGACCCAGTGACGAATGTGGATGGCATATACGTACATTTTATTTTCGTTCTTTTCTGGTGTGATTGATTGATGGGACTGCGTTGATTCTGATCAATGCAAAGTAAAACAAACCTGTTTGCAGTTGTTGGAACAAATTTAAAAAGGTGTTATTGCAAAGACGTTTCCTTTTGTTTTGCATAGAAATATTCGGTTGGAATATCCTGCACCTCATTCGACGGGGCAAGGGCCGATATCCCTTCACCGGGACTGACCCCTTGGGCAGAAGTTTGCGTCAGGGTAATAACTTCACTATAGTCGATTACAAGTTGCTTTGCATAGCGGTATTCAGTGGAATATCCTGCACCTCATTCCACGAGGAAAGAGCCGAGATCCCTTTACCGGGAGTGACCTCTTTAGCAAAAGGTTTTCGCCACTATATTTTAAAAAGCTATCAGGTTCCTTCAGCGATATCAAGTTCACTACGTTAAAGGTTTTTCGCCAAAAACCAGCCGTAGCCCTCCGTCACTTCTTTTGGGTATTCAGTAGTATTCAAGCTATGTATTTTGACCTAACGCCAAGGCATAGTGTTTGGTAGCTGCTGGATATTCAATTGTTGCATAGATAGATGAGTTGGTTTGGGACAGCCGTTCTGCCATTTTGACCTAACGCCAAGGGCATGTGCGGGTGGGTTCAAATTAACAAGATAGTGACGGGTAGAACTTGGCATGTGACTTATGAAATTTTGACCTAACGCCAAGGTTATAAGAGCATGGGGAAAAAATCATATCGGGAGTTTCTAAAGAAACTGAAACTTGCCAAGTATGCGCATACCTTCTGGAGTATGAGTAACGTGGATGCATTCCATCACGTTATCATGCGATGAGAGTTGGATCCCGATTCCCACTGATGAGGTGGTTTACTCTTCGGGTGATCCCGATTGATTCTTCTTTCTGGTTTGGCGGAGAATTTGACAGGACAGTGGGAGGTTTCCGGATTAGATAAAGTGATAACCATTCTGATCTAGGTTAGAGTGCACGCAGAGTGTTTCTTTTTCTCTCTCTCTTTGGCAGCGACCTTTGACCGACCCTAGACTATGACTCAATGACCAGGTTGACCGAACCTTCTTAAAATACTGGTTTTTGGATTGTCTGAGTTGCATAAGTCATTGTCACTCCTTCTTTTACCCTTTGAATTTCTCAGAACACCCGTATTACTACGGATATCCACTTCCATTGGATAGATCCATCGTATGGTTATATACGAACTCGAAGGGACTTCTTCGAGGATGGATCCAGGTTCAGGAGAAAAAGAATTAGTTTATTCAGTTGTCTTTTATTATCACCTTCTCTCAGGTTGCGAGAGCTCCTTGGTTTAGGAGAGTACACCTATTACGCTTATTGGATAGTCTTATTCCAAACCATAGGCAGGTGCCGAAAGGTAGGGAATGAAGAAAACCAATTAGCCTAAGTAGGGTGTGCAGAAGGTAATATGTAAAGACAAAATAAAGGGATTAGAAAGAGGGCAAAGTAAATTGCGACTAATATCATTCACGACCAAACCGCATACTTCATCGCCACTCCTATTTCACTTTTAAAAGAATAAGGTATTATTCAGTTGTCTTTTATCATCACCTTCTCTCGGTTGCGAGTACTCCTTGGTTTAGGAGGGTACACCTATTATGCTTACTGGATAGTCTTCTTCCAAACCATAGGCTGGTGCCGAACGGTAGGGAAGGAAGAAAACCATTTAGCCTAACGATGGTGTACAGAAGGTAACGACTAAAGACAAATAAAGGGATATGGAGAGATGGCAATAAAATATACGGTTGAAGTCATGAATTGGATTATGGAAGAGGCATTGCTATGAATACCAGAATACCCCTACGAAACATTTTCATGTTTCAGTGCATTGTTAAAGAAAAACTGTTTTCCCGATTAGACACTTACTCCAAGGGTATGTATTTACCAGGTTTCATTCTCATATCTGTATGGTTTTACAGATGATGAGTGGGAGTAAGTTATTGGGAATTAGGTGATTATCCTCATTATATCGGAATTCGTTGTAATTGGTGATATTTGAGGAAATCGCCAGGGTACAGTTTTCAACCTACGACGCACAGGTTTTGAGTTGTTTAACTCAGCGGACTTATACAGAGTATTGTATGTTGTCCAAGTGTCCATCAGGACAAAGGGGTAGGTCCTCGTACTGTGTTCTGTTTACTTATGACTTCTCTACTTTTTAGACAAGTGTTTCGTAGAAATACAAGGCCTAAGTTTTGAGAAGTTGTGGGTATAAGAATAAAGTAGAGAACCAGGTGTCACAAGTATCGGGATTCTTCAAAGAGATCGAAGATGTAGATTCTTGTGATTGGTATTCAGATGATAGTAATGGTTTTGAGAAACTTGTTTCTCTTTCAGGTTACTTATAATTGGATGGATTCCTAAGTTGAGTAATGCTGATTAGCCTCATTCCATTAAGTTGATATGCACTGGAGACAGCTGCATGATTTGAATCTGGTTCCAATTAAATAAGTGCCAAAGTTTCTGTATTGGATATAGAATGGATCGTACCTTAAAAGATGTTAAGGTACGGGGAGTTGTCCAGCTTATGCTTAAAACCAGACTCTGGATAACTCAGGGCACGTTTCTGTAATGGCTGTTTGTGGGTTGATCCTGGCTATGACGAGGGTTGATATTCTACCATTTGGAAAATCAATAGTGATATTGTTCTTGACTCGCCACAGTTTTAGTAAAATGGATCTTCTTCAGAAAACAGTAGTGGGAGTATGGTAGAACTGGAAGTGATTCCAGAACCGCGAACGATTACGGAAAATTTAATAGGACCTATATATTCAATCAGGTTTGACATTCCAATAGCCACTCCGCAGATATGGTGGGTAATCTCAGACACCCGAGAGGTACTTCGGTAGGCTCAAGGACGGTGACAGGGAGGTTCTTATCTACCAAGACTTGACACTATTGTTGTTCCAGGCTATGAGACCCGGTAGGAGGGTTTTCGTAGTCAGTGGGAGCATCGGAAGCATAGTGGGCAAGTTGCTTATGTCTATTTATAGACTAGAGCAGTTATAGCGGAAATAGATCATCTAATTTTGATGTGACAGTCATGGGTTTGACTTCAATCAGAATAGGGGATGGATCTGTTAAGAAGGTAGTAGGGTGTGATGTCATGGTATCTGGATGACATACACAGAGTAGGAAGTAAAATTCCTATACTACGATCGGTTGTACTGTGGTCGTCACACAGTTGTTTCTCCAGACAGGATATGGATATAATATTTGACATTCTGGTTTCTAGATCTATGGTTTTAGATCTGGATTTGGGTAGTTTCCCAATGTGGGTACTTTGACAGATATTCTAATGGTTTTTAGAGTAGTTGACTCCTAGCATGGTGGTGTACCTGCAGGTGATGGAGTCACCCTCTCTAAAGGTGTCGTATAGACTAAAGGGGACAGGGATGTGCATGATTGGCAGATCACTTGCTTAGGCAATTGAGTCAATCGTGAGATGTCAAGTACCACACCAGATGTTGTTTTTGCACTAGATGCGATAAGTTTGTATTAATCCAATCCTGGAGAAACATAAGGAAGCAGTTTTAGAACATAAGTGCATGTTCTACGGATTTGATGACGGCAGTCTCCTTCGGGAGACAGTTATCATTCCAAGCTTCAAAGGTGACATGGTTGACAGAGAGATTGTCAGAGTTATAGTTTTTCCCTCTGATGAAGAGGGACAGTATTATGGACAGGTGGTCCAAGAGGATACTGTGGGTGGCATAGTGCCGGATACTGATTAGGTTCAGTGATCGATACAGTCTAAGAAATTTGGATTTGGAGTTCATTTATGAACTAGGTCCCATCAGATATCCAGACATATTCTAAGACAGGTATTACTCGATTCGAGAGATGGCTTTCTCCGCGAACTTGAGATTAAGAGAGATATAGAAAGAAACTTCTAGGCGGATCCACTCACTGAGGCTATTTCTCGAACACAATAGTTTTACAAACGGGCTTTGTGAAACTGATTAGTAGAGGAGTTGGATGTTCGGTTTCACACGGGCTGTGAGTAGTCGACATCGCAATAATTAGCCTTGAGTGCAAGTGGGAGATTGTTGGAGATAGTGCCCTCATAGTCAATTATTGGATCGCAGGTACGTGATTGCAATGATTGCGGAGGACCTATACCGGTAGAACAGTCTTACTCGAGATGATAGTATGCTATCTGGTTTGCCTTTATCAGTCGTGTACATGTTCAGGTGACTGATTACATGTTACACACCCTTAGGATCTTGCTTTACTACCAACAGTATGATGGCGATCATATACGTGAGAGTTGGGTAGTTTATATGCATATCCTTTATTGTGGTCCCTAGTCGTGGGAGTTTCGAGACAGGGCATCGATACTCCGAAGTAGACTAGTGTGTACAGTCGAGACCCCGACGAGGGGCGGTGGCCGGTCTCATAACCCACTGGTGTCAGTTGGATCACCTAAGATGTATACAGGTGCTCATTGGGTTATGAGTACACCGGACAGGACTCGCCGGAAATCTGCTAGTTAGTACTATATCTATCGTCAGATAGCAGTTCCCTGGTGACATGTGTACAGGTTAGTTCATCGACCTGAGGTCGTCATTTGTCTCGTGTGAGTTCCCACTGTGCTTTGATTTCTACCCTACCACGGCTCAAAGGAGTCGTGCAAACAGGTAGCTTTTGGGTACAGTCCCGAGCCATATGGAGGCACGTGAGCGGATCGGCAGGGGATTCGTCTCTCCCGGTATTAGGGGCGAGGTCGTGCTGTGTCTAGGAGAGCCATTACACAAAGTCCATGGCCATGGCAGGAGATTTACTGGTAGGTACTCCAGTAGTATCTCAGGGTGTTATTGGGCTACACTCCGACACGACTTATACTGCTATTGGGGGTCTGACGTTTCTAGCCCCCTAGGTAGATATGCGATACTCATAGACGAATGGACCGGACTGTATATACATTGTCACTGTTAGGCTCAGTAGGGTTTCCGGATGAGTTCGCTCATCGGCCTCCCTTGAGGTCAGTCCATGGGCAGCCGTTACGCATTGCTAGTGCCGCTGACGGTTTGTGGTTAAACCCACTGCCAGGGTACTGACGAGTCATTAGAGTCCCCCACAGACAGTTTCCCAAGTTCGGGCGAAACGTTGTAGAGGCCGTATGGTTTTATGGCAAGGTTCGGAAAATGCACGTGCGTTTACGCATGTGTTATTTTTCGGGCAGATGATACTGGTCGGCTTTGGTTTAAGCCGGATCCAAGTATTATATTGAGTAGATATAATATCTTTGTCTCAGTTGCATTTGTATTCGGTCGTAATACAAATGCGGGTATATTTATACAGTTTTGGGGTTATCCTGAAAGTCGTTTCAGGATCACTTTTGGAAGTTGCCAGTTTCCAGTCTTCTATCAGCCGCCTTTTAACATTCGGTTAAAGACGGATTTATCTTTTCTTGGATGAGGGTGAGTCATACTTCTAGAAGGTTCTAGAAGTTTCTAGGATGGTGACTAGGTTCATGAACCTTTGATTGCCTTTATTATATGATGACTAGGTTTAAATGAGTCATGGTTTACATTAATGCATTTTGTTTTTGTTAAGATCTTTTCTTCATGATAAGCTTTGTGTTATGGTCACCACTTGGTTCCTACACTCACCCCCTCCTTTATAGTGGCCGGCCCTCTCTCTCCTCCTCCACTCACTCACTTGAAAAGATTATGGTTGTTAAAAAGAAAAGACCAAAGTTTTGGATGCATGGAAATTTCATAGTTCATTTCTTGTTCCATTTCATTTCCATCGGCAACTTCATTAACCGATCGTCCACGGCTTTGGGCGAAGTGAGACAAAGTCATCTACTCATTCTCTACATCATTCTTGGTCGTCTCTTTTAGCAAACTTGACGACCGAGTTGCCTCAAGTCAGAGGCGGGAGCCCGTTTAAAGAATCGTCGACGTGGTGCCACCTGGACGAGCAGATCGGAGATCGACGAGATCGGAGCAGCCGCAACGGAGCGTGGGATGTTGGTTAAAGAACGAAGGACTCGGATCGTTCGGTATAACCTTTCTACACTCTTTACAGTTTGTTAGTTTAGCAATAATGGCAGATCCGGGTTAAAGTATACGATAGCGCCAGTTAAAAAGTTTTTGTTCCGCATTTGGCGTCAGTAGACGGCCGGGGCGCTACCGTAGACTTACAATATGCTAGTCTACTCTGTAGTATCGATGCCCTATCTCGATATTCCCACGACTAGGAACGTTTGAAGGATATACTTGCCGACTAACTCTACCCCACTAGTATGATCCGCATCATAATCCTGGTAGTCAAGTACTCATCCTAAGGGCTTTATCAACATGTAATAGAGAGACAATAAGTGTACATAGTAAGATAAAGTGCAACCAGATAGTATACTATCATGTCGAGCAAGAAAGTCCTCTCTATATATGTCCAAGCATCCACTACAATATACATCACATGTCTAGTAATGGCCACTAGGGCATTCATATAACTAACAGTTCCTAGTCGAGGGTGTATCGAGACAGGGTATCGATATTCCAGAGTAGACTAGTGTGTACGTTTCTTGACCCTATATGGGGAGATGGTTGATCCTACAACTATTGGTGTTTGACATCAAAAATTATGCACATGTGCTCATTAAAGAATAGATACACCGAATAGGACTCGCCAAGAACTCCTGGATGGTACCATACCTATCGTCAGATAGCAGTTTTCAGGTAACACTTATACAGGTTAGTCTGTAGACCCGAAATCGTCATAGTGTCTTATGTGGTTCCCACTATGCTTTGATTTCCTCCCTACAACGGCTCAAAGGAGTCATGCAAATAAGTGGATTTTGGGTACAGTCCTAAGTCACATAGAGGCAGTGAGCGATAAGAGGGGTTTGGTCTCTCCCGATATTGGGAGTTGATGTTGCACTATACTCGATTAGCTATAACAGCAAGTCCCTGGCCAAGACTGATGATATTTACCGGTAAGTGTTATCATTAGTTTCTCGAAAGGTTATAGGCCACACATCGGCATGACTTATCAAGTTACTGGGGTCTGGCGATTCCACCACCAGGCTCGATATGCGACATATTAGAGGAAGAGACCGGAATCTACGGTAAGTGTTGCTTATAGGCTTTACGGGAGTTTGGAAAAGTTTTCTTGTTGATCTTCTATTCGCTCAATACTTGGGTAGCTGTTATGTCCAGCTAGTACCGTTGACGGTTTGTAGGTATCTGATGTGATCATTACCTACTGCTGGCGTATTGACGAGCCTTTAGAGTCCCGCACAGAGGTTTCCTAGCTCAAGCGAAACAAAGTAGGGCACATATGGGGATATGTGCGGGTGCTTGATTGGATACGAGTATGTGATATAGTATTCTAATCTCGCAATATTTGAAATCAGTCAGGTTATATATGATATAACTTGAGTATTGAATCAAGTGTCGATTCAATGGTATATGTATATGTTTTTAATATATATTTGATATATAATTGTATATCTGATATTATCCGGATTATATTTGATAAAGCCGGATTATTATTGAATCAAGTGTTGATTTAATAATTTGATATATATATATATATTAACTAGTATTGAATATTAAATGGTTATATGTGATACAACCGGATTATTGAATCAAGTGTTGATTTAATAATGTGATATACATATATAAATTATATTAGTCGGTTATATATGATATAACCGGATTATTGAATTAAGTGTTGATTTAATAATTTGATATATATTTATATATTTGATATATATACATGTATTAACTAATATCAAGCTCTATTAAGATTTTCTTCTCTTTATACATATTAAAGTATATATATGTGATATATATAATTATATGTATTATTTATTGTATCATGGTTGATGATACATAGAACTAGGATGTATGAGAATCACAAATAAGTTAATGTGATGAGTAGATAAATGGATTGACTTATGAATTAAAGAAAATGGAAATGAGTCATTATTATTAGATGTTTGTGGATGCTTTGAGAATCCATGACTCACCCCATTCTTTTTGTTTTATTCATAGATATTTTCCCACCATCTCATCACTTCACTTCATGGTTCTCTCTCTCATTCCAAGTTTATTCTCATCTCCTTCTTCCTCACTGGGTTTTTCTAGAGGTGAGAAAAAGAAAAGAAAAGAAGAAAAATATAGTGAGCAAAATTCTTACTTCATCAAGATATGCTTTACTAGCCCTTTAGTTTAGGTTGTTTGCTTCACTAATTCTTTGATTAGTAATGAATGAGCTTGAGTGAGAGAGACTTCAAGGTGGATCATCTTCGGCCTCGAAGACTACTTAGCAAGCTCGTTCCTTTCACCATGTGGAGTCAAAGAAGAGTTCTAGAGACTACTACTTGGAGCTTTAGAAGTGAAGGACCGGTCTACAAAGGTTGTAAACCCTTTTCACTTAGTTTAGAACTTGCTTTCTTGCACTAAAACCCTAATTCTATAGTTCGATTCTAGGTTAGTATAGCTTGGACCTCTAGATTTTTTTAAAATTGCATACCTGATGCTTGTATAAACCTAGTAGAGGTGCTAAGACATAATTTCATTTTTGTGTACCTAGTTTGATATGTAATATCATCTCTGTATCTTTACTATCTAAAGAAGGTTATGATTTTACATTTATAAGCGATATTGTAAATATTCACCTTAATCATGGTTTGAGTGGGTCAGGTACACTAGACAAGAATATATACGTATTAAATCAACACAAGGTTTTCAATGTCCAGAACAAACTTAAAAGAAAGTCTCCATAAATGAATCAAGCTTTCTTATGGCATTGTAGACTAGGTCACATCAATGAAACATGGCTGACGAAGTTAGATAGAGAGAGATATTTGGATTCGTTTGAATATCTGTCTTATGCAACTTGTCAATCATGTCTCAAAGGAAAGATGACAATGATTCCGTTAACTGGACAAGGAGTAAGAGCCACTGAGCTTTTTGGACTCATACACAGTGATGTGTGTGGTCCAATGTCTATACATGTAACAAGTGATTATTCCTACTTCATTACTTTTACGGATGATTTCTCAAGGTATAGACATGTATTCTTGATGAAATATAAATCCGAGACCTTTGATAAATTCTAGGAATACAAGAATGAAGTGGAAAAACAAAAAGGCAAAGGTATCAAGACACTTCGATCTGATCGAGGTGGTGAATACTTAAGTGCTGAGTTCCTGGATTATTTAAAAGAGAATGGAATTCTCTCTCAGCTTACTCCTCCATACACACCTCAACACAACGGTGTATCAGAAAGGTGGAACCGCACCTTATGGAATATGGTGTGTTCCATGATGAGTAACGCTGAGTTACCGCGATCATTTTGGGGTTATGCACTAGAATCTGCTGCATGTCTTTTGAATAAAGTTCCTACTAAGTATGTGCCTACCACACCATATGAAATGTGGAGTGGGAAGAAATCCTATCTTAAGTATCTTAAGATATGGGGATGTCCAGTTTTGTTAAAAAGAAACATGCGGACAAGCTCGAGGAACGATCAGTAATGTGTAAGTTTGTGGGATACCCAAGGAACTCCAGGGGTATCTTTTCTATTACGCAGAGGAACAAAAGGTTTTTGTTTCTCGGCATGCCCACTTTCTGGAGACTCGATTTCTTGAAAATGAAATAAGTAGGAGCACAATAGAACTGGAAGAAATTCCAGAACCACAAACTATTACTGAAAGCATGGTGGAACCAGAAGTTTCAAAAAACCGGATATCCCTGTGCCACTCCGCAGATCTAGTAGGCAGTCTCATCTGCCCGAGAGATACAAAAGTTTTCTCGTAGATGGGGATAGAGAGTATTGCATCATTAATGATGATGAGCCGACTAGTTTCCAGCAGGCCATTACGAGCAGAGACTCAGTAAAGTGGCTAGATGCAGTGCGGACCGAAATGGAATTCATGTACACCAAAAAAGTTTGGACTTTGGACATTGCACTTCAAGGGATAAAACCAGTAGGCTGCAATTTGATCTTCAGAAAAAAGATTGGTGCAGATGGACAGGTTAAAACCTATAAGGCTAGGCTTGTAGCAAAAGGTTTTCGTCAAAGACCTAACTTGGACTATGATGAAACCTTTTCTCCAGTGGCTATGCTTAAATCCATTCGGATCCTACTCGCCATTGTTGTTGTAACATTTCAGAAAAATAAAATATTATTTTTGGGAATTTTTATAATTAAATAATGAATATATTGAATATTTTAATAAGGAGGTATAATTAAATACCGATAAATGGGGGAAAATTTGGAAAATTATAGAAATTACTAAAAACTGGTGCTTTATGTGATTTATGCAACTTATGAAATTTTATGATTTATTATACACCATTTTAGTGCTAATCACGATTAAATATCGCTAATCTCGCATTAATCCGGTTTTGTGCACATGACATGCACTAAGTCATTTTTAGCACTTGTTACATTTTTCTTTCATGCTTTCTTCTTTTTTTTATCATACATGGTTCTAAAATTTAAAGAGAAGAAAAGAATAGAAAAGAAAAGAAAAGGGAAGAGAAAACATTAAAGAATTGAGGGATGGGCATGAGAGAGAGAGAGGTGAGGGTCAAACCTTGGTCTTGGCATTTCCCTTCTTCATTATTTTCCTCTCCACTTTCCTCTCCTCTTCTCCCCATGGCAGCACGCTCTCCCTCCCCCTCTTAAAGCCACAAAACACCATCAAAATCTACTCAGAAGTCCATCTCCTTTTCACAAAAAATGTGCACAAGTCCATTAGCTACACTTTGGACCAAGAAAGCAAAGATTTTGGACACTTGTGGCAACTCAAGAATATTCTTGAGTTGCCAAACGAGAAAATTTCTGCACCATTAGCTTTGTATTTCCATTACCTTAGAACCCATACAAGTTTAGAAGTGTTTTGATGCGTTTGGTGAACTTTGAAAATTCCTAGTTAGGGTTTGAAGGGATTTTGAATTGAGATAGTGTAATTGACTTAGTAGTGACCTTAAACCCCCCTCAATGATATCATATTGGACTAAAACAGAGACTTAAGCCCCAATTAGCGAACTTAGAAATCCCCGATATCCGTATTTGTGAGAATTGTGATAGGAAAATGAAATCTGCTAACACTCGGGGACCTGGAAATTTAATTAGCAAACACTGAGAGATAAGCAGGCACCCAGGAAGCTAACCCCAAAACCTGAGCCACCCCCTCCATGTTCTGGATGAACTTTTAATCAATCTGGCCGCAAATTGAGGCCAGGGTAGGATCTTTTGGGTTCGTATTTGTTCCGTGGCTTTATCTCCAGTAAACTAGACCTTTTACATTTGCAAAATTGTCTAATTTCACCTAGGGTAAAATCTGGGACTATTTTCAAGAGTTGCTGTTTTGATTCGGGGTTTTGTTTTACGTATTGTGAGTTCTGGATTTTTGTAATTTGTGTTGTATTCGATCACTTGACGTTTGTACGTCTAAATCGAGTGTTATTTGGTGGTTTTGAAGGCGTAGTACATAGGTTCTAACCTATAGGCTTTTAGCGTGTCGTTTTGATTTTGAATTGTGTTTTAATGCAATACAATACGTTATGACATGTAGGTACCCCCCCCCCCCGCGAGGACTTCGAGACGACAAGTAAGCGCATGGCGACATCGGCATCGGCAAACGAAAAGCAAAGTGAGTAGATATATATCTACGGAGGAAGTCGGATGGATGGCATATAGCACCCCTACAGTTCGTAGTATAGTGTATGGATATATTTATATGTTTTTGTAAGGCTATGATTATTTAGATAGACTTTGGGAGTTATGGATAATTTTAGTATCATTGGATGATAGCGTCATTAGTTAGTTTAGTCGCGGACCCTAGAATAAGGTTTACACCCGCACGCACACAAACACTTGCATTCATTTTATTACCTGTGTGAGTATGGGGATATGTATATATATATATATATATATAGGCATGGGACTATGTATATATATACATACACCAACACATGGATGATGAGGATTGTATATGATATTGGATATGAGTCGATGAGATTGGGCATGGTGCCATGAGATCGGTGATATGATGTGGTTCGTATTATGAGATACGACATGAGATTTTAGCGGGCCTTTGGGCGTGTGTTTTCATACACGTATATCTATGCAGATGGTATCGGTTTGTACTAGATTTAGATCAGTACCCCAATTCATGGGATATGATGATAAGGATACCAGATAAATGATGTGATGAAGGTGATATTTGACCCGTACCCGGATTGGGATGTCGTACAATAGATTTACCGTACAAGCTATATATTGATGATAGATCCGCACTCTTGACTCGAGAATGTCATATTATATTTATATTGTATCGTACGTGATGTTATTGAGGCGGGATCACCGACTATTATATTTATATGTATCGACTCAGATTTAGATGGTTTTCCCTTACCCTTTCGGTTAGATTGTTCGTTTAGTCTTGTAGTTTACTTGTAGATGTTGGACTAGACTCGAGTCATACCTATTTCAAAACTAACGAATCGTGAGTATTTTAAAGACATGTCAAGGGATTCTATGGATATTTCAAAAGACGCATCTTTTCTTAAAAACACCGTAGCCCTTATTTTTTCTAAACACCACGATTCGTCTTATTTCAAAATGGCAAAACTGTATGACATTTATTTATTGATGTAGATTCTTCATTGCTGTGTTTATTATTCATCTTCCGCATATTATTGATGTTCGCATCGCATTTGCATGCTTATATTGTGTTTTCATATGCCATTATTGAGATTATGCTGTCAGGACACCAGCACCATTACCGATGATGCGTATGCTCTACGTACACTTGCTTGCCGGCTCACACACATCATCATCGATAATTGCCATGTCACGTACACTTTAGTGAATATTATTTCATTGACATAGCCTGCTAGCTGATAGTTCAAATATGTTATCGCTTTCATATGCTAGTTTAACTATTGTGCTCATTGCATGATATCAGATGCATTCATATATTCATTGGTTATGCAGTATTTTAGGGTTTTATGCCGATATTCACTTTTTACTTACTCTTGATTTTTGGATTTCGGATTTTCATGAGATTTCGGGATTTAGGGGAGAACCGCAAGAATATATATAAATTTCTCTCTCTCTTTTTCTCCCTCTTTTTAAAATGCTAGTTGCAGTTTTCTCGTGATGTATGAGTCGTCGACCATGAGTTTTCATGATAGCTGTTGGATTTCGAGACCCGTTTCGAGAAGTAGATGAACCGTCTCGGGTACATGGTGGACCCGGTATGGTACCCAAGGGCAAGAAGCTCGAGTTGTAGTCGATGAGCTCGGCAGGGGCAGACTGCCTACCGGTGATTGTTTGGCGCAGCGGATATCCAGAGGATACCGTCCGTGGTCGTGTGATTTGATGATATAGGCCAATCCGGACTGACGGAGCCCGAGGTATCGAGACACCGTGATATTGAAATATTGGGATTTATGTTTTGTGTCGATGCTAGACACTGATTATGTTGATTTCATTGATGATACCTCGTGTTATATAAACAGAAATCTCACTAAAACAAGAAAACAGTTTCTTCATTTAGATGTATTCTGTTTTCATTACATTACATTCATACCTCATACATATGATATATTGCTACCTGAGGCACTGACACAAGCACATAGGATCATACTTATGTATAGCTGTTTACCCTTGCCACCTTTTCATGCTTCAGACTTTATCATTTTGATGTTATATTTATTTGATCGTATTGGCCTAGGATTGAGTCATACATACGATTTCTGCTCTATGATGTTTTCTACTCACGAGTTGGCAACTCACCCCCGTTGTGCCACAGTTTCTTGCAGGTTTTGCCGTACAGGTTTCGTTACGGCTTTGCTGGCACATTGCTTCCTTTTCCGGGAGATTGCTTTGGTAGGTGGGTTCACTTGCAGCGTGGCCACCATTATACCTTGTAAATTATTTATTTCAGTTGTATCTAGTAAACTCCATCAACTAGACATGTTATTATTTCGACCTTAGAGTCGCGCGTTGTATTATTATGGTTTTCATGATGATTTCAGTTTCCTTTTTGAGTTTTGATCCTCGCCCTTCGGCGTTGTATATTATATTGCTTGCGTGGTTGTTACCGTCAATTGACGAAGAGATAGCTCCCGCTTAGGGATGCCTTTTATTATTCATGTTGTACCCCGTTCGGGGCCAGTATTTACAAAGGAAACTCTGCCGAAATTTTCAGAAAAGACTTGATGTTTTAAAAATGCATATTCGGCTTATTTTATCAAAACACTTTTTTTAAAAATGGTTTAGATTTCTAGGATTCTGGCTTACTTTAATTAGACGGAGCCCTATAGAATTCATATGATTCAAATGCCAGTCACGTGCCATTTCTGGGTCATGACAGCTGCCTTCCATGAGTATGAAATTTGGCAGATGGACGTAAAGACCGCTTTTCTGAATGGAAATTTGGAAGAGTGTGTTTATATGGAACAGCCAGAGGGTTTCATTGAGAGTGGGAGCAACGGAAGAGTGTGCAAGTTGCTTAAATCCATATATGGATTAAAACAGGTATCGCGGAGTTGGGACATCTGCTTTGATAAGACGGCCAAAGAATTTGACTTTATCAAAAATCCAGATAATCCACGCAATTATAGTAAGATTGTTGTGATAACTATGCTATTTTTCGTCTTGTACGTGGATGACATTCTCCTGATAGGAAATGACATTCCTATGCTATAACCAGTTAAAAAATTCTTGTCATAGAAGTTCTCCATGAAAGACCTGGGTGATGCCTCTTACATTTTAGGGATCCAGATCTAAGAAGATATTAAGACTTTCGCAGTCCAGGTACATTGACACCATACTGAAAAGATTTAGTATGGAAAATTCCAAGAGTGGTAATCTACCGACTTGTCACGAGATCACCCTCTCCAAAGAGATGTCTCCCAAGGCTGATTTGGAAAGAGAATGCATGAGTATTATACCTTATGCTTCTGCGGTAGGTGTGAGTGCACGGCGGTGCCCCGGCCGTCAATCCCGAGGCCAATTGCGGAAACGATGGTTAACTTTAATTTTTCAAACTGGCACCACCGCACACTAAAACCCGGATCGTGCCATTAACTAGTCCTAGCTAACTACAAGATAGGGAAGAGAGATATACCGAGCGATCCGTGTCCTCCGGTCTTCTCGCCATCGTCCCGATGTCACGCGGAATGTCCGATCTCCATCTCCTCGCCGGAAGGGCACCACGTCGCCTGCCTCTTTTACGGGCTCCCGCCTCTATACCGAGGCAACTCGGGCATGAAGTTGGCGAGCCGACGTGCCCAAGGTTTGCTGTAGAATGTGTAGAGAACTCATGTCTCATTTTTGGGGTAGTGGTAGTTGCCATAGGTGGAGGATATGATATAAACTTTTGGAGATGGTGTTGTGGGATTTTCCCAAAGCCAAAAGAGAACAAAATCCCACATCTCAAATTTGGACAGCCCCCATTAGCTTTGGCCGGCCATGGCTTGGTGGGAGAAAATGAGAGAGGAACAAAAATGAGGGGAGCCTCACCATATCATCCAAGGGAGAGAGAGAAAAAGCTATCATGCAAAGAAATGATCACTAGCCTAAACCAACACTCCAAAGCAACCATCATAACCCAACATCATTACTCCAAAAGTCAAGTAATGATCAAGTCAAGAAGTCAATGAAAGTGCACCATCATGAAACCATCATGATGCGACAATATGCAAAGACACCCTCCACAATTGCTTATTTGCACAAATGCAAATAAGCCCTCCTCCACCAATCTTCGGCCAATGAAAGATACAAAGAAATATGGCCGAAACGGAAAGCAAACTGGGAACTCCAGAAAACTGGTCCCGTAATAAATTACAGGAAAACCCCGATACTGTGTATACACACCCGCATTTGTATTCCGACCGAAATACAAATGCAATGAGACAGAATCTACACTGTACTATACTAGGATCCGGCTTAAACCAAAGCCGGCTAGTATTATCTGTCCGATCCTGATCCGTGCAATACCGCACGTATCTGATCGAACCCTGCCATATATCCATACGGCCTCAAGTACAAACAGTCCGATCCTGATCCGTGCAATACCGCACGTATCTGATCGAACCGTGCCATATCTCCATACGGCCCCTACAGCGTTTCGCCTGAAAACTTGAGTAAGTGAATGCGGGGGACTCTAAAGACTCATCAATACTATGGCTATGGATTTAACCACTAGCACGTCAGAGGTATTAGCCATACGTGACGGGCCACCAGCTATTGACTAAAAGGGACGTCAATGAGCGAACTCATCCTGACACCCTACTGAGCCTGTCAGTGACAATATCCGTACAGTCCGGTCCGTTCTTCTATGAGCATCGCATGGCGGGCCTAGGGGGTTGGTAAAAGTCAGACCCCCAAAAGCGGTACAAGTCGTGTCGGAGTGTAGCCCAGAACCCTCTGAGATACTACTGGAATACTTACCAGTAAATCTCCTGCCTCGGCCGAGGGCTTCGTATAATGTCTCTCCTAGACACAGCGCGACCTCACCCCCAATACCGGGAGAGACGAACCCCTGAAGATCCGCTCACTGCCTCCATGTGGCTCGGGACTGTACCCAACTAAAACCTATTTGCACGTCTCCTTTGAGCGTGGTAAGGTAGTAATCAAAGTACAGTGGGAACTCATACAAGACAAATGACGATCCCCAGGTCGATGAACTAACCTGTACACATGTCACCAGGGAACTGCTATCTGACGTCAGGTATAAGACCAACTAGCATGTTCCCGGCGAGTCCTGTCCGGTGTACTCATAACCCAATGAGCACCTGTATATATCTTAGGTGAACCAACTGACACTAGTGGCTTGTGAGACCAGCCACCGCCCCTCGTCGGGGTCTCGACTGTATACACTAGTCTACTCTGGAGTATCGATGCCCTGTCTCGAAACTCCCACGACTAGGGACCTTTTAAGGATGTGCTTATAGACAGCCAGCTCTCACATATATGATCGCCCTCATACTGCTGGTGGTCAAGAAAGAATCCTAGGGGCTCTATCAACGTGTAATAGCGACATGTCAGGTCACCTAAAGCAGTACACGATGATAAAGATAAACCAAATAGCATACTATCATCTTGAGTAAGACTGTCCTACAGGGATAGGTCCTCCCTCAATCATTGCAATCACGTGCCTGTGATCAAATAATTGACTCTGAGGGCACTGTCTCCAACAATCTCCCACTTGCACTCAAGGCTAATTATTGCGATGTCGCATACTCACAGCCCGTGTGATACGGAACACCCAACTCCTCTACTAGTCAGTCTCACAAAGCCCGTTTGCGAAACTATTGCGTTCGAGGAATAGCCTCAGTGAGTGGATCCGCTTTGATGTTTCTTTCTATGTCTCTCTATATCTCAAGTTCGCGGAGAAACCTATCTCCCGAAATGAGCAACACCCGTCTTAGAATATGTCTGGATGTCCGATGGGACCTAGCTCATAAATGAACTCCAAATCCAAACTTCTTAGACTGTATTGTCAACTGAAATTAATCAGTATCCTGCGCCATGCCTCCCTCAGTATTGCCTTGGATCACCTGTCCAAAATACTGCCCCTCGTCGGAAGAAAAAACAATAACTCTGACAACCTCCCTGTCGTCCAGGTCACCTTGGAAGCCTGGAATGATAACTGTCTCCCGAATGAGGCTGTCGTTATCATATCCCTAGAACATCTACTTATGTTCTAAAACTGCTTCCGACTGTTTCTCTAGGATAGGATCAATGTCAACTTATTGCATCTAGTGCAAGAACAACATCTGGTGTGGTACTTGACATCTCACGATTGACTCAATTGCCTGAGCAAGTGATCTGCCAATCATGCACATCCCTCTCCCCTTTAGTCTGTAAGACACCTTTAGAGAGGGTGACTCCATCACCTGCAGGTACACTACCGTGCCATGAATCGTTCATTCTAAATACTCTTAGAATGCTGTCTAAGTACCCTTAATTGGGAAACCACCCAAATCTAGATCTAAAACCATAGATCTAGTAACCAGTATGTCTGATATAATGTCCAAGTCCCATGTGGAGAAACTACTGTGTGACGACCAAAGTATAACCGATCGTAGTATAGGAGTTTCTTTTCCTATTCTGTGTATGTCACCCAAATACTATGACATCACACCCTACTACCTTCTCAACAGATCCATCCTCTATTCTGATGAAGTCAAACCTATGACTGTCATATCAGAAATTGATGATCTATCTCTGCTACATCTGCTTTAGTCTATAAATAGACATAAGCCACCTGTCCACCAATGCTTCCGCTGCTCCCACTGACTACGAGAACCCTCTGGCAGAGTCATATAGACGTTCACTTCTAAAGCCAGTTTAGAACGACGCTATACTCATCCTCCTGCCGGGTCTCACAGTGTGGAACAACAGCAATGGCAAGTCTGGGTAAACAAGAACTTCCCTGTCACCGTCCTTGAGGCTACCTGAGTACCTCTCGGGTGCTTGATGTTACGCACCTTATCTGCGGAGTGGCCAATGGAATGTCAAACCAGATTGAATCTTTAGGTTCCTATGAAATCTTCAGTAATCGTTTGTGGTTCTGGAATCACTCCCAGTTCTACCATACTCCCACTACTGTTTTTTGAAAAAATCCATTTTATTTAAAACTGTGGCGAGTCTAGAACAATATCTCTATTGATCTTCCAGATGGTAGAAAGTTAACCCTCGTCATAGCCTGGGTCAACCCACAAACAGCCATTACAGAAAACGTGCCTTGAGTTATCCAGTGTCTGATTTTAAGCATAAGCCGGAAACTCCCCGTACCTTAACATCATTAAGATATGAACTGTTCTATATCCAATATAGAACAAGAGGCACTGATTTAATTGAACCAGATTCAAATCATGCAGCTGTCTCCAGTGCATGTCAACTAAACGGAAAAAGGCCGATCAACGTTACTCAACTTAGGAATGCTTCCAATTATGAGTAACCTGAAAGAGAAGCAAGTTCTCTTAACCATTACCATCAATTGAATACCATACACAAGTATCTACATCTTCGATCACTTTGAAGAATCCCGATACTTGCAATACCTGGTTCTCTACTTTATTCAAATACCTATAACTTCTCAAAATTCGGACCCTGTGTTTCCACGAAACACCTGTCTAAAAACTAGAGAAGTCATAAGTAAACCGAATATAGTACGAGGACCAATCCCTCCGTCCTGATGGACCCTAGGCAACATACAATACTCTGTATAAGTCCCTTGAGTCTGATAACTCAATCCCTGTGTGTCGTAGGTTGAAAACTGTACTGTGGTTATGAAGAATTACACCGCTGTTTAATGCTCCTTACCTAACCATCCACTGATATAGGTAAATGTCACAGACATAATTTCAAAAAAAAGATATATCTCACTCTATAAAAATAGACGTACAGATGTATCAATTTGAAATTGGTGCATAACAGCGGATATTCAAAACCAAATATTTGCCGTCCGGCAAACAACCCAGGTGGCCTCCTCAAATATCACCGATTACAACGAATCCCGATATAATGAGGATGATCACCCAATTCCCAATAACTTACTCCCACTCATCATCTGTAAAACTATACAGATGTGAGAATCATACCTGGTAAATACATACCCTGGAGCAAGTATCTAATCGGGAAATCAGTTTTCTTTTAATATTACACAGTGAAACTGAAACATTGAAATGTTTCGATGGGGTATCCTGGTATTCCTAGTAATGCCTCTTCCATAATCCATATTCACAACTGTAACCATGTAATTCTTTGCCATCTTTCCAAATCCCTTTCTATGTCTTTAGTCATTACCTTCTGTACACCCCTTTAGGCCAAATGGTTTTCTTCATTCCTTACCGTTCGGCACTAGCCTATGGTTTGGAAGAAGACTATCCAATAAGCATAATGGGTGTACTGTCCTAATCCTAGGAGCACTCGCAATGCGAGAGAAGGTGAAGATAAAAGACAACCGAATAAACCTTATTCCTATTTCTCCTGAACCAGAATCCATCTCCGAACTGGAACAAGTTCCTTTCGAGTTCGTATATAACCATACGATGGAGTATCCAATAAACTGTGGATCTTCGTAGTGATACGGAGTGTTCTGGAGAAATAAAAAGGTGATTTAGGATTGGCGAAGAAATACTTGGTTTGGTCGTGAATAGCAGTCGCAATATACTTTGCCCTCTTACTAATCCCTTGTTATGTCTTTACTTAATACCTTCTGTACACCATCATTATGCTAATTGGTTTTCTTCATTCCCCACCGTTCGGCACCATCCTAAGGTTTGGAAGAAGACTATCCAATTTGCGTAATAGGTGTACTATCTCCTAAACCAAGAAGTACTCGCAACGTGAGAGAAGGTAAAAGGAAAAGACAACTGAATAGTCCTATCCGTTTTCTCCAGAACCGGAAACCATCCTCGAATTCCTTCGAGTTCGTATCTAACCATACGATGGTTTTGTCTAATGGAAGTGGACGTTCGTAGTAATACGGGGTGTCCTGGAGAAAAAGGGTAAAAGTAGGAGTGGCAATGAGGTCTGCAACTCTGACAATCCAAAAGCCAGTGTTTAAGAAGGTTCGGTCAATATTGGTCTCTGAGTCATGGTCTTAGGGTCGAGTCAATGGTCGCTGCCAAAGAGAGACAGAAAAGAAGCACTCAGCGTGCACTCTAACCTAGATCAGAATGGTTACCAATTTATCTAATCTGGAAACCTCCCACTGTACCGTCAAATTCTCCTCCAAACCTAAAAGAAGAATTAGTCGGGATCACCCGAGGAGTAAACCAACTCATCAGTGGGAATCGGGATCCAACTATCATCGCATGATAACGTGACGGAATCCACTCACGGTGTCACACTCCAGAAGGTATGCGCATATCTGGCAAGTTTCAGTTTCTTTAGAAACTCCCGATGAGATTTCTGCCCCATGCTCTTATGACCTTGACTTTGGCCAACATATCATAAGTCACATGTCAAGTTCTACACGTCATTCTCCAGGTTAATTTGATCCCACCCGTACCTACCCTTGACTTTAGCCAAAATGGCAGTACGACTGTCCCAAACCAACGCATCTATCTATGCTGCATATGAATACCCCAATAGCTACCAATCACTGTGCCTTGACTTTGGCCAACATACACAGCTTGAATACTATTGACCACCCATATGAAACGACGGAGGGCTACGAATGGTTTCTGGTGAAAACCTTTAACGTAATGAACTTGATATCGTTGAAAGAAACGGATAGCTTTTAAAAATATAGTGACGAAAACCGTTGCTAAAGAGGTCACTCCCGGTGAAGGGATCTCGGCTCTTTCCCCGTAGAATGAGGTGCAGGATATTCCAACTGAATACCACGGTGCAAAGCAAAAGTAATCGGCTATAGTGAAGTTAATTCCCTGACGCAAACTTCTGTCCAAGGGGTCACTCCCGGTGAAGGGATCTCGGCCCTTTCTTCGTCGACTAAGGAGCAGGATATTCCAACTGAATACCACGATGCAAAACAAAAGAGAACGTCCTTGCAATAACAGCTTTTTGAAAAGTGTTCCAACAACATCAGATTAGGTTTGTTTTTAACTTGCATTGATCCGAATCAACGCAGTCCCATCAATTGATCACACCAAAAAGAACGAAAATATATTGATGTACGTATATGCCATCCGCATTCGCCACTGGGTCCCATCATTACCCGTTAGGTTAGCTAACTAACGACAGAGCGGGGACAGGACTAGCGCGGATGCAAAACATTTACAACATCTACTAATATATATACCAATATATTATATTTCGCTCAAGGCGTGATAAAATGCAACATCGCAGAAATGTACAGCATCACAGAACAATACAGATATCTGGGATCCCCGGGTTTCACAGAGCCACTACTGAAACACGACGTTCCCCTGGTCGTGTGGATAGCCTGTGCAATGAAATCCTAGACCCCTACGGGCGCGGCAAGTTACCCACCAAAACCTGAAGCGAGGCATCCCCCTTCAGCAACGTGAATGGACCACCCAGCACTTCACAGAATCCGGTAACTTGGGCACCCCTCCTGGGTCAACCTGTACCCCCTACGAGTGCGGCGAATAGCCCGCCAATTCTAGAGTGAAGCCCCCTCCGTCTCAATGCCATGAGATGCGGGCCCGTTGCCTTCTAGAACCCGGCTATTCGTGCACCCCACCTTGGGGTAATCCTAGTACAGAAAGTAAAATATACATACAACGGGTACATCGACCGCAACCTGGTCGTGCCCAAAAATAATAATACAAACAGGCAGTGACGGCAGTCCACATGTCAGACGCTCGCCCCGCAATATCAAATGTACATAATACAACCATAACTGTACTAGCATTGCATCCAGGCTATCCCCCACGACCAGTCCGCAACATCACAGCATAACACAGAACACCAACGTGAAAGTCACGTTCGCAAATCCGTCTAACCGGGCTATAGCAGTCAGACAGGATTTACCGATCAAGTGACATTGACGGTCGCAGATATAATGTAAATACTGTGAAATAATGTGTTTAAAATATCCGATCGATCAAATTTTACCAAGTGGGCCCCCAAGTACTACTGTAGCACATCAAGAAATTCTGGGCCCAAAAATAACATTCCAGAAACCACATTTTCAACTCAGGAGCATTCTGCAAAAGTTTGGGGGACTGAACAGTTCAAGTCGCGGCGGAACCGCGGCCCAAGCATGGGTTTGGCCGCGGTTCTGCGGTGGTTTGGACTGTTCACGAGCCCAAATTTTCACAGAACTCTTAAAAATCCCTGCACATCATTCTGAGACAACCTGAAAAATTTTTGGACTTCAAAAAATTTCGACAGAAACTGATGTGAAGAAAAATACGGTTTTTGGAAAATTGTTCGATCGGAAATGTAAAACACATTAGACAAAGCTAGACTATATTGATGGCGAGGATCTAATACCACTGTAAGTGCACGGCGGCGCCCCGACCGTTAATCCCGAGGCCAATTACGGAAGCGATGGTTAACTTTAATTTTTCAAACTGGCACCACCGCGCACTAAAACCCGGATCGTGCCATTAACTAGTCCTAGCTAACTACAAGATGGGGAAGAGAGATATACCGAGCGATCCGTGTCCTCCGGTCTTCTCGCCATCGTCCCGATCTCACGCGGAATGTCCGATCTCCACCTCCTCGCCGGAAGGGCACCACGTCGCCTGCTTCTTTTATGGGCTCCCGCCTCTATATCGAGGCAACTCGGGTACGAAGTTGGCGAGCCGACGTGCCCAAGGTTTGCTGTAGAATGTGTAGAGAACTCATGTCTCATTTTTGGGGTAGTGGTAGTTGCCATAGGTGGAGGATATGATATAAACTTTTGGAGATGGTGTTGTGGGATTTTTCCAAAGCCAAAAGAGAACAAAATCCCACATCTCAAATTTGGACAGCCCCCATGAGCTTTGGCCGGCCATAGCTTGGTGGGAGAAAATGAGAGAGGATCAAAAATGAGGGGAGCCTCACCATATCATCCAAGGGAGAGAGAGAAAAAGCTATCATGCAAAGAAATGATCACTAGCCTAAACCAACACTCCAAAGCAACCATCATAACCCAACATCATTACTCCAAAAGTCAAGTAATGATCAAATCAAGAAGTCAATGAAAGTGCACCATCATGAAACCATCATGATGCGACAATATGCAAAGACACCCTCCACAATTGCTTATTTGCACTAAGCCCTCCTCCACCAATCTTCGGCCAATGAAAGATACAAAGAAATATGGCCGAAACGGAAAGCAAACTGGCAACTCCAGAAAACTGGTCTCGTAATAAATTATAGGAAAACCCCGATACTGTGTATACACACCCGCATTTGTATTCCGACCGAAATACAAATGCAATGAGACAGAATCTACACTGTATTATACTAGGATCCGGCTTAAACCAAAGCCGGCTAGTATTATCTGTCCGATCCTGATCCGTGCAATACCGCACGTATCTGATCGAACCCTGCCATATATCCATACGGCCTCAAGTACAAACCGTCCGATCCTGATCCGTGCAATACCGCACGTATCTGATCGAACCGTGCCATATCTCCATACGGCCTCTACAGCGTTTCGCCCGAAAACTTGAGTAACTGAATGTGGGGGACTCTAAAGACTCATCAATACTATGGCTGTGGATATAACCACTAGCACGTCAGAGGTATTAGCCATACGTAACGGGCCACCAGCTATTGACTAAAAGGGACGTCGATGAGCGAACTCATCCTGACACCCTACTGAGCCTGTCAGTGACAATATCCGTACAGTCCGGTCCGTTCGTCTATGAGCATCGCATGGCGGGCCTAGGGGGTTGGTAAAAGTCAGACCCCCAAAAGCGGTACAAGTCGTGTCGGAGTCTAGCCCAGAACACCCTGAGATACTACTGGAATACTTACCAGTAAATCTCCTACCTCTGCCGAGGGCTTCGTGTAATGGCTCTCCTAGACACAGCGCGACCTCACCGCCAATACGGGGAGAGACGAACCCCTGAAGATCCGCTCACTGCCTCCATGTGGCTCGGGACTGTACCCAACTAAAACCTGTTTGCACGTCTCCTTTGAGCGTGGTAGGGTAGTAATCAAAGTACAGTGGGAACTCACACGAGACAAATGACGATCCCCAGGTCGATGAACTAACCCATACACATGTCACCAGGGAACTGCTATCTGACTTCAGGTATAAGACCAACTAGCATGTTCCCGGCGAGTCCTGTCCGGTGTACTCATAACCCAATGAGCACCTGTATATATCTTAGGTGAACCAACTGACACCAGTGGCTTGTGAGACCGGCCACCGCCCCTCGTCGGGGTCTCGACTGTATACACTAGTCTACTCTGGAGTATCGATGCCCTGTCTCGAAACTCCCACGGCTAGGGACCTTTTTAGGATGTGCTTATAGACTGCCAGCTCTCACATATATGATCGCCCTCATACTGCTGGTGGCCAAGCAAGAATCCTAGGGGCTCTATCAACGTGTAATAGCGACATGTCAGGTCACCTAAAGCAGTACACGATGATAAAGGTAAACCAGATAGCATACTATCATCTTGAGTAAGACTGTCCTACCGGGATAGGTCCCCCCTCAATCATTGCAGTCACGTGCCTGTGATCCAATAATTGACTCTGAGGGCACTATCTCCAATAGTAGGATCTATAATGTATGCGATGTTGTGTACCAGACCAAATATTGCTTATGCACTAAGCGTGGTCAACAGGTATCAGTCACCCTGTGAAAAATCACTGGATAGCAGTTAAGAACATTCTCAAGTACCTGAGAAGGACTAAGGAGATATTCTTGGTGTACGGCAGTAAAGACCTCCAGATCGAGGCATTCGCTGACTCCAGCATCCAGAGTGACAAGGATGACTCCAAATCCATGTCAGGTTATGTCTTTACCCTCAATGAAGGGGAGTTTTGCTGAAAGAGCTCCAAACAGGACACCGTTGCTGACTTGACGATGGAGGCATAGTATATCGCTGCATATGACGCCGCGAAAGAAGTAGTCTAGATGAAGAAGTTCATTACAGAACTTCCAGCGGTTTTCGCTTATTGTTGACCCAATACCTTTGTATTGTGACAACAATAGGGTTATAGTTTTAGCGAAAGAACCAAGGTCCCATCATAAGTCCAGACATACCTTGAGGCGGTATCAACTGATCAAGGAGATCGAGGTGCGGAGAGTAGATACGGAGAACAACATTGTAGATCCACTCATAAAGACCATCCCTCAGACGCAGTTCAAGAAGCTATTCGAAATGTTAGGTCTGCGATATGCCAATACATAGCCTTAGTGCAAGTGGGAGATTGTTAGTGATATATGCCCTAGAGACCATTATTGTATAGTACTGGATTGTATATTACATTTTGGAAGCTTGAGATATACACAGATATAATAACAGTCTTACTCAACATGATAGTATGCTATCTGGTTTGATTCTATCTTAACATATGTATATATTTCTTTTAACATATCGCTAATATATATTGATATAGCCCTTAGATCTTTGCTTGACTACCAGCGTTGTGATGGCAGTCACACTAGTGGAAGCTGGGTAATCTATAATCATCTCCTTAAACATGTCCTTAGTCGTAGGATTATCGAGGCTGGGCATCGATAATTCAGAGTAGACTAGTGTATACGCTTCTTATCCCCGTCAAGGGAGGTGGCCTTTGTTGAGTTATGCCAGCATCCCGGCCATCTACCATGACCGAATGCGGAACAAAAATTTTATAAACTGGTGCTAGAATAACCCCATAATACAAATCGACCATAAACCTAAAGCTAGCAAATTAAAGAGGAGTTTAGAATGGTTATACCGAATGATCCATGTCCTTCGGTCTTTAACCATCTTTCCAAGCTCCTAGAGACCACCATGATCAAGCTTGATCGACGGTCTCCCTCCATTGAAGATGATCCACCTGAGGATTTATAGTTCGAGCTCCAACCTCATAGCCGAGTTAACTAGGGTATCTAGTTCGCTAAACTAGATAGCCTAGAGGATATAGAATCTAATGATGGATTAGTTTGACTCCATACACCCTAGGTTTCTCAACACATAAGACTTGAAGGGTGGAGGTAGAAGAAGAAGCTTGGGGATGAGAGTGTGAAGCAACCATGGAAAAATAGGTTAAGTGTTGTGAACTAGAGAAATGAATCAAGCCTCACAGAATATCTCACAACACCAACAAATATCAAGCATGCTTCAATAGTGAATCCATGAGTCGCCCCATGAGTATCCAAGTGAGCCATACTTGATAAAAGCCAAATAACACCTCATCCCCTCCACCTCATCAACCATTTAATCTAAATGGTTATAAAAAAAATGATGTGGCATCTTCTAGAAGCACCTTGTAATAAATTACAAGAATACCCCTCATCCGTATATACAAACTCGTATCCGTATTCCGAATAATACGAATACAAAGAGACAAAAATAATCTAATAATATAATACTAGAATCCGGCTTAAACCAAAGCCCACTAGCATTATACGTCTGAATCATGATACGTGCATAAGTGCACGTATATGATAGAACCCTACCGTAAAACCATACGGCCTCTATATCGTTTCGCCCGAAGCAGGGAAACTGATTGATCGTTTTTTCGGTGAAGGTTTGTTTCGTTTCCGACTTTGTTTAAAGAACTCAAATGGGTTGATATTCGGAATATTTATAAAGAACTTCACAACCAAAAAAATATTTTGACCGCAATCAAACTACGGTGTCGGATGTTGTTTGTAGTGAGTGCAGATCGTCCACAGGGATTGCACGATTCACTTGTATTTTGATACGTTTGGAATGAAAAGTTAAGCAACAATAAAAGAAAACATGATTCAAGAATGATTTGTATTCGAGTGTCACTATTCTTTATTCAAGAATCAAGAAACTATAAACAATCAAGAATCAGGGTTCGATAGTATTTCCAATCAACAATCAAGAATAACAGAGAAGCTCGTAGGAATCGATCGGATCTTTATACGTGATGTAATCTAAAAGGTTTCGTGTTCTTGTCCTTCGAAGAATTGATACTAGATCAATGGTGATCGACGAGAGTTAGGGCTTTCTTGATGAAATTAGGGATTCATCTCTTAACCGTTGTTCTTTCGAGGATACCATTTATATTCTATCCTCTAGCAATTTCAAGAAACGATCGGAACTCCCCAATCTCGAGCGATGTCGATCAAGAAAGCATCGCAACGAATTGGGTCGTCGATTCTTGAACTTTCTAGGGTTTACAAACTCGTGGGATTCAAGAATCGATTGCAAATTTGTTACATCATCATACTAAAGATCGTTTTGACTCCTTAACAAGCGGAGTTTTATTCACACATCACAACACAGAAAAGATTTACTAATTGCAAAGAATTCATGATGCAGAAATTAAAGAAAGCAAGATAAAAGAATATCACCTTTATTTATCTCAACAATTTTGATTACATTTGCTTCAAGAACTATAAGAAGAAGAATCTAGATTGTTGATCGGGCGTCGCTCGGCTTCGTGAGTCGTGGATCGGCTTCGGATCGCTTGCTCCGTTGAAGATCGGCTCCGCTCCTAAAGGTTGTAGGGCTTCTTGCTTAATGGGTACTCGGGATTCTTGATTTCAATTGGAATTAGGGTTAGGGTTTCCTACAAGCTCTCTCACTAAACTTGAGGAAGAGGGAGATGAAGAAAGAGATAGATTGGGGATAGATTCACTAATTGGATGAATAATTCCCAAGGTTGAATAATGTGGGGATAATGAGCTTAGGGTCTTATTTATAGAACTCCCAAACCCTAGGTTTAGATTTGAATTAAAAGTTTCCCTCCCAAAGTTTGTTGAAAGAGTTTGTTAGACTTTAGCTTAGGGTTTAAGCTAGGGTTTAGGGAAAGTTCTAGAATGATTAGGCTAGTTTAGTGAAACTCAAGGTGTTTGCTGATCTGGTAGAAGTCTCTGGAGTCTTCTGGAAGTTGGGATACATTTCTGAGCAGTGGGCCCTGGCAGAAGCATTGTGGTACAAAATTTGAGAAGTGATGTCATCAATGAGCCACGGATCCGCGGCACAAGCTGGCTCTGGCCGCGGATCCGCGGCCAACATGGAGGCTTGGGCTTGGTGGCTTCTTCCGTGGTCTTGGGCTTCTGTTGTTAGCTTCCTTTGATATGTTGAATTTCCATTGCTCCTTTGTAATGATACCAGATTTGAATTTAGTGATTTTACGTATCTTTCGAGCGGTGTAATGATCGAGCAAGCTTCTCTTTTCCTGCACAGACTTCGAAACACGGGTTGCGATATATAGAAAATATGCCATGTAATGAAATGCAGTCAATTTCCCTAGAAATGCCGGTTTTAAGGTCTAGTACATGTAATCTGATAATTTGTGATGGATTTGCTAATATGTAGAATACGGATACCATACACTTCTATATGTATGCAAATGCTAAGGAAATTGCCGGTTAAAATATGCAATATTTTCGACTGATCAAATACCCCCAAACTTAATTTCGATCGTCTCGAGCGAATGTTTTATTATAAAAAGAGAAGGAGAATATAAAGAAAGAGAAAAACTAACTAGCACACTTTCGTAGGCAACACGATTGCACTGAGCACGTGCAACAAGCCTTTAAACCTCTAGGTGTCCCTAGTAGGAGGAGTGTTGTCTCCTGAGGGTTTTCAGCGGATTGGACCCACAAAATCCAATAATAAAAGAAAGATCATGAATATTACATTTAAAGAAAAAGAATCGTAAAAGAAAATCCTTGAAAATTAGGGTTTCCAACTAAGCTAGCTTTTCGGTTGTCATGAGCCCTATCTTAATGGTCATGAAAAGATGTTAGAAATCACGTCCTCCCTCAATAAAACATCGTCTTATTCTTCATTCCTATTTGTTTTCCAAACATCGATCATATAACCCTGCGTGTGTGTACAGGACATCCCTACATCCGGAGAATTCAATTCAAGCTATCATACTCTTGCCCATCAGTCTCAGTACTTTTTTTTTTCGATGAGCTCACACACTTTCATGCGACCGTTAATACTTCTTGAGGTACTAACCGATCAATTACTCATGTGCTAGCTTATTTGGTGTATTTTCCTCGTCTTGCACCACCTTAGGTATAGCAGTGACTCCCAGACCAGTTGGCCTTAGGGCACTAGATGAAGAGGCACCCTCGCTATATATTTTTTATTTCCCTTGGTGATAACAAAACCAGTGTCCATTTTTCTCACCATTTTTTTTTTCATATTATTTTTTTTTTTTTACTTTTGGCTTTAAGACAAGAGCATTTCAAGGTATCCTCTACTATCCCAGGCTTCAAGACGTGTGTAAGTGCGAATAGCAGGGTAGCAACGTTCAAAATGTTTGGCTTCCAGAATAGAAACTATTTTTCAGACTTATTTTTATCCTCAGATTAGTGACGTCCTTCATCTTACTAACCCTTGGGACAACGGCTCATAACTACTTATTACTAGTTCGTATAAGAAAACTTCTAATTTTCTTGGTTTTCTAAAAATTTTCTAATCTCATGGATGTAATTTTTCACTATCTAAACTTTCATTATCTTATTTATATACAAAAAAGTGTAAATATTAAAATTATTTTTATATTTGAAATGATTTTAAATTTTTATGGGTTTTGAAAATTTTTAAATTTTTATAGATTTTTAAAAGAAATGTTTTGTGCTTATGCAGATGATATGGAAATGATGCAAAAATAAGCACAAACCTCCCCCAAACTTGTTTTCAACAGTGTCCTCACTGTTGCCGACAGCTATATCTACAAAAATCTGTAAGACTGGGGGGAATTATTAGTGGGGGCAAAATATATAAGTGAAGAACTTCCCCCAAACTTATCTGTCACTCACCTTCATTCAAAAGATGATGCAATGATATACAGGATATGAAGGTGAGACGGAGGAATTTTAATCCAAATAAACTGGCTCTTGTAAGAACAAGAGCTCCTCCGTGGGGTCAGTGGAATAATACGGCTTTAATCTATGTCCATTTACTTTGAAAACAGTGCCGTTTTTAACATTTTCAACTTCTACTGCCCCGTGCGGGTATACAGACCGCACAACAAAAGGTCCCTTCCATCGAGATCGGAGCTTACCCGCATGAAGGTGTAATCGTGAATTATAAAGAAGGACTTGTTGACCAGGTGAAAATGTTTTCCTCAAAATGTTTTTATCGTGAAAAACCTTAGTCCTATTCTTTATGATTACAGCATTATCATAAGCTTCATCGCGGAGTTCGCTTAGCTCGTTAAGTTGCAGCTTCCGAAAGTTGTAAGCAAGGTTTAGATCAAAATTTATTTCCTTTATAGCCCATAATGCTTTATGTTCTATCTCGACAGGTAAATGACATGCTTTACCAAACACTATCTTATATGGAGACATTCCTAGGTCGGTCTTATATGCAGTCCTGAATGCCCAAAGAGCATCCGTCAATTTGGTCGACCAGTCTTTTCTATTTTTAGCAACAGTTTTCTCCAGGATAAGTTTGATTTGTCTGTTTGAGATTTCAGCCTGCCCGCTTGTTTGGGGGTGATAGGGTATAGAAAGTCGGTGGTTGATTGAATATTTCCGCATCAGAGTCTCGAAAGACCTGTTGCAGAAGTGTGTCCCATTATCGCTAATGATAGCGCGTGGGTGTCCAAATCGCGAGAAGATATTCTCTTTCAAGAACTTAATGACAACTTTCTTGTCATTAGTGCGACTTGGAATGGCTTCTACCCACTTTGAGATATAATCAACCGCCAGCAATATGTACAGATTCCCAAAGGAGTTGGGAAAAGGACCCATAAAATCTATGCCCCAAACATCAAACATTTCAACAACCAGAATGGGTTGCTGAGGCATTTCATTCCTCTGGGATATTCTACCTGTATACTGACATTGTGTACAGGTTTTGCAATGCTCAAATGCGTCCTTGAATAAGGTCGGCCAATAAAATCCACATTGCAAAACCTTTTCCGCTGTTTTTCTAAGACCGAAATGACCCCCACAGGCCTGATCATGACAAAATGAAAGAACACTCTTGAACTCTTCATTCGGGACACATCGGCGAATGATCTGATCAGGACAATATTTAAACAAATAGGGCTCGTCCCAGTAATAGTGTTTTACTTGGGATAGAAAACGGTATTTGTCCTGTTTTGACCAATCGCCGGGTATCAGTCCCGTGGCATGATAGTTCACAATATCCCTGAACCATGGTTCAGTGGATACGCTCACGAGTTGTTCGTCAGGGAACGAGTCATTGATCGGCAGGGTCACAGGGGAAGAAACGATGCGTGACAGGTGGTCAGCTACTACGTTTTCACATCCTTTCTTATCTTTGATAACAAGATCGAATTCTTGTAAAAGAAGGATCCAACGTATTAGTCGACCTTTTGCATCTTTCTTTGCCAGAAGATGTTTTAAAGCGGAATGGTCAGTATATACAACTATAGGTGAGCCGATTAAGTAAGGCCTGAATTTTTCTAATGCAAATACAACCGCTAAAAGTTCTTTTTCTGTGGTTGTATAATTGATTTGCGCATCATTCAGGGTCTTACTAGCATAGTAAATCACGTGTGGCATCTTTTCAATGTGCTGTCCTAAGACTGCACCTACTGCAAAATCAGATACGTCACACATCAGCTCAAAGGGGTAGTCCCAGTTTGGTGATGATAAAACGGGGGCTGAAGTGAGTGAGTGTTTAAGTGAGTCGAAAGCTGTCTCGCAATCCGAGTCAAAGTGGAAGGTCGTATCCTTGGCCAGGAGAAGAGTTAAAGGTCTAGCAATTTTGCTAGAGTCCTTAATGAATCTCCTATAAAAGCCCGCATGGCCAAGGAAAGAGCGAATATCTTTGACTCTTTTGGGATGAGGGAGGTTTTGAATGACATCTACTTTAGCTCTGTCAACCTCAATGCCTTTCTGTGAAATGACATATCCAAGGACTATTCCTTCTTGGACCATAAAGTGGCATTTTTCCCAGTTCAAAGTCAAGTTCTTCTCTTTGCATCGAGTAAGAACAGCGTCAAGATTCGCTAGGCATTCGGAAAAAGAGTCTCCAAAATCGAAAAGTCGTCCATAAAGATCTCCAGGAAATTCTCTACCATATCAGAGAATATCCCCATCATACACCGCTGAAAGGTAGCGGGAGCATTGCATAGCCCGAAGGGCATGCGACTGTAAGCAAAGGTACCAAAAGGACAAGTAAAAGTGGTTTTATCTTGATCCTTTTTGGCGATGGGGACCTGATTATAGCCTGAGTATCCGTCCATAAAACAATAGTACTGTCGTCCTGCTAAGCGTTCCAGCATCTGATCAATGAATGGTAGAGGAAAATGATCTTTCCTCGTAGCAGCGTTGAGTTTTCTATAATCGATGCATACACGCCACCCAGTTTGGGCGCGTGTCTGAATCAACTCGTTCGCCTCATTTGTTATAACAGTGATGCCGGATTTCTTAGGAATGACATGTATAGGACTTACCCACTGGCTATCGGAGATGGGGTATATAATACCACTATCTAAGCATTTGACGATCTCTTTCATGACAGCTTCCTTCATGACGGGATTTAACCGTCTCTGTGGTTCTCGGGTCGGTCTGGCATCATCCATCACATGTATATGATGTTCAACTATCAAGGGACTAATCCTTTTGATGTCCGCCATACTCCAACCAAACGCCTCTTTATTAGATCTTAATACCGATAAAAGTGCATTCTCTTGCTCTGATGCAAGAGAAGCAGAAATTATAACCGGTAAAGTCTCCTTCTCACCAAGATATGCATATTTAAGGTGAGAAGGTAAAACCTTGAGATCTAATTCAGGCGGAGAAATGATAGAAGGAGGTATCATAGATTGATTTTTGGATTTACAAAGAAGCTCAGAGCCTGTGAAAGATACAGACTCGGGTGGAGAAAAGTCAGAAGTGCAGGACTCATGTGTAAGTGAAGTGTCCTCACTAAGATCTTGTGCAAAGTCAAACAGAGATGTGCTAATGTCATCGAGATTAGTAAAGCAAAGTTCCTCAGCTCCACAACTATATGGAGCGATCTCATGGACAGAGCACACATCTAAAATATGAGCACTAGGTTCTGATGGCTGACTTCCAACTTTGTAGATATTTAGTTCAATGGTCATATTTCCAAATGATAAGTTCATTGAACCATTTCTACAGTTTATAACAGCGTTGGAAGTGGCAAGGAAAGGACGTCCTAGAATCACCGGAATTTGGCCCCGGGGGTTTGCTACAGGATGTGTGTCGAGTACAATGAAGTCTACAGGGAAAACAAATTCCCCGACCTTTAT
Source organism: Agapanthus africanus (assembly GCA_030015575.1). Taxonomy (NCBI): domain Eukaryota; kingdom Viridiplantae; phylum Streptophyta; class Magnoliopsida; order Asparagales; family Amaryllidaceae; genus Agapanthus; species Agapanthus africanus. The sequence continues at coordinate 822,955,035 of CM057338.1, read as the reverse complement.
CAACACATCCTCTAATTCACCCCTTGGTTTGGTGATAGATCGGTCTGCCATCTGGAGAGTGCAATGAGCAGGTTTCAGCTCTCCAATCCCTAGTTGCTCATAGACAGAATAAGGGAGCAGGTTAACACTCGCGCTAAGGTCTAAAAGAGCACGATTTATGTTTTTACCCCCAATAGAAATCGATATTGTAGGACATCCTGGGTCCTTTCGTTTCTTTGGTAGCTGGGGAATAAAAGCAGTGCTGATATTATTAGACATAAAGACCTTCTTCGGCACTTGAGTCTTCCTCTTCCTAGTGCACAAGTCCTTAAGAATCTTCGCATAAGCGGGGACTTGTTGAATCGCATCTAGGAGAGGGATATTGATGTTAACCTGTTTAAACATTTCTATAATTTTCTCCATATGATGACTCGTTCTGTTACCCCTTAACCGGTTCGGGTAAGGAGCTTTCGCAATAAGCGCAGGGTCCATCATAGGAGAAGGAAAGGGGGGTAGACGAGGTCCCAAAAGAGGTGTGGGGACCGTCTGTGGAGAACTATAAGGGTTGGGTGAAGGTGTTGAGCCTAAAGGGAAATGGAGAATAGGCTCGCTAGAAGGTGGTTTGGTAGAAGAAGAAGAAGGATCAGAAGGAGAAGTGTGTGTATGTGGAAAGGTCTCAGCCGGGGTGTTGATATGATTTTCAGTATTATCAATATCTTCCCCGACATTATTATTCAGCACTCTTCCCGATCTCAACGTTGTGATGGCATTTACATTGTAATGCCCAGGATTCTGTAGGGGTTGAGAGGGAAGTTTCCCTTTTTCTCTCGCACTCATTTCAGCTTTGAGGCGTGCGATTTCAGCTTCCATCGATCTGATACTCTCAGCTTGTGACGTTGAGTTTTTCTTTATCTCACTGACGGAAGATCTAACCTCAGTTGAAACATCCATGAAATTTGATAAAAGTGATTTCATGGTTTGAGTGAATTGAGAAAACTCGTCAGAACAGGGCTGCATAGGATTAGACTGTGCAGGATTGTTGCCCTGGTTTTGGAAATTTTGTGACTGGTAGGGATGCTGAGTGAGTTGAAGGGGTTGCTGTTGTGGTGGAGGAAGAGCCCTTTGAAATTGATTAGTGTTTGGAACCGTGTTTTGAGATTGATTTTGGTTCCAAGCAAAATTCGGGTGGTTCCTCCAACCCTGATTGTACGTGGAAGAATATGGATCGTTTCGAGGTCATTGAAATGCGGCATTAGAATGCTCGTGACGTTGAAACACCGAGTTTAATGGACATTCTTCCGTTAAATGTGACGGATCAGAACAGCACCCACAAACAGTTTTGGGGAGTGACATTGGGTTTAGGGAGGCTGCTGCAAATTTGTGTTCCATAGCGTCGAGCTTCTTTTGCATTGCTGCCATTTCAGCTCGAACACCTATGGACACAACTATTTGGTGAACGCCACCCCCTATTCAATGGTTGGGTTCCACTCTCCCACTGTAGTGATTTTTCAGCGAACTCTTCTAAGTATCGCCAAGCTTCCCCATCATCCTTAGTCATAAATGTACCTTGACACATGTTTTCAAGGCTCTGTTTAGTGCTAGGGTTACTGCCCTCATATATGATTCGGCAAAGCTCCCATCTCGGGATGCTGTGATGAGGACATTGAACCAATAGATCCTTGAAACGTTCAAAGTATTTATAGAATGGTTCAGCAGGGAGCTGGGCAAATTGATTCAGTTCGCTACGGATTCGAGCTGTCTTTTGGTGTGGGTAGAATTTCTTAAGGAATGCAGCGACGAATTCTTCCCAATTCGTAATAGAATGTGCGGTAGTGTTATATAGCCACTTCTCGGCTATATCGCACAATGTAAATGGAAGAAGTCGTAGACGCATCGCATCCACTGAAAGTTGTGACGTACCCATCATTGCGCATACATTTTCAAATATGGTAATGAAAACGTAAGCGTCCTCAGTCTCGAGTCCGTGGTATTTGGGTAAAAGATTGATATACTGGGGCTTAATCTCAAAGTTATCCCCATTGGCTGGTAGTGTGGATAAGCAGGTCGAAAGAGGACCTCTATGTGGATAACATCTTTTCTGGAGAGAAATGTGGGGAGGATTCTGCGCACCAACGGACGGCGGCAGATTAGGGTTAAAGAAGTTTGATGGATTCGGGTCCATCGGTGTGGGTGTGGTAGTAGGTAAAGAAAAAGTAAATGGAGAAATATCGACTTCGGAGTTGATAACGGGTACGCGGACTAAACGGGCACTAGAATCCCGTGTCCAGCCTATCTTGTACTAAAAAGGGTTAGTACAAGTGGCAGCGTTGGCTTATAATTAGGGGTAAAATGGATGCGGTGTTTGCTTTTGAAAAGTGACGGATTTTGTAAAAAATGATGCGACACAACAAATGCAGCAACACAACCCTAGAATCTAATGGTCACCTAGGTCCGGCTCTAGACCGCTCCTAACTGCCAAAAGACAAGTCGCAGGATAGAATCCTCCACTGCCTCTTTGTCCCCCTGTGGCCGGATGAGTGCCAGGTAAGTGGGAAGGTACTCCACTACGTAAGTAGTGGGCCTAATTAAAAACCACTAGCCTTAGACACACTCGCCTTAGGCACCACAAGAAAACGCGGATAAGCAATGAATTACCCACGGCCCTCTCTTGTCCTAAATGAGCGCGACAGTCCTTAGAGTCATCTCTAGATTTCTTTTAGTTAATGTGGGTCAATGCGGATGCAAGTTTGGTGGTTTTCGGGGCCTAGGAAGGGTAATGAAATCCCCACCTAATTTGGATTTGGCCGTGCCCCTTATTATCCGTATTTAGAATGCAAAACAACCAAGAAAACAAAATCATGCACAATTTTAATTTGCTTTTGCGGCGCAGCGATTATTTGCAAAGAATCCTGCAGAAAAGTGTTAGTTAGAGCTAAAAAGGGAGAGGGGAGAGAGCAAGAAAGTACCTGCTGCAAAAATTTTCCAGAGATCCCTCAAGTCCACCGCGGTTCCACCGCAGATGGTGGGTATTGGCCGCGCTTCCGCGGCTTCTTGATGGGTTCACTCCACCAGATTTCAACAGCTGCTTTCTGTTGTCTCCCTCAGCTCTCTGGTATATCTCAAATAATTTTTCCACAGCACAGAATGCTCCAGATCACCTTGCAATCAATTCACAACACACGTATAAGAGTTTGTACGAATTTTGATTTCAAGAAGTAAAATGTAATAATTCTTTCACTTCAAACTAAAAATGCAAATGAATTAGCGCGATCCCCGGCAACGACGCCATTTTGATTGATCGTTTTTTCGGTGAAGGTTTGTTTCGTTTCCGACTTTGTTTAAAGAACTCAAATGGGTTGATATTCGGAAAATTTATAAAGAACTTCACGACCAAAAAAATATTTTGACCGCAATCAAACTACGGTGTCGGATGTAGTTTGTAGTGAGTGCGGATCGTCCACAGGGATTGCACAATTCACTTGTATTTTGATACGTTTGGAATGAAAAGTTAAGCAACAACAAAAGAAAACATGATTCAAGAATGATTTGTATTCGAGTGTCACTAGTCTTTATTCAAGAATCAAGAAACTATAAACAATCAAGAATCAGGGTTCGATAGTATTTCCAATCAACAATCAAGAATAAGAGAGAGGCTCTTAGGAATCGATCGAATCTTTATACGTGATGTAATCTAAAAGGTTTCGTGTTCTTGTCCTTCGAAGAATTGATACTAGATCAATGGTGATCGACGAGAGTTAGGGCTTTCTTGATGAAATTAGGGATTCATCTCTTAACCGTTGTTCTTTCGAGGATACCATTTATATTCTAGCCTCTAGCAATTTCAAGAAACGATCGGAACTCCCCAATCTCGAGCGATGTCGATCAAGAAAGCATCGCAACGAATTGGGTCGTCGATTCTTGAACTTGCTAGGGTTTACAAACTCGTGGGATTCAAGAATCGATTGCAAATTTGTTACATCATCATACTAAAGATCGTTTCGACTCCTTAACAAGCGGAGTTTTATTCACACATCACAACACAGAAAAGATTTACTAATTGTAAAGAATTCATGATGCAGAAATTAAAGAAAGCACAGTGGGAACTCACACAAGACAAATGACGATCTCAGGTCGACAGACTAACGTGTACACATATCACCTGGGAGCTGTTATCTGACAATAGGTATAATACCAACTAGCATGTTCCCGGTGAGTCCGTCTAGTGTACTCATAACCCAATGAGCACCTGTATACTATCTTAGGTGACTAACTAACACCAATGGGTAGTGAGACCGGCCACCGGCCCTCGTCGGGGTCTCGATAAGTACACACTAGTCTACTCTGGAGTATCAATGCCCAGTCTCGATACTCCCATGACTAGGGACATTTAAGGATGTGCTTATAGACCACCCAGCTCCCGCGTCTATGATCTCCATCATAATGCTGGTAGTCAAGCAAGAATCATATGGGATCTATCAACATATAATAGTGATATGTAATACCATATAATGCATGTACATGATGATAAAGATAAACCAGAGAGCATACTATCATTTTGAGTAAGACCGTTCTATCCGTATAGATCCTCCCTCAATCATCATAATCACCTGCATGCGATTATAATAACTGCCTTGAGGGCATTATAGCCAACAATCTTCCACTTGCACTTAAGGCTAATTATTGCGGTGTCGCATACTCACAGCCCGTGTGATACCGAACACCCAACTTCTCTTCTAATCATTCTCATAAAGCTCATTTGTTAAACTATTGCGTTCGATAAATGGCCTCAGTGAGTGGATCCACTCCAGTGTTTCTATCTTTATCTCTCTCTATATCTCAACTTCACGGAGAAAGACTATCTCCCAAAATGAACAATACCTGACTTAGAATTTGTCTGAATATCTAATGGGACCCAGTACATAAATGAACTCCAAATACAACAAAATTCTTAGACTGTATCATCCACGATTTCGTCTTTCCGGGGCCCCAAAAAGAGGGCTGAATTTAATCAGTATCCTGTGCCATACCTTCCACAGTATCCGCTTGTACCACCTTTCCAACAAATTGTCCCTCAAAAGAGGGAAAACTATAACTCTGACAGTCACTCTGTCATCTAGGTCATCTTGGAAGCCTGAAATGATAACCGTCTCCCGAAGGAGGCTGCCGCTACCATATACGAAGAACATCATCTTATGTTCATAACTGCTTCCCAATGTTTCTCCAGGATTGGATTAATGTATACCTATTGAAGAATGCGCAAAATCAATATCCGGTGTTGTACTTGACATCTCATGATTAACTCAATTTCCTAAGCAAGTGATATGCCAATCATGCAAATCTCTCTCCTCATCAGTCTAAAAGACATCTATTTAGAGAGGGTGACTCCATCACCTACGGGTACACTACTACGTCAGGAGTCGTCCATTCTAACACACTTTAGAATAATTTCAAAGTACCAAAATTGGGACACTTCCCAAATCTAGATCTAAAAATATAGATCTAGTGACCAGAATCCCTGATATTATATCCATATCCTATGTGGAGAAACCACCTTGTGACAACCATAGTATAACCGATCGTAGTATAGAAAGATCGCTTCCTATTAAGTGCATGCTATCCAAATACCAGGACATCACACCCTACTACCTTCTTACCAGATCTATTTCTTATTCTGATGAAGTCAAACTCTATGACTGTCACATCAAAAATAGATAATCTATCTCTGCTTTTACCTGCTTTAGTCTATAAATAGACATAAGCTACTTGCCCACTACGCTTCCGCTGCTCCCACTGACTATAACAATCCTCTAGCAGAGTCATATACGCGTGCACTTCTAAAGATAATTTAGAACGACGTTATACTCATCCTCCTGCCAGACCTCATAGTCTAGAACAAAAATAGTGAAAGTTTAGGTAATCAAAAACCTCCCTGTCACCATCTTTGAGGAGACCGAAGTACCTCTCGAGTGCCTGAGGTTACCCATGAAATCTGCGGAGTGGCTAATGGAATGTCGAATCCAATTGAATCTTCAGGTTTTACAAAATTTGCAGTAATCGTTTATGGTTCTGGAATCACTTCCAGTTCTACCATACTCCAACTAATGTTTTTTGAAAAGAATTCATTTTACTAAAACTGTAGCGTGTCAAGAACAATATAACTATTGATCTTTCAGATGGTAGAAAGTTAACCCTCTTCAAAGCCCAGGATAACCCATAAACTGCCATTACTGAAACGTGCCCTGAGTTTGTCCAAATTCTGGTTTTACGCATCAGCCGGACAACTCCATATACCTTAACATCGTTAAGATATGAATCCCTTCTATATATCCAATATAGAAACAAAGGCACTAATTTAATTGGAACCAGATTCAAAAATCATGCAGCTGTTTCCAGTGCATATCAACCAAATGGAAGAATGCCATACATCATTACTCATCCAGGAATACATCCACGTATGTGTAACCTAAAAGAGAAGCAATTTCTTAAACTTTTACTCACAGCGGAATACCAAATACAAGTATCTACATCTTCGATCAGCTTAAAGAATCCTGATACATGCAATATATGGTTCTCTACTTTATTCTTATACTTATATCTTCTCAAAACTTGGACCATGTATTTCAACAAAACACTTGTCTAAAACTAGAGAAGTCATGAGTAAACATAATATAGTATGAGTACCAACCCCTTTGTCCTAACGGACACCGGACAATATACAATACTTTGTATAAGTCCACTAAGTTTAATAACTCAAAACCCTGTGCGTTGTAGGTTGAAAGCTGTACTATGGTTAAGAAGAATTACACCGTTGTTGAATACAGCTCACCTAACCATCATCTGATACAGGTAAATGTCATAGGCATAATTTCAAAAAGTTATATCTCACTTTATAAAATAAACGTACAGATATATCAGTTTGAAATCGGTACATAACAATGGATATTCAAACGAAATATTTGTCACCAGGAAAAACCCAGGTGATTTCCTCAAATATCACCAATTACAAATAATTCCGATATATAGAGGATCTAATCACCCAATTCCCAATATCTTACTCCCACTCACCATCTGTAACGCCATATAGATGTGAGAATCAAATCTGATAAATACATACCCTGGAGTTAGAATCTAACTGGGAAAACAGTTTTAAATTATCACCGCACAGAAAAACCAAAACATGAAAATGTTTTGAAGGGGTAGCCGGGTATTCCTAGTAATGCCTCTTCCACTATCCAGATTCAAGACTGTAACCATATATTTCCTTGCCCTCACTCCAATCCCTTTATTTGTCTTTACTTATTACCTTATGTACACCACACTTAGGCTAATTGATTTTCTTTCTTCCCTGCCCTTCGGCACCAGCCTAAGGTTTGGAAGAAGACTATCCAATAAGCGCAATAGGTGTACTCTCCTAATACTAGGAGCTCTCTCAACCTTAGAGAAGGTAAAGGAAAAAGATAACTGAATAATCTTATTCTATTTCTCCAGAACCAGAAACCATACTCGAACTGGAACAAGTTCCTTCGAGTTCGTATGTAACGATATGATGGAATACCTAAGCAATATGGATCTTCGTAGTGATACGGAGTGTTTCGGAGAAATGCAAAGGTGATATAGGAGTGGCAGGGGTATACGCTATTTCGTTGTGATTGATAGAAGTCGCAATTTCCTTTGCCCTTAATCTAATCCCTTTATATGCCTTTACTTATTACCTTCTATACATTACACTTAGGCTAATTGGTTTTCTTCCTTCCCTACCTTTCGGCACCTGCCTATGGTTTGGAAGAAGACTATCCAATAAGCGCAATAGGTGTACTCTCCTAATACCGCGAGCCTGTAAGTCGATGTCACGCACCCCACGTGTCCGCGGGGAGGCGGAATTAGCAAAAAATGATTTTTACGAGCTTCGCAACATCGACTCAAACCAAGGATCGAACACAAACCGTAGCTAGCAAATTACTTGAGATTTAACTACTCGGATTCGAAGTTATACCTCACGTTACAAGTCCTTCGGGTCTTCATCGCTGTACTCCACATTTCATAGGCTCTATGGAACATGGATACCTCAACGGCCTCCTCGAGTCAAAGACGATCCACCCGAGAGTCTATAGTCCGAGCTCCAATCTCAAATCTGAGATAACTACGGCTTCTAACTTGCTAATCTAGAAGTCCTAGAGGGTGTAGAGTATTTAGATGGATTAATTAGTCACTTAAACCCTAGAATTCTCAACTCATGAGAGCTTTTAGAGTTTGAGGAAGAAGATGAAGACTTGAGGAGAGAGAAGTGTTTTGTAATAATGAAATAATCCTTCTCACTTTGTGAATATCATGAAGCATAACAATAGTATCAAAAAGAATAAAGATCTAATATTCATCATGCTTCATTTAATTCATAAGGTGAATCATCTAGTAAATCACCCAATGAGTCATGGATCATTTAATGCATACATGCATCTCATCCTCCACCTCATTTAGTTTAAATCACAAAAAGAAATAAACACAAATGAGTCACCTTCTTCTAAAAGCTTCCCGAGAATTTACGAGACTGCCCCTCCCATCCGTATTTCCGAAAAAACACGGATAGTCTTTGACTGAATAAATCCATCTGTATAATACTAGAATCTGGTTAAACCAAAGCCCGCTAGTGTTATCTGCCCGATCATAGTACGTGCATAAGTGTACGTAAGTGATCGCGGCCCTGCCGTAAAACTATACGGCCTCTACACCTTTTGCCCGGTGCAGGGAAACTCTCTGTGTAGGACTGTAAAGACTCGACACTACGCTGGCAGTGGCTTTAACCATAGGCCGGAAGCGGTACTAGCTGTACGTAACGGTCCCCAGGTAGATGTCAATAAGAAGGTCGATGAGGAAATCCATCCGAACTCTTACTGAGCCTGATGTGACAATCTCCATACAGTCCGGTCTGTTCGTTTAGGACTATCACATATCGGGCCTAAGGGGCGGTAAATGTCAGACCCCTAATATCGGTATAAGTCGTGTCAGAGTGTAGCCCATTACACCTTGAGAAACTACTGGAACCTACCAGTAAATCTCGCTTGCCCTGGCCAGGGACTTTGCGTAATGGCTCTCCATACACAGCGCGATATCAACCCCCAATACCGGAAGAAACGAATCCTGTCTAACCACCACTTCCTCCAAGTGCTTCGGGACAGCACCCAACTACTACCTGTTTACATGACTCGTTTGAGCCGTGGTAGGGTAGTAATCTAAGTACAGTGGGAACACACCCGAGGCGAAGTAGTCAAGTCGACGGACTAAGCTGTACTCATGTCACCTGGGAACTGCTATCTGACGATGGGTATAATAACAACCTGCAGTTCCCGGCGAGTCATGTCCGGTGTACTCGTAACCTAACGAGCACCTGTATACTATCTCCAGTAGAACGTACTGATAGCTGTAGGACAGAACATCTCCCCATGCTGGGATGAGAAGCGTATACACCAGTCTACTCCGGAGTATCGATTCCCCGTCTCAATAATCCTACGACTAGGGACCTGTATAGTATGTTGCTTATGGACTACTCAGCCCCACTAGTGTGACTGCCATCACAACGCTGGTAATCAAGCAAAGATCTTAAGGGCTCTACTAATATGTATAAGCGATATGTTAAAAGAAACACATGCACATATTAAAGTAGATACAAACCAAGTAGCATACTACCATTTTTAGCAAGACTGTTAATACAACTGTGAATATCCCAAGCTTCCATTAAGTAATATACAAACTAATATGAAATAGTAATGGCCTCTAGAGCATAAACACTAACAATCTCCCACTTGCACTAGGGCCATGTACTGGCATATCGCAGACCTATCATCTCGAATAGCCTCTCGAACTGCGTCTGAGGAATGGCCTTAGTGAATAGATCAGCAGTGTTATTCTCCGTATCTACTTTCTTCACATCGATCTCCCGACGATATATGATCTCCCTGATCAGGTGATACCGCCTTAAGATGTGTCTGGACTTCTAATGGGACCTGGGTTCCTTCGCTAAAACTATAGTGCTGTTATTGTCGCAATACAGAGGTATTGGATCAACACTGGTAGGAACCACCTGAAGTTCTGTGAGGAACTTCTTCATCCAGACAGCTTCTTTTGCGGCATCGCAAGCAACTATGTACCCCACTTCCATCGTTGAGTCAGCAACGGTGTCCTGCTTAGAACTCTTCCAACAGACCGCCCCTCCATTGAGGGTAAAGACATAACCCGACGTGGACTTGGAGTCATCCTTATCACTCTGGAAGCTGGAGTCAGCAAAGGCCTCGATCTGGAGGTCTTTTCCGCCATACACCAAGAACATCTCCTTAGTCCTCCTCAGGTACTGGAGAATGTTCTTTACTGCTATCCAGTGCTTCTCCCCTAGGTTTGCCTGATACCGGCTTACAACGCTCAATGCGTATGCTACATCTGGTCTGGTGCATAACATCGCATACATTATAGAGCCTACCGCAAAAGCGTAGAGTATAATCGACATGCGAGCCCTTTCCAAATCCGTCTTTGGAGAGGGTGATTCCGTCACAAGCCGGTAGGTCACCGTGCTTAGAATCTTCCATACTGAATCTTTTCAATATGGTTTCTATGTACCTGAACTGCGAAAGTCCCAACATTCTCTTTGATCTATCATGATAGATCTGGATCCCCAGAATGTAGGTAGCATCACCCAGGTCCTTCATGGAGAACTTCTGTGACAAGAATCCGTTGACCGACTTTAGCATAGGAATATCATTTCCTATTAGGAGAATTTCATCCACGTACAAGACGAGGAACTACAGCTCTCCCTACAATCTTACTGTATATGCATGGTTCATCTGGATTATTGATAAAGTCGAATTCTTTAACAGTATCATCAAAACAGATGTTCCAACTCTGCGATGCATGCTTTAGTCCATAAATGGACTTAAGAAACTTGCACACCTTACCGCTACTCCCACTCTGAATGAATCTCTCTGGCTGATCTATATAGACGCACTCTTCCAAATTACCATTTAGAAAAGCCGTCTTTACGTCCATCTGCCAGATCTCATAATCGTGGAAGGCAGCAATGGCAAGAAGGACCCGAATGGATTTGAGCATAGCCACTGGAGAAAAGGTTTCGTCATAGTCCAATCCAGGTCTTTGACGAAAGCCTTTTGCAACAAGTCTAGCCTTATAGGTTTCAACCTATCCATCTACACCAATCTTCTTTCTGAAGATCCATTTGCATCCTACGGGTCTTACCCCATCTGGAGCAATGTCCAAAGTCCATACTTTGTTAGTGTACATGGACTCCATTTCGGTCCGCATTGCATCCAGCCATTTACTGAGTCGCCGCGCTTAATGGCTTGCTTGAAGCTAGTATCTCTCGGGCGGATGAGACTGCCTATTACTTCTGTGGATAGGCACCGGGATGTCACTTTCTTCTGAAACTTCTGGTTCTACTATACTTTTAGTAACAACTTGTGGTTCTGGAATTTCTTCCAGTTCTATTGCTCTCCCACTCTTCGAATTTTCTAAAATTTCAGCTTCCAAGAAGTGGGCATGACGAGAAACAAAAACATTTTGTTCCTCTGCGTAATAGAAATAATACCTCTTGGAGTTATTTGGATATCCCACAAGCTTACACTTTACTGAGCGTGCCTCGAGCTTGTCCGCATGCTGCTTTTTAACAAAAGCTGGACATCCTCATGTCTTAAGGTACTGAAGATAGGGTTTCTTCCCACTCCACATCTGATATGGTGTGGTAGGCACAGTCATGGTTGGAACCTTGTTCAAAAGATATGCAGCTGATTCTAGTGCATAACCTCAGAAAGATCGCGGTAACTCAGCCTTACTCATCATGGAATGAACCATATCCAATATGGTTCGATTCTACCTTTCCGATACACCGTTGTATTGTGGTGTGTATGGAGAAGTAAGCTGAGAGAAAATTCCATTCTCTTTTAAGTAACCCAGGAACTCGGCACTTAAGTATTCACCACCTCGATCAGATCTCAGTGTCTTGATACTTTTTCCTGTTTGGTTTTCCACTTCATTCTTATATTCCCGGAATTTCTCAAAGGCATCGGATTTATGCTTCATCATGAAGATATGTCCATACCTAGAGAAATCATCCGTAAAAGTAATAAAGTAGGAATAACCACCTCACGCATGTGTAGACATTGAACCACGCACATCGCTGTGTATGAGTCCTAAGAGCTCACTTGCTCTTACTCCGTGTCCAGTAAACGGCGTCTTTGTCATCTTTCCCATGAGACAAGATTCACAAGTAGCATAAGATTGATATTCGAACGGATTCAAATATCCTTCTCTATGTAAATTAGTCAACCATGTTTCATTGATGTGATCTAGTCTACAATGCCATAAGAAAGCCTGATTTATTTCCGGAGACTTTCTTTTAAGTGTGTTCTGGACATTGAAACCCTGAGCTTGATTCAATACGTATATACCGTCATCTAATGTACCGGACCCAATCAGAACATGATTTAGGTGGATGTGAACCACATCGCTTACGAATGTAAAATCATATCGCTCTCTTGAAATTGAGGACACTGATATGATGTTACAAGTCAAACTAGGTACATACAAACAGTTACGTAGAATCAATATCTTCCCACTTGTCAAACCTATGCGATATTCTTCCACGGATTCAGCGTCCACGCTCATTCCGTTCGCAATCTGAGAGACAAATCGCCTACCCTAATAACTCTATGGTTTCTCAAAGTATGTAATGAATTACTGTTCATATCATAATTTTGCATTATTATATTCCCCATTCTTATTCATTTTACAAACAAACAGGTGCTTTTGATCCATGTCTGCTACATAGTTGCAGGTTACAGGTTCTCGGTACAAAACAGTGAAAATGATGAAAAGACGATACAAAAGTTAGACGGTGACCAACAAATGGAAGAATCTTGATCATGCCTACAGTTTGAGGGAAAAATGAAGATCAATGAACAATTTCACAAAGTATAAAGGCAGCGCAAGGTTCAAGACTTCGACACGAAGCAAACGGTAAAAGTCCACAACATTCTGCACTTTGGAATTCTGGAAGAAACTAGAAGACAATCTGAGAAACCAAGTGAAGAAACCAGAAGCCAAATGCAACAGGAAGCAGCCCAGAAAAATCCTGCCAAAAACCCCACCATATGGCCGTGGATCCGCGGCCAAACAGGGCATATGGCCGTGGATCCGCGGCCGTGCTAAGCACGTGTCGGTGAAACTTTTGACGGTGGCGGCGGTGCGTTGACTAGGCTTCTCAGGATAATTTTGTAAATGTAGATAGGGATCAGATGTAACCCTAGGGTTTCTATAATCTATAAATAGAAACCCCTAAAGCTCTTTTTGGAGCATGCCTATTCCTATGCCTCTTTTTATTTATAAAATTCAGAATTTCAATTCCTGTAATGTTTGAAGAGGGCATCAAATAAAAATTAAAGTAAGTCTTTCTTTTCTTGCCTTAGTTAATTTTCCTTTCTGCCTTGGTTAATTTTATTTATCTGTCATAGTTTAGCAATTTTATTTATCCGTCGTAGATTAGATAATTAGGTTATTAAAACAAACTAAAAATGTCTCTTTTTATCAATTCCCTAATGAGTGAGTAGTTCCTCACTTGTTAGGATTAGGAATAGGAAAGGTTTGAGAGATGAAAATCTCTCACCTCTTTCTTGCCCGTCATATATTTTAATAGGGCTCTATTCATACATACACACACCGCTTGTAAGTGAACGGCGGCGCCCCGGCCGTCAATCCGAGGCCAAAATGCGGAAACGATACTTTTACAAAACTTGTAAACCAGCACCACCGCACACTATAAATCCTAGATCGGGCCATTAACCAACTCCTAGCTAACTAGAGAAGGGGTAGAGATATATACCGAGCGATCCGTGTCCTTCGATCTTCTCGTCGTCGTCCCGATCTCCCCGCGGAATCTCCGGTCTTCATCTCCTCGTAGGAAGGGCACCACATCGCCGGGTTCTTTTACGGGCACCCACCTCTGGACCGAGGCAACTCAGACACGAAGTTGGCGAGTCGACGTGTCCAAGAAAACTGTAGATGAAATGTAGACCACTATGTCTCTAGGGGTTGTGAAAGTTGTCATTTTGTGGAGGTGGAGGAATAGACTTTTTGAGATGGAACTATAGGATTTTTGCAAGAAAAAATGAGACCAAAACTCAACCCCAAAAAATTGGGACAGCCCTCATACTTGTGGCCGGCCATGCTAGAAGAAGGAGAGAGGATGGAGTGAGGATCAATAATGTAAGAATGAGTGATGATGAGAGAATCCAATGATCACAACAAAAGTCCACACTCATAAACAACCATCTCACATCATAAAAGTCAAGCAATGATGAGTGAAGAAGTCAAATGATGGTGCAACCATCATGAAGCAACAATATACAAAGACCACCCTCCACAATGCTAATTTGCACATTTGCAAATAAGCCCTCCTCCACCAATTTTCAGCCAAGGAAAGAAACAAAGGAAAATGACCGAAACGGAATGCAAACTGGCAACTTCAAAAAAACCGATCCCGTAATAGATTATAGGAAAACCCCACGATTGTATATACATACCCGCATTTTTATTGCGACCGAATATAAATGCAATGAGACAAAATCTACACTGTACAATACTAGGATCCGGCTTAATCCAAAGCCTGCTAGTATTATCCGTCCAATCATGATCCGTGCAATACCGCACGTATATGATTGAACCCTGCCATATCTCCATACGGCCTCTACAGCGTTTCGCCCGAAACTTGAGAAAACGGTCTGTGGGGGACTATAAAGACTCGTCAATCCCTTGGCTGTAGATTTAACCACTAGCACGTCAGAGGTATTAGCCATACGTAACGGGCTACTAGGTATTGACCAAAAGGGACGTCGATGAGCGAACTCATCCTGACACCCTACTGAGCCTGTCTGTGACAATATCCGTACAGTCCGGTCCGTTCGTCTATGAGCATCGCATGGCGGGCCTAGGGGGTTGGTAAAAGTCAGACACCCAAAAGCGGTACAAGTCGTGTCGGAGAGTAGGCCAGAACACCCTGAGATACTACTGGAATACCTACCAGTAAATCTCCTTCCTTGGCCAAGGACTTCGTGTAATGGCTCTCCTAAACACAGTGCGACCTCACCCCCAATACCGGGAGAGACGAACCCCTGCAGATCTGCTCACTGCCTCCATGTGGCTCGGGACTGTACCCAACTAAAACCTGTTTGCATGTCTCCTTTGAGCGTGGTAGAGTAGTAATCAAAGTACAGTGGGAACTCACACGAGACAAATGACGATCTCAGTTCGATGAACTAACCTGTACACATGTCACCAGGGAACGCTATCTGAAGTGAGGTATAAGACCAACTAGCATGTTCCCGGCGAGTCCTGTCCGGTGTACTCATAACCCAATGAGCACCTGTATACATCTTAGGTGAACGAACTGACACCTGTGTCTTGTGAGACAGGCCACCGCCCCTCGTTGGGGTCTCGACTGTATACACCGGTCTACTCTGGAATATCGATGCCCTGTCTCGAAACTCCCCTGACTAGGGACCTTTTAAGGATGTGCTTATAGACCCCAGCTCCCACGTATATGATCGCCCTCATACTGCTGGCAGTCAAGAAAGAATCCTAGGGGCTCTATCAACGCGCAATAGTGACCTGTAAGGTCACCTAAAGCAGTACACAATGATAAAGATAAACCAGATAGCATACTATCATCTTGAGTAAGACTGTCCTACTGGGACAGGTCCTCCCTCAATCATTGCAATCACGTGCCTATGATCCAATAATTGACTCTGAGGGCTCTATCTCCAACAATCTCCCACTTGAACTTAAGGCTAATTATTGCGATATCGCATACTCACAGCCCGTGTGATACCAAACACCCAACTCCTCTACTAATCAGTCTCACAAAACCAGTTTGCGAAACTAATGTGTTCGAGGAATAACCTCAGTGAGTGGATCCGCCTTGATGTTTCTTTCTATGTCTCTCTTTATCTCAAGTTCCCGGAGAATGCCATCTCCCGAAATGAGCAATACATGTCTTAGAATATGTCTGGTTATCTGATGGGACCTAGCTCATAAATGAACTCCAAATCCAAACTTCTTAGACTGTATCGTCAGCTGAACTTAATCAGTATCCTGCGTCATGCCTCCCTCAGTATCCCCTTGGACCACCTGTCCAAAATACCGCCCTTCGTCAGAAGGAAAACTATAACTCTGACAACCTCTCTATCATCCATGTCACCTTGGAAGCCTGGAGTGATAACTGTCTCCTAAAAGAGACTGTTGTTATCATATCCCTAGAACATCCACTTAAGTTCTAAAACTGCTTCCGTTCGTTTCTTCAGGATTGGATCAATATCAATTTATTGCATCCACTGCAAAAACAACAGCTGGTGTGGTACTTGACATCTCATGATTGACTCAATTGCCTAAGCAAGTGATCTGCCAATCATGCACATCCCTCTCCCCTTTAGTCTGTAAGACTCCTTTAGAGAGGGTGACTCCATCACCTGCAGGTATACTACCGTGCCAGGAGTCGTCCATTCTAAAAACTCTTAGAATGCTGTCTAAGTACCCTGATTGGGAAACCACCCAAATCTAGATATATAGATCTAATAACCAGAATGTCTTGATATTATATCCAAGTCCCATGTGGAGAAACCACTGTGTGACAACCAAAGTATAACCGATCGTAGTATAGGAATATCACTTCCTACTCTGTGTATGTCATCCAAATACCAGGACATCACACCCTACTACCTACTTAACAGATCCATCCCCTATTCTGATGAAGTCAAACCTATGACTGTCACATCAGAAATAGATGATCTATCTCCGCTATATCTGCTTAAGTCTATGAATAGACATAAGCCACTTGTCCACTATGCTTCCGCTGCTCCCACTGACTACGACAACCCTCTGGCAGAGTCATATAGACGTACACTTCTAAAGCTAGTTTAGAACGACGCTATACTCATCCCCTTGCCGGGACTCACAGTCTGGAACAATAGTAATGGCAAGTCTGGGTAAACAAGAACCTCCCTGTCACCGTCCTTGAGGCATACCGAAGTACCTCTCGAGTGCCTGAGGTTACCCACCATATCTGCGGAGTGGCTAATGGAATGTTAAAACAGATTGAATCTTTAGGTTCTTATCAAATCTTCAGTAATCGTTTGCGGTTCTGGAATCACTTCCAGTTCTACCATACTCCCACTTCTGTTTTCTGAAAAAATCCATTTTTATTAAAAACCGTGGTGAGTCAAGAACAATATCACTATTGATCTTCCAGATGGTAGAAAGTCAACCCTCGTCATAGCCTGGGTCAACCCACAAACACCCATTACAGAAACGTGCCTTGAGTTATCCAGAGTCTGGTTTTAAGCATAAGCCGGAAAATTCCCCGTATCTTAACATCGTTAAGATATGAACTGTTCTATATCTAATACAAAAACAGAAGCACTGATTTAATTGAACTAGATTCAAATCATGCAACTGTCTGCAGTGCATGTCAACTAAATGGAAAGAGGCCGATCAGCATTACTCAACTTAGGAGTGCTTCCAATCATGAGTAACCTGAAAGAGAAGCAAGTTCTCTTAATCATTACTATCAACTGAATACCATTCATAAGTATCTACATCTTCGTTCACCTTGAAGAATCCCGATACTTGCAACACCTGGTTCTCTACTTTACTCTTATACCTATAACTTCTCAAAACTTGGACCCTGTGTTTCTACGAAACACATGTCTAAGAACTAGAGAAGGCATAAGTAAACCGAATATAGTACGAGGACCAACCCCTCTGTCCTAATGAACACTGGATAATATACAATACTCTGTATAAGTCCCCTGAGTCTAGTGACTCATTCACTGTATGTCGTAGGTTGAAAACTGTACTTATGGTTAAGAAGAATTACACCGCTGTTTAATGCTCCTTACCTAACCATCCATTGATATAGGTAATGTCATAGACATAATTTCAAAAAGGTATATCTCACTTTATAAAAATAGACGTACAGATATATCAATTTGAAATTGGTTCAAAACCAAATATTTGCCGTCCGGCAAACTATCCAGGTGATTTCCTCAAATATCACCAATTACAACGAATTCCGATATAATGAGGATAATCACATAATTCCCAATAACTTACTCCCACTCATCATCTGTAAAACCATACAGATGTGAGAATCAAACCTGGTAAATACATACCCTGGAGCAAGTGTTTAATTGGGAAATCAGTTTTCTTTTAACAGTACACAGTGAAACTGAAACATTGAAATGTTTCGATAGGGTATCCCGGTATTCCTAGTAATGCCTCTTCCATTATCCAGATTCACAACTGTAACCGTATAATTCTTTGCCATCTCTCCAAATCCCTTTATATGTCTTTAGTCATTACCTTCTGTACGTCCTCTTAGGCCAAATGGTTTTCTTCCTTCCCTTCCGTTCGGCACCAGCCTATGGTTTAGAAGAAGACTATCCAATAAGCATAATGGGTGTACTGTCCTAATCCTAGGAGCACTCGCAATGCGAGAGAATGTGAAGATAAAAGACAACCGAATAAACCTTATTCCTATTTCTCCTGAACCAGAATCCATCCCCGAACTGGAACAAGTTCCTTTCGAGTTCGTATATAACCATACGATGGAGTATCCAATAAACTGTGGATCTTCATAGTGATACGGAGGGTCCTGGAGAAATACAAAGGTGATTTAGGATTGGCGAAGAAATACTTAGTTTGGTCGTGAATAGCAGTCGCAATTTACTTTTCCCTCTTACTAATCCCTTGATATTTCTTTACTTAATACCTTCTGTACACCATCGTTATGCTAATTGGTTTTCTTCATTCCCCACCGTTCGGCACCAACCTAAGGTTTGGAAGAAGACTATCCAATTTGCGTAATAGGCGTACTATCTCCTAAACCAAGGAGTACTCGCAACCTGAGAGAAGGTAAAAGGAAAAGACAACTGAATAGTCATATTCGTTTTCTCCAGAACCGGAAACCATCCTCGAATAAATTCCTTCAAGTTCGTATATAACCATACGATGGTTTTATCCAATGGAAGTGGACATTCGTAGTAATACGGGGTGTCCTGGAGAAAAGGGTAAAAGTAGGAGTGGCAATGAGGTTTGCAACTATGACAACCAAAAGCCAGTGTTTAAGAGGGTTCGGTTAATCTTGGTCACTGAGTCATAGTCAAGGGTCGGGTCATGGTCGCTGCCAAAAAGAGAGAGAAAAGAAACACTCAGCGTGCACTCTAACCTAGATCAAAATGATTATCAATTTATCTAATCAGGAAACCTCCCACTGTACCGTCAAATTCTCCTCCAAACCTGAAATAAGAATTAGTCGGGATCACCCGAGGAGTAAACCAACTCATCAGTGGGAATCGGGATCCAACTATCATCGCATGATAACGTGACGGAATCCGCTCACGTTATCACACTCCAGAAGGTATGCGCATATCTGGCAAGTTTCAGTTTCTTTAAAAACTCCTGATGTGATTTTTACCTCATGCTCTTATGACCTTGACGAAGGTCAACAAATCATAAGTCACATGTCAAGTTCTACCCGTCATTGTCCAGGTTAATTTGAACCCACCCGTACAAGCCCTTGGCGAAGGTCAACAAGGCTATACGACTGTTCCAAACCAACGCATCTATCTATGCAGCAGAAAGGTAACAAGCAGCTACCATACACTATGCTTTGACGAAGGTCAACAAACATAGCATGAATACTACGTGCTACCCGTCTGAAATGACGGAGGGCTACGAATGGTTTCTGGCGAAAAACCTTTAACGTAATGAACATGATATCGTTGAAGGAACCGGATAGCTTTATAAAAATATAGTGACGAAAACCTTTGCTAAAGAGGTCACTCCCGGTGAAGGGATCTCGGCTCTTTCCCCGTAGAATGAGGTGCAGGATATTCCAACTGAATACCACAATGCAAAGCAAAAGTAATCGACTATAGTGAAGCTATTGCCCTGAAGCAAACTTCTATCCAAGGGGTCACTCCCGGTGAAGGGATCTCGGCCCTTGCCTCGTCGACTGAGGTGCAGGATATTCCAACTGAATATCACAGTGCAAAACAAAAGAGAACGCCCCTGCAATAACAGCTTTTTGAAAAATGTTCCAACAACATCAGAATAGGTTTGTTTAGCTTGCATTGATCCGAATCAACACAGTCCCATCAATTGATCACACCAATAAAGAACGAAAATAATGATGTACGTATATGCCATCCGCATTCGCCACTGGGTCCCGTCATTACCCGTTAGGTTACTTAACTAACGACAGAGCGGGGACTGGACTAGCGCGGATGCAAAACATATACAACATCTACTAGTATATATATCAATATATAATATTCGCTCAAGGCGTGATAAAATGCAACATTACAGAAATGTAATAAGCATCACAGAACAATACAGATATCTGGGATCCCCGGATTTCATAGAGCCGCTACTGAAACCCGACGTTCCCCTGGTCGTGTGGATAGCCTGTGCAATGAAATCCTAGACCCCTACGGGCGTGGCAAGTTACCCGCCAAAACCTGAAGCGAGGCAGCCCCCTTCAGCAACGTGAATGGACCACCCAGCACTTCACGGAATCCGGTAACTTGGACACCCCTCCTTGGGTCAACCTGTACCCCCTACGAGTGCGGCGAATAGCCCGCCAATTCTAGAGTTAAGCCCACTCCGTCTCAAAGCCATGAGATGCGGCCCGTTGCCCTCTAGAACCCGGCTACCCGTGCACCCCTCCGCGGGGTAATCCTAGTACAGAAAGTAAAATATACATACAACGGGTACATCGA
Organism: Agapanthus africanus; assembly: GCA_030015575.1. Classification (NCBI taxonomy): domain Eukaryota; kingdom Viridiplantae; phylum Streptophyta; class Magnoliopsida; order Asparagales; family Amaryllidaceae; genus Agapanthus; species Agapanthus africanus. The sequence goes on along the minus strand of CM057338.1, from coordinate 822,934,228 downwards.
CCTCATCCCGGTCGTGCCCCAAAAGAATAATATACAAACGGGAAGTGACGGAAGTCCACATATCGGACGCTCGCCCCGCAATATCAAATGTACATATAAAACGAAACTGTACTACCATTGCATCCAGGCTATCCACCACGATCAATCCGCAACATCACAGCACAATACAGAACATCAACGTGAATGTCACGTTCACAAATCTGTCTAAAAGGGCTATAGTAGTTAGACAGGATTTACCGATCAAATGACATTCACGATCGCAGATATAAAGTAAATACTGTGAACTAACATGTTTAAAATTTTCGATCGACTGAATTTTCCGAAGTGGGCCCCAAGCACAACTGTAGCACTCAAAAACATCTGGGCCCAAAAAGAATATACCAGAAACCCTATTTCCATGTCAGAGAGACACTGTAAAAATTTGATGCAGTGAAGCCAAAATTCGGCGGCGGATCCGCGGCCAAAACGTGGTTTTGGCCGCCGATCCGCCTCGCTACAGTAACTTCAGCCTACCAAATTTTCACAGAATGCATAAAAAACCCTGCATGTATTTTTACAATGTACCAAATATTTTTTGAGCACTGCAAAAATTCGACAGAAAATGAACATGAAAACGCGGTTTTTTGAAAATCCGTTCGATCGAACTAGTAAACACGTTAGAGCAAGCTAGACTAGCTTAATGGAGTAGCTCTGATACCAGTGTAAGTGCACGGCGGTGCCCCGGCCGTCAATCCGAGGCCAAAATGCGGAAACGATGCTTTTACAAAACTTGTAAACCGGCACCACCGCGCACTATAAATCCCGGATCGGGCCATTAACCAACTCCTAGCTAACTAGAAAAGGGGTAGAGAGATATACCGAGCGATCCGTATCCTTCGGTCTTCTCGTCGTCGTCCCGATCTCCTCGCGGAATCTCCGGTCTTCATCTCCTCGTAGGAAGGGCACCACATCGCTGGGTTCTTTTACGGGCTCCCACCTTTGGACCGAGGTAACTTGGGCACGAAGTTGGTGAGTCGACGTGTCCAAGAATACTATAGAAATGTAGATCACTATGTCTCTAGGGGTTGTGAAAGTTGCCATTTTGTGAAGGTGGAGGAATAGACTTTTTGAGATGGAACTATCGGATTTTTGCAAGAAAAAATGAGACCAAAACTCATCCCCAAAAAATTGGGACAGCCTTCATACTTGTGGCCGGCCATGCTAGAAGAAGGAGAGAGGAGGGAGTGAGGATCAATAATGTAAGAATGAGTGATGATGAGAGAATCCAATGATCACAACAAAATTCCACACTCATAAACAACCATCTCACATCACAAAAGTCAAGCAATGATGAGTGAAGAAGTCAAATGATGGTGCAACCATCATGAAGCAACAATATACAAAGACCACCCTCCACAATGCTAATTTTCATATTTGCAAATAAGCCCTCCTCCACCAATTTTCAGCCAAGGAAAGAAACAAAGGAAAATGGCCGAAACAGAATGCAAACTGGCAACTTCAAAAAAACCAATCCCGTAATAAATTACAGGAAAACCCCACGACTGTATATACATACCCGCATTTGTATTGCGACCGAATACAAATGCAATGAGACAAAATCTATATTGTACAATACTAGGATCCGGCTTAATCCAAAGCCCGCTAGTATTATCCGTCCGATTATGATCCGTGCAATACCGCACGTATATGATCGAACCCTGCCATATCTCCATACGGCCTCTACAGCGTTTCGCCCGCAACTTGAGAAAACGGTCTGTGGGGGACTCTAAAGACTCGGCAATCCCTTGGCTGTGGATTTAACCACTAGCACGTCAGAGGTATTAGCCATACGTAACGGGCTACCAAGTATTGAGCAAAAGGGACGTCGATGAGCGAACTCATCCTGACACCTTACTGAGCCTGTCAGTGAAAATATCCGTACAGTCAGGTCCGTTCGTCTATGAGCATCGCATGGCGGGCCTAGGGGTTGGTAAAAGTCAGACCCCCAAAAGCGGTACGAGTAGTGTCGGAGAGTAGCGCAGAACACCCTGAGATACTACTGGAATACCTACCAGTAAATCTCCTGCCTTGGCCAAGGACTTTGTGTAATGGCTCTTGTAGACACAGCGCGACCTCACCCCCAATACCGGGAGAGACGAACCCCTGCAGATCCGCTCACTGCCTCTATATGGCTCGGGATTGTACCCAACTAAAACCTGTTTGCATGTCTTCTTTGAGCGTGGTAGGGTAGTAATCAAAGTACAGTGGGAACTCACACGAGACAAATGACGATCTCAGGTCAATGATCTAACCTGTACACATGTCACGAGGGAACTGCTATCTGACGTCAGGTATAAAACCAACTAGTATGTTCCCGGCAAGTCCTGTCCGGTGTACTCATAACCTAATGAGCGCCTGTATACATCTTAGGTAAACCAACTGACACCGGTGGCTTGTGAGACCGGCCACCGCCCCTCGTCGGGGTCTCGACTATATACACTAGTCTACTCTGGAGTATCGATACCCTGTCTCGAAACTCCCCTGACTAGGGACCTTTTAAGGATGTGCTTATAGACCCCAGCTCCCACGTATATGATCGCCCTCATACTGCTGGCAGTCAAGAAAGAATCCTAGGGGCTCTATCAACGCGCAATAGTGACCTGTAAGGTCACCTAAAGCAGTACATGATGATAAAGATAAACCGGATAGCATACTATCATCTTGAGTAAGACTGTCCTACTGGGACAGGTCCTCCCTCAATCATTGCAATCACATGCATGTGATCCAATAATTGACTCTGAGGGCACTATCTCCAACACCGCTCACTACGGCACCCTATCCCACGAGATAGCGGTGATACCGTAGTTAAAGACCGGTTGTGTATGTTTTCCATGGAGGTTAAGGTAAGAGTTAAGAAAGGACGGACAAGGACCTAGAGGAAGAAACCTAGTTTCTTCCCGATGGTTCTAATCCACTTTGTTAATTATTACCTTAACACCTAAAAGATCTTAATTAGGGCATAGAAAGCGGTGAGAAATATTGAATTTCCAAACTTAATCTAAACCTAGCAAGATTTTAATCTTAATCAAACTCATTTCAGTTTTTAGTGATAATCCAACCTACGACAATTGGAATTAACTCGTTTTAACAACTAGAAAATACACAAAATCCCTGTGGACCGACCCGTACTCAACCGGCTAGCTACCAAGAGACACCGTTCTTGATTGCAGTTAATATTCTTTGATTTATCTTTTAAAAACGCAAGCATGCTTAAAACAACACACCAATCAAATGGCGCCGTTGCCGGGGATGGCATAGTTATTTTCTTTTTGCAATTTCGGGTTAATATAAAAATCATAAAAACTGAAAAATTAAAAAAATATAAAAAAATTTATCATCTTGTTATTCTTTGTAGGGTTTTCGTTTGAATTGTGCAGGATTGAAGAGACGAACGGATTCAGATCTGGAAAATTCCAGTGAGCAAAACAGCAAACAGCAGATCTAAACAAACAGAGGATAATCAGAACAGAGAAACAGAAGAATTTTTGGGAATTGAACCGTCAAGTAAACCGCGGAACCGCGGTCAAAGGCAACATTTAGCCGTGGATCCATGGCCTGGTGGTGACGTCAGCGCGTGGAAAACTCTCTGTAAGCATTGTTTTTTCTTCTGAACCCCCTGATATCCTCTAAAAATTTTTCCTGCAGGGTTCTTTGCGCAAAAAAACTTCTCTCCCTTCTCCAATAACTTGATCTTGTGCAGGATTCTTTGCGCCGCCAAAAAAAAAATTTGCCAAGTGTGTTTTACTACTTTGCATCTTTAAAATTGACTTTAAGGGGCTATAACACCAATCCAGATTGGGTGGGGATTTCATTACCCTTCCTAGGACCTTAAAAATCAGAAAAAACATTTTTCATAAACGATCGAGTTAATAAAAAAAGATTAGACTCGGCCTATAAGGACTGTCGCGCTCAATAGGACAAAGGAATAGTTGTAGGCATCGATCGTTTATCTAAACCAGACTTTGTGGTGCCTAGGCTAGACAAGTGGGGAAAGGTAATTTTAAAAGGCCCGTCTCACGGTGATTCGTGAGCAGATCCCTCCTTTCTTTACTTGTGCTTACCTGGCCACAATTAGCGGTGAAGATGCGATTTGAGGACCTCACAACTTGCCCTTTGGAACAGTTAGGAGCAGTCTAGTTGACCTAGGAGACCTTAGATCTAGGCTTGATTGTGCATATTGTGATTGTTTGAACGTGTGTCTAAGCTTCTTATTAAAAATCTTTTTGCAAAAAGCTCCTTATAAAAAAAACAAAAAACAGAAAATTTTACAGAAAGACTTGCCAATTTTGTCGCTAGAAATCCATTCCACCCCACTTGCACCCATATTCTTTTTCTTCTCCTTTCTTACATCATGGGTACCCCGCCTCATAAAACTCTTGCCGAACTTTGGTACCCTCATCCAAACATTGCTTCCTACGTGAATTGTTTTGGTCGAATTACGGATGACCCCTCCATGCCCAAAATTTCTTTCAAAGATCGATTAGAAGTGTCTAGGAGAAACAGTTCGACTCTGCAATCCACTTTTTATCAACCATTTCAACCTTCACCACCTTCTTACGTTGATACTCATTTTTCGAGTTCTGTTGTAACTCCGAAACCCATGTTTATTGGTGAACATATTGAACAACCTCGTAACCGATCTTTCACTCCTTTCAACACTTCCAGTTCTTGGGATCAATAACTCCATTCATATTTTTATCCAAATGTTGATCCTACTCCTGTCCAACCATTCAATTCCTACCAGTCCTACCCGACTTTCGCACCTTCCCTGGACATTGCTTCTACACAGCCATTTGGGAGTTTTCAGAATCCAAACAATTTTGAATCTTTTACTGAAACCCCTTCACAACCCATGTCTAGTCTGGAACATTCGTTGGAAGCTTATATTGTAGCGACAAACCAACAGATGAAGGATTCGGATGTGTCCATTGCCGCCCTTAATTCATCTAGACAACCTAGTGAACTGGTAGCTAGTTTCCAACTAGCTCCAAATTTTCCAATGAATGATGAGGCGGTTGGACAGCTCGAGAATTTGAATGGAGAGAGTGAGCTATACACCCTTCCAAATCAAACCTACCCATCCCCAATTGAATCCAACAACTCCGGTTTTGAAGGTCTATCAAGTGTTCCAAATGATTCACCAGTTGAAAATAAAACGTTTAATGAGTTGTGCGACTTTGTAGTGCTTGATTTGTCGGATTGTGAAGGGTCCCTTTCGAGTGAAACCATCACCAATCCTTTCGACCTCTACACCTCCAATGTAGAACCTGAATTGATAAATATCCATGCTTTTGATGAGGTACCCGAAAAAATTGATTTTCACTTGATTGAGGATATTGACGCAGGGAATAATTTTGATGATGAAACCGCAGATTTGGCCGAGTTTTTCTCTCCAATTCATCATCCCGAATCATTAAATGTTTTTCCCGAACTTCATACGCGTCTTGATTTTGATGAAAATGGCAAGGATACGCTAAATTTTGAGGAGAATATTGAGGAAATTATTGAGGATAAACCAGTTTTGTTTGATGAGTCGGATTTTCCAATTCATCATGTTCTTTCTACTGACTGTGTACACCCTCCTGAACCTTTAACTGTGACCCTTCCTAAATCACTCCCCTTCATCCTTTCCATTATTCCGACCACACACGAGACCGTATCCCTTTCATTTTCAATGTCTGTTTTACCAAGTTCGACATACCCATGTTTGCTCACGAATATTGAGAGATTTGACATCATTTCTCAATGGGTTGATAGATAAGCACAATTGCTTTTAACACATCAGTCATCACAATTTGTACTAATTTATTCACTCAATTTACACCCTCAAGTTCATACTACACTTCTTTCTCCCTTCCGCCATTCTCCTCCTCCACCGAGACCGTATACTGCTTCTATTCCCACACGGTCTCGTGTGCTTCTCATTTCTTTACTCTACACTCCATTCTTTCACCAACCACACCATTATAACGATAAAATTTTTGAATAATTGGTGCTAACCTTTGTCCTGTGTAAGGCCTTGTATAGCTTGATACTGTGTTTTTTTTTCTCCTCCCTAACTCTGAATTTTAACGCTTAAACAGTGGAAACACTGTCTCACTTAAGTTTGGGGGGACATTTTTGTATATATATTTTGTTTTTTTCTTTCAACAATAAATAAAATATAAAAAATAAATAAATATATAAACAGGGGAGTGCCGACATTTTTGACCCTCTTGGTGTGGCATGACAGTGAGGACACTGTCAAGTTTAAGTTTGGGGGTGTACTCGGTAAGCTTTCTTCCTTCGCATTCATGTGTATATTTTTGCATTTGCATACTTATTTAAAAAACCATAAAAACTGAAAATTTTAAAAATTATAAAAATTAAAGAATTCAATTTTGCCCATAATTGACTTAAGTTTAACAAGACGGTTAACTAGTTAGGAAAAACTAGATACTAAACTTAGTAAATTAAAAACCCTAAAAATAACCTTTCTTAAAATTTAATGGTAGAAAATATATGTCTTTGTAGTTTACTTAGAAATAGGCAAATTTTGAGTTCACTTTTTGGACAAAGTCAAAATAAGAGAAGAGTATTGAAGTTTTTATTGAAGTGTAAGTCTGAAAAATAATTCTAAACCTTAAGTCTAAATTCTGAAAATATATACCCTACAACTTGCACAAACACGAACCTTGAAACTTGGAATAGTAGAGGAGACCTTGAAATCCTCTTGTCTAAAGTCCTTAATATGAAGGAAAATAAAATAAAAATACAAGTGTGAATAAAAAGATAAAAAAAATTAACACTGGTTTTGTAACTACTTAAGGCTGCATAAATAGAAAAAAATATATAGCGAGGGTGTTTTATCACCTAGTGCCTTAGACCAATTGGTTTGGGAATCACTGCTAAAGCCTTGGGTATTACAAGACAAGGAATTACGCCTAAATGCGCGAACACATTTGGTAATCGGGCGTTAGTACCTCAAGAAGTATTAACGGTCGAATGAAGCATGTGTGAGAAATTTCATCTAAAAAATTCACCAACTAAAAGTATTTTGGACGATGGACAAGAGTATAAGAGCTTGAATTGAATTTCCAAGTGTAGGGGTGATACATACATACACGTAGGGGTATATGATTGGGGTTTAGATGAGAGATAGGAATGAAAAATAGGACTTATATTTTTAATAAAGATAATAAAAATTCCTAAGTTAAGATGGAACCTTAGAAGGAAAAATTCAAAAGATGCTAAAAGCTAAGTAAATTTACAGAACATATACAATATAATGTTAAATGATAAGGAAGCGTGAAAAATATGGGTGGATAATTTCTGAGACGAAGATAATAGAATTTCTTGCTAGAAAACCGAATTGGAGAATAAAAGTCAATAGGCCAAATTGATAGGATTTTGTGGGTAGTATCCGCTGAAAACCCTCAGGAGACAACACTCCTCCTACTAGGGACACCTAGAGGTTTAACGGCTTATTGCACGAGATCAGTGCAATCGCATTTCCCTGCGAAAGTGAGGTTAGGTCGTTTTCGAGAATAAACTAGTTTTGCTCGAGGACGAGCAAAAGATAAGTTTGAGGGTATTTGTTCATATCATAATTTTGCATTATTATATTCCCCATTTTTATTCATTTTACAAATAAACAGGTGTTTTTGATCCATGTCTGCTACATAGTTGTAGGTTACAGGTTCTCGGAACAAAATAGTGAAATTGATGAAAAGACGATACAAAAGAGAGACTACGACCAAAAAATAGAAGAATCTTGATCATGCCTACAGTTTGAGGGACAAATGAAGATCAATGAACAATTTCACAAAGTATAAAGGCAGCGCAAGGTTCAAGACTTCGACACGAAGCAAACGGTAAAAGTCCACAACATTCTGCACTGTGCAATTCTAAAAGAAACTAGAAGACAATCTAAGAAACCAAGTGAAGAAACCAGAAGCCAAATGCAACAGGAAGCAGCCCAGAAAAATCCAGCAAAAGACCCCACCATATGGCCGCGGATCCGCAGCCAAACAGGGCATATGGCCGCGGATCCGCGGCCGTGCTAAGCACGTGTCGGTGAAACTTTTGACGGTGGTGGCGGTGCGTTGATTAGGCTTCTCAGGGTAATTTTGTAAATGTAGTTAGGGATCAGATGTAACCCTAGGGTTTCTATAATCTATAAATAGAAACCCTAAAGCTCTTTTTGGAACATGCCTCTTCCTATGCCTGTTTTTATTTATAAAATTCAGGATTTCAATTCCTGTAATGTTTGAAGAGTGCATCAAATAAAAATTAAAGTAAGTCTTTCTTTTCTTGGCTTAGTTAATTTTCCTTTCTGTCCTAGTTAATTTTATTTATCTGCCGTAGTTTAGCAATTTTATTTATCCGCCGTAGATTAGATAATTAGGTTATTAAAAACAAACTAAAAAATGTCTCTTTTTATCAATTCCCTAATGAGTGAGTAGTTCCTCGCTTGTTAGGGTTAGGAATAGGAAAGGTTTGAGAGATGAAAATCTCTCACCCCTTTCTTGCCCGTCATACATTTTAATAGGACTCTATGCATACATACACACCGCTCACTACGGCGCCCTATCCTACGAGGTAGCGGTGATACCGTAGTTAAAGACCGGTTGTGTATGTTTTTCATGGAGGTTAAGGTAAGAGTTAAGAAAGGACAGACAAGGACCTAGAGGAAGAAACCTAGTTTCTTCCTGATGGTACTAATCCACTTTGTTAATTATTACTTTAACACCTAAAAGATCTTAATTAGGGCATAGAAAGCGGTGAGAAATATTGAATTTCCAAACTTAACCTAAACCTAACCCTAGCAAGATTTTAATCTTAATCAAACTCATTTCAGTTTTTAGTGATAATCCAACCTACCACAATTGGAATTAACTCGTTTTAACAACTAGAAAATACACAAAATCCCTGTGGACCGACCCGTACTCAACCGGCTAGCTACCAAGCGACACCGTTCTTAATTGTAGTTAATATTCTTTGATTTATCTTTTAAAAGCGCAAGCACGCATAAAACAACACACCAATCAATTACAGATTTGAGATCCTGCTCTGGTATCTAGTACCCAGGAAGTAGAGTTAATTGAAAAACAGTTCTCAATTACAAACACACTCGAGGCCGAAACCACAAGCTTCGAATCCTGTCTACTGGCTTCCAAAACCCTGCAATCCTTCTGCCAATGCCCGTTCCCATAACAATAGGAACATCCCACCTTACCTACACCAAGTCCCGAAACTTTTTCTCTTCCCTTTCCTTCTACTTCACTGACACCGTATATCGACTTTGTGGAGGTTTTCCTATTTTCACCCTTTGCTTTCGCCCTGGATTCAGAAGAAGAAGGTCCCCTATTAAGCAGAGCGGGTGTCTCCCTAGTTTCTTTCAGGGTGTAAGTAGAGGGTAGGGACTGTGGAAATAAGTCAGCATATGACCTGTTTCCCAACGTGGTCTCCAGGTCCGTGAGCTCATCAATATAGCTAGTCATCGTAAGGACGTCGTCCCTTAAGGATGACCCGACAGCCAACCTCGCTTGAAACAATTAGTTCGAGGTCTCATATCTTGCGATACGAGATTTCTCTCCATATAAATCTTTGTTATGGAGGAAGATGGAAACCGAGTCCATCTTCTCGTGCTGCTTCTAGTATACAACATCTACTGAAACCAACATGAGGCACTTGGCATTCGTACTGTCCTTTTCCCTTGTCTGACGGATATCCATATCCGCAACGGTGGAAACTGGACCTGGGACGGCGGGGGCTTGAGTAGGAATAGGGTGGTCCAGCTTGTCATAGGCAATGGACATCTGGACAGACCTTTGTCATTCATAAAAGTCAGATTCAGTCAACTTGTTATCTAGATGTAATCTTGTCATGGTCACATGGTCGCTGCTATTAAGAGAGAGAAGAAAACACTTTAGCATGATGCTCTTGCAAGTTTAGATTAGTTTTTAGTTTATCTAAACTGGATGGCTCCCATTGTTTCTCGAATCCTTCCTCAAATCATAAAAGAAGAATTAGTCATGACTGATCTCACCGTACAACACATGCTTAACGGTTCAGCCAGGCTAGTGTCGGTACTTCGAGGGAGGTTTTACGACGCTTTCGCGAAGTTCCTTAATTAAATAACCTCTTTTCTCTGGAGGCGTAGCCCCGCTGACACTGTTCTAGACACCTACTTGGTTTATAGCATTTATCGTTAAGTGACGAATCTCTTGATGAGTAGCATATACTCACAGTAGGATCGGGATCCAGATATCATCGTGTGATAATGCTGAAGAAATCCTACCAACATTATCAAACTACAAATGATATGCAACACTAGCAGGTTTCATTTTCATTAGAAACTCCCGATGTGGATTTTTGCCCCATGCTCTTATGAGGTTAACGAAGGCCAACAAAATATAAGTCACATGTTAAGTTCTACCCATCATTATCTTGTTAATTTGAACCCACCCGTACAAACTGTTGGAGATAGTGCCCTAAGAGTCAATTATTGGATCACAGGCAAGTGATTGCAATGATTGAGGGAGGACCTATCCCAGGAGGACAGTCTTGCTCGAGATGATAGTATGCTATCTGGTTTACCTTTATCATCGTGTACTGTTTCAGGTGACCTTACAGGTCGCTATTACACGCTGATAGAGCCCCTAGGATTCTTGCTTGACTGCCAGCAGTATGAGGGCGATCATATACGTGAGAGCTGGCGGTCTATAAGCACATCCTTAAAAGGTCCCTAGTCGGGGGAGTTTCGAGATAGGGCATCGATTCTCCAGAGTAGACTAGTGTATACAGTCGAGACCCCGACGAGGGGCGGTGGCCGGTCTCATAAGCCACTGGTGTCAGTTGGTTCACCTAAGATGTATACAGGTGCTCATTGGGTTATGAGTACACCGGACGGGACTCGCCGGGAACATGCTAGTTGGTCTTATACTTGACGTCAGATAGCAGTTCCCTATTGACATGTGTACAGGTTAGTTCATCGACCTGAGATCGTCATTTGTCTCATGTGAGTTCCCACTGTACTTTGATTACTACCCTACCACGGCTCAAAGGAGTCGTGCAAACAGGTTTTAGTTGGGTACAGTCCCGAGCCACATGGAGGCAGTGAGCGGATCTGCAGGGGTTCGTCTCTCCCGGTATTGGGGGTGAGGTCACGCTGTGTCTAGGAGAGCCATTACACAAAGCCCTCGGCCGAGGCAGGAGATTTACTGGTAGGTATTCCAGTAGTATCTCAGGGTGTTCTGGGCTACACTCCGACACGACTTGTACCGCTTTTGGAGGTCTGACTTTTACCAACCCCCTAGGCCTGCCATGCGATACTCATAGACGAACGGACCGGACTGTACGGATATTGTCACTGACAGGCTCAGTAGGGTGTCAGGGTGAGTTCGCTCATCGACGTCCCTTTTGGTCAATAGCTGGTGGCCCGTCACGTATTGGCTAATACCTCTGACGTGCTAGTGGTTAAATCCACAGCCATAGTATTGACGAGTCTTTAGAGTCCACCACACAGACGGTTACTCAAGTTTCGGGCGAAACACTGTAGAGGCCGTATGGAGATATGGCAGGGTCCGATCAGATACGTGCGGTATTTCACGGATCAGGATCAGACGGTTTGTACTAGAGGCCGTATAGTTATATGGCAAGGTTCGATCAGATACGTGCAGTATTGCACGGATCAGGATCGAACGGATATTACTAGCCGGCTTTGGTTTAAGCCGGATCCTAGTTTAGTACAGTGTAGATTTTGTCTCATTGCATTTGTATCCGGTCGGAATACAGATGCGAGTGTGTATGCATAGTATCGGGGTTTTCCTGTAATTTATTACGGGACCAGTTTTCTGGAGTTGCCAGTTTGCATTCCGTTCCGGCCGGTTTTCCTTTGTTCTTTCTCGGCCGGACTTTTCCGATGGAGGGGGTTATTTGCAAGTTTGCAAATAACTTTTTGTGGAGGGGTTTTCTTGCTTTTGTGAGGCTTCATGATGGTTCATAATCATGAGATTCTTTTTGAATCAAATCCTTTGCTTTTTGAGATTAGAAAGGGATGTGAGGTTTTCTTTTGATATGGTCACCATTTTCTATCTCCTACATTCACCTCCCTCTTGTATGATGTTATTATCTCCATCATTTGAAGAGGGGGGCCGGCCACAATATGAGATGAGTTCATTTTGATGAGGGATTTTATTCATATCTCATTTGCATGCTTGCCAAAAAGAAATCCTTCTCCTCTCCAAAGTTCATATTGATTCCTCCATCAAGGCAACTTCGTATACCCCAATGAGACAAGCATTTCTACACTACAATCTACAGCAAACCTTAGGCACGTCGTCTAGCCAGCTTCGTGCCCGAGTTGCCTCGGTATTGAGGTGGGAGCCCGTAAAAGATGCAGACGATGTGGTGCCCTTTCGGCAAGGAGGCGACGACCGGAGTTTCCGCGGGAGATCGGGACGATGACGAGAAGACCGGAGGACTCGGATCAGTCGGTATACTTCTCTACCCTTCTCTTGTTTGCTAGTATAGGTTAATGGTCACGATCCGGGTATATTGTCCGCGGTAGCGCCAGTTTAAATGTTAAGAAAAATTTTTGATTCCGCATTTTGGCCTCGGATAGACGGCCGGGGCGCTGCCGTGGCACAACATGGTATCAAAGCCACGCCATTAACCTAGTCTAGCTTTGTCTAATGTGTTTTACATTTCCGATCGACCAAAATTCCAAAAACCCGCGTTTTCTTCACATCAGTTTTCTGTCGAATTTTTTCTGGCTCTAAAAATTTTTCAGGTTGTAGAAAACTGATGTACTGGAAGTCCTAAGAATTCTGGAGAAATTCGAGACGATGATCTTTCAAGGGGAGCGCGGAACCGCGGCCAAACCCCACTTAGCGCCGCGGTTCCGCCGCAGTTTGGAGTGATCGATGTGTCGAATTTTTCCAGTAGGCTTCTTGGGTTAAAATAGGGTTTCTGGAATATTATGTTTGGGCCCAGAATTTCCTGATGTGCTACAGTAGTACTTGGGGGCCCACTTGGTAATTTTGATCGATCGGATATTTTAAACACATTGGTTCACAGTATTTACATTATATCTGCGATCATGAATGTCACTTGATCGGTAAATCCTGTCTAACTGCTATAGCCCGGTTAGACGGATTTGCGAACGTGACATTCACGTTGATGTCTTGTGATTTTGCTGTGTTGTTGCGGATCGGTCGTGGGGGATAGCCTTGATGCAATGTTAGTACAGTTTTGTTTTATATGTACATTTGATATTGCGGGGCGAGCGTCCGACATGTGGACTGCCGTCACTGCCTGTTTGTATTATTCTTTTGGGGCACGACCTGGTTGCAGTCGATGTACCCGTTGTATATATATTTTGCTTTCTGTACTAGGATTACCCCGCGGAGGGGTGCACGGATAGCCAGGTTCTAGAGGGCAACGGGCCCGCATCTCATGGCATTGAGACAGAGGGGGCTTCACTCTAGGATTGGCGGGCTATTCGCCGCACTCGTAGGGGGTACAAGTTGACCCAGTAGGGGTGCCCAAGTTACCGGATTCCATGAAGTGCTGGGTGGTCCATTCACGGTGCTGAAAGGGGCTGCCCCGCTTCAGGTTTTGGCGGGTGACTTGCCGCGCCCGTAGGGGTCTAGGATTTCATTGCACAGGCTATCCACATGACCAGGGGAACGTCGGGTTTCAGCAGCGGCTCTGTGAAACCCGGGGCTTCCAGATATCTGTATTGTTCTGTGATGCTGTACATTTCTGTGATGTTGCATTTTATCACGCCTTGAGCGAATATAATATATTGGTATATATATTAGTAGATAGTGTATATGTTTTGCATCCGTGCTAGTCCAGTCCCCGCTCTGTCGTTAGTTAGCTAACCTAACGGGTAATGACGGGACCCAGTGGCGAATGCGGATGGCATATACGTACATCAGTATATTTTCGTTCTTTATTGGTGTGATCAATTGATGGGACTGCGTTGATTCGGATCAAACCTATTCTGATGTTGTTGGAACATTTTTTCAAAAAGCTGTTATTGCAACGACGTTCACTTTTGTTTTGCATCGTGGTATTCAGTTGGAATATCCTGCTCCTCGGCCGACGAGGCAAGGGCCGAGATCCCTTCACCGGGAGTGACCCCTTGGACAAAAGTTTGCTTCAGGGCAATAGCTTCACTATAGCCGATTACTTTTGCTTTGCATCGTGGTATTCAGTCAGAATATCCCGCACCTCATTCTACGGGGAAAGAGCCGAGATCCCTTCACCGGGAGTGACCTCTTTAGCAAAGGTTTTCGTCACTATATTTTTATAAAAAGTTATGCAGTTCCTTCAACGATATCAAGTTCATTACGTTAAAGGTTTTTCGCCAAAAACCAGTCGTAGCCCTCCGTCATTTCAGATTAGTATTGCTTAGTATTCGTGCTACGTATGTCGTGCTTAGCCGAGGCGTAGTGTTCGGTAGCTATGTAGTGCTTTTCTGTTGCATGGATATGTGATTGGTTAGGACAGTCGTGTGGTCATTTTGGCTCAGTCAAGGACTCATGCGGGTGGGTCTAATGCAATCAAGATAATGACGGGTTGAACTTGACTAGGATCCTTTGATATGTTGGCTCAGTCAAGGTCACTTGGGTCCTAGGGGTAAAAATCACATCGGGAGTTTCAAAAGAACTGAAACTTGCCAGACATGCGCATACCTTCTGGAGTGTGATAATGTGAGTGGATTCCGTCACGTTGTCATGCGATGATAGTTGGATCCCGATTCCTACTGATGAGTTGGTTTACTCCTGGGGTGATCCCGGCTAATTCTTCTTTAAGGTTTGGGGAAGAATTTGACGTTACAGTGGGAGGTTTCCTGATTAGATAAAGTGATAACTATTCTGATCTAGGTTGGAGTGCACGCTGAATGTTTCTTTTCTCTCTCTCTTTGGCAGCGACCATTGACCCGACCCTAGACTATGACTCAGTGACCAAGTTGACCGAACCTTCTTAACACTGGCTTTTGGATTGTCAGAGTTGCAAACCTCATTGCCACTCCTAATTTTACCCTTTTCTCCAGAACACCCCGTATTACTACGAACGTCCATTTCCATTGGACAAAACCATCGTATGGTTATATACGAACTCGAAGGAATTCGAGGATGGTTTCTGGTTCTGGAGAAAACGAATAGGACTATTCAGTTGTCTTTTCCTTTTACCTTCTTTCAGGTTGCGAGTACTCCTTGGTTTAGGAGATAGTACACCTATTATGCAAATTGATAGTCTTCTTCCAAACCTTAGGCTGGTGCCGAACGGCGGGGAATGAAGAAAACCAATTAGCATAACGATGGTGTACAGAAGGTATTAAGTTAAGACAAAGCAAGGGATTAGTAAGAGGGCAAAGTAAATTGCGACTGCTGTTCATGACCAAACCAAGTATATTTTCGCCAAACCTAAATCACCTTTGTATTTCTCCAGGACACTCCGTATCACTACGAAGATCCACAGTTTATTTGGATACTCCATCGTAAGGTTATATACGAACTCGAAAGGAACTTGTTCCAGTTCGGGGATGGATTCTGGTTCAGGAGAAATAGGAATAAGGTTTATTCGGTTGTCTTTTATCTTCACCTTCTCTCGCTTTGCGAGTGCTCCTAGGATTAGGACAGTACACCTTTTATGCTTATTGGATAGTCTTCTTCCATACCATAGGCTGGTGCCGAACGGTAGGGAAGGAAGAAAACCATTTGGCCTAAAGGGGTGTGCAGAAGGTAATGACTAAAGACATATAAAGGGATATAGAGAGATGGCAAAGAATTATACGGTTACAGTTGTGAATCTGGATAATGGAAGAAGCATTACTAGGAATACCAGAATACCCCATCGAAACATTTCAATGTTTCAGTTTCACTGTGTACTGTTAAAAGAAAACTGATTTTCCGATTAAACACTTGCTCCAGGGTATGTATTTACCAGTTTTGATTTTCACATCTGTATGGTTTTACAGATGATGAGTGGGAGTAAGTTATTGGGAATTAGGTGACCATCCTCATTATATCCGGATTCGTTGTAATTGGTGATATTTGAGGAAGCCACCTGGGTTGTTTGCCGGTCGGCAAATATTTGGTTTTGAATATCCGTTGCTATTCACCAATTTCAAATTGATATATCTGTACGTCTATTTTCATAGAGTGAGATATACCTTTTTGAAATTATGTCTATGACATTTACCTATATCAGTAGATGGTTAGGTAAGGAGTATTGAACAGCGGTGTAATTCTTCTTAACCATAAGTACAGTTTTTAACCTACGACACACAGTGAATGAGTTATCAGACTCAAGGGACTTGTACAGAGTATTGTATGTTGTCCAGCGTCCATCAGGACAGAGGGGTTGGTCCTCGTACTATATTCGGTTTACTTATGACTTCTCTAATTTTTAAACAGCTGTTTCGTGGAAACACAGGGTCCAAGTTTTGAGAAGTTATAAGTATATGAATAAAGTAGAGAACCTGGTATTGTAAGTATCGGGATTCTTCAAGGTGATCGAAGATGTAGATACTTGTGAATGGTATTCAGTTGATAGTAATGATTAAGAGAACTAGTTTCTCTTTCAGGTTGCTCATAATTGGAAGTATTCCTAAGTTGAGTGACGCTGATCGGCCTTTTTCCATTTTAGTTGACATGCACTGGAGACAGCTGCATGATTTGAATCTGGTTCCAATTAAATCAGTGTCTCTGTTTCTGTATTGGATATAGAACAGTTCATATCTTGACATTGTTAAGGTACGGGGGGTTTTCCGGCTTATGCTTAAAACCAGACTCTGGATAACTCAAGGCACGTTTCTGTAATGGCTGTCTGTGGGATGACCCGGGCTATGACGAGGGTTAACTTTCTACCATCTGGAAGATCAATAGTGATATTGTTCTTGACTCGCCATAATTTTAAAAGAAATGGATTTTTCAGAAAACAGTAGTGGGTGTATGGTAGAACTGGAAGCGATTCCAGAACCGCAAACGATTACTGAAGATTTGATAAGAACCTGAAGATTCAATCTGGTTTGACATTCCATTAGCCACTCCGCAGATATGGTGGGTGACTTCACGCACCCGAGAGGTACTTCGGTATGCTCAAGGACGGTGGCAGGGAGGTTCTTGTTTACCCAGACTTGCCATTGCTGTTGTTCCAGACTGTGAAACTCGGCATGAGGATGAGTATAGCGTCATTCTAAACTGGCTTTAGAAGTGTACGTCTATATGACTCTGCCAGAGGGTTGTCGTAGTCAGTGGGAGCAGCGGAAGCATTGGTGGACAGGTGGCTTATGTCTATTCATAGACTTAAGCAGATATAGCGGAGATAGATCATCTATTTCTGATGTGACAGTCATGGGTTTGACTTCATCAGAATAGGGGATAGATCTGTTAAGAAGGTAGTAGGGTGTGATGTCTTGGTATTTGGATGACATACACAGAGTAGGAAGTGATATTCCTATACTACGATCGGTTATACTTTGGTCGTCACACGGTAGTTTCTCCACATAGGACTTGGATATTATATCAGACATTCTGGTCACTAGATCTATGGTTTTAGATCTCTATTTGGGTGGTTTCCCAATCTAGGTACTTTGACAGCATTCTATGAGTATTTAGAATGAACGACTCCTGGCACGGTAGTATACCTGCAGGTAATGGAGTCACCCTCTCCAAAGGTGACTTACAGACTAAAGGGGAGAGGGATACGCATGAGTGACAGATCACTTGCTTAGGCAATTGAGTCAATCATGAGATGTCAAGTACCACACCAGATGTTGTTCTTGCAGTAGGTGCAATAAGTTGATATTAATCCAATCCTGGAGAAACAGTCGGAAGCAGTTTTAGAACATAAGTTGATGTTCTAAGGATGTGATAACGACAGCCTCTTTTAGGAGACGGTTATCATTCCAGGCTTCCAAGGTGACATGGATGGCAGAGTGGCTGTCAGAGTTATTGTTTCTCCTTCTGACGAGGGGCGGTATTTTGGACAAGTGGTCCAGGTGGATACTGAGGGAAAGGAATGGCGCGGGATACTGATTAAGTTCAGTTATCGATACAGTCTAAGAAGTTTGGATTTGGAGTTCATTTATGAGCTAGGTCCCATCAGATATCCAGACATACTCTGAGACAGGTATTGCTCATTTCGGGAGATGGCTTTCTCTGCGAACTTGAGATATAGAGAGACATAGAAAGAAACATCACAGCGGATCCACTCACTGAGGCTATTCCTCGAACGCAATAGTTTCGCAAACGAGCTTTGTGAGACTGACTAGTAGAGGAGTTGGGTGTTCGGTATCACACGGGCTGTGAGTATGCGACATCGCAATAATTAGCCTTGAGTGCAAGTGGGAGATTGTTGGAGATAGTGCCCTCAGAGTCAATTATTGGATCACAGGCAAGTGATTGCAATGATTGAGGGAGGACCTATCCCAGGAGGACAGTCTTGCTCGAGATGATAGTATGCTATTTGGTTTACCTTTATCATCGTGTACTGCTTCAGGTGACCTTACAGGTCGCTATTACACGCTGATAGAGCCCCTAGGATTCTTGCTTGACTGCCAGCAGTATGAGGGCGATCATATACGTGAGAGCTGGCGGTCTATAAGCACATCCTTAAAAGGTCACTAGTCGTGGGAGTTTCGAGACAGGGCATCGATTCTCCAGAGTAGACTAGTGTATACAGTCGAGACCCCGACGAGGGGCGGTGGCCGGTCTCACAAGCCACTGGTGTCAGTTGGTTCACCTAAGATGTATACAGGTGCTCATTGGGTTATGAGTACACCGGACGGGACTCGCCGGGAACATGCTAGTTGGTCTTATACTTGACATCAGATAGCAGTTCCCTGGTGACATGTGTACAGGTTAGTTCATCGATCTGAGATCGTCATTTGTCTCGTGTGAGTTCCCACTGTACTTTGATTACTACCCTACCACGGCTCAAAGGAGTCGTGCAAAAAGGTTTTAGTTTGGTACAGTCCCGAGCCACATGGAGGCAGTGAGCGGATCTGCAGGGGTTCGTCTCTCCCGGTATTGGGGGTGAGGTCACGCTGTGTCTAGGAGAGCCATTACACAAAGCCTTCGGCCGAGACAGGAGATTTACTGGTAGGTATTCCAGTAGTATCTCAGGGTGTTCTGGGCTACACTCCGACACGACTTGTACCGCTTTTGGGAGTCTGACTTTTACCAACCCCCTAGGCCTGCCATGCGATACTCATAGACGAACGGACTGGACTGTACGGATATTGTCACTGACAGGCTCAGTAGGGTGTCAGGGTGAGTTCGCTCATCGACGTCCCTTTTGGTCAATAGCTGGTGGCCCGTCACGTATTGGCTAATACCTCTGACGTGCTAGTGGTTAAATCCACAGCCATAGTATTGACGAGTCTTTAGAGTCCACAACACAGACAGTTACTCAAGTTTCGGGCGAAACGCTGTAGAGGCCGTATGGAGATATGGCAGGGTCCGATCAGATACGTGCGGTATTGCACGGATCAGGATCAGACGGTTTGTACTAGAGGCCGTATAGTTATATGGCAAGGTTCGATCAGATACGTGCAGTATTGCACGGATCAGGATCGAACGGATATTACTAGCCGGCTTTGGTTTAAGCCGGATCCTAGTTTAGTACAGTGTAGATTTTGTCTCATTGCATTTGTATCCGGTCGGAAAACAAATGCGGGTGTGTATGCACAGTATCGGGGTTTTCCTGTAATTTATTACGGGACCAGTTTTTTGGAGTTGCCAGTTTGCATTCCGTTCCGGCCGGTTTTCCTTTGTTCTTTCCCGGCCGGACTTTTCCGATGGAGGGGGTTATTTGCAAGTTTGCAAATAACTTTTTGTGGAGGTGTTTTCTTGCATTTGTGAGGCTTCATGATGGTTCATAATCATGAGATTCTTTTTGAATCAAATCCTTTGCTTTTTGAGATTAGAAAGGGATGTGAGGTTTGCTTTTGATATGGTCACTATTTTCTATCTCCTACACTCACCTCCCTCTTGTATGATGTTATTATCTCCATCATTTGAAGAGGGGGGCCGGCCACAATATGAGATGAGTTCATTTTGATGAGGGGTTTTATTCATATCTCATTTGCATGCTTGCCAAAAAGAAATCCTTCTCCTCTCCAAAGTTCATATTGATTCCTTTATCAAGGCAACTTCGTATACCCCAATGAGACAAGCATTTCTACACTACAATCTACAGCAAACCTTAGGCACGTCGACTAGCCAACTTCGTGCCCGAGTTGCCTCGGTATTGAGGTGGGGCCCGTAAAAGATGCAGACGATGTGGTGCCCTTTCGGCAAGGAGGCGACGACCGGAGTTTCCGCGGGAAATCGGGACGATGACGAGAAGACCGGAGGACTCGGATCAGTCGGTATACTTCTCTACCCTTCTCTTGTTTGCTATTATAGGTTAATGGTCACGATCCGGGTATATTGTCCGCGGTAGCGCCAGTTTAAATGTTAAGAAAAAATTTTGATTCCGCATTTTGGCCTCGGATAGACGGCCGGGGCACTGCCGTGGCGCAACACAAACCCCTGACGTTGGCCAAATGGCAGTACGACTGTCCCAAACCAACTCATCTATCTATGCTACATATGAATACCCCAGCAGCTACCAAACACTATGCCTTGACGAAGGCCAACAAATATAGCTTTAATACTACTGACCATCCATATGAAATGACGGAGGGCTACGACTGGTTTTAGTGAAACCGTGAACGTAGTGAACTTGATATAATCGAAGGAACCTGATAGTTTTTTTTATTTATTTGGATTGTATATTGTTGACTTTGTGTAAGAGAGAGGGAATGGGAGCATGGTGTCAACCATGCCTCATTAATGAGGCAAGAGAAAGAGAAGGGAGGGGTTAGTGTGGCTCTCATTTTCTTTTCTCATTTATCTTTTGCTCTCAATCTCACTCTCACACAAACACACACACACTCACCTGCAGCATCAGCAGAAGCAGCAGCAACAGAGAGAAGCAACAACAGCAGAGGCAAGCAGCAGCAACAGCAAAACAGCATCAGCAGCAACTTCTGGGAGCAGCAGTAGGAGCTCCAGCAACTGCAGCAGCCATCATCTCCTCCATACACTTCTTCTCTTGCTTCCTTGGGTTCCTTAGGGTATAATTCTGAGCTGTTTTCCTAGTTTTCCTAGCTTGTGTGTCGATTAGCTTCGATTATTGTTACATAGTGAATTTAGTGCTAGATTTTGGTGATTTTTGAGATGTTGTGGCAAATTGATGATTGTGTTGGTAAACCCTACTTATTTGAGTGTTGTTAGGGTCACCTTGACTGAGCTTAACCCTGGATTTCACTAAAATACCATAGGGTTTGCTTTTTGTGCAAATTAGCGTTTTTAAAGCGATTTTTTTTGGCAATCTGAGTTCTGCTTTTGACCCGGTGCCTTCAGGTTAAAATTGAGAAGACTGGAGCATGTACACTAGGTATAGAACACACCACATGAACACGAGCCACCCATTCCCAACCCCGGCCGCCAATTTAATCCATATGGCCGCAATTTGCGGCCAGGAAGAGGAGTTTGGTGCTGGATTTTTGTGTAGGGCTCTCTTCTGTGTTGTATAGTGTTTTGGCATGTCTAGTTTTGTAATATTTGACCTGTAGGAAAATCTGGGACTATATATCGTTTTGCATGTCCGTTTGTTTGTGCGATACGTGAGAGGGTTCTGTGATCCAGCGTATCGCGGCGTGTCGCGATGGTTTTAGACGCGTATACACACGTTTTAGCGTATCGTGCACACGCGCGTTTAGTTCGCGACGCGAGTTTCTCGTTTGGGTTCGATATCGCGTTTTGCGAGATATTTGGCTTATATATGATTTCCATGTCTTATTTGCAGGTTTGCAGGCACGGACTACGGACACTGCTACAGGGGGGAGCAGATGGTAGGATTCACCTAGCGTGGAGCGTAGGTGAGTAGATTTAACATCTACAGGGGAATCGCCCGCATGGCGTTATGCGTCTGGGCTAGGATTCAAATATCTGTCACATATTCTACGTCATTGTTAGAATTGCGCCTTTACCTTATTTACTTAGATATAGTTGTACTGTGACTAGTATCCGTAGGGCACTGCACACATTATTGATGGTTTATGTTGCACGAGCATAGGTTGTATGCTACACACACACCGTCAATAATTGCCATGTCACACACAAACCATTATAGATCTTATATTACTTATCACAGTTGACATTTAGCTACATAGATACCTTGCTCATATTCCACTCATACCCGGAGGGGGTATCTTACATATTTTACTTATACCCAGGGGGGTATACGACATCAGTTCTTATAGATAGATACCTATACATTGCTACACCTGTATGTTACACACATATTCAGTTGCTGTTATATATTTACCTTTACTGATGTTACTTACCTGTTTTCACGACTCCTTTGAGCCGTGGTAGGGTAGTAATCTAAGTACAGTGGGAACACACTCGAGGCGAAGTGACAGTGTCAAGTCGGTATACTAAGCTGTACTCATGTCACCTGGGAACTGATAACTGACGATAGATATAATACCAACCAACAGTTCCCAACGAGTCCTTTCCAGTGTACTCGTAACCTAACGAGCACCCGCATACTATCTCAAGTACGACGTACTGATGGATGTGGGACAGACCGTCTCCCCCGCTAGGATGAGAAGCGCATATGCTAGTCTACTACGGAGTATCGATGCCCTGTCTCGATAGTTCAACGACTAGGGACCTGTATAAGGATATGCTTATGGATTACCCAGCCCCCACGAGTGTGAGCACCATCACAACGCTAGTAATCAAGCAAAGATCCTAAGGGCTCTACTAATATGTATATAAGCGATATGCTAAAAGAAACACATGCACATATTGAAGTAGAGACAAACCAAGTAGCATACTACCATTTTGAGCAAGATTGTCTATACAACTGTGAATATCCCAAGCTTCCATCAAGTAATATACAAGCTAGTATGATACAGTAATGGCCTCTAGGGCATATACACTAACAATCTCCCACTTGCACTAAGGCCATGTACTGGCGTATCGAAGACCTATCATCTCGATCAGCCGCTCAAAATGAGTCTGGGATAGGGCCTTCGTGAGTGGATCTGCAGTGTTGTTCTCCTTATTTACTCTCTTCACCTCGATCTCCCAGCGATCTACGATCTCCCTGATCAGGTGGTACCGCCTCAAAATGTGCCTGGACTTCTGATAGGACCTGGGTTCCTTCGCTAAAGCTATAGCGCCGTTGTTGTCGCAATACAGCGGTATTGGATCAACAATGGTAGGAACCACCTGAAGCTCCGTGAGGAACTTCTTCATCCAGACAGCTTTCTTTGCGGCATCGCAAGCAGCTATGTATTCCGCTTCCATAGTTGAGTCAGCAACGGTCTCCTGCTTGGAACTCTTCCAGCAAACCGCCTCTCCATTGAGGGTAAGGACATAACCCGACTGTTAGTGTATATGCCCTAGAGGCCATTACTGTATCATACTAGTTTGTATATTACTTGATGGAAGCTTGGGATATTCACAGTTGTATATACAATCTTGCTCGAAATGGTAGTATGCTACTTGGTTTGTCTCTACTTCAATATGTGCATGTGTTTCTTTTAGCATATCGCTGATATACATATTAGTAGAGCCCTTAGGATCTTTGCTTGATTACCAGCGTTGTGATGGCGCTCGCACTCGTGGGAGCTGGGTAATCTATAAGCACATCTTTATACAGGTCCCTGGTCGTTGGACTATCGAGACGGGGCATCGATACACCGGAGTAAACTCGCGTATGCGCTTCTTATACCAGTGTGGGAGACGGTCTGTCCCACAGCCGTCAGTACGTCGTACTTGAGATAGTATACGGATGCTCGTTAGGTTACGAGTACACTGGACAGGACTCGTCGAGGACTGTTGGTTGGTATTATACCTATTGTCAGTTATCAGTTCCCAGGTGACATGAGTACAGCTTAGTCCGTTGACTTGACACTGTCACTTCGCCTCGAGTGTGTTCCCACTGTACTTTGATTACTACCCTACCACGGCTCAAAGGAGTCGTGCAAACAGGTAGTTTTTGGGTGCAGTCGCGAAGCACTTGGAGGAAGTGACGATTAGACAGGATTCGTCTCTCCCGGTATTGAAGGTTGACATCGCGCTGTGTCTAGGAGAGCCATTACACAAGTAGTCCCTGGCCAGGGCAAGCGAGATATACTGGTAGGTTTCCAGTGTTATCTCAGGGTGTTCTGGGCTACACTCCGACACGACTTGTATCGCTATTAGGGGACAGACGTTCACCGCCCCCTAGGCCCGCCATGCGATGTATCAGACGAACAGACCGGACTGTACGGAGACTGTCACATACAGGCTCAGTAGGAGTTCAGATGGGGTTCACCTCGTCAGTCTTCTTATCGACATCTACCTGGGGACCGTTACGTACAGCTAGTGCCGCTTGCGGTCTGTGGTTAAACCCACTGCCAGCGTAGTGTCGAGTCTTTAGAGTCCCACACAGAGAGCTATTCGCCTTTAGGCAAAATGAGTAGAGGTCGCATGGTTTTGCGACAGGGTTCATTCGCATCCGCGAACTTGTGCACGTTTGCTGTCCGAAAAGCTTATACTAGCGGGCTTTGGTTTAAGCCGGATCCTAGTATATGATTTGGGATTGGTTTTATCTCATTGTATTCGTGTTCCTCGGATCACGAATACGGGTGCGTATGCACAGTTGCTTGAGACAGAGGGAGAGGACTTTGATTAGGGTTGATGACTATTGTCATTTTATTAACCCTAATGCTCATGTGTGTATTATTGTTAATTGATATTAGTTTTATAATTGTGCATGGTTATGGTTGTTGACCATTTGACCTCCTTGACTTGTTGACTATGGTTGACACTTTGACCATCATCATTTCATTTGGAAGATGCTTTTTGATCCTTGCAATTTGCATTTAAAATGAAATGATAATGGTCATGTCTTGATTAAGCCATGACAATTATCTCACTAATTTTCTAATTACAATAATTCACATATATGAGAGAATGCTTCATATTATTCTCTCATTCTATCATTCAGATTCTCTCTCTTGTTCTTCCTCTCCCTCAAGCTCTCCCCTCTCATGTGTTGAGAAACACTTGAGCTTGAGAAAAACCCTTTCTTGATAATCTCTACTCTCATCTAGGGTTCAAGGATTAGCACTTCTTGCACCCTAGTTACTTCTAGCTTGGAGTTGAAGCCAAAGGTCGAGGCTTTCGGGTGGATCTTTCTTCGACGTGAGAAGACGACAAAGGTGACCTCCTTCGACCACTCCAAGGAGGAAGGAGAGAAGGACATAAAGCCTAAGGTATAACCTTTCTAGCACTTAGCTAGTTTCTAGTTAGCTTTAGCTTGTTTTTGTTTAGCAAAGATCCTTCTTTGTCTAGTCCATGTTGCCTAAGTTGATAAAAATTTGATTTTTATTCCGTTTTCCGCCTCCCCGTAAGCACCGGGGTGGGCAACGTGGACTTACAGTGGTATCAGAGCCTAACTAAACGTAAACTAGCTAGGTAGTGAAGTATATCGAAGTTCGAAACGGAAAAATCCAAAAACCAAAATTTCAAAACCCTAGTTTTCTATTAAATTTTTTTCTGTTCAAACAAAATATATCATACACCAAAAATCATCTCAGGGTTTTGTGAAGAAAGCCACCAAAAACGATCCACTGATTCGACTAAAGAGCCGCGGTTCCGCGGCAATAGCAAGCTATTGCCGCGCAACCGCGTCCATCTTGGCTTGTCTCTAGGTCAGGTTTGGTGCAGTGTATTTCTGGCTTGGTTTTGGAATTTTTAAGATGGTTTATATGTGCCCAGATTTTCCAGAATAGAAATTTATTTTTGGGGGCCTATAAATCCGTATTTTTTTTCGAACTTCACTACACTTTGACTATAAGGGTTATATCTGTGATGTTTGTATGTATTGAACGTCGGCTAATCGCTATATGTCGATTAGTCGGGGTTATACATATCTGTGATCTGTGTTTGATGTTGGTATGTGTATATGAATGGGTTGGATTGTCGCGGGTGAATAGCCGGGGTGGATGTGAGATGAGTGTTGCTTTTTCTTTCATTCATTGTAACATGCAAATTGATGTAATATTATTATTTGTATGGCCGCACAACCGGGTCGGGGTTATAGCCGTCATTGTATAATTCTTTTTACTGTTTTTGCTCCTAGGATAGACCCATGGAGGGGGTGCACAAACTACCGGGTATCTCGAAGTGCCGTGTGGCCTACTCACGGTGTTGAGGGAGGTTGCTTCGCTTCGGGTACTTGGCGGGTAGTTTGCCGCACCCGTAGGGGTCTTGGGTGGGGTATTGGCTATTTACCGCGACCGTGTAATCCGCTTTTCGTTGCAGGTTCGAACGGATTGCGGATTCCTAGTATATCCAATGTATTCATCTATGATCTGTAGTGTCTATCATTGCTATATACTTATATATGATAACTATTTAGGCGTTGCTTATGTTTTACAGCCGCGCTAGCCCAGCCCCCGCTCTGTCGTTAGTTAAGTAACCTAACGGGTGATGACGGGGCCCTGTGGCGAATGCGAATGGCATAAGCGTACGTCATATTTTGGTTGTTTTCTGCAATGGTAGGATTAAATGATGGGACGCATTAAAAGAACTAATGCAAGAAAATAAACCAAGTAAAAGTTGATTGGAACACTTTGAAAACCACTCGGTTCTTTTCAAAACTAAACTTTTAAACGAGGAGCTTGAACCACTCCTTTTAAAAGCTATCTCATTCCATCGATTATATCAAGTTCACTACGTTCACGGTTTCGCCAAAACCATTCGTAGCCCTCCGTCATTCCACATGAATGGTCAAAAAGTATTCAAGCTATGTATTTTGGTCAAAGTCAAGACATAGTGATTGGTAGCTATTGGGTATTCATGTGCAGCATAGATAGATGCGTTGGTTTGGGACAGTCGTGCTGCCATTTTGGCCAAAGTCAAGGGTAGGTACGGGTGGGTCCAAATTAACCAGGAGAATGACGGGTAGAACTTGACATGTGACTTATGATATTTTGGCCAAAGTCAAGGTCATAAGAGCATGGGGCAAAAATCCACATCGGGAGTTTCATAAGTACTGAAACTTGCTAGCGCTGCATACCATTTGGAGTGTGATGATTTTGGTAGGATTCCTTCGGTTTTATCACGCGATGATATTTGGATCCCGATCCTACTGTGAGTATATGGTACTCCTCGGGAAAACTCTCACTTAACGATCAATGCTATAAACTTAGTAGGTGTCTAGAAAGGTGTTAGCGGGGCTACGCCCCCAGGGAAAAGAGGTTCTTAAATTAAGGAACTTCACGAAAGCGTTGGAAAACCTCACTCGAAGTACCGACACTGGCCTGGCTGAACGGTTAAGCAAGTATTGTACGGTGAGATTGATCCTGACTAATCCTTTCTTTACGGTTTGAGAAGGGATTCGAGAGACAGTGGGAGCCATCCAGTTTAGACAAACTAAAAACCACTCTAAACTTGCAAGAGCATCATGCTAAAGTGTTTCTTTTCTCTCTCCTAATTGCAGCGACCATTCAACATGACCGGACTTAAGTTATTACTAGATAAAAACATACTGACAGGGACAAACTATAAAGATTGGCTCTGGAATGTCAAGATGGCAATCACTTATGACAAGTTGGGGTATGTCCTTACCACCAAAGCTCCCCCTGTCCCAGGTCCCACCTCCAGCGTCGCGGATAAGGAAATCCGTAAGACATGGGAGATAGATTGCGCGAAGGCCAAATGCCTCGTACTTGCCTCGATGGACAATGAACATCAGAGGAGGCACGAGAATATGGACCTAAAGTCCATATTTCTCCATACAAAAGAACTGTATGGAGACCAGTCTCGTATCGCAAGATACGAAGTGTCGAAGAAGCTATTTTCGGCAAGGTTGGCCGTCGGATCATCGGTAGCGGAACACGTGCTTAAGATGATTGGCTACATTAAGGAGCTCGCGGACCTTGGGACCACGTTGGAGAATGAACTCTATACTGATTTGATTCTCCAGTCCCTTCCTTCCACTTACGCCCAGTTTATCCTTAACTTCAACATGCAAGGAAAGGAGGTTGAACTTTCCGAACTTCTGAACATGTTGAGGAGTGCTGAGGGCACCCTACAGAAAGGTAGGGAGACATCCACTCTGTTTGTAGGAGGATCTTCCTCTTCTAGATCCAGGGCGAAAGCCAAGGGTAAGAAGAAGAAAGCCCCCGCCAAACCAAGAGGCGGTGTCAGTAAAGTGGATACGAAGGGAAAAGGAAAAGCAACAAAGATAGCGGGGAAGCTAGTGGGGAAGGAAGAATGCTTCTATTGTCACAAAAGTGGTCACTGGAAACAGGATTGCAAGGCTTGGAAGGCCAGAACACAGGATTTGAAGCGAGTTGCGGCTTCAGCTTCAGGTGTGTATGTTATTGAAAACTGTCTATCAATAAACACTACATCCTGGGTATTGGATACCGGATCAGGATCTCATATCTGTAATTCTTTGCAGGCGTTAAGAAAGCGTAGAGTTTTGAAGGCAGGTGACATGACCCTCAGAGTTGTAAACGGTGCTAGCATGGATGCTGAGGCCGTGGGGGACTATCACCTGGGATTGTCGGATGGACATTTTTTGGTTTTGCGTAGTTGTTATTATGTACCAAATGCAACCTGTAATATCATTTCTGTATCTTTATTGTCTAAAGAAGGTTATGAATTTGCATTTGTAAGTAATGTAGTGAACATTCACCTTAATCAAGTTTTGATTGGGTCAGGTACAATGAACAACGGTATATACGTATTAAACCAACCACAGATTTTCAATGTCCAGAATACACACAAAAGAAAGTCTCCAGAAATAAATAAAACTTTCTTATGGCATTGTAGACTGAGTCACATCAATGAGAGAAGGTTGACTAAGTTACATGCAGAAGGATATTTAGATCCGTTCGAATATCAATCGTATGCAACTTGTCAATCCTGTCTCAAAGGAAAGATGACAAAGACTCCATTCACTGGACACGGAGAAAGAGCGAGCGAGCTCTTGGGACTCGTACACAGCGACGTGTGCGGTCCAATGTCTACACATGCACGAAGCGGTTATTCTTACTTCATTACTTTTACGGATGACTTTTCAAGGTACGGTTATGTCTTCTTAATGAAACATAAATCCGAGGCTTTTGAAAAATTCCAGGAATATAAGAATGAAGTAGAAAAACAAACAGGCAAAAGTATCAAGGCACTGAGATCTGATCGAGGTGGTGAATACTTGAGTGCCGAGTTCCTGGGTTACTTAAAAGAGAATGGAATTCTCTCTCAGCTTACTCCTCCATACACTCCGCAACATAACGGTGTATCGGAGAGACGGAACCGAACCCTATTGGATATGGTGCGGTCCATGATGAGTAACGCTGAGTTGCCGCGATCGTTCTGGGGATATGCGCTAGAATCAGCTGCATACCTTTTGAACCGAGTTCCAACTAAGACTGTGCCTACTACACCATATCAGATGTGGTGTGGGAAGAGACCCCATCTTAATCACATTAAGACATGGGGATGTCCAGCTTTTGTAAAAAAGCAGCATGCGGACAAGCTCGAGGCACGCTCAGTACAGTGCAAGTTTGTGGGATATCCAAAGAACTCCAAGGGATATTACTTCTATTGCGAAGAGGAACAAAAAGTCCTTGTTTCTCGCCATGACCACTTTCTAGAACACCAGTTCATAGAAAAAGAATTAAGTGGGAGCGCAATAGAACTGGAAGAAATTCCAGAACCACGAGCTACTACTAAAAGCTTGGTTGAACCAGAGGGTTCGAAAGATCAGGACATTCCAACGCCACTCCGCAGGAGTAGTAGGCAGTCTCATCCGCCCGAGAGATACTACGGTTTTCTCATTGACGGGGATAGAGAGGATTGCATCATAGACTGTGATGAGCCTACTAGCTTCCATCAAGCCATTCAGAGCGTCGACTCGGTAAAATGGCTGGATGCAATGCGGACCGAGATGGAGTCCATGTACACCAACAAAGTATGGACGTTGGACATTGCTCCAGATGGGGTAAAACCCGTAGGTTGTAAGTGGATCTTCAAAAGAAAGATTGGTGTAGATGGACAGGTTGAGACCTATAAAGCTAGACTGGTAGCAAAGGGTTTTCGTCAGCGACCTGGTTTGGACTATGACGAAACCTTTTCTCCAGTAGCTATGCTGAAATCCATTCGGATCCTTCTTGCCATTGCTACCTTCCACGATTATGAGATTTGGCAGATGGACGTAAAGACAGCTTTTCTAAATGGTCATTTTGAGGAGTGTGTCTATATGGACCAGCCAGAGGGTTTCATTCAGAGTGGGAGCAGCGGAAAGGTGTGCAAGTTGCTTAAGTCTATTTATGGACTAAAGAAGGCATCGCGGAGTTGGAACATCTATTTTGATGAGACGGTCAAGGAATTTGGCTTTATCAAAAATCCAGATGAACCATGCATCTATTGTAGATTTGTAGCGAGAACTGTAGTATTCCTCGTTTTATACGTGGATGACATTCTCTTAATAGGAAATGACATTCCTATGCTACAATATTTCAAGGGGTTCTTGTCACACAGGTTCTCCATGAAAGACCTGGGTGATGCCTCATACATTCTGGGTATCCGGATCTACCGTGTCAGGTCCAAGAGGATATTAGGACTTTCACAGTCCAGGTACATCGACACCATACTGAAGAGATTCAGTATGGAAGATTCCAAGCGCGGTAATCTACCGGCTTGTCACGGGATCACCCTCTCCAAAGAGATGTCTCCCAAGACTGATTTGGAGAGGGATCGCATGTCTATTATACCCTACGCTTCTGCGGTAGGCTCTATAATGTATGCGATGTTGTGTACCAGACCGGATGTGGCTTATGCACTGAGTGTGGTAAGCAGGTATCAGTCAAACCCTGGGGAGAAATATTGGATAGCAGTAAAGAACATTCTCAAGTACCTGAGAAGGACTAAGGAGATGTTCTTGGTGTATGGCGGAAAAGACCTGCAGATTGAGGCCTTTGCTGACTCCAGCTTCCAGAGTGACAAGAATGATTCCAAGTCCATGTCGGGTTTTGTCTTCACCCTCAATGGAGGGGTGGTGTGTTGGAAGAGTTCCAAACAGGAAACCGTTGCGGACTCGACTATGGAAGCGGAATACATCGCTGCATCTGATGCCGCAAAAGAAGCTGTCTGGATGAGGAAGTTCCGGAAAGAACTTCAGGTGGTTCCATCCATTATTGACCCAATACCTCTGTATTGCGACAACAACTGGGCTATAGCTTTAGCGAAGGAACCCAGGTCCCATCAGAAATCCAGACACATCTTAAGGCGGTATCACCAGATCAGGGAGATCGTGGATCGCTAGGAGATCGAGGTCCGGATTGTTGCTTCAGAAGATAACACAGCAGATCCATTCACCAAAGCCTTGCCCCAGACTCAGTTCGAGCGGCTGATCGAGATGATAGGTCTTCGATACGCCAGTACATGGCCTTAGTGCAAGTGGGAGATTGTTAGTGTACATGCCCTAGAGGCCATTACTGTATCATACTAGTTTGTATATTACTTGATGGAAGCTTGGGATATTCACAGTTGTATATACAATCTTGCTCGAAATGGTAGTATGCTACTTGGTTTGTCTCTACTTCAATATGTGCATGTGTTTCTTTTAGCATATCGCTGATATACATATTAGTAGAGCCCTTAGGATCTTTGCTTGATTACCAGCATTGTGATGGTGCTCGCACTCGTGGGAGCTGGGTAATCTATAAGCACATCCTTATACAGGTCCCTAGTTGTTGGACTATCGAGACGGGGCATCGATACTGCGGAGTAGACTAGCGTATGCGCTTCTCATCCCAGTGTGGGAGACGGTCTGTCCTACAGCCGTCAGTACGTCATACTTGAGATAGTATACGGGTGCTCATTAGGTTACGAGTACACTGGACAGGACTCGTCGGGGACTGTTGGTTGGTATTATACCTATCGTCAGTTATCAGTTCCCAGGTGACATGAGTACAGCTTACTCCGTTGACTTGACACTGTCACTTCGCCTCGAGTGTGTTCCTACTGCACTTTGATTACTACCCTACCATAGCTCAAAGGAGTCGTGCAAACAGGTAGTTTTTGGGTGCAGTCCCGAAGCACTTGGAGGCAGTGATGATTAGACAGGATTCGTCTCTCCCGGTATTGGGGGTTGACATCGCGCTGTGTCT
Source organism: Agapanthus africanus (assembly GCA_030015575.1). NCBI lineage: Eukaryota > Viridiplantae > Streptophyta > Magnoliopsida > Asparagales > Amaryllidaceae > Agapanthus > Agapanthus africanus. The sequence goes on along the minus strand of CM057338.1, from coordinate 822,901,950 downwards.
AGGAGAGCCATTACACAAGTAGTCCCTGGCCAGGGCAAGCGAGATATACTGGTAGGTTTCCAGTGTTATCTCAGGGTGTTCTGGGCTACACTCCCACACGACTTGTACCGCTATTAGGGGACTGACGTTCACCGCCCCCCTAGGCCCGCCATGCGATGTATCAGACGAATAGACCGGACTGTACGGAGACTGTCACATACAGGCTCAGTAGTAGTTCAGATGGGGTTCACCTCGTCAGTCTTCTTATCGACATCTACCTGGGGACTGTTACGTACAACTAGTGCCGCTTGCGGTCTGTGGTTAAACCCACTGCCAGCGTAGTGTCGAGTTTTTAAAGTCCCACACAGAGAGCTATTCGCCATTAGGCAAAATGAGTAGAGGTCGCATGGTTTTGCGACAGGGTTCGTTCGCATCCGCGCACTTGTGCACGTTTGCTGTCCGGACAGCTTATACTAGCGGGCTTTGGTTTAAGCCGGATCCTAGTATATGATTTGGGATTGGTTTTATCTCATTGTATTCGTGTTCCTCGGATCACAAATACGGGTGCGTATGCACAGTTGCTTGAGACAGAGGGAGAGGACTTTGATTAGGGTTGATGACTATTGTCATTTTATTAACCCTAATGCTCATGTGTGTATTATTGTTAATTGATATTAGTTTTATAATTGTGAATGGTTATGGTTGTTGACCATTTGACCTCCTTGACTTGTTGACTATGGTTGACACTTTGACCATCATCATTTCATTTAGAAGATGCTTTTTGATCCTTGCAATTTGCATTTAAAATGAAATGATAATGGTCATGTCTTGATTAAGCCATGACAATTATCTCACTAATTTTCTAATTACAATAATTCACATATATGAGAGAATACTTCATATTATTCTCTCATTCTATCATTCACATTCTCTCTCTTGTTCTTCCTCTCCCTCAAGCTCTCCCCTCTCATATGTTGAGAAACACTTGAGCTTGAGAAAAACCCTTTCTTGATAATCTCTACTCTCATCTAGGGTTCAAGGATTAGCACTTCTTACACCCTAGTTACTTCTAGCTTGGAGTTGAAGCCAAAGGTCGAGGCTTTCGGGTGGATCTTTCTTCGACGTGAGAAGACGACAAAGGTGACCTCCTTCCACCACTGCAAGGAGCAAGAAGAGAAGGACATAAAGCCCAAGGTATAACCTTTCTAGCACTTAGCTAGTTTCTAGTTAACTTTAGCTTGTTTTTGTTTAGCAAAGATCCTTCTTTGTCTAGTCCATGTTGCCTAAGTTGATAAAAATTTGATTTTTATTCCGTTTTCCGCCTCCCCGTAAGCACCGGAGTGGGCAACGTGGACTTACACTGACATGGACTTGGAGTCATCCTTGTCACTCTGGAAGCTGGAGTCAGTAAAGGCCTCAAGCTGGAGGTCTTTTCCGCCGTACACCAAGAACATCTCCTTAGTCCTTCTCTGGTACTTGAGAATGTTCTTTACCGCTATCCAGTGTTTCCCCCCTTGGTTTGACTGATACTGGCTTACAACGCTCAATGCGTATGCTACATCTGGTCTCGTACACAACATCATATACATTATAGAGCCTACCGCAGAAGCGTAGGGTATAATAGACATGCGATCCCTTTCCAAATCAGTCTTGGGAGACATCTCTTTGGAGAGGGCGATCCCGTGACAAGCCGGTAAATTACCGCGCTTGGAATCTTCCATACTGAATCTTTTCAGTATGGTGTCGATGTACCTTGACTGTGAAAGTCCCAACATCCTCTTAGATCTATCACGATAGATCTGGATCCCCAGAATGTAGTTGGCATCGCCCAGGTCCTTCATGGAGAACCTCTGGGACAAGAATCCTTTGACTGGCTGTAGCATAGGAATATCATTTCCTATTAGGAGAATGTCATCCACGTACAAGACGAGGAATACTACAGTTCTCCCTACAATCTTACTATAAATGCATGGTTCATCTGGGTTTTTGATAAAGTCGAATTCTTTAACAGTATCATCAAAGCAGATATTCCAACTCCGCGATGCCTGCTTAAGTCCATAGATGGACTTTAGCAACTTGCACACTCTACCGCTGCTCCCACTCTGATTGAATCCCTCCGGCTGATCCATATAGACGCACTCTTCCAAATTTCCATTTAGGAAAGCCGTCTTTACGTCAATTTGCCAGATTTCATAATCGTGGAAGGCAGCAATGGTAAGAAGGATCCGAATGGATTTCAGCATAGCCACTGGAGAAAAAGTCTCTTCATAGTCCAAACCAGGTCTTTGACGAAAACCCTTTGCTACAAGTCTAGCTTTATAGGTCTCAACCTGCCCATCTACATCAATCTTCTTTCTGAAGATCCATTTGCAGCTTACGGGTTTTACCCCTTCTGGAGCAAAGTCCAAAGTCCAAACTTTGTTGGTGTACATGGACTCCATCTCGGCTCGCATTGTATCCAGCCATTTTATCGAGTCGCCGCTCTGGATGGCTTGCTAGAAGCTAGTAGGCTCACCATAATGCATGGTGCAATCCTCTCTATCCCCGTCTATGAGAAAACCGTAGTATCTCTCGGGTAGATGAGACTGCCTACTACTCCTGTGGAGTGGCGTAGGAATGTCCTGTTCTTTCGAACCCTCTTGTTCTACTAAGCTTTCAGTAATAGTTCATGGTTCTGGAATTTCTTCCAATTCTATTGCGCTCCCATTTATCTGATTTTCTAAAAACTCAGTTTCCAAGAAGCGGGCATGGCGAGAAACAAAAACCTTTTGTTCCTCTGCGTAATAGAAAAGATACCCCTTGGAGTTCTTTGGGTATCCCACAAACTTACACTGTACCGAACGTGCCTCGAGCTTGTCCGCATGCTGCTTTTTTACAAAAGCTGGACACCCCCATGTCTTAAAGTGTTTAAGACTGGGTTTCTTCCCACTCCACATCTGATATGGTGTGGTAGGCACTGACTTAGTAGGAACTTGGTTTAAAAGATATGCAGCTGTTTCTAGTGCATAACTCCAGAAGGATCGCGGCAACTCAGCCTTACTCATCATGGAACGAACCATATCCAATAGGGTTCGATTCCTCCTTTCCGATACACCGTTGTGTTGTGGTGTGTATGGAGGAGTAAGCTGAGAGAGAATTCCATTCTCTTTTAAGAAGCCCAGAAACTCGGCACTCAAGTATTCGCCACCTCGATCAGATCTCAGTGTCTTGATACTTTTGCCTGTTTATTTTTCAACTTCATTCTTGTATTCCTGAAATTTCTCAAAGGCCTCGGATTTGTGCTTCATCAAGAAGACATGCCCATACCTAGAGAAATCATCTGTGAAAGTAATGAAGTATGAATAACTACTTCGCGCATATATAGACATTGGACCACACACATCACTGTGTATGAGTCCCAAGAGCTCGCTCGCTCTTTCTCCGTGTCCAGTGAACGGAGCCTTTGTCATCTTTCCCATGAGACAAGATTCACAAGTGGCATAAGACCGGTACTCGAACGGATCCAAGTATCCTTCTTTATGTAACTTTGTCAACCGTGTCTTATTAATGTGACCCAGTCTACAATGCCATAAGAAAGCCTGATTTGTTTCCGGAGACTTTCTTTTAAGTGTGTTCTGGACACTGAAGACCTGAGCTTGATTCAAAACGTATATACCGTATTTTAATGTACCTGACCCAATCAGTACTTGATTTAGGTGGATGTTTACTACATCGCTTACAAAAGTAAAATCATATCCTTCCTTAGAAAGTAAGGATATAGATATGATGTTACAAGTCGCACCTGGTATATAAAAACAGTTACGCAGAATCAATATCTGCCTAGTTGTCAGTCCTAGATGATATTCCCCTACGGATTCAGCATACATGCTCATTCCGTTAGCAACTCTGAGAGCCATATCACCTTTCCTTATAACCCTACGGTTTCTCAAAGCCTGTAACGAATTCTAGATATGAGATCCTGATCTGGTATCCAATACCCAGGAAGTAGGGTTAACTGACATACAGTTCTCTATCACAAACACACCCGAAGCCGAAGCCACAACATGCTTCGAATTCTGGCTACTGGCTTTGCAAGCCCTGCAATCCTTCTGTCCATGTTCATTCCCGTAACAATAGGAACATCCCTCTTTTACTGCATCCATTCCTGAAACTTATGCCCTTCTCTTTCTTTCTACTTCCCTGGTTTCCTTCAGGGTAGTAGGTAAAGACTGTTGAACTAAGTCAGCGTCTGACCCGTTCTTCAACGTGGTCTTCAGGTCCGAGAGCTCAAAAGAGCTGGTCTCTGTAAGGACGTTGCCCCCTACAGATGACCCAATAGCCAACCTCACTGGAAGAAATTCGTTCGAGGTCTCATATCTTGCGATACGAGATTGCTCTCCATATAAAACTTTGTTATGGAGGAAAATAGAAGCTGAGTCCATCTTCTCGTGCTGCCTCTGGTATATACCATCAACTGAGGCTAACACGAGGCCCTTGGCTTTCGCACAGTCTTCTTCCGATATCCTACAGATATCAATATCCGTTACAGGAGAAACTGGACCTGAGACGGCAGGGGTTAGATCAGTCCAGAGGTGTTCCAGTTTGTCCTGGGCAATGGACATCTGGACAGACCTTTTCCAGTCATAACAGTCAGATTCAGTCATTTTATTATCCAGATGTAACCAAGATGCGGTCACTGGGTCGCTGCAATTAAGAGAGAGAGAAGAAAACACTTAGCATGATACTCTTGCAAGTTTAGATTGGTTTTTTAATTTATCTAAACAGGATGGCTCCCACTGTCTCTCGAATCCCTCCCCAAACCATAAAGGAAGAATTAGTCAGGATCAATCTCACCGTACAATGCTTGCTTAACCGTTCAGCCAGGCCAGTGTCGGTACTTCGAGGGAGGTTTTCCAACGCTTTCGCGAAGTTCCTTAATTAAGTAACCTATTGTCCCTATGGGCGTAGCCCCGCTAACACCTTTCAGACACCTACTAGGTTTATAGCATTGATCGTTAAGTGAGAGATTTCCTGAGGAGTAGCATATACTCACAGTAGGATCGGGATCCAAATATCATCGCGTGATAAAACCGAAGGAATCCTACCAGAATCATCACACTCCAAATGGTATGCAGCGCTAGCAAGGTTCAGTGCTTATGAAACTCCCGATGTGGATTTTTGCCCCATGCACTTATGACTTGGACTAAGGCCAACAAATCATAAGTCACATGTCAAGTTCTACCCGTCGTTATCCAGGTTAATTTGAACCCACCCGTATATACCCTTGACTATGGCCAACAAAGCAATACGACTGTCCCAAACCAATGCATTCTATCTATGCAACATATGAATACCCACCAGCTACCAAACACTGTGCCTTGACTAAGGCCAACAAACACAGCTTGAATACTGTTGAATATTCATATGAAACGACGGAGGGCTATGGATGGTTTTGGCGAAACCGTGAACGTAGTGAACTTAATATAGTCGATGGAACGAGATAGCTTTTAAAAGGAGTGGTTCAAGCCCCGCGTTTAAAATGCTTGTTTTTGAAAAGAACCGAGTGGGTTTCAAAGTGTTCCAATGACTTTTACTTGGTTTATTTTCTTGCATTAGTTCTTTTAATGCGTCCCACCATTTAATCCTACCATTGCAGAAAACAACCAAAATATGACGTACGCTTATGCCATTCGCATTCGCCACAGGGCCCCGTCATCACCCGTTAGGTTACTTAACTAACGACAGAGCGGGGGCTGGGCTAGCGCGGCTGTAAAACATAAGCAACGCCTAAATAGTTATCATATATAAATATATAGCAATGATATACATTACAGATCACAGATGAACACTTTGGATATACTAGGAATCCGCGATTCGTTTGAGCCTGCAACGAAAAACGGATTACACGGTCGCGATGAATAGCCAAACCCCACCCTAGACCCCTACGGGTGCGGCAAACTACCCGCCAAGTAACCGAAGCGAAGCAACCTCCCTCAACACCGTAAGTGGGCCACTCGGCACTTCGAGGTACCCGGTAGTTTGTGCACCCCACCTTGGGTCTATCCTAGGAGCAAAAACAGTAAAAAGAAATTATACAATGACGGCTACAACCCCGACCCGGTTGTGCGGCCAAACAAATAATATTACATCAATTTACATATTTTACAATGAATGAAAGAAAAAGAAACTCTTATCTCACACCCATTCCCGGCTATTCATCCGCGACAATCCATCAAGTTCATATACACAAACCATCAACATTACAGATCACAGATATGTAAAACCCCCACTAATCGACTTATAGCGATTAGTAGACGTTCAATACATATATCACATCACAGAAAATATCCATTAGCCAAGTGTACGGAATACCGATCAAAAATACAGATTCCACCCCAAAAGTCAATTTGCTTTCTGGAAAATCTGGGTAGAAAAACCATGTATTAAAAATCCCAAAACATCCAAACAAAAACACTGCACCAAACCCGATCCAGTGCCGAGTCAAAACGGCGGCGGAACCGCGGCAATGAGCATGTCATTGCCGCGGAACCGGGGTCGTTTGATCGAATCACTGGATCATTTTTCTGCAGTGTTTTCACAAAACCCTGAGACGATTTTTCATATATTTTAAAACACTTTTTGAACAGTATAAAAATCGACAGAAACTTGAGGTTTTGCGGATGTGTTTTGCGACTTTTTTCCGATCGATGTTCTTAACACTTTGCTAACTTACTAGTTTATGTTTAACCTGTCTCTGATACCACTGTAAGTCCACGTTGCTCATCCCGGTTCTTACGGGGAGGCGGAAACAGAGAAAAATAATGATTTTGGCGCTTGGCAACATGGACTAAAAGCAGGATCTTTGCTAAACTAGAAACTAGTAAACACTAAGAGGTTTTATCTACTATGCTGTAGAAAGTATACCTCACAGAACTGGTCCTTCGGGTCTTCATCCCGCTGTCCCACTCGTCCATCCAAGCTCCAAGCGTCGATTCGGACCTTGGGCACCTCCGCGGCCTTCTTGAGTCGAAGACGATCCACTCGAGAGTTGTACACTAAGGTTCGCCTCAAGCTAAGGCAACTAGGGCAAAGAGATTGCCAATCTAAATGCCTTAGGTTGTGTAGAAGAGATAGATGGATGTGTTTGTCTATGTGGATTCTTTTTCTGTCAACACATGAGATCAAAAGAAGAGATCAAGAGGAGGAAGAAGAAGGAGAAAGTTTGCAACCATGGAGCTTTTCTTTTTCTTCTTACTTCATGAGAGAGAATGAGAAGAGAATAATGAAAAAGATTAAGCCCAAAAAAAGAAATGAACCATGGTTGCAATAATACACAATAATCATCATTACTAATCCTATCATGAAAGACTTGATGGCACATTGAATTGACCATTATCATAACACAAGAAATAAAAAGAAAATAAAAGAAGAGTGTAGATCCCTCTTGAAGGTCAATGGTCAACACGGTCAACGGGTCAACAAAGTCAAGAGGGGTCTAAGTGGTCAAATGGTCAATGCAATTAGCCATCACTAATCTATCACTAAAAGGATTAGTAAACAATGTCTCCCTACTCATAACGGTTTTGACCAAACGAATTGTCAAAACCCTAATGAGTGTGCCACATTACGGTTTTGGCCGAACCAACTGCCAAAACCCTAATGGGGCACCTCCTCCTTCATCACTCCTCAAAAACTGTGCATACACACCCGCATCCGCATTCCGTAGAATGTGAATGCACAGAAGACAAATCAAATCCATCTGTGCAATACTAGGATCTGGTTTAAACCAAAGCCCACTAGTATTGCCTGCCCGAACAACATACGCACACAAGTGCATGTAAGTGATCGTAGCCCTGCCGTAAAACCATACGGCCTCTACACGTTTCGCTCAGTGCAGGGAAACTCTCTGTGTGGGACTCTAAAGACTCGACACTACGCTGACAGTGGGTTTAACCACAGACCGCAAGCGGCACTAGCTGTACGTAACGGTCCCCAGGTAGATGTCGATAAGAAGGCCGATGAGGTAAATCCATCCGAACTCCTACTGATCCTGAATGTGACAATCTCCGTACAGTCCGATCTGTTCGTCTGATATGTTGCATGGCGAGCCTAGGGGGCGGTGAACGTCAGTCCCCTAATAGCGGTACAAGTCGTGTCGGAGTGTAGCCCAGAACACCCTGAGATAACACTGGAAACCTACCAGTATATCTCGCTTGCCCTGGCCAGGGACTACTTGCGTAATGGCTCTCCTAGACATAGCGCGATGTCAACCCCTAATACCGGGAGAGATGAATCCTGTCTAACCGTCACTGCCTCCAAGTGCTTCGGGACTGCACCTAACTACTACCTGTTTGCATGACTCCTTTGAGCCGTGGTAGGGTAGTAATCTAAGTACAGTGGGAACACACTCGAGGCGAAGTGACAGTGTCAAGTCGGCGGACTAAGCTGTACTCATGTCACCTGGGAACTGATAACTGACGATAGGTATAATACCAACCAACAGTTCCCGACGAGTCCTGTCCAGTATACTCGTAACCTAACGAGCACCCGCATACTATCTCAAGTACGATGTACTGACGGCTGTGGGACAGACCGTCTCCCCCGCTGGGATGAGAAGCGCATACGCTAGTCTACTCCGGAGTATCGATGCCCTGTCTCGATAGTCCAACGACTAGGGACCTGTATAAGGATATGCTTATGGATTACCCAGCCCCCACGAGTGTGAGCGCCATCACAACGCTGGTAATCAAGCAAAGATCCTAAGGGCTCTACTAATATGTATATAAGCGATATGCTAAAAGAAACACATGCACATATTGAAGTAGAGACAAACCAAGTAGCATACTACCATTTTGAGCAAGATTGTCTATAAAACTGTGAATATCCCAAGCTTCCATCAAGTAATATACAAGCTAGTATGATACAGTAATGACCTCTAGGGCATATACACTAACAATTACTACCCTACCACGGCTCAAAGGAGTCGTGCAAACAGGTTTTAGTTGGGTACAGTTCCAAGACACATGGAGGCTGTGAGCGGATCGTCAAGGATTCATCTCTCCCAGTATTGGGGGTAGATGTCGCATTGTGCACTGGTGGCCATCACCAGAAATTTGTTGACAAGGTAGACAAGATTTGCTAATTTGGATCAGTAGTTTCTCAGTGAGTGATGGGCTTCACACCGACATGGCCTATCGCGTTATTAAGGGTCTGACTTTATCCATTCCCCTAGACCCGATATGCGATACTTTTATACAAACAGACCGGACTGTACAGAGATTGTCACAGACAGGATCAGTAGGGGTACGGATAAGTTTGCTCGTCGGCCTTCCTTTCATTCAATACCTGGGTAGCCGTTACGTATAGCTAGTGCCGCTGACGTGCTTGTTGTTAAACCCACTGCCAGCGTATTGTCAAGTCTTTAAAGTCCCACACAAAGAGTTTTCCCGATTCAGACGATATGATTTAGATGATATATGTAGGTACATATAGGTGTCCGATTAAATATATGTACCGGCTACACGAACTTTAATCGGACGGTTGATAATACTAGCGACTTAGGATTAAGCTGGATTGTTAAATCAAGTTTTGATTTAATAATTTATATATAAATATATATATATATATATATATTTGTGTGTGTATGTGTATTATAGTATTATTGTTCACTATTCATTTTTGTCTCTTGGCTATTCATTTTTTATATGGATACGCGTATATGTATTTTGATACATATACCGGGTTATATTCCCTATTTATACGGAATTTGTTCTGGAAGATGGACACCTCATTTGTGAATATTCATTTATGAATATTCATAAAATGAGGTGAGATGGCACTGAGCATGCTTGAAGACATGTAGAAAGGAATGGGTTTCATTAGTTTATTACAAAATGTTGTGAGATTTTTTATTTGGATGGTGGTGAAAAATATGAAGTCATTCTATTATTCTTCATGATTATTCTCTCATGGTTTTATATACTTGCTCATGGCTGAGTTTCTTCATCTCCTCCTCCTTCTTTACTTGCTCTCTTGAGCTTTAGTTTTGAGAGAAAATTATAGTAGAATATTCCTACATCCCCACTCTCCATTCCTACCGAGCTTGGAGTGTCGGTTGCTTCACTAGGTTAAGCTGGAGCTTGGATCGGTTCTCTCGGGTGGATCATCTTTGGCGAAGGAGGACGGGCTTGCAAGTGCGATCCAGAACTCTTTAGAGCATGCTAGAGTCCAACCTAATTGGAGCAAACGAAGACGCTACAAAAGTTATGATTTTTATCTTGTTGTTTTTCTAGTTTAGGTGTTTGGAGTATATTCTTAGGTGTTAAGTTTCTAGTTCCATGAAATTTTTGTTTTTGGATTCAGTATTGGCCACGGGTTAGCGGCAAGGGCACTAGGAACTTTCGGGAAGTCACCACTTCCTATGGCCTGCTAATATAGCAGGGTCATCATCACATGATGCAAGCCTCTATGTCATCGATTATGAGAAAACCTAAGTATCTCTCGGGTGGATGGTTATCTACTAAATCCGCGGAGTGGTTAAGGTTTGTGATGGTCAATTGAATCTCTAGGTTCAACTAAATCTTTAGCAACCGTTTATGGTTCTAGAATCACTTCCAGTTCTACCATACTTCACTAATTTCTTTTGCAAGAAATTGCTTTTATAAAAAGGTGGGGTGTCGAGAACAAATCAACTTTTGATCCCAAAAATAGTAGAAATTAAACCCTTGCTAAAGCTTGGAATATCCCACAAGCTGCCTGTAACGTTTTGAAAATCGTTTCGGTGAAATTTCGAAAAAAACGGTAAAATAAGGGGGTTTTCTGTAAAAAGTCAAAATGCAAATATCTTTATTATAAAATTAAATATACATATTCTAGCTATGTAATTGCTAGTATTTGGTGTTTATTGAGCCACTGGTGAAATTTCAAATTTTCTGAAAAATTTTCCGAAATTAATTATTTTAATATTATTTTAAGCCGTCACTAATATATTTAATTAGGGAAAATTACAAATTGGAATGAGTTGAAACAAATTTTGTGCATCATAACACATTAAACAAAATTTTATCATATTGTTTCTGAAACGAAATGGTTTGCCAAACGGTTTAGAAAATAAAAGAAAACTAAATAATTAAGAAATGTGATTAATATATGTGATATTGAGTGTTGTCTTGACTTGGAAAAAAATTCTACACTCACCTGTCCCTTAAATGGCCGAGCCCCACATCACACATCAACAGCCTCCCAAGTTAATTTAACTCATTACTCACAAAAAAAAGAAGAAGAAAAAGAGAGAAGATTGAACATATTAATTAATGAAGTATGGGATGTTTGACTTTAATGTACACATATTTCTCGCTCTCCCCCACTTCCACTCACAGCAGCCCCTCCCTCTTTGGCCGAACCTCCTGCTGTAATCCCCCCCTTCTCCATCTCTTCTCACTTAAAAATATCTCCAATTTCATGAAAAATCCTCCAATGATCAACAATTAATTCACAATTCAAAGCAAACCCTTTATCTATCTCTTCTTAGCCAATTTCTAGCATTGATCTTGGAGCTTGGAAGCAAGTTTTGGAGGTCATGTTGCATGCTAGATCTCTTGTTTTGTGAGGTATAAACCTTAACCTATGTTTTGATTGTTGGTTAATTACTCCAATTTAGTTAAATTTGGTGTTTAATTTTGGTTCTAGTTGCTAACTTGAAAATTTAAGTTTAGGGTTGGATCTAGTTAGGGTTTTGATCATTTATTTGTGGTGGTGAGTTGTAGTTTAACATGTTAGATCATGTAAAAGATAAGCTAGTTGCTAGGTTGCTAATTGTTAAATTAAAATTTTGCTAAATATGCTTTTTTTTTTGCTAACTAGGTTTTTGAAATTAAATTACAATGTGGGATTAAAATCTAAATTAAGGTTTCATGTCATTATTAATATTATAATGAGTGGTTTAATGATTTTGGTTGATGCAAAACCAAGCTTAATTGATAAATTGTGAATTTTGCTTTAAAAGGTATTAAAAATTGATATTTTTGCAAACTAGGATTTTGAAAATTATGCAAATTTATGAGATTAAATTATGGAAATGGTTTTTATGACTTATTTAAGTTATTTAATAAGTATTATGGCCGCTAGAATTGTTTAAACATCGAGTTTTGTACTAAAACGGGTAATTTTGCTGGCTAGTTTTTCGGAAAAAACGGCTTTTAAAATGAATTTGGGGTTTTTGTGAGTTTTAACCTATTTTATATTAAAATTAGTGTTCGTGAATGTGCAAATGGGTGTATTTGGGTTTTTCTCGATGGTCTGACGTTTGTACGCCGACTTCGAGGGTTTTTGGGTTGATTGTGGAAGCAACCATAGGTTTTGACCTATGTGGGATTCGTGTGTCGTTTTGGTCATGAGTCAGATTTTAATGCGATACGATGCGTTGTGATATGTAGGTACCCCCATGTGGACTTCGAGACGGCAAGCAAGCGCATGGCGACGTCGGCACCGGCGAGCGAGGACCAGGTGAGTAGATTTATATCTACGGGGAGAAGTCGGATGGATGGCGTATAGCACCCCCGCAGTCCGTGGTGGTGTATACGGATGCGTATACACACCAAAAATTATTTATATATTATTTGGGATTAATAACGATGTTAGGATGGATATTGGTGTGTTGGATTACCTTAGTGTTGCGAACCCTAGGGTAGTGTTGCACTACACATACACACATACATATACACATACATACTTGCATACATTCCTATTTATATGTGCTCATGGGATTCTTTATAGTTGTGTGATCACATGGGTATGGGACTATGTGTTCACATACGGATTTGAGGATGATACTTGGGTTTGAGCTGAGTCGATGAGTTTTGTTTTGTGGTTGTGATATCGGTGATATGGCAGGATTCGTACTTGAGGTACGTCCTGGTGTTATAGCGGATCTTGGGACGACGATACGGGTGAATAGTGTTATTAATAAATTGGTCGACATGTGATCGTGTTATAAGATATGATATGCTAGGATATTGATACTAGGCCATATTGGGCGATGTATACCCCTTGATGATGATATGTGCTAAAGATATCGGTTTGTACGAGATTGTCGATCAGTAGTCTGATCATGAGTATATTGAGGATATTAGTATTGTACCAGACATAGGTCAGTACCCTAGACTATGATCTTGAATAAAGAGGATACCAGAGGAATGGTGTGAGGAATATGATATTGACCCGTACCCAGATTTGGGGTTGCCGTACGACGGATTTACGTACGAGCTATATCTTGATGATTGATCCGCACTCTTGACTTGGTATGTCTGATTGTAGATATGGTATCGGATATGATATTATTGAGGCGGGATCACCGACTAATATATATACAGGTATGTATATGGATCGACTCAGATGTTAGGCGGTTTCCTTACCTGTAGTCCAGCTTGTTAGCTTAGCCCTTTAGTTTAGTTTAGTTGTTAGATTAGATTCGATTCTTACCTATTTCAAAACTAACGAATCGTGGATATTTTAAAAGACAGCCCAAGAGATCCTACGGATATTTCAAAGACGTATCTTTTCATAAAAACACCGTAGCCCCTATTTTCAAAACCCCATGATTCGTGTTATTTCAAAAGGCACCATTTGTAGGACTTATATCAGATTAATGCAGGTTAGTTACAATTGCGTCTAGTATTCAGCTCCCGCTTATTATTGTGGTTCGCTTCGCATCGCATACTTATTTTATAATTTCTTATTGCAATGTTGATATCATATTGTTAGGACACCAGCACCATTACCGATGATGCGTATGTACCACGTACACTTACTTGCCGGCTCACACACATCTTCATCGGTAATTGCCATGTCACGTACACCTTAGAAAATAGTATTGCTTGACTTAGCTTGTTAGTTAGTAATTTGACATGATATTAGTGTACCTGCCTTATATGCCAGCTTAACATTGTAGTTATTACTTGTCACTTCATGCATACTGTTATTCATTGTTATGCCTATATTCATGGTTTTACATGCTATTGATGATTTGGATTCGGATTTCTATGAGATTTTCTGGATTTTGGGGGAAAACCACAAAACTTATATTAACCGATTTCTCTATTTTTAAATAAAAAGTGTGGTTTTTCCCATGATGTATGAGTCGTCCACCATGAGTTTGCTAATGGATTTCGAGACCCGATTCGAGGAGACGGATGAACCGTTTCGGGTACATGGTGGACCCGGTAAGGTACCCAGGGGCAAGAAGCGCGTGATGATGACGATGTGAGCCTGGCAGGGGAGCACTACCTACCGGTGATTTTACCCGACGCGTCGGATATCCGGAGGATACCGTCGTGGTCTTGAGATGGATGGTAGGGGCCGGTCTGGACTGACGGCGCCCTAGATAATGAGACTGTGATATTGAGATTTCGAGATATTGAGGCACAGAGACTGTGATACAGAGATATCGAGATATTGGGATAACGTTTTGTGCCGATGCTAGGCACTGTTTTATGCTGATTTCATTATGATACCTCATTTTAAAAATACAAAGGAAATCTCACTAAATTATGAAAACTGTTCTTCATTTACATGTATTCTGTTTTCATGCTTTCATACCTCATTCATATGATATATTGCTACCTGAGGCACTGACACGGGCACATGAGATTACACTCGGGTTAGATATCTACCCTAGCCTTGTTATAGGTTGCATGTTATTCTTATATTTGAGGATATATTATGATCATTGACCTAGGATTGCGTTGTTTATGCGATTTCTCTTCGTAGATGTTTTTCTATTCACGAGTTGGCAACTCACCCCCGTTGTGCCCCAGTTTCTTGCAGGTTTGCCGTACAGGTTTCATTACGGCTTTGCGGGCATAGTTTCCTTCGGGTGATTTGCTAGTAGGTGGGTTTACTTGTATCGTACCACCATTATATATCTTGTATATCATTATTCTGTTGTATCTAGAAGTTCCATCAACCAAACATGTATTTATTTTGAGATAGAGATTAGTGATGCTATTCTTTCGACCTTAGAGTCGCGCGTTATATTTCTGTGGATTTCTTGTGGTTTTGAGTTTCCTTTTGAGTTTTTAATCCTCGCCGTTGGCGTTGTATGTTATATTGCTTGTGTGGTTGTGACCATCGATTGACGAAGAGCTAGCTCCCGCTTGGGGATGCCCTCTTATTGATTTCGTATACTATTCATGTTATATCCCGTTTGGGGGCCAGTATTTACAAAGGAGACAGCCAAAATTTTCAGGAAATATTTGATGTTTTTTTAAACGCATAATTCGGCTATGTTATTAAAACTACTTGATTTAAATTGGTTTTCCTTCACTCTACTACTTTTCTTGGTTTGGATTTCTGGGTTTTCGGTTTACTTAGATTACGTACGCCTCGAGACGTTTCGTAGTTTAAGTGCCGGTCATGTTCCGTACTTTCGGGACGTGACAAAGTTGGTATCAGAGCGTTAGGTTTTACCTTCGGAGCGTAGGATGACCCTTGGTTGATGGAATAGGTGACTAAAGTAGAGTGACGTACCGTTGGTATATTCCGCGGCATATTTACGACACGCCACTCCACTTAAGAAGCCTTAGGATGTACATTTCCTTGTTCAGTATTATATTCCTTCCTGATCTAGCCTCATCGGTACCGGTTTGGTTTTGCTGCCACGATTACGGGCAGGGAGAGCTACAGCTAGAGTTGTGGTCAGCACGAGCTCGTCACGAACGAGGACTGACTAGGGCGAAATTCCGGCGACACACGATTGCGGAGATGTGTCTTTTTATTGTGATTTCGCGCCACGAGCGTTGGATGGATCGCTGTATAAGATTACTTGGACATGCCGATCAGCACTAGAGGATTGAGCCAATGATAGAGGCCGGCCAGATTTTGATGACCGTTGGTGTGTTGCTTACTCCTGATGATTGAGGCACCATTCAGCGTGCAGACGAGCGAGCCAGTTATTGCTGCGAACGACGAGATATTGCCCCAGATGCTGGAGTTAGTGCAGAATGAGTTGTACTAAGAGATGATAAAAGGTCGCTAGTCATCGAGGATGAATGACTAGGACATATGGATCGTTCGCCTACCCCGATGCGAGGTCATCAGATAAATTGATTCCAGCTAGAGACGACTTCATGCGGAGACGTTGGGAGTCGACAGAGATGATCGAATGTCAGAAACCTATTATTCCAAATTTAAAGTAGTCGGAAAGACATGCAGGAAATTCTATGGTCCCTCTAGAAGAATGAAACCCTAACTCGACTTAATGACCGTGTGAAATCCTTTGAATCTTCGGGTTTGCGGCAGTTCTACGGCGCCATTAGTGAGGCTTGGGTTTGCCCTTCTACGGCTGGACCACTGAGGCTGTGGTATGTACTCGATACTATTACACTGTGCCCAAGATGTTGAGCTCTTGGGGGATTATGAGGTTTTGACGACTCGATCGGATGGCTCGACTTAATTCGGATGCTAGGTGGTGAGATGCATTTCTTGGGAGACTCCAGGTACGAGGATCACCATTGGAGCTCAGTCCATGCAGCCGCGATGAGACGAGTCCGAAGCAGTCGACATTAAAGAAAGTGAAGTAAGAGGTTCGTACCAGGTCTAGATGAGATGACGTTCCACTCCGCCGACATCAGAAATGTGATGCGTATGCCGAGGCATTGTACTAGGGTATACCTTCCAGAAGGAGTCGCGTGGAGTATGAGTATGCAGCCGTTCCAGAACGAGAACAGATCTAGTAAGGGACGATGACTTCCGGACAGTTCGGTAGAGACGAGATTTGGGAGAGATCTCGATAGGACCTTTCTGGAATAAATTACGAGAAGACTTGGACCCAGTAGTGGTCATGCTATGCACACCGGCAGGACAGAGTTCAGGATCGTCGACGAGACATGCTATGAGTGACCACGACGGTTGGCCAGAGTTTCTTGGAAGATGTGCTTGAGCGGGACTGTTCCGCCATACTTGATTTTGGGTATTTTGGGCGATCTATTCGCATGATTGATTTTGATGATTGAGTTTCATGATATTTGTTTTCATGGACCATGATTGCACCTACTGAGTATTTACGATTTTGCACAGTTGTTGCACTTGACATCGTTTTCGTGCCTTGGTTTCTCATGTTTATGATTTTATGGGTTTCATACAGTTGAGTTGATTTTGTGCATATGTACGCACACGATTTGGTTCTTGCACTCGGTATGGTTCACATATGCTTGCAGTGCAGTGATTCGGATTTTGTGCACTTAGATGCACTGGACTTCGATTTCGATTGTGATACTCGATATTGTTTTGTGCACTTTGTGCACCTGATTGGATTTTGCGCATGTTCGGCACTTGATATTGGATTTCATGATTTCATGCATGATGGATGCACCAGATTTGGATTTTTAGCGCATGTTGGGCGCCTGTTATGAGATGCGATTTGGTACACACCAGATGCACTGAATCGGGATTTTTCGTGCATGTCAGATGCACCTGATTTTGCTGTCAGGCACACCCGTTGCCTATGAATGATGTTGTGTGTACACCCGTTGCACCTAGATGTTGTTTCTGTGCGCATGTATGGCACATTTATAGATTTTTATATCCGTGCGCACTTGACGCACGTAGTATTCATATATATTTATGACTGATTTCTTATGGAGCAGTACGTTTTTATGATGTTGCTATGTGTTTTCGTATTGAGCAGGACTAGTCAGAGGACAGTACCTGAATATATTTTACATGTATAGTTTCGAGTTATATCATATTGGTTTTGCTTGGATTTGGTATTGATGTCTGCCCCATGACTCCGATGATTGCGGGATGCTTGACGGATTTCCGATTTGAGTTATATGCTCATTTTTCATGCGCATCCGTTGCGCTACGATTTGTTTTATGTATTTATGATTTCGGAGCCCCGGCGATTTGATGGTTTTGGCTGAAATATTTTAGTATTTGGGGGATGTTTTAATTTAAATTCGGGGACCGAATTTCTTTAAGGGGGTAAGATTGTAACGTTTTGAAAATCGTTTCGGTGAAATTTCGAAAAAAACGGTAAAATAAGGGGGTTTTCTGTAAAAAGTCAAAATACAAATATCTTTATTATAAAATTAAATATACATATTCTAGCTATGTAATTGCTGGTATTTGGTGTTTATTGAGCCACTGGTAAAATTTCAAATTTTCTGAAAAATTTTCCGAAATTAATTATTTTAATATTATTTTAAGCCGTCACTAATATATTTAATTAGGGAAAATTACAAATTGGAATGAGTTGAAACAAATTTTGTACATCATAACACATTAAAAAAAAATTTATCATATTGTTTCTGAAACGAAATGGTTTGCCAAAATGGTTTAGAAAATAAAAGAAAACTAAATAATTAAGAAAGGTGATTAATATATATGATATTGAGTGTTGTCTTGACTTGGAAAAAAATTCTACACTCACCTATCCCTTAAATGGCCGAGCCCCACATCACACATCAACAGCCTCCCAAGTTAATTTAACTCATTACTCACAAAAAAAAAAGAAGAAAAAGAGAGAAGGATGAACATATTAATTAATGAAGTATGGGATGTTTGACTTTAATGTACACATATTTCTCGCTCTCCCCCACTTCCACTCACAGCAGCCCCTCCCTCTTCGGCCGAACCTCCTGCTGCAATCCCCCCCTTCTCCATCTCTTCTCACTTAAAAATATCTCCAATTTCATCAAAAATCCTCCAAGGATCAACAATTAATTCACAATTCAAAGCAAACCCTTTATCTATCTCTTCTTAGCCAATTTCTAGCATTGATCTTGGAGCTTGGAAGCAAGTTTTGGAGGTCATGTTGCATGCTAGATCTCTTGTTTTGTGAGGTATAAACCTTAACCTATGTTTTGATTGTTGGTTAATTACTCCGATTTAGTTAAATTTGGTGTTTAATTTTGGTTCTAGTTGCTAAGTTGAAAATTTAAGTTTAGGGTTGGATATAGTTAGGGTTTTGATCATTTATTTGTGGTCGTGAGTTGTAGTTTAATATGTTAAATCATGTAAAAGATAAGCTAGTTGCTAGGTTGCTAATTGTTAAATTAAAATTTTGCTAACTATGCTTTTTTTTTTGCTAACTAGGTTTTTGAAATTAAATTACAATGTGGGATTAAAATCTAAATTAAGGTTTCATGTCATTATTAATATTATAATAAGTGGTTTAATGATTTTGGTTGATGCAAAACCAAGTTTAATTGATAAATTGTGAATTTTGCTTTAAAAGGTATTAAAAATTGATATTTTTGCAAACTAGGATTTTGGAAATTATGCAAATTTATGAGATTAAATTATGGAAATGGTTTTTATGACTTATTTAAGTTATTTAATAAGTATTATGGCCGCTAGAATTGTTTAAACATCGAGTTTTGTACTAAAACGGGTAATTTTGCTTGCTAGTTTTTCGGAAAAAATGGCTTTTAAAGTGAATTTGGGGTTTTTGTGAGTTTTAACCTATTTTATATTAAAATTAGTGTTCGTGAATGTGCAAATGAGTGTATTTGGGTTTTTCTCGATGGTCTGACGTTTGTACGCCGACTTCGAGGGTTTTTGGGTTGATTGTGGAAGCAACCATAGGTTTTGACCCATGTGGGATTCGTGTGTCGTTTTGGTCATGAGTCGGATTTTAATGCGATACGATGCGTTGTGATATGTAGGTACCCCCATGTGGACGTCGAGACGGCAAGCAAGCACATGGCGACGTCGGCACCGGCGAGCGAGGACCAGGTGAGTAGATTTATATCTACGGGGAGAAGTCGGGTGGATGGCGTATAGCACCCCCGCCGTCCGTGGTGGTGTATAGGGATGCGTATACACACCAAAAATTATTTATATGTTATTTGGGATTAATAATGATTTTAGGATGGATATTGGTGTGTTGGACTACCTTAGTGTTGCGAACCCTAGGGTAGTGTTGCACTACACATACACACATACATATACACATACATACTTGCATACATTCCTATTTATATGTGCTCATGGGATTCTTTATAGTTGTGTGATCACATGGGTATGGGACTATGTGTTCACATACGGATTTGAGGATGATACTTGGGATTGAGCTGAGTCGATGAGTTTTGTTTTGTGGTTGTGATATCGGTGATATGGCAGGATTCGTACTTGAGGTACGTCCTGGTGTTATAGCGGATCTTGGGACGACGATACGGGTGAATAGTGTTATTAATAAATTGGTCGACATGTGATCGTGTTATAAGATATGATATGCTAGGATATTGATACTAGGCCGTATTGGGCGATGTATACCCCTTGATGATGATATGTGCTAATGATATCGGTTTGTACGAGATTGTCGATCAGTAGTCTGATCATGAGTATATTGAGGATATTAGTATTGTACTAGACATAGGTCAGTACCCTAGACAATGATCTTGAATAAAGAGGATACCAGAGGAATGGTGTGAGGAATATGATATTGACCGGTACCCAGATTTGGGGATGCCGTACGACGGATTTACGTACGAGCTATATCTTGATGATTGATCCGCACTCTTGACTTGGGATGTCTGATTGTAGATATGGTATCGGATATGATATTATTGAGGCGGGATCACTGACTAATATATATACAGGTATGTATATGGATCGACTCAGATGTTAGGCGGTTTCCTTACCTGTAGTCCAGCTTGTTAGCTTAGCCCTTTAGTTTAGTTTAGTTGTTAGATTAGATTCGATTCTTACCTATTTCAAAACTAACGAATCGTGGGTATTTTAAAAGACAGCCCAAGGGATCCTATGGATATTTCAAAGACGTATCTTTTCATAAAAACACCGTAGCCCCTATTTTCAAAACCCCATGATTCGTGTTATTTCAAAAGGCACCATTTGTAGGACTTATATCAGATTAATGCAGGTTAGTTACAGTTGCGTCTAGTATTCAGCTCCCGCTTATTATTGTGGTTCGCTTCGCATCGCATACTTATGTTATAATTTCTTATTGCAATGTTGATATCATATTGTTAAGACACCAGCACCATTACCGACGATGCGTATGTACCACGTACACTTACTTACCGGCTCACACACATCTTCATCGGTAATTGCCATATCACGTACACCTTAGAAAATATTATTGCTTGACTTAGCTTGTTAGTTAGTAATTTGACATGATATTTGTGTACCTGCCTTATATGCCAGCTTAACATTGTAGTTATTACTTGTCACTTCATGCATACTGTTATTCATTGTTATGCCTATATTCATGGTTTTACATGCTGTTGATGATTTGGATTCGGATTTCCATAAGATTTTCTGGATTTGGGGGGAAAACCGCAAAACTTATATATACTGATTTCTCTATTTTTAAATAAAAAGTGCGGTTTTTCCCATGATGTATGAGTCGTCCACCATGAGTTTGCTGATGGATTTCGAGACCCGATTCGAGGAGACGGATGAACCGTTTCGGGTACATGGTGGACCCGGTAAGGTACGCCGGGGCAAGAAGCGCGTGATGATGACGATGTGAGCCTGGCAGGGGAGCACTACCTACCGGTGATTTTACCCGACGCGTTGGATATCCAGAGGATACCGTCATGGTCTTGAGATGGATGGTAGGGGCCGGTCTGGACCGACGGCGCCCTAGATATTGAGACTGTGATATTGAGATTTCTAGATATTGAGGCACAGAGACTGTGATACAGAGATATCGAGATATTGGGATTATGTTTTGTGCCGATGCTAGGCACTGTTTTATGCTGATTTCATTATGATACCTCATTTTAAAAATACAAAGGAAATCTCACTAAATTATGAAAACAGTTCTTCATTTACATGTATTCTGTTTTCATGCTTTCATACCTCATTCATATGATATATTGCTACCTGAGGCACTGACACGGGCAAATGAGATTACACTCGGGTTAGATATCTACCCTAGCCTTGTTATAGGTTGCATGTTATTCTTATATTTTAGGATATATTATGATCATTGACCTAGGATTGCGTTGTTTATGCGATTTCTCTTCGTAGATGTTTTTCTATTCACGAGTTGGCAACTCACCCCCGTTGTGCCCCAGTTTCTTGCAGGTTTGCCGTACAGGTTTCATTACGGCTTTGCGGGCATAGTTTCCATCGGGTGATTTGCTAGTAGGTGGGTTTATTTGTATCGTACCCCCATTATATATCTTGTATATCATTATTCTGTTGTATCTAGAAGTTCCATCAACCAAACATATATTTATTTTGAGATAGAGACCAGTGATGTTATTCTTTCGACCTTAGAGTCGCGCGTTATATTTCTGTAGATTTCTTGTGGTTTTGAGTTTCCTTTTGAGTTTGTAATCCTCGCCGTTGGTGTTGTATATTATATTGCTTGTGTGGTTGCGACCGTCGATTGACGAAGAGCTAGCTCCCGCTTGGGATGCCCTCTTATTGATTTCGTATACTATTCACGTTGTATCCCGTTTGGGGGCCAGTATTTACAAAGGAGACTCTGCCGAAATTTTCAGGAAATATTTGATTTTTTTTTAAACGCATAATTCGGCTATGTTATTAAAACTACTTGATTTAAATTGGTTTTCCTTCACTCTACTACTTTTCTTGGTTTGGATTTCGGGGTTTTCGGTTTACTTAGATTACGTACGCCTCGAGACGTTTCGTAGTTTAAGTGCCGGTCATGTTCCGTACATTCGGGACGTGACATTGCCTATTACGGAAACGTGCCTTTAGTTTTTCCGGATTGTGTTTCTAAGTATAAACCGGATAACTCTATATCTTAACAACCTTAAAATATGTTCTATATAACATATAGAATCACGGATACTACTTTAGATAGAATCATATTCAATTGATATGAAACTATTTCCAGTGCATATCCCTTAATGAAAAAGGCCACTCAGCATTACTCATCAAGGAGCGAACCCTCGAATGAGTAATCTGAGAGAGAATTAAATTCTCGATTATATAACGATGGATACCTAGTATAAGTATCCACATCTTCGAACACTTCGAAGAATCATGATACTTCCAACGTTTGGTTCTCTACTTTATTTTTATATCCTATAAACTTCTCAAAATATTTAGACTTTGCATTTCAACAAGAATGTGTGTCTAAAAACAAAGAACTCATAGGAAAACAGAACAAAGTATGAGTACCAACCCTTTGTCCATATGGACACCGGACAACATACATCACTACGTATAAGTCTTATGAGTTCACTATCATACTCTATGTGTTGTAATTTAAAAACTGTATTTTGGTTAAGAATGTATATCCCATTATTCAATACACCTTACCCAATCATCAAATGATAAAGGAAAATGTTCATAACATATTTTTCAAAATTTATATCCTACTTTATGAAATAAAGAGACGGATATATGAGTTTTTAAAATTGGTGCATTATAACGGTTATTCAAAACCAAAAGTTTGTTGATAGGCTAAACCAGGTGATTTCCCCAACAGCAACAATTGCTCCGATTTCCGACATTGAGAATCAAATCACCTTTCCAATAATCTAATCCTTCGCAGCATCTACAAGAACTTACAGATGTGAGATTTTAATCCGGTATCTATATACCCAGGAGTCAGAGTTTATTAGAAAACAGTTTTCGATTACAATCACATAGAAAACATGGAATATCAAAATGTTTCAAGGGGTGGCCGTGTATATGCCCTAGGGGCCATTATTGTATTATACTTGTATGTATATTACTTAATAGAAGCTTGGGATATTCACAGTTGTATATACAGTCTTGCTAAAAATGGTAGTATGCTACTTGGTTTGTGTCTACTTTAATATGTGTATATGTTTCTTATAACGTATCACGTATACATATTAGTAGAGCCCATAGGTTCTTTGCTTGATTACCAGCGTTATGATGGCAGTCATACTAGTAGGGGCTGGGTAGTCTATAAGCGACATCCTATACTTGTCCCTAGTCGTAGGATTATCGAGACAGGGCATCGATACTCCGGAGTAGACTAGTGTGTACGCTTCTCATCCCAGTCGGGGAGATGGTCTGTCCCACAGCCATCAGTACGTCATAGTGGAGATAGTATACATGTGCTCGTTAGGTTACGGGTACACCGGACAGGACATGCAGGGGAACTGTTGGTTGGTATTATACCCATCGTCAGTTAACAGTTCCCAGGTGATATGAGTACAGCATAGTCTGCAGACTTGACACTGCTACTTCGCCTCGAGTGTGTCCCACTGTTCTTAGATTGCTACCCTACCACAGCTCAAAGGATTCATGCAAACAGGTAGCAGTTGTGTGCAATCCCGAGCACTTAGAGGCAGTGGCGGTTAGATAGGATTCGTCTCTCCCGGTATTGGGAGTTGATATCGCACTGTGTCAGAGAGCCATTGCGCAAAGTCCCTGGCCAGGGCAAGCGAGATTTACTGGTAGGTTCCAGTAGTTTCTCAGGGTGTAACGGGCTACGCTCCGACACGACTTATACCGCTATTAGGGGACTGACGCTTGCCGCCCCTTAGGCTCGATATGCGATAGTCTTAGACGAACAGACCGGACTGTACGGAGATTGTCACATCAGACTCTGTAGGAGTTCGGATGGGTTTCCTCATCGGGCTTCTTGTCGACATCTACCTGGGGACCATTACGTACAGCTAGTGCCGCTTGCGGTCTATGGTTAAACCCACTGCCAGCGTAGTGTCGAGTCTTTAGAGTCCCACACAGAGGATTTCCCTGCTCCAGGCGAAACGATATAGAGGTCGTATAGTTTTACGACAAGGGTTCGGACGCATACGTGTTTAAACTCACGTACGACGTTCGGACAGTTTTTACCAGCCGGCTTTGGTTTAAGCCAGATTCTAATATCAGGTTATTGGATTTATACAGTCTAAAGTTTTTCCGTGTTTTCATGGATTGGAGGGGCATTCTCGTAATTTTCCGGGAAGCTTCTAGAAGCATGGTGACTTGGGAAGTAAGGTGACATTAGCATTAAATGATATTGTGACTCATTATGTGTGATTCATCATGTCATCAATGCATTATTAAATGCTTAATGACTCACATAGTGAATCACTCATAATGCATTTATGTAGCATGATGAATAATCTCATTTTATTCATTTATTCATTATGCTTCATATATCAAGTGAGAAACAATATCATATTTCATTCTTATCATCACCTTCTCTCTCCTCAAGCTCTCTCATTCTTGAAACCCCAACCATAACCTCTCATATGTTGAGATCAAGGTTTAGCTAGACTAATACATCCATAACCTCACTCTATATCCCCTAAGTAGCTTAGATTTGAACTTTGAGCAACCTAGTTATCTCAAGTTAGAGATCAAGCTTGGCGTAGGAGCTCTCGGGTGGATCGTCTTTGACTCGAGGAGGCCGTTGAGGTGCCGATGTTCCAAGGAGCCTACGAGGAGTAGAGGACAGTGATGAAGACCCGAAGGACAAGTAACGTGAGGTATAACTTCGAATCCGAGTAGTTAAACCTCTCGTAGTTTGCTAGTAACGGTTTAGATACGGTTCATGCGCTCAAGTCCATGTTACGAAGCTTTGATAATCGTTTTTCATATATTCCGCCTCCCCGCAAGTTCATGGAGTGTGTGACATGGCCTTACAGTGGTATCAGAGCTAACTAAAACATTACTAGCTTGTTAGCAACTGATTAGAACTTCGATCGTCAGAAAACGCGAAAACGAAACACCGGATACCCTAAGTTTCTATTGATTTTAAAAGTGTCGAAAAAAATTATTTGATATGCCTTAAAATTCACAGCAGGGAAATATAAGAATACTGGGAAAATACGAGATCTTAACTCGGCAAGACGGTCGCGGATCCGCGGCAAGATGGTGCTTTTGGCCGCGGATCCGCGGCGGAGTCAACACCGAGTTGACTCGGATTTTCACAGAAATTCATATTTTTTGGTTTTTTGTTTTCCTGTATATTTTGTTTCTGCCTAGGTTACTTCAGTGCTGGTTTTCTTTTGGGGTATACACGGAATATGGTAATCGATCGATGTTATAAGATATTTGCTAATTGGGTTTTTATCTGTAATGTTTAATGTGTTCGTAAACCTCCCCTAACTGCTAGTATGTCGGTTGGCAGGGTGTTGCACATTTCTGTAATGTTTACTGTTTGTGTATATGGACTTGATTGGAGTGTTGTGATGGTTAGCCGGGATTTGAGATGGGTTTAATATTCATTCATTCGATGTAAATGTAATATGATGTAATATTCTTTTACGGGGCACATCCAGGTTGCGGTTGTAGCCACCGTTGTATTATTTCTTTTTACTGTTTTTGCTCCTAGGATAGACCCAAGGTGGGGTGCACAAACTACCGGGTACTTTGAAGTGTTTAGTGGCCTACTCACGTTGTTGAGGGAGACCGCTTCACTTCGGGCACTTGGCGGGTAGTTTGCCGTACCCGTAGGGGTCTAGGGTTGGGGTAATGGCTATTCATCACAACTGTATAATCCGTCTTTTATTGCAGGCTCAAAGCAAATGCGGATTGCTAGTATATCCAATAAAGTTCATCTGTGATCTGGAATGCTTATTATTGCGTCTGACGATTGTACAATATCTATATATGATAGCTATTAGACGTCACTTATGTTTTACACCTGCGCTAGCCCAGCCCCCGCTCTGTCGTTAGTTAAGTAACCTAACGGGTGATGACGGGACCCCGTGGCGAATGCGGATGGCATAAGAGGACATGGTATTTTCGTTGTTTTCTGCAATGATAGGATAAATGATGGGACGCATTATTATAATGCAAAGAAAATAAACCAAAGTTTAATCGTTGGAACAAATTTAAAAGAAACCACTCGGTTATTTTAAAAGATCAGAATTTTTAATTGCGGAGCTTTAACCACTCCTTTTAAAAAAGTATCAGGTTCCTTCGATCATATCAAGTTCACTACGTTCACGGTTTTGCCAAAACCATTCGTAGCCCTCCGTCATTTCATATAGATAGTCAATAGTATTCAAGCTGTGTTTGTTGACTAAAGTCAAAGCACAGTGTTTGGTAGCTGTTGGATATTCATATGCAGCATAGATAGATGCGTTGGTTTGGGACAGTCGTATTACCTTGTTGACTAAAGTCAAGGGTATGTATGGGTGGGTTCAAATTAACCTGGATAATGATGGGTAGAACATGACATGTGACTTATGATTTGTTGAATAAAGTCAAGGTCATAAGAGCATGGGGAAAAATCCACATCGGGAATTTCTAAAGAAACTGAAATTTGCAGAGAGATGCATACCATTTTGGAGATTGATGAATGTTGGTAGGATTCCTTCAACATTATCATACGATGATATTTTGGATCCCGATCCTACTGTGAGTACATGCTACTTATCAGGAGATTCGTCACTTAATGATCAATGCTATAAACCAAGTAGGTGCCTAGAAAGGTGTCAGCGGGGCTATGCCCCCCCAGAGAAAAGAGGTTATTTAATTAAGGAACTTCGCGAAAGCGTTGGAAAACCTCCCTCGAAGTATCGACACCGACCTGGCTAAACGGTTAAGCAAGTATTATACGGTGAGAATAGTCCTGGCTAATTCTTCATTTATGGTTTGAAGAGGGATTCGAGAAACAGTGGGAGTCATCCTGTTTAGATAAATTAAAAACCACTCTAAACTTGCAAGAGCATCATGCTAAAAGTGTTTTCTTCTCTCTCTCTCTTAATTGCAGCGACCTTGTGACCACGACTAGGTTACATCTAGATAAAAAATTGACTGAATCTGACTTATATGACTGGCAAAGGTCTGTCCAGATGTCCATTGCCTATGACAAGCTGGACCACCCTATTACTACTCAAGATCATGCCGTCTCAGGTCCAGTTTCCACTGTCGCGGATATGGATATCCGTCAGACAAGGGAAAAGGATAAAGCGAAAGCTAAGTGCCTCATGTTAGCTTCAGTTGATGGTGTATACCAGAAGCAGCACGAGAAGATGGACTTAGTTTCCATCTTTCTCCATAACAAAGATTTATATGGAGAGCAATCTCATATCACAAGATATGAAACCTCGAACGAATTAATTCAAGCGAGGTTGGCTGACGGGTCATCTGTAGGGGACAACGTCTTTACAATGACTAGCTATATTTATGAGCTCACGGACCTGAAGACCACGTCGGAGAACGGGTCAGATACTGACTTGATTCTACAGTCTCTGCCTTCTACCCTGAAGGAAACCAGGGAAATAGAAGGAAAGGGTAGGGCAAAAGTTTTGGGACTAGATGTAGTAAAGGAGGGACGTTCCTATTGTTACGAGAATGAACATTGGTGGAAGGATTGCAGGGTTAGCAAAGCCAGTAGCCAGGATTCGAAGCATATTGTGGCTTCGGCTTCAAGTGTATTTGTAATTGAGAACTGTTTTTCAATTAACTCTACTTCCTGGGTACTAGATACCAAAGCAAGATCTCATATCTGTAATTCATTACATGCTTTGAGAAACTGTAGAGTTATGAAGGTAGGTGATTTGTCTCTCTGAGTTGCAAATGAAATGAGCGTGGACGCTGAATCCGTGGGAGAATATCGCCTAAGTTTGACAAGTGGACATATATTGATTTTACGTAACTGTTTATATATACCTAGTATGACTTGTAATATCATATCAGTGTACTCACTTTCGAGAGAGGGATATGATTTTACATTCGTAAGCGATGTAGTTAACATCCACCTAAATCAAGTTCTGATTGGGTCAGGTACATTAGATAACGGTATATACGTATTAAGTCAAGCTCAGGTTTTCAATATCCAGAATACACTTAAAAGAAAGTCTCCGGAATTAAATCAGGCTTTCTTATGGTATTGTAGACTAGGTCACATCAATGAGAGAAGGTTGACTAAGTTACATGAAGAAGGATATTTGAATCTGTTCGAATATCAATCTTATGCTACTTGTGAATCTTGTCTCATACGAAAGATGACAAAGACTCCGTTTACTGGACACGGAGTAAGAGCAAGCGAGCTCTTGGGACTCGTACACAGTGACGTGTGCGGTCCAATGTCTACACATGCGTGAAGCGGTTATTCATACTTCATTACTTTTACGGATGACTTTTCAAGGTACGGATATGTCTTCTTAATGAAACATAAATCTAAAGCTTTTGAAAAATTCCAGGAATACAAGAATGAAGTAGAAAACCAAACAGGCAAAAGTATCAAGACACTGAGATCTGATCGAGGTGGTGAATACTTAAGTGCCGAGTTCCTAGGTTACTTAAAAGAAAATGGAATTCTCTCTCAGCTTACTCCTCCATACACACCACAACATAACGGTGTATCGGAGAGACGGAACCGAACCCTATTGGATATGGTTCGTTCTATGATGAGTAACGCTGAGTTGCCGCGATCATTCTGGGGATATGCACTAGAATCAGCTGCATATCTTTTGAACCGAGTTCCAACCAAGACTGTGCCTACCACACTATATCAGATATGGAGTGGGAAGAAACCCTGTCTTAAGTATCTTAAGACATGGGGATGTCCAGCTTTTGTAAAGAAGCAGCATACGGACAAATTCGAGGCACGCTCAGTACAGTGTAAGTTTGTGGGATATCCAAAGAACTCCATGGGATATTGTTTCTATTACGCAGAGGAACAAAAGGTCTTTGTTTCTCAACATGCCCGCTTCTTGAAAACTGAGTTTTTAGAAAATAAGAAGAGTGGGAGCGCAATAGAACTGGAAGAAATTCCAGAACCACAAGCTATTATTGAAACCTTGGTAGAACAAGAAGGTTCAGGAGAACAGGACATCCCGACGCCACTCCGCAGGAGTAGTAGGCAATCTCATCCGCCCAAGAGATACTACGGTTTTCTCATAGACGGGGATAGAGAGGATTGCACTATTGACTATGATGAGCCTACTAGCTTCCACCAAGTCATTCAGAGCGGTAACTCTGTAAAATGGCTGGATACAATGCGGACCGAAATGGAGACCGAAATGGAGTCCATGTACACTAACAAAGTATGGACTTTGGACATTGCTCCGGATGGGGTAAAACCCGTAGAATGCAAATGGATCTTCAAAAAGAAGATTGGTGTAGATAGACAGGTTGAAACCTATAAGGCTAGACTTGTTGCAAAGGGTTTCCGTCAAAGACCTGGTTTGGACTATGACGAAACCTTTTCTCCAGTAGCTATGCTTAAATCCATTCAGGTCCTTCTTGCTATTGCTGCCTTCCACGATTATGAAATCTGGCAGATGGACGTAAAGACGGCCTTTCTGAATGGTAATTTGGAAGAGAGCGTCTATATGGATCAGCCAGAGGGATTCATTCAGAGTGGGAGCAGCGGTAAAGCATGCAAGCTGCTTAAGTCCATTTATGGACTAAATCAAACATCGCGGAGTTGGAACATCTGTTTTGATGATGTTGTCAAAGAATTCGACTTTATCAAAAATCCAGATGAACCATGCATATACAGTCAGATTGTAGGGAGAGTTGTAGTATTCCTCGTCTTGTACGTGGATGACATTCTCCTAATAGAAAATGATATTCCAATGTTACAGTCAGTCAAAAGATTCTTATCACAGAAATTCTTCATGATAGACCAGGGTGATGCCACCTACATTCTGGGGATCCGGATCTATCGTGATAGATCAAAAAGGATGTTGGGACTTTCGCAGTCCAAGTACATAGACACCATAGTGAAGAGATTCAAAATGGATGATTCTAAGCGCGGTAACCTACCGGCTTGTCACGGAATCACCCTCTCCAAAGAGATGTCTCCCAAGACTGATTTGGAAAGGGATCACATGTCAATTATACCCTACACTTCTGCGGTAGGCTCTATAATGTATGCGATGTTATGTACCAGACCAGATGTAGCATACGCATTGAGCGTTGTAAGCCAGTATCTGGCAAACCCAGGGGAAAATCACTAGATAGCAGTAAAGAACATTCTCAAGTACCTAAGTAGGACTAAGGAGATGTTCTTGGTGTATGGCGGAAAAGACCTCCAGATGGAGGCCTTTGCCGACTCCAGCTTCCAGAGTGACAAGGATGACTCCAATTCCATGTCAGGTTATGTCTTTACCCTCAATGGAGGGGCGGTCTATTGGAAGAGTTCCAAGCAGGGGACCGTTGCAGACTCAACAATGGAAGCGGAGTACATAGCTGCTTGCGATGCCGCAAGAGAAGCTGTCTGGATGAAGAAGTTCCTCACAGAACTTCAGGTGGTTCCTACCAGTGTTGATCCAATACCTCTGTATTGTGACAACAATGGCTCTATAGCTTTAGCGAAGGAACCCAGGTCCCATCAGAAGTCCAGACACATCTTAAGGCGGTATCACCTGATCAGGGAGATCGTCGAACGTCGATCGCCGGGAGATCGAGGTGAAAAGAGTAAAGATGGAGAATAGCATTGCTGATCCATTCACAAAGGCCATTCTTCAGACGTAGTTCGAGAGGCTATTCGAGATGATAGGTCTACGATATGCCAACTCATGGCCCTAGTGCAAGTGGGAGACTGTTAGTGTATATGCCCTAGGGGCCATTATTGTATCATACTTGTATGTATATTACTTAATGGAAGCTTAGGATATTCACAGTTGTATATACAGTCTTACTAAAAATGGTAGTATGCTACTTGGTTTGTGTCTACTTTAATATGTGTATATGTTTATTATAACGTATCACTTATACATATTAGTAGAGCCCATAGGTTCTTTGCTTGATTACCAGCATTGTGATGGCAGTCACACTAGTGGGGGTTAGGTAGTCTATAAGCAACATCCTATACTTGTCTCTAGTCATAGGATTATCGAGACAGGGCATCGATACTCCGGAGTAGACTAGTGTGTACGCTTCTCATCCCAGTCGGGGAGATGGTCTGTCCCACAGACATCAGTACGTCGTACTGGAGATAGTATACAGGTGCTCGTTAGGTTACGGGTACACCGGACAGGAATCGCAGGGGAACTGTTGGTTGGTATTATACCCATCGTCAGTTAACAGTTCCCAGGTGACAAGAGTACAGCATAGTCCGCAGACTTGACACTGCTACTTCGCCTCGAGTGTATCCCACTGTTCTTAGATTGCTACCCTACCACGGCTTGAAGGAGTCATGCAAACAGGTAGCAGTTGGGTGCAGTCCCGAGCACTTGGAGGCAGTGGCGGTTAGATAGGATTCGTCTCTCCCAGTATTGGGAGTTGATATCGCGCTGTGTCAGAGAGCCATTTCGCAAAGTCCCTGGCCAGGGCAAGCGAGATTTACTGGTAGGTTCCAGTAGTTTCTCTGGATGTAATGGGCTACGCTCCGACACGACTTATACTGCTATTAGGGGACTGACGCTTGCCGCCCCCTAGGCTCGATATGCGATAGTCTTATACGAACAGGCCGGACTGTACGGAGATTGTCACATCAGGCTCAGTAGGAGTTCGGATGGGTTTCCTCATCGGCCTTCTTATCGACATCTACCTGGGGACCGTTACGTACAGCTAGTGCCGCTTGCGGTCTGTGGTTAAACCCACTGCCAGCGTAATGTCAAGTTTTTAGAGTCCCACACAAAGGGTTTCCCTGCTCGAGGCAAAACGATATAGAGGTCGTATGGTTTTACGACAAGGGTTCGGACGCATACGTGTTTAAACGCACGTACGACGTTCGGACAGTTTTTACTAGCCGGCTTTGGTTTAAGCCAGATTCTAGTATCAGGTTATTGGATTTATACAGTCTAAAGTTTTTCCGTGATTTCACGGATTGGAGGGGCATTCTCGTAATTTTCCGGGAAGCTTCTAGAAGCATGGTGACTTGGGGGGTAAGGTGGCATTAGCATTAAATGATATTGTGACTCATTATGTGTGATTCATCATGTCATCAATGCATTATTAAATGTTTATGACTCACATAGTGAATCACTCATAATGCATTTATGTAGCATGATGAATAATCTCATTTTATTCATTTATTCATTATGCTTCATATATCAAGTGAGAAACAATATCATATTTCATTCTTATCATCACCTTCTCTCTCCTCAAGTTCTCTCATTCTTGAAACCCTAACCCTAACCTCTCATATGTTGAGATCAAGGGTTAGCTAGACTAATACATCCATAACCTCACTCTATATCCCCTAGGTAGCTTAGATTAGAACTTTGAGCAACCTAGTTATCTCAAGTTAGAGATCAAGCTTGGCGTAGGAGCTCTCGGGTGGATCTTCTTTGACTCGAGGAAGCCATTGAGGTGCCGATGTTCCAAGGAGCCTGCGAAGAGTGGAGGACAGCGATGAAGACCCGAAGGACAAGTAACGTGAGGTATAACTTCGAATCCGAGTAGTTAAAGCTCTCGTAGTTTGCTAGTAACGGTTTAGATACGATTCATGCGCTCAAGTCCGTGTTACGAATCTTTGATAATCGTTTTTCATATATTCCGCCTCCCCGCAAGTTCGTGGGGTGCGTGACATGGACTTACAAGCCGGGTATTCCAAAGCATGCCTCCTTTACTTCCCCGTGTCATAACAGTAGTTGCAATTTCCTTTTTGCTCACTTCGACCCATTTTAATGTCTCTCCATCTTACCTTTTGTATACCGAATTTAGGCTAGTTGGTTTTCTTCCTACCCTACCTTTCAGCACCAGCTTAAGGTTTGAAAAAAAACTATCCAACAAGCTTAATTGGTATATTCTCCTTATTTAAGGAGCTCTTGAACTTGAGATAAGGTAGAATGGAATGATAAATGAACAGTTCATATGTTCCAAAACCAGTGGCCATCCTCGGACTGAAACAATTTCTTCGAGTTCGTATCTAACTATACGATGGCCTTCTAAGCTATATGGATCTCTGTACCGGATACAGATGATTATGTAGAAACAAAGTGGAAGTAGGAACGGGAAGGACATGTGTGACTTTTGATGTGAGTTAGGGCAACCATGACATTCCAAAGCCGTTGATTGTAAGAAGCTTCAGTTAACTTGTTTTACGGGTTTTAGTTTAAGGTCGTTCATGGGTCGCTTCCAGAGAGAGAGAAAAGAAACACTCAGCGTGCGCTCTATCCTAGATTAGATTGGTTAATTAATTTATCTAATCCGGTCTCCTACTGTTTTGTCAAATTCTTCTTCAAACCCTGAAACGAGAACTAGCCGGGATCATTTGAATATCTCCGGAGAGTAACTATTACTCACGGTGGAATCAGGACCCAAACTATCATGGCACGGTATCGTTGACAGATGCAAACAAGTCACCTTACTCCATAGAAGGTATGCAATCATATTGCAAGTTTCAACACTTGAAACTCCCAATATCGGTTTTTACCCCTAACGACCTATGATCTTAACGGATGCCAACAAATCATAGGGCGCTAGTCAAGTTCTACCCGTCATTTCGTGATTAACTCGAACCCAACTGTACAAGCCCTTGACGGTTGCCAACAAAGCTATGCGACTATCCCTTCTAACCGCATCTTATGCAAACATGAAGATGTCACTTAGCTACCGTACACTCGTCTTGACGGATGCCAACAAACGCAGCACGAATACTAAGTACTCTACTTTCTGAAATGACAGAGGGTTACAGTTTGTTTTGAAGAAAACCTTTAACGTAATGAACTTGATATCGTCGAAAGAACCGAGTGGTTTTGCAAATTTATAATAACATAAACTTTTGCTTAAGAACGTACTCCCGGTGAAGGGATCAAGGAATTTTCCTCATCGAATGAGCTGAAGGATATTCCTAACCAAATATTGCTATGCAAAGCAAAAGAATACGTCTATAATTTTCTTTTGTAAAAAGTTGGTTCCATTAACGTATTTTGGGTTTGTTTTCTTTGCATTAATCCTAATTAATGCAATCCCATCAATTAGATAATCTCATATTATCTAATATCTTCTCACACCTTTCCAGAAAAAGCATGATATGAAAAGAAAAATATAATGAGCATACACGCCATCCGCATTCGCCACGAGGCCCCGGGTCTTCACCGTAAGGTTACTTAACTTACGGCAGGATGGGGGCAGGGCTAGCGTGGGTGCAAAAAGTATATAACATTTATTTATATATCATATATATATCATCCCAGGCAGATAATCAACATCACAGGTATGCGGTAAATATCATCACAGGAAGGTAATCACATTACAGGCATGTAATGAACATCACAGACTATGGAAAAGCAGATATACTAGGAATAACGTGTTTCAGTTGAGCCGATCATGAAACACGAAATTCTACGGTCGTGCGAATATCCCATACATTCTCAATCCCTAAACCCTACAAGCACGGTAAGTCACCCGCCAATCTTAGTAGTGAGGTAACCTGCACTCAATTTCATGAGTGGGCTACCCATAGCTATCTAGAACCCAGTAACTTAGGCACTCCTCCGTGGGTCATACCCAACCCCCTACAAGTGTGGCGAACTACCTGCCAATTCTAAAATAGGGTAATCCGGATCTCAACTCCTTAAGATTTCCACCCACTGTATTCTAGAATCCGGTGATCCATGCGCTTCTCCGCAGGGTATCATAGTACATTAATCAAAATATATATATCAAGTGGCAACATCAACCTCAACCCAGAAGTATCCTAATGAAAAAATATACAACTATTTGTAACGACGACCACGATCCGGCCGCTCGTCCCAAAATAATGAAATACATATATAACAATTATATAAGTATCTCACATGAGGGGCTATTCATCCGACAATCTGCCAAACCAGAACACAAGAACCACAATATCACACTATTGCAAATATCGCAAATAACAAGTGTGCAACCCTGTCAAATTGATTGCATCAATTCGGCGACGTTTAGCAACACAAAACTTTATCCGCGAAACAAAAACGATGCTATATTTTTTATCGCAAAACTTTTCGAACACTACGATGATCAAATCAAAATCTAGAGCAAAACAAAGTATCACAAAAATCCTATTTCTAAACAATTCAGCCACTATAGATGTAGGAATGCCTAGCACGACAGCAAGGTTTCGGGAGGTATCGTCCATGCCATTTTGAAAAATTTGCTATGCTAAACAACCCTAACCCTAGAATCTTAACTAGAGATTTAGACAATACAACATGTAAACTACTTTACATCTAAGTGAATATGGAATACAACCTTTGTAGACCTGTCCTTCACTTCAATAGCTCTGAGTGGTAGTCCCTTCGCTCCAAGTAGTGATCTTGCGGACTCTAGAATGGCTCCACAAGATGAAAGGGACAAGCTTGCACGAAGTCTTCGAGGCCGAAGATGATCTACGTCGAGGAGACGCTAACTCAAGCTACATCTTCACTAATTAGGGATTAGTGAAGCTAACACCCTAAACTAAATGGCTAATCTAGTAGAGGATGATGAAGTAGGATTTTTGCTCACTTTAGAATTAATTTTCTCACTATTATTTTTCTCCTCTCAAAAACCTAGAGAGCTAAGCTCTTGATGAAGAAGAAGATGAAGAGATAAGGCCAATAATGTTATGGCAACCATGGGTGAGAAAATATCATATACTAACTCATGTAGAGACATAACCATGGCTAATGAGAATGGATGAGTTAATAAATATCTTAAGTAAAACAAAATTAGTGGACTAAGTCAATGGATCTCCAAGCTTCTACAAGCTTCATGCCATGTGACCAATTTCCCTCTAATTTGGATTTAGTTTAAATAAATAAACCTCACATTATCATGAGCATGGTGTGAGTCTCATACACCCATGTAATGTGTATCATCAAGCATGACACAAAAAAGAAAACACAAATAATATATATCACATATATATTAAGTGTGCACATGTGAGAAAAGAAATGCATAAGTGAGCAAATATTAGCTAATGTAAATTAGCATATCAAATATACAATTATATATTAAATTATTAAATCAACATTTGATTTAATAATCCGGTTATATCATATATAACCGACTAATATCATATGTATCAACTTATCGAATCAACACTTGATTCGACAACCCGGCTATATC
Organism: Agapanthus africanus; assembly: GCA_030015575.1. Taxonomy (NCBI): domain Eukaryota; kingdom Viridiplantae; phylum Streptophyta; class Magnoliopsida; order Asparagales; family Amaryllidaceae; genus Agapanthus; species Agapanthus africanus. Next base: position 822,865,122 of record CM057338.1, on the reverse strand, counting down.
ACATATATCCGACCGATATCATATATCGCAAGAATAGAATACGGTATCACATAGTCGTATTATTCTCGGTCCCGCACATATCACATATGTGCTCCTACTTCGTTTTTCCTGAGCCAGTAAACCTCTGTGTAGGACTCTAAAGACTCATCAATACGCCAGCAGTAGGTGATGATCATATCAGTCACCCACAAGCCGTCAGCGGTACTAGCTGGACGTAACGGCTACCCGGGTATTGAACGATCAGAAGATAAACAAGTAAGACTTCTCTAACTCCTGTAAAGCCTATCAGTAACACTACCGTACAGTCCGGTCTCTTCGTCTGATATGTCGCATATCGAGTCTAGGGGTGGTAAACATCAGACCCCAGTAACCGATAAGTCGTGCCAATTTGAAGCTCATAACGGGTCGAGAAACTACTAATAACATTTACCAGTAGATCTCTATATCAGCCCTGGCCAGGGACTTCCTGTTATAACCAATCGAGCACAGCGCAACATCAACTCCCAATACCGGGAGAGACGAATCCCCTCCTATCGCTCATTGCCTCCATATGATTTGGGACTGTACCCAAAAGCCACCGTTTTGCACGTTCTCTTGAACGTGGCAAGGTGGAAATCAAAGCACAGTTGGAATCCCACAAGACTCTATGACGATCTCGGGTCTACAGACTAACCTGTACCAATGTCACCATAGAACTGCTATATGACGATAGGTATAATACCAATTAGGAGTTCTCGGCGAGTCTGTTCAGTGTACTCAGTATCCACTGAGCACCCGTATACCATCTTTGATGTTAAACTATAAGTGCACGGTGGTGCCCCGGCCGTCGATCCGACGCCGGAAACGCGGAAACAAGAACTTTGCAAACTAGCAAACCGGCACCACCGCGCACAAAAATCCCGGATCGGGCCATTAACCTAGCTACTAGCAAACTAAAAGATGGGAAGAGAGATATACCGAGCAATCCGTGTCCTTCGGTCTTCTCGTCGTCGTCCCGATCTCCCGCGGAATCTCCGTCCGTCACCTTCTCGTCGGAAAGGCCACCACGTAGCCGGATTCTTTTACGGGCCCCCACCTCTGGACCGAGGCAACTCGGGCGCGAAGTTGGCTAGCCGACGCGTCTAAGATTTGCTGTAGGCAAGTGTAGAAAACATGTCTCTTTGGGGTTTATGTTGTTGCCATGGATGTGGAGGAGAAGAGAATAATGGAGAATGAACTTTGGAGAAGAGACTCTCTTTTAGCATGAAATGAAAATGAGATGCCTAATGTTTCTCCCAACCCCAATGAATTCCCTCTTTTACACCTATAGTGCCCGGCCCCTCTCCAAAGAATGGTGGAGGGTCAAAAGGAATCTTAATTTCCAAAAAAAGAAAAAGAGATGAATCAAAAGAAAAATGGTCACCACATTTCTAATCCAAATCACCTCCTCATCTTTTCCATTTCTAATCTCATAAATGTTAGGATTGATTCAAAAGGAATCTCATCATGATAGAAGCCACAATCACAATAAACCCCTCCACAAATAAGTTATTTGCAAACTGCAAATAACCCCTCCATCGAAAAGTCCGGCCGCGAAGGAACAAAAGAAAACCGGCCGGAACGGAATGCAAATTGGCAACTTTAGAAAACTGATCCCGTAATAAATTACAGGAAAACCCCACTACTGCATATACATGCCCGCATTTGTATTCCCACAGAACACAAATGCAGAGAGACAAAAACTACACTGTCTAATACTAGGATCCGGCTTAAACCAAAGCCGGCTAGTAAAATCCGTCCGATCACGATCCGTGCAATACCGCATGTATCTGATCGAACCCTGTCATATCTCCATACGGCCTCTACAGCGTTTCGCCCGAAACTTGAGTAACTGTGTGTGGTGGACTCTAAAGACTCGTCAATACAATGGCTATGGATTTAACCACTAGCACGTCAGAGGTATTGGCCATACGTGACGGGCTACAGTCTATTGACCAAAAGGGACATCGATGAGCGAACTCATCCTAACACCCTACTGAGCCTGTTAGTGACAATATCCGTACAGTCTGGTCCGTTCATCTATGAGCATCGCATGGCGGGCCTAGGGGGTTGGTAAAAGTCAGACCCCCAAAAGCGGTACAAGTCGTGTCGGAGTGTAGCCCAGAACACCCTGAGATACTACTGGAATACCTACCAGTAAATCTTCTGCCTTGGCCAAGGACTTTTCATGTACTGGCTCTCCTAGACACAGCGCGACCTCACCCCCAATACCGGGAGAGACGAACCCCTGCAGATCCGCTCACTGCCTCCATGTGGCTCGGGACTGTACACAACGAAAACCTGTTTACACGACTCCTTTGAGCCGTGGTAGGGTAGTAATCAAAGTACAGTGGGAACTCACACGAGACAAATGACGATCTCAGGTCGATGAACTAACCTGTACACATGTCACCAGGGAACCGCTATCTGACGTCAGGTATAATACCAACTAGCAGGTTCCCGACGAGTCCTGTCCGGTGTACTCATAACCCAATGAGCACCTGTATACATCTTAGGTGAACCAACTGACACCAGTGGCTTATGAGACCAGCCACCACCCCTCGTCGGGGTCTCGACTGTATACACTAGTCTACTCTGGAGAATCGATGCCCTGTCTCGAAACTCCCACGACTAGGGACCATTTAAGGATATGCTTATAGACCCCAGCTCCCACATATATGATCGCCCTCATACTGCTGGTAGTCAAGCAAGAATCCTAGGGGCTCTATCAACGTGCAATAGAGACTCGTAAGGTCACTTAAAGCATTACACGATAATAAAGATAAACCAGATAGCATACTATCATCTTGATTAAGACTGTCCTACTGGGACAGGTCCTCCCTTAATCATTGCAATCACGTGCCTGTGATCCAATAATTGACTCTGAGGGCACTATCTCCAACAATCTCCCACTTGCACTCAAGGCTACTTATTGCGATGTCTCATACTCATAACCCGTGTGATACCGAACACCCAACTCCTTTACTAGTCAGTCTCACAAAGCTCGTTTGAGAAACTATTGCGTTCGAGGAATAGCCTCAGTGAGTGGATCCGCTCTGATGTTTCTTTCTATGTCTCTCTTTATCTCAAGTTCGCGGAGAAAACCATCTCCCGAAATGATCAATACCTGTCTTAGAATGTGTCTGGATATCTGATGGGACCTAGCTCATAATTGAACTCCAAATCCAAACTTCATAGACTGTATCGTCAACTGAACTTAATCAGTATCCTGCGCCATGCCTTCCCTCAGCATCCACCTGGACCAACTGTCCAAAATACTGCCCTTCGTCAGAGGGAAAACTATAAATCTGACAGCCACTCTGCCATCCAGGTCACCTTGGAAGCCTGGAATGATAACTGTCTCCCGAAGGAGAATGCTGTTATCATTTCCCTAGAACATCAACTTATGTTCTAAAACTGCTTCCGACTGTTTCTCCAGGATTGGATCAATATTATCTTATTGCACCTACTGCAAAAACAACATCTGGTGTAGTACTTGACATCTCATGATTGACTCAATTGCCTAAATAAGTGATCTGCCAATCATGCGCATCCCTCTCCTCTTTAGTCTGTAAGACACCTTTAGAGAGGGTGACTCCATTACCTGCAGGTACACCACCATGCCAGGAGTCGTCCATTCTAAATACTCTTAGAATGCTGTCTAAGTACCCTGATTGAGAAACCAACCAAATCTAGATCTAAAACCATAGATCTAGTGACCAGAATGTCTGATATAATATCCAAGTCCTGTGTGGAGAAACCACTATGTGACGACCAAAGTATAACCGATCGTAGTATAGGAATATTACTTCCTACTCTATGTATGTCATCCAAATACCAGGACATCACACCCTACTACCTTCTTAACAGATCCATCCCCTATTCTGATGAAGTCAAACCTATGACTGTCACATCAGAAATAGATGATCTATCTCCGCTATATCTACTTTAGTCTATAAATAGACATAAGCCACTTGTCCACCATGCTTCCGCTGCTCCCACTGACCACGACAACCCTCTGGCAGAGTCATATAGACGTACACTTGTAAAGCTAGTTCAGAACGACGCTATACTCATCCTCCTGCCGGGTCACACAGTCTGGAACAACAGCAATGGCAAGTCTGGGTAAACAAGAACCTCTCTGCCACCGTCCTTGAGCATACCGAAGTAACTCTCGAGCGCCTGAGGTTACCCACCATGTCTGCGGAGTGGCCAATGGAATGTCAAACTAGATTGAATCATTAGGTTCTTATCAAATCTTCAGTAATCGTTTGCGGTTCTGGAATCACTTCCAGTTTTACCATACTCCCACTACTGTTTTCTGAAAAAATTCAGTTTTGTTAAAACTGTGGCGAGTCAAGAACAATATCACTATTGATCTTCCAGATGGTAGAAAAGCAACCCTCGTCATAGCCCGGGTCAACCCACAAACAGCCATTACAGAAACGTGCCTTGAGTCATCCAGAGTCTGGTTTTAAGCATAAGCCGGACAACTCCCCGTACCTTAACAATGTCAAGATATGAACTGTTCTATATCCAATATAGAAACAGAGGCACTGATTTAATTGGAACCAGATTCAAATCATGCAGCTGTCTCCTGTGCATGCCAACTAAATGGAAGGAGGCCGATCAGCGTTACTCAACTTAGGAGTACTTCCAATTATGAGTAACCTGAAAGAGAAGCAAGTTCTCTTAACCATTACTATCAACTGAATACTATACACAAGTATCTACATCTTCGATCACCTTGAAGAATCCTGATACTTGCAACATCTGGTTCTCTACTTTATTCTTATACCTATAACTCCCCAAACCTTAGACCTTGCATTTCTACGAAACACATATCTAAGAACTAGAGAAGTCATAAGTAAACAGAATATAGTACGAGGACCAACCCCTCTGTCCTAATGGACACTGGACAATATACAATACTCTGTACAAGTCCCCTTGAGTCTAATAACTCATTCACTGTGTGTCGTAGGTTGAAAACTGTACTTATGGTTAAGAAGAATTACACCGCTGTTCAATGCTCCTTACTTAACCATCCACTGATATAGGTAAATGTCATAGACATAATTTCAAAAAGGTATATCTCACTCTATAAAAATAGACGTACAGATATATCAATTTGAAATTGGTGCATAACAATGGATATTCAAAACCAAATATTTGTCGTCCGACAAACAACCCAGGTGACTTCCTCAAATATCACCAATTACAACGAATCCCGATATAATGAGGATGATCACCTAATTCCCAATAACTTACTCCCATTCATCATCTGTAAAACCATACAGATGTGAGAATCATACCTGGTAAATACATACCCTGGAGCAAGTGTCTAATTGGGAAATCAGTTTTCTTTTAACAGTACACAGTGAAACTGAAACATTGAAATGTTTCGATGGGGTATCCCGGTATTCCTAGTAATGCCTCTTCCATTATCCAGATTCACCACTATAACCGTATAATTCTTTGCCATCTCTTTAAATCCCTTTATATGTCTTTAGTCATTACCTTCTGTACACCCCTTTAGGCCAAATGGTTTTCTTCCTTCCCTATCGGTCGGCACCAGCCTATGGTTTGGAAGAAGACTATCCAATAAGCATAATGGGTGTACTGTCCTAATCCTAGGAGCACTCGCAATGCGAGAGAAGGTGAAGATAAATGACAACCGAATAAACCTTATTCCTATTTCTCCTGAACCAGGATCCATCCCCGAACTGGAACAAGTTCCTTTCGAGTTCGTATATAACCATACGATGGAGTATCCAATAAACTTGGGATCTTCGTAGTGATATCCGAGTGTCCTGGAGAAATGCAAAGGTGATTTAGGATTGGCGAAGAAATATTTGGTTTGGTCGTGAATAGCAGACGCAATTTACTTTGCCCTCTTACTAATCCCTTTCTTTGTCTTTACATAATACCTTCTGTACACAGTTTAGGCTAATTGGTTTTCTTCATTCCCTACCGGTCGGCACATGCCTATGATTTGGAAGAAAACTATCCAATTTGCGTAATAGGTGTACTATCTCCTAAACCAAGGAGTACTCGCAACCTGAGAGAAGGTAAAAAGAAAAGACAACTGAATAGTCCTATTCGTTTTCTCCAGAACCAGAAACCATCCTCGAATTCCTTCGAGCTCGTATATAACCATACGATAGTTTTGTCCAATGGAAGTGGACGTTCGTAGTAATACGGGGTGTCCTGGAGAAAAGGGTAAAAGTAGGAGTGGCAATGAGGTTTGCAACTCTGACAATCCAAAAGCCAGTGTTAAGAAAGTTCGGTCAACTTGGTCACTGAGTCATAGTCTAGGGTCGGGTCATGGTCGCTGCCAAAAAGAGAGAGAAAAGAATCACTCAGCGTTCACTCTAACTTAGATCAGAATGGTTATCACTTTATCTAATCAGGAAACCTCCCACTGTAACCTCAAATTCTTCACCAAACCCGAAAGAAGAATTAGTCGGGATCACCCTAGGAGTAAACCAACTCATCAGTGGGAATCGGGATCCAACTATCATCGCATGATAACGTGACGGAATCCACTCACGTTATCACACTCCAGAAGGTATGCGCATATCTGGCAAGTTTCAGTTTCTTTAGAAACTCCCGATGTGGATTTTTACCCCATGCTCTTATGACCTTAACTTTGGCCAACATATCATAAGTCACATGTCAAGTTCTACCCGTCATTCTCCAGGTTAATTTGAACCCACTCGTACAAGCCCTTGACTTTGGCCAACAAGGCTATACGACTGTCCCAAACCAACGCATCAATCTATGCTGCATATGAATACCCAACAGCTACCAAACACTGTGTCTTGACTTTGGCCAACATACACAGCTTGAATACTATTGACTATCCATATGAAACGACGGAGGGCTCCGAATGGTTTCTGGCGAAAACCTTTAACGTAATGAACTTGATATCGTTGAAGGAACCGGATAGCTTTGTAAAAATATAGTGACGAAAACCTTTGCTAAAGAGGTCACTCCCGGTGAAGGGATCTCGGCTCTTTCCCCGTAGAATGAGGTGCAGGATATTCCAACTGAATACCACGATGCAAAGCAAAAGTAATCGGCTATAGTGAAGTTATTGCCCTGACGTAAACTTTTGTCCAAGGGGTCACTCCCGGTGAAGGGATCTCGGCCCTTGCCTCGTCGACTGAGGAGCAGGATATTCCAACTGAATACCTCGATGCAAAATAGAAGAGAACGTCCTTGCTATAACAGCTTTTGAAAACGTGTTTCAACAACATCAGAATAGGTTTGTTTAGCTTGCATTGATCTGAATCAACGCAGTCCCATCAATTGATCACACCAATAAAGAACGAAAATAATGATGTACGTATATGCCATCCGCATTCGCCACTGGGTCCCGTCATCATCCGTTAGGTTACTTAACTAACGACAGAGCGGGGACTGGACTAGCGCGGATGCAAAACATATACAACATCTACTAGTATATATATATCAATATATAATATTTCGCTCAAGGCGTGATAAAATGCAACATCACAGAAATGTACAGCATCACAGAACGATACAGATACCTGGGATCCCCGGGTTTCATAGAGCCGCTACTGAAACCCGACGTTCCCCTGGTCGTGTGGATAGCCTGTGCAATGAAAATCCTAGACCCCTACGAGCGCGGCAAGTTACCCGCCAAAACCTGAAGCGAGGCAGCCCCCTTCAGCAACGTGAATGGACCACCCAGCACTTCATGGAATCCGGTAACTTGGGCACCCCTCCTGGGTCAACTTGTACCCCTTACGAGTGCGGCGAATAGCCCGCCAATTCTAGAGTAAAGCCCCCTCTGACTCAATGCCATGAGATGCGGGCCCGTTGCCTTCTAGAATCCGGCTATCCGTGCACCCCACCTTGGGGTAATCCTAGTACAGAAAGTAAAATATACAACGGGTACATCGACCTCGACCCGGTCGTGCCCCAAAAGAATAATACAAACAGGCGGTGACGGCAGTCCACATGTCGGACGCTCGCCCCGCAATATCAAATGTACATAAAAAAACAAAGCTGTACTCCCATTGCATCCAGGCTATCCCCCACGACCAATCCACAACATCACAGCACAACACAGAACATCAACGTGAATGTCACGTTCGCAAATCCGTCTAAAAGGGCTATAGCAGATAAACTGGATTTACCGATCGAATGACATTCACGGTCGCAGATATAATGTAAATACTGTGAATTAACTTGTTTAAACTTTTCTGATCGATCAAAATTACCTAAGTGGGCCCCAAGCAGTACTGTAGCACTTACAGAAAATCTGGGCCCAAATAAAATATCCCAAAACCCTATTTCCAATTCAAAAGCCCACTGGAAAATTATGGTGTCGCGTTGTCTTAACTCCGCCGCGGAACCGCGGTGCAAACGTGGGTTTGGCTGCGTTTCCGAGGTGGTACTCCAGCATCGCCTCACCAAATTTTTACAGTGTGCTTATAATTCCCTGCACATGTTTCTGCAACAACCTGAAAAAATTTTAGAGCTAAAAAAATTTCGATAGAAACCAGATGCACTAAAAATACGGTTTTTAGGATTTTTGTTCGATCAAGTTCTAAATATATTAGAGCAAGCTAGACTAGGTTAATGGTGTGGCTCTGATACCAATGTAAGTGCACGGTGGCACCACGGCCGTCGATCCGACGCCGGAAACGCGGAAACAAGAACTTTGCAAACTAGCAAACTGGCACCACCGCGCACAAAAATCCCGGATCGGGCCATTAACCTAGCTACTAGGAAACTAAAAGATGGGAAGAGAGATATATCGAGCGATCCGTGTCCTTCGGTCTTCTCGTCGTCGTCCCGATCTCCCGCGGAATCTCCGTCCGTCACCTCCTCGTCGGAAAGGGCACCACGTAGCCGGATTCTTTTATGGGCTCCCACCTCTGGACCGAGGCAACTCGGGCGCGAAGTTGGCTAGCCGACGCATCCAAGATTTGTTGTAGGCAAGTGTAGAAAACATGTCTCTTTGGGGTTTATGTTGTTGCCATGGATGTGGAGGAGAAGAGAATAATGGAGAATGAACTTTGGAGAAGGGACTCTCTTTTAGCATGAAATGAAAATGAGATGCCTAATATTTCTCCCAACCCAAATGAATTCCCTCTTTTTCACCTATAGTGGCCGGCCCCTCTCCAAAGAATGGTGGAGGGTCAAAAGGAATCTTAATTTCCAAAAAAAAGAAAAAGAGATGAATCAAAAGAAAAATGGTCACCACATTTCTAATCCAAATCACCTCCTCATCTTTTCCATTTCTAATCTCATAAATGCTAGGATTGATTCAAAAGGAATCTCATCATGATAGAAGCCACAATCACAATAAACCCCTCCACAAATAAGTTATTTGCAAACTGCAAATAACCCCTCCATCGAAAAGTCCGGCCGCGAAGGAACAAAAGAAAACCGGCCGGAACGGAATGCAAACTGGCAACTTCAGAAAACTGATCCCGTAATAAATTACAGGAAAATCCCACTACTGCATATACATGCCCGAATTTGTATTCCCACTGAACACAAATGCAGAGAGACAAAAACTACACTGTCTAATACTAGGATCCGGCTTAAACCAAAGCCTGCTAGTAAAATCCGTCCGATCATGATCCGTGCAATACCGCACGTATCTGATCGAACCCTGCCATATCTCCATACGGCCTCTACAGCTTTTCGCCCGAAACTTGAGTAACTGTGTGTGGTGGACTCTAAAGACTCGTCAATACTATGGCTGTGGATTTAACCACTAGCACGTCAGAGGTATTAGCCATACGTGACGGGCTACCAGCTATTGACCAAAAGGGACGTCGATGAGCGAACTCATCCTGACACCCTACTGAGCCTGTCAGTGACAATATCCGTACAGTCCGGTCCGTTCATCTATGAGCATCGCATGGCGGGCCTAGAGGGTTGGTAAAAGTCAGACCCCCAAAAGCGGTACAAGTCGTGTCGGAGTGTAGCCCAGAACACCCTGAGATGCTACTGGAATACCTACCAGTAAATCTCCTGCCTTGGCCAAGGACATTTCATGTACTGGCTCTCCTATACACAGCGCGACCTCACCCCCAATACCGGGAGAGACGAACCCCTGCAAATCCGCTCACTGCCTCCATATAGCTCGGGACTGTACCCAACTAAAACCTGTTTGCACGACTCCTTTGAGCCGTTGTAGGGTAGTAATCAAAGCACAGTTGGAACTCATACGAGACAAATGACGATCTCAGGTCGATGAACTAACCTGTACACATGTCACCAGGGAACCGCTATCTGACGTCAGGTATAATACCAACTAGCAGGTTCCCGGTGAGTCCTTTTCGGTGTACACATAACCCAATGAGCACCTGTATACATCTTAGGTGAACCGACTGACACCAGTGGCTTGTGAGACCGGCCACCGTCCCTCATCGGGGTCTCGACTGTATACACTAGTCTACTCTGGAGAATCGATGCCCTGTCTCGAAACTCCCACGACTAGGGACCATTTAAGGATGTGCTTATAGACCCCAGCTCCCACGTATATGATCGCCCTCATACTGCTGGTAGTCAATCAAGAATCCTAGAGGCTCCATCAGCGTGCAATAGTGACTCGTAAGGTCACCTAAAGCAGTACACGATGATAAAGATAAACCAGATAGCATACTATCATCTTGAGTAAGACTGTCCTACTGGGACAGGTCCTCCCTCAATCATTGCAATCACGTGCCTGTGATCCAATAATTGACTCTGAGGGCACTATCTCCAACATAAACACCAATGGATGTGGGATCATCCACCGCCCATCATATGGGTCAAAAAGTGTATACGCTAGTCTAATCTGGAATATCGATGCCCTGTCTCGATACACCCTCGACTAGGAACAATTATATGATGTACTTGTGGACTACCCTAGCCCCACTAGTATGATCTCCATCATAGTCCTAATAGTCAAGTACACATCCTAAGGGCTTTATCAACATGTGAGAGCAAGAAAGTATCACAATACAAGTCCACATGTTAAGACAAAGCGCAACCAGATAGCATACTATCATGTCGAGCAAGAAAGTCCTCTCTATATATATCCAAGCATCCACTATAATATACATCACATGTACAATAATGGCCTCTAGGGCATACATATAACTAACAGTAGAAACACAAGCCTAAAATTCAAGCAGTGAGTGGCCCAAAACAGTTACTGGCCGCCAAGGTAGGGAATTGTGGGCCCGGGTTCAAGTCACATCATTTTCAAAACATTTACAATTCATTGATATTGTTTAAAAAAATTTCAGGTCGCGTTTTAAAAAACGAACTGTGGCTTACTCATCGGAAATATAATACGGAAAACTTTCATGATCAAAACTATTACTTCGTCCAAACAAGTTATAGTTATTTAGTATGGCTCTGATACCACTACTAGGATGCTAGGCTCACCTTGTAGGGTTTTAAAGCACGGCGGAAGAAATGTCTTTAAAAACTAGAGAGCTATTAGCAACCCTAACCCTAGAATCAATCCTAAAGGACTAAACTTGATACAAACAAGTAATCTAGAAAGAGAAGTGTGACGGACTATAACCTTTATAGCACATTAGCCACCTCTCCTTGAACTCTGGCTAGTCTCCACTAGGTCCAGAACAAGTTTGCTCGGTTATCTACTCGCCAAAAATGAACCACCTTGAGATAACTCTAACACAAGTTTTAGCTTCAAATGATCATATCATAATGAAGAAACTCACTAATCAAACTTGCTAGGAATGATTAGTAAGTGATATAGAATATTTTGATCACTAATTTTCTTCTCTTTCCTTTTTCTTTTCTCACTTAAGAAAACTCAAGAGAGAGCCATGGTGATGAGAATGGCTAGCCAATTATAATGAGATTAAAAGATTATCCACACTTATATTTTTGGGTAAAACAAAAATAAGTCATGCATTCTACACACAACCGTAGAAAATGACTCATTCTTTTTCCAAAAAAATAAATAAGTAAATCCTTTGATCTCATCTTGTTTCTAATGTAACTCTCATACACACAACAGTCGTGTATTAGCTAAACTTGTGTGTACATCTCATACACAACTCGCATGTATTAGCTAACATGATACATATATTTATATCATATATAAACATATATAAAGAGAAGAAATAAAAAAGTGAACATGATATTTGTCTAATAAATATCTGTATCATATATAAATATATATCTAATTACTAAATCAACTATTAATTTAATAATCCAGTTATATCATATATAAACAGATAATATCATTAAATACCCGATTAAAATACGTGTATCACACATACACGTGTTTAATCGAACTCCTGCACGTATCCTTATACGTGCCCTACATCGTTTCGGCTGTGCTGGGAAACATCTGGGTGGGACTCTATGTAAGTTGATGTCTCACACCCCACGCACTTGTGAGGAGGCGGAATTTACAAAAAAATGATTTTCTTACTTTGCAACACCGACTTGAACTCCAGGATCATTACGGAAACCTTAACTAGCTATACTACTTGGAGGTTCTAACTACTCGGTAAGAGTTTTATACCTTCTTGTTACTTGTCCTTCAGGTCTTCTTCTCCTCTCCTTGTTGAGCTTCTCGAAGATCCGGATCGCGCTTGAATGTCAGTCTCCTCATGTCAAAGACGATCCTGTTGGGTTACACTAACTCCCCGGCCATCTACCGTAGCCAAATGCGGAACAAAAAATTTTCTAGTTTCAAAACTAGCGTGAAATGAAACCCATCTAGAATCTACCATATACCCTAAACTAGCTAACTAGGAGTGGTTATCTACTATGATAGAGATTCTCACCAAATGATCAGTGTCCTTCGGTCTTCGTTCCTCTTCATAAGCTCCTAGTGGCCTCCATGATCAAGCTTGATCGTCTGTCTCCCTCTGTCGAAGATGATCCACCCGAGAGATGTAGTCCATGGCTCTAGCTCCAAACTAAATATCAAATGGAGCAACTAAAGAAGTTGGATTGCTAATCTAAGAACTCTATAATGTAGTCTAGGGTTATAAGTGTATTTCTATCTCACCTCCTCTCTTGATTCTCAACACATGAGAGTGTAGAGAGGAAGTAGATGATGAAGGTGGAGGAGCTCAAGAGAAGAGAAGAGAGTGAAGAAAAATGGCGAGCTCAAGAATAATAAAGCATACAAGTGAGAGAAAATCCTCATAATGGTTTTGTAAAATAATTTTTACAATATAATAAAGCAACCATGCTTCAATAGTGAGCACAAATAAATTGAAAATTCATTTGTCAACACTATTTAGGCATGGCTCTCACCAAACTCTCTTCACCTCACTTTACATCTCATTTTCCATTTATGAATAAATGGAAAAATCAAGAATGAGGTGTCCACCTTCTAGAATATTTTCCATATAAAATACGGATTACGTTCTACTGTATATACATACCTGCATTCGCATAAAAACATGAATACCCAAAAAGATAGAATAACACAAAGAACATAATACTAGAATATACATATCGAAATATATATATGTAAATTATTAAATCAATACCTGATTTAATAATCTGGCTAAAAACCCTAGCCGGCTAGTATTATCAACTGTCCGATCGAAAGTCCGGGTACATAGTACCATCAATCAATCGAAACCCTGCACATATCCAATACGGCTTACTACATCATTTCGCCTGAACCAGGGAAACCCTCTGTGTGGGACTCTAAAGACTCGACAGTACGCCGGCGATGAGTTACTGGATAAATCCATAACCACAAGCACGTCAACGGCACTAGCTGTACATAACGGCTACCCGGGTATCTGTCGAAAAGGAAGGTCGATGAGCAAACTCATCCGGATCCCTGCTGAGCCTATCCGTGACAATCTCCGTACAGTCCGGTCTCTTCGTCTGAGAGTATCGCATACCGGATCTAGAGGGTGGTAAACGTCAGACCCTAATAACCCGATAATTCGTGCGGATGCGGATCAGGACCAATCTGGGAAACTACTGATCAACCTATCAGTAAATCCTAACTGCATTGACCAAGGTATTATGGTCCTGAACAATTGAACACAGTGCGATATCGACTCCCTATACCGGGAGAAACAAATCCCCAACAATCACTCACTGCTTCCATGTAGCTCAGGACTGTACCCAACCAAAACCTATTTGCACGACACAGTAGAGCCATAGTAGGGTAGTGATCAAAGTAGAGTGGGAACTCACACGAGACTAATGAAGATCTCGGGTCAAAAGACTAACATGTACTCATGTCACCTGAGAACTTCCATCTAACGATAGGTATAGTACCATCTAGAAGTTCTCGGTGAGTCTGTCCAGTGTACTCACCCCCAGTGAGCACCTGTATACGATCTTAGTTGCAATAGACTAATGGCTGTAGGACCAACTATCGCCCCTTGTCGGGGTCTAGAAACGTATACACCAGTCTACTCTGGAATATCGATGCCCAGTCTCGATACTTCTATGACTAGGGACCTTTTAAGGATGTTCTTATTGACTACCATGCTCCCACAAGTATGATCGCTATCACAACGCAGGTAGTCAAGAAATGATCCTACGGGCTTTATCAACATGTATAAATGATATGTAATAACAAGTAAGACATACACACATGTTAAGATAAAGTCAAACTAGATAGCAAACTATCATATCGAGAAAGATTTTCCTGTACATACATATGTCCAAGCATCCACATATATACATATACAATAATAGCCTCTAGGGCATATATATCCAACAATCTCCCACTTGCACTAAGGCCATATATTGGCGTACCGAGTACCCAACGTCTGCTCTAGGGCCAGCTGTTGGCGTATCGCATACCCAACATCTCAAAAAGTCGCTCGAACTGCGCTTGAGGGAAGGCCTTAGTGAATGGATCCTCCGTGTTGTCTTTTGTGTCCACTCTCCGCACCTCGATCTCCTGGTGATCAACGATCTCCCTAATCAGGCGATACCGCCTCAAGATGTGTGTGGATTTATGATGGGACCGCGGTTCCTTCGCTAAAGCTATAGCCCCATTGTTATTGCAATACAAAGGTATCGGATTAACAATAGACGGAACCACCTCAAGTTCAGTAATGAACTTCTTAATCCAGATGGCTTCTTTTGCGGCATCGCTCACAGCAATGTATCCGGCCTCCATCGTTGAGTCTACGACGGTGTATTGTTTGGAGATCTTCCAACACACCGCCTCTCCATTGAGGGTAAACAAAAAACCTGAGACAGACTTGTTGTCATCCTTGTCACTCTGGAAGCTTGAATCGGTAAAGGACTCGACCTTAAGGTCTCCATTACCAAAAGCCAACAACATTTCCTTAGTCCTTCTCAGGAACTTGAGAATGTTCTTCCACAGCTATCCAATGATTCTCACCCAGGTTTAACTGATACCGGCTCACCACGCTAAGCACGTATGCTACATCTGGTCTGGTACATATTATCGTATACATTATAGATCCTACCGCCGAAATGTAAGGTATGGTGCTCATGCGAACTATCACTTCATCAGTCTTGGGAGACATCTCCTTGGAGAGCGTGATTCCATGCAATGCGGGTATATTACCGCGCTTGGAATCTTCCATACTAAATCTCTTTAGTACAGTCTCTATGAATCTTCCATACTAAATCTCTTTAGTATGGTCTCTATGTACCTATACTGCGAAAGTCCCAATAATCTCTTGGATCTATCTCTGTAGATCTTGATCTCCAGAATGTATGAGGCATCATCCATGTCCTTCATGGAGAACCTTTTTGACAAGAACATCTTGACCGATTGTAGCATAGGAATATCATTTCCTATCAAAAGAATGCCGTCCACGTATAAGACTAGGAATACGACATTTCGTCCTACAATTTTCTTATGTATACAAGGCTCATCCTCATCAACAAGAACTACTCTCGTCAACCGGAGAAAATGAAGGTTCGACAAGAGGAAAATCATCCTTCCAGCATACAGCGATGGACTTCTTTCACACAGGCACCTGGTCTAATGGCTCCTTCAACTTCGACCTCCCACAAAAAAAGAAGATCGGAGAATCTCCGACCACCGGCCACAAATCCCAAAGGTGATGGATCTAAACAGCACAAGGCTAGGGGCATGATCGTGCACACGGTTTACATGGCTTCCAGGAAAAAGGAAAGTCGTGCTTCCGTGGGTCATCGACAACAAACTCAGTCGTTGACAAAATCTCAGGAGCAACAACAAAAGCTCCAGAAAATGCTGATCAAAATATCAGCACTCACCGGGAAGAAAGAAAGCCCGGAATTAGCATCTGAACAATGCCACAAGCAGGAGACCGATACAGAGTTCCTGCGAAGGGTGCTATAAAGAAAGACAAGGAGGCCACGAAACAAGCTGCTAATATAAAGCAGATGGTGCTTTTGTTCCAAGATATGGTTGGAATGATGATCCAGCCGGAACCTCCAACTGAAAATCCACCGATAATCATTGAAGATGACAGAGGAAAAACATCAAACCCTCTTCCGGCTCTATTAGTAGCTAAGGAGAAAATAATCTCTAAGGCCGCTCTCGGTGACTATATAGCTCAACAAATATGAGCTCATCAAGCTAGTGAAGTGGCTGGCCAAACTGTCAAAACTCGGTGACTGTATCCGGCGTGCTACGATCAAATACAGTACCCTCCAGAATACATACTTCCAACGTTCCACATGTACAAAGCAACTGGAAATCCTCGCCAGCACATCGCGCGTTTTAAATCCATGTGCGAAACACTGGAGGAAATAACATATTGCTCCTCCGACAGTTTGTCAGCAGCCTGACAGGCATCACCGTCGAATGGTATGTAGGACTCCTAAATGATTCCCTAAAGACCTTCGACGAGATGGATATGCACTTCTGTAAGAGGTTCGCTAGTGTGAATAAACACACTAGCGTAGCGGCGTTGGTCAACGAAATGGTTGGACGAATGAGACTTGGATTCAATATGTTACCCGATGGCGAAATCTCTGGTTAAAATAAGAGCAACGCATCGACGAAGCTGCAGCCGTAGGAATTTTCATAGCCACCCTTGACCCAAATTCAAAGGTGTTTCCATTTATGGCCCTCTTCAAGCCGACGACCTTCCAAGAGCTCATGGATAAAATGACTCGATTGGATCAGATGGGTCAAGACCCTTCATCACCCGATGAAGATGAATGAAAAATGGAGGCAAGGTAGCATTTGTCGCCGACGCTCAACAAAAAATGAGCAGCTCTGAAGCAACCTGTCGCCAAAATAGCGACGGCGTGGGTACTCGCCCTCCTGAAATATACACAAGGGGCATATTCCTCACTGGCTGCAAAATCTCTACGCGAGATGGTCCTTTCTTCTCAAAGAACAGAAAGGATATCGAGGGACCTACAAATGGGTCCTACAATCAAGTGGAATATCCCACTCCGAACCGCAAAAAAAACGGTACGTCCTCAAGCGAAGTGGGCATGGATGAAAACCCGAAAGGGCGCCGTAAGTAAAAACAGCAGGAATACCGGCTAGTTTGTGAAAACCCGGAAGGGCGCTTTCTCGGTAAAAAAACAAAAAAACGATATGTCCACAAGCAAAATGGGCACAGATGAAAACCCGAAAAGGCACCGTGAGTAAAAACGGCAAGGCTACCGGCGAGTTTGTGAAAACCCGGAAGGGCGCAATCTCGTAAAACTCTTACTTACGAGATCATTTCGACCCGTAAGGAAAACTCCCCTATGATACCCTAAAGACTCGTAGGATTCAAAAGCCTTAAGCTACAGGGATCTAAGCCTGTTCTTAAGCCATCGCATCTGAGTTTTCCCTACAAGCGGTTGAATATTGACCCTTATATACAATCCATGGGCACAAATAAATATAGCGCTTGCCAAGTTCTACCAGTGGCGAGAAATATCCCATATGGTGAAAGACATTTGTATGTCCTCTCGACTTATAAGTAGAAAACACTCTTGTAGATCCTTATGACTTGCAAGAGAAAATACCACTTAGGAGTCCTCACAACTTCTAGGGAGAACCTACACCTACGAGATCCTCTCTACTCGTAGGGAGAAATAATTTTATGAGACCCTTACGGCTCATAAAGTCAAAAAACCTTAGTCGACGTGATCATAACCATGTTTGCTAAGCCACCTTTGTTCAAATCGACAAAGGGAAAAGATGATTCGCTCCTTGGAAAATCCCAGTTATCGCGATACTGATGCTTAAATCGGTATCAAATTCCAAGTCCTCTCGAGGTAAATGATGATTCGCTCCTGGCAATATTCCAGTCATAGCGATGCTGATGCCTGAATCGATATCAAATTCCAAGTCCTTTAAAGGCAAATGATGATTTGCTCCTGGCAATATTCCAGTCGCAGCATTGCTGGTGCCGGAATTGGTGTCAGGATCCAAGTTCCCGACTCCCAACAAAAGTATATGCATATGGAATCGCCGAAATGATGGGGAACTCGCAATAAAAAAATCAGCGAGCAAAAAAATATATGCATATAAAATAGCCGAAATGATTAGGCAACTCGCAATAAAAAACAGCGAGTAAAAAATAAAACAATACATAGCTGAAATGATTGGGCATCGCAAAAAATAGCCGAAATGATTGGGAAATCGCGACTTTCGCGATATAAAAGCAGAAAAGATAGAGTATCGCGGAAACAAATAGAAAAACATATCAAAATGAAACTTTTCTGCCCTGCAGGTGAGTTTACACCGACCCCTGTTTACAATCCATAGGCATAAACGAAAAGGGAACTATATTTTCCCACCAGGCTCCGTGAAAGGGAGAGCCAAGTCTTCACGGTTCACAAAACAACCTAAAGACTACCTCAACATTCGTCTCGTTACAGCAGAAGCAATGTCAATAGTGGCGTTCCCTCTCACTCCAGCAGGATGCAGACACGACGTCAAGAAAAGACCCCATGGTCGAAACAAAACGGAGCCATGGCAAAATTCCTAGCTCCAAGTCTTGACGGTTCACAAAACAAGCTAAAGACTACCTCAACATTCGTCTTGTTACAGCAGACACAATGTCAACAATGGCGTTCCCTCTCACTCTAGCAGGATGCAGACACGACGTCAACAAAAGACCCCGAAACAAAATGGAGCCATGGCAAAATTCCTAGCTCCAAGCCTTGATGGTTTACACAACCACCTAAAGACTACCTCAATATTCGTCTCGTTACAGAAGACGCAATGTCAACAATGGCGTTCCCTCTCACTCCATCAGGATGTAGACACAACATCAACAAAATACCCCAGGGTCGAAACAAAACGGAGCCAATGCAAAATTCATAGCTCCAAGTCTTGACGGTTCACAAAACAACCTAAATACTACCTCAACATTCATCTTGTTACAGCAGACGTAATGTCAACAACGGTGTTCCCTCTCACTCCAGCAAGATGCTAACGCGATGTCAACAAAAGACCCCAGGGTCGAAACAAAATGGAGCCAAGGAAAAATTCCTAGCTCCAAGTCTTAACGGTTCACAAAACAACCTAAAGACTATCCTGACATTCTTCTCATTACAGCAGACGCAATGTCAACAAAGGCTCCAAAATAGCCAAATCAAAAGAATGCAAAGGAAAAATTCCTAGCTTCAAGGTCTTGAAGGTAACTCAAATATAACCCGAAAGACTATCGGAGATCATCCCACACCAGTGCGGAGTCTTTATGACTCATCGGGGCTCCCAAACTGAGCCTAACCTCAAGTAAAAAGCTGCATGGAAAAATTCCTAACGCTTGCTCTTCCGACGGTCAAACTGTCTAAGAAGATTACTTAAAGACGTCTTGTCCAGCCCCCGAAGGGATCAGAGACATGACAGTCGCAGGGCTACTCGAACAACAGCGTAAAGTCTGCATCTCGGGGAATGCATCAGCCAACGCGACGGTACCACGGACTAAAACCCTAGTACCACAAAACCTAACCGACCTCTGTCGCAAAGAGCAGGGGTTATCTATATTTCATATTAGGATATACCTGCGAGAACTTCTCGACTCACCTCGACTCATAGGGAAAAACATCTTCATGAGACCCTCACGGCTCATTAAGTTGAAAAGCCTTAGGCGACAAATCTAAAACCTATTTCCTAAGCCATCGTTGCCCTGCAAGAAAGTCCAAACTAACTCTTGCATACTATCCATGGGCCATATTCTCCAAAGTCGCATACCGACGAGGAGGAAAAACCACTTGCGAGTCCTCTCGACTCGTAAAGAGAAAATTTTCTTATGAGATCCTTACGACTCTCAAGAAAAAAATGCACGTAGGAGTCCTCACGAATTCTATTGAGAAAAGAAAACTACTAGATCCTCTCGACTCGTAGGGAGAAAAGCCTTTATGAGACCCTCACGGCTCAAAAAGTTGAAAAGCCTTTGGCGACAGATCTAAAACCTGTTTCCTAAGCCATCGTTACCCTGCAAGCAAGTCCAAACTGACTCTTGTATACTATCCACGGGCCACATTCTCTAAAGTCGCATACCGACGAGGAGGAAAAACCACTTGCGAGTCCTCTCGACTCGTAAGGAGAAAATTCACTTATGAGATCCTTATGACTCTCAAGAAAAAAATGCACTTAAGAGTCCTCACGACTTCTAAGGAGAAAAGACACCTACGAGATCATTTCGACTCATAGGGAGAAAAGTCTTTATGAGACCCTCACAGTTCATAATGTTGAAAAGCCTTAGGCGACAGATCTAAAACCTGTTTCCTAAGTCATCGTTGCCCTGCAAGTAGGTCCAAACTGATTCTTGTATACTATCCGCGGGCCACACTCTCCAAAGCCAAACACCGACGAGGAGGAAAAACAACTTGCGAGTCCTCTCGACTCGTAAGGAGAAAATTATCTTATGAGATCCTTATGACTCTAAAGAGAAAAACGCACTTAGGAGTCCTCACGACTCCTAAGGAGAACAGAAACCTACGAGATCCTCATGACTCGTATGGAGAAAAGTCTTTATGAGACTCTCACGGCTCATAAAGTTGAAAAGTCTTAGGCGACAGATCTAAAACCTGTTTCCTAAGCCATCGCTGCCCTGCAAGTAGGTCCAAACTGACTCTTGTATACTATCCACGGTCCATATTCTCTAAAGTCGCATACCAACGAGGTGGAAAAACCACTTGCAAGTCCTCTCGACTCGTAAGGAGAAAATTTTGTTGTGAGATCCTTACGACTCTCAAGAGAAAAACGCGCTTAGGAGTCCTCACGACTCCTAAGGTGAAAAGACACCTACGAGATCCTTACGACTCATAGGGAGAAAAACCTTCTCGAGACCCTTACGGCTCATGAAGATGAAAAAGCCTTAGGCTACAAGGATCCTAAACTTTTCTTCTAAGCCATCAATTCTATGGTCACGCATAACATTGCACTACTTTACCCACGTACATACCTACGTAGGCAAATTAGTAGGCAGCATTTGTTCCCGCCAAAAATATTCGCTCAAAACTTGATATCCCCTTATAAAAATAAAGGGAAACCTCCACGTGTTAAACACGTTTACCCACATGCAAAGTATGTAGGTACCGCTTCAGATAGGATTAAATCCTTGAGCGCCTCACGTGTTTCCCACGTCAGAGCCAGCGCCAGCATCTATTATTATTAAATCCTATGGTGGCGCCTTACGTGGAACACACGTGAACGCCGCCGTGCAAAGCACGAGAGTGACTATGTATAAGAGAATTAAATTCTTAAGTGGCGCCTCACGTACACAACACGTAAGCGCCGGGGCCCAGGTAGAATTAAATTCTACTCTCTGTTAAATAGAGCCATTGGATCAAAGATCCAACAGAGATGATAAATCATCAATACAGAATTAAATTCTGCATGGGTGAAAACATCCCCCGAATTGGATCATAGAATAAAATTGTATTCTCTCGATCTTTCTAAACAAGAAAGATTGCCCTCTGTAAAGCAGAGAACCGGTGGATTTAAAATGCAACAGTGATTAAAAATCACCATTTTCCAGAATAAATTCTGTATTTGAGAGAATATCCCCCATCTTGTTAAAAATAAGAACAATATCTTCTGTAAAAACAGAAGATCTTGGATCAAAGATCCAACGGTGGGTAAAATCCCCCAAGTCAATTAGGATCTCTTAATGAGAGATTTATTCAAAACTAATTAACAAATTTCTCTCCACTAAATAAAGAACCCGAGACTTCAAGTCTCAGAAAGAAGGGAGAAACAACACAAAAGGGAAACAAAAACACAGGCATAGAGAGAGCTCCCTAGAGGCTTCAAAAAGGAACAGAGAATTTAATTCTCAAAGAAAAGACTCGTTTCCTTGAAACCCTAGGTAAAGAGAAAATACAAAGATCATTTTATCTCTCCTTCGCCTCTCTAAGGGTTTAACCCTTCATATAATAACTTAGTTCTTTCTCTGGTTTAGATCTGCAGAAGCAGAACTCCTCACAAGTTGAGAATTTAATTCTCAACGGGAAGATTCTGTCATGCAGATTCAAAACCCAGGGGAAAGAATTGAGTTCAAAGAGTTTAACTCTTACAAAAAAAACATATGAGAATTTAATTCCTCTGAAAACTAGGGTTTAACCCTATAAAAAGAATTTAATTCTTGCAAAGAATAAGAGGAGAACTTGATTCATCATCCCTTAGATGATGATAATAATCTGAGACCTTCCAAACCCAAATCCTAATTACTAGAAATGTCATAAGAGATCAAAATCTCCAAGAACACAGAAGAACAGCCTGGTGATTCGTTAGTGTTTAACACTATAACGAGACCTCGCGTGTTTTCCACATGAGTGTTTCTAATGAACAAAAAGAAACGGCTGAGACTGCCTCACATGTTTCCTACGCGAGTGCTTAAAAGAGGAGCACTTCCTAAGGCAGTCACGTATTTTGCACGCGACCCCCAATCAAGTGCTTAGCACTTCCGTAAAAGGGAGAGGCAATAAAACCAAAGGGCAGCGCCTATATTAGGGGCGCCTCACGTGTTCACACGTGAGCGCCATGAGAACTAAGTGCTTAGCACTTATATAAAAGAGGGGGGAATAAAACCCAAAAAGCAGCGCCCACACATGGAGTGCCTCACGTGTTCACACGTGAGCGCCTCCGGAGTTCAGTGTTTAACACTGATCCAGCGCCTCACGTAGGATACGCGTGAGTGCTGTATATACCAGTGCTTAGCACTGTTGGGTAACTATGGAGACTCGAACCTAGCCCAAACTGGCTAAGTTTTCCCAAGGTCAAAACCTCTTCGATTTCCAATCAACAGAGCCCCTTGTGCTCATGATTTCCTAAATTGATCTTAGTCCCAAACATGAGTAATAATCTTTCAACTGATGACATCCAAAACGGTACTCATCCCACAGCCTTCCGAGGAAATCTTAGTCTCAAAATATGAATAATAATTTATGGGTTTACCACTAACTCATTTCCCCCCCAAATACGGGAATTGGTTCAAGGGTACATCTCTCCACACCTCTGATCCACGTCGTTGTAATTCCTCAACGTTTTCAGAGAGATGGCGGGTCCCAACAACCAACAGCTTTTTGGTGCACTTCCAAACTGATGTGCACACCTCAAATCAGACCGCACCCCAAATCGGGTGCATCCCAAATCATCGTTTTTCATCCCGTCACATAACAAATACACGTGTGCGCAAGATGGACAATGAACCGAGACGTCCTTAAACTAAAATCTCACCTCCAAAATGGTGATCAATGGACCGAGACGTCCTTAAACTAAACTCTCACCTCCAAAATGTCGATCAACGGAACGAGAAGTCCTTAAACTAAAACCTCACCTACAAAATGGTGATCAACGGATCGAGACGTCCTTAAACTAAAAGCTCACCTCTAAAATGGTGATCAACGGACCGAGACGTCCTTAAACTAAAATTTCACCTCCAAAATGGTGATCAACGGACCGAGATGTCCTCAAACTAGAACTTTGCCTCCAAAATGGTAATAATGGACCGAAATGTCCCTAAAACTAAGAAAACAGATCCCAAACGTTCTTTTGTTGGATCCTAAATAAAAATGATCCTGAAAAATTATTAAGTGGATCTTAGTCTCAAATTGTACTAATGTATCCTTAACAAAAGCAAATTGAGCCCCAAATGCTCACATACATTTAATTCGATCATAATCTTAAACCAGATTAACGGTCCTTAAATAAAAAAAACCCAAATCTATGATATACGGATTTGGACTAATCCACGCCCTATGGGCGACAACATAAATGTTGGATGTATATGCCGTAGAGGCCAGTATTGTATATGTATACATATGGATACTAGGGATATGTATGTACAGAACAATCTTGCTCAGTATTATAGTATATTATTTGACTTGTCTTTATCGGGATATGTGTATTTATTTGTATTTTTATTATATCTGGTTTACACATATTGATAAAGACTCGATACGATAGTATACTATTGTTGTTTGTCTTTATCTTAACATGGCATATGTCATATTCGTTATTACATATTATGGTTACATGTTGATAAAACCCCTAGGATCTTGCTTGACAACCTGCGTTGTGATGGCGATCATACTTGTGGGAGCAGGGTAGTCAATAAGCACATCCTTAAATGGTCCCTAGTCACATGAGTATCGAGACTGGGCACTGATACTGCAGAGTAGACTAGTGTATACGTTTTTACCCCCGTCGGAGGATGGTTGGTCTCGTAGCCATTGGTCTGATGTACCCAAGATCGTATATAGGTGCTCACTGGGGTGAGTACACTGGACGGACTCGCTGAGAACTTCCATGTGGTACTATACCTATCGTCAGATGGAAGTTCTCAGGTGACATGTGTACAGGTTAGTCCTTAGACCCGAGATCGGCATTTTTCTCGTGTGAGTTCCCACTGAACTTTGATCACTACCCTACCATGGCTTTACTGAGTCGTGCAAACAGGTTTTGGTTGGGTTCAGTCCCGAGCCACATGGAGGCAGTGAGCAATTGTTGGGGATTCGTCTCTCCCGGTATAGGAAGTCGATATCGTACTGTGATTCGATTGGTCAGGGCTATAAGAGCTTGGCCAAGACAAATGGAATTTACTGATAGGTTGATCAGTAGTTTCCTGGATTAGTCCTGAGCCACATCGGCATGACTTATCAGGTTATTAGGGTCTGACGTTTACCATTCACCTAGACCCGGTATGCGATACTCTTTGACAAAGAGACCGGACTGTGCGGATATTGTCACGGATAGGCTCAGTAGGAGTTCGGACGAGCTTGCTCGTCGGCCTTCCTTTTCGACAGGTACTTTGGTAGCTGTTACGTACAGCTAGTGCCGCTGACGTGCTTGTGGTTAAACCCACTACCAGAGTACTGTCAAGTCTTTAGAGTCCCACACAGAGGGTTTCCCTGATTCAGGCGAAATGGTGTAGTTGCCGTACTGGATACGTGCAGGGTTCGATCGATTGATGTACTTTGTACTCGGACTTTCGATCGGAAAGTTGGTAATACTAGCCGGCTAGGCTTTGAGCCGGATTATTAAATCAGGTATTGATTTAATAATTTACATATATGTATTTCGATATGTATATTCTAGTATTCAGTTCTTCGTGTTATTCTATCTCTTTGGGCGTTCGGATTTTTATCTGATTGCCGGTATATATGTACAGTCGACTGAAATCCGTATTTATTACAGATTTCCTTCTAGAAGGTGGCCACCTCATTTAGTATTTTCCATTTATTTCATAAATGGAAATAAGGTGTAAAGTGAGAAAGATGGGAGGAATGGAGTTGACCATGCTTCAATAGTGAACAAATGAATTTATAATTCATTTGTAGTTACTATTGAAGCATGGTTGTGGATTTTTTATTCTAAAAATTCATATACAAAACATTGGTATTGATTTTCTCTCTCTAAGAATGCTTCATAATTTCTTGAGCTCTCATTCCTCTCTTTCTCTTTAGCCTCCTCCACCTTCATCTTCTTCCTCTTCACTACCTTCTCATGAGTTGAGAATCAAGTGAAGAGGCAAGAAAGAGATAGCTTGACACTTAGAACTCTAAACTACACCCTAGATTACTTGGTTTAGTAAACCAATTTCTCTAGTTGCTCCTTTTGTTATATAGTTAGGATTTAGAGCCATGGATCATACTCCCCGGGTGGATCATCTACGACAAAAGGAAGCCGGAGTACAAGCCCGATCCCGGGGGACCGATAGAGCGGGAGATGGTGATCGAACAAGTTCAAGGAGGCCACTTAGAGCATATGATGAAAAACGAAGACCGAAGGACTCGAACATCTTGGTATAACCCTTCATCATAGTAGATAGCTCTTCTATCTTTGCTAGTTGGTTTTATGGTAAAGATCCGGGTTTTTGAGTTATCTTTGCGCCCCTTTTAAAACCCTTGAAAAAAATTTGTTCCGCAAACCGCCTCGTTTGGAGGCTCGGGCATGAGTATAACCCAACATGGTATCAGAGCCAACCCATAAAACCTATACTAGCTAGTTCAAACGTGTTTAGAATAACGATCGACCGAAAATTCCAAAAACCGCATTTCTTTTCATGAAGTTTCTGTCGTTTTTTAAAAGTGCTCGAAAA
Source organism: Agapanthus africanus (assembly GCA_030015575.1). NCBI lineage: Eukaryota > Viridiplantae > Streptophyta > Magnoliopsida > Asparagales > Amaryllidaceae > Agapanthus > Agapanthus africanus. The sequence goes on along the minus strand of CM057338.1, from coordinate 822,838,627 downwards.
ATCAATTTTATGGTCTCAGAAAATCATGCAGGCTTTTTTAGGAACCCACAAGAAATTTGGGCCCCTGAACCCATACTTCCACCGCGGAACCGCCGCATAGTGCCACACTTGGCCGCGGTTCCGCGGTGGTATATGGGCCTCTGGGCCACAAATTTCTTCTGGGCCTCTTAATTGTTGGGATTGTGGTTTCTGGATAATTATTTTTGGGCCCAGTTTTGGTACAGTGTTGCTTTAAATTCTTGGGGCCTACTTGGAAAGTTTAGTCGATCGTAATTTTAAGATACGTGTTTTATTATCAGTACATTCACTTTTATCTGCGACCGGGAATGTCACTCGATCGGTAAAACTCGTCTGATTGCTATATGTTCTTTTAGACGGGTTTTGCGAACGTGACATTCGCGTTGATGTTGTGTGCTTGTGCTGTGATTGTGGCTGGATTGTCGTGGTGGATAGCATGTGGTGCAATGTTAGAAATACAGTTTATAATTCATTTGTACATTTGTTATTGCGGGGCGGGCGTCCGACATGTGGACTGCCGTCTTTGTCGTTTGTATATTATTTTGGGGCATGACCGGGATGAGGTCGATGTCACCGGTTGTATATATTTTTTTAATATTCTGTACTAGGATTACCCCACGGCGGGGTGCACGAATAGCCGGGTTCTAGAAGGCAACAAGACCGCATCTCAAGGCGCTGAGACGAAGGGGGCTTCATTCTAGAACCGGCAGGCTATTCGCCGCACTCGTAGGGGGTACAGGTTTTCATTGCACAGGCTATCTACACGACCGGGAACGTCGGGTTTGATTTGCGGCTCAAATGAAACCCGGGGCTCCAAGATTATCCACCATTCTTTATTGTTATCTGTGATGTTGTTTATTATCATGCCTGGGATGAATGTTATATATACTTATATATATACTAGTAGATGTTGTATATGTTTTGCACCCGCGCTAGTCCAGCCCCCGCTCTGTCGTTAGTTAAGTAACCTAACGGGTGATGACGGGTCCCCGTGGCGAATGCGGATGGCATATATGTACATTTTATTTTCGTCCTTTTCTGGTGTGATAGGTTACAAATTGATAGGACCGCATTAATTTTGATTAATGCAAGATAATAAACCTAAAAGATGTTGTTGGAACCAAGCTTTAAAAACTGACATTACAGACGTTCTCTTTTGCTTTGCACACTGATATTCATTTTAGAATATCCAGCACCTCATTCGACGAGGCAAGGGCCGAGATCCCTTCACCGGGAGTGACTCCTTGAGTAAAAGTTTGCGTCAGAGTAATAACTTCACTATAGTCGATTATTTTTACTTTGCATCGTGGTATTCAGTTTGGAATATCCTGCACCTCATTCGACGAGGAAAGAGCCGAGATCCCTTCACATGGAGTGACCTCTTTAGCAAAGGTTTTCGCCACTATATATTTATAAAACCACTCAGGCCCCTTCAACGATATCAAGTTCATTACGTTAACGGGTTTTTCGGCAAAAACCCAGTCGTAGCCCTCCATCATTTCCTACAAGTACTACTTAGTATTCGAGCTGCGTATTTTGGCATTGTCAAGGCGTAGTGATCGGAAGCTGAGTATTGCTTGTTTGTAGCTTTATTTCAGATTATTTAGGACAGTCGGATACCTATGTTGGCATTGTCAAGGGGTATGCGGGTGGGTCTTAGTTAATCAAGATAATGACGGGCCGAACTTAACTAGCGGCTTATGATATGTTGGCATTGTCAAGGTCATAGAGCCGTTAGGGGTAAAAACCACATCGAGAGTTTCAAATATACAGGAAACTTGCAGATTTAGCATACCTTCTGAAGTGTGGTGACTAGAGTGGATTCCATCTAATGCATCACACAATGATAGTTGGATCCCGATCCCACTGATGAGTAGGATTACTATTGGGAGATTTTTTCACTTAACAATCAATGCTATAAACAAGTAGGTGTCTAGAACGGTGTTAGCGGGGCTATGCCTCCAGGGAAAAGAGGTTATGTAATTAAGGAACTTCGCGAAAGCGTTGGAAAACCTCCCTCGAAGTACCAACACCAGCCTGGCTGAAAGGTTAAGTAAGTATTGTGACGTGCGATTAATCCCGACCGGTTCTTCTTTTAGGGTTTGAAGAAGAATTTGAGGAAACAGTGGGAGCCATCCTGGTTAGATAAATTAATAACCAATCTAATCTTGCAAGAGCGCACGCTGAGTGATTTCCCTCTCTCGCTCCAGGTAGCAACCATTTCACGCCCTAATCAAGATAATAAAATGTATCGCTTGACCGATCCGAATTCTTATTCGGGGCTGGGGAACGTCGGTTCAGCTCTAACTTACGACAACAGTCATAAGTATGGGAATGGGAAAGAGGAAAGTTTGAATTCCTTAATAAACCCATCGAAGAAGCAACATACTGTTGCGTCTTCTTCAGGTGTTCTTGTTATTGAGAACTGTTTTTCGGTCAGTCCTACCTCCTGGGTACTCGATACCGGATCAGGATCTCATATCTGTAATTTATTGCAGGAACTGAGAAAAAGTAGGATAGTTGGACCTAGTGACATGTCCCTCAGAGTGGGGAATAGAGAACAAATTAATGTTACTGCCGTCGATGAATATCACCTAATATTACCAAGTGGACATACTATGATTTTGAACAATTGCTACTTTGTGCCTTCCATGCTTTGCAACATCATATCAGTTTCTTTACTTGATAAAGATGGATATAACTTTTTCTTGATAGAAATATCATGAACATTTACCTTGATAAGGTACTGGTTGCAGAAGGTACACTGTGTAATGGTATCTATGTTCTAAATCAGAACACAGTTCTCAATGTACAAAACACACACAAGAGGAAGAGTTCAGATACGAACGAATCCTACTTGTGGCATTGTAGACTTGGTCATATCGGAGAGAAAAGACTAAGTAAGTTGCATAAATATGGTCCCTTAAATACGTTCGAATTTTCATCTTATGAAACTTATCAGTCTTTTCTTAAAGGAAAGATGACCAAATCTCCCTTCACAGGGCATGGACAAAGAGCAGCAGAGCTCTTGGGACTCATAGACAACGATGTATGTGGTCCAATGTCTATACATGCAAGGGGTGGGTTCTCGTACTTCATCACATTCACTGACTATCTCTCTAGATTCGGATATGTGTATCTCATGAAACACAAATCTGAAGCTTTTGAGAAATTCAAAGAATTCAGAAATGAAGTAGAGAACCAGACTGACAAAAGTATCAAGATCCTCCGATCTGATAGAGGAGGAGAGTACTTAAGCACGGAATTCCAAGGTTACTTAAAAGAGAATGGAATTCTCTCTCATCTTACTCCTCCTTATACACCACAGCACAACGGTGTATCGGAGCGGAGGAACCGTACCCTATTTGATATGGTTCGCTCCATGATGAGTAATGCCGAGTTACCTCTTTCATTCTGGGGACTTGCGCTACAAACAGCAGCGTATTTGTTGAATCAGTTTCCTTCTAAATTTGTGCCTAAGACACCATATAAAATATAGAGTGGTAAAAGACCATATCTTGAACGTATTAAGATATGGGGTTGTCCATCCTATGTAAAGGTACAAAATCTGGACAAGCTTAAGACAGGATCAGTTTTGTGCAAATTTGTGGGATATCCTAGAAATTCTCTGGGATATTTGTTCTACCACACTGAGGAACAGAAGGTGTTCGTTGCTCGTCGCGCCACTTTTTTAGATTGGCAATTTCTTGCGAAAGAAATAAGTGAGAGCACGGTAGAACTGGATGAAACATCAGATCCACAAACTCAAACTGAGGATTTAGTAGAACCAGAAAATTCAATAGTCCCGGACGAACCTCAGCCACTCTGCAGATCTGATAGGATTTCTCATCCACCTGAGAGATACTACGGTTTTCTCATAGATGGGGATCGAGAGGATTGCATCTTGGAAGAAGATGATCCAACTAGTTTCAGGCAGGCCATTATCAGTAGGGACTCTCATAAGTGGCTGGATGCTATGCAATCTGAAATGGAGTCCATGTACACCAATAAAGTGTGGACCCTGGAAGTTGGTCCACCTGGGGTAAAACCTGTTGGATGCAAATGGATCTAGAAGAAGAAACTTGGTGTAGATGGGCAGGTGGAAACCTATAAGCTAGACTCGTTGCGAAAGGTTTTCGTCAAAGACCAGGAGTGGACTATGATGAGACCTTTTCTCCAGTAGCTATGCTCAAATCCATTAGGATCCTGCTTGCCATTGCTGCCTTCCATGACTATAAGATCCGGCAGATGGACGTAAAAACGGCCTTTTTAAACGGAAGTTTAGAAGAGTGCATTTATATGGATCAGCCAGAAGGTTTTGTAGATAGTGGGAGCAGCAGGAAGGTGTGCAAGTTACTCAAATCCATTTATGGATTGAAGCAAGCATCGCGGAGCTGGAAGATCTATTTTGATGAGACAGTCAAGGACTTTGACTTCATCAAGAATGAAGATGAGCCTTGTGTTTATAAGAAGATTGTAGGACGAACTGTCGTTTTCCTGGTCTTGTACGTGGACGACATTCTTTTGATAGGAAATGACATTCCTATGCTACAATCGGTCAAGCTATTCTTATCACAAAGGTTCTCTATGAAAGACCTAGGTGATGCCTCGTACATTCTGGGGATCAAGATCTATAGAGATAGATCAAAGAGACTACTGGGACATTCACAGTCCAGGTACATAGAGATCGGACTAAAGAGATTTAGTATGGAAGATTCCAAGGGCGATAATATACCCGCATTGCACGGAATCGCCCTCTCCAAGGAGATGTCTTCCAAGACTGACGAGGAGAGGGTTCACATGAGCACTATACCCTACGCTTCGGCGGTAGGATCTATAATGTATGTGATGCTATGTACAAGACCAGAAGTAGCTTACGCGCTAAGCCTGGTGAGCCGGTATCAGTCAGACCTAGGTGAGGACTACTGGACAGCAGTAAAGAACATTCTCAAGTACCTAAGAAGGACTAAGGAGATGTTCCTGATTTATGGTAATGGAGACCTCAGTGTCGAGTCCTTCACCGACTCAAGCTTCCAGAGTGACAAGGGTGACAGCAAGTTTGTCTCGGGTTTTGTGTTTACCCTCAACGCCGGTATGTTAGAAGAGTTCCAAACAGAATACCGTCGCAGACTCGACGATGGAGGCTGAATACATTGCTGCAAGCGATGCCACAAAAGAGGCAGTTTGGATGAAGAAGTTCATAGCTGAACTTCAGGTAGTTCCATCCATTGTTGATCCAATACCAGTGTATTGCGATAACAATGGGGCTATAGCTTTAGCGAAGGAACCACGGTCCCATCAGAAATCCAGGAACATCTTAAGGCGGTATCACCTGATCAGGGAGATCGTAGATCGCCAGGAGATCGAGGTCCGGAGAGTGGATACGAAAGACAACACGGCGGATCCATTTACAAAGGCCCTCCCTCAAGCACAGTTCGAGCGACATTTTGGGATGTTGGGTATGCGGTACGCCAGCAGCTGGCCTTAGTGTAGACGTTGGGTATTCGGTACGCCAATCACTGGCCTTTAGTGTTGGAGATAGTGCCCTCAGAGTCAATTATTAGGTCACAGGTACGTGATTGTAATGATTGAGGGAGGACCTATCCCGGTAGGACAGTCTTACTCGAGATGATAGTATGCTATCTGGTTTACCTTTATCATCGTGTACTGTTTTAGGTGACCTGACACGTCGCTATTACACGTTGATAGAGCCCCTAGGATTCTTGCTTGACCACCAGCAGTATGAGGGCGATCATATAAGTGGGAGCTGGGGGTCTACAAGCATATCCTTAAAAGGTCCCTAGTCGTGGGAGTTTCGAGACCGGGCATCGATACTCCATTAGTAGACTAGTGTATACAGTCGAGACCCCGACGAGGGGCGGTGGCCGGTCTCACAAGCCACTGGTGTCAGTTGGATCACCTAAGATGTATACAGGTGCTCATTGGGTTATGAGTACACCGGACATGACTCGCCGGGAACATGCTAGTTGGTCATATACCAGACGTCAGATGGCAGTTCCCTGGTGACATGTGTGCAGGTTAGTTCATCGACCTGGGGATCGTCATTTGTCTCGTGTGAGTTCCCACTGTACTTTGATTACTACCCTACCACGGCTCAAAGGAGTCGTGCAAACAGGTTTTAGTTGGGTACAGTCCCGAGCCACATGGAGGCAGTGAGCGTATCTTCAGGGGTTCGTCTCTCCCGGTATTGGGGGTGAGGTCGTGCTGTGTCTAGGAGAGCCATTACACAAAGTCCTTGGCCAAGGCAAGGAGATTTACTGGTAGGTATTCCAGTAGTATCTCAGGGTGTTCTGGGCTACACTCCGACACGACTTGTACCGCTTTTGGGGGTCTGACTTTTACCAACCCCCTAGGCCCGCCATGCGATACTCATAGACGAACGGACCGGACTGCACGGATATTGTCACTGACAGGCTCAGTAGGGTGTCAGGATGAGTTCGCTCATCGACGTCCCTTTTAGTCAATTGCTGGTGGCCTGTTACGTATTGGCTTATACCTCTGACGTGCTAGTGGTTAAATCCACAGCCATAGTATTGACGAGTCTTTAGAGTCCACCACACTTACAGTTACTCAAGTTTCGGGCGAAACACTGTAGAGGCCGTATGGAGATATGGCAAGGTCCGATCAGATACGTGCGGTATTGCACGGATCAGGATCGGACGGTTTTGTACTAGTGGCCGTATAGTTATATGGCAGCGTTCGATCAGATACGTGCGGTATTGCACGGATCAGGATCGGACGGATATTACTAGCCGGCTTTGGTTTAAGCCGTATCCTAGTATAGTACAGTGTAGATTTTGTCTCATTGCATTTGTATCCGGACGGAATACAGATGCGGGTGTGTATGCACAGTATGGGGGTTTTCCTGTAATTTATTACGGGACCAGTTTTCTGGAGTTGCCAGTTTGCATTCCGTTCCGGCCGGTTTTCCTTTGTTCTTTCCCGGCCGGACTTTTCAGATGGAGGGTGTTATTTGCAATTGTGCAAATAACATTTGTGGAGGGGGTATCTTGCATATTGGTGGCATCATGATGGCTTTTCATGATGAGATCCTTTTTCTTTCTTTTCTTTGCTTTATGAGATTAGAAATGAAAAGAGGTTTGATGTTGATTTAGTAATGATTATGTTTTAGGTTGTGGTCACCACTTTTTGCATCCTACACTCACCTCCCTCTTGTTATCATATTGTTTTTGCTCCACCATTTTCATTCTCACTTGATGAGAGGTTTTTGTTCATGGTTGAGAAAAAGAAAGAGAGAAAGAAAAGAGAAGAAGAGAGTTTCATCTTCATCCTTGAGAGTGTTTCATTTGATTGATCTCATTTCATGTTAAGAAAAATGCAAGCACCATTTTTCTTGTCTTGTTTCCTCCATCATCCACAAATGGCAACCAAACCCCAAAAGAGACTATGATTCTACACTACACTTCCTACAGCATATCTTGAGCATGTCGATTTGCCGGCTTCATGCGCGAGTTGCCTCGGTATTGAGGTGGGAGCCCGTAAAAGTACCCGGCTTCGTGGTGCCCTTTCCGACGAGGAGGAGATGGACGGAGATCCCGCGAGGAGATCGGAGTGGAGATGAAGACCGGAGGACTCGGATCGTATGGTATACATCTCTTCTCATCTTGTAGTTAGCTAGATATAGTTTAATGGCACGATCCGGAGTTTAGTGCGCGGTGGTGCCGGTTTGCTAAGTCCGCAAAAATAAAAGTTTACCACCGTTTCCGCGTTTGGCCGTCGGATTGACGGCCGGGGCGCCGCCGTGCACTTACAGTGGTATCAGAGCCTCGCCATTAACTTAGTCTAGCTTTGTGTAATGTGTTTGCATTTCCGATCGATCAAAAAGTTCCAAAACTGCATTTTAGTTCGCATCAGTTTCTGTTGAAAATTTTTGGTCTTGAAAAATTTTTCAGGTTGTAAAATATTGATGTACTGGAAAATCTAAGAGTTCTGTAAAAATTTTACGAAGTAACTCCATAGTTGGAGCGCGGAACCGCCGCGAAAACCCCATTTGTGCGGCCCTTCCGCCGCGCACTATTCACATTACTTCACCATTTTTTTACAGAGGCCTTCTGGGCTTAAAATATGGGCTTTGGAATATTAAAGTTGGGCCAATTGTTTCTGTGAGTGCTACAGTTTTCTTTGGGGCCCACTTGTTAATTGTTTGATCAATCGGAAATTTTTTAAACACATTTTTTCACAGTATTTACATTATATCTGCGACCGTGAATGTCACTCGATCGGTAAATCCGGTCTAACTGCTATAGCCCGGTTAGACGGATTTGCGAACGTGACTTTCACGTTGATGTTCTATGTATTTGCTGTGATGTTGCGGATCGGTCGTGGGGATAGCCTGGATGCAATGCTAGTACAGTTTTGTTGTATTATGTACATTTGATATTGCGGGGCGAGCGTCCGACATGTGGACTGCCGTCACTGCCTGTTTGTATTATTCTTTTTGGGGCACGACCTGGTTGCGGTCGATGTACCCGGTGTATGTATATTTTACTTTCTGTACTAGGATTACCCCGCGGAGGGGTGCACGGATAGCCGGGTTCTGGAGGGCAACAAGCCCGCATCTCAGGGCATTGAGACGGAGGGGCTTCAGTCTGGAATTGGAGGGCTATTCGCCGCACTCGTAGGGGGTACAGGTTGACCCAGGAGGGGTGCCCAAGTTACCGGATTCCGTGAAGTGCTGGGTGGTCCATTCACGGTGCTGAAGGGGGCTGCCTCGCTTCAGGTTTTGGCGGGTGACTTGCCGCGCCCGTAGGGGTCTAGGATTTCATTGCACAGGCTATCCACACGACCAGGGGAACGTCGGGTTTCAGTAGTGGCTCTGTGAAACCCGGGGATCCCAGATATCTGTATTGTTCTGTGATGCTGTACATTTCTGTGATGTTGCATTTCTTTTCACGCCTTGAGCGAAATATAATATATTGGTATATATATTAGTAGATGTTGTATATGTTTTTCATCCGCGCTAGTCCAGTCCCCGCTCTGCCGTTAGTTAGCTAACCTAACGGGTGATGACGGGACCCAGTGGCGAATGCGGATGGCATATACGTACGTCAGTATATTTTCGTTCTTTGTGGTGTGATTAATTGATGGGACTGCGTTGATTCGGATCAATGCAAGTTAAACAAACCTATTCTGATGTTGTTGGAACACTTTTCAAAAAGCTGTTATTGCAAGGACGTTCACTTTTGTTTTGCATCGTGGTATTCATTTGGAATATCCTGCTCCTCAGTCGACGAGGCAAGGGCCGAGATCCCTTCACCGGGAGTGACCCCTTGGACAAAAGTTTGCGTCAGGGCATTAACTTCACTATAGCCGATTACTTTTGCTTTGCATCGTGGTATTCATTTGGGATATCCTGCACCCCATTCTACGGGGAAAGAGCCGAGATCCCTTCACCGGGAGTGACCTCTTTAGTAAAGGTTTTCGTCACTATATTTTCTAAAAAGCTATCCGTTCCTTCAACGATATCAAGTTCTTTACGTTAAAGGTTTTCGCCAGAAACCATTCGTAGCCCTCCGTCGTTTCAGACGGGTAGCACGTAGTATTCATGCTGTGTTTGTTGACCTTCGTCAAGGCATAGTGTATGGTAGCTGCTTGTTACCTTTCTGCTGCATAGATAGATGCGTTGGTTTGGGACAGTCGTATAGCCTTGTTGACCTTCGTCAAGGGCTTGTACGGGTGGATTCAAATTAACCTGGATAATGACGGGTAGAACTTGACATGTGACTTATGATTTGTTGACCTTCGCCAAGGTCATAAGAGCATGGGGCAGAAATCACATCGGGAGTTTCAAAAGAACTGAAACTTGCCAGATATGCGCATACCTTCTGGAGTGTGATGACGTGAGCGGATTCCGTCACGTTATCATGCGATGATAGTTGGATCCCGATTCCCACTGATGAGTTAGTTTACTCCTCGGGTAACCCCGACTAATTCTTCTTTCAGGTTTGGAGGAGAATTTGAGGTACAGTGGGAGGTTTCCAGATTAGATAAATTGGTGACCATTCTGATCTAGGTTAGAGTGCACGCTGAGTGTTTTCTTTTCTCTCTCTCTTTGGCAGCGACCATTGACCCGACCTTAAGACTTTGACTCAGTGACCAAGTTGACCGAACCTTCTTAAACACCGGCTTTTGGATTGTCAGAGTTGCAAACCTCATTGCCACTCCTACTTTTACCCTTTTCTCCAGGACACCCCGTTTTACTACGAACGTCCACTTCCATTGGACAAAACCATCGTATGGTTAGATACGAACTCGAAAGAATTTATTCGAGGATGGTTTCCGGTTCTGGAGAAAACGGATAGGATTATTCAGTTGTCTTTTCTTTTCACCCTCTCTCAGGTTGCGAGTACTCCTTGGTTTAGGAGTAGTACACCTATTACGCAAATTGGATAGTCTTCTTCCAAACCATAGGCTGGTGCCGACCGGTAGGGAAGGAAGAAAACCAGTTAGCCTAAACGGTGTACAGAAGGTATTAAGTTCAGACAAAGCAAGGGATCAGTAAGAGGGCAAAGTAAATTGCGACTGCTATTCACGACCAAACCAAGTATTTCTTCGCCAATCCTAAATCACCTTTGTATTTCTCCAGGACACTCCGTATCACTACGAAGATCCCATTTTATTGGATAATCCATCGTATGGTTATATACGAACTCGAAAGGAACTTGTTCCAGTTCGGGGATGGATCCTGGTTCAGGAGAAATAGGAATAAAGTACATTCAGGTGTCTTTTATCTTCACCTTCTCTCGCGTTGCGAGTGCTCCTAGGATTAGGACAGTACACCCTTTATGCTTTTTGGATAGTCTTCTTCCAAACCATAGGCTGGTGCCGAACGGTAGGGAAGGAAGAAAACCATTTGGCTTAAAGGGGTGTACAGAAGGTAATGACTAAAGACATATAAAGGGATTTGGAGAGGTGGCAAAGAATTATACGGTTATAGTTGTGAATCTGGATAATGGTAGAGGCATTACTAGGAATACCAGAATACCCCATCGAAACATTTCAATGTTTCAGTTCAACTGTGTACTGTTAAAAGAAAACTGATTTCCCGATTAGACACTTGCTCCAGGGTATGTATTTACCAGGTATGATTCTCACATCTGTATGGTTTTACAGATGATGAGTGGGAGTAAGTTATTGGGAATTGGGTGATCATCCTCATTATATCGGGATTCGTTGTAATCGGTGATATTTGAGGAAGTCACCTGGGTAGTTTGCAGGTCGGCAAATATTTGGTTTTGAATATCCGCTGTTATGCACCAATTTCAAATTGATATATCTGTACGTCTATTTTCATAGAGTGAGATATACCTTTCTGAAATTATGTCTACGACATTTACCTATATCAGTGGATGGTTAGGTAAGGAGCATTAAACAGCGGTGTAATTCTTCTTAACCATAAGTACAGTTTTCAACCTACGACGCACAGTGAATGAGTTGTTAGACTCAGTGGACTTATACAGAGTATTGTATATTGTCCAGTGTCCACTAGGACAGAGGGGTTGGTCCTCGTACTGTATTCTGTTTACTTATGACTTCTCTAGTTCTTAGATAGGTGTTTCGTAGAAACACAGGGTCGAAGTTTTGAGAAGTTATAGGTATAAGAATAAAGTAGAGAACCAGGTGTTGCAAGTATCGGGATTCTTCAAAGTGATCGAAGATGTAGATACTTGTATATGGTATTCAGTTGATAGTAATGATTAAGAGAACTTGCTTCTCTTTCGGGTTACTCATAATTGGAAGCATTCCTAAGTTGAGTAACGCTGATCGGCCTCCTTCCATTTAGTTGACATGCACTGGAGATAGCTGCATGATTTGAATCTGGTTCAATTAAATCTGTGCCTCTGGTTCTATATTGGATATAGAACAGTTCATATCTTAACGTTGTTAAGGTACGGGGAGTTGTCCGGCTTATGATTAAAACCAGACTCTGGATAACTCAAGGCACGTTTCTGTAATGGCTGTTTATGGGTTGACCCAGGCTATGACGAGGGTTGACTTTCTACCATCTGGCAGATCAGTAGAAATATTGTTCTAGACTCGCCACAGTTTTACTAAAAATGGATTTTTTCAAAAACAGTAGTGGGAGTATGGTAGAACTGGAAGTGATTCCAGAACCACAAACGATTACTGAAGATTTGACAAGGAACCTAATGATTCAGTCTGGATTGACATTCCATTGGCCACTCCGCAGATAAGGTGGGTAACCTCAGGCACCCGAGAGGTACTACGGTAGCCTCAAGGACGGTGACAGGGAAGTTCTTGTTTACCCACAATTACCATTGCTGTTGTTCCAGGCTGCGAGACCCGGTGGGAGGATGAGTATAGCGTCGTTCTAAACTAGCTTTAGAAGTGCACGTCTATATGACTCTGCCAGAGAGTTGTCGTAGTCAGTGGGAGCAGCGGAAGCATTGGTGGACATCAGGCTTATGTCTATTTATAGACTAAAGCAGATGTAGCGGAGATAGATCATCTATTTTCTGATGTGACAGTCATGGGTTTGACGTCATCAGAATAGGGGATGGATCTGTTGAGAAGGTAGTAGGGTGTGATATCCTGGTATTTGGATGACATACACAGAGTAGGAAAGGAAATTCCTATACTACGATCGGTTATATTTTGGTCGTCACACAGTGGTTTCTCCACAAGGGACTTGGACATTATATCAGACATACTGGTTACTAGATCTATGGTTTTAGATCTAGATTTGGGTGGTTTCCCAATCAGGGTACTTGACAGTATTCTAAGAGTATTTAGGATGGACGACTCCTGGCACGGTAGTGTACCTGCAGGTAATGGAGTCACCCTCTCCAAAGGTGTCTTACAGACTAAAGGGGAGAGGGACGTGCATGATTGGCAGATCACTTGCTTAGGCAATTGAGTCAATCATGAGATGTCAAGTACCACACCAGATGTTGTTCTTGCACTAGATGCAATAAGTTGACATTAATCCAATCCTGGAGAAACAGTCGGAAGCAGTTTTAGAACATAAGTGGATGTTCTAGGGATATGATAACGACAGCCTCATTTAGGAGACGGTTATCATTCCAGGCTTCCAAGGTGACATGGATGGCAGAGTGGCTGTCAGAGTTGTAGTTTTCCTTCTGATGAGGGGCAGTATTTTGGACAGGTGGTCCAAGGCAATACTGAGGGAGGCATGGCGCGCAGGATACTGATTAAGTTCAGTTGACGATACAGTCTAAGAAGTTTGGATTTGGAGTTCATTTATGAGCTATGTCCCATCAGACATCCAGACACATTCTAAGACAGGTATTGCTCATTTCGGAAGATGGGTTTCTCCGCGAACATGAGATATAGAGAGACATGGATAGAAACAACAAAGCGGATCCACTCACTGAGGCTATTCCTCGAACGCAATAGTTCCGCAAACGAGCTTTGTGAGACTGACTAGTAGAGGAGTTGGATGTTCGGTATCACACGGGCTGTGAGTATGCGACATCGCAATAATTAGCCTTGAGTGCAAGTGGGAGATTGTTGGAGATAGTGCCCTCAGAGTCAATTATTAGGTCACAGGTACGTGATTGTAATGATTGAGGGAGGACCTATCCCGGTAGGACAGTCTTACTCGAGATGATAGTATGCTATCTGGTTTACCTTTATCATCGTGTACTGTTTTAGGTGACCTGACACGTCGCTATTACACGTTGATAGAGCCCCTAGGATTCTTGCTTGACCACCAGCAGTATGAGGGCGATCATATAAGTGGGAGCTGGGGGTCTACAAGCATATCCTTAAAAGGTCCCTAGTCGTGGGAGTTTCGAGACCGGGCATCGATACTCCATTAGTAGACTAGTGTATACAGTCGAGACCCCGACGAGGGGCGGTGGCCGGTCTCACAAGCCACTGGTGTCAGTTGGATCACCTAAGATGTATACAGGTGCTCATTAGGTTATGAGTACACCGGACATGACTCGCCGGGAACATGCTAGTTGGTCATATACCAGACGTCAGATGGCAGTTCCCTGGTGACATGTGTGCAGGTTAGTTCATCGACCTGGGAATCGTCATTTGTCTCGTGTGAGTTCCCACTGTACTTTGATTACTACCCTACCACGGCTCAAAGGAGTCGTGCAAACAGGTTTTAGTTGGGTACAGTCCCGAGCCACATGGAGGCAGTGAGCGTATCTTCAGGGGTTCGTCTCTCCCGGTATTGGGGGTGAGGTCGTGCTGTGTCTAGGAGAGCCATTACACAAAGTCCTTGGCCAAGGCAAGAAGATTTACTGGTAGGTATTCCAGTAGTATCTCAGGGTGTTCTGGGCTACACTCCGACACGACTTGTACCGCTTTTGGGGGTCTGACTTTTACCAACCCCCTAGGCCCGCCATGCGATACTCATAGACGAACGGACCGGACTGCACGGATATTGTCACTGACAGGCTCAGTAGGGTGTCAGGATGAGTTCGCTCATCGACGTCCCTTTTAGTCAATTGCTGGTGGCCCGTTACGTATTGGCTTATACCTCTGACGTGCTAGTGGTTAAATCCACAGCCATAGTATTGACGAGTCTTTAGAGTCCACCACACTTACAGTTACTCAAGTTTCGGGCGAAACACTGTAGAGGCCGTATGGAGATATGGCAAGGTCCGATCAGATACGTGCGGTATTGCACGGATCAGGATCGGACGGTTTTGTACTAGTGGCCGTATAGTTATATGGCAGCGTTCGATCAGATACGTGCGGTATTGCACGGATCAGGATCGGACGGATATTACTAGCCGGCTTTGGTTTAAGCCGGATCCTAGTATAGTACAGTGTAGATTTTGTCTCATTGCATTTGTATCCGGACGGAATACAGATGCGGGTGTGTATGCACAGTATGGGGGTTTTCCTGTAATTTATTACGGGACCAGTTTTCTGGAGTTGCCAGTTTGCATTCCGTTCCGGCCGGTTTTCCTTTGTTCTTTCCCGGCCGGACTTTTCAGATGGAGGGTGTTATTTGCAATTGTGCAAATAACATTTGTGGAGGGGGTATCTTGCATATTGGTGGCATCATGATGGCTTTTCATGATGAGATCCTTTTTCTTTCTTTTCTTTGCTTTATGAGATTAGAAATGAAAAGAGGTTTGATGTTGATTTAGTAATGATTATGTTTTAGGTTGTGGTCACCACTTTTTGCATCCTACACTCACCTCCCTCTTGTTATCATATTGTTTTTGCTCCACCATTTTCATTCTCACTTGATGAGAGGTTTTTGTTCATGGTTGAGAAAAAGAAAGAGAGAAAGAAAAGAGAAGAAGAGAGTTTCATCTTCATCCTTGAGAGTGTTTCATTTGATTGATCTCATTTCATGTTAAGAAAAATGCAAGCACCATTTTTCTTGTCTTGTTTCCTCCATCATCCACAAATGGCAACCAAACCCCAAAAGAGACTATGATTCTATACTACACTTCCTACAGCATATCTTGAGCATGTCGATTTGCCGGCTTCATGCGCGAGTTGCCTCGGTATTGAGGTGGGAGCCCGTAAAAGTACCCGGCTTCGTGGTGCCCTTTCCGACGAGGAGGAGATGGACGGAGATCCCGCGAGGAGATCGGAGTGGAGATGAAGACCGGAGGACTCGGATCGTATGGTATACATCTCTTCTCATCTTGTAGTTAGCTAGATATAGTTTAATGGCACGATCCGGAGTTTAGTGCGCGGTGGTGCCAGTTTGCTAAGTCCGCAAAAATAAAAGTTTACCACCGTTTCCGCGTTTGGCCGCCGGATTGACGGCCGGGGCGCCGCCGTGCACTTACATTTAGTGCAAGTGGGAGATTGTTGGATGTATATGCCCTAGAGGCCAGTATTGTATATGTATACATATGGATACTAGAGATATGTATGTATAGAACAATCTTGCTCAGTTTTATAGTATATTATTTGACTTGTCTTTATCGGGATATGTGTATTTATTTGTATTGTTATTATATCTGGTTTACACATATTGATAAAGACTCGATACGGTAGTATACTATTGTGGTTTGTCTTTATCTTAACATGGCATATGTCATACTCGTTATTACATATTGCGGTTACATATTAATAAAGCCCCTAGGATCTTGCTTGACTACCTGCGTTGTGATGGCGATCATACATGTGGGAGCAGGGTAGTCAATAAGCACATCCTTAAATGGTCCCTAGTCGCGTGAGTATCGAGACTGGGCACTGATACTCCAGAGTAGACTAGTGTATACGTTTCTACCCCCGTCGGGAGATGGTTGGTCCCGCAGCCATTGGTCTGATGTACCCAAGATCATATACAGGTGCTCACTGGGGTGAGTACACTGGACGGACTTGCCGAGAACTTCCATGTGGTACTATACCTATCGTCAGATGGAAGTTCTCAGGTGACATGTATGCAGGTTAGTCCTTGGACCCGAGATCGGCATTTGTCTCGTGTGAGTTCCCACTGAACTTTGATCACTACCCTACCACGGCTCTACTGAGTCGTGCAAACAGGTTTTGGTTGGGTTCAGTCCCGAGCCACATGGAGGCAGTGAGCGATTCTCAGGGATTCGTCTCTCCCGGTATAGGGAGTCGATATCGCACTGTGATTCGATTGGTCAGGGCCATAAGACCTTGGCAAAGGCAGATGGAATTTACTGATAGGTTAATTAGTAGTTTCCTGGATTGGTCCTAAGCCACATCGGTAAGACTTATCAGGTTATTAGGGTCTGACGTTTAACATTCCCCTAAACCCGGTATGCGATACTCTTTGACGAAGAGACCGAACTGTGCGGATATTGTCACGGATAGGCTCAGTAGGAGTTCGGACGAGCTTGCTCGTCGCCCTTCCTTTTCGACAGGTACCTGGGTAGACATTACGTACAGCTAGTGCCGCTGACGTGCTTGTGGTTAAACCCACTTCCAGAGTACTGTCGAGTTTTTAGAGTCCCATACAGAGGGTTTCCCTGATTCAGGCGAAATGGTGTAGTTGTCGTATTGGATACATGCAGGATTCGATCGATTGATTTACTTTGTACTCGGACTTTCGATCGGACAGGTAGTAATACTAGTCGGCTAGGGTTTGAGTCGGATTATTAAATCAGGTATTGATTTAATAATTTACATATATGTATTTCGATAAGTATATTCTAGTATTATGTTTTTCATGTTATTCTATCTCTTTGGGCGTTCGGATTTTTATCTGATTACGGGTATATATGTACAGTAGACTGAAATCCGTATTTATTACAGATTTCCTTCTAGAAGGTGGCCACCTCATTTAGCATTTTCCATTTATTTCATAAATGGAAATGAGGTGTAAAGTGAGAAGAATGGGAGGAATGGAGTTGACCATGCTTCAATAGTGAACAAATGAATTTATAATTCATTTGTAGTTACTATTGAAGCATGGTTGTGGATTTTTTATTCTAAAAATTCATATACAAAACATTGGTATTGATTTTCTCAGTCTAAGGATGCTTCATAATTTCTTGAGCTCTCATTCCTCTCTTTCTCTCTAGCCTCTTCCACCTTCATCTTCTTCCTCTTCACTACCTTCTCATGAGTTGAGAATCAAGTGAAGAGGCAAGAAAGAGATAGCTTGACACTTAGAACTCTAAACTACATCCTAGATTACTTGGTTTAGCAAACCAATTTCTCTAATTACTCCTTTTGTTATATAGTTAGGAGCTAGAGCCATGGATCATAATCCCCGGGTGGATCATCTACGACAAAAGGAAGACGGAGTCTAAGCCCGATCCCGGAGGACCGATGGAGCCGGAGATGGTGATCGAACAAGTTCAAGGAGGCCACTTGGAGCATATGATGAAGAACGAAGACCGAAGGACTCGAACATCTTGGTATAACCCTTCATCATAGTAGATAGCTCTTCTATCTTTGCTAGTTAGTTTTATGGTAAAGATCTGGGTTTTTGAGTTATCTTTGCGCCCCTTTTAAAACCCTAGAAAAAATTTTGTTCCGCAAACCGCCTCGTTTGGAGGCTCGGGCATGAGTATAAGCCAACAATAAATTAGTCTCCGTATACAATCCAAGGGCAACCTGCACCAAAACAAACGAAAACACACATGACGCGAAGTGAACATCCGGAGCAGGAGAAAGTGGTTATCGCGATGCGGTAACGTAATTAACTGCAGGGGCTTACGCCTGTAAGGAAGAGCGTCCCCACAATCAAAACCCCCTCACAAACGAGGGGGAATCTGACGAAGTCTGCTACAACGGCCGCATTCGTCCAAACCTCTGATATACGGTGCCATAAATCAACTTGGCATCTTCGGAGAGGTGGATGGATAAATCCAAATAGCATCTGCCCCTAAATTCAGGTAGGACGATCCATCCCGGTTCGTCCCTGTTTTCGGCGGTAAACAGATTCTGGCACGCCCGGTGGGACCTTTTCCTCTTTCTACTCCACACTTCGTGTGTCGTTTTTCGCGAACAAAAATCGCGGTTTTCTATGGTTGCCCTTGGATTCGAGGTACTAAGATTTGGTGTCTTGTTCCTGTGTAGAAAGAAGAAATGAACATCAATGGCTTTCAGCTGCACAAACTGCAACAGCAACTCGCGCTCCGCCCTAACTGGAGGAGTGACATATGGGCCCAATGAGGCTCCATCCTTTCAATGACGGTAGGATAGGTAACTCAAGCCACCACTGGATTGTTCTTCGGGACCATGCTCCCGCCACCGAGTTTCAACACCCCAGTGCCACCACAGGAAGCTCCAAAGAAGTCGGTCTTCGATCGACTTGCAACCACTATGGCCCCTCTCAACGGGTCGTCCAAGTCTTCCACCTCAGTCTTCAACAGGCTGAGTCAAAACTCAAGTGGGCCTGCAAAGAGGCTCTCGATACCTGAAGGGGATATCCCAAAAAGGATAGTCCTTCCAACTCCTGCTGCGGGTGAAGGTGCTTCCCTTACAAAAAAATCGGCCTTCAAAAGATTAGTCGTTCCCTCTCGACGGACGTCAGTATTCGATAGGCTGACACTAATAGTGTAGGGTTACTAGGCACTCTAACAAGGGTTAAAGAAGAATCAAACATGCCCATTTAAAATTTTAGCCGTGCCGAATAACCCTAAACAAGATCGATGCAAGAAAATTAGGGTTTCATATGCAAGTAAACTACATTTACGACTAATTGAATACGAAATAAAACCTTTGTAGATCGGTCCTTCACTTCTATAGATCCTTGTTGAAGTCCCTTCGCTGCGATCGTGGTTCTCCCGGACCTTTCCATGGCTTCACGAAGCAAAAGATGCGTCCTTGCTTGAATTCTTCGAGGCCGAAGATGATCTACGTTGAGGGGATGCCAACTCACGCTTCTACTTCACTAACTAGAGAATTAGTGAAGCAAACACCCTAAACTAAAGTGCTAGTCTAGTAGAGGATGGAGAAATAGGAAGTGGGTTCTTTTTAGAATTTTATTTCTCACAATCTTTCTCACTTTGGATCAAACCCTAGCAAGCTTTTTCTCTTTTACAAATGAAGAAGAAGATGAACAAAAGAAAGAGATGAGGATAATGATCAAGTGAGAAGGCTAACCATGGTGAGTGAGTATCATATACTAACTCTTGTAGAGACTTAACCCATGGCTAATCCTTATGGTTGGGTTAAGAAATATCCATAGTAAAAACAAATTTAGTGGAATTGGTCAATGCTTCCACAAGCTTCAAGCATTTAGCTAATCCTCCACTAATTTTGTAATTACTTTGAATATTAAAAACCCAACATAATAGATAGTATGGTGTAAGTCTCATACACCCAAATCATGTGTATCATCAACCATGATACAATAAGAAAACACATTTTTAATATATATCATATATACATTAAAGTTGTGCTCATGTGAGAAAAACCCTAAAGTGAACAAGTGTTAGTTAATGTAAACTAGTATATCAAATATACAATTATACAATAAATTATTAAATCAACACTTGACTTAATAATCCGGTCATATCATATATAACCGACTAACATCCAATGTATCGACTTATCGAATCAACACTTGATTCGATAACCCGGCTATATCATATATAACCGACCGATACAAAAAGTCGCGAGAATAGAATACCGTATCACATACACGCATTATTCTCGGTCTCGCACATATCACATATGCGCTCCTATTTCGTTTTTCCTGAGCCAGTAAAACCTCTGTGTAGGACTCTAAAGACCCGTCAATACGCCGGCAGTAGGTGATGATCACATCAAGCACCCACAAGCCGTCAGTGGTACTAGCTGGACGTAACGGCTACCCGGGTATTGAGTGATCAGAAGATCAGCAAGCAAGCCCGCTCCAACTCCTGTAAAAGCCTGCCGGTAACACTTCCCGTACAGTCCGGTCTCCTCGTCTGATATGTCGCATATCAAGACTAGGGATGGTAAACGTCAGACCCCAATAACCGATAAGTCGTGCCGATGTGAGGCTCATAACGGGTCGAGAAACTACTGGTAACTCTTACCAGCAAATCTCTAAATCAGCCCTGGCCAGGGACTTCCCTGTTACGGCCAATCGAGCACAGCGCAACATCAACCCCCAATACCGGGAGAAACGAAACCCATCCTATCGCTCATTGCCTCCATGTGACTCGGGACTGTACCTAAAAACCACCGTTTTGCACGCCCTCATGGACGTGGTAAGGTGGAAATCAAAGCACAGTGAGAATCACATAAGACTCTATGACGATCTCGGGTCTACAGACTAACCTGCACAAGTGTCACCGGAGAACTGCCATCTGGCGTGAGGTATAATACCATCTGGGAGTTCTCGGCGAGTCCGTCCAGTGTACCCAGTCTCCAATGAACACCCGTATACCATCTATGATGTCAAACACCAATGGATATGGGATCATCCATCGCCCATCTCATGGGTCGAGAAGCGTATACGCTAGTCTACACTGGTATATCGAGTGGCCTTCGTGAGTCTCTCAAACTGTATCTGGGGAATGGCCTTCGTGAGTGGATCCGCTGTGTTGTTCTTCGTGTCAACCCTCCTGACCTCGATCTCCTGGCGATCAACTATCTCCCAGATCAGGTGATGCCGCCTCAGAATATGCCTGGATCGCTGATGGAACCTGGGTTCCTTGGCCAAAGCCACCGCTCCATTGTTATCGCAATACAAAGGTATTGGATGCTCAATGGATGGAACCACTCCAAGTTCAGTAATGAACTTCTTGATCTAGACAGCCTCTTTGGCAGCATCGTTGGCAGCGATGTATTCAGCCTCCATCGTCGAGTCTGCCACGGTTTCCTGCTTGGAACTCTTCCAGCTAACCGCCCCTCCGTAAAGGGTAATGACAAATCCCGACTGCGACTTAGAGTCGTCCTTATCACTCTGGAAGCTCTAATCGGTAAAGGACTCCACTTGGAGTTCTCCGTTACTATACACCAAGAGCATCTCTTTAGTCCTTCGCAAGTACTTGAGAATGCTCTTCATAGCTGTCCAGTGACTCTCTCCAGGATCAGCTTGATACCTACTCACTACACTTAGTGAGTATGCTACATCGGGTCTGGTACATAGCATCACGTACATGATAGAGCCTACAGCCGAAGCATAGGGTATCCCTTGCATGCGAGCTCTCTCCAAATCAGTCTTGGGAGACATCTCTTTGGAGAGAGTGAGCCCTGAGATCGTGGTAAAATCCCACGTTTGGACTCTTCCATACTAAACCTCTTTAGTATGGTGTCAATGTACCTGGATTGGGACAATCCCAATATCCTTTTAGATCTATCTCTATAGATCATAATTCCCAGTATGCAGGAGGTATCACCTAGATCTTTCATTGAGAATCTTTGTGATAAGAAGAGCTTGACCGATTGCAGCATAGGAATGTCATTTCCTATCAAGAGTATGTCGTCCACGTACAATACGAGGAAGACAACCTTACTCTCTGCCACCTTCTTGTAGATACAAGGTTCATCTACGTTTTTGACGAAATCAAACTCTTTGATAACGACATCAAAGCAGATGATCCAACTCCGCGATACTTGCTTTAATCCATAAATAGATTTAAGCAGCTTTTACACCTTCCCGCTGCTCCCACTATCTACGAAGCCCTCTGGCTGAGTCATGTACACGCACTCTTCTAAATCACCGTTTAGAAAGGCGGTCTTAACATCCATTTGCCAGATTTCGTAGTCATGATATGCAGCGATGGCAAGCATGATCCGGATGGATTTAGCCACTGGAGAAAAGGTTTCGCCATAGTCCACACCTGGTCTTTGACGAAAACCCTTTGCAACAAGTCTAGCTTTGAAAGTCTCCACTTTCCCATCTGCACCAAGTTTTTTCTTGAAGATCCACTTGCTCCCAATGGGTTTTACCCCTTCAGGAGCAACTTCCAAAGTCCATACTTTGTTGGTGTACATGGATTCCATCTCGGACCGCATTGCATCCAGCCATTTCACTGAGTCCCCACTCGTGATGGCCTGCTCGAAGCTAGTTGGGTCATCATCAACCATGATGCAATCCTCGCTTCCACCATCCATGAGAAAACCGTAGTATCTCTCAGGTGGGTGAGGAACCCTACTAGATCGGCGGAGAGGCTGAGGTTCGTTGGGAACTACCGAATCCTCCGGTTCCACTAAATCTTCAGTTTGAGTTTGTGTAGCCGGAATTTCTTCCAGTTCTACTTTGTCGCCACTAATTTCTTTTGTAAGAAATTCCTTTTCTAAATAGGTGGCGTGTCGATAAACAAACACTTTTTGTTCCTCAGTATGGTAGAAAAGATATCCATGTGAATATTTGGGATATCCCACAAACTTGCATAGAACTGACCGTGCCTCGAGTCTGTCCGGATTTTGCGTTTTGACATAGGCCGGACAACCCCATATCTTAACTCGTTTAAGACATGGTCTCTTCCCACTCCATATCTCATATGGTGAGGTAGGTACAGATTTAGATGGAACTTGATTCAATAGGTATGATGCTGTCTCCAGCGCATACCCCCAGAAGGAAATAGGTAACTCGGCTGTGCTCATCATAGAGCGCACCATATCTAATAGGGTGCGGTTCCTCCGTTCCGATACACCGTTGTGCTGCGGTGTATATGGAGGAGTCAGCTGAGAGAGAATCCCATTCTCTTTTAGGAAGTTCAGGAATTCATTGCTCAAGTATTCACCTCCTCGATCAGATCGAAGGATTTTAATACTTTTCCCGGTTTGGTTCTCGACTTCTTGTTTATATTCTCTAAATTTCTCAAAAGCTTCTGATTTGTGTTTCATTAGGAACACATATCCTAATCTAGAGAGATCGTCAGTGAATGTAATGAAGTACGCAGAACCATTCCTAGCATGTGTAGACATGGGGCCGCATACATCACTATGTACCAGTCCTAAGAGTTCCGTAACTCTCTCTCCGTGTCCCGTAAACGGAGTTTTGGTCATCTTACCTTTGAGACATGACTGGCAAGTGTCATAAGATGAAAATTCAAATGGATTCAAATATCCATCTTTATGCAACTTAGCTAGTCGTGTCGCATTGATGTGACCCAGTCTACAATGCCACAAGAAGGATTCGTTCATTTCTGAACTCTTCCTCTTGTGTGTGTTTGTTATGCTCATAACTGTTGATTGATTTAGAACATAAATGCCATTGCACATTGATTAATCCAAAAACATAAGTTTACCGCAATCAGAAACGGCGTCGCTTCGCAGCTAGCCGGTGAGTACGGGTCGATCCACAGAGACGGGTAAATTTCTTTTATGTGTTTTAACGAGTTGATTCAAAATGTCGTTTTGGTTGGTTTATAAAAATCTATAAAAACTGGATCTAATTAATCTAATTAAGAGTCTTGCTAGGGTTAGGCTTAGGGGAAGTTTTGGAGATTAACGTTTTTCCTCACCGCTTTCAATGCCTTCTTTTTTTAGATCTATTAGATGTTAAGTTAATTATTAATAAAGTGGATACGAATCTTTTGGGATGATGTTTCTTCCTTTAGATTTGTATCCTTTCTTTGTTGATAATTACCTAACCCCCATGGAAAACGCGCGCAACCGGCCCTTTATACTACGGTTCATCGTTACCTCGATGGGTAGGATGCCGCAGGGAGCGGTTGTGCTCGTATGCGTGGAGTTCTATTCATTAGGTTGAAGTGGCATTGAAAGGGGTGAGAGATCTCATCTCTCAACCCTTTCCCTAAGGCTAACCCTAACAAGCGAGGAGATTACTCGCTCATTAGGGGATTAGAAAACATTATAATTAAAAGAAACAGAAATAACATACCTTCCTAAGTTGACGGCTCCCTCCAAACAAGAAGAACAGATCTGAATTTTTCTCTCAGAAATTCTGAATTTTATTGATTGAAAAGAGGCATAGGGTTTTACAATTTTGAGATTACAATTTATAAGTAAACAGGAGAATCAGGGTTTTAGAGTCTCGCACATGCGCAATTACAGATTTGCCCACTGAAAATCCCAACACCGACACCGACGCACCGGCACAGGAAAAATGCACCGACACGGGCACATAATGGCCGCGGATCCGCGGCAATTGTTGGCTTGGGCCGCGGATCCGCGGCCCTTTGGTGGACTTGGATCACCATATTTTCTGGGGTCCTTTGTGGTTGTCTGGGTTTCTTAGTTTTATACTTCTTTTTTCTCTGTTGGCTTCTTACTCTTCTCCAGATCTTCAGTGAAGACTTGTATTGGTCTTTTAACCGTTTCACCTTGACATTCGTTGCCTTGCACCTATGTGAACTGGGCTTGACTAGGATCCTTCTAATAGTTGGTCAAAAGTCCCTTTTCTGTTGTTTTGTGTCTTTTTCACTGTATTTGCTCCAGAAACCTGTATCCTGTAACATGCAACAAAAGTGCGTCAAGAGTACCTGTTTATTTATAAAACGGATAAGAATAGGGGAATGAAAAATGCAATATTATGGTCTAAACACACACATCGTGCCTGATCCAACCAACTTTTGGTTTAGAAAAATGTTCATAACATTATCCTGTAATACAAAATTATATCGCTCTTTACTCAACAAAGAAACCGATATAATGTTGCATATCAGGTTCGGCATGTAATAGCATTCGTTCAGAATCAATGTATTACCAGTTGGCAATACAAGATGATATTCCCCGACGGTTTTAGCTGCAATAATTGCACCATTTCCAACCCTTATGTCTTTATCACCTTCTCCAAGTTCTCTACCTTTCCTAAGCTCATGTAACTGATTACATATATGGGATCCTGACCCGGTATCTAATACCCAGGACGTAGAGGAAATGGAGAAACAGTTCTCTGTAACGAACACACCTGAAGAAAATGCATCAACATGTACTTTCTTCATACGGGTGGCATGGGAATCCTGGTATTCCCCTATATCCTGTTCAGTCCTATAACTCTTATAAGAAAGAACGGAACCAACGTTCCCCAGCACAGTATAACATGCGGGTTCGGTCAATACATCCATATTATTATCTTGATTAAGGCATGATATGGTCGCTACCGAGAGAGAGAGAAGAAAACACTTTAGCGTATGCTCTTGCAAGATCAGATTGGTTATTATTTTATCTAATCAGGATGGCTCCCACTGTTTTTATCAAATCTTCCTTCAAACCCTAAAAGGAAAGACTAGCCGGGATTAATTACACCCTACAACTTCGCCAATCTTTCAGCCAGGCCAGTGTCGGTACTTTAAGGGAGGTTCCTCGTGCTTTCGCACGGACCTAATTAAAGTAAACCTCGTTTTCCCAGAGGCGTAACCCGGTTGACACCTTTCTAGACACCTACTTGATCGGCTAATTATCCTGTGTAAAACTCTCCAAGGAGTAACAATTACTCGCAATGGGTATCGGGATCCAACTATCTCATAGAAGGTATGCAATCCCATTGCAAATTTCAACACTTGAAATTCCCGATAATATTTTGCCCCTAACCCCTATGACCTTGACAAAGGCCAACAAATCATAGGATGCTAGTCAAGTTCAACCCGTCATTTCTTAATTGAATCAAACCCACCCGCACGACCCTTGACAAAGGCCAACAAGGTCGTACGACTACCCCAAAACAATCTGCATCATATGCATAAGCAGATAAGCACCATTCAGCTACCGCACACTACGCCTTGACAAAGGCCAACAAACGCAGCATGAATACTAAATAGTTCTTATCTGAAATGACGGAGGGCTACGACAGGTTTTTCTGAAAACCTATTGCGTAATGAACTTGATATCGTCGTAGAATCGAGTGAATTTTGAAATGGAGTGATTTTGAGGATTTCATTAGTTTTGCTAAAGTGGTCAATCCCGGTGAAGGGATCTTGGCTCTTTCCTCATCGAATAAGGTGCATGACATATCATATATATCGCTATGCAAAGCAAAACTCCAAAAGCAATCAAAAACCAAACCGAGTTTTGTAGCATCTGCCAGTTTTGCTAAAGAGGTCACTCCCGGTGAAGGGATCTCCGCTCTTTCCTCATCGAATAAGGTGCAGGGTATATCATATATACCGCTATGCAAAGCAAAACTGTAGCTACCCTTTTTGAAAAATTTGATTCTACAACATCTTTTAGGTTTCTTTTCTTTCATTAATCACATTAATGAAGTCCCATCATTTAAGTCACCTAAACATCACAGATAAATACGACGTACACTTATGCCATCCGCATTCGCCTCGATGTCCCCTCGTGCACCGTTAGGTTAGGTAACTAACGGCAGAGCGGGGCAGGGCTAGCGCGGGTGTAAAACATAAGTAACGCCTATATAATATATCGTATATACTATATACAGTATTTATCACAGCACATCAAATGATCACATCACAGATATCGCAGCAGAAGAAACATATGAAACATTGGATATACTAGGACGTCTGTGTTTTATTTTGAGCCTCTATAAAACACGGATTCCACGGTCGCGATGAATAGCCAAACCCACACCACTAGACCCCTACGAGAGCGGCAAGCAACCCTACCAATTCTAGAGTTAGAAGACCCGGACTCGACTCCTCGAGTTGGTCTCCCATTGGACTCCAGAACCCGGTTACTTGTGCTTTCCTCCTTGGGTCTATCCTAGTGCGGAAAAGTAAATAATATACAAATGGTGACATCGACCTCATCCCGGAAGTGCCCCAATAAAAGAATATTACATACATTTAATTTTACATGAATGAAAATAAAAACTCTCATCTCATATAAAACCCCCCGGCTATTCAGAACGCGACGATCCAATATAACATATCCAGCAACACATAACATCTCATGTCTTCAACATAAGTAAATATGCGCATCCCAATTTTCGTTGACATATAGCAACGAAACCGGCGATATCACATATTACACTTACGGTCACAGAAAAGAAAGTATAAAACTACAACATTTGGAATCCACAATCTCTTTAGACATCGTAAATCCGAAATATCACATATTTTGCATTTCATGCCTAACTGTATGAATTCCACATATTGTATCACATTCCAGATAAATAGACAGTATTAAACTTTCTGATCGAATAATCAAATACCCAAGATTTCCTAAATAGCTCAACACTTGAGCGGAGTTAAAAACTTTCAGAATACGTCACAGTAGCAAAGGTCCAGCTGTAGAAGGGTCAAGACAACGCCTCACATGTGGCATGCCGTACTGACCCAAACCCTAAGGTTCAAAAGGCAGTTCAAGACGGTCACATAATCGAGTTAAGGTTTGTTGTCTTCTAGAGGGTCCATCGCGTCACATGCACGTTTTTCCGAAAGATTTAAACCCGAGAAAAATTCAACACTTGAATGTTTTTCGTGCCGGGAAAAATTGAGTTAATGATATCCGTTCGAACATTTTAATACTTTCTAAATTATCCGGAATAACAAAACAAAATTAAATTCTCCGATCGAATCGACGATTACAAAATAAACCCAAAAATACTCAACACTTGAGTCAGTTTAAAAATACCCAGAAAATAGCACTATCAAATATTAGTATTACTGTGCAAAATCCAAGTCAAACACTCACTGTACGGCCGCGGAACCGCGGCACAAGCAGTCTATTGCCGCGGTTCCACGGCCGTCCATATTGCTTACGTCACCGTTTTGCACAGTAATACTTAGAAAACCCTGCTGAATTTTTTAGGTATTTTTAATACTAAAAATACACAGTTTTGAAAAAATGTACAGAGAGGGGGTTAACTTTGACGTATTCGGGTTCGTTCAGAGTTTTAACTTCGTTAACACATCGCCTAATGCTCTAGCTAGGCTCTGATACCACTGTAGGGTTACTAGGCACTCTAACAAGGGTTAAGGAAGCATCAAACATGCCCGTTTAAAATTTCAGCCGTGCCGAATAACCCTAAACAAGATCGTTGCTAGAAAATTAGGGTTTCATATGCAAGTAAACTACGTTTACGACTAAGTGAATACGAAATACAACCTTTGTAGATAGGTCATTCACTTCTATAGCTCCTTGTTGAAGTCCCTTCGCTGCGATCGTGGTTCTCCCAGACCCTTGCATGGCTTCACGAAGCGAAAGACGCGTCCTTGCTTGAAGTCTTCGAGGCCGAAGATGATCTACGTCGAGGGGATGCCAACTCACGCTTCTACTTCATTAACTAGAGAATTAGTGAAGCAAACACCCTAAACTAAAGTGCTAGTCTAGTAGAGGATGGAGAAATAGGAAGTGGGTTCTCTTTAAAATTTTATGTCTCACAATCTTTCTCACTTTGGATCAAACCCTAGAAAGCTTTTTCTCTTTTACAAATGAAGAAGAAGATGAACAAAAGAAAGAGATGAGGATAATGATCAAGTGAGAAGGCTAACCATGGTGAGTGAGTATCATATACTAACTCTTGTAGAGACTTAACCCATGGCTAATCCTTATGGTTGGGTTAAGAAATATCCATAGTAAAAACAAATTTAGTGGAATTAGTCAATGCTTCCACAAGCTTCCACAAGCTTCAAGCATTTAGCTAATCCTCCACTAATTTTGTAATTACTTTGAATATTAAAAACCCAACATAATAGATAGCATGGTGTAAGTCTCATACACCCAAGTCATGTGTATCATCAACCATGATACAATAAGAAAACACATTTTTAATATATATCATATATACATTAAAGTTGTGCTCATGTGAGAAAAACCCTAAAGTGAACAAGTGTTAGTTAATGTAAACTAGTATATCAAATATACAATTATACAATAAATTATTAAATCAACATTTGACTTAATAATCCGGTTATATCACATATAACCGACTAACATCCAATGTATCGACTTATCGAATCAACACTTGATTCGATAACCCGGCTAAATCATATATAAACGACCGATACAAAAAGTCGCGAGAATAGAATACGGTATCACATACACGCATTATTCTCGGTCTCGCACATATCACATATGCGCTCCTATTCCGTTTTGCCTGAGCCACTAAAACCTCTGTGTAGGACTCTAAAGACTCGTCAATACGCCGGCAGTAGGTGATGATCACATCAAGCACCCACAAGCCGTCAGCGGTACTAGATGGACGTAACGGCTACCCAGGTATTGAGCGATTAGAAGATCAGCATCACGCACCCACAAGCCGTCAGCGGTACTAGATGGACGTAACGGCTACCCAGGTATTGAGCGATCAGAAGATCAGCAAGCAAGCCCGCTCCAACTCCTATAAAAGCCTGCCGGTAACACTTCCCGTACAGTCCGGTCTCCTCGTCTGATATGTCACATATCAAGTCTAGGGTTGGTAAACGTCAGACCCCAATAACCGATAAGTCGTTCCGAAATTGTTAGGTCCACGTTACCCACCACGGTTTTTTCAGGGAGGCGGAATAGGTAAAACGAAAATTTTCCCTAGCTAAGTAACATGGATCGTTTCATGAAGGATCGTTGCTAAACAAAACTAACAAAAATCTACAAGTTATAACTACTATGTAGAATGGTTATACCTAGTCTTGAACTCCTTCTCTTCTTGTTGTTCTCTTGAACTCCTTCTCTTCTTGTTGTTCTCCTCCTTGCTTTCTCCTTATAGTAGTTTGAACGGCTCCTACTTCTCGTCTCCTCTTTGCCGAAGATAGATCCACCCGAGGGCCTCGAACTTGAGCTCCTACCTCAACCTAGAGGTAACTAAGGTATTTGGTTTGCTAAACCTAGTACCCTAGAATGAGTAGAGATGTGTTATGGTGGCTTTGTCTCAAAAACTTATGATTTCCAACACATGGAACACTTAAGCTTTGAGAGAGGAAGAAGAAGAGCTTTTGCAAAGAGGGAGAAAAGATATGATAGAATGAGAGCTCTATTTTGCAACCATGCTCATATGAGAATAATAGATTAACAATAATAATCAAAAAGGGAAATGTGATGGTGAGTATGGAATGACCATTATCATTTCATAATAAATGCAATTTGCAAAGATCAAGAAGCATCTTTGATATGAAATGATTATGGTCAAAATGTCAACAATGGTCAAAATGCCCACCATGGTCAAATGGTCAACCTAACCATCACACAACAATCCTTGATTATCATTATTAATCATATTTATCATTCTCATTAGGGTTTGGAAAAAGTCAACGGTCAACAAGTCAACCAAAGTCAAACGGTCAACAACCCTAATGAGAATTCTCTGCCTCTGCCTCTATCAACTGTGCATACACACCCGCATCCGCGTTCTGAGGAACACGAATACAATGAGACAAAACCAATCCCAAAACCAATACCAGTATCTGGTTTAAACCAAAGCCCACTAGTAATAACTACCCGCTCACCAAACGTGCACAAGTGCGCGAGTGTGAACGAATCCTGTCGCAAAACCATGCGACCTCTACTCAGTTTTGCCCAAAGGCGAGTAACCCTCTGTGTGGGACTCTAAAGACTCGACACTACGCTGGCAGTAGGGTTAACCATAGACCGCAAGCGGCACTAGCTGTACGTAACGGTCCCTAGGTAGATGCCGATAAGAAGACTAATGAGGTGAATCCATCCGAACTCCTACTGAGCCTGTATGTGACAATCTCCATACAGTCCGGTCTGTTCGTCTAAGAACATCGCATGGCGGGCCTAGGGGGCGGTAAACGTCAGTCCCCTACTAGTGGTACAAGTCGTGTCGGAGTGTAGCCTAGAACACCTGAGATAACACTGGAAACCTACCAGTCTATCTCGCTTGCCCTGGCCAGGGACTTTGTGTAATGGCTCTCCTAAACACAGCACGATATCAACCCCCAATACCGGGAGAGACGAATCCTGTCTAACCGTCACCGCCTCCAAATGCTTCGGGACTGCACCAAACTACTACCTGTTTGCACGACTCAGTAGAGCCGTGGTAGGGTAGTAATCTAAGAACAGTGGGAACACACTCGAGGCGAAATGACAGTGTCAAGTCAGCGGACTAAGCTGTACTCATGTCACCTGGGAACTGTTAACTGACGATAGGTATAATACCAACCAACAGTTCCCAACGAGTCCAGTCCAGTGTACTCGTAACCTAACGAGCACCTGCATACTATCTCCAGTACGACGTACTGATGGCTGTGGGACATACCATCTCCCCCGCTGGGAAGAGAAGCGTATGCACTAGTCTACTCTGGAGTATCGATACCCTGTCTCGATAATCCTACGACTAGGTACCAAAATAAGGATGTGCTTATAGACTACCCAGCCCCCACTAGTGTGATCGCCATCACAACGCCGGTAGTCAAGCAAAGATCCTAAGGGCTCTACCAATATGTTTTTAGCAATATGTTAAAAGAAACATATACACATATTAAGATAGAAACAAACCAAGTAGCATACTACTATATCGACCAAGACTGTCGTAAAACCATATATGTATCCCAAGCCTCCAAAATGTATTATACAAACCAGTACTATACAATAATGGCCTCTAGGGCATACATATCTAACAATCTCCCACTTGCACTAAAGGCAAGTAATTGGTGTACCGCGTACCCAACGTCTGCACTAAGGCCAGCTGCCGGCGTACCGCATACCCAATAGCTCAAAAAGTCGCTCGAACTGTGTTTGAGGGAGGGCCTTCGTGAATGGATCCGCTGTGTTGTCTTTTGTGTCCACTCTCCGTACCTCGATCTCCTAGCGATCAATGATCTCCCTGATCAGGTGATACCGCCTTAAGATGTGTCTGGATTTCTGATAGGACCTTGGTTCCTTCGCTAAAGCTATAGCCCCATTGTTATCGCAATACAAAGGTATTGGGTCAACAATGGACGGAACCACCTGAAGTTCACTAATGAACTTCTTTATCCAGACCGCCTCTTTTGCGGCATCGCTTGCAGCAATGTATTCAGCCTCCATCGTCGAGTCTACGATGGTATCCTGTTTGGAACTCCTCCAACATACCGCCCCTCCGTTGAGGGTAAACACAAAACCCGAGACAGACTTGCTGTCATCTTTGTCACTCTAGAGGCTTGAATCGGTAAAGGACTCGACCCTGAGGTCTCCATTACCGTAAACCAGGAACATCTCCTTAGTCCTTCTCAGGTACTTGAGAATGTTCTTCACTGCTGTCCAGTGCTCCTCACCTGGGTCTAACTGATACCGGCTCACCACGCTCAGCGTGTAAGCTACATCTAGTCTTGTACATAGCATCGCATACATTATAGATCCTACCGCCGAAGCGTAGGGTATAATGTTCATGCGAACCCTCTCCTCGTCAGTCTTAGGAGACATCTTCTTGGAGAGGGTAATTCCGTGAAATGCGGGTATGTTACCATGCTTGGAATCCTCCATACTAAATCTCTTTAGTACGGTCTCTATGTACCTGGACTGTGAAAGTCCCAGTAGTCTCTTGGATCTATCTCTGTAGACCTTGATCCCGAGAATGTACGAGACATCACCCAGGTCCTTCATGGAGAATCGTTGTGACAAGAATAGCTTGACCGATTGTAGCATAGGAATGTCATTTCCTATCAAAAGAATGTCGTCCACGTATAATACTAGGAACACGACAGTTCGTCGTACAATCTTCTTATAGACACAAGGTTCATCTTCGTTCTTGATGAAATCAAATTCCTTGATTGCCTCATCAAAACAGATGTTCCAGCTCCGCGATGCCTGTTTCAATCCATAAATGGATTTAAGTAACTTGCACACCTTCCCGCTGCTCCCACTGTCTATGAAACCTTCTGGCTGATCCATGTAAACGCACTCTTCTAAACAGCCATTTAGAAAAGCCGTTTTAACGTCCATTTGCCAGATTTCATAGTCATGGAAGGCAGCAATGGCAGGTAGGATCCGAATGGATTTGAGCATAGCCACTAGAGAAAAAGTTTCATCATAGTCCAAACCAGGTCTTTGACGAAAACCTTTTGTAACGAGTCTAGCCTTATAGGTTTCCACCTGCCCATCCACACCAAGTTTCCTTTTGTAGATCCATTTGCATCCAACGGGTTTTACCCCAGGTGGAGCAATATCCAAGGTCCACACTTTATTGATGTACATGGACTCCATCTCGGATTGCATTGCATCCGTCCACTTATCAGAGTCCCTACTGATATGGCCTGCCTGAAACTGGTAGGGTCATCTTCTTCCAAGATGCAATCCTCTCGATCCCCATCTATGAGAAAACCGTAGTATCTCTCGGGCGGATGAGAAATCCTACCAAATCTGCGGAGTGGCTGAGGTTCGTCTGGAGTTATTGAATCCAGTGGTTCCTCCAAATTTTCAGTTACATTTTGTGGTCGCTGAATTTCTTCCAGTTCTACCGAACTCCCACTAGTTTCTTTTGCAAGAAACTCCCTTTCTAAAAAGGTAGCGTGGCGAGATACAAACACCTTCTGTTCCTCAGTGTGGTAGAACAGATATCCTAGTGAGTCTTTAGGATATCCCATAAATTTACATAGAACTGACCGTGCATCTAACTTGTCCGGTTTCTGTGTTTTCATATAGGCCGGACAACCCCATATCTTAATAAATTTAAGACATGGTTTTTTACTGCTCCATATTTCATACGGAGTTCTAGGCACAGATTTGGACGGAACTTGATTCAAAAGGTATGCCGCTGTCTGAAGCGCATGTCCCCAAAATGAAAGAGGCAACTCGGCATTACTCATCATGGAGCGAACCATATCCAGTAGGGTACGATTCCTCCGCTCCGATACACCGTTGTGCTGTGGTGTATAAGGAGGAGTAAGCTGAGAGAGAATACCATTCTCTTTTAAGTAATCTAGGAATTCCGTGCTTAAGTACTCCCCTCCTCTATCAGACCGGAGGATCTTGATACTCTTACCAACCTGGTTCTCTACTTCGTTTCCGAATTCCTTGATTTTCTCAAAAGCTTCAGATTTGTGTTTCGTCAGATACACATATCCGAACCTAGAGAGATCGTCAGTGAATGGGATGAAGTACGAGAACCCACCCGTTGCATGTATAGACATCGGACCACATACATCACTGTGTATGAGTCCCAAGAGCTCTGCTGCCCTTTCTCCATGTCCGGTAAATGGAGATTTGGTCATCTTCCCTTTGAGACAAGACTAACAAGTTTCATAAGATGAAAACTCGAACGTATTCAAGAGTCCATCTTTATGCAACTTACTTAGTCTTTTCTCTCCGATATGACCAAGTCTACAATGCCACAAGTAGGATAATTCGTATCTGAATTCTTCCTCTTGCGTGTGTTTTGTACATTGAGAACTGTATTTTAATTTAGAACGTAGATACCATTACACAGTGTACCTTCTGCAACCAGTACCTTATGAAGGTAGATGTTCATGATATTTCTATCAAGAACAAAGTTATATCCATCTTTATCGAGTAAAGAAACTGATATGATGTTGCAAACCATGGAAGGTACATAGTAGCAATCGTTCAAAATCATAGTATTGTCATTTGGCAATACTAGGTGATATTCACCGACGGCTGCAGCATTAACTTGTGCTCCGTTCTCTACTCTGAGCGACATATCACCAGGTACAACTTTCCTACTTTTTCTCAGTCCCTGCAATAAATTACAGATATGAGATCCTGATCCGGTATCAAGTACCCAGGAGGTAAGGCTGACCGTAAAGCAGTTCTCAATTACAAGAACACCTGAAGTAGATGCAAAACCATACTTCTTCTTCAACCGGGTATCCTTGGAATCCATACAATCCTCTTTCCCTTGCTCATACTTATGACTATTGTCGTAAGTTAGAGCTGAACCAATGTTCCCCAGCCCCGAATAAGAATTCGGATCGGTCAAGCGATACATTTTATTATCTTGATTAGGGTATGAAATGGCTGCTACCTGGTGAGAGAGAAAAGAAACACTCAGCGTGCGCTCTTGCAAGATTAGATTGGTTTATTGATTTATCTAATCAGGATGGCTCCCACTGTTTCCTCTAATTCTTCTTCAAACCCTAAAAGAAGAATTAGTCAGGATTAATCACACGTCACAACACTTGCTTAACCTTTCAGCCAGGCTAGTGTTGGTACTTCGAGGGAGGTTTTCCAACGCTTTCGCGAAGTTCCTTAATTAAATAACCACTTTTCCCTGGAGGCCTAGCCCCTCTAACACCGTTCTAGATACCTTCTTGGTTTATAGCATTGATTGTTAAGTGAAAAAAATCTCCCGAAAGTAATCCAACTCATCAGTGGGATTGGGATCCAACTATCATTGTGCGATGACCTAGATGGAATCCACTCTAGTCACCACACTCCAGAAAGTATGCTAAATCTGCAAGTTTCAATTTCTTTAGAAACTCCCGATGTGGATTTTTGCCCCTAGGACCCAAGTGACCTTGACGAATAATCAACAAATCAAAAGGTCTTAGTCAAGTTCAACCCGTCGTTATCCAGGATTGCATTAGACCTGCCCGCATGATCCTTGACGAATAATCAACAAAATCATGTGACCGTCCTAACCAATCGCATCTATCAGTGCAACAGATAATTATTACTTAGCTATCGTTCACTGTGCCTTGACGAATAATCAACAAACGCAGCACGAATACTAAGTATTAATTTTCTGAAACGACGGAGGGCTACGGCTGGGTTTTTTGCGAAAAACCCGTTAACGTAATGAACTTGATATCGTTGAAGGAACCTGATAACCTTTTTGAAAATATAGCGGCGAAGATTTTTGCTAAAGAGGTCACTCCCTTGTGAAGGGATCTCGGCTCATTCCTCGTCGAATGAGGTGCAGAATATTCTAAACTGAATACCTCGATGCAAAGCAAGAATAATCGACTATAGTGAAGTTATTACCCTGACGCAAACTTTTTGTCCATGGGGTCACTCCCGATGAAGGGATCTCGGCCCTTGCCTCGTCGACTGAGGTGCTGGGCATTCATAACCGAATAGCTCTATGCAAAACAAAAGAGAACGTCCTTCCAATAACAGCTTTTTGAAAATTGTTCCAACAACGTCTTTTAGGTTTATTTTTCTTTGCATTAATTTAATGCGTCCCATCAGTTAATCCTACCATTGCAGAAAACAACGAAAATATGGCGTACGCTTATGCCATCCGCATTCGCCACGGGGTCCCGTCATCACCCGTTAGGCTACTTAACTAACGACATAGCGGGGGCTGGACTAGCGCGGATGCAAAACATAAGCAACGCCTAAATAGATATCATATATAGATATATATTCACATTCGTCAGATGCAATGATAGCCATTCCATATCACAGATGAATACTTTGGATATACTAGGAATCTGCATTCCGTTCGAGCCTGCAACGAAAAACAGATTACACGGTCGCGATAAATAGACAAATACCCCCACCATAGACCCCTACGGGTGCGGCAAACTACCCGCCAAATACCCGAAGTGAAGAAACCTCCCTCAACAAAGTGAGTAGGCCACTCGGCACTTCGAGGTACCCGGTAGTTTGTGCACCCCGCCTTGGGTCTATCCTAAGAGCAAAAACAGTAAAAGAAATTATACAATGACGGCTACAACCTCATCCCGGATGTGCGGCCAAACAAATAATATTACATCAATTTACATATTACATGAATTGAAAGATAAAGAAAACTCTCATCTCACAACACCCGGCTATTCATCCGCGACAATCCAACGAATTCATATACACAAACCATCAACATTACAGATCACAGATATGTATGACCCCCACTAATCGACGTATAGCGATTAGCAGACGTTCAATACATATATCACATTACAGATATAACCCATTAGCCAAAGTCTACAGAGCTTCGATCAAAATACGGATTTGTAACCACCCCAAACACAAATTTGTTCTCTGGAAAATCTGGGCAGAAACAACATATACTAAAAATCCCAAAACATCCAGATAAGAACACTGCACAAAACCAGGTCCACGGCCGAGTCAACTCGGCCGCGGTTCCGCGGCAGGAAGCATGTTCTTGCCGCGGATCCGCGGCAGGAAGCATGTTCTTGCCGCGGATCCGCGGCGCTTTGACCGAGTCACTGGATCATTTTTGTTCTGTGTTTTTACAAAACCCTGCTCCGATTTTTCATGTATGTTAAATCATTTTTAGAGCAGTATAAAAAATCGGCAGAAACATGGTTTTTCCGGACGTGTTTTGCGATTTTTGTCCGATCGAAATTCTAGATACTTTGCTAATATGCTAGTTTGTGTTTAGCTAGGCTCTGTTACCACTGTTAGGTCCACGTTACCCACACCGGTTCGTTTGGGGAGGCGGAATAGGTAAAACGAAAATCTTTCCCTAGCTAGGTAACATGGACTGTTTCATGAAGGATCGTTCCTAAACAAAACTAACAAAAATCTACAAGTTATAACTACTATGTAGAATAGTTATACCTAGTCTTGAACTCCTTCTCTTCTTGTTGTTCTCTTGAACTCCTTCTCTTCTTGTTGTTCTCCTCCTTGCTTGCTCCTTATAGTAGTTTGAACGGCTCCTCCTTCTCGTCTCCTCTTTGCCGAAGATAGATCCACCCGAGGGCCTCGAACTTGAGCTCCTACCTCAACCTAGAGGTAATTAAGGTATTTGGTTTGCTAAACCTAGTACCCTAGAATGAGTAGAGATGTGTTATGGCGGCTTTGTCTCAAAAACTTATGATTTCTAACACATGGAACACTTAAGCTTTGAGAGAGGAAGAAGAAGAGCTTTTGCAAAGAGAGAGAAAAGATATGATAGAATGAGAGCTCTCTTTTGCAACCATGCTCATATGAGAATAATAGATTAACAATAATAATTAAAAAGGAAAATGTGATGGTGAGTATGGAATGACCATTATCATTTCATAATAAATGCAATTTGCAAAGATCAAGAAGCATCTTTGATATGAAATGATTATGGTCAAAATGTCAACAATGGTCAAAATGTCCACCATGGTCAAATGGTCAACCTAACCATCACACAACAATCCTTGATTATCATTATTAATCATATTTATCATTCTCATTAGGGTTTGGAAAAAATCAACCAAAGTCAAACGGTCAACAACCCTAATGAGAACCCTCTGCCTCTATCAACTGTGCATACACACCCGCATCCGCGTTCCGAGGAACACGAATACAATGAGACAAAACCAATCCCAAAACCAATACCAGTATCTGGCTTAAACCAAAGCCCACTAGTAATAACTGCCCGGTCACCAAACGTGCACAAGTGCGCGAGTGTGAACGAACCCTGTCGCAAAACCATGCGACCTCTACTCAGTTTTGCCTAAAGGCGAGTAACCCTCTATGTGGGACTCTAAAGACTCGACACTATGCTGGTAGTGGGGTTAACCACAGACCGCAAGCGGTACTAGCTGTACGTAACGGTCCCCAGGTAAATGCCGATAAGAAGACTGATGAGGTGAATCCATCCGAACTCCTACTGAGCCTGTATGTGACAATCTCCGTACAGTCCGGTCTGTTCGTCTAAGAACATCGCATGGCGGGCCTAGGGGGCGGTAAACGTCAGTCCCCTACTAGCGGTACAAGTCGTGCCAGAGTGTAGCCCAGAACACCTGAGATAACACTGGAAACCTACCAGTCTATCTCGCTTGCCCTGGCCAGGGACTTTGTGTAATGGCTCTCCTAGACACAGAGCGATATCAACCCCCAATACCGGGAGAGACGAATCCTGTCTAACCTCCACTGCCTCCAAATGCTTCGGGACTGCACCCAACTACTACCTGTTTGCACGACTCAGTAGAGCCGTGGTAGGGTAGTAATCTAAGAACAGTGGGAATACACTCGAGGCGAAATGACAGTGTCAAGTCAGCGGACTAAGCTGTACTCATGTCACCTGGGAACTGTTAACTGACGATGGGTATAATACCAACCAACAGTTCCCAACGAGTCATGTCCAGTGTACTCGTAATCTAACGAGCACCTGCATACTAATTCCAGTACGACGTACTGATGGCTGTGGGACAGACCATCTCCCGTGCTGGGAAGAGAAGCGTATGCACTAGTCTACTCTGGAGTATCGATGCCCTGTCTCGATAATCCTACGACTAGGGACCAAAATAAGGATGTGCTTATAGACTACCCAGCCCCCACTAGTGTGATCGCCATCACAACGCCGGTAGTCAAGTAAAGATCCTAAGGGCTCTACCAATATGTTTTTAGCGATATGTTAAAAGAAACTACTATATCGAGCAAGACTGTCGTAGTTTCTTTTACACATATTAAGATAGAAACAAACCAAGTAGCATACTACTATATCGAGCAAGACTGTCTTAAAACCATATATGTATCCCAAGCCTCCAAAATGTATTATACAAACCAGTACTATATAATAATGGCCTCTAGGGCATACATATCTAACAGATGTGAGGCTCATAACGGGTCGAGAAACTACTGGTAACTCTTACCAGCAAATCTCTAAATCAGCCCTGGCCAGGGACTTCCCTGTTACGGCCAATCGAGCACAGCGCAACATCAACCCCCAATACCGGGAGAGATGAAACCCCTCCTATCGCTCATTGCCTCCATGTGACTCGGGATTGTACCCAAAAACCACCGTTTTGCACGCCCTCATGGACGTGGTAAGGTGGAAAACAAAGCACGGTGGGAATCACACAAGACTCTATGACGATCTCAGGTCTACAGACTAACCTGCATAAGTG
The DNA here is from genome assembly GCA_030015575.1 of Agapanthus africanus. NCBI lineage: Eukaryota > Viridiplantae > Streptophyta > Magnoliopsida > Asparagales > Amaryllidaceae > Agapanthus > Agapanthus africanus. The sequence goes on along the minus strand of CM057338.1, from coordinate 822,798,683 downwards.
TCACCAGAGAACTGCCATCTGACGTGAGGTATAATACCATCTGGGAGTTCTCGGCGAGTCCGTCCAGTGTACCCAGTCTCCACTGAGCACCCGTATACCATCTCTGATGTCAAACACCAATGGATATGGGATCATCCATCGCCCATCTCATGGGTCGAGAAGCGTATACACTAGTCTACACTGGTATATCGATGCCCCTTCTCGATACACCTACGACTAGGGACCTTGAAGGATGTACTTATGGACTACCATATCCCCACTAGTATGATCCGCATCATAGTCCAGGTAGTCAAGTACACATCCTAAGGGCTTTACCAACATGTAACTATAAGACAGTATAAAGAGACAAGTATACATGTTAAAGTAAAGTGCAACCAGATAGCATACTATCATATCGAGCAAGAAAGTCCTCTCTATATATGTCCAAGCATCCAATATAATATACATCATCTGTACAATACTGGCCTCTAGGGAATACATACAACTAACAAATAGTAGCCCCTCATCAAAGCCGGGGGCATGACAGAGCCACTTCCACAACTGAGGTGGTCCCGTCTGCAAGACACGCTCGACGTCACCACTGGCGTCGGGTGAGAAGAGCTGGGGGTAACTCCCTCTCTGGACTTGCTCCACCAGCTCCAATGGTGGAAGTTGACGCTGCTGTTCCAACCGGGAACAGCATTGAACCGCTAAAGAGGGTGCGGAAGAACTCCCCAAACGCAGTGTTGAAGAAATCTCCACTTCCTGCTGAAAATATGACGCGGGCAAAGCCGGAGCAGCCCCCTCAGCGGCAGTCCTCCCAAATCCACAGAGTCTGGCGGAAAGTCCAAGATTTTGTGATAAACAAGAACTACTCTCATCAACCGACAAGAGGAAAATCATCCCTTTAGCATAAATCGAGGGTCTTCTTTCACACAGGCGCCTGCTATAATGGCTCCTTCAACTTCGACCTCCTCCAAAAAGAGAAGGCTGGAAAATCTCTGACCACCGGCGACAAATCCCAAAGGTGATGGATCCAAACGGCCCAAGTCTCGGGGCATGATCGTGCACACGGTTTTCATGGCTTCTGGGAAAAAGGAAAGTCGTGCTTCCGTGGGTCATCGACCGCAAACTCGGTCGTTGACAAAAGCTCAGGAGCAACAACAAAAGCTCGAGGAAATGCTGATCAAAATGTCAGCACTCACCGGGCAAAAAAAAAGCCCGGAATCTGCATCTGAACAGCGCCAGGAGCAGGAGACCGATACAGAGTTCCTGCGAAGGGTGCAAGAAAGAAAAGACAAGGAGGCCGTGGAACAAGCTTCTAATATAAAGCAGATGGCGCTTTTGTTCCAAGATATGGTTGGAATGATGATCCAGCCGGAACCTCCAGCTAAAAATCCGCCGATAATCATCTAGGATGACAGAGGGGAAACATCAAACCCTCTTCCGGCTCTATCAGCAGCTAAGGAGGAAACAATCTCCAAGGCCGCTCTCGATGACTATATAGCTCAACAAATATGAGCTCATCAAGCTAGTGAAGCGGGTGGCCAAACTGTCAAAACTGGGGGACCGTATCCGGCGTGCTACGATCAAATACAGTACCCTCCAGAATACATACTTCCAACGTTCCACATGTACAAAGGAACTGGAAATCCTCGCAAGCACATCGCGTGTTTTAAATCCATATGCGGCAACACTGGAGGAAATGACATATTGCTCCTCCGACAGTTCATCAGCAGCCTGACAGGCATCGCCTTCGAATGATACGCATGACTCCCAAATGATTCTGTTAAGACCTTTGACGAGATGGATATGCTCTTCTGTTAGAGGTTCGCTAGTGTCAATAAACACACTACCGTAGCGGCGTTGGTCAACGAAACGGTTGGACCGAAAGAGACCTGGGTTCAATATGTTACCCGATGGAGAAATCACTAGTCAAAATACGAGCAATGAATTGACGAAGTTGCAGCTGTGGGAATGTTCATAGCCACCCTTGACCCAAAATCAAAGGTATTCCAATTTATGGCCCTCTTCAAGCCAACGACCTTCCAAGAGCTCATGGATAAAATGACTCGATTGGATCAAATGGGTCAAGACCCTTCATCATCTGATGAAGATGAATGAAAAAAGGAAGCAAGGTAGCGTTTTTCGCCGACGCTCAACAAAAAATGAGCAGCTCTAAAGAAACCTATCTCTAAAATAGCGACGGCGTGGGTACTCGCCCTCCCGAAATATACACAGGGGGCATATTCCTCACTAGCGGCAGAATCTCTACGCGAGATTGTCTTTTCTTCTTAAAGAACAAAAAGGATATCGAGAGACCTACAAACAGGTCCTACAATCAAGTGGAATATCCCACTCCGAACCGCAAAAAAATGGTACGTCTTCAAGCGAAGTAGGCACGGATGAAAACCCGAAATGGCACCGTGAGTGAAAACAGCAGGACTACCGGCGAGTTTGTGAAACCCAGAAGGGCACGATCTCGTTCAAAAAACAAATAAACGGTATGTCCACAAGAAAAATGGGCACGGATGAAAACCCGAAAGAGCACCGTGAATAAAAATAGCAAGGCTACCGGTGAGTTTATGAAAACCCGGAAGGGCGCAATCTTGTAAAACTTTCACTTACGAGATCCTCTCGACTCGTAAGGAAAACTCCCCCTATGAGACCCTAACGGCTCGTAGGATTCAAAATCCTTAAGCTACAGGGATCTAAGCCTGTTCTTAAGCCATCGCATCTGAGTTTGCCCTACAAGCGGTTGAATATTGACCCTTGTATACAATCCATGGGCACAAATAAATATAGCCCTTACCAAGTTCTACCAATGGAGAGAAATATCCCATATGGTAAACGACATTTGTAAGTCCTCTCTACTTATAAGGAGAAAACACTCTTTTAAGATCCTTACGACTTGCAAGAGAAAATACCACTTAAGAGTCCTCAGGGCTCCTAGGGAAAACCTACACCTACGTGATCCTCTCGACTCGTAGAGAGAAATAATTTTATGAGACCTTTACAGCTCATAAAGTCAAAAAGCCTTAATCGACAGGATCCTAACCCTGTTTGCTAAGCCACCTTTGTTTAAATCTACAAAGGCAAATAATGATTCGCTCCTGGTAATATTCCAGTTGTAGCGATGCTGATGCCTAAATCGATATCAAATTCCAAGTGCTCTCGTGGCAAATGATGATTCGCTTCTGGAAATATTCCAGTCGTAGCGATGCTGATGCCTTAACCGGTATCAAATTCCAAGTCCTTTAAAGGAAAATGATGATTTGCTCCTGGCAATATTCCAGTCACAGCAATGCTGATGCCGGAATTAGTGTCAGGATCCAAGTTCCCGACTCACAACAAAAGTATATGCATATGGAATCGCCGAAATGATGGGGCAACTCGCAATAAAAAAAATCAGCGAGCAAAAAAATATATGCATATGAAATAGCCGAAATGATTGGGCAACTCGCAATAAAAAAACAGCGAGTAAAAAATAAAACAATACATAGCCGAAATGATTGGACATCGTGAAAAATAGCCGTAATGATTGGACAATCGCGACTTTCACAATATAAAAGCTGAAAAGATATAGCATTGATTGTTACGTTTTTGCGTATTTTTAATTACCGCAATTAAGACGGTTTCGCTTGGTAACTAGCCGGTTGAGTACGGGTCGATCCACAGGGAGATGGAATATTTTTCTTTATGCTTTAACGAGTTAAATCCAAATATTTTGATATTTGTTTTAAGTTCTACTAATGAGATTAAAGATGATAAAGAGCTTGCTAGGGTTAAGATTAGGTTAGTTCGAGTTTTAGGAATTCCTCACTTTTTCTCAATGCCCTTATTAATATCGGTGTTAAGGTAATCGGCAACAACGGGGATTAGCACGACTAGGAAGGAACTTGCAAGTATAAGCTATGCTTTCCATGCTTAGTTTCTTCCTTTTGGTCCTTGTCCATCCGTTCTTGGCTCTTAGACCTAACCTCCGGTTAATTCAAGCACAACCGGACTAACTATAGAATCACCGCTATCATGTAGGATAGGGTGCCGTAGTGAGCGGATTGTGGTTCAATTAAAAGGAGTCCGAATTAAGATGATGGGCAAAGGGAAGAGTGAGAGAGATTTCCTTCTCTCAAACTTTCCTTCTCCTGCCCTAACAAGTGAGAGATTACTCACCTATTAAAAAGATAAAAACAAAAAGAAGGTAGAAAGAAATGAGGTTAAAAGGAATTAACAACTAGCTATTTGAGACCTCACCTTGGTAAGGATCTTACTCAAGCATCATTGTTGTTTTAAGGATAAACAAAAATAGGAAAAGCGAAAACAAGAGAAAAACAACAATAAAAATTAGCAACTAGATTAACAAATAAGAATTGCAAAAATTAAATAGACATTCGGGAAAAATAAATGAACTCTCTTTTTTTCTTTTCTTTTTTTATTAATCAACGCTCATAACTCGCTACAACTTTTCATAGAGAAAGAAAAACTACAGAATTAAATTCTAAAAATTAAACTAAAGAAAGGTACACTTTATTTGCCTTTGAGCTCTTCTATTTATAGATAGAAATGTAAAACCCTAGGTTACATTCTGAGTTAAACCTGAAATTACAAAACTACCCGCGGCCATTTGGTGGACTTGTGGGATCATCTTTTCAAGGCTTCTCCATATCGCTTTTATCTTCTGTTTGGTACACTTGGTTTCTTAAAAGCTCTTCAGTTCTCTTACAGATATTCAGCAATGGACTTTTGCCTTGAGCTCCATGTTTGAAGTCTTGGATCTTGTGCTGCCCTTGTGCTTTGTGCATTAAAGTAACCAACGATTTGCCATTTTGTCTTTTGAACTGGTATGCGGTATCACACGGATACTTAGCGGAGATCAGTATTCATCTGTTGTTGGTCGTAGTCCCGCATTTGTTGCAACTTTTCATGAATTTCACTATAAAGAACTGAGAACCTGTAAGCTGCACTTATTCAGCAAACACAGATTAAAAGTACCTACCTATATGCAATGTGATTAAGAATGGGCGGTATAAAAATGCAAAAATCTGATATGAACAAATACCCCCAAACTTATCTTTTGCTCGTCTCAAGCAAAGCCAATTTTATTCTAAAAAATTCCTAACCTCACTTTCGCAGGGAACGCGATTGCACTGAGCTCGTGCAAAAAGCCGTTAAACCTCTAGGTGTCCCTAGTAGGAGGAGTGTAGTCTCCTGAGAGTTTTCAACGGATACTACCCACAAAATCCGATCAATTTGGTCGTTGACTCTAATTCTTCAATTCAGTATTCTAGCAAGAAAATCTATCATCTTCAATTTAGAAATCGTCAACCCGTATTTTTCACACTTTCTTTTCATTAAACTTAAGATCATATGCGTTTTGCTAATTTATAAAGCTTTCAGCATCTTCTAAGTTATCCTTCTAAGGTGCAATCTTAACTTAGGAATTCTTATCATCTCTACTGAAGATATAAGCCCTATCTTTTATTCCTATCTCTCCTCTAAACTCCAATCACATACCCCTACATGTGTGTAATTATCACCCCTACACTTGAAAATTCAATTCAAGCTATTAAACTCTTGTCCATCTTCCAAAATACTTTTAGTTGGTGAATTTTAGATGAAATTTTCCACACATCCTTCATGCGACCGTTAATACTTCTTGAGGTACTAAACGACCGATTACAAAATGTGCTTGCGCATTTAGGCGTAAATCCTCGTCTTGCAACACCTAAGGCTTAGCAGTGACTCCCAAACCAGCTGGTCTAAGGCACTAGGTGATAAAGCACCCTCGCTATATTTTTTTTATTTATGGTGTCTTAAGCAATTACAAAACCAGTGTTCATTTTTTTTATCTCCTTATTCACCACTTATACTTTTATTTTATTTTCCTTCATACTAAGGATTTAGACAAGAGCATTTCAAGGTATCCTCTACTATCCCAAGTTTCAAGATGTGTGTAAGTGCGTATAGTAGGGTATATATTTTTATAATTTGGATTTAAGGTTCAGAATTATTTTTTAGATTTATACTTCAAATAGAGCTTTCAATACTCTTCCCTTATTTCAACTTAGCCCAAGAACCGAACTCAAAATTTGCTTATTTCTAAATAACGGCATGAGCGTATATTTTCTACAGTTAAATTTTAAGAAAGGTTATTTTTAGGGTTTTTAATTTACTAAGTTTAGGATCTAGTTTTACCTAACTAGTCAACCGTCATGTTGAACTTGAGTCAAATATGGCCAAAATTGAATTTTCAATTTTTTTTTATTTTTTAAAATTTTTCAATTTTTCAACATTTTTTTATTTTTTATTTATATATTTCTTTTATAAAGATGCAATACGGAATTAAATATGCAAAGAAAAAACAAATATGTACAAAAAAAATAAAAATATATAGATGCAATGCAAAGATAACTATTTACAATACCTTCATCCCCAAACATATTAATAGCAGTGTCCTCACTGCTCTCTGCGGCGTCTACTAGATACGGCCTCACTGGCCTCACCTCTATCTTCCCCCCCTCCCGTCCCCTCGATCGTGATCGTGATCGTTCCTCTCTTCCTAAGAGGGTGGATATGCCATGTTCCAAGCTTGTTATATGCTGATCAAAGTTAGTCAGCATCCCTATCACTCTTTCTACCCCCTATGGGTTCGTCGAATTAAGCGCGCTTGCGCAGCGGGGGTAAGATCTTCGTCGCTCACTGTGGATCTCGAGCTAGGGGTCTTGGCCATCACGTCCTCGGCCGGCTCGGTGCGCGACCATAAATCATGTAATCGTGTGTAGGATGTGGAGACACCCTCAAACAGAGGTCTAATGGTAATCCCACCATGCATATAAAATTCAAATTCCTCAACAGGGAGGAAATGGCGACACAGTTGTGTCACCAACATAGGGCATGGATAATTGGCCGCCCGTTTGTCGGCGCCAATCGAATGAAGCAACACAGTGCACATGTCGTAGCTAGGGTTTCGTGTCATCGATGTGTGCACTATATGTAGGGATGGTGTGAAAAATGTTGTGTTGTGAGAAATCCCAAAAATATTGTTTTGTGCCTAACGGCACACAGTTAAAAAATTCGCAAAAAGCGTGCGAGCCTGAATACCCTTTCGGGACTCCCTAAAACAGTCGTTTCCCATTAAGGGTAGGTAGTCTTCAAATCGGAGGGGTTGATCGTGAATGGGGAGTCATGGTATTAAGGTGACTTCATGAATGAAGTCCCTATCAATTAAAATTTCCCTATCCCTCCACATTAGTTTAATATACCCATGTTGTGCAAGACAACCTTCCTCCATACATTTATAAAAACGGGCAACTAGATCCGGAAGCGCGAATGCATTCGGATGGTTAAATAACAAAAAGTTCCATCCACGCTTTCGGATCTCGTCGCCGAAATAGCTACCATAAATATTATGTGCAAACAATTGGGAGAAATCCCTTTCAAACTGCAGAGTAAGGGCCATTACGGAGAGAAAATGCTGAAATATTAAATTCACAGAGAAGAGTTTAGAAGATCGAACCTCCTCTGAAAATTTCAGAGGGAAACGAGGCAGAAGTGCGGCGGTTGCGCGGTCAGAAGCAGGTTTGAGCGGAGGTTGGGCGGCGGCTTGGTGCGATCTCTCTGCGATTTCAGAAGCGGCGGCTAGGGTTTCTGTGAAGGATAATTTGAGGGTTTTGTAAATGCAGTAGAGGGCTCGGTTTGTTTTTATAGGGTTTATTGGTTATTTATACAAAAGACCCCTTGAAATGAGTAATTTATTTTGTAAAGAAAAAATTGTATTATTATTTATTTATTTATTTAATAGAACTGATTATTTACAAAAATATCCCCCGAAAATTTGAACTTTTTTTTTATTAATTTTTTTTAATTTTTATATAATTACAAGTGTTACGTACCCCCAAACTTATTTGAAATAGTGTTTCCACTGTTTATGTCTGGATAACCGAAGTTTGTTGGTAAGCGGAGGAAGATCAGTTGATGTAAACCGGCTCCTGCAACATCAGGAGCTCCTCCGAAGGGTCAGCGGTGAGGAACGGTTTTAACCTGTGTCCGTTCACTTTGAATAGTGAACCGTCCTCTGGATTTTCTAAATCCACCGCACCGTGCGGATATACAGTCCGCACAAAATATGGTCCTTTCCCGCGTGATCTGAGCTTCCCAGGATGGAAATGTAACCGGGTGTCGTAAAGAAATACCTGTTGACCGGGTGTGAAAGTTTTGCATGTAAGGTGTTTATCGTGAAACACCTTCGTTCGGTTCTTAACAACAACCGCGTATTCGTAAGCTTCATCCCGAAGCTCGTTCAATTGGTTTATCTGCAGCTTCCGATGGCTGCCAAGAGATAAATTCAACTCCTTAATTTCCCAAAATGATCGATGTTCAATTTCCAATGGAATGTGACAAGCCTTTCCATAAACAAGCCGATAAGGAGACATGCCAAGATCAATCTTATAAGTAGTTCGAAATGCCCAAAGGGAATCGGTGAGTTTTAAAGACCAATCCTTACGGTTCTTGGAAACTGTTTTCTCCAAATTCTATTTGATTTGCCGATTAGACACTTCCTCTTTCCCACATGTTTGGGGGTGATAGGGCGTGGATAGCTTATGATTAATGGAGTATTTCAGTATTAAGGCCTCGAAAGTCTTATTACAGAAATGTGTTCTATTGTCAGTAATGATTGTGCGGGGGTGTCCAAACCGGGAAAAGATGTTTTCCTTAAGGAATCTAATGACAACCATATTGTCGTTAGTCCGGCTGGGCACGGCCTAGACCCATTTAGAGACATAATCAACAACTAGCAGAATATACAGGTTCCAAAAAGAGCTGGGAAACGGCCCCATGAAATCAATTCCCCAAACATCGAAAATCTCTACAACCAAGATTGGTTGGAGCGGCATCTCGTTTCTCCTAGAAATCCGGCCCAAGTGTTGGCACCGGGAGCAAGTCTTGCAGTAAACATAAGCATCTTTGAAGAGTTGTGGCCAGTAGAAGCCACACTGCAAGATCTTCTCGGCTGTCTTTCTTGGGCCAAAATACCCGCCACACGCTTGATCGTGGCAAAATTACAGCACACTCTTGAATTCATTATTAGGCACACACCGACGAATAATTTGGCCGGGACATTATTTAAACAGATAGGGTTTGTCCTAGTAAAAGTGCTTCACTTGGGATAAGAATCGAAGTCTGTCCTGACATGACCACTCGTTTGGTAGTAATCTTGTTGCTAAATAGTTCACAATATCTGCGAACCAGGGTACGCATGATACTTTCAAGAGCTGTTCATCCGGAAAAACGTCGTTTAATGGAAATGAAAGCGTCGGCGAAGAAGGAAGTCGTGAAAGATGGTCAGCCACTACATTTTCACATCCTATTTTGTCTTTGATGACAAGATCAAACTCTTGGAGTTGTAAGTCTACGGTAGCGCCCCGGCCGTCTGTCCGAGGCCAAAATGCGGAAACGAAAACCTTTTCTTAACTTGAAACCGGCGCTATCGCAGAATTTAATCCCGGATCGAACCATTAACCTATAACTAGCAAACTAGAGAAGGGTTGGAAAGGATATACCGATCGATCCGTGTCCTTCGGTCTTTGGCCACCATCCCAAGCTCCTCGCGGCATCTCCGAGCTCCGGTCTCCTCGTCGGAAAGGGCACCACATCATCGAGTCTTTTTACGGGCTCCCGCTTCATCCGAAGCAACTTGGGCACGAAGTTCGTTGGCCGACGTGTCCAAGGTGAAGTAGAGAATGTGTGTGACAACTTTGTCTCTTGCATCCATTGTATGGATGGAGGTTGAAGATGAAGCCATCAATGGAGGTTGTGAGCTAGAGGAAGAAGAAGAAGAAGAAGAAGCATATTCTTTTCTTGTGTTGTATGATAAAATAAGAGAGTGAGAATCAAATAATACAAGAGCAAAACTCACACATGGCTGCCCTTCCTCTCTCCTCTTATCATATCAACTCCAAAATCAATCAATAATGTGACTCAAGCACAAAGAAAGAGACCATGAGTCATCACTTATGCATGTGTCACAATTAATGCTCATAATCATGACTTTTAGCTCATAATTTCCATTTGTAAACATTAACCCAAATGTTTACAACAACAAAAAGATACGACAACATCTAACGTAAACTCGTGACGGATCATAAGGATACCCCTCACCTGTATATGCATACCTGCATCCGCACTCCGACCGAATGCGAATGCGATGAAACTAAAGTAATCAAACAAATCTAATACTAAGATCCGGCTTAGACCGAAGTCCACTAGTATGATCCGTCCGATCATGATCCGTGCTGCACGTATAAGATCGAACCCTGCCATATATCATACGGCCTCTACAACGTTTCGCCCGAAACTTGAGAAACTGTCTGTGGGGGACTCTAAAGACTCGTCAATACTTTGGCTGTGGATTTAACCACTAGCACGTCAGTGGTACTAGCCGTACGTAACGGACCACCAGGTATTGACCAAAAGGGAGGTCGATGAGCGAACTCATCCTGACACCCTACTGAGCCTATCAATGACAATATTCGTACAGTCCGGTCCGTTCGTCTATGAGCATCGCATTTCGAACCTAGGGGGTTGGTGAAAGTCAAACCCCCAAAAGCGGTACAAGTCGTGTCGGAGTGTAGCCCAGAACACCCTGAGATACTACTGGAATACCTACCAGTAAATCTCTTGCCTTGGCTAAGGACTTCGTGTAATGGCTCTCCTAAACACAGCGCGATCTCACCCCCAATACCGGGAGAGATGAAACCCTTGTCGATCCGCTCACTGCCTCCATATGGCTCGGAACTGTACCCAACTAAAACCTGTTTGCATGACTCCTTTGAGCCGTGGTAGGGTAGTAATCGAAGCACAGTGGGAACTCACACGAGACAAATGACGATCTCAGGTCGATGAACTAACCTGTACACATGTCACCAGGGAACTGCTATCTGACGTCAGGTATAATACCAACTAGCATGTTCCCGGCGAGTCCTGTCCGGTGTACTCATAACCTAATGAGCACCTGTATACATCTTAGGTGATCCAACTGACACCAATGGCTTGTGAGACCGGCCACCGCCCCTCGTCGGGGTCTCGACTGTATAAACTGGTCTACTCAGGAGTATCGACGCCCTGTCTCGAAAACTCCCACGACTAGGGACCTTTTTAAGGATGTGCTTATAGACCCCAGCTCCCATGTATATGACCGCCATCATACTGCTGGCAGTCAAGCAAGAATCCTAAGGGCTTTATCTGTTGCGCCACGGCAGCGGCCCGGCCGTCTATCCGAGGCCAAAATGCTGAATCAAAGATTTTTCTTAACTTTTAAACTGGCGCTACCGCGGACAATAAAACCCGGATCGTAACCATTAACCTAATCCTAGCTAACAAGAGAAGGGGTGGAATGCTATACCAAACGATCCGTGTCCATCGGTCTTCGTCTCCACTCCGATCTCCTCGCGGAATCTCCGTCCGTCACCTCCTCGTCGGAAAGGGCACCACATAGCCAAATTCTTTTACGGGCTCCCACCTCTGGACCGAGGCAACTCGGGTGCGAAGTTGGCTAGCCGACGCGTCCAAGGTTTGCTGTAGACAAGTGTAGAATCCATGTCTCTTTGGGGTTTAGTGTAGTTGCCATAATATGATGGAGGTATGAAGAACTTTGGAGAGAGCTAGAATTTTTGTAGCAAGAGAAAATGAGAGATGAATAATTTCCCTCATGCAAATGAACCTCTCTCTACCCTCCCCTCAAGTGTGGCCGGCCTTATCAAAAGGAAAAGGTGGAGGAAAAACAAAACCAAGAAGGAAGGTGAGTGTAGGAAAAGTAGAAAGGTGACCACACCCCCAAACAATGATAACAAGGTCATATCCAATTCAAATCAACTCTAATCCTTTCTAATCTCAATAAAGCAAGCCATCATGAAAAAGCAAAGATGCTAAACCTTTCATAATGCCACAAAAGCAAGGAACCCCACGACAATAAGTTATTTGCAAACTTGCAAATAACCCCCTCCAACAGAAAAGTCCGGCCGCGAAGGAACAAAGGAAAACTGGCCGGAACGGAATGCAAACTGGCAACTTCAGAAAACTGATCCCATAATAAATTACAGGAAAACCCCGCTACTGCACATACATGCCCACATTTGTATTCCCACTGAACACAAATGCAAAGAGACAAAATCTACACTGTCTAAAACTAGGATCCGGCTTAAAACAAAGCCGGCTAGTAAAATCCGTCCGATCACGATCCGTGCAATACCGCACGTATCTGATCAAATCCTGCCATATCTCCATACGGCCTCTACAGTGTTTCGCCCGAAACTTGAGTAACTGTCTGTGTGGGGGACTCTAAAGACTCGTCAATACTATGGCTGTGGATTTAACCACTAGCACGTCAGAGGTATTAGCCATACGTGATGGGCCCCCAGCTATTGACCAAAAGGGACGTCGATGAGCGAACTCATCCTGACACCCTACTGAGCCTGTCAGTGACAATATCTGTACAGTCCGGTCCGTTCGTCTATGAGTATCTCATGGCGGGCCCAGGGGGTTGGTAAAAGTCAGACCCCCAAAAGCGGTACAAGTCGTATCGGATTGTAGCCCAGAACACCCTGAGATACTACTGGAATACCTACCAGTAAATCTCCTGCCTCGGCCGAGGGCTTTGCGTAATGGCTCTCCTAGACACAGCTCGACCTCACCCCCAATACCGGGACTGTACCCAACTAAAACCTGTTTGCACGACTCCTTTGAGCCGTGGTAGGGTAGTAATCAAAGTACAGTGGGAACTCACACGAGACAAATGACGATCCCAGGTCGATGAACTAACCTGTACACATGTCACCAGGGAACTACTATCTGACGTCTGGTATAATCCCAACTAACAGGTTCCCGGCGAGTCCTGTCCGGTGTACTCATAACCCAATGAGCACCTGTATACATCTTAGGTGAACCAACTGACACCAGTGGCTTGTGAGACCGGCCACTGCCTCTCGTCGGGGTCTTGACTATATACACTAGTCTACTAATGGAGTATCGATGCCCAGTCTCGAAACCCCCACGACTAGGGACCTTTTAAGGATGTGCTTATAGACCCCAGCTCCCATGTATATGATCGCCATCATATTGCTGGCCGTCAAGCAAGAATCCTAAGGGCTCTATCAACGTGTAATAGCGACCTGTCAGGTCACCTAAAGCAGTACACGATGATAAAGATAAACCAGATAGCATACTATCATCTTGAGTAAGACTGTCCTACTGGGACAGGTCCTCCCTCAATCATTGCAATCTCGTGCCTGTGATCCAATAATTGATTCTGAGGGCACTATCTCCAACAATCTCCCACTTGCACTCAAGGCTAATTATTGCGATGTCGCATACTCACAGCCCGTGTGATACCGAACACCCAACTCCTCTACTAGTCAGTCTCACAAAGCTCGTTTGCGAAACTATTGCGTTCGAGGAATAGACTCAGTGAGTGGATCCGCTGTGATGTTTCTTTCTATTTCTCTCTTTATCTCAAGTTCGCGGAGAAAACCATCTCCCGAAATGAGCAATACCTGTCTTAGAATATGTCTGGATGTCTGATGGGACCTAGCTCATAAATGAACTCCAAATCCAAACTTCTTAAACTGTATCGTCAACTGAACTTAATCAGTATCCTGCGCTATGCCTCCCTCAGTATCCGCCTGGACCACCTGTCCAAAATACTGCCCCTCGTCAGAGGGAGAACTATAACTCTGACGGCCACCCTGTCGTCCAGGTCATGTTTGAAGCCTGGAATGATAACCGTCTCCTAAAGGAGGCTGCCGTTATCAAATCCATAGAACATCAACTTATGTCCTAAAACTGCTTCCGACTGTTTCTCCAGGATTGGATCAACATCAACTTATTGCACTTACTGCAAGAACAACATCTGGTGTGGTACTTGACATCTCATGATTGACTCAATTGCCTAAGCAAGTGATCTGCCAATCATGCACATCCCTCTCCCCTTTAGTCTGTAAGACACCTTTAGAGAGGGTGACTCCATTACCTGCAGGTACACCACCATGCCAGGAGTCGTCCATTCTAAATTCTCTTAGAATGCGGTCAAAGTACCCTGATTGGGAAACCACCCAAATCTAGATCTAAAACCATAGATCTAGTAACCAGAATGTCTTGATATAATATCCAAGTCCTATGTGGAGAAACTACTGTGTGACGACCAAAGTATAACCGATCGTAGTATAGGAATATCACTTCCTACTCTGTGTATGTCATCAAATACCAGGACATCACACCCTACTACTTTCTTAACAGATCCATCCCCTATTCTGATGAAGTCAAACCTATGACTGTCACGTCAGAAATAGATGATCTATTTCCGCTATATCTGCTTTAGTCTATAAATAGACATAAGCTAACGGTCCACCAATGCTTCCGCTGCTCCCACTGACTACGACAACCCTCTGGCAGAGTCATATAGACGTACACTTCTAAAGCTAGTTTAGAACGACGCTATACTCATCCTCCTGCCGGGTCTCACAGTCTGGAACAACAGCAATGGCAAGTCTGGGTAAACAAGAACCTCCCTGCCACCGTCCTTGAGCATACCGAAGTACCTCTCGGGTGCCTGAGGTTACCCACTTTATCTGCGGAGTGGCCAATGGAATGTCAAACCAGATTAAATCTTTAGGTTCTTATCAAATTTTCAATAATCGTTTGCGGTTCTGGAATCACTTCCAGTTCTACCATACTCCCACTACTGTTTTATGAAAAAATCCATTTTTATTAAAACTGTGGCGAGTTAAGAACAATATCACTATTGATCTTCCAGATGGTAGAAAATCAACCCTCGTCATAGCCCGGGTCAACCCACAAACAGCCATTACAGAAACGTGTCTTGAGTTATCCAGAGTCTGGTTTTAAGCATAAGCCGGACAACTCCCCGTACCTTAACAATGTTAAGATATGAACTATTCTATATTCAATATAGAAACAGAGGCACTGATTTAATTGAACCAGATTCAAATCATACAGCTGTCTCCAGTGCATGTCAACTAAATGGAAAGTGGCCGATCAGCATTACTCAACTTAGGAGTACTTCCAATTATGAGTAATCTGAAAGAGAAGCATGTTCTCTTAATCATTACTATCAACTGAATGCCATCCACAAGTATCTACATCTTCGATCACCTTGAAGAATCCCGATACTTGCAATACCTGGTTCTCTACTTTATTCCTATACCTATAATTTCTCAAAACTTGGACCCTGTGTTTCTACGAAACACCTGTCTAAGAACTAGAGAAGTCATAAGTAAACCGAATATAGTACGAGGACCAACCCCTCTGTCCTAATGGACACTGGACAACATACAATACTCTGTATAAGTCCCTTAAGTCTAATAACACATTCACTGTGTGTCGTAGGTTGAAAACTGTACTATGGTTATGAAGAATTACACCGCTATTCAATGCTCCTTACCTAACCATCCACTGATATAGGTAAATGTCATGGAGATAATCTCAAAAAGATATATCTCACTCTACGAAAATAGACGTACAGATATATCAATTTGAAATTGGTGCACAGCAACGGATATTCAAAACCAAATATTTGCCGTCCGGCAAACAACGCAGGAGACTTCCTCAAATATCACTAATTACAACGAATCCCGATATAATGAGGATGATCACCTAATTCCCAATAACTTACTCCCACTCATCATCTGTAAAACCATACAGATGTGAGAATCAAACCTGGTAAATACATACCCTGGAGAAAGTATCTAATTGGGAAATCAGTTTTCTTTTAACAGTACACAATGAAACTGAAACATTGAAATGTTTTGATGGGGTATCCCGGTATTCCTAGTAATGCCTCTTCCATTATCCAGATTCACAACTGTAACCGTATATCTCTTTGCCATCTCTCCAAATCCCTTTATATGTCTTTAGTCATTACACCCCTTTAGGCCAAATGGTTTTCTTCCTTCCCTACCGTTCGGCACCAGCCTATGGTTTGGAAGAAGACTATCCAATAAGTATAAAGGGTGTACTGTCCTAATCCTAGGAGCACTCGCAATGCGAGAGAATGTGAAGATAAAAGACAACCGAACATACCTTATTCCTATTTCTCCTGAACCAGAATCCATCCCCGAACTGGAACAAGTTCCTTTCGAGTTCGTATATAACCATACGATGGAGTATCCAATAAACTGTGGATGTTTGTAGTGATACGGAGTGTCCTGGAGAAATACAAAGATGATTTAGGATTGGCGAAGAAGTACTTGGTTTGGTCGTGAATAGCAGTCGCAATTTACTTTGCCCTCTTACAATCCCTTTCTTTGTCTTAACTTAATATCTTCTGTACACCGTTTTAGGCTAATTGGTTTTTTTCATTCCCTACCGGTCGGCACCAGCCTAAGGTTTGGAAGAAGACTATCCAATTTGCGTAATAGGTATACTACTCCTAAACCAAGGAGTACTCGCAATCTGAGAGAGAAGGTAAAAGGAAAAGACAACTGAATAGTACTATTCGTTTTCTCCAGAACCGGAAACCATCCTCGAATTCCTTCGAGTTCGTATATAACCATACGATGGTTTTGTCCAATGGAAGTGGACGTTCGTAGTAATATGGGGTGTCCTGGAGAAAAGGGTAAAAGTAGAAGTGGCAATGAAGTTTGCAACTCTGACAATCCAAAAGCCAGTGTTAAAGAAGGTTCGGTCAACTTGGTCACTGAGACATGGTCTGGGGTCGGGTCAAAGGTCGCTGCCAAAGAGAGAGAGAAAAGAAACACTCAGCGTGCACTCTAACCTAGATCAGAATGGTTATCACTTTATCTAATCTGGAAACCTCCCACTGTAACCTCAAATTCTTCCCCAAACCTGAAAGAAGAATTAGTCGGGATCACCCGAGGAGTAAACCAACTCATCAGTGGGAATCGGGATCTAACTATCATCACATGATAACTTGACGGAATCCACTCAAGTCACCACACTCAAGAAGGTATGCGCATGCCTGGCAAGTTTCAGTTTCTTTAGAAACTCCCGATGTGTGTTTTTACCCCAAGCAGCTTATGACCTTGACTAGGTCAACAAACCATAAACCGCCAGTCAAGTTCAACCCGTCATTATTCTGGATTGCATTAAACCCATCCGTACGTGCCCTTGACTAGGTCAACAAGGCCACACGACTGTCCTAACCAATCCCATTTATGCAACAAACAAGTACCACTTAGCTACCGAACACTACGTCTTGACTAGGTCAACAAACGCAGCACGAATACTAAATAATACCCGTAGGAAATGACGGAGGGCTACGGCTGGTTTTTGGAGAAAAACCTTTAACGTAATGAACTTGATATCGTTGAAGGAACTGCATAGCTTTTTATAAAAATATAGTGACGAAAACCCTTTGCTAAAGAGGTCACTCCCGGTGAAGGGATCTCGGCTCTTTCCCCGTAGAATGAGGCGCAGGATATTCCAACTGAATACCACGATGCAAAGCAAAAGTAATCGGCTATAGTGAAGTTATTTCCCTGACGCAAACTTTTGTCCAAGGGGTCACTCCCGGTGAAGGGATCTCGGCCCTTGCCTCGTCGACTGAGGAGCATGATCTTCCAACTGAATACCACGATGCAAAACAAAAGAGAACGCCCTTGCAATAACAGCTTTTTGAAAAATTATTCCAACAACATCAGAATAGGTTTGTTAATCTTGCATTGATCAGAATCAACGCAGTCCCGTCATATGATCACACCAACAAAGAAAGAAAATAATGATGTACGTATATGCCATCCGCATTCGCCACTGGGTCCCATCATCACCCGTTAGGTTACTTAACTAACGACAGAGCGGGGACTGGACTAGCGCGGATGCAAAACATATACAACATCTACTAGTATATATATCAATATATAATTTTTGCTCAAGGCGTGATAAAAAAAATGCAGCATCACAGAAATATAACCAGCATCACAGAACAATATAGATATCTGGGATCCCCGGGTTTCATAGAGCCGCTACTGAAACCCGACGTTCCCCTGGTCGTATGGATAGCCTGTGCAATGAAAATCCTATACCCCTACGGGCGCGGCAAGTTACCCGCCAAAACCTGAAATGAGGCAGCCCCCTTCAGCAATGTGAATGGACCACCCAGCACTTCACGGAATCCGGTAACTTGGGCACCCCTCCTGGGTCAACCTGTACCCCCTACGAGTGCGGCGAATAGCCTGCCAATTCTAGAGTAAAGCCCCCTCCGTCTCAATGCCATGAGATGCGGGCTTGTTGCTCTCTAGAACTCGGCTATCCGTGCACCCCTCCGCGGGGTAATCCTAGTACAGAAAGTAAAATATACATACAACGGGTACATCGACTGCAACCTGGTCGTGCCCCAAAAGAATAATACAAACAGGCAGTGACGGCAGTCCACATGTCGGACGCTCGCCCTGCAATATCAAATGTACATATAAAACAAAACTGTACTACCACTGCAACCAGGCTATCCCCACGACCGATCCGCAACATCACAGCACAATCACAGAACATCAACGTGAATGTCACGTTCGCAAATCCGTCTAATCGGGCTATAGCAGTTAGACATGATTTACCGATCAAGTGACATTCACGGTCGCAGATATAATGTAAATACTGTGAACTAATGTGTTTAAACTTTTCGATCGATCAAATTTATTGAAGTGGGCCCCAAGCATTACTGTAGCACTTAAAGCGAGTTTAGGCCCAAAAAGAATATTCCAAAAACCCCATTTTCAACCCAGGAGCTCACTGCAAAAATTTGGTCCAATGAATAGTAAAAATGGCCGCGGAACCGCGGCAAATACATGGGTTTGGCCACGGTTCCGCGGTGGTATAGTGAGATCACTCGACCAAATTTTCACAGAATGCTTAGAATTCCCTGCACATGTCACTGCAATGTACTGAAAAAATTTTGGAGCCAAAAAAATTTCGACAGAAAACTGTGCAAATGAAAATGGGTTTTCGGAAAATCCGTTCGATCGAACTTGTAAACACGTTAGAGCAAGCTAGACTAGGTTAATGGTGTGGCTCTGATACCATGTTGCGCCACGGCAGCGCCCCGGCCGTCTATCCGAGGCCAAAATGCGGAATCAAAGATTTTTCTTAACTTTTAAACTGGAGCTACCGCGAACAATAAAACCCGGATCGTAACCATTAACCTAATCATAGCTAACAAGAGAAGGGGTGGAATGCTATACCAAACGATCCGTGTCCTTCGGTCTTTGTCTCCACTCCGATCTCCTCGCGGAATCTCCATCCGTCACCTCCTCATCGGAAAGGGCACCACGTAGCCAAATTCTTTTATGAGCTCCCACCTCTGGACCGAGGCAACTCGGGCGCGAAGCTGGCTAGCCGATGCGTCCAAGGTTTGCTGTAGACAAGTGTAGAATCCATGTCTCTTTGGGGTTTAGTGTAGTTGCCATAATATGATGGAGGTATGAAGAACTTTGGAGAGAGCTAGAATTTTTGTAGCAAGAGAAAATGAGAGATGAAAAATTTCCCTCATGCAAATGAACCTCTCTCTACCCTCCCCTCAAGTGTGGCCGGCCTTATCAAAAGGAAAAGGTGGAGGAAAAACAAAACCAAGAAGGGAGGTGAGTGTAGGAAAAGTAGAATGGTAACCACACCCCCAAGCAATGATAACAAGGTCATATCCAATTCAAATCAACTCTAATCCTTTCTAATCTCAATAAAGCAAGCCATCATGAAAAAGCAAAGATGCTTAACCTTTCATAATGCCACAAAAGCAAGGAACCCCTCCACAATAAGTTATTTGCAAACTTGAAAATAACCCCCTCCAACAGAAAAGTCCGGCCACGAAGGAACAAAGGAAAACCGGCCGGAACGGAATGCAAACTGGCAACTTCAGAAAACTGATCCCATAATAAATTACAGGAAAACCCCGCTACTGCACATACATGCCCGCATTTGTATTCCCACTGAACACAAATGCAAAGAGACAAAATCTACACCGTCTAAAACTAGGATCCGGCTTAAAACAAAGCCGGCTAGTAAAATACGTCCGATCACGATCCGTGCAATACCGCACGTATCTGATCAAACCCTGCCATATCTCCATACGGCCTCTACAGCGTTTCGCCCAAAACTTGAGTAACTGTCTGTGTGGGGGACTCTAAAGACTCGACAATACTATGGCTGTGGATTTAACCACTAGCACGTCAGAGGTATTATCCATACGTGATGGGCCACCAACTATTGACCAAAAGGGACGTCGATGAGCGAACTCATCCTGACACCTTACTGAGCCTGTCAGTGACAATATCTGTACAGTCCGGTCCGTTCGTCTATGAGTATCGCATGGCGGGCCTAGGGGGTTGGTAAAAGTCAGACCCCCAAAAGCGGTACAAGTCGTGTCGGAGTGTAGCCCAGAACACCCTGAGATACTACTGGAATACCTACCAGTAAATCTCCTACCTCGGCCGAGGGCTTTGTGTAATGGCTCTCCTAGACACAGCGCGACCTCACCCCCAATACCGAGCGAGACGAACCCCTGCAGATCCGCTCACTGCCTCCATGTGGCTCGGGACTGTACCCAAATAAAACCTGTTTGCACGACTCCTTTGAGCCGTGGTAGGGTAGTAATCAAAGTACAGTGGGAACTCACACGAGACAAATGACGATCACAGGTCGATGAACTAACCTGTACACATGTCACCAGGGAACTGCTATCTGACGTCAGGTATAATCCCAACTAGCAGGTTCCCGGCGAGTCCTGTCCGGTGTACTCATAACCCAATGAGCACCTGTATACATCTTAGGTGAACCAACTGACACCAGTGGCTTGTGAGACCGGTCACCGCCTCTCGTTGGGGTTTCGACTGTATACACTAGTCTACTAATGGAGTATCGATGCCCAGTCTCGAAACTCCCACGACTAGGGACCTTTTAAGGATGTGCTTATAGACCCCAGCTCCCACGAATATGATCGCTATCATACTGCTGGCCGTCAAGCAAGAATCCTAAGGGCTCTATCAACGTGTAATATCGACCTGTCAGGTCACCTAAAGTAGTACATGATGATAAAGATAAACCAGATAGCATACTATCATCTTGAGTAAGACTGTCCTACTGGGACAGGTCCTCCCTCAATCATTGCAATCACGTGCCTGTGATCCAATAATTGATTCTGAGGGCACTATCTCCAACATTATCAACGTGTAATAGCGACCTGTAAGGTCACCTAAAGCAGTACACGATGATAAAGATAAACCAGATAGCATACTATCATCGTAAGTAAGACTGTCCTACCGGCATAGGTCCTCCCTCAATCATTGCAATTACGTGCCTGCGATCCAATAATTGACTCTGAGGGCACTATATCCAACAATCTCCCACTTGCACTCAAGGACAATTATTGCGATGTCGCATACTCACAGCCCGTGTGATACCGAACACCCAACTCCTCTACTAATCAGTCTCACAAAGCCCGGTTGTGAAAATACTGCGTTCGAGGAATAGCCTCAGTGAGTGGATCCGCCCTGATGTTTCTTTCTATGTCTCTCTTTATCTCAAGTTCGCGGAGAAAGCCATCTCCCGAAATGAGCAATACATGTCTTAGAATATGTCTGGATATCTGATGGGACCTAGTTCATAAATGAACTCCAAATCCAAACTTCTTAGACTGTATCGTCAACTGAATTTAATCAGTATTCTGCGCCATGCCTCCCTCAGTATCCCCTTGGACCACCTGTCCAAACTACTGCCACTCGTCAGAGGGAAAACTATAACTCTGACAGTTGCTCTGTCATCAAGGTCACCTTGGAACCCTGGAATGATAACCGTCCCCTGAGTGTGGCTGACGTTATCAAATCCCTAGAACATCCACTCATGTTCTAAAACTGCTTCCGAACGTTTCTCCAAGATTGGATTAATATCAACTTATTGCATCTCATTCAAAAACAACATCTGGTGTGGTACTTGACATCTCATGATTGACTCAATTGCCTAAGCAAGTGATCTGCTAATCATGCACATCCCTCTCCCCTTTAGTCTGTAAGACACCTTCAGAAAGGGTGACTCCATCACCTGCAAGTACACTACCATGCCTGAAGTCGTCCATTCTAAAGCACCTTTAGAATGCTGTCTAAGTAACCAGATTGCGAAACTACCCAAATCTAGATCTAAAACCATAGATCTAGTAACTAGAATGTCTGATATAATATCTATATCCTATGTGGAGAAACCACTGTGTGATAACCAAAGTATAACCGATTGTAGTATAGGAATTCCACTTCCTACTTTGTGTATGTCATCCATATACCAGGACATCACACCCTACTACCTTCTTAACAGATCCATCCCCTATTCTGATGAAGTCAAACCTATGACTGTCACATCAGAAATAGATGATCTATCTCCGCTATTTCTTCTTTAGTCTACAAATAGACATAAGCCACTTGTCCACTATGTTTCCGCCGCTCCCACTGGCTACGACAACCCACTGGCAGAATCATATACACGTGCACTTCTAAAGCCAGTTCAGAACGATGCTATACTCATCCTCCTGTCGGGTCTCATATCCTGGAACAACGGTAGTGTCAAGTCTGGGTAAACAAGAACCTCCCTGTCACCGTCTTTAAGAATACCGAAGTACCTCTCGAGTGACTGAGATTACCCACCATATCTGCGGAGTGGCCAATGGAATGTCAATCCAGATTGAATGCTTAGGTCCTATTAAATTTTCAGTAATCGTTTGTGGTTCTGGAATCACTTCCAGTTCTACCATACTCCCACTTCTGTTTTCTGAAAAAGTCCATTTTACTAAAACTGTGGCAAGTCAAGAACAATATCACTATTGATCTTCCAGATTGTAGAAAGTCAACCCTCGTCATAGCCCGGGTCAACCCACAAACAGCCATTAAAGAAACGTGCCTTGAGTTATCCAGAGTCTGGTTTTAAGCATAAGCCGGACAACTCCCCGTATCTTAACATCGTTAAGATATGAACAGTTCTATATTCAATATAGAAACAGAGGCACTTATTTAATTGGAACCAGATTCAAATCATGCAGCTGTCTCCAGTGCATGTCAACTAAATGGAGAGAAGCCGATCAGCATTACTCAACATAGGAGTGCATCCAAATATGAGTAACTTGAAAGAGAAACAAGTTTCTCAAAAACCATTACTATCAACTGAATACAATACACAAGTATCTACATCTTTGATCACCATGAATAATCCCGATACTTGCAACACCTGGATTTCTACTTTACTTTTATACCTATAACTTCTCAAAACTTAGACCTTGTATTTCAATGAAACACTTGTCTAAAAACTAGAGAAGTCACAAGAAAACAAAATATAGTACGAGGACCAACCCCTCTGTCCTGTTGGACACTGGAAAATATACAATGCTTAGTATAAGTCCCCTGAGTCTAATAACTCAAACCCTGTGTGTCATAGGTTGAAAATTGTACTATGGTTATGAAGAATTACACCGCTGTTTAATCCTCCTTTCCTAACCATCAACTGATATAGGTAAATGTCATCGACATAATTTCAAAAAGTTATATCTCACTTTATAAAAATAAACATACAGATATATCAATTTGAAATTGGTGCATAACAATGGATATTGAAAACCAAATATCTGCCGTCCGGCAAACACCCAGGCAATTTTCTCAAATATCACCAATTACAACGAATTCCGATATAATGAGGATGATCACCCAATTCCCAATAACTTACTCCCACTCATTATCTGTAAAACCATACAGATGTGAGAATCATACCTGGTAAATACATACCCTGGAGTAAGGGCTAATTGGGAAATCGGTTTTCTATTAACAATACACAGTGAAACTGTAGGGGTATCGGGGTATTCCTAGTAATGCCTCTTCCATTATCGAGATTCATGACTATAACCGTATATTTCTTTGCCATCTCTCCAAATCCCTTTATTTGTCTTTAGTCGTTACCTTCTGTACACCTTCGTTAGGCTAAATGGTTTTCTTCCTTCCCTACCGTTCGACACCAGTCTATGGTTTGGAAGAAGACTATCCAATAAGCGTAATAGGTATACTGTCCTAATCCTAGGAGCACTCGCAACGCGAAAGACAGTAAAGATAAAAGACAACTGAATAAACCTTATTCATATTTCTGCTAAACCAGAATCCATCCCCGAACTGGAACAAGTTCCTTTCGAGTTCGTATATAACCATACGATGGAGTATCCAAATAACTGTGGATCTTCGTAGTGATACTGAGTGTTCTTGAGAAATACAAAGGTGAAGTAGAAGTGGCGATGAAATACTTGGTTTGGTCGTGAATAGCAGTCGCAATTTACTTTGCCCTCTTTCTGATCCCTTTATTTGTCTTTACTTAATACCTTCTGTACACCACACTTAGGCTAATCGGCTTTCTTCATTCCCTACCGTTCGGCACCTGCCACCTGCCTATGGTTTGGAAGAAGACTATCCAATTAGCGTAATAGGTGTACCGTCCTAATCCAAAGAACACTAGCAACCTGAGAGAAGGTAAAAGGAAAAGATAACTGAATAGTCCTATTCGTTTTCTCCAGAACCGGAAACCATCCTCGAATCTGGAACAAGTTCCTTCGAGTTCGTATATAACCATACGATGGTTTTATCCAATGGAAGTGGATGTTCATAGTAATACGAGGTGTTCTGGAGAAAAGGGTAAAAGAAGGAGTGGCAATGAGGTATGTAACTCTGACAATCCAAAAGCCAGTGTTATAAGAAGGTTCGGTCAACTTGGTCACTGAGTCATAGTCTAGGGTCGGGCCATGGTCGCAGCTAAAGAGAGAGAGAGAAAAGAAACACTCAGCGTGCACACTAACCTAGATCAGAATGGTTATCACTTTATCAGGAAACCTCCCACTGTAACCTCAAATTCTCCTCCAAACTTGAAAGAAGAATTAGTCGGGATCGCCCGAGGAGTAAACCAACTCATCAGTGGGAATCAGGATCCAACTATCATCGCATGATAACGTGATGGAATCCACTCAAGTTATCACACTGCAGAAGGTATGCGCATGCCTGGCAAGTTTCAATTTCTTTAGAATCTCCCGATTTGATTTTTACCCCATGCTCTTATGACCTTGACAAAGGCCAACATATCATAAGTCACATGTCAAGTTCTACCAGTCATTATCCAGGTTAATTTGAACCCACCCGTACATACCCTTGATGAAGGCCAAAATAGTAGTACAACTGTCCCAAACCAACGCATCTATCTATGCAGCAGTAAAGTAACAAATAGCTACCATACACTATGCCTTGACAAAGGCCAACATACATAGCATGAATACTAAGTGCTACCTTTCTGAAATGACGGAGGGCTACGAATGGTTTTTGGCAAAAAACCTTTAACGTAATGAACTTGATATCGTTGAAGGAACCGGATAGCTTTTTATAAAAATATAGTGGCGAAAACCTCAGCCCTTGCCTCGCAGACTGATGTGCGGGAAATTCATAGCCGAATACCACTGTGCAAAACAAAAGAAAACGTCCTTGCAATAACAGCTTTTTGAAAAATGTTCCAACAATATCAAACAGGTTTGTTTATCTTGCATTGATCCAAATCAATGCAGTCCCATCAATTGATCACACCAATAAAGAACGAATATACGATGTACGTATATGCCATCCGCATTCGCCACTGGGTCTCGTCATCACCCGTTAGGTTACTTAACTAACGACAGAGCGGGGACTGGACTAGCACGGGTGTAAAACATATACAACATCCACTAGTATATATATCAATATATAATAATCGCTCAAGGCGTGATAAAATGCAACATCACAGAAATGTAATAAGCATCACAGAACAATACAGATAATCTGGGATCCCCGGGTTTCATAGAGCCGCTACTGAAACCCGACGTTCCCTGGGTCGTGTGGATAGCCTGTGCAATGAAAACCTAGACCCCTACGGGTGCGGCAAGTTACCCGCCAAAACCTGAAGAGTGGCAGCCCCCTTCAACAAAGTGAATGGACCACCCAGCACTTCACGGAATCCGGTAACTTTTGCACCCCTCCTTCGGTCAACCTATACCCCATACGAGTGCGGCAAATAGCCCGCCAATTCTAGAGTAAAGCCCCCTCCGTCTCAAAGCCATGAGATGCAGGCTCGTTGCCCTCTAGAACCTGGCCATCCGTGCACCCTACCGTGGGGTAATCCTAGTACAGAAAGTAAAATATATACAATGGGTACATCGACCTCAGCCCGGCCGTGCCCTAAAAGAATAATATAAAAACAGGCAGTGACGGAAGTCCACATGTGGGACGCTCGCCCCGCAATATCAAATGTACAAATATAACCAAACTATACTAACATTGCACCAAGCTATCCACCACGATAAATCCGCAACATCACAGCACAACACAGAACATCAACGTGAATGTCACGTTCGCAAATCCGTCTAAAAGAGCTATAGCAATTAGACAAGATTTACCACTCGAATGACATTCACGGTCACAGATACAATGTAAGCACTGCGAACTAACTTATTTAATATTTCGATCGACAAAATTTCCCGAAGTGGGCCCCAAGCACAAGTCCAGTACTCAAAATAATCTGGGCCAACACAAAATATTCCAAAAACCCCAATTCCAAGTTTAAGACCACTGTAGAAAAATTGGTGCAAAGAGGACATACAATGGTGGCGGAACCACGGCCAAAACATGGGTAAGGCCGCGGTTCCACAGCGCAACTGTAGCAACAGGTTACCAAATTTTCACAGATGTCTTAAAAATGCCTGCCTGATTTTCTGAAACACTCAAAATAATTTTTCGACGACAAAAAAATTTCGACAGAAACTGCACAAATTGGATTCGCGGTTTTGGAAATTTCGCTCGATCGATATTTTAAACACGTTAGAGTAAGCTAGTAAAGGTTAATGGCGTGGCTCTGATACCATGTAAGTCTACGGTAGCGCCCCGGCCGTCTGTCCGAGGCCAAAATGCGGAAACGAAAATTTTTTCTTAACTTGAAACCGGCGCTATCGAAGACTTTAATCCCGGATCGAACCATTAACCAATAACTAGCAAACTAGAGAAGGGTTGGAAAGGCTATACCGATCGATCGGTGTCCTTTGGTCTTTGGCCACCATCCCAAGCTCCTCGCGGCATCTCCGAGCTCCGGTCTCCTCGTCGGAAAGGGCACCACATCATCGAGCCTTTTTACGGGCTCCCGCTTCATCCGAAGCAACTCGGGAACGAAGTTCGCTAGCCGACGTGTCCAAGGTGAAGTAGAGAATGTATGTGACAACTTTGTCTCTTGCATCCATTGTATGGATGGAGGTTGAAGATGAAGCCATCAATGGAGGTTGTGAGCTAGAGAAAGAAGAAGCATATTCTTTTCTTGTGTTGTACGATAAAATGAGAGAGTGAGAATCACATAATACAAGATCAAAACTCACACATGGCTGTCATTCTTCTCTCCTCTTATCATATCAACTCCAAAATCAATCAATAATGTGACACATGCACAAAGAAAGAGACCATGAGTCATCACTTGTGTATGTGTCACAATTAATGCTCCTAATCATGACTTTTAGCTCATAATTTCCATTTATAAACATTAACCCAAATGTTTACAACAACAAAAGATACGGCAACATCTAAAGTAAACTCGTGACGGATCATAAGGATACCCCTCACCTGTATATACATACCTGCATCCGCACTCCGACCGAATGCGAATGCGATGAGACTAAAGTAATCCAACAAATCTAATATTAGGATCCAGCTTAAACCAAAGCCCACTAGTATGATCCGTCCGATCATGATCCATGCACTACTGCACGTATATGATCGAACCCTGCCATATATCATACGGCCTCTACAACGTTTCGCCCGAAACTTGAGATACTGTCTGTGGGGGACTCTAAAGACTCGGCAATACTTTGGATGTGGATTTAACCACTAGCACGTCAGTAG
Organism: Agapanthus africanus; assembly: GCA_030015575.1. Lineage (NCBI taxonomy): Eukaryota > Viridiplantae > Streptophyta > Magnoliopsida > Asparagales > Amaryllidaceae > Agapanthus > Agapanthus africanus. The sequence continues at coordinate 822,770,775 of CM057338.1, read as the reverse complement.
TACTAGCCGTACGTAACGGGCCACCAGGTATTGACCAAAAGGGAGGTCGATGAGCGAACTCATCCTAACACCCTACTGATCCTGTCAGTGAAAATATCCGTACAGTCCGGTCTGTTCGTCTATGAGCATCATATGTCGGGCCTAGGGGGTTGGTAAAAGTCAGACCCCCAAAAGCGGTACAATTCGTGTCAGAGTGTAGCCCAAAACACCCTGAGATACTACTGGAATACCTACCAGTAAATCTCTTGCCTTGGCCAAGGACTTCGTGTAATGGCTCTCCTAGAAACAGAGCGATCTCACCCCCAATACCGGGAGAGACGAAACCCCTGCCGATCCGCTCACTGCCTCCATGTGGCTCGGGATTGTTCCCAACTAAAACCTGTTTGCACGACTCCTTTGAGCCGTGGTAGGGTAGTAATCAAAGCACTGTGGGAACTCACACGAGACAAATGACGATCTCAGGTCGATGAACTAACATGTACACATGTCACCAGGGAACTGCTATCTGACGTCAGGTATAATACCAACTAGCATGTTCCCGGCGAGTCATGTCCGGTGTACTCATAACCCAATGAGCACCTGTATACATCTTAGGTGATCCAACTGACACCAATGGCTTGTGAGACCGACCACCGCCCCTCGTCAGGGTCTCGACTGTATACACTAGTCTACTCTAGAGTATCGATGCCCTATCTCGAAAACTCCCACGACTAGGGACCTTTTAAGGATGTGCTTATAGACCCTAGCTCCCACGTATATGATCACCATCATACTGCTGGCAGTCAAGCATGAATCCTAAGGGCTCTATCAACGTGTAATAGCGACCTGTAAGGTCACCTAAAGCAGTACACGATGAAAAAGATAAACCAGATAGCATACTATCATCGTGAGTAAGACTGTCCTACCGGCATAGGTCCTTCCTCAATCATTGCAATCACGTGCCTGCGATCCAATAATTGACTCTGAGGGCACTATATCCAACGGGAGTAAGAGGATCCAACGTATCAGCCGAGATTTTGCGTCCTTCTTTGCATAAAGAAGGCGTAGAGCAGAATGGTCCGTGTAAACATTGACTGGAGAGCCGATTAAGTAAGGCCTGAATTTTTCTAATGCAAACACAACAGCCAAGAATTCCTTTTCGGTTGTTGTGTAATTCAGCTGGGCATCGTTCAGGGTTCGGCTAGCATAGTAGATTACATGCAGCCTTTTATCAATGTGTTGTCCTAGGACCGCACCAATAGCAAAGTCAGATGCATCGCACATAATCTAAAAGGGATACTTCCAGTCAGGAGAAGAAAGTACGGGAGCAGAAGTGAGTGGTCTTTTAAGTGATTCAAATGCAGTCACACTGCTCGAGTTAAAATCGAATATGGTGTCCTTGGCCAGTAAAAGAGTCAAGGGTCTAGCAATTTTGCTAAAATCCTTGATAAACCGTCTATAGAAACCGGCGTGGCCAAGAAAAACTCGGATGTCTCGGACGCATCTGGGAGAAGGAAGATTGGAAATGACCTCAATCTTAGCTTTACCCACCTCAATGCCATTTTGCGAGATGATATGTCCTAAGACAATACCTTCGCGTACCATGAAGTGGCACTTCTCCCAGTTCAAAGTTAGATTTTTATCCTTACACCTGGTAAGGACAGCGTCGAGATGCTGTAAACACTCGTCAAAGGAATTGCCGAAAATGGAGAAATCATCCAAGAATATCTCCAAGAATTTTTCCACCATGTCTGAGAAATTCCCATCATACACCGCTGGAAGGTAGCGGGTGCATTGCATAACCCAAAGGGCATGCGGCGATATGCAAATGTACTGAAAGGACAGGTGAACGTTGTTTTGTCTTGGTCCTTTTCGGTGATGGGAATCTGGTTATAGCCGGAGTAGCCATCCAAAAAGAAGTAGTACTTGTTTCTAGCCAATCGTTCAAGCATTTGGTCAATAAAAAGTAGCGGAAAGTAGTCTTTCCGCGTTGCGGCGTTGAGTTTTCTGTAATCTATGCATACTCGCCACCCAGTTTGGGTGCAAGTAGGGATCAACTCGTTCGCCTAATTGGTGATGAACGTTATGCCCGACATTTTGGGGACAATATGTATTTGGCTGACCCACTGGCTATCAGAGATAGGGTAAATGATACCGCTATCAAGACATTTGACGATCTCTTTTTTTACAGCCTCCTTCATTACTGGATTGAGTCGCCTTTGTGGATCCCTAGCTGGTTTGGCATCATCCATCATATGAATGTGATGTTCAACGATCAAGGGACTAATCCCCTTGATGTCCTCCATGGTCTAGCCAAAAGTTTGTCGATTGCTCTGCAAGACCGTTAGAAGGGATTTCTCTTGCTCTTGAGCTAGAGAAGCCGAGATGATAATTGGAAGGGTCTCGTTCTCACCTAAGTAAGCATACTTGAGGTAAGACGGCAACGGCTTAATTTCGAGCGCCGGAGGTGAAACGATTGAAGGTAGGATCGGCGAAAATGTCTCAAACTCGAAGGATTCTAACAGCGGCTCAAAATGAGTGTACGCGACCGAGTCGGATGGTTCAGCTAATGCATCTGAAAATTCAAAGGATTCAATCTCGGGTGGCGACAAGTCAAGATCGTTCGAGAAAGTGAAACACTCATAATCACTGTCGGGAGCAGTATCAGATTCAAGGAGGAACGCACTAGTGGCGTCAAGATTGCTGTGATCAAACAGAAATTTCTTGAACTCACAGCCCTCAGGGACGATCTCCTGGATCGAACAAACGTCTAGTATATAAGCATTAGGTTCGGAGGGCTGATTCCCTAACCTAAAAATGTTGAGTTCACTTGTCATGTTTCTAAAAGATAGGTTCATCGAAGCATTTCGACAATTGATCACAGCATTCGAGGTCGCAAGGAACGGACGACCGATTATCACCGGAATTTGATTCCGGGGGTTAGCTACAGGTTGTGTGTCTAAAACAATGAAATCAACGGGGAATATGAAATCCCATACCTTTATTAACACATCCTCTAGCTCATCCCTAGGATGGGTAATAGATCGGTCAGCCATTTGGAGAGTACAGTGTGTGGGTTTCAGCTCTCCTATACCTAGTTGCTTATATACCGAATACAGAAGCAGGTTAACACTGGCACCAAGATCCAAAAGTGAGCGGTTGATGTTCTTATCCTCAATGGTTATTGAAATCGTAGGACAGCCAAGGTCCTTTCATTTTTAAGGTAAAGCTTGGGTAAGAGCATCACTCACGGCACTAGCTAAGAAAACCTTCTTGGGTACCTGAGATTTCCTCTTCTCAGTGCACAAGTCCTTCAATATTTTTGCGTAGGAAGGAACTTGTTGGATTGCATCCAAGAGGGAAATGTTAATGTTAACCTGTTTAAACAATTCCAGAATCTTCTCCATTTGTGGATTTTGTTTATTAAACCTCAACCGGTTTGGAAATGGAATGATTTTGAAATTGGTTGAGTCCAATGCTTGTGGAGGAGATTGTGGAGTTGGAATGGATCCCAGTGCTGGTGTTTTCATGGAGTGAGATGTGGTTCCGTTCGGAGTAGAAGAAGAAGAAGAAGAAGAGCTTTTTGAAGAATGGAGAACAGGCTCAGAAGACGAAGAAGGAGAAGAAGAAGAAGAAGCGGTCGGGGTGTCATCATCTGTGCCAACGTTGTTGTGCAGAATCCTTCCAGATCGCAACGTAGTCACGGCACTCACATTATGGTTTTGTTTTTCAAGAGCAACATGTGCAATATGTGGGTGACCAGAATTTGGGAGTGGTTGAGATGGAAGCTTCCATTTCTCTCGCTCGCTCAAAGCCGCATTCAGTTGTTCAATCTGGGCTTCGATGGTTTTGATGCTTTGCCCTTCCACAGCAGTGTGTTGCACCAAAGACTGAATGGAAGACTGGATATTGGCGTTTGATTGAGTCGATTGCTTTACAAACGCTTCCAGACTTCGTTCTAGTAAGGAAACCTTATCATTGTTTGACGGAAAAAAAATTGTTTTGAGGAAAAAAATTATTGGGTGCAAAATTGTTCGTCGGATTTTGAAAAGTTTGGGGTTGGAAAGGCTGCTGATATTGATTTTGAACTTGTTGTTGAGGAGGAGGAGGCCTTTGGAAGTTGTTGTGGCCTTAGAATTGTTGCTGATTCTGATTCCAGGCGAAATTGGGGTGGTTCCTCCAACCAGGATTGTAAGTGGAAGAGTATGGATCATTTCTTTGTCTTGGCTAAAATGCATAATTGACCTGATCCTTTCTTTGAGTAGGTGGGTTGTAATGACACTCTTCGGTCAGATGGGATGGGTTTGAACAACAAGCGCAGATGGTAAGAGGGGGAAGAGCAGGGGCAGGAGAAGGAGATGAAAATTTGCTCTCAATTGCTTCTAGCTTTCGTGTGATCGCTGCCATTTCGTCCTTCATTGCAATCGAGATATCAAGTTGATGAACGCCTGCCGTAGACAGACCGAAAGAAGTAGTAGATGAAGTGTTCGTTCTGGTGCTTTCCCACTAAAGCGTTCACTCCACGAGATCGTTGAAAAATTGCCAAGCTTCCTCGTCAGATTTGGATAGGAAGTGGCCTTGACAAATGGTTTCCAGCAACTGCTTAGTTGTTGGGTTCATTCCTTCGTATAAGGTCTGGCAAAGTTGCCATCTCTCAATACCGTGATGAGGGCACTGAATAAGAAGGTCTTTGTATCGGTCAAAACACTTCCAAAAAGGTTCGGCAGGAAGTTGGGAAAATTAGTTAATTTCGTTTTGTATTCTCGCGGTTTTGTGATTTGGGTAGAATTTTTTAAGAAACGCTTTTACGAACTCATCCCAACTGTTTATGGAATGCGATGCGGTACTATACAGCCACTTCTCAGCTAGGTCACACAGAGTGAAAGGAATGACTCGTAGCCATATATCATCGTCGGGCAGTTGGGTCGTCTTCATCATTGCACAGACGTTCTGGAACTTATTAATGAAGATGTATGCATCTTCGGATTCCAGCCCGTGAAATTTAGGAAACATATTGATGAAGTGGGGCTTAATTTCGAAATTATCCCCATTGGCCGGAGGAAGTGAAAGACATGTAGGAAGTGCGGAGTGGGTAGGATAGAACGATCCTGGAGCGCGATTCGCTGAGGCGCTTCAACAGGAGGTGGTTGCGGATTATTCGCACCCAGATAAGGTGGAATCAGTCCCGATGGAGGTAAAGGGATGTTAGGAGGAAATCCTGACATCTCAGAAGAAAAATTTGGTGATGATGAAAGTGAAGATGAAGATGTATGAACAGAATTCCGGTCAACGTCGGAGTTGGGCGGAAAAGGTAAAGGTGAAAGAGGTGTGGAGGAAGTTTCGACGTCGGAGTCGATCGCGTAGTCGGTAGTGACTAACGAAATATGGACTAGACGGGCACTATTATCCCGAGTCCAACCGGACATACACTAAACGAGTTTAGTGTAGTCAAAGCGTAGAATGTGAGGGTAAGAAAGCGTCAATGAAGAAATGTCAATGAAAGGTGGGTGAAATGGGATTCTGGCGTCAAAGGGTAAATTTTTATAAAAGTTTTGTGTTTTGTGTTTTTTTTGGAAAGAGTTTTTGTTGGATATAGTGCCCTCAGAGTCAATTATTGGATCGCAGGCACGTGATTGCAATGATTGAGGGAGGACCTATACCGGTAGGACAGTCTTACTCGAGATGATTGTATACTATCTGGTTTGTCACTATCATCTTGTATATGCTTTAGGTGACATTGTGGTTCACTATTACACGTTGATGGAGAATAGTATGCTACCATGGTTTATCTTTATCATCGTGTACTGCTTTAGGTGACCTTAGAGGTCACTATTACACATTGATAGAGCCCTTAGGATTTTTGCTTGACTGCCAGCAGTATGATGGCGATCATATACGTGGGAGCTGGGGTCTATAAGCACATCCTTAAAAGGTCCCTAGTCGTGGGAGTTTTCGAGACAGGGCATCGATACTCCAGAGTAGACTAGTGTATACAGTCGAGACCCCGACGAGGGGCGGTGGCCGGTCTCACAAGCCATTGGTATCAGTTGGTTCACCTAAAATGTATACAGTTGCTCATTGGGTTATGAGTACACCGGACAGGACTCGCCGGGAACCTGCTAGTTGGTATTATACCTGACGTCAGATAGCAGTTCCCTAATGACATGTGTACAGGTTAGTTCATCGACCTGAGGTCGTCATTTGTCTCGTGTGAGTTCCCACTGTGCTTTGATTACTACCCTACCACGGCTCAAAGGAGTCGTGCAAACAGGTTTTAGTTGGGTACAGTCCCGAGCCATATGGAGGCAAGTGAGCGGATTGACTGGGGATTCGTCTCTCCCGGTATTGGGGGTGAGGTCGCACTGTGTCTAGGAGAGCCATTACACAAAACCCTCGGCCTAGGCAGGAGATTTACTGGTAGGTATTCCAGTAGTATCTCAGGGTGTTCTGGGATACACTCCGACATGACTTGTACCGCTTTTGGGGGTCTGACTTTTAACAACCCCCTAGGCCCGCCGTGCGATGCTCATAGACGAACGGACCGGGCTGTATGGATATTGTCACTGACAGGATTAGTAGGGTGTCAGGATGAGTTCGCTCATCGACCTCCCTTTTTGTCAATACCTGGTAGCTCGTCACGTACGGCTAATACTTCTGACGTGCTAGTGGTTAAATCCACAGCCAAAGTATTGACGAGTCTTTAGAGTCCCCCACAGACAGTTTCTCATGTTTCGGGCGAAATGTTGTAGAGGCCGTATGATATATGGCAGGGTTCGATCTTATGCGTGCGGTATTGCACGGATCATGATCGGACGGATCATACTAATGGGCTTTGGTTTAAGCCGGATCCTAGTATTAGATTTGTTGGATTACTTTAGTCTCATCGCATTCGCATTCAGTCAGAATGCAGGTGCAGGTATGTATATACAAGTGAGGGGTATCCTTGTGATCGGTCACGAGTTTACTTTAGATGTTTCCATATCATTTTATTGTTGCAAACATTTAGATTAATGTTTGTAAATGGTGATTATGAGCTAGATATCATGATTTGGAGCTGTTGGAGATAGTGCCCTCAGAGTCAATTATTGGATCACAGGCACGTGATTGCAATGATTGAGGGATGACCTATCCCGGTAGGACAGTCTTACTCGAGATGATAGTATGCTATCTGGTTTACCTTTATCGTCGTGTACTGCTTTAGGTGACCTAACAGGTCGCTATTACACGTTGATAGAGCCCTTAGGATTCTTGCTTGACTGCCAGCAGTATGAGGACGATCATATACGTGGGAGCTGGTAGTCTATAAGCACATCCTTAAAAGGTCCCTAGTCGTGGGAGTTTCGAGACAGGGCATCGATTCTCCAGAGTAGACTAGTGTATACAGTCGAGACCCCGACGAGGGGCGGTGGCCGGTCTCACAAGCCACTGGTGTCTGTTGGTTCACCTAAGATGTATACAGGTGCTCATTGGGTTATGAGTACACCGGACAGGACTCGCCGGGAACATGCTAGTTGGTCTTATACTTGACGTCAGATAGCAGTTCCCTGGTGACATGTGTACAGGTTAGTTCATCGACCTGGGGATCGTCATTTGTCTCGTGTGAGTTCCCACTGTACTTTGATTACTACCCTACCACGCTCAAACGAGACGTGCAAACAGGTTTTAGTTGGGTACAGTCCCGAGCCACATGGAGGCAGTGAGCGTATCTTCAGGGGTTCGTCTCTCCCGGTATTGGGGTGAGGTCGCGCTGTGTCTAGGAGAGCCATTACATGAAGTTCTTGGCCAAGGTAGGAGATTTACTGGTAGGTATTCCAGTAGTATCTCAGGGTGTTCTGGGCTACACTCCGACACGACTTGTACCGCTTTTGGGTGTCTGACTTTTACCAACCCCCTAGGCCCGCCATGCGATGCTCATAGACGAACGGACCGGACTGTACGGATATTGTCACTGACAGGCTCAGTAGGGTGTCAGGATGAGTTCGCTCATCGACGTCCCTTTTAGTCAATAGCTGGTGGTCCGTCACGTATGGCTAATACCTCTGACGTGCTAGTGGTTAAATCCACAGCCATTGTATTGACGAGTCTTTAGAGTCCACCACACACACAGTTACTCAAGCTTTCGGGCGAAACGCTGTAGAAGCCGTATGGAGATATGGAAGGGTTCGATCAGATACGTGCGGTATTGCACGGATCAAGATCGGACGGTTAGTACTGGAGGCCGTATGGATATATGGCTGGGTTCGATCAGATATGTGCGGTATTGCACGGATCATGATCGGACGGATATTACTAGCCAGCTTTGGTTTAAGCCGGATCCTAGTTTGGTACAGTGTAGATTTTGTCTCTTTGCATTTGTGTTCAGTGGGAATACAAATGCGAGCATGTATATGCAGTATCGGGGTTTTCCTGTAATTCATCACCGGATCAGTTTTCTGTAGTTGCCAGTTTGCATTCCGTTCCGGCCGGTTTTCCTTTGATCCTTCTCGGCCGGACTTTCTGATGGAGGGTGTTATTTACAAGTTTGCAAATAACACATAGAGGAAGGGTTTCTTGCATATGGATTAATTATGATAGCATCTTTTGATACCATTCTTTTCTATCATCATTTTCTTGCTTTATGTTGATTTGAAATGGATTTGATTTAGTGTGACATGGTTATCATTTGCTTTGGATGTGGTCACCCTCCACCTTTTACTACACTCACCTCCCTCTTGTATTATGTTTTCCCTCCACCATTTTCCCTAAGAAGGGGGCCGGCCACTTCATTGAGAAGGAGAGAGAGGTTTCATTTTGTATGAGGGAAATTTGATTATTTTGATTTGGCTTGCTCACAAAATCCTTCTCACCTCTCCAAAGTTCTTGATTCCTACTTCCATCCAAAGGCAACTTCAAACCCTCAAAGAGACAATGGCTACTACACTATTCTACAGCAAATCTTGGATGCGTCGGCTAGCCAACTTCGCACCCGAGTTGCCTCGGTCCAGAGGTGGGAGCCCGTAAAAGTATTCGGCTACGTGGTGCCCTTTCCGACGAGGAGGAGATGAACGCAGGTTCCGCAGGAGATCAGAGTGGAGACGAAGACCGAAGGACACGGATCGCTTGGTATACTTCTCTACCCATCTTTTATTTTGCTAGTAGCTAGGTTAATGGCCTGATCCGGGTGTTTTGTGCGCGGTGGTGCCGGTTTGCTAGTTTGCAAAATCAAAGTTTTTCGCTTCCGCATTTGGCGTAGGATTGACGGCCGGGGCGCCGCCGTGCACTTACAGGAGCATTTATTGTGACACATGCACAAGTGGTGACTCATGGTCTCTTTTCTTGTGCATGTGTCACATTATATGATGGATTGGTGTTAATATGATGAGAGGAGAGAGAGAGTGGGGTTGCCTAATGATATGTTTGGTCTAGTATTTTTTCTCACTCTCTCACTCTCATTCTATCACAAGAAAAGAAAAGAATAGGAAAAAGAAAGCTTCTTCTTCTTCTTCCTCCTCTAGCTCAAAGTCTCCATTAATGGCAACACCTTCAACCTCCATCCAAGCAATGGATGCAAGAGGAAAGTGATCACAAACATTCTCTACAACACCTTGGACACGTCGGCTAGCACACTTCATGCCCGAGTTGCTTCGGATGAAGCGGGAGCCCATAAAAAGACTTGTAGATATGGTGCCCTTTCCGACGAGGAGATCGAGACCGCAGATGCCGCGAGGAGCTTGGGATGGTGGCCAAAGACCGAAGGACACGGATCGATCGGTATAGCCTTTCTATCCCTTGTCTTGTTTGCTAGTAGTAGGTTAATGGTTCGATCCGGGTTTTAAGCAGACGATAGCACCGATTTTCAAGTTAAGAAAAATTTTCGTTTCCGCATTTTGGACTCGGACAAATGGACGGGGAGCTACCGTAGTCTTACATGGTATCAGAGCCACGCCATTAACCTTTACTAGCTTGCTCTAACGTATTTAATATATCGATCGAACGAATTTTCTAAAAACCGCATTTCCAAACATCAGTTTCTGTCGAAATTTTTTAGTTGTCAAAATATTTTTTGGTGTGTTACAGAAATACGTGCAGGGTTTTTTAAGTGTTCTGTGAAAATTTGGTAGCTCAAGGCTACAGTGACGCCGCGGAACCGCGGCCCCACCCTAGGTTTGGCCGCGGTTCCGCCGCGAGGTTTTGCCTTCTCTGCACTAAAATTTCTGCACTACTCTCTAAGTTGGAATTGGGGTTTCTGGTAATTTTTGTTTGGGCCCAGATTTGTTTGAGTACTGGGTATTATGCTTGGGGCCCACTTCGGGAAATTTTGTCGATCGAAAATTTTAAATATGTTAGTGCACAGTATTTACATTATATCTGCGACCGTGAATGTCATTTGATCGGTAAATCCTGTCTAATTGCTATAGCTCTTTTAGACGGATTTGCGAACGTGACATTCACGTTGATGTTCTGTGTTGTGTTGTGATATTGCGGATTTGTCATGATGGATAGCCTGGATGCAATGGTAGAACAGTTTGGTTGTATTATATACATTTGATATTGTGGGGCGAGCGTTCGACATGTGGACTGCCGTTACTGCCTGTTTGTATATTATTCTTTTGGGGCATGACCGGGCTGAGGTCGATGTACCCGTTGTATATATTTTACTTTCTGTACTAGGATTACCCCACGGAGGGGTGCACGGATAGACGGGTTCTAGAGGGAAACGGGCCCGCATCTCATGGCTTTGAGACGGAGGGGGCTTCACTCTAGAATTGGCGGGCTATTCGCCGCTCTCGTAGAGGGTATAGGTTGACCTAAGGAGGGGTGCTCAAGTTACCGGATTCCGTGAAGTGCTGGGCGGTCCATTCACGTTGTTGAAGGGGGCTGCCTCGCTTCAGGTTTTGGCGGGTAACTTGCCGCGCCCGTAAGGGTCTAGGATTTCATTGCACGGGCTATCCACACGACCAGGGGAATGTCGGGTTTCAGCAGCGGCTCTATGAAACCCGAGGATCCCAGATTATCTGTATTGTTCTGTGATGCTTATTACATTTCTATGATGTTGCGGTTTATCACGCCTTGAGCGATTATTATATATTGATATATATACCAGTAGATGTTGTATATGTTTTACACCCGCGCTAGTCCAGTCCCCGCTCTGTCGTTAGTTAAGTAACCTAACGGGTGATGACGGGACCCAGTGGCGAATGCGGATAGCATATACGTACATCATATTTTCGTTCTTTTGTGGTGTGATTAATTGATGGGACTGCATTGATTCGGATCAATGCAAGCTAAACAAACTTATTCTGATGTTGTTGGAACATTTTTCAAAAAGGCTGGTATTGCAAGGACGTTCTCTTTTGTTTTGCACAGTGGTATTCGGTTATGAATATCCAGCACCTCAGTCGACGAAGCAAGGGCCGAGATCCCTTCACCGGGAGTGACACCTTGGACAGAAGTTTGCGTCAGGGTAATAACTTCACTATAGTCGATTACTTTTTTATTTGCATCGTGGTATTCAATTGGAATATCCTGCACCTCATTCTACGGGGAAAGAGCTGAGATCCCTTCACCGGGAGTGACCTCTTTAGCAAAGGTTTTCGCCACTATATTTTTATAAAAAGCTATGCAGTTCCTTCAACGATATCAAGTTCATTACGTTAAAAGTTTTTCGCCAAAAACTAGACCTAGCCCTCCGTCATTTCTTACAAGTATTACTTAGTATTCGTGCTGCGTTTGTTGACTGTGTCAAGGCGTAGTGTGCGGTAGCTAAGTAGTGTTTGTTTGTGGCATATTAATAGGATTGGTTAGGACAGTCGTGCGGCCTTGTTGACTGTGTCAAGGGCTCGTACGGGTGGGTTTAATACAATACAGGATAATGACGGGTTGAACTTGACTAGGACTCTTTGATTTGTTGACTGTGTAGAGGTCACTTGGGTCCTAGGGGTAAAAATCACATCGGGAGTTTCTAAATAAACTAAAACTTGCCAGGCATGTGCATACCTTCTGGAGTGTGATAATGTGAGTGGATTCTGTCTCGTTATCATGCGATGATAGTTGGATCCCGATTCCCACTGATGAGTTGGTTTACTCCTCGGGTCATCCCGACTAATTCTTCTTTCAGGTTTGGAGGAGAATTTGAGGATAAGTGGGAGGTTTCCTGATTAGATAAAGTGATAACCATTCTGATCTAGGCTAGAGTGCATGCAGAGTGTTTCTTTTCTCTCTCTCTTTGGCAGCGACCTTGACCCGACAATTGACAATGACTCAGTGACCAAGTTAACCGAACCTTCTTATAACATTGGCTTTTGGATTGTCAGAGTTGCATACCTCATTGCAACTCCTACTTTTACCCTTTTCTCCAGAACACCCCATATTACTACGAACATCCACTTCCATTGGAGAAAACCATCGTATGGTTATATACGAACTCGAAGGAACTTGTTCCAAATTCGAGGATGGTTTCCGGTTCTGGAGAAAATGAATAGGACTATTCAGTTGTCTTTTCCTTTTACCTTCTCTCAGGTTGCGAGTGCTCCTTTGATTAGGACAGTACACCTATTACGCTTATTGGATAGTCTTCTTCCAAACCATAGGCAGGTGCCGAACGGTAGGGAATGAAGAAAACCATTTAGCCTAAAAGGTGTACAGAAGGTATTAAATTAAGACAAATAAAGGGATTAGTAAGAAGGCAAAGTAAATTGCGACTGCTATTCACGACCAAACTAAATATTTCTTCGCCAATCCTACATCACCTTTGTATTTCTCCGGAACACTCCGTATCACTACGAAGATCCATAGTTTATTGGATACTCCATCGTATGGTTATATACGAACTCGAAGGGACTTGTTCCAATTCGGGGATGGATTCTGGTTCAGGAGAAATAGGAATAAGCTTTATTCAGTTGTCTTTTATCTTTACCTTCTCTCAGGTTATGAGTACTCCTAGGAGTAGGAGGGTACACACATTATGCTTATTGGATAGTCTTCTTCCAAACCATAGGCTGGTGCCGAACGGTAGGGAAGGAAGAAAACCATTTACCTAAGAGGGTGTACAGAAGGTAATGACTAAAGACATATAAAGGAATTTAGAGAGATGGCAAAGAAATATACGGTTACAGTTGTGAATCTGATAATGGAAGAGGCATTACTAGGAATACCCGGATACCCCTTCGAAACATTTATATGTTTCAGTTTCACTGTGTATTGTTAAAAGAAAACTAATTTCCCAATTAGTCTTTGCTCCAGGTATGTATTTACCAGGTTTGATTCTCACATCTGTATGGTTTTACAGATGATGAGTGGGAGTAAGTTATTGGGAATTGGGTGATTATCCTCATTATATCGGGATTCGTTGTAATTGGTGATATTTGAGGAAATCGTCTGGGTTGTTTGCCGGACGGCAAATATTTGTTTTGAATATCCGTTGTTATGCACCAATTTCAAATTGATATATCTGTATGTTTTTTTTATAAAGTGAGATATAACTTTTTAAAATTATGTCTATAACATTTACCTATATCAGTGGATGGTTAGGTAAGGGGCATTAAACAGCGGTGTAATTCTTCTTAACCATAAGTACAGTTTTCAACCTACGACACACAGGGATTGAGTTATTAGACTCAGGGGACTTATACAGAGTATTGTATGTTGTTCAGTGTCCATTAGGACAGAGGGGTTGGTGCTCGTACTATATTCTGTTTACTTGTGACTTCTCTAATTCTTAGACATGTGTTTCGTAGAAATGCAAGGTCCAAGTTTTGAGAAGTTATAGGTATATGAATAAAGTAGAGAACCAGGTATTGTAAGTATCAGGATTCTTCAAGGTGATCGAAGATGTAGATACTTGTGTATGGTATTCAGTTGATAGTAATGATTAAGAGAACTTGCTTCTCTTTCATGTTACTCATAATTGAAAGCATTCCTAAGTTGAGTAATGCTGATCGGCCTCTCTCCATTTAGTTGACATACACTGGAAACAGCTGCATGATTTAAATCTGGTTCCAATTAAATCAGTGCCTCTGTTTCTATATTGGATATAGAATAGTTCATATCTTAACAATGTTAAGGTACGGGGAGTTGTCCGGCTTATACTTAAAACCAGACTCTGGATAACTCAAGGCACGTTTCTGTAATGGCTGTTTGTGGGTTAACCCGGGCTATGACGAGGGTTGACTTTCTACCATCTGGAAGATCAATAGTGATATTGTTCTTGACTCGCCACAAGTTTTAGTAAAATGGATATTTTCAGAAAACAGTAGTGGGAGTATAGTAGAACTGGAAGTGATTCCAGAACCGTAAACGATTACTGAAAATTTAATAAGACCTAAAGATTCAATCTGGTTTGTCATTCCATTGGCCACTCCGCAGATAAGGTGGGTAACCTCAGGCACTCGAGAGGTACTTCGGTATGCTCAAGGACGGTGATAGGGAGGTTCTTGTTTACCCAGACTTGCCATTGCTGTTGTTCCAGACTGTGAAACCCGGCAGGAGGATGGGTATAGCGTCGTTCTGAACTAGCTTTAGAAGTGTACGTGTATATGACTCTGCCAGAGGGTTGTCGTAGTCAGTGGGAGCGGCGAAAGCATAGTGAACAAGTAGCTTATGTCTATTTATAGACTAAAGCAGATATAGCGGAGATAGATCATCTATTTCTGATGTGACAGTCATAGGTTTGACTTCATCAGAATAGGGGATGGATCTGTTAAGAAGGTAGTAGGGTGTGATGTCCTGGTATTTGGATGACATACACAGAGTAGGAAGTGAACTACAATCGGTTATACTTTGGTTGTCACACAGTGGTTTCTCCACATAGGACATGGATATTATATCAGATATTCTGGTTACTAGATCTATGGTTTTAGATCTAGATTTGGGTAGTTTCCCAATCTGGGTACTTAGACAGCATTCTAATGGTGTTTTAGAATGGACGACTCCTGGCACGGTAGTGTACCTGCAGGTGATGGAGTCACCCTCTTTAAAGGTGTCTTACAGACTAAAGAGGAGAGGGATGTTCATGATCGGCAGATCACTTGCTTAGGCAATTGAGTCAATCATGAGATGTCAAGTACCACACCAGATGTTGTTTTTGCAATAGATGCAATAAGTTTATATTGATCTAATCCTGGAGAAACATTCGGAAGCAGTTTTAGAACATAAGTGGATGTTCTAGGGATATGATAACAACAGCCTCTATTAGGAGACAGTTATCATTCCAGGCTTCCAAGATGACAGAGTGACTGTCAGAGTTATAGTTTTCCCTCTGAAGAGGGGCAGTATTTTGGACAGATGGTCCAAGCGGATACTGAGAGAAGCATGGCGCAGGATACTGATTGGTTTCAGTTGACGATACAGTCTAAGAAGTTTGGATTTGGAGTTCATTTATGAACTAGGTCCCATCAGATATCCATACAAATTCTAAGACAGGTATTGCTCATTTCGGGAGATGGCTTTCTCCGCGAACTTGAGATAAAGAGAGACGTAGAAAGAAACATCAGGGCGGATCCACTAGCTGAGGCTATTTCTCGAACGCAATAGTTTCGCAAACGTGTTTTGTGAGACTGATTAGTAGAGGAGTTGGGTGTTCGGTATCACATGGGCTATGAGTATGCGACATCGCAATAATTAGCCTTGAGTGCAAATGGAAGATTGTTGGATATAGTGCCCTCAGAGTCAATTATTGGATCACGGGCACGTGATTGCAATGATTGAGGGAGGACCTATACCAGTAGGACAGTCTTACTCGAGATGATTGTGTACTATCTGGTTTGTCTCTATCATCGTGTACATGCATTAGGTGACATTATGGTTCACTATTACACGTTGATGGTGAATAGTATGCTACCATGGTTTATCTTTATCATCGTATACTGCTTTAGGAGATCTTAGAGGTCACTATTACACATTGATAGAGCCCTTAGGATTTTTGCTTGACTGCCAGCAGTATGATGACGATTATATACGTGGGAGCTGGGGTCTATAAGCACATCCTTAAAAGGTCCCTAGTCGTGGGAGTTTTCGAGACAGGGCATTGATACTCCAGAGTAGACTAGTGTATATAGTCGAGACCCCGACGAGGGGCGGTGGCCGGTCTCACAAGCCATTGGTGTCAGTTGGTTCACCTAAGATGTATACAGGTGCTCATTGGGTTATGAGTACACCGGACAGGACTCGCCGGGAACCTGCTAGTTGGTATTATACCTGACGTCAGATAGCAGTTCCCTGGTGACATGTGTACAGGTTAGTTCATCGACCTGAGGCCGTCATTTATCTCGTGTGAGTTCCCACTGTGCTTTGATTACTACCTTACCACGGCTCAAAGGAGTCGTGCAAACAGGTTTTAGTTGGGTACAGTCCCGAGCCACATGGAGGCAAGTGAGTGGATCGACAGGGGATTCGTCTCTCCCGGTATTGGGGGTGAGGTCGCACTGTGTCTAGGAGAGCCATTACACAAAGCCTTCGGCCGAGACAGGAGATTTACTGGTAGGTATTCCAGTAGTATCTCAGGGTGTTCTGGGCTACACTCCGACACGACTTGTACCGCTTTTGGGGGTCTGACTTTTACCAACCCCCTAGGCCCGCCTGCGATGCTCATAGACGAACGGACCGGACTGTACGGATATTGTCACTGACAGACTCAGTAGGGTGTCAGGATGAGTTCGCTCATTGACCTCCCTTTTGGTCAATACCTGGTAGCTCGTTACGTATGGCTAATACCTCTGACGTGCTAGTGGTTAAATCCACAGCCAAAGTATTGACGAGTTTTTAGAGTCCCCTACAGACAGTTTCTCAAGTTTCAGACGAAACGTTGTAGAGGCCGTATGATATATGGCAGGGTTCGATCTTATACGTGCGGTATTGCACGGATCATGATCGGACAGATCATACTAATAGGCTTTGGTTTAAGCCGGATCCTAGTTTTAGATTTGTTGGATTACTTTAGTCTCATCGCATTCGCATTTAGTCGGAATGCGGGTACAGGTATGTATATACAGGTGAGGGGTATCCTTGTGATCCGTCACGAGTTTACTTTAGATGTTTCCGTATCTTTTTATTGTTGCAAACATTCGGATTAATGTTTGTAAATGGTGATTATGAGCTAGATATCATGATTTGGAGAATTTATTGTGACACATGCACAAGTGGTGACTCATGGTCTCTTTTCT
This sequence comes from Agapanthus africanus, assembly GCA_030015575.1. Taxonomy (NCBI): domain Eukaryota; kingdom Viridiplantae; phylum Streptophyta; class Magnoliopsida; order Asparagales; family Amaryllidaceae; genus Agapanthus; species Agapanthus africanus. The sequence goes on along the minus strand of CM057338.1, from coordinate 822,753,658 downwards.
TGTGCATGTGTCACATTATATGATGGATTGGTGTTGATATGATGAGAGGAGAGAAAGGGGCTGCCTAATGATATGTTTGGTCTTGTATTTTTTCTCACTCTCTCACTCTCATTCTATCACAAGAAAAGAAAAGAATAGGAAAGAAAGCTTCTTCTTCTTCTTCCTCCTCTAGCTCAAAGTCTCCATTAATGGCAACACCTTCAACCTCCATCCAAGCAATGGATGCAAGAGGCAAAGTGATCACAAACATTCTCTACAACACCTTGGACACGTCGGATAGCACACTTCATGCCCGAGTTGCTTCGGATGAAGCGGGAGCCCGTAAAAAGACTCGTAAATGTGGTGCCCTTTCCGACGAGGAGATCGAGACCGGAGATGCCGCGAGGAGCTTGGGATGGTGGCCAAAGACCGAAGGACACGGATCGATCGGTATAGACTTTCTATCCCTTCTCTTGTTTGCTAGTAGTTGGTTAATGGTTCGATCCGGGTTTTAAGTAGACGATAGCGCCGATTTTCAAGTTAAGAAAAAATTTCGTTTCCGCGTTTTGGACTCGGACAGACGGCCGGGGCGCTACCGTAGTCCTACAGTTTTTGCAAGAATGTGTACGAACTTACTTCAAACAATCACAGTTAAAACATGCACAACCAAACCTAGAGCTACGGTCTTCTAAGTCTACTAGACTGCTCCTAACTGTTCCAAAGTGAAAAGTTGTGATATAACCGTTAAATCGTCTCTTCACTGCCAATTGTGGCCAGGTAAGCACAAATGAAGAAAGGAGGGTTCCACTCACGAATCACAGTGAGACGGGTCTTTTAAAATTACCTTTCTCACTTGTCTAGCCTAGGCACCACAAAATCAAGTTTAGATAAACGATTGAATTCCCACAACCTTCCTCTGTCCTATTGAGTATGACAGTCCTTAGTTGGCTGAGTCTAGATATTTTTTAATTAAGCTCGAGGGTGAAGCATATTCTTTTAGTGATTTTTGGGGTCTTAGGAAGGGTGATGAAACCCCCACCCAATCTGAATTGGTGTTATAGCCCCTTAAATTCCGTATTAATTATGCAAAGCAGTAACAACCAAAAATCTAAAACACTTGCAAAAAATTTTATTTTGGCTTCGGCGCGAAGAATCCTGCACAAAAATCAGTTTATTGGGGGGAAGAGAATTTGCGCAAAGAATGTTGCAGAAAAATTTGTCAGTGGAGTTCAGAGGAGGGAAGGAGAGAAATGGGATGCTTACAAAGAAAATTGGGTCGCTGACGTCAGCAGTTGACCGCGGTTCCACGGTCAAACTTGCGATTCTGCCACGGTTCCACGGCTGTTCAGACGTTTGACTACTTCCGAATTTGTTCATGTGCTGAGTTAGTTCTCCTCTTCCTGTTTAGATCTCCTGAATCTTCATTTGTTCACTGAGTTTGCTCCAGAACTGAACTAAAGTTTGCTCCAAGCCTGCACACTTGCACAAATAGATGATTTTTTTTGTTTTGTAAAATTTCAATTTTTATTTTTATATTTTTATATTTTTTAATTAATCCAAAACTACACAAAGAAATAAACTACCGTCTCCCCGGCAACGGCACCATTTGATTGTTACGTTTTTGCGTATCTTTAATTACCGCGATCAAGACGGTTTCGCTTGGTAGCTAGCCGGTTGAGTATGAGTCGATCCACAAGGAGATGGAATATTTTTCTTTATGCTTTAACGAGTAAATTCCAAATATTTTGAGATTTGTTTTAAGTTCTACTAATGAGATAAAAGATGATAAAGAGCTTGCTAAGGTTAGGATTAGGTTAGTTCGAGTTTTAGGAATTCCTCACTTTTCTCAATGCCCTTATTAATATCGGTGTTAAGGTAATCGGCAAAAACGGGGATTAGCACGACAAGGAAGGAACTTGCAAGTATAAGCTAGGCTTTCCATGCTTAGTTTCTTCCTTTTGGTTCTTGTCCGTCCGTTCTTGGCTCTTAGCCCTAATCTCCGGTTAATTCAATAACAACCGGTCTAACTATGGAATCACCGCTATCATGTAGGATAGAGTGCCGTAGTGAGCGGATTGTGGTTCAATTAAAAGGGGTCCGAATTAAGATGATGGGCAAAGGGAAGAGTGAGAGAGATTTCCTTCTCTCAAACTCTCCTTCTTCTACCCTAACAAGTGAGAGATTACTCACCCATTAAAAAGATAAAACAAAATGAAGGTAGAAAGAAATGAGATTAAGAGGAATTTACAACTAGCTATTTGAGACCTCACCTTGGCAAGGATCTTACTCAAGCATCATCGTTGTTTTAAGGATAAACAAAAATAGAAAAAGAGAAAACAAGAGAAAAACAACAATAAAAATTAGCAACTAGATTAACAAATAAGAATTGCAAAAATTAAATAGACATTCAGGGTAAATAAATGAACTCTCTTTTTTTCTTTTTTTATTAATCAACGCTCATAACTCGCTACAATTTTTCATAGAGAAAGAAAAACTACATGATTAAATTTTAAAAATTATACTAAAGAAGGTACACTTTATTTGGCTTTGAGCTCTTCTATTTATAAATAGGAAGTTAAAACCCTAGGTTACATTCTTAGTTAAACCTGAAATTACAAAACTACCCCAAAAGAGCCGAGTCAATGCGGAGCTAACTGCCACCGACACTGCTCAGACGCGGCAGCGGAACCGCGGCAGAAGTGCCTATTTGGCCGCGGTTCCGCGGCCATTTGGTAGACTTGTGGGATCATCTTTTCACGGCTTCTCCATTTTGCTTTTATCTTCTGTTTGGTACACTTGGTTTCTTAAAAGCTCTTCAGTTCTCTTCCAGATATTCGGCAGTGGACTTTTGCCTTGAGCTCCGCGTTTGAAGTCTTGGATCTTGTGCTGCCCTTGTGCTTTGTGCATTGAAGTGACCAACGATTTGCCATTTTGTCTTTTGAAATGGTATGCGGCATCACACGAATAGTTAGCGGAGATCAGTATTCATCTGTTTTTTGTCGTAGTCCTTCATTTGTTGCGACTTTTCATGAATTTCACTATAAAGAGCTGAGAACCTGTAACATGCACTTATTCAGCAAACACGGATTAAAAGTACCTACCTATATACAGTGTGATTAAGAATGGGCGGTATAAAAATGCAAAAACCTGATATGAACAAGTATCGCGGAAACAAATAAAAAAACATATCAAAATGAAATTTTTCTGCCCTGCAGGTGAGTCTACACCGACCCCTGTATACAATCCATGGGCATAAACGAAAAGGGAACCATATTTTCCTACCAGGCTCCGTCAATGGGAGGGCCAAGTCTTGAAGGTTCACAAAAAAACCTAAATACTACCTCAACATTCGTCTCGTTACAGTAGACGCAATGTCAACAGTGGCGTTCCCTCTCACTCGAGCAGGATGCGGACACGACATCAACAAAAGACCTCAGGGTCGAAACAAAACGGAGCCATGGAAAAATTCCGATCTCCAAGTCATGACGGTTCACAAAACAACCTAAAAACTACCTCAACATTCGTCTCGTTACAGCAGACGCAATGTCAACAATGACATCCTTCTCACTCCAGCAGGATGCAGACACGACGACAACAAAAAACCCCGGGATCGAAACATAACGGAGCCATAGAAAAATTCCTAGCTCCATGCCTTGACAGTTTACAAAACAACCTAAAGACTACCTCAACATTCGTCTCGTTACAGCAGACGCAATGTCAACAATGGCGTTCCCTCTCACTCTAGCAGAATGCAGACACGACATCAACAAAAGACCCCAGGGTCGAAACAAAATGGAGCCATGGCAAAATTCCTAGCTCCAAGTCTTGACGGTTCACAAAACAACCTAAAGACTACCTCAACATTCGTCTCGTTACAGCAGACGCAATGTCAACAACGGAGTTCCCTCTCACTCCAGCAGGATGCAGACATGACATCAACAAAAGACCCAAGGGTCGAAACAAAACGGAGCCATGGAAAAATTCCTAGCTCTAAGTCTTAACGGTTCACAAAACAACCTAAAGACTATCCCGACATTCATCTCGTTACTGCAGACGCAATGTCAACAAAGGCTCCAAAATAACCAAATCAAAAGGAAGCGAAGGAAAAATTCCTAGTTTCAGGGTCTTGACGGTAACTCAAATAAAACCCGAAAAAATATCGGAGATCATCCCACACCAGTGCGAAGTGGTTATGACTCATCGGGGCTCCCAAACTGAGCCTAACCTCAAGTAAAAAGCGGCATGGCAAAATTCCTAACGCTTGCTGTTCAGTTGATAAAACTGCACATTTAATATGACATTTTTCCTACTATTTCTATATAATAAAAGGTGTTTATTCTAATATATGATACATACGAGGGTTTATCTGTAAAAATACTATATTCATGTGTTTATATATTATAATTAACATTTGGTAGGAAAAAGTAAGCATATAATATCCATGTAACATTTAGCCCATTTAAATATGCTTACCTTATTAAATACCTTTGACCAATTCTTAATGATTAATTTAATATCTCAATAAAACAAACTCTACTAATATTATTTGTTGAGTTGTTGTGCAGATTTTTCAGGGCTGAAATCAAGGAAATCAAAGTTGTTAGAACAAATCTGCCGAAGATATTCAAGTAAATTGAAGAAACCAATTCTGGCAGAAACATAGAGAAGATTTTCAAAGTCTAGATATTCAAAAGATCACCAAGAGTTACAGAGATGAAGCCCCAGAAATTTAAGGCCAAGATTCCACCATAAGACCGCGTATCCGCGGTCAAACCCATCCAACGGCCGCGGTTCTGCCGCACTCTAATGGAGTTGGGATTCTGGATTTTTTGGTTAGAATCGTAACAACTAGTTACCATATTAGGAAACTAGGGTTCTGGCTCTGGGACTATAAATAAGGACCGAGAGCCTCTTGGAAAAATCATCAAGCTGAAGACATCACGAAGTCCAAGACAGGCTTACGCATTCAGGCTGATCATCAACTGTTCGTCTACCTCCTTAAAAGAGATCGAGAAGCAAACTAGTATTTTGCAATCATTTTCTAAGGGAACAAAGGGTAAATGAATTTTGCTGATTAATAAAAGGTAATTCATTTTTCTTATTCTATTTCTTTGTAGTTTTAATATGATTTCCCTCTCCATCTCTTCTTCTCCCAACATGCGCGAGAAATTCTCCGCTTGTTAGGGTTCGTAGGATTAGGGTAGATTAATGGATGATGAAGATCCTTAAACCCTTTTTATGTCCTATAAAGTTTATAAACTTTACTAAAAGAATCATTAACATCCTAATCGGGCGCGCTACCAATTTATTGTTAGTCTCGACCGCTATTAGAGATTAGATTAATGATTGTTTTGGTAAAGGCTAGACATGAACAGAGTTCCATGTCGAGATAGGGGTTAAGAGTGGGAACCCTTTTCTCTCCAGAAACCCTAATCTATATGCATCACTGCCGCTCTAGTTTTAAATCTATTAAAGGATAAAAAGAGTAATCTTTAATTAATCATCCATAACTACTAAATCCTAATGAACCCTACAAGCCCCTTTTTAATATTAAACTAACATCCGTAGTTAATCTAGATCTATATTTTGCATCAGTGTTTAACGTAGATCTAAAATCTACAACCATTCTTTATTCTTCCTCCTTTCTTTCTCAACACGCCTAAAGTAAGAATAAAATATTCAATGTTTCCCTGAGGACGACCCGTACTCATCTCGGTCTAGCTACACGCGACACCGTTATTGATTGCGGTTAACTACTACACTTAAAAACAAGATCAATCACATGCTCTTCCGACGGTTAAACTGTCTAAGAAGATTACTTGAAGACGTCTTGTCCAGCCCCCGAAGGGATCAGAGACACGACAGTCGCAGGGCTACTCGAACAGCAGCGTAAAGTCTGCATATTGGGGAATGCATCAGCCAACATGACAGTACCACGGACTAAAACCCTAGTACCACAAATCCTAACGGACTTTTGTCGCAAAGATCAAGGGTTATCTATATTTCACATTAGGATATACCAGCGAGAACTTCTCGACTCACCTCGACTCGTAGGCGAAAACATCTTCATGAGACCCTCACGGCTCATTAAGTTGAAAAGCCTTAGGCGACAGATCTAAAACCTGTTTCCTTACCCTGCAAGCAAGTCCAAACTAAATCTTGTATACTATCCATGGGCCACATTCTCCAAAGTCGCATACCGAAGAGGAGGAAAAACCACTTGCGAGTCCTCTCGACTCGTAAGGAGAAAATTCTCTTATGAGATCCTTACGACCCTCAAGAAAAAACACGCACTTAGGAGTCCTCATGACTTCTAAGGAGAAAAGACACCTACAAGATCCCCTGGACTCGTAGGGAGAAAAGAGTTTATGAGACCCTCAGGCTCATAAAGTTGAAAAGTATTAGGCGACAGATCTAAAACATGTTTCCTAAGCCATCGTTGCCCTGCAAGAAAGTCTAAACTGACTCTTGTATACTATCCACGGGCCACATTCTCCAAAGTTGCATACCGACGAAGAGGAAAAACCACTTGCGAGTGCTCTCGACTCATAAAGAGAAAATTCTCTTATGAGATCTTTACGACTCTCAAGAAAAAAACGCACTTAGGTGTCCTCACGACTTCTAAAGAGAAAAGACACCTACGAGATCCTCTCGACCCGTAGGGAGAAAAGTCTTTATGAGACCCTCACGGCTCATAAGTTGAAAAGCTTTAGGCAACAGATCTAAAACATGTTTCCTAAGCCATCGTTGCCCTGCAAGTTGTTGGCTATAGTGCCCTCAAGGCAATTATCATAGTTGCGGACTTGTGATTATGATGATTGAGTGAGGACCTATACCGATAAAACAGTCTTACTCAAGATGATAGTATGCTGTCTGGTTTGTCTTTATCATCATATACATGTTGATAGAGCCCATAGGATTCTTGCTTGACTGCCAGCATTATGATGGCGATCATATATGTAGGAGCTGGGGTCTATAAGCACATCCTTAAATGTCCCTAGTCGTAGGAGTATCGAGACCGGGCATCGATACTCCAGTGTAGACTAGTCTATACTGATCGAGACCCCGACGAGGGGCGGTGGCCAGGTCTCACAATCCATTGGTGTTAGTTTGTTCACCTAAGATAGTATACAAGTGCTCATTGGGTTATGAGTACACTGGACGGACTCGCCGGGAACCTGCTAGTTGGTATTATACCTATTGTCAGATAGCAGTTCCCAGGTGATATGTGTACAGGTTAGTCTGTCGACCTGATATCGTCATTTGTCTCGTGTGAGTTCCCACTATGCTTTGATTACTACCCTACCACGGCTCAAAGGAGTCGTGAAAACAGGTTTTAGTTGGGTACAGTCCTGAGCCACATGGAGGCAGTGATCGGATCGTCGGGGATTCGTCTATCCCGGTATTAGGGGTCAATGTCGCATTGTGTACGGATGGCCATCACCATAAATCTGTAGCCACGGTGGACGAGAATTATCGATCCAGGATCGATAGTTTCTCAGGTGGTGATGGGTTTCATACCGACACTAAATATCGCGTTGTTGGGGGTCTGACTTTATCTACCCCCTAGACTCGATATGCGATACTCTTAGACGAACAGACCGGACTGTGCGGATATTGTCAATGACAGGCTCAGTAGGGGTTCAGGATGAGTTTGCTCGCCGGCCTCCCTTTCGCTCAATACCTGGGTAGCCGTTACGTACAGCTAGTGCCGCTGACGTGCTTGTGGTTAAACCCACTGCCAGCATATTGACGAGTCTTTAGAATCCCACACAGAGGGTTTTCACGGTTCAGGCGATATGGTGTACATAAGGTATGTTGATACATACAAGTGTCCGATTAAATATGTGCAAGTACTGCGCAGACTTTAATCGGACGGTTGATAATACTAGCGGCTTAGGATTAAGCCGGATTATTAAATCGGATTTTGATTTAATAATTTATATATGTATTTGTATATACGTATTCTAGTATTATTGTTCACTATTCGTTTTCTCTCTCGGCTATTCGTATTTTGGTACGAATACGCGTATATGTATTTCGGTACATGTACCGGGAAGTATTCCGTATTTTGTATGGAATAGCTTCTAGAAGAAGATGTCACCTCATTATTGATTTTCCTTTAGAAAATTAATAAGGAAATGAGGTGGAAAAGGTGACTAAGTCATGGCATGGGTAAAAGCATGGTGTATGGCATGGTTTGGATTTGTTTAATGAAATTAAACAAATGACATTTTTGTGTGGATGAAACAAAGGGGGCCGGCCACAATTTGGAGGAGATTGAATTTCATTTTGTTTTTTTTTTGATATGAAACATTACACTGGCCTCCTCTCTCATTCACTCAAAAGTTCACAAAAGCCTTAGCCATTCTTTGCTCATGCCAAAGCTTTTTCCTCACTCATCTTCTATGCTTGCTCAATGAGCAAAAAGGAAAGAGAGAAAAATATAGTGACACTTCCATACACCTCGACTCTCCATCGCTAGCGATGTTGGAGCATCGGATTCCTCGTTCGACGAAGTTGGAACTTGCGCCGTTTCTCTCGGGTGGATCATCGGAGATGGAGGAAGACCGGCAACCAAACATCGTCAAAGGATCGCTAGGAGCTTGGAATGAAGACCGAAGGACACGGATCAACTCGGTATAACAATTCTAACTCTTAGTGAGCTCGCTAGAATAAGGGTTAAGGTCGATCCGTAAATCGGGTAGCAGTAGCGCTGGTTTAGAAAAATTTTGTTCCGCATTTTGGCCGCGTTTCGACGGCCGGGGCGCTGCCGGGACCCTTCATGGTATCAGAGCCACCCTTTAAACCCCTTACTAGCTTGTTTAAACGTGCTTAAAAGATCGATCGACGGATTTAACCGAAATCGCGATTTCAATTTTCTAGTTTGCTGTCGTTTTTTAAAAGTGTTCAAAAAATTATTTGCAGTAGCTTAAAAATCCGTGCAGGAAAATATAAGGCTACACAAAAAGTTTGAACTCATGATGCCACTAAAGTGCCGTGGATCTGCCACGCTAACCCCCTTTTAGCGGCGGATCCGCGGCCATTTATTGTCGACGGGCCTTTAAATTTTTACTGTAGCTCAGAGACTTAGAATTGTGATTTTTGTTATATTCTGTTTTGGCCCAGGTTTCAGTAAAGTGTTGTTTTGTTATTGGGGCTAATTTGGAAATTTAGTCAATCGATATTTTAAGTGGGCGTTTGACAGTACATACATTATTATCTGCGACCGTGAATGTCATTTGATCGATAAACTCGTCTAATTGTTATATGTCTTTTAGACGAGTTTGCGAACGTGACATTCACGTTGATGTTCTGTGTTGTGCTGTGAGGTTGGTTGGATCGTCGTGGTGGATAGCCAGTGGTGCAATGATAGTACAGTTTTAATTTCATTTGTACATTTGATATTGCGGGGCGAGCGTCCGACATGTGGACTGTCGTCACTGCCAGTTTGTATATTATTCTTTTGGGGCACGACCGGGCTGAGGTCGATGTCACCCTTGTATATTATTTTATTTTCTGTACTAAGATTACCCCGCGGTAGGGTGCACGAATAGCCGGATTCTAGAGGGCAAAGGGTCCGCATCTCATGGCGTTGGGACGGAGGGGACCTTAGTCTAGAATTGGCGGGCTATTCACCGCACTCATCGGGAGTATAGGTGACCCAGGAGGGGTGCTCAAGTTACCGGATTCCGTGAAGTGCTGGGTGGTCCATTCACGTTGCTGAAGTGGGATGCATCACTTCTGGTTTTGGCGGGTAACTTGTCGCGCTCGTAGGGGTCTAGGTTTCATTGCACAGGCTATCCACACGACAGGGAACGTCGGGTCTCACTTGTGGCTCAAGTGAAACTCGGGGCTCCAGATTATCCACCATTCTGTGTTGCTTCTGTGATGTTACTTTATATCATGCCTGGGACGATTGTTATATATATTTATATATACTAGTAGATGTTGTATATATTTTGCACCCGTGCTAGCCCAGTCCCGCTCTGTCGTTAGTTAAGTAACCTAACGGGTGATGACGGGACCCAGTGGCGAATGCGGATGGCATATACGTACATTTTATTTTCGTTCTTTTCTGGTGTGATTAATTGATGGGACTGCATTGATTCTTATCAATGCAAGGATAAAACAAACCTATATATGATGTTGTTGGAACCAAGTTTTTTAAAACTGACATTACAGACGTTCTCTTTTGCTTTGCACAGTGGTATTCGGTTATGAATATCCAGCACCTCATTCGACGAGGCAAGGGCCGAGATCCCTTCATCGGGAGTGACCCCTTGGGTAAAAGTTTGCGTTAACGTAATAACTTTACTATAGTCGATTATTTTTGCTTTGCATTGTGGTATTCAGTTTGGGATATCCTGCACCCCATTCGATGGGGAAGAGCCGAGATCCTTCACCGGGAGTGACCTCTTTAGCAAAATTTTTCGCCACTATATATTTATAAAACCACTTGGATTCCTTCAACGATATCAAGTTCATTATGTTAAAGGTTTTTCGCCAAAAACCAATCGTAACCCTCCGTCATTTCTTACAAGTATTGCTTAGTATTCGTCCTACGTTTGTTGACTGTGTCAAGGCGTAGTGTGCGGTAGCTAAGCAGTGCTTGTTTGTGGCATATTAATGCAATTGGTTAAGACAGTCGTGCGGCCTTTTTGACTGTGTCAAGGGCTCGTACGGGTGGGTTTAATGCAATCCTGGATAATGATGGGTTGAACTTGACTAGGACTCTTTGATTTGTTGACTGTGTCAAGGTCACTTGGGTCCTAGGGGTAAAAACACATATTGGGAGTTTCAAACATACAGGAAACTTGCCAGGCTTGCGCATACCTTCTGGAGTGTGGTGACTTAAGTGGCTTCCATCAAGTTATCATGCGATGATAGTTGGATCCCGATTCCCACTGATCAGTAGGATTACTCCTCGGGTGATTCCGACTAATTCTCCTTTCAGGTTTGGAGGAGAATTCGAGGATACAGTGAGAGCCATCAAGATTAGATAAAATGATCAACCATTCGGATTTAGATTAGAGTGCACGCTGAGTGTTTCTTCTCTCTCTCTCTCTCTGGCTGTGACGATGACCCGACTTTTGAGTAAAACTCATGAAACCAAGTTAACCGAACCTTCTTAAAACACTTTGACTTTTGGAATGTCACGGTGTCACATACATCATTGCCACTTCTATATCACCTTTGCTTTTCTCCAGAAAACCTCGCATCACTGCGAACATCTACTTCCATTGGATAAATCCATCATATAGTTACATACGAACTCGAAGGAAATTTTTCGAGGATGGATTCTGGTTCTGGAGAGATTGAATAGGATTATTCGGTTGTCTTTTCTCTTTATCTTCTCTCAGGTTGTGAGGGCTCCTAGGATTAGGAGAGGGTACACCTATTGAGCTTATTGGATAGTCTTCCTCCAGACCATAGGCAGGTGTCGAATGGTAGGGAAGGAAGAAAACCAACAAGCTTAACTGTGGTGTATAGAAGGTAATAAGCAAAGACATATAAAGGAATTATAATAATGGCGAAGAAAGTTGCGATCACCATCATTCACGACAAAGATCGTGTATACCCCTGCCACTCCTACATCCACTTTACTTTTCTCTAGAACACTCCGTATCACTACGAATATCCACTTCCATTGGATAAATCCATCGTATAGTTACATACGAACTCGAAGGAACTTTTTCGAGGATGGATTCTAGTTCAGGAGGAAAAGAATAGAATTATTCAGATGTCTTTTCTCTTTACCTTCTCTCAGGTTGCGAGGGCTCCTAGGATTAGGAGAGTACACCTATTACGCTTATTGGATAGTCTTCTTCCAAAACTTAGGCTGATGCCGAAGGATAGGGAATGAAGAAAACCAATTAGCGTAAAAGAGGTGTACAGAAGGTAATAAGTAAAGACATAATAAAAGGATTGCAGAGGGCAGGAAAGTATATGGTTACTGTCGTGAATCAGGATAGTGGAAGAGGCATTAATAAGAATACCAGTTAACCCCTTTTTGAAACATTTTCATGTTTCAGTTTTACTGTGCGAGTTTTCCCAATAAGAATCTAACTCCAGGGTATGTATTTACTAGATCAGTTCTCACATCTGCATATTATTGCGGATGGTGAGTGGGAGTAAGATATTGGGAATTGGGTGATTAGATCCTCATTATATCGGAATTCGTTGTAATTAGTGATATTTGAGAAAATCATCTGTATTTTGCCGGATGGAAAATATTTGGTTTTGAATATCCGTTGTTATGCACCAATTTCAAACTGGTATATCTGTACATTTTTTTATAAAGTGAGATATAACTTTTTTGATATTGTGTCTATGACATTTACCTATATCAGTAGGTGATTAGGTAAGATGCATTCAACAGCGGTGTAATTCTTCTTAACCATAGTACAGTTTTTCAACCTACGACGCACAGGGTTTGAGTTATTGAACCAAGGGGACTTATACAAAGTATTGTATGTTGTCCAGTGTCCATTGGGACAAAGGGGTTGGTAGTCGTACTATATTCTGTTTACTTATGACTTCTCCAGTTCTGGACATGTATTTCGTTGAAATGCAAGGTCCAGATATTCAGAAGTTATAGGTATAAGAATAAAGTAGAGGACCATTTGTTAGAAGTATCGGGATTCTTCGAAGTATTCGAAGATGTAGATACTTGTGTTAGGTATTCAGTTAATAGTAATGGTTTTGAGAACTTGCTTCTCTTTCAGGTTACTCATATATGGATGCACTCCTAGATGAGTAATGCTGATTATCCTCTTTCCAGTTGGTTGATATGCACTGGAGACAGGTGCATGAATTTGAATCTGGTTCCAATTAAATTAGTGCTTTTGTTTCTATATTAGATTTATATAGAATCAATTTATGTCTTAACGATGTTAAGATATAAGGAGTTGTCCGGCTGATGCTTAAAACCAAAATCCGGATAAACTCAAGGCGCGTTTCAGTAATAGCAGTTTGTGGGCTATCCCGGGCTTTGATGAGGGTTAACTTTCTACCATCAGAAAGATCAATATTTATATTGTTCTTGACTCGCCACAGTTTTATTAAAATGGACTTTTTCAGAAAAACAAAAGTGGGAGTATGGTAGAACTGGAAGTGATTCCAGAACCACAAACGATCACTGATGATTTAATAGAACCTAACGATTCAATTACTTTCGACGTTCCATTAGCCACTCCGCAGATTTGGTGGGTAACCTCGGGCACCGAAAAGTACTTCGGTCTTCTCAGAGACGGTGACGGGGAGGTTCTTGTTTACCCAGACTTGCCATTGCTGTTGTTCTGGACTATAAGACCCGGCAGGAGGATGAGTATAGCGTCGTTCTAAACTAGTTTTAGAAGTGCATGTGTATATGACTCTGCCAGAGGGTTGTTGTAGTCAGTGGGAGCAGCGGAAGCATAGTAGGCAAGTAGCTTATGTCTATTTATAGACTAAATCAGGTATAGCGGAAATAGATCATCTAATTTTGATGTAACATTCATAGGCTTTGACTTCATCAGAATAGGAGATGGGTCTGGTTAGAAGGTAGTTGAAAGTGATGTCCAGGTATTGGGATGACATGCACTTGATAGGAAGAGATATTCCTATACTATGATCGGTTGTACTATGGTTGTCACAAAGTTGTTTCTCCACACAGGATATGGATATAATATCAAGTTTTCTGGTTACTAGATCTATGTTTTTAGATCTAGATTTGGGAAGTATCCTAATCTGGGTATTTTGACATTAAATGGACGACTCCTGGCATGGTGGTGAACCTGCAGGTGATGGAGTCAACCTCTCTAAAGGTGTCTTACAGACTAAAGGGGAGAGGGTTCTACATGATTAGCATATCACTTGCTTAGGCAATTGAGTTAATCATGAAATGTCAAGTATCACACCAGATATTGCTTTTGCACTAGATGCAATATGCAGATAAATTAATCAAATCTGGAGAAACATTGGGAAGCAGTTATTGAACATAAGTGAATGTTCTAGGGAATGATTACGGTAGCCTCCTTTTGGAGACGGTTATCATTTCAGGCTTCTAAGGTGACCTGGATGACAGAGTGACTGTCAGAGTTATAGTTTTCCCTCCTTTGAGGGACGGTATGTTGGACAGGTGGTCCAAGCGGATACTGAGGAAAGGCATGGCGCAGGATACTGATTAAATTCAGTGGACGATACAGTCTAAGTAGTTTGCTGGATTTGGAGTTCTTTTGTGAACTGGGTCCCATCAGATATTCAGACAAATTCTAAGACAAGTATTGCTCATTTCGGGAGATAGCTTTCTCCGCGAAGTTGAGATTAAGAGAGATACAGAAAGAAACATTGGAGCGGATCGACTCACTGAGGCTATTTCTCGAACGCAATCATTTTCGCAAACAGGCTTTGCAAAACTGATTAGTAGAGAAGTTGGGTGTTCGGTATCACACGAGCTGTGAGTATGCGACATCGCAATAATTGGCCTTAAGTGAAAGTGGGAGATTGTTGGCTATAGTGCCCTCAAGGCAATTATCATAGTCGCGGACTTGTGATTATGATGATTGAGTGAGGAGCTATACCGATAAAACAGTCTTACTCAGGATGATAGTATGCTATCTGGTTTGTCTTTATCATCATATACATGTTAATATAGCCCATAGGATTCTTGCTTGACTGCCAGCATTATGATGGCGGTCATATATGTGGGAGCTGGGGTCTATAAGCACATCCTTAAATGTCCCTAGTCGTAAGAGTATCGAGACCGGGCATCGATACTCCAGTGTAGAATAGTGTATACTGATCGAGACCCCGACGAAGGGCGGTGGCCAAGTCTCACAAGCCATTGGTGTTAGTTTGTTCACCTAAGATAGTATGCAGGTGCTTATTGGGTTATGAGTACACTGGACGGACTCGCCAGGAACCTGCTAGTTGGTATTATACCTATTGTCAAATAGCAGTTCCCAGGTGACATGTGTACAGGTTAGTCTGTCGACCTGAGATTGTTATTTGCCTCGTGTGAGTTCCCACTATGCTTTGATTATTACCCTACCACGGCTCAAAGGAGTCGTGCAAACAGGTTTTAGTTGGGTACAGTCTCGAGCCACATGGAGGCAGTGATCAGATCGTCGGGGATTCGTCTCTTCCGGTATTGGGGGTCGATGTTGCGTTGTGTACAGATGGCCATCACCATAAATCCGTGGCCACGGTGGATGAGAATTATCGATCCAGGATCGATAGTTTCTCAGGTGGTGATGGGTTTCATACCAACACTAAATTTCGTGTTGTTGGGGGTCTGACTTTATCCACCCCCTAGACTCGATATGCGATACTCTTAGACGAACAGACCGGACTGTGCGGATATTGTCACTGACAGGCTCAGTAGGGGCTCAGGATGAGTTTGCACGTCGGCCTCCCTTTCGCTCAATACCTGGGTAGCCATTACGTATAGCTAGTGCCGCTGACGTGCTTGTGGTTAAACCCACTGCCAGCGTATTGACGAGTCTTTAGAGTCCCACACAGAGGGTTTTCACGGTTCAGGAGATATGGTGTACATGAGGTATGTTGATACATACAAGTGTCTGATTAAATATGTGCAAGTGCTGTGCAGACTTTAATCGGTCGGTTGATAATACTAGCGGCTTAGGATTAAGCCAGATTATTAAATTGGATTTTGATTTAATAATTTATATATTTATTTGTATATACGTATTCTAGTATTATTGTTCACTATTCGTTTTCTCTCTCGGCTATTCGTATTTTGGTACGAATACGCATATATGTATTTCGCTACATGTACCGGGAAGTATTCCGTATTTTGTATGGAATAGATTCTAGAAGAAGATGCCACCTCATTATTGATTTTCCTTTAGAAAATTAATAAGGAAATAAGGTGGAAAAGTTGACTAAGTCAAGGCATGGGTTAAAGCATGGTGTATGGCATGGTTTGGATTTGTTTAATGAAATTAAACAAATGACATTTTTGTGTGGATGAAACAAAGGGGGCCGGCCACAATTTGGAGGAGATTGAATTTCATTTGGTTTTTTTTTATATGAAACATTACACTAGCCTCCTCTCTCATTCACTCAAAAGTTCACAAAAGCCTTAGCCATTCTTTGCTCATGCCAAAGCTTTTTCCTCACTCATCTTCTATGCTTGCTCAATGAGCAAAAAGGAAAGAGAGAAAAATATAGTGACACTTCCATACACCTCGACTCTCCATCGCTAGCGATGTTGGAGTGTCGGTTAGCTCGTTCGACGAGGTTGGAGCTTGCGCCATTTCCCTCGGGTGGATCATCGGAGATGGAGGAAGACCGGCAACCAAACATCGTCAAAGGATCGCTAGGATCTTGGAATGAAGACCGAAGGACACAGATCAACTCGGTATAACAATTCTAACTCTTAGTTAGCTCGCTAGAATAGGGTTTAAGGTCGATCCGTAAATCGGGTAGCGGTAGCGCCGGTTTAGAAAATTTTTGTTCCGTATTTTGGCCGCGTTTCGACGGCCGGGGCGCTGCCGGGACCCTTCACAAGTAGGTCTAAACTGACTCTTGTATACTATCCACGGGCCACATTCTCCAAATTCGCATACCGACGAGGAGGAAAAACCACTTGCGAGTCCTTTCGACTCGAAAGGAGAAAATTATCTTGTGAGATCCTTACGAATCTCAAGAGAAAAACTGCACTTAGGAGTCCTCACGGCTCCTAAAGAGAAAAGACACCTACAAGATCCTCACGACTCGTAGGGAGAAAATTCTTAATGAGACACTCACGTCTCATAAAGTTGAAAAGTCTTGGACGACAAATCTAACACCTGTTTGCTAAGCCATCGCTGCCCTGCAAATAGGTCCAAACTGATTCTTGTATAATATCCGCGGACCACATTCTCCAAAGTCGCATACCAACGAGGAGGAAAAACCACTTGCAAGTCCTCTCGACTCGTAAGGAGAAAATTTTCTTGTGAGATCCTAACGACTCTCAAAAGAAAAACGCACTTAGGAGTCCTCATGACTCCTAAGGAGAAAAGACACCTACGAGATCCTCATGACTCATACGAAGAAAAACCTTCTTGAGACCCTTATGGCTCATGAAGATGAAAAAGACTTAGGCTACAAGGATCCTAAACTTGTTTTCTAAGCCATCAATTCTATGGTCACACATAACATTGCAAGACTTCACCCATGTACATACCTACATGGTGTTAGTTATATGTATGCCCTAGAGGCCATTACTGTACATACGATGTATATTGTAATGGATGCTTGGACATATATAAGGAGGACTTTCTTGCTCGACATGATAGTACGCTATCTGGTTGTACTTTATCTTAACATGTACTTCGATTGTCTCTATATACATGTTGATAAAGCCCTTGGGATATGTACTCGACTACTGGGACTATAATGAGATCATACTAGTGGGGCCATGGTAGTCGACGAGTACATCCTATAACTGTTCCTAGTCGAGGGTGTATCGAGACAGGGCATCGATACACCAGAGTAGACTAGAGTATACGCATCTTGACCCATATGATGGGCGATGGATGATCCCATATCTATCGGTGTTTGACATCAAGGATGGTGTACGGGTGCTCAGTGGAGACTGGGTACACTGGACGGACTCGCCGAGAACTCCCAGATGGTATTATACCTCACGTCAGATGGCAGTTCTCCAGTGACACTGGTACAGAGTAGTCTGTTGACCCGAGATCGTTATAGAGTCTTGTGTGATTCCCACTGTGCTTTGATTTCCATCATACCACGTCCAAGAGGGCGTGCAAAAAGGTGGCTTTTGGGTACAGTCCCGAATCATATGGAGGCAATGAGCGATAGGAGGGGATTCGTCTCTCCCGGTATAGGGAGTTGATGTTGTGCTGTGTTCGATTGGCTATAACCGGAAATCCCTGGCCAGGGTTGCTGTGATTTACTGGTAAGTGTTATCAGTAGTTTCTCGAACTGTTATAGACCTCATATCGACACGACTTATCGAGCTACTGGGGTCTGACGTTTACCACCCCTAGGCGAGATATGCGACATATCAGACGACGAGACCGGACTGTACGGGAGTGTTACTGTTTGGATTCACAGGAGAATGTACAGGCTTGCTTGTTGATCTTCTGAGCGCTCAATACCTGGGTAGCTGTTACGTTTAGCTGACCGCTTGCAGCTTGTGGGTGTTTGATATGATCATCACCTACTGCCGGCGTATTGACGATTCTTTAGAGTCCTACACAGAGGTTTCTTGGCTCAGGCAAAACGGAGTAGGAGCACATATGTGATATGTGCGGGACCGAGGATAATGCGATATGAGATACCGTATTCTATTCTCGTGATATTTGATATCAGCCGGATCATCGGATCAAGTGTTGATTCGATGAATCGGTACGGATAAATATTAGTCGGTTATATGCGATATAGCCGGATTGTCGGATCAAGTGTTGATTCGATAATTTAATGTATAATAATATATATGATATATTAAATTACATTAACTAATATTTGCTCTCTAAAAGATTATTTTTCTCACTCGGGTAATACATTGATATATATGCGATATATGTTAAATGTATTATTTTATTTTGTTACAATAAATATTGTATATGTGATATATAATATTGTAACATGTTATAATTATTAATGCAACATGTTTAGAGGAGTTTAAACAAGATTAGGGTTTGATTTGGGTTAATGATTTCTAGATGTTTCTAGATGGTTTTTACTTTGTCTTTGTTAAGATATTATGATAGATATTTCTTTGTGACTCACCCTTTAACCCAACCCAAACCCTAACCCTAGTAAACTCTCTACAATGGTTACTACAACCATGGTTGCATAAATGATTATGATAACTTTTTATTATTCATCACAAATGATAATTCATTCTCATTCTTCATCTTCTTCCGTCTTCTTTCTTCATGGAAAAAGCTTACTAGCTTTTTTCCAAAAGATGAATAAATGTGAGAAAAAGATAAATAAAGAGAGCAAAAATCCTACTTCATCATCCCCATCTTCCCTTGCCCTTTAGATGAGAGTGTTCACTCAATTTTAGTGAGTGTTAGCTTGTGTTAATGAAACTTCAAGGTAGATCATCTTTGTATCGAAGATCGGAAGCAAGACTGCATCTTTCTCTTCATGGAACCTCTCGAGAGTCCGGAGTACTATGATCGCAGCAAAGGGACCTCAACACGGAGCATATGAAGTGAAGGACCGGATCTACAAAGGTTGTAATCCCTCTCACTTAGTGTTAAACTGTTTAGCATGTTTCTGTCACGTCCCGAAAGTACGGAACATGACCGGCACTTAAACTACGAAACGCCTCGAGGCGTACGTAATCTAAGTTAGCCGAAAACCCAGAAATCCAAACCAAGAAAAGTAGTAGAGTGAAGGAAAACCAATTTAAAATCAAGTAGTTTTAATAGCATAAGCCGAATTATGCGGTTTTAAAAACATCAAATATTTCCTGAAAATTTCGGCAGAGTCTCCTTTGTAAATACTGCCCCCCAAATGGGATACAACATGAATAGTATACGAAATCAATAAAAGGCATCCCCAAGCGGGAGCTAGCTCTTCGTCAATTGACGGTCACAACCACACAAGCAATATAATATGCAACGCCAAGGGCGAGGATCAAAACTCAAATAGAAACTCAAAACAACAAGAAATCCACAGAAATACAACGTGCGACTCTAAGGTCGAAAGAATAACATCACTGGTCTCTATCTCAAAAATAAAACATATTTGGTTGATGGAACTTCTAGATACAACAGAGTAATAATATACAAGTTATATAATAGGGGGTACGATACAAGTAAACCCACCTACTAGAAAATCACCCGAAGGAAACTATGCCCGCAAGCCGTAATGAAACCTGTACGGCAAACCTGCAAGAAACTGGGGCATAACGGGGTTGAGTTGCCTACTCGTGAATAGAAAACATCTACGGAAGGAAATCGCATAAATAACGCAACCTAGGTCAATAATCATAATATATCCTCAATTATATATATATATATAATATGCAACCTATAACAAGGCTAGGGTAAATATCTAACCCGAGTGTAATCTCATGTGCCCGTGTCAGTGCCTCAGGTAGCAATATATCATATGAATGAGGTATGAATGCATGAAAACAAAATACATGTAAATGAAGAATATGTTTTCATAAATTAGTGAGATTTCCTTTGTATTTTAAAATGAGGTATCATAAATGAAATCAGCATCAACAGTGTCTAGCATCGACACAAAACATAAATCTCAATGTCTCAAAACCTCAGGCTCCGGCTATCCAGACTGGCCTGTATCATCAAATCTCAGTACCTCAATATCTCGAAATCTCAAAGTCTCAATCACAATATCTAGGGCGCCGTCAGTCCAGACCGGCCCCTACCATCCATCTCAAGACCACGACGGTATCCTCCGGATATCCGACGCGTCGGGTAAAATCACCGGTAGGTAGTGCTCCCCTGCCAGGCTCACATCGTCATCATACGCTTCTTGCCCCGGGGTACCTTACCGGGTCCACCATGTACCCGAAACGGTTCATCCAACTCCTCGAATCGCGTCTCGAAATCCATCAGCAAACTCATGGTGGACGACTCATACATCATGGGAAAAACCGCGCTTTTCATTTAAAAAGAGAAAGAAGAAGTTTGTATATGTTTTGCGGTTTTCCCAAAATCCAGAAAATCTCATGGAAATCCAAATCCAAAACCTCAATAGCACGTAAAAAGTGAATATATGCATGAGAATCCATGAATGCGGCATAACAAGGAATAACGGTATGCATGAAGCGACAGTAATAACTACAATATCTAAGCTGGCATATAAGGTAAGTACACTAATATCATGTCAAACTATTAGCTATCAAGCGAAGATAAGCAATAATATTTTCTAGGGTGTGCGTGACATGGCAATTACCGATGAAGATGTGTGTGAGCCGGCAAGTAAGTGTACGTGGTACATACGCATCATCGGTAATGGTGCTGGTGTCCTAACAATATAATATCAACAATGCAATATGAAATAACAATGTAAGTATGCGATGCGAAGCGAGCAACCAAAATGAGCGGGAGCTAAATATTAAACAATGGTGCCATTTGAAATAATACGAATCGCGGGGTTTTGAAAATAGGGGCTACGGTGGTTTTTTTAAGAAAGGGTACGTCTTTTGAAATATCCGTAGATCCCTTGACCTATCTTTTAAAATAACCACAATCCGCTAGTTTTGAAATAGGTAGGAGTCTAATCTAATCTAACAACTACACTAAACTATACGGCTGAACTAACAAGCTGAACTACAGGTAAGGAAACCGCCTATCATCTGAGTCGATACATATACATACATGTATATGTATAGTCGGTGATCCTGCCTCAATAATATCACATCCGATACCACATCTATAATCAGGTAACCCAAGTCAAGAGTGCGGATCAATCATCAAGATATAGCTCGTACGTAAATCCGTCGTACGGCATCCCCAAATCTGGGTACGGGTCAATATCATATTCCTCACACCATTCCTCTGGTATCCTCTTTATTCAAGATCATAATCTAGGGTACTGGCCTATGTCTAGTACAATACTAATATCCTCAATATACTCATGATCTGACTACTGATCGACAATCTCGTACAAACCGATATCATTAGCACATATCATCATCAAGGGGTATACATCGCCCAATACGGCCTAGTAGCAATATCCTAGCATATCATATCTTATATCACGATCACATGTCGACCATTTTATTAATAACACTATTCACCCGTATCGTCGTCCCAAGATCCGCTATAACACCAAGACGTACCTCAAGTACGAATCATGTCATATCACCGATATCACAACCACAAACAAATCTCATCGACTCAGCTCAATCCCAAGTATCATCCTCAAATCCGTATGTGAATACATAGTCCCATACCCATGTGAACACATAACTATAAAGAATCCCATGAGCACATATAAATAGGAATGTATGCAAGTATGTATGTGTGTATGTATAGTGCAAGACTACCCTAGGGTTCGCAACACTAAAATAATCCAACACACCAATATCCATCCTAAACATCGTTATTAATCCTAAATAATATATAATAATTGTTGGTGTGTATACGCATCCGTATACACCACCACGGACTGCGGGGGTGCTATACGCCATCCACCCGACTTCTCCCCGTAGATATAAATCTACTCACCTGGTCCTTTCTCGCCGGTGCCGACGTCGCCACGTACTTGCTTGTCGTCTCGAAGTCCACATGGGTACCTATATATCATAATGCACTGTATCGTATTAAAATCCGACCCAAGACCAAAACGACAGACGAATCCTACATAGGTCAAAACCTATGGCTGCTTTCACAAATCAACCCAAAAACTCTCGACGTCGGCGTACAAATGCCAAACCATCGAGAAAAACCCAAACACACTCATTTGCACGATCACAAGCACTAATTATACTATAAAATAGGTTAAAATTCACAAAAACCCCAAACTCACTTTAAAACCATTTTTCCGAAAATCTAGCGAGCAAATATTACCCGTTTTAGTACAAAACTCGACGTTTAAACAAATCTAGCGGCCATGGTACTTATTAAACATCTTAAATAAGTCGAAAAAACAATTTCCATAATTTAATCTCATTAAATTTCATTAACCCCAAAATTCTAGTTTACAATATACCCAATTTTAACAATTTTATAGCAAAAATGCACAAACAACAATTTAGCTTGGATTTCCATGAACTAAGGTATTAAACTACATTTTATAATGTCAATGAAGTCATGAAAAACCTAATTATATTTTAATCGCAATAATTTAATTAATTTCTAAAAACCTAGTTTGCTTAAAAAAAACTTAATTTGGACAACTTAAATGCAACAATTTACGTATTAACAACTAGATTAGGTTTTCTATAGCTTAGCATGATAACTACACCATTAAACCAGGATCAATTGACATAAACCCTAATTTAATTCAAATCCTTCTCTTGAATTTTCAAATTAGCACTTACAACCACAATTAAGCACCGAAATTAGTTAAATTGAAGTGATTAAACATCAAGCAAACATTGGGTTAAGATTATACCTAAAAACCATTTGGAATGAGATCTACACTTGCAAAAAAAACTTAGCCTCCAAAATGCTAACTTTGCCTAAAGATCCATGCTTGAATGTCCGAGGAATAATGGGTAAGGAAAGGATTTGGGATTTGTGAGGTTTTGTGTTGATTTGTGAGGCAATTTCGATAAGTTTTTTGGAGAGAAATGTGATGAGAAAAGAGGGGGAGGGCTGTTGTTGTGCAGGAATGGGAGGTTCGGCCACTTGTTAGGTGATTGGAGAGAGAGTGAGGTGATGAAAGTCATGCCAATTTAAGAAAGTCAAAGGTCAACACAGCACAAACCTCTTTTCTTATACTTTTCTTTATGTTCTCTTTTCTTTTATCAAAAGAAATGGAGGAAAAATTTGACGAGGGGCTGCTGAAAATGGGGAGGAAAATGGGGGTGTGAGAGTGTGGGTGCGGGTGTGGGTGTGGGTGCGGGTGCGGGTGTGGGTGTGGGGTAATGGAAAATGATAAATACTATACCCCAAACATCCATTTACACTAAATTCACTAAAAAAGCCTTTTTCTTCGATATTTTCTAAACTGTTTTGGCAAACGATTTCGTTTCAAAAACCACAAGATAAAATTTTATTTAAAGTTTTATGATGCACAAAATTTGTTTCAATTCATTCCAATTTGTAATTTTCCCTAATTAAATGTATTAATGACGGCTTAAAATAATAATAAAATAATTTTTTTTCCAGAAAATTTGAAATTTCACCGGTGGCTCAATAAACACCAAATACTAGCAATTACATAGCTAGAATATGTATATTTAATTTTTATAATAAGATATTTATATTTTGACTTTTTACAGAAAACCCCCTTATTTTACCGATTTTCCGAAATTTCACCGAAACGAATTTCAAAACGCTACAATCTTCCCCCCTTAAAAAAATTCGGTCCCCGAATTTAAATTAAAACTTTCCCTAAATACTAAAATATTTCAGCCAAAACCATCAAATCGCCGGGGCTCCGAAATCATAAATACAGAAAACAAATCATAGTGCAACGCATGCGCATGAAAAATGAGCATATAACTCAAATCAGAACTCCGTCAAGCATCCCGAAATCATCGGAGTCATGGGGAAGACATCAATACCAAATCCAAAGCAAAACCAATATGATATAACTCGAAACTATACATGTAAAATATATTCAGGTACTGTCCTCTGACTAGTCCTGCTCAGTACGAAAACACATAGCAATATCATAAAAACGTACTGCTCTATAAGAAAAATCAATCCCAAAATACGCGTATGAATACTACGTGCGTCTTGTGCGCACGGAAATCAAAATCCAAATATGTGCCATACATATGCACAGAAACAACATCTAAGTGCATCGGGTGTGCACGAAACATCTGTCGTAGGCATCATGTGTGACTGACAGCAAAATCAGGTGCATCTGACATGCACGAACAATCTCGATTTAGTGCATCTGGTGTGCACTAAAATCACACTTCAAAACATGCGCCCAACATGCACGAAAATCCAAATCAGGTGCATCCATCGTGCACGAAATCATGAAATCCAATATCAAGTGCCAAACATGCGCAAAATCAAATCAGGTGCACATGGTGCACAAAACAAATATCGAACATCACCATCGAAATCAAAGTCCAGGGCATCTAAATGCACAACATACGTAACACTGCACTGCAAGCATATATGAACTATACCGCTTGCAAAAACTAAATCGTGTGCGTATATACGCACAAAATCAACTCAAATGTCTAAAACCGTAAAATCACAAACATGTGAAACCAAGCACGAAAACGACATCAAGTGCAACACTGTGCAAAGATCGTAAATCCTCAATCATCAAAATCAAATCATGCGAATAAATCACCCAAAACATCGAAATCAATAATGGCGGAATAGTCTCCGCTCAAGCACTTCCTCTAAGAACCTCTGGCCAATTGTCGTGATCACTCATAGCGTGTCTCGTCGACGATCCTGAACTCTGGCCTGCCGGTGTACATAACATGACCACTCCTGGGTCCAAGTCTTCTCGTAATTCATTCCAGAAAGGTCCTGTCGAAATCTCTCCCAAATCTCATCTCTGCTGAACTGTCCGGAAGTCAGCGTCCCTTACCTATATCTGCATCTTACTCTGGAACGACTGCATACTCATCGCGACTCCTTCTAGAAGGTAAATCCAAGTACCATGCCTCGGCATGCGCATCGCATCTCTGATGTCGGCGGAGTGGAACGTCATCTCATCTAGATCTGGTACGAACCTCTTACTTCACTTTTCTCTAATTTCTTCTGCTTTGGACTCGTCTCGTCGCGGCTGCATGGACTGAGCTCCAACGGCTATCCTCGTATCTGGAGTCTCCCAAGAAATGCATCTCACCACGTAGCATCCGAATTAAGTCGAGCCATCCGATCGATTCGTCAAAACCTCATAATCCCCTAAGAGCTCAACATCTTGGGCACCATTTAATAGTATCGAACACATACCACAACATCGGTGGTCCAGCCGTAGAAGGGCAAACCCAAGCCTCAATAATGGCGCCGCAGAACTGCAGCAAACCCGAAGGTTCCAAGGCTTTCACACGGTCATTAAGTCGAGTTAGGGTTTCATTCTTCTAGAGGGACCATAGAATTGCCTGCATGTCTTTCTGACTACTTTAAACTTTGAATAATAGGTTTCTGACATTCGATCGTCTCTGTCGACTCTCAACGTCTCCGCGTGAAGTCGTCTCTAGCTGGAATCAATCTATCTGATGACCTCGCATCGGGGTAGGCGAACGAACCACATGTCCTAGTCATTCATCATCGGGTGACTAGCGACCTTCTAGCATCTATTAGTACAACTCGTCCCGCAATAGCTCCAACATATGGGGCGATATCTCATCACTCGCAGGAACAACTGGCTCACTCGTCTGCACGCTGAACAGTGCCTCAATCATCATGAGTAAGCAATACACCAACGGTCATCAAAATCTGGTTGGCCTCTATCATTGGCTCGATCCTCTGGTACTGATCGGCACGTCCGAGAAATCTCGTAAAGGCGATCCGTCAAACGCTCGTGGCGCGAAAACACAGTAAAAAGACCCATCTCTGCAATCGTGTGTCGCCGAAATTTCGTCCTGGTCAGTCCTTGTTCGTGACGAGCTCGAGCTGACCGCAACTCAAGCCGTAGCTCTCCCTGCCCGTAATCGTGGCAGCAAAACCATAACTGGTACCGATGAGGCTAGATCAGGAATGAATATGATACTGAGCAAAGAAATGTACATCCTAAGGCTCCTTAAGTGGAGTAGCGTATCGTAAGTATGCCGCGGAATATACCCACGGTACGTCACTCTACTTTAGTCACCTATTCCATCAACCAAGGGTCATCCTACGCTCCTAAGGTAAAACCTAACGCTCTGATACCAACTTTGTCACGTCCCGAAAGTACGGAACATGACCGGCACTTAAACTACGAAACGCCTCGAGGCGTACGTAATCTAAGTTAGCCAAAAACCCAGAAATCCAAACCAAGAAAAGTAGTAGAGTGAAGGAAAACCAATTTAAAATCAAGTAGTTTTAATAGCATATGCCGAATTATGCGGTTTTAAAAACATCAAATATTTCCTGAAAATTTCGGCAGAGTCTCCTTTGTAAATACTGCCCCCAAACGGGATACAACATGAATAGTATACGAAATCAATAAAAGGCATCCCCAAGTGGGAGCTAGCTCTTCGTCAATTGACGGTCACAACCACACAAGCAATATAATATGCAACGCCAAAGACGAGGATCAAAACTCAAATAGAAACTCAAAACAACAAGAAATCCACAGAAATACAACGTGCGACTCTAAGGTCGAAAGAATAACATCACTGGTCTCTATCTCAAAAATAAAACATGTTTGGTTGATGGAACTTCTAAATACAACAGAGTAATAATATACAAGTTATATAATAGGGGGTACGATACAAGTAAACCCACCTACTAGAAAATCACCCGAAGGAAGCTATGCCCGCAAGCCGTAATGAAACCTGTACGGCAAACCTGCAAGAAACTGGGGCACAACGGGGGTGAGTTGCCAACTCGTGAATAGAAAACATCTACGGAAGGAAATCGCATAAATAACGCAACCTAGGTCAATAATCATAATATATCCTCAATTATATATATATAATATGCAACCTATAACAAGGCTAGGGTAAAATATCTAACCCGAGTGTAATCTCATGTGCCCGTGTCAGTGCCTCAGGTAGCAATATATCATATGAATGAGGTATGAATGCATGAAAACAGAATACATGTAAATGAAGAATATGTTTTCATAAATTAGTGAGATTTCCTTTGTATTTTAAAATAAGGTATCATAAATGAAATCAGCATCAACAGTGTCTAGCATCGACACAAAACATAAATCTCAATGTCTCAAAACCTCAGGCTCTGGCTATCCAGACTGGCCTGTATCATCAAATCTCAGTACCTCAATATCTCGAAATCTCAATGTCTCAATCACAATATCTAGGGCGCCGTCAGTCCAGACCGGCCCCTACCATCCATCTCAAGACCACGACGGTATCCTCTGGATATCCGACGTGTCGGGTAAAATCACCGGTAGGTAGTGCTCCCCTGCCAGGCTCACATCGTCATCACGCGCTTCTTGCCCCGGGGTACCTTACCGGGTCCACCATGTACCCGAAACGGTTTATCCAACTCCTCGAATCGCGTCTCGAAATCCATTAGCAAACTCATGGTGGACGACTCATACATCATGGGAAAAACCACACTTTTCATTTAAAAAGAGAAAGAAGAAGTTTGTATATATTTTGCGGTTTTCCCCAAATCCAGAAAATCTCATGGAAATCCGAATCCAAAACCTCAATAGCACGTAAAAAGTGAATATATGCATGAGAATCCATGAATGCGGCATAACAAGGAATAACGGTATGCATGAAGCGACAGTAATAACTACAATATCTAAGCTGGCATATAAGGTAAGTACACTAATATCATGTCAAACTACTAGCTATCAAGTGAAGATAAGCAATAATATTTTCTAGGGTGTGCGTGACATGGCAATTACCGATGAAGATGTGTGTGAGCCGGCAAGTAAGTGTACGTGGTACATACGCATCATCGGTAATGGTGCTGGTGTCCTAACAATATAATATCAACAATGCAATATGAAATAACAATGTAAGTATGCGATGCGAAGCGAGCAACCAAAATGAGCGGGAGCTAAATATTAAACAATGGTGCCATTTGAAATAACACGAATCGCGGGGTTTTGAAAATAGGGGCAACGGTGGTTTTTTAAGAAAGGGTACGTCTTTTGAAATATCCGTAGATCCCTTGACCTATCTTTTAAAATAACCACGATCCGCTAGTTTTGAAATAGGTAGGAGTCTAATCTAATCTAACAACTACACTAAACTATACGGCTGAACTAACAAGCTGAACTACAGGTAAGGAAACCGTCTATCATCTGAGTCGATACATATACATACCTTTATATGTATAGTCGGTGATCCTGCCTCAATAATATCACATCCGATACCACATCTATAATCAGGCATCCCAAGTCAAGAGTGCGGATCAATCATCAAGATATAGCTCGTACGTAAATCCATCGTACGACATCCACAAATCTGGGTACGGGTCAATATCATATTCCTCACACCATTCCTCTGGTATCCTCTTTATTCAAGATCATAGTCTAGGGTACTGACCTATGTCTAGTACAATACTAATATCCTCAATATACTCATGATCTGACTACTGATCGACAATCTCGTACAAACCGATATCATTAGCACATATCATCATCAAGGGGTATACATCGCCCAATACGGCCTAGTAGCAATATCCTAGCATACATATCTTATATCACGATCACATGTCGACTATTTTATTAATAACACTATTCACCCGTATCGTCGTCCCAAGATCCACTATAACACCAAGACGTACCTCAAGTACGAATCCTGTCATATCACCGATATCACAACCACAAACAAATCTCATCGACTCAGCTCAATCCCAAGTATCATCCTCAAATCCGTATGTGAACACATAGTCCCATACCCATGTGAACACATAACTTTAAAGAATCCCATGAGCACATATAAATAGGAATGTATGCAAGTATGTATGTGTGTATGTGTAGTGCAACACTACCCTAGGGTTCGCAACACTAAAATAATCCAACACACCAATATCCATCCTAAACATCGTTATTAATCCCAAATAACATATAATAATTGTTGGTGTGTATACGCATCCGTATACACCACCACGGACTGCGGGGGTGCTATACGTCATCCACCCGATTTCTCCCCGTAGATATAAATCTACTCACCTGGTCCTTTCTCGCCGGTGCCGACGTCGCCACGCGCTTGCTTGTCGTCTCGAAGTCCACATGGGTACCTACATATCATAATGCACTGTATCGTATTAAAATCCGACTCAAGACCAAAACGACAGACGAATCCCACATAGGTCAAAACATATGGCTGCTTTCACAAATCAACCCAAAAACTCTCGACGTCGGCGTACAAATGCCAAACCATCGAGAAAAACCCAAACGCACTCATTTGCACTATCACAAGCACTAATTATACTATAAAATAGGTTAAAATTCACAAAAACCCCCAAACTCACTTTAAAACCATTTTTCCGAAAATCTAGCGAGCAAATATTAACCCATTTTAGTACAAAACTCGACGTTTAAACAAATCTAGCGGCCATGATACTTATTAAACATCTTAAATAAGTCGAAAAAATAATTTTCACAATTTAATCTCATTAAATTTCATTAACCCCAAAATTCTAGTATACAATATACCCAATTTTAACAATTTTATAGCAAAAATGCACAAACAACAATTTAGCTTGGATTTCCATAAACTAAGGTATTAAACTACATTTTATAATGTCAATGAAGTCATGAAAAACCTAATTACATTTTAATCGCAATAATTTAATAAATTTCTAAAAACCTAGTTTGCTTAAAAAAACTTAATTTGGACAACTTAAATGCAACAATTTACGTATTAGCAACTAGATTAGGTTTTCTATAGCTTAGCATGATAACTACACCATTAAACCATGATCAATCGACATAAACCGTAATTTAGTTCAAATTCTTCTCTTGAATTTTCAAATTAGCACTTACAACCACAATTAAGCACCGAAATTAGTTAAATTGAAGTGATTAAACATCAAGCAAACATTGGGTTAAAATTATACCTAAAAACCATTTGGAATGAGATCTACACTTGCAAAAAAACTTAGCCTCCAAAATGCTAACTTTGCCCAAATATCCATGCTTGAATGTCCGAGGAATAATAGGTAAGGAATGGATTTGGGATTTGTGAGGTTTTGTGTTGATTTGTGAGGCAATTTCGATAAGTTTTTTGGAGAGAAATGTGATGAGAAATGAGGGGGAGAGCTGTAATTGTGCAGGAATGGAAGGTTCGGCCACTTGTTAGGTGATTGGAGAGAGAGTGAGGTGAGGAAAGTCATGCCAAGTCAAGAAAGTCAAAGGTCAACACAACACAAACCTCTTTTCTTATACTTTTCTTTATGTTCTCTTTTCTTTCATCAAAAGAAATGGAGGAAAAATTTGAAGAGGGGCTGCTGAAAATGGGGAGGAAAATGGGGGTGTGAGAGTGTGGGTGTAGGTGTGGGGTGATGGAAAATGATAAATACTATACCCCAAACATCCATTTACACTAAATTCACTAAAAAGCATTTTTCTTCGATATTTTCTAAACCGTTTTGGCAAACGATTTTGTTTCAAAAACCACAAGATAAAATTTTATTTAAAGTTTTATGTTGCACAAAATTTGTTTCAATTCATTCCAATTTGTAATTTTCCCTAATTAAATGTATTAGTGACGGTTTAAAATAATAATAAAATAAAAAATTTTCCAGAAAATTAGAAATTTCTCCAGTGGCTCAATAAACACCAAATACTAGCAATTACATATCTAGAATATGTATATTTAATTTTTATAATAAGATATTTGCATTTTGACTTTTTACAGAAAACCCCCTTATTTTACCGATTTTCCGAAATTTCACCGAAACGATTTTCAAAACGCTACAGTTTCTTTTCGCCTAATCTCTAGTTTAAAGATCCGTATTCAGGTTGTTCGGCACGGCTAATTTTTTAATCGGGCATGGTTGATTCCTCGTATACCCTTGTGCGCGTGCCTAGCAACCCTACACATGGACAAAGTAGTGGGGGGCATTTGTTCCCGCCAAAAATTTTGGCTCAAAACTTGTTGTCCCCTTATAAAAATAAAGGGAAACCTCCACGTGTTAAACACATTTACCCACATGCAAAGCATGTAGGTACCGCTTTAGATAGGATTAAATCCTTGAGCGCCTCACGTGTTTCCCACGTGAGAGCCATCGCCAGCTTCTATTAGGATTAAATCCTATGGTGGCGCCTCACGTGGAACACAAGTGAGCACCAGCGTGCAAAGCACGATAGTGACTATGTATAAGAGAATTAAATTCTTAAGTGGCACCTCACATGCACAACACGTAAGCGCCGGGGCCCAGGTAGAATTTAATTCTACTCTATGTTAAACAGAGCCATTGGATCAAAGATCCAACGGAGATGATAAATCATCAATGCAGAATTAAATTCTGCATGGGAGAAAACATCCCCCGAATTGGATCATAAAATAAAATTCTATTCTCTCAATCTTTCTAAACAAGAAAGATTGCCCTCTGTAAAGCAGAGAACCGGTGGATTAAAAATCACCATTTTCCAGAATAAATTCTGTATATGAGAAAATATCCCTAATCTTATTAAAAATAAGAACAATATCTTCTGTAAAAACAGAAGACCTTGGATCAAAGATCCAACGGTGGGTAAAATACCCCAAGTCAATTAGGATCTCTTAATGAGAGATTTCTTCAAAATTAATTAACAAACTTCTCTCCACTATATAAAGAACCCGAGACTTCAAGTCTCAAAAAGAAGGGAAAAAGAAGGGAGAAACAACACAAAAGGGAAACAAAAACACAGGCACAGAGAGAGAGCTTCCTAGAAGCTTCAAAAAGGAACAAAGAATTTAATTCTCAAAGAAAAGACTCGTTTCCTTGAAACCCTAGGTAAAGAGAAAACACAGAGATCATTTTATCTCCCTTCGCCTCTCTAAGGGTTTAAACCTTCATCTAAGAACTTAGTTCTTCCTCTGGTTGAGATCTGCAGAAGTAGATCTCCCCACAAGTTGAGAATTTAATTCTCATCGGGGGGATTCTGTCATGCAGATTCAAAACCTAGGAGAAAGAATTGAGTTCAAAGAGGTTAACTCTTACAAAAAAAACATATGGGAATTTAATTCCTTTGAAAACTAGGATATAACCCTATAAAAAGAATTTAATTCTTGTAAAGAATAAGAGGAGAACTTAATTCCTCATCCCTTAAACGATGATAATAATCTGAGACCTTCCAAACCCAAATTCTAATGACTAGAAATGTCATAAGAGATCAAAATCTCCAAGAACACAGAAGAACAGCCTGGTGATTCGTTAGTTTTTAACACTATAACGAGACCTCACGTGTTTTCCACGTGAGTGCTTCTAATGAACAAAAAGAAATGACTGAGACTGCCTCATGTGTTTCCCACGCGAGTGCTTAAAAGAGGATCACTTCCTAAGGCAGTCATGTGTTTTGCACGCGACCCCTAATTAAGTGCTTAGCACTTCCATAAAAGGAAGAGGCAATAAAACCAAAGGGCAGCACCTATATTTGGGGCGCCTCATGTGTTCATACGTGAGCACCACGAGAACCAAATGCTTAACACTTATATAAAAGAGGGGGGAATAAAACCCAAAAAGCAGCGCCCACACTTAGAGTGCCTCACGTGTTCACACATGAGCGCCTCTAGAGTTCAGTATTTAACACTGATCCAGCGCATAACGTAGGATACGCATGAGTGCTGCATATACCAGTGCTTAGCACTGCTGGGTAACTATGGAGACTCGGACCTAGCCCAAACTGGCTAAGTTTTCCCAAGGTCAAAACCTCTTCGGTTTCCAATCAACCGAGCCCCCCTGTGCTCATGATTTCCCAAATTGATCTTAATCCTAAACATGACTAATGATCTTACAACTGATGAAATCCAAAACGGTACTCATCCCACATCCTTCCGAGGAAATCTTAGTCTCAAAATATGACTAATGATTTTCGAGTTTACCACTAACTCTTTTTCCCCCCAAATACGGGAGTTGGTTCAAGGTTACATCTCTCCACACCTCTGATCCACATCGTTGTAATTTCTCAACGTCTTCAGAGAAGTGGCGGGTCCCAACAACCAACAGCTTTTTGGTGCACTTCTAAACTGATGTGCACACCTCAAATCAGACCGTACCCCAAATCGGGTGCATCCCAAATCATCATTGTTCATCCAGTCACGTTACAAATACACGTGCGTGCAAGATGGGCAACCGACCGAGACGTCCTTAAACTAAAATCTCACCTCTAGAATGGTGATCAACAGACCGAGACATCCTTAAACTAAAATCTTAACTCTAAAATGGTGATCAACGGATCGAGGCGTCCTTAAACTAAAACGCTCACCTCCAAAATGGTGATCAACCGACCGAGACGTCCTTAAACTAAAACCTCACCTCCAAAATGGTGAGCAATAGACCGAGACGTCCTTAAACTAAAATTTCACCTCAAAAATGGTGATCAACGGACCGAGACATCCTTAAACTAAAACCTCACCTCCAAAATGGTGATCAACGGACCGTGACGTCCTTAAAATGTCCTCAAACTAGAACTTCGCCTCCAAAATGGCGATAATGGACCGAAATGTCCCTAAAACTAAGACAACAAAGCACAAACGCTCTTTTGTTGGATCCTAAATAAAAATGATCCTGAAAAATTGTTAAGTGGATCTTGGTCTGAAATTGGACTAATGTATCCTTAACAAAAGCAAATCGAGCCCCAAATGCTTACGTACATTTAAGTCGGTCTTAATCTCAAACCATATTAACAGTCCTTAAATAAAACAAACCCAAATCTAGGATATACGGGTTTGGACTAATCCACGCCCTACGGGCGACAACATAAATTAGTCTTCGTATACAATCCACGGACAACCTATACCAAAACAAACAAAAACACACATGACACGAAGTGAACTTCCAGAGCAGGAGAAAGTGGTTATCGCGATGCGGTAACATAATTAACTGCAGGGGCTTGCGCCTGCAGGGAAGAGCATTCCCACAATCAAAAACCCCTCGCAAATAAGGGGGATCTGATGAAGTCTGCTACAATGGCCGCATCCGTCCAAACCTCCGATATACGTTGTCATAAATCAACTTGGCATCTTCAGAGAGGTGGACGGATAAATCCAAATAGCATCTGCCCCTAAATTCAGGCAAAACAATTCATCCCGGTACGTCCCAGTATTCGGAGGTAAACACCAGTGTCACCAGAGAACTGCTATCTGACGATAGTTATGGTACCATCTAGGAGTTCTCGGCGAGTCCTGTTCGGTATACCCATTCTCTAATGAGCACCTGTGTACAATCTTTGATGTCAAACACCAATGGTTATAGGATCAACCATCGCCCTGTACAGGGTAAAGAAACATACACACTAGTTTACTATGGAATATCGATGCCATGTCTCGATATCCCCTTGACTAGGAACAATTAAAGGATGTGCTTGTGGACTACACAAGTCCCAGTTGTATGATCTGCATCATAGTCCTGATAGTCAAGCAAACATCCTAAGTTCTTTATCAACATGTATCAGAGAGACAATATAATAATACAAGCGTACATGTTAAGATAAAGAGCAACCAGATAGCATACTATCATGTCGAGCAAGAAAGTCCTCTATATATATGTCCAAGTATCCACTATATCATACAATAATGGCCTCTAGGGCATACATATTCCTAACAATCTCCCACTTGCACTAAGGCCAATTGTTGTAGTATCTTATACCCAACATCCCAAAAAGTCTCTCAAATTGCGTCTGGGGGAGGGCCTTCGTGAGTGGATCCGCTACATTGTCCTTCGTGTCAACTCTCTTGATCTCGATCACCCGTCGATCTACTATCTACCGGATCAGGTGATACCGTCTAAGAATATGTCTGGATCGCTGATGGGACCGGGGTTTCTTGGCCAAAGCCACAGCTCATTTGTTATCACAATACAAAGGTATTGGATGCTCAATGAATGAAACCATACCAAGTTCAACTATGAACTTCTTCATCTAGATAGCCTCTTTCGCGGCATCGTTGGCAGCGATGTATTGAGCCTCCATCGTTGAGTCTGCTACAGGATCTTGCTTGGAACTCTTCCAACGTACCACCCCTAAATTGAGGATGAAGTCAAAACCCGAAACTGACTTACCGTCGTCCTTATCACTTTGGAAGCTGGAATCAGTAAAGGACTCCACCTGGAGTTCTCTATTACCATACACCAAGAACATTTCTTTAGTACTTCTCAAGTACTTAAGAATGTTCTTCACAGCTATCCAGTGATTTTCCCCATGATCTGATTGATATCTATTCACTACACCTAGTACGTAAGCTACATCCGGTCTGGTACATAACATCGCATACATGTTAGACCCGACTGCTGAAGCATAGGGTATCCCTTGCATGTGAGCCCTCTCCAAATCAGCCTTGGGAGACATCTCTTTGGAGAGAGTGATTCCTGAACAAGCGGGTAAATTACCACGCTTAGAATCTTCTATACTAAACCTCTTCAGTACGGTGTCAATGTACCTGGATTGGGACAATCCCAACATCCATTTAGATCTATCCCTATTGATCTTTATCCCCAGGATGTAAGAGGCATCACCCAGATCATTCATGGAGAACTTTTGTGATAAGAAGAGCTTGACCGAGTGTAGCATAGGAAAATCGTTTCCTATCAAGAGTGTGCCATCCATGTACAATACGAGAAAGACAACCTTACTCTCTACTACCTTTTTGTATATACATGGTTCATCTATGTTCTTGATGAAGTCAAACTCTTTGATCGCCTCATCAAAATAGATGTTCCAGCTCTGTGATGCCTGCTTTAATCCGTAGATGGATTTAAGCAGCTTGCACATCTTTCCGCTACTCTCACTGTCTACAAAGCCCTCTGGCTGTGTCATATACATGCTCTCTTCTAAATCACCATTTAGAAAAGCTGTCTTAACGTCCATCTTCCAGATTTCGTAGTGATAGTATGCAGTAATGGCAAGTAGGATCCTGATGGACTTAGGTATAGCCAGTGGAGAAAAGGTTTCATCATAGTCGACACCTGGTCGTTGACAAAAACCTTTTGCTACAAGTATAGATTTGAATGTCTCAACTTTTCCATCTACAACAATTTTCTTCATAAAGATCCACTTGCTCCCGATGGGTTTTTCCCCTTCAGGAGCAACTTCCAAACTCCATACTTTGTTAGTGTACATGGATTCCATCCAGATCGCATAGCATCCAGCCATTTCACAGAGTCCCCACTTATGATGGCCTGCTCGAAACTAGTTGGTTCATCATCTTTCATGATGCAATCCTTGCTCCTACCGTCTATGAGAAAACCTTAGTATCTCTTAGGTGGATGAGGAACCCTACTAGATCTTCAGAGTAGCTGAGGTTTGTCGGATACTATTGGATCCTCCGGTTCTATCAAATCGTCAGTTGTAGTTTGTGCAGCTGGAACTTCTTTCAGTTCTACCTCATTACCACTAATTTCTTTCACAGGAAATTCATTTTCTAAAAAGGTGGCATGTTGAGCAACAAACACTTTTTGTTCCTCACTATGGTAGAAAAGGTATCCATGTGAATTCTTTTGATATCCTACAAATTTGTATAGAACTGACCTTGCCTCGAGCTTGTCCGGATTTTGCTTTTTGACATAGGCCGGACAACCCCATATATTAACTCGTTTAAGATATGGTCTCTTTCCACTCCATATCTCATATGGTGTTTTAGGCACAAATTTTGATGGAACTTGATTCAATAGGTATGCGGCTGTCTTAAGCGCATGACCCCAAAAAGAAATAGGTAACTCAGCAGTACTCATCATAGAGCGCACCATATCTAATAGGGTGTGATTCCTCCGCTCCGATACTCCGTTGTGTTGTGGTGTATACGGAGGAGTAAGCGGAGAGAGAATCCTATTCTCTTTTAAATAATCTCGAAATTTCGTGCTTAAGTATTCTCCTCCCTGATCAGATCATAGGATTTTAATATTTTTACCCGTATGGTTCTATACTTCGTTCTTATATTCCTTGAATTTCTTAAAAGATTCATATTTATGTTTCATCAGGAACACATGTTCGTATCTTGAGAGATCATCGGTGAATGTAATGAAGTATGAGGAACCATTCCAGGCATGTGTAGATATAGGACCGCATACATCACTATGTACTGTTAGTGTATATGCCCTAGAGGCCATTACTGTATCATACTAGTTTGTATATTACTTAATAGAAGCTTGGGATATTCACCTTGTTTATACAATCTTGCTCAAAATAGTAGTATGCTACTTGGTTTGTTTCTACTTCAATGTGTACATGTATTTATTTTAGTATATCACCTATACACATTAGTGGAGCCCTTAGGATCTTTGCTTGATTACCAGCGTTGTGATGGCAGTCACACTAGTGGGGGCTGGGTAATCTATAAGCACATCCTTATACAGGTCCCTAGTCGCAGGACTATCGAGACAGGGCATCGATACTCCTGAGTAGACTAGCGTATGCGCTTTTCATCCCAGTGTGGGAGATGGTCTGTCCCACGGCCATTAGTACGTCGTACTGGAGATAGTATACGGGTGCTCGTTAGGTTACGAGTACACTGGACAGGACTCGTCGGGAACTGACCGGTTGGTATTATACCTATCGTCAGTTATCAGTTCCCAGGTGACATGAGTACAGCTTAGTCCGCTGACTTGACACTGTCACTTCGCCTCGAGTGTGTTCCCACTGTACTTTGATTAGTACCCTACCACGGCTCAAAGGAGTCGTGCAAACAGGTAGTAGTTGGGTGCAGTCCCGAAGCACTTGGAGGCAGTGACGGTTAGACAGGATTCGTCTCTCCCGGTATTGGGGGTTGACATCGCGCTGTGTCTAGGAGAGCCGTTACACGAGTAGCCCCTGGCCAGGGCAATCGAGATATACTGGTAGGCTTCCAGTGTTATCTCAGGGTGTTTTGGGCTTCACTCCGACACGACTTGTACCGCTATTAGGGGACTGATGTTTACAGCCCCTTAGGCCCACCATGCGATGTATCAGACGAACAGACCGGACTGTACGGAGACTGTCACATTCAGGCTCAGTAGGAGTTCAGATGGGTTTCACCTCGTCAGTCTTCTTGTCGGCATCTACCTGGGGACCGTTACGCACAGCTAGTGCCGCTTGCGGTCTGTGGTTAAACCTACTGCCAGCGTAGTGTAGAGTCTTTAGAGTCACACACAGAAAGCTATTTGCCTTTAGGCAAAAGAGTAGAGGTCGCATGGTTTTGCGACAGGTCGCATGGCTTTGCGACAGGGTTCGGTCACATCCGTGCACTTGTGCACGTACAGTGTCCGGACAGTTAACACTAGCGGGCTTTGGTTTAAGCCAGATCCTAGTGTACGTTTTGGGATTGGATTTATCCAGTTTGTATTCGTGTTCCTCGGAACGCGAATGCGGGTGTGTATGCACAGTTGTCGGAAAGACAGAGGCAGAGGATTCTCATTAGGGTTGTTGACCGTTGACTGTTGACTTTTGACTTTTTGCTCAACCCTAATGAGAATATGATATATGATTAACAATAATATTAATTAAGTATTATGGTGACATGGTTGTTGAGGGGTTGACTTTGTTGACTTGTTGACTTTGTTGACCGGTTGACTAGGTTTGACTAGTTGACCATCATGATGACAATGGCTATCATTTCATGGCAAAGACTTTTTGCTTGCTTGTTTCTCTTATGAGAAATGAGTGCATGAAATGATATGGCTATTGTAGCTTAAACCATTTTACACAATACTTGATTACTATTATTGTGATGATGGCTTTGGATTATGAGAGCCAAGAGAGAAAAGTATTTCTCATTCTATCATTCTCATTCTCTCTCTTGTGTTCTTGAGCTCTCATCTCCTTCCTCTTGCTCTCCCTCTCTTTGTCTATGGTTCACTGGTCTCATGTGTTGAGAACCAAGAACCATAGAGAAAATCCCAACACACTCTTCTCTACTCACTCTAGTTCACAAGGTTTAGCAAACCAAGTGAACTAGTTTCTTCAAAGATCGAAGAAGAAGCCAAAGGTAGAAGCTTTCGAGGTGGATCTATCTTCGGCGCAAGGAGACGACGGAGTGAAGCCGATCCGGACAACCATCGAGGCTTGAAGACG
Source organism: Agapanthus africanus (assembly GCA_030015575.1). Taxonomy (NCBI): domain Eukaryota; kingdom Viridiplantae; phylum Streptophyta; class Magnoliopsida; order Asparagales; family Amaryllidaceae; genus Agapanthus; species Agapanthus africanus. Next base: position 822,714,271 of record CM057338.1, on the reverse strand, counting down.
AAGGAGTTCAAGAAAGAAAGGTATAACCCCCTAACCGAGTAGTTAACAACTCCTAGTTAGGTTGTTAGTTAGATGTTTAACAAAGATCCGGTTTTGAGTCCATGTTACCACCTCTAGAAAAATTGTTTTTCGTCAAATTCCGCATGCCCGAAAGTACCGGGAGAGGTAGCATGGACTTACATGTACCAGTCCCAAGAGTTCAGTAGCTCTTTCTCCGTATCCAGTAAATGGAATTTTGGTCATTTTGCCTTTGAGACATGACTCGCAAGTTTCGTAAGATGTAAATTCAAACTGATTCAAATATCCATCATTATGTAACTTAGCTAGTCTTGTCACATTGATATGACCTAGTCTACAATACCACAAGAAGCCTTCGTTTATTTCTGAACTTTTCCTCTTGTGTGTGTTCTGTATATTTAAAACTGTGGTTTGATTCAGAATGTGTATACCGTTACACAACGTACCAAAACCAATCAACACTTAATTTAGGAAAATATTCATAACATTATCCTCCAATACAATGTTATATCCTTCTTTATGCAAAAAAGAAACTGATATAATATCGCACATCATGTTTGGTACGTAATAACAGTCGTTCAGAAACATTATATTACCATTTTGTAATACTATGTGATATTCCCCAACTGCTTTGGCTGCAACAATTGCACCATTCCCTACTTTTAAAGACATATCTCCCTTTCCCAGTTCTCTACCTCTTCTTAGCCCATGTAACAAATTACATACATGGGATCCTGATCCGGTATCCAATACCCAAAACGTAAAGCATACTGAGAAACAGTTCTCGGTTACGAACACGCCCGAAGAAGATGCATCAGCATGCTCTTTCTTCATTCGGGTTGCATGGGAATCCTGATATTCCCTTATTCCTTGCTCAAACTTATGACAATCATAAGATAGAGTGGAACCAAGGTTCCCCAGCTCAGTATAAAAAGCGGGTTCGGTCAATACATCCATATTATTATCTTGATTAATGCGTGTCATGGTCTCTACCTGGAGAGAGAGAGAAACGCTTTAGCGTACGCTCTTTGCAAGATTAGATTGGTTATTATCTTATCTAATCAGGATGGCTCCCACTATTTTTTTATCAAATCTTCCTTCAAACCATAAAAGGTAAGATTAGCCGGGATTAATTACACCCTACAAATTCGTCAATCGGTCGTCCAGGAAGGTATTGGTACTCCAAGGGAGTCTCCCCATGCTTTCGTATGGAACTAATTAAATAACCTCGTTTCCGCAGGGACATAACCCTGTTAACACCTTTCTTAGACACCTACTGGATCGGCTAATTGTAAAGTGGAAAACTCTCCCAAGAGTAACACTTACTCGAAGTGGGTATCGGGATCCAACTATCACATAGAAGGTATGCAATCTCATTGCAAATTTCAACAGTTGAAATTCCCAATATCTGTTTTTACCCCAAGCGGTTTATGACCTTGACAAGGTCAACAAACCATAAACCGCAAGTCAAGTTCAACCCGTTCATTTCGTGATTGAATTAAACCCACCCGCACAACCCTTGACAAGGTCAACAAGGCCGTACGACTACCCTAATACAATCGCATCACATACTGTAGATAAGCACTAATCAGCTGCCGTACACTGCGCCTTGACAAAGTCAACAAACGCAGCACGAATACTAAATATCACTTATCTGAAATGACGGAGGGCTACGACTGGTTTTGTTGAAAACCTTTAACGTAATGAACTTGATATCGTTGTAGAATCTAGTGATTTGAAAAGGAGTGGTTTTTATAGCATTTGCTAGTTTTGCTAAAGAGGTCACTCCTGGTGAAGAGATCTCGGCTCTTTCCTCATCGAATGAGGTGCTGGATATTCATCATGGAACACCACTATGCAAAGCAAGAACTAGAGAAGCTATCAAAACAAAACTGAGTGGGTTGTAGCATTTGAAAGTTTTGCTAAAGAGGTCACTCCCGGTGAAGGGATCTTGGCTCTTTCCTCATCGAATGAGGTGCTGGATATTCATCAAGGAACACCACTATGCAAAGCAAGAACTAGAGCTACCTTTTTAAAAATTTTGATTCTACAACATCTTTAAGTTTTTTTTCTTTCCACTAATCTCATTAATGAAGTCCCATCATTTATGTTTCGTAAACATCACAGAAAAAAAAATAGAACGTACGCTTATATCATCCGCATTCGCCACGGGGCCCCGTCATACACTGTTAGGTTATTTAACTAACGGCAGAGCGGGGGCTGAAATAGCATGGGTGCAAAACATAAGCAACGTTTATTATATATCATATATATAATATAGCATTCGTCTCACGCAATTATATAATCGCATCACAGAACTCAAGCAGCAGAAGTCAACTGTAACACCTTAGAATGTGTTTTGTAGCTAATTATATTTTAATGTATGGTTTTTAATAAAAAGTTTACCAAATTAAGTTTAAAATATTTTATCCTATTTAATGAGTATTTTATTAGATTTTTCCTAGGCTTGCACACACTTGTGCATGATAACTAGGGTTGTTTTTGGGGGTTTAACCATGATTAGCAACATGGTGAACTAACCATTCCCTAATCTAGTTTAATATTGTATTAGGTGCTTTTGGGTTTTTATTTGTATATGGTTCTTTTCAAAAATAAAATGAATTTAAAAAGGGTTTTTTTTAAATGATTGCTTTGTGTTGACTTGGTGAGAGAGAGAGAGGGAGCATGATGAGGCATGATGGCTTGCCAATGCCTTCATTTAATGAAGAGAGAGGGAGAGGGGTTGACCTTTTGTGCCATCATTCCTTACCTCTCAATTTTCCTTCATGCTCCACTTCACTCTCACTCACTCACACACACCCACACCTCTCCTTCAGCAGCAGCAGCTGAGAGCATCAGCAACAGCAACAAGGGAAGCAGCACAAGAGGAAGTAGCATCACCAGAAGATAGCAACAGCAGCAGCTCCATGAGCAGCACACACTAGCATCAGCACCAGCAGCTCCGACAACAGCAGGAGGAGATGCAGTAGTAGCAGCAGCAGCCCAGGGCAGCAGCATCAGCAGCCAGGGCAGCAGCAGCAATAGCAACTTCAACAGCAGCAGCAGTAACAGCATCAGCAGCAGCTCCAGCAACTTGCAGAAGCTCTTCCCCCTCCATTCACTTCTTCACCTGCTTCCTAGGATCTCGTAGGGTATAATTCTGAAACCCAAATTCCTAATTTGCTTAGTTGTGTGATAGTTAGCTTCGGTTTGTGTTTAATGTGAGCTTAGTGCTCGTTAGGGTGTTTTATGTGGAATTTTGGTTAGAATGTGCTTGAGTTGGTTAACCTAGCTCATTCTAGTGTTGTTAGGTCGCCTCAACTAAGATTCAACCCAGGTTTCACAAAAATACCATAGGTTTTCCATATTGTGCAAATTGGTGTTTTAATGCGACATTGTGACATTCTGAGATCTGCTTTTGACCCGGGGCCTTCAGGACAAAATTGAGGAAACTGCGGCATGCACACTAGGTCTAGAACACACCACAAGAACACGAGCCCCTCATTCTAGTTTCTGGCCGTAGATTTATTGGGTTTGGCCGCAAATTGCGGCCAAGTTGGGGGCTGGGGGGTGTTGGGGTCTTGGGTAGGGTTCTATACTGTGTAGTCTAGTGTTTTGGCATGCATAGTTTTGTAATATTTGACCTGTAGGAAAATCTGGGACAATATACCGTTTTCCATGTCCGTTGTGTTTGCGCGATACGCGCGATACGTGAGTGGGTTCTGTGATCCAGCGTATCGCGGCGTGTCGCGATGGTTTTAGACGCGTATACACACGTTTTAGCATATCGTGCACACGCGCGTTTAGTTCGCGACGCGAGTTTCTCGTTTTGGTTCGATATCGCGTTTTGCGGAATTTTTGGCTTATATATGATTTCCATGTCTTATTTGCAGGGTTGCAGGCAGGTACTACGGACACGGCTACAGGGAGGAGTAGATGGTAGGATTCACCTAGCGTGGAGCGTAGGTGAGTAGATTTAACATCTACAGAGGAATCGCCCGCATGGCGTTATGCGTCTGGGCTAGAATTCAAATACCTGTCGCATATTCTATGTCATTGTTAGAATTGCGCCTTTACCTTATTTCTTTGATATAGTTGTACTGTGACTAGCAGCCGTAGAACACTGCACATATTATTGACGGTTCATGTTGCACGAGCACGGATTGTATGCTACACACACACCGTCAATAATTAACATGTCACATACAACCCCTTATAGATACTATATTGCTTATCATACTTGACATCTAGCTTATCGGTATACCTATAGTGTATCTTATCATTAGTGATAGGTACATCTACACCTTGCGATACAGCTACAGGTATACCTTGCACATATTCTACTTATACCCAGGGGGTATACGACATCTTTTACTTATAAGTAGACACATATACTTAGCTGTACCTTATTGATTTCACATACATCTGGTTTCAGCTATATGTTCTCATTTAGATGCTCACATTCTGATATATCGCATATATTTATTCCTGGATTTGCGCCTTGTTATTTGGATTTTACATGATGTTTTCTGGATTTGGGAACCGCGGGAGTTCATGAAATTATGCATACATTGAAAAACCCGATTTTCTTGATGTGATATTTGCGCAGCCACCATGAGATTTATCGGTTCTGATTATATACTCCATACGAGGTGTGGTTGCCGTATGAGGGCACATGGTGGGGCCCGGTATGGTTTCCCTCGACAAGAAGATCGATGGACTTTGCCGATTGAGCCTGGAGGCGGGCGAGTACCTACCGGTGACAGTACCCATGACTCGGCGGGGGATCATGGAGACACCATTGGGAGTCATGTACGTATGCATACGTCGAAAGGCGAGGGTCAGAGCTAGGCACTCGTGCTTTCGGGATAGCGTATGATACGTGATCAGGATTTCTGTGTCGATGCTTGGCACATGGTTTTCATGATATTTCTTTAACACCTTTGTATATATAACAGGGTATTTAGCCGTTGTAATATATACCCTTACACCAATATTAGTGGAATGGAACGCTAATATATGTGTATTGCCCCCATCATATTTATTTCTGTACATATTTACCTTTAGGATGTTAGATTCTTACTTGAGATTTGACTTGGGATATTAGGTGATTCATTGAGATTGGATATTGGACATACCTATGTGATTACTGATTTGTACATTCGGGATATAGGAGATTACTCGATATTATACATTGAGGAGATGTGAGACTTATATGATGTGAGAGCCCAATGTGGGGGCTGATTTGAGGAACTGGGATTTGAGTGTCTTCATGGATTGTGATCCTACCACGATGACAGGATTCCATGGATGACATATTTCACTCCATATCTCGTACCTTTTCACCTATGCACTGTTCCATGTTTTAGGAGTACCTGTTAGTGTACCCTTCATGATAGCTGCATATTTGCCTTCTCATATTCCTATTGCATAGTTATTGCACACTATTGTCATGTTATTATTACTTTACATATTGATTGTACCTGCCAGTGTACTTTCCATTATTCATCATTTGCATGACATGTTATTACTGTAATCGCATATCTTAGATTCATGCTGTACGTACATTCCTGCAATTACCAGCATATGTTCTCTACTATTCAAGAGTTGGCAACTCACCCCCGTTGTGCCACAGGTGTTTCAGGTTGTTCCCCAGAGTAGTCGAGGCAGGCTATTCCGCTATTCAGCTATCATCTTTTGCTACAGATATCACATCGGCTCACAGTTTACTATTTTTGCTTAGGTGGGTTAGATGATTATCTGTATTTCATATTGTACATTCGTTGTATCTTGTACTCTCCATCTACTATCATGTTGTTGACCTAGAGACTTGGTGAGGACGATATTGTATATTATTTATGGATTTGTTATCTTATATATACAGCTTTCTCTCCATTGTCTTTATTTCTTCACTACGGCGTCGTATATTTGTGTTGTATTCATCTTGGCTACTTTTTACAAAATGGGGGTATTGCTGAAATTTTAAAGAAAGAAAGTGGGACTTTTAAAGAATTTGGGTTGCGATTTCAAATGTTTCAAAAACTTATATTATCTTTTCCGTATTTTTATGGTTTAGATTTCTGGGTTTTGGCTTTCTTTTACTGCGTTACGTCTTTAGGCGTTGCGTAGTATTAGGGCCATCACGGGCCAATTTTGGGTCGTGACAAAGTTGGTATCAAAGCGCTAGGTTTTACCTTTCGGAGTGTAGGATGACCTTAGTATGATGGAGTAGGTAGCTTAAGCAGAGAAACGTAATGTGTGTATGTCTGCGGCATACCCACAATGCGGTACTTCGCCTTAAGTGACCTAAGTACAATTTACTTGAAATTCCTCCCTTGATGATTCATATCCTTGTGATTCGATTTCCTTATCCTTATCGAATCTTATATCTATTTATAGCCTTACCGCCGATGACTATGGGGACTTGGAGTGATGCAGCGAGGGCTGAGGTCAGAGTTAGCTCGGGTGAGACAAGTACTGACCAGGATGGCACTCTAGTTGCACAGGTGTAGACGGATCAGCCTACGACATATACTATTGATAGACTTTTGGCAGAGATGCAGGACTTCCGCCAGACTATGAGTTCTTTGGTTGATGTCGTTCGGGAGCTACGACAGGAGGTTGTCACCCCTGTTACTCAATTGTCACTTACGATCAGCGTGCAGCAGTCTGTCACCTACATAGCACCAGTGGTTGCAGCTCCAGTTGACGATGCGTATATTCCAGAGGCTCAGAGAGTTCCAGAACAGTGGAGGAATAGTACCAGTGTACCGGCCCAGGGACAGAGGTTTGGTCATCGAGACAGATTCCGTGGCCGTCGCGGGAGTAGCAGAGGCTTAGGACGAGGACAGCCGTTCAGCTCTCATCTCCAGGATGGTCAGCAGTCACCACGTAGATGTTTTCGATGTGGGAGCCTTCAGCACTTCGTCAGGGATTGTTCCTTAGCACCTCGTCAGGATCGTTTTCAGAGAGGCCATGGACGTAGGAGGTTCGCTCAGAGAGCTCAGTCTACCAGAGGAGTTCATCCAGCTGCGGGTAGAGGGCAAACACAGGAGTTTGCTTCTACTCATCGGGACGCGCAGGCGTCCAATGCAGAGTTTTTAGGTATCCTTATTTCGCAGGTTCTTTTGATGTATTCGTTTGTTTTTCATGCTTGTGCCGTGGTTGGGTAGATTAGTCGTAGTTGTGTTAACTTCTGTCGGCGATTCTTTTATTACGCGACACGTATTCAGTTGTGTGCCAATCGGATAGGAGATAGAGATTTGTCCGTCGTTTTGATCCTTCTAGAGATGTTGGATTTGACGTTCTCCTGGGCACGGACTGGTTAATTACGTGCTAGGCGTCTGTGGACTACCGTGAGGAAACAGTCAGGAATGGTTTCCCCGACAAGTCAGTTCTTGTTGTATAGGTGGATAGTTGTGCCGCCTCTCACAGCGTGAATTCGACCTTTTTCGCTAGTCGTCTTTTGAGGAGATGTCATGGATTCTTGGCATTCATTCGTGATACTGGAGTCACAGTGGGATTGTTGGACCGGGTTCCTTTCGTGCGAGAGTTTTTCCGACGTTGTTCCGGATGAGCCGGCGAAGCTTAGGGAGCTTAAGGATCAGCTGCAGAGTTTTTTGTTGGGAAGTTTTGGGCGTCTGAGTGTTTTGCTTTTGGAAGCTCCTATTTCTGTTCGTCAAGTCGAAAGACGGCAGTTTAAGGTTGTGTATCGACGGATCGTTAATTGAACTGGCTTACGGTGCGGATAGGTATCCCTTACCTCGCATTGACGATTTCTTCGATCGGCTCCAGAGTGCGAGACATTTTCTAAGTTTGCTTGGGATCAGGTCATCATTATTGCGGTTCGGAGTGACCGCATTCCGAAGACTGCCTTGTGCGTGCTATGGGCTTTGTGTGTTTTGGTGTGTCATTGGACTCACCAGTGCCCTGGCAGCATTTGTAAATGTGATGAACCAGATTTCTGCAGGCCGTTCCTCGACCAGTTATTGTTGTGTTATTTACGACATTCTGGTCTATCTAATGCGTCTTGAGGGACAGGAGCAACACTTGAGGATTTGTTATGCAGATACTGGGAGAGCACCAGCAGTTTGCTAAATTCTCGGAGTGTTTCTTCAGGTTTGTTATGTGTTGACTCCTAGGTCTTGTAGTCACGGGAGACGGTTTCGTATGGCTCCGAGGGAGATCGTGGTCGTACAGCTTAGGCCCAGACTTGTGTGCAGGACGGAGGTCCGCAGATTTTTGGGCTTAGCAGGTTTTACCGCCGTTTCGTGCAGGATTACTAGAGTAGTGCTGCACCGTCGACTGAATTGACCGAGATGGAGGTTTCTTTTCTGTGGACTGAGGCATGTGTGCGGAGTTTTCGGCAGTTGAAGATTCTGTTAACAACTGCATCAGTTCCTTCTTTTCCTTTGGTTCGGGCGACCTTGTTGTTTAACTGTAATGTTTCTTGAGTAGGGATCAAGTGTGTACTGAGGTGATACTATAGAGTTATCGCTTTCGCTTCCCTACATTTGGAGGAAGTACGAGAAGGATATTCCACTCATGATCTGGAGATGGCCGCGGTGGTTTTGCGTTGGAGATTTGGAGACACTGCTTGTTCGAGAGTCATGTCAGATTTTCACGGACCACCAGAGCTTAATGTACATCTTCCTGCAGCGGATTTGGATTGTTGTGATAGCCTTCTGCAGATTTATAGTTCTTGTGTGATCGTCGAGTACAACTTAAGTTCGTCTCTACGGAGGGGACAGCTTGCTCATGTCCGCGCCCGACCACTTTCCTTAAATCGCCTTCGCGAGACACTGTCCGGCGATGCTCGTTCGCCAGAGATACTTGAGCATACTCCGCTGGGTAATGATTCGGAGTCCTTGATTTGTGATAATGGTGTGCTAAGTTAGGGACGCGTTTGTGTACCTGATGTTATCGGGTAGAGACGTGAAATCCTAGAGCAAGCACATCTGTCAACTCTCTATATGCATTCAAGTTCCACCAACATTTAGCATGACTTGTGAGATAGTTACGGGTGGACAGGGATGTAAAGAGAAGTTTCAGGTTTCGTTTCAAGGTGCCTGTCTTGTTGTGTGCTTGGGTCGAGTATCTGAGGCCGGCTGGAAAGTTGCAACCTTTTACCGTTCCGAAGTAGGAGTGGGAGCAGATCTCCATGAATTTCGTTATGGTTTCTACCTAAGTTTAGTCAGGGTATGACTCCATTCGGATTCTTGTCGTCCGGTTTTACTCAGTTTGCTCAGTTGTTCTTGGTTAAGTTGTGTGTTTGTTTTGATTGTTGTCAACGGTTGGGGATCGTCACTCACCATCGATAGGGTTCTCATTCGATAGCTGTTATCAGGATACGCTCCAATTGGCAACCTTTAGGCTTAGAGGTTAGGTCGTGTCGATCACCAGTCTGTTGTTTTTCTGACTCTGCGTAAGTCGGATTTTGGACCCCAGCTATGTCTAGAGACTTCGGAGATGGTCCAGTTGTGTTAGGTCAGGATGGGAATTGTCCATTGCGAACTGAGGTCATATGCCGACTGCGTTGGTCATAGACTCGAGTTCGCAGGGACAGATCATGTATTCCTACGGACTTTCCGATGAATGACGTGTTGGATTTTGGGAAGCTTGTCCTAGGATTTAGGTTCTTCTGAGATCCTATAAGCGAGTCAGTTTCGTTGCCTTTAATTTGGCACTTCCGCCCAGATTATTGAATTTTCACCCCGTATTCCTTGTGATGATACTTTACAATTACCTTCTTGACCTATCTCACATGATCTAGCACCAGACCACTTAGCTTAGACGCGATCTTTCGTTCACCAGCAGCCATGTGTGTTAATGGCTCGGCAGGTAGGGGAAACATCGGTCAAGGGTCTTGCCATCTGTGAAGGGTTTTCTTGGGCGTAGCCGTATAGTGAGGTAATCACTTAAGAGGCTATGAGTGAGATTTGATAATTGTAATCTTCTCTTGAAGGTATGCATAACAGTATATTTTTAAATTCGGGGACGAATTTCTTTTAAGGGGGGAGATTGTAACACCTTAGAATGTATTTTGTAGGTAATTATATTTTAATGTATGGTTTTTAATAAAAATTTTACCAAATTAAGTTTCAAATATTTTATCCTATTTAATGAGTATTTTAGTAGATTTTTCCTAGGCTTGCACACACTTGTGCATGATAACTAGGGTTGTTTTTGGGGGTTTAACCATGATTAGCAACATGGTGAACTAACCATTCCCTAATCTAGTCTAATATTGTATTAGGTGCTTTTGGATTTTTATTTTTATATGGTTCTTTTCAAAAATAAAATGAATTTAAAAAGGGTTTTTTTTAAATGATTGCTTTGTGTTGACTTGGTGAGAGAGAGAGAGAGAGGGAGCATGATGAGGCATGATGGCTTGCCCATGCCTTCATTTAATGAAGAGAGAGGGAGAAGGGTTGAACTTTTGTGTCATCATTCCTTACCTCTCAATTTTCCTTCATGCTCCACTTCACTCTCACTCACTCACACACACACACACCTCTCCTTCAGCAGCAGCAGCTGAGAGCATCAGCAACAGCAACAAGGGAAGCAGCACCAGAGGAAGTAGCATCACCAGAAGATAGCAACAGCAGCAGCTCCATGAGCAGCACACACTAGCATCAGCACCAGCAGCTCCGGCAACAGCAGGAGGAGATGCAGTAGCAGCAGCAGCAGCCCAGGGCAGCAGCATCAGCAGCCAGGGCAGCAGCAGCAATAGCAACTTCAGCAGCAGCAGCAGTAACAGCATCAGCAGCAGCTCCAGCAACTTGCAGAAGCTCTTCCCCCTCCATTCACTTCTTCACCTGCTTCCTAGGATCTCGTAGGGTATAATTCTGAAACCCAAATTCCTAGTTTGCTTAGTTGTGTGATAGTTAGCTTCGGTTTGTGTTTAATGTGAGCTTAGTGCTCGTTAGGGTGTTTTATGTGGAATTTTGGTTAGAATGTGCTTGAGTTGGTTAACCTAGCTCATTCTAGTGTTGTTAGGTCACCTCAACTGAGATTCAACCCAGGTTTCACAAAAATACCATAGGTTTTCCATATTGTGCAACTTGGTGTTTTAATGCGACATTGTGACATTCTGAGATCTGCTTTTGACCCGGAGCCTTCAGGACAAAATTGAGGAAACTGGGGCATGCACACTAGGTCTAGAACACACCACAAGAACACGAGCCCCTCATTCTAGTTTCTGGCCGCAGATTTATTGGGTTTGGCCGAAAATTGCAGCCAAGTTAGGGGCTGGGGTGTTGGGGTCTTGGGTAGGGTTCTATGCTGTGTAGTCTAGTGTTTTGGCATGCATAGTTTTGTAATATTTGACCTGTAGGAAAATCTGGGACAATATACCATTTTCCATGTCCGTTGTGTTTGCGCGATACGCATGATACGTGAGTGGGTTCTGTGATCCAGCGTATCGCGGCGCGTCGCGATGGTTTTAGACGCGTATACACACGTTTTAGCGTATCGTGCACACACGCGTTTAGTTCGCGACGCGAGTTTCTCGTTTTGGTTCGATATCGCGTTTTGCGGAATTTTTGGCTTATATATGATTTCCATGTCTTATTTGCAGGGTTGCAGGCAGGGACTACGGACACGACTACAGGAGGGAGTAGATGGTAGGATTCACCTAGCATGGAGCGTAGGTGAGTAGATTTAACATCTACAGGGGAATCGCCCGCATGGCGTTATGCGTCTAGGCTAGGATTCAAATACCTGTCGCATATTCTACGTCATTGTTAGAATTGCGCCTTTACCTTATTTCTTTAATATAGTTGTACTGTGACTAGCAGCCGTAGGACACTGCAAATATTATTGACGGTTCATATTGCACGAGCATGGATTGTATGCTACACACACACCGTCAATAATTGCCATGTCACATACAACCCCTTATAGATACTATATTGCTTATCATACTTGACATCTAGCTTATCAGTATACCTATAGTGTATCTTACCATTAGTGATAGGTACATCTACACCTTGCGATACAGCTACAGGCATACCTTGCACATATTCTACTTATACCCAGGGCGGTATACGACATCTTTTACTTATAGGTAGACACCTATACTTAGCTGTACCTTATTGATTTCGCATACATCTGGTTTCAGCTATATGTTCTCATTTAGATGCTCACATTCTGATATATCGCATATATTTATTCCTGGATTTGCGCCTTGTTATTTGGATTTTACATGATATTTTCTGGATTTGGGAACCGCGGGAGTTCATGAAATTATGCATACATTGAAAAACCCGGTTTCCTTGATGTGATATTTGTAGGGTTCCTAGGCACTCTCAAGGGGTCTCACAAGGCATCAACCATGCCCGTTTCAAAAATTACGGTGCCGAGAAACCCTAGACTATGGATCGTTAGCTAGATGTCTAGGCGAAAGAAGCAACAAGTAAACTACTTTACTAAGGGAACGGAAATACAACCTTTGTAGATCCGGTCCTCCACCTCCATAGCTCCGCAATGAAGTCTCCTCACTGTCCAAGTCGAACCCCGGGCTCTAGCGTCGGCTTCATTGGAGAATGGACAGGCTAGGTCGTCGACGTCGATGCCGAAGATGATCTACGTCGAGGCATCACTAGATCAAGCTCCAACTTCACCAAGTCAAGAAACTTGTGAAGAAAACACACTCTACTACTTGGCAAGAGGTAGAGGATAAAGAAATAGGAAGTGGGTAGACTTTAGATTTGGATTTCTCACTCTTTTTCATCAATCACCATTGATGAAGCAAGCTTTTCTTCTTTGAAGAAGATGAAGAAGAAGAAGCTAATTGTTATGATAAGTTAATAAAAATAGAAAAGAAAATGAATTCTTATCATAATAGTAACCATGGTAAAGTGTAGAGAGCTAACTATAGTTCAATGAATGGTTAGGGTTAATGAGATGAAGACAAAAGGGTTTCTTTGGTCAAAGCTTCATGAAGCTTCAACAAGCTTCATGAAAGAATGAAACCCTTTTGTTTTTCTTTTCTCATTTCATTTCTTTTAATCCAAATTAAAAGATAAATGAATGAATAAAAGAAAACCCTAACCATTTACTTAACCAAGGTTTAACTCTTTACACAAACCCTAGCAATATCGCATCATCAAACATGATACAATCAAATGCACAAAAATATATCACATATACAATGTGCACATGCGAGTGAGAAAATCCATCTTAAGTGAACCGATACTAGTTAATGCAAAGTAATATATCAAATATATAATTATGCATTAAATCATTAAATCAACACTTGATTTAATGATCCGGTCATATCGCATATAACCGACTAGTATCAACTGTAACAACTTATCGAATCAACACTTGATCCGATAACCCGGCTATATCGCATATAACCGATCAATGTCACATATCGCGAGATTCGAATACAGTATCACATACTGGTATCATTCTCGGTCCCGCACATATCTCATATGCGCTCCTATTTCATTTTTCTTGAGCCAGGAAACCTCTGTGTAGGACTCTAAAGACTCGTCAATACACCAGTAGCAGATGATGATCATATCAAACATCCACAAGCCGCAAGCGGTCTACTAAACGTAACGGCCACCCGGGTATTGAGCGATCAGAAGATCGACGAGCAAGCCCGCTCACACTCCAGTGAATCCAACCAGTAACACTACCGTACAGTCCGGTCTGATCGTCTGATATGTCGCATATCTCACCTAGGGGTGGTAAACGTCAGACCCCAATAGCTCGATAAGTCGTGTCGATATGAGGTCTATAACAATTCGAGAAACTACTGGTAACACTTACCAGTAAATCTCAGCAACCCTGGCCAGGGATTTCCGGTTATAGCCAATCGAACACAGCGCAACATCAACTCCCTATACCGGGAGAGACGAATCCCCTCCTATCGCTCATTACCTCCATGTGATTCGGGACTGTACCCAAAAGCCACCGTTTTGCACGCCCTCTTGGACATGGTAAGGTGGAAATCAAAGCACAGTGGGAACCACACAAGACTCTATGACGATCTCGGGTCAACAGACTACTCTGTACCAGTGTCACCAGAGAACTGCCATCTGACGTAAGGTATAATACCATCTGGGAGTTCTCGGCGAGTCCGTCCAGTGTACCCAGTCTCTACTGAGCACCCGTATATCTCCTCTGATATCAAACACCAATGGATATGGGATCATCCATCACACATCTGTATGGGTCGAGAAGGTACACGCTAGTCTACTCTGGTATATCGATGCCCCGTCTCGATACACCCACGACTAGGGACTTTGAAAGATGTACTTATGGACTACCATGTCCCCACTAGTATGATCCGCATCATAGTCCAGGTAGTCAAGCACACATCCTAAGGGCTTTACCAACATGTAACAGAGAGACAATCAGTATACACGTTAAGGTAAAGAGTAACCAGATAGCATACTATCATGTCGAGCAAGAAAGTCCTCCCTATATATGTCCCAGCATCCACTACAATATACATCCTATGTACAGTAATGGCCTCTAGGGCATACATATAACTAACAATCTCCAACTTGCACTAGGGCCATCTGTAGCAGTGGTTGTAGTATCTCATACCCAACCATCCCATTAAAGTCTCTCTCTGGGAATAGGCCTTCATGAGTGGATCCGCTGTGTTGTCCTCTGAGTCTGCTCTCCTAACCTTGATCACCATGGAGATCAACCATCTCCACGATCAGGTGATACTGCCTTAGAATACGTCTGGGTCACTGATGGGACCGGGGTTCCTGGCATAAGCCACAACTCCATTGTCACACAATGGAAGGAACCTAGTTCATCTCATGAACCAATATACACCCAAACTTCCTTTTTGGTAGCATCTTAAGTAGCGATGTATCCAGCCTTTATCGTCTAGTATGTTACGGTATCTAGCTTGGAACTCTTCCAACATACCGTCCCTTTACTGAGGGTAAAGACAATGCCTGCGACTGACATTCAGTCGTCTTTATCACCCTGGAACACTTCCAGTGATTCTCCCCAGGATCGATTGATACCATCTCACTACAACTAGTGAGAATCCTAACATCTATTTAGATCTATCTCATAGATCCAAAATCCAGGATTTAGTAGGTATCATTTTGATCCTACACGGAGAATCTTTGTGATAAGCGGAGATTGATCGAGCGTAGCATAGGAAACTCCTTCCCTATCAAGTGTATGTCATCCACGTACTCTACGAGGATCGCCACCATACTCCCTACTACCTTTTTGTTTATACAAGGTTCATCTACCATTTTGATGATGTCAAACTGTTTGACTAACTCATCAAAACAGACGTTCCAACTCCGCGATGCCTGCTTTATCACATAAAACATCTTGCTCACGTTTCCGCTGCTCCCATTGTCTACGAGGCCCTCTGGCTGTGTACTTATAGACGCTCTCTTCCAAAACATTATTTAGAAAAGCAGTCATGACACCCAACCACCAGATATCATAGTTATGGTATATAGCCGTGACAAGTAGGATCTGGATGGACTTAAGCATAGGTACTGGAAAAGGTTTCATCATTATCCACGCCTGGTCAATGACGAAAACCTTTAACAAGTCTAGCTTTGAAAGTCTCAACTTTTCCATTTACACCAAGTAATCTTCTCAAGATATACTTGCTCCTGATGGGGATTTAACCCTTCAGATAGAGCAACCAAAGTCCATACTTTGTTGGTGTATATGGATTCCATCTCAGATCGCTAAGCATCCAGCCATTCTTACAGAGTCTTACTCCTAATGGCCAGCTCGAAACTAGTTGGGTCATCATCTCATGATGCAATCCTCGCTCCCACTGTCATAGAGCAACCGAAGTATCTCTCAGGTGGGTGAGGAACCCTACTAGATCGGCGGAGAGGCTGAGGTTCGTTGGAATCTACTGAATCCTTTGGTTCTATCAAATCATCGGCTGCAAATTGTATAGCTGGAACCTTTTCAGTTGTACATTACAGACCTTGCCTCGAGCTTGTCCGGATTATGCTTTTAGACATAGGCCGGACAACCCCAAATCTTAACTAACTTAAGAGATGGGCTCTTCCCTTTTCATATCAAATATGAAGTGGTAGGCAACTGATTTGATTTGAACCCCCATTCAATAGGTATGCAGCTTCTCAAGTGCATAACTCCCAAAAGAAAATAGGTAACTCAGTAGTACTCATCATAGAGCACACCATATCATATAGGGTGTGATTGCTCCGCCCCGATATACCATCGTGCTATGGTGTATACGGAGGAGTAATGCTGAGAGAGAATCTCATTCTCCTTTAGAGTAGTCCAGGATTTCCGTGCTCAAGTATTCTTCTCCCTGATCTCATCATAGGACATAATACTTATACCCGTATATTGGTTCTCTACTTCTAACTTATATTCCGTGAATATCTCAAAAGGTTCGGACTTTTGTTTCAACAAGAACATATGTCTGAATCTAAAGAGATCATCAAAGAACGTAATGAAGTATAAAGAACCAGTCCTGGCATGTGTAGACAGGAGACCTTGCATACATCATCATGTATCAATCCCAAGAGTTCATTAACTCTTTCTCTGTTTCCAATAAACAGAGCTATGGTCATCTTATCTTTGTGACATGACTAGCGAGTTTCACAAGATGTAAATTCAAACTGATTTAAATATGCATCTATATGTAACTTCAGCTAGTCGGGTCGCATTGATATGACCTAGTCTACAATACCTCAAGAAGGATCCGTTCATTTCTGAACTGTTCCTTTTGTGTGTGTTCCGTATACTAAGAACTGTAGTTTGATTTAGAACATTAATGCTTTTAGATAACGTGCCTGAACCGATCAACTTTTGATATAGGAAATGTTCAAAACATTATCCAACAATACAAAATTTTATCATTTCTTTACTAATAAAGAGACTGATATGATTTTGTATATCAGGTTCGGTATCTAATAACATTCGTTCAGAATCAATGTATTGGTAATACAGGGTGACAGTGACCAACAGACTTGGCTGCAACTCTTGCCCCGTTTTCTGCCTGATGAAACTTATCACCCGTTCTATGTAACATCTTACATATCTGGGATCCTGATCCGGTATCATATACCAGGATGCGGAGGATACTGAGAAACAGTTCTTTGTAATGAACACACCCGAAGATGATGCATCAGCATGCACTCTCATCGTTTGGGCGGCACGGGAAATCTGGTAATTCCCAATTTCCTGCTCTGTCTTATAACAATTATAAGGTGGAGCGGGACCAACGTTCCCCAGCTCAGTATAACAAGCGGGTTCGGTCAATAATCCATATTATTATCTTGATTAAGGCGTGATATGGTCGCTACCAGGAGAGAGAGAGAAGAAAACACTCAGCGTGCGCTCTTGCAAGAATAGATTGGTTATTATTTTATCTAATCAGGATGGCTCCCACTGCTTTTTATCAAATCTTCCTTCAAACCCTAAAAGGAAAGACTAGCCGGGATTAATTACACACTACAAGTTCGCCAATCTTTCAGCCAGGCCAGTGTCGGTACTTTGAGGGAGGTCCCCCGTGCTTTCGCACGAACCCAATGTAAACCTCGTTTTCCCAGAGGCGTAACCTCGTTAACACCTTTCTAGACACCTACTTGATCGGCTAATTGTAATGTGTAAAACTCTCCCAGGAGTAACTCTTACTCGCAGCGGGTATCGGGATCCAATTATCTCATAGAAGGTATGCAATCTCATTGCAAATCTCAACACTTGAAATTCCCGATAATTTTGCCCCTAGCGTCCTATGACCTTGACGCAGGCCAACAAACCATAGTCCGCTAGTCAAGTTCAACCCGTCATTTCCTGATTGAATTAAACTCACCTGCACGACCCTTGACGCAGGCCAACAAAGTCGCACGACTACCCTAATCCAATCTGCATCATATGCATAAGCAGATAAATACTAGTTAGCTACCGCACACTACGCCTTGACGCAGGCCAACAAACGTAGCACGAATACTAAATAGGACTTATCTGAAATGACGGAGGGCTACGACAGGTTTTTCTGAAAACCTATTGCGTAATGAACTTGATATCGTTGTAGAATCAAATGATTTTAAAATGGAGTGCTTTTGAGGCTTTTCTAGTTTTGCTAAAGGAGTCACTCCCGGTGAAGGGATCGTCGGTCCTTTTCTCGTCGAATGAGGTGCGGGATATATCATATATATCACTGTGCAAAGCAAAAACACTTAAAAGCTATCAAAAGACAAACCGAGTGTGTAGCATCTGCCAGTTATTGCTAAAGGAGTCACTCCCGGTGAAGGGATCTCGGTCTTTTCCTCATCGAATAAGGTGCAGGATATATCACATATACCGCTGTGCAAAGCAAGAACTGTAGCTACCTGTTTTATTTTGAAATTCGATTCTACAACATCTTAGGTTTCTTTTATTTCATTAATCACATTAATGAAGTCCCATCATTTAAGTACCTAAACATCACAGATAAATACGACGTACACTTATGCCATCCGCATTCGCCTCGATGTCCCCTCGTGCACCGTTAGGTTAGGTAACTAACGGCAGAGCGGGGCAGGGCTAGCGCGGGTGTAAAACATAAGTAACGTCTATATAATATATCATATATACTATATACAGTATCTATCACAGAACATCACATGATCACATCACAGATATCGCAGCAGAAGAATCATATGAAATATTGGATATACTAGGACGTCCGTGTTTTCAATACGAGCCAGTATAAAACACGGATTCCACGGTCGTGATGAATAGCCAAACCCACACCCCAAGACCCCTACGAGAGCGGCAAGCAACCCTACCAATTCTGGAGTTAGGAGACCCGGACTCGACTCCTCGAGTTGGTCTCCCACTGGACTCCAGAACCCGGTTACTTGTGCCCTCCTCCTTGGGTCTATCCTAGTGCGGAAAAGTAAATAATATACAAAGGGTGACTACTTCCGCAACCTGGAAGTGCCCCAATAAAAAGAATATTACATACAAGCTTTTACATGAATGAAAAAGAAAAACACTCATCTCACATAAAAAAACCCCGGCTATTCAAACACGACGATCCAATATAACATATCCAGCAACACATAACATCACATGTCATCAACGTAAGTAAATATGCGCATCCCAATTGTCGTTGACATATAGCAACGAAACCGGCGATATCACATATTACACTTACGGTCACAGAAAAGAAAGTGTAAAACTACAACAGTTGGAATCCGCAACCTCCTCAGACATCGCATGCCTGACCAAATGAATTTCTTAAACATCACATGCCTAATAATTATAAACCCCGCATTTTAGTCTCATTATCGAAAACATTTTTCAATATCAAGTCGGGCAATTCAACAAGATTCCCGACATTTTGATCGAATGCTCGTCGCAAACTTCAATAGGCGGCTGCACCCCCGATGTCGTCGACGAAGTGCACCAAGGCGGAACACCGCTGCCGCGAGCACCCGAACGGATGCTTTCGGCGACGGGGTTCTCCTACAGTCACTTGGTCGAGGCTATGGAGTAAAGCTGTCTATTAAGTTTACCCGGCGAGTATCCGCGTACGCTACGTGATTGCGACGGACTTTTGATCACATCAAAATTCCGTGGCAACCGATCAAGTGAGACTAAACTGCTATGTTTATAATATTCATTCAGTTATCTCATAACTCTTGTGAATTCTAATTATTGTATCCCATTCCGGATAAATAGAAAATGTTAAACTTTTCGATCGAACAATCGAACACCCAAGTTTTCCCGATACAGATCAACACATGAAACAAGTCTAAAAACATTCAGTTCGTGCCTCAGTACCAACGGTCCAGCCGTAGAAGGGTCAAGCCAACGCCTCACATGTGGCACGCCGTACTGCCCCAAACCCGAAGGTTCAAAGGGCAGTTCAAGACGGTCACATAATCGAGTTAAGGTTTGTTGTCTTCTAGAGGGACCATCGCGTTACTTGCACTATTTAGAACGTCGTTAAACTACGGAAAAATCCAACACTTGGAAATTTCCCGACAGGGGAAAAATTGGGTATTTATATCCGGTCGAACTTTTTAACATATTCTAAAATCATCCGGAAATTCACAAAGACGAAATTTGATAATCCGATCGAATCACCGAGTCCCCAAAACAACCCAGAAAAATCAACTCTTGGAAAAATATTAAAAATTCCAAGGAAAAGCACCACTGGAAACTAAGAATTACTGTGCAAACTACTTACATAATGTGGTCGTACGGCCGCGGAACCGCCGCATGAGCCTTGCTCATGCCGCGGAACCGCGGCGACTTAGTTGAATTGGGCTGTCGAATTTCACAGTAAATCTTAGATATTCGTGATGTGTTTTCTGCATATTTTTAATTTTGAAAAAGACCAGATTTCAGAAATTGTCCAGAGAGCAATTTAGGGTTGGGGTTTCGGGTCGATCGGACTTCAAAATCCGTCTAGACTTCGCCTAAGGCTCTAGCTAGGCTCTGATACCACTGTAGGGTTCCTAGGCACTCTCAAGGGGTCTCACAAGGCATCAACCATGCCCGTTTCAAAAATTACGGTGCCGAGAAACCTTAGACTATGGATCGTTAACTAGATGTCTAGGAGAAAGAAGCAACTAGTAAACTACTTTACTAAGGGAACGGAAATACAACCTTTGTAGATCCGGTCCTCCACCTCCATAGCTCCGCAATGAAGTCTCTTCGCTGTCCAAGTCGAACCCCGGGCTCTAGCGTCGGCTTCATTGGAGAATGGACAGGCTAGGTCGTCGACGTCGATGCCGAAGATGATCTACGTCGAGGCATCACTAGATCAAGCTCCAACTTCACCAAGTCAAGAAACTTGTGAAGAAAACACACTCTACTACTTGGCAAGAGGTAGAGGATGAAGAAATAGGAAGTGGGTAGACTTTAGATTTGGATTTCTCACTCTTTTTCATCAATCACCATTGATGAAGCAAGCTTTTCTTCTTTGAAGAAGATGAAGAAGAAGAAGCTAATTGTTATGATAAGTTAATAAAAATAGAAAAGAAAATGAATTCTTATCATAATAGTAACCATGGTAAAGTGTAGAGAGCTAACTATAGTTCAATGAATGGTTAGGGTTAATGAGATGAAGACAAAAGGGTTTCTTTGGTCAAAGCTTCATGAAACTTCAACAAGCTTCATGAAAGAATGAAACCCTTTTGTTTTTCTTTTCTCATTTCATTTCTTTTAATCCAAATTAAAAGATAAATGAATGAATAAAAGAAAACCCTAACCATTTACTTAACCAAGGTTTAACTCTTTACACAAACCCTAGCAATATCGCATCATCAAACATGATACAATCAAATGCACAAAAATATATCACATATACAATGTGCACATGCGAGTGAGAAAATCCATCTTAAGTGAACCGATACTAGTTAATGCAAAGTAATATATAAAATATATAATTATGCATTAAATCATTAAATCAACACTTGATTTAATGATCCGGTCATATCGCATATAACCGACTAGTATCAACTGTAACAACTTATCGAATCAACACTTGATCCGATAACCCGGCTATATCGCATATAACCGATCAATGTCACATATCACGAGAATCGAATACAGTATCACATACTGGTATCATTCTCGGTCCCGCACATATCTCATATGCGCTCCTATTTCATTTTGCTTGAGCCAGGAAACCTCTGTGTAGGACTCTAAAGACTCATCAATACGCCGGTAGCAGATGATGATCATATCAAACATCCACAAGCCGCAAGCGGTCTGCTAAACGTAACGGCCACCCAGGTATTGAGCGATCAGAAGATCGACGAGCAAGCCCGCTCACACTCCAGTGAATCCAACCAGTAACACTACTGTACAGTCCGGTCTGATCGTCTGATATGTCGCATATCTCACCTAGGGGTGGTAAACGTCAGACCCCAATAGCTCGATAAGTCGTGTCGATATGAGGTCTATAACAATTCGAGAAACTACTGGTAACACTTACCAGTAAATCTCAGCAACCCTGGCCAGGGATTTCCGGTTATAGCCAATCGAACACAGCGCAACATCAACTCCCTATACCGGGAGAGACGAATCCCCTCCTATCGCACATTGCCTCCATGTGATTCGGGACTGTACCCAAAAGCCACCGTTTTGCACGCCCTCTTGGACGTGGTAAGGTGGAAATCAAAGCACAGTGGGAACCACACAAGACTCTATGACGATCTCGGGTCAACAGACTACTCTGTACCAGTGTCACCAGAGAACTGCCATCTGACGTAAGGTATAATACCATCTGGGAGTTCTCGGCGAGTCCGTCCAGTGTACCCAGTCTCTACTGAGCACCCGTATATCTCCTCTGATGTCAAACACCAATGGATATGGGATCATCCATCGCCCATCTGTATGGGTCGAGAAGGTACACGCTAGTCTACTCTGGTATATCGATGCCCCGTCTCGATACACCCACGACTAGGGACTTTGAAAGATGTACTTATGGACTACCATGTCCCCACTAGTATGATCCGCATCATAGTCCAGGTAGTCAAGCACACATCCTAAGGTCTTTACCAACATGTAACAGAGAGACAATCAGTATACACGTTAAGGTAAAGAGTAACCAGATAGCATACTATCATGTCGAGCAAGAAAGTCCTCCCTATATATGTCCCAGCATCCACTATAATATACATCCTATATACAGTAATGGCCTCTAGGGCATACATATAACTAACAATATTTGCGCATCCACCATGAGATTTATCGGTTCTGATTATATACTCCATACGAGGTGTGGTTGCCGTATGAGGGTACATGGTGGGGCTCGGTATGGTTCCCCTCGGCAAGAAGATCGATGGACTTTGCCGATTGAGCCTGGAGGCGGGCGAGTAACTACCGGTGACAGTACCCATGACTCGGCGGGGGATCACGGAGACACCGTTGGGAGTCATGTACGTATGCATACGTCGAAAGGCGAGGGTCAGAGCTAGGCACTCGTGCTTTCGGGATAGCGTATGATACGTGATCAGGATTTCTGTGTCGATGCTTGGCACATGGTTTTCATGATATTTCTTTAACACCTTTGTATATATAACAGGGGATTTAGCCGTTGTTATATATACCCTTACACCAATATTAGTGGAATGGGACGCTAATATATGTGTATTGCCCCCATCATATTTATTTCTGTACATATTTACCTTTAGGATGTTAGATTCTTACTTGAGATTTGACTTGGGATATTAGGTGATTCATTGAGATTGGATATTGGACATACCTATGTGATTACTAATTTGTACATTCGGGATATAGGAAATTACTCGATATTGTACATTGAGGAGATGTGAGACTTATATGATGTGAGAGCCCGATGTAGGGGCTGATTTGAGGAATTGGGATTTGAGTGTCTTGATGGATTGTGATCCTACCACGATGACAGGATTCCGTGGATGACATATTTCACTCCATATCTCGTACCTTTTCACCTATGCACTGTTCCATGTTTTAGGAGTACCTGTTAGTGTACCCTTCATGATAGATGCATATTTGCCTTCTCTTATTCCTATTGCATAGTTATTGCACACTATTGTCATGTTATTATTGCTTTACATATTGATTGTACCTGCTAGTGTACTTTCCATTATTCAGCATTTGCATGACATGTTATTACTGTAATCGTATATCTTAGATTCATGCTATACGTACATTCCTGCGATTACCTGCATATGTTATCTACTATTCACGAGTTGGCAACTCACCCCCGTTGTGCCACAGGTGTTTCAGGTTGTTCCCCAGATAGTCGAGGCAGGCTATTCTGCTATTCAGCTATCATCTTTTACTACAGATATCACATCGGCTCACAGTTTACTATTTTTGCTTAGGTGGGTTGGATGATTATCTATATTTCATATTGTACATTCGTTGTATCTTGTACTCTCCATCTACTATCATGTTGTTGACCTAGAGACTTGGTGAGGACGATATTGTATATTATTTATGGATTTTTTGTCTTATATATACAGCTTTCTCTCCGTTGTCTTTATTTCTTCGCTACGGCGTTGTATATTTGTGTTGTATTCATCTTGGCTACTTTTTACAAAAAGGGGGTGTTGCTGAAATTTTAAAGAAAGAAAGTGGGACTTTTAAAGAATTTGGGTTGCGATTTCAAATGTATCAAAAACTTATATTATCTTTTCCGTATTTTTATGGTTTAGATTTCTGGGTTTTGGCTTTCTTTTACTGCGTTACGTCTTTAGGCGTTGCGTAGTATTAGGGCCGTCACGGGCCAATTTTGGGTCGTGACATCAACATATGAAATATTGGATATACTAAGAGGTTCGTGCTTTAAATTCAGCCAGTAATGAAAAACACGGATTCAACGGTCGTGATGAATAGACAAACCCACATCTCTAGACCCCTATGAGAGCGGCAAGCAACCCTGCCAATTCTAGAGTCAGGAGACCCGGTCTCGACTCCTTGAGATGGTCTCCAACTGGACTCTAGCAACCGGTTACTTGTGCTCCCCGCCTTGGGTCAATCCTAATACGGGAAAGTAAATAATAAATATCAATGGTGATATCATCCTCAACCCGGAAGTGTCCCAATAAAAGAATATTACATACATTTTTATATGAATGAAAATTAAAAAACTCCCATCTCACGCAAAAAACCCCGTCTATTCAATCACGAAGATCCAATATAACATATCACAGCAACCCATAAACATCTCATGTCATCAACGTTAGTAAATATGCGTATCTGGAATGTCGTTGACATATAGCAACGATATCGGGGATACACCACATATTACACTTACGGTCGCAGAAAAGAAATGAAAAACTACAATAATTAAAATCCACAAATTCCTTAGACATTATAAACCTGGAATATCTCATATTCTGAATTTCATGCCTAACCCTATAAACCTTACATTTTAGTCTCAAATTGAAAACTCTTTTCAATAAGCAGTCGGATAGTTCAACAAGATTCCCGACTAAGTGTTCGCGTACTATACGTGATTGCGATGAAGTTTTGATCCGAATACTCTATGGCAATCAATCAAACCGAGACTAAAACGCTTGATTTACAATTACAAACTAGTTTTCAGAAAACTAATAATTATGGATTCCAAATATTGTATCACATATCATCAAAATCTAGACGATGTTAAACATTTCAATCGATTTATCAAACACCCACAAATCCCAGAGACCTCAACAACTTGAGCATCACTAAAAACACCCAAAAAGTGTTAAATATGATACTGGAGCAGCACAAGAAAAATGATGCCAGAAAGACAAAAAGTTGCGGCGGAACCGCGGCCAAACTAGGGGTTAGGCCGCGGTTCCGCGGCTCTTTAATGGAATTGGCGTGTCGAATTTCTTGGGGCTCCAACAAAAACCCTGCACGATTTTCTGCATATTTTTAATCTCAAAAATTTCAACTTTTGAAAAATGGACAGAAACTTGGTAAAATGCGGGTTTCGAAACTCGATCGAACACTTAAACATCGTAAAGACTTCCCCTAATATTCTAGCTTGGCTCTGATACCATGAAAGTGTATCCTAGCACCACCACAAGGTTTTAACCGGCATTAAGCATGCAATTTTCAAATTTTCATGGTGCTAGGCTACACTATCCAAATATCTAACTAGATTATTAAGGTTAATGTTGATGATATCACAAACTAATCTAAGTGAAAGAAACAACCACCTTTGAAGACCAAGTCATTCACTTCTAAAGCTCCGGGTAGTAGTCCCTACAACTCCTCTAGGCTCCACTTGAAGAATGAACGAGCTTCCTTCGCGATCTTCGTGTCGAAGATGATCCACCTTGAAGCTTCTCTAATTCAAGCTACCTCTTCACTAATCTTTCATTAGTGAAAGAAAACTCCCTAATTTAAATGGCTAATCTAAAGTAGGATAATGAAGTAGGGGTATTAGCTCACTTAGAATTATCTAAAGCCCTAGAGTTCACAACACATGTGAGGGTTAGGACTAGAAGCAAGAGGAAGAAGAAGGTGGAGAATGGAGAGAGCTAAAGAAAATATGTGCTCAAGAAAAAGCAAGTCTAGAATGGATTAAAAAACATTTTCCTCACTTATTGAAGCATACAATATATCTCAATAATAAAATGGAACCATACTTCAATAGTGCAAACAAATGAAAAAACAATTGTTTAAGCCATGCCTCACCACTCCTTAAATATCTCCCTTTTTCCACCACTTTATTTCTATTTTCTAAAAAATAGAAATACCATGCTTCATATATATATAAAGATAAGAAAGTTATTAGTGAGCAATAATATTAGTTAATATATAATTATATCAAATATATATATATATATATATCATATTATTAAATCAACACTTGATTCAATAATCCGGTTATATCACATATAACCGACTAATATCATTTATCTGTATATCACATTATCAAATCAACACTTGATTTAATAATCTGGTTATATCACATATAACCTGACCAATAACAATTGTCGCTAGATTAGAATACGGTATCACATACTCGTATTTAATCAGGCTTCCGCACATATCCGCATATGTGCCCTACTTCGTTTCTCTTGAACTAGAAAACCTCTGTGTAGGACTCTAAGGACTCGTCAATACACCAGCAGTAGGTAATGATCACATCAGTTACCCACATGACGTCAGTGGCACTAGCTGAACGTAACGTCTACCCAGGTATTGAGCGATTAGAAGATCAACAAGCAAGTTGGTCCAAACTCCCATAAAGCCTATAAGTAACACTTACCGTACAGTCCGAGCTCTTCGTCTGATATGTCGCATATCGAGTCTAGGGGTGGAATCGTCAGACCCCGGTAACTTGATAAGTCATGTCGATTTATGGCTCATAACGGTTTGAGAAACTACTAATAACACTTACCAGTATATCTCATCAGCCCTGGATAGGGACTTACTATTATAGCCAATCGAGCATAGATCAACATCAACTCCCTATACCGGGAGAGACGAAACCGCTCCTATCACTCACTGCCTCCTTGTGACTTGGGAATGTACCCAAAATCCACCTCTTTGCACGGCTCCTTTGATCCATGGTAGGGAGGAAATCAAAGCACAGCGGGAACCACACAAGACACTATGACGATCTCAGGTCTACAGACTAACCTGTACCAGTGTCACCAGAGAACTGCTATCTGACGATAGGTATGGTACCATCTAGGAGTTCTTGATGAGTCATGTTCGGTGTACCCATTCTCTAATGAGCACCTGTGTAAAATCTTTGATGTCAAACACCAATGTTTATGGGATCAACCATCGCCCCGTACAGGGTCAAGAAACGTACACACTAGTCTACTCTGGAATATCGATGCCCTGTCTCAATATCCCCTCGATTAGGAACAATTAAAGGATGTGCTTATGGACTACATAAGCCCGAGTAGTATGATCCGTATCATAGTCCTGGTAGTCAAGCAAACATCCTAAGGGCTTTATCAACATGTATCAGAGAAACAGTATAATAATACAAGTGTACATGTTAAGATAAAGAGCAACCAGATAGCATACTATCATGTCGAACAAGAAAGACCTCTATATATATGTCCAAGCATCCACTATATCATCCAATAATGGCCTCTAGGGCATATATATACCTAACAGCTTCAGTAGTGAGCACAAATGAATTGAAAATTCATTTTTCAACACTATTTAGGCATGGCTCTCACCATACTCTCCCCCACCTCACTTTACACCTCATTTTCCATTTACGAATAAATGGAAAAATCAAGAATAAAGTGTTCACCTTCTAGAATGTTTTCCGTATAAAATACGGATAACAGTCTACTGTATATACATATATGCATTCGCATAAAAACACGAATACCCAAAGAGATAGAATAACACAAAGAACATAATACTAGAATATACATATCGAAATATATATATGTAAATTATTAAATCAATACCTGATTTAATAATCCGGCTCAAAACCCTAGCCGATTAGTATTATCAACTGTCCGATTGAAAGTCCGGATACATAGTACCATCAATCAATCGGAACCCTGCACGTATCCAATACGGCTTACTACATCATTTCGCCTGAACAAGGAAAACCCTCTGTGTGGAACTCTAAAGACTCGACAGTATGTCGGCAGTGAGTTACTGGATAAATCCATAACCACAAGCACGTCAGTGGCACTAGCTATACGTAACGGCTACCCGGGTACCTATCGAAAAAGAAGTCCGACGAGCAAACTCATCCGGATCCCTACTGAGCCTATCCGTGACAATCTCCGTACAGTCCGGTCTCTTCGTCTGAGAGTATCGCATACCGGGTCTAGGTATAGTAAACAACATACCCTAATAACCCGATAATTCGTGCTGATGCGGTTCAGGACCAATCCAGAAAACTACTGATCAATCTATCAGTAAATCCCAACAGCCTTGTGTTCATATCAGAATTTTGCATTATTATATTCCCCATTCTTAATCATATTACAAATAAATAGGTGCTTTTGATCCATGTCTGCTAAATAGTTGCAGGTTATAGCTTCTCAGAACAATACAGTGAAATTCATGAAAAGACGCTACAAATGTAAGACTACGACCAACAAATAGATGAATCAATATGATGCCGCCTACTAGTTTAAGGAACAAACAAAGATCAATGAACAGTTCAATTGCATAAAGCATAAGGGCAGCACAGGATTAAAGACTTCAATGCGGAGCTCACGGCGAAAAATCCACAACATTCTGCACTGTGGAAATCTGGAAGAAAATAGAAGATATTCTGAGGAACCAAGTGAAGAAAACAGAAGGAAAAGGCAACATGAAGCAACCCTGAAGAAATGATCCAGAGAGCCAACCAAACGGCCGCGGAACCGTAGCCAAACATGGCTTTCTGCAGCAGTTCCGCGGCCGTGCAGTGCACGTGTCGATGCACATGTCGGTGGCTGTCGGTGCTTTGACCCGGCTTTCTTAGGGTAGTCTTGTAATTTTATGTATGGATCAGATGTAAAACCTAGGTTTTCTCCTATCTATAAATAGGAAAGCCGAAAGCCTAATTAGGCATGCCACTTTTTAATTTCTACATTAAATTTTCATTCTATTGTAATCATCAAGAGGTGTCAATAAAAAAAGTTTTTTTATCTTGCAATTCTCCATTTGAATTTAATTTCTGCAATTTTTTATCTGTCTTTATTTATCTACAAGTTAATCAGGTTATTAAAACAAAAATTATAAAAATGAATTTCATCGTAACTTTCCTAATGAGTGAGTAATTCCTCACTTATTAGGGTTAGGATTGGGTAGGTTTGAGAGATGGAAATCTGATTCATACGAAAGAGTGTGTTTGTAGTTTAACCGCAATCAATAACGGTGTCGCACGTAGCTAGACCGAGATGAGTACGGGTCGTCCTCTGGGAAACGTGGAACCTTTTACTTTTACTTTAGATGTGTTGAGAAAGAGAGGAGGGACAAAGAATTTTATAGAAAGATTTCTAGATCTATGTTAAACAAGAATATAAAATATAGATCTAGATTATTTTAAAGATGTAATTAATATAATAAGAGGGCTTGTAGGGTTCGTTAGGATTTAGTAGTTATGGACGATTAATTAAAAGTTACCCTTTTTATCCATTAATAGATTTAGAACTAGAACGACGGTGATGCGTGTAGATTAGGGTTTCTGGAGGGAAAAGGAATCCCACTCTTAACCCTTATCTTGACACGGAACTCCGTTCATTATCTAGCCTTTACCAAAACAATCATTAATCTAATCTCTAATCGTGGTCGGAACTAGCAAAGAATTGCTAGCGCGCCCTGTTGGAGATAGTGCCCTCAGAGTCAATTATTAGGTCACAGGTACGTGATTGTAATGATTGAGGGAGGACCTATCCCGATAGGACAGTCTTACTCGAGATGATAGTATGCTATCTGGTTTACCTTTATCATCGTGTACTGCTTTAGGTGACATGACACGTCGCTATTACACGTTGATAGAGGCCCTAGGATTCTTGCTTGACCACCAGCAGTATGAGGGCGATCATATAAGTGGGAGCTGGGGGTCTACAAGCATATCCTTAAAAGGTCCCTAGTCGTGGGAGTTTCGAGACTGGGCATCGATACTCCATTAGTAGACTAGTGTATACAGTCGAGACCCCGACGAGGGGCGGTGGCTGGTCTCACAAGCCACTGGTGTCAGTTGGATCACCTAAGATGTATACAGGTGCTCATTGGGTTATGAGTACACCGGACAGGACTCGCCGGGAACATGCTAGTTGGTCATATACCAGACGTCAGATGGCAGTTCCCTGGTGACATGTGTGCAGGTTAGTTCATCGACCTGGGGATCGTCATTTGTCTCGTGTGAGTTCCCACTGTACTTTGATTACTACCCTACCACGGCTCAAAGGAGTCGTGCAAACAGGTTTTAGTTGGGTACAGTCCCGAGCCACATGGAGGCAGTGAGCGTATCTTCAGGGGGTTCGTCTCTCCCGGTATTGGGGGTGAGGTCGTGCTGTGTCTAGGAGAGCCATTACACAAAGTCCTTGGCCAAGGCAAGGAGATTTACTGGTAGGTATTCCAGTAGTATCTCAGGGTGTTCTGGGCTACACTCCGACACGACTTGTACCGCTTTTGGGGGTCTGACTTTTACCAACCCCCTAGGCCCGCCATGCGATACTCATAGACGAACGGACCGGACTGCACGGATATTGTCACTGACAGGCTCAGTAGGGTGTCAGGATGAGTTCGCTCATCGACGTCCCTTTTGGTCAATAGCTGGTGGCCCGTTACGTATTGGCTTATACCTCTGACGTGCTAGTGGTTAAATCCACAGCCATAGTATTGACGAGTCTTTAGAGTCCACCACACTTTCAGTTACTCAAGTTTCGGGCGAAACGCTGTAGAGGCCGTATGGAGATATGGCAGGGTCCGATCAGATACGTGCGGTATTGCACGGATCAGGATCGGACGGTTTGTACTAGTAGCCGTATAGGTATATGGCAGGGTTCGATCAGATACGTGCGGTATTGCACGGATCAGGATCGAACGGATATTACTAGCCGGCTTTGGTTTAAGCCGGTCCTAGTTTAGTACAGTGTAGATTTTGTCTCTTTGCATTTGTATCCGGACGGAATACAGATGCGGGTGTGTATGCACAGTATCGGGGTTTTCCTGTAATTTATTACGGGACCAGTTTTCTGGAGTTGCCAGTTTGCATTCCGTTCCGGCCGGTTTTCCTTTGTTCTTTCCCGGCCGGACTTTTCCGATGGAGGGGGTTATTTGCAATTGTGCAAATAATCTTTGTGGAGGGGGTTTCTTGCACTTGTCTTGATTATGATAGCTTTCTTTTCTTTGCACCATAACTTGCTTTGACTTGTGATTTGATGAGGGTATGGTTTGCAAAAGTGCAAGCATGGTGCATGTTTCTTTGTCCCTTGGATGTGGTCACCTCTTCCATTCTCCTACACTCACCTCCCTTAAGGTTTTATATTCATTCCTCCTCCTTTTCTAAGTTCATAAGTTTTTCTATGGTTGAGAGAGAAGAAAAGAGAAGGAGAGAGCTTCAT
Source organism: Agapanthus africanus (assembly GCA_030015575.1). Classification (NCBI taxonomy): domain Eukaryota; kingdom Viridiplantae; phylum Streptophyta; class Magnoliopsida; order Asparagales; family Amaryllidaceae; genus Agapanthus; species Agapanthus africanus. The sequence goes on along the minus strand of CM057338.1, from coordinate 822,682,784 downwards.
CCTTGAGAGTGATTCTTGATCTCTTTTCATGCCAAGAAAAATGAAAGCACCATTTTTCATACCTTCATTCCTCCATCTTCAAAAGGCAACCAAAAACCCCAATGAGACATAGACCCTACACTTCCTACAGCACATCTTGAGCATGTCGAGTTGCCGGCTTCATGCTCGAGTTGCCTCGGTATTGAGGCGGGAGCCCGTAAAAGACGAAGGCGATGTGGTGCCCTTTCCGACGAGGAGGAGACGGACGGAGATCCCGCGAGGAGATCGGAGTGGAGATGAAGACCGGAGGACTTGGATCGTCGGTATACATCTCTTCCCTTTCTTATTAGTAGCTTAGACTTGTTAATGGTTACGATCCGGAGTTTAGTGCGCGGTGGTGCCGGTTTGCAAAGTCCGCAAAATTTAAGTTATTCACCGCTTCCGCATTCCGGCGTCGGATTGACGGCCGGGGCGCCGCCGTGCACTTACAGTGGTATCAGAGCCTCCCCATTAACTTAGTCTAGCTTTGTGTAATGTGTTTGCATTTCCGATCGATCAAAAAGTTCCAAAACTGCATTTTACCCACGACAGTTTCTGTTGAAATTTTTCAGTCTCGAAAAATTTTTCAGGTTGTAAAATATTGATGTACTGGATAATCTAAGAGTTCTGTAAAAATTTGATGAAGTAACTCCACAGTTGGAGCGCGGAACCGCCGCGAAAACCACCTTTGTGCGGCCCTTCCGCCGCGCACTATTCACATCGCTTCACCATTTTTTTACAGAGGCCTTCTGGGCTTAAAATATGGGCTTTGGAATATTAAAGTTGGGCCAATTGTTTCTGTGAGTGCTACAGTTTTCTTTGGGGCCCACTTGTTAATTGTTTGATCAATCGGAAATTTTTTAAACACATTTTTCACAGTATTTACATTATATCTGCGACCGTGAATGTCACTCGATCGGTAAATCCGGTCTAACTGCTATAGCCCGGTTAGACGGATTTGCGAACGTGACTTTCACGTTGATGTTCTATGTATTTGCTGTGATGTTGCGGATCGGTCGTGGGGATAGCCTGGATGCAATGCTAGTACTGTGTTGTCGTATTATGTACATTTGATATTGCGGGGCGAGCGTCCGACATGTGGACTGCCGTCACTGCCTGTTTGTATTATTATTTTGGGGCACGACCTGGTTGCGGTCGATGTACCCGGTGTATGTATATTTTACTTTCTGTACTAGGATTGCCCCGCGGAGAGGTGCACGGATAGCCGGGTTCTGGAGGGCAACAAGCCCGCATCTCATGGCATTGAGACGGAGGGGGCTTCACTCTAGGATTGGCGGGCTATTCGCCGCACTCATAGGGGGTACAGGTTGACCCAGGAGGGGTGCCCAAGTTGCCGGATTCCGTGAAGTGCTGGGTGGTCCATTCACGGCGCTGAAGGGGGCTGCCTCGCTTCAGGTTTTGGCGGGTGACTTGCCGCGCCCGTAGGGGTCTAGGATTTCATTGCACAGGCTATCCACACGACCAGGGGAACGTCGGGTTTCAGCAGTGGCTCTGTGAAACCCGGGGATCCCAGATATCTGTATTGTTTCTGTGATGCTGTACACTTCTCTGTGATGTTGCATTTCTTTCACGCCTTGAGCGAAATATAATATATTGGTATATATATTAGTAGATGTTGTATATGTTTTACATCCGCGCTAGTCCAGTCCCCGCTCTGTCGTTAGTTAGCTAACCTAACGGGTAATGACGGGACCCAGTGGCGAATGCGGATGGCATATACGTACATCAGTATATTTTCGTTCTTTTTGGTGTGATCAATTGATGGGACTGCATTGATTCGGATCAATGCAAGTTAAAAACAAACCTAATCTGATGTTGTTGGAACACTTTTTCAAAAAAAAGCTGTTATTGCAAGGACGTTTACTTTTGTTTTGCATCGTGGTATTCATTTAGAATATCCTGCTCCTCAGTCGACGAGGCAAGGGCCGAGATCCCTTCACCGGGAGTGACCCCTTGGACAAAAAGTTTGCGTCAGGGCATTAACTTCACTATAGCCGATTACTTTTGCTTTGCACCGTGGTATTCAGTTGGAATATCCTGCACCCCATTCTACGGGGAAAGAGCCGAGATCCCTTCACCGGGAGTGACCTCTTTAGCAACGGTTTTTCGTCACTATATTTTTAAAAGCTATCAGTTCCTTCAACGATATCAAGTTCTTTACGTTAAAGGTTTTCGCCAGAAACCATTCGTAGCCCTCCGTCGTTTCAGACGGGTAGCACGTAGTATTCATGCTATGTTTGTTGGCCTTCGTCAAGGCATAGTGTATGGTAGCTGCTTGTTGCCTTTCTGCAGCATAGATAGATGCGTTGGTTTGGGACAGTCGTATAGCCTTGTTGGCCTTCGTCAAGGGCTTGTACGGGTGGATTCAAATTAACCTGGAGAATGACGGGTAGAACTTGACATGTGACTTATGATTTGTTGGCCTTCGTCAAGGTCATAAGAGCATGGGGCAGAAATCACATCGGGAGTTTCAAAAGTACTGAAACTTGCCAGATATGCGCATACCTTCTGGAGTGTGATACCGTGAGCGGATTCCGTCACGTTATCATGCGATGAGAGTTGGATCCCGATTCCCACTGATGAGTTAGTTTACTCCTCGGGTGACCCCGACTAATTCTTCTTTCAGGTTTGGAGGAGAATTTGAGGTACAGTGGGAGGATTCCAGATTAGATAAATTGGTAACCATTCTGATCTAGGTTAGAGTGCACGCTGAGTGTTTCTTTTCTCTCTCTCTTTGGCAGCGACCATTGACCCGACCCTAAGACTTTGACTCAGTGACCAAGTTGACCGAACCTTCTTTACACCGGCTTTTGGATTGTCAGAGTTGCAGACCTCATTGCCACTCCTACTTTTACCCTTTTCTCCAGGACACCCCGTATTACTGCGAACGTCCACTTCCATTGGACAAAGCCATCGTATGGTTAGATACGAACTCGAAGGAATTCGAGGATGGTTTCCGGTTCTGGAGAAAACGGATAGGATTATTCAGTTGTCTTTTCCCTTTTACCTTTTCTCAAGTTATGAGTACTCCTTGGTTTAGGAGATAGTACACCTATTATGCAGATTGGATAGTCTTCTTCCAAACCTTAAGCTGGTGCCGACCGGTAGGGAATGGAGAAAACCAATTAGCCTAAACGGTGTGCAGAAGGTATTAAGATTAAGACAAAGCAAGGGATTAGTAAGAGGGCAAAGTAAATTGCAACAGATATTCACGACCAAACCAAATATTTCGTTACCACTCCCACATCACCTTTGTATTTCTCCAGGACACTCCGTATCACTACGAAGATCCACAGTTTATTTGGATACTCCATCGTATGGTTATATACGAACTCGAATGGAACTTGTTCCAGTTCGGGGATGGATTCTGGTTCAGGAGAAATAGGAATAAGGTTTATTCGGTTGTCTTTTATCTTCACCCTCTCTCATTGCAAGTGTTCCTAGGATTGGGACAGTACACCCCTTATGCTCATTGGATAGTCTTCTTCCAAACCATAGGCTGGTGCCGAACGGTAGGGAAGGAAGAAAACCATTCGGCCTAAAAGGGTGTGCAGAAGGTAAAGACTAAAGACATATGAAGGGATTTGGAGAGGTGGCAAAGAACTATACGGTTACAGTCGTGAATCTGGAAGAGGCATTACTAGGAATACCAGAATACCCCATCGGAACATTTCAATGTTTCAGTTTCACTGTGTAATGTTAAAGGAAAACTGATTTCCCGATTAGATACTTACTCCAGGGTATGTATTTACCAGGTACGATTCTCACATCTGTATGGTTTTACAGATGATGAGTGGGAGTAAGCTATTGGGAATTAGGTGATTGTCCTCGTTATATCGGGATTCGTTGTAATCGGTGATATTTGAGGAAGTCACCTGGGTTATTTGCCGGACGGCAAGTATTTGGTTTTGAATATCCGCTGTTATGCACCAATTTCAAATTGATATATCTGTACGTCTATTTTCATAGAGTGAGATATACCTTTCTAAAATTATGTCTACGACATTTACCTATATCAGTGGATGGTTAGGTAAGGAGCATTAAACAGCGGTGTAATTCTTCTTAACCATAGGTACAGTTTTCGACCTACGACACACAGTGAATGAGTTATCAGACTCAAAGGACTTATACAGAGTATTGTATGTTGTCCAGGGTCCATCAGGACAGAGGGGTTGGTCCTCATACTATATTCTGTTTACTTTTAACTTCTCTAGTTCTTAGACATGTGTTTCGTAGAAACACAGGGTCTAAGTTTTGAGGAGTTATAGGTATTTGAATAGAGTAGAGAACCAGGTGTAGCAAGTATCGGGATTCTTCAAAGTGATCGAAGATGTAGATACTTGTGTATGGTATTCAGTTGATAGTAATGATAAAGAGATCTTTCTTCTCTTTCAGGTTACTCATAATTGGAAGTATTCCTAAGTTGAGTAACGCTGATCGGCCTCCTTCCATTTAGTTGACATGTGCTGGGGACAGCTGCATGATTTGAATCTGGTTCAATTAAATCAGTGCCTCTGTTTCTATATTGGATATAGAACAGTTCATATCTTAACGATGTTAAGGTACGGGGAGTTGTCCGGCTTATGATTAAAACCAGACACTAGACAACTCAAGGCACGTTTCTGTAATGGCTGTTTGTGGGTTGACCCAGGCTATGACGAGGGTTGACTTTCTACCATCTGGATGAACAATAGCAATATTGTTCTAGACTCGCCACAGTTTTATTAAAAATGGATTTTTTCAGAAAACAGTAGTGGGAGTATGGTAGAACTGGAAGTGATTCCAGAACCACAAACGATTACTGAAGATTTGATAAGGAACCTAAAGATTCAATCTGGATTGACATTCCATTGGCCACTCCGCAGATAAGGTGGGTAACTTCAGGCACCTGAGAGGTACTAATACGGTAGCCTCAAGGACGGTGACAGGGAAGTTCTTGCTTACCCACAAATACCATTGCTGTTGTTCCAGGCTGCGAGACCCGGCAGGAGGATGAGTATAGCGTCGTTCTAAACTAGTTTTAGAAGTGTACGTCTATATGACTCTGCCAGAGGGTTGTCGTAGTCAGTGGGAGCAGCGGAAGCATTGGTGGATAGGTTGCTTATGTCTATTTATAGACTAGAGCAGATATAGCGGAGATAGATCATCTATTTCTGACGTGACAGTCATGAGTTTGACTTCATCAGAATAGGGGATGGATCTGTTGAGAAGGTAATAGGGTATGATGTCCTGGTATCTGGATGACATACACAGAATAGGAAAAGAAACTCCTATACTACAATCGGTTATACTTTGGTCGTCACACAGTGGTTTCTCCACAAAGGACATGGATTTTATATCAGACATACTGGTTACTAGATCTGTGGTTTTAGATCTAGATTTGGGTGGTTTCCCAATCAGGGTACTTGACAGCATTCTAAGAGTATTTAGGATGGACAACTCCTGGCACGGTAGTGTACCTGCAGGTAATGGAGTCACCCTCTCTAAAGGTGTCTTACAGACTAAAGGGGAGAGGGACGTGCATGATTGGCAGATCACTTGCTTAGGCAAGTGAGTCAATCATGAGATGTCAAGTACCACACCAGATGTTGTTCTTGCACTAGATGCAATAAGTTGACATTAATCCAATCCTGGAGAAACAGTCGGAAGCAGTTTTAGAACATAAGTGGATGTTCTAGGGATATGATAACGACAGCCTCATTCAGGAGACGGTTATCATTCCAGGCTTCCAAGGTGACATGGACGACAAGGAGGTTGTCAGAGTTATAGTTTTTCCTTCTGATGAGGGGCAGTATTTTGGACAGGTGGTCCAAGGCAATACTGAGGGAGGCATGGCGCGCAGGACACTGATTAAGTTCAGTTGTCAATACAGTCTAAGAAGTTTGGATTTGGAGTTCATTTATGAGCTACGTCCCATCAGACATCCAGACATATTCTAAGACTGATTTTGCTCATTTCGGGAGATGGCTTTCTCCGCGAACTTGAGATATAGAGAGACATAGAAAGAAACAACAAAGCGGATCCACTCGCTGAGGCTATTCCTCGAACGCAATAGTTTCGCAAACAGGCTTTGTGAGACTGACTAGTAGAGGAGTTGGGTGTTCGGTATCACACGGGCTGTGAGTATGCGACATCGCAATAATTAGCCTTGAGTGCAAGTGGGAGATTGTTGGAGATAGTGCCCTCAGAGTCAATTATTAGGTCACAGGTACGTGATTGTAATGATTGAGGGAGGACCTATCCCGATAGGACAGTCTTACTCGAGATGATAGTATGCTATCTGGTTTACCTTTATCATCGTGTACTGCTTTAGGTGACATGACACGTCGCTATTACACGTTGATAGAGGCCCTAGGATTCTTGCTTGACCACCAGCAGTATGAGGGCGATCATATAAGTGGGAGCTGGGGGTCTACAAGCATATCCTTAAAAGGTCCCTAGTCGTGGGAGTTTCGAGACTGGGCATCGATACTCCATTAGTAGACTAGTGTATACAGTCGAGACCCCGACGAGGGGCGGTGGCTGGTCTCACAAGCCACTGGTGTCAGTTGGATCACCTAAGATGTATACAGGTGCTCATTGGGTTATGAGTACACCGGACAGGACTCGCCGGGAACATGCTAGTTGGTCATATACCAGACGTCAGATGGCAGTTCCCTGGTGACATGTGTGCAGGTTAGTTCATCGACCTGGGGATCGTCATTTGTCTCGTGTGAGTTCCCACTGTACTTTGATTACTACCCTACCACGGCTCAAAGGAGTCGTGCAAACAGGTTTTAGTTGGGTACAGTCCCGAGCCACATGGAGGCAGTGAGCGTATCTTCAGGGGTTCGTCTCTCCCGGTATTGGGGGTGAGGTCGTGCTGTGTCTAGGAGAGCCATTACACAAAGTCCTTGGCCAAGGCAAGGAGATTTACTGGTAGGTATTCCAGTAGTATCTCAGGGTGTTCTGGGCTACACTCCGACACGACTTGTACCGCTTTTGGGGGTCTGACTTTTACCAACCCCCTAGGCCCGCCATGCGATACTCATAGACGAACGGACCGGACTGCACGGATATTGTCACTGACAGGCTCAGTAGGGTGTCAGGATGAGTTCGCTCATCGACGTCCCTTTTGGTCAATAGCTGGTGGCCCGTTACGTATTGGCTTATACCTCTGACGTGCTAGTGGTTAAATCCACAGCCATAGTATTGACGAGTCTTTAGAGTCCACCACACTTTCAGTTACTCAAGTTTCGGGCGAAACGCTGTAGAGGCCGTATGGAGATATGGCAGGGTCCGATCAGATACGTGCGGTATTGCACGGATCAGGATCGGACGGTTTGTACTAGTAGCCGTATAGGTATATGGCAGGGTTCGATCAGATACGTGCGGTATTGCACGGATCAGGATCGAACGGATATTACTAGCCGGCTTTGGTTTAAGCCGGTCCTAGTTTAGTACAGTGTAGATTTTGTCTCTTTGCATTTGTATCCGGACGGAATACAGATGCGGGTGTGTATGCACAGTATCGGGGTTTTCCTGTAATTTATTACGGGACCAGTTTTCTGGAGTTGCCAGTTTGCATTCCGTTCCGGCCGGTTTTCCTTTGTTCTTTCCCGGCCGGACTTTTCCGATGGAGGGGGTTATTTGCAATTGTGCAAATAATCTTTGTGGAGGGGGTTTCTTGCACTTGTCTTGATTATGATAGCTTTCTTTTCTTTGCACCATAACTTGCTTTGACTTGTGATTTGATGAGGGTATGGTTTGCAAAAGTGCAAGCATGGTGCATGTTTCTTTGTCCCTTGGATGTGGTCACCTCTTCCATTCTCCTACACTCACCTCCCTTAAGGTTTCATATTCATTCCTCCTCCTTTTCTAAGTTCATAAGTTTTTCTATGGTTGAGAGAGAAGAAAAGAGAAGGAGAGAGCTTCATCCTTGAGAGTGATTCTTGATCTCTTTTCATGCCAAGAAAAATGAAAGCACCATTTTTCATACCTTCATTCCTCCATCTTCAAAAGGCAACCAAAAACCCCAATGAGACATAGACCCTACACTTCCTACAGCACATCTTGAGCATGTCGAGTTGCCGGCTTCATGCTCGAGTTGCCTCGGTATTGAGGCGGGAGCCCGTAAAAGACGAAGGCGATGTGGTGCCCTTTCCGACGAGGAGGAGACGGACGGAGATCCCGCGAGGAGATCGGAGTGGAGATGAAGACCGGAGGACTTGGATCGTCGGTATACATCTCTTCCCTTTCTTATTAGTAGCTTAGACTTGTTAATGGTTACGATCCGGAGTTTAGTGCGCGGTGGTGCCGGTTTGCAAAGTCCGCAAAATTTAAGTTATTCACCGCTTCCGCATTCCGGCGTCGGATTGACGGCCGGGGCGCCGCCGTGCACTTACACGCCCGATTAGGATGTTAATGATTCTTTTGATAAAGTTCATAAACTTTATAAGACTTAAAAATGGTTTAATTATTTTCATCGTCCATTAGCCTACTCTAATCTTACGAACCCTAACAAGCGGAGAATTACTCGCGCATGTTGGGAGAAAAAGATGAAAAGAAAGAGAGGGAAAACATAATGTAAAATGCAAAAGAATTAAATAAAATAACTACCTTTATTAATCAACTTGAACAATCTACACTTTGATTCCTTAGAAAATGATTACAAAGACTAGTTTGCTTCTCGATCTCTTCCAAGGAGGTAGACGAACAGTTGATGATCAGCCTGGATGCGTGAGCGTCAGGGGCTTCGTGATCTCTTCGGCTTGATAGCTTTTCCAAGAGGCTCTCGGTGCCTTTTTATAGTGCAAAGCCAGAATCTTATTGTTGGAAACTTGGTAAAATATAGCTTGGATTCACACCAGAAAATCTTGCCTTCCGATTCCACAAAAGTGCGGCTGATCCGCGGCCCAAGGGTGGGTTTGGCCGCGGATCCGCGCTCAATGGATGAGATCTTTTGATCAATTTTCTTTGGCTCTCTGATTTTGACATTTGGCAATCCTAGGCATCTTTAGAATTCAGAAATCTTCTCTCGGTTGCTTCCAGACTTGGTCTCCAAGTTTTGCTTCTTAATTTGGCAAGTTTTCTTCAACAAATTGATTTGTTTGTTAAATCCTTCATAACAACTTGGAAATATTCTGCACAACAACTCAAATAAGATTTTAGTAGACTTTGTTCTACTAGGATTAGATCAATAATATTATTTGCATACATTTTCCTACCAAATGATAATTAACATATATTAACACATGGAAAATAATGTTTTTACACATAAACCCTCATATGTATAATATATCATATTAAAGTCCTTTTTTAATATAAAAATGGTAGGAAAAATGTACTACAAATGTGCAGTTTTATCGACTGAACAAATACCCCCAAACTTATCTTTGATCGTCCCGAGCAAACTAGTTTATTTTAAAAGGAGAAAAAGAAAAGAGAAAACTAAGCACACTTTCGTAGGCAGACAGGATTGCACTGAGCATGTGCAACAAGCCGTTAAACCTCTAGGTGTCCCTAGTAGGAGGAGTGTTGTCTCCTGAGGGTTTTCAGCGGATTACACCCACAAAATCCTATAACAAAAGAAAGATGGTGAAATTTACATATAAAGACAAGAACCATAAAAGAAATACTTTGAAAAGAAGAGTTTCCAACTATACTAGCTTTTTAGTTGTCATGAGCCCTATCTTAATAGTCATGAAAAAATGTTAGAAATCACATCATCCCTCAATAAAACATCGTCTTTATTCTTCATTCCTACCTTTCATCCAAACATTGATCATATAACCCCACGTGTGTGTAAAGAACATCCCTACACTCGGAGAATTCAATTCAAGCTATCATACGCTTGTCCATCTGCCTTAGTACTTTTTAATTTAATGAATATTAAGATTTGCTCACACATTTTCATGCGATCGTTAATACTTCTTGAGGTACTAACAGACCGATTACTTATGTGCTTGCTGATTAGGTGATAATATTTTCCTCGTCTTGCACCACCTAAGGCTTAGCAGTGACTCCCAGACCAGGTGGCCTTAGGGCACTAGGTGAAGAGGCACCCTCGCTATATTATTTTATTGCTGCCTTGGCGATAACAAAACCGGTGTTCATATTTTTCTTTTCACCATTTTTATATTTTCTTCATTTTTTTTTTCATTTCCTTCATACTTTGGCTTTTAGACAAAAGCATTTCAAGGTATCCTCTACTATCCCGAGTTTCAAGACGTGTGTAAGTGCATATAGTAGGGTATCAACATTCAAATGTTTGGCTTCCAGAATAGAAACTATTTTTCAGACTTATTTTTATCCTCAGATTAGTGACTTCCTTCATCTTACTAACCCTTGGGACAACAGCTCATAACTACTTATTACCAGTTCGTGTAAGAAAACTTCTAATTTTCTTGGTTTTCTTAAACTATTCCTATCTTTTGGATGTAATTTTTCACTTTCTACTCTTTTTTTATAAAAGAAAATTTTTGAATTTTTTTTTGAAAATATTGTGCTTATGCAAAATATGATGCAAATTGATGTGTAAATAAGCACAAACCTCCCCAAACCTGTTTACAGCAGTGTCCTCACTGATGTCATCCGTTAAGCTCAAAAACCTGTAGACTTAGGAGGAAATTATTAATGGGGGCAAGAATATATGAAAGTGAAAATCCTCCCCCAAACTTATTTTAGGCTCACAAATTTGTAAAAATCATTTTCTTTTCAAGAGCCAAAATATACCACCCCCCAAACTTTAAACAATTTTAATCTTTTAAAATCACACGAGGGGGTCAAGGTTATTGGTCAATGCCAAGCTTTGCAAAGACCGAAGGTCAACACCAACCATTCAAAAATTTTATCAATGAAGCACCAAGGTTGGTGGAAGAACATGTCACCTTTCGACGTGAAGAAGTGGGGAGGTGACAAGAGGTGTATTGGAAAAGGATTGCGTCTCAATTTGGAGAGACGACACAGTGATAGTAATGATGGATTACTCGCATTGTCATGATTGTCCAAAAGAGGGGGTGGAGGTCCAATTTCTTCATCTTGGAGTTGATTCATCTCAACACCCGTGTCTTGTAAAAATGCGAGTTCATCAGCGAAAATTTCCTCAAAGCTTTCATCGATACCCCGAAAAATAATGTCATCAGAAAAAATGGGGTGATCGTCAGACTCAATATAAAGTTCCTCATTAGATGTTGACCCGGACAACTCGGTGGAAGAGTAAATGGTTGGGTCAAACAACAACATATGAAAAGAGTCTGTATCATGAGGTTGATCAAATTCACTGCTGTCGACATCCATTAATTCGACAGAACACACATGAGCATAGGGTTCGGAGGGTTCACTTCCCAACTTGTAAATGTTAAGCTCAATTGACTTCTTTCCAAAGGATAGGGTCATAGAGCCGTTTCTACAATTAATTACTGCGTTGGAAGTGGCCAAAAAGGGTCAACCGAGTATCACCGGGATTTGATTGCGTGGGTTCGCTACAGGTTGTGTATCTATAACGATAAAGTCCACAGGGAATATGAATTCCCCGACTTTGATTAACACATCCTCTAGCTCACCCCTAGGTTGGGTGATAGATCGATCGGCCATCTGAAAAGTGCAATTCGCAGGTTTTAACTCTCCGATCCCTAATTGCTCATAAACCGAATACGGAAGCAAGTTAACACTAGCACCTAGATCGAGTAGAGCACGATTAATATTTTTACCCCCAATAGAAATTAAAATTGTAGGACTTCCGGGGTTCTTTCGTTTCTTGGGTAGTTGTTGTGTAAAAGCAGTGCTCACATTACTCGCAAGGAAAACTTTTTTAGGTACTTGAACTTTTCGCTTCCTAGTGCACAAGTCCTTTAAGATTTTCGCATATGACGGAACTTGTTGAATAGCATCTAGGAGAGGAATGTTTATGTTAACTTGCTTAAAAATTTCCACAATCTTCTCCATTTGTGGACTTGGTCTGTTGCCCCTCAACATGTTTGGATAAGGTGCTTGATCAATAAGTTTTGGGTCCAATGTTTGTGGAGAAGACTGTGGGGATGGATTTGATCCCAAAACTGGAGTGGGAATCGACTTAGATAGATTTGGCGAAATGGGCGAAGGGTTCGAGCCTTGGGGAAAACGGAGAATAGGCTCGGGTGAAGGTGGGAGACTAGATGAATTAGGGGAAGAAGAAGAAGCTGGGGTATGATTGGTGTCACTATCATCACATTGCTCACCCACTCGGTCATTCAGCACTTTTCCCGATCTCAACGTGGTAACAGCACTCACATTATAACTTTGTGAGTGGCTAGGATTAGGTATGGGTTGAGATGGGAGTTTCCCTTTCTCTCTCGCACTCATTGCGGCGTTTAACTGTGCGATTTGGTTTTCTATTGATTTGATACTCTCACCATGGGAGGAGGAGTTTTTCGTTAGGGTATCAATAGAAGACCTTATCTCAGCCAAATTTTGCATGGATTGTTTCATGAACATATCCAAAGTTTGTGCAAGTGAGTTGTCAGTACCGGCCACTTGTGGTGTAGAAATGTTGGCCGGATTTTGGAAATTTTGTGACTGAAAGGGGGGCTGATTCTGTGGTTGTGGTTGCTGTGGAGGAGGTCTTTGATAATTACTTTGTTGGTTTTGATTCCAAGCAAAGTTAGGATGATTCCTCCATCCTTGATTATATGTGGAAGAATAAGGATCATTTCTAGGTCGCTGCTGAAAAGCAGCATTAGCTTGAAACGATGCATTCATAGGACATTCTTCCGTTAAGTATGAAGGATCCGAACAGCAACCACAGACGGTCTTAGGAAGCGTGACCTGATTTAGGGAGAATGTTGAGAACTTGTTTTCAATAGCATCGAGTTTCTTCTGAATCGCTGCCATTTCGGCTTTTACTGCGATAGAAACATCGAGCTGGTGAATACCTCCCTTAGTTGAAGGTGGTCTTATGCTTTCCCACTGCAACGTGTGTTCAGCAAGGTCTTCCAGATATTTCCATGCTTCACCGTCATCTTTAGACATGAAATTGCATTGACACATTGTTTCAAGCATCTGCTTTGTCGCTGGATCAATGCCCTCATATATAATCCGACATAAATCCCATCTTTGTATTCCGTGATGGGGGCATTGGACAAGCAGATCTTTGAAATGTTCAAAGCACTTCCAAAATGGTTCATTGGGAACCTGGGTGAACTGGTTAATCTCGCTCCTAACATGTGCAGTCTTATGATTTGGGTAAAACTTCTTAAGAAATGCTACGATGAATTCATCCCAATTAGTGATAGAGTGTGCGGCAGTATTATAAAGCCATTTTTCTGCCAAGTCGCACAGTGTGAATGGGAGAAGACGTAAGCGCATAGCATCTAAAGTCAATTGTGAAGTACCAATCATTGCGCATACGTTTTCGAATTTGGTGATGAAAACGTACGTGTCTTCCGACTCAAGCCCGTGAAATTTGGGCAGCAGATTGATGTAGTGGGGTTTAATTTCGAAATTATCCCCGTTAGGTGGTGGAAGAGATAGACAAGTAGGAAGAGGACCACGAATAGGATAGCATCTCTCTTGGAGAGAGATGCGCGGTGGATTCTGCGCACCTGCGGGCGGTGGCAGCGTGGTGTTATAATTAGATGGAGTGTCGTCCATCACGGTCGATGTGGTGCGTGGTGGGGGAAAAGAAGATGAAGAAGTACCGACTTTGGTGTCGATAGCAGGAACGCGGACAAGACGGGCACTAGGATCCCGTGTCCAGCCGAGCATGCACTAAGCGGGTTTAGTGCAAGTGGCAGCGTGTGTGTGATTTAAAATTGGCTTGTTTTGAAAAAGTGGGACTCAAGACAAATCTCCCTAAGATGCACAAGCAACCCTAGAACTAAGGTCACCTAGGTCCAGTCTCTAGACCGCTCCTAGACTTCCAAAGGACAAGCCGCAGGATAAATCCTCTACCGCCTCCGTACTACCCTTGTAGCCAGATAAGTGCCAGGTAAGTGGGAAGGAACCACGTCGTGGGCCTAATTAAAAACCACTAGCCTTTGTCACACTTGCCTAGGCACTACAAAAGTAATGCGGATAAACGATAGATTACCCACGACCTTCCTCTGTCTTTATTGAGCGCGAAAGTCCTTAGAGTCTGGTCTAGATATTTTTTTAAATTAATGAAGGGTTGATCTATATGCTCGGTTTGTGATTTGTGGGGCTTAGGAAGGGTGATGAAATCCCCACCTAATCTTGATTTGGTCCTTGCCCCTTAAAGATCCGTATTAAAATATGCAAAAACAAACCGAAAAACAAAACTTTGCAAAAAGATTTTTGAGCGACGATATTTTGCAAAGAATCCTGCAGAAAATAGATTTTATTGGATTTTAGAGGAGAGAGAAGGGAGTTAGAATCTTACCAGAGAAGTGTGAACCCTAGATCTCCTGTTTCCTCAAATCCGTGACTCCAGATTTCCTCGCAAAAATTCACACAATAATCGTTAAATATACAATTTGCAGTTTTGTTTTAATAATGATATGACCCGTCTAAGAATTCAACACAAATAGTAAAAATAAAAAATTACGCACGTTTCCCCGGCAACGGCGCCATTTGATTGATACGAAAGAGTGTGTTTGTAGTTTAACCGCAATCAATAACGGTGTCGCACGTAGTTAGACCGAGATGAGTACGGGTCGTCCTCTGGGAAACGTGGAACCTTTTACTTTTACTTTAGATGTGTTGAGAAAGAGAGGAGGGATAAAGAATTTTATAGAAAGATTTCTAGATCTATGTTAAACAAGAATATAAAATATAGATCTAGATTATTTTAAAGATATAATTAATATAATAAGAGGGCTTGTAGGGTTCGTTAGGATTTAGTAGTTATGGACGATTAATTAAAAGTTACCCTTTTTATCCATTAATAGATTTAGAACTAGAACGACGGTGATGCGTGTAGATTAGGGTTTCTGGAGGGAAAAGGAATCCCACTCTTAACCCTTATCTTGACACGGAACTCCGTTCATTATCTAGTCTTTACCAAAACAATCATTAATCTAATCTCTAATCGTGGTCGGAACTAGCAAAGAATTGCTAGCGCGCCTGATTAGGATGTTAATGATTCTTTTGATAAAGTTCCTAAACTTTATAGGACTTAAAAATGGTTTAATTATTTTCATCGTCCATTAGCCTACCCTAATCTTACGAACCCTAACAAGCGGAGAATTACTCGCGCATGTTGGGAGAAGAAGATGAAAAGAAAGAGAGGGAAAACATAATGTAAAATGCAAAAGAATTAAATAAAATAACTACCTTTATTAATCAACTTGAACAATCTACACTTTGATTCCTTAGAAAATGATTACAAAGACTAGTTTGCTTCTCGATCTCTTCCAAGGAGGTAGACGAACAGTTGATGATCAGCCTGGATGCGTGAGCGTCAGGGGCTTCGTGATCTCTTCGGCTTGATAGCTTTTCCAAGAGGCTCTCGGTGCCTTTTTATAGTGCAAAGCCAGAATCTTATTGTTGGAAACTTGGTAAAATATAGCTTGGATTCACACCAGAAAATCTTGCCTTCCGATTCCACAAAAGTGCGGCGGATCCGAGGCCCAAGGGTGGGTTTGGCCGCGGATCCGCGCTCAATGGATGAGATCTTTTGATCAATTTTCTTTGGCTCTCTGATTTTGACATTTGGCAATCCTAGGCATATTTAGAATTCAGAAATCTTCTCTCGGTTGCTTCCAGACTTGGTCTCCAAGTTTTGCTTCTTAATTTGGCAAGTTTTCTTCACCAAATTGATTTGTTTGTTAAATCCTTCATAACAACTTGGAAATATTCTGCACAACAACTCAAATAAGATTTTAGTAGACTTTGTTCTACTAGGATTAGATCAATAATATTATTTGCATACATTTTCCTACCAAATGATAATTAACATATATTAACACATGGAAAATAATGTTTTTACACATAAACCCTCATATGTATAATATATCATATTAAAGTCCTTTTTTAATATAAAAATGGTAGGAAAAATGTACTACAAATGTGCAGTTTTATCGACTGAACAAAATCTCTCACTCATTACTTGCCCATATAATATTTTAATTAGGACTCTATTTGAATCAAACACACACCACTCACTACGGCACCCTATCCTACGAGATAGCGGTGATTCCCTAGTTAGACCGATTGTGGTTGATTTACATAGAGGTTGGGGATAAGAGTTAAGAAAGGACAGACGAGGACCAAAAGAAAGAAACGAAGTTTCTTCCTAGTCGTGCTAATCCCCTTTGTTGACTATTACCCTAACACCTAAGTTCTTAATTAAGGGAAAGGAAGCAGTGAGTAGAGTTCTTTTTCCAAACTAACATAATCCTAATCCTAGCAAGGCTTTAAATCAAATTAAATTCAATGTTAGTTTTTATTAAAAAAATCAAAACCTACCAAAAATAGGACTTAACTCATAAGAACTTAAAGAAAAGAACACGTTTTCCCTGTGGACAGACCCGTACTCAACCGGTTAACTACCAAGCGACACCGTTATTGATTGCGGTATATTCTTAACTTTGATTTGAAAACGCACGCACGCAAAAGACAACCAATCAAATGGCACCGTTGTTGGGGATAATGGTAGTTATTTTCTTTTTGTAATTTCGGGCTAATTGAATAAAAAAATTATAAAAACTGCAAAAAAAATAATAAAAAATCATCTTATTATTTTTTGATCTGCTTTTGTGCGAATTGTGCAGGAATGAAAGACGAACTGATTCGGATCTGGAGCAAACACTGTGAACAAATCAACAAACAGAGGATCTGAACAGACAGAGGAGAACCACAACAGAAAACAGAAAAGTTTTGACGGCCTGATATAACTGACCCGCCGAGGAACCGCAGCGGATTCAAGGGTTTGACCGCGGAACCGCGGTCAACTGCTGACGTCATCACTTGAAAATTTCTCTGTAAGTATTTTTGTCCTATCTTCTACCCTCTGTAGTCCACTGAAAAATTTTCCTGCAGGGTTCTTTGCTCAAAACTTCTTCTCCCTCTCCAATAAATCAATTTTGTGCAAGATTCTTTGCGCCGCAAATAAAAATAAAATTTTTTTGACAAGTGTTTTAGATTTTGTGTGTTAATTACTTTCCATATTTAAAACGGAAATTAAGGGGCTATAACACCAATCCAGATTGGGTGGGGATTTCATTACCCTTCTTAAGACCCCAGAAATCACAAAAAGCATATGCATCACCCTCAAATTAATTAAAAAATATCTAGACTCAGCCAATTAAAAACAGTCGCGCTCACTAGGACAGAGGAAGGTTGTGGGCAATCGGTCGTTAATCTAAACTTGACTTTGTGGTGCCTAGGCTAGATAAGTGAGAAAGGTAATTTTAAAAGGCCTGTCTCACAGTGACTCGTGACCGGATCCCTCCTTTCTTCACTAGTGGTTACCTGGCCACAATTGGCGGTGAAGAGGCGATTTGAGAAATATCTCACAACTTGCCCTTTGGACCAGTTAGGAGCAGTCTAGTTGACTTGGGAGACCCTAGCTCTAGGCTTGATTATGCATGCTTAAATTGTGATTGCTTGAAAGTGTGTTGTAGTTCCGTATAAAATCTTTTGCAAAACTCTTTATATATAAAAAAAACCACAACATAAAATTTTCAAAAAAACTTGCCATTTGTCATTAGAAATCCATTGCACCCAACTTTCATCCACATTTTCTCCATTGACGTTTTCTTACCCTCACATTCTACGTTTGACTACACTACACCTCATTTAGTGTATGTCCGGTTGGACTAGGGACACTAGCGCCTGTTTAGTCCGTGTCTCATTAGTTCCTACTGACGACGCGTACGACTCCGAAGTCGAAATTCCCTCCACTTCTTTACCTTCATCTTCAAATTCATCATCTTCTAAGGAGATGTCAGGATTCAATCCTAACAACCCCTTACCTATTTCGGGACTGATTCCAGCTCAACTGGGTGCGAATAACCCACAACACCCTCCTGTTGAAGCGCCCCAACAAATCACGCTCCAGGATCTTTTCTATCCAACCTGCACCGCACTTCCTACTTGTCTTTCACTTCCGCCGGCTAATGGAGATAACTTCGAAATTAAGCCCCACTTCATCAATATGTTGCCCAAATTTCACGGGCTGGAATCTGAAGATGCCTATATCTTCATTAACAAATTCCAGAATGCTTATGCAATGATGAAGACGGCCCAACATTCCGATGATGCTATAAGGCTACGAGTCATTCCCTTCAATTTATGTGACCTAGCTGAAAAGTGGCTATATAGTACAGCATCGCATTCCATAAAAAGTTGGGAAGAGTTTGTTAAGGCTTTTCTTAAAAAGTTTTACCCACGCCACAAGACCGCGAGAATTCGCAATGAAATTAACCAATTTTTCGAGCTTCCTTTCGAAGCTTTTTGGAAGTGTTTCGAACGATTTAAGGACTTTCTTGTTCAGTGCCCTCACCACGGTATCAAGAGATGGCAACTTTGCCAAACATTATACGAAGGACCGAACCCAGCAACTAAGCAGTTGCGGGAAACCATCTGTCAAGGTTACTTCCTTACAAAATCTGACGAGGAAACTTGGCAATTTCTCGACGATCTTACTGAACAAACGCTTCAGTGGGAAAGCACTAGACAGACCGCTTCATCCACTTCATCTACTTCATCCGGTCCCTTTAGGGCAGGCGTTCATCAACTTGACATGTCAATTGCAATGAAAGCCAAAATGGATGCGATTACACGTAAACTAAAAGTAATTGAGAGCAAATTCTTATCGCCTTCTCTTGTCCCAGCTTTACCCCCACGCACTATATGCGCTTGTTGTTCGGATCCGTCCCATTTGACCGAAGAGTGTCCTTACAACCCACCTGCTCAAGGACCGGATCAAGTCAATGCTGCTTTTCAGCAGAGACAAAGAAATGATCCATACTCTTCAACTTACAATCCTGGTTGGAGGAACCACCCCAATTTTGCTTGGAATCAAAATCAACAACAATTCCAAGGCAATAACAATTTCCAGAGGCCTCCTCCACAACAACAAGCTCCTCAACAAACTCAATATCAGCAACCTTTCCAACCCCAACCTTACCAAAATCAAATGAACAATTTTTCACCAAACAACTCTTTTCCTCAAAACAATTTTGTTCAACCAAATAACGATAAGGTTTTCTCGCTAGAACGAAGTCTGGATGCGTTTTTAAAACAATCTACTCAATCTTCAACCAACATCCAATTTTCCATTCAGTCTTTGGTGCAACACACTGCATCACATGAGCAAACTATCAAAACCATTGAAGCCCAAATTGCACAACTGAATGCTGCTCTAAGCGAGCGAGAGAAGGGGGAGCTTCCATCTCAACCACTGCCAAATCCTGGTCACACAAAAAATGCACATGCTGCTCATGAACAACAAAATCATAATGTGAGTTCCGTGACTATATTGAGATCTGGAAAGGTATTGCACAACAACGTTGGCACTAATAATGACACCCCGGCCGCCACTTCTACTTCTTCTTCTTCATCTTCTTCATCTTCTTCGGTGCATGTTCATCATTCTTCATAAGGCTCTACTTCTTCTACTGCTCCGAACGGACCCACATCTCACTCCACGAAAACACCAACACTAGGATCCGTTGCAACTCCGCAATCTACTCCACAAACATTGGACTCAAAAAAATTTCAAAATATTCCATTTCCAAACAGGTTGAGATCCAATAAACAAACTCCGCAAATGGAGAAGATTGTGGAGTTATTTAAACAGGTTAGCATAAATATATCTCTCTTGGATGCAATCCAACAAGTCCCTTCTTACGTTAAAATCTTGAAGGACTTATGCACCAAGAAGAGGAAATCACAGGTACCCAAGAAAGTTTTCTTGGCTAGTGCAGTAAGTGATGCTCTTACCCAACCTTTACCTCAAAAACGAAAGGACCCTGGCTGTCCTACAATTTCAATAACAATTAAGGATAAGAACATCAACCGCACACTTTTAGATCTTGGTGCCAGTGTTAATCTGCTTCCTTATTCAGTATATGAACAATTAGGCGTTGGAGAACTGAAACTCACATATTGTACTCTCCAAATGGCTAACCGATCCATCACCTATCCTAAGGGTGAGTTATAAGATGTGTTGATTAAAGTAGGTGACTTCATTTTCCCCGTTGATTTCATTGTTATCGACACATAGCCTGTATCTAACCCCCGGAGTCAAATTCAGGTGATACTCGGTCGACCATTCCTTGCAACTTCTAATGCGGTGATCAATTGTCGAAATGGTTCGATGAACCTATCTTTTGGAAACATGACAATTGAGCTCAACATTTTTAAGTTGGGAATCAGCCCTCCGAAACTAATGCTAATATACTTGATGTTTGCTCGATCCAAGAGATCACTCAGGAAGACTGTGAGCTCAAAAAATTTCTGTTCGATCACAGCAACTTTGACGCCACTAGTGCATTCCTCCTCGATTCTGATACTGCTTTCACGCCCGATAATGATTACGAGTGTTTCACTTTCTCGAACGATTTTGAAGAATCACCACCCGAGTTTGAATCCTTTGAATTTTCGGATGAGTTAACTGAACTATCCGACTCGGTTGCTTACACTCGCTTTGAACCTCTATTGGAATCCTTTAAGTTTGAGACAGTTTCACAAATTTTACCTTCAATTGTTTCGCCTCCAATACTCGAACTCAAGCTATTGCCGTCTAACCTTAAATATGCTTACTTATGTGAGAATGAGACCCTTCCCATTATCATCTCGGCCTCTCTAGTCCCCGTGCAAGAGAAAGCCTTTTTAATGGTCTTACAAAATAATTAGCAAGCTTTTGGCTGGACTATGGCGGACATCAAGTGGATCAGTCCCCTAATAGTTGAACATCATATTCATATGATGGATGATGCCAAACCAGCAAGGGATCCACAGAGACGACTAAATCCTATAATGAAAGAGGCTGTTAAAAAGAAGATTTTAAAATGTCTTGATAGTGGTATCATTTACTTTATCTCTGATAGCCAGTGGGTTAGCCCCATTCACGTTGTCTAAAGAAATCGGGCATAACGGTCATAACTAATGAGGCAAATGAGTTAATACCTACTCGCACCCAAACTGGGTGTCGATTTTGCATCGATTATAGAAAACTCAACGCCGTGACACGGAAAGACCGCTTTCCATTACCGTTTATTGACCAAATGCTAGAACGGTTGGATGGGCATGAATTTTACTGCTTTTTGGATGGCTACTCCGGCTATAATCAAGTTCCCATCGCCGAAAAGGACCAAGACAAGACCACATTCACTTATCCTTTCGGTACGTTTGCTTACCGTCGCATGCCCTTTGGGTTATGCAATGCACCCGCTACTTTCCAGCGGTGTATGATGGGCATTTTTTCAGACATGGTGGAAAAATTCTTGGAGATTTTTATGGATGATTTCTCCATTTTCGGCGACTCCTTTGATGAGTGTTTGCTACATTTAGACGCAGTTCTTACCCGGTGTAGGGATAAGAACCTTACTTTAAATTGGGAGAAATGCCACTTTATGGTACGAGAAGGTATTGTCTTAGGACATATCATCTCGCAAAATGGCATTGAGGTAGATAAAGCTAAGATTGAAGTCATTTCCAATCTACCCCCTCCCAAATGCGTCCGAGACATTCGAGCCTTCCTTGGCCATGCCGGTTTCTATAGACGGTTCATCAAGGATTTTAGTAAGATAGCTAGACCCTTGACTCTTTTCTTGGCCAAGAACACCATATTTGATTTCGACTCAAGCTGTATGAAGGCGTTCGAGTCATTAAAAAACTCACTTACTTCCGCTCCCATTCTTTCATCTCCTGACTGGACGCATCCATTTGAGATTATGTGCGATGCATCTGATTTCTCCATTGGTGTTGTTCTTGGACAGCACATCAATAAGATGCCGTATGTAATTTATTACGCTAGCCGAACCTTGAACGAGGCCCAATTAAATTACACAACAACTGAGAAGGAATTCTTAGCTGTTGTGTTTGCATTAGAAAAGTTCAAGCCCTATTTAATCAGCTCTCCAGTCATCGTTTACACTGAACACTCAGCTCTTCACCATTTTTTTGTGAAGAAGGACGCTAAATCTCGGCTGATACGTCGGATCCTCTTACTACAAGAGTTTGACCTTGTCATCAGATACAAGAGAGGATGCGAAAACGTAGTCGCCGACCATCATTCATGTCTCTCTTCTTCGCCTACACTTCAAATTCTTATTAAAAACGTTTTTCCAGATGAGCAACTCTTGACTGTGTCATGCGAACCTTGGTTCACAGATATTGTAAATTATTTGGCCACCGGACTTATACCAAACGAATGGTCGAATCAGGACAGACTCAGATTTCTATCCCAGGTAAAACATTTTTACTGGGATAAACCATATATATTCAAATACTGTCCCGACCAAATTATTTGTCGGTGTGTCCCCGACAATGAGTTTAAGAGCGTGCTGTCATTCTGCCACGATCAAGCGTGTAGCGAGCATTTTGGCCCCAAAAAGACAGCAGAAAAGATCTTGCAGTGTTGCTTCTACTGGCCACAACTTTTTAAAGATGCACATGATTACTACAAAACATGCTCCCGGTGTCAACACTTGGGCCGGATATCTAGGAGAAATGAAATGCCACTCCAACCAATATTGGTTGTTGAAATTTTTGATGTTTGGGGGATAGACTTTATGGGACCGTTTCCCAACTCTTTTAGGAACGTATATATTCTCCTCGTTGTTGACTATGTTTCAAAATGGGTCGAGCCTGTGCCCAGCAGGACTAGTGACAACAAGGTTGTTGTTAGATTTCTCAAATAAAACATTTTTTCTCGGTTTGGGCACCCCGTGCAATTATCAGCGATAATGGATCTCATTTTTGTAATAAGACTTTCGAGTCCTTAATGCGGAAATATTCCATTACTCATCAGCTATCAGCACCCTATCATCCCCAAACTTGTGGGCAAGCCGAGATTTCAAATCGGCAAATTAAACAGATATTGGAGAAAACGGTTTCCAAAAACCATAAAGATTGATCGTCAAAACTTAATGATGCCCTTTGGGCATTTCGAACTGCCTTTAAGACCGATCTTGGCATGTCTCCATATAGGCTTGTTTATGGAAAAGCTTGCTACCTTCCAGTTGAAATTGAGCATAGAGCATTTTGGGCAATAAAAGAGTTGAATCTATCTCTAGGAGATGCGGGCAGCAATAGAAAGCTGCAGTTGAACGAATTGAGCGAGCTTCGGGATGAAGCCTACGAGAACGCATTAGTCGTCAAAAACCGAACGAAGGTGTTCCACGATAAACACCTTATGCGCAAAACTTTCAAACCCGGTCAATAGGTTTTACTTTATGACACTCGGTTACATTTCCATCCCGGCAAGCTCAGATCTCGATGGAAAGGGCCATTTTTGGTACGCACCATATATACACACGGTGCAGTCAATTTAGAAAATCTGGAGGACGGTTCACTATTTAAAGTGAACGGACATAGGCTTAAACCGTTCCTCACTATGGACCCTTCGAAGGAGCTCCTGTTTTTGCAGGAACCGATTTACATTGACTGATCTTCCTCCATCTACCTCTAAATTTCGATTATCCAGCCAAAACACTGTTTCAAATAAGTTTAAGGGTATGTACCACTTGTAATTATATAAAAACAAAATAAAAATAAAAATAAAAAAATTTAAAAAAAAATTAGGTATTTTTTGTAAATTTTCAGTAATAAATAAAAATAATAATAAAAAAATAAAAATTTTATAAATTCCTCTTTTTAAGAGGCGCTTTTTTCAAATAACCAAAACATTCCCCCTATAAATAGAACCCGACCCCTCTTCTGATTTTATCAAACTCTAAAGCATTCTTCTCTCAAACCCTAGCCGCCGCTTCGTTTCTGCAGAGAGATCGCTCCCTACCGCCGCGGAACCGCCGCCCAACGCCACCTTCGGCCGCGCAACCGCCACCGCCTGACGTCGTCGCTCTCTGAAAATTTTCAGAGGAGGTTTGCAATCTTTTTTCCTCTCTGTAGATTTTATATTTTGATATCTTGCTCTCTGTGATGGCACCCACGTTGCAATTTGAGAGAGATTTCTCATAAATATTTGCACACACAATCTACGGAAGCTATTTCGGTGAAGAGATCCGTAGGCGTGGATGGAATTTTTTACTGTTTAACCATCCGAAAGCCTTCGCGCTTCCAGATCTCGTCACACGATTTTATGAATGCATGGAAGATGGATGCCTTTCACAACACGGATATATTAGGCTTATTTGGGGTGATAGGGAAATCATTATCGATAGGGACTTCATCCATGAAGTCAACCTAATACCTAAACTACCTACCCATGACCAAACCCTCCAATTCGAGAATTATCTACCCTTGATGGGTACTGACTGTTCGAGGGAGCCACGTAAGGGCATCCAAGCTAGAACCCTCTTTGCAAATGTACTGACTGTGTGCCGTTGGGCACAAAATAACATTTTTGGTAGTTCACACAATACTACATTTTTCACACCATCTCTTCATATCGTGCACACCTTAATGACTAAGAACCCCAGATATAATATGTGCACGGTATTGCTTAATTCAATTGGTGCTGGCAAAAGGGCTGCAAATTACCCATGCCCTATGTTAGTGACACAACTGTGTCGCTATTTCCTCCCTACGGAGGAATTTGAGTTTTGCATACATGGAGGTATCCCCATTAGGCCTCTTATTGAGGACGTATCCACGTCCTATACCCGCTTGAATGATGTATGGTCGCGAACTGAACCGACCGAGCATGTACCCGCCAGAACACCCAGCTCCAGCTCGACCGCGAGTGAGGAAGAGCTTACCCCCGCAGAACATGCACGTCTACTTAGGAAAACCACTAGGGGGATTGATAGATTGGTAGGGTTGGTGACCAACTTGGATCACCGTGTGACCGAAATAGAGCACGGCGTGTCTACCCTGCTAGCGAGAGAGGAACGTTCCCGTTCACGTTTGAGGGGACGGCAAGGTCATGAGCAGTGAGGGCACTTCTTTTGGTAAGTTTGGGGGATGAGGTGGTTTGTAAATAGTTATCATTGCATTGCATATTTTAATTTTTGTACATATTTTTTCTTTTCTTTCATTGCATGTTTAATTCTGCATTGCATCTTTATAAAAAAATTATAAAAATTAAAAAATATATATAAAGGTAAAATCAAATAAAAAATTGAAAAACTAAAAAAAAATTTAAAATTTTTTTTTTTCAATTTTGGCCATATTTGACTTAAGTTTGACTAGACGGTTAACTAGCTAGGAAAAACTAGATTCTAAACATAGTAAATTAAAAACCCTAAAAATAACATTTCTTTAAGTTTAACGGTAGAAAATATATGTCCTTGTAGTTTATTTAGAAATAGGCAAATTTTGAGTTCAGTTCTTGGGCTAAGTCAAAATAAGGGAAGAGTATTGAAATTTTTATTGAAGTGTAAGTCTGAAAAATAATTCCGAACCTTTAGTCTAAATTCTGAAAATAAATACCCTACAACTCTCACATACACGCACCTTAAAACTTGGGATAGTAGAGGATACCTTGAAATGCTCTTGTCTAAAATCCTTAGCATGAGAAAAAAAATTAAAGTATAAGTGTGAAATAAGAGATATAAAAAAAGATGAACACTGGTTTTGTAATTACTTAAGGCTGCGTAAAATAAAAAAAATATATAGCGAGGGTGCTTTATCACCTAGTGCCTTAGACCAAATGGTTTGGGAGTCACTGCTAAAGCCTTAGGTATTACAAGACGGGGATTTATGCTTAAATGCGCGAACACATTTTGTAATCGGTCGTTAGTATCTCAAGAAGTATTAGCGTTTGCATGAAGGATGTGTGAGCAATTTCATCTAAAATTCACCAACTAAAAGTACTTTGGACGATGGACAAGAGTATGATAGTTTGAATTGAATTTCCAAGTGTAGGGGTGATACATACACACACATAGGGGTATATGATTGGAGTTTGGATGAGAGATAGGAATGAAAGATAAGGCTTATACCTTCAGTAGAGATGATAAAAATTCCTAAGTTGAGATGAAAACTTAAAAGGAAATTCAAAAGATGTTGAAAGCTTAATAAATTTGCAGAACATATACGATCTTAAATTAAATGATAAGTGCGTGAAAAATATGGGTTGATGATTTCTAAATTGAAGATAATAGAATTTCTTGCTAGAATACCAAATTGAAAAATGAAAGTCAATAGGCCAAATTGATCGGATTTTGTGGGTAGCATCCGCTGAAAACCCTCAGGAGACAACACTCCTCCTAGTAGGGACACCTAGAGGTTTAACGGCTTGTTGCACGAGCTCAGTGCAATCGCGATTCCCTGCGAAAGTGAGGTTAGGATTTTTCGAGAATAAAATTAGCTTTGCTCGGGGCGAGCAAAAGATAAGTTTGGGGGTATTTGTTCATATCAGAATTTTACATTATTATATTCCCCATTCTTAATCATATTACAAATAAATAGGTGCTTTTGATCCATATCTGCTAAATAGTTGCAGGTTACAGGTTCTCAGAACAATACAGTGAAATTCATGAAAAGACGCTACAAATGTGAGACTACGACCAAAAAATAGATGAATCTGTATGATGCCGCCTACCAGTTTAAGGAACAAACAAAGATCAATGTTGCACAAAGCACAATGGCAGCACAGGATTGAAGACTTCAATGCGGAGCTCACGGCGAAAAGTCCACAACATTCTGCACTATGGAAATCTGGAAGAAAATAGAAGATATTCTGAGAAACCAAGTGAAGAAAACAGAAGGAAAAAGCAACATGAAGCAACCTTGAAAAAATGAGCCAGAGAGCCAACCAAACGGCCGCGGAACCGCGGCCAAACATGGCTTTCTGCCACGATTCTGCGGCCGTGCAGTGCACGTGTTTGTGCACGTGTCGGTGGGTGTCGGTGCATTGACTCGGCTTTCTTAGGGTAATCTTGTAATTTCATGTATGGATCAGATGTAAAACCTAGGGTTTCTCCTATCTATAAATAGGAAAGCCAAAATCCTAATTAGGCATGCCTCTTTTTAATTTCTAGATTAAATTTTCATTTCATTGTAATCGTCAAGAGGTGTCAATAAAATTAAGTTTTTTTATCTTGCAATTCTCCATTTGAATTTAATTTCTGCAATTTTTTATCTGTCATTATTTATCTGCAAGTTAATTAGGTTATTAAAACAAAAATTATAAAAATGAATTTCATCGTAACTTTCCTAATGAGTGAGTAAGTCCTCACTTGTTAGTGTTAGGATTGGGTAGGTTTGAGAGATGGAAATCTCTCACTCCTTTCTTGCCCATATAACATTTTAATTAGGACTCTATTTGAATCAAACACACACCGCTCACTATGGCACCCTATCTACTAGATAGCGGTGATTCCCTAGTTAGACTGGTTGTGGTTGATTTACATATAGGTTAGGACTAAGAGTTAAGAAAGGACGGACGAGGACCAAAAGGAAGAAACGAAGTTTCTTCCTAATCGTGCTAATCCCCTTTGTTGACTATTACCCAACACCTAAGTTCTTAATTAGGGCAAAAGAAGCAGTGAGTAGAGTTCTTTTTCCAAACTAACATATTCCTAATCCTAGCAAGGCTTTAAATCAAATTAAATTCAATCTTAGTTTTTATAAAAAAAAATCAAAACCTACCAAAAATATGACTTAACTCGTAAGAACTTAAAGAAAAGAACACATTTTTCCCGTGGACCGACCCGTACTCAACCGGCTAGCTACCAAGCGACACCATTATTGATTATGGTGTATTCTTAACTTTTATTTTAAAACGCATGCACGCAAAAGATAACCAATCACCTTGTTCAAGGTCTTATGGTCCTGAAAAATCGAACACAGTACGATATCGACTCCCTATACCGGGAGAAAGGAATCCCCAACAATCACTCACTGCCTCCATGTGGCTCGGGACTGTTGATTGTTAGAGATTTTGCGTACGTGCGTTTTAAAATCAAAATTAAGAATATACCGCAATCAATAACGGTGTCGCTTGGTAGCTAGCCGGTTGAGTACGGGTCGGTCCACAGCGAAAACGTGTTCTTTCTTTATGTTCTTACGAGTTAAGTCCTATTTTTTGTAGGTTTTGATTTAAAAATCTAAGATTGAATTTAATATGATTTAAAACCTAGCTAGGGTTAGGATTAGGTTAATTTGGAAAAAGAACTCTACTCACTTCTTCCTTTGCCCTAATTAAGAATATAGGTGTTAGGGTAATAGTCAACAAAAGGGATTAGCACGACTAGGAAGAAACTTTGTTTCTTCCTTTTTGTCCTTGTCCGTCCTTTCTTAACTCTTATCCCTAATCTCTATGTAAATCAACCACAACCGTTCTAACTAGGGAATCACCGCTATCTTGTAAGATAGGGTGCCGTAGTGAGCGGTGTGTGTTTGATTCAAATAGAGTCCTAATTAAAATATTATATGGGCAAGAAAGGAGTGAGAGATTTCCATCTCTCAAACCTACCCAATCCTAACCCTAACAAGTGAGGAATTACTCACTCATTAGGAAATTCATTTTTATAGTTTTAATTTAATTACCTAATTTGCTGATAATAAAAGACAGATAATAAAATTGCAGAAATTAAATTCGAATGGAAAATTGCAAGATAAAAAAACTTACTTTTATTGACACCTCTTGACGATTACAATAGAATAAAATTTAATCTAGAAATTGAAAAGAGACATACCCCAAAAGAGGCTGTAGGCTTTCCTATTTATAGACAGGAGAAACCCTAGGTTTTACATCTGATCCATACTTGAAATTACAAAATTACTCTAAGAAAGCCGGGTCAAAGCACCGACACCCACCGACACGTGCACCGACACGTGCACTGCACGACCGCGGAACCGCGGCGGAATGCTATGTTTGGTTGTGGATCCGCGGCCATATGGTGAGCTCTTGGACTCTATTCTTTAGGGATGCTTCAAGTTTCCTTTTCCTTCTCTTTTCTTCGTTTGGTTCTTCAGAATCTTTTCTAGTTTCTTCCAGATTTCCAACAGTGCAGAATTTGTGGGCTTTTAACGTAAGCTTCGCGTTGAAGTCTTGAATCTTGTGCTGCTCTTGTTCTTTATGCAATTGAACTGTTCATTGATCTTTGTTTGTTCCTTAAACTGGTAGGCGGCATCATACAGATTCATCTATTTATTGGTCGTAGTCTTACATTTGTAGCGTCTTTTCATGAATTTCACTGTATTGTTCTGAGAACCTGTAACCTGCACCTATTTAGCAGACATGGATCAAAAGCACCTATTTATTCGTAATATAATTAAGAATGGGGAATATAATAATGCAAAATTCTGATATGAACAAATACCCCCAAATTTATCTTTTGCTCGTGTCGAGCAAAACTATTTTTATTCTCGAAAAAACCTAACCTCACTTTCGCAGAGAATCGCGATTGCACTGAGCTCGTGCAAGAAGCCGTTAAACCTCTAAGTGTCCCTAGTAGGAGGAGTGTTGTCTCCTGAGGGTTTTCAGCGGATACTACCCACAAAATCCGATCAATTTGGCATGTTGACTTTCATTCTTCAATTCGGTGTTCTACCAAGAAATTCTATTATTTCTAACTTAGAAATCATCAACCCATATTTTTCACACTCACTTATCATTTAACTGAAGATTGTATATGTTCTGTAAATTTATTTAACTTTCAGCATCTTTAGAATTTTCCCTCCAAGGTTTCATCTCAACTTAGGAATTTTTTTCATCTCTACTGAAAATATAAGCCCTATCTTTCATTTCTATCTCTCATCAAAACCCCAATCATATACCCCTACGTGTGTGTATGTATCACCCCTACACTTGGAAATTCAATTCAAGCTATCATACTCTTGTCCATCGTCCAAAGTACTTTTAGTTGGTGAATTTTAGATGAAATTTCTCACACATCCTTCATGCGACCGTTAATACTTCTTGAAGTACTAACAACCGATTACAAAATTTGTTCGTACATTTAGGCATAATTCCTCGTTTTTTAATACCTAAGGCTTTAGCAGTGACTCCCAAACCAGTTGGTCTAAGGCACTAGGTGATAAAGCACCCTCGCTAGATAATTTTTTATTTTATGCATCCTTAAGTAACTACAAAACCAGTGTACATTTTTTTTATATCTCTTATTTCACACTTATACTTTTAATTTTTTTATCTCATGGTAAGGATTTTAGACAAGAGCATTTCAAGGTATCCTCTACTATCCCAAGTTTCAAGATGCATGTATATGCGAGTTGTAGGGTATATATTTTCAGAATTTAGACTAAAGGTTCGAAATTATTTTTCAGTCTTATACTTCAATAAAAATTTTAAAACTCTTCCCTTATTTTGACTTAGCTCAAGAACTGAACTCAAAATTTGCCTATTTCTAAATAAACTATAAGGACATATATTTTCTACCGTTAAACTTTAAGAAAGGTTATTTATAGGGTTTTTAATTTACTAAGTTTAGGATCTAGTTTTTCCTAGCTAGTTAACCGTCTTGTCAAACTTAAGTCAAATATAGCCAAAATTGAAAATATTTTTTTTTAGTTTTTCAATTTTTTATTTGATTTTACTTTTATATTTTTTTTATTTTCATTTTTTTAATAATTTTTTTAAAGATGCAATGCAGAATTAAACATGCAAAGAAAGAAAAGAAAAAATATGTACAAAAATTAAAATATGCAATGCAATGATAACTATTTACAAACCACCCCCTCCCCCAAACTTACCAAAAGCAGTGCCCTCACTGCTCATGACCTCGCCGTCCCCTTAAATGTGAACGGGAACGTTCCTCTCTCGCCAGCAAGGTAGTCATGCCGTGCTCTATTTTTGTCACACGGTGATCCAGGTTGGTCACCATTCCTATCAATCTGTCAATCCCCTTAGTGGCTTTCCTAAGTAGACGTGCATGTGCTGCAGGGGTAAGAGTTTCCTCGCTCGCGGTCGAGCTGGAACTGAGTGTCCTGGCGGGTACATTCTCGGCCGGTTCAGTTCGCGACCATACATCATTTAGGCGCGTATAGGACGTGGATACACCCTCGAGAAGAGGTATAATAGGGATACCTCCATACATGTAAAACTCAAATTCATCCACAGGGAGGAAATAGCGACATAGTTATGTCACCAACATAGGGCATGGATAATTGGTAGCCCTTTTGCCCGCACTTATCGAATGAAGTAATACCGTGCACATATCGTATCTGGGGTTCCTAGTCATCAAGGTGTGCACGATATGAAGGGATGGTGTGAAGAATGTAGTATTGTGCGAACTACCAAAAATGTTATTTTGTGCCCAGCGGCACACAGTCAATATGTTCGGAATGTAGGGTTGCTGGGCACACGCACAAGGGTCTACAAGGTATCAACCATGCCCGATTTAAAAATTAGCCATGCCGAACAACCCAAAGCCGGATGGTTAAACTAGAGTTTAGGCGAAAATAAGCATGTTAAACACTTTAACACTAAGTGAGAGGGATTACAACCTTTGTAGATCCGGTCCTTCACTTCTTAAGCTCCGTGTTGAAGTTCCTTCGCTGCGATCATCGTGTTCCGGACTCTCGAGAGGCTCCGCGAAGAGAAAGATGCAAGCTTGCTTCCGATCTTCGATAACAAAGATGATCTACCTTGAAGTTTCATTAACACAAGCTAACACTCACTAAATAAAGTGAACACCCTCATCTAAATAGCAAGGGTAGATGAGGATGATGAAGTAGGATTTTTGCTCTCTTTAATTTTCTTATTCTTGCTCTCTTTAATTTTCTTATTCTCACTCATTTTCATCACTTGGAAAAAAGCTAGAAAGCTTTTTCCATGAAAGAAATAAGAAGGAAGAAGAAGATGAATAATCTTTGTTATCCTTTTGTAATGAATAATGAAAAGATAATGATCAATAATGCAACCATGGTTGCTAAACCTTTGTAGAGAATTAACCAAGGGTGTAAGGTTTGGGTTAGGTTAAAGATGAGTCATAACAAAATATCTTTTTCATGACAAAAGAAAAACCTTCTAGAAACATCTAGAAAGCATTAACCCAAATCAAACCCTAATCTTGTTTAATCTCCACTAAACATGTTGCATTAATTATCATATCATGTTACAATATTATATATCACATATATAATATTTATTGTAACAAAATAAAAATAATACAATTAACATATATCGCATATATATCAATGTATTACCCGAGTGAGAAAAAGAATCCTTTAGTGAGCTAATATTAGTTAATGTAATTTAATATATCATATATATTATTATACATTAAACTATCGAATCAACACTTGATCCGACAATCCGACTATATCCCATATAACCGACTAATATTTATCCGTACCGATTCATCGAATCAACACTTGATCCGATGACCCGGCTGATATCAAATATCGCGAGAATAGAATACGGTATCTCATATCGCATTATCCTCAGTCCTACACATATCTCATATGTGCCCCTACTCCGTTTTGCCTGAGCCAAGAAACCTCTGTGTAGGACTCTAAAGAATCGTCAATACGCCGGCAGTATGTGATGATCACATCAAACACCCACAAGCTGCAAGCGGTCAGCTAAACTAACAGCCACCCAGGTATTGAGCGATCTGAAGATCAACAAGCAAGCCTGTACTTTCTCCTGCGAATCCAATCAGTAACACTCCCGTACAGTCCGGTCTCGTCGTCTGATATGTCGCATATCTCGCCTAGGGGTGGTAAACGTCAGACCCCAGTAGCTTGATAAGTCATGTCGATATGAGGTCTATAACAGTTCGAGAAACTACTGATAACACTTACCAGTAAATCTCAGCAACCCTGGCCAGGGATTTCCAGTTATATCCAATCAAACACAGTACAACATCAACTCCCTATACCGGGAGAGACGAATCCCCTCCTATCGCTCATTGCCTCCATGTGATTCGGGACTGTACCCAAAATCCACCTTTTTGCACGCCCTCTTGGACGTGGTATGATGAAAATCAAAGCACAGTGGGAATCACACAAGACTCTATGACGATCTCGGGTCAACAGACTACTCTGTACCAGTGTCACCGGAGAACTGCCATCTGACGTGAGGTATAATACCATTTGGGAGTTCTCGGTGAGTCTGTCCAGTGTACCCAGTCTCTACTGAGCACCCGTACACCATCCTTGATGTCAAACACCGATGGATATGGGATCATCCATCGCCCATCATATGGGTCAAGATGCGTATACTCTAGTCTACTCCGGTGTATCGATGCCCTGTCTCGATGCACCCTCGACTAGGAACAGTTATAGGATGTACTCGTCGACTACCGTGGCCCCACTAGTATGATCTCATCATAGTCCCAGTAGTCGAGTACATATCATAAAGGCTTTATCAACATGTAACAAAGAGACAATCAGAGTATATGTTAAGATAAAGTACAACCAGATAGCATACTATCATGTCGAGCAAGAAAGTCATCCCTATATATGTCCAAGCATCCATTACAATATACATCGTATGTACAGTAATGGCCTCTAGGGCATACATATAACTAACAATCTCCCACTTGCACTAGGGCCATCTGTTGTAGTATCGCATACCCAACAATTAGCTGTGGTTGAAGTATCTCATACTCAACCATCCCATAAAAGTCTCTACTGGGAAAAAGGCCTTTGTGAGTGGATCCGCGCTGTTGTCCTCTGTGTCTACTCTCCTAACCTCGATCTCCCTGGAGATCAACCATCTCCATGATCTGGTGATACTGCCTAAGAATTATATCTGGATTTCTGATGGGACGGGGGGTTCCTTACCAAAAGCCACAACTCCATTGTGACACAATGGTAGGAACGAAGTTCATATCATGAACTTATATATCCAGACTGCCTCTTTGGTAGCATCCTTGGTAATAATGTATCTTGCCTTTAATCGTCTAGTAAGTCACGGTATCTACTTGGAACTCTTCCAACATACCGTCCCTCCACTGAGGGTAAAGACAATGCCTGCGACTGACATTCAGTCGTCCTTATTACCCTGGAACCTTTCCAGTGATTCTCCCCAGGATCGATTGATACCATCTCACTACAACTAGTAAGTATCGTAATATCCAAATAGATCCATCTCATAGATCCATAACCCAGGATTTAGGAGGTATCACCTCGATCCTATATGGAGAATCCTTGTGATAAGCGGAGATTGACCGAGTGTAGCATAGGAAACTCCTTCCCTATCAAGATTATGTCATCCACGTACTCTACGAGGATCACCACCATACTCCCTACTATCTTTTTGTATATACAAGGTTCATCTACCATTTTGATGAAGTCAAACTCTTTGACTACCACATCAAAACAGATGTTCCAACTCCACGATGCCTGCTTTATCCTATAAAGCATCTTGCTCACGTTTCCGCTGCTCCCACTGTCTATGAAGCCCTCTGGCTGTGTACTTATAGACGCTCTCTTCCAAATCATCATTTAGAAAAGCAGTCATGACACCCAACCGCCAGATATCGTAGTCATGGTATGTAGCCGTGGCGAGTAGGATCTGGATGGACTTAAGCATAGCTTTGAAAGTCTCAACTTTTCCATGTACACCAAGTAATCTTCTCAAGATATACTTGCTCCTGATGGGGATTTAACCCTTCAGATAAAGCAACCAAAGTCCATACTTTGTTGGTGTATAAGGATTCCATCTCAGATCGCTAAGCATCCAGCCATTCTTACAGAGTCCCACTCCTGATGGCTTGCTCGAAACAAGTTGGGTCATCATCTCATGATGCAATCCTCGCTCCCACTGTCATAAAGAAAACCGAAGTATCTCTCAGGTGGGTGAGGAACCCTACTAGATCGGCGGAGAGGCTGAGGTTCGTTGGAAACTATTGAATCCTTCGGGTTTACCAAATCATCAGCTGCAGTTTGTATAGCTGGAACCATTCCAGTTCTACATAACAGACCTTGCCTCGAGCTTTTCTGGATTTTGCTTTTAGACATAGGCCAGACAACCCCAAATCTTAACAAACTTAAGATATGGGCTCTTCCCTTTCCATATCACATATGAAGTGGTAGGCGACTAATTTGATTTGAACCCTATTCAATAGGTATGCAGCTTCTCAAGTGCATAACTCCCAAAAGGAAATAGGAAACTCCATATCACATAGGGTGCTATTGCTCCGCCCCGATATACCGACGTGCTGTGGTGTATTCGGAGGAGTAATGCTGAGAGAGAATCTCATTCTCCTTTAGAATATACCAGGATTTCCGTGCTCAAGTATTCTCCTCCCTGATCTCATCAAAGGACATAATACTTATACCCGTTTTTGGTTCTCTACTTCTAACTTATATTCTGTGAATATCTCAAAAGGTTCGGACTTGTGTTTCAACAGGAACATATGTCTGAATCTTGAGAGATCATCAGAGAATCTAATGAAGTACAAAGAACCAGTTTTGGCATGTGTAGACAGAGGACCTTCATACATCAGCATGTATCAATCCCAAGAGTTCACTAACTCTTTCTCTGTTTCCAATAAACAGAGCTATGGTCATCTTATCTTTGTGAAATGACCGGCAAGTTTCATAAGATGTAAATTCAAACTAATTTAAATATGCATCTAAATGTAACTTAGCTAGTCGGGTCGCATTGATATGACCTAGTCTACAATACCTCAAGAAGGATTCGTTCATTTCTAAACTATTCCTCTTGTGTGTGTTCTGTATACTAAGAACTGTAGTTTGATTTAGAACGTCAGTGCTTTTAGATAACGTGCCTGAACCGATCAACTCTTGATATAGGAAATGTTCAAAACATTATCCAACAATACAAAATTATATCCTTTCTTTACTAATAAAGAGACTGATATGATGTTGTATATCACGTTCGGTATCTAATAACATTCATTCAGAATCAATGTATTCTGGTAATACAGGGTGATAGTGACCAACAGACTTGGCTGCAACACTTGCACCGTTTCTATCTCATGAAACTTATCACCCGTTCTCAGTTCTCTACCTATCTATAGCCCATGTAACATATTACATATGGGGATCCTGATCCGGTATCAAATACCCACGACGTAAAGGATACTGAGAAACAGTTCTCTGTAATGAACACACCCGAAGAAGATGCATCAGCATGCACTTTCTTTGTTTGGGCGGCACGGGAATTCTAGTAATCCCCTATTTCCTGCTCTGTCTTATAAAAATTATAAGTTGGAGCGGGACCAACGTTCCCCAGCTCAGTATAACAAGCGGGTTAGGTCAATATATCCGTATTATTATCTTGATTAAGGCGTGACATAGTCGTAACCAGGAGAGAGAGAGAAGAAAACACTCGGCGTGCGCTTTTACAAGATTAGATTGGTTATCAATTTATCTAATCAGGATGTCTCCTACTGTTTTAGTCAAATCTTCCTTCAAACCCTAAATGGAAAGACTAGCCGGGATTAATTACACTCTACAAGTTCGCCAATCTTTCAGCCAGGCCAGTGTCGGTACTTTGAGGGAGGTTCCCCGTGCTTTCGCACGGACCTAATTAAAGTAAACCTCGTTTTCCCAGGGGAGTAACCCCGTTAACACCTTTCTAGACACCTACTTGATCGGCTAATTGTAATGTGTAAAACTCTCCCAGGAGTAACTCTTACTCGCAGCGGGTATCGGGATCAACTATCTTATAGAAGGTATGCAATCTCATTGCAAATTTCAACACTTGAAATTCCCAATAATATTTTACCCCAAGCCTCCTATGACCTTGACAAAGGCCAACAAACCATAAGCTGCTAGTCAAGTTCAACCCGTCATTTCCTGATTGAAAACCCACCCTCAGGGCCCTTGACAAAGGCCAACAATGTCGCACGACTACCCTAATCCAATCTACATCATATGCATAAGCAGACAAGTACTATTCAGCTACCGCACACTATGCCTTGACAAAGGCCAACAAACGTAGCACGAATACTAAATAGTCCTTATCTGAAATGACGGAGGGCCACGACAGGTTTTTAAGAAAACCTTTTGCGTAATGAACTTGATATCGTTGTAGAATCGAGTGATTTTAAATGGAGTGTTTTTTAGGCTTTTCTAGTTTCGCTAAAGAGGTCACTCCCGGTGAAGGGATCGTCGGCTCTTTCCTCATCGAATAAGGGGCAGGATATTTCATAAATACCACTATGCAAAGCAAGAACTATAGAAGCAATCAAAAGACAGACCGAGTTTGTAGTATCTGCTAGTTTCACTAAAGAGGTCACTCCCGGTGAAGGGATCTCGGCTCTTTCCTTATCGAATAAGGTGCTGGATGTTCTACAAGGAACACCGCTATGCAAAGCAAGAACTAGAGCTACCAGTTTTTAAACAAGTTTCTACAACATCTTTAGGTTTCTTTTAGTTTCATTAATCTCATTAATGAAGTCCCATTTTATTATGCTTCACAAGCATCTCATTTGAAACGAAATCTGCAATATAACATATATCTCATATATATAATATAAACATTCGTCTCAGGCAGTAATATGATCTCATCACAGAACATTGCAGAAGAAGAACATATATGAAATATTGGATATACTAGGACGTCCGTGTTTTAATACGAACCTGTACAAAACACGGATTCCACGGTCGCGATGAATAGCCAAACCCACATCCCTAGACCCCTACGAGAGCGGCAATCAACACTGCCAATTCTAGGGTTAGGAGACCCGGTCTCGACTTCTCGAGATGGTCTCCCACTGGACCCTATAACCCGGTTACTTGTGCTCCCCGCCTTGGGTCTACCTAATGCGGAAAAGTAAATAATATACAATGGTGACATCATCCTCATCCCGGAAGTACCCCAATAAAAGAATATTACATACAAATGAATTTTATATGAATGAAAAAGAAAAACTCTCATCTCACATAAAACCACCGGCTATTCAAAACGCGACGATCCAATATAACATATCACAGCAACACATAATATCTCATATCATCAACGTAAGCAAGTATGCGTATCCCGATTGTCGTTGATGTATAGCAACGAAGCTGGCGATACACCACATACTACGCTTACGGTCACAGAAAAGAAAGTATAAAACTACAACAGTTGGAATCCGCAACCTCCTTAGACATCGCATGCCTAACCAAATGAATCCCTTAGACATCGCATGCCTAACAATTATAAACCCCGCATTTTAGTCTCTTTATCGAAAACTCTTTTCCATATCAAGTCGGGCAATTCAACAAGATTCCCGAAAACCTGATCGAATGCTCGTCGCAAACTTTAGTAGACGGCCGCACCCCCGGAAGCCGTCGACGAAGTGCACTAAGGAGGAACACCGCTGCCGCGAGCACCCGAACGAATGCTTTTGGCGACGGGGTTCTCCTACAGTCACTTGGTCGGAGCTATGGGGCGTGGCTATCTATTAAGTTTACCCGGCGAGTATCCGCGTACGCTACGTGATTGCGACGGACTTTTGATCACATCAAAATTCTGTGGCAACCGATCATCTGAGACTGAACTGCTAGATTTATAACATTCAAATTAGTTATCTCATAACTACTTGTGGATTCCAAATATTGTATCACATTCCAGATAAATAGACAGTGTTAAACTTTTCGATTTAATAAACAAACACCCAAGATTTCCCAAATAGCTCAATACTTGAGCGGAGTTCAAAAATTATCCATCACATGCCACAGTACCAATGGTCCAGCCGTAGAAGGGTCAAGCCAACGCCTCACATGTGGCACGCCGTACTGCCCCAAACCCTAAGGTTTAGAGGCAGTTCAAGACGGTCACATAATCGAGTTAAGGTTTGTTGTCTTCTAGAGGGTCCACCGCGTTACTTGCACGATTTTCCGAAAGTTTCAAGCTCGAGAAAAAATCTAACTTTTGAAAATTTTCCGACAGGGGAAAAAGTGAGTTATTGATATCCGTTCGAACTTTTTAACAGTTTCTAAAAATTATCCGGAAAAACTTAACGAAGTTAAATCATCCGATCGAATCAACGAGTAGCCAATATAACCCAGAAAACTCAACACTTGAGTATAATTAAAAATTCCCAAAAGCAAGCATAATTACCTACGGACAATACTGTAGCAAAAACTAATCATAATTCGTCCGTACGGTCGCGGAACTGCCGCGCGACCCAGGGTCCTGCCGCGGTTCCGCGGCGTTTTAGGTGAATTACTATGTCGTTTTTTACAGTATTCCATAGAATTCTCTGCCGATTTTTTGAGTATTTTTAATATGAAAAAATGTCAACTTTTGAAAAATTTCCAGAGAAGGGTCAAAACTAGGGTTTCGGGGTTCGATCGGACTTTAAACTTCGTCTAGACTTCGCCTAAAGCTCTAGCTTGGCTCGGATACCACTGTAGGGTTGCTGGGCATACGCACAAGGGTCTACAAGGCATCAACCATACCCGATTTAAAAATTAGCCGGGCCGAACAACCCAAAGACGGATCTTTAAACTAGAGTTTAGGCGAAAACAAGCATGTTAAACACTTTAACACTAAGTGAGAGGGATTACAACCTTTGTAGATCCGGTGCTTCACTTCTTAAGCTCCATATTGAAGTACCTTCGCTGCGATCATCGTGTTCCGGACTCTCGAGAGGCTCCACGAAGAGAAAGATGCAAGCTTGCTTCCGATCTTCGATAACAAAGATGATCTACCTTGAAGTTTCATTAACACAAGCTAACACTCACTAAATGAAGTGAACACCCTCATCTAAATGGCAAGGGTAGATGAGGATGATGAAGTAGGATTTTTGCTCTCTTTTATTTTCTTATTCTCACTCATTTTCATCACTTGGAAAAAAGCTAAAAAGCTTTTTCCATGAAAGAAAGAAGAATGAAGAAGAAGATGAATAATCTTTGTTATCCTTTTGTGATGAATAATGAAAAGATAATGATCAATAATGCAACCATGGTTGCTAAACCTTTGTAGAGAATTAACCAAGGGTGTAGGGTTTGGGTTAGGTTAAAGATGAGTCATAACAAAATATCTTTTTCATGACAAAAGAAAAACCTTCTAGAAACATCTAGAAAGCACTAACCAAAATCAAACCCTAATCTTGTTTAATCTCCACTAAACATGTTGCATTAGTTATCATATCATTTTACAATATTATATATCACATATATAATATTTATTGTAACAAAATAAAAATAATACAATTAACATATATCGCATATATATCAATGTATTACCCGAGTGAGAAAAAGAATCTTTTAGTGAGCTAATATTAGTTAATGTAATTTAATATATCATATATATTATTATACATTAAATTATCGAATCAACACTTGATCCGACAATCCGGCTATATCGCATATAACCGACTAATATTTATCCGTACCGATTCATCGAATCAACACTTGATCCGATGACCCGGCTGATATCAAATATCGCGAGAATAGAATACGGTATCTCATATCGCATTATCCTCGGTCCTGCACATATCTCATATGTGCCCCTACTCCGTATTGCCTGAGCCAAGAAACCTCTGTGTAGGACTCTAAAGAATCGTCAATACGCCGGCAGTAGGTGATGATCATATCAAACACCCACAAGCTGCAAGCGGTCAGCTAAACGTAACAGCCACCCAGGTATTGAGCGGTCAGCTAAACGTAACAGCCACCCAAGTATTGAGCGATCAGAAGATCAAAAAGCAAGCATGTACTTTCTCCTGCGAATCCAATCAGTAACACTCCCGTACAGTCCGGTCTCGTCGTCTGATATGTCGCATATCTCGCCTAGGGGTGGTAAACGTCAGACCCCAGTAGCTTGATAAGTCGTGTCGATATGAGGTCTATAACAGTTCGAGAAACTACTGATAACACTTACCAGTAAATCTCAGCAACCCTGGCCAGGGATTTCCAGTTATAGCCAATCGAACACAGCACAACATCAACTCCCTATACCGGGAGAGACGAATCCCCTCCTATCGCTCATTGCCTCCATATGATTCGGGACTGTACCCAAAAGCCACCTTTTTTGCACGCCCTCTTGGACATGGTATGATGGAAATCAAAGCACAGTAGGAATCATACAAGACTCTATGAAAATCTCGGGTCAACAGACTACTCTGTACCAGTGTCACCGGAGAACTGCCATCTGACGTGAGGTATAATACCATCTGGGAGTTCTCGGCGAGTCCGTCCAGTGTACCCAGTCTCTACTGAGCACCCGTACACCATCCTTGATGTTAAACACCGTTGGATATGGGATCATCCATCGCCCATCATATGGGTCAAGATGCGTATACGCTAGTCTACTCTGGTGTATCGATGCCCTGTCTCGATGCACTCTCGACTAGGAACAGTTATAGGATGTACTCGTCGACTACCGTGGCCCCACTAGTATGATCTCATCATAGTCCCAGTATTCGAGTACATATCCTAAGGGCTCTATCAACATGTAACAAAGAGATAATCAGAGTATATGTTAAGATAAAGTACAACCAGATAGCATACTATCATGTCGAGCAAGAAAGTCCTCCCTATATATGTCCAAGCATCCATTACAATATACATCGTATGTACAGTAATGGCCTCTAGGGCATACATATAACTAACACGCAAAGAGGGTTCTAGCCTGGATGCCCTTACGTGGCTCCCTCGAACAGTCATTACCCATCAAGGGTAGGTAATCCTCGAATTGGAGTGGTTGGTCATGGGTAGGTAGTCTAGATATTAAGGTGACTTCATAG
The DNA here is from genome assembly GCA_030015575.1 of Agapanthus africanus. NCBI lineage: Eukaryota > Viridiplantae > Streptophyta > Magnoliopsida > Asparagales > Amaryllidaceae > Agapanthus > Agapanthus africanus. Next base: position 822,641,127 of record CM057338.1, on the reverse strand, counting down.
ATGAAGTCCCTATCGATTATGATTTCCCTAACACCCCAAATTAGCCTAATATAACCGTGTTGTGATAAGCAACCATCTTCCATGCACTCATAAAATCGTGTGACGAGATCTAGAAGAGCGAAGGAGTTTGGATGAATAAAAAGTAAGAAATTCCACCCTCGCCTTCGGATCTCTTCACCGAAGTAACTACCGTAGATTGTGTGTTCAAACATTTGTGAAAAGTCCCTCTCAAATTGCAACGTGGGTGCCATCACAGAGAATGAAAGTTGCAGAATTTATAAATTAGCAGAGAAGATTGGAGAAAGCAAACCTCCTCTGAAGATTTCAGAGGGAGACGACACCAGTGAGCGGCGGTTGCGCGGCCGAAAGCGGCTTTGGGCGGCAGTTCCGCAGCAGGAGGAGGAGATCTCTCAGAACTTGCTGCTGCGGCGGCTAGGGTTTTTAGAGATATGAACTTAGGGTTGGTAAAAACCGTGGTGGGGTTGGGTTCTATTTATAGAGGTTATTTTTGGTTATTTGCAAAAAGGCCCTCTTAAAAAGAGGATTTTATTTGCAAATAATTTTTTTTAATTTTTATTAATTTTTTTTATTTTTTATTAAAACTCAAAACTTACCAAAAGTACCCCAAAAAAACATTTTTTTTATTTTATTTTATTTTTATATTTTTATTTTGTTTTTATATAATTACAAGTGATACATACCCTCAAACTTATTTGAAACAGTGTTTCCACTATTTATGCGGTAAAGTTCAGGATTAGGGGGAAAAGAGAACAGTATCAATCTATACAAGACCTTACACAGGCCAAAAGTGAGCACCAACCATTCAAATACTCTATCTCTGTAGTGTGTTGGTTGGTGAAAGAATGCGGAGAGAAAAGAAATGGAGAATACGCGAGACCGTGTTGGAAGAGAGGTGAAATACGGTATCGGTATATTAGGAGAAGAATGGCGGAAGAGAGAAAGAAGTGTAGTGCGAACTTAAGAGTGTAAATTGAGTGAATAAATTAGCACAAATTGTGATGACCGATGTGTAAAAAGCGATTGTTCTAATCTATCAACCCGTCGAGAAATAGGGTCAAATCCCTCAAAATTCGCGAGAAAACATGAGTACGTCGAACTTGGTGAACCAGACATTGAAAATGAAAGTGTAACGGTTTCTTGCAAGGTCGGAACGAGGATGAAAGGAAGTGATTGAGGAAGGGTATCGGGTAAAGATTCAGGAGGGTGTGTGCAGTCAATGAAAGGGATAGAATGAATTGGAAAATCCGACTCCTCAAGTAAAACTGCTTCATGCTCAATAATTTCCTCAATACTCTCCATGCAATTCTCATCAAGACGCATATGAAGTTTGGAAAAATCATTTAATGACTCGGGATGATGAATTGGAGAAAAAAATTCAGTCAAATCTACGGGTTCATCATCCAAAGTATTCCCAGCGTCGATATCCTCAATCAAGTGAAAATCAATTTTCTTAGACACCTCATCAAAAGCAAGGATATTAATCAATTCAAGTTCTAGAGTGGAGGTATAGAGGTCGAAAGGATTGGTGATTGTTTCACTCGAAAGGGACCCTTCACAATCAGGTAAATTAAACACTACAAAGTCGCACAACTCATTAATCGTTCTATTTTCAACAGGTGAATCATTTGGAACACTTGATAGACATTCAAAGCCGGAGTTGTGGGATTCAATAGGGGATGAGTAGGTTTGATTTGGAAGGGTGTACAGCTCACTCTCACCACTCAAATTCTCAATCTGTCCAACCGCCTCATCATACATTGGAAAATTTGGAGCTAGTTGGAAACAAGCTACCGGGTCACTAAGTTGTATGAGGGCGGCCATGGACGCATTCAAATCCATCATCTGTTGGCTTGAAGCTACCATAAAATCTTTCAACGACTGTTCCAGACTAGACATGGGTTGTGACAAGGTTTCAGTAAAAAATTCAAAGTAAACTCCCAAATGGCTGTGAAGAAGCAATGTCTAGGGAAGGTGCAAAAGTCGGGTAGGACTGGTAGGAATTGAATGGTTGGATAGGAGTAGGATCAATATTTGGATAAGAAGGTAAATGGAATTGTTGGTCCAAAGAATTCGCAGTGGTGAAAGAAGTGAAAGATCGGTTACGAGATTGTTCAATGTGTTCAGCAATAGACATAGGTTTCGGAGTTACAACAGGACTCGAAAAAGGAGTATCAACGTAAGAAGGTGGTGAAGGTTTAAATGGTTGATATAATGTAGATTGTGGAGTCCAACTGGTTGTCCTAGACGCGTTTATTCGATCTTTCAAAGAAATTTTGGGCATGGAGAGGTCGTTCGAAATTCGACCAAAACAAGAAGCGCAGGACGTAATGTCTGGTTGAGAGTACCAAAGTTCGGCAAGAGTTTTGCGAGGTGGGGTACCAATGATGTGATGAGAGAAAGGAAAAGAATGTGATTTTTTTATTTTTTTTATTTTTTTTCAAAAAAATTGTTTGTTTTTGGAGTTTTGAAATTTTCGAAAGTGTTTTTTTTTAGAAAGAGTTTTGCAAAAATTTGTATGAAACTACGGTACAATCACAATTTAAGCATGCACAATCAAGCCTAAAACTAGGGTCTCCTAAGTCAACTAGACCGCTCATAACTGGTCCAAAGCGACAAGTTGTAAGATATCCCTCAAAACGCCTATTCACCGCCAATTGTGGCCAGGTAAGCACAAGTAAAGAAAGGAGGGATCCGCTCACGAATCACCGTGAGACGGGCCTTTTAAAGTTACCTTTCTTACTTGTCTAGCCTAAGTACCACAAAGTCAGGTTTAGATAAACGACTGAATGCCCACAACCTTCCTCTGTCCTAATGAGCGCGACAGTCCTTAATTGGCTGAGTCTAGATATTTTTTAATTAACTCAAGAGTGATGCATATGCTTTTAGTGATTTCTGGGGTCTTAGGAAGGGTAATGAAATCCCCACCCAATCTGAATTGGTGTTATAGCCTCTTAAAGTCCGTATTAATTATGCAAAGCAGTTAACACACCAAAAATCTAAAACACTTGCAATTTTTTTTTTTTTTGGCAGCGCAAAGAATCCTGCACAAAAACAATTTATTGGATAGGAGAAAGAGAATCTGTGCAAATAATACCTGCAGGAAAATTTGTCAGTGGAGTTCAGGGGGTAGGAGAGAAGAAAAAAGATACTCACAGAAAAAATAGGGTGCTGACGTCACCCTTTGACCGCGGTTCCACGGTCAAACCGTCGATTCTTCCGCGGCTCCACGACGGATCAGTAAGTTTGGATTTTCAGAATTTTTTCTGTGCTGAGTTGGTTCTCCTCTTCCTGTTTAGATCTCCTGATTCAGGATTTGTTCACTGAGTTTGCTCCGGATCTGAATCTAAATTGGCTCCAAGCCTGCACACTCGCACAAAAACCTTTCAAAAATAACAAGTTGATTTTTATTTTTTTTTATTTTTTTTGTTTTTGGTTTTTGGTTTTTAAAAAAAATTCAATTTTTGTAATTTTTTAAATTTTTTTTATTAACCCGAAATTACACAAAGAAAGAGACTACCGTCTCCCCGGCAACGGCGCCATTTGATTGTTAGAGATTTTTCGTACGTGCATTTTAAAATCAAAATTAAGAATATACAGCAATCAATAACGGTGTCGCTTGGTAGCTAGCCGATTGAGTACGGGTCGGTCCACAGGGAAAACGTGTTCTTTCTTTATGTTCTTACGAGTTAAGTCCTATTTTTGGTAGGTTTTGATTTAAAAATCTAAGATTGAATTTAATTTGATTTAAAACCTTGCTAGGGTTAGGATTAGGTTAATTTGGAAAAAGAACACTACTCACTGCTTCTTTTGCCCTAATTAAGAATATAGGTGTTAGGGTAATAGTCAACAAAGGGGATTAGCACGACTAGGAAAAAACTTCGTTTCTTCCTTTTGGTCCTTGTCCGTCCTTTCTTAACTCTTATCCCTAAGCTCTATGTAAATCAACCACAACCGGTCTAACTAGGGAATCACCGCTATCTTGTAAGATAGGGTGTCGTAGTGAGCGGTGTGTGTTTGATTCAAATAGAGTCCTAATTAAAATATTATATGGGCAAGAAAGGAGTGAGAGATTTCCATCTCTCAAACCTACCCAATCATAACCCTAACAAGTGAGGAATTACTCACTCATTAGGAAAGTTGCGACAAAATTCATTTTTATAGTTTTAATTTAATTACCTAATTTGCTGATAATAAAAGACAGATAATAAAATTGCAGAAATTAAATTCGATTGGAAAATTGCAAGATAAAAAAACTTACTTTTATTGACACCTCTTGACGATTACAATGGAATAAAATTTAATCTAGAAAGTAAAAAGAGGTATACCCCAAAAAAGCTTGTAGGCTTTCCTATTTATAGACAGAAGAAACCCTAGGTTTTACATCTAATCCATACTTGAAATTACAAGACTACCCTAAGAAAGCCGGGTCAAAGCACCGACACCCACCGACACGTGCACCGACACGTGCACTGCATGGCCGCGGAATCGCGGCGGAATGCCATGTTTGGCCGCGGATCCGCGGCCATATGGTGAGCTCTTGGACTCTGTTCTTTAGGGATGCTTCAAGTTGTATTTTCCTTATGTTTTCTTCATTTGGTTCTTCAGAATCTTTTCTACTTTCTTCCAGATTTCCAACAGTACAGAATTTGTGGACTTTTAACGTAAGCTTCGCGTTGAAGTCTTGAATCTTGTGCTGCCCTTGTGCTTTGTGCAATTGAACTGTTCATTGATCTTTGTTTGTTCCTTAAACTGGTAGGCGGCATCATACAGATTCATCTATTTGTTGGTCGTAGTCTCACATTTGTAGCATCTTTTCGTGAATTTCATTGTATTGTTCTGAGAACCTGCAACTATTTAGCAGACATGGATCAAAAGTACCTATTTATTCGTAATATGATTAAGAATAGGGAATATAATAATGCAAAATTCTGATATGAACAACTGTACCCAACCAAAACCTGTTTGCACGAGTCAGTAGAGCCGTGGTAGGGTAGTGATCAAAGTACAGTGAGAACTCACACGAGAAAAATGACGATATCGGGTCAAAAGATTAACCTGTACTCATGTCACCTGAAAACTTTCATCTGACGATAGGTATACTACTATCTAGAAGTTCTCGGCGAGTCTGTCCAGTGTACTCACCCCAAGTGAGCACGTGTATACAATCTTAGGTGAAAATGACCAATGGTTGCGTGACTGTTCAGTCGATAAAACTGCACTTTTGATATGACATTTTCCTTACTATTTTTAAATAATAAAATATGTTTGTTATAAATATAAAACATATTTAGGGTTCATCTGCAAAATACTATTTACCATATTTTTATATATTATAATTAACATCAGAAGGAAAATATATCCATATAATATTTTGATAATTTAAATATGCATATCATATCAAATATCCTTAATCAATATTCTTAAAATATAATATCATATAAAATGGTTAGGATAATAACTCAAAAATACCAAATATTACTAACATTATTTGTTGAGATATTGTGCAGAAATTACATCAGGACTGGAATCAAGGAAATCCGAGATATCGAGATCAAATCTGCCGAAATATTAAAGTAAATCGAAGAAATCAATTCTGGCAGAGACATAGAGAAGATTTCCAAAATCCAGATATTCAAAAAATCACCACGTGCCACAAGGAAGAAGCCCCAGAGTTTTGAAGCCAAGACGCCACCAACACGCGGCGCTTCCGCTGCCAAACGCACATTATTGCGACGGATCCGTGGCTAAATGGGGGAGTTGAGATGTGGGATTTTTTTGCAGGATCGTCTCATCAAACCCTAATTTATGGAATTTAGGGATTGCAACTTCTGTGACTATAAATAAAACCCAGAGCCCCTCTTGGAAGATCATCAAACCAAAGAGATCACGAAGTTCAAGTTGACTCACGCATCCAGGTTGATTAATCGGCTGTCCAGTTACCTCCTTCAAGATAGATCGAGAAGCAAACTAGGGTTTTGTATTCCACTTTCTAAAGGAACAAAAAGTGTAATTGATCAAGTTGATTAGTAAAGGTAGTTGTTTTATTCTTATTGCATTTATTTTCTTTATTTACATCACAATCTCTATCTATTCTTCTATCTCCATCATGCGCGAATAATTCACCGCTTGATGGGGTTCATAGGATTATGGTAGATCAATGGAAGATGAAGAATTTCTTAACTCGTTTTAAGTCTTATGAAGTTTATAAACTTTAGCAAAAGAATCGTTAACATCCTTATCGGGCGCGCTATCAAGTTCTTGATAGTCTTGACCGTGATTTGAGATTATATTAACAATTGTTTTGTTAAGGGTTAGACATGAATAGAGATCAATGAAAGGACAAGGGTTAATAGTGTGGAAACACTAGTTTCTTCCAAAAACCATAATCCTCATTCATCACTATCAATCTAGTTTTAAATCTATCAATAGATAAAAGGAGTCATCTTTATTAGTCATCCATTACTACTAAATCCGAACGAACCCTACAAGCCCTCTACTGATATAAAATCCACATCTTTATTTAAAATAGATCTATTTTCTACATCCGTATTTTGGCGTAGATCTAGAAACTATTCTCCACTATTCTTTATTCATCCTCTTTTTTCAACACGTCTAAAGTAAGATTAAAAGATTCAACGTTTTCCTGAGGACGACCCATACTCATCTCGGTCTATCTACACGTGACACCGTTATTGATTACGGTTATTCTACAAACACTTCTTTAAAATACAGATCAATCAAATGGCGTCGTTGCCAGGGATACGTGCGTAATATTTTTTTTCTTACTATTCGTGTTGAAATCTTATTCGATCAATATCATAAATAAAACAAAACAGCTAATTGTGTATTTAACGATTAGTGTGCAATTTTTGTGAGGGGGTCTGAAGACAATAGAACAAGAAAATCAAGATTCAGAGACTTTTAGAGGGGTCCAGAGGAGCATAGGAAGGCACAGGAGAAATTATTTTCAAACGATCCCACCAAGTCGCGGCGGAGCCACAGCAACAAGGGCGATTTAGCGGCGGAACCGCGGCGGTCTTGAAGGATCGTGCATCCAAAATTCTCTGGTAACTTTCCTACATCTTTCTCTCTCCTCTGAAAAATCCAATAATATATTTTCTGCAGGATTCTTTGCAAAATATCGCCGCTTAAAAAAATCTTTTTGCGTGTTTTGTAATTGGTTTGTGCATATTTTAATACGGACATTAAGGGGTAAAGACCAAATTCAGATTAGGTAGGGATTTCATCACCCTTCCTAGGCCCCACAAATCACAAAACAAGCATCCGCATCATCCTATATTAATTAAAATAATATCTAAACCAAGACTCTAAGGACCGTCACGCTCAATAAGGACAGAGGAAGGTCGTGGGTAATCTATCGCTTATCCGCATTACTTTTGTGATGTCTAGGCAAGTGTGTCGAAGGTAAGTGGTTACTTAATTAGGCTCTCTATTTTCGGTGATTCGTATAGCGGATACCTCCCACTTACCTGGCACTTACCTGGCCACAAGAGCGATAAAGAGGTGGTAGAGGATTGATCATGCTGCTTGTCCTTTGGAATTCTAGGAGCGGTCTAGAGACTTGACCTAGGTAACCTTAGTTCTAGGGTTATTTATGCATTTTTGTGTGATTTATCTCACGTCCGACACTTTTCAAAACAAACCAATTTTAAATCACACACACGCTGCCACTTGTGCTAAACCCGCTTAGTGCATGCTCAGCTGGACACAGGAGTCTAGTGCCCGTCTTGTCCTCGTTTTGGCTATCGACTCCGAAGTCGATGCTTCTTCATCTTCTTTTTCCCCTCCACCCACCACATCGACCGAGATGGACGGTTCTCCATCAGATTATAACACCACCTTGCCACCACCCATCGGTGCGCAGAATCCACCGTGAATTTCTCTCCAAGAGAGATGTTATCCTATACGCGGTCCCTTCCTATCTGTCTGTCCCTTCCACCAGCCAATGGGGATAATCTTGAAATTAAACCCCACTTCATCAACCTGTTGCCCAAATTTCACGGGCTTGAGTCTGAAGACGCATACGTTTTTATCACCAAATTCAAAAACGTATGGGCAATGATGGGTACGTCACAACTTTCAGTAAATGTTATGCGCTTGCGTCTTCTCCCTTTCACCTTTTTGCAATTTAGCAGAAAAATGGCTTTATAACACTGCCACACACTCTATTACCAATTGGGATGAATTCGTTATAGCATTCCTTAAGAAATTTTACCCAAATCATAAGACCGCCCGTGTTCGGAGCTAAATCAACCAGTTTACCCAGCTTCCCAATGAACCATTTTGGAAGTGCTTTGAACAGTTTAAGGATCTGCTTGTCCAATGTCCTCATCATGGAATACATACATGGGATCTGTGCCGAATTATATATGAGGGCATTACTCCAGCGACAAAGCGAATGCTTGAAACCATGAGTCAATGCAATTTCATGTCCAAAGAAGATGGTGAAGCTTGGAAATTTCTGGAAGATCTCGCTGAACACACTTTGCAGTGGGAAAGCGTTAGACCATCATCTAGGGGAGGTATCCATCAGCTCGATATTTCCATCGCAGTAAAAGACGAAATGGCAACAATGCAAAAGAAACTCGACGCTATGGAAAACAAATTCTCATAAATCTCCCTAAACCAGGTTACACTTCCTAAGACCGTGTGTGGTTGCTATTAAGATCCATCATGTCTGACGGAAGAATGTCCTGTGAATGCACCGTTTCAAGGTCAAGAACACACTAATGCTATTTTTCAGCAGCGACCTAGAAACGATTCTTATTCTTCCACGTACAATCAGGGATTGAGGAATCATCCTAATTTTGCTTGGAACCAAAACCAAACCCAAAATCAAAACCAGTTCCAAAGCAATTATCAAAGACCTCCTCCACAGCAGCAGCAACCACACCCACAGAGTCAGCACCCCTTTCAATCGCAACCTTTTCAAAATCCGGCCAACAATTCTACACTTTATAATAATTCTTTCCAAACGGACGGTAACAAAAACTCATCTGCACTCGAACGAAGCGTGGATATGTTTATTAAAAATTCCATGCAATCTACGAATGAAATAAAGTCTTATATCCGAGCATTAACACAAACCACCACCTCCCATGGTAAAAGTATAAAATCGATAGAAGCATAACTTGCACAAATAAATGCCGCGATAAGTGTGAGAGAAATAGGGGAACTTCCATCTCAACCCCTATTGAATCCTCGCCACTCACAAAGTCATAATGTGAGTGCCGTTACCACGTTGAGATCGGAAAGAGTGTTGAACAATCAAGTGGGTGAACAGATTAATGATGAGGAATCAATGGAAACCCCGGTTTCCACTTCTTGCCCTATTACGTCTAGTCCCATACCTTCTTCTGAGCCTACAACAACAACAACAACAACAACAACAACAACTGAGCCTTTTATCCTAAGCATATGGGGTAGGCTACATGAACCAACATGAGAATCACGCCGGGTCCAGCACATGAATCCTCCGCCTCCACTCACACCTTCTTCTAAGCCTATTCTCCATTTTCCCCAAGGCTCGAACACTTCACCCACTTCCTCGAGTCAACCTAAAATGATCCTCACTCCAATTCTGGGATCGATTCCATCCCTACAAACTTCTTCACAAATGTTGGACCCAAAACTTATTTATAAAGCTCCATTTCCAAACAGGTTGAGGGCCAACAAACCTAACGCACAAATGGAGAAGATTGTGGAAATGTTTAAGAAAGTTAACATAAATATCCCTCTCCTAGATTTTATTCAACAAGTTCCGTCTTATGCAAAAATCCTTAACGACTTGTGCACTAGGAAGAGAAAAACTCAAGTGCCGAAAAAGGTATTCATGACAAGTAACGTGAGCACAGCTTTTACCTAACAATTGCCTAAGAAATGTAAGGACCCCGGTTGTTCTACAATATCTATAACTATTGGGGGTAAAAGCATCAATCGTGCTCTGCTTGACCTCGGCGCTAGTGTTAACTTGCTTCCATATTCCGTCTATGAGCAGCTAGGTATAGAAAAGTAAAAACCTGCCCACTGCACTCTCCAGATGGCAGACCGATCTATCGCCCAACCTAGGGGTGAGCTAGAGGATGTGTTAATCAAAGTTGGAGAATTCATATTCCCTGTGGACTTTATTGTTTTAGATACACAGCCTGTGGCGCACCCACGTAATCAAATCCGGGTGATACTCGATCGACCTTTCCTAGCAACTTCCAACGCTGTCATTAATTGTCGTAACGGTTCTATGAACTTATCCTTCGGGAAGATGACAATTGAGCTTAATATTTACAAGCTGGGAATTCAACCATCTGAACCTTCTTCTTATTTAATCGATGTTTTTTCCATCAATGAGATAGCTTCCGACAGTTGCGAAGCTGAAGTACTTTGCTATGATGATCTCGACAACACTAGTGCGACATTGTTTGATCTGGCAAATTATTATAGTGAGGATATCTTTGATGAGTCCATCCCCGAGTTTGAATCCTTTGACTCGTCGCAAAAGTCAGTAGCGCTTTCTGAGTCAATATCTTACGCAAGTTATGAAGCTCTTAGGGAGTCTGAGTATCATTCCCTTACCCCACCTTCTATCGTCTCTCCACCGACACTAGATCTCAAACCGATACCTTCTCATCTTAAATATGCATATTTATGTGAGAATAGGTCTTTGCCCGTGATCATGTCCGCTTCTCTAGCTTTAGAGCAAGAGAACGCACTTTTGGCGGTATTGAGATCAAATCGGCAAGCACTTGGTTGGACAATGGCTGACATCAAAGGGATTAATCCCTTAATTGTTGAACGTTATATACATTTGATGGATGAAGCCAAACCAATCCGAGACCTACAAAGACGGTTGAATCTCGTTATGAAGGAGGCGGTAAAGAAAGAAATTGTCAAGTGCCTAAATAGTGGTATAATTTACCCAATATCTGATAGCCAATGGGAAAGTCCTGTTCATGTGGTCCCTAAAAAATCTGGCATCACGGTCATAACTAATGAGGCTAATAAGTTGATCCAAACATGCACCCAAACTGGGTGGCGCGTATATATTGATTACAGAAAACTCAATGCCGCAACGATGAAAGATCACTTCTCTCTACCTTTCATTGACCAGATGTTAGAACGATTAGCTGGATATGAATACTATTGTTTCTTGGACGGATACTCCGGCTATAACCAGGTCCCCATCACCGAAAAGGATCAAGATAAAACAACATTTACTTGTCCTTTCGGTACTTTTGCTTATAGACGCATGCCCTTTGAGTTATGCAACGCTCCCGCTACATTTCAGCGGTGTATGATGGGGATATTCTCAGATATGGTTGAGGATTTTCTGCAGATATTTAAGGACGATTTCTCCGTATTTGGGGACTCCTTTAAGGAATGCCTACGTCATCTTGACGCGGTTCTTACCCGCTGTAAGGATAAGAACTTAACTTTGAGTTAGGAAAAATGTCATTTCATGGTCCAAGAAGGTATTGTCCTTGGACATATTATTTCACGAAAAGACATTGAGGTAGACAGAGCAAAAATTGATTTCATCCATAACCTTCCTCCTCCCAAATGCATCAAAGATATACGATCCTTCCTTGGTCATGCAGGATTTTATAGGAGATTCATTAAGGACTTTAGCTAAATTGCTAGACCCTTAACTCTTCTCTTGGCCAAGGATACAACATTTCACTTCGATTCGGATTGCGAGGCTGCTTTTGAATCACTTAAAAGATCTCTCACTACAGCCGCCGTTCTATCGTCTCCGGATTGGAACCACTCGTTCGAGCTTATGTGTGATGCATCAGATTTTGTTATTGGTGCAGTATTAGGATAGCACATTGATAAGATGCCACATGTAATTTACTATGCAGGTAGGATCTTGAACGATGCATAAATTAATTACACAACTACCGAGAAAGAACTCTTGGCATTTGTATTTGTATTAGAAAAATTCAAGCCCTACTTGATTGGCTCGGCAATAGTGGTTTACACCGATCACTCCGCCCTACGACACATTTTATCGAAGAAGGATGCTAAGGCCAGGCTAATACGTTGGATCCTGTTGTTACAAGAATTTGATCTTGTCATACGAGACAAGAGTGGATGTGAAAACGTTGTAGCCGACCATCTTTCACGCATCAATTCTTCACCAATGTTGAACGTGCCAATAAATGACTCCTTCCCAGAAGAACAACTCTTGACCGTATCTTGTGAACCTTGGTTCGTGGATATTGTGAATTATCTAGCAACGGGACTTATTCCTAGCAATTGGTCGAAACAAGACAATCTTCGATTTCTATCCTAAGTAAAACACTTTTACTAGGATGAACCTTATTTGTTTAAGTATTGTTCCGATCAAATCATTCACAGATGTGTCCCTAACGATGAATTCAAGAGTGTATTGTCTTTTTGTCATGATCAGGCATGTGGCGGTCACTTTGGTCCACGTAAAACGGCGGAGAAAGTTTTGCAATGTGGCTTTTATTGGCCAACATTATTTAAAGATGCATATGATCATTACAAAACTTGTCCACGGTGTCAACACATGGGTCGGATTTCACGAAGAAATGAGTTGCTGCTCCAACCTATCTTGGTTGTGGAGATATTCGATATTTGGGGTATTGATTTTATAGGCCCTTTTCCCAACTCCTTTGGGAATTTATATATCTTGTTAGCGGTTGATTATGTCTCAAAATGGGTGAAAGCAATACCGTGTCGCACTAATGACAACAAGGTTGTTATTAAGTTCCTTAAAGAAAATATCTTTTCGCGATTCGGGCACCCTCACGCTATAATTAGCGACAACGGGACGCATTTCTGTAATCAGTCTTTCGAGACTTCGATGCGGAAATATCCAATCAACCACATACTTTCTACGCCCTATCATCCCCAAACGAGCGGGCAAGTTGAGATTTCCAATAGGCAGATCAAACAAATTTTGGAGAAGATGGTTTCTAAAAACCGTAAAGATTGGTCAACAAAATTGACGGATGCACTTTGGGCATTTCGTACCGCTTATAAGACCGATCTTGGTATGTCTCCATACCACCTAGTGTTTGGAAAGTCATGCCACCTTCCTGTCGAGATCGAACATAAAGCAATGTGAGCTATTAAAGAGCTTAACTTTGATTTTGATCAAGCTAGCAGCTATCGGAAGCTGTAATTAAATGAGCTAAGCGAACTCCGCGATGAAACTTACGATAATGCGGTTATAGTAAAGAACCGGACTAAAGTGTTCCATGATAAAAACCTTTTTAGAAAAACCTTCACACCGGGACAAAAAGTCCTTCTTTACGATTCCTGTCTCCATCTTCATCCGGGTAAGCTAAAATCTCATTGGAAATGACCTTTTGTGGTGCGGTATGTATATTCGCATGGGGCAGTAGAAGTTGAAAATGTTAAAAACGGTTTAATTTGTAGAGTAAATGGGTATAGATTGAAACCGTATTTTTCTGCTGACCTAGCGGAGGAGCTCCTGTTTTGACAGGAGCCGCTTTATTATAACTAAATTTCCTCCGCCTCACCTCTATGTTTCGGTAACATTGTCCCGTTTTAAGAATGGAGGTGGATGAAAAAGGACTTAACTGAATATCCATGCGTGCCAAAGCATAAGTTTAGGGGTAGTTTTCATTTAACTATTATTATACCCCTATTACTTTCTCTCCCTAAGTCTACAGGTTTATGCTTTCAAAGAACAACATCAGTGAGGACACTACTAAAAATAGGTTTGGGGGGAGGTTTGTATTCACTAAATTATCTTTTGGAAATAGGCACTATACAATATTTTCTTTTGATAATAAAAGATTAGAAAGTGAAAAATTACATATGAAAGATAGGAATGTTTAAGAAAAGCAAGAAAATTAGATGTTTTCTTAAACAAAGCTACTAATAAGTAGTTATGAGACATTGTCCCAAGGGTTAGTAAGATGAAGGAAATTGCTAATCTTAGGATAAAAATAAGTCTGAAAATTAGTCCCGATTCTTGAAGCCAAACATTTGAACGTTGATACCCTACTATACGCACTGTCACACATCTCTAAACTTGGGATAGTAGAGGATACCTTGAAATGCTCTTGTCTAAAAGCCTTGGTATGAAGTAAAATAAAAAAATGGTGAAGGAAAAAATGAACACTGGTTTTGTAATTACCAAGGCAGCATAAAAAAAATATAGCAAGGGTGCTTTATCATCTAGTGCCTTAGACCAACTGGTTTAGGAGCCACTGCTAAGCCTTAGGTGTTGCAAGACGAGGAATTACGCCTTAATAACGCAAGCACATTTTGTAATCAGTCGATTAGTACCTCAAGAAGTATTAACGATTGCATGAAGAATGTGTGAGCAATTCCATCTAAAATATTCACCGACTATAAAGTACTAAGGAAGATGGACAAGAGTATGATAGCTTGAATTGAATTCTCTAAGTGTAGAGATGTCTTTTACACACACGTAGGGGTATATGATCAATGTTTGGAAGAAAGATAAGGAAGAAGACTAAAGGCGATATTTTATTAAGGGATGATGTGATTTCTAACATTTTTTCACGACCATTAAGATAGGGCTCATAGCAACTGAAAAGCTAGTGTAGTTGGAAACTCTTCTTTTCAAGTTCTTTCTTTTATAATTCTTATATTTATATGTAACTTTCACCATCTTTCTTTTATTATAGGATTTTGTGGGTGTGATCCGCTGAAAACCCTCAGGAGACAACACTCCTCCTACTAGGGACACCTAGAGATTTAACGGCTTGTTGCACGTGCTCAGTGCAATCGTGTTGCCTACAAAAATGTGCTACTTAGGTTTTTCTTTTTCATTTTCTCCTTCTCTTGAATAACTAGTTTGTTCGGGACGATCAAAGTTAAATTTGGGAGTATTTGTTCAGTCGATAAAACTGCACTTTTGATATGACATTTTCCTTACTATTTTTAAATAATAAAAGGTGTTTATTATAAATATAAAACATATTTGGGGTTTATCTGCAAAATACCATTTACAATATATTTATATATTATAATTAACATTATGAAGGAAAATATATGCATATAATATTTATATAATATTTTGATAATTTAAATATGCATATCATATCAAATATCCTTAATCAATATTCTTAAAATATAATATCATATAAAATGGTTAGGATAATATCTCAAAAATACCAAATATTACTAATATTATTTGTTGAGATATTGTGCATAAATTACATCAGGACTGGAATCAAGGAAATCCGAGATATCGAGATCAAATCTGCCGAAATAGATATCGAGATCAAATCTGCCGAAATATTAAAATAAATCGAAAAAATCAATTCTCGTAGAGACTTAAAGAAGATTTCCAAAATCCAGATATTCAAAAGATCACCACGTGTCACAAGGAAGAAGCCCCAGAGTTTTGAAGCCAGGATGCCACAAACACGCGGCGCTTCTGCTGCCAAACACACATTATTGCGGCAGATCCGCGGCTAAATGAGAGAGTTGGGATGTTGGATTTTTTGTGCAGGATCGTCTCAACAAACCCTAATTTATGGAATTTAGGGATTGCAATTTCTGTGACTATAAATAGAACTCAGAGCCCCCCTTGAAAGATCATCAAACGGAAGAGATCACGAAGTTCAAGTTGACACACGCATCCAGGTTGATCAATCGGATGTTCAGTTACCTCCTTCAAGATAGATCAAGAAGCAAACTAGGGTTTTGTATTCCACTTTCTAAAGGAACAAAAAGTGTAATTGATCAAGTTGATTAATAAAGGTAGTTGTTTTATTCTTATTGCATTTATTTTCTTTGTTTACATCATAATCTCTATCTGTTCTTCTATCTCCATCATGCGCGAATAATTCACCGCTTGATAGGGTTCGTAGGATTATGGTAAATCAATGGAAGATGAAGAATTTCTTAACTCCTTTTAAGTCTTATGAAGTTTATAAACTTTAGCAAAAGAATCGCTAACATCCTTATCGGGCGCGCTATCAAGTTATTGATAGTCTTGACCGCGATTTGAGATTAGATTAACAATTGTTTTGTTAAGGGCTAGACATGAATAGAAATCAATGAAAGGATAAGGGTCAATAATATAGAAACACTAGTTTCTTCCAAGAACCCTAATCCTCATTCATCACTATCAATCTAGTTTTAAATCTATCAATAGATAAAATGAGTCATCTTTATTAGTCATCCATTACTACTAAATCCGAACGAATCCTACAAGCCCTCTTCTGATATAAAATCTACATCTTTATTTAAACTAGATCTATTTTCTACATCCGTATTTTGACGAAGATCTAGAAACTATTCTCCACTATTCTTTATTCTTCTATTCTTCCTCTTTTTCAACACGTCTAAAGTAAGATTGAAAGATTCAACGTTTCCCTGAAGACGACCCGTACTCATCTCGGTCTAGCTACACGCGATACCGTTATTGATTGCGGTTATTCTATAAATACTTATTTAAAATACAGATCAATCAAGGACCAACCATCGCCCCTCGTCAGGGTCTAGAAACGTATACACCAGTCTACTCCGGAATATCGAAGCCCAGTCTCGATACTCCCACGACTAGGGACCTTTTAAGGATGTGCTTATCGACTACCCTGCTCCCATAAGTATGATCGCCATCACAACGCAGGTAGTCAAGCAAGACATGTATAAATGATATGTAATAACAAGTAAATGACCTTTTAATGATCCTACAGGCTTTATCGACATGTATACATGATATGTAATAACAAGTAAGACATACGCACATGTTAAGATAAAGTCAAAATAGATAGCATACTATCATATCGAGCAAGATTGTCATGTACATACATATGTTCAATCATCCACATGTATACATATACAATAATGGCCTCTAGGGCATACATATCTAACAGATCCATCCGAAAGTCTATGGTTCAAGCTCCAACCTCTAGACCGAGATAACTAAGGTACCTAGTTCGCTAAACTAAGTAGCTTAGGAGATGTAGAGTGTTTATTGGAGTATTTAATCTCAAGTGACCCTATGGTTCACAACTCATGTGAGTGTTAGGATCTTGAGGAAGAATGAGAGGAAAAATGGAGAGAGAAAGGAAAATTGCAAATGAACTAGTGAAGTCCCAGGTGAAGAATGACACATACTCTTTCTCACCTCAAGCATGCAATATTTTCCAATTGAAAATATCAACAATGCTTGAATAGTGGGGCCAAACCAATAAACAAAACAATAAGCCATACTTCACTCCATGCCTCAAATATCTCCATTTTCAACCTCATTAATCTATTTCCAAAAATAGATAAATCCAATAATGAAGTGTCCCCTTCTAGAAGCATCTCTTATAAAATTACAAGAATTCCCTCACCGTATATACATACCCATATTCGTATTCTAAAAAATACGAATACAGTGAGATAATAATCCAATAATATAATACTAAAATTCGGCTTAAACCAAAGCCTACTAGTATTATCCGTCCGAACAACATCCGTGTAGCCAGTACACATATATGATCGAAACCCTGTCATAAAACCATACGGCCTCTACATCGTTTCGCCTGAACCAGGAAAACCCTCTGTGTGGGACTCTAAAGAATCGACAGTACACTAGCAACGGATTTAACCACAAGTCCGTCAGTGGCACTAGCTGTACGTAACGGCTACCCAGGTATCTGTCGATAAGAAGGTCGACGAGCAAACTCATTCGAACTCCTACTGAGCCCATCTGTGACAATCTCCGTACAGTCCGGTCTGTTCGTCTAAGAGTATCGCATATCAGGCCTAGGGGTGGTAACCGTTAGACCCCTAATAGCACAATAAGTCATGTCGGTGTAAAACCTAATACACCCTGAGAAACTATTGGTGTACCTACCAGTAAATCTCGCTTGCCATGGCCATGGACTTTGTGTAATGGCTATTCGAACACAGCGCGATATCAACCCCCAATATCGGGAGAGACAAATCCTATCTAACCACTACTGCCTCCAAGTGCTTCGAGACTGCACCCAACCACTACCAGTTTGTATGACTCATTTTGTTAGATATGTATGCCGTAGAGGCCTGTATTGTATAGGATGTTAGGCATGTATATGTACAGAAAAAATCTTTGCTCGAAATGATAGTATGCTATCTGGTTTATCTTCATCTTAACGTGTCATGTGTTGTATTTCATATCTTTATATACATGTTGATGAATCCCTTAGAATTATGCTTGACTGTCAGGATTATGATGTTATCATACTAGTGGGACCTGGGAAGTCTATAAGCATATACTTTAATAGTTCCTAGACAAGGGTATATCGAGACAGGGCATCGATATTACCAGAGTAGACTAGTGTGTATGTTTCTTGACCCTGGGGGCGATGGTTGATCCCACAACCATTGGTATTTGACATCAAAGATTGTACACAGGTGCTCATTGGAGAATGGGTACACCGAACAGGACTCGCCGAGAACTCCTGGATAGTATATATACCTATTGTCAGATAGGAGTTCTATGGTGACACTTATAGAGCTTAGTCTGTAGACCCGAGATCGTCATAGCATCTTGTATGATTCCCACTGTGCTTTGATTTCTCCCTACCACGGCTCTACTGAGTTATGCAAACAGGTGGATTTTCGGTATTGTCCCGAATCACATGGAGGAAGTGAGCGATAGGAGGGGTTTCGTCTTTCCCGGTATAGGGAGTTGATGTCGCGCTATGCTTGATCGGCCATAACAGCAAATACCTGGCCAAGGTTGTCGAGATTTACAGATAAGAGTTATCAGTAGTTTCTCGAACCGTTATGGGCCATAAATCAGCATGACTTATAAAGTTACTGGGGTCTGACATTTACCACTCCTAAACTGAATATGCGACGTATCAGA
Organism: Agapanthus africanus; assembly: GCA_030015575.1. Lineage (NCBI taxonomy): Eukaryota > Viridiplantae > Streptophyta > Magnoliopsida > Asparagales > Amaryllidaceae > Agapanthus > Agapanthus africanus. The sequence continues at coordinate 822,622,268 of CM057338.1, read as the reverse complement.
CGAAGAGACCGGACTGTGCGGTAAGTGTTGCTTACAGGCTCGTTAGGGTTGTGATGAGTTCGCTCGTTGGCCACTTTTTCGTCATGTACCTGGGTAGCCGTTATGCACAGCTATTGCCGCTGACGTGCTTGTGGTTAAACCCACTGCCGGCATACTGTCGAGTCTTTAGAGTCCCACACAGAGGGTTCCCTGGTTCAGGCAAAAGATGTAGAGGCCGTAAGCTGTTACGGCAGGGTTTAGATCATGTTCGTGTAATGGTTACAGGAATAATGATCGGAAGGATAATGCTGGTTGGTTTTGGATTACGCCGGATACCAGTATTATATTATTGGATTATAGGTATTCGTATTTTTCGGAATTCGGATACGGGTATACTTATACGGTATAGGTGAGGGGTATTCTTGTAATTGTACAAGAATACCTTCTAGAAGGGGACACCTCATAAATGATTTTCATTTTGTGAAAATGGAAATTTGAAAGGTTCCTAGGCACTCTAGTAAGGTCTCACAAGGCATCGAACATGCCATTTTAAAATTTTTGGTGCCGAGAAACCCTAGACTACGGATCGTCGCTAGAATTCTAGGCGAAACTAAAAGCTAGTTAACACTTAACTACTAGGATACGGAAATTACAACCTTTGTAGATCCGGATATCCACCTCCACGGCTCCGCAACGAAGTCTTCTCGCTGTCCATCTTGAAGCTTGGACTCTCGTGACGGCTTCATCGGAGAAACGTGCGGAATAGGTCGTCGGCTTTGTGTCAAAGACAATCTACGTCGAGGTTGCACAAACTCAAGCTCCGACTTCACAAACTTGTGAAACTTGTGAAGTAAACACCCAAAACAACTTGGCAAGAGGTAGAGGGTGAAGAAATAGGAGGTGGGTTCACTTTAGATTTGGATTTCTCTCACTAAAACTCAAGTTGCCATTGGAGTAGCAAGCTTGAAGAAGAAGAAGAAGATGAGCTCAAGAAAAGAATATGATAAGTCTTATGATAAAAATAAATTTAAATCAAATACTTATCATAACTTGAACTAGGGTTAAGTGTAGAGAATTAACCATGGTCACTTGGATGGGTTAGGGTTAAGCATGAAGATAAGGATGGTTAGCAAAGTCAAAGCTTCATGAAGCTTCAATATAAAACAAACTTAGCCACCATTCTTATCATAACTTATTTCAAATAAATAAATAAACAAATAAATAAATAAATGAATATGCAAAACCCTAATTATCAATTAACCATGGATTAATTCTATACACTTAACTAAATGATCAAGTATCATCAAACATGATACAAAAATGTGCACGAAAGCATATCACATATACAATGTGCATCAAGTGAGAAAAATCCGTTTAAAGTGAACCAATACTAGTTAATGCAAAGTAATATATCAAATATATAATTATACATTAAATCATTAAATCAACACTTGATTCAATGATCCGGTCATGTCGCACATAACCGACTAGTATTCAATGCATCGATTTATCGAATCAATGATTCGATAACTAGGTCATATCGAATATAACCAATCGAAACATATATCGCGAGAATGAAATGCGGTATCACATACACACATTATTCTCGGTCCCGCACATATCTCATATGCGCTCCTATTTCGTTTCGCTTGAGCCAGGAAACCTCTGTGTAGGACTCTAAAGACTCGTCAATACGCCGGTAGCAGATGATGATCATATCAAGCACCCACAAGCCGCAAGCGGTCTGCTAAACGTAACGGCCACCCGGGTATTGAGCGATCAGAAGATCGACGAGCTATCCCGCTCACACTCCTGCGAATCCGACCAGTAACACTTACCATACAGTCCGGTCTCTTCGTCAGATACGTCGCATATCAAGTCTAGGGGTGGTAAACGTCAGACCCCAATAACCCGATAAGTCGTGCCGATGTGAGGCTCGTAACGGGTCGAGAAACTACTGGTAACACTTACCAGCAAATCTCTGATCAGCCCTGGCCAGGGACTTCCCTGTTACGGCCAATCGAGCACTGCGCAACATCAACCCCCAATACCGGGAGAGACGAAACCCCTCCTATCGCTCATTGCCTCCATGTGACTCGGGACTGTACCCAAAGACCACCGTTTTGCACGCCCTCATGGACGTGGTAAGGTGGAGATCAAAGCACAGTGGGAATCACACAAGACTCCATGACGATCTCGGGTCTACAGACTAACCTGTACAAGTGTCACCTGAAAACTGCCATCTGACGTGAGGTATAATACCATCTGGGAGTTCTCGGCGAGTCCGTCCAGTGTACCCAGTCTTCACTGAGCACCCGTATACCATCTCTGATGTCAAACACCAATGGATATGGGATCATCCATCGCCCATCTCATGGGTCGAGAAGCGTATACGCTAGTCTACTCTGGTATATCGATGCCCCGTCTCGATACACCCACGACTAGGGACCTTGAAGGATGTACTTATGGACTACCATGTCCCCACTAGTATGATCTGCATCATAGTCCAGGTAGTCAAGTACAAATCCTAAGGGCTTTACCAACATGTAACTATAAGACAGTATAAAGAGACTAGTGTACATGTTAAGATAAATAGCAGCCAGATAGCATACTATCATGTCGAGCAAGAAAGTCATCTCTATATATGTCCAAGCATCCAATATAATATACATAATCTGTACAATACTGGCCTCTAGGGCATACATACAACTAACAAAATTATGAGGTGGAATTTGGAGAAAGTCAAAGTATGGATGAAGGAATGGCTTATATCATTTTATATTCATTTGGAATTTATTGAAGCATGGTGCATTATTTTGGAGAATAATAATACATGCTTCAATTATTTTCCTTTAGCCATATCATTTTTTCCATGCTTGATTTTTCATTCATCACTCTCGTCTTCTCTCTCCTCATTTTCTCCTTCTTCCTCCTCTTAGCTTTATCCTTCACATGTGTTGTGAATCAAAAGCTCAAGAGACATTAATCCACTATATGATCTCTAAATCATCTAAGTGATAATTTCTAGCATACCTGATCTCTTAGTTAACTCTTGAGAAGAGTTTGAAGCTTGTTCCATAGCTCTCGGGTGGATCATCCGCGTCTTGAGGTGACCGGAGATCGAGGACATTTCAAGCATCTGAAAGAGCCTAGGAGTTGCATCAAAGAGAAGACCTGAGAGACCGGTTCATTAGGTATAAACCTTTCATGGTAGTTAAGAACTCTAGATAGGGTTTGCTAGTTAAGATTTAAGCATATGATCTTGGGTTTTATGTGGGTGTTGCATTCAAGAAATTTTTCGTTTGCCACTTCTGCCTCCTCACAAATGTCGTGAGGGTGTGCAACATTCACTAACATGGTATCAGAGCCTCTCTTAAACCTTAAATAGCTTGTAGCGACGTTAGAAATCCGCTGTTTTTTGTCGCGCAAAAACTGCCGAAAAACAGTTCCAAAATCGAAGTTTTGAGTTGTTCGCAAACCCCGCGGGCTCACGGTTTGAACCGAGAAGCCGCGGGGTGGAGCGTGCGCACCCCGGGGATACCCCGGGAGGACCAGAGGCCGTACCCACACCCCAAGACCGCCTCAAGGTGGCCTTGGGGGTAGGTGACCCGAGAGCACCCCATATGGGTGCTCTCGGGTCTGCCTTCCCTTAGGGGCCACCTCGAGGTGGCCCCCGGGGGTAGGTAACCCCCCCTCCCGATGCCCCCTATTCGATAGTTTATTTCGTGATCTTCTCCTCCGTGAAGATTCAGGCGGGTTTCGAGTTCGTTTCGACTCCCGGATTGGTTTTAAACGAACGGTTTTGGAACTTTAGCTCGCTGAATTTTTTCAAGTGTTAGAAAATTGGTTTAGTTTGCTAATTGCGTGCGGAATTCTAATGTCGTGGTTAATTTACAAGATTTGTGATGTGTATGTGTGTTTGGAAACGTCGACTAATTGTTATACATCGATTAGTCAAGGTTGCACACATCTGTAATGATATCATGTGATGGTATGTGTATATGAATATGTTGGATCGCCGTGGATGAATAGATGGGGTATGTGAGACAATCGTTTTTCTTATCATTCATGTAATTTGTAAAAAGCAATGTAATATTATTTTGGGGCACATCCTGGTTGAGAAATAGCCACCGTTGTATAATTTCTTTTTACTGTTTTTGCTCCTACGATAGGCCCAAGGTGGGGTGCACAAACTACCGGGTTCTCGAAGTGCCGAGTGGCCTACTCACTTTGTTGAGGGAGGTTGCTTCACTTCAAGAATTTGGCGGGTAGTTTGCCGCACCCGTAGGGGTCTAGGATGGGGTTTTGACTATTCATCACGATTGTGGAACCCCGTCTTTCACTAAGGGCTTAAATGAAATACGAAATTCCTAGTATATCCAATGTATTCATCTGTGATCTGGAATGTTTATAAATGTGTGCGACGTATGGATATTTATATATGAGATATATAATAAACGTTGCTTATGTTTTTCACCCGCGCTAGTCCAGCCCCCGCTCTGCCGTTAGTTAAGTAACCTAACGGTGCATAACGGGGACCCGTGGCGAATGCGGATGGCATAAGCGTATGTTCTATTTTCGTTTATTTTCTGTGATGTTTAGGAAATGTAAATGATGGGAAAACATTAATGTGATTAATGTTAAGAAAAAGAAACCTAAAAATGTTATAGAATCAAACTTTTTAAAATGGGTAACTCTAGTTTTTGCTTTGCATAGTGGTATTCCTTGATGAATATCCTGCACCTCATTCGATGAGGAAAAGGCCGAGATCCCTTCACCGGGAGTAACCTTTAGCGAAACTAGCAAATGTTATAAAGCACTCGATTGTTTTTATAGTTGATCTAACTTTTGCTTTGCATCGTGGTATTCATGAATATCCAGCACCTCATTCGATAAGGAAAGAGCCGAGATCCCTTCACCGGGAGTGACCTCTTTAGAAAAATTAGAAAGATACTACAAAACCATTCGACTTTTAAAACTGGAGCTTAAACCACTCCTTTCACTAGATGCTACAACGATATCAAGTTCAAAACTTTAAGGGTTTTCATAAAAACCATCTGTTGCCCTCCGCCATTTTAGGAAGCAGAGTGCTTAGTATTCATGCCACGTTTGTTGACTATAGTTAAGGAGTGGTGTATGGTAGCTAAGTGATGTCTTCCTACAAAGCATTTAATGCGATCGATTAGGATATTTCTATGACTTTGTTGACCATAATTAAGGGTCATGCGGGTGGGTCTAAATCAATCACGAAATGGCGTGTAGAACTTGACTAGTGCTTATGATTTGTTGACCATAGTTAAGGTCATAAGACACTAGGGGTACAAACCATATCGGGAATTTCAAGAGTTGAAATTTGCAATGAGATTGCATACCTTCTATTTGATAGTTGGATCCTGATCCCACTGTGAGTAAAAGTTACACCCGGGAGAGTTTTTCACTTTACAATTAGCTAATCTAGTAAGTGTCTAGAAAGGTGTCAATGAGGTTACGCCTCTAGGAAAACGAGGTTTATTTTAATTAGGTCCGTGCGAAAGCACAGGGAACCTCCCTCGGAGTACCAACACTGGACTGGCCGACCGGTTAGTGAACTTGTAGATTGCAATTAATCCTGGCTAATTTTCTTTTTAAGATTTGAAGGAAAATTTGATAAAAAGCAGTGGGAGACATCGATTGGATAAGATTAATAACCTATCTAATTATGCAAGAGTAATCGCTGAGTGTCTTCTTTTCTCTCTCTTAATGGCAGATACCTATAACGGGACTTAAACTTTTATTAGACAAGAATAAACTCATGGGACCGAATTACAAAGATTGGCTGAGGAACGTAAATATTGCCCTGACCTATGATAAGGTCGGATACGTCCTGACTACTCCAGCCCCTCCTAGCCCAGGCCCTGATTCTTCAGTTATGGATAAAGAAATCCGCAAGACATAGGATATAGACTGTGCAACAGTCAAGTGCCTCGCGCTTGCTTCTATGAACAATGAACATCAGAAGCAGCATGAGAAGATGGATGTACAATCCATCTTTCTCCATACAAAGGAGTTATATGGAGAGCAATCTCGCACTCTCCGATACGAGGCATCTCGAAAGTTGTTTCAGATGCGAATGGCTACTGGCACGTCTGTAGGTGACTATGTATTGAAGATGATTAGACTTATCGAAGAACTAAAGGACCTGGGTTGGACCATGAAGAACGAACAGTGTGTTGATATTTTTTACAGTCCCTTCCCCCTGCCTTTGCTCAATCATTGTAAACTTCAACATGCACAACATGGAGAAGTCACTACCTGAACTCCTCAATATGTTGAGGAGTGCAGAGAGAACACTAAAGGTAGCGAAAACTCCCGCTCTAATTGCTGGGCCATCTTCCTCTCCCGTCCCGAAAGCCAAGGCCAAGGGAAAGAAAAAGAAGAATTCCGTCAAGCCGAGAGGAGGAGTGAAAAAGGCACCGGGAAAAGACAGGATAGGGGCTGCTGCGACAGGAAGAGGGGAATGCTTCTACTGCCACCAGACTGGGCACTGGAAGAGAAACTGCGTTCGATACCTGACCGGCCTCAAGAAGAAGAAGCATGGTGATGCTTCCACTTCAGGTGTGTTTATAACAGAAAACTGTTTTTCAATTAACGGAAACGATGCATGTGGTAACGCCGTGCAAACACACAATCTCATTTATATACAACTAAGCATACTGAGCATAACCGAAAGTGGTCTTCACTGAAAGGAAGTGAGCCGCTTTCGTCAACCGGTCAACAATCACCCAAATGGAGTCATACCCTCGACTGGTCCTGGGTAGACCCATAACAAAGTCTATGGAAATCTTCTCCCATTTCCACTCAGGAACGGGTAAATGCTGCAACTCTCCAGCCGGTCTCTGATGCTCAGCCTTGACTTGCTGACAAGTCAGGCACCTCGAAACGAAGTCTGAAACATCACGCTTCATCCCTTCCCATCGGTAATTATCTCTCAACTCACGGTATATCTTGGTGGAACCTGGATGAGCGCTAATGGCTGACTGATGTGCCTGCTCTAGGATCTCGCGTCTCAACCCATCAATATCTGGTACACACAAGCAAGTCGCATAACGTAGCACACCCTGGTCATCAATCAAGAACTCTGAATCTGTACCCTGCCGAACAATCTCAAGAATCTCAGACAAACGGGCATCACTGGGCTGTGCCTCACGGATACGATCAAGTAGAAGTGAACAGGCACGGACATGAGCAAGCTGTCCCCTAGTGGAAGTGAACTCAAACTGTACTCTACCATCGCACAACATCTGCCAATCTGTTGAAAACTATCGCTGAACTGCGCTCAACTGGGACAATCTACCTTCGGGCCTACGACTCAGAGCATCAGCTACTACATTCGCCTTGCCCGGGTGATAAAGGATCTCACAATCATAATCCTTCACAAGCTCCATCCACCGGCGCTGTCTCAGATTCAGGTACCGCTACTGAAAGATGTACTTCAAGCTCTTGTGGTCTGTGAAAATCTGACACGACTCCCCGTACAAGTAGTGTCTCCAAATCATCAGTGCAAAGACCACCGCGGCCATCTCAAGATCGTGAGTGGGATAATTCTGCCCGTGCTTCTTCAGCTGCCTAGAAGCATAAGCAATCACTCTATCATACTTCATCAGTACGCAACCGATCCCCACTCGAGAAGCATCACAGTAAACAACATAGCTACCCGATCCAGAAGGCAAAGATAGAACTGGTGCGGTCATCAACCGAGTCTTCAACTGCTGAAAACTCTGCTCGCACGCATCAGTCCAGAGAAAAGGAACTCCCTTCCGGGTCAGTCCGGTCAGCGGTGCAGCGATACTTGAAAAATCCTGCACGAAACGGCGATAATAACCAGCTAAGCCCAAAAAGCTGCGAACCTCTGTCACAGATACAGGTCCGGGCCAAAGTTGTACGCCTCGATCTTCCTTGGGTCCACAAGAATACCGTCTCCCGTCACCACATGACCCAGGAAGTGAACTCTATCAAGCCAAAATGCGCACTTTGAGAATTTAGCATACAGCTGGTGCTCTCTCAATGTCTGCAAAGCAATCCTCAAGTGCTGCTCATGCTCCTCTCGACTCCTAGAGTAGACCAGAATGTCATCAATAAACACAATAATAAACTGGTCAAGGAACGGCCTGAAAATTCGGTTCATCAGATCCATGAATGTTGCTGGCGCATTGGTGAGTCCGAACGACATCACCAAAAACTCATAATGCCCGTAGCGTGTACGAAAAGCAGATTTCGGAATGTCATCATTCCGAACCCGCAACTGATGATAACCCGAGATCAAATCAATCTTAGAAAATGTTTCACACCCTGGAGCTGATCAAACAAATCGTCAATGCGAGGTAAAGGATACCTATTCCGCACCGTAACTCGGTTCAATTGATGATAATTCATACACAACCTCAAACTGCCGTCCTTCTTCTTGATGAACAGAACTGGAGCTCCCCAAATAGAAACACTCAGACGCACAAGTCCCATATCAAGCAATCCTTTCAATTGATCTTTAAGCTCTCTAAGCTCTGCCGGGGCCATCCGGTAAGCCGGTATAGAAATAGGCCCCGTGCCGGGAATCAGATCAATGCAAAACTCAATATCACGCTCTGGCGGCAAACCAGGTAAGTCATCGGGAAAACATCGGAAAACTCTCACACGATAGGAACCCAGTCCAACGACTCTACTGTGGCTCCAGTATCATGAATGAAAGCTAAGAATCCCCGACATCCCCTCCTTAAAAGCCGACTAGCGCAAAGGGCTGAAATCAAACAGTGAGGGGCGGCACCACGGTCCCCCTACACAACAAGCAATGACTCACCGGGAAAACAAAACCTCACTGTCTTCTCGCGGCAGTCCACGGACGCGTAGCAAGTAGCTAACCAGTCCATGCCCAGGAGAACGTCGAAGTCCAACATCTCAAGAACGATCAAGCCGATGGAAAAAACTCTATCTCCTATACGAACGACACACGACCGAAACACGTATCGCGCAATAAACGACTCGCCAACAGGAGTAGTCACGACAAGCGGCTGATCTAGCAAACATGACTCTTGGCCTAACCTCGGCATGAAGTGAGTAGAAACATACGAATGCGTAGATCCCGGATCAAATAAAACGTGTGCATCAAAAGAACATACAGGAAGAGTACCTGAAACCACTACATTGGAAGCATGAGCGTCCTGATGAGTCAAGGCAATCACTCGAGCCTGTCCTCTACCGGAAACTGGCTGTCCTCTGCCTCTACCACCCCGTCCTCCCTGAACAAACCCTCCGCGACCACGACCTCTCTGAGCATAAGTCTGACGCGGAGCAACAACAGGCGCAAGAGGCAACGCTCTCTAAGGTGGAGAAAGTGGTAAGGTAACATGTGGTACGGCTGCCTCTCTCTAGCGTATCGTGGTACAATCCCTAATGAGGTGATGTAGACTGCCACACCTAAAGCACCCAGACATCGACTGCTGACCCTCCTGGGGATAAGTGCTGAATAACTGGCCTCGTCCTACGTCTCTAACCCTCCTGGAGAAGCCGCGGGGTGGAGCATGGGAACCCTGGGAAGACCCCCGGGGGGACCGTGTAAATCTATGTCGCACACCTCGCGAGTTCGTGAGGAGGCGGAATACATGAAAAACTATTTTTTCTTTTGTTCAAACATCAAGTTTGCTTTGCAACATAGACTTTATCAACTTAGGATCTTGATTAAACCTTAACTGGCTAAACTAAACATCAAGAAGGCTCTAACTACTCGGTTGAATGGTTATACCCTCGTGTCAAGTCCTTCGGGTCTTCTTATTGTTCTTTGCTCCTTGGTTCAAGCTTCTTCTTGATCTCCTTTCTTTGGCTCCTCCGAAGCTTCAAATGAACTCAGTTGCCAGTCTCCTTGGTGTCGAAGAAAGATCCACCCGAGTGCCTATGGTCAAGCTCTAACCTCAAATGAGGTAACTTAGTGATCCAACTTGCTAAGAGAGACTACTATGTAGAAGTAGAGAAGATGTAATGGATTAACTTATCTCAATGCTCATTGATTCACAACTCATGTGATGGGATGAGCTTGAGGGGGGAGGAGATGAGGAAACCTAGGAGAAAGAATGAGCAAATGAGAATGAGAAAAGAATTAATGAAGAAATGGTTGAAAATTAGCTTAATTCTTTTGTCAATAATTCAAGCATGGAATATTAAATCCCACAAATAATGAACCATGCTTGAATAGTAACCCCAAATGAATAAACAAATGCTTGAGCCATACTTTCAACCATGCTTCATGTGTTTCTCCAATTTCCACCTCTTTAATCCTTTTCTAAAAAAGGATAAAACTAATAATGAGGTGTCTCCTTCTAGAAGCTCATTCTTGTAAAATTACAAGAATGCCCTCATTGTATATACATACCCGTATCTGTATTCTGAAAAATACAGATACACTGAGATGATAAAAATCCAATAATACAATACTAGGATCCGGCTTAAACAAAAGCCCACTAGTATTGTCTGTCCGAACATCATACGTATAGCCAGTATACGTATGTGATCGAAACCCTGCCGTAAGACCATACGGCCTCTACATCGCATGGCCTGGGAAACCCTCTATGTGGGACTCTAAAGACTCAACAGTACTCTAGCAGTGGGTTTAACCACAAGTCCGTCAGTGGCACTAGCTGTACGTAACGGCAACCCAAGTATAAGTCAAAATGGAGGCCGACGAGCGAACTCATTCAAAACCCCTACCGAGCATGTTCGTGACAATCTCTGTGCAGTCCGGTCTCTTCTTCTGAGAGTATCGCATATAAGGTTTAGGGGGTGGAGAACGTCAGACCCCTAATAACCAGACAAGTCGTGTCGGTGTGGCTCAAGATCATCCAAGAATCTACTGGTCTGACCACTGGTAATTCTCAATCAGCCTTGGCCAGGGACTTATGTTAATGACCAACCGATCACTGCGCGATATCGACTCCCTATACCAGGAAAGACGAATCCCCAACAGTCGCTCACTGCCTCCATGTGGCTCGGGTCTGTACCCAACTAAAACCTGTTTGCACGACTCCTTTGAGCCGTGGTAGGGTAGTAATCAAAGCACAGTGGGAACTCATAAGAAACAAATGACGATCTCAGGTCGACAGACTATCTGCACTCATGTCACCAGAGAACTACTATCTGACGCTGGGTATAATACCAACTAGTCAGTTCTCGGCGAGTCATGTCCGGTGTACTCACACCCAGTGAGCACATGTATATAATCTTAGGTGCACCTTACCAATGATTGCGGGACCAATCCTTCGCCCCTCGTCAGGGTCTAGATACGTATACACTAGTCTGCTCTGGAGTAATGATGCCCAGTCTCGATACTCATACAACTAGGGACGCTTTAGGATGTGCCTTTTGACTACCCAGCTCCTACAAGTATGATCGCCATAACAACGTAGGTAGTCAGGCAAATATCCTACGGGCTTTATCAACATGTATATGAAATACAAAGTAAAATACATCACATGTTAAGATAAAGTCAAACCAAATAGCATACTATCATATCAAGAAAGATTGTCCTATACATATATATCCCTAGCATCCTATACAATGAAGGCCTCTAGGGCATATATATCCAACAGACCGAACGGCTGGGCTTACTCTCCAAGACTACCATAAGGTGGTCTTGGCGGTGGGGACCCGAAACTGTCCCACCTTGGGCAGTTTCTGGTCTGCCTCACCCCCTGGCCACCTCGTGGTGGCCTTGGGCATGGGGTACCCCCTTTAGGCCCCCCGACTCGAAGTTAATTTTATGGTCTAACTCCCCACGAAGGTTCGGGCACGTTTCGTTTTGATTCGAACTTCCGAATTGGCTTTAAACGGTCGGTTTTTGGAACTTTAGCTCACTGTTTTTTCATGGATTTGGAAATTGGTTTAGTTTGTTAATTGCGTGAGGAATTCTAATGTCGTATTTTTCAGCACATACATTACTATCTGCGACCATGAATGTCATTAGTGTAAGTCTACGGTAGCGCCCCGACCATCAATCCAAGGCCAAACGCGAAACAGAAACTTTTATAAAACTGGCGCTAACGTAGGCTTTCACCCGGATTGTACCATTAACCCTAAACTAGCTAACTACAAAGAAGTTAGAATGGCTATACCGATCGATCTGTGTCTTTCGGTCTTTAGCCACCATCCCAAGCTCCTCGTGGCTACTCCGATCAAGCTCGATCTCCGGTCTCCACGTCGAAGTGGCACAACGTCAAGGAATCTTTTTACGGGTTCCCGCTTCAAAACCGAAGCAACTCGGACATGAAGTTTGCTAGCCGACATGTCCAAGGTGAAGTAAAGAATGTGTGTGATAATTTTGTCTCATGACATCCATGGATTCTCAACACATGAGATGGTATGGATGTAGGTTGAAGAAGAAGCCATTAATGGAAGTTGTGAGCACAAGAAGAAAAATAGTGTAGAAGAAGAAGAGCTTGCTTATGTGTGAGATGAAAAATGTGAGATCTCTCTCTTAATCTCAAGACCAAGCCCCACTATTAGTGGCTGCCCTCTCTCTCTCCACATATCAATTCCACACAATAAACAATCAAGAAAATTGACATGGCACAAAAAATAACACCATGAGTCACCAAACATGCACATGCCACATTTAATGCTCTTCATCATGACTTGCACTCACAATTTCCACCTAATAAACTTTAAACCAAAAGTTTAACAATAAATAGAATGGCATCTTCTAAAGTAAACTCGTGACGGATCACAAGAATACCCCTCATCTGTATATACATACCTGCATCTGCATTCCGACTGAATACAAATACAACGAGACTAAAGTAATCCAACAAACCTAATACTAGGATCCGGCTTAAACCAAAGCCCACTAGTATGATCCGTCCATCATGATCCGTGCATAAGTGCACATCTATGATCGAACCCTGCTATAAAACCATACATCCTCTACAACGTTTCGCCCGAACTTGGGGAACTTTCTGTGGGGGGCTCTAAAGACTCGTCAATATGCTGGCAGTGGGTTTAACCACAAGCACGTCAGTGGTACTAGATGTACGTAACGGCTGCCTATGTATTGAGCGAAAGGGAAGTTGACGAGCGAACTCATCCTAAAACCTTACTGAGCCTATCTGTGGCAATCTCCGTACAGTCCGGTTTGTTCTTCTATGAGTATCGCATATCGGGCCTAGGGGGATGGTAAACGTCAGACCCCCAATAGCGGTATAAGTCGTTTCGGAGTGTAACCCAGAACACCTTGAGAAACTACTGGAATACCTACCAGTAAATCTCACTTTCCTTGGCCAAGGACATTGTGTAATGGCTCTCCAGACACAGCGCGATATCAACCCCCAATACCGGGAGAGACGAATGCTATCTAACCGCCACTGCCTCCAAGTGCTTTGGTGTTAGTTATGTATATGCCCTAGAGGCCATTGTTGTACATATGATGTATATTATAATGGATGCTTGGATATATATAGATAGGACTTTCTTGCTCGACATGATAGTATGCTATCTGGTTTCACTTTGTCTTAACATGTTGACTTGTATTAGTTTACTGTCTTGCTCTCACATGTTGATAAAGCCCTTAGGATCTGTACTCGACTACTAGGACTATGATGAGATCATACTAGTGGGGCCAGGATAGTCCACGAGTACATCATATAACCGTTCCTAGTCGAGGGTGTATCGAGACAGGGCATCGATACTCCAGGTTAGACTAGCGTACATGCATCTTGACCCATATGATGGGCGATGGATGATACCATATCCATTGGTGTTGGACATCAAAGATGGTGTACGGGTGCTCAGTGGAGACTGGGTATACTGAACGGACTCGCCGAGAACTCCTAGATGGTATAATACCTATCGTCAGATAGCAGTTCTCCGGTGACACTGGTACAGGTTAGTCTGTAGACCCGAGATCGTCATAAAGTCTTATGTGATTCCCAGTGTGCTTTGATTTCCACTTTACCACGTTCACGAGAACATGCAAAAATGGTGGATTTTGGGTACAGTCCCGAATCATATGGAAGCAATGAGTGATAGGAGGGGTTTCGTCTCTCCCGATATTGGGAGTTGATGTTGCGCTGTGTTCGATTGGCTATAACTGGAAGTCCCTGGCAGGGCTAATATGGAGATTTACTGGTAAGAGTTATCAGTAGTTTCTCGACCCGTTATGAGCCTCACATCGACACGACTTATCGGTTATTGGGGTCTGACGTTTTACCACCCCTAGACTGTATATGCGGCATATCAGACGAAGAGACCGGACTATATGGTAGTGTTACTGATTGGATTCGCAGGAATATGTACAGGCTTGCTTGTTAATCTTTTAGTCGCTCAATACTCGGGTGGCTGTTACGTTTAGCTGACCGGTTGCAGCTTGTAGGTGTTTGATATGATCATCACCTACTGCCGGCATATTGACGGGTCTTCAGAGTCCTACACAGAAGTTTCCTGGCTCAGGCGAAACGGAGTAGGAGCGCATATGTGATATGTGCGAGGACCGAGATTAATACGATGTGTGATACCGTATTCTATTCTCGCGATATATGATATCGGTCGGTTATATATGATATAGCCGGGTTATTGGATCAAGTGTTGATTCGATAATATGATATATATATATATATATATATATATATATTATATGCTCACTTAAGTATTTATTATTCTCACTTGTAATACATTTAACATATATGTGATATATGTTTATTGTATTGTTTTCTTTTGTTACATAAATATCATATATGTGATATATAATATTGTGACATGCTAGGTTATACATGCAACTAGGATGTATGAGAATTATACCATGCTACATGTAATGTTTGGGTTTAAATTCTTAAGTAATTCAAAATTGAGGAACTGAGTCATGGTGAAGCTTCATGAAGCTTATGGATAAACTTTGACAAAGTCTTCTCTTTTTGTTTTGCTTAAGATATTTCTAAACTCAACCATGACACATAGCCATGGTTAACTCTCTATATAAGTTAGTGGATGACATACACTAACCAAGGGTTGCATTTCTAACCTCATCTTTTCATTATTCATCTTCTTCCTCATCTCATTTTTGCTCTCTAGCTTTTGAGAAAAGAGAAGAAAATAGTGAGAAAATAAATAATAAAGTGAGAAAAATTCATACTTCATCATCCTCTTCTATACTAGCCATATAGATTAGAGTGTTGGCTTCACTAATTTCATATTAGTGAAGTCAAAGCTTGAGTTCATGTTTCCTTGAAGTAGATCGTCTTGGATTTCGAAGACTTCAAGCAAGATGCATCATACATCGTGCGGAGCCTCTCTAGAGTCCGGGAGTTCATGGATCGCAGTGAAAGGACCACTACTCGGAGCTTTTAAAGTGAAGGAACAGACTAAAAAGGTTGTAATCCCTATCACTTAGATGTAAAGTTGTTTACATGCAAAGTTAACCCTAATTCTCTAGTTAAGATCTTGGTTAGGGTTTCATAGCAACCCAAAATTTTCAAAATGGCATGTGTGATGCCTTCCTAAACCTTGTCGTGGTGTTACGCAACCCTGCATTCGGTACTGCACCCAACTACTATCTGTTTGCATGAATCCTTTGAGCCGTGGTAGGGTAGCAATCAAAGAACAGTGGGAACACACTTGAGGCAGTGTAGCAGTGTCAAGTCAACGGACTAATCTGTACTCATGTCACCTGGGAACTGCTCCTGACGATAGGTATAGTACCAATCAGTAGTGCCCTTGTAAGTCCATCCGGTGTAATCATAACCCAATGAGCACCTGTATACTATCTTAGGTGAACCAACTGACACTAATGGCTTGTAAGACCAGCCACCGCCCTCGTCGGGGTCTCGATCCGTATACACTAGTCTAATCACGGAGTATCGATGCCCAGTATCAAAACTCCCACGACTAGGGACACTTTAAGGATGTGCTTATAGACTACCCAACTCTCACGTATATGATCGCCATCATACTGCTGGTAGTCAGGCAAGAATCCTATGGGCTCTATCAATGTGTAATAGTGATCTGTAATGTCACCTGAAGCATATACACAATGATAAAGACAAACTAGATAGCATACTACCATCTCGAGTAAGACTGTCCTACTGGTACATGTCCTCCCTCAATCATTGCAATCATGTGCATGCGATCCAATAATTGACTTTAAGGGAACTATATCCAACAATCTCCCACTTGCACTTAAGGCTAATTATTGCGATGCCGCATACTTACAGCCCGTGTGATACCGAACACCCAACTCCTCTACTAATCAGTATCACAAAGCTCGTTTGTAAAACTATTGCGTTCGAGAAATAGCCTCAGTGAGTGGATCCGCTCCGATGTTTCTTTCAATGTCTCTCTTAATCTCAAGTTCGCGGAGAAAGCCATCTCCCGAAATGAGCAATACTTGTCTTAGAATATGTATGGAGATCTGGTGGGACCTAGTTCACAATTGAACTCCAAATCCAGTAAACTTCTTAGTGTAAGTGCACGGCGGCGCCCTGGCCTCCATCCCGAGGCCAAATGCGGAAGCGATGGTTAACATTAATTTTCTTGAACCGGCACCACCGCGCACTAAAACCCGGATCGTACCATTAACTAGTCCTAGCTAACTACTAGCTGGGGAAGAGAGATATACCGAGCGATCCATGTCCTCCGGTCTTCTCGCCGTTGTCCCGATCTCCCGCGGAATGTCCTGTCTCCATCTCCTCGCCGGAAGGGGCACCACGTTGCCTGCTTCTTTTACGGGCTCCCACCTCTATACCGAGGCAACTCGGGCACGAAGTTAGCGAGCCGACGTGCCCAAGGTTTGCTGTAGAATGTGTAGTGCTCATGTCTCATTTGGGGTTTGTATGGAGTTGCCTTTTGAGATGGTGGAGGAATGGAGTTTTGGAGATTGATCTTGTGGGATTTTTGCCAAAGAAAAAGCACAAAAACCCCCACACCAAAATGAAAATGGGCAGCCCCTCCCCAATGTGGCCGGCCATGACAAAATGGTGGAGTGAGAATGAGAGAGAGGTGAATGGATGATAGAACCCCAACCATAATGCAAGGGAATAAAGATAATCATGAAGGGAAATGATCACAAACAAACCCACACTCCAAAACAAATCAACTCCCATCACCAAAAAGTCATGCCATCATGATACTACAAGACTAGCCATGATGACTAAAGAAAGTCAAGCAATGATGGTGCAAGTATCATGATACAATAATATGTAAAGACCCCCTTCAAAATTGCTTATTTGCACAAATGCAAATAAGCCCTCCTCCACCAATCTTCGGCCAATGAACGATACAAAGGAAATTGGCCGAAACGGAAAGCAAACTGGCAACTCCAGAAAACTGGTCCCGTAATAAATTACAGAAAAACCCCGATACTGTGTATACACACCCGCATTTGTATTCCGACCGAAATACAAATGCAATGAGACAAAATCTACACTGTACTATACGAGGATCCGGCTTAAACCAAAGCCGGCTAGTAATATCCGTTCGATCCTGATCCGTGCAATACCGCACGTATCTGATCGAACCCTGCCATATATCCATACGACCTCTAGTACTAACCGTCCGATCCTGATCCTTGCAATACTGCACGTATCTGATCGAACCCTGCCATATCTCCATACGGCCTCTACAGCGTTTCACCCGAAACTTGAGTAACTGTATGTGTGGTGGACTCTAAAAACTCGTCAATACTATGGCTGTGGATTTAACTACTAGCACGTCAGAGGTATTAGCCATACGTGACGGGCCACCAGTTATTGACCAAAAGGGACGTCGATGAGCGAACTCATCCTGACACCCTACTGAGCCTGTCAGTGACAATATCCGTACAGTCCGGTCCGTTCGTCTATGAGCATAACATGGCGGGCCTAGGGGGTTGGTAAAGTCAGACCCCCAAAAGCGGTACAAGTCGTGTCGGAGTGTAGCCCAGAACACCCTGAGATACTACTGGAATACCTACCAGTAAATCTCCTGCCTCGGCCGAGGGCTTCGTGTAATGGCTCTCCTAGACACAGCGCGACCTCACCCCTAATACCGGGAGAGACGAACCCCTGAAGATCCGCTCACCACCTCCATGTGGCTCGGGATTGTACCCAACTAAAACCTGTTTGCACGTCTCCTTTGAGCGTGGTAGGGTAGTAATCAAAGTACAGTGGGAACTCACACGAGACAAATGACGACCCCAGGTCGATGAACTAACCTGTACACATGTCACCAGGGAACTGCTATCTGACGTCAGGTATAAGACCAACTAGCATGTTCCCGGCGAGTCCTGTCCGGTGTACTCATAACCCAATGAGCACCTGTATACATCTTAGGTGAACCAACTGACACCAGTGGCTTGTGAGACCGGCCACCGCCCCTCGTCGGGGTCTCAACTGTATACACTAGTCTACTCTGGAGTATCGATGCCCTGTCTCGAAACTCCCACGACTAGGGACCTTTTAAGGATGTGCTTATAGACTGCCAGCTCTCACATATATGATCGCCCTCATACTGCTGGTGGTCAAGCAAGAATCCTAGGGGCTCTATCAACATGTAATAGCGACATGTCAGGTCACCTAAAGCAGTACACGATGATAAAGGTAAACCAGATAGCATACTATCATCTCGAATAAGACTGTCCTACTGGGACAGGTCCTCCCTCAATCATTGCAATCACGTGCCTGTGATCCAATAATTGACTCTGAGGGCACTATCTCCAACAATCTCCCACTTGCACTCAAGGCTAATTATTGCGATGTCACATACTCACAGCCCGTGTGATACCGAACACCCAACTCCTCTACTAGTCAGTCTCACAAAGCCCGTTTGCGAAACTATTGCGTTCGAGGAATAGCCTCAGTGAGTGGATCCGCTTTGATGTTTCTTTCTATGTCTCTCTATATCTCAAGTTCGCGGAGAAACCCATCTCCCGAAATGAGCAACACCTGTCTTAGAATATGTCTGGATGTCTGATGGGACCTAGCTCATAAATGAACTCCAAATCCAAACTTCTTAGACTGTATTGTCAACTGAACTTAATCAGTATCCTGCGCCATGCCTCCCTAAGTATTGCCTTGGATCACCTGTCCAAAATACTGCCCCTCGTCCGAAGGAAAAACTATAACTCTGACAACCTCCTTGTCGTCCAGGTCACCCTGGAAGCCTGGAATGATAACTGTCTCCCGCATGAGGTTGTCGTTATCATATCCCTAGAACATCCACTTATGTTCTAAAACTGCTTCCGACTGTTTCTCCAGGATTGGATCAATGTCAACTTATTGCATCTACTGCAAAGAACAACATCTGGTGTGGTACTTGACATCTCATGATTGATCAATTGCCTGAGCAAGTGATCTGCCAATCATGCACATCCCTCTCCTCTTTAGTCTGTAAGACACTTTAGAGAGGGTGACTCCATCACCTGCAGGTACACTACCGTGCCAGGAGTCGTCCATTCTAAATACTCTTAGAATGCTGTCTAAGTACCCAGATTGGGAAACTACCCAAATCTAGATCTAAAACCATAGATCCAGTAACCAGTATGTCTGATATAATGTCCAAGTCCTATGTGGAGAAACCACTGTGTGACGACCAAAGTGTAACCGATCGTAGTACAGGAATATCACTTCCTACTCTGTGTATGTCATCCAAATACCATGACATTACACCCTACTATCTTCTCAACAGATCCATCCCCTATTCTAATGAAGTCAAACCTATGACTGTCACATCAGAAATAGATTATCTTTCTCCGCTATATCTGCTTTAGTTTATAAATAGACATAAGCTACCTGTCCACCAATGCTTCCGCTGCTCCCACTGACTACGACAACCCTCTGGCAAAGTCATATACACGTACACTTCTGAAGCCAATTCAGAACGACGCTATACTCATCCTCCTGCCGGGTCTCGTAGCCTGGGACAACAGCAATGGCAAATGTGGGTAAACAAGAACTTCCCTGTCACCGTCCTTGAGGCTACCGGAGTACCTCTCGGGTGCCTGAAGTTACCCACTTTATCTGCAGAGTGGCCAATGGAATGTCAATCCAGATTGAATTTTTAGGTTCCTATCAAATCTTCAGTAATCGTTTGTGGTTCTGGAATCACTTCCAGTTCTACCATACTCCCACTACTGTTTTCTGAAAAAATCCATTTTTATTAAAACTGTGGCGAGTCTAGAACAATATTTCTATTGATCTGCCAGATGGTAGAAAGTCAACCCTGGTCATAGCCTAGGTCAACCCACAAACAGCCATTACAGAAACATGCCTTGAGTTGTCCAGTGTCTGGTTTTAATCATAAGCCGGACAACTCCCCGTACCTTAACATCGTTAAGATATGAACTGTTCTATATCCAATATAGAACCAGAGGCACTGATTTAATTGAACCAGATTCAAATCATGCAGTTGTCTCTAGAGCATGTCAACTAAATGGAAGGAGGCCGATCAGCGTTACTCAACTTAAGAATGCTACCGATTATGAGTAACCTGAAAGAGAAGCAAGTTCTCTAAATCACTACTATCAACTGAATACCATACTCAAGTATCTACATCTTCGATCACTTTGAAGAATCCCGATACTTGCAACACCTGGTTCTCTACTTTATTCAAATACCTATAACTTCTCAAAATTCGGACCCTGTGTTTCCACGAAACACCTGTCTAAAAACTAGAGCAGTTATAAGTAAACAGAATACAGTACGAGGACCAACCCCTCTGTCCTGATGGACCCTGGACAACATACAATACTCTGTATAAGTCCCTTGAGTCTGATAACTCATTCACTGTGTGTCGTAGGTTGAAAACTGTACTTATGGTTAAGAAGAATTACACCGCTGTTTTATGCTCCTTACCTAACCATCCACTGATATAGGTAAATGTCACAGACATAATTTCAAAAAGATATATCTCACTCTATAAAAATAGACGTACAGATATATCAATTTGAAATTGGTGCATAACAGCGGATATTCAAAACCATATATTTGCCGACCGGCAACCAACCAGGTGACTTCCTCAAATATCACTGATTACAACGAATCCCGATATAATGAGGATGATCACCCAATTCGCAATAGCTTACTCCCACTCATCATCTGTAAAACCATACAGATGTGAGAATCATACCTGGTAAATACATACCCTGGAGTAAGTATCTAATCGGGAAATCAGTTTTCTTTTAACATTACACAGTGAAACTGAAACATTGAAATGTTTTGATGGGGTATCCTGGTATTCCTAGTAATGCATCTTCCATTATCCAGATTCACAACTGTAACCGTGTAATTCTTTGCCACCTCTCCAAATCCCTTCATATGTCTTTAGTCTTTACCTTCTGTACACCCCTTTAGGCCAAATGGTTTTCTTCCTTCCCTACCGTTCGGCACCAGCCTATGGTTTGGAAGAAGACTATCCAATAAGCATAATGGGTGTACTGTCCTAATCCTAGGAGCACTCGCAATGCGAGAGAAGGTGAAGATAAAAGACATCCTGAACCAGAATCCATCCCCGAACTGGAACAAGTTCCTTTCGAGTTCGTATATAACCATACGATGGAGTATCCAATAAACTGTGGATCTTCGTAGTGATACGGAGTGTCTTGGAGAAATATAAAGGTGAAGTGGGAGTGGTAATGAAATACCTGGTTTTGTCGTGAATATCAGTCGCAGTTTACTTTGCCCTCTTACTAATCCCTTGCTTTGTCTTAACTTAATACCTTCTGCACACCATCGTTATGCTAATTGGTTTTCTTCATTCCCCACCGTTCGGCACCAGCCTAAGGTTTGGAAGAAGACTATCCAATTTGCATAATAGGTGTACTATCACCTAAACCAAGGAGTACTCGCAACCTGAGAGAAGGTAAAAGGAAAGGACAACTGAATAATCATATCCGTTTCCTCCAGAACCTGAAACCATCCTCGAATAAATTCATTCAAGTTCGTATATAACCATACGATGGTTTTGTCCAATGGAAGTGGACGTTCGTAGTAATACGGGGTGTCCTGGAGAAAAGGGTAAAAGTAGGAGTGGCAATGAGGTTTGCAACTCTGACAATCCAAAAGCCAGTGTTTAAGAAGGTTCGATTAATTTTGGTCACTGAGTCATAGTCTCAGGGTCAGGTCAATGGTCACTGCCAGAGAGAGGGAAAAGAAACACTCAGCGTGCACTCTATCCTAGATCAGAATGGTTACCAATTTATCTAATCTGGAAACCTCCCACTGTACCGTCAAATTCTCCTCCAAACCTGTAAGAAGAATTAGTCGGGATCACCCGAGGAGTATACCAACTCATCAGTGGGAATCGGGATCCAACTATCATCGCATGATAACGTGACGGAATCCGCTCACGCTATCACACTCCAGAAGGTATGCGCATATCTGGCAAGTTTCAGTTTCTTTAGAAACTCCCGATGTGATTTTTGCCCCATGCTCTTATGACCTTGACTTTGGCCAACATATCATAAGCCACATGTCAAGTTCTACCTGTCATTCTCCAGGTTAATTTGAACCAACCCGTACCTACCCTTGACTTTGGCCAAAATGGCAGTACGACTGTCCCAAACCAACGCATCTATCTATGCTGCATATGAATACCCCAATAGCTACCAATCACTGTGCCTTGACTTTGGCCAACATACACAGCTTGAATACTATTGACCGCCCATATGAAACGACGGAGGGCTACGAATGGTTTCTGGCGAAAACCTTTAACGTAATGAACTTGATATCGTTGAAGGAACGGATAGATTTTAAAAATATAGTGACGAAAACCTTTGCTAAAGAGGTCACTCCCGGTGAAGGGATCTCGGCTCTTTCCCCGTAGAATGAGGTGCAGGATATTCCAACTGAATACCACGGTGCAAAGCAAAAGTAATCGGATATAGTGAAATTATTGCCCTGACGCAAACTTTTTGTCCAAGGGGTCACTCCCGGTGAAGGGATCTCGGCCCTTCCCTCGTCGACTGAGAAGCAGGATATTCCAACTGAATACCACGATGCAAAACAAAAGAGAACATCCTTGCAATAACAGCTTTTTGAAAAGTGTTCCAACAACATCAGATTAGGTTTGTTTTTAACTTGCATTGATCCGAATCAACGTAGTCCCATCAATTGATCACACCACAAAGAACGAAAATATACTGATGTACGTATATGCCATCCACATTCGCCACTGGGTCCCATCATTACCCGTTAGGTTAGCTAACTAACGACAGAGCGGGGACTGGAATAGCGCGGATGCAAAACATATACAACATCTACTAATATATATACCAATATATAATATTTCGCTCAAAGCGTGATAAAATGCAACATCACATAAATGTACAGCATCACAGAACAATACAGATATCTGGGATCCCCGGATTTCACAGAGCCACAACTGAAACCCGACGTTCCCCTGGTCGTGTGGATAGCCTGTGCAATGAAATCCTAGACCCCTACGGGCGCGGCAAGTCACCTGCCAAAACCTGAAGCGAGGCAGCCCCCTTGAGCAACGTGAATGGACCACCCGGCACTTCACGGAATCCGGTAACTTGGGCACCCGTCCTGGGTCAACCTGTACCCCCTACGAGTGCGGCGAATAGCCCGCCAATTCTAGAGTGAAGCCCCCTCCGTCCCAATGCCATGAGATGCGGGCTTGTTGCCTTCTAGAATCCGTCTATCCATGCACCCCACCTTGGGGTAATCCTAGTACAGAAAGTAAAATATACATACAACGGGTATATCGACCGCAACCTGGTCGTGCCCCAAAATAATAATACAAACAGGCAGTGACGGCAGTCCACATGTCAGACGCTCGCCCCGCAATATCAAATGTATATAATACAACAAAACTGTACTACCACTGCAACCAGGCTATCCCCCACGACCGATCCGCAACATCACAGCAATACACAGAACATCAACGTGAAAGTCACGTTCGTAAATCCGTCTAACCAGGCTATAGCAGTTAGACTGGATTTACCGATCAAGTGACATTCACAGTCGCAGATATAATGTAAATACTGTAAACCAATGTGTTTAAAATATCCGATCGATCAAAGTTTACCAAGTGGGCCCCAAGCACTACTGTAGCACATAAAGAAATCTGGGCCCAAAAAATAACATTCCAAAAAACCTACTTTCCACTCTGGAGCATTCTGTAAAATTTTGGGGGACTGAACAGTTCAAGTCGCGGCGGAACCGCGGCCCAAGCATGGGTTTGGCCGCAGTTCCGCGGCGGTTTGGACTGTTCACGATCCCAAATTTTCACAAAAATCTTATAATTCCCTGCACATCATTCTGAGACAACCTGAAAAATTTTTGGACTCGAAAAAATTTCGACAGAAACTGATGTGAAGAAAACGCGGGTTTTTGGAATTTTGTTCGATCGGAAATGTAAACACGTTAGACCAAGCTAGACTATGTTAATGGCGAGGCTCTGATACCACTGTAAGTGCACGGCGGTGCCCCGGCCTCCATCCCGAGGCCAAATGCGGAAGCGATGGTTAATTTTAATTTTCTTGAACCGGCACCACCGCGCACTAAAACCCGGATCGTACCATTAACTAGTCCTAGCTAACTACTAGATGGGGAAGAGAGATATACCGAGCGATCCGTGTCCTCCGGTCTTCTCGTCGTCGTCCCGATCTCCCGCGGAATGTCCTATCTCCATCTCCTCGCCGGAAGGGGCACCACGTTGCCTGCTTCTTTTACGGGCTCCCACCTCTATACCGAGGCAACTCGGGCATAAAGTTGGCGAGCCGACATGCCCAAGGTTTGCTGTAGAATGTGTAGTGCTCATGTCTCATTTGGGGTTTGTATGGAGTTGCCTTTTGAGATGGTGGAGGAATGGAGTTTTGGAGATTGATCTTGTGGGATTTTTGCCAAAGCAAAAGCACAAAAAACCCCACACCAAAATGAAAATGGGCAGCCCCTCCCCAATGTGGCCGGCCATGACAAAATGGTGGAGTGAGAATGAGAGAGAGGTGAATGGATGATAGAACCCCAACCATAATGCAAGGGAATAAAGATAATCATGAAGGGAAATGATCACAAACAAACCCACACTCCAAAACAAATCAACTCCCATCACCAAAAGTCATGCCATCATGATACTACAAGACTAGCCATGATGACTAAAGAAAGTCAAGCAATGATGGTGCAAGTATCATGATACAATAATATGCAAAGACCCCCTTCCAAATTGCTTATTTGCACAAATGCAAATAAGCCCTCCTCCACCAATCTTCAGCCAATGAACGATACAAAGGAAATTGGCCGAAACGGAAAGCAAACTGGCAACTCCAGAAAATTGGTCCCGTAATAAATTACAGGAAAACCCCGATACTGTGTATACACACCCGCATTTGTATTCCGACCGAAATACAAATGCAATGAGACAAAATCTACACTGTACTATACTAGGATCCGGCTTAAACCAAAGTCGGCTAATAATATCCGTTCGATCCTGATCCGTGCAATACCGCACGTATCTGATCGAACCCTGCCATATATACATACGGCCTCTAGTACTAACCGTCCGATCCTGATCCGTGCAATACCGCACGTATCTGATCGAACCCTGCCATATCTCCATACGGCCTCTACAGCGTTTCGCCCGAAACTTAAGTAACTGTATGTGTGGTGGACTCTAAAAACTCGTCAATACTATGGCTGTGGATTTAATCACTAGCACGTCAGAGGTATTATCCATACGTGACGGGCCACCAGTTATTGACCAAAAGGGACGTCGATGAGCGAACTCATCCTGACACCCTACTGAGCCTGTCAGTGACAATATCCGTACAGTCCGGTCCGTTCGTCTATGAGTATCGCATGGAGGGCCTAGGGGGTTGGTAAAGTCAGACCCCTAAAAGCGGTACAAGTCGTGTCGGAGTGTAGCCCAGAACACCCTGAGATACTACTGGAATACCTACCAGTAAATCTCCTGCCTCGGCCGAGGGCTTCGTGTAATGGCTCTCCTAGACACAGCGCGACCTCACCCCCAATACCGGGAGAGAAGAACCCCTGAAGATCCGCTCACCGCCTCCATGTGGTTCGGGACTGTACCCAACTAAAACCTATTTGCACGTCTCCTTTGAGCGTGGTAGGGTAGTAATCAAAGTACAGTGGGAACTCACACGAGACAAATGACAACCCCCAGGTCGATGAACTAACCTGTACACATGTCACCAGGGAACTGCTATCTGACGTCAGGTATAAGACCAACTAGCATGTTCCCGGCGAGTCCTGTCCGGTGTACTCATAACCCAATGAGCACCTTTCTATATCTTAGGTGAACCAACTGACACCAGTGGCTTGTGAGACCGGCCACCGCCCCTCTTCGGGGTCTCGACTGTATACACTAGTCTACTCTGGAGTATCGATGCCCTGTCTCGAAACTCCCACGACTAGAGACCTTTTAAGGATGTGCTTATAGACTGACAGCTCTCATATATATGATCGCCCTCATACTGCTAGTGGTCAAGCAAGAATCCTAGGGGCTCTATCAATGTGTAATAGCGACATGTCAGGTCACCTAAAGCAGTACACGATGATAAAGGTAAACCAGATAGCATACTATCTTCTCGAGTAAGACTGTCCTACTGGGATAGGTCCTCCCTCAATCATTGCAATCACGTGCCTGTGATCCAATAATTGACTCTGATGGCACTATCTCCAACACTTAGACTGTATCGTCAATTGAATTTAACCAGTATCCTGTGCCATGCCTCTCTCGGTATCCGCTTGGACCATCTGTCCAAACTACTGCCCTACACAGAGGAAAGTCTATAACTCTGACAGTCACTCTGTCAACCATGTCACCATGAAAGCCTGGAATGATAACCATCTCCCGAAGGAGGCTGCCGTTATCAAATCCCTAGAACATCCACTTATGTTCATAAACTGCTTCCGAACGTTTCTCCAGGATTGGATCAATATATAAACTTATTGCATCTTGTGAAAAAACAACATCTGGTGTGGTACTTAACATCTCATGATTGACTCAACTGCCTAAGCAAGTGATATGCCAATCATGCACATCCTTTCCATTTTTAGTCTGTAAGACACCTTTAGAGAAGGTGGCTCCATCACCTGCAGGTATACTACCGTGCCAGGAATCGTCCATTCTAAAATACCTTTAGAATACTGTCTAAGTACCCAGATTGGGACACTTCCCAAATCTATATCTAAAACCATAGATCTAGTAACCAGAATGCCTGATATAATATCCAAATCCTATGTGGAGAAACCACTGTGTGGCAACCACAGTATAACTGATCGTAGTATAGGAATTTCACTTCTTACTATGTGTATGTCATCCAAATACCAGGACATCACACCCTACTATCTTCTTAACAGATCCATCTCTTATTTTGATGAAGTCAAAACCTATGACTGTTACATCAAAAATAGATGATCTTTCTCCGCATATCTGCTTTAGTCTATAAACAGACATAAGCTACTTGTCCACTATGCTTCCGCTGCTCCCACTGACTACAACAACTCTCTGGCAGAGTCGTGTACACGTGCACTTCTAAAGCTAGTTTAGAACGACGCTATACACATCCTCCTGCTGGGTCTCATAGTCCGGAACAACAGTAGTGTCAAGTCTGGGTAAACAAGAACCTCCCTGTCACCGTACTTGAGGATACCGGAGTACCTCTCGGGTGCCAGAGGTTACCTACCATATCTGCAGAGTGGCTAATGGAATGTCAAACCTGATTGAATCATTAGGTTCTATTAAATTTTTCGGTAATCGTTTGCGGTTCTGGAATTACTTCCAGTTCTACCATACTCCCACTACTGTTTTCTGAAAAAGTCCATTTTACTAAAACTGTAGCGAGTCAAGAACAATATCACTACTAATCTTCCAGATGGTAGAAAGTTAACCCTCGTCATAACCCGGGTTAACCCATAAATAGCCATTACAGAAACATACCTTGAGTTATCCAGAGTCTGGTTTTAAGCTTAAGCTGGACAACTCCATATAGCTTAACATCGTTAAGAAATGATCCATTCTAAATACAATATAGAAACAGAGGCACTAATTTAATTAGAACCAGATTCAAATCATGCAGCTGTCTCCAGTGCATGTCAACTAAATGGAGAGAGGCCGATTAGCATTACTCAACTTAGGAGTGCATCCAATTATGAGTAACCTGAAAGAGAAGCAAGTTCTCAAAATCATTACTATCAACTAAATACCAAACACAACTATCTACATCTTCGATCACCTTGAAGAATCCTGATACTTGCAACACATGGTTCTCTACTTTATTCTTGTACCTATAACTTCTCAAACTTGGACCTTGTTTTTCTACGAAACACTTGTCTAAAACTTGAGAAGACACAAGTAAACAGAATATAGTACGAGGACCAACCCCTTTGTCCTAATGGACACTGGACAACATACAATACTTTGTATAAGTCCCCTGAGTTAAATAACTCAAACCCTATGCGTCGTAGGTTGAAAACTATAATTATGGTTAAGAAGAATTACACCGCTGTTTAATGCTCCTTACCTAACCATCAACTTATATAGATAAATGTCATGGACATAATTTCAAAAAGTTATATCTCACTTTATAAAATAAACGTACGAATATAACAGTTTGAAATTGGTGCACATCAACGAATATTCAAAACCAAATATTTGCCGTTCGGCAAAAAACCCGGGCGATTTCCTCAAATATCACCAATTACAACGAATCCCGATATAATGAGGATGGTCACCTAATTCCCAATAACTTACTCCCACTCATCATCTGTAAAACCATACAGATGTGAGAATCATACCTGGTAAATACATACCCTGGAGTAAAGATCTAATTGGGAAATCAGTTTTCTATTAACAACCCATAATGAAACTGAAATATGAATATGTTTCGAAGGGGTATTCGGGTATTCCTAGTAATACCTCTTCCATTATCAGATTCATGACTGTAACCGTATATTTCTTTGCCATCTTTCTAAATCTCTTTATTTGTCTTTACTCATTACCTTCTGTACACCATCGTTAGGCTAAATGGTTTTCTTCCTTCCCTACCGTTCGGCACCAGCCTATGGTTTGGAAGAAGACTATCCAATAAGTGTGATAGGTGTACTGTCCTAATCCTAGGAGCACTCGCAACCTAAGAGAAGGTAAAGATAAAAGACGACTGAATAAACCTTATTCCTATTTCTCCTGAACCAGAATCCATCATCGAACTGGAACAAGTTCCTTCGAGTTCGTATATAACCATACGATAGATTTATCCAATGGAAGTAGATGTTCGTAGTGATACGAGGTGTTCTGGAGAAATACAAAGGTGAAGTAGTAATGGCGATGAAATATGTGGTTTAGGTCGTGAATGATAGCAAGTCGCAATTTACTTTGCCCTCTTTCTAATCCCTTTATTTGTCTTTACTTATTACCTTCTGTACACCATACCTAAGCTAATTGGTTTTCTTCATTCCCTACCTTTTGGCACCTGCCTATGGTTTGGAAGAATACTATCCAATAAGCGTAATAGCTGTAACCTTTCCTAATCCTAGGAGCCCTCATAACTTGAGAGAAGGTAAAAGGAAAAGACAACTGAATAGTTGTTCACACCAGAATATTGCATTATTATATTCCTCATTCTTATTCTTTTTATAAATAAACAGGTGCTTTTGACGCATGTCTGCTACATGTTACGGGTTACAGGTTCTTGGACAGAAAACAGTGCAAACGATGTAAAGACGATGAAAATGTGGACTTTAACCAACAAACAGAGAATCTTGATCAAGCCTACATAAGGAACAATTCACAAAGTAAGATTCAAGACATCGACTCAAAGCGAACGGTTAAAACTCCATTGCAAATTGTTCACTGAAGATCTGGAACCAACCTAGAAGCCCAAATGGAAAAAGATATATAGAAATAAGAAGCCCAAGCCAACAAGAAGCATCCCAGGAAAATTCATGAGGTGATCTCACCAATGGGCCGCGGAACCGCGGCCCAAGCCTGCCATTGCCGCGGTTCCGCGGCCGTCTGGTGCCCGTGCTTCGAGAAATTTTACCAAAATTAGTTTGCGGCTCTGAAAAGATTTCCTGAGGGCTATTTTTGTAATTTAAGACATGCGAAATAAATGTAACCCTAGGGTTTCCTATTCTTTATAAATAGGAACTCTAAAGATTGTAAACCCTATGCCTCCTTTTAATAATAAATTCCAGAACTCTTTATGGAGAGCATCGGTGCCTCTCTTCAATGCATCTATTCAGATCTGACAACCCTGCGTAAATGTTTGGAGAGATCCATTTGTAAAGTAAGTAGATTTGTTTATTTTCTTGCCCTAGATAATTTCAATTCATGCCCTAGATTAAATTTATTTTCTTGCCCTAGTATAGATTTTATTTATCTGCCCTAGTTATAACTTTTAATTAATTGCCCTAGGTAGAATAATTAGGTTTTTAGTAATAATCAATCCGAACCCCCTTCGGAATTAACTCGTTAGCGCGACTAGGAAATTCACAAAATCCCTGTGGACCGACCCGTACTCACCGGCTTGCTTCATGCGGCGCCGTTCTTGATTGCGATTAATAAATAGTTTTTGACATACGAATCAAATGGCACCGTTGCCGGGGATGGCGTAGAAATTTCCTTTTCGCAATTTCGGGTTAATCTTAAAATTAAAAAATCATAAAAATCTGGAAAAAAAATCAAAAAAAATATAAAAATATATATCATTTGTTATTTTTGGAAGGATACTTTATGGTTGAATTTTTGCAGGATATACAAATTCGGATCTGGAGATTTTCAGAAAGCAAAACAGGAAACAAAATATTGGAACAGAAGAGATTTTGAACAACAGAACAGTGCAAAAATTTTGGAGCAGTGAACCCCCCATACCGCCGCGATTCCACGGCCAAAACCCACCTTAGGCCGCGAAACCGTGGCCTTCTTGTCGAATCGTCGCACCAAAATTTTTCTGGGGATCCAAAGAGTTTAGGGGACCGCGGAACCGCGGTGTTAGAGCAAATTTGCCGCGGAAACGCGGCTATCTCGAGGCTTCATCTGCGGAAAATTTTTCTGTAAGCCCCACTGTCTCTTTTCTGTACATTTTGAAATACATTTTCTGGAAATGCCTGCAGGATTTTGTACACTTTAGAAATATATTCCCTTCTAAATAACGATCTTGTGCAGGATTTTTGGGCCCCGCTTGAAATAAAATAAATTGAAAGTAATATTTTGTTGTTGCATATCTTGTGTTGAAAATCTTTTTGCAACAAATTTTTCCTAATAAAGAGAAAAAGAATAAAAAAAGAATAAGGAAAATTTTGTAGGAACTTGCAAAGTTCTTTAGCCGCAAATAAATCCTTGCACGACAAATTTTCTTTCCTTTCCCCTTCTTCTAACATGGGTACCCTACATAATAAATTATTAGCCGAACTTTGGTATCCCGAACCTAATCTTGCGTCGTACGTTAATTTGTTCGGTCAATTTAAAGACGATCCCTCCATGCCTAAAAAATCTTTGAAAGATCACATAGAGGCATCTAGGAGAAGAAGTTTGACTTTTCAACCCACTTTGTGTCAACCAAGTCAACATTCACCACCTTCATATGTTGACACCACTTTTTCAAGTTCAGCTGTAACTCCTAAGCCGATGTCCAGTGCTGAGCATATTGCTCAATCTCGCAGCTGATCTTTCACCCCTCTCCACTCATCTAGTTTTAGGGATCCACACGACTATTCACCTTTTTATCCATATGTTGACCCTACCCCTATCCAATCACCCACTTCCTACCAGTCATACTTGACGTTCCCACCTACACTAGACACTGTTTCGACACAACCATTAGAGAGTTTCACATATCCAAACAATTTCGAATCTTTTACCGAAACCCCCTTACCACCCAAGTCTAGTTTGGAAGAGTCGTTGGAGGCGTACATTGCAGCAACAAATAAAATGACTAGGAATGTGGAAGCGTCCGTGGCCGCCCTTATGCAACATAGTGAACCGGTAGCTAGTTTCCCGCTAGCTCAAAATTTTTTAATGTATAAGGAGGCAATTGGACAGAGTGAGAATGAGAGAGAATTGCCAAATCAAACCTACCCTTACCCAATTGAAGCCCACAACTCCTGTTTTCCATCGATTGCCCTAAATAGTTCACCTGTTGAAAATAAAAATGAGTTGTGTGATTTTGTAGTGTTTGATTTGCCAAATTGTGAAGAACCCATTTCGAGTGAAACCACACCTAATCCTTTCGATCTTTACACCTCCACTCTAGAACCTAAATCGATAAATATCCATGCTTTTGATGAGGTGTCTAAAGAAATTGATTTTCACTTGATTGAGGATATAGACGCCGGGAATATTTCGGATGATGAACCTGTCGATTTAATTGAGATTTTATGTTCAAATCATCATCCCGAGTTATTAAATGTTTCTCCCGAATCTCATATGCGTCTTGACTTTAATGATAATGGCATGGATGAGTTGAATTTTGAGGAAAATTATAAGGATAATATTGAGGAGAGTTTTGAGGATAATATTGAGGTTGAACCATTTTTGTTTAATGTGTCGGATTTTCCAATTCAGCCTCCTGAATCTTTGACTGTTATATCACCCTCCCTCCTTCCTATCGTTCCGACCGAACAAGTGACCGTTACGCTTTCATCTCCTATACCAAGTTCGGCGCACCCATATTTTCTTGCGAATCTTGAGGGATTTGACCCCATTTCCCGACGGGATGATAGGTTAGCGCAATTGCTTATAACATATCGATCATCACATATTACGCTAATTTATTCACTCGATTTACACCCTCAAGTTCACGCGATCCTTCTTTCTCCTTTCCGCCCTTCTTTCCCCCTACCGAGACCATATTCTACCATTCTTCTTTCCACACGGTCTCGTGTGTTTCTCATTTTCTTGCACCAACTGTACCATTACCACGATAAGATTTTTGAATGGTTGGTGCTAACATTTGGCTTGTGTAAGGCCAAGCTTAAGTTTGGGGGGGACCTTTGTATATATGTACATATTTTTTTTGTTTTCCTTTTATAAAAAAAAAATTCAAAACATTAAAAAATGAAAAAAAAATTATAAATAAATAAACAGAGGAGTATCGGCATTTTGACCCTCTTGGTTTAGCATGACAATGAGGACACTGTCAAGTTCAAGTTTGGGGGTATGCTCGGTACGTCTTCTTCCTTCGCATTCATTTGTACATATTTTTGCACTTGCATACTTATTTCAAAACCCATAAAAATTTGAAAATTTTCATAAATTATAAAAATTATTGTATTCAATTTTGGCTAATTGACTAGAGTTTGACAAATATGTTAACTAGTTAGGAAAAACTAGATCTTAGACTTAGTAAATTAAAAACCCTAAAGATAACATTCCTTAAAGTTTAACGGTAGAAAGTATATGCCTTGTAGTTTATTTAGAAATAGGCAAATTTTGGGTTCACTTTTTGGGCTAAGTTGAAACAAAGGAAAAGTATTGATATTTTATTAGAGTATAAGTTTGAAAAATAGTTCCTAACTTAAGTCTAGATTCTGAAAACGTATACCCTACAATTTGCACAATCACGAACCTTGAAACTTAGAATAGTAGAAGAGACCTTGAAATACTCTTGTCTAAAGTCCTTAGTACGAAGAAAATAAAAGAAAAAAAAGTGAATAAAGAAAAAAAATGGACACTGGTTTTTGTGATTACTTAAGGCTGTAAAAAATAGAAAAATATTTAGCGAGGGTGCTTCATCACCTAGTGCCTTAGACCAACTGGTTTGGGAGTCACTGCTAAAGCCTTGGGTGTTGCAAAACTAGGAAGTACGCTTTAAAGTGCTAACGCATCTTATAATCGGTTGTTGGTACCTCAAGAAGTATTAACGGTCGCATGAAGGATGTGTAAGCAAATTTCATTTAAAAATTCACTAATTAATAAGTGCTTTGGACAATGGACGAGAGTACGATTGCTTGATTTGAATTTCCAAGTGTAGGGGTGATCTATACACACACGTGGGGATATGTGATTAGAGTTTAGATAAGAGAAAGGAATGAAGAATAAAACTTATAACTTTAGTAGAGTTGATAGAAAAATTCCTAAGTGGAGATGGAACCCTAAAAGGAAAACTTAAGAAATGCCGAAAGCTAAGTAAGTCTACAGGATATATATAATCTTAAGTTAAATAATGAGGAAGCGTGAAGAATATGGGTGGATAATTTAAAAGTAGAAGATAATAGAATTCCTTGTTAGAAAACCTAATTAGAGAACAAAAGTCAATGGGCCGAGTTGATAGGATTTTGTGGGTGTAATCCGCTGAAAACCCTCAGGAGACAACACTCCTCCTACTAGGGACACCTAGAGGTTTAACGGCTTGTTGCACATGCTCAGTGCAATCGCGTTTTCCCTGCGAAAGTGTGGTTAGGATTTTAGTGAATAAAAATAAGTTTGCTCGAGGACGAGCAAAAGATAAGTTTGGGGGTATTTGTTCACACCAGAATATTGCATTATTATATTCCCCGTTCTTATTCTTTTTATAAATAAACAGGTGTTTTTGACGCATGTCTGCTACATGTTACAGGTTATAGGTTCTTGGACAGAAAACAGTGCAAACGATGTAAAGACGATGAAAATGTGGACTTTAACCAACAAACAGAGAATCTTGATCAAGCCTACAAAAGGAACAATTCACAAAGTAAGATTCAAGACATCGACTCAAAGCAAACGGTTAAAAATCCATTGCAAATTGTTCACTGAAGATCTGGAACCAACCTAGAAGCCCAAATGAAAAAAGATATATAGAAATAAGAAGCCCAAGCCAACAAGAAGCATCCCAGGAAAATTCATGAGGTGATCTCACCAATGGGCCGCGGAACCGCGGCCCAAGCCTGCCATTGCCGCGGTTCCGCGGCCGTCTGGTGCCCGTGCTTCAAGAAATTTTACCAAAATTAGTTTGCGGCTCTGAAAAGATTTCCTAAGGGCTATTTTTGTAATTTAAGACATGCGAAACAAATGTAACCCTAGGGTTTCCTATTCTTTATAAATAGGAACTCTAAAGATTGTAAACCCTATGCCTCCTTTTAATAATAAATTCCAGAACTCTTTATGGAGAGCATCGGTGCCTCTCTTCAATGCATCTATTCAGATCTGACAACCCTGCGTAAATGTTTGGAGAGATCCATCTGTAAAGTAAGTAGATTTGTTTATTTTCTTGCCCTAGATAATTTCAATTCATGCCCTAGATTAAATTTATTTTCTTGCCCTAGTATAGATTTTATTTATCTGCCCTAGTTATAACTTTCAATTAATTGCCCTAGGTAGAATAATTAGGTTTTTAGTAATAATCAATCCGAACACCCTTCGAAATTAACTCGTTAGTGCGACTAGGAAATTCACAAAATCCCTGTGGACCGACCCGTACTCACCGGCTAGATTCATGCGACGCCGTTCTTGATTGCGGTTAATAGATAGTTTTTGACATACGAATCAATAGTCCTATTCAATCTCTCCAGAACCAGAATCCATCCTCGAATCTGGAACAAGTTCCTTTGAGTTCGTATGTAACTATACGATGGATTTATCCAATGAAAGTGGATGTTCGTAATGATATAGGGTGTTCTGGAGAAATGCAAAGGGTAAAAGAAGGAGTGGCAATGATGTATGCAACTCAGACAATCCAAAAGCCAGTGTTTTAATAAATTTCGGTTAACTTAGTCACTGAGTCATAGTCTAGGATCGGGACATGGTCACAACCAAAGAGAGAGAGAAAAGAAACACTTTGCGTGCACTCTAACCTAGATCAGAATGGTTAATCACTTTATCTAATCAGGATATCTCCCACTGTATCCTCAAATTCTCCTCCAAACATGAAAGAAGAATTAGTCAGGATCACTCGAGGAGTAAACCAACTCATCAGTGGGAATCGGGATCCAACTATCATCGCATGATAACGTGACGGAATCCACTTACGTTATCACACTCCAGAAGGTATGCACATGCCTGGCAAGTTTCATTTTCTTTAGAAACTCCCGATTTGATTTTTACCCTATGCTCTTATGACCTTGACGAAGGCCAACATATCATAAGTCGCATGTTAAGTTCTACCCGTCATTATCCAGGTTAATTTGAACCCACCCGTACTTACCCTTGACGAAGGCCAAAATAGTAGGACGACTTTCCAAAACTAACGCATCTATCTATGCAACAGAAAAGTAACAAATAGCTACCATACACTATGCCTTGACGAAGGCCAACATACATAGCATGAATACTAAGTGCTACCTGTCTGAAATGATGGAGGGTTACGAATGGTTTTTGGAGAAAAACCTTTAATGAAATGAACTTGATATCGTTGAAGGAACCGGATAGCTTTTTATAAATATATAGTGGCGAAAACCTTTGCTAAAGAGATCACTCCCGGTGAAGAGATCTCGGCTCTTTCCTCGTGGAATGAGGTGCAGGATATTCTAACTGAATACCGCGATGCAAAGCAAAAAGTAATCGACTATAGTGAAATTATTACCCTGACGCAAAGCTCTGCCCAAAGGGTCACTCCCGATAAAGGGATCTCGGTCCTTGCCTCGTCGAATGAGGTGCTGGATATTCATAACCGAATACCTCTGTGCAAAACAAAAGAGAACGTCCTTGCAATAACAGCTTTTGAAAATTTGTTCCAACAACATCAAACAGGTCTGTTTTCCTTGCATTGACCAGAATCAATGCAGTCCCATCAATTAATCACACCAGAAAAGAACGAAAATATGATGTACGTATATGCCATCCGCATTCGCCACTAGGTCCCGTCATCACCCGTTAGGTTACTTAATTAACGACAGAGCGGGGACTGGACTAGCGCGGGTGTAAAACATATACAACATCTACAAGTATATATATCAATATATAATAATCGCTCCAGGCATGATAAATGCAACATCACAGAAAAGTAATAAGCATCACAGAACAATATAGATAATCTGGAAGCCCCGGGTTTCCTTTGAGCCGCAAGTGAAACCCGACGTTTCCCGTGGTCGTATGGATAGCTTGTGCAATGAAAACCTAGACCCCTACGAGTGCGGCAAGTTACCCGCCAAAACCTAAAGCGAGGCAGCCCCCTTCAGCAAAGTGAATGGGCCATCCAGTACTTCACGAAATCCGGTAACTTGAGCACCCTTCCTTGGGTCAACCTGTACCCCCTACGAGTGCGGCGAATAGGCCGCCAATTCTAGAGTGAAGCCCCCTCCGTCTCAAGGCCATAAGATGCAGGCTCGTTGCCCTCTAGAATCCGGCTATCCGTGCACTCCACCGCGGGGTAATCCTAGTACAGAAAAGAAAATGTGTACAACGGGTACATCGACCTCAACCCGGTCGTGCCCCAAAAGAATAATATACAAACAGGAAGTGACGGCGGTCCACATGTCGGACGCTCGCCCCGCGATATCAAATGTACAAATAAAACTAAACTATACTAACATTACACCCAAGCTATCCACCACGACAAATCCTCAACAACACAGCACAACACAGAACATCAACGTGAATGTCGCGTTCGCAAACTCGTCTAAAAGGACATATAGCAATTACACGAGTTATACCGCTCTAATGACATTCATGGTCGCAGATAGAAATGTATGTACTGTAAACTAACGTATTTAAAATTTCGATCGACAAAACTTCCCAAAGTGGACCCCAAGTTCTAATCCAGTACTCTAAAAATCTGGGCCCAAACATAAAATATTCCAGAAACCATAATACCATATAAAAGACACCCAGAAGAAAAATAGTGCACTGTGTCCACCATACCGCCATGCAACCGCGGCAAACACGATGGTTTGGCCGCGGTTCCGCGGTGTGATGGTCAGAACGTGCTCTCAAATTTCTTCCAGGGTCTTAAAAAAGCCTGCACGATTTTCTGATATACCCAAAATAATTTTTAGACGACTTTAAAAATTCGGCAGAAACTTGAAGAATGGAAATGAGGTTTTAGAAAATTCGGTCGATCGATATTTTAAACATGTTAGAACAAGCTAGTATGGGTTAATGGAGTGGCTTTGATACCATGTAAGTCTACGGTAGCGCCCCGGCTGTCAATCCGAGGCCAAACGCGAAACAAAAACTTTTATAAAACTGGCGCTAACGTAGGCTTTCACCCGGATCGTCCCATTAACCCTACACTAGCTAACTACAAAGAAGTTATAATGGCTATACCGATTGATCCGTGTCCTTCGGTCTTTAGCCACCATCCCAAGCTCCTCGCGGATACTCCGATCAATCTCGATCTCCGGTCTCCATGTTGAAGTGGCACCACGTCAAGGAATCTTTTTACGGGTTCCCGCTTCAAAACCGAAGCAACTCGGACATGAAGTTTGCTAGCCGACATGTCCAAGGTGAAGTAGAGAATGTGTGTGATAACTTTGTCTCATGACATCTATGGATTCTCAACACATGAGATGGTATGGATGGAGGTTGAAGAAGAAACCATTAATGGAAGTTGTGAGCATAAGAAGAAAACTAGTGAAGATGAAGAAGAGCTTGCTTATTGTGTAAGATGAAAAATGTGAGTGCTCTCTCTCTTAATCTCAAGACCAAGCCCCACTATTAGTGGCTGCCCTCTCTCTCTCCACATATCAATTCCATACAATAAACAATCAAGAAAATTGACATGGCACAAAAAATAACACCATGAGTCACCAAACATGCACATGCCACATTTAATGCTCTTCATCATGACTTGCACTCACAATTTCCACCTAATAAACTTTAAACCAAAAGTTTAAATCAATAAATAGAATGGCATCTTCTAAAGTAAACTCGTGACGGATCACAAGAATACCCCTTATCTGTATATACATACCTGCATCCGTATTCCGACTGAATACGAATACAACGAGACTAAAGTAATCCAACAAATCTAATACCAGGATCCGGCTTAAACCAAAGCCCACTAGTATGATCCGTCTGATCATGATCCGTGCATAAGTGCACATATATGATCGAACCCTGCCATAAAACCATACGGCCTCTACAACGTTTCGCCCGAACTTGGGAAACTTTCTGTGGGAGACTCTAAAGACCCGTCAATATGCTGGTATTAGGTTTAACCACAAGCACGTCAGTGATACTAGCTGTACGTAACGGCTGCCCATGTATTGAGCGAAAGGGAAGCTGACGAGCGAACTCATCCTGAAACCCTACTAAGCCTATCTGTGAAAATCTCCGTACAGTCTGGTCTGTTCGTCTATGATTATCGCATATCGGGCCTAGGGGGATAGTAAACGTCATACCCCCAATAGCGGTATAAGTCGTGTCGGAGTGTAGTCCAGAACACCTTGAGAAACTACTGAAATACCTACCAATAAATCTCACTTGCCTTGGCCAAGGACTTTGTGTAATAGCTCTCCAGACACAGTGCGATATCAACCCCCAATACCGGGAGAGACGAATCTTATCTAACCGCCACTACCTCCAAGTGCTTCGGGACTGCACCCAACTACTACATGTTTGCACGACTCCTTTGAGCCGTGGTAGGACAGCAATCAAAGAACAGTGGGAACACACTTGAGGCAATGTAGCAGTGTCAAGTCAACGGACTAAGCTGTACTCATGTCACCTGGGAACTGCTCCTGACGATAGGTATAGTACCAATCAGCAGTGCCCCTGCGAGTCCGTCCAGTGTACTCATAACCCAATGAGCACATGTATACTATCTTCGGTGAACCAACTGACACCAATGGCTTGTGAGACCAGCCACCGCCCCTCGTCGGGGTCTCGATCCGTATACACTAGCATACTCACGGAGTATCGATGCCCAGTCTCGAACTCCCACGACTAGGGACACTTTAAGGATGTGCTTATAGACTACCCAACTCTCACATATATGATCGCCATCATACTGCTGGTAGTCAAGAAAGAATCCTATGGGCTCTATCAACGTGTAATAGTGATTTGTAATGTCACCTGAAGCATATACACGATGATAAAGACAAACCAGATAGCATACTATCATCTCGAGTAAGACTGTCCTACCGGTACAGGTCCTCCCTCAATCATTGCAATCGCGTGCCTGTGATCCAATAATTGACTTTGAGGGCACTATATCCAACAATTAGAGTGGTACAACTCGTCTAATTGCTATATGACTTTTAGACGGGTTTGCGAACGTGACATTCACGTTGATGTTCTGTGTTGTGCTGTGGTTGTGGAGTGATCGTCGTTTGGATAGTTTGGGTTCAATGCTAGTACAGTTTGGGTTTATTTGTACATTTGATATTGCGGGACGAGCGTCCGACATGTGGACTACCGTCACTGCCAGTTTGTATATTATTTGTTTGGGGCACGACCGGGTTGAGGTCGATGTCACCCTTGTACTTATTTTCTTTTTTTACTAGGATTACCCTGCGGTGGAGTGCATGAATAGCCTGATTCTAGAGGGCAATGGGTCCGCATCTCATAGTGTTGAGACAGAGGGGACCTCACTCTAGAATTGGTAGGCTATTCGCCGCACTCGTAGGGGGTATAAGTTAACCTAAGGAGGGGTGGTAAAGTTACCGGATTCCGCGGAGTTCTGGGTGGCCCATTCACGTTGTTGATTGGGGTTGCCTCGCTTCTGGGATTGGCGGGTAACTTGCCGCGCTCATAGGGGTCTAGGTTTTCACTGCACAGGCTATCTGTTGGATATAGTGCCCTCAGAGTCAATTATTGGATCGCAGGCACGTGATTGCAATGATTGAGAGAGGACTTATACCGGTAGGACAGTCTTACTCGAGAGGTTTGTATACTATCTGGTTTGTCTTTATCGTCGTTTACATGCTTTAGGTGACATTGTAGTTCACTATTGCACGTTGATAGAGAATAGTATGCTACCATAGTTTGTCTTTATCATCGTGTACTGCTTTAGGTGACCTTACATGTCGCTATTACACGTTGATAGAGCCCTTAGGATTCTTGCTTGAATACCAGCAGTATGATGGCGATCATATACGTGAGAGTTGGGTAGTCTATAAGCACATCCTTAAAGTGGTCCCTAGTCATAGGAGTTTCGAGACTGGGCATCGATACTCCATTAGTAGACTAGTGTACACAGTCGAGACCCCGACGAGGGGTGGTGGCCGGTCTCAGAAGCCATTGGTGTCAGTTGGATCACCTAAGATGTATACAGGTGCTCATTGGGTTATGAGTACACCGGACAGGACTCGCTGGGAACATGCTAGTTGGTATTATACCTGACGTCAGATAGCAGTTCCCTGGTGACTTGTGTACAGGTTTTTTCATCGACCTGAGATCGTCATTTGTCTCGTGTGAGTTCCCACTGTACTTTGATTACTACCCTACCACGGCTCAAAGGAGTCGTGCAAACAGGTTTTAGTTGGGTACAATCCCGAGCCACATGGAGGCAGTGAGCGGATCAGCAGGGGTTTCGTCTCTCCCGGTATTGGGGGTGAGATCGCGCTGTGTCTAGGAGAGCCATTACACGAAGTCCTTGGCCAAGGAAGGAGATTTACTGGTAGGTATTCCAGTATTATCTCAGGGTGTTCTGGGCTACACTCCGACACGACTTGTACTGCTTTTGGGGGTCTGACTTTTACCAACTCCCTAGGCCCGCCATGCGATGCTCATAGACGAACGGACCGGACTGTACGGATATTGTCACTGACAGGCTCAGTAAGGTGTCAGGATGAGTTCGCTCATCGACCTCCCTTTTGGTCAATACCTGGTAGCTCGTTACGTACGGCTAATACCTCTGACGTGCTAGTGGTTAAATCCACAGCCAAAGTATTGACGAGTCTTTAGAGTCCCCCACAGACTGTTTCTCAAGTTTCGGGTGAAACGTTGTAGAGGCCGTATGACATATAGCAGGGTCCGATCATATACGTGCAGTAGTGCACGGATCATGTGTTGGACATAGTGCCCTCTAAGTCAATTATTGGATCGCAGGTACGTGATTGCAATGATTGAGGGAGGACCTATACCGACATGACTGTCTTACTCAAGATGATAGTATGCTATCTGGTTTGTTTTTATTATCGTTTACATGCTTTAGTTCACTATTGCATGATGATAGAGCCCATAGGATTCTTACTTGACTACCAGCAATATGATGGCGATCATATACGTGGGAGCTGGAGTCTATAAGCACATCCTTAAAGTGTCCCTAGTCGTGGGAGTTTTGAGACAGGGCATCGATACTCCAGAGTAGACTAGTGTATACAGTCGAGACCCCGACGAGGGGCGGTGGCCGGCCTCACAAGCCATTGGTGTTAGTTGGTTCACCTAAGATGTATACAGGTGCTCATTGGGTTATGAGTACACTGGACAGGACTCGCCGGGAACATGCTAGTTGGTATTATACAAATCGTCAGATAGCAGTTCCTAGGTGACATGTGTACAGGTTAGTTTTTGGACCTGAGATCGTCATTTGTCTCGTGTGAGTTCCCACTGTGCTTTGATTCCTACCCTACCACGCTCAAAGGAGACGTGCAAACAGGTATTTTTTGGGTACAGTCCCGAGCCACATGGAGGCAGTGAGCGGATCGTCGGGGATTCGTCTCTTCCGGTATTGGGAGTTGATGTCGCACAGTGCACGGGTGGCCATCACTAGAAATCCTCGGCCGAGGTAGTGGAGAATTACTGATTTGGATCAGTAGTTTCTCAGGTGGTGATGGGCTTCATGCCGACACGATTTATCGCGTTATTAGGGGTCTGACTTTATCCGCCCCCCTAGACTCGATATGCGATACTCTTTAGACGAACGGACCGGACTGTACGAATATTGTCACTGTTAGGCTCAGTAGGGTTTATGAGATGAGTTCGCTTGTCAGCTTCCCTTCCAATCAATACATAGGCAACCGTTACGTACAGCTTGTACCTCTGACGTGCTAGTGGTTAACCCAGTACCAGTGTGTTGATGAGTCATTAGAGTCCCCAACAGACCGTTTCCCAATTTCGGGCGAAACGTTGTAGAGGCCGTATGGTTTTATGGCAGGGTTTGGAAAATGCATGTGCGTTTTCGCACGTGTCATTTTTCGGTCAGATAATACTGGTTGGCTTTGGTTTAAGCCAGATCCCAGTATTATACTATGTAGATATAATATCTTTGTCTTGGTTGCATTTGTATTCGATCGTAAAACAAATGCGGGTATGTTTATACTGTTACGGGGTTATCCTGAAATTCGTTTCAGGATCACTTTTGGAAGTTGCCAGTTTCCAGTTTTCTATCGTCCGTCTTTAACGTTCGGTTAAAGACGGATTTATCTTTTCTTGAGATGAGTGTGGAAGCTTCTAGATGATGACTAGGATGGTGACTAGGATTAGTGACTCATGGGTGCATTAATGGTTCATTTAATGCTATGATGATGTGTTAGATGATTCATTAGTTCATTAATGGTTTTTGGTGACAAGGTTAAAATGACTCATTCTTTCATTAATGTTGTGGTCACCCCTCCTCTCTCCTACACTCACCTCCCTCCTATATGTATGTGGCCGGCCCCTCTTCACAAGATTAGATGGTTTCTTGAAAAAGATTATGATAGTTTTGGTTGATAGAAATTAGATGTGATCCATTTCTCATTTCCATTCGATCCAAAAAGGCAACTTCATTAACCGTTCGTCCATGGCTTTGGACGTAACGAGACAAAGTGTTCTACTCATTCTCTACATCAATCTTGGTCATCTCTTTTAGCAAACTTGATGATCGAGTTGCCTCGGTTCAGAGGCAGGAGCCCGTTTAAAGATCCGTCGACATGATGCCACCTGGACGAGAAGACTGGAGATTCAGGAGATCGGAGCAGCCGCAACAAAGCGTGGGATGATGGTTGAAGACCGAAGGACTCAGATCGTTCGGTATAACATTTCTACCCACTTTGTAGTTTGTTAGTTTAGCTTTAATGGCATATCCGGGTTATAGTACGCGATAGCGCCAGTTGTAAAAAGTTTTTGTTCCGCATTTGGCGTCTGTTAGACGGCCGGGGCGCTACCGTGGACTTAAAGTAGTATCAGAGCCTCACCGTTAAGCTATACTAACTTGTGCTAACGCGTTTAAAATATCGATCGAACGGATTTTCGAAAACCACAAAATTCCATGTTAAAGCTCCTGTCGATTTTTAAAAGGGTCTAAAAATTATTTTGCATATACCAGAAAATTAAGCAGGCTTTTTTAAGGAAC
Source organism: Agapanthus africanus (assembly GCA_030015575.1). Classification (NCBI taxonomy): domain Eukaryota; kingdom Viridiplantae; phylum Streptophyta; class Magnoliopsida; order Asparagales; family Amaryllidaceae; genus Agapanthus; species Agapanthus africanus. Next base: position 822,578,194 of record CM057338.1, on the reverse strand, counting down.
CAGAAGAAAAACGACCCACTGAGTCGACCAAACCGCAGCGGAAACGCGGTCGAAGCCTTGCTTTGACCGCGGAACCGCGGCCGTATTGGTGACTTAGTGGACCATGTTTCTTCTGTTGTTTCTACATGATAAATTGTTGTTTCTGGTACTGTTCATTTGGGCCCAGATTTTGTTACTGTACAGCATATGTACGTGGGGCCCACTTCGGGAAATTTTGTCGATCGAAATTTTAAACTTGTTAGTATACAGTACTTACTTTATATCTCCGACCGGGAATGTCATTTGAGCGGTAAACCGCGTCTAATTGCTATAGTTCTTTTAGACGGGTTTGCGAACGTGACATTCGCGTTGTGTTCTGTGTTGTGCTGTAATGTTGCGGATTTGTCATGGTGGATAGCAGGGTGCAATGATAGTGCAGTTTGGATTTATTTGTACATTTGATATTGCGGGGCGAGCGTCCAACATGTGGACTACTGTCACTGTCTGTTTGTATAATATTCTTTTGGGGGACGACCGGGTTGAGGTCGATGTACCCGTTGTACATTTTTTTTTCTGTACTAGGTTTACCCCGCGACGGAGTGCACGGATAGCCGGGTTCTGGAGGGCAACGGGTCCGTATCTCATAGCTTTGAGAGGCAGAGGGGCCTTACTCTAGAATTGGCAGACTATTCGCCGCACTCGTAGGGGGTACAGGTTGGCCCAAGGAGAGGTGCTCAAGTTACCGGATTCCGTGAAGTGTCGGGCAGTCCATTCACTTTGCTGTAGGGGGCTGCATCGCTTCAGGTTTTGGCGGGTAACTTGCCACACCCGTAGGGGTCTAGGTTTCATTACACAGGCTATCCATATGACCAAGGGAACGTCGGGTTTCAGCAGCAGCTCTGTGAAACCCGGGGATCCCATATTATCGTATTGTTCTGTGATGCTTATTACTTTTATGTAATGTTGCATATTATCACGCCTGGAGCAATTATTGTATATTGGTATATATACTATTAGATGTTGTATATGTTTTACACCCGCGCTAGTCCAGCCCCCGCTCTGTCGTTAGTTAAGTAACCTAACGGGTGATGACGGGACCCAGTGACGAATGCGGATGGCATATACGTACATTTTATTTCCGTTCTTTTCTGGTGTGATTGATTGATGGGACTGCATTGATTATTATCAATGCAAGGATAAAACAAACTTATATTTGATGTTGTTGGAACGGTTTAAAAGGTGTTATTACAAAGACGTTTCCTTTTGTTTTGCACAGTAATATTCAGTTGGAATATCCTGCACCTCATTCGATGAGGTAAGGGCTGATATCCCTTCACCGGGAAAGACCTCTTGGGCAGAAGTTTGCGTCAGGGTAATAATTTCATTATAGTCGATTACAAGTTGCTTTGCATCGCGGTATTCAGTTAGAATATCCTGCACCTCATTCCACGAGGAAAGAGCCGAGATCCCTTCACCGGGAGTGACCTCTTTAGCAAAAGGTTTTCGCTACTATATTTTTATAAAAAGCTATCAAGTTCCTTCAACGAGATCAAGTTCATTACGTTAAAGGTTTTTCGCCAAAAACCAGCCGTAGCCCTCCGTCATTTCTTATGGATGGTCAGTAGTATTCAAGCTATGTATATTTGTCCCTTAGTTAAAACATAGTGATTGGTAGCTGCTGGGGTATTCATCTGTTGCGTAGATAGATGTGTTGGTTTGGGACAGTCGTATTACCTTGTTGGCCAAAGTCAAGGGTATGTACGGGTGGGTTCAAATTGACCTGGATAATGATTGATAGAACTTGACATGTGACTTATGAGATATTTGGCCCTTAGTCAAGGTCATAAGAGCATGGGGCAAAAATATATATCGGGAGTTTCAAACATAAAGAAACTTGCCAAGTATGCGCATACCTTCTGCAGTGTGATAACTTGAGTGGCTTCCATCAAGTTATCATGCGATGATAGTTGGATCCCGATTCTCACTGATGAGTTGGTTTACTCTTCGGGTGATCCCGACTAATTCTTCATTCAGGTTTGGAGGAGAATTTGAGAAAACAGTGGGAGGTTTCCTGATTAGATAAAGTGATAACCATTCGTATCTAGGTTAGAGTGCACGCAGAGTGTTTCTTTTCTCTCTCTCTCTTTGGCAGCGACCTTTGACCGACCCTAGACTATGACTCAGTGACCAAGTTGACCGAACCTTCTTAAAATACTGGCTTTTAGATTGTCCGAGTTGCATAAGTCATTGCCGCTCCTTCTTTTACCCTTTGAATTTCTCAGAACACCCCGTATTACTACGGACATCCACTTCCATTGGATAGATCCATCGTATGGTTATATACGAACTCGAAGGGATTTCTTCGAGGATGGATCCAGATTCAGGAGAAATAGAATTGGTTTATTCAGTTGTCTTTTATTATCACCTTCTCTCAGGTTGCGAGGGCTCCTTAGTTTAGGAGAGTACACTTATTACGCTTATTGGATAGTCTTATTCCAAACCATAGGCTGGTGCCGAAAGGTAGGGAATGAAGAAAACCAATTAGCCTAAGTAGGGTGTACAGAAGGTAATAACTAAATACAAAATAAAGGGATTAGAAAGAGAGCAAAGTAAATTACGACTGTTATCATTCATGACCAAACCGCGTACTTGAGCGCATGAATCGTTATCTAAACCATTGCTAACTATCTACTAGAGGTTTAACTACTCGGATACGAAGTTATACCTCACGTTACTTGTCCTTCGGGTCTTCACCGTTGTCCTCCACTCCTCGAAGGCTCCTTGGAACATCGGCACCTCAACGGCCTCCTCGAATCAAAGACGATCCACCTGAAAGCTCCTACGCCAAGCTTAATCTCAAACTTGAGATAACTAGGTTGCTTAAAGTGCTAATCTAAGCTACCTAGGGGATATAGAGTGAGGTTATGGATGTATGAGTCCAGCTAACCCTTGATCTCAACACATGAGAGGTTAGGGTTAGGGTTTGAAGAGAGAGTGAGCTTGAGGAGAGAGAAGGTGAAGATGATAATGAAATGAGATAATGATATATCATAATATATATGAAGCATAATTTATTTATCCAAAAATGAAATAATAGAATTAACAACCATGCTTCATAAATATCTATGAGTGATTCATCACCATGAGTCATTAAGCATTTATGATGCATTAATGACATGGATGAATCACACAAATGAGTCACTAATCTCATTTAAAGCAATGCCACCTAACCCCCCCCCCCAAGTCACCACTCTTCTAGAAGCTTCTCGACAAATTACGAGAACGCCCCTCCAATCCGTGAAAACACGGAAAAACTTTAGACTGTATAAATCCAATAACCTGATACTAGAATCTGGCTTAAACCAAAGCCAGCTAGTAAAAACTGTCCGAAAAGTCGTACGTGCGTAAACACACATATGCGTCCAAACCCTGGTCGTAAAACTATACGACCTCTATATCGTTTCGCCTGGAGCAGAGAAACTCTCTGTGTGGGACTCTAAAGACTCGACACTACGCTGGCAGTAGGTTTAACCACAGACCGCAAGCGGCACTAGCTGTACGTAACGGTCCCCAGGTAGATGTCGATAAGAAGGCCGATGAGGAAAACCATCTGAACCCCTACTGAGCCTGATGTGACAATCTCCATACAGTCCGGTCTGTTCGTCTAAGACTATCGCATATCAAGCCTAGGGGGCGGCAAGCGTCAGTCCCTAAATAGCTGTATAAGTCATGTCGGAGCGAAGCCCATTACACCCTGAGAAGCTACTGGAACCTACCAGTATATCTCGCTTGCCCTGGCCAAGGACTTTGCGTAATGGCTCTCTGACACAGCACGATATCAACTCCCAATACCGGGAGAGACGAATCCTATCTAACTGCCACTGCCTCCAAGTGCTCGGGACTGCACCCAACTGCTACCTGTTTGCACGACTCCTTTGAGCCGTGGTAGGGTAGAAATCTAAGAACAGTGGGACACACTCGAGGCGAAGTAGCAGTGTCAAGTCTGCGGACTATGCTGTACTCATGTCACCTGGGAACTGTTAACTGACGACGGGTATAATACCAACCAATCAGTTCCCTGCGAGTCCTGTCCGGTGTACCCATAACCTAACGAGCACCTGTATACTATCTCTAGTACGACATACTGATGGCTGTGGGACAGACCATCTCCCCAACTGGGATGAGAAGCGTATACACTTAGTCTACTCCGGAATATCGATGCCCTATCTCGATAATCCAACGACCAGGGACCTGTATAGGATGTTGCTTACAGACTACCCAGCCCCCACTAGTGTGACTGCCATCACGACGCTGGTAATCAAGCAAAGATCCTATGGGCTCTACTAATATGTATAAGTGATATGTTACAAGAAACATATGCACATATTAAAGTAGACTCAAACCAAGTAGCATACTACCATGTTTAGCAAGACTGTTATATACAACTGTGAATATCCCAAGCTTCCATTAAGTAATATACAACCTAGTATGATACAATAATGGCCCCTAGGGCATATACACTAATAATTTCTTCATTGAGACAACACACAAAATTTGAGCCAATTTCCTCACACAAAAACCGGCGACATACCCTGAAAAACCGAGCTCGCCGGCCTTGGTGTGGCCTTTTCACTTTTGTTTTTCTGTGTTGCTTCCAGTGTTTTGATATAAATTCCATTTTTATTATTTGATTTTCTTAATTATTTGTGTTCAGAATTGTGGTTATTAATATTGCTTTTTGGCTCAAATATCCGTATTTTTCCAACATATGCAGATTTAACGGATTCTGAGCAGCGATCGTGCGGAACAAGAGGGCATTTTCAAGTGCAAAGGAGGGTGAACACTCAGTGCCAAAGATCCGGGTAGTTGGACCCGCGCAAGCGAACCATTCGACCACTCGGAGGCAATATCGACACGAGTTTCTGAAACTCGATACTTTTTGGTACGTATTTTTCTAAACTTCCCCTCTCAAACCCGACGCTCCAATATTCTTGTCTTTGCAGGATTCTTAGAAAAAATCGCCGCAAAAAAGCCAAAAAAAAAAAAAAACTAACCGTGTTTGTTGCAACGCCGCATTAAAAGTAAAAAAACGATAACTGATTGCTTGAAAACAAAACTTGGTTGAATTTTGCGCATTGCATCATTTAATACGGACTTAAGGGGCTCTAACACCAATCCAGATTGGGTGGGGATTTCATCACCCTTCCTAAGACCCCAGAAATCACTAATTGCATAAGTGTCACCTCAAGTTAATAAAAAAAGATTAGACTCGGCCCTAAGGACTTCGCGCTCAATAGGACAGAGGACTAGTTATAGGCATCGACCGTTTATCCTAACCTGACTTTGCGGTGTCTAGGCAAGTGTATCCAAGGCGAGTGGTTACTTAATTAGGACCACTACTTTTGTAGTGGGAGCCTCCCACTCACCTGGCACTTACCTGGCCGCAATTGGCGGTGAAGAGGCGGTTTGAGGTCCTATTTCTTGCCTTTTGGAATAGTTAGGAGCAGGTCTAGTGGACTTAGAGAACCCTAGTCTAGGTATTGACTGTGCATTTGTGATTGTGTTTGTTGAACCATCGTTTCATTTTCCCGTTCTTTTGAAACAGACACAAAAATTGCCATTTTTACCACCATCACTGTAACACCTTAGAATGTGTTTTGTAGCTAATTATATTTTAATGTATGGTTTTTAATAAAAAGTTTACCAAATTAAGTTTCAAATATTTTATCCTATTTAATGAGTATTTTATTAGAATTTTTCTAGGCGCACACACACTTGTGCATGATAACTAGGGTTTAGAGATGGGGTTAGACCATGATTAGCAAGCATGATGGATTAACCCATTCTCTTTAAGTTAATTAATATTGTTTAGGTGTTTTGGGTTAAATAGTTATGGTTGTTTTTAAATAAAATGAATTTAAATGGAATTTTTATTTAGTTGAATGGTTGACTAAGGGGAGAGAGGGGGGCATGGGGCAACATGGCATGAGCCATGCCCATTTAATGAAGAGAGAGAATGAGAAGGGGTCTTTGTTGTTTGTTCTCATTTCTCCCTCTCATTTCCTTGCTCTCATTCTCTCTCACACACACACACTTAGCAGCCACAGCAGTAGAAGAAGCTTCAGCAGCAGCAGCAACTAGTAGCAGCAACAGCATCATCATCATCAGCAACAGCATCATCATCATCAACAGCAGCAGCAGGAGCAACAGGCAGCAACAGCAGTAGCAGGAGCTCCAGCAACCTACAGCAGCTCTTCTCCACTTCTTCACCTGCTCTCTAGGGTTCTTTAGGGTATATTTCTGAACCCTTTCCCTAATTTGCTTAGCTTGTATGTAAATTAGCTTCGATTAGTGTTAATTAGCTAGTTTAGTGCTAATTAAGGTGATTTGTGTGGAATGTTGTTTAGGTGATGATTGTGTTAGTTAACCTAGATTATTTTAGTGTTATTAGGGCCACTTCAACTGAGAATTAACCCAGATTTCACTAAAATACCATAGGGTTTGTGTTTAGTGCAAATTGGTGTTTTTAATGCGATATATTAGCATTTTGTAATCTGCTTTTGACCCGGATCCTTCAAAACAAAATTGAGAAAACTGGGGCATGCACACTAGGTCTAGAACACACCACAAGAACACGAGCCCCTCATTCAATTTCCAGGTCGCAGATTTATTTGTTTTGGCCGCAAATTGCGGCCAAGTAGGGGTCTGGGGTGTTGGGGTCTTGGCAAGGGTTCTCTGCTGTGTTATCTAGTGTTTTGGCATGTCTAGTTTTGCAAGATTTGACCTGTAGGAAAATCTAGGGCAATATATCGTATTTGGTTTCCGTTTGTTTGCGCGATACGCGCGATACGTAGGTGGGTTCTGTGATCCAGCGTATCGCGGCGTGTCGCGATGGTTTTAGACGCGTACACACACGTTTTAGCGTATCGTGCACACGCACGTTTAGTTCGCGACGCGAGTTTCTCGTTTGGGTTCAATATCGCGTTTTGCGGAATAATTGGCTTATATATGATTTCCATGTCTTATTTACAGGTTTGCAGGCAGGGACTACGGACACTGCTACAGGGGGGAGCAGATGGTAGGATTCACCTAGCGTGGAGCGTAGGTGAGTAGATTTAACATCTACAGGGGAATCGCCCGCATGGCGTTATGCGTCTGGGCTAGGATTCAATACTTATCGCATAATTCTACGTCATTATTAGAATTGCGCCTTTACCCGATTTACTTAGATATAGTTGTACTGTGACTAGTAGCCGTAGGGCACTGCACACATTATTGACGATTCATGTTGCACGAGCACGGATTGTATGCTACACACACACCGTCAATAATTGCCATGTCACACACTAACCATTATAGATACTTTTGCTTGTCACACATGACATCTAGCTTATCGGTATACCTATAGTGTATCATACCTTTAGTGATAGGTACATATACACCTTGCGATACAGCTACAGGTATACCTTGCATATATTTTACGTATACCGGGGGGATATCCTACATATTTTACTTATACCCAGGGGGGTATACGACATCAGTTTTTATAGGTAGATACCTATACATTGTTACACCTGTATATTACACACATATTCAGTTGCAGTCACATATTTACCTTTACTGATGTTACTTAGCTGTACCTTATTGGTTTCGCATACATCCGGTTTCAGCTACATATTCTCTGTTATATGCTCGCATTTCAGATATATCGTATATATTTATTCCTGGATTGCGCATTATTATTTGGATTTTATATGATGTTTTCTGGATTTGGGAACCGCGGGAGTTCATGAAATTATGCATACATTGAAAAACCTGGTTTCCTTGATATGATATTTGCGCATCCACCATGGGTTTTATCGGTGTTGATTATATATACCCTTACGAGGAGGCGTCGAGGCCGTAGAGGGTACATGGTGGGGCCCGGAGGTACCCCGGGGCAAGAAAGGGATGTCGTGTGCTATGAGCCGATGAGCCCGGCAGGGGAACCATACCATCCGGTGACAGTACCAATGACTCGGCGGGGATCATGGAGATACCGTTGGGAGTCATGCACGTATGCATACGTCGGAAGGCGAGGGTCAGAGCTAGGCACTCGTGCTTTCAGGACAGCGTATGATATGTACCTATCAGGATTTCTGTGTCGATACTTGGCACATTGTTTTCATAATATTTCTTTAATACCTTTGTATATATAACAGGGGATTTAGCCGTTGTTATATATACCCTTACACCAATATTAGTGGAATGGGACGCTAATATATGTGTATTGACCTCATCATATTTATTTCTGCATATATATTTATTTAGGATGTTAGAAACTTACTTGAGATTCGACCTGGGATATAGGTGATTCATTGAGATTGGATATTGGATATGAAATAGATTGTTGATTTGTACATTCGAAATATAGGAGAGCTATTCGATATTGTACATTGAGGTGATGTGAGACTTATAAGATGTGAGAGCCCAATTTGGGGGCTAATTTGAGGAATTGTGGATTTGAGTGTCTTGATGGATTGTAATCCTGCCACGATGTCAGGTTTCCGTGGAAATGACATATTCCACCCTATACCTCACACTTATCTATTTTATGCACAGTTTCATATATTGGCAGTACCTGTTAGTGTACCCTTATGATAGTTGCATATTTACATTCTCATATCCCTATTGCATGGTTATTGCATACTATTGTCATGTTACTATTGCTTCACATATTGATTGTACCTGCTAGTGTACTTTCCTTTATTCAGCATTTGCATGACATGTTATTACGGTAATCGCATATCTTAGATTCATGATGTACGTGCATTCCTGCGATTACCTGCATATGTTATCTACTATTCACGAGTTGGAAACTCACCCCCGTTGTGTCACAGGTGTTTCAGGTTGTTCCCCAGAGTAGTCGAGGCAGGCTATTCAGCTATTCAGCTATCCTCTGTTGCTACAGATACCGCATCAGCTCACAGTACTATTTTGCTTAGATGGGTTTTGGTGGTTATCTGTATTTTGTATTGTACATTCGTTGTATCTTGTACTCTCCATCTACTATTATGTTGTTGACTTAGAGACTTGGTAAGGACGATATTGTATATTATTTATGGGTTGTTGTCCTTTTATATACAGCTTTCTCTCTATTGTCTTTATTTCTTCGCTACAGCGTCATATTTTTGTGTTGCATTCATCTTGGCTAGTTTTTACAAAAATGGGGTGTTGCTAAAATTTTAAAGAAATAAAGTAGGACTTTTAAAGAATTTGGGTTGCGATTTCAAATGTTTCAAAAACTTATATTATCTTTTCCGTATTTTTATGGTTTAGATTTCTGGGTTTTGGCTTTCTTTTACTGCGTTACGTCTTTGGGCATTGCGTAGTATTAGGGCCGTCACGGGCCAATTTTGGGTCGTGACAAAGTTGGTATCAGAGCGCTAGGTTTTACCTTTCGGAGTATAGGATGACCTTAGTATGATGGAGTAGGTAGGTTAAGCAGAGTAACGTAGTGTGTGTATGTCTGCAGCATACCCACGATGCGGTACTTCGCATTAAGTAACCTAAGTACAATTTGCTTGAAATTCCTTCTTTGATGATTCATATCCTTGAGATTCGATTCCTTATTCTCATCGAATCTTATATCTATTTATAGCCTTGCCGCCGATGACTATAGGGACTCAGAGTGATGCAGCGAGGGTCGAGGTCAGGGTTGGCTCGGGTGAGACGAGTACTGACCAGGATGGTACTCTAGTTGCACAGGTGCAGATGGATCAGCCTACGACCTATACTATTGATAGACTTTTGGTAGAGATGCAGGACTTCCGCCAGATGATGAGTTCATTGGTTGAGGTCGTTCGGGAGCTACGACAGGAGGTTGTTACCCTGTTACTCAGTTGTCACTTGCGATCAGCATGCAGCAATCCGTCACCTACATAGCACCAGTGGTTGCAGCTCCAGTTGATGAGGCGCATATTCCAGAGGCTCAGAGAGTTCCAGGACAGTGGAGGACTCGTACCAGTGTACCAACCCAGAGACAGAGGTTTAGTCATCGAGACAGATTTCGTGGCCGTCGCGGGAGTAGCAGGGGCTTAGGACGAGGACAGTCGTTCAGCTCTCATCCCCAGGATGGTCAGCAGACAGCGCGTGGATGTTTTCGATGCGGAAGCCTTCAGCACTTCGTCAGGGATTGTTATTTAGCACGGCGTCAGGATCGTACTCAGAGAGGCCGTAGACGTGGAAGATTTACTCAAAGGGCTCAGTCTACCAAAGGAGTTCATCTAGCTGCGAGTAGAGGGCAGACACAGGAGTTTGCTTCTACTCAACGGGACGTGCAGACGTCCAATGAAGAGTTTTCAGGTACCCTTAAATTATATTTTCCTTGATGTATTCGTTTGTTTTTCATGCTTGTACCGTGGTTGGGTAGATTAGTCGCAGTTTGTTGTTTTAACTTCTGTCAGCAATTCTTTGTTGCGCGACACGTAATTCAGTTGTGTGCCAATCGGATAGGGGATAGAGATTCGTCCGTCGTTTTGATCCTTCTAGAGATGTTGGATCTGACGATCTCCTGGGCACGGACTGTTTAGTTACGTGCTAGGCGTCTGTGGACTATCGTGAGGAAACGGTCAGGTTTGTTTTCCGGCAAGTCAGTTCTTGTTGTGCAGTTGGATAGTTGTGCCGCCTCTCACAACTCGAATTCAGCCTTTTTCTCTAGTCGGGTACTAAGGAGATGTCGTGGATTCTTGGCGTTCATTCGTGATACCGGAGCCACAGTGGGATTGTTGGACCGGGTTCCTTTCGTGCAAGAGTTTTTCCGACGTTGTTCCGGATGAGCCGGCGAAGCTTGGGAACTAAAGGATCAGCTGCAGAGTTTTGGTTTGGGGCCCCTGGTCGGGTCCAGTTCACCCCGAAGGATAAAACCGTGCGGTTTCGGCCAGAGCGGACAATACTCTCTGTATTGGGGGTGGGTCGTGACAATCACCCCATTTTCTCCACTTTCGTTTTCTTACCCTCACATTCTACGCTTTTACTACACTAAACTCGTTTAGTGTATGTCCGCTTGGACTAAGGACCCTAGTTCCCATTTAGTCCGCGTTTCGTTAGTCCCTACGGACTACGCGATCGACTCCAACGTCGAAAATCCCTCCACCCCTTTATCACCTTTACCTTTGCCGGTCAACTCCGACGTTGACCGAGATTCTGTTCATACATATTCACCTTCTCTATCACCTAATTCTTCTTCAGAGATGTCAGGATTTAATCCTAACATCCCTCCACCTGCCCAGGGACTGATTCCACCTAATCTGGGTGCGAATAACCCGCAACCTGTTGCAGCGCCACAGCGAATCGCGCTCCAGGATCGTTTCTACCCTACCCGCTCTGCACTTCCAACCTGTCTTTCACTTCCGCCTGCCAATGGGGATAATTTCGAAATTAAGCCCCACTTCATCAACATGTTGCCCAAATTTCACGGGCTGGAATCCGAAGATGCTTACATCCTCATCAACAAATTCCAGAACGTATGTGCAATGATGAAGACAACCCAACTGTCTGACGATGCTATACGGCTACGAGTTATTCCGTTCACTTTGTGCGATCTTGATGAAAAGTGGCTGTATAGCACCGCATCGCACTCCATAACCAGTTGGGACGAGTTTGTTAAAGCGTTTCTTAAAAAGTTCTACCCAAACCACAAGACCGCTAGAATCCGAAACGAAATCAACCAATTTTCCCAGCTTCCTACCGAACCTTTTTGGAAGTGCTTTGACCGATACAAAGACCTTCTTGTTCAGTGCCCGCATCACGGTATTGAGAAATGGCAACTTTGCCAAACTTTATACGAGGGCCTGAATCCAGCAACTAAGCAGTTGCTGAAAACAATTTGTCAAGGCCACTTCCTATCCAAATCTGACGAGGAAGCATGGCAATTCTTCGACGATCTTGCGGAACAAACGCTTCAATGGGAGAGCACCATACCAAGCAATTCTTCTTCTTCTACTGGTCAGTCTAGGGCAGGTATTCACCAACTTGATGTCTCTATTGTGATGAAAGCTGAAATGGCTGCCATAACGAAAAAACTAGAAGCAATAGAGAGCAAATTTTTATCTCCCACTCCTGCCCCCGTTCTTCCCCTTCGTACCATTTGCGCTTGTTGTTCTGATCCATCTCACCTAACTGAAGAGTGTCCTTACAACCCACCTTCCCAAGGACAGGATCAGGTCACTGCTGCATTTCAGCAGAGACCAAGAAATGATCCATACTCTTCCACATACAACCCTGGATGGAGAAACCATCCTAACTTCGCTTGGAACCAGAATCAAAATCAGTTCCAAGGGCAGAACAACTTTCAAAGGGGGCCTCCTCAACAACAAGCACAACAACAATTTCAGCAGCCCTTCCAACCCCAACCTTTTCAAAATCCGACGAACAATTTTGCACCCAACAATTCTTTTCCTCAAAACAACTTTGTTCCGTCAAACAACAATAAGGTTTCCTCGCTAGAACGAAGTCTGGAGGCGTTCGTAAAATAATCAACTCAATCCACCGCTAACATACAGTCTTCTATTCAGTCTCTGGTGCAACACGCTGCTGCTCATGGGAAAAGTATCAAGACCATCGAAGCCCAGATTGCACAACTGAATGCGGCTCTAAGCGAGCGAGAGAAAGGGAAACTTCCATCTCAACCACTCCCAAATCCTGGTCACCCACATAATGTACATGTTGCTCTTGAACAACAAAACTATAATGTGAGTGCCGTGACTACATTGAGATCTGAAAGGATGCTGCACAACAACACCAGCACGCGGATAGCTGATGACACTCCGTCTTCTTCTTCTTCTTCGTCTTCCGAGCCTATTCTCCATTCTTCAAAAGGCTCCTCTCCTTCTTCTGCTTTGAACGGACCCACATTTCACTCCACGAAAACTCCAACTCTGGGATCCGTTCCAACTCCACAATCTCCTCCACAAGCATTGGACTCAACCAATTTCAAAAACGTTCCATTTCTAAACCGGTTGAGGTCTAATAAACAAAATCCACAAATGGAGAAGATTCTGGAGTTGTTTAAACAGGTTAACATCAACATTCCCCTCTTAGACGCAGTCCAACAAGTCCCATCATATGCAAAAATCTTAAAGGACTTGTGCACTAAGAAGAGGAAGTCTCAGGTACCCAAGAAAGTTTTCTTAGCTAGTGCCGTGAGTGATGCTCTTACCCAATCTTTATCTCAAAAACGAAAGGACCCTGGCTGTCCTACGATTTCAATAACCATTGGGGATAAGAACATCAACAGCGCACTTTTGGATCTTGGTGCCAGTGTTAACCTACTTCCTTACTCTGTATATGAGCAACTAGGTGTAGGAGAGCTAAAACCCACACATTGTACTCTCCAAATGGCCAACCGATCTATCACCCATCCTAGGGGTGAGCTAGAGGATGTGTTAATAAAGGTTGGGGACTTCATATTCCCCGTTGACTTCATTGTTTTAGACACACAACCTGTAGCTAACCGCCGGAATCAAATTCCGGTGATACTCGATCGTCCATTCCTTGCTACCTCAAATGCTGTGATGAATTGTCGAAACGGTTCGATGAACCTATCTTTTGGAAACATGACAATTGAACTCAACATTTTTAGGTTAGGGAATCAACCCTCTGAACCTAATGCTCATATACTGGACGTTTGTTCGATCCAGGAGATCACTTCTGAGGACTGTGAATTCGAGGAGTTTTTGTTCGATCACAGCAATCTTGACGCCACTAGTGCGTTCCTTTTCGAACCTGCTGTTGCTTCTGCTCCCGACAGTGATTACGAGTGTTTCACTTTCTCGAACGATCTTGTCCAATCACCACCTGAGTTTGAATCTTTTGAATTTCCGAATGAGTTAGCTGAACCATCCAACTCAGTCGCTTACACTCATTTTGAACCTCTGCTGGAATCCTTTGAGTTCGAGACCTTTTCACCAATCTTGCCTTCAATCGTTTCACCTCTAACGCTCGAACTCAAGCCATTGCCATCTCACCTTAAGTACGCTTACTTGGGTGAGAACGAGACCCTCCCTGTTATCATTTCGACTTCTCTAGCTCCAGAGCAGGAGAAAGCCCTTCTTACGGTCTTGCACAACAATCGGCATGCTTTTGGCTGGTCAATGGCGGATATCAAGGGGATTAGTCCTCTAATCGTTGAACATCATATTCATATGATGGATGATACCAAACCAGCTAGGGATCCACAAAGGCGACTAAACCCAGTCATGAAGGAGGCTGTAAAAAAGGAGATCATCAAGTGTCTAGATAATGGTATCATTTACCCTATCTCTGATAGCCAGTGGGTTAGCCCCATTCACGTTGTCCCTAAGAAGTCGGGCATAACGGTCATCACCAATGAGGCAAACGAGTTAATTCCTACTCGCACCCAGACTGGGTGGCGAGTATGTATCGATTATAGAAAACTCAATGCCGCAACGCGGAAAGACCACTTTCCGCTACCTTTCATTGACCAAATGCTTGAATGATTGGCTGGACACGAGTACTACTGCTTTCTTGATGGCTACTCTGGCTATAATCAGATTCCCATCACTGAAAAAGACCACGACAAGACCACATTCACCTGTCCTTTCGGCACGTTTGTATATCACCGCATGCCCTTTGGGTTATGCAATGCACCCGCTACCTTCCAGCGGTGTATGATGGGAATCTTCTCGGACATGGTGGAAAAATTCTTGGAGATCTTCATGGATGATTTCTCCATTTTCGGCGATTCCTTTAACGAGTGTTTGTTGCATCCCGACGCTGTCCTTACTCGGTGTAAGGATAAGAACCTCACTTTGAACTGGGAGAAGTGCCACTTCATGGTACGCGAAGGTATTGTCCTAGGACATATCATTTCGAAAAAAGGCATTGAGGTAGATAAAGCGAAGATTGAAGTCATTTCCAATCTCCCTCCTCCCAAATGCGTCAGAGACATCCGAGCTTTCCTTGGCCATGCCGGTTTCTATAGACGGTTCATCAAGGACTTTAGCAAGATTGCTAGGCCCTTGACTCTTTTGCTGGCCAAGGACACGACATTTGACTTCAACTTGAGCTGTGTGACTGCGTTCGAATCATTGAAAAGATCACTTACTTCTGCCCCCGTCCTTTCTTCTCCTGACTGGACGCATCCATTTGAGATTATGTGTGATGCATCTGACTTTGCCATCTATGCGGTCCTTGGACAGCACATCAACAAGATGCCACACGTAATCTATTATGCTAGCCGAATCCTGAACGATGCCCAAATGAACTACACAACAACCGAGAAGGAATTCTTGGCTGTTGTGTTTGCCTTAGAAAAGTTCAGGCCTTACTTGATCGGCTATCCAGTCATCGTCTACACTGACCATTCAGCTCTTCGCCATCTTTTTGCGAAGAAGGATACAAAATCTCGGCTAATACGTTGGATCCTCTTACTTCAAGAGTTTGACCATGTCATCAAGGACAAAAGAGGATGTGAAAATGTGGTCGCCGACCATCTCTCATGACTTCCTTCTTCACCGTCGCTTCAAATTCCGATCAACGATGTTTTTCCGGATGAACAACTCTTGACGGTATCTTGCAAACCCTGGTTCGTAGATATTGTGAACTATTTGGCCACAGGACTACTACCGACTGAATGGTCAAGTCAGGACAGACTTCGATTCTTATCCCAAGTGAAACACTTTTACTGGGACGAACCCTATCTGTTTAAGTACTGTCCCGACCAGACTATTCGTCGCTATGTCCCTGACAATGAAGTCAAGAGTGTGCTGTCGTTTTGCCACGATCAAGCATGTGGCGGGCATTTTGGCCCAAGAAAGACAGCTGAGAAGATCTTGCAGTGCGGCTTCTACTGGCCACAACTCTTCAAAGACGCTCATGACTACTGCAAGACTTGCTCCCGGTGCCAACACTTGGGCCGGATATCCAGAAGAAACGAGATGCCGCTCCAACCAATCTTGGTTGTTGAGATTTTCGATGTTTGGGATATTGACTTCATGGGGCTGTTTCCCAGCTCCTTTAGGAACATGTATATTCTTCTTGTTGTTGATTACGTCTCTAAATGGGTCGAGGCCGTGCCCAGCCGGACTAACGACAACAAGGTTGTCGTTAGATTCCTTAAGGAAAACATCTTTTTCCGGTTTGGACACCCTCGCGCGATCATTAGTGACAATGGAACACATATTTGTAATAGGACTTTCGAGGCCTTAATACGGAAATATTCCATAAATCATAAGCTATCTACGCCTTATCACCCCCAAACGTGTGGGCAAGACGAAGTGTCTAATCGTCAAATCAAACAGATTTTGGAGAAAACGGTTTCCAAAAACCGTAAGGATTGGTCTTTGAAACTCACTGATGCCCTTTGGGCATTTCGAACTGCTTATAAGACCGATCTCGGCATCTCTCTTTATCGGCTTGTTTACGGAAAGGCTTGCCACCTTCCAGTCGAAATATAGCATCGCGCATTTTGGGCGATTAAGGAGCTGAATCATCTCTCAAAGATGCGGGCAGCTATCGGAAGCTGCAGCTGAACGAATTGAACGAGCTTCGGGATGAAGCTTACGACAACGCGGTTATTGTAAAGAACCGAACGAAGGTGTTTCATGATAAACACCTTACGCGCAAAACTTTCACACCTGGACAGCAGGTGCTTCTTTACGACACCCGACTACATTTTCATCCCGGTAAGCTCAGATCTCGCTGGAAGGGACCATTTGTTGTGCGGACTGTATATCCGCACGACGCGGTGAATTTGGAAAATCCAAAGGACGGTTCGCTTTTCAAAGTAAATGGACACAGACTGAAACCGTACCTTAGCGCTGAACCATCAGAGGAGCTCCTGCTCTTGCAGGAGCCGGTTTACCCTGCATAATCTTCCTCTATCTACCACCAAACTTCAGTTATCTAGCCAAACAGTGGACACTGTTTCAAATAAGTTTGGGAGTATGTATATACGATTTTCCTTTGTATATATATGTTTAAAAAAATTGTATATCTAATCGACGTTTTTTTTTACCCTTCAATATTTTTGCCCTTTTAATGTACAATGATAGTGAGGGCACTGTCAAGTTTAAGTTTGGGGGTACGCTCGGTACGCATTTCTAACCTTCGCATTCATTTGTATATTCTGCATTTTCATACTTATTTTTAAAAAAAACCCATAAAAATCAGAAAATTTTCTAAAAACATAAAAACTTTGTCGCCAAGTTAGCTAGTGAAAGAACTTAGATTCAATATTTCGACGGTTTTGTTTAATAAGATAGGAACAACTAAATCCTATCTTTAGATTTTGAAAACCTGAAAAATAACTCTCCTTTAAAGTTAACTATAGCTGATATATGTCTTTATATCACACTACACGTGTCGTGAGTTTTGAGAATTAGATGACAAGTCTATTATGTCTGAAAAAAAATTTTTGATAAACTATTTTCTGAGGATCAATTAGGTTTGTTCTGAAATAAGTAATATCAAGACTAGTTTATAAAGAGAGGTGGATATGAAGGGATGTTATTGACACTTTAATTGGAACTAATTCTGAAGAATAACCCATCTGAATCTTGATTGGAATGATTACACACCTAACCCACTAAACACGTCTTATATCCAAAAAATAATTGAACTACCGGTTATATCTCCATTCGCATTAAATCATCATTGTCTTTTGTTTTTAGGCCTAGGTAACTTGAGTAATTAAGTCCGCTGGGGTGTCTCTACACCTAATGCCCTAAAACCAACTGGTTTGGGAGCATTGGCCCAAAGCTCGCTAAGAAGCCAAGAAAGTCCAGATTAAAACAAAGTCAAGCAAGTGTTCTCTCCGAGTTAAAATTCCTAACGGTTCTTTGTGTAAGAATAATCTTGACAAAAGGCAGGTTTTTATAAAAAAAAAGTATTTCTAGCGGAGATATGGAGGTTTTATTCTATGATAAAGACTATTGCACGTTCACAAAGGTGTGTATGAAATGACAACAAGAAAAAGGTGGAGTGAAAATTAAGACCTAGTTTCCTGTTAAGGAAGATAGAAATTCTGAATTTGAAACCTTACTGGAAAACGAAACTTGAGAAATACTTAACTCTTTATAAAACTTATGTGATCCTTTTTAAATTTTTATCTGGGCTTTATTTTGTGACATGACGACTTTAATCGATCCTTTTGAAACTTAACGACACTATTTGCACTGCACATAAAGACATATAAAATCTTAAGTTAAATGAGAAGCGAGGTGTGAAAAATAAAGGTTCGATAGTTCTAAATTTAGGATAATAGAATTGTTATCTTTAAAACAAAACCTTAGGGTTTGAATTATAGTTATTTCGCAAAACTAGCTTGACGGGATTTTGTGGGTAGTATCCGCTGAAAACTCTCAGGAGACAACACTCCTCCTACTAGGGACACCTAGAGGTTTAACGGCTTGTTGCACACGCTCAGTGCAATCGCGTTCCCTGCGAAAATGTGGTTAGGATTTTCTTTTGTGAATAAATGGTTTTGCTCGGGACGAGTAATAGATAAGTTTGGGGGTATTTGTTTATATCAGAAAATTGCATTCTAATACCGCTCATTCATTATCTAATTGTTGTATTTATCGGTATTATTGACCAGTGTCTGCTCAGTATTACAGATTACAGGTATCCATGACAAAATACTGGAAATGCATCCAACAGCACGGATATATCACTTGAGGAAAGACACTGCGACCAGAAACGCAAACCGACCGATACTTTAGGAGCTCCGTTTTGCAGCAAGTTGTGTACACATTTTTTTTATCTAAATGGTCCAACACAACAAATGTGTACACAAGACTTTTAGGCACATGTGGATATGATTTTATATGCATTCAAGACTAAACATCATGTGTTGATTTTCTCCTTCCAAAACTGAAATCAAATCAAAGGGAATCAAACAAATCAGCATGAGCCATAATGGGGCAGCCATGAATCAAGCCACATGTGGGAATGAAGTAATGAGCATTTAATGGTGAAGATTATGTGTTGAAATGAAGGTTCAAAATTCCCTCCAAAAGCTGGGTGCAAATCAGGTCGAAACAGAGGAAATAAAGTAGACCAAAGAGATATAGGGGACAACATAAGACACTGCACCAAATTCTGCACCAAACCACCTTATTTGAACCGGCCAAACCCCCAAAAAACCCGGCCTGGCCGGCCCCAGTATCTTCAATGGGTCCCATCTTCTCACACACCCTCCCTCTCTGCCAGTTGGTCTTGATTTTGTTGTTTATTTGATTTCTTTCTGAGCCTATACATACAGACCAGAGGCAAGAGGAAAGTGGTAGCTTTTTCTTTAGTTTTATCTTAGAATTCTTGTAATTTTTCTTTTCATTCTTGAGCTCTTGCCCCTTTGTCTTGACCTTGCAACTTCTCATTTTGAACTTGCAAGCTTAAGGCTTAGGTTCTTGACTTCAAGATCTCTTGTAACAAGTTGTTCTTCAATAAAAGTTCTTATTTTTATTACATGTCTTGTTCTATTTTACATGATTTCAATTGTGAAATTCTTGCTTTGCTTTGATCTTGCAACCTCTTAAGTGAGCTTGCAACCTTAAAGCTTGGTATTTGGATTTCACACATTGCCGGGGATCGAACACTTGGAGATAACACGCTTGAACTCATCGGTTCTCTTTTCATCTTTATTTCATTGCATTTTTTATGTATCTTCTCTTTTTTTTCTTTTTAATTTGTAAATATGTGTGAGTAATCTTTTCACTTGTTAAGGATGTAATATGTTAGATCATATTCGAAGATTTTCTTTGTCCAAACTTTAAAACCTAAAACTTGCCTATTGAAACTCCGTGCAAATCACCCGCAACTCCGCTCACTAGGCATCCTATCCTACCCCGATAGTGATGATTCCTAATCATGACCGGATTGCCCGTGGTTTGCCGAAGGCTAAAATCAAGAGATAACAACGGAAGGACAAGGGACAAGGAAAACGGATTTAGCGAAATGCCGCAAATACCGTATTTCAAGTTCCCTAATCCGCGTTGTTACCTATTGCTTTAGTGTCAATACCAAGTCGGGGCTATAAGGAATTGGCAAACATCACCTTCATACAATCTAACTTATTACTACCCTTAACAAGTCCTTTTTATTCATATCTTTGTTACGACAATTAGTTAACCAACAAATCAAAACACGGTATTAACTCGTTAAAACAAGCTATAAAAACTTACCATCTCCCTGCGGACGACCCGTATTCATCACGGCTCGCCACAAGCGACACCGTTTTGATTGCGGTAATTTTAAAACTCTTTTTAAACACGACACGGTTAGAACGTGACAATCAGCATTCTAAAGGTGTTTTAGAATGGATGACTCCTGGCATGGTGGTGTACCTGCAGGTGATGGGGTCACCCTCTCTAAAGGTGTCTTACAGACTAAAGGGGAGAGGGATGTGCATGATTGGCAGATCACTTGCTTAGGCAATTGAGTCAATCATGAATGTCAAGTACAACACCGGATATTGTTTTTGCACCAGATGCAATAAGTTGATATTAATCCAATCCTGGAGAAACATTCGGAAGCGGTTTTAGAACATAAGTGGATGTTCTAGGGATTTGATAACGGCAGCCTCTTTCGGGAGACGGTTATCATTCCAGGCTTCCAAGGTGACCTAGATGACAGAGTGGCTATCAGAGTTATAGTTTTCCCTCTGACGAGGGGCAGTATTTTGGACAGGTGGTCCAAGCGGATACTGAGGGAGGCATGGCGTAGGATACTGATTGGTTTCAGTTGACGATACAGTCTAAGAAGTTTGGATTTGGAGTTCATTTATGAACTAGGTCCCATCAGATATCCAGACATATTCTAAGACAGGTATTGCTCATTTCGAGAGATGGCTTTCTCCACGAACTTGAGATAAAGAGAGACAAAGAAAGAAACATCATGGCGGATCCACTAGCTGAGGCTATTTCTCAAACGCAATTGTTTCTCAAACGAGCTTTGTGAGACTGATTAGTAGAGGAGTTGGGTGTTCGGTATCACACGGGCTGTGAGTATGCGACATCGCAATAATTAGCCTTGAGTGCAAGTGGGAGATTGTTAGATATATTGCCCTCAGAGTCAATTATTGGATCGCAGGCACGTGATTGCAATGATTGAGGGAGGACCTATACCGGTAGGACAGTCTTACTCGAGAGGTTTGTATACTATCTGGTTTGTCTTTATTATCGTGTACATGCTTTAGGTGACATTGTAGTTCACTATTGCACGTTGATAGAGAATAGTATGCCACCGTGGTTTGTCTTTATCATCGTGTACTGCTTTAGGTGACCTTACATGTCGCTATTACACGTTGATAGAGCCCTTAGGATTCTTGCTTGACTACCAGCAGTATGATGGCGATCATATACGTGAGAGTTGGGTAGTCTATAAGCACATCCTTAAAGTGGTCCCTACTCGTGGGAGTTTCGAGACTGGGCATCGATACTCCATTAGTAGACTAGTGTATACAGTCGAGACCCCGACGAGGGGCAGTGGCCGGTCTCACAAGCCATTGGTATCAGTTGGATCACCTAAGATGTATACAGGTGCTCATTGGGTTATGAGTACACCGGACAGGACTCGCCGGGAACATGCTAGTTGGTATTATACCTGACGTCAGATAGCAGTTCCCTGGTGACATGTGTACAGGTTAGTTCATCGACCTGAGATCGTCATTTGTCTCGTGTGAGTTCCCACTGTACTTTGATTACTACCCTACCACGGCTCAAAGAAGTCATGCAAACAGGTTTTAGTTGGGTACAGTCCCGAACCACATGGAGGCAGTGAGCGGATCGGCAGGGGTTTCGTCTCTCCCGGTATTGGGGGTGAGATCGCGCTGTGTCTAGGAGAGCCATTACACGAAGTCCTTGGCCAAGGCAGGAGATTTACTGGTAGGTATTCCAGTAGTATCTCAGGGTGTTCTGGGCTACACTCCAACACGACTTGTACCGCTTTTGGGGGTCTGACTTTTACCAACCCCCTAGGCCCGCCATCCGATGCTCATAGACGAACGGACCGGACTGTACAGATATTGTCACTGACAGGCTCAGTAGGGTGTCAGGATGAGTTCGCTCATCGACCTCCCTTTTGGTCAATACCTGGTAGCTCGTTACGTACGGCTAATACCTGTCATGCCCCGCTTTCTAAAATACGGGAAACGAGGGATGACGAGGCCAGCCATGCTCCTATGGTCAAGGAATCATCCCGCCGTAGTCACACTTCGGCTTCTAGCATTACATGGTAATCAGTAAATAAAGTACAGTACTAAAGGAATCACATCACTAATTTATTACATTAAAATTCCATTGTTCACAAATTACAGATAACAAGAGCAATTACTAACCAAGTTCAATCTCACGATCACTGTATGGAAAGCAGTAAAGATAGGGAGTACACCAGACTATATCTCTGTGAACTCGAAGGGTAGATCCGTCTCCTGTGCTGGTCCTCCCACGGGATCTGAGCATGCATACTCAGGTCCTCAGAGCGACACAATAACAATATTATTATAATAAGATGAAACAGGTAAATGAGGTAATACTGGTATAAGAACAATGCAAGTAATCACTGTGTCACTATATGATGCAGAATATATTATGTGTCCCTATCGGTCTCTAGGTCATGTTTGAAATCACATAGTGGAAGGAGGATCATGTTTAACAGGAGTCTCGTACATACCCGAGACAACGGCCCACATGCCCGGGACATAACCCTGTCAGCCGGATCGCTAGATCCTACCCTACATGTATCAGTATCACGGTTCGAATGATCATCCTCTAAACACGGTCCCGCTAAATACGATACTCTTTCCACTTTGATTTCCCCTTTTTCCCCAGGTTTACACTATTTATGATCTTGATCTAGTTGTGTACAAGTATACCAATGGCACGGTTTTATCACTGTTCACTGTATCAATCACTGTCACGAATATTCACTTTCCATTGGTGTACTCGTCACTCCTAAACCAAAATCTATCACGCACGATAATGCAATGTCCACACGCACTAACACTGAGTATATGGCAAGGGTATGATATATGTATTGTATGCTACCAATAAGCTCTGTATGTTATGAATCAACATGCATGTCATTAACTAAAATAAATTGCATAAATTAATATGTTAAGAATTCAGCAAAATGATACAAGTAGGATAAATAGAACACTCAGTCAGAAATTCATCAAAATTTGTTTCAGTTCAATCGGGATTCCGGTTTTCAAGATATAGCTGTTTCATTTTAAGTGCTCGCGGCTGGAAATTCAGTTTCAGAACTAAACGTCCGTTTTCCGACACCAATTGTACCCGATTGGGCTCAGAATTTAGCAATGCTACTTTTGAATGAAATCTAGGGTTTCCAATAGAGTATTCAACACAATAGACGGATCCTCAATCGCATCTGTATGTTAAAAGTTATACACAGTTTAACCTCAGTGTGTCATTTCAGAATCTGTTCTGGACAGTTATACGTTCTGCCCTTTTAAATACAGTTTAAAATAGCAAACGGCGATGGATCGGAATGGAACCACTAGTTTTGTTTAACTAACAGAATTATATTTAATTTACTGCAGGGTTCCGTAACATACGGCTTCAGGAAACACAGTGACACAGGTCTTTGGACAGAACACAAATATCAGAAACGCTCTGGACTGCAGTCCAGAGTCGCATTCCGATCTAATTATTATCACAGTTACAGAACAGACATCCTTAGAATTTTACATAGGGTTAAAGTTCGTCAAGTCGGCTTCGATTTAAGCCCTCGAACATATCGTTCCAGTATGTATATAATTTATGGTGATTTTATTCGTTTTCAGGTACGAGAAAATTCTAGTTTTAACGGCATATTTGGGGGTATCAATTTTTATCACTAACAATCGTATTTTCCAGTGAGATTCATACACTATATTTATCATCAAATGGGCCAGCAGAAAATATTAGTTTCCGTCAAAATAAAGAATTATATTCATTGGAGACTAGCATCGAACACTTAGGTCACAATATATATCGTTAATCGGCAATTTTATAAACTATGCGATTTAGGTTTGTAACACAACTATATTAGCATGAAGCAAGTAAATACTTGCCTAAAAACGTCTTGGGGTCGCAAGGCAGCAACGGCGTCACGAACGCGTGATGTACGCCGTGAAACCGATTCGCGCGAGCTTGGCTCGAGACATGGGTTTGACGTCGGAGTTCCCGGAGTCGTCTTGTGCTCGCTGGAAGTATAGAGTGGTGCTTTGTGGGTCTCCCGGGGTGTGCTTGGGTCGGCGTCGGTCTGCGGCGGTGCTCCGGCAATGGACAGCAGCGGTGTCGAAGTTTTCAGTGATCACTTGGTGTGGGTTTTGGAGAGAGAGGGGGAGCAGTGGGGGTCGGGTTTGGAGTGATGAGGATGGTGCTGAGGATGTAGAGAGTCGCGGAGGTGGTTCAGGTCAGCGGGGCTCGCCGGCGTTGAGTGCAACAGGGTGGCCGAGAGAATGTGCAGAGTAGGTTGAAACTCGAGTGAGGTGGCTGAGTTGTTGAGGTGGAGGTGAGGGGTTTAGGAGGAGGTTAGGGTGAGGTGACGAAGGAGGGGGTGGTTCGTCGTCGTCTTCGTCGTCGAGGGGAGCGGCGTGAAGTTTGCAGTGGGTTGTTGTGGGTTTGAGAGAGAGAAGGGGATTAGGTTGGAGAGGGAGATAGGAGTTGGAGAGACAAGGGTTTGAGGTAAATGGGATCGCGACGAGGAGTAACGGCGCACGAGCACAGCGTGGGCGCGAGCGGAGGAAACGGGCGTGAACTGCGGCGGAGAGATGGGATCGTGCGGGATTTGAGGGTATGTTACCGTTGGGGATTAAAGAAGAGGAACAGTAATGGGGTCGGGTGAGTTGAGGAAAGTGGGAAAGGAGTTGGGCTTGGTTTCATTTCAAAACAATTCCCTTTAAAATACTTCGTGGGCTGCAGGGGGAGAAACGGGCCGGCTCAATTTCAAAATAATTTTGAGTGGGCTGAGGGAAATTAAAGGGGACGGGCCGGGGATTTATACGGAAATTTATTTTTTTTAAAATGTGTGGGCTTGGTAAAGGAAACGGGCGGAGGAAAAGAATTTAAGTTCTAAATTTTTAAATGGGGAATTTCCAATTGGGCTGGGGTTTAAATTGGAAAATAATTCTAGGGTTTTGATTAAGCTAAATCTTGAATCTCGAGTAGCCAATTACCAACAAAAATACGAGAGAAAAAAATCAAGAGACAAACGGGATTTGGAAAATACAGGAAAATTTTATAGATGGAGAACGGGGATTTACATCATACCCCCCTTAACAAAAATTTCGTCCTCGAAATTTAACAAGGATACAAGAATACAATGTACTAAACAAAGAGATGTGGATAACGATCACGGATGTCTTCCTCCCGCTCCCAGGTGGATTCTCCTGGGGAACTACCGCCCCAAGACACTCGGACTAAAGGAATGATCTTATTCTTCAGCACTTTCTCTCTGCGGTCGAGAATAGTAGTAGGCTGCTTTTCGTACGATAAATCGGTACCCAAAACTAGCTCTGAATGGTCCAGGACATGGCTCTCATCCCGAACATAACGCCGTAACTGAGACACGTGGAAAGTGTTGTGCACACCAGCTAGCGATGGAGGTAAGGCAAGTCGATAGGCCACCTCTCCTACTCGCTCTAGCACCTCAAAAGGTCCGATAAAACGGGGACTAAGTTTTCCCCGACTTCCGAATCTGATAACTCCACGAGTAGGGGAAATCTTCAAGAATACGTGATCTCCGACTTCGAATTCTAGTGCCCTTCTGCTGGTATCTGCCCAACTCTTTTGTCGATCCTGAGCTGTCTTAATACGTTGCCTGATCATTTGGACTTTGTCGACTGTGTGCACAATGAGTTCAGGGCCCAGTAGTCTTTGTTCTCCTACATCATCCCAACATACTGGGGATCGACACTTCCGCCCGTATAGTGCTTCAAAAGGAGCCATCTGAATACTAGCCTGATAACTATTGTTGTAAGAGAACTCGACTAAGTGCAGATGGTCCTCCCAGGAAACCTGAAAGTCCAACATACAGGCTCTCAACATATCCTCGAGCATCTGAATCGTACGCTCGGATTGTCCATCCGTCTGTGGGTGATAAGCTGTGCTAAATTGAAGGCGGGTTCCTAAACTCTCCTGTAAGCTCTTCCAAAAGTGCGACAAGAATCTCGTGTCCCGGTCTGACACAATGCTGACTGGAACACCGTGAAGTCGCACAATCTCCTGCATATATCTTTCTGCCAGTAATTCTGTCGACTGTCCCACTCGGAAAGGTAGAAAGTGTGCAGCTTTTGTGAGACGATCGACGATAACCCAAATGGCGTTATTGCTCCTAGGGCTCCGTGGTAAGGCCGTCACGAAATCCATAGTAATGTGTTCCCACTTCCATTCAGGTATCGGCAATGGTTGTAACAATCCTGCTGTCCTCTGATGTTCCGCCTTCACCTGCTGACATACCAAGCACCTGGATACGAACCTCGCAATTTCCCGCTTCATTCTGTTCCACTAAAAGTGCTGCTTTAGGTCCTGATACATTTTTGTACCTCCTGGATGCACAGAATAAGCTGAATTGTGTGCTTCAGCCAAAACTTCTTCTCGAACATCTCCTTTAGGTACGCAGAGTCTGCTACTGAATCTCAGAGAGCCATCTTCATGTATAATCAAATCCGTTCTCAGTCCAGCTTCCACTTGCTCTCTAAACTTTTGCAATCGGGGATCATCCGCTTGTGCAATCTTGATGCGATCCACCAGGGAAGATTGCACCTGTAGTTGCCAAAATTGACTGAGTGCGTTCGGCGTAACGACCTCAAGTTCAAGTCTCTGGAAATCCTCAATAATGCTCCTCTGATCGGTCAACATCATGACCGCTGGTTTGCGACTGAGCGCATCTGGTACAACATTGACCTTCCCCTGGTGATACTGAAGGTCCAAATCATAATCTGCCATTAGCTCTAGCCATCGGCGCTGCCTCATGTTTAGTTCCTTCTGAGTGAAAACATACTTCAAACTTTTATGATCCGTGTATACTTCCACTTTCTCACCCAATAAATAGTGCCTCCAAATCTTCAACGCAAAGACCACCGCAGCTAACTCCAAGTCATGCGTGGGGTAGTTCTTCTCGTGGTTTCTTAGTTGTCGAGAGGCATAAGCAACCACTCGGCCGTGCTGCATTAGGACACAGCCTAATCCCTTCCTTGAGGCATCACTGTGTATCACCAAACTACCAGAATTATCTGGTACTGTAAGTATAGGTGCCGTGGTTAACTTCTGCTTCAGTGTGTCGAATGCCTGAGTGCTCTCCTCTGTCCATGTAAACGGCGCGTCCTTCCGTGTCAGCCTCGTCAATGGTTCCGTAATTCTTGAGAAATCTTGGACGAATCTCCGATAATAACCTGCCAATCCCAGAAAACTCCTGATCTCTGCTACTGATTTCGGCGTCGGCCAATCTCTGATAGATTCTATCTTTGCCGGGTCCACCGAGATGCCTTCGCCCGAAACGATATATCCCAAAAACTGAACCTTGTCAAGCCAGAATTCACACTTGCTTAGCTTCACGTACAGCTTCTCTTCCCGAAGAATTTGTAGTACCGTGCGCAAATGCTCAGCGTGCTCTTCCCGGGTCTTCGAGTAGACAAGTATGTCGTCGATAAACACAACGACAAACGTGTCCAAGTACCTTGTGAACACTCTGTTCATCAAGTCCATGAATATTGCTGGGGCATTGGTAACACCGAACGGCATCACAAGGAACTCGTAATGTCCGTATCGGGTCCTGAAAGCCGTCTTGCATACATCCTCGGCTGCTACTCTGATTTGATGATATCCAGAACGGAGGTCCAACTTCGAGAATACCTTGGCTCCACTTAGCTGATCGAATAGGTCGTCAATGCGCGGTATTGGGTACTTGTTCTTTATTGTGACCTTGTTCAGCTCCCGATAATTTATACACATTCGCAGCGATCCATCCTTCTTCTTTACTAGCAGGACTGGTGCACCCCACGGTGAAGTGCTTGGCCGAATAAATCCCTTCTCCAATAGTTCTTCAACCTGCTTCTTCAATTCCGCCAACTCAACTGGTGCCATTCGGTATGGGGCCCTGGATACTGGGGCTGTACCTGGAATCAAATCGATTGAGAACTCCAAGATTCGAGGAGGTGGTAGACCTGGTAGATCTTCGGGAAATACATCCAGAAAGTCCCGAACAATTTCTGGAACTGGGCTCTTATCAATCTCCATAGCTGTCAGTTCCTTAGGCTTGGCTCTATACTTAGCTGGCTCCAAAGATTCACTTCCGCCCTCGAAAATAAACTCCAGGTGATTGGGGATGCGGAAGATCACCTTCCTTGCACGACAATCGATAACTGCATGGAAAGTGCTCATCCAATCCATCCCGAGAATTGCGTCGTAACTGCCTGTCCCGATCAGAAGGAAATTCGCATAGAATTCCCTGCCACACACTACAACTAGGCATAATCTACATTCTCGACTAGATATTATAATGCCATTACCCGTATGAATTTCCCATCCCTTGGTTAGTGGTTCATGTGGTATTGAGTGTGTATTAGTGAAATGCTCAGACAAGAAACAATGCGATGCTCCCGAATCAAATAGTACTCTAGCTGGCAAGGAATGTACGAGTAGAGTACCTGTAACCACGTCTCCTGACGCCTCTGCCTGCTCGGCGGTCAAGTTGAAAACCCGTCCCTGACCGCGACCTGTAAAGGGTTACCTCTGCTCCTGCGGCTTCTGCTGTGACGGTCCAGAACCTCCCTGTATCTCTGCTCGCTCAGGGCAACTGTTAATCCTGTGCTGACTGGAGCCGCAAATCAAGCACTGTCCCTTGGCATGGCGACAGTCCTTCTGGGTATGCCCTCCTCTACCGCAATAGTCGCAAACTACGCCCTGTCTCTGGGGGCAATGCTGTGGTACGAACGGGCGCTTCATTTGTGTCGTTCCTGCTCTGTGAACCGGTATGGCTCCTCGAGAAGGCGCGTGGGTACGTGCTGGAATGACTGGGGGTCTTCTGAACTTATTAATCAATTGCTCCTGAACTCTCGCCGCGTTGAGTACCTGTGCGAAAGTCTGCAAATCCAACGATGCAATCAACTGCTGCAACTCGAAATCTAACCCCTGAAGGAAGCGTCTGGCCCTGGTGGCCTCTGATTTAACCATGTATGGAGCAAAGCGGCTCAGACGGTTGAACTCTGCCGCATATACATCCACTGGGCGTCCATTCTGCTTCAAAAGAATAAATCTTTCCTCCATTTCTGCCTTGGCTGTGGGAGGAAAATAATGATCTAAGAAACACTCCTTAAACTTGCTCCATTCAATCGGCTCGTCAAGTCTGCTTTCTTCCACCGACCACCATGTACGGGCTTCGTCTTCTAATTGAATCTTTATCACGTCCACTCTGTCTTCCTCTGGAACCCTGGCGGCTGTCAATAAATTCTCCATGTTCACCAGCCATTGCTCAGCCTCAAGGGGTTCAGCTAGCCCTGTGAATGCAGCTGGGTGTAACCGTCGGAAGTCTGATACGGTACCAGCCCTAGTCTGATAAGCTGGTGGAGTAGCGCCCTCGGGAACGGTAATGAGTGCGGAGGGTCCTCCTGCGGCGGTAATTGCCCTGAGTCCCTCAGTGAGTAAATCTGTCTTTCTCTCCTGAGCTTCCGCGAGAGTGGTCAGTGCACTAAGTATTCTTTCCGTGCGGTCCTGAGAGCTGGAGTCCTAGGAGGGGTCGTTCGGGGACGTCATATCACTGGAAGATTCAAAAGGATAGGATCAGATTCAAGGATGAAAATTAAGTGCAGTGAAACAAGAATAACGTAATACAGTATAGTTAATGTTATTCCTTGATACTAAACCTGGCTTTGATACCAATTAAACCATGTCACGCCCCGCTTCCCAAAATACGGGAAACGAGGGATGACGAGGCCAGCCATGCTCCTATGGTCAAGGAATCATCCCGCCGTAGTCACACTTCGGCTTCTAGCATTACATGGTAATCAGTAAATAAAGTACAGTACTAAAGGAATCACATCACTAATTTATTACATTAAAATTCCATTGTTCACAAATTACAGATAACAAGAGCAATTACTAACCAAGTTCAATCTCACGATCACTCTATGGAAAGCAATAAAGATAGGGAGTACACCAGACTATAACTCTGTGAACTCGAAGGGTAGATCCGTCTCCTGTGCTGGTCCTCCCACGGGATTTGAGCATGCATACTCAGGTCCTCAGAGCGACACAATAACAATATTATTATAATAAGATGAAACAGGTAAATGAGGTAATACTGGTATAAGAACAATGCAAGTAATCACTGTGTCACTATATGATGCAGAATATATTATGTGTCCCTATCGGTCTCTAGGTCATGTTTGAAATCACATAGTGGAAGGAGGATCATGTATAACAGGAGTCTCGTACATACCCGAGACAACGGCCCACATGCCCGGGACATAACCCTGTCAGCCGGATCGCTAGATCCTACCCTACATGTATCAGTATCACGGTTCGAATGATCATCCTCTAAACACGGTCCCGCTAAATACGATACTCTTTCCACTTTGATTTCCCCTTTTTCCCCAGGTTTACACTATTTATGATCTTGATCTAGTTGTGTACAAGTATACCAATGGCACGGTTTTATCACTGTTCACTGTATCAATCACTGTCACGAATATTCACTTTCCATTGGTGTACTCGTCACTCCTAAACCAAAATCTATCATGCACGATAATGCAATGTCCACACGCACTAACACTGAGTATATGGCAAGGGTATGATATATGTATTGTATGCTACCAATAAGCTCTGTATGTTATGAATCAACATGCATGTCATTAACTAAAATAAATTGCATAAATTAATATGTTAAGAATTCAGCAAAATGATACAAGTAGGATAAATAGAACACTCAGTCAGAAATTCATCAAAATTTGTTTCAGTTCAATCGGGATTCCGGTTTTCAAGATATAGCTGTTTCATTTTAAGTGCTCGCGGCTGGAAATTCAGTTTCAGAACTGAACGTCCGTTTAGAGACACGAATTGCACCCGATTGGGCTCAGAATTTAGCGATGCTACTGTTGAATGAAATCTAGGGTTTCCAATAGAGTGTTCAACTCAATAGACAGATCCTGAATCGCATCTGTACGTTAAAAGTTATACACAGTTTAACCTCAGTGTGTCATTTCAGAATCTGTTCTGGACAGTTATACGTTCTTCCCTTTTAAATACAGTTTAAAATAGCAAACGGCAATGGATCGGAATGGAACCACCAGTTTTGTTTAACTAACAGAATTATCTTTAATCTACTGCAGGGTTCCGTAACATACGGCTTCAGGAAACACAGTGACACAGGTCTTTGGACAGAACACAAATATCAGAAACGCTCTGGACTGCAGTCCAGAGTCGCATTCCGATCTAATTATTATCACAGTTACAGAACAGACATCCTTAGAATTTTACATAGAGTTAAAGTTCGTCGAGTCAGCTTCGATTTAAGCCCTCGAACATATCGTTCCAGTATGTATATAATTTATTGTGATTTTATTCGTTTTCAGGTACAAGAAAATTCTAGTTTTAACGGCATATTTGGGGGTATCAATTTTTATCACTAACAATTGTATTTTCCAGCGAGATTCATACACTATATTTATCATCAAATGGGCCAACAGAAAATATTGGTTTCCGTCAAAATAAAGAATTATATTCATTGGAGACTAGCATCGAACACTTAGGTCACAATATATATCGTTAATCGGCAATTTTATAAACTATGCGATTTAGGTTTGTAACACAACTATATTAGCATGAAGCAAGTAAACACTTGCCTGGAAACGTCTCGGGGTCGCAAGGCAGCAACGGTGTCACGAACGCGTGATGTACGCCGTGAAACTGATTCACGCGAGCTTGGCTCGAGACACGGGTTTGACGTCGGAGTTCCCAGAGTCGTCTTGTGCTCGCTGGAAGTATAGAGTGGTGCTCTGTGGGTCTCCCGGGGTGTGCTGGGGTCGGCGTCGGTCAGCGGCGGCGCTCCGGCAATGGACAGCAGCAGGGTCGAATTTTTCAGTGATCACTTGGTGTGGGTTTTGGAGAGAGAGGGGGAGCAGTGGGGGTTGGGTTTGGAGTGATGAGGATGGTGCTGAGGATGTAGAGAGTCGCAGAGGTGGTTCAGGTCAGCGGGGCTCGCCGGCGTTGAGTGCAACGGGGTGGCCGAGAGAATATGCAGAGTAGGTTGAAACTCGAGTGAGGTGGCTGAGTTGTTGAGGTGGAGGTGAGGGGTTTAGGAGGAGGTTAAGGTGAGGTGACGAAGGAGGGGGTGGTTCGTCATCGTCGTCGTCGAGGGGGCGGTGTGAAGTTTGCAATGGGTTGTTGTGGGTTTGAGAGAGAGAAGGGGATTAGGTTAGAGAGGGAGATAGGAGTTGGAGAGACGAGGGTTTGAGGTAAATGGGATCGCGACGAGGAGTAATGGCGCACGAGCACAGCGTGGGCGCGAGCGGAGGAAACGGACATGAACTGCGGCGGAGAGATGGGATCGCGCAGAAATTGAGGGATGTTACCGTTGGGGATTAAAGAAGAGGAACAGTAATGGGGTCGGGTGAGTTGAGGAAAGTGGGAAAGGAGTTGGGCTTGGTTTCATTTCAAAACAATTCCCTTTAAAATACTTCGTGGGTTGCAGGAGGAGAAACGGGCCGGCTCAATTTCAAAATAATTTTGAGTGGGCTGAGGGAAATTAAAGGGGACGGGCCGGGGATTTATACGGAAATTTATTTTTAAAAAAATGTGTGGGCTTGGTAAAGGAAACGGGCGGAGGAAAAGAATTTAAGTTCTAAATTTTTAAATGGGGAATTTCCAATTGGGCTGGGGTTTAAATTGAAAAATAATTCTAGGGTTTTGATTAAGCTAAATCTTGAATCTTGAGTAGCCAATTACCAACGAAAATACGAGGAAAAAAAATCAGGAGACAAACGGGAATTGGAAAATACAGGAAAATTTTATAGATGGAGAACGGGGATTTACAATACCTATGACGCGCTAGTGGTTAAATCCACAGCCAAAGTATTGACGAGTCTTTAGAGTCCCTCATAGACTGTTTCTCAAGTTTCGGGTGAAACGTTGTAAGGGCCGTATGACATATGGCAGGGTCCGATCATATACGTGCAGTAGTGCACGGATCATGATCGGGCGGATCATACTAGTGGGCTTTGGTTTAAGCTGGATCCTTGTATTAGATTTGTTGGATTACTTTAGTCTCATAGCATTCGCATTCAGTCGGAATGCGGATGCAGGTATGTATATACAGGTGAGGGGTATCCTTATGATCCGTCATGAGTTTACTTTAGATGTTGCCTTATCTTTTTATTGTTGTAAACATTTGGATTAATGTTTACAAATGGAAATTGTGAGCTTATTTCATCATTTTGTGCATTAAATGATACATGTACTTCATAGATGACTCATGGTATCATTTCTTATGCAAATGTCACCTTATGTGATTGATTAGTGAGATGAAATGAGAGGAAGAGATAGAAGGGCAGCCATATGAAGAGTTTTGGTCTTGTATTTTTGATACTCACTCTCATTTTTGATAGCATAACAAAAGAAAGAATATGGCTTCTTCTTCTTCCTCTAGCTCATTATCTCCATCAATGGCAACACCTCTAACCTCCGTCCAAATCAATGGATGCAAGAGACAAAGTAATCACAAACATTCTCTACAACACCTTGGACACATCGGCTAGCACACTTCGTGCCCGAGTTGCTTTGGATGAAGCGGGAGCCCGTAAAAAGAATCGATGATGTGGCGCCCTTTCCGACGAGGAGATCGAGACCGTAGATGCCGCGAGGAGCTTGGGATAGTGGCCAAAGACCGAAGGACACGGATCGATCGGTATAGCTTTCTATCCCTTCTCTAGATAGCCAGTTGTAGGTTAATGGTTCGATCCGGGTTTTAAGCATACAATAGCGCAGGTTTCTAGTTTAGAAAAAATTTCGTTTCCACATTTTGGCCTCGGAAAGACGGTCGGGGCGCTACCGTAGACTTACACTATCCACGCGACAGGGGAACGTCGAGTCTCATTTACGGCTCAAATGAAACCCGAGGCTCCAGGATTATCCACCACTCTATGTTGTTGGCTGAGATTCTGTGATGTTGCTTTATATCATGCCTGGGACGATTTTTATATATATTTATATATATACTAATAGATATTATATATGTTTTGCACCCGCGCTAGTCCAGCCCCCGCTCTGCCGTTAGTTAAGTAACCTAACGGGTGATGATGGTGTTAGTTATATGTATGCCCTAGAGGCCATTACTGTATATATGATGTATATTGTAGTGGATGCTTGGATATATATAGGGAGGACTTTCTTTCTCAACATGATAGTATGCTATCTGGTAGCACTTTATCTTAACATATACACTTATTGTCTCTCTATTACATGTTGATTAAGCCCTTAGAATGAGTACTTAACTACCAGGATTATGATGCAGATCATACTAGTGGGGACAGGGTAGTCGGTAAGTACATCCTTCAATTGTTCCTAGTCGTGGGAGTATCGAGACAGGGCATCGATACTCCATAGTAGACTAGCGTATGCGCTTCTTGACCCATATGATGGGCGATGGATGATCCCACATCCATTGGTGTTTGACATCAGAGAAGGTATACGGGTGCTCAGTGGAGACTGGGTACACTGGACGGACTCACCGAGAACTTCTAGATGGTATTATACCTATCGTCACATAGCAGTTCTCTGGTGACACTGGTACAGGTTAGTCTGTCGACCCGAGATCGTCATAGTGTCTTATGTGATTCCCATTGTGCTTTGATTTCCACCATACCACGTTCAAAAGATCATGCAAAAAGGTGGTTTTTGGGTACAGTCCCGAGTCACAAGGAAGCAATGAGCAATAGGAGGGGATTCGTCTCTCCCGGTATTGGGGGTTGATGTTGCGCTATGCTCGATTGGCCATAACAGGAAATCCCTGGCCAGGGTTGCTGAGATCTACTGGTAAGTGTTATCAGTAGTTTCTCGAACCGTTATGGACCTTGCATCGGCATGACTTATCAGGCTATTGGGGTCTGATGTTATACCACTCCCAGGCTATGATATGCGACATAATTGATGAAGAGACCGAACTGTACGATAGTGTTACTGATTAGATTCGCGGGAGTATGAGCAGGTTTGCTTGGTTGATCTTCTGATCGCTCAATACCCGGATGGCCGTTACGTTTAGCAGACCGCTTGCGGCTTGTGGGTGTTTGATATGATCATCACCTACTGCCGGCGTATTGACGAGTCTTTAGAGTCCTACATAAAGGTTTCATGGTTCATAAGAATCAAAGTAGGAGCACATATGTGATATGTGCAGGACCGAGATTAATGCGCATATGTGATACCGCATTCTATTCTCGCGATATGTGATATCGGTCGATTATATGTTGTAGGATTCATAAGCACGACAGCAAGGTTTCGGGTGGCATCATCCATGCCAAATTAAAATTTTTGTCATGCTAAAGAACTCTAACCTAGGATGTTTAACTAGAGAATCATATGAAACAATATCCAAACAACTTTACAACTAAGTGATTAGGGATTACAACCTTTGTAGTCGATTCCTTCACTTCATTAGCTCCAAGTAGTAGTCCCTTCGCTGCGATCAAAGAACTCCCGGACTCTTGAGAAGCTCCACAAAGTGAATGATGCATGCTTGCTTATAGTCTTCGAAATCCAAGATGATCTACTTCGAGGAAACACGAACTCAAGTTATCTCTTCACTAATATGAAATTAGTGAAGTCAACACACTAAACTATATGGCTAGTATAGAAGAGGATGATGAAGTAGGAATTTTGCTCACTTTGGATTTTATTTTCTCACAATATTTTATCAATTCATCACAAGCAAGAGAGCTAGAAAAATGAGGTGAAGAAGAAGATGATCAAGTGATGGATGAATAATTGAGGTGAGATTAGAAATGCAACCATGGTGAGTTATGTCATCCTTAACCCTTGTAGAGAATAAACCATGGCTAAGCATTAAAGGTTAGATTAATAAATATCTTAAGAGAAAACAAAAGAGGTGGACTTTAGTCAATGTTCTACAAGCTTCATCCAAGCTCATAACCATGACTAATTGTTCACTATTTTGAATTTTCTTAATAATAAATATTAACCCATATTAATCCTAGCATGGTGTAAGTCTCTTCCACCCTTGTTGCATGTGTAACCTAGCATGACACATGAATATATATCACATATATATTTATGTGTGCAAAAAGAAAACAATATATTTAACATATATCACATATATATCAATGTATCCTAAGTGAGAAAAAGAAATGCTTAAGTGATCTTATATTAGTTAATGTAATATATCAAATATATAATTATACATTATATTATTAAATCAATACTTGATTTAATAATCCTGCTATATTACATATAACCGACTAATATAATATATATCATTTTATCGAATCAATACTTGATCCGATAACCCGGCTATATCACATATAACCGGCCGATATCACATATCGCGAGAATAGAATACTGTATCACATACACGTATCAATCTCGGTCCCGCACATATCACATATGTGCTCCTACTCCGTTTCGCTTCAGCCAGGAAACCTCTGTGTAGGACTCTAGAGACTCGTCAACACGCCGGCAGTAGGTGATGATCATATCAAACACCCACATGCCGCAAGCGGTCAGCTAAACATAACGGCCACTCGGGTATTGAATGATCAGAAGATCAACAAGCAAGCACGTCCATACTCCTGCGAATCCAATCAGTAACACTATCGTACAGTCCGGTCTCTTCGTCTGATATGTCGCATATGCAGTCTAGGGGTGGTAAACGTCAGACCCCAGTAACCGATAATTCGTGTCGATGTGAAGCTCATAACGAGTCGAGAAACTACTGATAACACTTACCGTAGATCTCCATATCTGCCCTGGCCAGGGACTTCCAATTATATCCAATCGAACACAGCACAACATCAACCCCCGATACCGGGAGAGACGAAATCCCTCCTATCGCTCATTGCCTCCATGTGATTCGGGACTGAACCTAAAAGCCACCGTTTTGCACGTTCTCATGAACGTGGTAAGATGGAAATCAAAGCACAGTGAGAATCACACAAGACTCTATGACGATCTCGGGTCTACAGACTAACATGTTCCAATGTCACCAGAGAACTGCTATCTGACGATAGGTATAATACCAACTAGGAGTTCTCGGCGAGTCTGTTCAATGTACCCAGTCTTCACTGAGCACCCGTATACCATCTTTGATGTCAAACACCAATGGATGTAGGATGATCCATTGCCCATCATATGGGTCAAGATGCGTATAAGCTAGTCTACTCTGGAGTATAGATGCCCTGTATCGATACACTCTTGACTAGGAACAATTATAGGATGTACTCGTAGACTACCCTGGCCCCACTAGTATGATCTCCATCATAGTCCTAGTAGTCAAGTACATATCCTAAAGGCTTTATCAACATGTGAGAGCAAGACTGTAACACAATACAAGTCAACATATTTATACAAAGAGCAACCAGATAGCATGCTATCATGTCGAGCAAGAAAGTACTCTCTATATATATCCAAGCATCCACTATAATATACATCATATGTACAACAATGGCCTCTAGGGCATATACATAACTAACAATCTCCCACTTGCACTAAGACCAGCTGTTGCAGTATCTGATACCCAACATCCCGAAGCGTCTCTCAAATTGTATCTGGGGTATGGCCTTCGTAAGTAGATCCGCAGTGTTGTCCTTCGTGTCAACTCTCCTGACCTCGATTTCTCGGCGATCAACTATCTCCCGGATCAGGTGATACCGCCTCAGAATATGCATGGATCTCTAATGGGACCTGGGTTCCTTGGCCAAACCCACAGCTCTATTGTTATCACAATAAAAAGGTATTGGATGCTCAATGGATGGAACCACTCCAAGTTCAATTATGAACTTCTTCATCCAGACAGCCTCTTTGGCAGCATCGTTGGCAGCGATGTATTCAGCCTCCATCGTCGAGTCTGCAACGGTTTCTTATTTGGAACTCTTCCAACAAACCGCCCCTCTATTGAGGGTAAAGACAAATCCCGAGTGCGACTTAGATTCGTCCTTATCACTTTAGAAGCTCGAATCGGTAAAGGACTCCACTTGGAGTTCACCGTTACCATAAACCAAGAACATCTCTTTAGTCCTTCTCAAGTACTTGAGAATGTTCTTCACAGCTATCTAATGACTTTCTCCTGGATCTGCTTGATACCTACTCACTACACTTAGTGAGTATGCTACATCGGGTCTGGTACATAGCATCACGTACATGATAGAGCCTACTTCCAAAGCATAGGGTATCCCTTGCATGTGAGCTCTTTCCAAATCAGTCTTATGAGACATCTCTTTGGAGAGAGTGAGTCCAGAGATCATGGGTAAATTCCCACTCTTGGATTCTTCCATACTAAACCTCTTAAGTATGGTGTCAATGTACCTGGATTGGGACAATCCCAGTATCCATTTAGATCTATCTCTATAGATCTTAACCCCCAAGATGCAGGAGGCATCACCTAGATCTTTTATTGAGAATCTTTGTGATAGGAAGAGCTTGACCGAGTGCAGCATAGGAACATCATTTCCTATCAAGAGTATGTCATCCACGTACAATACGAGGAAGACAACCTTACTCTCTTCTACCTTCTTGTATATACAAGGTTCATCTACGTTCTTGATGAAGTCAAACTCTTTGATTACCACATCAAAACATATGTTCCAACTCTGCGATACTTACTTTAACCCATAAATAGATTTAAGCAGCTTTCTCACCTTCCCGCTGCTCCCGCTGTCTACGAAGCCCTCTGGCTGAGTCATGTACACGCGTTCTTCTAAATCACCATTTAGAAAGGCGGTCTTAACATCCATCTGCCAGATATCGTAGTCATAGTATGCAGCAATGGCAAGTATGATCCGGATGGACTTAAGCATAGCCACTGGAGAAAAGGTTTCATCATAATCCATACCTGGTCGTTGACGAAAACCTTTTGCAACAAGTCTAGCTTTGAAAGTCTCAACTTTTCCATCTACACCAAGTTTATTCTTAAAGATCCATTTGCTCCCAATGGGTTTCACCCCTTCAGGAGCAACTTCCAAAGTCCTTACTTTGTTGGTGTACATGGATTCCATCTCAGTTCGCATTGCATCCAGCCATTTCACAGAGTCCCTACTCGTGATGGCCTGCTCGAAGCTAGTGGGGTCATCATCTTCCATGATGCAATTCTCGCTCCCACCATCAATGAGAAAACCATAGTATCTCTCAGGTGGATGAAGAACCCTACTAGATCAGCGGAGAGGCTGAGGTTCGTTGGGAACTATCGAATCCTTTAGTTCCACTAAATCTTCAGTTGTAGTTTGTTCTGCTGGAACTTCTTCCAGCTTTACCTTTTTGCCACTAATTTCTTTTGCAAGAAATTCCTTTTCTAAAAAGGTGGCATGTTGAGCAACAAACACCTTTTGTTATTCACTGTGGTAGAATAGATATCCATTTGAATGTTTAGGATATCCAACAAACTTACAAAGAACTGATCGTGCCTCGAGCTTGTTCGAATTTTGCCTTTTGACATAGGCCGGACAACCCCATATCTTAACTCGTTTAAGACATGGTCTCTTCCCACTCCATATCTCATATGGTGTGGTAGGTACAGATTTTGATGGAACCTGATTCAATAGGTATGTTGCTACTTTAAGCGCATAACCCCAAAAGGAAATAGGTAACTCAGCGGTGCTCATCATAGAGCGCACTATCTAATAAGGTGTGATTCCTCCGTTCCGATACACCATTGTGCTGTGGTGTATACGGAGGAGTAAGCTGAGAGAGAATCCCATTCTCTTTTAGATAGTCCCGGAACTCATTGCTCAAGTATTCTCCTCCTCGATCAGATCAAAGGATTTTAATACTTTTACCCTTTTGGTTCTCGACTTCGTTCTTATATTCTTTGAATTTCTCAAAAGCTTCAGACTTGTGTTTCAGCAGGAACACATGTCCATATCTTGAAAGATCGTCAGTGAATGTAATAAAGTATGAGGAACCATCCCTGGCATGTGTAGACATGGGACCACATACATCACTATGTATCAGTCCCAAGAGTTCCGTAACTCTTTCTCCGTGTCCACTAAACGGAGTTTTGGTCATCTTGCCTTTGAGACATGACTGGCAAGTGTTATAAAATGAAAATTCGAACGGATTCAAATATCCATCCTTATGCAACTTAGCTAATCGTGTCGCATTGATATGACCTAGTCTACAATGCCACAAGAAGGATTCGTTCATTTCTGAACTCTTCCTCTTGTGTGTGTTTTGTATATTAAGAACTGTGGTTTGATTTAGAACGTATGTGCCATTATTTAACGAGCCTGATCCAATCAACTTTTGATTCAGGAAGATATTCATAACATTATCCTATACTACAAAATTATATCCTTCTTTACTCAATAAAGAAACTGATATAAGATTGCATATCAGGGTCGGAATGTAATAGCATTCGTTCAGAATCAATGTATTACCATTTGGTAATACAAGGTGATATTCGCCAACTGCTTTGGCTGCAACATTTGCACCATTCCCTACTCTTATGGAATGATCACCCTCTCCCGGTTCTCTACCTTTCCTTAGCCCATGTAACATATTACATATATGGGATCCCGATCCGGTATCTAATACCCAGGACGTAGAGTGAACTGAGAAACAGTTCTCGATAACTAACACACCCGAAGAAGATGTATCAACATGCTTATTCTTTGTTTGGGTGGCATGAGAATCCGGATATGTCCATATTCTCTGCTCAGTCTTATAACATTTATAAGAAAAAACGGGACCAATGTTCCCCTGCTCGGTATAACAAGCGGGTTCGGTCAATACATCCATATTATTATCTTGATTAAGGCCTGACATGGTCGCTACCTGGAGAGAGAGAGAAGAAAATACTTTAGTGTATGCTCTTGCAAGATTAGATTAGTTATTATCTTATCTAATCAGGATGGCTCCCACTGTTTTCATCAAATCTTCCTTCAAACCCTAAAAGGTAAGACTAGCCGGGATTAATTACACTTTACAAGTTCG
The DNA here is from genome assembly GCA_030015575.1 of Agapanthus africanus. Taxonomy (NCBI): domain Eukaryota; kingdom Viridiplantae; phylum Streptophyta; class Magnoliopsida; order Asparagales; family Amaryllidaceae; genus Agapanthus; species Agapanthus africanus. The sequence goes on along the minus strand of CM057338.1, from coordinate 822,537,062 downwards.
TCAATCTTTCAGCCAGGCTAGCATTGGTACTTTGAGAGAGGTTCCCCGTGCTTTCGCACGGACCTAATTAAAATAAACCTCGTTTTCCAATAGGCATAACCCCGTTAACACCTTTCTAGACACCTACTTGATCGGCTAATTGTCATGTGTAAAACTCTCCCAGGAGTAACTCTTACTCGCAGTGGGTATCAAGATCCAACTATCTCATAGAAGGTATGCAATCTCATTGCAAATTTCAACATTTGAAATTCCCAAAATTTCTTTTTCCCCAAGCATGCTATGACCTTGACAGAGGTCAACAAACCATAGTGCACTAGTCAAGTTCAACCCGCCATTTCATGATTGAATCAAACCCACCCGCACGACCCTTGACAGAGGTCAACAAGGTCATACGACTACCCTAATCCAACCGCATCACATACTTTACAGATAAGTACTAATCAGCTACCGCACACTACGTCTTGACAGAAGTCAACAAACGCAGCACGAATACTAAATAATTTTTATCTGAAATGACGGAGGGCTACGACAGGTTTTTATGAAAACCTTTTTGCGTAATGAGCTTGATATCATTGTAGAAACAAGTGATTTTGAAAATGAGTGTTTTTGAGGCTTTTACTAGTTTCGCTAAAGAGGTCACTCCCGGTGAAGGGATCTCGGCTCTTTCCTTATTGAATAAGGTGCAGGATATTTCACAAATACCACTATGTAAAGCAAGAACTATAGAAGCAGTAAAAAACTAAACCGAGTGAGTTATAGCATCTGCTAGTTTCGCTAAAGAGGTCACTCCCGGAGAAGAGATCTCGGCTTTTTCCTTATCGAATAAGGTGTTGGATATTTAATAAGGAATACCGCTATGCAAAGCAAAAACTAGAGCTACCCTTTTTGAAATTTGATTCTACAACATCTTTTAGGTTTCTTTTTCTTTCATTAATCTCATTAATGGTGTCCCATCATTTATGCTTCCTAAGCATCACAGAAGAAACGAAAATTCAACGTACGCTTAGACCATCCGCATTCGCCACAGTGTCCCGTTATGCACCGTTAGGTTACTTAACTAACGGCATAGCGGGGTAGGACTAGCGCGGGTGCAAATCATAAGCAACGTTTATTATATATCATATATACAATAATAAAGCATTCGTCTCACGCATATAAAGTGATCACATCACAGAATATCAGCAGAAAAAGATAACATATGAAATATTGGATATACTAGGAGGTCCGTGTTTTATTTTGAGTCTGTATAAAACACAGATTCCACGGTCGCGATGAATAGCCAAACCCATATCCCTAGACCCCTACGAGAGCGGCAAGCAACCCTACCAATCCTAGAGTTAGGAGATCCGGACTTGACTCCTCGAGATGGTCTCCCACTGGACTCTAGAACCCGGTTACTTGTGCTCCCTTCCTTGGGTCTATCCTAATACGGAAAATTAAATAATATACAACAATGGTGAAATCATCCTCTACCCGGAAGTGCCCCAATAAAAGAATATTACATACAATGAATTTTACATGAATGAAAATAAAAACTCTCATCTCACATAAAACCCCTGGCTATTCAAAACACGACGATCCAATATAACATATCACAGCAACACATAACATCACATGTCATCAACGTAAGTAAATATGCGAATCACAATTGTCGTTGACATATAGCACCGAAACCGGCAATACACCACGTATTATACTTACGGTCGCAGAAAAGAAAATGTCAAACCTGTAGGGTTGTATAACACCACCATAAGGTTTAGGAAGGCATCACACATGCCATATTGAAAATTTTTGGGGTGCTATGAAACCCTAACCAAAATCTTAACTAGAGAATTAAGGTTAACTTTGCATGTAAGCAACTTTACATCTAAGTGATAGGGATTACAACCTTTGTAGTCCGTTCCTTCGCTTCATAAGCTCCGAGTAGTAGTCCCTACGCCGCAATCCATGAACTCCCGGACTCTAGAGAGGCTCCACAAGTCGAATGATCCATGCTTGCTTGAAGACTTCGAAATCCAAGATGATCTATTTCGAGGAAACACGAACTCAAGCTATGACTTCACTAATTATGAATTAGTGAAGCTAACACGCTAATCTATATGGCTACTATAGAAGAGGATGATGAAGTAGGAATTTTTCTTACTTTATTATTTAATTTCTCACTAGTTTCTTCTTGATCTCAAAAGCTAGAAAGAAAAATGAGAATGAGGAAGAAGAAGAAGAATGAATGAGATTGAGGTTAGAAATGCAACCATGGGTCAAGTATATCATCCTTAACCATTGTAGAGAGTTAACCATGGTTATGTGTCATGGTTGGGTTAGAAATATCTAGGGTAAAACAAAAAGGGTGGACTTGGTCAATGGTAATCTACAAGTTTCATGAAGCTTCATCCATGACTTATTTCCACAATTTGAATTACTTAGATATTTAAACCCAAACATTACATATAGCATGGTATAATTCTCATACATACATGTTGCATGTATAACCTAGCATGCTACAATATTATATATCACATATATAATATTTATGTAACAAAAGAAAACAATACAATAAATATATATCACATATATGTTAAATGTATCACAAGTGAGAATAATAAATATATAAGTGAGCACATAATACACACACACACACACACACACACACACACACACACACACACATATATTATATTTAATCGAATCAACACTTGATCCGATAACCCGGCTATATCATATATTACCGGCCGATATCACATATCGCGAGAATCGAATACGGTATCACATACATGTATCAATATCGATCCCGCACATATCACATATGTGCTCCTACTCCATTTCTCCTGAGCTAGGAAATCTCTGTGTAGGACTCTAAAGACTCGTCAATACGCCGGCAATAGGTGATGATCATATCGAACACCTACAAGCTCCAAGCGGTCAGCTAAACGTAACAGCCACCCGGGTATTGAGCAACCAGAAGATCAACAAGCAAGCCTGTACATACTCCTGCGAATCCAATCAGTAAACACTAGCGTACAGTCTGGTCTCTTCGTCTGATATGTCGCATATCCAATCTAGGGGTGGTAAATGTCAGACCCCAGTAACCGATAAATCGTGTCAATGTGAGGCTCATAATGGATCGAGAAATTACTGGTAACTCTTACCAGTAAATCTCCATATCAGCCCTGGCCAGGGACTTCTAGTTATAGCCAATCGAACACAGCGCAACATCAACTCCCAATACCGGGAGAGATGAAACCCCTCCTATCGCTCATTGCCTCCATGTGATTCGGGACTGTACCCAAAAGCCACCGTTTTGCACGCACTCTTAGACGTGGTAAGGTGGAAATCAAAGCACAGTGGGAATCACACAAGACTCTATGACGATCTCGGGTCTACAGACTAACCTGTACCAGTGTCACCGAAGAACTGCTCTCTGACGATAGCTATAATACCATCTAGGAGTTCTCGGTGAGTCCGTTCAGTGTACCCAGTCTCCACTGAGCACCCGTACACCATCTTTGATGTCCAACACCAATGGATATGGGATCATCCATCGCCTATCATATGGGTCAAGATGCGTGTACGCTAGTCTACTCTGGAGTATCGATGCCCTGTCTCGATACACCCACGACTAGGAACAGTTATAGGATGTACTCGTGGACTACCCTGGCCCCACTAGTATGATCTCATCATAGTCCTGGTAGTCGAGTACATATCCTAAGGGCTTTGTCAACATGTGAGAGCAAGACAGTAAACTAATACAAGTCAACATGTTAAGACAAAGTGAAACCAGATAGCATACTATCATGTCGAGCAAGAAAGTCCTCTCTATATATATCCAAGCATCCATTATAATATACATCATATTTACAACAATGGCCTCTAGGGCATATACATAACTAACAAAACCACAACATTTGGAATCCACAATCACTTTAGACATCGTAAACCCGAAATATCACATAGTTCGGATTTCATGCCTAACTATATGAATTCCACATATTGTATCACATTCCAGAAAAAGCTACACGATGTTAAACATTCCGATAGAATCAACAAACACCCAAAATTTCCCAAAAGCTCAACACTTGAGCGTAGTTTAAAAATACTCAGTACATGCCACAGTACCAATAAACCAGCCATAGAAGGGTCAACCGATGCCTCACATGTGGCGCCGCGGAACTACCACAAACCCTAGGGTTTGGCGGCGGTTCTTGCTGTCACAGAATCGAGTTAGGGTTTCGTTCTTCTAGAGGGTCCATCGCATTATTTGCATGATATTAGAATGTTCTTTAACTTGAAAAAAAATCCAACTCTTAGAAAATTTCCAGCGAGGGTTAAAGTGGGTATTTGATATCCGTTCGAACTTTTTAACACCGTCTAAATTAACTAGCTAGGCTCTGATACCACTGTAAGGTTCATAAGCACGACAGCAAGGTTTCGGGTGGCATCGTCCATGCCAAATTAAAAAAATTCATGCTAAAGAACTCTAACCTAGGATGTTTAACTAGAGAATCATACGAAACGATATGCAAATAACTTTACAACTAAGTGATTAGGGGTTACAACCTTTGTAGTTCGTTCCTTCACTTCATTAGCTCCTAGTAGTGGTCCCTTCGCTGCGATCAAAGAACTCCCGGACTCTTGAGAAGCTCCACAAGGTGAATGATGCATGCTTGCTTGTAGTCTTCAAAATCCAAGATGATCTACTTCGAGGAAACACGAACTCAAGCTATCTCTTCACTAATATGAAATTAGTGAAGCCAGCACACTAAACTATATGGCTAGTATAGAAGAGAATGATGAAGTAGGAATTTTGCTCACTTTGGATTTTATTTTCTCACAATATTTTATCAATTCATCACAAGCAAGAGAGCTAGAAAAATGAGATGAAGAAGAAGATGATCAAGTGATGAATGAATAATTGAGGTGAGGTTAGAAATGCAACCATGGTGAGTTATGTCATCCTTAACCCTTGTAGAGAATAAACCATGGCTAAGGGTTAAAGGTTAGGTTAATAAATATCTTAAGAGAAAACAAAAGAGGTGGGCTTTAGTCAATGTTCTACAAGCTTCATCCAAGCTCATAAACATGACTAATTGTTCACTATTTTGAATTTCCTTAATAATAAATATTAATCCTAGCATGGTGTAAGTCTCTTCCACCCTTGTTGCATGTGTAACCTAGCATGACACATGAATATATATCACATATATATTTATGTGTGCAAAAAGAAAACAATACATTTAACATATATCACACACATATATATATATATAAATGTATCCTAAGTGAGAAAAAGAAATGCTTAAGTGGGCTTATATTAGTTAATGTAATGTAATATATCAAATATATAATTATACATTAAATTATTAAATCAATACTTGATTTAATAATCCGGCTATATTACATATAACCGACTAATATAATATGTATCATTTTATCGAATCAACACTTGATCCGATAACCCGTCTATATCACATATAACTGGCCGATATCACATATCGGGAGAATAGAATACGGTATCACATACACGTATCAATCTCGGTCCCGCACATATCACATATATGCTCCTAGTCCGTTTCTCTTGAGCCAGGAAACCTCTGTGTAGGACTCTAAAGACTCGTCAATACGCCGGCAGTAGGTGATGATCATATCAAACACCCATAAGCAGCAAGCGGTCAGCTAAACATAACGACCACCCGGGTATTAAACGATCAGAAGATCAACAAGAAAGCATGTCCATACTCCTGCGAGTCCAATCAGTAACACTACCGTACAGTCCAGTCTCTTCGTCTGATATGTCGCATATGCAGTCTAAGGGTGGTAAACGTCAGACCCCAGTAACCGATAAGTCATGTCGATGTGAGGCTCATAACGGGTCGAGAACTAATGATAACACTTACTAGTAGATCTCCATATCAACCCTGGCCAGGGACTTCCAGTTATAGCCAATCGAACACAACGCAATATCAACCCCCAATACCAGGAGAGATGAAACCCCTCCTATCGCTCATTGCCTCCATATGATTCGGGACTGCACCCAAAAGCCACCGTTTTGCACGTTCTCATGAACGTGAGAAGATGGAAATCAAGGCACAGTAGGAATCACACAAGACTCTATGATGATCTCGGGTCTACAGACTAACCTGTACCAGTGTCACCAGAGAACTGCTATCTGACGATAGGTATAATACCAACTAGGAGTTCTCAGCGAGTCCGTTCAGTGTACCCAGTTTTCACTGAGCACCCGTATACCATCTTTGATGTCAAACACCAATGGATGTGGGATCATCTATCGCCCATCATATGGGTCAAGATGCGTATACGCTAGTCTACTCTGGAGTATCGATGTCCTGTCTCAATATACCCTCGACTAGGAACAATTATAGGATGTACTCGTGGACTACCCTGGCCCTACTGGTATGATCTCCATCATAGTCCTAGTAGTCAAGTACATATCCTAATGACTTTATCAACATGTGAGAGGAAGACAGTAACTCAATACAAGTCAACATGTTTAGACAAAGAGCAACCAGATAGCATACTATCATGTCGAGCAAGAAAGTCCTCTCTATATATATCCAAGCATCCACCATAATATATATCAGATGTACAACAATGGCCTCTAGGGCATATACATAACTAACATATGTGATATAGCCGGGTTATCGGATCAAGTATTGATTCGATGAGTTTCTACATTTGATATTAGTCGGTTGTATTTGATATAGACGGATTATTAAATCAAGTGTTGATTTGATAATTTAATGTATAATTATATATTTGATATATTAACTTACATTAACTAATATTAGCTCACTTAAATATTTCTTTTTCTCGCTTTGTGTTTTAGTATATATGTGATATATATTAATGTACATTTTATTGTGTCATGATTGATGCCACATGCTACATGGGTGTATGAGACTTACACCATGCTTATATTAATGTAGGGTTTTTATTTATCAAAGTAAATCAAAATTGGTTGGAAATTGTCATGTCTAGAAGCTTGGAGAATCTTATGCTAACCATTGACTTAGTCCACTAACTTTGTTTTACTTGTAGATATTTATTAACCTAACCAGTATTGTTAGCCATGGTTTATTCTCTACATGATTTGTATATGACACTAACTCACCCATGGTTGCTATTCTCACCTCATGAGTTTCATTCTCATCTCCTCTTCATCTTCTTCTTCCTCATGGAAAAGCTTTCTAGCTTTTGAAAAAGTGATGAAATATTGTGAGAAAAATAAATCTAAAGTAAGCTCATTTCCTACTTTATCATCCTCTACTATATTAGCCATTTTGTTTAGGGTGTTTGCTTCATTAATCTACCATTAGTGAAGAGGTAGCATGATCTTGAGTCTCCTCGACGTAGATCATCTTCGGCCTCGAAGACTTCGAGCAAGCTTGTTCATTTCTTTATGTGAACCCTTACTAGAGTTCGGGTGTTCACTACTTGGAGCGAAGGGACTACTAAACGGAGCTTTAGAAGTGAAGGACCGGTCTATAAAGGTTGTATTCCCCATTTACTTAGATGTAAAGTTGTTTACATTGTAGTTCGTCTAAATCTCAAGTTAAGATTCTAGGGTTAGAGTTCTTTAGTACGGAAAAAATTTGAAAACGGTATGGACGATGCCTCCCGAAACCTTGTTGCCGCCCTACGGAACCGTACAGTGGTATCAGAGCCAAGATAGAGATTTAGACGATGTTTGTAGGATTATGAAACTGAAACAACTCTGAAACACCCGATACACATTCCTATTTTCTGTCGAATTTTAAATAGCCTCTAAAAAATTTTTTAGCAACTGCAGAATGTTGTATGTGATATAATATGAACACCATAGAAATTTGAAGCAAATTGGTGTGAATATGGCTGGCCACATAGGGACAAAATCCGAGCTCACCGGTTTTTTGGTGGGGTTTTGGCTTCAAATTTTTAGGGTGTTCCGGTCTCTGGGTTTTGGTGTTTCAGGTGATTCTTGTTTTTGCTAAATTTGCATGTGATGTTATTTTTGTGCAAAGGCAATTCGGAGTGTTTCGTAGTCGTAATTCTAACATCTATTCGGGTTATTTAGACGACGTTAAAAAGTATGAGCGGATATCAATAACCCATATTTTCCCTCGCTGGAAATTTTCCAAGAGTTGGATTTTTTCTAAGTTTGAAATCTTCAGAAAATCATGCAAGCGATTCAGTGGAACCTCTAGAAGAACGATACCCAAACTCGACTTTTTTTATCGCGGAACCAAGATCATACCTTAGGGTTTGCGTCTATTCCGTGGCGACATGAGTGAGGCATGGGTCGGCCCTTCTACGGATGGTTCATAGGTGCTGTGGCATGTTCTGGGTACATTTTGAACTCCGCTCAAGTGTTGAGCTCTTTGGGAAATTTTCAGTGTTTATTTATTCGATCGAAAAGTTTAACTTCATCTAGCTATCTGTGATTGTGATACAATATTTGGAATCCACAAAATTAGTTATGAGATAACTATTTTGAATTTTATAAATCTAGCAGTTTGGTCTCATTTGATCGGTTGCCACAGAATTTTGATGTGGATCAAAAATTTGTCGTAATTACGTAGTGTACGCGGATACTAACCGGGTAACCTTACCAAATAGCCACACCCCATAGCCCCGACCAAGTGACTGAAGGAGAACCCCGTCACCAAAAGGATCCGTTCGGGTGCTCGCGGCCGCGGTGTTCCGCCTTAGTGCACTTCGTCGATGGCATCGGGGGTGCGGCAGTCTACTAAAGTTTCCGACGAGTATTCGATCAGGTTATCGGGAATCTTTTTGAATTACCCAACTGGTTATTGAAAAGTTTTTTCAATATCGAGACTAAAATGCGGGGTTTATAATTGTTAGACATGTGATGTCTAAGGAATTCATTTGGTTAGGCATGAAATCCAAAGTATGAGATATATTGGGTTTATGATGTCTAAGATAGTTGCGGATTCCAACTGTTGTAGTTTTTTCACTTTCTTTTCTGCGACCGTAAGTGTAATATGTGGTGTATCGCCGGTTTCGTTGCTATATGTCAAGGACAATTGGGATACGCATATTTACTTACGTTGATGACATGTGATGTTATATGTTGCTGCGATATATTATATTGGATCGTCGTGTTTTGAATAGACGGGGGTTTTTATGTGAGATGAGAGTTTTTCATTTTCATTCATGTAAAAACTTGTATGTAATATTCTTTTATTGGGGCACTTCCGGGTAGAGGAAGATGTCACCATGTGATGTATATTATTTACTTTTCCGTATTAGGATAGACCCAAGGCGGGGAGCACAAGTAACCGGGTTCTAGGGTCCAGTGGGAGACCATCTCGAGGAGTCGAGACCGGGTCTCCTAACTCTATAATTGGTAGGGTTGTTTGCCGCTCTTGTAGGGGTCTAGGGATGTGGGTTTGGCTATTCATCACGACCGTAGAATCCGTGTTTTTTACTGGCTTAATTTAAAACACGGAATTCCTAGTATATCCAATATTTCATATGTGTTCTTCTGCTGCTGATATTCTGTGATGTGATCACTTGATATGTTGAGACGATTGCTTATATTATATATATCAGATATAATAAATATTGATGCTTTTGTTTCTTATCTGATGCTTAGGAAGCATAATTGATGGGACTTCATTAATGAGATTAATGAAATAAAAGAAACCTAAAGATGTTGCAGAATCTTGTCTTAAAAACTGGTAGCTCTAGTTCTTGCTTTGCATAGAGGCATTCCTTGTAGAATATCCAGCACCTTATTCGATAAGGAAAGAGTCGAGATCCCTTCACCGGGAGTGACCTCTTTAGCGAAACTAACAGATGCTACAACCCACTCGGTTTTGTCTTTTGATTGCTTTTTTTAATTCTTGCTTTACATAGTGGTATTTATGAAATATCCTGCACCTTATTCGATAAGGAAAGAGCCGAGATCCCTTCACCGGGAGTGACCTCTTTAGCAAAACTAGTAAAAGCCACAAAAACACTCCTTTTCAAAATCACTCGATTCTACAACGATATCAAGTTCATTACGCAAAAGGTTTTCTTAAAAACCTGTCGTAGCCCTCCGTCATTTCAGATAAGTACTATTTAGTATTCGTGCTACGTTTGTTGACTATGTTAAGGCGTAGTGTGCGGTAACTGATTAGTGCTTATCTGCTTAAGCATATGATGCGATTGGATTAGGGTAGTCGTACGACTTTGTTGACTATGTTAAGAGGGGTGGGTTTAATTCAATCAGGAAATGACTGGTTAAACTTGGCTAGCGCTTATTATTTATTGACCTTGTTAAGGTCATAAGTTGCTAGGGGTAAAATATTATCGAGAATTTCAAGTGTTGAAATTTGCAATGAGATTGCATATCTTCTATGAGATAGTTGGATCCCGATACCCACTGCGAGTAAGAGTTACTCCTTGGAGAGTTTTACATATTACAATTAGCCGATCAAGTAGGTGTCTAGAAAGGTATTAACGGGGTTACGCCCCTGGGAAAACGAGGTTTATTTTAATTAGGTTCATGCAAAAGCACGGGGAACCTCTCTCAAAGTACCGACGCTGGCCTGGCCGAAAGATTGGCGAACTTGTAGGGTGTAATTAATCCCGGCTAGTCTTACCTTTTAGGGTTTGAAGGAAGATTTGATAAAAACAGTGGGAGCCATCCTGATTAGATAAAATAATAACCAATCTAATCTTATAAGAGCGCACGCAGAGTGTTTTCTTCTCTCTCTCCTGGTAGCGACCATGTCACGCCTTAATCAAGATAATAATATGGATGCATTGACCGAACCTGCTTATTATACTGAGTTAGGGAACGTTGGTTCCGCTCTATCTTATAATTGTTATAAGTCCGTGTTAGTTATATGTAGGCCCTAGAGGCCATTACTGTACATGGGATGTATATTGTAGTGGATGCTGAGACATATATAGGTAGGACTTTCTTGCTCGACATGATAGTACGCTATCTGGTTGCTCTTTATCTTAACATATATACTTGCAGTCTCTCTATTACATGTTGATATAGCCCTTAGGATGTGTACTCGACTTCGAGGACTATGATGTAGATCATACTAGTGGGGCCTGGGTAGTCCATGAGTACATCCTTCAATGTTCCTAGTCGTGGGAATATCGAGACGGGGCATCGATATTCCAGAGTAGACTAGCGTATATCTTCTCGACTCATGTGATGGGCGATGGATGATCCCATATCCATTGGTGTTTGACATCAGAGATGGTATGCGGGTGCTCAGTGGTGACTGGATACACTGAACGGACTCGCCGAGAACTCCCAGATGGTATTATACCTCACGTCAGATGGCAGTTCTCTGGTGACACTGGTACAGCTTAGTCTGTTGACCCGAGATCGTCATAGAGTCTTGTGTGTCTCCCACTGTGCTTTGATTTCCACCCTACCACGGCTCTACTGAGTCGTGCAAACAGGTGGATTTTGGGTACAGTCCCGATTCACATGGAGGCAATGAGCGATAGGAGGGGATTCGTCTCTCCCGGTATTGGGGGTTGATGTTGCGCTATGCTCGACTGGCCATAACCGGAAATCTCTGGCCAGGGTTGCACTGATTTACTGGTAAGTGTTATCAGTAGTTTCATGCTTGTTATGGACCTTACATCGGCATGACTTATCAAGCTACTGGGGTCTGACGTTTACCACCCCTAGGCGAGATATGCGACATATCAGACGAACAGACCGGACTGTGCGGTAAGTGTTACCGGTTGGATTCACAGGAGTGTGAGCAGGCTTGCTCGTTGATCTTCTGATCGCTCAATACCCGGGTGGCCGTTACGTTTAGCAGACCGCTTGCGGCTTGTGGGTGTTTGATATGATCATCACCTACTGCCGGTGTATTGACGAGTCTTTAGAGTCCTACACAGGGGTTTCCTGGCTCAAGCGAAACGAAATAGGAGCGCATATGAGATATGTGCGGGACCGAGAATAATACCAATATGTGATACTGTATTCTATTCTCGCGATTTGAATCATTGGACAGTTATATGAGATATAGCCGGGTTACCGAATCAAGTGTTGATTCGATATATTGATACACTACATATTAGTCGGTTATATGCGATATGACCGGATCATTAAATCAAGTATCGATTTAATGTATAATTATATATTTGATATATTACTTTACATTAACTAGTATTTGTTCACTTAATATTGATTTTCTCACTTGACGTGCACAAGTGGTATATGTGATAAATGTTTGTGCACTAGTTTGTATCATGATTGATGATACATGCAAACTTAGGTGTGTGTATGACTTACACCATGTTTAGGTTAATGGTTAGGGTTTTATTTATTTATTTATTTTGGTAAAACTAAATGGTGGCTTTTCTTGTTTTTGGCTTGAAGCTTCATGAAGCTTCTTAGCATCTTTAAAAAAGTCTAACCATTTTGTTTTGTTCTTTGACCTAACCATCAACATAAACTCTAGTTTAGTCTCTACAATGGTTCGCTCACCCATGGTTGCAACATGATAGACTTCACTTGATTATTCATTTTAGATAATTGATTATTCATTTTTTTTCTTTCTTCTTCTTCTTCTTCTTCTTCAAGAAGAAGAAAGTTTGCTTGAAATTTTGAAGTGAAGATTTAGAGTGAGAAATCCAAATCCAAAGTGAACCCACTTCCTATTTCTTCATCCTCTACCACTTGCCATGTTGTATAGGGTGTTCTCTTCACAAAGTTCTTGACCAAGTGAAGGAATAGCTTGAGTTTGAGTCTCCCCGACGTAGATCATCTTCGGCCTTGAAGTCAACGACCTAGCCCGCTCATTTCTCCGAAGAAACCAACGCTAGGGTCCGGGATCCCGATGATCGCAGCGAAGGGACGTCAACACGGAGCTTTAGAAGTGAAGGACCGGATCTACAATGGTTTTAATTTCTTTCACTTAGTAGTAAAGTAGTTTACTAGCTTCTAGTTTCGCCTTACCTCTAGTTAACGATCTTGCATAGGGTTGTTCGGCACATCAAAATTTTGAAACGGGCATGATTCATGCCTTGTAGAACACTGTTAGTGTGCCTAGGAACCCTACAGTGGTATCAGAGCCAAGCTAGAGCTTTAGGCGAAGTCTAGACGAAGTTTAAAGTCCGATCGAACCCGGAAACCCCTATGTTTACCCTTCTCTGTACATTTTTCAAAACTGTAGTTTTTTATGAATTAAAAATGCTCAGAAAAACAAGCAGGAAAAACTAAGAATTACTGTGAAGTACGGTCCACTAAGTCAATTATTTGATCGCGGAACCGCGGCCAAACCAAGGGTTTGGCGGCGGTTCCGCGGCAAAAATTGTGACTTAGTCCCTGGAATTTCATGTAATTATTCTTAGGTCCTTTCTTGTTAATTTTTTCTGGGAATTTTTTAATTCCACTTAAGTGTTGAGTTTTCTAAGGTTGTATTGGGGACTCGTTGATTCGATCGGATAATTTAACTTTGTTTAGTTTATCCGGGTAATTTTTTAGAAACTGTTAAAAAGTTCGAACGGATATCAATAACTCATTTTTCCCCAGTCGGAAAATTTTTCAAAAGTTGGATTTTTCCGTAGTTTAAGAACGTCTAAGTAGTGCAAGTAACGCGATGGACCCTCTAGAAGACAACAAACCTTAACTCGATTATGTGACCGTCTTGAACTGCCTTTTGAACTTTAGGGTTTGAGGCAGTACGGCGTGCCACATGTGAGGCGTTGGCTTGACCCTTCTACGGCTGGACCGTTGGTACTGTGGTATGAAATGGATGTTTTTAAACTCCCCTCAAGTGTTGAGCTATTTAGGAAAACTTGGGTGTTTGATTATTCGATCGGAAAGTTTAACATTGTCTATTTATCTGGAATGTGATACAATATTTGGAATCCACAAGTAGTTATGAGATAACTAATTTGAATATTATAAACATAGCAGTTTAGTCTCATTTGATCGGTTGCCACGGGATTTTGATGTGATCAAAAGTCCGTCGCAATCACGTTGCGTACGCGGATACTCGCCGGGTAAACTTAATAGATAGCCATGCCCCATAGCCTCGATCAAGTGACTGTAGGAGAACCCCGTCGCCAAAAGCATCCATTCGGGTGCTCGCGGCAGCGGTGTTCCGCCTTAGTGCACTTCGTCGACGGTATCGGGGGTGCGGCCGTCTACTAAAGTTTGCGACGAGCATTTGTTCAGGATGTCAGGAATCTTGTTGAATTGCCCGACTAGATATTGAAAAGAGTTTTCGATAATGAGACTAAAATGCGGGGTTTGTAATTGTTAGGCATGCGATGTCTAAAGAGGTTGCGGATTCCAACTGTTGTAGTTTTACACTTTCTTTTCTGCAACCGTAAGTGTAATATGTGATATCACCGTTTTCGTTGCTATATGTCAATGACAATTGGGATATGCATATTTACTTACGTTGATGATATGTGATGTTATGTGTTGCTGGATATGTTATATTGGATTGTCGTGTTTGAATAGCCGGGGTTTTTTATGTGAGATGAGTATTTTTCATTTTCATTCATGTAAAATTCATTGTATGTAATATTCTTTTATTGGGGCACTTCCGGGTTGAGGATGATGTCACCATTGTATATTATTTACTTTTCCGCATTAGGATAGACCCAAAGTGGGGAGCACAAGTAACTGGGTTCTAGGGTCCAGTGGGAGACCATCTCGAGGAGTCGAGTCCGGGTCTCCTAACTCTAGAATTGGTAGGGTTGCTTGCCGCTCTCGTAGGGGTCTAGGGGTGTGGGATTGGCTATTCATCACGACCGTGGAATCCGTGTTTTATACAGGCTCAAAATAAAACACGGACGTCCTAGTATATCCAATATTTCATATGATATTTTCTGCTGCGTTATCTGTGATGTATTCATGTGATATGTTCAGATTGATACTGCATATAGTATATATGATATATTATATAGACGTTGCTTATGTTTTACACCCGCGCTAGTCCTGCCCCGCTCTGCCGTTAGTTACCTAACCTAACGGTGCAGACGGGACATCGAGGCGAATGCGGATGGCATAAGCGTACGTTGTATTTATCTGTGATGTTTAGGTGGACTTAAATGATGGGACATTCATTAATGAGATTAATGAAAGATAATAAACCTAAAAGATGTTGTGGAATCGAATTTCAAAAAAAATTAAGGTAGCTCTAGTTGTTGCTTTGCATAGCGGTGTTCCTTGTAGAACATCCAGCACCTTATTCGATAAGGAAAGAGCCGACGATCCCTTCACCTGGAGTGACCTCTTTAGCAATAACTAGCAGATGCTACAACCTTCGGTTTGTCTTTTAATTGCTTTTCTAGTTCTTGCTTTGCATAGTGGTATTGTGTATATCCTGCACCTCATTCGACGAGGAAAGAGCCGAGATCCCTTCACCGGGAGTGACCTATTTAGCGAAACTAGCGAAAGCCTCAAAAACACTCCAATTTAAACCGTTTGATTCTGCAACGAGATCAAGTTCAAAGCGTTAAAGGTTTTCTTAAAAACCATTCGCAACCCTCCGTCATTTTAGGAAGTAGAGTACTTAGTATTCGTGTTGTGTTTGTTGACCATAGTCAAGGCACAGTGTACGGTAGCTAAGTGATGTCTTCCTACACCACATATGATGCGATTAGTTAAGACAGTCGCGTGACTTTGTTGACCTTAGTTAAGGGTCATGTGGGTGGGTCTAATTAATCACGAAATGACGGGTAGAACTTGACTAGTGCTTATGATTTGTTGACCATAGTTAAGGTCATAAATACTAGGGGTAAAAACCTTTATCGAGAGTTTCAAGTGTTGAAATTTGCAATGAGATTGCATACCTTCTATATGATAGTTGGATCCTGATACCCACTGCGAGTAATTGTTACTCCTGGGAGAGTTTTGCACTTTACAATTAGCCGATCAAGTAGGTGTCTAGAAAGGTGTCAACGGGGTTACGCCCCTGGGAAAATGAGGTTTATTTTAATTAGGTCCGTGCGAAAGCACGGGGAACCTCCCTCAAAGTACCGGCACTGGCCTGGCTGAAAGATTGGCGAACTTGTAGAGTGTAATTAATCCCGGCTAGTCTTTCCTTTTAGGGTTTGAAGGAGGACTTGATAAAAACAGTGGGAGCCATCCTGATTAGATAAAATATATAACCAATCTAATCTTGTAAGAGCGCACGCAGAGTGTTTTCTTCTCTCTCTCTCTCTAGGTAGCGACCATGTCACGCCTTAATCAAGATAATAATATGGATGTATTGACCGAACCCGCTTGTTATACTGAGCTGGGGAACGTTGGTCCCGCTCCAACTTATAATTGTTATAAGACCGAGCAGGAAATAGGGGAATACCAGGATTCCCATGCCGCCCAAACGAAGAAAGTGCATAAGATGCATCTCCTTCGGGTGCGTTCATTACAAAGAACTGTTTCTCTGTATCCTCTACGTCTTGGGTATTAGATACCGGATCAGGATCCCGCATATGTAATCTGTTATATAGGGCTACAGAAAGGTAGAGAACTGAGAACGGGTGATAAGTTTCATGAGACAGAAAACGGTGCAAGTGTTGCAGCCAAGTCTGTTGGTCACTGTCACCCTGTATTACCAAAATACACTGATTCTGAACGAATGTTATTAGATACCGAACCTGATATACAACATCATATCAGTCTCTTTATTTACTAAAGAAGGATATAATTTTGTATTGTTGGATAATGTTTTGCACATATCCTATATCAAGAGTTGATCGGTTCAGGAACGTTATCTAAAAACATATACATTCTAAATCAGACCACAGTTCTTAACGTATAGAACACACACAAGAGGAAGAGTTCAGAATTGAACGATTCCTTCTTGAGGTATTGTAGACTAGGTCATATCAATGTGACCCGACTAGCTAAAGTTACATTCAGATGCATATTTAAATCAGTTTGAATTTACATCTTGTGAAACTTGCCAGTCATGTCACAAAGATAAGATGACCATAGCTCTGTTTACTCGAAACAGAGAAAGAGTTAGTGAACTCTTGGGACTGATACATAGTGATGTATAAAGGTCCCCAGTCTACATATGCCAGGACTGGTTCTTTGTACTTCCTTACATTCATTGATGATCTCTCAAGATTCGGAGACATGTTCCTGTTGAAACACATGTCTGAAGCTTTTGAGCAATTCAAAGAATATAAGTTAGAAGTAGAGAACCAAAAACGGGTATAAGTATTATGTCCTTTGATGTGATCAGGGAGGAGAATACTTGAGCACGGGATTCCTGGACTATTCTAAAGGAGAATGAGATTATCTCTCAGCATTACTCCTCCGTATACACCACATCACGTCGGTGTATCGGGGCGGAGCAATCACACCCTATATGATATGGTGCGCTCTATGATGAGTACTGCTGAGTTACCTGTTTCCTTTTAGGGGTTATGCACTTAAGAAGCTGCATACCTATTGAATTAGGTTCGAATCAGATCACTGCCTACCACTCCATATGAGATATGGTATTGGAAGAGCCCATCTCTTAAGTAAATTAAGATTTGGGATTGTCCGGCCTATGTCAAAAGCAAAATCCGGACAAGATCGACGCAAGGTCAGTTCTGTAGAACTGGAAGGATTTCCAGTTATACAAACTACAGCTGATGATTTGATAGAACTAAAGGATTCAATAGTCTCCGACGAACCTCAGCCTCTCCGCCGATCTAGCAGGGTTCCTCATCCGCCTGAGAGATACTTCGGTTTTTCGATGACAGTGGGAGCGAGGATTGCATCATGAGATGATGACCCAACTAGTTTCGAGCAGGACATCGAGAGTAGGGACTCTGTAAGAATGGTTGGATGCTTAGCGATCTGAGATGGAATCCATGTACACCAACAAAGTATGGACTTTGGATGCTGTATCTGAAGGGTTAAATCCCCATCAGGAGCAAGTATATCTTAAGAAGATTACTTGGTGTAGATGGAAAAGTTGAGACTTTCAAAGCTAGACTTGTTAGTGGTTTTCGTCATCGACCAGGCGTGGAAAATGATGAAACCTTTTCCAGTGACTATGCTTAAGTCCATCCGGATCCTACTTGCCACGGCTACATACCATGACTACGATATCTGGCGGTTGGGTGTCATGACTGCTTTTCTAAATATTGATTTAGAAAAGAACGTCTATAAGTACACAGCCAGAGGGCTTCGTAAACAGTGGGAGCAGCGGAAACGTGTGCAAGTTGCTTTACAGATTAAAGCAGGCATCGCGGAGTTGGAACGTCTGTTTTGATGTGGTAGTCAAAGTGTTTGACTTCATCAAAATGGTAGATGAACCTTGTATATACAAAAGGGTAGTAGAGAGTAAGGCGGTGATCCTCGTAGAGTACGTAGACAACATACTCTTGATAGGAAAAGAGTTTCCTATGCTACGCTCGGTCAATCTCCTCTTATCACATGGATTCTCCATATAGGATCAAAATGATACCTCCTAAATCCTGGGTTTTGGATCTATGAGATAGATCTAAATAGATGTTAGGATTCTCACTAGTTGTAGTGAGATGGTATCAGTTGATCCTGGGGAGAATCACTGGAAAGGTTCCAGGATGATAAGGACGACTGAATGTCAGTCGCAGGCATTGTATTTACCCTCAGTGGAGGGACGGTATGTTGGAAGAGTTCCAAGCTAGATACCGTGGCACACTAGACGATAAAGGTTGGTGACATCGCTATCAAAGATACTACCAAAGAGGAAGTTTGGGTGTATATAAGTTCATGAGATGAACTAAGTTCCTACCATTGTGTGACAATGGAAGTGTGGCTTTGGCCCAGGAACCCCGGTCCCATCAGTGACCCAGACATATTCTGAGGCGGCATCACCTGATCATGGAGATAGTTGATCTTCAGGGTGATCGAGGTTAGGAGAGTAGACTCAGAGGACAACACGGCGGATCCACTCACAAAGGCCTTTTCCCAGAGAGAGACTTATATGGGATGGTTGAGTATGTGATACTTCAACCACTGCTACAGATGGCCCTAGTGCAAGTGGGAGATTGTTGGTTATATGTATGCCCTAGAGGCCATTACTGTACATGGGATGTATATTGTAGTGGATGCTGGGACATATATAGGTAGGACTTTCTTGCTCGACATGATAGTACGCTATCTGGTTGCTCTTTATCTTAACATGTATACTTGCAGTCTCTCTATTACATGTTGATATAGCCCTTAGGATGTGTACTCGACTTCCAGGACTTTGATGTAGATCATACTAGTGGGGCCTGGGTAGTCCATGAGTACATCCTTCAATGTTCCTAGTCGTGGGAATATCGAGACGGGGCATCGATATTCCAGAGTAGACTAGCGTATATCTTCTCGACCCATGTGATGGGCGATGGATGATCACATATCCATTGGTATTTGACATCAGAGATGGTATGCAGGTGCTCGGTGGTGACTGGGTACACTGAACGGACTCGCCGAGAACTCCCAGATGGTATTATACCTCACGTCAGATGGCAGTTCTCTGGTGATACTGGTACAGCTTAGTCTGTTGACCCGAGATCGTCATAGAGTCTTGTGTGTCTCCCACTGTGCTTTGATTTCTACCCTACCACGGCTCTACTGAGGCATGCAAACAGGTGGTTTTTGGGTATAGTCCCGATTCACATAGAGGCAATGAGCGATAGGAGGGGATTCGTCTCTCTCGGTATTGGGGGTTGATGTTGCGCTATGCTCGACTGGCCATAACTGGAAATCCCTGGCCAGGGTTGCACTGATTTACTGGTAAGTGTTATCAGTAGTTTCATGCTTGTTATGGACCTTACATCGGCATGACTTATCAAGCTACTGGGGTCTGACGTTTACCACCCCTAAGCGAGATATGCGACATATCAGACGAACAGACCGGACTGTGCGGTAAGTGTTACTGGTTGGATTCACAGGAGTGTGAGCAGGCTTGCTCGTTGATCTTCTGATCGCTCAATACCCGGGTGGCCGTTACGTTTAGCAGACCGCTTGCGGCTTGTGGGTGTTTGATATGATCATTACCTACTGCCGGCGTATTGACGAGTCTTTAGAGTCCTACACAGGGGTTTCCTAGCTCAAGCGAAACGAAATAGGAGCGCATATGAGATATGTGCGGGACCGAGAATAATACCAGTATGTGATAATGTATTCTATTCTCGCGATTTGTATCATTAGACAGTTATATGAGATATAGCCGGGTTACCGAATCAAGTGTTGATTCGATATATTGATACACTATATATTAGTCGGTTATATGCGATATGACCGGATCATTAAATCAAGTATCGATTTAATGATTTAATATACAATTATATATTTGATATATTACTTTACATTAACTAGTATTTGTTCACTTAAGATTGATTTTCTCACTTGATGTGCACAAGTGGTATATGTGATATATGTTTGTGCACTAGTTTGTATCATGATTGATGATACATGCAAACTTGGGTGTGTGTATGACTTACACCATGTTTAGCTTAATGGTTAGGGTTTTATTTATTTATTTATTTTGGTAAAACTAAATGGTGGCTTTTCTTATTTTTGGCTTGAAGCTTCATGAAGCTTCTTAGCATCTTTGAAAAAGTCTAACCATTTTGTTTTGTTTTTTGACCTAACCATCAACCTAAACTCTAGTTTAGTCTCTACAATGGTTCACTCACCCATGGTTGCAACATGATAGACTTCACTTGATTATTCATTTTAGATAATTGATTATTCATTTTTTTCTTTCTTCTTCTTCTTCTTCAAGAAGAAGAAAGTTTGCTTGAAATTTTGAAGTGAAGATTTAGAGTGAGAAATCCAAATCCAACGTGAACCCACTTCCTATTTCTTCATCCTCTACCACTTGCCATGTTGTATAGGGTATTCTCTTCATAAAGTTCTTGACCAAGTGAAGGAATAGCTTGAGTTTGAGTCTCCCCGACGTAGATCATCTTCGGCCTTGAAGTCAACGACCTAGCCCGCTCATTTCTCCGAAGAAACCAACGCTAGGGTCCGGGATCCCGATGATCGCAATGAAGGGACGTCAACATGGAGCTTTAGAAGTGAAGGACCAGATCTACAAAGGTTGTAATTCCTTTCACTTAGTAGTAAAGTAGTTTACTAGCTTCTAGTTTCGCCTTACCTCTAGTTAACGATCTTGCATAGGGTTGTTCGGCACGTCAAAATTTTGAAACGGGCATGATTGATGTCTTGTAGAACCTTGTTAGTGTGCCAAGGAACCCTACAGTCTGAGCAGGAAATAGGGGAATATCCGGATTCCTACGCCACCCATTCGAGGAATGTGCATATTGATGCATCTTCTTCGCGTGTGTTCATTACCGAGAACTGTTTCTCAGTATCCTCTACGTCCTGGGTATGTGATACCGGATCAGGACCCGCATTTGTAATATATTACATTGGATACGCAAGGTAGAGAACTAAGATTGGGTGATATATCTCTAAGTGTTAGAGAATGGTGCAAATGTTGTAGCCAAGTCAGTTGGCAAATATCGTCTTGTATTAATACTTTGATTCTGAACGAATGTTATTATATACCAAACCTAATATACAACATTACATCAGTTTCTTTATTAAGTTAAAGAAGGATATAATTCTGTATTGGAGGATAATGTTGTGAACATTTTCCTGAATCAAGAGTTGATTGGATCAGGCACGTTATATAATAGCACATACGTTCTAAATCAAACTACAGTTCAAAGTATATAGAACACACACAAGAGGAGTAGTTCAGAAATGAATGAATCTTTCTTAAGGCATTGTAGACTAGGTCATATCAATGCGACACGACCAGCTAAGTTACATAAGGATGAATATTAGAATCCGTTCGAATTTTCATCATATGATACTTGCCAGTCTTGTCACAAAGGTAAAGTGACCAATACTCTGTTTACTGGAAACAGAGAAAGAGTTACTGAACTCTTGGGACGGATACATGATGATGTATACAGTCCTATGTCTATAAATGCCAGGGTTGGTTCTTTGTACTTCATTACATTCATCGACTATCTCTCAAGATTCAGACATGTGTTCCTGTTGAGAAATTCAAGGAATATAAGCTTGAAGTTAAGAACCAGACGGGTACAAGTATTAAGTCCTTCGATGTGATCGAGGGGGAGAATACTTTCGCATGGAGTTCCTGTATTTTCTAAATAGAGAATAGAATTCTCTCTCAGCTTACTCCTTCGTATACACCACAGCACAATGGTGTATCGGGGTGGAGGTATCGCACCCTATGAGATATGGCGCTCTTTATGATGAGTATTGTTGAGTTACCTATTTTCCTTTTGGGTGTTATGCACTTGAGAAGCTGCATACCTATTGAATGGGGTTCCATCCAAATCAGTGCCTACCAATCCATATGAGATATGGTATGGGAAGAGACCATGTCTTAAACGAGTTAAGATATGGGGTTGTCCGGCTTATGTTGAAAAACAAAATCCGAACAAGCTCGAGGCAAGGTCAGTTCTGTATAAGTTTGTTAGGATATCCCAAACATTTGCGCGGGAATATCTTCTACCACACTGAGGAACAAAAGTTGTTTTGTTTCTCAGCATGCCACCTTTTTAGAAAAGGAATTTCTTATGAAGAAATTAGTGTTCATGAGGTAGAAATGGAAAAAGTTCCAGCTAGACAAACTAACAGCTGATGATTTAGTAAAACCAAAGGATTCAATAGTCCCCAACGAACCTTAGCCTCTCCGCGAATCTGGTAGGGTTCCTCATCCACTTGAGAGATACTACGGTCTTCTCGATGACAGTGGGAGCGAGGATTGCATCATGGTTGATGATGACCCAACCAGGTTCAGGCAGGCCATCACGAATGGGAACTCTGTGAAATGGCCGGATGCTATGCAATCAAAAGATGGAATCCATGTACACCAACAAAGTATGACTTTGAATGTTGCACCTAAAGGGGTAAAACCCATCAGGATCAAATGGATCTTGAGAAGATTCTTGGTGTAAATGGAAAAGTTGAGACTTTCAAAGCTGTGCTTAATTCCATAGGGATCAATGCGCGCATCGCGGAGTTGGAACGTTTGTTTTGATGTGGCAGCCAAAGAGTTTGACTTCATCAAAAAGGTAGATGAACATTGTATATACAAGAAGGTTGTAGAGAGTAAGGTTGTCTTCCACGTATTGTACGTAGATGACATACTCTTGATAGGAAATAGTTTCCTATGCTACACTCGGTCAAGCTCCTCTTATCACGAGGATTCTCCATGTAAGATCTGGATGATACCTACTACATCTTGTGGATTATGATCTATGGTGATAGATCTAAGTGGATGTTGGGAGTATCCCAAATCCAGGTACATTAACATCATTCTAAAGGGTTTTAGTATGGAGGATTCTAAGCGTGGTGGTTCGCCCACTTACTCAGGAATCACTCTCTCCAAAAAGACGTCTTCCAAGACTGATTTGGAGAGAGCTCGCGTGCAAGGGATACCCTATGCTTCGGCAGTAGGCTCTATCATTTGTGCGATGTTATGTACCAGACCAGATGTAGCTAACTCACTAGATGTAGTGATCAGGAATCAATCGGATCTTGGGAGAATCACTGGACAGCTGTGGAGGACATTCTTTAGTACTTGAGAAGCACTAAATGAATGTTCTTGGTTCGAGCTTCCAGAGTGATAAAGTCGACTGAAAGTCAGTCGCAGGCATTATCTTTACCCTCAGTAGAGGGACGGTATATTGGAAGAGTTCCAAGATAGATACCGTGCCAAACTAGATGATAAAGGCTGAATACATTGCTACCAATGATGCTGCCAAAGTGACTGTCTGGGAATTTCTTGTTCATGAGATGAACATGGTTCCTACCATTGAGCGTCCAATAATTGTTATTGCGACAACAATGGAGTTGTGGCTTTGGCCTAGGAACACAGGTCCCATCAGCGTTCCAGACATATTCTGAGGCAAGTATCACCTGATCAGGGAGATGGTTGATCTCCAGGGGATTGAGGTTAGGAGAGTTGACACGAAGGATAACACGGCGGATCCACTCACAAAGGCCTTTCCCTAGAGAGACTTCTATAGGACGTTGAGTATGAGATACTGCAACAAATGGCCTTAGTGCAAGTGGGAGATTGTTAGTTATATGTATACCCTATAGGCCATTACTGTACATGTGATGTATATTGTAGTGGATGCTTGGATATATATAGGGAGGACTTTCTTGCTCGACAGGATAGTATGCTATCTGGTTGCACTTTATCTTAATATGTACACTTATTGTCTCTCTATTACATGTTGATAAATCCCTTAGGATGAGTAGTTAACTACCAGGATTATGATGCAGATCATACTAGTAGGGACAAGGTAGTCGGTAAGTACATCCTTCAATTGTTCCTAGTCGTGGGAGTATCGAGACAGGGCATCGATACTCCAGAGTAGACTAGCGTATGCGCTTCTTAACCCATATGATGGGCGATGGATGATCCCACATCCATTGGTGTTTGACATCAGAGAAGGTATACGGGTGCTCAGTGGAGACTGGGTACACTATACGGACTCGCCGAGAACTCCTAGATGGTATTATACCTATCGTCAGATAGCAGTTCTCTGGTGACACTGGTACAGGTTAGTCTGTCGACCCGAGATCGTCATAGTGTCTTGTGTGATTTCCATTGTGCTTTGATTTCCACCATACCACGTTCAGGAGATCGTGCAAAAAGGTGGTTTTTGGGTACAGTCCTGAGTTACATGGAGGCAATGATCGATAGGAGGGGATTCGTCTCTCCCGGTATTGGGGTTGATGTTGCGCTATGCTCGATTGGCCATAACAGGAAATCCTTGGCCAGGGTTGCTGAGATCTACTGGTAAGTGTTATCAGTAGTTTCTTGAACCGTTATGGACCTTGCATCGGCATGACATATCAGCCTATTAGAGTCTGACGTTATACTACCCCCAGGCTGTAATATGCGATATGATTGACGAAGAGACCGGATTGTACGGTAGTATTACTGATTGGATTTGCAGGAGTATGAGCAGGCTTGCTTGTTGATCTTATGATCGCTCAATAACTGGGTGGCCGTTACGTTTAGCAGACCGCTTGCGGCTTGTGGGTGTTTGATATGATCGTCACCTACTGCCGGCGTATTGACAAGTCTTTAGAGTCCTACACAGAGCTTTCCTGGTTCATGCGAAATGAAGTAGGAGCACATATGTGATATGTGCAGGACCGAGATTAATGCGCGTATGTGATACCGCATTCTATTCTCGCGATATGTGATATCTGTCGGTTATATGTGATATATCCGGGTTATCGGATCAAGTGTTGATTCGATGAATTGTTACATTTGATATTAGTTGGTTATATGTGATATAGCCCGATTATTAAATCAAGTATTGATTTGATAATTTAATGTATAATTTTATATTTGATATATTAACTTACATTAACTAATATTAGCTCACTTAAACATTTCTTTTTCTCGCTTTGTACTTTAGTATATATGTGATATATATTAATATACATTTTATTGTGTCATACTTGATGCCACTGAAAGGTTCCTAGGCACTCTTGTGAAGGTTCATAAGGCATCAAACATGTCCGGATAAAAATTTAGACGTGCCGAACAACCCAAAGCCGGGATCTTTGCTAGATTATTAGGGTTTAACATGCAAGATGATAACTTTTATCTAAGTGTGAGGGATTACAACCTTTGTAGTCCGCTCCTTCGCTTCACAAGCTCCGAGTAGAAGTCCCTTTGCCGCGATCCACGATCTCCCGGACTCATGAGAGGCTCCACGACTCGAACGATCCATGCTAGCTTAAAGTGTTCCAAATCTCCGATGATCTACGTCGAAGTTGCAAAGACTCAAGCTTTCTCACTCTAAAGAGATGAACACGCTAATCTCATGGGCTAGATGAGATGAGGATGAGAGAGTAGTATTTTTGCTTTCTTTTTATATCATTTTCTCATATTTATTCATCACTTAAGGATTTTCTAGTAAGCTTTTCAAGAGAGAAGAAGATGATAATAGAAAATCAATAATAAGATTAATCCTTTTGTGATGAATAGAAAGAAGACTATATGATTGATTTATAAACCATGGTCAAGGATGAGTGGCTAGGATTTAGTAGAGAATAAACTAGAGTTAGGGTTTGGTTGGGTTAAATAAGTGTCATCCAAAAATATCTTAAGAATGATAAAAGAATAAAGCTTCTAGAAGGTGCATGAAGCATCTAACCCTAATCAAACCCTAACCTCAATTAATCATCCTTAAACATGTTTAATAATTAATCATATCATGTCACAATAATATATATCACATATATATTATATATTTGCAACAAAAGAAAATAATACAATTAACATATATCGCATATATATCAATGTATCATCCAATGAGAAAAATGAAATAATAAAGTGAGCCAATATTAGATAATGTAATAATATATCATATATATATTATTATACATTAAATTATCGAATCAACACTTGATCCGACGATCCGGCTATATCGAATATTACCGACTAATATATCATGTACCGATTCATCGAATCAACACTTGATCCGATGACCCGGTTCATATCTAAATATCGCGAGAATATAATACGGTATCCCATATCGCATTATTCTCGGTCCTGCACATATCACATATGTGCCTCTACTCCGTTTCGCCTGAGCCAAGAAACCTCTGTGTAGGACTCTAAAGAATCGTCAATACGCCGGTAGCAGGTGATGATCATATCAAACACCCACAAGCTGCAAGCGGTCAGCTAAACATAACAGCCACCCAGGTATTGAGCGATCAGAAGATCAACAAGCTAGCCTGTGCGTTCTCCTGTGAATCCAATCAGTAACACTCCCGTACAGTCCGGTCTGTTCGTCTGATATGTCGCATATCAAGTCTAGGGGTGGTATACGTCAGACCCCAGTAACCGATAAGTCGTGTCGATGTGTGGCTCATAACGGGTCGAGAAACTACTAGTAACACTTACCAGTAAATCTCCATATCAGCCCTGGCCAGGGACTTCCAGTTATAGCCAATCGAACACAGCACAACATCAACTCCCTATACCGGGAGAGACGAATCCCCTCCTATCGCTCATTGCCTCCATGTGATTCGGGACTGTACCCAAAAGCCACCGTTTTGCACGCCCTCTTGGACGTGGTAAGGTGGAAATCAAAGCACAGTGGGAATTACACAAGACTCTATAACGATCTCGGGTCTACAGACTACCCTATACCAGTGTCACCGGAGAACTGCCATCTGACGTGTGGTATATCACCATCTGGGAGTTCTCGGCGAGTCCGTCCAGTGTACCCAGTCTCCACTGAGCACCCGTACACCATCTCTGATGTCTAACACCGATGGATATGGGATCATCCATCGCCTATCATATGGGTCAAGATGCGTATACGCTAGTCTACACTGGTGTATCGATGCCCTGTCTCGATATACCATCGACTAGGAACAGTTATAGGATGTACTCATCGACTACCGTGGCCCCACTAGTATGATCTCATCATAGTCCCAGTAGTCGAGTACAGATCCTAAGGGCTTTATCAACATGTGAGAGTAAAACAGTAAACTAATACAAGTCAACATGTTAAGATAAAGTAAAACCAAATAGCATACTATCATGACGAGCAAGAAAGTCATCTCTATATATATCCAAGCATCCATTATAATATACATCATATGTACAACAATGGCCTCTAGGGCATATACATAACTAACAGCCACATGCTACATGGGTGTATGAGACTTACACCATGCTTATGTTAATGTAGGGTTTTTATTTATCAAAGTAAATCAAAATTGGTTGGAAATTGTCATGGCTAGAAGCTTGGAGAAGCTTATGCTAACCATTGACTTAGTCCACTAACTTTGTTTTACTTATAGATATTTATTAACTTAACCATTATTGTTAGCCATAGTTTATTCTCTACATGAGTTAGTGTATGACACTAACTCACCCATGGTTGTTATTCTCACCTCATGAGTTTCATTCTCATCTCCTCTTCATCTTCTTCTTCCTCATGGAAAAGCTTTCTAGCTTTTGAAAATGTGATGAAATATTGTGAGAAAAATAAATCTAAAGTTAGCTCATTTCCTACTTCATCATCCTCTACTATATTAGCCATTTAGTTTATGGTGTTTGCTTTACTAATCTACCATTAGTGAAGAGGTAGTATGAGCTTGAGTCTCCTCGCCGTAGATCATCTTCGGCCTCGAAGACTTCGAGCAAGCTTGTTCATTTCTTCATGTAAACCCTTACTAGAGTTCGGGTGTTCACTACTTGGAGTGAAGGGACTACTACACGGAGCTTTAGAAGTGAAGGACCGGTCTACAAAGGTTGTATTCCTCATTCACTTAGATGTAAAATTGTTTACATTATAGTTCGTCTAAATCTCTAGTTAAGATTCTAGAGTTAGGGTTCTTTAGTACGGCAAAAATTTGAAAATGGCATGGACGATACCTCCCGAAATCTTGCTGCCGCACTAGGTAACTGTACAGACGGGGCCCAGTGGCGAATGCGGATGGCATATACGTACATTTTATTTTTGTTCTTTTCTGGTGTGATTAATTGATGGGACTGCAAGGAAAGCAAACCTATATATATGATGTTGTTGGAACCAAGTTTTTTAAATATGATATTACAGACGTTTTCTTTTGTTTTGCACGGTGGTATTCGATTGGGAATATCCTGCACCTCATTCGACGAGGCAAGGGCCGAGATCCCTTCATCGGGAGTGACCCCTTGGGCAGAAGTTTGTGTCAACGTAATAACTTTACTATAGTCGATTCTTTTGCTTTGCATCGAGGTATTCGGTTTGGAATATCCTGCACCTCATTCGACGAGTAAAGAGCCGAGATCCCTTCACAGGGAGTGACCTCTTTAGCAAAAGTTTTCGCCACTATATATTTATAAAACCACTCGGTTCCTTCAACGATATCAAGTTCATTACGTTAAAGGTTTTTCGCTAAAAAACAGTCGTAGCCCTTCGTCATTTCAGATTAGTATTGCTTGGTATTCGTGCTACGTATGTTGACTGTGTCAAGGCGTAGTGTGCGGTAGCTCTGTAATGCTTTTCTGTCGCATAGATATGTGGATTGGTTAGGACAGTCGTACGGTCATGTTGACTGTGTCAAGGACTCGTACGGGTGGGTTTAATGCAATCAAGATAATGACGGGTTGAACTTGACTAGGACCCTTTGATATGTTGACTGTGTCAATGTCACTTGGGTCCTAGGGGTAAAAACACACATCGAGAGTTTCAAACATACAGGAAACTTGCCAGGCATGCGCATACCTTCTGGAGTGTAGTGACTTGAGTGTCTTCCATCAAGTTATCATGCGATGATAGTTGAATCCCGATTCCCACTGATGAGTAGGATTACTCCTCAGGTGATTTTAGATGATCACGACTGATTCTCCTTTTGGGTTTGGAGGAGAATTCGAGGAAACAGTGGGAGGCATCCTGATTAGATAAAGTGATTAACCATTCTGATCTAGGTTAGAGTGCACGCTGAGTGTTTCTTTTCTCTCTCTCTTTGGCAGCGACCATTACCCAACCCTAGACTGAAACTCATGAACCAAGTTAACCGAACCTTCTTAAAACACTTTGGCTTTTGGATTTTCATAGTCGCATAACTCATTGCAACTCCTACTTTCCCTTTGCATTTCTCCAGAACATTCCATATCACTACGAAGATCCACATTTATTGGATATGCTATCGTATAGTTATATACGAACTCGATGAAACTTGTTTCAGCTTGAAGATGGTTTCCGGTTTTGGAGAAATAGAATAGGACTATTCAGTTGTCTTTTCTCTTTACCTTCTCTCAGGTTGCGAGAGCTCCTGGTACTAGGAGAGTGCACCCATTGCGCTTATTGGATAGTCTTCTTCCAAACCATAGGCAGGTGCCGAAAGATAGGGAATAAAGAAAACCAAATAGCTTAAGTGTGGTGTACATAAGGTAATAAGTAAAGACATATAAAGGGATTAGAAAGAGGGCAAAAGAAATTGCGACTGCTATCATTCACAACAAAACCGCTTATATCATCGTCACTCTTACTTTACCCTTTGCTTTTCTCCGGAACATTCCGTATCACTATGAAGATCCACATTTATTGGATATGCCATCGTATAGTTACATACGAACTCGAAGGAACTTGTTCCAATTCGAGGATGGTTTTCGGTTCATGAGAAATAGAATATGATTATTCGATAGTCTTTTATCTTTACCTTCTCTCAGGTTGCGAAGGCTCCTAGTATTAGGAGAGTACACCTATTACGTTTATTGGATAGTTTTCTTCCAAACCTTAGGCTGGTGCCGAAGGGTAGGAAAAGAAGAAAACCAATTAGCCTAAAGGTGGTGTACAGAAGGTAATAAGTAAAGACATATAAAGGGATTAGAGTGAGGGGCAAGGAAGTATACGGTTACTTTCATAAATCTGGATAGTGGAAGAGGCATTACTAGGAATACCCGGATACCCCTTCGAAACATTTTCATGTTTCAGTTTCACTGTATGTTGTTAATTGAAAATTGATTTCCCAATTATATCCTTACTCCAGGGTATGTATTTACCAGATTTGATTCCCACATCTGTATGGTGGTACAGATGGTGAGTGGGAGTAAGATATTTGGAATTAGGTGATTATATCCTCATTATATCGGAATTCGTTGTAATTGGTGATATTTGAGGAAATCACCTGGGATTTTTCCTGACGGCAAATATTTGGTTTTAAATATCCGTTGTTATGCACCAATTTCAAACTGATATATCTGTACGTTTATTTTATAAAGTGAGATATAACTTTTTGATATTATGTCTATGACATTTACCTGTATCAGTTGGTGATTAGGTAAGAAGCATTCAACAGCGGTGTAATTCTTTTTAACCATAGTATAGTTTTCAAACTACGACGCACAGGGTTTGAGTTATTAAACTCAGAGGACTTATACAAAGTATTGTATGTTGTCCAGTGTTTATTAGGACAAAAGGGATGGTACTCGTACTATATTCTGTTTACTTGTGACTTCTCTAGTTTTAGACAAGTGTTTCGTAAAAATACAGGGTCCAAATTTTGAGAAGTTATAGGTATATGAATAAAGTTGAGAACCATATGTTGCAAAGTATCAGTATTCTTCAAGGTGATCGAAGATGTAGATACTTGTGCTAGGTATTCCGTTGATAGTAATGGTTTTGAGAACATGCTTCTCTTTCAGGTTACTCACATGTGGATGCACTTCTAGATGAGTAATATTTCTTGGCCTCATTCCACTTAGTTGACATGCACTGGAGACAGATGCATGATTTGAATCTAGTTCCAATTAAATTAGTGTTTTTGTTTCTATATGGTATATAGAATGGTTTCATATCTTAACGATGTTAAGGTATATGGAGTTGTCCGGCTGATGCTTAAAACCAGAATCTGGATAAACTCAAGGCACATTTCAGTAATGGCAGTTTGTGGGTTATCCCGGGCTTTGACGAGGGTTAACATTTCTACCATATGGAAGATCAATAGTGATATTGTTCTTGACTCGCCACCAGTTTTAGTAAAATGGATTTTTTTTAGAAAACATTAGTGGGAGTATGGTAGAACTGGAAGTGATTCCAGAACCACAAACGATTACTGAAAATTTAATAGAACCTAAAGATTAAATTGGTTTCGATATTCCATTGGCCACTCCGCAGATTTGGTGGGTAACCTCAGACACCCGAGATATACTTCGGTATCCTCAAAGACGGTGACGGAAAGGTGTTTGTTTACCCAGACTTGCCATTGCTGCTGCTCTAGACTATAAGACCCGCAGGAGGATGAGTATAACATCGTTTTGAAACTAGCTTTAGAAGTGCACGTGTATATGACTCTGCCAGAGGGTTGTTGTAGTCAGTGGGAGCAGCGGAAACATTGTGGGCAAGTAACTTATGTCTATTTATAGACTAAAACAGGTATAGCCATAGTCACAAATTCGCCGTTCGGGAATAATTCGGCGAGGTCGAAAATTCGGATTCGGAGAACTATTCGGAAAAAATCGGCAGGTATTCGGGAAAGATTCGGTAAGTGTTCGGGAAATATTCGGGAAGGATTTCGAGCAATAAATTAATATATGAGACGCTAGGTTTTGATTTTGTGAATTATTTGTTGTTTTCTGAATTATTCGTTGTTTTTCACATAATTCAGGAATAATTCGCGAATTATTCGGCTAGTTCGGCAATGGCGATTAATTCGGAGATTAATTCGTCTGATCAAAAATTCGCGAATTATTCGTGAATTCGGCGAATAATTCGCGAATTATGTGACTATGGGTATAGCAGAGATAGATCGTCTATTTTTGATGTGACAGTCATAGAGTTTGACTTCATCAGAATAGCAAATGGATCTGGTAAAAAGGTAGTATGGAGTAATGTCATGGTATTTGGATGATATGCTCTTGATAAGAAGTGATATTCCTATAGTAGATCGATTATACTATGGTCGTCACAAGGTGTTTCTCCATATAAGATCTGGATAAAATATCAGGGTTTCTAGTCACTAGATCTATGGTTTTAGATCTAGATTTGAAAAGTGTCCCAATTTGGATACTTGACACTATTCTAAAAATATTTTAGAATGGACGACTCCTGGCATGGTGGTGTGCCCGCAGGTGATGGAGTCACCCTCTCTAAAGAGATGTCTTTCAGACTGATAAGGAGAGGGATCTGCATGATTGGCATATCACTTGCTTAGGTAATTGAGTTAATCATGAAATGTCAAGTACCACACCAAATATTTCTTTTGCACTAGCTGCAATAAGCATATATATTAATCCAATCTTGGAGAAACGGTGGGAAGCAGTTATGAACATAAGTGAATGTTCTTGGTATATGGTAACGGCGGCCTCCTTCAAGAGGCGGTTATCATTTTAGGCTTCCAAGGTGACCTGGATGACAGAGTGACTGTCAGAGTTATAGTTCTTCCCTTTTTTTAGGGGCAGTATGTTGGACAGGTGGTCCAAGTAGATACTGAGGAAAGCATAGCGCGGGCTATTAATTAAATTCAGTAGATGATACAGTCTAAGAAATTTGTTGGATTTGGAGTTCATTAGTGAACTAGGTCCCATCAGATATCCAGATAAATTCTAAGACAGGTATCGCTCATTTCGGAAGATAGTCATTCTCTGCGAAGTTGAGATATAGAAAGATAAAGATAGAAACACTGGAGCGGATCCACTCACTGAGGCTATTTCTCGAACGCAATAGTTTCGCAAACGGGCTTTGCGAAACTGATTGGTAGAAAAGTTGAGTGTTCGGTATCACACGGGCTGTGAGTGTGTGACACCGCAATAATTAGCCTTAAGTGCAAGTGGGAGATTGTTGGCTATAGTGCCCTCAAGTCAATTATTGAATCGCAGAAGCGCGATTCTGATGATTGAGGGAGGACCTATACAGGGAGAACAGTCTTACTAAAGATGATAGTATGCTATCTGGTTTATCTTCATCATCATATACAGCAATAGGTGGCATTACAGATCACTATTACATGTTGATAGAGCCCATAAGTTTCTTGCTTGACTACCAGCATTATGATGGCGATCATATACGGGGGTGTTGGGTGGTCTATAAGCACATCCTGAAATGTCCCTGGTTAAGGGAGTATCGAGACTGGGCATCGATACTCCAGAGTAGACTAGTGTGTACTTATCGAGACCCCGATGAGGGGCGACGGACGGTCTCACAAGCTATTGGTGTCAGTTAGTCACCTAAGATAGTATACAGGTGCTCATTGGGTTATGAGTAAGCTGGACGGACTCGTCGGGAACATGCTAGTTGGTATTATACCTATTGTCAGATAGCAGTTCGCAGGTGACATGAGTACAGGTTAGCCTGTCGACCTGAGATCGTTATTTGTCTCGTGTGATTTCCCACTGTGCTTTGATTACAACCCTACCATGGCTCAAAGGAGTCGTGCAAACAGGTTTTAGTTGGGTACAGTCCCGAGCCACATGGAGGCAGTGAGCGGATCGCCGGGGATTCGTCTCTCCCGGTATTGGGGGTTGATGTTGCGCTGTGCACGGGTGGCCATCACTGGAAATCCTCGGCCGAGGTGGAAGAGAATTACTGATTTGGATCAATATTTTCTCATTGGGTGATGGGCTTCATACCGACACGAAATGTCGCGTTATTGGGTGTCTGACTTTATCCACCCCCTAGACTCGATATGCGACACTCTTAGGCGAACAGACCGGATTGTATGGAGATTGTCACGGACAGGCTCAGTAGGGGTTTGGATGAGTTTGCTCGTCGGCCTTTCTTTCGCTCAATACCTAGGTAGCCGTTACGTACAGCTAGTGCCGCTAACGTGCTTATTGTTAAACCCACTGCCAGTGTATTGACGAGTCTTTAGAGTCCCACGCAGAGGGTTTCCCTAGTTCTGGCGAAATGATGTAGTAGCGTATTGGATACGTGCAGGGTTCCGATCGATTGATTGTACTATATACCCGGACTTTCGATCGGACAGTTGATAATACTAGCCGGCTCGGGTTTGAGCCCGATTATTAAATTAGATGTCGATTTAATGATTTACATATATATATTTCGATATGTATATTCTAGTATTATGTTCTTTGTGTTATTCTATCTCTTTGGGTATTCGTATTTCGGCATGAATACAGGTATATATATACAGTAGAATGTAATCTATATTTTTTACAGATAACATTCTAGAAGGTGGACACCTCATTTTGGATTTACCATTTATTTAAATGGATAATTAGGTGGCAATGATTTGAAGGGAGTATGGCGAGGGACAAGCTTACATAGTGTGCATAAATGAATTGTTAATTCATTTGTGCATACTATGTAGGGTTCCTATGAACGACAGCAAGGTTTCGGGAGGCATCGTCCATGCCATTTTCAAACTTTTACCGTTTTAAAGAACCCTAAACTAGAATTGATAACTA
This sequence comes from Agapanthus africanus, assembly GCA_030015575.1. Taxonomy (NCBI): domain Eukaryota; kingdom Viridiplantae; phylum Streptophyta; class Magnoliopsida; order Asparagales; family Amaryllidaceae; genus Agapanthus; species Agapanthus africanus. Next base: position 822,502,197 of record CM057338.1, on the reverse strand, counting down.
GAGAATCATATGAAAACTAAAGTAAACTACTTTACTTCTAAGTGAACTAGAAATACAACCTTTGTAGATCGGTCCTTCACTTCATAAGCTCCTTATAGTAGTCCCTTCGCTGTGTTGATGGAACTCCCGGACTCTTGCATGGCTTCTCAAGGCGAAAGGAACGTTCTTTCTTGAAGTCTTCGAGGCCGAAGATGATCTACGTCGAGAGGATACTAACACAAGCTACTACTTCACTAATGAGAGATTAGTGAAGCAAACACCCTATACTAAAGTGCTAATCTAGTAGAGGATGATGAAGTAGGAAGTGGGCTCACTTTAGTTTTATTTTTCTCACAATATTTTCTCTCTTTTAGAAAAGGTAGCAAGCTTTTCTCAAGGAGGAAGAAGAAGAGCTCAAGAGATGAGAATGAACTAATGAGATGAGAGAATCAACCATGAGTGAGTTTGTATCATATACTAACTCATGTAGAGATATAACCATGGCTACATTATAATGGTTAGGTTAATTAATTATCTTAAGTAAAACAAAACTAGTGGACTAAGTCAATGCATCCACAAACTTCATGAAGCTTCATGCATGTGAGCTCATTATCCACTAATTTTGGAATTACTTTAAATACTAAAACCTAACATTATAATTAGTATGGTGTAAGTCTCATAAACCCATGTAGTGTGTATCAACAACCATGATACAAAAAGAACACAATTAATATATATCACATATATAATAAGTGTGCACATGTGAGAATAAATAAATGCTTAAGTGAGCTAACATTAGTTAATGTAATCTAATATATCACATATACAATTATACATTAAATTATCAAATCAACTCTTGATTTAATAATCCGGCTATATCACTTATAACCGACTAATATAATCTGTATCAACTTATCGAATCAACAATTGATTCGATAACTCGGCTATATCACATATAACCGATCGATACGAAAATCGCGAGAATGAAATGCGGTATCACATACTCGCATTATTCTCGGTCCCGCAAATATCACATATGTGCTCCTACTTCATTTTGCCTGAGCCAGTAAAACCTCTATGTAGGACTCTAAAGACTCGTCAATACGCCGGCAGTAGGTGATGATCACATCAAGCACCCATAAGACGTCGGCGGTACTAGTTGGAAGTAACGGCTACCCGGGTATTGAACGATCAGAAGATCAGCAAGCAAGCCCGCTCCAACTCCTGTAAAAGCCTATCGGTAGCACTACCGTACAGTCCGGTCTCCTCGTCTGATATGTCGCATATCAAGTCTAGGGGTGGTAAACGTCAGACCCCAATAACCGATAAGTCATGCTGATATGAGGCTCATAACAGGTCGAGAAACTACTGATAACACTTACCAGTAAATCTCTAAATCAGCCCTGGCCAGGGACTTCCCTGTTATGGCCAATCGAGCACAGCGCAACATCAACCCCCAATACCGGGAGAGAAGAAAGCCCACCTATCGCTCATTTCCTCCATGTGACTCGGGACTGTACCCAAAAACCACCATTTTGCACGTCATCTTGAACGTGGTAAGGTGGAAATCAAAGCACAGTGGGAATCATACAAGACTCTATGACGATCTCGGGTCTACAGACTAATCTGTACTAGTGTCACCAGAGAACTGCCATCTGACGTGAGGTATAATACCATCTGGGAGTTCTCGGCGAGTCCGTCCAGTGTACCCAGTCTCCACTGAGCACACGTATACCATCTCTGATGTCAAACACCAATGGATATAGGATCATGCTTCACCCATCTCATGGGTCGAGAAGCGTATATGCTAGTCTACTGATTTAATGATGGTTGTTGTGATCAAAATATTTTTACCGCAATCAAGAACGGCGTTTCTTGGTAGCTAGCCGGTGAGTACGAGTCGGTCCACAGGGATGTTGTGTATTTCCTAATTGTTCTAACGAGTTAATTCCAAACGGTGTTGGGATAATTATCTCTAAAAACTAAGTTGATTTAGACTAGGATTTAAAATCTTGCTAGGGTTAGGTTTAGGTTAAGTTTGGAAAGTTAAGATTTCCCACCGCTTTCCATGCCCTAATTTAGATCTCTTTAGGTGTTATGGTAATAATTAATAAAGAGGATTAGGACGATCGAGAAGAAACGATGTTTCTTCCTCTAGGTCCTTGTCCGTCCTTTCTTAATTATTACCGTAACCTCCATGGAAAACATGCACAACCAGTCTTTTATACTACGGTATCACCGGTACCTCCTGGGTAGGGTGCCGTAGGGAGCGGTATGTGTATGTATGCATGAAGTCCTATTAATTAATATGTGATGGACAAGAAAGGGGTGAAAGATTTGCATCTCACAAACCTTCCCTATTCCTAACCCTAACAAGCGAGGAACTACTCACTCATTAGGGGTTCGATAAAAGACATATTTTTATTTGAGTTTTCGATTTAAAAAGACTAACTATCTAAACTACGGCAGATTAATAAAAAGTTCTAATCTAATTTAAACTAGGACAGATAATAAATCTATACTAGGGAAAAAATAAAAATTAAGAACTAGGGCAAATAAAAAGAACCTACTTACTTTATTGATGCTCTCAAAACATTACAAAAGATTTCTGAATTTTTGATCAATGAAAAAAGGCATACCTCAAAAAGAAGCTTAGGGCTTCAATTTATAGATCATAGAAACCCTAGGGTTACATTCGATTCACGTCTGCATTTACAATTTTACCCCCTAAGAAACCTAGTCAATGCACCGCCACGCCGCCACAGAAATTTCCACCGACCCGAGCTCAACACGGCCGCGGAACCGCGGCCAAGTGCCATGTTTGGCCGCGGATCCGTGGCCAAAAAGGAGGCTTGTTGTCTGCTTTTTGCTATGCTGCTTCTAGTTGCATTTGTCTTCCTGTTTCTTCGGTTGGTTCTTCAGAATGTCTTCTGGTTTTCTTCCAGTTTTTCACAGTGCATAATGTCGTGGACTTTTACCATTTGCTTCGTGTCGAAGTCTTGAACCTTGCGCCGTCTTTGTGCGTTGTGAACTTGTTCATTGATCTTCATTGTCCCTCAAAATGTAGGCATGATCAAGATTCCACCATTTATCGGTCGTAGTCTCACTTTTGTATCATCTTTTCATCAATTTCACTTTTTTTGTTCCAAGAACCTGTAACCTGCAACTATGTAGCAGACATGGATCAAAAGCACCTGTTTATTTGTAAAATGAATAAGAATGGGGATTATAAGAATGCAAAATTATGGTATGAACAAATACCCCCAAACTTATCTTTTGCTCGTCCTCGAGCAAACCTAGTTTTATTCTTGAAAAAGACCTAGCCTCACTTTCGCAAGGAAACGCGATTGCACAGAGCTCGTGCAACTTGCACAGAGCTCGTGCAACAAGCCATTAAACCTCTAGGTGTCCGTAGTAGGAGGAGTGTTGTCTCCTAGGGGTTTTCAGCGGATACTACCCACAAAATCCTATCAATTTGGCTTATCGACTTTTATTCTCCAATTAGGTTTTCTAACAAGAACTCTATTATCTTCGACTCAGAAATTATCCACCCATATTTTTCACGCTTCCTTATCATTTAACTTAAGATTGTATATGTTCTGTAGACTTACTTAGCTTTTAGCATCTTTTAAGTTTTCCTTCTAGGGTTCTATCTCAACTTAGGAATTTTTATCATCTCTATTAAAGATATAAGTCATATTTTTCATTCCTATCTCTTATCTAAACCCCAATCACATATCCCTACGTGTGTGTATATATCACCCCTACACTTGGAAATTCAAATCAAGCTATCATACTCTTGTCCGTCGTCCAAAGCACTTAATTTTTAGATGAAATTTGCTCACATATCTTTCATGGGATCGTTAATACTTCTTGAGGTACCAACAACCGATTACAAAATGTGTTTAAACATTAAAGCACAATTCCTAGTCTTGTAACACCTAAGGCTTTAGCAGTAACTCCCAAACCGGTTGGTCTAAGGCACTAGGTGATGAAGCACCCTCGCTAAATATTTTTTTTTCTATTTTTGCAGCCTTAAGTAATTACAAAAACCAGTGTTCATTTTTTTCTTTATTCACACTTGTATTTTATTTTATTTTTCTTCGTACTAAGGACTTTAGACAAGAGCATTTCAAGGTCTCTTCTACTATTCCAAGTTTCAAGGTTCGTGTTTGTGCAATTTGTAGGGTATATATTTTCAGAATTTAGACTTAAGCTTAGGAATTATTTTTCAAACTTATACTTTAATAAAAATATCAATACTTTTCCTTTGTTTTAACTTAGCCCAAGAAGTCAACTCGAAATTTGCCTCTTTCTAAATAAACTACAAAAACATATACTTTCTACCGTTAAATTTTTATGGAAGGTTATTTTTAGGGTTTTTAATTTACTAAGTCTAAGATCTAGTTGTTCCTAGCTAGTTAACCTATTTGTCAAACTCAAATCAATTAAGGCCAAAGTTGAATGTTTTAATTTTTATAATTTTTCAAATTTTTCAGTTTTTTATTTGATTTTCATTTTTCTATTTTCTTTATTTTCAAATTTTTCAATTTTTATGATTTTTATATAAGGATGCAATGCAGAATTTAAACATGCAAAAGAAAAAGAAAAGATATATACAAAAATTAAAAAAAAGGTATGCAATGCAAAAGATAACTATATACAACCACCAACTCCCCCAAACTTATCCAAAGCAGTGCCCTCACTGCTCGGCCCCACGCCGCGCTCGCGAGCGTGAACGTGAACGCTCCTCCCTAGCCAGCAGGGTTTGAATCCCCCGCTCTACCTCCGTCAACCGACGGTCGTGCTCCCTCGCTGTCACCCTAAATTGCTCTCGCAACTCATCAATGCCCCTAACTGCTCTCCGCATCAATTGTGCATGTTATAGGGGGGTCATTTCTCCTTCGCTCGCGGCCGAGCTAGAGCTAGGAGTTCGGACGAATACATTCTCCGCCGGTTCGGTTCTAGACCACACATTTGTCAATCGAGAATAGGACGTAGTAACGCCCTCAATAAGAGGTCTAACCGGAATGCCTCCATGCATATAAATTTCTAACTCCTCCATGGGGAGGAAATATCGACATAATTGTGTAACCAGCATGGGACAAGGGTAATTTGCGGCTCGTTTTCCCGCACCTAAAGAGTTTAGCAATAGTGTGCACATGTCGAAATGGGGGGTTCTTAGTCATAAGAGTATGCACAATATGCAAGGAGGGTGTAAAAAATGTTGTGTTATGGGAGCTACCGAAAATATTATTTTGTGCTCATCGGCACACAGTCAAAACATTCGCGAAAAGGGTTCGCGCTTGGATACCCTTACGCGGCTCCCTTGAGCAATCGTTGCCCATCAAGGGCATGTAATCCTCAAATTGCAAGGGTTGATCATGTGCAGGTATGTGAGGGATTAGTGTGACTTCTTGTATGATATCCCTATCTATGATAATTTCTCGATCACCCCATTGCAATTTAATAAACCCAAATTGGTTGAGGCACCCATCCTCCATACACTCGTAAAAACGAGTGACTAAATCCGGCAATGCATACGCATTAGGGTGATTATAAATCAGAAAGTTCCAACCCTGACGCGCAATTTCATTTGCAAAATAACAACCGTATAGCTCATATGAAAAAACTTGCGAAAAATCGCGTTCTAGATGCATGCTGTATGTCATGATGTGTTCTACAGATCTAAAAATTGAAAAACGGAGGGTGTTTTGAGCAAGCGTACCTCCCCTGAAAATTTCAGGGGGCGAAGAACAGAGACGGCGGCGGTTGCGCGGCGGGAGCAGGCTATGGCGGCAGAATCGCGGCACGATGGAGGGATCTCTGCTGCAGAATTTTCTTGCGGCAGCGCTAGGGTTTTTAGGAGATGAATATTAGGGTTAAGAGCAGAGAAGGGGGTCGGGTCCTTTAAATAGGGAGAATTGATGGACATTTGCAGATAAACCCCTCTCAAAAGAGGAATTTATTTGCAAATAAAAATTTTTATTTATTTATTTAATCTGCAAATTTACAAAAATGTCCAAAAAAATTTTATATTTTTTTTTATTTTTATGTTATTTTGTATTTATATATTTACAAATGATACATACCCCCAAACTTGTGTGAAACAAAGTGTTAGCTAGATGATCGAAAATTTGGGGGCAAAATGGAGGAATATCAATCAGTGTAACTCGGCTCCTGCAAAAACAGAAACTCCTCCGACGGGTCCGCTGTGAGGAACGGTTTGAGTCGATGTCCGTTCACTTTAAACAAAGTACCGTCCTCCGGGTTTTCTAAGTCAACCGCACCGTGCGGATATACGGTGCGTACCAAAAACGGCCCTTTCCATCTAGATTTGAGCTTGCCGGGGTGGAAGTGTAACCGAGTGTCATAAAGCAAAACCTGTTGACCAGGTTTAAAAGTTTTGCGCATAAGGTGTTTGTCATGGAACACCTTAGTTCGGTTTTTAACAATGACAACATTATCATAAGCCTCATCCCGCAGCTTTTCTAGTTCATTTAATTGCAGCTTTCGATTGCTGCCCGCATCCCCAATCGATAAGTTCAACTCTTTAATCGCCCAAAATGCCTTGTGCTGAATCTCAACTGGGAGGTGGGAAGCCTTCCCATAAATAAGCTGGTATGGAGACATACCAAGATCGGTCTTGTATGCAGTACGGAAAACCCATAGTGCATCAATCAGTTTGTAGGACCAATCTTTACGGTTTTTAGAAACCATTTTCTCCAAAATTTGTTTAATTTGCCGATTCGAAACCTCGGCTTGCCCACAGGTTTGAGGATGGTGTGGTGTTGACAATTTGTGACTAATGGAATATTTGCGCATTAAGGACTCAAAAGTCCTATTGCAGAAGTGAGATCCATTATCACTTATAATTGCTCGAGGGTGCCCAAACCGAGAAAAGATATTTTCTTTAAGAAATCGAACGACAACCTTGTTGTCATTCATTCGGCTAGGCACAGCCTCGACTCATTTTGACACATAGTCAACAGCCAAAAGAATATACACATTCCCAAAAGAATTGGGAAATGGTCCCATGAAGTCTATTTCCCAAACATCAAAAATATCCACAACCAAAATTGGTTGGAGCAGCATTTCGTTTGTCCGCGATATCTGGCCCAAGTGTTGGCACCGGGAGCATGTCTTGCAATATTCATATGCATCTTTAAAGAGTCGTGGCCAGTAGAAACCACACTGCAAGATCTTTTCGGCTGTCTTTTTGGGGCCAAAGTGCCCGCCACACGCTTGATCGTGGCAAAAAGACAGCACACTCTTAAACTCGTTTTCAGGTACACACCGACGAATGATTTGGTCGGAACAGTATTTAAAGAGATACGGCTCATCCCAGTAAAAGTGTTTTACTTGGGACAAAAATCGGAGTTTATCCTGTTTCGACCAATCTTTAGGTATCAAGCCGGTGGCCAAGTAGTTTACTATATCAGCGAACCATGGTTCGCATGACACGGTTAAAAGTTGCTCATCGGGAAAAACATCTTTAATTGGAATTTTAAGTGTAGGCGAAGAAGGAAGTCGTGAAAGGTGATGACTACATTTTCACATCCTATTTTTTCCCTTATGACAATGTCAAACTCTTGTAGCAAGAGGATCCAACGTATTAACCACGATTTAGCATCCTTCTTCGCAAAAAGGTGGCGAAGAGCTGAATGGTCCGTGTACACAATCACTGGAGAGCCGATTAAATAAGGCCGGAATTTTTCAAGTGCAAACACAACGGCTAAAAAGTCTTTTTCTAGTTGTTGTGTGATTCAGTTGGGCCTCATTTAATGTTCGGCTAGCGTAATAAATTACGTGCGGCATCTTATTAATGTGCTGTCCAAGAACAGCACCAATGGCGAAATCAGATGCATCGCACAAAATTTCGAATGGATGTGTCCAGTCGGGAGATGAAAGAATGGGCGCAGAAATGGGTGAGTGTTTCAATGACTCGAACGCTTCCATGCAAGTTGAGTCAAAATCAAATGTTGTGTCCTTGGCCAATAAAAGAGTCAAGGGTCTAGCTATCTTGCTAAAATTCTTGATGAACCGTCTATAAAAACCGGCATGGCCAAGGAAGGCTCGGATGTCTTTGACGCATTTAGGAGGAGGAAGATTGGAAATGACTTCAATTTTGGCTTTATCAACCTCTATGCCATTTTGCGAGATGACATGTCCTAAGACAATACCCTCTCGTACCATAAAGTGGCACTTCTCCCAATTTAAGGTGAGGTTCTTATCCCTACAGCGGGTAAGAACTGCGTCAAGGTGTAGCAAACACTCGTCGAAGGAGCACCGAAAATGGAGAAATCATCTATAAAGATCTCTAAAAAAATTCTCCACCATGTCAGAAAAGATCCCCATCATACACCGCTGAAATATAGCGGGTGCATTGCATAACTCAAAGGGCATGCGACGGTAAGCGAAAGTAATGAAAGGACAAGTAAATATGGTCTTGTCTTGATCCTTTTCGGTGATGGGGACTTGATTATAGCCAAAATAGCCATCCAAAAAGCAATAAAATTCGTGCCCAGCCAATCGTTCTAGCATTTGGTCAATGAAAGGTAAAGGAAAGTGGTCTTTCCTTGTCGCGGCATTGAGTTTTCTATAGTCGATGCAAACTCGCCATCCAGTTTGGGTGCGAGTAGGTATTAACTCATTTGCCTCATTGGTTATGACCGTAATACCCGATTTCTTTGGGACAACATGAATGGGGCTAACCCACTGGCTATCCGAGATAGGGTAAATGATGTCACTATCAAGACATTTTACAATCTCCTTCTTGACAGCCTCCTTCATTATGGGGTTGAGGCGTCTTTGTGGATCCCTTACTGGCTTGGCATCATCCATCATGTGTATATGATGTTCAACTATGAGGAGACTAATCCCCTTGATGTCCGCCATAGTCCAGCCAAAAGCTTGCCGGTTGTTTTGCAAGACCATTAAAAAGGCTTTCTCTTACTCGAGGGCTAGAGAGGCCGATATGATAACGGGAATGGTCTCATTCTCACCTAGGTAAGAATATTTAAGGTGAGACGGCAAAAGCTTTAGTTCGAGTTTAGGAGGAGAAACAATTAAAGGTAACATTGGTGTAACTGTCTCAAACTCGAAGGATTCCATCAACGGTTCAAATCGAGTGTACGCAACCGAGTCGGATGGTTCAACTAACTCATCCAAAAAATTAAAAGACTCAAACTCGAGTGGTGAGTCCTCAAAATCGTCCAAAAAGGTGAAACACTCGTAGTTGTTTTTCGGCGTGAAAGCTGTGTCAGATTCTAGGAGGAACGCACTAGAGGCGTCAAAACTGCTGTGGTCGAACAGAAATTTTTCGATCTCACAGTCCTCCTGTGTGATCTCATGGATCGAGCAAACATCAAGTATACTATCATTAGGCTCGGAGGGCTGATTCCCCAACTTAAAAATATTGAGTTCAATTCTCATATTTCCAAAAGATAGATTCATTGAACCATTACGACAATTGATCACCGCATTAGAAGTCGCAAGGAATGGCCGACCAAGTATCACCGGAATTTGACTCTGGGGGTAAGCTACAGGTTGTGTATCCATAACAATGAAGTCAACGAGGAAAATGAAGTCCCCTACTTTAATTAACATATCCTCTAACTCACCCCTAGGATGGGTGATGGATCGGTCGGCCATTTGGAGAGTACAATGAGTGGATTTAAGCTCTCTAATACCTAATTGTTCATACACTGAATAGGGTAGCAAATTGACACTAGCACCAAGATCTAATAGTGCTCTATTGATGTTCTTGTCCCCAATTGTTATCGAAATTGTAGGACAGCCGGGGTCCTTATGTTTTTGGGGTAAAGATTGGACAAGAGCATCACTAACAGCACTAGCCATGAAAACTTTCTTTGGTACTTGTGACTTCCTCTTCTTGGTTCATAAGTCCTTTAAGATTTTCGCGTATGAAGGGACTTGTTGGATTGCATCCAAGAGAGATATGTTTATGCTAGCATGTTTGAACAACTCTACAATCTTCTCCATTTGTGGAGTTGGTTTATTGGATCTCAACCTGTTTGGAAAAGGAACATTTTGAAAATTTGATGAGTCCAATTTCTGTGGAGTAGATTGCTGAGTTGGAGCGGATCCCAGTGTTGGTGTGTCGTGAAGTAAGATGTGGGTCCGTTCGAGCTAGAAGAAACAGAGCCTTGTGAAGAATGAAGAATAGGCTCTAACGAAGAAGATGAAGATGAAGGAGAAGAAGAAGAAGAAGAAGAAGAAGAAGAAGATGAAGAAGAACCACCGGCAGGGGTGTCATTATTAATACCCACGTTGTTGTGCAACACTTTTCCAGATCTCAACATGGTCACGGTATTTACGTTATGATTTTGCTGTTCATATGCAACATGTGCGTGACCGGGATTTGGCAATGGTTGAGATGGAATCTTTCCCTTTTCTCGCTCGCTCAACGCAGCATTTAGTTATGCACTTTGTGCCTCAATAGATTTGATGCTTTGATCGTGTGAAGCACTGTTTTGTACTAAAAATTGAATGGAAGTCTCCAACCTTGCTGCGGATTGTGTAGATTGCTTTAGAAACGCATCTAGACTTCTTTCTAGTGAGGTACCTTATCATTATTTGGTTGAACAAAATTGTTTTGTGGGTAAGAGTTGTTGGGCACAAAACTGTTCATTTGGTTAGGATAAGGTTGTGGTTGGAAAGGTTGCTGGTATTGAGTTTGTGGAGGTGCTTGTTGTTGTGGAGGAGGAGGCCTTTGAAAGTTGTTGTTTCCTTGGAATTGTTGATTTTGATTCCAAGCAAAATTTGGGTGACTCCTCCAACCCGGATTATAAGTCGAAGAGTATGGATCATTTCTTTGTCGTTGCTGAAAGGCAGCATTGACGTGATCTTGTCCTTGAGCAGGTGGATTGTAAGGACACTCTTCGGTAAGATGTGATGGATCCGAACAACAAGCACAAACAGTTCGTAGGGGTAAAGAAGGGGCAGGAGAAGGCGATGAGATTTTGGTCTCAATCGCTTCTAGCTTTTTCGTAAGTGCGGCCATTTCGGCCTTCATTGCAATCGACATATCTAATTGCTGTATGCCTGCCCTAGGCTGACCAATAGAAGAAGATGGGGTAGTCTTGGTGCTTTCCCACTGAAGTGTTTGTTCAGCAAGATCCTCGAGAAACTGCCAAGCTTCCTCGCTTGATTTGGTTAGAAAGTGACATTGACAGATGGTTTCCAGCAACTGCTTCGTTGCTGGGTTCAATCCTTCATATAATGCTCGGCAAAGTTGCCAATTTTCGATACCATGGTGAGGGCATTGAACAAGTAAGTCTTTAAATCTTTCAAAACACTTCCAAAAGGGTTCGGAAGGAAGCTGGGAAAATTGAATAATCTCATTGAGAATTCTCGCAGTCTTGTGATGTGGATAAAACTTTTTAAGAAAAGCTTTAACAAACTCTTCCCAATTTTTAATTGAGTGCGATGCTGTGCTGTATAACCATTTCTCGGCTAAGTCACATAAGGTGAAAGGAATGACCCTTAGCCTTATAGCATCATCTGAAAGTTGGGTTGTCTTCATCATTGCGCAACCGTTTTGGAATTTGTTTATGAAGATATAGGCATCTTCAGATTCCAGTCCATGAAATTTTGGCAACATGTTGATGAAGTGTGGTTTGATCTCAAAGTTGTCCCCATTTGCCGGTGGGAGTGAAAGACAAGTAGGTAAGGCGGTGCGAATAGGGTAGAAAAGATCCTGGAGCGCGATTTGTTGGGGCACTTCAACAGGCGGGTGTTGTGGGTTATTCGCACCTAGCGGAGGTGGAATCAATCCCGCGGGTAAGGGGTTATTAGGATTAAATCCCGACATCTCCTTAGAAGACGAAGAATTTGAAGGTGAAGGTGAAGGTGAAGAAGTGGAATGAATTTCGACTTCAGAGTCGAAAGCGTCGTCGGTCGGTACCAACGAGACACGGACTAATTGGGCGCTAGTGTCTTTAGTCCAACCGGACATACACTAAAGAGGTAGTGCAGTCAAAAAGGTGAAAAACAGAATGTGGGGGTAAGAAAACATCAATGAGAAGAAAGTGGGGTGCACGGATTTCTTAGCGACAAGTTGCAAGTTTTTGTAAAAAAAAATCTTTTTCTCTTTTTATGTTTTTTTTTATGTGGAGCTTTTTTTGCAAAAAAGATTTTCGATAAAAGGCTTAGACACACGTTCAATCAATCACAAATGCACAATCAAACCTAGATCTAGGGTCACCTAGGTCAGCTAGACAGCTCATAACTGTTCCAAAGAGCAAGAAGTAGGACCTCAAACCGCCTCTTCACCGCCAATTGTGGCCAGGTAAGCACAAGTAGAGAAAGGAGGGATCCGCTCACGAATCATCGTGAGACGGGCCTTTTAAAGTTACCTTTCACTACCTGTCTAGCCTAGGCACCACAAAGTCAGGTTAGGATCAACGGTCGATGCCTACAACTATTCCTTTGTCCTATTGAGCGCAAAGTCCTTAGGGCTGAGTCTAATCTTTTTTAATTAATTGATGGTCAATGCAATATGCCTTATGTGATTTTTGGGGTCCTGGGAAGGGTGATGAAATCCCCACCCAATCTGGATTGGTGTTCAAGGCCCTTAAAGTCAATTTAATATCCAAAGCAGTAAACACAATCACTTGCAAACAATTTTTTTTTAGCGGCGCAAAAAATCCTACACAAGATCAATTATTGGAGAAGAGGAGAAATTTTTGGCGCAAAGAATCCTGCAGGTAAATTTTACAGAGGAGATATCAGGGGTTCAGAGAAGGAGAAAGGGAGCTTACAGAGATTTTTCCACCTGCTGACGTCACCTAGGCGCGGCGGATGCGCGGCCAAAAGGCGGTTGCGGCGGCGGAATCGCGGTCTACTTTACGGTTCAATTCCCGAAAATTTTTATGCTGCTCTGTTCTTATTTTCCTCTGTTGTTCAGATCTGCCGTTTTCTGTTTTGATCTCTGGATTTTTCCAGATCCGAACTCGTTCGTCGATCCTGCAAAATTCACACGAAACGCCCTTCAAACAATAACAAGATGATAAAAAAAATTATATTTTTTAATTTTTATGATTTTATATTAACCCAAAATTGCAAAAAGAAAATACTACGCCATCCCCGGCAACGGCGCCATTTGATTTAATGATGGTTGTTGTGATCAAAATATTTTTACCGCAATCAAGAACGGCGTCGCTTGGTAGCTAGCCGGTGAGTACGGGTCGGTCCACAGGGATATTGTGTATTTCCTAATTGTTCTAACGAGTTAATTTCAAACGATGTTGGGATAATTATCTCTAAAATCTAAGTTGATTTAGACTAGGATTTAAAATCTTGCTAGGGTTAGGTTTAGGTTAAGTTTAGAAAATTAAGATTTCCCACCACTTTCCATGTCCTAATTTAGATCTCTTTTGGTGTTATGGTAATAATTAATAAAGGGGATTAGGATGATCGGAAAGAAACGATATTTCTTCCTCTAGGTCCTTGTCCGTCCTTTCTTAATTATTACCCTAACCTACATGGAAAACATGCACAACCGGTTTTTTATACTACGGTATCACCGTTACCTCATGGGTAGGGTGCCGTAGGGAGCAGTATGTGTATGTATGCATGAAGTCCTATTAATTAATATGTGATGGGCAAGAAAGGGGTGAGAGATTTGCATCTCTCAAACCTTCCCTATTCCTAACCCTAACAAGCGAGGAACTACTCACTCATTAGGGGTTCGATAAAAGACATGTTTTTATTTGAGTTTTCGATTTAAAAAGACTAACTATCTAAACTACGGCAGATTAATAAAAAGTTCTAATCTAATTTAAACTAGGACAGATAATAAATCTATACTAGGGCAGAAATAAAAATTAAGAACTAGGGCAAATAAAAAGAACCTACTTACTTTATTGATGCTCTCAAAACATTACAAAAGATTTCTAAATTTTTGATCAATGAAAAGAGGCATACCTCAAAAAGAGGCTTAGGGCTTCTATTTATAGATCATAGAAATCCTAGGATTAAATTCGATTCACATCTGCATTTACAATTTTACCCCCTAAGAAATCTAGTCAACGCACTGCCACGCCGCCACAGAAATTTCCACCGACCCGAGCTCAACACGGCCGCGGAACCGCGGCTAAGTGCCATGTTTAGCCGCGGATCCGTGGCCAAAAAGGATGCTTGTTGTTTGCTTTTTGTTGTGCTGCTTCTGGTTGCATTTGGCTTCCTGTTTCTTCAGTTGGTTCTTCAGAATCTCTTCTAGTTTTCTTCCAGTGTTTCACAGTGCATAATGTCGTGGACTTTTACCGTTTGCTTCGTGTCGAAGTCTTGAACCTTGCGCTGCCTTTGTGCTTTGTGAACTTGTTCATTGATCTTCATTGTCCCTCAAAATGTAGGCATGATCAAGATTCCACCATTTATCGGTCGTAATCTCACTTTTGTATCATCTTTTCATCAATTTCACTGTTTTTGTTCCGAGAACCTGTAACCTGCAACTATGTAGCAGACATGGATCAAAAGCACCTGTTTATTTATAAAATGAATAAGAATGGGGACTATAAGAATGCAAAATTATGGTATGAACATCTACTCTGGTATATCGATGCCCTGTCTCGATACACCCATGACTAGGAACATTAATGGATGAACTTATGGACTACCATGGCCCCACTAGTATGATCTGCGTCATAATCCCGGTAGTCAAGTACACATCCTAAGGAATTTACCAACATGTAACCATAAGACAGTATTAAGAGACAAGTATACATGTTAAGATAAAGAGCAACCAAATAGCATACTATCATGTCAAGAAAGAAAGTCCTCTCTATATATGTCCAAGCATCCACTATAATATACATCATATGTACAATAATGGCCCCTAGGGCATACATACAACTAACAATCTCCTACTTGCACTAGGGCCAGCTGCTGTAGTATCGCATACCCAGCATCCCGAAGAGTCTCTCGAACTGTATCTGGGGAATGGCCTTCGTGAGTGGATCCGCAGTGTTGTTCTTCGTGTCAACTATCTCCCGACCTCGATCTCCCGGCGATCAACTATCTCCCGGATCAGGTGATACCGCCTCAGAATATGCCTGGATCGCTGATGGGACCTGGGTTCCTTCGCCAAAGCCATCGCTACATTGTTATCACAATACAAAGGTATTGGATACTCAATGGATGGAACCACTCCAAGTTCAGTTATGAACTTCTTCATCCAGACAGCCTCTTTGGCAGCATTGTTGGCAGTGATGTATTCAGCCATCATGTGTATATGATGTTCAACTATGAGGAGACTAATCCCCTTGATGTCCGCCATAGTCCAGCCAAAAGCTTGCCGGTTGTTTTGCAAGACCATTAAAAGGGCTTTCTCTTGCTCGAGGGCTAGAGAGGCCGATATGATAACGGGAATGGTCTCATTCTCACCTAGGTAAGAATATTTAAGGTGAGACGGCAAAAGCTTTAGTTCGAGTTTAGGAGGAGAAACAATTAAAGGTAACATTGGTGTAACTGTCTCAAACTCGAAGGATTCCATCAACGGTTCAAATCGAGTGTACGCAACCGAGTCGGATGGTTCAACTAACTCATCCAAAAATTAAAAGACTCAAACTCGAGTGGTGAGTCCTCAAAATCGTCCAAAAAGGTGAAACACTCGTAGTTGTTTTTCGGCGTGAAAGCTGTGTCAGATTCTAGGAGGAACGCACTAGAGGCGTCAAAACTGCTGTGGTCGAACAGAAATTTTTCGATCTCACAGTCCTCCTGTGTGATCTCATGGATCGAGCAAACATCAAGTATACTATCATTAGGCTCGGAGGGCTGATTCCCCAACTTAAAAATATTGAGTTCAATTCTCATATTTCCAAAAGATAGATTCATTGAACCATTACGACAATTGATCACCGCATTAGAAGTCGCAAGGAATGGCCGACCAAGTATCACCGGAATTTGACTCTGGGGGTAAGCTACAGGTTGTGTATCCATAACAATGAAGTCAACGAGGAAAATGAAGTCCCCTACTTTAATTAACATATCATCTAACTCACCCCTAGGATGGGTGATGGATCGGTCGGCCATTTGGAGAGTACAATGAGTGGATTTAAGCTCTCTAATACCTAATTGTTCATACACTGAATAGGGTAGCAAATTGACACTAGCACCAAGATCTAATAGTGCTCTATTGATGTTCTTGTCCCCAATTGTTATCGAAATTGTAGGACAGCCGGGGTCCTTATGTTTTTGGGGTAAAGATTGGACAAGAGCATCACTAACAGCACTAGCCATGAAAACTTTCTTTGGTACTTGTGACTTCCTCTTCTTGGTTCATAAGTCCTTTAAGATTTTCGCGTATGAAGGGACTTGTTGGATTGCATCCAAGAGAGATATGTTTATGCTAGCATGTTTGAACAACTCTACAATCTTCTCCATTTGTGGAGTTGGTTTATTGGATCTCAACCTGTTTGGAAAAGGAACATTTTGAAAATTTGATGAGTCCAATTTCTGTGGAGTAGATTGCTGAGTTGGAGCGGATCCCAGTGTTGGTGTGTCGTGAAGTAAGATGTGGGTCCGTTCGAGCTAGAAGAAACAGAGCCTTGTGAAGAATGAAGAATATGCTCTAACGAAGAAGATGAAGATGAAGGAGAAGAAGAAGAAGAAGAAGAAGATGAAGAAGATCCACCTGCAGGGGTGTCATTATTAATACCCACGTTGTTGTGCAACACTTTTCCAGATCTCAACATGGTCACGGTATTTACGTTATGATTTTGCTGTTCATATGCAACATGTGCGTGACCGGGATTTGGCAATGGTTGAGATGGAATCTTTCCCTTTTCTCGCTCGCTCAACGCAGCATTTAGTTATGCACTTTGTGCCTCAATAGATTTGATGCTTTGATCGTGTGAAGCACTGTTTTGTACTAAAAATTGAATGGAAGTCTCCAACCTTGCTGCGGATTGTGTAGATTGCTTTAGAAACGCATCTAGACTTCTTTCTAGTGAGGTACCTTATCATTATTTGGTTGAACAAAATTGTTTTGTGGGTAAGAGTTGTTGGGCACAAAATTGTTCATTTGGTTAGGATAAGGTTGTGGTTGGAAAGGTTGCTGGTATTGAGTTTGTGGAGGTGCTTGTTGTTGTGGAGGAGGAGGCCTTTGAAAGTTGTTGTTTCCTTGGAATTGTTGATTTTGATTCCAAGCAAAATTTGGGTGACTCCTCCAACCCGGATTATAAGTCGAAGAGTATGGATCATTTCTTTGTCGTTGCTGAAAGGCAGCATTGACGTGATCTTGTCCTTGAGCAGGTGGATTGTAAGGACACTCTTCGGTAAGATGTGATGGATCCGAACAACAAGCACAAACAGTTCGTAGGGGTAAAGAAGGGGCAGGAGAAGGCGATGAGATTTTGGTCTCAATCGCTTCTAGCTTTTTCGTAAGTGCGGCCATTTCGGCCTTCATTGCAATCGACATATCTAATTGCTGTATGCCTGCCCTAGGCTGACCAATAGAAGAAGATGGGGTAGTCTTGGTGCTTTCCCACTGAAGTGTTTGTTCAGCAAGATCCTCGAGAAACTGCCAAGCTTCCTCGCTTGATTTGGTTAGAAAGTGACCTTGACAGATGGTTTCCAGCAACTGCTTCGTTGCTGGGTTCAATCCTTCATATAATGCTCGGCAAAGTTGCCAATTTTCGATACCATGATGAGGGCATTGAACAAGTAAGTCTTTAAATCTTTCAAAACACTTCCAAAAGGGTTCGGAAGGAAGCTGGGAAAATTGAATAATCTCATTGAGAATTCTCGCAGTCTTGTGATGTGGATAAAACTTTTTAAGAAAAGCTTTAACAAACTCTTCCCAATTTTTAATTGAGTGCGATGCTGTGCTGTATAACCATTTCTCGGCTAAGTCACATAAGGTGAAAGGAATGACCCTTAGCCTTATAGCATCATCTGAAAGTTGGGTTGTCTTCATCATTGCGCAACCGTTTTGGAATTTGTTTATGAAGATATAGGCATCTTCAGATTCCAGTCCATGAAATTTTGGCAACATGTTGATGAAGTGTGGTTTGATCTCAAAGTTGTCCCCATTTGCCGGTGGGAGTGAAAGACAAGTAGGTAAGGCGGTGCGAATAGGGTAGAAAAGATCCTGGAGCGCGATTTGTTGGGGCACTTCAACAGGCGGGTGTTGTGGGTTATTCGCACCTAGCGGAGGTGGAATCAATCCCGCGGGTAAGGGGTTATTAGGATTAAATCCCGACATCTCCTTAGAAGACGAAGAATTTGAAGGTGAAGGTGAAGGTGAAGAAGTGGAAGGAATTTCGACTTCAGAGTCGAAAGCGTCGTCGGTCGGTACCAACGAGACACGGACTAATTGGGCGCTAGTGTCTTTAGTCCAACCGGACATACACTAAAGAGGTAGTGCAGTCAAAAAGGTGAAAAACAGAATGTGGGGGTAAGAAAACATCAATGAGAAGAAAGTGGGGTGCACGGATTTCTTAGCGACAAGTTGCAAGTTTTTGTAAAAAAAAAATCTTTTTCTCTTTTTATGTTTTTTTTTATGTGGAGCTTTTTTTGCAAAAAAGATTTTCGATAAAAGGCTTAGACACACGTTCAATCAATCACAAATGCACAATCAAACCTAGATCTAGGGTCACCTAGGTCAGCTAGACAGCTCATAACTGTTCCAAAGAGCAAGAAGTAGGACCTCAAACCGCCTCTTCACCGCCAATTGTGGCCAGGTAAGCACAAGTAGAGAAAGGAGGGATCCGCTCACGAATCATCGTGAGACGGGCCTTTTAAAGTTACCTTTCACTACCTGTCTAGCCTAGGCACCACAAAGTCAGGTTAGGATCAACGGTCGATGCCTACAACTATTCCTTTGTCCTATTGAGCGCAAAGTCCTTAGGGCTGAGTCTAATCTTTTTTAATTAATTGATGGTCAATGCAATATGCCTTATGTGATTTTTGGGGTCCTGGGAAGGGTGATGAAATCCCCACCCAATCTGGATTGGTGTTCAAGGCCCTTAAAGTCAATTTAATATCCAAAGCAGTAAACACAATCACTTGCAAACAATTTTTTTTTAGCGGCGCAAAAAATCCTACACAAGATCAATTATTGGAGAAGAGGAGAAATTTTTGGCGCAAAGAATCCTGCAGGTAAATTTTACAGAGGAGATATCAGGGGTTCAGAGAAGGAGAAAGGGAGCTTACAGAGATTTTTCCACCTGCTGACGTCACCTAGGCGCGGCGGATGCGCGGCCAAAAGGCGGTTGCGGCGGCGGAATCGCGGTCTACTTTACGGTTCAATTCCCGAAAATTTTTATGCTGCTCTGTTCTTATTTTCCTCTGTTGTTCAGATCTGCCGTTTTCTGTTTTGATCTCTGGATTTTTCCAGATCCGAACTCGTTCGTCGATCCTGCAAAATTCACACGAAACGCCCTTCAAACAATAACAAGATGATAAAAAAAATTATATTTTTTAATTTTTATGATTTTATATTAACCCAAAATTGCAAAAAGAAAATACTACGCCATCCCCGGCAACGGCGCCATTTGATTTAATGATGGTTGTTGTGATCAAAATATTTTTACCGCAATCAAGAACGGCGTCGCTTGGTAGCTAGCCGGTGAGTACGGGTCGGTCCACAGGGATATTGTGTATTTCCTAATTGTTCTAACGAGTTAATTCCAAACGATGTTGGGATAATTATCTCTAAAATCTAAGTTGATTTAGACTAGGATTTAAAATCTTGCTAGGGTTAGGTTTAGGTTAAGTTTAGAAAATTAAGATTTCCCACCACTTTCCATGTCCTAATTTAGATCTCTTTTGGTGTTATGGTAATAATTAATAAAGGGGATTAGGATGATCGGAAAGAAACGATATTTCTTCCTCTAGGTCCTTGTCCGTCCTTTCTTAATTATTACCCTAACCTACATGGAAAACATGCACAACCGGTTTTTTATACTACGGTATCACCGTTACCTCATGGGTAGGGTGCCGTAGGGAGCAGTATGTGTATGTATGCATGAAGTCCTATTAATTAATATGTGATGGGCAAGAAAGGGGTGAGAGATTTGCATCTCTCAAACCTTCCCTATTCCTAACCCTAACAAGCGAGGAACTACTCACTCATTAGGGGTTCGATAAAAGACATGTTTTTATTTGAGTTTTCGATTTAAAAAGACTAACTATCTAAACTACGGCAGATTAATAAAAAGTTCTAATCTAATTTAAACTAGGACAGATAATAAATCTATACTAGGGCAGAAATAAAAATTAAGAACTAGGGCAAATAAAAAGAACCTACTTACTTTATTGATGCTCTCAAAACATTACAAAAGATTTCTAAATTTTTGATCAATGAAAAGAGGCATACCTCAAAAAGAGGCTTAGGGCTTCTATTTATAGATCATAGAAATCCTAGGATTAAATTCGATTCACATCTGCATTTACAATTTTACCCCCTAAGAAATCTAGTCAACGCACTGCCACGCCGCCACAGAAATTTCCACCGACCCGAGCTCAACACGGCCGCGGAACCGCGGCTAAGTGCCATGTTTAGCCGCGGATCCGTGGCCAAAAAGGATGCTTGTTGTTTGCTTTTTGCTGTGCTGCTTCTGGTTGCATTTGGCTTCCTGTTTCTTCAGTTGGTTCTTCAGAATCTCTTCTAGTTTTCTTCCAGTGTTTCACAGTGCATAATGTCGTGGACATTTACCGTTTGCTTCGTGTCGAAGTCTTGAACCTTGCGCTGCCTTTGTGCTTTGTGAACTTGTTCATTGATCTTCATTGTCCCTCAAAATGTAGGCTGATCAAGATTCCACCATTTATCGGTCGTAATCTCACTTTTGTATCATCTTTTCATCAATTTCACTGTTTTTGTTCCGAGAACCTGTAACCTGCAACTATGTAGCAGACATGGATCAAAAGCACCTGTTTATTTATAAAATGAATAAGAATGGGGACTATAAGAATGCAAAATTATAGTATGAACATCTACTCTGGTATATCGATGCCCTGTCTCGATACACCCATGACTAGGAACATTAATGGATGAACTTATGGACTACCATGGCCCCACTAGTATGATCTGCGTCATAATCCCGGTAGTCAAGTACACATCCTAAGGAATTTACCAACATGTAACCATAAGACAGTATTAAGAGACAAGTATACATGTTAAGATAAAGAGCAACCAAATAGCATACTATCATGTCAAGAAAGAAAGTCCTCTCTATATATGTCCAAGCATCCACTATAATATACATCATATGTACAATAATGGCCCCTAGGGCATACATACAACTAACAATCTCCTACTTGCACTAGGGCCAGCTGCTGTAGTATCGCATACCCAGCATCCCGAAGAGTCTCTCGAACTGTATCTGGGGAATGGCCTTCGTGAGTGGATCCGCAGTGTTGTTCTTCGTGTCAACTATCTCCCGACCTCGATCTCCCGGCGATCAACTATCTCCCGGATCAGGTGATACCGCCTCAGAATATGCCTGGATCGCTGATGGGACCTGGGTTCCTTCTCCAAAGCCATCGCTACATTGTTATCACAATACAAAGGTATTGGATACTCAATGGATGGAACCACTCCAAGTTCAGTTATGAACTTCTTCATCCAGACAGCCTCTTTGGCAGCATTGTTGGCAGTGATGTATTCAGCCTCCATCGTCGAGTCTGCAACGGTTTCCTGCTTGGAACACTTCCAGCAAACCGCCCCTCCATTGAGGGTAAAGACAAATCCCGAGTGCGACTTAGAGTCATCCTTATCACTCTGGAAGCTCGAATCGGTAAAGGACTCCACTTGGAGTTCTCCGTTACCATACACCAAGAGCATCTCTTTAGTCCTTCTCAAGTACTTGAGAATGCTCTACACAGCTATCCGGTGACTCTCTCCAGGATCTGCTTGATACCTACTCACTACACTTAGTGAGTGTGCTACATCGGGTCTGGTATATAGCATCGCGTACATGATAGAGCCTACTACCGAAGCATAGGGCATCCCTTGCATGCGAGCTCTCTCCAAATCAGTCTTGGGAGACATCTCTTTGGAGAGAGTGAGTCCTGAGATCGTGGGTAAAAACCCACGTTTGGATTCTTCCATACTAAACCTCTTTAGTACGGTGTCAATGTACCTGGATTGGGACAATCCCGGTATCCGTTTAGATCTATCTCTATAGATCTTAATCCCCAAGATGTAGGAGGCATCCCCTAGATCTTTTATTGAGAATCTTTGTGATAAGAAGAGCTTGACCGATTGCAGCATAGGAATATCATTTCCTATCAAGAGTATGTCATCCACGTACAATACGAGGAAGACAACCTTACTCTCTGCCACATTCTTGTATATACAAGGTTCATCTACGTTTTTGACGAAATCAAACTCTTTGATAACGAAATCAAAACAGATGTTCTAACTCCGCGATGCTTGGTTTAACCCATGGATGGATTTAAGCAGCTTGCACACCTTTCCGCTGCTCCTACTGTCTACGAAGCCTTCTGGCTGAGTCATGTACACGCACTCTTCCAAATCACCATTCAGAAAGGCGGTCTTAACATCCATTTGCCAGATTTCGTATTCATGGTATGAAGCAATGGCAAGCATGATCCGGATGGATTTAAGCATAGCCACTGGAGAAAAGGTTTCGTCATAATCCACACCTGGTCGTTGACGAAAACCCTTTGCAACAAGTCTAGCTTTGAAAGTCTCCACTTTCCCATCTACACCAAGTTTCTTCTTAAAGATCCATTTGCTCCCAATGGGTTTTACCCCTTCAGGAGCAACTTCCAAAGTCCATACTTTGTTGGTGTACATGGATTCCATCTCAGATCGCATTGCATCCAGCCACTTCACAGAGTCCCCGCTCGTGATGGCCTGCTCGAAGCTAATTGGGTCATCATCCTCCACGATGCAATCCTCACTTCCACCATCAATGAGAAAACCGTAGTATCTCTCAGGTGGATGAGGAACCCTACTAGATCGGCGGAGAGGCTGGGGTTCATTGGGAACTACTGAATCCTCTGGTTCCACTAAATATTCAGTTTCAGTTTGTGTAGCCGGAATCTCTTCCGGTTCTACCTCGTTTCTATTAATTTCCTTTGCAAGAAATTCCTTTTCTAAAAAGGTGGCATGTCGAGAAACAAACACCTTTTGTTCCTTCCTATAGTAGAAAAGATATCCATGTGAATGTTTGGGATATCCTACAAGCTTGCATAAAACTGACCGTGCCTCGAGTTTGTTCGAATTTTGTCTTTTGACATAGGCCGAACAACCCCATATCTTAACTCGTTTAAGACATGGTCTCTTCCCACTCCATATCTTATATGGTGTGGTGGGTACAGATTTAGATAGAACTTGATTCAATAGGTATACTGCTGTCTCAAGCGCATAACCCCAAAAGGAAATAGGCAACTTAGCGGTGCTCATCATAGAGCGCACCATATCCAATAGGGTGCGGTTCCTCCGCTCCGATACACCGTTGTGCTGTGGTGTATAGGGAGGAGTAAGCTGAGAGAGAATCCCATTCTCTTTTAGAAAGTCCAGGAACTCCATGCTCAAGTATTCACATTCTCGATCAGATCGAAGGATTTTAATACTTTTACCCGTTTGGTTCTCAACTTCAGATTTATATTCCTTGAATTTCTCAAAAGCTTCAGATTTGTGTTTCATCAGGAACACATGTCTGAATCTTGAGAGATCATCAGTGAATGTAATGAAGTATGAAGAACCATTCCTGGCATATATAGATATGGGACCGCATAAATCATTATGTATCAGTCCCAAGAGTTCCGTAACTCTTTCTCCGTGTCTTGTAAACGGAGTTTTGGTCATCTTGCCTTTGAGACATGACTGGCAAGTGTCATAAGATGAAAATTCGAACGGATTCAAATATCCATCCTTATGCAACTTAGCTAGTCGTGTCGCATTGATATGAACTAATCTACAATGCCACAAGAAGGATTCGTTCATTTCTGAACTCTTCCTCTTGTGTGTGTTTTGTACATTAAGGACTGTAGTTTGATCTAGAACGTATATGCCATTATTTAACGAGCCTAATCCAATCAACTTTTGATTCAAGAAGATGTTCATAACATTATAATGTACTGCAAAATTATATCCTTCTTTGCTCAGTAAAGAAACTGATATAAGATTGCATATCAGGTTCGAAATGTAATAGCATTCGTTCAGAATCAATGTATTACCATTTGGTAATACAAGGTGATATTCGCCAACTGCTTTGGCTGCAACATTTGCCCCATTCCCTACTCTTACGGAATGATCACATACTCCCAGTTCTCTACCTTTCCTTAGCCCATGTAACATATTACATATGTAGGATCCCGATCCGGTATCTAATACCCAGGACGTAGAGTGAACCGAGAAACAGTTCTCAACAACTAACACACCCGAAGAAGATGCATCAACATACTTATTCTTCGTTTGGGCGGCATGGGAAGCCGGATATGTCCCTATTCCATGTTCAGTCTTATAACAATTATAAGAAAGAACGGAACCAACGTTCCCCAGCACAGTATAACATGCGGGTTCGGTCAATACATCCATATTATTATCTTGATTAAGACGTGACATGGTCGCTACCTGGAGAGAGAGAGAGAAGAAAACACTTTAGCGTATGCTCTTGCAAGATCAGATTGATTATTATTTTATCTAATCAGGATGGCTCCCACTGTTTTTATCAAGTCTTCCTTCAAACCCTAAAAGGAAAGACTAGCCGGGATTAATTACACCCTACAATTTCGCCAATCTTTCATCCAGGCCAGTGCCGATAATTTGAGGGAGGTTCCCCGTGCTTTCACACGGACCTAATTAAAATAAACCTCCTTTACCCAGAGGCATAACCCCGTTGACACCTTTCTAGACACCTACTTGATCGGCTAATTGTCCTGTGTAAAACTCTCTCAGGAGTAACCCTTACTCGCGGTGGGTATCGGGGTCCAACTATCTCATAGAAGGTATGCAATCTCATTGTAAATTTCAATATTTGAAATTCCCAATAATATTTTGCCCCTAACCCCCTATGACCTTGACAAAGGCCAACAAATCATAGGATGCTAGTCAAGTTCAACCCGTCATTTCCTGATTGAATCAAACCCACCCGCATGACCCTTGACAAAGGCCAACAAGGTCGTATGACTAGCCTAATCCAATCTGCATCATATACATGAGCAGATAAGCACCATTCATCTACCGCACACTACGCCTTGACAAAGGCTAACAAACGCAGCATGAATACTAAACAGTCCTTATCTGAAATGACGGAGGGCTACGACAGGTTTTTCAGAAAAGCTATTGCGTAATGAACTTGATATCGTTGTAGAATCGAGTGAATTTTGAAAAGTAGTGTTTTTTAGGCTTTCACTAGTTTTGCTAAAGAGGTCACTCCCGGTGAAGAGATCTCGGCTCTTTCCTTATCGAATAAGTTGCAGGATATTTCATAAATATCACTGTGCAAAGCAGAAACTATAAAAGCAATCAAAAGAAAAACCGAGTGTTGTAGCATCTGCTAGCTTTTGCTAAAGAGGTCACTCCCGGTGAAGGGATCTCGGCTCTTTCCTTATCGAATAAGGTGCTGGATATTCTATAAGGAATACCGCTATGCAAAGCAAAAACTAGAGCTACCTTTTTTGAAAATTTGATTCTACAACATCTTTTAGGTTTCTTTTCTTTCATTAATCACATTAATGAAGTCCCATCATTTAAGCTTCCTAAGCATCACAGAAGAACGAAAATACAACGTACGCTTATGCCGTCCGCATTCGCCACAGTGTCTCGTTATGTACCGTTAGGTTACTTAACTAACGGCATACCCAGACGGGACTAGCACGGGTGCAAAACATAAGCAACGTCTACATATATCTCATATATAATGTATATCCATTCGTCTCAGAATCCACAGTGATCACATCACAGAGTGCAGAAGAAACATATGAAATATTGGATATACTAGGAGGTCTGTGTTTTATTTTGAGCCTGTATAAAACACGGATTCCACGGTCACGATGAATAGCCAAACCCACATCCCTAGACCCCTACGAGAGCGGCAAGCAATTCTACCAATTCTAGAGTTAGGAGACCCGGACTCGACTCCTCGAGTTGGTCTCCCACTGAACTCTAGAACCCGGTTACTTGTGCTCCCCTCCTTGGGTCTATCCTAATGTGGAAAAGTAAATAATATACAACAACGGTAACATCTTCCTCAACCCGGAAGTGCCCCAATAAAAGAATATTACATACATTGAATTTTACATGAATGAAAATAAAAACTCTCATCTCACATAAAACCCTTGGCTATTCAAAACACGACGATCCAATATAACATATACAACAACACATAACATCGCATGTCATCAACGTAAGTAAATATGCGTATCCCAATTGTCGTTGATATATAGCAACGAAACCGGTGATACATCACATATTACACTTACGGTCGCAGAAAAAGCTAGACGATGTTAAACATTTCGATCAAATCAACAAACACCCACAATTACCCAGAAGAGCTCAACACCTGAGCAAAGTTAAAGTACCCAAAAACGTGCCACAGTACCTATAATCCAGCCGTAGAATAGCCAAACCAACGCCTCACCTATGACACCGCGGAACTACGGTAAACCCTAAGGTTCAGTCGCGGTTCCGAGGGCATAGAATCGAGTTAAGGTTTTTGTTCTTCTAGAGGGTCCATAGAGTCACTTGCACGACTATCAAATATAATTAATTTAAGAAAATTCCAACACTTGGAAATTTTCAGCGAGGGTTAAAGTAGGTATTTGATATCCGATCGAACTTTTTAACACCATCCAAAGTAACCCGAAAACAGTTAGAATTACGACTACGAAACACTCCGAGTTTCCTTTATAGTAAATTAACATCACATGAAAATTTAGCAAAAATTAAAAAAAAACACCTGAAACACCAAAACCCAGAGCACAGAACATGAAAAAAATTTGGGACCAAAATACCCCACTGGGGCCGACCTGCTCGAAAATTCCCCCCATGTCCTCGGCCAAAATCCGAGCACAGGGTCCCAATTTTCTTCCATGCTCCTATATTCACTCAAATATGATTCTGCACTTGTTTGAAAAATTTTTAGAGCAAATTTAAAAATCGACAGAATGCAGGTTTTAATGTTTCAAGTTTCGGAGTTCGTTTCAGTTTCGTAATCTAACACAATCTGTTTAATTCTCTATCTAGGCTCTAATACCACTGTAGGGTTTCTATGAATGACAGCAAGGTTTCGGGAGGCATCGTCCATGCCATTTTCAAACTTTTGCCGTTTTAAAGAACCCTAAACTAGAATCGATAACTAGAGAATCATACGAAAACCAAAGTAAACTACTTTACTTCTAGGTGAACTAGAAATACAACCTTTGTAGATCGGTCCTTCACTTCATAAGCTCCTTGTAGTAGTCCCTTCGCTGCGTTGAAGGAACTTCCGGACTCTTGCATGGCTTCTCAAGGCGAAAGGAACATTCTTGCTTGAAGTCTTCGAGGACGAAGATGATCTACGTCGAGGGGATACTAACATAAGCTACTACTTCACTAATAAGAAATTAGTGAAGAAAACACCCTATACTAAAGTGCTAATCTAGTAGAGGATGATGAAGTAGGAAGTGGGCTCACTTTAGTTTTATTTTTCTCACAATATTTTCTCTCTTTTAGAAAAGGTAGCAAGCTTTTCTCAAGAAGGAAGAAGAAGAGCTCAAGAGATGAGAATGAACTAATGAGGTGAGAGAATCAATCATAGGTGAGTTTGTATCATATACTAACTCATGTAGAGACATAACCATGGCTACATTATAATGGTTAGGTTAATTAATTATCTTAAGCAAAACAAAACTGGTGGACTAAGTCAATGCATCCACAAGCTTCATGAAGCTTCATGCATGTGAGCTCATTATCCACTAATTTTGGAATTACTTTAAATACTAAAACCTAACATTATAATTAGTATGGTGTAAGTCTCATACACCCATGTAGTGTGTATCAACAACCATGATACAAAAAGAACACAATTAATATATATCACATATATAATAAGTGTGCACATGTGAGAATAAATAAATGCTTAAGTGAGCTAACATTAGTTAATGTAATCTAGTATATCATATATACAATTATACTTTAAATTATCAAATCAACTCTTGATTTAATAATCCGGCTATATCACATATAACCGACTAATATAATTTGTTTCAACTTTTCGAATCAACACTTGATTCGATAACTCGGCTATATCACATATAACCGATCGATACGAAAATCATGAGAATGAAATGCGGTATCACATACTCGCATTATTCTCGGTCCCGCACATATCACATATGTGCTTCTACTTCGTTTTGCCTGAGCCAGTAAAACCTCTATGTAGGACTCTAAAGACTCGTCAATACGCCGGTAGTAGGTGATGATCACATCAAGCACCCACAAGCCATCAGCGGTACTAGCTAGACGTAACGACTACCTGGATATTGAACGATCAGAAGATCAGCAAACAAGCCCGCTCCAACTCCTATAAAATCCTGTCAGTAGCACTACCGTACAGTCCGGTCTCCTCGTCTGATATGTCGCATATCAAGTCTAGGGGTGGTAAACGTCAGACCCCAATAACCGATAATTCATGCTGATATGAGGCTCATAACGGGTCGAGAAACTACTGATAACACTTACCAGTAAATCTATAAATCAGCCCTGGCCAGTGACTTCCCTTTTATGGCCAATCGAGCACAACGCAACATCAACCCCCAATACCGGGAGAGACGAAACCCCTCCTATCGCTCATTGCCTCCATGTGACTCGGGACTGTACCCAAAAACCATTGTTTTGCACGTCCTCTTGAATGTGGTAAGGTGGAAATCAAAGCACAATGGGAATCACACAAGACTCTATGACGATCTCGGGTCTACAGACTAACCTGTACCGGTGTCACCAGAGAACCGCCATCTGACGTGAGGTATAATACCATCTGGGAGTTCTCGGCGAGTCCGTCCTGTGTACCCAGTCTCCACTGAGCACCCGTATACCATCTCTGATGTCAAACACCAATGGATATGGGATCATCCATCGCCCATCTCATGGGTCGAGAAGCGTATACGCTAGTCTACTCTGGTATATCGATGCCCTGTCTCGATACACCCACGACTAGGAACATTAAAGGATGAACTTATGGACTACCATGGCCCCACTAGTATGATTTGCATTATAATCCTGGTAGTCAAGTACACATCCTAAGGGCTGTACCAACATGTAACCATAAGACAGTATCAAGAGACAAATATACATGTTAATATAAAGAGCAACCAGATAGCAACTATCATGTCAAGCAAGAAAGTTCTCTCTATATATGTCCAAGCATCTACTATAATATACATCATATGTACAATAATGGCCCCTAGGGCATACATACAACTAACATACTATTCAAGTATGGTACCATTTTAAAATTGAAAAGAATGGTTTTAAAAAACCAAGTATTGGATTTTCTCTCTCTAAGGATAGTTCATTATTTTCTTCACTTGAGTTTTGAGCTCTCCTCGCCATTTGTGCTTCACTCCTCTCTTGAGTTTCATGGTTTCCTCCACCTTCATCTATCACCTCCTCTCAACCCTCTCATGTGTTGAGAATCATGAGAGGAGGTGAGATGAGATAGCCAAACACTTTAGAACACTCACTGCATACTAAGCTTTCTAGATTGGCAACCTAGAAACCCTAGTTGCTTCACTTGCATCCTTGATGTGAAGCTATAGCCATTACTACATCTCTCGGGTGGATCGTCTTCGACGAAGGAAGACCGGCGGCAAAGCTCAACCGGACATGCCTCAAGGAGCTAAGGAGGAAGATGGAAGACCGAAAGACTTGGCTCTTTTGGTATAATCTTTCTAACTTTTAGTTTAGCTCATATGCATTTTTTGTTATCTAGAGCTTATGGATCGATCCGGGTTATAGGGTTGTGTTAGCGCCGGTTTTAGAAATTTTTGTTCCGCATTTAGCCACGGATTGATGGTCGGGGCGCTTGCATAACCCAACACTACTGTTCTTTGATTACTATCCTACCACGGCTCAAAAGAGTTGTAACAATCCTAAACTTTCTGTACAATTTTTTTCAAAAATACAGAAAAGGGTATTTTTGCCTGAGCATAATTTATAAGTTTGTGTTGCTTTTTAATAGCAAGAAGGAGCTTGTAGCTCATTTGGTAAGACCTTACACTACTGATCCAAAGCACCAGAGTTCAAATCCCATTAGCCACATTATTTTTTAATTAATTTTCTTTTAAATTTCTAGAAGCCCAAGAGTCTACACATGCTAAACCCGTTAAACCAAAAGTCACATATAAAACAAACTGGTCCGGGGGGTAAACCAAATGACGACGGACACTTGGAAAAGAGCCCCGACCCGACTCGGCCGGCGGATCGGCCGAATCGGCCTCCGCTGCTGGCCGAACTCGGTCGAATCCGAGTTGGTCCTATATGAAACTTGTGTCTTTTGGTATTCTCTTAACCCCTGTACACTTTAAATATTCTGCACATTAACAGAGCTTTTTAAAACTTCATTAAA
Source organism: Agapanthus africanus (assembly GCA_030015575.1). Classification (NCBI taxonomy): domain Eukaryota; kingdom Viridiplantae; phylum Streptophyta; class Magnoliopsida; order Asparagales; family Amaryllidaceae; genus Agapanthus; species Agapanthus africanus. The sequence goes on along the minus strand of CM057338.1, from coordinate 822,471,670 downwards.
CCATTTTTTTAAATACAAAATTTAATACAATTTCTCACACCCTTTCATCTACCCTAACCCTAGTTTTTCCTATAAATACCACCCCTAAACATACCCCCCTCACTCACAAATTCTGTCCAAACTCTAAAGAAAACTCTCTAGAAATTTTGTGTGCAAGTGGAGTTAGCGAAGGGCGAAACTCCGGCGAAACTCCGGCGAATTTCCGACGACGGCCCTAGGAGCTCCCGGCGACGAAACGACGCACCAGAACCTACTTCCACTCCCCCTTCCTAATTTCTAAGCTCCAATCCAGTAAGTCCCTCCTCTCTCTTCTCTTTTCTATTCTACAAACTCGTATTTCTAAAACCCGATGGAAGCAAAGTTAATCCGACTTCCGATTCGGTTTTCTTTAAAAAGTTATGATTTTCTTAAATACAATAATACCAAACTTGCATGTCATGACTATCAATCATTAACAAAACATCATGAACAAGTTTCATAGCAAAATATTTCATATTGTAATTCATATCGCACTTTTTCGGTAAAATACCATATAGTTCAGTTTTGACATTAAACATCATATTTCTTGCTATACCTTTAAATAGATCACGAGGTAATGACCTACCTCCTCACAACACTCATATGAAAAATAGCACGATACCTATCGAGAACATAGAATACAGGAAAATGCAATTTTACATATAAATATATTTTACTATTAAAACCGTTTTCTACAAGATTATGTATTTTAAACAAATCTTTGCAAAGCGCCGCTACAACCCATTTGGGGAACCCGTTAGGGATGGTGCGGATTATCGCACATCCTCGGGCTTAGTAGTGCGAGATGCAGACCTACGCAAGGAGCATTCAGTCTCGAAAGATTTTAAAATATAAATATCTTAAGAAAATGATATTTCTAGAAAAATAATAAATTAAAATTATTTTATATAAATATATATATATATGTATATGTATCATCAAAATATCTATTTTTGTGATAATATAAATATTCCAACTTTTCTAAATCACCAGAATCACTTTACATGAAAATACCATGCAATTCCATACAAGTTCAACACTTTACAATTAAATACCATGTATTATGAAAAATAGGTTTATTCACTAAAAATGTCACAATGATAAAATATATATCAATGAAAACTCTAAAGACGATAATAAAATACTTGAGGTGTATTTTGAAAATTATACAAAATTATTTTTACATAAAACCCCCCTCAAGTTTTATAAATTACAATAAGGACCCTAGTAAATATAGGTTTAAGCGGGACCAGTCTCTTGAGCCTCAGGGAGCCGGAGATATGGGTGCTTGCCTATTTAAGGTAGACAACTTAACAAACGGTGTTATCAACACAGTAATCGTCTTTAAAAAAGACACAAATCCTGTCGCCCATATGCAGCGGTTACCGATAATACCAAAACCTAATTCAGGACTTCAATTTCTTTTCTAATTGTTTTGACTCAGACTGAGTCTCATTATAATAATCTGACTTGAATATGATTCAAGTACAAACTACAATTCAACATGAATCCATGAATCCATGTATTCAATCTGTACAATCTATACAATCTATATAACTTGACTGAACCGAACCATGGATATATATTCCATTTACATGATTATCGAGTACCTCCATTTCCATTTATACTATATCATGGTTTCGGTAAGTCTTCAATTTACAATACAAGTCTTCCATTTACATTTACAAAACAGTACAAACAACACCTTACAATTTACTACAAACAATACAATCAAGACATCACGGGGTTTAAGGGGTAGATTGGTACGGAAGGTGTTAGAAGTGGGACGAGACTGCAACTATTAAGACACCTAACCTGAATTCATTTGCTGTTGTACCGTGGCATAAACGGTTCCTTGTACTCCACTTGCCTTTAGTCTCTGGCATATAGAGACTCCACTCGTATACACTGGCATCCTTCTGTACCAAGCTACAAATAACAGCGTTAACATTAAATACAATAGTATACAATATAATACAACTTTAAAAGCTACTCTCTCTCTCTCTGTCTATTCTACTTCTCCCTTATCTTTAGGACTTACCGAGCGATTGTTCGCTGACGACATTCCTTCTTTTTCTTCTTTGGAATGTTGTCAGGTGGATCGGACCTTCAGGAGATCGAGCCCACCAGCACTGAAGACTTGGACCAGTTTACCGAAGACCCAGAGCTGTAGCCACTTATACTTATTTTATTTCATTTTAGTACTTTCCATTTCTGTTATGCCACTGTTTAGGCATTGCTTTCATTCAGATATATTTACTTTTCCATATACTGTTAAAGAATGTTAATAAATAAAGCTGATGTTCATTACATTTGTCTCTTATGTATATTTCTTTTATATTGCTTAGTTACGCTTAGCGTATTTACTTCTGAGTAAATACGTAGCGGCTAGTCGCGTCCTCTGCCCGTACACTGGGAAGCGGGACGTGACCGGTTTTTTTGGTGGCCCATGCAGGTCTGAGCTGTATGGAACACTACCATGCAGTTCCGTTCTGCATGGATAACCTAAGCAATATAAAACACAAGAACCGGCAACTAAAAATATTCTTTACAATCAATACTCCTTGAATCTTATCATTTCATATTCTTTGAATCATATAGTTTGAATCTGTCCTAACCTAAGTTTTTCATTCAAGGTTATGGATTCCCCGAACAACACCAGCACGAATGTCAACAACACTCCACCACCACTACCACTCACACCTGTCGTCCCTGCTCCGATCAACGAGCAGACGGTTCTTCTTGAGGAAATCCGAAGCCTCCTGGAAGGACTGCAGCAGATTGCTATATTATTGAACCGACCAGAAGCAGAAGTAACCGGTATGAAGCGCTCTGCCACCCAGATAGCAGGAGGAGCCTATCCTATACAACCTTCAAAACCCAAGAGACAGAAAAAAAACAATTAACCGATCAAGTTCAAGTTTTTGTTTCTACTGCAAGAGGACCGGACACTTATGGAAGGATTGTAGGCGGGCAAAAGGCCTGTGCGTAGTTTGTGGCGCATCCGATCATAGAATTGGAACATGTCCCTATAGACGCAACTCAGCTCACACACCCACCAACTATCCGCAGCGGCCAGCTATCCAGGCTCATGCACCTCGTCTTGCACTCACAGCTCCACTACCTACACAGCCTACTCGCCAATTCCAACAGGCACTGAGAAACATGCCCCAAAGACAGAGGAATGTGCCCACAGTTAGGAGGAACGTGTCCCGGCGACAGGCTTATACCATAGCGGCTGTAAAAGCCGAGACAGTTGACTAAGCTAACACTAGTAAGTCTCTTTCATATTTTAAAACCCTTATATCACTTTGTTATTTTTCATACACTATCGGTACTTCAGTCACCGAACTTTCCTTGAATCTGTTACACTTTCCTTTTACAAATTTCGAGGACGAAATTTTTATAAGGAGGGTAGAATGTAACAACCCTAAACTTTCTGTACAACTTTCTGTACATTTTTTTTCAAAAATACAGAAAGGGGTATTTTTGCCTGAGCACAAGTTATAAGTTTGGGTTGTTTTTTAATAGCAAGAAGGAGCTTGTAGCTCATTGGTAAGACCTTGCACTACTGATCCAAAGCACCAGAGTTCAAATCCCATTAGCCGCATTATTTTTTAATTAATTTTCTTTTAAATTTCTAGAAGCCTAAGACTCTACACGTGCTAAACCCGTAAAATCAAAAGTCACATATAAAAAAAAACTGGCCCAGGGGGTAAACCAAACGACGACGGACACTTGGCAACGAGCCCCGGCCCGACTCGGCCTGACTCGGCCGGCGGATCGGCCGAATTGGCCGCCGCCGCCAGCCGAACTCGGTAGGATCCGAGTTGGTCCTACATGAAACTTGTGTCTTTTGGTATTCTCTGAACCCCTGTACACTTTAAATATCATGCACATTAACAGAGCTTTTTAAAACTTCATTAAACCATTTTTTAATACAAAATTTAATACAATTTCTCACACCCTTTCATCTACCCTAAGCCTAGTTTTTCCTATAAATACCACCCATAAACACACACCCCTCACTCACAAATTCTGTACAAACTCTCAAGAAAACTCTCTAGAAATTTTGTGTGCAAGTGGAGTTAGCGAAGGGCGAAACTCCGGCGAATTTCCGACGACGACCCTAGGAGCTCCCGGCGACGAAACGACGCACCGGAACCTACTTCCACTCCCCCTTCCTATTTTCTAAGATCCAATCCAGTAAGTCATTCCTCCCTCTTCTCTTTTCTATTCTACAAACTCATATTTCTAAAATCCGACGGAAGCGGAGTTAATCCGACTTCCGATTCGGTTTTCTTTAAAAAGTTACAATTTTCTTAAATACAATAATACCAAACTTGCATGTCATGACTATCAATCATTAACAAAACATCATGAACAAGTTTCATAGTAAAATATTTCATATTGTAATTCTTATCGCACTTTTTTCAGTAAAATACCATATAGTTCAGTTTTGACATTAAACATCATATTTCTTGCTATATCCTTAAATAGATCACGAGGTAATGACCTACCTCCTCACAACACTCATATGCAACATAGCACGATGCCTATTGGGAACATAGAATACGGAAAAATGCAATTTTACATTTAAATACCTTTTACTATTAAAACCGTTTTCTACAAGATTATGTATTTTAAACAAATTTTTGCAAAGCGCCGCTACAACCCATTTGGGGAACCCGTTCGGGATGGTGCAGATTATCGCACATCCTCGGGCTTAGTAGTGCGAGATGCAGACCTCCGCAAGGAGCATTCGGTCTCGAAAGATTTTAAAATACAAATATCTTAAGAAAATGAGATTTCTAGAAAAATAATAAATAAAAATTACTTTATATAAATATATATATATATATATGTATCATCAAAATATCTATTTTTTTGCTAATATAATATTCCAACTTTTCTAAATCACCAGAATCACTTTACATGAAAATACCATGCAATTCCATATAAGTTCAACACTTTACAATTAAATACCATGTATTAAGAAAAATAGGTTTATTCACTAAAAATGTCACAATGATAAAATATATATCAATAAAAACTCTAAAGACGATAATAAAATACTTAAGGTGTATTTTGAAATTTATACAAAATTATTTTTACTTAAAACCCTCTATAGTTTTATAAATTACAATAAGGACCTTAGTAAATATAGGTTTAAGCGGGACCAGTCTCTTGAGCCTCAGGAAGCCGGAGATATGGGTGCTTGCCTATTTAAGATATAAAACTTAACAAACGGTGTTATCAAAACGGTGATCGTCTTTGAAAAAGACACAAATCCTGCCGCCCATGTGCAGCGGTTACCGATAACACCAAAACCTAATTCAGGACTTCAGTTTCTTTTCTAATTGTTCTGACTCAGACTGAGTCTCATTATAATAATCTGACTTGAATATGATTCAAGTAAAAACTACAATTCAACATGAATCCATATATTCAATCTGTACAATCTATATAACTTGACTGAACCGAACTATGGATATATATTCCATTTACATGATTATCCAGTACCTCCATTTCCATTTATACGATATCATGGTTTCGGCAAGTCTTCAATTTACAATACAAGTCTTCCATTTACATTTACAAAACAGTACAAACAACACCTTACAATTTACTACAAACAATACAATCAAGACATCACGGTGTTTAATGGGTAGATTTGTACGGAAGGTGTTAGAAGTGGCACGAGACTGCAACTATTAAGACACCTAACCTGAATTCATTTGCTGTCTTGTACTCCAATTGCCTTTAGTCTCTAGCATATAGAGACTCCTCTCATATACACTGGCATCCTTCTGTACCAAGCTACAAATAACAGCGTTAACACTAAATACAACAGTATACAATATAATACAACTTTAAAAGCTACTCTCTCTCTCTCTGTCTATTCTACTTCTCCTTTATCTTTGGGACTTACCGAGCAATTGTTCGCTGACGACTTTCCTTCTCTTTTTTCTTTGGAATGTTGTCAGGTGGATCGGACCTTTAGGAAATCAAGCCCACCAGCACTGAAGACTTGGACCAGTTTACCGAAGACCCAAAGCTGTAGCCACTTGTACTTATTTCATTTCATTTTAGTACTTTCCATTTATGTTATGCCACTGTTTAGGCATTGCTTTCATTCAGATGTATTTACTTTTCCATGTACTGTAAAAGAATGTTAATAAATAAAGCTGATGTTCATTACATTTGTCTCTTGTGTATATTTCTTTTATATTGCTTAGTTACGCTTAGCGTATTTACTTCTGAGTAAATACGTAGCGGCCAGTCGCGTCCTCTGCCCGTACACTGGGAAGCGGGGTGTGACAGGATTCGTGCAAATAAGTAGTAGTTGAGTGCAGTCCCGAAGCACTCGGAGGCAGTGGCGGTTAGATAGGATTCGTCTCTCCCGGTATTGGGGGTTGATATCGCGCTGTGTTCGGAAGGCCATTACACAAAGTCCTTGGCCAAGGCAAGCGAGATTTACTAGTAGGTATTCCAGTAGTTTCTCAGGGTGTTTTGGGCTACACTCCGACACGACTTATTGCGCTATTAGGGGTCTGACGATTACTGCCCCCTAGGCCCGATATGCGATACTCTTAGACGAACAGACCGGACTGTACGGAGATTGTCACATACAGGCTCAGTAGGAGTTCGAATGAGTTAGCTCATCGACCTTCTTATCGACATTACCTGGATAGACGTTATGTACAGCTAGTACCGCTTGCGGCTTATGGTTAAACCCACTGCCAGCGTAGTGTCGAGTTTTTAGAGTCTCACACAGAGGGTTTCCCTGCACCAGGCAAAAGGTGTAAAGGCCGTATGGTTTTACGGCAGGTCTTCGATCATGTACGTGCACTTGTGCGCGTATAATGATCGGAAGGATAATACTAGTAGGCTTTGGTTAAAGCCTGATCCTAATATTATATTGATGGATTATATTCGTCTCTTTGTGTTTGTATTCTTCAGAATCCGGATGCGGGTATGCATATACGGATGAAGGGCGTTCTCATAATTTTATCGGGAAAGCTTCTAGAAGAGGACACCTAATTAGGGTTTGATTTTCTTTTTGGATTAAACAAAATTGGGTAGAGGAATGAGGTGGAGTTTTACATTGAATCTAGCATGGCTACTTGGTGACTCATGTTCATGACTCATCACTAGATATTTATGAAGCATACTTGATATTTTGTTATGATATTTTATCTCTTATATGCTTCATATTTATCAAGAGAGGGCAGCCAAGCTTCATCCAAGTGCTCACTTCACTCTCATTTTCTTCAAGTCTTCTTCTTCTTCCTCTAAACCCTAAAAGCTCTCATGTGTTGAGAATCCTAGGGTTTCAAGAGACAAATCACTCCATCTTCTCACTTTACACCCTCTAGGACTTCTAGTTTAGCGAACTAGAAGTCATAGTTATCTCAGATTCGAGGTAGGAGCCCGGACTATAGACTCTCGGGTAGATCATCTTTGACTCGAGGAGGAGGTCGTCGAGGTTGCCTGATCCGTTTCGATCCTTGGAGGCTATGACGAGGTGGAGGACAGCGATGAAGACCCGAAGGACTTGTATCATGAGGTATAACTTCGTATCATAGTAGTTAACCTCATACCAAGTTATGCTAGTTAGGGTTTAGTATCGATCCTGGAGTTCAAGTCGGTGTTGCGAGCTTTGAAAAATCGTTTTTTGCATATTCCGCCTCCCCGCGAACACGCGGGGTGCGCGACATTGCTTACAATGGTATCAGAGCCTAACTAATCCTTAGCTAACTGCTTAGACAATGTGTAAAACTACGAAACCGAAATAACTCTGAAACATCGAGACAAAGATCCAAGTTTCTGTCATTTTTTTTGAGGCTCTAAAATTTTTTTAAACAATTGCAGAGTGCTCTACTTCTTATGAGATGAACACACACCAAAAACAAGGCTTTTTCACCTATTTTGGACCGGCCATAAGCTCAAAAAAACCGGCTTCACCTTTTTAGTTATGGTGAAATTCTTTGAATTTTGGTCTGTGTTCTAGTTGCTTGGATCTAAGGTCTCAGGTGTTGTTTATTTTTGCCAATTTTGGATATACTGTTATCTTTTTACTATGGCAATACGGAGTGTTTCGAAGTCGTAGTTTTAACGTCGTTTAAAGTTTTAAGTTGTGATGTATGTGTTTGGAAACGTCGACTAATTGCTATACGTCGATTAGTCGAGGTTGCACATATTTGTATTGTTGTTCTTGTTGGTTTATGTATATGAACTTTATTGGATCGTCGTGGATGAATAGCCGGGATGTAAGATGAGGGTTTTCATTCTTTCATTCGATATAAATTTGTAAAGTGATGTAATATTATTTTGCAGGGCACATCCGGGTAGAGGTTGTAGCTACGTTTTATTATTTTCTTTTACTGTTTTCTGCTCCTAGGATAGACCCAAGGTGGGGTGCACAAACTACCAGATACTTTGAAGTTTCGAGTGGCCTACTCATTTTGATGAGGGAGGTTGCTTCACTTCGCATATTTGGCGGGTAGTTTGCCGCACCCGTAGGGGTCTGGGGTGGGGTTTGGCTATTCATCACGACCGTGAAATCCGTCTTTCGTTACAGGCTTAAACGAAACGCGAAATTCCTAGCATATCCAATATGTTCATCTGTGATCTGGAATGCCTATTATTGCGTCAGACGAGTGTTTATTATATATATGCTATATAGTAGACGTTGCTTATGTTTTGCATCCGCGCTAGTCCAGCCCCCGCTCTGGCGTTAGTTAAGTAACCTAACGGTGTTAGATGGGGCCCAGTAGCGAATTCGGATAGCATAAGTGGACATGGTATTTTCGTCTTTTTCTGTGATGATAGATGTAAATGATGGGACTGCATTATTAATGCAAAGCAAACAAACCAAAGTTGAATCGTTGGAACAAATTTTAAAAACCACTCGGTTATTTTAAACAGGAGACTTTTAAATGCGGAGTTTAAACCGCTCCTTTTAAAATCTATCAGGTTCCTTCGATTATATCAAGTTCACTGCGTTCACAGTTTCGCCAAAACCATTCGTAGCCCTTCGTCATTTCAATTGAATATTCAGTAGTATTCAAGCTATGTATTTTGACCTTCGCCAAGGCATAGTGTTTGGTAGCTGCTGGGTATTCATCTATAGCATAGATAGATGCGTTGGTTTGGGACAGTCGTACTACTATTTTGGCCTTCGTTAAGAGTATGTACGGGTGGATTCAAATTAACCCGGACAATGACGGGTAGAACTTGACATGTGACTTATGATATATTTGGCCTTCGTCAATGTCATAAGAGCGTGGGGCAAAAATCCACATCGGGAGTTTCTAAAGAAACTGAAACTTTCTAGTGTTGCATTCCATTTGGAGTGTGATAATGTTGGTAGGATTCCTTCAGGATTATCGCACAATGATATTTAGATCCCGATCCTACTGTGAGTATCCGCTACTCCTCGGGAGATTTTTCACTTAACGATCAATATTATAAACCATGTAGGTGTCTAGAACAGTGTTAGCGGGGCTACGCCTCCAGGGAAAAGAGGTTATTTAATTAAAAAACTTCGCGAAAGTGTCGTAAAACCTCCCTTAAAGTACCGACACGGGCCTGTCCGAACGGTTAAGCAAGTATTGTACGGTGAAATTAATCCTGACTAATTCTTCTTTTATGGTTTGAGGAAGGATTCGAGAAACAGTAGAAGCCATCCTGTTTAGATAAATTAAAAACCAATTTAAACTTGCAAGAGCATCATGCTGAGTGGTTTCTTCTCTCTCTCCTAATTGCAGCGACCAGGTGACCAGATTAGGTTACAATTAGATAATAAAATGACTGAGTTATACTATATTGACTGGCAAAGGTTGGTTCAGATGTCCATTACCTATGACAAGCTGTACCACCCCTTCACTACTCAACCCCCCGCCGTCCCAGGTTCAGTTTACACCGTCGCGGATGTTGATATCCGTAAGACATCGGAAAAAGACAGTGTGAACGCCAAGTGCCTCGTGTTGGCCTCAGTTGATGGTGAAAACCAGAGGCAGCACGAGAAGATGGACTTAGTTTCCATCTTCCTCCATAACAAAGTTTTATATGGAGAGCAATCTCGTATCGCAAGATATGAGACCTCGAAGGAATTACTTAAAGTGAGGTTGGTTGTCGGGTCGTCTATAAGGGACCACGTCCCTACAATGAACAGCTGTATTAAACAGCTCACGGACCTGGAGACTACGTTGGAGAACGAGTCAAGTACTGACTTGATTCTACAGTCTCTACCTTCTATTTACGCCCAGAGGAATAAAGTTATACTTCCAGTAGAGGACACCCTAAAGGAAACCAGGGAGACACCCTCTCTGCTTATTGAGTAATATTCCTCTTCTGGATCCACGGCGAAATCCAAGGGTGAGAAGAAGAAGACCTCCACAAAGCCGATAGGCGGTGTCAGTAAGGTAGAAGGAAAGGATAAGGCAAAAGTTTCGGGGTTAACAGTAAGGAAGGAGGGATGTTCCTATTGTCACGGGAAAGGGCAATGGCAAAAGGGATGCAGGGCTTGGAAAGCCAGAATCCAGGATCAGAAGCACGTTGTGGCTTCGACTTCGGGTGTGTTTGTGATTGAAAACAGTCTGTCAATTAACTCTACTTCCTGAGTACTAGATACCGGATCAGGATCTCATATCTGTAATTCATTACAGGTTTTGAGAAACCGTAGAGTTATCAGGGAAGATGATATGACTCTCAGGGTTGCTAACGGAATAAGCGTGGACGCTGTATCCATAGGGGAATATCACCTAGGATTGACAAGTGGGCAAATATTGATTCTACGTAATTGTTTGTGTGTACCTAGTCTAGTTTGTAAGCGATGTGGTCCACATCCACCTAAATCAAAGTTTGATTATGTCAGGTACACTAGAGCACAGTATATACGTGTTAAATCAAGCTCAGGTTTTCAACGTCCAGAACACACTTAAAAGAAAGTCTCCTGGATTAAATAAGGCTTTCTTATGGCATTGTAGACAGGGTCACATCAATGAAACACGATTGTCGAAGTTACATAGAGAGGGATATTTGGATCCGTTCGAATATCAGTCTTATGGAACTTGTCAATCTTGTCTCATAGGAAAGGTGACAAAGACTCCGTTCACTGGACACGGAGCAAGAGCGAGCGAGCTCTTAGGACTCATACACAGCAACGTGTGTAGTCCAATATCTACAGATGCACGAAGTGGTTATTCCTATTTCATTACTTTTACGGATGATTTCTCTAGGTAAGAACAGGTCTTCTTGATGAACCATAAATCCGAGACCTTTGAGAAATTCCGGGAATATAAGAATGAAGTGGAAAAACAAACAGGCAAAAGTATCAAGACACTGAGATCTGATCGATGTGGTGAATACTTAATTGCCGAGTTCCTGAATTACTTAAAAGAGAATGGAATTCTCTCTCAGCTTACTCCTATATACACACCACAACACAACGGTATATCGGAAAGGCGGAACAGACCCTATTAGATATGGTATGTTCCATGATGAGTAATGCTGAGTTGACGCGATCCTTCTGAAGTTATGCACTAGAATCAGCTGCATATCTTTTGAATAAGGTTCCTACCAAGACTGTACCTACCACACCATATCAGATGTGGAGTGGGAAGAAATCCTATCTTCAGTATCTGAAGATATAGGGATATCCAGCTTTTGTCAAAAAGCAGTATGCGGATAAGTTCGAGACACGTTCAGTACTGTGTAGGTTTGTGGGATACCCAAAGAACTCCAGAGGGTATCTTTTCTATTACGCAGAGGGACAAAAGGTTTTTTGTTTCTCGTCATGCCCACTTTTTAGAAAATCAATTTTTCGAGCGTAATAGAACTGGAAAAAATTCCAGAACCACAAACTATTACTGAAAGTATGGTAGAACCATAGATTTCAAAAGAACCGAACATCTCTGCGCCAATCCGCAAGACTAGTAGGCAGTCTCATCCGCCCGAGTGATACTATGGTTTTCTCATAGACGGGGATCGAGAGGATTGTATCATTGACAATGATAAGCCAACTAACTTCCAGCAAGCCATTCAGAGCGGCGACTCGATAAAATGGCTTGATGCAATGCGGACCAAGATGGAGTCCATGTACACCAACAAAGTATGCACTTTGAACATTGCTCCAGAAAGGGTAAAACCCGTAGGCTGCAAATGGATCTTCAGAATGAAGATTGGTGTAGATGGACAGGTAAAAACCTATAAGGCTAAATTTGTTGCAAAAGGCTTTTGTCAAAGACCTGGTTTGGACTATGATGAAATCTTTTCTCTAGTGTCTATGCTCAAATCCATTCGGATCATTCTTGCTACTGTTGCCTTCCAAGATTTTGATATCCGGAAGATGGACGTAGTGACCGCTTTTCTGAATGGACATTTGGAAGAATACGTCTATATGGGTTAGCCAGAGGGTTTCAATCAGAGTGGGAGCAGCGAGAAAGTGTGCAAGATGCTTAATTCCATTTATGGACTTAAGTAGGCATCGCGGAATTGGAACATCTGTTTTTATGAGACGGTCAAAGAATTTGGCTTTATCAAAAATTTAGATGAACCATGCATTTATAGTATGATTGTAGGGAGAACTGTGGGATTCCCCGTCTAGTACGTGGATGACTTTCTCTTGATAAAAAATGACATTCCTATACTACAATCAGTCAAAGGATTCTTGTCACTAAGGTTCTCCATGAAAGACCTGGGTGATGCCAACTACATTCTGGGGATCCAGATCTATCGTGATAGATCAAAGAGGATGGTAGGACTTTCACAGTCAAGGTATATCAACACCATACTGAAAATATTTAGTATGGACGATTCAAAGCGCGGCAGTCTACCGGCTTGTTACGGAATCACCCTCTCCAAAAGATGTCTCCCAAGACTGATTTGGAAAGGTCTCGCATCACATCTATACCCTACGCTTCTGCGGTAAGCTCTATAATGTATGTGATGTTGTGTACCAAACTAGATGTTGCTTACGTACTCAGCATGCTAAGCAGGTATCAGTCAAACCCATGGGAGAAGCACTAGATAGCAGTAAAGAACGTTCTCAAAGTACCTAAGAAGGACTAAGATGTTCTTGGTGTATGGCGGAAAGACCTCCAGATCGAGGCCTTTGCTGACTCCAGCTTCCAGAGTGATAAGGACGACTCCAAGTCCATGTCGGGTTATGTCTTTATCCTCAATGGAGAGGGGTATGTTGGAAGAGCACCAAGCAGGACACCGTTGCAAACTCAACGGTGGAAATGGAGTAGTTCGCTACATGAGACATCATAAAAGAGGCAGTCTGGATGAGGAAGTTCTTAACTGAACTTCAGGAGGTTCCTTCCATTGTTGGTCTAATACTTTAGTATTGTGACAACATACGGTGCTATAGCTTTAGGGAAGGAACCTAGGTCCCATCAGAGATCCAGACATATCTTGAGGCGGTACCACCTGATCAGGGTGATTGTTGATCTCCAGGATATCGAGGTGAGGAGAGTAGATACGGAGAACAACACTGCAGATCCACTCACAGAGACCATCCCTCAGACAGAGTTCGAGTGGCTATTCGAGATCTTAGGTCTACGATATGCCAATATATGGCCTTAGTGCAAGTGGGAGATTGTTAGTGATATATGCCCTAGAGGCCATTATTATATCATACTGGTTTGTATATTACTTAATGGAAGCTTGGGATATACACGGATATAGTAACAGTCTTGCTTGAAATGGTAGTATGCTATCTGGTTTGTTTCTATCTCAATATGTGCATGTGTTTCTTTTAGCATATCGCTTTTACATATTGGTAGAGCCCTCAGGATGTTTGCTTGATTACCAGCGTTGTGATGGCAGTCACACTAGTGGGGGCTGGGTAGTCTATAAGCACATCCTATACATGTCCCTAGTCGTAGGATTATCGAGACGGGGCATCGATACTCCAGAGTAGACTAGTGTATACGCTTCTCATCCCAGCAGGGGAGATGGTCTGTCCCACAGCTATTAGTATGTCATACTGGAGATAGTATGCAGGTGCTCATTAGGTTATGAGTACACTGGACAGGACTCATCGGGAACTGTTGGTGAGTGTTATACCTATCGTCGGGTAGCAGTTCCCAGGTGACATGAGTACAGCTTAGTCCGTCGACTTGACACTGCTACTTTGCCTCAAGTGTGTTCCCATTATTCTTTGATTACTACACTACCACGAATCAAAGGAGTCTTGCAAACAGCTAGTAATTGGATGCAGTCCCGAAGCACTTGGAGACAGTGGCGGTTAGATAGGATTCGTCTCTCCCGGTATTGGGGGTTGATATCGCGCTGTGTTTGGAAGGCCATTACACAAAGTCCTTGGCCAAGGCAAGCGAGATTTACTGGTAGGTATTCCTGTAGTTTCTCAGGGTGTTTTGGTCTACACTCCGACATTACTTATTGTGCTATTAGGGGTCTGACGATTACTGCCCCCTAAGCTCGATATGCGATACTCTTAGACGAACAGACCGGACTGTATGGATATTGTAACATACAGGCTCAGTAGGAGTTCGAATGAGTTAGCTCATCGGCCTTCTTATCGACATTACCTGGGTAGCCGTTACGTGCAGCTAGTACCGCTTGCCGCTTGTGGTTAAACCCATTGCCGGTGTAGTGTCGAGTCTTTAGAGTCCCGTACAGAGGGTTTCCCTGCACCAGGCAAAAGGAGTAGAGGCCGTATGGTTTTACGGCAGGGCTTCGATCACGTATGTGCACTTGTGCATGTATGATGATCGGGCGGATAATACTAGTGGGCTTTGGTTTAAGCCAGATCCTAGTATTATATTGATGGATTATATTCGTCTCTTTGTGTCCGTATTCTTCGGAATGCGAATGCGGGTATGTATATATGGATGAGGGGCGTTCTCGTAATTTTATCGGGAAAGCTTTTAGAAGAGGACACCTAATTAGGGTTTGATTTTCTTTTTGGATTAAACAAAATTGGGTGGAGGAATGAGGTGGAGTTTTACATTGAATCTAGCATGGCTACTTGATGACTCATGTTCATGACTCATCACTAGATATTTATGAAGCATACTTGATATTTTGTTGTGATATTTTATCTCATTTATTATTCATATGCTTCATATTTATCAAGAGAGGGCAGCCAAGCTTCATCCAAGTTCTCACTTCACTCTCATTTTCTTCAAGTCTTCTTCTTCTTCCTCTAAACCCTAAAAGCTCTCATGTGTTAAGAATCCTAGGGTTCCAAGAGACAGATCACTCCATCTTCTCACTCTACACCCTCTAGGACTTCTAGTTTAGCGAACTAGAAGCCGTAGTTATCTCAGATTCGAGGTAGGAGCTCGGACTATAGACTCTCGGGTGGATCGTCTTTGACTCGAGGAGGTCGTCGAGGTTGCCCGATCCGTTTCGATCCTTGGAGGTTATGACGAGGTGGAGGACAGCGATGAAGACCCGAAGGACTTGTATCGTGAGGTATAACTTTGTATCATACTATTTAACCTCATGCCAAGTTATGCTAGTTAGGGTTTAGTATCGATCCTGGAGTTCAAGTCGGTGTTGCGAGCTTTGAAAAATTGTTTTTTGCATATTCCGCCTCCCCGCAAACACGCGGGGTGCGCGACATCGACTTTCACGATCACGCTGCCTATTCACCGGACACTTCACCCAATGTGGCAGGGATAGCGACTTCCATCGAATGTTATTCCTCCCATAAATCTAAAAGATAGGCATAGAATTGTTGAATGTTTCGATCTCCTTGATGCGCATCCTGGAGTGTCTGATGAAGCCGGTACCCACGCGCTGGTCCTGTCTCAGAAATTGACGAGCAGAAAACAACCACATATATCGAGATGTGAGTGGTCGGGATATGCTCTTTCGAACTGATACAAATACAAAGTGAATGAGATATGTTGTAATTTGTTGATCAGTACGTCCCCACTGTCCATATGAAGACACATGGAAAGTCGAAGCATTAGTGACAAACTCAGATGAAGTTTTATATGTGGCAGATGTAGTGGTGGGTGTAAGAGGACAAGAGAATGTGTCATCAATGTGTCCCCATAATCCTAATGAACAAAGATCTAAACGAACTATAATTGCCTAACCTGTATAATCTCCATCCTCGTCTAAAAGAATATAACAATGAGAAGATGATAAAGTCCCCGTTTGTCTCTTGCGTAGGTATCCATGATAAATTGCCGAGCAAGTAACATGCAACAACAAAGGTAGTTGCGGAGATAGTTTGAGCGGGACGCTCAAGTGGGAAGTTCGAGCGGGAGGCTCGAGCGGGGGCTCGAATGGGACGCTCGAGCAGTGAAAGTTTCGAGCGGCGGGAGGCTCGAGCAGGAGGTAGCTCGAGTTAGTAGCCTCGCGATAAAAAAAAGTTAAGGTTTTGTGTAGCACAAAGAGGTGGCGGTGGCTTTGCAGTTTTGATTACAAATATAAAAAATATTTAGATCTAGATTGAGATCAAATAATTAACTCAGAGCAGAGTTCAATGACAAATACAAATAATATTTTTTGTGACAAACACAAAAGTATTTGTGAGAATTCAAATCAAGATTCGACGAAGAACTCTGGGTAGAGTTCAAATCGAGATCTGACGAAGAATTCAGGGTAGAATTCAAAACAACAAATACAAAGGTATTAGTTCAGACAATGAACTTAATGATGGATCAATCAACGAGTAGAGACCACGACTCTCATACCATGTTACAAATACAAGAAGTATATGTGATGAAAAAGAAAAGGATTCAAAGAGGAATATTATTGATGGTTGATCAGCCTCCCAAAGTACAATACCCTATCTTTCTATAGTGCTAGGGTTAGGGTTTCACCCTCAAAGAGGTGTGAATAGAATACAATAATGGCCCAAAGACCCAAACAATATGTATCTACAATAATACACGTGCACACACGTATACATAACATCACAAACAAATACAGAAGCCATGTGAATATTTCACATGTAGAATACGGAAGACATGAAAGATTGACAGACTTGTCTTACATATAGGATCAGATATGAGCAGTTGAAACTTCTTACAGTTTTGTAAGTTGGAAGAATATTCAATATATGAAAGTTGCATAGCATAAGAAGAGAGACCGTAAACAATGAGGCTCAATATGTTGCCAATACTTTCTGAGGAAATAGTCTGACTTTGATTCTGATGTCTTCCAACTATTTAGATAAAACTGAATGATTGAAACTCGGTTAACTTCCACATTTGAGGTAAAAAGGAGTAAAAAGAAGGTAGGCTCGGATTATGTTATGAGTTGCCTTTTTTTCTCATTGACTAATTTTGATTTGTTTTATTGCGGCATGTGGAAAGTATGTTTGTCATATATTTTGTGATTATCCAAATGATATAGCTAGGTCTGCCAACAAATTAATGATTATTGACTAACTTCATATAATTAAATTAATGCTAGCTAGGTTTGATTTCTAAGTGCTTCTTGATATAAATGATAAAGTTTGTTAGATGCGTGCATTGCTTTTTCGTGTCCCTTTGCATTAAATGGTGAGTGAGAATTTGGGGAAGAACAGGTAAAACTTTTTCCACAACAAAAACACGGTTTTTTTGGGATTTAATTAATGGCAGCTTCATCTGCATTTGCGGTTGAAAAATATGACAATTGAATGAAATTAAGATAGTATTCATGATTAGTGCTGAGATTCCAAGTTAGTGCTTTCGGCGGAAATTCATGGAAATTCATGGGTTCTCTTGTGTGTGGTGTGTATGAATGTGTTGTGTGTGGTGTGTGATAGGTTAGGGCCTACGGGCTAGTGTCCCAAAAATAATAATAATAATAATAATAATAATAATAATTAGTGATGAGATTCTGGCATAATTCTCAAACTCTATAGACATCAAGCTTTCTAGTTTTAGAAAATTAGAGCTCTTCCAAGCATTTGTAATTGGAATTTTCTCCAAATCCTTCCAAGATACGGGAGATGACTTAGTGACAACATGAGCAGACATTGTTCCTCGGACGTGGATGAATAGTTATCATGCTATTGGACAGAAGATAAACTACAGATCAACTGGGAGTCCGAGAAAACTCTCAATTTTATTAAAGCGCAAAAACCATCACGAAAGAAGAGAAAATGACTATAAACAGTCAAACACTAATAATGCAAAAACAGGAATTGTCGGTTTTCATGCTTTAGTTGTGAATAACCAGTGGTCTGATTGAAAGGTGTGGAGAGTTGATTCTGACTTCTGTTCTCTCTCTGTTATATGGATTCTTTTCTTTTTTTCTTTTTAGGCACTGCCCCTGAATCCCTAACATA
This sequence comes from Agapanthus africanus, assembly GCA_030015575.1. Lineage (NCBI taxonomy): Eukaryota > Viridiplantae > Streptophyta > Magnoliopsida > Asparagales > Amaryllidaceae > Agapanthus > Agapanthus africanus. Next base: position 822,453,378 of record CM057338.1, on the reverse strand, counting down.
AGCACACAACATATATAACGCGCGCGCACACACACACCACTCATCCAAGAAACCCTACGAATTTGCCCCAAAAGCGTTAATTTGTAACCACTTCACGTCTTTGGGTTCGAATCCCGCACTCTCCCCAAGAGGGAAAGTGGCCATACCAACTGAGCTACTGCTCATAGGTATGAATCCATTCATTATGTTGAGAAAGAAGTTTGGTGACCAATGCCTTTCTTTGTTTAGTACCTTCTCTTTAATCGGTATTCTAGATTTCTCAATCCTAAATGATATTAATATGAACCACTGACGTATGCTATATTAAACAAATATAAGGTTGCATTTCTTTTAATAATATGCAAAACGCTTCTTCGGTTTATCAAACCAACTGCAATATAGCTTCTGAAAGCGTTATCTAATCAAATCCAACAACATCATTCGGTGGCTAAAATGTCCGCGTTACATATTAAGGTCCATTTTTGCAGATAGAGCTTACAGGCCTCAACCCAACAGCGACTCTGGGCCTCTTCTGGATAAAGGAATCAAGCCCAGTTCATCGTTTTGACAAGCTGGCTCATCCTCTCTCTTTTCTTCCTCGTATTTACCAAATCTGCCACCGATCTCACTGAGAAGCGCGCTAGCTTTCTAGTGCTGGAAGCAAAAGGGAAAGGGGGCTAAAATCCCAAACCCTGACCCTAAGCGATGGCTGAAGGAGGAGGAGGAGCGTCGCTAAAGGATAAGGGCAACGAGTTCTTCAAAGCTGGGAACTACCTCAAAGCCGCTGCCCTCTACACTCAAGCCATCAAGCTCGATTCCTCAAACCCCACTCTTTACAGGTTCTTTCTTTATTTTTGATGAATCGATTAGTTTTTTCGCTGTTTTTAGTTTCGTTGTCAAAAAGTTTGATGCTTTGTGTAGTGTTGAATCGAATTTGTGCACGTGAGTTATTGGAGTAATTTGTTATCGTTTTCGCGTTTTGGGACTGATGCGTAGTTTTAGGCGATTGTGAATCCTGCTGAAAAATTTGATCTTTTAGCTGCATATGGAGTTTAGGGTTTATGTTTAGATTCTAAAAGCACCGGTACTGATGAATGATTGATAGATTTATTATTGATGAGAAGAGCATAATTGAACGCGTTTCGTAAATATCCTAGTAGGAGTTGATAGATTTACGAGGAAATGAAATGAATTTCAATTTTGGGGAATTAGGGCACTATTGATGCATTTCTTTGTGAAAAGTTTCTCAGCTCATAGCTACAAACTACGAAGAAAATGAAATATGATGCATTGTATTTATATCTCGTAAGTATGATACTTCTTAGTTCTTACTTGAACAAAGAAGAAACATATTTTACAAAGTCCAATTCATATTTCAGAGCTACATCCTCCTTGGCTTTGATCCCCATTTATGGAGTTGTCTGATAGCTAATCAGTTACTGAATCATGAAACGCAAGTTTTTCTTTTATATCATGTTGTCAATCCTAAGATATTTTCTCTTGTACGATAGCTAGCAATTAAGTAAACAACTATATATTTTTTTAATATATGTTAGAATTAGTAATATAGAACAATATATACGAAGAAATATAATGGTTAGAAAGTGCTAGTCAAGTAAGTGACATAACCGCATAAATGCAAATACAAAATACATAAATCAACAAAATTCAAGTGGAAAATTTTATTTTATAAGATAATTAACCAAAATGATACTTGCTGGCTACATCAATAAAGATAACTTTAGTGCCCCTCAAGCATATTGATTCGGACTAAGATCGGTTGGCACTGAATTATTAAATTGTCATGAATATTGATTTGAACCGATTTTGTAGAAGAAAAACCAAAATCGATTAGTTTTTTCGCTGTTTTTAGTTTCGTTGTCAAAAAGTTTGATGCTTTGTGTAGTGTTGGATCGAATTTGTGCACGTGAGTTATTGGAGTAATTTGTTATCGTTTTCGCGTTTTGGGACTGATGCGTAGTTTTAGGCGATTGTGGATCCTGCTGAAAATTTTGATCTTTTAGCTGCATATGGAGTTTAGGGTTTATGTTTAGATTCTAAAAGCACTGGTACTGATGAGTGATTGATAGATTTATTATTGATGAGAAGAGCATAATTGAACGCGTTTCGTAAATATCCAAGTAGGGGTTGATAGATTTACAAGGAGGAAATGAAATGAATTTCAATTTTGGGGAATTAAGGCTCTACTGATGCATTTCTTTGTGAAAAGTTTCTCAGCTCATAGCTACAAACTACGAAGAAAATGAAATATGATGCATTGTATTTATATCTCATAATTATGATACTTCTTAGTTCTTACTTGAACAAAGAAGAAACATAATTTACGAAGTCCAATTCATATTTCAGAGCTACATCCTTCTTGGCTTTGATCCCATTTATGGAGTTGTTAATCAGTTGCCGAATCATGAAACGCGAGTTTTTCTTTTATATCATGTTGTCAATCCTAAGATATTTTCTCTTATACGATAGCTAGCAATTAAGTAAACAGCTATATATTTTTTAAATATATGTTAGAATTAGTAATATAGAACAATATATACGAAGAAATATAATGGTTAGAAAGTGCTAGTCAAGTAAGTGACATAACCACATAAATGCAAATACAAAATACATAAATCAACAAAATTCAAGTGGACAATTTTATTTTATAAGATAATTAACTAAAATGTACTTGCTGGCTACATCAATAAAGATAACTTTAGTGCCCCTCAAGCATATTGATTCGGACTAAGATCAGTTGGCATTGAATTATTGAATTGTCATGAATATTGATTTGAACGGATTTTGTAGAAGAAAAACCAAACATAATTTCATCGAAATCACACATTGACAACAAACAAATAGTGAAAGAGGACAAGGCTGATGAACATTGGTTGAGTTTCAGTGGGAGATGTTCAAAATTCCTCAGTAATTGCTAGAAGCTCGCGGTGGCGAAGGAGTTTCTTAGAGACCATATGAAGCCGTGAAGCAGAGAAGTGATGACGTGGTGCAGAGGAGCGTTGAGGTAGCGAACAAATGATACATAGCAAAGGAGAAGTGGTTATGAGGAGAACCTCATGGGGGAGCTCATATAGGAAGAAACGGTGAAGAAGCTATTAACACGAGAAGAAAATCTTGTGGAAGAATATGGGTCTTCGAGAGGATTTGAGAGACTTTGGGACACTAACTTCTTTCTATTAGACCAATACCCTACCCGATAAGAGCGAAATCGAGCCAAATTAGGAGTTAACACCTTATTTTTGCACCGCTCTCTATCCTGAATCGTATTGTTTTATATCATATCAAAAAGATATTGTATCGTATCGTAGGATGACTCGTATATCCAAATATTTTGGCTACTATGCTAGTTTTAGCTTTTGCATTTAATCCTTGTTGGCTGTAGGATTTTGCGGACATTTTCAATGGAGCCTCAATAATAGAGTTTTATTGTTTTACTATTATACCGGTTCTCTTTCATCCTTTTGAAGTAAATGTAATATCAATCACATGGTGATTAACCTCCAAAGACGCGCAAGGAAATGAATTTCTAACCTTTAAAGCACGGTCTATGTGAACTTCATGTTATGGGAGAATAAAGTACATAATTGTAGCGATAAGGAGGCATTGGGATGAAGTAATAAATCTAGATGAAAATTCTGCCCAACTGTCCCAAACAATGATCTACATTATATCAAGGGTTAGTAATTTTGGAATTGCCGCTTGTAGAGAAGATTTTTGTCATCCCATGAAGATGGATGTGCTCGCATGTCGGATGCGCTCGCATGTTAGACGCTGTACAGATTCCCTATGCCCGATGGTGGGCGGGAGGTTTATTGATTGTGGGGATTTAAATATCCGACAACTATGGACAAAGCTGCCGTTAATTACCCCTCATTTTTTTATGTGAGGGAATCTCCGATTGACGGGTCATGCTGGTCGTGCGAACTCATTCTGTGATGTGTGTTGTGTTTGAAAACGATTTCCATGCCTCTTTTGTGTTAGTGTATATGCCTTAGGAGCCATTATTGTATGATACTAGCTTGTATATTACTTAATGGAAGCTTGGGATATTCACAGTTATATTAACAGTCTTGCTAAACATGGTAGTATGCTACTTGGTTTATATCTATCTTAATATGTGTGTACGTATTGATAGAGCCCTTAGGATCTTGCTTGACTACCAGCGTTGTGATGGCAGTCACACTAATGGGGGCTGGGTAGTCTACAAGCACATCATTTTTCAGGTCCCTAATCGTAGGATTATTGAGACAAGGCATCGATACTCCGAAGTAGACTAGTGTGTACGCTTCTCATCCCAGTTAGGGAGATGGTTTATCCCACAGCCATCAGTACGTCGTACTAGAGATAGTATGCAGGTGCTTGTTGGGTTACGGGTACACCGGACAGGACTCGCAGGGAACTGTTGGTTTGTATTATACCCGTCGTCAGTTAACAGTTCCCAGGTGACATGAGTACAACATAGTCCGCAGACTTGACACTGCTGCTTCGCCTCGAGTGTGCTCCCACTGTTCTTAGATTGCTACCCTACCACGGCTCAAAGGAGTCGTGCAAACATGTAGCAGTTGGGTGCAGTCCCGAAGCACTTGGAGGCAGTGGCGGTTAGACACGATTCGTCTCTCCCGGTATTGGGAGTTGATATCGTGCTGTGTCTGGAGAGCCATTACGCAGTCCCTGGCCAGAGCAAGCGAGATTTACTGGTAGGTTTTCCAATAGTTTCTCAAGGTGTAATGGGCTTCGCTCCGACACGACTTATACCGCTTTTAGGGGACTGACGCTTGCCGCCCCTAGGCCCGATATGCGATAGTCCTAGACGAACAGACCGGACTGTACGGAGATTGTCACATCAGGTTCAGTAGGAATTCGGATGGGTTTCCTCATCGGCCTTCTTATCGACACCTATCTGGGGACCGTTACGTACAGCTAGTGCCGCTTGCGGTCTATGGTTAAACCCACTGCCAGCGTAGTAGTCGAGTCTTTAGAGTCTTACACAGAGTTTCCCTGCTTCGGACGAAACGATATAGAGGTCGTATGGTTTTACGACAGGGTTCGAACGCATACGTGTTTTTACGCACGTATGATGTTCGAACAGTTTTTACTAGCGGGCTTTGGTTTAAGCCAGATTCTAGTATCGGATTATTGGATTTATACAGTCTCAATATTTCCGTGTTTTCACGGATAGGAGAGGCGTTCTCGTAATTACTCGAGAAACTTATAGAATGTTGATGACATAGAGGGCTTAGGTGGAATTTGCATTAAATGATTTAATGACTCATGGTGTGATTCATACAAAAGAGTTAATGATGCATTTAATGATTAATGACTCATGAGATGAATCACACAAAGTGAATAAATGAAGCATGGTTGATATTATCATTTGATTATTCATTTAATAATTATTATGCTTCATATATTCTAAATGAGATATTATTTCATATCATTCTCACTCTCACATTCTCTCTCCTCAAGCTCTTTCTTTAACCCTAACCTCTCATGTGTTAAGATCAAGGGTTAGCAAGACTAATTGATCCCTAATCCCACTCTATATCCCCTAGGTTGCTTTGATTAGCACTTTTAGTAACTTAGTTACCTCAAGTTAGAGGTCAAGCTTGGAGTAGTAGCTCTCGGGTGGATCTTCTATCACAAAGAGGAGCCCGACGAGGAGGTGGTCAACGAGAAGAAGAAGGACTTGGTTCATTAGGTATAATCTTCTTTCATAGTAGCTAATCTCTCCTATGATGTTAGTTAGGTTTTGGCAAAGATCCGTAAGTTAATCGATATTAGTTTAGACAAAAATGATTGTTTTACCTATTCCGCCTCCCCTCAACTTGTGGGGTGTTTAACGTCGACTTACAATGGTATCAGAGCCTCGCTAAACCATAACTAACTTGTTGGCTAAGTCGTTAGAAATTCGATCGCGAAACGAACCGGAAAAAACATCATTTTCACATAGTTTCTGTCGATTTTTAGATAGGGTCTAAAAATTTTTTAGGGACCCTTAAAATTACATGCAGGAAAATATAAGAATACTGGAGAAATTTGGGTTCCTGACTCGGCCAAACAGCCACGGAACCGGGTCGATCCAAGCGATCCGCCACGGATCCACGGCCGAGTTGAAGCCGAGTCACCCTAAAATTCCCCAGCAACTCTTCTGTGTTAATTTTGGTTTTTCTGGGATATTTTGTTTCTGCTCAAGTCTCAGGTGCACAGAGAAGTTTTTGGAGTAGAATCGTTTGCGTTTGCTCGATCGAAATTCTACGATGTTTGGCTAATTTGATTATATCTGTGATTTGTATAATGTAGTCGTAAACCTCTCCTAACTGCTAGTATGTCGGTTGGCAGGGGGTGCACATTTCTGTAATGGTTTTTACTATTTGTGGACTTGTTGGATTGTCGTGAATGGATAGCCGGGATGTGAGACGAGCGTTTCTTTCATTCAAATGTAATTTGTAAATTGTTGTAATATTCTTTTGCGGGGCACTTCCGGGTTGAGGTTGTAGCCACCGTTGTATTATTTCATTTACTGATTTTTGCTCCTAGGATAGACCTAAGGTGGGGTGCACAAACTACTGGGTACTTTGAAGTGTTTAGTGGCCTACTCACGTTGTTGAGAGAGACCGCTTCACTTCGGGTACTTGGCGGGTAGTTTGCCGTACTCGTAGGGGTCTAGGGTAGGGTTTTGGCTATTTATCACGACTGTGTAATCCGTCTTTCTTTGCAGGCTCAAAAGGAATGTGGATTCACAGAAAATCCAATATGTTCATCTGTCATCTGGAATGCCTATTATTGCATCTGACGAATGTACAATATCTATATATGATAGCTATTAGACGTCACTTATGTTTTACACCCGCGCTAGTCCAGCCCCCGCTCTGTCGTTAGTTAAGTAACCTAACGGGTGAATGACGGGGCCCAGTGGCGAATGCGGATGGCATAAGAGGACGTGTTTTCGTTGTTTTCTGCAATGATAGGTTAATGATGGGACGCATTATATTAATGCAAAGAAAATAAATCAAAGTTGAATCGTTGGAACAGTTTAAAAGAAACCACTCGGTTATTTTTAAAACAGAAGATATTTTTAATTGCGGAGCTTTAACCACTCTTTTTAAAAGCTATCAGGTTCCTTCGATCATATCAAGTTCACTACGTTCACGGTTTTGTCAAAACCATTCGTAGCCCTCCGTCATTTCATTTGGGTATTCAGTAGTATCCAAGCTATGTATTTTGACCAACGCCAAGGCATAGTGTTTGGTAGCTGCTGGGTATTCATTTGTTGCATATATAGATGAGTTAGTTTGGGACAGCCGTATTATCATTTGACCAACGTCGGGGGTATATACGGATGGGTTCAAATTAACAAGATAATGATGGGTAGAACTTGACATGTGACTTATAACATTTTGACCAACGCCAAGGTCATAAGAACATGGGGCAGAAATATATATTGGGAATTTCTAAAGAAACTGAAATTTGCAAAGAGATGCATACCATTTGGAGTGTGATAATTTTGGTAGGATTCATTTAGCTTTATCACACGATGATATTTGGATCCCGATCCTACTGTGAGTATCCGGTACTCATCAGGAGATTCGTCACTTAACGATCAATGCTATAAACCAAGTAGGTGTAGAGAAAGGTGTCAGCGGGGCTACGCCCCCAGAGAAAAGATGTTATTTAATTAAGGAACTTCACGAAAGCGTTGGAAAACCTCCCTCGAAGTACCGACACCGGTCTGGCTGAACGGTTAAGCAAGTATTGTACGGTGAGAATAGTCCTGGCTAGTTCTTCCTTTTTGGTTTGAGGAGGGATTCGAGAAACAGTAGAAGCCATCCAGTTTAGATAAACTAAAAACCACTCTAAACTTGCAAGAGCATCATGCTAAAGTGTTCCCTCTCTCTCCTAATTGCAGCGACCCAGAACATGACAGGCCTTAAGTTACTATTAGAAAAAATATATATTGACAGGGTCAAACTATAAAGATTGGCTGCGGAATGTCAAGATGGTTTTGACTTATGACAAATTGGGGTATGTCCTTACTACTAAGGCACATGCTGTCCCTGGTCCAAAATCCAGTAATGCAGATAAGGAAATCCGCAAGACCTGGGAGTTAGATTGCGCGAAGGCCAAATGCATCGTGCTTGTCTCTATGAATAATGAACATCAGAGGAGGCACGAGGATATTGATCTTAAATCCATATTTCTCCACACCAAGGAATTGTATGGAGAGCAATCTCGTATAACAAGATACGAGACCTCGAAGAACTTGTTTCAGTCGAGGATGGTCGTCGGATCATCCGTAGAAGAACATGTCCTAAAGATGATTGGCTATATAGAAGAGCTCACGGACCTCGGGACGACTTTGGAGAACGAGCTCTATACAGACTTGATTCTTCAGTCCCTTCCTTCCACCTACGCCTAGTTTTTTCTGAATTTCAACATTCAAAGAAAAGAAGTTGAACTTCCAAAACTCCTTAACATGTTGAGGAGTGCAGAGGGCACTTTGCAGAAGGCAAGGGAAACATCCACTATGTTTGTTCGCGGTGCTTCCTCTTCCGGTCCAAGGCTAGGGCCAAAGGAAAGAAGAAGAAGGCCGCTACCAAACCTAGAGGAGGTGTTGGTAAGGTGGGAGCTAAGGGAAAGACAAAGATTGCAGTGCCAGTGGTGGCAAAGGACGAGTGCTTCCACTGTCATAGGAAAGGACACTGAAAGAAAGATTGCAAAGTTTGGAATGCCAAGAACCAGGAACCGAAGCAAGTTGTGGCTTCGACTTCAGGTGTGTTTGTAATTGAAAATTGTCTGTCAATCAACTCTACTTCATGGGTATTGGATACCGGATCAGGATCTCATATATGCAATTCATTACAGGCACTGAGAAACCGTAGAGTGCTGAAGGTTGGTGATATGACCCTCCAGGTTGCTAACGGAGCTAGCGTGGGTGCTGTGTCCGTAGGGGATTATCATCTTGGATTGACAAGTGGACATATTTTGGTTTTGCATAATTGTTTTTGTGTACCTAGTTTAACGTGTAATATCATATCAGTTTCGTTATCAAAAAAAGGTTATGATTTCACGTTTGTAAGCGATGTTGTTAACATCCACCTTAATCATGGTTTGATTGGGTCCGGTACACTAGATAACGGTATATATGTCTTAAACCAATTACAAATTTTCAATGTCCAGAATACACTAAAAAGAAAGTCTCCAGATTTAAATAAGGCTTTCTTATGGCATTGTAGACTAGGTCACATCAATGAGACAAGGTTAACTAAGTTACATAGAGAATGATATTTGGATTCGTTCGAATATCAATCTTATGCCACTTGTCAATCATGTCTCAAAGGAAAGATGACAAAAACTCCATTCACTGGATATGGAGTAAGAGCGAGCGAGCTCTTAGGACTCATACACAGCGATGTATGTGGTCCAATGTCTGCATATGCAAGAGGTGGTTTTTTCTATTTTATTACTTTTATGGATGATTACTCTAGGTATGGATTTATTTTCTTGATGAAACATAAATCCGAGGCTTTTGAGAAATTCCAAGAGTATAAGAATGAAGTAGAAAACCAAACTGGCAAAAGTATCAAGACACTAAGATCTGATCGAGATGGTGAATACTTAAGTGCCGAGTTCCTAGATTACCTAAAAGAGAAAGGAATTCTCTCTCAGCTTACTCCTCCATACACTCCACATCATAACGGTGTATCGGAGAGACGGAATCGAACCCTATTAGATATGGTACGTTCCATGATGAGTAATGCTGAGTTACAACGATCTTTCTGGAGTTATGCGCTAAAATCAGCGGCATATCTTTTGAACAGGGCTCCTACCAAGACTGTGCCTACCACGCCATATCAGATATGGAGTCGGAAGAAACCCTATCTTCAGTATCTGAAGATATGAGAATGTCCAGCTTTTGTTAAAAAGCAGCATGCGGACAAACTCGAGGCACGATCAGTACAGTGTAAGTTTGTGGGATATCCAAAGAACTCCAAGGGGTATTTCTTCTATTACGCAGAGGAACAAAAGGTTTTTGTTTCTCGTCATGCCCATTTTCTAGAACAGCAGTTTTTAGAAAAGGAAACAAATGGGAGCGAAATAGAACTGGAAGAAATTCCAGAACCACAAACTACTACTGAAAGTTTGGTAGAACCAGTAGTTCAAGAAGAACAGGACATTCCCACACCCCTCCGCAGGAGTAGTAGGCCGTCTCATCCGTCTGAGAGATACTACTGTTTTCTCATAGATGGGGATGGAGAGGATTGCGTCATTGATGATGATGAACCTACTAGCTTCCAGCAGGCCATCCAGAGCGGCTGCTCGTTACGATGGCTGGATGCAATGCGGAACGAAATAGAGTTCATGTACACCAACAAAGTATGGACTTTGGACTTTGCTCCAGATGAGATAAAACCCATAGGATGCAAATGGATCTTCAAGAAAAAGATTGGTGTAGATGGACAGGTGGAAACCTATAAGGCTAGACTTGTTGCAAAGGGTTTTCGTCAAATACCTGGTTTGGACTATGATGAAACTTTTTCTCCAGTGGTTATGCTCAAATCCATTCGTATCCTTCTTGCTATTGCTGCCTTCCATAATTATGAAATCTGGCAGATGGACGTAAAGACGGCTTTTCTAAATGGTAATTTAGAAGAGTGCGTCTATATGGATCAGCCAAAAGGTTTCAATCAGAGTGGGAGCAGCGGGAAAGTGTGCAAGTTGCTTAAGTCCATTTATGGACTGAAGCAGGTATCGCGGAGTTGGAAGATCTGTTTTGATGAAACGGTCAAAGAATATGACTTTATCAAAAATCCAGATGAACCATGTATATATAGTAAAATTGTAGCACAAACTGTAGTATTCCTCGTCTTGTACGTGGATGACATTCTATTGATAGGAAATGACATCCTATGCAACAATCTGTCAAAGGATTCTTGTCACACAGGTTCTCCATGAAAGACCTGGGTGATGCCTCTTACATTCTGGGGATCCGGATCTATCGTGATAGATCCAAGAGAATGTCGGTACTTTCGCAGTCTAGGTATATCAACATTATACTGAAAAGATTCAGTATGGAAGATTCTAAGCGCGATAATCTACCGGCTTGTCACAGAATCATCCTCTCCAAAGAGATGTCTCCCAAGACTGATTTGGAAAGGGATCGCATGTCTATTATACCCTACACTTCTGCGGTAGGCTCTATAATGTATGCGATGTTGTGCATCAGACCAGATGTAGCTTACGCACTAAGCGTGGTAAGCAGGTATCAGTCGGACCCAGAGGAGAAGCACTGGATAGCAGTAAAGAACATTCTCAAGTACATGAGAAGGACTAAGGAGATGTTCTTGGTTTACGGCGGAAAAGACCTCAAGATCGAGGCATTTGCTGATTCCAGCTTCCACAGTGATAAGGATGGCTCCAAGTCCATGTCAGGTTATGTCTTTACCCTCAATGGAGGGGCGATGTGCTGGAAGAGTTCCAAGCAGGACACCGTTGCTGACTCGACGATGGAAGCGGAGTATATTGCTGCTTGCGATACCGCAAAAGAAGCGGTCTGGATGAAGAAGTTCCTAACAGAACTTCAGATGGTTCCTACCATTGTTGATCCAATACCGTTGTATTGCGACAACAACAGAGCTATAGCTTTAGCAAAGGAACCCAGGTCCCATCAGAAGTCCAGACACATCTTAAGGCGGTATCACCTGATCAGGGAGATCAGAGATCGCCGGGTGATCGAGGTCCGAAGAGTTGCTACAGAGGAGAACACTGCTGATCCATTCACAAAGGCCTTACCTCAGATTCAGTTCGAGAGGCTACTCAAGATGATCGGTCTTCGATATGCCAGTACATGGCCCTAGTGCAAGTGGGAGATTGTTAGTGTATATGCCCTAGGGGCCATTATTGTATCATACTAGCTTGTATATTACTTAATGGAAGTTTGGGATATTCATAGTTATATTAACAGTCTTGCTAAACATGGTAGTGTGCTACTTGGTTTATATCTATCTTAATATGTGTGTACGTATTGATAGAGCCCTTAGGATCTTGCTTGACTACCAACGTTATGATAGCAGTCACACTGGTGGGGGCTGGGTAGTCTACAAGCACATCATTTTTCAGGTCCCTAGTCGTAGGATTATCGAGACAGGGCATCGATACTCCGGAGTAGACTAGTGTGTACGCTTCTTATCCCAGTTGGGGAGATGGTCTGTCCCACAGCCATCAGTACGTCGTACTGGAGATAGTATACAGGTGCTCGTTGGGTTACGAGTATACCGGACAGGACTCGCATGAAACTGTTGGCTGGTATTATACCCGTCGTCAGTTAACAGTTCCCAGGTGACATGAGTACAGCATAGTCCGCAGACTTAACACTACTGCTTCGCCTCGAGTGTGTTCCCACTGTTCTTAGATTGCTACCCTACCACGGCTCAAAAGAGTCGTGCAAACAGGTAGCAGTTGGGTGCAGTCCCGAAGCATTTGGAGGCAGTGGCGGTTAGACAGGATTCGTCTCTCCCGGTATTAGGAGTTGATATCGTGCTGTGTCTGGAGAGCCATTACGCAAAGTCCCTGGCCAGGGCAAGCGAGATTTACTGGTAGGTTTTTCAATAGTTTCTTAAGGTGTAATGGGCTTCGCTCCGACACGACTTATACCGCTTTTAGGGGATTGACGCTTGCCGCCCCCTAGGCCCGATATGCGATAGTCCTAGACGAACAGACCGGACTGTACGAAGATTGTCACATCAGGCTCAGTAGGAGTTCGGATGGGTTTCCTCATCGGCCTTCTTATCGACATCTACCTGGGGACCGTTACGTACAGCTAGTGCTGCTTGCGGTCTGTGGTTAAACCCATTGCCAGCGTAGTAGTCGAGTCTTTAGAGTCCCACACAGAGAGTTTCCCTGCTTCGGGCGAAACGATATAGAGGTCGTATGGTTTTACGACAGGGTTCGGACGCATCCGTGTTTTTACGCACGTACGATATTCGGACAGTTTTTACTAGCGGGCTTTGGTTTAAGCCAGATTCTAGTATCGGATTATTGGATTTATACAGTCTTAGTATTTCCGTGTTTTCACGGATAGGAGGGGCGTTCTCGTAATTACTCGAGAAGCTTCTAGAAGGTTGATGACATGGAGGGCTTAGGTGGAATTTGCATTAAATGATTTAATGACTCATGGTGTGATTCATACAAAGGAGTTAATGATGCATTTAATGATTAATGACTCATGAGATGAATCACACAAAGTGAATAAATGAAGCATGGTTGATATTATCATTTGATTATTCATTTAATAATTATTATGCTTCATATATTCTAAATGAGATATTATTTCATATCATTCCCACTCTCACATTCTCTCTCCTCAAGCTCTCTCTTCAAACCCTAACCCTAACCTCTCATGTGTTGAGATCAAGGGTTAGCAAGACTAATTGATCCCTAATCCTACTCTATATCCCATAGGTTGCTTTGATTAGCACTTTTAGTAACCTAGTTACCTCAAGTTAGAGGTCAAGCTTGGAGTAGTAGCTCTCGGGTGGATCTTCTATCACAAAGAGGAGGCCGACGAGGTGGTGGTCAACGAGAAGAAGAACTTGGTTCATTAGGTATAATCTTCTTTCATAGTAGCTAATCCCTCCTATGATGTTGTTAGTTAGGGTTTGGCAAAGATCCGTAAGCTAGTCGATATTAGTTTAGACAAAAATGATTGTTTTACCTATTCCGCCTCCCCGCAACTCGTGGGGTGTCTAACGTCGACTTACATTTTGAACATATCGGGGGCCATCACACGGGAGTCCCGCTGCCCGGTCAGCAGGCTGGGGTGCTAGCAGACCCTTTGCGGGGCTCGGGGCAGCGCCACGGAAAAATTTGTTTTTGAAGGGCAAGTGTTTTGAGTTTGTCGGAGAGCTCCGAGGAGAGAGAGAGGTGGCGTCCTGAGTTTGGGAGGCTTTTCCGAAAGCATGAACTCCTTTGGGGGGTTCCGAAGGCGGGGATTCCTTTCGGGAGGGATCTCGAAGCAGGGGACCCCTTTGGGGGTTCCAAAAACCGGGAACCCTACTTGGGGGGTCCAGACATCTGGAACTCCTTTAGGGAGGGTCCCGACAGCGGGATCCCCTTATGGGGGGTTCCGAGGCAAGGGATCCATTGAGGGGGATCCCGAAGTAGGGTTGAACACGGGTGGATCCCGTGTTCATGTTTTGAGGAGAAACATAGGTTGTGACCCATTGGATCTCATGGGAGATCTGATGCCGTAAGAGTTTGTGGGGGTGAAAACTGTGAGTTTACACCCCAAAGTCATCGATATTATGCATTTTTATTGTGAAACCCATGGTTCTTCATTCATGGCGCTTGTTTGGGGTGAAAGCCACCCCTAAAGATCTCACACTTTCCTTTTTCCTTAGATTTGATGGAAAAAGGCAATGCTTTTCCTCTTGTTTTGGGTTTTTGATTAGTTTTATTTAGGTTTTTAAGAGAAAAGGAACTGTTTTTATGAGTTTTCTAGAAGTTTATGAAGTGACGGATGAGAGAGAAAACCACCTCAAGAGGGGTGGAGGCTCAAAACCCTAGAAAATTATGAGGGAATGAAGTTCTTCTCATTTCTATTTTGGGTGGGGTTTAAATATTCCTTACATGTTGATGCTTGGGCTTTACAAAATTGGTTTTTTGCCTATTCCTTTACACATGTGCATACTTTTACACCTTAGCCCTTGAGCTTTACAAAATTGGTTTTTTGTCCAATTCTCTTACGGTTATCCCGAAAAAAATTACATTTAAATGTATTTATTACATTCTTCTTCTTTCTTGGCATGGGGCCGGCCCCATGCTTGAGCTTGGACTCGGCTTGGGCCCACTTGACTTGGGCTTGGGTTTGGGCCCACTCGACTTGGGCCCCAGTTTGGACTCGCTTGGCTATGACTTTGACTTTTGACTTTTCGATTTTGGTAAAAAGGGGTGTAATTTTTTACCCCAACACCGCTTGATAATATAACAAGGCCATCACCATTTTGATTTAATTTATGCTGCATCGGCATTATGTATTATATGAGATACAATAGAGTATCCTTTAACCTAAAATTGCATCATTTTTGTACGGTTAACTATTGGTGACTGATTATGTAGTATTATATTTTCATTCTTGTGATAGCTTAAAATATGCAGACAACAATTAGTCTACTTCCATCTTGCATTTTCCTTTCATATAGTTTATTTTTCATTTTATTGATGTTTAGAGATTTCTGGTATATGGATCACATTTTCATGAAATTTTGCAATTTTCAACTTCTATGTTTCCCCTGCTGTCTGAGCTTCTGTGTTGACTTCTACTCTCTCATTCTTTTTTGGAGATATAAGGTGGATGATTAGCCATGTTAACTACTACTCTTACTTATATCTTTCTCTTCTTCCTATTTCCCCCTCTTTCTCCTTTGTTTGTTGGCAGTAACCGTGCGGCTGCGTTCTTGCATCTGGTCAAGCTCAATAAGGCACTTGCCGATGCTGAGACAACAATCACATTAAATCCCAAATGGGACAAAGTATATTGAATTTTTTTTTATATAATTTTGTTGTTTATTATTCATCAGGCCTTCATTCTACAATCCACATCTTCATAGCTTGACATGTCCATTTGGCCTCTTTTAGGGCTACTTCAGAAAAGGGTGTGTTTTGGAGGCGATGGAGCGTTATGAGGATGTAAGTTTGACAACTTTTCTTTATTTCTGATGGTTTTTAAGAGTTGTAGTCTTCACAAGTGAATCTATTTATATAATTATTTTGCCGGTCCTTATGGCGCTGCACTTTATGAACTTTCTGAACTAAATGAAATTGGTATCATATGGCTTTACTTATTGTGCAACAATTCAACAATGCAACCTAAGCAACAATTCAACATTCTGAGTGGCGGCTGTTTGGCGGATCATTCATTTTTTTTTAGTTTTATGTCAAGTATTTGATTAAAATGAAAGGCTTAACTTATTGTGCAACAATTCAACGATGCAACCTAATCAACAATTGAACATTCTGAGTGGTGGCTGTTTGGTGGATTATTCATTTATTTTAGTTTTTATATCGAGTATTTGATTAAAATGAAATGCACATATAAGTCGAAGGGAAAACTTTAATAGACGGTAATCTATCCTATTACAATTTATGGGCCAAAATCGTGAGCAGTTTTTGTGTGGAGAAAAAAGATGTTGTAATGGACGAGGGGGCAATATCAGAAATGACAAACTGCATCTTTAAGAAATTAAAAGATAGATTCAAGTCTTCTAGTGAGGATAAGATGAGGGATATTTTAGATTGTTTAAATGTGTCACAAAGAGGGTTGGGTTCGCTAGTCGGGAGTAATAAGACATAGTTCATGGAGCAACTAGGGTTCAAGGCATTGCGGCGCTGGTAAAAAAAATGACAGTTGATAATTAAACAGAGGTCATCGTTAACAGACCTTAATGGAGAAAAGGATTGTTATAGTGGATCCAAAAATGATAAGGATTTGTTCTGGTTCCTAGTGTATATGTGCTTTTAACTTTGTAAAGAAAGGTTTGTCAATCGTGAAATCTTATTTAGTGGCCTAGGTGGCTCGCTGGATAAAACATGTAACCTATATCAACTTTTCACTGAATGTAATTGGGCCCTTGCATTTTTATATTCTTGTACTGAAATGATCTTTTACATTTAATAGTTTGATTGTTTTCGTAAGCTTTCATAATGATTAGTGCAGGCTATTGCCGCATTTGAAGTAGCCTTGCAGTACAATCCACAAAGTGCAGAAGTATCCAAGAAGATCAAGAAGCTCACACAATTAGCAAGAGAAAAGAAGCTAGCTGAAGAAGTAGAGAATATTCGAACCAACGTTGACATGGGAAAATATCTGAATTCTATGAAAACAGAACTAGTGAGTACATAATATATATTTACCCTTGACTTCAAGTGACCATCAAAACTTAATACTTTTTATATGCTCAAGTGCTTTCTGAGATTTCGTCTTTCTGCCTTTCTGAAATTATTTGTTATGACTCATGGAGATGGCCTCCACTAAATGGATGTTTAATTATCTTTTTCGAGTATGATGTAACTGCCGTTACCTGTTTCCTTGTTAAATATATAAATCATATGAGCGATGGCATATTAGCTTCACAAATATGAATTACGACTATAAAGTTCTCTTGAGAAATTTTGTTCTCTATAGATTATGGATAAACTCACATAGCAATGAATTGAGTAAGACCGACTCTTTGGTACTTTTCTAATTAAAAACAAAGTAGTTGTCCTGCGTTTACTGTAGTACCATACACTTATCATTTGTATTCCTATGTTTACTTAAGTTA
This sequence comes from Agapanthus africanus, assembly GCA_030015575.1. Lineage (NCBI taxonomy): Eukaryota > Viridiplantae > Streptophyta > Magnoliopsida > Asparagales > Amaryllidaceae > Agapanthus > Agapanthus africanus. The sequence continues at coordinate 822,436,060 of CM057338.1, read as the reverse complement.
ATGCTAAATAATGATATTCTTTCCACCGTTAGCTAACTTGATTTATGCTTGTAGTCTGGAAATTTTGGATCCATAGAGGAAAGTCAAGACATCTTCTCTTTTGTTGTTGATACAATGGAATCCGCTATAAAAGGTTGGCATGAGAATGGAAAAGTCGACCCAAGAGTCTACTTCCTTCTCGATAAAGAGAAGAGTCAGACGGATAAACATGCTCCAGTTGTCAATATCGATAAGGTATTAAAAACGCAGGCTATTATTTAGCTTTATATGCATGAATCTTTTTTGGGTAAATTGCTGAATAATCCCCCAAAGTTACACCCTTCTTGCACTTATATACCCTATTGTTCATTTCTCAACGTTAAAATACCTTAAAGTTTAAAACTGCAGTTCAGGGCCACACACCGTTAATGGAATGACTAAATTGACCCTTATGCCCTTCTTTATAATGACACCAAAAAATATTGCGTTTACCTCTTCTCCTACAATCCTTCAAGAAACCCTAAATCAAGGGAAATCGATCTGTAAATATAAGGGCAAATCGATGAAGCATAGAGGAGAAAGGTAAATGAATAAGAACCATAATTTTGTTTGAAGAACTCTTTGGACGGGTGAATTTTATGGGAAGGTGTAGAATTTACATATATATTTATTTATTGACGAGGGACAAAAAAGTCCATAATCAGTCATGTGTGAAGCACGTGAGAAACCTTTTTAACAACTTAACGGAGGGTAGTAACCCATTTACAGAATGAACTTCATGGTATGTTAGGACAGGGAAATAAACGATAGTGTATATAAGTTGAAGATGGGTGTAAGTTTGGGGGATTATTCAGCAACTTACCCATCTTTTTTCTTACAATGGTTTCTAAATTGAAGATAACGAATTGTATAGATATATCTGATCAGCAATTGGCTATACATTGTAATTGTCGTGCTCAACTTTCTATCCCCTTTTTTAAAAAACTTTATCAGGCATTTGAGTCACCCCCCACACACAGTGACTGTTTCAACTTTTTAAGGCATTACGCGGAGGAGTCATTTTCTAAGGCTGCTTGCTTGATAGCGCTCAAGTCCATTATCTCATATCCGCAGGTATATCCTATGCCTTCAAGATATTATATCCTACACCACTCAGCAGAATGAATAATAACAATGAGAATCAGGAAGCAAAGTTCAAAAATAAGCATGATACGAGGTAATAAGGACTCGTAATTTTGAGGAAAAAATAGCATATAAAGAAATATTTTCATTTAGATCATGTCAAATAAGGAGATGCACTAAATCCTTTATAAAATCTATACCCTATTAACTGAAGATCTTTTGAATCTTTTCTCTCGAGTCGAACATGCACGCACGGGAATCACATGAATACTAGTATATTATAACAGTGATAATCACTGTTAAGGCTATAAAATCGATGCCGCTTCCTCTGTAGGTCTGGAAAGGACAAGGATCTAGAAAATGGAAACACGGGCAGAGTGATGGCTTCTTCATGCAATTTGAATCACCTGGTCTTCGTAAACTATGGTTTGTTCCAAGTTCATCTGAGAAGGGACAAACCCTATGCAGGTATTTATTCCCCTAAATAGGTTGAATTCCTGAATTCTCTACCAGGATGTCTGGATGTTATAAAGCCATTGAACTTACTGATGGGAATTAAGATTACACTAATTCACACTAAACTACCCTTAACTATTACAAATTTTCAGTTAACTACCTAAGAATTTTAATTACAACAATCTTCCTGTAACATTTGCATTTAATGGTCTTAAAACCAATTTATAAGGAGTTTTAACTTAACTGAAAACTTCAAGGTAGTTTAGTGAACAACAATAACAGCTATCAATTTAACACCGAGTTTGCCTTGTTTCATCCAGGGATCCTGAGGTTCTTGATGTCAGTGTTCATGAAGTGCTTCCACGGATTTTCAAATAATTCGTTTCTTTCGCTTGTTAAGACTTTGGTTTAAAGAAGTTTATACTGGATCAAGAGTCACTATTGCCAACCTTGCAGTAACATCAAATATCGATCTCAACTGCGATGCAATTTCTTGGTATCATGGAAGGTATTTCAATTTTGTAGCTGTAATGTAACAATTTTGTTATTGAATTTTCTGTGGTTTATTTGATTGTGAGAATTCTTTTTAAACAACTCAGGCATGTAAATTAATCAATTTAGGTCTTAATTGGAGTTTGAAACTGTGTTGTAACATTTTATTTTCTTCACTTAACATTTGCCTGTTATGAATAGAGTATTTTTCTTGCACATGTACACGTCTTTCATGTTGCATCCAATTGGAACTTGCATGATTTCTCCTGTTCTAAGCATTTTCCCTTTGTTTTCTAGGTGCAGTTTTGACTTGTAATATGTTTGGTAAATGTAGGTCTGTGATATTATTTCTCTTAAAAAGTTTCTTACGAGATTATTATTCTCTAATACTCTTGATCCTGCTATATTACGCTTCATTTTCACAATGGCCTAAAAGTAATCTATTTGGTCTCTCAGATAAATTTGTTTTGCAAGTTGGCCTCCTTATATTATTTTTCATTTTCTATGGAATAATTTCTAAAAGACATAAATATCATGTACAATATCTAGTTCCATCTAAAACCCAAATACATCAGCAGTATCTAATGTATGTACAGGATACATATAGAATCAACTTTTTTTTAAGTTTCTCTAGTTAACGCAAGTGAGTTAAGGAGGTTATATAGAGATTAACAAGTATATTGGTTACTAGCAAGCGACGGAATTGTGGATTAACCAATGATCGATGAAAAGTCTCTTAGAATGATGAATAGAATAGAAGAGTTCATATGAAGCCGACCTCGAAACTTAAGGATGACGACTTATTTTGCTGTTGTTTTGGTTGTATGACCAAAGGCATGGATGTGTGAGTTTTGGTCCCCCCGTCATGCTGCAGCTATAGCATGCACATGAAAACATGGGCTTTGTTTGAATGCATGAAATTGGGAATTCTCACATGAAAGTACCGCAAACAAGGAACAGTCCATTCTATTATTTGTCTCTGCATAACATGTGTTGCTATTCATTTTTGAGTTTAGGGTTCATCTACCCCCCCCCCCCCCCCCCCCACCCATCCCCCACCCAAAAAAAATCTTTTAAAAAAAACTCAAGAGATAGAGTAAGGTAACTAAGAAATGGTTTATATTTTCTATAATAGAATTTGACTGTTTTTTTTTATACCTGTTCCCTAAGCCTTTTAGGGTTTTGGTTGATGTACAAGAACAGTGTTTTTTGAGATATATATGGCCAAAGGCATAAGCTCAGGGGGTATTGTGCAATAAACCCTAAATCAAATATAAATTGGTCTCTTGTATTACCCTTTTTTAATCATCTTGAATTAACTCACACATATATATGGTTCTCAACATAATCTATCAATCTTCTAATTAAATATTAACTGCATAAACTATTTGTATGTCATCATAATCTATCTATCAAATCATGTCAACTCAAAATTATTAAAAAGAAGGAATTTTTTTTTATAAATTCTTGATCAATCTAATATCAAGATATTGGCTTTTCCTAAGAATAGACTTAGACTATACGTGATTAGCATCATAACTTATTAAAGAAAATTAGCAAGACTTAATCTTATATTAACCTAGAGAAACTAAAGCACAAAAAGTGATATCTTTTATTAGGATCTAACACATGATCACTCTTGATTCATCTAACCCTAAATATAAAGAAAGTTACCTAAGCATAATTGTTCTCTACAATCCAAAATAAAAACCTAACTAGGGTTTCTTGGAGAACATAAAAGTGCGAGAGCTTACTAATGTATTAAACCTGTAATATTTTATACTTCACTATTTAGATATGTTCAATATTGTATCCTAATTTGGTACCCTACATTGCTTTCTTCGGTCCAGTTTGATACTTTATTTGATATATTGTTAATAAATACTGTGAGAGGAGATCAAAAGTGGAGATGATGTGAGATTTTAATATTGCGGTGGGTGTGACATTGCTAGCTCTTGACAAGGACCAGCATGAGTTTTATTAAAAATCTACAGAAATAATCCAATGGTATGTGTCTCTCTTATGTAAAAGATTGTGATTTGGATGTGCCTTCATAAAGCTTCTCTTTTGTTAGTTAATTATAGAATAAAGGGCAACTGGTCAACTCTTAAGCTATCATTTTTGAATCATTGCTCATGTAAACTTGCAGCTAGCTTGAGGTCCTTATCAGGAGAGATACAATGTTGAATCATTTTATGGTCCTTGTTAGCACTTCGGCAATTACATCTCACACTAGTGATCTTGTGTTTTTTGCGGTGCTGGTAATCATGATTTTTCGTTTCGGTTTTCTTTTTCAATACGCTAGGACAGTGATTGAAAAAAAAATCCAACCACTGTCAACCGTTGGGAACCAAATGACCTCTAGATAACATCATGATATAAATAGTTGGATCTTATCAGGGCACCGCTGCACCAATTTTCTTGAACAGAGAAACAGATAAAATATGTACGGATAGTAAGGTGTTAGCTCAGGTTACAAAAGGCCTGTCCTTCATTATTCTCTTGTGGCAGGCAGCATACAAGTAGTAGAAGGCTTAAGCCATGTTTCATGTGATTTCTCTCAACAATTCATTTCATGCACTTTAAATTACGAACCGAAGAAAAGAAAAGGAACCAACACATTGCAAGCAAGTATAGGATGGTCCTTATAATAAGTGACAACAAGTACACCGCATTTAGGGCATTCATATGAGTTTTGATGACAGACTAGTACTTCTTATTCTTTTTTTGTTCAGTGTCGTAAACTTGTTTCCTTCCTTTTTTTTTATTAGCTTTCACTGTGCATGTACTCGTTTTAATCCACATTTAGGGCATGTTTGGTTCCTTAGACTCTTGAAAATTGATTCTAAAAATTGTCTAAGTCAAGAAATTGTTGTTCCTTAGCTCCTAAGTTTTGTGTTTGTTTGCTTAGATTTTGTCTTCTTGACCTAGAAAACCAACTCCAAAATTTAAGTGGAGTTGTGTGTTTGTTTTCCTTTGGAGTAAAAATTTGACTAGATTCAAAAACCTTATGAATGAGCTTACCTCTAAGAATACTTGAATAAAAAAATCAATTGTCATAGTAAATGAAGAGAGAGAGAGTGTGTGTGTGGAGGGAGGGGGGGGGGGGGGTTTTGATCATAACCAAAAGTTTTATGACACGGCAAAAGTCCAGAACTAAGTTTGGTCTCAAAAGTCTTGACTTCAACTCTTGCAAAATCGACTCAAAAGATGATGTGTGATGATGTCAATATACTCATGTCATGATTTCAAGTCAAGAAAACAACCACAAACTCCACGGACATGACTTTGATGCTATGGTGATTGTCCCCTCTTGACTATGTACTCAAGCCCAAATTCCATGAAACAAACCACCTCTCAAACCCCCGGTGAAAGTTGCATTAGAAAATGTTGGAAAATACTTGGAACTGCATGCTTTTGTTGAATAGATATTGTTTATCCTGTATGCTTATATTTTATTAATCTTTGTCACAGTGTGCCTGGTGTTTTACGTCCAAACAGGGGGTGAAAAAGAGAGGGAAGTTTCGAACGGTCTTGGACAGCGTACATGGAAAAAAAATTCATATCGCGGACATACATGTCTTCTAGGTTGGGTTCTAAATATTCTGTTGCGATTGGTTTGTTTGTCATCTCAAGGTAAATTGTAGATATTTCCGTTAATGAATTCATTACTTGTTCAGTAATTGTATTGTGGCACACAACGTTACCAAAATCTTATTAAATTTATACCAATCGGGTTTCTTGTCTTATCTATTACACTTATATTTTTGCGGGCTTGAATTTTTTCTTTATATTGTGCTTACACAAACAAGTTTAAATTGATAGTAAATCAAACCGAATCTAAGAAATGGAGAGGTACACGAACTTACTTGAACAACATCTATTCAATAAGCTCGTGCAGCTGTATTCTTAAGCTTTGTTAAAGATGGAAAGATCATGACTGGTTCCATTTTTTATTATGGGTAATTAAAATGGCTTATTTAAAATAAGTAAAATTTAAAATAATATTATTAATCTTTGAAGGCTGTCTTCTTTCCTTCAAATGTAAGTTTGAAACGATACTAACTGGGCCTAACCGGTTTGGTATCTCTCTTATGCCTGATCAAATTTATTTTAAATCATGTTAATCTCTCCGTCCAAACCTATCTTCTTTCCTTCAACTGTAAGTTTGCACGGATACTAATTGAGCCTAACTAAGTTGGTATCTCTCTTATGCCAGATCAAATTTCTTTTAAATCATATTAATCTCTCCTCCCAAGCCTATCTTCTTTCTTTCAACCGTAAGTTTGAACGGATACTAACTGGGCCTAACTGGGTTGGAATAATTTTCCTCTGTAGAAAGAGATTGCCGGTTCAGATTCCGAAGGGGTCACATCCTAAAAACAAAAGTTTACACGCATATCTTTATACGGCTTCTTTTTATTGGCAACGCAATCTCTCCTGTCTAGTATCTTCTCTCTACAGTGAACATGACTCCAAGATAAGAGTCTATCTAAACTCAAATGACTACAAGTTATGGTCCGCTTAGCACCATGCGAAAGAGACTAAGAGCTTCATATTCCGTCCTACTCGATGCGTTAAAGATCTTGTTGTTCCCGTCTTGTCATCTTTGCGGATACAGATTCTAAATCAATCTAGACTTTTATTCCAACTCTAGGTAAACAATCTACCGTGACCTTGTGAGACAGAGCGTTAAATATGGAAAGTTCATGGCTGATTTCTTTTTTTATTATGGCTTATAAGAACGCCGTATTTAAAGAAATTTTACCGTATTTATTGATCAAATTTGAAACAATATGTTTCCTCTTTTACTAGGATATTCTATTTCCTATTTTTATATATAGCCTTATTTGTATAAATAGGACATAATGATATCAATAAAGTTTTAATCAATTCATGATGCTCGAAGAAGGTATGCAACATGCTCCGGTAGAAAATATGTGAATTTCAAAACGTGATTAACGGTTTAGATCATTTATCGGATTTGCGTTGCATAGGATCGTCCTCAGTCGGACAGACCGGATATATTCTTTCTCAAAGAAAACAAAGAAAAAGAAAAAAAGATTTGAGAAACGCAAAGCCATTTTTTCTCTTGCTGCTTTGTTGAGAGCCAACCAAATGGAATTTGTCCAGTAAAACAAATTAAAGGTTGGGTACCAAGGCTCGCATGTAGGTATTTATGCGGCCAATCCTGCTGTTTGCAGTTTGTCGTTTTCTACCGTCATTTTGTTGGGTTCTTTGGCATCATTTGGTAGTCCACTTCCATCCAAGTTTCTAGTCACAGCTTCCCTAGTTGTCATTTAAACGGTAGAATTTTCAACATGTATCTTTAAAAAAAAAAATCAATTCAAAATGCCTCATAGCTTATGAAAAAATTCTTCTTCATCGGTACCGGGATGTTCACGGCAGCATCATACCACGTATTGAAAAAACCTCTGATTGATAGTTGATGATGCTCAATATTGGCGATCTCCAAGATCATGACACGTGGCAGATATGACACGTGGCAGATGATATGTCCCAGAACTCAGAAGAAAGGGCTGCATGGGCAGACCAGGCCATCCCTGTACCCGACCTACAATCGCAAGCTAGCTCACCTCAGAGCCCCCTGAAATTTGGCCTCCTCGGCCTCTCAGTTCACCCCGAGCTGCCTCAGGACCAAGACTTCTCGGCCCTCTCGCTCGTTCCCGAGCCCCACAGCTGAGGCCATCTTCCTCGGTCCTCCGACCGACCAACTCCACCACCCGCTGGCGTAACTGCCGCTCCGCAAATCTCGCCATGCGCAGATTCTCCGTCAGCAACGTCCCACGTTCCACGCCATCACGATCCCCATTAATGGGCGATCCGCTCTTTACGCGGGCGTAACGTCGGGAGCATAACTGCCGGCGAGATTCTCGCACCTGCTGCTGCGCGCTGCCGCCACTATATAAACCCCTATCACAGAAGGGTCAGGGAAGCCATTCTTTATTCCACTTAGCCGTTACTCTGCTCGGATCTCGTACTAACTTGATCGTCGGAGGGTCCTCGGTGGTACCAAACCATCCCGGGATTTCTTTGCAGGTACTCGGCGCTAAACTCCTCAAATCATTAATCTCCTCAAAACCCATTGAGACCCACACGCAACAGGAGATCACTTCCAAGATCCACCGGGAGATCGACGGAAGACAACATCTGAAGGAGACCAGAAAAGGAGCTCCATCAGTATGGCGCCGTCTGTGGGAACACAAAACTCCACAAAAACAAAAGTTGAGCTTCCAATCTCCGTCCACATGGCGTGCGGATCACCCTGAAGATCCAGGTACCAGCCGCCGCCTCCTCCTCATCGGAGGCGCGGATAAACCTCCTCCGGCGACCGTCATCAACGCCTTCGCCGGCCGAATAGACCGACTGAAGTTTAAAAGGCCAGGCCAGGGCCCCAGAGCGCCTCTCCTCCGCCTCCAGAAGACTCTGCCCTCGTCGGCACGGCTGACCACCGGCAGGCTACGTCCCATGGCTACAGATCTCTCGGGCCGATACTCGTCCGCTGGGCGATCATTGAGCCTCGTTTGGCAGAATCGAAACGACGCGACTCTGGCGATTCGCCTCCCCGCACAATCGATGCGCGTACTACGCGCACGTTCACCGCGACCGTTCCTATTCCCCATACCTGCAACTGGATGGTCGGGCGAAACCTCATGAACAATCAGCCGAGCAGCTACCTTGCTCGGTTATCCCTGGATGGTAGCTTCTTTACTCGCAACGCCAGGGATCAAAGCCCTCGCCAAGAGGCAACCCAGCATCTACCCTGTTCTGAAAGTCCTTCCGGAGGCAGTCGAGCCCGACCCTCGCTCGGCTATCCCTGGCGGGTAGCTTCCCTACCGCAACGCCGGGGATCAGAAAGTCCTCCCAGAGACAGTCGAGCCCGACCCTCGCTCGACTATCCCTGGCGGGTAGCTCCCCTACAGCAACGCCGGGGATCAGAAAGTCCTCCCAGAGGCAGTCGAGCCCGACCCTCGCTCGGCTATCCCTGGCGGGTAGCTTCCCTACCGCAATGCCGGGGATCAGAAAGTCCTCCCAGAGGCAGTCGAGCCCCACCCTCGCTTAGCTATCCCTGGCGGGTAGCTTCCCTATCGCAACGCCAGGGATTAGAAAGCCCTCCCAGAGACAGCCGAGCGAGAATCCCTCGCTCGGCTATCCTTCAGAACAAAAGCCTTTGCCAAGAGGCACCGGGCTGTAACACTTCAAAAAAAAAAAAATTATTTTTGGGAATTTTTATAATTAAATAATAAAATATTGAATATTTTAATAAGGCGGTATAATTAAATACCGATAAATTGGGAAAAACTTGAAAAATTATGGAAATTACTAAAAAGAGGGTGCTTTATGTGATTTATGCAAATTATGAAATTTTACGATTTATTATACACTAATTTTATGCTAATTGCGATTAAAAATCGCTAATCGAGCTTTAAGCGTGTTTTATGCACATGTCATTTTAACACTTATTACATTTTTTTTCCTACATGATTTTTGGGTGTATGGTTGTTTGTTTTGGGTTTACTATTGAGGAGAGAAGAAAACAATGAAAAGAAAAAGGATAATGGAAATGAATATAGTATTAGGTATGGGCAAGTGAGAGAGTGAGAGGTGAGGGGTCTCCCATTGACCAAGACCTTTGTTTTTTTTCTCATCTTCATTATTCTCTCTTCTCCTCTCACTTGGGCCGCCGCCCTCTTCCTCCCCCCATCTCAAAACCCCCACAACTCCATGAAAAATTCATCAAAACCCAATCCCCACTTCATTAAAAATGTGTATGACCTCACTAGCTACACCTTGGACCAAGAAAACTTGCATTTTGGACACTTGGGGCAACTCAAGAAAATTCTTGAGTTGTCAAATGAGGTATTCTCTTAACCATTAGCCTAGTATTTCCATTGCTTTTACATCCATGTTTGTTTAGAACCGATTTGGTGTCGTTTAGTGAGACTTGGGAAATTCTAGTTAGGGTTTATGGAAACTTTGAATTGTGATGTGTAATTGAGCTCAGTTGAAGCCACACAAACCCCCTAGTACTAGAATTCAGACATAAACCAAAGACTAGAACCCTGGAATACGGATTTAGAAACCCGATATCGGAAGAATTGTGTATCTGTGTGTGTATATTGAAATATGCTAACATCCGGGTGACCTGAAAATTATTTAGCAAATACAGTGACACATGCAGGCAACCTAGGACCCCTACTGAAACCCTAGCCCTTAACCCTCAACCCTGGCCGCAAATAAATTCATTCTGGCCGCAATTTGCTGCCAGAGCAGTATGGAATTGATTCTTTTTTGTTCCAGGGCTTTATCTCCAGTAAATTAGACCCCTGGCATATGCAAAATTGGCTGATTTGACCTAAAGTAAAATCTGGGATCATTTTCTTGTGTTGGCGCATTGTTTTCTGACTTGTTTTAACATGGACTTTGGTATTTGATAATTCGTTTCTATCGGGCGGCGTTTGAACGTCAACGACTAGGGTTATTGGTCGTGTTTTCATGTGAGGCTATAGGTTTTTACCTATAAGCGTAGCGTATGCCGTTTTGGGTTTGTCCGACTGGATTTTAATACGCATTTAGATTGGATTATATGTGTAGGTACCCCACGTGATGTTGAGACGTTGAAGATGAAGATGGCGGCATCGGCATCGGCACACAAGAAGCAAGATGAGTAGATTATATATATGGGGGAAGTCGGGTGGATGGCGTATAGCACCCCCGCAGTTCGATGTATAGCATGCTATATATATACCATATATATATGATTTTTTTTATGTGTGACATGGATATTCAAGATATATTTAGGTGTTCAATGGTTAGTTAGGGTTATTAGAAGTGACCTAGTATAGCTTCTTACTCGCGAACCCTAAAATAGATTTACACTCACACGCACACACATACTTACTTTTATATACTTGTGCGTATATGGGGATACGTATATACACACACACACACATAGGTATGGGACGATGTGTACATATATACGTATACCTACACTTGGATGATGAAGATGGTGGATGATATTTGGAGATGAATCGATGAGTTTGGGCATGGTGCTATGAGATCGGTGATATGATGTGGTTCGTATTATGAGATACGACATGAGTTATAGCGGGCCTTTAGGCGTGTGTTTTCATACACGCACATATATATTTATCGATGGTATCGGTTTGTACTAGACTTAGATCAGTACCCCAGTTCATGAGATATGATGATAAGGATACCAGATAATCGATTAAGATAAATGTGAGATTCGACCCGTACCCAGATTTGGGATGCCGTACGACTGATTTACGTACGAGCTATATATTGATGATAGATCCGTACTCTTGACTCGAGAATGTCATATTGTATATTGTATCGTATGTGATACTATTGAGGCGGGATCACCGATTATTATATTTATATATATATATATATCGACTCAGATTTAAGTGATTTCCATACTCCCTTTGATTAGCTTGTTAGTTAGATCTGTAGTTTACTTAGTAGATGTTAGACTAGACCCGAGTCATACATTTTTCAAAACTAACGAATCGTGAGTATTTTAAAGATAGGCCAATGGATTCTACGGATATTTTCAAAAGACGCATTTTTTCTTAAAAACACCGTAGCCCTTATTTTTCTTAACACCACGATTCGTCTTATTTCAAATGGCAAAACTGTATGACATTTTCATATTGATGTAGATTCTTCACTGTTGCTTTTATTATTCGATTTCCGCATATTCTTGCTATTCGCATCGCATTGCATGTGTAAATGTGTTTATTGTTATGTTAAACCCATGCTGTCAGGACACTAGCACCATTATCGATGATGCGTATGTTCCACGTACACCTGCTTGCCGGTTCACACACTTCATCATCGATAATTGCCATGTCACTACACGTTAGGATTGTTGCATCAGGATATAACTACTTGTACATCTATATTGGCTCACAGGCATATTGTACACTCATACTTACGTATATACCAAATTGTACATCCACACTGGCACACATATATATTGTACACTTATACTTACGTATATACCTACTTGTACATCCATATTGGCGCATAGGCATATTGTACACTCATACTTGCGTATATACCTACTTGTATATCTATATTGGCGCACAGACATATTGTACACTCATACTTGCGTACACACATATTATACACCCATACGTGCATACATACGTATTTGCACATACATAGATGATTCTGGCTTATTTTGGAGATTTTGGAACCGCAAGGTATATTTTAAAACTGGATTCATTTAAAAGAGCGGGTTTCCCCTCGATGTGTGCATATTACTGTTTTATGTAGCATGATATACGGATGTGCTTACATTTCTATCATATGTCGCATACATCATGCTTTATGATTTTACGCATTGAGATATGCCGTTTTCATGAGATTTCTAGATTTGAGAACCGTGGTCATTTTAAAAGAAAGTATGCATTGTTTAAAAACCCGGTTTCTCTTGATATGATATTTCAGTGCGTCCACCATGCGTTTTCTCGGTTCTGAGACGTGTGACATGTGAAACTCGATTCGAGGAGCTGGATGAAGCCGATTGCGGGTACATGGTGGACCTGGTATGGTACCCCGGGGCAAGAAAGGGATGCTGTGTATACAGACGGTGAGCCTGGCAGAGGGACTACTACCTACCGGTGATTGTATTTGAGCTCGGCGGATATTCGGAGGATACCGACCGGAGTTGAAAGATGATACGGGCCGATCCGGACTGACATAGCCCGTGGGCCGATCCGGACTGACGGAGCCCTATATATATATGAGGATTTACGTGCCGATGCTGGGCACAGGTTTCATGATGTTTTCGAGTGTCGATGTTGGACACTCAGATTCCATGATTTTGATGTGTTGCGAGAGACACACGTTGATTTATATCCTCATACTTCCATGCATATGCTTTATGATATTTACATGCATAATGTTTTGTGTCATTGGTTGACACGTGGACGAGATCCACATGCATACAGACATTGATTACATAGTTGGATGATATCCACATACTTATAGACTTCATGATATAGTTGACATTGATTCATACTGATTACATTGATCATACCTTATATTTATGATATGTTGCTACCTGAGGTACTGACACGAGCACTTGGTATTACACTGATGTATAGATGGTTACCCTTTCCACCTTATCATGCTTCATATTTTATCATATTGAGAATATATATATTATTACTGATCGTTTGATCTAGGAATGAGTCATACATACGATTTCTACTCTGTGATGTTTTCTGCTCACGAGTTGGCAACTCACCCCCGTTGTACCACAGTTCTTGCAGGTTTTGCCGTACATGTTTCATTGCGGCTTTCTGGCACACTGCTTCCTTTCTGGGTGATTGCTTTGGTAGGTGGGTTCACTCGCATCGTGACCACCATTGTGCTTATTTATTTTCAGTTATATCTAGTAAATTCTATCAACCAGACTTGTATATTTATTTCAGACTTAGAAAACCAGTTGTGTATTATTTTGACCTTAGAGTCGCGAGTTGTAGCATTATGGTTTTCATGATGATTTTGAGTTTCTTTTTGAGTTTTGATCCTCGTCTTTCGGCGTTGTATATTATATTGCTTGCGTGGTTGTGACCGTCGATTGACGAAGAGCTAGCTCCCGTTTGGGGATGCCTTTTATCATTATGCATATATTATTCTTGTTGTACCATGTTTGGGGCCAGTATTTACAAAGAAAACTCGGCCGAAATTTTCAGAAAAGACTTGAGGTTTTAAAAATGCATATTCGGCTTACTTATTAAAAAAAAAACCTTATTTTTAAAACATGTTTTCTTCACTTCTTTAAAACTAGTTTTCCTTCATTTATTATTTAAAATGGTTTTAGATTTCTGGGCTTTTGGCTTACTTGAATTAGATGAGGTTCTATAGACTTCATATGATTCAAGGGCCGATCACGTGCTATTTCGGGTCATGACAAAGTTGGTATCAGAGCGCTGGGTTAATCTTGGTTCGAGTCTAAGTTTGACTATGCGTAGCCTAGAGCGTTTGTATATATTCGGAACTTAGGCTTTACCTTACGGAACTTAGACTTAGTCGAGGGGGTATTAGACCCGATCTTTCGTCGCATAGGTTGACCTTGGTTGATGGAGTAGGTGACTTGAGGAGAGTGACGTACCGTGTGTATATTCCGCGGCATACTTACGATACACCACTCCGCTTAAGGAGCCTTAGGATGTACATTTCCTTACACGGTATTTTATTCATTCCTATGATCTATCCTCATCGATATTGGTTATGATTTTGCTGCCACGTTTACACGGGCAGAGAGAGCAACGGCGAGTTGCGTCAGCATGAGCTCGTCACGGACGAGGACTGACCAGAGCGTAGTTCCAGGGACATACGATTGCATATAGAGGCGTCGTTTTATTGTGTTTTCGCGCCATGAGCGTTTGATGGATCGCTTTTACGAGATTACTCGGATATGCAGATCAGCACCGGAGGATTGGGCCACTGATAGAGGCCAGCCAGAATGTGATGATCGTTGATGGATCGACTATTATGATTATTGAGGCACTATTTAGCGTGCAGACGAATGAGCCAGTTGTTGCTACGAACGACGAGATATCACCCCAGATGTTGGAGCTATTGCAGTACGAGTTGTACTTAGAGATATAATAGAAGGTCGCTAGTCACCCGAGAATGAATGAATAGGACATGTGGTTCGTTCGCTTACTCCGATGCGAGGTCATCAGATAGATTGATTCCAGCTAGAGACAACTTTACGCAGGTACGTTGAGAGTCGATGGAGACGATCGAATGTCAGGAGCCCATTTTCCAAGTTTAAAGTATTCAGAGATAAATGCAAGTAATGCTATGGACCCTCTAGAAGAATGAAACCCTAACTCGACATAATGACCATGGAACGCCTTTGAACCTTAGAGTTTGCGGCAGTTTAGCGGTGCCATTTATGAGGCTTGGGTTTGCCCTTCTACAGTTGGTCCACATGTGCTGTGGTATGTACTAGAATATTATTAAACTGTACTCAAGATGTAGAGCTCTTGGGGGATTATGAGATTTTGACGAATCGATCAAAAGGTTCGACATCTTTCGGATATCATGTGATGGGATGCATTGCTTGGGAGACACCAGATACGAGTATAGCCGTTGGAGTACAGTCCATGCAGCCACGATGAGACGAGTCCGAAGCAGTCGACAGCAGAGAAAAGTGGAGTAAGAGGTTCGTACGAGATCTTGATGAGATGACGTTCCACTCCACCGACATCAGAGATGCAATACACATACAGAGGCATTGATTATTGATATATCTTCCAGAAGGAGTCACGATGAGAATGCAGCCGTTTCGGAACAAGAAACATATATAATAAAGGGTGGTAACTTCCGGGCAATTCGGCAGAAACGAGATTTGAGAGAGACCTCGACAGGACCTTTCTGGAATACCATATGAGAAGATTGGACCCAGGAGCAGTCATATTGCGCACACCTAGCAGGCTAGAGTTCTGTATCATCGACGAGATAGATGGCCAGAGATCTGTAGAGGATGTGCCAGAGTGGGACTGTTTCCATCGTCATTCCATATTGGGCCGTTGAGCTGAGCTGCTATGCACTTAGCAATCTGCAGTGTGAGACGAGCCTAAGGGCACCAGACAACAGGCCATGAACAGTAGGCAAGTAGATATCTTGCTCTGCTAGTATTGGATGCACCGACATCTTCTCGACCTTGAAGGAGGAAATATCGACGACGGTATTTATGATTTGTGATTTGGTGATTCGATTATCACGTATCCGTCACCTTGGATTTTGGTATTCTGGGCGATCTATTCGTATGATTTAGTCTTGATGACTGAGTTTCATGATATTTGTTTTCGTGCACTATGGTTGCACCTATTGTGTATTTATATTTTGTGCATAGTTATTACACTTGAGATACGCTTTATACCTCGTTGTGTTGATTTATAATTTGTGCACAGTTATTGCACTTGATATCGTTTTGTGCCTTGGTCGCACATGTTTATGACTTCATAGATTTTATACAGTTGGGTTGATTTTGTGCACATGGTATGCACACGATTTGGTTTTTGCACTCGGTATAGCTTATATGTGCTTGTAGTGCATTGATATGTGTTTTGTGCACGCAGTTGCACACGTTTATGATTTTTACACCTTGGTACACTCGGTATTGCTATTTACGCATTTGAGTTATTGTATTGGTATTTTGTGCACTAGATGCACTGGATTGGTATTTGGTGCACAGGATGCACTGTATTGGTATTTTGTGCACTAGATGCACTGGATTGGTATTTTGTGCACAGGATAGACTGTATTGGTATTTTGTGCACTAGATGCACTGGATTGGTATTTTGTGCACATGATGCACTGTATTGGTATTTTGTGCACTAGATGCACTGGATTTGTATTTTGTGCACAGGATGCACTGTATTGTATTTCTTGCACAGGATGCACGGATTTGTGTTCCGTGCAGTTGTTGCACTAGATTTTCGTTTCGTGCGTTGTCGCACCAGATTTATATTTCGTGCATTTGTTGCACCAGATTTATATTTCGTGCGTTTGTTGCACTGGGTTTACATTTTGTGCACCACGGTTGCACCTGACTTCAGTTTGATGTCATTCGATATGTTGATTTTGATTTCATGCCTATATTATGCATGTGATTTGACTTATGCTTTCGGCATAGTTTTCATGCATTTTTAGTGTTTTGATTTGATTTGTGCACGCCGATGTACATGGTTGTGAGATTATATACCGCGGTATACCTGATTTGGATTGAGCTGTATTGTATACCGTCGATTTCGATTCTGATATTGATGTTGATTTCGTGCACTATGTGCATTTGATTTGGATTCTTGCGCATATTTGGAGCGATTGGATTGGATTATGCGCATGTTCGGCGCTTGATATTGGATTTTGTGATTTCGTGCATGTTGGATGCACATGATTTAGATTTTATTCATGCATGATGGATGCACCTGATTTGGATTTTCGCGCATGTTGGGCGCAAGTTATGAGATGCGATTTTGGTGCACACCAGATGCACTAAGTCGGGATTCTTCGTGCATATCAGATACACCTGATATTGTTGTCAGGCACACCCGTTGCTTTTGACAGGTGTTTCATGCACACCCGTTGCACTTAGATTTTTGTTTTGTGCCCGCGTAGGGCACATTTGTTGATTTCGATTTTCGTGCGCACCAGTCGCACAGAGTATTCTTATATACATTTTGGGATGTATTTCTTATAGAGCAGTACGTTTTTATGATATTTGCTATTTGTTTTCGTACTAAGCAGGACTAGTTAGTGGATAGTACCTGGATATATTTTGCATGCATTGATAGTTATCGAAGGGATTTCCAAAAAGGGAGTTATAGTCTAAGTATTTACCCACGTGTCTGATATGACACGAAACGTTTAAAATAAGGAAACCCTTCTAAATTGTTTTCAAAACGGCAGAACATATATATTAAACAAAAGATAAGTATATTTATAGTTATTTTTTTACAATAGACGTCCGCCACTATACCGCGATACGCGCATAGCACAGCAACATGAAAGGTTTGGCATGCATTTCTTTCAGATGTTTACATGTGCAGATTAGGTGTTTATATGTATAGTGTTGATGTATATCATATTGGTTTTCGTATTGGTTTTAGACATTGATGTCTTCCCCATGACTCTGATGATTGCGGGATACTTGACGGAGTTTTGTTTTTCAGTTATCTACTCATTGTTCATGCGCATGCATTACGCTATGATGCGTTTTATGTATTGATGATTTCGGAGCCCCGACGACTTGGACTTTTTACGGAAATGTTTTAGTATTGAGGGGTTTAAATTTAAATTCGGGGACCGAATTTCTTTAAGGGGGGAAGATTGTAACATTTCAAAAATAAATAAAATATTATTTTTGGGAATTTTTATAATTAAATAATAAAATATTGAATATTTTAATAAGGCGGTATAATTAAATACCGATAAATTGGGAAAAATTTGGAAAATTATGGAAATTACTAAAAAGAGGGTGCTTTATGTGATTTATGAAAATTATGAAATTTTACGATTTATTATACACTAATTTTATGCTAATCGCGATTAAAAATCGTTAATCGGGCTTTAAGCGTGTTTTGTGCACATGACATGCACATGTCATTTTAACACTTGTTACATTTTTTTCTACATGATTTTTGGGTGTATGGTTGTTTGTTTTGGGTTTACTATTGAGGAGAGAAGAAAACAAAGAAAATAAAAAGGAAAATGGAAATGAATATAGTATTAGGTATGGACAAGTGAGAGAGTGAGAGGTGAGGGGTCTCCCATTGACCAAGACCCTTGTTTTCTTTCTCATCTTCATTATTCTCTCTTCTCCTTGTTGGATATATGTATGCCCTAGAGGCCATTATGTGATAGTGGATATATCTATACATGTATATATATTCAGTATGCATTCTTGCTCGACATGATAGTATGCTATCTGGTTCTTCTTTATCTGACATGTTGATTTGATCATGCTTATTATTCACTCATACATGCTGATAAAGCCCTGAGGATATTGGCTTGACTGCTCTGATTATGATGGAGATCATACTAGTGGGACATCTGTAGTCTATAAGCATATCCTGGAAAGTCCCTAGTCGTAGGTATATCGAGACGGGGCATTGATATACCAGAATAGACTAGCGTATATGCTACTAGACCCATATGATGGGCGATGGATGTTCCCACATTCATCGATGTTTGACATCAAGATCATATACGGGTGCTCAGTGCTGACTGGGTACACTGGACGGACTCACCGAGAACTCCTATATGGAATTATATCTATCGTCGGATAGCAGTTCTCAGGTGACACTGGTACAGGTTAGTCTGTAGACCCGAGATCGTCATGGAGTCTTGTGTGTTCTCCCACTGTACTTTGATTGCCACCCTACCACGGCTCTACTGAGTCGTGCAAACAGGTGGCCGTTGGGTACAGTCCCGAGACACACGAAGGCAATGAGCGATAGGAGGGGTTTCGTCTCTCCCGGTATTGGGAGTTGATGCTGTACTGTGCCCGACTGGTTATATCAGTAAGTCCCTGGCCAGGGCTGCTGAGAATTGCTGATAAGTGTTATCAGTAGTTTCTCGATCTGTTATAGACCATTCACCGGCACGACTTATTGAGTTATTTAGTGTCGACGTTACCATCCCTAGGCTCGATATGCGGCATATCTGACGAAGAGACCGGACTGTACGGTAGTGTTGCCGGTTGGCTCGACGGGAGTTGTAGCAGGTTCGCTTGTTTTCTTCTGATCGCTTAATACCCGGGTGGCCGTTACGTTTAGCTGACCGCTTGCGGCTTTGGGGTACCTGATATGATCATCACCCTCTGCCGGCGTATTGACGAGTCTTAGAGTCCCACAAAGGAGTTACCCAGCCCAGACGAAACGTTGTGGTGCGCGTATGCGATATGCGCATGCACCCGATTAAAATATGCGTATATGATACCGAACATTGATCGGGTGGCCTGCTTTTGGTGGGGTCATATGAGATATGACCGGATTGATAAATCAAGTGTTGATTTATCATCTAACCATTAGTTTTCTCACTTGAAACCTTTCTAGAATTTGATGGATGGATGCATGCATGCATGTGTTTCTTTCTTTCATTCTAGTTTCATGCACATGTGGATGTGCATACATGCATACATACATACACCCATCTATCATGGTTGTTAGCACATGAAAATGGTGGCAATATAAGACTCACACCATGGATTAAGTAATGGATTTTTATTTGATTTTGTATTTAAAACAAAATTGAAAAGAAAAGGTTAATCTTTACTAGCTTCTACATTCTTCTTCTAACCTAACCAAGCCCACCTACCTCTAACCTTGGGTTATCCTTCTCTTTATCATTTAAAACTCAAGTTAAATAAACTCTCCATCACTTAACCATGGTTGGATGCAAGAAGGAATAATATATAAAAGGTTATATTTCATTTCTTTTTCAATGGTCATCTTTTATCTTTTACACTTGCTAAAAAGAAAAGCCACCATCTTCATCCTCCTTCACCATTTGCTCTCTAGGTTTTTCTAGTGAGTAAAACACACTTAAAGAAAGGTTTTTGAAGTGAGATTCTAAACCACAACATCATTCTATGCAAGTTTAGCCAACTTGTATAGAGTGTTCTCTTCGGTTTTGCGAAGTTGCGAGCTTGGACGGAGAACTCCGGATGGATCGTCGTAGACGCAAGAGGACTTCAAGAGGACCACCACTCAACACCCTAGAGACCAAGGAGTCCAGCGAAAGGGAGCTACAAAGGTTGTAGTCTCGAAACCCTTGTTTTGTTCACTTTACATTTCGAAACCCTAATTTTCTAGGATCGATTCCTTTGCATGCTTGTTTAGCACCATCAAAATTAAAACTTTAAGGCATGTGATGCTTCAAAACTCTTCATAGGGTGCTAGACAAACCTTACATTGGTATCAGAGCCGACCTAGAACATTAGGCGACGCTTTTACGAAGTAAAAATCCCGATCGGACAAAAAATACGATTTTTTGGACCCTCTCTGGACAAATTTCAAAATCTGACATTTTTCAGAATTAAAAATACTTAAAAAATACAGCAGGGAAAACTAAGAATAATGGTGAAAAACGATGCAGTGTACTGTTCATATGGCCGCGGAACCGCGGCAATTCCTTGCTTAGGCCGCGGATCCGCGGCCGTACAGT
Source organism: Agapanthus africanus (assembly GCA_030015575.1). NCBI lineage: Eukaryota > Viridiplantae > Streptophyta > Magnoliopsida > Asparagales > Amaryllidaceae > Agapanthus > Agapanthus africanus. The sequence continues at coordinate 822,415,270 of CM057338.1, read as the reverse complement.
GGAATCATGCTATGAAAATTGCACCATAATTCCTAGGTCTGCTAGTATACTGTTTTAGGTATGTTTAATATGAATATAGTACTGTATTTTCTGGAGATGGTTTTGGACGCATAGTTTTGATCGGTATTTTCATTTCGTAGTTTTTCCGGGTAAATTAGAAAGCATTGAAGTGTTTGAACGAGTATCATTTGCTCACTATTCACGGGGTTTAAATGCTTTGGAGATACGTGCAAGTCTTTTTGTGGTGGTCCCTCTAGAAGACAACAAACCTTAACTCGATTATGTGACCGTCTTGAACTGTCCTTTGAACCTTAGGGTTTGGGGCAGTACGGCGTGCCACATGTGAGGCGTTGGCTTGACCCTTCTACGGCTGGACCGCTACTACTGTGTCACACTCCAGGTGTTTGAACTCTGCTCAAGTGTTGGGCTTTAGTGAATCCTGGGTATTTGATCGTTCGTTCGAAAACTTCAATATTGTCTGTTTATCCGGAATGTGATGCAATGTGTGGAATTCATATTACTAGACATGAAATACGGAATATGTGATATTTCGCATTTGTGATGTCTAAAGCGAATGTGGATTCCAGATATTGCAGTTTTACACTTTCTTTTCTGTGACCGTAAGTGTAGTATGTTCGATATCGCCGGTTTCGTTGCTATACATCAACGACAATTGGGGTATGCATACTTACTTACGTTGATGATATGAGATATTATGTGTTGCTGAGATATGATGTGCAGGATTGTCGCAATTGAATAGCCGGGGGGTTTTATGTGAGATGAGAGTTTTGTATTTTCATTCATGTAAATTCAAATGTAATGTAATATTCTTTTATTTGGGGCACTTCCGGGTTGAGGTTGCTGCCACCAGTGTTGTATATTATTTACTTTTCCGCATTAGGTAGGACCCAAGGAGGGGAGCACAAGTGACCGGGTTCTGGGGTTCAGTGGGAGGCCATCTCGAGGAGTCGAGACCGGGTCTCCTAAACTCCAGAATTGGCAGGGTCACTTGCCGCTCTCGTAGGGGTCCAGGGTGTGGGCTTGGCTATTCATCGCGACTGTGGAATCCGTATTTTCTATTCTGGCTAAATACTAAATACGGACGTCCTAGTATATCCCACGTTATATCTATATTTCTGCTGCCTGTGTTCTGTGATATCTGAGACGAATGACATATTATATATATATGATATATAGTAGACGTTGCTTATGTTTTACATCCGCGCTAGTCCCGTCCCGGTATGCCGTTAGTTAAGTAACCTAACGGTGCATAACGGAACATTGCGGCGAATGCGGATGGTATAAGCGTACGTGTTATTTTCGTTTCTTTTCTGTGATTGGCTTAAGGACTTAAATGATGGGATTACATTAATGTGATTAATGTAAAGAAAATAAACCTAAAAGATGTTGTAGAATCGGATTTGAAAACTACTCGGCTATTTATGAAAAAGCTATATTTCAAAACTGCGGAGCTTAAGCCACTCCTTTTGAAAACCAGTTGATTCTACAACGATATCAAGTTCAAAGCGTTAAAGATTTTCTTAAAAATCATTCGCAACCCTCCGTCATTTTAAGAAGTAGAGTACTTAGTATTCGTGCTACGTTTGTTGACTTTAGTTAAGGCGTAGTGTACGGTAGCTAAGTGATGTCTTCCTATATTGCATATGATGCAGATTAATTAGGACATTCTTATGACTTTGTTGACCTTAGTTAAGGGTCATATGAGTGGGTCTGATTAATCAAGAAATGACGGGTAGAACTTGACTGGTACTTATGATTTGTTGACCTTAATTAAGGTCATAAGTGCTGGGGGTAAAAACCACATCGGGAATTTCAATAGTTGAAATTTGCAATGAGATTGCATACCTTCCATGTGATGGTTGGATCCCGATCCCACTGTGGGCAATAGTTGCTCCTAGGAGAGTTTTACAGTTTACAATTAGCTAACTCATTAGGTGTCTAGAAAAGTGTTAACGGGGCTCCGCCTCTGGGAAAACGAGGTTTACTCTAATTAGGTCCGTGCGAAAGCACGGGGAACCTCCCTCAAGTACCGACACTGGCCTGGCTGAACGGTTAGCAAAGTTGTAGACTGTAATTAATCCTGGCTAGTTTTTCTTTTTAAGGTTTGAAAGGAAAACTCGATAAAAAGCAGTGGGAAATATCGATTAGACAAGATAATAACCAATCTAATCTATGCAAGAGCTTTCGCTGAGTGTATTCTTTTCTCTCTCTTAATGGCAGATACCCATGACTGGACTCAAGCTTCTACTAGATAAAAAACAAACTGAATGGGACCAACTATAAAGACTGGCTGAGGAATCTGAAAATCGCCTTGACTTATGATAAAGTATCATATGTCCTTACGGCTTCAGCCCCGCCCGTCCTTGGTCCAAAATCCTCAGTTGCGGACATTGAAGTCCGCAAGACATGGGACGCTGACTGTGCCACGGCCAAATGCCTCGCGCTTGCATCGATGGACAACACACATCAAAAGCAGCACGAGGACATGGACATTCACGGTATATTGCTCCATACAAAGGAGTTGTATGGGGAGCAATCCCGTGAATTACGATACGAAGCATCAAGGAAATTGTTTCAGATGCGGATGGCCCCTGGCACACCAGTAGGAGACCATATTCTGAAGATGATAGCTCTCATAGAAGAGCTTGAGGACCTTGGATGGATGATGGACAATAAACAATATATAGATATTATTCTGCAGTCCCTCCCCTCCACCTTTGCTCAGTTCATAGTGAACTTTAACATGCATGGCATGGAGAAGGAACTCCCTGAACTCCTTAATATGTTAAGGAGTGCAGAGAGCACTATGAAGTTAGCAAACACTCCCGTTATGACTATTGGACAGTCTTCTTCTTCTCGCCCGAAAGCTAAGGCCAAGGGAAAGAAAAAGAAGAAACCCACTAATCCTAAGGGCGGAGTTAAAAAGGTAAAGGGAAAGGGAAAGTCCAAAGCTGGAGACCCGGGGAAAGGCGAATGTTTTCATTGCCATAAGACAGGACATTGGAAGCGCAATTGCACGGAGTACTTAAGTCTCAAGAAGAAGCATGGTGATGCTTCTGCTTCAGGTGCGTTTGTGACTGAAAACTGTTTTTCTATAAACTTTGCTTCCTCGGTATTGGATACCGGTTCAGGTTCTCACATTTGCAATTCTATGCAGGGGCTGAGAAATAGCAAGGTTTTGAGGACAGGTGACCATACTCTCCGCGTTGGAAATGGTTCCAATGTACATACAGTCGCAGTGGGAGAGTATCACTTGGGGTTGCCATCTGGATGTATTTTGGTTTTAAATCCATGTTATTTTGTACCAAGTATGATATGTAATATAATATCCGTTTCTTTGTTGGACAATGAAGGGTATAATTTTGTATTGCAGAACAATGTTATGAACATTAACCTGAATCAAATGTTGGTTGGGTATGGTACGCTTAACAACGGAATATATGTCCTAAATCAACACACAGTTTTCAGTATACAACACACTAATAAAAGAAAACTTTCAGAATTAAATGAAGCTTTTCTTTGGCACTGTAGACTTGGTCATATTAACGAAACAAGACTAAACAAGTTACACAAAGATGGATATTTAAATTCTTTTGAATATAAATCTTATGCGACTTGCCAGTCTTGTATCAAGGGTAAAATGACCAAAACTCCGTTTACCGGACACGGAGAAAGAGCTACTCAGCTCCTGGGCCTCATACATAGTGATGTATGTGGGCCTATGTCTACACAGGCTAGAGGCGGTTTTTCATACTTCATTACATTCACTGATGATTTCTCAAGATTCGGTCATGTATTTTTATTAAAACACAAGTCCGAAGCTTTTGAGAAATTCATTGAATATAAACAGGAAGTAGAAAAACAAACCGGCTTGAGTATCAAGATGCTTCGATCAGATCGAGGTGGTGAGTATCTCAGTGCAGAATTTGCAAACTTCTTGAAAGAGAATGGGATTCTCTCTCAGCTCACTCCTCCTTACACACCACAGCACAACGGTGTGTCAGAACGAAGGAATAGAACCCTATTAGATATGGTCCGGTCCATGATGAGTGATACTGAGTTACCCGTCTCGTTTTGGGGGCATGCATTGGAGACTGCAGCGTTTCTACTAAATAGGGTTCCAACCAAAACCGTGTCTACCACACCATATGAGATATGGCATGGAAAGAGACCATCTCTTAAGAGAATTAAGATTTGGGGTTGCCCGGCCTATGTTAAAAAGCAGAATCCGGACAAACTCGAGACACGGTCAGTCTTATGTAACTTTGTGGGATATCCAAAGAATTCTTATGGATATCTATTCTACCACAAAGAGGAACAAAAAGTGTTTGTTTCTCAGTATGCCACATTCTTGGAAAAAGAGTTTTTCACAGATAAAGATAATGGTAAGGTGGTAGATCTAGAAGAGGTTCTAGAGACACAAACTACAAATGACGATTTGGTTGAACCAGCTGTTGCAGCAGAAACTGAAGAACCTCGGCCACTCCGTAGGTCTGGTAGGACTTCTCGCCCACCGGAGAGGTACTATAGTTTCCTCATTGATGGTAACGGAGAAGATTGCATCATGGATGATGATGATTCTACCAGTTTTCAGCAAGCTATCACGAGTAAAGACTCTGTGAAGTGGCTGGATGCCATGAGATCCGAAATGGAGTCTATGTACACCAACAAAGTGTGGACTTTGGACGTTGTACCCCCTGGGGTGAAACCTGTGGGGTGCAAATGGATCTTTAAAAGAAAGATTGGTGTAGATGGGCAGGTGGAGACCTATAAGGCAAGACTTGTGGCGAAGGGTTTTCGTCAAAGACCAGGTTTGGACTATGACGAGACATTTTCTCCCGTAGCCATGCTTAAATCCATTCGGATCCTACTTGCTATTGCTGCTCACTACGACTATGAAATCTGGCAGATGGACGTTAAAACCGCATTTCTGAATGGAAATTTAGAAGAATGCGTTTATATGGATCAGCCAGAGGGCTTCATTGACAGTGGGAGCAGCGGGAAAGCATGTAAATTGCTTAAATCCATATATGGGTTAAAGCAGGCATCACGGAGTTGGAACATCTGTTTCGATGATGTCATCAAAGAATTTGATTTCATCAAAAATCCAGATGAACCTTGTGTTTATAAGAAGGCTGTAGGAAGAGCTGTCACATTCCTCGTATTGTACGTGGATGACATTCTTCTGATAGGAAATGATATTCCTATGCTACAGTCGGTCAAATCTTTCTTGTCACTGAGGTTCTCCATGAAGGACCTGGGTGATGCCACATACATACTGGTCATAAGGATTTATAGGGATAGATCCAAAAGGTTATTGGGATTGTCCCAAACCAGGTACATTGACACCATCCTAAAAAGGTTTAGTATGGAAGACTCCAAGCGGGGTGCCTTACCTGCTTGCCATGGGGTCACTCTCTCCAAGGATTCTTGCCCAAAGACCGATGAAGAGAGAGCTCGCATGAGTATTATACCCTATGCTTCGGCAGTAGGATCTATAATGTATGCGATGTTATGTACACACCCAGATGTAGCTTATGCACTTAGTGTTGTAAGCAGGTATCAATCCAACCCAGGGGAGAATCACTGGGCAGCTGTGAAGAACATTCTTAAGTACTTGCGAAGGACTAAAGAATTGTTCTTGGTGTATGGTAATGGAGATCTCCAAATGGAGGCCTTTACCGATTCGAGCTTCCAGAGCGATAAGGACGACAGCAAATCTATCTCTGGGTTTGTATTTACCCTCAATGGAGGGGCGGTGAGTTGGAAGAGTTCCAAACAAGATACCGTTGCAGACTCTACGATGGAAGCTGAGTACATTGCTGCAAATGATGCCGCCAAGGAAGCCGTCTGGATGAAGAAGTTCGTCTCGGAGCCAGGAGTAGTTCCAACCATTATTGATCCAATACCTTTGTATTGTGACAATAATGGGGCTATGGCGTTAGCCAAGGAGCCCAGATCCCATCAGCGGTCCAGACACATCCTGAGGCGTTTTCATTTGATCCGGGAGATTGTAGATCGCCGCGAGATCGAGATTAGGAGGGTAGACACAAAGAATAACGCCGCGGATCCATTCACCAAGGCCCTCCCTCAGCCGCAGCATGAGCGACTTTTTTAGATGTTGGGTATGAGATACGCCAATAACTGGCCTTAGTGCAAATGGGAGATTGTTGGATATATGTATGCCCTAGAGGCCATTATGTGATAGTGGATATATCTATACATGTATATATATTCAGTATGCATTCTTGCTCGACATGATAGTATGCTATATGGTTCTTCTTTATCTGACATGTTGATTTGATCATGCTTATTATTCACTCATACATGCTGATAAAGCCCTGAGGATATTGGCTTGACTGCTCTGATTATGATGGAGATCATACTAGTGGGACATCTGTAGTCTATAAGCATATCCTGGAAAGTCCCTAGTCGTAGGTATATCGAGATGGGGCATTGATAACCAGAGTAGACTAGCGTATATGATACTAGACCCATATGATGGGCGATGGATGTTCCCACATTCATCGATGTTTGACATCAAGATCATATACGGGTGCTCAGTGCTGACTGGGTACACTGGACGGACTCACCGAGAACTCCTATATGGAATTATATCTATCGTCGGATAGCAGTTCTCAGGTGACACTGGTACAGGTTAGTCTGTAGACCCGAGATCGTCATGGAGTCTTGTGTGTTCTCCCACTGTACTTTGATTGCCTCCCTACCACGGCTCTACTGAGTCGTGCAAACAGGTGGCCGTTGGGTACAGTCCCGAGACACACGAAGGCAATGAGCGATAGGAGGGGTTTCGTCTCTCCCGGTATTGGGAGTTGATGCTGTACTGTGCCCGACTGGTTATATCAGTAAGTCCCTGGCCAGGGCTGCTGAGAATTGCTGATAAGTGTTATCAGTAGTTTCTCGATCTGTTATAGACCATTCACCGGCACGACTTATTGAGTTATTTAGGGTCGACGTTACCATCCCTAGGCTCGATATGCGGCATATCTGACGAAGAGACCGGACTGTACGGTAGTGTTGCCGGTTGGCTCGACGGGAGTTGTAGCAGGTTCGCTTGTTTTCTTCTGATCGCTCAATACCCGGGTGGCCGTTACGTTTAGCTGACCGCTTGCGGCTTTGGGGTACCTGATATGATCATCACCCTCTGCCGGCGTATTGACGAGTCTTAGAGTCCCACAAAGGAGTTACTCAGCCCAGGCGAAACGTTGTGGTGCGCGTATGCGATATGCGCATGCACCCAATTAAAATGTGCGTATATGATACCGAACATTGATCGGGTGGCCTGCTTTTGGTGGGGTCATATGAGATATGACCGGATTGATAAATCAAGTGTTTATTTATCATCTAACCATTAGTTTTCTCACTTGAAACCTTTCTAGAATTTGATGGATGTATGCATGCATGCATGTGTTTCTTTCTTTCATTCTAGTTTCATGCACATGTGGATGTGCATACATGCATACATACATACACCCATCTATCATGGTTGTTAGCACATGGAAATGGTGGCAATATAAGACTCACACCATGGATTAAGTAATGGATTTTTATTTGATTTTGTATTTAAAACAAAATTGAAAAGAAAAGGATAATCTTTACTAGCTTCTATATTCTTCTTCTAACCTAACCAAGCTCACCTACCTCTAACCTTGGGTTATCCTTCTCTTTATCATTTAAAACTCAAGTTAAATAAACTCTCCATCACTTAACCATGGTTGGATGCAAGAAGGAATAATATATAAAAGGTTATATTTCATTTCTTTTTCAATGGTCATCTTTTATCTTTTACACTTGCTAAAAAGAAAAGCCACCATCTTCATCCTCCTTCACCATTTGCTCTCTAGGTTTTTCTAGTGAGTAGAACACACTTAAAGAAAGGTTTTTGAAGTGAGATTCTAAACCACAACATCATTCTATGCAAGTTTATCCAACTTGTATAGAGTGTTCTCTTCGGTTTTGCGAAGTTGCGAGCATGGACGGGGAACTCCGGGTGGATCGTCGTAGACGCAAGAGGACTTCAAGAGGACCTCCACTCAACACCCTAGAGACCAAGGAGTCCAGCGAAAGGGAGCTACAAAGGTTGTAGTCTCGAAACCCTTGTTTTGTTCGCTTTACATTTCGAAACCCTAATTTTCTAGGATCGATTCCTTTGCATGCTTGTTTAGCACCATCAAAATTAAAATTTTAAGGCATGTGATGCTTCAAAACTCTTCATAGGGTGCCAGACAAACCTTACACTCCTCTCACTTGAGCGGCTGCCCTCTTCCTCCCCCATCTCAAAACCCCCACAACTCCATAGAAAATTCATCAAAACCCAATCTCCACTTCATTAAAAATGTGCATGACCTCACTAGCTACACCTTGGACCAAGAAAGCTTGCATTTTGGACACTTGGGGCAACTCAAGAAAATTCTTGAGTTACCAAATGAGGTATTCTCTTAACCATTAGCCTAGTATTTCCATTTCTTTTACATCCATGTTTGTTTAGAACCGATTTGGTGTCGTTTAGTGAGACTTAGGAAATTCTAGTTAGGGCTTAAGAAAACTTTGAGTTGTGATGTGTAATTGAGCTCAGTTGAGACCACACAAACCCCCTAGTGCTAGAATTCAGACCTAAACCAGAGACTAGAATCCCGGAATACGGATTTAGAAACCCGATATTGGAAGAATTGTGGATTCTGTGTGTGTGTGTATTGAAATCTGCTAACACCCGGGCGACCTGAAAATTATTTAGGAAAGACAGTGACACATGCAGGCAACCTAGGACCCCCCACTGAAACCCTAGCCCCTAACCCTCAACCCTGGCCGCAAATAAATTCATTCTGGCCGCAATTTGCTGCCAGAGTAGTATGGAATTGATTCATTTTGTTCCAGGGCTTTATCTCCATTAAATTAGACCCCTGGCATATGTAAAATTGGCCGATTTGACCTAAAGCAAAATCTGGAATCATTTTCTTGTGTTGGCGCATTGTTTTATGACTTGTTTTAACATGGACTTTGGTATTTGATAATTCGTTTCTGTCGGGTGGCGTTTGAACGTCAACGACTAGGGTTATTGGTTGTGTTTTTATGTGAGGCTATAGGTTTTTACCTATAAGCGTAGCGTGTGCCGTTTTGGGTTTTTCCGACTGGATTTTAATATGCATTTAGATTAGATTAAATGTGTAGGTACCCCACGTGATGTCGAGACGTTGAAGATGAAGATGGAGACATCGGCATCGGCACACAAGAAGCAAGGTGAGTAGATTATATCTATGGGGGAAGTCGGGTGGATGGCGTATAGCACCCCCGCAGTTCGATATATAGTATGTTATATATATATATATATGATATCTTTTATGTGTGACATGGATATTAAAGATATGTTTAGGTGTTCAATGGTTAGTTAGGGTTATTAGAAGTGAGCTAGTATAGCTTCTTAGTCGCGAACCCTAGAATAGGTTTACACCCACACGCACACACATGCTTACTTTTATATACTTGTGTGTATATGGGGATACGTATATACATACACACACATAGGTATGGGACGATGTGTATATATATACGTATACCTACACTTGGATGATGAGGATAGTAGATGATATTTGGAGATGAGTCGATGAGTTTGGGCATGGTGCCATGAGATTGGTGATATGATGTGGTTCGTATTATGAGATACGATATGAGTTATAGCGGGCCTTTAGGCGTGTATTTTCATACACGCACATATATATTTATCGATGGTATCAGTTTGTACTAGACTTAGATCAGTACCCCAGTTCATGAGATATGATGATAAGGATACCAGATAATCGATTAAGATAAATGTGAGATTCGACCCTTACCCAGATTTGGGATGCCGTACGACGGATTTGCATACGAGCTATATATTGATGATAGATCCGCACTCTTGACTCGAGAACGTCATATTGTATATTGTATCGTATGTGATACTATTGAGACAGGATCACCGACTATTATATTTATATATATATCGACTCAGATTTAGGTGGTTTCCATACCCCTTCGATTAGCTTGTTAGTTAGATCTGTAGTTTACTTAGTAGATGTTAGACTAGACCCGAGTCATACCTTTTTCAAAACTAACGAATCGTGAGTATTTTAAAGACAGGCCAATGGATTCTACGGATATTTTCAAAAGACGCATCTTTTCTTAAAAACACCGTAGCCCTTATTTTTCAAAACACCACGATTCGTCTTATTTTAAATAGCAAAACTGTATGACATTTTCTTATTAATGTAGATTCTTCACTGTTGCGTTTATTATTCGATTTCCATATATTCTTGTTATTCGCATCGCATTGCATGTGTAAATGTGTTTATTGTTATATTAAACCCATGCTGTCAGGCACTTGCACCATTATCGATGATGCGTATGTTCCACGTACACCTGCTTGCCGGCTCACACACTTCATCGTCAATAATTGCCATGTCACTACACGGTAGGATTGTTGCATCAGGATATGACTACTTGTACATCCATATTGGCTCACATGCATATTGTATACTCATACTTGCGTATATACCAAATTGTACATCCACACTGGCACACATACATATTGTACACTTATACTTGCGTATATACCTACTTGTACATCCATATTGGCGCACAGGCATATTGTACACTCATACTTGCGTATATACCTACTTATACATCTATATTGACGCACAGACATATTGTACACTCATACTTGCATACACACATATTGTACACCCATACTTGCATACATACGTATTTGCACATACATAGATGATTCTGGCTTATTTTGGAAATTTGGGAACCGCAAGATATATTTTAAAACTGGATTCGTTTAAAAGAGCGGTTTTCCCCTCGATGTGTGCATATTACTGTTTTATGTTGCATGATATACGGATGTGCTTACATTTCTATCATATGTCGTATACATCATGCTTTATGATTTTACGCATTGAGATATGTCGTTTTCATGAGATTTCTGGATTTGAGAACCGTGGTCATTTTAAAAGAAAGTATGCATTGTTTAAAAACTCGGTTTCTCTTGATATGATATTTCAGTGCGTCCCCCATGCGTTTTCTCGGTTCTGAGACGTGTGACATGTGAAACTCGATTCGAGGAGCTGGATGAAGCCGATTGCAGGTACATGGTGGACCCGGTATGGTATCCCGGGGCAAGAAAGGGATGCTGTGTATACAGACGGTGAGCCTGGCAGAGGGACTACTACCTACCGGTGATTGTATTTGTGCTTGGCGGATATCCGAAGGATACCGACCGGAGATGAGAGATGATACGGGCTGATCCATACTGACGGAGCCCGTGGGCCGATCCGGACTGACGGATCCCTATATATATATGAGTATTTACGTGCCGATGCTGGGCACAGGTTTCATGATGTTTTCGAGTGTCGATGTTGGACACTCAGGTTCCATGATTTTGACGTGTCGTGAGGGACACACGTTGATTTATATTCTCATACTTCCATGCATATGCTTTATGATCTTTACACGCATGATGTTTTGTGTCATTGGTTGACACGTGGACGAGATCCACATGCATACAGACATTGATTACATAGTTGGATGATATCCACATACTTATAAACTTCATGATATAGTTGACACTGATTCATATTGATTACATTGATCATACCTCATATTTATGATATGTTGCTACCTGAGACACTGACACGAGCACTTGGTATTACACTGATGTATAGATGGTTACCCTTGCCACCTTATCATGTTTCATACTTTATCATATTGAGGATATATATATTATTACTGATCGTTTGACCTAAGATTGAGTCATACATACGATTTCTGCCCTGTGATATTTTCTGCTCACGAGTTAGCAACTCACCCCCGTTGTGTCACAGTTCTTGCAGGTTTTGCCGTACATGTTTCATTGCGGCTTTCTGGCACACTGCTTCCTTTCTGGGTGATTGCTTTGGTAGGTGGGTTCACTCGCATCATGACCACCATTGTACTTATTTATTTTCAGTTATATCTAGTAAATTCCATCAACCAGACTTGTATATTTATTTCAGACTTAGAAAACCAGTTGTGTATTATTTCGACCTTAGAGTCGTGAGTTGTAGTATTATGGTTTTCATGATGATTTTGAGTTTCTTTTTGAGTTTTGATCCTCGCCCTTCGGCGTTGTATATTATATTGCTTGTGTGGTTGTGACTGTCGATTGACGAAGTGCTAGCTCCCGCTTGGGGATGCCTTTTATCATTATGCATATATTATTCTTGTTGTACCCCGTTTGGGGCCAGTATTTACAAAGGAAACTCTGCCAAAATTTTCAGAAAAGACTTGAGGTTTTAAAAATGCATATTCGGCTTACTTATTAAAAAAACCTTGTTTTTAAAATATGTTTTCTTCACTTCTTTAAAACTAGTTTTCCTTTATTTATTATTTAAAATGGTTTTAGATTTCTGGGCTTTTGGCTTACTTGAAATAGATGAGGTCCTATAGACTTCATATGATTCAAGGGCCAGTCACGTGCTATTTCGGGTCGTGACACGGGCAGTAACCCTGCCCGGCCAAGGGTCCTTGGTAGGCTTCTTACAGCCCCTCCCGCGCCAAGGACCAAAGTCCTCCCAGAGGCAGTTGAGTCCTTGCTCGGCTATCTCCGGCTGGTAGATTCCTACCACAACCGACAGGGATCAAACTCCTCACCAAGAGGCACTGGGCAGTAACCCTGCTCGGTCCCCGTCCTGAAGGATCAAAGCCCTCGCAAGAGGCAACCGAGCGGCTACCCTGCTCGGTCATCTTCGGCTGGTAGCTCCCTACCCATGACGCCAGGGATCGAAGCCCTCGCAAGAGGCATCCGAGCGGCTACCCCGCTCGGTAATCTCAGGCTGGTAGTTGCCTACCCACGACACCAGAGATCAAAGCCCTCGCCAAGAGGCAACCGCACAGGTTCACTTCCCTGTCATCCTTAGTGGGCTTCTTACAGCCCCTCAACACTAAGGATCAAAGCCCTCGCAAGAGGCAACCGAGCAGCTACCCTGCTCAGTCATCCCCGGCTGGTAGGTCCCTACCCACGATGCCAGGGATCCAAGCCCTCGCCAAGAGGCACCGAGCAGCTACCCTATTCGGCCATCCTCAGCAGTCCTCTCACGGCCCCTCTCACGCTGAGGATCGAAGCCCTCACCTGAGGCTGCCGAGATCCTTCTCGCTCGGCGCATCCCCAGCGGGCATCCTCCTGCCCATTAGACGCTGAGGGTCTGAAGCCGTCATCGCGAGGCCTCCGAGATCCTTCTTGCTCGGCGCATCCCCAGCGGGCATCCTCCTGCCCATCAGACGCTGAGGATCTCAAGCCCTCACCGCGAGGCCGCCGAGTTCCTTCTGCTCGGCGCATCCCCGGCGGGCGTTCTCCTGCCCATCAGACGCTGAGGATCTGAAGCCCTCTTCGTGAGGCCGCCGACCCCCTCCTGCTCGACGCATCCTAGCAGGTAGCTTCCTACCCAACAAAGACAAGGATCAAAGCCCTCCTTAGAGGCAGCCGAGCGGCTTCCCTGCTTGGCTATCCCTGGCCGGTAGCTTCCCTACTCGCAACGCCAGGGATCAAAGCCCTCACTAAGAGGCAACCACGCAGCTTCACTGCCCGGTTATCCTTAGCAGTCCTCCTACGGCCCCTCCAACGCTAAGGACCGAAGTCCTTTTTAGAGGCAGCCGAGCGGCTTCCCTGCTCGGCTATCCCTGGCCGGTAGCTTCCCTACTCGTAATGCCAGGGATCAAGGCCCTCGCCAAGATCAACCAAGCAGCTTCCCTGCTCGGTCATCCCCAGCAGGCATCTTCCTGCTCAACAGATGCTGCAGATTTGTAGCCCTCATAACGAGGCCACTGAGCCCATCACATGCAGCGGACCCGAAGCCCCAACAAAAGATATCAGGTCTATCCAAGTCTGGGCGATTCCCTCTCGACTCCGGGGCCGTGGAGACGCCTCCTTCTCAGCAGCACTTGGCGCGCTCGGCAAGTGACTGAAATCAACTCGACAAACGATCGTTAGATAGATAGCCGACCTGACATGGAAGCCCAACAGTGCAAGCAGAGATATTTTACGAGCATTCTTCACAAACAGAAGATAAAGTGCCAACCGATGAAACCGAAGAAAAAGTTTTATTACCGAAGGCAAAGTCTTTATAAAGGGTATTTTGGGCTCCCCAGCCTTACAAACTGCCCGGAGGCTTACAAAAATTCCAGAAGCAACAAAATAAAAGGAGGAAGACGGGGGCTTTAGGCCTTGGGGCCGGGCGCGACCTTAGGGTCCTCGTCATCCACCACGGGACGAGCAGGGTCCTCGGCGACCTCCTTATCAGGAATCTCTTCCCCCTGCTCATCAGCATCGGCGAGGGGATATTCGGCCCGGAGCTCTTCGTCGGCGAACTCCGGCATCCGGGCCTTAACGGCGTCGAGGGCCTCATGCCAGATGGGTGTTCTGGCCACGGCCAAGTCATCATAGAAGTCCTTCGACTTCTTGTAGCCCTCCACCGCCTTCGCCGCCGAGAGGTCGGCCAACTTTGCCGCTCTCAGGTCAGCCGACTTCGCCGCCTCAGCCGCCGCCCCCAGCTCCTTCCGGAGGGCCTTCACCGACTTCTTCAGGTTGCTGGTGAGCACCTAAGCGTCCTCAAGCTTGGCCTCAGTAGCCGCGGCGGCCTCGCGGTACCGAGCAACCTCCCATTTCCCGGCCTCCACCTCGCCCTCCAGGGCGGCAACCCTCACCATCACCGTCTCCATCTCCCGCTTGGAGCTCTTTTCCAGCGAGGCAAACTGGTCCGCAGCCTTCATCGCCGGGGCTATCACCTCGGTCTCCATGCGCAGGGCAAGGGCGACGTGCTGGAGAACCTGAAAAATGGGAAAGAGGTCAGGAAGACAAAGGAGGCACCGAATTTCGCGAACAACCGAGTACTAACCTGCACGGACTCCTGGGCGATGGACGCCATCTGAGCCCTGAAGGTCCCTCCGGGAACCCTACCCCCTGCTGACTTCTCTATGTCATGCAACAGACTATCCGCGACTGATAGCCCCGAGGGCACGCTAACTGGAGGCCCCCTCCTCCACCATGGTCGGCGAAGGCGGGCCCCGAGAAGACCTTTCGGAACCCCTCTTAAGTGGCTCCGATGGAGAGCCGATCTCCTCCTCCAAGGCCGGGTCTTCCAGAATCCGAGCACACTTCCGACCCGACGCTTTGCTAAGCCCCGGGGTGGGATCCGCCCCCGAACCCTCACGGGACGCGACCACCGGAAGAGAGGGAGTCGGGGCAAGCTTCGTGCGAGAAGAGCTGGAGCCCCCCGCCTTCATAACATTCCTCGGCTGGCACATGGAAGATCGGAGCTCGTCCATTTCCATGGGTCCTGCACAAAACCAAATGCAAAGAAGTCAGCAACACAAGCAGTATACAAGCCAAAAATCAAGCCTAACTTACTGACGAACTCAGCGGGGCTGAGCCTGGCCCAACTCAGGACCCTCTCAGACAGCAGCACGTCAAATCAGGAGATGGGCTCCCACGACGCCACTCTTACCGTGGCAGGGTCATTGGACTGGTTCCCCGGAAAGCATTTTTCCCTCGACCACTCGGTAGGCACGGGCCAGTCCTCGCCCTCAGGAGGGAAACGAAGAAGAACTTCTTCTTCCAGTCATGAATGGAAGAAGGCAGGGCCACAACCCCTATCCCGGTGGCGCCTCCCTGTCGCTTTCTAAAAGAGAGGTAGACCCACCTTGGGTCGCCCGCTCGGCCCCCAAGATGATTTTTGAAAACGAAGGAAGAATCAAGGAGGGATAGGCTGAAGGGAACCGCTTGTAACTTCAGGCGGATCAGGAACCCGAGGAGGATCCTCCATGAGTTCGGCACTAACTGGCCGGGGGCTAACCCGAAGAAGTTCAGTGCTTCGACGACTTCGGGAGAGAAGGGCAGGCGCATTCCTCCACAAAAAGCATCCAAGTACAGGGCGATCTCCCTACCCCGTACTTGGTCCGCCCTCTCTCCCTCCTTGGCCATACGAAGCATATAACGTGAGGGGATGTGGAAGAGAGCTCGAGAATTGGCGAGCTCGTCCTCATGCCTGATCCAACACGAGGCACCGGGGGCAGCATCTACCGCCTCCTCCTTGGGGCTGCCCCCGCCGCACGATCCCGAGAAGAGGGTCCGATCCCTACTCCCTGAGAAGACTCAGGCTCAACTAAAGGGACCCTAGAACCTACTCCTACCACATCTACAGATTCTCTAAAAGAAGACATCTAACCTGAAGATGACGGATCCTCGGGAAAAGAAAGCAGAAGAAAGAAAGTATGAAAGAGTAGGGGCCCTGGAGTGGGCCCCACCCCTACTCATCACTGCAAATGACCTCATCCTACGGTGCCTTCATCTCCCGCCAAAACGCTTCCTCGCGTCCAACAGCTCCGATTGCTCCACTTGTCGTTCCCGCACTGGACCAAACCCCATCAGACGCCACAGGTCTGCACACATCGCGTCGGCCAACCGACGCTTGACACGTAGACCGTCGCTTCAGTGGAAGGATGCACGAACTGGCGCACCTTCCTTAAATGCAGAGATCTCGCCCTGATTCGCTGACAGAAAAGACGGCTCACGGCCCGGGAACGCGTCCCTACGAAACCTTAGGAGGGAGCTCACCCCAGGCGGCCTGGCAGTCTACTCCTGACCCGACCCGCTAGCTGGTCGGGACAAGAGTGAGGGGCTAATGATGATGCTCAATATTGGAGATCTCCAAGATCATGACACATGGCAGATAGCGTGTCCCAGAACTCAGAAGAAAGGGCCACAGGGGCCGACCAGGCCACCCCTGTACCCGACCTACAAGCACAAGCTGGCTCACCTCAGAGCCCCCTGAAATTTGGCCTCCTCGGCCTCTCAGCTCACCCCGAGATGCCTCAGGACCAAGACTTCTCAGCCCTCTCGCTCGTTCCCGAGCCCCCCAGCCGAGGCCATCTTCCTCGGTCCTCCGACCGACCAACTCCACCACTCACAGGCGTAACTGCCGCTCCGCAAATCTCACCATGCGCAGATTCTCCGCCAGCAACGTCCCACGTTCCACGCCATCATGATCCCCATTAATGGGCGATCCGCTCTTTACGCGGGCGTGACGTCGGGAGCGTAACTGCCGGCGAGATTCTCGCACCTGCTGCTGCGCGCTGCCGCCACTATATAAACCCCCATCACAGAGGGTTCAGGGAAGCCATTCTTTATTCCACTCAGCCGTTACTCTGCTCGGATCTCGTACTAACTTGATCGTCGGAGGGTCCTCGGTGGTACCAAACCACCCCGGGACTTCTTTGCAGGTACTCGGCGCTAAACTCCTCAAATCACTAATCTTCTCAAAACCCATTGAGACCCACACGCAACAGGAGATCACCTCTAAGATCCACTGGGAGATCGACGGAAGACAACATCTGAAGGAGACCAGTAAAGGAGCTCCATCAATAATGATAAGAAAGTAATAAACTCGATCAATTTTATATACTAAGAGATAAATCATCTTAATTTATACACTGATGATGCTCAATATTGGCGATCTTCAAGATCAGGACACGTGGCAGATGACATGTCCCAAGACCCAGAAGAAAGGGCCCACAGAGGTCAGCCAGGCCACCCTTGTACCCACCTGCAAGTACAAGATGGCCTTCCTCGGGCCCCCCTGCAAATTGGCCTCCTTGGCCCCTCAGCTCGCCCCGAGCTGCCACAGGACCAAGACTCCTCGGCCCTCTTGCTCGTCTCCGAGCTCCCCAGCCGAGGCCGTCTTCCTCGGTCCCTCCGACCGACCAACTCCACCACTCACAGGCGTAACCGCCACTCCACAAATCTCGCCACGCGCAGATTCTCCGCCAGCAACGTCACACGTTCCACGCCATCACGATCCCCATTAATGGGCGATCCGCTCTTTACGCGGGCGTGACGTCGGGAGCGTAACTGCCGTCGAGATTCTCGCGTTGCTGTTGCGTACTGCCGCAGCTATATAAACCCCCATCACAGAGGAGTCAAGTAAGCCATTCTTTATTCCACTTAGCCGTTACTCTGCTCGGATCTCGCACTAACTTAATCGTCGGAGGGTCCTCGGTGGTACCAAACCACTCTGGGACTTCCTTGCAGGTACTCGGCGCTAAACTCCTCAAATCACTAATCTCCTCAAAACCCATTGAGACCCACACGTAATAGGAGATCACCTCCAAGATCCACCGGGAGATCGACGGAAGACAACATCTGAAGGAGACCAGAAAAGGAGCTCCATCAGTTGGCGCCGTATACAAAAACAAAAGTTGGCCTTCCGATCTTCTTCCACATGGCGTGCGACCACCCTGAAGATCCAGGCACCAGCCGACGCCTCCCACTCATCGTAGGCGCGGATGAACCTCCTTCGGCGAACGTCATCAACGCCCTCGCCGGCCGATAGACCGACTAAAGTCCAAACGGCCAGGCCAGGGCCCCAGATCGCCGCTCCCCCGCCTTTAGAAGACTTTGCCTTCATTGGCACGGCTGACCATCGGCAGGCTACGTCACAGATCTCACGGGCCGATACTCGTCCGCTGGGCGATCATTGAGCCTCCTCTGGCTGAATCGAAGCGACGCGACCCTGGCGCTTCGCCTCCCCGCACAATCGATGTGCGTGCTACGCGCACGTTTACCGTGACCGTTCCTGTTCCCCATACCTGCAAATGGATGGTCGGTTGAAACATCATGAAGAATCAGCCGAGCAGCTACCCTGCTAGGTTATCCCTGGCCGGTAGCTTCCCTACTCGCAATGCCAAGGATCAAAGTCCTCCATAGAGGCAGCTGAGCAGCTTCTCTGCTCGGCTATCCCTGGCCGGTAGCATCCCTACTCGCAATGCCATGGATGAAAGCCCTCGCCAAGAGGCAACCCAGCAGCTACCCTGCTCGGTTATCCCTGGCGGGTAGCTTCCCTACCGCAACGCCAGGGATCAGAAAGTCCTCCCAGAGGCAGTCGAGCCCGACCCTCGCTCGGCTATCCCTGGCGAGTAGCTTCCCTACCACAATGCCAGGGATCAGAAAGTCCTCCCAGAGGTAGTCAAGCCTAACCCTCGCTCGGCTATCCCAGGCGGGTAGCTTCCCTACCGCAACGCCAGGGATCAGAAAGCCCTCCCAGAGGCAGTCGAGCCCGAGGATCCCTCGCTCGGCTATCCTTCAGGACAAAAGCCCTCGCCAAGAGGCACCGGGCAGTAATCCTGCCCGACCAAGGGTCCTTGGTAGGCTTTTTACAGCCCCTCCCGTGCTAAGGACCAAAGTCCTCCCAGAGGCGGTCGAGTCCTTGCTCGGCTATCCCCGGCTGGTAGCTTCCTGCCACAACCGACAGGGATCAAAGTCCTCGCCAAGAGGCACTGGGCAGTAACCATGCTCGATCCCCGTCCTGAAGGATCAAAGCCTTCGCAAGAGGCAACCGAGCAGCTACCCTACTCGGTCATCTCCGGCTGGTAGCTCCCTACCCATGACGCCAGGGATCGAAGCCCTCGCAAGAGGCATCCGGGCAGCTACCCCGCTTGGTCATCCCAGGCTGGTAGTTGCCTATCCACAACGACAGAGATCAAAGCCCTCGCCAAGAGGAAAACGCGCAGCTTCACAGCCCGGTCATCCTTAGTGGGCTTCTTACAGCCCCTCCAAAGCTAAGGATCAAAGCCCTCGCCAAGAGGCACCGAGCAGCTACCCTGCTCGGTCATCCCCAGCTGGTAGGTCCCTACCCACGACGCTAGGGATCCAAGCCCTCACCAAGAGGCACCGAGCAGCTACCCTGTTCGGCCATCCTCAGCAAGCCTCTCACGCTAAGGATCGAAGCCCTCACCTGAGGCCGTCGAGATCCTTCTCGCTCAGCCATCCCCAGCGGGCATCCTCCTGCCCATCAGACGCTGAGGATCTCAAGACCTCACTGTGAGGCCGCCGAGTTCCTTCCTGCTCGGCGCATCCTCAGCAGGCATCCTCCTGTCCATCAGATGCTGAGGATCTCAAGCCCTCATCGCGAGGCCGCCGAGTTCCTTCCTGCTCGGCGCATCCCCAGAGGGCATCCTCCTGCCCATCAAACGCTGAGGTTCTGAAGCCCTCATCGCGAGGCCACCGAGATCCTTCTTGCTCGGCGCATCCCCAGCGGGCATCCTCCTGCCCATCAATCGCTGAGGATCTCAAGCCCTCACCGCGAGGCCACCGAGTTCCTTCTGCTCGGTGCATCCCCGGCGAGCGTCTTCCTGCCCATCAGACACTGAGGATCTCAAGCCCTCACCATGAGGCCGCCGAGATCCTTCCTGCTCGGCGCATCCCCAGCGGGCATCCTCCTGCCCATCAGACTCTGAGGGTCTGAAGCCCTCATCGCGAGGCCGCCGAGATCCTTCTTGCTCGGCGCATCCCCAGCGGGCATCCTCCTGCCTATCAGACGCTGAGGATCTCAAGCCCTCACCGCGAGGCCGCCGAGTTCCTTCTTCTCGGCGCACCCTCGGCGGGCGTCCTCCTGCCCATTAGACGCTGAGGATCTGAAGCCCTCTTCGCGAGGCCGCCGAGCCCCTTTCTGCTCGGCGCATCCCAGCGGGTAGCTTCCTACCCAACAAAGACAAGGATCAAAGTCCTCCTTAGAGGCAGCCGAGTAGCTTCCCTACTCGGATATCCCGGGCCGGTATCTTCCCTACTCGCAACGCCAGGGATCAAAGCCCTCGCCAAGAGGCAACCGCGCAGCTTCACTGCCCGGTTATCCTTAGCAGGCCTCCTACGACCCCTCCAACGCTAAGGATCGAAGTCCTCCTTAGAGGCAGCCGAGCGGCTTCCCTGTTCGGCTATCCCTGGCCGGTAGCTTCCCTACCCGCAACCCCAGGGATCAAAGCCCTCGTAAGAGGCATCTGAGCGGCTACCCCGCTCGGTCATCCTAGGCTGGCGGTTGCCTACCCATGACGCCAGAGATCAAAGTGTTGGATGTATATGCCCTAGAGGCCAGTATTGTATATGTATATATATGGATACTAAGGATATGTATGTACAGAACAATCTTGCTCAGTTTTATAGTATATTATTTGACCTGTCTTTATCGGGATATGTGTATTTATTGTTATTATATCTGGTTTGCACATATTGATAAAGGCTCGATACGGTAGTATACTATTGTGGTTTGTCTTTATCTTAACATGGCATATGTCATACTCGTTATTACATATTGCGGTTACATGTTGATAAAGCCCCTAGGATCTTGCTTGACTACCTGCATTGTGATGGCGATCATACTTGTGGGAGCAACATAGTCCATAAGCACATCCTTAAATAGTCCCTAGTCGCGTGAGTATCGAGACTGGGTATTGATACTCCAGAGTATACTGGTGTATACGTTTCTACCCCGTCGGGGGATGGTTGGTCCCGCAGCCATTGGTCTGATGCACCTAAGATTGTATACAGGTGCTCACTGGGTGTGAGTACACTGGACGGATTCGCCGAGAACTTCCATATGGTACTATACCTATCGTCAGATGGAAGTTCTCAGGTGACATGTGTACAGGTTAGTCTTTGGACCCGAGATCGGCATTTGTCTCGTGTGAGTTCCCACTGAGCTTTGATCACTACCCTACCACGGCTCTACTGAGTCGTGCAAACAGGTTTTAGTTGGGTTCAGTCCCGAGCCACATGGAAGCAGTGAGCGATTGTCGGGGATTCGTCTCTCCCGGTATAGGGAGTCGATATCGCACTGTGATTCAATTGGTCAGGACCATAAGACCTTGGCCAAGGCACTTGGGATTTACTGATAGGTTGATCAGTAGTTTCCCGGATTGGTCCTGAGCCACATCGGCACGACTTATCAGGTTATTAGGGTCTGACGTTCACCATCCCCTAGACCCGGTATGCGATACTCTTTGACGAAGAGACCGGACTGTACGGATATTGTCATGGATAGGCTCAGTAGGAGTTCGGACGAGCTTGCTCGTCGGCCTTCCTTTTCGACAGGTACCTGGGCAACCGTTACGTACAGCTAGTGCCGCTGACGTGCTTGTGGTTAAACCCACTACCAGAGTACTGTCAAGTCTTTAGAGTCCCACACAGAGGGTTTCCCTGATCCAGGCAAGATGATGTAGTAGCCGTATTGGATACGTGCAGGGTTCGATCGATTGATGTATTTGGTACTCGGATTTTCGATCGGACAGTTTGTAATACTAGCCGGCTCGGGTATGAGCCGGATTATTAAATCAGGTATTGATTTAATAATTTACGTATATGTATTTCGATATATATATTCTAGTATTACGTTCTTCGTGTTATTCTATCTCTTTTGGGCGTTCGGATTTTTATCTGATTGCCGGTATATTTGTACAGTAGTTGGAAATCCGCATTTATTACAGTTTTCCTTCTAGAAGGTGGCCACCTCATTTTGTATTTTCCATTTATTTCATAAATGAAAATGAGGTGTAAAGTAAGAGTATGGGAGGAAAAGAGGTGACCATGCTTCAATAGTAGTCAAATTTATTTATAATTCATTTTGGGTTTACTATTGAAGCATGGTTGCTAATTGTTTAATGAAAAAATTGATATACAAAACCATTGTGTATATTTTCTCTTTCATGGTTGATTCATTATTTTCCTTGAGCTCTCTTTTGCTCTCATCTCCTCTTTGCTCTCTAGCTTCCTCCACCTTCATCTTCTTCCTCTTCACTACCTTCTCATGTGTTGAGAATCAAGTGAAGAGGCAAGAAAGAGATAGCTATACACTAAGACACCGTCCACTACATCCTAGACTACTTGGTTTAGCAAACCAAGTTCTCTAGTTGCTCCTTTAGTTACATAGTTAGGAGCTAGAGCCATAGATCATACTCCCCGGGTGGATCATCTACGACAAAAGGAGGCCGGAGAACAAGCTCGATCCCGGAGGACCGATGGAGCCAGATTTGGAGTTCAAGCATGTTCAAGGTGGATGCAAGGAGCTAAGGATGAAGAAAGAAGACCAAAGGACTCGATTCTTTTGGTATATCATTTTTCATAGTAGTTAGCATCTCTTTGTTTGCTAGTTGGTTTTATGGTAAAGATCTGGTTTTTAAGTTATCTTTGCGCCCTTTTTAAAGATCTAGAAATTTTTTTTCCGCAAACCGCCTTGTTTGGAGGTTCGGGAGTGAATATAACCCAACATGGTATCAGAGCCACCCCATAAAACCTATACTAGCTAGTTCAAACGTGTTTAGAATAACGATCGACCAAAAATTCCAAAAAACGCATTTCATTTCATGATGTTTCTGTCGATTTTTAAAAGTGCTCGAAAAATCAATTTTATAGTCTCAGAAAATCATGCAGGGGTTTTAAAGACCACATAAGAAAAATGGTCACGTGTTCCCTCTAAACCGCCGCAGATCAGCCGCGCGAACCCCATTTTGGCGGCGGATCCGCGGCCGTTTTGGGGCCCACGTGGCCAAATTTTCTTCTGGGCCTCACTGTTTAAAAATGGTGGTTTCTGGAATAATTACATTTTGGGCCCAGATTTGTTACAGTGTTGGTTTAATACTTGGGGCCCACTTGGAAAGTTTAGTCGATCGTAATTTTAAGATACGTGTTTTATTATCAGTACATTCACTTTTATCTGCGACCGGGAATGTCACTCGATCGGTAAAACTCGTCTGATTGCTATATGTTCTTTTAGACGGGTTTTGCGAACGTGATATTCGCGTTGATGTTGTGTGCTTGTGCTGTGATTGTGGTTGGATTGTCATGGTGGATAGCATGTGGTGCAATGTTCGAAATACAGTTTACATTCATTTGTACATTTGTTATTGCGGGGCGAGCATCCGACATGTGGACTGCCGTCTTTGCCGGGTTGTATATTATTTTGGGGCATGACCGGGATGAGGTCGATGTCACCGGTTGTATATATTTTTAATTTTCTGTATTAGGATTACCCCGCGGTGGGGTGCATGAATAGCCGGGTTCAGAAAGGCAACAAGCCCGCATCTCAAGGCGCTGAGACGGAGGGGGCTTTATTCTAGAATTGGCGGGCTATTTGCCGCACTCGTAGGGGGTACAGGTTTTCATTGCATAGGCTATCCACATGACCGGGAATGTCGGATTTTATTTGCGGCTCAAATGAAACCCGGGGCTCCAAGATTATCCACCATTCTGTATTGTTATCTATGATGTTGTTTATTATCATGCCTGGGACGAATGTTATATATACTTATATATATACTAGTAGATGTTGTATATGTTTTGCACCCGTGCTAGTCCAGCCCCCGCTCTGTCGTTAGTTAAGTAACCTAACGGGTGATGACGGGGCCCCGTGGCGAATGCGGATGGCATATACGTACATTTTATTTTCGTTCTTTTCTGGTGTGATATGTTACAAATTGATGGGACCGCATTAATTTTAATTAATGCAAGATAAAAAACCTAAAAGATGTTTTTGGAACCAGATTTTAAAAACTGACATTACAGACGTTCTCTTTTGCTTTGCACAGTGGTATTCATTTTGGAATATCCAGCACCTCATTCGACGAGGCAAGGGCCGAGATCCCTTCACCGGGAGTGACCCCTTGAGTAAAAGCTTGCGTCAAGGTAATAACTTCACTATAGTCGATTATTTTTGCTTTGCATCGTGGTATTCAGTTTGGAATATCCTGCACCTCATTCGACGAGGAAAGAGCTGAGATCCCTTCATAGGGAGTGACCTCTTTTGCAGAAGTTTTCACCACTATATATTTGCAAAAATACTCAGGTTCCTTCAACGATATCAAGTTCATTACGTTAACGGGTTTTTCGCCAAAAACCTAGCCGTAGCCCTCCGTCATTTCAGATAGGTACCACCTAGTATTCGTGCTGTGTTTGTTGGCAAGCGTCAAGACACAGTGAACGGTAGCTGAGTGATATTTATCTGTTGCATAGATATGCGATTATTCGAGACAGTCGTACAGCTTTGTTGGCAAGCGTCAAGAGTTTGTACGAGTGGGTTCGAGTTAATCCAGGACAATGACGGGTTGAACTTGACTAGTGACCTATGACTTGTTGGCAAGCGTCAAGGTTATAGGTCGTTAGGGGAAAAAACCACATCGGGAGTTTCAAACATAAAGGAAACTTGCAGATTTTAGCATACCTTCTGGAGTGTGGTGACTAAAGTGGATTCCATCTAGTGCATCACACAATGATAGTTGGATCCCGATCCCACTGATGAGTAGGATTACTCTCGGGAGATTATCACACTTAACAATCAATGCTATAAACCAAGTAGGTGTCTAGAACGGTGTTAGCGGGGCTACGCCTCCAGGGAAAAGAGGTTCTTTAATTAAGGAACTTCGCGAAAGCGTTGGAAAACCTCCCTCGAAGTACCAACACCGGCCTGGCTGAAAGGTTAAGCAAGTATTGTGACGTGCGATTAATCTTGACTAGTTCTTCTTTTAGGGTTTGAAGAAGAATTTGAGGAAACAGTGGGAGCCATCCTGGTTAGATAAATTAAAAACTAATCTGATCTTGCAAGAGCGCACGCTGAGTGTTTTCTCTCTCTCTCCAGGTAGCAACCATTTCACGCCCTAATCAAGATAATAAAATGTATCGCTTGACCGATCCGAATTCTTATTTCGGGGCTGGGGAACGTCGGTTCGTCTCTAACTTATGACAACTGTCATAAGTATGAGCAAGGGAAAGAGGAAAGTTTGAATTTCTTGATAAACCCATCGAAGAAGAAACACACTGTTGCGTCTTCTTTAGGTGTTCTTGTTATTGAGAACTGTTTTTCGGTCAGTCCTACCTCCTGGGTACTCGATACCGGATCAGGATCTCATATCTGTAATTTATTGCAGGGACTGAGAAAAAGTAGGATAGTTGGACCTGATAATATGTCCCTCAGAGTAGGGAACGGAGCACAAGTTAATGCTGCAGCCGTCGGTGAATATCACTTAGTGTTGCCAAATGGCAACACTATGATTTTGAACAATTGCTACTATGTACCTTCCATGCTTTGCAATATCATATCAGTTTCTTTACTTGATAAAGATGGATATAACTTTGTTCTTGATAGAAATATCATGAACATTTACCTAGATAAGGTACTGGTTGCAGAAGGTACACTGTGTAATGGTATCTATGTTCTAAATCAGAATACAGTGCTCAATGTACAAAACACACGCAAGAGGAAGAGTTCAGATACGAACGAATCCTACTTGTGGCATTGTAGACTTGGTCATATCGGAGAGAAAAGACTGAGTAAGTTACATAAAGATGGATTCTTAAATACGTTAGAATTTTCATCTTACGAAACTTTTCAGTCTTATCTAAAAGGAAAGATGACCAAATCTCCGTTCACCGGACATGGAGAAAGAGCAAAAGAGCTCTTGGGACTCATACATAGTGATGTGTGTGGTCCGATGTCTATACATGCAAGGGGTGGATTCTCGTACTTCATCACATTCACTGACGATCTCTCTAGATTCGGATATGTGTATCTTATGAAACACAAATCTGAAGCTTTTGAGAAATTCAAAGAATTCAGGAACGAAGTAGAGAACCAGATTGGCAAAAGTATTAAAATCCTCCGATCTGATAGAGGGGAGGAGTACTTAAGTACGGAATTCAGGGACTTTTTGAAAGAGAATGGTAATCTCTCTCAGCTTACTCCTCCTTACACACCACAGCACAACGGTGTATCGGAGCGGAGGAATCGTACCCTATTGGATATGGTTCACGCCATGATGAGTAATGCCGAGTTGCCTCTTTCATTCTGGGGATATGCACTTGAAACGGCAATATATGTATTGAATAGGGTTCCTACCAAAGCTGTGCCTACCACTCCACATGCATTGTGGGAGCGGAAGAGACCATACCTTAATTTTATTAAGATATGGGGTTGTCCAGCTTATGTAAAAAAGCAGAACCCGGACAAACTCGAGCCACGGTCAGTTTTGTGTAAGTTTGTAGGATATCCTAAGCATTCGCAAGGATATTAGTTCTACCACACCGAGGAACAGAAGGTGTTTGTTGCTTGCCATGCTGTCTTTTTAGAAAAGGAATTTCTTGCAAAAGAAATTAGTGGGAGCACGGTAGAACTGGAAGAAATTCCAGAGGAACAAACTGTAACTGAAGATTTGGTAGAACCTCAGGATTCAATAACCCTGGACGAACCTCAGCCACTCCGCAGATCTAGTACGATTTCTCATCCGCCCGAGAGATACTACGGTTTTCTCATAGATGGGGATCGAGAGGATTGCATCTTGGAAGAAGATGATCCTACTAGTTTCAGACAGGCCATTATCAGTAGGGACTCTGATAAGTGGCTGGATGCTATGCAATCTAAAATGGAGTCCATGTACACCAATAAAGTGTGGACCCTGGAAGTTGCTCCACCTGGGGTAAAACCCGTTGGATGCAAATGGATATACAAAAAGAAACTTGGTGTGGATGGGCAGTGGAAACCTATAAAGCTAGACTCGTTGCAAAAGGTTTTCGTCAAAGACCAGGAGTGGACTATGACGAAACATTTTCTCCAGTAGCTATGCTCAAATCCATTAGGATCCTGCTTGCCATTGCTGCCTTCCATGACTATGAGATTTGGCAGATGGACGGAAAAACGGCTTTTCTAAACGGAAGTTTAGAAGAGCACGTTTACATGGATCAGCCAGAAGGTTTTGTAGACAGTGGGAGCAGCGGGAAGGTGTGCAAGCTGCTCAAATCCATTTATGGATTGAAGCAAGTATCGCCGAGCTGGAACATCTATTTTGATGAGACAGTCAAAGATTTTGACTTCATCAAGAACGAAGATGAGCCATGTATTTATAAGAAGATTGTAGGACGAACTGTCGTGTTCCTAGTCTTGTACGTGGACGACATTCTTTTGATAGGAAATGACATTCCTATGCTATAATCGGTCAAGCTATTCTTATCACAAAGGTTCCCTATGAAAGACCTAGGTGATGCCTCGTACATTCTGGGGATCAAGATCTACAGAGATAGATCCAAGAGACTATTGGGACTTTCACAGTCCAGGTACATAGAGACCGTACTAAAGAAATTTAGTATAGAAGATTCCAAGCGCGGTAACATACCTGCATTGCACGGAATCACCCTCTCCAAGAAGATGTCTCCCAAGACTGACGAGGAGAGGGTTCGCATGAGCACTATACCCTACACTTCGGCGGTAGGATCTATAATGTATGCGATGCTATGTAAAGACCAGATGTAGCTTACGCGCTGAGCGTGGTGAGCCGGTATCAGTCAGACCCAGGTGAGGACCACTGGACAGCAGTAAAGAACATTCTCAAGTACCTGAGAAGGACTAAGGAGATGTTCCTGATTTACGGTAATGGAGACCTCAGGGTCGAGTCCTTTACCGACTCAAGCTTCCAGAGTAACAAGGATGACAGTAAGTCTGTCTCGGGTTTTGTGTTTACCCTCAACGGAGGGGCGGTATGTTGGAAGAGTTCCAAACAGGATACCGTCGCAGACTCGACGATGGAGGCTGAATACATTGCTGCAAGCGATGCCGCAAAAGAGGCGGTCTGGATAAAGAAGTTCATAGCTGAACTTCAGGTGGTTCCGTCCATTGTTGATCCAATACCAGTGTATTGCGATAACAATGGGGTAATAGCTTTAGTGAAGGAACCACGGTCCCATCAGAAATCCAGGCACATCTTAAGGCGGTATCACCTGATCAGGGAGATCGTAGATCGCCAGGAGATCGAGCTCTGGAGAGTGGATACGAAGGACAACACGGAGGATCCATTTACAAAGGCCCTCCCTGAAGCACAGTTCGAGCGACTTTTTGGGATGTTGGGTATGCGGTACGCCAGCAGCTGGCCTTAGAGCAGACGTTGGGTATTCGGTACGCCAATCACTGGCCTTTAGTGCAAGTGGGAGATTGTTGGATGTATATGCCCTAAAGGCCAGTATTGTATATGTATATATATGGATACTAGGGATATGTATGTACAGAACAATCTTGCTCAGTTTTATAGTATATTATTTGACCTGTCTTTATCGGGATATGTGTATTTATTGTTATTATATCTGGTTTGCACATATTGATAAAGGCTCGATACGGTAGTATACTATTGTGGTTTGTCTTTATCTTAACATGGCATATGTCATACTCGTTATTACATATTGCGGTTACATGTTGATAAAGCCCCTAGGATCTTGCTTGACTACCTGCATTGTGATGGCGATCATACTTGTCGGGGATTCGTCTCTCCCGGTATAGGGAGTCGATATCGCACTGTGATTCGATTGGTCAGGACCATAAGACCTTGGCCAAGGCACTTGGGATTTACTGATAGGTTGATCAGTAGTTTCCCGGATTGGTCCTGAGCCACATCGGCATAACTTATCAGGTTATTAGGGTCTGACGTTCACCATCCCCTAGACCCGGTATGCGATACTCTTTGACGAAGAGACCGGATTGTACGGATATTGTCACGGATAGGCTCAGTAGGAGTTCGAACGAGCTTGCTCGTCGGCCTTCCTTTTCGACAGGTACCTGGGCAGCCGTTACGTACAGCTAGTGCCGCTGACGTGCTTGTGGTTAAACCCACTGCCAGAGTACTGTCGAATCTTTAGAGTCCCACACAGAGGGTTTCCCTGATCCAGGCAAGATGATGTAGTAGCCGTATTGGATACGTGCAGGGTTCGATCGATTGATGTACTTGGTACTCGGATTTTCGATCGGACAGTTTGTAATACTAGCCGGCTCGGGTATGAGCCGGATTATTAAATCAGGTATTGATTTAATAATTTACGTATATGTATTTCGATATATATATTCTAGTATTACGTTCTTCGTGTTATTCTATCTCTTTTGGGCGTTCGGATTTTTTCTGATTGCCGGTATATTTGTACAGTAGTTGGAAATCCGTATTTATTACAGTTTTCCTTCTAGAAGGTGGCCACCTCATTTTGTATTTTCCATTTATTTCATAAATGGAAATGAGGTGTAAAGTAAGAGTATGGGAGGAAAAGAGGTGACCATGCTTCAATAGTAGTCAAATGAATTTATAATTCATTTTGGGTTTACTATTGAAGCATGGTTGCTAATTGTTTAATGAAAGAATTGATATACAAAACCATTGTGTATATTTTCTCTTTCATGGTTGATTCATTATTTTCCTTGAGCTCTCTTTTGCTCTCATCTCCTCTTTGCTCTCTAGCTTCCTCCACCTTCATCTTCTTCCTCTTCACTACCTTCTCATGTGTTGAGAATCAAGTGAAGAGGCAAGAAAGAGATAGCTATACACCAAGACACCGTCCACTACATCCTAAACTACTTGGTTTAGCAAACCAAGTTCTCTAGTTGCTCCTTTAGTTACATAGTTAGGAGCTAGAGTCATAGATCATACTCCCCGGGTGGATCATCTACGACAAAAGGAGGCCGGAGAACAAGCTCAATCCCGGAGGACCGATGGAGCCGGATTTGGAGTTCAAGCATGTTCAAGATGGATGCAAGGAGCTAAGGATGAAGAAAGAAGACTGAATGACTCGATTCTTTTGGTATATCATTTTTTCATAGTAGTTAGCATATCTTTGTTTGCTAGTTGGTTTTATGGTAAAGATCCGGTTTTTAAGTTATCTTTGCGCCCCTTTTAAAGATCTAGAAAATTTTTGTTCCGCAAACCGCCTCGTTTGGAGGCTCGGGCGTGAATATAACCCAACACAAAGCCCTCGCCAAGAGGCAACCGCGCAGCTTCATTGCCCGATTATCTTTGGCAGGCTTCTTACAACTACTCGCAATGCCAGGGATCAAGACCCTCGCCAAGATCAACCGAGCAGCTTCCCTGCTCGGTCATCTCCAGCAGGCATCCTCCTGCTCAATAGACGCTGCAGGTTTGTAGCCCTTATAACGAGGCCACTGAGCCCATCACATGCAGCGAACCCGAAGCCCCAACAAAAGACATTAGGTCTATCCAACTCTGAGTAATCCCCCCTCGACTTCGGGGCCATGGAGATGTCTCCCTCTCAGCAGCGCTTGGCATACTTGGCAGGTGATCGAAGTCAACTCAACGACTGATTACTCCACTTGTCGTTCCCGCACTGGACCGCGCCCCATCAGACGCCACAGGTCTGCACACGTCGCGTCGGCCAACCGGCGCTTGACACGTAGACCGTCGCTTTCAGTGGAAGGATGCAAAAACCGGCGCATCTTCCTTAAATGCAGAGATCTTGCCCTAATTCGCTGGCAGAAAAGACAGCTGACAGCCCGGGGATGCGTCCCAATGAAACATTTGGAGGGAGCTTACCTCAGGTGGCTCGGCAGTCCACTCCTGACCCGACCCGCTAGCTGGTCGGGACAAGAGTGGAGGCTAATGATGATGCTCAATATTGGCGATCTTCAAGATCAGGACACGTGGCAGATGACATGTCCCAAGACCCAGAAGAAAGGGCCCACAGAGATTGACCAGGCCACCCTTATACCCGACCTGCAAGCACAAGCTGGCCCTCCTCGGGCCCCCCTGCAAATTGGCCTCCTCGGCCCCTCAGCTCGCCCCGAGCTGCCACAGGACCAAGACTCCTCGGCCCTCTTGCTCGTCTCCGAGCTCCCTAGTCGAGGCCGTCTTCCTCGGTCCCTCCGACCGACCAACTCCACCACTCACAGGCGTAACCGCCGCTCCGCAAATCTCGCCACGCGCAGATTCTACGCCAGCAACATCCCACGTTCCACGCCATCACAATCCCCATTAATGGGCGATCCGCTCTTTACGCGAGCGTGACGTCGGGAGCGTAACTGCCGGCGAGATTCTCGCGCCTGCTGCAGCGTGCTGCCGCCGCTATATAAACCCCCATCACAGAGGGGTCAAGTAAGCCATTCTTTATTCCACTTAGCCGTTACTCTGCTCAGATCTCGTACTAACTTGATCGTCGGAGTGTCCTCGGTACTACCAAATCACGCCAGGACTTCTTTGCAGGTTCTCGGTGCTAAACTCCTCAAATCACTAATCTCCTCAAAACCCATTAAGAGACACACGCAATAGGAGATCACCTCCAAGATCCACCGGGAGATTGATGGAAGACAACATATGAAGGAAACCAGAAAAGGAGCTCCATCATACACCTCATAACATAATAAACTGATAACTAATAATCCTTACAATCTTACACACTAATTGCAATCTCAATAGCATAAATCAGAACTTATCTAGTTTATGATAACCATAATATCTAATCCAGTTATATTCAAATATCTCATAATCTAACAGCTTCTCTCAAACTCATGGTGGATAACCGAGAGTTTGGATAATATATTGAACCAAAATATGTAACTTGTAGAACGACAAAGAAGAACAGCGGATCTAAATTATCGAGCATTGCGGACTAATACCATTTGATCTCTTTCGCGGATTGTAAGGTGGACCGAATAACCTGTAGTCTCTTTCGTTGAAAATACTGAAGGGAAAAGATCATACTGCTAGAAGACGCCATAAGAAAAGAATAGCTGCTTGGACAGAAAAAGATTATATTGCTAGAAAACGTCATAAAAAAAAGAATAGCTGCTAGGACTTAATATTGATGGAGGCGACTACTTATGATCAAATTGAGAGAACTCGTTTTTGAATTAGATATTACTGATACAACTTTATTTATTTTGGAAGAATAAACTAAAAATATAAATGAAGATAAATTTTGGATCAAGCCATTGGCTTTTATACCATGATAAGAAAGTAATAAACTTGATCAATTTTATTAAGAGATGAATCGTCTCAATTTATACACCTCATAACATTACTAACTGATAACTAATAATCAAAACAATTTTACACACTAATCATAATCTCAATAATATAAATCAGAATTTATCTGAATTATGATAACCACAATATTTAATACAGTTATATTCAAATATCTCGTAATCTAACATATATGATAAAAAGCCTTACAGATTATAGAGACCCTTTTTATACTTCTGGTAGGATGCCAGTCAAGTTCAACATCGATACATCAATTATTTTTTGATTTGATTGATATTTGGTTTAATATAAATCTGGTGTAAGGACCCTAAATTTCTTGTACTCTTTTGTAAATATCGTCATTAATATATCGTCGTTTTTTTCAAGTATTGAATTATATATTTAATTTCTTGAAAACATGGTGTGAGACGGCTCCTGGTAGTATGAGCCGGCTCATGGATCATTCCCAATGATCAATCTTTTTCTGTCTTCTTAAGCTGGCTCGAAAAAATTTTGAGCCATCTTAACTCTTGTCTGGAATACTGTTTTATTTTCTGCCCGCATTAGATGGTGAAGCATTACACTAGCGCCCCGGCCAACTCCCATGACTAAATGCGGAACAAAAATCTTAATACGATCAAAAACTTGGCGCTAGAATAAACCAAAAACCGGATCATTACCATAAACCTAGCTAGCTAGTTAGGGTTCTATCTACTATGATAGAAAGTATACCTAAAGAAAATGAGTCCTTCGGGTCTTTGATCCTCTTCTTAAGCTCCTCGATGGAAGTATGGATCGTGCTTGAACTCCGGCCTCCTTGTGTCAACGATGATCCACCCAAGAGTTCCAGCCTTGAGCTTAACCTCTAACTTGAGGTAACTAGAACACTTGGGTTGCTAGACTAAGTGATCTAGAGTGAGTAGAGAGTGGTTTTGGTGGCTTGGTCTCAATGGCCCTCGATTTTCAACTCATGAAACACTAGGGCTTAAGAGAGAGAGAGGAAGAAGAGAGAGCAACCGTGAAAGAGAATGTGTCATGGTCAAATGAAGGGTGAGCTCTCATATTAGGGAAAAAGAATAATCAAAATTTTATTAAGATAATTGTCATGGTTGATGTTGATTTGACCATTATCATGTCACAATTAATGCTAAGCACAAATATCTTTTGCTCAAAAAAATATCTAAGTCAACAAGGGTCAACATGGTCAAACCAAATTAGCCATAACACAATTATCTCTAATAAAAGATTAATAATCAATTTCCCCATCTTATTAAGGTTTTAATCAAGTCACTGGTCAAAACCCTAATGAGGTGTCTCTTTCTCTGTCTCTGCCAACTGTATATACATACCCGCATCCGTATTCCGAGGAACACGAATACAATAAGATTGAACCAATCCAAAATCAAATACTAGGATCCGGCTTAAACCAAAACCCGCTAGTATCAACTGCCCGAACACCAAACACACACAAGTGTGCGTATGTGATCGAATCCTGTCGTAAAACCATACGACCTCTACTCGTTTCGCCCGAAGCTGGGAAACCCTCTGTGTGGGACTCTAAAGACTCGATAGTGCTCTGACAGTGGGTTTAACCACAAGTACGTCAGCAGCACTAGCTGTACGTAATGGCTACCCAGGTACCTGTCGAAAGGAAGGCCGACGAGCAAACTCGTCCGAACTCCTACTGAGCCTATCCATGACAATATCCGTACAGTCCGGTCTCTTCATCAAAGACTATCGCATACCGGGTCTAGGGGGTGGTGAACGTCAGACCCTAATAACCTGATAAGTCGTGCCGATATGGCTCAGGACCAATCCGGGAAACTACTGATCAACCTATTAGTAAATCCTAACTGCCTTGGCCAAGGTCTTATGGTCCTGACCAATCGATCACCGTGCGATATCGACTCCCAATATCAGGAGAGACGAATCCCCAACAATCGCTTACTGCTTCCATGTGGCTCGGGACTGAACCTAACCAAAACCTGTTTGCACGACTCAGTAGAGCCATGGTAGGGTAGTGATCAAAGCTCAGCGGGAATTCACACGAGACAAATGCCGATCTCAGGTCCAAAGACTAACATATACACATGTCACCTGAGAACTTCCATCCGACGATAGATATAGTACCATCTAGAAGTTCTCGGCGAGTCCGTCCAGTGTACTCACACCCATTGAGCACCTGTATACGATCTTGGGTGCATCAGACCAATGGCCGCGGGACCAACCATCCCCCGATGGGGCTAGAAACGTATACACTAGTCTACTCTGGAGTATCAATGCCCAGTCTCGATACTCACGCGACTAGGGACCATTTAAGGATGTGCTTATGGACTAGCCCGCTCCCACAAGTATGATCGCCATCACAACGCAGGTAATCAA
Source organism: Agapanthus africanus (assembly GCA_030015575.1). Classification (NCBI taxonomy): domain Eukaryota; kingdom Viridiplantae; phylum Streptophyta; class Magnoliopsida; order Asparagales; family Amaryllidaceae; genus Agapanthus; species Agapanthus africanus. The sequence continues at coordinate 822,380,251 of CM057338.1, read as the reverse complement.
GCAAGATCCTACGGGCTTTATCAACATGTAACCGCAATATATAATAACGAGTATGACATATGCCATGTTAAGATAAAAACAAACCATAATAGTATACTACCGTATCGAGCCTTTATCAATATGTGCAAGTTAGATATACCAACAATAGAAATAAATACACATATCCTGACAAAGACAAGTCAAATAATATACTATAAATCTGAGCAAGATTGTCCTGTACATATATATCCCTAGTATCCATATGTATACATATACAATATTGTCCTCTAGGGCATATATATTTAACAGATGGATCAAGCTATTTCTGAGCCAGCTCATGCCTTATTGGACGCGGAAACATTCCAGACATCCAATCGATGGGTTCCTTCGTCTCGTGACCGTTCCTTTCCTCTTTAAACTGTCCTTCATTTCTTTAAAACTCCAAATTAAGTGAGAAAACTTCCAACTCTTGAGATCTTCATTTAATTCTCTTTTAATTGCTTTTACTGTCTTTAATTCCTCATTCTATTAAAATTATTTTTCCTTTCATTCTTTTGGTTGTCCAGAAAATCCTAAGTATTTGTCTGAAATTCTAAAAGAAATCTTTCCAGGCCATTCAAGGATTCCTCCTCCTAGGCGTCGTAGTTTCTGTATCGAAGTTTTCTTTCCTTTTTAATTGGCGGTTCAGTTGTTATACTAAATTGCAACGCGGGTAAATCCTATCATCTCCTCAATCTCTCTCTTGGTCTACTCCACTCCTTCCCTTGTCTTGACTCCTCCACGAAATTATTACTCTTGCATCGTAGAAATCCCTAACGAAATATGGTTTTAAATGCGTAGGATTGGTTACGCATGAATTGGTTAGAATTAATTGTTATTCCCGATCAAATCCATATCAAATATTGCTTATCATGATAACTACAATTCATACATGCTATAGATATTGAAATACACATATTTGATGCTACGGAATGAGTTTACACGAAAGTTGTATCGACATGAAAATATAACCGAACTTAAAATTGGATTGTCTGAACAACCAGATTTTGAGTCGGCTTAGAAGAACATGAGCCGTTTCATACACCTAGAGAGTTAGAACCCACCTTTTGACATGTCGTGAGTCGTCTCAAATTTGGATTTGAGTTGTCTCAAGACACGGTCGAGCTGACTCAGCCTTACAGTGAGCCATCTCATGGATCCAGAGAAGTAAAACCCCATTCTTGGCATGGCGTGAGCCGGCTCAATTCTGATTGAGCCGGCTCAAGCTCGTATCGAGCCGCCTCAAGAACATTTTGAGCCGTCTCATGCAACCTGAAATCCAAAACATAAGTGTAAATGAATTATGAGTCGTCTCATGCTGATATTCACACTAAATTAATATCTGACATGTGATTTAATCTGATATACATTTGCATCGCTTATTTTACTATACCATACATGTCTCATCTCACTATTTACTCTTTATTGCTGAACTTACATGTCTTATGTAAACGCATTTAGTACATGCTCCACTTAACTCAACTCGAATCATAAAAATCATTTGACATGAATACATGACAATTTACATGAACGCTCGACACTTTATATTAATACACGCACTTGATATGAACTCAATTTGAAATATGAACTTGTACTCTCTCTCTCTCTCTTATGTATTCATGGTTTCGAGTTGGATTTGTGACATTAATTGTAAATTAAATTATGCGAGTATTGGGGCGGTTTGAGTGTGAATCCAACCAAATCTCAGGAGTTCTCTTAGTACATGAATTTATGAATACTAACACAATTTACAATCATAAGGGCACATGTTTCCTTATCCCTGGATTATAGCATGTTGAGTTTGAAATACTTCAATAACGATTGAAGTTCCGATACTAACACTTGATTCTGGTCCGGGATTCCTTATCTTTGAATTACAATATATTGGGTTCGAGAACACTCTTGATATTAGTTGACATTCACTCTTGAACTATCGTTAGAATAATTCACCTTATGGAGACCTCTCTAGGACACACGGTCTTTTTCATTCATGCTCAGCCCTTTCACTTATTACATGCTCACGTTGACCAACAAATGTTATACCATATTGCCATGCTCATGTATCTTTTAGATTGCCATGTATACTACCATGTCGTGCTTATTCTTATATTCACGATTTTCCATTCCTACCATATTACATGTCGCTTTGCACTCTTTATATAAATTTACACATCTTTTGAGGACCTACACGAGCGCAAGTTCGCTAACGGACATTCCACCTAATTTTCTTTCTATCCTTGAAATATTCGTCAGGTGATCTTGAGACGGAGAAGATAGAAGCAACGGAAGATGTGTACAATCATTTTGCATCACAAGTGGACAATTAATTTCTTTTCAGCTCTTCTTTTCTTTATGCCTCATATTTAAGGAATTATTATGTCCTCATTTCTTGTATTTTGGGACATCCTGTTATCTGTCGAACTCTGTGAAGTTTTGAATGTAGTAACAAGTAGTTGAATTTCATTCTATTGTTTACCCTTATTATGTTTTATATTGCTTATAAATGCTCAGCGTATTCGTTTCGAGAAAAGACCTTCTCGGAATAAATACGTTGTGGGCTTGTCACGCGACTGTTACCGTTTTTTTTGGAAAGAAGGGCATGACCCTTGGAGTTAAACATTTCTCTCTCTTTAGATAATTAATTCCGTAAACTGAGTAGTTGCATTGTATAAAAATGCCAGAGTCTAGCATTCAGTTCAACCAAGGTTTGTTTGGTTTTGCTCTAATTGAAAAAATGCAACAGCTGTTTCATGGTAGCATGGTTGTTAAATTCAAACAATTTTTTTGTTTGGTAGAACAAAAAACCGTTGAAAGCGTAACATTTATTGCAAATTGCTATAAATCAAATGACAAGTTCATGCCATGCATCTAAATAATTTTCTATGATTCTATCCCACAAAGTTGCATCATTTGTTTGCAATAAAATTTAATAAGAATTTGTTACTACTTACTCATATAATTTACAAAAGTAAAATGTCAAAATTATTTTAAGATATGGATAATGCGGAACCGAAAGGACAAGCCATGTGGGCCCTACCTTTAGAAGTTACGACCGCAGTCAAAAAGGCTGCGTTATGTTTCGCCTTGCCTCCATCACTCATCATTACACTCATCCCCCTCGTTAACTTCTTACTTTTACCTTTTCACTTTTCACCTCCCCTCCTATAAAACGAGTCAAGAAGTCAAATAAAGCAAAACAAAAGCAAAAGCTTAATTAACCCTCTTTTGAGGGCCCCAATAATGTTTGAAATACCCATATTTAACATATCCGGTTCCCATTAAGCCAAAGAACGAGACCAGTATGATCGATATACCAACATAATAAAAGGATCTCTCATGTGTCATCAAGGAAATTTGGATGAAAAAGGTCAACCCTTCATCATTTTTTAGCGGTCAGCATCCACCGTCTTCAACTTTATCGGTCTAAAATGTTATAACACCAAATTTTATGTGATTACAACACGTTTTCAATGTCGACTCGGTGGTTGCTAAATTAACTGTATACGGACAATACAACATTTTTATTAATGTTGCATCACAAAATCTATGGTAAAAAGAGTGTTGGAATCATATGAAATCTAATGCCTCTTCATTTCTCTTCATTTCCAGACAATGAAAATGAACATGGTGAATGTCGATCGTCAAAAATACTTGTGTAAGGTTGAATATTTACGAGGACTAAGTAATATATTTTCTTATATGACGCTTGATATACCGTTTTCTCAAATATAATATATTAAAGAGATTGTACTTCTGACCTATAAAATATAAATTCGTAATGAGTAAACAAAATATACCATGGCACGGCAGGAAAATTTCCACCACCGCGTCTTTAAAAGTCTACCATCCGTTGATATTTTCGGCAATCGGCTCGGGCCGTGTTGATCTTCACGTCCTTAAATATATATTTGCCAATTATCATACCATTTGGACATCATTCGTCGTTGTATCGGATGATTGCAAAATTAACGGTATACCGACAATAAAACATTTCGAAACGCTATATGAATGGTCTAAAAATATCTAAATGGCATAAAAAATGTTAGACATACATTTAAGGATACGGAGATCAACATGGCCAGAGCCGATTGGAGAAAATATCGACGGATAGTTAGCTTTTAGAAATGACACAACATAAATCTTACCGTGCCGCGGTATGCTATGTTTCTTCGTCTCTGCTGTAACAATATTAAATTTCGATATACCTATCAGTCAACTTATGTCTCGCTTTACTTCAGGGGTCTCATCCTAGGCTTTATGCTGTTTCGTGTTTTGTACTGCACAGCGGATCCTAGCGTACGAAAAAACTACGAACAAAGAGGAATTTAGCTCGGGGTCGGAACGATGTCATCTAGTGGGCCCCGCGCGTGAAAACTGCCAAAATACAATTAATTATTTTATTAATTAAATACTCAAATGTATTTAAAAAATAAAGAGAAAAAGACATCTCTACCGTTTTCTATTCATTTACTACTAATAAACCATTGTGTTTATTTTGTCCTTTAGCTAAACCCTAAAATTTAATCACACGTTTCCTTGGTTCCAAAGGAAAAAAAAACTACCATGTAACCCTATCTTATTTCTACTCTCAAACATGTAACTATCAATGTTGGAATTGCAGAGCTGTACGGATTATTTCATGATTTATACATGCATTCCACTATCCAAAAAGTTTTCTCGCATGTCTTTATTTTACATTGTAATTCGCCTTCCAGAAAAGGGCATGTTAGAACAATTCCGGTATGTTTCTTAACGAGTGCTCCAAGGGTCGTGGTTCGGATGTTTTCAGCAATAAATTTGTGCCCCGCACTTAATCGGACAATCTGCTTATAATTCCACGGTTAGGTGAAAATAAATTTCCTGCTCCAGCAAAAGAAGGAAATATTTTATCTACACGTTATTTTCTCATACCACACATTCGTGTGTGGGGTCCATAGTGTCTATCTCTTAGCTAGCGTGCAGTTATAAATAAAGCAATAATACATTTTCTACTGCAATTTGTCTACCAAAAACTTATCCAAAAGACAAATACCATGGACCCAAATGTTTGACATTATTATCTAGGTGTCCTGGTTCCTATCATTCTCTCTCTTGGTTAAACAAATTGTGTTGGGAGGGTTTAAAAGTATTTCTCTAAATAACGTGGGTGTAAGAAGTATTTTCCATTTTAAAAATTGCTCTACTACTACTGTGGCTCCTATCACATCACACTCCTTAATTTTTTGGTGTTATTGCTCTCCCCCCTCCCTCCCTCTCTCTCTCTTCAATCACTTCTCATTTTGAAAATTCTCTTTCTCTCATTTTACAACACAAAAACAAATCCCATCCTCCTTTTTTTGAACTTTGAATCCCTCAATCATCTCCGCCTTTTTACCCCCTTCGCCTCTCTCTCTCTCTCTCCCCCCTCACAATGAGAAGTTGATGAGAGAGGAGAGAGAAAGGAGTAGCCCTCTGGCTCTCAAGATTTTCGTCGATCGATCGATACAAAGGTCTCGCCTTTGATTCCAACGCCTCCTCAGATCTAGGTGATATTTCCTGCTGCATTTCGTTTGAAATTTTTGCAATGTGCGTGGAAAGTTTTGAAATTTTCGTTTGTTTTGATGATTTAGTTCTATCTGTCGCTTTGGAAACTCTCCGTGCTGTTTGTTCTTTATTTTTTTTAGGGCTTAATGCTATTTCTGCTGATTTTAGTGCTTATTTTCGCGTTTTTTTGTTAGTTTCCTTCAGGTTTTGTACTGTTTTCTTGTAGGTAGGAAAAATTTTCGTTTTTAGTAAATTAGTAATTTTAGAATAATCAAAGATTTTCTCGTTTGAATTCGCCTGTTTATGGTAGCTATTGAATTTCTTTTAATGTATCAAAGGAGGTGAACTGCTGAAGAGAAGCTTGATTTAAGCAGCAGAGTTAATAAATTTTTTTGTACCGATGGATTTTCCCCCCTTTAAATGGTACACCATTGGATTTTCAGGGCCTTTTTGGTAGCACCATTGAACTTCAAAAATGCCTTGAACCCTTTTGTAGAATATTTTTGTGAGGGTATTTTCGTCAAAAATGTCATGTTAAGTTCATTTTGGGGCTATTTTATCTATCTACAAGGATATATTGGGTTATTTAATCCACTCATGTCTTAAACGAGTTAAGAAACTAATTTTTCCGTATAATATTTGTAGTTGCACGGGATGAATACAATGGCTAACAACACAATAAATTGGGTTGATGCACGTAATCGCCATCTTTAAAGCAATTTTCGCTCCCTGCAATGCAACATGGGATTGTGCGAATTGCTTCCAGGAAACAATAACCCAATCTTGTGTTTCGATCCTCCGCGCTGCACTCGCATAGAATTGCTCCGAAAAACTTGATCTTTTGAGTACAAAAAACAAAGAGAGAAGAGAAGAAAATAATAGTCGTTGTATCTATGGAACATAGAAAACAAGTTGGTATAAATAAGAGTTGAAAGGATGTGAATGGAATCCTTTCACCATTTGAATTCAAAATTTAAATTCCCTTAACTACTTATGACTCCCATAACTACTCCCTCCAACAAAATGGAAAGAAGATTTGCCTTCAACAAAATATGAGGGAAATTTGAATTCAAATGATTCTGACCACGGTTAACTATAAAAACTAAATAGAGATTTTAATTTATTGAAATTACTTATATTATACAAATAATATAACATTCTCCACCAATTTCAAAAAATTCCAAAAACAAACAAAAGTTGGTACTAAATGTACATATATACCATGAAGATATCTTATGCACTTGAATCTCCACTTAGTGCATTTATATCAAAATTCAATCAAGGTGCATAGTAACCGAACTTTTGAATCGAGGATCCATTTGCGAAAATACCTGATATAAAGCACATATGTACATTTCAAAGATAAAGTTATTCATAAGTCTGCACTATTATGGTCATGTGCATGTCTTGGTTGCATGAATACTTCTGTGAAAACCTTTTAATCTCATAGAAGGCGGCCGCACTTCTACATTCATATAGATAAGTAATCAAGTGTGTCTTGTAATATCACATTTTATGATATCATCTATTAAGAATATAATTCATCCTCTTTTTTTCCTATAAGATCCAAGTATGGTCATTTCAAGGATAAGTACAAATTTCCATGCTAATTCAATCAATCGTATCATCTACTCTTCCTTTGAACTCACAGTATTTGGAGCACAAGTATCGAGTAGGATTTCAATGATAGTTGATCTATTTATAGGGTTTTAATCTTATCCCTAATGATAATTTCTTTATCAAATCTCTTGACAATCCTTTAGTAAAAGGGTCGATAAGATTCCAATTTGTACGAATATAGTTAATCCTAATCATTCTTTCATCATTGAGTAATTGTCAGATATAACCATGTCTTAGACTTGGATGTCTAGATTTTTCATTATAAATTTTATTATGGGCTACCGATCTAGTAGTCTCAGCAGACCGATCGTTGGACCATGTACTTTGACAGAGCAGTAAAGAAGAACGGAAGAGGAGCTGGAGCTATCTTAATTTCCTCCGGAGGTGATCAAGTGTCGGCTGCTACACAGCTAGGATTCCAGTGCATACAGAACATGATAGAGTACGAAGCTTGTATCTTTAAACTTCGAATGGCGATCGAACGAGGAGTCTCACTGTCACAATTGATGACAATCGGTGGCATAGGCATAGGCCACAAAGATATCTCTAAAATAGGATTTCTTAGCCACGTTGCTTCCTTGCCACAATCAGGAAGAGCAATAAACTCCGATTCTATTGTGAAATGAGTAAATAATGGCTTGCTTCTTTGATTTCTAAGAAATTGCAGCACCCCTAGAGTAAAAACCCAACCACTAGTAAATAATGACTTATCCAAAATTGAGTTCCAATTAACATCACTGTATCCTTCTAAATTCGTAGGATAGCCAGTATGATGTAGAATGTAGTCTATGTTTTTCTTCAAATATGCAATACTCTTGATATTGCTATCCAATTCTCGTTACCCAGACAATTAGTATATCGACTAAGTCGTCCAATAACATATGCTAGATCAAGTTTTGTAGTATGCATAATATACATAAGACTGTCAATGACACTAGTATATTTCAATTGAGAAACTGCTCTATCCTTATTAGATTCTAATTTAATATTAAGATCTAAAGGTGTAGACACCGTTCTTCTACTTAATTCATTATATTTCTGTAATGCATTATTTACATAATAAGATTGTGATAATATCATAGTATCATCATTTCTGATAATCTTAATTCCTAAGATAATCTCGGCCAACCCTAAATCTTTCATATCAAATTTTGAAGAGAAAAGATTTAGTGTCGTTTATAAGATCCATGTCGGAACTGAATATTAGCATGTCATCATCTACACATAGACATATAATAACTACCTTATTATTAACTACTTTTCTATAAATACATTTATCAGATTCATTCGGTTTGAAACCATATGAAACAATACTATTTTCGAATTTATGATGCCACTGTTTTGGGGTCTGTTTCAAATCATACAAAGACTTAAGCAGTTTGCAAACTTTATGTTCTTGCCCCATAATGACACAACCCTCCGGTTGTTCCATATAAATTTCCTCCTCTAAGTTATCATTTAAAAATATAGTTTTCACATCCATTTGATACACATGCAATTTAAAAATAGAAGCAAGCGAAATTAATAGTCTGACTGATGTAATTCTAGCAACAGGAGCTTACGTATCAAAGAAATCAATCATTTCCTTTAGTCTATACATCTTAACAATAAGTCTACCCTTATATTTATCTATAGTTCCATCAGGTTTAGGTTTCCTTTTAAATATCCATTTAGAATCAATAGGTTTAGTCTCCCTTGGAAGTTCTACTAATTTCCATGTTTGATTAATCATTAAAGAATTCAACTCATCATTAATAGTATCTTTCCAGTACGCAGAATCTTGAGAATGAATAACATCATTATATGTTAATGGATCACTTTCTACAGAATACATAAAAGGCTTTTCCACTAACTGATTATCTCTAGATACTTCAATTAATATATTTGAAAATCCGGATCATAAGTTTTTTCTATTCTTGCTCTTTTATTTCTTCTAGGTTCTAATTCCACATCATTAGAATTTGAATTAATTGTCGATTCGAAATTATAATTTGAATTAATAAAAAGGAACAAGCAAATTAGAATTATTATCATTAATTCTATAGGTATTTTAGAAAAATGATCTTCAAAAAATTCAGCATCTCGAGATTCAATAATACTATTTTGAGAGATAGCATCATGCAATTCAGTAACCAAGAATCTATATGTTTTGCTAGTCAAAAAATAGCCAATAAAAATGCATTCAATTACTCCATTACCCAACTTGGGTTGTTTAGGCTCGGGAAGCCTAATGAGAGCACGACATCCTCACACTTTAAAATAATTAAGATTTGGTTTTCTTTTTTTCCATAGTTCACAGGGTGTCACATTTTTATTTTTCTGAGGAACTCTATTAAGTATGCGACATGTAGTAAATAAGACTTCACCCCACAAATTTGCATTTAAACCCGAATTGGAAATCATCGCTTTAACCACTACGATTATAGTTCTATTTTTCCATTCCGCGGTTCTATTTTGTTGAGGTGTATATGGCGCAGTGGTAATATGAATAATACCAACCAATTCGCAAAATCTATCTATGTCAACATACTCACCACCTCTATCTGACTTTAAAGTCTTGATTTTGGTGTTAAGTTGATTCTCAACTTCCTCTTTATAAGTTTTAAAATTATTGAATGCATGTTCTTTATGACTTAGCAAATAAACATAAGTATATTTTGAAAAATCATCAATAAAGGTTATAAAATGCCTTTTACGACTTCTAGTTAAAATTTGATTCAAATCAGCGAATCAAATCTAAAAGTACGGATTTTCACAAATCAATTTTATGAAAAGGTTTTCTAGTAATTTTAGATTGAACACAAATTCTACACTTTTCAATATTTCCATTAGAATATGAGGAATAAGTCCTAAATTAATCATGTTTTCATACGACGATAATGAACATGTCGTAATCTATTATGCCATAAAGGAAAATAATCAACAATATAAACAGAATTAGCATATTTATTAATTAGACTCAATTTGAACATCTCATTACTTACATAATCCTTTCCCACGAATATTCCACTCTTAGTAATTACAACTTTATTGGACCCGAATACAATTTTAAAACCATGTTTACTCTGCAAACCTACAGATATTAAATTCTTACGAATTTCTGGAACATATAACCCTTCAGTCAATTTCATTGACTTATCCGAAGTGAATTTTAAATTAACAGTTCTAATACCTTTAACCGTTGTAATCGATTTATTGCCCATGAAAAGTTGATGGCCATCACTTTATTCTTTGAAAGTTGCAAATATAGATCTATTATTCGTTACATGCCTAGTGGCACCCGAATCAAGATACTAATTTATGTCATTTCCATCCACATTGATTTCAGAAATCATTGTGATGAATCCATCCTTGGCTTCCGATTTCTTCTTTATTTTGAGAAATCGACAATCTTTCCAAAAATTAGATAATTTATGAAAAATTGCATGCATATAATATGTATTAATAAAAACAAAATTTAGATACTTGTTACCTAAAAGGTTCATTTCTTCTAAATCTACATTTTTGTGCGTAGAGTCAAATGCTTCCCATAAATCCTCTTCATATTTCGGCGCGGTGGGAATTAGAGTAGTGCGTACGTAGTCCGGTTTGACAAGTTTGAGACTCGTTATCCTCATTGTTGATGTTTTCGGTGTCATTGATGAACACGGAATATTGCTTTAAAATGTAGTTGCACATGTTGAATACAAAGGCTAAAAGCATAATAAATTGAGTCAAGGCATGTAATCGTTATTTTTAAAGCAATTTTCGCTTCCTATGCAACAGGGTTTGTGCGAATTGCTTTCGGAATACAACAACCCAATCTTATGTTTCAATCTTCCGCGTTGCACTCGCAGAGAATTGCTCCGAAAAACTTGATCATTTGAGTACCAAAAACAAAGAGAGAAGAGAAGAAAATAATAATTGTGTCTATAGAACAATGAAAACAAGTTGGTATAAATAAGAGTTGAAAGGATGCGAATGAAATTCTTTCACCATTTGAATTCAAAATTTAAATCTCCATAACTATCTATAACTCCCATAACTATTCCCTCCAACAGAATGAGAGAGAGATTTGCCTCCAACAGAACAAGGGAAATTTGAATTCAAATGAGTTTGACCACGGTCAACTATAAAAAAAACCAAAATAGAAATCTTAATTTATTGAAATTACTTATATTATACAAATAATATAACAAATTGCCAGTTTAAAAGGGGTTTAATGGCATTTTTTTTCAAAGTTCAATGATGTCGACTCAAACACCTTGAACATTTGGTGGTGCTTTATAAACCTTTTTTGTATTTTTAACTGATTCATGCACTAAGTTAGTGACATTTAGTACAGAAATTGTCTAATTTAAGTAATTATTTAATTTCTTGAATGTATTAAGGGAAAGTGAAGCGTAGCTTGATTAGGGCATTGTATTGTAGACTAAAGATGGAGCAGTATGAGGTATTGGAGCAGATTGGGAAAGGAGCATTTGGTTCTGCACTTCTTGTGAGGCATAAGGTTGAGAAGAAGAGGTGAGCACTAAGTGAATCAACCTTGTGATTCCATTTTCTTGAATCGAGTGTTAGTATGTTCATCAAATAATTTTCTATGGTGAGCTTAACATATTGGCTTTTGTAGGTATGTTTTGAAGAAGATTCGCCTTGCTCGTCAAACCGATCGATGTCGAAGATCAGCTCACCAGGAGGTATTAACTGATTGTTTTTTAAATTTGGGAGTTTGTTTCGATGTACTTAGGCTGAAAATTTTGTATTTGACTGATAAATTTCTAGTTGGAGGAAAGATATATCTTTAATACTATGCTTGTATTTGGTTAATATAACCTAGTCCATATGTGAGTTTGATGGTCTGAATGCAAATTAGAGCGGATGTGGAAGAGCCCCAAAAGCCGTTATAACTCTCAAGTTTAGGCCAATGAGATGTTTGCTTGAATCGTAGTCTTAATTTTCAATATATTTAGGCTTTAAAAGACATGGATTGCAGGAAGTACTTCTTATGAATGGGTAAATGCTCAAAATTATCAAGTTTTGATATCTGCACCATTATTGGTGTTTGTCTCATGACCTTAGTCTTACCGCTTTAATTTCCTATTTATACTTCTGCAATATTCATTTCTATAGTTTTATTCTTACGCAGATGGAACTTATTTCTAAAGTTAAAAATCCGTTTATTGTGGAGTACAAGGATTCTTGGGTTGAAAAGGTTGGTGAAGTTTTTTCCCCTAGTAGAATATCAGTATCAATTCCCCCATTTTGGCGTTTTTTTTATCACGGCAATATGTTGATTGTAAGATTAGATGTTGACTTTCTTTCTCTTTCAGTGTATTGTATTATTATTGTTATTTATTATGTTTCCTTGCTTGTCCATAACATCTATAGTTTGTCATTCCTGGAGTTTAAAACATGCAAAACTCTTCATATTTCTTCTGTTAATTTGTTAATGTTGTGTATGGTTGCTAAAGCAAAAACAAAATGTGCTATTATGAAGGCCATGAGGTTAAAAATAAATAAAAACCAGATTGTCCAGAGGAACATTCTTCAAGATAGAATGTCTTCCACAAATTTATATTAAAAACTGTAATGCAATTATGCAATTTCCAGGCAAGATTATTTTCTAAGTTTAATTAGGACATGTTTTCTTTTTTCATAAAATAATTTTAATCCATCATTCCAAATCTACACTTCAGTGATGACGTAGCGTGAAAAATTGCTCCTCATATTCTAGACTTTTTTTTAATCAATTTATTAGTTACTGCAGAAGTCATAAGTTTTTCATAGATGTTGATTTTTTCCTGTTACATAAGATGCCAAATTTGTCTGAAAATGCTATACCCAGGTATAAATGTATTTACAAATCCAGAGGCTTCAAATACTATATTTCATACCACGAGATTATATTCCTGAAATTTGTGTCAAGTGAATAACATCTAAAATTCAGTTGGATGTTCAGTTGTACCCAGAGTTTGTATGTGAATTTTCATATCGAGGAAGAAATTTGTTTATAAACATTTCAATCATTCGGATGTTGTGAGTAGTATCATTACGTGGTACATTTAATACTTTACATATGTATACTAATAGAAGGACCTGAAATGTGAACCGTTACATTGTAACCAATGTCTCTGGCAATTGTTTTTATTTCCTGTAGTATTGATTAAGAAAGTTGTGCAAACGGATTTTTTACTTAGAAATCGTGAATGTTTAATCTACTCTTTATATGTATTTTGCTCATGGTTTTGTTAGATCTCGTATGTCCTTCATCAAGGTTTAAAATCTCGGTACGAAACGATCATTTGTGGATCCGGAGTTGGCCATCTTTGACTATATCAGCCATGGGAGATTGAAATATCAAATCGTTTGTCGTTTGACTAAACAAGTTTATAAAAATTTGTAAAAATTTAAAGATATATAGTCCAATAACTATAAACAATTGGCATATATTTATTAGCTAATGTTGTTTAGAGTGGCATTTTAACTATTGTAAAGATAAGCGTAAACTTTTTGACATTGTTGTTTGAGTAATTTATGATGCCAAATAAAGCAATAACTAAATAAACATATTAACCATTAATAAACCCTACTACATTTATAACTTGATATTTAAAACTCCAACAGTCAACTGGTAAGTATCAATCTTGGTACCAGAACTCAGATGGCGATTTTTAGAATCGGAATGGGCCATCTCAGATCTGGATCGGCCAAGATTTAAAACCGTGCATTTGATTATGCAATTTTATCCCTGCAATCTCTTTAGTGTATCCTTGATGAAATAATTAACACAATGACTTGATTTTCAGGGCTGTAATGTATGCATTATCATAGGCTATTGTGAAGGAGGGGATATGTAAGATTTCCCCCCATTTAGAGAACTATTTGTCCATTTTCGTTGGATGATTCCGTGTCTGACCTATTATTCTCCTCTTTCGTATATAGGGCAGAAGCGATAAAAAAGGCTAATGGAACTCTTTTTTCTGAAGAGGTATTTTACTGTAACAACTAGTGTTCATAGATCCTCTTTCATAATAGAACCATGCGTTAGAAATTACACCTAAGTTTCTCTTGCTATCTCATTTGTGTGCGCAGAAGCTCTGTAAGTGGCTTGTGCAGCTCCTTATGGCACTTGATTATTTGCATATGAACCATATTCTTCATCGTGATGTTAAGGTCAGTAATAATTTGAGTGCACCATAAAAAAATATTTGTTCTACATGTTAGAAAACTATTAATTGTTGTTTGCTAATTGATCACCATTTGTTTCAGTGTTCAAACATTTTCTTGACAAAGGATCAAAGCATTCGGCTTGGTAAGTTGTTTTTTTGGATCCCTGAGCCGAATATGAGCATGCTAACCTGTTTAAATTTAATGAGCTCATTTAATTTTCTGAAGTTGACATGTAATGCAGGTGACTTTGGGCTTGCTAAAATGTTGACATCAGACGATCTAGCTTCTTCTGTGAGTGTTTTACTCTGTTATATTAATCATCGTTGCAATTTCATTTGGTTGCCTTTCTTGTTCAGCCTTGCTGGTTATTGACGCAGGTTGTAGGAACTCCAAGTTACATGTGCCCAGAGCTTCTTGCTGATATACCTTATGGTTCTAAATCTGATATCTGGTCATTGGGTGAGGAATTTCTTCTGTTTAATGTAAAGCTCATCAATCTTTAGAATCACTTTTGTAATTTCCCGTTTATTATCCAGGATGCTGTATATATGAAATGACGGCCTTGAGGCCAGCATTCAAGGCTTTTGTAAGTTTCAAGAACTCTTTTACTTGTTGCTGATGTGTTTGCCTATTTGACATTTATTATTATTACCACTTATCTTAATAAGGATATATCTTGGATGTACATTAGAACTAACAGGTTTTCTTTTTAAACTATTGGATGATTTCAGGGAAGAAAAGCGGCATATGGAAAATTTTGGGGGTGATATAAAAAGAACCTTCCATATTGATTTGTGTTGTTATCTTATACTCATTTGATCAAGTCGTATATGCTGAGCCATATGCTTTTTCTATTCGTGCTTTTCTGTAAGGGTTCATATGCTAGGATTGTCTTGGATATTTTTCTCTTCCCAACTTATTGCATTAGTATTATTATTGATATCTTTACCTCAATGGCTGGATGCTCTTGGAACAGTTTTGCTCATTTAACTATTGTAGACATTTATATTGATTGTAAACATCATCACGTGGAATCAAAAAGCCGTTGCTAGATAAAAATGGCATTTCCTTCCCATTTTCTTTCATATCTCATTGTAAACTTCTAAATCATAGTTTTTGCATTTTGAACAGGATATGCAAGGCTTGATAAACAAAATTACCAAGAGTATAGTAGCTCCTCTTCCAAGTACATATTCTGGCGCATTGTAAGCTCCTTTCCTTTTGCAAGTTCACTATTTAGTAATATCTATCCAGTTACAAATATTGGTTTTACTTGGAAAAAAACCCACATTTAAAATAACCATGCTAATTTGTTTTCTATCCTTTTTTGCACAGGCGAGGATTGATCAGAAGCATGCTTCGGAAAAACCCAGAACACAGGCCAAGCGTATGTACACAACTACACATTACAAAAAATGTATCAGAGTTAATTATCTTCAGGAAAAATTTAAGTTTAATCTTGTATAAATGTTTTTAAGGGTTAACTGCATGAAACCCTGTTGTAGTTTACCCCGCATAGCACTTATATAGTTAAACTGCCTCAAGTAATTTTCTAGCGCAAAGACTCCCTCTACTTAACAATCAATACCATAAAAACACTCATATACAGCCCTAAACAACTCAAGCGACTGCCTAAATTAAGTCAAGAACTTTATTTTGTCTCAAGTTGAATTTGAATGTTTTAAGAATTTTAACTGATGAACTGAGGGGGGTGTTTGCACTAATAAATTAAATGGAGTATAGGTGCTATACCGAGTAAACCTTTTTTTTTGGGTGTGGTGGTGGTGTATAATTACTGATGTTCCACATTCCCTAGGTGTATAACTAAAGATGTTCCACATTCCCTCTAATAAATTTTCATATGCCAGGCCTCAGAACTGCTTAGACATCCACACCTTCAACCCTATATGCTTCAAGTCAATCTGAAGTCGAGCCTGACTTACAACTCTCGTCCTGTTCCACAACACCCTATAAGCAATCACATAAAGAAAATAAGATTTCCAGATGATGAATACGATGATTTTATTTGCAAGGAAAAAACAAAAAGGTACTCTTTGGGCAATGAGAGGATCTTGAAACAGAACCAACCCATAACTGAGCGGGATTCTATAAGCTCGACTAGAAGTATAAAAGATTATCCTGATTATCTGAACCAAAGGGTAAAAGAGTCATCAGTTGGAAGCAGTCAAATTGGAGAATCAGGGGTCGTTAAAAGAGTTTCAAATGTTAATGCAGATTTTACTCAAAGATACACTCCTTCGAAAACATTTATTACTCCCAGAAAGCAAGTGGAACCTGCCAAAGTCGTACACACCGGATCAAATCGAAAAATGGTACAATCTCTATACAATTGCACAAAGCAAAGCTTCATGCTGCTGTTTTTTTCACTATGAAACTGTTTAAGTTCTAATATTTCTTGCATTTAAGTTAAGTAATTACATGCCTATTCATATTCCTTTTTTCCAATTTAGTAGAACTATCACCTTGATTACTTTTTTTTTAAAATAAAAAATCTACTTGATTACATTAACATGCTAAATTGCAGGAAACCCCCCTTTTAATGCCTCCATAGAAAGAATTTACTCTAATTTTAAAAACTGCGCTTCACCCCTAATTCTCGTAGGCCTAAGTATCTTTGAACCATCAACAGTCCAGAGGAATACCACCCTTGTTTCGGTGCTCATTGTACTCCTCTGCCTGCAATGCTAGCTAGCATCTTTTAAAGTCTGCTCACATCAAGTACCATATCCTTCCTAACTGCTAACATCCTTGTTGATTGCCATAAACCTCAGTCATTGTCTATGTTAACGAAAAGACGCCTGCAAATTTATTTTAACTAGCACTACTTTCATTTTATGCAGCAGCTAAAATTTATACCTTTTATGCAATAGAAAAGTGATGCATGAATAATCAAATCTTCAAGTGTCTCATAAGATAGTTTTAATTCATAATATAGATTCTATGATGGTTACTTTACTTCCTAATATTAATGATGTTGATGCAGCTATACCCATCAAGAACTCCAGCAGACAGATCATCCTGCCCCAACCGACGAGCATCTCTCCCCTTACCCTTATCCACAACCCCTGCCCGGCAATTCCTCCACCGAATGGCCTCCCCCGATGTTTCCGTAAATGCCCCTCAAATCAACCGAATTGCTGAATTCCCCCTTGCTTCGTCCGAAGACCCCTTGTTCTCAATCCCCAACATCAACTCAGCTCATGGATCAAGCTCTACCACCCCCAGAAACTACGGCAACCGCTCTATCACCAAAGACAAATGCACGATCCAGATTTTTAAATCCGAAAGCGATGGCTCGAGTAAAGGATCATCAGATTCAAGGCAGCGGAGGTTTGACACTTCATCGTATCAGCAGCGAGCCGAGGCATTGGAAGGGCTGCTTGAATTTAGCGCGCAGCTTATGCAGCAGGAGAGATTTGAAGAGCTCGGGGTTTTGTTGAAGCCGTTTGGGCTGGAAAAGGTTTCGCCCAGAGAGACGGCAATTTGGTTGTCAAAGAGCTTTAAAGAGACGACGATTTGAGTGTAGTAAGAAACTAGGGTTTCCGTAGGGGTTAACAATGTATGCTGTAGCAGGCTAGTGCTTCTAGCTGTAGAGTTTGCTATGTGTTTCTAGTGTAATTTTTTCGGTTGTTTGCTTGAATACAAGTTTAGTCATTTTGCTAGATATGATCTGTGTACAGAAATGGAATCTTAGGGTACAGCTGGGTGTTGAGTTTGTTAAATTTGTCGTTTCGATATAGGGCCAAATCCTTAATCTAACATGTTGTTTTCTGCTCAAATAGGCTAAATTACACTAAACTACCCTTTCTTATTGTTTTTTTTAATTGTTGCTGAATTACCTTAAATATTTTCTTTTTTTAGAGCAAACTCTATTGGGCCTGGTATTTTGCTTCCATGCTTGGGTGATCCTAGCCACGCATCGCTCATCAAAACATCCTCAAAACATCCTCGTGTCCATATGATATGAGCCTCCCAGTTTTACACCAATACCCACTGTTGAATGAATGGGTATAATAGCATCAATGCCATTAATTTGTGATAGCAGTTGGTCCCAGATCCGTTGGGGACAACTTAGTGTAAGTCAGCTATAGTTAAGATTTCATTGATAGAGACTGCGTAGCTTTCGAAGAACTGCGAGTCTATAGATCAGGGTTACCAAAAGTTACCCAATTTGCTGGGATCTGTTTGATGTAGAATCTTAGGAAGAAAGGGTAGCTAGAAGTCATAAAAATTGGCCTGATATACAAGGTTCCTAGTTAAAAAAAAGCTTGGCGGAAGCTTGTTCAAGCGTTTGATAAGTAAACTATCTGAGCTTGAATATAAATTGTAGCTCGAAAAAAATAAATGAGCGAACATGAACTTAGCATATTCAAGCTCGGCTTGGATAATTTATGGCTACTAATTATAAAATAGTTATATATTCTTAAATATAGGACATATTTATTAACTCGTCTATGCTTAGATAAAATAAGATAAGTAAATAAAAAAAAGATGGAAAAAGGTTGAACTTGAGACTCATATCATGCTAAAGATTTAATCGATTATTGTGATAGTAAAATATTGAAGAATTAAGATAATTAATAACTTCAAAATTAGACTCGGCAGGTTGTTAAGCAATTGCTGATGGGATTCTTGGCAAGATTGTCAATGAAGCAATTCTTGGTGGTTCTGATCAATTTGCTGTTGCAGTGATTCTTTGTTATCTCCTGGATTCTTTTGAAAACCATATCGAAAATTTCGATATATTTTCGCTGCTGTAAGCTTTTCTATCTCTTTACTGGTGTATCCCTCTAGTTTCTTGATGATCTTGCAATTCTGGTCTCATTTACTATGAAGCTTGATTCATCTCGCAATCAATACTCAGTTTTAGTAACTGATTGTAAGGATTCACTGGTTTCTGTAATCGGGGAGAAGAATAATATGAACATGGAGAAAGTTTTTGCAAATGAACCTGTTGAATTTGACAATCTTTCTGCAAACAAGGGACTTATCAGTGACATGAGCTCAGAATCTTCTTCTGCTGGCCTCTTACATAATGATTCTGTAGCTCCTTTGAATTCTGGGACAAATGATATTTATTTTGAAGCCTTCCTATGTTGATATTGTGCAAGTTGCTTCAGGGAAGAGGATTATTACTTTGAAAATGCTGGGACCTGAAGACCTGGACAGCAGAACACACATGTATACAAGATTTCTTATTTCGATTTTTCAGATGGGACCCCTTTTACTCTTTTAATCAAGAGTCTAGTATTGTTCTAGCATGGCTTGCTTTACCTGGATTACCTCCAAATTTTTATAATTTTGAAATGCTCAAATCCATTATAAAGCCAATTGGAAGATTGTTTATGGTAGATTTTTCCACCCTTAATCTTTATAGAATAGATAGAGCTATACTCTGTATTGAGCTTGACCTGAAGGTACTTCCTCTAATACAAGATTTGCTCAAAAGTATTACTTTGAAAAAAGATATGATTTCTGCACTGCACAGTATGTCACAAAGCAAGGCATTCCAATTTAAATTGTAGGAAATTTAATGAAACTGCCAAGGACGTTATTCTGATTGAAGCTAAAGAACCAAAACAATTTCCTATCAAAAGCAGGAAGCAAGGGGGCAAGCATAAAGCTACTACAAATATTTAGGCTTATACAGTAAAAACTGCTGAAGCATTTGAAACTTCTGTTTCTTACTTACCAGCTGGGATGAATGTTGATTTTGGTAAAACTTTAGAAGCACAAGAAAATATTGATGACAGGAGCTCAGGCATCATTATTGCTACTGGAAAATTTGTTGATAAAGAGATAAGCAGAAAACCAGAGGAGAAACTTGTTGCAGTTATATATTTCTGGAATATAAAGAGGATTGCAAATCGCCAATCTCAACAGAGAATTAAAAGAATTGCAGCAGATAAGAAGTGCGGGATTTTTTGTCTAATGGAAACTCTCATAGATTTTTCTAAAGCTCAATATATAGCATCCAACATGGGGTTTGAGAAAGTTTGGAACAATACTAATAATAAGATTTGGATTTGCACAAAGCAAAATGTTCAATTAGAGATTCTGAATTCTACAGAACTAAGCATCACAGCCAGAGTTTCAATTTCCTCAGCTCAGCCTTTTCATCTCAGTGCAATATATGCAAAGAACTTTTACCTTGAAAGAAGAGAACTTTGGGATGATATTATTTTGTTTTCACAGCAGAATAGCCTTCCAAGGGTTCTTGGTGGGGACTTGTTCACACCAGAATATTACATTTAATACTGTCTATTCTTCTGCTCGTTTGTATATAGGTAAGTGCTTTTAATCCGTGTTTGCTACATGATTATAGGTTACATGTCCTCAGTCCAGAATAACGCAAATCACGCACAATATCCACAGTTATGACAAAGTTCAGAACAACTACTAAAATCAGATAAAATTTGGGTTATGGTCATCCACATCCATTTGATACTGTCTACCAGTTCAAGAGACAGGACGAATACATCGGTTATTTGTGTCTCGGACAAGCACGGAGCACGAGAGAGGCAGCACAAGAAACAAGATGCAATACGGAGCTTGAGAGAGATCAAGGCCAAAAGTCAAAAAGAGTTGCCATTTTGGACCATTAAAAATCTGAAAATATTTTGGAACCATTTTATAATTTTAAACCTGTCAAACAGAAGAACAAAGTAACACAAAGAAGCACAGAAAAAACGGCGCACAAATTCTTCCAAACGACCGCGGAAGCACGACTAAACATGGGGATCGACGGCGGGACCGCGGCCATGATGTGGCATCTCGCGACCATTTTTCTGGGATGTTTTTGTAATTATACATGAGCTCAGAATATGGCCTTTACCTATATATTCCAGATTTGAGGCAACAATAGATGCTTTCTTCTTCTTCTTAGATTTGTGTAGTTTAGTGTAGTTTTCTTCTTCTTCTTTTGCTTCTATTCTCCATTAAAATTATAGTGAGAGCTTTTTGAGTAGAAAATTAATGAAGATGAAGATTTTTTTTATATCTTGTATCTTTTATTTTTTGCATTGTATTATTAATTCTTAGCTTAACTTTTATTACTTGTTTGTTAAATTAGTTGTTGGTTTTATTGTTTTTCTTCTTCTCTTCTAATCTTTATTTTTAAGCCATAATACTCAATGAAGTCTCTTACTTAGGTGAGAGCCTAAGTAGTTAGCTTGTCATCTCTTATTAAAACCGTATTTTCCCATTATTTCTTCTCCTCTTTCTTATTTCATTTTTCTTTTAATGTGTGAATAATTCACTCACTTGTAAGGACTAATGAAGGTAGTATGAGGGATGGAAAAATCCTTTATGCTTCTTTTCGCCAAACAACTTGAAGTGAAACTATACCAAACAAACACAGCCCCTCTCTTAAGCGAGCTATAAGTGACATATAGCCGCGATCTAAATCGAGAATTCCTTTACGTGCACTACAATATAACATATAGTTGTGACCTACTTGGAGACTTGGTTGTGTATGTTTGGTCTCGGGTTGGAAGTAAATGTAAGTCGGTGTCGTGCACCCCGCGGGTCCGCGGGGAGGTGGAATTTACAAAAAACGATTTTTACAAGCTTGCAACACCGACTAAACTCCGGATCTTAACAGAAACTTTAACTAGCTAAAATTACTAGGAGGTTCTAACTACTATGTTAGGATTTATACCTCATTGAACCATGTCTTTCGGGTCTTCTTCTTCTTCTCCTCTTCTTTAGCTCCTAGAAGAACGGATCGAGCTTGTAACGTCCGCCTCCTCGTGTCGAAGATGATCCATCCGAGAGTATGTACTTCAAGCTTCAACATCTAAATCGAGATAACTAGGGTACCTAGTTTGCTAAACAAGATAGCCTAGAGGATATAAAGTATCTAATGGAGTGTTTTATCTCATAAGATTCTATATTTCACAACTCATGTAAGGGTTAGGATCTTTGAGGAAGAAGGATGAGAAAATGGAGAGAGAATGAAAAATAGCAAATGAACTAAAGTTAGCAAGTGAAGAATGGCTCCATCCCACTTCACTCATTGAAGCATGGATTATTTTCAAATTGAAAATAGCAACTATGCTTCAATAGTGATCACAAACCAATAAACAAATACTAAGAGTCATGCTTCATCCATGCCAATAACATCTCTTCAATTTCCACCTCATTAATCTATTTCCCAAAATAGATAATCCAAATAATGAGGTGTCTCCTTCTAGAAGTATGTCATGTAAAATTACAAGAATGCTCTCACCGTATATACATACTCATATTCGTATTCCGAAAAATACAAATACAATAAGATAATAACAATCCAATAATATAATACTAGGATCCGGCTTAAACCAAAACCCACCAGTATTATCCGTTCGAACATCATTCGTGTAGCCAGTACACATATATGATCGGAACCCTGCTGTAAAACCATACGGCCTCTACATCGTTTCGTCCGAAGCAGGAAAACCCTCTGTGTAGGACTTAAAGACTCGACAGTATGCCGGCAGTAGGTTTAACCACAAGTCCGTCAGCGGTACTAGCTGCACGTAACTGTTGGATATATGTATGCCCTAGAGGCCATTATATGATAGTGTATGTACCGGGGTGTGTGTGTGTGTGTGTGTGTGTGTGTGTGTGTGTGTGTGTGTGTATTCAGGGGACATTCTTGCTCGACATGATAGTATGCTATCTGGTTGCACCTTTTATCTTGACATGTTCATTTGATCATACTTTCATTCATTTGGTACATGTTGATATAGCCCTTAGGATGATGCAGGACTACTAAGATTATGATGCAGATCATACTAGTAGGACATGTGTAGTCTATGAGCATATCCTTGAAATGTTCCTAGTCGTGGGTGTATCGAGACGGGGTATCGATATCACCAGAGTAGACTAGCGTATACGTTACTTGTTCCATATGATGGGCGATGGATAATCCCATATCCATTGGTGTGGTGACACCAAAGATCGTATACGGGTGCTCAGTGGAGACTGGATACACTGAACGGACTCGCCGAGAACTCCTATATGGTATTATATCTATCGTCGGATAGCAGTTCTCAGGTGACACTGGTACAGGTTAGTCTGTAGATCCGAGATCGTCATAGAGTCTTGTGTGTCTCCCACTGTACTTTGATTTCCACCCTACCACGGTTCTACTGAGTCATGCAAACAGGTGGATTTTGGGTACAGTCCCGAGGCACATGAAGGCAATGAGCGATAGGAGGGGTTTCGTCTCTCCCGGTATTGGGGGTTGATGTTGCACCATGTACGATTGGCTATAACAGGAAGTCCCTGGCCAGGGCTGCTGAGATTTACCGATAAGTGTTATCAGTAGTTTCTCGATCTGTTATGAGCCATATACCGGCATGACTTATTAGGTTATTGGGGTCGACGATATCATCCCTAGACTCACATATGCAGCATATTTGACGAAGAGACCGGACTGTACGGTAAGTGTTGCTAGTTGGCTCGACGGGAGTTTTAGCAGGTTTGCTTGTGTTTCTTCTGATCGCTCAATACCTGGGAGCCGTTACGTACAGCTTGTGCCACTGACGGTTTGTGGGCATGTGATGTGATCACTGCCTACTGCTAGCGTATTGACGAGTCTCAGAGTCCCACAAAGAAGTCTCCTAGCTCAGGCGAAATGATGTTGGGTGCATATGTGATATGCGCGGGAGCTCGATTAAATGCGTGTATAGGATACCGTATTTTATTCGGGTGTTTACTATTGGAAGGGTCGTATGTGATATGACCGGGTTCTTAAATCAAGTACTGATTTAATATTAATTCCAATAGCTCATTTATTAAAACCTATTTCTTTTGATGCATGCATGAGTGTATGTATATGTTGATATGGATGCACACATGCAAGCATACATGTGTCATGGTTGATGATACATTGGTGGTGGCAATGCAAGACTCACATGGTTACATATTTATATATTTTGTTAATTTGAGAAAAGCAAAATGGCAAATTAAATCATGGTTGACTATTCAACTCTCATTTTCTAGTGTTGACAAAGTCAAAACCATGGTTTCATTTGCCCATGGTTTTAGCCCATGGTTTTGCTTAAACTCAAGTTACAAAATATCTAGATATTTTGTAACCATAGTTTAGAATGAGGACTCTCACTTACTCTCTTGAGTTTGGCAAGGGTTAACACATTATTCTCATATATTCTCTCTCTTGAGTTTAGCTTGAGCCATCTCCTTCTTCCTCTCTCTCCTCAAAGCTCATTAGGGTTTTAAAAGAAAGAGGAAGGATTAAAAAGAAAATGTATTTAATTCTGATCCAAACCCAAATCACCATTCTACTTTAGTCTAGCCCACTTGAGTGGAGTGTTTGCTTCTTCTTTATCCTTGATCAAGAGAAGCTTGGAGCTTGGTGCAAAGAGACTTCGTGGTGGATTATCGTGGACGCGGAAGGATACAGGCTAACCAACTCATGCCCTACACGATCCAAGGAGCCTAGGAGGAGGTCTACAAAGGTTGCATCTCTCCCCACTTAGTGTTAGACACTTGTAGTATATGATACTAGCTTGTTGTTACTCTATTTTTCTAGTTCGATTCATGTTTGGAATTGTTTAGCACACTCTAAATTTTTGTTATAGCATGTGTGATGCAACCCTAAACTTAGTGTGGTGCTATAGAATCTCTACAGTGGTATCAGAGCCAAGCTAGAACTTTAGAGTAACCTATACGACGTTAAAAACTTCGAACGAACGAACAAAAACCGACATCCAAAGTGGTCCTCTCTGGAATTTTTTTTAAAAAGTTGGAATTTTTCATATTAAAAATACTCAGAAAATCATACAGGGTATTGTATGGGCCCCCAAGAAGAACGAAGTCCTAACCCGACTTAACGACCGCGGAACCACGGCCAAAAGGGTCTTTTGGCGGCGGTTCCGCGGCGCCGTTGGTGAGGCTTGGACCGTGTCTTCTTGTACCGGCCCATATGTGCTTGATGCAGTCTCCTGTATATTTTGATCTGACTCAAGTGTTGAGCCATCTGAGAATTCTTTGGATGATTGATCGATCGATCAGATGTTTTAATTGCGCCTAGTTTATTTTTGAATGTGATACAATAATTGGAATCTATACTAATTAGTTTTGTGAAAAGTAATTAGCTGCGTGTAAATCTAATATTTTGGTCTCGGTAGAATCGGGAATCTTGTTGAATTATCCGGCTTCTTTTGAAAAGGTGTTTTCATGGTTGAGACATAAATATAAGATTTGCATTGTTAGGCATGAAATCCTGAATATGTGATATTCCGGGTTTATGATATCTAAAGGCAGTGTCGATTCCAAATGTTGTAGTTTTTCACTTTTTTCTGCGACCTTAAGTGTAGTATGTGGTGTATCACCGGTTTCGTTTCTATACATCAACGACAATTGGGGTACACATACTTAGTTACGTTGATGATATGTGATATTATGTGTTGCTGAGATATGATGTGCAGGATCGTCGTGAATGAATAGCCGGGGGTTTTTATGCGAGATGAGAGTTTTTCTTTTCATTCATGTAAAATTAATTGTATGTAATATTCTTTTATTGGGGCACTTCCGGGTTGAGGATGATGTCACCATTGTTGTATATTATTTACTTTTCCGCATTAGGATAGACCCAAGGAGGGGAGCACAAGTGACCGGGTTCTAGGGTTCAGTGGGAGGCCATCTCGAGGAGTCGGGACCGGGTTTCCTAAACTCTAGAATTGGTAGGGTCACGTGCCGCTCTCATAGGGGTCTAAGGGTGTGGGCTTGGCTATTCATCGCGACCGTGGATTCCGTATTTTCTATTGTTGGCTAAATACAAAATACGGACCTCCTAGTATATCCTGTATTTTCATATATGTGCTTCTGCTGTGGATATTCTGTAATATGATTATTTTATATGTTGAGATGAATGATGTATTATATATATATGATATATAATAAACGTTGCTTATGTTTTGAATCCGCGCTAGTCCCGCCCTGTTATGCCGTTAGTTAAGTAACCTAACGGTTCATAACGGGATATTATGGCGAATGCGGATGGCATAAGCGTACATTCTATTTTCGTTTATTTTCTGTAATGGCTAAGGA
Source organism: Agapanthus africanus (assembly GCA_030015575.1). NCBI lineage: Eukaryota > Viridiplantae > Streptophyta > Magnoliopsida > Asparagales > Amaryllidaceae > Agapanthus > Agapanthus africanus. The sequence goes on along the minus strand of CM057338.1, from coordinate 822,353,860 downwards.
CTTAAATGATGGGACTAAATTAATATGATTAATGTAAACAAAAGAAATCTAAAAAGATGTTGTAGAATTAGATTTGAAACCTACTCAGCTTTTTATGAAAAAGCAAGATTTCAAAAGGCGGAGCTTAAGCCACTCCTTTTAAAACCATTAGATTCTACAACGATATCAAGTTCGAAGCGTTAAAGGTTTTCTTAAAAAATATACGCAGCCCTCCGTCATTTTAGGAAGTAGAGCACTTAGTATTTGTAGGGTTCCTAGGCACCCTAATGAGGTCTCACAAGGCATCAACCATGCCAATTTCAAATTTTACGGTGCCGAGAAACCCTAGTGTACGGATCGTCGGCTAGATATCTAGGCGAAAAGGAAACTAGTTAACACTTAACTAAGAGAAACGGAAATACAACCTTTGTAGATCCGGTTCTCCACCTCCATAGCTCCGCAATGAAGTCTTCTTGCTGTCCATAACAAGTCCCGGGCTCTAGCGTCGGCTTCATCGGAGAATGGACGGGCTAGGTCATCGATGTCCATGCCGAAGATGATCTACGTCGAGGCATCGTTAGATCAAGCTCCAACTTCACCAAGTCCAAAAACTTGTGAAGAGAACACACTCTACTACTTGGCAAGAGGTAGAGGATGAAGAAATAGGAAGTGGGTAGACTTTAGAATTGGATTTCTCACTTGTTTCATCAATCCACCATTGATGAAGTAAGGTTTCTTCATGAAGAAGAAGAAGAGGAAGAAGATGATAAGTTATAATAAGTTATTTGCTAAAAAGAAAATAATAAGAATATTTATCATCTCCTAACCCTAGTTAAGTGTAGAGAGTAGACCATGGTTTGATTAAATGGTTAGGGTTAAGCATGAAGACAAAGTGGTTTACAAAGTCAAACCTTCATGAAGATTTAACTACAAAACAAATCTAGCCACCATTTTCTCTTTATGCCTTTTCTAATTATTTCCAAAATGAATAAATAGATAAATAAATAAGAAAAGGAAATAAAACCCTAATCATAAGTTTAACCATGGTTTAATTCTTTACACTTAACTAAGTAAACATGCATCATCAAACATGATACAATAATATGCACAAAAAGTATATCACATATACAACTTGTACATCCAAGTGAGAAAATCCATATAAAGTGAACCAATACTAGTTAATGCAAAGTAATATATCAAATACATAATTATACATTAAATCATTAAATCAACACTTGATTCAATGATCCGGTCATGTCGCACATAACCGACTAGTATCCAATGTATCGGCTTATCGAATCAATCCTTGATTCGATATCTAGGTTATATCGAATATAACCAATCGATACATTCATCGCGAGAATGGAATACGGTATCACATACACGTATTATTCTCGGTCCCGCACATATCTCATATGCGCTCCTATTTCGTTTCGCTTGAACCAGGAAACCTCTGTGTAGGACTCTAAAGACTCGTCAATACGCCGGCAGCAGGTGATGATCATATCAAGCACCCACAAGCCGCAAGCGGTCTGCTAAACGTAACGGCCACCCGGGTATTGAGCGATCTGAAGATCGACGAGCAAGCCCGCTCACACTCCAGTGAATCCAACCAGTAACACTACCGTACAGTCCGGTCTGATCGTCTGATATGTTGCATATCTCGCCTAGGGGTGGTAAACGTCAGACCCCAATAGCTCGATAAGTCGTGTCGATATGAGGTCTATAACAATTCAAGAAACTACTGGTAACACTTACCAGTAAATCTCAGCAACCCTGGCCAGGGATTTCCTGTTATAGCCAATCGAACACAGCGCAACATCAACCCTCTATACCGGGAGAGACGAATCCCCTCCTATCGCTCATTGCCTCCATGTGACTCGGGACTGTACCCAAAAACCACCGTTTTGCACGCCCTCTTGGACGTGGTAAGATGGAAATCAAAGCACAGTGGGAACCACACAAGACTCTATGACGATCTCGGGTCAACAGACTACTCTGTACCAGTGTCACCAGAGAACTGCCATCTGATGTGAGGTATAATACCATCTGGGAGTTCTCGGCGAGTCCGTCCAGTGTACCCAGTCTCTACTGAGCACCCGTATATCTCCTCTGATGTCAAACACCAATGGATATGGGATCATCCATCGCCCATCTGTATGGGTCGAGAAGGTATACGCTAGTCTACTCTGGTATATCGATGCCCCGTCTCGATACACCCACGACTAGGGACTTTGAAGGATGTACTTATGGACTACCATGTCCCCACTAGTATGATCCGCATCATAGTCCAGGTAGTCAAGTACAGATCCTAAGGGCTTTACCAACATGTAACAGAGAGACAATCAGCATACACGTTAAGGTAAAGGGTAACCAGATAGCATACTATCATGTCGAGCGAGAAGGTCCTCCCTATATATGTCCCAGCATCCACTACCATATACATCCTATGTACAGTAATGGCCTCTAGGGCATACATATAACTAACAATCTCCCACTTGCACTAGGGCCATCTGTAGCAGTGGTTGAAGTATCTCATACTCAACCATCCCATAAAAGTCTCTCTCTGGGAACAGGCCTTTGTGAGTGGATCCGCTGTGTTGTCCTCTGAGTCTACTCTCCAAACCTTGATCACCCTGGAGATCAACTATCTCCATGATCAGGTGATACTGCCTTAGAATATGTCTGGATCACTGATGGGACAGACGTTCCTTGGCATAAGCCACAACACCATTGTCACACAATGGGAGGAACATAGTTCATCTCATGAACCAATATACACCCAAACAGCCTCTTTGGTAGCATCTTAAGTAGCGATGTATCGAGCCTTTATCGTCTAGTATGTCACGGTATCTAGCTTGGAACTCTTCCAACATACCGTCCCTCCACTGAGGGTAAAGACAATGCCTGTGACTGACATTCAGTCGTCTTTATCACCCTGGAACCCTTCCAGTGATTCTCCCCAGGATCGATTGATGCCATCTCACTACAACTAGTGAGAATCCTAACATCCATTTAGATCTATCTCATAGATCCAAAACCCAGGATTTAGGAGGTATCACTTTGATCCTATATGGAGAATTATAGTGATAAGCGGAGATTGATCGAGCGTAGCATAGGAAACTCCTTCCCTATCAAGAGTATGTCATCCACGTACTCTACGAGGATCGTCACCATACTCCCTACTACCTTTTTGTTTATACAAGGTTCATCTACCATTTTGATGATGTCAACTTCTTTGACTAATACATCAAAACAGATGTTCCAACTCCGCGATGCCTGCTCTATCCTATAAAGCATCTTGCACACGTTTCCGCTGCTCCCACTGTCTACGAAGCCCTCTGGCTGTGTACTTATAGACGCTCTCTTCTAAATCATCATTTAGAAAAGCAGTCAAGACACCCAACCACCAGATATCGCAGTCATGGTATGTAGCCGTGACAAGTAGGATCTGGATGGACTTAAGCATAGCTACTTGAAAAGGTTTCATCATTATCCACACCTGGTCAATGATGCAAACTTTTAACAAGTCTAGCTTTGAAAGTCTCAACCTTTCCATGTACACCAAGTAATCTTCTCAAGATATACCTGCTCCTGATGGGGATTTAACCCTTCAGATATAGCAACCAAAGTCCATACTTTGTTGGTGTATAAGGATTCCATCTCAGATCGATAAACATCCAGCCATTCTTACAGAGTCTTACTCTCGATGGCCAGCTCGAAACTAGTTGGGTCATCATCTCATGATGCAATCCTCGCTCCCACTGTCATAGAGAAACAGAAGTATCTCTCAGGTGGGTGAGGAACCCTACTAGATCGGCGGAGAGGCTGAGGTTCGTTGGAATCTACTGAATCCTTTGGCTCTATCAAATCATCTGCTGTAGTTTGTATAGCTGGAACTTTTCCAGTTCTACATTACAGACTTTGCCTCGAGCTTGTCCGGATTTTGCTTTTAGACATAGGCCGGACAACCCCAAATCTTAACTAGCTTAAGACATGGGCTCTTCCCTTTCCATATCACATATGAAATGGTAGGCAACTAATTTGATTCGAACCCTATTCAATAGGTATGCAGCTTCTCAAGAGCATAACTCCCAAAAAGGAAATAGGTAACTCAGTAGTACTCATCATAGAGCACACCTTATCATATAGGGTGTTATTGCTCCGCCCCGATATACCATCGTGCTATGGTGTATACGGAGGAGTAATGCTGAGAGAGAATCTCATTCTCCTTTAGAATAGTCCAGGAATTCCGTGCTCAAGTATTCTCCTCCCTGATCACATCAAAAGACATAATACTTGTACCCTCATTGGTTCTCTACTTCTAACTTATATTCTGTGAATATCTCAAAAGGTTCAGACTTGTGTTTCAACAGGAACATATGTCTGAATCTTGAGAGATTATCAGAGAACGTAATGAAGTATAAAGAACCATTCCTGGCATGTGTAGACAGGGGACCTTACATACATCAACATGTATCATCCCAAGAGTTCACTAACTCTTTCTCTGTTTCCAGTAAACGGAGCTATGGTCATCTTATCTTTGTGACATGACTGGCGAGTTTCACAAGATGTAAATTCAAACTGATTTAAATATGCATCTATATGTAACTCTAGCTAGTCGGGTCACATTGATCTGACCTAGTCTACAATGCCTCAAGAAGAATTCGTTCATTTCTGAACTCTTCCTCTTGTGTGTGTTCCGCATACTAAAGAACTGTAGTTTGATTTAGAACATTAATGCTTTTAGATAACGTGCCTGAACCGATCAACTTTTGATATAGGAAATGTTCAAAACATTATCCAACTATACAAAATTTTATCATTTCTTTACTAATAAAGAGATAGATATGATTTTGTATATCAGGTTCGGTATCTAATAACATTCGTTCAGAATCAATGTATTTGGAATACAGGGTGACAGTGACCAACAGACTTGGCTGCAACACTTGCCCCGTTTTCTGCCTCATGAAACTTATCACCCGTTCTCAGTTCTCTACCTTTCTGCAGCCCTGTGTAACAGATTACATATCTGGGATCCTGATCTGGTATCACATACCCAGGACGTAAAGGATACTGAGAAACAGTTCTTTGTAATGAACACACTCGAAGATGATGCATCAGCATGCACTCTCTTCGTTTGGGCGGCACGGGAATTCTGGTAATCCCCAATTTCCTGCTCTGTCTTATAACAATTATAAGTTGGAGCGGGACCAACGTTCCCCAGCTCAGTATAACAAGCGGGTTCGGTCAATATTCCGTATTATTATCTTGATTAAGACGTGATATGGTCGCTACCTGGAGAGAGAGAGAAGAAAACACTCAGCGTGTGCTCTTGCAAGAATAGATTGGTTATTATTTTATCTAATCAGGATGGCTCCCACTGCTTTTTATCAAATCTTCCTTCAAACCCTAAAAGGAAAGACTAGCCGGAATTAATTACACACTACAAGTTCGCCAATCTTTCAGCCAGGCCAGTGTCGGTACTTTGAGGGAGGTCCCCCGTGCTTTCGCACGAACCTAATTAATGTAAACATCGTTTTCCCAGAGGCGTAACCCCGTTGACACCTTTCTAGACACCTACTTGATCGGCTAATTGTAATGCGTAAAACTCTCCCAGGAGTAACTCTTACTCGCAGCGGGTATCGGGATCCAACTATCTCATAGAAGGTATGCAATCTCATTGCAAATTTCAACACTTGAAATTCCCGATAATATTTTGCCCCTAGCGTCCTATGACCTTGACAGAGGTCAACAAACCATAGGCTGCTAGTCAAGTTCAACCCGTCATTTCCTGATTGAAGTAAACCCACCCGCACGACCCTTGACAGAGGTCAACAAGGTCGCACGACTACCCTAAATCAATCACATTATATGCTTATGCAGATAAGCACTAATCAGCTACCGCACAATACGCCTTGACAGAGGTCAACAAACGCAGCACGAATACTAACCAGTACATATCTGAAATGACGGAGGGCTACGACAGGTTTTTCTGAAAACCTATTGCGTAATGAACTTGATATCGTTATAGAATCAAATGATTTTAAAATGGAGTGATTTTGAGGTTTTGCTAAAGGAGTCACTCCCGGTGAAGGGATCGTCGGTCCTTTCCTCGTCGAATGAGGTGCGGGATATATCATATATATCACTGTGCAAAGCAAAAACACTTAAAAGCAATCAAAAGACAAACCGAGTGTGTAGCATCTGCCAGTTATTGCTAAAGGAGTCACTCCCGGTGAAGGGATCTCGGTCCTTTCCTTATCGAATAAGGTGCAGGATATATCACATATACCGCTATGCAAAGCAAGAACTGTAACTACCTGTTTTAATTTTGAAATTCGATTCTACAACATCTTAGGTTTCTTTTATTTCATTAATCACATTAATGAAGTCCCATCATTTAAGTACCTAATCATCACAGATAAATACGACGTACACTTATGCCATCCGCATTCGCCTCGATGTCCCCTCGTGCACCGTTAGGTTAGGTAACTAACGGCAGAGCGGGGCAGGGCTAGCGCGGGTGTAAAACATAAGTAACGCCTATATAATATATCATATATACTATATACTGTATCTATCACAGAACATCACATGATCACATCACAGATATCGCAGCAGAAGAAACATATGAAATATTGGATATACTAGGACGTCCGTGTTTTCAATACGAGCCAGTATGAAACACGGATTCCACGGTCGTGATGAATAGCCAAACCCACACCCCTAGACCCCTACGAGAGCGGCAAGCAACCCTACCAATTCTAGAGTTAGGAGACCCGGACTCGACTCCTCGAGTTGGTCTCCCACTGGACTCCAGAACCCGGTTACTTGTGCCCTCCTCCTTGGGTCTATCCTAGTGCGGAAAAGTAAATAATATACAAACGGTGACAACTTCCGCAACCTGGAAGTGCCCCAATAAAAGAATATTACATACAAGTTTTTACATGAATGAAAATGAAAAACACTCATCTCACATAAAAACCCCCGGCTATTCAAACACGACGATCCAATATAACATATCCAGCAACACATAACATCACATGTCATCAACGTAAGTAAATATGCGCATCCCAATTGTCGTTGACATAGTGCAACGAAACCGGCGATATCACATATTACACTTACGGTCACAGAAAAGAAAGTGTAAAACTACAACAGTTGGAATCCGCAACCACCTCAGACATCGCATGCCTGACCAAATGAATTTCTTAGACATCGCATGCCTAACAATTATAAACCCCGCATTTTAGTCTCATTATCGAAAACACTTTTCAATATCAAGTCGGGTAATTCAACAAGATTCCCGACATCCTGATCGAATGCTCGTCGCAAACTTCAGTAGACGGCTGCACCCCCGATACCGTCGACGAAGTGCACCAAGGCGGAACACCGCTACCGCGAGCACCCGAACGGATGCTTTCGGCGACGGGGTTCTCCTACAGTCACTTGGTCGGGGCTATGGAGTGAGGCTGTCTATTAAGTTTACCCGGCGAGTATCCGCGTACGCTACGTGATTGCGACGGACTTTTGATCACATCAAAATTCCGTGGCAACCGATCAAGTGAGACTAAAGTGCTATGTTTATAACATTCATTCAGTTATCTCATAACTCTTTGTGAATTCCAATTATTGTATCCCATTCCAGATAAAATAGAAAATGTTAAACTTTTCGATCGAACATTCGAACACCCAAGTTTTCCCAATACAGATCAACACATGAAATAAGTCTAACAACATTCAGTTCGTGCCTCAGTACCAACGGTCCAGCCGTAGAAGGGTCAAGCCAACGCCTCACATGTGGCACGCCGTACTGCCCCAAACCCGAAGGTTCAAAGGGCAGTTCAAGACGGTCACATAATCGAGTTAAGGTTTGTTGTCTTCTAGAGGGTCCATCGAGTTACTTGCACTACTTAGAACGTCGTTAAACTACGGAAAAATCCAACACTTGGAAATTTCCCGACAGGGGAAAAATTGGGTATTTATATCCGGTCGAACTTTTTAACATATTCTAAAATTTATCCGGAAAGCCACACAGACAAAATTTGATACTCCGATCAAAACACCGAATCCCCAAAACAACTCCAGAAAATTCAACTCTTGAATAAATATTAAAAATACCCAGAGAACTCAGCACCTGAAACAATGAATTACTGTGCAAACAGTTAGGACTGACGTCATCAATCTGCCGCGGAACCGCCGCCTAAGGCAGGCATCTGCCGCGGTTCCGCCGCAGTTTGCACTGTTCATGACCCCAATTTTGCGCCGTAATTCTTAGATTTCCCTGCTGGGTTTTCTGCATATTTTTAATTTGGAAAAATCCCAGTTTTTGAAAAAAGGACAGAGAGCATTTTTGTGATTGAGTTTCGGGTTCGTTCGGACTTCAAACTCCGTCTGGACTTCGCCTAAGGCTCTAGCTAGGCTCTGATACCATGGTAGGGTTCCTAGGCACCCTAATGAGGTCTCACAAGGCATCAACCATGCCAATTTCAAATTTTACGGTGCCGAGAAACCCTAGTGTACGGATCGTCGGCTAGATATCTAGGCGAAAAGGAAACTAGTTAACACTTAACTAAGAGATACGGAAATACAACCTTTGTAGATCCGGTTCTCCACCTCTATAGCTCCGCAATGAAGTCTCCTTGCTGTCCATAACAAGTCCCGGGCTCTAGCGTCGGCTTCATCGGAGAATGGACGGGCTAGGTCATCGATGTCCATGCCGAAGATGATCTACGTCGAGGCATCGTTAGATCAAGCTCCAACTTCACCAAGTCCAAAAACTTGTGAAGAGAACACACTCTACTACTTGGCAAGAGGTAGAGAATGAAGAAATAGGAAGTGGGTAGACTTTAGAATTGGATTTCTCACTTGTTTCATCAATCCACCATTGATGAAGTAAGGTTTCTTCATGAAGAAGAAGAAGAGGAAGAAGATGATAAGTTATAATAAGTTATTTGCTAAAAAGAAAATAATAAGAATACTTATCATTTCCTAACCCTAGTTAAGTGTAGAGAGTAGACCATGGTTTGATTAAATGGTTAGGGTTAAGCATGAAGACAAAGTGGTTTACAAAGTCAAACCTTCATGAAGATTCAACTACAAAACAAATCTAGCCACCATTTTCTCTTTATGCCTTTTCTAATTATTTCCAAAATGAATAAATAGATAAATAAATAAGAAAAGGAAATAAAACCCTAATCATAAGTTTAACCATGGTTTAATTCTTTACACTTAACCAAGTAAACATGCATCATCAAACATGATACAATAATATGCACAAAAAGTATATCACATATACAACTTGTACATCCAAGTGAGAAAATCCATATAAAGTGAACCAATACTAGTTAATGCAAAGTAATATATCAAATACATAATTATACATTAAATCATTAAATCAACACTTGATTCAATGATCCGGTCATGTCACACATAACCGACTAGTATCCAATGTATCGGCTTATCGAATCAATCCTTGATTCGATATCTAGGTTATATCGAATATAACCAATCGATACATTCATCGCGAGAATGGAATACGGTATCACATACACGTATTATTCTCGGTCCCGCACATATCTCATATGCGCTCCTATTTCGTTTCGCTTGAACCAAGAAATCTCTGTGTAGGACTCTAAAGACTCGTCAATACGCCGGCAGCAGGTGATGACCATATCAAGCACCCACAAGCCGCAAGCGGTCTGTTAAACGTAACGGCCACCCGGGTATTGAGCGATCTGAAGATCGACGAGCAAGCCCGCTCACACTCCAGTGAATCCAACCAGTAACACTACCGTACAGTCCGGTCTGATCGTCTGATATGTCGCATATCTCGCCTAGGGGTGGTAAACGTCAGACCCCAATAGCTCGATAAGTCGTGTCGATATGAGGTCTATAACAATTCGAGAAACTACTGGTAACACTTACCAGTAAATCTCAGCAACCCTGGCCAGGGATTTCCTGTTATAGCCAATCGAACACAGCGCAACATCAACCCCCTATACCGGGAGAGACGAATCCCCTCCTATCGCTCATTGCCTCCATGTGACTCGGGACTGTACCCAAAAACCACCGTTTTGCACGCCCTCTTGGACGTGGTAAGATGGAAATCAAAGCACAGTGGGAACCACACAAGACTCTATGACGATCTCGGGTCAACAGACTACTCTGTACCAGTGTCACCAGAGAACTGCCATCTGACGTGAGGTATAATACCATCTGGGAGTTCTCGGCGAGTCCGTCCAGTGTACCCAGTCTCTACTGAGCACCCGTATATCTCCTCTGATGTCAAACACCAATGGATATGGGATCATCCATCGCCCATCTGTATGGGTCGAGAAGGTATACGCTAGTCTACTCTGGTATATCGATGCCCCGTCTCGATACACCCACGACTAGGGACTTTGAAGGATGTACTTATGGACTACCATGTCCCCACTAGTATGATCCGCATCATAGTCCAGGTAGTCAAGTACAGATCCTAAGGGCTTTACCAACATGTAACAGAGAGACAATCAGCATACACGTTAAGGTAAAGGGTAACCAGATAGCATACTATCATGTCGAGCGAGAAAGTCCTCCCTATATATGTCCCAGCATCCACTACCATATACATCCTATGTACAGTAATGGCCTCTAGGGCATACATATAACTAACAGTATTCGTGCTACGTATGTTGATTATAGTTAAGGCGTAGTGTACGGTAGCTAAGTGATGTCTTCCTACACAACATATAATGAGATTAATTAGGACATTCATGTGATTATATTGATTATAGTCAAGGGTCATATGGGTGGGTCTAATTAATCATGAAATGACGGGTAGAACTTTACTAGTACTTATGATATGTTGATTATAGTCAAGGTCATAAGTGCTAGAGGTAAAAACCATATAGGGAGTTTCAAGTGTTGAAATTTGCAATGAGATTGCATACCTTCTATGTGATAGTAGGATCCCGATCCCACTGTGAGCAATAGTTGCTCCCGGGAGAATTTTTCACTTTACAATTAGCTAACTCATTAGGTGTCTAGAAAGGTGTCAATGGGGCCACGCCTCTGGGAAAATGAGGTTTATTTTAATTAGGTCCGTGCGAAAGCACGGGGAACCTCTCTCAAAAGTACCGGCACTGGCCTGGCTGAACGGTTAGCGAAGTTGTAGAATGTAATTAATCCTGGCTAATTTTTTCCTTTTAAGGTTTGAAGGAGAATTTGATAAAAGCAGTGGGAGACATCGATTAGATAAGATAATAAACCAATCTAATTTTTGTAAGAGTTTTCGCTGAGTGTATTCTTTTCTCTCTCCTAATGGCAGATAACCATGACTGGACTTAAGCTACTATTAGAGAAAAATAAGCTTACCGGACTGAACTATAAAGACTGGTTGAGAAACATTAACATTGATCTCACATATGATAAAGTATCATATGTCCTCACTGCCACAGCCCCGTCCAAACCAGGCCCTGAATCTTCTGTTGCGGATAGGGAGATCCACAAAACGTGGGATATTGACTGTGCAACCTCCAAATACCTCGCGCTTGCATCGATGGACGATATGCAGGGTTACCTACGACGACAACAAGGTTTCGAGAGGCATCGTCTATGCCAAATTCAAAAATTTGCCATTTTAGCTAACCCTAACTAGAATCGTAAACTAGAAATATAATGAATACTAAAGCAAACTACTTTGCAATAAGAAGTGAGCAAGGAATACAACCTTTGTAGACCGGTCTTTCACTTCAATAGCTCCGTGTAGTTGTCCCCTTTGCTGCGATTGTGAACTCCGGACTCTAGAGAGGCTCCGATGAAGAAACGAACATGCTTGCTTCGAAGACTTTGAGGCCGAAGATGATCTACGTCGGGAAGACACTAACCCAAGCTATTTCTTCAATAGGTCAAGAACTTTGTGAAGAGAACACCCTATACTAAATGGCAAGTAGTAGAGGATGATGAAGTAGGAATTTTACTCACACTAGAAATCATTTTCTCACTCATTTTCTCAAAACTCCATTGAAGCTAGAAAGCTTTGAGGAGGAAGAAGAAGAAGAAGAAAAGCTAACTCATCAAATGAATTATTGGTGAGGTTAATAATGCAACCAAGGGTTAAGAATGTCATGCTTAACCCTTGTAGAGAGTTAACCATGTGCTATGGTTAAAGGTTAGGTTAAAAATATCTTAAGCAAGACAAAGAAAAGTGAACAAAGTCAAAGATGCCTTGAAGCTTCTACAAGCTTTCAACAAATATCAACCATAACTATTATCCATAGTATTTGAATTACTTAATGATAAATTCAAAACCCCAATCTTAACCCTAGCATGGTTTAACCCTCATTAACCCTAGTTGCATTTGTAACCTTGCATGATACATTTAACATATCTCACATATACATCAATGTATCCAATGTGAGAAAAGAAATCATAAGTGAGCTAATACTAGTTAATGTAATGTAATATATCAAATATATAATTATACATTAAATTATTAAATCAACTCTTGATTTAATAATCCGGCTATATCACATATAACCGACTAATATCAAGTGTGACAACTTATCGAATCAACACTTGATCCGATAACCCGGCTATATCGCATATAACCGACCAATGTCACAAATCGCGAGAATACAATACGGTATCTCATACTCGTATCAATCTCGGTCCCGCACATATCACATATGTGCTCCTACTCCGTTTCGCTTGAGCCAGGAAACCCCTGTGTAGGACTCTAAAGACTCGTCAATACGTCGGCAGTAGATGATGATCATATCAAACACCCATAAGCCGCAAGCGGTCTGCTAAACGTAACGGCCACCCGGGTATTGAGTGATCAGAAGATCAACAAGCAAGACTGCTCACACTCCTGCGAATCCAATCAGTAACACTACTGTACAGTCCGGTCTCTTTGTCTGATATGTCGCATATCTCGTCTAGGGGTGGTAAATGCCAGACCCCAGTAACTCGATAAGTCGTGTCGATATGAGGCTCATAACGGGTCAAGAAACTACTGATAACACTTACCAGTATATCTCTGAAGCAGCCTTGGCCAAGGACTTCCTGTTATAGCCAATCGAGCACAGCGCAACATCAACTCCCTATACCGGGAGAGACGAAACCCCTCCTATCGCTCATTGCCTCCATGTGACTCGGGACTGTACCCAAAAGCCACCATTTTGCACGTTCTCTTGAACGTGATAAGGTGGAAATCAAAGCACAGTGGGAATCACACAAGACTCTATGACGATCTCGGGTCTACAGACTAACCTGTACCAGGGTCACCAGAGAACTGCCATTTGACGTGAGGTATAATACCATCTGGGAGTTCTCGGCGAGTCCGTCCAGTGTACCCAGTCTCCATTAAGCACCCATATACTGTCTCTGATGTCAAACACCAATGGAAATGGGATCATCCATCGCCCATCTGTATGGGTCGAGAAGCTATATGCTAGTCTACTCTGGTATATCGATGCCCTGTCTAGATACACCTACGACTAGGAACATTTGAAGGATGTACTTAGCGACTACACTGTCCCCACTAGTATGATCTACATCATAGTCCTGGTAGTCAAGTACTCATCCTAAGGGCTTTATCAACATGTAACATAGAGACAATAAGTGTACATGTTAAGATAAAGAGCAACCAGATAGCATACTATCATGTCGAGCAAGAAAGTCCTCCATATATATGTCCAAGCATCCACTACAATATACATCGTATGTACAGTAATGGCCTCTAGGGCATACATATAACTAACAATCTCCTACTTGCACTAGGGCCATCTGTTGTAGTATCCCATACCCAACAATCAGCAGTGGTTGAAGTATCCCATACTCAACCATCCCATAAAAGTCTCTCCTAGGAATAGGCCTTTGTGAGTGGATCTGTCCTGTTCTCCTCTGTGTCTACTCTCATAACCTCGATCTCCCTGGAGATCAACCATCTCCATGATCAAGTGATACTGCCTAAGAATATATCTGGATCACTGATGGGACGAGGGTTCCTAGGCCAAAACCACAACTCTATTGTCTCACAATGGTAGGAACGAAGTTCATTTCATGAACTAATATATATATCCAGATTACCTCTTTGGTAGCATCCTTGGTAGCAATGTATCTAGCCTTTATCGTTTAGTATGCCACGGTATTTAGCTTAGAACTCTTCCAATATACCGTCCCTCCACTGAGGGTAAAGACAATGCCTGTGACTGGCATTCAGTCGACCTTACCACCCTAGAAGCTATCTAGTGATTCTCCCCAGGATCAATTGATACCATCTCACTATACCTAGTGAGAATCCTAATATCCATTTAGATCTATCTCATAGATCCAAAACCCAGGATTTAGGAGGTATCACCTTGATCCTATATAGAGAATCCATGTGATAAGAGGAGATTGACCGAGCGTAGCATAGGAAACTCTTTCCCTATCAAGAGTATGTCATCCACGTACAATACGAGGATCATCACCATACTCTCTACTACCTTTTTGTATATACAAGGTTCATCTACCATTTTGATGAAGTCAAACACTTTGACTACCACATCAAAACAGATGTTCCAACTCCGTGATGCCTGCTTTAACTCATAAAGCAACTTGCACACGTTTCCGTTGCTCCCACTGTTTACGAAGCCCTCTGGCTGTGTACTTACAGATGCTCTCTTCTAAATCATTATTTAGAAAAGCAGTCATGACACCCAACCGCCAGATGTCGTAGTCATGGTATGTAGAAATGGCAAGTAGGATCCGGATGGACTTAAGCATAGGCACTAGAAAATGTTTCATCATTATCCACACCTGGTCAATGACGAGAGCCATTTACAACTAGTCTTAGCTTTGAAAGTCTCAACTTTTTCATGTACACCAAGTAATCTTCTCAGGATATACTTGCTCCTGATGGGGATTTAACCCTTCAGATAAAGCAGCCAAAGTCCATACTTTGTTGGTGTATATGGATTCCATCTCAGATCGCTTAGCATCCAGCCATTCTTACAGAGTCCCCACTCTTGATGGCCTGCTCGAAACTAGTTAGGTCATCATCTCATGATGCAATCCTCGCTCCTATTGTCATAGAGAAAACCGAAGCATCTCTCAGGTGGGTGAGGAACCCTACTAGATCGGCGGAGAGGCCGAGGTTCGTCGGAAACTATTGAATTCTCCGGTTCTATCAAATCATCAGCTGTAGTTTGTATAGCTGGAACTCCTTCCAGTTCTACCTCATGACCACTAATTTCTTCACAAGAAATCCTTTTCTCAAAGGTGGCATGCTGAGAAACAAAACACCTTTTTGCTCCTCAGTGTGGTAGAAGATATTCCTTTACGAATGCTTGGGATATCCAACAAACTTCCACAGAACCGACCTTGCCTCGAGCTTGTCCGGATTTTGCTTTTAGACATAGGCCGGACAACCCCAAATCTTAACATTCTTAAGAGATGGGCTCTTTCCATACCATATCACATATGGAGTGGTAGACACATGATTTGATTGGAACCCTATTCAATAGGTATGCAGCTTCACAAGTGCATAACCCCAAAAAGGAAATAGGCAACTCAATAGTACTCATCATAGAGCACACCATATCACATAGGGTGTGATTGCTCCGTCCTGATATACCAACGTGCTGTGGTGTATTCGGAGGAGTAATGCTGAGAGAGAATCTCATTCTCCTTTAGAATAGTCCAGGATCTCCGTGCTCAAGTATTCTCCTCCCCGATCTCATCAAAAGACATAATACTTATACCCATTGTGGTTATCTACTTCTGACTTATATTCTTTGAATTTCTCAAAAGTTTTAAACTTGTATTTCAACAGGAACACATGTGCGAATCTTGAGAGATCATCAGTGAATGTAATGAAGTACAAAGAACCGGTCGTGGCATGTGTAGACATGAGACCTACATACATCATCATGTATCAATCCCAAGAGTTTACTAACTCTTTCTCTGTTTCCAATAAACAGAGCTATGGTCATCTTATCTTTGTGACATGACTGGCAAGTTTCACAAGATGTAAATTCAAACTGATTTAAATATGCATCTTTATGTTACTTCAGCTAGTCGGGTCGCATTGATATGACCTAGTGTACAATGCCTCAAGAAGGATTCGTTCATTTCTGAACTCTTCCTCTTGTATGTGTTGTGTACGTTAAGAACCGTGGTTTGATTTAGAACGTATATGCTTTTAGATAACGTACTTGAACCGATCAACTCTTGATATAGGAAATGTTCAAAACATTATTCAACAATACAAAATTATATCCTTCTTTACTAAATAAAGAGACTGATATGATGTTATATATCAGGTTCGGTATTTAATAACATTCGTTCAGAATTAATGTATTTGGTAATACAGGGTGATAACTGCCAACATACTTGGCTGCAACACTTGCACCGTTTCCAACTCTTGAAACATATCACCCGTTCTCAGTTCTCTACCGATCTGTAACCTATGTAACAGATTACATATGCGGGATCCTTATCCGGTATCACATACCCAGGACGTAAATGATACTGAGAAACAGTTTTCTGTAATGAATACACCCGAAGAAGATGCATCATCATGCACTTTCTTCGTTTAGGCGGCACGGGAATCCCGGTAATCCCCTATTTCCTGCTCGGTCTTACAACAATTATAAGTTGGAGCGGGACCAATGTTCCCTAGCGCATTATAACAAGCGGGTTCGGTCAATACATCCGTATCATTATCTTTGATTAAGGCGTGATATGGTCGCTACCTGGAGAGAGAGAGAAGAAAACACTCAGCGTATGCTCTTGCGAGATTAGATTGGTTATTAATTTATCTAATCAGGATGGCTCCCACTGTTTTAGTCAAATCTTCCTTCAAACCCTAAAAGGAAAGACTAGCCGGGATTAATTACACCCTACAAGTTCGCCAATCTTTCAGCCAGACCAGTGTCGGTACTTTGAGGGAGGTTCCCCGTGCTTTCGCACGGACCTAATTAAAATAAACCTCGTTTTCCCAGAGGCGTAACCCTGTTGACACCTTTCTAGACACCTACTTGATCGGCTAATTGTAATGTGTAAAACTCTTCCAGGAGTAACTCTTACTCGCAGTGGGCATCGGGATCCAACAATCTCATAGGAGGTATGCAATCTCATTGCAAATTTCAACATTTGAAATTCCCGATAATATTTTACCCCTAGCGTCCTATGACCTTGACGCAGGCCAATAAACCATAGTCCGCTAGTCAAGTTCAACCCGTCATTTCCCAATTGAATTAAACCCACCCGTACGACTCTTGACGCAGGCTAACAAAGTCGCACGACTACCCTAACTCAATCGCATCATATGCTTTAGCAGATAAGCATAAATAGCTACCGAACACTACGCCTTGACGCAGGCCAACAAACGTAGCACGAATACTATGAAGTACTTATCTGAAATGATGGAGGGCTACGACAGGTTTTTAAGAAAACCTTTTGCGTAATGAACTTGATATCGTCATAGAATCGAGTGATTTAAAAATGGGGTGTTTTGAGGCTTTTACTAGTTTTGCTAAAGAGGTCACTCCTGGTGAAGGGATCTCGGCTCTTTCCTTATCGAATAAGGTGCAGGATATTTCACAAATACCACTATGCAAAGCAAAAACCATAAAAGCAATCAAAAGACAAACCGAGTTTGTAGCATCTGCTAGTTTCGCTAAAGAGGTCACTCCCGGTGAAGGTATCTCGGCTCTTTCATTATCGAATAAGGTGCTGGATATTCTACAACGAATACCGCTATGCAAAGCAAGAACTAGAGCTATCAGTTTTTGAGACAAGTTTCTACAACATATTTAGGTTTCTTTTATTTTATTAATCTCATTAATGAAGTCCCATCATTTTAAGTTACCTAAACATCACAGATAAATACAACGTACGCTTTACTATCCGCATTCGCCTCGATGTCCCTTCGTGCACCTTTAGGTTAGGTAACTAACGGCAGAGCGGGACAGTGCTAGCGCGGGTGTAAAACATAAGCAACGTCTATATAATATATCTCATATACTATATCCAGTATCCATCTCAACATATCAAATGATCACATCACAGATATCACAGCAGAAGAACAACATATGAAATATTGGATATAATAGGATTTCCGTGTTTTATTTTAAGCCTGTATAAAACATGGATTCCACGGTCATGGTGAATAGCCAATCCCACACCCCTAGACCCCTACGAGAGCGACAAGCAACCCTACCAATTCTAGAGTTAGGAGACCCGGTCTCGACTCCTCGAGATGGTCTCCCACTGGACCCTAGAACCCGGTTACTTGTGCTCCCCGCTTTGGGTCTATCATAATGCGGAAAAGTAAATAATATACAATGGTGACATCATTCTCAACCCAGAAGTGCCCCAATAAAAGAATATTACATACAATGAATTTTACATGAATGAAAATGAAAAACTCTCATCTCACATAAAACCCCGGCTATTCAATCACGATGATCCAATATAACATATCACAGCAACACATAACATCACATGTCATTAATGTAAGTAAATATGCGTATCCCAGTTGTTGTTGACATATAGCACCGAAACCGGCGATACACCACATATTACACTTACGGTCGCAGAAAAGAAAGTGAAAAACTACAACAGTTGGAATCCGCAACCACCTTAGACATCATAAACCCAACATATTACATACTTTGGATTTCATGCCTAACCAAATGAATTCCTTAGACATCATATGCCTAACAATTATAAACCCCGTATTTTAGTCTTGATCTCAAAAACACTTTTCAATATCTAGTCGGGCAATTCGGCAAGATTCCCGACATCTTGATCGAATGCTCGCCGGAAACTTTAGTAGACGACCGCACCCCCCGATACCGTCGACGAAGTGCACTAAGGCGGAACACCGCTGCCGCGAGCACCTGAACGGATGCTTTTGGCGACGGGGTTCTCCTACAGTCACTTGGTCGGGGCTATGTGGCGTGGCTATCTATTAAGTTTACCCGGCGAGTATCCGCTACACTATGTGATTGCAACGGACTTTTGATCTCATCAAAATCCCGTGGCAACCGATCATCTGAGACTAAACTGCTAGATTTATAACATTCAAATTAGTTATCTTATAACTACTTGTGGATTCCAAATATTGTATCCCATCACATAACATCCGGACGACGTTAAACTCTTCGATCGATTCATCAAAGTCCCACAATTTCCCGACAGCTCAACACTTGAGCACAGTTTTAATAATACCCAGAAGATGCCACAGTACCTATGAACCAGCCGTAGAAGGGTCAAATCAACGCCTCACATGTGACAATGCTAAACTAGCACAAACCCTAGGGTTCAAGTGGCGGTTTTGACAGCCACATAATGGAGTTAAAGTTTACGTTCTTCTAGAGGGCCCACAGAATCACTTGCATGTTTTTCCGAATACGTTAAACTTGGAAAAATGGGTTTTTGACATTCGATCAAACTTTTTAACTTCGCCTAGACAATACGTGAAAACCCCGAAACAATGTTAAAACTACGAATGCGAAACACTCCGAATTGCATATAGTGTAAGATTGCATCACATGCAAAATTAACCAAAATAAACAACACCTGAAACACCAAAACCCAGAGACTGGAACACACCACAAAACTCAAGCCAATTGCCCATAGGAAATCCGGCGAAGCCGGAATCCCTAGCCTAGTCGCCAGCCAAAGTCTGAGCCCTATGGTTGGGTTTTGTTGTGTGTTCATGAGGTATCACATTCATCATTCTGCACTTGTTTAAATAATTTTTTGAACACTATTTAAAATTGACAGAAACCGGGGTTTTCCGTTTCAAGTTTCGGAGTCATTTCGGTTTCGTAATTCTAACAAAATCCGTATATATTTCTAGCATGGCTCTGATACCACTGCAGGGTTACCTAAGACGGCAACAAGGTTTCGGGAGGCATCGTCCATGCCAAATTCAAAAATTTGCTGTTTTAGCTAACCCTAACTAGAATCGTAAACTAGAAATATACGGAATACTAAAGCAAACTACTTTGCAATAAGAAGTGAGCAAGGAATACAATCTTTGTAGACCGATCCTTCACTTCAATAACTCCGTGTAGTAGTCCCCTTCATTGCGATCGTGAACTCCGGACTCTAGAGAGCCTCCGATGAAGAAACGAACATGCTTGGTTCGAAGACTTCGAGGCCGAAGATGATCTACGTCGGGGAGACACTAACCCAAGCTATTTCTTCACTAGGTCAAGACCTTTGTGAAGAGAACACCCTATACTAAATGGCAAGTAGTATAGGATGGTGAAGTAGGAAGTTTGCTCACATTAGAAATCATTTTCTCACTCATTTTCTCACAACTCCATTGAAACTAGAAAGCTTTGAGGAGGAAGAAGAAGAAGAAAAGCTAACTCATCAAATGAATTATTGGTGAGGTTAATAATGCAACCAAGGGTTAAGTATGTCATGCTTAATCCTTGTAGAGAGTTAACCATGTGCTATGGTTAAAGGTTAGGTTAAAAATATCTTAAGCAAGACAAAGAAAAATGGACAAAGTCAAAGATGCCTTGAAGCTTCTACAAGCTTTCAACAAATATCAACCATGACTATTATCCATAGTATTTGAATTACTTAATGATAAATTTAAAACCCTAATCTTAACCCTAGCATGGTTTAACCCTCATTAATCCTAGTTGCATTTGTAACCTTGCATGATACATTTAACATATATCACATATACATCAATGTATCCAAAGTGAGAAAAGAAATCATAAGTGAGCTAATACTAGTTAATATAATGTAATATATCAAATATATAATTATACATTAAATTATTAAATCAACTCTTGATTTAATAATTCGGTTATATCATATATAACCGACTAATATCAAGTGTGACAACTTATCGAATCAACACTTGATCCGATAACCCGGCTATATCGCATATAACCGACCAATGTCACAAATCGTGAGAATAGAATACAGTATCTCATATTCGTATCAATCTCATTCCCGCACATATCACATATGTGCTCCTACTCCATTTCGCTTGAGCCAGGAAATCCCTGTGTAGGACTCTAAAGACTCGTCAATACGCCGGCAGTAGATGATGATCATATCAAACACCTACAAGCCGCAAGCGGTCTGCTAAACGTAACGGCCACCCGGGTATTGAGTGATCAAAAGATCAACAAGCAAGCTTGCTCACACTCCTGTGAATCCAATCAGTAACACTACCGTACAGTCCGGTCTCTTCGTCTGATATGTCGCATATCTCGTCTAGGGGTGGTAAACGTCAGACCCCAGTAACTTGATAAGTCGTGTCGATATGAGGCTCATAACGGGTCTAGAAACTACTGATAACACTTACCAGTATATCTTTGAAGCAGCCTTGGCCAAGGACTTCCTGTTATAGCCAATCGAGCACAGCGCAACATCAACTCCCTATATCGGGAGAGACGAAACCCCTCCTATCGCTCATTGCCTCCATGTGACTCGGGACTGTACCCAAAAGCCACCGTTTTGCACGTTCTCTTGAATGTGGTAAGGTGGAAATCAAAGCACAGTGAGAATCACACAAGACTCTATGACGATCTCGGGTCTACAGACTAACCTATACCAGTGTCACCAGTGAACTGCCATCTGACGTGAGGTATAATACCATCTGGGAGTTCTCGGCAAGTCCGTCCAGTGTACCCAGTCTCTACTGAGCACCCATATACTGTCTCTGATGTCAAACACCAATGGATATGGGATCATCCATCGCCCATCTGTATGGGTCGAGAAGTTATACGCTAGTCTACTCTGGTATATCGATGCCCCTGTCTCGATACACCTATGACTAGGAACATTTAAAGGATGTACTTAGCGACTACATTGTCCCCACTATTATGATCTACATCATAGTCCTGGTTGTAAGTCTACGGTAGCGCCCTGGCCGTCTGTCTGAGGACAAAATGCGGAAACAAAAACTTTTCTTTAACTAGAAAACGGCGCTATTGTATACTTTTTCCCCGGATCGGACCATTAACCTACTACTAGCTAACTAGAGAAAGGGTAGAGAGGCTATACCGAGCGATCCATGTCCTTCGGTCTTCGGCCACCATCTCAAGCTCCTTGCGGCATCTCCGGTCTCGATCTCCTCGTCGGAAAGGGCACCACATCGAGAAGTCTTTTTACGGGCTCCCACCTCTGAACCGAGGCAACTCAGACACGAAGTTGGCAAGCCGACGTGTCCAAGATTACTGTAGAATATACGTAGAAACCTTTGTCTCAAGGGGTTATTAGAAGTTGCCATCTTGGAGTGGAGAAGGAGATGTGAACTTTGGAGATGGGCTAAGGTATTTTGTGGCAAGAAAATGAGAACAAAATTCCCCACCCAAAATTTGGACAGCCCCCCAAACTAGTGGCCGGCCATGATAATAGAGGAGAGAGAAAAGTGTTAGTTGTATGTATGCCCTAGAGGCCAGTATTGTACAGATGATGTATATTATATTGGATGCTTGGACATATATAGAGATGACTTTCTTGCTCGATATGATAGTATGCTATCTGGTTGCTCTTTATCTTAACATGTATACTTGTCTCTTTGTACTGTCTTATAGTTACATGTTGGTAAAGCCCTTAGGATGTATACTTGACTACCTGGACTATGATGCGGATCATACTAGTGGGGACATGGTAGTCCATAAGTACATCCTTCAAGGTCCCTAGTCGTGGGTGTATCGAGACGGGGCATCGATATACCAGTGTAGACTAGCGTATATGCTTCTCGATCCATGAGATGGGCGATGGATGATCCCATATCCATTGGTGTTTGACATCAGAGATAGTATACGGGTGCTCAGTGGAGACTGGGTACACTGGACGGACTCGCCGAGAACTCCCATATGGTATTATACCTCACGTCAGATGGCAGTTCTCAGGTGACACTTGTGTAGGTTAGTCTGTAGACCCGAGATCGTCATAGAGTCTTGTGTGATTCCCACTGTGCTTTGATTTCCACCTTACCACGTCTATGAGGGCATGCAAAACGGTGGTTTTTGGGTACAGTCCCGAGTCACATAGAGGCAATGAGCGATAGGAGGGGTTTCGTCTTTCCCGGTATTGGGGGTTGATGTTGCACTGTGCTCAATTGGCCGTAACAGGGAAGTCCCTGGCCAGGGCTGATTAGAGATTTACTGGTAAGTGTTACCAGTAGTTTCTCGACCCATTATGGGCCTCACATCGGCACGACTTATCGGTTATTGGGGTCTGACGTTTACCACCCCTAGACTTGATATGCGACATATCAGACGAGGAGACCGGACTGCACGGGTAGTGTTGTCGGTTGGCTCGACGGGAGTTGTAGCAGGTTCGCTTGTTTTCTTCTGATCGCTCAATACCCGGGTGGCCGTTACGTTTAGCTGACCGCTTGCGGCTTGGGGGTGCTTGATATGATCATCACCCACTGCCGGCGTATTGATGAGTCTTAGAGTCCCACAAAGGAGTTACCTAGTCCAGACGAAACGTTGTAGTGCGCGTATGCGATATGCACATGGACCCGGTTAAAATGCGCGTATGAGATACCGTATTAATCGGGTGGCTTGCTTTTGGTCAGGTCGTATGTGATATGGCCGGATTGATAAATCAAATGTTGATTTATCATTTAACCATTAGTTTCTCACTAGAAATCCTTTCTTGTATTTTTTGATGTATGCATGCATGTATGCATTCTTTCTTGATTCATGCACATATGGATGTGCATGCACACATACATACATACATCATCCTTCATGGTTGTATATACATTGAAAATGGTGGCAATATTAGACTCACACCATGGGTTTTTATATGGATTATTATTGCATTTGTGTTAAAACAAAAAGGAAAAGAAAAAGGGTTAATTCATGGATTGTTTCTACACTCTTCTTCATCTTACCATGCTCACCTACTTATTAACCCTTGGTTAATTTTTCTTTGGTGTTTTAAACTCAAATACAATAATATCTTTATCATTAACCATGGTTTGAGATGAGAAGTGGAAAATATATATACATATATTTTTCATTTTCTCACAAGGGTTATTCTTTCACTCTTGTTCTAAAAGGCCATCATCTTCTTCCTCCTTCTTCATTTGCTCTCTAGACTTTTGTAGTGAGCAAAATACTGATCAAGTTAGGATTTTGAAGTGAGAAAAAGAACCACAACACCATTCTACACAAGTCTTGCCCATTTGTTTAGAGTGTTAGCTTCATTTCATTCTCTTGATAAAGTGAAGTTGCAAGCTTGGACAAAGCGGACTCCGGGTGGATCATCATGGACATAGAGGAGTTCAAGCGGACTTTTTCCAAACCCCATGTAGCCGAGGAGTCTAGCGTAGGGAGCTACAAAGGTTGTACTCTCAAAACCCTAGCTTAATCTACTTGTGATGTAGTGTTGTTTTAGAAACCCTAATTTTCTAGGATTGATTCTTTGTATGCTTACTTAGCACCTTAAAATTTTAATCTTTGGTACATGTGATGCTTCCAATCCCTTCATGAGGTGCTAGGTAAACCCAACATTGGTATCAGAGCCGACCTAGAACATTAGGCGACACTTTAGCGAAGTTAAAACTCTGATCTAACCAAAATACGAAATTTTCGGACACTCTTTGGACAATTTTTAAAATCTGGTTATTTTCAGAATTAAAAATATGTAAAAAATTCAGCAGGTAAATATAAGAAAAACTGTTAAAAACGATGCAGTGAACAGTCATTCTTGCCGCGGAAACGCGGCCAAAGCTTGCTTGGGCCGCGGTTCCGCGGCCGTACACATGAATCAATGCATGATTTTTATACAGTAATACTTATGTCTGCTTGTATATTTTTTGGGGTATTTTTAATCTGAATTTTGTGCTGTTTGTTCTGGAGATTGTTTTGGAGTCGGTGATTCGATCGGAATTTTGATTTCGTGTCTTTTCCGGGTAAATTAGAAAGTATTGAATTGTTCGAACGAGTGTCGTTTGCTCACTTTTCATGGGGTTTAAATCTTTCGGATATATGTGCAAGTTTTGTGGTGGACCCTCTAGAAGACAACAAACCTTAACTCGATTATGTGACCGTCTTAAACTGCCCTTTGAACCTTAGGGTTTGGGGCAGTACGGCATGCCACATATGAGGCGTTGGCTTGACCCTTCTACGGCTGGACCGCTGCTACTGTGACACACTCCGGATTTTCTTGAACTCCGCTCAAGTGTTGAGCTTTAAGGAATTTTGGGTATTTGATCATTCGGTCGAAACTTTAATACTGTCTATTTATCTGGAATGTGATACAATATGTGGAATTCATATCGTTAGGCATGAAATACGAAGTATGTGATATTTCGCATTTACGATGTCTAAAGAGAATGTGGATTCCAAATATTGTAGTTTTACACTTTCTTTTCTGTGACCGTAAGTGTAGTATGTCGATATCGCCGGTTTCGTTGCTATACATCAACGACAATTGGGGTATGCATACTTACTTACATTGATGATATATGATATTATGTGTTGCTGAGATATGATGTGCAGGATTGTCGCAATCGAATAGCCGGGGTTTTTTTTATGTGAGATGAGAGTTTTATATTTTCATTCATGTAAATTCAAATGTAATGTAATATTCTTTTATTTGGGGCACTTCCGGGTTGAGGTCGATGCCACCAGTGTTGTATATTATTTACTTTTCCGCATTAGGATGGACCCAAGGAGGGGAGCACAGATGACCGGGTTCTGGGGTTCAGTGGGAGGCCATCTCGAGGAGTCGAGACCGGGTCTCCTAAACTCCAGAATTGGTAGGGTCGCTTGCCGCTCTCGTAGGGGTCCAGGGTGTGGGCTTGGCTATTCATCGCGACTGTGGAATCCGTATTTTCTATTGTTGGCTAAATACTAAATACGGACGTCCTAGTATATCCCACATTATATCTATGTTTCTGCTGCGATATCTGTGATGTGATCATTTGATATGTTCTGATGGATACAGTATATAGTATATATGATATATTATATAGACGTTACTTATGTTTTACACCCGCACTAGCCCTGCCCTGCTCTGTTGTTAGTTACCTAACCTAACGGTGCACGAGGGGACATCGAGGCGAACGCGAATGGCATAAGTGTACGTCGTATTTATCTGTGATGTTTAGGTGACTTAAATGATGGGACTTCATTAATGTGATTAATGAAAGAAAAGAAACCTAAAAGATGTTGTAGAATCAAATTTTTTCAAAAAGGGTAGCTACAGTCTTGCTTTGCATAGCGGTATATATGATATATCCTGCACCTTATTCGATGGGGAAAGAGCCGAGATCCCTTCACCGGGAGTGACCTCTTTAGCAAAACTGGCAGATGCTACAAAACTCGGTTTGGATTTTGATTGCTTTTGGAGTTTTGCTTTGCACAGTGATATATTTGATATATCCCGCACCTTATTCGATGAGGAAAGAGCCGAGATCCCTTCACTGGGAGTGACCTCTTTAGCAAAACTAATAAAAGCCTCAAAATCACTCTATTTTAAAATTCACATGATTCTACAACGATATCAAGTTCATTACGCAATAGGTTTTCAGAAAAACCTGTCGTAGCCCTCCATTATTTCAGATAAGTCCTACTTAGTATTCGCGCTACGTTTGTTGGCCTGCGTCAAGGCGTAGTGTGTGGTAGCTAACTAGTATTTATCTGTTTGTGCATATGATGCATATTGGATTAGGGTAGTTGTGCGACTTTGTTGGCCTGCGTCAAGGGTCGTACGGGTGGGCTTAATTCAATCAAGAAATGACGGGTTGAACTTGACTAGCGCACTATGGTTTGTTGGCCTGCGTCAAGATCATGGGACGCTAGGGGCAAAATATTATCGGGAATTTCAAGTGTTGAAATTTGCAATGAGATTGCATACCTTCTATGAGATAGTTGGATCCCGATACCCACTGCGAATAATTGTTACTCCCGGGAGAGTTTTACACAGGACAATTAGCCGATCAAGTAGGTGTCTAGAACGGTGTCAACGAGGTTACACCTCTGGGAAAACGAGGTTTACTTTAATTAGGTCCGTGCGAAAGCACGGGGAACCTCCCTCAAAGTACCGACACTGGCTTGGCTGAAAGATCGGCGAAGTTGTAGGGTGTAATTAATCCCAGCTAGTCTTTCCTTTTAGGGTTTGAAGGAAGATTTGATAAAAACAGTAGGAGCCATCCTGATTAGATAAGAAAATAACCAATCTGATCTTGCAAGAGCATACGCTAAAGTGTTTTTCTTCTCTCTCTCTCCAGGTAGCGACCATGTCATGCCTTAATCAAGATAATAATATGGATGTATTGACCGAACACGCATGTTATACTGTGCCGGGGAACGTTGGTTCCGTTCTTTCTTATAAAAGTTATAGGACTGAATAGGACATAGGGGAATACCAGGATTCCCATGCCACCCGAATGAAGAAAGTACATGATGATGCATTTTCTTCGGGTGTGTTCGTTACAGAGAACTGTTTCTCCATTTCCTCTACGTCCTGGGTATTGGATACCGGGTCAGGATCCCACATATGTAATCAATTACATGGGCTTAAGAAAGGTAGAGAACTTGGAGAAGGAGATAAAGACATAAGAGTTGGATATGGTGCAATTGTTGCAGCTAAAATCGTCGGGGAATATCACCTTGTATTACCAACTGGTAATACATTGATTCTGAACGAATGCTATTACATGCCGAACCTGATATGCAACATTATATCGGTTTCTTTGTTAAGTAAAGAGGGATATAATTTTGTATTACAGGATAATGTTATGAACATTTTCCGTAACCAAAAGTTGGTTGGATCAGGCACGTTGTGCAATGGCATTTATGTTCTAAATCAATCAACAGTTCTGAGTATAACAAACACACTCAAGAGGAAGAGTTCAGAACTGAACGAATCCTTCTTGTGGCATTGTAGACTGGGTCACATCAATACGACACGACTAGCTAAGTTGCATAAGGATGGATATTTGAATACGTTTGAATTTTCATCTTATGACACTTGCCGGTCATGTCTCAAAGGAAAGATGACTAAAACTCCGTTTACGGGACACGGAGAAAGAGTTACGGAACTCTTGGGATTGGTGCATAGTGATGTATGCGGTCCAATGTCTACACATACCAGGAATGGTTCTGCGTACTTCATTACATTCACTGACGATCTCTCTAGATTCGGATATGTGTTCCTGATGAAACACAAATCAGAAGCTTTTGAGAAAATTAGAGAATATAAACAAGAAGTCGAGAACCAAACCGGAAAAAGTATTAAAATCCTTCGATCTGATCGAGGAGGTGAATACTTGAGCAATGAATTCCTGGACTTCCTAAAAGAGAATGAGATTCTCTCTCAGCTGACTCCTCCATAAACACCACAGCACAACGGTGTATCGGAACGGAGGAACCGCACCCTATTAGATATGGTGCGCTCTATGATGAGCACAGCTGAGTTACCTATTTCCTTCTGGGGGCATGCACTGGAAACAGCTGCAGACCTATTGAATATGGTTCCCACCAAATCCGTGCCAACCACTCCATATGAGATATGGAAAGTTAAGCGACCATGTCTTAATTATGTTAAGATATGAGGTTGTCCGGCATATGTAAAAACACAGAATCCGGACAAACTCGCGGCAAGGTCCATTCTGTGTAAGTTTATTGGATATCCCAAACATTTGCGCGGGTATATCTTTTACCACACTGAGGAACAAAAGGTGTTTGTTTCTCGACATGCCACCTTTTTAGAAAAGGAATTTCTTGAAAAAGAGATTAGTGGAAAGGAGGTAGAACTGGAAGAGGTTCCAGCAATACAGACTACGACAGAAGATTTAGTTGAACCGGAGGATTCGGTAGTTCCCAACGAACCTCAACCACTCTGCTAATCTAGTAGGGTTCCTCGCCAACCTGAGAGATACTACGGTTTTCTCATAGATGGTGGGAGCGAGGATTGCATCATGGAGGATGATGACCCAACTAGCTTCGAGCAGGCCATCACGAGTGGGGACTCAGTGAAATGGCTGGATGCAATGCGGTCCAAGATGGAATCCATGTACACCAACAAAGTATGGACTTTGGAAGATGCTCCTGAAGGGGTAAAACCCATTGGGAGCAAGTGGATCTTCAAGAAAAAACTTCGTGTAGATGGGAAAGTGGAGACTTTCAAAGCTAGACTTGTTGCAAAGGGTTTTCGTCAAAGACCAGGTGTGGACTATGAAGAGACCTTTTCTCCAGTGGCTATGCTTAAATCCATCCGGATCATGCTTGCCATAGCTGCATATCATGACTACGAAATCTGGCAAATGGATGTTAAGACCGCCTTTCTAAACGGTGATTTAGAAGAGTGCGTGTACATGACTCAGCCAGAGGGCTTCATAGATAGTGGGAGCAGCGGGAAGGTGTGCAAGCTGCTTAAATCCATTTATGGATTAAAGCAAGCATCGCGGAGTTGGAACATCTGCTTTGACGTCGTTATCAAAGAGTTTGATTTCGTCAAAAACGTAGATGAACCTTGTATCTACAAGAAGGTGGCAGAGAATAAGGTTGTCTTCCTCGTATTGTACGTGGACAACATACTCTTGATAGGAAATGACATTCCTATGCTGCAATCGGTCAAGCTCTTCTTATCACAAAGATTCTCAATGAAAGATCTTGGTGATGCCTCCTGCATATTGGGGATTAGGATCTATAGAGATAGATCCAAACGGATATTGGGATTGTCCCAATCCAGGTACATTGACACCATACTAAAGAGGTTTAGTATGGAAGAATTCAAGCGTGGGAACTTACCCACAATCTCTGGAGTCACTCTCTCCAAAGAGATGTCTCCCAAGACTGATTTGGAGAGAGCTTGCATGCAAGGGATACCCTATGCTTCGGCTGTAGGCTCTATCATGTACGCGATGCTATGTACCAGACCCGATGTAGCATACTCACTAAGTATAGTGAGCAGGTATCAAGCTGATCCTGGAGAGAGTCACTGGACAGCTGTGAAGAGCATTCTCAAGTACTTACGAAGGACTAAAGAAATGCTCTTGGTGTATGGTAACGGAGAACTCCAAGTGGAGTCCTTTACCGATTCGAGCTTCCAGAGTGATAAGGACGACTCAAAGTCGCGGTCGGGTTTTGTCTTTACCCTTTACGGAGGGGCGGTTAGCTGGAAGAGTTCCAAGCAGGAAACCGTGGCAGACTCGACGATGGAGGCTGAATACATCACTTCCAACGATGCTGCCAAAGAGGCCGTCTGGATCAAGAAGTTCATTACTGAACTTGGAGTGGTTCCATCCATTGAGCATCCAATACCTTTGTATTGCGATAACAATGGAGCGGTGGCTTTGGCCAAGGAACCCAGGTCCCATCAGCGATCCAGGCATATTCTGAGGCGGTATCACCTGATTCGGGAGATAGTTGATCGCCGGGAGATCGAGGTCAGGAAGGTTGACACGAAGAACAACACTGCGGATCCACTCACGAAGGCCATTCCCCAGATACAGTTTGAGAGACTCTTCGGGATGCTAGGTATGCGATACTACAGCAGCTGGCCCTAGTGCAAGTGGGAGATTGTTAGTTGTATGTATGCCCTAGAGGCCAGTATTGTACAGATGATGTATATTATATTGGATGCTTGGACATATATAGAGATGACTTTCTTGCTCGATATGATAGTATGCTATCTGGTTGCTCTTTATCTTAACATGTATACTTGTCTCTTTGTACTGTCTTATAGTTACATGTTGGTAAAGCCCTTAGGATGTGTACTTGACTACCTGGACTATGATGCGGATCATACTAGTGGGGACATGGTAGTCCATAAGTACATCCTTCAAGGTCCCTAGTCATGGGTGTATCGAGACGGGGCATCGATATACCAGTGTAGACTAGCGTATACGCTTCTCGATCCATGAGATGGGCGATGGATGATCCTATATCCATTGGTGTTTGACATCAGAGATAGTATACGGGTGCTCAGTGGAGACTGGGTACACTGGACGAACTCGCCGAGAACTCCAAGATGGTATTATACCTCACGTCAGATGGCAGTTCTCAGGTGACACTTGTGCAGGTTAGTCTGTAGACCCGAGATCGTCATAGAGTCTTGTGTGATTCCTACTATGCTTTGATTTTCACCTTACCACGTCCATGAGGGCGTGCAAAACGGTGGTTTTTGGGTACAGTCCCGAGTCACATGGAGGCAATGAGCGATAGGAGGGGTTTCGTCTCTCCCGGTATTGGGGGTTGATGTTGCACTGTGCTCGATTGGCCGTAACAGGGAAGTCCCTGGCCAGGGCTGATTAGAGATTTACTGGTAAGTGTTACCAGTAGTTTCTCGACCCGTTATGGGCCTCACATCGGCACGACTTATCGGTTATTGGGGTCTGACGTTTATCACCCCTAGACTTGATATGCGACATATCAGACGAGGAGACCGGACTGCACGGGTAGTGTTGCCGGTTGGCTCGACGGGAGTTGTAGCAGGTTCGCTTGTTTTCTTCTGATCGCTCAATACCCGGGTGGCCGTTACGTTTAGCTGACCGCTTGCGGCTTGGGGGTGCTTGATATGATCATCAACCACTGCCGGCGTATTGACGAGTCTTAGAGTCCCACAAAGGAGTTACCTAGTCCAGGCGAAACGTTGTGGTGCGCGTATGCGATATGCGCATGGATCCGGTTAAAATGCGCGTATGAGATACCGTATATTAATCGGGCGGCTTGCTTTTGGTCAGGTCGTATGTGATATGGCCGGATTGATAAATCAAGTGTTGATTTATCATTTAACCATTAGTTTCTCACTAGAAATCCTTTCTTGTATTTTTTGATGTATGCATGCATGTATGCATTCTTTCTTGATTCATGCACATATGGATGTGCATGCACACATACATACATACATCATCCTTCATGGTTGTATATACATTGAAAATGGTGGCAATATTAGACTCACATCATGGGTTTTTATATGGATTATTATTGCATTTGTGTTAAAACAAAAAGGAAAAGAAAAAGGGTTAATTCATGGATTGTTTCTACACTCTTCTTCATCTTACCATGCTCACCTACTTATTAACCCTTGGTTAATTTTTCTTTGGTGTTTTAAAATCAAATACAATAATATCTTTATCATTAACTATGGTTTGAGATGAGAAGTGGAAAATATATATACATATATTTTTCATTTTCTCACAAGGGTTATTCTTTCACTCTTGTTCTAAAAGGCCATCATCTTCTTCCTCCTTCTTCATTTGCTCTCTAGACTTTTGTAATGAGCAAAATACTCATCAAGTTAGGATTTTGAAGTGAGAAAAAAAACCACAACACCATTCTACACAAGTCTTGCCCACTTGTTTAGAGTGTTAGCTTCATTTCATTCTCTTGATAAAGTGAAGTTGCAAGCTTGGACAAAGAGGACTCCGGGTGGATCATCGTGGACATAGAGGAGTTCAAGTGGACTTTTTCCAAACCCCAAGTTGCCGAGGAGTCTAGCGTAGGGAGCTACAAAGGTTGTACTCTCAAAACCCTAGCTTAATCTACTTGTGATGTAGTGTTGTTTTAGAAACCCTAATTTTCTAGGATTGATTCTTTGTATGCTTACTTAGCACCCTAAAATTTTAATCTTTGGTACATGTGATGCTTCCAATCCTTTCATGAGGTGCTAGGTAAACCCAACAAAAAGGTGATCATGAGCAAAAGGAAATGGATGATAACCATGAAAATGAGTCACAACAAAGTCTAATCACAAAAACCCATCACCAATCCCATCTCAAAAAGCAAGTAATGATGAACCATCATGAAGCAACCATGTGCCACAAAAACCATCCTAGATTTTGTAAAAGCCACTTTTACAAATAACCCCCTCCATGGAAAATTCAGCCAAGGAAAGAAATAAAGGAAAACTGGCCGAAACGGAATGCAAACTGGCAACTTCAAAAAGCAATCCCGTAATAAATTACAGGAAAACCCCGCGACTGTACATACATACCCGCATTTGTATTGCGACCGAATATAAATGCAATGAGACAAAATCTACACTGTATAATATTATGATCCGGCTTAAACCAAAGCCTGCCAGTATTATCCGTCTGATCATGATCCGTGCAATACCGCACGTATATGATCGAACGTTGCCATATATCATACGGCCTCTACAGTGTTTCGCCCGAAACTTGAGAAACTGTCTGTGAGGGACTCTAAAGACTCGTCAAAACTTTGGCTGTGGATTTAACCACTAGCACGTCAAAGGTATTAGCCGTACGTAACGAGCTACCA
This sequence comes from Agapanthus africanus, assembly GCA_030015575.1. Lineage (NCBI taxonomy): Eukaryota > Viridiplantae > Streptophyta > Magnoliopsida > Asparagales > Amaryllidaceae > Agapanthus > Agapanthus africanus. The sequence continues at coordinate 822,320,669 of CM057338.1, read as the reverse complement.
GGTATTGACCAAAAGGGAGGTCGATGAGCGAACTCATCCGGACACCCTACTGAGCCTGTCAGTGACAATATCCGTACAGTCCGGTCCGTTCGTCTATGAGCATCGCATGTCGGGCTTAGGAGGTTGGTAAAAGTCAGACCCCCAAAAGCGGTACAAGTCATGTCGGAGTGTAGCCCAGAACACCCTGAGATACTACTGGAATACCTACCAGTAAATCTCCTGCCTTGGCCAAGGACTTCGTGTAATGGCTCTTCTAGACACAGCGCGATCTCACCCCCAATACCGGAAGAGACAAAACCCCTGCCGATCCGCTCACTGCCTCCATGTGGCTCGAGACTGTACCCAACTAAAACCTGTTTGCACGACTCCTTTAAGCCGTGGTAGGGTAGTAATCAAAGCACAGGAGGAACTCACACGAGACAAATGACGATCTCAGGTCGATGAACTAACCTGAACACATGTCACCACGGAACTGCTATCTGACGTCAGGTATAATACCAACTAGCATGTTCCCGGCGAGTCCTGTCCGGTGTACTCATAACCCAATGAGCACCTGTATACATCTTAGGTGATCCAACTGACACCAATGGCTTATGAGACCGTCCACCACCCCTCGTCGGGGTCTCGACTGTATACACTATGTAAGTCGATGTACAACACCCCACGACTTGCGGGGAGGCGGAAATATGAACAACGATCTTGTTTATATGCTAAACATCGACTAACCGCATGAATCGAAGCTAAACGATAACTAACATCAAACATAGTTGTTAACAACTACTATGTAAAGGGATTAAACCTAAAGAACCGTGTCCTTCGTCTTTACGAACTCCACCTCCTCCTCGGCCTTCTCCAAGTAGTAGACGATCCACCACGAGAGCTAAACTCCAAGCTTTGCCTCTAAACTTGAGGCAACTAGGTATCTTTAAGTGCTAATCAAAGTACCTAGATGAAATAGAGTATGGTTATGGATTACATAGTCTAACTAATCCTTGTACTCAACACATGAGAGGGGAGGATTAGGGTTTGAAGAGGGAGAGCTTGAGGAGAGAGAAGATGAACATAATAATGAGAAGAGAAAATGAGTTATCATAATATATATCAAGCATTTTATTTTATCAAGAAAAGAAAAGAAAATGATTTACAACCATGCTTGATAAATATCTTGTGGTGATTCGTCTCCATGAGTCATTAAGCAATTATGAAGCATTAATGACATGGATGAATCATCCATATGACTCATTAATCTCATTCAATGTATATGCCACCTAAACCTCCTTAGTCACCATCTTCTAGAAGCTTCTCGCGCAATTACGAGAACGCCCCTCCTATCCGTGAAAACACGGAAAAACTTTAGACTGTATAAATCCAATAACCGGATACTAGTAACTGGCTTAAACCAAAGCCGACTAGTAAAAACTGTCCGAAAGTCGTACGTGCGTAAACATACGTATACGTCCGAACCCTTGTCGTAAAACCATACGACCTCTATATCGTTTCGCCTGGAGTAGGGAAACTCTCTGCGTGGGACTCTAGAGACTCGACTACTACGCTGGCAGTGGGTTTAACCACAGACCGCAAGCGGCACTAGCTGTACGTAACGGTCCCCAGGTAGATGTCGATAAGAAGGCCGATGAGGAAACCCATCCGAACTCCTACTGAGTCTGATGTGACAATCTCCGTACAGTCCGGTCCGTTCGTCTAAGACTATCGCATATCGGGCCTAGGGGGGCAGCAAGCGTCAGTCCCCTAATAGCTGTATAAGTCGTGTCGGAGCAAAGCCCATTACACCCTGAGAAACTACTGGAACCTACCAGCAAATCTCGCTTGTCCTGGCCAGGGACTTTGCGTAATGGCTCTCTGACACAGCGCGATATCAACCCCCAATACCGGGAGAGACGAATCCTGTCTAACCGCCACTGCCTCCAAGTGCTCGGGACTGCACCCAACTGCTACCTGTTTGCATGACTCTTTTGAGCCGTGGTAGGGTAGCAATCTAAGAACAGTGGGACACACTCGAGGCGAAGCAGCAGTGTCAAGTCTGCGGACTATGCTGTACTCATGTCACCTGGGAACTGTTCACTGACGACTGGTATAAAACCATCCAACAGTTCCCTGTGAGTCTTGTCCGGTGTACCCGTAACCCAACGAGCACCTGCATACTATCTCTAGTACGACGTACTGACGGCTGTGGGACAGACCATCTCCCCAACTGGGATGAGAAGCGTACACACTAGTCTACTCCGGAGTATCGATGCCCTGTCTCGATAATCCAACGACTAGGGACCTGAATAAGGATGTGCTTGTAGACTACCCAGCCCCCACTAGTGTGACTGCCATCACAACGCTGGTAGTCAAGCAAGATCCTAAGAGCTCTATCAATACGTATACTCACATATTAAGATAGAAAAACCAAGTAGCATACTACCATGTTTAGCAAGACTGTTATATACATGTGAATATCCCAAGCTTCCATTAAGTAATATACAAACTAGTATGATACAATAATGGCCCCTAGGGCATATACACTAACAATCTCCCACTTGCACTAGGGCCATGTACTGGCATATCGAAGACCGATGATCTCGAGTAGCCTCTCGAACTGAATCTGAGGTAGGGCCTTCGTGAATGGATCAGCAATGTTCTTTTCAGAAGCAACTCTCCGAACCTCGATCTCCTGACGATCAATGATCTCCTTGATCAGGTGATACCGCCTTAAGATGTGTCTGGACTTCTGATGGGACCTTGGTTCCTTCGCTAAAGCTATAGCTCCGTTGTTGTCGCAATACAGAGGTATTGGATCAACTATGGTAGGAACCACCTGAAGTTCTGTTAGGAACTTCTTCATCCAGACTGCTTCTTTTGCGGCATCGCAAGCAGCTATATACTCCGCTTCCATCGTCGAGTCAGCAACGGTGTCCTGCTTGGAGCTCTTCCAGCACACCGCCCCTCCATTGAGGGTAAAGACATAACCCGACATAGACTTGGAATCACACTTATCACTCTGGAAGCCGGAATCAGCAAAGGCCTCCAACCTGAGGTCTTTTCCGCCGTAAACCAAGAACATCTCCTTAGTCCTTCTTAGGTACTTGAGAATGTTCTTTACTGCTATCCAGTGCTTCTCCCCTGGGTCTGACTGATACCGGCTTACCACACTCAGTGCGTAAGCTACATCTGGTCTGGTGCATAACATTGCATACATTATAGAGCCTACCGCAGAAGCGTAGGGTATAATAGACATGCGTTCCCTTTCTAAATCAGTCTTGGGAGACATCTTTTTGGAGAGGGTGATTCCGTGACAAGCCGGTAGATTTCCGCGCTTAGAATCTTCCATACTGAATCTTTTCAGTACAGTGTCGATATACCTGGACTGCGAAAGTCCCAACATCCTCTTGGATCTATCATGATAGATCCGGATCCCCAGAATGTAAGAGGCATCACCCAGGACTTTCATAGAGAACCTGTGTGACAAGAATCCTTTGACAGATTGTAGCATAGGAATGTCATTTCCTATCAATAGAATGTCATCCACGTACAAGACGAGGAATACGACACTTCTGGCTACAACTTTACTATATATGCACGGTTCATCTGGATTTTTGATAAAGTCATATTCTTTGACTGTCTCATCAAAACAGATGTTCCAACTCCGCGATGCCTGCTTTAGTCCATAAATGGACTTAAGCAGCTTGCATACTTTCCCGCTGTTCCCACTCTGATTGAAACCCTCTGGCTGATCCATATAGACGCACTCTTCTAAATTTCCATTCAGAAAAGCCGTCTTTACGTCCATCTGCCAGATTTCATAATCATGGAAGGCAGCAATAGCAAGAAGGACCCGAATGGATTTGAGCATAGCCACTGGAGAAAACGTTTCGTCATAGTCCAAACCAGGTCTTTGACGAAAACCCTTTGCAACAAGTCTAGCCTTATAGGTTTCCACCTGTCCATCTACACCAATCTTTTTCTTGAAGATCCATTTGCATCCTATGGGTTTTACCCCATCTGGAGCAAAGTCCAAAGTCCATACTTTGTTGGTGTACATGGACTCCATTTCGGTCCGCATTGCATCTAGCCATCGTACCGAGTCGCCGCTCTGGATGGCTTGCTGAAAGTCAGTAGGTTCATCATCTATGATGCAATCCTCTCTATCCCCATCTATGAGAAAACCGTAGTATCTCTTGTAGGGTTCTTAGGCACCCTAGTGAGGTCTCACAAGGCATCAACCATGCCAATTTCAAATTTTATGGTGCCTACAAACCCTAAACTACGGATCGTCGGCTAGATGTCTAGGCGAAAAACTAACTAGTTAACACTTAACTAAAAGTTTAACGGAAATACAACCTTTGTAGATCCGGTGCTCCACCTCCATAGCTCCGTAACGAGGTCCTCTCCGCTGTCCAAATCAAATCCGGGCTCTAGAGTCGGCTTCGTCGGAGAAAAAGGGAGCTAGGTCGTCGATGTCCATGCCGAAGATGATCTACGTCGAGGCATCGCTAGATCAAGCTCACAACTTCACCAAGTCAAGAAACTTGTGAAGTAAACACACTCTACTACTTGGCAAGAGGTAGAGGATGAAGAAATAGGAAGTGGGTAGACTTTAGTTTTGGATTTCTCACTCTTTTCCAACAATCACCATTGATGGAGCTTGGTTTTCTTCACTTGAAGAATGAAGAAGATGAAGAAGAATATTATGATAAGTTAATTAAAAAACAAATACAAAAATCAAAACTTATCATAATGTTAACTAGAGTTAAGTGTAGAGAATGAATCATGGTTAGTGGGAATGGTTAGGGTTAAGGATGAGATAAGAATGGTTGACTTGATCAAAGATTCATGAAGCTTCAACTAAACTCCAAATTAAGCCACCATTCTTTTCTCCTCTTTTCCAAAATGAATAAACAAATAAATAAATGAATAAATAAAGGAAATGAAACCCTAACCATTCTTTTAACCATGTTTTAATTCTTTGCACTTAACCAAGTAATCATGTATCATCAAACATGATACAATCAAATGCACAAAATCATATCGCATAAGTAATGCGCACACCCGAGTGAGAAAATCCATTTAAAGTGAACCAATACTAGTTAATGCAAAGTAATATATCAAATATATAATTATACATTAAATCATTAAATCAACACTTGATTTAACGATCCGGTCATATCGCATATAACCGACTAGTATCCAATGTATCGGCTTATCGAATCAACCTTTGATTCGATAACTAGGGTATATCGCATATAACCTAATCGATACATTCATCGCGAGAATGGAATACGGTATCACATACACGCATTATTCTCGGTCCCGCACATATCTCATATGTGCTCCTATTTCGTTTCGCTTGAGCCAGGAAACCTCTGTGTAGGACTCTAAAGACTCGTCAATACGCCGGCAGCAGATGATGATCATATCAAGCATCCACAAGCCGCAAGCGGTCTGCTAAACGTAACGGCCACCCGGGTATTGAGCGATCTGAAGATCGACGAGCAAGCCCGCTCACACTCCAGTGAATCCGACCAGTAACACTACCGTACAGTCCGGTCTGATCGTCTGATATGTCGCATATCTCACCTAGGGGTGGTAAACGTCAGACCCCAATAGCTCGATAAGTCGTGTCGATATGAGGTCTATAACTGTTCGAGAAACTACTGGTAACACTTACCAGTAAATCTCAGCAACCCTGGCCAGGGATTTCCTGTTATAGCCAATCGAACACAGCGCAACATCAACCCCCTATACCGGGAGAGACGAATCCCCTCCTATCGCTCATTGCCTCCATGTGACTCGGGACTGTACCCAAAAACCACCGTTTTGCACGCCCTCTTGGACGTGGTAAGATGGAAATCAAAGCACAGTGGGAACCACACAAGACTCTATGACGATCTCGGGTCAACAGACTACTCTGTACCAGTGTCACCAGAGAACTGCCATCTGACGTGAGGTATAATACCATCTGGGAGTTCTCGGCGAGTCCGTCCAGTATACCCAGTCTGTACTGAGCACCCGTATATCATCTCTGATGTCAAACACCAATGGATATGGGATCATCCATCGCCCATCTGTATGGGTCGAGAAGGTATACGCTAGTCTACTCTGGTATATCGATGCCCCGTCTCGATACACCCACGACTAGGGACTTTGAAGGATGTACTTATGGACTACCATGTCCCCACTAGTATGATCCGCATCATAGTCCAGGTAGTCAAGCACACATCCTAAGGGCTTTACCAACATGTAACAGAGAGACAATCTGTATACACGTTAAGGTAAAGTTCAACCAGATAGCATACTATCATGTCGAGCAAGAAAGTCCTCCCTATATATGTCCCAGCATCCACTACAATATACATCCTATGTACAGTAATGGCCTCTAGGGCATACATATAACTAACAATCTCCCACTTGCACTAGGGCCATCTGTAGCAGTGGTTGAAGTATCTCATACTCAACCATCCCATAAAAGTCTCTCTCTGGGAAAAGGCCTTTCGTGAGTGGATCCGCTGTGTTGTCCTCTGATTCTATTCTCCAAACCTCGATCACCTTGGAGATCAACCATCTCCATGATCAAGTGATACTGCCTTAGAATATGTCTGGATCACTGATGGGACGGACGTTCCTTGGTATAAGCCACAACTCCATTGTCACACAATGGAAGGAACTAAGTTCATCTCATGAACAAGTATACACCCAAACAACCTCTTTGGTAGCATCTTAAGTAGCGATGTATCCTGCCTTTATCTTCTAGTATGCCACGGTATCTAGCTTGGAACTCTTCCAACATACCGTCCCTTTACTGAGGGTAAAGACAATGCCTGTGACTGACACTCAGTCGTCTTTATCACCCTGGAACACTTCCAGTGATTCTCCCCAGGATCGGTTGATACCGTCTCACTACATCTAGTGAGTATCCTAACATCCATTTAGATCTATCTCATAAATCCAAAATCCAGGATTTAGTAGGTATCACTTTAATCCTATATGAAGAATCTTTGTGATAAACGGAGATTGATCGAGCGTAGCATAAGAAACTTCTTTCTTATCAAGAGTATGTCATCCACGTACTCTACGAGGATCGTCACCATACTCCCTACTACCTTTTTGTATATACAAGGTTCATCTACCATTTTGATGATGTCAAACTCTTTGACTAACACATCAAAACAGATGTTCCAACTCCGCGATGCCTGCTTTATCCTATAAAGCATCTTGCACACGTTTCCGCTGCTCCCACTGTCTACGAGGCCCTCTGGCTGTGTACTTATAGACGCTCTCTTCTAAATCATCATTTAGAAAAGCAGTCAAGACACCCAACCACCAGATATCGTAGTCATGGTATGTAGCCGTGGCAAGTAGGATCTGGATGGACTTAAGCATAGGCACTTGAAAAGGTTTCATCATAATCCACGCCTGGTCGATGACGAAAACCTTTAACAAGTCTAGGTTTGAAAGTCTCAACTTTTCCATCTACACCAAGTAATCTTCTCAAGATATACTTGCTCCTGATGGGGATTTAACCCTTCAGATATAGCAACCAAAGTCCATACTTTGTTGGTGTATAAGGATTCCATCTCAGATCGATAAACATCCAGCCATTCTTACAGAGTCCCACTCCTGATGGCCAGCTCGAAACTAGTTGGGTCATCATCTCATGATGCAATCCTCGCTCCCACTGTCATAGAGAAACCGAAGTATCTCTCAGGTGGGTGAGGAACCCTACTAGATCGGCGGAGAGGCTGAGGTTCATTGGAATCTACTGAATCCCTTGGCTCTATCAAATCATCTGCTGTAGTTTGTTGTATAGCTGGAACATTTCCAGTTCTACATTACAGACTTTGCCTCGAGCATGTCCGGATTTTGCTTTTAGACATAGGCCGGACAACCCCAAATCTTAACCAACTTAAGATATGGGCTCTTCCCTTTCCATATCACATATGAAGTGGTAGGCATTGATTTGATTCGAACCCTATTCAATAGGTATGCAACTTCTCAAGTGCATAACACCCAAAAGGAAAAAGGTAACTCAGTATTACTCATCATAGAGCACACCATATCAACTAGGGTGTATCTGCTCCGCCCCGATATACCATCGTGCTATGGTGTATTCAGAGGAGTAATGCTGAGAGAGAATCTCATTCTCCTTTAGAATAATCCAGGAATTCCATGCTCAAGTATTCTCCTCCTCGATCTCATCATAGGACATAATACTTATACCCGTAGTTTGGTTTTCTACTTCTAACTTATATTCTGTGAATATCTCAAAAGGTTCGGACTTGTGTTTCAACAGGAACATATGTCTGAATCTCGAGAGATTATCAGAGAATGTAATGAAGTACAAAGAACCGGTCTTGGTATATGCAGACTGGGGATCTACATACATCAACATGTATCATCCCAAGAGTTCACTAACTCTTTCTCTGTTTCCAATAAACAGAGCTAGTGTCATTATATCTTTGTGACATGACTGGCGAGTTTCACAAGATGTAAATTCAAACTAATTTAAATATGCATCTTTATGTAACTCTAGCTAGTCGGGTCACATTGATCTGACCTAGTCTACAATACCTCAAGTAGGATTCGTTCATTTCTGAACTCTTCCTCTTGTGTGTGTTCCGTATACTAAGAACTGTAGTTTGATTTAGAACATCAATGCTTTTAGATAACGTGCCTGAACCGATCAACTTTTGATATAGGAAATGTTCAAAACATTATCCATCAATACAAAATTTTATCGTTTCTTTACTAATAAAGAGACAGATATGATTTTGCATAACAGGTTCGGTATCTAATAACATTCGTTCAGAATCAATGTATTGTAATACAGGGTGACAGTGACCAACAGACTTGGCTGCAACACTTGCCCCGTTTTCTGCCTCATGAAACTTATCACCCGTTCTCAGTTCTCTACCTTTCTGCAGCCCTATGTAACAGATTACATATCTGGGATCCTGATCTGGTATCACATACCCAGGACGTAAAGGATACTGAGAAACAGTTCTGTATAATGAACACACCCGAAGATGATGCATCAGCATGCACTCTCTTCGTTTGGGCAGCACGGGAATTCTGGTAATCCCCTATTTCCTGCTCTGTCTTATAACAATTATAAGTTGGAGCGGGACCAACGTTCCCCAGCTCAGTATAACAAGCGGGTTCGGTCAATAATCCGTATTATTATCTTGATTAAGGCGTGATATGGTCGCTACCTGGAGAGAGAGAGATGAAAACACTCAGCGTGCGCTCTGTCAAGAATAGATTGGTTATTATTTTATCTAATCAGGATGGCTCCCACTGCTTTTTATCAAATCTTCCTTCAAACCCTAAAAGGAAAGACTAGCCGGGATTAATTACACACTACAAGTTCGCCAATCTTTCAGCCAGGCCAGTGTCGGTACTTTGAGGGAGGTCCACCGTGCTTTCGCACGAACCTAATTAATGTAAACCTCGTTTTCACAGAGGCGTAACCCCGTTGACACCTTTCTAGACACCTACTTGATCGGCTAATTGTAATGTATAAAACTCTCCCAGGAGTAACTCTTACTCGCAGCGGGTATCGGGATCCAACTATCTCATAGAAGGTATGCAATCTCATTGCAAATCTCAACACTTGAAATTCCCGATAATATTTTGCCCCTAGCTCGCTATGACCTTGACGCATGCCAAACAACCCATAGTCTGCTAGTCAAGTTCAACCCGTACATTTCTTGATTGAATTAAACCCACCCGCACGACCCTTGACGCATGCCAAACAACGCCGTACGAATACCCTAATCCAATCGCATCATATGCTGGCAGATAAGCACTAGTTAGCTACCGTACACTACGCCTTGACGCATGCCAAACAACCGCAGCACGAATACTAACTAATACTTATCTGAAATGACGGAGGGCTACGACAGGTTTTTCTGAAAACCTATTGCGTAATGAACTTGATATCGTTGTAGGATCGAATGAATTTTGAAATGGAGTGCTTTTGAGGCTTTGCTAGTTTTGCTAAAGGAGTCACTCCCGGTGAAGGGATCGTCGGTCCTTTCCTCGTCGAATGAGGTGCGGGATATATCATATATATCACTGTGCAAAGCAAAAACACTTAAAAGCAATCAAAAAACAAACCGAGTGTGTAGCATCTGCCAGTTATTGCTAAAGGAGTCACTCCCGGTGAAGGGATATCGGTCCTTTCCTCATCGAATAAGGTGCAGGATATATCATATATACCGCTGTGCAAAGCAAGAACTGTAGCTACCTGTTTTATTTTGAAATTCGATTCTACAACATCTTAGGTTTCTTTTATTTCATTAATCACATTAATGAAGTCCCATCATTTAAATACCTAAACATCACAGATAAATACGACGTACACTTATGCCATCCGCATTCGCCTCGATGTCCCCTCGTGCACCGTTAGGTTAGGTAACTAACGGCAGAGTAGGGCAGGGCTAGCACGGGTGTAAAACATAAGTAACGTCTATATAATATATCATATATACTATATACAGTATCTATCACAGAACATCACATGATCACATCACAGATATCGCAGCAGAAGAAACATATGAAATATTGGATATACTAGGACGTCCGTGTTTTCAATACGAGCCAGTATAAAACACGGATTCCACGGTCGCGATGAATAGCCAAACCCACACCCCTAGACCCCTACGAGAGCGGCAAGCAACCCTACCAATTCTAGAGTTAGGAGACCCGAACCCGACTCCTCGAGTTGGTCTCCCACTGGACTCCAGAACCCGGTTACTTGTGCCCTCCTCCTTGGGTCTATCCTAGTGCGGAAAAGTAAATAATATACAACGGGTGACTACTTCCGCTACCTGGAAGTGCCCCAATAAAAGAATATTACATACAAGTTTTTACATGAATGAAAATGAAAAACACTCATCTCACATAAAAAACCCCGGCTATTCAAACACGACGATCCAATATAACATATCCAGCAACACATAACATCACATGTCATCAACGTAAGTAAACATGCGTATCCCAATTGTCGTTGACATATAGCAACGAAATCGGCGATATCACATATTACACTTACGGTCACAGAAAAGAAAGTGTAAAACTACAACAATTGGAATCCGCAATCACCTCAGACATCGCATGCCTGACCAAATGAATTACTTAGACATCGCATGCCTAACAATTATAAACCCCGCATTTCAGTCTCATTATCGAAAACACTTTTCAATATCGAGTCGGGCAATTCAACAAGATTCCCGACATCCTGATCGAATGCTCGTCGCAAACTTCAGTAGACAGCTGCACCCCCGATACCGTCGACGAAGTGCACCAAGGCGGAACACCGCCACCGCGAGCACCCGGACGGATGCTTTCGGCGACGGGGTTCTCCTACAGTCACTTGGTCGGGGCTATGGAGTGAGGCTGTCTATTAAGTTTACCCGGCGAGTATCCACGTACGCTACGTGATTGCGACGGACTTTTGATCATATCAAAATTCCGTGGCAACCGATCATCTGAGACTAAACTGCTACGTTTATAACATTCATTCAGTTATCTCATAACTATTTGTGAATTCCAATTATTGTATCCCATTCCAGATAAATAGAAAATGTTAAACTTTCCGAGCGAACATTCTAACACCCAAGTTTTCCCGATACAGATCAACATATGAAACTAGTCTAACAACATTCAGTTCGTACCTCAGTACCAACGGTCCAGCCGTAGAAGGGTCAAGCCAACGCCTCACATGTGGCACGCCGTACTGCCCCAAACCCGAAGGTTCAAAGGGCAGTTCAAGACGGTCACATAATCGAGTTAAGGTTTGTTGTCTTCTAGAGGGACCATCGCGTTACTTGCACTACTTAGAACGTCGTTAATCTACGGAAAAATCCAACACTTGGAAATTTCCCGACAGGGGAAAAATTGGGTATTTATATCCGGTCGAACTTTTTAACATATTCTAAAAATTTATCCGGAAAGCCACACAGACAAAATTTGATACTCCGATCGAAACACCGAATCCCCAAAACAACTGCAGAAAATTCAACTCTGGAAACAGTATTAAAAATTCCCAGAAAATCCAGAATAAAATAATAAGAGTTACTGTGCAAATAGTGGAGGATGACGTCATATTGTTGCCGCGGATCCGCCGCAGAAGCCAAGCTTCTGCCGCGGATCCGCCGCAATATGTACTGTTCATCAAAAATATTTTCCACCGTAATTCTTAGAATTTCCTGCTGAATTTTTTTAGCAATTTTTAATTTGTAAAAATCCACTGTTTTCAAAAAAGTACAGAGAGCATATTTTGGGTTTCGGTTTTGGGTCGTTCGGACTTCAAATTCCGTCTACGCTTCGCCTAAGGCTCTAGCTAGGCTCTGATACCACTGTAGGGTTCCTAGGCACCCTAGTGAGGTCTCACAAGGCATCAACCATGCCAATTTCAAATTTTACGGTGCCTACAAACCCTAAACTACGGATCGTCGGCTAGATGTCTAGGCGAAAAACTAACTAGTTAACACTTAACTAAAAGTTTAACGGAAATACAACCTTTGTAGATCCGGTGCTCCACCTCCATAGCTCCGGAACGAGGTCCTCTCCGCTGTCCAAATCAAATCCGGGCTCTAGAGTCGGCTTCGTCGGAGAAAAAGGGAGCTAGGTCGTCGATGTCCATGCCGAAGATGATCTACGTCGAGGCATCGCTAGATCAAGCTCACAACTTCACCAAGTCAAGGAACTTGTGAAGTAAACACACTCTACTACTTGGCAAGAGGTAGAGGATGAAGAAATAGGAAGTGGGTAGACTTTAGTTTTGGATTTCTCACTCTTTTCCAACAATCACCATTGATGGAGCTTGGTTTTCTTCACTTGAAGAATGAAGAAGATGAAGAAGAATATTATGATAAGTTAATTAAAAAACAAATAGAAAAATCAAAACTTATCATAATGTTAACTAGAGTTAAGTGTAGAGAATGAATCATGGTTAGTGGGAATGGTTAGGGTTAAGGATGAGATAAGAATGGTTGACTTGATCAAAGATTCATGAAGCTTCAACTAAACTCCAAATTAAGCCACCATTCTTTTCTCCTCTTTTCCAAAATGAATAAAAAAATAAATAAATGAATAAATAAAGGAAATGAAACCCTAACCATTCTTTTAACCATGGTTTAATTCTTTGCACTTAACCAAGTAATCATGTATCATCAAACATGATACAATCAAATGCACAAAATCATATCGCATATGTAATGCGCACACCCGAGTGAGAAAATCCATTTAAAGTGAACCAATACTAGTTAATGCAAAGTAATATATCAAATATATAATTATACATTAAATCATTAAATCAACACTTGATTTAACGATCCGGTCATATCGCATATAACCGACTAGTATCCAATGTATCGGCTTATCGAATCAACCTTTGATTCGATAACTAGGGTATATCGCATATAACCTAATCGATACATTCATCGCGAGAATGGAATACGGTATCACATACACGCATTATTCTCGGTCCCGCACATATCTCATATGTGCTCCTATTTCGTTTCGCTTGAGCCAGGAAACCTCTGTGTAGGACTCTAAAGACTCGTCAATACGCCGGCAGCAGATGATGATCATATCAAGCATCCACAAGCCGCAAGCGGTCTGCTAAACGTAACGGCCACCCGGGTATTGAGCGATCTGAAGATCGACGAGCAAGCCCGCTCACACTCCAGTGAATCCGACCAGTAACACTACCGTACAGTCCGGTCTGATCGTCTGATATGTCGCATATCTCGCCTAGGGGTGGTAAACGTCAGACCCCAATAGCTCGATAAGTCGTGTCGATATGAGGTCTATAACTGTTCGAGAAACTACTGGTAACACTTACCAGTAAATCTCAGCAACCCTGGCCAGGGATTTCCTGTTATAGCCAATCGAACACAGCGCAACATCAACCCCCTATACCGGGAGAGACGAATCCCCTCCTATCGCTCATTGCCTCCATGTGACTCGGGACTGTACCCAAAAACCACCGTTTTGCACGCCCTCTTGGACGTGGTAAGATGGAAATCAAAGCACAGTGGGAACCACACAAGACTCTATGACGATCTTGGGTCAACAGACTACTCTGTACCAGTGTCACCAGAGAACTGCCATCTGACGTGAGGTATAATACCATCTGGGAGTTCTCGGCGAGTCCGTCCAGTGTACCCAGTCTGTACTGAGCACCCGTATATCATCTCTGATGTCAAACACCAATGGATATGGGATCATCCATCGCCCATCTGTATGGGTCGAGAAGGTATACGCTAGTCTACTCTGGTATATCGATGCACTCAGCAACCCTGGCCAGGGATTTCCTGTTATAGCCAATCGAACACAGCGCAACATCAACCCCCTATACCGGGAGAGACGAATCCCCTCCTATCGCTCATTGCCTCCATGTGACTCGGGACTGTACCCAAAAACCACCGTTTTGCACGCCCTCTTGGACGTGGTAAGATGGAAATCAAAGCACAGTGGGAACCACACAAGACTCTATGACGATCTCGGGTCAACAGACTACTCTGTACCAGTGTCACCAGAGAACTGCCATCTGACGTGAGGTATAATACCATCTGGGAGTTCTCGGCGAGTCCGTCCAGTGTACCCAGTCTGTACTGAGCACCCGTATATCATCTCTGATGTCAAACACCAATGGATATGGGATCATCCATCGCCCATCTGTATGGGTCGAGAAGGTATACGCTAGTCTACTCTGGTATATCGATGCCCCGTCTCGATACACCCACGACTAGGGACTTTGAAGGATGTACTTATGGACTACCATGTCCCTACTAGTATGATCCGCATCATAGTCCAGGTAGTCAAGCACACATCCTAAGGGCTTTACCAACATGTAACAGAGAGACAATCAGTATACACGTTAAGGTAAAGTTCAACCAGATAGCATCCACTACAATATACATCCTATGTACAGTAATGGCCTCTAGGGCATACATATAACTAACATCTCTCAGGCGGATGAGACGGCCTACTACTCCTGCGGAGGGGTGCGGGAATGTCCTGTTCTTCTTGAACTACCGGTTCTACCAAACTTTCAGTATTAGTTTGTGGTTCTGGAATTTCTTCCAGTTCTATTTCGCTCCCACTTGATTCCTTTTCTAAAAACTGATGTTCTAGAAAATGGGCATTACGAGAAACAAATACCTTTTGTTCCTCTGCGTAATAGAATAGATATCCCTTGGAATTCTTTGGATATTCCACAAACTTACACTTTACTGATCGTGCCTCGAGCTTGTCCACATGCTGCTTTTTAACAAAAGCTGGACATCCTCAAATCTTTATATACTGTAGATGGGGTTTCTTCCCGCTCCACATCTGATATGGAGTGGTAGGCACAGTCTTGGTAGGTACCATGTTCAAAAGATATGCCGCTGATTCTAGCGCATAACCCCAGAAAGATCGCGGTAACTCAGCATTACTCATCATGGATCGTACCATATCCAATAGGGTTCGATTCCGTCTCTCCGATACACCATTATGCTGTGGAGTGTATGGAGGAGTAAGCTGAGAGAGAATTCCTTTCACTTTTAGGTAACCTAGGAACTCGGCACTCAAGTATTCACCACCTCGATCAGATCTAAGTGTCTTGATATTTTTGCCGGTTTGGTTTTCTACTTCATTCTTATACTCTTGGAATTTCTCAAAAGCCTCGGATTTATGTTTCATCAGATAAATGAATCCGTATCTTGAGTAATCATCCGTGAAAGTAATGAAATAGGAAAAACCACCTCTTGCATGCGTAGACATTGGACCACATACATCGCTGTGTATGAGTCCTAAGAGCTCGCTCGCTCTTACTCCATGTCCAGTAAATGGAGTCTTTGTCATCTTTCCTTTGAGACAAGATTGACAAGTGTCATAAGTTTGATATTCGAACGAGTCCAAATATCCTTCTCTATGCAACTTAGTCAACCTTCTCTCATTGATGTGACCCAGTCTACAATGCCATAAGAAAGCTTTATTTAAATCTGGAGACTTTCTTTTTAGTGTGTTCTGGACATTGAAAATTTGGAGTTGGTTTAAAACATATATACAGTTATTTAGTGTACCGGACCCAATCAAACCATGATTAAGGTGGATGTTAACAATATCTCTTACAAACGTGAAATCATAACCTTTATTTGATAACAAGGAAACTGATATGATATTACACGTTAAGCTTGGTACAAAAAAAAGTTATGTAAAACCAAAATGTGTCCACTCGTCAATCCTAGGTGATAATCCCCGACGGTCGCAGCTCCCACGCTAGCTCCGTTAGCAACCTTTAGGGTCATATCATCTTCCTTCAGCACTCTACGGTTTCTCAGTGCCTGCAATGAATTGCAAATATGAGATCCTGATCCGGTATCCAATACCCAGGAAGTAGAGTTAATTGACAGACAATTCTCAATTACAAACACACCTGAAGTCGAAGCCACAGCTTGCTTCGGTTCCTGGTTCTTGGCATTCCACGCCTTGCAATCTTTCTTCCAGTGCCCTTTCCTGTGACAATGGAAGCACTCATCCTGGCCCACTACCGGTATCGCAAACTTTTTCTTTCCCTTCCCACCCACCTTACTAACACCTCCTATAGGTTTGGTGGCGGCCTTTTTCTTCCTTCCTTTGGCCTTAGCCTTGGACCCGGAAGAAGATGCACCGCCAACAAATACAGCGGGTGTTTCCCTTGTCTTCTGCAAGGTGCCCTCTGCACTCCTTAACATGTTCAGGAGTTCCGGAAGTTCAACTTCTTTTCTTTGAATGTTGAAGTTCAGGATAAACTGGGCGTAGGTGTGAGGAAGGGACTGGAGAATAAGGTCTGTATAGAGCTCATTATCCAAAGTCGTCCCAAGGTCTGCGAGCTCTTCTATATAGCCGATCATCTTTAGGACATGTTCTCCTACCGATGACCCGACAGCCAACCTCGCTCGAAACAAGTTCTTAGAGGTCTCGTATCTTGCTATACGAGATTGCTCTCCATAAAGTTCCTTTGTATGGAGAAATATGCCATCTAGTTCCATATCCTCGTGCCTCCTCTGATGTTCATTGTTCATCGAGGCAAGCACGATGCACTTGGCTTTCGCGCAATCGAAATCCCAGGTTTTGCGGATTTCCTTATCCGCATTACTGGATTTGGGACCAGGGACAGCAGGTGCCATAGCGGTGAGGACGTATCCCAATTTGTCATAGGTCAAAGACATTTTGACATTCCGCAGCCAATCTTTATAGTTTGGCCCTGTCAGTATATTTTTCTCTAAAAGTAACTTAAGTCCAGTCATTTTCTGGGTCGCTGCAAATAGGAGAGAGAGAAGAAAACTCTTTAGCATGATGCTCTTGCAAGTTTAGAGTGGTTTTTAGTTTATCTAAACTGGATGGCTCCCACTGTTTCTCGAATCCTTCCTCAAACCATAAAAGAAGAATTAGCCAGGACTATTCTCACCGTACAATACTTGCTTAACCGTTCAGCCAGGCTAGTGTCGATACTTGCTTAACCTCTTTTCTCTGGGGGCGTAACCCCGCTGACACCTTTCTTGACACCTACTTGGTTTATAGCATTGATCGTTAAGTGACGAATATCTTGATAAGTAGCATATACTCACAGTAGGATCGGGATCCAAATATCATTGTATGATAATATTGAAGGAATCCTACCAACATTCATCAAACTCCAAATGGTATGCAACTCATTGCAAATTTCAGTTTCTTTAGAAATTCCCGATATATATTTTTGCCCCATGCTCTTATGACCTTAGCGTTAGGTCAAAATGTCATACGTCACATGTCAAGTTCTACCCATCATTATCTTGTCAATTTGAACCCATCCGTATATATCCTTGACGTTCGGCCAAAATGATAATACGACTGTCCCAAACTAACTCATCTATCTATGCAACAAATGAATACCCAGTAGCTACCAAACACTATGCCTTGGCGTTAGGTCAAAATACATAGCTTGAATACTACTGAATATCCAGATGAAATGACGGAGGGCTACGAATGGTTTTGGCGGAACCATGAACGTAGTGAACTTGATATAACCGAAGGAACCTGATAGCTTTTAAAAGGAGTGGTTAAAGCTCCGCATTTAAAAATATCTATTTTTTAAAATTAACCGAGTGGTTTCTTTTAAATTGTTCCAACGATTAAACTTTTTGGTTTATTTTCTTTGCATTATAAATAATGTGTCCCATCATTAACCTATCATTGCAGAAAACAACGAAAATACAACGTCCTCTTATGCCATCCGCATTCGCCACGGGGTCCCGTCATCACCCGTTAGGTTACTTAACTAACGACAGAGCGGGGGCTGGGCTAGCGCGGGTGTAAAACATAAGTGACGTCTAAATAGCTATCATATATAGATATTGTACATTCGTCAGACGCAATAATAGGCATTCCAGATCACAGATGAACTTTATTGGATTTGCAAGTAATCCGTGTTTGTTTTGAGCCTGCAACAAAAGACGGATTACACAGTTGTGATGAATAGCCATTACCCCACCCAAGACCCCAACAGGTACGGCAAACTACCCGCCCGGCAGTTTGTGCACCCCACCTTGGGTCTGTCCTAGGAGCAAAAATAGTAAAATGAAATAATACAACGGTGGCTACAACCGCAACCTGGATGTGCCCCGCAAAATAATATTACAACAAATTACATTTACATCAAATGAATTAAATAATAACCCATCACATAACCCCGGCTATACATCACAACAGTCCAATACAGTTCATATACACAAACGGATAAAATCCATTTCAGAAATGTGCAACCCCCTGCCAACCGACATACTAGCAGTTAGGGAAGGTTTACGAACACATTATACAAACACAGATATAATCCAACAAGCAAATACCGTATAATTTCGATCGATTAAACACATTTAATTTTGCTCCAATACTTCTCTGTAAATCTGAAACCTGAGCAAAAATAAAAAATTCCAGAAAATACCAAATATTACAGAGAACCAACACAGGAAAATTGGGTTCATGAATCGGCAACTCGGCGGCGGAAGTGCGGCGGATCGGTGGGACCCACCGCGGTTCCGCGGCGCTTTAGCCGATTCATGGGCCCAATTTTCTTGGGTGTTCTACTACTGTCATTTAGAGCTTTCTGAACCTCCCTGAAAAATTTTTGGACTTCATTTAAAAATCGACAGAAACTCATGATATCGGGGTTTTCCGGTTTCGTTTTTTCCGTTCGAAATTCATACAATTTTGCAAGTGAGTTATTTATTGTTTAGCGAGGCTCTGATACTATTGTAAGTCGATGTACAACACCTCACGACTTGCGGGGAGGCGGAAATATGAAAAACGATCTTGTTTATATGCTAAACATCGACTAACCGCATGAATCGAAGCTAAACGATAACTAACATCAAACATAGTTGTTAACAACTACTATGTAAAGGGATTATACCTAAAGAACCGTGTCCTTCGTCTTTACGAACTCCACCTCCTCCTCAGCCTTCTCCAAGTAGTAGACGATCCACCACGAGAGCTAAACTCCAAGCTTTGCCTCTAAACTTGAGGCAACTAGGTATCTTTAAGTGCTAATCAAAGTACCTAGATGAAATAGAGTATGGTTATGGATTAAGTAGTCTAACTAATCCTTGTACTCAACACATGAGAGGGGAGGATTAGGGTTTGAAGAGGGAGAGCTTGAGGAGAGAGAAGATGAATATAATAATGAGAAGAGAAAATGAGTTATCATAATATATATCAAGCATTTTATTTTATCAAGAAAAGAAAAGAAAATGATTTACAACCATGCTTGATAACTATCTTGTGGTGATTCATCTCCACGAGTCATTAAGCAATTATGAAGCATTAATGACATGGATGAATCATCCATATGATTCACTAATCTCATTCAATGTATATGCCACCTAAACCTCCTTAGTCACCATCTTCTAGAAGCTTCTCGCGCAATTACGAGAACGCTCCTCCTATCCGTGAAAACACGGAAAAACTTTAGACTGTATAAATCCAATAACCGGATACTAGTAACTGGCTTAAACCAAAGCCGACTAGTAAAAACTGTCCGAAAGTCGTACGTGCGTAAACACACGTATGCGTCCGAACCCTTGTCGTAAAACCATACGACCTCTATATCGTTTCGCCTGGAGTAGGGAAACTCTCTGCGTGGGACTCTAGAGACTCGACTACTATGCTGGCAGTGGGTTTAACCACAGACCGCAAGCGGCACTAGCTGTACGTAACGGTCCCCAGGTAGATGTCGATAAGAAGGCCGATGAGGAAACCCATCCGAACTCCTACTGAGTCTGATGTGACAATCTCCGTACAGTCCGGTCCGTTCGTCTAAGACTATCGCATATCGGGTCTAGAGGGGCGGCAAGCGTCAGTCCCCTAATAGCTGTATAAGTCGTGTCGGAGCGAAGGCCATTACACCCTGAGAAACTACTGGAACCTACCAGCAAATCTCGCTTGCCCTGGCCAGGGACTTTGCGTAATGGCTCTCTGACACAGCGCGATATCAACCCCCAATACCGGGAGAGACGAATCCTGTCTAACCGCCACTGCCTCCAAGTGCTCGGGACTGCACCCAACTGCTACCTGTTTGCACGACTCCTTTGAGCCGTGGTAGGGTAGCAATCTAAGAACAGTGGGACACACTCGAGGCGAAGCAGCAGTGTCAAGTCTGCGGACTATGCTGTACTCATGTCACCTAGGAACTGTTCACTAACGACTGGTATAAAACCATCCATCAGTTCCCTGTGAGTCCTGTCCGGTGTACCCGTAACCCAACGAGCACCTGCATACTATCTCTAGTACGACGTACTGACGGCTGTGGGACAGACCATCTCCCCAACTGGGATGAGAAGTGTACACACTAGTCTACTCCGGAGTATCGATGCCCTGTCTCGATAATCCAACGACTAGGGACCTGAATAAGGATGTGCTTGTAGACTACCCAGCCCCCACTAGTGTGACTGCCATCACAACGCTGGTAGTCAAGCAAGATCCTAAGAGCTCTATCAATACGTATATTCACATATTAAGATAGAAAAACCAAGTAGCATACTACCATGTTTAGCAAGACTGTTATATACATGTGAATATCCCAAGCTTCTATTAAGTAATATACAAACTAGTATGATACAATAATGGCCCCTAGGGCATATACACTAACACACCAGTCTACTAATGGAGTATCGATGCCCAGTCTCGAAACTCCCATGACAAGGGACCACTTTAAGGACGTGCTTATAGACCCCAGCTCCCACGTATATGATCGCCATCATACTGCTGGCCGTTAAGCAAGAATCCTAAGGGCTCTATCAACACGCAATAGTGACCTGTAAGGTCACCTGAAGCAGTGCGCGATGATAAAGATAAACCATGGTAGCATACTTTTTTCTATCAACGTGCAATAGTGAACTATAATGTCACTTAAAGCATGTACACGATGATAAAGACATTCCAGATAGTATACAAACCACTCGAGTAAGACTGTCCTACCGGTATAGGTCCTCCCTCAACCATTGCAATCACGTGCCTGCGATCCAATAATTGACTCTGAGGGCACTATATCCAACAATCTCCCACTTGCACTCAAGGCTAATTATTACGATGTCGCATACTCACAGCCCGTGTGATACCGAACACCCAACTCCTCTACTAATCTGTCT
Organism: Agapanthus africanus; assembly: GCA_030015575.1. Taxonomy (NCBI): domain Eukaryota; kingdom Viridiplantae; phylum Streptophyta; class Magnoliopsida; order Asparagales; family Amaryllidaceae; genus Agapanthus; species Agapanthus africanus. The sequence goes on along the minus strand of CM057338.1, from coordinate 822,299,010 downwards.
CACAAAGCCCGTTTGCGAAACTATTGCGTTCGAGGAATAGCCTCAGTGAGTGGATCCGCCCTGATGTTTCTTTCTATGTCTCTTTTTATCTCAAGTTCGCGGAGAAAGCCATCTCCCGAAATAAGCAATACCTGTCTTAGAATATGTCTGGATATCTGATGGGACCTAGCTCATAAATGAACTCCAAATCCAAACTTCTTAGACTGTATCGTCAACTGAACTTAATCAGTATCCTGCGCCATGCCTCCCTCAGTGTCCGCTTGGACCACCTGTCCATAATACTGCCCCTTGTCAGAGGGAAAACTATAACTCTGACAGCCACTCTGTCATCCAGGTCACCTTAGAAGCCTGGAATGATAACTGTCTCCCGAATGAGTTTGTCGTTATCATATCCCTAGAACATCCACTTATGTTCTAAAACTGCTTCCGAATGTTTCTCCAGGATTGGATCAATATCATCTTATTGCATCTAGTGCAAAACCAATATCTGGTGTGGTACTTGACATCTCATGATCAACTCAATTGCCTAAGTAAGTAATCTGCCAATCATGCACATCCCTCTCCCCTTAAGTCTGTAAGACACCTTTAGAGAGGGTGACTCCATCACCTGCGGTACACCACCATGCCAGGAGTTGTCCATTCTAAAGCACCTTTAGAATGCTGTCTAAGTACCCTAATTGGGAAACTACCCAAATCTAGATCTAAAACCATAGATCCAGTAACCAGAATGTCTGATATGAAATCCATGTCCTTTGTGGAGAAACCACTGTGTGACAACCAAAGTATAACCGACCGTAGTATAGGAATTTCACTTCCTACTCTGTGTATGTCATCCAAATACCAGGATATCACACCCTACTACCATCTTAACAGATCCATCCCCTATTCTGATGAAGTCAAACCTATGACTGTCACATCAGAAATAGATGATCTATCTCCGCTATTTCTGCTTTAGTCTATAAATAGACATAAGCCTCTTGTCCACTATGCTTCCGCTGCTCCTACTGACTACGACAACCCTCTGGCAGAATCATATACACGTGCACTTCTAAAGCTTGTTTAGAACGATGCTATACTCATCCTCCTGCCGGGTCTCATAGCCTGGAACAACAGTAGTGTCATGTCCGGGTAAACAAGAACCTTCCTGTCACCGTCTTTGAGCATACCGAAGTACCTCTCGAGTGCCTGGGGTTACCCACCATATCTGCGGAGTGGAAAATGGAATGTCAAATCAGATTGAATCTTTAGGTTCTTATCAAATTTTCAGTAATCGTCTGCGGTTCTGGAAACACTTCAAGTTCTACCATATTCCCACTACTGTTTTCTGAAAAAATCCATTTTTATTAAAACTGTGGCGAGTCTAGAACAATATCACTATTGATCTTCCGGATGGTAGAAAGTCAACCCTCGTCATAGCCCGGGTCAACCCACAAACAGCCATTACAGAAACGTGCCTTGAGTTATCCAGAGTCTGGTTTTAAGCATAAGCCGAACAACTCCCCTTACCTTAACAATGTCAAGATATGAACTGTTCTATATCCAATACAGAAACAGTGGCACTGATTTAAATGAACCAGATTCAAATCATGCAGCTATCTCCAGTGCATGTCAACTAAATGGAGAGGGGCCGATCAGCATTACTCAACTTAGGAGGGCTTCCAATTATGAGTGATCTGAAAGAGAAGCAAGTTCTCTTAATCATTACTATCAACTGAATACTATACACAAGTATCTACATCTTCGATCACCTTGAAGAATCCTGATACTTGCAACATCTGGTTCTCTACTTTACTCTTATACCTATAACTTCTCAAAACTTGGACCTTGTGTTTCTACGAAACACATGACTAAGAACTAGAGAAGTCACAAGTAAACAGAATACAGCACGAGTACCAACCCCTCTGTCCTAATGGACACTGGACAACATACAATACTCTTTATAAGTCCCCTGAGTCTAATAACTCAATCCCTGTGTATCGTAGGTTGAAAACTGTACTTATGGTTAAGAAAAATTACACCGCTGTTTAATGCTCCTTACCTAATCATCCACCGATATAGGTAAATGCCACCGACATAATTTCAAAAAGTTATATCTCACTTTATGAAAATAAACGTACAGATATATCAATTTGGAATTGGTACATAACAACGGATATTCAAAACCAAATATTTGCCGTTCGGCAAACAGCCCAGGCGATTTCCTCAAATATCATAAATTACAACGAATTCCGATATAATGAGGATGATCACCTAATTCCCAATAACTTACTCCCACTCATCATCTGTAAAACCATACAGATGTTAGAATCAAACCTGGTAAATACATACCCTGGAGTAAGTACTAATTGGGAAATCAGTTTTCTATTAACAATACACAGTGAAACTGAAACATGTAAATGTTTTGAAGGGGTGTCCGGGTATTCCTAGTAATGCCTCTTCCATTATTAGATTCACAACTGTAACCGTATATTTCGTTGCCATCTCTCCAAATCCTTTTATATGTCTTTAGTCATTACCTTCTGTACACCCTCTTAGGCTAAATGGTTTTCTTCCTTCCCTACCTTTCGGCACCAGCCTATGGTTTGGAAGAAAACTATCCAATAAGCATAATGGGTGTACTGTCCTAATCCTAGGAGCACTCGCAACCCGAGAGAAGGTAAAGATAAAAGACACCTGAATAAACCTTATTCCTATTTCTCCTGAACCAGAATCCATCCCCGAACTGGAACAAGTTCCTTCGAGTTCGTATATAACCATACGATGGAGTATCCAAATAACTGTGGATCTTCGTAGTGATACATAGTGTTTTGGAGAAATACAAAGGTGAAATAGGATTGGCCAAGAAATATTTGGTTTGGTCGTGAATAGCAGTCGCAATTTACTTTGCCCTCTTACTAATCCCTTTATTTGTCTTTACTTAATACCTTCTGTACACCTTTTAGGCTAAATGGTTTTCTTCCCTCCCTACCGTTCGGCACCTACCTATGGTTTGTAAGAAGACTATCCAATTAGCGTAATAGGTGTACTGTCCTAATCCAAGGAGCACTCGCAACCAGAGAGAAGGTAAAAGGAAAAGACAACTGAATAGTCCTATTCATTTTCTCCAGAACCGGAAACCATCCTCGAATCTGGAACAAGTTTCTTTGAGTTCGTATATAACCATACGATGGTTTTATCCAATGGAAGTGGACGTTTGTAGCAATACGGTGTGTTCTGGAGAAAAGGGTAAAAGTAGGAGTGGCAATGAGGTATGCAATTCTGACAATCCAAAAGCCAGTGTTTAAGAAGGTTCGGTCAACTTGGTCACTGAGTCATAGTCAAGGGTCGGGCCATGGTCGCTGCCAAAGAGAGAGAGAAAAGAAACACTCAGCATGCACTCTAACCTAGATCAGAATGGTTATCACTTTATCTAATCAGGAAACCTCCCACTGTATCGTCAAATTCTCCTCCAAACCAGAAAGAAGAATTAGTCGGGATCACCTGAGGAGTAAACCAACTCATCAGTGGGAATCGGGATCCAACTATCATCGCATGATAACATAATGGAATCCACTCACATTATCACACTCCAGAAGGTATGCACTGATTAGTCCAAAAATACTTGTTAACCGTAATCAGAAACGGCGTCGCTTTGCAGCTAGCCGGTGAATATGGGTCGATCCACAGAGATGTGTAATTTTCTTAATGTGTTTTTACGAGTTGATTCCAAATGTTGTTTGGATTGATTTATTAAATCTAAAAAAACCTAGATCTATCAATAAACTAGATTAATCTAAATTAAAGTCTTGCTAGGGTTAGGCTTAGGGGAAGTTGGGAGATTAAAGGTTTCCTCACCGCTTTCAATGCCTTATTTTAGATTTATTAGATGTTATGGTAATTATCAATGAAGTGGATTAGAATCTTTTGGGAAGATGTTTCTTCCTCTAGATTCTTGTCCTTCCTTTATCGATCCTTACCCTAACCTCCATGGAAAACACACGCAACCGGTCCTTTATACTGCGGGATCACCGTTACCTCGAGGGGTAAGGAGCCGTAGGGAGCGGTGTGTGCGAGTATGCATGGAGTTCTAATTCTTAGTTGTGAAGGAGCATGAAAGGGGTGAGAGATCTCATCTCTCAAACCTTTCCCTAAGGCTAACCCTAACAAGCGAGGAGATTACTCGCTCATTAGGGGATTAAAAGACATTCTAAATTAAAAGAGAATTAAAACAAAGAATTAAAAGTAACTTACTAATTTTTATTGATGGCTCTCTCCAAACAATAATGCAGTACAGGTCTGAATTTGTGAAATGAAAAGAGGCATAGCCTCATACAGAATTTAGAGTTCCTATTTATAGAGGATAGGAAACCCTAGGGTTACATTGACTCGCACATCTGCTATTACAAAAATACCCTAAGAAAAGACCTAGTCAACGATACGCGCACCGTCACAATTTTCCACACCGACACAGGCTCTAAAAGGCCGCGGTTCCGCGGCCAAAGGCATCCATTTGCCACGGTTCCGCGGCCAAAGAGTGGTCTTGGACTCAGAGCTTTTGGGTGCTGATTCTTGGCCCTTTTTGCTTCCTGTATTTTAGTACTTTTCTCAAATGGGCTTCTAGGTTGGTTCCAGATCTTCAGTGAACAATTTGCAATGGATTTTTAACCGTTCGCTTTGAGTCGATGTCTTGAATCTTGCTTTGTGAATTGTTCCTTATGTAGGCTTGATCAAGATTCTCTGTTTGTTGGTTAAAGTCCACATTTTCATCGTCTTTACATCGTTTTCACTGTTTCCTGTCCAAGAACCTGTAACCTGTAACATGTAGCAGACATGGGTCAAAAGCACCTGTTTTTATTCTTAAATGCATAAGAATGGGGAATACAAAGTGCAATATTATGTTATGAACAAATACCCCCAAACTTATTGTAGCGTCTTGAAAAGTCGTTTTGGTGTTTTCCTGAAATTCGGTGAAAATTCGGTATTCTTCCGAAAACCGTCTTTCTTGTTATTTTGCAGTTTAGGGCTAATTATACCTAAAAAGGATAGGTAATTTCTTGTTTTTAGTAGCTAATGAGTTATTTATGAAATTTTGGTCATTTAAAAATTTTTCCCTATTTTTCAATTTTTTAATATTATTTTAAGCCGGTAAGAAAATACATTAAATAAGCGATAAATACAAATTTTTCCGGGCTAATTTTAATCTCTAAAATTATGATAATTATAATCTAGTGTTAACATGAATTTTTAGTAATTTATTTTGATTTTTAACAAATTTTTATGATTTGAAACGAATTTATTGAATTTTGAGCTAAAACTTGCAATTTTTGAGTTGTAGGGGGCCTTTTTGCATAAAATTTCTTTTGTAAAACCCCTCTCTCTTTTTCCTCAGCCCTAGGACAGCCCCACCTTGTGTGAGACCAGAAATTTCTGGCCTCTCTCTTCTTGGTTTCTTTCTTGAGTTAATTTGATAGTTTATGGTATTATTTTAATTAAAATGGATAATGTATGATACATTGACTTTTGTGGACTTGACCATGACTTTCCCCACTTGCCCACACCCTCCCCCATACCTCATTCTGGCCGAAATTCCTGCACACCCTCTTCTTCCTCTCTTTTCTTTTCATTTTTCTTCAATTTCTTCAAGAAATACATCAAAATCCATGATTTAATTCAAAAATCCAAACAAAAATCCTTATGCTATCATTATCCTTAGCCATTCTTGCTTGGACCTTGGTGTTGAGGCCATCAATTGGAGCAAATTTTCTTGCTTGATCCATAGATCAAGAGGTATAATTCTCATCAAGTTGCTTTCTTTTGCTAAAAATTCCTTTAATTGTATGGTTAGTGTTAAAAGTTAGCTTATTTCTAATCTAGTTTAAAAGAGTAGTTTGTTTAAATTAGGGTTTTGAAGCCATGATAATTAATTAAGTTGTTTATTAGTTAATCTAGTTGTTAGTGAACTAATCTATATGGTTACCTTGTTATGTAGTCTTTAATTATGCTAATTTAGGTAATTTTAGAAGTTGATTTTAGTTGTAAATTGTCGTTTTAAATTTTCAAGAGAAGGTTTTTGTATGGAATTGATATTTGAAACTTGATTAGTGAGTTGATTAAGTTTTAGAAAGCATTATTAAATTGATTTAAACCTAATTTGCTATCTAGTGTTTTGCTAACCTTAATCTAAGAGGTGAACTTGCTAATTGGGGTTGAAATTAGTGTTAATTAAGTTTTTCAAGTATGGTTTTTGATTTGCAATTGCTATTTATAAAAATCAAGAAAGGGTTTGGTTGTGGAATATAGGTTTTGGAGCATGGTTAATGTGTTGTAATTAGTGGGTGTGGATTGCTTGTAGTGTGCTTGGGTGAGTATGCTTTATTGTAGTCGTTTTGTCGCAAATCGGCGATTTTTGCACCGATTTTTGGAATGTATATGCTTACTAGATTTTTATATAAATTATGTGATGGACTATTTTTGATATCTTGATGATTGTAATGGCTTGTCCTACGACTGTTAGGATGCGTGAGTGCGGTTCTTTGGGTAGTCGGGTTTTAGTTTTGCCGGGCGACCCAAATCGGCGATTTTCGGCAGTTTTTGCGATTTTCGCGTGTGTCCGCGCACTTTGTGCACGTTGTACCTAGCTAGCGAACCTTAGTAGTTTCGTTGGGGTTTTGCGTCGTTCTTGATATGTAACCTTATATTTGGTATTGATGTAAATTCCAGGTTCGGTCGCGGAAACGTCAGACGCGGCGCGAAAGGGAAAGGCGGTGATTGGACACAGCTAGCCAGGGATTCCGGTGAGTAGATTTAACATCTACGGGGGACGATCGTTTGGATGGCGCAAGTCGCCCGATAGATTTAGTAAACTGGAAAATAGTAAATTGGATAACCACTTGTGACATTAGAATAATATTACTGGCATGATAATTGCTGCAATTAGATCAATATGTTATACCCATATACGCAAACTCAATTGTAGGACACATGCACCATTACCAGGTTTTTATATGCAGCACGAGCACTATTCATGTTTACACACACACCCTGGTAATTGCCATGCCACCACACTAGATAACTTTTAAATTGAAACCTTTTACTAATTGATACTTAAACTGGTACTATTGCCTTTAATTCCTTAAAAATGAAACCGTAGTATTGCTAATTCATGTGCATGTACTTCATCATATTAATTGTTCATGCTTAATATATTAATCACACATCGCAACTTGATTATTGATATCATACGCATTCATTATCATTGATATATGCACTTATGTGGATTTCTGGAGATTTTATGATATTGCTGGATTTCGGGGGAAAGCCGCAAAATTTCTAAACTTATTATATTTTTTAAAATATGTAAAATTGCGGTTTTCTAGTGATGTAAGTGTCGTCCACCATGAGTTTTCTGTGGCTTTGGAAATCCGTGTCGAGGAGTGGAGGAACCGGCACGGGTACATGGTGGGCCCGGTAAGGTACCCCGGGGCAAGAGGAATGTGGTGATGACGTTGAGCCTGGCAGGGGACGGATTACCTACCGGTGACTGTTTGGGACGGCGGATATCCAGAAGATACCGACCGTGGCCGCTAGATGATGAGATATTGATATTTGAGATGGGTCAGCCGGACGGCTGAGGCCAGCGATACATTTATGAGATTTGAGACAGCTTTTGGGGTGTCGTTGCTGGACACCGGTTTTCGTCGATTCATTGACATTTGCTGGCATTCTAAAAGAGTTTCAAAAACAACATCTGATAAAATATTTTTATATATAAACCTATTGAGACCTCAGATATTCATGTTGCATACATATTCGTACACTGATGTTGTATACACACCTGCTAGTATATCCATATTGCATACATACACGCCATTATGTCCTGCCTTACCTGTATATAGATGCTAGGATGCTTGTGTGCATGCATTCGATAGCCTGTGTAAATGTTATTTATTACTCACGAGTTGGCAACTCACCCCCGTTGTGCCATAGCCTGTTGCAGGTCCGCTCCGTCAGTTCAGTAGCGGCGGGTGCGCTTGCTTCTTTTGCCTCTTTTGCCTGGACTCGAGATTTGCTCATAGGTGGGTTATGTTAATATTTTTGTACCACTTGTATATTCTTTGTATCTAGTGTACTCCATCTACTGTTTCTACCAGATTATTGTATATTGACCTAGAGATGAGACTGTGAGGTTTGTGGATTTTATGCTGTATTTTGGGGTCGAGCTCACTTGAGCCGACATGTTACTTTTTCATGCTTCCTTATGATTATTATGCTTATTGTCATTTACATTGCGTGGGATTTGTGACCGCCTTATGGCGAAGAGCTAGCTCCCGCTTGGGGATGCCCTTTTTTGTTGGATTCATGTATATATTTTGTTGTACCCATTTTTGGGGGTCAGTATTTACAAAGGAGACTCTGCCGAAATTTTCGGGAAAAATTGGTATTGTTTTTAAAAGTGTTTTTCATGACTTATTTGATAAACTTGCTTTCAAATGATTGGGTTTTCTTCACTCTTTTGCTTAATTGGTTTTGTTTTCTGGGCTTTGGCTTACTTATTTTACGGACGTCTTTAGACGTTTCGTAAACTTAAGTGCCAGTCACGTTCCGTACCCTGCGGGTCGTGACACTTATCTTTTGCTCGTCCTCGAGAAAACTTATTTTTTTATTCTCAATAAAAATCTAACCTAGCCGCACTTTCGTAGGGAAACGCGATTGCACTGAGCTCGTGCAACAAGCCGTTAAACCTCTAGGTGTCCCTAGTAGGAGGAGTGTTGTCTCCTGAGGGTTTTCAGCGGATTACACCCACAAAATCCTATCAACTCGGCCCATTGACTTTTGTTCTCTAATTAGGTTTTCTAACAAGGAATTCTATGATCTTTTGACTCGCAAATTGTCCACCCATATTCTTCATACTTCCTCATTATTTAACTTAAGATTATATATGTTATATAGACCTACTTAGCTTTCGGCATCTCTTAAGTTTTCCTTCTAAAGTTCCATCTCCACTTAGGAATTTCTATCAACTCTACTAAAGATACAAGTTCTATTCTTCATCCCTTTTTCTCATCTAAACTCCAATTACATACCCCTACGTGTGTGTATAGATCACCCCTACACTTGGAAATTCAAATCAAGCAATCATACTCTCGTCCATTGTCCAAAGCACTTATTAATTAGTGAATTTTTTAAAATGAAATTCGCTTACACATCCTTCATGCGACCGTTAATACTTCTTGAGGTACCAACAACCGATTACAAGATGCGTTAGCACTTTAAAGCGTACTTCTTAGTTTTGCAACACCCAAGGCTTTAGCAGTGACTCCCAAACCAGTTGGTCTAAGGCACTAGGTGATGAAGCACCCTCGCTAAATATTTTTCTATTCTTTACAGCCTTAAGTAATCACAAAAACCAGTGTCCATTTTTTTCTTTATTCACTTTTTGTTTATTTTCTTTTATTTTCTTTGTACTAAGGACTTTAGACAGGAGCATTTCAAGGTCTCTTCTACTATTCCAAATTTCAAGGTGCGTGATAGTGCAAATTGTAGGGTATACATTTTCAGAATTTAGACTTAAGCTAGGAACTATTTTTCAAACTTATACTCTAATAAAAACATCAATACTCTTCCCTTGTTTCGACTTAGCCCAAGAAGTGAACCCAAAATTTGCCTATTTCTAAATAAACTACAAGGCATATTCTTTCTACCGTTAAACTTTAAGGAAGATTATTTTTAGGGTTTTTAATTCACTAAGTCTAAGATCTAGTTGCTCCTAGCTAGTTAACCTATTTGTCAAATTCAAGTCAATTAGCCAAAATTGAATACAATGATTTTTATAATTTTTCAAAATTTTTCAAATTTTTATGGGTTTTCAAATAAATATGCAAATGCAAAAATATGTCTAATGCAAAAATATGTACAAATGAATGCGAAGGAAGAAGACGTATCGAGCATACCCCCAAACTTAAACTTGACAGTGTCCTCACTGTCATGCTACACCAAAATGTCGGCACTTCCCTGTTTATTTATTTATAATTTTTTTATTGTTAAGAAAAACAAAAAAAATATATACAAAAAGGCCCTCCCCCAAACTTCATTTAAACTATGTTAGACTTTACTGCCAAACTTTGCATAGACCAAACGTCAATACCAACCAGTTGAAAAATTTATCAGTAAAGAGTATCGGTTGGTGGAAGAATAAGTTGTAGCGATCCAAAAAGAATTGGGGAAGATAGAAGTGGTGGTATGGAAGGCGTGGAGGTGAATAGACAGGAGGTGGTGATGAATCAAAACGAGAATGTGAATGATCAGCAATCAGTGGAATATTGGCATTCTTGTAGCTTATTAAAAGAAATGGGGGTGGTTCAACTTCTAAAAGAGGAGGTTGACTAACCACAATATCCCCAAGATAATTCTGTGGATCCTTTATTGACTTGGCATCGTCCATCATATGCATATGATATTCAATTATGAGAGAACTAATCTCCTCAATGTTAGCCATAGTCCAGCCGAAAGCTTGCCGCCTATCTTGTAAGACCATTAAAAGGGCGTTCTCTTGCTCGAGGGCTAGAGAGGCCGATATGATAACGGGAAAGGTCTCATTCTCACCAATGTAAGCATATTTAAGGTGAGACGGCAAGGGCGTGAGTTCGAGTTTCGGAGGTGAAACAATCATAGGCAAAATTGGGAACTCTACCTCAAACTCAAAGGACTCCAACACAGGTTTGAAATAACTGCAAACAACCGATTTGGATGGTTCGACTAACTCATCCAAAAATTCAAAAGACTCATATTCGGGTTGTGAGTCGTCATCATCCGAAAAAGTGAAACATTCATAATCAATATCGGTTGTGTTAACTGTGGTAGGCTCGAGGAGGGACGCATTAGTGGCGTCAAAACTGTTCTCATCAAACAAAAATCTTTCAAGCTCGCAGTCCTCCTGCGTGATTTCGTGAATAGAGCAAACATCTCGTGTACTAGTTTTAGGCACGGGGGGCAGACTTCCTAACATGTAAATATTGAACTCACTAGATGTCTTCCCGAAGGATAGAGTCATGGAGCCATTGCGACAGTTTATTACAGCATTAGAAGTGGCCAAAAATGGTCGACCGAGAATCACCGGAATTTGGTTCCGTGAGTTAGCAACATGTTGTGTATCCATAACAATAAAATCAACGGGGAATATGAACTCCCCAACTTTGATCAACACATCCTCTAGCTCACCCCTTGGATGGGTGATTGATCGATCAGCCATTTGGAGAGTACAACGAGTGGGTTTCAACTCTCCAACCCCTAATTGTTCGTACACGGAGTAGGGAAGCAGGTTAACACTAGACCCAAGATCTAAAAGTGCTCGATTAATATTCTTATCCCCAATTGTGATTGAAATCGTAGGACAGCCGGGGTCCTTTCATTTTTGGGGTAAGGGTTGAGGTTGGTTAATAGCATTGCTCATTGCACTAGCTGTTAGTTATATGTATGCCCTAGAGGCCATTACTATACATAGGATGTATATTGTAGTGGATGCTTGGACATATATAGGGAGGACTTTCTTGCTCGACATGATAGTATGCTATCTGGTTGCTCTTTACCTTAACGTGTACACTGATTGTCTCTCTGTTACATGTTGGTAAAGCCCTTAGGATGTGTACTTGACTACCTGGACTATGATGCGGATCATACTAGTGGGGACATGGTAGTCCATAAGTACATCCTTCAAGGTCCCTAGTCGTGGGTGTATCGAGACGGGGCATCGATATACCAGAGTAGACTAGCGTATACCTTCTCGACCCATACAGATGGGCGATGGATGATCCTATATCCATTGGTGTTTGACATCAGAGATGATATACGGGTGCTCAGTGGAGACTGGGTACACTGGACGGACTCGCCGAGAACTCCCAGATGGTATTATACCTTACGTCAGATGGCAGTTCTCTGGTGACACTGGTACAGAGTAGTCTGTTGACCCGAGATCGTCATAGAGTCTTGTGTGATTCCCACTGTGCTTTGATTTACACCTTACCACGTCCAAGAGGGCGTGCAAAACGGTGGTTTTTGGGTACAGTCCCGAATCATATGGAGGCAATGAGCGATAGGAGGGGATTCGTCTTTCCCGGTATAGGGAGTTGATGTTGCGCTGTGTTCGATTGGCTATAACCAGAAATCTCTGGCCAGGGTTGCTGAGATTTACTGGTAAGTGTTACCAGTAGTTTCTCAAACTGTTATAGACCTCATATCGACACGACTTATCGAGCTATTGGGGTCTGACGTTTACCACCCCTAGGCGAGATATTCGACATATCAGACGAACAGACCGGACTGTACGGTAAGTGTTACTGGTTGGATTCACAGGTGTATGAGCGGGCTTGCTCGTCGATCTTCTGATCGCTCAATACCCGGGTGGCCGTTACGTTTAGCAGACCGCTTGCGGCTTGTGGGTGTTTGATATGATCATCACCTGCTGCCGGCATATTGACGAGTCTTTAGAGTCCTACACAGAGGTTTCCTGGCTCAAGCAAAATGAAATAGAAGCGCATATGAGATATGTGCGGGACCGAGAATAATACCAGTATGTGATATTGTATTCGATTCTCGCGATTTATGACATTGATCGGTTATATGCGATATAGCCGGGTTATCGGATCAAGTGTTGATTCGATAAGTTGTTACTATTGATATTAGTCCGTTATATGCGATATGACCGGATCGTTAAATCAAGTATTGATTTAATGATTTAATGTATAATTATATATTTGATATATTACTTTACATTAACTAATATTGGTTCACTTAAGATGTTTTTCTCACGTGTTTTGTGCACATTGCATATGTGATATATTTTTGTGCACAAGATTGTATCATGTTTGATGATACATGCAAACTTGGGTGTGTGTTTATTTTAAACCATGGTTTAGGTTAATGGTTAAGGTCTTATTTTCTTTCTTTATTTATTTTTGACAAAACTAAATGGTGGCTTTTTGTTATTTTGGCTTGAAGCTTCATGAAGCTTCAAAGCATCTTTGAAAAAGTCATGCTATTTTGTTTTGTTCCAAAACCCTAACCATTTACTTAACCCTAGTTCATTCTCTACATGAGTTAACACTAACCCATGGTTGCATTATGATAACCATCACTTCATTTTTCTTTTTGTGAATTAATTCATTTTCTTCTTCTTCATCTTCTTCTTCAAGTGAAGAGAAGAAAAGCTTTCTACAAAAATGTCAAGTGATGATTCCAAGTGAGAAATCAAAATCCAAAGTGAACCCACTTCCTATTTCTTCATCCTCTACCACTTGCCATGTAGTATAGGGTGTTTTCTTCACAAGTTTCTTGACTTGGTGAAGGTGGAGCTTGAGTTTGAGTTGCCTCGACGTAGATCATCTTCGGCATCGAAGTCGACGACCTAGCCCGATCATTTCTTCGACGAAACCATCGCTAGAGTCCGGGATCCGATGATCGCAGTGGAGGGACGTCAACGCGGAGCTATGGAGGTGGAGGACCGGATCTACAAAGGTTGTATTTCCGTTCACTTGATAGCAAAGTAGTTTGCTTGCTTTTCTTTTCGCCTAAACATCTAGTCAACGATCCGTATTAGGGTTTGTAGGCATATGAAAAATTTGAATTTGGCATGGTTGATGCCTTGTGACACCTCATTAGTGTGCTTAGGAACCCTACAGTGGTATCAAAGCCTAGTTAGAGCCTTAGGCGATGTGTAGACGGAGTTAGAAACCCGATCGAACCCGAAACGCCAATCCATGACCCCTCTCTGGATATTTTTTCAAAACTGGGTTTTTTCCAATTTAAAAATTCTTAAAAAATTCAGCAGGAAATTCTAGGAATTACGGTGCAAAATTGACCAAGTGATACGGCTAAACCGCGGCGGAACCGCGGCAGAAGCTTGGCTTCTGCGGCGGTTCCGCGGCCAAATAATGAGATTAGACTTCCATTTTTGCACAGTAATTCTTCTATTCAGGTGCTGAGTTTTCTGGGAATTTTTAATTTGCACTCAAGAGTTGAGTTTTCTGGGGTTGTATTGGGGACTCGGTGATTCGATCGGATTATTTAACTTTGTTTACTGTGTTTTTCCGGGTATCTTTAGAACATGTTAAAAAGTTCGACCGGATATAAATACCCACTTTTTCCCCTGGTGGGAAATTTCCAATTGTTGGATTTTTCCGTAGTTTAATGACGTTCTAAGTAGTGCAAGTAATGCGATGGTCCCTCTAGAAGACAACAAACTTTAACTCGATTATGTGACCGTCTTGAACTGCCCTTTGAACCTTAGGGTTTGGGGCAGTACGGTGTGCCACATATGAGGCGTTGGCTTGACCCTTCTACGGCTGGACCGTTGGTACTGAGGCACGAAGTGAATGTTTTTAAACTTATTTCATGTGTTGAGCTGTTTCTGGAAAACTTGGGTGTTCGATTGGAAAGTTTAACATTTTTTATTTTATCCGGAATGTGATACAATAATTGGAATTCACAAGAAGTTATGAGATAACTGAATGAATGTTATAAATATAGCACTTTAGTCTCACTTGATCGGTTGCCACGGAATTTTGATGCGATCAAAAGTCCGTCGCAATCACGTAGCGTACGCGGATACTCGCCGGGTAAACTTAATAGATAGCCTCACCCCATAGCCCCGACCAAGTGACTATAGGAGAACCCCATCGCCGAAAGCATCCGTTCGGGTGCTCGCGGCAGTGGTGTTCCGCCTTGGTGCACTTTGTCGACGGCGTCGGGGGTGCGGCTGCCTATTGAAGTTTGCGACGAGCATTCGATCAGGATGTCGGGAATCCTGTTGAATTGCCCGACTTGATATTAAAAAGTGTTTTCGATAATGAGACTAAAATGCGAGGTTTATAATTGTTAGGCATGCGATGTCTAAGGAATTCATTTGATTAGGCATGCGATGTCTGAGAAGGTTGCGGATTCCAACTGTTGTAGTTTTACACTTTCTTTTCTGCAACCGTAAGTGTAATATGTGATATCGCCGGTTTCGTTGCTATATGTCAACGACAATTGGGATGCGCATATTTACTTACGCTGATGACATGTGATGTTATGTGTTGCTGGATATGTTATATTGGATTGTCGTGTTTGAATAGCCGGGGTTTTTTTTTATGTGAGATGAGTGTTTTTCCTTTTCATTCATGTAAAAACTTGTATGTAATATTCTTTTATCGGGGCACTTCCAGGTTGCGGAAGATGTCACCGTTTGTATATTATTTACTTTTCCGCACTAGGATAGACCCAAGGAGGAGGGCACAAGTAACCGGGTTCTGGAGTCCAGTGGGAGACCAACTCGAGGAGTCGAGTCCGGGTCTCCGAACTCTAGAATTGGTAGGGTTGCTTGCCGCTCTCGTAGGGGTCTAGGGGTGTGGGTTTGGCTATTCATCATGATCGTGGAATCCGTGTTTTATACTGGCTCGTATTGAAAACACGAACGTCCTAGTATATCCAATATTTCATATGATATTTTCTGCTGCGATATCTGTGATGTGATCATGTGATGTTCTGTGATAAATACTGTATATAGTATATATGATATATTATATAGACGTTACTTATGTTTTACACCCGTGCTAGCCCTGCCCTGCTCTGCCGTTAGTTACCTAACCTAACGGTGCACGAAAGGACATCGAGGCGAATGCGGATGGCATAAGTGTACGTCGTACTTATCTGTGATGTTTAGGTATTTAAATGATGGGACTTCATTAATATGATTAATGAAAGAAAAGAAACCTAAGATGTTGTGGAATCGAATTTCTTAAAAATAAAAACAGGTAGCTACAGTTCTTGCTTTGCACAGCGGTATATATGATATATCCCGCACCTTATTCGATGAGGAAAGGGCCGATGATCCCTTCACCGGGAGTGACCCCTTTAGCAATAACTGGAAGATGCTACACACTCGGTTTGTCTTTTGATAGCTTCTATAGTTTCTGCTTTGCACAGTGATATATGTGATATATCCCGCACCTCATTCGACGAGGAAAGGGCCGACGATCCTTTCACCGGGAGTGACCCCTTTAGCAAAACTAGAAAAGCCTAAAAAAAAACACTATATTTTAAAATCATTTGATTCTACAACGATATCAAGATCATTACGCAATAGGTTTTCAGAAAAACCTGTCGTAGCCCTCCGTCATTTCAGATAAGTCCTGCTTAGTATTCGTGCTACGTTTGTTGACCTCCGTCAAGGCGTAGTGTGCGGTAGCTAACTAGTATTTATCTGCTTATGCATATGATGCAGATTGGATTAGGGTAGTCGTGCGGCCTTGTTGACCTCCATCAAGGGTCGTGCGGGTGGGTTTAATTCGATCAAGAAATGACGGGTTGAACTTGACTAGTAGCCTATGGTTTGTTGACCTCCGTCAAGGTCATAGGACGCTAGGGGCAAAATATTATCGGGAATTTCAAGTGTTGAAATTTGCAATGAGATTGCATACCTTCTATGAGATAGCTGGATCCCGATACCCACTGCGAGTAAGAGTTACTCCTGGGAGAGTTTTACACATTACAATTAGCCGATCAAGTAGGTGTCTAGAAAGGTGTTAACGAGGTTACGCCTCTGGGAAAACGAGGTTTACATTAATTAGGTTCGTGCGAAAGCACGGGGGACCTCCCTCAAAGTACCGACACTGGCCTGGCTGAAAGATTGGCGAACTTGTAGTGTGTAATTAATCCCGGCTAGTCTTTCCTTTTAGGGTTTGAAGGAAGATTTGATAAAAAACAGTAGGAGCCATCCTAATTAGATAAAATAATAACCAATCTATTCTTGCAAGAGCGCACGCTGAGTGTTTTCTTCTCTCTCTCTCCAGGTAGCGACCATATCACGCCTTAATCAAGATAATAATACGGATGTATTGACCGAACCCGCTTGTTATACTGAGCTGGGGAACGTTGGTCCCGCTCCACCTTATAATTGTTATAAGACAAAGCAGGAAATTGGGGAATACCAGATTTCCCGTGCCGCCCAAACGAAGAAAGTGCATATTGATGCATCATCTTCGGGTGTGTTCGTTACAAAGAACTGTTTCTCTGTATCCTCTACGTCCTGGGTATATGATACCGGATCAGGATCCCAGATATGTAATCTGTTACATAGGGCTACAGATAGGTGGAGAACTGAGAACGGGTGATAAGTTTCATGAGACAGAAAACGGGGCAAGTGTTGCAGCCAAGTCTGTTGGTCACTATCACCCTGTATTACCAATACATTGATTCTGAACGAATGTTATTAGATACCGAACCTGATATACAAAATCATATCAGTCTCTTTATTAGTAAAGAAAGGATATAATTTTGTATTGTTGGATAATGTTTTGAACATTTCCTATATCAAATGTTGATCGGTTCAGGCACGTTATCTAAAAGCATTGATGTTCTAAATCAAACTACAGTTCTTAGTATACAGAACACACACAAGAGGAAGAGTTCAGAAATGAATGAATCCTTCTTGAGGTATTGTAGACTAGGTCATATCAATGCTACCCGACTAGCTGAAGTTACAGATAGATGCATATTTAAATCTGTTTGAATGTACATCTTGTGAAAAACTTGCCGGTCATGTCACAAAGATAAGATGACTACAGCTCTGTTTATTGGAAGCAGACAAAGAGTTAGTGTACTCTTGGGACTGATACATGATGATGTATGAAGGTCCCCTGTCTACACATGCCAAGACTGGTTCTTTGTACTTCATTATGTTCTCTGATGATCTCTTTAGATTCAGACATATGTTCTTGTTGAAACACAAGTCCGAACCTTTTGAGATATTCACAGAATATAAGTTAGAAGTAGAGAACCAAAACGGGTATAAGTATTATGTCCTTTGATGTGATCAAGGAGGAGAATACTTGAGCATGGAATTCTTGGACTTTTCTAAAAGAGAATGAGATTCTCTCTCAGCATTACTCCTCCGTATACACCACAGCACGTCGGTGTATCGGGGCGGAGCAAACACACCCTATATGATAAGGTGTGCTCTATGATGAGTACTACTGAGTTACCTGTTTCCTTTTGGGGGTTATGCACTTGAGAAACTGCATACCTATTGAATTTGGTTCGAATCAGATCACAGCCTACCACTCCATATGAGATATGGTATGGGAAGAGCCCATGTCTTAAGCTAGTTAAGATTTAGGGTTGACCGGCCTATGTCTAAAAGCAAAATCCGGACAAGCTTGAGGCAATGACTGTAATGTAGAACTGGAAAGGTTCCAGCTATACAAACTACAGCAGATGATTTGATAAAACCAAAGGATTCAATAGTAACCAACGAACCTCAGCCTCTCCGTCGATCTAGTAGGGTTCCTCACCCACGTGAGAGATACTTTGGTTTCTCTATGACACTGGGAGCGAGGATTGCATCATGAGATGATGACCCAACTAGTTTCGAGCAGGCCATCAGGAGTGGAACTCTGTAAGAATGGCTGGATGCTTAGCAATCTGAGATGGAATCCTTATACACCAACAAAGTATGGACTTTGGTTGCTATATCTGAAGGGTTAAATTCCCATCAGGAGCAAGTATATCTTGAGAAGATTACTTGGTGTAGATGGAAAAGTTGAGACTTTCAAAGCTAGACTTGTTAAAGGTTTTTGTCATCGACCAGGCGTGGATAATGATGAAACCTTTTCCAGTGGCTATGCTTAAGTCCATCCGGATCCTATTTGCCATGGCTACATACCATGACTGCGATATCTGGCGGTTGGGTGTCATGACTGCTTTTCTAAATGATGTTTTAGAAGAAAGCGTCTATAAGTACACAGTCAGAGGGCTTCGTAAACAGTGGGAGCAGCGGAAATGTGTACAAGATGCTTTATAGGATAAAGCAGGCATCGCGGAGTTGGAACATCTGTTTTGATGTAGTAGTCAAATAGTTTGACTTCATCAAAATGGTAGATGAACCTTGTATATACAAAAAGGGTAGTAGGGAGTATGGTGGTGATCCTCGTAGAGTACGTGGATGACATACTCTTGATAGGGAAGGAGTTTCCTATGCTACGCTCGATCAATCTCCGCTTATCACAATGATTCTCCATATAGGATCAAAGTGATACCTCCTAAATCCTGGATTTTGGATCTTTGAGATAGATCTAATTGGATGTTAGGAGACTCACTAGTTGTAGTGAGATGGTATCAGTTGATCCTGGGGAGAATCACTGGAAAGGTTCCAGGGTGATAAGGACGACTGAATGTCAGTCACAGGCATTGTCTTTACCCTCAGTAAAGGGACGGTATGTTGGAAGAGTTCCAAACTAGATACCGTGGCTTACTAGGCGATAAAGGCTGGATACATCGCTACTTAAGATGCTACCAAAGAGGCAGTCTGGGTGTATATTGGTTCATGAGATGAACTTAGTTCCTCCCATTGTGTGACAATGGAGTTATGGCTTATGCCAAGGAACGCCCGGTCCCATCAGTGACCCAGACATAATCTAAGGCAGTATCACCTGATCATGGAGATGGTTGATCTCCAGGGTGATCGAGGTTAGGAGAACAGACTCAGAGGACAACACGGCGGATCCACTCACAAAGGCCTTTTCCCAGAGAGAGACTTTTATGGGATGGTTGAGTATGAGATACTACAACCACTGCTATCAGATGGCCCTAGTGCAAATGGGAGATTGTTAGTTATATGTATGCCCTAGAGGCCATTACTATACATAGGATGTATATTGTAGTGGATGCCTGGACATATATAGGGAGGACTTTCTTGCTCGATATGATAGTATGCTATCTGGTTGCTCTTTACCTTAACGTGTACACTGATTGTCTCTCTGTTACATGTTGGTAAAGCCCTTAGGATGTGTACTTGACTACCTGGACTATGATGCGGATCATACTAGTGGGGACATGGTAGTCCATAAGTACATCCTTCAAGGTCCCTAGTCGTGGGTGTATCGAGACGGGGCATCGATATACTAGAGTAGACTAGCGTATACCTTCTCGACCCATACAGATGGGCGATGGATGATCCCATATCCATTGGTGTTTGACATCAGAGATGATATACGGGTGCTCAGTGGAGACTGGGTACACTGGACGGACTCGCCGAGAACTCCCAGATGGTATTATACCTTACGTCAGATGGCAGTTCTCTGGTGACACTGGTACAGAGTAGTCTGTTGACCCGAGATCGTCATAGAGTCTTGTGTGATTCCCACTGTGCTTTGATTTCCACCTTACCACGTCCAAGAGGGCGTGCAAAACGGTGGTTTTTGGGTACAGTCCCGAATCATATGGAGGCAATGAGCGATAGGAGGGGATTCGTCTCTCCCGGTATAGGGAGTTGATGTTGCGCTGTGTTCGATTGGCTATAACCAGAAATCCCTGGCCAGGGTTGCTGAGATTTACTGGTAAGTGTTACCAGTAGTTTCTCAAACTGTTATAGACCTCATATCGACACGACTTATCGAGCTATTGGGGTCTGACGTTTACCACCCTTAGGCGAGATATTCGACATATCAGACGAACAGACCGGACTGTACGGTAAGTGTTACTGGTTGGATTCACAGGAGTATGAGCGGTCTTGCTCGTCGATCTTCTGATCGCTCAATACCCGGGTGGCCGTTACGTTTAGCAGACCGCTTGCGGCTTGTGGGTGTTTGATATGATCATCACCTGCTGCCGGCGTATTGACGAGTCTTTAGAGTCCTACACAGAGGTTTCCTGGCTCAAGCGAAATGAAATAGGAGCGCATATGAGATATGTGCGGGACCGAGAATAATACCAGTATGTGATACTGTATTCGATTCTCGCGATTTGTGACATTGATCGGTTATATGCGATATAGCCGGGTTATCGGATCAAGTGTTGATTCGATAAGTTGTTACTATTGATATTAGTCCGTTATATGCGATATGACCGGATCGTTAAATCAAGTATTGATTTAATGATTTAATGTATAATTATATATTTGATATATTACTTTACATTAACTAATATTGGTTCACTTAAGATGTTTTTCTCACGTGTTTTGTGCACATTGTATATGTGATATATTTTTGTGCACAAGATTGTATCATGTTTGATGATACATGCAAACTTGGGTGTGTGTTTATTTTAAACCATGGTTTAGGTTAATGGTTAAGGTCTTATTTTCTTTCTTTATTTATTTTTGACAAAACTAAATGGTGGCTTTTTGTTATTTTGGCTTGAAGCTTCAAGAAGCTTCAAAGCATCTTTGAAAAAGTCATGCCATTTTGTTTTGTTCCAAAACCCTAACCATTTACTTAACCCTAGTTCATTCTCTACATGAGTTAACACTAACCCATGGTTGCATTATGATAACCATCACTTCATTTTTCTTTTTGTGAATTAATTCATTTTCTTCTTCTTCATCTTCTTCTTCAAGTGAAGAGAAGAAAAGCTTTCTACAAAAATGTCAAGTGATGATTCCAAGTGAGAAATCAAAATCCAAAGTGAACCCACTTCCTATTTCTTCATCGTCTACCACTTGCCATGTAGTATAGGGTGTTTTCTTCACAAGTTTCTTGACTTGGTGAAGGTGGAGCTTGAGTTTGAGTTGCCTCAACGTAGATCATCTTCGGCATCGAAGTCGACGACCTAGCTCGATCATTTCTTCGACGAAACCATCGCTAGAGTCCGGGATCCGATGATCGCAGCGGAGGGACGTCAACGCGGAGCTATGGAGGTGGAGGACCGGATCTACAAAGGTTTTATTTCCGTTCACTTGATAGCAAAGTAGTTTGCTTGCTTTTCTTTTCGCTTAAACATCTAGTCAACGATCCGTATTAGGGTTTGTAGGCATATGAAAAATTTGAATTTGGCATGGTTGATGCCTTGTGAGACCTCATTAGTGTGCCTAGGAACCCTACACTAGCCACTAGCACTTTCTTGGGTATTTGAGATGACTTTCTCTTCGAGGTGCATAAGCCCTTTAAGATTTTCGCGTATGAAGGGACTTGTTGGATTGCATCCAAGAGAGGTATATTTATGCTAACCTGCTTAAATAACTCCACAATCTTCTCCACTTGTGCAGTTGGTTTATTGGGACTCAACCTGTTTGGAAATGGAGCATTTTGAAAATTTGTTAAGTCAAATGTCTGTGGAGGAGACCGTGGAGTAGGAACGGATCCCAGTATGGGTCCGTTTGGATTAGAAGAAGAAGAAGAACCTTTTGAAGAATGGAGAATAGGCTCTAGCGGAGGAAATGAGGGTGAAAAAGAAGGAGGAGAAGAAGGAGAAGATGACGATGGAGAAGAAGAAGAAGAAGAAGAACCACCGGCGGGGATGTCATCACTAATACCCACATTATTCTGCAACACTCTTCCGGATCTCAACGTGGTCACCGCATTTACATTGTGATTTTGATATGCGTTTTGTGTGTGACCAGGATTTGGCAATGGTTGAGATGGAAGCTTTCCATTTTCTCTCTCGCTCAACGCAGCAGTTAATTGTGCAATTTGTGCCTCAATAGATTTGATACTTTGTTCGTGTGAAGCATTGTTGTGCATCAAAGACTGAATATAATTTTCAAATCTTGCTGCGGATTCTGTAGATTGCTTGAGAAATGCATCTAGACTTTTTTCTAGCTAGATAACCTTATCATCATTTGGTTGAACCAAATTGTTCGTTTGATTTGTATAAGGTTGTTGTTGGAAAGGTTGCTGGTTTTGAGTTTGTGAAGGTGCTTGTTGTTGTTGTGGAGGAGGAGGTCTTTGAAAATTGTTATTTTCTTGGAATTGTTGATTTTGGTTCCAAGCGAAATTTGGGTGACTCCTCCACCCCGGATTGTATGTCGAAGAGTACGGATCGTTTCTTTGTCGTTGCTGAAATGCAGCATTGACTTGATCCTGTCCTTGAGTAGATGCATTATAAGGACACTCTTCGGTTAGATGCGATGGATCCGAACAACAAGCACAAACAGTGGTGGGGGTAAAACAGGGGCAGGAGAAGGCGATGAGATTTTGGTCTCAATGGCTTCTAGCTTTTTCATAAGTGCGGCCATCTCGGCCTTCATAGCAATCGACATATCTACTTGATGTATGCCTGCCCTAGATTGACCAATAGAAGAAGATGAGATGGTCTTTGTGCTCTCCCACTGAATTGTTTGTTCACTAAGATCCTCGAGAAACTGCCATGCTTCCTCACTAGATTTGGTTAGAAAGTGACATTGACAAATAGTTTTTAGCAACTGCTTCGTTGCTGGGTTCAATCCCTCGTATAATGTTTGGCAAAGTTGCCAACTTTCGATCCCATGATGAGGGCATTGAACAAGTAGGTCTTTGAATCTTTCAAAACACTTCCAAAATGGTTCGGAAGGAAGCTGGGAAAATTGTATTATTTCATTACGGATTCTAGCAGTTTTGTGATGAGGATAGAACTTTTTCAGAAAAGCTTTCACAAACTCGTCCCAATTTCTAATGGAATGTGATGCGGTATTGTATAGCCACTTCTCGGCTAGGTCACATAAGGTAAAAGGAATGACCCTTAGCCTTATAGCGTCATCACTTAATTGGGTCGTTTTCATCATAGCGCACACATTTTGGAATTTATTAATAAAAATATACGCATCTTCTGATTCCAAACCATGAAATTTTGGCAGCATATTGATGAAATGTGGTTTTATTTCAAAGTTGTCCCCATTTGCCGGTGGGGGTGAAAGACAGGTAGGTAAAGACGTGCGGACGGGGTAAAAGAGATCCTGGAGCGCGGCTCGTGCGGGCGCTACAACAGGCGGAAGATTCAGGTTATTCGCACCTAACGGAGGTGGAATCATTCCCGTCGGTAAGGTATTGTTGGGGTTGAATCCCGACATACCTTCAAAAGAAGAATTTGAAGGTGGAGGTAAGCAAATGGAGGGAATGTTGACTTCGGTGTCGAAAGGTTCGTCGGTCGGTACCAACGAAACACGGACTAATCGGGCGTTAGTATCCCTAGTCCAAAGTGACATACACTAAAGGGGTAGTGTAGTCAGAAAAAAGAAAAAAACAGAATGTGGAGGTAAGATAACGTCAATGAGAAGAAGTGGTGTAAGCGAGGTGCAAGATTTCTTTAGCGACAAGTTGCAAGTTTTGAAAAGATTTTTCTTTTTTTTTTATTTATGTGAAAATGCTTGCAAAGAGATTTTTGAAAAGAGACTTGTGACACAAATGCTATCAACCACACATGCACAATCAGGCCTAGATCTAGGGTCACCTAGGTCTGCTAGACAGCTCCTAACTAGGGCTAGAAATAGGACCTCAAACCGCCTCTTCACCGTCAATTGCGGCCAGGTAAGTGCCAGGTAAGTGGGAAGGAACCACAGTAGTGGGCCTAATTAATAACCACTAGCCTAGACACACTTGCCTAGACACCGCAAAGTCAGTTAGGATAAACGATCGATGCCTATACTAGTCCTTTTTCCTATTGAGCTCGACGTCCTTAGGGCTGAGTCTAATAATTTTTAATTAATTGTGGTCGATGCAAAATGCTTTAAGGTGATTTCTGGGGTCCTGGGAAGGGTGATGAAATCCCCACCCAATCTGAGTTTGGTCAATTAGCCCCTTAAAGTCCGATTAAATTATGCAAAATATTAAATTCACTTGCAATCAATTTTTTTAAGCGCGGCGCAAAGAAACCTGCAGAAAATATGTTATTTAGAAGGGGAGAGAATTTTTAGCGCAAAGAATTCCTGCAGAAAATTTTCACAAAAGATATATTGTAGGTTGCAGAGGAGAGAGGGAGAAACAAACCCAGAAAATTTGGTGCGCTGACGTGGCAGGATCACCGCGGTTCCGCGGTCTGGGGGGCACTTTTGCCGCGGATGCGCGGTCTTCTGGGGTGATCAGTCTCTGGAAAAAATTGTACTGCTCCTTTGTCCCAATCCTCCTCTGTTCTGATGTACAACTTTCTGTTTTCCTCTCTGTAAATTTCCAGATTCGCAATTCTTCGCTGTTCCTGCAAGATTCAAACCATAAAACCCTTCAAACAGATAAAAGTTGATAAAATGTTTTTGTATTATTTTTCTATTTTCAGATTTTTATAATTTTTAAAATTTATATCAACCCGAAATCACACAAAAGAAATTTTACGCCATCCCCGGCAACGGCGCCATTTGATTAGTCCAAAAATACTTGTTAACCGTAATCAGAAACGGCGTCGCTTTGCAGCTAGCCGGTGAATACGGGTCGATCCACAGAGATGTGTAATTTTCTTAATGTGTTTTTACGAGTTGATTCCAAATGTTGTTTGGATTGATTTATTAAATCTAAAAAAACCTAGATCTATCAATAAACTAAATTAATCTAAATTAAAGTCTTGCTAGGGTTAGGCTTAGGGGAAGTTGGGAGATTAAAGGTTTCCTCACCGCTTTCAATGCCTTATTTTAGATCTATTAGATGTTATGGTAATTATCAATGAAGTGGATTAGAATCTTTTGGGAAGATGTTTCTTCCTCTAGATTCTTGTCCTTCCGTTATCGATCCTTACCCTAACCTCCATGGAAAACACGTGCAACCGGTCCTTTATACTGCGGGGTCACCGTTACCTCGAGGGGTAAGGTGTCGTAGGGAGCGGTGTGTGCGAGTATGCATGGAGTTTTAATTCTTAGTTGTGAAGGGGCATGAAAGGGGTGAGAGATCTCATCTCTCAAACCTTTCCCTAAGGCTAACCCTAACAAGCGAGGAGATTACTCGCTCATTAGGGGATTAAAAGACATTCTAAATTAAAAGAGAATTAAAACAAAGAATTAAAAGTAACTTACTAATTTTTATTGATGGCTCTCTCCAAACAATAATGCAGTACAGGTCTGAATTTGTGAAATGAAAAGAGGCATAGCCTCATACAGAATTTAGAGTTCCTATTTATAGAGGATAGGAAACCCTAGGGTTACATTGACTCGCACATCTGCTATTACAAAAATACCCCTAAGAAAAGACCTAGTCAACGATACGCGCACCGTCACAATTTTCCACACCGACACGGGCTCTAAAAGGCTGCGGTTCTGCGGCCAAAGGCATGCTTTGGCCGCGGTTCCGCGGCCAAAGAGTGGTCTTGGACTCAGAGCTTTTGGGTGCTGATTCTTGACCCTTTTTGCTTCCTGTATTTTTAGTACTTTTCTCAAATGGGCTTCTAGGTTGGTTCCAGATCTTCAGTGAACAATTTGCAATGGATTTTTAACCGTTCGCTTTGAGTCGATGTCTTGAATCTTGCTTTGTGAATTGTTCCTTATGTAGGCTTGATCAAGATTCTCTGTTTGTTGGTTAAAGTCCACATTTTCATCGTCTTTACATCGTTTTCACTGTTTCCTGTCCAAGAACCTGTAACCTGTAACATGTAGCAGACATGAGTCAAAAGCACCTGTTTTTATTCTTAAATGCATAAGAATGGGGAATACAAAGTGCAATATTATGTTATGAACATGCACATATCTGGCAAGTTTCAGTTTCTTTAGAAACTCTCGATGTGATTTTTAGTCCATGCTCTTATGACCTTGACTTTGGCCAACAAATCATAAATCACATGTCAAGTTCTACCCGTCATTATCCAGGTTAATTTGAACCCACCCGTACCTACCCTTAACTTTGGCCAACAAAGCAGTACGACTGTCCCAAACCAACGCATCTATCTATCCAACAGAAAAGTAACAAATAGCTACCATACACTATGCATTGACTTTGGCCAACAAACATAGCATGAATACTAAGTGCTCCCCGTCTGAAATGACGGAGGGCTATGAATGGTTTTTGGCGAAAAACCTTTAACGTAATGAACTTGATATCGTTGAAGGAACCGGATAGCTTTTTATAAAAATATGGTGACAAAAACCTTTGCTAAAGAGGTCACTCCCGGTGAAGGGATCTCGCCTCTTTCCCCATAGAATGAGATGCAGGATATTCCAACTGAATACCATGATGCATAGCAAAAGGCAATCGGCTATAGTGAAGTTATTACCCTGACGCAAACTTCTGTCCAAGGGGTCACTCCCGATGAAGGGATCTCGGACCTTGCCTCGTCGACTGAGGTGCTGGATATTCATAACCGAATACCACTGTGCAAAACAAAAGAGAACGTCCTTGCAATAACAGCTTTTTTAAAAAAAAATATTCCAACAACATCAGAATAGGTTTGTTTAGCTTGCATTGATCCGAATCAATGCAGTCCCATCAATTAATCACACCATAAAAGAACGAAAATATGATGCACGTATATGCCATCCGCATTCGCCACTGGGTCCCGTCATCACCTGTTAGGTTACTTAACTAACGACAGAGCGGGGACTGGACTAGCGCGGGTGTAAAACATATACAACATCTACTAGTATATATATCAATATATAATATTCGCTCAAGGCGTGATAAAAAATGCAACATCACAGAAATGTAATAAGTATCACAGAACAATACAGATAACTGGGATCCCCGGGTTTCATAGAGCCGCTACTGAAACCCGACGTTCCCCTGGTCGTGTGGATAGCCCGTGCAATGAAATCCTAGACTCCTACGGGCGCGGCAAGTTACTCGCCAAAACCTGAAGCGAGGCAGCCCTCTTCAACGACGTGAATGGACCACCCAGCACTTCACGGAATCCGGTAACTTGAGCACCCCTCATTGGGTCAACCTGTACCCCCTACGAGTGTGGCGAATAGCCCGCCAATTCTAGAGTAAAGCCCCTCCGTCTCAAAGCCATGAGATGCGGGCCCGTTGCCCTCTAGAACCCGGCTATCCGTTCACCCCTCCGCGGGGTAATCCTAGTACAGAAAGTAAAATATACAACGGGTACATCGACCTCAGCCCGGTCGTGCCCCAAAAGAATAATATACAAACAGGCAGTGACGGCAGTCCACATGTCGGACGCTCGCCCCGCAATATCAAATGTACATATACAACCAAACTGTACTACCATTGCATTCAGGCTATCCACCACGATAAATCCACAATATCACAGTACAACACAGAACATCAACGAGAATGTCACGTTCGCAAATCCGTCTAAAAGAACTATAGCAATTAGACAGGATTTACCGATTAAATAACATTCACGGTCGCAGATATAATGTAAATACTGTGAACTAACATGTTAAAAAATTTCGATCGACAAAATTTCCCGAAGTGGGCCCCAAGTACAATACCCAGTACTCAAACAAATCTGGGCCCAAACAAAAAATACCAAAAACCCCATTTCTATGTCAGAGAGCAGTGCAGAAATTTTAGTGCAGAGAAAGCAAAACTTCCCGGCGGAACCGCAGCCAAACCAAGGGTGGGGCCGCGGTTCCGCGGCGTCACTGTAGCCTTGAGCTACTAAATTTTCACAGAACACTTAAAAAACCGTGCACGTATTTCTGCAATACACCAAATATTTTTTTGACAACTAAAAAATTTCGACAGAAACTGATGCTCGGAAATGCGGTTTTTGAAATTTTCGTTCGATCGAAGTTCTAAACACGTTAGAGCAAGCTAGTAAAGGTTAATGGCATGGCTCTGATACCATGTAAGTCTACGATAGCGCCCCGGCCGTCTGTCCGAGGCCAAAATGCGGAAACAAAAACTTTTCTTTAACTAGAAAACGGCGCTATCGTATACTTTTTCCCCGGATCGGACCATTAACCTACTACTAGCAAACTAGAGAAAGGGTAGAGAGGCTATACCGAGCGATCCGTGTCC
This sequence comes from Agapanthus africanus, assembly GCA_030015575.1. NCBI lineage: Eukaryota > Viridiplantae > Streptophyta > Magnoliopsida > Asparagales > Amaryllidaceae > Agapanthus > Agapanthus africanus. The sequence goes on along the minus strand of CM057338.1, from coordinate 822,270,415 downwards.
TTCGGTCTTCGGCCACCATCCCAAGCTCTTCGCGGCATCTCCGGTCTCGATCTCCTCGTCGGAAAGGGCACCACATCGAGAAGTCTTTTTACGGGCTCCCACCTCTGAACCGAGGCAACGCGGAAACGAAGTTGGCAAGACGACGTGTCCATGATTACTGTAGAATATACGTAGAAACCTTTGTCTCAAGGGGTTATTAGAAGTTGCCATCTTGCAGTGGAGAAGAAGATGTGAACTTTGGAGATGGGCTAAGGAATTTTGTGGCAAGAAAATGAGAACAAAATTCCCCACCCAAAATTTGGATAGCCCACCCAAACTAGTGGCCGACCATGATAATAGAGGAGAGAGAAAAGGTGATCATGAGCAAAAGGAAATGGATGATAACCATGAAAATGAGTCACAACAAAGTCTAATCATAAAAACCCATCACCAATCCCATCTCAAAAAGCAAGTAATGATGAACCATCATGAAGCAACCATGTGCCACAAAAACCACCCTCCATTTTGTAAAAGCCACTTTTACAAATAACCCCCTCCATGGAAAATTCAGCCAAGGAAAGAAATAAAGGAAAACTGGCCGAAACGGAATGCAAACTGGCAATTTCAAAAAGAGATCCCGTAATAAATTACAGGAAAACCCCGCGACTGTATATACATACCCGTATTTGTATTGTGACCGAATACAAATGCAATGAGATAAAATCTACACTGTATAATACTAGGATCCGGCTTAAACCAAAGCCTGTCAGTATTATCCGTCCGATCATGATCCGTGCAATATCGCACGTATATGATCGAACGCTGCCATATATCATACGACCTCTACAGCGTTTCACCCGAAACTTGAGAAACTGTCTGTGGGGGACTCTAAAGACTCGTCAATACTTTGGCTGTGAATTTAACCACTATCACGTCAGAGGTATTAGCCGTACGTAACGAGCTACCAGGTATTGACCAAAAGGGGGGTTGATGAGCGAACTCATCCTGACACCTTACTGAGCCTGTCAGTGACAATATCCGTACAGTCCGGTCCGTTCGTTTATTAGCATCGCATGTCGGGCCTAGGGGGTTGGTAAAAGTCAGACCCCCAAAAGCGCTACAAGTGGTGTCGGAGTGTAGCCCAGAACACCCTAAGATACTACTGGAATACCTACCAGTAAATCTCCTGCTTTGGCCAAGGACTTCGTGTAATGGCTCTCCTAGACACAGCGCGATCTCACCCCCAATACCGGGAGAGACGAAACCCCTGCCGATCCGCTCACTGCCTCCATGTGGCTCGAGACTGTACCCAACTAAAACCTGTTTGCACGACTCCTTTGAGCCGTGGTAGGGTAGTAATCAAAGCACAGTGGGAACTCACATGAGACAAATGACGATCTCAGGTCGATGAACTAACCTGCACACATGTCACCAGGGAACTGCTATCTGACGTCAGGTATAATACCAACTAGCATGTTCCCGGCGAGTCCTGTCTGGTGTACTCATAACCCAATGAGCACCTGTATACATCTTAGGTGATCCAACTGACACTAATGGCTTGTGAGACCGGCCACCGCCCTTCGTCGGGGTCTCGACTGTATACACCAGTCAACTAATGGAGTATCGATGCCCAGTCTCGAAACTCCCACGACTAGGGACCACTTTAAGGACGTGCTTATAAACCCCAGCTCCCACGTATATGATCGCCATCATACTGCTGGCCGTCAAGCAAGAATCCTAAGGGCTCTATCAACGCGCAATAGTGACCTGTAAGGTCACTGAAGCAGTGCACGATGATAAAGATAAACCATGGTAGCATACTATTTTCTATCAACGTGCAATAGTGAATTACAATGTCACCTAAAGCATGTACACGATGATAAAGACAATCTAGATAGTATACAAACCACTCGAGTAAGACTGTCCTACCGGTATAGGTCCTCCCTCAATCATTGCAATCACATGCCTGCGATCCAATAATTGACTCTGAAGGCACTATATCCAACACTGGTAGTCAAGTACTCATCTTAAGGGCTTTATCAACATGTAACATAGAGACAATAAGTGTACATGTGTAAGTCTACGGTAGCGCCCCGGCCGTCTATCCGAGGCCAAAATGTGGAAACAAAAACTTTTCATAAACTTGAAACTGGCGCTAACGCAGACTTTAATCCCGGATCGAACCATTAACATTAACTAGCAATCTAGAAGAAGGTTAGAAAGGCTATACCGATCGATCCGTGTCCTTCGGCCTTTAGCCACCATCTTCAGCTCCTTGCGGCATCTCCGATCTCGCTCGATCTTCGGTCTCCTCGTCGGAAAGGGCACCATATCTTCGAATCCTTTTACGGGCTCCCGCTTCTAACCGAAGCAACTCGAACACGAAGTTTGCTAGCCGACGTATCCAAGGTGAAGTAGAGAATGTGTGTGATCATTTTGTCTCAAGCATCCATTGATTCTCAACACATGAGAGTGTATGGATGGAGGTTGAAGATGATGCCATCGTGGAAGTAGTGAGCTAGAGGAAGAAGAAGAAGAAGAGCCTTTTTTCTTTTGTTATTGTGTTGCAATGAGAAAAATGAGAGCAAGCATAATAATACAAGAGCTAACCCCACTCATATGGCTGCCCTCTCTCTCTTCACCTTTCATTTCAACACAATAATCACTCAATTAACATGACATGTTCACAAGAAAAGAGACCATGAGTCACCAAATTGAACATGCCACATTAATTGCACCTCATGATGAAATCCACTCACAATTTCCACCATTTGTAAACATTAATCCAAATGTTTACAACAATAAAAAGATATGGCAACATCTAAAGTAAACTCGTGACGGATCACAAGGATACTCCTCACCTGTATATACATACCTGCATCCGCATTCCGACTGAATGCGAATGCGATGAGACTAAAGTAATCCAACAAATCTAATACTAGGATCCGGCTTAAACCAAAACCCACTAGTATGATCCGTCCGATCATGATCCGTGCACTACTGCACGTATATGATCGAACCCTGCCATAATACCATACGGCCTCTACAACATTTCGCCCGAAACTTGAGAAACTTTCTGTGGGGGACTCTAAAGACTCGTCAATACTTTGGCTGTGGATTTAACCACTAGCACGTCAGTGGTACTAGCTGTACGTAACGAGCTACCAGGTATTGACCAAAAGGGAGGTCGATGAGCGAACTTATCCCGACACCCTACTGAGCCTGTCAGTGACAATATTCGTACAGTCCGGTCCGTTCGTCTATGAGTATCGCATGTCGGGCCTAGGGGTTGATAAAAGTCAGATCCCCAAAAGCGGTACAAGTCGTGTCAGAGTGTAGCCCAAAACACCCTGAGATATTACTGGAATACCTACCCGTAAATCTCTTGCCTTGGCCAAGGACTTCGTGTAATGGCTCTCCTAGACACAGTGCGATCTCACCCCTAATACCGGAAGAGACGAAACCCCTTCCGATCCGCTCACTGCCTCCATGTAGCTCGGGACTGTACCCAACTAAAACCTGTTTGCATGACTCCTTTGAGCCGTGGTAGGGTAGTAATCAAAGCACAGTGGGAACTCACACGAGAAAAATGACCATCTCAGGTCAACGGACTAACCTGTACACATGTCACCAGGGAACTGCTATCTGACGTCAGGTATAATACCAACTAGCATGTTCCCGGCGAGTCCTATCCGGTGTACTCATAACCCAATGAGCACCTGTATACATCTTAGGTGAACCAACTGACACCAATGGCTTGTGAGACTGGCCACCGCCCCTCGTCGGGGTCTCGACTGTATACACTAGTCTACTGGTGGAGTATCGATGCCCAGTCTCGAAACTCCCATGACTAGGGACCACTTTAAGGATGTGCTTATAGACCACCCAACTCTCACGTATATGATCGCCATCATACTGCTGGTAGTCAAGCAAGAATCCTAAGGGCTCTATCAACGTGCAATAGTGATCTATAACATCACCTAAAGCATGTACATGATGATAAAGATAAACCAGATAGCATACTATCATCTCGCGTAAGACTGTTCTACCGGTATAGGTCCTCCCTCAATCATTGCAATCACGTGCCTGCGATCCAATAATTGACTTTGAGGGCACTATATCCAACAATCTCCCACTTGCACTCAGGGCTAATTATTGCGATGTCGCATACTCACAGCCCGTGTGATACCGAACACCCAACTCCTCTACTGATCAGTCTCACAAAGCCCGTTTGTGAAACTATTGCGTTCGAGGAATAGCCTCAGTGAGTGGATCCGTCCTGTTGTTTCTTTCTATGTCTCTCTTTATCTCAAGTTCGCGGAAGAATCCATCTCTTGAAATGAGCAATACCTGTCTTAGAATATGTCTGGATATCTGATGGGACCTAGTTCACAAATGAACTCCAAATCCAAACTTCTTAAGACTGTATCGTCAACCGAATTTAATCAGTATCCTGCGCCATACCTCCCTCAGTATCCTCTTGGACCACCTGTCCAAACTACTGCCCCTCTTCAGAGGGAAAACTATAACTCTGACAGTCACTCTGTCATCCAAGTCATCTTGGAAGCCTGGAATGATAACCGTCTCCCGAAGGAGGCTGTTGTTATCATATCCCTAGAACATCTACTTATGTTCTAAAACTGCTTCCGAATGTTTCTCCAGGATTGGATCAATATCAACTTATTGCATCTAGTGCAAAAACAACATCTGGTGTGGTACTTGACATCTCATGATTGACTCAATTGCCTAAGCGAGTGATATGTTAATCATGCACATCCCTCTCCTCTTTAGTCTGTAAGACACCTTTAGAGAGGGTGACTCCATCACCTGCAGGTATACCACCATGCCAGGAGTCGTCCATTTTAAAACACCTTTAGAATGCTGTCTAAGTACCCAGATTGGGAAACTACCCAAATCTAGATCTAAAACCATAGATCTAGTAACCAGAATGTCTGATATTATATCTATATCCTATGTGGAGAAACCACTGTGTGACAACCAAAGTATAACCGATCGTAGTATAGGAATTTCACTTCCTACTCTGTGTATGTCATCCAAATAGCAGGACATCACACCCTACTACCTTCTTAACAGATCCATCCTCTATTCTGATGAAGTCAAACCTATGACTGTCACATCAGAAATAGATGAACTATCTCCGCTATATCTGCTTTAGTCTATAAATAGACATAAGCTATTTGTCCACTATGCTTCCGTTGCTCCCACTGACTACGACAACCCTATGGCAGAGTCATATACTTATGCACTTCTAAAGCTAGTTTAGAACGACGCTATACTCATCTTCCTGCCGGGTCTCATAGCCTGGAACAACAGTGGTGTCAACTCTGGGTAAACAAGAACCTCCCTGTCACCGTCCTTGAGGCTACCGGAGTACCTCTCGAGTGCCTGAGGTTACCCACCATATCTGCGGAGTGGCCAATGGAATGTCAATCCAGATTGAATCTTTAGGTCCTATTAAATTTTCAGTAATCGTTTGCGGTTCTGGAATCACTTCCAGTTCTACCATACTCCCACTACTGCTTTCTGAAAAAATCCATTTTTATCAAAACTGTGGCGAGTCAAGAACAATATCTCTATTGATCTTCCAGATGGTAGAAAGTCAACCCTCATCATAGCCCGGGTTAACCCACAAACAACCATTACAGAAACGCGCCTTGAGTTATCCAGAGTCTGGTTTTAAGCATAAGCCGGACAACTCCCCGTACCTTAATATTGTTAAGATACGAACTATTCTATATCCAATATAGAAACAGAGGCACTGATTTAATTGGAACCAGATTCAAATCATGCAGCTGTCTCCAGTGCATGTCAACTAAATGGAAGGAGGCCGATCAGCGTTACTCAACTTAGGAATGCATCCAGATATGAGTAACCTGAAAGAGAAACAAGTTTCTCAAAACCATTACTATCAACTGAATACCGAATACAAGTATCTACATCTTCGATCACCTTGAAGAATCCTGATACTTGCAACACCTGATTCTCTACTTTATTCTTATACCTATAACTTCTCAAAACTTAGACCTTGTATTTCTATGAAACACTTGTCTAAAACTAGAGAAGTCACAAGTAAACAGAATATAGCACGAAGACCAACCCTTCTGTCCTAATGGACATTGGACAACATACAATACTTTATATAAGTCCCCTGAGTTGAATAACTTAAACCCTGTGCGTCGTAGGTTGAAAACTGTACTATGGTTATGAAGAATTACACCGTTGTTGAATGCTCCTTACCTAACCATCAACTGATATAAGTAAATGTCATGGACATAATTTCAAAAAGTTATATCTCACTTTATAAAAATAAACGTACAGATATATCAATTTGAAATTGGTGCATAACAACGGATATTCAAAACCAAATATTTGCCGTCCGGCAAACAACCCAGGCGATTTCCTCAAATATCACCAATTACAACGAATCCCGATATAATGAGGATGATCACCTAATTTTCAATAACTTACTCCCACTCATCATCTGTAAAAACCATACAGATGTGAGAATCAAACCTGGTAAATACATACCCTGGAGTAAGGGCTAATTGGGAAATCAGTTTTCTTTTAACAATACACAGTGAAACTGAAACATGTAAATGTTTCGAAGGGGTGTCCTGGTATTCCTAGTAATGCATCTTCCATTATCCAGATTCATGGCTGTAACCGTATATTTCTTTGCCATCTCTCCAAATCCCTTTATATGTCTTTACTCATTATCTTCTGTACACCACCTTTAGGCCAAATAGTTTTCTTCCTTCCCTACCATTTGGTACCAGCCTATGGTTTGGAAGAAGACTATCCAATAAGCATAATGGGTGTACTCCCCAATCCTAGGAGCACTCGCAACGCGAGAGAAGGTAAAGATAAAAGAATCTGAATAAACCTTATTCCTATTTCTCCTGAACCAGAATCCATCCCCGAACTGGAACAAGTCCCTTCGAGTTCGTATATAACCATACGATAGAGTATCCAATAAATTGTGGATGTTCGTAGTGATGCGGAGTGTTCTGGAGAAATACAAAGGTGAAATAGGAGTGGCGATGAAATACTTGGTTTGGTCGTGAATAGCAGTCGCAATTTACTTTGCCCTTTTTCTAATCTCTTTATTTGTCTTTACTTATTACCTTCTGTACACCGTACTTAGGCTAATCGGTTTTCTTCATTCCCTACCTTTCGGCACCTGCCTATGGTTTGGATGAAGACTATCCAATTAGCGTAATAGGTGTACCGTCCTAATCCAAGGAGCACTCGCAACCTGAGAGAAGGTAAAAGGAAAAGACAACTGAATAGTCCTATTCATTTTCTCCAGAACCGGAACCATCCTCGAATCCGGAACAAGTTCCTTCGAGTTTGTATATAACCATACGATGGTTTTATCCAATAGAAGTGGATGTTCGTAGTAATACGGGGTGTTCTGGAGAAAAGGGTAAAAGTAGGAGTGGCAATGAGGTATGCAACTCTGACAATCCAAAAGCTAGTGTTTTAAGAAGATTCGGTTAATCTTGGTCACTGAGTCATAGTCTAGGGTCGGGCCATGGTCGCTGCCAAAGAGAGAGAGAAAAGAAACACTCTGCGTGCACTCTAACCTAGATCAGAACGGTTATCAATTTATCTAATCAGGAAACCTCCCACTGTAACCTCAAATTCTCCTCCAAACCTGAAATAAGAATTAGTCGGGATTACCTGAGGAGTAAACCAACTCATCAGTGGGAATTGGGATCCAACTATCATCGCATGATAACGTGATGGAATCCACTCACGTTATCATACTCCAGAAGGTATGCGCATATCTGGCAAGTTTCAGTTTCTTTATGTCACGACCCGAAATAGCACGTGACTGGCCCTTGAATCATATGAAGTCTATAGGACCTTATCTAATCCAAGTAAGCTAAAAGCCCAGAAATCTAAAACCATTTTAATAACAAATGAAGGAAAACTAGTTTTAAAGAAGTGAAGAAAACATGTTTTAAAAACAAGGTTTTTAAATAAGTAAGTCGAATATGCATTTTTATAATCTATAGTTTTTTTAAAAAATTTCGGCAGAGTTTTCTTTGTAAATACTGGCCCCAAACGGGGTACAACATGAATAATATATATATATATATACAATGATAAAAGGCATCCCCAAGCGGGAGCTAGCTCTTCGTCAATCGACGGTCACAACCACGCAAGCAGTAATATACAACGCCGAAGGGTGAGGATCAAACTCAAAAGAAACTCAAAATATCAAGAAAACCATAATACTACATTGCGCGACTCTAAGGTCGAAATAATACACAACTGGTTTTCTAAGTTTGAAACAATATACATGTTTGGTTGATGGAATTACTAGATACAACAGAATAAAATAAATACAAGGATGGTCACGATGCGAGTGAACCCACCTACCAAAGCAATCACCCAAAAGGAAGTAGTGTGCCAGAAAACCCGCAATAAAACCTGTACGGCAAAACCTGCAAGAACTGTGGCACAACGGGGGTGAGTTGCCAACTCGTGAATAGAAAACATCATAGAGCAGAAATCGTATGTATGACACAATTCTAGGTCAATACGATCAAATATATATATAAACCTCAATGAATAAGTCTGAAGCATGAAAAGGTGGCCAGGGTAAACATCTATACATAAGTGTAATCCCATGTGCTCGTGTCAGTGCCTCAGGTAACGACATATCATAAATATGAGGTATGATCAATGTAATCAACATGAATCAATGTCAACTATATCATGCAGTCTATAAGTATGTGGATATCATCCAACTATGTAATCAATGTCTGTAATGTATGTGGATCTCATCCACGTATCTCCCAAAGACAATAAACATCATGCATGTAAATATCATAAAGCATATGCATGGAAGTATGAGAATTTAAATCAACATGTGTCACTCGTGACATATCAAAATCATGGAACCTGAGTGTCTAGTATCGACACTCGAAAACATCATGAAACCTGTGCCCAGCATTGGCACGTAAATCATCATATATATATAGGGCTCCATCAGTCCGGATCGGCCCGTCTCATCTCACAACGCCGGTCGGTATCCTCCAGATATCCGCCGAGCTCAAATACAATCACCGGTAGGTAGTACTCCCCTGCTAGGCTCACCGTCTAACATATACGAGTTTTCTTGCCCCGGGGTACCTCACCGGGTCCACCATGTACCCGCAGAAGGTGCCTACCTCTCCTCGAATCGGGTTTCACATGTCGCTCTCAGAACCGAGAAAATACATGGTGGACGCACTAAAATATCATATCAAGGGTAACCGGGTTTTTAAAACAATGCATACCCTCTTTTGAAATACCCACGGTTCCCAAATTCAGAAATATCATGCAAACAACATATCTCAATGCGTATAATCATAAAGCATGATGTTTGCGACATGTAAAAGAAATGTAAGCATATCAGTATATCATGCAACATGGAATAGTAATATGCACATATTGAGGGAACCCACTCTTTTAAAATGAATCAGTTTTAAAGAGTATCTTGCGTTTCCCAAATCTCAAATCAAGCCAGAATCATCTAGGTATGTGCAAATACGTATGTATGCAAGAATGGGTGTACAATATTTATGTACACAAGTATGAGTATACAATATGTGAGTACACAAGTATGAATGTACAATAGGTATATGCACGAGTATGGGTGTACAATATGTAAGTACACAAGTATGAATGTACAATAGGTATGTGCACGAGTATGGGTGTACAATATGTAAGTACACAAGTATGAGTGTACAATATGTAAGTGCGCAAGTATGGGTGTACAATAGGTATGTGCACAAGTATGAGTGTACAATATGTAAGTGCACAAGTATGACATGCAAGGGGTCATATCCTGAATGCAATAGTCCTACAGTGTAGTAACATGGCAATTATCGATGATGAAATGTGTGAGCCGGAAAGCAGGTGTACGTGGAACATACGCATCATCGATAATGGTGCTGGTGTCCTAACAGCATGGTTTTAATATAGCAATAAACATATTTAAGCATCCAATATGATGCGAAAAGCAAGAATATGCGGTAGATGAATAATAAACACAACAGTGCAGAATCTATATCAGTGTATCTATGTCATACTGTTTTGCCATTTGAAAGAAGACGAATCGGGGTTTTTAGGAAAATAAGGGCTACGGTGTTTTTAAGAAAAGATGCGTCTTTTGAAAATATCCGTAGAATCCCTTGCTTGTCTTTAAAATACTCCCGATTCGCTAGTTTTTTAAATAGGTATGACACCGGTCTAGCCCAACATCTACTAAGAAAACTACAGATCTAACTAACAAGCTAATCGGGAGGGATATGGAAACCACCTAAATCTGAGTCGATACTTATATATACATATAAATATAATAGTCGGTGATCCCGCCTCAAAGGTACCGCGTACGATACAATATCATATGACATTCTCGAGTCATGAGTGCGGATCTTATCATCAAATAAAGCTCGTACGGTAAATCATCGTACGGCATCCCAAATTTGGGTACGGGTCAGTATCACAATCATCTCATCAACTATCTGGTATCTTTATCGTCATATCACATGATCTGGGGTACTGATCTAGGTCTAGTACAACCGATACCATCTATGTAAACATAAGTGCGTGTGTAAAACACACGTCCAAAGGCCCGCTAAAATCTCATGTCGTATCCCAAATACGACCCACATCATATCACCGATCTCATGGCACTATGCCCAATCTCATCGACTCATCTCCAAATATCATCCACTATCCTCATCATCCAGGTATAACTATAACAAGTAAGCATGTGTGTGCGTGTGGGTGTAAACCTATTCTAGGGTTCGCAACTAGGAAACTATACTGGTTTACTTCTAAACCCTAATCTATCCATTGTACACCTAATCACATCTAGAATATCCATAACATACTTAACGCTATCATACATATATATATAGTATATATATAGTATATTAAATATCGAACTGCGGGGGTGCTATACGCCATCCACCCGACTTCCCCCATAGATATAATCTATTCACCTTGTATCCTGCATGTCGGTGTCGATGTCGCCTTCATCTTCTTCGTCATATGAGGCCCTCGCGAAATTACCTACAAAGATAACACAATCGCAAACGCACATTAAAATCACATCGGAAAACCAAAACGACATGCTAAGGCCTATAGGATAGAACCTATGGACTACGCTTTCAAAACAATCAAACAACACTCGATATCGTCGTACAAATGTCAAGTGATCGAGGTAAAACACAATACTAGAAATCCAGAATTCAAAATACGCAAAACGAAACTCCGAATCAAAACAGCAACTCAGGAAAAAGGTCCCAGATTTCACCCTAGGTCAAATTGGTCAATTTTGCATATACCAAGGGTCTAGTTTACATGAGATAAAGCTACAGAACCAACACGAATCACATCCTCACTGGTCTGGCCATAAATTGCGCCCAGAAGGAATTTATTTATGGCCATGGTTGAGGGTTAGGGGCTAGGGTTTTGGTGGTAGCTTCCTAGGTGCCTGCATGTCTCTCTGTGTTTGCTAAATAATTTTCAGAGTCTCCGAGTGATAGCAGATTTCATTTAACATCCACAGAATCCACAATTTTCCAATATCGGGTTTTCTAAATCCGTATTCCGGGGTTTTAGTCTCTGGTTTTAGGTCTGGATTCTAGCACTAGGGGGTTTGTGAGGCCTCTATTGAGCTCAATTTCCCATCATAACTCTCAAATTCCAATAACCCTAACTAGAATTTTCCAAGTTAACCCAAACCACACAATATCGGTTCTAATCTAACATGGGGTTAAAAATAATGGAAATACTAAGCTAAAGGTTCAGAAAATAACTCATTTGGCAACTCCAAAATTTTCTTGAGTTGCCCCAAAGTGTCCAAAATTTGATTTTTCTTGGTCCAATGTGCTTCCCTTGAGCTTGTGCATCTTTTTAATGAAATGGGATTTGGATTTTGCGGTGTTTTTCATTGAGTTTTGGGGGGTTTTGTGGAGAAGGAGGGAGGGGCAGCAGCAGCAGCAGCAACATGAGGAAGGGAGAGGAAATGAGTGAAAGAAATGATGAGGGAATGGCTCAAGACATGGGTTGACCCCTCACCCACTCTTTCTCTCTCTAACCCATACCTCTTATTCTAATCTTTTCTTTTTCTTTCCTATTTTCCTTCTCTCGTAAATAGTAACCCCAAAACAAAAGCCATGCACCCAAAAACATGTAGTAAAATGCAACAAGTCTTAAAAAAAGATATGGTGCATGTTTGCACAAATTACGCTTAAAGCGCGATTAGTGATTTTTAAGCGCGATTAGCGATTTTTTCTCGCGATTAGCACTAAATTGGCATATACCTAATCATAAAAACTTAAAATTTGCATAATTCACTTAAAACACCCTCTTTTTAGTAATTTTTATAATTTTCCAAATTTTTCCCAAATTTATCGGTATTTAATTATACCGCCTTATTAAAATATTCAATATTTTACTATTAAATTATAAAAATTCCCAAAAATAATATTTTATTTTTTTGAAATGTTACAATCTTCCCCACTTAAAGAAATTCGGTCCCCGAATTTAAATTTAAACCTCTCAAGTACTAAAACATTTCAATAAAAAGTCCAAGTCGTCGGGGCTCCGAAATCATCAATGCATAAAACGCATCATAGCGCATTGCATGCGCATGAAGAATGAGCAGATAACTCAAAAACAAAGCTCCGTCAAGCATCCCGCGATCATTGGAGTCATGGTAAAGACAAAAATATCAAATCCAAAATAAAACCAATCTGATATAAATCAGAACTATATATGTAAACATCAAATCTATACATGTAAATATCTGAAGGAAATGCATGCCAAACCTTTTCATGTTGCTGTGCTATGCGCGTATCGCGGCACAGTGGCGGACGTCTATTGTAAGAAAATAGCTATATAAATACTTATCCTTGTTTAATATGTACGTCCCGCCGTTTTTGAAAACAATTTAGAAGGGTTTCCTTATTTAAACGTTTCGTGACATATCAGACACGTAGGTAAATACTTAGACTATAGCTCCCTTTTTGGAAATCCCTTCGATAACTATCAATGCATGCAAAATATATCCAGGTACTGTCCTCTGACTAGTCCTGCTCAGTACGAAACATATAGCAAATATCATAAAAACGTACTGCTCCATAAGAAATCGATCCCAAAATGTATATAAGAATACCCTGTGCGTCTAGTGCGCACGGAAATCAAAATCCATATATGTGCCATACATGTGCACAGAAACAACCTCTAGGTGCAACGGGTGTGCATGAAACATCTGTCATAGGCAACATGTGTGCCTGGCAGCAAAATCAGGTGCATCTGATATGGACGAAGAATATCAATTTAGTGCATCTGGTGTGCGCCAAAATCGCATCTCAAAACGTGCGCTCAACACGCGCGAAAATCCAAATCGGGTGCATCCATCATGCATAAATAAAATCTAAATCATATGCATCCAACATGCACGAAATCACGAAATCCAATATCAAGCGTCGATCATGTGCAAGAATCCAAAAGATGTGCACAGAGTGCACAAAATCAACATCAATATCAAAATCAAAATCGACGGTATACAATACGGCTCAATCCAAATCAGGTATACCGCAGTATATAAGCTCACAACCATGTGCATCAGCGTGCACAAATCAAATCAAAACACTAAAAGTGCATGTAAACGATGCCGAAGTCATAAGTCTGTTAGTGTATATGCCCTAGAGGCCATTACTGTATCATACTAGCTTGTATATTACTTAATGGAAGCTTGGGATATTCACAGTTGTATTGACAGTCTTGCTCAAAATGGTAGTATGCTACTTGGTTTGTCTCTACTTCAATATGTGCATGTGTTTCTTTTAGCATATCGCTTATATACATATTAGTGGAGCCCTTAGGATCTTTTCTTGATTACCAGCGTTGTGATGGCAGTCACACTTGTGGGGGCTGGGTAATCTATAAGCACATCCTTATATAGGTCCCTAGTCGTTGGACTATCGAGACAGGGCATCGATACTCCGGAGTAGACTAGCGTATGCGCTTCTCATCCCAGCAGGGGAGATGGTCTGTCCCACAGCCATCAGTATGTCGTACTGGTGATAGTATGCGGGTGCTCGTTAGGTTACGAGTACACTGGACAGGACTCGTCGGGGACTGTTGGTTGGTATTATACCTATCGTCAGTTATCAGTTCCCAGGTGACATGAGTACAGCTTAGTCCGCTGACTTGACACTGTCACTTCGCCTTGAGTGTGTTCCCACTGTACTTAGATTACTACCCTACCACGACTCAAAGGAGTCATGCAAACAGGTAGTAGTTGGGTGCAGTCCCGAAGCACTTGGAGGCAGTGACGGTTAGACTGGATTCGTCTCTCCCGGTATTGGGGGTTGATATCGCGCTGTGTCTAGGAGAGCCATTACACGAGTAGTCCTTGGCCAGGGCAAGCGAGATATATTGGTAGGTTTCCAGTGTTATCTTAGGGTGTTCTGGGCTACACTCCGACACGACTTGTACCGCTATTAGGGGACTGACGTTCACCGCCCCCTAGGCCCGCCATGCGATGTATCAGACGAACAGACTGGACTGTACGGAGATTGTCACATACAGGCTCAGTAGGAGTTCGGATGGGTTTACCTCATCGGCCTTCTTATCGACATCTACCTGGGGACCGTTACGTACAGCTAGTGCCACTTGCGGTCTGTGGTTAAACCCACTGCCAGCGTAGTGTCGAGTCATTAGAGTCCCACACAGAGAGTTTCCCTGCACTGAGTGAAACGTGTAGAGGCCGTATGGTTTTACGGCAGGGCTACGATCACTTACGTGCACTTATGTACGTATGCTGTTCGGGCAGGAAATACTAGTGGGCTTTGGTTTAAGCCAGATCCTAGTATTGCACAGATGGATTTGTTTTGTCTTCTGTGCATTCGCATTCTACGGAATGCGGATGCGGGTGTGTATGCACAGTTTTGAGGAGTGATGAAGGAGGAGGTGCCCCATTAGGGTTTTGGCAGTTGGTTCGGCCAAAACAGTAATGTGCAGGCTCATTAGGGTTTTGACAATTCGTTTGTTCAAAACCATTATGAGCCGGAGACATTGTTTACTAATCCTTTTAGTGATAGATTTGTGATGGCTAATTACATTGACCATTTGACCACTTAGACCTCTCTTGACTTTGTTGACCCGTTGACCGTGTTGACCATTGACCTTCAAGAGAGGTCTACACTCTTCCTTGATTTTCCTTTTAATTCTTGAGTTATGAAAATGGTCAATTCAATGTAGCATCAACTTTATCATGATAGGATTAGTAATGATGATTTTGGTGTATTATTGCAACCATGGTTCATTTGCTTTAGTTAATCTTTTTCATTATTCTCTTCTCATTCTCTCTCTTGAAATGAGAAGAAAAGAAAAGCTCCATGGTTGCTAAGTTTTCTCCTTCATCTTCCTCCTCTTGAAAATTCTTTTGATCTCATGTGTTGAGAGAAAAAGAATCCATATAGACAAACACTTCCATCTTTCTCTTCTACACAACCTAAGGCATTTAGATTAGTAATCTCTTAGCCCTAGTTGCCTCGGCTTGAGGTGGAGCTTAGTGTACTACTCTCGGGTGGATCGTCTTCGACTCAAGAAGGCCGCGGAGGTGACCAAGACCCGGATCGACCCTCGGAGCGTGAATGGACGAGCCAGACAGCGGAGAGAAGACCCGAAGGACCGGTTCCGTAAGGTATACTTTCTACAGCATAGTAGTTAAAGGCTCTAGTAGTTTACTAGTTTCTAGTTTAGCCAAGATCCTTGCTTTTGAGTCCATGTTGCCTTGTGCCAAATTATTGTTTTTCGCCGTTTCCGCCTCCCCGTAAGAACCGGGGTGAGCAACGTGGACTTACAGTGGTATCAGTGCCTAGCTAAACATAAACTAGTAAGTTAGCAAAGTGTTTAGAATATCGATCGGAAAAAAGTCGCAATACACGTCCGCAAAACCTCAAGTTTCTGTCGATTTTTATACCGCTCAAAAAGTGATTTAAAATATATGAAAAATCGTCTCAGAGTTTTGTAAAAACACTGCAGAAAAACGATCCAGTGATTCGATCAAACCGCCGCGGTTCCGCGGCAATGACATGTTATTGCCGCGGTTCCGCGGCCGATTTAACGCGGCAGTGGATCAGGTTTTGTGCAGTGTTTTAGTTTGGCTGTTTTGGGATTTTTAAGACATGTTTTTCCTACCCAGATTTTCCAGAGAGCAAATTGACTTTCGGGGTGGTTAAAAATCCGTATTTTGATCGATATTCCGTAGATTTTGGCTAATAGATATTATCTGTGATGTGATATATGTATTGAACGTCCGCTAATGCTATACGTCGATTAGTGGGGGTTATACATATCTGTGATCTGTAATGTTGATGGTTTGTGGATATGAACTCGGTGGATTGTCGCGGATGAATAGCCGGGGTGGATGTGAGATGAGAGTTTCTTTTTCTTTCATTCATGTAATATGTAATTTGATGTAATATTATTTGTATGGCCGCACAACCGGGTCGGGGTTGTAGCCGTCATTGTATAATTTCTTTTTACTGTTTTTGCTCCTAGGATAGACCCAAGGTGGGGTGCACAAACTACCGGGTATCTCGAAGTGCCGAGGGGCCTACTCACGGGTTGAGGGAGGTTGCTTCGCTTAGGGTACTTGGCGGGTAGTTTGCCGCACCCGTAGGGGTCTAGGATGGGGTATTGGCTATTCATCGCGACCGTGTAATCCGCTTTTCGTTGCAGGCTTGAACGAATCGCGGATTCCAAGTATATCCAAAGTGTTCATCTGTGATCTGTAATGGCTCTCCTTGCTATATATCTATATATGATATCTATTTAGGTGTTGCTTATGTTTTGCATCCGCGCTAGTCCAGCCCCCGCTCTGTCGTTAGTTAAGTAACCTAACGGGTGATGACGGGGCCCCGTGGCGAATGCGGATGGCATAAGCGTACACCATATTTTGGTTGTTTTCTGCAATGGTAGGATTAAATGATGGGACGCATTGGAATTAATGCAAGAAAATAAACCAAGTAAAAGTCGTTGGAACACTTTCAAAACCACTCGGTTCTTTTCAAAAACCAGCTTTTAAACGCGGAACTTGAACCACTCCTTTTTAAAAGCTATCTCGTTCCATCGATTATATCAAGTTCACTACGTTCAAGGTTTCGCCAAAACCATTCGTAGCCCTCCGTCGTTTCGTATGGATAGTCAATAGTATTCAAGCTGTGTTTGTTGGCCAAAGTCAAGGCACAATGTTTGGTAGCTATAGGGTATTCATATGTAGCATAGATAGATGCGTTGGTTTGGGACAGTCGTACTGCCTTGTTGGCCAAAGTCAAAGGTATGTGCGGGTGGGTTCAAATTAACCTGGATAATGATGGGTAGAACTTGACATGTGACTTATGATTTGTTGGCCAAAGTCAAGGTCATAAGAGCATGGGGCAAAAATCCACATCGGGAGTTTCAAAAGTACTGAAACTTGCTAGCGCTGCATACCATTTGGAGTGTGATGATTCTGGTAGGATTCCTTCAGTTTTGTCACGCGATGATATTTGGATCCCGATCCTACTGTGAGTATATGCTACTCCTCGGGAACTTTTTCACTTAACGATCAATGCTATAAACCAAGTAGGTGTCTAGAAAGGTGTTAGCGGGGCTACGCCCACAGGGAAAAGAGGTTACTTAATTAAGGAACTTCGCGAAAGCGTTGGAAAACCTCCCTCGAAGTACCAACACTGGCCTGGCTGAACGGTTAAGCAAGTATTGTACGGTGAGATTGATCCTGACTGATTCTTTCTTTATGGTTTGAGGAGGGATTCGAGAGACAGTGGGAGCCATCCTGTTTAGATAAATTAAAAACCAATCTAAACTTGCAAGAGCATCATGCTATGTGTTTTCTTCTCTCTCTCTTAATTGCAGCGACCCAGTGACCGCACCTAGGTTACATCTAGATAATAAAATGACTGAATCTGACTGTTATGACTGGCAAAGGTCTGTCCAGATGTCCATTGCCCATGACAAGCTGGGACAGCCCTTAACTAATCCAACCCCTGCCGTCTCAGGTCCAGCTTCCCCTGTCATGGATATTCATATCCATAGGACATCGGAATAAGATTGTGCGAAAGCCAAGTGCCTCGTGTTAGCCTCAGTTGATGGTACATACCAGAGGCAGCACGAGAAGATAGACTCAGTTTCTATCTTCCTCTATAACAAAGATTTATATGGAGAGCAATCTCGTATCGCAAGATATGAGACCTCGAACGAATTGCTTCTAGCAAGGTTGGCTATCGGGTCATCTGTAAGGGACCTGAAGACCACGTTGATGAACGGGTCAGATGCTGACTTAGTTCAACAGTCTCTACCTACTGCCCTGAAGGAAACCAGGGAAGTAGAAAGAAAGGGAAGGGCAGAAGTTTCGGGAATGGATATAGTAAAAGAGGGATGTTCCTATTGTTACGGGAATGAACATGGGCAGAAGGATTGCAGGGCTAGTATAGCCAGTAGCCAGAATTCGAAGCATGTTGTGGTTTCGGCTTCGGGTGTGTTTGTAATAGAGAACTGTATGTCAGTTAACCCTACTTCCTGGGTATTGGATACCGGATCAGGATCTCATATCTGTAATTCGTTACAGGCTCTGAGAAATCATAGGGTTATCAAGAAAGGTGATATGACTCTCAGGGTTGCTAACAGAATGAGCATGTATACTGAATCCATAGGGGAATATCATCTAGGACTGACAACTGGGCAGATATTGATTCTGCGTGACTGTTTTTATGTACTGGGTGCGACTTGTAATATCATATCTGTATCCTTACTATCTAAGGAAGGATATGATTTTACTTTTGTAAGCGATGTAGTTAATATCCACCTAAATCAAGTACTGATTGGGTCAGGTACATTAAAAAATGGTATATACGTTTTGAATCAAGCTCAGGTCTTCAGTGTCCAGAACACACTTAAAAGAAAGTCTCCGGATTTAAATCAGGCTTTCTTATGGCATTGTAGACTGGGTCACATTAATGAGACACGGTTAACAAAGTTACATAAAGAAGGATACTTGGATCCGTTCGAGTACCAGTCTTATGCCACTTGTGAATCTTGTCTCATGGGAAAGATGACAAAGACTCCGTTCACTGGACACGGAGAAAGAGAGAGCGAGCTCTTGGGACTCATACACAGTGACGTGTGTGGTCCAATGTCTATAAATGCGCGAAGTGGTTATTCATACTTCATTACTTTCACAGACGATTTCTCTAGGTATGGATATGTCTTCTTGATGAAGCACAAATCCGAGGCCTTTGAGAAATTTCAAGAATATAAGAATGAAGTTGAAAAACAAACAGGCAAAAGTATCAAGACACTGAGATCTGATCGAGGTGGTGAATACTTGAGTGCTGAGTTTCTGGGCTACTTAAAAGAGAATGGAATTCTCTCTCAGCTTACTCCTCCATACACACCACAACACAACGGTGTATCGGAAAAGCGGAATCGAACCCTATTGGATATGGTTCGTTCCATGATGAGTAAGGCTGAGTTACCGCGATCTTTCTGGGGTTATGCACTAGAATCAGCTGCATATCTTTTGAACCAAGTTCCAACTAAGACTGTGCCTACTACACCATATCAGATGTGATGTGGGAAGAAACCCTATCTTAATCACATTAAGACATGGGGATGTCCAGCTTTTGTAAAAAAGCAGCATGCGGACAAGCTCGAGGTACGTTCAGTACAGTGTAAGTTTGTGGGATACCCAAAGAACTCCAAGGGGTATCTTTTCTATTACGCAGAGGAATAGAAGGTTTTTGTTTCTCGTCATGCCCGCTTCTTGGAAACTGAGTTTTTGGAAAACCAGATAAGTGGGAGCGCAATAGAACTGGAAGAAATTCCAGAACCACAAGCTATTACTGAAAGCTTAGTAGAACCAGAGGGTTCGAAAGAACCGGACATCCCAGCGCCACTCCGCAGGAGTAGTAGGCAGTCTCATCCGCTCGAGAGATACTACGGTTTTCTCATAGACGGGGATAGAGAGGATTGCACCATGGATTATGGTGAGCCGACTAGCTTCCAGCAAGCCATTCAGAGCTGTGACTCGGTAAAATGGCTGGATGCAATGCGGACCGAGATGGAGTCTATGTACACCAATAAAGTTTGGACTTTGGACTTTGCTCCAGAAGGGGTAAAACCCGTAGGATGCAAATGGATCTTCAGAAAGAAGATTGGTGTAGATGGGCAGGTTGAAACCTATAAAGCTAGACTTGTTGCAAAGGGTTTTCGTCAAAGACTTGGTTTGGACTATGACGAGACTTTTTCTCCAGTGGCTATGCTGAAATCCATTCGGATCCTTCTTGCCACTGCTGCTTTCCACGATTATGAAATCTGGCAGATGGACGTAAAGACGGCTTTCCTAAATGGAAATTTAGAAGAGTGCGTCTATATAGATCAACCAGAAGGATTCATTCAGAGTGGGAGCAGCGGTAAAGTGTGCAAGTTGCTAAAGTCCATCTATGGACTGAAGCAGGCATCGCGGAGTTGGAACATCTGCTTTGATAATACTGTCAAAGAATTCGACTTTATCAAAAACCCAGATGAACCATGCATTTACAGTAAGATTGTAGGGAGAACTGTGGTATTCCTCGTCTTGTACGTGGATGACATTCTCCTAATAGGAAATGATATTCCTATGTTATAGTCAGTCAAAGGATTCTTGTCGCAGAGGTTCTCCATGAAGGACCTGGGCGATGCCAACTACATTCTGGGGATCCAGTCTATCCTGATAGATCTAAGAGGATGTTGGGACTTTCACAGTCCAGGTACATTGACACCATACTGAAAAGATTCAGTATGGAAGATTCCAAGCGCGGTAATTTACCGGCTTGTTACGGGATCACCCTCTCCAAAGAGATGTCTTCCAAGACTGATTTGGAAAGGGATCGCATGTCTATTATACCCTACGCTTCTGCGGTAGGCTCTATAATGTATGCGATGTTATGTACCGGACCAGATGTAGCATACGCATTGAGCGTTGTAAGCCAGTATCAGTCGGACCCAGGGGAGAAACACTGGATAGCGGTAAAGAACATTCTCAAGTACCTGAGAAGGACTAAGGAGATGTTCTTGGTGTATGGCGGAAAAGACCTCCAGATCGAGGCCTTTGCTGACTCCAGCTTCCAGAGTGACAAGAATGACTCCAAGTCCATGTCGGGTTATGTCTTTACCCTCAATGGAGGGGCGGTTTGCTGGAAGAGTTCCAAGAAGGAGACCGTTGCAGACTCAACTATGGAAGCGGAGTACATAGCTGCTTGCGATGCCGCAAAGGAAGCTGTCTAGATGAAGAAGTTCCTCACTGAGCTTCAAGTGGTTCCTACCATTGTTGATCCAATACCGCTGTATTGCGACAACAACGGAGCTATAGCTTTAGCGAAGGAACCCAGGTCCCATCAGAAGTCCAGGCACATTTTGAGGCGGTACCACCTGATCAGGGAGATCGTAGATCGCCGGGTGATCGAGGTGAAGAGAGTAAATTCGGAGAATAACACTGCAGATCCACTCACGAAGGCCCTACCCCAGACTCAGTTTGAGCGGCTGATCGAGATGATAGGTCTTCGATACGCCAGTACAAGGCCTTAGTGCAAGTGGGAGATTGTTAGTGTATATGCCCTAGAGGCCATTACTGTATCATACTAGCTTGTATATTACTTAATGGAAGCTTGGGATATTCACAGTTATATTGACAGTCTTGCTCAAAATGGTAGTATGCTACTTGGTTTGTCTCTACTTCAATATATGCATGTGTTTATTTTAGCATATCGCTTATATACATATTAGTGGAGCCCTTAGGATCTTTGCTTGATTACCAGCGTTGTGATGGCAGTCACACTTGTGGGGGCTGGGTAATCTATAAGCACATCCTTATACAGGTCTCTAGTCATTGGACTATCGAGACAGGGCATCGATACTCCGGAGTAGACTAGCGTATGCGCTTCTCATCCCAGCAGGGGAGATGGTCTGTCCCACAGCCATCAGTACGTCGTACTGGAGATAGTATGCGGGTGCTCGTTAGGTTACGAGTATACTGGACAGGACTCGTCGGGGACTGTTGGTTGGTATTATACCTATCGTCAGTTATCAGTTCCCAGGTGACATGAGTACAGCTTAGTCCGCTGACTTGACACTGTCACTTCGTCTCGAGTGTGTTCCCACTGTACTTAGATTACTACCCTACCACGGCTCAAAGGAGTCGTGCAAACAGGTAGTAGTTGGGTGCAGTCCCGAAGCACTTGGAGGCAGTGACGGTTAGACAGGATTCGTCTCTCTCGGTATTGGGGGTTGACATCGCGCTGTGTCTAGGAGAGCCATTACATGAGTAGTCCCTGGCCAGGGCAAGCGAGATATACTGGTAGGTTTCCAGTGTTATCTTAGGGTGTTCTGGGCTACACTCCGACACGACTTATACCGCTATTAGGGGACTGACATTCACCGCCCCCCTAGGCCCGCCATGCGATGTATCAGACGAACAGACCGGACTGTACGGAGATTGTCACATACAGGCTCAGTAGGAGTTCGGATGGGTTTACCTCATCGGCCTTCTTATCGATATCTACTTGGGGACCGTTATGTACAGCTTGTGCCTCTTGCGGTCTGTGGTTAAACCCACTTGTAGCATTTTGAAAATCGTTTCGGTGAAATTTCGGAAAATCGGTAAAATAAGGGGGTTTTCTGTAAAAAGTCAAAATGCAAATATCTTATTATAAAAATTAAATATACATATTCTAGCTATGTAATTCCTAGTATTTGGTGTTTATTGAGCCACTGGTGAAATTTCAAATTTTCAGAAAAAAATTATTTTATTATTATTTTAAGCCGTCACTAATACATTTAATTAGGGAAAATTACAAATTGGAATGAGTTGAAACAAATTTTGTGCATCATGACACATTAAATAAAATTTTATCATGTGGTTTTTGAAATGAAATCGTTTGCGAAAACGGTTTAGAAAATATCGAAGAAAAAGGCTTTTTCCGGTGAATTTAGTGTTAATGGAAATTGGGGTATATCATTTATTATTTTTCCCTCACCCACACAAACCCAATTTCCCCTCCTTGGCTGAGCCCATGGCAGCCCATTACCCAAGTTCCTACAAAAAAAAATGAGAGAAGCAAAATAAATGAAAAGAAAAGGGAAATGACAAGAAATAGATAAATGAGTATGGACTTTTGACTTTTGTGTTGACTTGAACCTTCTCCACTTGACTTTTCCCCACCTCACACACCCCCCACACTTCCCCCACCTGCACTTGACCGAGCCCCCCCTCTTCTTCAGCCCCACTCATTTCTTCTTCTCTTTTCTCTTCAAAATTCCATCAAAAATCATCAAAAATGCCTCAAAAATTCCACAAAATCAAAATCGAATCCCTACCCATTTATACTTGACCATTCTAGTATGGATCTTGGTGAAGGGAAGCATGTTTGGGAGGCTAGATTTGTGCTAGATCTCAAGATGATTGTGGGGTAAATTCTTAACCTTATGGCTAATTGTTGTTTGAATACTTTAAATCAAGCATAATTAGTTAATAGTTTGGGATTAATTGAATGTTTTGAAAAATATAGTAAGAGTTGTGATTTCAATTAGGGTTTTTATTATATCATTAGGGATGCAATGTTTAGTTTAACATCTTAATGAATGTAAAACCTAATCTAGTTGCTAATTGCAATTTGTTAATTTAAAATTTGCAATAAATAAGCTTTTTATGCAAACTAGGTTTTTATGAAATGCATATATAGGTGAGATTAAATTATGGTTAGGGTTTTTATCATATTATTAACATCTTAATTTGTTGTTTAGCAACTTAGATCTTACAAATCCAACCTAAATTGTTGTTTGTGCATTTTGCTATAAAATTGTTAAAATTTAGGTATTTTGTAAACTAGAATTTTAGGGTTTTTGGAATTTAACGAGATTAAATTATGGGAATTTTTTTTATGAATTATTTAAGATATTTAGTGAATATTGTGGCCGCTAGATTCGTTTATACATCGAGTTTTGTACTAAAACGGTGATTTGTGCTTGCTAGATTTTTGGAAAAATGACTTTTTAAGTGAAATTGGGATTTTTGTGAATTTTAAGCTATTTTATATTATAATTAGTGCTTGTAACTGTACAAATGAGTGTGTTGGGAGTTTTCTCGATGGTTTGGCGTTTATACGCCGACGTCGAGGGTTTTTGGGTCGATTTGTGAAAGCAACCAAAGGTTTTGACCTATGTGGGATTCGTGAGTCGTTTTGGTCATGAGTCGGATTTTAATACGATACGGTGCGTTATGATATATAGGTACCCCATGTGGACTTCGAGACGACAAGCAAGCGCGTGGCGACGTCGGCACCGGCGAGCGAGGACCAGGTGAGTAGATTTATATCTACGGGGAGAAGTCGGGTGGATGGCGTATAGCACCCCTGCAGTCCGTGGTGGTGTATACGGATGCGTATACACACCAACAATTATTATATGTTATTTGGGATTAATAACGATGTTTAGGATGGATATTGGTGTGTTGGATTATTTTAGTGTTGCGAACCCTAGGGTAGTGTTGCACTACACATACACACATACATACTTGCATACATTCCTATTTATATGTGCTCATGGGATTCTTTATAGTTATGTGTTCACATGGGTATGGGACTATGTGTTCACATACGGATTTGAGGATAATACTTGGGATTGAGCTGAGTCGATGAGATTTGTTTTGTGGTTGTGATATCGGTGATATGGCAGGATTCGTACTTGAAGTACGTCCTGGTGTTATAGCAGATCTTGGGGCGGCGATACGGGTGAATAGTGTTATAAATAAAATGGTCGACATGTGATCGTGATATGAGGCATGATATACTAGGATATTGATATTAGGCCGTATCGGGCGATGTATACCCCTTGATGATGATATGTGCTGACGATATCGGTTTGTACGAGATTGTCGATCAGTAGTCAGATCATGAGTATATTGAGGATATTAGTATTGTACCAGACATAGGTCAGTACCCTAGACTATGATCTTGGATAAAGAGGATACCAGAGGAATAGTGTGAGGAATATGATATTGACCCGTACGATTTGGGGATGCCGTACGACGGATTTACGTACGAGCTATATCTTGATGATTGATTCGCACTCTTGACTTGGGATGTCTGATTATAGATATGGTATCGGATATGATATTATTGAGGCGGGATCACCGACTAATATATATACAGGTATGTATATGTATCGACTCAAATGTTAGGTGGTTTCCTTACCTGTAGTCTAGCTTGTAGCTTAGCCCTTTAGTTTAGTTAGTTGTTAGATTAGATTCGGTTCCTACCTATTTCAAAGCTTACGAATCGTGCGTATTTTAAAAGACAAGTCAAGGGATTCTACGGATATTTCAAAAAAGAACGTATCTTTTCTTAAAAACACCGTAGTCCTTATTTTCAAAACCCCACGATTCGTGTTATTTCAAAAGGCACCATTGTAGGAATTATATTAGGTTAATGCAGATTAGTTATCGTTGCGTCTAGTATTCAGCTCCCTCTCATTATTGTTGTTCGCTCCACATCACATGCTTATATTATGCTTCATATTCTACTGTTGATATCTTGTGGTTAGGACACCAGCACCATTACCGATGATGCGTATGTACCACGTACACTTACTTGCCGGCTCACACACATCTTCATCGGTAATTGCCATGTCACGTACACCTTAGAAAATATTATTGCTTGACATAGCCTGTTAGCTAATAGTTTAGACATGATATTAGTGTACTTGCCTTATATGTTAGTTTAGACATTGTAGTTATTACCTGCTACTTCATGCATACTGTTATTCATTGTTATGCCGCATTCATGGATTCTCATGCATATATTCACTTTTTACGTGCTATTGAGGTTTTGGATTTGGATTTCCATGAGATTTTCTGAATTTGGGGAAAACCGCAAACATATACAAACTTCTTCTTTCTCTTTTTAAATGAAAAGCGCGGTTTTTCCCATGATGTATGAGTCGTCCACCATGAGTTTGCTGATGGATTTCGAGACCCGATTCGAGAAGTTGGATGAACCGTTTCGGGTACATGGTGGACCCGGTAAGGTACCCCGGGGCAAGAAGCTCGTGGTGATGACGATGAGCCTGGCAGGGGGAGACTACCTACTGATGATTTTACCCGACGCGTCGGATATCCGGAGGATACCGTCGTGGTCTTGAGATGGATGGTAGGGGCCGGTCTGGACTGACGGCGCCCTTGTTTCCCCCAATCAGAGCAAAGCTCTGCTGAAAATTCAAAATTCAAATTTTGAAGCAACGCTTCAAATCCCGGGCGCAACGCGCCACGTGTCAGGCGCTGATACGTCAGCGCAGCGCCCGAGAAAGCGCACCCAATCAGAGCAAAGATCTATTAACGGAAGCAACGCTTCAGTTGCGCAAGCACTGCGCTGCGCGACACGTGTCAGCGCAGATGCGCTAGCGCAGTTGCGCTGCGCTGTGCGCTGCGCGACACGTGTCAGCGCAGATGTGCTAGCGCAGTTGCGCTGCGCTGTGCGCTGCATGACACGTGTCACGCGCTGGGGCATTTGCGCCAAACAGAATTAAAATTCTAAGAAATCTTTTCTGATCTTGTTAAAACAAGAAGATTTTTTTCTGCAAAGCAGAAGCCCTTGGATCAAAGATCCAACGGTGGGAAAATTCCCCAAATCACTCAGAGAAAGATCTCTTTAACAAATTTAACTAATTTATGGGCACTATAAAAAGGACCCTAGGCCTCAATTCAAAAAGGGGGAGACTTTTCTTGAAAAAGGTCAAGAGCTTCAAACAGAGAGAGAATTCTGAGAAAATTTCAAAGAAAAAGGTAAAAACCTTCACGAGAGAAAAGAAATCTCTTTAATAAATCATTGATCTAAAAACTAGATCAATGTTCTTCACATAACAAACAGTGCTTTGCACTTCTTATGAACCACTGGTTCTTTAAAACAGGAAAAAACAAAAATAAAAATAGTGCTTTGCACTTCTGTTCTTGAATCTAAAAGATTCCTAGTGCTTTGCACTTCCAAACTGCGCTGTTGCGCTCTTGAGAGAGCGCCACGTGTCTGCTACAGAACAACTTGCGCTACGCGCTCTTGAAATAGAGCTTTGCTCTCTGGAATTAGCGCAACTCACCAGAGCGCGCCACGTGTCAGCAGCGCACTAGCGCAGCGCACTGCGCGGTTACGCTTGCGCTCCCCAGAGCATGACACGTGTCCTCACCACAAGCGCTTGCGCTCAGTGATTGGCGCAGAGCGCCTGACAAATGCAATGCATTTCTGAAGGGCCAGGCCCAATTAAAAGACCAAACAGGCCTAATTAAATTGATGCTCAGCATCATTTATAAGTGGGTAAAGCCCAAACAAAATAATAAAAATGCTATGCATTTTAAAAGGGGCAGAGCCCAAACAAAGTAGATGCTCTGCATCATTTATAAATGGGCAGAGCCCAATACAAATTGATGCTCTGCATCCTTTCTGGGCAGAGCCCAAATAAAAAAAAAAAAGAAATGCAACGCAAAAGCAAATAAAATGTTGAACATTTTCAACTGTACTTAGCCCAATTCTGGCCGTAAGTCCTTAAATTAAATTGACTGAGCAAGATTGCTCTCTTAAATCAATTTACTTCCGGTTTGAGGGTACATCTCCGAACTCCTCTGACACCCATCGTTGTAATCCTTCAGCAACGTGAGAGGGGTGACGGGTCCCAATGATCACACATGGATACGGACCGCGGGGTCCTTAAACTCGTGGACCGAAACGTCCCTAAACTAATATGGGACCAAAACGTCCTTAAACTAATGTTGGACCACCACGTCCCTAAACTGGAATATGGACCACCACGTCCCTAAACTGGAATATGGACCACCACGTCCCTAAACTGGAGCATGGACCGAAACTTCCTTAAACTAATAATGGACCACCACGTCCCTAAACTGGAATATGGACCACCACGTCCCTAAATTGGAGCAATAGAGCCTCCAAATGCTCTTTTGCCGGATCTAAACGATCCCGTTTAAGTTGATCTCAGCCCCCAAACATGGCTAACGTATCCTTAAACATTCAAATGGATTATAAAACTCCAAATCGACTTTGGTTCAAGGGTACATCTCTGAACTCCTCTGACATCTGCCGTTGTAATCCTTCAACGACGTTAGAGAGGTGACGAGTCCCGATGGCCAGATATTAAATGGATTATCACGTTAAGTTGATCTTAGTCTCAAACAGGACTATTGTATCCTTAACGAACGTTTAAGTTGATCTTAGCCGCAACGCGACTAATGCATCCTTAAACTAAAAACACCAAACCCAAATCTAAGTAAATACGGATTTGGACTAATCTACGTCCTACGGGCGACGGCATTACTCAGTCTCCGTATACAATCCACGGGCAACCACAAACAAAACAAACACACACGACACGAAGTGAAATTCTGGAGAAGGAGAAAGTTGTTACCGCGATGCGGTAGCGTAATTAACTGCAGGGGCTTGCGCCTGCAGGGAAGAGCGTCCCCACAATCAAAAACCCCTCAAGCGAGGGGGAATCTGACGAAGTCTGCTACATCGGCCTCATCCTTCTAAACCTCCGATACACGGTGCCATAAATCAACTTGGCATCTTCGGAGAGATGGATGGATAAAACCAAATAGCATCTGCCCCGAATCTCAGCGTCAGGCCATCGCGGTCCTGTACGCCGTCCTTCGGAGGGGAACAGATTCTGGCACGTCCGGTGGGACCTTTTCCTCTTTCCACTCCACACTTCGTGTGTCGTCTTCGCAAACGAATCGCGGTTTGTTAATGGTTGCCTTTGGATTTCATGTTACTAAGATTTGGTCTTTTGCCTGGCGCAGAACTCAAGATTCAATGGCCTCTAATTGCACCAACTGCTCGAAGTGCCACTGCAGCGGACGCTCCACCTCACCAGGAGGTGTAGTATATGGGCCCCAAGCGGCTTCCTTCCTCGCTCTGCCGGTAGACCAGGTGACCCAAGCCACCACTGGCCTGTTCTTCGGGACCATGATTCCACCTACAAGCTTCTCTGCGCCAATACCGGCACCGGAAGTGAACAAGAAGTCGGTCTTCGACCGGCTCACTGCTACGACGACCTCTGTCAACGGGTCGCTCACTACCAAACCGACAGCCTCTGTTTTCACCAGGCTAAATCAGAACTCTAAATTGGCTGTCCCAAGGAAGGCAATAACTGCTGCTCCAGAAGTCGTCAAGGCGGCTTCCCCTGTCAGAGAGTCAATCTTTTCAAGACTGAGGATTCCTGCTCCTGCCCCTGCCCGGGGATCTGTCTTCGACAGGTTAAATATCACCCCTCAAAAGACAACCTCAGTCTTTAAGAGGTTAACACCGGCGGCGCCTCATTCGGACAGGGGGCAAAAAGAAGATGTCTCAATCTCCGAGCCAGTCCTAACGGCTTGTCATGCTCGACGTTGCCATTGGCAGCGAGTGAGGAAGGCAGGGGGCAACTCCCCCTCAGGGCTAACTCCACCGGCTCCAGTGGTGGAAGTCAACGCTGCTGTTCCAACTGGGAACAGCTTTGAATTGCTGAGGAAGGTGAGAAAGAACTCTCTAACTGCTACATTGAAAAGATCTCCTCCACCTATGGAGAGAGCTCCGGAGACAAAGCATGAACAGCCCCCTCAACGGCTGTCGTCAAAAATATACAAGGTTAGGCTGAGGGTTCAAGACTCCGTGATTGACCCAGACCACTTTCGTCGCCAGAAAAAGGCAAAGGTGGAAAAGGACAAGGACCGCCCCATTAAACAGCAGGGGACAACAGTTGCTAGGATGCCCACTTCAACGGCTCCTTCAACCTCAATGGCCCACAAAAGAAGAAGGCCAGAGAAAGCTCCCGCATCAGCGGCAAAGGTTAAAAATGGTGAACCTAAACGCCCCAAGTCAGGGGGCATAACAGTTCATATGGTTTACATGGCATCGGGAGAAGAAGACAGCCGTGCATCAACGGGCCATAGATCGCTTACACGGTCAGTGACCAAGGCTCAGGAGCAGCAACAGAATCTCCAGGAGATGATGAACGCTATGGCCGCACTTACAGGGCCAAAAGAAAACCCTGAAACGTCCTCGGAAGAATGTCAGGAGGAAGAAACCGACGCTGAATTACTTCGTCGGATATTGGAGAAGAAAGACAAAGAGGCTGCTGAACAAGCAGCCAACATACAGCGTATGGGCCTCCTCTTCCAAGACATGATAGGAATGATGATACAACAAGATCCTCCGGCTGAAGAGCCCCCGATCGTCCTTGGAGATGATAGGGAAGAAACATCAAATACTCCGCCCGCTCTATCAACGGCTAAAGAAGATACAATCTTTAAAATTGACTTGGACGAGTATATAGCCCATAAAATACGGGTTCATCATGCGACTGAAGCAGCCGGCCAGGTCGTAAAAACGGGGCGGCCCTACCCAAGTTGGTACGACCAAATCAAGTACCCGCCGGGTTACACAATTCCCAAGTTCCATGTGTATAAGGGGACTGGTAATCCTCACCAGCATGTTGCCCAGTTCAGGGCACTCTGCGGCAATACCGGCGGTGATGACAAGCTTTTGCTTCGCCAGTTTGTTGGAAGCTTATCGGATACGGCGTTCGAATGGTACTCTGAGCTCCCGAACGACTCTATTAAAACCTTCGCGGAGATGGAGCTGTTGTTTACTCAACGTTTTGCAAGTGCCAGTGAACGTACCCCAATGACGGCACTGATTAACGCCAGGGTAAAACCCGGCGAGACGTGGGTTCAGTACGCTATACGATGGCGGAACTTATGGTCGAAGTGCGAGCAGCGCATTGAAGAAGCTCCCGCAGTGGGTATGTTTGTGGGAACCCTTGATCCACAAGCAACCATCTCATAATTTATGATGTTTTCAAGCCAACTACCTTCCAGGCCTTGATTGACAAACTAGCGCAAATGGATCAAATAGGCCATAAACCCCCTCTTCCAAGGCCGGACTCCCGAAATGACAAAGGGAAGGGAAAAGCGATCGTCGTCGCTAATGCTCAACAACAACCGAGCGACTCGAAGCCGGTTGCTCGTCAAAATAATATGCGCCCGTACGTGCCCCTTGAGGATAGGATGGGACGTCCTTATTCCTTTCCCCGCGATAAAACGAGGAGGTTATTCGAGCTGGCGTTGCGCAACAGACTCATAAATCTGCCGGATCCAAAATGTCCGTTGCAACCAAGTGACGTCAACGAGCCCAACTACTG
This sequence comes from Agapanthus africanus, assembly GCA_030015575.1. Classification (NCBI taxonomy): domain Eukaryota; kingdom Viridiplantae; phylum Streptophyta; class Magnoliopsida; order Asparagales; family Amaryllidaceae; genus Agapanthus; species Agapanthus africanus. The sequence continues at coordinate 822,239,119 of CM057338.1, read as the reverse complement.
TCTTTATCATCGAGTACTAGGCCATCCGATCGAAGATTGCTACGTTTTCAAGAATTGGCTTGAAAACCAGTACCGACAGGGCAAGTTCGCGTTATCTGACAAATGGAAGGTGAATCCCCCGCAGCCCCACACCTCTAAGGGGACGAATACGCCGGGGGCAACATGCTCCGTCATTGAAGAAGTTTCTTGGGTGGTTGTATTATCAACCAAGACAAAGAGGATGCTAAACGATCTTCAGACGTGTCCAGCAATCAAGTGGAAGAACCCGTTGGAACCGCAGGTCATTGAAAGGATGTTGAAGCCACGTCCAACTCCAAAGACCGATGGTGGCGGTTCAAGCACTTGCAGCCAGCCGTTAAAATCTTCGAAAAAGAAGAAGAGGAAATCTAAGAACCCCGTGAAGCCTGGCGGAAAACGCACGGACTTACAAAAGCAAATTGACGCGCTGGATGAATACAACCAAAAGGCACGGACTCCCATTACGCTCCAAGAGTTCCTCAATCACGTTTTTCAAGAAAAAGATGAGGGAGAAAGTTCATCGGATGAATCCGAGGAATATGTGGCGAGCTGTCATATGATTTCCTATTCGATCACGAATGATGAGGAGACTCCTTGCACCGAAAAGCTGGGGGCAGATCCTGAACCAAAAGTTCTGGGGCCATCAGATGAAGTAATTGACGCACTCCTTAATGAAGCCCGGTTGAAAAGTAAAGCTGATCGGGAGCGCGAGGCGGCTATATTTGAAAGGGCCAAGCGCCAGCGACTTGATGAAGGAGCTGAGACGATCCCGTTGGAGCTGAACACCTCCGCTACCGACAAAAGCCAATTCAAGATGAGAAAGAAGTTTGCTAAGGCCATGTCCATGGGCATGAAGCTACCATCCTCCGAAGAAGAAATTACTGGTGAGGCGAAAATGCACCCGTCTTATTGCTTATATCATCAGAAGGTTTCGCACCCCACTCAGGAGTGCAAAGCTTTCGATAGATGGTGGCAAGGATACGTTGCTCATCGACAACGCTTTAACCGGGAAAAGCGTAAAACTCGTCGAGAGCAAAGAAATACGACCGAAGGGCTTAAAAGAACTGCTGGCGATTGTTGCATGGTTAACACCGGTAGATCACAAGTGCCCACATTCGGGAGTGATTCTGATGAAGAGCTAGAACTTGCCCCTCTCTTTAAAGAGTCCGCTTCGAGAAAAGAAGAAGAACCGAAGGTTTGCGAAAATATCCGGCTACGTAATCGCACGCTGCCCGAAAAGAACCTCGGACCCTCGAACAAAAAAGATAAAGGGAAAGAAAAGGCCAATGAAGGTATCGTCTTAGATGACCAAGTGGTGGAAGAGCTAGCTGCTAAAGACCCACCAAAGAAGAATAAGGTGGATTACAACGTCTTAGCACATCTGAAGAAGCTGCCCTCACAGCTCAGCATTCTTGACGCCCTTTTGCTATCAAAAGAGGCGAGAGATTCGTTGATTAAGGCGCTCCAAGACCCAGAACAATTCCAAGCATGCCTGGCCGAGGAAAAGATGAAGGATGAATTGGAGGAAGTGCACACGGCCGATGTTACTTTTGGCAATGAAGACCTTCTACTTGGGACGTGCGAACACAATCGCCTCTCTATGTCTCGGGATACTGCCATGATATAAAGATAGGCAAAATCCTGATCGATAACGGGTCGTCTGTTAACCTACTCAATGTGCGGGTGTTGAAGGAAATCTGCATGAGCGTCCAGCACCTTGCTCGGGACAAGATCACCATCTCCGGGTTCGACTCCCAATCGTCAAAGACTCTTGGATCTGTGATACTGACGCTACGCTTCGGGCTACTCGTCACGGACATTAAGTTCCACGTTATAGACGCCAAGACATGCTACAACGCTTTGCTCGGCGGACCATGGTTACACGAGTACAACATCATCCCTTCTACACAACATCAGTGTATGAAGTATTTTAAGGATGGTTTCGAGTATACCGTGACGGGAGAACTGAACCCTTTCTCTGTGAACGAGGTCCGCAAATATGAAGACGCCAAATACTTCTTACCGGATTTCGAAGACACAGAGAAGTGTCACAAGCCGGAGAACAAAGCTAACGCCACCATCCCGGTCTTCGGCAGTGATACTGAAGAGGAAGAGGAGATAGTTTATTCGGGTCCGCCCCAACACAACAAGCCGGGACCATCAGCTCCTACGTTGATCTTTGGCAGTGACTCGGAAGATGAAGTCCACGCCGTATTCTCTGCTCGACCTTCAATACGAACGTTCGCTGATGAAGAGCAAAGTCTGCAAGTCGCCATGGTGCCGCTTAAACACCATAAAGAACTGAATGCACTTAATATTTACAACGTAGAAGAGCTACAAACATTCTACATCCCTCCCAGGCGAGAAAGCGAGAAAGCAATTCTGTTCTACCGCTCTGAAGAAACCAAGGTGAAAAAAGAAATCTGGCATGGCGCGGATCCTACGCTCGATAGGTTTCAGCTTATCCATCTTCCCAGATATTTTATAGAGGGTTTGAAGAAACTGCTGAAACGCCAGGGGATATCCTTCAAACAGACCGTTAGAAAGGCCAAATTCTATGACAGGGTCTGGAACGTTCCCGGGACTTAACGCAAACTGCCTAACGGGAGAATGGAAACAAAAGGGCTTGGATACATCCGGTCAAAGAAACGAGAGTTACTTCCCGGCTGTTACGTCGTGTATGACCTCGATGAAGAAGCGGATGCTCAATGGGAGGACGCTAATCCTAAACCAGTGAAAGTTCCAGATGCAAAGGAGCCCAGTCCGTCGTTCGAGGAACAAATGGACAGACTTATAAAGAAAGCTGGTCAAAAAGTCCGAGATGATCACAACCGTGAGACGGCCATTTATGAGAAAGTCAAGACGCAACGCCTTCTCCAACAGGCCGTAAAGGATGAAAATGCCGCTCCTTGTCAACCTGTTATAAAGAAGGCTCGGCGGAAAAGCAGAAATAAGTTGAAAGCCCAAAAAGACGCTCAACAACAACAAAGCAGGGCTAAGAAGCCACGCAAACGGGAGTTGAGCGTTATTGATTTATCCCTCATGAAGAAAATGGGTCGAGCGTACTCGTTTCCTCGGGACAAGACGAAGAAGATACTTAATCTTGCTCTAAAGCATCAATTGCTTACATTGCCGGAATCCAAGCACCCCGAGCAAGCAAGCGAGGTCTCTGGCCCAAACTATTGCTCTTACCATCGAGTAATAGGGCATCCGCTCGAAGACTGCTTCATCTTTAAGAATTGGGTCGAAGATCAGTACCAGCTCGGCAAGTTCGCTCTGTCTGACAACTGGAAGGTAACGCCGCCACAGAAGCACGAGCCCAAGGTCACGAAACAAGAACCGGTTCCACATTGGGATTGGAAGCAAATTCGCACCTGTCACATGATTACAATATTAAAAGAAGAGCCCGAGGACATAGATGAGCTCCCTTGGTGCTTCGAAAACAGCGACGACGAAATAATCTCAGAATTCCCACCAGCGCCAAAAGAGCTGGAAGATGGAGTCCATACCACTGCAGATAACCTCAAGAAGATTGAGTTGGGGGCGGCAAACGATCCACGACCGACATTCATCAGCGAGTTACTATCTGAAGAAAAGGGTAGCTGCGTTAAAGGATGTACTTCTGCAGCATAGAGATTGCTTCGCGTGGAACTATTCCGAAATGCCGGGATTGGATCCAGAAATCGCTGTGCATAGATTGGCGATATCCCCGGACATCAAACCAGTCAAACAGGCGCCGAGGAGAATGCGACTCGAGCTTGAGATGAGCATCAATGCTGAGGTCAAGAAGCTGATCGACTCTGGCTTCATTCAGGAAATTCAATACCCTGAATGGATCGCCAACATCGTCCCGGTGATGAAGAAAAATGGGACTGTTCGCATATGCGTGGATTTTCGGGATCTTAATAAAGCTTGCCCGAAGGATGATTTCCCAGTACCAGTCACCGAACTGATGATAGACAACACGTCTACGCATGAGATTTTCTCCTTCATGGACGGCTCATCGGGGTATAACCAGATAAAGATGCATCCCGAAGACCAGAAGCACACCGCCTTCTGTTGGAGATAGTGCCCTCAGAGTCAATTATTGGATCACAGGCACGTGATTGCAATGATTGAGGGAGGACCTATCCCGGTACGACAGTCTTACTCGAGATGATAGTATGCTATCTGGTTTACCTTTATCATCGTGTACTGCTTTAGGTGACCTGACAGGTCGCTATTGCACGTTGATAGAGCCCCTAGGATTCTTGCTTGACTGCCGGCAGTATGAGGGCGATCATATACGTGAGAGCTGGGGTCTACAAGCATATCCTTAAAAGGTCCCTAGTCGTAGGAGTTTCGAGACAGGGCATCGATTCTCCAGAGTAGACTAGTGTATACAGTCGAGACCCCGACGAGGGGCGGTGGCCGGTCTCACAAGCCACTGGTGTCAGTTGGATCACCTAAGATGTATACAGGTGCTCATTGGGTTATGAGTACACCGGACAGGACTCGCCGGAAACATGCTAGTTGGTCTTATACCTGACGTCAGATAGCAGTTCCCAGGTGACATGTGTACAGGTTAGTTCATCGACCTGGGGATCGTCATTTGTCTCGTGTGAGTTCCTACTGTACTTTGATTACTACCCTACCACGGCTCAAAGGAGTCGTGCAAACAGGTTTTAGTTGGGTACAGTCCCGAGCCACATGGAGGCAGTGAGCGGATCTTCGGGGGTTCGTCTCTCCCGGTATTGGGGGTGAGGTCGCGCTGTGTCTAGGAGAGCCATTACACAAAGTCCTTGGCCAAGGCAGGAGATTTACTGGTAGGTATTCCAGTAGTATCTCAGGGTGTTCTGGGCTACACTCCGACACGACTTGTACCGCTTTTAGGGGTCTTACTTTTACCCACCCCTAGGCCCGACATGCGATGCTCATAGACGAATGGACCGGACTGTACGGATATTGTCACTGACAGGCTCAGTAGGGTGTCAGGATGAGTTCGCTCGTCGACGTCCCTTTTAGTCAATATCTGGTGGCCCGTCACGTATTGGCTTATACCTCTGACGTGCTAGTGGTTAAATCCACAGCCATAGTATTGACGAGTCTTTAGAGTCCACCACACTTTCAGTTACTCAAGTTTTCGGGCGAAACGCTGTAGAGGCCGTATGGAGATATGGCAGGGTCCGATCAGATACGTGCGGTATTGCACGGATCAGGATCGGACGGTTTGTACTAGAGGCCGTATAGATATATGGCAAGGTTCGATCGGATACGTGCGGTATTGCACAGATCGGGATCGAACGGATATTACTAGCCGGCTTTGGTTTAAGCCGGATCCTAGTTTAGTACAGTGTAGATTTTGTCTCTTTGCATTTGTATCCGGACGGAATACAGATGTGGGTGTGTATGCACAGTATCGGGGTTTTCCTGTAATTTATTACGGGACCATTTTTCTGGAGTTGCCAGTTTGCATTCCGTTCCGGCCGGTTTTCCTTTGTTCTTTCCCGGCCGGACTTTTCCGATGGAGGGGGTTATTTGCAATTGTACAAATAACTTTTGTGGAGGGGTTTATTGCAAAAGGATTTATTATGAGAGCATCTTTTCTTTTGCACCATTCTTGCATTTATTGTGAAGTGAATGGATTTGATTTGGGTATGGGTTTTGTTATGATGATGTTTGTATATGGACACCTCCTTACTTTATCCTACCATCACCTCCCTCTTATGTTTTGGTTTTCCCTCCACCATTTTCCTAATGAAATTGGCCGGCCACTTGAGTGAGAAGAGAGAGGGAATTTCATTTTGTGAAGTGGGAAAATTATCATCTCATTTTGATACACCAAAGTTCATCTCCATTTTGTTCATCAATTCCCTCCATCCAATGGCAACTTCATTACTCCAATGAGACATAGACTCTACACATCCTACAGCAAGTCTTGGGCATGTCGACTTGCCAGCTTCATGCCCGAGTTGCCTCGGTATTGAGGTGGGAGCCCGTAAAAGATGCAGGCGATGTGGTGCCCTTCCGGCGAGGAGGCGACGACCGGAGTTTCCGCGAGGAGATCGGAGTGGAGATGAAGACCGGAGGACTCGGATCAGTCGGTATATCTCTAACCCGTCTTGTAGTTAGCTAGACCTAGTTTAATGGCCCGATCCGGGGTTTAGTGCGCGGTGGTGCCGGTTTGCTAAGTCCATAAAATTAAAGTTTATCACCGCTTCCGCATTTGGCCGTCGGTTTGACGGCCGGAGCGCCGCCGTGCACTTACACCTTCAGGACTCCTTTGGGTATATTCTGCTACAAGGTGATGCCCTTCGGTTTAAAGAACGCCGGTGCCACTTATCAAAGGGCCATGACAAAGATCTTCGATGACCTTATACATGAAATCGTCGAATGCTATATCGATGACCTCGTTGTTAAAAGCAAATCATATGAGGAACATCTCGAGTATCTGAAGACCGTATTTCAACGCCTTCGGCAATACAACCTGAAGATGAACCCGCTCAAGTGTGCATTCGGAGTTTCCTCGGGCAAATTCCTGGGATTCATCGTCCGGCACCGAGGTATTGAGATAGATCCGTCAAAAATCAAAGCGATCATGGAAATGCCTCCGCCGAGAACTCTCAAACAGTTGCGGTCTCTTCAAGGAAAGCTCGCATATATTCGGCGATTTATAGCCAACCTCTCTGGCAAGTGCCGCCCTTACAGTCACCTGATGAAGAAAGAAACCCCGTTCGTCTGGGATCGCAAATGCCAAGGCGCGTTGGACGAAATTAAACAGTACCTGAAGAACCCGCCAGTGTTGGCTGCTCCGGTTAAGGAAAAGCCTCTCATTCTTTACACAACCGCCCTCGAAGGTTCTTTAGGCGCATTATGGGCGCAAGAGAATGACCAAGGGAAAGAAAGAGCACTCTACTACTTAAGTTGAGTTCTTCTGGGGGCAGAAAGAAACTACTCCCCCATCGAAAAACACTGCCCGGCGTTAATCTTCGCGATAACAAAGCTCAGGCACTATGCATTGGCACATGAAGTTCGTCTCATTTCGAAGGTGGACCCTCTTAAGTATTTATTGTCAAAGGCCATACTGACAGGTCGACTCGCTAAATGGGCTCTGCTCTTGATGGAGTTCTCGATAACGTATCAACCTCTCAAGGCAGTGAAAGGCCAGGCCATCGCCGACTTCCTTGCTGAGCATCCGATACCCGCCGATTCTCCTCTGAGCTGCGATTTACCAGATGAACATGCGTTTGACACGATCGACGGTGGTGATACCCAATGGGAACTTTATTTCGATGGCGCATCTTCCATGAAGAAGCGCAAACAAAGCACCCCTATAATCAAATCGGGCGTAGGGCTCATCTTTGTAACTCCACAAGGAGGGATAATGCGCTTCGCTTTCTCCTTAACAGAGCCGAGGACCAATAATGAAGCCGAATACGAAGCTCTGATAGCAGGTCTCGAGATCGCCATCGACATGGGAATTGAAAATCTCCTCATATATGGAGATTCCCAACTGGTCGTTAGTCAAATAAACGGCGACTACCAGACATGCAAACTAGAATTGGTGAAGTATGGTGAAAAGGTGCAACAGCTGTTGACCCAAATCCCCTCCTACACTTTGGAAAACATACCGCGCGCGGAAAACAGCAAAGCAGACGCATTGGCCAAACTTGCTAAAGAACTGGCTGACGAGAACCTCGATGACGTTAAAATCGTGGTGCAAAGCCGTCGGGTGCTTGCCCCAGCAGAAATATCTCCGGAATCATCCGAAGAAAAAGGAGCGAGTGAGGAGATGACCCTGCAAGTAAAAGACTGGGAAAATACCGAGGATTGGAGAGAAGTCTTCATAGATTACCTCAAATCCCACCGATTCCCTGAAGAAGCGTCCACAAGACATCAGCTTATGAAACGAGCTCTGTCTTTCGCCTTTGTCAATGATACTCTGTACAAGAGGTTGTTTGATTCTCTGTGGCTGAGATGTTTAGGACCTGACGAAGCAAAAAAAGTCGTCCGGGAAGTTCACGACGGACTCTGCGGTTCTCACCAAGCAGGCCCAAAGATGAAGTTGAAGATCAAACGCATAGGCTACTACTGGCCTACGATGATTCAGGACTGCCTCGAATATGCGAAGCAATGCCACTCATGCCAAATCCATGGGGACTTCATCCATCAGCATCAAATTCCATTACATCCAACGGTGGCTAGCTGGCCATTCGAAATGTGGGGGACTGATGTAGTCGGCCCCATCGAACCAGCATCGTCTAGAGGGCATCGTTTCATCCTAGCGACGACCGATTACTTCTCTAAGTGGGCAGAAGCGGTACCGCTGAGGGAAGTAAAGACGGAGAATATTCTCCATTTCTTCAAGACGCATGTCATATATCGGTTTGGAACACCAAGACGGATCATCTCCGATAACGGGCCAGCCTACAGAAGCCACAAGATCAGTCACTTTGCGCAGCAGCACAATATAGACTGGAGATATTCCTCGGTTTATAATCCGCGTGCTAACGGTCTAGCTGAAGCCTTCAAAAAGACTTTGACGAAGATCATAAAGAAAACGGTGTCCCGAAATAAGAGAGACTGGCACGAGAGACTGCAAGAGGCTCTTTGGGCGTATCGAACTACGTTCAAGACGGCCACGAACACAACGCCGTACGCGTTGGTATTTAGGACGGAAGCAGTGCTCCCCCTCGAGATAGAGTTACCCTCTCTACGAGTGGCAGTCCACTACGAGCTGACGGATGAAGAAAATGCTCACCTTCGGCTTGAGGAGCTTGACGCCCTTGATGAAACCCGGCTCATAGCGCAACAAAATCTGGGAGCTTATAAAGCAAAGATGACGCGCTCATATGAAAGATTGACCCGACCGAGGACATTCCGCCAAGGCGAGCTTGTGCTAGTGGTCAAAAGGCCTATGATCCCCAATCGCGCCAAGCGGGGAAAATTCGAGCCAAACTATGAAGGCCCGTACGTAATAGATAAGGTCTACCAGGGTGGGGCCTATCTACTCATGGACATGCACGGTGAAAGCCCTTTCAGGCCAATAAACGGTCGCTTCCTAAAGAAATACTATGCTTAATGAGCTACAGCCTATGTCAATGGTGGATGACGACGACTATGTCCGCTCGCTATCTTCCTAAGCTCAAACTCTATCAGCAGTAGCCGGCCTTCTTAAAGTCGGACCGAAATGTCCTTAAACTAGTAGCAGACCGAAAACGTCTTTAAACTACTACCGCAGCATCTTTAGGCTGACGAGATATAAAAAAAACATATAAAAAAAATGGTATGTCCATAAGCAAAAAGGGCACGGATGAAAACCCGAAAGGGCTCCATGAGTAAAAACAGCAGGGCTACCGGCGAGTGTTCGTGAAAACCCGAAAGGGCGCGACCTCGTAAAAAAAAAAGAGAGAAAAAAATATATAAAAATAAAAATAAAAAAAACAAACGGTATGTCCATAAGCAAAATGGGCACGGAAGAAAACCCGAAAGGGCTCCGTGAGTAAAAACAGCAGGGCTACCGGCGAGTGTTCGTGAAAACCCGAAAGGGCCCGACCTCGTAAAAAAAATATATAAAAATAAAAAGAATAAAAAAAAATGGTATGTCCATAAGCAAAATGGGCACGGATGAAAACTCGAAAGGGCTCCGTGAGTAAAAACAGCAGGGCTACCGGCGAGTGTTTGTGAAAACCCGAAAGGGCGCAACCTCGTTAAAAGACACTTATAGGGTCCTCTCGACCTTGTAAGGAGAAACCACCCGCGTAAGATCCTTATGACTCACAAGGGAGCAACACACTTAGGGATCCTCACGATTCCTAGGGAGAAAATACACTCGCGAGATCCTCACGACTCGTGAGGAGAACTCTCTTATGGGACCCTCACGGCTCATAAGAGTTGAAAGTCTTAAGTTACAGAGACCTAAACCTGTGCTTAAGCAACCCCTACAACTTCCGATATTTCCCTACAAGTAGCTCAATACTGACCCTTGTATACAATCCACGGGCGCGAATAAACATTTCCCTAACCAAGTCTCATCCGTGACTGGGGATATGTTCGCATGGTAAACAACCCTTGTAAATCCTTTCGATTTATGAGGAGAAAACCCTCCTGTAGGATCCTTACGACTTACAGAGGAAACGAACACTTAGGAATCCTCACGAGTCCTAACGAGAAAATACACCTACAAGATCCTCACGACTTGTAGGGAGAAATAACTTCATGAAACCCTTACGGCTCATGAAGTCAAAAGCCTTAGTCGACAGGACCTTAACCCTGTTCGCTAAGCCACCCTTGTTCGACATCGACAGAGACAGGTGATGATTCGCTCCTGGTAATATCCCAGTTGTAGCGGTGCTGATGCCGAGATCGACGTCTAATTTCAGGTTTACGGCGAAAAGCCAGTAGGCCGCACATGCATATGAAATAGCCGAAATGATGGGGCAACTTGCAATAAAAAGCAGCAAGTGAAAATGTATGCATGAAAAATAGCCGAAATGATTGGGCAACTCGCAATAAAAAGCAGCGGGTAAAAATAAAATAAACAGCCGAAATGATGGGGCACCGCGAAAAATAGCCGAAATGATTGGGCAATCGCGACCTTCGCGATATAAAAGCTGAAATGATAGAGCATCGCGGAGATAAAGCAAAAAATGATGATAAAACCTTGGCCCTACAGTTAAGATCACATCGATCCCTGTATACAATCCAAGGGCGTAAACAAACAAGAGGGAACCATACTTTCCCAACAGGCTCCGCCAGAAGACGAGGCCAAATCTCGACGGTTCAGTTCAACTCTGAAGAAACCAGTGTCTTCAGCAGATACCTCGACTCACGGATACAAACATTCCTTGACGAGAGCCTCCTGATCCGCGTCGACTCGCAGAGCCACCGGTGCCTCCGTGGGAAATCCTCGACTCGTTTCAAATCCCAAGGAAACAAATAATCCTTGGCGCTTGGGAAACAAATAATCCCTAGCAAATTCCTCGACTCACGGATACAAACACTCCTTGACGAGAGCCTCCTGATCCGCGTCGACTCGCAGAGCCACCAGCGCCTCCGTGGGAAATCCTCGACTCGTTTCAAACCCCAAGGAAACAAATAATCCTTGGCGCTTGGGAAACAAATAATCCCTAGCAAATTTCTCGACTCACGGATACAAACACTCCTTGACGAGAGCCTCCTGATCCGCGTCGACTCGCAGAGCCACCAGCGCCTCCGTGGGAAATTCTCGACTTGTTTCAAACCCCAAGGAAACAAATAATCCTTGGCGCTTGGGAAACAAATAATCCCTAGCAAACTCCTCGACTCACGGATACAAACACTCCTTGACGAGAGCCTCCTGATCCGCGTCGACTCGCAGAGCCACCAGCGCCTCCGTGGGAAATCCTCGACTCGTTTCAAACCCCAAGGAAACAAATAATCCTTGGCGCTTGGGAAACAAATAATCCCTAGCAAACTCCTCGACTCACGGATACAAACACTCCTTGATGAGAGCCTCTTGATTCGCGTCGGCTCGCAGAGAAACTGTGTCTCCGCGGGAAATTCCCGATTCATCTCAACATGCAAATGAAGCCTCAGGCAGCAGGGACTAAAAAAATTGCTTCCTGAACAATGGGACCCTGCAAGTCAATCCAAAATGGTCTCTTGCATACTATTCACGGGTTTCACTCTCCAAAGTCGAATTTCGACGAGGAGGGAAACAACCGCTTGTGGGTCCTCTCGACTCGTAAGAGGGAAAAATTCTCTTATAGGATCCTTACGACTTGTAAGAGAAAACCACACTTAGGAATCCTCACGATTCCTAAGGAGAAAGCCCACCTACGAGATCCTCTCGATCCGTAGGGAGAAGAATCTCTATAAGACCCTCACGGCTCATGGAGTTGAAAAGTCTTAGGCAGCAGATCCGAACCTGCGGCCTAAGCCATCGCTATTTCTTAAGAAAGTCAGGATACTCATTCTAATCATCCGTCAACCATGTTTGCTAAAGTGATATGCTGATAGTAAAAGAAAGAAAAGACGGAGAAAATGACACATTACAAAAAAGGTGTATCTTTTATTCATAAACTTGATTGGGTACAGGATACATCATGTCAAAGAATAAAAAATATATATATACATTCTTTTATCTACAAGTACAAACGATACAAAGATGGATAGCTACTGAGGAGGAAGTGTCTTTAGTAAATCCACAAGCTGCTCTCGCACGTCCTTCAGCGCCTCCTCCTGAGTGACAGCCGCAGCCACCTCCGCCTCCACCTGGGCCAGCTGCTGCAAGAAAGATGAAAGTTGCTCCTCCACCGCCTTCTGGGCTGCTTCGTGGCTGGGTGCATCTCGCTCGACAACATCAAGTTGTTGCCTCAATGATAACCCTTCAGAAAGACATTGCAGAAGGCCCTCAAAGACAACCTTCAGCCGTGCGGCGTTGGCCTCCACCCGAGCATGCAGTTGGGCAGACTTGCTCGAAGTCTCACTACGCTCCTTACGCCTTGAAATGACTTCTTGTTCGAGGTGGTGGAAGTAAGGAGCGCTCTGCTCAATCCACGCTGTTCTTTGATTACTGGCAGCCAAGGTCTCGGGAGCGGGACGCAGCGACTCCAACCGATGCAGGCGGGCCTCGATCTCCCTGCAATGGTTAACCCTAGATGCGATGATACCCTCGTCATGAAAGTTCACGAGCATCACCAGCATCGGGTTAACCGCTATAGCAAAATCCGCAGCAGAGGTAGGGGTCTCGACGTCGAGCTCCTCAATGTAATCGCTCAACATACGCAAGCTGTTCGCGGCGCCTTTCGAAGATGGACGTCTCAGGTAAGGACCTGCTGGCATTATGATGCAGGATTCGAAGGGCGCCGAGACCGGAACGACAGCTGAAAAGAAACAAGATGTGATCAGATAACAGTTCAGAAAATAAAGAAGGGGGGATTTATCAATGTGATAGTCGCTGTACCAGCTGAGGCGGGTGGCAAGGTCGGAAGGGCCGGTGGCGCAGCTGATCTTTTATCCCCTCCTTCAATCTGTAGCACTGCAGTCGAAATAAAAAAAGGAGGGGTTAGAGGTAACTCCATTAATGAAAGAAGAAAAACATCAATGGAAATCATACTCACCGACGCCACCAGGGGAAGAAGCAAGTTCGGATGGGAAAGAGAAGTGTGGGAGCAGCATCTGATATACATGATCAAAGAGCACTCCTGAAGGGACACAACAATATGACTTTAGCACACAAATTATATGTCTGAAGTATAGGATTAATAAATTGCAAACCCATACCTTCCAACATCTTAGATGGTATGAGAGAGGGTTGAGAGGTGACCACCGCTAAGGCAGTTGTTGAAGGCGCTCCCTCAAGCAGTGGAGCATCGGCACTGGCTGCACCTGCATTACAACAAATGCGAATTTGTCAGAAAAGATTGTAAGATAAAAAAAGATAGCAACTTGGGATTTACCTGATGAGCTGCCGGCTGAAACGGAGGCGATTCCCTTCTCTATTGACATGAGACCACCGCCCGTGGCCTCATCACCTGACTCAATGGGAACCGTCGTGGTGCTCGCGAGACCTGGAGACGGCGGAGGACCATAGACGGGGAGGGCTATGACTGGAGTATTGCCAGATTCCAGAGAAGGAGCGGTTGGCTCGTCCTCGGGAATCATGGCTACCTCACCCACTACTCTCTCAGGTTCAGTAGTCGCGGTTGTATCGTCCACCATCACCACGAGATCTCCGGCCTCGAGCGCCTCATCCGCCACCACCCTGGGCTCAGTTATAATGATCATATTGTCTGCCACCACTTCAGGTTCGGCATCAGTGACCTTCTCGGCTGCAGGCCCCTCGACCTCCACCTCAGGCTCCAAAGCTACAACGACGTTGCCCACCGTCGGCTCGAGTTCGGCAGGTACCACCTCCTCTGTTTCTTTGGGATCAACGGTTTTCGCCTCCCCCTCGATCGGACATGGCCCTGCAAGATAGGAGATATAAGGACCAATGACATTAAAATCCTTATAAAACTCTGAGAGAAATATTACCTGAAGCGGATTTACCTTTTGCGCTCCGAACTGCGCACGTCACCTCTCTACGGGCAGTGGATAGGGCGACAGGGGCCTCTTCAGATGGAGTATCAGCACGAGGGGCGGTGCTGGAACCCGCTCCCATAGCCAAAGCAGCCATGCGCGCCTTCGCCTCACGGCTCAGCCGCTTCCTTTCCTCCCGGGCTGTCGCGATGGACCTTTGTGACGCCTCCTTCAAGGCATCGTCATCCTCGTTCAGGGATGCCTCCAGAGCCTTTAAGGAATCCTTCATTGGCTCTTCAAGACGAACCTCCTGCGGTGGCCCAGAGGAAGAGGGAACATCGGCAGCTGGTAAAACATCTGCGTCGCTTGGTGGGAACGGCATTGAGGTTTCTGCAATAAAAAGGGAGAGGTTAGATCGACCATAACACGAGAGAGATGGAGACTTGATGGATTAAAACTTACCAAGGCCCATAGACGCTCTAAGACGTTCCTCCTCCTGGAAAGTCTTCAAAGAAGCGGCGATGGCTTCTTCATCAGTGATGCCTGTTGGAAGAAAGGAAAGAAAAGCGTTAGTCAAAGGCAATGAAGAGGATATGTTGCAATAAAGAAAAGGCGACTAGTAGTTACCTGATTGCGCTAGTTTAGCCAGCCACGCGTCACGCCTCGCCAACCACGCTGAAGCTTCGAGAGCAGCCTCCAAGTCTGTATCGTCCGGCGGCGGCATCACTAGTCCTTCGTTAGTCCCGTATTCGATCAGGCCCTCGGCATAGGGGGCATGAGGTTCCTGACCGAACACGACGTCCACGACGAAGAGCGACTTCTTTTTCTTTTGCCCTCCGACCCTAGGCTCACGTGGGATCGACTTCCGCTTAGCAGCCACTTTTGGACGACGGGTCCCGATGTTTGCACCTACACCGGACTCCGGCGAGGCCACGACCACTGTCTCCACTGGAGCACGGGGCACTGAAGCTCCATCCTTAAAGGAGTCCTGTAATGGTCGCACCGCAGTAGTGGACGCTTTTCCAATGGTTAATACTTTGTCAATGAAGGACATCCCGACTCCAACGGTGTGAGGGCGAAGCAGTAAACCCCTGGCGTTCCGTGGTGAGGGGGTCACGATTGATGAGCCAATCAACTGTATAATGCGAGGAAAACCGCACTTGT
Organism: Agapanthus africanus; assembly: GCA_030015575.1. Lineage (NCBI taxonomy): Eukaryota > Viridiplantae > Streptophyta > Magnoliopsida > Asparagales > Amaryllidaceae > Agapanthus > Agapanthus africanus. The sequence goes on along the minus strand of CM057338.1, from coordinate 822,223,954 downwards.
CAAAGAATGAAGGCCTTTTATGCATGCCGATGATACCCGCCGTGTGTAGCTCGAGCCACGATGCAAAGTAGTGCATTGGGAAGACCACGTGCAGTACCCCGGGCTCATTAGCATCCGCTGCTCGGCTGAGGCCATGATATAGTGCGCCAAGCCAGCGATCCCCACAGCCACCTTTACCCCGATGACCATTCGGTGGGCTGGGTAAAAGACAGAAGGCCGCATGTGATGAGAGTGCATTGGGATCGCGAACCAACTCAGCCGCAGTCCGAGAAATCCTAAGAAAAAGGCCTCCTCATCCATCCCAGGGGCCGCAATTTCTGCAAAAGACATGGTCGGGGAGTTAGGAAGAAAAAAGTCCTTTTGGTCTATGTCTTTCGCTGGCAGGTTATCCAAACCTAAACCGAAAGGGTCATCCAGGGTGGCAAACTTGGCAGATCCCGATGAAATGACGCTTGGACGAAGGAAACGAGCAATGAAGTCCTCAATGTTAACCCCCCGACTCCCATGTTCGATAAAAAGGGACTCGTAGATGTTCAACACCTTAATCAGGCTCGGGAATTGGTGTTGAATGGCATTTTCCGGCGTGATCCCCCTTACCATCGGCTTAGCACCGAAGACGTACTCATCTGTCGGGAGCAGCTCTTCATAGTGTTCCCCCATGACTGGTAGGCCGGATACCTCCGCGAATTCCTCCAAAGAGATGGACACTTCCCGATCCATGGCAAGGAAAGTGTGGGTGGGAATGTTCCACTGCTCCAGGAAAGCCTTAAACCACCAGGTGGGGAGCGTGGGATACTGGAAGAGAGAGACGTAGACCGCGGGGTACAATGCTAATCTTATCAACTGCGACTTCTTCGTCGACAGGATGTACCGGGCCCACGGCAGATAGCCAATCGGATGGCGAGGGATCAGACCAATGTTATATGATTGCCCCCAGGGTCTCGCCTCGCCCTGACAGATACGACGTCCTAGGATATCCAAGACCATAGGACGTTGGACCGGAACCGCATCCATATCGGGATGAAGAAAGCTGTTCGCGGTCCAATCCACCATCTCCACGGCATACTGCACCGAGGGCGGGGTAGCATAATGGATCGCCGTAATGGGCCCGGACGGCACTGCGCATGTGAAGCTGCGCCGACTCATAATGATCTGGTTATACCAAGACCCCCAAAGGTGAAGATTCTTGTACTCCGGGTCGTATTCTCTAATCATGGTTAGGACTTCACGGTCCGAGGGCGCCTCGGGAAATCCCTCCTCCGAGCGGACGAACGGGAATGAAGTGTCTAGAGACATGATCGCTGCAAAAAGAACAATTTAGCCGTTAGTATTGTAATTCCAACGTTTGGCGTCTAAAAAAGAAAATGCATTAATTAAATTAAAATTAATTAATTACACCACATAGCAGCGCAGTGAGTGGGAGACCAAAGGGGGACCCACAAAATCTGGATGACAAAACGTCAGACAACCTCATCATTGGATGAGATTGTCAGTTGGTCCCCAGGAAAACATTCCCATTTATAAAAAAGGGGGGTGGTGAGAATCCCTAGAGACAAGGAGAAAATCTCCACTTTCAGAGCAAAGCTCTGTCACAGAGTGACACTTGTCAAACTCTGGTCCTAGGGAAATAAAATTCCTTAAAAAGAGCACAGCTCTATGGTAATAATGGAAAGGTCCATCAGAAAATGTCTACACCAAAAAGAATTAAAATTTTTGAAATCTTGGAAAATCCACGAAAAACTTGTGAAATTTTTTCATTTATCAGATCTAAAAGATCCACAGATGATCTATGGGCAAAGCTCTGTTCATGGGTTAAAACCTATGAACAAGATCCCTGTAGATCTACAAGTTTTTGAGAGCAAAGCTCTGTTTATGAAACCCCAATGGGGATCTGTTTAGATCAAAAGATTTGTAAGAGCAAAGCTCTTTGGTTAAGGTTAATTTAAGTTAATTTGATTTAATTTAATTTTACCTAAAGTTTTTAACTTTGGAAATGAGCAAAGCTCTGAAGTTCTGGAAACGAGAGCAAAGCTCTGAAAGCTCTGGAATCAAAATCTAGAAAATGGTGAAGTTTTCTAAAGGGCCATAGGTCCTATTTATAAGGCGCCTGCGCCCCTTCAGCTCACCTCTTGATCCAACGGTCAGGGGCTTGCTACCGCTGCACTCACGTGCACGCCACGTGAGCGCAACGGTGGGGGGGGCATTTGTTTCCCCCAATCAGAGCAAAGCTCTGCTGAAAATTCAAAATTCAAATTTTGAAGCAACGCTTCAAATCCCGGGTGCAACGCGCCACGTGTCAGGCGCTGATACGTCAGCGCAGCGCCCGAGAAGGCGCACCCAATCAGAGCAAAGCACTATTAAAGGAAGCAACGCTTCAGTTGCGCAAGCACTGCGCTGCGCGACACGTGTCAGCGCAGATGCGCTAGCGCAGTTGCGCTGCGCTGTGCGCTGAGCGACACGTGTCAGCGCAGATGCGCTAGCGCAGTTGCGCCGCGCACAGCTGTGTGCTGCGCGACATGTGTCAGCGCAGATGCGCTAGCGCAGTTGCGCTGCGCTGTGCGCTGTGTGACACGTGTCACGCGCTGGGGCATTTGCGCCAAACAGAATTAAAATTCTAAGAAATCTTTTCTGTTCTTGTTAAAACAAGAAGATTTTCTTCTGCAAAGCAGAAGCTCTTGGATCAAAGATCCAACGGTGGGAAAATTCCCCAAATCACTCAGAGAAAGATCTTTTTAACAAATTTAACTAATTTATGGGCATTATAAAAAGGACCCTAGGCCTCAATTCAAAAAGAGGGAGACTTTTCTTGAAAAAGGTCAAGAGCTTCAAACAGAGAGAGAATTCTGAGAAAATTTCAAAGAAAAAGGTAAAAACCTTCACGAGAGAAAACAAATCTCTTTAATAAATCATTGATCTAAAAACTAGATAATGTTCTTCACATAACAAACAGTGCTTTGCACTTCTTATGAACCACTGGTTCTTTAAAACAGGAAAAAACAAAAATAAAAATAGTGCTTTGCACTTCTGTTCTTGAATCTAAAAGATTCTTAGTGCTTTGCACTTCCAAACTGCGTTGTTGCGCTCTTGAGAGAGCGCCACGTGTCAGCTACAGAACAACTTGCGCTACGTGCTCTTGAAATAGAGCTTTGCTCTCTGGAATTAGCGCAACTCACCAAAGCGCGCCACGTGTCAGCAGCGCAACAGCGCAGCGCACTAGCACAGCGCACTGCGCTGTTGCGCTTGCGCTCACCAGAGCATGACACGTGTCCTCACCACAAGCGCTTGCGCTCAGTGATTGGCGCAGAGCGCCTGACAAATGCAATGCATTTCTGAAGGGCCAGGCCCAATAAAAAGACCAAACAAGCCTAATTAAACTGATGCTCAGCATCATTTATAAGTGGGTAAAGCCCAAACAAAATAATAAAAATGCTATGCATTTTAAAAGGGGCAGAGCCCAAACAAAGTAGATGCTCTGCATCATTTATAAATGGGCAGAGCCCAATACAAATTGATGCTCTGCATCCTTTCTGGGCAGAGCCCAAATAAAAATAAAAAAGAAATGCAACGCAAAAGCAAATAAAATGTTGAACATTTTCAACTGGACTTAGCCCAATTCTGGCCGTAAGTCCTTAAATTAAATTGACTGAGCAAGATTGCTCTCTTAAATCAATTTACTTCCTGTTCGAGGGTACATCTCCGAACTCCTCTGACACCCATCGTTGTAATCCTTCAGTGACGTCAGAGGGGTGATGGGTCCCAACGATCACACATGGATACAGACTGCGGGGTCCTTAAACTCGTGGACCGAAACGTCCCTAAACTAATATTGGACCGAAACGTCCTTAAACTAATGTTGGACCACCACGTCCCTAAACTGGAACATGGACCACCACGTCCCTAAACTGGAGCATGGACCAAAACGTCCTTAAACTAATAATGGACCACCACGTCCCTAAACTGGAATATGGACCACCACGTCCCTAAATTAGAGCAATAGAGCCTCCAAATGCTCTTTTGCCGGATCTAAACGATCCCGTTTAAGTTGATCTCAGCCCCCAAACACGGCTAACGTATCCTTAAACATTCAAATGGATTATAAAACTCCAAATCGACTTTGGTTCAAGGGTACATCTCTGAACTCCTCTGACATCTGCCGTTGTAATCCTTCAACGACGTTAGAGAGGTGACGAGTCCCGATGGCCAGATATTAAATGGATTATCACGTTAAGTTGATCTTAGTCTCAAACAAGATTATTGTATCCTTAACGAACGTTTAAGTTGATCTTAGCCGCAACGCGACTAATGCATCCTTAAACTAAAAACACCAAACCCAAATCTAAGTAAATACGGATTTGGACTAATCCACGTCCTACGGGCGACGACATTACTCAGTCTCCGTATACAATCCACGGTCAACCACAAACAAAACAAACACACACGACACGAAGTGAAATTCTGGAGAAGGAGAAAGTTGTTACCGCGATGCGGTAGCGTAATTAACTGCTGGGGCTTGCACCTGCAGGGAAGAGCGTCCCCACAATCAAAAACCCCTCAAGCGAGGGGGAATCTGACGAAGTCTGCTACATCGGCCGCATCCGTCTAAACTTCCGATACACGGTACCATAAATCAACTTGGCATCTTCGGAGAGATGGACGGATAAAACCAAATAGCATCTGCCCCGAATCTCAGCGTCAGGCCATCGCGGTCCTGTGCGCCGTCCTTCGGAGGGGAGCAGCCCTAGATATTGAGATTGAGACATTGAGATTTCAAGATATTGAGGTACTGAGATTTGATGATACAGGCCAGTCCGGATAGCCGGAGCCTGAGCTTTTGAGATATTGAGATTTATGTTTTGTGTCGATACTAGACACTGTTGATGCTGATTTCATTTATGATACCTCATTTTAAAAATACAAAGAAAATCTCACTAATTTATGAAAACAGTTTCTTCATTTACATGTATTCTGTTTTGATGCATTCATACCTCATTCATATGATATATTGCTACCTGAGGCACTGACACGGGCACATGAGATTACACTCGGGTTAGATATTACCCTAGCCATTGTTATAGGCTGCATGTTATTCATATATTTGAGGATATATTATGATCATTGACCTAGCTTGCGTTATTTATGCGATTTCTGTGCGTAGATGTTTTTCTATTCACGAGTTGGCAACTCACCCTCGTTGTGCCCAGTTTCTTGCAGGTTTGCCATACAGGTTTCATTACGGCTTGCGGGCATAGTTTCCTTCGGGTGATTTACTAGTAGGTGGGTTTACTTGTATCGTACCCGCCATTATATAAGTTGTATATTATTACTCTGTTGTATCTAGAAGTTCCATCAACCAAACATGTATTTATTTTTGAGATAGAGACCAGTGATGTTATTCTTTCGACCTTAGAGTCGTGCGTTGTAATTCTGTGGATTTCTTGTTGTTTTGCGTTTCCTTTTGAGTTTTGATCCTCGCCCTTGGCGTTGTATATTATATTACTTGTGTGGTTGTGACCATCGATTGACGAAGAGCTAGCTCCCGCTTGGGGATGCCTTTTTATTGATTTCGTATACTATTCATGTTGTATCCCGTTTGGGGGCCAGTATTTATAAAGGAGACTCTGCCGAAATTTTCGGGAAATATTTGATGTTTTTTTTAAAAAACAGCATAATTCGGCTTATTCTATTAAAACTACTTGTTTTAAATTGGTTTTCCTTCACTCTACTACCTTTCTTGGTTTGGATTTCTGGGTTTTCGGCTTACTTAGATTACGTACGCCTCGAGACGTTAGTAGTTTGAGTGCCGGTCATATTCTGTACTTTCGGGACGTGACACCACTGCCAGCGTAGTGTCGAGTCTTTAGAGTCCCACACAGAGAGTTTTCCTGCACTGAGCGAAACGTGTAGAGGCCGTATGGTTTTACGGCAGGGCTACGATCACTTACGTGCACTTGTGTACGTATGCTGTTCGGGCAGGCAATACTAGTGGGCTTTGGTTTAAGCCAGATCCTAGTATTGCACAGATGGATTTGTTTTGTCTTCTGTGCATTCGCATTCTACGGAATGCGGATGCGGGTGTGTATGCACAGTTTTGAGGAGTGATGAAGGAGGAGGTGCCCCATTAGGGTTTTGGCAGTTGGTTCGGCCAAAACCGTAATGTGGCAGGCTCATTAGGGTTTTGACAATTCGTTTGGTCAAAACCATTATGAGCCGGAGACATTGTTTACTAATCCTTTTAGTGATAGATTTGTGATGGCTAATTGCATTGACCATTTGACCACTTAGACCTCTCTTGACTTTGTTGACCCGTTGACCGTGTTGACCATTGACCTTCAAGAGAGGTCTACACTCTTCCTTGATTTTCTTTTTAATTCTTGAGTTATGAAAATGGTCAATTCAATGTAGCATCAAATTTATCATGATCGGATTAGTAATGATGATTTTGGTGTATTATTGCGACCATGGTTCATTTGCTTTAGTTAATCTTTTTCATTATTCTCTTCTCATTCTCTCTCTTGAAATGAGAAGAAAAGAAAAGCTCCATGGTTGCTAAGTTTTCTCCTTCATCTTCCTCCTCTTGAAAATTGTTTTGATCTCATGTGTTGAGAGAAAAAGAATCCACATAGACAAACACTTCCATCTTTCTCTTCTACACAACTTAAGGCATTTAGATTAGCAATCTCTTTGCCCTAGTTGCCTCGGCTTGAGGTGGAGCTTAGTGTACAACTCTCGGGTGGATCGTCTTCAACTCAAGAAGGCCGCGGAGGTGACCAAGATCCGGATCGACCCTCGGAGCGTGAATGGACGAGCCGGACAGCGGAGAGAAGACCCGAAGGACCGGTTCCGTGAGGTATACTTTCTACAGCATAGTAGTTAAAGGCTCTAGTAGTTTACTAGTTTCTAGTTTAGCCAAGATCCTTGCTTTTGAGTCCATGTTTCCTTGTGCCAAATTATTGTTTTTCGCCGTTTCCGCCTCCCCGTAAGAACCGGGGTGAGCAACGTGTGAGCAACGTGGACTTACAAAGTCAAATCGCATGCATAACGTAGGCATGAAATCAAAATCAACATATCGAATGACATCAAATCGAATTCAGGTGCATCCGTAGTGCACAAAATATAAATCCGGTGCAACAAAGGCACGAAATATAAATCTGGTGCGATAAACGCACGAAACATAAAACTGGTGCGACAAACGCACGAAGTATAAAACTGGTGCGTCCTGTGCAAGAAATACAAATACGGTGCATCCTGTGCACAAATACCAAACAATAACTCAAATGCATATGCAGCAACACCGAGTGTACCCAGGTGTAAAGAAAATCATAAACGTGTGCAACTGCATGCACAAAACACATATCAATGCACTACAAGCATATATAAGCTATACCGAGTGCAAAAAGCCAAATCGTGTGCATACCATGTGCACAAAATCAATCCAACGGTAAGAAACCCATGAAGTCATAAGCATGTGCAACCAAGGCACAAAAACGATATCAGATGCAATAACTGTGCACAAATATGAATACCTAGTAGGTGCAACCATGGTGCATGAAAACAGAAATCATGGAACTCAGCCATCAAGACTAAATCATGCGAACAGATCGCCCAAAATACCGAAATCCAAGGTGACGGATACGTGATAATCGAATCACCAAATCACAAATCATAAATACCGTCGTCGATATATCCTCCTTCAAGGTCGAGAAGGTGTCGGTGCATCCAATGCTAGCAGCGCAAGATATCTATTTACCTCTTGCTCACGGTCTGGCGTCCTCTGTCTCTGGGCCCTTATCTTCTCTGTGGATTACCAACCTCACGATCCATCGGCTCATCGGCCCTGTCAGGTGTGCTAACGGGGATGATTCCGTCCTGGCACTTCTCTGGTCATCTCTCGGTGAAACCATACGACCACTCGTAAAGCAGCACGTCACCGGCGTCGACCTCTGGTCCTCTGAATACACATCACCTATCTGATCCTGGTGCAAATCTTACCGCAGCAGTGTCCTGGAAGGAATCCTGCTCAAGGTCTCTTCCGATCTCGCCTATGCCGAACTGTACGGAGACTGGTACTCTTGCATAATCTTTTCTCGCTCTCTGGACATCTGCGTCCTCAGCACAGTATTTTCTCGGAAACTGGTCGCATCTCAATGCCTCTGTAGACATATCTGACCTTTAATCTTAACGGGAAGTAACAACAGCTCGTCAGCATCTCGTATGAATCTCATGTCCTATTTGTCTGTATCGTCGTCCACTTCGACGTCACGTCTCTATCTGCGCATTGCAAATGTTCTCGGCTACGGTCAATCCGAAGTCTCTCGCACGGACTCGAAATCACGAACTCGGTATCTTCATCGCTCGGTGGAAGATATCTAGCCGAACACGTCCTCAGGAACTCGTCCCAATCTGCGGAGGCATACTCCATACTCGTCATTTCTTGATCAATTCACAACGCATCTGGGTGAGGTCCTCTATCCGAACCTGGTCAACTATCTCGTCGACGATGCCGAACTCTGGCCTTCTGGGTGTGCGCAATATGACCACTCCTGGGTCCAAGTCTTCTCGTATAGTATTCCAGAAAGGTCCTGTCGAAGTCTTTCTCAAATCTCGTTTCCGCCGAATTGCCCGGAAGTTACCACCCTTACTATATCTGTTTCTTGTTCCGGAATGGCAGCATACTCATCGTGACTCCTTCTGGAAGGTATATCCATATACAACGCCTCTGCATGCATATCGCATCTCTGATGTCAGCGGAGTGGAACGTCATCTCGTCGAAATCTCATGCGAACTCTTTACTCCACTCTGCTCCAATGTCGACTGATTCGGACTCTTCTTCTCATGGCTGCATGGACTGCGCTCCATTGGCTATACTCGTATCTGGAGTCTCCCAAGCAATGTGTCCCATCACATGATATCCGAATGATGTCGAACCATCCGATCGATTTGTCAGAACCTCATATTCCTCCAAGAGATCAACATCTTGAGTACAGTTTAATAGTATTCCAGTAAATACCACAGCACCTGTGGACCAACCGTAGAAAGACAAACCCAAGCCTCACAAATGGCACCGCTAAACTACCGTAAACCCTAAGGTTCAAAGGCTTTCCATGGTCATTACGTCGAGTTAGGGTTTCATTCTTCTAGAGGGTCCATAGCATTACTTGCATTGTCTTCCGAATACTTTAAACTTGGAATTGGGTTCCTGACATTCGATCGTCTCTATCGACTCTCAACGAATCTGTGTGTCGTCCCTAGCTGGAATTAATCTATATGATGACCTCACATCGGGGTAAGCGAACCACATGTCCTAGTCATTCATCCTCGGGTGACTAGCGACCACCCATCATACCTCTAAGTATATACTCATGCTGCAGTAGTTCCAACATCTGGGCGATATCTCGTCATTTGCAGCAAAAACTGACTCATTCGTCCGCACTCTGAACAGTGCCTCAATCATCATGAATAAGCGATATATCAATGGTCATCACATTCTAGCTGGCCTCTAGCAGTAACCTGATCCTCTGGTGCTGATCCGCACGTCCGAAAAATCTCGTAAAAGCGATTTGTCAAACGCTCATGGCGTGAAAACACAATAAAACGACGCCTCTATGCAATCGTACGTCTCTGGAATCACGCTCTGGTCAGTCTTCGTCCATGACGAGCTCAAGCTGACCCAACTCTAGGCGTAGCTATCTCTGCCCATGCAATCGTGGCAGCAAAATCATAACCAATATCGATGAGGATAGATCATAGGAATGAATATAATATTGTGCAAGGAAATGTACATCCTAAGGTTTCTTAAGCGGAGTAGCGTATCGTAAGTATGCCACGGAATATATGTACGGTACGTCACTCTACTCAAGCTACCTACTCCATCAACCAAGGGTCATCCTACGCGACGAAAGTTCGGGTATAATACCCCCTCGACTAAGTCTAAGTTCCGTAAGGTCAAGCCTAAGTTCCGTATATATATAAACGCTCTAGGCTTTGCATAGTCAAACTTAGACTCGAACCAAGGTTAACCTAGCGCTCTGATACCAACTTTGTCACGACCCGAAATAGCACGTGACTGGCCCTTGAATCATATGAAGTCTATAGGACCTCATCTAATTCAAGTAAGCCAAAAACCCAGAAATCTAAAACCATTTTAATAACAAATGAAGGAAAACTAGTTTTAAAGAAGTGAAGAAAACATGTTTTAAAAACAAGGTTTTTAAATAAGTAAGTCGAATATGCATTTTTAAAATCTATAGTTTTTTCTGAAAATTTCGGCAGAGTTTTCTTTGTAAATACTGGCCCCAAATGGGGTACAACATGAATAATATATATATACAATGATAAAAGGCATCCCCAAGCGGTAGCTAGCTCTTCGTCAATCGACGGTCACAACCACGCAAGCAGTAATATACAACGCCGAAGGGCGAGGATAAAACTCAAAAGAAACTCAAAATATTAAGAAAACCATAATACTACATCGCGCGACTCTAAGGTCGAAATAATACACAACTGGTTTTCTAAGTCTGAAACAATATATATGTTTGGTTGATGGAATTACTAGATACAACTGAATAAAATAAATACAAGGGTGGTCACGATGCGAGTGAACCCACCTACCAAATCAATCATCGAAAAGGAAGCAGTGTGCCGGAAAACCCGCAATGAAACCTGTACGGCAAAACCTGCAAGAACTGTGGCACAATGGGGGTGAGTTGCCAACTCGTGAATAGAAAACATCACAGAGCAGAAATCGTATGTATGACACAATACTAGGTCAATACGATCAAATATATATATAAACCTCAATGAATAAGTCTGAAGTGTGAAAATGTGGCCAGGGTAAACATCTATACATAAGTGTAATCCCATGTGCTCGTATCAGTGCCTCAGGTAACGACATATCATAAATATGAGGTATGATCAATGTAATCAACATGAATCAATGTCAACTATATCATGCAGTCCATAAGTATGTGGATATCATCCAACTATGTAATCAATGTCTGTAATGTATGTGGATCTCGTCCACGTGTCTCCCAAAGACAATAAGCATCATGCATGTAAATATCATAAAGCATATGCATGGAAGTATGAGAATGTAAATCAACATGTGTCGCTTGCGACATATCAAAATCATGGAACCTGAGTGTCTAGCATCGACACTCGAAAACATCATGAAACCTGTGCCCAGCATCGGCACGTAAATCCTTATATATATATATATATATATATAGGGCTCCGTCAGTCCGGATTGGCCCACGGGCTCCGTCAGTCCGGATCGACCCGTCTCATCTCTCAACTCCGGTCGGTATCCTCCAGATATCCGCCGAGCTCAAATACAATCACCGGTAGGTAGTACTCCCCTGCTAGGCTCACCGTCTAACATATACGAGTCTTCTTGCCCTGGGGTACCTCACCGGGTCCACCATGTACCCGCAGACGGTGCCTACCTCTCTTCGAATCGGGTTTCACATGTCGCTCTCAGAACCGAGAAAACACATGGTGGACGCACTAAAATATCATATCAAGGGTAACCGGGTTTTTAAAACAATGCATACTCTCTTTTGAAATACCCACGGTTCCCAAATCCAGAAATATCATGCAAACAACATATCTCAATGCGTATAATCATAAAGCATGATGTATGCGACATGTAAAAGAAATGTAAGCATATCAGTATATCATGCAACATGGAATAGTAATATGCACATATTGAGGGAAACCGCTCTTTTAAAATGAATCAGTTTTAAAGAGTATCTTGCGGTTCCCAAATCTTAAATCAAGCCAGAATCATCTAGGTATGTGCAAATACGTATGTATGCAAGAATGAGTGTACAATATGTATGTACACAAGTATGAGTATACAATATGTGAGTACACAAGTATGAATGTACAATAGGTATGTGCACGAGTATGGGTGTACAATATGTAAGTACACAAGTATGAATGTACAATAGGTATGTGCACGAGTATGGGTGTACAATATGTAAGTATACAAGTATGAGTGTACAATATGTAAGTGCACAAGTATGAGTGTACAATAGGTATGTGCACAAGTATGAGTGTACAATAGGTATGTGCACAAGTATGAGTGTACAATATGTAAGTGCACAAGTATGACATGCAAGGGGTCATATCCTGAATGCAATAGTCCTACAGTGTAGTAACATGGCAATTATCGATGATGAAATGTGTGAGCCGGAAAGCAGGTGTACGTGGAACATACGCATCATCGATAATGGTGCTGGTGTCCTAACAGCATGGTTTTAATATAACAATAAACATATTTAAGCATGCAATGCGATGCGAAAAGCAAGAATATGCGGTAGATGAATAATAAACACAACAATGCAGAATCTACATCAGTATATCTATGTCATATTGTTTTGCCATTTGAAAGAAGACGAATCGGGGTTTTTAGGAAAATAAGGGCTACGGTGTTTTTAAGAAAAGATGCGTCTTTTGAAAATATCCGTAGAATCCCTTGCCTGTCTTTAAAATACTCCCGATTCGCTAGTTTTTGAAATAGGTATGACATAGGTCTAGCCTAACATCTACTAAGAAAACTACAGATCTAACTAACAAGATAATCGGGAGGGGTATGGAAACCACCTAAATCTGAGTCGATACTTATATATACATATAAATATAATAGTCGGTGATCCCGCCTCAAAGGTACCGCGTACGATACAATATCATATGACATTCTTGAGTCATGAGTGCGGATCTTATCATCAAATAAAGATCGTACGGTAAATCATCGTACGGCATCCCAAATTTGGGTACGGGTCAGTATCACAATCATCTAATCAACTATCTGGTATCTTTATCGTCATATCACATGATCTGAGGTACTGATCTAGGTCTAGTACAACCGATACCATCTATGTAAACATAAGTGCGTGTGTAAAACACACGTCCAAAAGCCCGCTAAAATCTCATGTCGTATCCCAAATACGACCCACATCATATCACCGATCTCATGGCACTATGCCCAATCTCATCGATTCATCTCCAAATATCATCCACTATCCTCATCATCCAGGTATAACTATAACAAATAAGCATGTGTGTGCATGTGGGTGTAAACCTATTCTAGGGTTTGCAACTAGGAAACTATACTAGTTTACTTCTAAACCCTAATCTATCCATAGTACACCTAATCACATCTAGAATATCCATAACACACTTAACGCTATCATACATATATATATAGTATATATATAGTATACTAAATATCGAACTGCGGGGGTGCTATACGCCATCCACCCGACTTCCCCCATAGATATAATCTATTCACCTTGCATCCTGCATGTCGGTGTCGATGTCGCCTTCATCTTCTTCGTCATATGAAGCCCTCGTGAAGGTACCTACAAAGATAACACAATCTCAAACGCACATTAAAATCACATCGGAAAACCAAAACGACACTCTAAGGCCTATAGGTTAGAACCTATGGACTACGCTTTCAAAACCATCAAACAACCCTCGATACGTCGTACAAACGTCAAGTGATCGAGGTAAAACACAATACTAGAAATCCAGAATTCAAAATACACAAAACGAAACTCCGAATCAAAACAGCAACTCAGGAAAAAGGTCCCAGATTTCACCCTAGGTCAAATTGGTCAATTTTGCATATACCATGGGTCTAGTTTACATGAGATAAAGCTATAGAACCAACACGAATCACATCCTCACTGGTCTGGCCGCAAATTGCGGCCAGAAGGAATTTATTTGCAGCCATGGTTGAGGGTTAGGGGCTAGGGTTTTGGTGGTAGCTTCCTAGGTGCCTGCATGTCTCTCTGTGTTTGCAAAATAATTTTCAGAGTCTCCGAGTGATAGTAGATTTCATTTAACATCCACATAATCCACAATTTTCCAATATCGGGTTTTCTAAATCCGTATTCCAGGGTTTTGGTCTCTGGTTTTAGGTCTGGATTCTAGCACTAGGGGGTTTGTGAGGCCTCTACTGAGCTCAATTTCCCTTCACAATTCTCAAATTCCAATAACCCTAACTAGAATTTTCCAAGTTAACCCAAACCACATAATATCGGTTCTAATCTAACATGGGGTTAAAAATAATGGAAATACTAAGCTAAAGGTTCAGAAAATATCTCATTTGGCAACTCCTGAATTTTCTTAAGTTGCCCTAAGTGTCCAAAATTTGATTTTTCTTGGTCCAATGTGCTTCTCTTGAGCTTGTGCATCTTTTTAACGAAATGAGATTTGGGTTTTGAGGTATTTTTCATTGAGTTTTGGGGGGTTTTGTGGAGAAGGAGGGAGGGGCAGCAGCAGCAGCAACAACATGAGGAAGGGAGAGGAAATGAATGAAAGAAATGATGAGGGAATGGCTCAAGACATGGGTTGACCCCTCACCCACTCTTTCTCTCTCTAACCCATGCCTCTTATTCTAATCTTTTCTTTTTCTTTCCTATTTTCCTTCTCTCATAAATAGTAACCCCAAAACAAAAGCCATGCACCCAAAAACATATAGTAAAATGCAACAAGTGTTAAAAAAAAGATATGGTGCATGTTTGCACAAATTACGCTTAAAGCGCTATTAGAGATTTTTTATCGCGATTAGCACTAAATTAGCATATAACTAATCATAAAAACTTAAAGTTTGCATAATTCACTTAAAACATCCTCTTTTTAGTAATCTTTATAATTTTCCAAATTTTCCCAAATTTATCGGTATTTAATTATACCGCCTTATTAAAATATTCAATATTTTACTATTAAATTATAAAAATTCCCAAAAATAATATTTTATTTTTTTGAAATGTTACACTTTAGAAACTCCCAATGTGATTTTTACCCCATGCTCTTATGACCTTGACGAAGGCCAACATATTATAAGTCACATGTCAAGTTCTACCCGTCATTATCCAGGTTAATTTGAACCCACCCGTACATACCCTTGACGAAGGCCAAAATAGTAGTACGACTGTCCCAAACTAACGCATCTATCTATGCAGTAGAAAAGTAACAAATAACTACCATACACCATGCCTTGACGAAGGCCAACAAACATAGCAAGAAAACTAAGTGCTACCCGTCTGAAATGACGGAGGGCTACGAATGGGTTTTGGCGAAAAACCTTTAACGTAATGAACTTGATATCGTTGAAGGAACCGCATAGCTTTTTATAAATATAGTGGTGAAAACCTTTGCTAAAGAGGTCACTCCCGGTGAAGGGATCTCGGCTCTTTCCCCGTAGAATGAGGTGCAGGATATTTCAACTGAATACCGCGATGCAAAGCAAAAAGTAATTGACTATAGTGAAGTTATTACCCTGACGCAAACTTCTGCCTAAGGTGTCACTCCCGGTGAAGGGATCTCGGCCCTTGCCTCGTCGACTGAGGTGCTGGATATTCATAACCGAATACCACTGTGCAAAACAAAAGAGAACGTCCTTGTAATAACAGCTTTTTGAAAAATGTTCCAACAACATCAAACAGGTTTGTTTAGCTTGCATTGATCCGAATCAATGCAGTCCCATCAATTGATCACACCAATAAAGAACGAAAATATGATGTACGCATATGCCATCCGCATTCGCCACTGGGTCCCGTCATCACCCGTTAGGTTACTTAACTAACGACAGAGCGGGGACTGGACTAGCGCGGATGTAAAACATATACAACATCTACTAGTATATATATCAATATATAATAATCGCTCATGGCGTGATAAATGCAACATCACAGAAATGTAATAAGCATCACAGAACAATACAGATAATCTGGATCCCCGGGTTTCCTTTGAGCCGCAAGTGAAACCCGACGTTCTCCTGGTCGTGTGGATAGCCTGTGCAATGAAATCCTAGACCCCTACGGATGCGGCAAGTTACTCGCCAAAACCTGAAGCGAGGCAGCCCCCTTCAACAAAGTGAATGGACCACCCAGCACTTTACGGAATCCGGTAACTTGAGCACCTCTCCTTGGGTCAACCTATACCCCCTACGAGTGCGGCGAATAGCCCGCCAATTCTAGAGTGAAGCCCCCTCCGTCTCAAAGCAATGAGATGCGGGCCCGTTGCCCTCTAGAATTATCACGACCCAAAGTTCGGCCCGTGGCCGGCACTTAACCACGTAACGTCTACAGGCGTAGTGCGGCTAAGTAAGCCGAAACCCATAAATCAAAACCATTAAAAGTAATGAGTGTTAAAACATTTAATAGAAACATTTGTTAAAACGTTTAGAAAACCTTAAGTTGTTTAGTAAAATTCTTTAAAGTTCAAGTTATTATCTTAAAAATTTTGGCAGCATTTCCTTTGTAAAAACTAGCCTCGAATCGGGTACAAGGCAATATAGGAGCAAAAAGATATACAATAAGAATAAAGCATCCCAAACGGGTGCAATCATGCCCAACGGCGGAAACAATCACCATGATAATGATATACGACGCCGTAGCGAAGAATGAGCAAAAATAAGTGAAGACAACATGAAATATAAAGCTACATAAATAAAGTCGGCTCACAACGAGCTCGACACCAGAGTACAAAATAATATACATCGTCCTCACAACTGGTCTATAAGTCAATATATGGATAGTATATGGAGAATACTAGATACAATGGTGTATACAACTGGGAATAAACAGATACCGCACAAAAACCCACCTATCAGCAAAGGGCTCGCACGCTAACTACAGTGGTATCTGTATCAAAAGATGTACGAAAGCAGCCTGCCGCGACTACTCTGAGGGGCAACCTGCAAACACTGTGGCACAACGGGGGTGAGTTGCTAACTCGTGAATAGTAGATAACATATAAAGGTAATCGCGAGTATGCACGTGCTGCGATACTCTAACCTATGCCAACAGATAACATCTATATGATGAGCTAGATGAGCAATAATCATGCAACAAGTGCGATCTAATAACATCTCTATATGATGAGCAGGGTATGCGATAATCATGCATAGCAAATGTACTCTATCAGGTACTATAGATACAGGATGAGATGTATAACACTGAATGCTGAGCTTGGGAATAAATAACATCTACACGGAATGTCAACGTGGAAAATAACCGGTGTCCATCAATACACCCAAATCCCAGTAAAATTCAGGCGCCGTCACTCCAATCGGCCCTCAAATTCTGTAAATCTCATAGAATCGTGAGTGCCCAACATCGGCACTCGAAATATCATAAAATGATCGTGTCCAGTATCGACACACAAATCCTCATGTATCGGGCTCCGTCAGTCCGGATCGGCCCACGGGTTCCGTCTGCGGAATCGGCCCTCGGCCCCGGCAGTACGTGACGTCCCGTATCCATCTCTCAGCTCTGGTCAGTATCCTCCGCATAACCGCCAGGTCCAACCAATCACCGGTAGGTAGTAGTCCCTCCGCCGGGCTCACCGTCTAACAATACAAGTCTTCTTGCCCCGGGGTACCATACCGGGTCCACCATGTATCCGCAATCGGGTCCTACCACTTCTTGAATCGGGTATACTCACACAAGCTCTCTGGAACCGAGAAAACTCATGGTGGACGCACTGAAATATCATATCAAGAGAAACCAGGTTTTTAAAACAGTGCGTATTTTCTTAAAACAATATCGCGGTTCTCAAATCCAGAAATCCCATAAATCCAAACTCAATGCGTAAATCCATGCAATGTGTCGTATGACACCAAGAGTAAAAAGGGAAAACCGCTCTTTTAAAAAGATCCAGTTTTTCAAAATATCTCATGCGGTCCCTATTTTCTTGAAATCGAATCAATATCATCCATGTATGTAAAATATGTATGTATGTAGGTATGGATGTGCAAAAGGATATATACGCGAATATGAGTGTAGCACTGGTATGAATATACAGTGTGCATGTGCGCAAGTATGAAGATATCAATATATGTGTGCACTGGTATGAATATACAGTGTGCATGTGCGCCAGTATGAAGATATCAATGTATGTGTGCAATGGTATGAATATACAGTGTGCATGTGCGTAAGTATGAAGATATCAATATATGTGTGCACTGGTATGAATATACAGTGTGCATGTGCGCAAGTATGAAGATATCAATATATGTGTGCACTGGTATGGATATATATATATGCCGGTATGTGACAAAGTCATGATAATCATCAATGGAGCGGAAATCAAGACGATATATATAATTCGTAACAATCCTATAGTGTGAGTGTTATGGCAATCACTAATGGTGTGAGTGTAACATACCAATAATGCTCGTGCAGCTTGAACCGTTAGTGACAGTGCAGTTTTCTATATCTACCATTTCTACATGCAACAAAGAAGGAATGTTACAGTAGTATATATAAACATCTACGACTAAATATCTTATTATCTCCTGACGCTTAACGCCATACGGGCGATTTCCCCGTAGATGTTAAATCTACTCACCTGGTCGTGTGCTAAGCGTAGCCGACTACTTGCTTCCATTTCTTTGCGGCGTCCGACGTACTCGCCTGCGAACCTAGAATTTACACATAGAATCCATATAAGAAAAATATCTCGCAAAACACGATATCGAAAACAAACGAGAAACTCGCGTCACGAACTAAACGCGCGTGTGTCCGATACGCTAGATCGTGTGTATACGCGTTTAAAACTACCCCGACATGTCGCGATACGCAGCAACCACAGAACCCACTCACGTATCGCACGTGTCGCGCAAACAAAATGTGCTAGAAAAATGATATTACGCTCCAGATTCTAACTCAGGTGAAAACTTACAAAATTGCACATGCCAAAACACTATAATATGTAGCAGACTACCCTAGCCAAAACCCCAGCACCCAGAACCCCTATCTGGCTGCAATTTGCGGCGAGAAGGATTTAAATGGCGGCCTGAACAAGGGGAGAGGGTCTCGTCCTCTGGTGGTGTGATCAACATCTATCAAATATGCTCCAGTTATCTCAATTTTTCTCTGAAGGAGCCGGGTCTAAAGCAGATCACAGAAAGCTAAAAATTCACTTTAAAACGTTATATTTTGCACAAAATGAAAACCTAGGGTATTTTAGTGAAATCTGGGGTTTAACTAGGTTTAAGTGGACCTAATAACGCTTAACTAAGTTAGTCTAACCACCACTAACATCACTTAACCAAAAGTCCACAATAATCACCATTTTAGCACTAAAACGCACATTTAACACTAGTCGAAGCTAAATAACACACAAGTTTAGCAAGCTAGGAATTGGGTTCAGAAGATATACCTTACTTGACCCTTAGATGCAAGGAGAAGGAGGAGAAGAGGAAGAGAAGTGCAGCTGCAGCTGCTGGGGGCTGCTGCTGCCTGCTACAGCTGCTGATGCTGATGCTGTTGCTGCTTGTGTTCCTGCTACTGCCTCTTGTTGTTGTTGTTGTTTGTTGCTGCTATTGGAACTCCTGCTTCTTCTTCTTCTGCTGTTGGTGTGTGTGTGTGTGAGTGAGAGTGAGAGAGAGTTGTGAGGAAAAGAGTTTAGCAAAAGAAAAGAATGATAACCATGATAATCAACCCCCCCTCTCTCTCTCTTCATTAAATGAGAGCATGGGCAAGGCCTTGATGCCCATTCTCTCTTTCTCTCCCTCTCACCAAGTCAAACAAAAACAAATCATTTTCATTAAAAAAAAACAATTAACCCAAAACACCTAATTCAATTTTTAAAATTAGCTTAAGGAAAATGGTTAGTTCACCATGGTTGCTAATCATGGTTTAACCCCAATTTAACCCTAGTTTATATGCACAAGTGTGTGCAAGCCTAGGAAAAATCTAATAAAATATTCATTAAATTTGATAAAATATTTGAAAATCAATTTGGTAAACTTTTTATTAAAAACCATTTATTAAAATATAATTAGCCACTAATCACATCCTATGGTGTTACAATCTTTCCCCTTAAAGAAATTCGTCCCCGAATTTAAAAATATAAAGCTATGCATACCTTCAAAGAGATGAGGGAACTTTTTCCGCATCTTGCCCTCGGCCTCCCAAGTGATCTCTTCACCATTCGGGCTGCGCCAAAGCACCTTCACAGATGGTAAGACCTTCGATCGAAATTTCTTCACCTGCCGGTCCAATATCACGACTGGCTGCTCCGTGAACGAAAGATCGCGCTCGAGCTGAATGGTCTGATGCTGGATCATGTGCGAAGGGTCATGTAGGTATCTGCGAAGCATCGACACGTGGAATACGGGGTGAACATCTGGGAAGTCAGGTGGAAGAGCCAAACGATAAGCTATCGCGCCCACACGCTCGAGGATCTCGAAGGGACCTATGAATCTGGGGCTAAGCTTCCCCTTACGTCCAAACCTCATCACTCCCTTCATCGGAGAGACCTTCAGAAAAACGTGATCGCCAACTGTGAACTCTAATCTGCGGCGGCGTCCGTCAGCATACGATTTCTGCCTGCTCTGAGCTGTCCTCATCCTATCTCGAATCAGCTGTATCTTCTCGGTCATCTCCTGTACGATCTGTGGCCCCAAAATACTGCTCTCGCTGAGCTCTGTCCAACAGACGGGCGATCTACATCTCCTCCTATATAAGGCCTCGAAAGGTGCCATCTGAATGGTATCCTGGAAACTATTGTTGTAGGAGAACTCCACCAAGGGTAAATGATGATCCCAGCTACCACCAAAGTCTAAAACGCACGCTCGGAGCATGTCCTCGAGAATCTGAAAAGTCCGCTCCGACTGGCCGTCAGTCTGCAGATGAAATGCTATGCTGAAACTCAAGCGGGTGCCCAAAGCCTCCTGAAGCCTCTGCCATAGTCGGTTGGTAAACTGGATGCCTCGGTCGGACACGATACACATCGGGACTCCATGAAGTCGTACAATCTCGTCGATGTATATCTGTGCATACTGAGCAAATCCGAAAGTCGTCTTCACCGGCAGGAAGTGAGCCACTTTCATCAATCGATCCACGATCACCCAAATGGAGTCATACCCTCGCCTAGTCCTGGGTAGACCCATAATGAAGTCCATCGAAATCTGCTCCTATTTCCACTCTGGAATGGGTAACGGCTGTAGCTCGCCTGCTGGCCTTTGGTGTTCGGCCTTGACTTGCTGACAAGTCAGGCATCTCGACACGAAATCTATGATGTCCCTCTTCATTCCGTCCCACCAGTAAACGTCTCTCATATCATGGTACATCTTGGTGGAACCCAGATGAACACTATACACAGATCGATGCGCCTCCTCAAGAATCTCACGCAGCAATCCCTCAGCATCTGGTACGCACAGTCTAGTCCCAAATCGTAGTATCCCCTGATCATCGATCATGAACTCGGAAAATCTGCCCTGTCCAATCTGCGCCATGATCTCTGAACAACGGTCATCACTGTACTGTGCCTCATGTATACGGTCAAGCAACTGTGGGCATGCACGAAAATGCGCAAGCTGTCCCCCGATCGGCGTGAACTCGAACTGCACTCGGCTATCGCATAAAATCTGCCAATCTGCCGACGACTGCCTCTGCACTGCGCTCAAACAAGATAGACTACCCCCGAGCCTCCTTCTCAAAGAATCCGCTACTACATTCGCCTTGCCCGGGTGATACAAGATCTTGCAATCGTAGTCCTTTACTAGTTCCATCCAACGGCGCTGTCTAAGATTCAGGTCTCGCTGCTGAAAAATATACTTTAAGCTCTTGTGATCAGTGAATATCTGGCATGACTCGCCGTATAGGTAATGTCGCCAGATCTTGAGTGCAAAGACCACTGCAGCCATCTCCAAATCGTGAGTGGGGTAGTTCTGTTCATGTCTCTTCAACTGCCGTGAAGCATACGCGATCACCCTGTCATGCTGCATCAATACGCACCCTAGCCCCACTCGAGAAGCATCAGAATAGACCACAAATCCACCCGATCCTGAAGGCAATGATAACACCGGTGCCGTAGTCAAACAAATCCATAGCTGCTGAAAGCTATGCTCGCACTCCTCCATCCAATCGAAAGGAACTCCCTTCCGGGTCAACCCGGTCAAAGGTGCAGCAATACGGGAGAAATCCTGTACAAATCGCCTGTAGTAGCTGGCCAGTCCTAAAAAGCTGCGAATCTCAGTAACTGATGTGGGTCTGGGCCAACGCTGAACGGCTTCAATCTTCCTCGGCTCCACACATATACCATCTCGTGTAATCACGTGACCCAAGAAGTCTACGCTGTCAAGCCAGAATGCGCACTTGGAGAATTTTGCGAAAAGCTGGTGCTCCCTCAAGGTCTGCAATGTGATCCGCAGGTGCTGCTCATGCCCCTCTCTACTCCGGGAATACACCAAAATATCGTCAATGAATACGATGATGAACAAATCAAGATACGGCCTGAATATACGGTTCATCAAATCCATAAATGCTGCTGGGGCGTTGGTGAGTCCGAACGACATCACCAAAAACTCATAATGGCCGTAGCGCGTGGGGAAGGCTGTCCTCGGTATATCCTCCTGTCGAACCCACAGCTGATGGTATCCTGATTGCAAGTCGATCCTCAAAAAATATCCTGCCCCCTGAAGCTGGTCGAACAAGTCGTCGATGCGTGGCAAAGGATATCTATTCCGCACGGTAACCCTGTTCAGCTGGCGGTAGTCGATACACAAACGCAAACTGCCGTCCTTCTTCTTGACAAACAGGACCGGGGCACCCCAAGGAGAAACACTGGGTCGGATAAGTCCCTTATCCAGCAAATCTTGCAACTGACCTTTCAACTCACTAAGCTCCGTCGGGCCCATCCGATAAGGCAGTATAGAAATAGGCCCCATGCCGGGAATCAAATCAATGCAGAAAACAATATCGCGCTTAGGCGGTAGCCCAGGAAGCTCGTCAGGGAAGACATCAGGGAACTCACAAACAATCGGAACCTGGTCCAACGGAACATCTGTAGCTCTAGTATCATAAACATAGGCTAGAAATCCCTAACATCCCTTCTACAACAGTTATCCAGCGCGAAGAGAAGAAATCAACCTGTGAGGGGCGGCACCACGGTCCCCCTGCACAACAAAAGCCGACTCGCCGGGAAAACAAAATCTAACTATCTTCTCGCGGCAGTCCACAGACGCATAGCACGTGGCTAACCAATCCATGCCCAAAAGAACGTCGAAGTCCAACATCTCAAGAAGGATCAAGTCGACAGGCAACTCTCTCTCGCCAATATGGACAACACAAGATCGGAACACGTGCCTAGCAACAAACGACTCTCCCACAGGAGTGGTCACAACAAGCGGCTGATCAAGCAAATCGGACTCTCTACCCAAACTCGGCACGAAGTGTGTGGAAACGTACGAGTGCGTGGATCCGGGATCAAACAACACGTGTGCGTTAACAGAACATACTGATAGGGTACCTGAGACCACAGCATTGGACGCCTGCGCATCCTGATGCGTCAACGTGAAAACCCGTGCCTGTCCTCCACCTGCGACTGGTGGTCCCCTACTAGCAACTGGATGTACTCTGCCGGCAGCTGGCTGTTCTCTTCCTCGGCCACCTTGTCCTCTAGGAACAAACCCTCCGTGACCACGGCCTCTCTGTGCATGTATATGGCGTGGAGCAACAGTAGGTACAATAGGCAATGCCCTCTGGGGTGGGGAAGGTGGAAGTGTGACATGTGGTACTACTGGCTCCCTCCGACGTATCTCGGTACAATCTTTGACGCGGTGATGGGGACTACCACATCCAAAGCATCCACACGATGACTGCTGACCCTCATGGGGATAAGTGCTAAACATCTGACCTCGCCCTGAGTCTCTGCCACCTGTACGACGTCTATCACGGCGTCCGAATGGGTGTCTCCGTGCTGCTGTATCAGTACGAACCCTCTTCGGCCCTGAAACTACTGAAGTCTCTACAAGGTGCTCCTCGACTAATAGGGCTGCGTCTACAGTTGCTGCATAAGTCTTGCAATGCTGTGCGCTGATCGCAAGGAACAGAAGGGTAAGTAAGCCTCAAACAAATCTCTTGACTCGCATCTCCTCAGTAGCCACTAGGTATGGGGCATAAACAGATAGCTCGGTGAATAGTACATCGTACTCTGGCACTGTCATCTCTGGCGTCCGGCGTAAGGACTCGAATCTGCGCGCTCGGGCATCCCTGACACTCTGGGAAAGGAAACGGGCTAGAAATACCGTCACAAACTCGGTCCAGGTCATAGGATGAAGACCTGCTGCTCTGCCCTTCTCGACCGATTCACACCATTTCTGCGAAAGACCTTCCAGGCGAAAACTCGCGAACTCTACCCATCTCGCATCTGAGCATCTGAGTGAACGACATATCTGGGCCATCCTATCAATAAAAGACTGTGGGTCCTCGGCTGCATCGGTGCCTGTGAAGACCGGAGGCTTCAGCCTCATGAACTCTGATAGCGATACTGTAATAACCTCCGTGGCTGCAGGGGCAACTGCCTGTACTGTAGGTACCATCGCGGTCCCCGTAACGGGTGGAGCTACCTCTGGTCGCTGCGCCCGAAGTGTCTCAACTAGCGATCTTATCATCTGGCGCATCTCCTGCATACCAGCCCCTAGCATAGCGATCTTATCTGTCGTAGGAGGAACAGTCTGCTCTGGTACAACAGGTGTACTACCCAGATCGGTCCTCGCCTCGGACGAGTCAACTCGAATCTCGGCTCTCGCGGCCGCTCTCTGCGCCCTCGTAGTCTTTGGCGGCATAATGGCTGAAAAGAAAGTAGGATTCGATAAGGATACGGAAATCGAATCACCAGAATGTATACAATCATAAAGGAATTTCAATCAATAAGTCCTAAGGTCGCTTAGGCAGAGTATCGTGTCGTGAGTATGCCGCGGAACATACGCACGCTACGCCAC
Source organism: Agapanthus africanus (assembly GCA_030015575.1). NCBI lineage: Eukaryota > Viridiplantae > Streptophyta > Magnoliopsida > Asparagales > Amaryllidaceae > Agapanthus > Agapanthus africanus. The sequence goes on along the minus strand of CM057338.1, from coordinate 822,199,209 downwards.
TCTGCTTCAGCTACCTACTCCATCATACCAGGGTCATCCTACACTCCGAAGGTAAAACCTACGCTCTGATACTAACTTTGTCACGACCCAAAGTTCGGCCCGTGACCGGCACTTAACAACGTAACGTCTACATGCGTAATGCGACTAAGTAAGCCGAAACCCAGAAATCAAAACCATTAAAAGTAATGAGTGTTAAAACATTTAATAGAAACATTTGTTAAAACGTTTAGAAAACCTTAAGTTGTTTAGTAAAATTCTTTAAAGTTCAAGATATTATCTTAAAAATTTTGGCAGCATTTCCTTTGTAAAAACTAGCCCCGGATCGGGTACAACGCAATATATGAGTAAAAAGATATACAATAAGAATAAAACATCCCAAACAGGTGCAATCACGCCCAATGGCGGAAACAATCACCACGATAATGATATACGACGTCGTAGCGAAGAATGAGCAAAAATAAGTGAAGACAACATGAAATATAAAGCTGCATAAATAAAGTCGGTTCACAACGAGCTCGACACCAGAGTACAAAATAATATACGTCGTCCTCATAACTGGTCTCTAAGTCAATACATGGATAGTATATGGAGAATACTAGATACAATAGTGTATACAACTGGGAATAAACAGATACCGCACAAAAACCTACCTATCAGCAAAGGGCTCGCACGCCAACTACAGTGGTATCTGTATCAAAAGATGCCCGAAAGCAACCTGCCGCGACTACTCTGAGGGGCAACCTGCAAACACTGTGACACAACGGGGGTGAGTTGCCAACTCGTGAATAGTAGATAACATATAAAGGTAATCGCGAGTATGCACGTGCTGCGATACTCTAACCTATGCCAACAGATAACATCTATATGATGAGCTAGATGAGCAATAATCATGCAACAAGTGCGATCTAATAACATCTCTATATGATGAGCAGGGTATGCGATAATCATGCATAGCAAATGTACTCTATCAGGTACTATAGATACAGGATGAGATGTATAACACTGAATGCTGAGCATGGGAATAAATAACATCTACACGGAATGTCAACGTGGAAAATAACCGGTGTCCATCAATACACCCAAATCCCAGTAAAACTCAGGCGTCGTCACTCCAATCGACCCTCAAATCCTGTAAATCTCATAGAATCGTGAGTGCCCAACATCGGCACTCGAAATATCATAAAATGATCGTATCCAGCATCGACACGCAAATCCTCATGTATCGGGCTCCGTCAGTCCGGATCGGCCCACGGGCTCTGTTTGCGGAATCGGCCCTCGGCCTCGGCAGTATGTGTCGTCCCGTATCCATCTCTCAGCTCTGGTCAGTATCCTCCGGATAACCGCCAGGTCCAACCAATCACCGGTAGGTAGTAGTCCCTCCGCCGGGCTCACCGTCTAACAATACGAGTCTTCTTGCCCCGGGGTACCATACCGGGTCCACCATGTACCCGCAATCGGTGCCTACCACTCCTCGAATCGGGTATACTCACATAAGCTCTCTGGAACCGAGAAAACTCATGGTGGACGCACTAAAATATCATATCAAGAGAAACCAGGTTTTTAAAACAGTGCGTATTTTCTTAAAACAATACCACGGTTCTCAAATCCAGAAATCCCATAAATCCAAACTCAATGCGTAAATCCATGCAATGTGTCGTATGACACCAAGAGTAAAAAGGGAAAACCGCTCTTTTAAAAGGATCCAGTTTTGAAAATATCTCATGCGGTCCCTATTTTCTTGAAATCGAATTAATATCATCCATGTATGTAGCATATGTATGTATGTAGGTATGGATGTGCAAAAGGATATATACGTGAATATGAGTGTAGCACTGGTATGAATATACAGTGTGCATGTGCGCAAGTATGAAGATATCAATATATGTGTGCACTGGTATGAATATACAGTGTGCATGTGCGCAAGTATGAAGATATCAATATATGTGTGCACTGGTATGAATATACAGTGTGCATGTGCGCAAGTATGAAGATGTTGGATATAGTGCCCTCAGAGTCAATTATTGGATCGCAAGCACGTGATTGCATTGATTAAGGGAGGACCTTTACTAGCTTGCTCTAGCGTGTTTAGAACTTCGATCGGACGAAATTTCCAAAAACCGCGTTTCCAAGTCACAGTTTTTGTCGATTTTTTCCTGTGGTCAAAATTTTTTTGGTGTGCTGCAGAAAATCAGGAAGGGTTTTTTAGGAGCACTGTAGAAATTTGGTAACATGATCCAATGTAAGACTACGGTAGTGCCCCGGCCGTCTTTCCGAGGCCAAAATGTGGAAACGAAAATTTTTTTTAACTTGAAAATCGGCGCTATCGTATGCTTAAAACCCGGATCGAACCATTAACCTACAACTAGCTATCTAGAGAAGTGATAGAAAGCTATACCAAGAGTTCCGTGTCCTTCGGTCTTCGGTCACCATCCCAATCTCCTCGCGGCATCTCCGGTCTCGATCTCCTCGTCGGAAAGGACACCACATCATCGATTCCTTTTACGGGCTCCCGCTTCATCCGAAGCAACTCGGGCACGAAGTGTGCTAGCCGACGTGTCCAAGGTGTTGTAGAGGATGTTTGTGATCACTTTGTCTCTTGCATCCATGGATTTGGATGGAGGTTAGAGATGAAGCCATTGATGGGGATAATGAGCTAGAGGAAGAAGAAGAAGAAAAGTTTTCTTTCTTTTCTTTTCTTGTACTTTGTGATATCATGCAAAATGAGAGAGAGTGAGAAGAATAATATGAGAGCTAACCAATTCATGGCAGCCCCCCTCTCTCTCCTTCTCATTTCATGACTCAAATCAATCCACTAATGTGACATTTTTGCTAAAAAGGAGACCATGAGTCATGATATATGTCTATGTCACATTTAATGCTTTCCATGATGAATTCTAGTTCATTATTTCCATATGCAAACATTAATCCAAATGTTTGCCACAACAAAAAGATACGGCAACATCTAAAGTAAACTCGTGATGGATCACAAGGATACCCCTCTCCTGTATATACATACCTGCATCCGCATTCCGACTGAATGCGAATGCGATGAGACTAAAGTAATCCAACAAATCTAATACTAGGATCCGGCTTAAACCAAAGCCCACTAGTATGATCCGTCCGATCATGATCCATGCAATACCGCAGGTATATGATCGGACCCTGCCTTATATCATACGGCCTCTACAACGTTTCGCCCGAAACTTGAGAAACTGTCTGTGGGGGACTCTAAAGACTCGTCAATACTTTGGCTATGGATTTAACCACTTGCACGTCAGAGGTATTAGCCGTACGTAACGAGCTACCAGGTATTGACCAAAAGGGAGGTCAATGAGCGAACTCATCCTGACACCCTACTGAGCCCGTCAGTAACAATATCCGTACAGTCTGGTCCGTTCGTCTATGAACATCACATGTTGGGCCTAGGGGGTTGGTGAAAGTCAGACCCCCAAAAGCGGTACAAGTCGTGTCGGAGTGTAGCCCAGAACACCCGAAGATACTACTGGAATACCTACCAGTAAATCTCCTGCCTCGGCCGAGAGCTTTATGTAATGGCTCTCTTAGACACAGCGCGACCTCACCCCCAATACCGGGAGAGACGAACCCCTGCCGATCCGCTCACTGCCTCCATGTGGCTCGGGACTGTACCCAACTAAAACCTGTTTGCATGACTCCTTTGAGCCGTGGTAGGGTAGTAATCAAAGCATAGTGGGAACTCACACGAGACAAATGACGATCTCAGGTCGATGAACTAACCTTTACACATGTCACCGGGGAACTGCTATCTGACGTGAGGTATAATACCAACTAGCATGTTCCCGGCGAGTCCTGTCCGGTGTACTCATAACCCAATGAGCACCTGTATACATCTTAGGTGATCCAACTGACACCAATGGCTTGTGAGACCGGCCACCGCCCCTCGTTGGGGTCTCGACTGTATACACTAGTCTACTAACGGAGTATCGATGCCCAGTCTCGAAACTCCCACGACTAGGGACCACTTTAAGGATGTGCTTATAGACTACCCAACTCTCACGTATATGATCGCCATCATACTGCTGGTAGTCAAACAAGAATCCTAAGGGCTCTATCAACGTGTAATAGCGACTTGTAAGATCACCTAAAGCAGTACACGATGATAAAGATAAACCATGGTAGCATACTATTCTCCATCAACGTGTAATAGTGAACCACAATGTCACCTAAAACATATACACGATGATAAAGACAAACCAGATAGTATACAATCATGCTGAGTAAGATTGTCCTACCGGCATAGGTCCTCCCTCAATCATTGCAATCACGTGCCTGCGATCCAATAATTGACTCTTAGGGCACTATATCCAACAATCTCCCACTTGCACTCAAGGCTAATTATTGCGATGCCGCATACTCACAGCCCGTGTGATACCGAACACCCAACTCCTCTACTGATCAGTCTCACAAAGCCGGTTTGTGAAACTATTGCGTTCGAGGAATAGCCTCATCTAGTGGATCCGTCCTGATGTTTCTTTCTATGTCTCTCTTTATCTCAAGTTCGTGGAGAAAGCCATCTCCCGAAATGAGCAATACCTGTCTTAGAATATGTCTGGATATCTGATGGGACCTAGTTCATAAATGAACTCCAAATCCAAATTTCTTAGACTGTATCGTCAACTGAAACTAATCAGTATCATGTACCATGCCTCCCTCAGTATCCGCTTGGACCACTTGTCCAAAATACCGCCTCTCGTCGGAGGGAAAACTATAACTCTGACAGCCACTCTGTCATCCAGGTCACCTTGGAAGCCTGGAATGATAACTGTCTCCTAAAAGAGGCTGTTGGTATCATATTTTTAGAACATCCACTTATGTTCTAAAACTGCTTCCGAATGGTTCTCCAGGATTAGATCAATATCAACTTATTGCATCTACTGCAAAAACAACATCTGGTGTGTTACTTGACATCTCATGATTGACTCAATTGCCTAAGCAAGTGATCTGCCAATCATGCACATCCCTCTCCCCTTTAGTCTGTAAGACACCTTTAGAGAGGGTGACTCCATCACCTGCAGGTACACCACCATGCCAGGAGTCATCCATTCTAAAACACCTTTAGAATGCTGTCTAAGTACCCTGATTGGGAAACTACCCAAATCTAGATCTAAAACCATAGATCTAGTAACCAGAATTTTTGATATAATATCCAAATCCTATGTGGAGAAACCACTGTGTGACAACCAACGTACAACCAATCGTAGTATAGGAATTTAACTTCCTACTCTGTGTATGTCATCCAAGTACCAGGACATCACACCCTACTATCTTCTTAACAGATCCATCCCCTATTTTGATGAAGTCAAACCTATGACTGTCACATCAGAAATAGATGAACTATCTCTGCTATATCCGCTTTAGTCCATAAATAGACATAAGCTACTTGTCCACCAATGCTTTCGCTGCTCCCACTGACTACGACAACCCTCTGGCAAAGTCATATACACGTGCACTTCTAAACCTAGTTTAGAACGACGCTATACTCATCCTCCTGCCAGGTCTCATAGCCTGGAACAACAGTAGTGTCAAATCTGGGTAAACAAGAACCTCTCTGTCACCGTCTTTGAGCATACCGAAGTACCTCTCGAGTGCCTGAGGTTACCCACCTTATTTGCAGAGTGGCCAATAGAATGTCAAACCAGATTGAATGTTTAGGTTCTTATCAAATTTTCAGTAATCGTTTGCGGTTCTGGAATCACTTCCAGTTCTACCATACTCCCACTACTGTTTTCTGAAAAAATCCATTTTTATTAAAACTGTGGTGAGTCATGAACAATATCACTATTGATCTTCCAGATGGTAGAAAGTCAACCCTCGTCATAGCCCGGGTCAACCCACAAACAGCCATTACAGAAACGTGCCTTGAGTTATCCAGAGTCTGGTTTTAAGTATAAGCCGGAAAACTCCCTGTACCTTAACATCGTTAAGATATGAACCGTTCTATATCCAATATAGAAACAGAGGCACTAATTAAATTGGAACCAGATTCAAATCATGCAACTGTCTCCAGTGCATGTAAACTAAATGGAAGGAGGCCGATCAGCGTTACTCAACTTAGGAGTGCATCCAAACATGAGTAACCTGAAAGAGAAACAAGTTTCTCAAAACCATTACTATCAACTGAATACCATACACAAGCATCTACATCTTCGATCATCTTGAAGAATCCCGATACTTGCAACATCTGGTTCTCTACTTTATTCTTATACCTATAACTTCTCAAAACTTAGACCTAGTGTCTCTACGAAACACTTGTCTGAGAACTAGAGAAGTCATAAGTAAACAGAATATAGTACGAGTACCAATCCCTCTGTCCTAATGGACACTGGACAACATACAATACTCTGTATAAGTCCCTTGAGTCTTATAACTCATTCCCTGTGTGTCGTAGGTTGAAAACTGTACTTATGGTTAAGAAGAATTACACCACTGTTTAATGCTCCTTACCTAACCATCCACTGATATAGGTAAATGTCATAGACATAATTTCAAAAAGTTATATTGTCACGACCCGCAGGGTACGGAACGTGACTGGCACTTAAGTTTACGAAACGTCTAAAGGCGTCCGTAAAATAAGTAAGCCAAAGCCCAGAAAACAAAACCAATTAAGCAAAAGAGTGAAGAAAACCCAATCAATTGAAAGCGAGTTATCAAATAAGTCATGTAAAACCCTTTTTAAAAACAATACCAATTTTTCCCGAAAATTTCGGCAGAGTCTCCTTTGTAAATACTGACCCCCAAAAATGGGTACAACAAAATATATACATGAATCCAACAAAAAAGGGCATCCCCAAGCGGGAGCTAGCTCTTCGCCATAAGGCGGTCACAAATCCCACGCAATGTAAATGACGACAAGCATAATAATCATAATAAAGCATAAGGAAGCATGAAAAAGTAGCATGTCGGCTCAAGTGAGCTCGACCCCCAAAATACAGCATAAAATCCACAAACCTCACAGTCTCATCTCTAGGTCAATATACAATAATCTGGTAGAAACAGTAGATGGAGTACACTAGATACAAGAATATACAAGGTGGTACAAAAAATAACATAACCCACCTATGAGCAAATCTCGAGTCCAGGCAAAAGAGGCAAAAGAAGCAAGCGCACCCGCCGCTACTGAACTGACGGAGCGGACCTGCAACAGGCTATGGCACAACGGGGGTGAGTTGCCAACTCGTGAGTAATAAATAACATTTACACAGGCTATCGAATGCATGCACACAAGCATCCTAGCATCTATATACAGGTAAGGCAGGACATAATGGCGAGTATGTATGCAATATGGATATACTAGCAGGTGTGTATACAACATCAGTGTACGAATATGTATGCAACATGAATATCTGAGGTCTCAATAGGTTTATATATAAAAATATTTTATCAGATGTTGTTTTTGAAACTCTTTTAGAATGCCAGCAAATGTCAATGAATCGACGAAAACCGGTGTCCAGCAACGACACCCCAAAAGCTGTCTCAAATCTCATAAATGTATCGCTGGCCTCAGCCGTCCGGCTGACCCATCTCAAATATCAATATCTCATCATCTAGCGGCCACGGTCGGTATCCTCTGGATATCCGCCGTCCCAAACAGTCACCGGTAGGTAATCCGTCCCCTGCCAGGCTCAACGTCATCACCACATTCCTCTTGCCCCGGGGTACCTTACCGGGCCCACCATGTACCCGTGCCGGTTCCTCCACTCCTCGACACGGATTTCCAAAGCCACAGCAAACTCATGGTGGACGACACTTACATCACTAGAAAACCGCAATTTACATGTTTTAAAAATATCATAAGTTTGGAAATTTTGCGGCTTTCCCCCGAAATCCAGCAATATCATAAAATCTCAAGAAATCCTCATAAGTGCATATATCAGTGATAATGAATGCATATGATATCAATAATCAAGTTGCGATGTGTGATTAATGGATTAAGCATGAACAATTAATATGATGAAGTACATGCACATGAATAGCAATTCTACGGTTTCATTTTAAGGAATTAAAGGCAATAGCACCAGTTTAAGTATCAATTAGTAAAAGGTTTAAATTTAAATGTTATCTAGTGTGGTGGCATGGCAATTACCAGGGTGTGTGTGTAAACATGAATAGTGCTCGTGCTGCATATAAAAACCTGGTAATGGTGCATGTGTCCTACAATTGAGTTTGCGTATATGGGTATAACATATTGATCTAATTGCAGCAATTATCATGCCAGTATTATTATTCTAATGTCACAAGTGGTTATCCAGTTTACTATTTTATTTTCAGTTTACTAATTCTATCGGGCGACTTGCGCCATCCAAACGATCGTCCCCCGTAGATGTTAAATCTACTCACCGGGATCCCTGGCTAGCTGTGTCCAATCACCGCCTTTCCCTTTCGCGCCGCGTCTGACGTTTCCGCGACCGAACCTGGAATTTACATCATTACCAATTATAAGGTTACATATCAAGAACGACGCAAACCCCAACGAAACTACTAAAGTTCGCTAGCTAGGTACAACGTGCACAAAGTGCGCGGAACACACGCGAAAATCGCAAAAACTGCCAAAAACGCCGATTTGGGTCACCCGGCAAAACTAAAACCCGACTACCCAAAAACCGCACTCACGCATCCTAAAAGTCGTAGGACAAGCCATTACAATCATCAAGATATCAAAAATAGTCCATCTCATAATTTATATAAAAATCTAGTAAGCATATACATTCCAAAAATCGGTGCAAAAATCGCCGATTTGCGACAAAACGACTACAATAAAGCATACTCACCCAAGCACACTACAAGCAATCCACACCCACTAATTACAACACATTAATCATGCTCCAAAACCTATATTCCACAACCAAACCCTTTCTTGATTTTTATAAATAGCAATTGCAAATCAAAAACCATACTTGAAAAACTTAATTAACACTAATTTCAACCCCAATTAGCAAGTTCACCTCTTAGATTAAGGTTAGCAAAACACTAGATAGCAAATTAGGTTTAAATCAATTAAATAATGCTTTCTAAAACTTAATCAACTCACTAATCAAGTTTCAAATATCAATTCCATACAAAAACCTTCTCTTGAAAATTTAAAAACAACAATTTACAACTAAAATCAACTTCTAAAATTACCTAAATTAGCATAATTAAAGACTACATAACAAGGTAACCATATAGATTAGTTCACTAACAACTAGATTAACTAATAAACAACTTAATTAATTATCATGGCTTCAAAACCCTAATTTAAACAAACTACTCTTTTAAACTAGATTAGAAATAAGCTAACTTTTAACACTAACCATACAATTAAAGGAATTTTTAGCAAAAGAAAGCAACTTGATGAGAATTATACCTCTTGATCTATGGATCAAGCAAGAAAATTTGCTCCAAGGAATGGCTTCCTAGCTCCAAGATTCAAGCAAGAATGGCTAAGGATAATAATAGCATAAGGATTTTGTTTGGATTTTTGGAATTAATTCATGGATTTGATGTATTTTCTTGAAGGAAATTGAAGAAAAATGCAAAGAAAAGAGATGAGGAAGAGGGGTGCAGGTTTCGGCCAGGTAGGAGGTATGGGGGAGGGTGTGGGCAAGTGGGGAAAGTCATGGTCAAGTCCACAAAAGTCAATGTATCATACATTATCCATTTTAATTAAAATAATACCATAAACTATCAAATTAACTCAAGAAAGAAACCAAGAAGAGAGAGGCCAGAAATTTCTGGTCTCACACAAGGTGGGGCTGTCCTAGGGCTGAGGAAAAAGAGAGGGGTTTTACAAAAGAAATTTTATGCAAAAAGGCCCCCTACAACTCAAAAATTGCAAGTTTTAGCTCAAAATTCAATAAATTCGTTTCAAATCACAAAAATTTGTTAAAAATCAAAATAAATTACTAAAAATTCATGTTATCACTAGATTATAATTATCATAATTTTAGAGATTAAAATTAGCCCGGAAAAATTTGTATTTATCGCTTATTTAATGTATTTTCTTACCGGCTTAAAATAATATTAAAAAATTGAAAAATAGGGAAAATTTTTTAAATGACCAAAATTTCATAAATAACTCATTAGCTACTAAAAACAAGAAATTACCTATCCTTTTTAGGTATAATTAGCCCTAAACTGCAAAATATCGAGAAAGACGGTTTTCGGAAAAATACCGAATTTTCACCGAATTTCAGGAAAACACCAAAACGACTTTTCAAGACGCTACATATATCTCACTTTATAAAAATAAACGTACAGATATATCAATTTGAAATTAGTGCATAACAACGGATATTCAAAACCAAATATTTGCCGTCCGGCAAACAACCCAGGTGATTTCCTCAAATATCACAAATTACAACGAATCCCGATATAATGAGGATGATCACCCAATTCCCAATAACTTACTCCCACTCATCATCTGCAAAAACCATACAGATGTGAGAATCATACCTGGTAAATACATACCCTGGAGCAAGTGTCTAATTGGGAAATCAGTTTTCTATTAACAATGCTCAGTGATACTGAAACATATAATTGTTTCGAAGGGGTATCCGGGTATTCCTAGTAATACCTCTTCCATTATCAGATTCATAACTGTAACCGTATATTTCTTTTCCATCTCTCCAAATCCCTTTACATGTCTTTAGTCATTACCTTCTGTACACCCCTTTAGGCTAAATGGTTTTCTTCCTTTCTTACCGTTCGGCACCAGCCTATGGTTTGGAAGAAGACTACCCAATAAGCATAATGGGTGTACTCTCTTAATCCTAGGAGCACTCGCAACCCGAGAGAAGGTGTAGCGCAGAGGGGTCCAATTATTCAGCTGCTATGGATATGGCGTTGCGGATGGAGGCATGCATTTCAGCGACTTCGGCCGTTCCCGGGCCGAAGAGGATTCGTACCGGAATGCCAGATCAGAGGCATCATGCCAGATTCTTTCCGAGAGATGGTGCCGGCAGAGGGGTTAGGCGAGGTCAGCTATATGGTTCATATCTACAGGGACAGCAGGCGTCGCCAGGATGTTTTGGGTGCGGGAGTCCGCACCATCATATCAGATACTGTCCGGTGAGACGACAGGGAGCAGCGACAGTTCCACATATGACCCTACCACCATCACCACCTCCTCCTCCTAGAGCTCTACTTCCTACCCCAGGCGATGCTCCATGCCAGTTAGGTGCACCCAGAGCCGTGGACGCAGCGGTCCTATTCAGAGAGGACGAGGAGGCCGAGGACAGCCAGCTATTGGTGGGGGACAGGCCCGAGTTTTCGCCTTGACACCGCAGGATGCGCAGGCATCCAATGCCGTTGTGACAGGTACCTTGCCAGTATGTTCTTTCAACGCGCGAGTATTATTCGACCCAGGTTCCACACATTCGTACGTATCTACACACTTTGCACCGATGTTGGGCCGTGAGTCGTCGTCGTTAGATCAGCCGCTTGTGGTTATTACTCCGGTAGGCGAGTTGTTTATCACTCGTTTTGTGGTTCGTTTGTGTTCCGTTCGTATCGGAGAGAGGGATTCATTGGTAGATTTGATTCTCCTCGATATGTTGGACTTTGATGTGCTTCTAGGCATGGATTGGCTAGCCACTTGTTATGCTTCTGTGGACTGCCGTGAGAAGGCAGTCAGATTTAGCTTTCCGGGAGAGCCAGCCCTTGTTATTTAGGGAGACTGCAGTGTCACCCTTCCCAGCTTGATTTCGTCTCTTCGCGCTGGTCGGCTACTACGGAGGGGATGTCAGGGATTCTTAGCTTATGTCTGTGATACTCGAGCTGCAGAGGTTCCGTTGGACCAGGTCCCGGTTGTTTGTGAGTTCCCTGATGTTTTCCCTGATGAGCTGCCTGGGCTACCGCCTGAGCGCGATGTTGAGTTCTGCATTGATTTGATTCCTGGATCGGGGCCTATTTCTATACCGCCTTATCGGATGGCCCCGGTGGAGCTTAGAGAGCTGTAGGATCAGTTGCAGGATTTGTTAGATAAGGGGCTTATTCGACCTAGCGTTTCTCCATGGGGTGCTCCTGTCCTGTTCGTCAAGAAGAAAGACGACAGTTTGCGTTTGTATGTCGACTACCGCCAGCTGAAAAAAGTTACCGTACGGAACCGGTATCCCTTACCATGTATCGACGATTTGTTCGACCAGCTTCAGGGGGAAGGATATTTCTTGAGGATTGATTTGCGATCAGGATACCATCAGCTACGAGTTCAATAGGAGGATATACCGAGGACAGCTTTCCGCACGCGCTACGGCCACCATGAGTTTTTGGTGATGTCGTTCGGACTCACCAACGCCCCAGCAGCATTCATGGATTTGATGAACCGTATATTTAGGCCGTATCTCGACTTGTTCATCATCGTGTTCATCGACGATATTTTGGTGTATTCTCGGAGCCGAGAGGAGCACGAGCAGCACTTGCGGATTACGTTGCAGATTTTGAGGGAGCACCAGCTTTTCGCAAAATTTTCCAAGTGTGCATTCTGGTTGGACAGCGTTGGTTTCTTGGGTCACGTGATTACGAGAGATGGCATATGTGTGGACCCGAAGAAGATCGAGGCCGTTCAGCAGTGGCCCAGACCGACATTAGTCACGGAGATCCACAGTTTCCTAGGCCTGGCTGGCTACTACAGGCGATTCGTTCAGGATTTCTTCCGTATTGCTGCACCTTTGACCGGATTGACCCGGAAGGGAGTTCCTTTCGTTTGGACGGAGGAGTGCGAGCACAGTTTCCAGCAGCTATGGACTTGTTTGACTACGGCGCCGGTGTTATCATTGCCTTCAGGATCAGGCGGATTCGTGGTTTATTGTGACGCTTCACGAGTGGGGCTAGGGTGCGTATTGATGCAGCATGACAGGGTGATCGCGTATGCTTCACGGCAGTTTGAATATACCATGAACAGAACTACCCCACTCACGATTTGGAGATGGCTGCAGTGGTCTTTGCACTTAAGATCTGGTGACATTACCTATACGGCGAGTCGTGCCGGATAATTCACTGATCACAAGAGCTTAAAGTAGTATATATTTCAACAGCGAGACCTGAATCTCAGATAGTGCCGTTGGATGGAGCCGGTGAAGGACTACGATTGCGAGATCTTGTACCACCCGGGCAAGGCTAATGTCAGTGGCGGATGCTTTGAGTAGGAGGCCCGGGGGTAGTCTATCTTGTTTGCGCACCGTACAGAGGCAGTCGTCAGCAGATTGGCAGATTTTATGCGACAGCCGAGTTGAGTTCGAGTTCACTCCAACAGGGGGACAGCTTGCGCATGTTTGTGCACGTCCGTAGTTACTTGACCGTATTCGAGAGGCACAGCCCAGCAATGACCGTCTTTCAGAGATAATGGAGCAGATTAGGCGGGGCAGAGAATCCGAGTTCGTGATCGATGATCAGGGAGTACTGCGATTTGGGACTCAACTATGCGTACCAGATTCTGAGGCACTGCGGCGTGAGATCCTTGAGGAGGCGCATAGATTGATATACAGCGTTCATCCGGGTTCCACCAAGATGTACCACGATTTGAGAGATGTCTATTAGTGGGACGGGATGAAGAGGGGTGTCACAGACTTTGTATCGAGATGCCTGACTTGTCATCAAGTCAAGGCTGAGCACCAGAGGCCAGCAGGAGAGTTGCAGCCTTTGCCCATTCCGGAGTGGAAATGGGAGCAGATTTCTATGGACTTCGTTGTGGGTCTACCCAGGACCAGGAGAGGGTATGACTCCATTTGGGTGATCGTAGATCGATTGACGAAAGCGGCTCACTTCCTGCCAGTGAAGACGACTTTCGGTTTTGCTCAGTATGCTCAGATATACATCGACGAGATTGTACGACTGCATGGAGTCCCGACGTGTATCATGTCCGACAGAGGCACCCAGTTTACCAGCCGACTATGGCAGCGACTTCAGGAGGCATTGGGCACCCGTTTGAGTTTCAGCACGGCATTTCATCTGCAGACCGACGGCCAGTTAGAGCGGACTATTCAGACTCTTGAGGACATGCTCCGAGCGTGCGTTTTAGACTTCGGAGGTAGCTGGGATTATCATTTACCCTTAGTGGAGTTCTCCTACAACAACAGCTTCCAGGATACTATTCAGATGGCACCTTTCGAGGCATTGTATGGGAGGAGATGCAGATCGCCCGTCTGTTGGACAGAGCTCAGCAAGAGCAGTATATTGGGGCCGCAGCTTGTTGAGGAGACGACAACGAAGATACAGTTGATTCGAGACCGGATGAAAGCGGCTCAGAGTAGGCATAAATCGTATGCAGACAGGCGCCGTCGCAGGCTAGAGTTCGCTGTTGGCGATCATGTTTTTCTGAGGGTCTCTCTGATGAAGGGCGTGATGCGATTTGGGCGAAAAGGAAAGCTTAGTCCCACATTTGTGGGTCCCTTCAAGATTCTCGAGCATGTCGGCGCAATTGCATATTGTTTGGCTCTTCCACCCAGCTTTCCCGATGTTCACCCCGTTTTCCATGTTTCGATGCTCCGCAAGTACCTTCACGACCCTTCGCATGCGATTCAGCACCCGACAGTCCAGATAGAGCGCGACCTTTCTTTTGCAGAGCAGTCAGTGGTCATCCTGGATCGGCAGGTGAAGAAATTAAGATCGAAAGTTATACCGACTGTCAAGGTCCTTTGGCGTGGCCCGAGCAGCGAGGAGGTCACCTGGGAGACCGAGGACGAGATGAGGAAGAAATATCCCCATCTCTTTGAAGGTACGCATAGCTATATTTTTTAAATTCGGGGACCGAATTTCTATAAGGGGGAATATTGTAGCACCTTGAAAAGTCGTTTTGGTGTTTTCCCGAAAATCGGTGAAAATTTGGTATTTTTCCGTAAATCGTCTTTTTTGTTATTTTGCAGTTTAGGCCTAATTATACATAATTTGGATAGGTAATTGCTAGTTTTTAGTAGCTAATGAGTTACTTATAAATTTCTGGTCATTTAAAAATTTTCCCTAATTTTTCAATTTTTAATATTATTTTAAGCCGGTAAAAAAATACATTAAATTAGCGATAAATACAAATTTAAATGGGCTAATTTTAATCTTTAAAATCATGTTAATTAAAATCTAGTTGTAATATAATTTTTTAGTATTTTATTTCAAGTTTTAATTGGTTTTTATTATGGAAAACAAAAATATAATTATTTTGAACTAAAACTTGCAAATATGGTATTGTGGGGGGTCTTTTTGCATAGAATTTTTTTGTGAAATCTCTCACACACACCCCTCACTCCCATGGCCGGCCCTACCCATAGCAGCCCAAGAATTTTCTTTCCCTCTTTTTGACTTTAATCATGTGAGGAAATGGGTTTAAAATGGTTATATATATATATTTATAAGGTAAGGATATTATGGTAATATTAGAGGGTTGACTTGGACTATTTTTCCCCAACTTCCCCACACCTCTCCCCACTCCCTCACTGTTGGAATTTCTGCAAAAAACAACAGCCCCTCCCCTTTCTTGTCTCATCTCTTTTCATCATCAAATTCCATCAAAAATTGCTCCAAAAAAAATCCAAATCAAACCTCAAAATTTCAAGCCCATCCTTCATCCATTCTTCTTAGCCACTCTAGCTTGGATCTTGGATGTTAGGAGGCATCTTGGGAGGCAACTTTTTTTGCTAGATCTTTAGATCTTGAGGTATAATCCTTACCCATTTAAATTCTTTTGGTTAGATTTCCTTAATTGAGTTGTTTTAGTGTAAATATTAGTGTTAATTTCTAGTCTAGGTTTTAAAAGTTCATGGCTTGAATTTTAACTAGGGTTTAGAATACCATTATTAGGTTAATTAATTTATTTTGCTTTCTAGTGTTTTACTAACCTAATCAATGGGGTTACTTTGCTTTTGTGGCTTCAAATTTTGCTAATCTAAGTTAATCTAGTGTGAAATTTTGATTGCAATTGCTATTTATAAAGATCAAGAAAGGGTTTACTTGTGGAAATTAGGTTTTGAAGCATTGCTAATGTGTTGGAAATTAGTGTAGTGGCTATCTATGGTTAAATTGGGTGTTTGCGCGATGTTGTGTGCACTTTATCGCAAATCCGCGATGTTTGCATGAATTTGGAAGTCTTTTGTGCTTACTAGGTTTTTATTAAAATATTGTGATGATGTATTTGTGATATCTTGATGATATTTTTAGCATATCCTATGAAATTTAGGATGTGTGAGTGCGGAGTTTTGTGTGTTCGGGTTTTAGTTTTGCCGGACGCCCCAAAACGACGATTATAGTTAGTTTTTATGATTTTCGTGTATGTTCCGCGCACCTTGTGCACGTTGTGCCTAACTCGTGAACATTGATATTTTCGTTTGGGATTTGCGTCGTTTCATGATATGTAACCTTATGTTTTGTATTGGTGCAAATTCCAGGTTCGGTCGCGGAGACTTCGGACGCGGCACGAAAAGGAAAGGCGGTGATTGGACATAGCTAGCTGGGGATTCCGGTGAGTAGATGTAACATCTACGGGGGACTATCATTTGGATGGTGCAAGTTGCCGATAGTTTAAGTAGTTTAAAGATTTCTAGTGATATTAGTAATTAGGAGTAAATGCTTGCGTAACATCTTGCTACATCCATGCTTTATATTGTCATACATATGCGAACCCATTCTATAGGACACCTGCACCATTGCCAGGGTTTTTATATGCAGCACGAGCACTATTCATGCGTACACACACGCCCTGGTAATTGCCATGTCATGACACTAAATAACTTATAATCTAGAATATTGTCACCATATTTGATACTTAAACCTGTACTATTGCAATAAATCTTTAAAATAAAATTGTAGAATTGCTACTCATGTGCATGTATATCATTATATCATTTGTTCATGCCTAGTTATTAATCATACATTGCAACCTGAACATTGATACCATATGCATTCATTATCATTGACATATGCACCCATGATGGTTTCTTGAGATTTTATGATATTTCTGGATTTCGGGGGAAAGTCGCAAGATTTACAAACTTATTATCTTTTAAAATATGAAAAGTTGCGGTTTTCTAGTGATGTAAGTGTCGTCCACCATGAGTTTGCTGTGGTTTTCGAGACCTATTTCGAGGAGTTGGATGACCGTCTCGGGTACATGGTGGGCCCGGTGAGGTACCCCGGGGCAAGAAGATCGCAGATGATGGCATTGAGCCTTGCAGGAGATGGATTACCTACCGGTGACTGTTTTGGCACGGCGGATATCCAGAGAATACCGACCGTGGCTGCGAGATGATGAGATATTGATATTTGAGATGGGTCAGCCAGACGGCTGAGGCCAGAGATACTACGATATGGATATATAAGATTTGAGACAGTTTTGAGGTGTCGTTGCTGGACACGGATTCTGGTTGATTCTATTGGTATTGTGCTGATATTTCAAAAGAGATTCCTAAAGGAAAAAGATGATTTCTTATCTTACACATGCAGATCACGAGTTGATTCATATTGCATACATACCTGCTAGTATTTTCATGTTGCATACATACCTGCTAGTATATCCTGCCATACCTGTATTATAGATGCTAGGATGCTTGTGTGCATGCTTGCGATAGCCTCTATAGATGTTATTTATTACTCACGAGTTGGCAACTCACCTCCGTTATGCCACAGTCTTTTGCAGGTCCGCTCCGTCAGCACAGTAGCGGCGGGCGCACTTGTTTCTTTTGCCTCTTTTGCCTGGACTCGAGGCTTTTGCTTGTAGGTGGGTTGTATTATTATTTTGTACTACCATGTATATTCTTTGTATCTAGAGTACTCCATCTACTGTATCTATCAGTATTGTTGTATATCGACCTAGAGACGAGACTGTGAGATTTGTGTTCTTTTATGCTGTATTTTAGGGTCGAGCTCACTTGAGTCGACATGATGTTTTACTTATGCTTCTTATGTTTATTTATGCACATTGCTGATTTACATTGCGTGGGATTTGTGACCGCCTTTTGGCGAAGAGCTAGCTCCCGCTTGGGGATACCTTATTTGTTGTATTCATATATATTCTTGTTGTACCCATTTTGGGGGCCAGTATTTACAAAGGAGACTCTGCCGAAATTTTCGAAAAAATTGATATTGCTTTTAAAAAGGCTTGATATGACTTATTTGATAAATTCGTTTTCAATTTATTGGTTTTTCCTCCACTCTACTGCTTATTTGGTTTTGATTTCTGGGCTTTGGCTTACTTATTTTACGGACGCCTTGAGACGTTTTGTAACTTAAGTGCCAGTCACGTTCCGTACCCTGCGGGTCGCGACAGAAGGTAAAGATAAAAGACAACTGAATAAAACCTTATTCCTATTTCTCCTGAACCAGAATCCATCCCCGAACTGGAACAAGTCCCTTCGAGTTCGTATATAACCATACGATGGAGTATCCAATAAACTGTGGATCTTCGTAGTGATATGGAGTGTTCTGGAGAAATACAAAGGTGATATAGGATTGGCGAAGAAATACTTGGTTTGGTCGTGAATAGCAGTCGCAATTTACTTTGCCCTCTTACTAATCCCTTTATTTGTCTTAACATATTACCTTCTGTACACCATCGTTAGGCTAATTGGTTTTCTTCATTCCCCACCGTTCGGCACATGCCTATGGTTTGGAAGAAGACTATCCAATTAGCGTAATAGGTGTACCGTCCTAATCCAAGGAGCACTCGCAACGTGAGAGAAGGTAAAAGGAAAAGACAACTGAATAGTCCTATTCGTTTTCTCCAGAACCAGAAACCATCCTCGAATCTGGAACAAGTTCCTTCGAGTTCGTATATAACCATATGATGGTTTTATCTAATGGAAGTGGATGTTCGTAGTAATACGGGGTGTTCTGGAGAAAAGGGTAAAAGTAAGAGTGGCAATGAGGTATGCAACTCTGACAATCCGAAAGTCATTGTTTAAGAAGGTTCGGTCAACTTGGTCACTGAGTCATAGTCACGGGTCGGGTCATGGTCGCTGCCAAAGAGAGAGAGAAAAGAAACACTCAGCGTGCACTCTAACCTAGATCAGAATGGTTACCAATTTATCTAATCGGGAAACCTCCCACTGTAACCTCAAACTCTCCTCTAAACCTGAAAGAAGAATTAGTCGGGATCACCTGAGGAGTAAACCAACTCATCAGTGGGAATTGGGGTCCAACTATCATCGCATGATAACGTGACGGAATCCACTCACGTTATCACACTCCAGAAGGTATGCGCATGCCTGGAAAGTTCCAGTTTCTTTAGAAACTCCCGATTTGATTTTTACCCCTAGGACCCAAGTGACCTTGACACAGTCAACAAATTAAAGAGTCCTAGTCAAGTTCAACCCGTCATTATCCTGGATTGCATTAAACCTACCTGTACGAGCCCTTGACACAGTCAACAAGGCCGCACGACTGTCCTAACCAATCCCATTAATATACCACAAACGAACACTACTTAGCTACCGTACACTATGCCTTGACACAGTCAACAAACGCAGCACGAATACTAAGTAATGCTTGTAAGAAATGACAAAGGGCTACGTCTAGTTTTTGGCGAAAAACTTTTTAACGTAATGAACTTGATATCGTTGAAGGAACTGCATAGCTCTTTATAAAAATATAGTGACGAAAACCTTTGCTAAAGAGGTCACTCCCGGTGAAGGGATCTCGGCTCTTTCCCCCTAGAATGAGGTGCAGGATATTCCAACTGAATACTACGATGCAAAGCAAAAGGCAATCGGCTATAGTGAAGTTTTTATCCTGACGCAAACTTCTGTCCAAGGGGTCACTCCCGGTGAAGGGATCTCGGCCCTTGCCTCGTCGACTGAGGTGCTGGATATTCATAACCGAATACCACTGTGCAAAACAAAAGAGAACGTCCTTGCAATAACAGTTTTTTTTTGAAAAAACGTTCCAACAACATCAGAATAGGTTTGTTTAGCTTGCATTGATCCGAATCAATGCAGTCCCATCAATTGATCACACCAATAAAGAACGAAAATACGATGTACGTAAATGCCATCCGCATTCGCCACTGGGTCCCGTCATCACCCGTTAGGTTACTTAACTAACGATAGAGCGGGGATTGAACTAGCGCGGGTGCAAAACATATACAACATTTACTAGTATATATATCAATATATAATATTCGCTCAAGGCGTGATAAAATGCAACATCACAGAAATGTAATAAGCATCACAGAACAATACAGATAATCTGGGATCCCCGGGTTTCATAGAGCCGCTACTGAAACCCGACGTTCCCCTGGTCGTGTGGATAGCCTGGATGCAATGGTAGTACAGTTTGGTTGTATTTGTACATTTGATATTGCGGGGCGAGCATACGACATTTGATATTGGGTGCAATACATTTGATATCACTGTGCATTGTTAATAGAAAACTGATTTCACAATTAGACACTTGCTCCAGGGTATGTATTTACCAGGTATGATTCTCACATCTGTATGGTTTTTGTAGATGATGAGTGGGAGTAAGTTATTGGGAATTGGGTGATCATCTTCATTATATCGGGATTCGTTGTAATTGGTGATATTTGAGGAAATCACCTGGGTTGTTTGCCGGACGGCAAATATTTGGTTTTGAATATCCGTTGTCATGCACCAATTTCAAATTGATATATCTGTACGTTTATTTTTATAAAGTGAGATATAACTTTTTGAAATTATGTTTATGACATTTACCTATATCAGTGGATGGTTAGGTAAGGAGCATTAAACAGCGGTGTAATTCTTCTTAACCATAAGTACAGTTTTCAACCTACGACACACAGGGAATGAGTTATAAGACTCAAGGGACTTATACAGAGTATTGTATGTTGCTCAGTGTCCATTAGGACAGAGGGGTTGGTACTCATACTATATTCTGTTTACTTGTGACTTCTCTAGTTCTCAGACAAGTGTTTCGTAGAGACACAAGGTCTAAGTTTTGAGAAGTTATAGGTATAAGAGTAAAATAGAGAACCAGATGTTGCAAGTATCGGGATTCTTCAAGATGATCGAAGATGTAGATGCTTGTGTATGGTATTCAATTGATAGTAATGGTTTTGAGAAACTTGTTTCTCTTTCAGTTTACTCATATTTGGATGCACTCCTATGTTGAGTAACGCTGATCGGCCTCCTTCCATTTAGTTTACATGCACTGGAGACAGTTGCATGATTTGAATCTGGTTCCAATTAAATTAGTGCCTCTATTGCTATATTGGATATAGAACAGTTCATATCTTAACGATGTTAAGGTACGGGGAGTTTTCCTGCTTATGCTTAAAACCAGACTCTGGATAACTCAAGGCACGTTTCTGTAATGGCTGTCTGTGGGTTGACCCGGTCTATGAAGAGGGTTGACTTTCTACCATGTGGAAGATCGATAGTGATATTGTGGAGGGTTCCTAGGCACTCTTGTGAAGGTTCATAAAGCATCAAACATGCCCGAATAATATTTTAGATGTGCCGAACAACCCAAAACCGGGATCTTTGCTAGATTATTAGGGTTTAACATGCAAGATAACATCTTTACTACTAAGTGTGAGGGATTACAACCTTTGTAGTCCACTCCTTCGCTTCACAAGCTCCGAGTAGAAGTCCCTTCGCCGCGATCCACGATCTCCCGGACTCAAGAGAGGCTCCACGACTCGAACGATCCATGAAAGCTTGTCGTATTCCTTTTCTCCGATGATCTACGTCGAAGTTGCAATAGCTCAGGCTCTCTCACTCTAATGAGGTGAACACCCTAATCTAATGGGCTAGATTAGATGAGGATGATGGAGTAGTATTTATGCTTTCTTTTTATATCATTTTCTCACAAAAACTCATCACAAAAGAAATCACAAGTGAGCTCTCTCTCAAACCCAAGAGAGAAGAAGATGAAGAATAATGAGAATAATCCTGTTGTGATGAATAGTAGATAAGAATATATGATTGATATGGAACCATGGTCAAGGATGATAGGCTTAACCTTTGTAGAGAATAAACTAGAGCTAGGGTTTGGTTAGGTTAAGTATGAGTCAATGATAAGTATCAACCATAATATCTTAACCAAGACAAAAAAGGAAATACTTCTAGAATAATCAAGAAGGAGCTAACCCTAATCGAACCCTAATCTCTTTTTATCATCCTTAAACATGTTTCATAATAAATCATATTATGTCACAATAATATATATCACATATATATTATATATTTGCAACAAAAGAAAATAATACAATTAACATATATCGCATATATATCAATGTATTAATCCGGTGAGAAAATGAAATAATAAAGCGAGCCAATATTAGATAATGTAATACAATATATCATATATATCATTATACATTAAATCATCGAATCAACACTTGATCCGACGATCCGGCTATATCGAATATAACCGACTAATATATCATGTACCGATTCATCGAATCAACACTTGATCCGATGTCCCGGTTCATATCTAAATATCGCGAGAATATAGTACGGTATCACATATCGCATTATCCTCGGTCCTGCACATATCACATATGTGCCTCTACTCCGTTTTGCCTGAGCCAAGAAACCTCTGTGTAGGACTCTGAAGAATCGTCAATACGCCGGTAGCAGGTGATGATCATATCAAACACCCACAAGCTGCAAGCGGTCAGCTAAACGTAACAGCCACCCAGGTATTGAGCGATCAGAAGATCAACAAGCTAGCCTGTCCGTTCTCCTGTGAATCCAATCAGTAACACTCCCGTACAGTCCGGTCTGTTCGTCTGATATGTCGCATATCAAGTCTAGGGGTGGTATACGTCAGACCCCAGTAACCGATAAGTCGTGTCGATGTGAGGCTCATAACAGGTCGAGAAACTACTGGTAACACTTACCAGTATATCTCTATATCAGCCCTGGCCAGGGACTTCTAGTTATAGCCAATCGAACACAGCACAACATCAACTCCCTATACCGGGAGAGACGAATCCCCTCCTATCGCTCATTGCCTCCATGTGATTCGGGACTGTACCCAAAAGCCACCATTTTGCACGCCCTCTTGGACGTGGTAAGGTGGAAATCAAAGCACAGTGGGAATCACGCAAGACTCTATGACGATCTCGGGTCTACAGACTACCCTATACCAGTGTCACCAGAGAACTGCCATCTGACGTGTAGTATATCACCATCTGGGAGTTCTCGGCGAGTCCATCCAGTGTACCCAGTCTTCCCTGAGCACCCGTACACCATCCTTGATATCAAACACCGATGGATATGGGATCATCCATCGCCCATCATATGGGTCAAGATGCGTATACGCTAGTCTACTCTGGTGTATCGATGCCCCGTCTCGATATATCCTCGACCAGGAACATTTATAGGATTTACTCATCGACTATCATGGCCCCACTAGTATGATCTCATCATAATCCTAGTAGTTGAGTACAGATCCTAAGGGCTTTATCAACATGTGAGAGAAAGACAGTAAACCAATACAAGTCAACATGTTAAGATAAAGTGAAACCAAATAGCTTACTATCATGACGAGCAAGAAAGTCTTCTCTGTATATATCCAAGCATCCATTATAATATACATCATATGTACAACAATGGCCTCTAGGGCATATACATAACTAACAATCTCCCACTTGCACTAAGGCCAGCAGCTGTAGTATCTCATACCTAGCATCCCGAATAATCTCTCAAACTGTGTCTGGGGAATGACCTTCGTAAGTGGATCCACAGTGTTGTCCTTCGTATCTACTCTCCTGACCTCGATTTCCCGGCGATCAACTATCTCCCTGATCAGGTGATACCGCCTCAGAATATGTCTGGACTTCTGGTGGGATCTGGGTTCCTTGGCTAAAGCCACAGCTCCATTGTTATCGCAATACAGAGGTATTGGATGCTCAATGGATGGAACCACACCAACTTCACTAATGAACTTCTTCATCCAGACAGCCTCTTTGGCAGCATCGTTGGCAGCGATGTATTCAGCCTCCATCGTCGAGTCTGCAACGGTATCCTGTTTGGAACTCTTCCAACATACCGCCCCTCCATTGAGGGTAAAGACAAATCCCGAGTGCGACTTAGAGTCGTCCTTATCACTTTGGAAGCTGGAATCGGTAAAGGACTCCACCCGGAGTTCTCCGTTACCATACACCAAGAACATGTCTCTAGTCCTTCCCAAGTACTTGAGAATGTTCTTCACAGCTGTCCAGTGACTCTCTCCAGGATCTGCTTGATTCCGACTCACTACACTTAGTGAGTATGCAACATCGGGTCTGGTACACAGCATCGCATACATGATAGAGCCTACTGCCGAAGCATAGGGTATCCCTTGCATGCGAGCTCTCTCCAAATCAGTCTTGGGAGACATCTCTTTGGAGAGAGTGAGTCCAGAGATCATGGGTTGGTTCCCACGCTTGGATTCTTCCATACTAAACCTCTTTAGTATGGTGTCAATGTACCTGGATTGGGACAATCCCAGTTGTAAGTGCACGGCGGCGCCCCGGCCGTCAATCCGACGCCGGAATGCGGAAGCGGTGATAAACTTAAATTTTGCGGACTTTGCAAACCGGCACCACCGCGCACTAAACTCCGGATCGTAACCATTAACAAGTCTAGCTAACCAAAAAAGAAAGGGAAGAGATGTATACCGACGATCCAAGTCCTCCGGTCTTCATCTCCACTCCGATCTCCTCGCGGGATCTCCGTTCGTCTCCTCCTCGTCGGAAAGGGCACCACGAAGCCGGGTACTTTTACGGGCTCCCACCTCAATACCGAGGCAACTCGCGCATGAAGCCGGCAACTCGACATGCTCAAGATATGCTGTAGGAAGTGTAGTGTAGAGTGCATGTCTCACTTTGGGGTTTGTTGCCATTTGTAGATGATGGAGGAATCAAGAAGAAAAATGGTGCTTGCATTTTTCTTGGCATGAAAAGAGATCAAGAAAGAAACTCTCAAGAATGAAGCTCTCTCTTCTTCTTCCTCTCTTTCTTTTTCTCCTTTTTTTTTCTAATGAAAAACTTATTCACCTAGAAAAAGGGTGGAGGATTGAATATGAAGCATTAAGGGAGGTGAGTGTAGGAGATGAGAAAAGGTGACCACATCAAGGGACAAAGAAACATACACCATGCTTGTTACTATTGAACCCATACCCTCACTTTATCACCATCAAATCTCATAAAGCAAAAGCATGGTGGAAAAGAAAATGATAGCTATCATAATCAACCTTTATTCAATAAAACCCCTCCACAAATGTAATTTGCAAAACTGCAAATTACCCCTTCCATCGGAAAAGTCCGGCCGGGAAAGAACAAAGGAAAACCGGCTGGAACGGAATGCAAACTGGCAACTCCAGAAAACTGGTCCCGTAATAAATTACAGGAAAAACCCCGATACTGTGCATACACACCCGCATCTGTATTCCGTCCGGATACAAATGCAATGAGACAAAAAAACTACACTGTACTAAACTAGGACCGGCTTAAACCAAAGCCGGCTAGTAAAATCCGTTCGATCCTGATCCGTGCAATACCGCACGTATCTGATCGAACCCTGCCATATAACTATACGGCCACTAGTACAAAACTGTCCGATCCTGATCCGTGCAATACCGCACGTATCTGATCGGACCCAGC
The DNA here is from genome assembly GCA_030015575.1 of Agapanthus africanus. Classification (NCBI taxonomy): domain Eukaryota; kingdom Viridiplantae; phylum Streptophyta; class Magnoliopsida; order Asparagales; family Amaryllidaceae; genus Agapanthus; species Agapanthus africanus. The sequence continues at coordinate 822,173,645 of CM057338.1, read as the reverse complement.
CATATCTCCATACGGCCTCTACAGCGTTTCGCCCGAAAGCTGAGTAACTGAAAGTGTGGTGGACTCTAAAGACTCGTCAATACTATGGCTGTGGATTTAACCACTAGCACGTCAGAGGTATAAGCCAATACGTAACGGGCCACCAGCTATTGACCAAAAGGGACGTCGATGAGCGAACTCATCCTGACACCCTACTGAGCCTGTCAGTGACAATATCCGTGCAGTCCGGTCCGTTCGTCTATGAGTATCGCATGGCGGGCCTAGGGGGTTGGTAAAAGTCAGACCCCCAAAAGCGGTACAAGTCGTGTCGGAGTGTAGCCCAGAACACCCTGAGATACTACTGGAATACCTACCAGTAAATCTCCTTGCCTTGGCCAAGGACTTTGTGTAATGGCTCTCCTAGACACAGCACGACCTCACCCCCAATACCGGGAGAGACGAACCCCTGAAGATACGCTCACTGCCTCCATGTGGCTCGGGACTGTACCCAACTAAAACCTGTTTGCACGACTCCTTTGAGCCGTGGTAGGGTAGTAATCAAAGTACAGTGGGAACTCACACGAGACAAATGACGATCCCCAGGTCGATGAACTAACCTGCACACATGTCACCAGGGAACTGCCATCTGACGTCTGGTATATGACCAACTAGCATGTTCCCGGCGAGTCCTGTCCGGTGTACTCATAACCCAATGAGCACCTGTATACATCTTAGGTGATCCAACTGACACCAGTGGCTTGTGAGACCGGCCACCGCCCCTCGTCGGGGTCTCGACTGTATACACTAGTCTACTAATGGAGTATCGATGCCCGGTCTCGAAACTCCCACGACTAGGGACCTTTTAAGGATATGCTTGGAGACCCCCAGCTCCCACTTATATGATCGCCCTCATACTGCTGGTGGTCAAGCAAGAATCCTAGGGGCTCTATCAACGTGTAATAGCGACGTGTCATGTCACCTAAAGCAGTACACGATGATAAAGGTAAACCAGATAGCATACTATCATCTCGAGTAAGACTGTCCTACCGGGATAGGTCCTCCCTCAATCATTGCAATCACGTACCTGTGATCCAATAATTGACTCTGAGGGCACTACCTCCAACAATCTCCCACTTGCACTCAAGGCTAATTATTGCGATGTCGCATACTCACAGCCCGTGTGATACCGAACACCCAACTCCTCTACTAGTCAGTCTCACAAAGCTCGTTTGCGGAACTATTGCGTTCGAGGAATAGCCTCAGTGAGTGGATCCGCTTAGTTGTTTCTTTCCATGTCTCTCTATATCTCAAGTTCGCGGAGAAAGCCATCTCCCGAAATGAGCAATACATGTCTTAGAACGTGTCTGGATGTCTGATGGGACCTAGCTCATAAATGAACTCCAAATCCAAACTTCTTAGACTGTATCGTCAACTGAACTTAATCAGTATCCTGCGCCATGCCTCCCTCAGTACTGCCTTGGATCACCTGTCCAAAATACTGCCCCTCGTCAGAGGGAAAACTATAACTCTGACAACCTCCTTGTCGTCCATGTCACCTTGGAAGCCTGGAATGATAACTGTCTCCTGAATGAGGCTGTCGTTATCATATCTCTAGAACATGCACTTATGTTCTAAAACTGCTTCCGACTGTTTCTCCAGGATTGGATTAATGTCAACTTATTGCATCTAGTGCAAGAATAACATCTGGTGTGGTACTTGACATCTCATGATTGACTCAATTGCCTAAGCAAGTGATCTGCCAATCATGCACGTCCCTCTCCCCTTTAGTCTGTAAGACACCTTTAGAGAGGGTGACTCCATTACCTGCAGGTACACTACCGTGCCAGGAGTCGTCCATCCTAAATACTCTTAGAATGCTGTCAAGTACCCTGATTGGGAAACCACCCAAATCTAGATCTAAAACCATAGATCCAGTAACCAGTATGTCAGATATAAAATCCACTTCCTTTGTGGAGAAACCACTGTGTGACGACCAAAGTATAACCGATTGTAGTATAGGAGTTTCTTTTCCTATTCTGTGTATGTCATCCAGATACCAGGACATCACACCCTACTACCTTCTCAACAGATCCATCCCCTATTCTGATGAAGTCAAACCCATGACTGTCACGTCAGAAATAGATGATCTATCTCCGCTACATTTGCTTTAGTCTATAAATAGACATAAGCAACCTGTCCACCAATGCTTCCGCTGCTCCCACTGACTACGACAACCCTCTGGCAGAGTCATATAGACGTACACTTCTAAAACTGGTTTAGAACGACGATATACTCATTCTCCCGCCGGGTCTCGCAGCCTGGAACAACAGCAATGGTAATTGTGGGTAAACAAGAACTTCCTTGTCACCGTCCTTGAGGCTACCGCAGTACCTCTCGGGTGCCTGAAGTTACCCACCTTATCTGCGGAGTGGCCAATGGAATGTCAAACCGGATTGAATCTTTAGGTTCCTTATCAAATCTTCAGTAATCGTTTGTGGTTCTGGAATCACTTCCAGTTCTACCATACTCCCACTACTGTTTTCTGAAAAAATCCATTTTTAATAAAACTGTGGCGAGTCTAGAACAATATCGCTATTGTTCATCCAGATGGTAGAAAATCAACCCTCGTCATAGCCTGGGTCAACCTACAAACAGCCATTACAGAAACGTGCCTTGAGTTGTCCAGTGTCTGGTTTTAATCATAAACCGGACAACTCCCCGTACCTTAACATCGTTAAGATATGAACTGTTCTATATCCAATATAGAAACAGAGGCACTGATTTAATTGAACCAGATTCAAATCATGCAGCTGTCCCCAGCGCATGTCAACTAAATGGAAGGAGGCCGATCAGCGTTACTCAACTTAGGAGTGCTTCCAATTATGAGTAACCTGAAAGAGAAGCAAGATCTCTTTATCATTACTATCAACTGAATACCATACACAAGTATCTACATCTTCGATCACTTTGAAGAATCCCGATACTTGCAACACCTGGTTCTCTACTCTATTCAAATACCTATAACTCCTCAAAACTTAGACCCTGTGTTTCCACGAAACACCGGTCTAAAAACTAGAGAAGTCATAAGTAAACCGAATATAGTACGAGGACCTACCCCTCTGTCCTGATGGACCCTGGACAACATACAATACTCTGTATAAGTCCCTTGAGTCTGATAACTCATTCACTGTGTGCCGTAGGTTGAAAACTGTATTTATAGTTAAGAAGAATTACACCGCTGTTTAATGCTCCTTACCTAACCATCCACTGATATAGGTAAATGTCGTAGACATAATTTCAGAAAGGTATATCTCACTCTATGAAAATAGACGTACAGATATATCAATTTGAAATTGGTGCATAACAGCGGATATTCAAAACCAAATATTTGCCGACCGGCAAACAGGCCAGGTGATTTCCTCAAATATCACCGATTACAACGAATCCCGATATAATGAGGATAATCACCCAATTCCCAATAACCTACTCCCACTCATCATCTGTAAAACCATACAGATGTGAGAATCGTACCTGGTAAATACATACCCTGGAGTAAGTGTCTAATTGGGAAATCAGTTTTCTTTTAACAGTACACAGTGAAACTGAAACATTGAAATGTTTCGTTGGGGTATCCTGGTATTCCTGGTAATGCCTCTTCCAGATTCACGACTGTAACCGTATAGTTCTTTGCCACCTCTCCAAATCCCTTCATATGTCTTTAGTCTTTACCTTCTGCACACCCTTTTAGGCCAAATGGTTTTCTTCCTTCCCTACCGTTCGGCACCAGCCTATGGTTTGGAAGAAGACTATCCAATAAGCATAATGGGTGTACTGTCCCAATCCTAGGAACACTCGCAATGAGAGAGGGTGAAGATAAAAGACAACCGAATAAACCTTATTCCTATTTCTCCTGAACCAGAATCCATCCCCGAACTGGAACAAGTTCCATTCGAGTTCGTATATAACCATACGATGGAGTATCCAAATAAACTGTGGATCTTCGTAGTGATACGGAGTGTCCTGGAGAAATACAAAGGTGATGTGGGAGTGGTAACGAAATATTTGGTTTGGTCGTGAATATCTGTTGCAATTTACTTTGCCCTCTTACTAATCCCTTGCTTTGTCTAAACTTAATTCCTTCTGCACACCATCGTTATGCTAATTGGTTTTCTTCATTCCCTACCGGTCGGCACCAGCCTAAGGTTTGGAAGAAGACAATCCAATTTGCGTAATAGGTGTACTACTCCTAAACCAAGGAGTACTCGCAACCTGAGAGAAGGTGAAAAGAAAAGACAACTGAATAATCCTATCCGTTTTCTCCAGAACCGGAAACCATCCTCGAATTCCTTCGAGTTCGTATCTAACCATACGATGGTTTTGTCCAATGGAAGTGGACGTTCGCAGTAATACGGGGTGTCCTGGAGAAAAGGGTAAAAGTAGGAGTGGCAATGAGGTCTGCAACTCTGACAATCCAAAAGCCAGTGTTTATGAAGGTTCGGTCAACTTGGTCACTGAGTCAAAGTCTTAGGGTCGGGTCAATGGTCGCTGCCAAAAAGAGAGAGAAAAGAAACACTCAGCGTGCACTCTAACCTAGATCAGAATGGTCACCAATTTATCTAATCTGGAATCCTCCCACTGTACCTCAAATTCTCCTCCAAACCTAAAAGAAGAATTAGTCGGGGTCACCCGAGGAGTAAACTAACTCATCAGTGGGAATCGGGATCCAACTATCATTGCATGATAACGTGACGGAATCCGCTCACGCTATCACACTCCAGAAGGTATGCGCATATCTGGCAAGTTTCAGTTCTTTTGAAACTCCCGATGTGATTTCTGCCCCATGCTCTTATGACCTTGGCGTGAGGTCAAAATATCATAAGTCACATGTCAAGTTCTGCCCATCATTATCCAGGTTAATTTGAATCCACCCGTACATACCCTTGACGTAGGCCAAAATAGTAGTACGACTATCCCAAACCAACGCATCTATCTATGCAACAGATAAATACCCGGCAGCTACCAATCACTATGCCTTGGCGTGAGGTCAAAATACATAGCTTGAATACTACCGAATATTTAACTGAAATGACGGAGGGCTACGAATGGTTTATGGCGAAAACCTTTAACGTAATGAACTTGATATCGTCGAAGGAACGGATAGCTTTTTGAAAATATAGTGACGAAAACCGTTGCTAAAGAGGTCACTCCCGGTGAAGGGATCTCGGCTCTTTCCCCGTAGAATGGGGTGCAGGATATTCCAACTGAATACCACGGTGCAAAGCAAAAGTAATCGGCTATAGTGAAGTTAATGCCCTGACGCAAACTTTTTGTCCAAGGGGTCACTCCCGGTGAAGGGATCTCGGCCCTTGCCTCGTCGACTGAGGAGCAGGATATTCTAAATGAATACCGCGATGCAAAACAAAAGTGAACGTCCTTGCAATAACAGCTTTTTGAAAAGTGTTCCAACAACATCAGATTAGGTTTGTTTTAAACTTGCATTGATCCGAATCAACGCAGTCCCATCAATTGATCACACCACAAAGAACGAAAATATACTGATGTACGTATATGCCATCCGCATTCGCCACTGGGTCCCGTCATTACCCGTTAGGTTAGCTTACTAACGACAGAGCGGGGACTGGACTAGCGCGGATGAAAAACATATACAACATCTACTAATATATATACCAATATATAGTATTTCGCTCAAGGCGTGAATAAAAATGCAACATCACAGAAATGTACAGCATCACAGAACAATACAGATATCTGGGATCCCCGGGTTTCACAGAGCCGCTGAAACCCGACGTTCCCCTGGTCGTGTGGATAGCCTGTGCAATGAAATCCTAGACCCCTACGGGCGCGGCAAGTCACCCGCCAAAACCTGAAGCGAGGCAGCCCCCTTCAGCGCCGTGAATGGACCACCCAGCACTTCACGGAATCCGGCAACTTGGGCACCCCTCCTGGGTCAAACCTGTACCCCCTACGAGTGCAGCGAATAGCCTGCCAATCCTAGAGTGAAGCCCCCTCCGTCCCAATGCCATGAGATGCGGGCTTGCTGCCCTCTAGAACCCGGCTATCCGTGCACCCCTCCGCGGGGTAATCCTAGTACAAAAAGTAAAATATACATACACCGGGTACATCGACCGCAACCAGGTCGTGCCCCAAAAGAATAATACAATCAGGCAGTGACGGCAGTCCACATGTCGGACGCTCGCCCCGCAATATCAAATGTACATAATACAACAAAACTGTACTAGCATTGCATCCAGGCTATCCCCACGACCGATCCGCAACATCACAGCAAATACATAGAACATCAACGTGAAAGTCACGTTCGCAAATCCGTCTAACCGGGCTATAGCAGTTAGACCGGATTTACCGATCGAGTGACATTCACGGTCGCAGATATAATGTAAATACTGTGAAAAATGTGTTTAAAATATTCCGATTGATCAAACATTAACAAGTGGGCCCCCAAACAAAACTGTAGCAACCACAGAAAACATGGGCCCAATTTTAATATTCCAAAAACCACATTTATCATTCAGGAACACACTGCAAAAATTTGGGGGGGTGAAAAGTTAAATACGCGGCGGAAGCGCGGCCAAACCAGGGGTTTGGCCGCCCTTCCGCGGCGGTATGAGGAGTTCGTTGAACAAAATTTTTACAGTGACCTTAGAATTCCCTGCACATCACTCTGAGACAACCTGAAAAATTTTTGGACTCAAAAAAAATTCGACAGAAACTGATGTGGGAAAAATACGGGTTTTTGGACTTTTTGATCGATCGGAAATGCAAACACATTACACAAAGCTAGACTAAGTTAATGGGGAGGCTCTGATACCACTGTAAGTGCACGGCGGCGCCCCGGCCGTCAATCCGACGCCGGAATGCGGAAGCGGTGATAAACTTAAATTTTGCGGACTTTGCAAACCGGCACCACCGCGCACTAAACTCCGGATCGTAACCATTAACAAGTCTAGCTAACCAAAAAAGAAAGGGAAGAGATGTATACCGACGATCCAAGTCCTCCGGTCTTCATCTCCACTCCGATCTCCTCGCGGGATCTCCGTTCGTCTCCTCCTCGTCGGAAAGGGCACCACGAAGCCGGGTACTTTTACGGGCTCCCACCTCAATACCGAGGCAACGCGCGCATGAAGCCGGCAACTCGACATGCTCAAGATATGCTGTAGGAAGTGTAGTGTAGAGTGCATGTCTCACTTTGGGGTTTGTTGCCATTTGTAGATGATGGAGGAATCAAGAAGAAAAATGGTGCTTGCATTTTTCTTGGCATGAAAAGAGATCAAGAAAGAAACTCTCAAGAATGAAGCTCTCTCTTCTTCTTCCTCTCTTTCTTTTTCTCCTTTTTTTTTCTAATGAAAAACTTATTCACCTAGAAAAAGGGTGGAGGATTGAATATGAAGCATTAAGGGAGGTGAGTGTAGGAGATGAGAAGAGGTGACCACATCAAGGGACAAAGAAACATACACCATGCTTGTTACTATTGAACCCATACCCTCACTTTATCACCATCAAATCTCATAAAGCAAAAGCATGGTGGAAAAGAAAATGATAGCTATCATAATCAACCTTTATTCAATAAAACCCCTCCACAAATGTAATTTGCAAAACTGCAAATTACCCCTTCCATCGGAAAAGTCCGGCCGGGAAAGAACAAAGGAAAACCGGCTGGAACGGAATGCAAACTGGCAACTCCAGAAAACTGGTCCCGTAATAAATTACAGGAAAAACCCCGATACTGTGCATACACACCCGCATCTGTATTCCGTCCGGATACAAATGCAATGAGACAAAAAAACTACACTGTACTAAACTAGGACCGGCTTAAACCAAAGCCGGCTAGTAAAATCCGTTCGATCCTGATCCGTGCAATACCGCACGTATCTGATCGAACCCTGCCATATAACTATACGGCCACTAGTACAAAACTGTCCGATCCTGATCCGTGCAATACCGCACGTATCTGATCGGACCCAGCCATATCTCCATACGGCCTCTACAGCGTTTCGCCCGAAAGCTGAGTAACTGAAAGTGTGGTGGACTCTAAAGACTCGTCAATACTATGGCTGTGGATTTAACCACTAGCACGTCAGAGGTATAAGCCAATACGTAACGGGCCACCAGCTATTGACCAAAAGGGACGTCGATGAGCGAACTCATCCTGACACCCTACTGAGCCTGTCAGTGACAATATCCGTGCAGTCCGGTCCGTTCGTCTATGAGTATCGCATGGCGGGCCTAGGGGGTTGGTAAAAGTCAGACCCCCAAAAGCGGTACAAGTCGTGTCGGAGTGTAGCCCAGAACACCCTGAGATACTACTGGAATACCTACCAGTAAATCTCCTTGCCTTGGCCAAGGACTTTGTGTAATGGCTCTCCTAGACACAGCACGACCTCACCCCCAATACCGGGAGAGACGAACCCCTGAAGATACGCTCACTGCCTCCATGTGGCTCGGGACTGTACCCAACTAAAACCTGTTTGCACGACTCCTTTGAGCCGTGGTAGGGTAGTAATCAAAGTACAGTGGGAACTCACACGAGACAAATGACGATCCCCAGGTCGATGAACTAACCTGCACACATGTCACCAGGGAACTGCCATCTGACGTCTGGTATATGACCAACTAGCATGTTCCCGGCGAGTCCTGTCCGGTGTACTCATAACCCAATGAGCACCTGTATACATCTTAGGTGATCCAACTGACACCAGTGGCTTGTGAGACCGGCCACCGCCCCTCGTCGGGGTCTCGACTGTATACACTAGTCTACTAATGGAGTATCGATGCCCGGTCTCGAAACTCCCACGACTAGGGACCTTTTAAGGATATGCTTGTAGACCCCCAGCTCCCACTTATATGATCGCCCTCATACTGCTGGTGGTCAAGCAAGAATCCTAGGGGCTCTATCAACGTGTAATAGCGACGTGTCATGTCACCTAAAGCAGTACACGATGATAAAGGTAAACCAGATAGCATACTATCATCTCGAGTAAGACTGTCCTACCGGGATAGGTCCTCCCTCAATCATTGCAATCACGTACCTGTGATCCAATAATTGACTCTGAGGGCACTACCTCCAACACCAGTATCCTTTTGGATCTATCTCTATAGATCCTAATCCCCAATATGCAGGAGGCATCACCTAGATCTTTCATTGAGAATCTTTGTGATAAGAAGAGCTTGACTGATTGCAGCATAGGAATATCATTTCCTATCAAGAGTATGTCATCCACGTACAATACGAGGAAGACAACCTTACTCTCTTCTACCTTTTTATAGATACAAGGTTCATCTATGTTTTTGATGAAGTCAAACTCTTTGACTACTACATCAAAACAGATGTTCCAACTCCGCGATGCTTGCTTTAACCCATAAATGGATTTAAGCAGCTTGCACACCTTTCCGCTGCTCCCACTATCTACTAAGCCCTCTGGCTGAGTCATGTACACGCACTCTTCTAAATCACCATTTAGAAAAGCGGTCTTAACATCCATTTGCCATATTTCGTAATCATGGTATGCAGCAATGGCAAGTAAGATCCGGATGGACTTAAGCATAGCCACTGGAGAAAATGTTTCGTCATAATCCACACCTGGTCGTTGACGAAAACCCTTTGCTACAAGTCTAGCTTTGAAAGTCTCAACTTTTCCATCTACACCAAATTTCTTTTTAAAAATCCACCTGCTCCCAATGGGTTTTACCCCTTCAGGAGCACTTTCCAAAGTCCATAGTTTATTGGTGTACATGGATTTCATCTCAGATCGCATTGCATCCAGCCATTTCACAGAGTCACCACTCGTGATGGCCTGCTCGAAACTAGTTGGGTCATCATCTTCCATGATGCAATCCTCGCTTCCTCCATCAATAAGAAAACCGTAGTATCTCTCAGGTGGATGAGAAACCTTACTAGATCGGCGGAGAGGCTGGCGTTCGTCGGGTACTACTGAATCCTCTGGTTATACTAAATCTTCAGTTGCAGTTTGTGTTTTTGGAACCTCTTCCAGCTCTACCTCTTTGCCACTAATTTCTTTTGCAAGAAATTCCCTTTCCAAAAAGGTGGCATATTGAGAAACAAACACTTTTTGTTCTTCAGCGTGGTAGAAAAAATATCCTTGGGAATTCTTAGGATATCCCACAAACTTGCAAAGAACTGACCGTGCCTCGAGTTTGTCTGGATTTTGCCTTTTGACATAGGCCGGACAACCCCATATCTTAACTCGTTTAAAATATGGTCTCTTCCCACTCCATATCTCATATGGTGTGGTAGGTACAGATTTAGACGGAACTTGATTCAATAGGCATGCTGCTGTCTTAAGCGCATAACCCTAGAAGGAAATAGGCAAATCAACCCCGCTCATCATAGAGCGCACCATATCTAATAGGGTGCGATTCCTCCATTCCGATACACCGTTGTGCTGTGGTGTATAAGGAGGAGTAAGATGAGAGAGAATCCCATTCTCTTTTAGATAATCTAGGAACTCATTGCTTAAGTATTCTCCTTCTCGATCAGATCGAAGAATCTTAATACTTTTGCCTGTTTGATTCTCTACTTCGTGCTTATATTCTCTGAATTTCTCAAAAGCTTCAGACTTGTGTTTCATCAGGACCACATGTCCGAATCTAGAGAGATCGTCAGTGAATGTAATGAAGTAGGAAGAACCGTTCCCGGCATGCGCAGACATGGGACCGCATACATCACTATGTACCAGTCCTAAGAGTTCCGTAACTCTTTCTCCGTGTCCACTAAACGGAGCTTTGGTCATTTTTCCTTTAAGACATGAATGGCAAGTATCATAAGATGATAATTCGAACGGATTCAAATATCCATCCTTATGTAACTTAGCCAGTCGTGTCGCATTGATATGACCAAGTCTATAATGCCACAAGTAGGATTCGTTCATTTCTGAACTCTTCCTCTTGTGTGTGTTTTGTATATTGAGGATTGTATTTTGATTTAGAATGAATATGCCATTATGTAACGAGCCAGATGCAATCAATTTTTGATCTAGGAATATGTTCATAACATTATCCTTTACTACAAAATTATATCCTTCTTTACTTAATAAAGAAATTGATATAATGTTGCACATCATGTTCGGTATATAATAGCACTCATTTAGAATCAGTGTATTATGACTTGGCAATACTAAGTGATATTCGCCAACTGCTTTGGCTGCAATACTTGCACCGTTCCCAACTTGAACGGAATGATCACCTTTTCCCAGTTCTCTACCTTTACGTAGCCTATGTAACAATTTACATATGTAGGATCCTGATCCGGTATCTAATACCCAGGACGTAGGGTGAACTGAGAAACAGTTCTCAATAACTAACACACCTGAAGAAGATGCATCAACATGCATGTTCTTTTGGGCAGCTTGAGAATCCAGATATTCTCCTGTTTCCTGTTCAGTCTTATAACTCTTATAAGAAAGAACGGGTCCAACGTTCCCCTGCTCAGTATAATAAGCGGGTTCAGTCAATACATCCATATTATTATCTTGATTATGGCCTGACATGGTCGCTACCTGGAGAGAGAGAGAAGAAAACACTTTAGCGTATGCTCTTGCAAGATTCGATTGGTTATTATCTTATCTAATCAGGATGTCTCCCACTGTTTTTATCAAATCTACCTTCAAACCCTAAAAGGTAAGATTAGCCGGGATTAATTACACCCTACAATTTCGTCAATCTTTCAGCCGATCAGTGTCGGTACTTGAGGGAGGTTCCCCGTGCTTTCGCACGGACCTAATTAAAGTAAACCTCATTTTCCCAGAGGCGTAACCCCGTTAACACTTTTCTAGACACCTACTTGAAAAGCTAATTGTCCTGTGTAAAACTCTCTCAGGAGTAACACTTACTCGCAGTGGGTATCAGGATCCAACTATCTCATAGGAGGTATGCAATCTCATTGCAAATTTCAACACTTGAAATTCCCGATAATATTTTGCCCCTTGCAACTTATGACCTTAACATAGTCAACAAATCATAATTGCTAGCCAAGTTCAACCCGTCATTTCCCGATTGAATTAAACCCACCTGCACGACCCTTAACATAGTCCACAAAGTCGTACAACTACCCTAATCCAATCACATCTCATGTTTTAGCAGATAAGTACTAATTAGCTACCGCACACTACGCCTTAACATAGTCAACAAACATAGCACGAATACTAACTAGTCTTTATCTGAAATGACGGAGGGCTACGCAGGTTTTTCAGAAAACCATGAGCGTAATGAACTTGATATTGTTGTAGAATCATGTGAAATTTTGAAATGGAGTGTTTTTGAGGCTTTCATTAGTTTTGCTAAAGAGGTCACTCCCGGTGAAGGGATCTCGGCTCTTTCCTCATCGAATAAGGTGTAGGACATATCATATATATCAGTGTGCAAAGCAAAACTCTAAAAGCAATCAAAAGACAAACCGAGTTTTGTAGCATCTGCCAGTTTCGCTAAAGAGGTCACTCCCGGTGAAGGGATCTCGGCTCTTTCCTCATCGAATAAGGTGCAGGGTATATCATATATACCGCTATGCAAAGCAGAACTGTAGCTACCCTTTTTATAAAGTTTTGATTCTACAACATCTTTTAGGTTTCTTTGCTTTTTATTAATATCATTAATAAAAATATCCCATCAGCTTATGCTTCCTAAGCATCACAGAAAAAACGAAAGCAGTAATATTTATATATCAGCATATATATATATATATATATATATATATATATATATATATATATATATATATATATATATAGTATAAGCATTCGTCTCAGGCAGTAATATGATCTCATCACAGAACATTGCAGCAGAAGAACATATATGAAATATTGGATATACTAGGACGTCCGTGTTTTCAATACGAGCCGGTATAAAACACGGATTCCACGGTCGCGATGAATAGCCAAACCCACATCCCTAGACCCCTACGAGAGCGGCAAGTAACACTGCCAATTCTAGGGTTAGGAGACCCGGTCTCGACTCCTCGAGATGGCCTCCTACTAGACCGTAGAACCCGGTTACTTGTGCTCCCCTCCTTGGGTCTACCTAATGCGGAAAAGTAAATAATATACAAGGGTGACATCAACCTCATCCCGGAAGTGCCCCAATAAAAGAATATTACATACAAATAAATTTTACATGAATGAAAATAAAAACCCTCATCTCACATAAAACCCCCGGCTATTTAGAACACGACGATCCAATATAACATATCACAGTAACACATAATATCACATATCATCAACATAAGTAAGTATGCATACACTGATCGTCGTTGTCGTATAGCAACGAAAACCGGCAATACAACTACATACTACACTGACGGTCTCAGAAAAGAAATTGTAAAACTACAATATTTGGAATCCACAATCACTTTAGACATCGTAAATCTGAAATATCACATACTTCGCATTTCATGCCTAACTCTATGAATTCCACATATTGTATCACATTCTAGATAAATAGACAGTATTAAACTTTTCGAACAGATAATCAAATACCCAAAATTTCCTAAAGTGCTCAACACTTGAGCAGAGTTCAAACAATCCCAGAATATGTCACAGTACCAGTGATCCAGCCGTAGAAGGGTCAAGCCAACGCCTCACATGTGGCACGCCGTACTGCCCCAAACCCGAAGGTTCAAAAGGCAGTTCAAGACGGTCGCATAATCGAGTTAAGGTTTGTTTTCTTCTAGAGGGTCCACCGTGTTACTTGCACATTTTTCCGAAAGATTTAAACCCAATAAAAATTCAACACTTGAAAGTTTTTCGTGCCGGGAAAAATTGGGTTAATGATATCCGTTCGAACATTTTAACAGATTCTAAATATCCGGAAATAATAACGAATTTAAATTTTCCGATCGAATCTACGATTACAAAATAAACCCCAAAATACTCAACACTTGAGTCAGAATAAAAATACCCATAAAATATAAATCACAGAAATATGAATTACTGTGTAAAAACAAATACCAATCTCCCATGTACGGCCGCGGATCCGCGGCCCAAGCACGGTACGGCCGCGGTTCCGCGGCGGTTTGGAAGTATTGGGTGTTCGTTTTTCACCACAATTCTTATATTTCCCTGCTGAATTTTTCAGGTATTTTTAATTCGGAAAAATCACAGATTTGAAAAAATATCCAGAGAGGGGTTCATTTTTGTCGGTTCGGGTACGATCGGAGTTTTAACTTCGTAAATACGTCGCCTAATGCTCTAGCTAGGCTCTGATACCACTGTAGGGTTTCTAGGCACTCTTGTGAAGGTTCATAAAGCATCAAACATGCCCGAATAATATTTTAGATGTGCTGAACAACCCAAAGCCGGGATCTTTGCTAGATTATTAGGGTTTAACATGCAAGATAACATCTTTATTACTAAGTGTGAGGGATTACAACCTTTGTAGTCCGCTCCTTCGCTTCACAAGCTCCGAGTAGAAGTCCCTTCGCCGCGATCCACGATCTCCCGGACTCAAGAGAGGCTCCACGACCTGAACGATCCATGAAAGCTTGTCGTATTCCTTTTCTCCGATGATCTACGTCGAAGTTGCAATAGCTCAAGCTCTCTCACTCTAATGAGGTGAACACCCTAATCTAAAGGGCTAGATTAGATGAGGATGATGGAGTAGTATTTATGCTTTCTTTTTATATCATTTTCTCACAAAAACTCATCACAAAAGAAATCATAAGTGAGCTCTCTCTCAAACTCAAGAGAGAAGAAGATGAAGAATAATGAGAATAATCCTTTTATGATGAATAGTAGATAAGAATATATGATTGATATGGAACCATGGTCAAGGATGATAGGCTTAACCTTTGTAGAGAATAAACTAGAGCTAGGGTTTGGTTAGGTTAAGTATCAACCATAATATCTTAACCAAGACAAAAAGGAAATCCTTCTAGAATAATCAAGAAGGAGCTAACCCTAATTAAATCCTAATCTCTTTTTATCATCCTTAAACATGTTTCATAATAAATCATATCATGTCACAATAATATATATCACATATATATTATATATTTGCAACAAAAGAAAATAATACAATTAACATATATCGCATATATATCAATGTATTAATCCGGTGAGAAAATGAAATAATAAAGCGAGCCAATATTAGATAATGTAATACAATATATCATTATATCATTATACATTAAATCATCGAATCAACACTTGATCCGACGATCCGGCTTTATCGAATATAACCGACTAATATATCATGTACCGATTCATCGAATCAACACTTGATCCGATGTCCCGGTTCATATCTAAATATCGCGAGAATATAGTACGGTATCATATATCGCATTATCCTCGGTCCTGCACATATCACATATGTGCCTCTACTCCGTTTTGCCTGAGCTAAGAAACCTCTGTGTAGGACTCTAAAGAATCGTCAATATGCCGGTAGCAGGTGATGATCATATCAAACACCCACAAGCTGCAAGCGGTCAGCTAAACGTAACAGCCACCCAGGTATTAAGCGATCAGAAGATCAACAAGCTAGCCTGTCCGTTCTTCTGTGAATCCAATCAGTAACACTCCCGTACAGTCCGGTCTGTTCGTCTGATATGTCGCATATCAAGTCTAGGGGTGGTGTACGTCAGACCCCAGTAACCGATAAGTCGTGTCGATGTGAGGCTCATAACAGGTCGAGAAACTACTGGTAACACTTACCAGTATATCTCTATATCAGCCCTGGCCAGAGACTTCCAGTTATAGCCAATCGAACACAGCACAACATCAACTCCCTATACCGGGAGAGACGAATCCCCTCCTATCGCTCATTGCCTCCATGTGATTCGGGACTGTACCCAAAAGCCACCATTTTGCACGCCCTCTTGGACGTGGTGAGGTGGAAATCAAAGTACAGTAGGAATCACACAAGACTCTATGACGATCTCGGGTCTACAGACTACCCTGTACCAGTGTCACCAGAGAACTGCCATCTGACGTGTGGTATATCACCATCTGGGATTCTCGGCGAGTCCGTCCAGTGTACCCAGTCTCCACTGAGCACCCGTACACCATCCTTGATGTCAAACACCAATGGATATGGGATCATCCATCGCCCATCATATGGGTCAAGATGCGTATACTCTAGTCTACTCTGGTGTATCGATGCCCCGTCTCGATATACCCTCGACCAGGAACATTTATAGGATGTACTCATCGACTACCGTGGCCCCACTAGTATGATCTTA
The DNA here is from genome assembly GCA_030015575.1 of Agapanthus africanus. Taxonomy (NCBI): domain Eukaryota; kingdom Viridiplantae; phylum Streptophyta; class Magnoliopsida; order Asparagales; family Amaryllidaceae; genus Agapanthus; species Agapanthus africanus. The sequence goes on along the minus strand of CM057338.1, from coordinate 822,157,444 downwards.
TCATAATCCCAGTAGTCGAGTACAGATCCTAAGGGCTTTATCAACATGTGAGAGAAAGACAGTAAACCAATACAAGTCAACATGTTAAGATAAAGTGAAACCAAATAGCATACTATCATGAGGAGCAAGAAAGTCCTCTATGTATATATCCAAGCATCCATTATAATATACATCATATGTACAACAATGGCCTCTAGGGCATATACATAACTAACATATTGTTCATGACTCGCCATAGTTTTAATAAAAATGGATTTTTTCAGAAAACAGTAGTGGGAGTATGGTAGAACTGGAAGTGATTCCAGAACCGCAAACGATTACCGAAAATTTGATAAGAACCTAAAGATTCAATCTGGTTTGATATTCCATTGGCCACTCCGCAGATATGGTGGGTAACCTCAAGCACTCGAGAGGTACTTCGGTATGCTCAAAGACGGTGACAGGGAGGTTCTTGTTTACCCAGATTTGACACTACCGTTGTTCCAGGCTATGAGACCCGGCAGGAGGATGAGTATAACGTTGTTCTAAACTAGCTTTAGAAGTGCACGTGTATATGACTCTGCCAGAGGGTTGTCGTAGTCAGTGGGAGCAGCGGAAGCATTGGTGGACAAGTAGCTTATGTCTATTTATGGACTAAAGCGGATATAGCGGAGATAGATCATCTATTTCTGATGTGACAGTCATAGGTTTGACTTCATCAGAATAGAGGATGGATCTGTTAAGAAGGTAGTAGGGTGTGATTTCCTGGTACTTGGATGTCATACACAGAGTAGGAAGTTAAATTCCTATACTACGATCGGTTGTACGTTGGTTGTCACACAGTGGTTTCTCCACATAGGATTTGGATATTATATCAAACATTCTAGTTACTAGATCTATGGTTTTAGATCTAGATTTGGGTAATTTCCCAATCAGGGTACTTAGACAGTATTCTAAAGGTGTTTTAGAATGGATAACTCCTGGCATGGTGGTGTATATGCAGGTGATGGATTCACCCTCTCTAAAGGTGTCTTACAGACTAAAGGGGAGAGGGATGTGCATGATTGGCAGATCACTTGCTTAGGCAATTGAGTCAATCACGAGATGTCAAGTACTACACCAGATGTTGTTTTTGCAGTAGATGCAATATGTTGATATTGATCCAATCCTGGAGAACCATTCGGAAGCAGTTTTAGAATATAAGTGGATGTTCTAGGGATATGATACCAACAGCCTCTTTTAGGAGACAGTTATCATTCCAGGCTTCCAAGGTGACCTGGATGACAGAGTGGCTGTCAGAGTTATAGTTTTCCCTCTGACGAGGGGCAGTATTTTGGACAGGTGTCCAAGCGGATACTGAGGGAGGCATGGTGCATGATACTGATTGGTTTCAGTTGACGATACAGTCTAAGAAGTTTGGATTTGAAGTTCATTTATGAACTAGGTCCCATCAGATATCCAGACATATTCTAAGACATGTATTGCTCATTTCGGGAGATGACTTTCTCCGCGAACTTGAGATAAAGAGAGACATAGAAAGAAACATCAGGGCGGATCCACTAGCTGAGGCTATTCCTCAAACGCAATAGTTTCACAAACGGGCTTTGTGAGACTGATCAGTAGAGGAGTTGGGTGTTCGGTATCACATGGGCTGTGAGTATGCAACATCGCAATAATTAGCCTTGAGTGCAAGTGGGAGATTGTTGGATATAGTGCCTTCAGATTCAATTATTGGATCGCAGGCACGTGATTGCAATGATTGAGGGAGGACCTATGCCGGTAGGACAATCTTACTCAGGATGATTGTATACTATCTGGTTTGTCTTTATCATCGTGTACAAGTTTTAGGTGACATTGTTGTTCACTATTACACGTTGATGGAGAATAGTATGCTACCATGGTTTATCTTTATCATCGTGTACTGCTTTAGGTCATCTTACAGGTCTCTATTACACGTTGATAGAGCCCTTAGGATTCCTGCTTGACTATCTGCAGTATGATGGCGATGATATACGTGAGAATTGGGTAGTCTATAAGCACATCCTTAAAGTGGTCCCTAGCCGTGGGAGTTTCGAGACTGGGCATCGATACTCCGTTAGTAGACTAGTGTATACAGTCGAGACCCCGACGAGGGGCGGTGGCCGGTCTCACAAGCCATTGGTGTCAGTTGGATCACCTAAGATGTATACAGGTGCTCATTGGGTTATGAGTACACCGGACAGGACTCGCCGGGAACATGCTAGTTGGTATTATACCTGGCGTCAAATAGCAGTTCCCTGGTGACATGCGTACAGGTTAGTTCATCGACCTGAGATCGTCATTTGTCTTGTTTGAGTTCCCACTGTGCTTTGATTACTACCCTACCATGGCTTAAAGGAGTCGTGCAAACAGGTTTTAGTTGGGTACAGTCCCGAGCCACATGGAGGCAGTGAGCGGATCGGCAGGGGTTCGTCTCTCCCTGTATTGGGGGTGAGGTCGCGCTGTGTCTAGGAGAGCCATTACACAAAGCCCTCGGCCGAGGCAGGAGATTTACTGGTAGGTATTCCAGTAGTATCTCAGGGTGTTCTGGGCTACACTCCAACACGACTTGTACCGCTTTTAGGGGTCTGACTTTCACCAATCCCCTAGGCCCGACATGCGATGCTCATAGACGAACGGACCGGACTGTACGGATATTGTCACTGACAGGCTCAGTAGGGTGTCAGGATGAGTTCGCTCATCGACCTCCCTTTTGGTCAATACCTGGTAGCTCGTTACGTACGGATAATACCTCTGACGTGCTAGTGGTTAAATCCACAGCCAAAGTATTGACGAGTCTTTAGAGTCCCCCACAGACAGTTTCTCAAGTTTCGGGCGAAACGTTGCAAAGGCCGTATGATATATGGCAGGGTCCGATCATATACATGCGGTATTGCACGGATCATGATTGGACGGATCATACTAGTGGGCTTTGGTTTAAGCCGGATCCTAGTATTAGATTTGTTGGATTACTTTAGTCTCATCGCATTCGCATTCAGTCGGAATGCGGATGCAGGTATGCATATACAGGAGAGGGGTATCCTTGTGATCCGTCACGAGTTTACTTTAGATGTTGCCGTATCTTTTTGTTGTGGCAAACATTTGGATTAATGTTTGCATATGGAAATAATGAGCTAGAATTCATCATGGAATGCATTAAATGTGACATAGACATATATTATGACTCATGGTCTCTTTTTTAGCAAAAATGTCACATTAGTGGATTGATTTGAGTCATGAAATGAGAAGGAGAGAGAGAGGGGCTGCCGTGAATTGGTTAGCTCTCATATTATTCTTCTCACTCTCTCTCATTTTGCATGATATCACAAAACACAAGAATAGAAAAGAAAGAAAACTTTTCTTCTTCTTCTTCCTCTAGCTCATTATCCCCATCAATGGCTTCATCTTTAACCTCCATCCAAATCCATGGATGCAAGAGACAAAGTGATCACAAACATCCTCTACAACACCTTGGACATGCCGGCTAGCACACTTCATGCCCAAGTTGCTTCGGATGAAGCGGGAGCCCGTAAAAGGAATCGATGACGTGGTGCCCTTTCCGACGAGGAGATCGAGACCGGAGATGCCGCGAGGAGCTTGGGATGGGGGCCGAAGACCGAAGGACACGGATCGCTCGGTATAGCTTTCTATCCCTTCTCTAGATAGCTAGTTGTAGGTTAATGGTTCGATCCGGGTTTTAAGCATACGATAGCGCCGGTTTTCAAGTTAAGAAAAATTTTCGTTTCCGCATTTTGGCCTCGGAAAGACGGCCGGGGCACTACCGTAGTCTCACAGAAGATATCAATATATGTGTGCACTGGTATGAATATACAGTGTGCATGTGCGCATGTATGAAGATATCAATATATGTGTGCACTGGTATGAATATATATATGCCGGTATGCGACAAAGTCATGACAATCATCAATGGAGTGGAAATCAAGACGATATATATAATTCGTAGCAATCCTATAGTGTGAGTGTCATGGCAATCACTAACGGTGTGAGTGTAAGATACCAATAGTGCTCGTGCTGCTTGAACCGTTAGTGACAGTGCAGTGTTCTATATCTACCATTTCTACATGCAATAAGGAAGGCATGTTACAGTAGTACATATAAACATCTACGACTAAATATCTTATCACGCCCTGACGCTTAACGCCATACGGGCGATTTCCCCGTAGATTTTAAATCTACTCACCTGGTCGCGTGCTAAGCGTAGTCGACCACTTGCTTCCCTTTCTTTGCGGCGTCCAACGTACCCGCCTGCGAACCTAGAATTTACACATAGAATCCATATAAGCAAAATATCTCGCAAAACGCGATATCGAAATCAAATGAGAAACTCGCGTCGCGAACTAAATGCGTGTGTGTCCGATACGCTAGATCGTGTGTATACGCATCTAAAACTACCCCGACACGTCATGATACGCAGCAACCACAAAACCCACTCACGTATCGCACGTGTCGCGCAAACAAAATGTGCTAGAAAAACTATATTACGCTCCAGATTCTAACTCAGGTGAAAACTTACAAAATTGCACATGCCAAAACACTATAATATATAGCAGACTACCCTAGCCAAAACCGCAGCACCCAGAACCCCTATCTGGCCGCAATTTGGGGCCAGAATGATTTAAATGGCGGCCTGAACATGGGGAGGGGGTCTCGCCCTCTGGTGGTGTGATCAAGATCTATCAAATATGCTCCAGTTATCTCAATTTTTCTCTGAAGGAGCCGGGTCTAAAGCAGATCACAGAAAGCTAAAAATTCACTTTAAAACGTTATATTTTGCACAAAATGAAAACCTAGGGTATTTTAGTGAAATCTGGGGTTTAACTAGGTTTAAGTGGCCCTAATAACGCTTAACTAAGTTATTCTAACCACCACTAACATCACTTAACCAAAAGTCCACAATAATCACCATTTTAGCACTAAAACGCACATTTAACACTAATCGAAGCTAAATAACACACAAGTTTAGCAAGCTAGGAATTGGGTTCAGAAGATATACCTTACTTGACCCTTAGATGCAAGGAGAAGGAGGAGAAGAGGAAGAGAAGTGCAGCTGCAGCTGCTGGGGGCTGCTGCTGCCTGCTACAGCTGCTGATGCTGATGCTGCTACTGCTTGTGTTGCTGCTGCCGCCTCTTGTTGTTGTTGTTGTTGTTGTTTGTTGCTGCTGCTGGAACTCCTGTTGCTGCTTCTTCTGCTGCTGGTGTGTGTGTGTGTGTGTGTGTGTGTGTGTGTGTGTGAGTGAGAGTGAGAGAGAGTTGTGAGGAAAAGAGTTTAGCAAAAGAAAAGAATGATAACCATGCTAGTCAATCCCCCTCTTTCTCTCTCTTTATTAAATGAGAGCATGGGCAAGGCCATGATGCCCATTCTCTCTCTCTCCCCCTCTCACCAAGTCAAAAAAAACAAATCATTTTCATTAAAAAAAACAATTAATCCAAAACACCTAATTCAATTTTTAAAATTAGCTTAAGGAAAATGGTTAGTTCACCATGGTTGCTAATCATGGTTTAACCCCAATTTAACCCTAGTTTACATGCACAAGTGTGTGCAAGCCTAGGAAAAATCTAATAAAATATTCATTAAATTTGATAAAATATTTGAAAATCAATTTGGTAAACTTTTTATTGAAAACCATTTATTAAAATATAATTAGCCACTAATCACATCCTAAGGTGTTACAAGAACCCGGCTATCCGTGCACTCCATCGCGGGGTAATCCTAGTACAGAAAATAAAAATATGTACAACGGGTACATCGACCTCAACCCGGTCGTGCCCCAAAAGAATAATATACAAACATGCAGTGACAGCAATCCACATGTCGGACGCTCGCCCCGCAATATCAAATGTACAAATATAACAAAACTGTACTACCATTGCATCCAGGCTACCCACCACGACAAATCCACAACATCACAGCACAACACAGAACATCAACATGAATTTCACGTTCGCAAATCCTTCTAAAAGGGCTATAGCAATTAGACAAGATTTACTGATCAAATGACATTCACGGTCGCAGATATAATGTAAAGCACTGTAAACTTTAAACAATATTAGAAAATATCGAATCCGAAATAAACCCCTGAATAGCCCAGAAAAACTGATAAAACCATATCCAAATTAGGCCGAACAAACAATACCACTGCACCAACTTCCCAGAGACCTGCCTACAGCCCAAATACGAAGCCCAATGTCATCACCATGGCCGGCCTGGCCAGAAATAAATGAAATGTGGCCAGTTTTTTCCCGATGGCAGGGGCTCGTCTTTGGGCAGTGGTCATATGGTCTCATGGGTGGTCTTCTGCACTTGTTTAAAAATTTTTCTGAACACTTTTTAAAAACAACAGAGACCAGAACTGCAGTGGTAGTGTTTGGGTTCATTTTGATTTCGATAAATTAACATTGTTTAAAACAAGCTAGCTAAGGTTAATGGCGTGGCTCTGATACCATGCAAGTCTACGGTAGCGCCCCGGCCGTCTATCCGAGGCCAAAATGTGGAAACAAAAACTTTTCATAAACTTGAAACTGGCGCAAACGCAGACTTTAATTCCGGATCGAACCATTAACATTAACTAGCAATCTAGAAGAAGGTTAGAAAGGCTATACCGATCGATCCATGTCCTTCGGTCTTTAGCCACCATCTTTAGCTCCTTGCGGCATCTCCGATCTCGCTCGATCTCCAGTCTCCTCGTCGGAAAGGGAACCACATCTTCGAATCCTTTCACGGGCTCCCGCTTCGAATCGAAGCAACTCGGACACGAAGTTTGCTAGCCGACGTGTCCAAGGTGAAGTAGAGAATGTGTGTGATCACTTTGTCTCAAGTATCCATTGATTCTCAATACATGAGAGTGTATGGATGGAGGCTGAAGATGATGCCATGGTGGAAGTAGTGAGCTAGAGGAAGAAGAAGAAGAAGAGCCTTTTTTATTTTGTTGTTGTGTTGCAATGAGAAAAATGAGAGCAAGCATAATAATACAAGAGCTAACCCCACTCATATGGCTGCCCTCTCTCTCTTCACCTCTTATTTCAATACAATAATCACTCAATTAACATGACACGTTCACAAGAAAAGAGACCATGAGTCACCAAATTGAACATGCCACATTAATTGCACCTCATGATGAAATCCACTCACAATTTCCACCATTTGTAAACATTAATCCAAATGTTTGCAACAATAAAAAGATATGGCAACATCTAAAGTAAACTCGTAACGGATCACAAGGATACCCCTCACCTGTATATACATACCTGCATCCGCATTCCGACTGAATGCGAATGCGATGAGACTAAAGTAATCCAACAAATCTAATACTAGGATCCGGCTTAAACCAAAACCCACTAGTATGATCCGTATGATCATGATCCGTGCACTACTGCACGTATATGATCGAACCCTGCCATAATACCATACGACCTCTACAACATTTTGCCCAAAACTTGAGAAACTGTCAGTGGGGGAATCTAAAGACTCGTCAATACTTTGGCTGTGGATTTAACCACTAGCACGTCAGTGGTACTAGCTGTACGTAACGAGCTACCAGGTATTGACCAAAAGGGAGGTCAATGAGTGAACTCATCCTGACACCCTACTGAGCCTGTCAGTGACAATATCCGTACAGTCCGGTCCGTTCGTCTATGAGTATCGCATGTCGGGCCTAGGGGTTGGTAAAAGTCAGACCCCTAAAAGCGGTACAAGTCGTGTCGGAGTGTAGCCCAGAACACCCTGAGATACTACTGGAATACCTACCAGTAAATCTCCTGCCTTGGCTAAGGACTTTGTGTAATGGCTCTCCTAGACACAGCGCGACCTCACCCCCAATACCGGGAGAGACAAAACCCCTGCCGATCCGCTCACTGCCTCTATGTGGCTCGGGACTGTACCCAACTAAAACCTGTTTGCACGATTCCTTCGAGCCGTGGTAGGGTAGTAATCAAAGCACAGTGGGAACTCACACGAGACAAATGACAATCTCAGGTCGACGGACTAACCTGTACATATGTCACCAGGGAACTGCTATCTGACGTCAGGTATAATACCAATTAGCATGTTCCCGGTGAGTCCTATCCGGTGTACTCATAACCCAATGAGCACCTGTATACATCTTAGGTGAACCAACTGACACCAATGGCTTGTGAGACCGGCCACCGCCCCTCGTCGGGGTCTCGACTATATACACTAGTCTACTGGTGGAGTATTGATGCCCAGTCTCGAAACTCCCATGACTAGGGACCACTTTAAGGATGTGCTTATAGACTACCCACTCTCACGTATATGATCGCCATCATACTGCTGGTATTCAAGCAAGAATCCTAAGGGCTCTATCAACGTGCAATAGTGATCTGTAACATCACCTAAAGCCTGTACACGATGATAAAGATAAACCAGATAGCATACTCTCATCTCGAGTAAGACTGTTCTACCGATATAGGTCCTCCCTCAATCATTGCAATCACGTGCCTACGATCCAATAATTAACTTTGAGGGCACTATATCGAATAACATATTAAGATAAAGAGCAACCAGATAGCATACTATCATGTCGAGCAAGAAAGTCCTCCATATATATGTCCAAGCATCCACTACAATATACATTGTATGTACAGTAATGGCCTCTAGGGCATACATTTAACTAACACAATACACATCAAAAGCAGCACGAGGAGATGGATGTTCAATCCATCATTCTCCATACAAAAGAGTTGTATGGAGAGCAATCTCGTATCCTACGATACGAAGCATCTCGAAAGCTGTTTCAGATGCGGATGACTCCTGGCACTTCAATAGGCGACCACGTTCTGAAGATGATAGATCTTATTGAAGAGCTTGAGGGCCTCGGATGGACAATAGACAACGAGCAATATTCGGATATTGTTCTACAGTCTCTTCCCTCTGCCTTTGATCCTTTCATAGTGAATTTCAACATGCACAACATGGAGAAGTCACTACCCGAACTTCTCAATATGTTGAGAAATGCGGAGAGCACGCTTAAGGAAAAGTCTCCCTCCCTACTTGTTGGACAATCTTCTTCTTCCGTCCCAAAAGCCAAGGCCAATGGAAAGAACAAGAAGAAATCCACCAAGCCGAGAGGTGGAATAAAAAAGGCAAAGGGGAAAGACAAATCCAAAGCTACGGAGTCGGGAAAAGGAGAATGTTTCTACTGCAAGATGACGGGACACTGGAAGTGGAATTGTACTCAGTACCTTGGTCTCATGAAAGGGAAGCATGGTGATGCTTCAGCTTCAGGTGTGTTCGTAACTGAAAACTGTTTTTCTATAAACTCTTCTTCCTGGGTATTGGATACCTGTTCGGGTTCTCATATCTGCAATTCTGTGCAGGGGCTGAGAAATAGCAGAGTTTTGAAGACAGGTGATCATACTCTCCGGGTTGGAAATGGTTCCAATGTACATGCAGTTTCAGTGTGAGAGTATCATCTGGGGTTGCCATCGGGTTGTATATTGGTTTTGAACCCATGTTATTTTGTACCAAGCATGGTTTGTAATATTATTTCCGTTTCTTTGTTGGACAATGAAGGATATCATTTTATATTGCAGCACAATATTATGAATATTAAACTTAATCAAGAGTTGATTGGTTGTGGTACACTTAATAACGGGATATATGTCCTTAATCAACACACTGTTTTCAACATACAGCACACAAACAAAAGAAAATTTTTAGATATAAATGAAGCTTTTCTTTGGCATTGTAGACTGTCATATTAATGAAACAAGACTAAACAAGCTTAATAAAGATGGATATTTAAATTCTTTTGAGTATAAATCTTATACGACCTGCCGGTCTTGTATCAAAGGGAAAATGATCAAAACTCCGTTTACTGGACATGGAGAAAGAGCTACTGAGCTCTTGGGCCTCATACATAGTGATGTATGTGGGCCAATGTCTACACATGCGAGAGACGGTTTTTCTTACTTCATAACTTTTACTGATGATTTCTCAAGATTCGGTCATGTGTTTTTGATAAAGCATAAGTCTGAAGCTTTCGAGAAATTCAAGGAGTACAAACTTGAAGTATAAAAACAAACTGGATTGAGTATCAAGATACTTCGATCAGATCGAGGTGGAGAGTATCTTAGTACAGAGTTTTCGAACTTCCTAAAAGAGAATGGGATTCTCTCTCAGCTCGCTCCCCCTTACACACCACAGCACAACGGTGTGTCAGAGCGGCGGAATCGAACCCTATTAGATATGGTACAATCCATGATGAGTGATGCTGAGTTGCCCCTCTCCTTTTAGGGACATGCATTGGAGACTGCAGCTTTTCTGTTGAACATGGTTCCGACCAAGACCGTGTCTACCACTCTATATGAGATATGGTATGGGAAGAGACCATCTCTTAAGCGAGTTAAGATTTGGGGTTGTCCAGCTTTTATCAAAAAGCAGAATCCGGACAAACTCGAGACACGATCGTTCAAATGTTTATTTGTGGGATATCCAAAAGATTCATATAGATATATGTTCTACCATAAAGAGAAACAATGGGTGTTTGTTTCTCGGAATGCCACATTTTTAGAAAATGAGATTTTTCCAAATGATTCTGATGGCAATGTGGTAGATGTAGAAGAGGTTCTAGAGACACAAATTACAAATGACGACTTAGTTGAACCTGAAGTTGCAACAGAACTTAATGAACCTCAGCCACTCCATAGATCTGGTAGGACTTCTCATCCACCGGAGAGATATTGCGGTTTTCTCGTTGATGGTGATGGAGAAGACTGCATCATGGATAATAATGACCCTACCAGTTTTCAGCAAGCTATCACGAGTGGTGACTCTGTGAAGTGGCTAGATGCCATGAGATCTGAAATGGAGTCTATGTACACCAACAAAGTGTGGACTTTGGATGTTGTACCCTGTGGGGTAAAACCCGTAGGATGCAAATGGATCTTTAAGAGAAAGATCGGTGTAGATGGGCAGGTAGAGACCTATAAGGCAAGGCTTGTGGCGAAAGGATTTCGATAAAGACCAGGACTGGACTATGACGAAACCTTTTCTCCTATAGCCATGCTTAAATCCATTCTGATCCTACTTGATATTTCTGCTCACTACGACTATGAAATCTGGCAGATGGACGTTAAAACTACTTTTCTAAATGGTGATTTAGAAGAGTGCGTTTATATGGATCAGCCAGAGGGCTTCATTGATAGTGGGAGCAGCAGAAAAACATGTAGGTTGCTTAAATCCATTTATGGATTAAAGCAGGCATCACGGAGTTGGAACATCTGTTTTGATGATGTTATCAAAGAGTTTGATTTCGTCAAAAATCCAGATGAACGTTGTGTTTATAAGAAGATTGTGGGAAGTACTGTCACATTCCTCGTATTGTACGTGGAGGACATTCTTCTGATAGGAAACGACGTTCCTATGCTACAATCGGTCAAACTGTTCTTATCACAAAGGTTCTCCATGAAGGACCTGGGTGATGCCTCGTACATATTAGGCATAAAGATCTATAGGGATAGATCTAAATGGTTATTGGGATTGTCCCAAACCAGGTACATTAACACCATCCTAAAGAGATTTAGTATGGAAGACTCCAAGTGGGGTTCCTTACCCGCTAGTCATGGAGTAACTCTCTCTAAGGACTTTTGCCCAAAGACTGATGAAGAGAGAGCTCGCATGAGCATTATACCCTACGCTTCTGCTGTAGGATCTATAATGTATGCGATATTATGTACATGCCCTGATGTAGCTTATGCACTGGGTGTAGTAAGTTGTATCAATCCAAAGCAGTGAAGAACTGATTGATCTAGGATTTTAAAGAAGTGTTTGTAGTAACTGCAATCAATAACGGTGTCGCGTGTAGCTAGACCGAGATGAGTACGGGTTGTCCTCTAGGAAACATTGAATCTTTTAATCTTATTTTAGGCGTTTTGAGAAAGAAAGGAGGAAGAATAAAGAATGGTGAAGAATGGTTGTAGGATCTAGATCTACGTTAAACACAGATGCAAAATATAGATCTAGATTAACTACGGATGTAGGCTTTATAGTAGAAGGGGGCTTGTAGGGTTCATTAGGATTTAGTAGTTATGGATGATTCATTAAAGATTACTCTTTTTATCCTTTAATAGATTTAAAACTAGAACGACAGTGATCTTTTTAGGGAGATCGTTGATTTCGGCCTTATAAGGAGATCGTTGCTTTATTTCTCTAGGGCTTTGTTTATCTGACACGTGGTGATCTTTTAACATCTTTGGAAACTGAAAATCTTCTCTTCGTCACTGCCATCCTTGATTTCTTTAGTTTAATTTCTTAATTAAGCAGGTTTGTTTTACCAACTTTGATTTCCTTGATTTCAGCCCTACAAATTTTGCACAATAACTCAACAAATAATATTTAGTAGCGTTTGTTTTATTGAGATATTAACTTAACCATTAAGTATTGGTCAAAGGTATAATATGGTAAGAATATTTAAATGGGCCAAATGTTACATGGATATTATATGTTTACTTTTTCCTATCAAATGTTAATTATAATATATAAACACATGAAAATAATATTTTTAAAGATAAACCCTCACATGTATCATATATTATAATAAAAACCTCTTATTATAAAGAAATAGTAGGAAAAATGTCATATTAAATGTGCAGTTTTATCAACTGAACAAGAACATTCTTAAGTACTTGCGAAGGACTAAAGAAATGTTCTTGGTGTATGGTAATGGAGATCTCCAAATGGAGGCCTTTACCGATTAGAGATTCCAGAGTGACAAGGATGACGGAAAATCTATCTCTGGGTTTGTCTTTGCCCTCAATGGAGGGACGGTGTGTTGGAAGAGTTCCAAACAGGATACCATTTTAGACTCCACGATGGAAGCTGAGTATATTGCTGCAAATGATGCTGCCAAGGAAGCCATCTGGATGAGGAAGTTCGTTTCGGAGCTAGGAGTAGTTCCGACCATTATTTATCCAATACCTTTGTATTGTGATAATAATGGGGTTATGGCGTTAGCCAAAGAGCCCAGGTCCCATCAGCGATCCAGACACATCCTCAGGCGATATCATCTGATCCGGGAGATAGTTGATCGCCGCGAGATCGAGATTCGGAGAGTAGATACAAAAGATAACACCGTGGATCCACTCACCAAGGCCCTCCCTTTGCCGTAGCATGAGCGACTTTTTGAGAGGTTGGGTATGAGATACGCCAATAATTGGCCTTAGTGCAAGTGTGAGATTGTTCGATATATGTATGCCATAGAGGCCATTATATGATAATGTATGTACCGGTATGTGTGTATGTGTGTGTGTGTGTGTGTCTATATATATATATATATATATATATATATATATTCAGGGGACATTCTTGCTTGACATGATAGTATGCTATCTGGTTGCACCTTTTATCTTGATATGTTCATTTGATCATGCTTTCATTCATTTGGTACATGTTGATATAGCCCTTAGGATGATTCAGGACTATTGAGATTATGATGCGGATCATACTAGTGGGACATGTGTAGTCTATGAGCATATTGTTGAAATGTTCCTAGTCGTGTGTGTATCGAGACGGGGCATCGATATCACCAGAGTAGACTAGCGTATACGTTACTTGTCCTATATGATGGGCGATGGATGATCCCATATCCATTGGTGTGGTGACACCAAAGATCGTATACGGGTGCTCAGTGGAGACTGGGTACACTGAACGGACTCGCCGAGAACTCCTATATGGTATTATATCTATCGTCGGATAGCAGTTCTCAGGTGACACTGGTACAGGTTAGTCTGTAGACCCGAGATCGTCATAGATTCTTGTGTGTCTCCCACTGTACTTTGATCTCCACCCTACCACGGCTCTACTGAGTCGTGCAAACAGGTGGATTTTGGGTACAGTCCCGAGGCATATGGAGGCAATGAGCAATAGGAGGGGTTTCGTCTCTCCCGGTATTGGGGATTGATGTTGCACCATGTACGATTGGCTATAACAGGAAGTCCCTGGCTAGGGCTGCTGAGATTTACTGATAAGTGTTATCAGTAGTTTCTCAATCTGTTATGAGCTATATACCGACATGACTTATTGGGTTATTGGGGTCGACGATACCATCCCTAGACTCACATATGCAGCATATTTGACAAAGAGACCGGACTGTAAGGTAAGTGTTGCCAGTTGGCTCGACGGGAGTTTAGCAGGTTTGCTTGTTTTTCTTCTGATCGCTCAATACCTGGGAGCCGTTACGTACAACTTGTGCCACTGACGGTTTACGGGCATGTGATGTGATCACTGCATACTGCTAGCATATTGACGAGTCTTAGAGTCCCACAAAGGAGTCTCCTAGCTCAGGCGAAATGATGTGGGGTGCATATGTGATATGCGCTTGGGCTCGATTAAATGCGTGTATAGGATACCGTATTTTATTCGGGCGTTTACTATTGGACGGGTCGCATGTGATATGACCGGGTTATTAAATCAAGTGTTGATTTAATATTAAGTGCATTAGCTCATTTATTAAAACCTATTTCTTTTGATGCATGCATGAGTGTATGTATATGTTGATATGGATGCACACATGCAAACATACATGTGTCATGGTTGATGATACATTTGTGGTGGCAATGCAAGACTCACATGGTTACATATTTGTATATTTTGTTAATTTGAGAAAAGAAAAATGGAAAATTAAATCATGGTTGACTATTCAACTCTCATTTTCTAGTGTTGACAAAGTCAAAACCATGGTTTCATTTGCCCATGGTTTTAGCTCATGGTTTTGCTTAAACTTAAGTTACAAAATATCTAGATATTTTGTAACCATAGTTTAGTATGAGGACTCTCACTTACGCTCTTGAGTTTGGCAAAGGTTTACACATTATTCTCATATTATTCTCTCTCTTGAGTTTAGCTTGAGCCATCTCCTTCTTCTTCTCTCCCCTCAAAGCTCACTAGGGTTTTAAAAGAAAGAGAAAGGATTTAAAAGAAAAGGTTTTTAATTGAGATCCAAACCCAAATCACCATTCTACTTTAGTCTAGCCCACTTGAGTGGAGTGTTTGCTTCTTCTTCATCCTTGATCAAGAGAAGCTTGGAGCTTGGTGCAAAGAGACTTCATGGTGGATCATCGTGGACGCGGAAGGATACAAGCCAACAAACTCAATCCCTACACGATCTAAGGAGTCTAGAAGGAGGTCTACAAAGGTTGTATCTCTCCCCACTTAGTGTTAGACACTTGTAGTATATGATACTAGCTTGTTGTTACTCTATTTTTCTAGTTCGATTCATGTTTGGAATTGTTTCGCACCTTCTAAATTTTTGTTATAGCATGTATGATGCAACCCTAAATCTAGTGTGGTGCTATTGAATCCCTACAGTAATGGCTACCCAGGTATCTGTCGATAAGAAGGCCGATGAGCAAACTCATCCGAACTCCTATTGAGCCTATCTGTGACAATCTCCGTATAGTTCGGTCTGTTCGTCTGAGATACTTGCATATCGGGCCTAGGGGGATGGTAAACGTCAGACTCTTAATAGCGCAATAAATCATGCCGGAGTAGAGCCCAATACACCCTGAGAAACTACTGGAGTGCACCAGTAAATCTTGATTGCCCTGGCCAGGGACTGCGTAATGGCTTTCCGAACACAGCGCGATATCAACCCCCAATACTGGGAGAGACGAATCCTATCTAACCGTTAGTACCTCCAAATGCTTCGAGACTGCACCCAACTACTACCTATTTGCATGATTTCTTTGAGCCGTGGTAGGGTAGTAATCTAAGTGCAGTAGAAACACACTCGAGACGAATAGCGATGCCAAGTCAACGGACTAACCTGTACTCATACTATCCGGGAACTGCTACCTGACGATAGGTATAATACCAACCAGAATTTCCCAACGAGTCCATCCAGTATAACTTATAACCCAATGAGCACCATTATACTATCTCCAATACGACGTACTAATGGCTGTGGGACAGACCATCTCCCCTGCTGGGATGAGAAGCGTATATACTAGTGTACTCTGGAGTATCGATGCCCCGTCTCGATAATCCTACGACTAGAGACCTGTATAAAGATGTGCGTATAGACTACCTATCCCTCACTAGTGTGACTACCATCACAACGCTGGTAATCAAGTAAAGATCCTAAGGGCTCTATCAATATGTATAAGCGATATGCTAAAAACACATGCACATATTGAGGTAGAAACAAACCAGGTAGCATACTGCCATTTCGAGAAAGATTGTTATTATAACTGTGAATATCCCAAGCTTCTAATATGTAGTATACAATCCAGTATGATACAATAATGGCCTCTAGGGTATATATCACTAACAATCTCCCACTTGCACTAAGGCCATGTATTAGCATATCACAGACTTATCATCTCGATTATCCTCTCGAACTGTGTCTGAGGGATGGACTTTGTGAGTGGATCTACAGTTTTGTTCTCTGTTTCTACTCTCCGCATCTTGATCTCCCGGCGATCAACGATCTCCCTGATCAGGTGGAACCGCTTCAAGATGTGTCTGGACTTCTGATGGGACCTTGATTCCTTCGCTAAAGCTATAGCGCCGTTGTTGTCACAATACAGCGGTATTGGTTCAACAATGGACGGAACCACCTGAAGCTATCTCACGAACTTCCTGATCCAGAATGCTTCTTTCACGGCATCACATGCAGCGATATACTTCTTGGAGCTCTTCCAACAGACCGCCCCTCCATTGAGGGAAAGACATAACCCGACATGGACCTAGAGTCATCCTTGTCACTCTGGAAGCTAGAGTCAGCGAAGGCCTCAATCTTGAGGTCTTCTCTGCCGTACACCAAGAATATCTCCTTAGTCCTTCTCAGGTACTTGAGAATGTTCTTCACTGCTTTCCAGTACTTCTCCCCTGAGTTCTACTGATACCTGCTTACAACGATCAGTGCGTAAGCTACATCTAGTCTGGTACACAACATCGCATACATTATAGAGTCTACCGCAGAAGCGTAGGATATAATAGTCATGCGATCCCTTTCCAAATAAGTCTTCGGAGACATCTCTTTGGAGAGGGTGATTCCATAACAGGAAGGTAGATTACCGCGCTTTGAACCTTCCATATTAAATCTTTTCAGAATGGTGTCGATGTACCTTAATTATGAAATTCCCAACATCCGTTTAGATCTATCACGATAGATTTGGATCCCCAGCATATAGGAGGCATCACCCAGGTCCTTCATAGAGAACCTTTGTGACAAGAATTCTTTGACTGATTGTAGCATAGAAATGTCATTTCCAATCAGGAGAATGTCATCCACGTACAAGACGAGGAATACCACAGTTCTCGCTACAATTTTACTATAGATGCACGGTTCATCTGGAGTTTTGATAAAGTCAAATTTCTTGACCGTCTCATTAAAATAGATGTTCCAATTCCGCGATGCCTGCTTTAATCCATAAATGGATTTAAGCAACTTGCACACTCTTCTGCTGCTCCCACTCTCTATGAAACCTTCCGGCTGATCCATATAGACACACTTTTCTAAATTTTCATTCAGAAAAGCGGTCTTTACGCCCATCTGCCAAATTCCATAATCGCGGAAGGCAGCAATGGCAAGAAGGATCCGAATTGATTTGAGCATAACCACTGTAGAAAAGGTTTCATCATAGTCCAAACCAGGTCTTTGATGAAAATCTTTTGCAACAAGTCTAGCCTTATAGGTTTCAACCTGTCCATCTACACCAATCTTCTTTCTGTAGATCCATTTGCAGCTTATGGGTTTTACCCCTTCTGGAGCAATGTCCAAAGTCCATACTTTGTTGGTGTACATGGACTCTATTTCGGTCCGCATTGCATCCAGCCATTTTACCGAGTCTCTGCTCTGAATGGCTTGCTGGAAGCTAGTTGGCTCATCATCGTCGATGATGCAATCCTCTCTATCCCTATCTATGAGAAAACCATAGTATCTTTCTGGCGGATTAGACTGCCTACTAGTCCTGCGGAGTGGCACAAGGATGTCCAATTCTTTCGAAACTTCTGGTTCCACCATGCTTTCAGTAATAGCTTGTGGTTTTGGAATTTCTTCCAGTTCTATTGCGCTCCCACTTATTTCATTTTCAAGAAATCGAGTTTCCAAAAAGTGGGCATGCCGAGAAACAAAGACCTTTTGTTCCTCTGCGTAATAGAAAAGGTACTCCCAGGAGTTCTTTGGGTATCCCACAAACTTACACAGTACTGAGCGTGCCTCGAGTTTGTCCGCAGGCTGCTTTTTTACAAAAGCCGGACATCCCCATATCTTCAGATACTGAAGAGATGGTTTCTTCCCACTCCACATCTGATATGATGTGGTAGGCACTGACTTAGTAAGAACCTTGTTCAAATGATATGCAGCTAATTCTAGTGCATAATCCCAGAAGGATCGCGGCAATTGAGCGTTACTCATCATGAAACGTACCATATCCAATAAGGTTCGGTTCCGCTTTTCTGATACACCGTTGTGTTGAGGTGTGTATGGAGGAGTAAACTGAGAGAGAATTCTATTCTCTTTTAAGTAATCCAGGAACTCGGCACTTAAATATTCACCACCTCGATCAGATCTAAGTGTCTTGATACTTTTGCCAGTTTGTTTTTCCACTTCATTCTTATATTCCCAGAATTTCTCAAAGGCCTCGGATTTATGTTTCATTAAGAATACATGTCCATACCTTGAGAAATCATCCGTAAAAGTAATGAAGTAGAAATAACCACTTCTTGCATGTGTAAACATTGGACCACACACGTCGCTGTGTATGAGTCCTAAGAGCTCACTGGCTCTTTCTTCATGTCCAGTGAACGGAGTCTCTGTCATCTTTCCATTGAAACATGATTGACAAGTTGCATAAGACTGATATTCGAACGGATCCAAATATCCCTCTTTATGTAACTTTGTCAACCGTATTTCATTGATGTGACCCAGTCTACGATGCCATAAGAAAGCCTGATTTAATTCTGGAGACTTTCTTTTAAGTGTGTTCTGGACGTTGAAAACCTGAGCTTGATTTAATACGTATATACCGTTATCTAGTGTACCTGACCCAATCAAATTTTGATTAAGATTGATGTGGACCACATCGCTTACAAATGTAAAATCATAACCTTCTTTAGAAAGTAACGATACAGAAATGATATTACAAGCCAGACTAGGTACACTCAAACAGTTACGCAAAATCAAAATCTGCCCATTTGTCAATCCTAAGTGATATTCCCCTATGGATTCAGCGTCCACGCTCATTCCGTTAGCAACCCTTTGAGTCATATCACCTGTCTTGATAACTCTACGGTTTCTCAAGTCTATAATGAATTACAGATATGAGATCCTGATCCGGTATCTAGTACCCAGGAAGTAGAGTTAATCGACAGACAGTTTTTAATCATAAACACACATGAAACCGAAGCCATAACGTGATTCGAATTCTGATTTTTGGCTTTCCAAGCCCTGCAGTCCTTCTGCCAATGCCCTTTCCCATGACAATAGAAACATTCCTTTTTCCCTACTGTTAGCCCTGAAACTTTTGCCCTGCCATTTCCCTTTTCCTTACTGACACCGCCTATCGGCTTGGTGGAGGCCTTCTTCTCTTCCTTGTCTTTTGCCTTGGATCTAGAAGAGAAAGATTTCCCAATAAGCAGAGTGGGTGTCTTCCTGGATTTCTGCAGAGTGCCCTCAGTGCTCCTCAACATGTTAAGGAGTCCTGGAAGTGAAACTTCCTTCACTGGAATTTTGAAATTCAAGATAAACTGGGCGTAGGTAGAGGGGACGGACTGTAGAATCAAGTCAATATATAACTCATTCTCCAATGTGGTCCTAAAGTCCGCAGGATTTTTAATATAGCTAATCATCGTAAGGACGTGGTCCTCTACAGATGACCCGACAGCCAACCTGTTAGTGAAATATGTCGTAGAGGCCATTATTGTATCATACTGGATTGTATATTACATATTGGAAGCTTGGGATATTCACAGTTATAGTAACAGTCTTGCTCGAAATGGTAGTATGCTACTTGGTTTGATTCTATCTCAATATATGCATGTGTTTCTTTTAGCATATCGCTTATACATATTGGTAGAGCCCTTAGGATCTTTGCTTGACTACTAGCATTGTGATGATAGTCACACTAGTGGGGGTTGGATAGTGTATAAGCACATCTTTATACAGGTCCCTAGTCGTAGGATTATCGAGACGGGGTATCGCTACTCCAGATTAGACTTGTGTATACGCTTCTCATCCCAGTAGGGGAGATGGTTTGTCCCACAGCCATTAGTACATCGTACTGAAGATAGTATATGGGTGCTCATTGGGTTATGAGTTACACTGGACAGGACTCGTAGGGAACTGTTGGTTGGTATTATACCCATCATCAGGTAGCAGTTCCCGGGTGGCATGAGTACATGTTAGTCCGTGGACTTGACATTGCTACTTCGTCTCGCGTGTGTTCCCACTGTTCTTAGATTACTACCCTACCACAGCTCAAAGGAGTCGTGCAAACAGGTAGTAGTTGGGTGCAGTCTCGAAGAACATGGAGGCAGTAGCGGTTAGATAGGATTCGTCTCTCCTGCTATTGGGGGTCGATATCTCGCTGTGTTCGAAAAGCCATTACACAAAGTCCCTGGCCAGGGAAAGCGAGATATAGTGGTAGGTACTTCAGTAGTTTCTCATGGTGTATTAGGCTCTACTCTGGCACGGCTTATTGCGCTATTAGGGGTCTGACGTTTACCATCCTCCTAGGCCCAATATGCGAGTATCTCAGATGAATAGACTAGACTGTACGGAGATTGTCACAGATAGGCTCAGTAGGAGTTCGGATGAGTTTCCTTATCGGCCTTCTTATCGACAGATGTTAGTTATATGTATGCCCTAGAGGCCATTACTATACATAGGATGTATATTGTAGTGGATGCTTGGACATATATAGGGAGGACTTTCTTGCTCGACATGATAGTATGCTATCTGGTTGCTCTTTACCTTAACGTGTACACTGATTGTCTCTCTGTTACATGTTGGTAAAGCCCTTAGGATGTGTACTTGACTACCTGGACTATGATGCGGATCATACTAGTGGGGACATGGTAGTCTATAAGTACATCCTTCAAGGTCCCTAGTCATGGGTGTATTGAGACGGGGCATCGATATACCAGAGTAGACTAGCATATACCTTCTCGACCCATACAGATGGGCGATGGATGATCCCATATCCATTGGTGTTTGACATCAGAGATGATATACGGGTGCTCAGTGTAGACTGGGTACACTGGACAGACTCGCCGAGAACTCCCAGATGGTATTATACCTTACGTCAGATGGCAGTTCTCTGGTGACACTGGTATAGGTTAGTCTGTAGACCCGAGATCGTCATAGAGTCTTGTGTGATTCCCACTGTGCTTTGATTTCCACCTTACCACATCCAAGAGGGCGTGCAAAACGGTGGTTTTTGGGTACAGTCCCGAATCACATGGAGGCAATGAGCGATAGGAGGGGATTCGTCTCTCCCGGTATAGGGAGTTGATGTTGCGCTGTGTTCGATTGGCTATAACCAGAAATCCCTGGCCAGGGTTACTGAGATTTACTGGTAAGTGTTATCAGTAATATCTCGAACTGTTATAGACCTCATATCGACACGACTTATCGAGCTATTGGGGTCTGACGTTTACCACCCCTTGGCGAGATATGCGACATATCAGACGATCAGACCGGATTGTACGGTAAGTGTTACTGGTTGGATTCACAGGAGTGTGAGCGGGCTTGCTCGTTGATCTTCTGATCGCTCAATACCCGGGTGGCCGTTACGTTTAGCAGACCGCTTGCGGCTTGTGGGTGTTTGATATGATCATCACCTGCTGCCGGCGTATTGACGAGTCTTTAGAGTCCTACACAGAGGTTTCCTGGCTCTAGCGAAACGAAATAGGAGCGCATATGAGATATGTGCGGGACTGAGAATAATGCGTGTATGTGATACCGTATTCTATTCTCGCGATGAATGTATCGATTGTTTGTATGCGATATAACCTAGTTATCGAATCGAGGATTGATTCGATAAGTCGATACATTTGATATTAGTCGGTCATATGCGATATGACCGGATCGTTAAATCAAGTGTTGATTTAATGATTTAATGTATAATTATATATTTGATATATTACTTTACATTAACTAGTATTGGTTCACTTAAGATTATTTTCTCACTTGAATGTGCACATTGTATATATATGATATAGTTTTGTGCACTAGTTTGTATCATGTTTGATGATACATGCAAACTTGGGTGTGTATGATTAAACCATGATTAGGTTAATGGTTAGGGTTTGATTTACTTATTTATTTATTCTTTTCATTTATATTTTGGGCAAGAAATAAAATGGTGGATTCTTTTCTTTCTTCTTGAAGCTTCATGAAGCTTTGAAAAGTCATGACCATTTTGTTTCTTTCCTTAACCTAACCATTATACCTAACCCTAGTTTAGTCTCTACACTTGTTAGCCTCACCCATGGTTGCATTATGATAACCATCACTTCATTTTCTTTTTAAAAAATTAATTGATATTCTTTTCTTTCTTCTTCTTCTTCTTGATGAAGAAAAAGAAAACCTTTTCTTGAAAATGATAAAGTGCTGAATCCAAGTGAGAAATCCAAATCCAAAGTGAACCCACTTCCTATTTCTTCATCCTCTACCACTTGCCATGTAGTATAGGGTGTTTTCTTCATAAGTTTCATGACTTGGTGAAGTTGGAGCTCGAGTTAGAGTCGCCTCGACGTAGATCATCTTCGGCATCGAAGTCATCGACCTAGCCCGATCACTTCTTCGATGAAACTACCGTGAGAGTCCAGGATTCCGATGGTTGCAGTGGAGGGACGTCATCACGGAGCTAAAGGAGTGGTGGACTGGATCTACAAAGGTTGTAGCCCTTTCACTTAGCACTAAAGCAGTTTAGTAGCTTGTAGTTTCGCCTAATATCTAGTTAACGATCTCGATTAGGGTTTCTCGGCACTGGAAAATTTTAATTTGACATGGTTGATGCCTTGTGGAACCTCTTGAGTGTGCCTAGGAACCCTATAGTGGTATCAGAGCCTAGCTAGAGCATTAGGCGATGTGTTAACCAAGTTAAAACTTCAAACGAACCGAGTAACATCAATTTAACCCCCTCTCTGGTCATTTTTCAAAATCTGGGATTTTCCAGAATTAAAAATACCTAAAAAATTCAGCTGGCTAATATAAGAATTATGGTGAAATACGATAACCTAATATGTCCAAACCGCCGCGGAACCGCGTGAAAGGTTAGTCTAGCACCCTATGAAGAGTTTTGAAGCATCACATGACCCAAAGTTTTAATTTTTATGGTGCTAAACTAACATGCAAAGGGATCGATCCTAGAAAATTAGGGTTATAAAACATTAAGCTAGTAAAGATTAGGGTTTGAAGGCTACAACCTTTGTAGCTCCCCTTTGCTAGACTCCTTGGTGTCTTAGGTGTTGAATCGAGGTCCTCTTGAAGTTCCCTTGCGTCCACGACGATCCACCACGGAGTACTCCGTCCAAGCTCGCTACTTTGGAAAACCGAAGGAAACACTCTAATCAAGTTGGCTAGACTTGAGTAGAATGATGTTGTGGTTTGGAATCTCACTTCAAAAACCTTTCTTTAGTTGTATTTAACTCACTAGAAAAGACTAGAGAGGAAAAGATGAAGGAGGATGAAGATGGTGGCTAGTTTAAACAAGAGGTGTAAAAAGATAACCTTGGGTTGAGAAGAAAATGAAATATATATCACTATATATATTTATTTCCTTCTTAACTTCAACCATGATTAAATGATGGATAGTTAGTTTAACTTGGGTTTTAAATGATAAAGAGAAGGATGACCATAGGTTAGTGGTAGTTGAGATAGGTTAGGTTAGAAGAAGAGTGTAGAATCAAGAATGATTATCCTTTTCTTTTTCATTTTACTTTAAAACCAAAATTAAATAATAATCCATTATTTAATCTATGGTGTGAGTCTTATATTGCCACCATTTTCATATGCAATCAACCATGATGGATGGGTGTATGTATGTATACATGTATGCACATCTACATGTGCATGAAACTAGAAAGGAAGAAAGAAACACATGCATGCATGCATACATCCATCAAACCCTAGAAAGGTTTCAAGTGAGAAAACTAATGGTTAGATAATAAATCAACACTTAATTTATCAATCCGGTCATATCCCATATGACCCCACTAAAAGCAGGCCACCCGATCAATGTTCGGTATCATATACGCACATTTCAATCGGGTGCAAGCGCATATCGCATACGCGCACCACAACGTTTCGCCTGGACTGGGTAACTCCTTTGTGGGACTCTAAGACTCGTCAATACGCCGGCAGAGGGTAATGATCATATCAAGTACCCTCAAGCCGCAAGCGGTCAGCTAAACGTAACGGCCACCCGGGTATTGATCGATCAGAAGACAACAAGCGAACCTGCTACAACTACCGTCGAGCCATCCGGCAACACTACCGTACAGTCCGGTCTCTTCGTCAGATATGCTGCATATCAAGCCTAGGGATGGTCACGTCGACCCCAATAACTCAATAAGTCATGCCGGTGAATGGTCTATAACAGATCGAGAAACTACTGATAACACTTATCAGCAAATCTCAGCAGCCCTGGCCAGGGACTTGCTGTTATAACCAGTCGGGCACAGCACAGCATCAACTCCCAATACCGGGAGATACGAAACCCCTCCTATCGCTCATCGTCTTCATGTGTCTCGGGACTGTACCCAACGGCCACCTGTTTGCACGACTCAGTAGAGCCGTGGTAGGGTGGCAATCAAAGTACAGTGGGAGAACACACAAGACTCCATGACGATCTCGGGTCTACAGAATAACCTGTACCAGTGTCACCTGAGAACTGCTATCCGACGATAGATATAATTCCATATAGGAGTTCTCGGTGAGTCCGTCCAGTGTACCCAGTCACCACTGAGCACCCGTATATGATCTTGATGTCAAACATCGATGAATGTGGGAACATTCATTGCCCATCGTATGGGTCTAGTGTTATATACGCTAGTCTACTCTGGTATATCGATGCCCCGTCTCGATATACCTACGACTAGGGACGTTCCAGGATATGCTTATAGACTATAGATGTCCCACTAGTATGATCTCCATCTTAATCAGAGTAGTCAAGCCGATATCCTCAGGGCTTTATCAGCATGTATGAATGAATAAAAGCATGATCAAATCAACATGTCAGATAAAGAAGAACCAGATAGCATACTATCATGTCGAGCAAGAATGCAAACTGAATATATATACATGTATAGATACATCGACTATCACATAATGGACTCTAGGGCATACATATATCCAACAATCTCCCACTTGCACTAAGGCCAGTTATTGGCGTATCTCATACCCAACATCTCAAAAAGTCGCTCATGCTGTGGCTGAGGGAGGGCCTTGGTGAGTGGATCCGCGGCGTTGTTCTTTGTATCTACTCTCTTAATCTCGATCTCGCGGCGATCTACAATCTCCCGGATCAAATGAAAGCGCCTCAGGATATGTCTGGACCGCTGATGGGATCTGGGCTCCTTGGCTAACGCCATCGCCCCATTATTGTCACAATACAAAGGTATTGGATCAATAATGGTTGGAACTACTCCTAGCTCCGAGACGAATTTCTTCATCCAGACGGCTTCCTTGGCGGCATCATTTGCAGCAATGTACTCAGCTTCCATCGTAGAGTCTGCAACGGTATCTTGCTTGGAACTCTTCCAACTTACCGCCCCTCCATTGAGGGTAAATACAAACCCTGAGATAGATTTGCTGTCATCCTTATCGCTCTGGAAGCTCGAATCGGTAAAGGCTTCCATTTGGAGATCTGTATTACCATACACCAAGAACAATTCTTTAGTCCTTCGCAAGTACTTAAGAATGTTCTTCACAGCTGTCCAGTGGTTCTCCCCTGGGTTGGATTGATACCTGCTTACAACACTAAGTGCATAAGCTACATCAGGCGTGTACATAACATCGCATACATTATAGATCCTACTGCCGAAGCATAAGGTATAATGCTCATGCGAGCTCTCTCTTTATCGGTCTTTGGACGAGAATCCTTGGAGAGAGTGACTCCATGGCAAGTGGGTAAGGCACCCCGCTTGGAGTCTTCCATACTAAACCTCTTTAAGATGGTGTTGATGTACCTGGTTTGGGACAATCCCAATAACTTTTTGGATCTATCCCTATAGATCTTTATGCCCAGGATGTATGAGGCATCACCCAGGTCCTTCATGGAGAACCTTAGTGATAAGAATGATTTGACCGACTGTAGCATAGGAATATCATTTCCTATCAGAAGAATATCATCCACGTACAATACGAGGAATGTGACAGCTCTTCCTACAGCCTTCTTATAAACACAAGGTTCATCTGGATTTTTGATGAAATCAAACTCTTTGATAACATCATCGAAACAGATGTTCCAACTCCGAGATGCCTTCTTTAACCCATATATGGATTTAAGCAATCTACATGCTTTCTCGCTGCTCCCACTGTCAATGAAGCCCTCTGGCTGATCCATATAAACGCATTCTTCTAAATCTCCATATAGAAATGCTGTTTTAATGTCCATCTGCCAGATTTCATAGTCGTAGTGAGCAGCAATAGCAAGTAGGATCCGAATGGATTTAAGCATGGCTACGGGCGAAAAAGTTTCGTCATAGTCCAAACTTGGTCTTTGACGAAAACCTTTCGCCACAAGTCTTGCCTTATAGGTCTCTACCTGCCCATCCACACCAATCTTTCTTTTAAAGATCCATTTGCACCCTACAGGATTTACCCCAGGGGGTACAACGTCCAAAGTCCATACTTTGTTGGTGTACATAGACTCCATTTCGGATCTCATGGCATCCAGCCACTTCACAGAGTCACCACTCGTGATAGCTTGCTGAAAACTGGTAGGATCATCATCATCCATGATGCAATCTTCTCCGTTACCATCAATGAGGAAACCGTAGTACCTCTCCGGTGGGCGAGAAGTCCTACCAGATCTACGGAGTGGCCGAGGTTCTTCAGTTTCTGTTGCAACAGCCGGTTCAACCAAATCGTCATTTGTAGTTTGTGTCTCCAGAACCTCTTCCAGATCTACTACCTTGCCATCATCTTTATCTGTGAAAAACTCTTTTTCCAGGAATGTGGCATACTGAGAAACAAACACCTTTTGTTCCTTTTTGTGGTAGAACAGATATCCATAAGAATTCTTTGGATATCCTACAAAGTTACACATGACTGACCGTGTCTCGAGTTTGTCCGGATTCTGCTTTTTAACATAGGCCGGGCAACCCCAAATCTTAATTCTTTTAAGAGATGGTCTCTTCCCATTCCATATCTCATATGGCGTGGTAGACACGGCTTTGGTTGGAACCCTGTTTAGCAGAAACGCTGCAGTCTCCAATGCATGTCCCCAAAACGAGACTGGTAACTCAGCGTCACTCATCATGGACCGGACCATATCTAATAGGGTCCTATTCCGTCGTTCTGACACACCGTTGTGCTGTGGTGTGTAAGGAGGAGTGAGCTGAGAGAGAATCCCATTCTCTTTTAGGAAGTTTGTAAATTCTGTACTGAGATACTCTCCACCTCGATCTGATCGAAGCATCTTAATACTCAAGCCGGTTTGTTTTTCTACTTCTTGTTCATATTCAATGAATTTCTCGAAAGCGTCGGACTTGTGCTTTAATAAAAATACATGACCGAATCTCGAGAAATCGTCAGTGAATGTAATGAAGTATGAAAAACCGCCTCTAGCCTGTGTAGACATAGGCCCACATACATCACTATGTATGAGGCCCAGGAGCTGAGTAGCTCTTTCTCCGTGTCCGGTAAACGGAGTTTTGGTCATTTTACCCTTGATACAAGACTGGCAAGTCGCATAAGTTTTATATTCAAAAGAGTTTAAATATCCATCTTTGTGCAACCTGTTTAGTCTTGTTTCGTTAATATGACCAAGTCTATAATGCCAAAGAAAAGCTTCATTTAATTATGAAAGTTTTCTTTTATTAGTGTGTTGTATACTGAAAACTGTGTGTTGATTTAGGACATATATTCCGTTATTAAGTGTACCATACCCAACCAACATTTGATTTAGGTGAATGTTCATAACATTGTTCTGCAGCACAAAATTATACCCTTCATTGTCCAACAAAGAAACGGATATTATATTACATAGCATACTAGGTACAAAATAACATGGATTCAAAATCAAAATACATCCAGATGGCAACCCCAAGTGATACTCTCCCACTGCGACTGTATGTACATTGGAACCATTTCCAACGCGGAGAGTATGGTCACCTGTCTTCAAAACCTTGCTATTTCTCAGCCCCTGCATAGAATTGCAAATGTGAGAACCTGAACCGGTATCCAATACCCAGGAAGCAGAGTTTATAGAAAAACAGTTTTCAGTCACAAACGCACCTGAAGCAGAAACATCACCATGCTTCTTCTTGAGACTTAGGTACTCCGTGCAATTGCGCTTCCAATGTCCTGTCTTGTGGCAATGAAAACACTCGCCTTTCCCGGGGTCTCCAGCTGTGGACTTTCCCTTTCCCTTCACCTTTTTGACTCCGCCCTTAGGATTAGTGGGTTTCTTCTTTTTCTTTCACTTGGCCTTAGCTTTTGGGCGAGAAGAAGAAGACTGTCCAATGGTCATAACGGGAGTCTTTGCTGACTTCATAGTGCTCTCTGCACTCCTTAACATGTTAAGGAGTTCAGGGAGTTCCTTCTCCATGCCATGCATGTTAAAGTTCACTATGAACTGAGCAAAGGTGGAGGGGAGGGACTGCAGAATAATATCTATATACTGTTCATTGTCCATTGTCCATCCAAGGTCCTCAAGCTCTTCTATAAGAGCTATCATCTTCAAAACATGGTCTCCTACTGGTGTGCCAGGGGCCATTCGCATCTGAAACAGTTTCTTTGATGCTTCGTATCGTAATACGCGGGATTGCTCCTCATACAACTCCTTTGTATGGAGCAGTATTCCGTGAATGTCCATGTCCTCGTGCTGCTTTTGATGTGTGTTGTTCATCGATGCAAGCACGAGGCATTTTGCCGTGGCACAGTCAGCGTCCCATGTCTTGCGGACTTCAATGTCCGCAACTGAGGATTTTGGACCTGGGACGGGCGGGGCTGAAGCCGTGAGGACATATGATACTTTATCATAAGTCAAGGCGATCTTCAGATTCCTTATCCAGTCTTTATAGTTGGTCCCATTTAGTTTGTTTTTATCTAGTAGAAGCTTAAGTCCAGTCATTGGTATCTGCCATTAAGAGAGAGAAAAGAATACACTCAGCGAAAGCTCTTGCACAGATTAGATTGGTTTATTATCTTGTCTAATCGATGTTTCCCACTGCTTTTTATCAAGTTTTTCTTTCAAACCTTAAAAAGAAAAACTAGCCAGGATTAATTACAGTCTACAACTTCGCTAACCGTTCAGCCAGGCCAGTGTCGGTACTTTGAGGGAGGTTCCCCGTGCTTTCGCACGGACCTAATTAGAGTAAACCTCGTTTTCTCAGAGGCGGAGCCCCGTTAACACCTTTCTAGACACCTAATGAGTTAGCTAATTGTAAACTGTAAAACTCTCCTAGGAGCAACTATTGCCCACAGTGGGATCGGGATCCAACCATCACATGGAAGGTATGCAATCTCATTGCAAATTTCAACACTTGAAATTCCCGATGTAATTTTTACCCCTAGTACTTATGACCTTAACCATGGTCAACAAATCATAAGTACCAGTCAAGTTCTACCCGTCATTTCTTGATCAATTAGACCCACCCATATGACCCTTAACTATGGTCAACAAAGTCGCATGAATGTCCTAATTAATCTGCATCATATGCAGTGTAGGAAGACACACTTAGCTACCGTACACTACGCCTTAACTAAAGTCAACAAACGTAGCACGAATACTAAGTACTCTACTTCCTAAAATGACGGAGGGTTGCGAATGATTTTTAAGAAAATCTTTAACGCTTTGAACTTGATATCGTTGTAGAATCAAACAGTTTTCAAAAGGAGTGGCTTAAGCTCCGCAGTTTTGAAATGTAGCTTTTTCATAAATAGCCGAGTAGTTTATAAATCCGATTCTACAACATCTTTTTAGGTTTATTTTCTTTACATTAATCACATTAATGTAATCCCATCATTTAAGTCCTTAAGCCAATCACAGAAAAGAAACGAAAATAACACGTACGCTTATGCCATCCGCATTCGCCGCAATGTTCCGTTATGCACCGTTAGGTTACTTAACTAACGGCATACCGGGACGGGACTAGCGCGGGTGTAAAACATAAGCAACGTCTACTATATATCATATATATAATATGTCATTCGTCTCAGATATCACAGAACACAGGCAGCAGAAACATAGATATAACGTGGTATATCCTAGGACGTCCGTATTTAGTATTTAGCCAGAATAGAAAATACGGATTCCACAGTCGCGATGAATAGCCAAGCCCACACCCTGGACCCCTACGAGAGCGGCAAGTGACCCTACCAATCCTGGAGTTTAGGAGACCAGGTCTCGACTCCTCGAGATGGCCTCCCACTGAACCCCAGAACCCGGTCACCTGTGCTCCCCTCCTTGGGTCCATCCTAATGCGGAAAAGTAAATAATATACAACACTGGTGACACAACCGCAACCTGGAAGTGCCCCAAATAAAAGAATATTACATTACATTTGAATTTACATGAATGAAAATATAAAACTCTCATCTCACAAAACCCCCCGGCTATTCGATCGCGACAATCCTACACATCATATCTCAGCAACACATAATATCTCATATCATCAACGTAAGTAAGTATGCATACCTCAATTTTCGTTGATGTATAGCAACGAAACCGGCGATATCTAACATACTACACTTACGGTCACAGAAAAGAAAGTGTAAAACTACAATATTTGGAATCCAGATTCTCTTTAGATATCATAAATGCGAAATATCACATATTTCGTATTTCATGCCTAAACTATATGAATTCCACATATTGTATCACATTCCAGACAAACAGACAGTATTAAAGTTTTCGAACGAATGATCAAGCACCCAAGATTCACTAAAGCTCAACACTTGAGCAGGGTTCAAAAATCCGGAGTGTGACACAGTAGTAGCGGTCCAGCCGTAGAAGGGTCAAGCCAACGCCTCACATGTGGCACGCCGTACTGCCCCAAACCCTAAGGTTCAAAGGGCAGTTCGAGACGGTCACATAATCGAGTTAAGGTTTGTTGTCTTCTAGAGGGACCACCGCAAAAAGACTTGCACGTATCTCCAAAGTATTTAAACCCCGTGAATAGTGAGTAAATGATACTCGTTCAAACACTTCAATACTTTCTAATTTACCCGGAAAAGCTACGAAATGAAAGTCCCGATCGAATTGACGAGTCCAACACCATCTCCAGAATTTTTCAAAACCAAATACAGATTAAAAATATCCAAAATTTTATACAAGCAGATTCATGAATTACTGTACAAAACGTATCCATCAATTCATATATACGGCCGCGGAACCGCGGCCTAAGCAAGCTTAGGCCGCGTTTCCGCGGCGAGAATCACTGTTCACTGGAAAATTTTTGTACCGTAATCCTTATTTTTTCCTGCTGTATTTTTTACATATTTTTAATTCTGCAAATTATCAAATTTTAGAAAATTTCCAGAGAGCACCCAAAAATACCGTATTTTTTTCCGATCGGGGTTTTCACTTCGTAAAAACGTCGCCTAATGTTCTAGGTCGGCTCTGATACCAATGAAAGGTTAGTCTAGCACCCTATGAAGAGTTTTGAAGCATCACATGACCCAAAGTTTTAATTTTTATGGTGCTAAACTAACATGCAAAGGGATCGATCCTAGAAAATTAGGGTTATAAAACATTAAGCTAGTAAAGATTAGGGTTTGAAGGCTACAACCTTTGTAGCTCCCCTTTGCTAGACTCCTTGGTGTCTTAGGTGTTGAATCGAGGTCCTCTTGAAGTTCCCTTGCGTCCACGACGATCCACCACGGAGTACTCCGTCCAAGCTCGCTACTTTGGAAAACCGAAGGAAACACTCTAATCAAGTTGGCTAGACTTGAGTAGAATGATGTTGTGGTTTGGAATCTCACTTCAAAAACCTTTCTTTAGTTGTATTTAACTCACTAGAAAAGACTAGAGAGGAAAAGATGAAGGAGGATGAAGATGGTGGCTAGTTTAAACAAGAGGTGTAAAAAGATAACCTTGAGTTGAGAAGAAAATGAAATATATATCACTATATATATTTGTTTCCTTCTTAACTTCAACCATGATTAAATGATGGATAGTTAGTTTAACTTGGGTTTTAAATGATAAAGAGAAGGATGACCATAGGTTAGTGGTAGTTGAGATAGGTTAGGTTAGAAGAAGAGTGTAGAATCAAGAATGATTATCCTTTTCTTTTTCATTTTACTTTAAAACCAAAATTAAATAATAATCCATTATTTAATCTATGGTGTGAGTCTTATATTGCCACCATTTCCATATGCAATCAACCATGATGGATGGGTGTATGTATGTATACATGTATGCACATCTACATGTGCATGAAACTAGAAAGGAAGAAAGAAACACATGCATGCATGCATACATCCATCAAACCCTAGAAAGGTTTCAAGTGAGAAAACTAATGGTTAGATGATAAATCAACACTTAATTTATCAATCCGGTCATATCCCATATGACCCCACCAAAAGCAGGCCACCCGATCAATGTTCGGTATCATATACACACATTTCAATCGGGTGCAAGCGCATATCGCATACGCGCACCACAACGTTTCGCCTGGACTGGGTAACTCCTTTGTGGGACTCTAAGACTCGTCAATACGCCGGCAGAGGGTAATGATCATATCAAGTACCCTCAAGCCGCAAGCGGTCAGCTAAACTTAACGGCCACCCGGGTATTGATCGATCAGAAGACAACAAGCGAACCTGCTACAACTCCCGTCGAGCCATCCGGCAACACTACCGTACAGTCCGGTCTCTTCGTCAGATATGCTGCATATCAAGCCTAGGGATGGTCACGTCGACCCCAATAACTCAATAAGTCTTGCTGGTAAATGGTCTATAACAGATCGAGAAACTACTGATAACACTTATCAGCAAATCTCAGCAGCCCTGGATAGGGACTTGCTGTTATAACCAGTCGGGCACAACACAGCATCAACTCCCAATACCGGGAGAGACGAAACCCCTCTTATCGCTCATCGTCTTCGTGTGTCTCGGGACTGTACCCAACGGCCACCTGTTTGCACGACTCAGTAGAGCCGTGGTAGGGTGGCAATCAAAGTACAGTGGGAGAACACACAAGACTCCATGACGATCTCGGGTCTACAGACTAACCTGTACCAGTGTCACCTGAGAACTGCTATCCGATGATAGATATAATTCCATATAGAAGTTCTCGGTGAGTCCGTCCAGTGTACCCAGTCACCACTGAGCACTCGTATATGATCTTGATGTCAATCATCGATGAATGTGGGAACATTCATTGCCCATCGTATGGGTCTAGTATTATATACGCTAGTCTACTCTGGTATATCGATGCCCCGTCTCGATATACCTACGACTAGGGACGTTCCAGGATATGCTTATAGACTACAGATGTCCCACTAGTATGATCTCCATCATAATCAGAGTAGTCAAGCCGATATCCTCAGGGCTTTATCAGCATGTATGAATGAATAAAAGCATGATCAAATCAACATGTCAGATAAAGAAGAACCAGATAGCATACTATCATGTCGAGCAAGAATGCAAACTGAATATATATACATGTATAGATACATCGACTATCACATAATGGCCTCTAGGGCATACATATATCCAACACCGCGACAATAGCGCGCTTAGGCCGCGGATCCACGGCAGTAAAGGGGTGTTAGGTACTTGTCTTTTCTCCATAATTCCTATTTCTGTGACTTAAATTTTTTGGGTATTTTTATTCTGACTCAAGTGTTGAGTATTCTGGGGTTTATTTTGTAATTGTCGATTCGATCGGGAATTTTAAATTCGTTATTGTTTTTCCGGATTTTTTAGAATATATTAAAAAGTTTGACCGGATATAAATACCCACTTTTTCCCCTGTCGGGAAATTTCCAAGTGTTGGATCTTTCCGTAGTTTAAGAACGTTCGAAGTAGTGCAAGTAACGCGATGGACCCTCTAGAAGACAACAAACCTTAACTCGATTATGTGACCGTCTTGAACTGCCCTTTGAACCTTAGGGTTTGGGGCAGTACGGCGTGCCACATGTGAGGCGTTGGCTTGACCTTTCTACGGCTGGACCGTTGGTAATGAGGCATGAAGTGAATGTTTTTAAACTTATTTCATGTGTTGAGCTGTTTCGGGAAAACTTTGGTGTTTGATTGTTCGATCGGAAAGTTTAACATTTTCTATTTATCTGGAATGTGATACAATATTTGGAATCCACAAGTAGTTATGAGATAACTGAATGAATGTTATAAACATAGCAGTTTAGTCTCACTTGATCGGGTGCCACGGAATTTTGATGTGATCAAAAGTCCGTCGCAATCACGTAGTGTACGCGGATACTCGCCGGGTAAACTTAATAGACAACCACACCCCATAGCCCCGACCAAGTGACTGTAGGAGAACCCCGTCGCCGAAAGCATCCGTTCGGGTGCTCATGGCAGCGGTGTTCCGCCTTAGTGCACTTCGTCGACGGCATCGGGGGTGCGGCTATCTACTAAAGTTTGCGACGAGCATTCGATCAGGATGTCGGGAATCTTGTTGGATTGCCCGACTAGATATTGAAAAGAGTTTTCGATAAATGAGACTAAAATGCGGGGTTTATAATTGTTAGGCATGTGATGTCTAAGGAATTCATTTGATTAGGCATGCGATGTCTAATGAGTTTGCGGATTCCAACTGTTGTAGTTTTACACTTTCTTTTATGCGACCGTAAGTGTAATATGTGATATCGCCGGTTTCGTTGCTATATGTCAACGGCAATTGGGATGGGCATGTTTACTTACGTTGATGACATGTGATGTTATGTGTTGCTGGATATGTTATATTGGATCGTCGTGTTTGAATAGCCGGGTTTTTTTTTATGTGAGATGAGTGTTTTTCATTTTTATTCATGTAAAAAACTTGTATGTAATATTCTTTTATTGGGGCACTTCCAGGTTGCGAAAGTTGTCACCATTTGTATATTATTTACTTTTTCACACTAGGATAGACCCAAGGAGGAGGGCACAAGTAACCGGGTTCTGGAGTCCAGTGGGAGACCAACTCGAGGAGTCGAGTCCGGGTCTTCTAACTCTAGATTTGGTAGGGTTGCTTGCCGCTCTCGTAGGGGTCTAGGGGTGTGGGTTTGGCTATTCATCGCGACCGTGGAATCCGTGTTTTATACTGGCTCGTATTGAAAACACGGACGTCCTAGTATATCCAATGTCTCATATGATTCTTCTGCTGCGATATCTGTGATGTGATCATTTGATATGTTGTGATAGATACTGTATATAGTATATATGATATATTATATAGACATTACTTATGTTTTACACCCGCACTAGCCCTGCCCCGCTCTGCCGTTAGTTACCTAACCTAATGGTGCACGAGGGGACATCGAGGCGAATGCGGATGGCATAAGTGTACGTCGTATTTATCTGTGATGTTTAGGTGACTTAAATGATGGGACTTTATTAATATGATTAATGAAAGTAAAAGAAACCTAAAGATGTTGTGGAATCGAATTTCAAAAATAAAATCAGGTAGCTACAGTTCTTGCTTTGCATAGTGGTATATATGATATATCCTGCACCTTATTCGATGATGAAAGGGCCGAGATCCCTTCACCGGGAGTGACCCCTTTAGCAATAACTGGCAGATGCTACAACCCTCGGTTTGTCTTTTGATTGCTTCTATAGTTTCTGCTTTGCACAGTGATATATATGATATGTCCTGCACCTCATTCGACGAGGAAAGGGCCGACGATCCCTTCACCGGGAGTGACCCCTTTAGCAAAACTAGAAAAGCCTAAAAAACACTCCATTTTAAAATCATTTGATTCTACAACGATATCAAGTTCATTACGCAATAGGTATTCAGAAAAACCTGTCGTAGCCCTCCGTCATTTCAAATAAGTTGTATATAGTATTCGTGCTGTATTTGTTGGTTTTCGTCAAGGTGCAGTGTGCGGTAGCTATATGCAGCTTATCTGCTGCATACGATACGATTGGATTAGGGTAGTCGAACGACTTTGTTGGCTTTCGTCAAGGGTCGTGCGGGTGGGTTTAATTCAGTCAAGAAATGTACGGGTTGAACTTGACTAACGGGCTATGGTTTGTTGGCTTTCGTCAAGGCCATAGCACGTTAGGGGAAAAATTATCGGGAATTTCAAGTGTTGAAATTTGCAATGAGATTGCATACCTTCTATGAGATACTTGGATCCCGATACCCGCTGCGAGTAAGAGTTACTCCTGGGAGAGTTTTACACATTACAATTAGCCGATCAAGTAGGTGTCTAGAAAGGTGTTAACGAGGTTACGCCTCTGGGAAAACGAGGTTTACATTAATTAGGTTCGTGCGAAAGCACGGGGGACCTCTCTCAAAGTACCGACACTGGCCTGGCCGAAAGATTAGCGAACTTGTAGCGTGTAATTAATCCCGGCTAGTCTTTCCTTTTAGGGTTTGAAGGAAGATTTGATAAAAACAGTGGGAGCCATCCTGATTAGATAAAATAATAACCAATCTATTCTTGCAAGAGCATACGCAGAGTGTTTTCTTCTCTCTCTCCTGGTAGCGACCATATCACGCCTTAATCAAGATAATAATACAGATGTATTGACCGAACCCGCTTGTTATACTGAGCTGTGGAACGTTGGTCCCGCTCCGACTTATAATTGTTATAAGACAGAGCTAGAAATAGGGGAATACCAGAATTCCTATGCCGCCCAAACGAAGAAAGTGCATATGATGCATCTCCTTTGGGTGTGTTTATTACAAAGAACTGTTTCTCTGTATCCTCTACGTCCTGGGTATTTGATACCGGATCAGGATTCCAGATATGTAATCTGTTACATATGGCTACAGAAAGGTAGAGAACTGAGAACGGGTGATAAGTTTCATGAGATAGAAAACGGTGCAAGTGTTGCAGCCAAGTCTGTTGGTCACTGTCACCCAGTATTCCAAATACATTGATCCTGAATGAATGTTAATAGTGTAAGTCCACGTTGCCCACCCCGGTACTTGCGGGGAGGCGGAAAACGGAATAAAAATCAAGTTTTTATGAGCTTAGGCAACATGGACTACACTATGAAGGATCTTTGCTAAATAAAAACAAGCTAAAGCTAACTAGAAACTAGCTAAGTGCTAGAAAGGTTATACCTTGGGCTTTATGTCCTTCTCTCCTTGCTCCTTGGAGTGGTGGAAGGAGGTCACCTTAGTCGTCTTCTCACGTCGAAGAAAGATCCACCCGAAAGCCTCGACCTTTGGCTTCAACTCCAAGATAGAAGTAACTAGGGTGCAAGAAGTGCTAATCCTTGAACCCTAGATGAGAGTAGAGATTATCAAGAAAGGGTTTTTCTCAAGCTCAAGTGTTTCTCAACACATGAGAGGGGAGAGCTTGAGGGAGAGGAAGAACAAGAGAGAGAAAGCAAATGATAGAATGAGAATAAAATAAACCATTCTCACATATATGTGTGAATTATTGTAATTAGATAATTAGCTAGATAATTGTCATGGTTAATCAAGACATGACCATTATCATTTCATTTTTAATGCAAATTGCAAGGATCAAAGAGCATCTTCCAAATGAAATGATGATGGTCAAAGTGTCAACAAGGTCAACAAGTCAAGGTGGATCAAATGGTCAACAACCATAACCATGCACAATTATTAAACTAATACCAATTAACCATAATACACACATAATCATTAGGGTTAATACAAATGACAATAGTCATTAACCCTAATCAAAGTCCTCTTCCTTTGTCTCAAGCAACTGTGCATACGCACCCGTATTCGTGATCCAAGGAACACGAATACAATGAGAAAAACCAATCCCAAATCATATACTAGGATCCGGCCTAAACCAAAGCCCGCTAGTATAAGCTGTCCGGACAGCAAACGTGCACAAGTGCGTGGATGTGAACGAACCCTGTCGCAAAACCATGCGGCCTCTACTCATTTTGCCTAAAGGCGAATATCTCACTGTGTGGGACTCTAAAGACTCGACACTACGCTGGCAGTGGGTTTAACCACAGACCGCAAGCGGCACTAGCTGTACGTAACGGTCCCCAGGTAGATATCGACAAGAAGACTGACGAGGTGAACCCCATCTGAACTCCTACTGAGCATGTATGTGACAATCTCCGTACAGTCCGGTCTGTTCGTCTGATACATCGCATGGCGGGCCTAGGAGGGCGGTGAACGTCAGTCCCCTAATAGCGGTACAAGTCGTGTCCGAGTGTAGCCCAGAACACCCTGAGATAACCCTGGAAACCTACCAGTATATCTCGCTTGCCCTGGCCAGGGACTACTCGTGTAATGGCTCTCCTGGACACAGCACGATGTCAACCCCCAATACCGGGAGAGACGAATCCTGTCTAACCGTCACTGCCTCCAAATGCTTCGGGACTGCACCCAAAAACTACCTGTTTGCATGACTCCTTTGAGCCGTGGTAGGGTAGTAATCAAAGTGCAGTGGGAACACACTCGAGGCGAAGTGACAGTGTCAAGTCAACGGACTAAGCTGTACTCATGTCACCTGGGAACTGATAACTGACGATAGGTATAATACCAACCAACAGTTCCCGACGAGTCCTGTCCAGTGTACTCGTAACCTAACGAGCACCCGCATACTATCTCAAGTACGATGTACTGACGGCTGTGGGACAGACCGTCTCCCACGCTGGGATAAGAAGCGCATATGCTAGTCTACTCCAGAGTATCGATGCCCTGTCTCGATAGTCCAACGACTAGGGACCTGTATAAGGATGTGCTTATAGATCACCCTGCTCCCACGAGTGTGAGCGCCATCACAACGCTGGTAATCAAGCAAAAGATCCTAATGGCTTTACTAATATGTATATCAGCGATATGCTAAAAGAAACACATGCACATATTAAAGCAGAGACAAACCAAGTAGCATACTACCATTTCGAGCAAGATTGTATATACAACTGTGAATATCCCAAGCTTCCATCAAGTAATATACAAACTAGTATGATACAGTAATGGCCTCTAGGGCATATACACTAACAATCTCCCACTTGAACTAAGGCCATGTACTGGCGTATCGAAGACCTATCATCTCGATCAGCCGCTCGAACTGAGTCTGGGGCAAGGCCTTGGTGAATGGATCTGCTGTGTTATCTTCTGAAGCAACCCTCCGAACCTCGATCTCCAGGCGATCCACGATCTCCCTGATTAGGTGATACCGCCTTAAGATGTGTCTGGATTTCTGATGGGACCTGGGTTCCTTCGCTAAAGCTATAGCCCCGTTGTTGTCGCAATACAGAGGTATTGGGTCAACAATGGACGGAACTACCTGAAGTTCTCTTAAGAACTTCCTCATCCAGACAGCTTCTTTTGCGGCATCAGATGCAGCGATGTATTCCGCTTCCATAGTCGAGTCAGCAACGGTTTCCTGTTTGGAGCTCTTCCAACACACCGCCCCTCCATTGAGGGTAAAGACAAAACCCGACATGGACTTGGAATCATCCTTGTCACTCTGGAAGCTGGAGTCAGCAAAGGCCTCAATCTGGAGGTCTTTTCCACCATACACTAAGAACATCTCCTTGGTCCTTCTCAGATACTTGAGAATGTTCTTTACTGCTATCCAATGTTTCTCCCCAGGGTTTGACAGATACCTGCTTACCACACTCAGTGCATAAGCCACATCCGGTCTGGTACACAACATCGCATACATTATAGAGCCTACCGCAGAAGCGTAGGGTATAATAGACATGCGATCCCTCTCCAAATCAGTCTTGGGAGACATCTCTTTGGAGAGGGTGATCCCGTGACAAGCCGGTAGATTACCGCGCTTGGAATCTTCCATACTGAATCTCTTCAGTATCGTGTCGATATACCTGGACTGTGAAAGTCCTAATATCCTCTTGGATCTGTCACTGTAGATCC
The DNA here is from genome assembly GCA_030015575.1 of Agapanthus africanus. Lineage (NCBI taxonomy): Eukaryota > Viridiplantae > Streptophyta > Magnoliopsida > Asparagales > Amaryllidaceae > Agapanthus > Agapanthus africanus. The sequence continues at coordinate 822,117,295 of CM057338.1, read as the reverse complement.
GGATACCCAGAATGTATGAGGCATCACCCAGGTCTTTCATGGAGAACCTGTGTGACAAGAACCCCTTGACAGATTGTAGCATAGGAATGTCATTTCCTATTAAGAGAATGTCATCCACGTATAAAACGAGGAATACTACAGTTTTCGCTACAAATCTACAATAGATGCATGGTTCATCTGGATTTTTGATAAAGCCAAATTCCTTGACCGTCTCATCAAAACAGATGTTCCAACTTCGCGATGCCTGCTTTATTCCATAATTGGACTTAAGCAACTTGCACACCTTTCCGCTGCTCCCACTCTGAATGAAACCCTCTGGCTGATCCATATAGACACACTCCTCTAAATTTCCATTTAGAAAAGCTGTCTTTACGTCCATCTGCCAAATCTCATAATCGTGGAAGGCAGCAATGGCAAGAAGGATCCGAATGGATTTCAGCATAGCTACTGGAGAAAAGGTTTCGTCATAGTCCAAACCAGGTCGCTGACGAAAACCCTTTGCTACCAGTCTAGCTTTATAGGTCTCAACCTGTCCATCTACACCAATCTTCCTTTTGAAGATCCACTTGCATCCTACGGGTTTTACCCCATCTGGAGCAATGTCCAATGTCCATACTTTGTTGGTGTACATGGACTCCATTTCGGTCCGCATTGCATCCAGCCATTTTACCGAGTCGACACTCTGAATGGCTTGCTAGAAGCTAGTAGGCTCATCAAAGTCTATGATGCAATCCTCTCTATCCCCGTCAATGAGAAAACCGTAGTATCTCTCGGGCGGATGAGACTGCCTACTACTCCTGCGGAGTGGCGTGGGAATGTCCTGATCTTTCGAACCCTCTGGTTCTACTAAGCTTTCAGTAATAGCTCGTGGTTCTGGAATTTCTTCCAGCTCTATTGCGCTCCCACTTAATCACATTAAGACATGGCGAGAAACAAACACCTTTTGTTCCTCTTCGCAATAGAAGAAATATCCCTTGGAGTTCTTTGGATATCCCACAAACTTGCACTGTACTGAGCGTGCCTCGAGCTTGTCCGCATGCTGCTTTTTTACAAAAGCTGGACATCCCCATGTCTTAATGTGATTAAGATAGGGTCTCTTCCCACACCACATCTGATATGGTGTAGAAGGCACAGTCTTAGTTGGAACTCGGTTCAAAAGGTATGCAGCTGATTCTAGCGCATATCCCCAAAACGATCGCGGCAACTCAGTGTTACTCATCATGGACCGTACCATATCCAATAGGGTTCGGTTCCGTCTCTCCGATACACCGTTATGTTGCGGAGTGTATGGAGGAGTAAGCTGAGAGAGAATTCCATTCTCTTTTAAGTAACCCAGGAACTCGGCACTCAAGTATTCACCACCTCGATCAGATCTCAGTGCCTTGATACTTTTGCCTGTTTGTTTTTCTACTTCTTTCTTATATTCCTGGAATTTTTCAAAAAGCCTCGGATTTATGTTTCATTAAGAAGACATAACCGTACCTTGAAAAGTCATCCGTAAAAGTAATGAAGTAAGAATAACCGCTTCGTGCATGTGTAGACATTGGACCGCACACGTCGCTGTGCACGAGTCCCAAGAGCTCGCTCGCTCTTACTCCGTGTCCAGTGAACGGAGTCTTTGTCATCTTTCCCTTGAGACAGGATTGACAAGTTGCATACGATTGATATTCGAACGGATCCAAATATCCTTCTGTATGTAACTTAGTCAACCTTCTCTCATTGATGTGACCCAGTCTACAATGCCATAAGAAAGTTTTATTGATTTCTGGAGACTTTCTTTTGTGTGTATTCTGGACATTGAAAATCTGTGGTTGGTTTAATACGTATATACCGTTGTTCAATGTACCTGACCCAATCAAAACTTGATTAAGGTGAATGTTCACTACATTACTTACAAATGCAAATTCATAACCTTCTTTAGATAATAAAGATATAGAAATGATATTACAGGTTGCATTTGGTACATAATAACAACTACGTAAAACTAAAAAGTGTCCATCCGACAATCCCAGGTGATAGTCCCCCACGGCCTCAGCATCCATGCTAGCACCGTTTGCAACTCTGAGGGTCATGTCACCTGCCTTCAAAACTCTACGTTTTCTCAACGCCTGCAAAGAATTACAGATATGAGATCCTGATCCGGTATCCAATACCCAGGATGTAGAGTTTATTGATAGACAATTTTCAATAACATACACACCTGAAGCTGAAGCTGCAACTCGCTTCAAATCCTGTGTTCTGGCCTTCCAAGCCTTGCAATCCTGTTTCCAGTGACCACTTTTGTGACAATAGAAGCATTCTTCCTTCCCCACCAGCTTTCCCGCTATCTTTGTTGCTTTTCCTTTTCCCTTCGTATCCACTTTACCGACACCGCCTCTTGGTTTGGCGGGGGCTTTCTTCTTACCCTTGGCTTTCGCCCTGGATCTAGAAGAGGAAGATCCTCCTACAAACAAAGTGGATGTCTCCCTACCCTTCTGTAGGGTGCCCTCAGCACTCCTCAACATGTTCAGAAGTTCGGAAAGTTCAACCTCCTTTCCTTGCATGTTGAAGTTAAGAATAAACTGGGCGTAAGTGGAAGGAAGGGACTGGAGAATCAAATCAGTATAGAGTTCATTCTCCAACGTGGTCCCAAGGTCCGCGAGCTCCTCTATGCAGCCAATCATCTTAAGCACGTGTTCCGCTACCGATGATCCGACGGCCAACCTTGCCGAAAACAACTTCTTCGACACTTCGTATCTTGCGATACGAGACTGCTCTCCATACAGTTCTTTTGTATGAAGAAATATGGACTCTAGGTCCATATTCTCGTGCCTCCTCTGATGTTCGTTGTCCATCGAGGCTAGTACGAGGCATCTGGCCTTCGCGCAATCTATTTCCCAGGTCTTGTAGATTTCCCTATCTACGACACTGGTTTTGGGACCTGGGACAGGGGGAGCTTTGGTGGTAAGGACATACCCCAACTTGTCGTAAGTGATTGCCATCTTGACATTCCTGAGCCAATCTTTGTAGTTTGGCCCTGTCAATATGTTTTTATCTAGTAATAACTTAACTCCGGTCATGTTGAATGGTCGCTGCAATTAGGAGAGAGAAAAGAAACACTTTAGCATAATGCTCTTGCAAGTTTAGAGTGGTTTTTAATTTGTCTAAACTGGATGGCTCCCACTGTCTCTCGAATCCCTTCTCAAACCGTAAAGAAAGGATTAGTCAGGATCAATCTCACCGTACAATACTTGCTTAACCGTTCAGCCAGGCCAGTGTCGGTACTTCGAGGGAGGTTTTCCAACGCTTTCGCGAAGTTCCTTAATTAAGTAACCTCTTTTCCCTGGGGGCGTAGCCCCGCTAACACCTTTCTAGACACCTACTAAGTTTATAGCATTGATCGTTAAGTGAGAGTTTTCCCGAGGAGTAGCATATACTCATAGTAGGATTGGGATCCAAATATCATCGCGTGATAAAACCGAAGGAATCCTACCAGAATTATCACACTCCAAATGGTATGCAGCGCTAGCAAGTTTCAGTACTTATGAAACTCCCGATGTGGATTTTTGCCCCATGCTCTTATGACCTTGACTTTGGCCAAAATATCATAAGTCACATGTCAAGTTCTACCCGTCATTCTCCTGGTTAATTTGGACCCACCCGTACCTACCCTTGACTTTGGCCAAAATGGCAGCACGACTGTCCCAAACCAACGCATCTATCTATGCTGCACATGAATACCCAATAGCTACCAATCATTATGCCTTGACTTTGGCCAAAATACATAGCTTGAATACTTTTGACCATTCATGTGGAATGACGGAGGGCTACGAATGGTTTTGGCGAAACCGTGAACGTAGTGAACTTGATATAATCGATGGAACGAGATAGCTTTTAAAAGGAGTGGTTCAAGCTCCGCGTTTAAAAGTTTAGTTTTGAAAAGAACCGAGTGGTTTTCAAAGTGTTCCAATCGACTTTTACTTGGTTTATTTTCTTGCATTAGTTCTTTTAATGCGTCCCATCATTTAATCCTACCATTGCAGAAAACAACCAAAATATGACGTACGCTTATGCCATTCGCATTCGCCATGGGGCCCCGTCATCACCCGTTAGGTTACTTAACTAACGACAGAGCGGGGGCTGGGCTAGCGCGGCTGTAAAACATAAGCAACGCCTAAATAGTTATCATATATAAATATATAGTAATGATAGACATTACAGATCACAGATGAATACATTGGATATACTAGGAATCCGCAATCCGTTCGAGCCTGCAAAGAAAAGCGGATTACACGGTCACGGTGAATAGCCAATACCCCACCCAAGACCCCTACGGATGCGGCAAACTACCCGCCAAGTACCCGAAGCGAAGCAACCTCCCTCACCACCGTGAGTAGGCCACTCGGCACTTCGAGATACCCGGTAGTTTGTGCACCCCCTCCATGGGTCTATCCTAGGAGCAAAAACAGTAAAAAGAATTATACAATGACGGCTACAACCCCGACCCGGTTGTGCGGCCAAACAAATAATAATATTACATCAATTTACATGTTACAATGAATGAAAGAAAAAGCAACACTCATCTCACATCCACCCCGGCTATTCACCCGCGACAATCCAACACATTCATATACACATACCATCATCAATCACAGATCACAGATATGTATAACCCCGACTAATCGACATATAGCGATTAGCCGACGTTCAATACATATAAACATCACAGATATAACCTTTTAGTCAAAGTGTATTGAAGTTCGGAAAAAATACGGATTTATAGGCCCCCAAAAACAAATTTCTATTCTGGAAAACCTGGGCACATATAAACCATCTTAAAAATCCTAAAACCAAGCCAGAAATACACTGCACCAAACTCGACCCAGTGAAGAGCCAAGACGGCCGCGGTTGCGCGGCAATAGCTTGCTATTGCCGCGGAACCGCGGCTCTTTGGTCGAATCAGTGGATCGTTTTTGGTGGCTTTCTTTACAAAACCCTGAGATGATTTTTGGAGTATGACAAATTTTATTTTGAAAAGAAAAAAATTTAACAGAAACTTAGGGTTTTGAAAACTCGGTTTTTCGATTTTTTGATTTGAACTTCGATACACTCTACTACCTAGCTAGTTTATGTTTAGTTAGGCTCTGATACCACTGTAAGTCCACGTTGCCCACCCCGGTACTTGCGAGGAGGCGGAAAACGGAATAAAAATCAAGTTTTTATGAGCTTAGGTAACATGGACTACACTATGAAGGATCTTTGCTAAACAAAAACAAGCTAAAGCTAACTAAAAACTAGCTAAGTGCTAGAAAGGTTATACCTTGGGCTTTATGTCCTTCTCTCCTTGCTCCTTGGAGTGGTGGAAGGAGGTCACCTTAGTCGTCTTCTCATGTCGAAGAAAGATCCACCCGAAAGCCTCGACCTTTGGCTTCAACTCCAAGCTAGAAGTAACTAGGGTGCAAGAAGTGCTAATCCTTGAACCCTAGATGAGAGTAGAGATTATCAAGAAAGGGTTTTTCTCAAGCTCAAGTGTTTCTCAACACATGAGAGGGGAGAGCTTGAGGGAGAGGAAGAACAAGAGAGAGAAAGCAAATGATAGAATGAGAATAAAATAAACCATTCTCACATATATGTGTGAATTATTGTAATTAGATAATTAGCTAGATAATTGTCATGGTTAATCAAGACATGACCATTATCATTTCATTTTTAATGCAAATTGCAAGGATCAAAGAGCATCTTCCAAATGAAATGATGATGGTCAAAGTGTCAACAAGGTCATCAAGTCAAGGTGGGTCAAATGGTCAACAACCATAACCATGCACAATTATTAAACTAATACCAATTAACCATAATACACACATAATCATTAGGGTTAATACAAATGACAATAGTCATTAACCCTAATCAAAGTCCTCTTCCTCTGTCTCAAGCAACTGTGCATACGCACCCGTATTCGTGATCCGAGGAACACGAATACAATGAGAAAAACCAATCCCAAATCATATACTAGGATCCGGCCTAAACCAAAGCCCGCTAGTATAAGCTGTCCGGACAGCAAACGTGCACAAGTGCGCGGATGTGAACGAACCCTGTCGCAAAACCATGCGACCTCTACTCATTTTGCCTAAAGGCGAATAGCTCTCTGTGTGGGACTCTAAAGACTCGACACTACGCTGGCAGTGGGTTTAACCACAGACCGCAAGCGGCACTAGCTGTACGTAACGGTCCCCAGGTAGATGTCGACAAGAAGACTGACGAGGTGAACCCCATTTGAACCCCTACTGAGCCTGTATGTGACAATCTCCGTACAGTCCGGTCTGTTCGTCTGATACATCGCATGGCGGGCCTAGGGGCGGTGAACGTCAGTCCCCTGATAGCGGTACAAGTCGTGTCGGAGTGTAGCCCAGAACACCCTGAGATAACACTGGAAACCTACCAGTATATCTCGCTTGCCCTGGCCAGGGACTACTCGTGTAATGGCTCTCCTGGACACAGCGCAATGTCAACCCCCAATACCGGGAGAGACGAATCCTGTCTAACCGTCACTGCCTCCAAGTGCTTTGGGACTGCACCCAAAAACTACCTGTTTGCATGACTCCTTTGAGCCGTGGTAGGGTAGTAATCAAAGTGCAGTGGGAACACACTCGAGGCGAAGTGACAGTGTCAAGTCAACGGACTAAGCTGTACTCATGTCACCTGGGAACTGATAACTGACGATAGGTATAATACCAACCAACAGTTCCCGACGAGTCCTGTCCAGTGTACTCGTAACCTAACGAGTACCCGCATACTATCTCAAGTACGACGTACTGACGGCTGTAGGACAGACCGTCTCCCACGCTGGGATGAGAAGCGCATACGCTAGTCTACTCCGGAGTATCGATGCCCTGTCTCGATAGTCCAACGACTAGGGACCTGTATAAGGATGTGCTTATAGATCACCCAGCTCCCACGAGTGTGAGCGCCATCACAACACTGGTAATCAAGCAAAAGATCCTAAGGGCTCTACTAATATGTATATCAGCGATATGCTAAAAGAAACACATGCACATATTAAAGCAGAGACAAACCAAGTAGCATACTACCATTTCGAGCAAGATTGTATATACAACTGTGAATATTCCAAGCTTCCATCAAGTAATATACAAACTAGTATGATACAGTAATGGCTTCTAGGGCATATACATTAACAATTAGATACCGAACCTGATATACAAAATCATATCAGTCTCTTTATTAGTAAAGAAATGATAAAATTTTGTATTGCTGGATAATGTTTTGAACATTTCCTATATCAAAAGTTGATCGGTTCAGGCACGTTATCTAAAAGCATTGATGGTCTAAATCAAACTACAGTTCTTAGTATACGGAACACACACAAGAGGAAAAGTTCAGAAATGAACGAATCCTTCTTAAGGCATTGTCAACTAGGTCATATCAATGCGACCCGACTAGCTGAAGTTACATTTAGATGTATATTTAAATTAGTTTGAATTTAAATCTTGTGAAACTTGCCAGTCATGTCACAGAGATAAGATGACCATAGCTCTGTTTACTGGAAACAGAGAAAGAGTTAGTGAACTTTTGGGATAGATACATGCTGATGTTTGAAGGTCCCCTGTCTACATATGCCAAGAAAGGTTCTTTTTACTTCATTACATTATTTGATAATCTCTCTAGATTCAGACATATGTTCCTGTTGAAACACAAGTCCGAACCTTTTGAGATATTCACAGAATATAAGTTAGAAGTAGAGAACTCAGATACGGGTATAAGTATTATGTCCAATGATGAGATCAAGGAGGAGAATACTTGAGCACCGAATTCCTGGATTATTCTAAAGGAGAATAAGATTCTCTCTCAGCATTACTCCTCCGTATACACCATAGCACGATGGTGTATCGGGGCGGGGCAATCACACCCTATATGATATGGTGTGCTCTATGATGAGTACTACTGAGTTACCTATTTCTTTTTGGGGGTTGTGCACTTGAGAAGTTGCATACCTATTGAATAAGGTTCGAATCAAATCAGTTGCCTACCACTTCATATGTGATATGGAAAGGGAAGAGCCCATATCTTAAGATGGTTAAGATTTAGGGTTGTCCAGCCTATGTCTAAAAGCAAAATCTGGACAAGCTCGAGGTAAGATCAGTTATGTAGAACTGGAAAGGTTCCAGCTATACAAACTGCAGCTGATGATTTGATAGAACCAAAGGATTCAGTGGATTCCAACGAACCTCAGCCTCTCCGCCGATCTAGTAGGGTTCCTTATCCGCCTGAGAGATATTTCGGTTTCTCTATGACAGTGGGAGCGAGGATTGCATCATGAGATGATGACCCAACTAGTTTCGAGCCGGCCATCAGGAGTGGGACTCTGTAAGAATGGCTGGATGCTTAGCGATCTGAGATGGAATCCTTGTACACCAACAAAGTATGGACTTTGGTTGCTTTATCTGAAGGGTTAAATTCCCATCAGGAGCAAGTATATCTTGAGAAGATTACTTAGTGTACATGGAAAAGTTGAGACTTTCAAAGCTAGACTTGTTAAAAGTTTGCATCATTGACCAGGTATGGATTATGATGAAACCTTTTCTAAGTAGCTATGCTTAAGTCCATACAGATCCTACTTGCCACGGCTACATACCATGACTACGATATCTGGTGGTTGGGTGTCATGACTGCTTTTCTAAAATGATGTTTCAGAAAAGAGAGTCTGTAAGTACACAGTCAGAGGGCTTCGTAGAAAGTGGGAGCAATGGAAACATATGCAAGATGTTTTATGTGATAAAGCAGACATCGCGGAGTTGGAACATCATTTTTGATGTATTAGTCAAAGAGTTTGACATCATCAAAATGGTAGATGAACCTTGTATATACAAAAAGGTTGTAGGGAGTATGGTGACGATCCTCGTAGAGTACGTGGATGACATACTCTTGATAGGGAAGGAGTTTCCTATGCTACGCTCGGTCAATCTCCGCTTATCACAAGGATTCTCCATATAGGATCAAAGTGATACCTCATAAATCCTGAGTTTTGATCTATGAGATAGAAGTAATTGGATGTTAGGATTCTCACTAGTTGTAGTGAGATGGTATCAACAGATCCTGGGGAGAATCACAGGAAAGGTTCCTGGGTGATAAGGACGACTGAATGTCAATTACAGGCACTGTCTTTACCCTCAGTAGAGGGACGGTATGTTGGAAGAGTTCCAAGCTAGATACCGTGGCATACTATACGATAAAGGCCGGTAACATTGCTATTAAAGATACTACCAAAGAGGCAGTTTGGGTGTATAATAGTTCATAAGATGAACTAGGTTCCTACCATTGTATGACAATGGAAGTGTGGCTTTGGCCGAGGAACCCTGGTCCCATTAGTGACCCAGACATATTCTGAGGCTGCATCACCTGATCATGGAGATAGTTGATCTCCAGGGTGATCAAGGTTAGGAGAGTAGACTCAGAGGACAACACGGTGGATCCACTCACGAAGGCCTTTTCCCAGAGAGAGACTTTTATGGGATGGTTGAGTATGAGATACTACAACCACTGCTATCAGATGGCCCTAGTGCAAGTGGGAGATTGTTAGTTATATGTATGCCCTAGAGGCCATTACTATACATAGGATGTATATTGTAGTGGATGCTTGGACATATATAGGGAGGACTTTTTTGCTCGACATGATAGTATGCTATCTGGTTGCGCTTTACCTTAACGTGTACACTGATTGTCTCTCTGTTACATGTTGGTAAAGCCCTTAGGATGTATACTTGACTACCTGGACTATGATCCGGATCATACTAGTGGGGACATGGTAGTCTATAAGTACATCCTTCAAGGTCCCTAGTTGTGGGTGTATCGAGACGGGGCATCGATATACCAGAGTAAACTAGCGTATACCTTCTCGACCCATACAGATGGGCGATGGATGATCCCATATCCATTAGTGTTTGACATCAGAGATGATATACGGGTGCTCAGTGGAGACTGGGTACACTGGACGGACTCGCCGAGAACTCCCAGATGGTATTATACCTTACGTCAGATGGCACTTCTCTGGTGACACTGGTACAGGTTAGTCTGTAGACCCGAGATCGTCATAGAGTCTTGTGTGATTCCCACTGTGCTTTGATTTCCACCTTACCACGTTCAAGAGGGCGTGCAAAACGGTGGTTTTTGGGTACAGTCTTGAATCACATGGAGGCAATGAGCGATAGGAGGGGATTCGTCTCTCCCGGTATAGGGAGTTGATGTTGCGCTGTGTTCGATTGGCTATATCCGGAAATCCCTGGCCAGGGTTGCTTAGATTTACTGGTAAGTGTTATCAGTAATATCTCGAACTGTTATAGACCTCATATCGACACGACTTATCGAGCTACTGGGGTCTGACGTTTACCACCCCTAGGCGAGATATGCGACATATCAGACGATCAGACCGGACTGTACGGTAAGTGTTACTGGTTGGATTCGCAGCAGTGTGAGCGGGCTTGCTCGTTGATCTTCTGATCGCTCAATACCCGGGTGGCCGTTACGTTTAGCAGACCGCTTGCGGCTTGTGGGTGTTTGATATGATCATCACCTGCTGCCGGCGTATTGACGAGTCTTTAGAGTCCTACACAGAGGTTTCCTGGCACAAGCGAAATGAAATAGGACCGCATATGAGATATGTGCAGGACCGAGAATAATGCGTGTATGTGATACCGTATTCTATTCTCGCGATGAATGTATCGATTGGTTGTATGCGATATAACCTAGTTATCGAATCGAGAATTGATTCGATAAGTCGATACATTTGATATTAGTCGGTCATATGCGATATGACCGGATCGTTAAATCAAGTGTTGATTTAATGATTTAATGTATAATTATATATTTGATATATTACTTTACATTAACTAGTATTGGTTCACTTAAGATTATTTTCTCACTTGAATGTGCACATTTTATATATATGATATAGTTTCGTGCACTAGTTTGTATCATGTTTGATGATACATGCAAACTTGGGTGTGTATGATTAAACTATGATTAGGTTAATGGTTAGGGTTTGATTTACTTATTTATTTATTCTTTTCATTTATATTTTGGGCAAGAAATAAAATGGTGGATTCTTTTCTTTCTTCTTGAAGCTTCATGATGCTTTGAAAAGTCATGACCATTTTGTTTCTTTCCTTAACCTAACCATTATACCTAACCCTAGTTTAGTCTCTACACTTGTTAGCCTCACCCATGGTTGCATTATGATAACCATCAGTTCATTTTCTTTTTAAAAAATTAATTCATATTCTTTTCTTTCTTCGTCTTCCTCTTGATGAAGAAAAAGAAAACCTTTTCTTGAAAATGATAAAGTGATGAATCCAAGTGAGAAATCCAAATCCAAAGTGAACCCACTTCCTATTTCTTCATCCTCTACCACTTGCCATGTAGTATAGGGTGTTTTCTTCATAAGTTTCATGACTTGGTGAAGTTGGAGCTCGAGTTAGAGACGCCTCGACGTAGATCATCTTCGGCATCGAAGTCATCAACCTAGCCCGATCACTTCTTCGATGAAACCACCGCGAGAGTCCAGGATTCCGATGGTTGCAGTGGAGGGATGTCATCACGGAGCTAAAGGAGTGGTGTACCGGATCTACAAAGGTTGTAGCCCCTTTCACTTAGCACTAAAGCAGTTTAGTAGCTTGTAGTTTCGCCTAATATCCAGTTAACGATCTCGATTAGGGTTTCTCGGCACCGAAATTTTTTAATTTGGCATGGTTGATGCCTTGTGGAACCTCTTGAGTGTGCCTAGAAACCCTACAACAGATAACTGGGTATCCGTTATGTGCAGCTAGTACCGCTGACGTGCTTGTGGTTAAACCCACTGCCAGCATACCGTCGAGTCTTTAGAGTCCCACATAGAAGGTTTCCCTGCTTCGGGCGAAACGATGTAGAGGCCGTATGGTTTTACGACAAGGTTCCGATCACATATGTGTACTAGCTACACGGATGTCGTTTTGGACGGATAATACTAGTGGGTTTTGGTTTAAGCCGGATCCTAGTATTATATTATTGGATTGTTATCATCTCATTGTATTCGTATTTTTTGGAATACGAATACAAGTATGTATATACGGTGAGGGCATTCTTGTAATTTTACAAGGCATACTTCTAGAAGGGGACACCTCATTATTGGATTATCTATTTTTGCAAAATAGATTAATGAGGTGGAATTGGAGAGATATTTATGGTGTGGGTATGAAGCGTGGTTCATTTATTTGTTTATTAGTTTGGCTACACTATTGAAGTATGGTGCTTATTTTCTATGTGAAAATAATAGATACTTCATTATTGAGTAGCATGAGCCATTCTCTACACTTAGTTTTTTGACAAGCTCATTTTCTTTCTCTCATTCTCTCTCCAAGTTTCCTCCTTCCTCAAAAAGATCCTTACCCTCACATGTGTTGTGAAACAAAGGATCTCATGAGATAATACACTCAATTAGCTACTCTACATTATCTAGGCTACTTAGATCAGTAAACTAAGTATCTTAGTTACCTCGGTTTAGAGGTTGGAGCTTGAAGCACATATTCTCGGGTGGATCATCTTTGACGCGAGGATGCCGACGTTGCAAGCTCGATCCGTTCCTCTAGGAGCTAAAGAAGAGGAGGAGGAGAAGAAGGCCCGAAGGACTTGGTTCTAGGAGGTATAACCATCTATCATAGTAGTTAGAACCTCTTAGTTAGTTTAGCTAGTTAAGGTTCCATAAAGATCCTGGAGTTTAGTTGGTGTTGCGAGCTCGTTAAAATCGTTTTTTGAAAATTCCGCCTCCCCACGAACTCGCGGGGTGCACGACATCGACTTACAGTAGTATCAGTGTCTACTAAACCTTAATTAGCTAATTAGCAAGCAGTTAGAAATTCGATCGACGAAAAATTGCACGAAATCACGATCCGAACCCATGCTTTCTGTCGATTTTCAAAAGTGCTCTAAAAATTATTTCAGAGGCCTGTTCTCCACTGAACACAGAGACGCGACCGCGTAGGTCCGTCTTGCCTGAATTTTGAGGGTAGATGCTCTTAGGTGCTATCCGTCCACCTCTTCGAAGATGCCAAGTTGATTTATGACACCATGTATCAAAGGTTTAGACGGATGCGGCCGTTGTAGCAGACATCATCAGATCCCCCTCATTTGAGGGGTTTTTGATTGTGGGGAAGCTCTTTCGTGCAGGCGTAAGCCCCTGCAGTTAATTACTCTACCGCATTGCGGTAACAACTTTCTCCTTCTCCAAATGGTCACTTCATGTCGTGTGTGTTTGTTTTGTTTTTGGTTACCTGTGGATTGTATACGGAGACTAATTTATGTTGTCGCCCGTAGGGCGTGGATTAGTCTAAATTCGTATTTTCTTAGATTTAGGTTTTGGTTTGGGTTTAAGGATACGTTAGTCTCATTTGAGACTAAGATCAACTTAAACGTTTGTTAAGGATACGTTAGTTTAATTCTTAGACTAAGATCAACTTAACGTTTGTTAAGGACACGTTAGTCTAATTTCACACTAAGATCAACTTAACGGGATCATTTAGATCCAACAAAAGAGCATTTGAACTCTATTGTTTAAGTTTAGGGACTTTATGGACGATTAGTTTAGGGACATTATGGTCCATGGGTTTAAGGACCCCACAGTCCGAGGTTAAGGACATCATAGTCCATGGGTTTAAGGACCCCACAGTCCAAGGTTAAGGACATCTAGTCCATGGGTTTAAGGACCCCACAGTCCATGGGTTTAAGGAACCCACAGTCCGAGGTTAAGGACATTATAGTCCATGGGTTTAAGGACCCCACAGTCTTAGGTTAAGGACATCATAGTCCATGGGTTTAAGGACCCCATAGTCCGAGGTTAAGGAAATTATAATCCATGAGTTTAAGGACCCCACAGTCCATGGAATGTCTGGTTGTCGGGACCCGTCACCTCTATGAAGACATTGAAGGATTACAACGACAAATATCAGAGGAGTAAAGAGATGTACCCTTGAACCAATGTTGGTTGGGGGACCTGTAGTTGGATTGATTTAAGGATCGTGTTAGTGTATATGCCCTAGGGGCCATTATTGTATCATATTAGATTGCATATTACTTAATGGAAGCTTGGGATATTCACAGTTGTATATAACAGTCTTGCTAAACATGGTAGTATGCTACTTGGTTGTGTCTACTTTAATATATGCATATGTTTCTTGTAACGTATCACTTATACATATTAGTAGAGCCCATAGGATCTTTTCTTGATTACCAGTGTTATGATGGCAGTCACACTAGTGGGGGCTGGGTAGTCTATAAGCAACATCCTATACAGGTCCCTGGTCGTTGGATTATCGAGACAGGGTATCGATATTCCGGAGTAGACTAGTGTGTACGCTTCTCATCCCAGTTAGGGAGATGGTCTATCCCACAGCCATCAGTACGTCGTACTGGAGATAGTATACAGGTGCTCGTTGGGTTACGGGTACACCGGACATGACTCGCACGGGAACTGTTAGTTGGTATTATACCCGTCGTTAGTTAACAGTTCCCAGGTGACATGAGTACAGCATAGTCCACAGACTTGACACTGCTATTTCGCCTCGAGTGTGTCCCACTGTTCTTAGATTGCTACCCTACCACGGCTCAAAGGAGTCGTGCAAACAGGTAGCAGTTGGGTGCAGTCCCGAGCACTTGGAGGCAGTAGTGGTTAGACAGGATTTGTCTCTCCCGGTATTGGGAGATGATATCACGCTGTGTTAGAGAGCCATTACGCAAAGTCCCTGGCCAGGGCAAGCGAGATTTACTGGTAGGTTCCAGTAGTTTCTCAGGATGTAATGGGTTACGCTCCGACACGATTTATACCGCTATTAGGGGACTGACGCTTGCCGCCCCTTAGGATCGATATGCGATAGTCTTAGACGAACAGACCGGATTGTACGGAGATTGTCACATCAGCCTCAGTGGGAGTTCAGATGAGTTTCCTCATCGGCCTTCTTATCGACATCTACCTGGGGATCGTTACGTATAGCTAGTGCCGCTTGCGGTCTATGGTTAAACCCACTGCCAGCGTAGTGTCGAGTCTTTAGAGTCCCACACAGAGGGTTTCCCTGCTCCAGGCGAAACGATATAGAGGTCGTATGGTTTTACGACAAGGGTTCGGACGCGTATGTGTGTTTACGCACGTACGACGTTCGGACAGTTTTTACTAGCCGGCTTTGGTTTAAACCAGATTCTAGTATCGGGTTATTGGATTTATACAGTCTAAAGTTTTTCCGTGTTTTCACGTATTGTAGAGGCGTTCTCGTAATTTGTCGGGAAGCTTCTAGAAGCATGGTGACTTGGGGGGTAAGGTGGCGTTAGCATTAAATGATATTGTGACTCATTGTGTGTAATTCATCATGTCATTAATGCATTATTAAATGCTTAATGACTCACATAGTGAATCACTCATAATGCATTTATGTAGCATGATGAATAATCTCTTTTTATTCATTTATTCATTATGCTTCATATATCAAGTGAGAAACAATATCATATTTCATTCTCATCATCACCTTCTCTCTCCTCAAGCTCTCTCATTCTTGAAACCCTAACCCTAACCTCTCATGAGTTGAGATCAAGGGTTAGGTGGACTAATACATCCATAACCTCACTCTATATCTCCTAGGTAGCTTAGATTAGCACTTTAAGCAACCTAGTTATCTCAAGTTAGAGATCAAGCTTGGCGTAGGAGCTTTCGGGTGGATCGTCTTTGACTCGAGGAGGCCGTTGAGGTGCCGATGTTCCAAGGAGCCTATGAGGAATGGAGGATAGCGATGAAGACCCGAAGGACATGTAACGTGAGGTATAACTTCGAATCCGAGTAGTTAAACCTCTCGTAGATTGCTAGTAACGGTTTAGATACGATTCATGCGCTCAAGTCCGTGTTACGAAGCTTTGATAATCGTTTTTCATATATTTCGCCTTCCCGCAAGTTCGTGGGGTGCGCGACATGGACTTACAGTGGTATCAGAGCCAACTAAACCATTACTAGCTTGTTAGCAACTAATTAGAAGTTCGATCGACGGAAAACACGAAAACAACACCCCGAACACTCTAACAGTTTCTGTAAATTTTAAACGTGTCGAAAAAAATATTTAATATGCCTTAAAATTCACAGCAGGGAAATATAAGAATTCTGGGAAAATACGGAGTTCTAACTCGGCTTGATGGCCGCGGATCTACGGCAAGAGTGTGCTTTTGGCCGCGGATCCGCGGCGGAGTCAACCCCGAGTTGACTCCGATTTGCTCTACAATTCATATATTCTGGTGTTCTGTTTTCCTGTATATTCTGTTTCTGCTCAGGTTACTTCAGTGCTGGTTTGCTTTTGGGGTAGACACGGAAAAAGGTTGTTGGTCGATGTTCTAAGTTATTTGCTAATTGGGTTTTTATCTGTAATGTTTAATGTGTTCGTAAACCTCCCCTAAATGCTAGTATGTCGGTTGGCAGGGGGTTGCACATTTCTGAAATGTTTACTGTATGTGTATATGGACTTGATTGGGATGTTGTGATGATTAGCCGAGGTTTGAGATGTGTTTAATATTCATTCATTCGATGTAAATGTAATATGATGTAATATTCTTTTGCGGGGCACATCCAGGTTGCGGTTGTAGCCACCGTTGTATTATTTCTTTTTACTATTTTTGCTCCTAGGATAGACCCAAGGTGGGGTACACAAACTACCGGGTACGTTGAAGTGTTTAGTGGCCTACTCACGTTGTTGAGGGAGACCGCTTCACTTCGGGTCCTTGGCGGGTAGTTTTCCGTACCCGTAGGGGTCTAGGGTGGGGTAATGGCTATTCATCACAACTGTGTAATCCGTCTTTTGTTGCAGGCTCAAAGCAAACGCGGATTGCTTGCATATCCAATAAAGTTCATCTGTGATCTGGAATGCTTATTATTGCGTCTGACGAATGTACAATATCTATATATGATAGCTATTAGACGTCACTTATGTTTTACACCCGTGCTAGCCCAGCCCCCGCTCTGTCGTTAGTTAAGTAACGTAACGGGTGATGACGGGACCTAGTGGCGAATGCGGATGGCATAAGAGGACGTGGTATTTTCGTTGTTTTCTGCAATGATAGGATAAATGATGGGACGCATTATTTTAATGCAAAGAAAATAAACCAAAATTGAATCGTTGGAACAAATTTAAAAGAAACCACTCGGTTATTTTAAAAGAGCGGAATTTTTAATTGCGGAGCTTTATCCACTCCTTTTAAAAGCTATCAGGTTCCTTCGGTTATATCAAGTTCACTACGTTCACGGTTTTGCCAAAACCAGTCATAGCCCTCCGTCATTTCTTATGGATGGTCAGTAGTATTCAAGCTATGTTTGTTGGCTTTCGTCAAGGCATAGTGTTTGGTAGCTGCTGAGGTATTCATTTGTTGCATAGATAGATGAGTTGGTTTGGGACAGTCGTATTACCTTGTTGGCTTTCGTCAAGGGTATGTACGGGTGGGTTCAAATTAACAAAGATAATGATGGTCAGAACTTGACATGTGACTTATGATTTGTTGGCTTTCGTAAAGGTCATAAGAGCATGGGGCAAAAATCCACATCGGGAGTTTCTAAAGAAACTGAAACTTTCTAGTGTTGCATACCATTTAGAGTTTGATGAATGTTAGTAGGATTCCTTCAACATTATCATACGATGATATTTGGATCCTGATCCTACTGTGAGTACAAGCTACTTATCAGGAGATTCGTCACTTAACGATCAATGCTGTAAACCTAGTAGGTGCCTAGAAAAGTGTTAGCGGGGCTACGCCCCCAGAGAAAAGAGGTTATTTAATTAAGGAACTTCGCGAAAGCGTTGGAAAACCTCCCTCGAAGTATCGACACTGGCCTGGCTGAACGGTTAAGCAAGTATTGTACGGTGAGAATAGTCCTGGCTAATTCTTCTTTTATGGTTTGAGGAAGGATTCGAGAAACATTGGGGGCCATCCAGTTTAGATAAACTTAAAACCAATCTAAACTTGTAAAAGCATCATGCTAAAATGTTTTCTTCTCTTTCTCTCATTGCAGCGACCTTGTGACCACACATAGGTTACATCTAGATAACAATTTGACTGAATCTGACTTATATGACTGGCAAAGGTCTGTCCAGATGTCCATTGCCTATGACAAGCTGGACCACCCTATTACTACTGAAGATCCCGCCGTCCCAGGTCCAGTTTCCACCGTCGTGGATATGGATATCCGTCAGACAAAGGAAAAGGATAAAACGAAAGCCAAGTGCCTCGCGTTGAATTCAGTTGACTGTGTAAACTAGAAGCAGCACGAGA
The DNA here is from genome assembly GCA_030015575.1 of Agapanthus africanus. Taxonomy (NCBI): domain Eukaryota; kingdom Viridiplantae; phylum Streptophyta; class Magnoliopsida; order Asparagales; family Amaryllidaceae; genus Agapanthus; species Agapanthus africanus. The sequence continues at coordinate 822,098,983 of CM057338.1, read as the reverse complement.
AGATGGACTCAGTTTCCATCTTTCTCCATAACAAAGATTTATATGGAGAGCAATCTCATATCGTAAGATATGAGACCTCGAACGAGTTAATTCAAGCGAGGTTGGTTTTCGGGTCATCAGTAGGGAACAACGTCCTTACAATGACTAGCTATATTGATGAGCTCCAGGACCTAGAGACCACGTTGGGAAACGAGTCAGATACTGACTTAATTCTACAGTCTTTGCCTTCTACCCTGAAGGAAACCAGGGAAGTAGAAGGAAAGAGAAAGGCAAAAGTTTCAGGACTGAATGTAGTAAAAGATGGGCGTTCCTATTATCATAGGATTGGGCATTGGCAGAATGATTGCAGGGCTTTGGAAGCCAGTAGCCAAGATATGAAGCATGTTGTGGCTTCGACCTCAAGTGTATTTGTAATTGAGAACTGTATGCCAATTAACTCTACTTCCTGGGTACTAGATACCGGAGCAGGATCTCATATCTGTAATTCGTTACATGCTTTGAGAAACCGTAGAGTTATAAAGGTAGGTGATTGGTCTCTCAGAGTTGCAAACGGAATGAGCGTGGACGCTGAATCCATGGGAGAATATCGCCTAGGTTTGACAAGTGGGCAGATATTGATTCTACGTAACTGTCTGTATGTACCTAGTATGACTTGTAATATCATATCAGTATCCTCACTTTCAAAAGAGGGATATAATTTTACATTCGAAAGCGATGTAGTTCACATCCACCTAAATCAAGTTATGATTGGGTCCGGTACATTAGATAACGACATATACGTATTGAGTCAAGCTCAGGTTTTCAATATCCAGAACACACTTAAAAGAAAGTCTCCGGAATTAAATCTGGCTTTCTTATGGCATTGTAGACTAGGTCACATCAATGAGAGAAGGTTGACTAAGTTACATAGAGAAGGATATTTGAATCCGTTCGAATATCAATCTTATGCTACTTGTGAATCTTGTCTCATAGGAAAGATGACCAAGACTCCGTTTACTGGACACGGAGTAAGAGCAAGCGAGCTCTTGGGACTCATACACAGTGACGTATGCGGTCCATTGTCTACATATGCACGAGGTGGTTATTCTTACTTCATTACTTTTACGGATGATTTCTCTAGGTATGGACATGTCTTCTTGATGAAGCATAAATCCGAGGCTTTTGAGAAATTTCAGGAATACAAGAATGAAGTGGAAAACCAAACAGGCAAAAGTATCAAGACACTGAGATCTGATCGAGATGGTGAATACATAAGTGCCGAGTTCCTGGGTTACTTAAAAGAGAATGGAATTCTCTCTCTGCTTACTCCTCCATACACACCACAACGCAACGGTGTATCAGAAAGGAGGAATCGAACCCTATTGAATATGGTTCGTTCCATGATGAGTAAGGCTGAGTTACCGTGATCTTTCGGGGGTTATGCGCTAGAATCAGCTGCATATCTTTTGAACAAGGTTCCAACCAAAACTGTGCCTACCACACCATATCAGATGTGGAGTGGGAAGAAACCCTGTCATCAGTACCTGAAGGCATGAGGATGTCCAGCTTTTGTAAAAAGGCAGCATGTGGACAAGCTCGAGGCACGCTCAGTACTGTGTAAGTTTGTGGGATATCCAAAGAACTCCATGGGATATTGTTTCTATTACGCAGAGGAACAAAAGGTTTTTGTTTCTCGTCATGCCCACTTCTTAGAAGCTGAATTTTTAGAAAATCAGAAGAGTGGGAGCGCAATAGAACTGGAAGAAATTCCAGAACCACAAGCTGTTACTGAAAGTATGGTAGAACCAGAGGTTTCAGAAGAAAGGGACATCCCGACGCCACTACGCAGGAGTAGTAGGCAGTCTCATCCGCCCGAGAGATACTACGGTTTTCTCATAGACGGGGATAGAGAGGATTGCACTATTGATTATGATGAGCCTACTAGCTTCCAGCAAGCCATTCAGAGCGGCGACTCGGTAAAATGGCTGGATGCAATGCGGACAGAAATGGAGTCCATGTACACTAACAAAGTATGGACTTTGGACATTGCTCCAGATGGGGTAAAACCCGTAGGATGCAAATGGATCTTCAAAAAGAAGATTGGTGTAGATAGACAGGTTGAAACCTATAAGGCTAGACTTGTTGCAAAGGGTTTCCGTCAAAGACCTGGTTTGGACTATGACGAAACCTTTTCTCCAGTGGCTATGCTGAAATCCATTCGGGTCCTTCTTGCTATTGCTGCCTTCCACGATTATGAGATCTGGCAGATGGACGTAAAGACGGCCTTTCTAAATGGAAATTTGGAAAAAAGAGTCTATATAGATCAGCCAGAGGGATTCATTCAGAGTGGGAGCAGCGGTAAAGTATGCAAGTTGCTTAAGTCCATTTATGGACTAAAGCAGGCATCTCAGAGTTAGAACATTTGTTTTGATGATGCTGTCAAAGAATTTGACTTTATCAAAAATCCTGATGAACCATGCATATACAGAAAGATTGTAGGGAGAGCTGTAGTATTCCTCGTATTATACGTGGATGACATTCTCCTAATAGGAAATGATATTCCTATGTTACAGTCAGTCAAATGATTCTTGTCACAGAAATTCTCCATGAAAGACCTGGGTGATGCCACCTACATTCTGGGGATCCAGATCTATCGTGATAGATCAAAAAGGATGTTGGGACTTTCGCAGTCCAGGTACATAGACACCATATTGAAAAGATTCAGTATGGAAGATTCTAAGCGCGGTAACCTACCGGCTAGTTACGGAATCATCCTCTCCAAAGATATGTCTCCCAAGACTGATTTGGAAAGGGATCGCATGTCGATTATACCCTACGCTTCAGTGGTAGGCTCTATAATGTATGCGATGTTATGTACCAGACCAGATATAGCATACACATTGAGCGTAGTAAGCCGGTATCAAGCAAACCCAGGGGAGAATCACTGGATAGCAGTAAAGAACATTCTCAAGTACCTGAGGAGGACCAAGGAGATATTCTTGGTGTATGGCGGAAAAGACCTCCAGATGGAGGCCTTTGCCGACTCCGGCTTCCAGAGTGACAAAGATGACTCCAAGTCCATGTCGGGTTATGTCTTTACCCTCAATGGAGGGGCGGTCTGTTGGAAGAGTTCCAAACAGGAGACCGTTGCTGACTCAACGATGGAAGCGGAGTACATAGCTGCTTGTGATGCCGCAAAAAAAGCTGTCTGGATGAAGAAGTTCCTCACAGAACTTCAGGTGGTTCCTACCAGTGTTGATCCAATACCTCTGTATTGTGACAACAACGGCGCTATAGTTTTAGCGAAGGAACCCAGGTCCCATCAGAAGTCCAGACACATCTTAACGCAGTATCACCTGATCAGGGAGATCGTAGATCGCCGGGAGATCGAGATAAAGAGAGTAGAGATGGAGAATAACATTGCTGATCCATTCACAAAGGCCATTCCTCAGACGCAGTTCGAGAGGCTATTCGAGATCATAGGTCTGCGATATGCCAGCTCATGGCCCTAGTGCAAGTGGGAGATTGTTAGTGTATATGCCCTAGGGGCCATTATTGTATCATACTAGATTGTATATTACTTAATGGAAACTTGGGATATTCACAGTTGTATATAACAGTCTTGCTAAACATGGTAGTATTCTACTTGGTTGTGTCTACTTTAATATATGCATATGTTTCTTGTAACGTATCACTTATACATATTAGTAGAGCCCATAGGATCTTTGCTTGATTACCTGCGTTGTGATGGCAGTCATACTAGTGGGGGCTGGGTAGTCTATAAGCAACATCCTATATAGGTCCCTGGTCGTTGGATTATCGAGACAGGGCATCGATATTCCGGAGTAGACTAGTGTGTACGCTTCTCATCCCAGTTAGGGAGATGGTTTGTCCCACAGCCATCAGTACGTCGTACTGGAGATAGTATACAGGTGCTCGTTGGGTTACGGGTACACCGGACATGACTCACAGGGGAACTGTTAGTTGGTATTATACCCGTCGTCAGTTAACAGTTCCTAGGTGACATGAGTACAGCATAGTCCGCAGACTTGACACTGCTACTTTGCCTCGAGTGTGTCCCACTGTTCTTAGATTGCTACCCTACCACGGCTCAAACGAGTCGTGCAAACAGGTAGCAGTTGGGTGCAATCCCGAGCACTTGGAGGCAGTAGTGGTTATACATGATTCGTCTCTCCCGGTATTGGGAGATGATATCGCGCTGTGTCAGAGAGCCATTACGCAAAGTCCCTGGCCAGGACAAGCGAGATTTACTGGTAGGTTCCAGTAGTTTCTCAGGGTGTAATGGGCTACGCTCCGACACGACTTATACCGCTATTAGGGGACTGATGCTTACCGACCCTAGGCTCGATATGCGATAGTCTTAGACGAACAGACCGGACTGTACGGAGATTGTTATATCAGGCTCAGTGGGAGTTCGGATGAGTTTCCTCATCGGCCTTCTTATCGACATCTACCTAGGGACCGTTACGTACAGCTAGTGCCGCTTGCGGTCTGTGGTTAAACCCACTGCCAGCGTAGTGTCGAGTCTTTAGAGTCCCACACAGAGGGTTTCCTTGCTCCAGGCGAAACGATATAGAGGTCGTATGGTTTTACGACAAGGGTTCGGACGCGTACATGTGTTTACGCACGTACGACGTTCGGATAGTTTTTACTAGCCGGATTTGGTTTAAGCCAGATTCTAGTATCGGGTTATTGGATTTATACAGTCTAAAGTTTTTCCGTGTTTTCACGGATTGTAGGGGCATTCTCGTAATTTTTCGGGAAGCTTCTAGAAGCATAGTGACTTGGGGGGTATGGTGGCATTAGCATTAAATGATATTGTGACTCATTGTGTGTGATTCATCATGTCATTAATGCATTATTAAATGCTTAATGACTCACATAGTGAATCACTCATAATGCATTTATGTAGCATGATGAATAATCTCTTTTTATTCATTTATTCATTATGCTTTATATATCAAGTGAGAAACAATATCATATTTCATTCTCATCATCACTTTCTCTCTCCTCAAGCTCTCTCATTCTTGAAACCCTAACCCTAATCTCTCATGAGTTGAGATCAAGGGTTAGCTAGACTAATACATCCATAACCTCACTCTATATCCCCTAGGTAGGTTAGATTAGCACTTTAAGCAACTTAGTTATCTCAAGTTAGAGATCAAGCTTGGCGTAGGAGCTCTCGGGTGGATCGTCTTTGACTCAAGGAGGCCGTTGAGGTGCCGATGTTCCAAGGAGCCTACGAGGAGTGGAGGATAGCGATGAAGACCCGAAGGACATGTAACGTGAGGTATAACTTCGAATCCGAGTAGTTAAACCTCTCGTAGATTGCTAGTAACGGTTTAGATACGATTCATGCGCTCAAGTCCGTGTTACGAAGCTTTGATAATCGTTTTTCATATATTCTGCCTCCCCGCAAGTTCGTGGGGTGCGTGACATGGACTTACAGATCGTTAGTCTCATTTGAGATTAAGATCAACTTAAATGTTTGTTAAGGATATATTATTCTAATTTTAGATTAAGATCTACTTAATAGGATCATTTAGATCCAACAAAAGAGCATTTGGGCTCTATTGTTTAGTTTAGGGACATTGCGGTCCAAGTTCAGATACAAACATGGGTTTGGAAATGCACCAGATAGTTATTGGTCATTGGGACCCACCACCTCTCTAAAGACGCTGAAAAATTACAACGACATGTATTAGAGGTATGAAGAGATGTACCCTTGAACCAAAGTTGATTGAAAGGCTCTGGGTTTTGCTTTGAATGTCATATGAGATGACCAATTTTGGAAGACAAGAGTGTATTTGAGGTTCAGTCAAAAGGGAGGGTCCTGCCTCTGGAAGACTTAGCTATTTGGGTTAAGATTGCCTCGAATATAGTGTTAAACACTAAAGTAGTCTCATCTATCATGTGCTCCCACGTGATGCGCTTAAAATAGTGTTAAACACTAAGGATGCAGCGCACTAAATAGTGTTAAACACTAAAAAAAGAAGCGCTCATGTGGGGTCACGTGAGGCGCCATAGTGTTGGGCCAAACTTCCTTTATCTTATTCACAGAATATGCAAGTAAATGTTAAACACTTAATCTTCGTGGCCATCACGTGTGGGCACGTGATGGGTACCCATGCACTGGATATTGAAAGGATTTGCTAGGGGTCACGTGGGGACACGTTGTTAGTGTATATGCCCTAGAGGCCATTACTGTATCATACTAGTTTGTATATTACTTGATGGAAGCTTGGGATATTCACCTTGTATAAACAATCTTGCTCAATATAGTAGTATGCTACTTGGTTTGTTTCTACTTCAATGTGTACTTGTGTTTATTTCAGTATATCACTTATACGCATTAGTGGAGCCCTTAGGATCTTTGCTTGATTACCAGCGTTGTGATGGCAGTCACACTAGTGGGGGCTGGGTAATCTATAGGCACATCCTTATACAGGTCCCTAGTCATAGGACTATCGAGACAGGGCATCGATACTCCGGAGTAGACTAGCGTATGCGCTTCTCATCCCAGTGTGGGAGATGGTCTGTCCCACAGCCATCAGTACGTCGTACTGGAGATAGTATACGGGTGCTCGTTGGGTTACGAGTACACTGGACAGGACTCGTCGGGAACTGACAGGTTGGTATTATACCTATCGTCAGTTATCAGTTCCCAGGTGACATGAGTACAGCTTAGTCCGCTGACTTGATACTGGCACTTCGCCTCGAGTGTGTTCCCACTACACTTTGATCACTACCCTACCACGGCTCAAAGGAGTCGTGCAAACAGGTAGTGGTTGGGTGCAGTCCCGAAGCACTTGGAGGCAGTGACGGTTAGACAGGATTCGTCTCTCCCGGTATTGGGGGTTGACATCGCGCTGTGTCTAGGAGAGCCATTACACGAGTAGTCCCTGGCCAGGGCAAGCGAGATATACTGGTAGGTTTCCGGTGTTATCTCAGGGTGTTTTGGGCTTCACTCCGACACGACTTGTACCGCTATTGGGGGACTGACGTTTTACCGCCCCCTAGGCCCGACATGCGATGTATCAGACGAACAGACCGGACTGTACGGAGAATGTCACATTCAGACTCAGTAGGAGTTCAGATGGGGTTTCACCTCGTCAGCCTTCTTGTCGGCATCTACCTGGGGACCGTTACGCACAGCTAGTGCCGCTTGCGGTCTGTGGTTAAACCCACTGCCAGCGTAGTGTCGAGTCTTTAGAGTCCCACACAGAGGGTATTCGCCTCTGGGCAAAACAGACTAGAGGTCGCATGGTTTTGCGACAGGGTTCGTTCTCATCCGCGCACTTGTGCACGTTTGGAGTCCGGACGGATTATACTGGCAGGCTCTGGTTTGAGCCAGATACTGGTATATGTTTTGGGGGTTGCTTTTATCTCTTGGTATTCTTGTTCCTCGGAACGAGAATGCAGGTGTGTATGCACAGTTGCTTGAGGCGGAGGATGAGGTTTTTCATTAGGGTTTCGGAACGGGTGCGTATGCACAGTTGACAGTCTTCATTTTCCAAACCCTAATGGATTTATAAATTATCTATTAATAATAGTAATTAAATGAGAATTTTGTTATGGTTGATTTTGTTGACTTGTTGACCATGGTTGACTTGTTGACCATGGTTGAATGTTGACCACCATCATGCTTTAAAAAGTCCTCCTTGATTTATGCTTACATGAAGCATGGTAGTGGTCATTCCAAATTACCATCAACTATTCTCATTTTCAATTATTATTATTAGATAATTCTTTTCTTTTGGCATTATGGTTGCAAGAAAGAAAAGATTGCTCATTATCTCATTTAGCTTCTCTCTTCTCTCTTCATCTTCTTCTTCCTCTAGCAAAGAGAAACCATCTCATGTGTTGAGAATCCTTCTCTTTAAAAAGGAAAAGCAAACCCTAGTCACTCTCTACTCATTCTAGGTTCAAGGTTTAGCAAGCCGGAAACCCTAGTTCACTCAAAGATCGAGGAAGAGCCCAAAGGTCGAACCTTCGAGGTGGATCCATCTTCGACGGAAGAAGGCGACAAGAAGAGAACCATCAACCTCTACAAGGTTTAAAGAAGAAGGAGTTCAAGTATAGGTATAACCATCTTCCATAGTAGCTAACTCTCTTTAGCAAGAATGCTAGTTTAGTTTAGACACGATCCCGACCTTGTTTAGTCCATGTTGCCTCTTGCGATAAAAATTTGTTTTTTATACCGTTTCCGCCTCCCCGTAAGAACCGGGGGTCGCAATATGGACTTACAGTGGTATCAGAGCCTAACTAAACTTAAACTAGCTTGGTAGTGAAGTGTAACGAAGTTCGGAACCGAAAAAATCACAAAACCGGAAAAACCAAAACCCTAAGTTTCTGTTGAAATTTTTTCTGCTCAAAATGAAAAACTTTATACTTGTAAATTCGGCTCAGGGTTTTGTTTGAACACACAAGAAAAACGTTGACCTAATTCATTCAAACCGCCGCGCTTCCGCCGCACGAGGTAGGCATTTGCCGCGGAAGCGCCGCGGTTTGTCGTCTTCTGTGCATCGTTTTTCTTGCAGTGTTCTTCTGGTGGGATTTTGGGATTTTTAAGATGTATTATATGTACCCAGATTTTCCAGAACAGAAATTCACTTTTGGGGTCCTATAATTCCGTATTTTTTCCGAACTTCACTGCACTTTGGCTATGTTGGTTATATCTGTGTTGCTTGCATGTATTGAACGTCGGCTAATCGCTATAAGTCGATTAGTCGGGGTTATACATGATCTGTGTTTGATATTGGAATGTGTATATGAATGTGTTGGACTGTCGCGGGTGAATAGCCGGGGTGGATGTGAGATGAGCTTTTGTTTTTCTTTCATTCATTGTAAATGTAAATTGATGTAATAATATTATTTGTTTGGCCGCACAACCGGGTCGGGGTTGTAGCCGTCATTGTATAATTCTTTTTACTGTTTTTGCTCCTAGGATAGACCCATGGAGGGGTGCACAAACTACCGGGAACTTGGCGGGTAGTTTGCCGCACCCGTAGGGGTCTTGGGTGGGGTATTTGCTATTCACCGCGACCGTGTAATCCGCTTTTCGTTGCAGGCTCGAAAGGATTGCGGATTGCTAGTATATCCAATGTATTCATCTGTGATCTGTAATGTCTATCATTGCTTTCTATTTAGGCGTTGCTTATGTTTTACAGCCGCGCTAGCCCAGCCCCCGCTCTGTCGTTAGTTAAGTAACCTAACGAGTGATGAAGGGACCCCGTGGCGAATGCGAATGGCATAAGCGTACGTCATATTTTGGTTGTTTTCTGCAATGGTAGGATTAAATGATGGGACGCATTAAAAGAACTAATGCAAGAATATCACGCATTAAAAGAACTAATGCAAGATAATAAACCAAGTTTAAGTCGATGGAACACTTTCGAAAAACCACTCGGTTCTTTTCAAAACTAACTTTTAAATGCGGAGCTTGAGCCACTCCTTCTAAAAGCTATCTCGTTCCAATCGATTATATCAAGTTCACTACGTTCACGGTTTCGCCAAAACCATTCGTAGCCCTCCGTCGTTTCGTATGAAAATTCAATAGTATTCAAGCTATGTTTGTTGACCTTCGTCAAGACATAGAGATTGGTAGCTATTGGGTGTTCATATGTAGCATAGATAGATGCGTTGGTTTGGGACAGTCGTATTGCCTTGTTGACCTTCGTCAAGGGTATATACGGGTGGGTTCAAATTAACCTGGATAATGACGGGAAGAACTTGACATGTGACTTATGATTTGTTGACCTTCGTCAAGGTCATAAGAGCATGGGGCAAAAATCCACATCGGGAGTTTCATAAGTACTGAAACTTGCTAGATTTGCATACCATTTGGAGTGTGATGATTATGGTAGGATTCCTTCATTTTCGTCACGCGATGATATTTGGATCCCGATCCTACTGTGAGTATATGCTACTCCTCGGGAAATTTCTCACTAAACGATCAATGCTATAAACCTAGTAGGTGCCTAGAAAGGTGTTAGCGGGGCTACGCCCCCAGGGAAAAGAGGTTATTTAATTAAGGAACTTCGCGAAAGCGTTGGAAAACCTCCCTCGAAGTACCGACACTGGCCTGGCTGAACGGTTAAGCAAGTATTGTACGGTGGGATTGATCCCGGCTAATTCTTCCTTTGTGGTTTGAGGAGGGATTCGAGAGACAGTGGGAGCCATCCTGTTTAGACAAATTAAAAACCATTCTAAACTTGCAAGAGCATCGTGCTAAGTGTTTCTTCTCTCCCCCTGCAGCGACCAAATCGAAATGACTGGACTTAAGTTACTTCTAGATAAAAACATACTGACAGGGCCAAACTACAAAGATTGGCTCAGGAATGTCAAATTGGCAAACTCTTACGACAAGCTGGGGTATCTTCTTACCACCAAAGCTCCCCCCGTCCCAGGTCCCACCTCCAGCGTCGCGGATAAGGAAATCCGTAAGACTTGGGAGATTGACAGCGCGAAGGCCAGGTGCCTCGTACTTGCCTCGATGGACAACGACCATCAGAGGAGGCACGAGAATATGGATTTGGAATCCATATTTCTTCATACAAAAGAACTGTATGGAGAGCAGTCTCGTATCGCAAGATACGAAGTGTCGAAGAAGTTATTTTCGACTAAGTTGGCCGTCGGATCATCGGTAGCGGACCACGTGCTTAAGATGATTGGCTACACTGAGGAGCTCGCGGAACTTGGGACCACGTTGGATAGTGAACTCTATACGGATATAATTCTCCAGTCCCTTCCATCCACTTACGCCCAGTTCATACTGAATTTCAACTTGCAAGAAAAGGAAGTTGAACTTTCAGAACTCCTCAACCTGCTGAGGAGCGCAGAGGGCACCCTACAGAAGGGTAGGGATACACCCTCTTTGTTTGTAGGAGGATCTTCTTCCTCTAGGTCCAAGGAGAAAGCCAAGGGAAAGAGAAAGAAAGCCCCCGCCAAACCAAGAGGCGGTGTTAGTAAAGTGGGTACGAAGGGAAAGGAAAAGGCAACAAAGATTGCGGGGAAGCTTGTTGGTAAAGAGGAATGCTTCTATTGTCACAAGAGTGGACACTGGAAGAAAGATTGCAGGGCTTGGAAAGCCAGGACACAGGAACTGAAGCAGGTTGCGGCTTCAGCTTCAGGTGTGTATGTTATTGAAAACTGTCTTTCTATAAACTCTACTTCCTGGGTATTGGATACCGGATCAGGATCTCATATCTGTAATTCTTTGCAGGCGTTGAGAAACCGTAGGTTTTTGAAGGCAGGTGACATGACCCTCAGAGTTGCGAACGGAGCTAGCATGGATGCTAAAGCCGTGGGGGACTATCACCTGGGATTGTCAGATGGACATGTTTTGGTTTTGCGTAATTGATTTTTGTACCCAACGCAACTTGTAATATCATTTCTGTATCTTTGGTTTCTAAAGAAGGTTATGAATTTGCGTTTGTAAGTAATGTTGTAAACATTCACCTTAATCAAGTTCTGATTGGGTCAGGTACACTGAGCAATGGTATATACGTATTAAACCAACCACAGATTTTTAATGTCCAGAATACACACAAAAGAAAGTCTCCAGATATCAATCAGGCTTTCTTATGGCATTGTAGACTGGGTCACATCAATGAGACACGGTTGACTAAGTTACATAAAGAAGGATACTTGGATCCGTTCGAGTATCAGTCTTATGCCACTTGTGAATCTTGTCTCATGGGAAAGATGACAAAGACTCCGTTCACTGGACACGGAGAAAGAGCGAGCGAGCTCTTGGGACTCATACACAGTGACGTGTGTGGTCCAATGTCTACACATGCGCGAAGCGGTTATTCATACTTCATTACTTTCACAGACGATTTCTCTAGGTATGGACATGTCTTCTTAATGAAGCACAAATCCGAGGCCTTTGAGAAATTTCGGGATTATAAGAATGAAGTTGAAAAACAAACAGGCAAAAGTATTAAGATCCTAAGATCGGATCGAGGTGGTGAATACTTGAGTGCCGAGTTCCTGGACTATTTAAAAGAGAATGGAATTCTCTCACAGCGTACTCCTCCATACACTCCGCAACATAACGGTGTATCGGAAAGGAGGAATCGAACCCTATTGGATATGGTTCGTTCCATAATGAGTAAGGCTGAGTTACCGCGATCTTTCTGGGGCTATGCACTAGAAGCAGCTGCATATCTCTTGAACAAGGCTCCTACCAAGATTGTGCCTATCACTCCATATCAGATGTGGAGTGGGAAGAAACCCTGTCTTAAGTACCTTAAGATATGGGGATGTCCAGCTTTTGTAAAAAAGCAGCATGCGGACAAGCTCGAGGCACGTTCAGTACAGTGTAAGTTTGTGGGATACCCAAAGAACTCCAGGGGGTATCTGTTCTATTCCGCTGAGGAACAAAAGGTTTTTGTTTCTCAACATGCCCGCTTCTTGGAAACTGAGTTTTTGGAAACCCAGATAAGTGGGAACGCAATAGAACTGGAAGAAATTCCAGAACCACAAGCTATTACTGAAAGCTTGGAAGAGCCAGTAAGTTCAAAAGAACAGGACATTCCTATGCCGCTCCGCAGGAGTAGTAGGCAGTCTCATCCGCCCGAGAGATACTGCGGTTTTCTCATAGACGGGGATAGAGAGGATTGCATCATAGACTATGATGAGCCTACTAGCTTCCAGCAGGCCGTTCAGAGCATTGACTCGGTAAAATGGCTGGATGCAATGCGGACCGAGATGGAGTCCATGTACACCAACAAAGTATGGACGTTGGACATTGCTCCAGACGGGGTAAAACCCGTAGGATGCAAGTGGATCTTCAAAAGGAAGATTGGTGTAGATGGACAGGTTGAGACCTATAAAGCTAGACTTGTAGCAAAGGGTTTCCGTCAAAGACCTGGTTTGGACTATGACGAAACCTTTTCTCCAGTGGCTATGCTGAAATCCATTCGGATCCTTCTTGCCATTGCTGCCTTCCACGATTATGAGATTTGGCAGATGGACGTAAAAACCGCTTTTCTAAATGGAAATTTAGAGGAGTGTGTCTATATGGATCAGCCAGAGGGTTTCATTCAGAGTGGGAGCAGCGGAAAGGTGTGCAAGTTGCTTAAGTCCATCTATGGACTAAAGCAGGCATCGCGGAGTTGGAACATCTGTTTTGATGAGACGGTCAAGGAATTTGACTTTATCAAAAATCCAGATGAACCATGCATCTATAGTAGATTTGTAGCGAGAACTGTAGTATTCCTCGTTTTATACGTAGATGACATTCTCTTAATAGGAAATGACATTCCTATGCTACAATCTGTCAAGGGTTTCTTGTCACACAGGTTCTCCATGAAAGACCTGGGTGATGCCTCTTACATCCTGGGGATCCGGATCCATCGTGATAGATCCAAGAGGATATTAGGACTTTCACAGTCCAGGTACATCGACACCGTACTGAAAAGATTCAGTATGGAAGATTCCAAGCGCGGTAACCTACCGGCTTGTCACGGGATCACCCTCTCTAAAGAGATGTCTCCCAAGACTGATTTGGAGAGGGATCGCATGTCTATTATACCCTACGCTTCTGCGGTAGGCTCTATAATGTATGCGATGTTGTGTACCAGACCGGATGTAGCTTATGCACTGAGTGTAGTAAGCCGGTATCAGTCAAACCCTGGGGAGAAACATTGGATAGCAGTAAAGAACATTCTCAAGTACCTGAGAAGGACTAAGGAGATTTCTTAGTGTATGGCGGAAAAGACCTCCAGATTGAGGCCTTTGCTGACTCCAGCTTCCAGAGTGACAAGGATGATTCCAAGTCCATGTCGGGTTTTGTCTTTACCCTCAATGGAGGGGCGGTGTGTTGGAAGAGTTCCAAACAGGAAACCGTTGCAGACTCGACTATGGAAGCGGAATACATCGCTGCATCTGATGCCGCAAAAGAAGCTGTCTGGATAAGGAAGTTCTTAAAAGAACTTCAGGTGGTTCCGTCCATTGTTGACCCAGTACCTCTGTATTGCGACAACAACGGGGCTATAGCTTTAGCAAAGGAACCCAGGTCCCATCAGAGAACCAGGCACATCTTGAGGCGGTATCACCTGATCAGGGAGATCGTGGATCGCAAGGAGATCGAGGTTCGGAGGGTTGCTTCAGAAGAGAACACTGCAGATCCATTCACCAAGGCCTTACCCTAGACTCAGTTCGAGCGGCTGATCGAGATGATAGGTCTTCGGTACGCCAGTTCATGGCCTTAGTGCAAGTGGGAGATTGTTAGTGTATATGCCCTAGAGGCCATTACTGTATCATACTAGTTTGTATATTACTTGATGGAAGCTTGGGATATTCACCTTGTATAAACAATCTTGCTCAATATAGTAGTATGCTACTTGGTTTGTTTCTACTTCAATGTGTACTTGTGTTTATTTCAGTATATCACTTATACGCATTAGTGGAGCCCTTAGGATCTTTGCTTGATTACCAGCGTTGTGATGGCAGTCACACTAGTGGGGGCTGGGTAATCTATAGGCACATCCTTATACAGGTCCCTAGTCGTAGGACTATCGAGACAGGGCATCGATACTCCGGAGTAGACTAGCGTATGCGCTTCTCATCCCAGTGTGGGAGATGGTCTGTCCCACAGCCATCAGTACGTCGTACTGGAGATAGTATACGGGTGCTCGTTGGGTTACGAGTACACTGGACAGGACTCGTCGGGAACTGACAGGTTGGTATTATACCTATCGTCAGTTATCAGTTCCCAGGTGACATGAGTACAGCTTAGTCCGCTGACTTGATACTGGCACTTCGCCTCGAGTGTGTTCCCACTACACTTTGATCACTACCCTACCACGGCTCAAAGGAGTCGTGCAAACAGGTAGTGGTTGGGTGCAGTCCCGAAGCACTTGGAGACAGTGACGGTTAGACAGGATTCGTCTCTCCCGGTATTGGGGGTTGACATCGCGCTGTGTCTAGGAGAGCCATTACACGAGTAGTCCCTGGCCAGGGCAAGCGAGATATACTGGTAGGTTTCCGGTGTTATCTCAGGGTGTTTTGGGCTTCACTCCGACACGACTTGTACCGCTATTGGGGGACTGACGTTTTACCGCCCCCTAGGCCCGACATGCGATGTATCAGACGAACAGACCGGACTGTACGGAGAATGTCACATTCAGACTCAGTAGGAGTTCAGATGGGGTTTCACCTCGTCAGCCTTCTTGTCGGCATCTACCTGGGGACCGTTACGCACAGCTAGTGCCGCTTGCGGTCTGTGGTTAAACCCACTGCCAGCGTAGTGTCGAGTCTTTAGAGTCCCACACAGAGGGTATTCGCCTCTGGGCAAAACAGAGTAGAGGTCGCATGGTTTTGCGACAGGGTTCGTTCTCATCCGCGCACTTGTGCACGTTTGGAGTCCGTACGGATTATACTGGCAGGCTCTGGTTTGAGCCAGATACTGGTATATGTTTTGGGGGTTGCTTTTATCTCTTGGTATTCTTGTTCCTCGGAACGAGAATGCAGGTGTGTATGCACAGTTGCTTGAGGCGGAGGATGAGGTTTTTCATTAGGGTTTCGGAACGGGTGCGTATGCACAGTTGACAGTCTTCATTTTCCAAACCCTAATGGATTTATAAATTATCTATTAATAATAGTAATTAAATGAGAATTTTGTTATGGTTGATTTTGTTGACTTGTTGACCATGGTTGACTTGTTGACCATGGTTGAATGTTGACCACCATCATGCTTTAAAAAGTCCTCCTTGATTTATGCTTACATGAAGCATGGTAGTGGTCATTCCAAATTACCATCAACTATTCTCATTTTCAATTATTATTATTAGATAATTCTTTTCTTTTGGCATTATGGTTGCAAGAAAGAAAAGATTGCTCATTATCTCATTTAGCTTCTCTCTCCTCTCTTCATCTTCTTCTTCCTCTAGCAAAGAGAAACCATCTCATGTGTTGAGAATCCTTCTCTTTAAAAAGGAAAAGCAAACCCTAGTCACTCTCTACTCATTCTAGGTTCAAGGTTTAGCAAGCCGGAAACCCTAGTTCACTCAAAGATCGAGGAAGAGCCCAAAGGTCGAACCTTCGAGGTGGATCCATCTTCGACGGAAGAAGGCGACAAGAAGAGAACCATCAACCTCTACAAGGTTTAAAGAAGAAGGAGTTCAAGTATAGGTATAACCATCTTCCATAGTAGCTAACTCTCTTTAGCAAGAATGCTAGTTTAGTTTAGACACGATCCCGACCTTGTTTAGTCCATGTTGCCTCTTGCGATAAAAATTTGTTTTTTATACCGTTTCCGCCTCCCCGTAAGAACCGGGGGTCGCAATATGGACTTACACACGTGTGGGTGCCCAAAATCTGTTTTGACTTGGCTTTGTTCTCTTTATTTTGAGGAATTTATCCGAGGGTCACGTGGGAGCACGTGACCCCATCTCATTCATTCTTTTTTTGATCATTGAGGGGAGGGTCACGTGTTGCCACGTGATCATATTAGGTACTTGATCTTTTTACGTGCATGAAAAGTCTAAGTCCCTTATTTAAGAATTAAATTCTTTTGTAGGGTTAAACCCTAATTTTATTTAGAGAAATTAAATTCCTATGTATTTGGAAGAATTAAATTCTTTAAACTCAATTCTCCCTCTAAGTTTTGGATCTGCATGGCAGAATCTCCCCGATGAAAATTAAATTCTCAACTTTATGGAGAGATCTGCTTCTGTAGATCTTCAACCATGAAGAAGAACTAAGTTCTTATATTAAGGGTTAAACCCTATCTTTATTGGAGGAATTAAATTCCTATGTACTTTGTGGGAGAATAAAATCCTCTGAACTCAGGTCCTCCCTTAGGCTTTAGATCTGCATGGCAGAATCCTTCCGATGAGAATTAAATTCTCAACTTATGGGGAGATCTGCTTCTGCAGATCATCAACCAAAGGAAGAACTAAGTTCTTATTCAGAAGAGTTAAACTCTTAGTTTGAGAATTAAATTCTCTTTTTGTTTCATGGGAGCTTATAGAATGATCTCCTTCCCTCTCTTACCCAGGGTTTCTTTCTTTTCTGAGGAAATCTTCTTTTCTCTCTGGAGAATTAAATTCTCTTCTTTTTTTCTCTGTTGTTCTATATCTTTGTTCTCTTCTTGGCTCCTATTTATAGGAGAAAGAAAAGAATCAGTTTGTTTAGTCAATCTTTCATTGAAAGATTTTATTGATTTTATAACCAACATGATCTGTTAGATCACTCGGTGAATTTTATTCACCATTGGATTTTTAATCCAAAAGATATTTTGTTTGTTGTTCCTGGAGGATTTTAGGAATATCTTTCCTTGTATAGAATATTTCTATAAATTAGTGATTTTTAATCAATATTGGATTTTTAATCTAATGGTGCTCCACTTTACAGAGCGCAATCTTTTTGTTTGAAAAGGTCTAGGGAAATATTAGGGTTTTTGATTTCCCTTAATTAGAATTTAAATCTATTAGTTCAGAAGGTCTAAGAGCCTATCACGTGTTAGCACGTGACCCCACTGATTGATTATTTAATTAGAATTTAATTCTATTAGTTCAGAGATTTTAGGAACCCATCACGTGTTGGCACGTGCCCCCCCGTCACGTGTGGGCACGTGATGCCCCATTTAGGGTTTTCTTTCTTTGTTGTTTCATTATACCTTTTAATTCCTTTCTGTGGGTTTAAAGGCCCATCACGTGTGGGCACGTGACCCCTTTTGATCAGAATTTAATTCTATTAGTTCAAAGGGTTCAGGAACCCATCACGTGCTGGCACGTGACCCCATCTCAAATTGTGTATCCCAGCGCCTATAACTTTGGTCGTAGAAGGTCACATGTCCCTACGTGATGCCCGATCATGTGTGGACACGTGATGCTCCTCCTATGTATTTCCTTGCTTCTTTATTCAATTCCCATGAGGGAACAAATACCCCCACAGTGTTGTGCTCACGTGTTTTTACGTGAGTGCAACGCTGTCACTCTTGTGGCCGTTGGATCTGCCTAAGGAACATGGAAGATGAACCGTTTCCCATCGCCTCCTATAAATGCAAGTGTCTCTTCAGAAGAGACTCCACTCTTTCATCTTCTTACTTGTTCATTTTTCATTGAGAATTTAATTCTCCTCCTCAGAGCTCAGTTCTCTGTTCCAAAAATTTCAGAGTTTAACTCTGTCCAAGATAGAATCTTTTCTTCAGGTAATGAGTTTGAACGATCGAAGAACTTTTATCACAATTCTCTTTGGATTTTATGTTAGTTATATGTATGCCCTAGAGGCCATTACTATACATAGGATGTATATTGTAGTGGATGCTTGGACATATATAGGGAGGACTTTGTTGCTCGACATGATAGTATGCTATCTGGTTGCTCTTTACCTTAACGTGTACACTGATTGTCTCTCTGTTACATGTTGGTAAAGCCTTTAGGATGTGTACTTGACTACCTGGACTATGATGCGGATCATACTAGTGGGGACATGGTAGTCCATAAGTACATCCTTCAAGGTCCCTAGTCGTGGGTATATCGATACGGGGCATCGATATACCAGAGTAAACTAGCGTATACCTTCTCGACCCATGCAGATGGGCGATGGATGATCCCATATCCATTGGTGTTTGACATCAGAGATGATATACGGGTGCTCAGTAGAGACTGGGTACACTGGACGGACTCGCCGAGAACTCCCAGATGGTATTATACCTTACGTCTGATGGCAGTTCTCTGGTGACACTGGTACAGGTTAGTCTGTAGACCCGAGATCGTCATAGAGTCTTGTGTGATTCCCACTGTGCTTTGATTTCCACCTTACCACGTCCAAGAGGGCATGCAAAACGGTGGTTTTTGGGTACAGTCCCGAATCATATGGAGGCAATGAGCGATAGGAGGGGATTCGTCTCTCCCGGTATAGGGAGTTGATGTTGCGCTGTGTTCGATTGGCTATAACCGGAAATCCCTGGCCAGGGTTGCTGAGATTTACTGGTAAGTGTTACCAATAGTTTCTCGAACTGTTATAGACCTCATATCGACACGACTTATCGAGCTATTGGGGTCTGTCGTTTACCACCCCTAGACGAGATATGCGACATATCAGACGACGAGACCGGACTATACGGTAAGTGTTACTGGTTGGATTCACAGGAGTGTGAGCGGGCTTGCTCGTTGATCTTCTGATCGCTCAATACCCGGGTGGCCGTTACGTTTAGCAGACTGCTTTCGGCTTGTGGGTGTTTGATATGATCATCACCTGCTGCCGGCGTATTGACGAGTCTTTAGAGTCCTACACAGAGGTTTCCTGGCTCAAGCGAAATGAAATAGGAGCGCATATGAGATATGTGTGGGACCGAGAATAATGCGTGTATGTGATACCATATTCTATTCTCACGATGAATGTATCGATTGGTTGTCTGCGATATAACCTAGTTATCGAATCGAGGATTGATTCGATAAGTCGATACATTGGATATTAGTCGGTCATATGCGATATGACCGGATCGTTAAATCAAGTGTTGATTTAATGATTTAATGTATAATTATATATTTGATATATTACTTTACATTAACTAGTATTGGTTCACTTAAGATGGATTTTCTCACCTGATGTGCACTTTGTATATATGATATAGTTTTGTGCACTAGTTTGTATCATGTTTGATGATACATGCAAACTTTGGTGTGTATGATTAAACCATGATTAGGTTAATGGTTAGGGTTTTGATTTACTTATTTATTTATTCTTTTCATTTATTTTTAGGCAAGAAAATAAAATGGTGGCTTTTTGTTTTATACTTGAAGCTTCATGAAGCTTTGAAAAAGCTTTGACCATTTTGTTTCTTTCCTTAACCCTAACCATTTACTTTAACCCTAATTTATTCTCTACACTTGTTAACTCACCCATGGTTGCTAAATGATAACCATCACTTCATTTTCTTTTTGGAATTAATTCATTCTTATTTCTTCTTCTTCTTCTTCTTCAAGTAAAGAAAAGAAAAAGCTTTCTAGAAAAATGTCAAGTGATGAAATCAAGTGAGAAATCCAAATCCAAAGTGAACCCACTTCCTATTTCTTCATCTTCTACCACTTTTCATATAGTATAGGGTGTTTTCTTCACAAGTTTCATGACTTGGTGAAGATGGAGCTCGAGTTAGAGTCGCCTCGACGTAGATCATCTTCGGCATCGAAGTCAATGACCTAGCCCGACCATTTCTCCGATGAAATCAACGGTAGATTCCGGGATCCGATGATCGCAGCGAAGGGACACCGTGACGGAGCTATGGAGGTGGAGGACCGGATCTACAAAGGTTGTATTTTCGGTTTACTCTTAGTTAAGTTATTAACTTATATCGTTGTTTCGCCTAATATCCAGTTAACGATTTATATTAGGGTTTCTCGGCACCTAAATTTTTGAATTTGGCATGGTTGATGCCTTGTGGGACCTCTTGAGTGTGCCTAGGAACCCTACATTTTAAATCCACACCAAGGGTTTCTCCCTATATAAAAAAACTCATCTTTCTGATGTCCTAAGAACGCTGAATCTTTAGGTAGCAAACCCCAAACGTTGGCCATTTTCTGATTTCAGGGGTTTTGATGATTGTACTTGTTTTCCTTCTGGAATTTAATTCCATTTCAAAGAGCTTAGCTCTGAAAATTTTCTTGGAATTTAATTCCTCTGTTCAATCAGGAATTTAATTCCTTCAGAGAACTTAGTTCTTAAAAGAAAACTTCTTGGGATTTTTTTTATCCTGAGTTGTTCTTGCAAAAATAATTTAGGAGAGATCCTTCTCGATTTGCACAGAGTTTCTGCAATGGGTTTTCTCTTTGGAGGAATGTGTAGAGTTGTTTGAATTTATTGATAATCTTCCTTTTGTTCTTATGATGATTGCTCAACCTCATTATTAGTGAGCCGCCATATTGATTTTGTGGGGCCCCTGTGTTTTGCAACCAATGATCCCATGAAATAAGTGGCTTGTTGTTTTCTTCCACTATCTTTATATAAATAGATATATATATATACACGTGGGGGTTTTATTAACAGTTTCCCCTTCCTTTGTTTCAGGAACAATGGCTTCTCTTCCATACTTCCCTTTTACCCGCTCGATTGCTGCCTTTCCTCAGTCACCGTCTGACGAAGAGGCGATGGCGATGATTAGAGCCCATGACCCAGATCGCACCAGTCTGCTTTTATGGGGAACCTGGTACGGTCATATCATCCGGGGTCGCCGAAGTTTTATTTGCGGGGAGCCGATAGAACCTCTTCGTCCTATATTGCCGATGGAACGCCTACAGACTGCTTATGCAGTAGAAGTGACCAATTGGACTCTTTCGGGCCGGCTAGAGCCCTCTACTTCTGGGATACCTAACCAGCCCCTGCCAGCTATAGACATATTGGGACGTCGGATTTGCCAAGGTGAAGCTCGACCTTGGGGGCAAGTTTATAAAGTGGGTATCACCCCCCGGCACCCAGTGGGCTACCTTATTTGGGCTCGCTATATTTTTTCTGCCCACCGTGCAAGACTGCAGAAGGTTGGACTATATCAGGCGGTGTATGCATCGCTCTTTCATTACCATGCTCCCCACGTTTGGTGGATCAAAGCTTTCTTGAACCAGTGGAATCTGCTCACCAATACCTTCCTGCTAGGGGATCGAGAATTGTCTATCTCATTGGATGAATTCCGTGAGATTTTAGGACTGCCCATCAGGGGGGAGCATTATGAGGAACTGCTGCCTCCAGATGAATACGTTTTCTCTACCATACCGGCTATGCTCGATGGTCTGACAACCGAAACCGCCGTTCGTCATAGGTATCCCAGTCTGATCAAGGCCCTGGGAATTTTTGACAGATTATTTGCGAAGTCAGAAGGGCAAGGTGTCACTTTCGAGAGCTTTATCGCCTGTTTTAT
This sequence comes from Agapanthus africanus, assembly GCA_030015575.1. Classification (NCBI taxonomy): domain Eukaryota; kingdom Viridiplantae; phylum Streptophyta; class Magnoliopsida; order Asparagales; family Amaryllidaceae; genus Agapanthus; species Agapanthus africanus. Next base: position 822,077,118 of record CM057338.1, on the reverse strand, counting down.
TCGGGGGGATATTTTATCCAAGGAGGCCCCGAAGTTTGCGAGCATTGACGACCCTTTTGGGTTCGTGTTGAATAAACCGCCGGCCAAAGAAGAAGATCTACCGCAGTTCTACATTCCGATCATGTCGGCCGTGTCTTTTGATGCAATTGCGGCCCCTGGCATAGACGAAGAGACCTTCTTCGTTGACTTTATTAGCCTTTGGCTCGGCTGGTTTGTGATACCGTCACACCGACGCTTCATGAGAGCTTCCGTCTTTTATCCCGCCCATCATGTAGCTGAAGGGGAAAAGTTGGCCATCGGTATCGCGGGACTATCTCATCTTTATCACGGGTTAAGTGTTGCGGCCAATACTTCGGCTCCAGGTGTAGATGTTGTGAATCTTCCCCTTCATTACTTCACATCTTGGATTGAAATGCACATGCTGGGGGCATCGCGGCACATCAACGGCCGAAATTCTATGATTCCTACACTTTCCCCCGAGTTATGAGATTGGTGGATGCCTCCACTCCTGATCCAACTCAATTAGGGGCCCTCCGTGTTCTTCTCAATACATATACCCACGAGGGAGGAATGCTGTTTATTGATCGTGTTCTTTCTGCTCCGGTGGGGCCTGTCTAGCAGTTGTTCGACTTGTCAAAAGGGGAAGCACCCTCTTTAAAGCCTAGGGAGATCATGCATCTGTACTCGATTAGGCCGGGCTAATTGGTGTTTCGCTAGAATGATACGGCTCTCCTTATACGGTATAATCCGCACCGCTTTGTTCGGCAACTGGGCTATGATCAGGACGTCCCTTTTGAAGCTTTCTTGGTTGAGCCTACTTCATCGTTAGAAGTTAGTTGCGATGTTATTCATCATTTTATGCGGCTAAATACTGGCTCCGTATTCATGATCCCAGAACCTAACTATCTCCCCTGGTTTGTGGGCTCCTTTATGGGCTGTTATCGCCACCGGGTTGGTCCTATTATTGCCGAGGAAAGGTGAGTGCTCTTTGAATATAAAACTCCTGCCCCAACTCAAGCTGCTCACGTTTCGTTGCGACCGTGGTCAGTCATTCGCCCTCTTTTGAGGGATGATGGTGCGGTCGTCATCTCGCAGGCCACAGATACCGAGTCGATTCCTCCCACTGTAGGGATGCCGATGCGTACTACAGCTCGGGCAAAGGCTTCCGTCAAGGTGCTAGCGGTAGTTCCATCAGTTGCAGTGTCATCGATGGCAGTGTCATCATTAGTAGCACCGCCAAGAGAGGATACTAAAGGCGAAGTAGGTCAACGTCGCACCAAAGTACCGAGGGGAAAGAAGCGATAGTCTTCTGGTGTTAGTTCCGGGTTAAAGAGGCAAAAGAAGACGGTCACCAATCTGCTCGACTTTTTAGTGGAATCCGAGCCTATCTTTCAAGATGAACCAATAGCTATGCAAGAGCCGGATGGTGGTCTTCTTTTTCCAGGTTTATCTGCCGAGAAAGCCGCACAATTGGCTGAGGCTATAAGACGCTCCCATGATGAGACTGAAAATGTGAGGGTCCCAAAGAGGCCTTATCCTGCTGTCATCTTCTATGAAGATCCTCCATCGATATGGAGTATATTTATAGGTCCTTTGGAAGAGGGAGGCGAGATAGCCCTTAAGCGGCCTATCTCGGCTGATACCGAAGATGCGCTGTCATTGTGGACTGGTGGCCACGAGTCTACCCTCGAACCCTGACGAGCATACCTCCTCAGGTAGGAACGTCGGCTTGAAAAAGCTATATTAGAGGCATCCTGGCGTATCAGTATGCATGATTTCTATATTTTTCCTTTGGAAAATAATTTGTTTCGCTTTATACGTCTTCTTATCTTCGTAAAACTTTTGCAGGGACTTCAGCCATGACAGAGGATCTGAGTTCGAGTCGCGCCTTGACCATAAACTCTGTAAACATCCCCGATGAGACACCAGTAAGTGTGGAGGGGGTCGATACAGCTGTTCTTCCTGCCACGGAGCTTCCATTGGTGGCTTCCGTTCTCCCGGTGCTTGCTCTCCCAGAAGAGGCATCTTCATTGGCCGCAGATTCAATGGATCTTTCCGGTGATGGCCCGGAGACTGTGGAACAGGTAGTCAAGGCCACCGTCCTTTCATTGGAGCCTACAGCAGTGGCCGCTGCTCCTCAATTGGAAGCTGTTATACCGGCCTGTGTCCCCGATGATGCGCCCGAAGGTACAGAGGAAGCTGCCGAAGCGGCTATCCCTCCTGTTCAAAGCGGGAGGAGCATCGAAGGTAGCCTTCTGTATTTTATTTTAATAATCTCTTCATCATCTGAACCTTTCTGTCTTTTAAGAATTACGCCGGTTGGCAGCGTCTATCGCTGATCTGTCTCCTTGAAAATCCTTTCAGCGTTTGCTAGAGATGGCTGCTCTGCAGGCAATATCCCCTCAACGCATCATCCTCTCTTCCAGGCAAGATTAGTGTTATTTGTCCTTTTGATGGCATTATTATTATTTTGTATAATGTTGCCGATGTCTTCTGTAGTTCTGGAAGCCGACGATGAAGTTGAGATCCTTGATGGCCCTGGAGATTCGTCTAGCCCTCCTTGCATGACCGTGGGTAAGTAAAGTTTCGACGCTGTTCCATCTGCTCTTTGGTTGCAAGTCTCGTTTATTGTTTATAAATCTTAACAGCTTTGCCAGTTCTTACCACGCTGGAATCTCGCATCATCATGCTACCCGGCCCCTATGCTCTACGTGCCTCTGAACGGATGGCAAAGCTAAGCCTTCACTCTTTGTCAGCCCTGATCGAAGACCTTCGTGCTGGTAGCTTGATCACGGCCGAAGAATTTTCTGCCGAAGCCAACAGTTCTCTCCCCTTTCTTGCTGCTTACCATAGTGAAACATTGGTGCAAGTCTGGGTTGAGTTTTGTCGTCGGATGGAGGCTTGCTTGCATTGTCTTGAATGTACACGCCTTCCTTCAGAGCTTGTGGCTGCAAAGGCGAGCTTGCGGGGGCTGATTGAACGGTGCGTCGCAAATATGCTGTCATGCGAGAAGAGGCTCAGCCGAAAATTTTCAAAGAGGAAGCTAGCTTCAAATGCGCTGGGGGAACTTCAGGCTGAACTTACGGCCAAGACCACTCGTGCGTATGAACTCTGGCGGGTGCTTCAAGAAGATATCAGGGAAGTGGTAGCTATTGATAAAGCCGTCATTTTTACCCGCGAGATGGTTGAAGCTCAAAAAGTCACTGAACAGGAGCTTGAAAGTCGGCTTGCCTCGTACCAGGCCAAACAGTCTCAAGCGGAGGCCCGTCTCGTAGCGATAACAAATTATGAAGGCGATGCCCAGCGGAAAAAGGATGAACTGACAAATCTGTTAAATCGTCCGCCGGCTTGAAAAATTGTATATTTTTCCTTTTATTCTTCTTTTGTACATACTCCTGAATGAGAGTATTTTTTTATTCTTTCATAGATTGTAATTTTTATTCATTTTGATTCACGAATAAAAGACATATTTTTCTTATCTCCCTCTGTCATTTTTCCTCTTTGTTGTATTGTCGCTATGTTACTCTGGCGAGCGTAGAGAATATTTCATCCTAGCCTTCTTCCAGGTTATCGATGGCTTAGGAAGCGGGTTAAGGTCTGCTGCCTAAGACTTTCCAACTTTATGAATCGTGAGGATCTCATAAAGAATTTTCTCCCTACGAGTCGAGAGGATCCCGTAGGTGTATTTTCTCCTTAGAAGTCGTGAGGACTACTAAGTGTGTGTTTTCTCTTAAGAGTCGTAAGGATCTCACAAGAGAATTTTCTTCCTTACAAGTCGAGAGGATTTATAAGTGGTTGTTTCCTTTCTTGTCGATGTTTGACTTAGGAGAGTGTAGCCTGTAGAAAATCTACCTTAACCTTTCTGCGAGGCAATTATGGCTTGGGAGACAGTGTTAAGATTTTCCACCTAAGACTTTTCAATTTCATGAGCCATGAGGGTCTCATAAAGAATTTTCTTGCTACAGTTCGAGAGGATCCCGTATGTGTATTTTCTCCTTAGGAATCGTGAGGATCCCTAAGTATGTTTTCTCTTGAGAGTCATAAGGATCTCACAAGAGAATTTTCTCCTTACAAGTCAAGAGGACTCGTAAGTGATTGATGAGTTGACCTGCTCCCGAGTCAAAGCATTGCTTTGACGGGGAGTTTCGAAGGTTTACTCTGGCTGTTTCCCACGGAGTCAGGATTGACTTTGGCCGTGTTCTACAGGGCCAGGAGGGGTTGACTTTATCCGCATTTCACGGAGTCAGGGGTTGACTTTATCCGCATTTCACGGAGTCGGGGGTTGACTTCATCCGCATTTCACGGAGTCAGGAGTTGACCTCATCCACATTTCACGGAGTCAGGAGTTGACTTTATCCGCATTTCACGGAGTCAGGAGTTGCTCTGGCCGTTTCCCACGGGGTCAGGATTGACATTAGCCGTGTTCTACAGGACTAGGAGGTGCTCTGGGTGTTTCCTACGGGGTCAGGATTGACATTAGCCGTGTTCTACAGGACCAGGATGTGCTTTGCGCATTTCCCACAGGGTCTGGATTGACATTAGCCATGTTTTACGGGACCAGGATTTTCTCTGGGCGTTTCCCACGGGGTCAGGATTGACGTTAGCCGTGTTCTACGGGACCAGGAGGTGCTCTGGGCATTTCCTACGGGTCAAGATTGACTTTAGCCGTGTTCTACGGGACCAGGATGTGATCTGGGCGTTTCCCACGGGGTCAGGATTGACATTAGCCATGTTCTACGGGACCAAGATTTGCTCTGGGTGTTTCCTATGGGGTCAGGATTGACGTTAGCTGTGTTCTACGGGATCAGGAGGTGCTCCGGGCGTTTCCCACGGCGTCAAGATTGACTTTAGCCGTGTTCTACGGGACCAGGAGGTGCTCCCTCGGTTGTCTGTGAACCGTCGAGGTTTGGAATAGGGACTTTGCCATGGCTCCAAGGTTGATTGTCGCGTCTGAATCCTGCTGGAATGAGGAGGAACGCTGTTGGTGATTTCTAGGCTGTCTGTGAACCGTAGAGTCTTGGGACTAGGGACTTTGCTATGGCTCCGAGATTGATTGTCGCGTCTGAATCCTGCTGGAATGAGGAGGAACACTGTTAGTGATCTCTAGGCTGTCTGTGAACCGTAGAGTCTTGGAGCTAGGGACTTTGCCATGGCTCCGAGATTGATTGTCGCATCTGAATCCTGCTGGAATGAGGAGAAACGCTGTTGGTGATCTCTCGAGATGCAGATGTTGCCATCGAGACTTGGCTCTCTTTCTGATGGAGCCTGGTGGGATGATATGATCCTCTCTTTGTTTGTGCCCCTGGATTGTATACAGGGATCGATGTGTGTTGGATATATGTATGCCCTAAAGGCCATTATATGTATAGTGGATGCTTGGACATGTGTATATATATATATATATATATATATATATATATATATATGGAATATGGATTACTTTCTTGCTCGACATGATAGTATGCTATCTGGTTTACTTTATCTGACATGTAGACTTGATCATGCTTTTATTCATTTGCACATGTTGATAAAGCCCTGAGGATATTTGCTTGACTACTGTGACTATGATGCGGATCATACTAGTGGGACACGTATAGTTTATAAGCATATCCTTGAATTGTTCCTAGTCGTGGGTGTATCGAGAGGGGGCATCGATATTCCAGAGTAGACTAGCATATACTATTCTTGTCCGATGTGATGGGCGATGGATGATCCCATATCCATTCGGTGTGCTGACACCAAAGAATATATACGGGTGCTCAGTGTAGACTGGGCACACTGAACAGACTCGTCGAGAACTCCTATGTGGTATTATATCTATCGTCGGATAGCAGTTCTCAGGTAACACTGGTACAGGTTAGTCTGTAGACCCAAGATCGTCATAGAGTCTTGTATGTCCTCCCACTGTACTTTGATCTCCACCCTACCATGGCTCTACTAAGTCGTGCAAACATGTGGACTTTGGGTACAGTCTCGAGACATATGGAGGCAATGAGCGATAGGAGGGGTTTCGTCTCTCCCGGTATTAGGGGTTGATGTTGTGCTATGCTCGATTGGCTATAACAGGAAGTCCCGGGCCAGGGCTGCTGAGATTTACTGATAAGTGTTATCAGTAGTTTCTCGATCTGTTATGAGCTATACACCAACATGACTTATTGAGTTATTGGGGTCGACGATACCATACCAAGACACGATATGCAACATATCTGACGAGGAGACCGGACTGTACGGTAAGTGTTGCCAGTTGGCTCGACGGGAGTTTTTGACAGCTTTGTTGGTTTTCTTCTGATCGCTCAATACCCGGGTGGCCGTTATTTTTAGCTGACCGCTTGCGGCTTGTAGGTATTTGATATGATCATTACCTACTGCCGGCATATTGACGAGTCTTAGAGTCCCACACAGGAGTTCCCTAGCCCAGGAGAAATGATGCGGTGTGCATATGTGATATGCACTGGGACCCGATTAAATACGTGCATGTGATACCGTATTTTAGTCGGGCGTTTTTCTATTGGTCGGGTCGTATTTGATATGACCGATTTGTTAAATCAAGTGTTGATTTAACAATTGACTTTTATTTTAATTTCTTTATTAAACCCATTTCTTTTTATGAGGTGTATGCATGCATGTATGCACATGTTGATGTGCATGGACACATACATGCATACAAAGTATCATGGTTGATGATACACCTTTGATGGCAATACAAGACTCACATGGAACTTATATTTATATATATTCATTTGCATTTAAGTTAAAAGAAAAAGAAAAAGGAAATATTAATCCATGGTTATCTTTCTACACTCTTCTTGAAGTTGACCACACTTCCCCTATTTTTTAACCTTGGATTAGTTTTCCTTTTGCCTTTTAACTCATGTGCAATAATATCTAGATATTATTAGTTACCATGGTTTGTTGAGAGAAAGAAAATATATATCATTTTCTTTTCTTTTTCTTCATAATCTTTTGGTATTATCTTGAGCTCTTGAGTTTCCTTCTTCTTCCTCCTCATTCTCCAAGCTCTCTTGAGTTTTATATAGAGTGAGGGTATAAAAAAGAAAGGGTTTTGATTAGAGAAAACAAACCACCTCTTCATTCTACTCTAATCTAGCCAATTAGTTTAGAGTGTTTAGCTTCATCTTCTTCTTTGATCAAGTGGAGCTAAGAGCATGGACAAAGTGAACTTCGGGTGGATCATCGTGGACAAAGGAGCTCACTTGCAAGCTTTTTCAACTCTAAACAGTCCTAGGAGTCACTACAAAGTGAACTATAAAGGTTGTATTCCTTTCACTTAGTGGTAATATGGTTTTTGTATGTGATACTTTAGTTGTTACCCTAGTATTCTAGTTAAAGATCCTTGCTTTGTTTGCTTAGCACCTCTTTATTTTTAAAAGTAGCATGTGTGATGCTTCCATATTTACAGTAGGTGCTAGGGAACCCTAACAAAGGTATCAGAGCCAAGCTAGAATTCTTGACACGGTATTAGAACTATTATGAAAACGAAATCGGCTCCGAAAATACGGTATTATGAAACCCTAATCTAGCTCTCTGTAAATTTTTTAAAAAGTCGTCTAAATTTTTTTTAAACAACTGCAGAAGACTTTTTGGGACAATATAAGAACACAGGGGAAATACGGAGGGGATTGCTCGGATTTTGGCCGAGCACGAGGCCCCCAAAACCGAGCAGGCCGGCCCCCTAGGCTCCAATCCCCCTGTATTGCTTCAGTGCTCTATTGTCTTCATTTTGGGTTTCTAGTATTGTTTGCTTAGCCCAATTTTCATTTGATGATTATTTTGTTTATGGGCTAATTCGTAGTGCTTCATAGTCGTAAATTCTAGCACTGTATTGGTAACCTTGACAATGTTTAGCAGTTCGAACGAACTTCAAAACCCCACATCTTGACCCCACCGAAATTTCTAAGTGTTGTCTTTTTCCTAAGTTACCTTTGTATTCAATAGTCACGCAAGTGTTCCTATGGGACCTCTAGAAGAACATAATAACCTTAACTCGATTCTATGCCCACGGAACCGCGATCGAACCTTCGGGTTTGCCGTAGTTCCATGGTGTCATTGGTGAGGCGTTGGTTAACCCCTTCTATGGTTGGACCATAGATACTGTGGCGCGATTTTGGGTATTTGTAACTTTGCTCAAGTGTTGAGATCTTTGGGTATGGGTGTATGTTGATTCGATCGAAACGTTAAACATCGTCTTGATATTTGAGATTGTGATAATTGCAATTGTTGTTTTTCACTTTCTTTTCTGCGGCCGTAAGTGTAGTATGTGGCGTATCACCGGTTTCATTGCTATACATCAACGACAATCGAGATACGCATACTTGCTTACGTTGATGATATGAGATATTATGTGTTACTGAGATATGATTTGCAGGATTGTCGCGATCGAATAGCCGGGAGTTTTATGTGAGATGAGAGTGTTTATTTTCATTCATGTAAAAATAAATTGTATGTAATATTCTTTTATTTGGGAACTTCCGGGTTGAGGATGATGTCACCATTATTGTATATTATTTACTTTTCCGCATTAGGATAGACCCAAAGAGGGGAGCATAAGTGATCGGGTTCTAGGGTTCAGTAGGAGGCCATCTCGAGGAGTCGAGACCGGGTCTTCTAAACTCTAGAATTGGCAGGATCACTTGCTGCTCTCGTAGGGGTCTAGGGGTGTGGGCTTGGCTATTCATCGCGACCGTGGAATCCGTATTTTCTATTGCTGGCTGAATACAAAATACGGACCTCCTAGATATCCTTTTCATTTTCATATGTGCTTCTGCTGCTGTTGATATTCTGTAATGTGATTATTTAGTATATGAGACGAATGGATTATTATTATATATATGATATATAATAAACATTGCTTATATTTTACACCCGCGCTAGTCCCGCCCCGTTATGCCGTTAGTTAAGTAACCTAACGGCGCATAACGGGACACTGTGGCGAATGCGGATGGTATAAGTATACGTTCTATTTTCGTTTCTTTTCTGTGATGGCTTAGGAACTTAAATGATGGGACTACATTAATAAGATTAATGTAAAGTAAAAGAAACCTTAAAGATGTTGTAGAATCGAATTTGAAATCCATTCGGCCTTTTTATGAAAAATGCAAGTTTCAAAAGATGCGGAGCTTAATCCACTCCTTTTCTAAACTGTTTTGATTCTACAACGAGATCAAGTTCAAAGCGTTAAAGGTTTTCATAAAAATCATCCGCAACCCTCCGTCATTTTAGGAAGCAGAGTACTTAGTATTCGTGCTATGTATTTTGATCATAGTCAAGGCGTAGTGTACGGTAGCTAAGTGATGTCTTCCTACAAAGCATATGATGCGATCAGTTAGGACATTCATGTGATTATGTTGATCATAGTCAAGGGTCATATGGGTGGGTCTAGTTAATCTCGAAATGATGGGTAGAACTTGACTAGTACTTATGATATGTTGACCATAGCCAAGGTCATACGTAACTAGGGGTAAAAACCATATCGGGAGTTTCAAGAGTTGAAATTTGCAATGGATTGCATACTATCTATATGATAGTTGGATCTCGATCCCACTGAGTAAGAGTTACTCCCAGGAGAGTTTTGCACTTTACAATTAGCTAATCCAGTAGGTGTCTAGAAAGGTGTCAACGGGGTTTGACCTCTGGGAAAACAAGGTTTATTTTAATTAGGTCTATGCAAAAGCATGGGGAACCTCCCTCAAATTACCGACATTGGCCTGGCTGACCGGTTAGCGAAACTGTAGAATGTAATTAATCCTGGCTAGTTTTCTTTTCAGGTTTTGAAAGAAAATTTGATAAAAGAAGTAGGAGACATCGATTAGATAAGATAATAACCAATCTAATTCTTTACAAGAGCATTTCGCTGAGTGTATTCTTTTCTCTCTCCTAATGGCAGATATCGATGACGGGACTTAAGCTTCTACTAGAGTAAAACAAACTGACAGGACCGAACTATAAAGAATGGTTGAGGAACTTGAACATTGCACTCACATATCATAAAGTATCATATGTCCTCACCACCAAAGCCCCACCCGTCCCAGGACCTGAATCATATGTTTCGGATAGGGGGATCCGAAAAATATAGGATATTGACTGCAACACGGCCAAGTGCCTCGCGCTTGCTTCTATGGACAACATCCATCAGAAACAGCATGAGAAGATGGATGTCCAATCCATCTTTCTTCATACAAAGGAGTTGTATGAAGAGCAATCTCGTACTTTGAGATACGAGGCGTCTAGAAAGTTGTTTCAAATGCGAATGGCCTTGGGTGCATCAGTAGGAGACTATGTCCTGAAGATGATTGGTCTTATAGAAGAACTTGAGGAACTGGGATGGACTATGGATAATGAGCAATATACAGATGTTGTTCTGTAATCTCTCTCCCCCGCCTTTGCTCCGTTCATAGTGAATTTCAATATGAACGATTTGGAGAAATCATTGCCTGAACTTCTCAATATGTTGAGAAGTGCAGAGAGCACGCTGAAAACAGCGAAGACTCCCGCTCTGCTTGCTGGGCCATCTTCCTCTTCCGTCTCAAAAGCCAAGGCCAAGGGAAAGAAGAAGAAGAAACCCATCAAACCGAAAGGTGGAGCTAAAAAGGCGAAGGGGAAAGGCACATCTGGGGCTGCGGGAAGTGGAAAATTGGAATGTTTTTACTGCCACAAGTCGGGACATTGGACACGCAACTGTGCTGTGTATCTTGCTGATCTCAAGAAGAAGAAGCATGATGATACTTCCGCTTCAGGCGTGTTTGTAACTGAGAACTATTTTTCAATTAACTCTGCATCTTGGGTATTGGATACCGGTTCTGGTTCTCACATCTGCAATTGTGTGCAGGGGTTGAGAAATAGTAGAGTTTTGAAGGCCGGAGACCATACTCTGCGGGTTGGAAATGGTTCCAATGTACATGCTGTATACGTAGGAGAGTATCATCTGGGATTGCCTTCGGGTTGTATTATGGTTTTGAACCCGTGTTATTTTGTACCAAGTATGCTATGTAATATAATATTCGTTTCTTTGTTAGACAATGAAGGATATGATTTTATGTTGCAAAATAATGTTATGAACATTAACTTGAATCAAGAGTTGATTGGGTATGGTACATTAAACAACGGTATTTACGTTTTGAACCAACACACAGTTTTCAATATACAACATACTAATAAAAGAAAATTTTCAGATATAAATGAAGCTTTTTCTTTGGCAATGTAGACTTGGTCATATTAATGAAACAAGACTAAGCAAGCTACATAAAGATGGATATTTAAATTCTTTTGAATATAAATCTTATGCAACTTGTCAGTCCTGTATCAAAGGTAAAATGACCAAACCTCCATTTACTGGACACGGAGAAAGAGCTGTGGAACTCTTAAGCCTCATACATAGTGATGTATGCGGACCAATGTCTACACATGCTAGAGGCGGTTTTTCATATTTCATTACTTTTACTGATGATTTCTCAAGATTCGGACACGTGTTTTTGATAAAGCACAAATCCAAAGCTTTCGAGAAATTCAAGGAGTACAAACTTGAAGTAGAAAAAAAAACAGGCTTGAGAATCAAGAAACTTCGATCGGATCGAGGTGGAGAGTACTTAAGTATAGAGTTTTCAGACTTCTTAAAAGAGAATGGGATTCTCTCTCTACTCACTCCTCCTTACACACCACAGCATAATGGTGTGTCAGAACGGAGGAATCGTACCCTATTAGATATGGTACGATCCATGATGTGTGATGCTGAGTTACCGCTTTCCTTTTGGGGACATGCATTGGAGACAACAATGTATCTGTTAAACAGGGTTCCAACCAAGACCGTGTCTACCACTCCATATGAGATATGGAGTGGAAAGAGACTATCTCTTAAAAGAGTTAGGATTTGGGGTTGTCCGGCTTTTGTTAAAAAGCAGAATCTAGACAAACTTGAGACACGATCGGTCATGTGTAAATTTGTAGGATATCCAAAACACTCGTATGGATATCTATTCTACCACAAGGAGGAACAAAAGGTGTTTGTTGCTCAGCATGCCACATTTTTGGAAAATGAAATCTTTACAGACAGTACTGATGGCAATGCGGTAGAACTAGAAGAGGTTCTAGAGACAAAAATTACTCAGGACGAATTAGTTGAAACTGATGTTGCAGTAGAACTTCAAGAACCTCAGCCGCTCCGGAGATCTAGTAGAACTTCTCACCCACCAGAGAGATACTATGGTTTTCTCATTGATGGTGATAGAGAAGATTGTATCATGGATGATGATGACCCTACTAGTTTTCAGTAAGCTATTGTTCATATCATAATTTTGCATTATTATATTCCCTATTCTTATTCATTTTACAAATAAACAGGTGCTTTTGATCCATGTCTGCTACATAGTTGCAGGTTACAGGTTCTCGGAACAAAAACAATGAAAATGATGAAAAGACGCTACAAAAGTAAGACTTCGACCAACAAATACAGAATCTTTATCATGCATACATTTTTAAGAACAAACGAAGATCAATGAACAATTTCACAAAGTACAAAGGCAGAGCAAGATTCAAGACTTCCACACGAAGCAAACGGTAAAAGTCCACAACCTTCTACACTGTGGAAACCTGGAAGAGACTAGAAGACATTTTGAAGAACCAAGTGAAGAAAAATCAAGGAAAATGCAACAGGAAGCAGCCCAGAAAAATTCAGCCAACAAGCCCTCTATATGGCCGCGGATTCACGGCCAAACATGGCTCTTGGCCGCGGTTCCGCCGGCATGATGAGCGTGTGTCGGTGCAATTTTTGTCGGTGGGTGGCGGTGCATTGACTAGGCTTTTTAGGGTAGTTTTGTAAATGTAGATAGGGATCAGATGTAATCCTAGGGTTTCTATAATCTATAAATAGGAACCCTACAGCTCTTTTTAGAGCTTGCCTCTTCTTGTGCCTCATTTTATTTATCAAATTCAGAATTTCAATTCCTGTAATGTATGAAGAGTGCATCAAATAAAACATAAAGTAAGTCTTTCTTTTCTTGCCCTAATTTAATTTTCTTTTCTTCCATAGTATAACTTTTATTAATCTGCCCTAGTTTAGATTTTATTTATCTACCGTAGATTAGATAACTAGGTTATTAAAAACAATCATAAAAAATGAAATCTTTTAATTCCCTAATGAGTGAGTAGTTCCTCACTTGTTAGGGTTAGGAATAGGAAAGGTTTGAGAGATGAAAATCTCTCACCCCTTTCTTACACGTCATACATTTTAAATAGGACTCTATGCATACATACACACACCGCTCACTACGGCACCCTACCCCATGAGGTAGCGGTGATATCGTAGTTTAAAAAGACCGGTTGTGTATGTTTTCCATGGAGGTTAGGGTAAGAGTTAAGAAAGGACGGACAAGGACCTAGAGGAAGAAACCTAGTTTCTTCCCGATGGTACTAATCCATTTTGTTAATTATTACCATAGCACCTAAATAGATCTTAATTAGGGCATAGAAAGCGGTGAGGAATATTGACTTTCCAAACTTAACCTAAACCTAACCCTAACAAGATTTTAAATCAACTCATTTCAGTTTTTAGTGATAATCAATCCAACCCCAATTGGAATTAACTCGTTAGAACAAATAGAAAATACAAAAAATCCCTGTGGACCGACCCGTACTCACCGGCTAGCTACCAAGCGATGCCGTTCTTGATTGCGGTTAAATATTTTTGATCACAAAATCTTAAATCAATTAGCTATCACGAGTGGTGACTCTGTGAAGTGGCTGGAAGCTATGAGATCCGAAATGGAGTCCATGTATACCAACAAAGTATGGACTTTGGACGTTGCACCTCCTGGGATAAAACCCGTTGGGTGCAAATGGATCTTTAAGAGAAAGATCGGTGTAGATAGACAGGTAGAGACCTTTAAAGCAAGGTTTGTAGCGAAAGGTTTTCATCAAAGACCAGGACTGGACTATGATGAAACTTTCTCTCCAGTATTAATGCTTAAATCCATTCGGATCCTACTTGCTATTGCTGCTCACTATGATTATGAAATCTGGCAGATGGACGTAAAAACTGCATTTCTGAATGGTGATTTAGAATAATGCGTTTATATGGATCAGCCAGAGGGCTTCATTGACAGTGGGAGCAGCGGGAAAGCATGTAGATTGCTTAAATCCATTTATGGATTAAAGCAGGCCTCACGGAGCTGGAACATCTGTTTTGATGATACAATCAAAGAGTTTGATTTTATCAAAAATATAGATGAACCATGCATTTATAAGAAGATTGTAGGGAGTACTGTCACATTCCTCGTATTGTACGCAGATGATATTCTCTTGATAGGAAATGACATTCCTATGCTGCAATCGGTCAAACTATTCTTATCACAAAGGTTCTCCATGAAGGACCTGGGTGATGCCTCGTGCATTTTGGGCATAAGGATCTATAGAGATAGATCCAAGAGATTATTGGGATTGTCCCAATCAAAGTAAATTGACACCATCCTAAAAATGTTTAGTATGGAAGAGTCCAAGCATGGTGCCTTGCCCGCTGGTCATGGAATCACTCTCTCCAAGGACTTCTGTCCGAAGACTGATGAAGAGAGAGCTCGCATGAGCATTATACCCTACGCTTCAGCTGTAGGATCTATAATGTATGCAATGTTATGTACTCACCCTGATGTTGCTTATGCACTAGCTGTAGTAAGCAGGTATCAATCTAACCCAGGGGAGAAACATTGGATAGCAGTGAAGAAAATTCTTAAGTACTTGCGAATGACTAAAGAATTGTTCTTGGTGTATGGTAATAGCGATCTCCAAATGGAGGCCTTTACCTATTCCAGCTTCCAAAGTGATAAGGATGACAACAAATCTATCTTAGGGTTTGTATTTACCCTCAATGGAGGGGCAGTTAGTTGGAAGAGTTCCAAACAGGATACCGTTGCAGACTCCACGATGGAAGCTGAGTATATTGCTACAAATGATGCTGCCAAGGAAGTCGTCTGGATGAGGAAGTTCGTCGCGGAACTAGGATTAGTTCCAACCATTGTTGATCCAATACCATTGTATTATGATAATAATGGGGCTATGGCATTAGCCAAAGAACCAAGGTCCCATCAGAAGTCCAGACACATCCTCAGGCGATATCATTTGATCCGGGAGATAGTAGATTGCCAAGAGATCGAGATTCGGAGAGTAGATACAAAGAATAACACAGCGGATCCGCTCACCAAGGCCCTTCCACAGCCGCAGCATGAGCGACTTTTTGAGATGTTGAGTATGAGATACGCCAATAATTGGCCTTAGTGCAAGTGGGAGATTGTTGGATATATGTATGCCCCAGAGGCCATTATATGTATAGTGGATGCTTGGACATGTATATATATATATATATATATATATATATATATGGATTACTTTCTTGCTCGACATGATAATATGCTATCTGGTTTACTTTATCTGACATGTTGACTTGATCATGCTTTTATTCATTTGCACATGTTGATAAAGCCCTGAGGATATTTGCTTGACTACTGTGACTATGATGCGGATCATACTAGTGGGACACGTGTAGTTTATAAGCATATCCTTGAATTGTTCCTAGTCGTGGGTGTATCGAGACGGGGCATCGATATTCCAGAGTAGACTAGCGTATACCATTCTTGTCCCATGTGGTGGGCGATGGATGATCCCATATCCTTCCAGTGTGTTGACACCAAAGAATATATATGGGTGCTCAGTGCAGACTGGGTACACTGAACGGACTCTCCGATAACTCCTATGTGGTATTATATCTATCGTCGGATAGCAGTTCTCAGGTGACACTGGTACAGGTTAGTTTGTAGACCCAAGATCGTCATAGAGTCTTGTGTGTCCTCCTACTGTACTTTGATCTCCACCCTACCACGGCTCTACTGAGTCATGCAAACAGGTGGACTTTGGGTATAGTCTCGAGACACATGGAGGCAATGAGCGATAGGAGGGGTTTCGTCTCTCCCGGTATTGGGGGTTGATGTTGTGCTATGCTCGATTGGCTATAATAGGAAGTCCCTAGCCAGGGCTGCTGAGATTTGCTGATAAGAGTTATCAGTAGTTTCTCGATCTGTTATGAGCTATACACCAGCATGACTTATTGAGTTATTAGGGTCGACGATACCATCCCTAGACTCGATATGCAACATATCTGACGAGGAGACCGGACTGTACGGTAAGTGTTGCCAGTTGGCTCGACGAGAGTTTTTGACAGCTTTGCTGGTTTTCTTCTGATCGCTCAATACCCGGGTGGCCGTTACGTTTAGCTGACCGCTTGCGGCTTGTGGGTGTTTGATATGATCATTACCTACTGCCGACGTATTGATGAGTCTTAGAGTTCCACACAGGAGTTCCCTAGCCCAGGCGAAACGATGTGGTGTGCATATGTGATATGCACTGTGACCCGATTAAATACATGCATGTGATACCGTATTTTAGTCGGGCGTTTTTCTATTGGTCGGGTCGTATTTAATATGACCGATTTGTTAAATCAAGTGTTGATTTAACAATTGAATTTTATTTTAATTTCTTTATTAAACCCATTTCTTTTTATGAGGTGTATGCATGCATGTATGCACATGTTGATGTGCATGGACACGTACATGCATACAAAGTATCATGGTTGATGATACACCTTTGATGGAAATACAAGACTCACATGGAACATATATTTATATATATTCATTTGCATTTAAGTTAAAAGAAAAAGAAAAAGGAAATATTAATCCATGGTTATCTTTCTACACTCTTCTTGAAGTTGACCACACTTCACCTACCTTTTAACCTTGGATTAGTTTTCCTTTTTCCTTTTAACTCATGTGCAATAATAGTTAGATATTATTAGTTACCATGGTTTGTTGAGAGAAAGAAAATATATATCATTTTCTTTTCTCTTTCTTCATAATCTTTTGATATTATCTTGAGCTCTTGAGTTGCCTTTTTCTTCCTCCTCATTCTCCAAGCTCTCTTGAGTTTTATATACAGTGAGGGTATAAAAAAGAAAGGGTTTTGATTAGAGAAAACAAACCACCTCTTCATTCTACTCTAATCTAGCCAATTAGTTTAGAGTGTTTAGCTTCATTTTCTTCTTTGATCAAGTGGAGCTAGGAGCTTGGACAAAGTGAACTTCGGGTGGATCATCGTGGACAAAGGAGCTCACTTGAAAGCTTTTTCAACTCTCAACGATCCTAGGAGTCACTACAAAGAGGACTACAAAGGTTTTATTCCTTTCACTTAGTGGTAATATGGTTTTTTATGTGATACTTTAGTTGTTACCCTAGTATTCTAGTTAAAGATCCTTGCTTTGTTTGCTTAGCACCTCTTTATTTTTAAAAGTAGCATGTGTGATGCTTCCATATCTACAGTAGGTGCTAGAGAACCCTAACAATGTGTTCTCATCTGTAGGGCAAAACTTTTATTCTTTTATTTTTTTTTATTTCCGTGATGTTCTATCATTTCAGCTTTTATATCGCAAAGTTCGCGATTGCCCGATCATTTCGGCTATTTGTTTTATTTACTCGCTGCTTTTTATTGCGAGTTGCCCAACCATTTCGGCTATTTTGTATGCATACATTTTTACTTGCTGATTTTGTTGCAAGTTGCCCCATCATTTCGGCTATTTCATATGCATTTGTGGATCGCTGGCTTTTCGTTGTGAGTTTGGGATTTGATACCAATTTAGGCATCGACATCGCTACAAATAGGATATTGCCAGGAGCGGATCATCATTTACCTCTGTCGATGTCGAACAAAGGTGGCTTAGCGAACAGGGTTAGGATCCTGTCGACTAAGGCTTTTCACTTCATGAGCCGTGAGGGTCTCATGAAGGTATTTCTCCCTACGAGTCGTGAGGATCTCGTAAGTGCGTTTTCTCCTTGAGAATCGTGAGGATTCCTAATTGTGTGTTCTCTTATAAGTCGTAAGGATCTTACAAGAGTGTTTTCTACTTATAAGTCGAGAGGACTTACAAGGGTTGTCCACTGTGTGAATATATCCCTAGTCGTGGGTGGGATTTTGTTAGGAAAATGTTTATTCATGCCCGTGGATTGTATACAAGGGTCGATATTGAGATGCTTGTAGGGCAGCATTGGAGATGGGATGGCTTAAGGACATGTTCAGATCCCTGTAGCTTAGGGCTTTTGAATCCTATGAGCCATGAGGGTCTCAAAGGGGAATTCTCCTTACGAGTCATTAGGATCTCGTAAGTGTGTTTTCTCCTTAAGAATCGTGGGGATTCTTAAGTGTGTTGCTCCCTTGTGAGTCGTAAGGATCTCACGCAGGTATTTTCTCCTTACAGGGTCGAGAGGACCTTGCAAGTGTCTTTTAACGAGATTGCGCCCTTTTGGGTTTTCACAAACTCACCGGTAGTCCTGCTGTTTTTATTCACAGAGCCTTTTTGGGTTTTCATCCGTGCCCATCTCGCTTATGGACGTACCGTTTTTTTTTCCTACGAGTCTGCGCCCTTTCGGGTTTTCACAAACATTGCCGGTAGTCCTGCTATTTTTACTCACGGCGCCCTTTCGGGTTTTCATCCGTGCCCATTTGGCTTGTGGACATACCGTTTTTTTGTCAGCCTTGGGATGCTGCGGTCTATAGTAGTTTATAGACATCTCGGTCAATTGCAAGTTTTAGGACATTGCGGTCCATCGTTAGTTTAGGGACATTTCGGTCCGTTGTTAGTTTTAGGACATCTCGGTCCGTGGTTGCCATATTTGAGGCGAATCTCTAGTTTACAGACTTTTTGGTCCATGGGGCTTTCTCTATAAATGAGAATGATGCCCCCGGCATGTCCATCTTTTCCGGAGCATGTGGTTGTGGCGAGTTCATCTTCCAGTTTTCGGACAGCACGAACTTGACCTGTTGATACTGGTCTTCAACCCAATTTTTGAAGACGTAGCAATCTTCGATCGGATGGCCCAATACTCGGTGGTAGGGGCAGTAATTGGGATCGTTGACATCGTTCAGTTGTAGTAGGTGTTTCCGCTCCGGTAGAGTGATAAGCCCGTTGCGCACTGTTAGTTCGAACAGTCTCCTTGTTTTATCCTGGGCAAACGAGTAGGGACGTCTCAACTTCTCATCGAAAGATTGCCGCTTGTTGCTTTGGCGAGCAACCAGTCTCGGGCCACTCGGTTATTTTTGAGCGTTGGCGACGAAAGTCGCTTTCCCCTTCCCCTTATCCTTTTTGTTCGATCCCTTGTTTGCGAGTCCGAGATTCTTTTCGGGTAGCGTGCGATTGCGCAGCTGAATGTTCTCACATCTTTTCGTTTCTTCCTCTTTTCCTGAGGTGGATTCTTTGAAGAGAGGGTTGAGAGCCATTTCTTTTTCAGAATCGGTCCCGAAGGTAAGAACTTGCGATCCCCTGCTATCAACCATGTGACGGTTGTCGGCAACTCTTCCTCATTCGTTTGTCGCATTTTTCCGCTGTCGAAGAGCTTCACGCTTCATCTTCTTGAAGTGTTGCCGGTGAGCGACATACCCTTGCCGCCAATTTTAAAGGCATTGCATTCTTCAGTAGGGTGTGCGATCTTCTGATGATATAAGCAGAAGTTAAGATGTATGTCCGCTTCATCAAGATGTATATCGGCGGGAGAATTTCCTTTGAAAGAGTGCAGCTTCATTCCCATCGATATTGCTTAGGCAAACCTTTTCTTTGTCTTGAACCTGCTTTTATTTGTGGTGGATGTACTTTGACCTGGTGGGAGTGTTTCAACCCTTTCGTCCAGTCGCTGGCGTTTGGCCTTTTCAAATATGGCCATTTCACGCTCTCGATCAGCTTCGCTTTTCAGAAGAGCTTCGTTCAGGAATGCGTCAATCATTTCATCTGACGGTCCTAGGAGTTCTGGTTTGGGATCTGCCCCCAGTTTCTCTACATCAGGAGCTTCTTCACCATCTTATTGACGAGTGAGAGATCGTGTGACAGCTCGCTACATAATCCTCAGGTTCATCCGACGAGTCTTCTCCGTTGTCGTCATCTCCTTCCTTAAGGACGTGGCTGAGAAATTCCTAAAGCGTGACTGGGGTTCGCGTTTTCTGATTATATTCTTCCAATGCGTCAATCTGCTTTTGCAGGTCCGTGCGCTTGTCCCCAGGCTTCACGGGCTTTTTCTTCTTCTTTGAAGACTTTAACGGCTGGGTATGGGCGCTTTGACTATCACCACTGATTCTTAGAGTTAGGCGTGGCTTCAGCATTCCCTTGATGACTTCGGGTTCTAGCGGACATTTCCATTTGATCGCCGGGCATGTCTGGAGATCCTTCAGCATTCTTTTCGTTTTGGCTGTAAGAACGACCTCCCATGGAGCTTCTTCTATAAAAGAGCATGATGCCCCCGGTGTGTCTTCCTTTTCGAGAGCGTGCGGCTGGGGCGGGTTTACTTTCCAATTCTCGGACAGTGCGAATTTGCCCTGTTGGTATTGTTTCTCAATCCACCCTTTGAAGACAAAGCAATCTTCGATTGGATGGCCTACCGCTTGGTGATAGGGGCAATAATTGGGATTATTAGCCTCACCGGGTTGCAATGGGCGTTTTGGATCCGGCAAGTTGATGAGCCTGTTGCGCACCGGTAGTTCAAACAATTTCCTCGTTTCATCCAGGGGAAACGAATAAGGACGCTTCATTTTCTCATTAAAGAATCTCCATCTCTCGTCTTGGCGATCAGTTGGCTTTGGACCACTGGGCTGCTGCTGAGCATTGGCGACGAAGGTTGCTTTTCCTTTCCCTTTCTCGTTTCGAGATTCCAACTTTGAAGAAGAGGGTCTATGACCCATATGATCCGTTTGGGCCAGTTTGTCAATCAAGGCCTGGAAAGTAGTTGGCTTGATGATCGCACGCTTTTGGCGTGTCGAGTTTTAAGAGTTCTAGAGTTTAACCATGATAAAGATGGTGTCGCTTTGCAGCTAGCCGCGATGAGCACGGGTCGAATCCACAGGGAGACAGAGCATTTTATGTTCTTGTTCTTACGAGTTAACGCGCGTGGCGGATTTGTTCGTTATCTAACCTATGCGTTATATGCAGGTATAAGGCTTGTTAGGAAACGATGGGATAGTGTAAGTTAATGGATTCCATATTAAAGTACTTTGAGCCGAACATAACGATTGAAGCTAGAACAATCAGCAACAACGTGGATTAGGGGACTTAAGCACGGTATTCGTGGAATCCAGCTTATTGACCCTTGTCCGTCCGTTCTTGTCTCTTGCTTTCGCCTCCGGCCAAACCGAACGCAACCGGTCACGGTTAGGAATCACCTTTATCTTGGTAGGGTAGGGTGCCTAACGGAGCGCTTGCATAACGTTTGGACGGAGTTCAATCAAAAATATGGGAAAAGGAAATGAGAAAAGGAACATTAACTTACAATATCAATTTATTTCCTAACAACACATATTCACAAATCATTCAAGAACAAACCAAAAAGGGCAAAGAAAAGAGAAACAAAGAAAAGAAAATATCATTACAAGTAAGTAAATAACATGATAATAATTTGCATGAATGTAAAGCAAGTAATAAAAAGCAAGTAATGGAAAGAGCAAGAATGAAAATACTAAGAACCCAAGATTAAAACACAAGCCATGGGTTCAAATACCTAAACTTAAACTTGCAAGCTCAATTAAGAGATTGCAAGATCAAGTGAAGATAAAGAACCCAAGGGAAAATAAAGCACAAAAGAGAGAACTTTATTAATCTTCAAGAAGATACAACCCTTGAGATCAAATACCAACCCTTAAACCTTCAAGCTCAATGAAGAGGTTGAAAGATCAAGAGAAGGCAAGGATCTCAATGGGAAGTTAAGCTATTTACAAGAATAAAATGAAAACAAAAGAGTTGAAGTATACAAAATGTAAGCAAAACTTGGCCCTGGAATCCCTTTTGAACCTTTGCCTACTGCCTGCTTTTATAGGCAGAAAAGAAGAATAAATAAACAATAAAATCAAGACCAACTGGCAGCAAATGAGACCCTGTGAGAAGCTGGGGCCCACAGGAGGTGGTGGGGATGGTCAGGCCGGTTTTGGCTAGCTAGGGCTCGGCCAAATTCTGAGCCCCTAGGCTCCTATTTGGTGTGTTGTCATATATTGTCCCCTGTATCACTTTGGTCCAGTTTATTTTCTGTGTTTTGACCTGGTTTGCACCCAGTGCTTGGAGGGAAATTTGAATCTTCAAATCAACACATAATCTTTAGCATTAAATGCTCATTACTTTATTTCCACATGTGCTTAAATTCATGGCTGCCCCCATCATGGTCCATGCTGATTTGTCTATTTGAATTTGATTTGTACTTAGTTTTGGAAGGAGATTTGAATCTTTAAATCCACACATAATCTTTAGCATTGAATGCACATTACTTCATATCCACATGTGCCTAAAAGTCTTGTACACACACTTGTTTTTGTTGACCATTTAGATAAAAAAAAATGTGTACACAAACTTGTTGCAAAAAGAAACTCATGAAATATCGGTCGGTTTGCGGTTCTCGTTGCAGTGTCAGCTCTCAAATGATATATCCATACTTTTGAATGTATTTCCAGTATTTTGTCACGGATACCTGTAATCTGTATTACTGAGCAAACACTGGTTAATAGTACCGATCCATACAAAAAATAGATAATGAATACCCCAAACTTATCTTTTGCTCGTCCCGAGCAAAACAAAATCCTAGCCTCACTTTCGCAGGGAATGCGATTGCACTGAGCGCGTGCGGCAAGCCGTTAAACCTCTAGGTGTCCCTAGTAGGAGGAGTGTGTCTCCTGAGGGTTTTCAGCGGATTCTACCCACAAAATCCCGTCAAGCTAGTTTCATAAGTTAACGTTGATTCTACTCCTACAGTTTAGTATCTACGTTAGAAATTCTATTATCCTAAGTTGAAATATCCAACCTTTATGTTTCACGCCTCTAATCTATTTAACCCAAATTCTATACATTCCAAAAAAGTTTAGAAAGATATTGGTATCTCCTGAGTTTTCCTTCTAAAAGTGCGTTCTCAAATCAGGGATTTTTATCAACTTTACGGAAAACATAAGTCTTATTCTTCATTTTTATCTTTCCTCCAAACATCGATTGTATACCCCTACGTGTGTGTATATTTGCACTCCTACACTTAAGAATTCAGTTCAAGCTATAGTACCCTTTGTAGGGTGTTTTTCGTCACCCCAATGAGATGGGAATACGCGAGCGCTTGTCAGGCGTACTACAGATTCCCCCTGCCTAGGGTAGGCCGGGGTTTAATGATTGTGGGGATCCGAATCTCCGGCAGCCGCGGACTAAGCTGCCGTTAATTACCCCCCCGCCTTTGGGGCGAGGGAACCTCCGATTAACGGGTTAAATTGGTCATGCGAAATCAATGTGCAGTGTGCGTGTGTTTTGTTTTGAAAGGGGGTTTTGGATATATTGGGAGCCACGCAGAGTTTTTACGGGGGTCCCGCTACCCGGATAGCGGGCTGGGGGTCAAGGGGGCTAGCAGCCCCCTTGCGGGGTTCGGGGCAGCGCCCCGGCCCGAAAATTTTTTGGAGGGGGAGAATGTGGCGGAGTATGTATATGTGTGAATTTGTATACATATGTATATGTATATGTATATACATAAAAAGAGGGGGAAAAGGCATCCAAGGGATGCGTGGGGCAGCACCTTGGGCGCTGTGCGCTTAGGTGCTGTGCGCTCAGCGAGCGCGCGCAGCGCGCGCGCGCGCCACGTGTCGGCACGCGGGCGCCTTGCGCACTTGCGCAAGCGCGCAGGTGCGCAAGCGCGCGCGTGCAGGTGCGCAAGCGCGCGCGCCACGTGTCGGCACGCGGGCGCCTTGCGCACTTGCACAGATGCGCAAGCGCGCGCGCCACGTGTCGGCACGCGGGCGCCTTGCGCACGTGCGCAAGCGCGCGCGCCACGTGTCGGCACGCGGGCGCCTTGCGCAAGCGCAAGTGCGCAAGCGCGCAGGCGCGCAAGCGCGCGCGCCACGTGTCGGCACGCGGGCGCCTTGCGCACTTGAGCAAGCGCGCAGGCGCGCAAGCGCGCGCGCCACGTGTCGGCACGCTGGCGCCTTGCGCACTTGCGCTGCGCGCCGGAGAGGCACAAGAGGCTCTTAGCCTGAAAAAAAGGATTTCTCAAAGGAGAAATCAGAGGGGAGTCGGGCTCCTGAATGTGTTTTGGGTTTAATGGAAGTGGTTCTTCTTCTTCCTCCTGTCGCTTGCTGGATCTTGAAGATCAAGAGATGTGAAATCTCAAAATCTCTCCTTTTTAAGATCTGATGACAGATCCAGGTTCCCCTTTGTGGGTTTTGTGGTGGAAAACTATTTAGTTTTGAAAAAGGAAGAGTAAAACTCTTGATTTAATTCAAAAGAAAGAAGAAGGTTTTGGAACCTTGAAGAAGGAGGAAAGAGCTCAGCTCTGAAACTTTTTTTTGGAGAGAGAAAAAGTTGTTGGTATATTTCATTATCTTTGCCTTTATAGGCCATACATTTTACACATAGCCCCTTGGGCTTCACAAAATGGCATTTTGCCTATTTCATGGCTCATGTGCCATTTCTTTTTGCACATAAGCCATGGACTTTACAAAAATTTGGCTTTATGCCCATTTTCTTACATTTATCCATAAAATAAAATAAAAGAAAATGCAACAAGATTATTTATTACAAAAATTTTATCTTGGCGTGGAGGAGGCCGGCCGCTTCATGTTCGGGCTCGACTCGGGCATGGGCCCACTGGGTCTGGGCTTGGGCCCACTTGGCTTGGGGTTGACTTGGATTTTGACTTGGTCAACCGGGGTGTAAATTTTTACCCCAACACCCTTGCCCTAATACCTAATACTACTTCTTTTCATTGATGAGGGACGGTGTTGCTCACGCACCTTTCATGCGACTATTAATGCTTCTTGAGGCACTAACGGCCGATTACTGAATGTGTGAGCTTAAGGCGTAAATAGCAGTTTTCAGGTCTTGACTTTATTTTTATTTTTTATTTTTATTTTTATTTTTCAAGACCGGATATATTTTTCAAAGATGCTCTTTTAGGTGTTTAGCTTTAAATACCGTTTTTTCTTTCATACTAGGTTTTCAGGCAAGAGTATTTTCTAGGTATTCTTTACTATCCCAAGTTTCAAGGTGCGGGTATGTGCAGTTTGTAGGGTATATACTTTCAAAATTTGGACTCAAGAATAGAAACTATTTTTCAGACTTATCTTTCAGTAAAACTTCAATACTTTCCCTTCATCTCGATTTATCTAAAGAACTAAACTCAAGATTACCTATTTCTCAAAAAAAAACTGTAAGGACGTATACTTACCAAGGTTAAACAGAATGTGGGTTATTTTTAGGGTTTTCAATTTCTAAGCCTAGAATTTAGTTATTTCTAACGTATCAACTAAGCTTTCGGAATAAAAATCTAAGTTACCCTATTAGCTATCTTGACGACAAAGTTTTTATATTTTTGTAAAAATTTTCGATTTTTATGGGTTTTTACATATGTATGCAAATGCAGAATATACAAATGAATGCGAAGGAAGAAAGCTACCGAGCACACCCCCAAACTTAAACTTGACAGTTCCCTCACTGTCAGGCTACACCAAGAGGGTCAAAATTGCCGGCGCTTCCTAAAAGAAAATTTATACAAAAGAAAAAGAAAACCAAAAATATATACACAAAAAGGTTCCCCCCCAAACTTAAGTGAAACAGTGTTTCCACTGTTTAAGCGTTAAAGTTCAGAATTAGGGGGGAAAAGAACAATATCAATCTATACAAGGCCTTACACAGGCCAAAAGTGAGCACCAACCATTCAAAAATCTTATTGTGATAAAGCAGTGGCCGGTGAAAGAAAGCGGAGAGGAAAGAAATGGGGAATATCCGAGACCGTACGGGGATAGAAGTGGCGTCTGGTCTCGGTGGAGGAGAAGAATGGCGGAAGGGAGAAAGAAATGGAGTATGAACTTGAGGGTAAAAATGGAGTGAATAAATTAGCACAATTTATGATGACTGATGTGTAAGAAGCGTTTGTGCTAATCTATTAACCCATCGAGAAATGGGGTCAAATCCCTCAAGATTCGTGAGAAACCATGGGTACGCCAAACTTGGTGAACCAGACACAAGAAATGAAAGTGATACGGTTTCTTGCAAGGTCGGAACGATGGAAAGAATGGAGGGAAGTGTTTGAGGAAGGGTAACGGTTAATGGTTCCGGAGGGTGTACACGGTCAATAAAAGGGATATGATGAATTGGAAAATCCGACTCATCAAGTAAAACGGTTTCATCCTCAAAAATATCCACAAAATTCTCCTCAAAGTTAAGCTCATCCATGCATATTTCATCAAAATCTAGACGCATATGGAGTTCGGGAAAAATAGTTAATGACTCGGGATGATGAATTGGAGAGAAAAACTCATCCAAATTTGCGGGTTCATCATCCAAAATATCCCCAGCGTCGATATCCTCAATCAAGTGAAAATCAATATTCTCACACACCTCATCAAAAGCATGAATTTCAATCAATTTTGGTTCTAAGATGGAGGTGTAGAGGTCAAAAGGATTGGGTGTGGTTTCACTCGAAAGGGACCCTTCACAATCGGGTAAATCAAACACTACAAAGTCGCACAACTCATTATCTGTTCTATCTTCAATCAATGAATCGTTTGGAACACTAGATAGACATTCAAAACCGGAGTTGTGGGATTCAAGTTGAAACGGGTAGGTTTGATTTGGAAGGTGTAACACTTTAGAATGTGTTTAGAGGCTAATTATATGTTAATAAATAATTTTTTAATAAAAAGTTTACCAAATTAGTTTTCAAATATTTTGTCAAGAATTATAAATATTTTTTAAGAATTTTCCTAGACTTGCACACACTTGTGCATGTAAACTAGGGTTAAATTAGGGTTAAACCATGTTTAGCAACCATGGTAGACTAACCCTTTCTTATTAAGTTAAATTGATTTTAATTAAGGGTATTTTTTTAAATGGAAAATGAATTATTGCTTTGGGTTTGACTTGGTGAGAGAGAGAGAGAGTGCATGATGGGCATCATGGCATGAGCCCATGCTTGCATTGAATGGGAGAGAGAGGGTGTTGACCTTTGTTCTCTCATTTCTTGTGTTGGTGCCAACTCTTTCTCACTTCTCTCTCTCACTCTCACACTCCCTCACACACACAAGCAGCAGCAGCTCCAAGCAGCAGCAGCAACAAGCAGTAGCTCCAGCATCAGCAGCAGCTCCAAGCAGCAGCAGCAACAAGCAGCAGCAGCAGCACAAGCAGCAGCAGCTCCAAGCATGTCACGACCCGAAAGTACGGAACATGACCGGCACTTAGACTACGAAACGTCTCGAGGCGTACGTAATCTAAGTAAGCCGAAAACTCAGAAATCCAAACCAAGAAAAGTAGTGGAGTGAAGGAAAACCAACTAAAAGCAAGTAGTTTTAATAGCATAAGCCGAATTATGCGTTTAAAAAAAAACATCAAGTATTTTCTGAAAATTTCGGCAGAGTCTCCTTTGTAAATACTGGCCCCCAAACGGGATACAAATGAATAGTATACGAAATCAATAAAAAGGCATCCCCAAGCGGGAGCTAGATCTTCGTCAATCGACGGTCACAACCACATAAGAAATATAATATACAACGCCAAGGATGAGGATCAAAACTCAATAGGAAACTCAAAATAGCAAGAAAACCATAGAAATACAACGCGCGACTCTAAGGTCGAAAGAATAACATCACTGGTCTCTATCTCTGAAATAAATACATGTTTGGTTGATGGAACTTCTAGATACAACAGAATAATAATATACAAGGTATAATGATGGGTACGATACAAGTAAACCCACCTACTAGCAAGTCACCCGAAAATGAAGCAGTGCCAGCAAAGCAGTAATGAAACCAGTACGGCAAAACCTATAAGAACTGTGGCACAACGGGGGTGAGTTGCCAACTCGTGAATAGAAAACATCTACGAACATGAATCGCATGTATGACGCAATCCTAGGTCATACGATCATAATATATAATCCTCAAATATAAAACCTGCAGCCTATAACAATGGCTAGGGTAAATATCTAACCCAAGTGTAATCCCATGTGCCCGTGTCAGTGCCTCAGGTAGCAATATATCATATGGATGCGGTATGAATGCATGAAAACAGAATACATGAAACTGAAGAAACTGCTTTCATAACTTAGTGAGATTTTTGTATATTTAAAATGAGGTATTATAATAAAATCAGCATAAACAGTGTCTAGCATCGACACAAAACAAGTATCCAAATATCTCGATATCTCTGTGTCGCAATCTCTGTACCTCAATATCTCAAATATCTCTGTATGTCTCAATCTCTCTATTTAGGGCGCCGTCAGTCCAGACTGGCCCCTAACATCCATCTCAAGACCACGACGGTATCCTCCGGATATCCGACGCGTCGGGTAAAATCACCGGTAGGTAGTGCTCCCCTGCCAGGCTCACATCGTCATCACCACGCGCTTCTTGCCCCGGGGTACCTTACCGGGTCCACCATGTACCCGAAACGGTTCATCCGTCTCCTCGAATCGGGTCTCGAAATCCATTAGCAAACTCATGGTGGAAGACTCATACATCATGGGAAAACCGCACTTTTCATTTAAAAAGATAGAGAAGAAGTTTGTATAAGTTTTGCGGTTTTCCCCCAAATCCAGAAAATCTCATGGAAATCCGAACCCAAAACCTCAATAGCACGTAAAATAGTGAATATATGCATGAAAATCCATGAATGCGGCATAACAATGAATGACAGTATGCATGAAGTGACAAGTAATAACTATAATGTCTAAACTAGCATATAAGGCAAGTACACTAATATCATGTCTAAACTATTAGCTAACAAACTATGTCAATGAAATAGTATTTTCTAAAGTGTTCGTGACATAGCAATTACCGATGAAGATGTGTGTGAGCCGGCAAGTAAGTGTACGTGGTACATACGCATCATCGGTAATGGTGCTGGTGTCCTAACAGCATGATATCAATAATGGAATATGAATCATAATGAGTATGCGATGCGGAGCAACAGCAATAATGAGCGGGAGCTAAATACTAGATACAAAGATAACAAATCTATATTTAATATAATATGAGTTCCATAGTGGTGCCATTTGAAATAACACGAATCGTGGGGTTTTGAAAATAAGGGCTACGGTGTTTTAAAGAAAAGATACGTCTTTTGAAATATTTTTAGAATCCCTTGACCTGTCTTTTAAAATACCCATGATCCGTTAGTTTTGAAATAGGTAGGAATCTAACCTAGTCTAACAACTACACTAAACTATACGGCTGAACTAACAAGCTAACTGAAGGTAAGGAAACCGCCTAACATCTGAGTCGATACATACATACATACATATATATACATACATACATATATATATATACATACATATATATATATATATATATGTATATATATATTAGTCGGTGATCCCGCCTCGATAATATCACATCCGATACCTTATCTATGATCAGATATTCCCAAGTAAAGAGTGCGGATCAAACATCAATATATAGCTCGTACGTAAATCCGTCGTACGGCATCCCAAATCTGGGTACGGGTCAATATCACATTCATCATACTATTCATCTGGTATCCTCTTCATCAAATATCCTGATCGGGGTACTGATCTACGTCTAGTACAATATTGATACCGCCTAAGTATGAATGCACGTGTGTGAAACACTACGTCAAAGGACCCGCTACAACGTCATGTCGTATCTCAAATACGAACCCTACCAAATCACCGATCTCACGGCCTCAAATCAAATCTCATCGACTCATCTCAATCCCAAGTACTATCCTCAAATCCAGTATATGATCACATAGTCCCATACCCATATGAACACATAAACATAATCCCATATACGCACATGTAAGCGAAAGGATGCATGCAAGTATGTGCGTGCGTGTGTGTATAAGTGCAACCCCTACTCTAGGGTTTCGCAACTACACTAAACCAATCCAAGAACACCAAAAATCCATCTTTATCGTCAATAAACTCAATCAACATATAATAAATATATGTGTGTATACGTATTCGTATACATCACTACGAACTGCGGGGGTGCTATACGCCATCCACCTGACTTCTCCCCGTAGATATAAATCTACTCACCTGATCTTCGCTCGCCGGTGCCGACGTCGCCACGCGCTTGATTGTCATCTCGAAGTCCACATGGGGGTACCTACATGTCACAACGTATCGTATCGCATAAAAACCCAATTCAAAATCGAAACGGCATACGAAAACCAAATTGGCACGCGTATCACGCATAGGTCAAAACCTATCGCCTACACATGCAAGAATAGCCAAACCAACCCTCGATGTCGATGTACAAACGTCAAAACATCGAGAGAAACACCAAACGTACCAATCATGGTCTTACAACTCACTAAAAATGTATGAAATAGGATGCAATCATCAAAACTA
The DNA here is from genome assembly GCA_030015575.1 of Agapanthus africanus. Taxonomy (NCBI): domain Eukaryota; kingdom Viridiplantae; phylum Streptophyta; class Magnoliopsida; order Asparagales; family Amaryllidaceae; genus Agapanthus; species Agapanthus africanus. Next base: position 822,046,708 of record CM057338.1, on the reverse strand, counting down.
ATAAATTGATCGAATCGGTTTATTTCCAAAAAGTCTAGTAAAGGGGGTCGTTAACCGTTTTACTACAAGTCTTGATTATTTAGCAAACTAGTGGTCACAATACTCACTAATTATCTTAATTAGGCCACATAAGCATTTACTAGATTTTTAATCTTGCTAAATTACATTAAACCAAAAACTAGTTTGCAATTTTTTATCCAATTTCAACCATTTTATAGCAAAAATGCACAAACAACAATTTAGCTTGGATTTGCATGATCTAAACTATTAAACAATAACTTATAATGTTAATAATGTGATAAAAACCCTAACCATATTTTAATCTCACATATATATGTATTTCATGAAAACCCTAGTTTGCATAAAAAGCTTAATTCGGACATTTTACAAGTAGCGATTTATAATTAGCAACAAGATTAGTTTTATCATTTCATAAGATGGTAAATTACACTTGCAACTATAATTACATAATAAAAACCCTAACTTGAATTTCATAAACCCTTACTAGATTTTCCAACCATTCAATTAAACCCAAATTATTAACTAATTATGCTTGATTTAAAGTATTCAAACAACAATTTAACAAAAGATCAAGATTTATACCTCACAAGATTAGGGATCTAGCATGAAAATCTTGGCGTCCAATTTGCTCTCTTTTCACCACAATCCATGCATGATAAGCTAAACTAAAATGGGTAAGAGTTGGATTTGGATTTTGGGATTTTTTTGATGGATTTTGAGGCAATTTTGATGAATTTTTTTCAAGAGAAATGAGGGGAAAAGAAAGAGGGGGCTGCTGTTGTGGGAGAGGAGGGAGCTCGGCCAGAAATTAGGGGAGAGGAGAGAGAGTGAGGTAGGGAAAGTAATTGGATAAGTCAAAGGCCCATATCACAAGTCAACACCGTTCTCATTTCTTATTGTTTTCATTTTCTTTTCTTTTCTTTAGTCTTCTATTGCAAAAAACAAGTGGGGAAATGAGGGGGGGCTGCTGAATTTAGCTTTATTAGGTGAGAGGATGAGGGTGTGTGTGTGTATATGAGGAATATCAAGTAACATGCAACCGTACCCCAATTCTATTTAGCTATTTTTCACCATTTAAGGCTTTTTCTTCAATATTGTCTAAAACCGTTTGACAGCATAATTTCATTTCAAAAACAACATGTTAAAATTTTGTTTAATGTGTTATGATGCACAAAATTTGTTTCAACCCATTTCAATTTGTAATTTTCCCTAATTAAATGTATTAGCGACGGCCTAAAATAATATTAAAATAATTATTTTCGGAAACATTTTCAGAAAATTAGAAATTTTGCCAGTGGCTCAATAAACACCAAATACTAGCAATTACATGGCTAGAATATGTATATTTAATTTTATAATAAAAATATTTATATTTTGACTTTTTACGAAAACCCCCTTATTTTACCGATTTTTCCGAAATTTCACCGAAACGATTTTCAAAACGTTACAAAGCAGCAGCAGCACAAGCAGCAGCAGCTCCAGAATCAGCAGCAGCTCCAAGCAGCAGCAGCAACAAGCAGCAGTAGCAGCAGCAGCACAAGCAGCAGCAGCTCCAAGTAGCAGCAGCAACAGCACAAGCAGCAGCAGCTCCAGCATCAGTAGCAGCTCCAAGCAGCAGCAGTAACAAGCAGCAGCTCCAGCATCAGCAGCAGCTCCAAGCAGCAGCAGCAGCAGCAGAAGCAGCATATGCAGCAGCAGCTCCAAGCAGCAGCAGCAACAGGCAGCCATAGCAGGAGCAGCAGCAGCAACACAAGCAGCAGCAGCAACAAGCAGCCATAGCAGCAGCAGCAGCACAAGCAGCAGCAGCTTACAGCAGCAGCAGCACAGCACAGCAGTAGCAGCACAGCACAGCAGCAGCACAGCACAGCAGCAGCGCGGCACAGAAGCAGCAGCAGCGTGGCACAGCAGCAGCACAGCACCGCAGCAGCACAGCACAGCAGCAGCAGCACAGCACAGCAGCGCGACACAGCAGCAGCAGCGTGTCACAGCAGCAGCAGCAGCGCGGCACAGCAGCAGCAGCGCGGCACAGCAGCTCCTTCCCTCTACTCCTTCTCCTTCCTCCTGCTCCCTAGGGTCGAGAGTGGGGTATACTTCTTAACCCTACATCCTAATTTGCTTAGTTGGTGTGTTATAGCTTCGATTAGTGATTAATTGTGTGTTTTAGTGCTAAATGTGGTGAGTAGTGTGAACTTTGGTTATGTGAAGTTAATATTGGTTAGACTAAGTTAATTAAGTGTTGCTAAGGCCATGTTAACCTAGCTTAGCCCAATTCACCAAAATACCACCAGATTTCTGTTTGATGCAAAATTTATATAATTCTTGTTGTATAAAAATCTGGAGCTAAATACCGGTTTCTCGTATTTTAAATCTTCGCGACACACGTGATACGTGTGTGGGTTTTGGGTTTCTGCATATCGCGACGCGTCGGGGTAGCTTCAGGCGCGTAATCACACGTTTTAGCATATCGTGTACACGCGCGCTTGGTTTGCGACGCGGGTTTCTAGTTTGACCTTAATATCGCATTTTTATAGATTTGAGCTTATGTGTGATATATTGTGTAAATTCTAGGTTCGCAGGCGAGTGCGACGGACGCTGCGAAGAAGGGGAAGCAAGTCGTCGGCTACACTTAGCGCGAGACTTCGGTGAGTAGATTTAACATCTACGGGGATATCGCCCGCATGGCGTTATGCGTCAGGGCTGATAGGACCTTATAGCTACATATTGCATTTACCTACATTGACTGTTCATGGATACTATTGTCGCATACTGCATCCCCTGCTATATGTATGTAAACTTAGAATTGATAGAACACCGCACTATTACTAACGGTTCATGTTGCACGAGTACTAATATGCATGTTACACACACACCGTTAGTAATTGCCATGACACACTCACTGTAGAATTGCCATGATCATTATACTGTAGTTCCTTTCACATATGATTCGATATGATTTTCATAGACATTGGGAGCCGCATGAGGTCTTTCAAAAACTGAAACTATTTTAAAAAGTCGTTCCTCCCTTTTTCCTATATTATGGCTTGATGTACATAGCACACCGCATTTGATTTACTCATTGATGTTGGATTTCATGTGATTTCTGGTTTTGAGGACCGTGGGGTTATTTAAGAAATGATGCACTATTTGAAAACCCGGTTCCTCGTGATATGATATTTTGGTGCGTCCACCACGCGTTTTCTCGGTGCTGAGACGTGTTCTTGAAACCCGATTCGAGGAGTTGGATGATCCGTTTGCGGGTTCGTGATGGACCCGGTATGGTTCCCCTCGGCAAGATGATCGATAGACCTTACCGATTGAGCCTGGAGGTGGGCGAGTACCTACCGGTGATTGGTTGGACCTGGCGGTTATCCGGAGGATACAGACCAGAGTCGAGAGATGGATGCGGGATGATCCGTACTGCCGGGGCCGAGGGACGATACCGCAGACGGAGCCCGTGGGCTGATCCGGACTTACGGAGCCCGATATATGAGGATTTGCGTGTCGATGCTGGACACGAGTATTTTATGATATTTTGAGTGCCGATATTAGGCACTCGTGATTCTCAGAGATTTACAGGATTTGAGGGCCGAGGAGAGTGCCGGCGCCTGAGTTTATTTAGGATTGGGGTGCAGTTTTGGGCACCGATTATTTTTCCACGTTGATATTCCGTGTAGATGTTGTTTACCCCATGCTCAGCATTGATTATCATGTATCTCATCCTGTAGTTATTTTACCTGACAGAGTACTTGCATGATTATTGCACCTACTGCTTGTCGCATATAGATTTTACCTGCTGGCATATGATAGAGTAGCGCAGTACGTGCATGCTCGTGATTACCTTTATATGTTATCTACTATTCACGAGTTGGCAACTCACCTCCGTTGTGCCACAGTGCTTGCAGGTTGCCCTTGGGAGTAGTCGCGGTTGGCTGTTTACCACATCTTTTGACACAGACACCACTGCTTTGGCGTGCTAGCCATTTTGCTATTAGGTGGGTTTTGTGCGGTATCTGTTTACTTTTCAGTTGTATATTGTTGTATCTAGTATTCTCCATCTACCTTTATGTATTGACTTAGAGACAGTTGTGAGGACGATGTATATTATTTTGTACTCTGGTGTCGAGCTCGTTGTGAGCCGACTTTATTTATGCAACTTTATCTTTCATGATATTTGTTTTCACTTTTACTGCTCATTTCTTCGCTATGGCGTCGTATATTATATTTGTGGTGACTGTTCCGCCGTTGGGCGTGATTGCTCCCGTTTTGGGATGCTTTGTTCTTATTATATGTCAGTTTCACTTATACCTTGTCTCGTACCCGACTCGGGGGTAGTTTTTACAAAGAAGATGCTGCCGAAAATTTTTAATAAAACAACTTAAACCTTAAAGATTTTTAATAAAGTACTCAAGGTTTCCTAAATGTTTTAACAAATGTTGTCATCAAATTTTTTAACACTCACTACTTTTAATGGTTTTGATTTCTGGGTTTCGGCTTACTTAGCCGTGTTACGCCTGTAGACGTTACGTGGTTAAGTGCCGGTCACGGTCCGAACTTTGGGTCGTGACAAAGTTGGTATCAGAGCGTAGGTTTTACCTTTCGGAGTGTTGGATGACCTTGGTATGATGGAGTAGGTAGCTGAAGCAGAGTGGCGTAGCGTGTGTATGTTCCGGGGCATACTCACGACACGGTACTCCGCCAAAGCGACCTTAAGACTTATTGATTTAAATTCCTTCTTGAGTATATATATATTCTTGCGATTCGATTTCCGTATTCTTATCGAATCCTAATTTCCTTTCATCCATTATGCCGCCAAAGACTACAAGGGCACAGAGAACGGCCGCGAGGGCCGAGATTAGAGTTGATTCGTCTGAGACGAGGACTGATCTGGGCAGTACACCAGTTGTACCCGAGCAGGCTGTTCCTCCCGTAACAGATCAGATCGCCACGCTAGGGGCTGGTATGCAGGAGATGCGCCAGACGGTGGGATCCAGCATGCAGGAGATGCGCCAGATTATAGGATCGCTAGTTGAGACGCTTCGAGCCCAGCGACCAGAGGTAGCTCCACCCGTTACAGAGACCGCGATGGTACCTACTGTACAGCCAGTTGCCCCTACAGTTACAGAGGTCATCTCAGTATCGCTATCAGAGTTTATGAGGCTGAAGCCTCCGGTCTTCACAGGCACCGATGCAGCCGAGGACCCACAGTCTTTCATTGATAGGATGGCTCGGATATGCCGTTCCCTCAGATGCGCAGATGCGAGATGGGTTGAGTTCGCGAGCTTTCTCCTGGAAGGTCTTGTGCAGAAGTGGTGTGAATCAGTCGAGAAGGGTAGAGCAGCAGGTCTTCCTCCTATGACCTGGACAGAGTTCGTGGCACTATTCCTTGCCCGTTTTCTCCCACTGAGTGTCAGAGATGCTAGAGCACGCAGGTTTGAGTCCTTACGCCAGACTCCGGAGATGTCAGTGGCAGAGTATGACGTGCTGTTTACAGAGCTATCAGTTTATGCCCCGTATTTAGTGGCTACCGAGGAGTTGCGAGTCAAGAGATTTGTTCGAGGCTTTGTTACACCACTGTTCCTTGCGATCAGCGTGCAGCATTACGAGACATATGCAGCAGCGGTAGACGCAGCCCTATTAGTCGAGGAGCGCCTTGCTGAGACTTCGGTAGTTCCGGAGCCGAAGAGAGTTCGTACTGGTATATCATCACGGAGACAGACATTCAGACACCGCGACAGGTATCGTTCAGATACGAGGAGTGGCAGAGATTCGGGACGAGGCCAGATGTTTAGTTCGTATCCACGGGAGAGTCAGCAGTCGTCGCGGGGTTGCTATAGATGCGGCAGTCTACTTCACCTCGTCAGAGATTGTCCTGAGATACACCGGAGGGAGATAGCAGCACTGCATGTTACCTTACCACCTTCCCCTCCCCACAGGGCGTTGCCTATTGTACCCACAGTTGCTCTGCGTCAGACCCACACACAGAGAGGCCATGGTCGCGGAGGGTTTGTTCCTAGAGGACGAGGTGGCCGAGGCAGAGGACAGCCAACTGCCGACAGAGTACAGCCAGTCACAGGTGGAGGACAGGCACGGGTTTTCGCGTTGACGCATCAGGATGCGCAGGCGTCCAATGCGGTGGTCTCAGGTACCTTATCAGTATGTTCTGTTGATGCACACATATTGTTCGATCCCGGATCCACGAACCCGTACGTATCTACACACTTCGTGCCGAGTTTGGGTAGAGAGTCCGGTCTGCTTGATCAGCCGCTTGTTGTGACCACTCCCGTGGGAGAGTCGTTTGTTGCTAGGCACGTGTTCCGATCCTGTACCGTCTGTATTGGCGGGAGAGAGTTGCCAGTCGACTTGATCCTTCTTGAGATGTTGGACTTCGACGTTCTTTTGGGCATGGATTGGTTAGCCACGGGCTATGCTTCTGTGGACTGCCGTGAGAAGACAGTTAGATTCTGCTTTCCCGGCGAGTCATTTTTTGTTGTGTTGGGGGACCGTGGTGCCGTCCCTCACAGTGTGATTTCTTCTTTTCGCGCTGGACAGCTTTTGAGGAAGGGATGTCAGGGATTTCTTGCCTATGTTTGCGATGCTAGCGCTACAGAGGTTCCGTTGGATCAGGTTCCGGTTGTTAGCGAGTTTCCTGATGTGTTCCCTGGCGAGCATCCTGGGCTACCGCCCGAGCGCGACATTTCTTTCTGTATTGATTTGGTTCCTGGCATTGGGCCTATTTCCATACCGCCTTATCGGATGGCCCCGGCGGAACTTCGAGAATTGAAGGTTCAGTTGCAAGATTTGCTTGATAAGGGACTTATTCGACCCAGTGTCTCTCCTTAGGGTGCTCCAGTCCTGTTCGTCAAGAAGAAGGACGGCAGCTTGCGTCTGTGTATCGACTACCGCTAGCTGAACAGGGTTACAGTGCGGAACATGTATCCTTTGCCACGCATCGACGACTTGTTCGACCAGCTTCAGGGGGAAGGATATTTTTCGAGGATCAATTTACGATCGGGCTATCATCAGCTGCGGGTTCGACAGGAGGACATTCCTAGGACAGTTTTCCGTACGCGTTACGGCCATTATGAGTTTTTGGTGATGTCGTTCGGACTCACCAACGCCCCAGCAGCGTTCATGGACTTGATGAACCGTATATTTAGGCCGTGCCTTGACTTGTTCATCATCGTATTCATTGACGATATATTGGTGTATTCCCGGAGCAGAGAGGAGCACGAGCAGCACCTGCAGATTACACTGCAGACCTTGAGGGAGCATCAGCTTTTCGCCAAATTCTTCAAGTGTGCATTCTGTCTGGACAGTGTAGACTTCTTGGGTCACGTGATTACACGGGATGGTATATGTGTAGAACCAAGGAAGATCGAGGCCGTTCAGAGTTGGCCCAGGCCTACATCCGTTACTGAGATACGCAGCTTTTTAGGATTGGCCGGTTACTACAGGCGATTTGTGCAGGATTTCTCCAGCATTGCTGCACCCTTGACTGGATTGACCCGAAAGGGAGTTCCTTTCAATTGGAAGGAGGAGTGCGAGCACAGTTTCCAGCAGCTACGGTCTTGTTTGACTACGGCGCTAGTGTTATCATTGCCTTTAGGATCAGGCGGATTTGCAGTCTATTGTGACGCTTCACGAGTGGGGCTAGGGTGCGTATTGATGCAGCATGACAGGGTGATCGCGTATGCTTCGCGGCAGTTGAAGAGACATGAACAGAACTACCCTACTCACGATTTGGAGATGGCCGCAGTGGTCTTTGCACTTAAGATCTGGCGACATTACCTCTATGGCGAGTCGTGCCAGATATTCACTGATCACAAGAGCTTAAAGTATATATTTCAGCAGCGGGACCTCAATCTCCGACAGCGCCGTTGGATGGAACTAGTGAAGGACTACGATTGCGAGATCTTGTATCACCTGGGCAAGGCTAATGTAGTAGCAGATGCGTTGAGCAGGAGGCCCGGGGGCAGTCTATCTTGTTTGAGCACAGTGCAGAGGCAGTCGTTGGCAGATTGGCAGATATTATGTGACAGCCGAGTGCAGATCGAGTTCACGCCGATCGGGGGACAACTTGCGCATGTTCGTGCACGCCCACAGTTACTTGACCGTATACATGAGGTACAGCACAGTGATGACCGATGTTCAGAAATCATGGCACAGATTGGACAGGGCAGATTTTCCGAGTTCGTGATCGATGATCAGGGGATACTACGATTTGGGACTAGACTGTGCATACCAGATGCTGAGGGACTGCGGCGTGAGATTCTTGAAGAGGCACATCGATCGGTGTACAGCGTCCATCCCGGTTCTACCAAGATGTACCACGATATGAGAGATGTTTACTGGTGGGACGGGATGAAGAGGGAAATCGCAGATTTCGTGTCGAGATGCCTGACTTGTCAGCAAGCCAAGGCCGAGCATCAGAGGCCGGCGGGAGAGCTACAGCCGTTACCTATTCCGGAGTGGAAATGGGAGCAGATTTCAATGGATTTCGTTGTGGGTCTACCCAGGACTAGGCGGGGGTATGACTCCATTTGGGTGATCGTGGATCGTTTGAAGAAAGCGGCTCACTTCCTGCCAGTGAAGACGACTTTCGGATTTGCTCAGTATGCCCAGATTTATATCGACGAGATAGTACGACTGCATGGAGTCTCGACGTGTATCGTGTCCGACAGAGGCACCCAGTTTACTAGCCGACTATGGAAGAGGCTTCAGGAGGCTTTGGGCACCCGCTTGAGTTTCAGCACAGCATTTCATCCACAGACCGACGGCCAGTCAGAGCGGACTATTCAGACTCTCGAGGACATGCTCCGAGCGTGCGTTTTAGACTTTGGTGGTAGCTGGGATCACCATTTACCCTTGATAGAGTTCTCCTACAACAATAGTTTCCAGGATACTATTCAGATGGCACCTTTCGAGGCTTTGTATGGGAGGAGATGTAGATCGCTCGTCTGCTGGACAGAGCTCAGTGAGAGCAGTATTTTGGGGCCCCAGATCGTACAGGAGACGACCGAGAAGATACAGCTGATTCGAGACAGGATGAGGACAGCTCAGAGCAGGCAGAAATCGTATGCTGATAGACGCCGCCGTAGATTAGAGTTCGCAGTTGGCGATCATGTTTTTCTGAGGGTCTCTCCTGTTGGAGATAGTGCCCTCAGAGTCAATTATTGGATCACAGGCACGTGATTGCGATGATTGAGGGAGGACTTATCCCGGTAGAACAATCTTACTCGAGATGATAGTATGCTATCTGGTTTATCTTTATCATCGTGTACTGCATTAGGTGACCTGACATGTCGCTATTACACGTTGATAGAGCCCCTAGGATTCTTGCTTGACTACCAGCAGTATGATGGCGATCATATACGTGGGAGCTGGTGGTCTATAAGAACATCCTTAAAAGGTCCCTAGTCGTAGGAGTTTCGAGACAGGGTATCGATACTCCATTAGTAGACTAGTGTATACAGTCGAGACCCCTACGAGGGGCGGTGGCCGGTCTCACAAGCCACTGGTGTCAGTTGGTTCACCTAAGATGTATACAGGTGCTCATTGGGTTATGAGTACACCGGACAGGACTCGCCGGGAACCTGCTAGTTGGGCTTATACCTGACGTCAGATAGCAGTTCCCAGGTGACATGTGTACAGGTTAGTTCATCGACCTGAGGATCGTCATTTGTCTCGTGTGAGTTCCCACTGTGCTTTGATTACTACCCTACCACGGCTCAAAGGAGTCGTGCAAACAGGTTTTAGTTGGGTACAGTCCCGAGCCACATGGAGGCAGTGAGCGGATCTTCAGGGGTTCGTCTCTCCCGGTATTGGGGGTGAGGTCGCGCTGTGTCTAGGAGAGCCATTACGCAAAGCCCTCGGCCGAGGCAGGAGATTTACTGGTAGGTATTCCAGTAGTATCTCAGGGCGTTCTGGGCTACACTCCGACATGACTTGTACCGCTTTTGGGGGTCTGACTTTTACCAACCCCCTAGGCCCGCCATGCGATACTCATAGACGAACGGACCGGACTGTACGGATATTGTCACTGACAGGCTCAGTAGGGTGTCAGGATGAGTTCGCTCATCAACGTCCCTTTTGGTCAATAGCTGGTGGCCCGTTACGTATTGGCTTATACCTCTGGCGTGCTAGTGGTTAAATCCACAGCCATTGTATTGACGAGTCTTTAGAGTCCACCACACTTTCAGTTACTCAGCTTTCGGGCGAAACGCTGTAGAGGCCGTATGGAGATATGGCAGGGTCCGATCAGATACGTGCGGTATTGCACGGATCAGGATCGGACAGTTTTGTACTAGTGGCCGTATGGATATATATGGCAGGGTTCGATCAGATACGTGCGGTATTGCACGGATCAGGATCGAACGGTTTTTTACTAGCCGGCTTTGGTTTAAGCCGGTACTGGTTTAGTACAGTGTAGATTTTGTCTCATTGCATTTGTATCCGGACGGAATACAGATGCGGGTGTGTATGCACAGTATTGGGGTTTTCCTGTAATTTATTACGGGACCAGTTTTCTGGAGTTGCCAGTTTGCATTCCGTTCCGGCCGGTTTTCCTTTGTTCTTTCCCGGCCGGACTTTTCCGATGGAGGGGGTAATTTGCAGTTTTGCAAATTACTTTTGTGGAGGGGGTTTCTTGCAAAAGTATTGATTATGATAGCTTTCATTTCTTTTGCTCCATGCTTTTGAATTGAGAGATTTGAAAGGTTATGGAGTGAATAGGAGAATAAGCATGGTTGATGTTTTCTTGTCTAGGATGTGGTCACCTCTTGTTCTCTCCTACACTCACCTCCCTTCTTGCTTCATATACTTTCTTTCCTCCACCATTTTATTCTTAGATGATGATAAGTTTTTCATTAGAAAAGAGAGAGGAAGAAAAAGAAAGAGAGAAGAAGAAGAAGAGATCTTCTTCTTGAGAGTTTCATTTCTTGATCTCATTCATGCTAGAAAAATGCAAGCACCATTTTTCTTATCTCATTCCTCCATCATCTTGAAATGGCAACAAACCCCAAATGAGACATAGACACTACACTACACATTCTACAGTATATCTTGAGCATGTCGAGTTGCCGGCTTCATGCTCGAGTTGCCTCGGTATTGAGGCGGGAGCCCGTAAAAGACGCAGGCGATGTGGTGCCCTTTCCGGCGAGGAGGCGACGATATGGAGTCAAGACATTCCGCGGGAGATCGGGACGATGAAGAGAAGATCGGAGGACTCGGATCACTCGGTATACTTCTCACCCTATCTCTTGATTGCTAGCGTTAGGTTAATGGTTACGATCCGGGTTTTTCTTTGTCCGCGGTAGCGCCGGTTTTCGAGTAAGGAAAATTTTTGATTCCGCAATTTGGCCTCGAGTAAGATGGCCGGGGCGCTGCCGTGGCGCAACATGGTATCAGAGCCACGCCATTAACCTTACCTAGCTTCGTTTGATGTGTTTGCGTTTCCGATCGACCGAAATTTCCAAAAACCGTATTTTTCTAGCACATCAGTTTCTGTCGAAATTTTTTAGAGTCTAAAAATTTTTCAGGTGGTCTCAGAATGATGTGCAGGGTGTTCTAAGAACACTGGAAAAAGTTGGTCACACAATTCCTCCGTACGACCGCGGAAGGGCGGCCAGAACCCACTTTTGGCCGCGCTTCCGCCGCAGGTTAGTGGGATCGTGTGATTAGTTTTTTGCAGTGGGCTTATGGGATGAAATTAGGGGTTTTGGAATATTAAATTTGGGCCCAGGTTTTCTGTGACTGCTACAGTTTTGATTGGGGGCCCACTTGTTAATTTTTGGTCAATCGAAAAATTTTAAACACATTTTTCACAGTATTTACAATATATCTGCGACCGTGAATGTCACTCGATCGGTAAATCCGGTCTAACTGCTATAGCCCGGTTAGACGGATTTGCGAACGTGATTTTCACGTTGATGTTCTATGTTTATGCTGTGATGTTGCGGATCGGTCGTGGGGGATAGCCTGGATGCAATGCTAGTACTGTGCTGTTGTATTATGTACATTTGATATTGCGGGGCGAGCGTCCGACATGTGGACTGCCGTCACTGCCTGTTTGTATTATTCTTTTGGGGCACGACCTGGTTGCGGTCGATGTACCCGGTGTATGTACATTTTACTTTCTGTACTAGGATTACCCCGCGGAGGGGTGCACGGATAGCCGGGTTCTGGAGGGCAACGGGCCCGCATCTCATGGCATTGAGACGGAGGGGGCTTCAGTCTGGAATTGGCAGGCTATTCGCCGCACTCGTAGGGGGTACATGTTGACCCAGGAGGGGTGCCCAAGTTACCGGATTCCGTGAAGTGCTGGGTGGTCCATTCACGGAGCTGAAGGGGGCTGCCTCGCTTCAGGTTTTGGCGGGTGACCTGCCGCGCCCGTAGGGGTCTAGGATTTCATTGCACAGGCTATCTACACGACCAGGGGAACGTCGGGTTTCAGTAGCGGCTCTGTGAAACCCGAGGCTTCCAGATATCTGTATTGTTCTGTGATGCTGTACATTTCTGTGATGTTGCATTTTATTCACGCCTTGAGCGAAATACTATATATTGGTATATATATTAGTAGATGTTGTATATGTTTTTCATCCGCGCTAGTCCAGTCCCCGCTCTGTCGTTAGTAAGCTAACCTAACGAGTGATGACGGGACCCAGTGGCGAATGCGGATGGCATATACGTACGTCAGTATATTTTCGTTCTTTGTGGTGTGATCAATTGATGGGACTGCGTTGATTCGGATCAATGCAAGATAAACAAACCTATTCTGATGTTGTTGGAACAATTTTCAAAAAGCTGTTATTGCAAGGACGTTCTCTTTTGTTTAGCATCGTGGTATTCATTTGGAATATCCTGCTCCTCAGTCGACGAGGCAAGGGCCGAGATCCCTTCACCGGGAATGACCCCTTGGACAGAAGTTTGCGTCAGGGCATTAACTTCACTATAGCCGATTACTTTTGCTTTGCATCGTGGTATTCAGTTGGAATATCCTGCACCTCATTCCACGGGGAAAGAGCCGAGATCCCTTCACCGGGAGTGACCTCTTTAGTAAAGGTTTTCGTCACTATATTTTATAAAAGGTTATCCAGTTCCTTCAACGATATCAAGTTCATTACGTTGAAGGTTTTTCGCCAAAAACCAGTCGTAGCCCTCCGTCATTTCAGATTAGTATTACTTAGTATTCGTGCTGCGTTTGTCGTGCATTGCCGTGGCGTAGTGTTCGGTAGCTATGTAATGCTTTTCTGTCACATGGATAAGTGGATTGGTTAGGACAGTCGTGCGGTCTTGTTGGCATTGTCAAGGACTCGTACGGGTGGGTTTAATGCAATCAAGATAATGACGGGTAGAACTTGACTAGGACTCTTTGATTTGTTGGCATTGTCAAGGTCACTTGGGTCCTAGGGGTAAAAACACACATCGGGAGTTTCAAAAGAACTGAAACTTGCCAGGCATGCGCATACCTTCTGGAGTGTGGTGACTTGAGTGGATTCCGTCAAGTTATCATGCGATGATAGTTGGATCCCGATTCCCACTGATGAGTTGGTTTACTCCTCGGCTGATCCCGACTAATTCTTCTTTCAGGTTTGGAGGAGAATTTGAGGTACAGTGGGAGGTTTCCAGATTAGTTAAAGTGATAACCATTCTGATCTAGGTTAGAGTGCACGCTGAGTGTTTCTTTTCTCTCTCTCTTTGGCAGCGACCATTGACCCGACCCTGGACTATGACTCAGTGACCAAGTTGACCGAACCTTCTTAACACTGGCTTTTGGATTGTCAGAGTTGCAGACCTCATTGCCACTCCTACTTTTACCCTTTTCTCCAGGACACCCCGTATTACTACGAACGTCCACTTCCATTGGACAAAACCATCGTATGGTTAGATACGAACTCGAAGGACTTCGAGGATGGTTTCTGGTTCTGGAGAAAACGGATAGGATTATTCAGTTGTCTTTTCTTTTCACCTTCTCTCAGGTTGCGAGTACTCCTTGGTTTAGGAGTAGTACACCTATTACGCAAATTGGATAGTCTTCTTCCAAACCTTAGGCTGGTGCCGACCGGTAGGGAATGAAGGAAACCAATTAGCATAACGATGGTGTGCAGAAGGTATTAAGTTAAGACAAAGCAAGGGATTCGTAAGAGGGCAAAGTAAATTGCGACTGCTATTCACGACCGAACCAAGTATTTCTTCGCCAATCCTAAATCACCTTTGCATTTCTCCAGGACACTCCGTATCACTACGAAGATCCACAGTTTATTTGGATACTCCATCGTATGGTTATATACGAACTCGAAAGGAACTTGTTCCAGTTCGGGGATGGATTCTGGTTCAGGAGAAATAGGAATAAAGTACATCCAGGTGTCTTTTATCTTCACCTTATCTCGCAATGCGAGTGCTCCTAGGATTAGGACAGTACACCCTTTATGCCTTTTGGATAGTCTTCTTCCAAACCATATGCTGGTGCCGAACGGTAGGGAAGGAAGAAAACCATTTGGCCTAAAGGGGTGTACAGAAGGTAATGACTAAAGACATATGAAGGGATTAAGAAAGATGGCAAAGAATTATACGGTTACAGTTGTGAATCTGAGTAGTGGAAGAGGCGTTACTAGGAATACCAGGATACCCCGACGAAACATTTCAATGTTTCAGTTTCACTGTGTGATGTTAAAAGAAAACTGATTTCCCGATTAGACACTTGCTCCAGGGTATGTATTTACCAGGTTGGATTCTCATATCTGTATGGTTTTACAGATGATGAGTGGGAGTAAGTTATTGGGAATTAGGTGACCATCCTCATTATATTGGGATTCGTTGTAATCGGTGATATTTGAGGAAGTCACCTGGGTTGTTTGCCGGTCGGCAAATATTTGGTTTTGAATATCCGCTGTTGTGCACCAATTTCAAATTGATATATCTGTACGTCTATTTTCATAGAGTGAGATATACCTTTTGATATTATGTCGACGATATTTATCTATATCAGTGGATGGTTAGGTAAGGAGCATTAAACAGCGGTGTAATTCTTCTTAACCATAAGTACAGTTTTCAACCTACGACACACAGTGAAAGAGTTGTTAGACTCAGCGGACTTATACAGAGTATTGTATGTTGTCCAGTGTCCATTAGGACAGAGGGGTTGGTCCTTATACTATATTCTGTTTACTTTTAACTTCTCTAGTTCTTAGACATGTGTTTCGTAGAAACACAGGGTCTAAGTTTTGAGGAGTTATAGGTATTTGAATAGAGTAGAGAACCAGGTGTAGCAAGTATCGGGATTCTTCAAAGAGATCGAAGATGTAGATACTTGTGTATGGTATTCAGTTGATAGTAATGATGAAGACAGATTGCTTCTCTTTCAGGTTACTCATAATTGGAAGTATTCTTAAGTTGAGTAACGCTGATCGGCCTCTCTCCATTTAGTTGACATGCACTGGAGATAGATGCATGATTTGAATCTGGTTAAATTAAATCAGTGCCTCTGGTTCTATATTGGATATAGAACAGTTCATATCTTAACGATGTTAAGGTACGGGGAGTTGTCCGGCTTATGCTTAAAACCAGACTCCGGATAACTCAAGGCACGTTTCTGTAATGGCTGTTTGTGGGTTGACCCAGGCTATGACGAGGGTTGATTTTCTACCATCTGGAAGATCGATAGTGATATTGTTCTTAACTCGCCACATTTTAAAAGGAAATGGTTATTTTTCAGAAAAACAGTAGTGGGAGTATGGTAGAACTGGAAGTAATTCCAGAACCACAAACGGTTACTGAAGATTTGATAAGGAACCTAAAGATTCAATCTGATTTGACATTCCATTGGCCACTCCGCAGATTAGGTGGGTAACTTCAGCCACCCGAGAGGTACTACGGTAGCCTCAAGGACGGTGACAGGGAAGTTCTTGTTTACCCACAATTACCATTGCTGTTGTTCCAGGCTGCGAGACCCGGCAGGAGGATGAGTATAGCGTCGTTCTAAACTAGCTTTAGAAGTGCACGTCTATATGACTCTGGCAGAGGGTTGTCGTAGTCAGTGGGAGCAGCGGAAGCATTGGTGGACTTCAGGCTTATGTCTATTTATAGACTAGAGCAGATATAGCGGAGTTAGATCATCTGTTTCTGATGTGACAGTCATGGGTTTGACGTCATCAGAATAGGGGATGGATCTGTTGAGAAGGTAGTAGGAAGTGATATTCCTATACTACGATCGGTTATACTTTGGTCGTCACACAGTGGTTTCTCCACACAGGACTTGGATATTATATCAGACATTCTGGTTACTAGATCTATGGTTTTAGATCTAGATTTGGGTAGTTTCCCAATCTGGGTACCTTGACAGCATTCTATGAGTATTTAGAATGGACGACTCCTGGCACGGTAGTACACCTGCAGGTAATGGAGTCACCCTCTCTAAAGGCGTCTTACAGACTAAAGGGGAGAGGGGTACGCATGATTGACAGATCACTTGCTTAGGCAATTGAGTCAATCATGAGATGTCAAGTACCACACCAGATGTTGTTCTTGCACTAGATGCAATAAGTTGATATTGATCCAATCCTGGAGAAACAGTCGGAAGCAGTCTTAGAACATAAGTTAATGTTCTAGGGATATGACAACGGCTGCCTCCTTTAGGAGACGGTTGTCACTCCAGGCTTCCAAGGTGACATGGACGACAAGGAGGTTGTCAGAGTTATAGTTCTCCCTCTGATGAGGGACTGTATTTTGGACAGGTGGTCCAAGGAAACACTGAGGAAGGCATGGCGCAGGATACTGATTAAGTTCAGTTGACGATACAGTCTAAGAAGTTTGGATTTGGAGTTCATTTATGAGCTAGGTCCCATCAGACATCCGGACATTCTAAGACAGGTATTGCTCATTTCGGGAGATGGTTTTCTCCGCGAACTTGAGATATAGAGAGACATAGAAAGAAACATCACAGCGGATCCACTCACTGAGACTATTCCTCGAACGCAATAGTTTCGCAAACGAGCTTTGTGAGACTGACCAGTAGAGGAGTTGGGTGTTCGGTATCACACGGGCTGTGAGTATGCGGCATCGCAATAAATAGCCTTGAGTGCAAGTGGGAGATTGTTGGAGATAGTGCCCTCAGAGTCAATTATTGGATCACAGGCACGTGATTGCGATGATTGAGGGAGGACTTATCCCGGTAGAACAGTCTTACTCGAGATGATAGTATGCTATCTGGTTTATCTTTATCATCGTGTACTGCTTTAGGTGACCTGACATGTCGCTATTACACGTTGATAGAGCCCCTAGGATTCTTGCTTGACTACCAGCAGTATGATGGCGATCATATACGTGGGAGCTGGTGGTCTATAAGCACATCCTTAAAAGGTCCCTAGTCTTAGGAGTTTCGAGACAGGGTATCGATACTCCATTAGTAGACTAGTGTATACAGTCGAGACCCCGACGAGGGGCGGTGGCCGGTCTCACAAGCCACTGGTGTCAGTTGGTTCACCTAAGATGTATACAGGTGCTCATTGGGTTATGAGTACACCGGACAGGACTCGCCGGGAACCTGCTAGTTGGGCTTATACCTGACGTCAGATAGCAGTTCCCAGGTGACATGTGTACAGGTTAGTTCATCGACCTGAGGATCGTCATTTGTCTCGTGTGAGTTCCAACTGTGCTTTGATTACTACCCTACCA
This sequence comes from Agapanthus africanus, assembly GCA_030015575.1. Classification (NCBI taxonomy): domain Eukaryota; kingdom Viridiplantae; phylum Streptophyta; class Magnoliopsida; order Asparagales; family Amaryllidaceae; genus Agapanthus; species Agapanthus africanus. The sequence goes on along the minus strand of CM057338.1, from coordinate 822,029,017 downwards.
CGGCTCAAAGGAGTCGTGCAAACAGGTTTTAGTTGGGTACAGTCCCGAGCCACATGGAGGCAGTGAGCGGATCTTCAGGGGTTCGTCTCTCCCGGTATTGGGGGTGAGGTCGCGCTGTGTCTAGGAGAGCCATTACGCAAAGCCCTCGGCCGAGGCAGGAGATTTACTGGTAGGTATTCCAGTAGTATCTCAGGGCGTTCTGGGATACACTCCGACACGACTTGTACCGCTTTTGGGGGTCTGACTTTTACCAACCCCCTAGGCCCGCCATGCGATACTCATAGACGAACGGACCGGACTGTACGGATATTGTCACTGACAGGCTCAGTAGGGTGTCAGGATGAGTTCGCTCATCAACGTCCCTTTTGGTCAATAGCTGGTGGCCCGTTACGTATTGGCTTATACCTCTGACGTGCTAGTGGTTAAATCCACAGCCATTGTATTGACGAGACTTTAGAGTCCACCACACTTTCAGTTACTCAGCTTTTGGGCGAAACGCTGTAGAGGCCGTATGGAGATATGGCAGGGTCCGATCAGATACGTGCGGTATTGCACGGATCAGGATCGGACAGTTTTGTACTAGTGGCCGTATGGATATATATGGCAGGGTTCGATCAGATACGTGCGGTATTGCACGGATCAGGATCGAACGGTTTTTTACTAGCCGGCTTTGGTTTAAGCCGGTACTGGTTTAGTACAGTGTAGATTTTGTCTCATTGCATTTGTATCCGGACGGAATACAGATGCGGGTGTGTATGCACAGTATTGGGGTTTTCCTGTAATTTATTACGGGACCAGTTTTCTGGAGTTGCCAGTTTGCATTCCGTTCCGGCCGGTTTTCCTTTGTTCTTTCCCGGCCGGACTTTTCCGATGGAGGGGGTAATTTGCAGTTTTGCAAATTACTTTTGTGGAGGGGGTTTCTTGCAAAAGTATTGATTATGATAGCTTTCATTTCTTTTGCTCCATGCTTTTGAATTGAGAGATTTGAAAGGTTATGGAGTGAATAGGAGAATAAGCATGGTTGATGTTTTCTTGTCTAGGATGTGGTCACCTCTTGTTCTCTCCTACACTCACCTCCCTTCTTGCTTCATATACTTTCTTTCCTCCACCATTTTATTCTTAGATGATGATAAGTTTTTCATTAGAAAAGAGAGAGGAAGAAAAAGAAAGAGAGAAGAAGAAGAAGAGATCTTCTTCTTGAGAGTTTCATTTCTTGATCTCATTCATGCTAGAAAAATGCAAGCACCATTTTTCTTATCTCATTCCTCCATCATCTTGAAATGGCAACAAACCCCAAATGAGACATAGACACTACACTACACATTCTACAGTATATCTTGAGCATGTCGAGTTGCCGGCTTCATGCTCGAGTTGCCTCGGTATTGAGGCGGGAGCCCGTAAAAGATGCAGGCGATGTGGTGCCCTTTCCGGCGAGGAGGCGACGATATGGAGTCAAGACATTCCGCGGGAGATCGGGACGATGAAGAGAAGACCGGAGGACTCGGATCACTCGGTATACTTCTCACCCTATCTCTTGATTGCTAGCGTTAGGTTAATGGTTACGATCCGGGTTTTTCTTTGTCCGCGGTAGCGCCGGTTTCCGAGTAAGGAAAATTTTTGATTCCGCAATTTGGCCTCGAGTAAGACGGCCGGGGCGCTGCCGTGGCGCAACATCTCCAATGAAGGGAGTGATGAGGTTTGGACGGAAGGGGAAGCTTAGCCCCAGATTCATAGGTCCCTTCGAGATTCTCGAGCGTGTGAGCGCAGTAGCTTATCATTTGGCTCTTCCACCTGTTCATATCAGAATATTGCATTTTATACCGCCCATTCTTACGCTCGTTTGTTTATAGGCAGGTGCTTTTTATCAGTGTTTGCTACATAATTGCAGGATACTTGTCTCAGCTCTAAACAGTGAATATCATGAAAAAGTACGACAAATTCTGGATTACTGCCAACAACTGATAAAACACGGGTCTCCGCTCTCTATCCGTGTGTTGCCACATACCAGTTTAAGGGACAAAATGGCAAATCGATTGTCATGTCATGCACAAGGCTCAATAGCAACACAAGATCCAAGAAATCTACGCGGAGCTCGAGGAAATCATGACAAAAAGGTCCACATCAAATCACCTATTGTTCAACAGAAATTCTGGAAAAATCGTGAAGAAAATCTGAGAAAAAACATGTACCAGAATAAAGGACACAGCAGAGCAGGGAAGCACCAGAAAGCCCATTCCCCAATCCCACCATAGGGCCGTGGAACCGCGGCCAATAGGGGGTCTAGGCCGCGGTTCCGCGGCCATGTGGGGTCCTCTCTCCGTAATCTTTTGGGGGCTGTTTGGTCATTCTATTTATGGGCAGATTGTTGCCCTAGGTTTCCCATTCCCCTCCTATAAATACTCCAGAACTGAGCTAAGCCAAGGGTCCAATTTTGTGTTCATTCTTTGTTCCTCTTTTTGTTAGGATTTAGTCTTTTTCTTCTTCTTCTTCTTCTTCATTCTTCTTCCATGAAAATGTAGTGAGAGCATTGAGTGGATGTTAATGAAGATGAGGGTTTTTGTATCATTCTCTTTTGTTTAACTTCCCCTTGAGATTTTTGCTTCCTTTTGATCTTTTAACCTATTCATTGAGCTTGAAAGGTTAAGGGTTAGTTATTGATCTCAAGGGTCGTATTTTCTTATGGAATTAGCGCTTCATTTCATATGCGTTCTCTACCCTTCTCTTGATCTTGCAACCTCTTGATTGAGCTTGCAAGTTTAAGGGTTGGCTATTGATCCCATGCTCGTCTTGAGTTCTAGTTTCTAATTCTTTTTATTGCTTATTTATTACTTGCTTTTTATTATCTTGCTTTACTTATTTGCAATTTAAATTCATGCACTTACTTACTTGTAATCTTTTCTTTTCTTTGTTCTTTTTGTTCTCTCTTTTTTGCTCATTTTGTGAATGGTTGTAATTATCGTTGTTAAGAATAAATACGGTATTGTAAGTTAATGTTTCTTTGCTCATTTCCTTTTCCCGTTATTTTCCATTGAACTCCACCCAAACGTTACGCAAGCGCTCCGTTAGGCACCCTACCCTACCAAGGTAACGGTGATTCCTAACCGCGACCGGTTGCGTTCGGTTTGGCCGGAGGCGAAAGCAAGAGACAAGAACGGAAGGACAAGGGTAAATAAGCCGGATTCCACGAATACCGTGCTTAAATCCCCTAATCCACGTTGTTGCCGATTGCTCTAGCTTCAATTGGTCAAGACTCGGCTCAAAGGTTTTGAGTACGGATTTCTTTAGCTTACAATTTCGTATCTTTTTCTTAACAACTTTATACTTGCAAATAATACACATAGGTTAGATTGAACAAACTCATACAAATTCTTTATTGACTCGTCTAAAACAAGAAAGGACATACAACTATCTCCATGTGGATCGACCCGTGCTCAACGGGCTAGCTGCATAGCGACACCGTCCTGATCGCGGTTATACTTTAGAACTTTGAACATCCGACAGGCTTTTAGCATGCCATCACCACCCGACTTCCCAGATGTTCACCCCGTGTTTCACGTGTCGATACTTCGCAGATACCTATATGACCCTTCGCACATGATTCAGCATCAGACCATTCAGCTTGAGCACGACCTTTCGTTCACCGAGCAGCCAGTTGTGATATTGGAACGTCAGGTGAAGAAACTTAGATCGAAGGCCTTGCCATCAGTGAAGGTGCTTTGGCGCAGCCCGAATGGTGAAGAGATCACTTGGGAGGCCGAAGGCGAGATGCGGAAGAAGTTCCCTCATCTCTTTGAAGGTATGCGTAGCTTATATTTTAAATTCGGGGACGAATTTCTTTAAGGGGGGTAGATTGTAACACTTTAGAATGTGTTTAGAGGCTAATTATATGTTAATAAATAATTTTTTAAAAAAAAGTTTACCAAATTAGTTTTCAAATATTTTGTCAAGAATTATAAATATTTTTTTAGAATTTTCCTAGACTTGCACACACTTGTGCATGTAAACTAGGGTTAAATTAGGGTTAAACCATGTTTAGCAACCATGGTAGACTAACCCTTTCTTATTAAGTTAAATTGATTTTAATTAAGGGTATTTTTTTTAAATGGAAAATGAATTATTGCTTTGGGTTTGACTTGGTGAGAGAGAGAGAGAGAGTGCATGATGGGCATCATGGCATGAGCCCACGCTTGCATTGAATGGGAGATAGAGGGTGTTGACCTTTGTATTCTCTCATTTCTTGTGTTGGTGCCAACTCTTTCTCACTTCTCTCTCTCACTCTCACACTCCCTCACACACACAAGCAGCAGCAGCTGCAACAGCTCCAAGCAGCAGCAGCAACAAGCAGCAGGAGCAGCAGCAGCAGCACAAGCAGCAACAGCTCCAAGCAGCAGCAGCAACAAGCAGCAGCAGCACAAGCAGCAGCAGCTCCAGCATCAGCAGCAGCTCTAAGCAGCAGCAGCAACAAGCAGCAGCTCCAAGCAGCAGCAATAAGCAGCAGTAGCAGCACAAGCAACAGCAGCTCCAAGCAGCAGCAGCAGTACAAGCAGCAGCAGCTCCAGCATCAGCAGCAGCTCCAAGCAGCAGCAGCAACAAGCGGCTGTAGCAGCAGCAGCAGCACAAGCAGCAGCAGCTCCAAGGAGCAGCAGCAGCTCCAGCAGCAGCAGCAGCTCCAAGCAGCAGCAGCAGCAGCAGCAGCTCCAAGCAGCAGCTGCAACAAGCAACAGTAGCAGCAGCAGCAGCTCCAAGCAGCAGCAATAAGCAGCCATAGCAGCAGCAGCAGCAGCACAAGCAGCAGCAGCAACAAGCAGCCATAGCAGCAGCAGCAGCAGCACAAGCAGCAGCAGCTCACAGCAGCAGCAGCACAGCACAGCAGCAGCAGCACAGCACAGCACAGCAGCAGCAGCGCGGCACAGCAGCGCGGCACAGCAGCAGCACAGCACCGCAGCAGCACAGCACAGCAGCAGCAGCACAGCAGCAGCGAGGCACAGCAGCGCGACATAGCAGCAGCAGCGCGTCACAGCAGCAGCAGCAGCGCGGCACAGCAGTTCCTTCCCTTTACTCCTCCTTCCTACTACTCCCTGGGGTCGAGAGTGGGGTATACTTCTTAACCCTACATCCTAATTTGCTTAGTTGGTGTGTTATAGCTTCGATTAGTGATTAATTGTGTGTTTTAGTGCTAAATGTGGTGAGTAGTGTGAACTTTGGTTATGTGAGGTGAATATTGGTTAGACTAAGTTAATTAAGTGTTGTTAAGGCCATGTTAACCTAGCTTAGCCCAATTTCACCAAAATGTCACCAGATTTCTGTTTGATGCAAAATTTATTTAATTCTTGTTGTATAAAAATCTGGAGCTAAATACCTGTTTCTCGTATTTTAAATCTTCGCGACACACGTGATACGTGTGTGGGTTTTGGGTTTCTGCGTATCGCGACGCGTCAGGGTAGCTTCAGGCGCGTAATCACACGTTTTAGCATATCCGTACACGCGCGCTTGGTTTGCGACGCGGGTTTCTAGTTTGACCTTAATATCGCGTTTTTATAGATTTGAGCTTATGTGTGATATATTGTGTAAATTCTAGGTTCGCAGGTGAGTGCGACGGACGCTGCGAAGAAGGGGAAGCAAGTCGTCGGCTACACTTAGCGCGAGACTTCGGTGAGTAGATTTAACATCTACGGGGATATCGCCCGCATGGCGTTATGCGTCAGGGCTGATAGGACCTTATAGCTACATATTGCATTTACCTATATTGACTGTTCATGGATACTGTTGTCGCATACAGCATCCCCTGCTATATGTATGTAAACTTAGAATTGATAGAACACCGCACTATTACTAACGGTTCATGTTGCACAAGCACTAATCTACATGTTACGCACACACCGTTAGTAATTGCCATGACACACTCACTGTAGAATTGCCATGATCATTATACTGTAGTTCCTTTCACATATGATTCGATATGATTTTCATAGACATTGGGAGCCGCATGAGGTCTTTCAAAAACTGAAACTATTTTAAAAAGCCGTTCCTCCCTTTTGCCTATATTATGGCTTGATGTACATAGCACACCGCATTTGATTTACTCATTGATGTTGGATTTCATGTGATTTCTGGTTTGGAGGACCGTGGGGTTATTTAAGAAATGATGCACTATTTGAAAACCCGGTTCCTCGTGATATGATATTTTGGTGCGTCCACCACGCGTTTTCTCGGTGCTGAGACGTGTGCTTGAAACCCGATTCGAGGAGTTGGATGATCCGTTTGCGGGTTCGTGGTGGACCCGGTATGGTTCCCCTCGGCAAGATGATCGATGGACCTTACCGATTGAGCCTGGAGGTGGGCGAGTACCTACCGGTGATTGGTTGGACCTGGCGGTTATCCGGAGGATACTGACCAGAGTCGAGAGATGGATGCGGGATGACCCGTACTGCCGGGGCCGAGGGCCGATACCGCAGACGGAGCCCGTGGGCTGATCCGGACTTATGGAGCCCGATATATGAGGATTTGCGTGTCGATGCTGGACACGAGTATTTTATGATATTTTGAGTGCCGATGTTGGGCACTCGTGATTCTTAGTGATTTACAGGATTTGAGGGCCGAGGAGAGTGCCGGCGCCTGAGTTTATTTGGGATTTGGGTGCAGTTTTGGGCACCGATTATTTTTCCACGTTGATATTCCGTGTAGATGTTGTTTACCCCATGCTCAACATTGATTACCATGTATCTCATCCTGTAGTTATTTTACCTGACAGAGCACTTGCATGATTATTGCACCTACTGTTTGTCGCATATAGATTTTACCTGCTGGCATATGATAGAGTAGCGCAGTACGTACATGCTCGCGATTACCTTTATATGTTATCTACTATTCACGAGTTGGCAACTCAGCCCCGTTGTGCCACAGTGGTTGCAGGTTGCCCTTGGGAGTAGTCGCGGTTGGCTGTTTACCACATCTTTTGACACAGATACCACTGCTTTGGCATGCTAGCCATTTTGCTATTAGGTGGGTTTTGTGCGGTATCTGTTTACTTTTCAGTTGTATATTATTGTATCTAGTATTCTCCATCTACCTTTATGTATTGACTTAGAGACAGTTGTGAGGACGATGCATATTATTTTGTACTCTGGTGTCGAGCTCGTTGTGAGCCGACTTTATTTATGCAACTTTATCTTTCATGATATTTGTTTTCACTTTTACTGCTCATTTCTTCGCTATGGCGTCGTATATTACATTTGTGGTGACTGTTTCGTCGTTGGGCGTGATTGCTCCCGTTTTGGGATGCTTTGTTCTTATTATATGTCAGTTTCACTTATACCTTGTCTCGTACCCGACTCGGGGCATGTTTTTACAAAGAAGATGCTGCCAAAATTTTTTAATAAAACAACTTAAACCTTAAAGATTTTTACTAAATTACTCAAGGTTTCCTAAATGTTTTAACAAATGTTTTCATCAAATGTTTTAACACTCACTACTTTTAATGGTTTGGATTTCTGGGTTTCGGCTTACTTAGCCGCGTTACGCCTGTAGACGTTACGTGGTTAAGTTTCGGTCACTGTCTGAACTTTGGGTCGTGACAGAAGGGTATACAGCTCACTCTCTCCACTCAAATTCTCAACCTGTCTAACCGCCTCATCATACACTGAAAAATGTGGAGCTAATAGGAAACTAGCTACCGGGTCACTAGGTTGTATGAGGGCGGCCATGGACGCATTCAAATCCATCATTTGTTGGCATGACATTACCCTAAAGTCTTCCTATGACTGTTTCAGACTAGACATGGGTTGTGAAGGGGTTTCAGTTAAAGATTGAAAGTTGTTTGGATACTGAAAACTCCCAAATGGCTGTTCAGAAGTTATGTCTAGGGAAGGTGCAAAAGTCGGGTAGGACTGATAGGAATTGAATGGTTGGACAGGAGAAGGATCAACATTTGGATATGAAGGTGATTGGAATTGTTGATCAAAATAATTAGCAGTGGTGAAAGGAGTGAAAGATCGGCTACGGATTATTCGATATGTTCAGCAAGAGACATAGGTCTTTGAGTTACAACTGGACTCGAAAAAGGGGTATCAACGTAAGAAGGTGGTGAAGGTTGAAATGGTTGATACAAGGTGGATTGCGGAGTCCAATTGGTAGTCCTAGACGCGTCTATCCGATCTTTCAAAGAAATTTTGGGCATGGAGGGGTCGTTTGAAATTCGGCCAAAGCAAGAACCGTAGGAAGTAATGTCTGGTTGTGGGTACCAAAGTTCGGCAAGAGTTTTTCGAGGTGGGGTACCCATGATAAGAAGAGAGACAGAAAGAAAGGAAGAGAAAAGAAGGGGAAAAAGAATGTGATTTTTTAAAAAAAAATTTAATATTTTTTTTAGTTAGTTATTAACAAAAGAATGAAATATACACACCAAAAGAATCTGGACAAAAACAATCACGACAAAAAAATATCACATACCTAATCGGTCTAGGGTTCACCTAGGTCAACTAGACCTGCTCAAGAACTTGATTGGCGAAGTAAAACTGTATCCAGAAACGAGCTCAAGGTATACTGATCACGAGGCCAGGTAAGTGCAGAGATAAGGGGAGGTTTTCCGACGCTTTCGCGAAGGTCCTTAATTAAATAACCCTTTTTCTTTTGGCGGTTTCGCCATGAACACTTTCCTAGACACCTCGTAAACAATATAAGTGTTCTAAATACATTTAACTTCTCCTAGTGAGCGTAAAGTCCTTAAGTCTTAAAAGTCTAGTTTCTTTTACAATTTGTGCGGGTAAGCGTTTATGCATAGTTTCGTAATTTGTGGGCCATGGAAAAGGTGATGAAATCCTTTACCATATGTTGTAGGGTTCGCTTGCCCTTAAGTCCGTATTAATGGATGCAATGCGCAATAAAAAATTATTCAAAGAATCAAACAATCGTTTTTTATGTTAAGCACAACACTGCAACAAATACGGGTTAGTCAAGTTTTAACGTTTGCTAGCGAACTTGCAAAGAATCCTGCAAAGATGTTATATTGGATGCGTCGAATTTGAGAAGAAGGTGTTAGTAAAGTAAGTACCGTTAAGTTTTTGGGTTAGGAAACCCCCGTTGAATCAAATCCGATAAGCTTGAAAAGTTCGCTTGCGCGGGTCAAACTACCCGGATCTTTGGCACTATACTTCGCAAACACCTTAACGTTGAATGTGCACTTTGCTCCCCACAATCGCAGTTCGCAAATCCGCAAAAATCTACTAATGTTGGAAAAAACGGATATTAGTGCGAAAAAGCGATACAAATGCCTAAATACCTGCACACTAAAAGTTATAAAAAACAAACAATAAAAATGGGACAGAAACAGAACACTGGAGCACAGGAAATTTTTTTGGAGTAAACAGGGGTGGTACGGCCGGCGAGCTCGGATATCAATGGTAAGTCGCCGGTTTTTTGTTGGATTTTGGGCTCCAAATTTCTTCAGGTGTCCAAGTATTCTACTAGTGTCACAATGGTATTGTTTAATTTTTTAGTTTAGATCCAGAGTGATAGCAGGGAAGAATTCCAGAGAACAAAACAAAGTTAGCTAAGTTAGTTTTTGTTTGGTTTTTTGAAATTTTGAAATTTTTAGTTGATTTTGAAAATAGGGTTAGATGTATAAGTGAGATGTACAATGATTAACCCAAAATAACAAGAAGTAAAGCGTTATCGTCTCCCCAGCAACGGCGCCATTTGATCGCACGCTTTTGGCGTGTCGAGTTTTAAGAGTTCTAGAGTTTAACCGCAATCAGGACGGTGTCGCTTTGTAGCTAGCCGCGATGAGCATGGGTCGAATCCACAGGGAGACGGAGCATTTTATGTTCTTGTTCTTACGAGTTAACGTGCGTGGCGATTTGTTCGTTATCTAACCTATGTGTTATATGCAGGTATAAGGCTTGTTAGGAAACGATGGGATAGTTTAAGTTAATGGATTCCGTATTCAAGTATTTTGAGCCGAACATAACGATTGAAGTTAGAACAATCTGCAACAACGTGGATTAGGGGACTTAAGCACCATATTCGTAGAATCCGGCTTATTGACCCTTGCCCGTCCGTTCTTGTCTCTTGCTTTCGCCTTCGGCCAAACCGAACGCAACTGATCACGGTTAGGAATCACCTTTACCTTGGTAGGGTAGGGTGCCTAACGGAGCGCTTGCGTAACGTTTGGACAGAGTTCAATGAAAAATACGGGAGAAGGAAATGAGAAAAGGAACGTTAACTTACAATATCAATCTATTTCCTAACAACACATATTCACAAATCATTCAAGAACAAACCAAAAAAGGGCAAAGAAAAGAGAAACAAAGAAAAGAAAATATCATTACAAGTAAGTAAATAACATGATAATAATTTGCATGAAAGTAAAGCAAGTAATGAAAAGCAAGTAATGTAAAGAGCAAGAATGAAAATACTAACAACCCAAGATCAAAACACAAGCCATGGGTTCAAATAGATAAACTTAAACTTGCAAGCTCAATTAAGAGGTTGCAAGATCAAGTGTAGATAAAGAACCCAAGGGAAAATAAAGCACAAAAGAGAGAACTTTATTAATCTTCAAGAAGATACAACCCTTTAGATCAAATACCAACCCTTAAACCTTCAAGCTTAATGAAGAGGTTGAAAGATCAAGAGAAGGCAAGGATCTCAAGGGGAAGCTAAGCTATTTACAAGAATAAAATGAAAACAAAAGAGTTGAAGTATACAAAATATAAGCAAAACTTGGCCCTGGAATCCCTCTTGAACCCTTGCCCACTGCCTGCTTTTATAGGCAGAAAAGAAGAATAAATAAACAATAAAATCAAGACCAACTGGCAGCAAATGAGACCCTGTGCGAAGCTGGGGCCCACAGGAGGTGGTGGGGCTGGCCAGGCCGGTTTTGGCTATCTAGGGCTTGGCCAAATTCCGTGCTCCTAGGCTCGTATTTAGTGTGTTGTCATATGTTGTCCCTTGTATCACTTTGGTCCAGTTTATTTTCTCTGTTTTGACCTGGTTTGCACCCAGTGCTTGGAGGGAAATTTGAATCTTCAAATCAACACATAATCTTTAGCATTAAATGCTCATTACTTCATTTCCACATGTGCCTAAATTCATGGCTGCCCCCATCATGGTCCATGCTGATTTGTCTATTTGAATTTGATTTGCACTCAGTTTTGGAAGGAGATTTGAATCTTTAAATCCACATATAATCTTTAGCATTGAATGCACATTACTTCATATCCACATGTGCCTAAAAGTCTTGTGCACACACTTGTTTGTGTTGGACCATTTAGATAAAAAAATGTGTACACAAACTTGTTTTAAAAAGATACTCATGAAGTATCGGTCGGTTTGCGGTTCTGGTTACAGTGTCGGCTCTCAAATGATATATCCGTGCTTTTGAATGTATTTCCAGTATTTTGTCACGGATACCAGTAATCTGTATTACTGAGCAAACACCGGTTAATGTAGGGTTGCTAGGCACTCTCACAAGATTCTACAAGGCATCAACCATTCCCGATTTAAATTTTAGACGTGCCGAACAACCCTAACCAAGATCTTAAACTAGAGATTAGGCGAAACAAAGCAAGTAAACAACTTTACTTCTAAGAGTTTGGGATTACAACCTTTGTAGTCCGGTCCTTTACTTCATAAGCTCCGTGTTGTGGTCTCTTCGCTGCGATCATCAAGTTCCCGGACTCTAGAGAGGCTCCACGAAGAGAAAGATTTAAGCTTGCTTCCGATCTTCGATAAGTAAGAAGATCTACCTTGAAGTTTCTTTAACACAAGCTCTCACTCACTAAATGAAGTGAACACCGTAATCTAATTGGCAAGAATAGATTAGGATGATGAAGTAGGAATTTAGCTCTCATTTGTTTTCTTAATCTCACTCATTTTCATCATAAAGAAAAAAAGCTAGAGAGCTTTTCACAAAGGAAGAAGAAGAAGAATCTCCAAAACCTTTTGTGATGAATAATGAAAACTCAAGCGAGGTTAGAAATGCAACCATGGGTTAAGAATGAAGTCTTAACCCATGTAGAGAGTTAACTATGGTGAAGGGTTGGGTTAAGCAAATATCTACACAAAATATCCAAAGTCAAACTCAAAGCTTCAAGAAGCTTCTTGAAAGCTTCATGCATGCTCAACCCTAATCCAAACCATAACCACAATTAAACTCCATAAAACATGTTGCATTTATAACCCTAATATGTTACAATATTATATATCACATATACAATATTTATTGTAACAAAATAAAATAATACAATTAACATATATCGCATATATATCAATGTATTACCCGAGTGAGAAAAAGAATCTTTTAGTGAGCTTATATTACTTAATGTAATTTAATATATCAAATAAATAATTATATATTAAATTATCGAATCAACACTTGATCCGATAATCCGGCTATTTCACAAATAACCGACTACTATAATCTGTATCAGTTCATCAAATCAACACTTGATCCAATGACCCGGCTATATCACATATACCCGGTCGATATCTCATATCACAAGAATCTAATACGGTATCACATACACGTATTGTTCTCGGTCCCGCACATATCATATATGTGCTCCTACTCCGTTTTGCCTGAGCCAGGAAACCTCTGTGTAGAACTCTAAAGAATCGTCAATACGCCGGCAGTAGGTGATGATCATATCAAACACCCACAAGCTGCAAGCGGTCAGCTAAACGTAACAGCCACCCAGGTATTGAGCAATCAGAAGATCAACAAGCAAGCCTGTACATTCTCCCGTGAATCCAACCAGTAACACTCCCGTACAGTCCGGTCTCTTCATCTGATATGTCGCAAATTTCGCCTAGGGGTGGAAAACGTCAGACCCCAGTAGCTTGATAAGTCGTGTCGATATGAGGTCCATAACAGTTCGAGAAACTACATATAACACTTACCAGTAAATCTCAGCAATCCTGGCCAGGGATTTCCAGTTATTGCCAATTGAACACAGCGCAACATCAACTCCCTATACCGGGAGAGACGAAACCCCTCCTATCGCTCATTGCCTCCATGTGATTCGGGACTGTACCCAAAAGCCATCTTTTTGCATGCCCTCTTGGACGTGGTATGGTGGAAATCAAAGCACAGTGGGAATCACACAAGACTCTATGATGATCTCGGGTCTACAGACTAACCTGTACCAGTGTCACCAGAGAACTGCCATCTGACGTGAGGTATAATACCATCTGGGAGTTCTCGACGAGTCCGTCCAGTATACCCAGTCTCCACTGAGCACCCGTTTACCTTCTCTGATGTCAAACACCAATGGATATGGGATCATCCATCGCCCATCATATGGGTCAAGAAGCGCATACGCTAGTCTACTCTGGAGTATCGATGCTCTGTCTCGGTACTCCCACGACTAGGAACATTTGAAGGATGTACCAGGCGACTACACTGTCCCCACTAGTATGATCCGCATCATAGTCCTGGTAGTCAAGTACTCATCCTAAGGGCTTTATCAACATGTAACATAGAGACAATCAGAGTATATTTTAAGATAAAGAGCAACCAGATAGCGTACTATCATGTCGAGCAAGAAAATCCTCCCTATATATATCCAAGCATCCACTACAATATACATCATATGTACAGTAATGGCATCTAGGGCATACATATAACTAACAATCTCCCACTTGCACTAGGGCCATCTGTTGTGGTATCGCATACCCAACAATCAGTTGTGGTTAAAGTATCTCATACTCAACCATCCCATAAAAGTCTCTACTGGGAAATAGGCCTTTGTGAGTGGATCCACGCTGTTGTCCTCTGTGTCTACTCTCCTAACCTCGATCTCCCTGGAGATCAACCATCTCTATAATCAGGCGATACTGCCTAAGAATATGTCTGGATCTCTGATGGGACGGGGGTTCCTTGGCCTAAGCCACAACTCCATTGTCACACAATGGAAGGAACGAAGTTCATCTTATGAACTCATATATATCCAGATTTCCTCTTTGGTAGCATCCTTGGTAACGATGTATCTTGCCTTTAATCGTCTAGTAAATCACGGAATCTAGCTTGGAACTCTTCCAACATACCGTCCCTCCACTAAGGGTAAAGACAATGCCTGCGACTGACATTCAGTCGTCCTTATCACCCTGGAACCTTTCCAGTGATTCTCCCCACGATCGATTGATACTATCTCACTACAACTAGTGAGAATCCGAACATCCAATTAGATCTATCTCATAGATCCATAATTCAGGATTTAGGAGGTATCACCTTGATCCTATATGGAGAATCTTTGTGATAAGCGGAGATTGACCAAGCGTAGCATAGGAAACTCCTTCCCTATCAAGAGTATGTCATCCACGTACTATACAAGGATCACCACCATACTCCCTACTACCTTTTTGTATATACAAGGTTCATCTACCATTTTGATGAAGTCAAACTCTTTGACTACTACATCAAAACAGACGTTCCAACTCCGCGATGCCTGATTTATCGTATAAATCATCTTGCACACTTTTCCGCTGCTCCCAATGTCTACGAAGCCCTCTGGCTGTGTACTTAAAGATGCTTTCTTCTAAAATATCATTTAGAATAGCAGTCATGACACCCAACCACCAGATATCGTAGTCATGGTATGTAGCAGTGGCAAGTAGGATCTGGATGGACTTAAGCATAGCTTTGAAAGTCTCAACTTTTCCATGTACACCTAATAATCTTCTCAAGATATACTTGCTCCTGATGGGGATTTAACCCTTCAGATAAAGCAACCAAAGTCCATACTTTGTTGGTGTATAAGGATTCCATCTCAGATCACTAAGCATCCAGCCATTCTCACAGAGTCCCCACTCCTGATGGCCTACTCGAAACTAGTTGGGTCATCATCTCATGATGCAATCCTCGCTCCCACTGTTATAGAGAAACCGAAGTATCTCTCAGGTGGATGAGGAACCTTACCAGATCGGCGGAGAGGCTGAGGTTCGTTGGAAACTATTGAATCCTCCGGGTTTACCAAATCATCAGCTGTAGTTTGTATAGCTGGAACTCCTTCCAGTTCTACCTCATGACCACTAATTTCTTCACAAGAAATTCCCTTTTACAAAGGCGGCATGCTGAGAAACAAAACATTTTTTGTTCCTCGGTTTGGTAGAAGATATTCCCTTGCGAACGCTTGGGATATCCAACAAACTTCCATAGATCTGTCTTTGCCTCGAGCTTGTCTGGATTTTTCTTTTAGACATAGGTCGGACAACCCCAAATCTTAACTTACTTAAGATATGGGCTCTTCCCATTCCATATCACATATGAAGTGGTAGGCAACTGATTTGATTGGAACCCTATTCAATAGGTATGGAGCTTCACAAGTGCAAAACTCCCAAAAGGAAATAGGCTACTCAGTAGTACTCATCATAGAGCACACCATATCACATAGGGTGTGATTGCTCCGCCCCGATACACCGACTGTTAGTTATATGTATGCCCTAGAGGCCATTACTGTACATTGGATGTATATTGTAGTGGATGCTGGGACATATATAGGTAGGACTTTCTTGCTCGACATGATAGTACGCTATCTGGTTGCACTTTATCTTAACATGTATACTTTCTGTCTCTCTGATTACATGTTGATAAAGCCCATAGGATGTGTACTCGACTTCCAGGACTATGATGTAGATCATACTAGTGGGGCCTGGGTAGTCCATGATTACATCCTTGAAATGTTTCTAGTCGAGGGAATATCGAGACGGGGCATCGATATTCCAGAGTAGACTAGCGCACATCTTCTCGACCCATGCGATGGGCGATGGATGATCCCATATCCATTGGTGTTTGACATCGAAGATGGTATGCGGGTGCTCAGTGGAGATTGGGTACACTGAACGGACTCGCCGAGAACTCCCGGATGGTATTATACCTCACGTCAGATGGCAGTTCTCTGGTGACACTGGTACAGCTTAGTCTGTTGACCCGAGATCGTCATAGAGTATGTGTGTCTCCCACTGTGCTTTGATTTCCACCCTACCACGGCTCTACTGAGTTATGCAAACAGGTGGTTTTTGGGTACAGTCCCGATTCACATGGAGGCAATGAGCGATAGGAGGGGATTCGTCTCTCCCGGTATTGGGGGTTGATGTTGCGCAATGCACGACTGGCCATAACAGGAAATCCCTGGCCAGGGTTGCAGTGATATACTGGTAAGAGTTATCAGTAGTTTCACGATATTTATGGACCCTACGTCGGCATGACTTATCGAGCTATTGGGGTCTGACGTTTACCACCCCTAGGCGAGATATGCGACATATCAGACGAACAGACCGGACTGTACGGTAAGTGTTACTGGTTGGATTCACAGGAGTGTGAGCGGGCTTGCTCGTCGATCTTCTGATCGCTCAATACCCGGGTGGCCGTTACGTTTAGCAGAACGCTTGCGGCTTGTGGGTGCTTGATATGATCATCATCCGCTACCGGCGTATTGACGAGTCTTTAGAGTCCTACACAGAGGTTTCCTGGCTCAAGCGAAATGAAATAGGAGCGCATATGAGATATGTGCAGGACCGAGAATAATTCGAGTATGTGATACCGTATTCCATTCTCGCGATCAATGTATCGATTGGTTATATGCGATATAACCTAGTTATCGAATCAAGGATTAATTCGATAAGCCGATACATATGATACTAGTCGGTTATATCCGATATGACCGGATCGTTAAATCAAGTGTTGATTTAATGATTTAGTGCATATTTATATATTTGATATATTACTTTGCGTTAACTAGTATTGGTTCACTTTAAAAGGATTTTCTCACTTGAATTGTACCCATTGTATATGCGATATAGTTTTGTGCACATGTTTGTATCATGTTTGATGATACATGCTTACTTGGTTAAGTGTAAAGAATCAAACCATGGTTTAAGTTAATGATTAGGGTTTTGATTATTTATTCATTTATCTTTCTTATTTATTCATTTTTGGAAAAAGAAAAGGATAAATGAATGGTTGAATGTTTTGTTTTTAGTTGAAGTTTCTTGAAACTTTGACTAAGTCACTCTTTTGTTCTTATGCTTAACCCTAACCATCCTTTTAACCATGGTCTTTTCTCTACACCTAACTAAGGTTGAAAGTATGATAAGTATTCTTTTTATTTTCTTTTTTAATTAACTTATCATATCTTCTTCTTCTTCTTCATCTTCTTCTTCCATGAAGAAAGCTAGTGACCATCAATGGCAACTAGTGAAATCAAGTGAGAAATCCAATTCTAAAGTCTACCCACTTCCTATTTCTTCATCCTCTACCTTTGCCAAGTTGTATAGGGTGTTTACTTCATAAGTTTTCAAAGCTTGGTGAAGTTGGAGCTTGTTCTTGTGATGCCTCGACGTAGATCATCTTCGGCATCGAACCGACGATCAAGCCCGCCCATTCTTCGATGATGCCAATGCTAGAGTCAAGGGTTCGATTTGGACAGCGGAGGGAGATCATCGCGGAGCTTAGGAAGTGGTGGACCGGATCTACAAAAGTTGTAGCCCCTTCCCTTTAGCTATATTTCCGTTTACTTACTCGCTTTGCCTATATATCTAGTTGACGATCCGTTCTAGGGTTTCTTGGCACCGTATTTTTTAGAAATTTGCATGTTTGATGACTTTTGAGACCTCACTAGGGTGCCTAGGAACCTTACAGTGGTATCAGAGCCTAGCTAGAGACTTAGGCGAAGTCCCGACGGAATCAGAAGTCCGATCGACCCAAAACCCAACTTGAAAAATGCTCTCTGGACTTTTTTGAAAAACGTGGTTTTTTGTAGATTAAAAATATTCAGAAAAATCAGCAGGAAGATATAAGGGTTACTGTAAAATTCGAGGGTGTGATTCCATAAAGATGTCGCGGATCCGCGGCATGAGCATGCTCATGCGGCGGATCCGCGGCCATTTCGTCGTTTTGTGCATCCAATTTTGCACAGTAATTCTTAGTTGTCTGTGCTGGTTTTCCTGGGGATTTTTAATAATTTTTTCCAGAGTTGCATTTTCTGGGTTGTATTGGGAACTCGGTGTATCGATCGGATTGTCTAATTTTGTCGGTGTGTTCTTCCGGATAAATTTTAGAATATGTTAAAAAGTTCGACCGGATATAAATACCCACTTTTTCCCCTGCCGGGAAGTTTCCAATTGTTGGATTTTTCCGTAGTTTAACGATGTTCTAAGTAGTGCAAGTAACACGATGGACCCTCTAGAAGACAACAAACCTTAACTCGATTATGTGACCGTCTTGAACTGCCCTTTGAACCTTCGGGTTTGGGGCAGTACGGCGTGCCACATGTGAGGCGTTGGCTTGACCCTTCTACGGCTGGACCGTTGGTACTGAGGCACGAACTGAATGTTGTTAGACTTATTTCATGTGCTGAGCTGTGTCGGGAAAACCTGGGTGTTCGATTGTTCGATCGGAAAGTTTAACATTTTCTATTTATCCGGAATGTGATACAATAATTGGAATTCACAAGTAGTTATGAGATAACTGAATGAATGTTATAAACATAGCAGTTTAGTCTCAAATGATCGGTTGCCACGGAATTTTGATGTGATCAAAAGTCCGTCGCAATCACGTAGTGTACGCGGATACTCGCCGGGTAAACTTAATAGACAGCCTCACTCCATAGCCCCGACCAAATGACTGTAGGAGAACCCCGTCGCCGAAAGCATCTGCCCGGGTGCTCGCGGCAGCGGTGTTCCGCTTTGGTGCACTTCGTCGACGGCATCGGGGGTGCGGCCGTCTACTAAAGTTTGCGACGAGCATTCGATCAGAATGTCAGGAATCTTGTTGAATTGCCCGACTTGATATTGAAAAGTGTTTTCGATAATGAGACCAAAATGAGGGGTTTATAATTGTTAGGCATGCGATGTCTAAAGAATTCATTTGGTCAGGCATGCGATGTCTGAGGTGGTTGTGGATTCCAACTGTTGTAGTTTTACACTTTCTTTTCTGTGACCGTAAGTGTAATATGTGATATCGCCGGTTTCGTTGCTATATGTCAACGACAATTGGGATGCGCATATTTACTTACGTTGATGACATGTGATGTTATGTGTTGTTGGATATGTTATATTGGATCGTCGTGTTTGAATAGCCGGGGGGGTTTTTATGTGAGATGAGTGTTTTTTCATTTTCATTCATGTAAAAACTTGTATGTAATATTCTTTTATTGGGCCACTTCCAGGTTGCGGAAGTTGTCACCGTTTATGTATATTATTTACTTTTCTGCACTAGGATAGACCCAAGGAGGGGAGCACAAGTAACCGGGTTCTGGGGTCCAGTGGGAGACCATCTCGAGGAGTCGAGTCCGGGTCTCCTAACCCTAGAATTGGTAGGGTTGCTTGCCGCTCTCGTAGGGGTCTAGGGATGTGGGATTGGCTATTCATCACGACCGTGGAATCCGTGTTTTATACTGGCTCATATTGAAAACACGGACGTCCTAGTATATCCAATATTTCATATGTATCTTCTGCTGTGATTTATCTGTGATCATGTGATGTTCTGTGACAGATATTATATATAGTATATATGATATATTATATAAACGTTGCTTATGTTTTACACCCGCGCTAGCCCTGCCCCGCTCTGCCGTTAGTTACCTAACCTAACGGTGCAGACGGGACATCGAGGCGAATGCGGATGGCATAAGCGTACGTTATATTTATCTGTGATGTTTAGGTGGATTTAAATGATGGGATATTCATTAATGAGATTAATGAAAGAAAATAAACCTAATTGATGTTGTGGAATCGAATTTCAAAATAAAAACAGGTAGCTACAGTTCTTGCTTTGCATCGCGGTGTTCATTATAGAACATCCTGCACCTTATTCGATGAGGAAAGGACCGAGATCCCTTCACCGGGAGTGACTCCTTTAGCAATAACTGGCAGATGCTACAACTCTCGGTTTTTCTTTGATCGCTTCTATAGTTTCCGCTTTGCACAGTGATATATATGATATATCCCGCACCTCATTCGACGAGGAAAGGGCCGACGATCCCTTCACCGGGAGTGACCCCTTTAGCAAAACTAGAAAAGCCTCGAAAACATTCCATTTAAAAAACCATTTGATTCCGCAACGAGATCAAGTTCAAAGCGTTAAAGGTTTTCACAAAAACCATTCGCAACCCTCCGTCATTTTAGGAAGTAGAGTACTTAGTATTCGTGCTGTGTTTGTTGACCATAGTCAAGGCACAGTGTACGGTAGCTAAGTGATGTCTTCCTACACCGCATATGATGCGATTAGTTAGGACAGTCATGTGGCTTTGTTGACCTTAGCCAAGGGTCATGTAGGTGAGTCTAATTAATCACGAAATAACGGGTAGAACTTGACTAGTACCTATGATTTGTTGACCTTAACCAAGGTCATAGGTGCTATGGGTAAAAACCATTATCGGGAGTTTCAAGTGTTGAAATTTGCAATGAGATTGCATACCTTCTATGTGATAGTTGGATCCCGATACCCACTGCGAGTAATTGTTACTCCTGGGAGAATTTTGCACTTTACAATTAGCCGATCAAGTAGGTGTCTAGAAAGGTGCCAACGGGGTTACGCCTCTGGGAAAACGAGGTTTACTGTAATTAGGTCCGTGCGAAAGCACGGGGAACCTCCCTCAAAGTACCGACACTGGCCTGACTGAAAGATTGGCGAACTTGTAGAGTGTAATTAATCCCGGCTAGTCTTTCCTTTTAGGGTTTGAAGGAAGATTTGATAAAAACAGTGGGAGCCATCCTGATTAGATAAAATAAATAACCAATCTAATCTTGCAAGAGCGCACGCTGAGTGTTTTCTTCTCTCTCTCTCCTGGTAGCGACCATATCACGCCTTAATCAAGATAATAATATGGATGTATTGACCGAACCCGCTTGTTATACTGAGCTGGGGAACGTTGGTCCCGCTCCAACTTATAATTGTTATAAGACAGAGCAGGAAATAGGGGAATACCAGATTTCCTATGCCGCCCAAACGAAGGAGGTGCATATGATGCATCTCCTTCGGGTATGTTCATTACAAAGAACAGTTTCTCAGTATTCTCTGCATCCTGAGTATTGGATACTGGATCAGGATCCCAGATATGTAAGCTGTTACATAGGGCTACAAAAAGGTAGAAAAACTGAGAACGGGTGATAAGTTTCATGAGACAGAAACCGGGGCAAGTGTTGCAGCCAAGTCTGTTGGTCACTGTCACCCTGTATTACGAATACATTGATTCTGAACAAATGCTATTAGATACCGAACCTGATATACAAAATCATATCAGTCTCTTTATTACTAAAGAAAGGATATAATTTTGTATTGATGGATAATGTTTTGAACATTTCCTATATCAAAAGTTGATCGGTTCAGGCACGTTATCTAAAAGCATTGAAGTTCTAAATCAAACTCCAGTTCCTAGTACACAGAACACAAGAGGAAGAGTTCAGAAATGAACAAATCCTTCTTGGGGCATTGTAGACTAGGTCACATCAATGCGACCCGACTGGCTGAAGTTACATTTTAGATGCATATTTAAATCAGTTTGAATTTACATCTTGTGAAACTTGCCAGTCATGTCACAAAGATTAGATGACCATAGCTCTGTTTATTAGAAACAGAGAAAGAGTTAGTAAACTCTTGGGACTGATACATAATGATGTATGTAAAGTCTCCTGTCTACACATGCCAGGACTGGTTCTTTATACTTCATTATATTCTCTGATAATCTCTCAAGATTCAGTCATATGTTCCTGTTGAAACATAAGTCCGAACCTTTTGAGATATTCACATAATATAAGTTAGAAGTAGAGAACCAAAATACGGGTATAAGTATTATGTCCTATGATAAGATCAGGGAGGAGAATACTTGTGCATAGAATTCCTGGACTATTCTAAAGGAGAATGAGATTCTCTCTGTGTGCTACTCCTCTGAATACACCACAGCACAATGGTGTATCAGGGCGGAGCAATTGCACAATATTAGATATGGTGTGCTCTATGATGAGTATTACTGAGTTACCCATTTCCTTTTGGGGTTATGCACTTGAGAATCTGCATACCTATTGAATTAGGTTTGAATCAAATCACTGCCTACCACTCCATATAAGATATGGTGTGGGAAGATCCTATCTCTTAAGCGAGTTAAGATTTGGGGTTGTCCGGCCTATGTTTAAAGCAAAATCCGGACAAGATCCAGGCAGGACCAGTTCTGTAGAACTGGAAAGGTTCCAGCTATACAAAACTGCAGTTGATGATTTGACAGAACCAAAGGGTTCTATAGTTCCCGACGAACCTCAGCCTCTCCGCCGATCCAGTAGGGTTCCTCACCCACCTGAGAGATACCTCGGTTTCTCGATGACAGTGGGAGCGAGGATTGCATCATGAGATGATGACCCAACCAGTTTCGAGCAGGCCATCGAGAGTAGGGACTCTGTAAGAATGGCTGGATGCTTAGTGATCTGAGATGGAATCCTTATACACCAACAAAGTATGGACTTTGGTTGCTATATCTGAAGGGTTAAATCCCCATCAGGAGCAAGTATATCTTGAGAAGATTACTTGGTATAGATGGACAAGTTGAGACTTTCATAGCTAGACTTGTTAAAGGTTTTCGTCATCGACCAGGCACGAATAATGATGAAACCTTTTCCAGGGACTATGCTTAAGTCTATCCAGATCCTACTTACCACGGCTACATACCATGACTACGATATCTGGCGGTTGGGTGCCATGACTGCTTTTTTTTTAAATACTGATTTAGAAGAGAACGTCTATAAGAACACAGCCAGAGGTCTTCGTAAAACAGTGGGAGCAGCGGAAACGTGTGCAAGTTGCTTTACATAATGAAGCAGGCATCGCGGAGTTGGAACGTCTGTTTTGATGTGGTAGTCAAAGAGTTTGACTTCATCAAAATGGTAGATGAACCTTGTATATACAAAAGGGTAGTATGGAGTATGATGATGATCCTCGTAGAGTACGTGGATGACATACTCTTGATAGGAAAGGAGTTTCCTATACTACGATCGGTCAATCTCCTATTATCACAAGGGTTCTCTAAATAGGATCAAGGTGATACCTCCTAAATCCTGAGTTTTCATCTATGAGATAGATGTAATTGGATGCTAGGATTCTCACTAGATGAAGTGAGATGGTATCAATCGATCCTGGGGAGAATCACTGGAAGAGTTCCAGGGTGATAAAGACGACTGAATGTCAGTCACGGGCATTGTCTTTACCCTCAGTAGAGGGACGGTATGTTGGAAGAATTCCAAGCTAGATACCGTGGCAAACTAGACGATAAAGGCTGGTAACATCGCTATTAAAGATACTACCAAAGAGGCAGTTTGGGTGTATAATGGTTCATAAGATGAACTAGGTTCCTGCCATTGTATGACAATGGAAGTATGGCTTTAGCCCTGGAACCCTGGTCCCATCAGTGACCCAGACATATTCTGAGGAAGCATCACCTGATCATGGAGATAGTTGATCTCCAGGGTGATCGAGGTTAGGAGAGTAGACTCAGAGGACAACACGGCGGATCCACACACGAAGGCCTTTTCCCAAAGAGAGACAATTTAGGGGATGGTTGAGTATGTGATACTGCAACCACTGCTACAGATGGCCCTAGTGCAAGTGGGAGATTGTTAGTTATATGTATGCCCTAGAGGCCATTACTGTACATTGGATGTATATTGTAGTGGATGCTGGGACATATATAGGTAGGACTTTCTTGCTCGACATGATAGTACGCTATCTGGTTGCACTTTATCTTAACATGTATACTTTCTGTCTCTCTGATTACATGTTGATAAAGCCCATAGGATGTGTACTCGACTTCCAGGACTATGATGTAGATCATACTAGTGGGGCCTGGATAGTCCATGAGTACATCCTTGAAATGTTCCTAGTCGAGGGAATATCGAGACGGGGCATCGATATTCCAGAGTAGACTAGCGCATATCTTCTCGACCCATGCGATGGGCGATGGATGATCCCATATCCATTGGTGTTTGACATCGAAGATGGTATGCGGGTGCTCAGTGGAGACTGGGTACACTGAACGGACTCGCCGAGAACTCCCAGATGGTATTATACCTCACGTCAGATAGCAGTTCTCTGGTGACACTGGTACAGCTTAGTCTGTTGACCCGAGATCGTCATAGAGTCTTGTGTGTCTCCCACTGTGCTTTGATTTCCACCCTACCACGGCTCTACTGAGTTGTGCAAACAGGTGGTTTTTGGGTACAGTCCCGATTCACATGGAGGCAATGAGCGATAGGAGGGGATTCGTCTCTCCCGGTATTGGGGGTTGATGTTGCGCAATGCACGACTGGCCATAACAGGAAATCCCTGGCCAGGGTTGCAGTGATATACTGGTAAGAGTTATCAGTAGTTTCACGATAGTTATGGACCCTACGTCGGCATGAATTATCGAGCTATTGGGGTCTGACGTTTACCACCCCTAGGCGAGATATGCGACATATCAGACGAACAGACCGGACTGTACGGTAAGTGTTACTGGTTGGATTCACAGGAGTGTGAGCGGGCTTGCTCGTCGATCTTCTGATCGCTCAATACCCGGGTGGTCGTTACGTTTAGCAGACCGCTTGCGGCTTGTGGGTGCTTGATATGATCATCATCCGCTACCGGCGTATTGACGAGTCTTTAGAGTCCTACACAGAGGTTTCCTGGCTCAAGCGAAACGAAATAGGAGCGCATATGAGATATGTGCGGGACCGAGAATAATTCGAGTATGTGATACCGTATTCCATTCTCGCGATCAATGTATCGATTGGTTATATGCGATATAACCTAGTTATCGAATCAAGGATTGATTCGATAAGCTGATACATATGATACTAGTCGGTTATATCCGATATGACCGGATCGTTAAATCAAGTGTTGATTTAATGATTTAGTGCATATTTATATATTTGATATATTACTTTGCGTTAACTAGTATTGGTTCACTTTAAAAGGATTTTCTCACTTGAATTGTACACATTGTATATGCGATATAGTTTTGTGCACATGTTTGTATCATGTTTGATGATACATGCTTACTTGGTTAAGTGTAAAGAATCAAACCATGGTTTAAGTTAATGATTAGGGTTTTGATTATTTATTCATTTATCTTTCTTATTTATTCATTTTTGGAAAAAGAAAAGGATAAATGAATGGTTGAATGTTTTGTTTTTAGTTGAAGTTTCTTGAAACTTTGACTAAGTCACTCTTTTGTTCTTATGCTTAACCATAACCATCCTTTTAACCATGGTCTTTTCTCTACACCTAACTAAGGTTGAAAGTATGATAAGTATTCTTTTTATTTTCTTTTTTAATTAACTTATCATATCTTCTTCTTCTTCTTCATCTTCTTCTTCCATGAAGAAAGCTAGTGACCATCAATGGCAACTAGTGAAATCAAGTGAGAAATCCAATTCTAAAGTCTACCCACTTCCGATTTCTTCATCCTCTACCTCTTGCCAAGTTGTATAGGGTGTTTACTTCACAAGTTTTCAAAGCTTGGTGAAGTTGGAGCTTGTTCTTGTGATGCCTCGACGTAGATCATCTTCGGCATCGAACCGACGATCAAGCCCGCCCATTCTTCGATGATGCCAATGCTAGAGTCAAGGGTTCGATTTGGACAGCGGAGGGAGATCATCGCGGAGCTTAGGAAGTGGTGGACCGGATCTACAAAGGTTGTAGCCCCTTCCCTTTAGCTATATTTCCGTTTACTTACTCGCTTTGCCTATATATCTAGTTGACGATCCGTTCTAGGGTTTCTCGGCACCGTATTTTTTAGAAATTTGCATGGATGATGACTTGTGAGACCTCACTAGGGTGCCTAGGAACCTTACACCGACGTGCTGTGGTGTATTCGGAGGAGTAATGCTGAGAGAGAATCTCATTCTCCTTTAGAATAGTCCAGGAATTCCGTGCTCAAGTATTCTCCTCCTTGATTTCATCAAGGACATAATACTGATACCCGTTTTTGGTTCTCTACTTTTAACATATTCTTTGAATTTCTCAAAAGTTCCAGACTTGTGTTTCAATAGGAACATATGTCCGGATCTTGAGAGATAATCTGTGAATGTAATGAAGTACAAAGAACCGGTCTTGGCATGTGTAGACAGGGGACCTTCATACATCAGCATGTATCAATCTCAAGAGTTCACTAACTCTTTCTCTATTTCCAATAAATGGAGCTTTGGTCATCTTATCTTTGTGACATGACTGGCAAGTTTTATAAGATGTAAATCCAAACTAATTTAAATATGCATTTTTATGTAACTTCAGCTAGTCGAGTCGCATTGATATGACCTAGTCTATAATGCCTCAAGAAGGATTCGTTCATTTCTGAACTCTTCCTCTTGTGTGTGTTCTGTACATTAAGAACTGTAGTTTGATTTAGAACATCTAAGCTTTTAGATAGCGTGCCTGAACCGATCAACTCTTGATATAGGAAATGTTTAAAACATTATCCAACAATACAAAATTATATCCTTTCTTTACTTATAAAGAGACTGATATGATGTTGTATATCAGGTTCGGTATCTAATAACATTCATTCAGAATCAATGTATTCTAGTAATACAGGGTGATAACTACCAACTGACTTGGCTGCAACACTTGCACCGTTTCTATCTCATGAAACTTATCACCCGTTCTCAGTTCTCTATCTCTCTATAGCTCATGTAATAAATTACATATGTGGGATCCTGATCCGGTATCAAATACCCAGGACGTAAAGGATATTGAGAAACAGTTCTGTGTAATGAACACACCCGAAGAAGATGCATCAACATGCACTTTCTTCGTTTGGGCGGCATGGGAATTCTGGTAATCCCCTATTTCCTGCACTGTCTTATAACAATTATAAGTTGGAGCGGAACCAACGTTCCTTAGCGCAGTATAACAAGCGGGTTCGGTCAATATATCCGTATATTATCTTGATTAAGGCGTGACATAGTCACAACCAGGAGAGAGAGAGAAGAAAACACTCAGCGTGCGCTTTTACAAGATTAGATTTGGTTATCAATTTATCTAATCAGGATGTCTTCCACTGTTTTAGTCAAATCTTCCTTCAAACCCTAAAAGGAAAGACTAGCCGGGATTAATTACACTCTACAAGTTCGCCAATCTTTCAGCCAGGCCAGTGCCGGTATTTTGAGGGAGGTTCCCCGTGCTTTCGCATGGACCTAATTAAAATAAACCTCGTTTTCCCAGGGGCGTAACCCCGTTAACACCTTTCTAGACACCTACTTGATCGGCTAATTGTAATGTGTAAAACTCTCCCAGGAGTAACTCTTACTCGCAGCGGGTATCGGGATCCAACTATCTCATAGAAGGTATGCAATCTCATTGCAAGTTTCAACTCTTGAAATTCCTAATAATATTTTACCCCTAGCGTCCTATGACCTTGACGCAGGCCAACAAACCATAGTCCGCTAGTCAAGTTCAACCCGTACATTTCCTGATTGAATTAAACCCACCCGCACGACCCTTGACGCAGGCCAACAAAGTCGCACGACTACCCTAATCCTATCGCATTGTATGCTGCACATAAGCACTAGTTAGCTACCGTACACTACGCCTTGACGCAGGCCAACAAACGTAGCATGAATACTAAGTAATACTTATCTAAAATGACGGAGGGCTACGACAGGGTTTTAAGAAAACCCTTTGCGTAATGAACTTGATATCGTTGTAGAATCAAGTGATTTTTAATGGAATGTTTTTGAGGCCTTTTCTAGTTTCGCTAAATAGGTCACTCACGGTGAAGGGATCTCGGCTCTTTCCTCATCGAATAAGGTGCAGGATATTTCACAAATATCACTATGCAAAGCAAAAACTATAAAAACAATCAAAAAGCAAACCGAGTATGTAGCATCTGCTAGTTTCGCTAAAGAGGTCACTCCCGGTGAAGGGATCTCGGCTCTTTCCTTATCGAATAAGGTGCTGGATGTTCTACAAGGAACACCGCTATGCAAAGCAAGAACTAGAGCTACCTGTTTTTGAGACAAGTTTCTACAACATTTTTAGGTTTCTTTTATTTCATTAATCTCATTAATGAAGTCCCATTTTATTATGCTTCACAAGTATCACATTTGAAACGAAATCAACAATATATAATATATATCTCATATATATAATATAAACATTCGTCTCAGGCAGTAATATGATCTCATCACAGAACATTGCAGCAGAAGAACACATATGAAATATTGGATATACTAGGACGTCCGTGTTTTAATACGAGCCTGTATAAAACACGGATTCCACAGTCGTGATGAATAGCCAAACCCACATCCCTAGACCCCTATGAGAGCGGCAAGTAACTCTGCCAGTTCTAGAGTTAGGAGACCCGGTCTCGACTCCTCGAGATGGTCTCCCACTGGACCCTAGAACCCGGTTACTTGTGCTCCCCGCCTTGGGTCTACCTAATGCGGAAAAGTAAATAATATACAATGGTGACGTCATCCTCAGCAAGGTATTGAGCAATCAGAAGATCAACAAGCAAGCCTATACATTCTCCCATGAATCCAACCAGTAACACTCCCGTACAGTCCGGTCTCTTCGTCTGATATGTCGCATATCTCGCCTAGGGGTGGAAAACGTCAGACCCCAGTAGCTTAATAAGTCGTGTCGATATGAGGTCCATAACAGTTCGAGAAACCACTGATAACACTTACCAGTAAATCTCAGCAACCCTGGCCAGGGATTTCCAGTTATAGCCAATCGAACACAGCGCAACATCAACTCCCTATACCGGGAGAGACGAAACCCCTCCTATCGCTCATTGCCTCCATGTGATTCGGGACTGTACCCAAAAGCCACCTTTTTGCACGCCCTTTTGGACGTGGTATGATGGAAATCAAAGCACAGTAGGAATCACACAAGACTCTATGACGATCTCGTGTCTACAGACTAATCTGTACCAGTGTCACCAGAGAACTGCCATTTGACGTGAGGTATACTACCATCTGGGAGTTCTCGGCGAGTCCGTCCAGTGTACCCAGTCTCCAATGAGCACCTGTATACCTTCTCTGATGTCAAACACCAATGGATATGGGATCATCCATCGCCCATCATATGGGTCAAGAAGCGCATACGCTAGTCTACTCTGGAGTATCGATGCCCTGTCTCGGTACTCCCACGACTAGGAACATTTAAAGGATGTACTTGGCGACTACACTGTCCCCACTATTATGATCTGCATCATAGTCCTGGTAGTCAAGTACTCATCCTAAGAGTTTTATCAACATGTAACATAGAGACAATCAGAGTACATGTTAAGATAAAGAGCAACCAGATAGCGTACTATCATGTCGAGCAAGAAAATCCTCCCTATATATATCCATGCATCCACTACAATATACATCGTATGTATAGTAATGGACTCTAGGGCATACATATAACTAACAGTTAATAGTACCGATATATACAAAAAATAGATAATGAATGGGTTGTAATAAAATGCAATATTCTGGTATGAACATTTGAAGAACATCATGAATTGGGAAATGGTCCCTTGCGGATCGAGGGTTCCCATGAACATGCCAACTGCAGGCGCTTCTTCGATGCGCTGCTCGCACTTCGACCATAGATTCCGCCATCGTATCGCATACTGCACACATTCACCTGGCTTCACCCTGGCATTGATCAGCGCCGTGATTGGGGTACGTTTGCTAGCGCTCGCAAAACGTTGGGTGAATAGCAGCTCCGTCTCTGCAAATGTCTTGATAGATTCATTTGGGAGTTCCGAATACCACTCGAATGCTGTCTCCGACAAGCTGCCAACAAAACTGGCGGAGCAGTAGCTTATCGTCACCTTCGGTGTTGCCACACAGAGCCCTAAATTGAGCAACGTGCTGGTGTGGATTCCCCGTCCCCTTATATACATGGAATTTAGGGATCGTATATCCCGGCGGGTACTTTATTTGGTCATACCAATCCGGATAGGGTCGTCCAGTTTTAACGATTTGGTTAGCCGCTTCGCTCGCCTAATGAACTCGTATCTGTTAAGCTATATAGTCATCCAGGGTGGCTTTGGAGATGGTCTCCTCCTTGGCTGCTGAACAAGCAGGATGGGGGTTTGACGTCTCCCCTCGGTCGTCTTCGAGGATAATCGGAGGCTCATCAGCTGGAGGATCCGGCTGTAATATCATCCCGACCATGTCTTGGAATAAAAGCGCCATTCGTTTTATGTTAGCCGTTTGTTCCACGGCCTCTTTGTCTTTCCTCTCGAGCATTCTTCGGAAGAATTCGGAATCAGTTTCCTGTTCCTGACACTGCTCCGATGATGTTTCAGGGCTTTCTTTTGGCCCAGTGAGTGCGGCCTTCTGTGTTGACATTTCCTGAAGCTTTTGTTGTTGTTCCTGGGCCTTTATTACGGATCGCGTAAGCGGTCGATGACCCATAGAGATATGGCTATCCTCTTTCCCGGATGCCATACAAACAGTGTGAACCACTATGCCCCCAGACTTGGGGCGTTTAGGTTCGGCACCTTTGAGATTGGTCGTAGGGATTTTCTCCGGCCTTCTCCATTTGTGGGTGGTCGATGTTGAGGGGGCCGTTGTAGCGGGCACTTGAGTAGATGGCATCTCCTGCAGTATGACAGGGTGTTCTTTTTCTTGCCGAACCTTTATCTTTTTCTGTCGGCGGGAGTAATCTGGATCAATCACCGAGCCCTGGACTTGACGCCAGACCTTGTAAACTTTAGAGGACAGCCGCTGAGAGGGCTGTTCTAGCTTTGCCTTTGTAGCGCTCTCCACTGGTGGTGGAGACCTTTTCAATACAGCAGCCGGAGAGTTTTTGCATACCCTCCTAAGTAGTTCAAAGCTATTCCCAGTTGGAACAGCAGTATCAATCTCCACCGTTGGAGCCGGCAGAGTCAATCCAGAAGGGGAATTGCCCCCAGCCTTCCTTACTCGGCGCCAGTGGCGACGTCGAGCATGTCGAGCTGACGGTACTGGCTCAGCTATAGGGGTGGATTGATCGTTCCTCCTTTTCTGGTCAAGTGCTGTTATTGGCACCAGCCTATTGAAAACGGACGTCCGTTGAGCGGGTATAGCCAACCTGTCGAAGGCAGACTTTCGAGCAGGAGTAGTAGTCTTGGTGATTTCGTTTGGAGCGGGAGCTGAAACAGTCAGTCTTGCAAAGACCGACTCCTTAGCAGGGGAAGCCACTTTGGCGACTTCAGGAGCAGAAATGGATACCCTCTTCGGGATAACCCCTTCCGGTATCGCGGGCTTCTTCACAGGCCCACTTGAGCTTTGGCCCAGTCTTCTGAACACTGAGGCGCTTGGTTTGGGCGACCCGTTAAGAGGGGCCGCGGTAGTTGTAAGCCGATCAAAGACCGACTTCTTTGAAGCTTCTTGCAACGGCATTGGGGCATTGAAGCTCATGGGTAGGATCATGGTCCTAAAGAATAGCCCAGTGGTGGCTTGGGTCACTTGTTCCATCGGCATTGTGAAAAGGGAAGTCGCTTGAGGCCCGTAGGTTACTCCTCCAGATGAGGCGGAACGGGAGTTGCAGTTGCAGTTGGAGCAGTTAGAGGCCATTGATGTTCTTTTTTCTGCACGGGAGCAAAACCAAATCTTAGTACCTCGAACCCAAGGGCAACCATATTAAACCGCGATTCGTTCGCGAGTACGACACATGAAGTGTGGAGTGGAAAGAGGAAAAAGGTCCCACCGGGCGTGCCAGAATCTGTTCTCCGTCGAACACAAAGACGCGACCACGTAGGTCCGTCTTGCCTGAATTTCGAGGGCAGATGCTATTAGGTGCTATCCTTCCACCTCTCCGAAGATGCAAAGTTGATTTATGACACCATGTATCAAAGGTTTAGAAGGATGCGGCCGTTGTAGCAGACTTCGTCAGATCCCCCCTAATTTGAGGGGTTTTTGATTGTGGGGACGCTCTTCCCTGCAGGCGCAAGCCCCTGCAGTTAATTATGCTACGGCATCACGTTAATAACTTTCTCCTTCTCCAGATGGTCACTTCATGTCGTGTGTGTTTGTTTTGTTTTTGGTTACCCATGGATTGTATACGGAGACTAATTTATGTTGTCGTCCGTAAGGCATGGATTAGTCCAAATCCGTATTTTCTTAGATTTGGGTTTTGGTTTAGGTTTAAGGATACGTTAGTCTCATTTGAGACTAAGATCAACTTAAACGTTTGTTAAGGATACGTTAGTCTAATTTTTAGACTAAGATCAACTTAACATTTGTTAAGGACACGTTAGTCTAATTTCAGACTAAGATCAACTTAACGGGATCATTTAGATCCAACAAAAGAGCATTTGAACTCTATTGTTTTAGTTTAGGGACTTTGCGGTCGATTAGTTTAGGGACATTATGGTCCATGGGTTTAAGGACCCCACAGTCCGAGATTAAGGACATCATAGTCCATGGATTTAAGGACCCCACAATCTGAGATTAAGGACATCATAGTCCATAGTCCATGAGTTTAAGGACCCCACAATCCGAGGTTAAGGACATCATAGTCCATGGGTTTAAGGACCCCACAGTCCGAGGTTAAGGACATCATAGTCCATGGGTTTAAGGACCCCACAGTCCGAGGTTAAGGACATCATAGTCCATGAGTTTAAGGACCCCACAGTCCATGGAATGTCTGGTTGTCGGGACATGTCACCTCTCTGAAGACGTTGAAGGATTACAACGATAAATATCAGAGGAGTAAAGAGATGTACCCTTGAACCAATGTTGGTTGGGGGACCTGTAGTTGGATTGATTTAAGGATTGTTAGTCTCGTTTGAGATTAAGATCAACTTAAATGTTTGTTAAGGATACGTTAGTCTAATTTTAGACTAAGATCTACTTAACAGGATCATTTAGATCCAACAAAAGAGCATTTGGGCTCTATTATTTAGTTTAGGAACATTGCGGTCCAAGTTCAGATACAAACATGGGTTTGGAAATGAACCAGATAGTTATTGGTCATTGGGACCCACCGCCTCTCTGAAGACGTTGAAGAATTACAATGACATGTATCATAAGTGTGAAGAGATGTACCCTTGAACCAAAGTTGATTGAAAGGCTCTGGGTTTTGCTTTGAATGTCACATGAGATGACCAATTTTGGAAGACAAGAGTGTATTTGAGGTTCAGTCAAAAGGGAGGGTCCTGCCTCTGGAAGACTTAGCTAATTTAGGCTAAGATTGCCTTGAATATAGTGTTAAACACTAAAGTAGTCTCATCTATCACCTGCTCCCACGTGATGTGCTTAAAATAGTGTTAACACTAAGGATGCCGTGCACAAAATAGTTTTAAACACTAAAAAAAGAAGCGCTCACGTGGGGTCACGTGAGGCGCCATAGTGTTAGGCCAAACTTCCTTTATCTTATTCACAGAATATGCAAGTAAGTGTTAAAAACTTAATCTTCGTGGCCATCACGTGTGGGCACGTGATGGGTACCCATGCACTAGATATTGAAAGGATTTGCTAGGGGTCACGTTGGGACACGTGAGGGCGCCCAAAATCTGTTCTGACTTGGCTTTGTTCTCTTTATTTTGAGGAATTTATCCGAGGCTCATATGGGAGCACGTGAGCCCATCTCTTTCATCTTTTTTTGACTATTGAGGGGAGGGTCACGTGATGCCACGTAATCATATTAGGTACTTGATCTTTTTACGTGCATGAAAAGTCTAAGTCCCTTGTTTAAGAATTAAATTCTTTTGTAGGGTTAAACCCTAATTTTATATAGAGGAATTAAATTTCTATGTATTTGGAAGAATTAAATTCTTTAAACTCAATTCTCCCTCTAAGTTTTGGATCTGCATGGCAGAATTTCCCCGATGAGAATTAAATTCTCAACTTTATGGGGAGATCTGCTTCTGCAGATCTTCAACCATGAAGAAGAACTAAGTTCTTATATTAAGGGTTAAACCCTATCTTTGTTGAAGGAATTAAATTCCTATGTACTTTGTGAGTGAATAAAATTCTCTGAACTCAGGTCCTCCCTTAGGCTTTAGATCTGCATGGCAGAATCCTCCCGATGAGAATTAAATTCTCAACTTATGGGGAGATCTGCTTCTGCAGATCTTCAACCAAAGGAAGAACTAAGTTCTTATTCAGAAGAGTTAAACTCTTAGTTTGAGAATTAAATTCTCTTTTTATTTCGTGGGAGCTTATAGAATGATCGCCTTCCCTCTCTTACCTAGGGTTTCTTTCTTTTATGAGGAAATCTTCTTTTCTCTCTGGAGAATTAAATTCTCTTCTTATTTTTCTCTATTGTTCTGTATCTTTGTTCTCTTCTTGGCTCCTATTTATAAGAGAAAGAAAAGAATCAGTTTGTTTAGTCAATCTTTCATTGAAAGATTTATTGATTTTATAACCAACATGATCTGTTAGATCACTCGGTGAATTTTATTCACCATTGGATTTTTAATCAAAAAATATTTTGTTTGTTGTTCCTGGCAGATTTTAGGAGAATCTTTCTATAAATTAGTGATTTTTAATCACCATTGGATTTTTAATCCAACTGTGCTCCACTTTACAGAGCGCAATCTTTTTGTTTGAAAAGATCTTGGGAAATATTAGGGTTTTTGGTTTCCCTTAATTAGAATTTAAATCTATTAGTTCAGAAGGTTTAAGAGCCTATCACGTGTTAGCACGTGACCCCACTGATTGACTATTTAATTAGAATTTAATTCTATTAGTTCAGAGATTTTAGGAACCCATCACGTGTTGGCACGCGACCCCCCGTCACGTGTGGGCATGTGATGCCCCATTTAGGGTTTTCTTTCTTTGTTGTTTTATTATACCTTTTAATTCCTTTCAGTGGGTTTAAAGGCCCATCACGTGTGGGCACGTGACCCCTTTTGATCAGAATTTAATTCTATTAGTTCAAAGGGTTCAGGAACCCATCACGTGCTGGCACGTGACCCCATCTCAAATTGTGTATCCCAGCACCTATAACTTTGCTCATAAAAGGTCACGTGTCCCCACGTGATTCCCGATCATGTGTGGACACGTGATGCTCCTCCTGTGTATTTCCTTGCTGCTTTATTCAGTTCCTATGAGGGAACAAGGCCTTAAAATTATAAGCAGGGTTTTCTAAGAACACTGAAGAAAAATGAGAGGGTAACTCCATAAGACCACCGCGGAAGCGCGGCGAAACAGTGTGTTTTTCCGCGGTTCCACGACCAAGTCGAGGCCGAGTTGCCCCTATTTTCTTCAGTGGGTCTTAAACATGGGATTGTGATTTTTGGCATATGTGGCTTCTACCCATATTTGTTTATGTACTGGATTGTGCATGGGGTACACACGGTTTAAGTTTATCGATTGAAATTCTAAAGGTACTTGGCTAATCGGGTTTTCTGTGTTTGTATATATGATGCTGAACGTCTGCTAATCGCTATACGTTGATTAGTGGGGGTTGCTGTTGGCTATAATGCCCTCAAGTCAATTATTGGATCGCAGGCACATGATTGCAATGATTAAGGGATGACCTATATCGGTAGAACTGTCTTACTCGAGATGATAGTATGCTATCTGGTTTGTCTTTATCATCATGTACATGCTTCAAGTGACCTTACAGATCACTATTACATGTTGATAGAGCCTATAGGATTCATTCTTGACTACCAGCAGTATGATGGCGATCATATATGTGGGAGTTGGGTGGTCTATAAGCACATCCTTAAAATGTCCCTAGTCGTGGGAGTTTTGAGACTGGGCATCGATACTCTAAGAGTAGACTAGTGTATACTGATCGAGACCCTGACGAGGGGCGGTGGCCGGTCTTACAAGCTATTGGTGTCAGTTGGTTCACCTAAGATGTATACAGGTGCTCATTGGGTTATGAGTAAACCGGATGGAATCGCCGGGAACATGCTAGTTGGTATTATACCTATTGTCAGATAGCAGTTCCCAGATGACATGTGTATAGGTTAGTCTATTGACCTGAGATCGTCATTTTTCTCGTGTGAGTTTCCACTGTGCTTTGATTACTACCCTACCACGGCTCAAAGGAGTCGTGCAAACAGGTTTTAGTTGGGTACAGTCCCGAGCCACATGGAGACAGTGAGCGGATCGTCAGGGGATTCATCTCTTCCAGTATTGGGGGTTGATGTCGCGGTGTGCACGTGTGGCCATCATTAGAAATCCTTGGCCAAGGTAGTCGAGAATTACTGATTCGGATCAGTAATTTCTCAGGTGGTGATGGGATTCATACCGACACTAAATGTCCCGTTATTAGGGGTCTGACTTTATCCACCCTTTAGACTCGATATGCGATACTCATAGACGAACGGAACGGACTGTACGGATATTGTCACTGTCAGGCTCGGTAGGGGTTTCAGGATGAGTTTGCTCGTCGGCCTACCTTTCGCTCAATACTTGGGTAGCCGTTACGTACAGCTAGTGCCACTGACGTGCTTGTGGTTAAACCCACTGCCAGCGTATTAACGAGTCTTTAGAGTCCCACACAGAGGGTTTCCCTGCTTTGGGCGAAACGTTGTAGAGGCCGTATGGTTTTATGGCAGGGTTCGATCATATACGTGCACCTGTGCACGGATCATGATCGGACGGATAATACTAGTGGGCTTTGGTTTAAGCCAGATCCTAGTATTATATTGTTGGATTATATTTGTCTCGTTGTATTCGTATTCAGTCGGAATACGGATGCTGGTATGTATATACAGATGATGGGTATTCTCGTAATTCGTTACAAGTTTACTTTGGAAGATTGCCATTTCTTTTTTGATTAAACATTTTGGTTTAAATGTTTATTTGGTGGAAAGCGTGAGTGAAAGTTTTGGCTTTGGTTCTAGCATGTGCACTTGGTGAGTCATGGTTGTGAGTCATGATGGCATGACTAGGGTTCTTATTGTCTTATGAGATATTTTGTTATGAGTATGTGAGAGAGGCAGATATTTTTCTTTAGTGTGGCTTTTCTTTAGTACCTATTATATTTCTCACAACAAAAGAACTCACTAGACCAAGCCATTTTCTTCACTTCCTTTTTTCTTGAGCTCGCACTTGTTAGTTATATGTATGCCCTAGAGGCTATTACTGTACATGAGATATGTATTGTAGTGGATGCTTGGACATATATAGGGAGGACTTTCTTACTCAACATGATTGTATGCTATCTGGTTGCACTTTATCTTAACATGTACACTGATTGTCTCTCTGTTACATGTCGGTAAAGCTCTTAGGATGTGTACTTGACTACCTGGATTATGATGCAGATCATACTAGTGGGACAAAGGTAGTCGGTAAGTACATCCTTTAATGTCCCTAGTCATGGGTATATCGAGACGGGGCATCGATATACCAGAGTAGACTAGCGTATACCTTCTCGACCCATACAGATTGGCGATGGATGATCACATATCCATTAGTGTTTGACATCAGAGATGATATACGCGAGACTGGGTACACTGGACGGACTCGCCGAGAACTCCTAGATGGTATTATACCTCACATCAGATAGCAGTTCTCTGGTGATACTGGTATAGGTTAGTCTGTCGACCCGAGATCGTCATAGAGTCTTGTGTGATTCCCACTGTGCTTTGATTCCCACTTTACCACGTTCAAGAGGACGTGCCAAACGGTGGTTTTTGGGTACAGTCCCGAGTAACATGGAGGCAATGAGCGATTGGAGGGGATTTCTTCTCTCCCGGTATTGGGGGTTGATGTTGCGCTGTGCTCGATTGGCTATAACAGGAAAGTCCCTGGCCAGGGCTATTTCTGAGATTTACTGGTAAGTGTTATCAGTAGTTTCTCGACCCATTATGAGCCTCATATCAGCACGACTTATCAAGCTATTGGGGTCTGAAGTTTACCACCCCTAGACGAGATATGCGACATATCAAACGAAGAGACCAGACTGTATGGTAGTATTAGTGATTGGATTCGCAGGAGTATGAGCAGGCATGCTTGTTGATCTTCTGATCGGTCAATACCCGGGTGGCCGTTACGTTTAGCATACCGCTTGCGGCTTGTGGGTGTTTGATATGATCATCACCTACTGCCGGCGTATTGATGAGTCTTCAGAGTCCTACACAGAGGTTTCTTGGTTCATGCGAAACGGAGTAGGAGCACCTATGTGATATGTGCGGGACCGAGATTAACGCGCGTATGTGATACCACATTCTATTCTCGCGATTTGTGACATCAGTCGGTTATATGTGATATAGCCGGGTTATCGGATCAAGTGTTGATTCGATAAATTATTGCATTTGATATTAGTCGGTTATATGTGATATAACCGGAT
Organism: Agapanthus africanus; assembly: GCA_030015575.1. Classification (NCBI taxonomy): domain Eukaryota; kingdom Viridiplantae; phylum Streptophyta; class Magnoliopsida; order Asparagales; family Amaryllidaceae; genus Agapanthus; species Agapanthus africanus. The sequence goes on along the minus strand of CM057338.1, from coordinate 821,990,820 downwards.
TATTAAATCAAGTGTTGATTTAATAATTTAATGTATAATTGTATATTTGATATACTGTATTGCATTAACTAATATTAGCTCACTTAAACATTTCTTTTTCTCACAAGTGTGCATTAGTATATATGTGATATATATTAGTGTACATTTTACTGTGTCATGCTTGATGCCACATGCTACATGGGTGTATGAGACTTACACCATACTTATAATAATGGAATAGTTTTATTTATTTAAAGTTAATCAAAATTAATGGTAATTAGTCACATGTTTGAAAGCTTGGAGAAGCTTGTAGCATTTTTGACTTAGTCCACTAGTTTTGTTTTACCTGTAGATATTTATTTAGCTAACCATTATTGTAACCCATGGTTTATTCTCTACATGAGTTCGTGTATGACACCAACTCACCCATGGTTGCTATTCTCATCTTATGAGTTCATTCTCATTTTCACTTGTTCTTCTTCTTCCTCTTGAGAAAAGCTCAGGTGAGAAAATATTGTGAGAAAAATAAAACTAAAGTGAGCCCATTTCCTACTTCATCATCCTCTACTACTTGCCATTTAGTATAGGATGTTTTCTTCGCTAATTTCACAATTAGTGAATAGATAGCATGAGCTTGAGTCTTCTCGACGTAGATCATCTTCGGCCTCGAAGACTTTGAGCAAGCTTGTTCATTTCTCCGGGAGAACCCTTTCTAGAGTTCGGGTGTTCATGACTTGCAGCGAAGGGACTACTACACGGAGCATTAGAAGTGAAGGATCGGTCTACAAAGGTTGTATTTCTCATTCACTTAGTTGTAAAGGTGTTTACATATAGTTTCGTCGCATTTTCTAGTAAAGATTCTATGGTTAGGGTTAACTAGAATGGCAAATTTTTGAAATTGGCATGGAAGATGGCTCCCGAAACCTTACTGCCGTGCTAGGCAACCCTGTAGTGGTATTAGAGCCATGCTAGAAAATTAGACGGATTTTGTTAGATTACGAAACCGAAACGATTTCGAAACTTGAAACACGATAACGTAGTTTCTGTCATTTTTAAAAAGTCCTCTAAAATTTTTTTAAACAATTGCAGAATATTATATGAGATGCAACATGAACACACAAGAAAATTTATCCCATCTCGCCGGATTTTGTCCGAGCAGACGTTTTTTCCGAGCTTGCCGGCCAAGTAGTGTAATTTTGGGCTGAAATTTTTTATATGTTCCAGGCACTGGATTTTGGTGTTTTAGGTGTTGTTTGTTTTTTTCTAAGTTTGCATGTGATGTTATCTTACACTATAAACAATTCGGAGTGTTTCATATTCGTAGTTTTAACATTGTTTCGGGTATTCGCTTGAGCATCTGGGCGAAGTTAAAAAGTTTGATCGAATGTCAAAAACCCATTTTTCCAAGTTTATGGTATTCGGAAAAACATGCAAGCAATTCTCTGGACCCTCTAGAAGAATGAGACCCTAACTCGATATAATGACTATGGAACGCTTACGGACCTTAGGGTTTGTGGCAGTTCCGTGGTGCCATTAATGAGGCTTGGGTTTGCCCTTCTACGGCTGGTCCATAGGTACTGTGGCATGTTCTGGGTATTTATGAACTATGCTCAAGTGTTGAGCTGTCGGGAAGTTGTGGGACTTTGATGAATCGATCAAAAAGTTTAATGTCGTCCGGATATCATGTGATGGGATACAATACTTGGAATCCACACTAATTTGAATTTTATAAATCTAGCAATTTAGTCTCATTTGATCGGTTGCCACGGGATTTTGATGTGATCAAAAGTCCGTCGCAATTACGTAGCGTACGCGGATACTCGCCGCGTAACCTTACTAGATAGCCATGCCCCATAGCCCCGACCAAGTGACTATAGGAGAACCCCGTAGCCAAAAGTATCCGTCCGGGTGCTCGCGACCGCAGTGTTCCGCCTTAGTGCACTTCGTCGACGGTATTGGGGGGTGCGGCCGTCTACTAAAGTTTTCGACGAGTATTCGATCAGGATGTCGGGAATCTTATTGAATTACCTGATTTGATATTGAAAAGTGTTTTCGATAACGAGACTGAAATGCGGGGTTTATAATTGTTAGGCATGTGATGTCTAAGGAATTCATTTGGTTGGTCGTGAAATCCAAAGTATGTGATACATTGGGTTTATGATGTCCAAGGAGGTTGCGGATTCCAATTGTTGTAGTTTTTCACTTTCTTTTCTACGACTGTAAGTGTAATATGTGGTGTAAAGCTGGTTTTGTTACTATATGTCAACGACAATTGGGATACGCATATTTACTTACGTTGATGACATGTGATATTATGTGGTGCTGTGATATGTTATATTGGATCGTCGTTTTTGAATAGCAGGGTTTTTTTATGTGAGATGAGAGTTTTTCATTTTCATTCATGTAAAAACTTGTATGTAATATTCTTTTATTGGGGCACTTTCGGGTTGAGAAAGATGTCACCGTTGATGTATATTATTTACTTTTCCGTATTAGGATAGACCCAAGGAGGGGAGCGAAAGTAACCGGGTTCTAGGATCCAGTGGGAGACCATCTCGAGGAGTCGAGACCGGGTCTCCTAACTCTAGAATTAGTAGGGTTGCTTGTCGCTCTCGTAGGGGTCTAGGGATGTGGGTTTGGCTATTCATCACGACCATGGAATCTGTGTTTTATACAGGCTTAATATAAAACCCGGAAATCCTAGTATATCCAATATTTCATATATTGAATTCTGTTGCGATATTCTGTGATGTGATCACTTTATATGATGAGATAGATCTGTATATAATATATGTGATATATTGTAGACGTTGCTTATGTTTTGCACCCGCGCTAGCCCTGCCCCGCTCTGCCGTTAGTTACCTAACCTAACGGTGCATGACGGGATATCGAGGCGAATGCGGATGGCATAAGCGTACGTTGTATTTATCTGTGATACTTAGGTAACTTAAATTATGGGACATTCATTAATAAGATTAATGAAAGAAAATAAACCAAAAGATGTTGTGGAATCGAATTTTCAAAAACAGGTAGCTCTAGTTCTTGCTTTGCATGGTGGTATTCCTTGTAGAATATCCTGCATCTTATTCGATAAGGAAAGAGCCGAGATCCCTTCACCTGGAGTGACCTCTTTAGCGATAACTGGCAGATGCTACAACCCTCAGTTTTGTCTTTTGATTGCTTTTCTAGTTCTTGCTTTGCATAGTGGTATTGTGAATATCCTGCACCCCATTCGATGAGGAAAGAGCCAAGATCCCTTCACCGGGAGTGACCTTTTTAGAGAAACTAGGTAAGGATTCAAAAACACTCCATTTCAAATCATTTTCTACAACGATATCAAGTTCATTACGCAAAAGTTTTTCTTAAAAATCTATCGTAGCCCTCTGTCATTTCAGATAAGTACTTCATAGTATTCATGCTACGTTTGTTGACCTCTGTCAAGACATAGTGTGCGGTAGCTATTTATGCTTATCTGCAAAAGCATATGATGCGATTAAGTTAGGGTATTCGTGCGACCTTGTTGACCTCCGTCAAGGGTCGTGCGGGTGGGTTTAATTCAATCATGAAATGTACGGATTGAACTTGACTAGTAGCCTATGGTTTGTTGACCTCCGTCAAAGTCATAGGATGCTAGGGGCAAAATATTATCGGGAATTTCAAGTGTTGAAATTTGCAATGAGATTGCATACCTTCTATAAGATAGTTGGATCCCGATACCCACTGTGAGTAAGAGTTACTCCTGGGAGAGTTTTGCACATTACAATTAACCAAACAAGTACGTGTCTAGAAAGGTGTTAACGAGGTTATGCCCCTGGGAAAACGAGATTTATTTTAATTAGGTACGTGCGAAGCACGGGGAACCTCCGTCAAAGTACCGGCACTGGCCTGGCTGAAATATTGGCGAACTTGTACGGTGTAATTAATCCCGGCTAGTATTTCCTTTTAGGGTTTGAAGGAAGTTTTGATAAAAACAGTGGGAGCCATCTGATTGAATGATATATGTTGTGATCAAAATATTGTTTACCGCAATCAAGAACGGCGTCGCTTGGTAGCTAGCCGGTGAGTACGGGTCGGTCCACAGGGATGTTGTGTATTTCCTAATTGTTCTAACGAGTTAATTCCAAATGGTGTTTGGATCTTTATCACTAAAAACTAAGTTGACTTAGACTAGGATTAGAAATCTTGCTAGGGTTAGGTTTAGGTTAAGTTTGGAAAATTAAGATTTCCCACCGCTTTCAATGCCCTAAATTAGATCTCTTTAGGTGTTATGGTAATTATTAATAAAGGGGATTTGGACGATTGGGAAGAAACGATGTTTCTTCCTCTAGGTCCTTGTCCGTCCTTTCTTAATCCTTACCCTAACCTCCATGGAAAACATGCACAATCGGTGTTTTATACTACGGTATCACCTTTACCTCGTGGGTAAGGTGCCATAGGGAGCGGTATGTGTATGTATGCATGGAGTCCTAATAATTAATAGGTGATGGGCAAGAAAGGGGTGAGAGATTTGCATCTCTCAAACCTTCCCTATTCCTAACCCTAACAAGCGAGGAACTACTCGCTCAATAGGGGATCTAAGAAAGACATGATTTTTATTTGAGTTTTCGATTTAAAAGATTAATTATCTAACTAATGCAGATTAATAAAAAGTTCTAATCTAAATTAAATTAGGGCAGAAATAAAAACTAAGAAGTAGGGCAAAATAAAAGAAACTACTTACAAAATTGATGCTCTCAAAACATGAAGGAATTCTGAATGTTATTCAATGAAAAGAGGCATAACCTAAAACAAGCTTTAGGGCTTCGATTTATAGAGCATAGAAACCCTAGGGTTACAATCGATGCACATCTGCTTTTACACATATACCCCTAGGAAGACTAGTTAACGCGCCGCCCACCGTCAAAGAAATTTCCACCGATACGGGCGACACACGGCCGCAGAACCGCGGCCATAGGCCAGGTTTGGCCGCGGTTCCGCGGCCAAGTAGTGATGTCTTGGGCTCAATTTTTCATGTTGATCGCACGCTTTTGGCGTGTCGGATGTTCAGAGTTCTAAAGTTATAACCGCGATCAGGACGGTGTCGCTATGCAGCTAGCCGGTTGAGCACGGGTCGATCCACAGGGAGATGGTTGTATGTCCGTTCGATTTTTAGACGAGTCAATAAAGAATGTGTATATGTTTGTTCAGTTCTATCCTAAGTGTCGTATTTTATGTTCAAGTAAGCTTGTTAAGGTTAAGGTTGGTTAGTAGAGTTAGGATTAGTCTTGTGCGTATCTTTTGCCTTCCTTAAGACGGTATTGGGATAATCGAAAGTAGCGGGGATTAGGAGGATATAGGAATGGGATTTGCGAGTTTAAGCAAGCTTTCCAACGCTAAATCCATTCCTAGTGCCCCTTGTCCGTCCGCTAAATACGCTTATTTCCAACCCTCGGCCAAACACCTGCAACCATGTATCCAATTAAGTCACAACTACATGTCATGTTGTAGTGCGCTTAAAGGACTTCTCAACTTAGGTCGCGGCTATATGTCACGTATAGCGCGCCTAAGCGAGGGGGTTGCGGTTGTTTGGTCGGGGTTCGTTTCAAGATGTTTGGCGAAGAGAAGCACAAGGGATTTCTCCGTCCCTCATTCCACCTTCCTTAGCCTTAACAAGAGGGAAATTATTCACACATCATAGAAGAAAAGAAAACAAAACAAGAAGGAAGAAAGGAAAGGAAAATACGATTTTACAAGTGGCGCAAGCTAACTCTTGGGTCCTCACCTTAGCAAGGAACTCCGTCGAAATATCATCGCTTGGAAATAATACGGATAAGAAGAAAGGAAAAGAGAACAAGCAAAAAAATAACAACAACTACTTAACAACAAGAATTAAAATTACAATACATGATAATAAAATTACAAGACAATAAATAAAAGAGACAAGATAAAAATAACCCTCATCTTCATTGATCTTCCACTCAAAAAGCTCTCACTACAATTTTCATGGAGGAAGACATGAAGAAGAAGAAGAAGCTAAACTAAATCCTAACAAAAAGAGATGGAAAAGAAGACCCTTGGCTTGGCACAAAACTGGGCTATTTATAGGCTGAGTGCTGAAACCCTAGGGCTACATTCTGGCCCCAAATGAAATGTCCAAACTAACCCAAAAATTTGGTCAGATGATGACACTAAACCGCGGCGGATCCACCGCGAAAACCCACATTTGGCGGAGGTTCCGCCGCGGTTTTGTGGAATTGGGGTCTCGTATTTTCTGGGTTTCCTTGTTTTGCTATCTTATGCTGTTATACATGTCCCAAATTGCAAATTGCCTTCACAATTTCTTCAGATCTGCACAGTCCAAATATAGCTTCACTTTTGATTGATTTGACCTTTCTCCCTCGAGCTCCGCACACCCATTGATTCTTGTTCTACCCCTCTCGTGCTCTGTGCTTGTCTGAGACACGAATGACCACTGTCATATGTCTTGTCTCTGGAACTGGTACGCGGCACTGGACGGATACGGATGACCGGAACCCGGCTTTATCTGTTGGCAACAGATGTTCTGTATTTTGGCATAACAGTGGAGATTTTGTATCATTTGTGTTATTTTGGACTAGGAACCTGTAGCCTGTAAATATGTAGCAAACACGGATTAAAAGCACCTACCTATAAACAAACGAGCATAAGAGTGGGCGGTAATAAATGCAATATTCTGGTATGAACACATGTCTTGGTCTTCTTGCAGTTGTCCTCTGTTTTCTTCAGTTGGTTCTTCAGAATGTCTTCTGATTTTCTTCCAGTTTTTCACAGTGCATAATGTCGTGGACTTTTACCGTTGCTTCGTGTCGAAGTCTTGAACCTTGCGCTGCCTTCGTACTTTGTGAACTTGTTTATTGATCTTCATTGTCCCTCAAAATGTGACATGATCAAGATTCCACCATTTATCGGTCGTTGTCTCACTTTTGTATCATTTTTTTTTATCAATTTCACTGTTTTTGTTTCGAGAACCTGTAACCTGCAACTATGTAGCAGACATGGGTCAAAAGCACCTGTTTATTTGTAAAATGTATAAGAATGAGGAATATAATAATGCAAAATTATGATATGAACAAATACCCCCAAACTTATCTTTTGCTCGTCCTCGAGCAAACCTAGTTTTATTCTTGAAAAAGACCCAGCCTCACTTTCGCAGGGAAACACGATTGCACTGAGCTCGTGCAACAAGCCGTTAAACCTCTAGGTGTCCCTAGTTGGAGGCGTGTTGTCTCCTGAAGGTTTTCAGCGGATACTACCCACAAAATCCTATCAATTCGGCCCATTAACTTTTATTCTCCAATTAGGTTTTCCAACAAGGAATTCTATTATCTTTGACTCATAAATCATCCACCCGTATTCTTCACGCTTTCTTATTATTTAACTTAAGATTGTATATGTTTTGTAAATTTACTTAGCTTTCAGCATCTTTTAAGTTTTCCTTCTAGGGTTCTATCTCAATTTAAGAATTTTTATCATCTCTATTAAAGATATAAGTCCTATTCTTCATTCCTATCTCTTATCTAAATCACATACCCCTACGTGTGTGTATATATCACCCCTACACTTGGAAATTCAAATCAAGCTATTATACTCTTGTCCATCGTCCAAAGCACTTCTTAATTGGTGAATTTTTAGATGAATTTTGCTCACACATCCTTCATGCGACCGTTAATACTTCTTGAGGTACCAACAACCGATTACAAAATGTGTTTGCATATTAAAGTGTAATTCCTAGTCTTGTAACACCTAAGGCTTTAGCAGTGACCCCCAAACCAGTTGGTCTAAGGCACTAGGTGATGAAGCACCCTCGCTAAATATTTTTTTCTATTTTGTAGCCTTAAGTAATTATAAAAACCAGTGTTCATTTTTTTCTTTATTCACACTTGTATATTTTTGTATTTTTCTTCGTACTAAGGACTTTAGACAAGAGCATTTCAAGGTCTCTCCTACTATTTCAAGTTTCAAGGTTCGTGTTTGTGTAATTTGTAGGGTATATATTTTCAGAATTTAGACTTAAGCTAGGAATTATTTTTCAAACTTATACTTTAATAAAGATATCAATACTTTTCCCTTGTTTTAACTTAGCCCACGAAGTCAACTCGAAATTTGCCTATTTCTAAATAAACTACAAAGACATATACTTTCTACCGTTAAACTCAAAGAAAGGTTATTTTTAGGGTTTTTAATTTACTAAGTCTAAGATCTAGTTGTTCCTAGCTAATTAACCTATTTGTCAAACTCAAGTCGATTAAGGCCAAAATTGAATGTTTTAATTTTTATAATTTTTCAAATTTTTCAGTTTTTATTTGATTTTTCTTTTTCTATATTTTTTTATTTTTCAATTTTTTCAATTTTTATGATTTTTATATAAGGATGCAATGTAGAATTTAAATATGCAAAAGAAAAAGAAAAATATATACAAAAAATTAAAAATATGCAATGCAAAAGGATAACTATATACAACCACCATCTCCCCCAAACTTAACCAAAGCAGTGACCTCACTGCTCGGCCCCACGCCGCGCTCTCGAGCGTGAACGTGAACGCTCCTCCCTAGTCAACAGGGTTTGAATACCCCACTCAACTTCCGTCAATCGTCGGTCATGCTCCCTCGCTGTCACCCTAAATTCCTCCCTCAACGCATCAATACCCCTAACTGCTCGCCTCATCAATTGTGCATGCTCAAGAGGGGTCATTTCGCCTTCGCTCGTTGTCGAGCTAGAACTAGGTTTGCGGGCAAATACATGTTCTGCCGGTTCGGTTCAAGACCACACGTCGGTTAGTCATGAGTAGGACGTAGAAACACTCTCGATAAGAGGTCTGACCGGAATGCCTCCATGCATTTAAAATTCGAACTCCTCCGCGGGGAGGAAATATCGATATAATTATGTAACCAGCATGGGGCAAGGGTAATTAGCGGCCCGTTTACCCGCACCTATGGAATTTAACAATACTGTGCACGTGTCAAAACGTAAGTTCTTGGTCATAAGAGTGTGCACAATATGTAAGGAGGGTGTGAAAAAAGTTGTATTATGGGAGCTACCGAAAATATTATTTTGTGCCCACCGGCTCACAGTCAAAACATTCGCGAAAAGGGTTCGTGCTTGGATACCCTTTCGCGGCTCCCTCACAATCGTTGCCCATCAGGGGCATGTAATTCTCGAATTGAAGGGGTTAGTCATGTACAGGTATGCGAGGTATTAGCGTGACCTCGTGTATTATATCCCTATCAATTATAATTTCGCGATCGCCCCATTGCAATTTAATAAAATCCAGTAGGGTGAGACACCCATTCTCCATAGACTCGTAAAATTGGTTTACTAATTCCGGCAATGCAAATGCATAAGGGTGATTGTATATTAAATAATTCCATCCCCTACGCGCAATTTCGTTAGCGAAATAGCTACCATATACCTCATGTGAGAAAACTTATGAAAAATCTCTTTCTAACTGCATGCTATGTGCCATGATGTGTTCTACAGATCTAAAAATTAAAAGAACAGAGATGGGTTTTGAAAGATGTACCTCCCCTGAAGTGTTCAGGGGGCGAAGACTGAAGAACGTGGCGGATGCGCGGCGGGAGCGGCTTCTGGCGGCGGTTCTGCGGCAGCGGGAGGGGATCTTGCTGCAGAAAGGAGGCGGCGGCGGCTAGGGTTTGGGAGGAAAAATATTTAGGATTTAGAAAGACAGAGAGGGGTCGGGGTCCTTTAAATAGGGGGAAATGATGGATATTTGCAAATAAACCCCTCTAAAAAGAGGAATTTATTTGCAAATAAAATTTTATTTTATTTATTTATTCTGCAATTTTACAAAAATGCCCAAAACTTTTTTTTAAAATTTTCAAAATTTTTATTTTTTATGTTATTTTGTATTTTTATATATTTACAAATAATACATACCCCCAAACTTATTTGAAACAAAGTTTTGGCTAGATGATCGAAAATTTGGGGGTAAAATGGAGGAAGATCAATCAGTGTAAATCGGCTCCTGCAAAAACAGGAGCTCTTCCGACGGGTCCGCAGTGAGAAACGGTTTCAATCGATGTTCGTTTACTTTAAATAAAGTACAGTCCTCCGGATTTTCAAGATCTACCGCACCGTGCGGATATACGGTGCGTACTAAAAACGGCCCTTTCCACCTAGATCTGAACTTGCCGGGGTGAAAGTGTAACCGAGTGTTATAGAGTAAAACCCGTTGACCAGGTTTAAACGTTTTGCGCATAAGGTGTTTTTCATGGAACACCTTAGTTCTGTTTTTAACAATGACAGCATTATCATAAGCCTCATCCCGCAGCTCTTCTAGTTCATTTAGTTGCAGCTTTCGATTGCTGCCCGTATCTCCCATTGATAAATTCAACTCCTTGATCGCCCAAAATGCCTTGTGCTCAATCTCAACTGGGAGGTGGCAAGCCTTCCCATAAACAAGCCGGTATGGAGACATACCAAGATCGGTCTTGTATGCAATACAAAATGCCCATAGTGCGTCAAGCAGTTTGTGTGACCAATCTTTACAGTTTTTAGAAACCGTTTTCTCCTAGATTTGCTTAATTTTCCAATTCGAAACCTCGGCTTGCCCACATGTTTGGGGATGGTATGGCGTTGACAGTTTGTGAGTAATAGAATATTTGCGCATTAAGGACTCAAAAGTCCTATTGCAGAAGTGAGATCCATTATCACTTATAATTGCTCGAGGGTGCCCAAACCGAGAAAGATATGTTCTTTAAGAAATCGAACGACAACCTTGTTATCATTCGTTCGGTTAGGCACAGCCTCGACCCAGTTTGACACATAGTCAACAGCCAAAAGAATATACACATTCCCAAAGGAATTGGGAAATGGTCCCATGAAGTCTATTCCCCAAACATCAAAAATATCCACAACCAAAATTGGTTGGAGCGGCATTTCGTTTCTCCGCGATATCCGGCCCAAGTGTTGGCACCGGGAGCATGTCTTGCAGTATTCATATGCATCTTTAAAGAGTCGTGGCCAATAGAAACCACACTGCAAGATTTTCTCGGCTGTCTTCTTTAGGCCAAAATACCCGCCACACACTTGATCGTGGCAAAAAGACAGCACACTCTTAAACTCATTTTCCGGTACACACCGACGAATGATTTGGTCAGAACAGTATTTAAAAAGATACGGCTTATCCCAGTAAAAATGCTTTACTTGGGATAAGAATCGGAGTTTATCATGTTTCGACCAATCTTTAGGTATCAAGCCGGTGGCCAAGTAGTTTACTATATCAGCGAACCAAGGTTCGCAAGACACGGTTAAGAGTTGCTCATCGGGAAAAACATCTTTAATTGGAATTTCAAATGTAGGCGAAGAAGGAAGTCTTGAAAGGTGATCAGCCACTACATTTTCACATCCTCTTTTGTCCCTTATGACAAGGTCAAACTCTTGTAGGAAGAGGATCCAACATATTAGCCTCGATTTTGCATCCTTCTTCGCAAAAAGGTGGCGAAGAGCTGAATAGTCTGTGTACACTATCACTGGAGAGCCGATTAAATAAGGCCGAAATTTTTCAAGTGCAAACACAACGGCTAAAAATTCTTTTTCTGTTGTTGTGTAGTTCAGTTGGGCCTTATTTAATGTACGGCTAGCGTACTAAATTATGTGTGGCATCTTATTAATGTGCTGTCAAAGAACAACACCAATGGCAAAATCTGATGCATCGCATATAATTTCGAAAGGATGCGTCCAGTCTGGAGATGAAAGAATGGGCGCAGAAATGATAGAGTGTTTCAATGACTCGAAGGCTTCCATGCAAGTTGAGTCAAAATCAAATGTTGTGTCCTTGACCAATAAGAGAGTCAAGGGTCTAGCAATCTTGCTAAAATTCTTGATGAACCATCTATAAAAACCGGCATGGCCAAGGAAGGCTTCTATGTCTTTGACGCATTTAGGAGGAGGGAGATTAGAAATAACCTCAATCTTGGCTTTATCAACCTCTATGCAGTTTTGCGAGATGACATGTTCTAAGACAATGCCTTCTCGTACCATAAAGTGGCATTTCTCCCAATTTAAAGTAAGGTTCTTATCTCTACAGCGGGTGAGAACTGCGTCAAGGTATAACAAACACTCGTCGAAGGAGTCACCAAAAATGAAGAAATCATCCATAAAAATCTCCAAAAACTTTTCAACCATGTCTGAAAAGATCCCCATCATACACCGCTAGAATGTAGCGGGTGCATTGCATAACCCAAAGGGCATGCAACGATAAGCAAAAGTACCGAAAGGACAAGTAAATGTGGTCTTGTCTTGATCCTTTTCGGCGATGGGGACTTGGTTATAGCCGGAATAGCCATCCAAGAAGCAGTAAAACTCATGCCCAGCCAATCGTTCTAGCATTTGGTCAATGAAAGGTAAAGGAAAGTGGTCTTTCCTTGTCGCGGCATTGAGTTTTCTATAGTCGATGCAAACTCGCCACCCAGTTTGGAACAACATGAATGGGGCTAACCCACTGGCTATCCGAGATAGGGTAAATGATACCACTATCAAGACATTAACAATCTCCTTCTTGACAGCCTCCTTCATTATGGGGTTGAGGCGTCTTTGTGGATCCCTCACTGGCTTGGCATCATCCATCAAGTGTATATGATGTTCAACTATGAGGGGACTAGTCCGCTTGATGTCCGCCATAGACCAGCCAAAAGCTTGCCGATTATTTTGTAAGACCATTAAAAAGGCCTTCTCTTACTTGAGAGCTACAGAGGCCGATATGATAACGGGAAGGGTCTCATTCTCACCTAGGTAAGCATATTTAAGGTGCGATGGCAAAAGCTTTAGTTCGAGTTTAGGAGGTGAAACAATTGAAGGTAACATAGGTGAAACTGTTTCAAACTCGAAGGATTCCATCAATGGTTCAAATCGAGTGTACGCAACCGAGTCGGATGGTTCAACTGACTCATCCGAAAAATCAAAAGACTCAAACTCGGGTGGTGAGTCTTCAAAATCATCCAAAAAGGTGAAACACTCATAATTGTTGTTCGGCGTGAAAGCTGTGTCGGATTCTAGAAGGAACGCACTAGAGGCGTCAACACTGCTGTGATCGAATAGAAATTTTTCGAGCTCACATTCCTCCTCCATGATCTCATGGATAGAGCAAACATCAAGAATACTAGCATTAGGCTCGGAAGGCTGATTCCCCAACTTAAAGATGTTGAGTTCAACTGTCATATTTCCAAAAGATAGGTTCATTGAACCATTACAACAATTGATCACCGTATTAGAAGTCGCAAGGAATGGTCGACCAAGTATCACCGGAATTTGACTCCGGGGGTTAGCTACAGGTTGTGTATCCATAAAAATGAAGTCAACGGGAAAAATGAAATCCCCTACTTTAATTAACACATCCTCTAACTCTCCCCTAGGATGGGTGATGGATCGGTCGGCCATTTGGAGAGTATAATGAGTAGGTTTAAGCTCCCCAACGCCTAATTGCTCGTACACTGAATAGGGTAGAAAATGGACACTAGCACCAAGATCTAATAGTGCTCTATTGATGTTCTTATCCCCAATTGTTATCGAAATAGTACGACAGCCGGGGTCCTTATGCTTTTGGGGTAAAGATTGGACAAGAGCATCACTAATAGCACTAGCCACGAAAACTTTCTTTGGTACTTGTGACTTCCTCTTCTTGGTGCATAAGTCCTTTAATATTTTCGCGTAAGAAGGAACTTGTTGGATTGCATCCAAGAGAGGTATATTTATGCTAACCTGTTTGAACAACTCTACAATCTTTTCCATTTGTGGAGTTGGTTTATTGGATCTCAACCTGTTTAGAAAAGGAACATTTTGAAAATTTATTGAGTCTAATTTTTGTGGATCAGATTGTGGAGTTGGAACGGATCCCCGTGTGGATGTGTTCGTGATGTGAAAAGTGGGTCCGTTCGAAGTAGAAGAAGTAGAGCCTTGTGAAGAATGAAGAATAGGCTCTAACGGAGAAGAAGAAGAAGATGAAGATGAAGAAGAACCACCGGCAGAGGTGTCATTATTAATACCCACGTTATTGTGCAACACTTTTCTGGATCTCAACGTGGTCACAGCATTTACGTTATGATTTTGCTATTCATATGCAACATATGCGTGACCGGGATTTGGCAGTGGTTGAGATGGAAGATTTCCCTTTTCTCGCTTGCTCAACGTAGCATTGAGTTGTGCAATTTGTACCTCAATAGATTTGACGCTTTGATCGTGTGAGGCACTGTTTTGCACTAAAAATTGAATGGAAGTCTCCAACCTTGCAGCGGATTGTGTAGATTGTTTTAGGAACGCATCTAGACTTCTTTCCAGCGAGGTAACCTTATCATTATTTGGTTGAACAAAATTATTTTGAGGGTAAGAGTTGTTGGGCACAAAATTGTTCATTTGGTTTTGGTAAGGTTGTGGGTGGAAAGGTTGCTGGTATTGAGTTTGTGGAGGTGCTTGTTGTTGTGGAGGAGGAGGCCTTTGAAAGTTGTTGTTTCTATGGAATTGCTGATTTTGATTCCAAGCAAAATTTGGGTGACTCCTCCAACCCGGATTATAAGTCGAAGAGTATGGATCATTTCTTTGTCGTTGCTGAAAGGCAGCATTGACTTGATCTTGTCCTTGAACAGGTGGATTGTAAGGACACTCTTCGGTAAGATGTGATGGATCCGAAAAACAAGCGCAAACAATTCCTGGGGGCAACGCAGGGGCAGGAGAAGGCGATGAGATTTTGGTCTCAATGGCTTCTAGATTTTTCGTAAGTGCGGCCATTTCGGCCTTCATAGCTATCGACATATCTAGTTGATGTATGCCTGCCCTAGACTGACCAATAGAAGAAGATTAGGTGGTCTTGGTGCTTTCCCACTGAAGTGTTTGTTCAGCAAGATCATCGAGAAACTGCCACGCTTCCTCACTAGATTTGGTTAGAAAGTGACCTTGACAAATGGTTTCTATCAACTGCTTCGTTGCTGGGTTCAATCCCTCGTATAAAGTTTGGCAAAGTTGCCAATTTTCGATCCCATGGTGAGGGCATTGAACAAGTAGGTCTTTGAATCTTTCAAAACACTTCCAAAAGGATTCGGAAAGAAGCTGGGAAAATTGAATGATCTCATTGCGAATTCTCGCGGTCTTGTGATGTGGATAAATTTTTTTAAGAAAAGCTTTAACAAACTCTTCCCAATTTTTAATTGAATGTGATGCAGTGCTGTATAACCACTTCTTGGCTAAGTCACATAAGGTGAAAGGAATGACCCTTAGCCTTAGAGCATCATCCGATAATTAGGTTGTTTTCATCATTGCGCAAACGTTTTGGAATTTGTTTATGAAGATATAGGCATCTTCGGATTCCAGACCGTGAAATTTTGGCAACATATTTATGAAGTGGGGTTTGATCTCAAAATTGTCCCCATTTGCTGGTGGGAATGAAAGACAAGTAGGTAAGGCGGTGCGGATCGGGTAGAAAAGATCCTGGAGCGCGATTCGTTGGGGCGCTTCAACAGGTGGGTGTTGCGGGTTATTCGCACCTAACGGAGGTGGAATCAGTCCCGTGGGTAAGGTGTTGTTAGGATTATATCTCGACATCCCTTCGGAGAAAGAATGTGATGATGAAGGTAAGGAAGTGGAAAGAATTTCGACTTCGGAGTCGAAAGCTTCCTCGGTCAGTACCAACGAGACACGAACTAATCAGGCGCTAGTGTCCCTAGTCCAACCGGACATACACTAAAGAGGTAGTGTAGTCAAAAAGGTGAAAAACAGAATGTGGAGGTAAGAAAACGTCAATGGAAAGAAAGTGGTGTAAGTGGGGTGCACGGATTTTTAGCGACAAGTTGCAAGTTTTTGTAAAAGTTTTTTTTTCTTTTTGTGTGTTTTTTTTTTTATGTGGAGCTTTTTGCAAAAAAGATTTTCGATAAAAGGCTTAGACACACGTTCAATGAACCACAAATGCACAATCAGGCCTAGATCTAGGATCACCTAGGTCAGCTAGACAGCTCCTAAATGTTCCAATGGGCAAGAAATAGGACCTCAAACCGCCTCTTCACCGCTAATTGTGGCCAGGTAAGTGCCAGGTAAGTGGGAGGCTCTCCACCACGTAAGTAGTGGGCCTAATTAAGTAACCACTCTCCTTAGACACACTTGCCTAGACACCACAAAGTCTGGTTAGGATCAACGGTCGATGCCTACAACTAGTCCTTTGTCCTATTGAGCACAAAGTCCTTAGGGCTGAGTCTAATATTTTTTAATTAAATGATGGTCAATGCAATATGCCTTATGTGATTTCTGGGGTCCTGAGAAGGGTGATGAAATCCCCACCCAATCTGGATTGGTTTCAAGACCCTTAAAGTCCGATTAAATATGCAAAACAGTAAACAACCACTTGCAAACAATTTTTTTTTAATTTTTAGCGCGGCGCAAAGAATCATGCATAAGATCAATTGTTGGAAGGGGGAGAGATTTTTTTTAGCGCAAAGAATCCTGCAGGCAAATTTTACAGAGGAGGTATCAGGGGGTTCAGAGGAGGAGAGAGAAAGCTCACAGAGATTTTTACTCCTGCTGATGTCAGCACTAGGCGGCGGATCTGCGGCAAAGGGAGGGTTTCAGCGGCGGAAGCGCGGTGGAGGCAGAGGCTCATTCCCTAAAAAAAATTCTGCTCCTCTGGTTTGACTTTTCTCTGTTGTTCGGATCTAGGTTTTTCTGTTTTGATCTCTGAATTTTTTCAGATCCGAACTCGTTCGTCGATCCTGCAAAATTCACACGAAACACCGTTCAAACAATAAAAGATGATAAAATTTTTATATTTTTTAATTTTTCGGTTTTTTATGAGTATTATGATTTATATTAACCCGAAATTGCAAAAAGAAAATACTACGCCATTCCCGGCAACGGCGCCATTTGATTGAATGATATTTGTTGTGATCAAAATATTGTTTACCGCAATCAAGAACGGCGTCGCTTGGTAGCTAGCCAGTGAGTATGGGTCGGTCCACAGGGATGTTGTGTATTTCCTAATTTTTCTAACGAGTTAATTCCAAATGGTGTTTGGATCTTTATCACTAAAAACTAAGTTGATTTAGACTAGGATTAGAAATCTTGCTAAGGTTAGGTTTAGGTTAAGTTTGGAAAATTAAGATTTCTCACCGCTTTCAATGCCCTAAATTAGATCTCTTTAGGTGTTATGGTAATTATTAATAAAGGGGATTAGGACGATCGGGAAGAAACGATGTTTCTTCCTCTAGGTCCTTGTCCGTCCTTTCTTAATCCTTACCCTAACCTCCATGGAAAACATGCACAACCGGTCTTTTATACTACGGTATCACCTTTACCTCATGGGTAGGGTGCCGTAGGGAGCGGTATATGTATGTATGCATGGAGTCCTAATAATTAATAGGTGATGGGCAAGAAAGGGGTGAGAGATTTGCATCTCTCAAACCTTCCCTATTCCTAACCCTAACAAGCGAGGAACTACTCGCTCATTAGGGGATCTAAGAAAGACATGATTTTTATTTGAGTTTTCGATTTAAGAGATTAATTATCTAACTACTGCAGATTAATAAAAAGTTCTAATCTAAATTAAACTAGGGCAGAGAATAAATTAAACTAGGGCAGAAATAAAAACTAAGAACTAGGGCAAAATAAAAGAAACTACTTACAAAATTGATGCTCTCAAAACATGAAGGAATTCTGAATTTTATTCAATGAAAAGAGGCATAACCTAAAACAAGTTTTAGGGCTTCTATTTATAGAGCATCGAAACCCTAGGGTTACAATCGACACACATCTGCTTTTACACATATACCCCTAGGAAGACTAGTAAACGCGCCGCCTACCGTCAAAGAAATTTCCACCGAGACGGGCGACACACGGCTGCGGAACCGCGGCCATAGGCCAGGTTTGGCCGCGATTCCGCGGCCAAGTAGTGAGGTCTTGGGCTCAATTTTTCATGTCTTGGTCTTCTTGCAGTTGTCCTCTGTTTTCTTCAGTTTGTTCTTCAGAATGTCTTCTGGTTTTCTTCCAGTTTTTCATAGTGCATAATGTCGTAGACTTTTACCGTTGCTTTGTGTCGAAGTCTTGAAACTTGCGCTGCCTTCGTACTTTGTGAACTTGTTTATTGATCTTCATTGTCCCTCAAAATGTGGCATGATCAAGATTCCACCATTTATCGGTCGTAGTCTCACTTTTGTATCATTTTTTTTTTATCAATTTCACTGTTTTTGTTCCGAGAACCTGTAAACTGCAACTATGTAGCAGACATGGGTCAAAAGCACCTGTTTATTTGTAAAATGTATAAGAATGGGGAATATAATAATGCAAAATTATGATATGAAAACCATCCTGATTAGATAAAATAATAACCAATCTAATTTTGCAAGAGCGCATGCAGAGTGTTTTCTTCTCTCTCTCCAGGTAGCGACCATGTCACGTCTTAATCAAGATAATAATATGGATTTATTGACCGAATCCGCTTGTTATAATGTGCTGAGGAACGTTGGTCCCGTTCCAACTTATAATTTTTATTGCAGGGTTGCCTAGCACGGCAGCAAGGTTTCTGGAGGCAATTCATGCTATATTAAAATTTTGCCGTTCTAGCTAACCCTAACCCTAGAATCGTATACTAGAAATCCGACGGAATAAAATGCAAACACTTTGCAACTAAAAGAGAACAAGGAATACTACCTTTGTAGACCGGTCCTTCACTTCATAAGCTCCGTGTAGTAGTCCCTTCACTGTGATCATGAACTCCGGGCTCTAGAGAGGCTCCACAAGAAGAATAGAGCAAGCTTGCTTCGAAGTCTTCGAGGCCGAAGATGATCTACGTCGAGGAGACACTAACCCAAGCTATCTCTTCACTAATTGTGAAATTAGTTAAGCAAACACCCTTTACTAAATGATAAGTAGTAGAGGATGATGAAGTAGGAAGTAGGCTCACTTTAGTTTTCATATTCACACAAGTTTTCATCACAAACACAAAAACTAGAAAGCTTCAAGTGAGAGGAAGAAGAAGAAGATCAAGTGAAGTTGTGATGAATTATTGTTGTGGTTAGAAATGCAACCAAGGGTTAAGCATGTCATGCTTAACCCTTATAGAGAGTTAACCATGAGCTAGGGTTAAAGGTTAGGTCAAAAAATATCTTAAGCTAAACAAAAGAGTGGACAAAGTCAAAGATGCTCACATGCTTCTACAAGCTTTGAACATATATCAACCATGACAAAATCCATAATATTTGAATTACTTAATGATAAAATATAAACCCTAATCTTAACCCTAGCATGGTTTAATCCTCATAAACCTTAGTTGCATTTGTAACCTGGCATGATACATTTAACATATATCATATATATATCAATGTATCCAAAGTGAGAAAAGAAATCTTAAGTTAGCTAATATTAGTTACTGTAATGTAATATATCAAATATATAATTATACATTAAATTATTAAATCAATACTTGATTTAATAATCTGGCTATATCACATATAACAGACTAATATCAAATGTAACATCTTATCGAATCAACACTTGATCCGATAACCCTGCTATATCATATATAACCTATCATGTCACACATCGCAAGAATCGAATACAGTATCTCATATCGTATTAATCTCGGTCCCGCATATATCACATATGTGCTCCTACTCTGTTTCGCTTGAGCCAGGAAACCTCTGTGTAGGACTCCAAAGTTCATACTTTGTTGGTGTATATGGATTCCATCTCAGATCGCTTAGCATCCAGCTATTCTCACAGAGTCCCCACTCATGATGGCCTGCTCGAAACTAGTTGGGTCATCATCTCATGATTCAATCCTCGCTCCCACTGTCATTGAGAAAACCGAAGTATCTCTCAGGTGGATGAGGAACTCTACTAGATTGGCGGAGAGGCTGAGGTTTGTCGGGAACTATTGAATCTTCGGTTCCACCAAATCATCAGCTGCAATTTATATAGCTGGAACTCCTTCCAGTTCTACCTCATGACCACTAATTTCTTCATAAGAAATTCCCTTTCCAAAAGGTGGCATGCTAAGAAACAAAACACCTTTTGCTTCTCAGTGTGGTAGAAGATATTCCCTTGCGAATGCTTGGGATATCCAACAAACTTCCACAGAACTGACCTTGCCTCGAGCTTGTCCAGATTTTGCTTTTAGACATAGGCTAGACAACCCCAAATCTTAACATCCTTAAGAAATGGGCTCTTCCCATACCATATCACATATGTAGTG
Organism: Agapanthus africanus; assembly: GCA_030015575.1. NCBI lineage: Eukaryota > Viridiplantae > Streptophyta > Magnoliopsida > Asparagales > Amaryllidaceae > Agapanthus > Agapanthus africanus. Next base: position 821,970,641 of record CM057338.1, on the reverse strand, counting down.
GTAGGCACTTGATTTGATTGGAACCCTATTCAATAGATATGCAACTTCTCAAGTGCATAACCCCCAAAAGGAAATAGACAACCCAGTAGTACTCATCATAAAGCACACCCTATCACATAGGGTGCGATTGTTCCGCCCCGATATACCAACATGTTGTGGTGTATATGGAGGAGTAATGCTGAGAGAGAATCTCATTCTCCTTTAAAATAGTCCAGGAATTCCGTGCTCAAGTAATCTCCTCCCTGATCACATCAAAGGACATAATACTTATACCTATTGTGGTTCTCTACTTCTGACTTATATTCTTTGAATTTCTCAAAAGGTTCAGACCTGTGTTTCAACAGAAACATATGTCCGAATCTTGAGAGATCATCAGTGAATGTAATGAAGTACAAAGAACTGGTCCTGGCATGTGTGGACAGGGGACATACATACATCATCATGTATCAATCCCAAGAGTTCACTAACTCTTTATCTGTTTCCAGTAAACGTAGCTATAGTCATCTTATCTTTTGTGACATGACTGGCAAGTTTCACAAGATGTAAATTCAAACTGATTTAAATATGCATCTAAATGTAACTTAGCTAGTCGGGTCGCAGTTGATATGACCTAGTCTACAATGCCCCAAGAAGGATTCGTTCATTTCTGAACTCTTCCTCTTGTGTATGTTCTGTACGTTAAGAACTGTAATTTGAATTAGAAAGTATATGCTTTTAGATAACGTGCATGAACATATCAACTCTTGATATAGGAAATGTTCAAAACATTATCCAACAATACAAAATTATATCCTTCTTTATCTTAATAAAAAGACTGATATGATGTTGTATATCAGGTTCGGTATCTAATAACATTCGTTCAGAATCAATGTATTTGGTAATACTGGGTGATAACTACTAACAACTTGGCTGCAACACTTGCACCATTTCCAACTATTGAAACTTATCACCCACTCCCAGTTCTCTACCTATCTTTAGCCCATGTAACAGATTACATATGTGGGATCCTGATCCGGTATCTCATACCCAGGACGTAGAGGATACTGAAAAACAGTTCTCGGTAATGAACACACCCGAAGAAGATGCATCAGCATGCACTTTCTTCGTTTGGGCGGCACGAGAATCCTGGTAATCCCCTATTTCCTGCTCGGTCTTATAACAATTATAAGTTGGAGCGGGACCAACGTTCCTCAGCTCAGTATAACTAGCGGGTTCGGTCAATACATCCATATTATTATCTTGATTAAGGCGTGACATGGTCGCTACCTGGAGAGAGAGAGAGAGAGAGAGAGAGAAGAAAACACTCAGTGTATGCTCTTGCAAGATTAGATTGGTTATTATTTTATCTAATCAGGATGGCTCCCACTGTTTTAGTCAAATCTTCCTTCAAACCCTAAAAGGAAAGACTAGCCGGGATTAATTACACCCTACAAGTTCGCCAATTTTTCAGCCAGGCCAGTGTTGGTACTTTGAGGGAAATTCCCCGTGCTATCGCACGGACCTAATTAAAATAAACCTCATTTTCCCAGGGGCGTAACCCCGTTAACACCTTTCTAGACACCTACTTGATCGACTAATTGTAATGTTTTAAACTCTCCCGGGAGCAACTCTTACTCGCAGTGGGTATTGGGATCCAACTATCTCATAGAAGGTATGCAATCTCATTGCAAATTTCAACACTTGAAATTCCTAATAATATTTTACCCCTAGCATCCTATGACCTTGACGGAGGCCAAACTACCCATAGTCTGCTAGTCAAGTTCAACCCGTTATTTCCTGATTGAATTAGACCCACCTGCACAACCCTTGATGGAGGCCAAACTACGCCGTACGAATACCCTAATCCAATTGCATCGTATGCTGCAGATAAACACTAATTTAGCTACCGTACAGTACGCCTTGATGGAGGCCAAACTACCGTAGCATGAATACTAAAATAACACTTATCTGAAATGGCGGAGGGCTACGACAGGTTTTTAAGAAAACCCTTTGTGTAATGAACTTGATATCGTTGTAGAAACAAGTGATTTTGAAAATGAGTGTTTTTGAGGCTTTTACTAGTTTCGCTAAAGAGGTCACTCCCGGTGAAGGGATCTCGGCTCTTTCCTTATCAAATAAGGTGCAGGATATTTCACAAATACCACAATGCAAAGCAATCAAAAGACAAACCGAGTTTGTAGTATCTGCTAGTTTCGCTAATGAGGTCACTCCCGGTGAAGGAATCTCGGCTCTTTCCTTATCGAATAAGGTGCTAGATATTCTACAAGGAATACCGCTATGCAAAGCAAGAACTAGAGCTACCAGTTTTCGAGACAAGTTTCTACAACATTTTTAGGTTTATTTTCTTTCATTAATCTCATTAATGAAGTCCCATCATTTTAAGTTACCTAAACATCACAAATAAATACAACGTATGCTTATGCCATCCGTATTCACCTCGATGTCCCCTCATGCACCGTTAGGTTAGGTAACTAACGGCAGAGTGGGGCAGGGCTACCGTGGGTGTAAAACATAAGCAATGTCTATATAATATATCACATATACTATATCCAGTATCTATCTCAACATATACAGTGATAACATCACAGAATATCGCAGCAGAACACAACATATGAAATATTGGATATACTAGAATTTTCGGGATTTAAATTAAGCCTATATAAAACACGGATTCCACGGTCGTGATGAATAGCCAAACCCACATCCCCAGACCCCTACGAGAGCGGCAAGCAACCCTGCCAATTCTAGAGTTAGGAGAACCGGTCTCGACTCTTCGAGATGGTCTCCCACTGGACCCTAAAACCCGGTTACTCGTGCTTCCCACCTTGGGTCAATCCTAATGTGGAAAAGTAAATAATATACAATGGTGACATCATCCTCAACACGGAAGTGCTCCAATAAAAGAATATTACATATAATGAATTTTACATGAATGAAAATGAAAAACTCTCATCTCACATAAAACCCCCCGGCTATTCAAAACACGACGATCCAATATAATACATCACAGCAACACATAATATCACATGTCATCAACGTAAGTAAATACGCGTATCGCAATTTTCGTTGACATATAGCAACGAATCCGGCGATACACCACATACTACACTTACGGTCGCAGAAAAGAAAGTGAAAAACTACAACAGTTGGAATCCGCAACCACCTTAGACATCACATGCCTAACCAAATGAATTCCTTAGACATCACATGCCTAACAATTATAAACCCCGCATTTTTGTTCTCGAAAACACTTTTCAATATCAAATCGGGCAATTCAACAAGATTCCCGACATCCTGATCGAGTGCTCGTCGGAAACTTTAGCAGATGGCCGCATCCCCCCGATACCGTCGACGAAGTGCACTAAAGCGGAACACCGTTGCCGCGAGCACCCGAACGGATGCTTTTGGCGACGGGGTTCTCCTACAGTCACTTAGTAGGGGCTATGGGGCGTGGCTATCTAATAAGGTTACCCGGCGAGTATCCGCGTACGCTACGTGATTGCGACAGACTTTTGATCGCATCAAAATCCCGTGGCAACCGATCAAATGAGACTAAATTGCTAGATTTATAAAATTCAAATTAGTTATCTCATAACTACTTTTGTGGATTCTAAATATTGTATCCCATCACATAATATCCGGACGAAATTAAACTTTTCGATCAATTCATCAAAGTCCCACAATTTCCCGACAGCTTAACACTTGAGCACAGTTCAATAATACCCAGAATATGCCACAGTACCTATGCACCAGCCGTAGAAGGGCAAACCCAAGCCTCACTCATGTCGCCACGGAACTGCGGTAAACCCCAGGGTATGATCGCGGTTCCGTGATCCAAAAAGTCGAGTTAGGGTTTCATTCTTCTTGAGGGTTCATAGAATTACTTGCATGTTTTTCCGAATACGTTAAACTTAGAAAAATGGGTTTTTGATATTCGATCGGACTTTTTAATTTTGCCTAGACAATATGTGAATAACCCGAAACATTGTTAAAACTACGAATATGAAACACTCCGAATTGCTTATAGTGTAAGATTACATCACATGCAAAATTAGCAAAAACAAACTACACCTGAAACACCAAAACCCAGTCACTGGAACACAGTGAAAATTTGAGGCAAAAACACCAGAAAGTGGCCGGCCCCAACCACCTTGTGCTCGGCCAAAATCTGAGCAAACTCTCTGAAATTTTCACTATGTTCATGATATATCCTATATAACACTCTGTACTTGTTTAAAAAAATTTTTGACAACTTTTTAAATTCGACAGAAACTACAATTTCGCGTTTCAAGTTTCGGAGTATTTCGGTTTCGTAATCTTAACAAAATCCGTCTAAATTTCTAGCATGGCTCTGATACCACTGCAGTGTTGCCTAGCACGACAGTAAGGTTTCGGGAGGCATCATTCATGCCATATTAAAATTTTGCTGTTCTAGCTAACCCTAACCCTAGAATCGTATACTAGAAATCCGACGGAATAAAATGCAAACACTTTGCAACTAAAAGAGAACAAGGAATACAACCTTTGTAGATTGGTCCTTCACTTCATAAGCTTCGTGTATTAGTCCCTTCGCTGCGATCATGAACTCCGGGCCCTAGAGAGGCTCCACAAGAAGAATAGAACAGGCTTGCTTCGAAGTCTTCAAGGCCGAAAATGATCTACGTCGAGGAGACACTAACCCAAGCTATCTCTTCACTAATTGTGAAATTAGTGAAGCAAACACCCTTTACTAAATGGAAAGCAGTAGAGGATGATGAAGTAGAAAGTGGGCTCACTTTAGTTTTCACATTCTCACAAGTTTTCATCACAAACACAAAAACTAGAAAGCTTCAAGTGAGAGGAAGAAGAAGAAGATCAAGTGAAGTTGTGATGAATTATTATTGTGGTTAGAAATGCAACCAAGAGTTAAGCATGTCATACTTAATCCTTGTAGAGAGTTAACCATGAGCTAGGGTTAAAGGTTAAGTCAAAAAATATGTTAAGCTAAACAAAAAGAGTGGACAAAGTCAAAGATGCTCACAAGCTTCTACAAGCTTTGAACAAATATCAACCATGACAAAATACACAATATTTGAATTACTTAATGATAAAATATAAACCCTAATCTTAACCCTAGCATGGTTTAATCCTCATAAACCCTAGTTGCATTTGTAACCTAGCATGATACATTTAACATATATCACATATATATCAATGTATCCAAAATGAGAAAAGAAATTTTAAGTTAGTTAATATTAGTTAATGTAATGTAATATATCAAATATATAATTATACATTAAATTATTAAATCAACACTTGATTTAATAATCTAGCTATATCACATATAACCGAATAATATCAAATTTAACATCTTATCGAATCAACACTTGATCCGATAATCCGGCTATATCACATATAACCTATCATGTCACACATCGCGAGAATCGAATACGGTATCTCATATCGTATTAATCTCGGTCCGCACATATCACATATGTGCTCCTACTCCGTTTCGCTTGAGCCAGGAAACCTCTGTGTAGGACTCTAAAGACTCGTCAATACGCCGGCAGTAGGTGATGATCATATCAAACACCCACAAGCCGCAAGCGGTCTGCTAAACGTAACGGCCACCCGGGTATTGAGCGATCAGAAGATCAACAAGTAATCCTTCTCACACTCCTGCGAATCCAATCAGTAACACTACCGTACAGTCCGGTCTCTTCGTCTGATATATCGCATATCTCGTCTAGGGGTGGTAAACGTCAGACCCCAGTAACTCGATAAGTCATGCTGATATGAGGCTCATAACGGGTCAAGAAACTACTGATAACACTTACCAGTATATCTCTGAAGCAGCCCTGGCCAGAGACTTCCTGTTATAGCCAATAGAGCACAGCCCAACATCAACCCCCAATATCGGGAGAGACGAAACCCCTCCTATCGCTCATTTCCTCCATGTGATTCGGGACTGTACCCAAAAGCCACCGTTTTGCACGTTCTCTTGAATGTGGTAAGATGGAAATCAAAGCACAGTGGGAATAACATAAGACTCTATGACGATCTCGGGTCTACAGACTAACCTGTACCAGTGTCACCAGAGAACTGCCATCTGACGTGAGGTATAATACCATCTGGGAGTTCTCGGCGAGTCCGTCCAGTGTACCCAGTCTCCACTGAGCACCCATATCTTGTCTCTGATTTCAAACACCAATGGATATGGGATCATCCATCGCCCATCTACATGGGTCGAGAAGCTATACGCTAGTCTACTCTGGTATATCGATGTCCTGTCTCGATACACCAATGACTAGGAACATTTGAAGGATGTACTTAACGACTACTATGTCCCCACTAGTATGATCTTCATCATAATCCTAGTAGTCAAGTACTCATCTTAAGGGCTTTTTCAATATGTAATATAGAGACAATCAATGTACATGTCAAGATAAAGAGTAACCAGATAACATACTATCATGTCGAGTAAGAAAGTCCTCCCTATATATGTCCAAGTATCCACTACAATATACATCGTATGTACAGTAATGGCCTCTAGGGCATACATATAACTAACAGTTATAAGACCGAGCAGGAAATAGGGGATTACCAGGATTCCCGTGCCGCCCAAACAAAAAAATTGCATGATGATGCATCTTCTTCGGGTGTGTTCATTACAGAGAACTGTTTCTCAGTGTTCTCTACGTCCTGGGTATGAGATACCGGATCAGGATCCCACATATGTAATCTGTTACATGGGATACAGATAGATAGAGAATTGGGAATGGGTGATAAGTTTTAAGAGTTGGAAACGGTGCAATTGTTGCAGCCAAAACAATTGGCGGTTATCACCCTGTATTACCGAATACATTGATTCTGAACGAATGTTATTAAATACTGAACCTGATATACAATATCATATCACTTTATTTATTTAGTAAAGAAGGATATAATTTTGTATTGTTGGATAACGATTTGAACATTTCCTATATCAAGAGTTAATCGGTTCAGGCACGTTATCTAATGACATATACGTTCTAAATCAAACTACAGTTCTTAACGTACAAAACACACACAAGAGGAAGTGTTCAGAAATGAATGAATCCTTCTTGAGGTATTGTAGACTAGGTCATATCAATGCGACTCGACTAGCTAAGTTACACTAAGATGCATATTTAAATCAGTTTGAATTTACATCTTGTGAAACTTGCCAGTCATGTCACAAAGATAAAATGACCACAGCTCTGTTTACAAGAAACAGAGAAAGAGTTAATGAACTCTTGGGATTGATACATGATGATGTATGTAGGTCCCATGTCTATATATGCTAGGATTAATTCTTTATACTTCATTACATTCACTGATGATCTCTCAAGATTCGGACATATGTTCCTGTTAAAACACAAGTCTGAAGCTTTTGAGAAATTCAAAGAATATAAGTCAGAAGTAGAGATCCAAAAAGGGTATACGAGTTGTATCCTTTGATGTGATCAGGGAGGAGAATACTTGAGCACGGAGTTCCTGGACTATTTTAATGGAGAATGAGATTCTCTCTCAGCATTACTCCTCCGTATACACCACAGCACAACGGTGTATCGGGACGGAGCAATTGCACCTTATTAAATATGGTGCGCTCTATGATGAGTACTACTGAGTTGCCTATTTCCTTTTGAGGTTATGCACTTGAGAAGCTGCATACCTATTGAATTGGGTTCAAACCAAATCAGGTGCCTACCACTCCATATGAGATATGGTATGGGAAGAACCCATGTCTTAAGTAAGTTAAGATTTGGGATTGTCCGGTGATTTTGTGAAAATATTTATTACCGCAATTAAGAACGGCGTCGCTTGGTATCTAGCCGGTGAGTACGGGTCGGTCCACAGAGATGTTGTGTATTTCCTAATTTGGTCTAACGAGTTAATTCCAAATGATCTGAATGGATTGATTAAATCTAAAAACTAAGTTTTATCTAGACTAGAGTCTTGCTAGGGTTAGGTTTAGGTTAAGTTTGGAAATGTAAAGATTTCCCACCGCTTTCAATGCCCTAATTTATATCTACTAGGTGTTATGGTAACAATTAATAAAGGGGATTAGTACCATCGCGAAGAAACGATGTTTTTTCCTCTAGGTTCTTGTCCTTCCTTTCTTAATTCTTACCCTAACGTCCATGGAAAACATATACAACCGATCCTTTATACTACCGTATCACCGCTACCTCGGGGGATAGGGTGCCCTAGGGAACGGTGTGTTATGTATGCATGGAATCCTATAAAAACTTATAATGGGCAAGAAAGGGATGAGAGATCTTCATCTCTCAAGCCTTCCCCAAAACTAACCCTAACAAGGGAGGAGACTACTCGCTCATCAGGGAATTGAAAAACATTTCTAATTAATTTAACTAGGGTAGATAAGAAAATTTAAACTAGGGCAATGAAAAGAAAACTTACTAATTTTATTGATGGCTCTCTCCAAACATGTACACAGGATTTAATTTCTGAAATAGATGAATAAAAAGAGGTATAATCTCAAACAAGTTTTTAGTGTTCTATTTATAGATTCATAGAAACCCTAGGTTACAATCGCGTTATATCTGTTTTTATAAATTTACCCCCTAAGAAAAAGACCTTGTCAACGCACCGCCAGTGCACCGACATTTTTCCACCAACACGGGTCCTTGATAGCCGCGGTTCCGCGGCCAAAGCCCGCGTTTGGCCGCGGTTCCGCGGCCGTATTTGGGCTTCGTTGGCTCATTTTCTTTGGGCTGATTTCTGTTGCATTTTTCTTGGTTTTTCTTTAGTTGTTTTCTCATATTGGCTTCTGGTTCTCTTCCAGATCTCTACAGTGAATAAAGTCGTGGACTTTTACCGCTTGCTTCGTGTCGAAGTCTTGAACCTTGCTCTGCCTTTATGCTTTGTGAAATTGTCCATTGATCTTCGTTTAGTCTTCAAACTATAGGCAAGATAAAGATTCTCTGTTTGTTGGTCGAAGTCTCACTTTTGCATCGTCTTTTCATTGTTTTCACTGTTTTTGTTCCGAGAACCTGTAACCTGCAACTATGTGGCAGACATGGGTCAAAAGCACTTGTTTATTTATAAAATGAATAAGAATGGGGAATATAATAATGCAACATTATGATATGAACAAATACCCCCAAACTTATCTTTTGCTCTTCCTTGAGCAAACCTAATTTTATTCTCGAAAAAGACCTAGCCTCACTTTCGCAGGGAAACGCGATTACACCGAGCTCGTGCAACAAGCCGTTAAACCTCTAGGTGTCCCTAGTAGGAGGAGTGTTGTCTCCTGAGGGTTTTCAGCGGATACTACCCACAAAATCCTATCAATTCGGCCCATAGACTTTTATTCTCCAATTAGGTTTTCCAACAAGGAATTCTATTATCTTTGACTCATAAATTATCCACCCGTATTTTTCACGCTTCCTTATCATTTAACTTAAGATTATATATATTCTTGTGAATTTACTTAGATTTTGGCATCTTTTAAGTTTTCCTTCTAGGATTCCATCTTAACTTAGGAATTTTTATCATCTCTATTAAAGATATAAGTCTTATCTTTCATTCCTATCTCCTATCTAAACCCCAATCACATACCCCTACGTGTGTGTATATATCACCCCTACACTTGGAAATTCAAATCAAGCTATTATACTCTTGTCCATCATCCAAAGTATTTTTTAATTGGTGAATTTTTAGATGAAATTGCTCACATATTCTTCATGCGACCGTTAATACTTCTTGAGGTACCAACAACCGATTACAAAATGTGTTTGCACATTAAGGCGTAATTCCTAGTCTTGTAACACCTAAGGCTTTAGCAGTGACTCCCAAACCAGTTGGTCTAAGGCACTAGGTGATAAGGCACCCTCGCTATATATTTTTCTATTTTTGCAGCCTTAAGTGATTACAAAACCAGTGTTATTTTTTTATCTCTTTATTCACACTTGTATTTTTATTTTATTTTCCTTCATACTAAGGACTTTAGAAAAGAGCATTTCAAGGTCTCTTCTACTATTCCAAGTTTCAAGGTTCGTGTTTGTGCAATTTGTAGGGTATATATTTTCAGAATCTAGATTTAAGCTTAGGAATTATTTTTCAAACTTATACTTTAATAAAAATATCAATACTTTTCCTTTGTTTTAACTTAGCCCAAGTAGTGAACTCAAAATTTGCCTATTTCTAAATAAACTATAAAAACATATATTTTCTACCGTTAAATTTTAAGAAAGGTTATTTTTAGGGTTTTTAATTTACTAAGTCTAAGATCTAGTTGTTCCTAGCTAGTTAACCTATTTGTCCAACTCAAGTCAATTATGGCCAAAATTGAATACTTTAATTTTTATAATTTTTGGAATTTTTCAATTTTTATGGGTTTTAAAATAAGTAATGCAAATGCAAAATGTACATATGAATGCAAAGGAAGAAGGCTTACCGAGCATACCCCCAAACTTAACCTTGACAGTGTCCTCACTGTCATGCTACACGAAGAGGGTCAAAATGTCGGCACTCCCCTGTTTATTTATTTATAATTTTTTTAATTTTTTTAATTTTTTATTGTTAAAAGAAAAACAAAAATATATATACAAAAAGGCCCCCCCAAACTTCATTGAAACAATGTTAAACGTCATTGCCAAACTATGCAAAGACCAAACGTCAACACCAACCAGTTGAAAAATTTATCTGTGTAGAGTATCGGTCGGTGGAAGAACATGTTGTACTGATCCAAAAAGAATTGGGGAAGATAGAAGTGGTGGTATGGAAAGTGTGGAAGTAAATAGATAGGAGGTGATGATGAATCAAAACGAGAATGTGAATGATCAGAAATCAGTGGAATATTGGCATTCTCGTAGCTTATTAAAAGAAAAGGGGATGGTTCAACTTCTAAAGGAGGAGGTTGAGTATCCACACTATCCCCAAGATGTTTCTGTGGATCCTTTATCGACTTGGCATCATCTATCATATGCATATGATATTCAATTATGAGGAAACTAATCTCCTCGATGTCCGTCATAGTCCAGCCGAAAGCTTGCCGCTTATCTTGTAAGACCATTAAAAGGGCTTTCTCTTGCTCGAGGGCTAGAGACGCCGATATGATAACGGGAAAGGTCTCATTCTCACCTAGGTAACCATATTTAAGGTGAGACGTCAAAGGCTTGAGTTCGAGTTTCGGAGGCGAAACAATCAAAGGTAAAATTGGGGAATCTATCTCGAACTCAAAGGATTCCAACAAGGGTTTGAAATCACTGCAAACAACCGAATCGGATGGTTCAACTAACTCATCCAAAAATTGAAAGGACTCATATTTGGACGGTGAGTCGTCAAAATCATCCGAAAAAGTGAAACATTCATAATCAATATCGGTTGTGTCAACTGTGGTAGATTCAAGGAGGGACGTACTAGTGGTGTCAAAACTGTTGTCATCAAACAGAAATCTTTTAACCTCGCAGTCCTCCTGTGTGATTTCGTGAATAGAGCAAACTTCTCGTGTACTAGTTTTAGGCACGGGGGATAGACTTCCTATCTTGTAAATATTGAATCACTAGACATCTTCCCGAAGGATAGAGTCTTGGAGCCATTGCGACAATTTATTACGGCATTGGAAGTGGCTAAAAATAGTCGACCGAGGATCACCGTAATTTGGTTCCATGGGTTAGCAACAGCTTGTTTGTCCATAACAATAAAATCAACAGGGAATATGAAGTCCCCTACTTTGATCAACACATCCTCTAACCCACCCCTAAGATGGGTGATTGATCGATCAGCCATTTGGAGAGTACAACGAGTGGGTTTCAACTCTCCAACCCCTAATTGCTCGTACACGGAGTAGGGAAGCAGGTTAACACTAGACCCAAGATCTAAAAGTGCTCTATTGATGTTCTTATCCCCAATTGTTATTGAAATTGTAGGACAGCCATGGTCATTTCGTTTTTGGGGTAAGGGTTGAGTTGGTTAATAGCGTTGCTCACGGCACTAGTTACTAGCACTTTCTTGGGTATTTGTGACTTTCTCTTCGAGGAGCATAAGCCCTTTAAGATTTTCGTGTAAGAAGGGACTTGTTGAATTGCATCCAAGAGAGGTATATTTATGCTAACCTGTTTAAATTACTCCACAATCTTCTCCATTTGTGGAGTTGGTTTATTGGGACTCAATCTGTTTGGAAATGGAGAATTTTGAAAATCTATTGAGTCCAATATCTGTGGAGTAGAAAGTGGAGTTGGAACGGATCTCAGTGTGGGTGTGTTCGTGAAGTGAGAAGTGGGTCTGTTCGGATTAGAAGAAGAAGAGCCTTTTGAAGAATGAAGAATAGGCTCTAACGAAGAAGATGAAGGTGAAGAAGAAGAGGATGGAGAAGAAGAAGAAAAAGAAGAAGAAGAAGAAGATGAAGAAGAACCACCGGCGGGGGTGTCATCACTAATACCCACGTTATTTTGCAACACTCTTCCAGATCTCATCGTGGTCACCGCATTTACATTATGATTTTGATATTCATATGCGACATGTGCGTTGTGTGTGTGACCGGGATTTGGCAATGGTTGAGATAGAAGCTTTCCCTTTTCTCTCTCGCTTAATGTAGCAGTTAGTTGTGTAATTTGTGCCTCAATAGATTTGATACTTTGATCGTATGAAGCATTACTGTGCACCAAAGACTGGATGGAAGTCTCCAACCTTGCTGCGGATTGTGTAGATTGTTTGAGAAACGCATCTAGACTTCTTTCTAGCGAGATAACCTTATCAACATTTGGTTGAACAAAATTGTTTTGAGGGTAAAAGTTGTTAGGCACAACATTGTTCGTTTGATTTGGATAAGGTTGTGGTTGGAAAGGTTGCTGGTATTGAGTTTGTTGGGGTGCTTGTTGTTGTGGAGGAGGAGGCCTTTGAAAGTTGTTGTTTCCTTGGAATTGTTGATTTTGATTCCAAGCAAAATTTGGGTGACTCCTCCAACCCGGATTATAAGTCGAAGAGTATGGATTATTTCTTTGTCGTTGCTGAAAGGCAGTATTGACTTGATCTTGTCCTTGAACAGGTGGATTGTAAGGACACTCTTCGGTAAGGTGTGATGGATCCGAATAACAAGCACAAACACTTCGTGGGGGTAAAGCAGGGGCAGGAGAAGGTGATGAGATTTTGGTCTCAATGGCTTCTAGCTTTTTCATAAGTGCAGCCATCTCGGCCTTCATAGCAATCGACATATCTAATTGATGTATGCCTGCCCTAGACGGACCAATAGAAGAAGATGAGGTGGTCTTGGTGCTTTCCCACTGAAGTGTTTGTTCAGCAAGATCCTCGAGAAACTGCCACGCTTCCTCACTAGATTTGGTTAGAAAGTGACCTTGAAAAATGGTTTCTAGCAACTGCTTCGTTGCTGGGTTCAATCCCTCGTATAATGTTTGGCAAAGTTGCCAATTTTCGATCCCATGGTGAGGGCATTGAACAAGTAGGTCTTTGAATCTTTCAAAACACTTCCAAAATGGTTCGGAAGGAAACTGGGAAAATTGTGTAATCTCATTGCGAATTCTCGCGGTCTTGTGATGAGGATAAAACTTTTTAAGAAAAGCTTTAACAAACTCATCCCAATTTCTAATTGAATGCGACGCTGTGCTGTATAACCACTTCTCGGCTAAGTCACATAAGGTGAAAAGAATGACCCTTAGCCTTATAGCATCATCGGATAATTGGGTTGTTTTCATCATTGCGCAAACGTTTTGGAATTTGTTTATGAAGATATAGGCATCTTCAGATTCTAGTCCGTGAAATTTTGGCAGCATATTGATGAAGTGGGGTTTGATCTCAAAATTGTCCCCATTTGCTGGTGGGAGTGAAAGACAAGTAGGTAAGGCGGTGCTGACAGGGTAGAAAAGATCCTGGAGCGCGATTCGTTGGGGCGCTTCAACAGGCAGGTGATTCGGGTTATTCGCATCTAACGGAGGTGAAATCAGTCCCGTGGGTAAGGTGTTGTTAGGATTATATCCCGACATCCCTTTGGAAGAAGAATTTGAAGGTGAAGGTAAGGAAGTGGAAAGAATTTCGACTTCGGAGTCGAAAACTTCGTCGGTCGGTACCAACGAAACACGGACTAATCGGGCGCTAGTGTCCCTAGTCCAAACAGACATACACTAAAGAGGTAGTGTAGTCAAAAAGGTAAAAAACAGAATGTGGGGGTAAGAAAATGTCAATGATAAGAAAGTGGGTGAAAGGTGTGCAAGGATTTCTTTAGCGACAAGTTGCAAGTGTTTGTAGAATTTTTTTCCTTTTTTATCCTTTTTTATATGTAGAGCTTTTTGCAAAAAGATTTTTCGATAAAAGGCTTTGACACAAATGCAATCAACCACAAATGCACAATCAGGCCTAGATCTAGGGTCACCTAGGTCAGCTAGACAGCTCCTAACTGTTCCAAAGGGCTAGAAATAGGACCTCAAACCGCCTCTTCACCGCCAATTGTGGCCAGGTAAGTGCCAGGTGAGTGGGAGGCTCTCCACTACAAGTAGTGGCCCTAATTAAGTAACCACTCGCCTTAGACATACTTGCCTAGACACCACAAAGTCAGGTTAGGATCAACGGCCGATGCCTACAACTAGTCCTCTGTCCTATTGAGCGCGGCGTCTTTAGGGCTGAGTCTAATCTTTTTTAATTAATAATGGTCAATGCAAAATGCCTTATGTGATTTCTGGGGTCCTGGGAAGGGTGATGAAATCCCCACCCAATCTGAATTGGTCTCAAGCCCCTTAAAGTCCGATTAAAAATATACAAAGCAGTAACAATCACTTGCAATCAAATTTTTATTTTTTATTTTTTAGCGCGGCGGAAAGAATCCTGCACAAGATCAATTATTGGAAGGGGGAGAGATTTTTTAAGCGCAAAGAATCCTGCAGGAGATTTTTCAGAGGAGATATCAGGAATTTACAGAGGAGGAGAGAGAAAGCTCACCGAAAAATTTGCACGTGCTGATGTCACTAGGAGGCGGCGGTTCCGCGGCAAGGATGGGGTTCTGGCGGCAGAAGCGCGGTCGTCTGGGCTGTTCGGCTCCCGAGAAAATTTTGGAGATGATGATGTCACCTCCTGACCGCGGATGCGCGGTCAAAGTCTGGTCAACGCGGTGGAAAAGCGGCAAGATGTGTGGTTCAGATCTCTAGCTTTCTTCTGCTCCTCTGTTGTTAGTATCCTCTGTTGTTTGAATATGCAGTTTTCTGTTTTGATCTCTGGATATTTCCAGATCCGAACTGTTCGTCGTTCTTGCAAAAATTCACACGAGAAACCCTTCAAACAATAAAAGATGATAATTTTTTTTTCTTTTCGATTTTTCAGTTTTTTATGATTTTTATATTTTATATTAACCCGAAATCGCAAAAAGAAAATACTATGCCATCCCCGGCAACGGCGCCATTTGATTTTGTGAAAATATTTATTACCGCAATCAAAAACGGCGTCGCTTGGAAGCTAGCCGGTGAGTACGGATCGGTCCATAGGGATGATGTGTATTTCCTAATTTGGTCTAACGAGTTAATTCCAAACGGTGTGAATGGATTGATTAAATCTAAAAACTAAGTTTTATCTAGACTAGAGTCTTGCTAGGGTTAGGTTTAGGTTAAGTTTGGAAATGTAAAGATTTCCCACCGCTTTCAATGCCCTAATTTAGATCTACTAGGTGTTATGGTAACAATTAATTAAGGGGATTAGTACCACCGGGAAGAAACGATGTTTCTTCCTCTAGGTTCTTGTCCTTCCTTTCTTAATTCTTACTCTAACGTCCATGGAAAACATATACAACCGGTCCTTTATACTACGGTATCACCGCTACCTCGGGGGATAGGGTGCCGTAGGGAATGGTGTGTTATGTATGCATGGAATCCTATAAAAACTTATAATGGGCAAGAAAGGGGTGAGAGATCTTCATCTCTCAAGCCTTCTCCAAAGCTAACCCTAACAAGCGAGGAGACTACTCGCTCATTAGGGAATTGAAAAACATTTCTAATTAATTTAACTAGGGCAGATAAGAAAATTTAAACTAGGACAATGAAAAGAAAACTTACTAATTTTATTGATGGCTCTCTCCAAACATTTACACAGGATTTGATTTCTGAAATAGATGAATAAAAAGAGGCATAATCTAAAACAGGTTTTTAGGGTTCTATTTATAGATTCATAGAAACCCTAGGTTACAATCGCGTCATATCTGTTTTTATAAATTTACCCCCTAAGAAAAAGACCTAGTCAATGCACCGCTAGCGCACCGACATTTTTCCACCGACACGGGTCCTTGATGGCCGCGGTTCCGCGGCCAAAGCCCACGTTTGGCCGCGGTTCCGCGGCCGTATTTGGGCTTTGTTGGCTCATTTTCTTTGGGCTGATTTCTGTTGCATTTTTCTTTTTTTTTCTTCAGTTGTTTTCTCAGATTGGCTTCTGGTTCTCTTCCAGATCTCCACAGTGAATAAAGTCGTGGACTTTTATCGCTTGCTTCGTGTCGAAGTCTTGAACCTTGCTCTGCCTTTGTGCTTTGTGAAATTGTCTATTGATCTTCGTTTAGTCCTCAAACTGCAGGCAAGATAAAGATTCTCTGTTTGTTGGTCGAAGTCTCACTTTTGCATCGTCTTTTCATTGTTTTCACTGTTTTTGTTCTGAGAACCTGTAACCTGCAACTATGTAGCAGACATGGGTCAAAAGCACCTGTTTATTTGTAAAATGAATAAGAATGGGGAATATAATAATGCAATATTATGATATGAACATCCGGCCTATGTCTAAAAGCAAAATACGGAAAACCTCGAGGCAATGTCAGTTCTATGGCAGTTTGTTGGATATCCCAAGCATTCGCAAGGTATATCTTCTACCACACCGAGGAACAAAAGGAGTTTTATTTCTCGGAATGCCACCTTTTTTAAAAGAAATTTCTTGTGAAGAAATTAGTGGTCATGAGGTAGAACTAGAAAGAGTTCCAGCTATACAAACTACAGCTGAGATTTGGTAGAACCGAAGGATTCAATAATTCCCGACGGACCTCAGCCACTCCGCCGATCTGGTAGGGTTCCTCATCCAGCTGAGAGCTACTTCGGTTTTCTCTATGACAGTGGGAGTGAGGATTGCATCATGAGATGATGACCCAACTAGTTTCGAACAGGCCATCAAGAGTAGGGACTCTGTAAGAATGGATGGATACTAAGTGGTCTGAGATGGAATCTATATACACCAATAAAGTATGGACTTTGGTTGCTTTATCTGAAGGGTTAAACCCCCATCAGGAGCAAGTATATCTTGAGAAGATTACTTGGTGTAGATGGAAAAGTTGAAACTTTCAAAGCTAGACTTGTTGTAAAAGGTTTTCGTCATCGACCGGGTGTAGATTATGATGAATCCTTTTCTTCAGTGGCTATGCTTAAGTCCATCCAGATCCTACTTGCCATTGCCACATACTATGACTACGAATATCGGGTAGTTAGGTGTCATGACTGCTTTTCTAAATAGTGATTTAGAAGAAAGCGTTTATAAGTACACAACCAGAGGGCTTCGTAGACAGTGGGAGCAGCGGAAACATGTGCAAGTTGCTTTACGGGTTAAAGCAGGCATCGCGGAGTTGGAGCATCTATTTTGATGTGGTAGTCAAAGCGTTTGACTTCATCAAAATGGAAGATGAACCTTGTATATACAAAAAGGTAGTAGAGAGTAAGGCGATCTTCCTCGTATTGTAAGTAGATGACATACTCTTGATAGGGAAGGTGTTTCCTATGCTACACCCGGTCAATCTCCTCTTATCACAAAAATTCTCCATATAGGATCAAGGTGATACGTCCTAAATCCTGGGTTTTGGATCTATGAGATACATCTAAGTAGATGTTAGGATTCTCACTGTGTGTAGTTGGATGGTATCAATCTATCCTGGGGAGAATCACTGGAAAGCTTCCAGGGTGGTAAGGTCGACTGAATGTCAGTCACAGGCATTGTCTTTACCCTCAGTGGAGGGACGGTATGTTGGAAAAGTTCCAAGCTAGATACTGTGGCAAACTAGAAGATAAAGGCTGGATACATCGCTACCAAAGATGCTACCAAAGAGGCAGTCTGGGTGTATATTAGTTAATGTGATGAACTTCGTTCCTGCCATTGTGTGACAATGGAGTTGTGGCTTATGCCTAGGAACCCCTGTTCCATCAGTGACCCAGATATATTCTAAGGCAGTATCACCTGATCATGGAGATGGTTGATCTCCAGGGAGATCGAGGTTAGGAGAGTAGACTCAAAGGACAACACGGTGGATCCACTCACAAAGGCGTTTTCCCAGAGAGAGACTTTTATGGGATGGTTGAGTATGAGATACTACAACCACTGCTATATGATGGCCCTAGTGCAAGTGGGAGATTGTTAGTTATATGTATGCCCTAGAGGCCATTACTGTAAATGAGATGTATATTGTAGTGGATGCTTGGACATATATAGGGAGGACTTTCTTGCTCAACATGATAGTATGCTATCTGGTTGCACTTTATCTTAACATGTACACTGATTATCTCTCTGTTATATGTTGGTAAAGCCCTCAGGATTTATACTTGAGTACCTGGATTATGATGCGGATCATACTAGTGGGACAAAGGTAGTCGGTAAGTACATCCTTTAATATCCCTAGTCGTGGGTGTATCTAGATGGGGCATCGATATACCAGAGTAGACTAGCATATACCTTCTCGACCCATGCAGATAGGCGATGGATGATTCCATATCCATTGGTGTTTGACATCAGAGATGATATAGGGGTGCTCAGTGGAGACTGGGTACACTAGACGGACTCGCTGAGAACTCCTAGATGGTATTATACCTTACGTCAGATGGGAGTTCTCTGGTGACACTGGTACAGGTTAGTCTGTCGGCCCGAGATCGTCATAGAGTCTTGTGTGATTCCCACCGTTCTTTGATTTCCACCTTACCACGTTCAAGAGGACGTGCAAAACGGTGGTTTTTGGGTACAGTCTCGAGTCACATAGAGGCAATGAGCGATAGCAGGGGATTTCATCTCTCCCGGTATTGGGGGTTGAGGTTGCGCTGTGCTCGATTGGCTATAACAGGAAAGTCCCTGGCCATGGCTGTTTCTGAGATTTATTGGTAAGTGTTATCAGTAGTTTCTCGACCCGTTATGAGCCTCATATCAGCACGACTTATCAAGTATTGGGGTATGACGTTTATCACCCCTAGGCGAGATATGCGACATATCAAACAAAGAGACTGGACTGTACGGTAATGTTAGTGATTGGATTCGCAGGAGTATGAGCATGCATGCTTGTTGATCTTCTGATCGCTCAATACCCGGGTGGCCGTTACGTTTAGCAGACCGCTTACGGCTTGTGGGTGTTTGATATGATCATCACCTACTGCCGGCGTATTGACGAGTCTTTAGAGTCCTACACAGAGGTTTCCTGGTTCATGCGAAACGGAGTAGGAGCACATATGTGATATGTGCGGGACCGAGATTAATGCGCGTATGTGATACCGCATTCTATTCTCGCGATTTATGACATCAGTCGGTTATATGTGATATATAAATTGTTGCATTTGATATTAGTCGGTTATATGTGATATAGACGGATTATTAAATCAAGTGTTGATTTAATAATTTAATGTATAATTGTATATTTGATATACTAGATTGCATTAACTAATATTAGCTCACTTAAACATTTCTTTTTCTCACAAGTGTGTATTAGTATATATGTGATATATATTAGTGAACATTTTATTGTGTCATGCTTGATGCCACATGCTATATGGGTGTATGAGACTTACACTATGCTTATAATAATGTAATGGTTTTATTTATTTAAAGTTAATCAAAATTAATGGTAATTAGTCATATGCTTGGAAGCTTGGAGAAGCTTGTAGCATCTTTGACTTGGTCTACTAGTTTTGTTTTACTTATAGATATTTATTAACCTAACCATTATTGTAACCCATGGTTTATTCTCTACATGAGTTAGTGTATGACACTAACTCATCCATAGTTTCTATTCTCACCTCATGAGTTCATTCTCATTTTTCACTTGTTCTTCTTCTTCCTCATGAGAAAAGCTCACAGAAAATATTGTGAGAAAAATAAAACTAAAGTGAGCCCATTTCCTACTTCATCATCCTCTACTACTTGCCATTTAGTATAGGGTGTTTGCTTCACTAATT
This sequence comes from Agapanthus africanus, assembly GCA_030015575.1. Taxonomy (NCBI): domain Eukaryota; kingdom Viridiplantae; phylum Streptophyta; class Magnoliopsida; order Asparagales; family Amaryllidaceae; genus Agapanthus; species Agapanthus africanus. The sequence goes on along the minus strand of CM057338.1, from coordinate 821,950,506 downwards.
TCACAATTAGTGAAGAGGTAGTATGAGCTTGAGTCTCCTCGACGTAGATCATCCTCGGCCTCGAAGACTTCGAGCAAGCTTGTTCATTTCTCTGGGAGAACCCTTTCTAGAGTTCGGGTGTTCATGACTTGCAGCGAAAGGACTACTACACGGAGCATTATAAGTGAAGGACCGGTCTACAAAGGTTGTATTTCTCATTCACTTAGTTGTAAAGGTGTTTACATATAGTTTCGTCGCATTTTCAAGTAAAGATTCTATGGTTAGGGTTAACTAGAATGGCAAATTTTTGAAATTGGCATGGACGATACCTCCCGAAACCTTGCTGCCATGCTAGGGAACCCTGCAACACTCTTTTCCCATCTTCTTCAACCTCCACCCAAACCCTCTCATGAGTTGAGAATCCTTGGGTGTATTGAGACAAAGTTATCACACACACTCTCTACTTCATCTTGGCTATCTAGGCTATCAAACTAGATACTCGAGTTGCTTCAGTTTTGAGGTTGGAGCCCGTATTACTAACCCTCGACGTGGATCTTCTTCGATGTGGGGAGACCGGAGATCAACCATGATCGAGGAAGCCGCGAGGAGCTTGGGATAGAGGTTAAAGACCGAAGGACACGGATTGTTCGGTATAACCTTTCTAAACTCCTTTACATATAGCTAGTGTTGGGTTAATGGTACGATCCGTAGATTAGGGTTCCGTTAGCGCCGGTTTTTTAAATTTTTCGTTCCGCATTTGGTCACGGATTGATGGCCGGGGCGCTGGCGTAACCCAACTTGGTATTAGAGCCAACCTATTAACCACATACTAGTTTGTTTAGACGATGTTAAAGTATCGAAACCGAAACAACTCCGAAATAATACCAACTCATATTTCATTCTCTATCAAATTTTTCCGAGTCTTCAAAAAATATTTAAGCAACTGCAGAAGACTACCTGTATGATCACTAGAACACTTCCCAAATACGAGCCCAATCCAACATTTTTGGACTGGCCAGATCATCAAAATTTCTGAGGTGGCCGATTTTAGAAGTGAGTTTGGACTTGGAATTTTGGGTATGGTCTAGTCTCTAGAATATTGGTTCAGTGGTATTGCTTGTTTAGCCCAGTTTGGATATGGTTTTATCTATTAGTTAGGGGGTTATTCGGGGTGTTTCGAAGTCGATATTTCTAATATTGTTTAAAGTTTTATAGTACATATATTACTATCTGCGACCGTGAATGTCATTAGTGCGGTACAACTTGTCTAATTTCTATAGTTCTTTTAAACGGGTTTGCGAACGTGACATTCACGTTGATATTCTGTGTTGTGCTGTGGTTGTTGCAGAATCATCGTGGTGGATAGCTTGGATGCAATGATAGTACAGTTTAGTTTTATTTGTACATTTGATATCGCGGGGTGAGCGTCCGACATGTGTACTGTTGTCACTGCCTATTTGTATATTATTTATTTGGGGCACGACCGGGTTGGGGTCGATGTCACCGTTGTACATATTTTCTTTTCTGTACTAGGATTACCCCGCGATGGAGTGCACGGATATCCGGGTTCTTGGGGGGGAACGGTCCTGCATCTCATGGCGTTGAGACGGAAGGGGCCTCACTCTAGAATTGGCGGGCTATTCGCCGCACTCATAGGGGGTACAGGTTGACCCAAGGAGGGGTGCTCAACTTACCGGATTCTGTGAAGTGCCGGGTGGCCCATTCACTTTACTGAAGGGGCTGCCTTACTTCTGGTTTTTGCGGGTAGCTTGCCACACTCGTAGGGGTCTAGGTTTTCATTGAATAGGCTAGCCATATAACCCAGGGAGCGTCGGGTTTCACTTGCGGCTTAAAGGAAACCCCGGGCTCCCAGATTATCTATATTATTCTGTGATGCTTATCGCTTATCAGTGATGTTGCATTTATCATGCCTGGAGCGATTATTATATATTGCTATATATATACTAGTAGATGTTGTATATTTTTTACACCCGTGCTAGTCCATCCCCCGCACTGTTGTTAGTTAAGTAACCTAACGGGTGATGACGGGGCCCAGTGGCGAATGCAGATGGCATATACGCACATCATATTTTCGTTCTTTTCTGGTGTGATTAATTGATGGGACTGCGTTGATTCTGATCAATGCAAGGAAAACAGACCTATTCGATATTGTTGGAACAAAATTTCAAAAGCTGTTATTATAAGGACGTTTTCTTTTGTTCTGCACATCGGTATTCCGTTATGAATATCCAACACCTCATTCGACGAGGCAAGCGCCAATATCCCTTCACTGGGAGTGGCCTCTTGGGCAGAAGTTTGCGTCAGGGTAATAAGTTCACTATAGTCGATTACTTTTTTGCATTGCATCGAGATATTCAGTTTGAATTGTTGGATATAGTGCCCTCAGAGTCAATTATTGGATCACAGGCACGTGATTGCAATGATTGAGGGAGGACCTATACCGGTAGGACAGTCTTACTCGAGATGATAGTATGCTATCTGGTTTATCTTTATCATCGTGTACTGCTTTAGGTGACCTTACGAGTCGCTATTACACATTGATAGAGCCCCTAGGATTCTTGCTTGACTACCAGCAGTATGAGGGCGATCATATACGTGAGAGCTGGAGTCTATAAGCACATCCTTAAAAGGTCCCTAGTCGTGGGAGTTTCGAGACAGGGCATGATTCTCCAGAGTAGACTAGTGTATACAGTCGAGACCCCGACGAGGGGCGGTGGCCGGTCTCACAAGCCACTGGTGTCAGTTGGTTCACCTAAGATGTATACAGGTGCACATTGGGTTATGAGTACACCGGACAAGACTCGCCGGGAACCTGCTAGTTAGGATTATACCAGACGTCAGATAGCAGTTCCCTGGTGACATGTGTAAAGGTTAGTTCATCGACCTGAGATCGTCATTTGTCTCGTGTGAGTTCCCACTGTGCTTTGATTACTACCCTACCATAGCTCAAAGGAGTCGTGCAAACAGGTTTTAGTTGGGTATAGTCCCGAGCCACATGGAGGCAGTGAGCGGATCTGCAGGACTTCGTCTCTCCCGGTATTGGGGGTGAGGTCGCGCTGTATCTAGGAGAGCCATTACACAAAGCCCTCGGCCAAGGCAGGAGATTTACTGGTAGGTATTCCAGTAGTATCTCAGGGTGTTCTGGGCTACACTCCGACACGACTTGTACCACTATTGGGGGTCTGACTTTTACCAACCCCCTAGGCCCGCCATGCGATACTCATAGACAAACGGACCGGACTGTACGGATATTGTCATTGACAGGCTCAAAAGGGTGTCAGGATGAGTTTGCTCATCGACGTCCCTTTTGGTCAATAGCTGGTAGCCCGTCACGTATGGCTAATACCTCTGACGTGCTCGTGGTTAAATCCACAGCCATAGTATTGACGAGTCTTTAGAGTCCACCACACACAGTTACTCAAGTTTCGGACGAAACGCTGTAGAGGTTGTATGGAGATATGGCAGGGTTCGATCAGATACGTGCGGTATTGCACGGATCGTGATCGGACGGTTTTTACTAGCCGGCTTTGGCTTAAGCCGGATCCTAGTATTAGATAGTGTTGATATTGTCTCTTTGCATTTATGTTCAGTGGGAATACAAATGCGGGCATGTATATGCAGTAGCAGGGTTTTTCTGTAATTTATTACGGGATCATTTTTCTGAAGTTGCTAGTTTGTATTCCGTTCCGGCCGGTTTTCCTTTGTTCCTTCCCGGCCGGACTTTTTGATGGAGGGGGTTATTTGCAGTTTGCAAATAACTTATTTGTGGAGGGGTTTATTGTGATTGTGTATTCTTATCATGATGAGATTCTTTTCTAGTCCATTCTTATGCCTTATTGTGATGAGAGTGAAAGGATGTGAGTGAGAATTTGGTGTGACCTTTTTTTTATTAATCTTTATCAATTCTTTTTCCCCACTTGCTTTTTCCATTCATGATTCCCTCCACCATTCTTAAAAATAAGGGGCCGGCCACTTTTGGTGAGAGAGTGAGAGAGAGGGTTTCATTATGTGTGGGAATTGATTCATTCTCATTTTTATTTTCTTGCTAAAGAAAAATGAGAGCATCATTCTTCTTCAAAACTTCTTTCATTCTCTACCTCCATCATCCTCAAAGGCAACTTCATAACCCTATGAGACAATGATCTCTACACTTCTCTACAGCAAACCTTGGACGCGTCGGCTAGCCAACTTCGCGCCCGAGTTGCCTCGGTCCAGAGGTGGGAGCCCGTAAAAGAATTCGGCTACGTGGTGCCCTTTCCGACAAGGAGGTGACGGACGGAGATTCCGCGGGAGATCGGAGTGGAGACGAAGACCGAAGGACACGGATCGCTTGGTATAACTTCTCTACCCATCTTGTATTTTGCTAGCCGCTAGGTTAATGGCCCGATCCGGGGTATAAGTGCGCGGTGGTGCCGGTTTGCTAGTTTGCAAAGTTTCTGTTTCCGCGTTTCCGGCGTCGGATCGACGGCCGGGGCGCCGCCGCGGACTGACAATGGTATCAGAGCCATGCCATTAACCTACCTAGCTTGCTCTAGTATGTTTAAAGACTCGATCGAACAAAATCCCAAAAACCGTATTTTTAGTGCATGTGTTCTCTGTTGAAATTTTTCCAGCTCCAAAATTTTTTCAGGTCATTGCAGAAAGACATGCACGAAATTCTAAGAATTCTGGGAAAATACGGTTCAATGATTCCTTACTATGACCGCGGAAACGCGGCCGCGGTTCCGCGGTGGGTAAGTGGAATCGTTGCACCATATTTCACAGTAAGCTTCTGAGTTGGAAATAGGGGTTTTGGGATATTCTTTTTGGGCCCAGATTTTCTGTAAGTGCTACAGTAATGCTTGGGGCCCACTTGATAAAATTTGATCGATCGGATATTTTAAACATGTTAGTTCACAGTATTTACATTTTATCTGCGACCGTGAATGTCATTTGATCGGTAAATCCTGTCTAACTGCTATAGCCCGGTTAGACGGATTTGCGAACGTGACATTCACGTTGATGTTCTGTGTTTGTGCTGTGATGTTGCGGATCGGTCGTGGGGATAGCCTGGATGCAGTGGTAGTACAGTTTTGTTTTATATGTACATTTGATATTGCGGGGCGAGCGTCCGACATGTGGACTGCCGTCACTGCCTGTTTGTATTATTCTTTTGGGGCACGACCAGGTTGCGGTCAATGTACCCGTTGTATGTATATTTTACTTTCTGTACTAGGATTACCCCAAGGTGGGGTGCACGGATAGCCGGGTTCTAGAGGGCAACGAGCCCGCATCTCATCGCATTGAGACGGAGGGGCCTTTACTCTAGAATTGGCGGGCTGTTCGCCGCACTCGTAGGGGGTACAAGTTGGCCCAGGAAGGGTGCCTAATTTACCGGATTCCGTGAAGTGCTGGGTGGTCCATTCACGTTGCTGAAAGGGGGCTGCCTCGCTTCAAGTTTTAACAGGTAACTTGCCGCGCCCGTAGGGGTCTAGGATTCTCATTGCACAGGCTATCCACACGACCAGGGGAACATCGGGTTTCAGTAGCGGCTCTATGAAACCCGGGGATCCCAGATATCTGTATTGTTCTGTGATGCTGGTTACATTTCTGTGATGGTGCATATTATCACGCCTTGAGCAAAAATTATATATTATATATATACTAGTAGATGTTGTATATGTTTTGCATCCGCGCTAGTCCAGTCCCCGCTCTGTCGTTAGTTAAGTAACCTAACGGGTGATGACGGGACCCAGTGGCGAATGCGGATGGCATATACGTACATCATTATTTTCGTTCTTTTGTGGTGTGATCAATTGATGGGACTGCGTTGATTCGGATCAATGCAAGATAAACAAACCTATTCTGATGTTGTTGGAACATTTTTCAAAAAGCTGTTATTGCAAGGACGTTCACTTTTGTTTTGCATCGTGGTATTCAGTTGGAATATCCTGCTCCTCAGTCGACGAGGCAAGGGCCGAGATCCCTTCACCGGGAGTGACCCCTTGGACAGAAGTTTGCGTCAGGGCAATAACTTCACTATAGCCGATTGCTTTTTGCTTTGCATCGTGGTATTCAGTTGGAATATCCTGCACCTCATTCTACGGGGAAAGAGCCGAGATCCCTTCACCGGGAGTGACCTCTTTAGCAAAGGGTTTTCGCCACTATATTTTTATAAAAAACTATGCAGTTCCTTCAACGATATCAAGTTCATTACGTTAATCGTTTTTCGCCAAAAACAAGCCGTAGCCCTCCGTCATTTCTTACGGGTATTACTTAGTATTCGTGCTGCGCTTGTTGACTCCGTCAAGGCGTAGTGTACGGTAGCTAAGTAGTGTTCCTTTGTGGCATATTAAAGGGATTGGTTAGGACAGTCGTGCGGCCTTGTTGACTGTGTCAAGGGCTTATACGGGTGGGTTTAATGCAATCCAGAATAATGACGGGTTGAACTTGACTAGGACTCTTTGATTTGTTGACTGTGTCAAGGTCACTTGGGTCCTAGGGGTAAAAATCACATCGGGAGTTTCTAAAGAAACTGAAACTTGCCAGGCATGCGCATACCTTCTGGAGTGTGGTGACGTGAGTGGATTCCGTCACGTTGTCATGCGATGATAGTTGGATCCCGATTCCCACTGATGAGTTGGTTTACTCCTCGGGTGATCCCGACTAATTCTTCTTTTAGGTTTGGAGAAGAATTTGAGGTTACAGTGGGAGGTTTCCAGATTAGATAAAGTGATAACCATTCTGATCTAGGTTAGAGTGCACGCTGAGTGTTTCTTTTCTCTCTCTCTTTGGCAGCGACCATTGACCCGACCCTAGACTATGACTCAGTGACCAAGTTAACCGAACCTTCTTAAACACTGGCTTTTGGATTGTCAGAGTTGCAAACCTCATTGCTACTCCTACTTTTACCATTTTCTCCAGGACACCCCGTATTACTACGAATGTCCACTTCTATTGGACAAAACCATCGTATGGATATATACGAACTCGAAGTTATTCGAGGATGGTTTCCGGTTCTGGAGAAAAAAAATAGGACTATTCAGTTGTTTTTTCCTTTTACCTTCTCTCAGGTTACGAGTACTCCTTGGTTTAGGAGATAATACACCTATTACGCAAATTGGATAGTCTTCTTCCAAACCTTAGGCTGGTGCCGAATGGTGGGGAATGAAGAAAACCAATTAGCCTAAACGGTGTACAGAAGGTATTAAGTTAAGACAAAGAAAGGGATTAGAAGGAGGGCAAAGTAAATTGCGACTGCTATTCACGACCGAACCAAGTATTTCTTCACCAATCCTAAATCACCTTTTTATTTCTCCAGGAAACTCTGTATCACTATGAAGATCCCAAGTTTATTGGATAATCCATCGTATGGTTATATACGAACTCGAAAGGAACTTGTTCCAGTTCGGGGATGGATCCTGGTTCAGGAGAAATAGGAATAAGGTTTATTCGGTTGTCTTTTATCTTCACCTTCTTTCGCATTGCGAGTGTTCCTAGGATTAGGACAGTACACCCATTATGCTTATTGGATAGTCTTCTTCCAAACCATAAGCTGGTGCCGAACGGTAGGGAATGAAGAAAACCATTTAGCCTAAGGGGGTGTGCAGAAGGTAATGACTAAAGACATATAAAGGGATTTGGAGAGGTGGAAAAGAATTATACGGTTACAGTTGTGAATCTGGATAATGGAAGAGGCATTACTAGGAATACCCGGATACCCCATCGAAACATTTCAATGTTTCAGTTTCACTGTGTATTGTTAAAAGAAAACTGATTTCCTAATTAGACACTTGCTCCAGGGTATGTATTTACCAGGTTTGATTCTCACATCTGTATGGGTTTATAGATGATGAGTGGGAGTAAGTTATTGGGAATTAGGTGATCATCCTCATTATATCGGGATTCGTTGTAATTGGTGATATTTGAGGAAGTCACCTAGGTTGTTTGCCGGACGGCAAATATTTGGTTTTGAATATCCGTTGTTATGCACCAATTTCAAATTGATATATCTGTACGTCTATTTTTATAGAGTGAGATATACCTTTTTGAAATTATGTCTACGACATTTACCTATATCAGTAGATGGTTAGGTAAGGAGCATTAAACAGCGGTGTAATTCTTCTTAATCATAAGTACAGTTTTCAACCTACGACACACAGTGAATGAGTTATTAGACTAAAGGGACTTATACAGAGTATTGTATATTTTCCAGTGTCCATTAGGATAGAGGGGTTGGTCCTCGTACTATATTCGGTTTACTTATGACTTCTCTAGTTCTTAGACAGGTGTTTCGTAGAAACACAGGGTCTAAGTTTTGAGAAGTTTTAGGTTTATGAATAAAGTAGAGAACCAAGAGTTGCAAGTATCGGGATTCTTCAAGGTGATCGAAGATGTAGATATTTTTGAATGGTATTCAGTTAATAGTAATGATTAAGAGGACTTGCTTCTCTTTTAGGTTACTCATAATTGGAAGTATTCCTAAGTTGAGTAACGCTGATCGGCCTCTTTCCATTTAGTTGACATGCACTGGAGACAGCTGCATGATTTGAATCTGGTTCAATTAAATCAGTGCCTCTGTTTCTGTATTGGATATAGAACAGTTCATATCTTAACGATGTTAAGGTACGGGGAGTTGTCCGGCTTATACTTAAAACCAGACTCCGGATAACTCAAGGCACGTTTCTGTAATGGTTGTTTGTGGGTTGACCCGGGCTATGACGAGGGTTGACTTTCTACCATCTGGAAGATTAATAGTGATATTGTTCTTGACTCGCCACATTTTTAAAGAAATGGATTTTTTCAGAAAACAGTAGTGGGAGTATAGTAGAACTGGAAGTGATTCCAGAACCGCAAACGATTACTGAAGATTTGATAAGAACCTAAAGATTCAATCTGATTTGACATTCCATTGGCCACTCCGCAGATAAAGTGGGTAACCTCAGGCACCCGAGAGGTACTTCGGTATGCTCAAGGACGGTGGCAGGGAGGTTCTTGTTTACCCAGACTTGCCATTGCTGTTGCTCCAGACTGTGAGACCCGGCAGGAGGATGAGTATAGCGTCGTTCTAAACTAGCTTTAGAAGTGTACGTCTATATGACTCTGCCAGATGGTTGTCGTTGTCAGTGGGAGCAGCGGAAGCATTGGTGGACAAGTGGCATATGTCTATTTATAGACTAAAGCAGATATAGCGGAGATAGATCATCTATTTCTGATGTGACAGTCATAGGTTTGACTTCATCAGAATAGGAGATGGATCTGTTAAGAAAGTAGTAGGGTGTGATGTCCTGGTATTTGATGACATACACAGAGTAGGAAGTGATATTCCTATACTACGATCGGTTATACGTTGGCTGTCACACAGTGGTTTCTCCACATGGAACTTGGATATAATGTCAAGACATTCTGGTTACTAGATCTATGGTTTTAGATCTAGATTTGGGTGGTTTCCCAATCTGGGTACTTAGACAGCATTCTATGAGTATTTAGAATGGACGACTCCTGGCATGGTAGTATACCTGAAGGTGATGGAGTCACCCTCTCTAAAGGTGTCTTATAGACTAAAGAGGAGAGGGATGTGCATGATTAGCAGATCACTTGCTTAGGCAATTGAGTCAATCATGAGATGTCAAGTACCACACTAGATATTGTTTTTCTAGTAGATGCAATAAGTTGCTATTGATCCAATCCTGGAGAAACAATTGGAAGCAGTTTTAGAACATAAGTGGATGTTCTAGGGATATGATAACGACAGCCTCCTTTAGGAGACGGTTATCATTCCAGGCTTCCAAGGTGACCTGGACGGCAGAGTGGCCGTCAGAGTTTTAGTTTTCCCTCTGACGAGGGGCAGTATTTTGGACAGGTGGTCCAGGCAGATACTGAGGGAGGCATGGCGCAGGATACTGATTAAGTTCAGTTGACGATACAGTCTAAGAAGTTTGGATTTGGAGTTCATTTATGAACTAGGTCCCATCAAACATCCAGACAATCTAAGACAGGTATTGCTCATTTCGGGAGATGGCTTTCTCCGCGAACTTGAGATATAGAGAGACATAGAAAGAAACATCAAAGCGGATCCACTCACTGAGGCTATTCCTCGAACGCAAAAGTTTCGCAAATGAGTTTTGTGAGACTGATTAGTAGAGAAGTTGGGTGTTCGGTATCACACGGGCTATGAGTATGCGACATCGCAATAATTAGCCTTGAGTGCAAGTGGGAGATTGTTGGATATAGTGCCCTCAGAGTCAATTATTGGATCACAGGCACGTGATTGCAATTATTGAGGGAGGACCTATACCGGTAGGACAGTCTTACTCGAGATGATACTATGCTATCTGGTTTATCTTTATCATCGTGTACTGCTTTAGGTGACCTTACGAGTCGCTATTACACATTGATAGAGCCCCTAGGATTCTTGCTTGACTACCAGCAGTATGAGGGCGATCATATATGTGAGAGCTGGAGTCTATAAGCACATCCTTAAAAGGTCCCTAGTCGTGGGAGTTTCGAGACAGGGCATCGATTCTCCAGAGTAGACTAGTGTATACAGTCGAGACCCCGACGAGGGGCGGTGGCCGGTCTCACAAGCCACTGGTGTCAGTTGGTTCACCTAAAATGTATACAGGTGCTCATTGGGTTATGAGTACACCGGACAGGACTCGCCGGGAACCTGCTAGTTGGGATTATACCAGACGTCAGATAGCAGCTCCCTGGTGACATGTGTACAGGTTAGTTCATCGACCTGAGATCGTCATTTGTCTCGTGTGAGTTCCCACTGTGCTTTGATTACTACCCTACCACGGCTCAAAGGAGTCGTGCAAATAGGTTTTAGTTGGGTACAGTCCCGAGCCACATGGAGGCAGTGAGCGGATCTGCAGGGGTTCGTCTCTCCCGGTATTGGGGGTGAGGTCGCGCTGTGTCTAGGAGAGCCATTACACAAAGCCCTCGGCCGAGGCAGGAGATTTACTGGTAAGTATTCCAGTAGTATCTCAGGGTGTTCTGGGTTACACTCCGACACGACTTGTACTGCTATTGGGGGTCTGACTTTTACCAACCCCCTAGGCCCGCCATGCGATACTCATAGACGAACGGACCGGACTGTACGGATATTGTCACTGACAGGCTCAGTAGGGTGTCAGGATGAGTTCGCTCATCGACGTCCCTTTTGGTCAATAGCTGGTAGCCCGTCACGTATGGCTAATACCTCTGACGTGCTAGTGGTTAAATCCACAGCCATAGTATTGACGAGTCTTTAGAGTCCACCACACACAGTTACTCAAGTTTCGGGCGAAACGCTGTAGAGGTCGTATGGAGATATGGCAGGGTTCGATCAGATACGTGCGGTATTGCACGGATCGTGATCGGACGGTTTTTACTAGCCGGCTTGGGCTTAAGCCGGATCCTAGTATTAGATAGTGTAGATATTGTCTCTTTGCATCTGTGTTCAGTGGGAATACAAATGCGGGCATGTATATGCAGTAGCGGGGTTTTTCTGTAATTTATTACGGGATCAGTTTTCTGAAGTTGCCAGTTTGTATTCCGTTCCGGCCGGTTTTCCTTTGTTCCTTCCCGGCCGGACTTTTTGATGGAGGGGGTTATTTGCAGTTTGCAAATAACTTATTTGTGGAGGGGTTTATTGTGATTGTGTATTCTTATCATGATGAGATTCTTTTCTAGTCCATTCTTATGCCTTATTGTGATGACAGTGGAAGGATGTGAGTGAGAATTTGGTGTGACCTTTTTTTTTGATTAATCTTTATCAATTCTTTTTCCCCACTTGCTTTTTTCCATTCATGATTCCCTCCACCATTCTTAAAAATAAAGGGCCGGCCACTTTTGGTGGGAGAGTGAGAGAGAGGGTTTCATTATGTGTGGGAATTGATTCATTCTCATTTTTATTTTCTTGCTAAAGAAAAATGAGAGCATCATTCTTCTTCAAAACTTCTTTCATTCTCCACCTCCATCATCCTCAAAGGTAACTTCATAACCCTATGAGACAATGATCTCTACACTTCTCTACAGCAAACCTTGGACGCGTCGGCTAGCCAACTTCGCGCCCGAGTTGCCTCGGTCCAGAGGTGGGAGCCCGTAAATGAATTCGGCTACGTGGTGCCCTTTCCGACGAGGAGGTGACGGATGGAGATTCCGCGGGAGATCGGAGTGGAGACGAAGACCGAAGGACACGGATCGCTTGGTATAACTTCTCTACCCATCTTGTATTTTGCTAGCCGCTAGGTTAATGGCCCGATCCGGGGTATAAGTGTGCGGTGGTGCAGGTTTGCTAGTTTGCAAAGTTTTTGTTTCCGCGTTTCCGGCGTCGGATCGACGGCCGGGGCGTCGGATCGACGGCCGGGGCGCCGCCGCGGACTTACACGAATAACCTGCACCTCATTCCACGAGGAAAGAGCCGAGATCCCTTCACCGGGAGTGGCCTATTTAGTAAAGGTTTTCGCCACAATATATTTGTAAAAAGCTATCCGGTTCCTTCAACGATATCAAGTTTATTACGTTAATGGTTTTTCGCCCAAAACCATTCATAGCCCTCCGTCATTTCAGACGGGTAGCACTTAGTATTTATGCTATGTTTATTGACTTTCGTCAAGGCATAGCGTATGGTAGCTGTTTGTTACTTTTCTGTTGCATAGATAGATGCGTTGGTTTGGGACAGTCGTACTACTTTGTTGGCCTTCGTCAAGGGTATGTACGGGTGGGTTCAAATTAACCTGGACAATGACGGGTAGAACTTGATATGTGACTTATGATTTGTTGACCTTCATCAAGGTTATAAGAGCATGGGTTAAAAATCACATCGGGAGTTTCAAACATACAGGAAACTTGCCAGGTATGCGCATACCTTCTGAAGTGTGATAACTTGAGTGGATTCCATTAGATTATCATGCGATGATAGTTGGATCCCGATTCCCACTAATGAGTTGGTTTACTCCTCGGGTGATTTTAGATGATCCCGACTAATTCTTCTTTAGGGTTTGGAGGAGAATTTGAGAATACAGTGGGAGGAATCCTGATTAGATAAAGTGATTAACCATTCTGATCTAAGTTAGAGTGCACGCTGAGTGTTTCTTTTCTCTCTCTCTCTTTGGCAGCGACCATGGCCTGACCCTAGACTATAACTCAGTAACTAATATAACCGAACCTTCTTAAAAAACATTGGCTTTTGGATTGTCAGAGTTGCATACTTCATTACCTCTCCTACTTTTACCCTTTGCATTTCTCTGGAACATTCCGTATCACTACGAAGATCCACATTTATTGGATATGACCATCGTATAGTTACATATGAACTCGAAGAAACTTGTTTCAGATTCAAGAATGGTTTCTGGTTCTGGAGAAATTGAATAGGACTATTCAGTTGTCTTTTCCTTTTACCTTCTCTCAGATTGTGAGGGCTCCTAGGATTAGGAGAGGGTACACCTATTGCACTTATTGGATAGTTTTCTTCCAAACCATAGGCAGGTGCCGAACGGTAGGGAAAGAAGAAAACCATTTAGCCTAAGGGTGGTGTACAGAAGGTAATAAGTAAAGACAAAATAAAGGGATTAGAAAGAGAGTAAAGTAAAATGCTACTATTATCATTTATGACCGCAACCACGTATATCATCACCACTCCTACTTCACTTTTGGATTTCTCCAGAATACCCCGTATCATTACGAAAATCCACATTTATTGGATAATCCATCGTATAGTTACATACGAACTCGAAGGAACTTGTTCTAGTTCGAGAATGGATTCTGGTTCAGGAGAAATAGAATAAGGATTATTCAGTTGTCTTTTCCCTTTACCTTCTTTCAGGTTACGAGTGCTCCTACGATTAAGAGAGTATACCTATTATGTTTATTGGATAGTCTTCTTCCAAATCATAGGCTGGTGTCGAACGGTAAGGAAGGAAGAAAACCAATTAGCTTAAGGATGGTGTACAGAAGGTAATGAGTAAAGACGAATAAAAGGATTTGGAGAGATGGCAAGGAAATATACGGTTACAGTCATGAATCTGGATAATGGAAGAGGCATTACTAGGGATACCCGGCTACCCCTTCGAAACAATTTCATGTTTCAGTTTCACTATGCGTTATTAATTGAAAACTGATTTTCCAATTAGATCCTTACTCCAGGGTATGTATTTACCAGGTTTGATTCTCACATCTGCATGGTTTTACAGATGATGAGTGGGAGTAAGTTATTGGGAATTAGGTGATTATATCCTCGTTATATCGGAATTTGTTGTAATTGGTTATATTTGAGAATATCGCCTAGGGTTTTGCCTGACGGCAGATATTTGGTTTTGAATATCCGTTGTTATGCACCAATTTCAAACTGATATATCTGTACGTTTATTTTATAAAGTGAGATATAACTTTTTGAAATTATGTCCATGACATTTACCTATATCAGTTGATGATTGGGTAAGGAGCATTAAACAGCGGTGTAATTCTTCTTAACCATAGTATTTCAACCTACGACGCACAGGGTTTGAGTTATTCAACTCAGGGGACTTATACAAAGTATTGTATGTTGTCCAGTGTCCATTAGGAAAAATGGGTTGGTACTCGTACTATATTATTTTTACTTATGACTTCTCCAGTTTTAGACTAGTATTTCATAGAAGTACTGTAGGGTTACCTAGCACAACAGCAAGGTTTCGGGAGGAATCATCCATGCCAAATTCAAATTTTTGCCATGCTACATAACCCTAACCCTAGAATCTTTACTAAAGATTTAGACGAAACAAAGTGTAAACAACTTTACAACTAAGTGAACTAGGAATACAAACTTTGTAAACCGGTCCTTCACTTCAATAGCTCCGTGTAGTAGTCCTTTCGCTCTAAGTAGTGATCTTGCAGACTCTAGAACGGCTCCACAAGGTGAAAGGAACGAGCTTGCACGAAGTCTTCGAGGCCGAAGACGATCTACGTCGAGGAGACACCAACCCAAGCTATTTCTTCACTAATGCGGGATTAGTGAAGCAAACACCCTAAACTAAATGGCTAATCTAGTAGAGGATGATGAAGTAGGAATTTTGCTCACTTTAGAATTAATTTTCTCACTCTTTTTCTTCTCCTCTCAAAAACCTAGAGAGCCAAGCTCATGAAGAAGAAGAAGAAGAAGAAGCAAATAATAGATGAGAGAGTGAATGGCAACCCTGGGTGAGTTTGTATCATATACTAACTCATGTTGAGACATAACCATGGCTAACGAGAATGGTTGGGTTAATAAATATCTTAAGTAAAACAAAATTAGTGGACCAAGTCAATGCATCTACGAGCATCCACAAGCTTCATGCATGTGACTAATTTCCATCTAATTTGGATTTACTTTAAATAAATAATCCTCACATTATCATGAGCATGGTGTAAGTCTCATACACCCATGTAGTGTGTATCATCAAGCATGACACAAATAAAATGTACATTAATATATATCACATATATACTATATGCACACAAGTGAGAAAAAGAAATGTTTAAGTGAGATAATATTAGTTAATGTAATCTAGTATATCAAATATACAATTATTTATTAAATTATCAAATCAACACTTGATTTAATAATCCGGCTATATCACATATAACCGACTAATATCATATGTATCATCTTGTCGAACCAACACTTGAATCGATAACCCGGCTATATCATATATAACCGACCGATACTAATATCGCGAGAATATAATACGGTATCACATACTCGTACTAATCTCGGTCCCGCACATATCACATATGCGCTCCTACTTCGTTTTGCCTGAGCTAGTAAACCTCTTTGTAGGACTTGTAGGGTTTCCTTAGCACCTTACCTAGGGTTTGGAAGCATCACACATGCCATAACAAAAATTAAAGCGGGTGCTAAGCAAACTAACCATGAATCGAACAAGAAATTTAGGGTAACAATTAACTAGCATCACATACTAAAAGAAATCTACACTAAGGGTTAAGTGATACAACCTTTGTAGACTTCCCTCCATGACTCCTTGGATCTCCTCGAGTTGGAACCGGCTTGCTCAAGCTCCCTCCAAGTCCATGACGATCCACCTGAAGTTCCTTTGCCCAAGCTCCTTGCTTAATGAATGAGAAAGTGAAGCTAACACTCTAAACTAATAGGCTAAAATGGTATAGAATGATTGTGTGGTTTGTTTTCTCACTCAAAAACCCTTTCTTTTTAGCTCACACACTCACTAGAATAATCAAGAGACCATGAGAGATGAGGAAGAAGAAGATGGCAACCTTGAGCTCATGAGAGATAAAAGGATAATGATATTGAGAATAGAAAATGAATAATATCCATGATATATTTCTCATGCCAAACTAGGGTTAATAAATATTTAGATATTTTGTGTTTGAGTTAAGAAACAAATGAAATGAAACCATGGTTGTAACTAAGGGTAAAGCTTTGAAAAGTCAACCATGATTTAAATCATTTTCCTTTTTCTCAAAATCAAATAAATATGAAGATATTTATACACCATGTGAGTCTCGCATTACTATCTTCTATGTATCAACAACCATGATACAAATGTATGTATGTATGTGTGCATGCACATCAATATGTACATATACATCCATGCATACATCATAAAGAAAAGGTTTATTTAAATGAGATAAAGGTCAAATATAAATCAACACTTGATTTAATAAACCGGTCATATCTCATACGACCCGACCAATAGAAAACGCCCGATTAAAATACGGTATCATTTACTCACATTTAATCGAGCTGTAGGGTTCCTAGGCACGCACATGAGGTTTTACAACTGATCAACCATGCCAAAGAACCCTAATGCTAGATCGTTAACTAGAGGTAAGGCGAAACTAAACAAGTTAACTACTTTAACTACAAGTGAAAGGGATTACAACCTTTGTAGATCCGGTCCTCCGCTTCTTTAGCTCCGTGATGACGTCCCTCCGCTGCGATCATCGGAATCCCGGACTCTAGCGTTGGTTTCATCGGAGAAATGAGCGGACTAGGTCTTTGACTTCGGTGCCGAAGATGGTCTACGTCGAGGCGACTCAGACTCAAGCTCCATCTTCACTAGGTCATGAAACTTGTGAAGATAACACCCTATATAACATGGCAAGTGGTAGAGGATGAAGAAATAGGAAGTGGGTTCACTTTGGATTTGGATTTCTCACTTGATTTCATCACTTGAAAATTTTCTAGAAAAGGTTTTCTTCACTTCATGAAGAAGAAGAAGAAGAAGAAGAAAAGAAAATGAATTATTTCTAAAAGAAAATTCAAGTGAAGCTTATCATATTAGCAACCATGGGTGAGTTAACACATGTAGAGAATAAACTAGGGTTTAGGTGTAATGGTTAGGTTAAAGGAAAAAACAAAATGGTCAAAGATGCTAAGAAGCTTCATGAAGCTTAAAGCAAAGAAAGAAAACCACCATTTTATTTTTTGCCAAAAATGAATAAATAAGTTAAAACCCTAACCATTAACCTAAAAATGGTTTAAAGCAAACACACCCAAGTTTGCATGTATCATCAATCATGATACAAACTAGTACACAAACATATATCACATATACAACTTGTGCACATCAAGTGAGAAAATCAATCTTAAGTGAACAATACTAGTCAATGTAAAGTAATATATCCAATATATAATTATACATTAAATCATTAAATCAACACTTGATTTAATGATCCGGTCATACTGCATATAACCGACTAATATCAAGTGCATCATCATATCGAATCAACATTTGATTCGGTAACCCGGCTATATCTTATATAACCGTCCGATGATACAAATCGGGAGAATAGAATTCAGTATCACATACTGGTATTATTCTCGGTCCTGCACATATCTCATATGCGCTCCAATTTCGTTTCGCTTGAGCCAGGAAACCTCTGTGTAGGACTCTAAAGACTCGTCAATACGCCGGCAGCAGGTAATGATCATATCAAACACCCACAAGCCGCAAGCGGTCTTCTAAGCTTAATGGCCACCCGGATATTGAGCGATCAGAAGATCAACGAGCAAGCCCGGTCACACTCCTGTGAATCCAACCAGTAACACTTAACATACAGTCCGGTCTGATCGTCTAATATGTCGCATATCTTGCCTAGGGGTGGTAAACATCAGACCCCAGTAGCTCGATAAGTCGTGTCGATATGTGGTCTATAACAGTTCGAGATACTACTGATAACACTTACCAGTAAATCTCAGCAACCCTGGCCAGGGATTTCCGGTTATAGCCAATCGAACACAGCGCAACATCAACTCCCTATACCGGGAGAGACGAATCCCCTCCTATCGCTCATTGCCTCCATGTGAATCGGGACTGTACCCAAAAATCACCGTTTTGCACGCCCTCTTGGACGTGGTAAGGTGGAAATCAAAGCACAGTGGGAATCACACAAGACTCTCTGACGATCTCGGGTCTACAGACTAACCTGTACCCGTGTCACCAGAGAACTGCCATCTGACATAAGGTATAATACCATCTGGGAGTTCTCGGCGAGTCCGTCCAGTGTACCCAGTCTCCACTGAGCACCCGTATATCATCTCTGATGTCAAACACCAATGGATATGGGATCATCCATCGCCCATCTGTATGGGTCGAGAAGGTATACGCTAGTCTACTCTGGTATATCGATGCCCCGTCTCGATACACCCACGACTAGGGACCTTGAAGGATGTACTTATGGACTAGCATGTCCCCATTAGTATGATCCGCATCATAGTCCAGGTAGTCAAGTACACATCCTAAGGGCTTTACCAACATGTAACAGAGAGACAATCAGTGTACACGTTAAGGTAAAGAGCAACCAGATAGCATACTATCATGTCGAGCAAGAAAGTCCCCCTATATATGTCCAAGCATCCACTACAATATACATCCTATGTATAGTAATGGCCTCTAGGGCATACATATAACTAACAATCTCCCACTTGCACTAGGGCCATCTGATAGCAGTAGTTGTAGTATCTCATACTCAACCATCCCATAAAAGTCTCTCTCTGGGAAAAGGCCTTTGTGAGTGGATCCGCCGTGTTGTCCTTTGAGTCTACTCTCCTAACCTCGATCCCCTGGAGATCAACCATCTCCATGATCAGGTGATACTGCCTTAGAATATGTCTGGATCACTGATGGGATGGGCGTTCCTAGGCATAAGCCACAACTCCATTGTCACACAATGGTAGGAACGAAGTTCATCTCATGAACGAATATACACCCAGACTTCCTCTTTGGTAGTATCTTTGGTAGCGATGTATCCAGCCTTTATCATCTAGTATGCCACGGTATCTAGCTTGGAAGTCTTCCAACATACCGTCCCTTCATTGAGGGTAAAGACAATGCCTGCGACTGACATTCAGTCGTCCTTATCACTCTGGAACTTTTTCAGTGATTCTCCCCTGGATCGATTGATACCATCTTACTACAACCAGTGAGAATCCTAACATCCAATTAGATCTATCTCATAGATCAAAACTTAGGATTTTAGGAGGTATCACTTTGATCCTATATGGAGAATCCTTGTGATAAGCGGAAATTGACCGAGCGTAGCATAGGAAACTCCTTCCCTATCAAGAGTATGTCATCCACGTACTCTACGAGGATCATTACCATACTCCCTACTACCTTTTTGTTTATACAAGGTTCATTTACCATTTTGATGATGTCAAACTCTTTGACTAACACATCAAAACAGATGTTCCAACTCCGCGATGTCTGCTTTATCCTATAAAACATCTTGCACATGTTTCCGCTGCTCCCACTGTCTACGAAGCTCTCTGGCTGTGTACTTATAGACGCTCTCTTCTAAAACATCATTTAGAAAAGCAGTCATGACACCCAACAGTCAGATATCGTAGTCATGGTATGTAGCCGTGGCAAGTAGGATCTGGATGGACTTAAGCATAGGGCCTTGAAAAAGGTTTCATCATTAGCCATAATTGGTCTATGATGCAAACCTTTGACAAGTCTAGCTTTGAAAGTCTCAACTTTTCCATGTACACCAAGTCCTCATCTCAAGATATACTTGATCCTGATGGGGATTTAACCCTTCAGATAAAGCAACCAAAGTCCATACTTTGTTGGTGTATAAGGATTCCATCTCAGATCGCTAAGCATCCAGCCATTCTTACAGAGTCCTACTCCTGATGGCCTGGTCGAAACTAGTTGGGTCATCATCTCATGATGCAATCCTCGCTCCCACTATCATAAAGAAACTAAAGTAACTCTCAGGTGGGTGAGGAACCCTACTAGATCGGCGGAGAGGCTGAGGTTCGTTGGTTACTATTGAATCCTTTGGTTCTACCAAATCATCAGCTGCAGTTTGTATAGCTGAAACTCTTTCCAGTTCTACCTTATGACCACTAATTTCTTCTCAAGAAATTCCCTTTCACAAAGGTGGCATATTGAGAAACAAAACATTTTTGTTCCTCGGTTTGGTAGAAGATATTCCCTTGCTAATGCTTAGGATATCCAACAAACTTCTACAGATCAGACTTTGCCTCGAGCTTGTCCGGATTTTTCTTTTAGACATAGGCCGGACAACCCCAAATCTTAACTGACTTAAGAGATAGGCTCTTCCCATACCATATCTTATATGGAGTGGTAGGCACTGATTTGATTCGAACCCAATTCAATAGGTATGCAGCTTCTCAAGTGCACAACCCCCTTTAAAGAAACAGGTAACTCAGTAATACTCATCATAGAGCACACCATATCTCATAGGGTGCTATTGCTCTGCCCCGATATACCGTTGTGCTATGGTGTATACGGAGGAGTAATGCTGAGAGAGAATCTCATTCTCCTTTAGAATAGTCCAGGAATTCTATGCACAAGTATTCTCCTCCCTGATCTTATCATAGGACATAATACTTATACCCGGTTTTTGGTTCTCTACTTCTAACTTATATTCTGTGAATATCTCAAAAGCTTCGGACTTATGTTTCAACAAGAACATATGGCTGAATCTTGAGAGATCATCAGAGAATGTAATGAAGTACAAAGAGCCGGTCCTGGCATGTGTAGACAGGGGACCTTACATACATCATCATGTATCAGTCCCAAGAGTTTACTAACTCTTTTTCTGTTTCCAATAAACAGAGCTATGGTCATCTCATCTTTGTGACATGACTGGCAAGTTTCACAAGATGTAAATTCAAACTGATTTAAATATGCATCTAAAATGTAACTTAAGCTAGTCGGGTCACATTGATATGGCCTAGTCTACAATACCTCAAGAGGGAATCGTTCATTTCTGAACTCTTCTTCTTGTGCGTGTTCTGTATACTAAGAACTGTAGTTTGATTTAGAACGTCAATGCTTTTAGATAACGTGCCTGAACCGATATAGGAAATGTACAAAACATTATTCAATAATACAAAATTATATCCTTCTTTAATAAATAAAGATATTGATATGATTTTGTATATCAGGTTCGGTATCTAATAGCATTTGTTCAGAATCAATGTATTTGGAAATACAGGGTGACAGTGACCAACAGACTTGGCTGCAACACTTGCACCGTTTTCTGTCTCATGAAACTTATCACCCGTTCTCAGTTCTCTACCTGTCTCTTGCCCATGTAACGGATTACATTTGCGGGATCCTGATCCGGTATCTAATACCTAGGACGTAGAGCACACTGAGAAATAGTTCTTTATAATGAACACACCCGAAGATGATGCAACAACATGCACTTTCTTCGTTTGGGCGGCACGGGAATTCTGGTAATCCCCTATTTCCTGCTCTGTCTTATAACAATTATAAATTGGAGCGGGACCAACGTTCCCCAGCTCAGTATAACAAGCGGGTTCGGTCAATATATCCGTATTATTATCTTGATTAAGGCGTGATATGGTCGCTACCTGGAGAGAGAGAGAAGAAAACACTCAGCGTATGCTCTTACAAGATTAGATTGGTTATATATTTTATCTAATCAGGATGGCTCCCACTGTTTTTATTAAATCTTCCTTCAAACCCTAAAAGGAAAGACTAGTCGGGATTAATTACACGCTACAAGTTCGCTAATCTTTCAGCCAGGCCAGTGTCGGTACTTTGAGGGAGGTCCCCCGTGCTTTCGCACGAACCTAATTAAAGTAAACCTCGTTTTCCCAGAGGCATAACCTCGCTAACACCTTTCTAGACACCTACTCGATCGGCTAATTGTAATGTGTAAAACTCTCCCAGGAGTAACAATTACTCGCAGTGGGTATCGGGATCCAACTATCTCATAGAAAGTATGCAATCTCATTGCAAATTTCAACACTTGAAATTCCCGATAATATTTTGCGTCTAACCTCCTATGACCTTGACAAAGGCCAACAAACCATAGGATGCTAGTCAAGTTCAACCCGTCATTTCTTGATTGAATTAAACCCACCCGCACGATCCTTGACAAAGGCCAACAAGGTCGTACGACTACCCTAACCCAATCTGCATCATATGCATAAGCAGATAAGCACTAGTCAACTACCACACACTACGCCTTGACAAAGGCCAACAAACGCAGCACGAATGCTAACTACTACTTATCTGAAATGATGGAGGGCTACGACAGGTTTTTCTGAAAACCTATTGCGTAATGAACTTGATATCATTGTAGAATCAAATGATTTTGAAATGGAGTGTTTTTTAGGCTTTTCTAGTTTTGCTAAAGGGGTCACTCCCGGTGAAGGGATCGTCGGCCCTTTTCTCGTCGAATGAGGTGCAGGATATATCATATATATCGCTGTGCAAAGCAAAACTATAGAAGCAATCAAAAGTCAAACCGAGGGTTGTAGCATCTGCCAGTTATTGCTAAAGGGGTCACTCCCGGTGAAGGGATCTCGGCCCTTTCCTCATCGAATAAGGTGCAGGATGTTCTATAAGGAACACCGCGATGCAAAGCAAGAACTGTAGCTACCTGGTTTTCTTTGAAATTCGATTCCACAACATCTTTTAGGTTTATTTTCTTTCATTAATCTCATTAATGAATGTCCCATCATTTAAGTCCACCTAAACATCACAGATAAATATAACGTACGCTTATGCCATCCGCATTCGCCTCGATGTCCCGTCTGCACCGTTAGGTTAGGTAACTAACGCCAGAGCGAGGCAGGGCTAGCGCGGATGTAAAACATAAGCAACGTCTATATAATATATCATATATACTATATACAATATCTATCTGAACAAATCACATGATCACATCACAGATAACGCAGCAGAAAATAACATATGAAATATTGGATATACTAGGACGTCCGTGTTTTATTTTGAGCCTTAATAAAACACGGATTCCACGGTCATGATGAATAGCCAATCCCACACCCTAGACCCCTACGAGAGCGGCAAGCAACCCTACCAATTCTAGGGTTAGGAGACCCGGACTCGACTCCTCGAGATGGTCTCCCACTTGACCCTAGAACCCGGTTACTTGTGCTCCCCTCGTTGGGTCTATCCTAATGCGGAAAAGTAAATAATATACATCAACGGTGACATCTTCCGCAACCTGGAAGTGCCCCATAAAAGAATATTACATATAAGTTTTTACATGAATGAAAAAGAAAAACACTCATCTCACATAAAAAAAACCCGGCTATTCAAACATGATGATCCAATATAACATATCCAGCAACACATAACATCACATGTCATCAACGTAAGTAAATATGCCCATCCCAATTGTCGTTGACATATAGCAACGAAACCGGCGATATCACATATTACACTTACGGTCACAGAAAAGAAAGTGTAAAACTACAACAGTTGGAATCCGCAACCTCTTTAGATATCGCATGCCTAACCAATTATAAACCCCGCATTTCAGTCTCATTATCGAAAGCTCTTTTCAATATCAAGTCGGGCAATTCAACAAGATTCCCGACATCCTGATCGAATGCTCGTCGCAAACTTTAGTAGACGGCCGCACCCCAATACCGTCGACGAAGTGCACTAAGGCGGAACACCGCTATCGCGAGCACCCGAACGGATGCTTTCGGCAGCGGGGTTCTCCTACAGTCACTTGGTCGGGGCTTTGGGGCGTGGCTATCTATTAAGTTTACCCGGTGAGTATCCGCATACGCTACGTGATTGCGGCGGACTTTTGATCGCATCAAAATTCCGTGGCAACCGATCAAGTGAGACTAAACTACTAGATTTATAACATTCATTCAGTTATCTCATAACTACTTGTGAATTCCAAATATTGTATCACATTCCAGATAAATAGAAAATGTTAAACTTTCCGATCGAACAATCAAACACCCAAGTTTTCCCGAAACAGCTCAACATATGAAATAAGTTTAAAAACATTCACTTCATGCCACAGTACCAACGGTCCAGCCAAAGAAGGGTCAAGCCAACGCCTCACATGTGGCACGTCGTACTGCCCCAAACCCTAAGGTTCAAAGGGCAGTTTAAGATGGTCACATAATCGAGTTAAGGTTTGTTGTCTTCTAGAGGGTCCATCGCGTTACTTGCACTACTTAGAACGTTCTTAAATGACGGAAAAATCCAACACTTGGAAATTTCCCGGCAGGGGAAAAAGTGGGTATTTATATCCGGTCGAACTTTTTAACATGTTCTAAAATTACCCGAAAAAACACATAGACAAAGTTAAATAATCCGATCGAATCATCGAGTCCCCAATACAACCCAAAAAACTAAACTCTTTAGTAAATATTAAAAATTCCCAGAAAGCAGAGGAAACTGCAAGGGGCATTACTGTAGAAATCTAAGCACCGAAGCATCACAAATGGCCGCGAAACCGCCGCCAAAAGTAGGGTTAGGCCGCGGTTCCGCGGCGCCACTGTAGCTTTAGGTTGTCGTTTTCTCCAGTATGTCTTAGAATTTCCTGCTCTATTTTCTGAGGATTTTTAATTCACAAAAATCCACTGTTTTGAAAAATGTACAGAGAGGGGTGTAATTTAGGGTTTACGGGTTCGATCGGATTTCTAACATCGTCTACACTTCGCCTAAAGCTCTAGCTAGGCTCTGATACCACTGTAGGGTTCCTAGGCACGCACATGAGGTTCTACAACTGATCAACCATGCCAAAGAACCCTAATGCTAGATCGTTAACTAGAGGTAAGGCGAAACTAGACAAGTTAACTACTTTAACTACAAGTGAAAGGGATTACAACCTTTGTAGATCCGGTCCTCCACTTCTTTAGCTCCGTGATGATGTCCCTCCGCTGCGATCATCGGAATCCCGGACTCTAGCGTTGGTTTCATCGGAGAAACCGAGTCCCCAATACAACCCAGAAAACTCAACTCTTGAGTATATATTAAAAATTCCCAGAAAACAGAGGAATTACAGATGGGCATTACTGTGCACAGCACATGCCCAGAGTCACCATTATGGCCGTGGAACCGCCACCCAAGCAAGGGTGGGACCGCGGTTCCGCGGCGCATTGGATGAGTTAGGGTCACGTGCTCCATAGTAATTCCTAGAAAACCCTGCTTAATTTTTTGGACATTTTTAATTTGGAAAAATGAACAGTTTCAGAAAATGTACAGAGAAGGGTGTAGTTTAGGGTTTCGGGGTTCAATCGGATTTCTAACATCGTCTATGTGTTTTTCCGGGTAATTTTAGAACATGTTAAAAGCCATCTTCACTAGGTCATGAAACTTGTGAAGATAACACCCAATACAACATGGCAAGTGGTAGAGGATGAAGAAATATGAAGTGGGTTCACTTTGGATTTCGTCACATGAAAATTTTCTAGCAAAGGTTTTCTTCGCTTCATGAAGAAGAAGAAGAAGAAGAAAAGAAAGTGAATTATTTCTAAAAGAAAATTTAAGTGAAGCTTATCATATTTGCAACCATGGGTGAGTTAACACATGTAGAGAATAAACTAGGGTTTAGGTGTAATTGTTAGGTTAAAGGAAAAAAAAATGGTCAAAGTTGCTAAGAAGCTTCATGAAGCTTAAAGCAAAGAAAGAAAACCACCATTTTATTTTTTGCCAAAAATGAATAAATAAGTTAAAACCCTAACCATTAACCTAAAAATGGTTTAAAGCAAACACACCCAAGTTTGCATGTATCATCAATCATGATACAAACTAGTACACAAACATATATCACATATACAACTTGTGCACATCAAGTGAGAAAATCAATCTTAAGTGAACAATACTAGTCAATGTAAAGTAATATATCCAATATATAATTATACATTAAATCATTAAATCAACACTTGATTTAATGATCCGGTCATACTGCATATAACCGACTAATATCAAGTGCATCATCATATCGAATCAACATTTGATTCGGTAACCCGGCTATATCTTATATAACCGTCCGATGATACAAATCGGGAGAATAGAATTCAGTATCACATACTGGTATTATTCTCGGTCCTGCACATATCTCATATGCGCTCCAATTTCGTTTCGCTTGAGCCAGGAAACCTCTGTGTAGGACTCTAAAGACTCGTCAATACGCCGGCAGCAGGTAATGATCATATCAAACACCCACAAGCCGCAAGCGGTCTTCTAAGCTTAATGGCCACCCGGGTATTGAGCGATCAGAAGATCAACGAGCAAGCCCGGTCACACTCCTGTGAATCCAACCAGTAACACTTAACATACAGTCCGGTCTGATCGTCTAATATGTCGCATATCTTGCCTAGGGGTGGTAAACATCAGACCCCAGTAGCTCGATAAGTCGTGTCGATATGTGGTCTATAACAGTTCGAGATACTACTGATAACACTTACCAGTAAATCTCAGCAACCCTGGCCAGGGATTTCCGGTTATAGCCAATCGAACACAGCGCAACATCAACTCCCTATACCGGGAGAGACGAATCCCCTCCTATCGCTCATTGCTTCCATGTGAATCGGGACTGTACCCAAAAATCACCGTTTTGCACGCCCTCTTGGACGTGGTAAGGTGGAAATCAAAGCACAGTGGGAATCACACAAGACTCTATGACGATCTCGGGTCTACAGACTAACCTGTACCCGTGTCACCAGAGAACTGCCATCTGACATAAGGTATAATACCATCTGGGAGTTCTCGGCGAGTCCGTCCAGTGTACCCAGTCTCCACTGAGCACCCGTATATCATTTCTGATGTCAAACACCAATGGATATGGGATCATCCATCGCCCATCTGTATGGGTCGAGAAGGTATACGCTAGTCTACTCTGGTATATCGATGCCCCGTCTCGATACACCCACGACTAGGGACCTTGAAGGATGTACTTATGGACTAGCATGTCCCCACTAGTATGATCCGCATCATAGTCCAGGTAGTCAAGTACACATCCTAAGGGCTTTACCAACATGTAACAGAGAGACAATCAGTGTACACGTTAAGGTAAAGAGCAACCAGATAGCATACTATCATGTCGAGCAAGAAAGTCCCCCTATATATGTCCAAGCATCCACTACAATATACATCCTATGTATAGTAATGGCCTCTAGGGCATATATATAACTAACAATCTCCCACTTGCACTAGGGCCATCTGATAGCAGTAGTTGTAGTATCTTATACTCAACCATCCCATAAAAGTCTCTCTCTGGGAAAAGGCCTTTGTGAGTGGATCCGCCGTGTTGTCCTTTGAGTCTATTCTCCTAACCTCGATCCCCTGGAGATCAACCATCTCCATGATCAGGTGATACTGCCTTAGAATATGTCTGGATCACTGATGGGATGGGCGTTCCTAGGCATAAGCTCGATAAGTCGTGTCGATATATGGTCTATAACAGTTCGAGTTACTACTGATAACACTTACCAGTAAATCTCAGCAACCCTGGCCAGGGATTTCTGGTTATAGCCAATCGAACACAGCGCAACATCAACTCCCTATACCGGGAGAGACGAATCCCCTCCTATCGCTCATTGCCTCCATGTGAATCGGGACTGTACCCAAAAAATACCGTTTTGCACGCCCTCTTAGACGTGGTAAGGTGGAAATCAAAGCACAGTGGGAATAACACAAGACTCTATGACGATCTCGGGTCTATAGACTAACCTGTACCAGTGTCACCAGAGAAC
Organism: Agapanthus africanus; assembly: GCA_030015575.1. NCBI lineage: Eukaryota > Viridiplantae > Streptophyta > Magnoliopsida > Asparagales > Amaryllidaceae > Agapanthus > Agapanthus africanus. The sequence continues at coordinate 821,922,563 of CM057338.1, read as the reverse complement.
TGCCATCTGACGTAAGGTATAATACCATCTGGGAGTTCTCGGCGAGTCCGTCCAGTGTACCCAGTCTCCACTGAGCACCCGTATATCATCTCTGATGTCAAACACCAATGGATATGGGATCATCCATCGCCCATCTGTATGGGTCGAGAAGGTATACGCTAGTCTACTCTGGTATATCGATGCCCCGTCTCGATACACCCACGACTAGGGACCTTGAAGGATGTACTTATGGACTACCATGTCCCCACTAGTATGATCAGCATCATAGTCCAGGTAGTCAAGTACACATCCTAAGGGCTTTACCAACATGTAACAGAGAGACAATCAGTGTACACGTTAAGGTAAAGAGCATCCAGATAGCATACTATCATGTCGATTAAGAAAGTCCTCCCTATATATGTCCAAGCATCCACTACAATATACATCCTATGTATAGTAATGGCCTCTAGGGCATACATATAACTAACACGAGCTCCCGCGCATATCTCATATGCACACCACATCGTTTCACCTGAGCTAGGAAACTTCTGTGTGGGACTCTAAGACCCGTCAATATGCCGGCAGTAGGTGATGATCATATCAAACACCCACAAACCGCAAGCGGTCAGCTAAACGTAACGGCCACCCGGGTATTGAACGATAAGAAGAAGAACAAGCAAACATGTCAAAACTCCTGTCGAGCCAACTGGTAACACTTACCGTACAGTCCGGTCTCTTCGTCAGATATGCTGCATATCGAGTCTAGGAATGGTAACGTCGACCCCAATAACTTAATAAGTCATGTCGGTGTATGGCTCATAACAGATCGAGAAACTACTGATAACACTTATCAGTAAATCTCAGCAGCCCTTGCCAAGGACTTCCTGTTATAGCCAATTGAGCATAGTGCAATATCAACTCCCAATATCAGGAGAGACGAAACCCCTCCTATCGCTCATTGCTTCCATGTGCCTCGGGACTGTACCCAAAATCCACCAGTTTGGACAACTCAGTAGAGCCGTAGTAGGGTGGAGATCAAAGTACAGTGGGAGGACATACAAGACTCTATGACGATCTCGGGTCTACAGACTAACATGTACCAGTGTCACCTAAGAACTGCTATCCGACATGAGATATAATACCATATAGGAGTTCTCTGCGAGTCCGTTCAGTGTACCCAGTCTCACCGAGCACCCATATACAATCTTTGGTGTCACCACACCAGACGGATATGGGATCATCCATCGCCCATCATATGGGACAAGAACGGTATATTTCAAGGATATGTACCAAAAGAGTAAAAGCATGATCAATTCCAGGAATATTTCAAGGATATGCTTATAATCTACAGGTGTCACACTAGTATGATCTACATCATAATTCCAGTAGTCAAGCAAATATCCTATGGGCTTTATCAATATGTACCAAAAGTGTAAAAGCATGATCAATTGAACATGTCATGATAAAGAGTAACCAGATAGCATACTATCATGTCAAGCAACACTGTCCTCTGAATATATATATATATAGACACACACACACACATACCAGTACATACACTATTATATAATGGCCTCTAGGGCATACATATATCCAACAATCTCCCACTAGGACTAAGGCCAATTATTGGCGTATCTCATACCCAACATCTCAAAAAGTCGCTCATGTTGCGGCTGAGGGAGGGCCTTGGTGAATGGATCCAGTGTTGTCCTTTGTATCTACTCTCTTAATCTCGATCTCGTGGCGATTAACTATCTCCCGGATCAAATGATATCGCCTCAGGATGTGTCTGGACTTCTGATGGGACCTGGGCTCTTTGGCCAACGCCATACCATTATTGTCACAATACAAAGGTATTGGATCAATAATGGTTGGAACTACTCCAACCTCCAAGATGAACTTCCTCTTCCTTGGCAGCATCATTTGCAGCAATGTACTCAGCTTCCATCGTAGAGTCTGCAACGGTATCCTGTTTGGAACTCTTCCAACTCACCGTCCCTCTGTTGAGGGTAAATGCAAACCCTGAGATAGACTTGCTGTCATCCTTATCACTCTGGAAGCTCGAATCGGTAAAGGCCTCCATTAGGAGATCGCCGTTACCATACACCAAAAACAATTCTTTAGTCCTTCGCAAGTACTTAAGAATGTTCTTCACAGCAGTCCAGTGATTCTCCCCTGGGTTCGACTGATACCTGCTTACTACACCTAGTGCATAAGCTACATCAGGACGTGTACACAACATCGCATACATTATTGATCCTACGGCTGAAGCGTAGGGAATAATGCTCATGCGAGCTCTCTCTTCATCAGACTTTAGACAATCATCCTTGGAAAGAGTGACTCTATGGCAAGTGGGTAAGGCACCCCGCTTGGAGTCTTCCATACTAAACCTCTTTAGGATGGTGTTTATGTACTTGGTTTGGGACAATCCCAATAACCGTTTGGATCTATCCCAATAGATCTGAATGCCCAAAATGTACGTGGCATCTCCCAGGTCCTTCATGGAGAACCTTTGTGATAGGAATGATTTGACCGACTGTAGCATAGGAATGTCATTTCCTATCCGAAGAATGTCATCCACGTACAATACGAGGAATGCGACAGTTCTCCCTACAGTCTTTTTATAAACCCAAGGTTCATCTGGATTTTTGAAGAAATCAAACTCTTTGATAACATCATCAAAACAGATGTTCCAACTCCATGATGCCTGCTTTAATCCATAAATGGATTTAAGCAACCTACATACTTTCCCGCTGCTCCCACTGTCAATGAAGCCCTCTGGCTGATCCATATAAACGCATTCTTCTAAATCACCATTTAGAAATGCAGTTTTAACGTCCATCTGCCAGATTTCATAGTCGTAGTGAGCAGCAATAGAAAGTAGGATCCGAATGGATTTAAGCATGGCTACCGGAGAGAAATTCTCGTCATAGTCTAGTCCTGGTCTTTGACGAAAACCTTTCGCTACCAACTTTGCCTTATAGGTCTCCACCTGTCCATCTACACCGATCTTTCTTTTAAAGATCCATTTGCTCCTTACGGGTTTTACCCCAGGGGATACATTCTCCATAGTCCATACTTTCTTAGTGTACATAGACTCCATTTCGGATCTCATGGCATCCAGCCACTTTACAGAGTCACCACTCGTGATAGTTTGCTGAAAATTGGCAGGGTCATCATCGTCCATGATGCAATCTTCTCTATCACCATCAATGAGAAAACCGTAGTATCTCTCCAGTGGGCAAGAAGTCCTACCATATCTATGGAGTGGATGAGGTTTTAGATTCAGTTGCAACATCAGGTTCAACCACGTCGTCATTTGTAACTTGTGTCTCTAGAACCTCTTCTAGATCTACCAAGTTGCCATCAACATCATTTGGAAAAATCTTATTTTCTAAAAATGTGGCATGCTGAGAAACAAATACCTTTTGTTCCTCCCTGTGGTAGAATAGATACCCAAACAAATGTTTTGGATATCCTACAAATATACATTTGCCTGATCTTGTCTCGAGTTTGTCTGGATTCTACTTTTTGACAAAAACCGTACAACCCCAAATCTTAACTCGCTTAAGAGATGGTCTCTTCCCATACCATATCTCATATGGAGTGGTAGACACGGTCTTGGTTGGAACTTTGTTTAACAGAAAAGCTGCAGTCTCCAATGCATGCCCCAAAAAAGAGAGAGGTAACTCAGCATTACTCATCATGGATCGTACCATATCTAATTGGGTATGATTCCATCACTCTGACACACCGTTGTGCTGTGGTGTGTAAGGGGGAGTGAGCTGAGAGAGAATCCCATTCTCTTTTAGGAAGTCCAAGAACTCAGTACTTAAGTACTCTCCACCTCGATCTGATCGAAGTATCTTGATCCTCATTCCTGTTTGGTTTTCTACTTCAAGTTTGTACTCCTTGAATTTCTCAAAAGCTTCAGACTTAAGCTTTATCAAAAACACATGACCGAATCTTGAGAAATCATCTGTAAAAGTTATGAAGTATGAAAAACCGCCTCTTGCATGTGTAGACATTGGCCCACATACATCAGTATGTATGAGGCCTAGGAGCTTAGTAGCTCGTTCTCCGTGTCCAGTAAATGGAGTTTTGGTCATTTTACCTTTGATACAAGACTGGCAAGTCGCATAAGATTTATACTCAAAAGATTTTAAATATCCATCTTTATGAAACTTGTTTAGTCTTGTTTTATTAATATGACCAAGTCTACAATGCCAAACAAAAGTTTCATTTATATCTGAAAATTTTCTTTTACTTGTGTGTTTAATGTTGAAAACTGTGTGTTGATTAAGGACGTATATCCCATTATTAAGTGTACCACAACCAATCAATTCTTGATTTAGTTTAATGTTCATAACATTGTGTTGGACAGCAAAATGATATCCTTCATTGTCTAACAAGGAAACGGATATAATATTACAAAGCATACTTGGTACAAAATAACATGGGTTCAAAACCAATATACAACCCGACGGCAACCCTAGGTGATACTCTTCCACTGAAACTGCATGTACATTGGAACCATTTCCAACTTAGAGAGTATGATCACCTGTCTTCAAAACTCTGCTATTTCTCAACGCCTGCACAGAATTGCAAATATGAGAACCCGAACCGGTATCTAATATCCAGGAAGCAGAGTTAATAGAAAAACAGTTTTCAATCACGAACACACCTGAAGCTGAAGCATCACCATGCTTCTTTTTCTTGAGTTTAAGGTACTCAGTACAGTTCCGCTTCCAGTGCCCCGTCTTCTTGCAGTGAAAACATTCTCCCTTCCCCGACTCCGCAGCTTTGGATTTGTCCTTCCCCTTCGCCTTCTTTATTCCTCCTCTTGGTTTGGTGAATTTCTTCTTATTCTTTCCCTTGGCCTTGGCTTTTGGGACGGAAGAGGAAGATTGTCCAAGCATAGAGGGGGACTTCGCTTTCAGCGTGCTCTCCGCACTTCTCAACATATTAAGAAGTTCGGGTTGTGATTTCTCCATGTCATGCTTGTTGAAGTTCACTATGAATGGAGCAAAGGCTGAGGGAAGAGACTGTAGAACAATATCAGTATACTGTTCGTTATCCATTGTCCATCCGAGGTCCTCAAGCTCTTCTATAAGAGCTATCATCTTCAAAACGTGATCGCCTACTGGTGTTCTAGGAGCCATCCACATCTGAAACAACTTTCGAGATACTTCGTATTTTTGGGTTCGAGATTGCTCCCCATACATATCTTTTGTATAGAGAAAGATGGATTGGACATCCATTTGCTCGTGTTGCTTTTGATGTGTATTGTCCATCGATGCAAGCGCGAGGCATTTGGCAGTAGCACAGTCAATATCCCACGTTTTGTGGATTTCCCTATCCGCGGTAGAAGATTCATGTCCTGGGGTGGGCGGGGCTTTGGCAGTGAGGACATATGATACTTTATCATATGTAAGAGCAATGATAATGTTCCTCAGCCAGTCTTTATAGTTGGGTCCGGTCAGCTTGTTTTTATCTAGTAGAAGCTTAAGGCTTGTCATTGGTATCTGCCATTAAAAGAGAGAAAAGAATACACTCAGCGGAAGCTCTTGCAAAGATCAGATTGGTTATTATCTTGTCTAATCAATATCTCCTACTGCTTTTATCAAATTTTCCTTAAAACCTTTAAAACGAAAATTAGTCGGGATTAATTACATTCTACAACTTCGCTAACCGTTCAGCCAGGCCAGTGCCAGTACTTTGAGGGAGGTTCCCCGTGCTTTTGCACGAACCTAATTAGAATAAACATCGTTTTCCCATAGGCGTAGCCCTATTGACACCTTTTTAGACACCTAATGGGTCAGCTAATTGTAAAGTGCAAAACTTTCCCGGGAGCAACTCTTGCTCACAGTGGGATCGGCATCCTACTATCACATAGAAGGTATGCAATCTCATTGCAAATTTCAACTCTTGAAATTCCCAATATGGTTTTTACCCCTAGCACTTATGACCTTGGCTATAGTCAACATATCATAAGCACCAGTCAAGTTCTATCCGTCATTTCATGATTAATTAGACCTACCCATATGACCCTTGGCTATAATCAACATAATCATGTGTTTGTCCTAATTAATCTCATCATATGAGGTGTAGGAAGACATCACTTAGCTACCGTACACTACGCCTTGGCTAAAGTCAACATACGTAGCACGAATACTAAGTACTCTACTTCCTAAAATAACGGAGGGTTGCGGAGAGTTTTTAAGAAAACTTTTAACGCTTTTAACTTGATATCGTTGCAGAATCAAATGGGTTTAAAAGGAGCGGCTTAAGCTCCGCACTTTTAAAACTGGCTTTTCACAAAAAGCCGAGTGGGTTTTAAATCTGATTTTACAACATCTTTTAGGTTCATTTTTCTTTACATTAATCCCATTAATGTAGTCGCATCATTTAAGTCCTTAAGCCATCACAGAAAAGAAACGAAAATATAACGTACGCTTATGCCACCCGCATTCGCCACAATGTTCCGTTATGTACCATTAGGTTACTTAACTAACGGCATACCGGGACGGGGCTAGCGTGGGTGCAAAATATAAGCAACGTCTATTATATATCATACATATAATATTCCATTCGTCTCAGATATATCAAGTGATCACATCACAGAATATAAGCAACAGAAGCACATATAATATAGGATATCTAGGAGGTCCGTATTTTGTATTTAGCCATCAATAGAAAATACGGATTCCACGGTCGCGATGAATAGCCAAGCCCACACCCCCTAGACCCCTACGAGAGCAGCAAATGACCCTACCAATTCTAGAGTTTAGGAGACCCGGTCTCGACTCCTCGAGATGGCCTCCCACTGAACCCTAGAACCCGGTCACTTGTGCTCCCCTCCTTGGGTCTATCCTAATACGGAAAAGTAAATAATATACAACAATGGTGACATCATCCTCAACCCGGAAGTGCCCCAAATAAAAGAATATTACATACAATTGAATTTTACATGAATGAAAAGAAAACTCTCATCTCACATAAAAGCCCCGGCTATTCTATCACGACAATCCTGCACATCATATCTCAGCAACACATAATATTACATATCATCAACGTAAGTAAGTATGCGTACCCTGATTGTCGTTGATATATAGAAACAAAACCGGCGATACACCACATACTACACTTACGGTCGCAGAAAAGAAAATGAAAAACTACAACAATTGGAATCGTAACTGCCCTTAGACAACACAAATCCGGGATATCACATATTCAAGATTTGATGCCCAACAATGTAAAACTTGCATTTAGGTCCAATCCATGTAAACACCTTTTCAAAATAACTCGGATAATTCAACAAGATTTCCGATTACATCCAAGACCGAAATGCTAGATTTACACGCAACAAACAAATTTGTAGATTCCAATTATTGTATCACATTCACATATACTAGGCGCAGTTAAAACGTTCGATCGAACGATCAATCACCCAAAGAATTCTTAGAAAGCTCAACACTTGAGCAGTTTTAAAATATACCAGAAACTACTATAAGTACATACGGGCTAGCACAAGAAGGCACGGTCCAAGCCTCACCAACAGCGCCGTGGAACCGCCGCAGAAAGAGCTTTCTGCCACGGTTCCGCGGTCGTTTAGTCGAGTTAGGGCTTCATTCTTCTTGGAGGCTGATAAAATACCCTGCACGATTTTCTGAGTATTGTTAATGTGAAAAAATCCAACTGTTTGAAAAATTTCCAGTGAGCATGTTTTGGGCGTCGTGTTCCGTTTGTTCGAGATTTTTAACGTCATCTAGGTTACTCTAAAACTCTATCTTGGCTCTGATACCACTGTAGAGTTTCCTTAGCACCTTACCTAGGGTTTGGAAGCATCACACATACCATAACAAAAATTAAAGGGGTTCTAAGCAAACTAACCATGAATCGAACTAGAAATTTTGGGTAACAATTAACTAGCATCACATACTAGAAGAAATCTACACTAAGGGTTAAGTGATACAACCTTTGTAGACTTCCCTCTTTGACTCCTTGGATCTCTTCGAGTTGGAACCGGCTTTCTCAAGCTCCCTCCAAGTCCACGACGATCCAACCGAAGCTCCTTTGTCCAAGCTCCTTGCTTCACTTGATGAATGAGGAAGTGAAGCTAACACTCTAAACTAATAGGCTAAACTAGTATAGAATGATTGTGTGGTTTGTTTTCTCACTCAAAAACCCTTTCTTTTTAGCTCACACACTCGCTAGAATAATCAAGAGAGCATGAGAGATGAGGAAGAAGAAGATGGCAACCTTGAGCTCATGAGAGATAAAAGGATAATGATAATGAGAATAGAAAATGAATAATATCCAAGATATATGTCTCATGCCAAACTAGGGTTAATAAATATCTAGATATTTTGTGTTTGAGTTAAGGAACAAATGAAATGAAATCATGGTTGTAACTAAGGGTAAAGCTTTGAAAAGTCGACCATGATTTAAATCATTTTCCTTTTTCTCAAAATCTAATAAATATGAAGATATTTATACACCATGTGAGTCTTGCATTGCCATCTTCTATGTATCAACAACCATGATACAAATGTATGTATGTATGTGTGCATGCACATCAATATGTACATATAGATCCATGCATACATCATAAAGAAAAGGTTTATTTAAATGAGATAAAGGTCAAATATTAAATAAACACTTGATTTAATAAACCGGTCATATCTCATACGACCTGACCAATAGAAAACACCCGATTAAAATACGGTATCACATACTCGCATTTAATTGAGCTCCCGCGTATATCTCATATACACACCACATCGTTTCGCCTGAGTTAGGAAACTTCTATGTGGGACTTTAAAACCCGTCAATACGCCGGCAGTAGATGATGATCATATCAAACACCCACAAGCCGCAAGCGATCAGCTAAACGTAACGGCCACCCGGGTATTGAACGATCAGATGAAGAACAAGCAAACTTGTCAAAACTCCTGTCGAGCCAATTGGTAACACTTACCGTACAGTCCGGTCTCTTCATCAGATATGCTGCATATCGAGTCTATGAATGGTAACGTCGACCCCAATAACTCAATAAGTCATGTCGGTGTATGGCTCATAACAGATCGAGAAACTACTGATAACACTTATCAGTAAATCTCAGCAGCCCTGGCCAGGGACTTCCTGTTATAGCCAATTGAGCATAGTGCAACATCAACTCATAATACCGGGAGAGACGAAATCCCTCCTATCGCTCATTGCCTCCATATACATTGGGACTGTACCCAAAATCCACCTGTTTGCACGACTCAGTAGAGCCGTGGTAGGGTGGAGATCAAAGTACAGTGGGAGGACACACAAGACCCTATGACGATCTCGGGTCTACAGACTAACCTGTACCAGTGTCACCTGAGAACTGCTATCCGACGTGAGATATAATACCACATAGGAGTTCTCTGTGAGTTCGTTCAGTGTACCCAGTCTCACTGAGCACCCGTATACAATCTTTGGTGTCACCACACCAGACGGATATGGGATCATCCATCGCCCATCATATGGGACAAGAATGGTATACGCTAATCTACTCTGGAGTATCGATGCCCCGTCTCGATACACCCACGACTAGTAACATTTCAAGGATATGCTTATAAACTACAGGTGTCCCACTAGTATGATCTACATCATAATCCCAGTAGTCAAGCAAATATCCTATGGGCTTTATCAACATGTACCAAAAGAGTAAAAGCATGATCAAGTGAACATGTCATGATAAAGAGTAACCAGATAGCATACTATCATGTCGAGCAAGACTGTCCTCTGAATACACACACACATGTAGGGTTCCTAGGCACACCCATGAGGTTCTACAACTGATCAACCATACCAAAATCAAAATTTTCATGTGCCGAGAAACCCTATGCAAGATCGTTAACTAGAGGATAGGAGAAAACTAAACTAGTTAACAACTTTAACTACAAGTGAAAGGGGCTACAACCATTGTAGATCCGGACCTCCACTTCTTTAGCTCAGTGATGACGTCCCTCCGCTGCGATCATCGGGATCCCGGACTCTAGCGATGGTTTCGTCGGAGAAATGATCGGGATAGGTCGTTGACTTCGATACCGAAGATGATCTACGTCGAGGCAACTCAAACTCAAGCTCCATCTTCACTAAGTTATGAAACTTGTGAATAAAACACCCTATACAACATGGCAAGTGGTAGAGGATGAAGAAATAGGAAGTGGGTTCACTTTGGATTTGGATTTCTCACTCTAAATCTCATGGCACCATTAGAGGTAGCAAGCTTTCTTCTTCTTGAAGAAGAAGAAGAAGAAAGAATAATGATAAGAAAAAATAAAGAATGAAACTTATCCTTTTAATTATGGTACCATGGTTAAGTTAAGCCCTCATGCTTAACTTGTGTAGAGAATTAACCAAAGAATTGGGTTAAGGGTTGGGTTAACTAGCATCCTAATGAAATGACAAAAGAAATTGACTTTCTCAAAGTTTCTTCAAGCTTCATGAAGCTTGATAACTTTGACCAAAGTTTTATTTCTTTTGTTATTTATTAGGAAATTAGTAGACCCTAATTTAACCTCAATTTGGTTTAAGTCTCATACACACAACTTGTATGTATCATCAAGCATGATACAAACATGTACACTTGCATATATCACATATAAACAATGTGCACATTCAAGTGAGAAAATCAATCTTAAATGAACCAATATTAGTTAATGTAAAGTAATATATCTAATATATAATTATACATTAAATCATTAAATCAACACTTGATTTAATGATCCGGTCATACTGCATATAACCGACTAATATCAAGTGTATCAATATATCGAATCAACATTTGATTCGGTAACCCGGTTATATCTTATACAACCGTCCGATGATACAAATCGCGAGAATAGAATTCAGTATCGCATATTGGTATTATTCTCGGTCCCGCACATATCTCATACGCGCTCCTATTTCGTTTCGCTTGAGCCAGGAAACCTCTGTGTAGGACTCTAAAGACTCGTCAATACGCCGGCAGCAGGTGATGATCATATCAAACACCCACAAGCCGCAAGCGGTCTGCTAAACGTAACGGCCACCCGGGTATTGAGCGATCAGAAGATCAACGAGTAAGCCCGCTCACACTCCTGTGAATCCAACCAGTAACACTTACCGTACAGTCCGGTCTGTTCGTCTGATATGTCGCATATCTCGCCTAGGGATGGTAAACGTCAGACCCCAGTAGCTTGATAAGTCATGCCGATGTAAGATCCATAACACGCGTGAAACTACTGATAACCCTTACCAGCAAATCACTGCAACTCTGGCCAGGGATTTCCAGTTATGGCCAGTCGAGCATAGCGCAACATCAACCCTCAATACCGGGAGAGACGAATCCCCTCCTATCGCTCATTGCGTCCATGTGAATCGGGACTGTACCCAAAAACCACCTGTTTGCATGACTCAGTAGAGCCGTGGTAGGGTGGAGATCAAAGCACAGTGGGAGACACACAAGACTCTATGACAATCTCGGGTCAACAGACTAAGCTGTACCAGTGTCACCAGAGAACTGCCATCTGACGTAAGGTATAATACCATCTGGGAGTTCTTGGCTAGTCCGTTCAGTGCACCCAATCTCCACTGAGCACCCGCATACCATCTCTGATGTCAAACACCAATGGATATGGGATCATCCATCGCCCATCACATGGATCGAGAAGATATACGCTAGTCTAATCTGGAATATCGATGCCCCGTCTCGATATTCCCACGACTAAGAACATTGAAGGATGTACTCATTGACTACCCAGGCCCCACTAGTATGATCTGCATCATAGTCCTGGATGTCGAGCACACATCCTAAGGGCTTTATCAACATGTAATAGAGAGACTGCAAGTATACATGTTAAGATAAAGAGCAACCAGATAGCGTACTATCATGTCGAGCAAGAAAGTCCTACCTATATATGTCCCAGCATCCACTACAATATACATCCTATGTACAGTAATGGCCTCTAGGGCATACATATAACTAACAACACACACACACACACACACACACACACACACACACCAGTACATACACTATCATATAATGGTCTCTAGGGCATACATATATCCAACAGGACTCTAAAGACTCGTCAATACGCCGGTAGTAGGTGATGATCACATCAAGCACCCCTAAGCCGTCAGCGGTACTAGCTGGACGTAATGGCTACCCGGGTATTGAGCGATTAGAAGATCAACAAGCAAGCCCGCTCTAACTCCTGTAAAGCCTGTCAGTAACACTACCGTACAGTCCGGTCTCTTCGTTTGATATATTGCATATCTAGTCTAGGGGTGGTAAATGTCAAACCCCCAGTAACCGATAAGTCATGCCGATGTAAGCCTCATAATGGGTCGAGAAACTACTAATAACACTTATCAGTAAATCTCCATATCAGCCCTGGCCAGGGACTTCTTGTTATGGTCAATCGAGCACAACGCAATATCAAACCCCTATACCGAGAGAGAAGAATCCCCTCCTATCGCTCATTGCCTCCTTGTGATTCGGGACTGTACCCAAAAGCCACCGTTTTGCACATTCTCTTGAACGTGGTAAGGTGGAAATCAAAGCACAGTGGGAATTACACAAGACTCTATGACGATCTCGGGTCTACAGACTAACCTGTACCAGTGTCACCAAAGAACTGCTATCTGACGATAGGTATAATACCAACTAGAAGTTCTCGGCGACTCCGTTCAGTGTACCTAGTCTCCACTGAGCACCCGTATACCATCTTTGATGTCAAACACCAATGGATGTGGGATTATCCATCGCCCATCATATGGGTCAAGAAGCGTATACGCTAGTCTACTCTGGAATATCGATGCCCTGTCTTGATACGTCCTTGACTAGGAACAATTATAGGATGTACTTATGGACTACCCTTGGCCCCACTAGTATGATCTCCATCATAGTCCTGGTACTCAAGTACAAATCCTAAGGGCTTTATCAACATGTGAGAGCATGACAGTATCACAAAACAAGTCAACATGTTAAGACAAAGAGCAACCAGATAGCATACTATCATGTCGAGCAAGAAAGTCCTCTCTATATATATCCAAGCATCCACTATAATATACATATCATGTACAATAATAGCCTCTAGGGCATATACATAACTAACAAATACGAAGTCCAAGTTTTGAGAAGTTATAGGTACAAGAATAAAGTAGAGAACCATGTGCTGCAAGTATCAGGATTCTTCAAGGTGATCGAAGATGTAGATACTTGTATTTGGTATTCAGTTGATAGTAATGGTTTTGAGAACTTGCTTCTCTTTCAGGTTACTCATATTTAGATTCACTCCTAGTTGAGTAATGTTGATCGGCCTCTCTCCATTTAGTTGACATGCACTGGAGACAGCTGCATGATTTGAATCTGGTTCCAATTAAGTCAGTGCCTCTGTTTCTATATTGATATAGAATGGTTCATATCTTAACGATGTTAAGGTTTATGGAGTTATCCGGCTTATGCTTAAAACCAGACTCTGGACATACTCAAGGCACGTTTCTGTAATGGCAGTTTGTGGGTTATCCCGGGCTATGACGAGGGTTAACTTTCTACCATCTGGAAGATCAATAGTGGTATTGTTCTTGACTCGCCACAGTTTTAGAAAAATGGACTTTTTCAGAAAACAGTAGTGGGAGTATGGTAGAACTGGAAGTATTCCAGAACCACAAACGATTACTGAAAATTTAATAGAACCTAAAGATTTAATCGGGTTTGACATTCCATTAGCCACTCCACAGATATGGTGGGTAACCTCAGGCACCCGAGAGGTTCTTCGGCATCCTCAAAGATGGTGACAGGGAGGTTCTTGTTTACCCAAACTTGCCATTACTGCTATTCTAGACTATGAGACCCGGCAGAAGGATGAATATAGTATCGTTCTAAACTAGCTTTAGAAGTGCACGTGTATATGACGCTGCCAGAAGGTTGTTGTAGTCAGTAGGAGCAGCGGAAGCATAGTGGACAAGTAGATTATGTCTATTTATTGAGTAAAGAAAGTATAACGGAGATAGATCATCTATTATTAATGTGACAGTCATAGGCTTTGACTTCATCAGAATATGAGATGGATCTGTTAATAAGGTAGTAGGGTGTGATGTCCTGGTATTTGGATGACATGAATTTTGTAGGGAGTGAAATTCCTATACTACGGTCGGTTTATACTGTGGTTGTCACACAGTTGGTTCTCCACAAAGGATATGGATATTATATCAGGCATTCTGGTTACTAGATCTATGGTTTTAGATCTAGATTTGGGTAGTTTCCCAATCTGGGTACTTAGATAGTATTCTAAAGGTGTTTTAGAATGGACGACTCCTGGCATGGTGGTATACCTGCAGGTGATGGAGTCACCCTCTCTAAAGGTGTCTTACAGACTAAAGGGGAGAGGAATGTGCATGATTGGCATATTACTTGCTTAGGCAATTGAGTCAATCATGAGATGTCAAGTACTACACCTTGTTTTTGCACTAGCTGCAATAAGTTTATATATTAATCCAATCCTGGAGAAACGTTCAGAAGTAGTTTATGAACATAAGTGGATGTTCTAGAGATTTGGTAATGACAGCCTCTTTCGGGAGACGGTTATCATTCCAGGCTTCCAAGGTTACCTGGAGGACAGAGTGACTGTCAGAGTTATAGTTTTCCCTCTTAACGAGGGGCAGTAGTTTGGACAGGTGGTCCAAGCGGATACTGAGGGAGGCATGGTGCAGGATACTGATTAATAGTAGTACGACTGTTCTAAACCAATTCATCTATCTATGCTACAGATGAATACCCAGCAGCTACCAATCACTATGTCTTGGCAAAGGTCAAAATACATAGCTTGAATACTACTGAATACCCATCTGAAATGACGGAGGGCTACATATGGTTTTGGCAAAACCGTTAACATAATGAACTTGATATAGTCGAAGGAACCATGATAGATTTTAAAAGGAGTGGTTTAGGCTCCGCATTTAAAAGTTGCTTTTCAAGAAAACCGAGTGGTTTTGAAATTGTTCCAACGATTTGAACTTTGATTTGTTTTCCTTGCATTAATCGATGTTTATGCGGTCCCATCATTTAACCCTATCATTGCAGAAAAGAAATGAAAATAGAACTTACGCTTATTCCATCCGCATTCGCCATGGGGCCCATCATGCACCGTTAGGTTACTTAAGTAACGGTAAAGCGGGGGCTGGACTAGCGCTGGTGCAAAACATAAGCAACGTTTATTATATATATAATAAATATATAGCCATTCGTCTGACGCAATAATAGGTATTCCAGATCACAGATGAATATATTGGATATACTAGGAATTCTGTGTTTCGTTTTAGCCTAGAACAAAAGACAGATTCTACGGTCGTGATGAATAGCCAAACCCCACCCTAGGCCCCTACGGTGCGCCAAACTATCTGCCAAATTTCTGATGTGAAGTAACCTCCCTCAATAAAATGAGTAGACTACTCAGCACTTTAAGAACCCAGTAGTTTGTGCACCCCACCTTAGGTCTATCCTAGGTGCAAGAAACAGTAAATGAAATAATACAACAGTGGCTACAACCTTAACCCGAATGTGCCCCCCAAAAATAATATTACATCACATTTACAAATTATATGAATGAAAGAAAAGAAAACACTCTTCTTACATCCCTCCAGCTATTCATCCACGACGATCCATTACTCCATATACATAAAGATACAAATATGTGCAATCCTCACTAATCGATGTATAGCAATTAGCGGACATTTAGCAACACATATACAAACTGAAACTTATAAACGACATTAAAACTGCAACTTCGAAACACTTCGAATTGCCCTAACAAAAAGATAACATAATATGAAATCTGGGCAAAATCAAACACCACCTGAAATCCTAAATCCAAGATTCCAGAACACTATAAAAAAACTCAAGTCCCAAATCATATATTGGACCGGCCAGGTCGGGATTTTAAGACATTTAGCCGGCAAAAATTTATACTTTGGGCTCGTTTTTCTATGGTGTTCAAAATAAAACAAGAAGAACACTTTGCAATTGTTTAAATAATTTTTAGAGCCTTTGTAAAAATCGACAAAAACTTGGATTCTAGTTTTGATATTTCGGAGTTATTTCGGTTTCGTAACTTTATACATCGTCTAAACTACTAGTTAAGGTTTAGTAGGTTCTGATACCACTGTAAGTTGATATTGCGCACCCCACGGGTTCGCGGGGAGGCGGAATTTACAAAAAACGATTTTTACAAGCTCACAACACCGACTAAACTCCAGGATCTTAACAGAAACTTTAACTAGCTAAAACTACTAGGAGGTTCTAACTGCTATGTTAGGATTTATACCTCCTTGAACCATGTCTTTCAGGTCTTCTTCTTCTCCTCCTCTTCTTTAGCTCCTAGAAGAACGGATCGAGCTTTCAACGTCGCATCCTCGTGTCGAAGATGATTCACCCGAGAGTATGTACTTCAGGCTCCAACCACTAAACCGAGGTAACTAGGGTACCTAGTTCGCTAAACTAGATAGCCTGGAGGATGTAGAGTATCTAATGGAGTGTTTTATCTTATAAGATCCTATGTTTCACAACTTATATGAGGGTTAGGATCTTTGAGTAAGAAGGAGGAGAAAATGGAGAGAGAATGAAAAATAGCAAATGAACTAAAGTTAGCAAGTGAAGAATGGCTCCATCTCACTTCACTCATTGAAGCATGGATTATTTTCAAATTGAAAATGGCAACCATGCTTCACCCATGCCAATAATATCTATCTAAGTTCCACCTCATTAATCTATTTCCCAAAATAGATAATCCAAATAATGAGGTGTCTCCTTCTAGAAGCATGTCATGTAAAATTACAAGAATGCCCTCACTGTATATACACACCCGTATTCATATTCCGAAAAATAAGAATATAATGAGATAATAACAATCCAATAATATAATACTGGGATCCGACTTAAAGCAAAGCCCACTAGTATTTGTCACGATCCGAAAGTATGGAACATGACCGGCACTTAAACTACGAACGTCTCGAGGCGTACGTAATCTAAGTAAACCGAAAACCCAGAAATCCAAACCAACAAAAGTAGTAGAGTGCAGGAAAAACCAACTTAAAGCAAGTAGTTTCAATAGCATAAGCCGAATTATGCGGTTTTTAAAAACATCAAAAATTTACTGAAAATTTCGGCAGAGTCTCCTTTGTAAATACTGGCCCCCAAACGGGATACAACATGAATAGTATACGAAATCAAGAAAAAGGCATCCCCAAGCGGGAGCTAGCTCTTCGTCAATCGACGGTCACAACCACACAAGCAATATAATATACAACGCCAACGGCGAGGATCAAAACTCAAAAGGAAAACTCAAAACCACCAAATATATAACGAGCGACTCTAAGGTCGAAAGAATAAACAACCCTGGTCTCTATCTCAATAAATACATGTTTGGTTGATGGAATTTACTAGATACAACTGAATAATATTATACAAGGTAATATGATGGGTACGATACAAGAAAAACCCACCTACTAGCAAGTCACCCGAATGAAACTGAGCCCGCAAAGCCGTAATGAAACCTGTACTGCAAAACCTGCAAGAAACTGGGGCACAACGGGGGTGAGTTGCCAACTCGTGAATAGAAAAACATCTACGCACAGAAATCGCATAAATAACGCAATCCTAGGTCAATGATCATAATATGTCCTCAAATATAGGAATAACACGTAGCCTATAACAAGGCTAGGGTAAATATCTAACCCGAGTGTAATCTCATGTGCCCGTGTCAGTGCCTCAGGTAGCAATATATCATATGAATGAGGTATGAATGCATGAAAACAGAATACATGTAAATGAAGAACTGTTTTCATAAATTAGTGAGATTTCCTTTGTATTTTTAAACTGAGGTATCATAAATGAAATCAGTATCAACAGTGTCTAGCATCGACACAAAACATAAATCTCAATGTCTCGAAATATCAATGTCTCAATCTCAATATCTAGGGCGTCGTCAGTCCAGACCGGCCCCTACCATCCATCTCAAGACCACGACGGTATCCTCCGGATATCCGACGTGTCGGGTAATATCACCGGTAGGTAGTGCTCCCCAGCCAGGCTCAACGTCAACACCACATTCCTCTTGCCCTGGGGTACCATACCGGGCCCACCATGTACCCGAAACGGTTCCTCCACTCCTCGAATCGGGTCTCGAAATCCATCAGCAAACTCATGGTGGACGACTCATACATCATGGGAAAACCGCACTTTTTATTTTAAAAGGGAGAAAGGGTTTATTTATGTTTTTGCGGTTTTCCTCCAAATCCAAGAAATCTCATGAAATCCGAATCCAAGTCATCAATAGCATGTAAACAGTGAATATAGGCATGAGAATTCATGAATGCGACACAACAGTGAATAATAACATGCATGAAGTAGTAGGCAATAACTACAATGTCTAACTAGCATATAAGGCAAGTACACTAATATCATGTCTAAACTATTAGCTAACAACCTATGTCAAATGAAATAGTATTTTCTAAAGTGTTCGTGACATGTCAATTACCGATGAAGATGTGTGTGAGCCGGCAAGTAAGTGTACGTGGTATATACGCGTCATCGGTAATGGTGCTGGTGTCCTAACAGCATGATATTAATAATGCAATAAGAAATTATAATATAAGTATGCGATGCGGAGCGAACAGTAAAAATGAGCGGGAGCTGAATACTAGACGCAACTATAACTAATCTGCACTAATCTAATATAAGTCCTACAAATGGTGCCTTTTGAAATAACACGAATCATGGGGTTTTGAAAATAGGGGCTACGGTGTTTTTTAAGAAAAGATACGTTTTTTTGAAATATCCGTAGAATCCCTTGACCTGTCTTTTAAAATACGCATGATTCGTAAGCTTTGAAATAGGTAAGAATCGAATCTAATCTAACAACTAAACTAAGCTAAAGGGCTAAGCTAACAAGCTGGACTACAGGTAAGGAAACCGCCTAACGTCTGAGTCGATACATATACATACCTGTATATATATTAGTCAGTGATCCCGCCTCAATAATATCATATCCGATACCATATCTATAATCAGACATCCCAAGTCAAGAGTGCGGATCAATCATCAAGATATAGCTCGTACGTAAATCCGTCGTACGGCATCCTCCAATTCTGGGTACGGGTCAAAATCACATTCATCATACTATTCACCTGGTATCCTCTTTATCAATATTATGATCTGGTACTGATCTACGTCTAGTACAATACTGATATCGCCTAAGTATGCATGCACGTGTGTAAAAACTACGTCAAGGACCCGCTACAACGTCATGTCGTATCTCAAATACGAACCCCGCTATATCACCGATCTCACGGCCTCAAATCAAATCTCATCGACTCATCATAAATCCCAAGTACTATCCTCAAATCCGTATGTGAACACACAGTCCCATACCTATGTGAACACATAACTATATATTCCCGAATAAGCACAAAAGAAAGAAGAAAGTATGCAAGTATGGGTGGGTGTGTGCAAGTGTGGTGCGACCGCTACTCTAGGGTTTCGCGACACTCAATCATCCAAGAACACCAAATATCCATATTTATCATCAATAACTCAAACAATATATAACCAATATATATATATATGTGTGTATACGTGTCCGTATACATCACCATGAACTGCGGGGGTGCTATACGCCATCCACCCGACTTCTCCCCGTAGATATAAATCTACTCACCTGGTCCTCGCTCGCCGGTGCCGACGTCGCCACGCGCTTGCTGGTCGTCTTGAAGTCTACATGGGGTACCTACATATCATAACGCACCGTATCGCATTAAAACTAAATTCGAAATCGAAACGGCATACGAAAATCAAATCGGCACGCGTATCACGCATAGGTCCAAACCTATCGCCTACGCATGCAAGAATAGTCAAACCAACCCTCGATGTCGATGTACAAACGTCAAACCATCGAGAAAAATCCAATCACACTCATTTGAACATTCCCGCACACTAATTTTAATATAAACTAGGTTAAAACTCAAAAAAACCCCAAATTCACTTTAAAAGCCGTTTTTCCGAAAAACTAGCAAGCAAAATTACCCGTTTTAGTGCAAAACTCGATGTTTAAACAATTCTAGCGGCCATAATACTTATTAAATAACTTAAATAAGTCATAAAAACCATTTCCATAATTTAATCACATAAATTTGCATAATTTCCAAAATCCTAGATTGCAAAAATATCAATTTTAACACTTTTTATTGTAAAATTCACAATTTTACAATTAAACTTGGTTTTGCATATATTAAATGGTTAAACCACTCATGGAAACCTTAATGATGTGCTAAAAATCCTAACTAGATTTTAATCCCACCTTTTTATTTAATTTCTAAAACCTACTTAGCAATTTAGCATAATTATCACCATTTTTAAACTAACAAATTAGCAACTAGTAACCAAATTAGATTTTGCATTCAATTACATGTTAATCCCCTCATTACAATCATAAGCTAATGATAAAGAACCTAATTTAATTCAAACCCTAGCTTCAATTCAAAATTCCCAATTGAATTTCCAAACATTCAATTAAACCCACAATTTAACACCTAATTAGCTTCATTAAGGAATTTAAATCAAAAAAATGAATAATGGGTCAAAAGTTATACCTCACAAACCATGATCAAACTTGAATTCTAGACCTCCATTTTGAAATCCTTGCACCAAGATCCATACTAAAGGAGATGAGGGAAAATGGGTAGGAGGTGGATTTTGATTTGGATTTTTGCTTGATTTTTTGTGGATTTTTCAAGCATTTTTGAAGAACTTTTTTAAAGAGAAGGAGATGAAGAATGAAGGGCTGTTGGGGTTCAGATTTTGGCCAGAAAATGAGTGGGGGAGGAGAGAGAGGGAGGTGGAGAAAAATGGGGAGAAAGTCAAAGTCAATTCAAGGTCAAAAATCTAACTAATTTATCCATTTTCTTTTCTTTTCTTTCATTTCTTTTCCTTTGAAATTCAAGTGGGGAAAAAAAATGGGGGCTGCTGAATTTAGCTAAGGGAAGAAGTAAGTGGGGGTGTGTGGGTGTGGGCACGGGTGTGGGGTGATGAAAAATGATAAATACAATATCCCAAACATCCATTTACGCTAAAAAAAAGCCTTTTTTCTTCAATAATTTCTAAACCGTTTTGGCAAATGATTTCGTTCCAAAAACCACATGATAAATTTTTATTTAAAGTTTTATGATGCACAAAATTTGTTTCAGCTCATTCCAATTTGTAATTTTCCCTAATTAAATGTATTAGTGACGGCTTAAAATAATAATAAAATAATATTGTTTTCAGAAAATTTGAAATTTCACCAGCGGCTCAATAAACACCAAATAATAGCAATTACATAGGTAGAATATGTATATTTAATTTTTATAATAAGATATTTGTATTTTGACTTTTTACAGAAAACCCCTTTATTTTACCGATTTTTCGAAATTTCACCGAAACGATTTTCAAAACGCTACAATCTTCCCCCCTTAAAGAAATTCGGTCCCCGAATTTAAATTCAAACTTCCCCAAATACTAAAACATCTAAGAAAAACCATCAAGTCGTCGGGGCTCCGAAACTGTAAATACATAAAACAAATCGTAGCGCAGTGCATGCGCTTGAAAAAAAAAATGAGTATATAACTCAAATCAATACTCCGTCAAGCATCCCGCAATCATCGGAGTCATGGAGAAGACATCAATGCCAAATCCAAATCAAACCAATATGATATAACTCGAAACTATACATGTAAACATCGAATCTATATCTGTAAGTATCTGAAGGAAATGCATGCCAAATCTCTTAAGTCGCTGTGCAACGCGTATAACACTGCACAGTGGTGGACGTCTATCATAAGAAAATAGCTATATACATATATACCTTTGTTTGAAATGTACGTTCCGCCGTTTTGGAAACAATTTAGAAGGGTCTCCTTGTTTTAAACATTTCGTGTCATATCAGACACGTAGGTAAATACTGAGGCTATAGCTCGCTTTTTGGAAATCCCTTCAATAACTATCAATGCATGCAAAATATATTCAGGTACTGTCCTCTGACTAGTCCTGCTCAGTACGAAAACATATAGCAATATCATAAAAACGTACTGCTCTATAAGAAATCAATCCCAAAATATGCACATGAATACTACGTGCGTCTAGTGCGTACGGAAATCAAAATCCATGAATGTGCCATACATGCGCACAGAAACAATATCTAAGTGCATCGGGTGTGCACGAAACATCTGTCGTAGGCAACATGTGTGCCTGACAGCAAAATCAAGTGCATCTGACATGCACGAAAAAAATCTCGATTTAGTGCCTCGGGTGTGCACCAAAATCACCCTTCAAAACATGCGCCCAACATGCGCGAAAATCCAAATCAGGTGCATCCATCATGCACGAAATCATGAAATCCAATATCAAGCGCCGAACGTGCGCAAAATCAATCAGGTGCACAAGGTGCACAAAACAAATATCGAGTATCACAATCGAAATCGAAGTCCAGTGCATCTAAGTACACAAAAGGCGTATCACTGCACTGCAAGCATATATAAACTATACCGAGTGTAGGAACGAAATCGTGTGCATGCATACGCACAAAACCAACTCAACTGTTTAAAACCGTAAAATCACAAACATGTGAAACTAAAGCACGAAAACGATATCAAGTGCAACACTGTGCAAAGATCGTAAATCGTCAATCATCAAAATCAAATCATACGAATAAATCACCCAAAACATCGTAATCAATAATGGCGGAATAGTACTGCTCAAGTGCATCCTCTAAGAATCTCGGCCAACTGTCATGGTCACTAGTGGGACGTCTCGTCGATGATCATGAATTCTAGCCTGCTGGTGTGCGTAACAATGACCACTCCTGGGTCAAGGTCTTCACTGTGAATTACCAATCTTTCGGTCCATCGGCTCATCGGCCTGTCAGGTGTGCTAACGGGGACGATTCCGTTCTGGCACTTCTCTGGTCATCTCTTGGTCAATCATCGCGACCACTCGTAAGACAGCGTATTACTGGCGTCGGCCTCTGGCTCTCTGAATATACGTGACACATCTGATTCTGGGTGCAAGTATCATTGCAGCAGTGTCCTGGAAGGAATCCTGCTCATGGTCTCTTCCATGTCTCGCCTTTGCCAACTGTCCGGAAGTCATCGTCCTTTCCTATATCTGCATCTTGCTCCAGAACGGCTGCATACCCATCGCGACTCCTTCTGGAAGGTATATCCAGTACTCTTCCTCGGCATGCGTATCGCATCTCTGATGTCGGCGGAGTGGAACATCGTCTTATCCAGATCTTGTACGGACCTCTTTACTCCACTTTCTCTAATGTCGACTGCTTCGGAATCGTCTCATCATGGCTACATGGACTGAGCTCCAACGGCTATCCTCGTATCGGGAGTCTCCCAAGAAATGCATCTCACCACCTAGCATCTGAATTAAGTCGAACCATTCGATCGATTCGTCAAAACCTCATAATCCCCTAAGAGCTCAACATCTTGGTACAGTTTAATAGTATCGAATACATACCACAGCATCGGTGGTCCAGCCGTAGAAGGGCAAACCCAAGCCTCACTAATGGCGCCGTAGAACTGCCGCAAACCCGAAGGTTCAAAGGCTTTCACACGGTCATTAAGTCGAGTTAGGGTTTCATTCTTCTAGAGGGACCATAGAATTGCCTGCATGTCTTTCCGACTACTTTAAACTTGGAATAATAGGTTTCCGACATTCGATCGTCTCTGTCGACCCTCACGTCTCTGCGTGAAGTCGTTTCTAGCTGGAATCAATCTATCTGATGACCTCTCATCGGGTAGGCGAACGAACCACATGTCCTAGTCATTCATCCTCGGGTGACTAGCGACCTTCTATCATCTCTTAGTACAATCTGTACTGCAATAGCTCCAATATATGGGGCGATATCTTGTCGCTCGCAGCAACAACTGGCTCACTCGTCTGCATGCTGAACGGTGCCTCAATCATCAGGAGTAAGCAACACACCAACGGTCATCAAAATCTGGCTGGCCTCTATCATTGGCTCAATCCTCTAGTGTCGATCAGCACCTCCGAGTAACCTCATAAAGGCGATCCGCCAATCGCTCGTGGCGCGGAAACACAGTAAAAAGACACATCTCTGCAATCGTGTGTCGCCGGAATTTCGCCCTGGTCAGTCCTCGTTCGTGACGAGCTTGTGCTGACCGCAACTCTAGCCGTAGCTCTCCCTGCCCGTAACCGTAGTAGCAAAACCAAACTGGTACCGATGAGGCTAGATCAGGAAGGAATATAATACTGAACAAGGAAATGTACATCCTAAGGCTTCATAAGTGGAGTAGCGTATCGTAAATATGCCGCGGAACATACCAACGGTACGTCACTCTACTTTAGTCACCTATTCCATCAACCAAGGGTTATCCTACGCTCCGAAGGTAAAACCTAACGCTCTGATACCAACTTTGTCACGATCCGAAAGTATGGAACATGACCGTGTTAGTGTATATGCCCTAGAGGCCATTACTGTATCATACTAGTTTGTATATTACTTAATGGATGCTTGGGATATTCACCTTGTATATACAATCTTGCTCAAAATAGTAGTATGCTACTTGGTTTGTTTCTACTTCAATGTGTACTTGTGTTTATTTCAGTATATCACTTATACGCATTAGTGGAGCCCTTAGGATCTTTGCTTGATTACCAGCGTTGTGATGGCAGTCACACTAGTGGGGGCTGGGTAATCTATAAGCACATCCTTATTCAGGTCCCTGGTCGCAGGACTATCGAGACAGGGCATCGATACTCCGGAGTAGACCAGCGCATGCGCTTCTCATCCCAGTGTGGGAGACGGTCTGTCCCACAGCCGTCAGTACGTCGTACTTGAGATAGTATGCGGGTGCTCGTTAGGTTACGGGTACACTGGACAGGACTCGTAGGGAACTGACTAGTTGGTATTATACCTATCGTCAGTTATCAGTTCCCAGGTGACATGAGTACAGCTTAGTCCGCTGACTTGACACTGTCACTTCGCCTTGGGTGTGTTCCCACTGTACTTTGATCACTACCCTACCACGGCTCAAAGGAGTCGTGCAAACAGGTGGTGGTTGGGTGCAGTCCCGAAGCACTTGGAGGCAGTGACGGTTAGACAGGATTCGTCTCTCCCGGTATTGGGGGTTGACATCGCGCTGTGTCTAGGAGAGCCATTACACGAGTAGTCCCTGGCCAGGGCAAACGAGATATACTGGTAGGTTTCCAGTGTTATATCAGGGTGTTTTGGGCTTCGCTCCGGCACGACTTGTACCGCTATTGGGGGACTGACGTTTACCGTCCCCTAGGCCCGCCATGCGATGTATCAGACGAACAGACCGGACTGTACGGAGAATGTCACACTCAGGCTCAGTAGGAGTTCAGATGGGTTTCGCCTCGTCGGTCTTCTTATCGGCATTACCTGGGGACCGTTACGCACAGCTAGTGCCGCTTGCGGTCTGTGGTTAAACCCACTGCCAGCGTAGTGTCGAGTCTTTAGAGTCCCACACAGAAAGCTTTTCGCCTTTAGGCAAAAGAGTAGGGGTCGCATGGTATTGCGACAGGTCGCATGGTTTTGCGACAGGGTTCGGTCACATCCGTGCACTTGTGCACGTACAGTGTCCGGACAGTTTACACTAGCGGGCTTTGGTTTAAGCCAGATCCTAGTGTACCTTATGGGATTGGATTTATCCAGTTTGCATTCGTGTTCCTCGGAACGCGGATGCGGGTGTGTATGCACAGTTGACAGGGAGGCAGAGGCAGCGGATTCTCATTAGGGTTGTTGACAGTTGACCGTTGACTTTTTGACTTTTTGCTCAACCCTAATGAGAATATGATATGCGATTAACTATTATATTAATTAAGTATTATGGTGACTTGGTTGTTGACTTTTGTTGACCTTGTTGACTTGTTGACTTTTGTTGACTTGTTGACTTTGTTGACCGGTTGACTAGGCTTGACTAGTTGACCATCATGATAACCATGGTTATCATTTCATGCCAAAGACTTTTTCTTGCTTGTTCATTTGAGTAAAATGAGTGCATGACATGATAAGGTTATGGTTACTTCAACCATCACATAAGACTTTTGTTGATATGATGAGTTATCATTGCTTTGGATTATGAGAGGGTGAGAGACAAAATACTTGCTTAATTCTTTCTTGCTCATTCTCTCTCTTGTTCTTGAGCTCTCCTCTTGCTCTCACCCTCAACCTCTTGCTCCCTCTCTTGATCTATGGTTCTCTTGTCTCATGAGTTGAGAATCAAGAACCATAGATAAAATCCCATTCTAAATCATCTCTACTCATTCTAGTTCACTAGGTTTAGCAAACCAAGTGAACTAGTTTCTTCAAAGAACGAAGAAGGAGCTAAAGGTTGGAGCTTTCAAGTGGATCTATCTTCGGCGTACGGAGACAACGAGAAGGAGCCATCGAACCACCATCGGAGCTTGAAGAGAAGGAGTTCAAGTTTAGGTATAACCATCTTCATCCGAGTAGCTAAATATCTTTAGCTTAGTATGCTAGTTTTAGTTTAGGTAAAGATCCCGACCTAGCTTAGTCCATGTTGCCTCTTGCGTTAAAATTTTGATTTTATACCGTTTCCGCCTCCCCGTAAGAACCGGAGGTCGCAACGTGGACTTACAGTGGTATCAGAGCCTAACTAAACTTAAACTAGCTTGGTAGTGAAGTGTAACGAAGTTCGGAACCGGAAAAATCCAAAAACCAAACTTTTACAAAATCTGAGTTTCTGTTGAAATTTTTTTGGCTCAAAATGAAAAACTTTACACTTGTAAATTCGGCTCAGGGTTTTGTGTGAACACCCAAGAAAAACGATACAGTAATTCGTCCAAACCGCCGCCCTTCCGCCGCGTGAGCTAGGCATCCGCCGCGGAACCGCCGCTCTTTGTCGTCTTCTGTGCATCGTTTTTCGTGCAGTGTGTGTCTGTGTTGGTTTTGGGATTTTTGAAATATATTATATGTGCCCAGATTTTCCAGAAAAGAAATTTCCTTTTGGGGTCCTATAATTCCGTATTTTTTCCGAACTTCACTGCACTTTGGCTATGATGGTTATATCTGTGATGTTTGCATGTATTGAACGTCGGCCAATCGCTATAAGTCGATTAGTCGGGGTTATACATGATCTGTAATGTGCTGGAATGTGTATATAAATATGTTGGATTGTCGCGGGTGAATAGCCGGGGGTTGTGAGACGAGAGTTTTCTTTTCTTGCAATTCATGTAAATTTGTAAATTGATGTAATAATTATTTGTATGGCCGCACAACCGGGTCGGGGTTGTAGCCGTCATTGTATAATTTCTTTTTACTGTTTTTGCTCCTAGGATAGACCCATGGAGGGGTGCACAAACTACCGGGTATGCCGAAGTGTCGAGTGGCCTACTCATGGAGATGAAGGAGGTTGCTACGCTTCGGGTACTTGGCGGGTAGTTTGCCGCACCCGTAAGGGTCTTGGGTGGGGTTTTGGCTATTCACCGCGACCGTGTAATCTGTTTTTGTTACAGGCTCGTACAAATTACAGATTCCTAGTATATCCAATGTATTTATCTGTGATCTGAAATGTTTATCATTGCAGTTTATCTATATATGATATTATTTAGGCGTTGCTTATGTTTTACAGACGCGCTAGCCCAGCCCCCGCTCTGTCGTTAGTTAAGTAACCTAACGGGTAATGACGGGGCCCCGTGGCGAATGCGAATGGCATAAGCGTACGTCATATTTTGGTTGTTTTCTGCAATGGTAGGATTAAATGATGGGACGCATTAAAAGAACTAATGCAAGAATATCACGCATTAAAAGAACTAATGCAAGATAATAAACCAAGCTAAAGTCGTTGGAACACTTTCGAAAAACCACTCGGTTCTTTTCAAAACCAACTTTTAAATGCGGAGCTTGAGCCACTCCTTTTAAAAGCTATCTCATTCCATCGACCAAATCAAGTTCACTACGTTCACGGTTTTGCCAAAACCATTCGTAGCCCTCCGTCGTTTCGTATGAATATTCAATAGTATTCAAGCTGTGTTTGTTGACCTTCGTCAAGGCATAGTGATTGGTAGCTATTGGGTATTCATATGTAGCATAGATAGATGCGTTGGTTTGGGACATTCGCATTACCTTGTTGACCTTCGTCAAGGGTATATACGGATGGATTCAAATTAACCTGGATAATGACGGGCTGAACTTGACATGTGACTTATGATTTGTTGACCTTCGTCAAGGTCATAAGAGCATGGGGCAAAAATCCACATCGGGAGTTTCATAAGTACTGAAACTTGCTAGATTTGCATACCATTTGGAGTGTGATGATTCTGGTAGGATTCCTTCAGTTTCGTCACGCGATGATATTTGGATCCCGATCCTACTGTGAGTATATGCTACTCCTCGGGAAATTTCTCACTTAACGATCAATGCTATAAACCTAGTAGGTGCCTAGAAAGGTGTTAGCGGGGCTACGCCCCCAGGGAAAAGAGGTTCTTTAATTAAGGAACTTCGCGAAAGCGTTGGAAAACCTCCCTCGAAGTACCGACACCGGCCTGGCTGAACGGTTAAGCAAGTATTGTACGGTGGGATTGATCCTGACTAATTCTTCCTTTATGGTTTGAGGAGGGATTCGAGAAACAGTGGGAGCCATCCTGTTTAGACAAACTAAAAACCACTCTAAACTTGCAAGAGCATCATGCTGAGTGTTTCTTCTTCTCTCTCCTAATTGCAGCGACCAATCAACATGACTGGACTTAAGTTACTCCTAGATAAAAACAAACTGACAGGGCCAAACTACAAAGATTGGCTCAGGAATGTCAAGATAGCAATCACTTATGACAAGCTGGGGTATCTTCTTACCACCAAAGCTCCCCCTGTCCCTGGTCCAACTTCCAGTGTCGCGGATAAGGAAATCCGCAAGACTTGGGAGATTGATAGCGCGAAGGCCAAGTGCCTCCTGCTTGCCTCGATGGACAACGAACATCAGAGGAGGCATGAGAATATGGACATGGAGTCCATATTGCTCCATACAAAAGAACTGTATGGAGAGCAATCACGTATCGCAAGATACGAAGCGTCGAAAAAGTTATTTTCGACAAGAATGGCCGTCGGATCATCAGTAGCCGAGCACGTGCTAAAGATGATCGGCTACATTGAGGAGCTCGCTGACCTAGGGATCACATTAGAGAGTGAACTATATACGGATATAGTTCTCCAGTCCCTTCCTTCCACTTACGCCCAGTTCATACTGAACTTCAACCTACAAGAAAAAGAGGTTGAACTTTCAGAGCTCCTCAACATGCTGAGGAGCGCAGAGGGCACCCTACAGAAAGGTAGGGATACATCCACTTTGTTTGTAGGAGGATCATCTTCTTCTAGGTCCAAGGCGAAAGCCAAGGGAAAGAAGAAGAAGGCCCCCGCCTAACCAAGGGGCGGTGTTAGTAAAGTGGATACGAAGGGAAAAGCAAAAGCAACAAAGATAGCGGGGAAGCATGTGGATAAGGAAGAATGCTTCTATTGTCATAAGAAATGACACTGGAAGAATGATTGCAGGGCCTGGAAGGCCAGAACACAGGAATTGAAGCAAGTTGCAGCTTCAGCTTCAGGTGTGTATGTTATTGAAAACTGTCTTTCAATAAACTCTACTTCCTGGGTATTGGATACCGGATCAGGATCTCATATCTGTAATTCTTTGCAGGCGTTGAGAAACCGTAGTGTTTTGAAAGCAGGTGACATGACCCTCAGAGTTGCGAACGGAGCTAGCATGGATGCTAAAGCCGTGGGGGACTATCACCTGGGAATGTCAGATGGACATGTTTTGGTTTTGTGTAATTGCTTTTTTGTACCCAACGCAACTTGTAATATCATTTCTGTATCTTTAGTTTCTAAAGAAGGTTATGAATTTGCGTTTGTAAGTAATGTTGTAAACATTCACCTTAATCAAGTTTTGATTGGGTCAGGTACATTGAGTAATGGTATATACGTGTTAAACCAACCACAGATTTTCAACGTCCAGAATACACACAAAAGAAAGTCTCCGGAAATGAATCAGACTTTCTTGTGGCATTGTAGATTGGGTCACATCAATGAGAGAAGGTTGACTAAGTTACATACAGAAGGATATTTGAATGCGTTCGAATATCAATCGTATGCCACTTGTCAATCTTGTCTCAAAGGAAAGATGACAAAGACTCCATTTACTGGACAAGGAGTAAGAGCGAGCGAGCTCTTGGGACTCGTACACAGTGACGTGTGCGGTCCTGTTAGTGTATATGCCCTAGAGGCCATTACTGTATCATACTAGTATGTATATTACTTGATGGAAGCTTGGGATATTCACAGTTATACAGACAATCTTGCTCAATATAGTAGTATGCTACTTGGTTTGTCTCTGCTTTAATGTGTACATGTGTGTTTATTTATTATATCACCTATACGCATTAGTAGAGCCCTTAGGATCTTTGCTTGATTACCGGCGTTGTGATGGCGATCACACTCGTGGGGGCTGGGTAATCTACAAGCACATCCTTATACACGTCCCTGGTCGTGGGAGTATCGAGATAGGGCATCGATGCTCCGGAGTAGACTAGCGTATGCGCTTCTCATCCCAGCACGGGAGACGGTCTGTCCCACAGCCGTCAGTACGTCGTACTTGAGATAGTATGCGGGTGCTCGTTGGGTTACGAGTACACTGGACAGGACTCGTCGGGAACTGATGGTTGGTATTATACCTATCGTCAGTTATCAGTTCCCAGGTGACATGAGTACAGCTTAGTCCGCTGACTTGACACTGTCACTTCGCCTCGAGTGTGTTCCCACTGTTCTTTGATTACTACCCTACCACGGCTCTACTGAGTCGTGCAAACAGGTAGTAGTTGGGAGCAGTCCCGAAGCACTTGGAGGCAGTGACGGTTAGACAGGATTCGTCTCTCCCGGTATTGGGGGTTGACATCGCGCTGTGTCTAGGAGAGCCATTACACAAGTAGTCCCTGGCCAGGGCAAGCGAGATGTACTGGTAGGTTCCAGTGTTATCTCAGGGTGTATTGGGCTTCACTCCGACACGACTTGTACCGCTATTAGGGGACTGACGTTTACCGCCCCCCTAGGCCCGCCATGCGATGCATCAGACGAACAGACCGGACTGTACGGAGAATGTCACATTCAGACTCAGTAGGAGTTCAGATGGGGTTTCACCTCGTCAGCCTTCTTGTCGGCATCTACCTGGGGACCGTTACGCACAGCTAGTGCCGCTTGCGGTCTGTGGTTAAACCCACTGCCAGCGTAGTGTCGAGTCTTTAGAGTCCCACACAGAGGGTATTCGCCTCTGGGCAAAACAGAGTAGAGGTCGCATGGTTTTGCGACAGGGTTCGTTCTCATCCGCGCACTTGTGCACGTTTGGAGTCCGGACGGATTATACTGGCTGGCTCTGGTTTGAGCCAGATACTGGTATATATATATTTGGGGTTGCTTTTATATCTTGGTATTCTTGTTCCTCGGAACGAGAATGCAGGTGTGTATGCACAGTTGCTTGAGGCGGAGGATGAGGTATTTCATTAGGGTTTCGGAACGGGTGCGTATGCACAGTTGACAGTTATCTTTTTCCAAACCCTAATGGATTTATGAATTATCTATTAATAATAGTAATTAAATGAGAATTATGTTATGGTTGATTTTGTTGACTTGTTGACCATGGTTGACTTATTGACCATGGTTGAATGTTGACCACCATCATGCTTTAAAAAGTCCTCCTTGATTCATGCTTACATGAAGCATGGTAGTGGTCATTCCAAATTGCCATCAACTATTCTCATTTTGAATTATTATCATTTAGATAATTCTTTTTCTTTTTGATATGGTTGCAAAAAGAAAAAGAGAGCTCATTCTTTCATATCCATTCTCTCTCCTCTCTTCATCTTCTTCTTCCTCTAGCTCAAGGTGATTCCTTCTCATGTGTTGAGATTCCTTCACCTTGAAAAGAAAACAACCCCTAAACACTCTCTACTCTCTCTAGGGTTCAAGGTTTAGCAAGCCCGAAACCCTAGTTCACTCAAAGATCGAGGAAGAGCCCAAAGGTCGAACCTTCGAGGTGGATCCATCTTCGACGGAAAAAGGCGACGAGAAGAGAACCATTCAAGCTACTACAAAGAACAAGAAAGAAGAACCACAACAAGAAGAGAAGGAGTTCAAGTTTAGGTATAACCATCATCATAGTAGCTAACTCTCTTTAGCAAGTAAGCTAGTTTAGTTTAGCAAAGATCCGGCTTTTACGGTCCATGTTACAAAGTTTAGAAAAAATTTTGATTTACCGTTTCCGCAACCCCGAAAGTACCGGGAGAGGTAACGTGGACCTAACAGTGGTATCAGAGCCTAACTAAACTTAAACTAGCTTGGTAGCGAAGTGTATGGAAGTTCGAAACCGAAAAATCGCAAAACCGGAAAAACCAAAACCCTAAGTTTCTGTTAAATTGTTTTCTGCTCTAAATGAAAAACTTTATACTTGTAAATTCGTCTCAGGGTTTTGTTTGAACACAGAAGAAAAACGATGACCTAATTCATTTGAACCGCCGCGCTTCCGCGGCACGAGGTAGGAATGTGCCGCGGAAGCGCCGCAGGTTGGTTTCCTCTCTTCATCGTTTTTCGTGCAGTGTTCTTCTGGTGGGATTTTGGGATTTTTCAGATATATTATATGTGCCCAGATTTTCCAGAACTGAAATTCACTTTTGGGGTCCTATAATTCCGTATTTTTTTCGAACTTCACTGCACTTTGGCTATGATGGTTATATCTGTGTTGCTTGCATGTATTGAACGTCGGCTAATCGCTATAAGTCGATTAGTCGGGGTTATACATGATCTGTGTTTGATATTGGAATGTGTATATAAATATGTTGGATTGTCGCGGGTGAATAGCCGGGGGTTGTGAGACGAGGGTTTTCTTTTCTTGCAATTCATGTAAATTTGTAAATTGATGTAATAATTATTTGTATGGCCGCACAACCGGGAAGGGGTTGTAGCCGTCATTGTATAATTTCTTTTTACTGTTTTTGCCCCTAGGATAGACCCATGGAGGGATGCACAAACTACCGGGTATGCCGAAGTGTCGAGTGGCCTACTCATGGAGATGAGGGAGGTTGCTACGCTTCGGGTACTTGGCGGGTAGTTTGCCGCACCCGTAGGGGTCTAGGGTGGGGTTTTGGCTATTCACCGCGACCGTGTTATCTGTTTTTTTGTTACAGGCTCGTACAAATTACAGATTGCTAGTATATCCAATGTATTTATCTGTGATCTGAAATGTTTATCATTGCAGTATATCTATATATGATATTATTTAGGCGTTGCTTATGTTTTACAGACGCGCTAGCCCAGCCCCCGCTCTGTCGTTAGTTAAGTAACCTAACGGGTAATGACGGGGCCCCGTGGCGAATGCGAATGGCATAAGCGTACGTCATATTTTGGTTGTTTTCTGCAATGGTAGGATTAAATGATGGGACGCATTAAAAGAACTAATGCAAGAATATCACGCATTAAAAGAACTAATGCAAGAAAATAAACCTAAAAGACGTTGTTGGAACAAGTTTTTCAAAAAGCTGTTATTACAAGGACGTTCATTTTTGTTTTGCATCGCGGTATTCGGTTATGAATACCCAGCACCTCAGTCGACGAGGCAAGGGCCGAGATCCCTTCACCGGGAGTGACCCCTTGGACAAAAGTTTGCGTCAGGGTAATAACTTCACTATAGTCGATTATTCTTGCTTTGCATCGAGATATTTATTTTGTAATATCCTGCACCTCATTCGACGAGGAAAGAGCCGAGATCCCTTCACAGGGAGTGACCTCTTTAGCAAAAAGTTTTTCGCCACTATATTTTCAAAAAGGTGTATCACGTTCCTTCAACGACATCAAGTTCATTACGTTAACGGGTTTTTCGCCAAAAACCCAGCCGTAGCCCTCCGTCATTTCCTACAAGTACTACTCAGTATTCGAGCTACGTATTTTGGCATTGTCAAGGCGTAGTGATCGGTAGCTAAGTATTGCTTGTTTGCAACCTTGTTTTTCAGATTATTTAGGACAGTCGCATAGCTATGTTGGCATTGTCAAGAGTTGTGCGGGTGGGTCTAAGTTAATCAAGATAATGACGGGCCGAACTTGACTAACAGTTCATGATATGTTGGCATTGTCAAGGTCATGAATCGTTAGGGGCAAAAACCGCATCGGGAGTTTCAAAAGAACTGAAACTTGCAGACTTAGCATACCTTCTGGAGTGTGGTGACTAGAGTGGATTCCATCTAGGTTATCACACAATGACAGTTGGATCCCGATCCCACTGATGAGTTGGTTTACTCTCGGGAGATTATTTCACTTAACGATCAATGCTATAAACCTAGTAGGTGTCTAGAAAGGTGTTAGCGGGGTTACGCCCCCAGGGAAAAGAGGTTCTTTAATTAAGGAACTTCGCGAAAGCGTTGGAAAACCTCCCTCGAAGTACCGACACTAGCCTGGCTGAAAGGTTAAGCAAGTATTGTAACGTGAATTAAAACCCGGCTAGTTCTTCTTTTAAAAGGTTTTAAGAAGGATTTGAGGAAACAGTGGGAGACACCCTGGTTAGATAAATTAATAAACCAATCTAATCTTGCACGAGCATACGCTGAGTGTTTCTTTTCTCTCTCTCCAGGCAGCAACCTTTTCACGCCCTAATCAAGATAATAAAATGTATCGCTTGACCGATCCGAATTCTTATTCGGGACTGGGGAAAGTTGGTTCAGCTCTAACTTATGACAACAGTCATGAGTATGAGAATGGGAAAGAGGAAAGTATGGATTTCCAGGATACCCAGTTGAAGAAGAAGCATGGTTTTGCATCTACTTCAGGTGTTCTTGTAATTGAGAACTGTTTTACGGTCAGCCCTACCTCCTGGGTACTTGATACCGGATCAGGATCTCATATCTGTAATTTATTGCAAGGACTGAGAAAAAGTAGGAAAGTTGCACCGGGTGATATGTCGCTCAGAGTAGCGAACGGAGCACAAGTTAATGCGGCAGCCGTCGGTGAATATCACCTAGTATTGCCAAATGGCAAGACTATGATTTTGAACGATTGCTACTATGTACCCTCCATGGTTTGCAACATCATATCAGTTTCTTTACTCGATAAAGATAGATATAAGTTTGTTCTTGAAAAGAATATCATGAACATTTACCTTGATAAGGTACTGGTTGCAGAGGGTACACTGTTTAATGGTATCTACGTTCTAAATCAGAATACAGTTCTCAATATACAAAACACACGCAAGAGGAAGAATTCAGATCCGAATGAATCCTACTTGTGGCATTGTAGACTTGGTCATATCGGAGAGAAAAGACTGAGTAAGTTGCATAAAGATGGACTCTTGAATGCGTTCGAGTTTTCATCTTATGAAACTTGTCAGTCTTGTCTCAAAGGGAAGATGACCAAATCTCCATTCACCGGACATGGAGAAAGAGCAAAAGAGCTCTTGGGACTCATACACAGTGATGTGTGTGGTCCGATGTCTATACTTGCAAGGGGTGGGTTCTCGTACTTCATCACATTCACTGACGATCTCTCTAGGTTCGGATATGTGTATCTGATGAAACACAAATCTGAAACTTTTGAGAAATTCAAGGAATTCAGAAACGAAGTAGAGAACCAGACAGGCAAAAGTATCAAGATCCTCCGGTCTGATAGAGGAGGGGAGTACTTAAGCACGGAATTCCGAGATTACTTAAAAGAGAATGGTATTCTCTCTCAGCTCACTCCTCCTTATACACCACAGCACAATGGTGTATCGGAGAGAAGGAATCGTACCCTATTGGATATGGTTCGATCCATGATGAGTGATGCTGAGTTACCTCTTTCATTCTGGGGACTTGCGCTAGATACAGCGGCATACTTACTGAATCAGGTTTCGTCTAAATCCGTGCCTAAGACTCCATATGAAATATGGAGTGGAAAGAAACCATATCTAGAACGGATTAAGATATGGGGCTGTCCGGCCTATGTAAAAGTACAAAAACCAGACAAGCTTGAGGCACGGTCAGTTTTATGTAAATTTGTGGGATATCCTAGAAATTCTCTGGGATATCTGTTCTACCACACTGAGGAACAGAAGGTGTTCGTTGCTCGCCGCGCCACCTTTTTAGAGTGGCAATTTCTTGCAAAAGAAATAAGTGGGAGCACGGTAGAACTGGATGAAATATCTGATCCACAAACTCAAACTGAGGATTTAGCAGAACCAGAAAATTCAGTGACCCCAAACGAACCTCAGCCACTCCGCAGATCTGGTAGGATTTCTCATCCGCCCGAGAGATACTACGGTTTTCTCATAGACGGGGATCGAGAGGATTGCATCTTGGAAGAAGATGACCCTACCAGTTTCAGGCAGGCCATTATCAGTAGGGACTCTGATAAGTGGCAGGAAGCAATGCAATCTGAAATGGAGTCCATGTACGCCAATAAAGTGTGGACCATGGATATTGCTCCACCTGGGGTAAAACCCGTTGGATGCAAATGGATCTACAAAAGGAAACTTGGTGTAGATGGGCAGGTGGAAACCTATAAAGCTAGACTCGTTGCAAAAGGTTTTCGTCAAAGACCTGGTTTGGACTATGATGAGACTTTTTCTCCGGTGGCTATGCTCAAATCCATTCGGATCTTACTTGCCATTGCTGCCTTCCATGACTATGAAATCTGGCAGATGGATGTTAAGACGGCTTTCCTAAACGGTAGTTTGGAAGAGTGCGTTTACATGGATCAACCAGAAGGTTTCGTAGACAGTGGGAGCAGCGGAAGGGTGTGCAAGTTGCTTAAATCCATTTATGGATTAAAGCAGGCATCGCGGAGCTGGAACATCTGTTTTGATGAGGCAATCAAGGAATTTGATTTCATCAAGAACGAAGATGAACCCTGTGTATATAAGAAGATTGTAGGACGAACTGTCGTATTCCTAGTCTTGTACGTGGACGACATTCTTTTGATAGGAAATGACATTCCTATGCTACAATCGGTCAAGCTGTTTTTGTCACAAAGGTTCTCCATGAAGGACCTGGGTGATGCCTCGTACATTCTGGGGATCAAGATCTATAGAGATAGATCCAAGAAACTATTGGGACTTTCGCAGTCCAGGTACATAGAGACCGTACTAAAGAGATTTAGTATGGAGGGTTCCAAGCGCGGTAACATACCCGCATTGCACGGAATTACCCTCTCCAAGAAGATGTCTCCTAAGACTGACGAGGAGAGGGCTCGCATGAGCACTATACCCTACGCTTCGGCGGTAGGATCTATAATGTATGCGATGCTATGTACAAGACCAGATGTAGCTTACGCGTTGAGCACGGTAAGCCGGTATCAGTCAGACCCAGGGGAGGACCACTGGAAAGCAGTGAAGAACATTCTCAAGTACCTGAGAAGGACTAAGGAGATGTTCCTGGTTTACGGTAATGGAGACCTCAGGGTCGAGTCCTTTACCGATTCAAGCTTCCAGAGTGACAAAGATGACAGCAAGTCTATCTCGGGTTTTGTGTTTACCCTCAACGGAGGGGCGGTATGTTGGAGGAGTTCCAAGCAGGATACCGTCGCAGACTCGACGATGGAGGCTGAATACATTGCTGCAAGCGATGCCGCAAAAGAGGCGGTCTGGATTAAGAAGTTCATTAGTGAACTTCAGGTGGTTCCGTCCATTGTTGACCCAATACCTTTGTATTGCGATAACAATGGGGCTATAGCTTTAGCGAAGGAACCAAGGTCCCATCAGAAATCCAGGCACATCTTAAGGCGGTATCACCTGATCAGGGAGATCATTGATCGACAGGAGATCGAGGTGCGGAGAGTGGATACAAAGGACAACACTGCGGACCCATTCACAAAGGCTTTACCCCAGACTCAGTTCGAGCGGCTGATCGAGATGATAGGTCTTCGATACGCCAGTACATGGCCTTAGTGCAAGTGGGAGATTGTTAGTGTATATGCCCTAGAGGCCATTACTGTATCATACTAGTATGTATATTACTTGATGGAAGCTTGGGATATTCACAGTTGTACAGACAATCTTGCTCAATATAGTAGTATGCTACTTGGTTTGTCTCTGCTTTAATGTGTACATGTGTGTTTATTTATTATATCACCTATACGCATTAGTAGAGCCCTTAGGATCTTTGCTTGATTACCGGCGTTGTGATGGCGATCACACTCGTGGGGGCTGGGTAATCTACAAGCACATCCTTATACACGTCCCTGGTCGTGGGAGTATCGAGATAGGGCATCGATGCTCCGGAGTAGACTAGCATATGCACTTCTCATCCCAGCACGGGAGACGGTCTGTCCCACAGCCGTCAGTACGTCGTACTTGAGATAGTATGCGGGTGCTCGTTGGGTTACGAGTACACTGGACAGGACTCGTCGGGAACTGATGGTTGGTATTATACCTATCGTCAGTTATCAGTTCCCAGGTGACATGAGTACAGCTTAGTCCGCTGACTTGACACTGTCACTTCGCCTCGAGTGTGTTCCCACTGTTCTTTGATTACTACCCTACCACGGCTCTACTGAGTCGTGCAAACAGGTAGTAGTTGGGAGCAGTCCCGAAGCACTTGGAGGCAGTGACGGTTAGACAGGATTCGTCTCTCCCGGTATTGGGGGTTGACATCGCGCTGTGTCTAGGAGAGCCATTACACAAGTAGTCCCTGGCCAGGGCAAGCGAGATGTACTGGTAGGTTCCAGTGTTATCTCAGGGTGTATTGGGCTTCACTCCGACACGACTTGTACCGCTATTAGGGGACTGACGTTTACCGCCCCCCTAGGCCCGCCATGCGATGCATCAGACGAACAGACCGGACTGTACGGAGAATGTCACATTCAGACTCAGTAGGAGTTCAGATGGGGTTTCACCTCGTCAGCCTTCTTGTCGGCATCTACCTGGGGACCGTTACGCACAGCTAGTGCCGCTTGCGGTCTGTGGTTAAACCCACTGCCAGCGTAGTGTCGAGTCTTTAGAGTCCCACACAGAGGGTATTCGCCTCTGGGCAAAACAGAGTAGAGGTCGCATGGTTTTGCGACAGGGTTCGTTCTCATCCGCGCACTTGTGCACGTTTGGAGTCCGGACGGATTATACTGGCTGGCTCTGGTTTGAGCCAGATACTGGTATATATATATTTGGGGTTGCTTTTATATCTTGGTATTCTTGTTCCTCGGAACGAGAATGCAGGTGTGTATGCACAGTTGCTTGAGGCGGAGGATGAGGTATTTCATTAGGGTTTCGGAACGGGTGCGTATGCACAGTTGACAGTTATCTTTTTCCAAACCCTAATGGATTTATGAATTATCTATTAATAATAGTAATTAAATGAGAATTATGTTATGGTTGATTTTGTTGACTTGTTGACCATGGTTGACTTATTGACCATGGTTGAATGTTGACCACCATCATGCTTTAAAAAGTCCTCCTTGATTCATGCTTACATGAAGCATGGTAGTGGTCATTCCAAATTGCCATCAACTATTCTCATTTTGAATTATTATCATTTAGATAATTCTTTTTCTTTTTGATATGGTTGCAAAAAGAAAAAGAGAGCTCATTCTTTCATATCCATTCTCTCTCCTCTCTTCATCTTCTTCTTCCTCTAGCTCAAGGTGATTCCTTCTCATGTGTTGAGATTCCTTCACCTTGAAAAGAAAACAACCCCTAAACACTCTCTACTCTCTCTAGGGTTCAAGGTTTAGCAAGCCCGAAACCCTAGTTCACTCAAAGATCGAGGAAGAGCCCAAAGGTCGAACCTTCGAGGTGGATCCATCTTCGACGGAAAAAGGCGACGAGAAGAGAACCATTCAAGCTACTACAAAGAACAAGAAAGAAGAACCACAACAAGAAGAGAAGGAGTTCAAGTTTAGGTATAACCATCATCATAGTAGCTAACTCTCTTTAGCAAGTAAGCTAGTTTAGTTTAGCAAAGATCCGGCTTTTACGGTCCATGTTACAAAGTTTAGAAAAAATTTTGATTTACCGTTTCCGCAACCCCGAAAGTACCGGGAGAGGTAACGTGGACCTAACAGGTCCAATGTCTACACATGCCCGAAGCGGACATTCTTACTTCATTACTTTTACGGATGACTTCTCAAGGTACGGTTATGTCTTCTTGATGAAACATAAGTCCGAGGCCTTTGGAAAATTCCAGGAGTATAAGAATGAAGTAGAGAAACAGACCGGCAAAAGTATTAAGATTCTAAGATCGGATCGAGGTGGAGAATACTTAAGTGCCGAATTCCTGAATTACTTAAAAGAGAATGGTATTCTCTCTCAGCTTACTCCTCCATACACTCCGCAACATAATGGTGTATCGGAGAGACGGAACCGAACCCTATTGGATATGGTTCGGTCCATGATGAGTAACGCTGAGTTACCGCGATCATTCTGGGGATATGCACTAGAAGCAGCTGCGTATCTCTTGAACAAGGCTCCCACCAAGACTGTGCCTACCACCCCATATGAGATATGGACTGGGAAGAAACCCTGTCTAAAGTATCTCAAGGTATGGGGATGTCCAGCTTTTGTAAAGAAGCAGCATGCGGACAAGCTTGAGGCACGTTCAGTACAGTGTAAGTTTGTGGGATACCCAAGGAACTCCAGGGGGTATCTTTTCTATTCCGCTGAGGAACAAAAGGTTTTTGTTTCTCAGCATGCCCGCTTCTTGGAAACTGAGTTTTTGGAAACCCAGATAAGTGGGAGCACAATAGAACTGGAAGAAGTTCCAGAACCACAGACTGTTACTGAAAGCTTAGTGGAACCAGAGGGTTCAACAGAACAGGACATTCCTGCGCCACTCCGCAGGAGTAGTAGGCAGTCTCATCCGCCCGAGAGATACTACGGTTTTCTCATAGACGGGGATAGAGAGGATTGCATCATAGATTATGATGAGCCTACTAGCTTCCAGCAGGCCGTTCAGAGCGTTGACTCAGTGAAATGGCTGGATGCAATGCGGACCGAAATGGAGTCCATGTACACCAACAAGGTATGGACGTTGGACATTGCTCCAGACGGGGTAAAACCCGTAGGATGCAAGTGGATCTTCAAAAGGAAGATTGGTGTAGATGGACAGGTTGAGACCTATAAAGCTAGGCTGGTAGCAAAGGGTTTTCGTCAAAGACCTGGCTTGGACTATGACGAAACCTTTTCTCCAGTAGCCATGCTGAAATCCATTCGGATCTTTCTTGCCATTGCTGCCTTCCACGATTATGAGATCTGGCAAATGGACGTAAAGACAGCTTTTCTAAATGGAAATTTAGAGGAGTGTGTCTATATGGACCAGCCAGAGGGTTTCATTCAGAGTGGGAGCAGCGGAAAGGTGTGCAAGTTGCTTAAGTCCATCTATGGACTAAAGCAGGCATCGCGGAGTTGGAACATCTGCTTTGATGAGACGGTCAAAGAATTTGGCTTTATCAAAAATCCAGATGAACCATGCATCTATAGTAGATTTGTAGCGAGAACTGTAGTATTCCTCGTTTTATACGTGGATGACATTCACTTAATAGGAAATGACATTCCTATGCTACAATCTGTCAAGGGGTTCTTGTCACACAGGTTCTCTATGAAAGACCTGGGTGATGCCTCATACATTCTGGGTATCCGGATCTACCGTGACAGATCCAAGAGGATATTAGGACTTTCGCAGTCCAGGTACATCGACACCATACTGAAGAGGTTCAGTATGGAAGATTCCAAGCGCGGTAACCTACCGGCTTGTCACGGGATCACCCTCTCTAAAGAGATGTCTCCCAAGACTGATTTAGAGAGGGATCGCATGTCTATTATACCCTACGCTTCTGCGGTAGGCTCTATAATGTATGCGATGTTGTGTACCAGACCGGATGTAGCTTATGCACTGAGTGTGGTAAGCCGGTATCAGTCTAACCCTGGGGAGAAACACTGGATAGCGGTAAAGAACATTCTCAAGTACCTGAGAAGGACTAAGGAGATGTTCTTGGTATATGGCGGAAAAGACCTCCAGATCGAGGCCTTTGCTGACTCCAGCTTCCAGAGTGACAAGGATGATTCCAAGTCCATGTCGGGTTTTGTCTTTACCCTCAATGGAGGGGCGGTGTGTTGGAAGAGTTCCAAACAAGAAACCGTTGCAGACTCGACGATGGAAGCGGAATAAATCGCTGCATCTGATGCCGCAAAACAAGCTGTCTGGATGAGGAAGTTCTTGAAAGAACTTCAGGTGGTTCCGTCCATTGTTGATCCAATACCTCTGTATTGCGACAACAACGGGGCTATAGCTTTAGCGAAGGAACCCAGGTCCCATCAGAGATCCAGGCACATCTTAAGGCGGTATCACCTGATCAGGGAGATCGTAGATCGCCAGGAGATCGAGGTTCGGAGAGTCGCTTCAGAAGATAACACTGCAGATCCATTCACCAAGGCCCTGCCCCAGACTCAGTTCGAGCGGCTGATCGAGATGATAGGTCTTCGATACGCCAGTACATGGCCTTAGTGCAAGTGGGAGATTGTTAGTGTATATGCCCTAGAGGCCATTACTGTATCATACTAGTTTGTATATTACTTAATGGATGCTTGGGATATTCACCTTGTATATACAATCTTGCTCAAAATAGTAGTATGCTACTTGGTTTGTTTCTACTTCAATGTGTACTTGTGTTTATTTCAGTATATCACTTATACGCATTAGTGGAGCCCTTAGGATCTTTGCTTGATTACCAGCGTTGTGATGGCAGTCACACTAGTGGGGGCTGGGTAATCTATAAGCACATCCTTATTCAGGTCCCTGGTCGCAGGACTATCGAGACAGGGCATCGATACTCCGGAGTAGACCAGCGCATGCACTTCTCATCCCAGTGTGGGAGACGGTCTGTCCCACAGCCGTCAGTACGTCGTACTTGAGATAGTATGCGGGTGCTCGTTAGGTTACGGGTACACTGGACAGGACTCGTAGGGAACTGACTAGTTGGTATTATACCTATCGTCAGTTATCAGTTCCCAGGTGACATGAGTACAGCTTAGTCCGCTGACTTGACACTGTCACTTCGCCTCGGGTGTGTTCCCACTGTACTTTGATCACTACCCTACCACGGCTCAAAGGAGTCGTGCAAACAGGTGGTGGTTGGGTGCAGTCCCGAAGCACTTGGAGGCAGTGACGGTTAGACAGGATTCGTCTCTCCCGGTATTGGGGGTTGACATCGCGCTGTGTCTAGGAGAGCCATTACACGAGTAGTCCCTGGCCAGGGCAAACGAGATATACTGGTAGGTTTCCAGTGTTATCTCAGGGTGTTTTGGGGTTCGCTCCGGCACGACTTGTACCGCTATTGGGGGACTGACGTTTACCGCCCCCTAGGCCCGCCATGCGATGTATCAGACGAACAGACCGGACTGTACGGAGAATGTCACACTCAGGCTCAGTAGGAGTTCAGATGGGTTTCGCCTCGTCGGTCTTCTTGTCGGCATTACCTGGGGACCGTTACGCACAGCTAGTGCCGCTTGCGGTCTGTGGTTAAACCCACTGCCAGCGTAGTGTCGAGTCTTTAGAGTCCCACACAGAAAGCTTTTCGCCTTTAGGCAAAAGAGTAGGGGTCGCATGGTATTGCGACAGGTCGCATGGTTTTGCGACAGGGTTCGGTCACATCCGTGCACTTGTGCACGTACAGTGTCCGGACAGTTTACACTAGCGGGCTTTGGTTTAAGCCAGATCCTAGTGTACCTTATGGGATTGGATTTATCCAGTTTGCATTCGTGTTCCTCGGAACGCGGATGCGGGTGTGTATGCACAGTTGACAGGGAGGCAGAGGCAGCGGATTCTCATTAGGGTTGTTGACAGTTGACCGTTGACTTTTTGACTTTTTGCTCAACCCTAATGAGAATATGATATGCGATTAACTATTATATTAATTAAGTATTATGGTGACTTGGTTGTTGACTTTTGTTGACCTTGTTGACTTGTTGACTTTTGTTGACTTGTTGACTTTGTTGACCGGTTGACTAGGCTTGACTAGTTGACCATCATGATAACCATGGTTATCATTTCATGCCAAAGACTTTTTCTTGCTTGTTCATTTGAGTAAAATGAGTGCATGACATGATAAGGTTATGGTTACTTCAACCATCACATAAGACTTTTGTTGATATGATGAGTTATCATTGCTTTGGATTATGAGAGGGTGAGAGACAAAATACTTGCTTAATTCTTTCTTGCTCATTCTCTCTCTTGTTCTTGAGCTCTCCTCTTGCTCTCACCCTCAACCTCTTGCTCCCTCTCTTGATCTATGGTTCTCTTGTCTCATGAGTTGAGAATCAAGAACCATAGATAAAATCCCATTCTAAATCATCTCTACTCATTCTAGTTCACTAGGTTTAGCAAACCAAGTGAACTAGTTTCTTCAAAGAACGAAGAAGGAGCTAAAGGTTGGAGCTTTCAAGTGGATCTATCTTCGGCGTACAGAGACAACGAGAAGGAGCCATCGAACCACCATCGGAGCTTGAAGAGAAGGAGTTCAAGTTTAGGTATAACCATCTTCATCCGAGTAGTTAAATATCTTTAGCTTAGTATGCTAGTTTTAGTTTAGGTAAAGATCCCGACCTAGCTTAGTCCATGTTGCCTCTTGCGTTAAAATTTTGATTTTATACCGTTTCCGCCTCCCCGTAAGAACCGGGGGTCGCAACGTGGACTTAC
The DNA here is from genome assembly GCA_030015575.1 of Agapanthus africanus. Taxonomy (NCBI): domain Eukaryota; kingdom Viridiplantae; phylum Streptophyta; class Magnoliopsida; order Asparagales; family Amaryllidaceae; genus Agapanthus; species Agapanthus africanus. Next base: position 821,877,838 of record CM057338.1, on the reverse strand, counting down.
AGACCGGCACTTAAACTACGAACGTCTCGAGGCGTACGTAATCTAAGTAAACCGAAAACCCAGAAATCCAAACCAACAAAAGTAGTAGAGTGCAGGAAAAACCAACTTAAAGCAAGTAGTTTCAATAGCATAAGCCGAATTATGCGGTTTTTAAAAACATCAAAAATTTACTGAAAATTTCGGCAGAGTCTCCTTTGTAAATACTGGCCCCCAAACGGGATACAACATGAATAGTATACGAAATCAAGAAAAAGGCATCCCCAAGCGGGAGCTAGCTCTTCGTCAATCGACGGTCACAACCACACAAGCAATATAATATACAACGCCAACGGCGAGGATCAAAACTCAAAAGGAAAACTCAAAACCACCAAATATATAACGAGCGACTCTAAGGTAGAAAGAATAAACAACCCTGGTCTCTATCTCAATAAATACATGTTTGGTTGATGGAATTTACTAGATACAACTGAATAATATTATACAAGGTAATATGATGGGTACGATACAAGAAAAACCCACCTACTAGCAAGTCACCCGAATGAAACTGAGCCCGCAAAGCCGTAATGAAACCTGTACTGCAAAACCTGCAAGAAACTGGGGCACAACGGGGGTGAGTTGCCAACTCGTGAATAGAAAAACATCTACGCACAGAAATCGCATAAATAACGCAATCCTAGGTCAATGATCATAATATGTCCTCAAATATAGGAATAACACGTAGCCTATAACAAGGCTAGGGTAAATATCTAACCCGAGTGTAATCTCATGTGCCCGTGTCAGTGCCTCAGGTAGCAATATATCATATGAATGAGGTATGAATGCATGAAAACAGAATACATGTAAATGAAGAACTGTTTTCATAAATTAGTGAGATTTCCTTTGTATTTTTAAACTGAGGTATCATAAATGAAATCAGTATCAACAGTGTCTAGTATCGACACAAAACATAAATCTCAATGTCTCGAAATATCAATGTCTCAATCTCAATATCTAGGGCGTCGTCAGTCCAGACCGGCCCCTACCATCCATCTCAAGACCACGACGGTATCCTCCGGATATCCGACGTGTCGGGTAATATCACCGGTAGGTAGTGCTCCCCAGCCAGGCTCAACGTCAACACCACATTCCTCTTGCCCCGGGGTACCATACCGGGCCCACCATGTACCCGAAACGGTTCCTCCACTCCTCGAATCGGGTCTCGAAATCCATCAGCAAACTCATGGTGGACGACTCATACATCATGGGAAAACCGCACTTTTTATTTTAAAAGGGAGAAAGGGTTTATTTATGTTTTTGCGGTTTTCCTCCAAATCCAAGAAATCTCATGAAATCTGAATCCAAGTCATCAATAGCATGTAAACAGTGAATATAGGCATGAGAATCCATGAATGCGACACAACAGTGAATAATAACATGCATGAAGTAGTAGGCAATAACTACAATGTCTAACTAGCATATAAGGCAAGTACACTAATATCATGTCTAAACTATTAGCTAACAACCTATGTCAAATGAAATAGTATTTTCTAAAGTGTTCGTGACATGTCAATTACCGATGAAGATGTGTGTGAGCCGGCAAGTAAGTGTACGTGGTATATACGCGTCATCGGTAATGGTGCTGGTGTCCTAACAGCATGATATTAATAATGCAATAAGAAATTATAATATAAGTATGCGATGCGGAGCGAACAGTAAAAATGAGCGGGAGCTGAATACTAGACGCAACTATAACTAATCTGCACTAATCTAATATAAGTCCTACAAATGGTGCCTTTTGAAATAACACGAATCATGGGGTTTTGAAAATAGGGGCTACGGTGTTTTTTAAGAAAAGATACGTTTTTTTGAAATATCCGTAGAATCCCTTGACCTGTCTTTTAAAATACGCATGATTCGTAAGCTTTGAAATAGGTAAGAATCGAATCTAATCTAACAACTAAACTAAGCTAAAGGGCTAAGCTAACAAGCTGGACTACAGGTAAGGAAACCGCCTAACGTCTGAGTCGATACATATACATACCTGTATATATATTAGTCGGTGATCCCGCCTCAATAATATCATATCCGATACCATATCTATAATCAGACATCCCAAGTCAAGAGTGCGGATCAATCATCAAGATATAGCTCGTACGTAAATCCGTCGTACGGCATCCTCCAATTCTGGGTACGGGTCAAAATCACATTCATCATACTATTCACCTGGTATCCTCTTTATCAATATTATGATCTGGTACTGATCTACGTCTAGTACAATACTGATATCGCCTAAGTATGCATGCACGTGTGTAAAAACTACGTCAAGAACCTGCTACAACGTCATGTCGTATCTCAAATACGAACCCCACTATATCACCGATCTCACGGCCTCAAATCAAATCTCATCGACTCATCATAAATCCCAAGTACTATCCTCAAATCCGTATGTGAACACACAGTCCCATACCTATGTGAACACATAACTATATATTCCCGAATAAGCACAAAAGAAAGAAGAAAGTATGCAAGTATGCGTGGGTGTGTGCAAGTGTGGTGCGACCGCTACTCTAGGGTTTCGCGACACTCAATCATCCAAGAACACCAAATATCCATATTTATCATCAATAACTCAAACAATATATAACCAATATATATATATATATGTGTGTATACGTGTCCGTATACATCACCATGAACTGCGGGGGTGCTATACGCCATCCACCCGACTTCTCCCCGTAGATATAAATCTACTCACCTGGTCCTCGCTCGCCGGTGCCGACGTCGCCACGCGCTTGCTGGTCGTCTTGAAGTCTACATGGGGTACCTACATATCATAACGCACCGTATCGCATTAAAACTAAATTCGAAATCGAAACGGCATACGAAAATCAAATCGGCACGCGTATCACGCATAGGTCCAAACCTATCGCCTACGCATGCAAGAATAGTCAAACCAACCCTCGATGTCGATGTACAAACGTCAAACCATCGAGAAAAATCCAATCACACTCATTTGAACATTCCCGCACACTAATTTTAATATAAACTAGGTTAAAACTCACAAAAACCCCAAATTCACTTTAAAAGCCGTTTTTCCGAAAAACTAGCAAGCAAAATTACCCGTTTTAGTGCAAAACTCGATGTTTAAACAATTCTAGCGGCCATAATACTTATTAAATAACTTAAATAAGTCATAAAAACCATTTCCATAATTTAATCACATAAATTTGCATAATTTCCAAAATCCTAGATTGCAAAAATATCAATTTTAACACTTTTTATTGTAAAATTCACAATTTTACAATTAAACTTGGTTTTGCATATATTAAATGGTTAAACCACTCATGGAAACCTTAATGATGTGCTAAAAATCCTAACTAGATTTTAATCCCACCTTTTTATTTAATTTCTAAAACCTAGTTAGCAATTTAGCATAATTATCACCATTTTTAAACTAACAAATTAGCAACTAGTAACCAAATTAGATTTTGCATTCAATTACATGTTAATCCCCTCATTACAATCATAAGCTAATGATAAAGAACCTAATTTAATTCAAACCCTAGCTTCAATTCAAAATTCCCAATTGAATTTCCAAACATTCAATTAAACCCACAATTTAACACCTAATTAGCTTCATTAAGGAATTTAAATCAAAAAAATGAATAATGGGTCAAAAGTTATACCTCACAAACCATGATCAAACTTGAATTCTAGACCTCCATTTTGAAATCCTTGCACCAAGATCCATGCTAAAGGAGATGAGGGAAAATGGGTAGGAGGTGGATTTTGATTTGGATTTTTGCTTGATTTTTTGTGGATTTTTCAAGCATTTTTGAAGAACTTTTTTAAAGAGAAGGAGATGAAGAATGAAGGGCTGTTGGGGTTCAGATTTTGGCCAGAAAATGAGTGGGGGAGGAGAGAGAGGGAGGTGGAGAAAAATGGGGAGAAAGTCAAAGTCAATTCAAGGTCAAAAATCTAACTAATTTATCCATTTTCTTTTCTTTTCTTTCATTTCTTTTCCTTTGAAATTCAAGTGGGGAAAAAAAATGGGGGCTGCTGAATTTAGCTAAGGGGAGAAGTAAGTGGGGGTGTGTGGGTGTGGGCACGGGTGTGGGGTGATGAAAAATGATAAATACAATACCCCAAACATCCATTTACGCTAAAAAAAAGCCTTTTTTCTTCAATAATTTCTAAACCGTTTTGGCAAATGATTTCGTTCCAAAAACCACATGATAAATTTTTATTTAAAGTTTTATGATGCACAAAATTTGTTTCAACTCATTTCAATTTGTAATTTTCCCTAATTAAATGTATTAGTGACGGCTTAAAATAATAAAAAAATAATATTGTTTTCAGAAAATTTGAAATTTCACCAGCGGCTCAATAAACACCAAATAATAGCAATTACATAGGTAGAATATGTATATTTAATTTTTATAATAAGATATTTGTATTTTGACTTTTTACAGAAAACCCCTTTATTTTACCGATTTTTCGAAATTTCACCGAAACGATTTTCAAAACGCTACAGTATTATCCATTGGAAAATCATCCGTGTAGCCAGTACACGTATGTGATCGGAACCCTGCCGTAAAACCATATGGCCTCTACATCGTTTCGCTCGAAGCAGGGAAACCCTCTGTGAGGGGCTTTAAAGACTTGACAGTATGCTGGCAGTGGGTTTAACCATAAGTCCGTCAGCGGTACTAGCTGCACGTAACTGCTATCCAGATATCTGTCGATAAGAAGGCCGATGAGCAAACTCATCCAAACTCCTACTGAACTTATCTGTGACAATCTTCGTACGGTCTGGTCTGTTCGTCTAAGATACTCGCATATCAGACCTAGGGGGATGGTAAACGTCAGACCCCTAACAGCGCAATAAGTCATACCGGAGTAGAGCCCAATATACTCTTAGAAACTACTGGAATGCCTACCAGCAAATCTCGATTGCCCTGGCCTGGGACTTTGTGTAATGGCTTTCCGAACACAGTGCAATATCAACCCCCAATACTGGGAGAGACGAATCCTATCTAACCGCTACTGCACCAAGTGCTTCGGGACTACACCCAATTACTATTTGGTTGCACGACTCCTTTAAGCCGTGGTAAGATAGTAATCTAAGTGTAGTGGGAATACACTCGAGATGAATAGCGATGTCAAGTCAACGGACTAACCTGTACTAATGCCATCCGGGAACTGCTACCTGACGATAGGTATAATACCAACCAGAAGTTCCCAACGAGTCCGTCCAGTTTAACTCATAACCCAATGAGCACCTGTATACTATCTCCAGTACGACGTACTAATAGCTGTGGGACAGACCATCTCCCTTACTAGGATGAGAAGCGTCTAGGGACCGGTATAAGGATGTGCTTATAGACTACCCAGCCCTCACTAGTGTGACTGCCATCACAATGCTGGTAGTCAAGCAAAGATCTTAAGGGCTCTACCAATATGTATAAGCGATATGCTAAAAGAAACACATGCACATATTGAGATAAAATCAAATCAAGTAGTATACTACCATTTTGAGAAAGACTATTATTATAACTGTGAATATCTCGAGCTTCCAATATGTAATATACAATCCAGTATGATACAATAATGGCCTCTAGGGCATATATCACTAACAATAAGAGCATGGAACGAACGGACAAGGGGCACCAGGAATGGATTTAGCGTTGGAAAGCTTGCTTAAACTCCCAAATCCCATTCCTATATCTTTCTAATCCCTTCTACTTCCGATTATTCCGACATCATTTCAAGAATAAGCACAAGATTAATTTCTAACTCTACTAACTAACCCTAACCCTAATAATGTCTCTTTGAACATAAAATACAAACACTTAGGATAAAATTGAACAGATTTATACATTTTCACTTAACTCGTCTAAAATAAGAAAAAAAATGCGAACCATCTCCCAGTGGACGACTCGTACTCAACCGGCTAGCTACAAGCGACTTGATTGCGATAAGTAGAATAAGTAGAACACATAATATATCTCTAAGTTTTCTGCATCAATCAAATGGCACCGTTATCGGAGAGACGGTAATGTATTTCTTTCTTATTATTCGGGTTAATTTTCGTATATAAAAAAATAAAAATAAAAATAAAAACAAAAAAATAAAAACCATTTTGTTATTTTTTTTGATAATTTTTGTGCAAGTGTGTAGGCAAATCTGGAGCAAGTACAGTAATCAAATCAAGAAACAGAACCTTGGATATAGAAGAGTAGAAAGAGGGGAGTGCACAGAACAAGTTCGAAGCTCCAACTCAACTTTCCCACCGCTGATCCGCAGTCGAATGCATGGAGACGGCGGCGGTTCCGCGACCATATTATTGATTCAGAGCCTCAAATTTTTTGTATTTCTTCTCCTTGTCCAGAAACCTCTCTAATCTCCACTGAATTGTATTTTCTGCAGGTTTCATTGTACAAATTGCGGCGCTGCCAAATAATTCTTTTTTATATAGATTTTGATTGTTTTTTCACTTTACATAATTAATACGGACTTCAAGGGGCTTAAACACTAATTTAGATTGGGTGGGGATTTATCATCCTTTCTAAGACCCTACAAATCACAAAAAGTATACGCATTATCTTGAGTTAATAAAAAATGTCTAGACCAAACCTATAAGGACTTTTCGCGCTCATTTAAGACAAGTGAAGGTTGCGGAGAATCGGTCGTTTATCTAAACCTGACTTTGTGGTGCCTACGCTAGACAAGTGAGGAGGTAATTTTAAAAGTCCTGTCTCATGGTGATTCATGAACGGAACCCTCCTTACCTCACTTGTGCTTACCTGGCACAATTGGCAGTGAAGAGATGATTCGAGAGTTATCCTACAACTTATCGCTTGGAAGTCTAGAAGCGCCCTAGTTGGACTTTGATGACTCTAGCTCTAGGTGTTGTTTGTGCATATTGTGATTGTAATTGTGCTTGTTTAAAGTTTAGTCCTATAATTCCGTATTTTTTCAAAAACCAAACAAAAAATTTCAAAAATCAAAAAATTTATAAAAATCCGCCACCTTTCCACCCTCTCTCACTCTTTTCATATCATGGGTACCCCTCACCGACCAACTCTTGTCGAACTTTAGTAGCCTCAACCAGACATTTTATCATATGGTTCTTGCTTTAGTCGAACGTCAAATGATCCATTCACACCTAAAATTTCTTTGTAAGATCGGATAGACGCTTCTCGAAACAACACTTGGACACCGCAATCCACTTCGTATCAACCGTTTCAACCTCTCACACCTTCTTACATTGATACCTCTTTTGAGAGTCACGTGCCGATTCTAAAACCCATGTCCATTGCTGACAAAATTGAACAATCCTGTAGTCGATCTTTCGCTCCTTTCACCACTCCCAATTCGTTAGGACAACAATTCCAATCACCTTCTTATCAAGATGTTATCCTTTTATGCATCCTTTCAATTCCTATCAATTCTACCTAACATTTACACCTTCTTTAGACATTTCTTCTGAACATCCATTTGGGAGTTTCGCGTATCCAAAAGAATTTGATTTTTTTACTAAAACCCCTTCACAATCCATGTCTAGTCTTGAACAATCATTAGAAGAATTTAGGTAGTTTCGTACCGACAGATAAAGGAATTGAATGCGTTCATGGCCGTCCTTATACAACCTAACAAACCAGCAACTAGTTTCCAACTAGCTCAGCATTTTACAATGTATGATGTGGAATCGGACAATTTGATGATTTGAGTAGTGAAACATAGCAATCCACCCTTCAAAATCAAAGCTACCTATTCCTAATTGAATTCCACAGCTCCAATTTCAAAAATCTATCCAGTACGCCAAATTATTCACCGATTGAGGATAGCATATTTGATGAGTCATGCGACTATATAATGTTTAATTTACCCGATTTTGAAGGGTCCATTTTAAGTGAAACCACAACCACTCCCTTTGATATCTACACCTCCATTTAGAAACCATACACAACTAATTGAAAACCATTCTTTTGATGAGATGTCTGAGAAATTTAACTTTCACTTAATTGAGAACATCGATGCTGGGGATAACTTGGATGATGAACCCATAATTTTGGATGAGTTTTTCTCACCAATTCATCATGTCCTTTCAAATCCGTGTGGGTATCATCCCGAACCGTTAACTGTTTTTCCCGAACCCTATGTGTGTCTGGATATTGTTGATGATGAATGCATGGATGAGCTGAATTTTGAGGAGAATTTTGATGATATCATTGAGGATGAACCAGTTTTATTGGATGAGTCGGATTTTCTAATTCATCATGTCCCTTTCATCGACTGTGCACACCCTCCTGAACGTTTAACCAATACCATTTCTCGATCACTTCCCTCCATCCTTTCCATTGTTTCCACTTTGCAAGATGGCGTATCATCTTCATCTCCTACGTCTGATTCACCAAGTTCGGTCGGTCTATGTTTTCTTGCGAATCTTGAAAGGTTTGACCCCATTTCTCAACATGTTGATAGATTAGTACAATCTATGTTTACACTTCGATCATTACAAACTGTACTAATTTATTCAATCAATTTCCACTCTCAAGTTCGTATTCCATTTCTTTCTCCTCTCCCCCTATCCTTTCTTCTACCGAGACCGTATCTTATTTCCGTCCATGCACGGTCTCGTGTCTTCCTCATTTCTTTTCTCTACACATTCTTTCTTCAACCGTTGCATTATCATGATAATTTTTTAAATGGTTGGTATTAACTTTCGGCATGTGTAAGGCCTTGTATAGATTGAAATTGTTCTCTCCTCCCCAACTTTGAATTTCATCGCTTAAACAGTGGAAACACTGTTTCACTTAAGTTTGGGGGGATCTTTTTGTGTGTGTATATTTTGTTTGCATTTTCTTTTATAAAAACAAAAAACAAAAAAACAAAAACAGGAGAGCACCGATAAATTTTGACCCCTCCACAATTTTGACTCTCTTGGTTTAGCGTGACAGTGAGAACCTTGTCAAGTTTAAGTTTGGGCGTGTGCTCGATAAGCATTCTATCTTTGCATTCATGTGTATATTCTGCATTTACATACTTATTTAAAAACCCATAAAAACCGAAATTTTTTCCAAAACATAAAAACTTTGTCGTCAAGCTAGCTAGTAGGATAACTTAGATTTTATTCCGAAAATTTAACTTGATAGGTTAGAAATAACTAAATCCTTGACTTAGAAATTGAAAACCTTAAAAATAACCCTCTTTGAATTTAACTATAGTAAATATACGTCCTTGCACTTTTTTTAGAAGTAAGTAATCTTGAGTTTAGTTCTTAAGTTAAGTCAAGATGAAGAGAAAGTATTTAAAGTTTTATTGAAGGATAAGTCTGAAAAATCATTTTTATTCTTGAGTCCAAATTCAGAAAGTATATATCCTACAAACTGCACTTACACGCACCTTGAAACTTGGGATAGTGAAGGATACCTAGAAACACTCTTGCCTGAAATCGTAGTATGAAAGAAAAACGGTATTTAAAGCTAACCACCAAAAGAGCATCGCTGAAAAATATATCCGGTTTTGGAAAGAAACAAAATAAAAAATAAAAAATAAATTACAAGACCTGGAAACTGCTATTTATGCTTTAATAAGCTCACACATTCAGTAATTGGCTGATTAGTACCTCAGGAAGCAGTAGTAGTCGCATGAAAGGTGTATGAGCAAATCCGTACATCATTAATGAAAAGTAGTAGTATTAGGTATTAAGGTAAGGGTGCTATATCTTAAATTGAATTATTGAGTGTAGGGGTGAAATTTACATACACGTAAGGGTATACGATTGATATTTGGACGAAAGGTAGGAATGAAGAATAAGTCTTATCTATTCCGTAAACACGATAAAAATTCCGGATTGGAGACTGCGCTTTAGAAGGAAAACTCAAGAAATACTGAGATCTTTATAAACCAACAAAACATATAGGATCTTAGGTTAAATGAATAGGAGGTATGAAGAATAAAGGATGGATATTTCTAACTTAGGATGATACGGTTTTTAACTTAGATGCTAAACCGTAGGATTAGAGTCGAGATTAGATTATAAAACTAGCTTGACGGGATTTTATAGGTGTAAGTCCACGTTACCCGTCCCCGGTTCTTTGGGGTTGCGGAAATGATGAAAAACGATTTTTTCTTGGGTGGTAACATGGACTCAAAATACGGATCTTTGTTAAACAACTATCTAACAATCTAACAATGAGTTTTATCTACTCGGTTAGGGGGTGGTAACTTAAACTCCTTCGTCTTCAACTCCTTGCGGTGGTCAGATCGGCCTCACCTCGTCGTCTCCTCGCGCCGAAGATGGATCCACCCGAAAGCTTCTACCTTTTGGCTTCTACTTCAAACTAGAAGAAACTAGAACACTTGGCTTGCTAGACCTTGTGTACTAGGATGAGTAGAGAAGTGATATGGGGTTTTTATCTCTAAGTCAATGGTTCTCAACTTATGAGAGGGAGTTGCCTTGAGCTAGAGAGAGAGCAAGAGGGAGAGGGAGAAGCATGAAAGAGAAAGGAAATGAAAGAATGAGCAAGCCTTTTGCCATCCAAGCTCTCATAATCCAAAATCATGATAACACATAATAATCATTGAGTATTATGTGATGGTTATCATCATATCAAATGGCAATATCATTTCAAGCATTAAATGCAATTTGTGAACCATCAAGCAAGCTAAATTCAATGCCAAGAAATGATAGCCATTGTCATGATGGTGGTCAACAAGTCCAACCTAGTCAACAAAGTCAACAACTCAACAAAGTCAACCTTTCAACCCAACCATGGCACAATAATACTTAATTAATATTATCATTAATCATATTTCTTATTCTCATTAGGGTTTAGCAAACGTCAACAGAAAACAACCCTAATGAGAATCCTCTGCCTCTATCTCTGTCAACCGTGCATACACACCCGCATCCGCGTTCCGAGGAACACGAATGCAAACGAGATAAAATCAATCCCAAAACGTATACTAGGATCTGGCTTTACCCAAAGCCCGCTAGTAATAACTGGCCGAACACTAAACGTGCACAAGTGCACGGATGTGACCGAACCCTGTCGCAAAACCATGCGACCTCTACTCTTTTGCCTAAAGGCGAATAGCTCTCTGTATGGGACTCTAAAGACTCGACACTACGCTGGCAGTGGGTTTAACCATAGACCACAAGTGGCACTAGCTGTGTGTAACGGCCCACAGGTAGATGCCGATAAGAAGACGGACGAGGTGAAACCCATCTGAACTCCTACTGAGCCTGAATGTGACAGTCTCCGTACAGTCCGGTCTGTTCGTATGAGAATATCGCATGGCGGGCCTAGGGGGCGGTAAACGTCAGTCCCCTAATAGCCGTACAAGTCGTGTCGGAGTGTAGCCCAGAACACCTTGAGATAACACTGGAAACCTACCAGTGTATCTCGCTTGCCCTGGCCAGGGACGACTGTGTATAATGGCTCTCCTTGATACAACGCGATATCAACTCCCAATACCGGGATAGACGAATCCATCTAACCGTCACTGCCTTCAAGTGCTTCGGGACTGCACCCAACTACTACCTGTTTGCACGACTCCTTTGAGCCGTAGTAGGGTAGTAATCAAAGTACAGTGGAAACACACTCAAGGCGAAGTGACAGTGTCAAGTTAGTGGACTAAGCTGTACTCATGTCACCTGGGAACTGACAACTGACGATAGGTATAGTACCAACCAATCAGTTCCCGACGAGTCCTGTCCAGTGTACTCGTAACCTAACGAGCACCCGCATACTATCTCAAGTACGACGTACTGACGGCTGTGGGACAGACCGTCTCCCTTGCTGGGATGCGAAGCGCATACGCTAGTCTACTCCGGAGTATCGATGCCCTGTTTCGATAGCCCTACAACTAGGGACCTGTATAAGGATGTGCTTGTGGATTACCCAGCCCCCACGAGTGTGACTGACATCACAACGCTGGTAATCAAGCAAAGATCCTAAGGGCTCCACTAATGTGTATAGGTGATATACTAAAAGAAACACATGTACACATTAAAGTAGAAACAAACCAAGTAGCATACTACCATTTTGAGCAAGATTGTCTATACAACTGTGAATATCCCAAGCTTCCATCAAGTAATATACAAACTAGTATGATACAGTAATGGCCTCTAGAGCATATACACTAACAATCTCCCACTTGCACTAAGGCCATGTACTGGCATATCGAAGACCTATCATCTCGATCAGCCGCTCGAAATGAGTCTGGGGCAAGGCCTTCGTGAATGGATCTGCAGTGTTATCTTCTGAAGCAACCCTCTGAACCTCAATCTCCTGGCGATCCACGATCTCCCTGATCAGGTGATACCGCCTCAAGATGTGTCTGGATTTCTGATGGGACCTGGGTTCCTTCTCTAAAGCTATAGCCCCGTTGTTGTCGCAATACAGAGGTATTGGATCAACAATGGATGGAACCACCTGAAGTTCTTTCAAGAACTTCCTCATCCAAACGGGTTCTTTTGCGGCATCGGCAGCAGCGATGTATTCCGCTTCCATCGTCGAGTCAGCAACGGTTTCCTGTTTGGAGCTCTTCCAACACACCGCCCCTCCATTAAGGGTAAAAACAAAACCCGACATGGACTTGGAATCATCCTTGTCACTCTGGAAGTTGGAGTCAGCAAAGGCCTCGATCTGGAGGTCTTTTCCGCCATACACCAAGAACATCTCCTTAGTCCTTCTCAGGTACTTGAGAATGCTCTTTACCGCTATCCAGTGTTTCTCCCCAGGGTTTGACTGATACCGGGTTACCACACTCAGTGCATAAGCTACATCCGGTCTGGTACACAACATCGCATACATTATAGAGCCTACCGCAGAAGCGTAGGGTATAATAGACATGCGATCCCTTTCCAAATCAGTCTTGGGAGACATCTCTTTGGAGAGGGTGATCCCGTGACAAGCCGGTAGATTACCGCGCTTGGAATCTTCCATACTGAATCTTTTCAGTATGGTGTCGATGTACCTGGACTGCGAAAGTCCTAACATCCTCTTGGGTCTATCACGATGGATCCGTATCCCCAGAATGTAAGTGGCATCACCCAGGTCTTTCATGGAGAACCTGTGTGACAAGAACCCCTTGACAGGTTGTAGCATAGGAATGTCATTTCCTATCAAAAGAATGTCATCCATGTACAATACGAGGAATACGACAGTTCTTGCTATAAATCTACTATAGATACATGGTTCATCAAGATTTTTGATAAAGCCAAATTCTTTGACTGTCTCATCAAATCAGATGTTCCAACTCCGCGATGCCTGCTTTAGTCCATAGATGGACTTAAGCAACTTGCACACATTTCCGCTGCTCCCACTCTGAATGAAACCCTCTGGCTGGTCCATATAGACACACTCCTCTAAATTTCCATTTAGAAAAGCGGTCTTTACGTCCATCTGCCAAATCTCATAATCGTGGAAGGCAGCGATGGCAAGAAGGATCCGAATGGATTTCAGCATAGCCACTGGAGAAAAGGTCTCGTCATAGTCCAAACCAGGTCTTTGACGAAAACTCTTTGCAACAAGTCTAGCCTTATAGGTCTCAACCTGTCCATCTACACCAATCTTCTTCTTGAAGATCTGCATCCTACGGGTTTTACCCCATCTGGAGCAATGTCCAAAGTTCATACTTTGTTGGTGTACATGGACTCCATTTCGGTCCTCATTGCATCTAGACATTTTACTGAGTCAGCACTCTGAATGGCCTACTGGAAGCTAGTAGGCTCATCACTATCAATGATGCAATCCTCTCTATCCCGTCTATGAGAAAACCGTAGTATCTCTCGGGCGGATGAGACTTCCTACTACTCCTGCGGAGCGGCGTAGGAATGTCCTGTTCTTTTGAACCCTCTGGTTCTACTAAACTTTCAGTAATAGTCTGTGGTTCTGGAAATTCTTCCAGTTCTATTGCGCTCCCACTTATTTCCTTTTCTAAGAACTGGTGTTCTAGAAAGTGGGCATTACGAGAAACAAAGACCTTTTGTTCCTCTGCGTAATAGAAAAGATACCCCCTGGAGTTCTTTGGGTATCCCACAAACTTGCACAATACTGAGCGTGCCTCAAGTTTGTCCGCATGCTGCTTTTTGACAAAAGCTGGACATCCCCAGATCTTCAGATATTGAAAATAGGGTTTCTTCCCATTCCATATCTCATATGGTGTGGTGGGCACAGTCTTAGTGGGAACTCGGTTCAAAAGGTATGCAGCTGATTCTAGCGCATATCCCCAGAATGATCGCGGTAACTCAGCGTTACTCATCATGGAACGTACCATATCCAATAGGGTCCGGTTCCGTCTCTCCGATACACCGTTATGTTGCGGAGTGTATGGAGGAGTAAGCTGAGAGAGAATTCCATTCTCTTTTAGGTAATCCAGGAACTCGGCACTCAAGTATTCACCACCTCGATCAGATCTCAGTGTCTTGATACTTTTGCCGGTTTGTTTTTCTACTTCATTCTTATATTCCTTGAATTTTTCAAAAGTTTCAGATTTATACTTCATTAAGAAGACATGTCCAAACCTTGAAAAATCATCCGTAAAAGTAATGAAGTAAGAATAACCGCTTCGCGCATGCATAGACATTGGACCGCACACGTCGCTGTGTACGAGTCCCAAGAGCTTGCTCGCTCTTACTCCGTGTCCAGTGAACGGAGTGTTTGTCATCTTTCCTTTGAGACAGGATTGATAAGTTGCATATGATTGATATTGGAACGGATCCAAATATCCTTCTGTATGTAACTTCGTCAACATTCTCTCATTGATGTAACCTAGTCTACAATGCCATAAGAAAGCCTGATTTGTTTCCGGAGACTTTCTTTTGTGTGTATTCTGGACATTGAAAATCTGTGGTTGGTTTAATACGTATATTCCATTGCTTAATGTACCTGACCCAATCAGAACTTGATTAAGGTGAATGTTCACAACATTACTTACAAATGCAAATTCATAACCTTCTTTAGATAATAAAGATACAGAAATGGTATTACAAGTTGCATTCGGTACAAAATAGCAATTACGTAAAACCAAAACGTGTCCATCTGACAATCCCAGGTGATAGTCCCCCACGGACTCGGCATCCATGCCAGCTCCGTTTGCAACTCTGAGGGTCATATCACCTGCCTTCAAAACCCTACGCCTTCTCAGTGCCTGCAAAGAATTACAGATATGAGATCCTGATCCGGTATCCAATACCCAGGAAGTAGAGTTTATTGAAAGACAGTTTTCAATAACATACACACCTGAAGCCGAAGCCGCAACTTGCTTCGGATCCTGGTTTCTGGCCTTCCAAGCCCTGCAATCCTTTTTCCAGTGTCCCTTCTTATGACAATAGAAGCATTCTTCCTTTCCCATAAGCTGCCCCGCTTTCTTTATTGCCTTTGCTTTTCCCTTCGTTTCCACTTTACTAACACCGCCCCTTGGTTTGGCGGGGGCTTTCTTCTACTTTCCCTTGGCTTTCGTCTTGGACTTAGAAGAGGAAGATCCTCCTACAAACAAAGTGGATGTTTCCCTACCTTTCTGTAGGGTGCCCTCTGCACTCCTCAGCATGTTGAGGAGTTCCGGAAGTTCAACTTATTTTCCTTGTAAGTTGAAGTTCAGGATAAACTGGGCGTAAGTGGAAGGAAGGGACTGGAGAATCAAGTCAGTATAGAGCTCGTTCTCTAACGTGGTCCCAAGGTCCGCGAGCTCCTCAATGAAGCCAATCATCTTAAGCACGTGTTCCGCTACCGATGATCCGACGGCCAATCTCGCCGAAAATAACTTTTTCGAGACTTCGTATCTAGCGATACGGGATTGCTCTCCATACAGTTCTTTTGTATGAAGAAATATGGATTCCAGGTCCATATTCTCGTGCCTCCTCTGATGTTCATTGTCCATAGAGGCAAGCACGAGGCACTTGGCCTTCGCGCTATCAATCTCTCAGGTCTTACGGATTTCCTTATCCGCGACGCTGGAGGTGGGACCTGGGACAGGGGGAGCTTTGGTGGTAAGGAGATATCCCAGCTTGTCGTAAGTGATTGCCATTTTGACATTCCTGAGCTAATCTTTGTAGTTTGGCCCTGTCAGTATGTTTTTATCTAGAAGTAACTTAAGTCCGGTCATGACGATTGGTCGCTGCAATTAGGAGAGAGAGAAGAAACACTCAGCATGATGCTCTTGCAAGTTTAGAGTGGTTTTTAGTTTGTCTAAACAGGATGGCTCCCACTGTTTCTCGATTCCCTCCTCAAACCAAAAAGGAAGAATTAGTCGGGATCAATCTCACCGTATAATACTTGCTTAACCGTTCAGCCAGGCCAGTGTCAGTACTTCGAGGGAGGTTTTCTAATGCTTTCGCGAAGTTCCTTAATTTAAGAACCTCTTTTCCCTGGGGGCGTAGTCCCGCTAACACCTTTCTAGACACCTTCTAGGTTTATAGTATTGATCGTTAAGTGAGAAATTTCCCGAAGAGTAGCATATACTCACAGTAGGATTGGGATCCAAATATCATCGCGTGGCAAAACTGAAGGAATCCTACCAGAATCATCACACTCCAAATGGTATGCAGCGCTAGCAAGTTTCAGGTTCTTTTGAAACTCCCGATGTGGATTTTTGCCCCATGCTCTTATGACCTTGGCGTG
Source organism: Agapanthus africanus (assembly GCA_030015575.1). Lineage (NCBI taxonomy): Eukaryota > Viridiplantae > Streptophyta > Magnoliopsida > Asparagales > Amaryllidaceae > Agapanthus > Agapanthus africanus. The sequence continues at coordinate 821,861,225 of CM057338.1, read as the reverse complement.
ATGTCAAAATGTCATAAGTCACATGTCAAGTTCTTCCCATCATTATCCAGGTTAATTTGAACTCACCCATACCTTCCCTTGACGTAGGCCAAAATGGCAGTACGACTGTCTCAAACCAACGCATTCTATCTATGCAACAGATAAATATCCGGCAGCTACCAATCACTATGCCTTGGCGTGAGGTCAAAATACATAACTTGAATACTACCGAATATTTAACTGAAATGATGGAGGGCTACGAATGGTTTTGGCGAAACCGTGAACGTAGTGAAGTTGATATAATCGATGGAACGAGATAGCTTTTAAAGGGAGTGGTTCAAGCTCCGCGTTTAAAAGTTGGTTTTTGAAAAAGAACCGAGTGGTTTTGAAAGTGTTCCAACGACTTTTACTTGGTTTATTTTCTTGCATTAATTTTAATGCGTCCCATCATTTAATCCTACCATTGCAGAAAACAACCAAAATATGACGTACGCTTATGCCATCCGCATTCGCCACGGGGCCCCGTCATTACCCGTTAGGTTACTTAACTAATGACAGAGCGGGGGCTGGACTAGCGCAGATGCAAAACATAAGCAACGCCTAAATAGATATCATATATAGATATATAGCAATGATAGCCATTAAGATCACAGATGAACACATTGGATATACTAGGAATCCGCATTCCGTACGAGCCTGTAACGGAAAGCGGATTACACGGTCGCGGTGAATAGCCAATACCCCACCCAAGACCCTTACGGGTGCGGCAAACTACCCGCCAAGTATCCGAAGCGAAGCAACCTCCCTCAACGACGTAAGTAGGCCACTCGGCACTTCGAGGTACCCGGTAGTTTATGCACCACCTCCATGGGTCTATCCTAGGAGCAAAAACAGTAAAAGAAATTATACAATGACGGCTACAACCTCATCCCGGTTGTGTGGCCATATAAATAATATTACATCAATTACAAATTACATGAATTGAAAGAAAAAGAAAACTCTCATCTCACAACCCCACGGCTATTCACCCGCGACAATCCAATGAATTCATATACACATACCATCAACATTACAGATCACAGATATGTATAACCCCCACTAATCGAAGTATAGCGATTAGCAGACGTTCAATACATATATCACATCACAGAAATTTACCCGTTAGCTTAAGTATTTAGAAGTTCGATCAAAATACGGATTTTTAAGCCCCAAAAACAAATTTTGCTTTCTGGAAAATCTGGACAGAAAAAACATATTGTAAAAATCCCAAAACACCCCTCTGAACACACTGCAAGAAAATTCGCCCACGGCCGAGTCAACTCGTCCACGGATCCGCGGCGGGAGCATGCTCCTGCCGCGGTTCCGCGGCGCTTTGACCGAGTCCCTGGACCAATTTTCTACAGTGTGTTTTAAAAAGCCTGAGCCGATTTTTAGTGTAAGATTTAATAATTTTTGAACAAGAAACAAAATCGGCAGAAACTAAACTTTTCGGGCGTGTTTCGTGACTTTTTCTCCGATCGAACTTCTAGTTACTTTGCTAACTTGTTAGATAGTGTTTAACCAGGCTCTGATACCACTGTAAGTCCACGTTACCCGTCCCCGGTTCTTTGGTGTTGCGGAAATGATGAAAAACGATTTTTTCTTAGGTGGTAACATGGACTCAAAATACGGATCTTTGTTAAACAACTATCTAACAACCTAACTAGGAGTTTTACCTACTCGGTTAGAGAGTTATACCGTAACTTAAACTCCTTCGTCTTCAACTCCTTGCGGTGGTCGGATCGGACTCACCTCGTCGTCTCCTCGCGCCGAAGATAGATCCACCCGAAAGCTTCTACCTTTTGGTTTCTACTTCAAACTAGAAGAAACTAGAACACTTGGCTTGCTAGACCTTGTGTACTACGATGAGTAGAGAAGTGATATGGGGTTTTTATCTCTAAGGCAATGGTTCTCAACTCATGAGAGGGAGTTGCCTTGAGCTAGAGAGAGAGCAAGAGGAAGAGGGAGAGCTCAAGCATGAGAGAGAAAGGAAATGAAAAAATGAGCAAGCCTTTTGCCATCCAAGCTCTCATAATCCAAAATCATGATAACACATAATAATCATTGAGTATTATGTGATGGTTATCATCATATCAAATGGCAATATCATTTCATGCATTAAATGCAATTTGTGAACCATCAAGCAAGCTAAAGTCAATGCCAAGAAATGATAGCCATTGTCATGATGGTGGTCAACAAGTCCATCCTAGTCAACAAAGTCAACAAGTCAACAAAGTCAACCTTTCAACCCAACCATGGCACAATAATACTTAATTAATATTATCATTAATCATATTTCTTATTCTCATTAGGGTTTAGCAAACGTCAATAGGCAACAATCCTAATGAGAATCCTCTGCCTCTGTCTCTGTCAACCGTGCATACACACCCGCATCCGCGTTCCGAGGAACACGAATGCAAACGAGATAAAATCAATCCCAAAACGTATATTAGGATCTGGCTTAACCCAAAGCCCGCTAGTAATAACTGGCCGGACACTAAACGTGCACAAGTGCACGGATGTGACACGAACCCTGTCGCAAAACCATGCGACCTCTACTCTTTTGCCTAAAGACGAATAGCTCTCTGTGTGGGACTCTAAAGACTCGACACTACGCTGGCAGTGGGTTTAACCACAGACCGCAAGCGGCACTAGCTGTGCGTAACGGCCCCCAGGTAGATGCCGATAAGAAGACGGACGATGTGAAACCCATCTGAACTCCTACTGAGCCTGAATGTGACAGTCTCCGTACAGTCCGGTCTGTTCGTCTGAGAATATCGCATGGCGGGCCTAGGGGCGGTAAACGTCAGTCCACTAATAGCGGTACAAGTCGTGTCAGAGTGTAGCCCAGAACACCTTGAGATAACACTGGAAACCTACCAGTGTATCTCGCTTGCCCTGGCTAGGGACGACTGTGTGTAATGGCTCTCCTTGATGCAGTGCGATATCAACTCCCAATACCGGGAGAGACGAATACTATCTAACCGTCACTACCTCCAAGTGCTTCGGGACTGCACCCAACTACTACTTGTTTGCACGACTCTTTTGAGCCGTGGTAGGGTAGTAATCAAAGTACAGTGGGAACACACTCGAGGCGAAGTGACAGTGTTAAGTTAGCGGACTAAACTGTACTCATGTCACCTGGGAACTGATAACTAACGATAGGTATAGTACCAACCAATCAGTTCCCGACGAGTTCTGTCCAGTGTACTCGTAACCTAACGAACACCCGTATACTATCTCAAGTATGACGTACTGACGGCTGTGGGACAGACCGTCTCCCCTGCTGGGATGAGAAGCGCATATGCTAGTCTACTCCGGAGTATCGATGCCCTGTCTCGATAGCCCTACGATTAGGGACCTGTATAAGGATGTGCTTGTGGATTACCCAGCCCCCACGAGTGTGACTGCCATCACAACGCTGGTAATCAAGCAAAAATCCTAAGGGCTCCACTAATGTGTATAGGTGATATACTAAAAGAAACACATGTACACATTAAAGTAGAAACAAACCAAGTAGCATACTACCATTTTGAGCAAGATTGTTTATACAACTGTGAATATCCCAAGCTTCCATCAAGTAATATACAAACTAGTATGATACAGTAATGGCCTCTAGGGCATATACACTAACAATAGGCAGTATCCGCTGAAAACCCTTATAAAACAACACTCCTGCTACTAGGGACACCTAGAGATTTAACGGCTTATTGCACACGCTAAGTGCAACCGTGATGCCTACGAAAGTGAGTTTAGAACTTTTTGAAAATAAATGGTTTTGCTCAGAATGAGCAAAAAATAAGTTTGGGGGTATTTGTTCACACCAGAATATTCCATTTAATACTGCTCATTTTTCTGCTCGTTCGTATATAGGTAGGTGTTTTTGATCCGTATTTGCTATATAATTACAAGTTACAGGTTTCAGTCAAGAATAACGCAAATCACGCACAATTTCCACAGTTATGACAAAGTTCAGAACAACTGCCAAAAACAGATAAAATCCGGGTTTCGATCATCTACACCCGTCTGGTACTGACTACCAGTTCAAGAGACAAGACGAATACATCGGTCATTCGTGTCTCATACATTCACAGAGCACGAAGCATGCAGCACAAGAAATAAGGTGCAACGCGGAGCTCGAGGGAGATCAAGGTCAAAAGTCAAAAAGAGTTGCCATTTTGGACCTTTAAAAATCTAAGAATATTTTGGAACCATTTTACAATTTTAAACCTGCCAAACAGAAGAACAAAGCAAAATAAAGAAACATAGAAAAAAACGGCACACAAACTCTTCCAAACGACCGCAAAAGCGCGGCTAAACATAGGGATATGCAGCGGAACTGCGACCATGACGTGGCATCTTGCGACCATTTTTCTGGGGTGATTTTGTAATTATATATAGGCTCAGAATATATCCCTAGAGTTTCACTCCTCTGCCTATATATACTCCATATTTGAGCCGACCATGGATGTTATTTTCTGTTCCTTAGATTAGTATAGTTTAGTGTAGTTTTCTTCTTCTTCTTCAGCTATTCTCTATTAAAATTGTAGTGAGAGCTTTTTAAGTGGAAAATTAATGAAGATGAGCGTTTTTTATATCTTGTATCTTTTATTTCTTGCATTGTATTATTAATTCTTAGCTTAACTTTTATTACTTATTTATTAAAATAGTTGTTGGTTTTATTGTTCTTCTTTTTCTCTCTAATATTTATTTTCAAGCAATGATGCTCAATGGAGTCCCTTACTTAGGTGAGGGCCTAAGTAGTTAGCTTGTCATCTCTTGTTAAAACCGTATTTTTCCATTCTTTCTTCTCCTCTTTCTTGTTTCATTTTTCTTTTAATGTGTGAATAATTTACTCACTTTGTAGGGCTAATGAAGATAGTATGAGGGATAGAAAAATCTATTGTGTTTCTCTTCACCAAACAATTTAAAGTGAAGTTAGACCAAACAAACACAGCCCTTCCTTTAGGCGCGCTATAAGTGACATATAGCCGCGACTGAAGTCGAGAATTCCTTTAGGCGCACTACAATGTGACATGTAGTTGTGACCTAATTGGAGATTTGGTTGTGTGTGTTTGGTCTAGAGTTGCAAATAAGAGTATGGAATGGATGTACAAGAGGCACAAGGAATGGATTTAGCATTAGAAAGCTTGCTTAAACTCACACATCCCATTCTTATATCCTACTAATCCCCTCTACATCTGATTATTTTGACATCATTTCAAGAATGGCAAAAAACAAGTACACGACTAATTCCCAACTCTACTAACCAACCCTACCCCTAACAAGTTCTTTTTGAATGTAAAATACAAACACTTAGGATAGAATTGAACAGACTTATACATTTTCACTTAACTCGTCTAAAATAAAAACGAAAATATAAACCATGTCCCAGTGGACGACTCGTACTCAACCGGCCAGCTACAGGCGAAACTGATTTGATTTCGGTAAGTAGAACAAATAGAACACATAACATATCTCTAAGTTTTCTGCATCAATCAGGACTTTAATGCCATTGCTTCAATATCTAAAAGAGAAGGAAGAGGTAATCCAAATCTGCAAAGCATAGAAGATTTCTCAAACGCAATTAGTCAGAGTGCCTTATTAGATTGTGGGTATCAAGGTACGCAATTTACCTATTGTAATGCTCAGGAAGTTATAAATAGAGCTTGGTCCAGAATAGACAGGCGTCTAATGACCCATGCTTGGATGAATATGTATCATAATACTCAAATTGATCGCTTGGCAAGAGGCTGTTCTGACCATATTCCAATTTTGCTACATTTTTTGCCTCATATTCAAGGTCCAAAACCTTTTAAATTCCAAAATATGTGGATTACTCATCCTACTTACCTGGTAGCTGTTGAAAAGAGTTGGTCTGAAGACCTGGAAGTAAATATAGATCCTATTTTCAAATTCTTTCTTAAACTGAACTCAAAGGTACTTTGAAGATTTGGAATAAATTAGTATTTGGAAATATTCAGGATGCAGTTAAAGATGCAGAAGAATTGGTTGTTCAGAAGCAGCAGCAGTTTAATACAACTGCAACTGATGAAAATTTACTCTCTTTGACAAGCTAAAGAAAATTATGAACATGCTTTATACCAAGATGAAATATTTTGGAAGCAGAAGTCTAGAGTTCAATGGCTCAGAAGGTGATAAGAACGCTAATTTTTTTCACAGCTGGGTGAATGCTAGATGCTGTCAAAATAGAATTAATAAATTGAAAAATGCAGAGGGAGTTTGGTTTGAAGAACAGCAACAAATTGTTGAGATGGCTGCATCTCATTTTGAAAAAGCTTTCACTATTCAGAATACTAATACTTTTACATATTTTATCAGCCACAAAATCCCTAAAAATTATATTGAAAAAAGTTTCTGCAATTATGGAAAACTTCTTCTGGAAGAATAATGATTCTCATAAGGATCGCCATTGGATCCCATGGGACAGAATTTGTAAACCACTGACTGAGGGGGGTTAGATTTAAGAAGTCTGAAGGATCTGTCTAATGCATTTAATATGAAGGCTGCTTGGAAATTAAAGACAGAAGAAAGCTTATGGTCTTTTTTTATGGCAGCTAGATATAAAAAAGTAGCTCTTGGTATTGTCCAAATAATACTTCAGTTGCATGGAAAAAATCTTTCAAAATTCTGTCCATCTTTTTCTAAAGAGTGAGATATCAAGATATGTTTGGAGCAGAATTCATAAGGCATTCAATATAAAAAATGCAACTAATCAGTGCAACACTATCACATCCTGCTATGAATTTTGGCATGATAAGTTGCGGCAGTTCAAATTTGCAAGATTGATTCCTCACATTGTACACTGGAATGTATGAAAGTACAGATGTGAAAGAAAATTTCAGAATGTATCATTTACAGTTGACAGTATCTGCATAAGGTGATAAGTGATATCAGAAATATTATCTCTGGCTCAAAAAATAAATTTTCACTGAAACACAGTAGAAGGTTATGAAGAATCTACATATGGATGACTTGATTATTACAACTTCACCCGGGGAAAAAGATTTTATTCTTATAAATTGGAGTAAACCTTCTTTGGGTTTTTACAAATTAAATGTAGATGGAGCTGCTCAAATCAATAATAAAAAATCAACAGGTGGTGCAGCACTTAGAGATTTTTCTGGAGCAATTATGTTAGTATCTCAATTATATTATGGTAAAGGAGATTGTATATCAGCAGAAGCAAGAGTACTACTTGATGGATTAATCCAGTGTTATCTTATAAATTAAGCATTTAAAGATAGAATCAGATTCAAAATTGGTTATTGACTGGGTAAATAAAAAAAAGGCTGTACCTTAGAAACTAAAGTATACAGTTTAAGCCATAAAATTCATAGCCAGAAGATTAGAGGTGGAATTTCTTCATACTTACAGAGAAAACATCATGTTGTGATGGGACCCAATGCCCTCGCTGCAAACCCACGGCCAATGCGGAACACAAAAACGAAAATTTTGATGGCACTAGAAACCCAAACCCAAGAATCTAACCAAACACCTAAACAAGCAAGCACATAAAGATAGAAATCACAACCTTTGTAGCGTTTTCATTTGCTCCAATTGGGTTGGACTCTAGCAAGCTCTTAATAGCTCCGGATCGCGCTTGCAATCCGGTTCTCTTTCGCCGATGATGATCCACCCGACGGAACCAAGCTCAAGCTTCAACTTCATCCATGAAGTAACTAAAGATCCTAAGTTGCTAATCTATGATGCTTAGTGATGTGTGAGAGTGTTCTAGCATTTTCTCTCTTTAACTTCATGATTCTCAACTCTTGAAAGGGTTGAAGATAATGAAGAAGAAAGAGGAGCCATGAAAGGGAGAAAAGTAAGAATGGTAGAATGAAAATCATCTTTCAATTTCAAGCTGTCGGGGTAAAAATTTACACCCCGTTGCCAAACTTAAAAATCAAAATCAAGCTCAAAATTAAAGCCAAAATTAAAATCAAAAGCCAAATGGGCCCAAGCCCAAACTCGAGCCCAAGTCAAAGCCCAAGCATGAAGAAGGGGCCGGCCAAAGAAAAGAAAAGAAAGGAAAAGAAAACCTAAATGTAATTTTTGTTTTTAATAGGCAATAAGCCAATTTTTGTATAAGCCATGAGGCTAAATGCAAAAGATATAAGCCTATAAAAGGCCTTTCCATGGTGATTAGAAAAAGACAACAAAAAAATCTGAATCTTAATACTGATTCCCCAAAAATAAAATCTTGAGTTTTAAGTCACTCTTGTTTGCGTAAGTCTTTTTTTCCTTCCTCCTTTCTTTTTTTCAAAGTGCGCACGCCAGGAGGCCTCAAAAAAGAGAAAAATAGCCCCTTTTGATCTTCAAAAGTCAAAATCTTAGTATTTTTGGACTGTTACTTCATTGGGTTTTGACCCTACTTACACCGTGCTAGGTGCGCACCATGCTAGGTGCCCATTTGGCTAGGTGCGCACCCCGTTGGATGCACATCTAGCCACGTATGCACCAGCCACCTTGCTAGGTGTGCACTTCCCTAAGTGCGCATCTTGCTGGACCTTTTGGTCCATTTAGGACTCTTTGGCCCTCTTCACTCCTTCACGTCTGGCCAAGTGCGCACCTTGCTAGGTGCACGTCTCGGCAAGTGCGCACTTGTCATGTGCGTCCTTTTGCAAGGTGCACACCTTGCTAGGCGTGCGTTCTGGTAGGTGCACACTTGTAATGTACTCACCTTACCATATGCATACTTGACATATATACGCTCATCATCTTTCCCGTTAGAAAAAAATTTCTAACAAGGCGCTGCTCCGCACCCCGCAAGGGGGTTGGTAGCCCTCTTGACCCCCAGCCTGCTATCCGGGTAGCGGGACCCCCGTAAAAACTCTGTGAGGTCCCCGATACATCCAAAACACTATCAAAACACGAACACCTCATATTGAGTTCTCATGAACAGTTGACCCGTCAATCGGAGGTTCCTTCGCTCCAAAAGCGATGGGTAATTAACGACAGCTTAGTACACGGCTGTCGGAGATTTAGATTCCTACAATCAATAAACCCTGCCTACTCCAGGCAGGAGGAATCTGTACATGCCTGACAAGCGCGTGCATTCCCATCTCAATTGGGTGACGAAAAACACTCTAAAGATTCTGGCATACCCGATGGGACCTTTTCTCTCCTCCCATATTTCGGTTTAAGCGTTAATGCGAACTCAATCAACATATGTATCGATTGCATGTACTGAAATCATGCTTCTTTGTCCAGGTTAACATATTTCAACCGTAATTTCGAACTCAGCAACTATGGCTCCCAAGATGAACTTTGTTTTTGATGCAACTCCGGTGATCTACGTAGTTAAAACGAACGCACGTGTGATCCTCCCGGTGAGTCTCATGAGGCAATAGGAGGATCCTCCATGCCAGTTTGGTTCAGTCATGATCTACCTAGCCGGCAGCGCTTCTATTGCGGAGCCCTTACCATAGAAAGTGGCCAAACCAACGATGAAGGGCAGGAGGCCAAATGTGGTGGTCACGAAGGAATCCTAAATCAATCGCAAACCTGTTTTTGAACGGCTCTATGTTGCTCCATCCGGGGGCAAGGCTGTAGAAATAGAAGAAATTATAAGGCGTCACAAGCAAGATCAAGCGGTGCCCTTGACTATTGCACGACCGGACGTCTTCTTGAGACTCTCCATCAACCGACCTACGGCTATTTCCCGGAAAGCGGATGCCCGCTAAGCCCTCAAAGCGAAGAAATTAAGGCAAAAGCGGCTCAGATATAGAACTAACAAAAGATCTAGGGCTCTGGCAAAGTTGAATTTCATAAAATTCTAAGAACCCAGTTACCCCGTGACACAAGCCAGACCGGCAGTGAAGCTTCTGAACCCTTTTGAGCCATTGAAATTGGTTTAGAAGAATGCCATGATCGCAAAAATCAAGAAGACTGCGATCCAAACGATACTGCGAAATAACATATCCAAGCCCCAAAGCAGAAGCATGACGCCATCTCTTCCGAAGTCTGTTAGGAATGTGTATGCCCTAGAGGCCATTATTGTATAATATAGTGGATGCTTGGACATATATATAGAGGACTTTCTTGCTCGACATGATAGTATACTATCTGGTTGCCTTTTATCTTAACATGTACACTTGTATTATTATATTGCCTATATGATACATGTTGATAAAGCCTTTAGGATGTTTGCTTGACTACCAGGACTATGATGCGGATCATACTAGCGGGACTTGTGTAGTCCACAAGCATATCCTTTAATAGTTCCTAGTCGAGGGGATATCGAGATAGGGCATCGATATTCCAGAGTGGACTAGTGTGTATGTTTCTTGACCCTGTATGGGGCGATGGTTGTCCCATAACCATTGGTGTTTGACATCAAAGATTGTACACAGGTGCTCATTAGAGAATGTGTACACTGAACAAGACTCGCCGAGAACTCCTAGATGGTACCATACCTAACGTTAGATAGCAGTTCTCTGGTGACATTGGTACAGGTTAGTCTGTAGACCCGAGATCGTCATAGTGTCTTATGTGGTTCCCATTGTGCTTTGATTTCCTCCCTACCACGGCTCAAAGGAATCGTGCAAACAGATGGATTTTGGGTACAGTCCCGAGTCACATGGAGGCAGTGAGCGATAGGAGGGGTTTCGTTTCTCCAGATATAGCAATTTGATGTTGCGCTATGCTCGATTGGATATAATAGAAAGTCCCTGGCCAGGTCTGCTGATGAGATTTACTGGTAAGTGTTATCAGTAGTTTCTCGAACCATTATGAGCCACACAACGGCATAACTTATCAAGTTACTGGGGTCTGGCGATTCCACCCTGTAGGGTTGCGTAACACCACGGCAAGGTTTAGGAAGGCATCACACATGCCATTTTATAAAAAAAATGGGGTGCTATGAAACCATAACCAAGATCTTAACTACAGAATTAGGGTTAACTTTGCATGTAAACAACTTTATATCTAAGTGATTGGGATACAACCTTTGTAGTCCGTTCCTTCGCTTCAAAAGCTCCGAGTAGTGGTCCCTTCACTGCGATCCATGAACTCCCGGACTCTAGAGAGGCTCCGCACGATGTAGGATGCATCTTGCTTGAAGTCTTCGAAATCCAAGACGATCTACTTCGAAGAAACACGAACTCAAATTATGACTTCACTAATATGAAATTAGTGAAGCCAACACTCTAATCTATATGGCTAGTATAGAAGAGGATGATGAAGTAGGAATTTTGCTTACTTTATTATTTATTTTCTCACTATTTTCTTCTCTTTTCTCAAAAGCTAGAGAGCAAAAATGAGATGAGGAAGAAGATGAATAATGAAAGAGATGAGATTAGAAATACAACCCTAGGTTAGTGTATGTCATCCACTAACTCATGTAGAGAGTTAACCATAGCTATGTGTCATGGTTGAGTTTAGAAATATCTTAAGCAAAACAAAAAGAGAAGACTTTGTCAAAGTTTATCCACAAGCTTCATGAAGCTTCACCATGACTTATTTCCTCAATTTTGAATTACTTAAGAATTTAAACCCAAACATTACATGTAGCATGGTATAATTCTCATACATCCTACTTGCATGTATAACCTAGCATGTCACAATATTATGTATCACATATATAATATTTATGCAACAAAAGAAAACAATACAATAAACATATATCACATATATGTTAAATGTATTACAAGTGAGAATAATAAATACTTAAGTGAGTGTGTGTGTGTGTGTGTGTATTATTTTATCGAATCAACACTTGATCCAATAACTCGGCTATATCACATATAACCGGCCGATGTCATATATCGCGAGAATAGAATACGGTATCACATATCGTATTAATCTCGGTCCCCGCACATATCACATATGTGCTCCTACTCCATTTCGCCTGAGCCAGGAAACCTCTGTGTAGGACTCTAAAGACTCGTCAATACACCGGCAGTAGGTGATGATCATATCAAACACCTACAAGCTGCAAGCGGTCAGCTAAACGTAACAGACACCCGGGTATTGAGCGACCAGAAGATCAACAAGCAAGCATGTACATACTCCTGCGAATCCAATCAGTAACACTACCATACAGTTCGGTCTTTTCGTCTAATATGTCGCATATCCAGTCTAGGGGTGGTAAACGTCAAACCCCAGTAACCGATAAGTTGTGTCGATATGAGGCTCATAACGGGTCGAGAAACTACTGATAACTCTTATCAGTAAATCTCCATATCAGCCCTGGCCAGGGACTTCCAGTTATAGCCAATCGAACACAGCGCAACATCAACTCCCAATACCGGGAGAGACGAAACCCCTCCTATCGCTCATTGCCTCCATGTGATTCAGGACTGTACCCAAAAGCCACCGTTTTGCATGCCCTCTTGGACGTGGTAAGGTAGAAATCAAAGCACAGCGGGAATTACACAAGACTCTTTGACGATCTCAGTTCTACAGACTAACCTGTACCAGTGTCACCGGAGAACTGCTATATGACGATAGATATAATACCATCTAGAAGTTATCGGCGAGTCCGTTCAGTGTACCCAGTCTCCACTGAGCACCCATACACCATCTTTGATGTCCAACACCAATGGATATGGGATCATCCATCGCCCATCATATGGGTCAAGATGCGTGTACGCTAGTCTCCTCTGGAGTATCGATGCCCTGTCTCGATACACCCTCGACTAGGAACACTTATAGGATGTACTCATAGACTACCATGGCCCCACTAGTATGATCTCATCATAGTCCTAGTAGTCGAGTACATATCCTAATGGCTTTATCAACATGTGAGAGCAAGATAGTAAACTAATATAAGTCAACATGTTAAGACAAAGTGAAACCAGATAGCATACTATCATGTCGAGCAAGAAAGTCCTCTCTCTATATATCCAAACATCCATTATAATATATATCATATGTACAACAATGGCCTCTAGGGCATATACATAACTAACAATCTCCCACTTGTACTAAGGCCAGCTGTTGTAGTATCTCATACCCAACAACCCGAAGAGTCTCTCAAAATGTATCTGGGGTATGGCCTTCGTGAGTGGATCCGCAGTGTTGTCCTTCGTATCAACTCTTCTGAACTCGATCTCCCGGCGATCAACTATTTCCCGGATCAGGTGATACCGCCTCAGAATATGCCTGGATTGCTGATGGGACCTGGGTTCCTTGGCCAAACCCACAGCTCCATTGTTATCACAATACAGAGATATTGGATGCTCAATGGACGGAACCACACCAAGTTCAGTGATGAACTTCTTTATCCAGACACCCTTTTTGGCAGCATCGTTGGTAGCGATGTATTCAGCCTCCATCATCGAGTCTGCCACGGTTTCCTATTTGGAACTCTTCCAACACACCGCCTCTCCATTGAGGGTAAAGACAAAACCCGAGTGCGACTTAGAGTCGTCCTTATCACTCTGGAAGATCGAATTGGTAAAGGACTCTACCTGGAGTTCTCCGTTACCATACACCAAGAACATCTCCTTAGTCCTTCTCAAGTACTTGAGAATGTTCTTCATAGCTCTCCTGTGATCCTCTCCTGGATCTGCTTGATACCTACTCACTACACTTAGTGAGTATGCTACATCGGGTCTGGTATATAGTATCACGAACATGATAGAGCCTACTGCCGAAGCATAGGGTATCCCTTGCATGCGAGTTCTCTCCAAATCAGTCTTAGGAGACATCTTTTTGGAGAGAGTGAGTCCAGAGATCGCGGGTAAGTTCCCACGCTTGGATTCTTCCATACTAAATCTCTTTAGTATGGTGTCAATGTACCTGAATTGGGACAATCCGAGTATCCGTCTAGATCTATCTCTATAGATCTTGATTCCCAAAATGCAGGAGGCATCACCTAGATCTTTCATTGAGAATCTATGTGATAAGAAGAGCTTGACCGAGTACAGCATAGGAACATCATTTCCTATCAAGAGTATGTCATCCACGTACAATACGAGGAAGACAACCTTACTCTCTGCCAGCTTCTTGTATATACAAGGTTCATCTATGTTTTTGATGAAGTCAAACTCTTTGACTACAACATCCAAATAGATGTTCCAACTCCGCGATGCCTGCTTTAACTCGTAAATGGATTTAAGCAGCTTGCACACCTTTTTGCTGCTCCCACTGTCTACGAAGCCCTCTGGCTGAGTCATGTATACACACTCCTTTAAATCACCATTTAGAAAGGCGGTCTTAATAACCATTTGCCAAATTTCATAGTCATGGAATGCAGCAATGGCAAGTAAGATCCGGATGGACTTAAGCATAGCCACTGGAAAAAAGGTTTCATCATAATCCACACCTGGTCGTTGACGAAAACCCATTGCAACAAGTCTGGCTTTGAAAGTCTCAACTTTTCCATCTACACCAAGTTTCTTCTTAAAGATCCATTTGCTCCCAATGGATTTTACCCCTTCAGGAGCAACTTCCAAAGTCCATACTTTGTTGGTGTACATGTATTCCATCTCAGATCGCATTACATCCAGCCATTTCACAGAGTCACCACTCATGATGGCCTGCACGAAGCTAGTCGGTGTAGGGTTTCCTTAACACCTCGTTTAGGGTTTGGAAGCATCACACATGCCATAACTTTAAATTTATGAGGTGCTAAGTAAACTAAACTAAGAATCGAACTAGAATTATGAAGTAACAATTAAAAGTATCACATCTAAAAGATAAATTACACTAAGTGGAGAGATTACGACCTTTGTAGACCTCCTAGGATGACTCCTTGGATCTCCTTTGGTTTGGAACGGCTCGCTAGATCACCTCCAAGTCCACGACGATCCACCCAAAGTCCTTTGCTCAAAGCTTGTTGCTTCACTTGATCTTTGAAATCCTTGAAGCAAAACACCCAAGACAAAGTAGTAAGGGTTGTGTAGGATGATGAAGTGGTTGCTAATCTCACTTAATACCCTTTCTTTTTATTTATCTAACTCAATTTAGAACTCAAGAGAGAGCTAGAGAGAGGAAGAAGGAGATGGCTTGATATTTTTTCTTTTGGATGAATAATGCAAAAAGAAAATGAGAGAGAGAGAGATAAATATCATAATAGAAACCATAGTTAAATATAGCATCTAGATATTTTCTCATGAGTTAAAAGGCAAAGGAAAATAAACCATGGTTAAGTCAAAGTCAACCATGGAAAAATATAGAAGAAATGAGTCACTAAAAAGAAACGAGTCATTATCTATTTTTCTTTATCTTTAACTTAATTCAAAAATATCCATATATTAAATTATGAACCATGTGATTCTTATATTGCCATCTAAGTTGTATCATCAACCATGATACAAATGCATGTGTGTATGTGTGTATGCACATCATCATGTACATATACATGCATGCATCCATCAAAAGAAAAAGGGTTTAAATAAATGAGATAAAAGTCAATATTAAACCAACACTTGATTTAATAAACCGGTCATATCTCATACGACCCGACTAATATTAAACGCCCGATTAAAATACAGTATCATATACCGGTATTTAATCGAGCTTCCGCACATATCTCATATGCGCACCACTTCGTTTCGCCTGAGCCAAGAAACTTCTATGTGGGCTCTAAGACTCGTCAATACGCCAGCAGTAGGTGATGATCATATCAAACACCTACAAGCCACAAGCGGTCAGCTAAACGTAACGACCACCCGGGTATTGAGCGATCAGAAGAAAAACAAGCGAACCTGTCAAAACTCCCGTCAATCCAACTGGCAACACTTACCGTACAGTCCGGTCTCTTCGTCAGATATGCTACATATCGAGTCTTGGGATGGAATCGTCGACCCCAATAACTCAATAAGTCATGCCGGTATATGGTCTATAACAGATCGAGAAACTTACTGATAACACTTATCAGTAATATCTCAGCAGCCCTGGCCAGGGACTTCCTGTTATAGCCAATCGTGCACAGCACAGCATCAACCCCCAATACCGGGAAAGACGAAACCCCTCCTATCGCTCATTGCCTCTATATGCCTCGGGACTATACCCAAAATCCACCTGTTTGTATGACTCAGTAGAGCCGTAGTAGGGTGGAGATCAAAGTACAGTAGGAGGACACACAAGACTCTATGACGATCTCGGGTCTACAGACTAACCTGTACCAGTGTCACCTGAGAACTGCTATTCGACGTATGATATAATACCACATAGGAGTTCTCGGTGAGTCCGTTCAGTGTACCCAGTCTCACTGAGCACCCGTATACTATCTTTGGTGTCAACACACCAGACGGATATGGGATCATCCATTGCCCATCATATGGAACAAGAATGGTATACGCTAGTCTACACTGGAATATCGATGCCCTGTCTCGATATACCTATGACTGGGAACATTTCAAGGATATGCTTATAAACTACAGATGTCCCACTAGTATGATCCGCATCATAATCCCAGTAGTCAAGCCAATATCCTCAGGGCTTTATCGACATGTACCAAATGAATATAAACATGATCAAGTGAACATATGATAAAGTGAAACCAGATAGCATACTATCATGTCGAGCAAGACTATCCTCTGAATACACACACACACACATCAGTACATACATTATCTCATAATGGCCTCTTGGGCATACATATATCCAACAATCTCCCACTTGCACTAAGGCCAGTTATTGGCGTATCTCATACCCAACATCTCAAAAAATCGCTCATGCTGCGGCTGAGGGAGGGCCTTGGTGAATGGATCCACAGCGTTGTTCTTTGTGTCTATTCTCTTAATCTCGATCTCGCGGCGATCAACTATCTCCCGGATCACATGATATCGCCTCAGGATGTGTCTGGACTTCTGATGGAACCTGGGATCTTTGGCCAACGCCATAGCCCCATTATTGTCACAATACAAAGGTATTGGATCAATAATGGTTGGAACTACTCATAGCTTCGAGATGAACTTTCTCATCCAGACGGCTTCCTTGGCAGCATCATTTGCAGCAATATATTCAGCTTCCATTGTTGAGTCTGCAACGGTATCCTGTTTGGAACTCTTCCAACTCACCGTCCCTCCATTGAGGGTAAATGCAAACCCTGAGATAGACTTGCTGTCATCCTTGTCACTCTGGAAGCTTGAATCGGTAAAGGCATCCATTTGGAGATCCTCGTTACCATACACCAAGATCAATTCTTTAGTCCTTCGTAAGTACTTAAGAATGTTCTTCACAGCAATCCAGTGATTCTCCCCTGGGTTTGACTGATACCTGCTTACTATACTAAGTGCATAAGCAACATCAGGGCGTGTACATAATATCGCATACATTATCGATCCTACTGCCGAAGCATAGGGAATAATGCTCATGCGAGCTATCTCTATATCAGACTTTGGGCAATCGTCCTTTGAGAGAGTGACTCCGTGGTAAGCGGGTAAGGCACCCCGCTTAGAGTCTTCCATACTAAATCTCTTTAGGATGGTGTTAATGTACTTGGTTTGGGACACTCCCAATAACCGTTTGGATCTATCCCTATAGATCCGTATGACCAATATGTATGTGGCATCACCCAGGTCCTTCATGGAGAACCTTTGTGATAAGAATGATTTGACCGACTGTAGCATAGGAATATCATTTCCTATCAGAAGTATGTCATCTACATACAATACGAGGAATGTGACATTTCTCCCTACAGTCTTCTTATAAACACAAGGTTCATCTGGATTTTTGATGAAATCAAACTCTTTGATAACATCATCAAAACAGATGTTCCAACTCCGTGATGCCTGCTTTAATCCATAAATGGATTTAAGCAACTTACATGCTTTTCCGCTGCTCCCACTGTCAATGAATCCCTCTGGCTGATCCATATAAACGCATTCATCTAAATCACATTTAGAAATGCAGTTTTAACGTCCATCTGCCAGATTTCATAGTCGTAGTGAGCAGCAATAGCAAGTATGATCCGAATGGATTTGAGCATGGCTACCAGAGAGAAAGTCTCGTCATAGTCCAAACCTGGTCTTTGACGAAAACCTTTCGCTACCAACCTTGCTTTAAAGGTCTCTACCTGTCCATCTACATCGATCTTTCTTTTAAAGATCCATTTGCAACCCACAAGTTTTATCCCGAAGGGTACATCTTCCAAAGTCCATACTTTGTTGGTGTACATGGACTCCATTTTGGATCTCATGGCATCCAACCATTTCACAGAGTCACCACTCGTGATAGCCTGATGAAAACTGGCAGGATCATCATCATCCATGATGCAATCTTCTCTATCACCATCAATGAGAAAACCGTAGTATCTCTCCGGTGGGCGAGAAGTCCTACCAGATCTACGGAGTGGCTGAGATTCATTTAATTCTGTTGTAACATCAGGTTCAACCAACTCGTCATTTGTAACTTGTATTTCTAGAACCTCTTCTAGATCTACCACATTGCCAACAACATCATTTGAAAAAATCTCATTTTCTAAAAAAGTGGCATACTGAGAAACAAACACCTTTTGTTCCTTCTTGTGGTAGAAAAGATACCCAAACGAATGTTTTGGATATCCCACAAATATACATTTGACTGATTGTGTCTCGAGTTTGTCTGGATTCTGCTTTTTGACAAAAGCTGGACAACCCCAAATCTTAACTCTTTTAAGAGATGGTTTCTTCCCATGCCATATCTCATATGGAGTGGTAGACACGGTCTTGGTTGGAACTTTGTTTAACAGAAAAGCTGCCGTTTCCAATGCATGCCCCCAAAACGAGAGAGGTAACTCAGAATCACTCATCATGGATCATACCATATCTAATAGGGTACGATTCCGCCGCTCTGACACACCGTTGTGCTGTGGTGTGTAAGGTGGAGTGAACTGAGAGAGAATCCCTTTCTCTTTTAGGAAGTCTAAGAACTCAGTACTTAAGTACTCTCCACCTCGATCTGATCGAAGTATCTTGATACTCTTTTCTGTTTGGTTTTCTACTTCATGTTTATACTCCTTGAATTTCTTGAAAGATTCAGACTTATGCTTTATCAAATACACATGACCGAATCTTGAGAAATCATCAGCAAAGGTTATGAAGTATGAAAATCCGCCTCTTGCATGTGTAGACATTGGCCCGCATACATCATTATGTATGAGGCCTAGGAGTTCAGTAGCTCTTTCTCCGTGTCCTGTAAACGGAGTTTTGGTCATTTTACCTTTGATACAAGACTGGCAAGTTGCATAAGATTTATACTCAAAAGAATTTAAATATCTATCTTTATGAAGCTTGTTTAGTCTTGTTTCATTAATATGACCAAGTCTACAATGACAAAGAAAATCTTCATTTATTTCTGAAAATTTTCTTTTATTTGTGTGTTGTACGTTGAAAACTGTGTATTGATTAAGGACGTATATCCATTTATTTAGTGTACCACAACCAATCAACTCTTGATTAAGTCTAATGTTCATAACATTGTGTTGCACAGCAAAATGATACCCTTCATTGTCTAACAAGGAAACGGATATAATATTACAAAGCATACTTGGCACAAAATAACACGGGTTCAAAACCAATATACAACCCAACGGCAACCCTAGGTGATACTCTCCTACTGAAACTGCATTTACGTTGGAACCATTTCCAACCTGGAGAGTATGATCACCTTTCTTCAAAACTTTGCTATTTCTCAACGCCTGCACAGAATTGCAAATATGAGAACCTGAACCGGTATCTAATACCCAGAAAGCAGAGTTAATAGAAAAACAGTTCTCAACTACGAACACACCTGAAGCTGAAGTATCACCATGCTTCTTCTTGAGTTCAAGGTACTCAGTACAGTTCCTCTTCCAGTGTCCCGTCTTTTTGCAGTGGAAACATTCTCCTTTCCCCGATTCCCCAACCTTGGACTTGTCTCTCCCCTTAACCTTTTTGACTCCACCCTTAGGTTTGGTGGGTTTCTTCTTCATCTTTCCCTTGGCCTTAGCCTTCGGGCGAGAGGAGGATGATGGCCCAACATACGAAATGGGAGTCTTTACTGATTTCAGCGTGCTCTCTGCACTCCTTAACATATTAAGTAGTTCAGGTAGTTCCTTCTCCATGTTGTGCATGTTGAAGTTAACTATGAATTGAGCAAAGGTGGAAGGGAGAGACTGCAGAATAATATCCGTATATTGTTCATTGTCCATTTTCCACCTAAGGTCCTCTAGCTCTTCTATGAGAGCTATCATCTTCAGAACATGGTCTCCTACTACTGTGCCAGCGGTCATTCACATCTGAAACAGTTTTCTAGATGCTTCGTACGTAATACGCGAGATTGCTCTCCACACAACTCTTTTGTATGGAGGAATATGGCTTGTACGTCCATATTCTCGTGCTGCTTCTGATGTGTGTTATCTATCGATGCTAGCGCGAGGCATTTAGCTGTGGCACAGTCAGCGTCCTATGTCTTGCGGATTTCCTTTTCTGCAACTGAAGGTTTAGGACCTAGGGCGGGCAGGGTTGGAGCCGTGAGGACATATGATACTTTATCATAAGTCAAGGCAATGTTTAGATTTCTCAGCCAGTCTTTATAGTTGGTCCCATTCAGCTTGTTTTTATTTAATAGAAGTTTAAGTCCTGACATTTGAATCTTCCGTTAAGAGAGAGAAAAGAATACACTCAGCGAAAAGCTCTTGCAAAATATTAGATTGGTTATTATCTTGTCTAATCGATGTCTCCCACTGTTTTTATCAAATTTTCTTTAAAACCTTTTAAAAAGAAAACTAGCCAGGATTAATTACATTCTACAACTTCGCTAACCGTTCAGCCAGGCCAGTGCCGGTACTGGAGGAAGGTTCCCTGTGCTTTCGCACGGACCTAATTAAAATAAACCTCATCTTCCCAGAGGCGTAGCCCCGTTTGACACCTTTCTAGACACCTACTGGGTTAGCTAATTGTAAAGTGCAAAATTCTCCCGGGAGCAACTTTTGCTCGCAGTGGGATCAGGATCTTACTATCATATAGAAGGTATACAATCTCATTGTAAATTTCAACTCTTGAAATTCCCGATATGATTTTTACCCCTAGTACTCATGACCTTAACTAAAGTCAACATATCATAAGTACTAGTCAAGTTCTTCCCGTCATTTCATGATTAACTAGACCCACCCATATGAACCTTAACTAAAGTCAACATAATCATATGAATGTCCTAACCAATCTGCATCATATGCAGTGTAGGAAGACATCACTTAGCTACCGTTCACTGCGCATTAACTAAAGTCAAAATACGCAGTACGAATACTAAGTACTCTACTTCCTAAAATGACGGAGGGCTGCGGATAGTTTTTAAGAAAACTTTTAACGCTTTGAACTTGATATCGTTGTAGAATCCAATGGGTTTAAAAGGAGTGGCTTAAGCTTCGCATTTTGAAACTTGATTTTTCATAAAAGACCGAGTATATTTCAAATCTGATTCTACAACATCTTTTTAGGTTCATTTATCTTTTACATTAATCTCATTAATGTAGTCCCATCATTTAAATCCTAAGCCATTACAGAAAGAAACGAAAATATAACGTACGCTTATGCTACTCGCATTCGCCACAGTGTCCTGATATGCACCGTTAGGTTACTTAACTAACGGCATACCAGGACGGGGCTAGCGCGGGTGCAAAACATAAGTAATGTCTATTATATATCATATATATAATATCGCATTCGTCTCAGATATATATTAAATGATCACATCAGATAATAAAAGCAGCAGAAGCACATTTAATATAGGTTATCTAGGAGGTCTGTATTTTGTATTTAGCCAGCAATAAAAATACGGATTCCACGGTCGCGATGAATAGCCAAGCCCACACCCTTAGACCCATACGAGAGCGGCAAGTGACCCTACCAATTCTGGAGTTTAGGAGACCCGGTCTCGACTCCTCGAGATGGCCTCCCACTGAACCCTAGAACCCGGTCACTTGTGCCCTCCTCCTTGGGTCTATCATAATGCGGAAAAATAAATAATATACAACACTGGTGACATCAAACTCAGCCCGAAAGTGCCCCAAATAAAAGAATATTACATACAATTTAATTTTACATGAATGAAAAGAAAACTCTCATCTCATATAAAACCCTCGGCTATTCATTCACGACAATCCTGCACATCAAGTCTCATCGACACATAATATCAAATATCATCAACGTAAGTAAGTATGCATACACCGATCGTCGTTGATGTATAGCAAAGAAAACCAGCAATACAACTACATACTACACTTACGGTCACAGAGAAATAAAATGAAAAACTACAACAATTGGAATCGTAACTGCCTTTAGACAACACAAACCCGGAATATCACATATACAAGATTTCATGCCTAACAATGTAAAGCTCGTATTTGGGTATCATCCAAGAAAACACCTTTTCAAAACAAACCGGATAATTCAACAAGATTTTCGTTTATTCCAGAGACCGAACTGCTAGATTTACACGCAACAAACAAATTTGTAGATTCCAATTATTGTATCATATACTAATAAACTAGGTGTAGTTAAAACATTCGATCGAACGATTAAACACCCACAGACTTCTCAGAAAGCTCAACACCTGAGCAGTTTTAAAAAATACCAGTAACTGCGCAAAATACATACGGGCCTGCACAAGAAGATACGGCCCATGACCCACCTACTGCGCCGCGGAATCGCCGCAGAAAGGCTACTATGGCAGCGGTTCCGCGGTCGTACGGATGAGTTAGGGCGTCGTACTTCTTGTGGGCCCATAAAATACCCTGCTGAATTTTTTAAATATTTTAAATATGAAAAAATCCGTGTTTTTGAAAAATTTCCAGAGAGCACCCCCCGGGCGTCGTGTTTTGTTCGTTCGAGGTTTTTAACGTCGTCTAGGTTACTCCAAAGCTCTAGCTTGGCTCTGATACCGCTGTAGGGTTTCCTTAACACCTCGTTTAGGGTTTGGAATCATCACACATGCCATAACTTTAAATTTATGAGGTGCTAAGTAAACTAAACTAGGAATCGAATTAGAATTATGAAGTAACAATTAAAAGTATCACATCTAAAAGATAATTTACACTAAGTGGAGAGACTACAACCTTTGTAGACCTCCTAGGGTGACTCATTGAATCTCCTTTGGTTTAGAACGGCTCGCTAGATCACCTCCAAGTCCACGACGATCCATTCGAAGTCCTTTGCTCAAACCTTGTTGCTTCACTTGATCTTTGAAATCCTTGAAGCAAAACACCCTACACAAAGTAGCAAAGGTTGTGTAGGATGATGAAGTGGTTGCTAATCTTACTTAATACCCTTTCTTTTTATTTATCTAACTCAATTTAGAACTCAAGAGAGAGCTAGAGAGAGGAAGAAGAAGATGGCTTGATATTTTTTCTTTTGGATGAATAATGCAAAAAGAAAATGAGAGAGAGAGAGATAAATATCATAATAGAAACCATAGTTAAATATAATATCTAGATATTTTCTCATGAGTTAAAAGGCAAAGGAAAATAAACCATGGTTAAGTCAAAGTCAACCATGGAAAAGTGTAGAAGAAATGAGTCACTAAAAAGAAATGAGTCATTATCTGTTTTCCTTTATCTTTAACTTAATTCAAAAATATCCATATATTAAATTATGAACCATGTGATTCTTATATTGCCATCTAAGTTGTATCATCAACTATAATACAAATGCATGTATGTATGTGTGTATGCATATCATCATGTACATATACATGCATGCATCCATCAAAAGAAAAAGGGTTTAAATAAATGAGATAAAAGTCAATATTAAATCAACACTTGATTTAATAAACCGGTCATATCTCATACGACCCGACTAATATTAAACGCCCGATTAAAATACAGTATCATATACTGGTATTTAATCGAGCTTCCGCACATATCTCATATGCGCACCACTACGTTTCGCCTGAGCCAAGAAACTTCTATGTGGGACTCTAAGACTCGTCAATACGCCAGCAGTAGGTGATGATCATATCAAACACCTGCAAGCCGCAAGCGGTCAGCTAAACGTAACGGCCACCCGGGTATTGGGCGATCAGAAAAAAAACAAGCGAACCTGTCAAAACTCCCGTCAATCCAACTGGCAACACTTACCGTACAGTCCGGTCTCTTCGTCAGATATGCTGCATATCGAGTCTAGGGATGGAATCGTCGACCCCAATAACTCAATAAGTCATGCCGGTATATGGTCTATAACAGATCGAGAAACTTACTGATAACACTTATCAGTAATATCTCAGCAGCCCTGGCCAGGGACTTCCTGTTATAGCCAATCGTGCACAGCACAACATCAACCCCCAATACCGGGAGAGACGAAACTCCTCCTATCGCTCACTGCCTCCATATGCCTCGGGACTATACCCAAAATCCACCTGTTTGTACGACTCAGTAGAGCCGTAGTAGGGTGGAGATCAAAGTGCAGTGGGAGGTTACACAAGACTCTATGACGATCTCGGGTCTACAGACTAACCTGTACCAGTGTCACCTGAGAAATACTATCCGACGTATGATATAAAACCACATAGGAGTTCTCGGTGAGTCTGTTCAGTGTACCCAGTCTCACTGAGCACCCGTATACTATCTTTGGTGTCAACACACCAGACGGATATGGGATCATCCATCGCCCATCATATGGAACAAGAATGGTATACGCTAGTCTGCACTGGAATATCAATGCCCTGTCTCGATATACCTACGACTAGGAACATTTCAAGGATATACTTATAAACTACTGATGTCCCCCTAGTATGATCCGCATCATAATCCCAATAGTCAAGCCAATATCCTTAGGGCTTTATCAACATGTACCAAATGAATATAAACATGATCAAGTGAACATATGATAAAGTGAAACCAGATAGCATACTATCATGTCGAGCAAGACTGTCCTCTGAATACACACACACACACACACACACACACATCAGTACATACACTATCTCATAATGGCCTCTAGGGCATACATATATCCAACAGTCGGGTCATCATCTTCCATGATGCAATCCTCGCTCTTACCATCGATGAGAAAACCGTAGTATTTCTCAGGTGGATGAGGAACCCTACTAGATCGGCGGAGAGGCGGGGGTTCGTCGGGAACTACTGAATCCTCTGGTTCCACTAAATCTTCTGTTGCAGTTTGTGTAACTGGAACTTCTTCCAGTTCTACCTCTTTGCCACTAATTTCTTTTTCAAGAAATTCCTTTTCCAAAAAGGTGGCATGCCGAGAAAAAAACGCTTTTGTTCCTCGGTGTGGTAGAAGACATACCCTTGTGTGTTTTTGGGATATCCTACAAACTTGCACAGGACAGACCTTGCCTCGAGTTTGTCCGGATTGTGCCTTTTGACATAGGCCGGACAACCCCATATCTTAATATAATTAAGACTTGCTCTCTTCCCCTTCCATATCTCATATGGAGTAGTAGGCACTAATTTGGTAGGGACCATATTCAATAGGTGTATAGCTGTCTCAAGCGCATACCCCCAGAAGGAAATAGGTAACTCAGCTGTGCTCATCATAGAGCGCACCATATCTAATAGGGTGCGGTTCCTCCGTTCCGATACACCGTTGTGCTGTGGTGTATATGGAGGAGTTAGCTGAGAAAGAATCCCATTCTCTTTTAGATAGTCCAAGAGCTCATTGCTCAAGTATTCTCCTCCTCGATCAGATCGAAGTGTTTTAATACTTTTACCCGTTTGGTTCTCGACTTCGTGTTTATATTCTTTGAATTTCTCAAAAGCTTCAGACTTGTGTTTCAACAGGAACACATGTCCGTATCTTGAGAGATCGTCAGTGAATGTAATGAAGTACGAGGAACCATTCCCAGAATGTGTAGACATGGGACCACATACATCACTATGTATCGGTCCCAAGAGTTCTATAACTCTTTCTCTGTGTCCACTAAACGGAGTTTTGGTCATTTTGCCTTTGAGACATGAATGACAATTTTCATAAGATGATAATTCGAACGTATTTAAATAACCATTTTTATGTAACTTAGCAAGTCGTGTCACATTGATATGACCAAGTCTGCAATGCCACAAGAAGGATTCGTTCATTTTTGAACTTTTCCTCTTGTGTGTGTTCTGTATATTAAGAACTGCGTTTTGATTTAGAACGTATATACCATTATTTAACGAGCCTGATCCAATCAACTTTTGATTCAGGAAGATGTTCATAACATTATCCTGTACTACAAAATTATATCCTTCTTTACTAAATAAAGAACTGATATAATGTTGCATATCATGCTCGGTATGTAATAGCATTCGTTCAAAATCAATGTATTACCACTTGGTAATACAAGGTGATATTCGCCAACTGCTTTGGCTGCAACATTTGCACCATTCCTTACTCTTACGGAATGATCACCCATTCCCAATTCTCTACCTCTCTTTAGCCCATGCAATATATTGCATATGTGGGATCCTGATCCAGTATCTAATGCCCAGGACGTAGAGTGAACTGAGAAACAGTTCTCGGTAACTAACACATCCGAAGAAGATGCATCAACATGTTTATTCTTCGTTTGGGCGGCGTGTGAATTCTGGTATTCCCCTATTTCCTATTCAGTCTTATAACAATTATAAGAAAAACCGGAACCAACGTTCCCCTGCTCAGTATAACAAGCGGGTTCGGTTAATACATCCATATTATTATCTTGATTAAGGCCTGACATGGTCGCTACCTGGAGAGGGAGAGAAGAAAACACTTTAGCGTGCGCTCTTGCAAGATTAGATTGGTTATTATCTTATCTAATCAGGATGGATCCCAGTGGTTTTATCAAATCTTCCTTCAAACCTAAAAAAGGTAAGACTAGCTGGGATTAATTACACCTTTATAAGTTTGCCAATTTTTCGGCCAGGCCAGTGTTGGTACTTTGAGGGAGGTTCCCCGTGCTTTCGTACGGACCTAATTAAAATAAACCTCATTTTCCCAGAGGCATTACCCCGTTAACACCTACTTGATCGGCTAATTGTCCTGTGTAAAACTCTCTCAGGAGTAACTCTTACTCGTAGTGGGTATCGGGATCCAACTATCTCATAGCAGGTATGCAATCTCATTGCAAATTTCAACACTTGAAATTCCCGATAAAGCTTTTACCCCTAACGTGCTATGACCTTGACGAAAGCCAACAAACCATAGTCTATTAATTAAGTTCAACCCGTACATTTCATGATTGAATTAAACCCACCCGCACGACCCTTGACGAAAGCCAACAAAGCCGTACGACTACCCTAATCCAATCACATCATATGCTACAGATAAGTAGTAAGTAGCTACCGCACACTACGCCTTGACGAAAGCTAACAAACGCAGCTCGAATACTAAATATTACTTATCTGAAATGTCGGAGGGCTACGACAGGTTTTTCAGAAAACCTTTTGTGTAAAGAACTTGATATCGTTGTAGAAACAAGTGATTTTGAAAAGGAGTGTTTTTGAGGCTTTTCTAGTTTCGCTAAAGAGGTCACTCCCGGTAAAGGGATCTCGGCTCTTTCCTCATCGAATAGGGTGCAGGATATTTCATAAATACCGCTGTGCAAAGCAAGAACTATAGAAGCAATCAAAAACTAAACCGTGAGTTTGTAGCATTTGCCAGTTTTGCTAAAGAGGTCACTCCTGGTGAAGTGATCTCGGCTCTTTCCTCATCGAATAAGGTGCAGGATATATCATATATACCACTATGCAAAGCAAAAATCTGTAGCTGCCCTTTTTGAAAATTTGATTCTACAACATCTTTTAGGTTTCTTTTCTTTTATTAATCTCATTAATAAATCCCATCATTTATGCTTCCTAAGCATCACAAAAGAAACGAAAGCTGTAATATTTATATATCATATATATAGTATAAGCATTCGTCTCAGGCAGTAATATGATCACATCACAGAACATTGCAGCAGAAGTCAACATATGAAATATTGGATATACTAGGACGTCCATGTTTTATTTTGAGCCTGTATAAAACACGGATTCCACGGTCGCGATGAATAGCCAAACCCACATCCCTAGACCCCTACGAGAGCGGCAAGTAACCCCCCCAATTCTAGGGTTAGGAGACCCAGTCTCGACTCCTCGAGATGGTCTCCCACTGGACCCTAGAACCAGGTTACTTATGCTCCCCAGCTTGGGTCTATCCTAATGCGGAAAAGTAAATAATATACAATGGTGACATCATCCTCAACCCGGAAGTGCCCCAATAAAAGAATATTACATACAAATGAATTTTACATAAATGAAAAAGAAAACTCTCATCTCATATAAAACCCCCGGATATTCAAAACACGACGATCCAATATAACATATCACATCAACACATAACAACACATGTCATCAACGTAAGTAAATATGTCTATTACAATTGTCGTTGATCTATAGCGACGAAAACGGTGATATACCACATATTATACTTACGGTCGCAGAAAAGAAAATGTAAAACTACAATATTTGGAATCCACAATCTCTTTAGACATCGTAAACCCGAAATATCACATATTACGGATTTCATGCCTAACTAAATGAATTCCACATATTGTATCACAACACAGATATCTAGACGAAGTTACACAATTCGATCGATTCAACGAATTCCCAAAATACCCCAGTGAGCTCAACACTTGAGCAGGAAAATAAAAATTCCCAGAAGCATGCCCTATCACCTACGGACAGTCGCTGAAGGGCCCGTCCCAAGCCTCCACAGTGGCACCGCGGAACCGCCGCCAAAACCAGGTTTTGGCCGCGGTTGCGTGGTCACTGTAGCGAGTTAGGGACTTGTTCTTCAGGTGGGACCATAGAATTCTCTGCATTATTTTCTGAGTATTTTTAATATGAAAAATTTCAACTTTTGAAAAAATTTCCAGAGAAGGGGTCTCGTTTGGGTTTTCGGGGTTCAATCGGACTTTAAATTTCGTCTAGACAACGCCTAATACTCTAGCTTGGCTCTGATACCACTGTAGTGTTGCGTAACACTACGATAAGGTTTAGGAAGGCATCATACATGTCATTTTATAAAAATTTGGGGTGCTATGAAACCCTAACCAAGATCTTAATTAGAGAATTCGGGTTAACTTTGCATGTAAAAAACTTTACATCTAAGTGATTGGAATTACAACCTTTGTAGTCCGTTCCTTCACTTCAAAAGCTCCGAGTAGTGGTCCCTTCGCTGCGATCCATGAACTCCCGGACTCTAGAGAGGCTCCGCACGATGTAGGATGCATCTTGCTTGAAGTCTTCGAAATCCAAGACGATCTACTTCGAGGAAACACGAACTCAAGCTATGACTTCACTAATATGAAATTAGTGAAACCAACACTCCAATCTATATGGCTAGTATAGTAGAGGATGATGAAGTAGAAATTTTTCTCACTTTATTATTTATTTTCTCACCATTTTCTTCTCTTTTCTCAAAAGCTAGAGAGCAAAAAATTAGATGAGGAAGAAGATGAATAATGAAAGAGATGAGGTTAGAAATGCAACCCTAGCTTAGTGTATGTCATCCACTAACTCATGTAGAGAGTTAACCATGGCTATGTGTCATGGTTGAGTTTAGAAATATCTTAAGCAAAATAAAAAGAGAAGACTTTGTCAAAGTTTATCCACAAGCTTCATGAAGCTTCACCATGACTCATTTCCTAAATTTTGAATTACTTAAGAATTTAAACCCAAACATTACATGTAGCATGGTATAATTCTCATACATCCTAGTTGCATGTATAACCTAGCATGTCACAATATTATATATCACATATATAATATTTATGCAATAAAAGAAAACAATACGATAAACATATATCACATATATATTAAATGTATTACAAGTGAAAATAATAAATACTTAAGTGAGTATATAAATATATAAATATATATATATATATATATATATATCATTTTATCGAATCAACACTTGATCCAATAACCCGGCTATATCAAATATAACCGGCCGATATCATATATCACGAGAATAGAATACGGTATCACATATCGTATTAATCTCGGTCCCTGCACATATCACATATGTGCTCCTACTCCGTTTCGCCTGAGCCAGGAAACCTCTGTGTAGGACTCTAAAGACTCGTCAATACGCTGGCAGTAGGTGATGATCATATCAAACACCTACAAGCTGCAAGCGGTCAGCTAAACGTAACAGCCATCCGAGTATTGAGCAACCAAAAGATCAACAAGCAAGTCTGTGCATACTCCTGCGAATCCAATCAGAAACACTACTATACAGTCCGGTCTCTTCGTCTGATATGTCGCATATCCAGTCTAGGGGTGGTAAACGTCAGACCCCAGTAACCGATAAGTCATGTCGATGTGAGGCTCATAACGGGTCGAGAAACTACTGATAACTCTTACCAGTAAATCTCCATATCAACTCTGGCCAGGGACTTCCAGTTATAGCCAATCGAACACAGCGCAACATCAACTCCTAATACCGGGAGAGACGAAACCCCTCCTATCGCTCATTGCCTCCATGTGATTCGGGACTGTACCCAAAAGCCACCGTTTTGCACGCCCTCTTAGACCTGGTAAGGTGGAAATCAAAGCACAGTGGGAATCATACAAGACTCTATGACGATCTCGGGTCTACAGACTAACCTGTACCAGTGTCACCAGAAAACTGCTATCCGATGATAGGTATAATACAATCTAGGAATTATCGGCGAGTTCGTTCAGTGTACCCAGTCTCCACTGAGCACCCGTACACAATCTTTGATGTCCAACACCAATGGATATGGGATTATCTATCGCCCATCATATGGGTTAAGATGCGTGTACGCTAGTGTACTCTGGAGTATCGATGCCTTGTCTCAATACACCCTCGACTAGGAACACTTATAGGATGTACTCGTGGATTACCCTGGCCCCACTAGTATGATCTCATCATAGTCCTAGCAGTCGAGTACATATCCTAAAGGCTTTATCAACATATGAGAGCAAGACATTAAACTAATATAAGTCAACATGTTAAGACAAAGTGAAACCAGATAGCATACTATCATGTCGAGCAAGAAATTCCTCTCTATATATATCCAAGCATCCATTATAATATACATCATATGTACAACAATGGCCTCTAGGGCAAATACATAACTAACACACCCCTAGACTTGATATGCGACATATCAGACGAAGAGACTGGACTGTACAGTAAGTGTTACTTATAGGCTTCATGGGAGTTTGGAGAAGCTTACTTGTTGATCTTCTATTCGCTTAATACCTGGGTAGCCGTTACATCCAGTTAGTACTGCTGATGGCTTATGGGTGACTGATGTGATCATTACCTACTGCTGGCGTATTGACGAGTCTTTAGAGTCCCACACAGAGGTTTCATAGTTCAAGCGAAACGAAGCAGGGCACATATGTTGATATGTGCGGGGGGCCTGATTAAATATGAGTATGTGATACCGTATTCTAATCTGGCGGTAATTTGATATTGATTAGGTTATATGTGATATAACCGGATTATCGAATCAAGTGTTGATTTGATAATGTGATATACAGATAAATGATATTAGTCGGTTATATGTGATATAACCGGATTATTGAATCAAGTGTTGATTTAATAATATGATATATATTTATATTTGATATAATTATATATTAACTAATATTATTGCTTTCTAATTATTTTCTACTCTTAATATATATATATATATATATATATATATATATATATATCATGTAGCATGGATGGATTTTCTATTTTTGGGAAAATAGAAAAAGAGGTGGAAAATGAGGAGATATTTAGAGCATGGGTGAATCATGGATTTGCTTATTATTATATTGTTTTGGCTTTACTATTAAAGTATGGTTCATTTTTTATAATGGAAAGAATTCTATGCTTCAATGAGTGAGTTCATTTGTGATGTCATTCTTCACTTGGTTTTTTCCTTAGCTCATTTGATGAGTTTTCATTCTTAGCTCTCTAATTTTCCTTCTTCTTCTTCCTCCACTGCAAAGCCCTAATCCTCACATGCGATGTGAACCATAGGGTTTTGAATAAATCCTGAGTGAGCTTAACACCCTTACTTCATCATCCTAATTTAGATTAGCAATTTAAACTAAGGTGTTTCCTTCACTAGAGATAGATTAGTGAAGAGGTAGCTTGGATTATAGAAGCTTCAAGGTGGATCATCTTCGACATGAAGATCGCGTCGGAAGCTCGATCTTTCTTCAAGTGGAGCCTAGTGGAGTCGTAGGGACTACAACCCGGAGTTTTAGAAGTGAAGGAAACGATCTACAAAGGTTGTAATATCTTTCACTTAGTATAGTTCTTATGATATCATAGCTTAAACCCTAATACTCTATTTAAGATTCTAGGTTAGTGTAGCTTAGCACACAAATTTTTTTGAAAATAGCATGCTTGATGCTCGTAGAAACCTTGTGGTTCTTCTAGGATACACTTTCATGGTATCAGAGCTAAGCTAGTGAATTATACGATATTAGTAGAATTGCGAAAATGAAACAACTCCGAAACAGTCGCATCGAAACCCTAAGTTTCTGTCGTTTTTTAAATGGACTCTAAATTTTTTTTAAACGAGTACAGAACTTTACATGTGATGTAACTAGAACACCAGACAAATTCGAGGCCAAAACTCCAAAAACGACCTGGCGAAAACCTTAATTTGGCCAGCCTGGCTGGTTTTCCTGTTCATTTTTTTGCTCGTGTTTGTTTGGTGTTCTGGTCTGAAGAATTTGGCGTTTCAGGTTATGTTTGTTTATCCCAGTTTGTATGTGATGTTGACTTTTCTATTGGGGCTATTCGGAGTGTTTCATAGTCGTGTTTTAACATTGTTTCGGGTTTAAGTTTGATACGTGTTACACTTTTTAGAATCCAAAATAATTAGTTTTTTGAAAACTAGTTTGTAATTTTAAATCTAGCAATTTACTCTCTATTGATCGATTACCACGGAGTTTTGATTCGGATCAAAACTCCGTCGCAATCACGTATAGTATGCGAATACTCACCGGTTAACTTTACTAGATAGCCACGCCACATAGCCCCGATCAAGTGACTTTAGGAGAACCCCGTTTCCAAAAGCATCCACTTGGGTTCTCGCGACCACGGTGTTCCGTCTAAGTGCACTTTGTCGACGGCATTGTTGGGTTACCTTAATGCCCTAGCCATCGAACGTGGCGGTTTGCGGAACAAAAATATTCTTACAAGTTTAAAATGACGCAAAGTTAACCCAATGAAAACCCGGATCTTTCTATAAACCTATCTAGCTCAAAAGCTAGAACTAACTACTATGAAGGAAATCTCAGCAAATGATCCAAGTCCTTCGGTCTTCTTTCCTCGTTGTTAGCTCCAAGTGACCACCTTGAACATGCTTGATCTTCTTTTCCCGCTCCATTGATTCTCCGGAATCGAGCTTGTTTTCCGGTCCTCCTTTATTGTAGATGATCCACCCGAGGGATGTGACCATGGCTCTAGCTCCTAACTAGGTGTCAATAGAAGCAACTAAAGAACTTGGGTTGCTAATCCAAGTTGTTTAGGATGTAGTGTGGAGTGCTGTGTTCTACTATCTCTATTTTATCTCTTCACTTGTTTCTTAACTCATGATAGGGTAATGAAGAGGAAGATGATGAAGGTGGAGGAGACTCAAGAGGAGGGAGGAGGGTGAAGCAAAAATGGGAGCTCAAGAATAATGAAGCACGCATGTGAGAGAAAATCCAACACAATGGTTTTGTGTATGAATTTTCATAATAAAAAACTACCAACCATACTTCAATAGTTGATCCAAATGAATAAATAATTCATTTGTCAACTATTGAAGTCATGGCTCTCACCATTCCTCCCTCTCCTCCAATTTCCACCTCATTTCCATTTATCAATAAATGGAAAAGTCCATGATGAGGTGTCCATCTTCTAGAAGGTAATCTGTAATAAAATACGGATTACAGTCTGCTGTATATACATACCTGCATTCGGATAAAAACACGAATGCCCAAAGAGATAGAATAACACGAAGAATGTAATACTAGAATATACATATCGAAATACATATATGTAAATTATCAAATCAATACCTGATTTAATTATCCGGCTCAAACCCGAGCCGGCTAGTATTACCAACTGTCCGATCGAAAGTCCGGGTACAAAGTACATCAATCGATCAGAACCCTGCATGTATCCAATACAGATACCACATCATTTCACCTGAACCAGGGAAACCCTCTGTGTAGGACTCTAAAGACTTGATAGTACGCCGGCAGTGAGTTACTGAATAAATCCAAAACCACAAGCACGTCAGCGGCACTAGCTGTATGTAACGGCTACCCGGATACCTGTCGAAAAGGAAGGCCGACGAGCAAACTCATTCGGATCCCTACTGAGCCTATCTGTGACAATCTCCGTACAGTCCGGTCTCTTCGTCTGAGAGTATCGCATACCGGGTCTAGGGGTGGTAAACGTCAGACCCTACTAACCCAGTAATTCGTGCTGATACGGCTCAGGACCAATCCGGGAAACTACTGATCAGCCTATCAGTAAATCCCAACTTCGCTGGCCAAGGTCTTATGGTCCTGAACAATCGAACACAGTGCGATATTGACTCCCTATACCGGGAGAGACGAATCCCTAACAATCGCTCACTGCCTCCATGTGGCTCGGGACTGTACCCAACCAAAACCTGTTTGCATGACTCCGTAGAGCCGTGGTAGGGTGGTGATCAAAGCACAGTGGGAACTCACACGAGTCAAATGTCGATATCAAGTCTAAAGAATAACCTGTACTCATGTCACCAGAGAAATTCCACCTGACGATAGGTATAGTACCATCTGGAAGTTCTCGGCGAGTCCGTCCGGTATACTCAGCCCCAGTGAGCACCTGTATACGATCTTAGGTGCGAAAAACCAATGGTTGCGGGACCATACCATCACCCCTCTTCAGGGTCTAGAAACGTATACACTAGTCTACTCTGGAATATCGATGCCCATTCTCGATACTCCCATGACTAGGGACCATTTAAGGATGTGCGTACTGTTCATATTAGAAAACTGCATTTTAATACCGCTCATTCATTATTTATTTTTTGTATTTATCGGTACTATTAACCAGTGTCTGCTCAGTAATACAGATTACAGACATCTGTGACAAAATACTGAAAATACATTCAAAATCACGGATATATCATTTGAGAACAAACACTGTAACCAGAACCGCAGACCGACCGATACTTCATGAATTTCTTTTTGCAATAAGTTTGTGTACACACTTATTATCTAAATGGTCCAACACATACAAGTGTGTACACAAGACTTTTTGGCTAGGACCTAGGGGGGCTGCCCATGGCACACACACTTGATAACTTGTGTAAGTGGGGGGGGGGACAAGTGAAATAAATGCTAAAAGTGTTGATGTGATTCATAGCTACAAACTTCCCTCCAAGCCCTGAGTGCAACCCAAGCTCCTACAGACAAATCTAGCAGCACCAGAAGACTTGTCGAGACAACACAAGACCACCACTGCAAGACGAGACAGTTCCCCTCAAATGTGGCCGGTCACATCCTTTTTCCAGCCGAGCTGGCCACCCCCTGCATCTAATGGCCCCTAGTCTGCTGTGGGCCCTTCCCTACTGCCACTTCAGCTCATTTTTATTGTTTGTTTAATTTTCTTTTGAGCCTATAAATACAGAACCAGTGAGCAAGGAGAGGGGGTCATTCTTTAGTCTTGGATTGTTTCATTTCTTTGTCCAAGCTTTTGTTTCTCTTTTGTTCTTTCTCTTATACATAGCTTAGTCCCCTTGAGCTCCTTGCCTTTACTTGATCTTGCAACCTCTTCATTGAACTTGCAAGTTTAAGTGTTGGCTATTGATCTCAAGGGTTGTATCTTCATTTTGGAATCAATAAAGTTCTTTTTTTTGCCTTCTTTCACCATGAGTTCTTTGCCATCACTTGATCTTGCAACCTCTTCATTGAGCTTGCAAGTTTAAGTGTAGGTTATTGAACCATGTCTTGTGTTATGTTCTATGGTTCTTATTATTACTTTCTTTCACTTTTCTTTCTTGCTCTTTTTATTACTTGCTCTTTATTATCTTGCTTTACTTACTTGCACTTTCATTCCATGCTTTACTTTCTTGTAATGTCTTTTCTTTCCTTTGTTCTTTTCCTTTCTCTTTTCTTTTGCTTTTTTGGTTTGTTGTTGTAATGTTTGTGAATATGTGTTGTTAGGAAAAGAATACGATATTATAAGTTAACGTTTCGTTTCTCATTTCCTTTTCCCGTATTTTACATTTGAAACTCCGCCCAAACCTTACGCAAGCGCTCCGTTAGGCACTCTACCTTACCAAGGTATCGGTGATTCCTAACCGCGACCGGTTGCGTTCTGTTTCGCCGGAGGAGAAAGCAAGAGACAAGAACGAATGAACAAGGGTCAAAAAACCGGATTCCACGAATACCGTGCTTAAATACCCTAATCCACGTTGTTGCCGATTGCTCTAGCTTCAATTGGTCAAGACTCGGCTCAAACGTTTGAGTGCGAATTCACTAGTTTACACTATTGTATCTTTTCCTAACAAGCTTTATACTTTGCATATAACACATAGGATAGATACGAACAATTCCGCCCACGCGCATTAACTCGTCAAAAAAAGAACGTAAAACGCTCCGTCTCCCTGTAGATCTGTAGGGTTTCTATTGACGGCATCAAGGTTTCGGGAGGCATCGTCCATGCCATTTTCAAAAAGTTGCCGTTTCAAGGAACTCTAAACTAGAATCGTTAACTAGAATATAATACGGAAACAAAAGTAAATCTTTTTACTTCTAAGTGAAATAGAAATACAACCTTTGTAGGTCGGTCCTTCACTTCTAAAGCTCCTTGTAGTAGTCCCTTCGCTGCGATCGTTGAACTCCCGGACTCTTGCATGGCTTTATGAGGGGAAAAGAGCGATCTTGCTTGAAGTCTTCGAGGCCGAAAATGATCAACATCGAGAGAATACTAGCTAAAGCTTCTACTCCACGAATGTAACATTTCAAAAAAATAAAATATTATTTTTGGGAATTTTCATAAGTTAGTATTAATTTTTAATGAATATTTTAATAGTCGGCATAATTAAATACCAATAAATGGGGAAAATTCTGGAGAAAATTATGAAAATTCTAAAATAGGTTATTTTGTGGAAATATGTCATTTTTAAGCTTTTATGGTTACGTAAATTCTATTTTGGTGTTAACCGCGATTAAAAATCGCTAATTGGATTTTTGGCTTTTTGTGCAAAAATGTGCACATAACATTTCCACACTTGTCACACTTGTTTCATGTTTTGGACTCATGGTAGCTTAGGGTTGAACCATGTTAGGGTGACCATGGTGGGTTGAACCAATTGGTTATGTTAATTAGCTTAATTAAGGGCTTTTAGCATAGTTGGAGGTGATTAGGGTTAGGTTTGACCGTGTGTGGAGAGAGAGAGAGAGAAGTGGCTAGGGTGTGCCATGATCCATCCCATTTCATTATTCATTCTGTTCTTTTACTCCCTCTCACACATCATCCTATATCCAACTTCAACCAAAACAACAACTTCAGCAGCAGCTGAAGAAAACATCAGCCACCTACACACTCACATCAGCCACCTACACACTCACATCTGCCACCTACAACAGCTACAGCAGCTGCAGCCACTATAGCCCCACACCTCTACACCCCTATCAACACTTTTTATCCCCCATATCAACCCATCAGCAATTGCTTCAGCCACAAAAACTGCCCCCTACACCTGCAGCTACATCAGCTGCTGAAACTGCATCAGCTCAACACATTTCAGCCATGGCATCAGCAACAGCAGTAACATCAACACAACCCCATCAACAACTTCAACACAACATCATAACTCCTGCAGCTGCCACCAAAGCAGCCCAACATCATAAACCCCCCTAACTCAACACCAATACAACAGTATCAGCACCTTTGCAAACACCAGAAACAGCCCCAAATGCATCAGCTGCTACAGCAGCAAGAAACAGCCCCTAGCATCATTGCAACATCACCACACCACCATACCCACACAAAAATCACAACAACTCACCACAAAACAACAACAGCAGCTGCTGAAGCTACAGCAAACCCAAACAAATCCCAAGCAAACACAACCTCAACCCAAAGCAACAAGCAGCTGCAACATAACCAGCAAAACAGCTTCAGCACACAAAAACAGCAACACAAACAGCCCCAAAGGAGCAGCTCACCAGCAGCAGCAACCCCTTTCCTCTCCTCCATCTTCCCTTCTCCTTCATTCTAGGACCTTTGAGGTATAATCTTGCAACCCAACTCCTTTATCATGGTCATCTAGTTGAAATTTAGTGTTATATTGAAGATTAGTGCTAGTTTAGGAGAATTTGAGTGAGACTTGACCAAGTATTGGTTTTGATTGTTAGTATAGCCTTACTAGGTGTTGTTAAGACCAGTTTAACCAAGATTTATCCCAGATTTCACCAAAATACCAGATTTGTTATACTTGGCGTAATTCAGCATTTTTGTCGACTTTGTGGCTTTTCTGGAAACTGCTATCAACCCGGACCTCCTAGAATAAAATTGACTTGGCAGTGAGGTATGCAGGAAGATAGAAACCGACACCCAAAGCCCCAGAACCTGGACCCACTTCCCGGCCGCAGATTTAATCCCTTTGGCCGCAATTTGCGGCCAGAGCAGTAGGGAACCCCCTCGTTTTGCGTGCCCAGCTCCATTTCATGTAAACTTGACCCTGGGTATGTCTAGTTTTGACTGATTCCAGTTAGGGTAGAATCTGGGTTGATTTTCATGAGTTGGCGTATGATTTATGACTTATTTAGCATGGGTTTTTGGTATTCGATGATTCGTTCTGTCGGGTGGCGTTTGGACGTCAACGACAGTGGATATTGGTTGTGTTTGCACACGAGGCCACAAGTTTTTACCTATGGGCGTAGCGTGCACCATTTTAGTTTCCGACATGGTTTTCATGTGTTTTAGCGTGTGATATTCTTGTAGGTACTCACGTGGCGTCGAAGCGTTGGAGATGCAAATGGAGACATCGGCACTGGCACGCTTAAAGATAGGTGAGTAGATTTATATCTACGGGTAGAAGTCGGGTGGATGGCGTATAGCACCCCCGCAGTCCGTGGTGACGTATACGAATGCGTATACACACCTATAATTATTATATGTTGTTTAGGAAATTATTGATGTTTAGGATGGATAATTGGTGGACTTGGATGATTTAGTGTCGCGAAAACCTAGAATAGTGGGTGCACTACACATACACACTCCCACACATACATACTTGCATACATCCTTATTTCATATGTGGTTATGGGATTCTATATAGATATGTGTTCACATAGGTATGGGACTATGTGTTCGCATACGGATTAGAAGATGATACATGGGAATGAGATGAGTCGATGATATTTGATCTGAGATTATGATATCGGTGATATGATAAAATTCATAATCGAAATACGTCTTGATGCTTTAGAGGACTTTGGGAATAATGATGCCATAGGAATTGTGACCTATATTTATAATGATCGACATGTGATTATGTTACGAGATATGATATGATATGACCAGATAATTATGATAGGCCGCCTAGGGCGATGTATACTCCTTGAGATGATATGTGCTGATGATATCGTTCTTGCTAGAGGCTGTCAATCGGAAGCCGGATTATGATTATATTGACGATATATGATGATAATACCGATTTATACGAGACTGTCGATTAGTAGTAAGATCAAGGTTATAATGATGACATTAGCATTGTACTAGACGTAGGTCAGTACCCCAGATAATGATCTTGATAAAGAGAATACTAGATGAATGATATGACGGATGTGATATTGACCCGTACCTAGATTTGGGATGTCGTACGACGGATTTACGTACGAGCTATAATTTAATGTTTGATCTGCACTCTTGATTTGGGAATAACTGATTATTGAGATATGTTATCGGATGTGATATTATCGAGGCGGGATCACCGACTATATACACATGTATATTTATGTATCGACTCAGATGTTAGGCGGTTTACCTTACCTGCAGTTAACCTATTAGCTCAGCCTTATAGTTGGTGTAGCTATAGGACTCTTATGACATTAGATGCAGTTTAGCTATCATGGTGTTTAGCATTCAGCTCTCACATATTATCATTGTTACTCTGCATCGTATACTGTTGTGATTCATATTCTATTATTGATATCATGCTGTTAGGACACCAGCACCATTATCGATGATGCGTATGTTCCACATACACTTACTTGCCAGCTCACACACATCTTCATCGGTAATTGCCATGTCACTACACAGTAGTACTATCGCATCAGGATATGAACCTTGCATGTGCATACTATTATTCCATGTTGCATGATATACTGTTATACTTGCATTTCATTTATATGTCACATACATCATGTTTCCTGATTATACGCATTGAGATATGTTGTTTCTATGATATTTCTGGATTTGGGAACCGTGGGTTTTTCAAAGAGATTATGAAATTGTTTTAAAAACCCGATTACCCTTGATATGATATTTCAGTGCGTCCACCATGTGTTTTCTCGGTGCTGAAAGCGACATGTGAAACCCAAATCGAGGAGGCGGATAAGACCGATTGCGGGTACATGGTGGACCCGGTGCGGTACCCCGGGGCAAGAAGATCGCAGGTGATGGCGTTGAGCCTGGCAGGGGAACATGACCGACCGGTGACTTTACCCGACACGTCGGATATCCGGAGGATACCGTCGTAGTCATGAGATGGATGGTAGGGGCCAATCTGGACTAACGGCGCCCTGGATTTTTTGATTTAGACATTGAGATTTGAGATATTGAGGTACAGAGATTGTGATACAGAGATATCGAGATATTGAGATTATGTTTTGTGCCGATGCTAGGCACTGTTTTATGCTGATTTCATTTTTGATACCTCATTTTAAAATACAAAAATCTCACAAATTTATGAAAGCAGTTTTCTTCAGTACATGCATTCTGTTTCATGCATTCATACATCATTCATATGATACATTGCCACCTGATGCACTGACACGGGTACATGGGATTATACTTGGGTTAGATATTTACCCTAGCCATTGTTATAGGTTGCTGGTTATATGTATTTAAGGATTTTATATTATGATCGTATGACCTAGGATTGCGTCATACATGCGATTTTCTGTTCGTAGATCTTTTTCTACTCACGAGTTGGCAACTCATCCCCGTTGTGCCCCAGTTTCTTGCAGGTGTTGCCGTACAGGTTTCATTACGGCTTTGCGGGCACTGTTCCTTTCGGGTGACTTGCTAGTAGGTGGGTTAGTTGTATCTTACCCATCATTATACATTGTATATTATATTTCAGTTGTATCTTGAAGTTCCATCAACCAAACATGTACTTATTTGAGATAGAGACCAGTGATGTTTATTCTTTTGACCTTAGAGTCGCACGTTATATTTCTGTGGTTTTCTTGCTGGTTGAGTTTCATTTCTGCTGTGATCCTCTCCTTTAAGCGTTGTATACTATATTGTTAGCTGGTTGATTTATTGTGGTTTTCCTATACTCTACTTCTTTCTTGGTTTGGATTTCTAGGCTCGGCTTACTTAAGCACGTACGCCTTGAGACGTTCGTAGCCTAAGTGCCGGTCATGTTCCGTACTTTCGGGACGTGACAAAGTTGGTATCAGAGCGTTAGGTTTTACCTTCGGAGCGTAGGATGACCCTTAGTTGATGGAATAGGTGACTAAAGTAGAGTGACGTACCGTTGGTATGTTCCGCGACATACTTACGACACGCCGCTCCACTTAAGAAGCCTTAGGATGTACATTTCTTTGTTCAGTATCATATTCATTCCTGATCTAGCATCATTGGTACCAGTTATGGTTTTGCTGCCACGATTACGGGCAGGGAGAGCTACGGCTAGAGTTGCGGTCAGCATGAGCTTGTTGCGAACGAGGACTGGCCGGGACGTGATTCTGGCGACACACAATTGCGGAGATGTGTCTTTTTATTATGTTTTCACGCCACGAGCGTGGATGGATCGCTGTATGAGATTACTCGAACGTGCCGATCAGCACCAGAGGATTGAGCCACTGACAGAGGCCAGCCAGATTTTGATGACCGTTGATGTATGGCGTATTCATGACGATTGAGCCACTGTCCAGCGTGCAGACGAGTGAGCCAGTTATTGCTGCGAACGACGAGATATCGTCCAGATGTTGGAGCTATTGCAGCACGAGATCGTACTAAGAGATGATAGAAGGTCGCTAGTCACCGAGGATGAATGACCAGGACATGTGGGTTGTTCGCTACCCCGATGCGAGGTCATCAGATAGATTGATTCCAGCAGAGACGACTTCACGGAGACGTTGAGAGTCGAAAGAGATGATCGAATGTCAGAAACCTATTATTCCAAGTTTAAAGTATTCGGAAAGACATGCAGGCAATTCTATGGTCCCTCTAGAAGAATGAAACCCTAACTCGACATAATGACCGTATGAATGCCTTTGAACCTTAGGGTTTGCGGCAGTTCCGCGGCGCCATTAGTGAGGCTTGGGTTTGCCCTTCTACGGCTAGACCGCCGATGCTGTGGTATGTACTCGATACTATTATACTGTACCCAAGATGTTGAGCTCTCGGGGGATTATGAGGTCTTGACAAATCGATCGGATGGCTCGACTTAATTCGGATGCTAGGTGGTGAGATGCCTTTCTTGGGAGACTCCAGATACGAGGATAGCCATTGGAGCTCAGTCCATGCAGCCACGACGAGACGAGTCCGAAGTAGTCGACATTAGAGAAAAATGGAGTAAGAGGTTCATACAAGATCTGGATAAGATGACGTTCCACTCCGCCGACACCAGAGATGCGATGCGCATGCCGAGGCATAATACTGGATATACCTTACAGAAGGATTCGCGATGAGTATGCAGCCGTTTCGAAGCAAGAAGCAGATATGGTAAAGGACGATGACCTCCGGACAGTTGGCAGAGATGAGACTTGGAAGAGACCTTGAGCAAGATTCCTTCCAGGACACTGCTGCAATGATATTTGCACCCAGGATCAGATGGGTCACGTACATTCAGAGAGCCAGAGGCCGACGCCAGTGACATACTGCCTTACGAGTGATCGCGATGATTGACCGAGAGATGACCAGAGAAGTGCCAGAATGGAATCGTCCCCATTAGCACACCTGACAGGGTCGATGAGCCGATGGATCGTGAGATTGGTAATCCACAGAGAAGACTTGGACCCAGGAGTGGTCATTGTTGCGCACACCAGCAGGCCAGAGTTCAGGATCGTCGACGAGACATGCTATGAGAGATCACGACAGTTGGCCAGAGATTCGTGGAGGATGCGCTTGAGCGGGACTATTCCGCCATGCTTGATTTCGGTATTTTGGGCGATTTATTCGCATGATTTGGTTTTGATGATTGAGTTTCATGATGTTTGTTTTCATACACCATGGTTGCATTTACTGAGTATTTACGATTTTCGCCCAGTTGTTGCACTTAATATCGTTTCC
This sequence comes from Agapanthus africanus, assembly GCA_030015575.1. NCBI lineage: Eukaryota > Viridiplantae > Streptophyta > Magnoliopsida > Asparagales > Amaryllidaceae > Agapanthus > Agapanthus africanus. The sequence continues at coordinate 821,817,807 of CM057338.1, read as the reverse complement.
GTGACTTGGTTTCACATGTTTATGATTTTATAGGTTTCATACAGTTGAGTTGATTTTGTGCATATGTACGCACACGATTTGGTTTTTGCACTCTGTATAGTTTACATATGCTTGCAGTGCAGTGACATGTATTTTGTGCACTTGGATGCACTGGACTTCGATTTCGATAGTGATGCTCGATATTTGTTTTGTGCACTTTATACACCTGACTGGATTTTTGCACGTGTTCGGCACTTGATATTGGGTTTTCATGATTTCGTGCATGATGGATGCACCGGATTTGGACATTTAGCGCATGTTGGGCGCCTGTTATGAGATGCGATTTGGTGCACACCAGTTGCACTAAATCGGGATTTTCGTGCATGTCAGATGCACCTGATTTTGCGGTCAGGCACGCACGTTGCCTATAACCGATGTTGTGTGCACAACCGTTGCACCTTGATGTTGTTTTTTGCACCTGCTTGTCACATTTATGGATTTTGATTTCCGTGCGCACCAGACGCATGTAGTTTTCATATGGACTTTTTGGGATTGATTTCTTATGGAGCAGTACATTTTATGATATTGCGATGTGTTTTCATACAGAGCAGGACTAGTCAGACGACAGTACCTGAGTGTGCTTGCATGCATAGATAGTTATTGAAGGGATTTCAAAAAAAAAAAGCGAGCTATAGTCTCAGTATTTACCTACGTGTCCGATATGACACGAGACATTTAAAATGGGGAAACACTTCTAAATTGTTTTCAAAAACGGCGGATCATGCATATTAAACAAAGGATATATACGTATATGGCTATTTTCTTATAGAGATGTCCGCCACTGTGCAGTGTTATGCGCATTGTGCATCGACTTTAAGGAACTTTGGCATGCATTTCCTTCATATATTTACATGTATAGTTCTGATTCCTAGCATATCGGTTTTGCCTTGGATTTGGCATTCGTGTTTTCACCTTGACTCCGATGATTGCGAGATGCTTGACGGAATTTTTTTTTCGAGTTATCTGCTCGTTACTCATGCGCATGTATTGCGCTATGATGCCTTTTATGTATTGATGATTTCGGAGCCCCGTTGACTTGGACATTTTATTGAAATGTTTTAGAATTTGGGGTTTAAATTTAAATTTGGGGACCGAATTTCTTTAAGGGGGGAAAACTGTAACATTTTAAAAAAAATAAAATATTATTTTTGGGAATTTTCATAAGTTAATATTAATTTTTAATGAATATTTTAATAGTCGGTATAATTAAATACCAATAAATGGGGAAAATTCTGGAGAAAATTATGGAAATTCTAAAATAGGTTATTTTGTGGAAATATGTCATTTTTAAGCTTTTATGGTTATGTAAATGCTATTTTGGTGTTAACCGCGATTAAAAATCGCTAATTGGATTTTTGGCTTTTTGTGCAAAAATGTGCACATAACATTTCCACACTTGTCACACTTGTTTCATGTTTTGGACTCATGGTAGCTTAGGGTTGAACCATGTTAGGGTGACCATGGTGGACTGAACCAATTGGTTATGTTAATTAGCTTAATTAAGGGCTTTTAGCTTAGTTGAAGGTGATTAGGGTTAGGTTTGACCTTGTGTGGAGAGAGAGAGAGAAGTGGCTAGGGTGTGCCATGATCCATCCCATTTCATTATTCCTTGTGTTCTTTTACTCCCTTTCACACATCATCCTATATCCAACTTCAACCAAACCAACAACTTCAGCAGCAGCTGAAGAAAACATCAGCCACCTACACACTCACATCAGCCACCTACACACTCACATCTGCCACCTACAACAGCTACAGCAGCTGCAGCCACCATAGCCCCACATCTATACACCCCTATCAACACTTTTTAGCCCCCATATCAACCCATCAGCATTTGCTTCAGCCACAAAAACAGCCCCCCTACACCTGCAGCTACATCAGCTGCTGAAACTGCATCAGCTCAACACATTTCAGCCATGGCATCAGCAACAGCAGTAACATCAACATAACCCCATCAACAACTTCAACACAACATCATAACTCCTGCAGCTGCCACCAAAGCAGCCCAACATCATAAACCCCCCCAACACAACACCAATACAACAGTATCAGCACCTTTGCAAACACCAGAAACAGCCCCAAATGCATTAGCTGCTACAGCAGCAAGAAACAGCCCCTAGCATCATTGCAATATCACCACACCACCATACCCACACCAAAATCACAACAACTCACCACAAAACAACAACAGCAGTTGCTGAAGCTACAGCAAACCCAAACAAATCCCAAGCAAACACAACCTAAACCCAAAGCAACAAGCAGCTGCAACAGAACCAGCAAAACAGCTTCAGCACACAAAAACAGCAACACAAACAGCCCCAAAGGAGCAGCTCAGCAGCAGCAGCAACCCCTTTCCTCTCCTCCATCTTCCCTTCTCCTTCATTCTAGGACCTTTGAGGTATAATCTTGCAACCCAACTCCTTTATCATGGTCATCTAGTTGAAATTTAGTGTTATATTGAAGATTAGTGCTAGTTTAGGAGAATTTGAGTGAGAATTGACCAAGTGTTGGTTTTGATTGTTAGTATAGCCTTACTAGGTGTTGTTAAGACCAGTTTAACCAAGATTTGTCCCAGATTTCACCAAAATACCAGATTTGTTATACTTGGCGTAATTCAGCATTTTTGTCGACTTTGTGGCTTTTCTGGAAACTGCTATCAACCCGGACCTCCTAGAATAAAATTGACTTGGCAGTGAGGTATGCAGGAAGATAGAAACCAACACCCAAAGCCCCAGACCCTGGACCCACTTCCCGGCCGCAGATTTAATCCCTCTGGCCGCAATTTGCGGCCAGAGCAGAGGGAACCCCCTCGTTTTGCGTGCCCAGCTCTATTTCATGTAAACTTGACCCTGGGTATATCTAGTTTTGACTGATTCCAGTTAGGGTAGAATCTGGGTTGATTTTCATGAGTTGGCATATGATTTACGACCTGTTTAGCATGGGTTTTTGGTATTCGATGATTCGTTTTGTCGGGTGGCGTTTGGACGTCAACGATAGTGGATATTGGCTGTGTTTGCATACGAGGCCACAGGTTTTTACCTATGGGCGTAGCGTGTACCATTTTGGTTTCCGACATGGTTTTCATGTATTTTAGCGTGTGATATTCTTGTAGGTACTCACGTGGCGTCGAAGCGTTGGAGATGCAAATGGAGACATCGGCACCGACACGCTTAAAGACAGGTGAGTAGATTTATATCTACGGGGAGAAGTCGGGTGGATGGCGTATAGCACCCCCACAGTCCGTGGTGACGTATACAAATGCGTATACACACCTATAATTATTATATGTTGTTTAGGAAATTATTGATGTTTAGGATGGATAATTGGTGGACTTGGACGATTTAGTGTCGCGAAAACCTAGAATAGTGGGTGCACTACACATACACACTCCCACACATACATACTTTCATACATCCTTATTTCATATGTGGTTATGGGATTCTATATAGATATGTGTTCACATAGGTATGGGACTATGTGTTCGCATACGGATTAGAGGATGATACATGGGATTGAGATGAGTCGATGATATTTGATCTGAGATTATGATATCGGTGATATGATAAAATTCATAATCGAGATACGTCTTGATGCTTTAGAGGACTTTGGGAATAATGATGCCATAGGAATTGTGACCTATATTTATAATGATCAACATGTGATTATGTTACGAGATATGATATGATATGATATGACCAGATAATTATGATAGGCCGCCTAAGGCGATGTATACTCCTTGAGATGATATGTGCTGATGATATCGTTCTTGCTAAAGGCTGTCAATCGGAAGCCGGATTATGATTATATTGACGATATATGATGATAATACCGATTTATACGAGACTGTCGATCTGTAGTCAGATCAAGGTTATAATGATGACATTAGCATTGTACTAGACGTAGGTCAGTACCCCAGATAATGATCTTGATAAAGAGAATACTAGATGAATAATATGACGGATGTGATATTGGCCCGTACCCAGATTTGGGATGTCGTACGACGGATTTACGTACGAGCTATAATTTAATGTTTGATCCGCACTCTTGATTTGGGAATAACTGATTATAGAGATATGTTATCGGATGTGATATTATCGAGGCGGGATCACCGACTATATATACATGTATATTTATGTATCGACTCAGAGGTTAGGCGGTTTACCTTACCTGCAGTTAACCTATTAGCTCAGCCTTATAGTTGGTGTAGGTATAGGACTCTTATGACATTAGATGCAGTTTAGCTATCATGGTGTTTAGCATTCAGCTCCCACATATTATCATTGTTACTCTGCATCGTATACTGTTCTGATTCATATTCCATTATTGATATCATGCTGTTAGGACACCAGCACCATTACCGATGATGCGTATGTTCCACATACACTTACTTGCCAGCTCACACACATCTTCATCGGTAATTGCCATGTCACTACACAGTAGTACTATCGCATCAGGATATGACCCTTGCATGTGCATACTATTATTCCATGTTGCATGATATACTGTTATACTTTCATTTCATTTATATGTCACATACATCATGTTTCCTGATTATACACATTGAGATATGTTGTTTCTATGATATTTCTGGATTTGGGAACCGTGGATTTTTCAAAGAGATTATGAAATTGTTTTAAAAACCAGGTTACCCTTGATATGATATTTCAGTGCGTCCACCATGTGTTTTCTCGGTACTGAGAGCGACATGTGAAACCCGAATCGAGGAGGTGGATGAGACCGATTGCGGGTACATGGTGGACCCGGTGCGGTACCCCGGGGCAAGAAGATCGCAGGAGATGGCGTTGAGCCTGGCAGGGAGCACGACCGACCGGTGACTTTACCCGACACATCGGATATCCGGAGGATACCGTCGTAGTCATGAGATGGATGGTAGGGGCCGATTTGTACTGACGGCGCCCTGGATTTTATGATTTAGACATTGAGATTTGAGATATTGAGGTACAGAGATTGTGATACAGAGATATCGAGATATTGAGATTATGTTTTGTGCCGATGCTAGGCACTGTTTTATGCTGATTTCATTTATGATACCTCATTTTAAAATAGAAAAATCTCATAAATTTATGAAAGCAGTTTTCTTCAGTACATGCATTCTGTTTCATGCATTCATACATCATTCATATGATACATTTCCACCTGATGCACTGACACGGGTACATGGGATTATACTTGGGTTAGATATTTACCCTAGCCATTGTTATAGGTTGCTGGTTATATGTATTTGAGGATTATATATTATGATCGTATGACCTAGGATTGCGTCATACATGCGATTTTCTGTTCGTAGATCTTTCTCTACTCACGAGTTGGCAACTCACCCCCGTTGTGCCCCAGTTTCTTGCAGGTGTTGCCGTACAGGTTTCATTACGGCTTTGCGGGCACTGTTCCTTTCGGGTGACTTGCTAGTAGGTGGGTTATTTGTATCATACCCATCATTATACATTGTATATTATATTTCAGTTGTATCTAGAAGTTCCATCAACCAAACATGTACTTATTTGAGATAGAGACCAGTGATGTTTATTCTTTCGATCTTAGAGTCGCACGTTATATTTCTGTGGTTTTCATGCTGGTTGAGTTTCCTTTCTGCTGTGATCCTCGCCTTTAGGCGTTGTATACTATATTGTTAGCTGGTTGATTTATTTTGGTTTTCCTATACTCTACTTCTTTCTTGGTTTGGATTTCTGGGCTCGGCTTACTTAGAGCACGTACGCCTTGAGTCGTTCGTAGCCTAAGTGTCGGTCATGTTCCGTACTTTCGGGACGTGACAACTAACTAACGGATTAGTGAAGCTAACACCCTATACTAAAGTGCTAATCTAGTAGAGGATGATGAAACAGGAAGTGGGATAACTTTAGAATTATTTTTCTCACAATACTTTCTCACTTTTTCAAACCCTAGAAAGCTTTTTGAGCTTGAGGAAGAAGATGAAGAAAATGAGAGGAGAATCAAATGATCAAGTGAGAGAGTGAACCATGGGTGAGTGTGTATCATGTACTAACTCATGTAGAGAAATAACCATGGCTAATTAAAATGGTTAGGTTAACAAATATCTAAAGTAAAACAAACTTAGTGGACTTAGTCAATGCATCCACAAGCTTCCATAAGCTTCATGCATTTTCTCAATAATCTACTAATTTTGTAATTACTTTAAACATTAAACCCAACATCATAATTAGCACGGTGTAAGTCTCATACACCCATTTATGTTGTATCAACAACCATGATACAAAAATAAAACACAAATTAATATATATCACATATATATTAAGTGTGCACATGTGAGAAAATAAATGCTTAAGTGAGCAAATGTTAGTTAATGTAAATTAGTATATCAAATATACAATTATACACTAAATTATCAAATCAACACCAGATTTAATAATCCGGCTATATCACATATAACTGACTAACATCCAATGTATCGACTTATCGAATCAACACTTGATTCGATAACCCGGCTATATCACATATAACCGACCGATACAAAAGTCGTGAGAATAGAATACGGTATCACATACATGCATTATTTTTGGTCCCGCACATATCACATATGTGCTCCTATTTCATTTTGCCTGAGCCAGTAAAACCTCTATGTAGGACTCTGAAGACTCATCAAAACGCCGGCAGTAGGTGATGATCACATCAAGCACCCACAAGCCGTCAGTGGTACCAGCTAGACGTAATGGCTACCCGGGTATTGAGCGATCAGAAGATCAGCAAGCAAGCCCGCTCCAACTCTTGCAAAAGCCTGACAGTAACACTTGCCGTACAGTCCGGTCTCCTCGTCTGATATGTCGCATATCAAGTCTAGTTGTGGTAAACATCAGACCTCAATAACCGATAAGTCATGCCGATATGAGGCTCATAATTGGTCGAGAAACTACTGGTAACACTTACCGGTAAATCTCTAAATCAGCCCTGGCCAGGGACTTCCTTGTTATGGCCAATCTGCACAGCTCAACATCAACTCCCAATACCGGGAGAGACGAAACCCCTCCTATCGCTCATTGCCTCCATATGACTCGGGACTGTACCTAAAAATCAGCGTTTTGCGTGCCCTTTTGGACATGGTAAGGTGGAAATCAAAGCACAGTGGGAATCACACAAGACTTTATGACGATCTTGGGTTTACAGACTAACCTGTACAAGTGTCACCAGAGAACTACCATCTGGCGTGAGGTATAATACCATCTGGGAGTTCTTGGCGAGTCCGTCCAGTGTACCCAGTCTCCATTGAGCACCCGTATACCATCTCTGATGTCAGAAACCAATGGATATGGGATCATCCATCGCCCATCTCATGGGTCGATAAGCGTATACGCTAGTCTACTCTGGTATATCGATGCCCTGTCTCGATATACCCACAACTAGGAACATTCAAGGATGAACTTATGGACTACCATGGCCCCACTAGTATGATCTGCATCATAGTCCTGGTAGTTAAGTACACATCCTAAGGGCTTTACCAACATGTAACCATAAGACAGTATCAAGAGACAAGTATATATGTTAAGATAAAGAGCAACCAGATAGCATACTATCATATCGAGCAAGAAAGTCCTCTCTATATATGTCTAAGCATCCAATATAATATACATCATATGTACAATAATGGCCTCTAGGGCATACATACAACTAACAATCTCCCACTTGCACTTGGGCCAGCTGTTGTAGTATCTCATACCCAGCATTCCGAAGAGTCTCTCGAACTGTATCTGGGGAATGGCCTTCGTGAGTGGATCCGCTGTATTGTTCTTCATGTCAACTCTGCTGACCTTGATCTCCCGGCGATTAACTATCTCCCGGATCAGGTGATACCGCCTCAGAAATGCCTGGATCGCTGATGGGACCTGGGTTCCTGGACAATGCCACCGCTCCATTGTTATCACAATACAAAGGTATTGGATCCTTAATGGATGGAACCACTCCAAGTTCAGTTATGAACTTCTTGATCCAGACAGCCTTTTTGGCAGCATCGTTGGCAGCGATGTATTAAGCCTCCATCGTCGAGTCTGCCATGGTTTCCTGCTTGGAACTCTTCCCGCATACCGCCCCTCTGTAGAGGGTAAATACAAATCCTGAGTGTGACTTAGAGTCGTCCTTATCACTCTGGAAGCTCGAATCGGTAAAGGACTCCACTTGGAGTTCTCCGTTACCATACACTAAGAGTATCTCTGTAGTCCTTCGTAAGTACTTAAGAATGCTCTTCACAGCTGCCCAGTGACTCTCTCCAGGATCTGCTTGATACCTACATACTACACTTAGTGAGTGTTCTACATCGGGTCTGGTACGTAGCATCGCGTACATGATAGAGCCTACTGCCAAAGCATAAGGTATCCCTTGCATGCGAGCACTCTCCAAATCAGTCTTGGGAGACATCTCTTTGGAGAGAGTGAGTCCAGAGATCGTGGGTAAAAACCCACGCTTGGATTCTTCCATACTAAACCTCTTTAGTATGGTGTTAATGTACCTGGATTGGGACAATCCCAGTATCCGTTTAGATATATCTCTATAGATCTTAATCACCAAGATGTAGGAGGCATCCTCTAGATCTTTCATTGAGAATCTTTGTGATAAGAAGAGCTTGACCGATTGCAGCATAGGAATGTCATTTCCTATCAAGAGTATGTTGTCCACGTACAATACGAGGAAGACAACCTTACTCTCTGCCACCTTCTTATATATACAAGGTTCATCTACGTTTTTGATGAAATCAAACTCTTTGATAACGACATCAAAGCAGATGTTCCAACTCCGCAATGCTTGCTTTAATCCATAAATTGATTTAAGCAGTTTGCACACCTTCCCGCTGCTCCTACTAGCTATGAAGCCCTCTGGCCAAGTCATGTACATGCTCTCTTCTAAATCACCATTTAGAAAAGGCGGTCTTAACATCCATTTGCCCGATTTCGTAGTCATGATATGCAGCGATGGCAAGCATGATACGGATGGATTTAAGCATAGCCATTAGAGAAAAGGTTTTGTCATAATCGACACCTGGTCGTTGACGAAAACCCTTTGCAACAAGTCTAGCTTTGAAAGTCTCTACTTTCCTATCTACACCAAGTTTTTTCTTGAAGATCCACTTGCTTCCAATGGGTTTTACCCCTTCAGGAGCATCATCCAAAGTCCATACTTTGTTGGTGTACATGGATTCCATCTCGGACCGCATTGCATCCAGCCATTTCACTGAGTCACCACTCATGATGGCCTGCTTGAATCTAGTTGGGTCATCATCCTCCATGATGCAATCCTCGCTCCCACCATCCATGAGAAAACCGTATTATCTCTCAGGTGGGTGAGGAACCCTACTAGATCGGCGGAGTGGCCGGGGTTCATAGGGAACTACCGAATCCTCAGGTTCCATCAAATCTTCTGTTGTGGTTTGTATTGCTGGAACCTCTTCCAGTTCTACCTCAGAGCCACTAATCTCTTTTGCAAGAAATTCCTTTTCTAAAAAGGTGGCATGTTGAGCAACAGACACCCTTTGTTCCTCACTGTGGTAGAAGATATACCCCCACGAATGCTTGGGATATCCAATAAACTTACACAAAACAGACCTTGCCTCGAGCTTGTCCGGATTTTGCTTTTTAACATAGGCCGGGCAACCCCATATCTTAACAAAATTAAGATACGGTCTCTTCCCCTCCCATATCTCATATGGAGTGGTAGGCACGGATTTGGTTGGAACTCGATTCAATAGATATGCTGCTGTCTCAAGTGCATACCCCTAAAAGGAAATAGGTAACTCAGCAGTGCTCATCATAGAGCGCACTATATCTAATAGGGTGCGATTCCTCCATTCCGATACACCGTTGTGCTGTGGTGTATATGGAGGAGTCAGCTGAGAGAGAATCCCATTCTCTTTTAGATAGTCCAGGAACTCCATGCTCAAGTATTCACCTCCTCGATCAAATCGTAGGATTTTAATACTTTTACCCGTTTGGTTTTCGATTTCGGATTTATATTCCCTGAATTTCTCAAAAGCTTCAGACTTGTGTTTCATCAGGAATACATGTCTGAATCTTGAGAGATCGTCAGTGAATGTAATGAAGTACGAGAAACCATTCCTGACATGTGTAGACATAGGACCACATACATCACTATGTATCAGTCCCAAGAGTTCCCTAACTCTTTCTCCGTGTCCTGTAAATGGAGTTTTGGTCATCTTGCCTTTGAGACATGACTAACAAGTGTCATAAGATGAAAATTCGAAAGGATTCAAATATCCATCCTTATGCAACTTAGCTAACTGTGTCGTATTGATATAACCAAGTCTATAATGCCACAAGAAGGATTCGTTCATTTCTGAACTTTTCCTCTTGTGTGAGTTTGTTATGCTCAGAACTGTTGATTGATTTAGAACATAAATGCCATTGCACAACGTGCCTGATCCAACCAACTTTTTGTAAGTGCACGGCGGCGCCCCGGCCTCCATCCCGAGGCCAAATGCGGAAGCGAAAAACTTTAATTTTGCAAACTAGCAAACCGGCACCACCGCGCACTAAACACCCGGATCGAACCATTAACTAGTCCTAGCTAACTACAAGATGGGGAAGAGAAATATACCGACTGATCCGAGTCCTCCGGTCTTCTCGTCGTCGTCCCGATCTCCCGCGGAATGTCCTGTCTCCACCTCGTTGCCGGAAGTGCACCACATCGCCTACATCTTTTACGGGCTCCCACCTCAATACCGAGGCAACTCGGGCACGAAGCTGGCTAGTCGACGTGCCCAAGATTAGCTGTAGAATGTGTAGTGAGCTATTTGTGTCTCTAGGGGTTATGGGAGTTGCCATTTTGGTGGAGGGATGATACAAGAACTATGTAGAGGGACTTGGGGATTTTTGGAGCATGAAAAGAACAACAATTCCCAATCCAAAAATTTTGGACAGCCCCATACATGCTTGGCCGGTCAAAACAATGAGGGAGAGAGTGTATCAAAAATGAAGGGAGCCACACCCTCATCCAAGTGAGAGAGAGGTCAAAAAATATCATGAAAGGAAATCATCACAAAACACAAACCCACACTCAACCACAACCATCATCAACAATCATGTCCACAAAAGTCATGCCATCATGACACAAAGAAAGTCAAGTGATGGTGAGCCATCATGATCCAACAAAATGCAAAAGACCCCCTCCACAAAAGCTTATTTGCACAAATGCAAATAAGCCCTCCTCCACCAATCTTCGGCCAATGAAGGATACAAAGAAATATGGTCGAAACGGAAAGCAAACTGGCAACTCCAGAAAATTGGTCCTGTAATAAATTACAGGAAAACCCCGATACTGTGTATACACACCTGCATTCGTATTCCGACCGAAATACAAATGCAATGAGACAAAATCTACACTGTACTATACTAGGATCCGGCTTAAACCAAAACCGGCCAGTAATAACCCGTTCGATCCTGATCCGTGCAATACCGCACGTATCTGATCGAACCCTGCCATATATCCATACGGCCTCTAGTACTAAATGTCCGATTCTGATCCGTGCAATACCGCACGTGTCTGATCGGACCTTGCCATATCTCCATACGGCCTCTACAGCTTTTCGCCCGAAAACTTGAGCAACTGAATGTGGGGGACTCTAAAGACTCGTCAACACCTTGGTTGTGGACTTAACCACTAGCACGTCAGAGGTATAAGCCAATACGTAACGGGCTACCAGGCATTGACCAAAAGGTACGTCGATGAGCGAACTCATCCTGACACCCTACTGAGCCTGTCAGTGACAATATCCGTACAGTCCGGTCCGTTCGTCTATGAGCATCGCATGGCGGGCCTAGGGGGTTGGTGAAAGTCAGACACCCAAAAGCGGTACAAGTCGTGTCGGAGTGTAGCCCAGAACACCCTGAGATACTACTGGAATACCTACCAGTAAATCTCCTGCCTCGGCCGAGGGCTTCGTGTAATGGCTCTCCTAGACACGGCGCGACCTCACCCCCAATACCGGGAGAGACGAACCCCTGAAGATCCGCTCACTGCCTCCATGTGGCTTGGGACTGTACCCAACTAAAACCTGTTTGCACGTCTCCTTTGAGCGTGGTAGGGTAGTAATCAAAGTACAGTGGGAACTCACACGAGACAAATGACGATCCTCATGTCGATGAACTAACCTGTACACATGTCACCTGGGAACTGCTATCTGACGTCTGGTATAAGACCAACTAGCAGGTTCCCGGCGAGTCCTGTCCGGTGTACTCATAACCCAATGAGCACCTGTATACATCTTAGGTGATGCAACTGACACCAATGGCTTGTGAGACCGGCCACCGCCCCTCGTTGGGGTCTCGACTGTATACACTAGTCTACTCTGGAGAATCGATGCCCTGTCTCGAAACTCCCACGGCTAGGGACCTTTTAAGGATGTGCTTATAGACCCCAGCTCCCACTTATATGATCGCCCTCATACTGCTGGTGGTCAAGCAAGAATCCTAGGGGCTTTATCAACGTGCAATAGTGACCTGTCAGGTCACCTAAAGCAGTACACGAAGATAAAGATAAACCAGATAGCATACTATCATCTCGAGTAAGACTGTCCTACTGGGACAGGTCCTCCCTCAATCATTGCAATCATGTGCCTGTGATCCAATAATTGACTATGAGGGCACTATCTCCAACAATCTCCCACTTGCACTCAAGGCTAATTATTGCGATGTCGTATACTCACAGCCCGTGTGATACCGAACACCCAACTCCTCTACTAGTCAGTCTCATAAAGCTAGTTTGCGAAACTATTGCGTTCGAGGAATAGCCTCAGTGAGTGGATCCGCTTTGATGTTTCTTTCTATGTCTCTCCATATCTTAAGTTCGCGGAGAAACCCATCTTCCGAAATGAGCAATACCTGTCTTAGAATGTGTCTGGATGTCTGATGGGACCTAGCTCATAAATGAACTCTAAATCCAAACTTCTTAGACTGTATCGACAACTGAACTTAATCAGTATCTTGCGCCACGCCTCCCTCAGTATTGCCTTGGACCACCTGTCCAAAATACTGCCCCTCGTCAGAAGGAAAAACTATAACTCTGACAACCTCCTTGTCGTCCATGTCACCTTGGAAGCCTGGAATGATAACCGTCTCCCGAATGAGGCTGTCGTTATCATATCCCTAGAACATCCACTTATGTTCTAAAACTGCTTCCGACTGTTTCTCTAGGATAGGATCAATGTCAACTTATTGCATCTAGTGCAAGAACAACATCTGGTGTGGTACTTGACATCTCATGATTGACTCAATTGCCTGAGCAAGTGATCTGCCAATCATGCACATCCCTCTCCCCTTTAGTCTATAAGACACCTTTAGAGAGGGTGACTCCATTACCTGCAGGTACACTATCGTGCCAGGAGTCGTCCATTCTAAATACTCTTAGAATGCCGTCTAAGTACCCTGATTGGGAAACCACCCAAATCTAGATCTAATACCATAGATCTAGTAACCAGTATGTCTGATATAATGTCCAAGTCCCATGTGGAGAAACCACCGTGTGACGACCAAAGTATAACTGATCGTAGTATATGAGTTTCTTTTCCTACTCTGTGTATGTCATCCAAATACCAGGACACACACCCTACTACCTTCTCAACAGATCCATCCCCTATTCTGATGAAGTCAAACCTATGACTGTCATGTCAGAAATAGATGATCTATCTCCGCTATATCTGCTTTAGTCTATAAATAGACATAAGCCACCTGTCCACCAATGCTTCCGCTGCTCCCACTGACTACGACAACCCTCTGGCAGAGTCATATACACGTTTACTTCTAAAACTAGTTTAGAACGACGCTATACTCATCCTCCTGCCGGGTCTCACAGCCTGGAACAACAGTAATGGCAAGTGTGGGTAAACAAGAACCTCCCTGCCACCGTCCTTGAGCATACCGAAGTACCTCTCGGGTGCCTGAGGTTACCCACCTTATCTGCGGAGTGGCCAATGGAATGTCAAACCAGATTGAATCTTTAGGTTCCTATCAAATCTTCAGTAATCGTTTGTGGTTCTGGAATCACTTCCAGTTCTACCATACTCCCACTACTGTTTTCTGAAAAAATCCATTTTTAATAAAACTGTGGCGAGTCAAGAACAATATCACTATTGATCTTTCTTATGGTAGAAAGTCAACCCTCGTCATAGCCTGGGTCAACCCACAAACAGCCATTACAGAAACGTGCCTTGAGTTATCCAGAGTCTGGTTTTAATCATAAGCCGGACAACTCCCCGTACCTTAACAACGTTAAGATATGAACTGTTCTATATCCAATATAGAACCAGAGGCACTGATTTAATTGAACCAGATTCAAATCATGCAGCTGTCTCCAGTGCATGTCAACTAAATGGAAGAGAGGCCGATCAGCGTTACTCAACTTAGGAATGCTTCCAATTATGAGTAACCTGAAAGAGAAGCAAGTTCTCTTAACCATTACTATCAACTGAATACCATACACAAGTATCTACATCTTCGACCACCTTGAAGAATCCCGATACTTGCAACACCTGGTTCTCTACTTTATTCAAATACCTATAACTTCTCAAAATTCGGACCCTGTGTTTTCACGAAACACCTGTCTAAAAACCAGAGAAGTCATAAGTAAACCGAATATAGTACGAGGACCAACCCCTCTGTCCGGATGGACCCTGGACAACATACAATACTCTATATAAGTCCCTTGAGTCTGATAACTCATTCACTGTGTGTCGTAGGTTGAAAACTGTACTTATGGTTAAGAATAATTACACCGCTGTTTAATGCTCCTTACCTAACCATCCACTGATATAGGTAAATGTCACAGACATAATTTCAAAAAGATATGTCTCACTCTATAAAAATAGACGTACAGATATATCAATTTGAAATTGGTGCATGACAGCGGATATTCAAAACCAAATATTTGCCGACCGGCAAACAACCCAGGTGACTTCCTCAAATATCACCGATTACAACGAATCCTGACATAATGAGGACGATCACCCAATTCCCAATAACTTACTCCCACTCAACATCTGTAAAACCATACAGATGTGAGAATCATACCTGGTAAATACATACCCTGGAGTAAGGATTAATTGGGAAATCAGTTTTCCTTTAACAGTACACAGTGAAGTTGAAACATTGAAATGTTTTGTAGGGGTATCCTGGTATTCCTAGTAATGCCTCTTCCATAATTCAGATTCACAACTGTAACCGTGTAATTCTTTGCCATCTTTCCAAATCCCTTTCTACGTCTTTAGTCATTACCTTCTGCACACCCTTTTAGGCCAAATGGTTTTCTTCCTTCCCTACCGTTCGGCACCAGCCTATGGTTTGGAAGAAGATTATCCAATAAGCATAATGGGTGTACTTTCCTAATCCTAGGAATACTCGCAATGAGAGAAGGTGAAGATAAAAGACAACCGAATAAACCTTATTCCTATTTCTCCTGAACCAGAATCCATCCCCGAACTGGAACAAGTTCCTTTCGAGTTCGTATATAACCATACGATGGAGTATCCAATAAACTGTGGATCTTCGTAGTGATACGGAGTGTCCTGGAGAAATACGAAGGTGAAGTGGGAGTGGTAATGAAATACCTGGTTTGGTCGTGAATATCAGTTGCAATTTACTTTGCCCTCTTACTAATCCCTTGCTTTGTCTTAACTTAATACCTTCTGTACACCATCGTTATGCTAATTGGTTTTCTTCATTCCCCACCTATCGGCACCAGCCTAAGGTTTGGAAGAAGACTATCCAATTTGCGTAATAGGTGTACTATCTCCTAAACCAAGGAGTACTCACAACTTGAGAGAAGGTAAAAGGAAAAGACAACTGAATAATCCTATCCGTCTTCTCCAGAACCGGAAACCATCCTCAAATAAATCCCTTCGAGTTCGTATATAACCATACGATGGTTTTGTCCAATGGAAGTGGACGTTCGTAGTAATACGGGGTGTCCTGGAGAAAAGGGTAAAAGTAGAAGTGGCAATGAGGTTTGCAACTCTGACAATCCAAAAGCCAGTGTTTTAGAAGGTTCGGTCAACTTGGTCACTGAGTCATAGTCTTAGGGTCGGGTCAATGGTCGCTGCCAAAGAGAGAGAGAAAAGAAACACTCAGCGTGCACTCTAACCTAGATCAGAATGGTTACCAATTTATCTAATCTGGAAACCTCCCACTGTAACGTCAAATTCTTCTCCAAACCCAAAAGAAGAATTAGTCGGGATCACCCGAGGAGTAAACCAACTCATCAGTGGGAATCGGGATCCAACTATCACGGCATGATAACGTGACGGAATCCGCTCACGCTATCACACTCCAGAAGGTATGCGCATATCTGGCAAGTTTCAGTTCTTTTGAAACTCCCGATGTGATTTTTACCCCATGCTCTTATGACCTTGACGAAGGTCAACAAATCATAAGTCACATGTCAAGTTCTACCCGTTATTGTCCAGGTTAATTTGAACCCACCCGTACAAGCCCTTGACGAAGGTCAACAAGGCTATACGACTGTCCCAAACCAACGCATCTATCTATGCAGCAGAAAGGTAACAAGCAGCTACCATTCACTATGCCTTGACGAAGGTCAACAAACATAGCATGAATACTACGTGCTACCCGTCTGAAACGACGGAGGGCTACGAATGGTTTCTGGAGAAAACCTTTAACGTAATGAACTTGATATTGTTGAAGGAACAGATAGCTTTTAAAAATATAGTGACGAAAACCTTTGCTAAAGAGGTCACTCCCGGTGAAGGGATCTCGGCTCTTTCCCCATAGAATGAGGTGCAGGATATTCCAACTGAATACCACGGTGCAAAGCAAAAGTAATCGGCTATAGTGAAGTCATTGCCCTGACGCAAACCTTTTGTCCAAGGGGTCACTCCCGGTGAAGGGATCTCGGCCCTTGCCTCGTCGACTGAGGAGCAGGATATTCCAACTGAATACCACTATGCAAAACAAAAGAGAGCGCCCTTGCAATAACAGCTTTTTTTTGAAAAGTGTTCCAACAACATCAGATTAGGTTTGTTTTTAACTTGCATTGATCCGAATCAACGCAGTCCCATCAATTGATCACACCACAAAGAATGAAAATATACTGATGTACGTATATGCCATCCGCATTCGCCACTGGGTCCCGTCATTACCCGTTAGGTTAGCTAACTAACGACAGAGCGGGGACTGGACTAGCGCGGATGCAAAACATATACAACATCTACTAATATATATACCAATATATTATATTTCGCTCAAGGCGTGATAAAAAGCAACATCACAGAAATGTACAGCATCACAGAACAATACAGATATGTGGGATCCCCGGGTTTCACAGAGCCGCTGAAACCCGACGTTCCCCTGGTCGTGTGGATAGCCTGTGCAATGAAATCCTAGACCCCTACGGGCGCGGCAAGTTACCCGCCAAAACCTGAAGCGAGGCAACCCCCTTCAGCAACGTGAATGGACCACCCAGCACTTCACGGAATCCGGTAACTTGGGCACCCCTCCTGGGTCAACCTGTACCCTCTACGAGTGCGGCGAATAGCCCGCCAATTCTAGAGTGAAGCCCCCTCCGTCTCATTGCCATGAGATGCGGGCTTGTTGCCCTCTAGAACCCGGCTGTCCGTGCACCCCTCCGCGGGGCAATCCTAGTACAGAAAGTAAAATATACATACAACGGGTACATTGACCGCAACCTGGTCGTGCCCCAAAATAATAATACAAACAGGCAGTGACGGCAGTCCACATGTCGGACGCTCGCCCCGCAATATCAAATGTACATAATACAACAAAAACTGTACTAGCATTGCATCCAGGCTATCCCCCACTACCGATCCGCAACATCACAGCAATACACAGAACATCAACGTGAAAATCACGTTCGCAAATCCGTCTAACCGGGCTATAGCAGTTAGACAGGATTTACCGATCGAGTGACATTCACGGTCGCAGATATAATGTAAATACTGTGAAATAATGTGTTTTAAATATCCGATCGATCAAATTTACCAAGTGGGCCCCCAAGTACTACTGTAGCACATCAAGAAATCTGGGCCCAAAAAATAATATTCCAGAAACCCTATTTTCAACCCAGAAAGCAACTGCAGAAATTTGATACAGCAAGGACATCATTGTGCGGCGGAACCGCGGCCCAAAGGGGGGTTTGGCCGCGGTTCCGCGCTTCAGTAGTCGAGTTACTGTGTCGAATTTCTACAGAGTGCTTAGAACTTCCAGTACATCACTATTTTACTACCTGAAAAATTTTTGGACTTCAAAAAATTTCAACAGAAACTGATGTGAAGAAAACCCGGGTTTTTGGAATTTTGATCGATCGGAAATGTAAAACACATTAGACAAAGCTAGACTTTGTTAATGGGAAGGCTCTGATACCACTGTAAGTGCACGGCGGCGCCCCGGCCTCCATCCCGAGTCCAAATGCGGAAGCGAAAAACTTTAATTTTGCAAACTAGCAAACCGGCACCACCGCGCACTAAACACCCGGATCGAACCATTAACTAGTCCTAGCTAACTACAAGATGGGGAAGAGAAATATACCGACTGATCCGAGTCCTCCGGTCTTCTCGTCGTCGTCCCGATCTCCCGCGGAATGTCCTGTCTCCACCTCGTCGCCGGAAGTGCACCACATCGCTTACATCTTTTACGGGCTCCCACCACAATACCGAGGCAACTCGGGCATGAAGCTGGCTAGTCGACGTGCCCAAGATTTGCTGTAGAATGTGTAGTGAGCTATTTGTGTCTCTAGGGGTTATGGGAGTTGCCATTTTGGTGGAGGGATGATACAAGAACTATGTAGAGGGACTTGGGGATTTTTGGAGCATGAAAAGAACAACAATTCCCAATCCAAAAATTTTGGACAGCCCTATACATGCTTGGCCAGCCAAAACAATGAGGGAGAGAGTGTATCAAAAATGAAGGGAGCCACACCCTCATCAAAGTGAGAGAGAGGTCAAAAAATATCATGAAAGGAAATCATCACAAAACACAAACCCACACTCAACCACAACCATCATCAACAATCATGTCCACAAAAGTCATGCCATCATGACACAAAGAAAGTCAAGTGATGGTGAGCCATCATGATCCAACAAAATGCAAAAGGCCCCCTCCACAAAAGCTTATTTGCACAAATGCAAATAAGCCCTCCTCCACCAATCTTCGGCCAATGAAGGATACAAAGAAATATGGCCGAAACGGAAAGCAAACTGGCAACTCCAGAAAACTGGTCCCGTAATAAATTACAGGAAAACCCCGATACTGTGTATACACACCTGCATTCGTATTCCGACCGATATACAAATGCAATGAGACAAAATCTACACTGTACTATACTAGGATCCGGCTTAAACCAAAACCGGCCAGTAATAACCCGTTCGATCCTGATCCGTGCAATACCGCACGTATCTGATCGAACCCTGCCATATATCCATACGGCCTCTAGTACTAACTGTCCGATTCTGATCCGTGCAATACCGCACGTATCTGATCGGAACTTGCCATATCTCCATACGGCCTCTACAGCTTTTCGCCCGAAAACTTGAGCAACTGAATGTGGGGGACTCTAAAGACTCGTCAACACCTTGGTTGTGGATTTAACCACTAGCACGTCAGAGGTATAAGCCAATACGTAACGGGCTACCAGGCATTGACCAAAAGGGACGTCGATGAGCGAACTCATCCTGACACCCTACTGAGCCTGTCAGTGACAATATCCGTACAATCCGGTCCGTTCGTCTATGAGCATCGCATGGCGGGCCCAGGGGGTTGGTGAAAGTCAGACCCCCAAAAGCGGTACAAGTCGTGTCGGAGTGTAGCCCAGAACACCCTGAGATACTACTGGAATACCTACCAGTAAATCTCCTGCCTCGGCCGAGGGCTTCGTGTAATGGCTCTCCTAGACACAGCGCGACCTCACCCCCAATACCGGGAGAGACGAACCCCTGAAGATTCGCTCACTGCCTCCATGTGGCTCGGGACTGTACCCAACAAAAACCTGTTTGCACGTCTCCTTTGAGCGTGGTAGGGTAGTAATCAAAGTACAGTAGGAACTCACACGAGACAAATGACGATCCTCAGGTCGATGAACTAACCTGTACACATGTCACCTGGGAACTGCTATCTGACGTCTGGTATAAGACCAACTAGCAGGTTCCCGGCGAGTCCTGTCCGGTGTACTCATAACCCAATGAGCACCTGTATATATCTTAGGTGATCCAACTGACACCAATGTCTTGTGAGACCGGCCACCGCCCCTCGTCGGGGTCTCGACTTTATACACTAGTCTACTCTGGAGAATCGATGCCCTGTCTCGAAACTCCCATGACTAGGGACCTTTTAAGGATGTGCTTATAGACCCCAGCTCCCACTTATATGATCGCCCTCATACTGCTGGTGGTCAAGCAAGAATCCTAGGGGCTTTATCAACGTGCAATAGTGACCTGTCAGGTCACCTAAAGCAGTACACGATGATAAAGATAAACCAGATAGCATACTATCATCTCGAGTAAGACTGTCCTACTGGGACAGGTCCTCCCTCAATCATTGCAATCACGTGCCTGTGATCCAATAATTGACTCTGAGGGCACTATCTCCAACACTTTTGGTTCAGGAAAATGTTCATAACATTATCCTATAATACAAAATTATATCCCTTTTTACTTAATAAATAAATCGATATAATGTTGCATATCAGGTTCGACATGTAATAGCATTCGTTCAGAATCAATGTATTACCAGTTGGTAATACAAGGTGATATTCCCCGACGGATTTAGCTGCAACAATTGCACCATTTCTAACCCTTATGTCTTTATCACCTTCTACCAATTCTCTACCTTTTCTCAACCCATGTAACAGATTATATATATGGGATCCTGACCCGGTATCTAATACCCAGGACATAGAGCAAATGGAGAAACAGTTCTCTGTAACAAACACACCCGAAGAAAATGCATCATCATGTACTTTCTCCATTCGGGTGGCATGGGAATCCTGGTATTCCCCTATATCCTGTTCAGTCTTACAACTCTTATAAGAAAGAACGGTACCAAAGTTTCCCAGCACAGCATAACATGCGGGTTCGGTCAATACATCCATATTATTATCTTGATTAAGACGTGACATGGTCGCTACCTGGATAGAGAGAGAGAAGAAAACACTTTAGCGTATGCTCTTGCAAGATTAGATTGGTTATTATTTTATCCAATCAGGATGGCTCCCACTGTTTTTATCAAATCTTCCTTCAAACCTTAAAAGGAAAGACTAGCCGGGATTAATTACACCCTATAATTTCACCAATCTTTCAGCCAGGCCAGTGCAGGTATTTTGAGAGAGGTTCCCTGTGCTTTCGCACGGACTTAATTAAAATAAACCTCATTTTTCCAGGGGCATAACCCCGTTGACACCTTTCTAGACACCTACTTGATCGGCTAATTATCCTGTGTAAAACTCTCCCAGGAGTAACTCTTACTCGCAGTGGGTATCGGGATCCAACTATCACATAGAATGTATGCAATCTCATTGCAAATTTCAACACTTGAAATTCCCGATAATATTTTGTTCCTAGCGTCCTATGACCTTGACGGAGGTCAACAAACTATAGGCTGCTAGTCAAGTCCAACCCGTCATTTCTTGATTGAATTAAACCCACCCGCACGACCCTTGACGAAGGTCAACAAGACCGTATGACTATCCTAATCCAATCTGCATCATATGCATAAGTAGATAAATACTAGTCAGCTACCGCACACTACTCCTTGACGGAGGTCAACAAACGTAGCACGAATACTAAGTAGGACTTATCTGAAATGACGGAGGGCTACGAGAGTTTTTTCAGAAAACCTTTTGAGTAATGAACTTGATATCGTTGTAGAATCGAGTGATTTTGAAAAGGAGTGTTTTTGAGGTTTTTACTATTTTTGCTAAAGAGGTCATTCCCGGTGAAGGGATCTTGGCTCTTTCCTCATCGAATAAAGTGCGGGATATATCACATATATATCACTATGCAAAGCAAGAAACTCTAAAAGCAATCAAAAGACAAACCGAGTATTATAGCATCTGCCAGTTATCGCTAAAGAGGTCACTCCCAGTGAAGGGATCTCGGCTCTTTCCTTATCGAATAAGGTGCGTGATATATCATATATATCACTATGCAAAGCAAGAACTGTGGCTACCCTTTTTTGAAAATTTGATTCTACAACATCTTTTAGGTTTCTTTTACTTTCATTAATCATATTAATGAAGTCCCATCATTTAAGTCACCTAAACATCACAGATAAATACAACGTATGCTTATGCCATCCGCATTCGCATCGATATCCCCTCGTGCACCGTTAGGTTAGGTAACTAACGGCAGAGCGCGCCAGTGCTAGCGTGGGTGTAAAACATAAGCAACGTCTATATAATATATCATATATACTATGTACTTTATCTATCTCAACATATCAAATGATCACATCACAGATATCGCAGCAGAAGAAACATATGAAATATTGGATATACTAGGAGGTCCTTATTTTATTTTGAGCCTATATAAAACACGGATTCCACGGTCACGATGAATAGCCAAACCCACATCCCTAGACCCCTACGAGAGCGGCAAGCAACCCTACCAATTCTAGAGTTAGGAGACCCAGACTCGACTCCTCGAGTTGGTCTCCCACTGGAATCTAGAACCCGGTTACTTGTGCTCCCCTCCTTGGGTCTATCCTAATGCGGAAAAGTAAAAAATATACAACAATGGTGACATCTTCCTCAACCCGGAAGTTCCCCAATAAAAGAATATTACATACATTTAATTTTACATGAATGAAAATAAAAACACCCATCTCACATAAAAACCCCCGGCTATTCAAAACGCGACAATCCAATATAACACATACAACATCACAGAACATCACATGTCATGACATCACAGAGAAAAGCCTAGACGATGTTAAACATTTCAATCGAATCATCAAACACCCAAGATTACCCAAGAACCTCAACACTTAAGCGTAGTTTAAAGTAATTCAGCACACGCCACAACACCAATGAACCAGCCATAGAAGGGTTAACCAAGGCCTCACATGTGGCACCGCTGAACCACCACAAACTCTAGGGTGCAGTGGCGGTTCTGACGGTCACATAATCGAGTTAGGTTTTCGTTCTTCTAGAGGGTCCATCGAATAACTTGCATGATTTTTGAAAGCTTTTTAACTATGGAAAATCCAACACTTGGAAATTTTTCCGGCAAGGGTTAAAGCGGGTATTTGATATCTGATTGAACTTTTTAACAACGTCTAAAGTAACCCGAAAATAGTTAAAATTATGACTATGAAACACTCCGAGTTTCCTTTGCATTGAGTTAATCATCACATGAAAAAGTAGCAAAAATAAACAAAACCCGAAACCCCAAATCCCAGAGCACAGAGCATGAAAAAAATTTGGGACCCAGAGGACTTCCCCAGGCCGGCCTCCCCGGTTTTCTAGCCCATGTGCTCGGTCTAAATCCGAGCACAGGGTCCCAACTTTCTTCCATGCTCCTATATTTGCTCATAGATGATTCTGCACTTGTTTGAAAAATTTTTGGAGCTCGTTTTAAAATTGACAGAAACCTGGTTTTAGGGTTTCAAGTTTCGAAGTTCGTTTCGTATTCGTAATCTAAAATTATCCGTATAATTTTCTAGCTAGGCTCTGATACCACTGTAGGGTTCCTATCGACGGCATCAAAGTTTCGGGAGGTATCGTCCATGCCATTTTCAAAAATTTGCCATTTCAAGGAACTCTAAACTAGAATATAATACGGAAACAAAAGTAAACCTTTTTACTTCTAAGTGAAATAGAAATACAACCTTTGTAGATCGGTCCTTCACTTCTAAAGCTCCTTGTAGTAGTCCCTTCGCTATGATCGTTGAACTCCTGGACTCTTGCATGGCTTCACGAGGGGAAAAGAGCGATCTTGCTTGAAGTCTTCGAGGCCGAAGATGATCTACGTCGAGGGAATACTAGCTCAAGCTTCTACTTCACTAACTAAAGGATTAGTGAAACTAACACCCTATACTAAAGTGCTAATCTATTAGAGGATGATGAAATCGGAAGTGGGCTCACTTTAGAATTATTTTTCTCATAATACTTTCTCACCTTTTCAAACCCTAGAAAGCTTTTTGAGCTTAAGGAAGAAGATGAAGAAAATGAGAGGAGAATCAAATGATCAAGTGAAAGAGTGAACCATGGGTGAGTGTGTATTATATACTAACTCATGTAGAGACATAACCTTGGCTAATTAAAATGGTTAGGTTAACAAATATCTAAAGTAAAATAAACTTAGTGGACTTAGTCAATACATCCACAAGCTTCCATAAGCTTCATGCATTTTTCCAATAATCCACTAATTTTGTAATTACTTTAAACATTAAACCCAACATCATAATTAGCATGGTGTAAGTCTCATACACACATGTATGTTGTATCTACAACCATGATACAAAAATAAAACAAAAATTAATATATATCACATTAATATTAAGTGTGCACATGTAAGAAAATAAATGCTTAAGTGGGCAAATGTTAGTTAATGTAAATTAGTATATCAAATATACAATTATACACTAAATTATCAAATCAACACTTGATTTAATAATCCAGCTATATCACATATAACTGACTAACATCCAATGTATCGACTTATCGAATCAACACTTGATTCGATAACCCAGCTATATCAGATATAACCGACCGATACAAAAGTCGCGAGAATAGAATACGGTATAACATACACGAATTATTCTCAGTCCCGCACATATCACATATGTGCTCCTATTTCGTTTTTCCTGAGCCAGTAAAACCTCTATGTAGAACTCTAAACACTCGTCAATACGCCGGCAGTAGGTGATGATCACATCAAGCACCTACATGCCGTCAGCGGTACTAGATGGACGTAACGGCTACTAGGGTGTTGAGTGATCAGAAGATCAGCAAGCATGCCCGCTCCAACTCCTGCAAAAGCCTGAAAGTAACACTTGCCGAACAGTTCGGTCTCCTCGACTGATATGTCGCATATCAAGTCTAGGGGTGGTAAACGTCAGACCCCAATAACCGATAAGTCATACTGATATGAGGCTCATAACGGGTCGAGAAACTACTGGTAACACTTACCAGTAAATCTTTAAATCAGCCCTGGCCAGGGACTTCCCTGTTATGGCCAATCGTGCACAGCGCAACATCAACTCCCAATACTAGGAGAGACAAAACCCCTCCTATCACTCATTGCCTCCATGTGACTCGGGACTGTACCCAAAAACCACCGTTTTGCACGCCCTCTTGGACGTGGTAAGATAGAAATCAAAGCACAATGGGAATCACACAAGACTCTATGACGATCTCGGGTCTACAGACTAACCTGTACAAGTGTCACCAGAGAACAGCCATCTGACGTGAGGTATAATACGATATGGGAGTTCTCGGTGAGTCCGTCCAGTGTACGTAGTCTCCACTGAGCACCCGTATACCATCTCTGATGTCAAACACCAATGAATATGGGATCATCCTTCGCCCATCTCATGGGTCGAGAAGCGTATACGCTAGTCTACTCTGGTATATCGATGCCCTGTCTCGATATAACCACAACTAGGAATATTAAAAAATGAACTTATGGACTACCATGGCCCCACTAGTATGATCTGCATCATAGTCCTGGTAGTCAAGTACACATCTTAAGGGCTTTACCAACATGTAATCATAAGACAGTATCAAGAGACAAGTATACATGTTAAGATAAAGAGCAACCAGATAGCATACTACCATATCGAGTAAGAAAGTCCTCTCTATATATATCCAAGCATCCAATATAATATACATCATATGTACAATAATGGCTTCTAGGGAATACATACAACTAACAGGATCGACCCGTGCTCATCGCGGCTAGCTGCAAAGCGACACCGTCCTGATCGCGGTTAAACTTTAGAACTCTTAAAACTCGACACGCCAAAAGCATGCGATCACGTACCGACTACCCAGCTCCCATAAGTATGATCGCCATCACAACGTAGGTAGTCTAGCAATGATCCTACGGGCGTTATCAACATGCATAAAAGATATGTATTAGCAAGTAAAACATATGCACATCCTAAGATAAATACAAACCAGATAGCATACTTGTTAGTTATATGTATGCCGTAGAGGCCATTATTATACACATGATGTATATTATAGTGGATGCTTGGACATATATAGGGAGGACTTTCTTGCTCGACATGATAGTATGCTATCTGGTTGCTTATTATCTTAACATGTACACTTATTGTCTCTCTATTACATGTTGATAAAGCCCTTAGGATGAGTACTTGAATGCCAGGATTATGATGCATATCATACTAGTGGGGCAGAGGTAGTCGGTAATTACATCCTTCAAATGTTCCTAGTCGTGGGAGTATCGAGACGGGGCATCGATATTCCAGAGTAGACTAGCATATACGCTTCTTGACCCATATGATGAGCGATGGATGATCCCACATCCATAGGTGTTTGACATCAGAGAAGGTATACGGATGCTCAGTGGAGACTGGGTACACTGAACGGACTCACCGAGAACTCCTAAATGGTATTATACCTATCGTCAGATAGCAGTTCTCTGGTGACACTGGAACAGGTTAATCTGTAGACCCGAGATCGTCATAGAGTTTTGTGTGATTCCCACTGTGCTTTGATTTCCACCTTACCACGTTCAAGATAACGTGCAAAACGGTGGTTTTTGGGTACAATCCCGAGTCACATGGAGGCAATTAGCAATAGGAGGGGATTTCGTCTCTCCCGATATTGGGGGTTGATGTTGCGCTATGCTCGATTGGCCATAAAAGGAAATCCATGGCCAGGGTTGCTGAGATTTACTGGTAAGTGTTATCAGTAGTTTCTCGAACCGTTATCAGCCTCACATCGGCTTGACTTATCAGGCTATTGGGGTCTGATGTTTACCACCCCCAGGCTGTGATATGCGACATATCTGACGAAGAGACCGGACTGTACGGTAGTGTTACTTATTGGATTCGCAGGAGTATGAGCAGGCTTGCTTGTTGATCTTCTGATCGCTCACTACCCGGGTAGCCGTTAGTGTAGGGTTACTAGGCACACTAACAAGGCTCTACAAGGCATCGACCATGCCAAAATTAAATTTTTTTGTGCCGAATAACACTAAGCAAGATCGTATACTAGAGTTTAGGCGAAACGAATGGCAAGTAAACAACTTTACACTAAAGGGAACGCGATATACAACCTTTGTAGATCGGTCCTCCACTTCATTTGCTCCTTGTTGAAGTCCCTTCGCTGCGACCAAGGTTCTCCCGGGCTCTTGCATGGCTTCACGACGCGAAGGATGTGACCTTGCTTGAAATCTCCGAGGCCGAAGATGATCTACGTCGAGGGAATTCCGACTCAAGCTCCTACTTCACTAACTAGAGAATTAGTGAAGTAAACACCCTAAACTAAAGTGCTAGTCTAGTAGAGGATGGAGAAATAGGAAGTGGGTTCTCTTTAGAATTTTGTTTCTCACCAGGATTCTCACTTTGGATCAAACCCTAGCTTGCTTTTTCTTTTTGTTCAATGAAGAAGATGATGAACAAAAGAAAGTGAAGAAGATAATGATCAAGTGAGAAGGGTAACCATGGTGAGTGAGTATCATATACTAACTCACGGTGAGACATAACCATTGCTAAGTGTAAATGGTTAGGTCAATAAAAATCTAAAGTAAAACAAAACTTGTGGACTTTTTCAAAGCATCCACAAGCTTCTACAAGCTTTATGCTTATGAAAAAATTCCACTAATTTGTAATTATTTTAGATAAATATAAACCACCATTTAAAATAGAATGGTGTAAGTCTTACACATCCATGTCTAGTGTATCAACAACCATGATACAAATATATAACACATTTTAATATATATATATATCATATATATATATAGTAAGGATGTGTGAAAGTGAGAAAAACCCTAAAGTGAACAAGTGTTAGCAAATGTAAATTAGTATATCTAATATACAATTATACACTTAATTATTAAATCAACACTTGACTTAATAATCCGGTCATATCTTATATAACCGGCTAACATCCATCGTATCGACTTATCGAATCAACACTTGATTCGATAACCCGGTCATATCATATATGACCGACCGATACAAAAAGTCGCGAGAATAGAATACGGTATCACATACACGCATTTATTCACGGTCTCGCACATATCACATACGTGCTCCTATTTCGTTTTGCCTGAGCCAGAAAAACCTCTATGTAGGACTCTAAAGACTCGTCAATACGCCGGCAGTAGGTGATGATCACATCACACATCCACAAGCCGTCAGCGGTACTAGATGGACGTAATGGATACCCGGGTATTGAGCGATCAGAAGATCAGCAAGCAAGCCCGCTCCAACTTCTGTGAAAGCCTGCCGGCAACACTTTCCGTACAGTCCGGTCTCTTCGTCTGATATGTCGCATATCAAGTCTAGGGGTGGTAAACGTTAGACCCCAATAACCGATAAGTCATGCTGATGTGAGGCTCATAACGGGTCGAGAAACTACTGGTAACACTTACCAGTAAATCTCTAATCAGCCCTGGCCAGGGACTTCCCTGTTACGGCCAATCGAGCACAGCGCAACATCAACCCCCAATACCGGGAGAGACGAAACCCCTCCTATCGCTCATTGCCTCCTTGTGACTCGGGACTGTACCTAAAAACCACCGTTTTGCACGCCCTCATGGACGTGGTAAGGTGGAAATCAAAGCACAGTGGGAATCACACGAGACTCTATGACGATCTCGGGTCTACAGACTAACCTGCATAAGTGTCACCAGAGAACTGCCATCTGACGTGAGGTATAATACCATCTGGGAGTTCTCGGCGAGTCCGTCCAGTGTACCCAGTCTCCATTGAGCACCCGTATACCATCTCTGATGTCAAACACCAATGGATATGGGATCATCCATCGCCCATCTCATGGGTCGAGAAGCGTATTCGCTAGTCTACTCTGGTATATCGATGCCCCATCTCTATACACCCATGACTAGGGACCTTGAAGGATGTACTTATAGACTACCATGTCCCCACTAGTATGATCCGGATCATAGTCCAGGTAGTCAAGTACACATGCTAAGGGCTTTACCAACATGTAACTATAAGACAGTATAAAGAGACAAGTATACATGTTAAGATAAAGAGCAACCAGATAGCATACTATCATATCGAGCAAGAAAGTTCTCTCTATATATGTCCAAGCATCCAATATAATATACATCATCTGTACAATACTGGCCTCTAGGGCATACATACAACTAACAATCTTCCACTTGCACTAGGGCCAGCTGCTGTAGTATCGCATACCGAGCATCCCGAAGAGTCTCTCAAACTGTATCTGGGGAATGACCTTCGTGAGTGGATCCGCTGTGTTATTCTTCGTGTCAACCCTCCTGACCTCAATCTCCCGGCGATCAACTATCTCCCGGATCAGGTGATACCGCCTCAGAATATGCCTGGATCGCTGATGGGACCTGGGTTCCTTGGCCAAAGCCACCGCTCCATTGTTATCACAATACAAAGGTATTGGATGCTCAATGGATGGAACCACTCCAAGTTCAGTAATGAACTTCTTGATCCAGACAGCCTCTTTGGCAGCATCGTTGGCAGCGATGTATTCAGCCTCCATCGTCGAGTCTGCCGCGGTTTCCTGCTTGGAACTCTTCCAGCTAACCGCCCCTCCGTAAAGGGTAAAGACAAATCCCGACTGCGACTTAGAGTTGTCCTTATCACTCTGGAAGCTCGAATCGGTAAAGGACTCCACTTGGAGTTCTCCGTTACCATACACCAAGAGCATCTCTTTAGTCCTTCGTAAGTACTTGAGAATGCTCTTCACAGCTGTCCAGTGACTCTCTCCAGGATCAGTTTGATACCTACTCACTACACTTTGTGAGTATGCTACATCGGGTCTGGTACATAGCATCGCGTACATGATAGAGCCTACAGACGAAGCATAGGGTGTTAGTTATATGTATGCCCTAGAGGCCATTACTGTGCATTGGATGTATATTGTAATGGATGCTGGGACATATATAGGTAGGACTTTCTTGCTCGACATGATAGTACGCTATCCGGTTGCTCTTTATCTTAACATGTATACTTTCTGTCTCTCTGTTACATGTTGATAAAGCCCTTAGGATGTGTACTCGACTTCCAGGACTATGATGTAGATCATACTAGTGGGGCCTGGGTAGTCCATGAGTACATCCTTCAATGTTCTTAGTCGTGGGAATATCGAGACGGGGCATCGATATTCTAGAGTAGACTAGCGTATATCTTCTCGACCCATGTGATGGGCGATGGATGATCCTATATCCATTGGTGTTTGACATCAAAGATGGTATGCGGGTGCTCAGTGGAGACTGGGTACACTAAACGGACTCCCCGAGAACTCCCAGATGGTATTATACCTCACGTCAGATGGCAGTTCTCTGGTGACACTGGTACAACTTAGTCTGTTGACCCGAGATCGTCATAGAGTCTTGTGTGTCTCCCACTGTGCTTTGATTTCCACCCTACCATAGCTCTACTGAGTCGTGCAAACAGGTGGTTTTTGGGTACAGTCCCGATTCACATGGAGGCAATGAGCGATAGGAAGGGATTCGTCTCTCCCGGTATTGGGGGTTGATGTTGCGCTATACACGACTGACCATAACAGGAAATCCCTGGCCAGTGTTGCAGTGATATACTGGTAAGAGTTATCAGTAGTTTCACGATTGTTATGGACCTCACGTCGGCATGACTTATCAAGCTATTGGGGTCTGACGTTTACCACCCCTAGGCGAGATATGCGACATATCAGACGAAGAGACCGGACTGTATGGTAAGTGTTACTGGTTGGATTCACAGGAGTATGAACGGGCTTGCTCGTCGATCTTCTGATCGCTCAATACCCGGGTGGCCGTTACGTTTAGCAGACCGCTTGCGGCTTGTGGGTGTTTGATATGATCATCACCTGCTGCCGGCGTATTGACGAGTCTTTAGAGTCCTACACAGAGGTTTCCTGGCTCAAGCGAAACGAAATAGGAGCGCATATGAGATATGTGCGGGACCGAGAATAATGCGTATATGTGATACCGTATTCTATTCTCACGATGAATGTATCGATTGGTTGTATGCGATATAACCTAGTTATCGAATCAAAGATTGATTCGATAAGTCGATACATTGGATACTAGTCGGTTATTGTTGGTGTATATGCCCTAGAGGCCATTACTGTATCATACTAGTATGTATATTACTTGATGGAAGCTTGGGATATTCACAGTTGTACAGACAATCTTGCTTAATATAGTAGTATGCTACTTGGTTTGTCTCTGCTTTAATGTGTACATGTGTGTTTATTTATTATATCACCTATACGCATTAGTAGAGCCCTTAGGATCTTTGCTTGATTACCGGCGTTGTGATGGCGATCACACTCGTGGGGGCTGGGTAATCTACAAGCACATCCTTATACACGTCCCTAGTCGTGGGAGTATCGAGATAGGGCATCGATACTCCAGAGTAGACTAGCGTATGCGCTTCTCATCCCAGCACGGGAGACGGTCTGTCCCACAGCCGTCAGTACGTCGTACTTGAGATAGTATGCGGGTGCTCGTTAAGTTACGAGTACACTGGACAGGACTCGTCGGGAACTGATGGTTGGTATTATACCTATCGTCAGTTATCAGTTCCCAGGTGACATGAGTACAGCTTAGTCCGCTGACTTGACACTGTCACTTTGCCTCGAGTGTGTTCCCACTGTTCTTTGATTACTACCCTACCACGGCTCTACTGAGTCGTGCAAACAGGTAGTAGTTGGGAGCAGTCCCGAAGCACTTGGAGGCAGTGACGGTTAGACAGGATTCGTCTCTCCCGGTATTGGGGGTTGACATCGCGCTGTGTCTAGGAGAGCCATTACACGAGTAGTCCCTGGCCAGGGCAAGCGAGATATACTGGTAGGTTTCCAGTGTTATCTCAGGGTGTATTGGGCTTCACTCCGACACGACTTGTACCGCTATTAGGGGACTGACGTTTACCGCCCCCCTAGGCCCGCCATGCGATGTATCAGACGAACAGACCGGACTGTACGGAGAATGTCACATTCAGACTCAGTAGGAGTTCAGATGGGGTTCACCTCGTCAGCCTTCTTGTCGGCATCTACCTGGGGACCGTTACGCACAGCTAGTGCCGCTTGCGGTCTGTGGTTAAACCCACTGCCAGCGTAGTGTCGAGTCTTTAGAGTCCCACACAGAGGGCATTCACCTCTGGGCAAAACAGAGTAGAGGTCGCATGGTTTTGCGACAGGGTTCGTTCTCATCCGCGCACTTGTGCACGTTTGGAGTCCGGACGGATTATACTGGCAGGCTCTGGATTGAGCCAGATACTGGTATATATATTTGGGGTTGCTTTTATATCTTGGTATTCTTGTTCCTCGGAACGAGAATGCAGGTGTGTATGCACAGTTGCTTGAGGCGGAGGATGAGGTATTTCATTAGGGTTTCGGAACGGGTGCGTATGCACAGTTGACAGTTATCATTTTCCAAACCCTAATGGATTTATGAATTATCTATTAATAATAGTAATTAAATGAGAATAATGTTATGGTTGATTTTGTTGACTTGTTGACCATGGTTGACTTGTTGACCATGGTTGAATGTTGACCACCATCATGCTTTGAAAAGTCCTCCTTGATTCATGCTTACATTTCATTAAATGAAGCATGGTAGTGGTCATTCCAAATTACCATCAACTATTCTTATTTTGAATTATTATTATTTAGATAATTCTTTTCTTTTGGCATTATGGTTGCAAGAAAGAAAAGATTGCTCATTCTATCATTTAGTTTCTCTCTCCTCACTTCATCTTCTTCTTCCTCAAGCTCAAGGTGATTCCTTCTCATGTGTTGAGAATCCTTCACCTTGAAAAGAAAACAACCCCTAGACACTCTCTACTCTCTCTAGGGTTCAAGGTTTAGCAAGCCGGAAATCCTAGTTCACTCAAAGATCGAGGAAGAGCCCAAAGGATGAAGCCCTCAGGTGGATCTATCTTCGGCAAAGAGGAGGCGAGGAGGGGAAGCCATTCAAGCTACTACAAAGAACAAGAAAGAAGAACAACAACAAGAAGAGAAGGAGTTCAAGTTGAGGTATAACCACTTTGCATAGTAGTTAACTCTTCTTTGCAAGTATGCTAGTTTAGTTTAGCAAAGATCCGGCTTTTACAGTCCATGTTACAAAGTTTAGAAAAATTTTGATTTACCGTTTCCGCACCCCCGAAAGTACCGGGAGAGGTAACGTGGACCTAACAGTGGTATCAGAGCCTAACTAAACTTAAACTAGCTTGGTAGCGAAGTGTATGGAAGTTCGAAACCGAAAAATCGCAAAACCGGAAAAACCAAAACCCTAAGTTTCTGTTGAATTTTTTTCTGCTCTAAATGAAAAACTTTTTACTTGTAAATTCGGCTCAGGGTTTTGTTTGAACACACAAGAAATACGATGGCCTAATTCATTTAAACCGCCGCGCTTCCGCGGCACGAGGTAGGCATGTGCCGCGGAAGCGCCGCAGTTTGTTTCCCTCTCTGCATCGTTTTTCGTGCAGTGTTCTTCTGGTGGGATTTTGGGATTTTTCAGATATATTATATGTGCCCAGATTTTCCAGAACTGAAATTCACTTTTGGGGTCCTATAATTCCGTATTTTTTCCGAACTTCACTGCACTTTGGCTATGTTGGTTATATCTGTGTTGCTTGCATGTATTGAACGTCGGCTAATCGCTATAAGACGATTAGTCGGGGTTATACATGATCTGTGTTTGATATTCGAATGTGTATATGAATCTGTTGGACTGTCGCGGGTGAATAGCCGGGTTGGATGTGAGATGAGCTTTTGTTTTTCTTTCATTCATTGTAAATGTAAATTGATGTAATAATATTATTTGTTTGGCCGCACAACCGGGTCGGGGTTGTAGCCGTCATTGTATAATTCTTTTTACTGTTTTTGCTCCTAGATTTGACCCATGGAGGGGGTGCACAAACTACCAGGTATCTCGAAGTGCCGAGGGGCCTACTCATGGCATTGAGGGAGGTTGCTTCGCTTCGGATACTTGGCGGGTAGTTTGCCGCACCCGTAGGGGTCTTGGGTGGGGTTTTTGGCTATTCACCGCGACCGTGTAATCCGCTTTTCGTTGCAGGCTCGAAAGGATTGCGGATTGCTAGTATATCCAATGTATTCATCTGTGATCTGTAATGTCTATCATTGCTTTACTATTTAGGCGTTGCTTATGTTTTACAGCCGCGCTAGCCCAGCCCCCGCTCTGTCGTTAGTTAAGTAACCTAACGAGTGATGACGGGACCCCGTGGCGAATGCGAATGGCATAAGCGTACGTCATATTTTGGTTGTTTTCTGCAATGGTAGGATTAAATGATGGGACGCATTAAAAGAACTAATGCAAGAATATCACGCATTAAAAGAACTAATGCAAGAAAATAAACCTAAAAGACGTTGTTGGAACAAGTTTTTCAAAAAGCTGTTATTACAAGGACGTTCATCTTTTGTTTTGCATCGAGGTATTCGGTTATGAATGCCCAGCACCTCAATCGACGAGGCAAGGGCCGAGATCCCCTCATCGGGAGTGACCCCTTGGACAAAAGGTTTGCGTCAGGGTAATAACTTCACCATAGTCGATTATTCTTGCTTTGCATCGAGGTATTCATCTTATGAATGCCCAGCACCTCACTCGACGAGGAAAGAGCCGAGATCCCTTCGTAGGGAGTGACCTCTTTAGCAAAAGTTTTCGCCACTATGATTTTCAAAAGGGTGCAATCAGGTTCCTTCAACAATATCAAGTTCATTACGTTAACGGGTTTTTCGCCAAAAACCCAGCCGTAGCCCTCCGTCATTTCGGATTAATATTATTCAGTATTCGTGCTGCGTTTGTTGACCTAGTCAAGGCGTAGTGAACGGTAGCTAAATAATATTTTTCTGTGGATTGCAAATGTGATTGGTTAGGACAGTCATGCGGCCTTGTTGACCTAGTCAAGGGCACGTATGGGTGGGTCTAATGCAATCAGGATTATGACGGGTAGAACTTGTCTAACAGTTTGTGGCTTGTTGACCTAGTCAAGGTCATGAACAGTTAGGGGCAAAAACCACATCGGGAGTTTCAAAAGAACTGAAACTTGCAGATTTAGCATACCTTCTGGAGTACGGTGACTAGAGTGGATACCATCTAGGTTATCGCACAATGACAGTTGGATCCCGATCCCACTGATGAGTTGGTTTACTCTCGGGAGATTATTTCACTTAACGATCAATGCTATAAACCTAGTAGGTGTCTAGAAAGGTGTTAGCGGGGTTACGCCCCCAGGGAAAAGAGGTTCTTTAATTAAGGAACTTCGCGAAAGCGTTGGAAAACCTCCCTCGAAGTACCGACACTAGCCTGGCTGAAAGGTTAAGCAAGTATTGTGACGTGAATTAAAACCCGGCTAGTTCTTCTTTTAAAAAGGTTTTAAAAAGAATTTGAGTAAACAGTGGGAGACATCCTGGTTAGATAAATTAATAAACCAATCTAATCTTGCAAGAGCATACGCTGAGTGTTTCTTTTCTCTCTCTCCAGGCAGCAACCTTTTCACGCCCTAATCAAGATAATAAAATGTATCGCTTGACCGATCCGAATTCTTATTCGGGACTGGGGAAAGTTGGTTCAGCTCTAACTTGTGACAACAGTCATGAGTATGAGAATAGGAAAGAGGAAAGTATGGATTTCCAGGATGCCCAGTCGAAGAAGAAGCATGGTTTTGCATCTACTTCAGGTGTTCTTGTAATTGAGAACTGTTTTACGGTCAGCCCTACCTCCTGGGTACTTGATACCGGATCAGGATCTCATATCTGTAATTTATTGCAGGGACTGAGAAAAAGTAGGAAAGTTGCACCGGGTGATATGTCGCTCAGAGTAGCGAACGGAGCACAAGTTAATGCGGCAGCCGTCGGTGAATATCACCTAGTATTGCCAAATGGCAAGACTATGATTTTGAACGATTGCTACTATGTACCCTCCATGGTTTGCAACATCATATCAGTTTCTTTACTCGTTAAAGATGGATATAACTTTGTTCTTGAAAAGAATATCATGAACATTTACCTTGATAAGGTACTGGTTGCAGAGGGTACACTGTTTAATGGTATCTACGTTCTAAATCAGAATACAGTTCTCAATATACAAAACACACGCAAGAGGAAGAATTCAGATACGAATGAATCCTACTTGTGGCATTGTAGACTTGGTCATATCGGAGAGAAAAGACTGAGTAAGTTGCATAAAGATGGACTCTTGAATGCGTTCGAGTTTTCATCTTATGGAACTTGTCAGTCTTGTCTCAAAGGAAAGATGACCAAATCTCCGTTCACCGGACATGGAGAAAGAGCAGCAGAGCTCTTGGGACTCGTACATAGTGATGTATGTGGTCCGATGTCTATACATGCAAGGGGTGGGTTCTCGTACTTCATCACATTCACTGACGATCTCTCTAGGTTCGGATATGTGTATCTGATGAAACACAAATCTGAAGCTTTTGAGAAATTCAAGGAATTCAGAAACGAAGTAGAGAACCAGACAGGCAAAAGTATCAAGATCCTCCGGTCTGACAGGGGAGGGGAGTACTTAAGCACGGAATTCCTAGATTACTTAAAAGAGAATGGTATTCTCTCTCAGCTTACTCCTCCTTATACACCACAGCACAACGGTGTTTCGGAGTGGAGGAATCGTACCCTACTGGATATGGTTCGCTCCATGATGAGTAATGCCGAGTTGCCTCTTTCATTTTGGGGACATGCGCTATTGACAGCCGCATACCTATTGAATGATGTTCCGTCTAAATCTGTGCCTAAGACTCCGTTCGAGATATGGAATGGAAAGAGGCCATATCTTAAAAGATCTAAGATATGGGGTTGTCCGGCTTATGTTAAAAAGCATAAACCGGATAAACTAGAGGCACGGTCAGTTTTATGTAAGTTTGTGGGATATCCAAAGAATGGTTATGGATATCTATTCTACCACACCGAGGAACAGAAGGTGTTTGTTGCTCAGCATGCCGTTTTCTTGGAAACGGAGTTTCTTGCAAAAGAAATTAGTGGGAGCACGGTAGAATTGGAAGAAATTCAGCGACCACAAACTGAAACTGAAAGTTTGACAGAACCTCAGGATTCAATAACCCCAGACGAACCTCAGCCACTCCGTAGATCTGGTAGGATTTCTCATCCGCCCGAGAGATACTACGGTTTTCTCATTGACGGGGATCGAGAGGATTGCATCTTGGAAGAAGATGACCCTACCAGTTTCAGGCAGGCCATTATCAGTAGGGACTCTGATAAGTGGCAGGAAGCAATGCAATCTGAAATGGAGTCCATGTACGCCAATAAAGTGTGGACCATGGATATTGCTCCACCTGGGGTAAAACCCGTTGGATGCAAATGGATCTACAAAAGGAAACTTGGTGTAGATGGGCAGGTGGAAACCTATAAAGCTAGACTCGTTGCAAAAGGTTTTCGTCAAAGACCTGGTTTGGACTATGATGAAACTTTTTCTCCGGTGGCTATGCTCAAATCCATTCGGATCCTACTTGCCATTGCTGCCTTCCATGACTATGAAATCTGGCAGATGGATGTTAAAACGGCTTTCCTAAACGGTTGTTTGGAAGAGTGCGTTTACATGGATCAACCAGAAGGTTTCGTAGACAGTGGGAGCAGCGGAAAGGTGTGCAAGTTGCTTAAATCCATTTATGGATTAAAGCAGGCATCGCGGAGCTGGAACATCTGTTTTGATGAGGCAATCAAGGAATTTGATTTCATCAAGAACGAAGATGAACCCTGTGTATATAAAAAGATTGTAGGACGAACTGTCGTATTCCTAGTCTTGTACGTGGACGACATTCTTTTGATAGGAAATGATATTCCTATGCTACAATCGGTCAAGCTATTTTTGTCACAAAGGTTCTCCATGAAGGACCTGGGTGATGCCTCGTACATTCTGGGGATCAAGATCTATAGAGATAGATCCAAGAAACTATTGGGACTTTCGCAGTCCAGGTACATAGAGACCGTACTAAAGAGATTTAGTATGGAGGGTTCCAAGCGCGGTAACATACCCGCATTGCACGGAATTACCCTCTCCAAGAAGATGTCTCCTAAGACTGACGAGGAGAGGGTTCGCATGAGCACTATACCCTACGCTTCGGCGGTAGGATCTATAATGTATGCGATGCTATGTACAAGACCAGATGTAGCTTACGCATTGAGCGCGGTAAGCCGGTATCAGTCAGACCCAGGGGAGGACCACTGGACAGCGATGAAGAACATTCTCAAGTACCTGAGAAGGACTAAGGAGATGTTCTTGGTTTACGGTAATGGAGACCTCCGGGGCGAGTCCTTTGCCGATTCAAGCTTCCAGAGTGACAAAGATGACAGCAAGTCCGTCTCGGGTTTTGTGTTTACCCTCAACGGAGGGGCGGTATGTTGGAGGAGTTCCAAGCAGGAAACCGTCGCAGACTCGACGATGGAGGCTGAATACATTGCTGCAAGCGATGCCGCAAAAGAAGCGGTCTGGATGAAGAAGTTCATTAGTGAACTTCAAGTGGTTCCGTCCATTGTTGACCCAATACCTTTGTATTGCGATAACAATGGGGCTATAGCTTTAGCGAAGGAACCAAGGTCCCATCAGAAATCCAGGCACATCTTAAGGCGGTATCACCTGATCAGGGAGATCATTGATCGACAGGAGATCGAGGTGCGGAGAGTAGACACAAAGGACAACACTGCGGACCCATTCACGAAGGCTTTACCCCAGACTCAGTTCGAGCGGCTGATCGAGATGATAGGTCTTCGATACGCCAGTACATGGCCTTAGTGCAAGTGGGAGATTGTTGGTGTATATGCCCTAGAGGTTATTACTGTATCATACTAGTATGTATATTACTTGATGGAAGCTTGGGATATTCACAGTTGTACAGACAATCTTGCTCAATATAGTAGTATGCTACTTGGTTTGTCTCTGCTTTAATGTGTACATGTGTGTTTATTTATTATATCACCTATACGCATTAGTAGAGCCCTTAGGATCTTTGCTTGATTACCGGCGTTGTGATGGCGATCACACTCGTGGGGGCTGGGTAATCTACAAGCACATCCTTATACACGTCCCTAGTCGTGGGAGTATCGAGATAGGGCATCGATACTCCAGAGTAGACTAGCGTATGCGCTTCTCATCCCAGCACGGGAGACGGTCTGTCCCACAGCCGTCAGTACGTCGTACTTGAGATAGTATGCGGGTGCTCGTTAGGTTACGAGTACACTGGACAAGACTCGTCGGGAACTGATGGTTGGTATTATACCTATCGTCAGTTATCAGTTCCCAGGTGACATGAGTACAGCTTAGTCCGCTGACTTGACACTGTCACTTTGCCTCGAGTGTGTTCCCACTGTTCTTTGATTACTACCCTACCACGGCTCTACTGAGTCGTGCAAACAGGTAGTAGTTGGGAGCAGTCCCGAAGCACTTGGAGGCAGTGACGGTTAGACAGGATTCGTCTCTCCCGGTATTGGGGGTTGACATCGCGCTGTGTCTAGGAGAGCCATTACACGAGTAGTCCCTGGCCAGGGCAAGCGAGATATACTGGTAGGTTTCCAGTGTTATCTCAGGGTGTATTGGGCTTCACTCCGACACGACTTGTACCGCTATTAGGGGACTGACGTTTACCGCCCCCCCTAGGCCCGCCATGCGATGTATCAGACGAACAGACCGGACTGTACGGAGAATGTCACATTCAGACTCAGTAGGAGTTCAGATGGGGTTCACCTCGTCAGCCTTCTTGTCGGCATCTACCTGGGGACCGTTACGCACAGCTAGTGCCGCTTGCGGTCTGTGGTTAAACCCACTGCCAGCGTAGTGTCGAGTCTTTAGAGTCCCACACAGAGGGAATTCACCTCTGGGCAAAACAGAGTAGAGGTCGCATGGTTTTGCGACAGGGTTCGTTCTCATCCGCGCACTTGTGCACGTTTGGAGTCCGGACGGATTATACTGGCAGGCTCTGGATTGAGCCAGATACTGGTATATATATTTGGGGTTGCTTTTATATCTTGGTATTCTTGTTCCTCGGAACGAGAATGCAGGTGTGTATGCACAGTTGCTTGAGGCGGAGGATGAGGTATTTCATTAGGGTTTCGGAACGGGTGCGTATGCACAGTTGACAGTTATCATTTTCCAAACCCTAATGGATTTATGAATTATCTATTAATAATAGTAATTAAATGAGAATAATGTTATGGTTGATTTTGTTGACTTGTTGACCATGGTTGACTTGTTGACCATGGTTGAATGTTGACCACCATCATGCTTTGAAAAGTCCTCCTTGATTCATGCTTACATTTCATTAAATGAAGCATGGTAGTGGTCATTCCAAATTACCATCAACTATTCTTATTTTGAATTATTATTATTTAGATAATTCTTTTCTTTTGGCATTATGGTTGCAAGAAATAAAAGATTGCTCATTCTATCATTTAGTTTCTCTCTCCTCACTTCATCTTCTTCTTCCTCAAGCTCAAGGTGATTCCTTCTCATGTGTTGAGAATCCTTCACCTTGAAAAGAAAACAACCCCTAGACACTCTCTACTCTCTCTAGGGTTCAAGGTTTAGCAAGCCGGAAATCCTAGTTCACTCAAAGATCGAGGAAGAGCCCAAAGGATGAAGCCCTCAGGTGGATCTATCTTCGGCAAAGAGGAGGCGAGGAGGGGAAGCCATTCAAGCTACTACAAAGAACAAGAAAGAAGAACAACAACAAGAAGAGAAGGAGTTCAAGTTGAGGTATAACCACTTTGCATAGTAGTTAACTCTTCTTTGCAAGTATGCTAGTTTAGTTTAGCAAAGATCCGGCTTTTACGGTCCATGTTATAAAGTTTAGAAAAATTTTGATTTACCGTTTCCGCACCCCCGAAAGTACCGGGAGAGGTAACGTGGACCTAACAGTTATATGCGACATGACCGGATCATTGAATCAAGTGTTGATTTAATGATTTAATGTATAATTATATATTAGATATATTACTTTGCATTAACTAGTATTTGTTCACTTAAGATGGATTTTCTCACTTGAAGTGCACATTGTATATATGATATAGTATTGTGCACTAGTTTGTATCATGTTTGATGATACATGCAAACTTGGGTGTGTATGATTAAACCATGGTTATGTAATGGTTAGGGTTTTGATTTTATTAACTATTTATTTGTTTATTCTTTATTTAGAAAGAAAATGAAATGGTTGCTTCTTTTGTTCTTTTCTTTGAAGCTTCAAGAAGCTTTGACCATTTTGTCTTCATCTCCTAAACCTAACCATTCACCTAACCCTAGTTTATTCTCTACACTTAACCAAGGTTGCATTATGATAAGAATGAATGGGATTTTCTTATGAAAATAATTCCTTTTTTATTCTTTCATCTTCATCATCTTCATCAAGCTTCAAAAAGCTTGCTAGCTTCAATGGTGAAATGAGAAAAGGAGTGAGAAATCCAATTCTAAAGTGAACCCACTTCCTATTTCTTCATCCTCTACCACTTGCCAAGTAGTATAGGGTGATTTCTTCACAAGTTTCATGACTTGGTGAAGTTGGAGCTTGATCTTGAGTTGCCTCGACGTAGATCATCTTCGGCATCGAAGTCGACGACCTAGCCCGATCATTTCTCCGACGAAGCCATAGCCAGAGTCCGGGATCCGATGATTGCAGCGGAGGGTCGTCAACACGGAGCTAGAGAGGTGGAGGACCGGATCTACAAAGGTTGTAGTCACTTTCCTTTAGCAATAAAGTCATTTACTTGCTTGCATCGCCTTATCATCTAGTTAACGATCCGTATTAGGGTTTGTAGGCACATGAAAAAATTTGAATTGGGCATGTTTGATCTGTTGTGAGACCTCATTAGTGTGCCTAGGAACCCTACATAGGGTATCCCTTGCATGCGAGCTCTCTCCAAATCAGTCTTGGGAGACATCTCTTTGGAGAGAGTGAGCCCTGAGATTGTAGGTAAAAATCCACGTTTGGACTCTTCCATACTAAACCTCTTTAGTATGGTGTCAATGTACCTGGATTGGGACAATCCCAAAATCCTTTTAGATCTATCTCTATAGATCATAATTCCTAATATGCAGGAGGCATCACCAAGATCTTTCATTGAGAATCTTTGTGATAAGAAGAGCTTGACCGATTGCAGCATAGGAATGCCATTTCCTATCAGGTGTATGTCGTCCACGTACAATACGAGGAAGACAACCTTACTCCCTGCTACCTTCTTGTAGATACAAGGTTCATCTATGTTTTTGACGAAATCAAACTCTTTGATAACGACGTCAAAGCAGATGTTCCAACTCCGCGATGCTTGCTTTAATCCATAAATGGATTTAAGCAGCTTGCACACCTTCCCGCTGCTCCCACTATCTACGAAGCCCTCTGGCTGAGTCATGTACACGCACTCTTCTAAATCACCGTTTAGAAAGGCGGTCTTAACATCCATTTGCCAGATTTTGTAGTCATGATATGCAGCGATGGCAAGCATGATCCGGATGGATTTAAGCATAGCCACTGGAGAAAAGGTTTCGTCATAGTCCACTCCTGGTCTTTGACGAAAACCCTTTGCAACAAGTCTAGCTTTGAAAGTCTCCACTTTCCCATCTACACCAAGTTTTTTCTTGAAGATCCACTTGCTCCCAATGGGTTTTACCCCTTCAGGAGCAACTTCCAAAGTCCATACTTTGTTGGTGTACATGGATTCCATCTCGGACCGCATTGCATCCAGCCATTTCACTGAGTCTCCACTCGTGATGGCCTGCTCGAAGCTAGTTGGGTCATCATCAACCATGATGCAATCTTCGCTCCCACCATCCATGAGAAAACCGTAGTATCTCTCAGGTGGGCGAGGAACCCTACTAGATCGACGGAGTGGCTGGGGTTCATTGGGAACTACCGAATCCTCCGGTTCCACTAAATCTTCAGTTGCAGTTTGTGTATCTGGAACCTCTTCCAGCTCTACCATTTTGCCACTAATTTCTTTTACTAGAAATTCCTTTTCTAAAAAGGTGGCATGTTGAGCAACAAACACTTTTTGTTCCTCACCGTGGTAGAAAAAATACCCATATGAGTTCTTTGGATATCCCACAAACTTGCAAAGAACTGATCGTGCCTCGAGTTTGTCCGGATTTTGTCTTTTGACATAGGCCGGACAACCCCATATCTTAACTCATTTAAGATATGGTCTCTTCCCACACTTTATCTCATATGGTGTGGTAGGTACAGATTTAGATGGAACTTGATTCAATAGGTATGCTGCTGTCTCCAGCGCATACCCCTAGAAGGAAATAGGTAACTCAGCTGTGCTCATCGTAGAGCGCACCATATCTAATAGGGTGCGGTTCCTTCGTTCAGATACACCATTGTGCTGTGGTGTATATGGAGGAGTCAGCTGAGAGAGACTCCCATTCTCTTTTAGGAAGTCCAGGAATTCATCGCTCAAGTATTCACCTCCTCAATCAGA
Organism: Agapanthus africanus; assembly: GCA_030015575.1. Taxonomy (NCBI): domain Eukaryota; kingdom Viridiplantae; phylum Streptophyta; class Magnoliopsida; order Asparagales; family Amaryllidaceae; genus Agapanthus; species Agapanthus africanus. Next base: position 821,774,154 of record CM057338.1, on the reverse strand, counting down.
TCGTAGGATTTTAATACTTTTTCCGGTTTGGTTCTCGACTTCTTGTTTATATTCTCTAAATTTCTCAAAAGCTTCTGATTTGTGTTTCATCAGGAACACATATCCGAATCTAGAGAGATCGTCAGTGAATGTAATGAAGTACGAAGAACCATCCCTGGCATGTGTAGACTTGAGACCGCATACATCACTATGTATCAGTCCCAAGATTTCGGTAACTCTTTCTCCGTGTCCCGTAAACGGAGTTTTGGTCATCTTGCCTTTGAGACATGAATGGCAAGTGTCATAAGATGAAAATTCAAACGGATTCAAATATCCATCCTTATGCAACTTAGCGAGTCGTGTCGCATTGATGTGACCCAGTCTACAATGCCACAAGAAGGATTCTTTCATTTCTGAACTCTTCCTCTTGTGTGTGTTTGTTATACTTAGAACCGTTGATTGATTTAGAACATAAATGCCATTGCACAACGTGCCTGATCCAACCAACTTTTGGTTAAGGAAAATGTTCATAACATTATCCTGTAATACAAAATTATATCCCTCTTTACTCAACAAAGAAACCGATATAATGTTGCATATCAGGTTCGGCATGAAATAGCATTCGTTCAGAATCAATGTATTACCAGTTGGCAGTACAAGGTGATATTCCCCGACGGTTTTGGCTGCAACAATTGCACCATTTCCAACCCTTATGTCTTTATCACCTTCTCCAAGTTCTCTACCTTTTCTAAGCCCATGTAACTGATTACATATATGGGATCCTGACCCGGTATCTAATACTCAGGACGTAGAGCAAATGGAGAAACAGTTCTCTGTAACGAACACACCCGAAGAAAATGCATCAACATGTACTTTCTTCATTCGGGTGGCATGGGAATCCTGGTATTCCCCTATATCCTGTTCAGTCTTATAACTCTTATAAGAAGGAACGGAACCAACGTTCCCCAGCACAGTATAATATGCGGGTTCGGTCAATACATCCATATTATTATCTTTATTAAAGCATGATATGGTCGCTACTTGGAGAGAGAGAGAAGAAAACATTTTAGCGTATTCTCTTGCAAGATCAGATTGGTTATTATCTTATCTAATCAGGATGGCTCCCACTGTTTTTTTATCAAATCTTTCTTCAAACCCTAAAAGGAAAGACTAGCCGGGATTAATTACACCCTACAACTTCGCCAATCTTTCAGCCAGGCTAGTGTCGGTACTTTGAGGGAGGTTCCCCGTGCTTTCGTACGGACCTAATTAAAGTAAACCTCGTTTTCCCAGAGGCGTAACCCCATTGACACCATTCTAGACACCTACTTGATCGGCTAATTGTCATGTGTAAAACTTTCCCGGGAGTAACAATTACTCGCAGTGGGTATCGGGATCCAACTATCTCATAGAAGGTATGCAATCTCATTGCAAATTTCAACACTTGAAATTCCCGATAATATTTTGCCCCAAACGATCTATGACCTTGACAAGGTCAACAAACCATAGACCGTAAGTCAAGTTCAACCCGTCATTTCTTGATTGAATTAAACCCACCCGCACGACCCTTGACAAGGTCAACAAGGCCGTACGCCTACCCTAAAACAATCTGCATCATATGCATAAACAGATAAATACTGTTCAGCTACCGCACACTACGCCTTGACAAGGACAACAAACGCAGCACGAATACTAAGCAGGACTTATCTGAAATGACGGAGGGCTACGACAGATTTTTCTGAAAACCTATTGCGTAATGAACTTGATATCGTCGTAGAATCGCATGAATTTTGAAATGGAGTGATTTTGAGGCTTTCATTAGTTTTGCTAAAGAGGTCACTCCCGGTGAAGGGATCTCGGCTCTTTCCTTATGGAATAAAGTGCAGGATATATCATATACATCGCTATGCAAAGCAAAACTCCAAAAGCAGTCAAAAGTCAAACCGAGTGTTGTAGCACCTGCCAGTTTTGCTAAAGTGGTCACTCTCGGTGAAGGGATCTCGGCTCTTTCCCCATCGAATAAGGTGCAGGGTATATCATATATACCGCTATGCAAAGCAAAACTGTAGCTACTCTTTCTATTTGAAAATTTGATTCTACAATATCTTTTAGGTTTCTTTTCTTTCATTAATCACATTAATGAAGTCCCATCATTTAAGTCACCTAAACATTACAGATAAATACGACGTACACTTATGCCATCCGCATTCGCCTCGATGTCCCCTCTTGCACCGTTAGGTTAGGTAACTAACGGCAGAGCAGGGCAGGGCTAGCGCGGGTGTAAAACATAAGTAACGCCTATATAATATATCATATATACTATATACAGTATCTATCACAGCACATCAAATGATCACATCACAGATATCGCAGCAGAAGAAATATATGAAATATTGGATATACTAGGACGTCCGTGTTTTATTTTGAGTCTCTGTAAAACACGGATTCCATGGTCGCGATGAATAGCCAAACCCACATCCCTAGACCCCTACGAGAGCGGCAAGAAACCCTACCAATTCTGGAGTTAGGAGACCCAGACTCGACTCCTCGAGTTGGTCTCCCACTGGACTCCAGAACCCGGTCACTTGTGCTCTCCTCCTTGGGTCTATCCTAGTGCGGAAAAGTAAATAATATACAAAAGGTGACATCAACCTCATCCCGGAAGTGCCCCAATAAAAGAATATTACATACAATTTATTTTACATGAATGAAAATAAAAACTCTCATCTCACATAAAACCCCCCGGCTATTCGGAATGCGACGATCCAATATAACATATCCAGCAACACATAACATCACATGTCATCAACGTAAGTAAATATGCGCATCCCAATTGTCGTTGACATATAGCAACGAAACCGGCGATATCACATATTACACTTACGGTCACAGAAAAGAAAGTGTAAAACTACAACATTTGGAATCCACAAACTCTTTAGACATCGTAAATCCGAAATATCATATATTTCGCATTTCATGCCTAACTGTATGAATTCCACATATTGTATCACATTCTAGATAAATAGACAGTATTAAACTTTCCGATCGAATAATCAAATACCCAAGATTTAGATAATAGCTCAACACTTGAGCGGAGTTCAAAAATTCCAGAATACGTCACAGTAGCAACGGTCCAGCCGTAGAAGGGTCAAGCCAACGCCTCACATGTGGCACGCCGTACTGCCCCAAACCCTAAGGTTCAAAGGGCAGTTCAAGACGGTCACATAATCGAGTTAAGGTTTGTTGTCTTCTAGAGGGTCCGTCACATTTCTTGCACGTTTTTCCGAAAAATTTAAACCCGAGAAAAATTCAACACTTGAATGTTTTTTGTGCCGGGAAAAATTGAGTTAAGGATATCCGTTCGAACATTTTAACACTTTCTAAATTATCCGGAATAACAAAACAAAATTAAATTCTCCGATCGAATCGACGATTACAAAATGAACCCCTGAATACTCAACACTTGAGTCAAATTAAAAATACCCAGAAAATACCAATCACAGAATCTAGAATTACTGTGCAAACAGAGGATCCAACGGTCACCATACTGCCGCGGTTCCACGACACAAGAAGGGATCTGCCGCGGGACCGCGGTCAACTGTACGATTCATCTCCTCGTTTTGCACAATAATTCTTATAAAACCCTGCTGATTTTTTTAGATATTTTTAATTCACAAAAATCCCAGATTTTAAAAATTGTCTAGAGAGGGGGTCGTTTTGTCGTATTCGGGTTCGTTCGGAGTTTTAATTTCGTTAACGCATCGTCTAATGCTCTAGCTAGGCTCTGATACCACTGTAGGGTTACTAGGCACACTAACAAGGCTCTACAAGGCATCGACCTTGCCAAAATTAAATTTTTATGTGCCGAATAACACTAAGCAAGATCGTATACTAGAGTTTAGGCGAAATGAATGGCAAGTAAACAACTTTACACTAAAGGGAACGCGATATACAACCTTTGTAGATCGGTCCTCCACTTCATTTGCTCCTTGTTGAAGTCCCTTCGCTGCGACCAAGGTTCTCCCGGGCTCTTGCATGGCTTCACGACGCGAAGGATGCGACCTCGCTTGAAGTCTCCGAGGCCGAAAATGATCTACGTCGAGGGAATTCCGACTCAAGCTCCTACTTCACTAACTAGAGAATTAGTGAAGTAAACACCCTAAACTAAAGTGCTAGTCTAGTAGAGGATGGAGAAATAGGAAGTGGGTTCTCTTTAGAATTTTGTTTCTCACAAGGATTCTCACTTTTGATCAAACCCTAGCTTGCTTTTTCTTTTTGTTCAATGAAGAAGATGATGAACAAAAGAAAGTGAAGAGGATAATGATCAAGTGAGAAGGCTAACCATGGTGAGTGAGTATCATATACTAACTCATGGTGAGACATAACCATAGCTAAGTGTAAATGGTTAGATCAATAAAAATCTAAAGTAAAACAAAACTTGTGGACTTTTTCAAAGCATCCACAAGCTTCTACAAGCTTTATGCTTATGAAAAAATTCCACTAATTTGTAATTACTTTAGATAAATATAAACCATCATTTAAAATAGAATGGTGTAAGTCTTACACATCCATGTCTATTGTATCAACAACCATGATACAAATATATAACACATTTTAATATATATATATATATAGTAAGGATGCGTGAAAGTGAGAAAAACCCTAAAGTGAACAAGTGTTAGCAAATGTAAATTAGTATATCTAATATACAATTATACACTTAATTATTAAATCAACACTTGACTTAATAATCCGGTCATATCTCATATAACCGGCTAACATCCATCGTATCGACTTATCGAATCAACACTTGATTCGATAACCCGGTCATATCATATATGACCGACCGATACAAAAAGTCGCGAGAATAGAATACGGTATCACATACACGCATTTATTCTCAGTCTCGCACATATCACATACGTGCTCCTATTTCGTTTTGCCTGAGCCAGAAAAACCTCTATGTAGGACTCTAAAGACTCGTCAATACGCCGGCAGTTGGTGATGATCACATCACACACCCACATGCCGTCAGCGGTACTAGCTGGACGTAACGGCTACCCGGATATTGAGCGATCAGAAGATCAGCAAGCAAGCCCGCTCCAACTTCTGTGAAAGCCTGCCGGCAACACTTCCCATACAGTCCGGTCTCTTCGTCTGATATGTCGCATATCAAGTCTAGGGGTGGTAAACGTCAGACCCCAATAACCGATAAGTCGTGCTGATGTGAGGCTCATAACGGGTCGAGAAACTACTGGTAACACTTACCAGTAAATCTCTAATCAGCCCTGGCCAGGGACTTTCCTGTTACGGCCAATCGAACACAGCGCAACATCAACCCCCAATACCGGGAGAGACGAAACCCCTCCTATTGCTCATTGCCTCCATGTTGTTAGTGTATATGCCCTTGAGGCCATTACTGTATCATACTAGTTTGTATATTACTTAATGGAAGCTTGGGATATTCACCTTGTATATACAATCTTGCTTAAAATAGTAGTATGCTACTTGGTGTTGGGGTAAAAATTTACACCCCTGTTGACCGAGTCAAAGTCAAGGTCAACTCCCAAGCTAGGTGGGCCCAAGCCCAGGTCAAGCGGGCCCATGCCCAAGTTGAGCCCGCAGCCAGCCTCCCCATGCCAACAACAAAATCATGTAATAAATAATTTTTATGTAATTGTTTATGCATGAATGTAAACAAAATGGGCATAAAGCCAATATTTTGTAAGCCCATGGCTTATGTGCAAAAATGAAATGGCACATGAGCCATGGGATGGCTAAAATGCCATTTTTGTAAAGCCCAAGGGGCTATATGTAAATATGTAAGCCTATATAAGGCAACATGATGATGAATAACAAGACTTTTTTCATTCCCTCAAAAATTAGGGTTTGTTCCTCCACTCTCTCCTTTTCAAGTTCTTCCTCTTCCTTTTTATTTTCTAAATAAATCAAGAGCTTAGCTCTCTTTTTTTTAAACTAAATAAAGTTTTACCATAAACCCATCTCCCAAAACTCCATCAAGAGAAGAAAAAGGGTCTCTTTTTTTATCATCCAAGATCTAGATCTTGGAGTTTCAAGAGAACCCATTTTGGGTTTCTTCTCAAAGGAAAAAGGAGAAAATCTTTTGGAGTTCAACTCCACAAATAAAATTCTTTTGGAGTTCAACTCCACCACCAGGAAAATTATTTTGGAGTTCAACTCCACTACAAAAATTCTTTTGGAGTTTAACTCCACAGTAAAAATCTTTTGGAGTTCAACTCCACAAATAAAGTTCCTTTGGAGTTCAACTCCACAAATAAAATTCTTTTGGAGTTCAACTCCACTGCAGAAATACTTTTGGAGTTTAACTCCACAAAAAATACCTTTTTTGGGGAGTTTAACTCCACATTATAATTTTTTTGGCCATGTAAAATTCTTTTGGAGTTGAACTCCACGTTCCAAAAAAAAAAAAAAAAAAAAAAGGCAGTCACATGCTATGCATGTGACGGGTCACATGCAAAGCATGTGACCTCATCACATGGTTAACATGTGACGGGGTCACATGTAATGCATGTGACGGGTCACATGCAAAGCATGTGACCCCATCACATGGTTAACATGTGACCCCATCACATGGTTAACATGTGACGTGGGTCACATGCTAAGCATGTGACGGGTCACATGCTAAGCATGTGAGGGGTCACATGCTAAGCATGTGAAACCCCCCCCACATGAGGGGTCACATGCTAACATGTGACCCTCCATGTCACATGCTAGCATGTGACCCCCCTCATATGAGGGGTCACATGCTAACATGTGACCCCACTTTAAAAAAAAAAAAATCTCTTTTCTTCGTTCTTCCTCCTTTTTTTTATTTAAAATAAAAATAAATAAATAATAAATAAATTTTAAATAATATTTAAAAATTAAAAAAAAACATAATTATTTTCTTTTCTTCTTTTCTTTATTTAACCCCTTTTTCTATTTAAAAAAATTATTAAATAAATATTAAATAAATAAAAAAAATATTTTTAAATAAAAAAAAATATTTAAAAATTTATTTAAAAAAATAATAATTCTCCAAATATTTATTTACTTATTTATTTTCGTTTTTATATATAGAATATATATATATATGTATATATCTCTTTTTACAAGTGGAATAAGACAGAAAAAAATACACACACACCAACACACTGCATATTGAGTTCGCATGACCAGTTTAACCCGTCAATCGGAGGTTCTTTCGCTCCAAATGCGAGGGGTAATTAACGGCAGCTTAGTCCGCGGCCGCCGGAGATTCGGATCCCCACAATCAATAAACCCCGGCCTACCCTAGGCAGGGGGAATCTGTAATGCGCCTGACAAGCGCGCGCGTATTCCCATCTCAATGGGGTGACGAAAAACACCCAACAGATTCTGGCACGCCCGGTGGGACCATCTCTCCTCCCATATTTCGTGTTAAATGTTCATGCGAACTCAATCAATATACATATCGATTACCTATACTGAAATAATGTTTCTATTTACAGGGGTTAACAATTTCCAATTGCCATATTCGATGCAAGTCGGTATTTGAACGACTTTCCTTGGCCCCAGCTGGGGGCAAGGCCATCAACTCCGACAAAGTAATAAGGCATCTCGGGCAAACTCCAGCAGTACCCCCGACAACTGCCCGATCAGGTATCTTCTATGACCTCCACGTCGTTAAACTGGAGACAGATGACCTCCACGTCGTTAAACTGGAGACAGATGACCTCTAAGTCGTTAAACTGGAAACAGATGACCTCTAAGTCGTTAAACTGGAAACAGCTGACCTCCACGTCGTTAAACTGGAAACAGATGACCTCCACGTCGTTAAACTGGAGACAGATGACCTCTACGTCTTTAAACTGGAAACAGAAGACCACCATGTCGTTAAACTGGAAACAGCAGACCCCTAAGTCTTTAAACTGGAAACAGCAGACCCCTAAGTCTTTAAACTGGAAACAGATGACCTTTAAGTCGTTAAACTGGAAACAGATGACCTCTAAGTTGTTAAACTGGAAACAGACGACCTCTACGTCGTAAAACTGGAAACAGACGACCTCTACGTCGTTAAACTGGAAACAGACGACCTCCAAGTCGTTAAACTGGAAACAGTTAAACTGGAAGCAGACGACCTCCAAGTCGTTAAACTGGAAGCAGACGACCTCCAAGTCGTTAAACTGGAAGCAGATGACCTCCAAGTCGTTAAACTGGAAGCAGATGACCTCGAAGTCTTTAAACTGGAAACAGCAGACCTCTAAGTCTTTAAACTGGAAACAGATGACCACTATGTCGTTAAACTGGAAACAGCAGACCCCTAAGTCTTTAAACTGGAAACAGATGACCTCTACGTCGTTAAACTGGAGACAGATGACCACTACGTCGTTAAACTGGAAACAGATGACCTCTAAGTCTTTAAACTGGAAACAGAAGACCTCTAAGTCTTTAAACTGGAAACAGATGACCTCTACGTCGTTAAACTAGAAACAGCTGACCACCACGTCGTTAAACTGGAAACAGCTGACCACCACGTCGTTAAACTGGAAACAGCTGACCACCACGTCGTTAAACTGGAAACAGATGACCTCTACGTCGTTAAACTGGAAACAGATGACCTCTACGTCTTTAAACTGGAAACAGATGACCTCTACGTCGTTAAACTGGAGACAGATGACCTCTAAGTCTTTAAACTGGAAACAGATGACCTCTAAGTCGTTAAACTGGAAACAGATGACCTCCAAGTCGTTAAACTGGAAACAGTAGACCTCTAAGTCTCTAAACTGGAAACAGATGACCTCTACGTCTTTAAACTGGAAGCAGATGACCTCTACGTCGTTAAACTGGAAACAGATGACCTCTACGTCTTTAAACTGGAAACAGCTGACCTCCACGTCGTTAAACTGGAAACAGATGACCTCTACGTCGTTAAACTGGAGACAGATGACCACTACGTCGTTAAAATGGAAACAGATGACCTCCAAGTCGTTAAACTGGAGACAGATGACCTCTACGTCGTTAAACTGGAAACAGATGACCACTATGTCGTTAAACTGGAAACAGCTGACCTCCACGTCGTTAAACTGGAAACATATGACCTCCACGTCGTTAAACTGGAAACAGATGACCTCTAAGTCTTTAAACTGGAAACAGATGACCACCAAGTCGTTAAACTGGAAACCGAGGACCACCACGTCGTTAAACTGGGAAACAATCGACCTCTAAGTCGTTAAACTGGGAATGTAAAAAAAATGTGTAATAAAAAAAATGTGTGTAAATAAAAAAAAAAGAAGAGAAAAGCCGAAATGATGGGGCAACCGCGAATAAAAGCCGAAATGATAGAGCAATCGCGGTAATAAAAAAAAAAAAAAGGGCGGCGAATGATGAGTCGCTCCTGGTACCATATTCCAGTGCAGCGATGCAGACGCCAGCAAAAATTCAAATTTCCAAAATTCTCCCAGCCCTACGGCCAGTCCCCAAATTGACTACCGTATACAATCCACGGGCACAAATAATTCTCAGCATACCCATGCCCCACCGCAACCACCAGTTACACGGCTGGTCTCCGCCTTTGGAATTATGCTTCATTAGAAAGACCCACTCATGTGTCCTCACGATGCATGAGGAGAACAAACCTTCGTGAGATCCTTACGACTCACCAAGGAAAAACACACTTAGGAGTCCTCATGACTCTTAAGGAGAAAATACACCTGCGGGATCCTTACGACTCGCAGGGAGAAAATACCTTTATGGGACCCTCACGGCCCATAAAATTGAAAATTCTTAGGTGATAGGGATCCAAACCTGTCTCCTAAGCAATCGCTCCCCAATCCCCAAGTGGCGAATGATGAGTCGCTCCTGGTACCATATTCCAGTGCAGCGATGCAGACGCCAACCAAATTCCAAATCCCAATCCCCAACGGCGAATGATGAGTCGCTCCTGGTACCATATTCCAGTGCAGCGATGCAGACGCCAACAATGTCCTAAAATTTTTCCGGCCCTACGGTCTGGATCATACATCCTGCAAAACCGTATACAATCCACGGGCGTAAAACAATCCCGATCTCTCCAAAAAAAAAAAGAAAAAAAGAAGAACGGTATGTCCACAAACAAAACGGGCACGGATGAAAACCCGAAAGGGCTCCGTGAGTAAAAACAGCAAGACTGCCGGCGAGTTTGTGAAAACCCGAAAGGGCGCAAACTCGTAAAAAAAATGAAATGAAATGCACTCGCAAAGTCCTCTCGACTTTGTGAGGAGAAAATTCCCGCGTGAGATCCCTACGACTCACAAAGGAGCAACACACTTAGGAGTCCCCACGACTCCTAAGGAGAAAATACACCTGCGGGATCCTTACGACCCGTAGGGAGAAAATGCTTTTATGGGACCCTCACGGCCCATAAAATTGAAAAGCCTTAGGTGATAGGGATCTAAACCTGTCTCCTAAGCCACCAATTCCCAAATCCTCTCGGGGCACATGATGAGTTGCTCCTGGCATTATTCCAGTGCAGCAATGCAGATGCCGACAAAAATACCAATCCCAAAATTCTCTCATGACAAATGATGATTCGCTTCTGGTACCAGATTCCAGTATAGCGATGCTGATGTCAACTCAAGTCAAACAAATCAAACCATCCCATTCCAACATCGACCTTTGCGTCAAACAGCGACACTCCGTGCCGGGGGCACGTCTACCAAATCGCTTCATAACAGAGCGTCGACCGTCTATGTCGCAAAAAGGGCAGTGCAGGCTCCCACAAATTGGGAACCCAAATCGTTTCGTAACAGAGCATCGACCGTCTATGTCGCAAAAAGGGCAGTGCAGGCTCCCGCAAATTGGGAACCCAAATCGCTCCGGATCAGAGCGTCGACTGTCTATGTCGCAAAAAGGGCAGTGCAGGCTCCCGCAAATTGGGAACCCAAATCGCTTCGTAACAGAGCGTCGACCGTCTATGTCGCAAAAAGGGCAGTGCAGGCTCCCGCAAATTGGGAACCCAAATCGCTCCGGATCAGAGCAGGCTCCCGCAAATTGGGAACCCAAATCGCTCCGGATCAGAGCGTCGACCGTCTATGTCGCAAAAAGGGCAGTGCAGGCTCCCGCAAATTGGGAACCCAAATCGCTCCGGATCAGAGCGTCGACCGTCGATGTCGCAAAAAGGGCAGTGCAGGCTCCTGCAAATTGGGAACCCAAATCGCTCCGGATCAGAGCAGGCTCCCGCAAATTGGGAACCCAAATCGCTCCGGATCAGAGCGTCGACCGTCTATGTCGCAAAAAGGGCAGTGCAGGCTCCCGCAAACTGGGAACCCAAATCGCTTCGTAATAGAGCGTCGACCGTCTATGTCGCAAAAAGGGCAGTGCAGGCTCCCGCAAACTGGGAACCCAAATCGCTTCGTAACAGAGCGTCGACCGTCTATGTCGCAAAAAGGGCAGTGCAGGCTCCCGCAAATTGGGAACCCAAATCGCTCCGGATCAGAGCGTCGACCGTCTATGTCGCAAAAAGGGCAGTGTAGGCTCCCGCAAATTGGGAACCCAAATCGCTTCGTAACAGAGCGTCGACCGTCTATGTCGCAAAAAGGGCAGTGCAGGCTCCCGCAAATTGGGAACCCAAATCGCTCCGGATCAGGGCGTCGACCGTCCATGTCGCAAAAAGGGCAGTGCAGGCTCCCGCAAATTGGGAACCCAAATCGCTTCGTAACAGAGCGTCGACCGTCCATGTCGCAAAAAGGGCAGTGCAGGCTTCCTATAAAGCAGGAACCGGATCGCTCCGGGTCAGGGAAACGTCTACCACAGACACTCCGTCTCGGAGACGCGTCAAGCGTCGACCGTCCATGTCGTAAAAAGGGCAGTGCATCCCAAAAAGTGGGAACCAAAGCAAGTCGCCTCCACGTGAAAGAAGATCCATCAATTTCATGCACACGACTTATATATGCTGTGTGCATTTATTGATGGGGGGCACTTTGTTGGGGTAAAAATTTACACCCCTGTTGACCGAGTCAAAGTCAAGGTCAACCCCCAAGCTAGGTGGGACCAAGCCCAGGTCAAGCGGGCCCATGCCCAAGTTGAGCCCGCAGCCAGCCTCCCCATGCCAACAACAAAATCATGTAATAAATAATTTTTATGTAATTGTTTATGCATGAATGTAAACAAAATGGGCATAAAGCCAATATTTTGTAAGCCCATGGCTTATGTGCAAAAATGAAATGGCACATGAGCCATGAGATGGCTAAAATGTCATTTTTGTAAAGCCCAAGGGGCTATAGGTAAATATGTAAGCCTATATAAGGCAACATGATGATGAATAACAAGACTTTTTTCATTCCCTCAAAAATTAGGGTTTGTTCCTCCACTCTCTCCTTTTCAAGTTCTTCCTCTTCCTTTTTATTTTCTAAATAAATCAAGAGCTTAGCTCTTTTTTTTTTAAACTAAATAAAGTTTTACCATAAACCCATCTCCCAAAACTCCATCAAGAGAAGAAAAAGGGTCTCTTTTTTTATCATCCAAGATCTAGATCTTGGAGTTTCAAGAGAACCCATTTTGGGTTTCTTCTCAAAGGAAAAAGGAGAAAATCTTTTGGAGTTCAACTCCATAAATAAAATTCTTTTGGAGTTCAACTCCACCACCAAGAAAATTATTTTGGAGTTCAACTCCACTACAAAAATTCTTTTGGAGTTTAACTCCACAGTAAAAATCTTTTGGAGTTCAACTCCACAAATAAAGTTCCTTTGGAGTTCAACTCCACAAATAAAATTCTTTTGGAGTTTAACTCCACTGCAGAAATACTTTTGGAGTTTAACTCCACAAAAAATACCTTTTTTGGGGAGTTTAACTCCACATTATAATTTTTTTGGCCATGTAAAATTCTTTTGGAGTTGAACTCCACGTTCAAACAAAAAAAAAAAAAGGCAGTCAGATGCTATGCATGTGACGGGTCACATGCAAAGCATGTGACCCCATCACATGGTTAACATGTGACCCCATCACATGGTTAACATGTGACGGGGTCACATGCAATGCATGTGACGGGTCACATGCAAAGCATGTGACCCCATCACATGGTTAACATGTGACGTGGGTCACATGCTAAGCATGTGACGGGTCACATGCTAAGCATGTCTCCATGTCACATGCTAGCATGTGACCCCCCTCATATGAGGGGTCACATGCTAACATGTGACCCCACTTAAAAAAAAATAATCTCTTTTCTTCTTTCTTCCTCCTTTTTTTTATTTAAAATAAAAATAAATAAATATTAAATAAATTATAAATAATATTTAAAAATTTAAAAAAAACATAATTATTTTCTTTTCTTCTTTTCTTTATTTAACCCCTTTTTCTATTTAAAAATATTAAATAAATATTAAATAAATAAAAATAATATTTTTAAATAAAAAAAAATATTTAAAAATTTAATAATTCTCCAAATATTTATTTACTTATTTATTTTTGTTTTTATATATAGAAAATATATATATAGGTATATATCTCTTTTTATAAGTGGAATAAAACAGAAAAAAATACACACACACCAACACACTGCATATTGAGTTCGCATGACCAGTTTAACCCGTCAATCGGAGGTTCCTTCGCTCCAAATGCGAGGGGTAATTAACGGCAGCTTAGTCCGCGGCCGCCGGAGATTCGGATCCCCACAATCAATAAACCCCGGCCTACCCTAGGCAGGGGGAATCTGTAATGCGCCTGACAAGCGCGCGCGTATTCCCATCTCAATGGGGTGACGAAAAACACCCTACACTTGGTTTGTTTCTACTTCAATGTGTACATGTGTTTATTTTATTATATCACCTATACGCATTAGTGGAGCCCTTAAGATCTTTTCTTGATTACCAGCGTTGTGATGGCAGTCACACTAGTGGGGGCTGGGTAATCTATAAGCACATCCTTATGCAGGTCCCTAGTCGCAGGACTATCGAGACAGGGTATTGATACTCCGGAGTAGACTAGCGCATGCGCTTCTCATCCCAGTGTGGGAGATGGTCTGTCCCACAGCCATCAGTACGTCATACTGGAGATAGTATGCGGGTGCTCGTTGGGTTACGAGTACACTGGACAGGACTCGTCGGGAACTGACCGGTTGGTATTATACCTATCGTCAGTTATCAGTTCCCAGGTGACATGAGTACAGCTTAGTCCGCTGACTTGACACTGTCACTTCGCCTCGAGTGTGTTCCCACTGTATTTTGATTACTACCCTACCACGGCTCAAAAGAGTCGTGCAAACAGGTAGTAGTTGGGTGCAGTCCCGAAGCACTTGGAGGCAGTGATGGTTAGACAGGATTCGTCTCTCCCGGTATTGGGGGTTGACATCGCGCTGTGTCTAGGAGAGCCATTACACGAGTAGTCCCTGGCCAGGGCAAGCGAGATATACTGGTAGGCTTCCAGTGTTATCTCAGGGTGTATTGGGCTTCACTCCGACACGACTTGTACCGCTATTAGGGGACTGACGTTTACCACCCCCCTAGGCCCGCCATGCGATGTATCAGACGAACAGACCGGACTGTACGGAGACTGTCACATTCAGGCTCAGTAGAAGTTCAGATGGGTTTCACCTCGTCAGTCTTCTTGTCGGCATCTACCTGGGGACCGTTACGCACATCTAGTGCCGCTTGCGGTCTGTGGTTAAACCCACTGCCAGCGTAGTGTCGAGTCTTTAGAATCCCACACAGAAAGCTATTCACCTTTAGGCAAAAGAGTAGAGGTCGCATGGTTTTGCGACAGGTCGCATGGTTTTGCGACAGGGTTCGGTCACATCCGTGCACTTGTGCACGTACAGTGTCCGGACAGTTAACACTAGCGGGCTTTGGTTTAAGCCAGATCCTAGTGTACTTTTTGGGATTGATTTTATCTCGTTTGTATTCGTGTTCCTCGGAACGCGGATGCGGGTGTGTATGCACAGTTGACAGAGAGACAGAGGCAGAGTATTTTCATTGGGGTTGTTGACTGTTGACTGTTGACAGTTGACTATTGACCATTGACTTTTGCTTAACCCTAATGAGAATAAGATATATGATTAACATTAATATTAATTAAGTATTATAGTGACATGGTTGTTGAGGGGTTGACTTTGTTGACTTGTTGACTTTGTTGACCGGTTGACTAGGTTGGACTAGTTGACCATCATCATGACAATGGCTATCATTCCATGGCAAAGACTTTTGCTTGCTTGTTTATTTATGCAAAATGAGTGCATGAAATGATATAGCCATTTTGACTTAAACCATTTACACAATACTTGATTACTATTTTTGTTATGATGGCTTTTGGATTATGAGAGGTGAGAATGAGAAGAGTATGGTTCATTCTATCATTTGTTTTCTCTCTCTTGAGCTCTCTCTCATTCTCAAGCTTTCCCTCTTCCTCTTGCTCTCTCTACCTCAAGGCAAACCATTCTCATGTGTTGAGACTCATTGCCTTAGAGATAAAAAGATACCAAAACATTCCTCTACTCATTCTAGTTCACAAGGCCTAGCAAGCCAAGTGATCTAGTTTCTTCAAAGTTCGAAGAAGAAGCCAAAGGTAGAAGCTTTCGGGTGGATCCATCTTCGGCGCAAGGAGACGACGAGGTGAGGCCGATCCGTACACCGGAAGGAGTCGAAGACGAAGGAGTTCAAGAAATGTATAGCCCCCTAACCGAGTAGGTAAACTCTTGTTAGGTTGTTAGTTAGTAGTTTAACAAAGATCCGGTTTTGAGTCCATGTTACCGCCTCTAGAAAATTGTTTTTCATCAAATTCCGCATGCCCGAAAGTACCGGGAGAGGTAGCATGGACTTACAGTGGTATCAGAGCCTAGTTAAACTCTATCTAACATGTTAGCAAAGTAACTAGAAGATTGATCAAAGAAAAAGTCGCGAAATACACCCCGATGTCTAACTTGCTGTCGATTTTCAAAGTACTGTAAAAGTAATAAATCATGCTTCAAAAATCGACTCAGGGTTTTTATAGTCTACTGTAGAAAAACGGTCCAGAGATCTCACCAAACCACCGCGGAAACGCTTCAATAGCTTGCTATTGCCGCGGTTCCGCGGCCGATTAAGCTCCTCTCTGTATCGTCTTTACTGCAGTTTGTTCTATGGGGTATTTTGGGATTTTTGGTATATGTGTTTTCAGCCCAGATTTTCCAGAAAGAAAATTTTGTTTTTGGGGCTTTAAAAACCGTATTTTCATCGAGTTTCTAAAGACTTAAGCTGACGGGTATTTCTGTGATGTGATATTTGTATTGAACGTCTGCTAATCGCTATATGTCGATTAGTGGGAGTTATACAAATCTGTGATCTGTAATGTCATTGGAATGTGTATATGAATTCATTGGATTGTCGCGGGTGAATAGCCGGGGGTTGTGAGACGAGAGTTTTCTTTTCTTTCAATTCATGTAAATTTGTAAATTGATGTAATAATTATTTATATGGCCGCACAACCGGGTCGGGGTTGTAGCCGTCATTGTATAATTTCTTTTTACTGTTTTTGCTCCTAGGATAGACCCATGGAGGGGGTGCACAAACTACCGGGTATGCCGAAATGCCGAGTGGCCTACTCACGGAGTTGAGGGAGGTTGCTTCGCTTAGGGTACTTGGCGGGTAGTTTGCCGCACCCGTAGGGGTCTTGGGTGGGGTATTGGCTATTCACCGCGACCGTGTAATCTGCTTTTCGTTACAGGCTCGTACGAATTGCGGGTTCCTAGTATATCCAATGTGTTCATCTGTGATCTGAAATGGCTATCATTGCAATATATCTATATATGATATTATTTAGGCGTTGCTTATGTTTTACAGACGCGCTAGCCCAGCCCCCGCTCTGTCGTTAGTTAAGTAACCTAACGGGTAATGACGGGGCCCCGTGGCGAATGCGAATGGCATAAGCGTACGTCATATTTTGGTTGTTTTCTGCAATGGTAGGATTAAATGATGGGACGCATTAAAAGAACTAATGCAAGAATATCATGCATTAAAAGAACTAATGCAAGAAAATAAACCAAGTAAAAGTCGTTGGAATACTTTCGAAAAACCACTCGGTTCTTTTCAAAACCAACTTTTAAATGCGGAGCTTGAGCCACTCCTTTTAAAAGCTATCTCGTTCCATCGATTATATCAAGTTCACTACGTTCACGGTTTCGTCAAAACCATTTGTAGCCCTCCGTCGTTTCACATGAATGGTCAATAGTATTCAAGCTATGTATGTTGGCCAAAATCAAGGCATAGTGATTGGTAGCTATTGGGTATTCATGTGCAGCATAGATAGATGCGTTGGTTTGGGACAGCCGTACTGCCATTTTGGCCAAAGTCAAGGGTAGGTACGGGTGGGTCCAAATTAACCTGGAGAATGACGGGTAGAACTTGACATGTGACTTATGATATTTTGGCCAAAGTCAAGGTCATAAGAGCATAGGGCAAAAAAAAAGAAAAAATCCACATCGGGAGTTTCATAAGTACTGAAACTTGCTAGCGCTGCATACCATTTGGAGTGTGATGATTCTGGTAGGATTCCTTCAGTTTTGTCACGCGATGATATTTGGAACCCGATCCTACTGTGAGTATATGCTACTCCTCGGGAAATTTCTCACTTAACGATCAATGCTATAAACTAAGTAGGTGTCTAGAAAGGTGTTAGCGGGGCTACGCCCACAGGGAAAAGAGGTTATTTAATTAAGGAACTTCGCGAAAGCGTTGGGAAACCTCCCTCGAAGTACCGACACCAGCCTGGCCGAACGGTTAAGCAAGAATTGTACGGTGAGATCGATCCTGACTGATTCTTCCTTTTTTGGTTTGAGGAGGGATTCGAGAGACAGTGGGAGCCATCCTGTTTAGATAAACTAAAAACCACTCTAAACTTGCAAGAGCATCATGCTGAGTGTTTCTTCTCTCTCTCCTAATTGCAGCGACCAATCGACATGACTGGACATAAGTTACTTCTAGATAAAAACATACTGACAGGGCCAAACTATAAAGATTGGCTCAGGAATGTCAAGATGGCAATCACTTACGACAAGCTGGGGTATCTTCTTACCACCAAAGCTCCCCCTGTCCCAAGTCCCAAAACCAGCGTCGCGGATAAGGAAATCCGTAAGACCTGGGAACTAGACTGCGCGAAGGCCAAGTGCCTCGTGCTTGCCTCTATGGACAACGAACATCAGAGGAGGCACGAGAATATGGACCTCGAATCCATATTTCTCCATACAAAAGAACTGTATGGAGAGCAATCTCGTATCGCAAGATACGAAGTGTCGAAGAAGTTATTTTCGGCAAGATTGGCCGTCGGATCATCGGTAGCGGAACACGTGGTTAAGATGATTGGCTACATTGAGGAGCTTGCGGACCTTGGGACCACGTTGGAGAATGAGCTCTATACGGACTTGATTCTCCAGTTCCTTCCTTCCACTTACGCCCAGTTTATACTGAACTTCAACTTACAAGAAAAGGAAGTTGAACTTTCAGAACTCCTCAACATGCTGAGGAGCGCAGATGGCACCCTACAGAAAGGTAGGGAAACATCCACTTTGTTTGTAGGAGGATCTTTCTCTTCTAGGTCCAAGGCGAAAGCCAAGGGAAAGAAGAAGAAAGCCCCCTCCAAACCAAGGGGCGGTGTTAGTAAAGTGGATCCGAAGGGAAAGGCAAAAGCAACAAAGAAAGTGGGGAAGCTTGTGGATAAAGAAGAATGTTTCTATTGTCATAAAAGTGGACACTGGAAGAAAGATTGCAGGGCTTGGAAGGCCAGAACACAGGATCTGAAGCAGGTTGCGGCTTCAGCTTCAGGTGTGTATGTTATTGAAAACTGTCTTTCAATAAACTCTACTTCCTGGGTATTGGATACCGGATCAGGATCTCATATCTGTAATTCTTTGCAGGCGTTGAGAAACCGTAGGTTTTTGAAGGCAGGTGACATGACCCTCAAAGTTGCAAACGGAGCTAGCATGGATGCTAAGGCCATGGGGGACTATCACCTGGGAATGTCAGATGGACATGTTTTGGTTTTGCGTAATTGTTTTTTTGTACCCAACGCAACTTGTAATATCATTTCTGTATCTTTGGTTTCTAAAGAAGGTTATGAATTTGCGTTCGTAAGCAATGTTGTAAACATTCACCTTAATCATGTTCTGATTGGGTCAGGTACATTGAGCAATGGTATATACGTATTAAACCAACCACAGATTTTCAATGTCCAGAATACACACAAAAGAAAGTCTCAAGAAATCAATCAGACTTTCTTATGGTATTGTAGACTGGGTCACATTAATGAGAGAAGGTTGACTAAGTTACATACAGAAGGATATTTGGATCCGTTCGAATATCAATCGTATGCAACTTGTCATTCCTGTCTCAAAGGAAAGATGACAAAGACTCCGTTCACTGGACACAGAGTAAGAGCGAGCGAGCTCTTGGGACTCGTACACAGCGACGTGTGCGGTCCAATGTCTACATATGCGCGAAGTGGTTATTCTTACTTCATTACTTTTACGGATGACTTTTCAAGGTACGGTTATGTCTTCTTAATGAAACATAAATCCGAAGCCTTTGGAAAGTTCCAGGAATATAAGAATGAAGTAGAAAAACAAACCGGCAAAAGTATCAAGATTCTAAGATCGGATCGAGGTGGTGAATACTTGAGTGCCGAGTTCCTGGACTATTTAAAAGAGAACGGAATTCTTTCTCAGCTTACTCCTCCATACACTCCGCAACATAACGGTGTATCGGAGAGACGGAACCAAACCCTATTGGATATGGTACGGTCCATGATGAGTAACGCTGAGTTACCGCGATCATTCTGGGGGTATGCGCTAGAATCAGCTGCATACCTTTTGAACCGAGTTCCCACTAAGACTGTGCCTACCACACCATATGAGATGTGGTGTGGGAAGAGGCCCCATCTTAATCACATTAAGACATGGGGAAGTCCAGCTTTTGTCAAAAAGCAGCATGCGGACAAGCTCGAGGCACGCTCAGTACAGTGCAAGTTTGTGGGATATCCAAAGAACTCCAAGGGATATTTTTTCTACTGCGAGGAGGAACAAAAGGTTTTTGTTTCTCGTCATGCCCACTTTCTAGAACACCAGTTCTTAGAAAAGGAAATTAGTGGGAGCGCAGTAGAACTGGAAGAAATTCTAGAACCACAGACTATTACTAAAAGCTTAGTGGAACCAGAGGGTTCAAAAGAACAGGACATTCCTACGCCGCTCCGCAGGAGTAGTAGGCAGTCTCATCCGCCCGAGAGATACTACGGTTTTCTCATAGACGGGGATAGAGAGGATTGCATCATAGATTATGATGAGCCTACTAGCTTCCAACAGGCCGTTCAGAGCGTTGACTCGGTAAAATGGCTGGATGCAATGCGGACCGAAATGGAGTCCATGTACACCAACAAAGTATGGACGTTGGACATTGCTCCAGACGGGGTAAAACCCGTAGGATGCAAGTGGATCTTCAAAAGGAAGATTGGTGTAGATGGACAGGTTGAGACCTATAAAGCTAGACTTGTTGCAAAGGGTTTTCGTCAAAGACCTGGTTTGGATTATGACGAAACCTTTTCTCCAGTGGCTATGCTGAAATCCATTCGGATCCTTCTTGCCATTGCTGCCTTCCACGATTATGAGATTTGGCAGATGGACGTAAAGACCGCTTTTTTAAATGGAAATTTAGAGGAGTGTGTCTATATGGACCAGCCAGAGGGTTTCATTCAGAGTGGGAGCAGCGGAAAGGTGTGCAAGTTGCTTAAGTCCATCTATGGACTAAAGCAGGCATCGCGGAGTTGGAACATCTGCTTTGATGAGACGGTCAAAGAATTTGGCTTTATCAAAAATCCAGATGAACCATGCATCTATAGTAGATTTGTAGCGAGAATTGTAGTATTCCTCGTTTTATACGTGGATGACATTCTCTTAATAGGAAATGACATTCCTATGCTACAATCTGTCAAGGGGTTCTTGTCATACAGGTTCTCCATGAAAGACCTGGGTGATGCCTCATACATCCTGGGGATCCGGATCCATCGTGATAGATCCAAGAGGATATTAGGACTTTCACAGTCCTTAGGTAGTTGAAAACCTAGTTCATTCAACGAGATCGTTCCACTCGTGGTTTGTCCAGGAGGAACCACTCGCTCCACTCAATTGCTCTCAGTTGGTTTATGCCAACCCAAAAGGACTCGAACAAGGTAATAATACTCAGAGCAGCTTTGGTAGTCTTTCTCTTTAGTCCCAACTTCCCGTTCCACTGGTACATCGACACCATACTGAAAAGATTCAGTATGGAAGATTCCAAGCGCGGTAACCTACCAGCTTGTCACGGGATCACCCTCTCAAAAGAGATGTCTCCCAAGACTAATTTGGAGAGGGATCACATGTCTATTATACCCTACGCTTCTGCGGTAGGCTCTATAATGTATGCGATGTTGTGTACCAGACCGGATGTAGCTTATGCACTGAGTGTAGTAAGCCGGTATCAGTCAAACCCTGGGGAGAAACACTGGATAGCGGTAAAGAACATTCTCAAGTACCTAAGGAGGACTAAGGAGATGTTCTTGGTGTATGGCGGAAAAGACCTCCAGATCGAGGCCTTTGCTGACTCCAGCTTCCAGAGTGACAAGGATGATTCCAAGTCCATGTCAGGTTTTGTCTTTACCCTCAATGGAGGGGCGGTGTGTTGGAAGAGTTCCAAACAGGAAAACGTTTCAGACTCGACGATGGAAGCGGAATACATCGCTGCATCTGATGCCGCAAAAGAAGCTGTCTGGATGAGGAAGTTCTTGAAAGAACTTCAGGTGGTTCCATCCATTGTTGATCCAATACCTCTGTATTGCGACAACAACGGGGCTATAGCTTTAGCGAAGGAACCCAGGTCCCATCAGAGATCCAGACACATCTTGAGGAGGTATCACCTGATCAGGGAGATCCTGGATCGCCAGGAGATCGAGGTTCGGAGGGTTGCTTCAGAAGATAACACGGCAGATCCATTCACCAAGGCCTTGCCCCAGACTCAGTTCAAGCGGCTGATCGAGATGATAGGTCTTCGATACGCCAGTACATGGCCTTAGTGCAAGTGGGAGATTGTTAGTGTATATGCCCTAGAGGCCATTACTGTATCATACTAGTTTGTATATTACTTAATGGAAGTTTGGGATATTCACCTTGTATATACAATCTTGCTCAAAATAGTAGTATGCTACTTGGTTTGTTTCTACTTCAATGTGTACATGTGTTTATTTTATTATATCACCTATACGCATTAGTGGAGCCCTTAGGATCTTTGCTTGATTACCAGCGTTGTGATGGCAGTCACACTAGTGGGGGCTGGGTAATCTATAAGCACATCCTTATGCAGGTCCCTAGTCACAGGACTATCGAGACAGGGCATCGATACTCCGTAGTAGACTAGCGCATGCGCTTCTCATCCCAGTGTGGGAGATGGTCTGTCCCACAGCCATCAGTACGTCGTACTGGAGATAGTATGCGGGTGCTCGTTGGGTTACGAGTACACTGGACAGGACTCGTCGGGAACTGACCGGTTGGTATTATACCTATCGTCAGTTATCAGTTCCCAGGTGACATGAGTACAGCTTAGTCCGCTGACTTGACACTGTCACTTCGCCTCGAGTGTGTTCCCACTGTACTTTGATTACTACCCTACCACGGCTCAAAGGAGTCGTGCAAACAGGTAGTAGTTGGGTGCAGTCCCGAAGCACTTGGAGGCAGTGACGGTTAGACAGGATTCGTCTCTCCCGGTATTGGGGGTTGACATCGCGCTGTATTTAGGAGAGCCATTACACGAGTAGTCCCTGGCCAGGGCAAGCGAGATATACTGGTAGTCTTCCAGTGTTATCTCAGGGTGTCTTAGGCTTCACTCCGACACGACTTATACCGCTATTAGGGGACTGACGTTTACCGCCCCCTAGGCCCGCCATGCGATGTATCAGACGAACAGAATGGACTGTACGGAGACTGTCACATTCAGGCTCAGTAGAAGTTCAGATGGGTTTCACCTCGTCAGTCTTCTTGTCGGCATCTACCTGGGGACCGTTACGCACAGCTAGTGCCGCTTGCGGTCTGTGGTTAAACCCACTGCCAGCGTAGTGTCGAGTCTTTAGAGTCCCACACAGAAAGCTATTCGCCTTTAGGCAAAAGAGTAGAGGTCGCATGGTTTTGCGACAGGTCGCATGGTTTTACGACAGGGTTCGGTCACATCCGTGCACTTGTGCACGTACAGTGTCCGGACAGTTAACACTAGCGGGATTTGGTTTAAGCCAGATCCTAGTGTACTTTTTGGGATTGATTTTATCTTGTTTGTATTCGTGTTCCTCGGAATGCGGATGCGGGTGTGTATGCACAGTTGACAGAGAGACAGAGGCAGAGTATTCTCATTGGGGTTGTTGACTGTTGACTGTTGACAGTTGACCGTTGACCATTGACTTTTGCTTAACCCAAATGAGAATAAGATATATGATTAACATTAATATTAATTAAGTATTATAGTGACATGGTTGTTGAGGGGTTGACTTTGTTGACTTGTTGACTTTGTTGACCGGTTGACTAGGCTGGACTAGTTGACCATCATCATGACAATGGCTATCATTCCATGGCAAAGACTTTTGCTTGCTTGTTTATTTATGCAAAATGAGTGCATGAAATGATATAGCCATTTTGACTTAAACCATTTACACAATACTTGATTACTATTTTTGTTATGATGGCTTTTGGATTATGAGAGGTGAGAATGAGAAGAGTATGGTTCATTCTATCATTTGTTTTCTCTCTCTTGAGCTCTCTCTCATTCTCAAGCTTTCCCTCTTCCTCTTGCTCTCTCTACCTCAAGGCAAACCATTCTCATGTGTTGAGACTCATTGCCTTAGAGATAAAAAGACACCAAAACATTCCTCTACTCATTCTAGTTCACAAGGCCTAGCAAGCCAAGTGATCTAGTTTCTTCAAAGTTCGAAGAAGAAGCCAAAGGTAGAAGCTTTAGGGTGGATCCATCTTCGGCGCAAGGAGACGACGAGGTGAGGCCGATCCGTACACCGGAAGGAGTCGAAGACGAAGGAGTTCAAGAAAGGTATAGCCCCCTAACCGAGTAGGTAAACTCTTATTAGGTTGTTAGTTAGTAGTTTAACAAAGATCCGGTTTTGAGTCCATGTTACCGCCTCTAGAAAATTGTTTTTCATCAAATTCCGCATGCCCGAAAGTACCGGGAGAGGTAGCATGGACTTACACATGTGACTCGGGACTGTACCCAAAAACCACCGTTTTGCACGCCCTTATGGACGTGGTAAGGTGGAAATCAAAGCACAGTGGGAATCACACGAGACTCTATAACGATCTCGGGTCTACAGACTAACCTGCACAAGTGTCACCAGAGAACTGCCATCTGACGTGAGGTATAATACCATCTGGGAGTTCTCGGCGAGTCCGTCCAGTGTACCCAGTCTCCACTGAGCACCCGTATACCATCTCTGATGTCAAACACCAATGGATATGGGATCATCCATCGCCCATCTCATGGGTCGAGAAGCGTATACGCTAGTCTACTCTGGTATATCGATGCCCCGTCTCGATACACCCACGACTAGGGACCTTGAAGGATGTACTTATGGACTACCATGTCCCCACTAGTATGATCCGCATCATAGTCCAGGTAGTCAAGTACACATCCTAAGTGTTAGTTATATGTATGCCCTAGAGGCCATTACTATACATAGGATGTATATTGTAGTGGATGCTGGGACATATATAGGGAGGACTTTCTTGCTCGACATGATAGTATGCTATCTGGTTGAACTTTACCTTAATGTGTATACTGATTGTCTCTCTGTTACATGTTGGTAAAGCCCTTAGGATGTGTGCTTGACTACCTGAACTATGATGCGGATCATACTAGTGGGGACATGGTAGTCCATAAGTACATCCTTCAAAGTCCCTAGTCGTGGGTGTATCGAGACGGGGCATCGATATACCAGAGTGGACTAGCGTATACCTTCTCGACCCATACAGATGGGCGATGGATGATTCCATATCCATCGGTGTTTGACATCAGAGATGATATACGGGTGCTCAGTAGAGACTGGGTACACTGGACGGACTCGCCGAGAACTCCCAGATGGTATTATACCTCATGTCAGATGGCAGTTCTCTGGTGACACTGGTACAGAGTAGTCTGTTGACCCGAGATCGTCATAGAGTCTTGTGTGGTTCCCACTGTGCTTTGATTTCCATCTTACCACGTCCAAGAGGGCGTGCAAAACGGTGGTCTTTGGGTACAGTCCCGAGTCACATGGAGGCAATGAGCGATAGGAGGGGATTCGTCTCTCCCGGTATAGGGGGTTGATGTTGCGCTGTGTTCGATTGGCTATAACAGGAAGTCCCTGGCCAGGGCTGATCAGAGATTTGCTGGTAAGTGTTACCAGTAGTTTCTCGACCCGTTATGAGCCTCATATCGACATGACTTATCGAGCTATTGGGGTCTGACGTTTACCACCCCTAGGCAAGATATGCGACATATCAGACGATCAGACCGGACTGTACGGTAGTGTTACTGGTTGGATTCACTGGAGTGTGAGCGGGCTTGCTCTTCGATCTTCAGATTGCTCAATACCCGGGTGGCCGTTACGTTTAGCAGACCGCTTGCGGCTTGTGGATGTTTGATATGATCATCATCCGCTGCCGGCGTATTGACGAGTCTTTAGAGTCCTACACAGAGGTTTCCTGGCTCAAGCGAAAAGAAATAGGAGCGCATATGAGATATGTGCGGGACCGAGAATAATACAAGTATGTGATACTGTATTCGATTCTCGCGATGTGACATTGATCGGTTATATGCGATATAGCCGGGTTATCGGATCAAGTGTTGATTCGATAAGATGTTACTAATGATACCAGTCGGTTATGTGCGTCATGACCGGATCGTTAAATCAAGTGTTGATTTAATGATTTAATGCATAATTATATATTTGATATATTACTTTGCATCAACTAGTATCGGTTCACTTTAAAATGGATTTTCTCACTCGGGTGTGCGCATTGCATATGCGATATGATTTTGTGCACTTGATTGTATCATGTTTGATGATACATGTTTACTTGTGTTTTGTGTAAAGTTTAAACCATGGTTATGTAATGGTTAGGGTTTACATTTTCTTATTCATTTATTTGTTCATTTATTCTTTTTGGAAAAATGAATAGCATAAAGGAAAATGGTGGCTTGTTTTGGATTCTAGTTGAAGCTTCATGAAGCTTTGACCTAAGTAACCATTTTGTCTCATGCTTAACCCTAACCACTCCATTAACCCTAGTTTAATCTCTACACTTGACCATGGTTCATGTTATGATAAGTATTGATTTTCTTTTTCAATATTTATTCATCTTATCATATCTTTTCTTCTTCTTCTTCCTTGAACTCAAGAAGAAAAGCTTAGGTCATCAATGG
Organism: Agapanthus africanus; assembly: GCA_030015575.1. NCBI lineage: Eukaryota > Viridiplantae > Streptophyta > Magnoliopsida > Asparagales > Amaryllidaceae > Agapanthus > Agapanthus africanus. Next base: position 821,747,755 of record CM057338.1, on the reverse strand, counting down.
TGATTGATGATAAAGAGTGAGAAATCCAATTCTAAATTGAACCCACTTCCTATTTCTTCATCCTCTACCTCTTGCCAAGTAGTAGAGTGTGTTTACTTCACAAGTTTCTTGACTTGGTGAAGTCGGAGCTTGATTTAGCGATGCCTCGACGTAGATCATCTTCGGCATGGACATCGACGACCTAGCTTGCCCAGTCTCCGACGAAGCCGATGCTAGAGCCCGGATTTGATTTGGACAGCGGAGAGGACTTCGTTGCGGAGCTATGGAGGTGGAGCACCGGATCTACAAAGGTTGTATTTCCGTATTCCCTTAGTTAAGTGTTAACTAGTTAGCTTTTTCGCCTAGAAATCTAGCAAACGATCCGTAGTAGGGTTTCTCGGCACCGTAAAATTTTATAATGGCATGTTCGATGCCTTGTGAGACCTCATTAGGGTGCCTAGGAACCCTACAGTGGTATCAGAGCCTAGCTAGAGCCTTAGGTGAAGTCTAGACAGAATTTGAAGTCCGAACGAACCCGAAACCCCGAATCAAACTAGCTCTCTGGACATTTTCTGTTTATCCGGAATGGGATACAATAATTGGAATTCACAATAAGTTATGAGATAACTGAATGAATGTTATAAACATAGCACTTTAGTCTCAATTGATCGGTTGCCACGGAATTTTGATGTGATCAAAAGTCCGTCGCAATCACGTAGCGTACGCGGATACTCGCCGGGTAAACTTAATAGACAGCCTCACTCCATAGCCCCGACCAAGTGACTGTAGGAGAACCCCGTCGCCGAAAGCATCCGTTCGGGTGCTCGCGGCAGCGGTGTTCCGCCTTGGTGCACTTCGTCGACGGTATCAGGGGTGCGGCCGTCTACTGAAGTTTGCGACGAGCATTCGATCAGGATGCCGGGAATCTTGTTGAATTGTCCGACTTGATATTGAAAAGTGTTTTCGATTATGAGACTAAAATGCGGGGTTTATAATTGTTAGGCATGTGATGTCTAAGTAATTCATTTGGTCAGGCATGCGATGTCTGAGGTGATTGCGGATTCCAACTGTTGTAGTTTTACACTTTCTTTTCTGTGACCGTAAGTGTAATATGTGATATCGCCAGTTTCGTTGCTATATGTCAACGACAATTGGGATGGACATATTTACTTACGTTGATGACATGTGATGTTATGTGTTGCTGGATATGTTATATTGGATCGTCGTGTTTGAATAGCCGGGGTTTTTTTATGTGAGATGAGTGTTTTTCATTTTCATTCATGTAAAAACTTGTATGTAATATTCTTTTATTGGGACGCTTCCAGGTTGCGGAAGTAGTCACCTTTTGTATATTATTTACTTTTCCGCACTAGGATAGACCCAAGGAAGAGGGCACAAGTAACTGGGTTCTGGAGTCCAGTGGGAGACCAACTCGAGGAGTCGAGTCCGGGTCTCCTAACTCTAGAATTGGTAGGGTTGCTTGCCGCTCTCGTAGGGGTCTAGGGGTGTGGGTTTGGCTATTCATCACGACCGTGGAATCCGTGTTTTATACTGGCTCGTATTGAAAACACGGACGTCCTAGTATATCCAATATTTCATATGATACTTCTGCTGCGATATCTGTGATGTGATCATGTGATGTTCTATGATAGATACAGTATATAGTATATATGATATATTATATAGATGTTACTTATGTTTTACACCCGCGCTAGCCCTGCCCCGCTCTGCCGTTAGTTACCTAACCTAACGGTGCACGAGGGGACATCGAGGCGAATGCGGATGGCATAAGTGTACGTCGTATTTATCTGTGATGTTTAGGTACTTAAATGATGGGACTTCATTAATGAGATTAATGAAATAAAAGAAACCTAAGATGTTGTAGAATCGAATTTCAAAATAAAACAGGTAGCTACAATTTTTTGCTTTGCATAGCGGTATATGTGATATATCCTGCACCTTATTCGATGAGGAAAGGACCGAGATCCCTTCACCGGGAGTGACTCCTTTAGCAATAACTGGCAGATGCTACACACTCGGTTTGCCTTTTGATTGCTTTTAAGTGTTTTTGCTTTACATAGTGATATATATGATATATCCCGCACCTCATTCGATGAGGAATGGACCGACGATCCCTTCACCGGGAGTGACTCCTTTAGCAAAACTAGAAAAGCCTCAAAAGCACTCCATTTTTAAAATCATTTGATTCTACAACGATATAAAGTTCATTACGCAAAAGGTTTTCTTAAAAACCTGTCGTAGCCCTCCGTCATTTCAGATAGGTAATAGTTAGTATTCGTGCTGCGTTTGTTGACTCAGTCAAGGCGTAGTGTGCGGTAGCTGATTATTGCTTATCTGCAAAGCATATGATGCGATTGGATTAGGGTAGTCGTGCGGCCTTGTTGACTCAGTCAAGGGTCGTGCGGGTGGGTTTAATTCAATCGAGAAATGACGGGTTGAACTTTACTTGCGGTCTATGGTTTGTTGACTCAGTCAAGGTCATAGATCGAATAGGGCAAAAGATTATCGGGAATTTCAAGTGTTGAAATTTGCAATGAGATTGCATACCTTCTATGAGATAGTTGGATCCCGATACCCGCTGTGAGTAAGAGTTACTCCTGGGAGAGTTTTATACATTACAATTAGCCGATCAAGTAGGTGTCTAGAAAGGTGTCAACGGGGTTACGCCTCTGGGAAAACGAGGTTTACATTAATTAGGTTCGTGCGAAAGCACGGGGGACCTCCCTCAAAGTACCGACACTGGCCTGGCTGAAAGATTGGCGAACTTGTAGTGTGTAATTATTCCCGGCTAGTCTTTCCTTTTAGGGTTTGAAGGAAGATTTGATAAAAAGCAGTGGGAGCCATCCTGATTAGATAAAATAATAACCAATCTATTCTTGACAGAGCGCACGCTGAGTGTTTTCTTCTCTCTCTCTCCTGGTAGCGACCATATCACGCCTTAATCAAGATAATAATACGGATTATTGACCGAACCCGCTTGTTATACTGAGCTGGGGAACGTTGGTCCCGCTCCAACTAATAAATGTTATAAGACAGAGCAGGAAATTGGGGAATACCAGATTTCCCGTGCCGCCCAAACGAAGAGAGTGCATGCTGATGCATCATCTTCGGGTGTGTTCATTATACAGAGAACTATTTCTCAGTAACCTTTACGTCCTGGGTATGTGATACCAGATCAGGATCCCAGATATATAATCTGTTACATAGGGCTACAGAAAGGTAGAGGACTGAGAACGGGTGAGAAGTTTCATGAGACAGAAAACGGGGCAAGTGTTGCAGCCCAGTCTGTTGGTCACTGTCACCCTGTATTACCAATACATTGATTCTGAACGAATGTTATTAGGTACCGAACCTGATATACAAAATCATATCTATCTCTTTATTAGTAAAGAAATGATAAAATTTTGTATGGTTGGATAATGTTTTGAACATTTCCTATATCAAAAGTTGATCGGTTCAGGCACGTTATCTAAAAGCATTAATGTTCTAAATCAAACTATAGTTCTTAGTGTACAGAACACACACAAGAGGAAGAGTTCAGAAATGAACGGATCCTTCTTGAGATATTGTAGACTAGGTCAGATCAATGCGACCCGACTGGCTAAAGTTACATAAAGATGCATATTTAAATCAGTTTGAATCTACATCTTATGAAACTTGCCAGTCATGTCACAAAGATAAGATGACCATATCTCTGTTTACTGGAAACAGAGAAAGAGTTAGTAAACTCTTGGGATGATACATGTTGATGTATGTAAGGTCCCCTGTCTACACATGCCAAGACCGGTTCTTTGTACTTCATTACATTCTCTGATGATCTTTCGAGATTCAGACCTATGTTCCTGTTGAAACACAAGTCCGAACCTTTTGAGATATTCACAGAATATAAGTTAGAAGTAGAGAACCAAATACGGGTATAAGTATTATGTCCTTTGATGAGATCAAGGAGGAGAATACTTGAGCACGGAATTCCTGGACTTTTCTAAAGGAGAATGAGATTCTCTCTCAGCATCACTCCTCCGTATACACCATAGCACGATGGTATATCGGGGCGGAGCAATCACACCCTATATGATATGGTGTGCTCTATGATGAGTACTACTGAGTTACCTATTTCCTTTTCGGGAGTTATGCACTTAAGAAGCTGCATACCTATTGAATTAGGTTCCAATCAAATCAATTGCCTACCACTTCATATGTGATATGGAAAGGGAAGAGCCCATGTCTTAAGCTAGTTAAGATTTGGGGTTGACCGGCCTATGTCTAAAAGCAAAATCCGGACAAGCTCGAGGCAAGATCTGTTATGTAGAACTGGAAACGTTCCAGCTATACAAACTGCAGCTGATAATTTGAAAGAACCAAAGGATTCAATAGTTACCAACGAACCTCAGCCTCTCCGCCGATCTAGTTGGGTTCCTCACCCACCTGAGAGATACTTCTGTTTCTCTATGACAGTGGGAGCGAGGATTGCATCATGAGATGATGACCCAACTAGTTTCGAGCTGGCCATCAGGAGTATGACTCTGTAAGAATGGCTGGATGTTTAGCGATCTGAGATGGAATCCTTATACACCAACAAAGTATGGACTTTAGTTGCTATATCTGAAGGGTTAAATCCCCATCAGGAGCAAGTATATCTTGAGAAGATTACTTGGTGTACATGGAAAAGTTGAGACTTTCAAAGCTAGACTTGTTAAAGCTTTTCGTCATCGACCAGGCGTGGATTATGATGAAACCTTTTCAAGTGACTATGCTTAAGTCCATCCAGATCCTACTTGTCACGGGTACATACCATGACTGCGATATCTGGTGGTTGGGTGTCTTGACTGCTTTTCTAAATGATGATTTAGAAGAGAGCGTCTATAAGTACACAGCCAGAGGGCTTCGTAGACAGTGGGAGCATCGGAAACGTGTGCAAGATGTTTTATATGATAAAGCAGGCATCGCGGAGTTGGAACATCTGTTTTTGATGAATTAGTCAAAGAGTTTGACATCATCAAAATAGTAGATGAACCTTGTATAAACAAAAAGGTAGTAGGGAGTATGGTGACGATCCTCGTAGAGTACGTGGATGACATACTCTTGATGGGGAAGGAGTTTCCTATGCCACGCTCGATCAATCTCCGGTTATCACAAGGATTCTCCACATAGGATCAAAATGATACCTCCTAAATCCTGAGTTTTAGATCTATGAGATAGACTTAATTGGATGTTAGGATTCTCACTAGTTGTAGTGAGACGGTATCAACCGATCCTGGGGAGAATCACTGGAAGTGTTCCAGGGTGATAAAGACGACTGAGTGTCAGTCACAGGCATTGTCTTTACCCTCAGTAAAGGGACGGTATGGTGGAAGAGTTCCAAGCTAGATACCGTGACATACTAGACGATAAAGGCACGATACATCGCTACTTAAGATGCTACCAAAGAGGCTGTCTGGGTGTATATTAGTTCATGAGATGAACTTAGTTCCTCCCATTGTGTGACAATGGAGTTGTGGCTTATGCCAAGGAACGCCCGTCCCATCAGTGATCCAGACATATTCTAAGGCAGTATTACCTGATCATGGAGATGCTTGATCTCCAAGGAGATCGAGGTCAGGAGAGTAGACTCAGAGGACAACACAGCGGATCCACTCACAAAGGCCTGTTCCCAGAGAGAGACTTTTATGGGATGGTTGAGTATGAGATACTACAACCACTGCTATCAGATGGCCCTAGTGCAAGTGGGAGATTGTTAGTTATATGTATGCCCTAAAGGCCATTACTATACATAGAATGTATATTGTAGTGGATGCTGGGACATATATAGGGAGGACTTTCTTGCTCGACATGATAGTATGCTATCTGGTTGAACTTTACCTTAATGTGTATACTGATTGTCTCTCTGTTACATGTTGGTAAAGCCCTTAGGATGTGTGCTTGACTACCTGAACTATGATGTGGATCATACTAGTGGGGACATGGTAGTCCATAAGTACATCCTTCAAAGTCCCTAGTCGTGGGTGTATCGAGACGGGGCATCGATATACCAGAGTGGACTAGCGTATACCTTCTCGACCCATACAGATGGGCGATGGATGATCCCATATCCATCGGTGTTTGACATCAGAGATGATATACGGGTGCTCAGTAGAGACTGGGTACACTGGACGGACTCGCCGAGAACTCCCAGATGGTATTATACCTCACGTCAGATGGCAGTTCTCTGGTGACACTGGTACAGAGTAGTCTGTTGACCCGAGATCGTCATAGAGTCTTGTGTGGTTCCCACTGTGCTTTGATTTCCATCTTACCACGTCCAAGAGGGCGTGCAAAACGGTGGTCTTTGGGTACAGTCCCGAGTCACATGGAGGCAATGAGCGATAGGAGGGGATTCGTCTCTCCCGGTATAGGGGGTTGATGTTGCGCTGTGTTCGATTGGCTATAACAGGAAGTCCCTGGCCAGGGCTGATCAGAGATTTTCTGGTAAGTGTTACCAGTAGTTTCTCGACCCGTTATGAGCCTCATATCGACACGACTTATCGAGCTATTGGGGTCTGACGTTTACCACCCCTAGGCAAGATATGCGACATATCAGACGATCAGACCAGACTGTACAGTAGTGTTACTGGTTGGATTCACTGGAGTGTGAGCGGGCTTGCTCGTCGATCTTCAGATCGCTCAATACCCGGGTGGCCGTTACGTTTAGCAGACCGCTTGCGGCTTGTGGATGTTTGATATGATCATCATCCGCTGCCGGCGTATTGACGAGTCTTTAGAGTCCTACGCAGAGGTTTCCTGGCTCAAGCGAAACGAAATAGGAGCGCATATGAGATATGTGCGGGACCGAGAATAATACAAGTATGTGATACTGTATTCGATTCTCGCGATGTGACATTGATCGGTTATATGCGATATAGCCGGGTTATCGGATCAAGTGTTGATTCGATAAGATGTTACTAATGATACCAGTCGGTTATGTGCGTCATGACCGGATCGTTAAATCAAGTGTTGATTTAATGATTTAATGCATAATTATATATTTGATATATTACTTTGCATCAACTAGTATCGGTTCACTTTAAAATGGATTTTCTCACTCGGGTGTGCGCATTGCATATGCGATATGATTTTGTGCACTTGATTGTATCATGTTTGATGATACATGTTTACTTGTGTTTTGTGTAAAGTTTAAACCATGGTTATGTAATGGTTAGGGTTTACATTTTCTTATTCATTTATTTGTTCATTTATTCTTTTTGGAAAAATGAATAGCATAAAGGAAAATGGTGGCTTGTTTTGGATTCTAGTTGAAGCTTCATGAAGCTTTGACCTAAGTAACCATTTTGTCTCATGCTTAACCCTAACCACTCCATTAACCCTAGTTTAATCTCTACACTTGACCATGGTTCATGTTATGATAAGTATTGATTTTCTTTTTCAATATTTATTCATCTTATCATATCTTTTCTTCTTCTTCTTCCTTGAACTCAAGAAGAAAAGCTTAGGTCATCAATGGTGATTGATGATAAAGAGTGAGAAATCCAATTCTAAATTGAACCCACTTCCTATTTCTTCATCCTCTACCTCTTGCCAAGTAGTAGAGTGTGTTTACTTCACAAGTTTCTTGACTTGGTGAAGTCGGAGCTTGATTTAGCGATGCCTCGACGTAGATCATCTTCGGCATGGACATCGACGACCTAGCTTGCCCATTCTCCGACGAAGCCGACGCTAGAGCCCGGATTTGATTTGGACAGCGGAGAGGACTTCGTTGCGGAGCTATGGAGGTGGAGCACCGGATCTACAAAGGTTGTATTTCCGTATTCCCTTAGTTAAGTGTTAACTAGTTAGCTTTTTCGCCTAGAAATCTAGCAAACGATCCGTAGTAGGGTTTCTCGGCACCGTAAAATTTTATAATGGCATGTTCGATGCCTTGTGAGACCTCATTAGGGTGCCTAGGAACCCTACACTAAGGGCTTTACCAACATGTAACTATAAGACAGTATAAAGAGACAAGTATACATGTTAAGATAAAGAGCAACCAGATAGCATACTATCATATCGAGCAAGAAAGTCCTCTCTATATATGTCCAAGCATCCAATATAATATACATCATCTGTACAATACTGGCCTCTAGGGCATACATACAACTAGCAGTTACGTCCAGCTAGTACCGCTGACGGCTTGTAGGTGACTCATATGATCATCACCCACTGCCGGCGTATTGACGAGTCTTTAGAGTCCTACACAGCGGTTTCCTGGCTCAGGCAAAACGAAGTAGGAGCACATATGTGATATGTGCGGGACCGAGATTAATACGTGTATGCGATACCGTATTCTATTCTCGCGATATGTGATCGGTCGGTTATATGTGATATAGCCGGGTTATCGAATCAAGTGTTGATTCGATAAGATGATACATATGATATTAGTCGGTTATATGTGATATAGCTGGATTATTAAATCAAGTGTTGATTTAATAATTTAATGTATAATTATATATTTGATATATTAATTTACATTAACTAATATTTGCTTACTTAAGCATTTTTTTCTCTCACTTGAGTACACTTAATATACATGTGATATATATTATTGTGTCATGCTAGTTGCTACATGCTACATGGGTGTATGAGACTCATACCATACAAATAATAATGTGAGGTTTATTTATTAAGAGTAAAAGAAAATTAGTTGGAAATTAGTCAAGGTTAGAAGCTTGGAGAAGCTTAATGCTAACCTTTGACTTAGTCCACTAATTTTGTCTCACTCTTAATATTTATTAACCTAACCATTATTGTTAGCCATAGTTTAGTCTCTACATGATTTAGTATATGATATTAACTCACCCATGGTTGCCATTCTACTCTTGCTTTTTTTCCATGGTTGCTTTTCTTCATCTCCTTCCTCAAGCTCTCTATCTTTTTGGGAGGTGAAGAAAATTAGTGAGAAAAATATTTCTAAAGTGAGCAAAATTCCTACTTCATCAACCTATACTAGAATAGCTATTTAGTTTAGGTTGTTTGATTAGTGAAGAAGTAGCTTGAGTTGGTGTCTTCTCGACGTAGATCATCTTCGGCCTCGAAGATTTCAAGCAAGTTTGTTCCTTTCATCTTGTGGTGCCTCTCTAGAGTCCGGGAGTTCACTACTTGGAGCGAAGGGATTACTAAACGGAGCTTTTGAAGTGAAGGACCGGTCTATAAAGGTTTTATTCCTTGTTCATTTAGATGTAAAGATGTTTACATGTATGTTTCGTCTAATTCTCTAGTTAAGATTCTAGGTTAGGGTTCTTTAGCATGGCAATTTTTTGAAAACAGCATGGTCGATGCCTCCCGAAACCCAGTGGCCATGCTAGGTAACCCTACAATACTATTATATCGAGCAAGACTATCATGTACATATATATGTCCAAGCATCTATATGTATACATATACAATAATGGCCTCTAGGGCATACATATCCAACAATCTCCTACTTGCACTAAGGCTATATAAGTCGGCGTATTGAGTACCCAACGTCTGCCCTAGGGCCAGTTGTTGCCGTATCGAATACCCAACATCTCAAAAAGTCTCTTGATTTGTGCTTGAGGAAGGGCTTTGGTGAATGGATCCGCAGTGTTGTGTTTTGAGTCCACTCTTTGCACCTCGATCTCCCGGCGATCAATGATCTCCTTGATCAGGTGATACCGTCTCAAGATGTGCCTGGATTTTTGATGGGACCATAGTTCCCTTGCTAAAGCCATAGCTCCATTGTTGTCGCAATACACAGGTATTGGGTTAAAATGGATGGAACTATCTGAAGTTCAGTAATGAACTTTTTAATCCAGACGGCTTCTTTTGTGGCATCGTTGGCAGTAATGTATTTAGCCTCCATCGTTGAGTCTGCGACGGTGTCCTGTTTGGAACTCTTCCAACAGACCGCCCCTCCGTTGAGGGTAAACACAAAACCCGAGACAGAATTGCTGTCATCCTTGTTACTCTGGAAGCTCGAATCTGTAAAAGACTCTACCTGGAGGTCTACATTACCGAATACCAGGAAGAGTTCTTTAGTCCTTCTTAGGTACTTCAGAATGTTCTTAACAGCTGTCCAGTGGTTCTCACCTGGGTTTGACTGATACCGACTCACCACACTAAGCGCGTAAGCTACATCCGGTCGGGTACATAGCATCGCATACATTATAGATCCTACCGCTGAAGCGTAGGATATAATGCTCATGCGAACCCTCTCTTCATCAGTCTTGAGAGATATCTCTTTGGAGAGGGTGATTCCGTGCAATGCGGGTATGTTACCATGCTTGGAATCTTCCATACTAAATCTCTTTAGTACGGTCTCTATGTACCTAGACTGTGAAAGTCCCAGTATTCTCTTGGATCTATCTCTGTAGATCTTAATCCCTAGAATGTACGAGGCATCACCCAGGTCCTTCATGGAGAACCTTTGTGACAAGAACAGCTTGACCGATTGTAGCATAGGAATATCATTTCCTATCAAAAGAATGTCGTATACGTACAATACTAGGAACACAACAGTTCGGCCTATAATCTTCTTATATAAATAAGGCCCATCCTCGTTCTTGATGAAGTCAAATCCCTTGACTGTTTTATCAAAACAGATGTTCCAGCTCCGCGATACTTGCTTCAATCCATAAATGGATTTAAGCAACTTGCACACCTTCCCGCTGCTCCCACTGTCTATGAAACCTTCCGGCTGATGCATATAAACGCACTCTTCTAAACTTCCATTCAGAAAATCTGTTTTTACATCCATCTGCTAGATCTCATAGTCATAGAAGGCAGCAATGGTAAGTAGGATCTGAATGGATTTGAGCATAGCCATTAGAGAAAATGTTTCGTCATAGTCCACACCTGGTCTTTCACGAAATCCTTTAGCAACAAGTCTAGCCTTATAGGTTTCCACCTGCCCATCTACACCAAATTTATTTTTGTAGATTCATTTGCATCCAACGGGTTTTACCCTAGGTGGAGCAATTTCCAAGGTCCACACTTTATTGGTGTACATGGACTCCATTTCGGATCGTATAGCATCCAGCCATTTGTCAGTGTCCTTACTGATAATGGCCTGCCTGAAACTAGTAGGATCATCTTCTTCCAAGATGCAATCCTCTCTATCCCCGTCTGTGAAAAAACCATAGTATCTCTCGGGCGGATGAGAAATCCTACTAGTTCTGCGGAGTGGCTGAGGTTCGTCTGGGATTACCGAATCTTGAGGTTCTACTAAATCCTCAGTTTGAGTTTGTGGTTCAGTCATTTCATCCAGTTCTACCGTGCTCCCACTTATTTCTTTTGCAAGAAATTGCCACTCTAAAAAGGTGGCACGACAAGCAACGAACACCTTTTGTTCCTCAGTATGGTAGAACAGATATCCAAGAGAATTTTTAGGATATCCCACAAACTTGCATAAAACTGACCGTGCCTGAAGTTTGTTTGGATTTTGTACTTTTACATAGGCCGGACAACCCCATATCTTAATACGTTCAAGATACGATCTTTTACCACTCCATATTTCATATGAAATCTTAGGCACAGATTTGGATAGAACCTGATTCAATAGATATGCTGCTGTTTGAAGCGCATGTCCCCAAAAGGAAAGAGGCAACTTGGCGTTACTCATCATGGAGCGAACCATGTCCAAAAGGGTACGATTCCCCCGCTCCGATACACCGTTGTGCTGTGGCGTATACGGAGGAGTAAGCTGAGAGAGAATTCCATTCTCCTTTAGGTAATCTAGGAATTACGTGCTTAAGTACTCCCCTCCTCTATCATATCGGAGGATCTTGATACTTTTACTAGTCTGGTTCTCTACTTCGTTTCTGAATTTTTTGAATTTCTCAAAAGCTTCAGATTTGTGTTTTATAAGATACACATACCCGAACCTAGACAGATCGTCAGTGTATGTGATGAAGTACGAGAACCCATCCCTTGCATGTATAGACATTGGACTACATACATCACTGTGTATGAGTCCCAAGAGCTTTGCTGCTCTTTCTCCGTGTCCGGTGAATGGAGATTTGGTCATTTTTCCTTTGAGACAAGACTGACAAGTTTCATAAGATGAAAATTCGAACGTATCCAAAAATCCATCTTTATGCAACATACTCAGTCTTTTCTCTCCGATATAACCAAGTCTACAATGCCACAAGTAGGATTCGTTCACTTCTGAACTCTTCCTCTTGCGTGTGTTTTATATACCGAGAACTGCATTTTGATTAAGAACATAGATACTATTACAAAGTGTACCTTCTCAACCAATACCTGATTATGGTAAATGTTCATGATATTTCTATCAAGAACAAACATATATCCATCTTTATTGAGTAAAGATACTGATATGATGTTGCAAACCATGGAAGGTACATAGTAGCAATTGTTCAAAATCATAGTATTGCCATTTGGCAACACTAGGTGATATTCACCGACAGCATAAGCATCAACTTGTGCTCCGTTCCCTACTCTGAGGGACATATCACCAGGTCCAACCATCTGTAAGTCTACAGTAGCGCACCGGCCGTCTGTTCGAGGCCAAAATGCGGAAACGAAAACTTTTCATAAACTTGAAACTGGCGCTATCGTATACTTTAAATCCGGATGGAACCATTAACCTATAACTAGCAACTAGAGAAAGGGTTGGAAAAGCTATACCAATCGATCCATATCCTTCGGTCTTTAGCTACCATCCCAAGTTCCTCGCGGCATCTCCGATCTCGATCTCCTCATCGGAAAGGGCACCCCATCTTCGAGTCTTTTTACGGGCTCCCGCTTCGTCCGAAGCAACTCGGGCACGAAGTTCGCTAGCCGACGTGTCCAAGGCGATGTAGAGAATGCGTGTCATCACTTTGTCTCTTGAGAATTTAGTGGATGCCATTAGTGAGGAGATAATGAGCTCAAGAAGGAAAGAAGAGGAAGAAGAAGAAGTTTTTCCTTTCTTTTCTTTTGTGTTCTTGTGATAAAATGAGAGAGAGTGTTAGAAAGAAAATGCAAGACCAAACTATCATATGGCAGCCCTCTTTCTCTCTCCCTCTCATTTCAACACTCAAATCCATCAAAAATGTGACACATGCATAAAGAAAGAGACCATGAGTCATCACTTGTGCATATGTCACAATTAATGCTCTTAATCATGATTTTATGCTCATTATTTCCACATGCAAACATTAATCCAAATGTTTGCAACAATAAAAAGAGAATGGCATCTACTAAAGTAAACTCGTGACGGATCACAAGAGTACCCCTCACCTGTATATACATACCTGCATCCGCATTCCGACTGAATGCGAATGCAATGAGACTAAAGTAATCCAATAAATCTAATGCTAGGATCCAGCTTAAACCAAAGCCCACTAGTATAATCCGTCCGATCATGATCCGTGCACTACTGCACGTATATGATCGGACCCTGCCATATATCATACGGCCTCTACAATGTTTCGCCCGAAAATTGAGAAACTGTTTGTGGGGGACTCTAAAGACTCGTCAATACTTTGGCTGTGGATTTAACCACTAGCACGTCAGTGGTACTAGCTGTACGTAACGGGCTACCAGGGATTGACCAAAAAGGAGGTCGATGAGCGAACTCATCCTGACACCCTACTGAGCCTGTCAGTGACAATATCCGTACAGTCCGGTCCGTTCGTCTATGAGCATCACATGTCGGGCTTAGGGGGTTGGTAAAAGTCAGACCCCCAAAAGCGGTACAAGTCGTGTCGGAGTGTAGCCCAGAACACCCTGAGATACTACTGGAATACCTACCAGTAAATCTCCTGCCTTGGCCAATGACTTCGTGTAATGGCTCTCCTAGACACAGCGCGATCTCACTCCCAATACCGGGAGAGACGAAACCCCTGCCGATCCGCTCACTACCTCCATGTGGCTCGGGACTGTACCCAACTAAAACCTGTTTGCACGACTCCTTTGAGCCGTGGTAGGGTAGTAATCAAAGCACAGTGGGAACTCACATGAGACAAATGACGATCTCAGGTCGATGAACTAACCTGTACACATGTCACCAGGGAACTGCTATCTGACGTCAGGTATAATACCAACTAGCATGTTCCCGGCGAGTCCTGTCCGGTGTACTCATAACCCAATGATCACCCGTATACATCTTAGGTGAACCAACTGACACCAATGGCTTGTAAGATCGGCTATCGCCCCTCGTCGGGGTCTCGACTGTATACACTAGTCTACTAATAGAGTATCGATGCCCAGTCTCGAAACTCCCACGACTAGGGACCTTTTAAGGATGTGCTTATAGACCATCCAACTCTCACGTATATGATCTCCATCATACTGCTGGCAGTCAAGCAAGAATCCTAAGGGCTCTATCAACGTGTAATAGCGACCTGTAAGGTCACCTAAAGCAGTACACGATGATAAAGATAAACCAGATAGCATACTATCATCTTGAGTAAGACTGTTCTACCGGCATAGGTCCTCCCTCAATCATTGCAATCACGTGCCTGTGATCCAATAATTGACTCTGAGGGCACTATATCCAACAATCTCCCACTTGGACTCAAGGCTAATTATTGCGATGTCGCATACTCACAGCCCGTGTGATACCGAACACCTAACTCCTCTACTAATCAGTCTCACAAAGCCCGTTTGCGAAACTATTGCGTTCGAGGAATAGCCTCAGTGAGTGGATCTACCCTGATGTTTCTTTCTATGTCTCTCTTTATCTCAAGCTCGCGGAGAAAGACATCTCCCGAAATGAGCAATACCTGTCTTAGAATATGTCTGGATATCTGATGGGACCCAGTTCATAAATGAACTCCAATTCTAAACTTCTTAGACTGTATCGTCAACTGAACTTAATCAGTATCCTGCTCCATGCCTTCGTCAGTATTCGCTTGGACCTCCTGTCCAAACAACTGCCCCTCGTCAGAGGAAAAACTATAACTCTGACAGTCACTCATCCAGGTCACCCTGGAAGCCTGGAATGCTAACCGTCTCCCGAAGGAGGCTGGCGTTATCATATCCCTAGAACATCCACTTATGTTCTAAAACTGCTTCCGAACGTTTCTCCAGGATTGGATCAATATCAACTTATTGCAGCTCGTGCAAAAACAACATCTGGTGTGGTACTTGACATCTCATGATCAACTCAATTGCCTAAGCAAGTGATCTGCCAATCATGCACATCCCTCTCCCCTTTAGTCTGTAAGACACCTTTAGAGAGGGTGACTCCATCACCTGCAGGTATACTACCGTGCCAGGAGTCGTCCATTCTAAAACATCTTTAGAATACTGTCTAAGTACCCAGATTGGGAAACTACCCAAATCTAGATCTAAAACCATAGATTTAGTAAACAGAATGTCTGATATTATATCTATATCCTTTGTGGAGAAACCACTATGTGACAACCAAAGTATAACCGATCATAGTATAGGAATTTCACTTCCTACTCTGTGTATGTCATCCAAATACCAGGACATCACATCCTACTACCTTCTTAATAGATCCATCCTCTATTCTGATGAAATCAAACCTATGATTGTCATATCAGAAATAGATGATCTATCTCCGCTATTACCGCTTTAGTCTAAAAATAGACATAAGCCACTTGTCCACTATGCTTTCGCTGCTCCCACTGACTACGACAACCCTATGGCAGAATAATATACACGTGCACTTCTAAAGCTAGTTTAGAATGACGCTATACTCATCCTCCTGCCGGGTCTCACAGTCTGGAACAACAGCAATGGCAAGTCTGGGTAAACAAGAACCTCCCTGTCACCGTCTTTAAGTATACCGAAGTACCTCTCGAGTGCCTGAGGTTACCCACCTTATCTACGGAGTGGCTAATGGAATGTCAAACCAGATTAAATCTTTAGGTTCTTATCAAATTTTCAGTAATCGTTTGCGGTTCTGGAATCACTTCCAGTTCTACCATACTCCCACTACTGTTTTCTGAAAAAATCCATTTTTATTAAAACTGTGGCGAGTCAAGAACAATATCACTATTGATCTTCCAGATGGTAGAAAGTCAACCCTCGTCATAGCCCGGGTCAACCCACAAACAGTCATTACAGAAACGTGCCTTGAGTTATCCAGAGTCTTGTTTTAAGCATAAGCCGGACAACTCCCCGTACCTTAACATTGTTAAGATATGAACTATTCTATATCCAATATAGAAACATAGACACTGATTTAATTGGAACCAGATTCAAATCATGCGGCTGTCTCCAGTGCATGTCAACTAAATAGAGAGAGGCCGATCATCATTACTCAACTTAGGAGTGCTTCCAATTATGAGTAACCTGAAAAAGAAGCAAGTTCTCTTAATCATTACTATCAACTGAATACCATACACAAGTATCTACATCTTCGATCACCTTGAAGAATCCTGATACTTGCAACGCCTGGTTCTCTACTTTATTCTTATACCTGTAACTTCTCAAAACATAGACCTTGCATTTCTACGAAACACATGTCTAAGAACTAGAGAAGTCACAAGTAAACAGAATATAGTATGAGTACCAACCCCTCTGTCCTCATGGACACTGGACAACATACAATACTCTTTATAAGTCCCTTGAGTCTAATAACTCATTCCCTGTGTGTCATAGGTTGAAAACTGTACTTATGGTTAAGAAGAATTACACCGCTGTTTAATGCTCCTTACCTAACCATCCACTGATATAGGTAAATGTCATGGACATAATTTCAAAAAGTTATATCTCACTTTATAAAAATAAACGTACAGATATATCAATTTGAAATTGGTGCATAACAACGGATATTCAAAACCAAATATTTGCCGTACGGCAAACAACCCAGACGATTTCGTCAAATATCACCAATTACAACGAATCCCGATATAATTGTTAGTTATATGTATGCCCTAGAGGCCATTACTGTACATGAGATGCATATTGTAGTGGATGCTGGGACATATATAGGTAGGACTTTCTTGCTCGACATGATAGTACGCTATCTGGTTGCTCTTTATCTTAACATGTATACATGTTGTCTCTCTATTACATGTTGATAAAGCCTTTAGGATGTGTGCTCGACTTTCAGGACTATGATGCAGATCATACTAGTGGGGCCTGGATAGTCAATGAGTACATCCTTCAAAGTTCCTAGTTGTGGGAATATCGAGACGGGGCATTGATATTCCAGAGTAGACTAGCGTATATCTTCTCGATCCATGTGATGGGCGATGGATGATCCCATATCCATTGGTGTTTGACATCAGAAACGGTATGCGGGTGCTCAGTGGAGACTGGGTACACTGAACGGATTCGCCGAGAACTCCCAGATGGTATTATGCCTCACGTCAGATGGCAGTTCTCTGGTGACACTGGTACAGCTTAGTCTGTTGACCCGAGATCGTCATAGAGTCTTGTGTGTCTCCCACTGTGCTTTGATTTCCAACCTACCACGGTTCTACTGAGTCGTGCAAACAGGTGGTTTTTAGGTACAGTTCCGATTCACATGGAGGCAATGAGCGATAGGAGGGGATTCGTCTCTCCCGGTATTGGAGGTTGATGTTGCGCTATGCTCGACTAGCCATAACTGGAAATCCTTGGCCAGGGTTGCACTGATTTACTGGTAAGTGTTATTAGTAGTTTCATGCTTGTTATGGACCTTACACCGGCATGACTTATCGGGCTACTGGGGTCTGACGTTTACCACCCCGAGGCGAGATATGCAACATATCAGACGAACAGATCGGACTGTGCGGTAAGTGTTACTGATTGGATTCACAGGAGTGTGAGCTGCTTGCTCGTTGATCTTCTGATCGCTCAATACCCGGGTGGCCGTTACGTTTAGCAGACCGCTTGTGGCTTGTGGGTGATTGATATGATCACCACTTACTGCCGGCGTATTGACGAGTCTTTAGAGTCTTACACAGAGGTTTCCTGGCTCAACAAAACGAAATAGGAGAGCATATGAGATATGTGCGGGACCGAGAATAATACCAGTATGTGATACTGTGTTCTATTCTCGCGATTTGTATCATCGGTCGGTTATATGTGATATAGCCGGGTTACCGAATCAAGTGTTGATTCGATACATTGATACACTTGATATTAGTCGGTTATATGCGATATGACCGGATCATTAAATCAAGTATCGATTTAATGATTTAATGTATAATTATATATTTGATATATTACTTTACATTAACTAGTATTTGTTCACTTAAGATTGATTTTCTCACTTGATGTGCACAAGTTGTATATATGATATATGTTTGTGCACTAGTTTGTATCATGATTGATGATACATGCAAACTTGGGTGTGTGTATGACTTACACCATATTTAGGTTAATGGTTAGGATTTTATTTTGTTTTATTTATTTTGGCAAAAACAAAATGGTGGCTTTCTTTGTTTTTTGCTTGAAGCTTCATGAAGCTTTCAAGCATCTTTGACAAAGTCCACCATTTTTGTTTTGCATGAGATTTTTGTTAACCTAACCATTAACTTAAACTCTAGTTTAGTCTCTACATTGGTTTACTCACCCATGGTTGCATCATGATAGACTTCACTTGATTAATCATCTTATTAATTCTATTATTCATATTCTTTTCTTTCTTCTTCGTCTTCTTCAAGTGAAGAAAGCTTGCTAGAAAAATTTCAAGTGAAGAAAAAGAGTGAGAAATCCAAATCCAGAGTGAGAACTTCCTATTTCTTCATCCTCTACCACTTGCCATGTAGTATAGGGTGTTCTCTTCACAAAGTTCATGACCAAGTGAAGATGGAGCTTGAGTTTGAGTCTCCTCGACGTAGATCATCTTCGGCCTCGAAGTCAACGACCTAGCCCGCTCATTTCTCCGAAGAAACCATCGCTAGAGTCCGGGATCCCGATGATCGCAGCGAAGGGACGTCAACATGGAGCTTTAGAAGGGAAGGACCGGATCTACAAAGGCCGTAATCTCTTTCACTTGTAGTTAAAGTAGTTTACTTGCTTTTAGTTTCGCCTAATCTCTAGTAACGATCTTGCATAGGGTTGTTCGGCACATAAAATTTTTGATTATGGCATGGTAGATGCCTTGTTGAACCTCATGAGTGTGCCTAGGAACCCTACAGTGGTATCAGAGCCTAGCTAGAGCTTTAGGCGATGTGTAGATGAAGTTAGAAACCCGATCGAACCCCGAAACCCTAAACTACACCCTTCTCTGTACATTTTTTAAAACTGTGGATTTTTCGTAATTAAAAATGCTCAGAAAATAGAGCAGGAAATTCTAAGAACAACTGCAGAAAACGACAACCTAACTCTACAGTAGAGCCGCGGAACCGCGGCCTTACCCTACTTGTTGCGGCGGTTCCGCGGCCGTATGTGATGATTAGGCAGTTTATTTTCTACAGTTATCTCCGTAGCAGTTTCCTGTTTCTTCTGGGAATTTTTAATCTGTACTCTACAGTTGATTTTTCTGGGTTGTATTGGGAGTTCGTTGATTCGATCGGAAAGTTTAACTTCGTCTATGTGTTTTTCCGGGTAATTTAGAAAGTGTTAAAAAGTTCGACCGGATATCAATAACTCACTTTTTCCCCTGCCGGAAAATTTCTAAGTGTTGGATTTTTCCGTAGTTTAAGAACATTCTAAGTATTGCAAGTAACGCGATGGACCCTCTAGAAGACAACAAACCTTAACTCGATTATGTGACCGTCTTGAACTGCCCTTTGAACCTTAGGGTTTGGGGCAGTACGCCGTGCCACATGTGAGGCGTTGGCTTGACCCTTCTACGGCTGGACTGTTGGTACTGTGGCATGAAATGGATGTTTTTTGTTTTTTTTAAAACTCCCCTCAAGTGTTGAGCTATCGGGAAAACTTGTGTGTTTTGATTATTCGATCAGAAAGTTTAACATTGTCTATTTATCTGGAATGTGATACAATATTTGGAATCCACAAATAGTTATGAGATAACTAATTTGAATGTTATAAATTTAGCAGTTTAGTCTCACTTGATCGGTTGCCACGGGATTTTGATGTGATCAAAAGTCCGTCGCAATCATGTTGCGTACGTGGATACTCGCCGGGTAAACTTAATAGATAGCCACGCCCCATAGCCCCGACCAAGTGACTGTAGGAGAACCCCGTCGCCAAAAGCATCCGTTCGGGTGCTCGCGGCAGCGGTGTTCCGCCTTAGTGTACTTCGTCGACGGCATCTGGGGGTGCGACTGTCTACTAAAGTTTGCGACGAGCATTCGTTAAGGATGTCGGGAATCTTGTTGAATTGCCCGACTTGATATTGAAAACATTTTTTGATTTTGAGACTGAAATGCGGGGTTTACAATTGTTAGGCATGCGATGTCTAAGGAATTCATTTGATTAGGCATGCTATGTCTAAGGAGGTTGCGGATTCCAACTGTTGTAGTTTTACACTTTCTTTTCTGCGACCGTAAGTGTAATATGTGATATCGCCAGTTTCGTTGCTATATGTCAACGACAATTAGGATGGGCATATTTACTTACGTTGATGACATGTGATGTTATGTGTTGCTGGATATATTATATTGGATCGTCGTGTTTGAATAGCCGGGTTTTTTTTTATGTGAGATGAGTGTTTTTCATTTTCATTCATGTAAAAACTTGTATGTAATATTCTTTTATTGGGGCACTTTCGGGTTGAGGTTGATGTCACCATTGTATATTATTTACTTTTCCGCATTAGGATAGACCCAAGGAGGGGAGCACAAGTAACTGGGTTCTAGGGTCCAGTGGGAGACCATCTCGAGGAGTTGAGTCCGGGTCTTCTAACTCTAGAATTGGTAGGGTTGCTTGCCGCTCTCGTAGGGGTCTAGGGTGTGTGGGATTGGCTATTCATCACGACCATGGAATCCGTGTTTTATACAGGCTCAAAATAAAACACGGACGTCCTAGTATATCCAATATTTCATATGATATTTTCTGCTGCGTTATCTGTGATGTGATCATGTGATATGTTCATATTGATACTGTATATAGTATATATGATATATTATATAGACGTTGCTTATGTTTTACACCCGTGCTAGCCCTGCCCCGCTCTGCCGTTAGTTACCTAACCTAACGGTGCAGACGGGACATCGAGGCGAAGATGGCATAAGTGTACGTTTTATTTATCTGTGATGTTTAGGTGGACTTAAATGATGGGACATTCATTAATGAGATTAATGAAAGAAAATAAACCTAAAAGATGTTGTGGAATCGAATTTCAAAAATCAGATAGCTCTAGTTGTTGCTTTGCATAGCGGTGTTCCTTGTAGAACATCCAGCACCTTATTCGATAAGGAAAGAGCCGACGATCCCTTCACCGGGAGTGACCTCTTTAGCAATAACTAGCAGATGCTACAACCTTCGGTTTGTCTTTTGATTGCTTTTCTAGTTCTTGCTTTGCATAGTGGTATTGTGAATATCCCGCACCTCATTCGACGAGGAAAGAGCCGAGATCCCTTCACCGGGAGTGACCTCTTTAGCGAAGCTAGTAAAAGCCTCAAAAGCACTCCATTTTTAAAACCATTTGATTCCGCAACGAGATCAAGTTCAAAGTGTTAAAGGTTTTCATAAAAACCATCCTCAACCCTCCGTCATTTTAGGAAGTAGACTACTTAGTATTCGTGCTGTGTTTGTTGACCATAGTCAAGGCACAGTGTACGGTAGCTAAGTGATGTCTTCCTACACCGCATATGATGCGATTAGTTAGGACAGTCGCATGACTTTATTGACCTTAGTTAAGAGTCATGTGGGTGGGTCTAATTAATCACGAAATGACGGGTAGAACTTAACTAGTGCTTATGATTTGTTGACCATAGTTAAGGTCATAAGTGCTAGGGATAAAAACCTTTATCGGGAGTTTCAAGTGTTGAAATTTGCAATGAGATTGCATACCTTCTATATGATAGTTGGATCCTGATACCCACTGCGAGTAATTGTTACTCCTGGGAGAGTTTTGCACTTTACAATTAGCCGATCAAGTAGGTGTCTAGAAAGGTGTCAACGGGGTTACGCCCCTGGGAAAACGAGGTTTATTTTAATTAGGTCCGTGCGAAAGCACGGGGAAGCTCCCACAAAATACCGACACTGGCCTGGCTGAAAGATTGGCGAACTTGTAGAGTGTAATTAATCCCGGCTAGTCTTTCCTTTTAAGGTTTGAAGGAAGATTTGTTAAAAACAGTGGGAGCCATCCTGATTAGATAAAATATATAACCAATCTAATCTTGCATGAGTGCACGCAGAGTGTTTTCTTCTCTCTCTCTCCAGGTAGCGACCATGTCACGCCTTAATCAAGATAATAATATGGATGTATTGACCGAACCCGCTTGTTATACTGAGCTGGGGAACGTTGGTCCCACTCCAACTTATAATTGTTATAAGACCGAGAAGGAATTAGGGGAATACCAGGATTCCGATGCCACCCAAACGAAGAAAGTGCATGTCGATGCATCTTCTTCGGGTGTGTTCATTACAAAGAACTGTTTCTCAGCATCCTCTGCGTCCTGGGTATTTGATACCGGATCAGGATCCCAGATATGTAATCTGTTACATAGGGCTACAGAAAGGTAGAGAACTGAGAACGGGTGATAAGTTTCATGAGACAGAATACGGTGCAAGTGTTGCAGCCAAGTCTGTTGGTCACTATCACCCTGTGTTACCAGAATACATTGATTCTGAACGAATGTTATTAGATACCGAACCTGATATACAACATCATATCAGTCTCTTTATTACTAAAGAAGGATATAATTTTGTATTGTTGGATAATGTTCTGAACATTTCCTATATCAATAGTAGATCGGTTCAGACACATTATCTAAAAGCATATATATTCTAAATCAAACTACACTTCCTTACGTACAGAACACACACAAGAGGAAGAGTTCATAAATGAACGAATCCTTCTTGAGCTATTCTAGACTAGGTCATATCAATGTGACCCGACTAGCTAAAGTTACATTTAGATGCATATTTAAATCAGTTTGAATTTACATCTTGTGAAACTTGCCAGTCATATCACAAAGATAAGATGACCATAGCTCTGTTTACTCGAAACAGAGAAAGAGTTAGTGAACTCTTGGGACTGATACATAGTGATGTATAAAGGTCCTCAGTCTACATATGCCAGGACTGGTTCTTTGTACTTCCTTACATTCACTGATGATCTCTCAAGATTCGGACACATGTTCCTGTTGAAACACATGTCTGAAGCTTTTGAGAAATTCAATGAATATAAGTTAGAAGAAAAGAACCAAAACCGGGTATAAGTATTATGTCCTATGATGAGATCAGGGATGAGAATACTTATGCATGGAATTCTTGGACTATTCTAAAGGAGAATGAGATTCTTTCTTGATTTTACTCCTCTGAATACACCACAACACAATGGTGTATCGGGGTGGAGCAATCGCACCCTATAAGATATGGTGCGCTCTATGAGTACTACTGAGTTACCTACTTCCTTTTGGGGGATGTGCACTTGAGAAGCTGCATACCTATTGAATTGGATTCCAATCAAATCAGTGCCTACCACACCATATAAGATATGGTATGGGAAGAACCCATCTCTTAAGCAAGTTAAGATTTGGGATTGTCCGGCCTATGTCAAAAGAAAAATCCGGACAAGATCGAGGCAAGGTCAGTTCTGTAGAATTGGAAGTAGTTCCAGCTATACAAACTACAGCTGATGATTTGATAGAACCAAAGGATTCAATAGTCCCCAACGAACCTCGGCCTCTCCACCGATCTAGCAGGGTTCCTCATCTGCCTGAGAGATACTTCAGTTTCTCGATGACAATGGGAGCGAGGATTGCATCATGAGATGATGACCCAACTAGTTTCGAGCAGGCCATCAAGAGTGGGGACTCTGTAAGAATGGCTGGATGCTTAGCGATCTGAGATGGAATCCATGTACACCGAAAAAGTATGGACTTTGAATGCTATATCTGAAGGGTTGAATCCCCATCAGGAGTAAGTATATCTTGAGAAGATTACTTGGTATAGATGGAAAAGTTGAGACTTTCAAAACTAGACTTGTTAAAGTTTTTCGTCATCGACCAGGATAATGATGAAACCTTTTCCAGTGGCTATGCTTAAGTCCATCCGGATCCTACTTAACATTGCTACATACCATGACTACGATATCTGGTGGTTGGGTGTCATGACTATTTTTCTAAATACTGATTTAGAAGAGAACGTCTATAAGTACACAGCCAGAGGGTTTCGGAAATAGTGGGAGCAGCGGAAAAGTGTGCAAGTTGCTTTACAGAATAAAGCAGGCATCGCGGAGTTGGAACATCTGTTTTGACGTGGTAGTCAAAGAGTTTGACTGGAACATCTGTTTTGACGTGGTAGTCAAAGAGTTTGACTTCATCAAAATGGTAGATGAACCTTGTATATACAAAAAGGTAGTAGAGAGTAAGGTGGTCATCCTCGTATTGTACGTCGACAACATACTCTTGATAGGAAAAGAGTTTCCTATGCTACGCTCGGTCAATCTCCTCTTATCACATGGATTCTCCATATAAGATCAAAGTGATACTCCTAAATCCTGGGTTTTGGATCTATGAGATAGATCTAAATGGATGTTAGGATTCTCACTAGGTGTAGTAAGATGGTATCAATGGATCCTGGGGAGAATCAATAGAAAGGTTCCAGGGTGATAAGGACGACTGAATGTCAGTCGCAGGCATTGTATTTACCCTCAGTGGAGGGACGGTATGTTGGAAGAGTTCCAAGCTGAGATATCGTGACAGACTAAACGATAAAGGCTGGTGACATCGCTATCAAAGATACTGCCAAAGAGGCAGTTTGGGTGTATACTAGTTCATGAGATGAACTAGGTTCCTACCATTGTGTGACAATGGAAGTGTGGCTTTGGCCCAGGAACCCCGGTCCCATCAATGACCCAGACATATTCTGAGGCAGCATCACCTGGTCATGGAGATAGCAGATCTCCAGCGTGATCGAGGTTAGGAGAGTAGACTCAGAGGACAACACGGCGGATCCACTCACAAAGGCCTTTTCCTAGAGAGAGACTTATATGGGATGATTGAGTATGTGATACTGCAACCACTGCTACAGATGGCCCTAGTGCAAGTGGGAGATTGTTAGTTATATGTATGCCCTAGAGGCCATTACTGTACATGAGATGTATATTGTAGTGGATGCTCAGACATATATAGGTAGGACTTTCTTGCTCGACATGATAGTACGCTATCTGGTTGCTCTTTATCTTAACATGTATACTTGCTGTCTCTCTATTACATGTTGATAAAGCCCTTAGGATGTGTGCTCGACTTTCAGGACTATGATGCAGATCATACTAGTAGGGCCTGGGTAGTCAATGAGTACATCCTTCAATGTTCTTAGTTGTGGGAATATCGAGACGGGGCATCGATATTCCAGAGTAGACTAGCGTATATCTTCTGGATCCATGTGATGGGCGATGGATGATCCTATATCCATTGGTGTTTGACATCAGAAACGGTATGCGGGTGCTCAGTGGAGACTGGGTACACTGAACGGACTCGCCGAGAACTCCCTGATGGTATTATGCCTCACGTCAGATGGCAGTTCTCTGGTGACACTGGTACAGCTTAGTCTGTTGATCTGAGATCGTCATAGAGTCTTGTGTGTCTCCTACTGTGCTTTGATTTCCACCCTACCACGGTTCTACTGAGTCGTGCAAACAGGTGGTTTTTGGGTATAGTCCCGATTCACATGGAGGCAATGAGCGATAGGAGGTGATTCGTCTCTCCCGGTATAGGGGGTTGATGTTGCGCTATGCTCGACTGGCCATAACTGGAAATCCCTGGCCAGGGTTGCACTGATTTATTGGTAAGTGTTATTAGTAGTTTCATGCTTGTTATGGACCTTACATCGGCATGACTTATCGAGCTACTGGGGTCTGACGTTTATCACCCCTAGGCGAGATATGCGACATATCAGACGAACAGACCGGACAGTGCGGTAAGTGTTACTGATTGGATTCGGAGGAGTGTGAGCAGGCTTGCTCGTTGATCTTCTGATCGCTCAATACCCGGGTGGCTGTTACATTTAGCTGACCGCTTGCGGCTTGTGGGTGATTGATATGATCACCACCTACTGCCGGCGTATTGACGAGTCTTTAGAGTCCTACACAGAGGTTTCCTGGCTCAAGCGAAACGAAATAGGAGCGCATATGAGATATGTGCGGGACTGAGAATAATACCAGTATGTGATACTGTGTTCTATTCTCGCGATTTGTATCATCGGTCGGTTATATGTGATATAGCCGGGTTACCGAATCAAGTGTTGATTCAATACATTGATACACTTGATATTAGTCGGTTATATGCGATATGACCGGATCATTAAATCAAGTATCGATTTAATGATTTAATGTATAATTATATATTTGATATATTACTTTACATTAACTAGTATTTGTTCACTTAAGATTGATTTTTTCACTTGATGTGCACAAGTTGTATATATGATATATGTTTGTGCACTAGTTTGTATCATGATTGATGATACATGCAAACTTGGGTGTGTGTATGACTTACACCATATTTAGGTTAATGGTTAGGGTTTTATTTTGTTTTATTTATTTTGGCAAAAACAAAATGGTGGCTTTCTTTGTTTTTTGCTTGAAGCTTCATGAAGCTTTCAAGCATCTTTGACAAAGTCCACCATTTTTGTTTTGCATGAGATTTTTGTTAACCTAACCATTAACTTAAACTCTAGTTTAGTCTCTACATTGGTTTACTCACCCATGGTTGCATCATGATGGACTTCACTTGATTATTCATTTTATTAATTCTATTATTCATATTCTTTTCTTTCTTCTTTATCTTCTTCAAGTGAAGAAAGCTTGCTAGAAAAATTTCAAGTGAAGAAAAAGAGTGAGAAATCCAAATCCAAAGTGAACCCACTTCCTATTTCTTCATCCTCTACCACTTGCCATGTAGTATAGGGTGTTCTCTTCACAAAGTTCATGACCAAGTGAAGATGGAGCTTGAGTTTGATTCTCCTCGACGTAGATCATCTTCGACCTCAAAGTCAACGACCTAGCCCGCTCATTTCTCCGAAGAAACTATCGCTAGAGTCCGGGATCCCAATGATCGCAGCGAAGGGACGCCAACACGGAGCTTTAGAAGTGAAGGACCGGATCTACAAAGGTTGTAATCCTTTTCACTTGTAGTTAATTAGTTTACTTGCTTTTAGTTTCGCCTAATCTCTAGTAACGATCTTGCATAGGGTTGTTCGGCACATAAATTTTTTGATTATAGCATGGTAGATGCCTTGTTGAACCTCATGAGTGTGCCTAGGAACCCTACAATAATGAGGATGTTCACCCAATTCCCAATAACTTACTCTCACTCATCATCTGTAAAACCATACAGATGTGAGAATCAAACCTGGTAAATACATACCCTGGAGCAAGGGCTAATTGGGAAATCAGTTTTCTTTTAACAATACACAATGAAACTAAAACGTGTAAATGTTTCGAAGGGGTATTCGGGTATTCTAAGTAATGCTTCTTCCATTATCAGATTCACAACTGTAACCGTATATTTCTTTGCCATCTCTCTAAATCCCTTTATATGTCTTTAGTCATTACCTTCTGTACACCCCTTTAGGCTAAATGGTTTTCTTCCCTCCCTACCGTTCGACACCAACCTATGGTTTGGAAGAAGACTATCCAATAAGCATAATGGATGTACTCTCCTAATCCTAGGAGTACTCGTAACCTGAGAGAAGGTGAAGATAAAAGACAACTGAATAAATTTTATTCCAATTTCTTCTGACCCAGAATCCATCCCCGAACTGGAACAAGTTCCTTCTAGTTCGTATATAACCATATGATGGAGTATCAAAATAACTGTGGATCTTCATAGTGATACGGAGTGTTCTGGAGAAATACAAAGGTGATGTAGGATTGACGAAGAAATACTTGGTTTGGTCATGAATAGGAGTCACAATTTACTTTGCCTTCTTACTAATCCCTTTATTTGTCTTTAGTTAATACCTTCTGTACACCTTTTAGGCTAAATGGTTTTCTTCATTCCCTACCGTTCGGCACCTGCTTATGGTTTGGATGAAGACTATCCAATTAGCATAACAGGTGTACCGTCCTAATCCAAGGAACACTCGCAACCTGAGAGATGGTAAAAGGAAAAGACAACTGAATAGTCCTATTCGTTTTCTCCAGAACCGGAAACCATCCTCGAATAAGTTTCTTCGAGTTCGTATATAACCATACGATGGTTTTATCCAATGGACGTGGATGTTCGTTGATTGATTTAAAATTCTCGGTTCGTGTAGGTGAGAAAATGTTTAGAAATCACAACCAAAAATTATTTGACCGCAATCAATAACGGTGTCGAATGTAGCGCGTTAGTAAGTGCGGATCGTCCACAGGGAAAGTATAATCATTCGTGTTTCGAATTAGATGAGTCGAAAATTTAAAGAAAAGAAAAGAAACAATTCATGATTTGTAAATTGAAGTTCAAGAATTAGGAAAATCTAGTCTAAATCAAGAAACGATAAAATCAAGAATTGAGAATTTGTGATGATTTCTAAACCAACAATCAAAATTCGAAGTGTGGCTTGTAGGAGTAGATCGGATCTATAGATGTTATGAGATCTAATGATTACATATTCTTATCCATTAACGAATTAATACTAGATCGATGACGATTTATCGAGGTTAAGGATCTTGCGAAGAAACTAGGGTTTCCTCATCTCATCCTTTGTCCTTTCGATGAATCTCATACACAAACTATCTTCTAGTAAATTAAATGATCGATCGTTGATCTCTAGTTTTGAGCGAACACAATCAAGAAAGCATCGCATCGAAACTAAATCGTCGATCATTTGATTTACAAGAATTTACAAACGTTATAGGACTTAAGAATTGTAAAAGAATCTAAATCATCATCATTCTTTTGATCGTCTCGACTCCTTTACGAGAGGACTTTTACTCAAACATTATCACAAAGAACACATTCAAGAATCTAGATTGAATCATAATGCTTGAATTCAAAAGATAAGCAAGATAAAAGAATTGTCACCTTTATTTATATCAACAATTAGTTACAACTCTCAAGAACTACAAGAGGAAGAAACTTGATCGTTGAATTTGGCGTCGCTCGGCTCCTTGAGTCGCGGATCGGCTTGGATCACTTGCTCCGATGAAGTCCGGCGTTGCTCTCTAAAGGATCTAGGCTTCTTGCTTTGATTGAACTCGGAATTCTTGATCTTGGATTGGAATTGGAATTAGGGTTAGGGTTTTAAGGCGCAAGTCGTGTCACTCAACTTGCGGGTGGAAGATGGATGTAGAATCAACAACTTTCAACAACCAGAGCTAGGTTTCCTTTTATAGGCTTAAGAATGATTAGCTTCCTTAAGAAGCTTGGATTAGGTTAGCTTCCCTTGTAAGCTAGTTAGTTAGGTAGAAGCCTCTAGAACTAGTTAGTTAGGGTTTAGCTTCCACCTTAAGCTAGGAGGTTAGGGAGAAGGTTCTAGGCTTTTAAGGTAGTTAAGGTGAAGCTTGCTTTGGAAGCTAGGACATCATTAGCTTGTATGAGGAACCTTTCTGATCTGGCTGAAGCTTCTAGGGTTATCTGGAAATTTCCATGGCTTGCTGAGGTGTAGGCACTGAGAGAAGAATACTACAGCTGAAAAGAAGTGATGATCATGTCACGTGACCGCGGATCCGCGGCACATGTCTGCTCTAGCCGCGGATCCACGGCCATTATGGTGCCTTGATGCATCAACTTCTCTGTGGTGCTTTTTTCTGTCTTTGGGGTTATTCTCTGATGTGCTGAATCTTGTAATACCCTTTAGTTTATTGCCAGATCTCTAGTATTGGAGTTGGCGTATTTTTTATCAGCAATTTGACAATTTTGGCCTTTCTCCTGAAATTCTCTGCACAGACTTCAAAACAAGTGTTGCGCTATACAAAAATGATGCGATGCCATGATAAACACTCAATTTCCCTCAGAAATGTCGGTTTATGTATACAACACAGGTAATCTGGTATTTTACAGTTGTTTTGCTAATATGTGTAATATGCAAACCGAACACTACTAGATGAGTGCAAATGGTAGGTTAATTGACGAGTTAAAAATACATTATTTTCGACTGATTAAATTCCCCCAAACTTATTTTCGGTCGTCTCGAGCGAACTGTTTTATTTAAAAAGAGAAGGAGAAAATAAAGAAAGAGAAAAACTAACTAGCACACTTTCGTAGGCAACACGATTGCACTGAGCACGTGCAACAAGCCTTTAAACCTCTAGGTGTCCCTAGTAGGAGGAGTGTTGTCTCCTGAAGGTTTTAAGCGGATTGCACCCACAAAATCCAATAATAAAACGAAGACCGTGAAAGTTACATTTAAAGATAAGAATTATAAAAGAAAGACATTGAAAATTAGAGTTTCCAACTATGCTAGCTTTTCGGTTGTCATGAGCCCTATCTTAATAGTCATGAAAAGATGTCAGAAATCACATAACCCCTCAATAAAACATCGTCTTATTCTTCATTCCTATTTTTCTTCCAAACATCGATCATATAACCCTACGTGTGTGTAAAGAACATCCCTACACCCGGAGAATTTAATTCAAGCTAACATACTCTTGTCCATCTGCCTCAGTACTTTTTAATTAATGAATATTTAGATGAAATTGCTCACACACTTTCATGCGATCGTTAATACTTCTTTAGGTACTAACCGACTGATTACTCATGTGCTTGCTTATTTGGTGTATTTTCCTCGTCTTGCACCACCTAAGGCTTAGCAGTGACTCCCAGACCAGTTGGCCTTAGGGCACTAGGTGAAGAGGCACTCTCGCTATATATTTTTTATTGCTGCCTTGGCGATAACAAAACCAGTGTTCATTTTTCTCACCACTTTATATTTTATTCATTCATTTTTTTTATTTCTTTCATACATCGGCTTTTAGACAAGAGCATTTTAAGGTATCCTCTACTATCCCGAGTTTCAAGACGTGTGTAAGTGCGAATAGTAGGGTGTCAACGTTCAAAATGTTTGGCTTCCAGAATAGGAACTATTTTTCAGACTTATTTTTATTCTCAGATTAGTGACTTCCTTCATCTTACTAACCCTTGGGACAATGGCTCATAACTACTTCTTACTAGTTCGTTTAAGAAAACTTCTAATTTTCTTGGTTTTCTTAAATTTTTCCAATCTTTTGGATGTAATTTTTCACTATCTAATCTTTTATTATCTTATTTATGTACAAAAATATTATTATTTTTTTTGAATTTTTAAATTTTTATAGTTTTTCAAAAAAATGTTTTGTGCTTATGCAAAGTATGATGCAAATGATACGAAAATAAGCACAAACCTCCCCCAAACTTGTTTTCAACAGTGTCCTCACTGTTGCCTTCTGCTAAATCTTGAAAAACCTGTAAGCTTGGGAGAAAATTTATTAAATGGGGGCAAAATATATAAGTGAAAATCCTCCCCCAAACTTATTTTTGGCTCATCATTTTATAAAAATTTTCTTTTCAAGAGACAGATTGTACCCCCCCAAACTTGAGTTAAACAATGTTTATCTTTGAAAATCACATGAGGGGGTCAAGAATCATTGGTCGATGCCAAGCTTTGCAAAGACCGAAGGTCAACACCAACCATTCAAAAATTTTATCAATGTAGTGCTCTGCTTGGTGGAAGAAGTGGGGAAAAGGTAAGTGGTCGAATAGAATGTGTGTGCGTCTCGTATTGGAGAGACGATGCAGTAAATGTGATGGATTTCTCGCATTCTTTTTACAGTTCAGAAGAAGGGGTGGAGGTTCAATTTCATTGTTTGGGAGATGATTCATCTCAATACCCGTGTCATTCAAAAATGCGAGTTCATCAGTGAAGATCTCCTCAAAAGTCTCATCAATACCCCGAAGAATAATGTCATCACAAAGCGTGGGGTGATCTTCAGACTCTAAGAGCAGTTCATAATCAGTGTTAGTTGTTGACCCGGACAACTCGGTGGAAGAGTCCGTATGTGTATGATACAGAGTTGGGTCACACAACAACGTATGAAAAGAGTCAAGATCAGTATCATGAGGATCATCAAATTCGCTGCCGTCGACATCCATTAAGTCGATAGAATAGACCTGAGCAGTAGGTTCGGAGGGTACACTTCCCAACCTGTAAATGTTCAGCTCTATTGACTTATTCCCGAAGGATAGGGTCATAGATCCATTACGACAGTTGATGATAGCATTGGAAGTGGCCAAAAAGGGGCGACCTAAAATCACCGGAATTTGATTCTGTGGGTTCGCTACAGGCTGTGTATCAATAACAATAAAGTCCATAGGGAATAAAAATTCCCCGATTTTTATTAACACATCCTCTAGTTCACCCCTAGGTTTGGTGATTGATCGGTCGGCCATCTGGAGAGTTATGCTCGTGGGCTTTAACACTCCGATACCTAGTTGCTCATAGACTGAATATGGAAGCAAGTTAACACTAGCGCCAAGGTCAAGTAGAGTACGGTTAATGTGTTTCTCCCCAATAGAAATAAAAATGGTAGGACAGCCAGGGTCTTACGTTTTCGTGGTAATTGTTGGGGGAAAGCCGTGTCTACAGTCTTTGCCATGAATATCTTCTTGGGCACTTGAGTCTTCCTCTTCCTAGTGCACAAGTTCTTAAGAGTTTTCGCATAAGACGGAACTTGTTGGATGGCATCTAGGAGAGGGATGTTGATGTTAACTTGCTTAAACATGTCCATAATCTTCTCCATATGTGGACTCGATTTGTTAGCCCTTAACAGATTAGGATAAGGTGCTTTAGCAATAAGCGCTGGGTCCATCATAGGAGAAGGTGGTGTGAGTAGACGTGATCCCAGAAGAGAGTGGGGATCGTCTGTGGAGGACTAGAAGAGGTGGGCTGAGGTGTCGAGCCTAGAGGGAAACAGAGAATAGGCTCGTGAGAAGGCGGTGGGGTAGAAGAACTGGGGTCAGAATTAGAAGTAGAAGTGGAAGGAAAGGTTTCAGCCGGGGTATCATTGATAGATTTTTCAGTGTCATCAATCTCTTCCCCAACGTGATTGTCAAGCACTCTTCCAGATCTCAACGCGATTGTATTCACATGACGTGAATAGCCAGGATTGGGCAAAGGTTGAGATGGAAGTTTCCCTTTCTCTCTTGCACTCATTTCGGCTTTTAATTGTGCAATTTGTTCTTCCATCGATTTGATATTCTCATTTTGAGAGACAATGATCTTCATCACATTATCGAAGGAAGATTGCATTTTTGCCGTCCCTTGGATGGATTGTTTCATGAAAGTATCCAAGGTTTGTGCTAGTGCAGAGGGAATTATCAGTACCGGCTAATTGCAAAGAGTTTTTATGTGGTGCAAAAGTGTTGGCCGGATTTTGGAAGTTTTGTGACTGGTAGGGGTGCTGACTCAATTGAAGTGGTTGCTGTTGTCGTGGAGGGACCCTTTGGAAATTGTTTTGGGTTGGAACCGTGTTTTGAGATTGTGATTGGTTCCAAGCAAAGTTAGGGTGATTCCTCCAATCCTGATTATATGTGGAAGAAAATGGATCGTTTCTAGGTCTTTGAAAAGCAGCATTGGTATGCTCATGACCTTGAAATGGAGAATTCAATGGACATTCTTCCGTGAGATGTGATGGATCAGAACAACATCCACATACAGTTTTGGAGAGTGACATTTGGTTTAGGGCGGCAGCTAAAAATTTGTTTTCCATAGTCTCGAGTTTCTTTTGCATAGCTGAAATGTCAGCTTTAACTCTTATGGAAACTTCCGATTGGTTATTACCACTCCTAGACGATTGACTCACACCCTCCCACTGTAAAGATTTTTCAGCGAAATCTTTTAGGAATTTCCAAGCTTCCCCATCATCTTTGGTCATGAAGTTGCCTTGACACATTAATTCCAGGGTCTGTTTTGTGTTAGGATTAATGCCCTCATATTTGATTCTGCACAGTTCCCATATGGGGATTCCGTGATGTGGACATTGAACTAACAGATCCTTAAAGCGTTCAAGACATTTTGAGAATGTTTCATTTGGAAGCTGGGTGAATTGATTGATTTCGCTACGGACTCGAGCTGTCTTATGATTTGGGTAGAATTTCTTAAGGAATGCTTTGACGAATTCTTCCCAATTCGTAATGGAATGTGTGGTAGTGTTATACAGCCACTTCTCGGCTATATCGCACAAGGTAAATGGGAGAAGACGAAGACGCATAGCATCCACAAAAAGATGTGAAGTACCCATCATTGCGCATACATTTTCAAATTTGGTGATAAAGACATATGCGTCTTCAGACTCGAGACCGTGATATTTGGGTAGAAGGTTGATGTATTGGGGTTTAATCTGAAAATTGTCCCCGTTGGCTGGTGGAATGGAGAGACAGGTCGAAAGAGGACCTTGTGTAGGATAGCACCTCTCTTGGAGAGAGATGCGGGGTGGATTCTGCGCACCTACGGACGGCGGCAGATTAGTGGTAAAGAAGTTCGATGGAGAAGGATCCATCGAAGTGGGTGTGGTAGTGGGTAAAGAAGAAGAAAATGTAGAAATACCGACTTTTGGGGTCGATCGGGGGGACACGGACTAGACGGGCACTAGAATCCCGTGTCCGGCCGAGCTTGCACTAAAGGGTTTAGTACAAGTGGCAGTGTTGATATAATTAGGGGAAATGAATGTGATTGGTGTTTGTTTTGAAAAAGAATACGGATTTTTTTTGAAAAAAATGATGCAAATCACAACAAATGCAACAAGCAACCCTAAAATCTAGTGGTCACCTAGGTCAAAACTCTAGACCGCTCCTAACTGCCAAAAGACAAGTCGCAGGATCAATCCTCCACTGCCTCTTTGTCTCTCCTGTGGCCAGGTAAGTGGGAGGTTCTCCACTACGTAAGTAGTGGGCCTAATTAAGTAACCACTTGCCTTAGACACACTTGCCTTAGACACCACAAAAGAAACGGGGATAAACAATGGATTACCCACGGCCTTCTTCTGTCCTAAGTGAGCGCGACGGTCCTTAGAGTCATCTCTAGATTTCTTTTAGTTAATGAGGGTAAATGCGGATGCAATTTTGCGATTTTCGGGGCTTAGGAAGGGTAATGAACTCCCCACCTAATCTGGATTTGGTCTTTGCCCCTTACTTTCCTTATTAAAAATGCAAAAAACCAAGATCAAACACGCACAATTTTAGCTTTTTGCGGCGCTGCGAATTTTGCAAAGAAACTTGCAGCAACTTTGTTATTGGAGCAGACAGAGAGAGATAAGAAAGTAAAGAGAGTTACTGATCAATTTTGGAACAGTGATCTGCTTGATGAGCTGCGGAAACGCGGTGGGAGCTGCCAAATGCCGCGGAAACGCGATGAAGTATTTGGATCACTGCACAGAATTTTGTGCACAAGCTCCAGTTCACTTACACAGCTCTCTGGAATTTGTAGAAATTTTTTTCCACAGCTCCACAAGTTCCAGATTTCCTCGCAACAAATCACAACAACACGTTTAGTGTTTGTGCGAATTTTGATCTCAAAAATTATAATGGAATAAACTTTTCAACTCAGATTTCAAAAACGAACAATTAGCGCACTATCCCCGGCAACGACGCCATTTGATTGATTTAAAATTCTCGGCTCGTGTAGGTGAGAAAATGTTTAGAAATCACAACCAAAAATTATTTGACCGCAATCAATAACGGTGTCGAATGTAGCGCGTTAGTAAGTGTGGATCGTCCACAGGGAAAGTGTAATCGTTCGTGTTTCGAATTAGATGAGTCGAAAATTTAAAGAAAAGAAAAGAAACAATTCATGATTTGTATGTTGAAGTTCAAGAATTAGGAAAATCTAGTCTAAATCAAGAAACAATAAAATCAAGAATTAAGAATTTGTGATGATTTCCAAACCAACAATCAAGATTCGAAGTGTGGCTCGTAGGAGTAGATCGGATCTATAGATGTGATGAGATTTAATGATTACATATTCTTATCCATTAACGAATTGATACTAGATCGATGACGATTTATCGAGATTAAGGATCTTGCAAAGAAACTAGGGTTTCCTCATCTCATCCTTTGTCCTTTCGATGAATCTCATACACAAACTAGCTTCTAGTAAATCAAATGATCGATCGTTGATCTCTAGTTTTGAGCGAACACAATCAAGAAAGCATCGCATCGAAACTAGATCGTCGATCATTTGATTTACAAGAATTTACAAATGTTATAGGACTTAAGAATTGTAAAAGAATCTAAATCATCATCATTCTATCGATCGTCTCGACTCCTTTACGAGCGGAGTTTTACTCAAACATTATCATAAAGAACACATTCAAGAATCTAGATTGAATCATAATGCTTGAATTCAAAAGATAAGCAAGATAAAAGAATTGTCACCTTTATTTATATCAACAATTAGTTACAACTCTCAAGAACTACAAGAGGAAGGAACTTGATCGTTGAATTTGGCGTCGCTCGGCTCCTTGAGTCGCGGATCGGCTTGGATCACTTGCTCTGATGAAGTCCGGCGTTGCTCTCTAAAGGATCTAGGCTTCTTGCTTTGACTGAACTCGGAATTCTTGATCTTGGATTGGAATTAGAATTAGGGTTAGGGTTTTGAGGCGCAAGTCGTGTCACTCAACTTGCTGGTGGAAGATGGATGTAGAATCAACAA
This sequence comes from Agapanthus africanus, assembly GCA_030015575.1. NCBI lineage: Eukaryota > Viridiplantae > Streptophyta > Magnoliopsida > Asparagales > Amaryllidaceae > Agapanthus > Agapanthus africanus. The sequence continues at coordinate 821,711,167 of CM057338.1, read as the reverse complement.
CTTTCAACAACCAGAGCTAGGTTTCCTTTTATAGGCTTAAGAATAATTAGCTTCCTTAAGAAGCTTGGATTAGGTTAGCTTCCCTTGTAAGCTAGTTAGTTAGGTAGAAGCCTCTAGAACTAGTTAGTTAGGGTTTAGCTTCCACCTTAAGCTAGGAGGTTAGGGAGAAGGTTCTAGGCTTTTAAGGTAGTTAAGGTGAAGCTTGCTTTCGAAGCTAGGACATCATTAGCTTGTATAAGGAACCTTTCTGATCTGGCAGAAGCTTCTAGGGTTATCTGGAAATTGCAGTGGCTTGCTGAGGTGTAGGCACTGAGAGAAGAATACTGCAGCTGAAAAGAAGTGATGATCATGTCACGTGACCGCGGATCCGCGGCACATGTCTGCTCTAGCCGCGGATCCGCGGCCATTATGGTGCCTTGGTGCATCAACTTCTCTGTGGTGCTTTGTTCTATCTTTGGGGTTATTCTCTGATGTGCTGAATCTTGTAATACCCTTTAGTTTATTGCCAGATCTCTAGTATTGGAGTTGGCGTATTTTTTATCAGCAATTTGACAATTTTGGCCTTTCTCCTGGAATTCCCTGCACAGACTTCGAAACAAGTGTTGCGCTATACAAAAATGATGCGATGCCATGATAAACACTCAATTTCCCTCAAAAATGTCGGTTTAACTATACAACACAGGTAATCTGGTATTTTACAGTTGTTTTGCTTGTATGTGTAATATGCAAACCGAACACTACTAGATGAGTGCAAATGGTAGGGAAATTGACGTGTTAAAAATACATTATTTTCGACTGATCATTCATTGTAATACGAGGTGTTCTGGAAAAAAGGGTAAAAGTAGGAGTGGCAATGAGGTATGCAACTCAGACAATCCAAAAGCTAGTGTTTTAAGAAAGTTCGGTTAACTTGGTCACTGAGTCATAGTCAAGGGTCGGGTCATGGTCGCTGCCAAAGAGAGAGAGAGAAAAGAAACACTCAGCATGCAATCTAACCTAGATCAGAATGATTATCAATTTATCTAATCAGGAAACCTCCCACTGTAACTTCAAATTCTCCTCCAAACCTGAAAGAAGAATTAGTCGGGATCACTCGAGGAGTAAACTAACTCATCAGTGGGAATCGGGATCCAACTATCATCGCATGATAACGTGATGGAATTTTTGGAGATAGTGCCCTCAGAGTCAATTATTGGATCACATGTATGTGATTACAATGATTGAGAGAGGACCTATACCGGTAGGACAGTCTTACTCAAGATGATAATATGCTATATGGTTTATCTTTATCATCGTGTACCGCTTTAGGTGACCTTACAGGTCACTATTGCGCGTTGATAAAGCCCCTAGGATTCTTGCTTGACTGCCAGCAGTATGAGAGCGATCATATACGTGGGAGCTGGGGTCTATAAGCACATCCTTAAAAGGTCCCTAGTCGAGGGAGTTTCGAGACAGGGGCATCGATACTCCAGAGTAGACTAGTGTATACAGTCGAGACCCCGACGAGGGGCGGTGGCCGGTCTCATAAGCCACTGGTGTCAGTTGGTTCACTTAAGATGTATACATGTGCTCATTGGGTTATGAGTACACCGAACAGGACTCACCAGGAACATGCTAGTTGGTCTTATACCCGACGTCAGATAGCAGTTCCCTGGTGACATGTATATAGGTTAGTTCATCGACCTGAGATCGTCATTTGTCTCATGTGAGTTCCTACTGTACTTTGATTACTACCCTACCACGCTCAAAGGAGATGTGCAAACAAGTTTTAGTTGGGTACAGTCCCGAGTCACATGGAGGCAGTGAGCGGATCTTCAGGGGTTCGTCTCTCCCGGTATTGGGGGTGAGATCGCACTATGTCTAGGACAGCCATTACACGAAATCCTTGGCCAAGGCAGGAGATTTACTGGTAGGTATTTCAGTAGTATCTCAGGGTGTTCTGGGCTACACTCCGACACGACTTGTACCGCTTTTGGGGGTCTGACTTTTACCAACCCCCTAGGCCCGCCATGCGATGCTCATAGACGAACGGACCGGACTGTACGGATATTGTCACTGACAGGCTCGGTAGGGTGTCAGGATGAGTTCGCTCATCGACGTCCCTTTTGGTCAATAGCTGGTAGCCCGTCACGTATGGCTAATACCTCTGACGCACTAGTGGTTAAATCCACAGCCAAAGTATTGACGAGTCTTTAGAGTCCCCCACAGACAGTTTCTCAAGTTTCGGGAGAAACGCTGCAGAGGCCGTATGGAGATATGGTAGGGTTCAATCAAATACGTGCGGTATTGCACGGATCATGATCGGACGGACAATATTAGCGGGCTTTGGTTTAAGCCGGATCCTAGTATTGTACAGTGTTATTCGGTCGGAATACAAATGCTGGTATGTATATATAGTCGCGGGGTTTTCCTGTAATTTATTACGGGATCATTTTTCTGAAGTTGCCAGTTTGCTTTCTGTTTCGTCCATTTTCCTTTGTTTCCTTTCTTTGGCTGAAAATTGGTGGAGGGGGTTATTTGCAATTGTGCAAAGAAGAAGACTTTTTATGCATCATGATGGTTTCATGATGGTGCACCATCTATTGACTTCATTGGTTCATCATTGCTTGACTTTGCTTGATGGTGATGGGATATGATTAGGTGATGGAGTGGGGTTTTGGTAGTAATGATTATTCCTCATGATCATCTCTTTTCTCTTCCTTGTATTATTTTCTCTCCTCTCCTTTTCACTAAGAGATGGTGGCCGGCCATTCTTGAGGGGTGAGGGGAATTCATTTTTGTTGAGAGGAAAAATGTTGATCTCAATTTCTTTGCATGCTACATATTCCTCACCTCTCTCCATAGTTCATTTCCTCCATCAATTGGAAACTTCAAACCTCAATGAGACAAAGCTTTCTACACTTCATCTACAGTATCCTTGGACACGTCGACTCGCCAACTTCGTACTCGAGTTGCCTCGGTCCAGAGGTGGGAGCCCGTAAAAGAACCCGGCGATGTGGTGCCCTTCCGACGAGGAGATGAAGACCGGAGATTCCGCGGGGAGATCGGGACGACGACGAGAAGACCGAAGGACACGGATCGCTCGGTATATCTCTCTACCCTTCTCTAGTTAGCTAGGAGTAGGTTAATGGCCCGATCCGGAATTTTAGTGCGCGGTGGTGCCGGTTTTAAAGTTTAAAGAAAAGTATCGTTTCCGCATTTTGGCCTCGGATTGACGGCCGGGGCGCCGCCGTGCACTTACACTGGTATCAGAGCCACGCCATTAACCTAGTCTAGCTTGCTCTATTGTGTTTAAAACATCGATCGAACAAACATCCCAAAACTGCATTTTCAAAGTATCAGTTTTCTGTCGAAATTTTTTTAGCTCGAAATTTTTTTCTGTGTGTTGCAGAAATACAGGCAGGGTTTTTAATGGAATCTGGGAAAATTTCGTGGAGTGATCTTCCTCTTTAGCCGCGGAACCGCGGCCTTACCCCTACTTTGGCTGCGGTTCCGTCGCAGTAAATAAGAAACACTGCACAAAATTTCTTCCAGTGATTCTTGAGTTGAAAATAGGGGTTTTGGAATATTCTGTTTGGGCCCATATTTTCTTTGTGTGCTACAGTTGTGCTTGGGGCCCACTTCTGGAAATTCAGTCGATCGAAAATTTTAAACATGTTAGTTCACAGTATTTACATTATATCTGCGACCGTGAATGTCACTTGATCGGTATATCCTGTCTAACTGCTATAGCCCTTTTAGACGGATTTGCAAACGTGACATTCATGTTGATGTTCTGTATTGTGCTGTGATGTTGCGGATTGTCATGGTGGATAGCCTGGATGCAATGGTAGTACAGTTTGGTTTATTATGTACATTTGATATTGCGGGGCGAGCGTCCGACATGTGGACTGCCGTCACTGCCCGTTTGTATATTATTCTTTTAGGGCACGACCGGGCTGAGGCCGATGTACTCGTTGTATATATTTTACTTTCTGTACTAGGATTATCCCAAGGTGGGGTGAACGGATAGCCGGGTTCTAGAGGGAAACGGGCCCGCATCTCATGGCGTTGAGACGGAGGGGGCTTCACTTTAGAATTGGCGGGCTATTCGCCGTACTCGTAGGGGGTACAGGTTGACCCAAGGAGGGGTGCCCAAGTTACCGGATTCCGTGAAGTGCTGGGTGGTCCATTCACGTTGCTGAAGGGGGCTGCCTCGCTTCAGGTTTTGGCGGGTAATTGCCGCGCCCGTAGGGGTCTAGGATTTCATTGCACAGGCTATCCACACGACCAGGGGAACGTCGGGTTTCAGTAGCGGCTCTATGAAACCCGGGGATCCCAGATATCTGTATTGTTCTGTGATGCTTATTACATTTCTGTGATGTTGCATTTTATCACGCCATGAGCGAATATTATATATTGATATATATATACTAGTAGATGTTGTATATGTTTTGCATCCGCGCTAGTCCAGTCCCCGCTCTGTCGTTAGTTAAGTAACCTAACAGGTAATGACGGGACCCAGTGGCGAATGCGGATGGCATATACGTACATCATTATTTTTGTTCTTTATTGGTGTGATCAATTGATGGGACTGCATTGATTCGGATCAATGCAAGCTAAACAAACCTATTCTGATGTTGTTGGAACAATTTTCAAAAAGCTGTTACTGCAAGAACGTTCACTTTTGTTTTGCATCGTGGTATTCAGTTGGAATATCCTGTACCTCAGTCGACGAGGCAAGGGCCGAGAATCCTTCACCGGGAGTGACCCCTTAGACAGAAGTTTGCGTCAGGGTAATAACTTCACTATAGCCGATTACTTTTGCTTTGCATCGTGGTATTCAGTTGGAATATCCCGCACCTCATTCTACAGGGAAAGAGCCGAGATCCCTTCACCGGGAATGACCTCTTTAGCAATGGTTTTCGTCACTATATTTTTTATAAAAAGCTATCCAGTTCCTTCAACGATATCAAGTTCATTACGTTAAAGGTTTTTCGCCAAAAACCATTCGTAGCCCTCCATCGTTTCAGACAGGTAGCACGTAGTATTCATGCTATGATTGTTGACCTTCGTCAAGGCATAGTGAATGGTAGCTGCTTGTTACCTTTCTGTTGCATAGATAGATGCGTTGGTTTGGGACAGTCTTATAGCCTTGTTGACCTTCTTCAAGGGCTTGTACGGGTGGGTTCACATTAACCTGGACAATGACGAGTAGAACTTGACATGTGACTTATGATTTGTTGACCTTCGTCAAGGTCATAAGAGCATGGGGCAAAAATCACATCGGGAGTTTCTAAAGAAACTGAAACTTGCCAGATATGCGCATACCTTCTGGAGTGTGATAACGTGAGCGGATTCCGTCACGTTATCATGCGATGATAGTTGGATCCCGATTCCCACTGATGAGTTGGTTTACTCCTCGGGTGATCCCGACTAATTCTTCTTTCAGGTTTGGGGAAGAATCTAACGTTACAGTGGGAGGTTTCCTGATTAGATAAAGTGATAACCATTCTGATCTAGGTTAGAGTGCACGCTGAGTGTTTCTTTTCTCTCTCTCTTTGGCAGCGACCATGACCCGACCCTAGACTACGACTCAGTGACCAAAATTAACCGAACCTTCTTAAACACTGGCTTTTGGATTGTCAGAGTTGCAAACCTCATTGCCACTCCTACTTTTACCTTTTTCTCCAGGACACCCCGTATTACTACGAACGTCCACTTCCATTGGACAAAACCATCGTATGGTTATATACGAACTCGAAGGAATTTATTCGAGGATGGTTTCCGGTTCTGGAAGAAACGAATAAGACTATTCAGTTGTCTTTTCCTTTTACCTTCTCTCAGGTTGCGAGTGCTCCTTGGATTAGGGGACAGTACACCTATTACGCAAATTAGATAGTCTTCTTCCAAACCATAGGTAGTGCCGACCGGTAGGGAATGAAGAAAACCAATTAGCCTAACGATAGTGTACAGAAGGTATTATGTAAAGACAAATAAAGGGATTAGAAGGAGGGCAAAGTAAACTGCGACTGCTATTCACGACCAAACCAAGTATTTCATTACCACTCCCACTTCACCTTTGTATTTCTCCAGAACACTCCGTATCACTATGAAGATCCAGAGTTTTTTGGATACTCCATCGTATGGTTATATACGAACTCGAAAGGAACGTGTTCCAGTTCGGGGATGGATTCTGGTTCAGGAGAAATAGGAATAAGGTTTATTCATTTGTCTTTTATTTTCACCTTCTCTCGCATTGCGAGTGCTCCTAGGATTAGGACAGTACACGTATTACGCTTATTGGATAGTCTTCTTCCAAACCATAGGCTGATGCCGAACGATAGGGAAGGAAGAAAACCATTTAGCCTAAGAGGATGTACAGAAGGTAATGACTAAAGACATATGAAAGGATTTGGAGAGATGTCAAAGAAATATACGGTTACAGTTATGAATCTGGATAATGGAAAAGGCATTACTAGGAATACCCGCATACCCCATCGAAACATTTCAATGTTTCAGTTTCACCGTGTACTGTTAAAAGAAAACTGATTCCCCAATTAGTCCTTACTCCAGGGTATGTATTTACCAGGTATGATTCTCACATCTGTATGGTTTTACAGATGATGAGTGGGAGTAAGATATTAAGAATTGGGTGATTATCCTCATTATTTCGGGATTCGTTGTAATTGGTGATATTTGAGGAAATCACATGGGCTGTTTGCCGGACGGCAAATATTTGGTTTTGAATATCCGCTGTTATGCACCAATTTCAAATTGATATATCTGTACGTCTATTTTTATAGAGTGAGATATACCTTTCTGAAATTATGTCCATGACATTTACCTATACCAGTGGATGGTTAGGTAAGGAGCATTAAACAGCGGTGTAATTCTTCTTAACCATAAGTACAGTTTTCAACCTACGACACACAGGGTTTGAGTTATTAGACTCAGGGGACTTATACAGAGTATTGTATGTTGTCCAGTGTCCATTAGGACAGAGGGGTTGGTCCTCGTACTATATTCGGTTTACTTATGACTTCTCTAGTTCTTAGACAAGTGTTTCGTAGAAACACAAGGTCTGAGTTTTGAGAAGTTATAGGTATATGAATAAAGTAGAGAACCAGGTATTGCCAGTATCGGGATTCTTCAAGGTGATCGAAGATATAGATATTTGTGTATGGTATTCAGTTGATAGTAATGATTAAAAGAAAGTTGTTTCTCTTTCAGGTTACTCATAATTGGAAGCATTCCTAAGTTGAGTAACGCTGATCGGCCTCTTTCCATTTAGTTGACATGCACTAGAGACAGCTGCATGATTTGAATCTGGTTCAATTAAATCAGTGCCTCTATTTCTATATTGGATATAGAACAGTTCATATCTTAACAATGTTAAGGTATGGGGAGTTGTCCGGCTTATGCTTAAAACCAGACTCTGGATAACTCAAGGCACGTTTCTGTAATGGCTGTTTATGGGTTGACCCATGCTATGACGAGGGTTGACTTTCTACCATCTGGAAGATCAATAGTGATATTGTTCTTAACTCGCCACAGTTTTAAATAAAAATGGATTTTTTCAGAAAACAGTAGTGGGAGTATGGTAGAACTGGAAGTGATTCCAGAACCGCAAACAATTACTGAAAGTTTGATAAGAACCTAAAGATTCAATCTGATTTAACATTCCATTGGCCACTCCGCAGATATGGTGGGTAACCTCAGGCACCCGAGAGGTACTCCGGTAGCCTCAAGGACGGTGGCAGGGAGGTTCTTGTTTACCCAGACTTGCCATTGTTGTTGTTCCAGACTATGAGACCCGGCAGGAGGATGAGTATAGCGTCGTTCTGAATTGGTTTTAGAAGCGTACGTGTATATTACTCTGCCAGAAGGTTGTCGTAGTCAGTGGGAGCAGCGGAAGCATAGTGGACAAGTGGCTTATGTCTATTTATCGACTAAAGCAGATATAGCGGAGATAGATCATCTATTTCTGATGTGACAGTCATAGGTTTGACTTCATCAGAATAGGGGATGGATCTGTTAAGAAGGTAGTATGGTGTGATGTCCTGGTATCTGGATGACATACACAGAGTAGGAAGTAATATTCCTATACTACGATCGGTTATACTTTGGTTGTTACACAGTGGTTTCTCCACATAGGAATTGGGTATTATATCAGACATTCTGGTTACTAGATCTATGGTTTTAGATCTAGATTTAGGAAGTGTCCCAATCAGGGTACTTAGACAGCATTCTGAAGGTGTTTTAGAATGGACGACTCCAGGCACGGTAGTGTATCTGCAGGTGATGGGGTCACCCTCTCTAAAGGTGTCTTATAGACTAAAGGGGAGAGGGATGTACATGATCGGCAGATCACTTGCTTAGGCAATTGAGTTGATCATGAGATGTCAAGTACCACACCAGATGTTGTTTTTGCAGTAGATGCAATAAGTTGATATTGATCCAATCCTGGAGGAACATTCGGAAGCAGTTTTAGAACATAAGTGAATGTTCCAGGGATATGATAACGACAGCCCCATTCGGGAGACAGTTATCATTCCAGGCTTCCAAGGTGACCTGGATGACAGAGTGACTGTCAGAGTTATAGTTTTCCCTCTGACGAGGGGCAGTATTTTGGACAGGTGGTCTAAGGGGATACTGAGAGAGGCATGACGCAGGATACTGATTAAGTTTAGTTGACAATACAGTCTAAGAAGTTTAGATTTGGTGTTCATTTATGAGCTAGGTCACATCAGATATCCAGACATATTCTAAGACAGGTATTGCTCATTTCGGGAGATGGCTTTCTCCGCGAACTTAAGATAAAGAGAGACATAGAAAGAAACATCAGAGCGGATCCACTAACTGAGGCTATTCCTCGAACACAATAGTTTCGCAAACATGCTTTGTGAGACTGATTAGTAGAGGAGTTGGGTGTTCGGTATCACACGGGTTGTGAGTATGCGACATCGCAATAATTAGCCTTGAGTGCAAGTGGGAGATTGTTGGAGATTGTGCCCTCAGAGTCAATTATTGGATCACAGGCACGTGATTGCAATGATTGAGGGAGGACCTATACCGGTAGAACAGTCTTACTCAAGATGATAGTATGCTATCTGGTTTATCTTTATCATCGTGTACTGCTTTAGGTGACCTTACATGTCACTATTGCGCGTTGATAGAGCCCTTAGGATTCTTGCTTGACTGCCAGCAGTATGAGGGCGATCATATACGTGGGAGCTGGGGTCTATAAGCACATCCTTAAAAGGTCCCTAGTCGAGGGAGTTTCGAGACAGGGCATCGATACTCCAGAGTATACTAGTGTATACAGTCGAGACCCCGACGAGGGGCGGTGGCCGGTCTCATAAGCCACTGGTGTCAGTTGGTTCACCTAAGATGTATACAGGTGCTCATTGGGTTATGAGTACACCGGACAGGACTCCCCGGGAACATGCTAGTTGGTCTTATACCTGACGTCAGATAGCAGTTCCCTGGTGACATGTGTACAGGTTAGTTCATCGACCTAAGATCGTCATTTGTCTCGTGTGAGTTCCCACTGTACTTTGATTACTACCCTACCACGCTCAAAGGAGACGTGCAAACAGGTTTTAGTTGGGTACAGTCCCGAGCCACATGGAGGCAGTGAGCGGATCTTCAGGGGTTTGTCTCTCCCGGTATTGGGGGTGAGGTCGCGCTGTGTCTAGGAGAGCCATTACATGAAGTCCTTGGCCAAGGCAGGAGATTTACTGGTAGGTATTCCAGTAGTATCTCAGGGTGTTCTGGGCTACACTCCGACACGACTTGTACCGCTTTTGGGGGTCTGACTTTTACCAATCCCCTAGGCCCGCCATGCGATGCTTATAGATAAATGGACCGGACTATACGGATATTATCACTGACAGGCTCAGTAGGGTGTCAGGATGAGTTCACTCATCGATGTCCCTTTTGGTCAATAGCTGGTAGCCCGTCACGTATGGCTAATACCTCTGACGCGCTGATGGTTAAATCCACAGCCAAAGTATTGGCGAGTCTTTAGAGTCCTCCACAGACAGTTTCTCAAGTTTCGGGCGAAACGCTGTAGAGGCCGTATGGAGATATGGCTGGGTTCAATCATATACGTGCGGTATTGCATGGATCATGATCGGACGGACAATACTAGCGGGCTTTGGTTTAAGCCGGATCCTGGTATTGTATAGTGTAGATTTTGTCTCATTGCATTTGTATTCGGTTGGAATACAAATGCGGGTATGCATATACAGTCGCGGGGTTTTCCTGTAATTTATTACGGGATCGTTTTTCTGAAGTTGCCAGTTTGCTTTCCGTTTCGGCCATTTTCCTTTGTTTCCTTTCTTTGGCTGAAAATTGGTGGAGGGGGTTATTTTCAATTGTGCAAAGGAGAAGACTTTTTATGCATCATGATGGTTTCATGATGGTGCACCATCTATTGACTTCATTGGTTCATCATTGCTTGACTTTGCTTGATGGTGATGGGATATGATTTGGTGATGGAGTGGGGTTTTGGTAGTAATGATTATTCCTCATGATCATCTCTTTTCTCTTCCTTGTATTATTTTCTCTCTCTCTCCTTTTCACTAAGAGATGGTGGCCGTCCATCCTTGAGGGGTGAGGGGAATTCATTTTTGTTGAGAGGAAAAATGTTGATCTCATTATCTTTGCATGCTACATATTCCTCATCTCTCTCCATAGTTCATTTCCTCCATCAAATGGCAACTTCAAACCCCAATGAGACAAAGCTTTCTACACTTCATCAACAGTACCCTTGGGCACGTCGACTCGCCAACTTCGTGCTCGAGTTGCTGTAAGTGCACGGCGGCGCCCCGGCCGTCGATCCGATGCCGGAATGCGGAAGCGGTGAATAACTTAAATTTTTGCGGACTTAGCAAACCGGCACCACCGCGCACTAAACACCCGGATCGTAACCATTAACAAGTCTAAGCTAACAGAAGATGGGTTAGAGATATACCGACGATCCAAGTCCTCCGGTCTTCTCGTCATGGTCCCGATCTCCTGCGGAAAAGTCCCGTCTCCTCCTCGTCGCCGGAAGTGCACCACATCGCCTACTTTGTTTACGGGCTCCCACCTCAATGCCGAGGCAACTCGGGCACGAAGCCGGCTACTCGACGTGCCCAAGATTTGCTGTAGAATATAATGTGGATTACATGTCTCATTTGGGATTATGGAGTTGCCATTTGTGGAGGAATAGAAGTGAACTTTTTGGAGAGGGAGTTGTAGGGATTTCTCAAAAAACTCAAGATACAAAATTTCCTTCCATATGAAAATGAAATCCCCTCTCCCATAAGGAATGGACGGCCCCCCTCAATATTGGTGTGATTGGAGAGAGAGAGAGAATGGCTTGAACAATAATGCAAAGAAAAATGATGGCTTGAAAAGTCCAACACTCAACAACCATCTCTTCTCCCATCATCACAACCAAAGTCAAGAAATCATGAAAACAAAGTCAAGAAGTCAAGGTAAGGTGCAACCATGATGAAGTCAAAAAGTCAAGTGATCATGACACAAGAATATGCAAAGAACCCCCTCCACAAATGCCTATTTGCAACAATGCAAATAAACCCTCCTCCACCAAACTTCGGCCAATGAACGGAACAATGGAAATTGGCCGAAACGGAAAGCAAACTGGCAACTCCAGAAAACTGGTCCCGTAATAAATTACGGGAAAACCCCGATACTGTGCATACACACCCGCATCTGTATTTCGACCGAAATACAAATGCAATGAGACAAAATCCACACTGTACTATACTAGGATCCGGCTTATACCAAAGCCGGCTAGTAAAATCCGTTCGATCCTGATCCGTGCAATACCGCACGTATCTGATCAAACCCTGCCATATAACCATACGGCCTAAAGTACAGACTGTCCGATCCTGATCCGTGCAATACCGCACGTATCTGATCGGACCTTGCCATATCTCCATACGGTCTCTACAACCTTTCGCCCGAAAGCTGAGTAACTGAATGTGGGGGACTCTAAAGACTCATCAACACCTTGGTTGTGGATTTAACCACTAGCACGTTAGAGGTATAAGCCAATACGTAACGGGCCACCAGGTACTGACTAAAAGGGACGTCTGTGAGCGAACTCAGCCTGACTCCCTACTGAGCCTGTCAGTGACAATATCCGTGCAGTCCGGTCCGTTCGTCTATGAGTATCGCATGGCGGGCCTAGGGGGTTGGTAAAAGTCAGACCCCCAAAAGCGGTACAAGTCGTGTCGGAGTGTAGCCCAGAACACCCTGAGATACTACTGGAATACCTACCAGTAAATCTCCTTGCCTTGGCCAAGGACTTTGTGTAATGGCTCTCCTAGACACAGCACGACCTCACCCCCAATACCGGGAGAGACGAACCCCTGAAGATACGCTCACTGCCTCCATGTGGCTCGGGACTGTACCCAACTAAAACCTGTTTGCACGACTCCTTTGAGCCGTGGTAGGGTAGTAATCAAAGTACAGTGGGAACTCACACGAGACAAATGACGATCCCCAGGTCGATGAACTAACCTGCACACATGTCACCAGGGAACTGCCATCTGACGTCTGGTATATGACCAACTAGCATGTTCCCGGCGAGTCCTGTCCGGTGTACTCATAACCCAATGAGCACCTGTATACATCTTAGGTGATCCAACTGACACCAGTGGCTTGTGAGACCGGCCACCGCCCCTCGTCGGGGTCTCGACTGTATACACTAGTCTACTAATGGAGTATCGATGCCCGGTCTCGAAACTCCCACGACTAGGGACCTTTTAAGGATATGCTTGTAGACCCCCAGCTCCCACTTATATGATCGCCCTCATACTGCTGGTGGTCAAGCAAGAATCCTAGGGGCTCTATCAACGTGTAATAGCGACGTGTCAGGTCACCTAAAGCAGTACACGATGATAAAGGTAAACCAGATAGCATACTATCATCCCGAGTAAGACTGTCCTACAGGGATAGGTCCTCCCTCAATCATTACAATCACGTACCTGTGACCTAATAATTGACTCTGAGGGCACTATCTCCAACAATCTCCCACTTGCACTCAAGGCTAATTATTGCGATGTCGCATACTCACAGCCCGTGTGATACCGAACATCCAACTCCTCTACTAGTCAGTCTCACAAAGCTCGTTTGCGGAACTATTGCGTTCGAGGAATAGCCTCAGTGAGTGGATCCGCTTAGTTGTTTCTTTCTATGTCTCTCTATATCTCAAGTTCGCGGAGAAAGCCATCTCCCGAAAAGAGCAATACCTGTCTCAGAATATGTCTGGATGTCTGATGGGACCTAGCTTATAAATGAACTCCAAATCCAAACTTCTTAGACTGTATCGTCAACTGAACTTAATCAGTATCCTGCGCGCCATGCGTCCCTCAGTATTGCCTTGGACCACCTGTCCAAAATACTGCCCCTCATCAGAAGGAAAACTATAACTCTGACAACCTCCTTGTCGTCCATGTCACCTTGGAAGCCTGGAATGATAACTGTCTCCTGAATGAGGCTGTCGTTATCATCTCCCTAGAACATCCACTTATGTTCTAAAACTGCTTCCAACTGTTTCTCCAGGATTGGATTAATGTCAACTTATTGCATCTAGTGCAAGAACAATATCTGGTGTGGTACTTGACATCTCATGATTGACTCAATTGCCTAAGCAAGTGATCTGCCAATCATGCACATCCCTCTCCCCTTTAGTCTGTAAGACACCTTTAGAGAGGGTGACTCCATTGCCTGCAGGTACACTACCGTGCTAGGAGTCGTCCATTCTAAATACTCTTAGAATGCTGTCTAAGTGCCCAGATTGGGAAACCACCTAAATCTAGATCTAAGACCATAGATCTAGTAACCAGTATGTCTGATATAAAATCCATTTCCTTTGTGGAGAAACAACTGTGTAACGACCAAAGTATAACCGATCGTAGTGTAGGAGTTTCTTTTCCTACTCTGTGTATATCATCCAAATACCAGGACATCACACCCTACTACCTTCTCAACAGATCCATCACCTATTCTGATGAAGTCAAACCCATGACTGTCACGTCAGAAACAGATGATCTATCTCCGCTATATCTGCTTTAGTCTATAAATAGACATAAGCTACCTGTCCACCAATGCTTCCGCTGCTCCCACTGACTACGACAACCCTCTGGCAGAGTCATATAGACGTGCACTTCTAAAACCAGTTTAGAACGACGCTATACTCATCCTCCCGCCGGGTCTCGCAGCCTGGAACAACAGCAATGGTAATTGTGGGTAAACAAGAACTTCCCTGTCACCGTCCTTGAGGCTACCGGAGTACCTCTCGGGTGCCTGAAGTTACCCACCTTATTTGCGGAGTGGCCAATGGAATGTCAATCCAGATTGAATCTTTAGGTTCCTTATCAAATCTTCAGTAATCGTTTGTGGTTCTGGAATCACTTCCAGTTCTACCATACTCCCACTACTGTTTTTCTGAAAAAAATCCATTTTTAATAAAACTGTGGCGAGTCTAGAACAATATCGCTATTGTTTATCCAGATGGTAGAAAATCAACCCTCGTCATAGCCTGGGTCAACCCACAAACAGCCATTACAGAAACGTGCCTTGAGTTGTCCCGTGTCTGGTTTTAATCATAAACCGGACAACTCCCCGTACCTTAACATCGTTAAGATATGAACTGTTCTATATCCAATATAGAAACAGAGGCACTGATTTAATTTAACCAGATTCAAATCATGCAGCTGTCCCCAGCGCATGTCAACTAAATGGAAGGAGGCCGATCAGCGTTACTCAATTTAGGAATGCTTCCAATTATGAGTAACCTGAAAGAGAAGCAATTTCTCTTAATCATTACTATCAACTGAACACCATACACAAGTATCTACATCTTCGATCACTTTGAAGAATCCCGATACTTGTGACACCTGGTTCTCCACTCTATTCAAATACCAATAACTTCTCCAAATTCGGACCCTGTGTTTCCACGAAACACCTGTCTAAAAACTAGAGAAGTCATAAGTAAACTGAATGTAGTACGAGGACCAACCCCTCTGTCCTGATGGACCCTGGACAACATACAATACTCTGTATAAGTCCCTTGAGTCTGATAACTCATTCACTGTGTGTCGTAGGTTGAAAACTGTACTTATGGTTAAGAAGAATTACACCGCTGTTTAATGCTCCTTACCTAACCATCCACTGATATAGGTAAATGTCGTAGACATAATTTCAGAAAGGTATATCTCACTCTATGAAAATAGACGTACAGATATATCAATTTGAAATTGGTGCATAACAGCGGATATTCAGAACCAAATATTTGCCGACCGGCAAACAGCCCAGGTGATTTCCTCAAATATCACTGATTACAACGAATCCCGATATAATGAGGATAATCACCCAATTCCCAATAACTTACTCCCACTCATCATCTGTAAAACCATACAGATGTGAGAATCGTACCTGGTAAATACATACCCTGGAGTAAGTATCTAATCGGGAAATCAGTTTTCCTTTAACATTACACAGTGAAACTGATACATTGAAATGTTCCGATGGGGTATTCTGGTATTCCTAGTAATGCCTCTTCCAGATTCACGACTGTAACCGTAGAGTTCCCTGCCACCTCTCCAAATCCCTTCATATGTCTTTAGTCTTTACCTTCTGTACACCCCTTTAGGCCAAATGGTTTTCTTCATTCCCTACCGTTCGGCACAAGCCTATGGTTTGGAAGAAGACTATCCAATAAGCATAATGGGTGTACTGTCCCAATCCTTGGAACACTCGCAATGAGAGAGGGTGAAGATAAAAGACAACCGAATAAACCTTATTCCTATTTCTCCTGAACCAGAATCCATCCCCGAACTGGAACGAGTTCCTTTCGAGTTCGTATATAACCATACGATGGATTATCCAATAAAATGGGATCTTCGTAGTGATACGGAGTGTCCTGGAGAAATACAAAGGTGATGTGGGAGTGGTAACGAAATATTTGGTTTGGTCGTGAATATCTGTTGCAATTTACTTTGCCCTCTTACTAATCCTTTGCTTTGTCTGAACTTAATACCTTCTGCACACCATCGTCATGCTAATTGGTTTTCTCCATTCCCTACCGGTCGGCACCAGCCTAAGGTTTGGAAGAAGACAATCCAATTTGCGTAACAAGTGTACTACCCCTAAACCAAGGAGTACTCGCAACCTGAGAGAGGGTAAAAGGAAAAGACAACTGAATAATCCTATCCGTTTTCTCCAGAACCGGAAACCATCCTCAAAAAAATTCTTTCGAGTTCGTATCTAACCATACGATGGTTTTGTCCAATGGAAGTGGACGTTCGTAGTAAAACGGGGTGTCCTGGAGAAAAGGGTAAAAGTAGGAGTGGCAATGAGGTTTGCAACTCTGACAATCCAAAAGCCAGTGTTAAGAAGGTTCGGTTAACTTGGTCACTGAGTCATAGTCTTAGGGTCGGGTCAATGGTCGCTGCCAAAGAGAGAGAGAAAAGAAACACTCAGCGTGCACTCTAACCTAGATCAGAATGGTCACCAATTTATCTAATCTGGAAACCTCCCACTGTACCTCAAATTCTCCTCCAAACCTGAAAGAAGAATTAGTCGGGGTTACCCGAGGAGTAAACTAACTCATCAGTGGGAATCGGGATCCAACTATCATTGCATGATAACGTGACGGAATCCGCTCACGTCAACACACTCCAGAAGGTATGCGCATATCTGGCAAGTTTCAGTTCTTTTGAAACTCCCGATGTGTTTTCTGCCCCATGCTCTTATGACCTTGACTAAGGCCAACAAATCATAAGTCACATGTCAAGTTCTACCCGTCATTGTCCAGGTTGATTTGAACCCACCCGTACAAGCCCTTGACTAAGGCCAACAAGGCTATACGACTGTCCCAAAACAACGCATCTATCTATGCAGCATATGAATACCCAATAGCTACCAAACACTGTGCCTTGACTAAGGCCAACAAACACAGCTTGAATACTATTGACCACCCATATGAAACGACGGAGGGCTACGAATGGTTTCTGGCGAAAACCTTTAACGTAAAGAACTTGATATCGTCGAAGGAACGGATAGCTTTTTTTAAAAATATAGTGACGAAAACCATTGCTAAAGAGGTCACTCCCTGTGAAGGGATCTCGGCTCTTTCCCCGTAGAATGGGGTGCAGGATATTCCAAATGAATACCGCGATGCAAAGCAAAAGTAATCGGCTATAGTGAAGTTAATGCCCTGACGCAAACTTCTGTCCAAGGGGTCACTCCCGGTGAAGGGATCTCGGCCCTTGCCTCGTCGACTGAGGAGCAGGATATTCCAACTGAATACCACGATGCAAAACAAAAGAGAACGTCCTTGCAATAACAGCTTTTTGAAAAGTGTTCCAACAACATCAGATTAGGTTTGTTTTTAACTTGCATTGATCCGAATCAATGCAGTCCCATCAATTGATCACACCACAAAGAACGAAAATATACTGATGTACGTATATGCCATCCGCATTCGCCACTGGGTCCCGTCATTACCCGTTAGGTTAGCTAACTAACGACAGAGCGGGGACTGGACTAGCGCGGATGTAAAACATATACAACATCTACTAATATATATACCAATATATTATATTCGCTCAAGGCGTGAATAAAATGCAACATCACAGAAATGTACAGCATCACAGAAACAATACAGATATCTGGGATCCCCGGGTTTCACAGAGCCGCTGAAACCCGACGTTCCCCTGGTCGTGTGGATAGCCTGTGCAATGAAATCCTAGACCCCTACGGGCGCGGCAAGTTACCCGCCAAAATCTGAAGCGAGGCAGCCCCCTTCAGCAACGTGAATGGACCACCCAGCACTTCACGGAATCCGGTAACTTGGGCACCCCTCCTGGGTCAACCTGTACCCCCTACGAGTGCGGCGAATAGCCCGCCAATCCTAGAGTGAAGCCCCCTCCGTCTCAATGCCATGAGATGCGGGCTTGTTGCCCTCCAGAACCCGGCTATCCGTGCACCCCTCCGCGGGGCAATCCTAGTACAGAAAGTAAAATATACATACACCGGGTACATCGACCGCAACCAGGTCGTGCCCCAAAATAATAATACAAACAGGCAGTGACGGCAGTCCACATGTCGGACGCTCGCCCCGCAATATCAAATGTACATAATACCACCACAACTGTACTAGCATTGCATCCAGGCTATCCCCACGACCGATCCGCAACATCACAGCAAAAACATCAACGTGAAAGTCACGTTCGCAAATCCGTCTAACCGGGCTATAGCAGTTAGACCGGATTTACCGATCAAGTGACATTCACGGTCGCAGATATAATGTAAATACTGTGAAAAATGTGTTTAAAATATCCGATCAATCAAAATTTTAACAAGTGGGCCCCAAAGCAATACTGTAGCAGTTAAAGAAATTCTGGGCCCAATGTTATTATTCTAAAACCCCTAAAAACAGCCCAGAAGCCCACTGGAGAAAATTGACACAGTGAGCTCATTATAGTGCGGCGGAACCGCGGCCCAAAGGGGGTTTGGCCGCGGTTCCGCGCTCGAACTATGGCATCACTCAGTCGAATTTCTACAGTGGCCTTACAATTTCCAGTACATCAATTTTCTGCAACCTGAAAAATTTTTGGAGACTGAAAAATTCTGACAGAAAACTGATGTGAAGACAATACGGGTTTTGGAACATTTTATCGATCGGAACTGAAAAACACATTACACAAAGCTAGACTAAGTTAATGGCGAGGCTTTGATACCACTGTAAGTGCACGGCGGCGCCCCGGCCGTCGATCCGATGCCGGAATGCGGAAGCGGTGAATAACTTAAATTTTTGCGGACTTAGCAAACCGGCACCACCGCGCACTAAACACCCGGATCGTAACCATTAACAAGTCTAAGCTAACAGAAGATGGGTTAGAGATATACCGACGATCCAAGTCCTCCGGTCTTCTCGTCATGGTCCCGATCTCCTGCGGAAAAGTCCCGTCTCCTCCTCGTCGCCGGAAGTGCACCACATCGCCTACTTTGTTTACGGGCTCCCACCTCAATGCCGAGGCAACTCGGGCACGAAGCCGGCTACTCGACGTGCCCAAGATTTGCTGTAGAATATAATGTGGATTACATGTCTCATTTGGGATTATGGAGTTGCCATTTGTGGAGGAATAGAAGTGAACTTTTTGGAGAGGGAGTTGTAGGGATTTCTCAAAAAACTCAAGATACAAAATTTCCTTCCATATGAAAATGAAATCCCCTCTCCCATAAGGAATGGACGGCCCCCCTCAATATTGGTGTGATTGGAGAGAGAGAGAGAATGGCTTGAACAATAATGCAAAGAAAAATGATGGCTTGAAAAGTCCAACACTCAACAACCATCTCTTCTCCCATCATCACAACCAAAGTCAAGAAATCATGAAAACAAAGTCAAGAAGTCAAGGTAAGGTGCAACCATGATGAAGTCAAAAAGTCAAGTGATCATGACACAAGAATATGCAAAGAACCCCCTCCACAAATGCCTATTTGCAACAATGCAAATAAACCCTCCTCCACCAAACTTCGGCCAATGAACGGAACAATGGAAATTGGCCGAAACGGAAAGCAAACTGGCAACTCCAGAAAACTGGTCCCGTAATAAATTACGGGAAAACCCCGATACTGTGCATACACACCCGCATCTGTATTTCGACCGAAATACAAATGCAATGAGACAAAATCCACACTGTACTATACTAGGATCCGGCTTATACCAAAGCCGGCTAGTAAAATCCGTTCGATCCTGATCCGTGCAATACCGCACGTATCTGATCAAACCCTGCCATATAACCATACGGCCTAAAGTACAGACTGTCCGATCCTGATCCGTGCAATACCGCACGTATCTGATCGGACCTTGCCATATCTCCATACGGTCTCTACAACCTTTCGCCCGAAAGCTGAGTAACTGAATGTGGGGGACTCTAAAGACTCATCAACACCTTGGTTGTGGATTTAACCACTAGCACGTTAGAGGTATAAGCCAATACGTAACGGGCCACCAGGTACTGACTAAAAGGGACGTCTGTGAGCGAACTCAGCCTGACTCCCTACTGAGCCTGTCAGTGACAATATCCGTGCAGTCCGGTCCGTTCGTCTATGAGTATCGCATGGCGGGCCTAGGGGGTTGGTAAAAGTCAGACCCCCAAAAGCGGTACAAGTCGTGTCGGAGTGTAGCCCAGAACACCCTGAGATACTACTGGAATACCTACCAGTAAATCTCCTTGCCTTGGCCAAGGACTTTGTGTAATGGCTCTCCTAGACACAGCACGACCTCACCCCCAATACCGGGAGAGACGAACCCCTGAAGATACGCTCACTGCCTCCATGTGGCTCGGGACTGTACCCAACTAAAACCTGTTTGCACGACTCCTTTGAGCCGTGGTAGGGTAGTAATCAAAGTACAGTGGGAACTCACACGAGACAAATGACGATCCCCAGGTCGATGAACTAACCTGCACACATGTCACCAGGGAACTGCCATCTGACGTCTGGTATATGACCAACTAGCATGTTCCCGGCGAGTCCTGTCCGGTGTACTCATAACCCAATGAGCACCTGTATACATCTTAGGTGATCCAACTGACACCAGTGGCTTGTGAGACCGGCCACCGCCCCTCGTCGGGGTCTCGACTGTATACACTAGTCTACTAATGGAGTATCGATGCCCGGTCTCGAAACTCCCACGACTAGGGACCTTTTAAGGATATGCTTGTAGACCCCCAGCTCCCACTTATATGATCGCCCTCATACTGCTGGTGGTCAAGCAAGAATCCTAGGGGCTCTATCAACGTGTAATAGCGACGTGTCAGGTCACCTAAAGCAGTACACGATGATAAAGGTAAACCAGATAGCATACTATCATCCCGAGTAAGACTGTCCTACAGGGATAGGTCCTCCCTCAATCATTACAATCACGTACCTGTGACCTAATAATTGACTCTGAGGGCACTATCTCCAACAGTTGCCTCGGTCCAGAGGTGGGAGCCCGTAAAAGAACCCGGCGATGTGGTGCCCTTCCGATGAGGAGATGAAGACCGGAGATTCCGCGGGGAGATCGGGACGACGACGAGAAGACCGAAGGACACAGATCGCTTGGTATATCTCTCTACCCCTTCTCTAGTTAGCTAGGAGTAGGTTAATGGCCCGATCCGGAATTTTAGTGCGCGGTGGTGCCGGTTTTAAAGTTTAAAGAAAAGTATCGTTTCCGCATTTTGGCCTCGGATTGACGGCCGGGGTGCCGCCGTGCACTTATACGAATCCACTCACGTTATCACACTCCAGAAGGTATGCGCATGCCTGGCAAGTTTCAGTTTCTTTAGAAACTCCCGATGTGATTTTTACCCCATGCTCTTATTACCTTGACGAAGGCCAACATATCATAAGTCACATGTCAAGTTCTAACCGTCATTATCCAGGTTAATTTGAACCCACCCGTACATACCCTTGACGAAGGCCAAAATAGTAGTACGACTGTCCCAAACCAACGCATCTATCTATGCAGCAGAAAAGTAACAAATAGGTACCATACACTATGCCTTGACGAAGGCCAGCATACATAGCATGAATACTAAGTGCTACCTTTCTGAAATGACGGAGGGCTACGAATGGTTTTTGGCAAAAAACCTTTAACGTAATGAACTTGATATCGTTGAAGGAACCGGATAGCTTTTTTTAAAAATATAGTGGCGAAAACCTTTACTAAAGAGGTCACTCCTGGTGAAGGGATCTCGGCTCTTTCCCCGTAGAATGCGGTGCAGGATATTCCAACTGAATTCCACGATGCAAAGGAAAAAGTAATCGGCTATAGTGAAGTTATCATCTTGACGCAAACTTTTGTCCAAGGGGTCACTCCCGGTGAAGGGATCTCGGCCCTTGCCTCGTCGACTGAGGTGCTGGATATTCATAACCGAATACCACTGTGCAAAACAAAAAAGAACGTCCTTGCAATAACAGCTTTCTGAAAAATGTTCTAAGAACATCAGAATGGGTTTGTTTAGCTTGCATTGATCCGAATCAATGCAGTCCCATCAATTAATCCCACCACAAAAGAACGAAAATACGATGTACGTATATGCCATCCGCATTCGCCACTGGGTCCCGTCATCACCCGTTAGGTTACTTAACTAATGACAGAGCGGGGACTGGACTAGCACGTGAAGCCCCCTCCGTCTCAAAGTCATGAGATGCGGGCCCGTTGCCCTCTAGCACCCGGCTATCCGTGCACCCCACCGCGGGGTAATCCTAGTACAGAAAGTAAAATATATATACAACGGGTACATCGACCTCAGCCCGGTCGTGCCCCAAAAGAATAATATACAAACAGGAAGTGACGGAAGTCCACATGTCGGATGCTCGCCCCGCAATATCAAATGTACAAATACAACCAAACTGTACTACTATTGCATCCAGGCTATCCACCACGACAAATCCACAACATCACAGCACAACACAGAACATCAACATGAATGTCACGTTCGCAAATCCGTCTAAAGGGGCTATAGCGATTAGACAAGATTTACCGATCAAATGACATTTACGGTCACAGATATAATGCAAGCACTGTGAACTAACATATTTAAAAATTTTGATCGATAAAATTTCCCAAAGTGGGCCCCAAGTACAACTGCAACACTCAAAATAATCTGGGCCAAAAATAAACATTCCAGAAACCCCAATTCCAAGAAAACAACCACTGTAGAAATTTTAGTGCAAAGAAGCCACTAAATGGCGGCGGAACCGCGGCCATAACATGAGTATGGCCGCGGTTCCGCGGCTCTACTGTAGCTTCATGCTACCAAATTTTCTCAGATGTCTTATAAAAGCCTGCCTGAATTTCTGCAATACTCAAAATAATTTTTCGACGACGAAAAAAATTCGACAGAAAGTTTATGAATGGAATCGCGGTTTCGGAAATTTTGATCGATCTATGTTTTAAACACGTTAGAATAAGCTAGTAAAGGTTAATGGCGTGGCTCTGATACCATGTAAGTCTACGGTAGCGCCCCGGCCGTCTGTCCGAGGCCAAAATGCGGAAACGAAAACTTTTCATAAACTTGAAACTGGCGCTATCGTATACTTTAAATCCGGATCGAACCATTAACCTATAATTAGCAACTAGAGAAAGGGTTGGAAAAGCTATACCGATCGATCCGTGTCCTTCGGTCTTTGGCCACCATCCCAAGCTCCTCGCGGCATCTCCGATCTCGATCTCGATCTCCTCGTCAGAAAGGGCACCACATCTTCGAGTATTTTTACGGGCTCCCGCTTCGTCCGAAGCAACTCGGGCACGAAGTTCGCTAGCCGACGTGTCCAAGGCGATGTAGAGAATGTGTGTCATCACTTTGTCTCTTGAGGATTTAGTGGATGCCATTAGTGAGGAGATAATGAGCTCAAGAAGGAAAGAAGAGGAATAAGAAGAAGTTTTTCCTTTCTTTTCTTTTGTGTCCTTGTGATAAAATGAGAGAGAGTGTTAGAAAGAAAAATGCAAGACCAAACTATCATATGGCAGCCCTCTTTCTCTCTCCCTCTCATTTCAACACTCAAATCCATCAAAAATGTGACACATGCACAAAGAAAGAGACCATGAGTCATCACTTGTGCATGTGTCACAATTAATGCTCTTAATCATGATTTTGTGCTCATTATTTCTACATGCAAATATTAATCCAAATGTTTGCAACAATAAAAAGAGAATGGCACTACTAAAGTAAACTCGTGACGGATCACAAGAGTACCCCTCACCTGTATATATATATCTGTATCCGCATTCCGACTGAATGCGAATACGATGAGACTAAAGTAATCCAACAAATCTAATACTAGGATCCGGCTTAAACCAAAGCCCGCTAGTATGATCCGTCCGATCATGATCCGTGCACTACTGCACGTATATGATCGGACCCTGCCATATATCATACGGCCTGTACAACGTTTCGCCCGAAACTTGAGAAACTATCTGTGGGGGACTCTAAAGACTTGTCAATACTTTGGCTGTGGATTTAACCACTAGCACGTCAGTGGTACTAGCTGTACTTAACGGGCTACCAGATATTGACCAAAAGGGAGGTCGATGAGCGAACTCATCCTGACACCCTACTGAGCCTGTCAGTGACAATATCCGTACAGTCCAGTCCGTTCTTCTATGAGCATCGCATGTCCGGCCTAGGGGGTTGGTAAAAGTCAGACCCCCAAAAGCGGTACAAGTCGTGTCGGAGTGTAGCCCAGAACACCCTGAGATACTACTGGAATACCTACTAGTTAATCTCCTGCCTTGGCCAAGGACTTTGTGTAATGGCTCTCCTAGACACAGCGTGATCTCACCCCCAATATCGAGAGAGTCGAAACCCCTGCCGATCCGCTCACTGCCTCCATGTGGCTCGGGACTGTACCAAACTAAAACCTGTTTGCACGACTCCTTTGAGCCGTGGTAGGGTAGTAATCAAAGCACAGTAGGAACTCACACGAGACAAATGACGATCTCAGGTCGATGAACTAACCTGTACACATGTCACCAAGGAACTGCTATCTGACGTCAGGTATACTACCAACTAGCATGTTCCCGGCGAGTCCTGTCCGGTATACTCATAACCCAATGAGCACCTGCATACATCTTAGATGAACCAACTGACACCAATGGCTTGTGAGACCGGCAATCGCCCCTCGTCAGGGTCTCGACTGTATACACCAGTCTACTAATGGAGTATCGATGCCTAGTCTCGAAACTCCCATGACTAGGGACCTTTTAAGGATGTGCTTATAGACCACCCAACTCTCACGTATATGATCGCCATCATACTGCTGGCGGTCAAGCAAGAATCCTAAGGGCTCTATCAACGTGTAATAGTGACCTGTAAGGTCACCTAAAGCAGTACACGATGATAAAGATAAACCAGATAGCATACTATCATCTTGAGTAAGACTGTCCTACCGACATAGGTCATCCCTCAATCATTGCAATCACGTGCCTCTGATCCAATAATTGACTCTGAGGGCACTATATCCAACACCATCCTACTTTTTCTCAGTCCCCGTAATAAATTACAGATATGATATCCTGATCCGATATCTAGTACCCAGGTGGTAGAACTGACCGAAAAACAGTTCTCAATAACAAGAACACCTGAAGAAGACGCAATAATATGCTTATTCTTCAATTGGGTCATGAAGGAATTCATGCAATCCTCTTTTCTCTCCTCATGCTCATGACTGCTGCCATAAGTTAGAGCCAAATTGACGTTCTCCAGCCCCGAATAAGAATTCGGATCTGTCAAGCTATACATTTTATTATCTTGATTAGGACATGAATTGGTTGCTACCTGGAGAGAGAGAAAAGAAACACTCAGTGTGCGCTCTTGCAAGATTAGATTGGCTATTAGTTTATCTAATCAGGATGGCTCTCACTGTTTCCTCGAATTCTTCTTCAAACCTAAAAAGATGAATTAGTTGGGATTAATCGCACGTCACAATACTTGCTTAACCTTTCGGCCAGGCTGGTGTCGGTACTTCGAAGGAGGTTTTCCAACGCTTTC
Organism: Agapanthus africanus; assembly: GCA_030015575.1. Classification (NCBI taxonomy): domain Eukaryota; kingdom Viridiplantae; phylum Streptophyta; class Magnoliopsida; order Asparagales; family Amaryllidaceae; genus Agapanthus; species Agapanthus africanus. The sequence goes on along the minus strand of CM057338.1, from coordinate 821,685,617 downwards.
ACGAAGTTCTTTAATTATATAACCTCTTTTCCCTGGAGGCGTAGCCCCGCTAACACCGTTCTAGATACCTACTTGGTTTATAGCATTGATTGTTAAGTGAAAAAATCTCCCAGGAGTAATCTTACTCATCAGTGGGACCGGGATCTAACTATCATTGTGTGATAACCTAGATGGAAGCCACTCTAGTTACCACACTCTAGAAGGTATGCAACACTAGCAAGTTTCCTGTATATTTGAAACCCCCGATGTGGTTTTTGCCCCTAACGACTTTATGACCTTGAGAATGCCAACATATCATAAGTCGCTAGTAAAGTTCGGCCCGTCATAATCTTGATTAACTTAGACCCACCCGCATAACCATTGAAAATGCCAACATAGCTATGCGAATGTCCTAAATAATCGGAAACAAAGCTACAAACAAGCAATACCCAGCTACCGATCACTACGCCTTAACATTGCCAAAATACGTAGCTCGAATACTAAGTAGTACTTGTAGGAAATGACAGAGGGCTACGGCTGGGTTTTTGGCAAAAAACCCGTTAACGCAATGAACATGATATCGTTGAAGGAACTTGAGTAGTTTTGAAAAGGAGTGGTTTAGGCTCCGCTTTTGAAAACTTATGGTTTTTGAAAAAACCCCGAGTAATCTATAGTATAGACTTTTGCTCAAGAGGTAATTCCCGGCGAAGGGATCTCGACTCTTGCCTCCTGGAATGAGGTGCTGGATATTAGCAACCGAATACCACTATTTAAAGCGAAAGAATATAACTATAGTTTTTCGAAGTTTGTTCCAACAACATCTTTTAGGTTTTCTTATCTTGCATTAATCAAAATTAATGCGGCCCCATCAGTTAATCCTATCACACCACAAAAAGAACGAAAATACAATGTACATATATGCCATCTGCATTCGCCACCGGGCCCCGTCATCACCCGTTAGGTTACTTAACTAACGATAGAGCGGGGATTGGACTAGCGTGGGTGTAAAACATATACAACATCTACTAGTATATATATAAATATACATAACATTCGTCCCAGGCATGATAGCAGTCAACAACACAGAATCTCAGCAAGCAACACAGAATGGTGGATAATCTTGGAGCCCCGAGTTTCATTTGAGCCGCAAATGAGACCCGAGGTTCCCGGTCGTGTGGATAGCCCGTGCAATGTAAACCTGGACCCCTACGAGCGCGACAAGTGACCCATCAATCCAAGAAGCGAGGCAATCCCCTTCAACAAAGTGAATGGGACACCCAGCACTTCACGGAATCCGGTAACTTGGGCGCCCCTTTGTGGGTCATCCTATACCCCCTACGAGTGCGGAGAATAGCCAGCCAATTCTAGAATGAAGCCCCTTCCGTCTCAACGCCATGAGATGTGGTCTTGTTACCTTCTAGAACCTGGCTATTCGTGCACTCCACCGCGGGGTAATCCTAGTACAGAAAATGAAAATAATATGTACAAATGGTGGCATCGACCTCAACTCGGTCGTGCCCCCCAAAAAAATATACAACTCGGCAAAGACGGCAGTCCACATGTCGGACGCTCTCCCCGCAATATGAATATACAAATGAATTTTAACTGTACCATTAGCACCACATGCTATTCACCACGACTATGCAACCACAATCACATCACAAACAAAAAACATCAACGCAAATGTCATGTTCGCAAACCCGTCTAAAAGAACATATAGCAATTAGATGAGTTATACCGATCAAATGACATTCATGGTCGCAGATAGAAGTGAATGTACTGTAAACTATTAAACAGTGTTAAAAATAACGACTTCGAAATACCCCGAATTGCCCCAAAACTCAAGACAACTGAAATTTCACAATCTGGGCAAACAAACATATCCTGAAACCTTAAATCCAAGAGTTAGAGAGTACCAAAAAAAAATGACCAAATTCCATGTCAAGAAAACCGGTGGGGCCGGATTTTCATGGGTTTTGGCCGGCCAAAAGTTCATGGAATTGCCTCGTTTCTATTCTGGGTTCATCTCACAGTCAAAGAATCATTCTACAGTTGTTTAAAATTTTTTTAAGACTTTAAAATATCGACAGAGACTTGAAGATAAGGTTTCGTGTTTTGGAGTTATTTCGGTTTCGTTATTTTAAACATTGTTTAAACTGCTAGTATAGGTTTTATGGGCTGGCTCTGATACCATGTTGGGTTACCTTAACGCCCTAGCCATCGAACGTGGCGGTTTGTGGAACAAAAATTTTCTTACGAGTTTAAAACGACGCTAAGTTAACCCAATGAAAACCCGAATCTTTCCATAAACCTATCTAGCTCAAAAGGTAGATCTAACTACTATGAAGGAAATCTCACTAAACGATCCAAGTCCTTCGGTCTTCTTTCCTCGTTGTTAGCTCCAGTGACCACCTTGAACATGCTCGATCTTCTTTTCCCGCTCCATCGGTTCTCCGGGATCGAGCTTGTTCTCCGGTCCTCCTTTATCGTAGATGATCCACCCGAGGGATGTGATCCATAGCTCTAACTCCTAACTAAGTGTCAATAGGAGAAACTAGAGTACTTGGGTTGCTAATTCAAGTTGTCTAGGATGTAGTATGGAGTTCTATGTGTTCTACTATCTCTATCTTGTCTCTTCACTTGTTTCTCAACTCATGAGAGGGTAGTGAAGAGGAAGATGATGAAATTGGAGGAAACTCAAGAGGAGGGAGGAGGGTGAAGCAAAAATGGGAACTCAAGAATAATGAAGCATGCATGTGAGAGAAAGTCCAACACAATGATTTTGTGTATGAATTTTCATAATAAAAAACTAGCAACCATACTTCAATAGTTGATCCAAATGAATAATAATTCATTTTTCAACTATTGAAGTCATGGCTCTCACCATTCCTCCCTCTTCTCCAATTTCCACCTCATTTCTAATTATCAATAAATGGAAAAGTGCATGATGAGGTGTCCACCTTCTAGAAGGTAATCTGTAATAAAATACGGATTACAGTCTGCTGTATATGCATACCTGCATTCGGATAAAAACACGAATGCCCAAAGAGATAGAATAACATGAAGAACGTAATACTAGAATATACATATCGTAATACATATATGTAAATTATCAAATCAATACCTGATTTAATAATCCGGCTCAAGCCCAAGCTGGCTAGTATTACCAACTGTCCGATCGAAAGTCCGGGTACAAAGTACATCAATCGATCGGAACCCTGCAGGTATCCAATACGGTTACTACATCATTTCGCTGAACCAGGGAAACCCTCTGTGTGGGACTCTAAAGACTCGACACTACACCGGCAGTAAGTTAATGGATAAATCCAAAACCACAAGCACGTCAGCGGCACTAGCTGTACGTAACGGATACCCGGGTACCTGTCGAAAAGGAAGGCTGACGAGCAAACTCATCCGGATCCCTACTGAGCCTATCTGTGACAATCTCCGTACAGTCCGGTCTCTTCGTCTGAGAGTATTGCATACCGGGGCTAGGGGGTAGTAAACGTCCGACCTTAATAACCCGGTAATTCGTGATGATGCGGCTCAGGACCAATCTAGGAAACTACTGATCAGGCTATCAGTAAATCCCAACTGCCTTGGCCAAGGTCTTATGGTCCTGACCAATCGAACACAGTGCAATATCGACTCCCTATACTGGGAGAGACGAATCCCCGAAAATCGCTCACCGCCTCTATGTGGCTTGGGACTGTACCCAACCAAAACCTGTTTCCACGACTCAGTAGAGCCGTGGTAAGGTAGTGATCAAAGCACAGTGTGAACTCACACGAGTAAAATGCCGATCTCAGGTCTAAAGTCTAACCTGTACTCATGTCACCAGAGAACTTCCACCTGAAGATAGGTATAGTACCATCTGGAAGTTCTCGGCGAGTCCATCTAGTGTACTCACCCCCAGTAAGCACCTGTATACGATCTTAGGTGCGAAAAACCAATGGTTGCGGGACCATACCATCGCCCCTCGTTGGGATCTAGAAATGTATAGACCAGTCTACTCCGGAATATCGATGCCCATTCTCGATACTCCCACGACTAGGGACCATTTAAGGATGTGCGTACCGACTACCCGGCTCCCACAAGTATGATCGCCATCATAACGTAGGTAGTCTAGAAATGATCCTACGGGCTTTATCATTATGTATAAAAGATATGTATTAGCAAGTAAAACATACGCACATGTTAAGATAAATACAAACCAGATAGCATACTATCATATCGAGCAAGACTGTCCTGTACATATATATGTCCAAGCATCTATATGTATACATATACAATAATGGCCTCTAGGGCATACATATCCAACAATTGAGGGTGCGGCCATCTACTAAAGTTCCCGACGAGTATTCGATCAGGTAGTCGGGAATCTTGTTGAATTACCCGACTAAGTTATTGAAAAGCGTTTTCGATTTGTGACTAAAATGCAAGGTTTACAGGGTTTGGCATGAAATTCGGAATATGAGATATTTCGGGTTTATGATGTCTAAGAAAAATGCGGATTCTAATTATTGTAATTTTTCATTTCTTTTCTGCGACCGTAAGTGTAATATGTGGGGTACCCCCGATCTCATTGCCATATGTCAATGACATTTGGGATACGCATATTTACTTACGTTGATGACATATGATGTGATGTGTTGCCGTGATATGTTATATTGGATCGTCGTGATTGAATAGCCGGGGGTTTTGCGTGAGATGAGAGTTTTTCATTTTCATTCATGTAAAAAATTGTATGTAATATTCTTTTATTGGGACACTTCCGGGTTGAGGATGATGTCACTATTGATGTATATTATTTACTTTTCTGCATTAGGATAGACCCAAGACGGGGAACACAAGTAACCGGGTTCTAGAGTCCAGTGGGAGACCATCTCGAGGAGTCAAGACCGGTTTTCCTAACTTTAGAATTAGCAAGCTTGCTTGCCACTCTTGTAGGGGTCTTGGGATGTGGGTTTGGCTATTCATTACGACTGTGGAATCCGTGTTTTTCATTATTGGCTTAATTTAAAACACGGACCTCCTATTATATCCTATATTTCATATGTTGACTTCTGCAGCTTGGTTCTGTGATGTGATCATATAACTGCGTGAGACGAATGCTATATTATATATATGATCTGTAATAAACGTTGCTTATGTTTTGCACCCGCACTAGTCCAGCCCCCGCTCTGCCATTAGTTAAGTAACCAGACGGTGCATGACGGGGCCCCATGGTGAATGCGGATGGCATAAGCGTATGTTCTATTTTAGTTTCTTTTCTGCGATGTTTAGGAAACATAAATGATGGGACGTCATTAATGAGATTAATGAAGATAAAAGAAACCTAAAGATGTTGTAGAATGAAAATTTTCAAAAAGTTAGCTCTAGTTCTTGCTTTGCATAGTGGTATTCCTTGATGAATATCCAACACCTCATTCGATGAGGAAAGAGCCGAGATCCCTTCACTAGGAGTGACCTCTTTAGCGAAACTAGCAAATGCTACAACCCACTTGGTTTAGTTTTGATTGCTTCTCTAGTTCTTGCTTTGCATAGTGGTATTCCTTGATGAATATCCAGCACCTTATTCGATGAGGAAAGAGCCGATATCCCTTCACTGGGAGTGACCTCTTTAGCAAAACTAGCGAATGCTACCACTCACTCGGTTTGTTTTGAAAACTACTCGATTTTAAAAGCGGAGCTTAAACCACTCCTTTTCAAAATCACTAGATTCTACAATGATATCAAGTTCATTACGTTAAAGGTTTTCATCAAAACCATTCATAGCCTTGTCATTTCAGATAAGTGCTATTTAGTATTCGTTCCGCGTTTGTTGACCTTGTCAAGACGTAGTGTGCGGTAGCTGATTAGTGCTTATCTGCCACATATGATGCGATTGGATTAGGGTAGTCGTACGACCTTGTTGACTTTGTCAAGGGTCGTGCGGGTGGGTTTAATTCAATCATGAAATGAATGGGTTGGACTTGACTTGCGGTTTATGGTTTGTTGACCTTGTCAAGGACATAAACCACATGGGGTAAAAGCAGATTTTGGGAATTTCAAGTGTTGAAATTTGCAATGAGATTGCATACCTTTTATAAGATAGTTGGATCCCGATACCCACTGCGAGTAAGAGTTACTCCTGAGAGTGTTTTCACTTTACAATTAGCTGATCTAGTAGGTGTCTAAGAAAGATGTTAACGGGGCTATGCCCCTGCGTAAACGAGGTTATTTAATTAGTTTCATGCGAAAGCATGGGGAGACTCCCTCGGAGTACCGATACTTGCCTGGATGACCGATTGGGTAACTTGTAGGGTGTAATTTAATCCGGCTTATCTTACCTTTTAGGTTTTGAAGGAAGATTTGATAAAAACAGTGGGAGCCATCCTGATTAGATAAGATAATAACTGATATAATCTTGTAAAGAGTGCACGCTAATGTGTTATCCTTCTCTCTCTCTCTCTCTCTCTCTCTCCTGGTAGCGACCATGAAACGCCTTAATCAAGATAATAATATGGATGTATTGACCTAACCCGCTTATTATACTGAGCTGGGGAACGTTGGATCCACCTTTTCTTATAATTGTCATAAGTTTGAGCAAGGAATATGGGAATATCAGGATTCCCACGCAATCCGAATGAAGAAAGAACATGATGATGCATCTTCTTCGGGTGTGTTCGTTACCGAGAACTATTTCTTAGTATGCTCTACGTCCTGGGTATTGGATTCTGGATCAGGATCCCATGTATGCAATTTGTTACATGGGTTAAGGAGAAGTAGAGAACTGGGAAAGGGTGATAAGTCACTATTAGTAGGGAATGGTGCAATTGTTGCAGCCAAAGCAGTTGGCGAATGTCACCTAGTATTACCAAATGGTAATACATTGATTCTGAACGACTATTATTTCGGACCAAAAATGTTATGAATATTTTCCTAAATCAAGTGTTGATTGGGTTTGGTACATTATATACGTTCTAAATCAAAATACAGTTCTAAATATACAGAACACACACAAGAGGAAAAGTTCAGAAATGAACGAAGCCTTCTTGTGGCACTGTAGACTAGGTCATATCAATGCGACAAGACTAGCTAAGTTGCAAAAAGATGGATATTTGAATCCGTTCGAATTTACATCTTATGAAACTTGCCAGTCATGTCTCAAAGGTAAGATGACTAAAACTCCATTTACTGAACACGGAGAAAGAGCTAATGAAATCTTGGGACTGATACATAGTGATGCATGCGGTCCTATGTCTACACATGCTATAAATGGTTCCGCGTACTTTATTACATTCACCGATGATCTCTTAAGGTTCGGACATGTGTTCTTGTTGAAACACAAATCTGAAGCTTTTGAGAAATACAAGGAATATAAAAACGAAGTTGAGAACCAGACGGATAAAAGTATTAAAGTCCTACGATCGGAACGGGGAGGAGAATACTTGAACATAGAATTCAGAGACTACTTAAAAGAGAATGGGATACTCTCTCAGCTTACTCCTCCGTATACACCACAACACAATGGAGTTTCGGAGCGGAAGAATCACACCCTATTAGATATGGTGCGCTCTATGATGAGTAATGCTGAGTTACCAATTTCTTTTTGGGGTTATGCACTTGAGACAGCTGCATACCTATTGAATAGGGTTCCGACCAAATTCGTGCCTACCACTCCATATGAGATATAGAATGGGAAGAAACCATCTTTTAAACGAGTTAAGATATGGGGTTGACCGGCCTATATTAAAAAGCAAAATCCGGACAAGCTCGAGGCAAGGTCAGTTCTGTACAAATTTATAGGATATCCCAAATATTCGCGAGTGTATATCTTCTACCACACCGAGGAACAAAAGGTGTTTATTTCTCGACATGCCACCTTTTTAGAAAATGAATTTCTTGTGAAAGAAATTAGTGGTAATGAGGTAGAACTGGAAGAATTTCCAGCTACACAAACTATAAACTGACAATTTGGTGGAACTGGAGGATTCGATAATCCTTGACGAAGCTCAGCCACTCTACAGATCTAGTAGGGTTTCTTATCCATTTTAGAGATATTACGGTTTTCTCATAGACGGTGGGAGTGAGGATTACATCATGGAAGATGATGACCCAACTAGTTTCGAGCAGGCCATCACAAGTGGGGACTTTGTGAAATGGCTAGATGCTATGCGATTTGAGATAGAATCCATGTACACCAACAAAGTATGGACTTTGGAAGTTGCTCCTGAAGGGGTAAAACCCATCGGGAGCAAGTGGATCTTTAAGTAGAAAATTAGTGTAGATGGAAAGGTTGAGACCTTCAAAGCTAGACTTGTAGCAAAAGGTTTTTGTTAACGACCAGGTGTCGACTATGATGAAAACATTTCTCCTGTCGCTTTGCTTAAGTCCATCAGGATCCTAGTTGCCATTGCTGCATACTATGACTACAAAATCTGGCAGATGGATGTCATAACAGCCTTTCTAAATGGTGATTTAGAAGAGAGCGTGTACATGACACAACTAGAGGGTTTCATAGACAGTGGGAGAAGCGAAAATGTGTGCAAGCTTCTTAAATCCATCTACGGATTAAAGAAGGCATCGCGGGGATGGAACATCTGCTTTGATGTGGTGGTCAAAGAGTTTAACTTCATAAAAAACGTAGATGAAACTTGTATATGCAAAATGGTTGTAGAGAGTAAGGTTGTCTTCCTCATATCGTACGCGGATGACATACTCTTGATAGGAAATGATGTTCCTATGCTACACTCGGTCAAGCTCTTCTTATCACAAAAGTTCTCCATGAAAGATGGGGAGAAACATTGGACAGCTGTGAAGACCATTCTTAAGTACTTGAGAAGGACTAAAGAAATGTTCTTGGTGTATGGTAATGGAGAACTCCAGGTGGAGTCCTTTAACGATTCGAGCTTCCAGAGTGATAAGGACGACAATAAGTCAGTCTCGGGTTTTTTCTTCACCCTCAATGGATGGACGGTATGTTAGAAGAGTTCCAAGAAAGATACCATAGCAGACTCGATGATGGAGGCTAAATACATCGCTGCCAACGATACTGCAAAAGAGGCTGTCTGGATGAAGAAGTTCATAGCTGAACTTGGTGTGGTTCCATCCATTGAGCATCCAATACCTGTGTATTGTGATAACAATGGAGCTGTATCTTTGGCCAAGGAACCCCGGTCCCATCAGAGATCCAGACATATTCTTAGGAGGTATTGTTGGGTTCACTTAGCACACCCACTAGGTTTTAGCAAGTATCGAGTATGCAATTTTAAAAAATCTAGAGTGCTAAGAAATACCATCCAGGAATCGAACTAGAGAATTAGGGTTTTATAAAGCATGTAAACAAATTTTACACTAAGTGAACAAGGAATACAACCTTTGTAGACCGGTCCTTCACTTCTGAAGCTCCGTGCAGTAGTCCTTTAGTTCCAAGTAGTAGCCCCCGGAACTCTTCTTAGGCTCCACTAGGCAAAAGGAACAAGCTTGCTTAAGGATCTTCGAGGTCGAAGATGATCCACGTCGAAGAATCTCTAACTCAAGCTACCTATTCACTAATTGAGGAATTAGTGAAGTAAACAACCTTTACTAAATGGCTAGTTTGATATAGATTGATGAAGTAGGTATTTTGCTCACTTTAGAATTATTTTTCTCTCTTTCTTCCTTCACATCATGAAAACCTAGAGAGCTAAAATAAGATGAAGAGGAAGATGAAGCGGTGAACCATCTCAACCATGGGTGAGAAAATATCAAAAATGATATTTGTAGAGGCTTAACCATGGCTAAAGATAATGGTTGGGTTAATAAATATCTAGAGTAAAACAAAATTAGTGGACTAAGTCAAGGTTTCTACATGCTTCCACAAGCATCCTAAACCATGCCAATTTCCACTTAATTTTGATTTATCCCTTAATAATTAAATCCCCAAATTATCTTTAGTTTGGTATGAGTCTCATACACCCAAGTCCAATGTATCATCTAGCATGACACAAAAATAAATACATTAATATATATCACATATATATCATTATGTATTTGGAGAAAAGAAATTCTTAAGTGAGCTAATATTAGTTAATATATATTAATATATCAAATATATAATTATATATTAAATTATTAAATCAACACTTGATTTAATAATCCGTCTATATCACATACAACCGACTAATATCATTTATATGTATATCAAATATACATATAACAAGTTATTGAATCAACACTTGATTCAATAATCCGGTTATATCACATATAATCTATATCGTGAGATTAGAACACTGTATCACATACACACAATAATCTCGGTCCCGCACATATCACATATGTGCCCTACTTTGTTTCACTTGAGCCAGGAAACCTCTGTGTAGGACTCTAAAAACTCATCAATATGCCAGCAGTAGGTAATGATCATATTAGTTACCCACAAGCCGTCAGCGGTACTAGCTGGACGTAACGGCTGCCCTTGTATTTAGCGATCAGAAGATCAACAAGCAAGCTTGTCCATACTCACGTGAATCCAGTAAGTAACACTACCGTCCAGTCCGGTCTCTTCGTCTGATATGTCGCATATCGAGTCTGGGGGTGGTAAACGTCAGACCCCAATAACTTGATAAGTCATGCTGATGTGAGGCTCGTAACGGGTCGAGAAACTACTGATAACACTTATCAGTAAATCTCAGCATCAGCCCTGGCTAGGGACTTCCTGTTATAGCCAATCGAGCATAGCGCAACATCAACCCCCAATACCGGGAGAGATGAAACCCTCCTATCGCTCATTGCCTCCATGTGACTCGGGACTGTACCAAAAATCCACCTATTTGCACGCTCTCTTGAGCGTGGTAGGGAGGAAATCAAAGCACAGTTGGAATCGCACAAGACTCTATGACGATCTCGGGTCTACAGACTAACCTGTACCAGTGCCACCAGAGAACTACTATCTGACGATAGGTATAATACCATCTAGAAGTTCTTAGCGAGTCCTGTTCGGTATACCCATTCTCTAATGAGCACCAGTGTACAATCTTTGATGCCAAACACCAATGGCTGTGGGATCAACCATCGCCCTATACAGGGTCAAGAAACATACAGACTAGTCTACTCTGTAATATCGATGCCCTGTCTCGATACCCCCTCAACTAGGAACAATTAAAGGATGAACTTATGGACTACCCTGGCTCCACTAGTATGATCTGCATCATAGTCTTGGTAGTCAAGTACACATCATAAGGGCTTTATCAACATGTAATGGAGAGACTGTATAATGATACAAGTGTACATGTTAAGATAAAGAGTAACCAGATAACATACTATCATGTCGAGTAAGAAAGTCCTCTCTATATATGTCCAATCATCCACTATTATATACAATCATGTACAATAATAGCCTCTAGGGCATACATATAACTAACAGGTATCACCTGATCCGGGAGATAGTAGAACGATGGGAGATCGAGGTCAGGAGAGTTGACACGAAGGATAACGCAGCAGATCCACTCATGAAGGCCCTTCCCTAGACGGAGTTTGAGAGACTTTTTGGGATGTTGGGTATGAGATACTGTTAGTTATATATATGCCCTAGAGGCCATTATTGTACATATGATGTATATTATAGTGGATGCTTGGACATATATAGAGATGACTTTCTTACTCGACATGATAGTATGCTATCTGGTTGTTTTTTGTCTTAACATGTAGACTTGTATTGTAATACTGTTTTACTCTCATATGTTGATAAAGCCCTTAGGATGTGTACTTGACTACCAGGACTATGATGGAGATCATACTAGTGGGGCCAGGGTAGTCCACAAGGTCATCCTTTAATTGTTCCTAGTCGATAGTATATCGAGACAGGGCATCGATATTCCAGAGTAGACTAGCGTATACGCTTCTTGACCCATATGATGGGCGATGGATGATCCCACATCCATTGGTGTTTGGCATCAAAGATGGTATACGGGTGCTTAGTGGAGACTGGGTACACTGAACTGGACTCGCTGAGGACTCCTATGTGGTAGTATACCTATTGTCAGATAGCAGTCCTCTGGTGACACTGGTACAGGTTAGTCTATAGATCCGAGATTGTTATAGAGTCTTGTGCGGCTCCCACTTTGCTTTTATTTCCTCCCTACCACGCTCCAAGGAGACGTGCAAACAGGTGGATTTTGGGTACAGTCCCGAGTCGCATGGAGGCAATGAGTGATAGGAGGGGTTTCGTCTCTCCGGTATTAGGGGTTGATGTTGCGCTATACTTGATTGGCTATAACTGGAAGTCCCTGGCCAGAGTTGCTGCCGAGATTTACTGATAAGTGTTATCATTAGTTTCTCAAACCGTTATAGGCCAGACATCGGCATGACTTATCACATTACTGGGGTCTGACGATTTCCACCCCTAGATATGATATGCGACATATCAGACGAACAGACCGGATTGTACGGTAGTGTTACTGATAGGCTTCATGGAGACTGTGGACGGGCTTGCTTGTTGATCTTCATATTGCTCAATACCCAGGTAGCTGTTACGTCCAGCTAGTACTGCTGACGGCTTGTAGGTGATTGATGTGATCATCACCTACTGCTGGCGTATTAACGAGTCTTTAAAGTCCTATACAGAAGTTCCCTGGTTCAAGTGAAACGAAGTAGGACACATAGGTGATATGTGTGTGGGCCTAATTAATTACGACTATGTGATACCGTATTGTAATTTGGCAGTTATCTGTTATCGGTTCGGTATATGTGATATAACCAGATTGTCGAATCAAGTGTTGATTTTATAATGTGATATATAGATAAATGATATTAGTCGGTCATATGTGATATAACCGGATTTTTAAATCAAGTGTTGATTTAATAATGTGATATATATTATATGTGATATAATTATATCTTAACTAATATCATTAGCTCACTAATTATTCTTCATTATATATATATATATATATATATATATAAAGAAGCATGGCATATGAATTTCTACTTTGTGAAAATAGAAATGAGGTGGAAAATGAGAGCATGGTTGCAAGCATGGGATTTACTTTTGTTTATTCATCTTGACTCACTATGTTAGTGTATATGCCCTAGAGGCCATTACTGTATCATACTGGTTTGTATATTACTTAATGGATGCTTGGGATATTCACCTTGTTTATACAATCTTGCTCAAAATAGTAGTATGCTACTTGGTTTGTTTCTACTTCAATGTGTACATGTGTTTATTTTTGTATATTGCCTATACACATTAGTAGAGCCCTTAGGATCTTTGCTTGATTACCAGCGATGTGATGGCCGTCACACTAGTGGGGCTGGGTAATCTATAAGCACATCCTTATGCAGGTCCCTGGTCGCAGGACTATCGAGACAGGGCATCGATACTCCGGAGTAGACCAGCGCATGCGCTTCTCATCCCAGTGTGGGAGACGGTCTGTCCCACAGCCGTCAGTATGTCGTACTTGAGATAGTATGCGGGTGCTCGTTAGGTTACGGGTACACTGGACAGGACTCGTCGGGAACTGACTAGTTGGTATTATACCTATCGTCAGTTATCAGTTCCCAGGTGACATGAGTACAGCTTAGTCCGCTGACTTGACACTGTCACTCCGCCTCGAGTGTGTTCCCACTGTACTTTGATCACTACCCTACCACGACTCAAAGGAGTCGTGCAAACAGGTAGTGGTTGGGTGCAGTCCCGAAGCACTTGGAGGCAGTGACGGTTAGACAGGATTCGTCTCTCCCGGTATTGGGGGTTGACATCGCGCTGTGTCTAGGAGAGCCATTACACGAGTAGTCCCTGGCCAGGGCAAACGAGATATACTGGTAGGTTTCCAGTGTTATCTCAGGGTGTTTTGGGCTTCGCTCCGGCACGACTTGTACCGCTATTGGGGGACTGACGTTTACCGCCCCCTAGGCCCGCCATGCGATGTATCAGACGAACAGACCGGACTGTACGGAGAATGTCACACTCAGGCTCAGTAGGAGTTCAGATGGGTTTCGCCGCGTCGGTCTTCTTGTCGGCATTACCTGGGGACCGTTACGCACAGCTAGTGCCGCTTGCGGTCTGTGGTTAAACCCACTGCCAGCGTAGTGTCGAGTCTTTAGAGTCCCACACAGAAAGCTTTTCGCCTTTAGGCAAAAGAGTAGAGGTCGCATGGTATTGCGACAGGTCGCATGGTTTTGCGACAGGGTTCGGTCACATCCGTGCACTTGTGCGCGTACAGTGTCCGGACAGTTTACACTAGCGGGCTTTGGTTTAAGCCAGATCCTAGTGTACCTTATGGGATTGGATTTATCCAGTTTGCATTCGTGTTCCGCGGAACGCGGATGCGGGTGTGTATGCACAGTTGACAGGGAGACAGAGGCAGTGGATTCTCATTAGGGTTGTTGACAGTTGACCGTTGACTATTTGACTTTTTGCTCAACCCTAATGAGAATATGATATGTGATTAACTATTATACTAATTAAGTATTATGGTGATATGGTTGTTGACTTTGTTGACTTGTTGACTTTTGTTGACTTGTTGACTTTGTTGACTTGTTGACTTTTGTTGACTTGTTGACCGGTTGACTAGGCTTGACTAGTTGACCATCATGATAACCATAGCCATCATTTCATGGCAAAGACTTTTGTTTGCTTGCTCATTTGTGCAAAATGAGTGCATGAAATGATATGGTTATGGTTGCTTCAACCATCACATAAGACTTTTTTTGATATGATGAGTTATGATCACTTTGGATTATGAGAGGGTGAAAGACAAAAGAGAGCCTCATTCTTTCTTGCTCATTCTCTCTCTTGTTTTTGAGCTCTCCTCTTGCTCTCACCCTCAACCTCTTCCTCCCTCTCTTGATTCTATGGTTCTCGTGTCTCATGAGTTGAGAATCAAGAACCATAGATAAAATCCCATTCTATTTCTTCTCTACTCATTCTAGTTCACTAGGTTTAGCAAACCAAGTGAACTAGTTTCTTCAAAGAACGAAGAAGGAGCTAAAGGTTGGAGCTTTCAGGTGGATCTATCTTCGGCGTATGGAGACGACGAGGAGAAGCCATCGGACCACCATCGGAGCTTTGAAGACGAAGGAGTTCAAGACAAGCAAGGTATAAACCCCTAACCGAGTAGCTAGAAACTCTTAGTTAGGTGTTAGATAGATGTTTAACCAAGATCCGGGTTATAGGTCCATGTTACCACCTCCGTAAAAATTGTTTTTTACCAAATTCAGCTTTCCCGAAAGTACCGGGAGAGGTAGCATGGACTTACAGTGGTATCAGAGCCTAGTTAAACTCTATCTAGCATGTTAGCAAGTAACTAGAAGATCGATCAACGAAAAAGTCCCGAAACAAACCCCAAAAAAAAAATTTGCAGTTTCTGTCGATTTTTCCACTGTTCAAAAGTTGATTATTTTAACACCTAAAATCGGCACAGGCTTTTTTGTGAGCACACACCAAAAATTGTCCAACGTTCGAGTCAAAGGGCCGCAGAAACGCGGCGGGAGCACGCTCCCGCCGCGGATCCGCGGCCGAGTCTACTCGGCCGAGGTAAATTTTTGGTGCAGTGTTTATATGGGGGTATTTTGGGATTTTTAGCATATATATTTTCAACCCAGATTTTCCAGAACGAAAATTTTATTTTGGGGTCCCGAAAATCCGTATTTTTGATCGAACTTCTAAAAGACTTGAGCTAACGGGTTTTTCTGTAATGTGATATTTGTATTGAACGTCTACTAATCGCTATATGTCGATTAGTGGGGGTTATACAAATCTGTGATCTGTAATGTTGATGGAATGTGTATATGAATATGTTGGATTGTCGCGGGTGAATAGCCGGGGGTTGTGAGACGAGAGTTTTCTTTTCTTTCAATTCATGTAAATTTGTAAATTGATGTAATAATTATTTGTATGGCCGCACAACCGGATCGGGGTTGTAGCCGTCATTGTATAATTTCTTTTTACTGTTTTTGCTCCTAGGATAGACCCATGGAGGGGGTGCACAAACTACCGGGTATGCCGAAGTGTCGAGTGGCCTACTCATGGAGATGAGGGAGGTTGCTACGCTTCGGGTACTTGGCGGGTAGTTTGCCGCACCCGTAGGGGTCTTGGGTGGGGTTTTGGCTATTCACCGCGACCGTGTAATCTGTCTTTCGTTACAGGCTCGTACGAATTACAGATTCCTAGTATATCCAATGTATTCATCTGTGATCTGAAATGTTTATCATTGCAGTATATCTATATATGATATTATTTAGGCGTTGCTTATATTTTACAGACGCGCTAGCCCAGCCCCCGCTCTGTCGTTAGTTAAGTAACCTAACGGGTAATGACGGGGCCCCGTGGCGAATGCGAATGGCATAAGCGTACGTCATATTTTGGTTGTTTTCTGCAATGGTAGGATTAAATGATTGGACGCATTAAAAGAACTAATGCAAGAATATCACGCATTAAAAGAACTAATGCAAGATAATAAACCAAGTTAAAGTCGTTGGAACACTTTCGAAAAACCACTCGGTTCTTTTCAAAACCAACTTTTAAATGCGGAGCTTGAGCCACTCCTTTTAAAAGCTATCTCGTTCCATCGACCAAATCAAGTTCACTACGTTCACGGTTTTGCCAAAACCATTCGTAGCCCTCCGTCGTTTCGTATGAATATTCAATAGTATTCAAGCTGTGTTTGTTGACCTTCGTCAAGGCATAGTGATTGGTAGCTATTGGGTATTCATATGTAGCATAGATAGATGCGTTGGTTTGGGACATTCGCATTACCTTGTTGACCTTCGTCAAGGGTATATACGGGTGGATTCAAATTAACCTGGATAATGACGGGCAGAACTTGACATGTGACTTATGATTTGTTGACCTTCGTCAAGGTCATAAGAGCATGGGGCAAAAATCCACATCGGGAGTTTCATAAGTACTGAAACTTGCTAGATTTGCATACCATTTGGAGTGTGATCATTCTGGTAGGATTCCTTCAGGTTCGTCACGCAATGATATTTGGATCCCGATCCTACTGTGAGTATATGCTACTCCTCGGGAAATTTCTCACTTAACGATCAATGCTATAAACCTAGTAGGTGCCTAGAAAGGTGTTAGCGGGGCTACGCCCCCTAGGGAAAAGAGGTTCTTTAATTAAGGAACTTCGCGAAAGCGTTGGAAAACCTCCCTCGAAGTACCGACACCGGCCTGGCTGAACGGTTAAGCAAGTATTGTGCGGTGGGATTGATCCCGGCTAATTCTTCCTTTATGGTTTGAGGAGGGATTCGAGAAACAGTGGGAGCCATCCTGTTTAGACAAACTAAAAACCACTCTAAACTTGCAAGAGCATCATGCTGAGTGTTTCTTCTTCTCTCTCCTAATTGCAGCGACCAATCAACATGACTGGACTTAAGTTACTCCTAGATAAAAACAAACTGACAGGGCCAAATTACAAAGATTGGCTCAGGAATGTCAAGATAGCAATCACTTACGACAAGCTGGGGTATCTTCTTACCACCAAAGCTCCCCCTGTCCCTGGTCCAACTTCCAGCGTCGCGGATAAGGAAATCCGCAAGACTTGGGAGATTGATAGCGCGAAGGCCAAATGCCTCCTGCTTGCCTCGATGGACAACGAACATCAGAGGAGGCACGAGAATATGGACATGGAATCCATATTGCTTCATACAAAAGAACTGTATGGAGAGCAATCTCGTATCGCAAGATACGAAGCGTCGAAAAAGTTATTTTCGACAAGAATGGCCGTCGGATCATCAGTAGCCGAGCACGTGCTAAAGATGATCGGCTTCATTGAGGAGCTCGCTGAACTAGGGATCACATTGGAGAGTGAGCTATATACGGATATAGTTCTCCAGTCCCTTCCTTCCACTTACGCCCAGTTTATACTGAACTTCAACTTACAAGAAAAAGAGGTTGAACTTTCAGAGCTCCTCAACATGCTGAGGAGCGCAGAGGGCACCCTACAGAAAGGTAGGGATACATCCACTTTGTTTGTAGGATGATCATCTTCTTCTAGGTCCAAGGCGAAAGCCAAGGGAAAGAAGAAGAAGGCCCCCGCCAAACCAAGGGGCGGTGTTAGTAAAGTGGATACGAAGGGAAAAGGTAAAGAAACAAAGATAGCGGGGAAGCTTGTGGATAAGGAAGAATGCTTCTATTGTCATAAGAAAGGACACTGGAAGAATGATTGCAGGGCCTGGAAGGACAGAACACAGGAATTGAAGCAGGTTGCAGCTTCAGCTTCAGGTGTGTATGTTATTGAAAACTGTCTTTCAATAAACTCTACTTCCTGGGTATTGGATACCAGATCAGGATCTCATATCTGTAATTCTTTGCAGGCGTTGAGAAACCGTAGGGTTTTGAAGGCAGGTGACATGACCCTCAGAGTTGCGAACGGAGCTAGCATGGATGCTAAAGCCGTGGGGGACTATCACCTGGGAATGTCAGATGGACATGTTTTGGTTTTGCGTAATTGCTTTTTTGTACCCAACGCAACTTGTAATATCATTTCTGTATCTTTAGTTTCTAAAGAAGGTTATGAATTTGCGTTTGTAAGTAATGTTGTAAACATTCACCTTAATCAAGTTTTGATTGGGTCAGGTACATTGAGTAATGGTATATACGTGTTGAACCAACCACAGATTTTTAATGTCCAAAATACACACAAAAGAAAGTCTCCAGAAATAAATCAGACTTTCTTATGGCATTGTAGATTGGGTCACATCAATGAGAGAAGGTTGACGAAGTTACATACAGAAGGGTATTTGAATGCGTTCGAATATCAGTCGTATGCCACTTGTCAATCCTGTCTCAAAGGAAAGATGACAAAGACTCCGTTTACTGGACATGGAGTAAGAGCGAGCGAGCTCTTAGGACTCGTACACAGTGACGTGTGTGGTCCAATGTCTACACATGCCCGAAGCGGACATTCTTACTTCATTACTTTTACGGATGACTTCTCAAGGTACGGTTATGTCTTCTTAATGAAACATAAGTCCGAGGCCTTTGGAAAATTCTAGGAGTATAAGAATGAAGTAGAGAAACAGACCGGCAAAAGTATTAAGATTCTAAGATCGGATCGAGGTGGAGAATACTTAAGTGCCGAATTCCTGAATTACTTAAAAGAGAATGGTATTCTCTCTCAGCTTACTCCTCCATACACTCCGCAACATAATAGTGTATCGGAGAGACGGAACCGAACCCTATTGGATATGGTTCGGTCCATGATGAGTAACGCTGAGTTACCGCGATCATTCTGGGGATATGCACTAGAAGCAGCTGCGTATCTCTTGAACAAGGCTCCCACCAAGACTGTGCCTACCACCCCATATGAGATGTGGATTGGGAAGAAACCCTGTCTTAAGTATCTTAAGGTATGGGGATGTCCAGCTTTTGTAAAGAAGCAGCATGCGGACAAGCTTGAGGCACGTTCAGTACAGTGTAAGTTTGTGGGATACCCAAGGAACTCCAGGGGGTATCTTTTCTATTCCGCTGAGGAACAAAAGGTTTTTGTTTCTCAGCATGCCCGCTTCTTGGAAACTGAGTTTTTGGAAACCCAGATAAGTGGGAGCACAATAGAACTGGAAGAAGTTCCAGAACCACAGACTGTTACTGAAAGCTTAGTGGAACCAGAGGGTTCAACAGAAAAGGACATTCCTGGGCCACTCCGCAGGAGTAGTAGGCAGTCTCATCCGCCCGAGAGATACTACGGTTTTCTCATAGACGGGGATAGAGAGGATTGCATCATAGATTATGATGAGCCTACTAGCTTCCAGCAGGCCGTTCAGAGCGTTGACTCAGTGAAATGGCTGGATGCAATGCGGACCGAAATGGAGTCCATGTACACCAACAAGGTATGGACGTTGGACATTGCTCCAGACGGGGTAAAACCCGTAGGATGCAAGTGGATCTTCAAAAGGAAGATTGGTGTAGATGGACAGGTTGAGACCTATAAAGCTAGGCTGGTAGCAAAGGGTTTTCGTCAAAGACCTGGCTTGGACTATGACGAAACCTTTTCTCCAGTAGCCATGCTGAAATCCATTCGGATCCTTCTTGCCATTGCTGCCTTCCACGATTATGAGATCTGGCAAATGGACGTAAAGACAGCTTTTCTAAATGGAAATTTAGAGGAGTGTGTCTATATGGACCAACCAGAGGGTTTCATTCAGAGTGGGAGCAGCGGAAAGGTGTGCAAGTTGCTTAAGTCCATCTATGGACTAAAGCAGGCATCGCGGAGTTGGAACATCTGCTTTGATGAGACGGTCAAAGAATTTGGCTTTATCAAAAATCCAGATGAACCATGCATCTATAGTAGATTTGTAGCGAGAACTGTAGTATTCCTCGTTTTATACGTGGATGACATTCTCTTAATAGGAAATGACATTCCTATGCTACAATCTGTCAAGGGGTTCTTATCACACAGGTTCTCCATGAAAGACCTGGGTGATGCCTCGTACATTCTGGGTATCCGGATCTACCGTGACAGATCCAAGAGGATATTAGGACTTTCACAGTCCAGGTACATCGACACCATACTGAAGAGATTCAGTATGGAAGATTCCAAGCGCGGTAACCTACCGGCTTGTCACGGGATCACCCTCTCTAAAGAGATGTCTCCCAAGACTGATTTGGAGAGGGATCGCATGTCTATTATACCCTACGCTTCTGCGGTAGGCTCTATAATGTATGCGATGTTGTGTACCAGACCGGATGTAGCTTATGCACTGAGTGTGGTAAGCCGGTATCAGTCAAACCCTGGGGAGAAACACTGGATAGCAGTAAAGAACATTCTCAAGTACCTGAGAAGGACTAAGGAGATGTTCTTGGTGTATGGCGGAAAAGACCTCCAGATCGAGGCCTTTGCTGACTCCAGCTTCCAGAGTGACAAGGATGATTCCAAGTCCATGTCGGGTTTTGTCTTTACCCTCAATGGAGGGGCGGCATGTTGGAAGAGTTCCAAACAGGAAACCGTTGCAGACTCGACGATGGAAGCGGAATACATCGCTGCATCTGATGCCGCAAAAGAAGCTGTCTGGATGAGGAAGTTCTTGAAAGAACTTCAGGTGGTTCCGTCCATTGTTGATCCAATACCTCTGTATTGCGACAACAACGGGGCTATAGCTTTAGCGAAGGAACCCAGGTCCCATCAGAGATCCAGGCACATCTTAAGGCGGTATCACCTGATCAGGGAGATCGTAGATCGCCAGGAGATCGAGGTTCGGAGAGTCGCTTCAGAAGATAACACTGCAGATCCATTCACCAAGGCCCTGCCCCAGACTCAGTTCGAGCGGCTGATCGAGATGATAGGTCTTCGATACGCCAGTATATGGCCTTAGTGCAAGTGGGAGATTGTTAGTGTATATGCTCTAGAGGCCATTACTGTATCATACTGGTTTGTATATTACTTAATGGATGCTTGGGATATTCACCTTGTATATACAATCTTGCTCAAAATAGTAGTATGCTACTTGGTTTGTTTCTACTTCAATGTGTACATGTGTTTATTTTTGTATATCGCCTATACACATTAGTAGAGCCCTTAGGATCTTTGCTTGATTACCAGCGATGTGATGGCCGTCACACTAGTGGGGCTGGGTAATCTATAAGCACATCCTTATGCAGGTCCCTGGTCGCAGGACTATCGAGACAGGGCATCGATACTCCGGAGTAGACCAGCGCATGCGCTTCTCATCCCAGTGTGGGAGACGGTCTGTCCCACAGCCGTCAGTACGTCGTACTTGAGATAGTATGCGGGTGCTCGTTAGGTTACGGGTACACTGGACAGGACTCGTCGGGAACTGACTAGTTGGTATTATACCTATCGTCAGTTATCAGTTCCCAGGTGACATGAGTACAGCTTAGTCCGCTGACTTGACACTGTCACTCCGCCTCGAGTGTGTTCCCACTGTACTTTGATCACTACCCTACCACGACTCAAAGGAGTCGTGCAAACAGGTAGTGGTTGGGTGCAGTCCCGAAGCACTTGGAGGCAGTGACGGTTAGACAGGATTCGTCTCTCCCGGTATTGGGGGTTGACATCGCGCTGTGTCTAGGAGAGCCATTACACGAGTAGTCCCTGGCCAGGGCAAACGAGATATACTGGTAGGTTTCCAGTGTTATCTCAGGGTGTTTTGGGCTTCGCTCCGGCACGACTTGTACCGCTATTGGGGGACTGACGTTTACCGCCCCATAGGCCCGCCATGCGATGTATCAGACGAACAGACCGGACTGTACGGAGAATGTCACACTCAGGCTCAGTAGGAGTTCAGATGGTTTTCGCCTCGTCGGTCTTCTTGTCGGCATTACCTGGGGACCGTTACGCACAGCTAGTGCCGCTTGCGGTCTGTGGTTAAACCCACTGCCAGCGTAGTGTCGAGTCTTTAGAGTCCCACACAGAAAGCTTTTCGCCTTTAGGCAAAAGAGTAGAGGTCGCTTGGTATTGCGACAGGTCGCATGGTTTTGCGACAAGGTTCGGTCACATCCGTGCACTTGTGCGCGTACAGTGTCCGGACAGTTTACACTAGCGGGCTTTGGTTTAAGCCAGATCCTAGTGTACCTTATGGGATTGGATTTATCCAGTTTGCATTCGTGTTCCTCGGAACGCGGATGCGGGTGTGTATGCACAGTTGACAGGGAGACAGAGGCAGTGGATTCTCATTAGGGTTGTTGACAGTTGACCGTTGACTATTTGAATTTTTGCTCAACCCTAATGAGAATATGATATGTGATTAACTATTATACTAATTAAGTATTATGGTGATATGGTTGTTGACTTTGTTGACTTGTTGACTTTTGTTGACTTTGTTGACTTGTTGACTTTTGTTGACTTGTTGACCGGTTGACTAGGCTTGACTAGTTGACCATCATGATAACCATAGCCATCATTTCATGGCAAAGACTTTTGTTTGCTTGCTCATTTGTGCAAAATGAGTGCATGAAATGATATGGTTATGGTTGCTTCAACCATCACATAAGACTTTTTTTGATATGATGAGTTATGATCACTTTGGATTATGAGAGGGTGAAAGACAAAAGAGAGCTCTTGCTCATTCTCTCTCTTGTTCTTGAGCTCTCCTCTTGCTCTCACCCTCAACCTCTTCCTCCCTCTCTTGATTCTATGGTTCTCTTGTCTCATGAGTTGAGAATCAAGAACCATAGATAAAATCCCATTCTATTTCTTCTCTACTCATTCTAGTTCACTAGGTTTAGCAAACCAAGTGAACTAGTTTCTTCAAAGAACGAAGAAGGAGCTAAAGGTTGGAGCTTTCAGGTGGATCTATCTTCGGCGTACGGAGACGACGGGGAGAAGCCATCGGACCACCATCGGAGCTTTGAAGACGAAGGAGTTCAAGACAAGCAAGGTATAAACCCCTAACCGAGTAGCTAGAAACTCTTAGTTAGGTGTTAGATAGATGTTTAACCAAGATCCGGGTTATAGGTCCATGTTACCACCTCCGTAAAAATTGTTTTTTACCAAATTCCGCTTTCCCGAAAGTACCGGGAGAGGTAGCATGGACTTACACACTATTCAAGCATGGTTGCAATTTTATATTGCATAATTCCATGCTTGAATGAGTGAGGGGTCAAGAGTTGCCGTTCATTCTAGATCATTCTCAACACTTAGCTATTTTCTTGAGTTGCTCTCATGGTTGCTCTCTAGCTTCTTCCTCCTCCTCATGTCACGGTTCAAGCTTCAACCCTCACATGTGATGTGAACCATGAAGCTTGAACACAAACGTGTAAGCTTTTAACATTCCCTACTTCACCATCCTATACTTGACTAGCGATCGAGTGTAGCGTGTTTCTTACGCTAAAGAGTTTAGTGTAGAGGTAGCTTGAGTTGGAAGCACTTTGCGTGGATCATCTTCGACACGATGGTGATCGGAGGAAGCTCGTTCAAAGCCTCAAGTGGAGCTTAAAGGAGTCGCGGGACTACTACACGGAGCAAGTGAAGGACCGGTCTACAAAGGTTGTATTCATTGTTCACTTGATGTAAATTTGTTTACTTTCATGTATCGTCTAATTCTCTAGTTAAGATTCTAGGTTAGGGTTATTTATCATGGCAAATTTTTAAAATGGCATGGATGATACCTCCCGAAACCTTGTTGCCATGCTAAGAAACCCAACAGTGGTATCAGAGCCAAGCTAGAGTATTAGACAATGTTTTTAGAATCACAAAACTGAAAAACTCCGAAACCGAAAAATCAAGTTTTTGTCAATTTTAAAATGATCTCAGAAAATTATTTTAGCAACTGTAGAATGTTGTATGTGATACAACTAGAACAATGGAGAAATTCGAGACCAAACAACTGGATTTTCACCGGCGACATTCATGAAAAATCCGGTGTCGCCGGTTTTTTGAACTCCTCTTTGGTTCAAAATTTTTTGGTGTTCTCAGGGCTTGATTTTGGGGTTTCTGGTATTGTTTGATTAGCCCAGTTTTCATGTGATGTTAATGTTAGTGTATATGCCCTAGAGGCCATTATTGTATCATAATGGTTTGTATATTATTTAATGGAAGCTTGGGATATTTACAGTTATATTGACAGTCCTGCTCAAAATGGTAGTATGCTACTTGGTTTGTTTCTATTTCAATATGTGCATGTGTTTCTTTTAGCATATCGCTTATACATATTAGTAGAGCCCTTAGAATCTTTGCTTGATTACCAGCGTTGTGATGGCAGTCACACTAGTGGGGGCTGGGTAATCTACAAGCACATCCTCATACAGGTCCCTATTCGTAGGATTATCGAGACAGGGCATTGATACTCCGGAGTAGACTAGTGTATACCCTTCTCATCCCAATAGAGGAGATGGTCTATCCCACAGCCATTAGTACATAGTATTGGAGATAGTATGCAGCTGCTCATTAGGCTACGAGTACATCAGACATGACTCGTCGGGAACTGTTGGTTGGTATTATACCTATCGTCGGGTAGCAGTTCCCAGGTGATATAAGTACAGCTTAGTCCGTCGACTTGACACTGCTACTTCGCCTCGAGTGTGTTCTCACTATACTTTGATTATTACCCTACCACGGCTCAAAGGAGTCGTGCAAACAGGTAGTAGTTGGGTGCGGACCCGAAGCACTTGGAGGCAGTGGCGGTTAGATAGGATTCGTCTCTCCCGGTATTGGGGTTGATATCGTGCTGTGTTCGGAGAGCCATTACACAAAGTTCCTGGCCAGGGCAAGCGAGATTTACTGGTAGGTATTCCAGTAGTTTCTCAGGGTGTTTTGGGCTACACTCCGGCACGACTTATTGCGCTATTAGGGGTCTGACGATTACCGCCCCCAGGCTCGATATGCGATACTCTTAGACGAATAGACCGGACTGTACAGAGATTGTCACATTTAGGCTCAGTAGGAGTTCGGATGGGTTTTCCTCATCGGCCTTCTTATCGATATCTACTTGGGGACCGTTACGTGCAGCTAGTACCGCTTACGGCCTGTGGTTAAACCCACTGCCAGCGTAGTGCCGAGTCCTTAGAGTCTCACATCGAGAGTTTTCCTGCACCGGGCAAAAGGTGCAGAGGCCGTATGGTTTTACGGCAGGGCTTCGATCACTTACGTGCACTTGTGCGCATATGATGTTCGGGCGGATAATACTAGTGGGCTTTGGTTTAATCCGGATCCTAGTATTATATTGATGGACCAGTTTCGTCTCTTTGTATTCGTGTTTCTCGGAACACGAACGCGGGTATGTATATACGGATGAGAGGGGCATAGACGGAGACACCTCATTAGGGTTTTAACCATTGACTTGATTAAAACAATTATGAGGTGGAGGAAAGTATTTGTTATTTTTGTAAATGATAATTGAGGCATGGCTACTTGTTTTGACTACTTGAATTTGTTTGACCATTTGACTTGGCTTGACCACTTGACTTGGTTTGACTTAGATATTTTTGTGAGATATTTTGTGACCTAGATATTTTGATGAGATATTTTTCATGCCATGCTTGTAGTCAAGTCAAGGTAGCCATCTCACATCATCTTGATCATTATCAAAAATCATTTCTCTTTCCTCAAGCTAGCTCTCTTCTTCTTCCTCATATCAAAACCCTAAAAGCTCTCATGTGTTGAGAATCTTAGGGTTTCAAGAGACAAATAAATCCATCTTCATACTCTACATCACCAAGGCCATCAAGTTTATCTAGCTTGTTGCTCTAGTTACCTCGGGTGGAGCTCGGACTATAAACTCCCGGGTGGATCGTCTTTGACACGAGGAGGCCGTTGAAGAAGCTACGATCCGGATTGATCCTTGACAGTGATGAAGACTTTTGCCCCCGGCGCTTGATGTTAGTTATATATGTAACAACCCTAAATTTCCTATACAAAATTTTTCAAATATTTTTTAAAAAAATCCACAAAGGGGTATTTTAGCCTGAGCACAAGATATAGGTAATTATTTTGCTTTTAATTACAAGCTACAAGAATGTAATAAATCCATTTTTAGTGTACAAGAAATTACTTTAAATTTAATGTATACTTGGAGTATTTACTCTTGCTGCCATCATTTTAAGTAATTAAATAACTCCATAATTACAAGAAGGAGCTTGTAGCTCATTGGTAATATCTTGCACTGCTGAATCAAGCCACCAGAGTTCAAATCCCATACTCCACATTATTTTTAATATTGATTTTTTAAAAACCTTTAGAATACCAAGAGCTTACACGTGCATATCTCACAAAAACCCCACTACACCCAAACATGTAACACTTGCAGGAGTTAGATGAACCGTCGGGGGGGATCCAGGCCACCGGACTCGGCCGGGAATCGGCCAACTCGGCCTTGACTCCGCCGACTCAGTGCTCCGACTGAGTCACGGCCGAGTCACCCCCGATTCGGCCGATTCCGGCGATGGTCACAACATGAAAGTTGTGTCTTTTCATATTCCCTATGCACCTGCAAAATTTCAGCTTCAGACCACTTCCAGAGCTCTTTAAAACCCCCAATTACTCTACTTTTAATACATTTTTTTATTACATTTTATCATATTTTTATTTTTAACTTTTCATCTACTCTAACCCTAGCCTAACCCTATAAATACCAACCCTACACACTACCCTCTCACCCCCAAAATCTTGAGCCGCTCTCTCAAAAGTTTTCCAAGAAGTGTGTGCTTTGAAAACAAGTTCGAGGCGAAGCTCCGACGAGATTCTGACGGAATTCCGGCGACGTTTTTTAGAAACAACCGGCGACGAAGCAACGTCTTGACAACTCATCTAGTTCCCCTATACTCTTTAGTATAGATCGAAACCCGTAAGTCCCTATCTTTCCTTCTGTCTACATTTAAAAAATACGAAATTTCGAAACCCAACGGAAATCGGAACAAACCGATTTCCGATTCGGTTTTTCTATAAAATCTCACTTGTCACCAATTCCATAATACCTAAACTTATCCATGTTGACTATTAATCACATAACAACTAAATTGGACAAAGTTTCTCACATGAAATGATAACTTTTGCAATATCGTATTCTTTTTCACTTTAATACCATAATGTTTATTTTTCTTCGTCTAATCAACTCAATCATTCCTAAACATCGCTATCTTGACCATTAAACTTGTAAAAGTCAATTTGAATAAGTTTTGACACATGAAATGATAACCTTTTCAGTTTACCGTATTTTCACTTTAATACCATGAAGTTTGAATTTCACATTTAACCCCTTAACCTTAACATACATTTAAAGTAGAGCACGAGATAATGACCTACCACCACACACACGCAAATACAACCTTAAAATGATATCATCAAAACTTAGAATACGACAAAACGAAATTTTTCATTAAAATACCATAATCTTCATAAAACCATTCTTAAAGGTTTTAGATTTGTTACACTTTTAAGTAAATATTTCTTACTAGGAAAAATACGATAAGTTGTGGACATCGATCGTTTATCTAAACTGACTTTGTGGTGTCTAGGCTAGGCAAGTGAGCTTGGGTAACTTTAAAAGACCCGCCTCACGATTCGTGAGCGGATCCCTCCCTCCTCACTTGTACTTACCTGGCCACAATTGGCGGTGAAGAGGCGATTTGAGGCTTCTAACGACTTGTCGTTTAGACCATTTAGAAATAGGCTAGTTGGCTTAGGAAACCCTAGAACCTAAAATACGGAAAATTGCACTTTTCAAATAAATACCTTTTAATTTATAAAACCGTTTTCTAAAAGATTAGTATTTTACAATCTTTGCAAAGCGCTGCTACAACCCATCTTTGGGGAACCCGTTCGGGATCGTGCGGTTTCTCGCGCACCCTCGGGCTAGTAGTGCGAGATTCAGACCTCCGCAAAGAGCATTCGGTCTCGAAAGGTTTAAAATACGACATCTTAAGAAAATGAGATTTTTGGAATATAAAATATTTATTAAAATTATTTTTGTATAAATATATATAAATTCATCATTTAAATATCTATTTTATTATAATATAAATTTTCCACCTTTTTCTAAAAATCACAAGAATAAAGGTTACACTAAAACACCATGAACTTTAAATAATCAATATTACAGATAAATACCATTATTTATGAAACTAGGATATTTTCTTTAGAAATGTCATAACATAAAATCCACAACTCTAAAGACGAAAAATAAATACTTGAGGTGTATTTTGAAAAGTATATAAAAGTATTTTTACATAAAACCCCCTCAAGTTTTATAAATTACCCTAAGGACCCTAACAATTATAAGACCTCGATTCACAATTCTGATTGTCTGACTCGGGTTTGAGTCTGATTAATCTGACTTGAATATGATTCAAGTCAACCTATAATCTACAAGATTCCAATTCAAAATGAACACATGAATCCATGAATACAATTATCAATTTATACAATTTGGCTGAACCGAACCATGGATATATTCCTTTTACATGATTCCCAGTATTCCATTTACATGACTCTACGGTTATAACCGTTTCCTGATATCATGGTTTCGGTCAGTCAGTCAATCAATCATACAACCAATACAGTTTACAAGATAACAATACAAACAAGACATCGCGGGGTTTAAGGGGTAGATTGGTATGGAAGGTGTTAAAGGTGGCACGAGACGGTAAGATTAAGACACCTAACATGAATCCAATTGCTGTTGTACCGTGGCATAAACGGTTCCTTGAGTTCCTGATACCTTACTCTCCGGAGCAAGTGAGACTCCTCTCGTATACACTGGCATCCTTCTGTACCAAGATACAAACAACAGCGTTAACACGAAATACAACAATATAATAATATAATACAACTGTAAAAGCTACTCTCTTTCTCTCCCTTACTCTCTGTCTATTCCTCCCTTATCTTTGGGACTTACCGAGGGACCTGTTCGCTGACGACATTCTGTTTCTCTCTTCTTTGAATGTCGTCAGGTGGTTTGGACCCGGCGGAGATCGAGCCATCTCAAGAAGACTTGGAGCAGTTTCACGAAGATCCTGAGCTCTAGATATTGTACCTTGTTCTTTTCAGTTTTTCATTTCCTGTTATGCCACTGTTTAGGCATCGCTTTCCATTTCAGTTGTATTTACTTTTCATGCATTGTACAAAAAAATGTTATTAATAAAGTTGCTGTTATTTCTATATCTCTTATCTCTTGTGAATTACTTTTATATTGCTTAGATACGCTTAGCGTATGTACTTCTGAGTATATATGTAGCGGGCCTCGTCGCGTTCCCTTCGCCGTATACTGGGAAGCGGGGCGTAACAGGTTTTGTTGGTGGCCCATGCAGGTCAAGCTGTATGGAACCCTAAGCCAGATAAAACACAAGAACCAGCAACTAAAACATTCTTTACAATTCATGTTCCTTGAATCTTACAATTTCATGTTCCTTGAATCTTATCATTTCATTTGAATCTGTTCGAACCTAAATTTTTCTTCAGGGTTATGGATTCCCCGAACAACACCAG
This sequence comes from Agapanthus africanus, assembly GCA_030015575.1. Lineage (NCBI taxonomy): Eukaryota > Viridiplantae > Streptophyta > Magnoliopsida > Asparagales > Amaryllidaceae > Agapanthus > Agapanthus africanus. Next base: position 821,655,786 of record CM057338.1, on the reverse strand, counting down.
CACCAATGTCAACAACACACCTCCAACTCCAGCACTACCTCTCACACCAGCTGTTCCTGCTCCACTCAATGAGCAAACGGTTCTGTTTGAGGCAATCTGCAGCCTTCTAGAGGGACAACAGCAACTCTTGAACCGTCCCGAGACTGACGCACCCGGGGTGAAGCAATTCAGAGCTTTACATCCCAAACAGTTCTCATGAAAGCGGAGCCCACTGGAAGCTGAGGAATGGGCTCAAAGTATCGAGTATGATCTGGCAGCAGCACAAGTGCCAGAAATATCTTGGGTCCGAGTTGCAAAGCTGCAACTTATGGACAATGCACGGAACTGGTGGAAGGCGGAAGAAAGCCGTCTTGATCAGCCCATTGAATGGAAGACTTTTCGCGAGAAGTTCGACGCGAAGTACTTCCCTGTGACTGCCAGGTTTGCCATGGAGCAGCAGTTCATTCATCTATAACAAGGTTCGATGTGGGACAAGTCAGTAGATGAGTATGACGCTGAATTCACCATGCTCAGTCGGTAAGATATGTCACAGTATTTCAAATTTTTGACATCACATAATACACAGCTAACACAAGACTGTAACAGATTTGCGGCACACTTGATACCGATGGATGAGGTCAGAGCCCGTCACTTTCAACAAGGTTTGGACACGGAAATCCAGGCTGCACTAGCCACAGGGAAATTTCCGACTCACTAGGATGCTTTGGAAGCTGCCCGCAGTTATGAGGCGGTGATAAAGGCAAAGGGCAGACCCCAATCTGCCGGTTTGAAACTCCATGCCTCTCAAATGGAAGGAGGAGCCTCTTCCAGGCCAACATTAGAACCCAATCACCAGCCTAGACCACATTTCTGTTTCCATTGCAAGAGAGATGGACATTTGATAAAGGACTGTAGGCGCGCAAAAGGCCTATGCCTAGTTTGTGGCGCGTCCAATCACAGAATTGAGACCTGTCCATATAGATACAACTCAGCTCACACACACACCAACTACCCGCAGCGGCCAGCTATCCAGGCTCCTGCAACTCGTCCTGCACTACCTGCTCCACCTCCTGCACACCCTACTCGCCAATTCCAACAGGTAATGAGGGACATGCCTAGAGGGCAGAGAAACAGACCCCTAAGGCAGAATGTGCCTCCAGCTAGAAAGAATGTACCACGGCGACAGACCTTCACATTAGAAGTCGTAGAAGCCGAGACTGTAGGTCAAGGTAACACCGGTAAGCCTTTTTCACCCTTGTATCTCTTTGTTATTTTTATACACTATCTATACTACAGCCACCAAACTTCTTTGCACTGTTACACTTTCCATTTACAAATTTCGAGGACGAAATTTTTATAAGGAGGATAGAATGTAACAACCCTAAATTTCCTAAACAAAAATTTTCAAATATTTTTTAAAAAAATCAACAAAGGGGTATTTTAGCCTGAGCATAAGATATAGGCAATTATTTTGTTTTTAATTACAAGCTACAAGAATGTAATAAATCCATTTTTAGTGTACAAGAAATTACTTTAAATTTAATGTATACTTGGAGTATTTACTCTTGCTGCTATCATTTTAAATAATTAAATAACTCCATAATTACAAGAAGGAGCTTGTAGCTCATTGGTAATACCTTGCACTGCTGAACCAAGCCACCAGAGTTCAAATCCTATACCCCAGATTATTTTTAATATTGATTTTTTTAAAACCTTTAGAATACCAAGAGCTTACACGTGCATATCTCACAAAAACCCCACTACACCCAAACATGTAACACTTGCAGGAGTTAGATGAACCATCGGGGGGGATCCAGGCCACCGGACTCGGCCGGGAATCGGCCAACTCAGCCTTGACTCGGCCGACTCAGTGCTCCGACAGAGTCACGGCCGAGTCAACCCCGATTTGGCCGATTCCGGCGATGGTCACAACATGAAAGTTGTGTCTTTTCATATTCCCTATGCACCTGCAAAATTTCAGATTCAGACCACTTCCAGAGCTCTTTAAAACTCCCAATTACTCCACTTTTAATACATTTTTTATTACATTTTATCACATTTTTATTTTTAGCTTTTCATCTACCCTAACCCTAGCCTAACCCTATAAATACCAACCCTACACACTACCCTCTCACCCCCAAAATCTTGAGCCACTCTCTCAAAAGTTTTCGAAGAAGTGTGTGCTTTGAAAACAAGTTCGCGGCGAAGCTCCGACTAAATTCTGACGGAATTCCGGCGACGTTTTTCAGAAACAACCGGCGACGAAGCAACGCCTCGACAACTCATCTAGTTCCCCTATACTCTTTAGTATAGATCGAAACCCGTATGTCCCTATCTTTCCTTCTTTCTACTTCTTAAAAATACGGAATTTCGAAACCCGACGGAAATCGGAACAAACCGATTTCCGATTCGGTTTTTCTATAAAATCTCACTTGTCACCAATTCCATAATACCTAAACTTATCCATGTTGACTATTAATCACATAACAACTAAATTGGACAAAGTTTCTCACATGAAATGATAACTTTTGCAATATCGTATTCTTTTTCACTTTAATACCATAATGTTTATTTTTCTTCTTCTAATCAACTCAATCATTTCTAAACATCGCTATCTTGACCATTAAACTTGTAAAAGTCAATTTGAATAAGTTTTGACACATGAAATGATAACTTTTTCAATTTACCGTATTTTCACTTTAATACCATGAAGTTTCAATTTCACATTTAACCCCTTAACCTTAACATACATTTAAAGTAGAGCACGAGGTAATGACCTACCTCCACACACACGCAAATAAAACCCTAAAATGATATCATCAAAACTTAGAATACGACAAAACGAAATTTTTCATTAAAATACCATAATCTTCATAAAACCATTCTTAAAGGTTTTAGATTTGTTACACTTTTAAGTAAATATTTCTTACTAGGAAAAATACGATAAGTTGTGGATATCGATCGTTTATCTAAACTGACTTTGTGGTGTCTAGGCTAGGCAAGTGAGCTTGGGTAACTTTAAAATGCCCGCCTCACGATTCATGAGCGGATCCCTCCCTCCTCACTTGTACTTACCTGGCCACAATTGGCGGTGAAGAGGCGATTTGAGGCTTCTAACGACTTGTCGTTTAGACCATTTAGAAATAGGCTAGTTGGCTTAGAAAACCCTAGAACCTAAAATACGGAAAATTACACTTTTTAAATAAATTCCTTTTAATTTATAAAACCGTTTTCTAAAAGATTAGTATTTTACAATCTTTGCAAAGCACAGCTACAACCCATCTTTGGGTAACCCGTTCGGGATCGTGCTGTTTATCGCGCACCCTCGGGCTAGTAGTGAGAGATTCAGACCTCCGCAAGGAGCATTCGGTCTCGAAAGGTTTAAAATACGAAATCTTAAGAAAATGAGATTTTTGGAATATAAAATATTTATTAAAATTATTTTTGTATAAATATATGTAAATTCATCATTTAAATATCTATTTTATTATAATATAAATTTTCCACCTTTTTCTAAAAATCACAAGAATAAAGGTTACACTAAAATACCATGAACTTCAAATAATCAATATTACAGATAAATACCATTATTTATGAAACTAGGATATTTTTATTAGAAATGTCATAACATAAAATCCACAACTCTAAAGACGAAAAATAAATACTTGAGGTGTATTTTGAAAAGTATATAAAAGTATTTTTACATAAAACCCCCTCAAGTTTTATAAATTACCTTAAGGACCCTAACAATTATAAGACCTCGATTCACAATTCTGATTGTCTGACTCGGGTTTGAGTCTGATTAATCTGACTTGAATATGATTTAAGTCAACCTATAATCTACAAGATTCCAATTCAAAATGAACACATGAATCCATGAATACAATTATCAATTTATACAATTTGGCTGAACCGAACCATGGATATATTCCTTTTACATGATTCCCAGTATTCCATTTACATGACTCTATGGTTATAACCGTTTCCTGATATCATGGTTTCGGTCAGTCAGTCAATCAATCATACAACCAATACAGTTTACAAGATAACAATACAAACAAGACATCGCGGGGTTTAAGAGGTAGATTGGTACGGAAGGTGTTAAAGGTGGCACGGGACGGTAAGATTAAGACACCTAACATGAATCCAATTGCTGTTGTACTGTGGCATAAACGGTTCCTTGAGTTCCTGATACCTTAGTCTCCGGGGCAAGTGAGACTCCTCTCGTATACACTGGCATCCTTCTGTACCAAGATACAAACAATAGCGTTAACATGAAATACAACAATATAATAATATAATACAACTATAAAAGCTACTCTCTCTCTCTCCCTTACTCTCTGTCTATTCCTCCCTTATCTTTGGGACTTACCGAGGGACCTGTTCGCTGACGACGTTCTGTTTCTCTCTTCTTTGAATGTCGTCAGGTGGTTTGGACTCGGCGGAGATCGAGCCATCTCAAGAAGACTTTGAGCAGTTTCACGAAGATCCCGAGCTCTAGATATTATACCTTGTTCTTTTCTGTTTTTCATTTCCTGTTATGCCACTGTTTAGGCATCGCTTTCCATTTCAGTTGTATTTACTTTTCATGCATTGTACAAAAGAATGTTATTAATAAAGTTGCTGTTATTTCTATATCTCTTGTCTCTTATGATTTACTTTTATATTGCTTAGATACGCTTAGCGTATGTACTTCTGAGTATATACGTAGCGGGCCTCATCGCGTCCCCTTCGCCGTATACTGGGAAGCGGGGCGTGACAATATATATGCCGTAGAGGCCATTGTTGTACATATGATATATATTATAGTGGATGCTTGGATATATATAGAGAGGACTTTCTTGCTCGACATGATAGTATGCTATCTGGTTTCACTTTGTCTTAACATGTTGACTTGTATTAGTTTACTGTCTTGCTCTCACATGTTGATAAAGCCTTTAGGATATGTACTCGACTACTGGGACTGTGATGAGATCACACTAGTAGGACCAGGGCAGTCAAAGAGTACAATCTATAATTGTTCTTAGTCGAGGGTGTGTCGAGACAGGGCATCGATACACCAGAGTAGACTAGCGTATACGCATCTTGACCCATATGATGGGCGATGGATGATCCCATATCCATCGGTGTTTGACATCAAAGATGGTGTACGGGTGCTCAGTGGAGACTGGGTACACTGAACGGACTAACCGAGAACTTCAAGATGGTATTATACCTATCGTCAGATAGCAGTTCTCCGGTGACACTGGTATAGGTTAGTCTGTAGACCCGAGATCGACATAGAGTTTTGTGTCATTCCCACTGTGCTTTGATTTCCATCATACCACGTCCAAGAGGGCGTGCAAAACGGTGGCATTTGGGTACAGTCCCGAATGACAAGGAGGCAATGAGTGATAGGAGGTGTTTCGTCTCTCCCGGTATTGGGAGTTGATGTTGTGCGGTGTTCGATTGGCTATAACTAGAAGTTCCTGGCCAGGGCTGATATGGAGTGCTGCTGGTAAGAGTTATCAGTAGTTTCTCGACCCGTTATGAGCCTTATATCGACACGATTTATCGGTTACTGGGGTCTGACGTTTACCACCCCTAGACTGGATATGCGACATATCAGACGAAGAGACCGGACTGTACGGTAGTGTTACTGATTGAATTCACAGGAGAATGTACAGGCTTGCTTGTTGATCTTCTGATCGCTCAATACCTGGGTGACTGTTATGTTTAGCTGACTGCTTGCAGCATGTGGGTGTTTGATATGATCATCACCTACTGCTGGCGTATTAACGATTGTTTAGAGTCTTACACAGAGGTTTCCTGGCTCAGGCAAAACAGAGTAGGAGCACATATGTGATATGTGCGGAACCGAGAATAGTACGATATGAGATACCGTATTTTATTCTCGCGATATGAGATATCGGCCGGGTATATGTGATATAACCGGGTCATCGGATCAAGTGTTGTTTCGATGAATTGGTACATGTTATATTAGTCGGTTATATGTAATATAGCCGGGTTATCGGATCAAGTATTGATTCGATAATTTAATGTATAATTATATATGTGATATATTACGTTACGTTAACTAATATAAGCTCGCTTTATTGATTCATTTTCTCATGGGATAATACATTGATATATATGCGATATATGTTAGTTGTATTATTTTCTATTGTTACAAAATATATTGTATATGTGATATATAATATTGTAACATGTTAGGGTTACAAATTTAACATTGGTTTAGGGTTTAAACTTGGTTAGGGTTTGGATTAGGGTTAGCTTTTGTATGAAGCTTCCATGAAGCTTCATGAAGCTTTGACTTTGTCTTTGGCTTGATATTTTGTGAAGATATTATGTTAACCCAATCCAAACCATTAACTCTAGTTAATTCTCTACAAGGGTTAACTTCTTCATGCTTAACCCTTGGTTAGATTTGTAACCACTACAATAATTCATTATTCATCACAAAAGGATTAGCTCATTATTCTTCTTCTTCTTCCTTGGTTGAAAAGCATCACTAGCTTTTTCAAAAGTGGTGAATAAAAGTGAGAATTTGAAAACAAAAGAGAGCAATATTCCTACTTCATCATCCTCATCTATTCTAGCCACTTAGATTAGGGTGTTCACTTCTCTAACAAGTTGTTTAGTGAAGTGTAAGCTTGGGTTAGAGATTCTTCAAGGTAGATCATCTAAGATCATGATGACTTCAAGCAAGATGCATCATTCACCTCTTGGAGCCTCACGAGAGTCGGAGTTCTTGATGATCGCAGCGAAGGGACCTCTACACGGAGCTTATAAAGGGAAGGAACGGACTACAAAGGTTGTAATTCCCATCTCTTAGTTGTAAAGGTGTTTACTTGCATGTTTAACCCTAATAATCTAGCAAAGATCCCGGCTTTGGGTTGTTCGGCACTTGAAAATTTTGATTTTCGCATGGTTGATGCCTTGTAGAACCTTGTTCTAGTGCCTAGTAACCGTATAGTGGTATCAGATCCTAGCTAGAGCATTAGGCGACGTGTATACGAAGTTAAAACTCCGATCGAACCCCGAAACATCGAACTTGACCCCCTCTCTGGAAATTTTGTAAAAATATGATTTTTTCTGCATTAAAAATACTCAAAAAAATCAGTAGGGAATTCTAAGAGTTACTGTTCAAAACGACACCAAAATACCACTAAAGCGCCGCGGAACTGCGGCCGTACCATGCCTTCTGCGGCGGTTCCGCGGCAGCACAGTAGTATCAGGGTTAGGTTTTTGGCACAATACATCCGTAGGTATTTATAGCTGCTTCTGGGTAGTTTTAATCTGACTCAAGTGTTGAGTTTTCTGGGGATCTTTTGGTACTCGTTGATTCGATTGGAAAGTTTAATTTCGTTTTGTTTTCCGGATAATTCAGAAACTATTAAAATGTTCAAACGGATATCATTAACTCACTTTTTCCCGACACGAAAAACTTTCAAGTGTTGAATTTTTCTTGAGTTTAAATCTTTCGGAAAAATGTGCAAGTAACGCGGTAGACCCTCTATAAGAACACAAACCTTAACTCGATTATGTGACCATCTGAACTTCCTCTAAACCTTAGGGTTTGGGGCAGTACGGCGTGCCACATGTGAGGCGTTGGCTTGACCCTTCTACGGCTGGACCATTGGTACTGTGACGTATTCTGGGACTTTTTGACTCCGCTCAAGTGTTGAGCTTTATAGGAAATCTTGGGTATTTGATTATTCGATCGGAAAGTTTAACATTATCTATTTATCTGGAATGCGATACAATATGTGGAATTTATATAGTTAGGCATGAAATGCGAAGTATGTGATATTTCGGATTTACGGTGTCTAAAGTAATTGTGGATTCCAAATGTTGTAGTTTTACACTTTCTTTTCTGTGACCGTAAGCGTAGTATGTAGGGTATCGCCGGCTTCGTTGCTATACATAAACGACAATCGGGATACGCATACTTCCTTACGTTGATGATATGAGATATTATGTGTTGCTGTGATATGTTATATTGGATTTTCGTATTTTGAATAGCCGGGGGTTTTATGTGAGATGAGGGTTTTTATTTTCATTCATGTAAAATTCATTTGTATGCAATATTTTTTTATTGGGGCACTTCCGGGATGAGGATGATGTCACCATTGTATATTATTTACTTTTCCACATTAGGTAGACCCAAGGAGGGGAGCACAAGTAACCGGGTTTTAGGGTCCAGTGGGAGGCCATCTCGAGGAGTCGAGATCGGGTCTCCTAACCCTAGAATTGGCAGTGTTGCTTGCCGCTCTCGTAGGGGTCTAGGGATATAGGTTTGGCTATTCATCGCGACCGTGGAATCCGTGTTTTATACAGGCTCGTATTAAAAACAAGAACATCCTAGTATATCCAATATTTCATATATGTTCTTCTGCTGCAATGTTCTGTGATGAGATCATATTACTGCATGAGACGAATGCTTATACTATATATATGTGCTGATATATAAATATTACTGCTTTCGTTTCTTCTGTGATGCTTAAGAAGTATAAACTGATGGGATATATTAATGAGATTAATAAAAGAAAAGAAACCTAAAAGATGTTGTAGAATCAAAACTTTATAAAAAGGGTAGCTACAGTTTTTCTCTGCATAGCGGTATATATGATATACCCTGCACCTTATTTGATGAGGAAAGAGCCGAGATCCCTTCACCGTGAGTGACCTCTTTAGCTAAACTGCCAGATGCTACAAATTCACGGTTTAGTTTTTGATTGCTTCAATAGTTCTTGCTTTGCACAGCGGTATTTGTGAAATATCCTGCACCTTATTCGATAAGGAAAGAGCCGAGATCCCTTCACCGGGAGTGACCTCTTTAGCGAAACTAGAAAAGCCTAAAAAACACTCTGTTTCAAAATCACTTATTTCTACAACGATATCAAGTTCATTACGCAATATGTTTTCTGAAAAACCTGAGTAGCCCTCCGACATTTCAGATAGGTAATACTTAGTATTCGTGCTGCGTTTGTTGGCTTTCATCAAGGCGTAGTGTGCGGTAGCTAACTATTGCTTATCTGTAACATATGATGAGATTCGGTTAGGGTAGTCGTGCGGCTTTGTTGGCTTTCGTCAAGGGACATACGGCTGGGTTTAATTCAATCAAGAAATGTACGGGTTGAACTTGACTAGCGGATTATGATTTGTTGGCATTCGTTAAGGTCATAGCACGTTAGGGGCAAAATATTATCAGGAATTTCAAGTGTTGAAATTTGCAATGAGATTGCATACCTCCTATGAGATAGTTGGATCCCGATACCCACTGCGAGTAAGAGTTACTCCTGGGAGAATTTTACACAGGACAATTAGCCGATCAAGTAGGTGTCTAGAAAGGTGTTAATGGGGTTATGCCTCTGGGAAAACGAGGTTTATTTTAATTAGGTCCGTGCGAAAGCACGGGGAACCTCCCTCAAGTACCGACACTGATCTGGCTGAAAGATTAACGAAATTGTAGGGTGTAATTAATCCCGGCTAATCTTACCTTTTAGGGTTTGAAGGAAGATTTGATAAAAACAGTGGGAGACATCCTGATTAGATAAGATAATAACCAATCTAATCTTGCAAGAGCATACGCTAAAGTGTTTTCTTCTCTCTCTCTCCAGGTAGCGACCCTGTCAGGCCTTAATCAAATAATAATATGGATGTATTGACTGAACCTACTTATTATACTGAGCAGGGGAACGTTGGTCCCGTTCTTTCTTATAAGTATTATAAGACTGAGCAGGAAATAGGAGAATATCTGGATTCTCACGCTACCCAATCGAAGAATAAGTATGTTGATGCATCTTCTTCAGGTGTGTTAGTTATCGAGAACTGTTTCTCAGTTCACTCTACGTCCTGAGTATTAGATACCCGATCGGGATCCCATATATGTAATATATTACATGGGCTACGTAAAGGTAGGGAACTGGGACAGGGTGATCATTCCGTAAGAGTAGGGAATGGTGCAAATATTGCAGCCAAAGCAGTTGGCGAATATCACCTTATGTTACCAAATGGTAATACATTGGTTCTGAATGAATGCTATTACATTCCGACCCTAATATGCAATCTTATATCAGTTTCTTTATTGAGCAAAGAAGGATATAATTTTGTAGTACAGGATAATGTTATGAACATATTCCTGAATCAAAAGTTAATTGGATCAGGTTCGTTATTTAATGACATATACGTTCTCAATCAAACTACATTCCTTAATGTACAAAACACACACTAGAGGAAGAGTTCAGAAATGAATGAATCCTTCTTGTGGCATTGTAGACTAGGTCATATCAATGCGACACGGCTAGCTAAGTTACATAAGGATGGATATTTGAATCCTTTCGAATTATCATCTTATGATACTTGCCATTCATGTCTCAAAGGGAAAATGACCAAGACTCCATTTAGTGGACACGGAGAAATAGTTACGGAACTCTTAGGACTGGTACATAGTGATGTATGCGGTCCCATGTCTATACATGCCAGGAACGGTTCTTCCTACTTCATTACATTCACTGACGATCTCTGAAGATACGGACATGTGTTCCTGTTGAAACATAAATCAGAATCTTTTGAAAAATTCAGAGAATATAAGCATGAAGTAGAGAACCAAACGGGTAAAAATATTAAGATCCTACGATCTGATCGAGGAGGAGAATACTTGTGTAACGTTTTGAAAATCGTTTCGGTGAAATTTCGAAAAAAACGGTAAAATAAGGGGGTTTTCGGTAAAAATTCAAAATACAAATATCTTTATTATAAAATTAAATATACATATTCTAGCTACGTAATTTCTAGTATTTGGTGTTTATTGAGCCACTGGTGAAATTTCAAATTTTCTGAAATTTTTTCCAAAATTAATTATTTTAATATTATTTTAAGCCGTCACTAATACATTTAATTAGGGAAAATTACAAATTGGAATGAGTTGAAACAAATTTTGTGCATCATAAAACATTAAACAAAATTTTATCATGTGGTTTTTGAAACGAAATCGTTTGCCAAAACGGTTTAGAAATTATTGATGAAAAAATGCTTTTTTTTAGTATAAATGGATGTTGGGGTATTGTATTTGTCATTTTCCTTCACCCCACACTCACACACACTACACCAATTCCCCTCCTTGGCTGAATTTTCAGCAGCCACATCCCCCATGTCCCCACTTCTTTTGATAAAAGAAAAGAAAATCAAGAGAAAAGAATAAAGGAAATATTAAATAAAGAGGTATGGTGTTAGATAATGGTGACTTGGACTTTTCCTTGACTTTACAAACACCCCCACACCCTCTCTTCTCCCCCTCCTCAATTCTGGCCGAGCCTATCCCTCAAGCAGCCCCCCCCCCAATTTTCTTGACCTCATTTTCCTATCTCTTTTGCTTCAAAAATTCATCAAATACCCATCAAAAAAATCCAAAATCTAAATCAAGCTCTTACCCATTTTAGTGTAGCCTTCGATGCATGGATTGTGGTGAAAGGAGAGCTTTTTGGATGGCTAGATTTCAAGCTAGATCTCAAAAATTAGGAGGTATAAAATTTGACCCTATATAGAATTTGTTGTTTATATTGCTTAATCTAAGTTAATTAAGTGTTAATTTAGGTGTATAAAAAAATAAAAAGGGTTTTGAATTGAAGTTTGAAATTTCAAGTGGATGGTTTTGAATGAAGATTAGGGTTTGAGCATTGGATTAGGGTTGTGATGGGTAGATTAACATATAATTGCTTACTAAAATTAATCTAGTCTCTAGTTTGCATTTTTGTTAATTTAAATTTGTAATAATTATATAAATGGCAAACTAGGTTTTAAATATATATATATATATTGGTGAGATAAAATTCTAATTAGGGTTTCATGGTATTATTAACATTATAAATTGTGGTTTAATGTTTTAGTATATGCAAAACCAAGCTTAATTGTAAAAATTATGAATTTCACTTTAAAAAGAGTTAAAATCGGTATTTTTGCAAAATAGGAATTTGGAATTTATACAAATTGATGAGTTTAATTTTATGAAAGTGATTGTATGACCTAATTATGTTATTTAATGAGTATTTTGGCCATTGGAATCGTTAAAATTGGTAGATTGGTTAAAACATCAAGTTTTTAGCCGAAATGGGAATTTGTGCTAACTAGGTTTTTAGAAAACAAAACGATTGGTTTAATTTTATGGTTTTGACGAACTAAACCTTATTTCTTATGTAGTTAGTGAGTTTAGAAACCATGATTGGTATGTTTGGTGTTTTTCTTGATCAATCGACGTTTGTACGCCGATGTCGAGGGTTTTTGGGTTGATTTGGGAAGCAAACCATAGGTTTGGACCTATGTGGGATTCGTGTGTCATTTTGGGCATGAGTCGGATTTTAATGCGATACGGTGCGTTATGATATGTAGGTACCCCATGTGGACTTCGAGACGACAAGCAAGCGCGTGGCGACGTCGGCACCGGCAAGCGAGGACCAGGTGAGTAGATTTATATCTACGGGGAGAAGTCGGGTGGATGGCGTATAGCACCCCCACAGTCCGTAGTGTAGCTTATATATATATATGTTTATATAGGTATTTTATGATACGAGAATGTGTATCCTTGTTATGTTTATGTGTTCCTGGATTAGCTTTGGGTCAGTTGCGAAACCCTAGAGTAGTTGTTATACCACATACGCACACACAGACTTGCATACATTACTTTCTTGTGCACCGATTGGGATGTGTATATATGTATATATGCGTGGGTATGGGACTATGCATATGTACATTCATATACACATGCATGGATAATGAGGATAGTACTTGGGATTTAAGATGAGTCGATGAGATTTGATTTGAGGCCGTGAGATCGGTGATATAGTAGGGTTCGTATTTGAGATACGACCTGACGTTGTAACGGGTCTTGACGTAGTGTTTCACACGTGCATGCATACTTAGGCGGTATCAGTATTGTACTAGACGTAGATCAGTACCCCGATCATGATGCTTGATAAAGAGGATACCAGGTGAATAGTATGATGAATGTGATATTGACTCGTACCCAGATTTGGGATGCCGTACGACGGATTTACGTACGAGCTATATTGATGTTTGATCCGCACTCTTGACTTGGGATGCCTGCTTATAGATATGGTATCGGAGATGATATTATTGAGGCGGGATCACCGACTGTATATATACAGGTATGTATATGTATCGACTCAGATGATAGGCGGTTTCCTTACCTGTAGTTCAGCTTGTTAGTTCAGCCGTATAGTTTAGTGTAGTTGTTAGATTAGATTAGACTCCTACCTATTTCAAAACTAGCGGATCGTGGGTATTTTAAAAGACAGGTCAAGGGATATACGGATATTTCAAAAGACGTATCCTTTCTTAAAAACCACCGTAGCCCTATTTTCAAAACCCCACGATTCGTGTTATTTCAAATGGCACCATTGTTTAGTTTTTAGCTCCCGCTCATTTTAGTTGCTCGCTCCGCATCGAATATTTACATTGTTATTCCATATTGCATTGTTGACATTATGCTGTTAGGACACCAGCACCATTACCGATGATGCGTATGTACCACATACACTTACTTGCCGGCTCACACACATCTTTATCGGTAATTGCCATGTCACGTACACCTTAGAAAATATTGTTGCTTAACTTAACTTGATAGCCAGTAGTTTGACATAATATTAGTGTACATACCTTATATGCCAGCTTAGATATTGTAGTTATTACTTGTCGCTTCATGCATACTGTTATTCATTCTCATGCTTATATTCATGGTTTTACATGCTATTGATGATTCGGATTTCCATGGTATTTTCTGGATTTGGAGGAAAACCGCAAAACATATAAAAACTGATTTCTCTCTTTTTAAATAAAAGTGCGGTTTTTCCCATGATGTATGAGTCGTCCACCATGAGTTTGCTGATGGATTTCGAGACCCGATTCGAGGAGATGGATGAACCATTTCGGGTACATGGTGGACCCGGTAAGGTACCCCGAGGCAAGAAGCGCGTGATGATGACGATGTGAGCCTGGCAGGGGAGCACTACTTACCGGTGATTTTAGCCGACGCGTCGGATATCCGGAGGATACCTTCGTGGTCTTGAGATGGATGGTAGGGGCCGGTCTGGACTGATGGCGCCCTAGATATTGTGATTGAGACATTGAGATTTCGAGATATTGAGGTACAGAGACTGTGATACAGAGATATCGAGATATTGGGATTACGTTTTGTGCCGATGCTAGGCACTGTTTTATGCTGATTTCATTATGATACCTCATTTTAAAAATACAAAGGAAATCTCACTAAATTATGAAAACAGTTCTTCATTTACATGTATTCTGTTTTCATGCATTCATACCTCATTCATATGATATATCGCTACCTGAAGCACTGACACGGGCACATGAGATTACACTCGGGTTAGATATTACCCTAGCCATTGTTATAGGCTGCATGTTATACATATATTTGAGGATATAGTATGATCATTGACCTAGGTTGTGTTATTTATGCGATTTCTGTTCGTAGATGTTTTTCTATTCACGAGTTGGCAACTCACCCCCGTTGTGCCCCAGTTTCTTGCAGGTTTGCCGTACAGGTTCTTTACGGCTTGCGGGCTTAGTTTCCCTCGGGTGATTTGCTAGTAGGTGGGTTTACTTGTATCGTACCCCCCCATTATATATCTTGTATATTATTATTCTGTTGTATCTAGAAGTTCCATCAACCAAACATGTATTTATTTGAGATAGAGACCAGTGATGTTATTCCTTCGACCTTTGAGTCGCGCGTTATATTTCTGTGGTTTTCTTGTGGTTTTGAGTTTCCTTTTGAATTTTGATCCTCGCCCTTGGCGTTGTATATTATATTGCTTGTGTGGTTGTGACCGTCGATTGACGAAGAGCTAGCTCCCGCTTGGGGATGCCTTTTTATTGATTTCGTATACTATTCATGTTGTATCCCGTTTGGGGGCCAGTTTTTACAAAGGAGACTCTGCCGAAATTTTCAGGAAATATTTGATGTTTTTAAAAAGGCATAATTCGGCTTATGCTATTAAAACTACTTGATTTAAATTGGTTTTTCCTTCACTCTACTACTTTTCTTGGTTTGGATTTCTGGGTTTTCGGCTCACTTAGATTACGTACGCCTCGAGACGTTCGTAGTTTAAGTGCCGGTCATGTTCCGTACTTTCGGGGCGTGACAAAGTTGGTATCAGAGCGTTAGGTTTTACCTTCGGAGCGTAGGATGACCCTTGGTTGATAGAATAGGTGACTAAAGTAGAGTGACGTACCGTGGGTATGTTCCGCGGCATACTTACGATACGCTACTCCACTTAAGAAGCCTTAGGATGTACATTTCTTTGCTCCGTATTATATTCATTCCTGATCTAGCTTCATCGGTACCAGTTATGGTTTTGCTGCCACGATTACGGGCAGGGAGAGCTACAGTTAGAATTGCGGTCAGCACGAGCTCGTCACGAACGAGGACTGACCAGGGCGAAATTTTGGCAACACACGATTGCGGAGATGTGTCTTTTTACCGTGTTTCGCGCCACGAGCGTTTGGCGGATCGCCTTTATGAGATTTCTCGGACGTGCCGATCAGTACCTGAGGATTGGGCCACCGACAGAGGCCAGCCAGATTTTGATGACCGTTGGTGTATTGCTTATTCATGATGGTCGAGGCATTGTTCAGCGTGCAGACGAGTGAGCCAGTTGTTGCTGCGAGTGACGAGATATCGCCCCATATGTTGGAGCTATTGCGGGACGAGTAGTACGAAGAGATGATAGAAGGTCGCTAGTCACACGATGATGAATGACTAGGACAGGTGGTTCGTTCGCCTATCCCGATGCGAGGTCATCAGATAGATTGATTCCAGCTAGAGATGACTTCACGCGGAGACGTTGAGAGACGACAGAGACGATCGAATGTCAGAAACCTATTATTCCAAGTTTAAAGTAGTCGGAAAGACATACAGGCAATTCTATGGTCCCTCTAGAAGAATGAAACCCTAACTCGACTTAATGACCGTGTGAAAGCCTTTGAACCTTTGGGTTTGCGGCAGTTCTACGGCGCCATTAGTGAGGCTTGGGTTTGCCCTTCTATGGCTGGACCACCGATGCTGTGGTATGTACTCGATACTATTAAACTGTGCCCAAGATGTTGAGCTCTTGGGGGATTATGAGGTTTTGACGACTCGATCGGATGGCTCGACTTAATTCGGATGCTAGGTGGTGAGATGTATTTCTTGGGAGATTCCAGATACGAGGATAGTCATTGGAGCTCAGTCCATGCAGCCACGACGAGACGAGTCCAGAGCAGTCGACATTAGAAAAATGGAGTAAGAGGTTCGTACAAGATCTGGATATGATGACGTTCCCCTCCGCCGACATCAGGGATGCGATACGTATGCCGAGACATTGTACTTGGATATACCTTCCAGAAGGAGTCGCGATGAGTATGCAGCCCTTCCGGAACGAGAACAGATCCAGTAAGGGACGATGACTTCCGGACAGTTCGGCAGAGATGAGATTTAGGAGAGATCCCGATAGGACCTTTCTAGAATGAATTACAAGAAGACCTTGACCCAGGAGTGGTCATTGTTACGCACACCAGCAGGCCAGAGTTCATGATCATCGACGAGACATCCCACTAGTGACCGCGACAGTTGGCCCGAGATTCTTAGAGGATGCGCTTGAGCGATACTATTCCGCCATTATTGATTTCGATGTTTTGGGTGATTTATTCGAATGATTTGATTTTGATTATTGGGGATTTACGATCTTTGCACAGTGTTGCACTTGATATCGTTTTCGTGCCTTGGTTTCTCACGTTTATGATTTTATGGGTTTCATACAGTTGAGTTGATTTTGTGCGTATGTACGCACACGATTTGGTTTTTGCACTCGGTATAGTTCATATATGCTTGCAGTGCAGTGTTACGTATGTTGTGCATTTAGATGCACTGGACTTCGATTTCGATTGTGATGTTCGATATTTGTTTTGTGCACCTTGTGCACCTGATTGGATTTTGCGCATATTCGGCGCTTGATATTGGATTTCATGATTTCGTGCACGATGGATGCACCTGATTTGGATTTTCGCGCATATTGGGCGCATGTTTTGAGGTGCGATTTTGGTGCACACCAGATGCACCAAATCGAGATTCTTTGTGCATGTCAGATGCACCTGATTTTGCTGTCAGGCGCCCACGTTGCCTATGACAGATGTTTCATGCACACCCGATGCACTTAGATCTTGTTTCTGTGCACATGTTGGCACATATATGGATTTTGATTTCCGTGCGCACCGGACACACAGAGTATTCATATGCGTATTTTGGGATTGATTTCTTATAGAGCAGTACGTTTTTATGATATTTGTTATGTGTTTTCGTACTGAGCAGGACTAGTCAAAGGACAGTACCTAAATGTATTTTGCATACATTGATAGCTATCGAAGGGAATTCCAAAAGCGAGCTATAGTCTCAGTATTTATCTACATGTCTGATATGACACGAAACGTTTAAAACAAGGAAACCCTTCTAAATTGTTTCCCAAAATGGCGGAACGTACATTTCAAACAAAAGGTATATATGTATATGGTTAATTTCTTATGATAGACGTCCGCCACTGTGCAGTGTTGAGCGCATTGCACAGCGACTTTAAGAGATTTGGCATGCATTTCCTTCAGATATTTACATATATAGATTTGATATTTACGTGTATAGTTTCGAGTTATATCATATTGGTTTTGTATTGGATTTGACATTTGTGTCTTTACCATGACTCCGATGATTGCGAGATGCTTGACGGAGTTTTGATTTTGAGTTTATGCTCATTTTTCATGCGTATGCGTTGCGCTACGATTTGTTTTATGTATTTATGATTTCGGAGCCCCGGCGATTTGATGGTTTTGGCTGAAATATTTTAGTATTTGGGGGAAGTTTTAATTTAAATTCGGGGACCGAATTTCTTTAAGGGGGAAAGATTGTAATGTTTTGAAAATCGTTTCGGTGAAATTTCGAAAAAACGGTAAAATAATGGGGTTTTCGGTAAAAAGTCAAAATACAAATATCTTTATTATAAAATTAAATATACATATTCTAGCAACGTAATTGCTAGTATTTGGTGTTTATTGAGCCACTGGTGAAATTTCAAATTTTCTGAAAATTTTTCCAAAATTAATTATTTTAATATTATTTTAAGCCGTCACTAATACATTTAATTAGGGAAAATTACAGATTGGAATGAGTTGAAACAAATTTTGTGGATCATAAAACATTAAACAAAATTTTATCATGTGGTTTTTGAAACGAAATCGTTTGCCAAAACGGTTTAGAAATTATTGATGAAAAAAGGCTTTTTTTAGTGTAAATGGATGTTGGGGTATTGTATTTGTCATTTTCCTTCACCCCACACTCACACACACTACACCAATTCTCCTCCTTGGCTGAATTTTCAGCAGCCACATCCCCCATGTCCCCACTTCTTTTGATAAAAGAAAAGAAAATCAAGAGAAAAGAATAAAGGAAATATTAAATAAAGAGGTATGGTGTTAGATAATGGTGACTTGGACTTTTCCTTGACTTTACAAACACCCCCACACCCTCTCTTCTCCCCCTCCTCAATTCTGGCCGAGCCTATCCCTCAAGCAGCCCCCCCATTTTCTTGACCTCATTTTCCTATCTCTTTTGCTTCAAAAATTCATCAAATACCCATCAAAAAAAATCCAAAATCTAAATCAAGCTCTTACCCATTTTAGTGTAGCCTTCGATGCATGGATTGTGGTGAAAGGAGAGCTTTTTGGATGGCTAGATTTCAAGCTAGATCTCAAAAATTGGGAGGTATAAAATTTGACCCTATATAGAATTTGTTGTTTATATTGCTTAATCTAAGTTAATTAAGTGTTAATTTAGGTGTTTAAAAAAATAAAAAGGGTTTTGAATTGAAGTTTGAAATTTCAAGTGGATGGTTTTGAATGAAGATTAGGGTTTGAGCATTGGATTAGGGTTATGATGGGTAGATTAACATATAATTGCTTACTAAAATTAATCTAGTCTCTAGTTTGCATTTTTGTTAATTTAAATTTGTAATAATTATATAAATGGCAAACTAGGTTTTAAAAATATATATATATTGGTGAGATAAAATTCTAATTAGGGTTTCATGGCATTATTAACATTATAAATTGTGGTTTAATGTTTTAGTATATGCAAAACCAAGCTTAATTGTAAAAATTATGAATTTCACTTTAAAAAGAGTTAAAATCGGTATTTTTGCAAAATAGGAATTTGGAATATATACAAATTGATGAGTTTAATTTTATGAAAGTGATTATATGACCTAATTATGTTATTTAATGAGCATTTTGGCCATTGGAATCGTTAAAATTGGTAGATTGGTTAAAACATCAAGTTTTTAGCCGAAATGGGAATTTGTGCTAACTAGGTTTTTAGAAAACAAAACGATTGGTTTAATTTTATGGTTTTGACGAACTAAACCTTATTTCTTATGTAGTTAGAGAGTTTTGAAACCATGATTGGTATGTTTGGTGTTTTTCTTGATCAATCGACGTTTGTACGCCGATGTCGAGGGTTTTTGGGTTGATTTGGGAAGCAAACCATAGGTTTTGACCTATGTGGGATTCGTGTGTCGTTTTGGGCATGAGTCGGATTTTAATGCGATACGGTGCGTTATGATATGTAGGTACCCCATGTGGACTTCGAGACGACAAGCAAGCGCGTGGCGACGTCGGCACCGGTAAGCGAGGACCAGGTGAGTAGATTTATATCTACGGGGAGAAGTCGGGTGGATGGCGTATAGCACCCCCGCAGTCCGTAGTGTAGCTTATATATATATGTTTATATAGGTGTTTTATGATACGAGAATGTGTATCCTTGTTATGTTTATGTGTTCCTGGATTAGCTTTGGGTCAGTTGCGAAACCCTAGAGTAGTTGTTATACCACATACGCACACACAGACTTGCATACATTACTTTCTTGTGCACCGATTGGGATGTGTATATATGTATATATGCGTGGGTATGGGACTATGCATATGTACATTCATATACACATGCATGGATAATGAGGATAGTACTTGGGATTTAAGATGAGTCGATGAGATTTGATTTGAGGCCGTGAGATCAGTGATATAGTAGGGTTCGTATTTGAGATACGACATAACGTTGTAACGGGTCTTGACGTAGTGTTTCACACACGTGCATGCATACTTAGGCGGTATCAGTATTGTACTAGACGTAGATCAGTACCCCGATCATGATGTTTGATAAAGAGGATACCAGGTGAATAGTATGATGAATGTGATATTGACTCCTACCCAGATTTGGGATGCCGTACGACGGATTTACGTACGAGCTATATTGATGTTTGATCGGCACTCTTGACTTGGGATGCCCGCTTATAGATATGGTATCGGAGATGATATTATTGAGGCGGGATCACCGACTGTATATATACAGGTATGTATATGTATCGACTCAGATGATAGGCGGTTTCCTTACCTGTAGTTCAGCTTGTTAGTTCAGCCGTATAGTTTAGTGTAGTTGTTAGATTAGATTAGACTCCTACCTATTTCAAAATTAGCGGATCGTGGGTATTTTAAAAGACAGGTCAAGGGATCTACGGATATTTCAAAAGACGTATCCTTTCTTAAAAACCACCGTAGCCCTATTTTCAAAACCCCGCGATTCGTGTTATTTCAAATGGCACCATTGTTTAGTTTTTAGCTCCCACTCATTTTAGTTGCTCGCTCCGCATCGCATATTTACATTGTTATTCCATATTGCATTGTTGACATTATGCTGTTAGGACACCGGCACCATTACCGATGATACGTATGTACCACATACACTTACTTGCCGGCTCACACACATCTTCATCGGTAATTGCCATGTCACGTACACCATAGAAAATATTGTTGCTTAACTTAGCTTGATAGCCAGTAGTTTGACATAATATTAGTGTACATACCTTATATGCCAGCTTAGATATTGTAGTTATTACTTGTCGCTTCATGCATACTGTTATTCATTCTCATGCTTATATTCATGGTTTTACATGCTATTGATGATTCGGATTTCCATGATATTTTCTGGATTTGGAGGAAAACCGCAAAACATATATAAACTGATTTCTCTCTTTTTAAATAAAAGTGCGGTTTTTCCCATGATGTATGAGTCGTCCACCATGAGTTTGCTGATGGATTTCGAGACCCGATTCGAGGAGATGGATGAACCATTTCGGGTACATGGTGGACCCGGTAAGGTACCCCGGGGCAAGAAGCGCGTGATGATGACGATGTGAGCCTGGCAGGGGAGCACTACCTACCGGTGATTTTAGCCGACGCGTCGGATATCCAGAGGATACCGTCGTGGTCTTGAGATGGATGGTAGGGGCCGGTCTGGACTGACGGCGCCTTAGATATTGTGATTGAGACATTGAGATTTCGAGATATTGAGGTACAGATACTGTGATACAGAGATATCGAGATATTGGGATTACGTTTTGTGCCGATGCTAGGCACTGTTTTATGCTGATTTCATTATGATACCTCATTTTAAAAATACAAAGGAAATCTCACTAAATTATGAAAACAGTTCTTCATTTACATGTATTCTGTTTTCATGCATTCATACCTCATTCATATGATATATCGCTACCTGAAGCACTGACACGGGCACATGAGATTACACTCGGATTAGATATTACCCTAGCCATTGTTATAGGCTGCATGTTATACATATATTTGAGGATATATTATGATCATTGACCTAGGTTGCGTTATTTATGCGATTTCTGTTCGTAGATGTTTTTCTATTCACGAGTTGGCAACTCACCCCCGTTATGCCCCAGTTTCTTGCAGGTTTGCCGTACAGGTTCTTTACGGCTTGCGGGCTTAGTTTCCCTCGGGTGATTTGCTAGTAGGTGGGTTTACTTGTATCGTACCCCCCATTATATATCTTGTATATTATTATTCTGTTGTATCTAGAAGTTCCATCAACCAAACATGTATTTATTTGAGATAGAGACCAGTGATGTTATTCCTTCGACCTTAGAGTCGCGCGTTATATTTCTGCGGTTTTGAGTTTCCTTTTGAATTTTAATCCTCGCCCTTGGCGTTGTATATTATATTGCTTGTGTGGTTGTGACCGTCGAATGACGAAGTGCTAGCTTTCGCTTGGGGATGCCTTTTTATTGATTTCATATACTATTCATGTTGTATCCCGTTTGGGGGCCAGTTTTTACAAAGGAGACTCTGCCGAAATTTTCAGGAAATATTTGATGTTTTTAAAAAGGCATAATTCGGCTTATGCTATTAAAACTACTTGATTTAAATTGGTTTTTCCTTCACTCTACTACTTTTCTTGGTTTGGATTTCTGGGTTTTCGGCTCACTTAGATTACGTACGCCTCGAGACGTTCGTAGTTTAAGTGCCGGTCATGTTCCGTACTTTCGGTGCGTGACAACTTGAGCAATGAGTTTCTGGACTATCTAAAAGAGAATGAGATTCTCTTTCAGCTTACTCTTCCTTATACACCACAGCACAACGGTGTATCGGAGCGGAGGAATCGCACCCTATTAGATATGGTATGCTCTATGATGAGTGATGCTGAGTTACCTATTTCCTTCTGGGGGTATGCGCTTGAGATAGCCATACACCTGTTGAATATAGTTATTACCAAATCAGTGCCTACCACTCCATATGAGATATGGAAAGGGAAGAGACCATCTCTTAAGTATGTTAAGATATGAGGTTGTCCGGCCTATGTCAAAAGGCTAAATCCGGACAAACTCGAGGCAAGGTCTGTCCTATGCAAGTTTGTAGGATATCCCAAGAACTCACAAGGGTATATTTTCTACCACACTGAGGAACAAAAGGTGTTTGTTTCTCGACATGCCACCTTTTTAGAAAAGGAATTTCTTGCAAAAGAAATTTGTGGCGAGGAGGTAGAACTGGAAGAAGTTCCAGCAACACAAACTATGACAGATGATTTGGTAGAACCAGAGGATTCAGTAGTTCCCGACGAACCCCAGCCTCTCCGCCGATCTAGCATGGTTTCTCATCCACCTGAGAGATACTACGGTTTTCTCATTGATGGTGGAAGTGAGGATTGCATTATGGAAGATGATGACCCGACTAGTTTCGAGCAGCCCATCACAAGTGTTGACTCTGTGAAAT
The DNA here is from genome assembly GCA_030015575.1 of Agapanthus africanus. Lineage (NCBI taxonomy): Eukaryota > Viridiplantae > Streptophyta > Magnoliopsida > Asparagales > Amaryllidaceae > Agapanthus > Agapanthus africanus. The sequence continues at coordinate 821,632,623 of CM057338.1, read as the reverse complement.
GGCTGGATGCAATGCGATCTAAGATGGAATCCATGTACACCAACAAAGTATGGACTTTGGAAGTTGCTCCTGAAGGGGTAAAACCTATTGGGAGCAAGTGGATCTTTAATAAGAAACTTGGTGTAGATGGAAAAGTGGAGACTTTCAAAGCTAGACTTGTTGCAAAGGATTTTGGTCAATGACCAGGTGTGGATTATGACGAAACCTTTTCTCCAGTGGCTATGCTTAAGTCCATCCGGATCTTACTTGCCATTGCTGCATACCATGACTACGAAATCTGGTAAATGGATGTTAAGTCCGCCTTTCTAAATGGTGATTTAGAGGAGTGCGTGTACATGAATCAGCCAGAGGGCTTCGTAGATAGTGGGAGCAGCGGAAAGGTATGCAAGCTGCTTAAATCCATCTACGGGTTAAAGCAGGCATCGCGGAGTTGGAACATCTGTTTTGATGTGGTAGTCAAAGAGTTTGAATTCATCAAGAACATAGATGAACCTTGTTTTTATAAGAAGGTTGCAGAGAGTAAGGTTGTCTTCTTCGTATTGTACGTGGATGACATACTCTTGATAGGAAATGATGTTCCTATGCTGCACTCGGTCAAGCTCTTCTTATCACATAGATTCTCAATGAAAGATCTAGGTGATGCCTCCTGCATTTTGGGGATTAGGATCTATAGAGATAGATCCAAGAGGATACTGGGATTGTCCCAATCCAGGTACATTGACACCATACTAAAGAGGTTTAGTATGGAAGAATCCAAGCGTGGGAACCAACCCACGATCTCTGGACTCACTCTCTCCAAAGAGATGTCTCCTAAGACTGATTTGGAGAGAGCTCGCATGCAAGGGATACCCTATGCTTCGGCAGTAGGCTCTATCATGTATGCGATGCTATGTACGTTCACTGCGTTCACTTGCCTCTCCATTCTGACTCGATGTAGCATACTCACTAAGTGTAGTGAGTAGGTATCAAGCAGATCCAGGAGAGAATCACTGGACAGCTGTGAAGAACATTCTCAAGTACTTGCAAAGGACTAAAGAGATGTTCTTGGTGTATGGTAACGGAGAACTCCAGGTGGAGTCCTTTACCGATTCAAGCTTCCAAAGTGATAAGGACGACTCTAAGTCACAATCGGGATTTGTATTTACCCTAAATGGAGGGGCAGTTTGTTGGAAGAGTTCCTAGCAAGAAACCGTGGCAGACTCGACGATGGAGGCTGAATACATCGCTGCCAACGATGCTGCCAAAGAAGCTGTTTGGATGAAGAAGTTCATCACTGAACTTGGTGTGGTTCCTTCCATTGAGCATCCAATACCTTTGTATTGTGATAACAATGGAGCTGTGGCTTTGTCCAAGGAACCCAGGTCCCATCAGAAATCCAGACATATTCTGAGGCGGTATCACCTGATCCGGGAGATAGTTGATCGCCGTGAGATCAAGGTCAGGAGAGTTGACACGAAGGACAACACTGCGGATCCACTCACGAAGGCCATACCCCAGATAAAATTTGAGAGACTCTTCAGGATGTTGGGTATGAGATACTACAACACCTGGCCTTAGTGCAAGTGGGAGATTGTTAGTTATATATATGCCCTAGAGGCCATTGTTGTACATATGATGTATATTATAGTGGATGCTTGGATATATATAGAGAGGACTTTCTTAATCGACATGATAGTATGCTATTTGGTTTCACTTTGTCTTAACATGTTGACTTGTATTAGTTTACTGTCAGGCTCTCACATGCTGATAAAGCCCTTAGGATATGTACTCGACTACTGGGACTGTGATGAGATCACACTAGTGGGGCCAGGGAAGTCAAAGAGTACATCCTATATTTGTTCCTAGTCGAGGGTGTGTCGAGACAGGGCATCGATACACCAGAGTAGACTAGCGTATACGCATCTTGACCCATATGATTGGCGATGGATGATCCTATATCCATCAGTGTTTGACATCAAAGATGGTGTACGGGTGCTCAGTGGAGACTGGGTACACTGAACGGACTCGCCGAGAACTCCTAGATGGTATTATACCTATCGTCGGATAGCAGTTCTCCGGTGACACTGGTACAGGTTAGTCTGTAGACCTGAGATCGTCATAGAGTCTTGTGTCATTCCCACTGTGCTTTGATTTCCATCATACCACGTCCAAGAGGGCATGAAAAACGGTGGATTTTGGGTACAGTCCCGAAGGACATGGAGGCAATGAGCGATAGGAGGGGTTTCGTCTCTCCCGGTATTGGGAGTTGATGTTGTGCTGTGTTCGATTGGCTATAACTGGAAGTCCCTGGACAGGGCTGATATGGAGTGCTACTGGTAAGAGTTATCAGTAGTTTCTCGACCCGTTTTGAGCCTTATATCAACACGACTTATCGGTTACTGGGGTCGGACGTTTACCACCCCTAGACTGGATTGCGACATATCAGACGAAGAGACCGGACTGTACGGTAGTGTTACTGATTGGATTCACAGGAGAATGTACAGGCTTGCTTGTTGATCTTCTGATCACTTAATACCTGGGTAGCTGTTAAGTTTAGCTGACCGCTTGCAGCTTGTGGGTGTTTGATATGATCATCACCTACTGCCGGCGTATTGACGATTCTTCAGAGTCTTACACAGAGGTTTCCTGGCTCAGGCAAAACAGAGTAGGAGCACATATATGATATGTGCGGAACCGAGAATAATACGATATGAGATACCGTTTTCTATTCTTGCGATATGAGATATCGGCCGGGTATATGTGATTTAACCGGGTCATCGGATCAAGTGTTGATTCGATGAATTGGTACATGTTATATTAGTCGGTTATATGTAATATAGCCGGGTTATCGGATCAAGTGTTGATTCGATAATTTAATGTATAATTATATATGTGATATATTACGTTACATTAACTAATATAAGCTCGCTTTATTGATTCATTTTCTCACGGGATAATACATTGATATATATGTGATATATGTTAATTGTATTATTTTCTATTGTTACAAAATATATTGTATATGTGATATATAATATTGTAACATGTTAGGGTTACAAATTTAACATAGGTTTAGGGTTTAAACTTAGTTAGGGTTTGGATTAAGATTAGCTTTTGCATGAAGCTTCCATGAAGCTTCATGAAGCTTTGACTTTGTCTTTGGCTTGATATTTTGTGAAGATATTATGTTAACCCAATCCAAACCATTAACTCTAGTTAATTATCTACAAGGGTTAACTCCTTCATGCTTAACCCTTGGTTAGATTTGTAACCACAACAATAATTCATTATTCATCACAAAAGGATTCGCACATTATTCTTCTTCTTCTTCCTTGGATGAAAAGCTTCACTAGCTTTTTCAAAAGTGGTGAATAAAAGTGAGAATTTGAAAAAAAGAGAGAGCAATATTCCTTATTCATTATCCTCATCTATTCTAGCCACTTAGATTAGGGTGTTCACTTCTCTAACAAGTTGTTTAGTGAAGTGTAAGCTTGGGTTAGAGATTCTTCAAGGTAGATCATCTAAGATCATGAAGACTTCAAGCAAGATGCATCATTCACCTCTTGGAGCCTCACGAGAGTCAGAGTTCTTGATGATCGCAGCGAAGGGACCTCAACACGGAGCTTATGAAGCAAAGGAACGGACTACAAAGGTTGTAATCCCCATCTCTTAGTTGTAAAGGTGTTTACTTGCATGTTTAAACCTAATAATCTAGCAAAGATCCCGGCTTTGGGTTGTTCGGCACTTGAAAAATTTGATTCTGGTATGGTTGATGCCTTGTAGAACCTTGTTCTTGTGCCTAGTAACACTACACTTGAGGGGGCTTGCATCGTGAGGTATAACTTCGTATCCGAGTAGTTGAACCTCAAGTAGTTTGCTTGCTAGGGTTTATGGACGATCCTTGGTTCTAGTCGGTGTTGCGAAGCTCGTAAAAATCATTTTTTGCAAATTCTGCCTCCCCGTGAACACGTAGGGTGCACGACATCGACTTATAGTGGTATCAGAGCCTCTCATAAAACATATATAGCTTGTAGCGATGTTATAATTCCGCCGGGTTTTGTCGCGCAAAAACTGCCGAAAAAACAGTTTTCAAAAGTGAAGTTTTGAGTTGTTTGCACACCCCGCGAGCTCACGGATTGAACCGAGAAGCCATGGGGTGGAGTGTGCGCACCCTGGGGACCCTCTGAGGGGGGGAGGAAGAACGGCTGGGCCGACTCCCCAAGACCACCAGAAGGTGGTCTTGGCGGTGGGGACCCGAAACTGCCCTACCTTGGGCAGTTTCGGGTTTGCCTCACCCCCTGGCCACCTCATGGTGGCCTCAGGGGTGGGGTACCCCTCTAGACCCCCCGAATCGAAGTTAATTTCATGCTCTAACTTACTGCGAAGGTTTAGGCGCGTTTCGTTTTGATTCGGACTTCCGAATTGGCTCAAAACGATCGGTTTTGAAACTTTAGCTCACTGGATTTTCATGTCTTGGAAAATTGGTTAAGTTTGCTAATTGCGTGCGGAATTCTAATGTCGTGGTTACTTTACAAGCTTTGTGTTGTATATATGTGTTTGGAAATGTCGACTAATTTCTATCCGTCGATTAGTCGAGGTTGCACATATCTGTGATGTTGTTGTGATGGTTTGTGTATATGAACTTGTTGGATCGTCGTGGATGAACAGTCGTGAATGTGAGATGAGGGTTTTCATTCTTTCATTCGATGTAAATTTGTAAAGTGATGTAATATTATTTTTTACGGGGCACATCTGGGTTGAGGTTGTAGCCACCGTTGTATTATTTCTTTTACTGTTTTTGCTCTTAGGATAGACCCAAGGTGGGGTGCACAAACTACCGGGTACTTTGAAGTGCCTGTTAGTTATATGTATGCCCTAGAGTCCTTTACTGTATATACGATGTATATTGTAGTGGATGCTTGGACATATATAGGGAGGACTTTCTTGCTCGACATGATAGTACGCTATCTGGTTGCTTTTTATCTTAACATGTACTCTGATTGTCTCTATTTTACATGTTGATAAAGCCCTTAGGATGAGTACTTGACTACCAGGACTATGATACAGATCATACTAGTAGGGACAATGTAGTCATTAAGTACATCCTTCAAATGTTCCTAGTCGTAGGAGTACCGAGACAGGGCATCGATACTCCAGAGTAGACTAGCGTATGCGCTTCTTGACCCATATGATGGGCGATGGATAATCCCATATCCATTGGTGTTTGACATCAGAGAAGGTATACGGGTGCTCAGTGAAGACTGGGTACACTGGACGGACTCGCAGAGAACTCCCAGATGATATTATACCTCACGTCAGATGGCAGTTCTCTGGTGACACTGGTATAGAGTAGTTTGTAGACCCGAGATCGTCAAAGAGTCTTGTATGATTCCCACTGTGCTTTGATTTCCATCATACCACGTCCAAGAGGGCATGCAAAAAGGTGGCTTTTGGGTACAGTCCCGAATCACATGGAGGTAATGAGCGATAGGATGGGTTTCGTCTCTCCCGGTATAGGGAGTTGATGTTGCGCTGTGTTCGATTGGCTATAACTGGAAATCCCTGGCCAGGGTTGCTGAGATTTACTGGTAAGTGTTATCAGTAGTTTCTCGAACTGTTATGGACCTCATATCGACACGACTTATCAAGCTACTGGGGTCTGACGTTTACCACCCATGGGCGAGATATGCGACATATCAGACGAAGAGACCGGACTGTACGGGAGTGTTACTGGTTGGATTCACGGGAGAATGTACATGCTTGCTTGTTGATCTTCTGATTGCTCAATACCTGGGTGGCTGTTACGTTTAGCTGACCGCTTGCAGCTTGTGGGTGTTTGATATGATCATCACCTACTGCCGGCGTATTGACGATTCTTTAGAGTCCTACACAGAGGTTTCCTGGCTCAGGAAAAACGGAGTAGGAACACATATGTGATATGTGCGGGACCGAGAACAATACGTGTATGTGATACCGTATTAGATTCTCGCGATATGAGATATCGGCCGGGTATATGTGATATAGCCGGGTCATCGGATCAAGTGTTGTTTCGATGAATTGATACAGATTATATTAGTCGGTTATTTGTGAAATAGACGGATTATCGGATCAAGTGTTGATTCGATAATTTAATGTATAATTATATATTTAATATATTATATTACATTAACTAATATTAGCTCACTTAAAGATTCTTTTTCTCACTCGGGTAATACATTGATATATATATGATATATATTAATTGTATTATTTTATTTTGTTACAATAAATATTGTATATGTGATATATAATATTGTAACATGTTATGGTTATAAATGCAACATGTTTGTGGAGTTTAAATGTGGTTAAGATTTGGATTAGGGTTAACCTTGCATGAAGCTTTCAAGAAGCTTCTTGAAGCTTTGACCTTGACTTTGGATATTTTGTGTAGATATTTGCTTAACTCAACCCAACCCTTCACCATAGTTAACTCTCTACATGGGTTAAGTCTTCATACTTAACCCATGGTTGCATTTTCTAACCTTACTTGAGTTTCATTATTCATCACAAAGAGATTGGTTCTTCTTCTTCCTTCTTCTTTGCATGAAAAGCTTTCTAGCTTTTTATGAAGTGATGAAAATGAGTGAGTTAAAGAAAGTAAATGAGAGCTAAATTCCTACTTCATCATCCTCATCTATTCTAGCCGCTTAGATTAGGGTGTTTGCTTTGCTAATACTTGATTAGCAAAACAAGAGCTTGGGTTTGAGTTTCTTCAAGGTAGATCATCTTTGTTATCGAAGATCGGAAGCAAGCTTGCATCTTTCTTTTGTGGAGCCTCTCTAGAGTCCGGATACTCGATGATCGCAGCGAAGGGACCTCAACATGGAGCTTTTGAAGTGAAGGACCGGACTACAAAGGTTGTAATCCCAAACTCTAAGAAGTAAAATTGTTTACTTTCTTTGTTTCGCCTAATCTCTAGTCTAAGATCTTGGTTAGGGTTGTTCGGCACGTCTAAAATTTAAATCGGGCATGGTTGATGCCTTGTAGAACCTTGTGAGAGTGCCTAGTAACCCTACAGTGGTATCAGAGCCAAGCTAGAGCTTTAGACGAAGTCTAGACGAAGTTTAAAGTCCGATCGAACCCCGAAACCCTGACACGAACCCCTTCTCTGGAAATTTTTAAAAAATGCTGATTTTTTCGTATTAAAAATACTCAGAAAAATAAGCAGGGAAATATAAGAATTACTGTGAAGTACGGACAACCAACTCACCGATATGACCGCGGAACCGCGGCCAAACCACGCGTTTGGCGGCGGTTCCGCGACCAAACAGTGAAGATGGGGTCCACTACTTCAGGTATATATTCTTGGGTCCTTTTTCATTGTTCTGGGAATTTTTAATTCTACTCAGGTGTTGAGTTTTCTGGGATGTATTGGGAACTCGTTGATTCGATCGGAAAGTTTAACTTCGTTTAATTTTTCCGGGTAATTTAGAACGTGTTAAAAAGTTTGAACGGATATCAATAACTCACTTTTTCCCTTGCCGGAAAATTTCCAAGTGTTGGATTTTTCCGTAGTTTAAGAACGTTCTTAGTCGTGCAAGTAACGCGGTGGACCCTCTAGAAGAACAAAAACCTTAACTCGATTATGTGACCGTCTGAACTGCCTCTAAACCTTAGGGTTTGGGGCAGTACGGCGTTGTCACATGTGAGGCGTTGGTTTGACCCTTCTACGGCTGGACCATTGGTACTGTGGCATGTGATGGATGTTTTTAAACTAATTCCAAGTGTTAAGAACCATTTGGGAAACCTTGGGTGTTTGATTATTCGATCGGAAAGTTTAACATTGTCTATTTATCTGGAATATGATACAATATTTGGAATCCACAAGTAGTTATAAGATAACTAATTTGAATGTTATAAATGTAGCAGTTTAGGCTCTGATGATCGATTGCCACGGGATTTTGATGCGATCAAATGTTTGTCGCAATCACATAGCGTACGCGGATACTCGCCGGGTAAAGTTAATAGACAGCCACGCCCCATATCCCCGACCAAGTGACTGTAGGAGAACCTCGTCGCCAAAAGCATCTGTTCGGGTGCTCGCGGCAGCGGTGTTCCGCCTTAGTGCACTTCGTCGAAGGCATCCAGGGGTGCGGCCGTCTACTAAAGTTTGCGACGAGCATTCGATCAAGATGTCGGGAATCTTGTTGAATTGCCCGACTTGATATTGAAAAGAGTTTTCGATAATGAGACTAAAATGCGGGGTTTATAATTGCTAGGCATGCGATGTCTAAGGAATTTATTTGGTTCGGCATGCGATGTCTAAGAAGGTTGCGGATTCCAACTGTTGTAGTTTTACCCTTTCTTTTCTGCGACCGTAAGTGTAATATGTGGTGTATCGCCGGTTTCGTTTCTATACATCAATGACAACTAGGATACGCATATTTACTTACATTGATGATATGTGATATTATGTGTTGCTGTGATATGTTATATTGGATCGTCGTGTTCTGAATAGCCGGGGGTTTTATGTGAGATGAGAGTTTTTCTTTTTCATTCATGTAAAATTCAATTGTATGTAATATTCTTTTATTGGGGCACTTCCGGGCTGAGGATGATATCACATTGTATATTATTTACTTTTCCGCATTAGGATAGACCCAAGGCGGGGAGCACAAGTAACCGGGTTCTGGGGTCCAGTGGGAGACCATCTCGAGGAGTCAAGACCGCGTCTCCTAACTCAAGAACTAGCAGGGTTACTTTCCGCTCTCGTAGGGGTCTAGGGATGTGTCATGCCCTGCTTCCCAGAGTACGCTAAGGTAGGCACGTGACATAGCCAACCATGCTACCTGTGGATAGGAATTATCCTTCCACAGTCACATTACGGCTGTAGAGATATCAAGAACAATAATAAAACTATCTAGCACATGTCCATAAGCCAAAATAAAATTAGTCAAGAATAAATAATGCGGAAGCAAGAGATCCAATACAAGAATAACTGGAATGTATGTCCCATAATGCGGGCTCACATCAGGAATAAAATACTGAAAAGTAAAAGAACTAACTACTAATGAGTCCTCACTGCTCAGCCTGCTGACTGAAATACTCCTCCTCGGACTGTAGCAAAGGTACGGAATCTGAGCCATGCAAAACCCAGACGTCAGCGCGTCATAACATCAAGCAATAATATATAAACAGGGTAACAAGACATGCAAGTATAATCATAAATGGTAAAGCAGGTGTAACAGCAATATAAATCAGGGCAGTGAAGGGTAGTGTGCAGTGAGTAAACTAAACTGGTCTATTGGGTTATCTACTCTCAAGTCTTGAAATCAATTTGTTGAATCATCGATGTAACTCAATAGTATCACGTGCGTGACCGGAATCACGGTCTATGACTCTCGGGCTGAACCCGAGACGTGCCGCAAGGCAGTAAAGGATGGTAGGTAATGACGAGTGATGTCCGTAGCATCACTCCGGGGCTGGCCTAGCCCGTAAGATTGATCAGAACAGGTATAGAACTGTCGAGTTACAAGTCAGGTTTCATCAATGATTTCCCCATACCCCCAGGTTATGTGTATTCAAGTCAGGTATTAAATAATCTAGAGCTAATGCCAACACAGGATCAGGCAGGTACAGGCTTGTCTTGATAGACAACAGGAACGGTCCGTAAGGACAACAGCTCAGGTTTGTTGGCATTAGGCACAAGATCAGGTAACAGGTAAAGCCATGGTTCATCAGGTCAAGTCAAGTAGTGTATTTAAGTGTCATGTCATGTCAAGAGTGTACGGTACCATATCATGTCAAGTAGGAAGTGTAACAGGTCATGTCAGGGGTGCACAGAGTGTCCTGTGGGTGCTCATAATCAACTAACGTACGCATGGGTATATATATAAACAAGCATGGGTACTAATGAAACAATAAAAATGAATCATGGTGATGATATATGCAAGATACAGATTAAAGCATGGGGATGCACCGTTATAGATTAGAGTTAGGGTTGTGGTTCCAACATTAACTAAAATACGCTTACATCAGTATAGAATTGTTAAATCTCGTTATTATGGGTGAAATGGTCTAGGGATGCAATGATATATAAAATTTGTTTGCTGGATGCAAACGGGTATTCGGGGTAGAAACTATTTAAAAGTGCTATGGTTATGCAGTTAATTAGTAAGTAATCTAACCACGGATGTGGGTACATGATATTGTACTTTAAGGTGCAACAAGTTATAATTTAAGATCCGAGTCTACAATGATATAATCTGACATCGAAATGCAAGAATGGAAACTAATAGCCTTAAGTTCCATTTACAGATTTAATCATGAAATAAATATGTATAAATAATATATTAGCATGTAGCAAGTTTCACTTGCCTCGACGGATCGCGAAGCGGTAAACGGAACGTCACGCGTCGGCGGGAAAAGTCGCGACGCGCGCATGGTACACGGAAAGAGTCCAAACAACGAACAGTGGGATCACACGGGTCAGATATCCTCGCTGGGTTGTCTGGATTGTCGACAGCACGGCCGGATTCCGGCGATCACAGAAAACAGTGAATATCTAATTAAAAAGAAAATGTATTGAAAGGAAAAGAGAAGAACTGAAAGAGGACAGAGAAGATTGAGGAGAGAGGCTTACTCACTGGATTGCAGAGGGGTGACGGCGTCGACGGTGAGGATCGACGGAGCTCCGGTGATGGGGTTGGTTGTGAAAGTTCGGTTAGGGTTTGGTTGCTGGGGTGCTATTGGAGGGTATGCGCAGGGTCTTGGTGAGGTTATGATGTAGAGGAGAGGAAGGAAATGAGACAGTGATGATGGTGGGTGTGAGGCTGGGGTCCTTGGCGGCGACCGGTGACGTTGGGTTCCTAGGGTTTTGTGGGTGTGTGCAAACGCAGTGGCTCGGGAAGAAGAAGAGAAGAAGAATAAGATGGAGAGGAGGAGGAGACGGTGGTTTTGGAGCAGGAATAGGGTTAGGGTTTGAGGAGGCGACGAGGAGTTGGATGTGTTCTTCTCGTGGCGAGGAGTTGCATGGGATTTTAAAAGAAACAGATGAAGAAGAAGGAGATGCAGAAGGGAGGTGACGGGATCTACACGGCGGTGACGCGACTCGAGGAGTGTACAGTATTCGCGATAGGTGAGAGAGAGAGCGCGAGAGGAGAGAGAAAGAGAAGAGAGAGAGAGAGAGCGCTGCGGCGGAGGAGAGAGAAAGAGGAAGGGACAGAAGAGAGAGGGATCTGTGGGGCCCAGCGAAAATAAAAAAGGATTCTGATTGGTTGAGTAAAAGAGAGAGAGAAGGAAGAGAGATTTGGGGGGGGGGGGAGAGATAGAGAGAGAGAGAGAGACGTGGGACCCAGTGAATTAAAACGAAGATTTCTGATTGGTTGAAAGATTTCGATTGTTAAAAAAAATTATTCATTAGTTGTAAAAGAAATCTGGGCTGTTATGAAATCTTTAATGAATTAAAGAAATTTAAGAATAATTAAAATTTGGCGGGATACAAAATATTTCAGAATTGCGCCCGGGTCAGGTCCAAAAATTTGGATTTGAAATATGAAAATTATTAGCAAGTTCCAAAAATTAAAATGAAGGATTTTGTAACAGAAATGCATACCCCCAAGAACGGACGCACGTACGTGCGTGTAGCCATCCAAACATATCCGTTTCACTGAACGGGACGAGAACACGATGCAAGAACGCTACCACAGAGTTAGGGGTATCATGCAGGCCATATCATGTCTTTTTAAATTATTTTAAGCGACTTAAATTGTTATATGCAAAATATGTAATGTTAGGGTATTCTATAACTATGAAACAACAAGCTCAAGCAAGCGGGTCGAATATAAAGTAAACTACCATTCGCATCCAAACACGGTAAATGAAATAACCACAAACAACACATACGGCAATAGAAATTGGTATAATTGGACTCGGTTGTTACATTATACCCAACTACAAAAGAATTTCATCCTTGAAATTCCAAGAACACAAATGGATAAACGACCAACAACTACAAGAAAAGATGGGGAAATTTCTGCCGGATTTCATCTTCTCGTTCCCAAGTTGACTCTCCAATAGAGCGATTACCCCAAGAAACAAGTACAAGAGGGATAACCTTGTTCTTAAGAACCTTTTCCCTTAGATCCACAATCGCAATCGGTCGCTCCTCAAAATTCAAGACTTCTCGGACGGTCAACTCCGAATGATCCAACACATGTGTTTCATCTCGAACATATTTACGGAGTTGAGATATGTAAAACACATCATGCACATTTGCCAAGGATTGCGGTAACGCCAATCGATACGCTACCTCACCGACACGCTCCAAAATCTCAAAGGGTCCGACAAATCGAGGACTGAGCTTTCCTCGACTTCCGAAACGAATCACCCATCTAGTCGGTGATATCTTCAAGAATACCAAATCGCCCACAGCGAACTCTAGAGGTCTTCTCGACGTATCTGCCCAACTCTTCTGTCGGTCTTGTGCTGCTTTCATATGATTCCTGATAGCGTTAACTTTCTCAACTGTCTGCACAACCAAATCTGGTCCCAACAATCTTCGTTCACCGATATCGTCGCAACAAACAGGTGAACGACACTTGCGACCATATAAAGCTTCGAATGGAGCCATCTGAATAGTTTCCTGGAAACTGTTGTTGTAAGAAAACTCCACCAAATGTAGATGATCCTCCCATGAAGCCTTGAAGTCCAAAATGCAAGCTCTCAATATATCTTCAAGAGTTTGGATCGTTCTCTCCGACTGGCGATCTGTTTGAGAATGATAAGCTGTGCTATACTTCAATCGAGTCCCCAAACTTTCCTGTAAGCTCCTCCAGAAGTGTGATAAGAACTGAGTGTCACGGTCGGGCATGATGCCCACCGGTACTCCATGCAATATTACAATCTCCTGCATGTATCGTTATGCCAAATTTCTGTTGATTGACCAACCCGAAAAGGAATGAAATGAGCTGCCTTGGTCAAACGATTAACAATCACCCAAACTGCATTGTTGCCTTTTGGACTCCGCGGTAGAGCTGTCACGAAATCTATGGTTACATGTTCCCACTTCCACTGAGGAATCGGAAGTGGTTGCAATAAACCAGCAATCCTTTGATGTTCAGCCTTAACTTGCTGACACACCAAGCATTTTGCCATAAAGCGGAAAATCTCCCATTTCATGCCTTCCCACCAGAAATGCTGCCGTATATCTCGGTAGATCTTTGTACCTCCTGGATGTACGGAATATGCTGAACTGTGTGCCTCCTTCATAAGTTCTTCATGAATATCCCCTTTTGGCACACACAAACGGCTACCATATCTCAACGAACCATCTTCATGGATCAGTAGGTCAGTTCGAAGTCCAGCTTCAACCTGTTCTCGGAACTTTTGCAATCTAGGGTCCTGCGATTGCGCTACTTTAATATTATCGATCAACGATGAATGTACCTGCAGCTGCATCAACTGTCCCGAAGAATGCGGTAGCACAACCTCCAAATCAAATCTTCGAAAGTCTTCAATGAGTTCCTTCTGTGCAGTCAACATCTGAATTGCTGGTAACCGACTGAGCGTTTCCGGCACGACATTAATTTTTCCCGGATGGTACTTAAGATCGAGATCGTAGTCAGCCATCAGCTCCAACCATCTGCGCTGCCTCATATTAAGCTCCTTCTGCGTGAACACATACTTCAATCTTTTATGATCGGTGAAAACCTCGACCCTTTCGCCCAAAATGTCATGTCTCCAAATCTTCAAAGCGAAGATCACAGCCGCAAGCTCCAAGTCATGAGAAAGAACCATGTCACACCGCGCTTCCTAGAGTACGCTAAGATAGGCACGTAACATAGCCAATCATGCTACCTGTGGATAGGAAAAATCCCTCCACAGTCACATTACGGCTGTAGAGATATCAAGAACAGGAAAGTAAACTGAACTATCTAGTACATGTCCATGAGCCAGAATAAATGAGTCAAGAAATGATAATATGCGGAAGCAAAAGATCCAATAAATAAACACCTGGAAAGTAAAACTGGATACCAACAGGATCCTCACCGCTCGGTCAAACGGCGGCAGTACTCCTGATCAGTCTGCAACAAGGTAGAGAATCTGGGCCATGCAAAATCCAGACGTCAGCGCGTCATAACATCAAGCAATAATATATAAACAGGGTAGCAAGACATGCAAATATGATCATAAATGGTAAAGCAGGTGTAACAGCAATATAAATCAGGGCAGTGAAAGGTAGTGTGCAGTGAGTAATCTAAACTGGTCTATTGGGTTAACTACTCTCAAGTCTTTGAAATCAATTTGATGAATCATCGATGTAACTCAATAGTATCCCGTGCGTGCCCGGGATCACGGTTTATGACTCTCGGGCTGAACCCGAGACATGCCTCAAGGAAGTAAAGGGTGGCATGTAATGACGAGTGATGTCAGTAGCATCACTCCGGGGCTGGCCTAACCCGTAAGACTGATCAGAACAGGTATAGAACTGTCGAGTTACAAGTCAGGTTTCATCATTGATTTCCCCATACCCCCAAGTCATATGTGTTCAAGTCAGGTATTAAGTAATCTAGAGCTAATGCCAATACAGGATCAGGCAGGTACATGTTTGTCTGGATAGACAAAAGAAAACGCCCGTAAGGACAACAGGTCAGGTTTGTTGGCATTAGTCACAAGATCAGGTAACAGGTGAAGCCATGGTACATCAGGTCAAGTCGGGTAGTATATAGATATCATGTCATGTCGAGAGGTGCACGGTACCATGTCGTGTCAAGTAATAGGTGTAACAAGTCGTGTCAGGGTGCATAAGATGTCATGTGGGTGCTCATAATCCAACTAGCATAAGCATGGGTATACAAAACAAGCATGGGTACTAATAAAACAATAAACTGGAACATGTAATATGATATGCAATCAGGTACAGATTAGGGTATATAGATGCACAGTTACGATTAGGGTTAAGTTAAATTCCAATGCTAACTAAACTACGCTTTATCAAATGTGGAAAGCGAATATTTCAAAGTTATACATTCAAGTGATCTATTGATACAATAATATGTATACTAGACGAGATGGGTGCAAACGGGTGTTGAATAGTTATAAACTATTTAAGGGTACTATGGCTATGCGACCAAGAACTATGATATAAATATAGACATGAGCATAAAATATTGTAATCTAACATGCAACCGGATGTGTTTTCATAATTAACTCAAAAATGATATAAACGGACATCGGATGGTAAAATGTGATATAGGGCACCAAATTCAAACTTCATGCTTAATATATATGCAAATAAATATGAAATACTATAAATAGCATGTAGCAAGTTTCACTTGCCTAGACGGATCACAGAACGGAAAGCGTACAGCATGTCGGCGTCGGCAAAGTCGCTATGCACGCTCGCGTGTACGGAACAGGGCCAGGCAAAGCAAGAGAGTAACCATGCAGGTAGGGAACGTCTATCGGGTTTCTCGGGTCGTCGGCAGCGGCACGGCTCCGGCGGGTGACCGGAAAACGGAATCAAGAAACACGAGAACAAGAAGAGAAGGAAAAACAAGAAGAAGAAGAAAGAAAAGGAAGAAGAGATGAGGTTGTGGCTGTTCTGTGGTTGGTATAGGGGACAGAGGCAAGGCAAGGGAAACGAAGACGACGATGATGGGTTTCCGGCGATCACCGGAAAAAGTACAAGATTAAGAAAGAGGAAAAGAAGAGAAAAGGAGAAGAAGAAGAATGAAGTAGAAGACCAAGATTCTGGTGATCGTGGATAGATACTAGATGGGAGAGACGACGACGACGATGATGGGCCGTCGACAGCGAAATCCGCGGCGATGACAGTGGCTGCGGCAAGGCTTGGGTTACGGTTCTAAGGTTTTCTTGAGGTCGGGGTTGTGTCTTTTGGTGGTGGTGGTGATGGGAGATCGGGAGAGAGATAGGTGATGAGAAAGAGGAGATGACGATGACGTCTCCGGCGCCGGCGTCCAGGTGTGCAGGGATCTCGTCGGGGAGAGGGATTGGTTGCGGGGAAAGAAGGAGGAGAGGAGGAAGAGGGAGAGTGAGAAGGTGGTGGTGAAGGGTGAGGCGACGAGGGCGAGGAGTGGGCGATGAGGTGGCGAAATTGGCGATGGCGAGGCGAGGTCGGAGGTGATGGGTTTGCGGCTGCGGTTGGGTGTGCAGGGAAGGAGTCATGGGGAGGTAATGGAAGTAGGTCGAGGCATGGACGAGGATGCCGGTGAAGGTAAATTTGTTATGATGGGCATCCTCTCTCTCCTGACTCTCTCTTTCTCTCTCTCTCGTTATTCACTCCACGTTTCTTCCTCTTCCTCCTTTTCAAATTTTTTTCCTGTCGCCTCATCTCTCGCGAACCCCAGCCCATGCCCACGCCCCTCGCCTGCGCTCGTCGTCGCCGCCTTCGCCACCTCGTCGTAGCCTCCTCAAGTCGAGCGCCCCCTAACTCCTCCTCCTCCGAAATCCCACGCCATCACCAACCCAAGACCCGCACCATGCCACCTTCGAACCCAAGCAACCCATTACCTTCACCTCACCGGCGCAGTAACCCATCGTCGCATCCACCATATCCTTGCACCACCACCGAGATCACCATCATCCTCCTTCACCCAAGAACCCAATCTCCCTCTTCGCACAGTAGCTGCCAACCACCTCGCCTAAACTCTAGCCATCTCCTTAGAGCCTAGATCCCTAGTCGAGCCATCATCACCTTTCCTCACTGGAACCTCCTCCTTCTCCTCACCTCTCTCCACTCCTCGACATCAAAAACCGTCACCACCACCCTCTTCAAACCCTACGACCACAACAGCACCTAAGAAACCCTCTATCCTCGCCGTTACCCATCGTCGACGACTGCCCATCGTCGCCGACGCCGTCGCCATCCCCTCATCTCCTCTGTCCCAAAAACCCCAAGCCAACACCATAACCCTTTCCCTCCATCTCCTTCTCTTCTTCTTTCTTTTCTTTTCTTTCTTGAGTTCTCGGTTTTCGACCGTCGCCGGAGCCGTGCACGCCGCCGCTGATCCAGGCGACTCTGGGGACGTCCTCTACTTGCGTGGTTAACTTCTTGATGTGCCTGGACCTCCCGTGTGGGCGTGTGGATGTTGCAACATTTGCCGACATTGGACGCTGCGTGCGCATCCCGTATCGTGATCCGATCAAGGCAAGTGAAACTTGCTACATGCTATTTAATCTATTTTATACTTATTTGAATGCACATTAAACCTGTAGTTTAAACTTAATACTATTGTTTCCATTTTAACATTCCGATGTCCGTTATATCATTTTAGATTTATAGCCCGGAACATACCATGTTGCATTTAGTGTTACTATATATAGTACCAACATCCATATTTAAATCAAATAACATTTATTTGTATAGCCCATAGTAACCCTTTTATAGTTTATACCTTATCGGACGACCGTTTACATACAGCTAGCCTAATTTATACATATCATTGCATCTCTAGATCATTTAACCCATAATAACGAGATTTAACAATTCCATATTCATTTAAGTGTATGATATTTAATGATGGAACCATAACTCTAACCTAATCGATAGCCATACATCCTTATAGTTTAATCTGTACCTATTCGCATATCATATTACATGTTCCAGTTTATTGTTCTTTTAGTACCCATGCTTGTTTTGTATACCCATGCTTATGCTAGTTTAATTATGAGCACCTACATGATATTTTTTGCACCCCTGACATGACTTGTTACACCTATTACTTGACACGACATGGTACCGTGCAACTCTTGACCTGACTTGACACCTATATACATTACTTGACTTGACCTGATGTAATATGGCTTTATCTGTTACCTGATCTTGTGTCTAATGCCAACAAACCTGACCTGTTATCCTTATGGACCGTTCCTGTTGTCTATCCAGATAAACCTGTATCTGCCTGATCCTGTGTTGGCATTAGCTCCAGATTATTTAATACATGACTTGAACACATATAACTTGGGGGTATGGGGAAATCAATGATGAAACCTGACTTGTAACTCATAAGTATGCTACCTTTACTGATCAGTTTTAGAGGCTGGGCCAGCCTTGCGATGATGCTGCTGACATCATCCATCGTTATCCACTACCCTTTAGAGGCTAAGCCAGCCTTGGGATGATGCCATGGACATCATTCATCTTTACCCTTTTCCTTTAGTGCCTAGCGGCATGTCTCGGTTTCAGCCCGAGAATCTTCACCATGGTCCCAGGCACGCACGGGATACTATTGAGTTACATCGATGATTCATCAAATTGAATTCAAAGACTTGAGAGTAGTTAACCCAATAGACCAGTTAGATTTACTCACTACACATTACCCTACTGTCCTTACTTATATCAGTGTTATGCTTGTTTTATCATTTATACTCATACTTGCATGTATTTCTACCCCTGTTTATATTTTTGCTTGATGTTATTACGCGCTGACGTCTGGGTTTTACATGGCCCAGATCCTCTACCTTTGTTGCAGACTGATCAGGAGTATTGCCGCTGTTAGACCGAGTGGTGAAGATCCTGTTGGTATGCAGTTTTACTTTCCAGGTGTTTCATTTATTATATCTTTTGCTTCCGCATATTATCATTCCTTGACTCATTTATTCTGGCTCATGGACATGTACTATATAGTTTAGTTTACTTTCATGTTCTTGATATCTCTACAGCCGTAATGTTATGGTATTCCATAACTATAAAACAACAAGCTCAAGCAAGTGGGTCGAATATAAAGTAAACTACCATTCGCATCCAAACACGGTAAATGAAATAACCACAAACAACACATACGGCAACAGAAATTGGTATAATTGAACTCGGTTGTTACATTATACCCAACTACAAAAGAATTTCGTTCTCGAAATTCCAAGAACACAAAAGGATAAACGACCAACAACTACAAGAAAAGATGGGGAAACTTCTGCCGGATTTCATCTTCTCGTTCCCAAGTTGACTCTCCATGTGAGCGATTACCCCAAGAAACAAGTACAAGAGGGATAACCTTGTTCTTAAGAACCTTTTCCCTTCGATCCACAATCGCAATCGGTCGCTCCTCAAAAGTCAAGTCTTCTCGGACGGCCAGCTCCGAATGATCCAACACAAGTGTTTCATCTCGAACATATTTACAGAGTTGAGATACGTGAAATACATCATGCACATTCGCCAAGGATTGCGGTAACGCCAATCGATACGCTACCTCACCGACACGCTCCAAAATCTCAAAGGGTCCGATGAATCGAGGACTGAGCTTTCCTCGACTTCCGAAACGAATCACCCCTCTAGTCGGTGATATCTTCAAGAATACCAAATCACCCACAACGAACTTTAGAGGTCTTCTCGACGTATCTGCCCAACTCTTCTGTCGGTGTTGTGCTGCTTTCATATGATTTCTGATAGCGTTAACTTTCTCAACTGTTTGCACAACCAAATCTGATCCCAACAATCTTCGTTCACCGACATCGTCCCAACAAATAGGTGAACGACACTTGCGACCATATAAAGCTTCGAATGGAGCCATCTGAATAGTTTCCTGGAAACTGTTGTTGTAAGAAAACTCCACCAAATGTAGATGATCCTCCCATGAAGCCTTGAAGTCCAAAATGCAAGCTCTCAATATATCTTCAAGAGTTTGGATCGTTCTCTCCGACTGGCGATCTGTTTGAGAATGATAAGCTGTGCTATACTTCAATCGAGTCCCCAAACTTTCCTGTAAGCTCCTCCAGAAGTGTGATAAGAACTGAGTGTCACGGTCGGACACGATGCTCACCGGTACTCCATGCAATCTTACAATCTCCTGCATGTATCGTTCTGCTAAAGTTTCTGTTGATTGACCAACCCGAAAAGGAATGAAATGAGCTGCCTTGGTCAAACGATCAACAATCACCCAAACTGCATTGTTGCCTTTTGGACTCCGCGGTGGAGCTGTCACGAAATCCATGGTTACATATTCCCACTTCCACTGAGGAATCGGAAGTGGTTGCAATAAACCAGCAATCCTTTGATGTTCAGCTTTAACTTGCTGACACATCAAGCATTTTGCCACAAAGCGGGCAATCTCCCGTTTCATGCCTTCCCACCAGAAATGCTGCCGTATATCTCGGTACATCTTCGTGCCTCCTGGATGTACGGAATATGCTGAACTGTGCGCCTCCTTCATAAATTCTTCGTGAATATCCCCCTTTGGCATACACAAACGGCTACTATATCTCAACGAACCATCTTCATGGATCAGTAGGTCAGTTCGAAGTCCAGCTTCAACCTGTTCTCGGAACTTTTGCAATCTAGGGTCCTGCGATTGCGCTGCTTTAATATTATCGATCAACGATGAATGTACCTGCAGCTGCATCAACTGTCCCGAAGAATGCGGTAGCACAACTTCCAAATCAAATCTTCGAAAGTCTTCAATGAGTTCCTTCTGTGCAGTCAACATCTGAATTGCTGGTAACTGACTGAGCGCATACGGCACGACATTAATTTTTCCCGGATGGTACTTAAGATCGAGATCGTAGTCAGCCATCAGCTCCAACCATCTGCGCTGCCTCATATTAAGCTCCTTCTGCGTGAACACATACTTCAAGCTTTTATGATCGGTGAAAACCTCGACCCTTTCGCCCAAAAGGTAAAGTCTCCAAATCTTCAAAGCGAAGATCACAGCCGCAAGCTCCAAGTCATGAGTTGGGTAATTCTTCTCATGGATCTTCAACTGTCTCGATGCGTACGCTATAACCTTCCCATGTTGCATCAAAACACATCCCAATCCTTTCCCAGATGCGTCGCTGTGAATTACCAATCCTCCGGAACTGTCTGGCACGGTCAGAATAGGAGCGGTTATCAATCTCTGCTTCAACGCCTCAAAAGCTGACGCACACTTTTCCGTCCATACAAATGGTACCTCCTTGCGCGTAAGCTTGGTCAACGGCTCCGCCAGACGAGCAAAGTTCTCCACAAACCGTCTGTAATACCCGGGGAATCCAAGAAAGCTTCTTATTTCCACAACATTCTTCGGAATCGGCCAATCTCGAACTGCTGCAATCTTTTCGGGATCAACAGTGATTCCGTCGCCAGACACGACATGCCCCAAAAACTTTACTTCTTTCAGCCAAAACTCGCACTTGCTCATCTTTGCATATAATTTTTCTTGTCTCAGCGTCTGCAGTGCGATCTTCAAATGTTCTGCATGCTCTTCAATACACTTCGAGTAGACCAGAATATCATCAATGAACACCACAATAAACTGGTCCAAGAATGGTGAAAAGATTCGGTTCATCAAGTCTATGAATATCGCCGGTGCATTCATTACTCCGAAAGGCATCACTAAGTACTCGTAATGTCCATACCGAGTTCGGAACGCCGTCTTGCAAATATCTTTTGTTTTCACTAGGACCTGATGATATCCGGATCGCAAATCCAGCTTCGAGAATACCCTCGCGCCATTAAGCTGTTCAAATAGTTCGCCAATGCGTGGGATCGAGTACTTGTTCTTAATAGTCACCCGGTTTAATTCTCGATAATCGATGCACATCCTTCTTGTGCCATCTTTCTTCTTGACTAGAAGAACTGGAGCTCCCTACGGCGAGTTACTGCTTTGGATCCAACCCTTCTCAAGTAATTCAGTAACCTGCTTCTTAACTTCTTCTAACTCCACTGGTGCAATTGGATAGTACGCTTTAGAGACTGGCGCTGCACCAGGAACAAGATCAATCAAGAACTCTACGTCTCGCTTCGGCGGTAATCCTGATATGTCTTCAAACACGTCCATGAAATCTCGAACAACAGCTGGTGTTTCATCTTGAGCAACCTCCATCGACGAAAGAACATTAGTTGTCGGCCTAGCCCTAAATTCGACTGGCCCGATAGAACTGCTTCCTCCAGTGAATATAAACTCGGGATGTCCGGGAATCTGGAAAATTAATTTCTTTGCCCTACAATCAATGTGAGCATGGAAAGTGCCGAGAAAATCCATTCCCAAGACGACTTCATAGCTGCCCGTATCAATCACCAAGAAATCTGCAAAAAGCTCCCGTCCGCAAACAACAACTGCACAATCTTTACACTCTCTACTAGATATAATTTTCCCATTCCCAGTGTGTATGTCCCAGAAACTAGACAGGGTCGTGCAGGTAATCGAGTGTGTAGCTATAAACTTGGACGACATAAAACAATGGGATGCACCAGAATCAAATAACGCTAATGCGGGAAAACCATGAACAAGTAGAATACCTGAAACAACTTCCCCCGAAGCCTTTGCTTCCTCAGCCGTCAGGGTAAATGCTCGAGCTTGATTGGGTCCCTGAGTCAGCTGCTTCTGTCCTTGAAATGGTTTCTGCGGTGGCTTCTAACCATCATCCTTCGTGCGAAGCTTCGACGGACAAGTGCTGATAGTATGATCCGCCAATCCGCAAACCAAACAGAGACCCTGTTTCCATCGACACACCCTTTGCACGTGCCCCGGTAAATGGTAGTAGTCACAGATCACGGTCCTCCTCTGATCAACGACAGCATGCTTCTTCATCGGTGTTACACCACGACGGTCCACTGGAATACCTCTGCGTCCATGAGCTCGGTTTGGTGCAAATGCCGGCTTCCTTATTGTAACTGCTGGCTGCTGTGAACTCCCAGTCTTCATAGATAGGCTCTGCTGCTCTCGAGCCGCTGTAAGCACTTGAGAAAAAGTGGTCAAACCCAGAGAGACAATCTGCCTCTGGATGTCCACATCCAAACTGCGCATGAACCTCCTTGCCCTATCAGCATCGTTGGCAACCAGAGGTCCAACGAATCTACTGAGCCGCGTCCACTCAGCTGCGTGCACATCTACAGGTGCACCGTTCTGCTTCAAACTGACGAACTTTTCCTCCATTTCCTCCCGTGCAGTCCGCGGGAAGAACTTCTCCAAGAAACTCTTCGAAAAATCCGCCCACTTGATCGGCTTGGGCAAGCGGGTCTCTTCCACAAGCCACCATTCACGGGCGTAATCCACCAGCTGGATGCGTACCACATCCACTCTCTTATCTTCAGGGATCTGTGCCGCAATAAGTAAATTCTCCGTGTCAACCAGCCATTGCTCCGCTGGCAACGGCTCATCTAAGCCAGTAAAGACAGACGGACCTAGTCTCCTAAAATCCGCCACGGTACCCATATGATCCCCCGGTATGCCCAAAACCTTGTTCACGGACTGCTGAACGGTCCTCAAACCTTCCTGAAAAGATTCAGCCTGCTGCTGGATCAGCTCGGTCTGTCGCTTTTGATTCTCCAACATCCCACGTATCACTCCAAGTATAGCGGCTTCATCAACACGTCTTTGGTACGTCTTCAGATTCTTGTCTGCCATGTTCCTGAAATCAAAGCACCAAAGGATTAGCATGATAACAGATTCAAAATGTAGATCAAGGCTAGAACTCCAAGTTACTTAAATAGAGTACCGCATTGTAACCATGCCGCGGTATCATAGCTACAATTACATAACTCCACCCAAGTCGCCTAAGTTCTAGAGATAACCAAGGAATCAGGTTTCGAGTCGATATGCAAAGGAGGTTTGCATATCGTAAAAGAATAATCAGGAGGAGGTTAAGATTCAAGAACGGTAAAACGGCAAGGTGGCAGGACATGTTTCTTAATCACGAGTATTCTGATTCATGTATTGGGTCCAATACCCAACTACAAAAGAATCAAATCCGATTAACCTATAATCTATGGCTCTGATACCAAAAAGAACCATGTCACGCCCCGCTTCCCAGAGTACGCTAAGGTAGGCACGTGACATAGCCAACCATGCTACCTGTGGATAGGAATTATCCTTCCACAGTCACATTACGGCTGTAGAGATATCAAGAACAATAATAAAACTATCTAGCACATGTCCAGAAGCCAAAATAAAATGAGTCAAGAATAAATAATGCGGAAGCAAGCGATCCAATACAAGAATAACTGGAATGTATGTCCCATAATGCGGGCTCACATCAGGAATAAAATACTGAAAAGTAAAAGAACTAACTACTAATGAGTCCTCACTGCTCAGCCTGCTGACTGAAATACTCCTGCTCGGACCGTAGCAAAGGTACGGAATCTGGGCCATGCAAAACCCAGACGTCAGCGCGTCATAACATCAAGCAATAATATATAAACAGGGTAACAAGACATGCAAGTATAATCATAAATGGTAAAGCAGGTGTAACAGCAATATAAATCAGGGCAGTGAAGGGTAGTGTGCAGTGAGTAAACTAAACTGGTCTATCGGGTTATCTACTCTCAGGTCTTGAAATCAATTTGATGAATCATCGATGTAATGCAATAGTATCCCGTGCGTACCCGGGATCATGGTCTATGACTCTTGGGCTGAACCCGAGACTGTAAGTGCACGGTGGCGCCCCGGCCGTCTATCCGATGCCGGAATGCGGAAACGAAACTTTTCTAGAACTTAGAAACCGGTAGCTCTGCGCACAAAAATCCCGGATCGGGCCATTAACCTAACTCTAGCAAACTAGAATAAGAGTAGAGAAGCTATACCAAACGATCCGTGTCCTTTGGTCTTCGTCTCCACTCCAATCTCCCGCGGAATCTCCGTCCGTCACCTCCTCGTCGGAAAGGGCACCACGTAGCCGGATTCTTTTACGGGCTCCCACCTCTGGACCGAGGCAACTCAGGCACGAAGTTGGCAAGCCGACGCGTCCAAGGGTAATGTAGGTGTAGTGTAAAATCTATGTCTCTTTGGGGTTTATGTTGCCATGATATTGTGCAGGGAAGAACAAAGGAAATGAACTTAGGATTTTGGTGTGAACCAAGAATGATATGAAGAATTTCCCACACCAAAAGAACCCCTCTCACTACCTCTCCAAGATGTGGCCAGCCTCCTCTTCATAGTGGTGGAGAATCAATTAATCAAAAGGAGAAAATGATAGATAATGATAAGAAAATAGTCACCTCAAGGTCTTTTATCTCTCATCTCATTCTAATCTCATAAATGCAAAAGAGATGATGGAAAAAGAATCTCATGATGACAAGAACCATCAAGAAGCCACACATATGGATGAAACCCCCTCCACAATAAGTTATTTGCAAACTTGCAAATAACCCCCTCCACCACAAAGTCCGGCCGCGAAGGAACAAAGGAAAACTGGCCGGAACGGAATGCAAACTGGCAACTTCAGAAAACAGATCCTGTAATAAATTACAGGAAAGCCCCGCCACTGCATATACATGCCCGCATTTGTATTCCCACTGAACACAAATGCAAAGAGACAAAACTACACTGTCTAATACTAGGATCCGGCTTAAACCAAAGCCCGCTAGTAAAATCCGTTCGATCACGATCCGTGCAATACCGCACGTATCTGATCGAACCCTACCATTTCTCCATACGGCCTCTAAAGCGTTTCGCCCAAAACTTGAGTAACTGTCTGTGGGGGGGACTCTAAAGACTCGTCAATACTATGACTGTGGATTTAACCAGTAGAACGTCAGAGGTATTAGCCATACGTGACGGGCCACCAGCTATTGACCAAAAGGGACGTCTGTGAGCAAACTCATACTGACACCCTACTGAGCCTGTCAGTGACAATATCCGTACAGTCCGGTCCGTTCGTCTATGAGCATCGCATGGCAGGCCTAGGGGGTTGGTAAAAGTCAGACCCCCAAAAGCGGTACAAGTCGTGTCGGAGATCAGCCCAGAACACCCTGAGATACTACTGGAATACCTACCAGTAAATCTCCTGCCTTGGCCAAGGACTTTTCATGTACTGGCTCTCCTAGACACAGCGTGACCTCACCCCCAATACCGGGAGAGACGAACCCCTGCAGATCCGCTCACTGCCTCCATGTGGCTCGGGAATGTACCCAACTAAAACCTGTTTGCACGACTCCTTTGAGCCGTGGTAGGGTAGTAATCAAAGCACAGTAGGAACTCACACGAGACAAATGACGATCTCAGGTCGATGAACTAACCTGTACACATGTCACCAGGGAACTGCCATCTGACATCAGGTATAATACCAACTAGCATGTTCCCGGCGAGTCCTGTCCGGTGTACTGATAACCTAATGAGCACCTGTATACATCTTAGGTGAACCAACTGACACCAGTGGCTTATGAGACCGGCCACCATCCCTCGTCGGGGTCTCGACTGTATACACCAGTCTACTCTGGAGAATCGATATCCTGTCTCGAAACTCCCACGACTAGGGACCTTTTAAGGATTTGCTTATAGACCCCAGCTCCCACGTATATGATCGCCCTCATACTGCTGGTAGTCAAGCAAGAATCCTAGGGGCTCTATCAACATGCAATAGTGACTCGTAAGGTCACCTAAAGCAGTACACGATGATAAAGATAAACCAGATAGCATACTATCATCTTGAGTAAGACTGTCCTACTGGGACAGGTCCTCCCTCAATCATTGCAATCACGTGCCTGTGATCCAATAATTTACTCTGAGGGCACTATCTCCAACAATCTCCCACTTGCACTCAAGGCTAATTATTGTGATATCGCATACTCACAGCCCGTGTGATACCGAACCCACAACTCCTCTACTAGTCAGTCTCACAATGCTCGTTTGCGAAACTATTGCGTTCGAGGAATAGCCTCAGTGAGTGGATCCGCTGTAATATTTCTTTCTATTTCTCTCTTTATCTCAAGTTCGCGGAGAAACCCATCTCCAGAAATGAGCAATACCTGTCTTAGAGTATGTCTGGATATCTGATGGGACCTAGTTCATAAATGAACTCCAAATCCAAACTTTTTAGACTGTATCGTCAACTGAACTTAATCAGTATCCTGCGCCATGCCTCCCTCAGTATCCGCCTGGACCAGCTGTCCAAACTACTGCCCCTCGTCAGAGGGAAAACTATAACTCTGACAGCCACTCTGTCATCCAGATCACCTTGGAAGCCTGGAATGATAACTGTCTCCCAAAAGAGGCTGCCGTTATCATATGCCTAGAACATCCACTTATGTACTAAAACTGCTTCCGAATGTTTTTCCAGGACTGGATCAATATCAACTTACTGCATCTACTGCAAAAACAGCATCTGGTGTGGTACTTGACATCTCATGAATGACTCAATTGCCTAAGCAAGTGATCTGTCAATCATGTACATCCCTTTCCCCTTTAGTCTGTAAGACACCTTTAGAGAGGGTGACTCCATCACCTGCAGGTACACTACCGTGCCAGGAGTCGTCCATTCTAAATACTCTTAGAATGCTGTCTAAGTACCCTGATTGGGAAATTACCCAAATCTAGATCTATAGATCTAGTAACCAGAATGTCTTGATATTATGTCCAAGTCCCATGTGGAGAAACTACTGTGTGACAACCAAAGTATAACCGATCGTAGTATAGGAATATCACTTCCTACTCTGTGTATGTCATCCAAATACCAGGACATCACACCCTACTACCTTCTTAACAGATCCATCCCATATTCTGATGAAGTCAAACCTATGACTGTCACATCAGAAATAGATGATCTATCTCCGCTATATCTGCTTTAGTCTATAAATAGACATAAGCCACTTGTCCACCATGCTTCCGCTGCTCACACTGACTACGACAACCCTCTGGCAGAGTCATATACACGTACACTTTTAAAGCTAGTTTAGAACGACGCTATACTCATCCTCCTGCCGGGTCTCACAGTCTGGAGCAACAGCAATGGAAAGTCTGGGTAAAAATGAACCTCCCTGTCACCGTCCTTGAGGCTACCGGAGTACCTCTCGGGTGCCTGAGGTTACCCACCATATCTGCGGAGTGGCCAATGGAATGTCAAACCAGATTGAATCTTTAGGTTCTTATCAAATCTTCAGTAATCATTTGCGGTTCTGGAATCACTTCCAGTTCTACCATACTCCCACTACTGTTTTCTGAAAAAATCCATTTTTGTTAAAACTGTGGCGAGTCTAGAACAATATCACTATTGATCTTCCAGATGGTAGAAAGTCAACCCTCTTCATAGCCCGGGTCAACCCACAAACAGCCATTACAGAAACGTTCCTTGAGTTATCCAGAGTCTGGTTTTAAGCATAAGCTGGACAACTCCTCGTACCTTAACAATGTCAAGATATGAACTGTTCTATATCCAATATAGAAACAGAGGCACTGATTTAATTGAACCAGATTCAAATTATGCAGCTGTCTCCAGTGCATGTCAACTAAATGGAAGGAGGCCGATCAGCGTTACTCAACTTAGGAACGCTTCCAATTATGAGTAACCTGAAAGAGAAGCAAGTTCTCTTAAACATTACTATCAACTGAACACCATACACAAGTATCTACATCTTCGATCACCTTGAAGAATCCCGATACTTGCAACACCTGGTTCTCTACTTTATTCATATACCTATAACTTCTCAAAACTTGGACCCTGTGTTTCTACGAAACACCTGTCTAAAAACTATAGAAGCCATAAGTAAACCGAATATAGTACGAGAACCAATCCCTCTGTCATAATGGACACTGGACAATATACAATACTCTGTAAAAGTCCCCTGAGTCAAATGACTCATTCCATGTATGCCGTAGATTGAAAACTGTACTTATGGTTAAGAAGAATTACACCGTTGTTTAATGCTCCTTACCTAACCATCCACTGATATAGGTAAATGTCATGGACATAATTTCAAAAAGGTATATCTCACTCTATAA
The DNA here is from genome assembly GCA_030015575.1 of Agapanthus africanus. Classification (NCBI taxonomy): domain Eukaryota; kingdom Viridiplantae; phylum Streptophyta; class Magnoliopsida; order Asparagales; family Amaryllidaceae; genus Agapanthus; species Agapanthus africanus. The sequence goes on along the minus strand of CM057338.1, from coordinate 821,604,016 downwards.
AAATAGACGTACAGATATATCAATTTGAAATTGGTGTATAACAGCGGATATTCAAAACCAAATATTTGCCGTCCGGCAAACAACCCAGGTGACTTCCTCAAATATCACCGATTACAACGAATTCCGATATAATGAAGATGATCACCCAATTCCCAATAACTTACTCCCACTCATCATCTGTAAAACCATACAGATGTGAGAATCAATCCTGGTAAATACATACCCTGGAGCAAGTGTCTAATTGGAAAATCAGTTTTCTTTTAACAGTACACAACGAAACTGAAACATTGAAATGTTTCGTAGGGGTATCCGGGTATTCCTAGTAATGCCTCTTCCATTATCCAGATTCACAACTGTAACCGTATAATTCTTTGCCATCTGTCCAAATCCCTTTATATGTCTTTAGTCATTACCTTCTGTACACCCCTTTAGGCCAAATGGTTTTCTTCCTTCCCTACCGTTCGGCACCAGCCTATGGTTTGGAAGAAAACTATCCAATAAGCATAATGGGTGTACTGTCCTAATCCTAGAAGCACTCGCAATTCGAGAGAAGGTGAAGATAAAAGACAACCGAATAAACCTTATTCCTATTTCTCCTGAACCAGAATCTATCCCCGAACTGGAACAAGTTCCTTTCGAGTTCGTATATAACCATACGATGGAGTATCCAATAAACTGTGGATCTTCGTAGTGATACGGAGTGTCCTGGAGAAATACAAAGGTGATTTAGGATTGGCGAAGAAATATTTGGTTTGGTCGTGAAGAGCAGTCGCAATTTACTTTGCCCTCTTACTAATCCCTTTCTTTGTCTTAACTTAATACCTTCTGTACACCGTTTAGGCTAATTGGTTTTCTTCATTCCCTACCATTCGGCACCAGCCTAAGGTTTGGAAGAAGACTATCCAATTTGCATAATAGGTGTACTATCTTCTAAACCAAGGAGTACTCGCAGCCTGAGAGAAGGTAAAAGGAAAAGACAACTGAATAGTCCTATTCGTTTTCTCCAGAACCAGAAACCATCCTCGAATAAATTCCTTCGAGTTTGTATATAACCATACGATGGTTTAGTCCAATGGAAGTGGACGTTCATAGTAATACGGGGTGTCCTGGAGAAAAGGGTAAAAGTAGGAGTGGCAATGAGGTTTGCAACTCTGACAATCCAAAAATCCAGTGCTTAAGAAGGTTCGGTTAATTTTGGTCACTGAGTCACAGTCAAGGATCGGGTCAGTGGTCGCTGCCAAAGAGAGAGAGAAAAGAAACACTCAGTATGCACTCTAACCTAGATCAGAATGGTTATCACTTTATATAATCAGGAAACCTCCCACTGTAACCTCAAATTCTTCTCCAAACTCGAAAGAAGAATTAGTCGGGATCACCCGAGGAGTAAACCAACTCATCAGTGGGAATCGGGATCCAACTATCATCGCATGATAACGTGATGGAATCCGCTCACGTTATCACCTCCAGAAGGTATGCGCATATCTGGCAAGTTTCGGTTTCTTTAGAAACTCCCGATGTGATTTTTGCCCTATGCTCTTATGACCTTGACTTTGGCCAACATATCATAAGTCACATGTCAAGTTCTACCCGTCATTCTCCAGGTTAATTTGAACCCACCCGTACATACCCTTGACTTTGGCCAAAATAGTAGTACGGCTGTCCCAAACCAACGCATATATCTATGCTGCATATGAATACCCAATAGCTACCAATCACTGTGCCTTGACTTTGGCCAACATACACAGCTTGAATACTTATTGACTATTCATATGAAACGACGGAGGGCTACGACTGGTTTCTGGTGAAAACCTTTAACGTAATGAACTTGATATCGTTGAAGGAACTGGATAGCTTTATAAAAATATAGTGACGAAAACCTTTGCTAAAGAGGTCACTCCCGGTGAAGGGATCTCGGCTCTTTCCCCGTAGAATGAGGTGCCGGATATTCCAACTGAATACCATGATGCAAAGCTAAAGTAATCGGCTATAGTGAAGTTATTTCCCTGACGCAAACTTCTGTCCAAGGGGTCACTCCCGGTGAAGGGATCTCGGCCCTTGCCTCGTCAACTGAGGAGCAGGATATTCCAACTGAATACCACTGTGCAAAACAAAAGTGAAAGTCCTTGCAATAACTGATTTTTGAAAAAAAATGTTCCAACAACATCAGAATAGGTTTGTTTATCTTGCATTGATCCGAATCAACGCAGTCCCATCAATTGATCACACCACAAAAGAACGAAAATAATGATGTACGTATATGCCATCCGTATTCGCCACTGGGTCCCGTCATCACCCGTTAGGTTAGTTAACTAACGATAGAGTGGGGACTGGACTAGCGCAGATGCAAAACATATACAACATCTACTAGTATATATATCAATATATAATATTCGCTCGAGGCGTGATAAAATGCAACATCACAGAAATATAATAAGCATCACAGAACAATACAGATATCTGGGATCCCCGGGTTTCATAGAGCCGCTACTGAAACCCGATGTTCCCCTGGTCGTGTGGATAGCCTGTGCAATGAAATCATAGACCCTACGGGCGCGGCAAGTTACCCGCCAAAACCTGAAGCAAAGCAGCCCCCTTCAGCAACGTGAATGGACCACCCAGCATTTCACGGAATCCGGTAACTTGGGCACCCCTCCTGGGTCAACCTATACCCCCTACGAGTGGGAAGAATAGCCCGCCAATTCTAGAGTAAAGATCCCTCCGTCTCAATGCCATGAGATGCAGTCTCGTTGCCCTCTAGAACCCGGCTATCTGTGCACCCCTCCACGGGGTAATCCTAGTACAGAAAGTAAAATATACAACGAGTACATCGACCTCGACCCGGTCGTGCCCCAAAAGAATAATACAAACAGGCAGTGACGGCAGTCCACATGTCGGACGCTCGCCCCGCAATATCAAATGTACATATAAAACAAAACTGTACTACCACTGCAACCAGGCTATCCCCACGACCAATCCGCAACATCACAGCACAACACAGAACATCAACGTGAATGTCACGTTCGCAAATCCGTCTAAGAGAGCTATAGCAGTTAGACAGGATTTACCGATCAAGTGACATTCATGGTTGCAGATATAATATAAATACTGTGAACTAGCATGTTTAAAATATCCGATCGAACAAATTTACCGAAGTGGGCCTTAAGCAGTACTGTAGCACTCACAGAAAATCTGGGCCCAAACAGAATATCCCAAAACCCCTATTTACAACCCAGAGACCTACTGTAAAAAATTAGTGCAGTGAAGCCACTGTTGGGCGGCGGAACCGTGGCCAAAGTGGGGTTACGGCCGCGGTTCCGCGGCTCTACAGTAATATCAGGGTACCAGTTTTCTTCAGTGTTCTCATAATACCCTGCACACATTTCTGCAAGTACGTGAAAAATTTTTAGAGCCCAAAAAATTTCGATAGAAACCTGATGCACACGAAATACGGTTTTTGGGATTTTTGTTCGATCGAGTCTTTAAACATACTAGAGCAAGCTAGGCAAGATTAATGGCGTGGCTCTGATACCAGTGTAAGTGCACGGCGGCGTCCCGGTCGTCAATCCGAAGCCGGAATGCGGAAATGAAACTTTTCTAGAACTTAGAAACCGGCACCACCGCACACAAAAATCCCGGATCGGGCCATTAACCTAACTCTAGCAAACTAGAATAAGAGTAGAGAAGCTATACCAAACGATCCGTGTCCTTCGGTCTTCGTCTCCACTCCAATCTCCCGCGGAATCTCCGTCCGTCACCTCCTCGTCGGAAAGAGCACCACGTAGCCGTATTCTTTTACGGGCTCCCACCTCTGGACCGTGGCAACTCGGGCACGAAGTTGGCAAGCCGACGCGTCCAAGGGTACTGTAGGTGTAGTGTAGAATCTATGTTTCTTTGGGGTTTACGTTGCCATGATATTGTGGAGGAAAGAACAAAGGAAATGAACTTGGGATTTTGGTATGAACCAAGAATGATATGAAGAATTTCCCACACAAAAAGAACCCCTCTCACTACCTCTCTAAGATGCGGCCGGCCTCCTCTTCATAGTGGTGGAGAATCAATTAATCAAAAGGAGAAAGTGAGAGATAATGATAAGAAAATAGTCACCTCAAGGTCTTTTATCTCTCATCTCATTCTAATCTCATAAATGCAAAAGAGATGATGCAAAAGAATTTCATGATGACAAGAACCATCAAGAAGCCACACATATGCATGAAACCCCATCCACAATAAGTTATTTGCAAACTTGCAAATAACCCCCTCCACCAGAAAGTCCGGCCGCGAAGGAACAAAGGAAAACTGGCCGGAACGGAATGCAAACTGGCAACTTCAGAAAACAGATCCCGTAATAAATTACAGGAAAGCCTCGCGACTGCATATACATGCCCGCATTTGTATTCCCACTAAACACAAATGCAAAGAGACAAAACTATACAGTCTAATACTAGGATCCGGCTTAAACTAAGGCCCACTAGTAAAATACGTCCGATCACGATCCGTGCAATACCGCACGTATCTGATCGAACCCTGCCATATCTCCATACGGCCTCTACAGCGTTTCGCCCGAAACTTGAGTAACTGTCTGTGTGGGGGACTCTAAAGACTCGTCAATAGTATGGCTGTGGATTTAACCACTAGCACGTCAGAGGTATTAGCCATACGTGATGGGCCACCAGCTATTGACCAAAAGGGACGTCTGTGAGCGAACTCATACTGACACCCTACTGAGCCTGTCAGTGACAATATCCGTACAGTCCGGTCCGTTCGTCTATGAGCATCGCATGGCGGGCCTAGGGGATTGGTAAAAGTCAGACCCCCAAAAGCGGTACAAGTCGTGTCGGAGATCAGCCCAGAACACCCTCAGATACTACTGGAATACCTACCAGTAAATCTCCTGCCTTGTCCAAGGACTTTTCATGTACTGGCTCACCTAGACACAGCGCGACCTCACCCCCAATACCGGGAGGACGAACCCCTGCAGATCCGCTCACTGCCTCCATGTGGCTCGGGACTGTACCCAACTAAAACCTGTTTGCATGACTCCTTTGAGCCGTGGTAGGGTAGTAATCAAAGCACAGTGGGAACTCACACGAGACAAATGACGATCTCAGGTCGATGAACTAACCTGTACACATGTCACCAGGGAACTGCCATCTGACATCAGGTATAATACCAACTAGCATGTTCCCGGCGAGTCCTGTCCGGTATACTCATAACCCAATGAGCACCTGTATACATCTTAGGTGAACCAACTGACACCAATGGCTTGTGAGACCGGCCACCGCCCCTCGTCGGGGTCTCGACTGTATACACTAGTCTACTCTGGAGAATCGATGCCCTGTCTCGAAACTCCCACGACTGGGGACCTTTTAAGGATTTGCTTATAGACCCTAGCTCCCACGTATATGATCGCCCTCATACTGCTGGTAGTCAAGCAAGAATCCTAGGGGCTCTATCAACGTGCAATAGTGACTCGTAAGGTCACCTAAAGTAGTACACGATGATAAAGATAAACCAGATAGCATACTATCATCTTGAGTAAGACTGTCCTACTGGGACAGGTCCTCTCTCAATCATTGCAATCACGTGCCTGTGATCCAATAATTTACTCTGAGGGCACTATCTCCAATAGATACGTGCCGCAAGGAAGTAAAGGATGGTAGGTAATGACGAGTGATGTCCGTTGCATCACTCCGAGGATGGCCTAGCCCGTAAGACTGATCAGAACAGGTATAGAACTGTCGAGTTACAAGTCAGGTTTCATAAATGATTTCCCCATACCCCCAGGTTATGTGTATTCAAGTCAGGTATTAAATAATCTAGAGCTAATGCCAACACAGGATCAGGCAGGTACAGGCTTGTCTTGATAGACAACAGGAATGGTCCGTAAGGACAACAGGTCAGGTTTGTTGGCATTAGGCACAAGATCAGGTAACAGGTAAAGCCATGGTATATCAGGTCAAGTCAAGTAGTGTATTTAGGTGTCATGTCATGTCAAGAGTGTACGGTTCCATGTCATGTCAAGTAGAAAATGTAACAGGTCATGTCAGGGGTGCACAGAGTGTCCTGTGGGTGCTTATAATCAACTAACGTATGCATGGGTATATATATAAACAAGCATGGGTACTAATGAAATAATAAAAATGAATCATGATGATGATATATGCAAGATACAGATTAAAGCATGGGGATACACCGTTATAGATTAGAGTTAGGGTTGTGGTTCCAACATTAACTAAAATACGCTTACATCAGTATAGAATTATTAAATCTCGTTATTATGGGTTAAATGGTCTAGGGATGCAATGATATATAAAATATGTTCGCTGGATGCAAACGGGTATTCGGGGTAGAAACTATTTAAAAGTGCTATGGTTATGCAGTTAATTAGTAAGTAATCTAACCACGGATGTGGATACATGTGTTGGATATATGTATGCCCTAGAGGCCATTATATGATAGTGGATGTATTTATACATGTATATATATATATATATATATTCAGTGTACATTCTTTCTCGACATAATAGTATGCTATCTGGTTCTTCTTTATTTGACATGTTGATTTGATCATGCTTTTATTCATTCATACATGTTGATAAAGCCCTGAGGATATAGGCTTGACTACTGTGATTATGTTGGAGATCATACTAGTGGGACATCTGTAGTTTATAAGCATATCCTGAAATGTCCCTAGTCGTAGGTATATCGAGACGGGGCATCGATATACCAGAGTAGACTAGCGTAGATGATACTAGACCTATATGATGGACGATGGATGTTCCCACATTCATTGATGTTTGACATCGAGATCGTATACGGGTGCTCAGTGGTGACTTGGTACACTGGACAGACTCACCGAGAACTCCTATATGGAATTATATCTATCGTCGGATAGCAGTTATCAGGTGACACTGGTGCAGGTTAGTCTGTAGACCCGAGATCGTCACCCGAGATCGTCACAGAGTCTTATGTGTTCTCCCACTGTACTTTGATTACCACCCTACCACGGCTCTACTGAGTCATGCAAACAGGTGGCCGTTGGGTATAGTCCCGAGATACACAAAGGCGATGAGTGATAGGAGGGGTTTCGTCTCTCCCGGCATTGGGAGTTGATGCTGTGCTGTGCTCGATTGGCTATATCAGTAAGTCCCTGGCCAGGGCAGTTGAGATTTACTGATAAGTGTTATCAGTAGTTTCTCGATCTGTTATAGACCATTCATTGGCACGACTTATTGAATTATTGGGGTCTACGTTACCATCCCTAGACTTGATATGCAGCTGTTAATTATATGTATGCCCTAGAGGCCATTACTGTACATAGGATGTATATTGTAGTGGATGCTGGGACATATATAGGTAGGACTTTCTTGCTCGACATGATAGTACGCTATCTGGTTGCTCTTTATCTTAACATGTATACTTTCTGTCTCTCTGTTACATATTGATAAAGCCCTTAGGATGTGTACTCGACTTCCAGGACTATGATGCAGATCATACTAGTGGGGCCTGGGTAGTCCAAGAGTACGTCCTTGAATGTTCCTGGTCGTGGGAATATCGAGACGGGGCATCGATATTCCAGAGTAGACTAGCGTATATCTTCTCGACCCATGTGATGGGCGATGGATGATCCCATATCCATTGGTGTTTAACATCAGAGATGGTATGTGGGTGCTCAGTGGAGACTGGGTATACTGAACGGACTCGCCGAGAACTCCCAGATGGTATTATACCTCACGTCAGATGGCAGTTCTCTGGTGACACTGGTACAGTTTAGTCTGTTGACCCGAGATCGTCATAGAGTCTTGTGTGTCTCCCACTGTGCTTTGATTTCCACCCTACCACGGCTCTACTGAGTTGTGCAAACAGGTGGTTTTTGGATACAGTCCCGATTCACATGGAGGCAATGAGCGATAGGAGGGGATTCGTCTCTCCCGGTATTGGGGGTTGATGTTGCGCTATGCTCGACTGGCCATAACTGGAAATCCCTGGCCAGGGTTGTAGTGATATACTGGCAAGAGTTATCAGTAGTTTCACACTTGTTGACCTTACATCGGCATGACTTATCAAGCTACTGGGGTCTGACGTTTACCACCCCTAGGCGAGATATGCGACATATCAGACGAACAGACCGGACTGTACGGTAAGTGTTACTGGTTGGATTCACAGGAGTGTGAGCGGGCTTGCTCGTTGATCTTCTGATCGCTCAATACCCGGGTGGCCGTTACATTTAGCAGACCGCTTGCGGCTTGTGGGTGCTTGATATGATCATCACCTGCTGCCGGCGTATTGACGAGTCTTTAGAGTCCTACAAAGAGGTTTCCTGGCTCAAGCGAAACGAAATAGGAGCGTATATGAGATATGTGCGGGACCGAGAATAATACCAGTATGTGATACTGTATTCTATTCTCGCGATTTGTATCATTGGACGGTTATATATGATATAGCCGGGTTACCGAATCAAGTGTTGATTCGATACATTGATACACTTGATATTAGTCGGTTATATGCGATATGACCGGATCATTAAATCAAGTGTTGATTTGATTTAATGTATAATTATATATTTGATATATTATTTTACATTAACTAGTATTTGTTCACTTAAGATAGATTTTCTCACTTGATGTGCACGTTGTATATATGATATAGTTTTGTGCACTAGTTTGTATCATGTTTGATGATACATGCAAACTTGGGTGTGTGTATGCTTTAAACCATGTTTAGCTTAATGGTTAGGGTTTTAACTTAATTATTTATTTTATTCATTTATTTTTGGCAAGAATAAAATGGTGGCAAACTTTGTTTTATTCTTGAAGCTTCATGAAGCTTTGATAAGTCTAACCATTTTGTCTTTTGCCTTAACCTAACTATTAAACCTAAACCCTAGTTTATTCACTACATTTGTTAGCCTCACCCATGGTTGCAATATGATAACCATCACTTGATTTATTTTTTTAGATAATTCTTTTTCTTTTCCTTCTTCTTCATCTTCTTCATGAAGAAGAAAAACCATTCTTGAAAATTTCCAAGTGATGAAATCAAGTGAGAAATCCAATTCTAAAGTGAACCCACTTCCTATTTCTTCATCCTCTACCACTTGCCATGTAGTATAGGGTGTTTTCTTTACAAGTTTTATGACTTAGTGAAGGTGGAGCTTGAGTTTGAGTTGCCTCGACATAGATCATCTTCGGCATCGAAGTCGACGACCTAGCCCGATCATTTCTTCGACGAAACCATCGCTAGAGTCCGGGATCCGATGATCGCAGCGGAGGGATGTCATCATGGAGCTAAGGAAGTGGAGGACGGGATCTACAAAGGTTGTAGCCCCTTTTACTTTTTAGTTAAGTTGTTAACTTGCTTGTAGTTTCGCCTTACCTCTAGTAACGATCTAGTTTAGGTTTCTTTGGCACACATAATTTTTGAATTGGACATGTTTGATCAGTTGTAGAACCTCATGGGTATGCCTTGGAACCCTACAGTGGTATCAAAGCCTAGCTAGAGCTTTAGGCGATGTGTAGACGAAGTTAGAAGTCCGATCGAACCCGAAACCCTAATTTTCAACCCTTTCTGTACATTTTTTGAAATCGTGGATTTTTGTGAATTAAAAATATCCAGAAAATTAAGCAGGGTTTTCTAGGAGTTACTGTTCAATACGTGCCCCTAAATCGATTAAGGAGCCGCGGAACCGCGGCACAAGCATGGCTCGTGCGGCGGTTCCGCGGCCGTACGGTCGCTTCTTCCATTGAATTTTGCACAGTAATTCCTATATTGTAGTGCTGTTTTTTCTGGGAATTTTTAATCTGTACTCAAGAGTTGAGATTTCTGGGTTGTTTTGGGAGTTCGTAGATTTGATCGGATTGTCTAACTTTGTCTATGTGTTTTTTCGGATTATTTTAGAACATGTTAGAAAGTTCGACAGGATATAAATACCCACTTTTTCCCCTGCCGGGAAATTTCCAATTGTTGGATTTTCCGTAGTTTAATGACGTTCTAAGTAGTGCAAGTAACGCGATGGTCCCTCTAGAAGACAACAAACCTTAACTCGATTATGTGACTGTCTTGAACTGCCCTTTGAACCTTAGGGTTTGGGGCAGTACGGCTTGCCACATGTGAGGCGTTGGCTTGACCCTTCTACGGCTGGACCGTTGGTACTGAGGCATGAAGTGAATGTTCTTAAACTTATTTCATGTGTTGAGCTGTTTCGGGAAAACTTGGGTGTTTGATTGTTCGATCAGAAAGTTTAACATTTTCTATTTATCCGGAATGTGATACAATATTTGGAATCCACAAGTAGTTATGAGATAACTGATTTGGATGTTATAAACATTGCAGTTTAGTCTCACTTTATCGGTTGCCACGGAATTTTGATGCGATCAAAAGTCTGTCGCAATCACGTAGCGTATGCAGATACTCGCCGGGTAAACTTAATAGACAGCTACACCCAATAGCCCCGACCAAGTGACTGTAGGAGAACCCCGTCGCCGAAAGCATCCGTTCGGGTGCTCGCGGCAGCGGTGTTCCGCCTTAGTGCACTTCGTCGACGGTATCGGGGGTGCAGCCGTCTACTAAAGTTTGCGATGAGCATTCGTTCTGGATTTCGGGAATCTTGTTGAATTGCCCGACTTGGTATTGAAAAGAGTTTTCGATAATGAGACTAAAATGCAGGGTTTATAGTTGTTAGGCATGCGATGTCTAAGAAATTCATTTGATTAGGCATGCGATGTCTAAAAAGGTTGCGGATTCCAACTGCTGTAGTTTTACACTTTCTTTTCTGCGACCGTAAGTGTAATATGTGATATCTCCGGTTTCGTTACTATATGTCAACGACAATTGGGATGGGCATATTTACTTACGTAGATGACATGTGATGTTATGTGTTGCTGGATATGTTATATTGGATCGTCGTGTTTGAATAGCCGGGGGGTTTTATGTGAGATGAGTGTTTTTCATTTTCATTCATGTAAAAACTTGTATGTAATATTCTTTTATTGGGGCACTTCCAGGTTGCGGAAGATGTCACCATTGTATATTATTTACTTTTCCGCATTAGGATAGACCCAAGGAGGGGAGCACAAGTAACCGGATTCTAGGGTCCAGTGGGAGACCATCTCGAGGAGTCGAGTCCGGATCTCCTAACCCTAGAATTGGTAGGGTTGCTTGCTGCTCTCATAGGGGTCTAAGGGTGTGGGATTGGCTATTCATCACGACCATGGAATCCGTGTTTTATACTGGCTCGTATTAAGAACACAGACGTCCTAGTATATCCAATATTTCATATGATATTTTCTGCTGCGTTATCTGTGATGTGATCATGTGATATGTTCAGATAGATATTGTATATAGTATATATGATATATTATATAGATGTTGCTTATGTTTTACACCCGTGCTAGCCCTGCCTCGCTCTGGCGTTAGTTACCTAACCTAACGGTGCAGACGGGACATCGAGGCGAATACGGATGGCATAAGCGTACGTTATATTTATCTGTGATGTTTAGCTGGACTTAACTGATGGGACTTCATTAATGTGATTAATGAAAGAAAATAAACCTAAAAGATGTTGTGGAATCGAATTTCGAAATAAAACAGGTAGCTACAGTTCTTGCTTTGCATCGCGGTGTTCCTTGTAGAACATCCTGCACCTTATTGATAAGGAAAGGGCCAAGATCCCTTCACCGGGAGTGACCCCTTTAGAAATAACTGGCAGATGCTACAACCCTCGGTTTGTCTTTTGATTGCTTCTATAGTTTTCTCTTTGCACAGCGGTATATATGATATATCCTGCACCTTATTCGATGAGGAAAGGGCCGACGATCCCTTCACCGGGAGTGACCCCTTTAGCAAAACTAGAAAAGCCTCAAAAACACTCCATTTAAAAACCATTTGATTCCGTAATGAGATTAAGTTCAAAGCGTTAAGGGTTTTATTAAAAACCATTCGCAGCCCTCCGTCATTTTAGGAAGTAGAGTACTTAGTATTCGTGCTGTGTTTGTTGACCATAGTCAAGGCACAGTGTACGGTAGCTAAGTGATGTCTTCCTACACCGCATATGATGCGATTAGTTAGGACAGTCGCGTGATTTTGTTGACCTTAGTTAAGGGTCATGTGGGTGGGTCTAATTAATCACGAAATGACGGATAGAACTTGACTAGTGCTTATGATTTGTTGACCATAGTTAAGGTCATAGGTGCTAGGGGTAAAAACCATTATCGGGAGTTTCAAGTGTTGAAATTTGCAATGAGATTGCATACCTTCTATATGATAGTTGGATCCCGATACCCACTGCGAGTAATTGTTACTCCTGGGAGAGTTTTGCACTTTGCAATTAGCCGATCAAGTAGGTGTCTAGAAAGGTGTCAACGGGGTTACGCCTCTGGGAAAATGAGGTTTACTTTAATTAGTTCTGTGTGAAAGCACGGGGAACCTCCCTCAAAGTACCGACACTGGCCTGGCTGAAAGATTGGCGAACTTATAGAGTGTAATTAATCCCGGCTAGTCTTTCCTTTAAAGGTTTGAAGGAAGATTTGATAAAAACAGTGGGAGCCATCCTGATTAGATAAAATAAATAACCATTCTAATCTTGCAAGAGCGCACTCAGAGTGTTTTCTTCTCTCTCTCTCCAGGTAGCGACCTTATCACGCCTTAATCAAGATAATAATATGGATGTATTGACCGAACCCGCTTGTTATACTGAGCTGGGGAACGTTGGTCCCGCTCCAACTTATAATTGTTATAAGACAGAGCAGGAAATAGGGGAATACCAGAATTCCTATGCCGCCCAAATGAAGAAAGTGCATATGATGCATCTTCTTCGGGTGTGTTCGTTACACAGAACTGTTTCTCAGTATCCTCTGCATCCTGGGTATCTGACACCGTATCAGGATCCCAGATATGTAATCAGATACATAGGGCTACAGAAAGGTAGAGAACTGAGAACGGGTGATAAGTTTCATGAGACAGAAAACGGGGCAAGTGTTGCAGCCAAGTTTGTTGGTCACTGTCACCCTGTATTACCAGTACATTGATTCTGAACAAATGCTGTTAGATACCGAACCTGATATACAAAATCATATCAGTCTCTTTATGTTAGTTATATGTATGCCCTAGAGGCCATTACTGTACATAGGATGTATATTGTAGTGGATGCTGAGACATATATAGGGAGGACTTTCTTGCTCGACATGATAGTATGCTATCTGGTTGAACTTTACCTTAACATGTATACTGATTGTCTCTCTGTTACATGTTGGTAAAGCCCTTAGGATGTGTGCTTGACTACGTGGACTATGATTCGGATCATACTAGTGGGGACATGGTAGTCCATAAGTACATCCTTCAAAGTCCCTAGTCGAGGGTGTATCGAGACGGGGCATCGATATACCAGAGTAGACTAGCGTATACCTTCTCGACCCATACAGATGGGCGATGGATGATCCCATATCCATTGGTGTTTGACATCAGAGATGATATACGGGTGCTCAGTAGAGACTGGGTACACTGGACGGACTCGCCGAGAACTCCCAGATGGTATTATACCTCACGTCAGATGGCAGTTCTCTGGTGACACTGGTACAGAGTAGTCTGTTGACCCGAGATCGTCATAGAGTCTTGTGTGGTTCCCACTGTGCTTTGATTTCCATCTTACCACGTCCAAGAGGACGTGCAAAACGGTGGTTTTTGGGTACAGTCCCGAGTCACATGGAGGCAATGAGCGATAGGAGGGGATTCGTCTCTCCCGGTATAGGGAGTTGATGTTGCGCTGTGTTCGATTGGCTATAACAGGAAATCCCTGGCCAGGGTTGCTGAGATTTACTGGTAAGTGTTACCAGTAGTTTCTCGAATTGTTATAGACCTCATATCGACACAACTTATCGAGCTATTAGGGTCTGACGTTTACCACCCCTAGGCGAGATATGCGACATATCAGACGATCAGACCGGACTGTACGGTAGTGTTACTGGTTGGATTCACTGGAGTGTGAGCGGGCTTGCTCGTAGATCTTTAGATCGCTCAATACCCGGGTGGCCGTTACGTTTAGCAGACCGCTTGCGGCTTGTGGGTGTTTGATATGATCATCATCTGCTGCCGGCGTATTGACGAGTCTTTAGAGTCCTACACAGAGGTTTCCTAGCTCAAGCGAAACGAAATAGGAGCGCATATGAGATATGTGCGGGACCGAGAATAATACGTGTATGTGATACCGTATTCCATTCTCGCGATGAATGTGTCGAATGGTTGTATGCGATATAACCTAGTTATCGAATCGAAGATTGATTCGATAAGCCGATACATAGGATACTAGCCGGTTATATGCGATATGACCGGATCGTTAAATCAAGTGTTGATTTAATGATTTAATGCATAATTATATATTTGATATATTACTTTGCATTAACTATTATCGGTTCACTTAAGATGGATTTTCTCACTCGGATGTGCGCATTGCATATGCGATATGATTTTGTGCACATGCTTGTATCATGTTTGATGATACATGCTTTTTGGTTAAGTGTAAAGAATTAAACTTTGGTTAATGAAATGGTTAGGGTTTACTATTTCCTTATTCATTTTATTCATTTATTTATTCTTTTGGAAAAAGAAAAGCAAATGAGAAAATGGTGGCTTGTTTTGTTTTGTTCATGAAGCTTCATGAAGACTTTGACCAAGTGACCATTTTGTCTCATGCTTAACCCTAACCATTCCATTCAACCATGATTAACTCTCTACACATTACCATGGTTACATTATGATAAGTATTCTTATTTATTCCTTTTTGAAAAATACTTATCATATTATTCATCTTCTTCTTCTTCATCTTCTTCAAAGAAGAAACCTTGCTTCATCAATGGTGATTGATGAAAACAAGTGAGAAATCCAATTCTAAAGTCTATCCACTTCCTATTTCTTCATCCTCTACCTCTTGCCAAGTAGTAGAGTGTGTTTTCTTCACAAGTTTCATCACTTGGTGAAGTTGGAGCTTGATCTAGCGATGCCTCGACGTAGATCATCTTCGGCACGAAGCCGACGACCTTGCCCGCTCTTTCTCCGATGAAGCCGACGCTAGAGCCCGGATTTTGATTTGGACAGCGGAGATGACTTCATCACGGAGCCGTGGAGGTGAAGGACCGGATCTACAAAGGTTGTATTTCCGTATACTTGTAGTTAAGTGTTAACTAGTTTCTTTTTCGCCTAGACATCTAGCCAACGATCCGTATTAGGGTTTCTCGGCACCGTTAAAATTTGAAATTGGCATGGTTGATGCCTTGTGAGACCTCATTAGGGTGCCTAGGAACCCTACAGTGGTATCAGAGCCAAGCTAGAGCCTTAGGCGAAGTCTAGACGGAGTTTGAAGTCCGAACGAACCCGAAAACCCATTTCAAAATTGCTCTCTGTCCTTTTTCTGAAAACGTGGATTTTTCCAAATTAAAAATTGGTAAAAAATTCAGCAGGGAAATATATGAGTTACGGCGCAAAATTGGACCCATGATTCATCCAAAACGGCGCGGAACCGCGGCAGAAGCCCAGCTTCTGCGGCGGTTCAGCGGCTAGGTGATGACGTCACCTTCCCATTGATGCACAGTAATTCCTATTTTAATATGCTGGGTTTTCTGGGAATTTTTAATATTTATTCAAGATTTGAATTTTCTGGGGTTGTTTTGGGGATTTGGTGTTTCGATCGGAGTATCAAATTTTGTCTATGTGGCTTTCCGGATAAATATTAGAATATGTTAAAAAGTTCGACCGGATATAAATACCCAATTTTTCCCCTGTCGGGAAATTTCCAAGTGTTGGATTTTTCCGTAGTTTAACGACGTTCTAAGTAGTGCAAGTAACTCAATGGACCCTCTAGAAGACAACAAACCTTAACTCGATTATGTGACCGTCTTGAACTGCCCTTTGAACCTTCGGGTTTGGGGCAGTATGGCGTGCCACATGTGAGGCGTTGGCTTGACCCTTCTACGGCTGGACCGTTGGTACTGAGGCACGAACTGAATGTTGTTAGACTCATATTTCATGTGTTGATCTGTATCGGGAAAACTTGGGTGTTCGATTGTTCGATCGGAAAGTTTGACATTTTCTATTTATCCGGAATGGGATACAATAATTGGAGTTCACAAGAAGTTATGAGATAACTGAATGAATGTTATAAACATAGCAGTTTAGTCTCACTTGATCGGTTGCCACGGAATTTTGATGTGATCAAAAGTCCGTCGCAATCACGTAGCGTACGCGGATACTCGCCGGGTAAACTTAATAGACAGCCTCACTCCATAGCCCCGACCAAGTGACTGTAGGAGAACCCCGTCGCCGAAAGCATCCGTTCGGGTGCTTGCGGTAGCGGTGTTCCGCCTTAGTGCACTTCGTCGACGGTAATGGGGTGCGGCCGTCTACTGAAGTTTGCGACGAGCATTCGATCAGAATGTCGGGAATCTTGTTGAATTGCCCGACTTGATATTGAAAAGTGTTTTCGATAATGAGACTAAAATGCGGGATTTATAATTGTTAGGCATGCGATGTCTAAAGAATTCATTTGGTCAGGCATGCGATGTCTGAGGTGGTTGTGGATTCCAACTGTTGTAGTTTTACACTTTCTTTTCTGTGACTGTAAGTGTAATATGTGATATCGCCGGTTTCGTTGCTATATGTCAACGACAATTGGGATGCGCATATTTACTTACGTTGATGACATGTGATGTTATGTGTTGCTGGATATGTTATATTGGATCGTCGTGTTTGAATAGCCGGGGGTTTTTATGTGAGATGAGTGTTTTTCATTTTCATTCATGTAAAAACTTGTATGTAATATTCTTTTATTGGGGCACTTCCAGGTTGCGGATGATGTCACTGTTTGTATATTATTTACTTTTCCGCACTAGGATAGACCCAAGGAGGAGGGCACAAGTAACCGGGTTCTGGAGTCCAGTGGGAGACCAACTCGAGGAGTCGAGTCCGGGTCTCCTAACTCTAGAATTGGTAGGGTTGCTTGCCGCTCTCGTAGGGGTCTAGGGGTGTGGGTTTGGCTATTCATCACGACCGTGGAATCTGTGTTTTATACTGGCTCGTATTGAAAACACGGACGTCCTAGTATATCCAATATTTCATATGTTTCTTCTGCTGCGATATCTGTGATGTGATCATGTGATGTTCTGTGATAGATACAGTATATAGTATCTATGATATATTATATAGGCGTTACTTATGTTTTACACCCGTGCTAGCCCTGCCCCGCTCTGCCGTTAGTTACCTAACCTAACGGTGCATGAGGGGATATCGAGGCGAATGCGGATGGCATAAGTGTACGTCGTATTTATCTGTGATGTTTAGGTACTTAAATGATGGGACTTCATTAATGTGATTAATGAAATAAAAGAAACCTAAGATGTTGTAGAATCAAATTTCAAAATAAAAAAGGTAGCTACAGTTCTTGCTTTGCACAGCGGTATATATGATATATCCTGCACCTTATTCGATAAGGAAAGGACCGAGATCCCTTCACCGGGAGTGACTCCTTTAGCAATAACTAGCAGATGCTACAACCCTCGGTTTGTCTTTTGATTGCTTTTAAGTGTTTTTGCTTTGAACAGTGATATATATGATATATCCCGCACCTCATTCGAAGAGGAAAGGACCGACGATCCCTTCACCGGGAGTGACTCCTTTAGCAAAACTAGAAAAGCCTAAAAAACACTCCATTTCAAAATTCATTCGATCCTACAACGATATCAAGTTCATTACGCAATAGGTTTTCAGAAAAACCTGTCGTAGCCCTCCGTCATTTCAGATAAGTACTAGTTAGTATTCGTGCTGCGGTTGTTTAGCATGCGTCAAGGCGTAGTGTACGGTAGCTAACTAGTGCTTATCTGCTAGCATACGATGCGATTGGATTTGGGTATTCGTACGACGTTGTTTGGCATGCGTCAAGGGTCGTGCGGGTGGGTTTAATTCAATCAAGAAATGTACGGGTTGAACTTGACTAGCAGACTATGGGTTGTTTGGCATGCGTCAAGGTCATAGCGAGCTAGGGGCAAAATATTATCGGGAATTTCAAGTGTTGAAATTTGCAATGAGATTGCATACCTTCAATGAGATAGTTGGATCCCGATACCCGCTGCGAGTAAGAGTTACTCCTGGGAGAGTTTTATACATTACAATTAGCCGATCAAGTAGGTGTCTAGAAAGGTGTCAACGGGGTTACGCCTCTGGGAAAACGAGGTTTACATTAATTAGGTTCGTGCGAAAGCACGGGGGACCTCCCTCAAAGTACCGACACTGGCCTGGCTGAAAGATTGGCGAACTTGTAGTATGTAATTAATCCCGGCTAGTCTTTCCTTTTAGGGTTTGAAGGAAGATTTGATAAAAAGCAGTGGGAGCCATCCTGATTAGATTAAATAATAACCAATCTATTCTTGAAAGAGCGCACGCTGAGTGTTTTCTTCTCTCTCTCTCCAGGTAGCGACCATATCACGCCTTAATCAAGATAATAATACGGAATATTGACCGAACCCGCTTGTTATACTGAGCTGGGGAACGTTGGTCCCGCTCAAACTTATAATTGTTATAAGACAGAGCAAGAAATTGGGGATTACCAGAATTCCCGTGCCGCCCAAACGAAGAGAGTGCATGTTGATGCATCATCTTCGGGTGTGTTCATTACAAAGAACTGTTTCTCTGTATCCTCTACGTCCTGGGTATGTGATACCAGATCAGGATCCCAGATATGTAATCTGTTACATAGGGCTACAGATAGGTAGAGAACTGAGAACGGGTGATAAGTTTCATGAGGCAGAAAACGGGGCAAGAGTTGCAGCCAAGTCTGTTGGTCACTGTCACCTTGTATTACAATACATTGATTCTGAACGAATGTTATTAGATACCGAACCTGATATACAAAATCATATATCTCTCTTTATTAGTAAAGAAAGGATATAATTTTGTATTGTTGGATAATGTTTTGAACATTTCCTATATCAAAAGTTGATCGGTTCAGGCACGTTATCTAAAAGCATTGATGTTCTAAATCAAACTACAGTTCTTAGTATATGGAACACACACAAGAGGAAGAGTTCAGAAATGAACGGATTCTTCTTGAGGTATTGTAGACTAGGTCAGATCAATGTGACCCGACTAGCTGAAGTTACATTTAGATGTATATTTAAATTAGTTTGAATTTACATCTTGTGAAACTTGCCTGTCATGTCACAGAGATAAGATGACCATAGCTCCGTTTACTGGAAACAGAGAAAGAGTTAGTGAACTCTTGGGATGATACATGTTGATGTATGTAATGTCCCCTGTCTACATATGCCAGGACTGGTTCTTTGTACTTCGTTACATTCTCTGATAAATCTCTTAAGATTCAGACATATGTTCCTGTTGAAACACAAGTCCGAACCTTTTGAGATATTCACAGAATATAAGTTAGAAGTAGAGAACCAATACGGGTATAAGTATTATGTCCTATGATGAGATCAAGGAGGAGAATACTTGTGCACGGAAATCCTGGACTTTTCTAAAGGAGAATAAGATTCTCTCTCAGCATTACTCCTCCGCATACACCATAGCACGATGGTATATCGGGGTGGAGCAATCACACCCTATATGATATGGTGTGCTCTATGATGAGTATTACTGAGTTACCTATTTCCTTCTTGGGAGTTATGCACTTATGAAGTTGCATACCTATTGAATAGGGTTCAAATCAAATCAATGCCTACCACTTCATATGTGATATGGAAAGGGAAGAGCCCATATCTTAAGTTAGTTAAGATTTGGGGTTGTCCGGCCTATGTCTAAAAGCAAAATCCGGACAAGCACGAGGCAAGGTCTGTTATGTAGAACTGGAAACGTTCCAGCCATACAAACTGCAGCTGATGATTTGATAGATCCAAAGGATTCAGTAGATTCCAACGAACCTCAGCCTCTCCGCCGATCTAGTAGGGTTCCTCACCCGCCTGAGAGATACTTCAGTTTCTCTATAACAGTGGGAGCGAGGATTGCATCATGAGATGATGACCCAACTAGTTTCGAGCTGGCCATCAGGAGTGAGACTCTGTAAGAATGGCTGGATGCTTAGTGATCTGAGATGGAATCCTAATACACCAACAAAGTATGGACTTTGGTTGCAATATCTGAAGGGTTAAATCCCCATCAGGATCAAGTATATCTTGAGAAGATTACTTGGTGTACATGGAAAGGTTGAGACTTTCAAAGCTAGACTTGTTAAAGGTTTACATCATTGACCAGGTATGGATCATAATGAAACCTTTTCTAAGGATCTATGCTTAAGTCCATCCAGATCCTACTTGCCACGGCTACATACCATGACTACGATATCTGGCGGTTGGGTGTCATGACTGCTTTTCTAAATGATGATTTAGAAGAGAGCGTCTGTAAGTACACAGCCAGAGGGCTTCGTAGACAGTGGGAGCAGCGAAAACGTGTACAAGATGCTTTATAAGATAAAGCAGGCATCGCGGAGTTGGAACATCTGTTTTGATGGATTAGTCAAAGAAGTTGACATCATCAAAATGGTAGATGAACCTTGTATAAACAAAAAGGTAGTAGGGAGTATGGTGTCGATCCTCGTAGAGTACGTGGATGACATACTCTTGATAGGGAAGGAGTTTCCTATGCTACGATCGATCAATCTCCGCTTATCACAATGATTCTCCAAATAGGATCAAAGTGATACCTACTAAATCCTAGGTTTTGGATCTATGAGATAGATCTAAATGGATGTTAGGATTCTCACTAGTTGTAGTGAGAAGGTATCAATCGACCCTGGGGAGAATCACTGGAATGGTTCCAGGGTGATAAAGACGACTAAATGTCAGTCACAGGCATTGTCTTTACCCTCAGTAAAAGGGACGGTATGTTGGAAGAGTTCCAAACTAGATACCGTGACATACTAGACGATAAAGGCAGGATACAACGCTACTTAAGATGCTACCAAAGAGGATGTTTGGGTGTATATTAGTTCATGAGATGAACTACGTTCCTACCATTGTGAGACAATGGAGTTGTGGCTCATGCCGAGGAACGCCGGTCCCATCAGTGATCCAGACTTATTCTAAGGCAGCATCGCCTGATCATGGAGATAGTTGAACTCCAGGGTGATCGAGGTTAGGAGAGTAGATTCAGAGGACAACACAGCGGATCCACTCACAAAGGCCTGTTCCCAGAGAGAGATTTTTATAGGATGCTTGAGTATGAGATACTACAACCACTGCTACAGACGGCCCTAGTGCAAGTGGGAGATTGTTAGTTATATGTATGCCCTAGAGGCCATTACTGTACATAGGATGTATATTGTAGTGGATGCTGGGACATATATAGGGAGGACTTTCTTGCTCGACATGATAGTATGCTATCTGGTTGAACTTTACCTTAACATGTATACTGATTGTCTCTCTGTTACCTGTTGGTAAAGCCCTTAGGATGTGTGCTTGACTACCTGGACTATGATGCGGATCATACTAGTGGGGACATGGTAGTCCATAAGTACATCCTTCAAAGTCCCTAGTCGAGGGTGTATCGAGACGGGGCATCGATATACCAGAGTAGACTAGCGTATACCTTCTCGACCCATACAGATGGGCGATGGATGATCCCATATCCATTGGTGTTTGACATCAGAGATGATATACGGGTGCTCAGTAGAGACTGGGTACACTGGACGGACTCGCCGAGAACTCCCAGATGGTATTATACCTCACGTTAGATGGCAGTTCTCTGGTGACACTGGTACAGAGTAGTCTGTTGACCCGAGATCGTCATAGAGTCTTGTGTGGTTCCCACTGTGCTTTGATTTCCATCTTACCACGTCCAAGAGGGCGTGAAAAATGGTGGTTTTTGGGTACAGTCCCGAGTCACATGGAGGCAATGAGCGATAGGAGAGGATTCGTCTCTCCCGGTATAGGGAGTTGATGTTGCGCTGTGTTCGATTGGCTATAAAAGGAAATCCCTGGCCAGGGTTGCTGAGATTTACTGGTAAGTGTTATCAGTAGTTTCTCGAATTGTTATAGACCTCATATCGACACGACTTATCGAGCTATTGGGGTCTGACGTTTACCACCCCTAGGCGAGATATGCGACATATCAGACGATCAGACCGGACTGTACGGTAGTGTTACTGGTTGGATTCACTGGAGTGTGAGCGGGCTTGCTCGTCGATCTTCAGATCGCTCAATACCCGGGTGGCCATTACGTTTAGCAGACCGCTTGCGGCTTGTGGGTGTTTGATATGATCATCATCTGCTGCCGGCGTATTGACGAGTCTTTAGAGTCCTACACAGAGGTTTCCTGGCTCAAGCGAAACGAAATAGGAGCGCATATGAGATATGTGCGGGACCGAGAATAATACGTGTATGTGATACCGTATTCCATTCTCGCGATGAATGTGTCGAATGGTTGTATGCGATATAACCTAGTTATCGAATCGAAGATTGATTCGATAAGCCGATACATAGGATACTAGCCGGTTATATGCGATATGACCGGATCGTTAAATCAAGTGTTGATTTAATGATTTAATGCATAATTATATATTTGATATATTACTTTGCATTAACTAGTGTCGGTTCACTTAAGATGGATTTTCTCACTCGGATGTGCGCATTGCATATGCGATATGATTTTGTGCACATGCTTGTATCATGTTTGATGATACATGCTTTTTGGTTAAGTGTAAAGAATTAAACCTTGGTTAATGAAATGGTTAGGGTTTACTATTTCCTTATTCATTTTATTCATTTATTTATTCTTTTGGAAAAAGAAAAGCAAATGAAAAAATGGTGGCTTGTTTTGTTTTGTTCATGAAGCTTCATGAAGACTTTGACCAAGTGACCATTTTGTCTCATGCTTAACCCTAACCATTCCATTCAACCATGATTAACTCTTTACACATTACCATGGTTACATTATGATAAGTATTCTTATTATTTCCTTTTTGAAAAATACTTATCATATTATTCATCTTCTTCTTCTTCATCTTCTTCAAAGAAGAAACCTTGCTTCATCAATGGTGATTGATGAAAACAAGTGAGAAATCCAATTCTAAAGTCTACCCACTTCCTATTTCTTCATCCTCTATCTCTTGCCAAGTAGTAGAGTGTGTTTTCTTCACAAGTTTCATCACTTGGTGAAGTTGGAGCTTGATCTAGCGATGCCTCGATGTAGATCATCTTCGGCACGAAGCCGACGACCTTGCCCGCTCTTTCTCCGATGAAGCCGACGCTAGAGCCCGGATTTTGATTTGGACAGCGGAGATGACTTCATCACGGAGCCGTGGAGGTGAAGGACCGGATCTACAAAGGTTGTATTTCCGTATACTTGTAGTTAAGTGTTAACTAGTTTCTTTTTCGCCTAGACATCTAGCCAACGATCCGTATTAGGGTTTCTCGGCACCGTTAAAATTTGAAATTGGCATGGTTGATGCCTTGTGAGACCTCATTAGGGTGCCTAGGAACCCTACACTTTATTAGTAAAGAAGGATATAATTTTGTATTGATGGATAATGTTTTGAACATTTCCTATTTCAAAAGTTGATCGGTTCAGGCACGTTATCTAAAAGCATTGACGTTCTAAATCAAACTACAGTTCCTAGTATACAGAACACACACAAGAGGAAGAGTTCAGAGATGAACGATTCCTTCTTAAGGTATTGTAGACTAGGTCATATCAATGCGACCCGACTAGCTTAAGTTACATTCTAGATGCATATTTAAATTAGTTTGAATTTACATCTTGTGAAACTTGCCAGTCATGTCACAAAGATTAGATGACCATAGCTCCGTTTACTGGAAACAGAGAAAGAGTTAGTAAACTCTTGGGACTGATACATAGTGATGTATGTAGATCCCCTGTCTACACATGCCAAGACCGGTTCTTTATATTTCATTACATTCTCTGATAATCTCTCAAGATTCAGACATATGTTCCTGTTGAAATACAAGTCCGAACCTTTTGAGATATTCACAGAATATAAGTTAGAAATAGAGAACCAAAAACCGGGTATAAGTATTATGTCCTATGATAAGATCAGGGAGGAGAATACTTGTGCATAGAATTCCTGGATTATTCTAGAGGAGAATGAGATTCTCTCTCCGTATTACTCCTCAGAATATACCACAGCACAACGGTGTATCGGGGCGGAGCAATCATACCATATTAGATATGGTGTGCTCTATGATGAGTATTACTGAGTTACCAGTTTCATTTAAGGGGTTGTGCACCTGAGAAGCTGCATACCTATTGAATTAGGTTCGAATCAAATCAGTGCCTACCACTCCATATGAGATATGGTATGGAAAGAGCCTATCTCTTAAGTAAGTTAAGATTTGGGATTGTCTGGCCTATGTCAAAAGCAAAATCCGGACAAGATCGAGGCAAGGTCATTTTTGTAGAACTGGAAAGGTTCCAGCTATACAAAACTGCAGCTGATGATTTGACAGAACCAAAGGATTCAGTAGTCCCCAACGAACCTCAGCCTCTTCGCCGATCTAGCAGGGTTCCTCACCTGCCTGAGAGATACTTCGGTTTCTCGATGACAGTGGGAACGAGGAATGCATCATGAGATGATGACCCAACTAGTTTCGAGCAGGCCATCGAGAGTAGGGACTCTGTAAGAATGGCTGGATGCTTAGCGATCTGAGATGGAATCCATGTACACCAACAAAGCATGGACTTTGGTTGCTATATCTAAAGGGTTAAATCCCCATCAGGAGCAAGTATATCTTGAGAAGATTACTTGGTGTAGATGGAAAAGTTGAGACTTTCAAAGCTAGACTTGCTAAAGGTTTTCGTCATCGACCAGGCGTGGATAATGATGAAACCTTTTCCAGTGGCTATGCTTAAGTCCATCCGGATCCTACTTAACATTGCCACATACCATGACTACGATATCTGGTGGTTGGGTGCTATGACTTCTTTTCTAATAATGATTTAGAAGAGAACGTCTATAAGTACACAACCAGAGGGCTTCGTAAACAGTGGTTGCAGCGGAAACGTGTGCAAGATGCTTTACAGGATAAAGCAGGCATCGCGGAGTTGGAACATCTGTTTTGATGTGGTAGTCAAAGAGTTTGACTTCATCAAAATGGTAGATGAACCATGTATGTACAAAAAGGTAGTATGGAGTATGGTGATGATCCTCGTAGAGTACGTGGATGACATACTCTTGATAGGAAAGGAGTTTCCTATGCTACGCTCGGTCAATCTCCGCTTATCACAAGGATTCTCCATACAGGATCAAAGTGATACCTCCTAAATCCTGGGATTTGGATCTATGAGATAGATCTAAATGGATGTTAGGCTTTTTACTAGGTTTAGTGAGATGGTATCAATCGATCCTGGGGAGAATCACAGGAAAGGTTCCAGGGTGATAAGCATGACTGAATGTCAGTCGCAGGCATTGTCTTTACTCTCAGTGAAGGGACGGTATGTTGGAAGAGTTCCAACCAAGATACCGTGGCAGACTAGACGATAAAGGCTGGTAACATCGCTATTAAAGAAACGACCAAAGAGGAAGTTTGGGTGTATATTGGTTCATGAGATGAACTAGGTTCCTACCATTGTGTGACAATGGAAGTGTGGCTTTGGCCCAGGAACCCTGGTCCCATCAGTGACCCAGACATATTCTGAGGCAGCATCACCTGATCATGGAGATAGTTGATCTCTAAGGTGATCGAGGTTAGGAGAGCAAACTCAGAGGACAACACGGCGGATCCACTCACAAAGGCCTATTCCTAAAGAGAGACTTTTATGGGATGGTTGACTATTAGATACTGCAACTACTGCTACAGATGGCCCTAGTGCAAGTGGGAGATTGTTAGTTATATGTATGCCCTAGAGGCCATTACTGTACATAGGATGTATATTGTAGTGGATGCTGGGACATATATAGGTATGACTTTCTTGCTCGACATGATAGTACGCTATCTGGTTGCTCTTTATCTTAACATGTATACTTTCTGTCTCTCTGTTACATGTTGATAAAGCCCTTAGGATGTGTACTCGACTTCCAGGACTATGATGTAGATCATACTAGTGGGGCCTGGGTAGTCCATGAGTACGTCCTTGAATGTTCCTGGTCGTAGGAATATCGAGACGGGGCATCGATATTCCAGAGTAGACTAGCGTATATCTTCTCGACCCATGTGATGGGCGATGGATGATCCTATATCCATTGGTGTTTGACATCAGAGATGGTATGCGGGTGCTCAGTAGAGACTGGGTATACTGAACGGACTCACCGAGAACTCCCAGATGGTATTATACCTCACGTCAGATGGCAGTTCTCTGGTGACACTGGTACAGCTTAGTCTGTTGACCCGAGATCGTCATAGAGTCTTGTGTGTCTCCCACTGTGCTTTGATTTCCACCCTACCACGGCTCTACTGAGTTGTGCAAACATGTGGTTTTTGGGTACATTCCCGATTCACATGGAGGCAATGAGCGATAGGAGGGGATTCGTCTCTCCCGGTATTGGGGGTTGATGTTGCGCTATGCTCGACTGGCCATAACTAGAAATCCCTGGCCAGGGTTGCAGTGATATACTGGTAAGAGTTATCAGTAGTTTCACGTTTGTTATGGACCTTACATCGGCATGACTTATCAAGCTACTGGGGTCTGACGTTTACCACCCCTAGGCGAGATATGCGACATATCAGACGAACAGACTGGACTGTACGATAAGTGTTACTGGTTGGATTCACAGGAGTGTGAGCGGGCTTGCTCGTTGATCTTCTGATCGCTCAATACCCGTGTGTCCGTTACGTTTAGCAGACCGCTTGCGGCTTGTGGATGCTTGATATGATCATCACCTGCTGCCGGCGTATTGACAAGTCTTTAGAGTCCTACACAGAGGTTTCCTGACTCAAGCGAAACGAAATAGGAGCGCATATGAGATATGTGCGGGACCGAGAATAATACCAGTATGTGATACTGTATTCTATTCTCGCGATTTGTATCATTGGACGGTTATATATGATATAGCCGGGTTACCGAATCAAGTGTTGATTCGATACATTGATACACTTGATATTAGTCGGTTATATGCGATATGACCGGATCATTAAATCAAGTGTTGATTTAATGATTTAATGTATAATTATATATTTGATATATTATTTTACATTAACTAGTATTTGTTCACTTAAGATGGATTTTCTCACTTGATGTGCACGTTGTATATATGATATAGTTTTGTGCACTAGTTTGTATCATGTTTGATGATACATGCAAACTTGGGTGTGTGTATGCTTTAAACCATGTTTAGGTTAATGGTTAGGGTTTTAACTTAATTATTTATTTTATTCATTTATTTTTGGCAAGAATAAAATGGTGGCAAACTTTGTTTTATTCTTGAAGCTTCATGAAGCTTTGATAAGTCTAACCATTTTGTCTTTTGCCTTAACCTAACCATTAAACCTAAACCCTAGTTTATTCTCTATATGTGTTAGCCTCACCCATGGTTGCAATATGATAAGCATCACTTGATTTATTTTTTTAGATAATTCTTTTTCTTTTTCTTCATCTTCTTCATGAAGAAGAAAAACCATTCTTGAAAATTTCCAAGTGATGAAATCAAGTGAGAAATCCAATTCTAAAGTGAACCCACTTCCTATTTCTTCATCCTCTACCACTTGCCATGTAGTATAGGGTGTTTTCTTCACAATTTTTATGACTTAGTGAAGGTGGAGCTTGAGTTTGAGTTGCCTCGACGTAGATCATCTTCGGAATCGAAGTCGACGACCTAGCCCGATCATTTCCTCGACGAAACCATCGCTAGAGTCTGGGATCCGATGATCACAGTGGAGGGACGTCATCACGGAGCTAAGGAAGTGGAGGACCGGATCTACAAAGGTTGTAGCCCCTTTCACTTTTTAGTTAAGTTGTTAACTTGCTTGTAGTTTCGCCTTACCTCTAGTAACGATCTAGTTTAGGATTCTTTGGCACACATAATTTTTGAATTGGACATGTTTGATCAGTTGTAGAACCTCATGGGTGTGCCTAGGAACCCTACAGCAGCATATCTGACGAACAGACCGGACTGTACGGTAGTGTTGCTGGTTGGCTCGACGGGAGTTGTGACTGGTTCGCTTGTTTTCTTCTGATCGCTCGATACCCGGGTGGTCGTTACGTTTAGCTGAGCGCTTGTGGCTTGGGGGTGCTTGATATGATCATCACCCACTGCCGGCGTATTGACGAGTCTTAGAGTCCCACAATGGAGTTGCCTAGTCCAGGCGAAACGATGTGGTGCGCATATGAGATATGCGCGTGGACTCGGTCAAAATGCGTGTATGAGATACCGTATACTAATCGGGCGGTTTGCTTTTGGTCGGGTCGTATGTGATATGATCGGGTTGCTAAATCAAGTGTTGATTTATCATTGACCATTAGTTTCTCACTTTAAACCCTTTCTTATCTTTTTATTGTATGCATGCATGTATGCATTTATTCTTATTCATGCACATATGGATGTGCATGCACACATACATGCATACATCATTCTATCATGATTGTTGATATAGTGGATGGTGGCAGTATAAGACTCACACCCTTTATAAAATATATGGATATTATTTTTGGAAAAGAAAAATGGAAATGGAAATTGTAATCATGGTTTATTTTTTTATTCTTTCACTAACCCTTTGGTTTAACCATGATTCATTTTCTTTGGCCATTTTTGTTCCAAACTAAAATATCTAGATATTTTATAACTATGGTTTAGAATGAGAGAGCGAAAATATATATATTTTCATTTCTCATTTTTATTCACAAGTCTTTCATTATCTTGAGCTCTTTACAAGCCATCATCTTCTTCCTCCGTTCTCTCTTGCTCTCTAGTTTTCTCAAGTGAGCAAAAGAGTCACCAAGTTAGGATTTTGAACTGAGAAAATAAACCACATCACCATTCTACACTAGTCTTGCCCATTAGTGTAGAGTGTTAGCTTCCATTTCTTCTCTTGATCTAGTGAAGCTTCAAGCTTGGACAAAGAGGACTCCGGGTGGATCGTCGTGGACCTAGAGGATCTCAAGCGAACCTTTTTCCAACCCTCAAGTAGCCAAGGAGTCTAGCGTAGGGAGATACAAAGGTTGTACTCTCAAAACCCTAGCTTTTACTACTTGTGTTCATGTTAAAGTTATGTTGCCCTAAATTTTCTAACATAATCCTTAAGATAGTTTCTTTAGCACCATAAAAATTTAAATATGGCATGTGTGTTGCCTCCAAACCCTTGTAGTGGTGCTGTAGGAAACCCTTCATGGTATCAGAGCCAAGCTAGAGCCTTAGGCGATGTTTAGGCGAAGTTAAAACTCCGATCGAACCCCGAAATACGGAATTAGACCCTTTTCTGGACATTTTTTTAAAACTGTGTTTTTTCAGAATTAAAAATACTTAAAAAATTCAGCAGGCAAATATAATAAGTACTGTAAAAATCGACGCCATAATCCGTACATACCGCCACGGAACCGCGGCCATATCTCGCTTGGGCCGCGGATCCGCGGCCGTACAGAAGTATTATAGCCTCGTTTTTGTACAGTAATGTTCTTGTCTGCTTGTACATATTTTTGGGTATTTTTAATCTGACTCAAGTGTTGAGTGTTCTGGGGATTATTTTGGATTCGTTGATTCGATCGGAATATTTAATTTCGTGCTGTTTTCGGGTAATTTAGAAAGTATTAAAAAGTTCGAACGGATATCATTAACTCACTTTTTCCCGGCACGAAAAACTTTTAAGTGTTGAACTTTTTCTCGAGTTTAAATCTTTCGGAAATACGTGCAAGTAACATGGTGAACCCTCTAGAAGAACACAAACTTTAACTCAATTATGTGACCGTCTGAACTGCCTCTAAACCTTAGGGTTTGGGGCAGTACGGCGTGCCACATGTGAGGCGTTGGCTTGACCCTTCTACGGCTGGACCGCTGCTACTGTGACATGTTCCGGGATTTTTAAACCCCGCTCAAGTGTTGAGCTATTTAGGAAATCTTGGGTATTTGATTATTCGATCGGAAAGTTTAATACCGTCTATTTATCTGGAATGTGATACAATATGTGGAATTCATATAGTTAGGCATGAAATGCGAAGTATGTGATATTTCGGATTTACGATGTCTAAAGTGATTGTGGATTCCAAATGTTGTAGTTTTACACTTTCTTTTCTGTGACCGTAAGTGTAGTATGTCGCATATCGCTGGTTTCGTTGTTATACATCAACGACAATCGGGGTACGCATACTTACTTACGTTGATGATATATGATATTATGTGTTGCTGAGATATGATGTGCAGGATTGTCGCGATTGAATAGCCGGGTTTTTTTTATGTGAGATGAGAGTTTTCTTTTCATTTATGTAAAATTCAAATGTAATGTAATATTCTTTTATTTGGGGCACTTCCGGGTTGAGCTTGTTGTCACCAGTGTTGTATATTATTTACTTTTCCGCATTAGGATAGACCCAAGGAGGGGAGCACAAGTGATCGGGTTCTGGGGTTCAGAGGGAGGCCATCTCGAGGAGTCGAGACCGGGTCTCCTAAACTCCAGAATTGGTAGGGTCGCTTGCCGCTCTCGTAGGGGTATAGGGGTATGGGCTTGGCTATTCATCACGACTGTGGAATCCATATTTTCTATTATTGGCTAAATACTAAATACGGACATCCTAGTATATCCTACATTATATCTGTGTTTCTACTGCCTGTATACTGTGATGTGATATCTGAGACGAATGATATATTATTTATGAGATATATAGTAGACGTTGCTTATGTTTTACACCCGTGCTAGTCCCGTCCCGGTATGCCGTTAGTTAAGTAACCTAACGGTGCATAACGGAACATTGCGGTGAATGCGGATGGCATAAGCGTACGTTGTATTTTCGTTTCTTTTCTGTGATTGGCTTAAGGACTTAAATGATGGGGCTACATTAATCTGATTAATGTAAAGAAAATAAACCTAAAAAGATGTTGTAGAATCGGATTTGAAAACCACTCGGCTCTTTATGAAAAAGCTACATTTCAAAACTGCGGAGCTCAAGCCACTCCTTTTGAAAACCATTTGATTCTACGACGATATCAAGTTCAAAGCGTTAAAGATTTTCTTAAAAATCATCCGCAACCCTCCATCATTTTAGGAAGTAGAGTACTTAGTATTCGTGCTACGTTTGTTGACCTTAGCCAAGGCGTAGTGTACGGTACCTAAGTGATGTCTTCCTACAATGTATATAATGCAGATTAATTGGGACGGACGTGCGACTTTGTTGACCTTAGCCAAGGATCATGTGAACGGGTCTAATTAATCAAGAAATGACGGGTTGAACTTGACTAGTGCTTGTGATTTGTTGACCATAGCCAAGGTCATGAATACTAGGGGTAAAAACCGCATCGGGAATTTCAATAGTTGAAATTTGCAATGAGATTGCATACCTTCCATATGATGGTTGGATCCCGATCCCACTGTGGGCAATAGTTGCTCCCAGGAGAGTTTTGCAGTTTACAATTAGCTAACCCATTAGGTGTCTAGAAAGGTGTTAACGGGGCTACGCCTCTGGGAAGACGATGTTTACTTTAATTAGGTCCGTGCGAAAGCACGGGGAACCTCCCTCAAGTACCGACACTGGCCTTGCTGAACGGTTAGCAAAGTTGTAGACTGTAATTAATCCTGACTAGTTTTCTTTTTAAGGTTTGAAAGAAAAACTTGATTAAAGCAGTGGGAGACATCGATTAGATAAGATAATAACCAATCTGATTTTTGCAAGAGCTTTCGCTGAGTATATTCTTTTCTCTCTCTTAATGGCAGATACCCAATGACTGGACTCAAGCTTCTACTACATAAAAATAAAATGAATGTGACCAATTATAAAGACTGGCTGAGGAATCTGAACATTGCCTTGGCTTATGATAAGGTATCATATGTCCTCACGGCTCCAGCCCCGCCCGTCCCAGGTCCAAAATCCTCAGTTGTGGATATTGAAGTCCGCAAGACATGGGACGCTGACTGTGCCATGGCCAAATGCCTCGTGCTTGCATCGATGGATAACACACATCAAAAGCAGCACGAGAATATGGACATTCACGCCATATTCCTCCATACAAAGGAGTTGTATGGAGAGCAATCCCGCGTATTACGATACGAAGCATCAAAGAAATTGTTTCAGATGCGAATAGCCCCTGGCACACCAGTAGGAGACCATGTTCTGAAGATGATAGCTCTCAGAGGAGAGCTTGAGGACCTTGGATGGACGATGGACAATGAACAATATACGGATATTATTCTGCAGTCCCTCCCCTCCACCTTTGCTCAATTTATAGTTAACTTCAACATGCACAACATGGAGAAGGAACTACCTGAACTCCTTAATATGTTAAGGAGTGCAGAGAGCACACTGAAATCAGTGAAAACTCCCGTTTTGAGTGTTGGGCAATCTTCCTCTTCTCGCCTAAAGGCTAAGGCTAAGGGAAAGATGAAGAAGAAGCCCACCAAGCCTAGGGGTGGAGTTAAAAAGGTTAAGGGGAAGGACAAGTCCAAAGCAGGAGAATCAGGGAAAGGGAATGTTATCACTGCCACAAAGCAGGACATTGGAAGCGCAACTGCACGGAGTACTTAAATCTCAAGAAGAAGCATGGGGATGCTTCCGCTTCAGGTGTGTTTGTGACAAAAAACTGTTTTTCAATAAACTCTGCTTCCTGGGTATTAGATACCGGTTCAGGTTCTCACATTTGCAATTCTTTGCAGGGGCTGAGAAATAGCAAGGTTTTGAAGACAGGTGACCATACTCTCCGCGTTGGAAATGGTTCCAATGTACATACAGTTGCGGTGGGAGAGTATCATTCGGGGTTGCCGTCTGGGTGTATATTGGTTTTGAACCCATGTTATTTTGTACCTAGTATGCTTTGTAATATAATATCTGTTTCTTTGTTAGACAATGAAGGATATAATTTTGTATTGCAGAACAATGTTATGAACATTCACCTGAATCAAATGTTGGTTGGGTATGGTACGCTTAATAACGGGATATACGTCCTAAATCAACACACAGTTTTCAGCATACAACACACTAATAAAAGAAAACATTCAAAAATAAATGAAGCTTTTCTTTGGCACTGTAGACTTGGTCATATTAACGAAACAAGACTAAACAAGTTACACAAAGATAGATATTTAAACCCTTTTGAATATAAATCTTATGCGACTTGCCAGTCTTGTATCAAGGGTAAAATGACCAAAACTCCGTTTACCGGACACGGAGAAAGAGCTACTGAGCTCCTAGGCCTCATACATAATGATGTATGTGGGCCAATGTCTACACAGGCTAGAGGCGGTTTTTCATACTTCATTACTTTCACTGACGATTTCTGAAGATTCAGTCATGTATTTTTATTAAAGCAC
This sequence comes from Agapanthus africanus, assembly GCA_030015575.1. Classification (NCBI taxonomy): domain Eukaryota; kingdom Viridiplantae; phylum Streptophyta; class Magnoliopsida; order Asparagales; family Amaryllidaceae; genus Agapanthus; species Agapanthus africanus. The sequence goes on along the minus strand of CM057338.1, from coordinate 821,570,630 downwards.
AAATCCGAAGCTTTCGAGAAATTCACTGAATATAAACTCGAATTAGAAAAACAAACCGGCTTGAGTATCAAAATGCTTCGATCAGATCGAGGTGGGGAGTACCTCAGTACATAATTTGCAAACTTCCTAAAAGAGAATGGGATTCTTGTTAGTTATATGTATGCCCTAGAGGCCATTACTATACATAGGATGTATATTGTAGTGGATGCTTGGACATATATAGGGATGACTTTCTTGCTCGATATGATAGTATGCTATCTGGTTACTCTTTACCTTAACGTGTACACTGATTGTCTCTCTCATACATGTTGGTAAAGCCCTTAGGATGTGTACTTAACTACCTGGACTATGATGCGGATCATACTAGTGGGGACATGGTAGTCCATAAGTACATCCTTCAAAGTCCCTAGTCGTGGGTGTATTGAGACGGGGCATCGATATACCAGAGTAGACTAGCGTGTACCTTCTCGACCTATATAGATGGGCGATGGATGATCCCATATCCATTGGTGTTTGACATCAGAGATGATATACGGGTACTCAGAGGAGACTGGGTACACTGGACGGACTCACCGAAAACTCCCAGATGGTATTATACCTTACGTCAGATGGCAGTTCTCTGGTGACACTGGTACAGGTTAGTCTGTAGACCCGAGATCTTCATAGAGACTCGTGTGATTCCCACTGTGCTTTGATTTCCATCATACCACGTCCAAGAGGGCGTGCAAAAAGGTGGCTTTTGGGTACAGTCCCGAATCACATGGAGGCAATGAGCGATAGGAGGGGTTTCGTCTCTCCCGGTATAGAGAGTTGATGTTGCGCAGTGCTCGATTGGCTATAACAGGAAGTCCTTGGCCAAGGCTGCTTTAGGGATTTACTTGTAAGTGTTACCAGTAGTTTCTCGACTCGTTATGAGCCTCATATCGACACGACTTATCGAGTTATTGGGGTCTGACGTTTACCACCCCTAGACGAGATATGCGACATATCAGACAAACAGACCGGACTGTACGGTAGTGTTACTCGTTGGATTCACAGGAGTGTGAGTGGGCTTGCTCATTGATCTTCTGATCGCTCAATACCCGGGTGGCCGTTACGTTTAGCAGACCGCTTGCGGCTTGTGGGTGTTTGATATGATCATCACCTACTGCCGGCGTATTGACGAGTCTTTAGAGTCCTACACAGGGGTTTCCTGGCTCAAGCGAAACGAAATAGGAGCGCATATGAGATATGTGCGGGACCGAGAATAATACCAGTATGTGATACTGTATTCTATTCTCGCGATTTGTGACATTGATCGGTTATATGCGATATTGCCGGGTTATCGGATCAAGTGTTGATTCGATAAGTTGTTACTATTGATATTAGTCGGTTATATGCGATATGACCGGATCGTTAAATCAAGTGATGATTTAATGATTTAATGTATAATTATATATTTGATATATTACTTTACATTAACTAGTATTGGTTCACTTAAGATTGATTTTCTCACTTGAATGTGCACATTGTTTATATGTGATATATGCAAGTGTACATGTTTGTATCATGCTTGATGATACAAACAAGTTATGTGTATGAGACTTGAACCAAATCAAGGTTAGATTAGGGTTTACTATTTTCTTAAGCATATAACAAAAGAGTGTGACTTTGGTCAAAGTTATCAAGCTTCATGAAGCTTGATAAACATTGACAAAGTCAACTCTTTTGTCATATGTTTAAAGATATTAGTTAACCTAACCTTTAACCTAATGGTTTGGTTAAATCTCTACATGAGTTAAGCATAAGGGCTTAAATCAACCATGGTGCCATTATTCATTTGGATAAGTTTCATTTGGATAATAATTCATATGATTCTTTCTTCTTCTTCATCTTCATCAAGCTCACAAAAGCTTAAGAGCTCCAATGGTGCCATGGTAAAAAGAGTGAGAAATCCAATTCTAAAGTAAACCCACTTCCTATTTCTTCATCCTCTACCACTTGCCATGTAGTATAGGGCGTTCTCTTCACAAGTTTTTCGACCGAGTGAAGGAATAGCTTGAGTTTGAGTCTCCCCGACGTAGATCATCTTCGGCCTCGAAGTCAATGACCTAGCCCGATCATTTCTCCGACGAAACCATCGCTAGAGTCCGGGACCCGATGATCGCAGCGGAGGAACGTCAACACGGAGCTAAAGAAGTGGAGGACCGGATCTACAAAGGTTGTAATCCCTTTCACTTAGTAGCAAAGTTGTTTGCTAGCTTTTCTTTTCGCCTATTCTCTAGTTAACGATCTTCATTAGGGTTTCTCGGCATCGAAAAATTTTAATTTGGCATGGTTGATGCCTTGTGGAACCTCTTTAGCGTGTCCAGGAACCCTACAGTGGTATCAGAGCCTAGCTAGAGCCTTAGGCGAAGAGTAGACGATGTTAGAAATCCGATAGAGTCATAAAACCCTAACCAAGACCACTCTCTGTACATTTTCTGAAAATGTGGATTTTTCCAAATTATAAATAGCCAGAAAATTCAGCAGGGTTTTGTAGGAATTACTGTGAAATTCGTGGGCCCAATTCCATTAAACCGCCGCGGAACCGCGGCCGTACCCTAGCTTGGGCGGCGGTTCCGCGGCAATACAGTGGCTTTATCCTCCTCTGTTTGCACAGTAATTTCCATATTTAATTCCTCTGTCTTTTGGGTAATTTTAATTTATACTCAACAGTTGAGTTTTCTGGGTTGTATTGGGGACTCGGTGTTTCGATCGGAAAGTTTAACTCCGTCTATGTGATTTCCGGATACTTTTAGAATATGTCAAAAAGTTCGGCCGGATATAAATACCCAATTTTTCCCCTGCCGGGAAATTTCTAAGTGTTGGATTTTTCCGTAGTTTAATAACATTCTAAGTAGTGCAAGTAACGCGATGGACCCTCTAGAAGACAACAAACCTTAACTCGATTATGTGACCGTCTTGAACTGCCCTTTGAACCTTAGGGTTTTGGGCAGTACGGCGTGCCACATGTGAGGCGTTGGCTTGACCCTTCTACGGCTGGACCGTTGGTACTGTGGCATGAAGTGGATGTTTTTAAACTTATTTCATGTATTGAGCTGTTTCGGGAAAACTTGGGTGTTTGATTGTTCGATCGGAAAGTTTAACATTTTCTATTTATCTGGAATGAGATACAATATTTGGAATTCACAAGTAGTTATGAGATAACTAATATGAATGTTATAAACATAGCACTTTAGTCTCACTTGATCGGTTGCCACGGAATTTTGATGCGATCAAAAGTCCGTCGCAATCACGTAGTGTACGCGGATACTCATCGGGTAAACTTAATAGACAGCCATGCCCCATAGCCCCGACCAAGTGACTGTAGGAGAACCCCGTAGCCAAAAGCATCCGTTCGGGTGCTCGCGGCAGCGGTGTTCCACCTTAGTGCACTTCGTCGACGGCATCCGGGGGTGCGGCCGCCTACTAAAGTTTGCGACGAGCATTCGATCAGCATATCGGGAATCTTGTTGAATTTCCCGACTAGATATTGAAAAGTGTTTTCGATATAGAGACTAAAATGCGGGGTTTATAATTGTTAGGCATGTGATGTCTAAGGAATTCATTTGATTAGGCATGCGATGTCTAAGGAGGTTGCGGATTCCAACTGTTGTAGTTTTACACTTTCTTTTCTGCGACCGTAAGTGTAATATGTGATATCGCCAGTTTCGTTGCTATATGTCAACGGCAATTGGGATGCGCACATTTACTTACGTTGATGACATGTGATGTTATGTGTTGCTGGATATGTTATATTGGATCGTCGTGTTTGAATAGTCGGGTTTTTTTATGTGAGATGAGTGTTTTTCATTTTCATTCATGTAAAAACTTGTATGTAATATTCTTTTATTGGGGCACTTCCAGGTTGCGGAAGATGTCACCGTTTGTATATTATTTACTTTTCCGCACTAGGACAGACCCAAGGAGGAGGGCACAAGTAACCGGGTTCTGGAGTCCAGTGGGAGACCAACTCGAGGAGTCGAGTCCGGGTCTCCTAACTCTAGAATTGGTGGGGTTACTTGCCGCTTTCGTTGGGGTCTAGGGGTGTGGGTTTGGCTATTCATCGTGACAGTGGAATCCGTGTTTTATACAGGCTCGTATTGAAAACATGGACGTCCTAGTATATCCAATATTTCATATGATTCTTCTGCTGCGATATCTGTGATGTGATCATTTGATGTTCTGTGATAAATACAGTATACAGTATATATGATATATTATATAGATGTTACTTATGTTTTACACCCGCGCTAGCCCTGCCCCGCTCTGCCGTTAGTTACCTAACCTAACGGTGAATGAGGGGACATCGAGGCGAATGCGGATGGCATAAGTGTACGTCACATTTATCTGTGATGTTTAGGTAACTTAAATTATGGGACTTCATTAATATGATTAATGAAAGAAAAGAAACCTAAGATGTTGTAGAATCGAATTTTCAAAAACCGGTAGCTACAGTTCTTGCTTTGCATCGCGGTGTTCCATGTAGAACATCCTGCACCTTATTCAATAAGGAAAAGGACCGAGATCCCTTCACCGGGAGTGACTCCTTTAGCAATAACTGGCAGATGCTACAACCCTCGGTTTTTCTTTTGATTGCTTCTATAGTTTTTGCTTTGCACAGCGGTATATATGATATATCCTGTACCTTATTTGATGAGGAAAGGGCCGACGATCCCTTCACCGGGAGTGCCCCTTTAGCAAAACTAGAAAAGCCTCAAAAGCACTCCATTTTAAAATCATTTGATTCTACAACGATATCAAGTTCATTACGCAATAGGTTTTCAGAAAAACCGGTCGTAGCCCTCCATCATTTCAGATAAGTACTAGTTAGTATTCGTGCTACGTTTGTTGACTATGTTAAGGCGTAGTGTGCGGTAGCTGATTAGTGCTTATCTGTATAAGCATATGATGCGATTGGATTTGGGTAGTCGTGCGACTTTGTTGACTATGTTAAGGGTCGTGCGGGTGGGTTTAATTCAATCGGGAAATGACGGGTTGAACTTGACTAGCACTTATGATTTGTTGACTATGTTAAGGTTATATAGCTGCTGGGGGCAAAATTATCAGGAATTTCAAGTGTTGAAATTTGCAATGAGATTGCATACCTTCTATGAGATAGTTGGATCCCGATACCCGCTGCGAGTAATTGTTACTCCTGGGAGAGTTTTACACATTACAATTAGCCGATAAAGTAGGTGTCTAGAAAGGTGTCAACGGGGTTACGCCTCTGGGAAAACGAGGTTTATTTTAATTAGGTCCGTGCGAAAGCACGGGGAACCTCCCTCAAAGTACCGACACATGCCTGGCTGAAAGATTGGCGAACTTTTAGCGTGTAATTAATCCCATCTAGTCTTTCCTTTTAGGGTTTGAAGGAAGATTTGATAAAAACAGTGGGAGCGATCCTGATTAGATAAAATAATAACCAATCTGATCTTGCAAGAGCGCACGCAGAGTGTTTTCTTCTCTCTCTCTCCTGGTAGCGACCATGTCACGCCTTAATCAAGATAATAATACGGATACATTGACCGAACCCGCTTGTTATACTGAGCTGGGGAACGTTGGTCCCGCTTCAACTTATAATTGTTATAAGACAGAGCAGGAAATTGGGGATTACCAGAATTCCCGTACCGCCCAAACGAAGAGAGTGCATGTTGATGCATCATCTTCGGGTGTGTTCATTACAGAGAACTGTTTCTCAGTATCCTTTATGTCCTGGGTATGTGATACCAGATCAGGATACCGCATATGTAATTTGTTACATGGGCTACAGAAAAGTAGAGAACTGAGAACGGCCGATAAGTTTCATGAGGCAGAAAACGGTGCAAGTGTTGCAGCCAGGTCTGTTGGTCACTGTCACCCTGTATTACCTGAATACATTGATTCTGAACAAATGTTATTAGATACCGAACCTGATATACAAAATCATATCAATCTCTTTATTTATTAAAGAAGGATACAATTTTGTATTGTTGGATAATGTTTTGAACATTTCCTAAATCAAGAGTTGATCGGTTCAGGCACGTTATCTGAAAATATTAACGTTCTAAATCAAACTACAGTTCTTATTATACAGAACACACACAAGAGGAAGAGTTTAGAATTGAACGAATCCTTCTTGAGGTATTGTAGACTAGGTCATATCAATGCAACCAGACTAGCTGAAGTTACATTTAGATGCATATTTAAATCTGTTTGAATTTACATCTTGTGAAACTTGCCAGTCATGTCACAGAGATAATATGACCTCAGCTCTGTTTATTGGAAGCAGAGAAAAAGTTAGTGAACTCTTGGGATTGATACATATTGATGTATGAAGGTCCCCTGTCTACACATGCCAAGACCGGGTCTTTATACTTCATTACATTCTCTGATAATCTCTCAAGATTCAGACATATGTTCCTGTTGAAACACAAGTCCGAAATTTTTGAGATATTCACAGAATATAAGTTAGAAGTAGAGAACCAAATTACGGGTAAAAGTATTATGTCCTTTGATGTGATCAAGGAGGAGAATACTTGAGCACGGAATTCCTAGATTATTCTAAAGGAGAATGAGATTCTCTCTCAGTATTACTCCTCCGTATACACCATAGCATGATGGTATATCGGGGCGGAGCAATAACACCCTATGTGATATGGTGTGTTATATGATGAGTACTACTGAGTTTCCTATTTCCTTTTAGGGAGTTATGCACTTATGAAGTTGCATACCTATTGAATAGGGTTCCGATCAAATCAGAAACCTACCATTTCATATGAGATATGGAAAGGGAAGAGCCCATCTCTTAAGACAGTTAAGATTTGGGGTTGTCCGGCCTATGTCTAAAAAGCATAATCCGGACAAGCTCGAGGCAAAGTCAGATCTGTAGAAGTTTGTTGGATATCCTAAGCATACGCAAGGGAATATATTCTACCTAACCGAGGAACAAAAGATGTTTTGTTTCTCAACATGCCACCTTTGTGAAAGGGAATTTCTTGTGAAGAAATTAGTGGACATGAGGTAGAACTGGAAAGAGTTCCAGCTATACAAACTGCAGCTGATGATTTGGCAGAACCAAAGGATTCAATAGCAACCAACGAACCTCAGACTCTCCGCCAATCTAGTAGGGTTCCTCACCCACCTGAGAGATACTTCGGTTTTTCTATAACAGTGGGAGCGAGGATTGCATCATGAGATGATGACCCAACTAGTTTTGGGCTGGCCATCAGGAGTAGGACTCTGTAAGAATGGCTGGATGCTTATCGATCTGAGATAGAATCCTTATACACCAACAAAGTATGGACTTTGGTTGCTTTATCTGAAGGGTTAAATCCCCATCAGGAGCAAGTATATCTTGAGAAGATTACTTGGTGTACATGGAAAAGTTGAGACTTTCAAAGCTAGACTTGTTAAAAGTTTGCATCATTGACCAGGTATGGATTATGATGAAACCTTTTCTAAGTAGCTATGCTTAAGTCCATCCAGATCCTACTTGCCACGGCTACATACCATGACTATGATATCTTGCAGTTGGGTGTCATGACTGCTTTTCTAAATAATGATTTAGAAGACAGAGTCTATAAGTACACAGCCAGAGGGCTTCGTAGACAGTGGGAGCAGCGGAAACATGTGCAAGATGTTTTATGTGATAAAGCAGGCATCGCGGAGTTGGAACATCTGTTTTGATGAGACTAGTCAAAGAGTTTGACTTCATCAAAATGGTAGATGAACCTTGTATATACAAAAAGGTAGTAGAGAGTATGGTGGTGATCCTCGTAGAGTACGTGGATAACATACTCTTGATAGGGAAGGAGTTTCCTATGCTACGCTCGGTCAATCTCCGCTTATCACAAGGATTCTCCATATAGGATCAAAGTGATACCTACTAAATCCTGGGTTTTGGATCTATGAGATAGATCTAATTGGATGTTAGGATACTCACTATTTGTAGTGAGAAGGTATCAATTGATCCTGGGGAGAATCACTGGAAAGGTTCCAGGGTGATAAGGACGACTGAATGTCAGTCACAGGCATTGTCTTTACCCACAGAAAAGGGACGGTATGTTGGAAGAGTTCCAAGCAAGATACCGTGGCATACTAGACGATAAAGGCTGGATACATCACTACTTAAGATGCTACCAAAGAGGCAGTCTGGGTATATATTAGTTCATGAGATGAACTTCGTTCCTCCCATTGTGTGACAATGGAGTTGTGGCATATGCCAAGGAACGCCCGTCCCATCAATGATCCAGACATATTCTTAGGCAGTATCACTTGATCGATGGAGTTGGTTGATCTCCAGTGGATCGAGGTTAGGAGAGTAGACTCAGAGGACGACACGGTGGATCCACTCACAAAGGCCTTTTCCCAGAGAGAGACTATTATGGGATGGTTGAGTATGAGATACTACAACCACTGCTATTAGATGGCCCTAGTGCAAGTGGGAGATTGTTAGTTATATGTATGCCCTAGAGGCCATTACTATACATAGGATGTATATTGTAGTGGATTCTTGGACATATATAGGGATGACTTTCTTGCTCGATATGATAGTATGCTATCTGGTTGCTCTTTACCTTAACGTGTACACTGATTGTCTCTCTGATACATGTTGGTAAAGCCCTTAGGATGTGTACTTAACTACCTGGACTATGATGCGGATCATACTAGTGGGGACATGGTAGTCCATAAGTACATCCTTCAAAGTCCTTAGTCGTGGGTGTATCGAGACGGGGCATCGATATACCAGAGTAGACTAGCATGTACCTTCTCGACCCATATAGATGGGCAATGGATGATCCCATATCCATTGGTGTTTGACATCAGAGATGATATACGGGTGCTCAGTGGAGACTGGGTACAATGGACGGACTCGCCGAGAACTCACAGATGGTATTATACCTTACGTCAGATGGCAGTTCTCTGGTGACACTGGTACAGGTTAGTCTGTAGACCCGAGATCGTCATAGAGTCTCGTGTAATTCCCACTGTGCTTTGATTTCCATCATACCACGTCCAAGAGGGCGTGCAAAAAGGTGGCTTTTGGGTACAGTCCCGAATCACATGGAGGCAATGAGCGATAGGAGGGGTTTCGTCTTTCCCGGTATAGGGAGTTGACGTTGCGCAGTGCTCGATTGGCTATAACAGGAAGTCCTTGGCCAAGGCTGCTTTAGGGATTTACTGGTAAGTGTTACCAGTAGTTCCTCGACTCGTTATGAGCCTCATATCGACACGACTTATTGAGTTATTGGGGTCTGACGTTTACCACCCCTAGACGAGATATGCGACATATCAGACGAATAGACCGGACTGTACGGTAGTGTTACTCGTTGGATTCACAGGAGTGTGAGCGGGCTTGCTCGTTGATCTTCTGATCGCTCAATACCCGGGTGGCCGTTACGTTTAGCAGACCGCTTGCGGCTTGTGGGTGTTTGATATGATCATCACCTACTGCCGGCGTATTGACGAGTCTTTAGAGTCCTACACAGGGGTTTCCTGGCTCAAGCGAAACGAAATAGGAGCGCATATGAGATATGTGTGGGACCGAGAATAATACCAGTATGTGATACTGTATTCTATTCTCGCGATTTGTGACATTGATCGGTTATATGCGATATAGCCGGGTTATCGGATCAAGTGTTGATTCGATAAGTTGTTACTATTGATATTAGTCGGTTATATGCGATATGACCGGATCGTTAAATCAAGTGTTGATTTAATGATTTAATGTATAATTATATATTTGATATATTACTTTACATTAACTAGTATTGGTTCACTTAAGATTGATTTTCTCACTTGAATGTGCACATTGTTTATATGTGATATATGCAAGTGTACATGTTTGTATCATGCTTGATGATACAAACAAGTTATGTGTATGAGACTTGAACCAAATCAAGGATAGATTAGGGTTTACTATTTTCTTAAGCATATAACAAAAGAGTGTGACTTTGGTCAAAGTTATCAAGCTTCATGAAGCTTGATAAACATTGACAAAGTCAACTCTTTTGTCATATGTTTAAAGATATTAGTTAACCTAACCTTTAACCTAATGGTTTGGTTAAATCTCTACATGAGTTAAGCATGAGGGCTTAACTCAACCATGGTGCCATTATTCATTTGGATAAGTTTCATTTGGATAATAATTCATATGATTCTTTCTTCTTCTTCATCTTCATCAAGCTCACAAAAGCTTGAGAGCTCCATTGGTGCCATGGTAAAAAGAGTGAGAAATCCAATTCTAAAGTGAACCCCCTTCCTATTTCTTCATCCTCTACCACTTGCCATGTAGTATAGGGTGTTCTCTTCACAAATTTTTCGACCGAGTGAAGGAATAGCTTGAGTTTGAGTCTCCCCGACGTAGACCATCTTCGGCCTCGAAGTCGATGACCTAGCCCGATCATTTCTCCGACGAAACCATCGCTAGAGTCCGGGACCCGATGATCGCAGCGGAGGAACGTCAACACGGAGCTAAAGAAGTGGAGGACCGGATCTACAAAGGATGTAATCCCTTTCACTTAGTAGCAAAGTTGTTTGCTAGCTTTTCTTTTCGCCTATTCTCTAGTTAACGATCTTCATTAGGGTTTCTCGGCACCGGAAAATTTTAATTTGGCATGGTTGATGCCTTGTGGAACCTCTTTAGTGTGCCCAGGAACCCTACAATTCTCTCTCAGCTCACTCTTCCTTACACACAACAGCACAACGGTGTGTCTGAACGACGGAATTAGACCCTATTAGATATGGTCTGATCCATGATGAGTGATGCTGAGTTACCCGTCTCATTTTGGGGGAATGCATTGGAGACTGCAGCGTTTCTACTGAACAGGGTCCCAACCAAAACCGTGTCTACCACACCATATGAGATATGGCATGGGAAGGGACCATCTCTTAAGAGAATTAAGATTTGGGGTTGCACGGCCTATGTTAAAAAGCATAATCAGGACAAACTCGAGTCACGGTCGGTCATGTGTAATTTTGTGGGATATTCAAAGAACTCTTATGGATATCTTTTCTACCACAAGGAGGTGTAAGTGCACGGCGGCGCCCCGGCCGTCAATCCGAGGCCAAAATGCGGAAACGATACTTTTACGAAACTTGTAAACCGGCACCACCGCGCACTAAAATCCCGGATCGGGCCATTAACCTACTCCTAGCTAACTAGAGAATGGGTAGAGAGATATACCGAGCGATCCGTGTCCTTCGGTCTTCTCGTCGTCGTCCTGATCTCCCCGCGGAATCTCCGGTCTTCATCTCCTCGTCGGAAGGGCACCACATCGCCGAGTTCTTTTACGGGCTCCCACCTCTGGACCGAGGAAACTCGGGCACGAAGTTGGCGAGTCGACGTGTCCAAGAATTGCTGTAGAATAAGTATAGTGCTCTTTGTCTCTATTGGGGTTGTAAGAAGTTGCCTTTTAAATGGAGGAATGAACTATGGAGATGAACTAGGATTTTTGTTGCAAAACCAAAATGAGACCAACATTTTTCCCCTCCCCAAAAATTGGACAGCCCCCAAGGCTTGTGGCCGGCCATGCATCAAGGAGAGAATGAGAGGAGAGAGTGAGTGGATCAAAAATGAGTGAGCCAGATAATGCAAGAGAGAGAATGGGTTATCATGATCAATCATGATCACAAACCAAGTCCAACACTCATAAACCCATCATCAAACTACAAAAGTCAAGCAATGATGAGTGAAGAAGTCAAATGATGGTGCAACCATCATGAAGCAACAATATACAAAGACCACCCTCCACAATGCTAATTTGCACAATTGCAAATAAGCCCTCCTCCACCAATTTTCAGCCAAGGAAAGATACAAAGAAAAATGGCCGAAACGGAAAGCAAACTGGCAACTTCAGAAAAACGATCCCGTAATAAATTACAGGAAAACCCCGCTACTCTATATACATACCCGCATTTGTATTGCGACCGAATACAAATGCAATGAGACAAAATCTACATTGTACAATACTAGGATCCGGCTTAAACCAAAGCCCGCTAGTATTATCCGTCCGATCATGATCCGTGCAATATCGCACCTGTCTGATCGAACCCTGCCATATCTCCATACGGCCTCTACAGCGTTTCGCCCGAAACTTGAGAAAACGGTCTGTGGGGGAGTCTAAAGACTCGTCAATACTTTGGTTGTGGATTTAACCACTAGCACGTCAGAGGTATTAGCCATACGCAACAGGCTACCAGGTATTGACCCAAAGGGACGTCGATGAGCGAACTCATCCTGACACCCTACTGAGCCTGTCAGTGACAATATCCGTACAGTCTTCATCTATGAGCATCGCATGGCGGGTCTAGGGGGTTAGTAAAAGTCAGACCCCCAAAGGCGGTACAAGTCGTGTCGGAGTGTAGCCCAGAACACCCTGAGATACTACTGGAATACCTACCAGTAAATCTCCTGCCTTGGCCAAGGACTTCGTGTAATGGCTCTCCTAAACACAGCGCGACCTCACCCCAATACCGGGAGAGACGAACCCCTGCAGATCCGCTCACTGCCTCCATGTGGCTCGGGACTGTAGCCAACTAAAACCTGTTTGCACGTCTCCTTTGAGCATGGTAGGGTAGTAATCAAAGTACAGTGGGAACTCACACGAGACAAATGATGATCTCAGGTCGATGAACTAACCTGTACACATGTCACCAGGGAACTGCTATCTGACGTCAGGTATAAGACCAACTAGCATGTTCCCGGCGAGTCCTGTCCGGTGTACTCATAACCTAATGAGCACCTGTATACATCTTAGGTGAACCAACTGACACCAGTGGCTTGTGAGACCGGCCACCGCCCCTCGTCGGGGTCTCGACTGTATACACTAGTCTACTCTGTAGTATCGATGCCCTATCTCGAAACTCCCACGACTAGGGACCTTTTAAGGATGTGCTTATAGACTACCAGCTCCCACGTATATGATCGCCCTCATACTGCTGGCAGTCAAGCAAGAATCCTAGGGGCTCTATCAACGTGTAATAGCGACCTGTAAGGTCACCTAAAGCAGTACACGATGATAAAGATAAACCAGATAGCATACTATTATCCTGAGTAAGACTGTCCTACCGGAATAGGTCCTCACTCAATCATTGCAATCACGTGCCTGTGATCCAATAATTGACTCTGAGGGCACTATCTCCAACAATCTCCCACTTGCACTCAAGGCTAATTATTGCGATGTCGCATACTCACAGCCCGTGTGATACCGAACACCCAATTCCTCTACTAGTCAGTCTCACAAAGCTCGTTTGCGAAACTATTGCGTTCGAGGAATAGCCTCAGTGAGTGGATCCGCTCTGATGTTTCTTTCTATGTCTCTCTTTATCTCAAGTTCGCGGAGAAACCCATCTCTTGCAATGAGCAATACCTGTCTTAGAATATGTCTGGATATCTGATGGGACTTAGCTCATAAATGAACTCCAAATCCAAACTTCTTAGACTGTGTTGTCAACTGAACTTAATCAGTATCCTGCGTCATGCCTTCCTCAGTATCTCTTTGGACCACCTGTCCAAAATACTGCCCCTCGTCAGAAGGAAAACTATAACTCTGACAGTCATTCTATCATCCAAGTCACCTTGGAAGCCTGGAATGATAACTGCCTCTTGAATGAGGCTATCGTTATCATATCCCTAGAACATCCAGTTATGTTCTAAAACTGCTTCCAATCGTTTCTCCAGGATTGGATTAGTATCAACTGTAAAAACAACATCTGGTGTGGTACTTGACATCTCATGATTGACTCAATTGCCTAAGCAAGTGATCTGCCAATCATGCACATCCCTCTCCCCTTTTGTCCACTATGCTTCCGCTGCTCCTACTGACCATGATAACCCTCTGGAAGAGTCATATAAACGTACACTTCTAAAGCTAGTTTAGAACGACGCTATACTCATCCTCCTGCCGGGTCTCACAGTCTGGAACAACAGCAATGGAAAGTCTGGGTAAACAAGAACCTCCCTGCCACCGTCCTTGAGGCTACCGGAGTACCTCCCTGTCACCGTCCTTGAGGCTACCGGAGTACCTCTCGGGTGCCTGAGGTTACCAACCAAATCTGCGGAGTGGCCAATAGAATGTCAAACCAGATTGAATCTTTAGGTTCTTATAAAATTTTCAGTAATCGTTTGCGGTTCTAGAATCACTTCCAGTTCTACCATACTCCCACTTCTGTTTTCTGAAAAATCCATTTTTATTAAAACTGTGGGGAGTCTAGAACAATAACACTATTGATCTTCCATATGGTAGAAAGTCAACCCTCGTCATAGCCTGGGTCAACCCACAAACAACCATTACAGAAATGTGCCTTGAGTTATCCAGAGTCTGGTTTTAAGCATAAGCCGGACAACTCCCCGTACCTTAACATCGTTAAGATATGAACTGTTCTATATCCAATATAGAAGCAGAGGCACTTATTTAATTGGAACCAGATTCAAATCATGCAGCTGTTTCCAGTGCATGTCAACTAAATGGAAGGAGGCCGATCAACGTTACTCAACTTAGGAGTGCTTCCAATTATGAGTAACCAGAAAGAGAAGCAAGTTCTCTTAATCATTATTATCAACTGAATACCATACACAAGTATCTACATCTTCGATCAACTTGAAGAATCCTGATACTTGCAACACCAGGTTCTCTACTTTATTCATATACCTATAACTTCTCAAAATTCGGACCTTGCGTTTCTACAAAACACTTGTCTAAAAACTAGAGAAGTTATAAGTAAACCAAATATAGTACGAGGACCAATCCCTCTGTCATAATGGATACTGGACAACATACAATACTCTGTATAAGACCCTTGAGTCCAATAACTCATTCGCTGTGTGTCGTAAGTTGAAAACTGTACTATGGTTATGAAGAGTTACACCGCTGTTTAATGCTCCTTACCTAACCATCAACTGATATAGGTAAATGTCACCGACATAATTTCAAAAATATGTATCTCACTCTATGAAAATAGATGTACAGATATATCAATTTGAAATTGGTGCATAACAGCGGATATTCAAAACCAAATATTTGCCGTCCGGCAAACAACCCAGGTGACTACCTCAAATATCACCGATTACAACGAATCCCGATATAATGAGGATGATCACCCAATTCCCAATAACTTACTCCCACTCATCATCAGTAAAACCATACAGATGTGAGAATCATACCTGGTAAATACATACCCTGGAGTAAGGACTAATTGGGAAATCAGTTTTCTTTTAACAATACACAGTGAAACTGGAACATTGAAATGTTTCGTAGGGGTATTCTGGTATTCCTAGTAATGCCTCTTCCATTATCAGATTCACAACTGTAACCGTATATTTCTTTGCCATTTCTCCAAATCCCTTTATATGTCTTTAGTCATTACCTTCTGTACACCCTCTTAGGCTAAATGGTTTTCTTCCTTCCCTACCGTTCGGCTCCAGCCTATGGTTTGGAAGAAGACTATCCAATAAGCATAATGGGTGTACTGTCCTAATCCTAGGAGCACTCGCAATGCGAAAGAAGGTGAAGATAAAAGACAACCGAATAAACCTTATTCCTATTTCTCTTGAACCAGAATCCATCCCCGAACTGGAACAAGTTCCTTTCGAGTTCGTATAACCATACGATGGAGTATCCAATAAACTGTAGATCTTCGTAGTGATACGGAGTGTCCTGGAGAAATACAAAGGTGATTTAGGATTGGCGAAGAAATACTTGGTTTGGTCGTGAATAACAGTCGCAATTTACTTTGCCCTCTTACTAATCCCTTGATATGTCTTTACTTAATACCTTCTGTACACCATCGTTATGCTAATTAGTTTTCTTCATTCCTCACCGTTCGGCACCAGCCTAAGGTTTGGAAGAAGACTATCCAATTTGCGTAATAGGTGTACTATCTCCTAAACCAAGGAGTACTCGCAACCTGAGAGAAGGTAAAAGGAAAAGACAACTGAATAGTCCTATTCGTTTTCTCCAGAACCGGAAACCATCCTCGAATAAATTCCTTCGAGTTCGTATATAACCATACGATGGTTTTGTCCAATGGAAGTGGACGTTCGTAGTAATACGGGGTGTCCTGGAGAAAAGGGTAAAAGTAGGAGTGGCAATGAGGTATGCAACTCTGACAATCCAAAAGCCAGTGTTTAAGAAGGTTTGGTTAATCTTGGTCACTGAGTCATAGTCAAGGGTCGGGTCATGGTCGCTGCCAAAGAGAGAGAGAAAAGAAACACTCAGTGTGCACTCTAACCTAGATCAGAATGGTTATCACTTTATCTAATCAGGAAACCTCTCACTGTACCGTCAAATTCTCCTCCAAACCTAAAAGAAGAATTAGTCGGGATCACCCGAGGAGTAAACCAACTCATCAGTGGGAATCGGGATTCAACTATCATCGCATGATAACGTGACGGAATCCGCTCACGTTATCACACTCCAGAAGGTATGCGCATATCTGGCAAGTTTCAGTTTCTTTAGAAACTCCCGATGTGATTTTTACCCCATGCTCTTATGACCTTGACTTTGGCTAACAAATCATAAGTCACATGTCAAGTTCTACCCGTCATTCTCCAGGTTAATTTGAACCCATCCGTACCTACCCTCGACTTTGGCCAACAAGGCAGTATGACTGTCCCAAACCAACGCATCTATCTATGCTGCATATGAATATCCAATAGCTACCAATCACTGTGCCTTGACTTTGGCCAACAAACACAGCTTGAATACTACTGACTATCCATATGAAACGACGGAGGGCTACGAATGGTTTTTGGTGAAAAACCTTTAACGTAATGAACTTGATATCGTTGAAGGAACCTGATAGCTTTATAAAAATATAGTGACGAAAACCTTTGCTAAAGAGGTCACTCCCGGTGAAGGGATCTCAGCTCTTTCTCCATAGAATGAAGTGCAGGATATTCCAACTGAATATCACGATGCAAGGCAAAAGTAATCGGCTATAGTGAAGTTATTACCCTGACGCAAACTTCTGTCCAAGGGGTCACTCCCGGTGAAAGGATCTCGGCCCTTGCCTCGTCGACTGAGGTGCAGGATATTCCAACTGAATACCACGATGCAAAATAAAAGTGAACGTCCTTGCAACATGTAGCACCGAAACCGGTGATACACCACATATTACACTTACGGTCGCAGAAAAGAAAGTGAAAAACTACAACAGTTGGAATCCATAACCACCTTAGACATCATAAACCCAACGTATCACATACTTTGGATTTCATGCCTAACTAAATGAATTCCTTAGACATCGCATGCCTAACAATTATAAACCTCGCATTTTAGTCTCGATCTCGAAAATACCTTTCAATATCTAGTCGGGCAATTCAACAAGATTCCTGACATCCTGATCAAATTCTCGTCGGAAACTTTAGCAGATGGCCACACCCCCGGTGCCGTCGACGAAGTGCACTAAGGCGGAACACCGCTGCCGTGTGCACCCGAAAGGATGCTTTTGGCGATAGGGTTCTCCTACAGTCACTTGGTCGGGGCAAAGGGGTGTGGCTATCTATTAATTTTACCCGGCGAGTATCCGCGTACGCTACGTGATAACGACGGACTTTTGATCACATCAAAATCCCGTGGCAACCGATCAAATGAGACTAAACTGCTAGATTTAGAATATTCAAACTAGTTATCTCATAACTACATGTGGATTCTAAATATCGTATCCCATCACATAATATCCGGACGAAGATGAACTTTTCGATATATTCATCAAAGTCTCACAATTTCCCGACAGCTCAACACTTGAGCACAGTTTTAGTAATACCCAGAAGATGCCACAGTACCAATGAACCAGCCGTAGTAGGGTCAAACCAATGCCTCACATGTGAAACGCTAAACTACCACAAACCCTAAGGTTCAAGTGGTGGTTTTGACGGCCACATAATCGAGTCAAGGTTTACGTTCTTCTAGAGGGTCCAAAGAATCACTTGCATATTTTTCCGAATACGTTAAACTTGAAAAAATGGGTTTTTGACATTCGATCGAACCTTTTAACTTCGTCTAGACAATATGTGAAACACCCGAAACAATGTTAAAACTACGAATACGAAACACTCCGAATTGCTTATAGTGTAAAATTACATCACATGGAAAATTAGCCAAAATAAACAACACCTGAAACACCAAAACCAAGTCACTGGAACATAGGCAAAATTTCAGGGGAGGGGGCTCGGTTTTGACCGAGATGGAACCTATGGTGGCTGGCCACTTTTTCATGAAAAGTCCTAAAATTTTGTGTGTGTTCATGATATATCACATACATCACTCTGTACTTGTTTGCAAATTTTTTTGACAACCTTTAAAAAACGACAGCAAGCAGGTTTTGACAATGCAGATTTTGGAGTATTTAGGTTTCGTAATCTTAACAAAATCCATATAAATTTCTAGCATGGCTCTGATACCATTGAAGGGTTACCTACGACGGCAGCAAGGTTTCAGGAGGCATCGTCCATGCCAAATTCAAAAATTTGTTGTTTTAGCTAACCCTAACTAGAATCGTTTACTAGAAATAATACGGAATCTAAAGCAAACAACTTTGCAATAAGAAGTGAGCAAGGAATACAACCTTTGTAGACCGGTCCTTCACTTTAATAGCTCCGTGTAGTAGTCCCCTTCGCTGCGATCGGGAACCCCGGACTCTAGAAAGGATCCCACGACGAAACGAACATGCTTGCTTCGAAGACTTCGAGGCCGAAAATGATCTACGTCGGGGAGACACTAACCCAAGCTATTTCTTCACTAGGTCAAGCACTTTGTGAAGAGAACACCCTATAATACATGGCAAGTAGTAGAGGATGATGAAGTAGGAAGTGGGCTCACTTTTGAATTGATTTTCTCATACTTTTTAACATACTTCCATTGGAGCTAAAAAAGCTTGAGAGGAAGAAGGAGAAAAAAGAATAATTCATCATATGAATTAATCCTCATCCTAAAGAATTATGTAACCATGGGTAAGTTAAGGCTATCATGCCTAACTCATGTAGAGAATAAACCCAAGGCTAAGGTTAAGTTTTGGGTTAAGGAAAATATCCTGAGGAATAACAAAAGAGTGGACTTTGTCAAAGTTCTACAAGCTTCATTCAAGCTTGATAAATTTGACCAAGTTTTTTCTCTTTTGTTAAATCTTAAGACATAAACAAAACCCTAATTTAACCTATTCATGGTATAAGTCTCATACACCCATCTTGTATGTATCATCAACCATGACACAATACATGTACACAAACATACATATCACATATGTATAATGTGCACACAAAGTGAGAAAACAAATCATAAGTGAGCTAATACTAGTTAATGTAATGTAATATATCTAATATATATAGTTATACATTAAATTATTGAATCAACTCTTGATTTAATAATCCGGCTATATCACATACAACCGACTAATATCAAGTGTAATAACTTATCGAATCAACACTTGATCCGATAACCCGACCATATCACATATAACCGACCAATGTCACGAATCGCGAGAATACAATACGGAATCTCATATCGTATCAATCTCGGTCCCGCACATATCACATATGTGCTCCTACTCCGTTTCGCTTGAGCCAGGAAACCCCTGTGTAGGACTCTAAAGACTCGTCAATACGCCGGCAGTAGGTGATGATCATATCAAACACCCACAAGCCGCAAGCGGTCTGCTAAATGTAACGGACACCCGGGTATTGAGGGATCAGAAGATCAACAAGCAAGCATGCTCACACTCCTGCGAATCCAATCAGTAACACTACCGTACAGTCCGGTCACTTCATCTGATATGTCGCATATCTCGTCTAGGGGTGGTAAACGTCAGACCCCAATAACTCGATAAGTCGTGTCGATATGAGGCTCATAACGGGTCGAGAAACTACTGATAACACTTACCAGTATATCTCTGAAGCAGCCTTGGCCAAGGACTTCTTGTTACAGCCAATCGAGCACAGCGCAATATCAACCCCATATACCGGGAGAGACGAAACCCCTCCTATCGCTCATTGCCTCCATGTGACTCGGGACTGTACCCAAAAGCCCCCATTTTGCACGTTCTCTTTAACATGGTAAGGTGGAAATCAAAGTACAGTGGGAATCACACAAGACTCTATGACGATCTCGAGTCTACAGACTAACCTGTACCGGTATCACCAGAGAACTGCCATCTGACGTGAGGTATAATACTATCTGGGAGTTCTCGGCGAGTCCGTCCAGTGTACCCAGTCTCCACTGAGCACCCGTATACTGTCTCTATTGTCAAACACCAATGGATATGGGATCATCCATCGCCCATCTACATGGTTCGAGAAGCTATACGCTAGTCCACTCTGGTATATCGATGCCCTGTCTCGATACACCTACGACTAGGAACATTTGAAGGATGTACTTAGCGACTACTCTGTCCCCACTAGTATGATCTGCATCATAGTCCTGGTAGTCAAGTATTCATCCTAAGGGCTTTATCAACATGTAACATAGAGATAATCAGCGTACATGTTAAGATAAAGAGCAACCAGATAGCATACTATAATGTCGAGCAAGAAAGTCCTCCCTATATATGTCCAAGCATCCACTACAATATACATCGTATGTACAGTAATGGCCTCTAGGGCATACATATCACTAACAATAAATATCTATACCAAATATCAAAGCTAAAGACAAAAGGAAGGCTTCATGAAGCTTCATGAAAAGCTTACCCAAAAGCTCTAGTTTATTCTCTACATGAGTTAAAACCCTTCATGCTTAACTCATGGTTGAATAAGTAACCACAACAATAATTCATTATTGATCACAAAAGGATTAGCATCTTCTTTTTCTTCATTCTCTTGAAAGAAAACCTTCACTGGCTTTTCATTTATGATGAATAAGTGTGAAAATTTGAAAAAAAAAGAGAGCAAAATTCCTACTTCATCATCCTCATCTATTCTAGCCATTTAGATTAGGGTGTTTACTTCTCTAATAAGTTGTTTAGTGAAGGGTAAGCTTGGGTTAGAGATTCTTCAAGGTAGATCATCTTGGATCAAGAAAACTTCAAGCAAAATGCATCATTCACCTCTTGGAGCCTCACGAGAGTCGAAGTTCTTGATGATCACAGCGAAGGGACCTCAACAAGGAGCTTATGAAGCGAAGGAACGGACTAAAAGGTTGTAATCCCCATCTCTTTTACCTTTTTTGTATGTGATACAAACTTGTTACCCTAGATATTCTAGCATGATTCTTTGTTTACTTGCTTTGCACCTCTTTAAATTTTAAAGTGGCATGAGTGATGCCACCAAACCCTAGACTAGGTGCAAGGGAAGCCCAACAATGGTATCAGTACCAATGGACCAGCCGTAGAAGGGTCAAACCAACGCCTCACATGTGGCAACGCCGAACTGCCACAAACCCTATGGTTTATAGGCGGTTCTGACGGTCACATAATCGAGTTAAGGTTTCGTTCTTCTAGAGGGTTCACCGCATTACTTACACGATATTTGAATGTTCTTTAACTAAGGAAAAATCCAACACTTGGAAATTTTCCGACAGGGGAAAAAGTGAGTTATTGATATCCGTTCGAACTTTTTAACACTATCTAAACAAAAAAGAAACCAAGATAGAATTGCGAATATGAAACACTCCGAAATACCTTTTGAGTAAATAAACATCTCATGCAAATTTAGCCAAAATAAACAACACCCAAAATACCAAACCCCAGAGACTTGAACATGACCCAAACCAGGAACCCAGAATGTACTGCGGGGCCGACCTGCTCAGATTTCTTGGCCATGTGATCGGCCAAAATCTGAGCAGGGGGGTAGGGTTTGGTCCATGTTCATAAAGTATCACATATAGTCTTCTGCACATGTTTGAAAAATTTTTTGACTCCAGAAATAATTCGACAGAAACTAGGGTTTGGTATCGGGTGTTTCGGAGTTGTTTCGGTTTCGTAATCCTACACATATCCGTCTAATTCTCTAAATAGGCTATGATACCACTGTTGGGTTACCTACAACGGCAGTAAGGTTTCGGGAGGTATCATCCATACCAAGTTAAAAATTTTCCATTGAAGATAACCCTAAACCTAGGAACTTTAACTAGAGAATCAAATAAAACAAGCATGTTAACACTTTAACATCTAAGAGTTAGAGGTTACAACCTTTGTAATCCGTTCCTTCACTTCATAAGCTCCGTGTTGAGGTCCCTTCGCTGCGATCATCAAGTACCCAGACTCTAGAGAGGCTCCATGAAGAGAAAGATGCAAGCATGCTTCTAATCTTCAAATACTAAGATGATCTACCTTGAAGAATCTCAAACCCAAGCTCTTGCTTCACTAATCAAGTATTAGCAAAGCAAACACCCTAATCTAAGTGGCTAGAATAGATGAGGATGATGAAGTAGGAATTTTGCTCTTTTTTTTTTCAATTTCTCGCTTCAAATCATCACAACACAAAAAGCTAGAAAGCTTTTTCAAGAGCAAGAAGAAGAAAAAATCCTTTTGTGATGAATAATGAATGAAGGTTGTGGTTACAATTGCAACCATGAGTTAAGAATGAGAGTCTTAACTCTTGTAGAGAATAAACCATGAGTTAAGGGTTTGGGTTGGGTTAAAGAATATCTACAAAAAATATCAAACTAGATGACAAAAGTCAAAGCTTCATGAAAGCTTCATCCAAAAGCTAACCCTAATCCAAACCCTAACTTGGTTTAAACTCAACAACCATGTTGCATTTGTAACCCTAACATGTTACAATATTATATATCACATATATAATATATAATGTAACAAAAGAAAATAATACAATTAACATAAATCGCATATACATTAATGTATTATCCAGTGAGAAAACGAATCAATAAAGCGAGCTTATATTAGTTAATGTAACGTAATATATCTCATATATAATTATACATTAGATTATCGAATCAACACTTGATCCGATAATCCGGCTATATTACATATAACCGACTAATATAACCTATATCAGTTCATCGAATCAATACTTGATCTGATGACCCGGCTATATCACATATACCCGGCCGATATCACATCTCGCGAAAATCTAATACGGTACCGCATACACGTATTATTCTCGGTCCCGCACATATCACATATGTGCTCCTACTCCGTTTTACCTAAGCCAGGAAACCTCTGTGTATGACTCTAAAGAATCGTCAATACGCCGGTAGTAGGTGATGATCATATCTAACACCCACAAGCTGCAAGCGGTCAGCTAAACGTAACAGCCACCCAGGTATTGAGCGATCAGAAGATCAACAAGCAAGCATGTACATTCTCCTGTGAATTCAATCAGTAACACTCCCGTACAGTCCGGTCTCTTCGTCTGATACGTCACATATCTGGTCTTGGGGTGGTAAACGTCAGACCCCAGTAACCGATAAGTCGTGTCGATATGAGGTCCGTAATAGTTCGAGAAACTACTGATAACTCTTACCAGTAAATCTCAGCAACCCTGGCCAGGGATTTCCAGTTATAGCCAATCGAACACAGCGCAACATCAACTCCCAATACTAGGAGAGACGAAACCCCTCTTATCACTCATTGCCTCCATGTGATTCGGGTCTGTACCCAAAAGCCACCGTTTTGCACATTCTCTTGAACGTAGTAAGGTAGAAATCAAAGCACAGTGGGAATCATACAAGACTCTATGACAATCTTGGGTCTACAGACTAACCTGTACCAGTGTCACCAGAGAACTGCCATCTGACGTGAGGTATAATACCATCTGGGAGTTCTCGGCGAGTCCATCCAGTATACCCAGTCCCCACTGAGCACCCGTATACTATCTCTGATGTCAAACACCAATGGATATGGGATCATCCATCACCCATCTACATGGGTCGAGAAGCATACGCTAGTCTACTCTGGTGTATCGATGCCCTGTCTCGATACACCTACGGCTACGAACATTTGAAGGATGTGCTTAGCGACTAGTCTGTCCTCACTAGTATAATCTGCATCATAGTCCTGGTAGTCAAGTACTCATCCTAAGGGCTTTATCAATATGTAACATAGAGACAATCAGAGTACATGTTAAGATAAAGAGCAACCGGATAGCATACTATCATGTCAAGTAAGAAAGTCTTCCATATATATGTCCAAGCATCCACTACAATATACATCGTATGTACAGTAATGGCCTCTAGGGCATACATATCACTAACAATACTATCATGTCGAGCAAGAAAGTCTTCCTTATATATGTCCAAGCATCCACTATAATATATATCGTATGTACAGTAATGGCCTCTAGGGCATACATATTACTAACACTTAGACTCCAATGGCTCCACTCGAAGCTTGAATCAACTCCACTCAAGGTCCTTCGTCATCTACGATGATCCACCTGGAGTTTCTTTGCTCAAACTCTTTGCTTCACAAAACTAGTGTGAATGAAGCATAACAAGCTACACTAATGGGCTAGAGTAGTATAGATTGGTGAAGTGGTTTGTATTCTCACTTAAAACCCCTTTCTTTTTAAGTTCCACACTCAATAGAAAACTCAAGAGAGCATGAAGGAGGAGGAAGAAGGAGATGGCTTTTGCTTGAGCTCAATAATGATAATCACTTAATAAAGAGAGAAAAGAAAATAATATATATGAGAGTCACACTCTCAGTTAACAGTTCCCAGGTGACATGAGTACAGCATAGTCCGCAGACTTGACACTGCTGCTTCGTCTCGAGTGTGTTCCCACTGTTCTTAGATTGCTACCTTACCACGGCTCAAAGGAGTCGTGCAAACAGGTATCAGTTGGGTGCAGTCCCGAAGCACTTGGAGGCAGTGGCGGTTAGATAGGATTCATCTCTCCCGGTATTGGGAGTTGATATCGCGCTGTGTTTGGAAAGCCATTACGCAAAGTCCCTGGCCAGGGCAAACGAGATTTACTGGTAGGATTTCCAGTAGCTTCTCAATGTGTAATGGGCTTCACTCCGACACGACTTATACCGCTTATAAGGGACTGACGCTTGCCGCCCCCTAGGCCGGATATGCGATAGTCTTAGACGAACGGACTGGACTGTAAGGGGATTGTCACATCAGGCTCAGTAGGAGTTCGGATGGGTTTCCTCATCGGCCTTCTTATCGACATCTACCTGGGGACCGTTACGTACAGCTAGTGCCACTTGCGGTCTGTGGTTAAACCCACTGCCAGCGTAGTGTCGAGTCTTTAGAGTCCCACACAGAGAGTTTCCCTGCTTCGGGCGAAACGATATATAGGTCGTATGGTTTTACGACAGGGTTCGGACACATACGTGTTTTTACGCACGTACGATATTCGGACAGTTTATACTAGCAGGCTTTGGTTTAAGCCAGATTCTAGTATTGGATTATTGGATTTATACAGTCTCAGTATTTCCGTGTTTTCACGGATAGGAGGGGCATTCTCGTAATTAGTCGAGAAGCTTCTAGAAGATTGATGAGTTGGAGGCTTAGGTGGAAATTGCATTAAATGGATTAATGACACATGGTGTGATTCATCCAAATGAGTTAATGAAGCATTTATTGCTTAATGACTCATGAGGTGATTCACAAATAGTGAGTTAATGAAGCATGGTTGATATTATCATATGTTATTCATTTAATAATTATCATGATTCATATATATTCACAAATGAGATATTATTCATATCATTCTCAGTCTCACCTTCTCTCTCCTCAAGCTCTCTCTCTTCATAGAACTAACCCTAACCTCTCATGTGTTGAGATCCAAGGGTTAGCAAGACTAATAGATCCCTAATCCTCTTCTATATTCTCTAGGTTACCTTGATTAGCACTCATAGCAACCTAGTTACCTCAAGTGAAAGGTTAAAGCTTGGAGACGTATCTCTCGGGTGGATCTTCTATCACAACGAGGAGGCCGACGAGGAGGTGGTCAACGAGAACAAGAAGGACTTGATTCATTAGGTATAATCATCTATCATAGTAGCTAATCACTTCTAGATAGTTGTTAGTTAGGCTTTAGCAAAGATCCGTAAAGTTAGTCGATGTTAGTTTAAACAAAATGATTGTTTTACCTATTCCGCCTCCCCGCATCATGTGGGGTGTCTAACGTCGACTTACAGTGGTATCAGAGCCTTGCTAAACCATAACTAACTTGTTAGCAAAGTCGTTAGAAATTCGATCGCAAAACGAACCCGAAAAAACATCATTTTAACCAAGTTTCTGCCGATTTTAAAACGGGGTCTAAAAATTATTCAGGGACCCTTAAAAATATATGCAGGGAATTATAAGATTACTGGAGACATTTGGGATCGTGACTCGGCAAAACCGCCGCGGAACCGCGGCCGATCCAAGTGATCCGCCGTGGATCCGCAGCCGAGTTGAAGACGAGTCAGCCCAAATTTGCCCAGTAATTCTTCTGAGTTGATTTTGTATTTTCTGGGATGTTTTGTTTCTGCTCAGGTTTCAGGTGCACAGAGAATTATTTAGAGTAGAATCATTTGTGTTTGCTTGATCGAAATTCTAAGATGTTTGGCTAACTTGATTATATCTGTGATGTGTTTAATGTGTTCATAAACCTCCCCTAACTGCTAGTATGTCGGTTAGCAGGGAGTGCACATTTCTGTAATGGTTTTTACTGGTTTGTGTTTGTGGACTTGTTAGATTGTCGTGAATGGATAGCCGGGGATGTGAGATGAGTGTTTCTTTCATTCAAATGTAATTTGAAAATTGTTGTAATATTCTTTTGCGGGGCACATCCGGGTTGAGGTTGTAGCCACCGTTGTATTATTTCATTTACTGTTTTCTGCTCCTAAGATAGACCCAAGATGGGGTGCACAAACTACAGGGTACTTTGAAGTGTTTAGTGGCCTACTCACGTTGTTGAGGTAGACCGCTTCACTTCGGGTACTAGGCGGGTAGTTTGCCGTACCCGTAGGGGTCTAGGGTGGGGTTTTGGCTATTCATCGCGACTGTGTAATCCGTCTTTCTTTGCAGGCTCAAAAGGATTGCGGATTCGTAGAAAATCCAATACGTTCATCTGTGATCTGGAATTCCTATTATTGCGTCTGACGAATGTACAATATCTATATATGATATCTATTAGGCGTCACTTATATTTTACACCCGTGCTAGCCCAGCCCCCGCTCTGTCGTTAGTTAAGTAACCTAACGGGTAAATGATGGGACCTAGTGGAGAATGCGGATGGCATAAGAGGACGTTGTATTTTCGTTGTTTTCTGCAATGATAGGTTAATTGATGGGACGCATTATATTAATGCAAAGAAAATAAACCAATGTTGAATCGTTGGAACAGTTTAAAAGAAACCACTCGGTTATTTTAAAACAGAAGATATTTTTTAGATTGCGGAGCTTAAGCCACTCCTTTTAAAAGCTATCAGGTTCCTTCGATCATATCAAGTTCACTTCGTTCACGGTTTCGCCAAAACCATCCGTAGCCCTCCGTCATTTCATTTGGGTATTCAGTAGTATTCAAGCTATGTATTTTGACCAACGCCAAGGCATAGTGTTTGGTAGCTGCTGGGCATTCATTTGTTGCATAGATAGATGAATTAGTGTCACGTCCCGAAAGTACGGAACATGACCGGCACTTAAACTACGAAACGTCTCGAGGCGTAAGTAGTCTAAGTAAGCCGAAAACCCAGAAATCCAAACCAAGAAAAGTAGTAGAGTGAAAGAAAAACCAACTTAAAACAAGTAGTTTTAATAACATAAGCCGAATTAAGCGTTTTAAAAAAACATCAAGTATTTTCTGAAAATTTCGGCAGAGTCTCCTTTGTAAATACTGGCCCCCCAAACGGGATACAACATGAATAGTATATGAAATCAATAAAAAAGGCATCCCTAAGTGGGAGCTAGCTCTTCGTCAATCGACGGTCATAACCACACAAGCAATGTAATATACAACGCCAAGGGCGAGGATCAAAACTCAAAAGGAAACTCAAAACAGCAAGAAATCCATAGAAATACAACGCGCGACTCTAAGGTCGAAAGAATAAACATCACTGGTCTCTATCTCTGAAATAAATACATGTTTGGTTGATGGAATTTACTAGATACAACTGAATAATATTATACAAAGTAATATGATGGGTACGATACCAATAAACCCACCTACTAACAAGTCACCCGAAAGAAGCAGTGCCAGCAAAGCCGTAATGAAACCTGTACGGCAAAACCTGCAAGAACTGTGGCACAACGGGGGTGAGTTGCCAACTCGTGAGTAGAAAAACATCTACGAACAGAAATCGCATGAACAACGCAATCCTAGGTCAACAATTAAAATATATCCTCAAATATATAACCAGCAGCCTATAACAATGGCTGGGGTAAAAGTCTAACCCAAGTGAAAACCCATGTGCCCGTGTCAGTGACTCAGGTAGCAATATATCATATGGATGATGTATGAATGCATGAAACAGAATGCATGTACTGAAGAAAACTGCTTTCATAAATTAAGGAGATTTCTGTATCTTTTTTTAAAAACGAGGTATCATAAATGAAATCAGCATAAACAGTGCCTAGCATCGACACAAAAAAAATATCCAAATATCTTGATATCTCTGTGTCGCAATCTCTGTACCTCAATATCTCAATATCTAGGGCGCCGTCAGTCCAGACCGGCCCCTATCATCAATCTCAAGACCACGACGGTATCCTCCGGATATCCGACGCGACGGGTAATATCACCGGTCGGTAGTGCTCCCCTGCCAGGCTCAACGCCATCATCTGCGATCTTCTTGCCCCGGGGTACCGCACCGGGTCCACCATGTACCCGAAACGGTTCATCCGTCTCCTCGAATCGGGTCTCGAAATCCATCAGCAAACTCATGGTGGACGACTCATACATCATGGGAAAACCGCACTTTTTATTTAAAAAGAGAGAAAAGGTTTATTTATGTTTTTGCGGTTTTCCTCCAAATCCAAGAAATCTCATGAAATCCGAATCCAAGTCATCAATAGCATTTAAATAGTGAATATAGGCATGAAAATCCATGAATGCGACACAACAGTGAATAATAACATGCATGAAGTAGCAGGCAATAACTACAATGTCTAAACTAGCATATAAGGAAAATACACTAATATCATGTCTAAACTATTAGCTAACAACCTATGTCAATGAAATAGTATTTTCTAAAGTGTTCGTGACATGGCAATTACCGATGAAGATGTGTGTGAGCCGGCAAGTAAGTGTACGTGGTATATACGCGTCATCGGTAATGGTGCCGGTGTCCTAATAGCATGATGTCAATAATAGGATATGAATCATAATATAAGCATGCGATGCGGAGCGAACAGCAATAATGAGCGGGAGCTAAATACTAGACACAATGATAACAAATCTATATTTAATATAAATCTAGTCTAACAACTACTCTAAACTAAAGGGCTAAGCTAACTGGCTACTGAAGGTAAGGAAACCGCCTAACCTCTGATTCGATACATATACCTACATGTATATGTTAGTCGGTGATCCTGCCTCCATAATATCATATCCGATACTATATCTATAATCAGACATTCCCAAGTCAAGAGTGCGGATCAAACATCAATATATAGCTCGTACGTAAATCCGTCGTACGACATCCCCAAATCTGGGTACAGGTCGATATCACATTCATCAAATTATTCATTTGGTATCCTCTTTATCAAAGATCATACTCCGGGGTACTGATCTACGCCTAGTACAATACTAATATCATCAATCTAATCATGATCTGACTGCAGATCTACAGCCTCATACAAACCGATATCATCGTCATATATCGTCATAAAGAGGTATACATCGCATAATGTGACCTATTATGAATATCTTAACATATCTTATCTCATATCACGATCACATGTCAACCATTCAATGTATAACCCTATTCATATGTATCGACGTCCCAAGATCCGCTATAACATCAGGACGTATCTCAAATACAAATCCTGCTATATCACCGATCTCACGGTCTCAAATCAATCTCATCGACTCACCTCAAATCCCAAACACTATCCTCAAATCCAGTATGTGAACACATAGTCCTATACCCATGTGAACAAATAAATACATATTCCCGTATAAGCACAATGAAAGAAGAATGTATGCAAGTATGGGTATGCGTGTGTATGTGTGGTGCAACCACTAATCTAGGGTTTCGCAACACTAAATCTATCCAATCAAACCTAAAATCTATCTTTATCATCAATAAACTCAACAATATATATAATCGATATATATATATATATATATATGTATGTATACGTATTCGTATACATCACCACGAACTACGGGGGTGCTATACGCCATCCACCCGACTTCTCCCCGTAGATATAAATCTACTCACCTGGTCCTCGCTCGCCAGTGCCGACGTCGCCACGCGCTTGCTTGTCCTCTCGAAGTCCACATGGGGTACCTATATATCATAACGCACCGTATCGCATTAAAATCCTACTCATGACCAAAACGACACACGAATCCCACATAGGTCAAAACCTACGGTTGCTTTCACAAATCAACCCAAAAACTCTCGACGTCGGCGTACAAATGCCAAACCATCGAGAAAAACCCAAACACACTCATTTGCACGATCACAAGCACTAATTATACTATAAAATAGGTTAAGGTTCACAAAAACCTCAAACTCACTTTAAAAGCCATTTTCCAAAAATCTAGCGAGCAAAAATTACCCGTTTTAGTACAACACTTGATGTTTTAACAATTCTAATGGCCATAATACTTATTAAACATCTTAAATAAGCCATACAAACCATTTCCACAATTTAATCTCATTAAATTTCATTAACCCCAAAAACCTAGTTTACAAATTATTCAATTTTAACAATTTTCAAAGCAAAATTCACAATTTAACAATTAAGCTTGGTTTTGCATGAACTAAAGTATTAAAATACAATTTAAAATGTTAAAAATGTCATGAAAACCTAATTAGATTTTAATCGAAATTATTTAATTAATTTCTAAAAACCTAGTTTGCTTTAAAAAACTTAATTTGGACAATTTAAATGCAACAATTTACATATTAGCAACTAGATTAGGTTTTCTATGGCTTAGCATGATAACTACACCATTAAACCATGATCAATTGACATAAACCCTAATTTAGTTCAAACCCTTCTCTTGAATTTTCAAATTAGCACTTAGAACCACAATTAAGCACCGAAATTAGTTAAATTGAAGTGATTAAACATCAAGCAAATATTGGGTTAAGATTATACCTAAAAACCATTTGGAATGAGATCCACACCTGCAAAAAAACTTAGCCTCCAAAATGCTAACTTTGCCCTAAGATCCATGCTTAAAAGTCCGAGGAATAATGGGTAAGGAATGGATTTGGGATTCATGAGGTTTTGTGTTGATTTGTGAGGCAATTTTGATGAGTTTTTTGGAGAGAAATGTGATGAGAAAAGGGGGGGCTGCTGTTGTGCAGGAAAAAGGGAAGGCTCGGCCACTATTGAGTGATTGGAGAGAGAGTGAGGTGAGGAAAGTCTTGCCAAGTCAAGAAAGTCCAAAGTCAACACAACGCACACCTCTTTTCTTATACTTTTATTTATGTTTTCTTTTCTTTTATCAAAAGAAATGGAGGAAAAATTTGGAGAGGGGCTGCTGAAAATGGAGAGGAAAATGGGTGTGTGTGAGTGTGGGTGTGGGTGTGGGGTGATGGAAAATGATAAATACTATATCCCAAACATCCATTTACACTAAATTCACTATTTAAGCCTTTTTCTTCGATATTTTCTAACACTGTTTAACAACTTCATTTCATTTCAAAAACCACATGTTAAAATTTTGTTTAATGTGTTATGATGCACAAAATTTGTTTCAACCCATTCCAATTTGTAATTTTCCCTAATTAAATGTATTAGTGACGGCTTAAAATAATATTAAAATAATTATTTTCGGAAAATTTTTCAGAAAATTAGAAATTTTACCAGTGGCTCAATAAATACCAAATACTATCAATTATATAGCTAGAATATGTATATTTAATTTTATAATAAAAATATTTGTATTTTGACTTTTTACAGAAAACCCTCTTATTTTACCGATTTTTCCGAAATTTCACCGAAACGATTTTCAAAACGTTACAGTTAGTTTGGGACAGTCGTATTATCATTTGGCCAATGTCAGGGGTATGTACGGATGGGTTCAAATTACCAAGATAATGATGGGTAGAACTTGACATGTGAGTTATGACATTTTGACCAACGCCAAGGTTATAAGAGCATGGGGCAGAAATTTATATCAGGAATTTCTAAAGAAACTGAAATTTGCTAAGAGTTGCATACCATTTGGAGTGTGATAATTCTGGTAGGATTCCTTCAGCTTTATCACACAATGATATTTGGATCCCGATCCTACTGTGAGTATCCGCTACTCATCAGGAGATTCGTCACTTAACAATCAATGCTATAAACCAAGTAGGTGTCGAGAAAGGAGTCAGCGGGGCTACGCCCCTAGAGAAAAGAGGTTATTTAATTAAGGAACTTCGCGAAAGCTTCGTAAAACCTCCCTCGAAGTACCGACACCGGCTTGGCTGAACGGTTAAGCAAGTATTGTACGGTGAGAATAGTCCTAACTAGTTCTCCTTTTAGGTTTGAGGAGGGATTCGAGAAACAGTGGAAGCCATCCTGTTTAGATAAACTAAAAACCACTCTAAATTTGCAAGAGCATCATGCTAAAGTGTTCCCTCTCTCTCTTTGCAGCAACCCAGAACATGACAGGCCTTAAGTTACTATTAGATAAAAATATTTTGACAGGGCCAAACTATAAAAATTGGTTCCGGAATGTTAAGATGGCAATTACTTATGACAAATTGGGGTATGTCCTTACCACTAAGGCACCTGCTGTCCCTGGTCCAGAATCCAGTGTCACGGATAAGGAAATCCGCAAGACCTGGGAGATAGATTGCGCGAAGGCCAAATGCATCGTGCTTGCCTCTATGAATAATGAACATCAGAGGAGGCACGAGAATATGGATCTTGAATCCATATTTCTCCACACCAAGAAACTGTATGGAGAGCAATCTCGTATAGCTAGATACGAGACCTCGAAGAACTTGTTTCAGTCGAGGCTGGCC
Source organism: Agapanthus africanus (assembly GCA_030015575.1). NCBI lineage: Eukaryota > Viridiplantae > Streptophyta > Magnoliopsida > Asparagales > Amaryllidaceae > Agapanthus > Agapanthus africanus. The sequence goes on along the minus strand of CM057338.1, from coordinate 821,537,601 downwards.
GTCGGATCATCTATAGGAGAACATGTCCTTAAGATGATTGGCTATATAGAAGAGCTCGCGGACCTCGGGACAACATTAGAGAATGAGCTGTATACAGACTTGGTTCTTCAGTCCCTTCCTTCCACCTACGCCCAGTTTACCTTGAATTTCAACATTCAAGGTAAAGAAGTTGAACTTCCCGAACTCCTTAACATGTTGAGGAGTGCAAAGGGCACCTTGCAAAAAGCAAGGGAAACACCCACTATGTTTGTTCGTGGTGCTTCCTCTTCCAGGTTCAAGGCAAGGGCCATAGGAAGGAAGAAGAAGGCCGCTACCAAACCAAGAGGTGGTGTTGGTAAGGTGGGAGTTAAGGGAAAGGAAAAGGTTGCGGTACCAGTAGTGGAAAAGGACGAGTGCTTCCACTGTCGTAGGAAATGCCATTAGAAGAAAGATTGTAAAGCTTAGATTGCCAAGAACCAGGACCCGAAGCAAGCCGTGGCTTCGACTTCAGGTGTGTTTGTAATTGAAAATTGTCTGTCAATCAACTTTACTTCTTGGGTATTGGATACCGGATCAGGATCTCAAATATGCAATTCATTGCAGGCACTAAGAAACCGTAGAGTGTTGAAGGTTGGTGATATGACCCTTCAGGTTGCTAACGGAGCTAGTGTGGGTGCTGTGTCCGTAGGGCATTATCACCTAGGATTGACGAGTGGACATATTTTGATTTTGCGCAACTGTTTTTGTGTACCTAGTTTAATGTGTAATATCATATCAGTATCGTTGTTATCAAAAGAAGGTTATGATTTCACGTTTGTAAGCGATGTTGTTAACATCCACCTTAATCATGGTTTGATTGGGTCCGGTACACTAGATAACGGTATATACGTGCTAAACCAATTACAGATTTTCAATGTCCAGAACATACTAAAAAGAAAGTCTCCAGATATAAATCAGGCTTTCTTATGGCATTGTAGACTGGTTCACATCAATGAGACAAGATTAACTATGTTACATAGAGAAGGATATTTGGATCCGTTCGAATATCAATCTTATGTAACTTGTCAATCATGTCTCAAAGGAAAGATGACAAAGACTCCATTCACTGGACATGGAGTAAGAGCGAGTGAACTCTTAGGACTCATACACAGCGATGTATGTGGTCCAATGTCTACACATGCAAGAGATGGTTTTTCATATTTCATTACTTTTACGGACGATTACTCTAGGTATGGATTCATTTTCTAAATGAAACATAAATCTGAGGCCTTTGAGAAATTCCAAGAATATAAGAATGAAGTAGAAAACCAAACCGGCAAAAGTATCAAGACACTGAGATCTGATCGAGGTGGTGAATACTTAAGTGCCGAGTTCCCGGGTTACCTAAAAAAGAAAGGAATTCTCTCTCAGCTTACTCCTCTATACACTCCACAGCATAACGGTGTATCAGAGAGACGAAACCGAACCCTATTGGATATGGTATGTTCCATGATGAGTAATGCTGAGTTACCGCGATCTTTCTGAGGTTATGCGCTAGAATCAGTAGCATATCTTTTGAACAGGGCTCCTACCAAGACTGTGCCTACCACGCCATATCATATGTGGAGTGGGAAGAAACCCTATCTTCAGTATCTGAAGATATGGGGATGTCCAGCTTTTGTTAAAAAGCAGCATGCGGACAAACTCGAGGCACGATCAGTACAGTGTAAGTTTGTGGGATATCCAAAGAACTCCAAAGGGTATTTCTTCTATTACGCAGAGGAACAAAAGGTTTTTGTTTCTCGTAATGCCGATTTTCTAACACAGCAGTTTTTAGAAAAGGAAACAAGTAGGAGCGCAATAGAACTGGAAGAAATTCCAGAACCACAAACTACTACTGAAAGTTTGGTAGAACCAGTAGTTCAAGAAGACCAGGACATTCCCGCACCCCTCCGCAGGAGTAGTAGGCCGTCTCATCCGTCTGAGAGATACTACGGTTTTCTCATAGATGGGGATAGAGAGGATTGCGTCATTGATAATGATGAACCTACTAGCTTCTAGCAGGCCATCCAGAGCGGCGACTCGGTAAAATGGCTGGATGCAATGCGGACCGAGATGGAGTCTATGTACACCACAATGTATGGACTTTGGACTTTGCTCCAGATGGGGTAAAACCCATAGGATGCAAATGGATCTTCAAGAAAAAGATTGGTGTAGATGGACAGGTGGAAACCTATAAGGCTAGACTTGTTGCAAAGGGTTTTTGTCAAAGACCTGGTTTGGACTATGACGAAACTTTTTCTCCGGTAGCTATGCTCAAATCCATTCGGATCCTTCTTGCCATTGCCGCCTTCCATGATTATGAGATCTGGCAGATGGACGTAAAGACGGCTTTTCTAAATGGTAATTTAGAAGAGTGCGTCTATATGGATCAGCCAGAAGGTTTCAATCAGAGTGGGAGCAGCGGGAAAGTGTGCAAGCTGCTTAAGTCCATTTATGGACTAAAGTAGGCATCGCGGAGTTGGAACATCTGTTTTGATGAAACGGTCAAAGAATATGACTTTATCAAAAATCCAGATGAACCATGTATATATAGTAAAATTGTAGCACGAACTGTCATATTCCTCGTCTTGCACGTGGATGACATTCTATTAATAGGAAATGACATTCCTATGCTACAATCTGTCAAAAGATTCTTATCACACAGGTTCTCCATGAAAGACCTGGGTGATGCCTCTTACATTCTGGGGATCCAGATCTATCGTGATAGATCTAAGAGGATGTTGGGACTTTCGCAGTCCAGGTACATCAACACTATACTGAAAAGATTCAGTATGGAAGATTCTAAGCACGGTAATTTACCGGCTTGTCACGGAATCACCCTATCCAAAGAGATGTCTCCCAAGACTGATTTGGAAAGGGATCGCATGTCAGTTATACCCTACGCTTCTGCGGTAAGCTCTATAATGTATGCGATGTTGTGCACCAGACCATATGTAGCTTACGCACAGAGCGTGGTAAGCAGGTATCAGTCAGACCCAGGGAAGAAGCACGGGATAGCAGTAAAGAACATTCTCAAGTACATGAGAAGGACTAAGGATATGTTCTTGGTTTACGACGGAAAAGACCTCCAGATCGAGGTTTTTGCCGACTCCAGCTTCCAGAGTGACAAGGATGACTCTAAGTCCATGTCAGGTTATGTCTTTACCCTCAATGGAGGGGCGGTGTGCTGGAAGAGTTCCAAGCAGGACACCGTTGCTGACTCGACACTGGAAGCGGAGTATATCGCTGCTTGCGATGCCGCAAAAGAAGCAGTCTGGATGAAGAAGTTCCTAACAGAACTTCAGGTGGTTCCTACCATTGCTGATCCAATACCATTGTATTGTGACAACAACGGAGCTATAGCTTTAGCGAAGGAACCCAGGTCCCATCAGAAGTCCAGACACATCTTGAGGCGGTATCACCTGATCAGGGAGATCATAGATCGCCGGGAGATCGAGGTCCAGAGAGTTGCTACAGAGGAGAATACTGCAGATCCATTCACTAAGGCCTTACCTCATATTCAGCTCGAGAGGCTACTCGAGATGATAGGTCTTCGATACGCCAGTACATGGCCCTAGTGCAAGTGGGAGATTGTTAGTGTATATGCCCTAGGGGCCATTATTGTATCATACTAGCTTGTATATTACTTAATGGAAGCTTGAGATATTCACAGTTATATTAACAGTCCTGCTAAACATGGTACTATGCTACTTGGTTTATATCTATCTTAATATGTGTATATGTTAGCAAATCGAGAATACAAATTGATAGAGCCCATAGGATCTTGCTTGACTACCGATGTTGTGATGGCAGTCACACTAGTAGGGGCTGGGTAGTCTACAAGCACATCCTTTTTCAGGTCCCTAGTCGTAGGATTATCGAGACAGGGCATCGATACTCCGGAGTAGACTAGTGTGTACGCTTCTCATCCCAGTTGGGGAGATGGTCTGTCCTATATCCATCAGTACGTCGTACTGGAGATAGTATACAGGTGCTCGTTGGGTTACGGGTACACCGGATAGGACTCGCAGGGAACTGTTGGTTGGTATTATACCCATCGTCAGTTAACAGTTCCCAGGTGACATGAGTACAGCATAATCCGCAGACTTGACACTGCTGTTTCTTCTCGAGTGTGTTCCCACTGTTCTTAGATTGCTACCCTACCACGGCTCAAAAGAGTCATGCAAACAGGTAGCAGTTGGGTGCAGTCCCGAAGCACTTGGAAGCAGTAGCGGTTAGATAGGATTCGTCTCTCCCGGTATTGGGAGTTGATATCGCGCTGTGTTTGGAAAGCCATTACGCAAAGTCCCTGGCCAAGGCAAACGAGATTTACTGGTAGGATTTCTAGTAGCTTCTCAAGGTGTAATGGGCTTCACTCCGACACGACTTATAAAGCTTATAGGGGACTGACGCTTGCCGCCCCCTAGGCCGGATATGCGATAGTCTTAGACGAACGGACCAGACTGTACGGAGATTGTCACATCAGGCTCAGTAGGAGTTCAGATGGGTTTCCTCATCGGCTTTCTTATCGACATCTACCTGGGGACCGTTACGTACAGCTAGAGCTATTAGTTATATGTATGCCCTAGAGGCCATTACTGTACATAGGATGTATATTGTAGTGGATGCTCGGACATATATAGGTAGGACTTTCTTGCTCGACATGATAGTACGTTATCTGGTTGCTCTTTATCTTAATATGTATACTTTCTGTCTCTCTATTACATGTTGAAAAAGCCCTTAGGATGTATGCTCGACTTCCAGGACTATGATGAAGATCATACTAGTGGGGCCTGGGTAGTCAATGAGTACATCCTTCAATGTTCCTAGTCGTGGGAATATTGAGATGGGGTATCGATATTCCAGAGTAGACTAGCATATATCTTCTCGACCCATGTGATGTGCGATGGATGATCCCATATCCATTGGTGTTTGACATCAGAGATGATATACGGGTGCTCAGTGGAGACTGGGTACACTGGACGGATTCGCCGAGAACTCCCAGATGGTATTATACCTTACGTCAGATGGCAGTTCTCTGGTGACACTGGTACAGGTTAGTCTGTAGACCCGAGATCGTCATAGAGTCTTGTGTGATTCCCACTGTGCTTTGATTTCCACCTTACCACGTCCAAGAGGGCGTGCAAAACGGTGGTTTTTGGGTACAGTCCCAAATCACATGGAGGCAATGAGCGATAGGAGGGGATTCGTCTCTCCCGGTATAGGAAGTTGATGTTATGCTGTGTTCGATTGGCTATAACCGGAAATCCCTGGCCAGGGTTGCTGAGATTTACTGGTAAGTGTTACCAGTAGTTTCTCGAATTATTATAGAGCTCATATCGATACGACTTATCGAGCTACTGGGATCTGACGTTTACCACCCCTAGGCGAGATATGCGACATATCAGATGAACAGACCGGACTTTACGGTAAGTGTTACTGGTTGGATTCACAGGAGTGTGAGCGGGCTTGCTCGTTGATCTTCTGATCACTCAATATCCGGGTGGCCGTTACGTAGCAGACCGCTTGCGGCTTGTGGGTGTTTGATATGATCATCGCCTACTGCCGGCGTATTGACGAGTCTTTAGAGTCCTACACAGTGATTTCCTGGCTCTAGCGAAACGAAATAGGAGCGCATATGAGATATGTGCGGGACCGAGAATAATACCAGTATGTGATACTGAATTCTATTCTCGCGATTTGTATCATCGGACGGTTATATAAGATATAGCCGGGTTACCGAATCAAATGTTGATTCGATATATTGATACACTTGATATTAGTCGGTTATATGTTGTATGACCGGATCATTAAATCAAGTGTTGATTTAATGATTTAATGTATAATTATATATTGGATATATTACTTTACATTGACTAGTATTGTTCACTTAAGATAGATTTTCTCACTTGATATGCACACATTGTATATGTGATATATGTTTGTGCACTAATTTGTATCATGTTTGATGATACATGCAAACCTGGGTGTGTGTATGCTTTAAACCATGTTTAGGTTAATGGTTAGGGTTTTAACTTAATTATTTATTTTATTTCATTTATTTTGGCAAGAAATAAAATGGTGGCTTTCTTTGGTTTTTACTTGAAGCTTCATGAAGCTTTGAAAAGTCTTAACCATTTTGTTTTTTCCTTAACCTAACCATTACACCTAAACCCTAGTTTATTCTCTACATGTGTTAACCTCACCCATCGTTGCATTATCATAAGCATCACTTGAATTTTCTTTTAAAAAGAATTCATTTTTTTTCTTTCTTCTTCTTCTTCTTCTTCATGAAGAAAAGAAAACCTTGCCAGAAAATTTCCAAGTGATGAAATCAAGTGAGAAATCCAAATCCAAAGTGAACCCACTTCCTATTTCTTCATCCTCTACCACTTGCCATGTTGTATAGGGTGTTTTCTTCACAAGTTTCATGACCTAGTGAAGATGGAGCTTGAGTTTGAGTCGCCTCGACGTAGATCATCTTCGGCATCGAAGTCAACGTCCTAGCCCGATCATTTCTCCGATGAAACCAACGCCAGAGTCCGGGATCCCGATGATCGCAGCGGAGGGACGTCATCACGGAGCTAAAGAAGTGGAGGACCGGATCTACAAAGGTTGTAATCTCTTTCACTTGTAGTTAAGTTGTTAACTTGCTTGTAGTTTCGCCTTACTTCTAGTTAACGATCTCGCATTAGGATTTCTCGGCACATAAATTTTTGAATTTGGCATGGTTGATCAGTTGTAGAACCTCATAGGTGTGCCTAGGAACCCTACAGTGGTATCAGAGCCTAGCTAGAGCCTTAGGCGAAGTGTAGATGAAGTTAGAAACCCGATCAAACCCCGAAACCCTAGATTTCACCCTTCTCTGTACATTTTTTAAAACAGTGGATTTTTCCTAATTAAAAATTCTCAGAAAATAGAGCAGGAAATTATAAGAAAAACTGCAGAAAACGACACCCTATATCTACAGCTGCGCCGTGGAACCGCGGCCTAACCCTACTTGTTGCGGCGGTTCCGCGACCGTCTGTGATCATTAAGCAGTGCATTTTCCACAGTTATCTCTGTAGGTGTTTCTTGTTTCTTTTGGGAATTTTTAATTGATACTCAACAGTTGAGTTTTCTGGGTTGTTTTGGGGAATCGATGATTCGATCGGATTGTTTAGCTTTGTCTATGTTTTTTTCCGGGTAAATTTAGAACATGTTAAAAGGTTCGACCAGATATAAATACCCATTTTTTCCCCTGCCGGGAAATTTCCAATTGTTGGATTTTTTCCGTAGTTTAATAACGTTCTAAGTAGTGCAAGTAACGCGATGGACCCTCTAGAAGAAAACAAACCTTAACTCAATTATATGACCGTCTTGAACTGCCCTTTGAACCTTAGGGTTTGGGGCAGTACGGCGTGCCACATGTGAGGTGTTGGCTTGACCCTTCTACGGCTGGACCGTTGGTACTGTGGTATGAAGTGATGTTTTAAAACTTATTTCATGTGTTGATCTGTTTCGGGAAAACTTGGGTGTTTGATTGTTCGATCGGAAAGTTTAACATTTTCTATTTATCTGGAATGTGATACAATATTTGGAATCCACAAGTAGTTATGAGATAACTGATTTGGATGTTATAAACATAGAACTTTAGTCTCACTTGATCGGTTTCCGCGGAAGTTTGATGTGATCAAAAGTCCGTCGCAATCGCGTAGCGTACGCGGATACTCGCCTGTAAACTTAATAGACAGCTACACCCCATAGCCCCGACCAAGTGACTGTAGGAGAACCCCGTCGCCGAAAGCATCCGTTCGGGTGCTCGCGGCAGCGGTGTTCCGCCTTAGTTCACTTCGTCGACGGTATCGGGGGTGCGGCCGTCTACTAAAGTTTGCGACGAGCATTCGTTTTGGATGTCGGGAATCTTATTGAATTGCCCGACTTGATATTGAAAAGAGTTTTCGATAATGAGACTAAAATGCGGGGTTTATAATTGTTAGGCATGCGATGTCTAAGGGATTCATTTGATTAGGCATGCGATGTCTAAAGAGGTTACGGATTCCAACTGTTGTAGTTTTACACTTTCTTTTCTGTGGCCGTAAGTGTAATATGTGATATCGCCGGTTTCGTTGCTATATGTCAACGACAATTGGGATGCGCATATTTACTTACGTTGATGACATGTGATGTTATGTGTTGCTGGATATGTTATATTGGATCTTCGTGTTTGAATAGCCGGGGGTTTTTATGTGAGATGAGTGTTTTTCATTTTCATTCATGTAAAAAACTTGTATGTAATATTCTTTTATTGGGGCACTTCCAGGTTGCGGATGATGTCACCATTTGTATATTATTTACTTTTCCGCATTAGGATAGACCCAAGGAGGGGAGCACAAGTAACCGGGTTCTAGGGTCCAGTGGGAGACCATCTCGAGGAGTCGAGTCCGGGTCTCCTAACTCTAGAATTGGTAGGGTTGCTTGCCACTCTCGTAGGGGTCTAGGGGTGTGGGATTGGCTATTCATCACGACCGTGGAATCCGTGTTTTATACAGGCTCAAAATAAAACACGGACGTCCTAGTATATTCAATATTTCATATGATATTTTCTGCTGCGTTATCTGTGATGTGATCATGTGATATGTTCAGATAAATAGTATATAGTATATATGATATATTATATAGACGTTGCTTATGTTTTATACCCGCACTAGTCCTGCCTCGCTCTGCCGTTAGTTACCTAACCTAATGGTGCAGACGGGACATCGAGGTGAATGCTGATGGCATAAGTGTACGTTATATTTATCTGTGATGTTTAGGTGGACTTAAATGATGGGACTTCATTTATATGATTAATGAAAGAAAAGAAACCTAAAAGATGTTGTGGAATCGAATTTTCAAAAACAGGTAGCTACAGTTCTTGCTTTGCATTGCGGTGTTCCTTATAGAACATCCTGCACCTTATTCGATAAGGAAAGGGCCGAGATCCCTTCACCGGGAGTGACCCCTTTAGCAATAACTGGCAGATGCTACAACCCTCGGTTTGTCTTTTGATTTCTTCTATAGGTTTTGCTTTGCACAGCGGTATATATGATATATCCTGCACCTTATTCGATGAGGAAAGGGCCGACGATCCCTTCATCGGGAGTGACCCCTTTAGCAAAACTAGAAAAAGCCTAAAAACACTCCATTTTAAAATCATTTGATTCTACAACGATATCAAGTTCATTACACAATAGGTTTTCAGAAAAACCTGTCGTAGCCCTCCGTCATTTCAGATAAATCCTGCTTAGTATTCGTGCTGCGTTTGTTGACCTTGTCAAGGCGCAGTGTGCGGTAGCTGACCAGTATTTATCTGTTTATGCATATGATGCAGATTGTTTTAGGGTAGTCGTACGGCCTTGTTGACCTTGTCAAGGGTCGTGCGGGTGGGTTTGATACAATCAAGAAATGACGGGTTGAACTTGACTTACGGTCTATGGTTTGTTAACCTTGTCAAGATCATAGATCGTTTGGGGCAAAATATTATCGGGAATTTCAAGTGTTGAAATTTGCAATGAGATTGCATACCTTCTATGAGATAGTTGGATCCCGATACCCGCTGCGAGTAAGAGTTACTCCTGGGAGAGTTTTACACATTACAATTAGCCGATCAAGTAGGTGTCTAGAAAGGTGTCAACGGGGTTACGCCTCTGGGAAAACGAGGTTTACTTTAATTAGGTCCGTGCGAAAGCACGGGGAACCTCCCTCAAAGTACCGACACTGGCCTGGCTGAAAGATTGGCGAACTTGTAGCGTGTAATTAATCCCGGCTAGTCTTTCCTTTTAGGGTTTGAAGAAAGATTTGATAAAAACAGTGGGAGCCATCCTAATTAGATAAAATAATAACCAATCTGATCTTGCAAGAGCATACGCTGAGTGTTTTCTTCTCTCTCTCTCCAGGTAGCGACCATATCACGCCTTAATCAAGATAATAATACGGATATATTGACCGAACCCACTTGTTATACTGAGCTGGGGAACGTTGGTCCCGCTCCAACTTATAATTGTTATAAGACCGAGCAGGAAATAGGGGATTACCAGAATTCCCGTGCCGCCCAAACGAAGAAAGTGCATGAGATGCATCTCCTTCGGGTGTGTTCATTATAAAGAACTGTTTCTCAGTATCCTCTACGTCCTGGGTATTTGATACCGGATCAGGATCCCGCATATGTAATTTGTTACATGGGCTACAGAAAGGTAGAGAACTGAGAACGTGTGATAAGTTTCATGAGATAGAAAACGGTGCAAGTGTTGCAGCCAAGTCTGTTGGTCACTATCACCCTGTATTACCAGTACTTGATTCTGAACAAATGCTATTAGATACCGAACCTGATATACAAAATCATATCAATCTCTTTATTTATTAAAAGAGGGTATAATTTTGTATTGTTGAATATTGTTTTGAACGTTTCAAAAGTGGATCGGTTCAGGCACGTTATCTAAAAGCATTGACGTTCTAAATCAACTACAGTTCCTAGTATACAGAACATACACAAGAGGAAGAGTTCGGAATTGAACGGATCCTTCTTGAGGCATTGTAAACTAGGTCATATCAATGCGACCCGACTGGCTGAAGTTACATTTAGATGCATATTTAAATCAGTTTGAATTTACATCTTGTGAAACTTGCCGGTCATGTCACAAAGATAAGATGACCATAGCTTCATTTATTAGAAACAGAGAAAGAGTTAGTGAACTCTTGGGATTGATACATGTTGATGTATGTAAGGTCCCCTGTCTACACATGCCAGGACCGGTTATTTGTACTTCATTACATTCTCTGATGATCTCTCAAGATTCAGCCATATGTTCCTGTTGAAACATAAGTCCGAAGCTTTTGAGATATTCACAGAATATAAGTTAGAAGTAGAGAACCAAATTATAGGTATTATGTCCTATGATAAGATCAGGGAGGAGAATACTTGTGCATAGAATTCCTGGACTATTCTAAAGGAGAATGAGATTCTCTCTCCGTATTACTCCTCTGAATATACCACAGCACAACGGTGTATCGGGGCGGAGCAATCGCACCATATTAGATATGGTGTGCTCTATGATGAGTATTACTGAGTTACCTGTTTCTTTTAAGGGGTTATGCACTTGAGAAACTGCATGCCTATTGAACTGGGTTCGAATCAAATCAGTTTCCTACCACTCCATATAAGATATGGTATGGGAAAAGCCTATCTCTTAAGTGAGTTAAGATTTGGGATTGTCCGGCCTATGTCAAAAGCAAAATCCGGACAACATCGAGGCAGGGTTAGTTCTATAGAACTGGAAAGGTTCCAGCTATACAAACTGTAGCTGATGATTTGACAGAACTAAAGGATTCAACAGTCCCCGACGAACCTCAGCCTCTCCGCCGATCTAGTAGGGTTCATCATCCGCCCGAGAGATACTTCGGTTTCTCGATGACAGTAGGAGCAAGGATTGCATCATGAGATGATGACCCAACTAGTTTCGAACAGGCCATCAAGAGTAGGGACTCTGTAAGAATGGCTGGATGCTTAGCGATCTGAGATGGAATCCATGTACACCAACAAAGTATGGACTTTGGTTGCTATATCTGAAGGGTTAAATCCCCATCAGGAGCAAGTATATCTTGAGAAGATTACTTGGTGTAGATGGAAAAGTTGAGACTTTCAAAGCTAGACTTGTTAAAGGTTTTCGTCATCAACCAGGCGTGGATAATGATGAAACATTTTCCAGTGGCTATGCTTAAGTCCATCCGGATCCTACTTGCCATTGCTACATACCATGACTACGATATCTGGTGGTTGGGTGCCATGACTGCTTTTCTAAATAATGATTTAGAAGAGAACGTCTATAAGAACACAGCCAGAGGGCTTCGTATACAGTGGGAGCAGCGGAAACGTGTACAAGATGCTTTATAGGATAAAGCAGGTATCGCGGAGTTGGAACGTCTGTTTTGATATGGTAGTCAAAGAGTTTGACTTCATCAAAATGGTAGATGAACCTTGCATATACAAAAAGGTAGTAGGGAGTATGGTGATGATCCTCGTAGAGTACGTGGATGACATACTCTTGATAGGAAAGGAGTTTCCTATGCTACGCTCGGTCAATCTCCGCTTATCAAAAGGATTCTCCATAAAGGATCAAAGTGATACCTCCTAAATCCTGAGTTTTGATCTATGAGATAGAAGTAATTGGATGTTAGGATTCTCACTAGTTGTAGTGAGATGGTATCAATCGATCCTGGGGAAAATCACTGGAAAGGTTCCAAAGTGATAAGGACGACTGAATGTCGGTCACAGGCATTGTCTTTACCCTCAGTGGAGGGACGGTATGTTGGAAGAGTTCCAAGCTAGATACCGTGACATACTAGACGATAAAGGCTGGTAACATCGCTATTAATGATACTACCAAAGAGGCAGTTTGGGTGTATATTGGTTCATGAGATGAACGAAGTTCCTACCATTGTGTGACAATGGAAGTGTGGCATTGGCCCATGAACCCTAGTCCCATCAGTAACCCAGACATATTCTGAGGCAGCATCACCTGATCAAGGAGATAGTTAATCTCTAGGGTGATCGAGGTTTGGAGAGTAGACTCAGAGGACAACACGGCGGATCCACTCACAAAGGCCTTTTTCCCAGAGAGAGACTTTTATGGGATGGTTGAGTATGAGATACTATAACCACTGCTACAGATGGCCCTAGTGCAAGTGGGAGATTGTTAGTTATATGTACGCCCTAGAGGCCATTACTGTACATAGGATGTATATTGTAGTGGATGCTGGGACATATATAGGTAGGACTTTCTTGCTCGACATGATAGTACGCTATCTGTTTGCTCTTTATCTTAACATATATACTTTCTGTCTCTCTATTACATGTTGATAATGCCCTTAGGATGTGTGCTCGACTTCTAGGACTATGATGAAGATCATACTAGTGGGGCCTGGGTAGTCAATGAGTACATCCTTCAATGTTCCTAGTCGTGGGAATATCGAGATGGGGCATCGATATTCCAGAGTAGACTAGCGTATATCTTCTCGACCCATGTGATGGGCGATGGATGATCCCATATCCATTGGTGTTTAACATTAGAGATGATATACGGGTGCTCAGTAGAGACTGGGTACACTGGACGGACTCGCCGAGAACTCCCAGATGGTATTATACCTTACGTCAGATGGCAGTTCTCTGGTGACACTGGTACAGGTTAGTCTGTAGACCCGAGATCGTCATAGAGTCTTGTGTGATTCCCACTGTGCTTTGATTTCCACCTTACCACGTCCAAGAGGGCGTGCAAAACGGTGGTTTTTGGGTACAGTCCTGAATCACATGGAGGCAATGAGCGATAGGAGGGGATTCGTCTCTCCCGGTATAGGGAGTTGATGCTGTGCTGTGTTCGATTGGCTATAACCGGAAATCCCTGGCCAGGGTTGCTGAGATTTACTGGTAAGTGTTACCAGTAGTTTCTCGAACTGTTATAGACCTCATATCGACACGACTTATCGAGCTACTGGGGTCTGACGTTTACCACCCATAAGCGAGATATGCGACATATCAGACGACCAGACCGGACTGTACGGTAAGTGTTACTGATTTGATTCACAGGAGTTTGAGCGGGCTTGCTCATTGATCTTCTGATCGCTCAATACCCGGGTGGCCGTTACGTTTAGCAGACCGCTTGCGGCTTATGGGTGTTTGATATGATTATCGCCTACTGCCGGCGTATTGACGAGTTTTTAGAGTCCTACACAGAGGTTTCCTGGCTCAAGCGAAATGAAATAGGAGTGCATATGAGATATGTGCGGGACCGAGAATAATACCAGTATGTGATACTGAATTCTATTCTCGCGATTTGTATCATCGGACGGTTATATAAGATATAGCCGGGTTACCGAATCAAATGTTGATTCGATATATTGATACACTTGATATTAGTCGGTTATATGTTGTATGACCGGATCATTAAATCAAGTGTTGATTTAATGATTTAATATATAATTATATATTGGATATATTACTTTACATTGACTAGTATTGTTCACTTAAGATAGATTTTCTCACTTGATGTGCACACATTGTATATGTGATATATGTTTGTGCACTAATTTGTATCATGTTTGATGATACATGCAAACCTAGGTGTGTATATGCTTTAAACCATGTTTAGGTTAATGGTTAGGGTTTTAACTTAATTATTTATTTTATTTCATTTATTTTGGCAAGAAATAAAATGGTGGCTTTCTTTGGTTTTTACTTGAAGCTTCATGAAGTTTTGAAAAGTCTTAACCATTTTGTTTTTTCCTTAACCTAACCATTACACCTAAACCCTAGTTTATTCTCTACATGTGTTAACCTCACCCATGGTTGCATTATGATAAGCATCACTTGAATTTTCTTTTAAAAAGAATTCATTTTTTTTCTTTCTTCTTCTTCTTCGTCTTCATGAAGAAAAGAAAACCTTGCTAGAAAATTTCCAAGTGATGAAATCAAGTGAGAATTCCAAATCCAAGGTGAACCCACTTCCTATTTCTTCATCCTCTACCACTTGCCATGTTGTATAGGGTGTTTTCATCACAAGTTTCATGACCTAGTGAAGATGGAGCTTGAGTTTGAGTCGCCTCGACGTAGATCATCTTCGGCATCGATGTCAATGACCTAGCCCGATCATTTCTCCATTGAAACCAACGCTAGAGTCCGGGATCCCAATGATCGCAGCGGAAGGACGTCATCACGGAGCTAAAGAAGTGGAGGACCGGATTTACAAAGGTTGTAATCCCTTTCACTTGTAGTTAAGTTGTTAACTTGCTTGTTGTTTCGCCTTACTTCTAGTTAATGATCTCGCATTAGGGTTTCTCAGCACATAAATTTTTGAATTTGGCATGGTTGATCAGTTGTAGAACCTCATGGGTGTGCCTAGGAACCCTACAAGAGCCGCTTGCAGTCTGTGGTTAAACCCACTGCCAGCGTAGTGTCGAGTCTTTAGAGTCCCACACAGAGAGTTTCCCTGCTTCGGGCGAAACGATATAGAGGTCGTATGGTTTTACGACAGGGTTCGGACACATACGTGTTTTTACGCACGTACGATGTTCGGACAGTTTATACTAGCAGGCTTTGGTTTAAGCCATATTCTAGTATTGGATTATTGGATTTATATAGTCTCAGTATTTCCGTGTTTTCACGGATAGGAGGGGCATTCTCGTAATTAGTCGAGAAGCTTCTAGAAGATTGATGAGTTGGAGGCTTAGGTGGAAATTGCATTAAATGGATTAATGACACATGGTGTGATTCATCCAAATGAGTTAATGAAGCATTTATTGCTTAATGACTCATGAGGTAATTCACACATAGTGAGTTAATGAAGTATGGTTGATATTATCATATGTTATTCATTTAATAATTATCATGCTTCATATATATTCACAAATGAGATATTATTCATATCATTCTCACTCTTACCTTCTCTCTCCTCAAGTTCTCTCTCTTCAAAGAACTAACCCTAACCTCTCATGTGTTGAGATCTAAGGGTTAGCAAGACTAATAGATCCCTAATCCTCTTCTATATCCTCTTGGTTACCTTGATTAGCACTCATAGCAACCTAGTTACCTCAAGTGAGAGGTTAAAGCTTGGAGAAGTAGCTCTCGGGTGGATCTTCTATCACAACGAGGAGGCCAACGAGGAGGTGGTCAACGAGAACAAGAAGGACTTGATTCATTAGGTATAATCATCTATCATAGTAGCTAATCACTTCTAGATAGTTGTTAGTTAGGCTTTAGCAAAGATCTGTAAAGTTAGTCGATGTTAGTTTAAACAAAATGATTGTTTTACCTATTCCGCCTCCCCGCATCATGTGGGGTGTCTAACGTTGACTTACAGTCTCTTCGTCTGATATATTGCATATCAAGTGTAGTGATGGAATCGTCAAGCCCTAGTAACTTAATAAGTCATGCCGATATGGACTATGACCGGTCGAGAAACTACTGATAACACTTATCAGTAAATCTCATCAGCCCTGGCCAGGGACTTCGAGTCAAAGCCAATCGCGCACAGCACAACATCAACTCCCAATACCGGGAGAGACGAAACCCCTCCTATCGCTCAATGCCTCCATGTGTCTCGGGACTGTACCCAAAAGCCACCTGTTTGCACGACTCAGTAGAGTCGTGGTAGGGTGGAAATCAAAGCACAGTGGGAGAACACACAAGACTCTATGATGATCTTGGGTCTACAGACTAACATGTACCAATGTCACCTGAGAACTGCTATCTGACGATAGATATAATACCATATAGGAGTTCTCGGTGAGTCCGATCAGTGTACCCAGTCTCCACTGAGCACCCGTATACAATCTTAGATGTCACAACACCAATGGATATAGGATCATCCATCGCCCATCATATGGGTCAAGAAACGTATACGCTAGTCTACTCTGGAATATCGATGCCCTGTCTCGATATACCCTCGACTAGGAACATTCTAGGATATGCTTATAAACTACCCATGCCCCACTAGTATGATCTCCATCATAGTCATGGAAGTCAAGCAGATATATTAAGGGCTTTATCAACATGTATTAAATGAATAGTATAACATAATTAAGTAAACATGTTTAGATAAAGTACAACCAGATAGCTTACTATCATGTCGAGCAAGAAAGTCATATGTATATATATATATATACATGTCCAAGCATCCACTATACATGTAATAGCCTCTAGGGCATACATATATCCAACACCTAGTCATAGGATTATTTAGACAGGGCATCGATACTCCAGAGTAAACTAGTGTATACGCTTCTCATCCCAGCAGGGGAGATGGTCTGTCCTACAACCATTAGTACGTCATAATGGAGATAGTATGCAGGTGCTCATTGGGTTATAAGTACACTGGACAGGACTCGAAGGGAGCTGCTGGTGGGTATTATACCTATCATCGGGTAGCAGTTGCCAGGTGACATAAGTACAGCTTAGTCCGTCGACTTGACACTGCTACTTCGCCTCGAGTGTGTTCCCACTGTTCTTAGATTACTACCCTACCACGGCTCAAAGGGGTTATGCAAACAGGTAGTAGTTGGGGGCAGTCCCGAAGCACTTGGAGGAAGTGGCGGTTAGATAGGATTCATCTCTCCCGGTATTGGGGGTTGATATCGCGTTGTGTTCGGAAAGCCATTACACAAAGTCCCTGGCCAGGGAAAGCGAGATTTACTGGTAGGTACTCCAGTAGTTTCTCAGGGTGTTTTGAGCTACACCCCGACACAACTTATTGCGCTATTAGGGGTCTGATGGTTACCACCCCTAGGCCCGATATGCGATACTCTTACACGAACAGACTGAACTGTACGGAGATTATCACAGATAGGCTCAGTAGGAGTTCGGATGAGTTTTCTCATCGGCCTTCTTATCTACAGATACCTGCGTAGCCGTTACGTGCAGCTAATACCGTTGACGGCTTGTGGTTAAATCCACTACCAGCGTAGTATCGAGTCTTTAGAGTCCCACACAGAGGGTTTCCCTACATTGGGCAAAAGATGTAGAGGTCGTATGGTTTTACAACAGGGTTCGATCACGTATGTGTACTTGTGCACGGATGATTATTCGGACAGATAATACTAGTGGGCTTTGGTTTAAGCCGAATCCTAGTATTATATTGATGAATTATTTTCGTCTCTTTGTATTAGTATTTTCGGAATACGGATACGGGTATGTATATACGGATGAGGGGCATTCTTGTAATTTACTCAAGATAGCTTCTGGAAGAAGACACCTCATTTTGTATTTAATCTTTTGATTAAAAGATAAATGAGGTGGAGGAAATGAGGTGTATGTTTTCATTAAATAAGGCATAGCTACTTGATGACTCATGGCATGACTCACTCGATGACTCATGAAGCATGCTTGATATTTTGGTGAGATATTTTCTTATGCATTATTGGTATGCTTCATTAGTCAACAAGAGTGAGCTATCTTCATTCACTTATTATTCTACACTCTCTTTTCTTCAAGCTCACTTCTTCTTCCTCTAACCCTAATGTCTCATTGTTGAGATACCTGGGGTATTGAGACACAAAGCAATCTATCTTCACTCTCTATATTATCTAGGACATCTAGTTTAGAGAACTAGGTGCCTTAGTTACCTCGGATTTGAGGTTGGAGCTCGGACTATAGACTCTCGGGTGGATCGTCCTTGACTTAAGAGGACCGACGAGGAGGCCCGATCCATATACGATCCGAGGAGCCTATGACGAGGAGGAGGACAGCAAGAAGACCCGAAGGGCATGGTTCTGTGAGGTATAACTTTCTATCCGAGTAGTTAACCTCATACAGTTTTTCTAGTTAGGGTTTAGTATCGATCCTGGAGTTCAAGTCGGTGTTGCGAAGCATAGAAAAATCGTTTTTTGCATATTTCGCCTCCCCACAAGTGCGTGAGGAGCGCGACATCGACTTACAACAACATTGCATTATGTTGGGCTTTAATCATGCGGGTTGGGTCGGATAATGACCACTGCTATTAACTGAATCATTCGCAACCCAATAGAAACAATAATAAAAGAATTTTACCACAAGATACCAAACTATATAGTATAAATGTATTAAGGTGTTACATTATACCCAACTACAAAATAATTTCGTCCTCGAAATTCACGGAACAGGGAAAAGACAAGAAGATACAGATCTAAGAAAAGAGGTGTGGAAACTTCTGTTGAATCTCGTCTTCACGTTCCCAAGTGGATTCTCCATGCGAACGATTCCCCTATGAAACGAGTACCGGGGGATTAATTATTCTTGAGAACCTTTTCTCTTCGATCCACAATAGCCGTTGGTCGCTCTTTATACGTTAAATTATCTCTTACTGTCAGTTTCGAGTGATCTAGGACATGCGTCTCATCTTAAACATACTTATGGAGTTGAGATAAATGAAACACGTCATGAACATCCGCCAAGGATGGTGGTAAAGCCAATCGATAAGCTACCTCTCCAACAATCTCGATGATATCGAAAGGCCCTACGAATCGAGGACTAAGCATGCCTCGACTACCAAATCGGATTACTTCTCTAGTCAGTGATATCTTTAAGAACACAAGATCACCAACCGCAAACTCCAAAAGTCTTCTTTCAGTATTAGCCCAACTTTTCTGTAGATCGTGTGCCACCTTCATATGATTTCGGATCATGTTAACTTTCTCCGCCATTTGCACAATAAGATCCGGTCCCAGCAATCTTCTTTCTCCAACATTGTCCCAACAAACAGGAGAGCGACACATACGAACATATAATACTTCGAATAGAGCCATCTGTATAGTCACCTGAAAACTATTATTGTATGAAAACTCTACTAAGTGCAAATGATCCTCCCACGAACCCTTGAAGTCTAACCTGCATGCACTCAACATATCTTCAAGAGTTTGGATCGTTCTTTCAGACCGGTCATCTATCTGAGGATGATAGGCCATACTAAATATCAAGAGAGTTCCCAAACATTCCTATAGACTCCTCCAAAAGTGTGATAGAAATCGAGTATCACGATCGGAAACGATGCTCACGGGTACTATATGCAATCTCACAATCTCCTGCATGTACCGCTCTACCAAAGCCTCTGTCGACTGACCAACTCGAAATGGAATGAAATGAGATGCCTTGGTCAATCGATCGACAATCATCCAAACTGCGTTATTGCCCTTTGGACTCCGTGGTAAAGCTGTCACAAAATCCATGGTTAAATGTTCCCACTTCCATTGAGGAATCGGAACTGGTTGCAAAAAACCAGCTACCCTTTGATATTCAGCCTTGAGTTGCTAACACACCAAACACTTCGATACGTAGCGAGCAATCTCCCTTTTCATGCCTTCCCACCAGAAATGTTGTTGCAGATCTCTATACATCTTTTTGCCACCCGGATGTACTAAATACGCAGAACTATGAGCTTCCTTCTTGACTTCTTCACGAACATCTCCTTAAGGCACACTTCCATATCGTAATGAACCATCTTCATGAATCAACAAATCTGTTCGAAGTCCCGCTTCTACTTATTCTTGAAACTTTTGCAATCTTGGATCGTATGACTGTGCTGCTTTGATGTTATCGATCAAGGATGACTGTACTTGCAACTGCATCAACTATCCCGAAGAATCTGTAAGTACAATCTCCAATTCGAAACTCTGAAGATCAACTGTAATCTTCTTCTGTACAGTCAATATTCGTATTGCTGGAAACCGAATTAGAGCATTCGGCACTACATTAACTTTCCCCTGATGGTATTTTAGATCAAGATCATAGTGAGCCATCAGCTCTAACCATCTACGTTGCCTCATATTGAGCTCTTTCTATATGAACACATAATTTAGGCTCTTGTGATAGGTAAATACTTCTACCCTTTCACCCAATAAGTAGTGTCTCCAAATCTTCAAAGCAAAAATCACTGCTGCTAGCTCCAGATCATGAGTTGGATAGTTCTTCTCAAGAGTTTTCAATTGTCTCGAAACATAGGCTATGACCTTCCCACGCTGTATTAGAACACATCCCAAGCCTTTCCCAGATGTGTCGCTATGAATAACTAGCCCTCCAGAACCATCCGTCATTGTCAGAATAGGAGCGGAGGTCAATTTTTGCTTCAACGCTTCAAAAGCTGATGCACACTTCTCAGTCCATACGAACGGTTCCTCCTTTCATGTTAGCTTGGTCAATAGTTCTGCTATTTGGGCAAAGTTCTTCACAAAACTTCTATAGTTGGCTCTATCATGTATGCGATATTATATACTAGACCGGATGTACCTTACTCACTAGGTGTAGTGAGCAGGTATCAATCAGATCCTGGGGAAAACCACTGGACAAATATGAAGAACATTCTTAAGTACTTGAGAAGGACTAAAGAAATGTTCTTGGTGTATGGTAACGGTGAACTCTAGGTGGAGTCCTTTAACGATTCGAGATTCCAGAGTGATAAGGACGGCAGTAAGTCGGTCTCGGATTTTTTCTTTACCCTCAACGGAGAGGCGGTGTGTTGGAAGAGTTCCAAGCAAGACAACGTAGCAGACTCGATGATGGAGGCTGAATACATCGCTGCCAACGATGTTGCCAAAGAAGCTGTCTGGATGAAGAAGTTCATTACTGAGCTTGGTGTGGTTCCATCCATTGAGCATCCAATACCTGTGTATTGAGATAACAATAGAGCTGTGGCTTTGGCTAAGGAACCCAGGTCCCATCAGAGATCCAGACATATTCTGAGGCAGTATCATCTGATCATGGAGATAGTAGATTGTCGGGAGATCGAGGTCAGGAAAGCTGACACGAAGGACAACGTAGTGGATCCACTCATAAAGGCCCTCCCCCAGATACAATTTGAGAAACTTTTTGGGATGTTGGGTATGAGATACTACAACACATGGCCTTAGTGCAAGTGGGAGATTGTTAGTTATATGTATACCCTAGAGGCCAGTATTGTACATGTGATGTATATTATAGTGGATGCTTGGACATATATATAGAGAGGACTTTCTTGCTCGACATGATAGTATGCTATCTGGTTACTCTTTATCTTAACATGTTGACTGGTATTCTTTACTGTCTTGCTCTCACATGTTGATAAAGCCCTTAGGATATGTACTTGACTACTAGGATTATGATGAGATCATACTAGTGGGGCCAGGGTAGCCCACAAGTACATCCTTTAATCAGTTCCTAGTCGTGGGAATATCGAGACCAGGGCATCGATATTCCAGTGTAGACTAGTGTGTACGTTTCTTTTCCTTTAGAGGGCGATGGTTGATCCAACAACCATTGGTGTGTGATATCAAAGATTGTACACAGGTGCTCATTGGAGAAAGGGTACACCGAACAGGACTCGCCGAGGACTCCTATGTGGTAGTATACCTATCGTCAGATAGCAATCCTCTGGTGATACTGGTACAGGTTAGTCTGTAGACCCGAGATCGTCATAGAGTCTTGTGTGGCTCCCACAGTTCTTTGATTTCCTCCCTGCCATGGCTCAAAGGAGTCATGCAAACAGGTGGATTTTGGGTATAGTCCCGAGTCACATGGAGGCAATGAGCAATAGGAGGGGTTTCGTCTCTCCCGGTATCGGGGGTTGATGTTGCGCTATGCTCAATTGGCTATAACTGGAACTCCCTAGCCAGGGCTGCTACTCAGATTTACTAATAAGAGTTATCAGTAGTTTCTCGAACCGTTATAGTCCAGACATCGACATGACTTATCACGTTGCTGGGGACTGACGTTTACCACCCCTAGACATGATATGAAACATATCAGACGAAGAGACCGGACTGTATTGTAGTGTTGCTGATAGGCTTCATGGAGAGTATGGACGACCTTTCTTGTTGATCTTCATATCGCTCAATACCCGGGTAGCCGTTATGTCCAGCTAGTACCGCTGACGGCTTGTAGGTGATTGATGTGATCATCACCTGCTGCTGGCGTATTGACGAGTCTTTAGAGTCCCACACAGAAGTTTCCTAGTTCGAGCGAAATGAAGTAGGGCACATATGTTGATATGTGCGTAGGCCTGATTAAATATGAGTATGTGATACCGTATTATAATCTGGAAATTATCTAATGTCGGTCAGGTTATATGTGATATAACCGGATTATCGAATCAAGTGTTGGTTTGATAATGTGATAATCAGATTAATGATATTAGTCGGTTATATATGATATAACCGGATTATTAGATCAAGTGTTGATTTAATAATGTGATATATATTATATGTGATATAATTATATCTTAACTAATATCATTAGCTCACAAATTATTCTTCATTATAAATATATTAATATATATATATGATATATGATATATATATATATATAATAATGAACCATGGCATATGAATTTCTATTTTATGAAAATAGAAATAAGGTGGAAAATGAGAGCATGGTTGCAAGCATGGGAGTTATATTTGTTTATTTATCTTGATCCACTATTCAAGCATGGTTGCAATTTTATATTTCAAAATTCCATGCTTGAATGAGTGGGGATCAAGAGTTGTCATTCATTCTTTGCCCATTCTCAACACAGAGCCATTTGAGTTTACTCTCATCATTTTTCATTCTCTTCATGCCTTACTTAAGCTCTTGCTTCCTCTTACTCTCTACAATTTTCTTCACCTCACTTCCAAGTTCAAACCCTCACATGTGATGTGAATCATTGAAATTGTAAAAATCCTAGTGAGAAAATTAAACCCCTACTTCACCATCACACATTGGATTAGAAATTTGATGTGGAGCGTTGCCTTCACTAATGAGATTAGTGTAGGGTTAGCTTGAGCTTGTGGACTTTGGGTGGATCGTCTTTGGCACAAAGATCATGAAGGTGGTTCGTTCAACTCGATGGGGAGCCAAGTGGAGTCGCGTGGACCACAACCTGGAGCTATTGAAGAGAAGGACTCGAACTACAAAGGTTGTATGCTCTTTTCTTCTCCTTAGTTCATCACATCACAAAGGAAAACCCTAATAATCTAGTAAAGATCTTGTTAGTCTAACTTAGCACCTAATAAAAATTAAATTTTGGCATGCTTGATGCCTCTAGAACCTCATGGTGGTGTTAAGGTAGACTTCCACAAGAAGCGTATACGCTAGTCTACTCTGCAATATCGATGCCATGTCTCTATACACCCACGACTAGGAACAATTAAAGGATGAAATTGTGGACTACCCTAGGCCCACTAGTATGATCTCCATCATAGTCCTAGTAGTCAAGTACACATCCTAAAGGCTTTATCAACGTGTGGGAGCAAGACAGTATCACAATACAAGTCTACATGTTAAGATAAAGAGCAACCAGATAGCATACTATCGTGTCGAGCAAGAAAGTCCTCTCTATATATGTCCAAGCATCCAATATAATATACACTCATGTACAATAATGGCTTCTATGGCATACATATAACTAACAATCTCCCACTTGCACTAAGGTCAGTTGTTGTAGTATCTCATACCCAACATCCCGAAGAGTCACTCAAATTGTATCTAGGGTATGGCCTTCGTGAGTGGATCCGCCGTGTTATTCTTCGTGTCAACTCTCCTGACCTCGATCTCCCGGCGATCAAATATCTCCCGGATCAGGTGATACCACCTCAGAATATACCTGGATCGCTGATGGGACCTGGGTTCCTTGGCCAAAGACACTGCTCCATTGTTATCACAATACAAAGGTATTGGATGCTCGATGGATGGAACCACACCAAGTTAAGTTATGAACTTCTTCATCCAGACAGCCTCTTTGGCAGCATCGTTGACAGCGATGTATTCAGCCTCCATCGTCGAGTCTGCCACGGTTTCTTACTTGGAACTCTTCCAACAAACTGCCCCTCCATTGAGGGTGTAGACAAAACCTGAGACCGACTTAGAGTCGTCCTTATCACTCTGGAAGCTCGAATCGGTAAAGGACTCCACTTGGAATTCACCGTTACCATACACCAAGAACTTTTCTCTAGTCCTTCTCAAGTACTTAAGAATGTTCTTCACAGCTGTCTAGTGATTCTCTCCAGGATCTGCTTGATACCTACTCACTACACCAAGTGAGTATGCTACATCGGGTCTGGTACACAACATCGCGTACATGATAGAGCCTACTACCGAAGCATAGGGTATCCCTTGCATGCGAGCCCTCTCCAAATCAGTTTCGGGAGACATCTCTTTGGAGAGAGTGATTCCTGAGATCGTGGGTAAATTCCCATGCTTGGAATCTTCCATACTAAACCTCTTTAATATGGTGTCAATGTACCTGAATTGGGACAATCCCAACATCCGTTTAGATCTATCTCTATAGATCTTAATCTCCAAGATGTAGAAGGCATCACCTAGATCTTGAAATTCGACCCTAGCACCACCATGAGGTTTTAGTAGCATCAAGCATACCAAATTTTAATTTTTATTAGGTGCTAAGTTAGACTATACAAGATCTTTGCTAGAATATTAGGGTTATGTTTCGATATCAAGAAAACTATATGAAATGAAAGATGGATATACCCTCGTAGATCGAGTCCTGTACTTCACATGCTCCATGTAGTTGTCCCGCGACTCCACTAGGCTCCACTTGAGGCTTTGGACGAGATTCCCCCGATGACCTTCGTGCCGAAGATGAACCACGTGAAGTCCCTCCACTTCAAGCTACCTCTACACTAAACTCTTTAGCGTAGTAAACACGCTACACTCGATCGCTTGTCAAGTGTAAGATAGTGAAGTAGGGGATGTTAAAATCTCACAAGTTTGTATTCAAGCTTCATGTTTCACATCACATGTGAGGGTTGAAGCTTGAACTATAGCAATTGAGGAAGAAGAAGAAGCTAGAGAGCAATCATGGGAGCAACTTATGAAAATGGCTAAGTGTTGAGAATGAGAAAAAAATGAATGGCAACTCTTAACCCCCACTCATTCAAGCATGGAATTTTGCAATATAAAATTGCAACCATACTTGAATAGTGAGTCAAGAGGAATAAACAAATATAAATCCCATGCTTGCAACCATGCTCTCATTTTCCACCTCATTTCGATTTTCACAAAATAGAATTTTATGCCATGCTTCATTATTATATATATATATATATATCATGAAGAATAATTAGTGAGCTAATGATATTAGTTAAGATATAATTATATCACATATAATGTATATCACCGTCAAGAATCTCTTTTGTCCTTCTCAAGCACTTACGAATGTTCTTCAGCTGTCCAGTGTTTTTCCAAAAGATCTTTTCAATACTTATTCACTACACCTAGTGAGTAAGCTACATCTGGTCTGGTACATAACATCGCATACATGATTGACCCGTCTGCCAAAGTATAGGGTATCCCTTGTATACGACCCATATCCAAATCAGTCTCGAGAGACATCTCTTTGGAGAGAGTGATTCCTGAACAAGCGGGTACAATACCACGCTTAAAATCATCCATACTAAACCCCTTTAGCATGGTGTCTATGTACCTGGATTAGGACAATCCCAAATCCATTTAGATCTATCTCTATAGATCTATATCCCCAGGATGTAGGAGACATCAGTTAGATCTTTCATGGAGAACCTGTGCGATAAGAGATGCTTGACCGAGTGTAGCATAAGAAGACCATTTTCTATCAAGAGTATGTCATCCGCGTACAATACAAGGAAAACAACCATACTCTCTACAACTTTCTTATTTATACATGGTTCATCTATCTTTTTGATGAAGTCAAACTCTTTGACAGCTTCATTAAAACAGATGTTCTATCTCCGCGATGCCTGCTTCAACCCGTAGATGGATTTAAGCAGCTTGCACATGCTTCCGCTGCTCCCGCTTACTACGAAGCCCTCTGGCAGTGTCATATACATGCTCTCTTCTAAATCACCATTTAGAAAAGCGGTTTTGATGTGCAGTCTGCCAGATTTTGTAGTCATGGTATGCAGTAATGGCAAGTAGGATCCTGATGGACTTAAGCATGGCTTTGAAAGTCTCAACTTTTCAATCTACACCATATTATCTTTCTCAAAGATCCTCTTGCTTCGATGGGTTTTACCCCTTCAAGAGCAACATCCAAAGTCAATACTTTATTGGTGTACATGGATACAATCTCAGATCGCATAGGATCCAGCCATTTCACATAGTCTCCACTTGTGATGGACTACTCGAAACTAGTTGGGTCATCATCTACATGATGTAATCCTCGCTCCCACTTTCTACGAGAAAACCATAGTATCTTTCAGGTGGATGAGGAACTCAACTAGATCTGCGGAGTGGCTGCGATTCGTCGGGGACTGTTGAATCCTCCGGTTCTAACAAAACGTCAGTTATAGTTTGTGTTTGCTGGAACTACTTCCAGTTCTACCTCATCGCCACTAATTTCCTCAATAAGAAATTCCTTTTCTAAAAAGGTGACATGTCGAGAAAACAAAAATACCTTTTGCTCCTCAGTGTGGTAGAAGATATATCCTCGCGAATGTTTGGGATATCCTACAAACTTGCATAGAACTAACCTTGTCTCGAGCTTGTCCGGATTTTGCTTTTCAACATAGGCCGGACAACTCATATCTTAACTCGTTTAAGAGATGGTCTCTTCCCATTCCATATCTCATATAGAGTGGTAGGCAACGGATTTAATCGGAACTCTATTCAATAGGTATGCATCTTCTCTAGTGCATATCCCTGAAATGAAAAAGGCAACTCAGCAGTACTCATCATAGAGCGCACCATATCTCATAGGGTGCGATTCCTCGACCCTGATATACCGTTGTGCTGTGGTGTATACGGAGGAGTAAACTGAGAGAGAATCTCATTCTCTTTTAAATATTCTCGAAATTCCATGCTCCAGTATTCTTCTTCCCGATCATATCGATGGATTTGAATACCTTTACCCATCTGGTTCTCATCTTCATACTTATATTCCTTGAAATTCTCAAAAGACTCAGATTTGTGTTTCAACAAGAACACATGTCAGTATCTTGAGAGAACATCGGTGAATGTAATAAAGTACGCGGAACCATCCCTGGCATATGTAGACATAGGACTATATACATCACTATGTATCTGTCCAAGAATTTAGTAGCCCTATCTCCGTTTCCAGTAAACGGAGATTTGGTCACCTTGGTCTTTGAGACATGACTGGATAGTTTCATAAGATGTTAATTCGAAGGGATTCAAATATGCATCCTTATGGAACTTTAGCTAATATTGTTTCATTGATATGACCCAGTCTACAATGCCACAAGAAGACTTCGTTCATTTTTGAACTGTTCCACTTATGTGTTCTCTGTACGTTTAGAACTGTAGTTTGATTCAGAACGTGTACACTGTTATACAACGTACCTTACCCAATCAACACTTGATTTAGGAAAATATTCACAATATTATTGGTACGAAATAACAGTCGCTAAGAATCAATGTATTACCTGTTGGTAACACCAGGTGATATCTGCCAACTGCTTTGGCTGCAACAATTGCACCATTCTCTACTACTAGAGACATATCACCTTTTCTCAGTTCTCCACCAGTCACTAGCCCATGTAAAAAATTACATGTGTGGGATCCTGATCCGGTATCCTATATCCAGGACGTAGAGTAAACTGAGAAACAGTTCTTGGTAACGAACACACCCGAAGGCAATGCATCAACAAGCTTATTCTTCATTTGGGTGGCGTGGGAATCCGTATATTCCTCTTATTCCTTTCTCAGACTTATGACAATCATAAGATAGAGCAGAACCTAGCCCGGTATAATAAGTAGGTTCGGTCAATACATCCATATTATTATCTTGATTAAGGCATTTCATTGGCCGCTACCAGGGGAGAGAGAAAGATAATCACTTTGCATGCGCTCTTTGCAAGATTAGATTAGTTATTTTATCTAATCAGGATGGCTCCTACTGTTTATATCAAATATTCCTTCAAACCCTAAAAGGTAAGATTAGTCGGGATTAATTACACCCTACAGGTTTTCCAATCTTTCGGCCAGGCGGGTATCGGTACTCCGAGGGAGGTTCCCTGTGCTTTCTCATGGACCTAATTAAAATAAACCTCATTTCCCTAAAGGAATAACCCCATTGACACATTTCTAGACACCTATTGGATTAGCTAATTGTAAAGTGCAAAACTCTCCCACGAGTAACTCTTACTCGCAGTGGGTATCGGGATCCAACTATCATATAGAAGGTATGCAATCTCATTACAAATTTCAACACTTGAAATTCCCGATAATGGTTTTTACCCCTAGCTTCCTATGACCTTGACGGAGGTCAACAAACCATAGGCTGCTAGTCAAGTTCAACCCGTTCATTTCTTGATTGAATTAAACCTACCTGTACGACCCGTGATGGAGGTCAACAAGGCCGTACGACTACCCTAATCCAATCGCATCACATGTTGCAGATAAGCACTAATCAGCTACCGCACACTACGCCTTGACGGAGGTCAACAAACGCAGCACGAATACTAAATAGTACTTATCTGAAATGACGGAGGGCTACGCAGATTTTTAGGAAAACCATGAGCGTAATGAACTCGATATCGTTGTAGAATCTAGTGATTTATAAAAGGAGTGTTTTTTAGGGTTTTGCTAGTTTCGCTAAAGAGGTCATTCTCGGTGAAGAGATCTCGGCTATTTCCTCATCGAATGAGGTGCAGGATATTCAGGAATACCACTATGCAAAGCAAAAACTAGAGAAGAAATCAAAAGACAAAACCAAGTGAGTTGTAGCATTTACTAGTTTCGCTAAAGAGATCACTCCCGGTGAAGGGATCTCGGCTCTTTCCTCATCGAATGAGGTGATGGATATTCATCAAGGAATACCACTGTGCAAAGCAAAAACCAGAGCTACCCTTTTGAAAATTTGATTCTACAACATCTTTAGGTTTCTTTCTTTTCATTAATCTCATTAATGAAGTCTCATAAATTAATGTTTCCAAAACATTACAGAAAAATGAAACGAAAATAGAACGTACGCTTATGTCATCCGCATTCGCCATTGGGCCCCGTTATGCACCGTTAAGTTACTTAACTATCGACATAGCGGGGGCTGGACTAGCGCGGGTGCAAAACATAAGCAACGTTTATTATATATCATATATATAATATTACATTCGTCTCACGCAATTATATGATCAGCATCACAGAATCAAGCAGCAGAAGCAACATATGAAATATTGGATATACTAGGATTTCCGTGTTTTAAATTTAGCCAGTAATGTAAAACACGGATTCCACGTTCATGATGAATAGCCAAACCCACATCCCTAGATCTCTACGAGAGCGGCAAGTAACCCTGCCAATTCTATAGTTAGGAGACCCGGCCTCAACTCCTTGAGATGGACTCCCACTGGACTCTAGAACCCGGTTACTTGTGCTCCCCGTCTTGGGTCTATCCTAATGCGGAAAAGTAAATAATATACAACAATGGTGACATCATCCTCAACCCAGATGTGTCCCAATAAAAGAATATTACATACAAATTTTACATGAATGAAAATTGAAAAACTCTCATCTCACATAAAAAAAACCCCGGCTATTCTATCACGACTGTCCAATAAAACATATACACAAGAAACACATAACATCTCATGTCATCAACATAAGTAAATACGCGTATCCCGAAACTCGTTGACATATAGCAACCAAATCGGGATACCCCACATATTACACTTACTGTCACAAAAAAGAAATTGAAAAACTACAATAATTAGAATCCGTAATATCGTTAGACATTATAAACCCAGAATATTTCATATTCCGAATTTCATGCCTAACTTATAAAACTTGCATTTTAGTCTCAAATTGAAAACACCTTTCAATTGGTTGTCGGATAATTCAACAAGATTCCCGACTTAGTGATCGCATACAATACGCAATTGCGACGGAGTTTTGATCCGAATCAAAACTTCAAGGCAATCTATCAATTGAGACTAAACGGCTAGATTTACAATATACTAACTAGTTTTCATAAAACTAATTAATCTGGATTAAAATAATTGTATCACACATCACAAAGCTTGTAAAGTAACCACGACATTAGAATTCCGCACGCAATTAGCAGACTAAACCAATTTTTCCAAGACATGAAAAATCCAGTGAGCTAAAGTTCCAAAACTGATCGTTTGAAGCCAATCCGGGAGTCGAAACGAACGCGAAGCCCGCCAGAATCTTCGTGGAGGCGAAGATACCAAAATTAACTATCAAATGGGGAGCCTCAGGGAGGTACCCACTATAAGTCGATGTCACACACCCCACGTGTTCGCGGAGAGGCGGAGTTTGCAAAAAATGATTTTTATAAGCTTCGTAACAATGACTAAACTCCAGGATCGATACTAAACCCTAACCAACATTCTAGCAAAGAGGTTTAACTACTATGTGTGAGTGTTATACCTCAAGTTCATGCTGTCCTTCACCTCCTCGCTGTCCTTCTCTAAGTCGTGAGCTCCTTGAACTGAGAACGGAATGCACCTCCTCTTCGTCTTCTCCAAATCGTAGAAGATCCACCCGAGAGATCCTACTTCGAGCTTTAACCTCTAACTTGAGGCAACTAGGTCACTTGGTGTGCTAAACTAAGTAGCCTAGGATGTTTAGAGAGTGATGAGGAGTCTAGTAGTCTCATAAACCCTAAGATTCTCAACTCATGAGATAGTTAGGGTTTGAGATGAGAAGGAGAAAGCTTGAAGAAAGTGAAGAAAGGAAAGTATCTGTAGATTTTCTTTTGTGAAAAGAATTGAGTGTAATGAGCTAGAGTTTTAGCATTTAAACCATGAGAAAATATCTAACAAATATCTAAGTCAACAAATGCCAAATGAATCCAAGATGGTCAATGCAAACCCTTAATTTCATTTCACCAAAATACCACAAAGTTTTCCTCTCTCAAATCCTCCACCTCACTAAAGAATTTATCATAAAAGAGAAACCCTAATTTGAGGTGTTATTATCCAAAAGTAATCTTGATCAAATCACAAGAATGCACCTCTCATCCGTATATACATACGCGTATCCGTATTCCGAGAAACACGAATACAATGAGACAAAACTAATCCAATAATCATATACTAGGATCTGGCTTAAACCAAAGCCCACTAGTAATATCCCCCCGAACATCATATGCGCACAAGTACACATATGTGATCGAACCCTGTCGTAAAACCATACGACCTCTACATGTTTCTCCCGAAGCTGGGAAACCCTCTGTGTAGGACTCTAAAGACTCGACAGTACTCTGGTAGTAGGTTTAACCATAAGAGCGTCAGCGGCACTAGCTGTACGTAACAGCTAACCAAGTATCTATCGATAAGAAGGTCGATGAGCAAACTCATCCGTACCCCTACTGAGCCTGTCTGTGGCAATCTTCGTACAGTCCGGTCTGTTCATCTAAGAGTGTCGCATATCGGTCCTAGCGGGCGGCAAGCGTCAGACCCCTAATAGTGCAATAAGTCGTGTCGGAGTGCGGCCAAAAACACCCTGAGAAACTACTGGAATCCCTACCAGCAAATCTCACTTGCCCTGGCCAGAGACTTTGTGTAATGGCTTTCCGAACACAGCGCAACATCAACCCCCAATACCGGGAGAGAAAAATCTTATCTAACCGCCACTGCCTCTAAGCGCTTCGGGACTGCACCCAACTACTACCTGTTTGCATGACTCGACAGAGCCGTGGTAGGGTAGTAATCTAAGAACAGTGGGAACACACTTGAGGCGAAGTAGCAGTGTCAAGTCGACGGACTAAGCTGTACTCATGTCACCTGGCAACTGCTACCTGACGATAGGTATATTACCAACCAGCAGTTCCCTACGATTCCGTCCAGTGTAACTCATAACCCAATGAGCACCTGCATACTATCTCCAGTACAACATACTTATGGCTGTGGGACAGACCATCTCCCCTGCTAGGAAGAGAAGCGTATACACTAGTCTACTCTGGAGTATCGATGCCCTGTCTCGATAATCCTGCGACTAGGGACCTGTGTAAGGATGTGCTTGTAGACTACCCAGCCCCCACTAGTGTGACTGCTATCACAACGCTGGTAGTCAAGCAAAGATCCTAAGGGCTCTATCAATATGTATTAGCGATACATTAAAAGAAACATATACATATATTAAGATAGATAAAAACCAAGTAGCATACTACTATATTGAGCAAGACTGTCATAAATCCGTGTTTATTTCCCAAGCTTCCAAAATGTAATATATAAACTAGTACTATACAATAATGGCCTTTAGGGCATATCACACTAAAAATCTCCCACTTGCACTAAGGCCATGTGTTGGCATATCGCAGACCTATCATCTCGAATAACCTCTCGAACTGCGTCTGAGGGATGGCCTTTGTGAATGGATCTGCAGTGTTTTCCTCAGTAGCAACTCTCCGAACCTTGATCTCCCGGCGATCCACGATCTCCCTGATCAGGTGATACCGCCTTAAGATGTGTCTGGACTTCTGATGGGACCTGGGTTCCTTTGCTAAAGCTATAGCCCTATTGCTGTCACAATACAAAGATATTGGATCAACAATGGACGGAACCACCTGAAGCTCTGTTAAGAACTTCCTTATCCGGACTGCTTCTTTAGTGACATCTGAAGCTGCGATATACTCCGCTTCCATCGTCGAGTCGGCAACGGTGTTCTGCTTGGAACTATTCCAACAGACCGCCCCTCCATTGAGGGTAAAGACATAACCTGACATGGATTTGGAGTCATCCTTGTCTCTCTGGAAGCTGGAGTCAGCAAAGGCCTCGATCTAGAGGTCCTTTCCGCCATAAACCAAGAACATTTCCTTAGTCCTTCTCAGGTACTTGAGAATGTTCTTTACTGCTATCCAGTGCTTCTCCCCAGGGTTTGACTGATACCGGCTTACTACGCTTAGTGCATAAGCTACATCTGGTCTGGTACACAACATCGCATACATTATAGAGCCTACCGCAGAAGCATAGGGTATAATAGACATGTGATCTCTTTCCAAATCAGTCTAGAGAGACATCTCTTTGGAGAGAGTGATTCCGTGACAAGCCGGTAAATTACCGCGCTTTGAATCTTCTATACTGAATATTTTCAGTATGGTATCGATGTACCTGGACTGTGAAAGCCCCAACATCCTCTTAGATCTATCACGATAGATCTGGATCCCCAGAATGTAAGAAGCGTCACCCAGGTTTTTCATGGAGAACCTTTGTGACAAGAACCCTTTGACAGATTGTAGCATAGGAATGTCATTTCCTATCAAGAGAATGCCATTCACACACAAGACGAGGAATACAACAGTTCATGCTACAATCTTACTACAAATGCATGGTTCATCTGGATTTTTTATAAAGTCAAATTCTTTGACCGTCTCATCAAAACAGATGTTCCAACTCCGCGATGCCTCCTTTAGTCCATAGATGGACTTAAGCAACTTGCACACTTTCCCGCTGCTCCCACTCTAAAGAATCATCAATATGCCCGCAGTCGGTGATGATCACATTAGTCACCCACAAGCCATCAGCGGTACTAGCTAGACGTAACAGCTACCTGGGTATTGAGCGATATGAAGATCAACAAGAAAGCTCATCCATAGTCTCCATGAAGCTTACCATTAACACTACCATACAGTCCGGTCTTTTTGTATGATATGTCGCATATCATGTCTAGGGGTGTTAAACGTCAGACCCCAGTAACATAATAAGTCATGCTGATGTCTGGCCTATAACTGTCACGACCCGGAAATGGCACGTGACTGGCACTTGAATCATACGAAGTCTATAGGACCCCAACTAATTCAAGTAAGCCAAAATCCCAGAAATCTAAACCATTTGAAATAGAAGTGAAGAAAACTTATTTTAAAACAAGTGGTTTTAATAACATAAGCCGAAGTATTGCATTTTAAAATCTCAAGTTTTTTTCTGAAAATTTCGGCAGAGTTTCCTTTGTAAATACTGGCCCCAAAAAGGTACAACATGCATAATATGAATAAAGGTATCCCTAAGCGGGAGCTAGCTCTTCGTCAATTGACGGTCACAACCAGGCAAGCAATAATATATACAACGCCAAGGGCGAGGATCAAAACTCAAAAGGAAACTCAAAATCAACATGAAAACCATAATAATACAAGCGCGGCTCTAAGGTCGAAATAATATACACTGGTCTCTAAGTCGAATAAATAATACAATTTGGTTAATGGAGTTTACTAGATACAACTGAAATAAATAAAGGTACTATGATGGTCACGATGCGAGTGAACCCACCTACCAAAGCAATCACCCGGAATGAAGTAGTGTGCCAGCAAAGCCGCCAAGGGGAAAAACCTGTACGGCAAAACCTGCAAAAAACTGTGGCACAACGGGGGTGAGTTGCCAACTCGTGAGTAGAAAACATCTCAGAGCAGAAATCGTATGTATGACGCAATCCTTGGTCATACGATCAGTAATTTCCTCAAATGATAAAGCCTGAAGCATAAAATAATGGCATGGGTAAACATCTAAACATGAGTGTAATACCAAGTGCTCGTGTCAGTGCCTCGGGTAGCAACATATCATAACGGTGAGGTATGAATACATGAAAACAGAATACATATAAATGAGAAAATTGTTTTCTTTAAATGGTGAGATTTCTGTATATATAAATCGAGATATCATCAATGAAATCAATATAAAATCCATGTCAAGCATCGACACAAAACATGTATCCAAATATCTGATATCTCGGGCTCCGGCTATCTGGACTGGCCCATATCATAAATCTTAATACCTCCAATCTCAATATCCCAGGCTCCGGCTATCCGGACTGGCCCCTGGGCTCCGGCTATCCGGACTGGCCCCTGGGCTCCGGCTATCCGGACTGGCCCAACTCCGATTGGTATCCTCCGGATATCCGTCGAGTCACAATACAATCACCGGTCAGTAGTGCTCCCCTGTCACAGGCTCAGCACCATCATCTGCGACCTTCTCGCTCCGGGATACCGCACCGGGTCCACAATGCACCCACAGATGGTTCCTCCTTCTCCTCGAATCGGGTGTATGATATCGCTCAAGAGCCGAGAAAACTCATGGTTTACATATCTCATATCATATCATGAGGAAACCGCAATCATATCTTTAAAAATGATAATCAGTTTATAAAATCTTTGCGGTTTCTCTAAATCTAGAAATCTCATAGAAATCCGAAATCATAAATCACGATGTAAATAAATATTGAATACTGGGCTCCGGCAATCCGGACTTGTTAGTTGTATGTATGCCCTAGAGGCCAGTATTGTACAGATGATGTATATTATATTGGATGCTTGGACATATATAGAGATGACTTTCTTGCTCGATATGATAGTATGCTATCTGGTTGCTCTTTATCTTAATATGTATACTACTCTTTTTAAACTGTCTTATAGTTACATGTTGGTAAAGCCCTTAGGATGTGTACTTGACTACCTGGACTATGATGCAGATCATACTAGTGGGGACATGGTAGTCCATAAGTACATCCTTCAAGGTCCCTAGTCGTGGGTGTATCGAGACGGGCATCGATATACCAGTGTAGACTAGCGTGTACGCTTCTCGACCCATGAGATGGGCGATGGATGATCCTATATCCATTGGTGTTTGACATCAGAGATGGTATACGGGTGCTCAGTGGAGACTGGGTACACTGGACGGACTCGCCGAGAACTCCCAGATGGTATTATACCTCACGTCAGATGGCAGTTCTCAGGTGACACTTGTACAGGTTAGTCTGTAGACCCGAGATCGTCATAGAGTCTTGTGTGATTCCCACTGTGCTTTGATCTCCACCTTACCACGTCCATGAGGGCGTGCAAAACGGTGGTTTTTGGGTGCAGTCCCGAGTCACATGGAGGCAATGAGCGATAGGAGGGGTTTCGTCTCTCCCGGTATTGGGGGTTGATGTTGTACTGTGCTCGATTGGCCGTAACAGGGAAGTCCCTGGCCATGGCTGATTCAGAGATTTGCTGGTAAGTGTTACCAGTAGTTTCTCAACCCGTTATGAGCCTCACATCGGCACGACTTATCGGTTATTGGGGTCTGACGTTTACCACCCTTAGACTTGATATGCGACATATCAGACGAGGAGACCGGACTGTACGGGAAGTGTTGCCGATCGGCTCGACGGGAGTTGTAGCAGGTTCGCTTGTTCTCTTCTGATCGCTCAATACCCGGGTAGCCGTTACGTTTAGCTGACCACTTACGGCTTGGGGGTGCTTGATATGATCTTCACCCACTGCCGGCGTATTGACGAGTCTCAGAGTCCCACAATGGAGTTTCCTAGTCCAGGCGAAACGTTGTGGTGCGCGTATGCGATATGAGCATCGACCCGATTAAAATGCGCATATAGGATACCGTATATTGGTCGGGCGGCTTGCTTTTGGTAGGAGTCATATGTGATATGGCCGGATTGATAAATCAAGTGTTGATTTATCATTTAACCATTGGCTTCTCACTTGAAATCCTTTCTTGAGTATGTTGGATGTATGCATGCATGTATAGTTTCTTTATTGATTCATGCACATATGGATGTACATATACACATACATACATACATACATCCTTCATGGTTGTACATACATGAAAATGGTGGCAATATAAGACTCACACCATGGTTTTATTTATGGATTAAATTGCATTTGATTTAAAACAAAAAGGAAAAAGGAAAATGGTCATTATTGATTTGTTTCTACACTCTTCTCTTGACCTAACCATTCTCACCCACCTTTTGACCATGGGTAACTTTTCCTATTGTGATTTTAACTCAAGTTCAATAATATCCTAACCATGGTTTGATATGAGAAGAGGAAAATATATATTGATATATTTTCTATTTTCTTTTATGAGTTGAACTTATCATCTTCTAAAATTGCCATCATCTTCTTCTTCCTCTCTTATTTTGCTCTCTAGTTCTTTGTAGTGAGCAATATACTCATCAAGATTGGATTTTGAAGTGAGAAAGAGAACCACAACACCATTCCACACACGTCTAGCCCACTTGTTTGGAGTGTTAGCTTGATTTCGTTCACTTGATCGGATAAAGTTGCAAGCTTGGACAAAGCGGACTCCGGGTGGATCATCGGTGACATCGAGGAGTTCAAGTGGAGATTTTTCAAACCCTAAGTAGCCGAGGAGTCTAGCGTAGGGAGCTACAAAGGTTGTACTCTCTAAACCCTAGCTTTCCTTTCATATGATGATGTGAAAATTTTGAAACCCTAATTTTTCTAGGATCGATCCGATGTTTGTTAACTTAGCACCCTAAAGACTCTACCTTTGGTTCATGTGATGCTTCCAAACCCTTCATGAGGTGCTAGGCTAACCTTTCAGGACTGACCCAAATTATTGCATGGTAAATGAATGTATGAATATACATGTATGCTATAAAGCAGTAAATAAATGCAATGTCTAAACTATCATATAAAAGCAGGCTCACTAGTATCATGTCGAAACTATCAGCTAACAAGCGATATCAATGAATTAATATTCTCTAAGGTGTATGTGACATGGTAATTACCGATGATGATGTGTGTGAGCTGGCAAGTAAGTGTTCATAGAAATACGCATCATCTGTAATGGTGCTAGTGTCCTGATAACTTGGGTTTAATATGACGATAAACACATTTAACATGAAATGCGATGCGAATAGCAAGAATATGCGAAAAATGAATAATACACACAACAATAAAGAATCTACATTACTACATATGTGTCATGCCGTTTTTCCATTTGAAATAATATGAATCATGATGTTTTGAAAATAGGGCTACGGTGTTTTTAAGAAAAAGTATGTCCTTTGAAATATCCGTAGAATCCCTTGGCATGTCTTTAAAATACTCATGATTCGTTAGTTTTGAAATAGGTATAACTCGAGTCGAGTCTAACATCTACAAGTAAACTACAGGACTAAACTAACAAACTAATCGAAAGGGTAAGGAAACCACCTAAATCTGAGTCGATATATACATATATAATAGTCGGTGATCTTGCCTCAATAGTATCACGTACGATACAATATATATATCATATGACATCCTCGAGTCAAGAGTGTGGATCTATCATCAATAGCTCGTACGGTAAATCCATCGTACGGCATCCCTAAATTTGGGTACGGGTCAATATCGCATTTATCTCATTAATCAACTGGTATCATTATCATCACATATCGTGAACTGGGGGTACTGATCTAAGTCTAGTACAATACTGATACCATCTATACATATATATGCGTGTGTATGAAAACACATCGCACAAGGACACGCTATACTAATCATGTCGAATCTCATAATACGAACCATATCATATCACCGATCTCGTGGCATAATGCCCAAACTCATCGACTCATCACCAAGTATCATATACTATCCTCATCATCCATGTATATGTATACGTATATATATACACACACACACACACAGTCCCATACCTATGTGTGTGTGTGTGTGTATATACGTATCCCCAAATACGCACAGTAAATAAAAGTATGAATGAGTGTGTGCGTGTGTGTACAACAACTATTCTAGGGTTTCGCTATTTACACTAAACTATAACATTAACTTCTAAATACGCTAACACTGACCCAAAGTCACCTAGAGCATTTTCTAGCTACGTATATACATCTATAATAACAAATAAATATATAGCTATAACACACTGTACACTATACTACGAAACTGCGGGGGTGCTATACGCCATCCACCCGACTTCCCCCGTAAATATATATCTACTCACCTGATCATCGCTTGCCGAAGGCGATGTCGCCATCCTCTTCTTCATCGTCCAAAGTCCATGTGGGGGTACCTACGTATATACACATATAGCATCGTAAATGGAAATCATGCAAGAAAACCAAAATGTCGCACGAATCACACATAGGTTAAAACCTATAGTTTACGCATGCAAGAATGACCAAACAACCCTCGAGATTGACGTGCAAATATCAAGTGATCGAGACAAACACAAAAACCCAAATTTCAAGTTAACAAAATTCGCAAAACGAAATCAGAAACGATGCAAAACACGTCCAGATTTTACCCTAGGTGAAATTAACCAATTTTGCACATGTGGGGGGGGGTCTATTTAACTGATATGGGAACTAAAAAGGCTCTGACTTGTCTATGAAAGACGCACAGACCAAGCACGAGGCCTGGGGGTCAGGTCTTGGCCGCAATTTGCGGCCAGTAGGCATTTATTTGCGGCCTGGAAGTGGGGGTTGGGTCCAGGGTTTTAATGGTAGGTTCTAGGCAGCCTGCTTGTATCTCTGTGTTTGCTAAATAATTTTTCAGGTCCCCGAGTCATAGTAGTTATCAATTTCCCTTCACAATTTCCATAAAATACGATATCGGGGATTTCTAAGTTCATGTCTTGGGTTTGATTCTATGGTTTCAGTCCATGAAACTAACGCTAGAGGGGTTATAAGCTCTCTTCTAACCTCAATTACACCTTTGGATTCAATTCAAACCCTAACCTCTTCTAGAAATTTTCAAAGTTCACATATTCACACTAAATCGGTTCTAAACATGCATGGATACAAAAGTGAATGAAATTCTACACTAATGGTAAAGAGATTACCTCATTTGGCAACTCAAGAAATTTCTTGAGTTTCCCCAAGTCTTCAAAATCCAATTTTTCTTGGTCCAAAGTGTTTGTAGGGAGCTTGTGCGTGTTTTTAATGAAGTTTTGATGAGGTTTTGATGAGATTTTGATGATGTTTTGAGGTGTTTGACGAGGGAGGAGGGAGGAGGCAGCTGTGTTTGAGGAGGGAGGAGGGAGGAGAGGGAAAAATGAAAGAAAAAATGAAGGGGAGAATAACCAAGACTAAGGTTTGACCCATCGCCCTCTCTCTCTCTCTTTCTCTTGCCCATACATCTTTGTTTATCATTTTCTTTTTCTTTTCTTTTCTTTTTTTTCTCTTTTAAATTTGAATCATGCATGAATGAAGAAATAACTCATAGTAGAAAATGTAACAAGTATTTGTAAATGTGACATGGTGCATGTCATGTGCACAAAATCGGATTAAAGCAAAATTAGCGATATTTAATCGCGATTAGCATTAAAACAGTGTATAATTAATCATAAAAATTCATAATTTGCTTAAATCAAATAAAGCACCCTCATTTTAGTAATTTCTATAATTTTCCAAATATTTTCCACTTTATCGGTATTTAATTATACCGCATTAATAAAATATTCATAATATTTATTATTTAATTATAAAAATTCCCAAAATAATATTTTATTTTTCTGAAATGTTACAATAATGGTACGAGAAACTGCTGATAACTCTTATCTGTAAATCTTGGGAGCAGCCCTGGACAGGGACTTCCAGTTATAGCCAATCGAGCATAGCGCAACATTAACCCGCAATACCGGGGGAGACGAAACCCCTCCTATCGCTCATTGCCTCCATGTGACTCGGGACTGTATCAAAAATCCACTTGTTTGCACAACTCCCCTTGAGCATGGTAAGGAGGAAATCAAAGCATAGTGGGAGCCGCACAAGACTCTATGACGATCTCGGGTCTACAGACTAACTTGTACCAGTGTCACCAGAGGACTGCTATCTGACGATACGTATACTACCACATAGGAGTCCTCGGCAAGTCCTGTTCGGTGTACCCATTCTCCAATGAGCACATGTGTACAATCTTTGATGTCACACACCAATGGTTGTGGGATCAACCATCGCCCTCTGAAGGACAAGAAACGTACACACTAGTCTACTCTAGAATATCGATGCCCTAGTCTCGATATTCTCATGACTAGGAACTGATTAAAGGATGTACTTTTGGACCACCCTGGCCCTACTAGTATGATCTCATCATAATCCTGGTAGTCAAGTACATATCCTAAGGGCTTTATCAACATGTAAGCGACAGACAATATAAACACCAGTCTACATGTTAAGATAAAGGTAACCTGATAGCATACTATCATGTCGATCAAGAAAGTCTCTATATATATTTCCAAGCATCCACTATATCATCAATAATAGCCTCTAGGGCATACATATTCCTAACAGATCTTCCATTGAGAATCTTTGTGATAAGAAGAGCTTGACCGAGTGCAGCATAGGAACATCATTTCGTATCAAGAGTATGTCATCCACGTACAATACGAGGAAGACGACCTTACTCTCGGCCACCTTCTTGTATATACAAGGTTCATCTACGTTTTTGATGAAGTCAAACTCTTTGACTACCACATCAAAATAGATGTTCCAACTCTGCGATGCCCACTTTAACCCGTAGATCGATTTAAGCAGCTTGCACGCCTTTCCGCTGCTCCCACTGTCCACGAAGCCCTCTACCTGAGTCATGTACATGCTCTCTTCTAAATCACCATTTAGAAAGACGGTTTTAACATCCATCTGCCGGATTTCGTAGTCATGGTATACAGCGATGGCAAGTAGGATCCGGATGGACTTAAGCATAGCCATCGGAGAAAAGGTTTCATCATAATCCACACCTGGTCATTGATGAAAACCTTTTGCAACAAGTCTAGCTTTGAAAGTCTCAACTTTTCCATCTACACCAAGTTTTTTCTTGAAGATCCACTTGCTCCCGATAGGTTTTACCCCTTCAGGAGCATCTTCCAAAGTCCATACTTTGTTGATATACATGGATTCCATCTCAGATCGCATTGCATCCAGCCATTTCACAGAGCCCCACTCGTGATGGCCTGCTCGAAACTAGTTGAGTCATCATCTTCCATGATGCAATCCTCGGTCCCACCATCAATGAGAAAACCGTAATATCTCTCAGGTGGATGAGGAACCCTACTAGATCGGCGGATATGCTGAGGTTCGTTGGTAACTATCGAATCCTCTGATTCCACTAAATCTTCAGTTGTAGTCTGTGTAGCTGGAACTTCTTCCAGTTTTAACCCTTTGCCACTGATTTCTTTTTGAAGAAATTCCTTTTCTAAAATGGTGGCAGGATGAGAAACAAACACTTTTTGTTTCTCGGTGTGGTAGAAGATATACCTTCTACACCGTCGTGAATGTTTGGGATATCCAATAAACTTACACAGAAAAGACCCTGTCTTGAGCTTGCCCGGATTTTATGTTTTCACATATGCCGGTCAACCCCACATCTTAACATAATTAAGACATGGTCTCTTTCCTTTCCATATCTCATATGGAGTGGTTGGCACAGATTTGGTGGGAACCATGTTCAGTAAGTCCGCAGCTGTCTCCAGTGCATAACCCCAGAAGGAAATAGGTAACTCAGCGGTACTCATCATAGAGCACACCATATCTAATAGGGTGTGATTACTCCGCTCCGATACACCATTGTGCTATGGTGTATACGGAGGAATAAGCTGAGAGAGAATCCTATTCTCTTTTAGATAGTCACGAAATTCCATGCTCAAGTATTCTCCTCCCCGATCAGATCGTAGGATTTTAATAATTTTACCCGTTTGGTTCTCTACTTCGCATTTATATTCCTTGAATTTCTCAAAAGCTTCAGACTTGTGTTTCAACAGGAACACATGTCCGAATCTTAAGAGATCATCAGTGAATGTAATGAAGTACGAGGAACCATTCCTGGCCTGTGTAGATATGGGACCGCATAAATCACTATGTATCAGTCCCAAGAGTTCAGTAGCTCTTTCTCCATGTCCAGTAAACGGAGTTTTGGTCATCTTACCTTTGAAACATGAATGGCAAGTTTCATAAGATGAAAATTCAAACGAATTCAAATATCTATCCTTATGTAACTTAGCTAGTCGTGTCGCATTAATATGACCTAGTCTACAATGCCACAAAAAGGATTTGTTCATTTCTGAACTCTTCCTCTTGTGTGTGTTCTGTACGTTGAGAACAGAGTTTTGATTCAGAACATATAAATCGTTATATAACATACCAAACCCAATCAACACTTGATTTAGGTAAATGTTCATAACATTATTCTCTACTACAAAATTATATCCTTCTTTATCTAATAAAGAAATTGATATTAAATTGCATATCATAGAGGGTACATAATAACAGTCATTCAAGATCAATGTATTCCCATTTAGTAATACGAGGTGATATTCACCAACTGCTTTGGCTGCAACATTTGCACCGTTCCTTACTTTTAGAGAATGATCGCATTTTCCCAGTTCTCTACCTTTCTTTAGCCCATGTAACATATTACATATGTGGGATCCCGATCCGGTATCTAATACCCAGGACGTAGAGTGTACTGAGAAACAGTTCTCGGTAACGAACACATCCGAAGAAGATGCATCAGCATGCTCATTCTTCGTTTGGGTAGCGTGGGAATCCGGATATTCCCCTATTCTCTGCTCGGACTTATAACAATTATAAGATAGAGCGGAACCAACGTTCCTCAGCTCAGTATAACAAGCGGGTTCGGTCAATACATCCATATTATTATCTTGATTAAGGCCTGACATGGTCGCTACCTGGAGAGAGAGAGAGAGAAGAAAACACTTAGCGTATGCTCTTGCAAGATTAGATTGGTTATTATCTTATCTAATCAGGATGGCTCCCACTGTTTTCATCAAATCTTCCTTCAAACTCTAAAAGGTAAGACTAGCCGGGATTAATTACACCCTACAAGTTCCCCAATCTTTCGGCCAGGCCAGTGTCGGTACTTTGAGGGAGGTTCCCCTTTCTTTCGAACGGATTTAATTAAAGTAAATCTCGTTTTCCCATGGGCTTAACCCCGTTAACACCTTTCTAGACACCTACTTGATCGGCTAATTGTGATGTGTAAAACTCTCCCAGGAGTAACTCTTACTAGCAGTGGATATCGGGATCCAACTATCTTATAGAAGGTATGCAATCTCATTGAAAATTTCAACACTTGAAATTCCCAATAATATTTTGCCCCTAGCATCCTATGACCTTGACGCAGGCTAACAAACCATAGTCCGCTAGTCAAGTTCAACCCGTATATTTCATGATTGAATTAAACCTACCCGCACGACCCTTGACGCAGGCCAACAAAGTCGTATGACTATCCTAATCTAATTGCATCATATGCAGCAAATAAGCACTAATTAGCTACCGCACACTACGCCTTGACGCAGGCCAACAAACGTAGCATGAATACTAAATAGTACTTATCTAAAATGACGGAGGGCTGCGACATGTTTTTAAGAAAACCTTTTGTGTAATGAACTTGATATCGTTGTAGAATCGAGTGATTTTGAAAAGGAGTGTTTTTTTTGCTAGTTTTGCTAAAGTGGTCACTCTCGGTGAAGGGATCTAGGCTCTTTCCTCATCGAATGAGGTGCTGGATATTCATGAATACCACTATGCGAAGCAAGAACTAGAGAAGAAATCAAAAGACAAAAAACGAGTGGGTTGTAGTATCCACTAGCTTTTTTCTAAAGAGGTCACTCCCGGTGAAGGGATCTCGACTCTTTCCTCATCGAATGAGGTGATGGATATTCTATAAGGAATACGGCT
Organism: Agapanthus africanus; assembly: GCA_030015575.1. Classification (NCBI taxonomy): domain Eukaryota; kingdom Viridiplantae; phylum Streptophyta; class Magnoliopsida; order Asparagales; family Amaryllidaceae; genus Agapanthus; species Agapanthus africanus. Next base: position 821,492,762 of record CM057338.1, on the reverse strand, counting down.
ATGAAAAGCAAAAACTAGAGCTACCCTTATTGAAAATTTGATTCTACAACATTTTTAGGTTTCTTTCTTTTTCATCAATCTCATTAATGAAGTCCCATCAATTATGCTTCCTAAGCATCACAGAAGAAACGAAAATACAACGTACGCTTATGTCATCCGCATTCGCCACAGTGTCCCGTTATGCACCGTTAGGTTACTTAACTAACGTCATAGCGGGGCGGGGCTAGCACGGGTGCAAAACATAAGCAACGTTTATTATATATCATATATATAATAATAAAGAATTCGTCTCACGCATATAAAGTGGTCACATCACAGAATATCAGCAGAAGAAGTCCACATATGAAATATTGGATATACTAGGAATTCCGTGTTTTCTATTAAGCCAGTAAAAAACACGGATTCCACGGTCGCGATGAATAGCCAAACCCACATCCCTAGACCCCTACAAGAGCGGAAAGAAACCCTACCAATTCTAGAGTTAAGAGACCCGGTCTCGACTTCTCGAGATGGTCTCCTACTGGACTCTAAAACCCGGTTACTTGTGCTCCCCATCTTGGGTCTATCCTAATGCAGAAAAGTAAATAATATACATCAATGGTGACATCATTCTCAACCCGGAAGTTCCCCAATAAAAGAATATTACATACAGTTTTTACATGAATGAAAATGAAAAACTCTCATCCCACGCAAAAACCCCCGGCTATTCAAACACGACAATCCAATATAACATATCCCAGCAACACATAATATCGCATGTCATCAACATAAGTAAATATGCGTATCCCAATTGTCGTTGACATATAGCAACGAAACCAATGATACACCACATATTACACTTACGGTCGCAGAAAAGAAATTGTTAAACTATAACAGATCAACCCTTAGACATCATAAACCCGGAATATCTCATATTTCGAATTTCATGCCTAACATTGTAAATCTTACATTTGGGTCTCACCCATGAAAATACCTTTTCAAAAGAAATCGGGTAATTCAACAAGATTCCCGATTCCTTCTGAGACCGAAATGTTAAATTTAAAAGCAACTAATCAATTTTCACAAAACCAATTAGTGTAGATTCCAAATATTGTATCACATCACAGAAAGTTAAACGATATTAAACATTCCGATCGAATCAACAAATACCCAAAAGTTTCCCTAAGAGCTCAACACTTGAGCACAGTTTAAAACTACCCAAAACATGCCACAGTACCTATGGACCAACCGTAGAAGAGTCAACCCTTGCCTCACCTATGGCGCCGCGGAACTACCGCAAATCCTAGAGTTTGGCGGCGGTTCCGGCGTGTAGGGTTACTAGGCACACTAAAAAGGCTCTACAAGGCATCGACCATGCCAAAATTAAATTTTTATGTGCCGAATAACACTAAGCAAGATCGTATACTAGAGTTTAGGCGAAACTAAAAGCAAGTAAACAACTTTACGATTAAGGGTATGCGAAATACAACCTTTGTAGATCAGTCCTTCACTTCTAGAGCTCCTTGTCGTAGTCTCTTCGCTGCGATCAAAGTACTCTTGCATGGCTTCACGAGGCGAAAGATGCGACCTTTGCTTGAAGCCTCCGAGGCCGAAGATGATCTACGTCGAGGGAATTCCGACTCAAGCTTCTACTTCACTAACTTGAGAATTAGTGAAGCAAACACCCTATACTAAAGTGCTAATCTAGTAGAGGATGGAGAAATAGGAAGTGGGTTCTCTTTGGATTTTTGTTTCTCACAATGATTCTCACTTTGGATCAAACCCTAGCAAGCTTTTTCTTTTGAACCAAGAAGAAGATGAATAAAAGAAAAATGAAGAGGATAATCATCAAGTGTGAAGGCTAACCATGGTGAGTGAGTATCATATACTAACCCTTGTAGAGACTTAACCCTAGGCTAATCTTCATGATTGGGTTAAGAAATATCCATAATAAAAACAAAACCAAGTTGAATTAGTCAATGCATCCAGAAGCTTCCACAAGCTTCATGCATTTTCTAATCCTCCACTTGATTTTATAATTACTTTAGATATTAAAAACCCAAAATAAAAATTAGCATAGTGTAAGTCTCATACACCCATGTATAGTGTATCATCAACCATGATATAAAAATACAGCACATTTTCATATATATCATATATAGTAAAAATGTGTACATGTGAGAAAAAACCCTAAGTGAACATGTGTTAGTAAATGTAAACTAGTATATCTAATATACAATTATACACTTAATTATTAAATCAACACTCGACTTAATAATCCGGTCATATCTCATATAACCGACTAACATTCATCGTATCGACTTATCGAATCAACACTTGATTCGATAACCCGGTCATATCATATATAACCGACCGATACAAAAAGTCGCGAGAATAGAATACGGTATCACATACACGCATTATTCTCGGTCCCGCACATATCACATATGCGCTCCTATTTCGTTTTGCCTGAGCCAGTAAAACGTCTATGTAGGACTCTAAAGACTCGTCAATACGCCGGCAGTAGGTGATGATCACATCATGCACCCACAAGCCGTCAGCGGTACTAGCTGGACGTAACGGCTACCCGGGTATTGAGCGATCAGAAGATCATCAAGCAAGCCCACTCCAACTCCTGTAAAAGCCTGCCGGTAACACTTCCCGTACAGTCCGGTCTCCTCGTCTGATATGTCGCATATCAAGTCTAGGGGTGGTAAACGTCAGACCCCAATAACCGATAAGTCGTGCCGATGTGAGGCTCATAACGGGTCGAGAAACTACTGGTAACACTTACCAGTAAATCTCTAATCAGCCCTGGCCAGGGACTTCCCTGTTACGGCCAATCGAGCACAGCGCAACATCAACCCCCAATACCAGGAGAGACGAAACCCCTCCTATCGCTCATTGCCTCCATGTGACTCGGAACTGTACCCAAAAACCACCGTTTTGCATGCCCTCATGGACGTGGTAAGGTGGAAATCAAATCACAGTGGGAATCACACGAGATCTATGACGATCTCGGGTCTACAGACTAACCTGCGCAAGTGTCACCAGAGAACTGCCATCTGATGTGAGGTATAATACCATCTGGGAGTTCTCGGTGAGTCCGTCCAGTGTACCCAGTCTTCACTGAGCACCCGTATACCATCTCTGATGTCAAACACCAATGGATATGGGATCATCCATCGCCCATCTCATGGGTTGAGAAGCGTATACGCTAGTCTACACTGGTATATCGATGCCCTGTCTCGATACACCCACGACTAGGGACCTTGAAGGATGTACTTATGGACTACCATGTCCCCACTAGTATGATCCGCATCATAGTCCAGGTAGTCAAGTACACATCCTAAGGGCTTTACCAACATGTAATGATAAGACAGTATAAAGAGACTAGTATACATATTAAAGTAAAGAGCAACCAGATAGCATACTATCATATCGAGCAAGAAAGTCCTCTCTATATATGTCCAAGCATCCAATATAATATACATCATCTGTACAATACTGGCCTCTAGGGCATACATACAACTAACAATCTCCTACTTGCACTAGGGCCAGCTGCTATAGTATCGCATACCGAGCATCCCGAAGAGTCTCTCAAACAGTATCTGGGGAATGGCCTTCGTGAGTGGATCCGCAGTGTTGTTCTTCGTGTCAACCCTCCTGACCTCGATCTCCCGGCGATCAACTATCTCCCGGATCAGGTGATACCGCCTCAGAATATGCCTAGATCGCTGATGGGACCTGGGTTCCTTGGCCAAAGCCACCGCTTCATTGTTATCGCAATACAAAGGTATTGGATGCTCAATGGATGGAACCACTCCAAGTTCAGTAATGAACTTCTTGATCCAGACAGCCTCTTTGGCAGCATCGTTGGCAGCGATGTATTCAGCCTCCATCGTCGAGTCTGCCACGGTTTCCTGCTTGGAACTCTTCCAGCTAACCGCCCCTCCGTAAAGGGTAAACACAAATCCCGACTGCGACTTAGAGTCGTCCTTATCACTCTGGAAGCTCGAATCGGTTAATGACTCCACTTAGAGTTCTCCATTACCATACACCAAGAGCATCTCTTTAGTTCTTCGCAAGTACTTGAGAATGCTCTTCACAGCTGTCCAGTGGCTCTCTCCAGGATCAGCTTGATACCTACTCACTACACTTAGTGAGTATGCTACATCGGGTCTGGTACATAGCATCGCGTACATGATAGAGCCTACTGCCGAAGCATAGGGTATCTCTTGCATGCGAGCTCTCTCCAAATCAGTCTTGGGAGACATCTCTTTGGAGAGAGTGAGCCCTGAGATCGTGGGTAAAAACTCACGTTTGGACTCTTCCATACTAAACCTCTTTAGTATGGTGTCAATGTACCTGGACTGGGACAATCCCAATATCCTTTTAGATCTATCTCTATAGATCCTGATTCCCAATATGCAGGAGGCATCACCTAGATCTTTCATTGAGAATCTTTGTGATAAGAAGAGCTTGACCGATTGCAGCATAGGAATGTCATTTCCTATCAAGAGTATGTCGTCCACGTACAATACGAGGAAGACAACCTTACTCTCTGCCACATTCTTGTAGATACAAGGTCCATCTACGTTTTTGACGAAATCAAACTCTTTGATAACGACGTCAAAGCAGATGTTCCAACTCCGTGATGCTTTCTTTAATCCATAAATGGATTTAAGCAGCTTGCATACCTTCCCGCTGCTCCTACTATCTACGAAGTCCTCTGGCTGAGTCATGTACACACACTCTTCTAAATCACCGTTTAGAAAGGCGGTCTTAACATCCATTTGCCATATTTCGTAATCATGATATGCAGCGATGGCAAGCATGATCCGGATGGATTTATGCATAGCCACTGGAGAAAAGGTTTCGTCATAGTCCACACCTGGTCTTTGACGAAAACCCTTTGCAACAAGTCTAACTTTGAAAGTCTCCACTTTCCCATCTACACCAAGTTTTTTCTTGAAGATCCACTTGCTCCCAATGGGTTTTACCCCTTCAGGAGTATCTTCCAAAGTCCATACTTTGTTGGTGTACATGGATTCCATCTCGGACCGCATTGCATCCAGCCATTTCACTGAGTCCCCACTCGTGATGGCCTGCTCGAAGCTAGTTGGGTCATCATCAACCATGATGCAATCCTCGCTTCCACCGTCTATGAGAAAACCGTAGTATCTCTAAGGTGGGTGAGGAACCCTACTAGATCGGCGGAGAGACTGAGGTTCGTTGGGAACTACTGAATCCTCTGGTTCCACTAAATCTTCAGTTGCAGTTTGTGTATCTGGAACCTCTTCCAGCTCTACCACTTTGCCACTAATTTCTTTTATAAGAAATTCCTTTTCTAAAAAGGTGGCATGTTGAGCAACAAACACTTTTTGTTCCTCAATGTGGTAGAAAAAATACCCATATGAGTTTTTTGGATATCGCACAAACTTGCAAAGAACTGACCGTGCCTCGAGTTTGTCCGGATTTTGTCTTTTGACATAGGCCGGACAACCCCATATCTTAACTCGTTTAAGATATAGCCTCTTCCCACTCCATATCTCATATGGTGTGGTAGGTACAGAGTTAGATGGAACTTGATTCAATAGGTATGCTGCTGTCTCCAGCGCATATCCCCAGAAGGAAATAGGTAACTCAGCTGTGCTCATCATAGAGCGCACTATATCTAATAGGGTGCGGTTCCTCCGTTCCGATACACCGTCGTGCTGTGGTGTATATGGAGGAGCCAGCTGAGAGAGAATCCCATTCTCTTTTAGGAAGTCCAGGAATTCAGTGCTCAAGTATTCACCTCCTCGATCAGATCGAAGGATTTTAATACTTTTTCCGGTTTGGTTCTCGACTTCTTGTTTATATTCTTTAAATTTCTCAAAAGCTTCTGATTTGTGTTTCATCAGGAACACATATCCGAATCTAGAGAGATCGTCAGTGAATGTAATGAAGTACGCAGAACCATTCCTGGAATGTGTAGACATGGGGCCGCATACATCACTATGTACCAGCCCCAAGAGTTCCGTAACTCTCTCTGTGTGTCCCATGAACGGAGTTTTGGTCATCTTGCCTTTGAGACATGACTGGCAAGTGTCATAAGATGAAAATTCAAACGGATTCAAATATCCATCTTTATGCAACTTAGCTAGTCGTGTCGCATTGATGTGATCCAGTCTACAATGCCATAAGAAGGATTCATTCAGTTCTGAACTCTTCCTCTTGTGTGTGTTTGTTATGCTTAGAACTGTTGATTGATTTAGAACATAAATGCCATTGCACATCGTGCCTGATCCAACCAACCTTTGGTTTAGAAAAATGTTCATAACATTATCCTGTAATACAAAATTATATCCCTCTTTACTCAACAAAGAAACCGATATAATGTTGCATATCAGGTTCGGCATGTAATAGCATTCGTTCAGAATCAATGTATTACTAGTTGGCAATACAAGGTGATATTCCCCGACGGTTTTAGCTGCAACAATTGCACCATTTCAAACCCTTATGTCTTTATCACCTTTTCCAAGTTCTCTACCTTTCCTAAGCCCATGTAACTGATTACATATATGGGATCCTGACCCGGTATCTAATACCCAGGACGTAGAGAAAATGGAGAAACAGTTCTCTGTAACGAACACAACCGAAGAAAATGCATCAACATGTACTTTCTTCAATCGGGTGGCATGGGAATCCTGGTATTTCCCTATATCTAGTTCAGTCTTATAACTCTTATAAGAAATAACGGAACCAACGTTCCCCAGCATAGTATAACATGCGGGTTCGGTCAATACATCCATATTATTATCTTGATTAAGGCATGATATGGTCGCTACCTGGAGAGAGAGAGAAGAAAACACTTTAGCGTATGCTCTTGCAAGATCAGATTGGTTATTATTTTATCTAATCAGGATGGCTCCCACTGTTTTTATCAAATCTTCCTTCAAACCCTAAAAGGAAAGACTAGCCGGGATTAATTACACCCTACAATTTCGCCAATCTTTCAGCAAGGCCAGTATCGGTACTTTGAGGGAGGTTCCCCGTGCTTTCGCACGGACCTAATTAAAGTAATCCTAGATTTCCCAGAGGCGTAATCCCGTTGACACCTTTCTAGACACCTACTTGATCGGCTAATTGTCATGTGTAAAACTCTCCCGGGAGTAACAATTACTCGCAGTGGGTATCGGGATCCAACTATCTCATAGAAGGTATGCAATCTCATTGCAAATTTCAACACTTGAAATTCCCGATAATATTTTTCCCCAAACGATCTATGACCTTGACAAGGTCAACAAACCATAGACCGTAAGTCAAGTTCAACCCGTCATTTCTTGATTGAATTAAACCCACCCGCACGACCCTTGACAAGGTCAACAAGGCCGTACGACTACCCTAAAACAATCTGCATCATATGCATAAACAGATAAATACTGGTCAGCTACCGCACACTACGCCTTGACAAGGTCAACAAACGCAGCACGAATACTAAGCAGGACTTATCTGAAATGACAGAGGGATACGACATGTTATTCTGAAAACCTATTGCGTAATGAACTTGATATCATCGTAGAATCGAATGAATTTTGAAATGGAGTGATTTTGAGGCTTTTATTAGTTTTGCTAAAGAGGTCACTCCCGGTAAAGGGATCTCGGCTCTTTCCTTATGGAATAAGGTGCAGGATATATCATATACATCACTATGCAAAGCAAAACTCCAAAAGCAATCAAAACCAAACCGACTGTTGTAGCATCTGCCAGTTTTGCTAAAGAGGTCACTCCCGGTGAAGGGATCTCGGCTCTTTCCTCATCGAATAAGGTGCGGGATATATCATATATATCGCTATGCAAAGCAAAACTGTAGCTACCCTTTTTTTATTAAAATTTGATTCTACAACATCTTTTAGGTTTCTTTTCTTTCATTAATCACATTAATGAAGTCCCATCATTTAAGTCACCTAAATATCACAGATAAATACGACGTACACTTATGCCATCCGCATTCGCCTCGATGTCCCCTCATGCACCGTTAGGTTAGGTAACTAATGGCAGAGCAGGGCAGGGCTAGCGCGGGTGTAAAACATAAGTAACGTCTATATAATATATCATATATACTATATACAGTATTTATCACAGAACATCAAATGATCACATCACAGATATCGCAGCAGAAGAAATATATGAAATATTGGATATACTAGGACATCCGTGTTTTATTTTGAGCCTCTATAAAACACGGATTCCACGGTCGCGACGAATAGCCAAACCCACACCCCTAGACCCCTACGAGAGCGGCAAGCAACCCTACCAATTCTAGGGTTAGGAGACCCGGAATCGACTCCTCGAGTTGGTCTCCCACTGGACCCTAGAACCCGGTTACTTGTGCTCCCCTCCTTGGGTCTATCCTAGTACGGAAAAGTAAATAATATACAAATGGTGACATCGACCTCATCTCGGAAGTGCCCCAATAAAAGAATATTACATACATTTAAATTTACATGAATGAAAATAAAAACTCTCATCTCACATAAAACCCCCGGCTATTCTGAACGCGACGATCCAATATAACATATCCAGCAACACAGAACATCACATGTCATCAACGTAAGTAAATATGTGCATCCCAATTGTCGTTGACATATAGCAACGAAACCGGCGATATCACATATTACACTTACGGTCACAGAAAAGAAAGTGTAAAACTATAACATTTGGAATCCACAATCTCTTTAGACATCGTAAATCCGAAATATCACATATTCCGCATTTCATGCCTAACTTTGTGAATTCCACATATTGTATCACATTCCAAATAAATAGACAGTATTAAACTTTCCGATCGAATAATCAAATACCCAAGATTTCCAAAATAGCTCAACACTTGAGCGGAGTTCAAAAATTCCAGAATACGTCACAGTAGCAACGGTCCAACCGTAGAAGGGTCAATCTAACGCCTTACATGTAGCACGCCGTACTGCCCCAAACCCTAAGGTTCAAAAGGCAGTTCAAGACGGTCACATAATCGAGTTAAGGTTTGTAGTCTTCTAGAGGGTCCGTCACATTTCTTGCATGTTTTTCCGAAAGATTTAAACCCGAGAAAAATTCAACACTTGAATGTTTTTCGTGCCGGGAAAAATTGAGTTAATGATATCCGTTCAAACATTTTAGTACTTTCTAAATTATCCGGAAAAACATAACAAAATTAAATTCTCCGATCGAATCGACGATTTCAAAATAAACCCCAAAATACTCAACACTTGAGTCAGAATACAAAATATCCAGAAAAATATACACACAGAAATAGACATTACTGTACAAAATGCAAAGCCCATAGCTACAGTTATGCCGCGGATCCGCGACCCAAGAGAGATTTGGCCGCGATTCCGCGGTGGGCTTTACTGTTCATGGGCTCGTTTTGCATAGTAATTCTTAAAATTGTCCGCTGTATTTTTCAGGTATTTTTAATTCAGAAAAATCCCAGATTATAAAAATTGTCCGGAGAGGGGGTTATTGTCATGACCCGAAAGTACGGAACGTGACCGGCACTTAGATTACGAAGCGTCTAGAGGCGCCACGTAACCTAAGTAAGCCGAAGCCCAGAAATTTAAACCATAAAAGAAGAAGAAGAAGGAAAAGAAAACAAGTTTAAAAGCATTAGCAAATTTCCCAAAAATTTCGGCAGAGTCTCCTCTGTAAAAACTGTTAGTTATATGTATGCCCTAGAGGCCATTACTGTACATAGGATGTATATTGTAGTGGATGCTGGGACATATATAGGGAGGACTTTCTTGCTCGACATGATAGTATGCTATCTGGTTGAACTTTACCTTAACGTGTATACTGTTTATCTCTCTGTTACATGTTGGTAAAGCCCTTTGCCTACCTGGACTATGATGCGGATCATACTAGTGGGGACATGGTAGTCTATAAGTACATCCTTCAAAGTCCCTAGTCGTGGGTATATCGAGACGGGGCATCGATATACCAGAGTAGACTAGCGTGTACCTTCTCGACCCATACAGATGGGCGATGGATGATCCCATATTCATTGGTGTTTGACATCAGAGATGATATACGGGTGCTCAGTAGAGACTGGGTACACTGGACGGACTCGCCGAGAACTCCCAGATGGTATTATACCTCACGTCAGATGGCAGTTCTCTGGTGACACTGGTACAGATCGTCTGTTGACCCGAGATCGTCATAGAGTCTTGTATGGTTCCCACTGTGCTTTGATTTCCATTTTACCACGTCCAAGAGGGCGTGCAAAACGGTGGTTTTTGGGTACAGTCCCGAGTCACATGGAGGCAATGAGCGATAGGAGGGGATTCGTCTCTCCCGGTATAGGGGTTGATGTTGCGCTGTGTTCGATTGGCTATAACAGGAAATCCCTGGCCAGGGTTGCTGAGATTTACTGGTAAGTGTTACCAGTAGTTTCTCGAATAGTTATAGACCTCATATCGACACGACTTATTGAGCTATTGGGGTCTGACGTTTACCACCCCTAGGCGAGATATGCGACATATCAGACGATCAGACCGGACTGTACGGTAGTGTTACTGGTTGGATTCACTGGAGTGTGAGCGGGCTTGCTCGTCGATCTTCAGATCGCTCAATACCCGGGTGGCCGTTACGTTTAGCAGACCGCTTGCGGCTTGTGGATGTTTGATATGATCATCATCTGCTGCCGGCGTATTGACGAGTCTTTAGAGTCCGACACAGAGGTTTCCTGGCTCAAGCGAAACGAAATAGGAGCGCATATGAGATATGTGCTGGACCGAGAATAATACCAGTATGTGATACTGTATTCGATTCTCGCGATGTGACATTGATCGGTTATATGCGATATAGCCGGGTTATCGGATCAAGTGTTGATTCGATAAGTTGTTACTAATGATACCAGTCGGTTGTGTGCGACATGACCGGATCATTGAATCAAGTGTTGATTTAATGATTTAATGCATTATTATATATTTGATATATTACTTTGCATTAACTAGTATCGGTTCACTTTAAAATGGATTTTCTCACTCGGGTGTGCGCATTGCATATGCGATATGATTTTGTGCACTTCTTTGTATCATGTTTGATGATACATGAATTTTGGTTAAGTGTAAAGAATTAAACAGTGGTTAAGTGGATAATTAGGGTTTTTCTTTTCTTATTTATTTATGTATACATTTATTCTTTTTGGAAAACATTTAGCATGAGAAGAAATGGAGGCTTTATTTGTTGTTTTCATGAAGCTTCATGTATGTTTGACTTTGCAACCATTTTTGTCTCATGCTTAACCTAACCATCCACTAAACCATGATTTGCTCTCTACACATAACCATAGTTATGTTATGATAAGGTTGATTTTAATTATTCTTTTAAAAAGATTAACATATGATAACATTATCTTCTTCTTCCTCATCTTCTTCACTTGAAGAAAGAAAACCTCATCAATGGTGATTGATGCAAATGAGTGAGAAATCCAATTCTAAAGTTTACCCACTTCCTATTTCTTCATCCTCTACCTCTTGCCAAGTAGTAGAGTGTGTTTCCTTCACAAGTTTCATGACTTGGTGAAGGTGGAGCTTGATTCATCGATGCCTCGACGTAGATCATCTTCGGCTTGGACATCGACGACCTAGCCCGCCCATTCTCCGACGAAGACGACGCTAGAGCCCGGATTCTTCTTGGACAGCGGAGACGACTTCGTTGTGGAGCTATGGAGGTGGAGCACCTGATCTACAAAGGTTGTATTTCCTTATTTCATATAGTTAAGTGTTAACTAGATTCTTTTTCGCCTAGTTTTCTAGCAAACGATCCGTAGTCGGGTCTCTCGGCACCTATAATTTTTGAAATTACCATGGTTGATGGCTTGTGAGACTACCTTAGAGTGCCTAGGAACCCTACAGTGGTATCAGAGCCTAGCTAGAGCCTTAGGCGAAGTCTAGACGAATTTTGAACTCCGAACGAACCCGAAATCCCAACACACCCATGCTCTCTGTCCAATTTTCAAAAACAGGGATTTTTCAGTATTAAAAATATGCAGAAAGATAAGCAGGAAATTCTAAGGTATACTGTGAAATTCGTGAACCTAAGTCCACTAAGAAGGCGCGGATCCGCGGCATGAGCATGGCTCATGCGGCGGATCCGCGGCCGTACGACTTAAATGTTTAAATATTTTTACACAGTAATCCTTAGTTTTATGTGCTGGTTTTCCTGGGTATTTTTGATATTTTTTCAAGAGTTGAATTTCTGCAGTTGTTTTGGGGATTCGGTGTTTCGATCGAGGTATCAAATTTTGTCTGTGTGGCTTTCCGGATAAATTTTAGAATATGTTAAAAAGTTCGACCGGATATAAATACCCAATTTTTCCCCTGTCGGGAAATTTCCAAGTGTTGGATTTTTCCGTAGTTTAACGACGTTCTAAGTAGTGCAAGTAACTCGATGGACCCTCTAGAAGACAACAAACCTTAACTCGATTATGTGACCGTCTTGAACTGCCCTTTGAACCTTCGGGTTTGGGGCAGTACGGCGTGCCACATGTGAGGCGTTGGCTTGACCCTTCTACGGCTGGACCGTTGGTACTGAGGCACGAACGGAATGTTGTTATACTTGTTTCATGTGTTGATCTGTATCGGGAAAACTTGGGTGTTCGAATGTTCAATCGGAAATTTTAACATTTTCTAATTATCTGGAATGGGATACAATAATTGGAATTCACAAGAAGTTATGAGATAACTGAATGAATGTTATAAACATAGCACTTTAGTCTCACTTGATCGGTTGCCACGGAATTTTGATGTGATCAAAAGTCCGTCGCAATCACGTAGCGTACGCGGATATTCGCCGGACAAACTTAATAGACAGCTACATCCCATAGCCCCGACCAAGTGATTGTAGGAGAACCCCGTCGCCGAAAGCATCCGTCCGGGTGCTCGCGGTAGCGGTGTTCCGCCTTGGTGCACTTCGTCGACGGTATCGGGGGTGCGGCCGTCTACTAAAGTTTGCGACGAGTATTCGATCAGGATGTCGGGAATCTTGTTGAATTACCCGACTTGATATTGAAAAGAGTTTTCGATAATGAGACTAAAATGCGGGGTTTATAATTGTTAGGCATGTGATGTCTAAGTAATTCATTTGGTCAGGCATGCGATGTCTGAGGAGGTTGCGGATTCCAACTGTTTTAGTTTTACACTTTCTTTTCTGTGACCGTAAGTGTAATATGTGATATCGCCGGTTTCGTTGCTATATGTCAACGACAATTGGGATGCGCATATTTACTTACGTTGATGACATGTGATGTTATGTGTTGCTGGATATGTTATATTGGATCGTCGTGATTGAATAGCCGGGGGTTTTTTATGTGAGATGAGTGTTTTTCATTTTCATTCATGTAAAAACTTGTATGTAATATTCTTTTATTGGGGCGCTTCCAGGTTGCGGAAGTTGTCACCTCTTGTATATTATTTACTTTTCCGCACTAGGATAGACCCAAGGAGGAGGGCACAAGTAACCGGGTTCTGGAGTCCAGTGGGAGACCAACTCGAGGAGTCGAGTCCGGGTCTCCTAACTCCAGAATTGGTAGGGTTGCTTGCCGCTCTCGTAGGGGTCTAGGGGTGTGGGTTTGGCTATTCATCACGACCGTGGAATCCGTGTTTTATACTGGCTCGTATTGAAAACACGGACGTCCTAGTATATCCAATATTTCATATGATTCTTCTGCTGCGATATCTATGATGTGATCATGTGATGTTCTATGATAGATACAGTATATAGTATATATGATATATTATATAGATGTTACTTATGTTTTACACCCGTGCTAGCCCTGCCCCGCTCTGCCGTTAGTTACCTAACCTAACGGTGCACGAGGGGACATCGAGGCGAATGCGGATGGCATAAGTGTACGTCGTATTTATCTGTAATGTTTAGGTACTTAAATGATGGGACTTCATTAATGTGATTAATGAAAGTAAAAGAAACCTAAGATGTTGTAGAATCGAATTTCAAAATAAAACAGGTAGCTACAGTTCTTGCTTTGCACAGAGGTATATGTGATATATCCTGCACCTTATTCGATGAGGAAAGGACCGAGATCCCTTCACCGGGAGTGACTCCTTTAGCAATAACTGGCAGATGCTACACACTCGGTTTGTCTTTTGATTGCTTTTAAGAGTTCTGCTTTGCACAGTGATATATATGATATATCCAGCACCTCATTCGACGAGGAAAGGACCGACGATCCCTTCACCTGGAGTGACTCCTTTAGCAAAACTAGAAAAGCCTCAAAAGCACTCCATTTTAAAAATCATTTGATTCTACAACGATATCAAGTTCATTACGCAATAGGTTTTCAGAAAAACCTGTCGTAGCCCTCCGTCATTTCAGATATGTACTGGTTAGTATTCGTGCTACGTTTGTTGACCTCTGTCAAGGCATAGTGTGCGGTAGCTGATTAGTGCTTATCTGCATAAGCATATGATGTGATTGATTTAGGGTAGTCGTGCGACCTTGTTGACCTCTGTCAAGGGTCGTGCGGGTGGGTTTACTTCAATCAGGAAATGACGGGTTGAACTTGACTAGCAGCCTATGGTTTGTTGACCTCTGTCAAGGTCATAGGACGCTAGGGGCAAAATATTATCGGGAATTTCAAGTGTTGAAATTTGCAATGAGATTGCATACCTTCTATGAGATAGTTGGATCCCGATACCCGCTGGGAGTAAGTGTTACTCCTGGGAGAGTTTTATACATTACAATTAGCCGATCAAGTAGGTGTCTAGAAAGGTGTCAACGGGGTTACGCCTCTGGGAAAACGAGGTTTACATTAATTAGGTTCGTGCGAAAGCACGGGGGACCTCCCTCAAAGTACCGACACTGGCCTGGCTGAAAGATTGGCGAACTTGTAGTGTGTAATTAATCCCGGCTAGTCTTTCCTTTTAAGGTTTGAAGGAAGATTTGATAAAAAGCAGTGGGAGCCATCCTGATTAGATAAAATAATAACCAATCTATTCTTGCAAGAGCGCACACTGAGTGTTTTCTTCTCTCTCTCTCCAGGTAGCGACCATATCATGCCTTAATCAAGATAATAAAACGGAATATTGACCGAACCCGCTTGTTATACTGAGCTGGGGAACGTTGGTCCCGCTCCAACTTATAATTGTTATAAGACAGAGCAGGAAATTGGGGAATACCAGAATTCCCGTGCCGCCCAAACGAAGAGAGTGCATGCTGATGCATCATCTTCGGGTGTGTTCATTATACAGAACTGTTTCTCAGTATCCTCCGCATCCTGGTATATGATACCGGATCCGGATCCCAGATATGTAATCTGTTACATAGGGCTACAAAAGAGTAGAAAAACTGAGAACGGGTGATAAGTTTCATGAGGTAGAAAACGGGGCAAGAGTTGCAGCCAAGTCTGTCGGTTACTGTCATCCTGTATTACCAATACATTGATTCTGAACGAATGTTATTAGATACCGAACCTGATATACAAAATCATATCAGTCACTTTATTAGTAAAGAAATGATAAAATTTTGTATTGTTGGATAATGTTTTGAACATTTCCTATATCAAAAGTTGATCGGTTCAGGCACGTTATCTAAAATCATTAATGTTCTAAATCAAACCACAGTTCTTAGTATATGGAACACACACAAGAGGAAGAGTTCAGAAATGAACGTATTCTTCTTGAGGCATTGTAGACTAGGTCATATCAATGCGACCTGACTAGCTGAAGTTACATTTAGATGCATATTTAAATCTATTTGAATTTACATCTTATGAAACTTGCCAGTCATGTCACAAAGATAAGATGACCACAGCTCTGTTTATTGGAAACAGAGAAAGAGTTAGTAAACTCTTGGGGTGATACATGTTGATGTATGTAAGGTCCCCTGTCTACACATGCCAGGACAGGTTCTTTGTACTTCATTACATTCTCTGATAATCTCTCAGGATTCAGACATATGTTCCTGTTGAAACATGAGTCCGAGCCTTTTGAGATATTCACAGAATATAAGCGAGAAGTAGAGAACCAAAATACGGGTATAAGTATTATGTCCTTTGATGAGATCAAGGATGAGAATACTTGTGCACGGAATTCCTGGACTATTCTAAAGGAGAATGAGATTCTCTCTCAGCATTACTCCTCCGTATACACCATAGCACGATGGTATATCGGGGCGGAGCAATCACACCCTATATGATAAGGTACGCTCTATGATGAGTAATACTGAGTTACCTATTTCCTTTTTGGGAGTTATGCACTTGAGAAGATGCATACATATTGAATAGGGTTCAAATCAAATCAGTTGCCTACCACTTCATATGTGATATGGAATGGGTAGAGCCCATGTCTTAAGCTAGTTAAGATTTGGGATTGTCCGGCCTATGTCTGAAAAGCATAATCCGGACAAGCTCGAGGCAAGGTCTGTTATATACAACTGGAAAGGTTCCAGCTATACAAACTGCAGTTGATGATTTGAAAGGACCAAAGGATTCGATAGTTACCAACGAACCTCAGCCTCTCCGCCGATCTAGTAGGGTTCCTCACCCACCTGAGAGATATTTTGGTTTCTCTATGACAGTGGGAGCGAGGATTGCGTCATGAGATGATGACCCAATTTGTTTCGAGCTGGCCATCAGGAGTGGGACTCTGTAAGAATGGCTGGATACTTAGCGATCTGAGATGGAATCCTTATACACCAACAAAGTATGGACTTTAGTTGCTATATCTGAAGGGTTAAATCCCCATCAGGAGCAAGTAAATCTTGAGAAGATTACTTGGTGTACATGGAAAGGTTGAGACTTTCAAAGATAGAATTGTTAAAGGTTTTCGTCATCGACCAGGCGTGGATAATGATGAAACCTTTTCAGTAGCTATGCTTAAGTCCATCCAGATCCTACTTGCCACGGCTACATACCATGACTACGATATCTGGTGGTTGGGTGTCTTGACTGCTTTTCTAAATAATGATTTGGAAAAGAGCGTCTATAAGTACACAGCCAGAGGGCTTCGTAGACAGTGGGAGCAGCGGAAACGTGTGCAAGATGCTTTATAGGATAAAGCAGGCATCGCGGAGTTGGAACGTCTGTTTTGATGGATTAGTCAAAGAGTTTGACATCATCAAAATGGTAGATGAACCTTGTATAAACAAAAAGGTAGTAGGGAGTATGGTGGTGATCTTCGTAGAGTACGTGGATGACATACTCTTGATAAGAAAGGAGTTTCTTATGCTACGCTCGATCAATCTCCGTTTATCACATGGATTCTCCACATAAGGATCAAAGTGATACCTACTAAATCCTGGATTTTGAATCTATGAGATAGATCTAAATGGATGTTAGGAATCTCACTAGTAGTAGTGAGATGGTATCAATCGATCCTGGGGAGAATCACTGGAAGGGTCCACGGTGATAATGACGACTGAGTGTCAGTCGCAGGCATTGTCTTTACCCTCAGTAAAGGGACGGTATGTTGGAAGAGTTCCAAGCTAGATACCGTGACATACTAGACGATAAAGGCAGGATACATCGCTACATAAGATGCTACCAAAGAGGCCATTTGGGTGTATATTGGTTCATGAGATGAACTTAGTTCCTGCCATTGTGTGACAATGGAGTTGTGGCTTATGCCAAGGAACGTCTGTCCCATCAGTGATCCAAACATATTCTAAGGCAGTATCACCTGATCATGGAGATGGTTGATCTCCAGGGGGTCGAGGTCAGGAGAGTAGACTCAGAGGACAACACAGCGGATCCACTCACAAAGGCCTTTTCCCAGAGAGAGACTTTTATGGGATGGTTGAATATGAGATACTACAACCACTGCTACAGATGGCCCTAGTGCAAGTGGGAGATTGTTAGTTATATGTATGCCCTAGAGGCCATTACTGTACATAGGATGTATATTGTAGTGGATGCTGGGACATATATGGGAGGACTTTCTTGCTCGACATGATAGTATGCTATCTGGTTGAACTTTACCTTAACGTGTATACTGTTTATCTCTCTGTTACATGTTGGTAAAGCCCTTAGGATCTGTACTTGACTACCTGGACTATGATGCGGATCATACTAGTGGGGACATGGTAGTCTATAAGTACATCCTTCAAAGTCCCTAGTCGTGGGTATATCGAGATGGGGCATCGATATACCAGAGTAGACTAGCGTGTACCTTCTCGACCCATACAGATGGGCGATGGATGATCCCATATCCATTGGTGTTTGACATCAGAGATGATATACGGGTGCTCAGTAGAGACTGGGTACACTGGACGGACTCGCCGAGAACTCCCAGATGGTATTATACCTCTTGTCAGATGGCAGTTCTCTGGTGACACTGGTACAGAGTAGTCTGTTGACCCGAGATCGTCATAGAGTCTTGTGTGGTTCCCACTGTGCTTTGATTTCCATTTTACCACGTCCAAGAGGGCATGCAAAACGGTGGTTTTTGGGTACAGTCCCGAGTCACATGGAGGCAATGAGCGATAGGAGGGGATTCGTCTCTCCCGGTATAGGGGGTTGATGTTGCGCTGTGTTCGATTGGCTATAACAGGAAATCCCTGGCCAGGGTTGCTGAGATTTACTGGTAAGTGTTACCGGTAGTTTCTCGAATAGTTATAGACCTCATATCGACACGACTTATTGAGCTATTGGGGTCTGACGTTTACCACCCCTAGGCGAGATATGCGACATATCAGACGATCAGACCGGACTGTACGGTAGTGTTACTGGTTGGATTCACTGGAGTGTGAGCGGGCTTGCTCGTCGATCTTCAGATCGCTCAATACCCGGGTGGCCGTTACGTTTAGCAGACCGCTTGCGGCTTGTGGATGTTTGATATGATCATCATCTGCTGCCGGCGTATTGACGAGTCTTTAGAGTCCTACACAGAGGTTTCCTGGCTCAAGCGAAACGAAATAGGAGCGCATATGAGATATGTGCGGGACCGAGAATAATACCAGTATGTGATACTGTATTCGATTCTCGCGATGTGACATTGATCGGTTATATGCGATATAGCCGGGTTATCGGATCAAGTGTTGATTCGATAAGTTGTTACTAATGATACCAGTCGGTTGTGTGCGACATGACCGGATCATTGAATCAAGTGTTGATTTAATGATTTAATGCATTATTATATATTTGATATATTACTTTGCATTAACTAGTATCGGTTCACTTTAAAATGGATTTTCTCACTCGGGTGTGCGCATTGCATATGCGATATGATTTTGTGCACTTCTTTGTATCATGTTTGATGATACATGAATTTTGGTTAAGTGTAAAGAATTAAACAATGGTTAAGTGGATAATTAGGGTTTTTCTTTTCTTATTTATTTATGTATACATTTATTCTTTTTGGAAAACATTTAGCATGAGAAGAAATGGAGGCTTTATTTGTTGTTTTCATGAAGCTTCATGTATGTTTGACTTTGCAACCATTTTTGTCTCATGCTTAACCTAACCATCCACTAAACCATGATTTGCTCTCTACACATAACCATAGTTATGTTATGATAAGGTTGATTTTATTTATTCTTTTAAAAAGATTAACATATGATAACATTATCTTCTTCTTCCTCATCTTCTTCACTTGAAGAAAGAAAACCTCATCAATGGTGATTGATGCAAATGAGTGAGAAATCCAATTCTAAAGTTTACCCACTTCCTATTTCTTCATCCTCTACCTCTTGGCAAGTAGTAGAGTGTGTTTCCTTCACAAGTTTCATGACTTGGTGAAGGTGGAGCTTGATTCATCGATGCCTCGACGTAGATCATCTTCGGCTTGGACATCGACGACCTAGCCCGCCCATTCTCCGACGAAGACGACGCTAGAGCCCGGATTCTTCTTGGACAGCGGAGACGACTTCGTTGCGGAGCTATGGAGGTGGAGCACCTGATCTACAAAGGTTGTATTTCCGTATTTCATATAGTTAAGTGTTAACTAGATTCTTTTTCGCCCAGTTTTCTAGCAAACGATCCGTAGTCGGGTCACTCGGCACCTATAATTTTTGAAATTGCCATGGTTGATGGCTTGTGAGACTACCTTAGAGTGCCTAGGAACCCTACAAAAACTGGCCCCCAAACGGGTACAAAAAGTATAATATATATAAACAATAAAAAGCATCCCCAAACGGGAGCTAGCTCAACGCCAACAGGCGGAAACAACCACAACAAGCACAATAATATACAACGCCAAAGGGCGAGGCTCAAAACTCAAAAGAAAACAAATCCACCAAATCAGATAATACATGCACGACTCTAAGGTCGAAATAAAAGACTGGTCCAATAAACTTATCAAGTAATACAAGTATGGTTGATGGAGCTTACTAGATACAAATGAAAGAATGAAAGTATAATGGTGGTCCAGATACAAGTGAACCAACCTACCGTGCAAATCACCCTGAATGAAATGATGAGCCAGCAACTGCCAGAAAACCTGTACATCGAACCTGTAATAAAATTTGGCACAACGGGGGTGAGTTGCCAACTCGTGAGTAGAAGACATCTACGAAAAGAAATCGAATGCACGACGCTATCCTAGGTCATAATAATACACTACTAAGTCCCAATCATCTAGTAATAGCAGGGTAATACTACGTGTAAGTGCAGATACTCCGTGCTCGTGTCGGTGCCTCATATAATACTATGTCATATGAATGGATATGCATGCACCATGAATATAAAATAATCAATCCTGAAATCCAGATATATCTGTATAAGAAATCTTTAACTGTTATCATAGTAAAATGTGTATAGGAATCTGAAATCTCAACAATGAAATCCATGGAAATCCGTGTCAAGCATCGACACAAACATGTAAATCTCAAATCTCATAGTCTCAATACCTCGGGCTACGTCAGTCCGGATCGGCCCATATCATCAAATCTCACGACAACGGTCGGTATCCTCCGGATATCCTCCGCGCCAGACATCACCGGTAGGTAGCCTTCCCCTGCCAGGCTCATCATCTACAACTCGATCTTCTTGCCCCGGGGTACCATACCGGGCCCACCATGTATCCGAGACGGTTCATCCACTCCTCGAATCGGGTCTCGAAATCCAACAGAAAACATGAAATCTCATGGTGGACGACACATACATCACGAGAAAACCGCATCTTATTTTAAAAAGAGAGGAGGAGAGAGAGAGAAGTTTTTATATATTCTTGCGGTTTTCCCCAAAAATCCAGAAATCTCATAGAAATCCAAATCTTAAAATCATGAGTAAGTATATGATAAGTGTCGGCATATGCCCATGATACTGCATGATAACATGAAAATATGAATGCATGAATGTCTAAGTAATAAATGTCATGTCTAGACTAACATCTGAGAGTAATCCCAAGATTATATCGATCTAGTTGTTAACTGATTCTGTCAATAAAAGATAATATGATCTAAAGTGTACGTGACATAGCAATTACCGATGATGATGTGTGTGAGCCGGCAAATAAGTGTGCGTGGAATATGCGCATCATCGGTAATGGTGCCGGTGTCCTAACAGGTACAGTTTATACTGATTATAGCAACATATGTATGAACATGCAACATGATGATTACAGTGTGAAAGTAAAGACGGATGTGTGTTATCCACTCATTTGATATACAATTATCACTGCCACTATATGGCTCGAACCTAACCTAGTGTCCATCTAACCTCCTAAGGAACTAAACCTAAGAAACTAGTCATTAAGAAACAAGAGTCTACCTAGGTCTGAATCAATATCTCTAATAGTCGGCGATCCAGCCTCAATAGCGTCACGTACGTAGTACGGCTTCCTCGAATCAAGAGTGCGGATCAATCATCATATCTATGCCTCGTACGGTAAAATCCATCGTACGGCATTCCAATATCGGGGTACGGGTCAAGTATCTCCTAGGTGTCTCATCATTAGTATAATGTCATCATCAACACAACTCATGATCAAGGTACTAAACTGTGATCGCATACATCAATCATATATCATTGCCATCATAATAAACATCATTAGTTTATCCTCAGAAATATCATGTCATATGTATCATATTGTGATTAAGTCATACTGATATCATATCGTCCTCAAGTCACACCTCTATGATATCGACATCAGGTCACACCTATATGATGTCGTAATCAAGTCATACATACCCCATATCGTGATCAATCACAAGTTACAGTCCGGGTACTATTTTAGAGTCCCATGTACCTCAATATCATCACCACCCATTATAATTTATGTATACATGTTCATTATCTCATTCTCTAATGATCCGCTAACACTTAATACGACTGTATAGCCAAGAATCACGGCATCAAGCCCAGTTACACTGTTTCATCATACCTCGGATATCATGTCACATCAATGTATCCCATATACGTGTTGTATATATATATATACCTATACCTCATCCTATATATATATACACATGCACATATACACCCTGTCGTGTTTCAGTGTGTGCGTGTGTGTGTTTCTACCTGAAACCTACGAACCTTTTCCAAGGTATTCATCTTCTGATATGTCTTCCTAAATCAGTCTAGGCCAGCCTAGGGTCATTACTAGGATCCTACTCATTAAGAATCTAGGGTCACATCTTGTTTCCTAATGTCAATAAGTACTATCCCTATTCTACGTTGCGGGGGTGCTAAACGCCATCCACCCGACTTCCCCCCGTAGATATACATCTACTCACCTGGTCCATGTCTGCCGAAGACGGTGTCGCCATCCTCCTCTTCATCGCCCGCAGTCCACGTGAGGGGTATCTAAACGCAAACATATAAATAGCATCGTAAACTGAATCACATACAAAAGTCAAACGATACAAGGAACAAGCATAGGCTAAAACCTATGTCCCGTCCACGCAAAAGAACCAAATATCGCTCGATATCGGCGTACAAACTCCGATGGATCGAGATAAACATCAAAAAATAACTCGTAGTTTTAAAACACATTACTTATATTATAAAACATGATTAAATCCATCGAAACCCTAAAATCCATCAATCCGTCCAATTTCGTAAAACCCGAAAATGCCAATTTACCGTTTTTCATCAAAACTTGACATTTAAATGAAACCAATGGTCATAAAACTCATCAAATAGCATAACTAGACTATACAACCCCTTACTATATTTTTATTACACAAATTTGCATTAGTTTGAAATTTCTAGTTTGCAACCATTAGAAATTTTCAACCTCTTTCAACCAAAAATTCACAATTCCACAACAAAACATGATTTTGCATGAATTAATGTATTAAACTACAATTCATGATGATAATAATATGATGAAACCATAATTATATTTTTAATCTCATTTATTTAGGAATTTCCCAAAATCTAGTTTACAAAAATAGCATTTTATTAGTATTTTTCCAATTATCACAAGAAACTAGTGATCAAACTAAGTTTTTCATGCCTTTAATATGCTAATATTCTCCTTAAAACTACCATCTAATGATAACAAGCTTAATAAGAATTTTATTTTACCCACAAACACATTTTAGAAAAATCTAGTTAGCTAAATAGCTTAATTAAAACAATTTGAATAAACAATTTATTATACAACAACCATGCAAGATTTTCCCACTCTAAAAGATGTTAAACTAGCTATTATAACCTTATTTAATTAATAAAAACCACAACTTGAATTTACAAACCCTAACTTGAATTTTAAAATTTGCAACTAGAATTAATTTAATAAATCTAATTATGCTTTAAAGAAACATCTAATAGAAATAAAACAAAAGAAGGAAATTTATACCTTCAAAATATGAAATCCAAACATGAAAATGAGCCTCCAAAATGCATGCTTTCCCACTCCAAAATCCATGTAAAGAAGAGCAAAGAACAAAGGGTAGGAATTTATTAGGATTTTGTGCAATTTTTACTGTATTTTGGAGGATTTTTGATGATTTTTGGAGTTGAAATAAAAATGAAAAATGGGGGGGAAATTTCAAACTAATGCAAATTTGTATAATAAAAATATAGTAAGGGGTTGTATAGTCTAGTTATGCTATTTGATGAGTTTTATGACCATTGGTTTCATTTAAATGTCAAGTTTTGATGAAAAACGGTAAATTGGCATTTTCGGGTTTTACGAAATTGGACGGTTTGATGGATTTTAGGGTTTCGATGGATTTAATCATGTTTTATAATATAAGTAATGTGTTTTAAAACTACGAGTTATTTTTTGATGTTTATCTCGATCCATCGGAGTTTGTACGCCGATATCGAGCGATATTTGGTTCTTTTGCATGGACGGGACATAGGTTTTAGCCTATGCTTGTTCCTTGTATCGTTTGACTTTTGTATGTGATTCAGTTTACGATGCTATTTATATGTTTGCGTTTAGGTACCCCTCACGTGGACTGCGGGCGATGAAGAGGAGGATGGCGACACCGTCTTCGGCAGACATGGACCAGGTGAGTAGATGTATATCTACGGGGGGAAGTCAGATGGATGGCGTTTAGCACCCCCGCAACGTAGAATAGGGATAGTACTTATTGACATTAGGAAACAAGATGTGGCCCTATATTCTTAATGAGTAGGATCCTAGTAATGACCCTAGGCTGGCCTAGACTGATTTAGGAAGACATATCAGAAGATGAATACCTTGGAAGAGGTTCGTAGGTTTCAGGTTGAAACACACACACGCACACACTGAAACACGACAGGGTGTATATGTGCATGTGTATATATATATAGGATGAGGTATAGGTATATATATATATACAACACGTATATGGGATACATTGATGTGATATGATATCCGAGGTATGATGAAACAGTGTAACTGGGCTTGATGCCGTGATTCTTGGCTATACAGTCGTATTAAGTGTTAGCGGATCATTAGAGAATGAGATAATGAACATGTATACATAAATTATAATGGGTGGTGATGATATTGAGGTACATGGGACTCTAAAATAGTACCCGGACTGTAACTTGTGATTGATCACGATATGGGGTATGTATGACTTGATTACGACATCATATAGGTGTGACCTGATATCGATATCATAGAGGTGTGACTTGAGGACGATATGATATCAATATGACTTAATCATAATATGATACATATGACATGATATTTCTGAGGATAAACTAATGATGTTTATTATGATGGCAATGATATATGATTGATGTATGCGATCACAGTTTAGTACCTTGATCATGAGTTGTGTTGATAATGACATTATACTAATGATGAGACACCTAGGAGATACTTGACCCGTACCCCGATATTGGGATGCCGTACGATGGATTTTACCGTACGAGGCATAGATATGATGATTGATCCGCACTCTTGATTCGAGGAAGCCGTACTACGTACGTGACGCTATTGAGGCTGGATCGCCGACTATTAGAGATATTGATTCAGACCTAGGTAGACTCTTGTTTCTTAATGACTAGTTTCTTAGGTTTAGTTCCTTAGGAGGTTAGATGGACACTAGGTTAGGTTCGAGCCATATAGTGGTAGTGATAATTGTATATCAAATGAGTGGATAACACACATCCGTCTTTACTTTCACACTGTAATCATCATGTTGCATGTTCATACATATGTTGCTATAATCAGTATAAACTGTACCTGTTAGGACACCGGCACCATTACCGATGATGCGCATATTCCACGCACACTTATTTGCCGGCTCACACACATCATCATCGGTAATTGCTATGTCACGTACACTTTAGATCATATTATCTTTTATTGACAGAATCAGTTAACAACTAGATCGATATAATCTTGGGATTACTCTCAGATGTTAGTCTAGACATGACATTTATTACTTAGACATTCATGCATTCATATTTTCATGTTATCATGCAGTATCATGGGCATATGCCGACACTTATCATATACTTACTCATGATTTTAAGATTTGGATTTCTATGAGATTTCTGGATTTTTGGGGAAAACCGCAAGAATATATAAAAACTTCTCTCTCTCTCCTCCTCTCTTTTTAAAATAAGATGCAGTTTTCTCGTGATGTATGTGTCGTCCACCATGAGATTTCATGTTTTCTGTTGGATTTCGAGACCCGATTCGAGGAGTGGATGAACCGTCTCAGGTACATGGTGGGCCCGGTATGGTACCCCGGGGCAAGAAGATCGAGTTGTAGACGATGAGCCTGGCAGGGGAAGGCTACCTACCGGTGATGTCTGGCGCGGCGGATATCCGGAGGATACCGACCGTTGTCGTGAGATTTGATGATATGGGCCGATCCGGACTGACGGAGCCCGAGGTATTGAGACTATGAGACTTGAGATTTACATGTTTGTGTCGATGCTTGACACGGATTTCCATGGATTTCATTGTTGAGATTTCAGATTCCTATACACATTTTACTATGATAACAGTTAAAGATTTCTTATACAGATATATCTGGATTTCAGGATTGATTATTTTATATTCATGGTGCATGCATATCCATTCATATGATATAGTATTATATGAGGCACCGACACGAGCACGGAGTATCTGCACTTACACGTAGTATTACCCTGCTATTACTAGATGATTGGGACTTAGTAGTGTATTATTATGACCTAGGATAGCGTCGTGCATTCGATTTCTTTTCGTAGATGTCTTCTACTCACGAGTTGGCAACTCACCCCCGTTGTGCCAAATTTTATTACAGGTTCGATGTACAGGTTTTCTGGCAGTTGCTGGCACATCATTTCATTCAGGGTGATTTGCACGGTAGGTTGGTTCACTTGTATCTGGACCACCATTGTACTTTCATTCTTTCATTTGTATCTAGTAAGCTCCATCAACCATACTTGTATTACTTGATAAGTTTATTGGACCAGTCTTTTATTTCGACCTTAGAGTCGCGCATGTATTATTCTGATTTGGTGGATTTGTTTTCTTTTGAGTTTTGAGCCTCGCCCTTTGGCGTTGTATATTATTGTGCTTGTTGTGGTTGTTTCCACCTGTTGGCGTTGAGCTAGCTCCCGTTTGGGGATGCTTTTTATTGTTTATATATATTATACTTGTTGTACCCGTTTGGGGGCCAGTTTTTACAGAGGTGACTCTGCCGAAATTTTTGGGAAATTTGCTGATGCTTTTAAACTTGTTTTCTTTTCCTTCTTCTTCTTCTTTTATGGTTTAGATTTCTGTGCTTCGGCTTACTTAGGTTACGTAGCGCCTCTAGACGCTTCGTAATCTAAGTGCCGGTCACGTTCCGTACTTTCGGGTCGTGACAAAGTTGGTATCAGAGCGCTAGGTTTAACCTTATATAAGTCTAGGTGACCCTTGGTTGATGGAGTAGGCGATTTAGGTAGAGTAACGTACCGTAGGTATAGTCCGCGGCATACTTACGATACGCTACTCTACTTAAGGAGCCTTAGGATGTACATTTGTTTGCACCGTATTTCATTCGTTCCTTTGATCTATCTTCGTCGATGTCGGAGGGTGGTTTCTGTTACCACGGGCACACTGGCAGAGGGAGCTGCGGCTCGAATGCGATAACCATTAGAGTATTGGTTATTCTTGAG
Organism: Agapanthus africanus; assembly: GCA_030015575.1. Taxonomy (NCBI): domain Eukaryota; kingdom Viridiplantae; phylum Streptophyta; class Magnoliopsida; order Asparagales; family Amaryllidaceae; genus Agapanthus; species Agapanthus africanus. The sequence goes on along the minus strand of CM057338.1, from coordinate 821,465,299 downwards.
GATTGAAGCATTGCTTAGCGTGCGGACGAAGGGTATTCACATGCTGTCCGGATGAAGTTAAAGGGTTCGAACGATTATCAGAAAACCATTTTCCCAAGTTTAAAGTATTCGGAAGAACATGCAGGTATTTCGATGGACCCTCTAGAAGAATGAAACCCTAACTCGACATAATGACCACGAGAACGCCCTTGAACCTTAGGGTTTACGGCAGTTCCGCGGTGTCATTAGTGAGGCTTGGGTTTGCCCTTCTACGGCTGGATCATCGATGCTGGGGTATGTACTGGATATTTTTAAACTGTACTTGAGTGTTGAGCTCTCGGGGAATTATGGGATTTTGATGGATCGATAGAAAAGTTTAATGTAGTCCGGATATCAAGTGAAGGGATCGACTACGTGGGAGACTCTAGATATGAGTATTGCCGTTGGTAGTGCAGTCAGCAAATTTATGAAGAGACAAGTTTGAAGCAATCGACATCAGAGGAAAGAGGCGGACATTGACGATAGTGGTTACGATTGTGATTTAGTGATTTGAATTTCATATTCTCGTTGATTGGATTTTGGTATTTTGAGAACCTTGTTCTATGATTGGTATTTCATGTGTGTACCTTCATTTCATTCTATTTGTATTTCATATATCAGTTGTATTGATGTTGCTTAGTATACACCCAGTACACTTGATTAGGTTTTATATATTTTGAGATTTTTGATTTGATTTCGTGCATAGGGGTCACACATGATTTTGACATATGTTTCGACCTAGTTTTCATGCATTTTTGTGCTGTGATTTCGATGTATGTTTTCATGCACCATGTGCACCTGATTAGGATTCTTGCGCATACTTGGCGCACTTGATGCGATTTTGTGCACACCAGATGCACTAAATCGGGGTTTTGTGCAGATTAGATGCACCTGATAGTGAGTCGTGCACGCCCGTTGCACTTGACAGATATTTTGGTGCACACCTGTTGCACTTATTTTGTTTTTGTGTGTATTCATGGTATCTGTATTTGGTTTCGATTTCAGTGCGCACCGGAGGCACATGATATTTTATGGATGTGATTGGGATTGATTTCAGTTTGAGCAGTATGTTTTATAATCATTATTATTTGATTTACTAACCAGGCGGGACGTGTATGTTAAATAAAAGAGATATATATATATATATAGCTATTTTTTTTAAAATAAACGTCCGCTACTTACGCCGTGACACGTGCATTGCACGGCGATTGTTAAGAGGGGTTTTTATATGTTTCTTTATTATGATGTTTAAGCGATTTTACTAGGATGCGAACTATATAAAAGTTATAGATTGATGTATATTATGATGGTCTTCATATTGGGTTTTGATATTTTATTCTCGCCATAATTCCGATGATTGCGTTATGCTTGACGGAGTTGATTTTAGTTATGTATTGATGATTTCGGAGCCTCGACGACTTGAGTGTTTGCTAAGTGTTTTAGTATTTGGAAGGGAAGTTTTAATTTAAATTCGGGGACCGAATTTCCTAAAGGGGGGAAGATTGTAACGTTTTAAAAATAATTAAATAAATAATTAAATGAATAAAATTGTTTAAGTGAATTTTATGATTTTCGGTAAAGCAAAATGTATTTTTCGTAAAACCCAACCGTGATTGTTTTTCATTATAAATTCAAAAATACCTATTTTAATTATGTAATTACTAGTAAATGGTGTTTATTTAGCCACTTATAAATTTTTAGTTCAATTAAATATTTTTCCTAAATTAACTATTTTAAATATTAACATAAGCTTTATTTTTACACTAAAATAGTGTAAATTACAAATTTGAATGGTTTTAATTTTTAAAAATGAACCATGGCATATTAGAATTTAGTGTGTATCATGCAAAATTTATTTGCAAATTTTCCCATTTTTCTAGAGTTTTCTAGGTTGTTTTAGTAAAGAAATGAAAGAAAATGAAGAAATTCATGAAAAGACATAAAGTGAGATATTATTTGATGAAGTTTCTACACAACTCATGAAACTCTTTTCTCTTTCTCCCTCTCTCCCTTGCATGGCCGGCCACACCCCCATGGCAGCCCCCCCATTTTTCATTTTTATTTCATTTCTTTACTAAAACAACCTAGAAAACTCTAGAAAAATGGGAAAATTTGCAAATAAATTTTGCATGATACACACTAAATTCTAATATGCCATGGTTCATTTTTACAAATTAAAACCATTCAAATTTTTAATTTACACTATTTTAGTGTAAAAATAAAGCTTATGTTAATATTTAAAATAGTTAATTTAGGAAAAATATTTAATTGAACTAAAAATTTATAAGTAGCTAAATAAACACCATTTACTAGTAATTACATAATTAAAATAGGTATTTTTGAATTTATAATGAAAAACAATCACGGTTGGGTTTTACGAAAAATACATTTTGCTTTACCGAAAATCATAAAATTCACTTAAACAATTTTATTCATTTAATTATTTATTTAATTATTTTTAAAACGTTACAGTTATCTTGAAGTTGTCGGGTTCGATCGGGGTTTTAACTTCGTTAACACATCGCCTAATGCACTAGCTAGTCGCTGATACCACTGTAGGGTTACTAGGCACACTAACAAGGCTCTACAAGGCATCGACCATGCCAAAATTAAATTTTTATGTGCCGAATAACACTAAGCAAGATCGTATACTAGAGTTTAGGCGAAACTAAAAGCAAGTAAACAACTTTACGACTAAGGGTATGCGAAATACAACCTTTGTAGATCGGTCTTTCACTTCTAGAGCTCCTTGTCGTAGTCCCTTCGCTGCGATCAAAGTTCTCCCGGGCTCTTGCATGGCTTCATGAGGCGAAAGATGTGACCTTTGCTTGAAGTCTCCGAGGCCGAAGATGATCTACGTCGAGGGAATTCCGACTCAAGCTTCTACTTCACTAACTTGAGAATTAGTGAAGCAAACACCCTATACTAAAGTGCTAATCTAGTAGAGGATGGAGAAATAAGAAGTGGGTTCTCTTTGGATTTTTGTTTCTCACTTTGGATCAAACCCTAGCAAGCTTAATCTTTTGAACCAAGAAGAAGATGAACAAAAGAAAAATGAAGAGGATAATCATCAAGTGTGAAGGCTAACCATGGTGAGTGAGTATCATATACTAACCCTTGTAGAGACTTAACCCTAGGCTAATTTTTATGGTTGGGTTAAGAAATATCCATAGTAAAAACAAAACCAAGTTGAATTAGTCAATCCGTCCACAAGCTTCCACAAGCTTCATGCATTTTATAATCCTCCACTTGATTTTGTAATTACTTTAGATATTAAAAACCCAAAATAAAAATTAGCATAGTGTAAGTCTCATACACCCATGTATAGTGTATCATCAACCATGATACAAAAATACAACACATTTTCATATATATCATATATAGTAAAAATGTGTACATGTGAGAAAAAACCCTAAGTAAACATGTGTTAGTAAATGTAAACTAGTATATCTAATATACAATTATACACTTAATTATTAAATCAACACTTGACTTAATAATCCGGTCATATCTCATATAACCGACTAACATTCATCATATCGACTTATCGAATCAACACTTGATTCGATAACCCGGTCATATCATATATAATCGACCGATACAAAAAGTCGCGAGAATAGAATACGGTATCACATACACGCATTATTCTCGGTCCCGCACATATCACATATGCGCTCCTATTTCGTTTTGCCTGAGCCAGTAAAACCTCTATGTAGGACTCTAAAGACTCGTCAATACGCCGGCAGTAGGTGATGATCACATCATGCACCCACAAGCCGTCAGCGGTACTAGCTGGACGTAACGGCTACCTGGGTATTGAGTGATCAGAAGATCATCAAGCAAGCCCACTCCAACTCCTGTAAAAGCCTGCCGGTAACACTTCCTGTACAGTCCGGTCTCCTCGTCTAATATGTCGCATATCAAGTCTAGGGGTGGTAAACGTCAGACCCCATTAACCGATAAGTCGTGCCGATGTGAGGCTCATAACGGGTCGAGAAACTACTGGTAACACTTACCAGTAAATCTCTAATCAGCCCTGGCCAGGGACTTCCCTGTTACGGCCAATCGAGCACAGCGCAACATCAACCCCCAATACCGGGAGAGACAAAACCCCTCCTATCGCTCATTGCCTCCATGTGACTCGGGACTGTACCCAAAAACCACCGTTTTGCACGCCCTCATAGACGTGGTAAGGTGGAAATCAAAGCACAGTGGGAATCACACGAGACTCTATGACGATCTCGGGTCTACAGACTAACCTGCATAAGTGTCACTAGAGAACTGCCATCTGACGTGAGGTATAATACCATCTGGGAGTTCTTGGCGAGTCCGTCCAGTGTACCCAGTCTCCACTGAGCACCCGTATACCATCTCTGATGTCAAACACCAATGGATATGGGATCATCCATCGCCCATCTCATGGGTCGAGAAGCGTATACGCTAGTCTACACTGGTATATCGATGCCCTATCTTGATACACCCACGACTAGGGACCTTGAAGGATGTACTTATGGACTACCATGTCCCCACTAGTATGATCCGCATCATAGTCCAGGTAGTCAAGTACACATCCTAAGGGCTTTACCAACATGTAACGATAAAACAGTATAAAGAGACTAGTATACATGTTAAAGTAAAGAGCAACCAGATAGCATACTATCATATCGAGCAAGAAAGTCCTCTCTATATATGTCCAAGCATCCAATATAATATACATCATCTGTACAATACTGGCCTCTAGGGCATAAATACAACTAACACGGCGGTCATAGAATCGAGTTAGGGTTTCGTTCTTCTAGGGGTCCATAGAATTACCTGCATGATTTTTCGAATATTTTTAACTTGGAAAAATCCAACTTTTGGAAAATTTCCAGAGAGGGGAAAAAATTGGGTTATTAATATTCGTTCTAACTTTTTTAACGTCGTCAAGTTACCCGAAACGATGTTAAAATTACGACTACGAAACACTCCGAATTGCCTTTACAGAAAGATAATATCACATGCAATCTTAGTAAAAACAAGCAACACCTGAAACACCAAAACCTAGAGACCGGAATACCAAACCTAAACGAACCCAGAACAACAAGCCAGAACTGGCCAGGCCGGTTTTTCTGAGCATTTCGCCGGGTCAAATCGGGCAAAATGGGTTCGTTTTGGTCTCGTGTTCATGTTACATCATATGCAACATTTTGAAACTGCTTAAAAAATTTTAAAGGCTTTGAAAAATTCGACAGAAACTAGGGTTATGTTTCGATTGTTTCGGAGTTGTTTTGGTTTCGTAATTCTACTAACATCGTCTAATTTTCTAGCTTGGCTCAGATACCACTGTAGGGTTACCTAGCACAACCACATGGTTTCGGGAGGCATCAACCATGCCATTTTAAAAAATTTAGCGCGCTAAAGAAGCCTAACCTAGAATCGTAACTAGAGAACTAGGGTAAACAAGCATGTAAACAACTTTACATACAAAGTGAAAAAGGAATACAACCATTTTAGACCGGTCCTTCACTTCAAAAGCTCCATGTAGTAGTCCCTTCACTCCAAGTAGTGATCTCTGGGACTCTAGTAAGGCTCCTTAAGGTGAAATGAACAAGTTTGCTTAAAGTCTTCAAGGAAGAAGATGATCAACGTCGAGGAGACACTAACTCAAGCTACCTCTTCACTAATTAGGAATTAGTGAAGCAAACAAGCTAAACTAAATGGCTAATCTAGTGTAGGTTGATGAAGTAGGAATTTTGCTCTATTTAGATTTAATTTTCTCACTAATTTTCTTCACCTCTCAAAAATCTAGAGAGCTCTCTCTTGATCAAGAAGAAGATGAAGTGAATCATTAAAAAAAGAGAGAATAGCAACCATGGGTGAGATAATATCTCATACTAACTCATGTAGAGACTTAACCATGGCTTAGGGTAATGGTTAGGTTAATAAATATCTAATGTAAAATAAAAACTAGTGGACTCAGTCAATGGTTCTACAAGCTTCCACTAAGCTCAAACCATGTGACTAATTTCCAACTAATTATTTGACTTGCATTAAATAAATAAACCCCACATTATCATAAGCATGGTGTGAGTCTCATACACCCATGTAGAATGTAGCAACATGCATTGCACAATAATATATATCACATATATATTAAGTGCATACAAGTGAGAAAAAGAATTGCTTAAGTGAGCTAATATTAGTTAATGTAAATTAATATATCAAATATATAATTATACATTAAATTATTAAATCAACACTTGATTTAATAATCCGGCTATATCACATATAACCGGGTAATATCAATTGTATCATCTTATCGAATCAACACTTGATTCGATAACCCGGCTATATCACATATAACCGACCGATATCACATATCACAAGAATAGAATACGGTATCACATACACGTATTAATCTCGGTCCCGCACATATCACATATGTGCTCCTACTTCATTTCGCCTGAGCCAGGAAACCTCTATGTAGGACTCTAAAGACTCGTCAATACGCCGGCAGTAGGTGATGATCATATCAGTCACCCACAAGCCGTCAGCGGTACTAGCTGGATGTAACGGCTATCCGGGTATTGAGCGATCAGAAGATCAACTAGCAAGCTTGTCTAAACTCCTGCAAAGCCTGTCAGTAACACTACCGTATAGTCCGGTCTCTTCGTCTGATATGTCGCATATCTAGTGTAGGGGTGGTAAACGTCAGACCCCAGTAACTTGATAAGTCATGCCGATATAAGGCTCATAACGGGTCGAGAAACTACTGATAACACTTACCAGTAAATCTCTATATCAGCCCTGGCCAGGGACTTCCTGTTATAGCCAATCGAGCATAGCGCAAACAACAAACACTCGCTCGGAAAAGGGCCGGCTTGTTCATCAACCCCCAATACCGGGAGAGACAAAACCCCTCTTATCGCTCATTGCCTCCATGTGACTCGGGACTGTACCCAAAACCCATCGTTTTGCACGTTCTTTTGAACGTGGTAAGGTGGAAATCAAAGCACAGTGGGAATCACACAAGACTCTATGACGATCTCGGGTCTACAGACTAACATGTACCAGTGTCACCAGAGAACTGCTATCTGACGCTAGGTATAATACCATCTAGGAGTTCTCGGCGAGTCTTATTCAGTGTACCCAGTCTCTACTGAGCACCCGTATACCATCTCTGATATCAAACACCAATGGATGTGGGATCATCCATCGCCCATCATATGGGTCAAAAAGCGTATACGCTAGTCTACTCTGGAATATCGATGCCCTGTCTCGATACGCCCACGACTAGGAACAATTAAAGGATGAACTTATAGACTACCCTGGGCACACTACTATGATCTCTATCATAGTCCTGGTAGTCAAGTACACATCCTAAGGGCTTTATCAACATGTGAGAGCAAGACAGTATCATAATACAAGTCTACTTGTTAAGATAAAGAGCAACCAGATAGCATACTATCATATCGAGCAAGAAAGTCCTCTCTATATATGTCCAAGCATCCACTATAATATACAATCATGTACAATAATGGCCTCTAGAAGATACATATAACTAACACTCCCTTAGCCGCAGCATGAGCGACTTTTTGAGATGTCGGGTATGAGATACGCCAATAATTGGCCTTAGTACAAGTAGGAGATTGTTAGATATATGTATGCCCTAGAGGCCATTATTTGATAGTGGATGTATCGGCATGTGTGTGTGTGTGTGTGTGTGTGTATATTCAGAGACATTCTTTCTCTACATGATAGTATGCTATCTGGTTACTCTTTATCTTGACATGTTCACTTGATCATGCATACTATTCATTTGGTACATGTTGATAAAGCCCTTAGGGTATTTTCTTGACTATTGTGATTATGATGCAGATCATACTAGTGGGACATGTGTAGTTTATAAACATATCCTTAAAATGTTCCTAGTCTGGGTGTATCGAGACGGGGCATCGATATTCCAGAGTAGACTAGCGTATACGTTTATTGATCCATATGATGGGCGATAGATGATCTCATATCCATTGGTGTTTGACATCAAAGATTGTATACGGGTGCTCAGTGGAGACTTGGTACACTGAACGGACTCGCCGAGAACTCCTATATGGTATTATATCTATCGTCAGATAGCAGTTCTCAGGTGACACTGGTACAGGTTAGTCTGTAGACCCGAGACCGTCATAGAGTCTTATGTGTTCTCCCACTGTACTTTGACTTCCACCCTACCATGTCTCTACTGAGTCGTGCAAACAGGTGGCTTTTAGGTACAGTCCCGAGACACATGGAGGCAATGAGCGATAGGAGGGGTTTCGTCTCTCCCGATATTGGGGGTTGATGTTGCGCTATGCTCGATTGGCTATAACAGGAAGTCCCTGGCCAGGGCTGATGAGATTTACTGTTAAGTGTTATCAGTAGTTTCTCATCTGTTATAGGCCATACATCGGCATGACTTATTGAGTTATTGGGGTCGACGATACCATCCCTAGACTCGATATGCAGTATATCTGATGAAGAGATCGGGCGTACGGTAATTGTTTCCAGTTGGCTCTACAGGAGTTTTGACAAGTTCGCTTGTTGTTCTTCTATTCGCTCAATACCTGGGAGCCGTTACGTACAGCTAGTGTCACTGACGGTTTGTGGGGTATATGATATGATCACTGCCTACTGCTAGCGTATTGACGAGTCTTAGAGTCCTATAAAGAGGTTTCCTAGCTCAGGAGAAACGATGTGGGGTGCATATGGGGATATGCGTGGGAGCTTGATTAAATACATGTATATGATACCATATTTTAATCTGGCGTTTTCTATTGGTCGGGTCGTATGTGATATGACCGGATTATTAAATCAAGTATTGATTTAATATTTAATGACCATTAGGTCATTTATTAAACCTTTTCTTTATTATGTATGTATGTATATTTATATTGATATGCATGCATACATGTGTCATGGTTGATGATACATCGGAGATGGCTATGCAACACTCACATGGAAACCATTTTGGTATTTTTAATTATTGAGTTAAAAGAAAAAGTAAATTAAATCATGGTTGATTATTTTGTTCTACACACTTCTTAAAATATCTTATATTAACCATGGTTTCATTTCTAATTATCTCTTAACTGAACATCAAAAATATCTAGATATTTTTCTAGCCTTGGTTAAAAGTGAGTGTGACTCTCTCTTATTCAATATAATCTTGAGTTTATTTTATTTTGAGCTCAAGCAAGCCATTTCCATCTCCTTTTTCCTCCAAGCTCTCTACATTTTTCAAAGTGAGTGAAGAGAAAGAAAAAGAAAGGTTTTTAAGTGAGAATATTACCCACTTCACCAATCTATATTAGTCTAGCCCACTAGTGTATGTTGTTTGCTTCACTTCCACTTTGGTCAAGTGAAGCTAGGAGCTTGAGCAAAGGGACTCCATGGTGGATCGTCGTGGATTTCGAAGGCTTCTAGCGAACCCGTTCAAACTCCAAGTAGAACCAAGGAGTCAAGGAGGAGAGGTCTACAAAGGTTGTATTTCTCCCCTCTTAGTCTTAAACACTAACAAGTATGTGATACTTTTTTTAGTTTTACCCTAATCCTCTAGTTCGATTCAAGGTTAGGTTTGGTTAGCACCCTAGATTTTTTAAGTTGCATGTTTGATGCTTGTTAAAACCTAGTGAGGGTGCTAAGCAAACCCAGGACGAATTACTAACACTGGCCTGGCCGAAAGATAAGCGAACTTGTAGGGTGCGATTAATCCTAACTAATTCTTCTTTTAGGGTTTGAAGGAGAATTCGAGGAAACAGTGGGAGCCATCCTGTTTAGATAAACTAATAACCAATCTAAACTTGCAAGAGCAAATGCTGAGTGTTTCTTTTCTCTCTCTCCTAATTTCAATGACCATGATGGTACTTAAGCTAATATTAAATAAAAACAAACTCGCTGGGGCTAATTATAAAGAACGGATGAGGAACGTCCATATGGCTATGACTTATGATAAGGTTGCATATGTCCTCACGGCTAAAGCCCGCTTGTTCCAGGTCCAGAATCTTCGGTCGCGGACATTGAAGTCCGTAAGACTTAGGATCTTGATTGCTTGAAAACCAAGTGTCTCGTACTGGCCTCCATGGATAATGAACATCACAGGCGGCACGAGAAGATGGACCTTTCTTTCATCTTCCTCCATACCAAAGATTTATATGGAGAGCAATCTCGTTTCGCAAGATACGAGACCTCGAAGAAATTGTTTCAAGCGAGGTTGGCTGTCGGATCATCTGTTGGGGACCACATCCTGAAGATGATTACTCTCATTGAAGAGCTCGCGGACCTGCGAACTACGTTGGTGTTAGTTATATATATGCCTTGCAGGCCATTGTTGTACATATGATGTATATTATAATGGATGCTTGGATATTGTTCATACCAGAATATTGCATTTAATATCGCCCATTCTTACGCTCGTTTATTTATAGGTAGGTGCTTTTAATCCGTGTTTGCTACATATTTACAGGCTACAGGTTCCTAGTCCAAAATAACGCAATTGATACAAAATCTCCACTGTTACGCCAAAATACAGAACATCTGTTGACAGCAGATAAAAGCCGGGTTCCGGTCATCCGTATCCGTCCAGTGCTGCGTACCAGTTCCAGAGACAAAACATATGACAGTGGTCATTCGTGTCTCGGACAAGCACAGAGCATGAGGGGGGCAGCACAAGAATCAATGGGTGCGCGGAGCTCGAGGGAGAAAAGGTCAAAAGTATTATTTTTGATGCCATTTTGGACCGTTGCAGATCTGAAACAATTGTGGAAGAAATTTGCAATTTGGTACATGTAGAACAACATAAGATGGCAACACAAGGAAACCCAGAAAATTCGAGACCACAATTCCACAAAAGGTGTGGGTTTCCGTGGCGGATCCGCCGCGGTTTTGTGTCATCATCTGACCAAATTTTCGGGGTAGCTTTGTCATTTCATTTGGGGCCAGAATGTTGCCCTAGGGTTTCAGCACGCAGCCTATAAATAGCCCAGTTTTGTGCAAGCCAAAGGTCTTCTTCATGTCTTGATTTCCATTCTCTCTTTGTTCGGATTTATCTTAGTTTCTTCTTCTTCTTCTTCATTCATTCCTCCATGAAAATGGTAGTGAGAGCTTTTTGAGTGGATGATGAAATGAAGATGAGGGTTATTTTATATCATTCTTTTGCTTAGCTTCCCCTTGAGATCCTTGCTTTCTCTTGATCTTTCAACCTCTTCATTGAACTTGAAAGTTTAAGGGGTGGTATTTGATCTCAAGGGTTGTATCATTTTGGAAGGAATAAAGTCTCTTTTGTGCTTCATTTTACCTTAGGTTTTTAGCTCTCTCTTGATCTTGCAACCTCTTAATTGAGCTTGCAAGTTTAAGTTTGGGTTATTAAACCCATGGTGTGTAACTTGTTCCATGGTCCTTAGTATTTTCTTTCCTGCACTTTTCTTTCTTGCTCTTTTACATTCATGCAATTTATTACCTTGCTTTACTTTCTTGCACTTTAAATTCCATGCACTTACTTACTTGCAATCTTTTCTTTTCTTTGTTCTTTTGTTCTCTCTTTTTGGTTCGTTTTGTGAATGGTTGTTAATATGGTGTTGTTAAGAATAAATACGATATTGTAAGTTAATGTTTCTTTGCTCATTTCCTTTCCCGTTATTTTCCTTTGAACTCCGCCCAAACGTTACGCAAGCGCTCCATTAGGCACCCTACCCTACCAAGGTAACGGTGATTCCTAACCGAGACCGGTTGCGTACGGTTTGGCCGGAGGCGAAAGCAAGAGACAAGAACGGAAGGACAAGGGTCAATAAGCCGGATTCCACGAATGCCGTGCTTAAATCCCCTAATCCACGTTGTTGCCGATTGCTCTAGCTTCAATTGGTCAAGACTCGGCTCAAAGGTTTGGAGTGCGGATTTCTTTAGCTTATACTTTCGTATCTTTTTCTTAACAACTTTATACTTGCATATGAAACACATAGGTTAGATTTGAACAAACATATACAAATTCTTTATTGACTCGTCTAAAACTCGAACGGACATACAACCATCTCCCTGTGGATCGACCCGTGCTCAACCGGCTAGCTGCATAGCGACACTGTCCTGATCGCGGTTATAACTTTAGAACTTTGAACATCCGACACGCCAAAAGCGTGCGATCAAATGGCGCCGTTGCCGGGGAGACGGTAGCGTATTTTCTTTCTTATTATTCGGGTTAATATTCTTTTTGTATATATTTATAAATAAAAAAAATCTTTTTGTTATTTTTGATAATTTTTGTGTGCAAGTGTGCAGGCTAATCTGGAGCAAGTACAGTAATCCAAAAAGAAAACAGAGCATTTTATTTTGGAGTGGAGATCAAGGGGAGTGTAGGGAACCAAATTTCAGGTGCCAATTCATCAACTTGACCACGGAACCGCGGTCAAAGTGGGGCTTAGGCCGCGGTTCCGCGGCTTCATTAAGGCCTCTGTGCCTCAATTTTTTTCTGCCCTTTCTCTTTCCTTTTATCTTCTCTGTAAATTCCACTATACTGTATTTTCTGCAGATTTCTTTGCACAGATTGCGCAGCCGCCAAATAAATTTTTGTTGTTTTAGATTTTGTTTGTTTCCCGCTTTTCATATATTAATACGGACATTAAGGGGCTATAACACCAATTCAGATTGGGTGGGGATTTCATCACCCTTTCTAAGACCCCACAAATCACTAATTGCATGCGCATTACCTTGAGCTAATAAAAAAAATACTAGACTTAGCCCTAAGGACGTCGCGCTCAATAGGACAGAAGATTAGTTATAGGCATCAGTCGTTTATCCTATCCTGACTTTGCGGTGTCTAGGAAAGTGTGTCTAAGGCAAGTGGTTACTTAATTAGGACCACTACTTACGTAGTGGGGAGCCTCCCACTTACCTGGCCGCAATTGGCGGAGAAAAGGCGGTTTGAGGTCCTATTCCTAGCCCTTTGGAATAGTTAGGAGCTGTCTAGCTGACCTAGAAGACCCTAGCTCTAGGTGTGTTTGTGCAGATTGTGATGGTACCCACAACCGGATATTACTTCTTACGGTTCTTGTTTTGGTCGAACTTCGAACGACCCCTCCATGCCCAAAATTTCTTTGAAAGATCGGATAGACGCGTCTAGGACAAACAACTGGACCGCACAATCCACTTCGTATCAACCATTTCAAACATTCACCCCTTCTTACATTGATACCCCTTTTGAAAGTCCAGTTGTAACCACACGACCTATGTCTCTTGCTGAACATATTGAACAATCCCGTAGCCGATCATTCACTCCTTTCGCCACTTCAAATTCTTGGGATCAACAATTTCATTCACCTTCTTATCCAAATGTTGATCCTACTCCTTTTCAGCTATTCAATTCCTACCAGTCCTACCCAACTTTTGCACCTTCCCTAGACATTGCTTCTGAACCGCCATTTGGGAGTTTTCAGTATCCAAACAACTTTGAATCTTTTACTGAAACCCCTTCACAACCTATGTCTAGTCTGGAACAGTCATTGGAAGACTTTAGGGTAGCGGCGTACCAACAGATGATGGATTTGAATGCGTCCATGACCGCCCTCATACAACCTAGTGACCCGGTAACTAGTTTTCAACTAGCTCCAAATTTTCCAATGTATGAAGAGGCGGTAGGACAGGTTGAGAACTTGAGTGGAAAGAGTGAGCTGTACACCCTTCCAAATCGAACCTACCCATTGCAAATTGAAACCCACAACTCCGATTTTGAATGTCTATCTAGTGTCCCAAAAGATTCATTGATTAAAGATAGAACAAATAATGAGTTGTGTGACTTTGTAGTGTTTGATTTGCCCGATTGTGAAGGGTACTTTTCAAGTGAGACCACACCCAATCCTTTTGACCTCTACACCTCCATCTTAGAACCAGAATCGATTGAAATCCATGCTTTTGATGAGGTGTCTGAGAAAATTGATTTTCACTTGATTGAGGATATTGACGCTGGGAATATTTTGGATGATGGACCTACTGCTTTGGATGAGTTTTTCTCTCCAATTCATCATCCCGAGTCTTTAACTGTTTTTCCCGAACTACATATGCATCTTGATTTTGACGAAATTTACATGGATAAGCTGAATTTTGAGGAGACTATTGAGGATAGTGTAGTCCATGTCACGCACCCCACGAACTTGCGGGGAGGCGGAATATATGAAAAACGATTATCAAAGCTTCGTAACACGGACTTGAGCGCATGAATCGTATATAAACCGTTACTAGCAAAGTACGAGAGGTTTAACTACTCGGATTCGAAGTTATACCTCACGTTACTTGTCCTTCGGGTCTTCATCGCTGTCCTCCACTCCTCGTAGGCTCCTTGGAACATCGGCATCTCAACGGCCTCCTCGAGTCAAAGACGATCCACCCGAGAGCTCCTACGCCAAGCTTGATCTCTAACTTGAGATAACTAGGTTGCTCAAAGTGCTAATCTAAGCTACCTAGGGGATATAGAGTGAGCTTATGGATGTATTAGTCTAGCTAACCCTTGATCTCAACACATGAGAGGTTAGGGTTAGGGTTTCAAGAATGAGGGAGCTTGAGGAGAGAGAAGGTGATGATAAGAATGAATTGAAATTGTTTCTCACTTCTAATATATAATGAAGCATAAAGAATTATCAAATGAATAATTCAAATGCATTATCATCATGCTTCATTAAATATGTGCAATGAATCATCAAGTGAGTCATTAAGCAATAAATGCTTCATTAACTCACTTGAATGATTCATCTCATGAGTCACAAAATCAATTAATGCTAATGCCACCTTACCCTCCAAGTCACCATGCTTCTAGAAGCTTCCCGGAAAATTACGAGAACGCCTCTCCAATCCATGAAAACACGGAAAAACTTTAGACTGTATAAATCCAATAACCCGATACTAGAATCTGGCTTAAACCAAAGCCGGCTGGTAAAAACTGTCCGAACGTCGCACGTGCGTTTAAACACATATGCGTCCTAACCCTTGTCGTAAAACCATACGAGCTCTATATCGTTTTTCCTGGAGCAGGGAAACTCTCTGTGTGGGACTCTAAAGACTCGACACTACGCTGGCAGTGGGTTTAACCACAGACCGCAAGCGGCACTAGCTGTACGTAACGGTCCCCAGGTAGATGTCGATAAGAAGGCCGATGAGGAAACCCATCCGAACTCCTACTGATCCTGATGTGACAATCTCCGTACAGTCCGGTCTGTTTGTCTAAGACTATCGCATATCGAGCCTAGAGGGCGGCAAGCATCAGTCTCCTAATAGCGGTATAAGTCGTGTCGGAGCGTAGCCCATTACACCCTGAGAAACTACTGGAACCTACCAGTAAATCTCGGTTGCCCTGGCCAGGGACTTTGCGTAATGGCTCTCTGAAACAGCGCGATATCAACTCCCAATACCGAGATAGACGAATCCTGTCTAACCGCCACTGCCTCCAAGTGCTCGAGACTGCACCCAACTGCTACCTGTTTGCACGACTCCTTTGAGCCGTGGTAGGGTAGCAATCTAAGAACAGTAGGACACACTCGAGGTGAAGTACCAGTGTCAAGTCTGCGGACTATGCTGTACTCATGTCACCTGGGAACTGTTAACTGACGATGGGTATAATACCAACTAACAGTTCCCCTGTGAGTCCTGTCCGGTGTACCCGTAACCTAACGAGCACCTGTATACTATCTCCAGTACGACGTACTAATGGCTGTGGGACAGACCATCTCCCCAACTGGAATGAGAAGCGTACACACTTAGTCTACTCCGGAATATCGATGCCCTATCTCGATAATCCAACGACCAGGGACCTGTATAGGATGTTGCTTATAGACTACCCAGCCCATACTAATGTGACTACCATCACAACGCTGGTAATCAAGCAAAGATCCTATGGGCTCTACTAATATGTATAAGTGATACGTTATAAGAAATATATGCACATATTAAAGTAGACTCAAACCAAGTAGCATACTACCATTTTTAGCAAGACTGTATATACAACTGTGAATATCCCAAGCTTCCATTAAGTAATATACATGCAAGTATGATACAATAATGGCCCCTAGAGCATATACACTAACAATCTCCCACTTGCACTAGGGCCATGAGCTGGCATATCGTAGACCTATCATCTCGAATAGCCTCTCGAACTGCGTCTGAGGAATGGCCTTTGTGAATGGATCAGCAATGTTATTCTCCGTCTCTACTCTTTTCACCTCGATCTCCCGGCGATCTTCGATCTCCCTGATCAGGTGATACCGCTTTAAGATGTGTCTGGACTTCTGATGGGACCTGGGTTCCTTCGCTAAAGCTATAGCGCCGTTGTTGTCACAATACAGAGGTATTGGATCAACACTGGTAGGAACCACGTGAAGTTCTGTGAGGAACTTCTTCATCCAGACAGCTTCTTTTGCGGCATCGCAAGCAGCTATGTACTCCGCTTCCATTGTTGAGTCAGCAACGGTCTCCTACTTGGAACTCTTCCAACAGACCGTCCCTCCATTGAGGGTAAAGACATAACCCGACATGGACTTGGAGTCATCCTTGTCACTCTGGAAGCCGGAGTCGGCAAAGGCCTCCATCTAGAGGTCTTTTCCGCCATACACCAAGAACATCTCCTTAGTCCTCCTTAGGTACTTGAGAATGTTCTTTACTGCTATCCAGTGATTCTCCCCTGGGTTTGCCTGATACCGGCTTACAACGCTCAATGCGTATGCTATATCTGGTCTGGTACATAACATCACATACATTATAGAGCCTACCGCAGAAGCGTAGGGTATAATCGACATGCGATCCCTTTCCAAATCAGTCTTGGGAGACATCTCTTTGGAGAGGGTGATTCCGTGACAAGCCAGTAGGTTAATCATCTATTTTGAATCTCTTCACTATGGTGTCTATGTACCTGGACTGTGAAAGTCCCAACATCCTTTTTGATCTATCACGATAGATCCGGATCCCCAGAATGTAGGTGTCATCACCCAGGTCTTTCATGGAGAATTTCTGTGATAAGAATCTTTTAACTGACTGTAACATAGGAATATCATTTCCTATTAGGAGAATGTCATCCACGTACAAGATGAGGAATACTACAGCTCTCCCTACAATCTTACTATATATGCATGGTTCATCTGGATTTTTGATAAAGTCAAATTCTTTGACAGCATCATCAAAACAGATGTTCCAACTCCGCGATGCTTGCTTTAGTCCATAAATGGACTTAAGCAACTTGCATACTTTACCGCTGCTCCCACTCTGAATGAATCCCTCTGGCTGATCCATATAGACGCTCTCTTCCAAATTTCCATATAGAAAGGCCATCTTTACGTCCATCTGCCAGATCTCATAATCGTGGAAGGCAGCAATAGCAAGAAGGACCCTAATGGATTTTAGCATAGCTACTGGAGAAAAAGTTTCGTCATAGTCCAAACCAGGTCTTTGACGGAAACCCTTTGCAACAAGTCTAGCTTTATAGGTTTCAACCTGCCCATCTACACCAATCTTCTTTCTGAAGATCCATTTGCATCCTACGGGTTTTACCCCATCTGGAGAAATTTCTAAAGTCCATACTTTGTTAGTGTACATGGACTCCATTTTGGTCTGCATTGCATCCAGCCATTTTACTGAGTCACCGCTCTGAATGACTTGCTGGAAGCTAGTAGGGTCATCATCATTAATGATGCAATCTTCTCGATCCCCATCTATGAGAAAACCGTAGTATCTCTCAGGCGGATGAGACTACCTACTACTCCTGCGGAGTGGCGTCGGGATGTCCTGTTCTCCTGAACCTTCTTGTTCTACCAAGGTTTCAGTAATAGCTTGTGGTTCTAGAATTTCTTCCAGTTGTATTGCGCTCCCACTCTTCTGATTTTCTAAAAACTCAGTTTCTAAGAAGCGGGCATGTTGAGAAACAAAGACCTTTTATTCCTCTGCGTAATAGAAACAATATACCATGGAGTTCTTTGGATATCCCATAAACTTACACTGTACTGAGCGTGCCTCGAGTTTGTCCGTATGCTGCTTCTTTACAAAAGCTAGACATCCCCATATCTTAAGATACTTAAGACAGGGTTTCTTCCCACTCCACATCTGATATGGTGTGGTAGGCACAGTCTTGGTTGGAACTCGGTTCAAATGAAATGCAGTTGATTCTAGTGCATATCCCTAGAATGATCACGGCAACTCAGTGTTACTCATCATGGAACGAACCATATCCAATAGGGTTCGGTTCCGTCTCTCCGATACACCGTTATGTTGTGGTGTGTATGGAGGAGTAAGATGAGAGAGAATTCCATTCTCTTGTAAGTAATCTAGGAACTCGGCACTTAAGTATTCACCACCTCGATCAGATCTCAATGTCTTGATACTTTTGCCTGTTTGGTTTTCTACTTCATTCTTGTATTCCTGGAATTTTTCAAAAGCTTCAGATTTATGTTTCATTAAGAAGACATATCCGTACCTTGAAAAGTCATCCGTAAAAGTAATGAAGTATGAATAACTGCTTCGCGCATGTGTAGACATTAGACCGCACACATCACTGTGTACGATCCCTAAGAGCTCGCTCGCTCTTACTCCGTGTCCAGTAAACGGAGTTTTTGTCATCTTTCCTATGAGACAAGATTCACAAGTAGTATAAGATTGATATTCGAACGGATTCAAATATCCTTCCCTATGTAACTTAGTCAATCTTCTTTCATTGATGTGACCCAGTCTACAATGCCATAAGAAAGCCTGATTTAATTCTGGAGACTTTCTTTTAAGTGTGTTCTGGACATTGAAAACCTGAGCTTGACTCAATACGTATATGCCATTATCTAATGTACCGGACCCAATCAAAACTTGATTTAGGTGGATGTGAACTGCATCGCCTACGAATATAAAATCATATCCCTCTCTCGAAAGTGAGGATACTGATATGATGTTACAATTCATACTAGGTACATACAGACAGTTACGTAGAATCAATATCTGCCCACTTGTCAAACCTAGGCGATATTCTCCTACGGATTCAGCGTCCACGCTCATTCCGTTTGCAACTCTGAGAGACAAATCACCTACCTTCATAACTCTACGGTTTCTCAAAGCATGTAATGAATTACAGATATGAGATCTTGCTCCGGTATCTAGTACCCAACAAGTAGAGTTTGTTAGTGTATATGCCCTAGAGGCCATTACTGTATCATACTAGTTTGTATATTACTTAATGGAAGCTTGGGATATTCACCTTGTATAAACAATCTTGCTCAATATAGTAGTATGCTACTTGGTTTGTTTCTACTTCAATGTGTACTTGTGTTTATTTCAGTATATCACTTATACGCATTAGTGGAGCCCTTAGGATCTTTGCTTGATTACCAGCGTTGTGATGGCAGTCACACTAGTGGGGGCTGGGTAATCTATAAGCACATCCTTATACAGGTCCCTAGTCGCAGGACTATCGAGACTGGGCATCGATACTCCGGAGTAGACTAGCGTATGCGCTTCTCATCCCAGTGTGGGAGATGGTCTGTCCCACAGCCATCAGTACGTCGTACTGGAGATAGTATACGGGTGCTCGTTGGGTTACGAGTACACTGGACAGGACTCGTCGGGAACTGAAAGGTTGGTATTATACCTATCGTCAGTTGTCAGTTCCCAGGTGACATGAGTACAGCTTAGTCCGCTGACTTGACACTGCCACTTCGCCTCGAGTGTGTTCCCACTGCACTTTGATCACTACCCTACCACGGCTCAAAGGAGTCGTGCAAACAGGTGGTGATTGGGTGCAGTCCCGAAGCACTTGGAGGCAGTGACGGTTAGACAGGATTCGTCTCTCCCGGTATTGGGGGTTGACATCGCGCTGTGTCTAGGAGAGCCATTACACGAGTAGTCCCTGGCCAGGGCAAGCGAGATATACTGGTAGGCTTCCAGTGTTATCTCAGGGTGTTTTGGGCTTTACTCCGACACGACTTGTACCGCTATTAGGGGACTGACGTTTACCGCCCCCTAGGCCCGCCATGCGATGTATCAGACGAACAGACCGGACTGTACGGAGAATGTCACATTCAGACTCAGTAGGAGTTCAGATGGGGTTTCACCTCGTCAGCCTTCTTGTCGGCATCTACCTGGGGACCGTTACGCACAGCTAGTGCCGCTTGCGGTCTGTGGTTAAACCCACTGCCAGCGTAGTGTCGAGTCTTTAGAGTCCCACACAGAGGGTATTCGCCTCTGGGCAAAACAGAGTAGAGGTCGCATGGTTTTGCGACAGGGTTCGTTCTCATCCGCGCACTTGTGCACGTTTGGAGTCCGGACGGATTATACTGGCAGGCTCTGGTTTGAGCCAGATACTGGTATATATATTTGGGGTTGCTTTTATATCTTGGTATTCTTGTTCCTCGGAACGAGAATGCAGGTGTGTATGCACAGTTGCTTGAGGCGGAGGATGAGGTATTTCATTAGGGTTTCGGAACGGGTGCGTATGCACAGTTGACAGTTATCATTTTCCAAACCCTAATGGATTTATGAATTATCTATTAATAATAGTAATTAAATGAGAATTATGTTATGGTTGTTTTTGTTGACTTGTTGACCATGGTTGACTTGTTGACCATGGTTGAAAGTTGACCACCATCATGCTTTAAAAAGTCCTCCTTGATTCATGCTTACATTTCATTAAATGAAGCATGGTAGTGGTCATTCCAAATTGCCATCAACTATTCTCATTTTGAATTATTATTATTTAGATAATTGTTTTTCTTTTGGCATTATGGTTGCAAGAAAGAAAAACATAGCTCATTCTATCATAACCTCTCTCTCTCCTCATTTCATCTTCTTCTTCCTCTAGCAAAGAGAAACCTTCTCATGTGTTGAGAATCCTTCTCTTTAAAAAGAAAAGCAAACCCTAGTTACTCTCTACTCATTCTAGGTTCAAGGTTTAGCAAGCCGGAAACCCTAGTTCACTCATAGATCGAGGAAGAGCCCAAAGGTCGAACCTTCGAGGTGGATCCATCTTCGACGGAAGAAGGCGACGAAAAGAGAACCATCAACCTCTACAAGATTTCAAGAAGAAGGAGTTCAAGTTTAGGTATAACCTTCATCCGAGTAGCTAACTCCCTTTAGCGTATTTGCTAGTTTAGTTTAGACACGATCCCGACCTTGTTTAGTCCATGTTGCTTCTTTGCGATAAAAATTTGTTTTTTTATACCGTTTCCGCCTCCCCGTAAGCACCGGGGGTCGCAATATGGACTTACAGTGGTATCAGAGCCTAACTAAACTTAAACTAGCTTGGTAGTGAAGTGTAACGAAGTTCGGAACCGAAAAATCACAAAACCGGAAAAACCAAAACCCTAAGTTTCTGTTGAAATTTTTTCTGCTCTAAATGAAAAACTTTATACTTGTAAATTCGGCTCAGGGTTTTGTTTGAACAACCAAGAAAAACGATGCACCAATTCATTTAAACCGCCGCGCTTCCGCGGCACGAGGTAGGCATGTGCCGCGGAAGCGCCGCAGTTTGTTTTCTTCTCTGCGTCGTTTTTCGTGCAGTGTTCTTCTGTGTTGGTTTTGGGATTTTTAAGATATATTATATGTGCCCAGATTTTCCAGAACAGAAATTCACTTTTGGGGTCCTATAATTCCGTATTTTTTCCGAACTTCACTGCACTTTGGCTATGTTGGTTATATCTGTGTTGCTTGCATGTATTGAACGTCGGCTAATCGCTATAAGTCGATTAGTCGGGGTTATACATGATCTGTGTTTGATATTGGAATGTGTATATGAATGTGTTGGACTGTCGCGGGTGAATAGCCGGGGTGGATGTGAGATGAGCTTTTGTTTTTCTTTCTTTCATTCATTTGTAAATGTAAATTGATGTAATAATATTATTTGTTTGGCCGCACAACCGGGTCGGGGTTGTAGCCGTCATTGTATAATTCTTTTTACTGTTTTTTGCTCCTAGGATAGACCCATGGAGGGGTGCACAAACTACCGGGAACTTGGCGGGTAGTTTGCCGCACCCGTAGGGGTCTTGGGTGGGGTATTTGCTATTCACCGCGACCGTGTAATCCGCTTTTCATTGCAGGCTCGAAAGGATTGCGGATTGCTAGTATATCCAATGTATTGATCTGTGATCTGTAATGTCTATCATTGCTTTCTATTTAGGCGTTGCTTATGTTTTACAGCCGCGCTAGCCCAGCCCCCGCTCTGTCGTTAGTTAAGTAACCTAACGAGTGATGACGGGACCCCGTGGCGAATGCGAATGGCATAAGCGTACGTCATATTTTGGTTGTTTTCTGCAATGGTAGGATTAAATGATGGGACGCATTAAAAGAACTAATGCAAGAATATCACGCATTAAAAGAACTAATGCAAGATAATAAACCAAGTTAAAATCGTTGGAACACTTTCGAAAAACCACTCGGTTCTTTTCAAAACTAACTTTTAAATGCGGAGTTTGAGCCACTCCTTCTAAAAGCTATCTCGTTCCATCGATTATATCAAGTTCACTACGTTCACGGTTTTACCAAAACCATTCGTAGCCCTCCGTCGTTTCGCATGAATAGGCAATAGTATTCAAGCTGTGTATTTTGGCCAAAGTCAAGGCACAATGATTGGTAGCTATTGGGTGTTCATGTGTAGCATAGATAGATGCGTTGGTTTGGGACAGTCGTGCTGCCATTTTGGCCAAAGTCAAGGGTATGTACGGATGGATCCAAATTAACCTGGAAAGTGACGGGTAGAACTTGACATGTGACTTATGATATTTTGGCCAAAGTCAAGGTCATAAGAGCATGGGGAAAAAATCCACATCGGGAGTTTCATAAGTACTGAAACTTGCTAGATTTGCATACCATTTGGAGTGTGATGATTATGGTAGGATTCCTTCATTTTCGTCACGCGATGATATTTGGATCCCGATCCTACTGTGAGTATATGCTACTCCTCGGGAAATTTCTCACTAAACGATCAATGCTATAAACCTAGTAGGTGCCTAGAAAGGTGTTAGCGGGGCTACGCCCCCAGGGAAAAGAGGTTATTTAATTAAGGAACTTCGCGAAAGCGTTGGAAAACCTCCCTCGAAGTACCGACACTGGCCTGGCTGAACGGTTAAGCAAGTATTGTACGGTGGGATTGATCCCGGCTAATTCTTCCTTTGTGGTTTGAGGAGGGATTCGAGAGACAGTGGGAGCCATCCTGTTTAGACAAATTAAAAACCATTCTAAACTTGCAAGAGCATCGTGCTAAGTGTTTCTTCTCTCTCCCTGCAGCGACCAAATCGAAATGACTGGACTTAAGTTACTTCTAGATAAAAACATACTGACAGGGCCAAACTACAAAGATTGGCTCAGGAATGTCAAATTGGCAATCGCTTACGACAAGCTGGGGTATCTTCTTACCACCAAAGCTCCCCCCGTCCCAGGTCCCACCTCCAGCGTCGCGGATAAGGAAATCCGTAAGACTTGGGAGATTGACAGCGCGAAGGCCAGGTGCCTCGTACTTGCCTCGATGGACAACGACCATCAGAGGAGGCACGAGAATATGGATTTGGAATCCATATTTCTTCATACAAAAGAACTGTATGGAGAGCAATCTCGTATCGCAAGATACGAAGTGTCGAAGAAGTTGTTTTCGACAAAGTTGGCCGTCGGATCATCGGTAGCGGACCACGTGCTTAAGATGATTGGCTACACTGAGGAGCTCGCAGAACTTGGGACCACGTTGGATAGTGAACTCTATACAGATTTAATTCTCCAGTCCCTTCCATCCACTTACGCCCAGTTCATACTGAATTTCAACTTGCAAGAAAAGGAAGTTGAACTTTCAGAACTCCTCAACCTGCTGAGGAGCGCAGAGGGCACCCTACAGAAGGGTAGGGAAACATCCACTTTGTTTGTAGGAGGATCTTCTTCTTCTAGGTCCAAGGCGAAAGCCAAGGGAAAGAAGAGGAAAGCCCCCGCCAAACCAAGAGGCGGTGTTAGTAAAGTGGGTACGAAGGGAAAGGAAAAGGCAACAAAGATTGCGGGGAAGCTTGTTGGAAAGGAAGAGTGCTTCTATTGTCATAAGAGTGGACACTGGAAGAAAGATTGCAGGGCTTGGAAAGCCAGGACACAGGAACTGAAGCAGGTTGCGGCTTCAGCTTCAGGTGTGTATGTTATTGAAAACTGTCTTTCTATAAACTCTACTTCCTGGGTATTGGATACCGGATCAGGATCTCATATCTGTAATTCTTTGCAGGCGTTGAGAAACCGTAGGTTTTTGAAGGAAGGTGACATGACCCTCAGAGTTGCGAACGGAGCTAGCATGAATGCTAAAGCCGTGGGGGACTATCACCTGGGAATGTCAGATGGGCATGTTTTGGTTTTGCGTAATTGCTTTTTTGTACCCAACGCAACTTGTAATATCATTTCTGTATCTTTGGTTTCAAAAGAAGGTTATGAATTTGCGTTTGTAAGTAATGTTGTAAACATTCGCCTTAATCAAGTTCTGATTGGGTCTGGTACACTGAGCAATGGTATATACGTATTAAACCAACCACAGATTTTCAATGTCCAGAATACACACAAAAGAAAGTCTCCAGATATCAATCAGACTTTCTTATGGCATTGTAGACTGGGTCACATCAATGAGAGAAGGTTGACTAAGTTACATACAGAAGGATATTTGGATCCGTTCGAATATCAATCATATGCCACTTGTCAATCCTGTCTCAAAGGAAAGATGACAAAGACTCCGTTCACTGGACACGGAGTAAGAGCGAGCGAGCTCTTGGGACTCGTACACAGCGACGTGTGCGGTCCAATGTCTACACATGCGCGAAGCGGTTATTCTTACTTCATTACTTTTACGGATGATTTTTCAAGATACGGTTATGTCTTCTTAATGAAACATAAGTCCGAAGCTTTTGAAAAATTCCAGGAATTTAAGAATGAAGTAGAAAAACAAACCGGCAAAAGTATCAAGATTCTAAGATCGGATCGAGGTGGAGAATACTTAAGTGCCGAGTTCCTGAATTATTTAAAAGAGAACGGGATTCTCTCTCAGCTTACTCCTCCATACACTCCGCAACACAACGGTGTATCGGAGAGACGGAACCGAACCCTATTGGATATGGTACGGTCCATGATGAGTAACGCTGAGTTACCGCGATCATTCTGGGGGTATGCACTAGAATCAGCTGCGTACCTTTTGAACCGAGTTCCTACTAAGACTGTGCCTACTACACCATATGAGATGTGGTGTGGGAAGAGACCCCATCTCAGTCACATTAAGACTTGGGGAAGTCCAGCTTTTGTTAAAAAGCAGCATGCGGACAAGCTCGAGGCGCGCTCAGTACTGTGTAAGTTTGTGGGATATCCAAAGAATTCCAAGGGATATCTCTTCTACTACGAAGAGGAACAAAAAGTTCTTGTTTCTCGTCATGCCCACTTTCTAGAACATCAGTTCTTAGAAAAAGAATTAAGTGGGAGCGCAGTAGAACTGGAAGAAATTCCAGAACCACAGACTATTACTGAAAGCTTAGTGGAACCAGAGGGTTCAAATGAACAGGACATTCCTACGCCGCTCCGCAGAAGTAGTAGGCAGTCTCATCCACCCGAGAGATACTACGGTTTTCTCATAGACGGGGATAGAGAGGATTGCATCATAGACTATGATGAGCCTACTAGCTTCCAGCAGGCCGTTCAGAGCGTTGACTCGGTAAAATGGCTGGATGCAATGCGGACCGAAATGGAGTCCATGTACACCAACAAAGTATGGACGTTGGACATTGCTCCAGACGGGGTAAAACTCGTAGGATGCAAGTGGATCTTCAAAAGGAAGATTGGTGTAGATGGACAGGTTGAGACCTATAAAGCTAGACTTGTAGCAAAGGGTTTCCGTCAAAGACCTGGCTTGGACTATGACGAAACCTTTTCTCCAGTGGCTATGCTGAAATCCATTCGGATCCTTCTTGCCATTGCTGCTTTCCACGATTATGAGATTTGGCAGATGGACGTAAAAACCGCTTTTCTAAATGGAAATTTAGAGGAGTGTGTCTATATGGATCAGCCAGAGGGTTTCATTCAGAGTGGGAGCAGCGGAAAGGTGTGCAAGTTGCTTAAGTCCATCTATGGACTAAAGCAGGCATCGCGGAGTTGGAACATCTGTTTTGATGAGACGGTCAAGGAATTTGACTTTATCAAAAATCCAGATGAACCATGCATCTATAGTAGATTTGTAGCGAGAACTGTGGTATTCCTTGTTTTATACGTGGATGACATTATCTTAATAGGAAATGACATTCCTATGCTACAATCTGTCAAGGGTTTCTTGTCACACAGGTTCTCCATGAAAGACCTGGGTGATGCCTCTTACATCCTGGGGATCCGGATCCATCGTGATAGATCCAAGAGGATATTAGGACTTTCACAGTCCAGGTACATCGACACCGTACTGAAAAGATTCAGTATGGAAGATTCCAAGCGCGGTAACCTACCGGCTTGTCACGGGATCACCCTCTCTAAAGAGATGTCTCCCAAGACTGATTTGGAGAGGGATCGCATGTCTATTATACCCTACGCTTCTGCGGTAGGCTCTATAATGTATGCGATGTTGTGTACCAGACCGGATGTAGCTTATGCACTGAGTGTAGTAAGCCGGTATCAGTCAAACCCTGGGGAGAAACATTGGATCGCAGTAAAGAACATTCTCAAGTACCTGAGAAGGACTAAGGAGATGTTCTTGGTGTATGGCGGAAAAGACCTCCAGATTGAGGCCTTTGCTGACTCCAGCTTCCAGAGTGACAAGGATGATTCCAAGTCCATGTCGGGTTTTGTCTTTACCCTCAATGGAGGGGCGGTGTGTTGGAAGAGTTCCAAACAGGAAACCGTTGCAGACTCGACTATGGAAGCGGAATACATCGCTGCATCTGATGCCGCAAAAGAAGCTGTCTGGATAAGGAAGTTCTTAAAAGAACTTCAGGTGGTTCCGTCCATTGTTGACCCAGTACCTCTGTATTGCGACAACAACGGGGCTATAGCTTTAGCGAAGGAACCCAGGTCCCATCAGAGATCCAGGCACATCTTGAGGCGGTATCACCTGATCAGGGAGATCGTGGATCGCAAGGAGATCGAGGTTCGGAGGGTTGCTTCAGAAGAGAACACTGCAGATCCATTCACCAAGGCCCTACCCCAGACTCAGTTCGAGCGGCTGATCGAGATGATAGGTCTTCGATACGCCAGTACATGGCCTTAGTGCAAGTGGGAGATTGTTAGTGTATATGCCCTAGAGGCCATTACTGTATCATACTAGTTTGTATATTACTTAATGGAAGCTTGGGATATTCACCTTGTATAAACAATCTTGCTCAATATAGTAGTATGCTACTTGGTTTGTTTCTACTTCAATGTGTACTTGTGTTTATTTCAGTATATCACTTATACGCATTAGTGGAGCCCTTAGGATCTTTGCTTGATTACCAGCGTTGTGATGGCAGTCACACTAGTGGGGGCTGGGTAATCTATAAGCACATACTTATACAGGTCCCTAGTCGCAGGACTATCGAGACTGGGCATCGATACTCCGGAGTAGACTAGCGTATGCGCTTCTCATCCCAGTGTGGGAGATGGTCTGTCCCACAGCCATCAGTACGTCGTACTGGAGATAGTATACGGGTGCTCGTTGGGTTACGAGTACACTGGACAGGACTCGTCGGGAACTGAAAGGTTGGTATTATACCTATCGTCAGTTGTCAGTTCCCAGGTGACATGAGTACAGCTTAGTCCGCTGACTTGACACTGCCACTTCGCCTCGAGTGTGTTCCCACTGCACTTTGATCACTACCCTACCACGGCTCAAAGGAGTCGTGCAAACAGGTGGTGATTGGGTGCAGTCCCGAAGCACTTGGAGGCAGTGACGGTTAGACAGGATTCTTCTCTCCCGGTATTGGGGGTTGACATCGCGCTGTGTCTAGGAGAGCCATTACACGAGTAGTCCCTGGCCAGGGCAAGCGAGATATACTGGTAGGCTTCCAGTGTTATCTCAGGGTGTTTTGGGCTTCACTCCGACACGACTTGTACCGCTATTAGGGGACTGACGTTTACCGCCCCCTAGGCCCGCCATGCGATGTATCAGACGAACAGACCGGACTGTACGGAGAATGTCACATTCAGACTCAGTAGGAGTTCAGATGGGGTTTCACCTCGTCAGCCTTCTTGTCGTCATCTACCTGGGGACCGTTACGCACAGCTAGTGCCGCTTGCGGTCTGTGGTTAAACCCACTGCCAGCGTAGTGTCGAGTCTTTAGAGTCCCACACAGAGGGTATTCGCCTCTGGGCAAAACAGAGTAGAGGTCGCATGGTTTTGCGACAGGGTTCGTTCTCATCCGCGCACTTGTGCACGTTTGGAGTCCGGACGGATTATACTGGCAGGCTCTGGTTTGAGCCAGATACTGGTATATATATTTGGGGTTGCTTTTATATCTTGGTATTCTTGTTCCTCGGAACGAGAATGCAGGTGTGTATGCACAGTTGCTTGAGGCGGAGGATGAGGTATTTCATTAGGGTTTCGGAACGGGTACGTATGCACAGTTGACAGTTATCATTTTCCAAACCCTAATGGATTTATGAATTATCTATTAATAATAGTAATTAAATGAGAATTATGTTATGGTTGTTTTTGTTGACTTGTTGACCATGGTTGACTTGTTGACCATGGTTGAAAGTTGACCACCATCATGCTTTAAAAAGTCCTCTTTGATTCATGCTTACATTTCATTAAATGAAGCATGGTAGTGGTCATTCCAAATTGCCATCAACTATTCTCATTTTGAATTATTATTATTTAGATAATTGTTTTTCTTTTGGCATTATGGTTGCAAGAAAGAAAAACATAGCTCATTCTATCATAACCTCTCTCTCTCCTCATTTCATCTTCTTCTTCCTCTAGCAAAGAGAAACCTTCTCATGTGTTGAGAATCCTTCTCTTTAAAAAGAAAAGCAAACCCTAGTTACTCTCTACTCATTCTAGGTTCAAGGTTTAGCAAGCCGGAAACCCTAGTTCACTCATAGATCGAGGAAGAGCCCAAAGGTCGAACCTTCGAGGTGGATCCATCTTCGACGGAAGAAGGCGACGAAAAGAGAACCATCAACCTCTACAAGATTTCAAGAAGAAGGAGTTCAAGTTTAGGTATAACCTTCATCCGAGTAGCTAACTCCCTTTAGCGTATTTGCTAGTTTAGTTTAGACACGATCCCGACCTTGTTTAGTCCATGTTGCTTCTTTGTGATAAAAATTTGTTTTTTTATACCGTTTCCGCCTCCCCGTAAGCACCGGGGGTCGCAATATGGACTTACAGAGTTAATTGATAAACAGTTCTCAATTACAAATACACTTAAAGTCGAAGCCACAACATGCTTCGAACCCTAGCTACTGGCTTTGCTAGCCCTGCAATCCTTCTGCCAATGTTCATTCTCGTAACAATAGGAACGTCCCTCTTTTACTATATCCAGTCCCAAAACTTTTGCCCTTCCCTTTCCTTCTTCTTCCCTGGTTTCCTTCAGGGTAGAAGGCAGAGACTGTAGAATCAAGTTAGTATCTGACCCGTTCTCCGACGTTGTCTTCAGGTCCATGAGCTCATCAATATAGCTAGTCATTGTAAGGATGTTATCCCCTACAGATGACCCGTCAGCCAACCTCGCTTGAATTAGTTCGTTCGAGGTTTTATATCTTGTGATATGAGATTGCTCTGCATATAAATTTTTGTTATGGAGAAAGATGGAAACTAAGTCCATCTTCTCGTGCTGCTTCTGGTTTACACCATCAACTGAAGCTAACACGAGGCACTTGGCTTTTGCTTTATCCTTTTCCCTTGTCTGACGGATATCCATATCCGTGATAGTGGAAACAGGACCTGGGACGGCGGGATCTTGAGTAGTAATAGGGTGGTCCAGCTTGTCATAGGTAATGGACATCTGGACAGACCTTTGCCAGTCATATAAGTCAGATTCAGTCAATTTGTTATCTAGATGTAACCTAGTCGTGGTCAAGGTGTTGGAAATAGTATGCTATCTGGTTTACCTTTATCATCGTGTACTATTTTAGGTGACCTTACAGATCACTATTGCACGTTGATAGAGCCCCTAGGATTCTTGCTTGACTACCAGCAGTATGATGGCGATCATATACGTGGGTGCTGGGGTCTATAAGCACATCCTTAAAAGGTCCTTAGTCGTGGGAGTTTCGAGACAGGGCATGATACTCCAGAGTAGACTAGTGTATACATTCGAGACCCCGATGAGGGGCGGTGGCCGGTCTCACAAGCCACTGGTGTCAGTTGGATCACCTAAGATGTATACAGGTGCTCATTGGGTTATGAGTACACCGGACAGGACTCGCCGGGAACATGCTAGTTGGTATTATACCTGATGTCAGATAGCAGTTCCCTGGTGACATGTGTACAGGTTAGTTCATCGACCTGAGATCGTCATTTGTCTCATGTGAGTTCCCACTGTTCTTTGATTACTACCCTACCACGCTCAAAGGAGACGTGCAAACGGGTTTTAGTTTGGTACAGTCCCGAGCCACATGGAGGCAGTGAGCGGATCTGCAGGGGTTCG
The DNA here is from genome assembly GCA_030015575.1 of Agapanthus africanus. Lineage (NCBI taxonomy): Eukaryota > Viridiplantae > Streptophyta > Magnoliopsida > Asparagales > Amaryllidaceae > Agapanthus > Agapanthus africanus. The sequence goes on along the minus strand of CM057338.1, from coordinate 821,434,721 downwards.
TCTCTCCCGGTATTGGGGGTGAGGTCGCGCTGTGTCTAGGAGAGCCAGTACATGAAAGTCCTTGGCCAAGGCAGGAGATTTACTGGTAGGTATTCCAGTAGTATCTCAGGGTGTTCTGGGCTACACTCCGACACGGCTTGTACCACTTTTGGGGGTCTGACTTTTACCAACCCCCTAGGCCCGCCATGTGATGCTCATAGATGAACAGACCGGACTGTACGGATATTGTCACTATCAGGCTTAGTAGGGTGTCAGCATGAGTTCGCTCACAGACTTCCCTTTTGGTCAATACTTGGTAACCCGTTACGTATAGGCTAATACCTCTGACATGCTAGTGGTTAAATCCACAACCAAGGTGTTGACGAGTCTTTAGAGTCCCCCACAGACCAGTTTCTCAAGTTTTGGGCGAAACGCTGTAGAGGCCGTATGGAGATATGGTAGGGTTCGATCAGATACGTGCGGTATTGCACGGATCATGATCGGACGGATAATACTAGCGGGCTTTGGTTTAAGCCGGATCCTAGTATTGTACAGTGTAGATTTTGGCTCATTGCATTTGTATTCGGTTGCAATACAAATGCGGGTATGTATATACAGTCGCGGGGTTTTCCTGTAATTTATTACGGGATCAGTTTTCTGAAGTTGCCAGTTTGCATTCCGTTCCGGCCAGTTTTCCTTTGTTCCTTCATGGCCGGACTTTTCTGATGGAGGGGCTTATTTGCATGTTTGCAAATTAGCATTTGTGGAGGGTGTTTTTTATAAATTGAGGCTTCATGATGGTTTTACCATCATGAGATTCTTTTTCCATCTATTCTTTTGCATTAATGTGAAAGGATTTGTATATGACTTTGGATTTGACCTTGAGGTGAGATAATTTCCTCATTTATCTTCACACATTTGTATATCCTTTTATTCCTTCTTGATTCCGTAGAGAAGGCGGCCACACATTGAGAGGGTGAGGGGAATTCATTTTTGGAAGGGGATTTTATTCATTCTCACTTTGCTTTAGTTGCTTCAAAAATTCCATTGTTCAAAAGTTCATTCACCTCCACATTACCAAGGCAACTTCATAACCCCAAAGAGATAAAGTGTTCTACACTAGCCTACAGCATTTCTTAGGCACGTCGGCTCGCCAACTTCATGCCCAAGTTGTCTCGGTCCAGAGGTGGGAGCCCGTAAAAGAACCCGGCGTTGTGGTGCCCGTTCCGACGAGGAGATGAAGACCGGAGATTCCGCGAGGAGATCGAAGTGGAGGCCGAAGACCGAAGGACACGGATCGCTCGGTATAGCTTCCTACCAATTATCTAGTTTGCTAGGATTAGGTTAATGGCCCGATCCGGGTTTTATAGTGCGCGGTGGTGCCGGTTTTCTAGTCTTCTGAAAAGCTTCGTTTCCGCATTCCGGCGTCGGATTGACAGCCGGGGCACCGTCGTGCACTTACAATGGTATCAGAGCCACGCCATTAACCTCGTCTAGCTTGCTCTAATGTGTTTACAACTTCGATCGAACAAATTTCCGAAAACCACAATTTCCACTGCATAAGTTTCTGTCGATTTTGTTTTCTGCTCTAAAAATTTTTCAGTACATTGCAGAAATGTGTGCAGGGTTTTATGAGAACACTGAATAAAATCGGTACACTGATGTTACTGTAGAGCCGCGGAACCGCGGCCGTAACCCCACTTTGGCCGCGGTTCCGCCGGTGAAAAGTGGCTTCACTGCACCAATTTTTTACAGTAGGTCTCTGGATTGGAAATAGGGTTTTTGGAATGTTCTGTTTGGGCCCAGATTTTTCTTTGAGTGCTATAGTAGTGCATGGGGCCCACTTCGGTAAATTTGATCGATCAAAAATTTTAAACATGTTAGTTCACAGTATTTACATTATATCTGCGACCGTGAATGTCATTTGATCGGTAAATCCTGTCTAACTGCTATAGCCCTTTTAGACGGATTTGGGAACGTGACATTCACGTTGATGTTCTGTGTTGTGCTGTGATGCTGCGGATTGGTCGTGGGGATAGCCTGGATGCAATGGTAGTACAGTTTCGTTTTTTATGTACATTTGATATTGCGGGGCGAGCGTCCGATATGTGGACTGCCGTTACTGCCTGTTTGTATATTATTCTTTTGGGGCACGACCGGGCTGAGGTCGATGTACCCGTTGTATATTTTACTTTCTGTACTAGGATTACCCCAAGGTGGGGTGCACGGATAGCCGGGTTCTAGAGGGCAACGAGCCCGCATCTCATGGCGTTGAGACGGAGGGGGCTTTACTCTAGAATTGGCGGGCTATTCGTCGCACCCGTAGGGGGTATAAGTTGACCCAAGGAGGGATGCCCAAGTTACCGGATTCCGTGAAGTGCTGGGTGGTCCATTCACGTTGCTGAAGGGGGCTGCCTCGCTTCAGGTTTTGGCAGGTGACTTTCCGCGCCCGTAGGGTTCTAGGATTTCATTGCATAGGCTATCCACACGACCAGAGGAACGTCGGGTTTCCGTAGCGGCTCTGTGAAACCCGGCGATCCCAGATATCTGTATTGTTCTGTGATGCTTATTACATTTCTGAGATGTTGCATTTTATCACGCCATGAACGAATATTATATATTGATATATATACTAGTAGATGTTGCATATGTTTTGCATCCGCGCTAGTCCAGTCCCCGCTCTGTCGTTTGTTAAGTAACCTAACGGGTGATGACGGGACCCAGTGGCGAATGCGGATGGCATATACGTACATCATTATTTTCGTTCTTTTGTGGTGTGATCAATTGATGGGACTGCGTTGATTCGGATCAATGCAAGCTAAACAAACCTATTCTGATGTTGTTGGAACATTTTTCAAAAAGCTGTTATTGCAAGGGCGTTCTCTTTTGTTTTGCACAGTAGTATTCGGTTATGAATATCCAGAACCTCAGTTGACGAGGCAAGGGCCGAGATCCCTTCAACGAGAGTGACCCCTTGGACAGAAGTTTGCGTCAAGGCAATAACTTCACTATAGTCATTTACTTTTGCTTTGCATCGTAGTATTCAGTTGGAATATCCTGCACCTCATTCCACGAGGAAAGAGCCGAGATCCCTTCACCGGGAGTGACCTCTTTAGCAAAGGTTTTCGTCACTATATTTTTAAAAAAGCTATCCGGTTCCTTCAACGATATCAAGTTCATTACGTTAAAGCTTTTTGCCAGAAACCATTCGTAGCCCTCCGTCGTTTCATATGGATAGTCAATAAGTATTCAAGCTGTGTTTGTTGGCCAAAGTCAAGGCACAGTGATTGGTAGCTATTGGGTATTCATATGCAGCATAGATAGATGTGTTGGTTTGGGACAGTCATATAGCCTTGTTGGCCAAAGTCAAGGGCTTGTACGGGTGGGTTCAAATCAACCTGGACAATGATGGGTAGAACTTGACATGTGACTTATGATTTGTTGGCCAAAGTCAAGGTCATAAGAGAATGGGGTAAAAATCACATCGGGAGTTTCTAAAGAAACTGAAACTTGCCAGATATACGCATACCTTCTGGAGTGTGATAACGTGAGCGGATTCCGTCACGTTATCATGCGATGATAGTTGGATCCCGATTCCCACTGATGAGTTGGTTTACTCCTCGGATGATCCCGACTAATTCTTCTTTCAGGTTTGGAGAAGAATTTGAGGTTACAGTGGGAGGTTTCCTGATTAGATAAAGTGATAACCATTCTGATCTAGGTTAGAGTGCACGCTGAGTGTTTTTTTTCTCTCTCTCTTTGGCAGCGACCATGACCCGACTATGACTCAGTGACCAAAATTAACCGAACCTTCTTTAACACTGGCTTTTGGATTGTCAGAGTTGCATACCTCATTGCCACTCCTACTTTTACCCTTTTCTCCAGGACACCCCGTATTACTACGAACGTCCACTTCCATTGGAAAAAACCATCGTATGGTTATATACGAACTCGAAGGAATTTATTCGAGGATGGTTTCCGGTTCTAGAGAAAACGAATAGGACTATTCAGTTGTCTTTTCCTTTTACCTTCTCTCAGGTCGCGAGTACTCCTTGGTTTAGGAGATAGTACACCTATTACGCAAATTGGATAGTCTTCTCCCAAACCTTAGGCTGGTGCCGAATGGTGGGGAATGAAGAAAACCAATTAGCATAACGATGGTGTACAGAAGGTATTAAGTAAAGACATATCAAGGGATTAGTAAGAGGGCAAAGTAAATTGCGACTGCTATTCACGAACAAACCAAGTATTTCTTCGCCAATCCTAAATCACCTTTGTATTTCTTCAGGACACTCCGTATCACTATGAAGATCCACAGTTTATTGGATACTCCATCGTATGGTTATATACGAACTCGAAAGGAACTTGTTCCAGTTCGGGGATGGATTCTGGTTCAGGAGAAATAGGAATAAGGTTTAATCGGTTGTCTTTTATCTTCACCTTCTCTCGCATTGCGAGTGCTCCTAGGATTAGGACAGTACACCCATTATGCTTATTGGATAGTCTTCTTCCAAACCATAGGCTGGTGCCGAACGGTAAAGAAGGAAGAAAACCATTTAGCCGAAGAGGGTGTACAGAAGGTAATGACTCAAGACATATAAAGGGATTTGGAGAGATGGCAAAGAATTATACGGTTACAGTTGTGAATCTGGATAATGGAAGAGGCATTACTCGGAATACCAGGATACCCCATCGAAACATTTCAATGTTTCAGTTTCACTATGTACTGTTAAAAGAAAACTGATTTCCTAATTAGACACTTGCTCCAGGGTATGTATTTACCAGGTTTGATTCTCACATCTGTATGGTTTTACAGATGATGAGTGGGAGTAAGTTATTGGGAATTAGGTGATCATCCTCATTATATCGGGATTCGTTGTAATTGGTGATATTTGAGTAAATCACCTGGGTTGTTTGCCGGACGGCAAATATTTGGTTTTGAATATCCGTTATAATGCACCAATTTCAAATTGATATATCTGTACGTCTATTTTTATAGAGTGAGATATACCTTTTTGAAATTATTTCTATGACATTTACCTATATCAGTGGATGGTTAGGTAAGGAGTATTGAACAGCGGTGTAATTCTTCTTAACCATAAGTACAGTTTTCAATCTACGGCACACAGGGAATGAGTCACTAGACTCAAGGGACTTATATAGAGTATTGTATATTGTCCAGTGTCCATTAGGACAGAGGGGTTGGTCCTCGTACTATATTCTGTTTACTTGTGACTTCTCGAGTTCTTAGACATGTGTTTCGTAGAAATAAAGGGTCTAAGTTTGAGAAGTTATAGGTATATGAATAAAGTAGAGGACCAGGTGTTGCAAGTATCGGGATTCTTCAAAGTGATCGAAGATGTAGATACTTGTGTATGGTATTCAGTTGGTAGTAATAAGAGAACTTGCTTCTCTTTCAGGTTACTCATAATTGGAAGTACTCCTAAGTTGAGTAACGTTGATCGGTCTCTCTCCATTTAGTTGACATGCACCGGAGACAGCTGCATGATTTGAATCTGGTTCAATTAAATCAGTGCCTCTGTTTCTATATTGGATATAGAACAGTTCATATCTTGACATTGTTAAGGTACGGGGAGTTGTCCAGCTTATGCTTAAAACCAGACACTGGACAACTCAAGGCACGTTTCTGTAATGGCTGTTTGTGGGTTGATCCGGGCTATGACGAGGGTTGACTTTCTACCATCTGGAAGATCAATAGTGATATTGTTCTTGACTCACCACAATTTTAATAAAAATGGATTTTTTTCAGAAAACAGTAGTGGGAGTATGGTAGAACTGGAAGTGATTCCAGAACCGCAAACGATTACTAAAGATTTTATAAGAACCTAAAGATTCAATCTGATTTGACATTCCATTGGCCACTCCGCAGATATGGTGGGTAACCTCAGGCACTCAAGAGGTACTTCAGTATACCTCAAGGACGGTAACAGGGAGGTTCTTGTTTACCCAAACTTGCCATTGCTGTTGTTCCAGACTGTGAGACCCGACAGGAGGATGAGTATAGCGTCGTTCTAAACTAGCTTTAGAAGTGTACGTGTATATGACTCTGCCAGAGGGTTTTCGTAGTCAGTGGGAGCAGCGGAAGCATGGTGGACAAGTGGCTTATGTCTATTTCTAGACTAAAGCAGATACAGCGGAGATAGATCATCTATTTCTGATGTGACAGTCATAGGTTTGACTTCATCAGAATAGGGGATGGATCTGTTAAGAAGGTAGTAGGGTGTGATGTCCTGGTATTTGGATGACATACACAGAGTAGGAAGTGATGTTCCTATACTACGATCGGTTATACTTTGTTGTCACACAGTGGTTTCTCCGCATAGGACTTGGATATAATATCAAGACATTCTGGTTACTAGATCTATAGATCTAGATTTGGGTGGTTTCCCAATCTGGGTACTTATACAACATTCTAAAGGTATTTAGAATGGACGACTCCTACCATGGTGGTGTACCTACAGGTGATGGAGTCACCCTCTCTAAAGGTGTCTTACAGACTAAAGGGGAGAGGGATGTGCATGATTGGCAGATCACTTGCTTAGGCAATTGAGTCGATCATGAGATGTCAAGTACCACACCAGATGTTATTTTTGCACGAGATGCAGTAAGTTGATATTGATCCAATCATGGAGAAACGATCGGAAGCAGTTTTAGAACATAAGTTGATGTTCTAGGGAAATGATAACGGCAGCCTCCTTTAGGAGACGGTTATCATTCTAGGCTTCCAAGGTGACCTGGATGACAGAGTGACTGTCAGAGTTATAGTTTTCCCTCTGACGAGGGGCAGTATATTGGACAGGTGGTCTAGGCGGATACTGAGGGAGGCATGACGCAGGATACTGATTAAGTTCAGTTGACGATACAGTCTAAGAAGTTTAGATTTGGAGTTCATGTAACACCCAGCCCCTTTTTATACCAATATCTGTATAGTTGTTATTTTTGAATTTTATTTGATTTATTTAAATTCTATTTCTTCTAAACCCTAAAAGCCAAAACCAAGATTTAATACCAAAATCCGTATTTTGTTACTCTAGATTCCTATTTATTCTTATTTAGAATTTTATCTATTTTTATATAATTATTATTTATTTTAAAAGTTCCATTTATTCTATTTGAAAATGTAAACCCAATTTTCCCATTCTTTTTCCCTCAATTAGATCCCTTTAGCCACCAAAATTTTTCCCTTAATAAGTTTTTTTTTCTGGCTCAGCCCGTTCCATTTCTCTTTCTTTTTTTTTGATAAATCCCCGGCCTAACTCAGCCCGGCCCCATCCTCCTTCTAATTTATTTTCTGATTTTACTTGGCCCGGCCTGCCCGTCTCTTTCCTCCCAAATAAATCTCTTTTTATAATTAAATCCTTGTTTTCTAAGCTTGGCCCAGCCCAAACTTCCCAGCACCGGCCGCTCTAACTCGCGCCCGCTTCCCCCACTACTGTGCATCTCCTTCAATTTTTCCAACGGCTAGCCCCTTCTCCCGCGTGCGTTTCCTTCGCCCACGCCGCCTCCTCCGCCTGCGCCCACGTCGCCTGGCCGTTACTCCCCACGACATCACCCTCGCCTGCCTTCCTCTCTCCTCCCTCCAAAACCCCGAGCCTCTCCTCACCTCCCTCCAATACCCGACGACCCACCACCCGAGCACCCAATAAACCCATCCACCACCGCCGACCCCCTCGTTCCCTTGTCGTCACCACCACCTCCGTCACCACCTACACCTCCTCTCCATCCCCAAGAACCCAACAACCAACTCCAAACTCCCGAGCACCCCAGACCAACTCAAGAATCCCTCTGTCGTCACCGGAAAACTTCACCGTCCCATCACCCGACATCACCGACCCCACCACGACCTCCACACCCTCTCTCATGCTTCATCTCCCTCTCCATTCCCGAGCTCCCCACACTCCCCGACCTCCGATCACTTCCTCCCTCTCCCTGCAGTTTTCCCCTCTCTCTCAGTGCTCTCTCTCTATCTCATTCCTCTGTCTCTCTCCCTCTCCCTCTGTGCACCCTCTCTCCCTCTCTTTCTCTCTCTCCTCTAATTCTTTCTCACTCCCTGCTCTCTAATTCTCTCTATCTCTAACTCTCTCTCAATCCCTCTACTACACTCACTCAGTTCCCTCTTTCTCACTCTCTTTCTCTCAATTTCTCAAATCTCTGTCTCTCTCTCTCCCTCTGCAGTTCTCTCTTTGTGTTCCCCTCACTCTCTCTGCAGTACGAGCACATCTGCCTCGTCTCACCCATCGCCTGAGCTCGCAACAACCCGTCACCAAGCTCGAGCCAAGCCCAGCCGAGGCTCGTCGTATTGTTGCTACTCCATGCCCAAGCGTGACACCACTGTCTTCACTGCCGTGCATCGCCAAAACGCCTCCAGGCAAGTTTTTACTTGCTTACATGCTATGTTACTTAAGTTATAATCGTTAAATGCATAGATTATTAAAGTACAAGTTTAACTAATTATGTGCCTTAACCTGTTCGACGTGTGTTCCCAAAGGAAATCTTTCCCTAATTTGACGGAACTAAATGGTATTGGTTGGCCCGTATAGCTGTGAACTTAGAGTATGAATTTTGCTGCATAATGTGATCGTTAAAGATTAAAACGGCTACCCCCAAGTTTAATTGCAAAACTGAAATTATATGGTACCTGAAAACCGTTAAATTCACCATAAATCATATACATGATAGAATGGTGCGTTCGAGGGCTCAAAACGAAGCCAACTCGATGAAATTTAACCCTATGCTAGTTTCCAGACATTCCTGTACTGAAATCGTGATGATAATTGTATCGGAGTGCGACTCTGGACTGCAGTCCAGAGCGACTCCATTCGTGCTTGCTGTTCCGTATTGAATACCACAGGATTTCCTTAACTCGTAGGTTGCAGAACTCCACTGCTTATTGTAGGTAACTCTGTTAGCTAGACAACACATTTGGTTTCGTTCTGTTTCGTTACCGTTTGATATTTAATCTGTAATTTAATAGATCGGGACACATAACAGTCCCAGCAGAATCAGATTTGACATGTTAATATTAAACAGATTATAACTCCTAACGTACAGATGCGATTGATGATCGGTCTGTTGTGTTGAAAACTTTACTTAAAACCCTAGAATTCATCCAACTGTAGCATCACTAAAATCCGATCCCAACTGGGATCAAAATGCGTTGCGAAATGGATTTCTCATTCTGAAACCGGATTTTCAACCGCGTGCGCTTAAAATGAAATAGTTATAACTAATGATCCTGGAACCCGATTGGCTTGAAACAAAATTCTATGGATGGATAACCGAACATATTAATTACTACCTGTTTATCGTTTCGCTAAATTATATACATATGTTTCATGATAAATCGTGCAAGTGATAGACTGTTATTTTTATGACACCTTAATTGTGCTTATATACTGTTCATGCATCATGTCATACCTATATCATTATAGTGATAACCTAGTGATATCGTGCATTCACCCAGTGTTAGATTTTAGTGATGATTGTGGCAAGTACGTCAGTGTTCGTGTATCCGTGATTAAGTGAAAGTGATACGTACTTGTACACAATCAGTGACCCTATTGTTCTATTGCATTGTCGACGTCTGTGGGATGCGTGTATGTGTGACTATAAGTGGTATGGGACACTTATGGAAGCGCTTGCACGGGTGTCACAGATAAGGCATCCGACACTGCCATTTATCTTAGGTATTGGTCGGGACGTGCTTGATGGAGGTCCTGCCTCCAGTTCTCGCGCAGACTTGTCACGGATCGATTAGTATTTAGGGTGATGGTTAGCGTTTGATGTAGACCACGGGGTGTGGGGTAGTTTAAGTGTGAGTTCAACAGAATCTCGGGAGTCCCATGCCGGCTTATATATTTAGGGAGTTATATGGAGATTTACAGGGTACGTGATATATACACCGTGATATTCTTGTTACATGTTGGGCCCGTGGTCCCTTGCTCTTGGGTTCTACCCTTGGGTGGAGGACACTCACGAGTGGTTGACTCTCACACTTGGACTGACGATAGGCTTAGTGACCTGTACAGTGAGACTCAGAGACTGATAGGGATACTGGCATTTTATTCATGATGTACTGTGTGACATACGTGACATATCGTTATACTGCTTTACTGTTCCGCTGCGTTGATTACTGCACATGTATATTCATGATGTCGTTTATTTACTACTTCACATACCTACTATCACTGTTAGAACTGTCACTTAATTTTATATATATTATATTGCTATTGTGTCGCTCTGACGACCTGAGTATGCATGCTCAGTGTGAGAAGACGATTTAGCCTGGACCAGTGCATCACAGACTTCCTGACTTGCCGTTCCTAGTTACATCCGTTTGTTCCACTTCAGGTCAGTTTACATTATTGTATCTTTCAGTTACTGCATTTCTCATTACCTGCGCATCGTTTACTGTTTACCATGATAAACTAGAAGCCGAAGTGTGACTACGGCAGGACTTTTCCTTGACCGTAGGAGCATGGCTGGCCTTGTCTACCCCTCGTATTCTGTATTTTGGGAAGCGGGGCGTGACAGTTCATTTATGAACTAGGTCCCATCAGATATCCAGATACATTCTAAGGCAGGTATTGCTCATTTCGGAAGATGGCTTTCTCCGCGAACTTGAGATAAAGAGAGACATAGAAAGAAACATTTGAGCGGATCCACTCACTGAGGCTATTCCTCGAACGCATTAGTTTCGCAAACGAGCTTTGTGAGAATGACTAGTAGAGGAATTGGCTGTTCAGTATCACACGGGCTGTGAGTATGTGACATCGCAATAATTAGCCTTGAGTGCAAGTAGGAGATTGTTGGAGATAGTGCCCTCAGAGTCAATTATTGGATCACAGGCACGCGATTGCAATGATTGAGGGAGGACCTATTCCGGTAGGACAGTCTTACTCAAGATGATAGTATGCTATCTGGTTTACCTTTATCATCGTGTACTGTTTTAGGTGACCTTACAAATCACTATTGCACGTTGATAGAGCCCCTAGGATTCTTGCTTGACTACCAGCAGTATGAGGGCGATCATATACGTAGGAGCTGGGGTCTATAAGCACATCCTTAAAAGGTCCCTAGTCGTGGGAGTTTCGAGACAGGGCATCGATACTCCAGAGTAGACTAGTGTATACAGTCGAGACCCCGACGAGGGGCGGTGGCCGGTCTCAAAAGCCACTGATGTCAGTTGGATCACCTAAGATGTATACAGGTGCTCATTGGGTTATGAGTACACCGGACAGGACTCGCCGGGAACATGCTAGTTGGTATTATACCTGATGTCAGATAGCAGTTCCCTGGTGACATATGTACAGGTTAGTTCATCGACCTGAGATCGTCATTTGTCTCGTGTGAGTTCCCACTGTGCTTTGATTACTACCTTACCACGCTCAAAGGAGACGTGCAAACAGGTTTTAGTTGGGTAAGTCCGGAGCCACATGGAGGCAGTGAGCGGATCGGCAGGGGTTCGTCTCTCCCGGTATTAGGGGTGAGGTCGCGCTGTGTCTAGGAGAGCCAGTACATGAAAGTCCTTGGCCAAGGCAGGAGATTTACTGGTAGGTATTCCAGTAGTATCTCAGGGTGTTCTGGGCTACACTCCGACACGACTTGTACCGCTTTTGGGGGTCTGACTTTCACCAACCCCCTAGGCCCGCCATGCGATGCTCATAGAAGAACGGACCGGACTGTACGGATATTGTCACTATCAGGCTTAGTAGGGTGTCAACATGAGTTCGCTCACAGACGTCCCTTTTGTTCAATACCTGGTAGCCCGTTACGTGTAGGCTAATACCTCTGACGTGCTAGTGGTTAAATCCACAACCAAGGTGTTGACGAGTCTTTAGAGTCCCCCACAGACCAGTTTCTCAAGTTTCGGGCGAAACGCTATAGAGGCCGTATGGAGATATGGCAGGATTCGATCAGATACGTGCGGTATTGCATGGATCATGATCGGACGGATAATACTAGCGGGCTTTGGTTTAAGCCGGATCCTAGTATTGTACAGTGTAGATTTTATCTCATTGCATTTTTATTCGGTTGCAATACAAATGCGGGTATGTATATACAGTCGCAGGATTTTCCTGTAATTTATTACGGGATCAGTTTTCTGAAGTTGCCAGTTTGCATTCCGTTCCGGCCAGTTTTCCTTTGTTCCTTCATGGCCGGGGTTTTCTGATGGAGGGGCTTATTTGCATGTTTGCAAATTAGCATTTGTGGAGGGTGTTTTTTATAAATTGAGGCTTCATGATGGTTCTACCATCATGAGATTCTTTTTCCATCTATTCTTTTGCATTAATGTGAAAGGATTTGTATATGACTTTGGATTTGACCTTGAGGTGAGATAATTTCCTCATTTATCTTCACACATTTGTATATCCTTTTATTCCTTCTTGATTCCATAGAGAGGCCGGCCACACATTGAGAGGGTGAGGGGAATTCATTTTTGGAAGGGGATTTTATTCATTCTCACTTTGCTTTAGTTGCTTCAAAAATTCCATTGCTCAAAAGTTCATTCACCTCCACATTACCAAGGCAACTTCATAACCCTAAAGAGACAAAGTGTTTTACACTAGCCTACAGCATTTCTTGGGCACATCGGCTTGCCAACTTCGTGCCCGAGTTGCCTCGGTCCAGAGGTGGGAGCCCGTAAAAGAACCCGGCGTTGTGGTGCCCGTTCCGACGAGGAGATGAAGACCGGAGATTCCCTCGAGGAGATCGGAGTGGAGGCCGAAGACCGAAGGACACGGATCGCTCGGTATAGCTTCCTACCCATTATCTAGTTTGCTAGGATTAGGTTAATGGCCTGATCCGGGTTTTATAGTGCGCGGTGGTGCCGGTTTTCTAGTCTTCTGAAATGCTTCGTTTCCGCATTCTGGCGTCGGATTGACGGCCGGGGCGCCGCCATGCACTTACACAAGATCGCTGCAATTTAAGAGAGAGAAGAAAATACTATTAGCATGATGCTCTTACAAGTTTAGAGTGGTTTTTAATTTATCTAAACAGGATGGCTCCTACTGTTTCTCGAATCCTTCCTCAAACCATAAAAGAAGAATTAGCCAGGACTATTCTCACCGTACAATACTTGCTTAACCGTTCAGCCAGGTCAGTGTCGATACTTCGAGGGAGGTTTTCCAACGCTTTCGCGAAGTTCCTTAATTAAATAATCTCTTTTCTCTGGGGGCGTAGCCCCGCTGACACCTTTCTCGACACCTACTTGGTTTATAGCATTGATCGTTAAGTGACGAATCTCCTGATAAGTAATATATACTCACAGTAGGATCGGGATCCAAATATCATCGTATGATAATGTTGAAGGAATTCTACCAACATTCATCAAACTCCAAATGGTATGCTACTCTCTGCAAATTTCAGTTTCTTTAGAAATTCCCGATGTGGATTTTTGCCCCATGCTCTTATGACCTTGACTTTAATCAACAAATCATAAGACACATGTCAAGTTCTACCCGTCATTATCCAGGTTAATTTGAACCCACCCGTACATACCGTTGACTTTAGTCAACAAGGTAATACGACTGTCCCAAACCAACGCATCTATCTATGCTGCATATGAATATCCAACAGCTACCAAACACTGTGCCTTGACTTTAGTCAACAAACACAGCTTGAATACTATTGACTATCTATATGAAATGACGGAGGGCTACGAATGGTTTTGGCAAAACCGTGAACGTAGTGAACTTGATATAATCGAAGGAACCTGATAGTTTTTAAAATGAGTGGTTAAAGCTCCGCAATTAAAAATTCTGATCTTTTAAAATAACCGAGTGGTTTCTTTTAAATTTGTTCCAACGATTAAACTTTGGTTTATTTTCTTTGCATTATAATAATGCATCCCATCATTTATCCTATCATTGCAGAAAATAACGAAAATACCACGTCCTCTTATGCCATCCGCATTTGCCACGGGGTCCCGTCATCACCCGTTAGGTTACTTAACTAACGACAGAGTGGGGGCTGGGCTAGCGCGGGTGTAAAACATAACTGACGTCTAATAGCTATCATATATAGATATTGTACATTCGTCAGATGCAATAATAAGCATTCCAGATCACAGATGAACTTTATTGGATTTGCTAGCAATCCGCGTTTGCTTTGAGCCTGCAATAAAAGACGGATTACACAGTTGTGATGAGTAGCCATTACCCCATCCTAGACCCCTACGGGTACGGCAAACTACCCGCCAAGTACCCGAAGTGAAGCAGTCTCCCTCAACGACGTGAGTAGGCCACTAAACACTTCAACGTATCCGGTAGTTTGTGTACCCAACCTTGGGTCTATCCTAGGAGCAAAAACAGTAAAAAGAAATAATACAACGGTGGCTACAACCGCAACCTGGATGTGCCCCGCAAAAGAATATTACATCATATTACAATTACTTCGAATGAATGAATATTAAACCCATCTCAAACCCCGACTAATCATCACAACATTCCAATCAAGTCCATATACACAAACAGTAAACATTACAGAAATGTGCAACCCCCTGCCAACCGACATAGTAGCAGTTAGGGAAGGTTTACGAACACGTTAAACATTACAGATAAAAACCCAATTAGCAAATAGTTTAGAACATCGATCGACTACCTTTATCCGTGTCTACCCTAAAAGCAAACCTGTACTGAAGTAACCTGGGTAGAAACAGAATATACAGGAAAACAAAAAACCAGAAAACATGAATAACAGAGCAAATTCGAGTCAACTCGGAGTTGACTCGGTGGTGGATCCACGGCAAAAGCACTCTATTGCCGCGGATCCGCGGCCATAAAACCGAGTTGGAACTTCGTATTTTCCCAGTATTCTTATATTTCCCTGCTGTGAATTTTAAGGCATATCAAATAGTTTTTTAGACATGTTTAAAATTAACAGAAACTTGGGATTTCCGGGGTTTCGTTTTCGCGTTTTCTGACGATCGAAGTTCTAATCAGTTGCTAACAAGCTAGTAATGGTTTAGTTGGCTCTGATACCAGTAAGTCCATATCACGCACCCCACGAACTTGCGGGGAGGCGGAATATATGAAAAACGATTATCAAAGCTTCGTAACACGGATTTGAGCGCATGAATCGTATCTAAACCGTTACTAGCAAACTACGAGAGGTTTAACTACTCGGATTCGAAATTATACCTCACGTTACTTGTCCTTCGGGTTTTCATCGCTGTCCTCCACTCCTCGTAGGCTCCTTGGAACATCGGCACCTCAACGGCCTCCTCGAGTCAAAGACGATCCACCCGAGAGCTCCTACGCCAAGCTTGATCTCTAACTTGAGATAACTAGGTTGCTCAAAGTGCTAATCTAAGCTACCTAGGGGATATAGAGTGAGGTTATGGATGTATTAGTCGAGCTAACCCTTGATCTCAACACATGAGAGGTTAGAGTTAGGGTTTCAAGAATGAGGGAGCTTGAGGAGAGAGAAGGTGATGATAAGAATGAATTGAAATTGTTTCTCACTTCTAATATATTAAGAAGCATAAAGAATTATCAAATGAATAATTCAAATGCATTATCATCATGCTTCATTAAATATGTGCAATGAATCATCAAGTGAGTCATTAAGCAATAAATGTTTCATTAACTCACTTGAATGATTCATCTCATGAGTCACAAAATCAATTAATGCTAATGCCACCTTACCCTCCAAGTCACCATGCTTCTAGAAGCTTCCCGAAAAATTACGAGAACGCCCCTCCAATCCGTGAAAACACGGAAAAACTTTAGACTGTATAAATCCAATAATCCGATATTAGAATCTGGCTTAAACCAAAGCCGGCTAGTAAAAACTGTCCGAACGTCGCACGTGCGTTTAAACACGTATGCGTCCGAACCCTTGTCGTAAAACCATACGACCTCTATATCGTTTCGTCTGGAGTAGGGAAACTCTCTGTGTGGGACTCTAAAGACTCGACACTACGCTGGAAGTGGGTTTAACCACAGACCGCAAGCGGCACTAGATGTACGTAACGGTCCCCAGGTAGATGTCGATAAGAAGGCCGATGAGGGAACCCATCCGTACTCCTACTGGGCCTGATGTGACAATCTCCGTACAGTCCGGTCTGTTTGTCTAAGACTATCGCATATCGATCCTAGGGGGCAGCAAGCGTCAGTCCCCTAATAGCGGTATAAGTCGTGTCGGAGCGTAGCCCATTACACCATGAGAAACTACTGGAACATACCAGTAAATCTCGGTTGCCCTGGCCAGGGACTTTGCGTAATGGCTCTCTGACACAGCGCGATATCAACTCCCAATACCGGGAGAAACGAATCCTGTCTAACCGCCACTGCCTCCAAGTGCTCGGGACTGCACCTAACGGCTACCTGTTTGCACGACTCCTTTGAGCCGTGGTAGGGTAGCAATCTAAGAACAGTGGGACACGCTCGAGGCGAAGTAGCAGTGTCAAGTCTGCGGACTATGCTGTACGCATGTCACCTGGGAACTGTTAACTGACGATGGGTATAATACCAACCAACAGTTCCCCTGCGAGTCCTATCCGGTGTACCTGTAACCTAACGAGCACCTATATACTATCTCCAGTACGACATACTAATGGCTGTAGGACAGACCATCTCCCCAACTGGGATGAGAAGCGTACACACTTAGTCTACTCCGGAATATCGATGCCCTATCTCGATAATCCAACGACCAGGGACCTGTATAGGATGTTGCTTACAGACTACCCAGCCCCCACTAGTGTGACTGCCATCATAACGCTGGTAATCAAGCAAAGATCCTATGGGCTCTACTAATATGTATATGTGATACGTTACAAGAAACATATGTACATATTAAAGTAGACTCAAACTAAGTAGCATACTACCATTTTTAGCAAGACTGTATATACAACTGTGAATATCCCAAGCTTCCATTAAGTAATATACATGCAAGTATGATACAATAATGGCCCCTAGGGCATATACACTAACAGATAGTACTGAGGATGAACCAGTTTTAATTGATGAGTCAGATTTTCCAATTCATCATGTTCCTTTCATTGACTGTGTGCACCCTCCCGAACCCTTAACCGATACCCTTCCTCAATCACTTCCCCACATCCTTTTCGTCGTTTCGACCTTGCAAGAAACCGTATCACTTTCATTTCCATTGTCTGGTTTACCAAGTTCGGTTTACCCATGGTTTCTCACGAATCTTGAGGGATTTGACCCCATTTCTCGACGGGTTAATAGATTAGCACAAACACTTTTTACACATCATTCATCACATATTGTGCTAATCTATTCACTCCATTTTCATCCTCAAGTTCGTATTCCACTTCTTTCTCCCTTCCGCCATTCTTCTTCTTATATACCGAGACCGTATACCACTTCTATCTCCATACGATCTCGCGTATTCTCTATCTCTTTTCTCTACGTCTTCTTCCACTAACTTGTACATTATAGCGATAAAATCTTTGAATGGTTGGTGCTCACTTTTGGCCTGTGTAAGGCCTTGTATAGCTTGATACTGTTCTTTCCCCCCTAATCCTGAACTTCACCGCTTAAACAGTGAAAACACTGTTATACTTAAGTTTAGGGGGGAACCATTTTGTATATATATTTTTGGTTTTCTTTTTTATTTTGTATAAAATTTTCTTTTGAAGAGCGCCGACAATTTTGACCCTCTTGGTGTAGCCTGACAGTGAGGGCACTGTCAAGTTTATGTTTGGGGGTGTGCTCGGTAAGCTTTCTTCCTTCGCATTCATTTGTATATTCTGCATTTGCATACCTTATTTTAAAAAAACCCATAAAAATCGAAAATTTTCCAAAATATAAAAACTTTGTCGTCAAGTTAGCTAATAGGGTAACTTAGATTTTTATTCTGAAAGTTTAGTTGATATGTTAGAAATAACTAAATTCTAGGCTTAGGAATTAAAAATCCTAAAAATAACCCTCATTCTGTTTAAACTTGGTGATTATACGTCCTTACAGTTTTTTTTATAGATGTAGGTAATCTTAAGTTCAGTTCAGTTCTTGAGTTAAGTTAAGATGAAGGGAAAGCATTGAAGCTTTACTGAAGGATAAGTCTGAAAAATAGTTTCTTTTCTTGAGTTCAAATTTAGAAAGTATACACCCTACAAACTGCACTTACACGCACCTTGATACTTGGGATAGTAGAGGATACCTAGAAATACTCTTGCCTGAAAACCTAGTATGAAAGAAAAAACGGTATTTAAAGCTAAACACCAAAAGAGCATTATTGAAAAATATATCCGGTCTTGAAAAAGAAAAAGAAAAAAATAAAATGAAAAATAGAATAAAGTCAATACGTGGAAACTGCTATTTACGCTTTAAGTTCACATATTCAGTAATCGGCCGTTAGTGCCTTAAGAAGCATTAATAGTCGCATGAAAGGTGTGTGAGCAAATCTGTCTATCCTTAATGAAAAAAAGTAGTATTAGGTATTAGGGCAAGGGTATTATAGCTTGAATTGAATTCTTGAGTGTAGGGGTGCAAATATACATACACGTAGGGGTATACAATCGATGTTTGGATAAAATATAGAAATAAAAGATAAGACTTATGTTTTCTGTAAAGTTGATAAAAATCCCTGATTTGAGACCACACGCTTTAGAAGGAAAACTCAGGAGATACCAACATCTTTCTAAACATTTTTTGGAACGTATAGGATCTAAGGTTAAATAGATAGGAGGCGTGAAAAATAAGGGTTGGATATTTCTAACTTAGGATGCTAGAGTTTCTAACGTAAATACTAAACTATAGGAGTAGAATCGATGTTAACTTATGACACTAGCTTGACGGGATTTTGTGGGTGTAATCCGCTGAAAACCCTCAGGAGACAACACTCCTCCTACTAGGGACACCTAGAGGTTTAACAGTTTGTTGCACGTACTCGGTGCAATCGCGTTCCCTGCGAAAGTGCGGTTCGGAATTTTTTGTGAATAATTGGTTTTGCTCGGGACGAGCAAAAGTTAAGTTTGGGGGTATTTGTTCATACCAGAATATTGCATTTAATATCGCCCATTCTTACGCTCGTTTGTTTATAGGCAGGTGCTTTTAATCCGTGTTTGCTATATATTTACAGGCTACAGGTTCCTAGTCCAAAATAACGCAATTGATACAAAATCTCCTCTATTACGCCAAAATACAAAACATCTGTTGACAGCAGATAAAAGACGGGTTCCGGTCATCCGTATCCTTCCAGTGTCGCTTACCAGTTCCAGAGACAAAATATATGACGGTGGTCATTCGTGTCTCGGACAAGCACAGAGCATGAGGGGGGCAGCACAAGAATCAATGGGTGCACGGAGCTCGAGGGAGAAAAGGTCAAAAGTATTATTTTTGATGCCATTTTGGACCATTGCAGATCTGAAAAAATTGTGGAAGAAATTTGCAATTCGGTACATGTAGAACAACATAAGATGGCAACACAAGGAAACCCAGAAAATTCAAGACCACAATTCCGCAAAAGCGTGGCGGAACCGCCGCCAAATGTGTGTTTCCACGGCGGATCCGCCGCGGTTTTGTGTCATCATCTGACCAAATTTTGGGGGTAGCTTTGTCATTTCATTTGGGGCCAGAATGTTTCCCTAGGGTTTCAGCACGCAGCCTATAAATAGCCCAGTTTTGTGCAAGCCAAAGGTCTTCTTCATGTCTTGATTTCCATTCTCTCTTTGTTAGGATTTAGCTTAGTTTCTTCTTCTTCTTCATTCTTTCCTCCATGAAAATTGTAGTGAGAGCTTTTTGAGTGGATGATGAAATGAAGATGAGGGTTATTTTGTATCATTCTTTTGCTTAGCTTCCCCTTGAGATCCTTGCTTTCTCTTGATCTTTCAACCTCTTCATTGAGCTTAAAGGTTTAAGGGGTGGTATTTGATCTCAAGGGTTGTATCATTTTGGTAGGAATAAAGTCTCTTTTGTGCTTCATTTTACCTTGGGTTTTTAGCTCTCTCTTGATCTTGCAACCTCTTAATTGAGCTTGCAAGTTTAAGTTTGGGTTATTAAACCCATGGTGTGTAACTTGTTCCATGGTCCTTAGTATTTTATTTCTTGCACTTTTCTTTCTTGCTCTTTCACATTCATGCAATTTATTACCTTGCTTTACTTTCTTGCACTTTAAATTCCATGCACTTACTTACTTGTAATCTTTTCTTTTCTTTGTTCTTTTGTTCTCTCTTTTTGCTTCGTTTTGTGAATGGTTGTTAATATGGTGTTGTTAAGAATAAATACGATATTGTAAGTTAATGTTTCTTTGCTCATTTCCTTTTCCCGTTATTTTCCTTTGAACTCCGCCCAAACGTTATGCAAGCGCTCCGTTAGGCACCCTACCCTACCAAGGTAACGGTGATTCCTAACCACGATCGGTTGCGTTTGGTTTGGCCGGAGGCGAAAGAAAGAGACAAGAACGGAAGGACAAGGGTCAATAAGCCGGATTCCATGAATGCCGTGCTTAAATCCCCTAATCCACGTTTTTGCCGATTGCTCTAGCTTCAATTGGTCAAGACTCGGCTCAAAGGTTTTGAGCGCGGATTTCTTTAGCTTATACTTTCGTATCTTTTTCTTAACAACTTTATACTTGCATATGAAACACATAGGTTAGATTTGAACAAACATATACAAATTCTTCATTGACTCGTCTAAAACTCGAACGGACATACAACCATCTCCCTGTGGATCGACCCGTGCTCAACCGGCTAGCTGCATAGCGACACCGTCCTGATCGCGGTTATAACTTTAGAACTTTGAACATCCGACACGCCAAAAGCGTGCGATCAGATATATATAGAGAGGACTTTCTTGCTCGTCATGATAGTATGCTATTTGGTTTCACTTTATCTTAACATGTTGACTTGTATTAGTTTACTGTCTTGTTCTCACATGTTGATAAAGTCCTTAGAATATGTACTCGACTACTGGCACTATGATGAGATCATACTAGTGGGGCCAGCGTAGTCTATGAGTGCATCCTATAATTGTTCCTAGTCGTGGGTGTATCGAGACAGGGCATCGATACACCAGAGTAGACTAGCGTATACGCATCTTGACCAATATGATGGGCGATGGATGATCCCATATCCATCGGTGTTTGACATCAAGGATGGTGTACGGGTGCTCAGTGGAGACTAGGTACACTGGACGGACTCGCCGAGATCTCCCAGATGGTATTATACCTCATGTCAGATGGCAGTTCTCCGGTGACACTGGTACAGGGTAGTCTGTAGACCCGAGATCGTCATAGAGTCTTGTGTGATTCCCACTGTTCTTTGATTTCCACCTTACCATATCCAAGAAGGCGTGCAAAACGGTAGCTTTTGGGTACTGTCCCGAATCACATGGAGGCAATGAGTGATAGGAGGGGATTCGTCTCTCCCGGTATAGGGACCTGATGTTGTGCTGTGTTCGATTGGCTATAACTGGAAGTCGCTGGCCAGGGCGGATATTGAGTACTACTGGTAAGTGTTATCAGTAGTTTCTCGACCTGTTATGAGCCACACATCGACACAACTTATCGGTTACTGGGGTCTGACGTATACGACCCCTAGACAAGATATGCAACATATCAGACGAAGAGACCGGACTGTACGGGAGTGCTACTGATTGGATTCACAGGAGAATGTATAGGATTTCTTGTAGATCTTCTGATCGCTCAATACCTGGGTGGCTGTTACGTTTAGCTGACCGCTTGCAGCTTGTGGGTGTTTGATATGATCATCACCTGCTACTGGCGTATTGACGATTCTTTAAAGTCCTACACAGAGGTTTCTTGACTCAGGCAAAATGGAGTAGGAGCACATATGTGATATGTGCGGGATCGAGAATAATACGATATGAGATACCGTATTCTATTCTCGCGATATATGATATCGGCCGGCGATATTTGATATCGGCCGGGTCATCGGATCAAATGTTAATTCGATGAAACGGTACATGATATATTAGTCGGTTATATTCGATATAACCGGATTGTCGGATCAAGTGTTGATTCGATAATTTAATCTATAATTATATATGTGATATATTACATTACATTATCTAATATTGGCTCGCTTTATTATTTCATTTTCTCACCGGATAATCCATTGATATATATGCGATATATGTTAATTGTATTATTTTCTTTTGTTACAAAAATATATTATATATGTGATATATAATATTGTAATATGTTATAATTACTAATGCAACATGATTAGTGGAGATTAAACATGGTTAGGGTTTGATTTGGTTTAGTTCTTTCATGAAGCTTCTAGAAGCTTTTCTTTTGTTTCTTACAAAGATATTATGTGTTGATATTTTGTGAGATATTTGTAAACCCAACCCAAACCCTTAACCCTAGTTAACTCTCTACAATGGTTAGCCCTTTCTTTTATCAACCATGGTTGCATTTGTAATTATCATTACAATTTCATTATTCATCACAAAAGGATTTTTTCATTCTTCTTCTTCTTCCTTGAGCTCACAAAAGCTTTCGAGGTTTTTATTTTGTGATGGATTAGTGTGAGAATTTGATATTAAAAGAGAGAATAAATCCTATTTCATCATCCTTATCTAATCTAGCCAATTAGATTAGGGTATTCACCTCATTAGTGAGGGAGAGCTTGAGTTAAAGAAACTTCAAGGTAGATCATCTTTGAAAAGGAAGACTACAAGCAAGCATGGATCATTCGGGTTGTGGAGCTGATTTTTTTGAAAGATTGTTTTTGTAGAATAACCGGAATCAATAACGGTGTCGCATGTAGCTAGACCGAGATGAGTACGGGTCTTCCACTGGGAAACGTTGAACCTTTTATTCTTACTTTAGATGTGTTGAAAAAGAGAGGAGGGATAAAGAATATTGTAGAATGGTTTCTAGATCTACGTTAAGCACTAATGCAAAATATAGATCTAGATTATTTATGGATGTAGTTAATATAAGAATAGGGCTTGTAGGGTTCGTTAGGATTTAGTAGTTATGGACGATTAATTAAAAGTTACCATTTTTATCCTTTAATAGATTTAAAACTAGAACGACGGTGATGCGTGTAGATTAGGATTTCTGGAGGGAAAACGAATCCCACTCTTAACCCTTATCTCGACACGGAACTCCGTTCATATCTAGCCTTTACCAAAACAATCATTAATCTAATCTTTAATCGCGGTCGGAACTAACAAAGAATTGTTAGCGCGCCCGATTAGGATGTTAATGATTCTTTTGATAAAGTTCATAAACTTTATAGGACTTAAAAAGGGTTTAGGGATGTTCATCATCCATTAGCCTACCCTAATCCTACGAACCCTAACAAGCGGAGAATTACTCGCGCATGTTGGGAGAAGAAGAGATGGAGAGAAAATGCATAATTAAACTACGAAGAAATAGAATAAGAAAAAGAACTACCTTTATTAATCAACAAGATCAAGTACACTTTGATTCCTTAGAGAATGATTACAAAAACCTAGTTTGCTTCTCGATCTCTTCTAAGGAGGTAGATGAACCATTGATGATCAGCCTGGATGCGTGAGCCGTCTTGGACTTCGTGATCTTGTCGGCTTGATAATTTTTCCAAGAGGCTCTCGGTTCATATTTATAGCCCAAAGCCAGAAACCTTTGCTTCCAAATTTAGAAGTTAACAGAAAAGATTATCCCCAAAAATTCTCAACCTCTATCTCCACAATAATGCCGCGGCTCCGCGGCCCAAGGGGGGTAAGGCCACGGATCCGCAGCCATTTAATCTCCTCCCTTGATTTTCTTTCATCATGGTCTCTCTACTTGGCACGTGGAGTTCTCTGGAATCTTTGGATCTTTGAAATCTTCTTATGATTGCTGCCAGACTTGGTCTCCAAGTTTTGCTTTCTTAATTAGGCAAGTTTTCTTTAACAACTTGATTTCCTTGATTTTAGTCTTGAAAATTTCTACACAACTTGGAAAAATTCTGCACAGCAACTTAAATAATATTTAGTAGACTTAGTTCTACTAGAATTTGGTCAATGATATTATTTGCATACATTTTCCTACCAAATGCTAATTATAATATATCAACACATGGAAAATATTATTTTTACAGATAAACCCTCATATGTATGATATATTATAATAAAGACCTTTTAATATGAAAATGGTAGGAAAAATGTAATAACAAATGTGCAGTTTTATCAACTGAACAAATACCCCCAAACTTATCTTTGATCATCCCGAGCAAACTAGTTTATTCAAGAAAAGGAGAAAAAGAAAGGAGAAAACTAAGCACACTTTCGTAGGCAAACACGATTGTACTGAGCACGTGCAACAAGCCGTTAAACCTCTAGGTGTCCCTAGTAGGAGGAGTGTTGTCTTCTGAGGGTTTTCAGCGGATTACACCCACAAAATCCTATAACAAAAGAGAGATGGTGAAATTTACATATAAAGATAAGAACCATAAAAGAAAGACTTTGAAAATAAGAGTTTCCAACTACACTAGCTTTTCAGTTGTTATGAGCCATATCTTAATAGTCAAGAAAAAATGTTAGAAATCACATTATCCCTCAATAAAACATCGTCTTTATTCTTCATTCCTACCTTTCGTCTAAATATCGATCATATACCCCTACGTGTGTGTAATGGACATCCCTATACTCAAAGAATTCAATTCAAGCTATCATACTCTTGTCCATCTACCTCAGTACTTTTTAACTTGATGAATATTTAGATTTGCTCACACATTTTCATGCGACCGTTAATGCTTCTTGAGGTACTAACCGACCGATTACTCATGTGCTTGCTGATTAGGTGATAATATTTTCCTCGTCTTGCACTACCTAAGGCTTAGCAGTGACTCCCAGACTAGTTGGCCTTAGGGCACTAGGTGAAAAGGCACCCTCGCTATATTTTTTTATTGCTGCCTTGGCGATAAAAAAACCGGTGTTCATTTTTCTTTTCACCATTTTTATATTTTCTTCATTTTTTTTTATTTCCTTCATACTTTGGCTTTTAGACAAGAGCATTTCAAGGTATCCTCTACTATCCCGAGTTTCAAGGCATGTGTAAGTGCATATAGTAGGGTATCAACATTCAAATGTTTGGCTTCCAGAATAGAAACTATTTTTCAGACTTATTTTTATCTTCAGATTAGTGACTTCCTTCATCTTACTAACCCTTGGGACAACAGCTCATAACTACTTATTACTAGTTCGTTTAAGAAAACTTCTAATTTTCTTGGTTTTCTTAAACTATTCCTATCTTTTGGATGTAATTTTTCACTTTCTACTCTTTTGTTATAAAAGAAAAAAAAATTTAAAATTTTTTGAAAATGTTGTGCTTATGCAAAGTATGATGCAAATTGATGTGTAAATAAGCACAAACCTCCCCCAAACCTGTTTACAGCAGTGTCCTCACTGATGTCATCCGTTAAGCTCAAAAACCTGTAGACTTGGGAGGAAATTATTAATGGGGGCAAGAATATATGAAAGTGAAAATCCTCCCCCAAACTTATTTTTGGTTCACAATTTTGTAAAAATCATTTTCTTTCAAGAGCCAAAAATATAACCCCCCCCCTCAAACATGAGTTAGACAATACGAAGCATTTTAAGAGGGGGTGAGTCATTTGGTCAAAATAAGACTTTACAAAGACCAAAAGTTAACACCAACCATTCAAAGATTTTATCAGTATAGCGTATAGGTTGGTGGAAGAATGTGTTGTATCGAGTCAAGAAAAAATGGGAAAGGGATAAGAGGTGGTCTGGAAAGGGTTTGAAATTAGAGAAAAGAAAGAATGAGGATGAATGTGAATGATTAAGAAGAAGGAATGGTGACGGTTCAACCTCTATAGGCGGAGATTGATCAATCACAAAATCCGTATTGTTTAAAAATTCAAGTTCGTCAGCAAAAAGTTCTTCAAAACTTTTATCAATGGTGTAATTGAACATTTTGCTGGCAAAGAGTTTTGTGCCAGAATTTATCCCACTTGATTCAAAAATTATTGAGGTAGAGGACTCGAAAAGCTCATCTACCTCATTTTCAAAAATCTCCAAATCAAGTTGAATTTCTGGTATTATTGAACTTGAATTAACGGATTGTGATTCATCAAAACTCACTGAAACTATAGGAACAGAAGAAGAACCGGAGAAAATAGAAGGTGAAATGGGTAAACAAATTAGTGTGTCGAGTGTTGCTGTACCTGATGTGGAAGATGGAGGCTGTATTTCTTCGGGTATACCTTTATCATCAACTTCAAGACATATTTGGGGTTCGGGAAGAATTAAAGACTCAAGATGATGACCACAAGGAAGTGAAAGGATTTGATGAATTGGTGGGACAAAATCATCCAAAATTTTGGGTTCATCAATCAATATATCCCCAACTTCAATCACCTCATTCAAGTGAAGGTTAAAATTCTCAAACACCTTATCAAAAGTATGGTTTTCAATCAGTTTTGGTTCAAGAGTGGAGGTGTAGAGATCACACGGGTTGGGTATGGTTTCACTTGAAATAGACCCTTCACAATCATGTAAATCAAACACTACAAAGTCACACAACTTATCAGTCATTCTATTTGGTGTACTTGATGAATCTATGAAACTAGAGTTGTGGATTTCAGTTTGGAATGGGGAGGTTTGATTAAGAAAGATGTACAATTCCGTCTCACTACCCAAATCCTTCCTAATTTGGTTCGACTGTTCCAGAAATTTTTCTAATGTCCGCTCCAAACTAGTCTTGGGTTGATAAGGGGTTTCAGTATAAGATTGAAATTCTTGTGGACGATTAAAACTCCCAACTGACTGATTAGAAGGACTGTCTAGAGAAGGTGGAAAAGTCGGATTGGATTGATAGGGATAGAATGGTTGCGGAACTTGGGTAGGAGTAGAATCAATATTATGATAAGAAGAATATTGATATGGGTTGGTTGGTTGGCTATTTTCAATAGACATCTTATATGCCACAAACCGCATATCAAACTCTTCTCTGGACAGTGGTGGTGATGGTTGATATTGGTCCGGGTTGAAACTTTGGCCTCTAGCCCTAGCTATGTGCTCAGCAATGGACACTCTTCTAGGGGCTTCCTCACTCTGGGTATGAACTGAAACAGGTGTAGGATTAGGATACGGTTAATAAGACCTAGACTGAGGTGGCCAACTGTTTCTTCCTGCTTGTTCTATATGATCTCTTAAGGACATGGAAGAGCCGGACGGTATACCGAAAGGATTACGAAAACAAGAGATATCTGGTTGTGGACAGCAATGCTCGGCAAGTGTTCTTCTGTTTAGGTCACCCATTATAAGAAGAGAAGAAAAGGGAAGGGGTAAAAAGGGGAGAAAATAATTGGTTTGTTTTGAAAAATGACGGATTTAGACAAATCACACAAAAATGCACAAACAACCCTAGAACTATGGTTACCTAGGTCCAGTCTCTAGACCGCTCCTAGACTTCCAAAGGACAAGCCGCAGGATCAATCCTCTACCGCCTCTGTACTACCCTTGTAGCCAGATAAGTGCCAGGTAAGTGGGAAGGAACCACAATAGTGGGCCTAATTAATAAGCACTAGCCTTTGACACACTTGCCTAGACACTACAAAAGTAATGCGGATAAGCGATAGATTCCTCATGACCTTCCTCTGTCCTTATTGAGCGCGACAGTCCTTAGAGTCTGGTCTAGAAATTTTTTTAAATTAATGAAGGGCTGATGCAGATGCTCGGTTTGTGATTTGTGGGGCTTAGGAAGGGTGATGAAATCCCTACCTAATCTGGATTTTGGTCTTGCCCCTTAAAAATCCGTATTAAAATATGCAAAAACAAACCGCAAACAAAACTTTGCAAAAAGATTTTTGAGCGGCGATATTTTTTCAAAGAATTCTGCAGAAAAGATATTTTATTGGATTTCAGAGGAGAGAGAAGGAGGTTGGAATCTTACCAGAGAAGACTGAATCCCTAGATCTCCTAACTGGCCGCGCTTCCGCCGCCGATGTGCACTTCCGGCCGCGGTTCCGCCGCCGACTTGAGGGATCAGGTAATGAGTTTTGCTATGTGGCCTCCTGTCTTCTTCTGGATCTTGATGAATGTCTTTGTCTCTCTTTATCCTTAAGCATGTGACTCCAGATTCCCTCACAAAATTCACACAATAATCGTTAAATATACAATTTGCAGTTTGGTTTTATTTATGATATTGATCGTATAAGAATTCAACACAAATAGTAAGAATAAAAAATTACGCACGTATCCCCGGCAACGGCGCCATTTGATTTTTTCGAAAGATTGTTTTTGTAGAATAACCGGAATCAATAACGGTGTCGCGTGTAGCTAGACCGAGATGAGTACGGGTCATCCTCTGGGAAACGTTGAACCTTTTATTCTTACTTTAGATGTGTTGAAAAAGAGAGGAGAGATAAAGAATATTGTAGAATGGTTTCTAGATCTACGTTAAGCACTAATGCAAAATATAGATCTAGATTATTTATGGATGTAGTTAATATAAGAATAGGGCTTGTAGGGTTCGTTAGGATTTAGTAGTTATGGACGATTAATTAAAAGTTACCATTTTTATCGTTTAATAGATTTAAAACGAGAACGACGGTGATGCGTGTAGATTAGGGTTTCTGGAGGGAAAAGGAATCCCACTCTTAACCCTTATCTCGACACGGAACTCCGTTCATATCTAGCCTTTACCAAAACAATCATTAATCTAATATCTAATCGCGGTCGGAACTAACAAAGAATTGTTAGCGCTCCCGATTAGGATGTTAATGATTTTTTTGATAAAGTTCATAAACTTTATAGGACTTAAAAAGGGTTTAGGGATGTTCATCATCCATTAGCCTATCCTAATCCTACGAACCCTAACAAGCGGAGAATTTCACGCGCATGTTGGGAGAAAAAGAGATGGAGAGAAAATGCATAGTTAAACTACGAAGAAATAGAATAAGAAAAAGAACTACCTTTATTAATCAACAAGATCAAGTATACTTTGATTCCTTAGAAAATGATTACAAAAACCTAGTTTGCTTCTTGATCTCTTCGAAGGTGGTAGATGAACCGTTGATGATCAGCATGATTGCGTGAGCCGTCTTAGACTTCGTGATCTCGTCGGCTTGATAATTTTTCCAAGAGGCTCTCGGTTCATATTTATAGCCCAAAGCCAGAAACCTTTGCTTCCAAATTTAGAAGTTAACAGAAAAGATTATCCCCAAAAATTCTCAACCTCTATCTTCACAATAATGTCGCGGATCCGCGGCCATTTAATCTCCTCCCTTGATTTTCTTTCATCATGGTCTCTCTACTTGGCACGTGGAGTTCTCTGGAATCTTTGGATCTTTGAAATCTTCTTGTGGTTGCTGCCAGACTTGGTCTCCAAGTTTTGCTTTCTTAATTAGGCAAGTTTTCTTTAACAACTTTTTTTCCTTGATTTTAGTCTTGAAAATTTCTGCACAACTTGGAAAAATTCTGCACAACAACTTAAATAATATTTAACAGACTTAGTTCTACTAGGATTTGGTCAATGATATTATTTGCATACATTTTCCTACCAAATGCTAATTATAATATATCAACACATGGAAAATATTATTTTTACAGATAAACCCTCATATGTATGATATATTATAATAAAGACCTTTTAATATGAAAATGGTAGGAAAAATGTAATAACAAATGTGCAGTTTTATCAACTGAACAGGAGCCTCTCTTGAGTCCGGGAGATCATGGATCGCGGCGAAGGGACTACTACTCGGAGCTTATGAAGCGAAGGAGCGAACTACAAAGGTTGTAATCTCTCACTCTTAGATGTAAAGATGTTTACTTGCATGTGTAATGATTGATCGTTTTTCCTGTTGTGTAGTATATAGAGAAATTTGTAAAGAACTTCACAACCAAAAACTATTTTTGACCGCAATCAAACTACGGTGTCGGATGTAGTTAATCAATGAGTGCGGATCGTCCACAGGGATTGCACGATTTACTTGTATTTTGATACGTTTGAAATGAAAAGTTAAGCAACAATAAAAGAAAACATGATTCAAGAATGATTTGTATTCGAGTGTCACTATTCTTTATGCAAGAATCAAGAAACTATAAACAATCAAGAATCGGTTGTTTTGATAATATTTCCAATCAACAATCAAGAATATAAGAGAGGCTCGTAGGAATCGATCGGATCTTTAGACGTGATGTAATATAAAAGGTTTCTTGTTCTTGTCCTTCGAAGAATTGATACTAGATCAATGGTGATCGACGAGAGTTAGAGCTTTCTTGATGAAATTAGGGTTTCATCTCTTAACCCTTGTTCTTTCGAGGATACCATTTATATTCTAGCCTCTAGCAATTTCAAGAAACGATCGGAACTCCCCAATTTCGATCGATGTCGATCAAGAAAGCATCGAAACGAAATGGGTTGTCGATTCTTGAACTTGCTAAGGTTTACAAACTCGTGGGATTCAAGAATCGATTGCAAATTTGTTACATCATCATACTAAAGATCTTCTCGACTCCTCGACGAGCGGAGTTTTATTCACACATCACCACACAGATAATATTCAAGAATTGTAAAGATAACATGATGCGGAATTTAAAGAAAACAAGATAAAAGAATATCACCTTTTATTTAATCAACAATTTCAATACATTCTTTCAAGAATCTACAAGAAGAAGAAATCGATCGTTGACTCGGCTTCGCTCGTCTCCGTGGATCGTGGATCTACTTTGATCTCTTGCCCGATTGAAGATCGGCTCGGCTCATAAAAGGGTTGAAGGCATCTTGCTTGGCTTGCACTCAAGATCTTGAATTGTGATTGGATTTAGGGTTAGGGTTTCCTACAAGCTCTCTCACTAAACTTGAGGAAGAGGGGATGAAGAAAGAGATTGATTTTTTCTAAGCTTTCCCAAGGTTGCCAAGATGAGAAATGAGTGAGCCTAGGGTCTTATTTATAGAACTCCCAAACCCTAGGTTTAGGTTTGAATTAGAACTTTCCCTCCCAAAGTTTGTTGAAGAGTTTCTAGAAGGAGTTTGTTAGGAGTTAGCTTAGGGTTTAAGCTAGGGTTTAGGGAAAGTTCTAGAATAATAGGCTAATTAAGTGAAGCTCAAAGTGTTTGCTGATCTGGTAGAACTCTCTGGAGTTTTCTGGAACTTTGGATATCTTTCTGAACTGTAGGCCATGAAACAGGAATTGTGCAATAAAAATGAGGAGTCAATTCCCTGAACCAACCGCGGATCCGCCGCAAACTGTGCCTATAGGCCGCGCTTCCGCGGCTCATTGATAGCCTTGGGATCCGTGCCTTCTGCAGTGGTCTTGTACTTCTGTTTCTGGCTTCTTCTGATATTTAGATTTGCAGTTCCCCTTCTGTGTTGATACCAGATTTGAGTTAAGTGAGTTTACGAGCAATTGTAATGGTCGAGCAATGTAATGATCGAGCAAGCTTCTCTTTTCCTGCATAGACTTCGAAACACGGGTTGCAAGATATAGAAAATATGCTATGTAATGCAATGCAGTCAATTTCCCTAGAAATGCCGGTTTTAAGGTCGAATACATGTAATCTGATATTTTGCGACCGATTTGCTAATATGTGAATTATGAATACCGTACACTTCTATATGGATGCAAATGATAAGGAAATTGCCGGTTAAAATATGCAATATTTTCGACTGATCAAATACCCCCAAACTTAATTTCGATCGTCTCGAGCGAATGTTTTATTAAAAAGAGAAGGAGAAAATAAAGAAAGAGAAAAACTAACTAGCACACTTTCGTAGGCAGCACGATTGCACTGAGCACGTGCAACAAGCCTTTAAACCTCTAGGTGTCCCTAGTAGGAGGAGTGTTGTCTCCTGAGGGTTTTCAGCGGATTGCACCCACAAAATCCAATAATAAAAGCAAGATCATGAATATTACATTTAAAGAAAAGAATTGTAAAAGAAAAGCCTTGAAAATTAGGGTTTCCAACTAAGCTAGCTTTTCGGTTGTCATGAGCCCTATCTTAATGGTCATGAAAAGATATCAGAAATCACGTCCTCCCTCAATAAAACATCGTCTTATTCTTCATTCCTATCTTTATTCCAAACATCGATCATATCACCCTGCGTGTGTGTAAAGACATCCCTACACCCGGAGAATTCAATTCAAGCTATCATACCCTTGCCCATCGGCCTCAGTACTTCTTGGCAAACGAGATTGCTTACACACTTTCATGCGACCGTTAATACTT
Organism: Agapanthus africanus; assembly: GCA_030015575.1. Lineage (NCBI taxonomy): Eukaryota > Viridiplantae > Streptophyta > Magnoliopsida > Asparagales > Amaryllidaceae > Agapanthus > Agapanthus africanus. The sequence continues at coordinate 821,402,616 of CM057338.1, read as the reverse complement.
CTTGAGGTACTAACCGACCGATTACTAATGTGCTTGCATGCTTGGTGTATTTTCCTCGTCTTGCACCACCTCAGGCATAGCAGTGACTCCCAGACCAGTTGACCTTGGGGCACTAGGTGAAGAAGCACCCTTTTGCTATATATTTTTATTGCCCTCGGTGATAACAAAACCAGTATCCATTTTTCTCACCACTTTAAAACACATATTTTTTTTTCATACTTTTGGCTTTAAGACAAGAGCATTTCAAGGTATCCTCTACTATCCAGGCTTCAAGACGTGTGTAAGTGCGAATAGCAGGGTAGCAACGTTCAAAATGTTTGGCTTCCAGAATAGAAACTATTTTTCAGACTTATTTTTATCCTCAGATTAGTGACGTCCTTCATCTTACTAACCCTTGGGACAACGGCTCATAACTACTTATTACTAGTTCGTATAAGAAAACTTCTAATTTTCTTAGTTTTCTAAAATTTTTCTAATCTCATGGATGCAATTTTTCACTATCTAAACTTTCATTATCTTATTTATATACAAAAAAGTGTAAATATTAAAATTATTTTTATATTTGAAAATTTTTAAATTTTTATGGGTTTTGAAAATTTTTCAATTTTTATAGATTTTTAAAAGAAATGTTTTTGTGCTTATGCAGATGATATGCAAATGATGCGGAAATAAGCACAAACCTCCCCCAAACTTGTTTTCAACAGTGTCCTCACTGTTGCCGACAGCTATATCTATAAAACCTGTAAATCTGGGAGGAATTATTAGTGGGGGCAAAATATATAAGTGAAGAACTTCCCCCAAACTTATCTTTCACTCACCTTCATTCAAAAGATGATGCAATGATATACTGGATATGAAGGGGAGACGGAGGAATTTTAATCCAAATAAACTGGCTCTTGTAAGAACAAGAGCTCCTCCGTGGGGTCAGTGGAAAAATACAGCTTTAATCTATGTCCATTAACTTTGAAAACAGTGCCGTTTTTAACATTTTCAATTTCTACTGCCCCGTGCGGGTATACAGACCGCACAACAAAAGGTCCCTTCCATCGAGATCGGAGCTTACCCGCGTGAAGGTGTAATCGTGAATCATAAAGAAGGACTTGTTGACCAGGTAAAAATGTTTTCCTTAAAATGCTTTTATCGTGAAAAACCTTAGTCCTATTCTTTGTGATTACAGCATTATCATAAGCTTCATCGCGGAGTTCGCTTAGCTCGTTAAGTTGCAGCTTCCGAAAGTTGCAAGCAAGGTTTAGATCAAAATTTATTTCCTTTATAGCCCACAATGCTTTATGCTCTATCTCGACAGGTAAATGACATGCTTTTCCAAACACTATCCTATATGGAGACATTCCTAGGTCGGTCTTATATGCAGTCCTGAATGCCCAAAGAGCATCCGTCAATTTGGTCGACCAGTCTTTTCTATTTTTAGCAACTGTTTTCTCCAGGATAAGTTTGATTTGTCTGTTTGAGATCTCAGCCTGCCCGCTTGTTTGGGGATGATACGGTGTAGAAAGACGGTGGTTGATTGAGTATTTTCGCATCAGAGTCTCGAAAGATCTATTGCAGAAGTGTGTCCCATTATCGCTAATGATAGCGCGTGGGTGTCCAAATCGCGAAAAGATATTCTCTTTCAAGAACTTAATGACAACTTTCCTGTCATTAGTGCGACATGGAATGGCTTCTACCCACTTGGAGACATAATCAACCGCCAGCAATATGTACAGATTCCCAAAGGAGTTGGGAAAAGGACCCATAAAATCAATGCCCCAAACATCAAACATTTCAACAACCAGAATGGGTTGCTGAGGTATTTCATTCCTCTGGGATATTCTACCCGTATACTGACATTGTGTACAGGTTTTGCAATACTCAAATGCGTCCTTGAATAAGGTCGGCCAATAAAATCCACATTGCAAAACCTTTTCCGCTGTCTTTCTAGGACCAAAGTGACCCCCACAAGCCTGATCATGACAAAATGAAAGAACACTCTTGAACTCTTCATTCGGGACGCGCCGGCGAATGATCTGATCAGGACAATATTTAAACAAATAGGGCTCGTCCCAGTAATAGTGTTTTACTTGGGAAAGAAAACGATATTTGTCCTGTTTTGACCAATCGCTAGGTATCAGTCCCGTGGCATGATAGTTCACAATATCCCTGAACCATGGTTCAGAGGATACGCTCAAGAGTTGTTCGTCAGGGAATGAATCATTAATCGGCAGGGTCACAGGGGAAGAAACGATGCGTGAAAGGTGGTCAGCTACTACGTTTTCACATCCTTTCTTATCTTTGATAACAAGATCAAATTCTTGTAAAAGAAGGATCCAACGTATTAGTCGACCTTTTGCATCTTTCTTCGCCAGAAGATGTTTTAAAGCGGAATGGTCAGTATATACAACTATAGGTGAGCCGATTAAGTAAGGCCTGAATTTTTCTAAAGCAAATACAACCGCTAAAAGCTCTTTCTCGGTGGTTGTATAATTGATTTGCGCATCATTCAGGGTCTTACTAGCATAGTAAATCACGTGTGGCATCTTATCAATGTGTTGTCCTAAGACTGCACCTACTGCAAAATCAGATGCGTCACACATTAGCTCAAAGGGGTAGTCCCAATTTGGTGATGATAAAATGGGAGCTGAAGTGAGTGAGTGTTTAAGTGAGTCGAAAGCTGTCTCGCAATCCGAGTCAAAATGGAAGGTCGTATCCTTGGCCAGGAGTAGTGTTAAAGGTCTAGCAATCTTGCTAAAGTCCTTAATGAATCTCCTATAAAAGCCCGCATGGCCAAGGAAAGAGCGAATATCTTTGACGCTTTTGGGATGAGGCAGGTTTTGAATGACATCTACTTTAGCTCTGTCAACCTCAATGCCTTTCTGTGAAATGACATGTCCAAGTACTATTCCTTCTTGGACCATAAATGGCATTTTTCCCAATTTAATGTCAAGTTCTTCTCTTTGCAACGAGTAAGAACAGCGTCTAGATTCGCTAGGCAATCAGAAAAAGAGTCTCCAAAAATCGAGAAGTCGTCCATAAAGATCTCCAGAAAATTCTCTACCATATCAGAGAATACCCCCATCATACACCGCTGGAAGGTAGCGGGAGCATTGCATAACCCAAAGGGCATGCGACTGTAAGCAAAGGTACCAAAAGGACAAGTAAAAGTGGTTTTATCTTGATCCTTTTTGGCGATGGGGACCTGATTATAGCCTGAGTATCCGTCCATAAAACAATAGAACTCTCGTCCCGCTAAGCGTTCCAGCATTTGATCAATAAATGGTAGAGGAAAATGGTCTTTCCTCGTAGCGGCGTTGAGTTTTCTATAATCGATGCATACACGCCACCCAGTTTGGACGCGTGTCTGAATCAACTCATTCGCCTCATTTGTGATAACTGTGATGCCGGATTTCTTAGGAACGACATGTATAGGACTCACCCACTGGCTATCGGAGATGGGGTAGATAATACCATTATCTAAGCACTTGACGATCTCTTTCATGACAGCTTCCTTCATGACGGGATTCAACCGTCTCTGTGGTTCTCGGGTCGGTCTGGCATCATCCATCACATGTATATGATGTTCAACTATCAAGGGACTAATCCCTTTGATGTCCGCCATACTCCAACCAAACGCCTCTTTGTTAGATCTCAATACCGATAAAAGGGCATTCTCTTGCTCTGATGCAAGAGAAGCGGAAATGATAACCGGTAATGACTCGTTCTCACCTAGATATGCATATTTCAGGTGAGAAGGTAAAATTTTGAGATCTAACTCAGGCGGAGAAATGATAGAAGGAAGGGTCATAGATTGATTTTTGGATCTACAAAGAAGCTCAGAGCCTGTGAAAGATACAGACTCGGGTGGAGAAAAGTCAGAAGTGCAGGACTCATGTGTAGGTAAAGTGTCCTCACTAAGATCTTGTGCAAAGTCAAACAGAGATGTGCTAATGTCATCGAGATCAGTAAAGCAAAGATCCTCAGCTCCACAACTGTCGGGAGCGATCTCATGGACAGAGCACACATCTAAAATATGAGCAGAGGGTTCTGACGGCTGACTTCCAACTTTATAGATATTTAGTTCAATGGTCATATTTCCAAATGATAAATTCATTGAACCATTTCTACAGTTTATAACAGCGTTGGAAGTGGCAAGGAAAGGACGACCTAGAATCACCGGAATTTGGCCCCGAGGGTTTGCTACAGGATGTGTGTCGAGCACAATGAAGTCTACAGGGAAAACAAATTCCCCGACCTTTATCAACACATCCTCTAATTCACCCCTTGGTTTGGTGATAGAACGGTCTGCCATCTGGAGAGTGCAATGAGCAGGTTTCAGCTCTCCAATCCCTAATTGCTCATAGACAGAATAAGGTAACAGGTTAACACTCGCGCCAAGGTCTAAAAGAGCACGATTTATGTTTTTACCCCCAATCGAAATCGATATTGTAGGACATCCTGGGTCCTTTCTTTTCTTTGGAAGCTGGGGTATAAAAGCAGTGCTGATATTGTTAGACATAAAGACTTTCTTCGGCACTTGAGTCTTCCTCTTCCTAGTGCACAAGTCCTTAAGAATTTTCGCGTAAGCGGGGACTTGCTGAATCGCATCTAGGAGAGGGATATTGATGTTAACCTGTTTGAACATCTCTAAAATTTTCTCCATATGAGGACTCGTTCTATTAGCCCTTAGCCGGTTCGGGTAAGGTGCTTTTGCAATAAGCGCAGGGTCCATCATAGGAGAAGGAAATGGGGGTAGACGAGATCCCAAAGGAGGTGTGGGGACCGTCTGTGGAGAACTATAAGGGTTGGGTGAAGGTGTTGAGCCTAAAGGGAAATGGAGAATAGGCTCGTGCGAAGGTGGTTTGGTAGAAGAAGAAGGATCAGAAGGTGAAGTGTGTGTATGTGGGAAAGACTCAGCCGGGGTGTTGATATGATTTTCAGTATCATCAATACCTTCCCCGACATGATTGTTCAGCACTCTTCCCGATCTCAACGTGGTAATGGCATTTACATTGTAATGCCCAGGATTCTGTAGGGGTTGAGAGGGAAGTTTCCCTTTTTCTCTCGCACTCATTTCGGCTTTTAAGCGTGCGATTTCAGCTTCCATCGTTTTGATACTCTTAGCTTGGGATGCTGAGTTTTTTTTTATCTCATTGACGGAAGATCTAACCTCAGTCGAAACATCCATGAAATTTGATAAAAGTGATTTCATGGTTTGAGTGAATTGAGAGAAATCGTCAGAACAGGGCTGCATAGGATTAGACTGTGCAGGAGTGTTGCCCTGATTTTGGAAATTTTGTGACTGATAGGGGTGCTGAGTGAGTTGAAGGGGTTGCTGTTGTGGTGGAGGAAGAGCCCTTTGAAATTGATTCGTGTTTGGAACCGTGTTTTGAGATTGTGATTGGTTCCAAGCAAAATTCGGGTGGTTCCTCCAACCATGATTGTACGTGGAAGAATATGGATCGTTTCGAGGTCGTTGAAATGCGGCATTAGAATGCTCGTGACCTTGAAACGCAGAGTTTAATGGACATTCTTCCGTTAAATGTGACGGATCAGAACAGCACCCACAAACAGTTTTGGGGAGTGACATTGGGTTTAAGGAGGCTGCTGCAAATTTGTTTTCCATAGCGTCGAGCTTCTTTTGCATTGCTGCCATTTCAGCTCGAACACCTATGGACACATCTATTTGGTGTACGCCACCCCTATTCAATGGTTGTGTTCCACTCTCCCAAATTAGTGATTTTTCAGCGAACTCTTCTAAGTATCGCCAGGCTTCCCCGTCATCTTTAGTCATAAATGTACCTTGACACATGTTTTCAAGGCTCTGTTTAGTGCTAGGGTTACTGCCCTCATATATGATTCGGCAAAGCTCCCATCTCGGGATGCCGTGGTGAGGACATTGAACCAATAGATCCTTGAAACGTTCAAAGTATTTTGAAAATGGTTCGGCAGGGAGCTGGGCAAATTGATTCAGTTCGCTATGGATTCGAGCCGTCTTTTGGACTGGGTAAAATTTCTTAAGGAATGCAGCGACGAATTCTTCCCAATTCGTAATAGAGTGTGCGGTGGTGTTGTATAGCCACTTCTCGGCTATATCGCACAAAGTAAATGGAAGAAGTCGTAGACGCATCGCATCCACTGAAAGTTGAGACGTACCCATCATTGCGCATACGTTTTCAAATTTGGTAATGAAAACGTAAGCGTCCTCGGTCTCAAGTCCGTGGTATTTGGGTAAAAGATTGATATACTGGGGCTTAATCACAAAGTTATCCCCATTGGCTGGTGGTGTGGATAAGCAGGTCGAAAGAGGACCTCTATGTGGATAGCATCTTTCCTGGAGAGAAATGTGGGGTGGAGTAGGATTCTGCGCACCAACGGACGGTGGCAGATTAGGGTTAAAGAAGTTTGATGGATTCGGATCCATCGGTGTGGGTGTGGTAGTGGGTAAAGAAAAGGTAAATGGAGAATTATCGACTTCGGAGTCGATAAAAGGTACGCGGACTAAACGGGCACTAGAATCCCGTGTCCAGCCTATCTTGCACTAAAAAGGGTTAGTACAAGTGGCAGCGTTGACTTATAATTAGGGGTAAAATGAATGCGGTGCTTGCTTTAAAAAGGGACGGATTTTGAAAAAATGATGCGACAAAACAAATGCAGCACACAACCCTAGAATCTAATGGTCACCTAGGTCCGATCTCTAGACCGCTCCTAACTGCCAAAAGACAAGTCGCAGGATCAATCCTCCACTGCCTCTTTGTCCCCCTATGGCCGGATAAGTGCCAGGTAAGTGGGAAGGAGCCACCACTACAGTGGTCCTAATTAATAACCACTAGCCTTAGACACACTCGCCTTAGGCACCACAAGAAAACGCGGATAAGCAATGAATTACCCACGACCTTCTCTTGTCCTATTGAGCGCGACAGTCCTTAGAGTCTTCTCTAGATTTCTTTTAATTAATGAGGGTAATGCGGATGCAAGTTTGACGATTTTCGGGGCCTAGGAAGGGTAATGAAATCCCTACCTAATTTGGATTTGGCCGTGCCCCTTAAATTTCCGTATTAGAATGCAAACAACCAAGAAATCAAAATCACACACAATTTTATTTTTGCTTTGCGGCGCTGCGATTTATTTGCAAAGAATCCTGCAGCAAAGGGTTAATTGGAGCTAAAAAGAGAGAGGGGAGAGAGCAAGAAGATACCTGCACTGAAAATTTTTCAGTGATCTTTCCTCCAAGCCGCGGATCCGCCGCGTATGGTAGCTTTGTGCCGCTCTTCCGCGCTCAGACAGTGAGTTCACTGGATCAAATTTCTTCAGGTGCTCTCTGTTGATATTTCCAGCTCTCTGGTATATCCCAAATGATTTTTCAACAGCACAGAATGCTCCAGATCACCTTGCAGTCAATCACAACACACGTGTAAGAGTTTGTACGAATTTTGAATTCAAGAAGTAGAATGTAATAATTCTTTCACTTCAAACTATAAATGCAAATGAATTAGCGCGATCCCCGGCAACGGCGCCATTTTGATTGATCGTTTTTCCTGTTGTGTAGTATATAGAGAAATTTGTAAAGAACTTCACAACCAAAAACTATTTTTGACCGCAATCAAACTACGGTGTCGGATGTAGTTAATGAATGAGTGCGGATCGTCCACAGGGATTGCACGATTTACTTGTATTTTGATACGTTTGAAATGAAAAGTTAAGCAACAATAAAAGAAAACATGATTCAAGAATGATTTGTATTCGAGTGTCACTATTCTTTGTGCAAGAATCAAGAAACTATAAACAATCAAGAATCGGTTGTTTTGATAATATTTCCAATCAACAATCAAGAATATAAGAGAGGCTCGTAGGAATCGATCGGATCTTTAGACGTGATGTAATCTAAAAGGTTTCGTGTTCTTGTCCTTCGAAGAATTGATACTAGATCAATGGTGATCGACGAGAGTTAGGGCTTTCTTGATGAAATTAGGGTTTCATCTCTTAACCCTTGTTCTTTCGAGGATACCATTTATATTCTAGCCTCTAGCAATTTCAAGAAACGATCGGAACTCCCCAATTTCGATCGATGTCGATCAAGAAAGCATCGAAACGAAATGGGTTGTCGATTCTTGAACTTGCTAAGGTTTACAAACTCGTGGGATTCAAGAATCGATTGCAAATTTGTTACATCATCATACTAAAGATCGTCTCGACTCCTCGACGAGCGGAGTTTTATTCACACATCACCACACAGATAATATTCAAGAATTGTAAAGATAACATGATGCGGAATTTAAAGAAAACAAGATAAAAGAATATCACCTTTTATTTAATCAACAATTTCAATACATTCTTTCAAGAATCTACAAGAAGAAGAAATCGATCGTTGACTCGACTTCGCTCGTCTCCGTGGATCGTGGATCTACTTTGATCTCTTGCCCGATTGAAGATCGGCTCGGCTCATAAAAGGGTTGAAGGCATCTTGCTTGGCTTGCACTCAAGATCTTGAATTATGATTGGATTTAGGGTTAGGGTTTCCTACAAGCTCTCTCACTAAACTTGAGGAAGAGGGGATGAAGAAAGAGATTGATTTTTTCTAAGCTTTCCCAAGGTTGCCAAGATGAGAAATGAGTGAGCCTAGGGTCTTATTTATAGAACTCCCAAACCCTAGGTTTAGGTTTGAATTAGAACTTTCCCTCCCAAAGTTTGTTGAAGAGTTTCTAGAAGGAGTTTGTTAGGAGTTAGCTTAGGGTTTAAGCTAGGGTTTAGGGAAAGTTCTAGAATAATAGGCTAATTAAGTGAAGCTCAAAGTGTTTGCTGATCTGGTAGAACTCTCTGGAGTTTTCTGGAACTTTGGATGTCTTTCTGAACTGTAGGCCATGAAACAGGAATTGTGCAATAAAAATGAGGAGTCAATTCCCTGAACCAACCGCGGATCCGCCGCAAACTGTGCCTATAGGCCGCGCTTCCGCGGCTTATTGATAGCCTTGGGATCCGTGCCTTCTGCAGTGGTCTTGTACTTCTGTTTGTGGCTTCTTCTGATATTTAGATTTGCAGTTCCCCTTCTGTGTTGATACCAGATTTGAGTTAAGTGAGTTTACGAGCAATTGTAATGGTCGAGCAATGTAATGATCGAGCAAGCTTCTCTTTTCCTGCATAGACTTCGAAACACGGGTTGCAAGATATAGAAAATATGCTATGTAATGCAATGCAGTCAATTTCCCTAGAAATGCCGGTTTTAAGGTCGAATACATGTAATCTGATATTTTGCGACCGATTTGCTAATATGTGAATTATGAATACCGTACACTTCTATATGGATGCAAATGATAAGGAAATTGCCGGTTAAAATATGCAATATTTTCGACTGATCATGTAACCCTAATAATCTAGCAAAGATCCTCGCTTTGGGTTGTTTGGCACGTCTAAATTTTAAATCGGGCATGGTTGATGCCTTATAAACCCTTGTAAGAGTGCCTAGTAACCGTACAGTGGTATCATAGCCTAGCTAGAGCATTAGGCAACGTGTATACGAAGTTAAAAGTCCGATCAAACCCTAAAACGTTGGTTTTGACCCCTTTTCTGGAAATTTTTTTAAAATGTAATTTTTTCTGCATTAAAAATACTCATAAAAATCAGCAGAGAATTCTAAGGGTTACTGTGGAAAATGACACCCTAATCCCTTCTAAGCGCCGCGGAACCGCGGCAAGACCTTCCCTTGCGCGGCGGTTCCGCAGCCGTTTATGGGTTTTAGGGTTAGTTTTTCCATTGGTAATATCCGTAGGTATTTGTACATGCTTCTGGGTATTTTTAATCTTGCTCAAGTATTGAGTTCTCTGGAGATCTTTTGTATTCGTTGATTCGATCTGAAAGTTTAATTTCATTTTGTTTTCCGGATAATTTAGAACCTGTTAAAATGTTCGAACGGATATCAATAACTTATTTTCCCCCCGACATGAAAAACTTTCAAATGTTGAATATTTCTTGAGTTTAAATCTTTCGGAAAAACCATGCAAGCATATCTGTGGACCCTCTAGAAGAACGTAACCTTAACTTGATTATGTGACCGTCAAAACTTCCACTGAACCTTTGGGTTTGTGGTAGTTTGGCATTGCCACATGTGAGGCGTTGGTTTGACCCTTCTACGGCTGGTTCACTGGGGCTGTGACATGTTCTGGGAATTTTTGAACTCCGCTCAAGTGTTGAGCTATTTGGGAAATCTTGCGTATTTGATTATTCGATCGGAAAGTTTAACTTTGTCTATTTATCTGGAATGTGATACAATATATGGAATTCATATAGTTAGGCATGAAATGCGAAGTATGTGATATTTCGGATTTATGATGTCTAAAGTGATTGTGGATTCCAAATGTTGTAGTTTTACACTTTCTTTTCTGTGACCGTAAGCGTAGTATGTGGTGTATCGCCGGCTTCGTTGCTATACATCAACGACAATCGGGATACGCATACTTGCTTACGTTGATGATATGAGATATTATGTGTTGCTGTGATATGTTGTATTGGATCGTCGTGTTCTGAATAGCCGGGGGTTTTATGTGAGATGAGGGTTTTTATTTTCATTCATATAAAATTCATTTGTATGTAATATTCTTTAATTGGGGAACTTCCGGGATGAGGATGATGTCACCATTGTATATTATTTACTTTTCCGCATTAGGTAGACCCAAAGAGGGGAGCACAAGTAACCGGGTTCTAGGGTACAGTGGGAGGCCATCTCGAGGAGTCGAGATCGGGTCTCCTAACCCTAGAATTGGCAGCGTTGTTTGCCGCTCTCGTAGGGGTCTAGGGATGTGGGTTTGGCTATTCATCGCGACCGTGGAATCCGTGTTTTATACAGGCTCGAAATAAAACATGGACGTCCTGGTATATCCAATATTTCAGATGTTATCTTCTGCTGCAATGTTCTGTGATGAGATCATATTACTTCCTAAGACGAATGCATATACTATATATATGTATGTTGATATATAAATATTACTACTTTCGTTTCTTCTGTGATGCTTAGGAAGCATTAATTGATGGGATTTTTATTAATGAGATTAATAAAAGAAAAGAAACCTAAAAGATGTTGTAGAATCAAAACTTTATAAAAAGGGTAGCTACAGTTTTGCTTTGCACAGCGGTATATATGATATACCCTGCACCTTATTCGATGAGGAAAGAGCCGAGATCCCTTCACCGGGAGTGACCTCTTTAGCGAAACTGGCAGATGCTACAAACTCACGGTTTAATTTTTGATTGTTTCTATAGTTTTGCTTTGCACAGCGGTATATATATGATATACCCTGCACCTTATTCGATGGGGAAAGAGCCGAGATCCCTTCACCGGGAGTGGCCTCTTTAGAGAAACCGGAAAAGCCTCAAAAACACTCTTTTTCAAAAATCACTTGTTTCTACAACGATATCAAGTTCATTATGCTCATGGTTTTCTGAAAAACCTGCGTAGCCCTCCATCATTTCAGATAGATATTACTTAGTATTCGTACTACGTTTGTTGGCCTGCGTCAAGACGTAGTGTGCGGTAGCTAACTAGTACTTATCTGCAACATGAGATGTGATTGGATTAGGGTAGTCGTACGACTTTGTTGGCCTGCGTCAAGGGCCGTGCGGGTAGGTTTAATTCAATCAAGAAATGTACGGGTTGAACTTGACTAGCGGACTGTAGTTTGTTGGCCTGCGTCAAGGTCATAGGACGCTAGGGGTAAAAGTATTATCGGGAATTTCAAGTGTTGAAATTTGCAATGAGATTGTATACCTTCTATGAGATAGATGGATCCTGATACCCACTGCGAGTAAAAGTTACTCCTGGGAGATTTTTACACAAGACAATTAGCCGATCAAGTAGGTGACTAGAAAGGTGTTTACGGGGTTATGCCTCTGGGAAGACGAGGTTTATTTTAATTAGGTCCGTGCGTGAGCACGAGGAACCTCCCTAGAAGTACCAACACTGGCCTGGCTGAAAGATTGGCGAACTTGTAGGGTGTAATTAATCGCGGCTACTCTTTCCTTTTAGGGTTTGAAGGAAGATTTGATAAAAAAAGTGGGAGATATCCTGATTAGATAGGATAATAACTAATCTAATCTTGCAAGAGCATACGCTAAAGTGTTTTCTTCTCTCTCTCCAGGTAGCGACCATGTCAGGCCTTAATCAAGATAATAATATGGATGTATTGACTGAACCCGCTTATTATACTGAGCAGGGGAACGTTGGTCCCGTTCTTTCTTATAAGAGTTATGAGACTGAACAGGAAACAAGAGAAAATCTGGATTCTCACGCTGCCCAAACGAAGAATAAGCATGCTGATGCATCTTTTTCGGGTGTGTTAGTTAATGAGAACTGTTTCTCGGTTCACCCTACGTCCTGGATATTAGATACCGGATCAAGATCCCACATATGTAAATTTTTACGTGGGCTACGTAAAGGTAGAGAACTGGGAAAAGGTGATCATTCCGTACAAGTAGGGAATGGTGCAAGTATTGCAGCCAAAGCAGTTGGTGAATATCACCTTGTATTACCAAGTAGTAATACATTGATTCTGAACGAGTGCTATTATATACCGAACATTATGTGCAACATTATATCAGTTTTTTTATTAAGTAAAAAAGGATATAATTTTGTTATACAGGATAATGTTATGAACATCTTCCTAAATCAAAAGTTGATTGGATCAGGCTCGTTACATAATGGCATATTCATTCTCAATCAAAATACAGTCCTTAATATACAAAACACACACAAGAGGAAGAGTTCAGAAATGAACAAATCCTTCTTGTGGTATTGTAGACTTGGTCATATCAATGCGACACGGCTAGCTAAGTTACATAAGGATGGATATTTGAATCTGTTCGAATTATCATCTTATGATACTTGCCATTCATGTCTCAAAGGTAAAATGACCAAAACTCCGTTTAGTGGACACGGAGAAAGAGTTGAGGAACTCTTAGGACTGGTACATAGTGATGTATGCGGTCCCATGTCTACACATGTCAGGAACGGTTCTTCCTACTTTATTACATTCACTGACGATCTCTCTAGATACGGACATGTGTTTCTGATGAAACACAAGTCTGAAGCTTTTGAGAAATTCAGAGAATATAAGAACGAAGTAGAGAACCAAACGGGCAAAAATATTAAGATCCTTCGACCTGATCGAGGAGGAGAATACTTGAGCAATGAGTTTCTAGACTATCTAAAAGAGAATGGGATTCTCTCTCAGCTTACTCCTCCTTATACACCACAGCATAACGGTGTATCGGAGCGGAGGAATCGCACCCTATTAGATATGGTGCGCTCTATGATGAGTACAGCTGAGTTACCTATTTCCTTCTGGGGATATGCACTGGAGACAGCTGCAGACCTATTGTATATGGTTCTCACCAAATCTGTGCCAACCACTCCTTATGAGATATGGAAAGGAAAGAGACCATATCTTAATTATGTTAGGATATGGGGTTGTCCGGCATATGTGAAAACACAAAATCCGGACAAGCTTGGGGCAAGGTCTATTCTGTGTAAGTTTATTGGATATCCCAAACATTCGCGAGGGTATATCTTCTACCACATCAAGGAACAAAAGGTGTTTGTTTCTCGGCACGCCACCTTTTTAGAAAAGGAATTTCTTGCAAAAGAGATTAATGGATCTGAGGTGGAACTGGAAGAAGTTCCAGCAACACAGACTACGACAGAAGATTTAATGGAACCAGAGGATTCAGTAGTTCCCAACGAACCTCAGCCTCTCTGATGATCTAATAGGGTTTCTCATCCACCTGAGAGATACTACGGTTTTCTTATTGATGGTGGGAGTGGGGATTGCATCATGGAAGATGATGACCCAACTAGTTTCGAGCAGGCCATCACGAGTGGTGACTCTGTGAAGTGGCTGGATGCAATGCGATCTGAGATGGAATCCATTTACACTAACAAAGTATGGACTTTGGAAGTTGCTCCTGAAGGGGTAAAACCCATTGGGAGCAAGTGGATCTTTAAAAAGAAACTTGGTGTAGATGGAAAAGTTAAGACTTACAAAGCTAGACTTGTTGCGAAGGGTTTTCGTCAACGACCAGGTGTGGATTATGACGAAACCTTTTCTCTAGTGGCTATGCTTAAGTCCATCAGGATCCTACTTGCCATTACTGCATACCATGATTACGAAATCTGGCAGATGGATGTTAAGACCGCCTTTCTAAATGGTGATTTAGAAGAGTGCGTGTACATGACTCAGCCAGATGGCTTCGTAGATAATGGGAGCAGCGGAAAGGTGTGCAAGCTGCTTAAATCCACTTATGGGTTAAAGCAAGCATCGCGAAGATGGAACATCTGCTTTGATGTTGTAGTCAAAGAGTTTGACTTCATCAAAAACGTAGATGAACCTTGTATTTATAAGAAGGTTGCAGAGAGTAAGGTCGTCTTTCTCGTATTGTACGTAGACGACATACTCTTGATCGGAAATGATGTTCCTATGCTGCAGTCGGTCAAGCTCTTCTTATCACAAAGATTCTCAATGAAAGATCTAGGTGATGCCTCCTGGATACTGGGAATTATGATCAATAGAGATAGATCTAAACGGATACTGGGATTGTCCCAATCCAGGTACATTGACACCATACTAAAGAGGTTTAGTATGGAAGAATCTAAGCGTGGGAACCTACCCACGATCTCTGGACTCACTCTCTACAAAGAGATGTCTCCCAAGACTGATTTGGAGAGAGCTCGCATGCAAGGGATACCCTATGCTTCGGCAGTAGGCTCTATCATGTATGCGATGCTATGTACCAGACCCGATGTAGCATACTCACTAAATGTAGTGAGTAAGTATCAAGCAGATCCTGGAGAGAGTCACTGGATAGCTGTGAAGAACATTCTCAAGTACTTGAGAAGAACTAAAGAGATTTTCTTGGTGTATGGTAACTGAGAACTCCAGGTGGAGTCCTTTACCGATTCAAGCTTCCAAAGTGATAAGGACGACTCTAAGTCGCACTCGGGATTTTTCTTTACCCTCAATGGAGGGGCGGTGTGTTGGAAGAGTTCCAAACAGGATACCGTTGCAGACTCGACGATGGAGGCTGAATACATCGCTGCCAACGATGCTGCCAAAGAGGCTGTCTGGATAAAGAAGTTCATTACTGAACTTGGTGTGGTTCCGTCCATTGAGCATCCAATACCTTTATATTGCGATAACAATGGAGCTGTGGCTTTGGTCAAGGAACCCAGGTCCCATCAGAAGTCCAGACATATTCTGAGGCGGTATCACCTGATCAGGGAGATAGTTGATCGCCGGGAGATCGAGGTCAAGAGAGTTGATACGAAGGACAACACTGCGGATCCACTCACGAAGGCCATTCCCCAGACACAGTTTGAGAGAATATTCGGGATGCTGGGTATGAGATACTACAACAGCTGGCCTTAGTACAAGTGGGAGATTGTTATTTATATATATGCCCTAGAGGCCATTGTTGTACATATGATGTATATTATAATGGATGCTTGGATATATATAGAGAGGACTTTCTTGCTCGTCATGATAGTATGCTATTTGGTTTCACTTTATCTTAACATGTTTACTTGTATTAGTTTACTGTCTTGTTCTCACATGTTGATAAAGCACTTAGGATATGTACTCGACTACTGGGACTATGATGAGATCATACTAGTGGGGCCAGCGTAGTCTATGAGTGCATCCTATAATTGTTCCTAGTCGTGGGTGTATCGAGACAGGGCATCGATACACCAGAGTAGACTAGCGTATACGCATCTTGACCCATATGATGGGCGATGGATGATCCCATATCCATCGGTGTTTGACATCAAGGATGGTGTACGGGTGCTCAGTGGAGACTGAGTACACTGGACGGACTCACCGAGAACTCCCAGGTGGTATTATACCTCACGTCAGATGGCAGTTCTCCGGTGACACTGGTACAGGGTAGTCTGTAGACCCGAGATCATCATAAAGTCTTGTGTGATTCCCACTGTGCTTTGATTTCCACCTTACCACGTCCAAGAGGGCATGCAAAATGGTGGCTTTTGGGTACAGTCCCGAATCACATGGAGGCAATGAGTGATAGGAGGGGATTCGTCTCTCCCGATAGGGAGTTGATGTTGTGCTGTGTTCGATTGGCTATAACTGGAAGTCCCTGGCCACTGTGGATATTGAGTACTACTGGTAAGTGTTATCAGTAGTTTCTCGACCTGTTATAAGCCACACATCGACACGACTTATCGGTTACTAGGGTCTGACGTATACCACCCCTAGACTAGATATGCAACATATCAGACGAAGAGACCGGACTGTACGGGAGTGTTACTGATTGGATTCACAGGAGAATGTACAGGCTTGCTTGTTGATCTTCTGATCGCTCAATACTTGGGTGGCTATTACGTTTAGCTGACCGCTTGCAGCTTGTGGGTGTTTGATATGATCATCACCTGTTACCGGCGTTTTGACGATTCTTTAGAGTCCTACACAGAGGTTTCTTGACTCAGGCAAAACGGAGTAGGAGCACATATGTGATATGTGCGGGATCGAGAATAATACGATATGAGATACCGTATTCTATTCTCGCGATATATGATATCGGCCGGCGATATTTGATATCAGCCGGGTCATCGGATCAAATGTTGATTCGATGAAACGGTATATGATATATTAGTCGGTTATATTCGATATAGCCGGATTGTCAGATCAAGTGTTGATTCGATAATTTAATGTATAATTATATATGTGATATATTGCATTACATTATCTAATATTGGCTCGCTTTATTATTTCATTTTCTCACCGGATAATACATTGAAATATATGCGATATATGTTAATTGTATTATTTTCTTTTGTTACAAAAATATATTATATATGTGATATATAATATTGTAACATGTTATAATTACTAATGCAATATGATTAGTGGAGATTAAACATGGTTAGGGTTTGATTTGGGTTAGTTCTTTCATGAATCTTCTAGAAGCTTTTCTTTTGTTTATTGCAAAGATATTATGTGTTGATATTTTGTGAGATATTTGTAAACCCAACCCAAACCCTTAACCCTAGTTAAATCTCTACAATGTTTAGCCCTTTCTTTTATCAACCATGGTTGCATTTGTAATTATCATTACAATTTCATTATTCATCACAAAAGGATTTTTTCATTCTTCTTCTTCTTCCTTGAGCTCACGAAAGCCTTCTAGGTTTTTATTTTGTGATGGATTAGTGTGAGAATTTGATATTAAAAGAGAGCAAAAATCCTACTTCATCATCCTCATCTAATCTAGCTAATTAGATTAGGGTGTTCACCTCATTAGTGAGTGAGAGCTTGAGATAAAGAAACTTCAAGATAGATCATCTCTGAAAAGGAAGACTACAAGCAAGTATGGATCATTCGGGTTGTGGAGCCTCTCTTGAGTCCGGGAGATCATGGATCGCGGTGAAGGGACTACTACTCGGAGCTTATGAAGCAAAGGAGCGGACTACAAAGGTTGTAATCCCTCACTCTTAGATGTAAAGATGTTTACTTGCATGTTTAACCCTAATAATCTACCAAAGATTCTCGCTTTGGGTTGTTCGGCACGTCTAAATTTTAAATCAGGCATGGTTGATGCCTTATAGACCCTTGTAAGAGTGCCTAGTAACCCTACAGTTGGAAAATGAGTTGTATACCGACTAAATTCTATAATCTCTTCTCTCCACCTATGCCCAATTCATATTGAATTTCAATATGCAAAAGATGAAAGTTTCACTTCCTGGGCTCCTCAACATGTTGAGGGTGGCAGAGGGCACCTTGAAGAAATCCAAGGAAACATCCGCTCTTTTTATTGGGGAATCTTCTTCCACTAAATCCAAGGCTAAGGCCAAGGGGAAGAAGAAGAAGGCCCTTACCAAATCTAGGGGAGGTGTGCAGAAGGTGCAGGGTAAGGAAAAAGAAAAGAACGGGGGGCAGCCACAAAAGAAGAATGCTTCTACTGTCGAAAAAAGAGACATTGGAAGAAGGATTGCCGGGCATTAAAAGCCGAGAATCATGACACGAAGCAAGTTATGGCTTCGTCTTCAGGTGTGTTCATGATTGAAAACCGTTTCTTTATTAACTCTACTTCCTGGGTATTGGATACCGGATCAGGATTTCACATCTGTAATTCATTGCAGGCGCTGAGAAACCGTAGAGTTTTGAGGAAAGGTGATATGACTCTCAGGGTTGGCAACGGAACCAGTATGGATGTTGTTGCGGTAGGAGAATATCACCTAGAATTGGCGAGTGGATATATTTTGTTATTGCGTAACAGCTTTTGTGTACCCAGTATGATGTGTAATATTATATCAGTATCTTTGTTATCTAATGAAGGATGTAATTTTGCACTTGAAAGCAATGTCATAAACATTCACCTAAATCATGAAATGATTGGGTCGGGTACACTTAATAACGGAATATACGTTCTCAATCAACATCAAGTTTTCAACGTCCAAAACATGCTAAAAAGAAAGACTCCAGAAACAAATCAAGCTTTCTTATGGTATTGTAGACATGGTCATATCAATGAAACACGATTGACTAAGTTACATAAAGATGGATATTTAGATCCGTTTGAGTATCAATCATATGTAACTTGTCAATCATGTATCAAAGGAAAGATGACAAAAACGCCATTCACTGGATATGGAGAAAGAGCTACTGAGCTCCATGGACTCATACACAACGACGTGTGTGGGCCAATGTCTACACATGCAAGAAGTGGGTGTTCATACTTTGTTGCTTTCACCGATTATTTCTCAAGGTATAGACATGAATTCTTGATGAAACATAAATCCGAGGCCTTTAAGAAATTCCTGGAGTATAAGAGTGAAGCGGAAAAGCAAACCGGGAAAAGTATCAAGATGCTTCTGTAACATTTCAAAAATATAAAATATTATATTTGGAAATTTAATATTAAAATAATATATTTTACGAAAACTATACGATTTGCGAATAGGGGTTTTTCGTAAAATGGTATAAGTATATACCAATATTTGGAAATTTATCGGAGATTAAAATTATTTATTTATTATAATGATATTTATCGGATTTTTGGCCAAATCCATATTTTTACATTTTTTTCCATGGCTAGTGCACCATGTCATGTGCATGTTAATAATGTGTTTTGTGACTTGTGAGATTTAAAAGAGAAGAGAATGAGAAAGGAAAAGGAAAACAAAGAAAAGAAAAGAAAAGAAAGAAAAGAGTATTAAGTGTGAAAAGAATAGAATTGATGCCATGAGATTTTGTGAAAGAAACAAAAGAGATATTTTGTGAGAGAGTGAGGGTAAGGGAGAGTGAGCTTAAGAGAGAGAGAGAGGGAGAGACTGTAGGGTTCCTAGGCACACACTAGAGGTCTCACAAGGCATCAACCATGCCAATTTCAAAATTTAACGGTACCGAGAAACCCTAATACGGATCGTTGGCTAGATGTTTAGGCGAAAAATGAAACTAGTTAACACTTTAACTAAAAGGAAACGGAAATACAACCTTTGTAGATCCGGTGCTCCACCTCCATCGCTCCGCAACGAAGTCCTCTCGCAGTCCAAAACAAATCCCGGGCTCTAGCGTCGGCTTCATCGGAGAAGAAGCGGGCTAGGTCATCGACGACGTGCCGAAGATGATCTACGTCGAGGCATCGCTAGATCAAGCTCCAACTTCACCAAGTCAAGAAAACTTGTGAAGGAAACACACTCTACTACTTGGCAAGAGGTAGAGGATGAAGAAATAGGAAGTGGGTAGACTTTAGAATTGGATTTCTCACTCATTTTCATCAATCACCATTGATGAAGAAAGGTTTTCTTCAAGTGAAGAAGAAGAAGAAGATGAAGATAATATTATGATAAGTCTATTAGAAAATAGAAAATAAAAGAATACTTATCATAATCAACCATGGTCAAGTGTAGAGAATTGACTAAGGTTAGATGAATGGTTAGGGTTAAAGATGAAGACAAAGTGGTGACTTTGGTCAAAGCTTCATGAAGATTCAAGATGCAAACAAAGAAAGCCACCATTTTGTTTTCTTATCCATTTCTTTTTAATCCAATTAAAAAGATAAATGAATGAATAACAAAATAAAAACTTTAATCATTTACTTAACCAAGGTTTAATTCTTTACACAAACCCTAGCAAACATGTATCATCAAACATGATACATGCAAGTGCACAAAAGTATATCACATTTACAATGTGCACAAAACAAGTGAGAAAATCCATTTAAAGTGAACCGATACTAGTTAATGCAAAGGAATATATCAAAAATATAATTATACATTAAATCATTAAATCAACACTTGATTCAATGATCCGGTCATGTCGCACATAACCGACTAGTATCCAATGTATCGATTTATCGAATCAATCCTTGATTCGATAACTAGGTTATATCGCATACAACCAATCGATACATTCATCGCGAGAATGAAATACGGTATCACATACACGCATTATCCTCGGTCCCGCACATATCTCATATGCGCTCCTATTTCGTTTCGCTTGAGCCAGGAAACCTCTGTGTAGGACTCTAAAGACTCGTCAATACGCCGGCAGCAGGTGATGATCATATCAAACACCCACAAGCCGCAAGCGGTCTACTAAACGTAACGGCCACCCGGGTATTGAGCGATCAGAAGATCGACGAGCAAGCCCGCTCACACTCCTGTGAATCCAACCAGTAACACTTACCGTACAGTCCGGTCTGATCGTCTGATATGTCGCATATCTTGCCTAGGGGTGGTAAACGTCAGACCCCAATAGCTCGATAAGTCGTGTCGATATGAGGTCTATAATAATTCGAGAAACTACTGGTAACACTTACCAGTAAATCTCAGCAACCCTGGCCAGGGATTTCCGGTTATAGCCAATCGAACACAGTGCAACATCAACTCCCTATACCGGGAGAGACGAATCCCCTCCTATCGCTCATTGCCTCCATGTGATTCGGGACTGTACCCAAAAGCCACCGTTTTGCACGCCCTCTTGGACGTGGTAAGATGGAAATCAAAGCACAGTGGGAACCACACAAGACTCTATGACGATCTCGGGTCAACAGACTACTCTGTACCAGTGTCACCATAGAACTGCCATCTGACGTAAGGTATAATACCATCTGGGAGTTCTCGGCGAGTCCGTCCAGTGTACCCAGTCTCCACTGAGCACCCATATATCATCTCTGAGGTCAAACACCAATGGATATGGGATCATCCATCGCCCATCTGTATGGGTCGAGAAGGTATACGCTAGTCTACTCTGGTATATCGATGCCCCGTCTCGATATACCCACGACTAGGGACTTTGAAGGATGTACTTATGGACTACCATGTCCCCACTAGTATGATCCGCATCATAGTCCAGGCAGTCAAGTACACATCCTAAGGGCTTTACCAACATGTAACAGAGAGACAATCAGTGTACACGTTAAGGTAAAGATCAACCAGATAGCATACTATCATGTCGAGCAAGAAAGTCCTCCCTATATATGTCCAAGCATCCACTACGATATACATCCTATGTATAGTAATGGCCTCTAGGGCATACATATAACTAACAATCTCCCACTTGCACTAGGGCCATCTGATAGCAGTGGTTGCAGTATCTCATACTCAACCATCCCATAAAAGTCTCTCTCTGGGATATGGCCTTTGTGAGTGGATCCGCCGTGTTGTCCTATGAGTCTACTCTCCTAACCTCGATCTCCTGGAGATAAACCATCTCCATGATCAGGTAATACTGCCTTAGAATATGTCTGGATCACTGATGGGACGGGTGTTCCTTGGCATAAGCCACAACTCCATTGTCACACAATGGGAGGAACTAAGTTCATCTCATGAACAAATATACATCCAGACTGCCTCTTTGGTAGCATCTTAAGTAGCGATGTATCGAGCCTTTATCGTCTAGTATGCCACGGTATCTAGCTTGGAACTCTTCCAACATACCGTCCCTTTACTGAGGGTAAAGACAATGCCTGCGACTGACTTTCAGTCGTCCTTATCACCCTGGAACCCTTCCAGTGATTCACCCCAGGATCGTTTGATACCATCTCACCACAACTAGTGAGAATCCTAACATCCAATTAGATCTATCTCATAGATCCAAAACCCAGGATTTAGGAGGCATCACTTTGATCCTATATGGAGAATCATTGTGATAAGCGGAGATTGACCGAGCGTAGCATAGGAAACTCCTTCCCTATCAAGAGTATGTCATCCACGTACTCTACGAGGATCACCACCATACTTCCTACTACCTTTTTGTTTATACTTGGTTCATCTACCATTTTGATGATGTCAAACTCTTTGACTAATTCATCAAAACTGATGTTCCAACTCCGCGATACCTGCTTTATCCTATAAAGTATCTTGTGCACGTTTCCGCTGCTCCCACTGTCTACGAAGCCCTCTGGCTGTGTACTTATAGACTCTCTCTTCTAAAACATCATTTAGAAAAGCAGTCATGACACCCAACCGCCAGATATCGTAGTCATGGTATGTAGCCGTGGCAAGTAGAATCTGGATGGACTTAAGCATAGCTACTTGAAAAGGTTTCATCATTATCCACTCCTGGTCGATAACGAAAAACTTTAACAAGTCTAGCTTTGAAAGTCTCAACTTTTCCATCTACACCAAGTAATCTTCTCAAGATATACTTGCTCCTGACGGGGATTTAACCCTTCAGATATAGCAACCAAAGTCCATACTTTGTTGGTGTATAAGGATTCCATCTCAGATCACTAAGCATCCAGCCATTCTTACAGAGTCACACTCCTGATGGCCAGCTCGAAACTAGTTTGGTCATCATCTCATGATGCAATCCTCGCTCCCACTGTCATCGAGAAACCGAAGTAGCTCTCAGGTGGGTGAGGAACCCTAATAGATCGGCGGAGAGGCTGAGGTTCGTTGGTAACTATTGAATCCTTTGGTTTTATCAAATCATCTGCTGTAGTTTGTATAGCTGGAACCTTTCCAGTTCTACATAACAGTCCTTGCCTCGAGCTTGTCCGGATTTTGCTTTTAGACATAGGCCGGACAACCCCAAATCTTAACTAACTTAAGATATGGGCTCTTCCCTTTCCATATCAAATATGAAGTGGTAGGCAACTGATTTGATTCGAACCCTATTCAATAGGTATGCAGCTTCTCAAGTGCATAACACCCAAAAGGAAATAGGTAACTCAGTAGTACTCATCATAGAGCACACCTTATCACATAGGGTGTTATTGCTCCGCCCCGATACACCATCGTGCTATGGTGTATTCGGAGGAGTAATGCTGAGAGAGAATCTCATTCTCTTTTAGAATAGTCCAGGAATTCCGTGCTCAAGTATTCTCCTCCTTGATCTCATCAAAGGACATAATACTTATACCCGTATTTTGATCTCTACTTCTAACTTATATTCTGTGAGTTTCTCAAAAGGTTCGGACTTGTGTTTCAACAGGAACATAGGTCTGAATCTCGAAAGATCATCAGAGAATGTAATGAAGTATAAAGAACCGGTCCTGGCATGTGTAGACAGGGGACCTTTCATACATCAGCATGTATCAATCCCAAGAGTTTACTAACTCTTTCTCTGTTTCCAATAAATAGAGCTATGGCCATCTTATCTTTGTGACATGACTGGCAAGTTTCATAAGATGTAAATTCAAACAAGTTTAAATATGCATCTAAATGTAACTTCAGCCAGTCGGGTCGCATTGATATGGCCTAGTCTACAATGCCTCAATAAAAAATTCGTTCATTTCTGAACTTTTCCTCTTGTGTGTGTTCTGTATACTAAGAACTGTAGTTTGATTTAGAACATTAATGCTTTTAGATAACGTGCCTGAACCGATCAACTTTTGATATAGGAAATGTTCAAAACATAATCCAACTATACAAAATTTTATCATTTTTTTACTAATAAAGAGATTGATATGATTTTGTATATCAGGTTCGGTATCTAATAACATTCGTTCAGAATCAATGTATTCGTAATACAGGGTGACAGTGACCAACAGACTTGGCTGCAACACTTGCCCCGTTTTCTGCCTCATGAAACTAATCACCCGTTCTCAGTTCTCTACCTTTCTGTAGCCCTATGTAACAGATTACATATCTGGGATCCTGATCTGGTATCATATACCCAGGACGTAGAGGATACAGAGAAACAGTTCTGTGTAACGAACACACCCGAAGGAGATGCATCATATGCACTTTCTTCGTTTGGGCGGCACGGGAAATCTGGTAATCCCCAATTTCCTGCTCTGTCTTATAACAATTATAAGTTGGAGCGGGACCAACGTTCCCCAGCTCAGTATAACAAGCGGGTTCGGTCAATATTCCGTATTATTATCTTGATTAAGGCGTGATATGGTCTCTACCTGGAGAGAGAGAGAAGAAAACACTCAGCGTGCGCTCTTGCAAGAATAGATTGGTTATTATTTTATCTAATCAGGATGGCTCCCACTGTTTTTATCAAATCTTCCTTCAAACCCTAAAAGGAAAGACTAGCCGGGATTAATTACACACTACAAGTTCGCCAATCTTTCAGCCAGGCCAGTGTCGGTACTTTGAGGGAGGTCCCCCGTGCTTTCGCACGAACCTAATTAATGTAAACCTCGTTTTCCCAGAGGCGTAACCCCGTTGACACCTTTCTAGACACCTACTTGATCGGCTAATTGTAAAGTGCAAAACTCTCCCAGGAGTAACTCTTACTCGCAGCAGGTATCGGGATCCAACTATCTCATAGAAGGTATGGAATCTCATTGCAAATTTCAACACTTGAAATTCCCGATAATATTTTGCCCCTAACATGCTATGACCTTGACGAAAGCCAACAAACCATAATGCGCTAGTCAAGTTCAACCCGTACATTTCTTGATTGAATTAAACCCACCCGCACGACCCTTGACGAAAGCCAACAAAGCCGCACGACTACCCTAATCCAATCGCATCGTATGCTGGCAAATAAGCAGCATATAGCTACCGCACACTGCACCTTGACGAAAGCCAACAAATGCAGCACGAATACTATATACAACTTATCTGAAATGACGGAGGGCTACGACAGGTTTTTATGAAAACCTATTGCGTAATGAACTTGATATCGTTATAGAATCAAATGATTTTAAAATGGAGTGTTTTTTAGGCTTTTCTAGTTTTGCTAAAGGAATCACTCCCGGTGAAGGGATCGTCGGTCCTTTCCTCGTCGAATGAGGTGCGGGATATATCATATATATCACTGTGCAAAGCAAAACTCTTAAAAGAAATCAAAAATCAAACCGAGTGTGTAGCATCTGCCAGTTATTGCTAAAGGAGTCACTCCCGGTGAAGGGATCTCGGTCCTTTCCTTATCGAATAAGGTGCTGGATATATCACATATACCGCTGTGCAAAGCAAGAACTGTAGCTACCTGTTTTATTTTGAAATTCGATTTTACAACATCTTAGGTTTCTTTTATTTCATTATTCACATTAATGAAGTCCCATCATTTAAGTACCTAAACATCACAGATAAATACGACGTACACTTATGCCATCCGCATTCGCCTCAATGTCCCCTCGTGCACCGTTAGGTTAGGTAACTAACGGCAGAGCGGGGCAGGGCTAGCGCGGGTGTAAAACATAAGTAATATCTATATAATATATCATATATACTATATACAGTATCTATCACAGAACATCACATGATCACATCACAGATATCACAGCAGAAGAAACATATGAAATATTGGATATACTAGGACGTCCGTGTTTTCAATACGAGCCAGTATAAAACACGGATTCCACGGTCGTGATGAATAGCCAAACCCACACCCCTAGACCCCTACGAGAGCGGCAAGCAACCCTACCAATTCTAGAGTTAGGAGACCCGGACTCGACTCCTCGAGTTGGTCTCCCACTGGACTCCAGAACCCAGTTACTTGTGCCCTCCTCCTTGGGTCTATCCTAGTGCAGAAAAGTAAATAATATACAAAAGGTGACATCTTCCGCAACCTGGAAGTGCCCCAATAAAAGAATATTACATACAAGTTTTTACATGAATGAAAAATGAAAAACACTCATCTCACATAAAAACCCCCGGCTATTCAAACACGACGATCCAATATAACATATCCAGCAACACATAACATCACATGTCATCAACGTAAGTAAATATGCGCATCCCAATTGTCGTTGACATATAGCAACGAAACCGGCGATATCACATATTACACTTACGGTCACAGAAAAGAAAGTGTAAAACTACAACAGTTGGAATCCGCAAACTCTTTAGACATCGCATGCCTAATCAAATGAATTCTTTAGACATCGCATGCCTAACAATTATAAACCCCGCATTTTAGTCTCAAAATCGAAAACTCTTTTCAATATCAAGTCGGGCAATTCAACAAGATTCCCGACATCCTGATCGAATGCTCGTCGCAAACTTCAGTAGACGGCCGCACCCCCGATACCGTCGACGAAGTGCACCAAGGCGGAACACCGCTGCCGCGAGCACCCAGATGGATGCTTTCGGCGACGGGGTTCTCCTACAGTCACTTGGTCGGGGCTAAGGGATGTAGCTGTCTATTAAGTTTATCCGGCGAGTATCCGCGTACGCTACGTGATTGCGACGGACTTTTGATCACATCAAAATTCCGTGGCAACCGATCAAGTGAGACTAAACTGCTATGTTTATAACATTCATTCAGTTATCTCATAACTGATTGTGAATTCCAATTATTGTATCACATTCCGAATAAAATAGAAAATGTTAAACTTTCCGATCGAACAATTGAACACCCAAGTTTTCCCGAAACCGATCAACGCATGAAATAGGTTTTAAAACATTCAGTTCATGCCTCAGTACCAACGGTCCAGCCGTAGAAGGGTCAAGCCAACGCCTCACATGTGGCACGCCGTACTGCCCCAAACCCGAAGGTTCAAAGGGCAGTTCAAGACGGTCACATAATCGAGTTAAGGTTTATTGTCTTCTAGAGGGACCATCGCGTTACTTGCACTACTTCGAACGTCTTTAAACCACGGAAAAATCCAACACTTGGAAATTTCCCGACAGAGGAAAAAGTGGGTATTTATGTCCGATCGAACTTTTTAACATATTCTAAAATATCCGGAAAGCCACATAGACAAAGTCTGATAATCCGATCGAATCATGTACGCTCCAAAATACCCCAGAAAATTCAACTCTTGAATTCAAATTAAAAATTCCCATAAAATCCAGCACTAAAATATAGGAGTTACTGTGCAAGAATTAATGACAGATAAGACAAAAGGGCCGCGGATCCGCCGCATTAGCACGCTAATGCCGCAGTTCAGCCGCACTTTTATGGAATCATGTGATAATTTTTGCACCGTAATTCTTAGTTTTTCCTACTGAATTTTTTAAAAATTTTTAATTCACAAAAATCCCAGTTTTTGGAAAAAGTCCAAAGAGCATTTTGGAATCGGGGTTTCGGTTCGATCGGGTTTCAAACTCCGTCTACGCATCGCCTAAGGCTCTAGCTAAGCTCTGATACCACTGTAGGGTTCCTAGGCACACACTAGAGGTCTCACAAGGCATCAACCATGCCAATTTCAAAATTTAACGGTGCCGAGAAACCCTAATACGGATCGTTGGCTAGATGTTTAGGCGAAAAATGAAACTAGTTAACACTTTAACTAAAAGGAAACGGAAATACAACCTTTGTAGATCCGGTGCTCCACCTCCATCGCTCCGCAACGAAGTCCTCTCGCTGTCCAAAACAAATCCCGGGCTCTAACGTCGGCTTCATCGGAGAAGAAGCGGGCTAGGTCATCGACGACGTGCCGAAGATGATCTACGTCGAGGCATCGCTAGATCAAGCTCCAACTTCACCAAGTCAAGAAAACTTGTGAAGGAAACACACTCTACTACTTGGCAAGAGGTAGAGGATGAAGAAATAGGAAGTGGGTAGACTTTAGAATTGGATTTCTCACTCATTTTCATCAATCACCATTGATGAAGAAAGGTTTTCTTCAAGTGAAGAAGAAGAAGAAGATGAAGATAATATTATGATAAGTCTATTAGAAAATAGAAAATAAAAGAATACTTATCATAATCAACCATGGTCAAGTGTAGAGAATTGACTAAGGTTAGATGAATGGTTAGGGTTAAAGATGAAGACAAAGTGGTGACTTTGGTCAAAGCTTCATG
This sequence comes from Agapanthus africanus, assembly GCA_030015575.1. Taxonomy (NCBI): domain Eukaryota; kingdom Viridiplantae; phylum Streptophyta; class Magnoliopsida; order Asparagales; family Amaryllidaceae; genus Agapanthus; species Agapanthus africanus. The sequence goes on along the minus strand of CM057338.1, from coordinate 821,374,472 downwards.
AAGATTCAAGATGCAAACAAAGAAAGCCACCATTTTGTTTTCTTATCCATTTCTTTTTAATCCAATTAAAAAGATAAATGAATGAATAACAAAATAAAAACCCTAATCATTTACTTAACCAAGGTTTAATTCTTTACACAAACCCTAGCAAACATGTATCATCAAACATGATACATGCAAGTGCACAAAAGTATATCACATATACAATGTGCACAAAACAAGTGAGAAAATCCATTTAAAGTGAACCGATACTAGTTAATGCAAAGTAATATATCAAACATATAATTATACATTAAATCATTAAATCATTAAATCAACACTTGATTCAATGATCCGGTCATGTCGCACATAACCGACAAGTATCCAATGTATCGATTTATCGAATCAATCCTTGATTCGATAACTAGGTTATATCGCATACAACCAATCGATACATTCATCGCGAGAATGAAATACGGTATCACATACATGCATTATCCTCGGTCCCGCACATATCTCATATGCGCTCCTATTTCGTTTCGCTTGAGCCAGGAAACCTCTGTGTAGGACTCTAAAGACTCGTCAATACGCCGGCAGCAGGTGATGATCATATCAAACACCCACAAGCCGCAAGCGGTCTTCTAAACGTAACGGCCACCCGGGTATTGAGCGATCAGAAGATCGACGAGCAAGCCCGCTCACACTCCTGTGAATCCGACCAGTAACACTTACCGTACAGTCCGGTCTGATCGTCTGATATGTCGCATATCTTGCCTAGGGGTGGTAAACGTCAGACCCCAATAACTCGATAAGTCGTGTCGATATGAGGTCTATAACAATTCGAGAAACTACTGGTAACACTTACCAGTAAATCTCAGCAACCCTGGCCAGGGATTTCCGGTTATAGCCAATCGAACACAGTGCAACATCAACTCCCTATACCGGGAGAGACGAATCCCCTCCTATCGCTCATTGCCTCCATGTGATTCGGGACTGTACCCAAAAGCCACAGTTTTGCACGCCCTCTTGGACGTGGTAAGATGGAAATCAAAGCACAGTGGGAACCACACAAGACTCTATGACGATCTCGGGTCAACACACTACTCTGTACCAGTGTCACCATAGAACTGCCATCTGACGTAAGGTATAATACCATCTGGGAGTTCTCGGCGAGTCCGTCCAGTGTACCCAGTCTCCACTGAGCACCCGTATATCATCTCTGAGGTCAAACACCAATGGATATAGGATCATCCATCGCCCATCTATATGGGTCGAGAAGGTATACGCTAGTCTACTCTGGTATATCGATGCCCCGTCTCGATATACCCACGACTAGGGACTTTGAAGGATGTACTTATGGACTACCATGTCCCCACTAGTATGATCCGCATCATAGTCCAGGCAGTCAAGTACACATCCTAAGGGCTTTACCAACATGTAACAGAGAGACGATCAGTGTACACGTTAAGGTAAAGATCAACCAGATAGCATACTATCATGTCGAGCAAGAAAGTCCTCCCTATATATGTCCAAGCATCCACTACGATATACATCCTATGTATAGTAATGGCCTCTAGGGCATACATATAACTAACAATCTCCCACTTGCACTAGGGCCATCTGATAGCAGTGGTTGCAGTATCTCATACTCAACCATCCCATAAAAGTCTCTCTCTGGGATATGGCCTTTGTGAGTGGATCCGCCGTGTTGTCCTATGAGTCTACTCTCCTAACCTCGATCTCCTGGAGATCAACCATCTCCATGATCAGGTAATACTGCCTTAGAATATGTCTGGATCACTGATGGGACGGGTGTTCCTTGGCATAAGCCACAACTCCATTGTCACACAATGGGAGGAACTAAGTTCATCTCATGAACAAATATACATCCAGACTGCCTCTTTGGTAGCATCTTAAGTAGCGATGTATCGAGCCTTTATCGTCTAGTATGCCACGGTATCTAGCTTGGAACTCTTCCAACATACCGTCCCTTTACTGAGGGTAAAGACAATGCCTGCGACTGACTTTCAGTCGTCCTTATCACCCTGGAACCCTTCCAGTGATTCACCCCAGGATCGTTTGATACCATCTCACCACAACTAGTGAGAATCCTAACATCCAATTAGATCTATCTCATAGATCCAAAACCCAGGATTTAGGAGGCATCACTTTGATCCTATATGGAGAATCATTGTGATAAGCGGAGATTGACCGAGCGTAGCATAGGAAACTCCTTCCCTATCAAGAGTATGTCATCCACGTACTCTACGAGGATCACCACCATACTTCCTACTACCTTTTTGTTTATACTTGGTTCATCTACCATTTTGATGATGTCAAACTCTTTGACTAATTCATCAAAACTGATGTTCCAACTCCGCGATACCTGCTTTATCCTATAAAGCATCTTGTGCACGTTTCCGCTGCTCCCACTGTCTACGAAGCCCTCTGGCTGTGTACTTATAGACTCTCTCTTCTAAAACATCATTTAGAAAAGCAGTCATGAAACCCAACCGTCAGATATCGTAGTCATGGTATGTAGCCGTGGCAAGTAGGATCTGGATGGACTTAAGCATAGCTACTTGAAAAGGTTTCATCATTATCCACCCCTGGTCGATAACGAAAAACTTTAACAAGTCTAGCTTTGAAAGTCTCAACTTTTCCATCTACACCAAGTAATCTTCTCAAGATATACTTGCTCCTGACGGGGATTTAACCCTTCAGATATAGCAACCAAAGTCCATACTTTGTTGGTGTATAAGGATTCCATCTCAGATCACTAAGCATCCAGCCATTCTTACAGAGTCACACTCCTGATGGCCAGCTCGAAACTAGTTTGGTCATCATCTCATGATGCAATCCTCGCTCCCACTGTCATCGAGAAACCGAAGTAGCTCTCAGGTGGGTGAGGAACCCTACTAGATCGGCGGAGAGGCTGAGGTTCATTGGTAACTATTGAATCCTTTGGTTTTATCAAATCATCTGCTGTAGTTTGTATAGCTGGAACCTTTCCAGTTCTACATAACAGTCCTTGCCTCGAGCTTGTCCGGATTTTGCTTTTAGACATAGGCCGGACAACCCCAAATCTTAACTAACTTAAGATATGGGCTCTTCCCTTTCCATATCAAATATGAAGTGGTAGGCAACTGATTTGATTCGAACCCTATTCAATAGGTATGCAGCTTCTCAAGTGCATAACACCCAAAAGGAAATAGGTAACTCAGTAGTACTCATCATAGAGCACACCTTATCACATAGGGTGTTATTGCTCCGCCCCGATACACCATCGTACTATGGTGTATTCGGAGGAGTAATGCTGAGAGAGAATCTCATTCTCTTTTAGAATAGTCCAGGAATTCCGTGCTCAAGTATTCTCCTCCTTGATCTCATCAAAGGACATAATACTTATACCCGTATTTTGATCTCTACTTCTAACTTATATTCTGTGAGTTTCTCAAAAGGTTCGGACTTGTGTTTCAACAGGAACATAGGTCTGAATCTCGAAAGATCATCAGAGAATGTAATGAAGTATAAAGAACCGGTCCTGGCATGTGTAGACAGGAGACCTTTCATACATCAGCATGTATCAATCCCAAGAGTTTACTAACTCTTTCTCTGTTTCCAATAAACAGAGCTATGGCCATCTTATCTTTGTGACATGACTGGCAAGTTTCATAAGATGTAAATTCAAACAAGTTTAAATATGCATCTAAATGTAACTTCAGCCAGTCGGGTCGCATTGATATGGCCTAGTCTACAATGCCTCAATAAAAAATTCGTTCATTTCTGAACTTTTCCTCTTGTGTGTGTTCTGTATACTAAGAACTATAGTTTGATTTAGAACATTAATGCTTTTAGATAACGTGCCTGAACCGATCAACTTTTGATATAGGAAATGTTCAAAACATAATCCAACTATACAAAATTTTATCATTTCTTTACTAATAAAGAGATTGATATGATTTTGTATATCAGGTTCGGTATCTAATAACATTCGTTCAGAATCAATGTATTCGTAATACAGGGTGACAGTGACCAACAGACTTGGCTGCAACACTTGCCCCGTTTTCTGCCTCATGAAACTAATCACCCGTTCTCAGTTCTCTACCTTTCTGTAGCCCTATGTAACAGATTACATATCTGGGATCCTGATCCGGTATCATATACCCAGGACGTAGAGGATACAGAGAAACAGTTCTGTGTAACGAACACACCCGAAGGAGATACATCATATGCACTTTCTTCGTTTGGGCGGCACGGGAAATCTGGTAATCCCCAATTTCCTGCTCTGTCTTATAACAATTATAAGTTGGAGCGGGACCAACGTTCCCCAGCTCAGTATAACAAGCGGGTTCGGTCAATATTCCGTATTATTATCTTGATTAAGGCGTGATATGGTCGCTACCTGGAGAGAGAGAGAAGAAAACACTCAGCGTGCGCTCTTGCAAGAATAGATTGGTTATTATTTTATCTAATCAGGATGGCTCCCACTGTTTTTATCAAATCTTCCTTCAAACCCTAAAAGGAAAGACTAGCCGGGATTAATTACACACTACAAGTTCGCCAATCTTTCAGCCAGGCCAGTGTCGGTACTTTGAGGGAGGTCCCCCGTGCTTTCGCACGAACCTAATTAATGTAACATCCTATCATGTCGAGCAATCAGTGTACACATCCTAAGGGCTTTACCAACATGTAACAGAGAGACAATCAGTGTACACGTTAAGGTAAAGATCAACCAGATAGCATACTATCATGTCGAGCAAGAAAGTCCTCCCTATATATGTCCAAGCATCCACTACGATATACATCCTATGTATAGTAATGACCTCTAGGGCATACATATAACTAACAGAGACTTGGCTACCCATATCCCTTCATCCCCTTTGTTTCTTCACCATTTCTTCTTCATCTCATTCGTCTCACTACCCCCTTGCATCATCTCAATTTTCTTTTCAAAACCCCTTGCCACCTTCACATAAAACATGCACAAACCTATTCTAAACCCTTTGAACCATTCAAGTTTGGATTTTAAAGACTTTGGGCAACTCAAGAATTTTCTTTACTTGCAAATGAGGTAATCCCTTAACTTTTAAATTAGTGTTTATGTTTAAATATCCTAGATTAGTTTAGAAATCGATTTAGTGAGTTATGTGATTTTTGAAATTTACAAGTTACTGTTAAGTGGTAAATAGAGGTTTAGTGAGTGTTTTCAAGACCTTAAAGATTGCTTTGCTGGACCAAAAAAGAGAATAGAACCCGAATCACGAAGTTAGAATTTTCCCGTGTCTATTTTTGTGATACCTAGAGGCCTATATGGTATCTGGAGCAACATGGGTTATTTCTAAGAAAATCAAGCAAGTCCATTGACCTAGATAGACTAATAGAAGACCACCACAGAAGTACGAACCCAAATCTCCCCTTTTTGACCGGCGAGGCCGGGTATTTTACTTTTGTCGCCGGACCCCCTATGGTCTTTGGAGTTGTGGTTTTGCCTGGAACACACACTCAATATAACATATCCCCTGTACTTATTTGTTTAGTCCCAATTTACCTGAGCCAAAATCTGAGAAGTACTTGAGAGTGTTTTGGCTATGTTTTCCGATATGTGAATTCTTGGTTTTTATATTTGAGATTTGAATTGGTCGTTGGATTTTTGTATGTCAACGACGAGGGTTGTTTGGTTGTTTTTGCATGCATAGGCTATAGGTTCTAACCTATAAGCAATCCGTGTGCCGTATCGGTTTTCGGATATTGGTTTTAATAGTATTGCGATTGTGTATTGATTGCAGCTACTTTCGCGTGGACTTCCGAGATGACGAAGCACATCGACTTCGGCTAAGCGAGGAGTTTAGCAGGTGAGTAGATTTATATCTACGGGGGAAGTCGGGTGGATGGCGTATAGCACCCCCGCAACCATTGATATGGAAGATTATGTTATAAATTATATTTATGATAAAATTGACGTTAATAGATATATTTGTTTGAGAATGTGAAATGAGAAGTGAATCATGATAAGTACGAATTGGAAGAGAGCAAGTATGAGTTGATAATGGTATGATATGAGATCGAGATCGATATGCACGACACGAGATTGAGATAGAGGTGTTGTGGAATTAATAAGATATGACGTTTATACAAATATGATTTGAGATATATGTGTATATATGTATATATTTTTGAGTATAATGAGTAATATGTCGTACGAGACTTTAGATCCGTACCCTCATTATTGTATAGGTCGATAGATTCCCTATTCTGTTCGATGACCCCGTACGATGGATTACCGCACATGATGAGATGTACCGGATGATTGATCCGTGCTAGTGATTTGAAGATGATGATCGAGGATTGTTGCCATATCGGATGTTATGAGGCGGGATCGCCAATGTTAAGATGCCACTTGAACCATACCTATTTCCAAAGCTGACGAATCGTATGCATCTTTTAAACGGAAACTTTATGGGACGCTACGGGTTTCCAAATGATGTCTTTTTCTAAAAACACAGTAGCACCCACTTTCAAAACTACGATTCGTATCTTTTAAAAAGTGATCGTATGGTTCATGTGTAGATAGATATACCCATTTATTGTTCATGTTGTGTAGGATATTACCCCTCGTGATGTACATACCTCGTGTCGGTATTTAATGCTATATGATATCAATTGCTAGTACACCTGCAAAATTACCGTTGATGCGCATGTTACACATCACAGATTTGCCGGCTCACACACATTCTTCATCGGTAATTGCCATGCCAGTTATACAGTAGAAATGCCATGTCACTTACACGGTAGAACTGCCTTATTATGAGATAAATCTTAAAAGTAAAAGTACATTCATTGTTCAGTATTATCATTTGACATGCTTGCATGATATACTCGATATGCTCATATTACTACTCTATGTTGCATACATCGTACTTATGGTTATATGCATTGAGATGTTGTTTCTATGAGATCTCTGGATTTGAGAACCATGGTATATTTCAAAGGAAATGGTGTATTGTTTTAAAAACCCGGATTCTCTTGATATGATATTTCGAGACGTCCACCATTATTTTTCTCAGTTCTGAGTTGTTTTCGAGACCCGATTCGAGAAGTTGGCGGGTGTCGTTTGCGGGTACATGGTGGACCCGGTATGGTACCCGGGGCAAGAAATGATTTTTGTGGTGTAGACGATGAGACTGTCAGTGGGAACACTACCTACCGGTGATTGTATAGAACTTGACGGATATCCGGAGGATACCGTTTTAGAGTTATGATATGAGATGGATATGAGGACCGATCTGTGGATGCGGTGCCTGAGATGAGATAGATATGAGGGCCGATCTGAGTATGCGGTGCCTAAGATATGAGGATTTACGTGTCGATGCTTGACACGGGTTTTCATGATGTTTCAAGTGTCGGTGTTGGACACTCAGGTTCCATGATTTTGATGTGTCGTTGATGGACACACGTGGTTGATATCCTCATATATATATATATATATATATATATATATATATATATATATACAGGCTTATGTTTTCATGATGTTCGAGTGTCGGTGTGGGACACTCAGGTTCCATGATATTTTTTGTGTCGTTGATGGACGCGTGGATGATATCCACATGCATACAGGCATATGATGTCGAATGTTTATTTATATATGGCATTGCATTGATCGATTGTTGACATATATACATATGTGGTCACCCTAGATATCATAGTATTACCTTCAGAATATAGTAACCTAGGAAATCGTTGTTTTATTCAATTTCTACTTGCTGATGTTTTCTACTCACGAGTTGGCAACTCACCCCTGTTGTGCCACTGTTCTTGTAGGTTTGACCGCTTGGGATTAGTTGCGGTATTGCTGGCACACAGCTTCATTCAGGGTGCTTTGCTTTAGTAGGTGGGACACATATTGGATCGTGCCCACTCTTCTACTGTTATATTCCGTTGTATCTGGACAAACTCCATCAGATCAAATCAGAGACTAGAAATTTTATATTGGTAGACCTAGTCAGACTTGGGTATTGTGCGAGACTTAGAGCAATGGGTTATGGTCGCTTTCTTGAGTTTTGATGTCTTGCTTCTTTATTTGTTCTTTCTGGGTTGATTCTTCACCGTTAGGCGTCGTATATATGTTATTGCGTGGTTGTGATTCCGCCAGTTGGCTAAGAGCTAGCTCCCGCTTGGGAATGCCTATATATTGTTGTGTATATGTTTTTGGATCAAAATATACAAGGGAGGTGCTGCCCAAATTTTTAAAAGACAAAACATGTTTTCAACTGTAGTATAATCCACTTGCATTTTCATGTTTCATTAGCTATGTATTTAAAGAAAAACATGATTCATTATACCTTTATTTCAAAACTGCACCCCCACTATTTTCCGCAAAAAGGTTTAGATTTTCTGGGCTTCGGCTTACTTGATTTACGTTACGCCTTTAGACGTTGCGTAATTTAAGTGCCGCTCATGTGCTAAATTACGGGTCGTGACAAAGTTGGTATCAGAGCGTTAGGTTTAACCTTGGTTTGAGTTTGGGTTTGACTATGCGGAGTCTAGGGCGTATATATTTCGGAACCTAGGCTTGACCTTACGGAACTTTGACTTAATGGGGGGTATTAGACCCGAACTTTCGTTTCATAGGTTGACCTTGAATGATAGAGTAGGTAGCTTGAGTAGAGTGACGTACCGTACCTATGTTCCGCGGCATATTTATGATACAATACTCCACTTAAGAAACCTTAGGATGTACTTATCTTGAGATCTATGATATTATTCGTTCCTTTGATCATATATCCATTTGGGATCTGTTGATTCTTTCTTTCATTGATCTATCTTCTTCGATATGCTTAAGGTTCCTGTCACCATGGTTTGAGCGTGGATTGAGCTGCTGTTAGTGTTGTGGTCAGGGCAAGCTCGTCATGGTCGAGGACTGACCATGTTGTTTCTAGTGACATGAGGACGTGTAGGTATAGTGTTGTGTTGTGATCTCTCGTTGAAGCGAGTGTTTGCTTTTGCACCGGATGATCGGGCCATTGATAGAGGCTACCAGATTGAGAGAATTGTTGATGTACAGCCTACCTCAGAGATCGTGATGTTGTCTGCCGTGCAGACAGATGACCCAGCTGTTGCTGAGATTGATGGGATGTCGATTCCAGAGTTTATGAGCTGAGACCGCTGGAGCTTTCAGATAGAGATGTGAAAGGAGATAGCTAGTCTATCTCGAGTTGAGTGACTGATATAATTCGTCAAATTTGATGTGCCGATGCAGGCTCAGTTGAGTCGAAGAATTCCAGTTGAAGGATCTTACTCAGGTCTAGAGTAGATCGATCAAGAGAGGACGTTGTTCGTTGGATGCTCCGATGTGAGATCGGTAAATTGACCAGTTTCAGATAGAAGGACCTCACCCAGATGCGTTGTGAGTTGATCGAGAACGGATGAATAAAGTGTATTCCTCCGATGATTTGGACGAGTTCCCGAGGACGTGTTCAGATAGATATCTTCTACAGACTGATGAAGATACCGAGTTCATAATTTTGAGTCCGTGTGAGAGACTTCGGATTGACCGTAGCCGAGAATGAATTACAATATGCAGACAGCAAGAGATGACGTCGAAGTGGACGATAATAAGAAGGGTGGAACAAAATGTTCGTGCGAGATGTTAGCGAGCGGTTGTTATGCTCTGTTGATGCCATAGGATTGATACGTGTGCAGAGGCATTAGATACAGCCAAATTCCAGATGAAAGCCGTGCTGAGGACACAGCTGTCCGGTTATGAGAAAAGAGTTAAGCAAGAGTGCCAACCTTCATATAGTTCGGCATAGGTGAGATCGGAAGAAGCCATGAGCAGGTTCTTTCCAGGACACCGCATCGATAGAGACTTGCACCCAGGATCAGTTATATCGTGCGTATTCAGAGGGCCAGATGCCGCCGTCAGTAATGTGCCATTGAGAGTAGTCATGTTGATTAGCCAAACGGTGATCAGAGGAGTTCCAGAGCAGAACTGTTCCGTTAGTACACCTGACCAGGCCGACGAGCAGAAAGATCATGAGATTGGTAATCCATAGAGAAAACGAGGACCGAGAGACCGAAGATGCCATACTGTGAGCAGGAGGCAGTAGATGATCTTGCTCTGCCAGTTTGGGCGTACCGGCATTTTTCGACATTATAGGAGGTGTACCTCAATGTCATTTATTGCGATTGCGTTTTGTTATCCGATTATCACACTTTTATCGTTTGGACTTAAGTTTCGATGATTGGGTTTCATGATTTATGTTTTTGTGCACCATGGCTGCACCGATTGGAGATTTATATTTTGTGCACAGTTATTGCACTTAAAATATGTTTTATACACCGCTACATTGGGTTATGATTTGTGCATATCTATTGCACTTGGTATCGATTTGTGCCTTCGTAGCACGTATTTATGGTTTCGTGGATTCGATACTGTCGATTTGATTTCGTGCATGTTGTATGCACTTTCCTTTACTTATGCACTCGGTATAACTTATATGTGCTTGCAGTGCATTGATTCATATTTTGTGCACACAGTTGCACATGTTTTTTATTCTATACACCTTGGTATACTCGGTGTCATTTTAGTGAGCATTTGAGATATTGATGAGTTTTCATGCATTAGTTGCACCAGATTTGTATTTCGTGCATTGGTTGCACCAGATTTGTATTTCGTGCATTGGTTGCACCAGATTATGTTTTCATGTGCGTCTGCACTTGATATTCGTTATCATGCATACTATTGCACTGGATGTTTTATACGGACCAGATGCAGTTGATTTGGATTTTCACGCCCATTGGGCGCATGATATGAGATTTTGTGCACACCCGATGCACTCGATTGAGATTTTTATTCGTGCATGTTAGTCGCACTCGATAGAGATTTTTATTCGTGCAAGCTGGATGCACTTGATTGGGATTTTTATTCGTTCATGTTGGATGCACTTGATTGGGTGTAATATTTCAGAAAATATAAAATATTATTTTTGGAATTTAATATTAAAATAATATTTTTCCCGGAAACTGCCCGATTTGCGAAATTGGGATTTTCGAAAATAGGTATAAATATATACCAATAATTATGAAATAAAGGGAAATTAAAATGATATATTCAATTAAAAATATATTTAAAGGATTTTGCATCTTTAAAATTTATTATATGCAGACGCAGTTGGGTAAAAACCCGATTAGTGCACTGCTAATCGTGATTAAGCCAAATCTGTATTTCTGCAGTTTTTCATGGCTAGTGCACCATGTCATGTTGCATTTTGGTTACATGTTGTTTTCTTGTATTGTTTTGCGGTATTATATGGTTTGGTGAGAAAAGAAAAGAAATGAATTGTTGGAGAGAGAGAGGGGACACAATGATGAGGGGTGAGCATGCTAGGAGAGAGAAAAGGAAGTGAGAATAAGTGTGGGAGAGAGAGAGGGGCTGCCTCATTCCCTATTCCCCTTTTGTTTTCTTCTTCTTCTTCAACTCCTCCTCCACCTCCTCTACCCTCATGACCTATCTCAAACCCTTCCTCAAAACCCTATACCCCTTTCACAAAAAATGATCACCTCCTCACCCTCATCGCATTGAACCTAGCAAAGTGGGATTTTGAAAAACTTTGTGAAGCTAGGGTTTCCTTGAGTGGCCTAAATGAGATATAATTTCTACCATTTAGTTAGTTTCAAGTTTCTTTATATTCTAGTTAGTTAGAAATGGGTTTAAGGTGTGGATTTGTGAGCTTGGAAATTCCTAGAAAGGAGTTTGAGTGTTATGTGGTTTGGGTGATACCTAGTGGCTGTTACAAGACCCTAGAGACCAATTCTTGACCTGGACCAGTGACCAAACCCCAAAATACGAACTTTAGATTCGTCGATATCGGAAAATTGCGAGAATTGTGAGGGTATTTAGGAATCTGGAGTGACTCGGGGACCTGGAAAATTATTTAGTGAATACTGGGAGTCGTGCAGGCAACCTGGAGTGTATCCTGAAGACCTGAAACCCAACCCTTATACTGAGGCCACAAATATAAGCTTTCTGGCCGCAAATTGCGGCCAGATTAGGAGGGATGGTTGTGGGGTTTTATCGGATGTTATCTGCTATATAGTTAAGGCCCTTTGTATATGCAACTTTTCTTAGTTTGACCTGAGTCAAAATCTGGGAGCATTTTGGTGTGATTTTATATATGTTTTCCGTATTTTGAGATGCTATTTTTTTATATTTGGATTCGTATTTGGTTGTTCGATGATCGTACATCAATGACAAGGGATAATTGGTTGGTTTTGCATGCGTGGCCTATAGGTTCTAACCTATAGGCGATCTGTGTGCCGTTTTTGGTCTCCGGATTCGATTTTAATAGCGATTGCGACTGTGTATTATTGTAGGTACCTTCGCGCGGATTCCTAGGCGATGGAACGTGGCGTCATCGACTTTGGAAAACAAGAAGCAATGTGAGTATATCTATATCTACGGGGGAAGTCGGGTGGATGGCGTATAGCATCCCCGCACACTTTGATGGAAACCGATTTATATATAGATTTTGGTTAATGAAACCTTTGATAGAAAACTATAGATAGAGTAAAAATATAGTTAGAGAACCATATTAGAAACTAAGGATAGTTAGAAGTGATATGATACGACTAGTATGTGATGACGGGACTTGAGGATGAGATTTGATGATATTGCCGTTTAGGGTACTATAGGACTAGATAGTCGACGTAGATGTGTCATCCGAACCATACCTATTTCCAAACTGAAGAATCGTATACATCTTTTAAACAGATACCTTGAGGGACGTTACGGATTTTCAAATGATATCTTTTCCTTAAAAACATTGTAACCCCTACTTTCGAAACTACGATTCGCATCTTTCAAAAACTGTTTGTATGGTTCGGGTGTGTATGTTAGATTAGATACTTATGCTTGTAGTAAAGATAGAATGTATTTGTAAAATTGAATTGATGAGAGATATAAATGCGATGAAAAGAATATATGACGGGATATGATGATTTGGTGATATGTTGGTATACGGAGGCGAGTCGATTGAGATGATTGATACCCTGCCGGTCCCCTGATAGGAGATTGTTGCGGATGTGACCTGGGACATAGGTATATAGAGATATTTATATATGTTGTGAATCGTGAGTGTTAGTCGTACGTGACGTTAGGTCCGTACCCTCCTCGTCTTATAGGTTGATAGGATTCTTGATAGCTTAATGCCGCCGTATGATGATTTTCCGTGCGTGATGAGTTTGACTTGATAATTGATCCATACCTTTGACTAGAGGATGCCGTACAATGGATTATACCGTATATGATGTTGTGTGGCTAGATGCCGATTGATAGATTCACCGACTCGGTCATGTTAGATACATATACCCATCAGCATTTACATATGATTTACCTTATGCTGCATTCATGTTATTCGCATTGCATTACTTATACCTGTGATAGTACACCTGCACCATTATCGATGATGCGTATGTTACACGTACACAAATTGTAGGCTCACACACATCATCATTGATAATTGCCATGTCACTACACAGTAGGATTGCTGCATCATGATATGACTATTCGCATAACATACGTTCTCTTATATACCACTTGTACATCCATATTGGCGCACATACATATTGTACACTCATACTTGCGTATATACCACTTGTACATCCATATTGGCACACATACATATTGTACACTCATGCTTGCGTATATACCACTTGTACATCCTTATTAGCATACATACATTTTGTACACCATACTTGTAGGGCTCCTAGGCACTCTAGTGAGGTCTCACAAGGCATCGAACATGCCAATTTCAAAAAATCTAGGTGCCGAGAGACCCGAATACGGATCGTTTGCTAGAAAACTAGGCGAAAAAGAAAACTAGTTAACAATTAACTAATGGGAAAACGGAAATACAACCTTTGTAGATCCGGTGCTCCACCTCCATAGCTCCGCAACGAAGTCATCTCCGCTGTCCAAAAGGAATCCGGGCTCTAGAGTCGGCTTCGTCGGAGAAAAAGCGAGCTAGGTCGTCGATGTCCATACCGAAGATGATCTACGTCGAGGCATCGCTAAATCAAGCTCCACCTTCACCAAGCCCTAAAAACTGTAAGTGCATGGCGGCGCCCCGGCCGTCAATCCGACGGCCAAATGCGGAAACGGTGATAAACTTTAATTTTGCGAACTTAGCAAACCGGCACCACCGCGCACAAAACCCCGGATCGGGCCATTAAACTAGATCTAGCTAACTACAAGACGGGTTAGAGATATACCGAGTGATCCGAGTCCTCTGGTCTTCTCGTCGTCATCCCGATCTCTCGCGGAAACTCCGGTCGTCGCCTCTTCGCCGGAAGGGCACCACATCGCCTGCATCTTTTACGGGCTCCCGCCTCTATACCGAGGCAACTCGGGCATGAAGCCGGCAAGTCGACATGCCCAAGAGGTGCTGTAGAATGTGTAGGACTCATGTCTCATATTGGGGTAGTGGATGTTGCCATTTGATAGATGGAGGAATCAAGATAAGAAAAATGGTGCTTGCATTTTTCTAGCATGAAAAAAATGAGATCAAGAATGCCACAAGCTTACCAAATGAAACCTCTTATTTTTTTCTCTCCTCTCAAATTTGTGGCCGGCCCCTTCTTATTCCAAAATGGTGGAGTGATCAAATACATATCATGAAGGGAGGTGAGTGTAGGAGATGAGAAAAGGGTGACCACAAACAAACATCAACCATGCTTCTCACTTTAAACCCATACCCTCTCATTAATGCAAGAGAATGATGTAGAAAAGAATGGTATCATAATTAATCTATATGCAAGAAAACCCCTCCACAAATGTTATTTGCAAACTTGCAAATAACCCCCTCCATCGGAAAAGTACGGCCGGGAAAGAACAAAGGAAAACCGGCCGGAACGGAATGCAAACTGGCAACACCAGAAAACTGGTCCCGTAATAAATTACAGGAAAACCCCGATACTGTGCATACACACCCGCATCTGTATTCCGTCCGGATACAAATGCAAAGAGACAAAATCTACACTATACTATACTAGGATCCGGCTTAAACCAAAGCCGGCTAGTAATATCCGTCCGATCCTGATCCGTGCAATACCGCACGTATCTGATCGAACCCTGCCATATAACTATACGGCCTCTAGTACAAACCGTCCGATCCTGATCCGTGCAATACCGCACGTATCTGATCGGACCCTGCCATATCTCCATACGGCCTCTACAGCGTTTCGCCCGAAAGCTGAGTAACTGAAAGTGTGGTGGACTCTAAAGACTCGTCAATACTATGGCTGTGGATTTAACCACTAGCACGTCAGAGGTATAAGCCAATACGTAACGGGCCACCAGCTATTGACCAAAAGGGACGTCGATGAGCAAGCTCATCCTGACACCCTACTGAGCCTGTCAGTGACAATATCCGTACAGTCCGGTCCGTTCGTCTATGAGCATCGCATGTCGGGCCTAGGGGGTTGGTAAAAGTCAGACCCCCAAAAGCGGTACAAGTCGTGTCGGAGTGTAGCCCAGAACACCCTGAGATACTACTGGAATACCTACCAGTAAATCTCCTGCCTTGGCCAAGGACTTCGTGTAATGGCTCTCCTAGACACAGCGCGACCTCACCCCCAATACCGGGAGAGACGAACCCCCGAAGATCCGCTCACTGCCTCCATGTGGCTCGGGACTGTACCCAACTAAAACCTGTTTGCACGACTCCTTTGAGCCGTGGTAGGGTAGTAATCAAAGCATAGTGGGAACTCACACGAGACAAATGACGATCCCCAGGTCGATGAACTAACCTGTACACATGTCACCTGGGAACTGCTATCTGACGCCAGGTATAAGACCAACTAGCATGTTCCCGGCGAGTCCTGTCCGGTGTACTCATAACCCAATGAGCACCTGTATACATCTTAGGTGATCCAACTGATACCGGTAGCTTGTGAGACCGGGCACCGCCCCTCGTCGGGGTCTCGATTGTATACACTAGTCTACTCTGGAGAATCGATGCCCTGTCTCGAAACTCCCACGACTAGGGACCATTTAAGGATGTGCTTATAGACTACCAGCTCCCACTTATATGATCGCCCTCATACTGCTGGCAGTCAAGCAAGAATCCTAGGGGCTTTATCAACGTGTAATAGCGACCTGTAAGGTCACCTGAAACAGTACACGATGATAAAGGTAAACCAGATAGCATACTATCATCTCGAGTAAGACTGTCGTCCCGGGATAGGTCCTCCCTCAATCATTGCAATCACGTGCCTGTGATCCAATAATTGACTCTGAGGGCACTATCTCCAACAAAAACTTGTGAAGGAAACACACTCTACTACTTGGCAAGAGGTATAGGATGAAGAAATAGGAAGTGGGTAGACTTTAGAATTGGATTTCTCACTCTTTATCATCAATCACCATTGATGAAGAAAGCTTTTTCTTCCTTGCTCATGAAAAAGAAGAAGAAAGAAATATATGATAAGTTAATTAAAAATAATAGAAAAACAAATACTTATCATATCATTAACTATAGTCAAGTGTAGAGAATGAATCATGGTTAGTGGGAATGGTTAGGGTTAAGGATGAGATAAGAATGGTTGACTTGATCAAAGCTTCATGAAGCTTCAACTAAACTCCAAAACTAGCAACCATTCTTTTCTCTTCTTTTCCAAAATGAATAAACAAATAAATAAATGAATAAATAAAGGAAATGAAACCCTATCCATTCTTTTAACCATGGTTTAATTCTTTGCACTTAACCAAGTAAACATGTATCATCAAACATGATACAATCAAGTGCACAAAATCATATCGCATATGTAATGCGCACATCCGAGTGAGAAAATCCATTTAAAGTGAACCAATACTAGTTAATGCAAAGTAATATATCAAATATATAATTATGCATTAAATCATTAAATCAACACTTGATTCAATGATCCGGTCATGTCGTACACAACCGACTAGTATACAATGTATCGGCTTATCGAATCAACGCTTGAATCGATAACTAGGTTATATCGCATACAACCATTCGATACATTCATCGCGAGAATGGAATACGGTATCACATACACGCATTATTCTCGGTCCCGCACATATCTCATATGCGCTCCTATTTCGTTTCGCTTGAGCCAGGAAACCTCTGTGTAGGACTCTAAAGACTCGTCAATACGCCGGCAGCAGGCGATGATCATATCAAACACCCACAAGCCGCAAGCGGTCTGCCAAACGTAACGGCCACCCGGGTATTGAGCGATCTGAAGATCGACGAGCAATCCCGCTCACACTCCAGTGAATCCGACCAGTAACACTACCGTACAGTGCGGTTTGATCGTCTGATATGTCGCATATCTCGCATAGGGGTGGTAAACGTCAGACCCCAATAGCTCGATAAGTCGTGTCGATATGAGGTCTATAACTGTTCGAGAAACTACTGGTAACACTTACCAGTAAATCTCAGCAACCCTGGCCAGAGATTTCCTGTTATAGCCAATCGAACACAGCGCAACATCAACTCCCTATACCGGGAGAGACGAATCCCCTCCTATCGCTCATTGCCTCCAAGTGACTCGGGACTGTACCCAAAAACCACCGTTTTGCATGCCCTCTTGGACGTGGTAAGATGGAAATCAAAGCACAGTGGGAACCACACAAGACTCTATGACGATCTCGGGTCAACAGACTACTCTGTACCAGTGTCACCGGAGAACTGCCATCTGACGTGAGGTATAATACCATCTGGAAGTTCTCGGCGAGTCCGTCCAGTGTACCCAGTCTCTACTGAGCACCCGTATATCATCTCTGATGTCAAACACCAATGGATATGGGATCATCCATCGCCCATCTGTATCGGTCGAGAAGGTACACGCTAGTCTACTCTGGTATATCGATGTCCCGTCTCGATACACCCACGACTAGGGACTTTGAAGGATGTACTTATGGACTACCATGTCCCCACTAGTATGATCCGCATCATAGTCCAGGTAGTCAAGTACAGATCCTAAGGGCTTTACCAACATGTAACAGAGAGACAATCAGCATACACGTTAAGGTAAAGATCAACCAGATAGCA
Source organism: Agapanthus africanus (assembly GCA_030015575.1). Taxonomy (NCBI): domain Eukaryota; kingdom Viridiplantae; phylum Streptophyta; class Magnoliopsida; order Asparagales; family Amaryllidaceae; genus Agapanthus; species Agapanthus africanus. The sequence continues at coordinate 821,356,410 of CM057338.1, read as the reverse complement.
TACTATCATGTCGAGCAAGAAAGTCCTCCCTATATACGTCCTAGCATCCACTACAATATACATCATATGTACAGTAATGGCCTCTAGGGCATACATATAACTAACAATCTCCCACTTGCACTAGGGCCATCTGATAGCAGTGGTTGTAGTATCTCATACTCAACCATCCCATAAAAGTCTCTCTCTGGGAACAGGCCTTTATGAGTGGATCCGCTGTGTTGTCCTCTGAGTCTACTCTCCTAACCTCGATCCTTTGGAGATCAACCATCTCCATGATCAAGTGATACTGCCTTAGAATATGTCTGGATCACTGATGGGACCTGTGTTCTTTGGCATAAGCCACAACTCCACTGTCACACAATGGGAGAAACATAGTTCATCTCATGAACCAATATACACCCAGACTGCCTCTTTGGTAGCATCTTAAGTAGCGATGTATCTTGCCTTTATCGTCTAGTATGTCACGGTATCTAGCTTGGAACTCTTCCAACATACCGTCCCTTTACTTAGGGTAAAGACAATGCCTGCGACTGACATTCAGTCGTCATTATCACCCTGGAACTCTTCCAGTGATTCTCCCCAGGATCGATTGATACCATCTCACTACAACTAGTGAGAATCCTAACATCCAATTAGATCTATCTCATAGATCCAAAAACCCAGGATTTAGGAGGTATCACTTTGATCCTATGTGGAGAATCATTGTGATAAGCGGAGATTGATCGAGCGTAGCATAGGAAACTCCTTCCCTATCAAGAGTATGTCATCCACGTACTCTACGAGGATCACCATCATACTCCCTTCTACCTTTTTGTTTATACAAGGTTCATCTACCATTTTGATGATGTCAAACTCTTTGACTAATCCATCAAAACAGATGTTCCAACTCCGCGATGCCTTCTTTAACCTATAAAGCATCTTGCACACGTTTCCGCTGCTCCCACTGTCTACGAAGCCCTCTGGCTGTGTACTTATAGACGCTCTCTTCCAAAATATCATTTAGAAAAGCAGTCATGACACCCAACCACCAGATATCGTAGTCATGGTATGTAGCCGTGGTAAGTAGGATCTGGATGGACTTGAGCTTGGTTACTTGAAAAAGGTTTCATCATAATCCATGCCTGGTAAATGATGCAAACTTTTAACAAGTCTAGCTTTGAAAGTCTCAACTTTTCGATGTACACCAAGTAATCTTCTCAAGATATACTTGCTCCTGATGGGGATTTAACCCTTCAGATATAGCAACTAAAGTCCATACTTTGTTGGTGTATAAGGATTCCATCTCAGATCGATAAACATCCAGCCATTCTTACAGAGTCCTACTCCTGATGGCCAGCTCGAAACTAGTTGGGTCATCATCTCATGATGCAATCCTCGCTCCCACTGTCATAGAGAAACCGAAGTATCTCTCAGGTGGGTGAGGAACCCTACTAGATCGGCGGAGAGGCTGAGGTTCGTTGGTATCTACTGAATCCTTTGGTTGTACCAAATCATCAGCTGTAGTTTGTATAGCTGGAACCTTTCCAGTTCTACATTACAGATTTTGCCTTGAGTTTGTCCGGATTTTGCTTTTAGACAAAGGCCGGACAACCCCAAATCTTAACTAACTTAAGAAATGGGCTCTTCCTTTTCCATATCACATATGAAGTGGTAGGCAACTGATTTGATTGGAACCCTATTCAATAGGTATGCAACTTCGTAAGTGCATTACTCCCAAAAGGAAAAAGGTAACTCAGTATTACTCATCATAGAGCACACCATATCAAATAGGGTGTATCTGCTCCGCCCCGATATACCATCGTGCTATGGTGTATACGGAGGAGTAATGCTGAGAGAGAATCTCATTCTCCTTTAGAATAGTCCTGGAATTCCGTGCTCAAGTATTCTCCTCCTTGATCTCATCAAAGGACATAATACTTATACCCGTATTTTAGTTCTCTACTTCTCGCTTATATTCTGTGAATATCGCAAAAGGTTCGGACTCATGTTTCAACAGGAACATATGTCTGAATCTCGAGAGATCATCATAGAATGTAATGAAGTATAAAGAACCAGTCTTGGCTAATGTAGACAGGGGACCTTACATACATCAACATGTATCATCCCAATAGTTTACCAACTCTTTCTCTGTTTCCAGTAAACGGAGCTATGGTCATCTTATCTTTGTGACATGACTGGCGAGTTTCACAAGATGTAAATTCAAACTGATTTAATATGCATCTAAATGTAACTCAGCCAGTCGGGTCGCATTGATATGACCTAGTCTACAATACCTCAAGAAGGATTCGTTCATTTCTGAACTCTTCCTCTTGTGTGTGTTCTGTATACTAAAGAACTGTAGTTTGATTTAGAACGTCAATGCTTTTAGATAACGTGCCTGAACCGATCAACTTTTGATATAGGAAATGTTCAAAACATTATCCAACTATACAAAATTTTATCATTTCTTTACTGATAAAGAGATAGATATGATTTTGTATATCAGGTTCGGTATCTAATAACATTTTTTCAGAATCAATGTATTCATAATACAGGGTGACAGTGACCAACAGACTTGGCTGCAACACTTGCCCCGTTTTCTGCCTCATGAAACTTATCACCCGTTCTCAGTTTTCTACCTTTCTGTAGCCCTATGTAACAGATTACATATCTGGGATCCTGATCTGGTATCACATACCCAGGACGTAAAGAATACTGAGAAACAATTCTTGTAATGAACACACCCGAAGATGATGCATCAACATGCACTCTCTTCGTTTGGGCGGCACGGGAAATCTGGTATTCCCCAATTTCCTGCTCTGTCTTATAACAATTATAAGTTGGAGCGGGACCAACGTTCCCCAGCTCAGTATAACAAGCGGGTTCGGTCAATAATCCATATTATTATCTTGATTAAGGCGTGATATGGTCGCTACCTGGAGAGAGAGAGAAGAAAACACTCAGCGTGCGCTCTGTCAAGAATAGATTGGTTATTATTTTATCTAATCAGGATGGCTCCCACTGCTTTTTATCAAATCTTCTTTCAAACCCTAAAAGGAAAGACTAGCCGGGATTAATTACACACTACAAGTTCGCCAATCTTTCAGCCAGGCCAGTGTCGGTACTTTGAGGGAGGTCCCCCGTGTTTTCGCACGAACCTAATTAATGTAAACCTCGTTTCCCAGAGGCGTAACCTCGTTGACACCTTTCTAGACACCTACTTGATCGGCTAATTGTAATGTATAAAACTCTCCCAGGAGTAACTCTTACTCGCAGCGGGTATCGGGATCCAACTATCTCATAGAAGGTATGCAATCTCATTGCAAATTTCAACACTTGAAATTCCCGATAATTTTGCCCCTAGCGTCCTATGACCTTGACGCAGGCCAACAAACCATAGTCCGCTAGTCAAGTTCAACCCATCATTTCCTGATTGAATTAAACCCACCCGCACGACCCTTGACGCAGGCCAACAAAGTCGCACGACTACCCTAATCCAATCACATCATATGCTTATGCAGATAAGCACCAGTTAGCTACCGCACACTACGCCTTGACGCAGGCCAACAAACGTAGCACGAATACTAACTACTACTTATCTGAAATGACGGAGGGCTACGACAGGTTTTTCTGAAAACCTATTGCGTAATGAACTTGATATCGTTGTAGGATCGAATGATTTTAAAATGGAGTGCTTTTGAGGCTTTTCTAGTTTTGTTAAAGGAGTCACTCCCGGTGAAGGGATCGTCGGTCCTTTCCTCGTCGAATGAGGTGCGGGATATATCGTATATATCACTGTGCAAAGCAAAACACTTAAAAGTAATCAAAAGAAAAACCGAGGGTTGTAGCATCTGCCAGTTATTGCTAAAGGAGTCACTCCCGGTGAAGGGATCTCGGTCCTTTCCTTATCGAATAAGGTGCAGGATATATCATATATACCGCTGTGCAAAGCAAGAACTGTAGCTACCTGTTTTAATTTTGAAATTCGATTCTACAATATCTTTAGGTTTCTTTTACTTTCATTAATCACATTAATGAAGTCCCATCATTTAAGTACCTAAACATCACAGATAAATACGACGTACACTTATGCCATCCGTATTCGCCTCGATGTCCCCTCATGCACCGTTAGGTTAGGTAACTAACGGCAGAGCGGGGCAGGGCTAGCACGGGTGTAAAACATAAGTAACGTCTATATAATATATCATATATACTATATACTGTATCTATCACAGAACATCACATGATCATATCACAGATATCGCAGCAGAAGAAACATATGAAATATTGGATATACTAGGACGTCCGTGTTTTCAATACGAGCCAGTATAAAACACGGATTCCACGGTCGTGATGAATAGCCAAACCCACACCCCTAGACCCCTACGAGAGCGGCAAGCAACCCTACCAATTCTAGAGTTAGGAGACCCAAACTCGACTCCTCGAGTTGGTCTCCCACTGGACTCCAGAACCCGGTTACTTGTGCCCTCCTCCTTGGGTCTATCCTAGTGCGGAAAAGTAAATAATATACAAACGGTGACAACTTCCGCAACCTGGAAGCGCCCCAATAAAAGAATATTACATACAAGTTTTTACATGAATGAAAATGAAAAACACTCATCTCACATAAAAACCCCCGGCTATCCAAATACGACGATCCAATATAACATATCCAGCAACACATAACATCACATGGCATCAACGTAAGTAAATATGCGCATCCCAATTGTCGTTGGCATATAGCAACGAAACCGGCGATATCACATATTACACTTACGGTCACAGAAAAGAAAGTGTAAAACTACAACAGTTGGAATCCGCAACCACCTCAGACATCGCATGCCTGACCAAATGAATTACTTAGACATCGCATGCCTAACAATTATAAACCCCGCATTTTAGTCTCAAAATCGAAAACACTTTTCAATATCAAGTCGGGCAATTCAACAAGATTCCCGACATTCTGATCGAATACTCGTCGCAAACTTCAGTAGACGGCCGCACCCCCGATACCGACGACGAAGTGCACCAAGGCGGAACACCGCTACCGCGAGCACCCGAACGGATGCTTTCGGCGACGGGGTTCTCCTACAGTCACTTGGTCGGGGCTATGGAGTGAGGCTGTCTATTAAGTTTATCGGCGAGTATCCGCGTACGCTACGTGATTGCGACGGACTTTTGATCACATCAAAATTCCGTGGCAACCGATCAAGTGAGACTAAAGTGCTACGTTTATAACATTCATTTAGTTATCACATAACTTTTGTGAATTCCAATTGTTGTATCACGTTCCGGATAAACAGAAAATGTTAAACTTTCCGATTGAACATTCGAACACCCAAGTTTTCCCAATACAGATCAATACATGAAATAAGTCTAACAATATTCAGTTCGTGCCTCAGTACCGACGGTCCAGCCGTAGAAGGGTCAAGCCAACGCCTCAAATGTGGCACGCCGTACTGCCCCAAACCCGAAGGTTCAAAGGGCAGTTCAAGACGGTCACATAATCGAGTTAAGGTTTGTTGTTTTCTAGAGGGTCCATCGCGTTACTTGCACTACTTAGAACGTCGTTAAACTACGGAAAAATCCAACACTTGGAAATTTCCCGACAGGGGAAAAATTGGGTATTTATATCCGGTCGAACTTTTTAACATATTCTAATATTTATCCGGAAAGCCACATAGACAAAATCTGATACTCCGATCGAAACACCGAATCCTCAAATCATCCCAGAAAATTCAACTCTGGAAAAAAATATTAAAAATTCCCAGAAACACCAGAAATAATATATAAGAATTACTGTGCAGAATATGATGCACAAAACGACAAACGGGACGCGGATCCGCTGCCTGAGCCTCCTGTAAGGCCGCGAATCCGCGCTGCGTTTAATGAATCATTCGCCTGAATTTGCACAGTAATTCTTATAATTATTTATTGAATTTTTTAGGCATTTTTAATACACAAAAATCCGCATTTTCGGAAAAAGTCCAGAGAGCATATTCCGGGTAGGGTTTCGGTTCGATCGGGTTTCAAATTCCGTCTAAACTTCGCCTAAGGCTCTAGCTAGGCTCTGATACCACTGTAGGGTTCCTAGGCACTCTAGTGAGGTCTCACAAGGCATCGAACATGCCAATTTCGAAAAATCTAGGTGCCGAGAGACCCGACTACGGATCGTTTGCTAGAAAACTAGGCGAAAAAGAAAACTAGTTAACAATTAACTAATAGGAAAACGGAAATACAACCTTTGTAGATCCGGTGCTCCACCTCCATAGCTCCGCAACGAAGTCATCTCCGCTGTCCAAAAGGAATCCGGGCTCTAGAGTCGGCTTCGTCGGAGAAAAAGCGAGCTAGGTCGTCGATGTCCATGCCGAAGATGATCTACGTCGAGGCATCGCTAAATCAAGCTCCACCTTCACCAAGCCCTAAAAACTTGTGAAGGAAACACACTCTACTACTTGGCAAGAGGTAGAGGATGAAGAAATAGGAAGTGGGTAGACTTTAGAATTGGATTTCTCACTCTTTATCATCAATCACCATTGATGAAGAAAGCTTTTTTTTCCTTGCTCATGAAGAAGAAGAAGAAAGAAATATATGATAAGTTAATTAAAAATAATAGAAAAAAAAATACTTATCATATCATTAACTATAGTCAAGTGTAGAGAATGAATCATGGTTAGTGGGAATGGTTAGGGTTAAGGATGAGATAAGAATGGTTGACTTGATCAAAGCTTCATGAAGCTTCAACTAAACTCCAAAACTAGCAACCATTCTTTTCTCTTCTTTTCCAAATGAATAAACAAATAAATAAATGAATAAATAAAGGAAATGAAACCCTAGCCATTCTTTTAACCATGGTTTAATTCTTTGCACTTAACCAAGTAAACATGTATCATCAAACATGATACAATCAAGTGCACAAAATCATATCGCATATGTAATGCGCACATCCGAGTGAGAAAATCCATTTAAAGTGAACCAATACTAGTTAATGCAAAGTAATATATCAAATATATAATTATACATTAAATCATTAAATCAACACTTGATTCAATGATCCGGTCATGTCGCACACAACCGACTAGTATACAATGTATCGGCTTATCGAATCAACGCTTGAATCGATAACTAGGTTATATCGCATACAACCATTCGATACATTCAGCGCGAGAATGGAATACGGTATCACATACACGCATTATTCTCGGTCCCGCACATATCTCATATGCGCTCCTATTTCGTTTCGCTTGAGCCAGGAAACCTCTGTGTAGGACTCTAAAGACTCGTCAATACGCCGGCAGCAGGCGATGATCATATCAAACACCCACAAGCCGCAAGCGGTCTGCCAAACGTAACGACCACCCGGGTATTGAGCGATCTGAAGATCGACGAGCAAGCCCGCTCACACTCCAGTGAATCCGACCAGTAACACTACCGTACAGTCCGGTCTGATATGTCGCATATCTCGCATAGGGGTGGTAAACGTCAGACCCCAATAGCTCGATAAGTCGCATCGATATGAGGTCTATAACTATTCGAGAAACTACTGGTAACACTTACCAGTAAATCTCAGCAACCCTGGCCAGGGATTTCCTGTTATAGCCAATCGAACACAGCGCAACATCAACTCCCTATACCGGGAGAGACGAATCCCCTCCTATCGCTCATTGCCTCCATGTGACTCGGGACTGTACCCAAAAACCACCGTTTTGCACGCCCTCTTGGACGTGGTAAGATGGAAATCAAAGCACAGTGGGAACCACACAAGACTCTATGACGATCTCGGGTCAACAGACTACTCTGTACCAGTGTCACCGGAGAACTGCCATCTGACGTGAGGTATAATACCATCTGGGAGTTCTCGGCGAGTCCGTCCAGTGTACCCAGTCTCTACTGAGCACCCGTATATCATCTCTGATGTCAAACACCAATGGATATGGGATCATCCATCGCCCATCTGTATCGGTCGAGAAGGTACACGCTAGTCTACTCTGGTATATCGATGCCCCGTCTCGATACACCCACGACTAGGGACTTTGAAGGATGTACTTATGGACTACCATGTCCCCACTAGTATGATCCGCATCATAGTCCAGGTAGTCAAGTACAGATCCTAAGGGCTTTACCAACATGTAACAGAGAGACAATCAGCATACACGTTAAGGTAAAGATCAACCAGATAGCATACTATCATGTCGAGCAAGAAAGTCCTCCCTATATACGTCCTAGCATCCACTACAATATACATCATATGTACAGTAATGGCCTCTAGGGCATACATATAACTAACAATACTTGCGTACATACATATTGTACACTATACTTGCGTGCGTACATATTGTACACCCATACTTGCGGACATACACATTTGTACGTCCATACTTGCGTATATACACATATGCACCTTTATACGATATTGCATTCGATTTTGGAGATTTGGGAACCGCATGATATATTTTAAAAACTGGATTCATTTAAAAGAGCGGTTTTCCCTTGATATGTGCATATTATTGTTCCATGTTGCATGATATACGGATATGCTTACATTTCTATCATATGTCGCATACATCATGCTTTATGATTTTACGCATTGAGATATGCTGTTTTCACGAGATTTCTGGATTTGAGAACCGTGGCTATTTCAAAAGAAAGCATGTACAGTCTTAAAAACCCGGTTTCTCTTGATATGATATTTCAGTGCATCCACCATGCGTTTTCTCGGTTCTGAGACGTGTGATATGTGAAACCCGATTCGAGGAGGCGGATAATTCCGTTTGCGGGTACAAGGTGGGCCCGGTATGGTACCCCGGGGCGAGAGAGATTTCGTGTGGATGACGATGAGCCTAGCAGAGGGACTACTACCTACCGGTGATAGTATTTGGGCTCAACGGATATCCGGAAGATACTGACCGGAGTCGAGAGATGATATGGGCCGATCCAGACTGACGAAGCCCGTGGGGCGATCCGGAATGACGGAGCCCGAGATATGAGGATTTACGTGTCAATGCTGGACATGGGTTTCATGATGTTTTCGGGTGTCGATGTTGGACACCCAAGTTCCATGATTTTTATGTGTCGCGAGGGACACCGTTGATTTATATCCTCATACTTTCATGCACACTCTTTTATGATATCTACGTGCATACAGACATTGATTTTATGGTTGGATGAGATCCACATGCATACATACATTGATTTTATGGTTGGATGAGATCCACATGTATACGGACACTGGTTATATTGTTGGATTATATCCGCATACATATAGGTATTGATTACAATGTTGGCACATGTGATGACCCGGTCACCCTAGATATCATAGTATTACCTTTATGATATAGTTGACCTAGGAGTTGTTGTTTATTCGATTTCTACTTGTAGATATTTTTCTACTGACGAGTTGGCAACTCACTCCCATTGTGCCACGGTTCTTGCAGGTTGACCGCATGGATCAGTAGCGGCATCGCTGGTACACAGTTGCATTCGGGTGTTTTGCTTTGGTAGGTGGGACATTTGTATCGTACCCACTCTTATATTTATATTTCACATTGTATCTAGTCAACTCCATCAATCAAAATTAGTAAATTGTATAACTAATGAGACTTAGTGAAATTATGGTTGCGAGACTTAGAGCGAGGGGTTTTCCGCTACTTGTGGTTATAATGTCTTGCTTATTTCTTTATCTTTTGTGGTGAATTTCGCCGTTGGGCGTCATATACTTATATTTACCGTCTTGCGTGGTTATGATCCGCCGTTTGGCAAAAAGCTAGCTCCCGCTTGAGGATGCCATTATTCTTGTTATGTATTTATGGTTTTGGATCAAAATATACAAAGGAGGTGCTGCCCAAATTTTTAAAAGATGAAACATGTTTTCAAACTAGCAAATTTCACTTGCATTTTCATGTTCCTTTTCTATGCATTAAGAAAACTTGATTTTATTATACCTTTATTTCAAAACTTCACCTCCTTTATTTTCTTAAAAAGGTTTAGATTTCTGGGTTTCAGCTTACTTGAATTACGTTACGCCTTTAGACGTTGCATGATTTAAGTGCTGGTCACGAGCTAATATTTCGGGTCGTGACAAAGTTAGTATCAGAGCGCTAGGTTTAACCTTGGTTTGAGTCTATGTTTGACTATGCGGAGTCTAGGGCGGGTATGTATTTCGGAACCTAGGCTTGACCTTATGGAACTTAGACTTGAACGGGGGGGTATTAGACCCGAACTTTCGTTACATAGGTTGACCCTGATTGATGGAGTATGTAGCTTGGGTAGAGTGACGTACTGTATGTATGTTCCGCGGTATATTTACGATACGATACTCCACTTATGAAACCTTAGGATGTACATATTCCGAGATCTATGATTCTCTTCGTACCCATGATTATACATCCATTTGAGATCCTTGATTCTGTTCGTTTCCATGATCATGCTTTCATTGATGTTGTTTCTTCATATGATCATGTATCTGTCGTTTCCTTTCTTGCCATTGATCTACTCTCTTCGATACTCGATTGAGGTTTCTGTCACCATGGTTTGAGCGCAGTTTGAGCTGCTGCTAGTGTTGCGGTCAGGGCAAGCTCGTCTGGTATGAGGGATGACCATTGTGTTTCTGGTGACATGGGAACGTCTCGATGTAGTGTTGTGTTGTGACCTCCTGTTGAGGCGAGTGTTTTGTTTTGCACCGGATGATCGGGCCATTGTTAGAGCTGCCAGTTCTGAGAGGACTGTTGATGTAAAGCCTACCTCAGAGACTGTGATGTCATCCACCGTGTAGACAGATGACCCAGCTATTGCTGAGATTGATTGGATGTCGCTTCCAGAGCTTACGAGCTGAGATCACCGGAGCTTCCAGGCAGAAATGCGATAGATGATAGCTAGTCTACCCCGAGTTGAGAGACGAAGGTGATTCGTCAAATTGATGCACCGACGCAGGCCCAGTTGAGTTGAAGATTTTCAGTATGGAGATTCTTACTCAGATCTAGAGCAGACCGATCCAGAGATGACCGTTGATGTATCATTTTTCCTGGAGGATTGGAGCATTGTTTGGCATGCGGCGAAGGGTATTCACATGTTGTATAGGCGAAGTTAAAAAGTTCAAACGAATGTCAGAAAACCCATTTTTTCCAATTTTAAGTATTCGGAAGAACATGCAAGTAATTCTGTAGACCCTCTAGAAGAATGAAACCCTAACTCGACATGATGACCATGGAACCGCTTTTGAACCTTAGGGTTTGCGGCAGTTTAGCGGTGCCATCAGTGAGGCTTGGGTTTGCTCGTCTACGGTTGGTCCGTAAGTACTGTGGTATGTACCAGATATTTTAGACTATGCTCAGGTGTTGAGCTTTCGGGAAATTTTGGGACTTTGATGACTCGATCGAAAAGTTTGACGTCGTCCAGATATCATGTGATAAGAGACCAGTAAGCTGACCAGCTTCGGATAGAGGACCTCACCCAGATGCGTTGTGAGTTGATCGAGGACGGACGAGTATTGAGTATTCCTCCGATGGTTGGGACGAGTTTCCGAGGACGTGTTCGGCCAGATATCTTCTACAGAGTGATGAAAATACCGAGTTCGTAACTTCGAGTCCGTGTGAGAGACTCCGGATTGACCGTGGCTGAAAACAGTTGCAGTGCGCAGATAGCATGGCGTGACGTCATAGTGGACGATGATACAGATGAGTGGAACCAAAAGTTCGTGCGAGACGCTGACGAGCTGTTGTTACTCCCCGTCGAGATTAGAGATCTGATATGCATACAGAGGCGTTAGGATGCGGCCAGTTCCCAAGGAAATGTTGTGGTGAGGACGCAGATGTCCAGAGAATGAGAAAAGATTATGTAAGAGTACCAGCCTCCGTACAATTCGGCATAGGCGAGAGGGGAAGAGACCTTGAGCATAATTCCTTCCATGATTCTGCTGCAATGAGATTTGCACCAAGGATCAGTTGTGTCACGTGTATTCAGAGAGCTAGAGGATGACGCCAGTAACGTGCTGCTTTACGAGTGGTCTTGATGATTGGCCGAGAGATGACCAGAGAAGTGCTAGAGCGGAATCGTTCCCGTTAGCACACCTGACCGGGCCGATGAGCCAATGGATTATGAGATTGGTGAATCCATAGAGAAGATAAGGACCTAGAGGCTGAGGATGCCAGACCGTGAGCAGGAGGCAAGCGGATATTCTTGTTCTGCCGGTTTTAGGTGCATCGACTTATTTTTCGACATTGTAGGAGGTGTACCTCAATGTCATTTGTTGCGATTTGCGGTTGTGATCCGAGTATCATGCTTATATCACTTGGATTTGAGTTTTGATGATGAGTTTCCTGATATTGATTTCGTGCACCATGGCTGCACCGGCTGGGTATTTACATTTTGCGCATAGTTATCGCACTTGATATATATTTTATACACCGTTGTATTGATTTGTGATTTGTGCATATCTATTGCACTTGAGATTCGGTTTGTGCCTTGGCTGCACGTATTTATGATTTCATAGATTTCATACGGTTGATTTGATTTTGTGCGTGTGGTACGCACTCGATTTGATTTTTGCACACGGTATAGCCTACATGTGCTTGCAGTGCATTGATATATGTTTTGTGCACGCAGTTGCACGTATTTACGATTTTATATACCCTGGTACACTCGGTGTTGCTTTTATATGCATTTGAGTTATGTATTTGTATTTCGTGCACTGGATGCACTGTATTTGTATTTCGTGCACTGGATACACTGTATTTGTATTTCGTGCACTGGATGCACCAGATTTGCGCTTCGTGCATTTGTGGCACTAGATTTCATTTCGTGCGATTGTCACACCAGATTTATATTTTTGTGCACTTGCTGCACCAGATTCGTATTTCGTACGTTAGTTGCACTAGATTTGCATTTCCTGTATTTGTTGCACCCGACGGGTATTTGTGCATTTGTCGCACTGGATTTATACACCGTACCTTGGTTGCACCCGATTTATGTCTTTGAGCATTTGTGTTGCCAGATTTGTGTTTTCGTGCGCGTTGGCACTTGCCGTTCGTTTTCGTGCATGCTGCTGCACTATACGCTTTTACGGACCCGACGTGCTTTGGGTGGATTTTTGCGCATATTAGGCGCTTGATTTTGTATTTTCATGCGCATCGGATGCACTTGAGTGAATTTTACTCGTGCATGTTGGATTCCCTTGATTTAGATTTCTTTCATGCATGATGGATGCACTTGATTTAGCTTTTATTCGTGCATGTTTGATGCACTTGATTTAGATTTCATTCATGCATAATGGATGCACTTGATTTGGATTTTCGCGCATATTGGACGCATGATATGAGACGTGATTTTGTGCACACCGGATGCACTCGATTTGGGATTTTTATTCATGCGCGTTAGTTGCACTAGATTGAGATTTTCATGCACTCTAGGTGCACTTGATATTATTGTCATGCACACCCGTTGCACTGGACAGATGCTTCGTGCACACCTGTTGCACTTAGTTTTGCTTTTGTGCATATTGTGGCACCTGTAATTGGATTTGATTTCCGTGCGCACCAGACGCACGCGATTATTGGATACGCATTTTGAGGCTGATTTTGCTTTTGAGCACCTTGAAGTAGCCAAACAGGACTGATCTGAGAACAGTACCTGAGTACTTTGCATGCATTAAAAATTTACCAAGAGGATTTTGAAAAAAGAGCTATAGTCTCTCTATTTCCTACGTGTCCGTGAGCGACACGAACGTTTATAAAGGAAAATCTTTTGGGATATTTTTAAAACGACGGGACGTGTATTTAGGAAAACATATATGGACATATATTATTATTTTAAAATGAGCGTCCGTCACTTATGCCATGAGTTACGCATTCACACGGCGATTTAGAAAGATTTTGCATGATTTTTATTTAGTTCTTGAAAGTTTTTCAAGGATGCGTACTATACACGTATTATAGTATTTGACTAGTGTATATTGGATTTCAGTAGTGGATTTTGAGATCTGTATCTTCATTGTAACTCCGAGGATATGCGTGCAAATCCGATGATTTGCGTAACGCTTGACGGAGTTCGATTTTTGAGTTTTATACTCGTTTTCAGGCGCACGCGATGTGTTGTGTTATTTCGATATCTTCCGTGATTTCAGAGCCCCGTTGTTTTAAGCAGATTATGGAAATGTTTTAGATTTTGGGGATTTAAATTTAAATTCGGGGACTGAATTTATTTAAGGGGGGAAGATTGTAACATTTCAGAAAATATAAAATATTATTTTTGGAATTTAATATTAAAATAATATTTTTCCCGGAAACTGCCCGATTTGCGAAATTGGGGTTTTCGAAAATAGGTATAAATATATACCAATAATTGTGAAATAAATGGAAATTAAAATGATTTATTCAATTGAAAATATATTTAAAGGATTTGGCATTTTTAAAACTTATTATATGAAGTTGGGTAAAAACCCGATTAGTGCACTGCTAATCGCGATTAAGCCAAATCCGTGTTTCTACAGTTTTTCATGGCTAGTGCACCATGTCATGTTGCATTTTGGTTACATGTTGTTTTCTTGTATTGTTTTGGGGTATTATATGGTTTGGTGAGAAAAGAAAAGAAATGAATTGTTGGAGAGAGAGAGGGGACACAATGATGAGGGGTGAACATGCTAGGAGAGAGAAAAGGGAGTGAGAATAAGTGTGGGAGAGAGAGGGGCTGCCTCATTACCCATTCCCCTTTTGTTTTCTTCTTCTTCTTCAACTCCTCCACCTCCTCTACCCTCATGACCCATCTCAAACCCTTCCTCAAAACCCTATACCCCTTTCACAAAAAATGATCACCTCCTCACCCTCATCGTATTGGACCTAGCAAAGTGGGATTTTGACAAACTTTGAGAAGCTAGGGTTTCCTTGAGTGGCCTAAATGAGATATAATTTCTACCATTTAGTTAGTTTCAAGTTTCTTTATATTCTAGTTAGTTAGAAATGGGTTTAAGGTGTGGATTTGTGAGCTTGGAAATTCTTAGAGAGGAGTTTGAGTGTTTTGTGGTTTAGGTGATGCCTAGTGGCTGTTACAAGACCCTAAAGACCAATTCTTGACCTGGACCAGCGACCAAACCCCAAAATACGAACTTTAGATTTGTCGATATCGGAAAATTACGAGAATTGTGATAGTATTTAGGAATCTGGAGTGACTCGGGGACCTGAAAAATTATTTAGCGAATACTGGGAGTCGTGCAGGCAACCTGGAGTGTACCCTGAAGACCTGAGCCCCAACCCTTGTACCGAGGCCGCAAATATAAGATTTCTGGCCGCAAATTGCGGCCAGATTAGGAGGGATGGTTGTGGGGTTTTATCGGATGTTATCTGCTATATAGTTAAGGCCCTTTGTATATGCAACTTTTCTTAGTTTGACCTGAGTCAAAATCTGGGAGCATTTTGGTGTGATTTTGGATATGTTTTTCGTATTTTGAGATGCTAATTTTTGATATATGGATTCGTATTTGGTTGTTGGATGTTCCTACATAAACGACAAGGGATAATTGGTTGGTTTTGCATGCGTGGCCTATAGGTTCTAACCTATAGGCGATCCGTGTGCCGTTTTTGGTCTCCGGATTCAATTTTAATAGCGATTGCGACTGTGTATTATTGTAGGTACCTTTGCGTGGATTCCGAGGCGGCGGAACGTGGCATCATCGACTTCGGCAAATAAGAAGAAAGGTGAGTAGATCAATATCTACGGGGGAAGTCGGGTGGATGGCGTATAGCACCCTCGCACACTTTGATGGAAACCGATTTATATATAGACTTTGGTTAATGAAACCTTTGATAGAAAACTATATATAGAGTAAAAAGATAGTTAGAGAACCATATTAGAAACTAAGGATAGTTAGAAGTGATATGATACGACTATTATGTGATGACGGGACTTGAGGATGAGATTTTATGATATTGCCGTTTAGGGTACTATACGACTAGATAGTCGACGTAGATGTGTCATCCAAACCATACCTATTTCCAAACTGAAGAATCGTATGCATCTTTTAAACAGATATTTTGAAGGACGTTACGGATTTTCAAATGATATCTTTTCCTTGAAAACACCGTAGCCCCTATTTTCAAAACTACGATTCGCATCTTTCAAAAACTGTTTGTATGGTTCGGGTGTGTATATTAGATTAGATACTTATGCTTATAGTAAAGGTAGAATGTATTTATAAAATTGACTTGATGAGGGATATAAATGCGATGAAAAGAATATATGACGGGATATGATGATTTGGTGATATGTTGGTATACGGAGGTGAGTCGATTGAGATGATTGATACCCTGCCGGTCCCTGATATGAGATTGTTGCGGATGTGACCGGGGACATAGGTATATAGAGATATTTATATATATTGTGTATCGTGAGTGGTAGCCGTACGTGACGTTAGGTCCGTACCCTCATCGTCTTATAGGTTGATAGGATCCCTGATAGCTTAATGCCGCCGTACGATGATTTTCCGTGCGTGATGAGTTTGACTTGATAATTGATCCATACCCTTGACTAAAGGATGTCGTACGATGGATTATACCGTACATGATGTTGTGTGGCTAGATGCCGATTGATAGATTCACCGACTCGGTCATGTTAGATACGTATACCCGTCAGCATTTGCATATGATTTAACTTATGCTGCATTCATGTTATTCACATTGCATTACTTATACCTGTGATAGTACACCTGCAACTTTATCGATGATGCGTATGTTACACGTACACAGATTGTAGGCTCACACAAATCATCATCGATAATTGCCATGTCACTACACAGTAGGATTGCTGCATCATGATATGACCTTCGCATAACATACGTGCGTATATACCACTTGTACATCCATATTGGCGCACATACATATTGTACACAATAATTGAGTATATACCACTTGTACATCCATATTGGCACACATACATATTGTACACTCATACTTGCGTATATACCACTTGTACATCCTTATTGGCATACATACATATTGTACACCATACTTGCGTACATACATATTGTACACCATACTTGCGTACATACATATTGTACACTATACTTGCGTGCATACATATTGTACACCTATACTTGCTGACATACACATTTGTACGTCCATACTTGCGTATATACACATATGCACCTTTATACGATATTGCATTCGATTTTGGAGATTTGGGAACCGCATGATATATTTTAAAAACTGGATTCATTTAAAAGAGCGGTTTTCCCTTGATATGTGCATATTACTGTTCCATGTTGCATGATATACGGATATGCTTACATGTCTATCATATGTCGCATACATCATGTTTTATGATTTTACGCATTGAGATATACTGTTTTTATGAGATTTTTGGATTTGAGAACCGTGGCTATTTCAAAAGAAAGCATGTACTGTCTTAAAAACCCGGTTTCTCTTGATATGATATTTCAGTGCGTCCACCATGCGTTTTCTCAGTTCTGAGACGTATGATATGTGAACCCGATTCGAGGAGGTGGATGATTCCGTTTGCGGGTACATGGTGGACCCGGTATGGTACCCCGAGGCGAGAGAGAGATTTCGTGTGGATGACGATGAGCCTGGCAGAGGGACTACTACCTACCGGTGATAGTATTTGGGATCAGCGGATATCCGGAAGATACCGACCGGAGTCGAGAGATGGTATGGGCCGATCCGGACTGACGGAGCCCGTGGGCCGATACGGACTGACGGAGCCCGAGATATGAGGATTTACGTGTCGATGCTGGACACGGATTTCATGATGTTTTCGGATGTCGATGTTGGACACCCAGGTTCCATGATTTTTATGTGTCGCGAGGGACACCGTTGATTTATATCCTCATACTTTCATGCACACTCTTTTATGATATCTACGTGCATACAGACATTGATTTTATGGTTAGATGAGATCCACATGCATACATACATTGATTTTATGGTTCGATGAGATCCACATGCATACGGACACTGGTTATATTGTTGCATTATATCCGCAAACATATAGGTATTGATTACATTGTTGGCACATGTGATGACCCGGTCACCCTAGATATCATAGTATTACCTTTATGATATAGTTGACCTAGGAGTCATTGTTTATTCGATTTCTACTTGTAGATATTTTTCTAATCACGAGTTGGCAACTCACCCCCGTTGTGCCACAGTTCTTGCAGGTTGACCGCATGGATCAGTAGCGGCATCGCTGGTACACAGTTGCATTCGGGTGTTTTGCTTTGGTAGGTGGGACATTTGTATCGTACCCACTCTTGTATTTATATTTCACATTGTATCTAGTCAACTCCATCAATCAAAATTAGTAAATTGTATAAGTAATGAGACTTAGTGAGATTGTGGTTGCGAGACACAGAGCGAGGGGTTTTCCGCTACTTGTGGTTATGATGTCTTGCTTATTTCTTTATCTTTTGTGGTGAACTTCGCCGTTGGGCATCGTATACTTATATTTACTGTCTTGCGTGGTTGTGATCCGCCGTTTGGCGATAAGCTAGCTCCAGCTTGGAGATGCCATTATTCTTGTTATGTATTTGTGGTTTTGGATCAAAATATACAAAGGAGGTGCTGCCCAAATTTTTAAAAGGCGAAACACGTTTTCAGACTAGCAAATTTCACTTGCATTTTCATGTTCCTTTTCTATGCATTAAGAAAACTTGATTTCATTATACCTTTATTTCAAAACTTCACCTCCTTTATTTTCTTTAAAAGGTATAGATTTCTGGGTTTCAGCTTACTTGAATTACGTTACGCCTTTAGACGTTGCGTGATTTAAGTGTTGGTCACGAGCTTATATTTCGGGTCGTGACATTGGGATTTTCTTTCGTGCATGTTAGGTGCAATGGGTGAGATTGTCATGCATATCCGTTGCACTGGACAGAGGTTTTCATGCACTATAGATACATTTGATATTGTTGTCGTGCACATCCGTTGCACCGGACAGATGCTTTCGTGCACACCTGTTGTGCTTAGTTTTGCTTTTTTGCATATTGTGGCACTTGTATTGGATTTGGTTTTCCGTGCACACCAGACGCATGTGATATTGGATACGCCTTTAGAGACTGATTTTATTTTTGAGTATCGCTTTTGATGATGGATACTATATTATATAGTAGCCGAGCAGGACTGGTCTGAGGACAGTGCCTGAGTACTTTTGCATGAATGAAAAGTTTGCCAAGAGGTTTTCAAAAAAAAAGAGCTATAGTCTCACTATTTCGTACGTGTCCGCGAGTGACACGAAATTTTATGAGGAGAACCTTCTAGGATATTTCAAAAAGGCAGGACGTATAATTTGAGCAAAACATATATAAGTATATATTTACTACTTTACAAATGATCGTCCGCCACTTGTGCCGTGAGCTACGCATAGCACGGAGATTTGGGAAAGATTTTGCATGTGTTTTATTCGGTTTTTAAAACGGTTTTACAAAGATGCATGTTATATATGTATTATGATTTTGGCTATAGTGCATTTGGATTCCAGTGGTGGAATTCGATGTTCGTATTTCCAATCTTAACTCCGATGATTGCGTGATGCTTGATGGAGTTTGATTTTGAGTTTCGTACTTGTTTTCATGCGTACGGGATGCTCTGTGGTATTTCTATATCTTTCGTGATTTCGGAGCCCCGTTGATTTGAGCTGATTATTGAAATATTTTAGCATTTGGGGATTTAAATTTAAATTCGGGGACCGAATTTATTTAAGGGGGAAGACTGTGACATTTCAGAAATATAAAATATTATTTTTGGAAATTTAATATTAAAATAATATATTTCGTGAAAACTATTCGATTTGCGAATAGGGGTTTTTCGTAAAATGGTATAAATATATACCAGTATTTGGAAATTTATCGGAGATTAAAATGATTTATTTATTACAATGATATTTATCGGATTTTTTGCCAATCCGTATTTTTACATTTTTTTTCCATGGCTAGTGCACCAAGTCATGTGCATGTTAATCATTTGTTATGTGACTTGTGAGATTTAAATGAGAAGAGAATGAGAAAGGAAAAGGAAAACAAAGAATAGAAAAGAAAAAAGAAAAGAGTTTTAAGTGTGAAAAGAATAGAATTAATGCCATGAGATTTTTGTGAAAGAAACAAAAGAGATATTTTGTGAGAGAGTGAGGTTAAGGGAGAGTGAGCTTAAGAGAGAGGGGGGGAGACTTGGCTACCCATATCCCTTCATCCCCTTTGTTTCTTCACCATTTCTTCTTCATCTCATTAATCTCACTGCCCCCTTGCATCATCTTAATTTCCTTTTCAAAACCCCTTGCCACCTTCACATAAAACATGCACAAACCTATTCTAAACCCTTTGAACCATTCAAGTTTGGATTTTGAAGACTTTGGGCAACTCAAGAATTTTCTTTAGTTGCAAATGAGGTAATCCCTTCACTTTTAAAATAGTGTTTATGTTTAATATCCTTGTTTAGTTTAGAAATCGATTTAGTGAGTTATGTGATTTTGGAAATTTACAAGTTGCTGTTAAGTGGTAAATAGAGGTTTAGTGGGTGTTTTCAAGACCTTAGAGATTGCTTTGCTGGACCAGGAAAGAGAATAGAACCCGAAACACGAAGTTAGAATTTTCCCGTGTTGGTTTTTGGGAAACCTAGAGGCCTACAGGGTATCTGAAGCAACTTGGGTTATTTCTAAGAAAATCAAGCAAGTCCATTGACCTAGATAAACCACTAGAAGACCACCACAGAAGTACGAACCCAAATCTCCCCTTTTTGACCGGCGAGGTCGGGTATTTTCCTCTTGTCGCCGGACCCCTTATGGTCTTTGGAGTTATGGTTTTGCCTGTAGCACACACTCAATATAACCTATCCCCTGTACTTATTTGTTTAGTCCCAATTTACTTGAGCCAAAATCTGGGAAGTACTTGTGAATGATTTGGCTATTTTTTCAGATATGTGAATTCTTGATTTTTATATTTGAGATTTGAATTAGTTGTTGGATGTTTGTACGTCAACGACAAGAGTTGTTTGGTTGTTTTTGCATGCATAGGTTATAGGTTCTAACTTATAAGCAATCCGTGTGCCGTATCGGTTTTCGGATATTGGTTTTAATAGTATTGCGATTGTGTATTGATTGTAGGTACCTTCGCGTGGACTTCCGAGACGACGAAGCACATCGACTTCGGCTAAGCGATGAGTTTAGCAGGTGAGTAAATTTATATCTACGGGGGAAGTCGGGTGGATGGCGTATAGCACCCCCGCAACCATTGATATGGAAGATTATGTTATAAATTATAATTATGATAAAATTGACGTTAATGGATATATTTGCTTGAGAATATGAAATGAGAAGTGAACATGATAAGTACGAATTGGAAGAGAACAAGTATGAGTTGAAAATAGTATGATATGAGATCGAGATCGATATGCACGACACGAGATTGAGATAGAGGTGTTATGGAATTAAGAAGATATGACGTTTATACAAATGTGATTTGAGATATATGTGTATATATGTATATATTTTTGAGTATAATGAGTAATATGCCGTACGAGACTTTAGATCCGTACCCTCACTATTGTATAGGTCAATAGATTCCCTATTCTGTTCGATGACCCCGTACGATAGATTACCGCACGTGATGAAATGTACCGGATGATTGATCTGTGCTAGTGATTTGAGGATGATGATCGAGGATTGTTGTTATATCGGATGTTTTGAGGCGGGATCGCCAATGTTAAGACGCCACTTTAACCATACCTATTTCCAAAGCTGACGAATCGTTTGCATCTTTTAAACGGAAACTTTATGGGACGCTACGGGTTTCCAAATGATGTCTTTTTCTAAAAACACCATAGCACCCACTTTCAAAACTACGACTCGTATCTTTTAAAAAGTGATCGTATGGTTCATGTGTCGATAGATATACGCATTTATTGTTCATGTTGTATAGGATATTACCCCTCGTGATGTACATACCACGTTCCTGTATTTAATACTATATGATATCAATTGCTAGTACACCTGCACAATTACCGTTGATGCGCATATTACACATACACAGATTTGCCGGCTCACACACATTCTTCATCGGTAATTGCCATGCCAGTTATACAGTAGAATTGCCATGTCACTTACACAGTAGAACTGTCTTATTATGAGATAAATCTTAAAAGTAAAAGCACATTCATTGTTCAGTATTATCATTTGACATGCTTGCATGATATACTCGATATGCTCATATTACTACTCTATGTTGCATACATCGTACTTATGGTTATATGCATTGAGATGCTGTTTTTATGAGATCTCTGGATTTGAGAACCGTGGTATATTTCAAAGGAAATGGTGTATTATTTTAAAAACCCGGTTTCTCTTGATATAATATTTCGAGACGTCCACCATGAGTTTTCTCAGTTCTGAGCTTGTTTTCGAGACCCGATTCGAGGAGCTAGCGGATGCCGTTTGCGGGTACATGGTAGACCCGGTATGGTATCCCGAGGCAAGAAATGATTTTTGTGGTGTAGACGATTAGCCTGGCAGTGGGAACACTACCTACCGGTGATTGTATAGAACTCGGCGGATATCCGGAGGATACCGTTTTGGAGTTATGATATGAGATGGATATGAGGACCAATCTATGGATGCGGTGCCTGAGATGAGATAGATATGAGGGCCGATCTGAGTATGCGGCGCCTGAGATATGAGGATTTACATGTCGATGCTAGACACGGGTTTTCATGATATTTCGAGTCTCGGTGTTGGACACTCAGGTTCCATGATTTTGATGTGTCGTTGATGGACACACGTAGTTGATATCCTCATGTATATATACAGGCTTATGTTTTCATGATGTTCGAGTGTCTGTATGGGACACTCAGGTTCCATGATATTGTTTGTGTCGTTGATGGACACGTGGATGATATCAACATACATACAGGCATATGATGTCGGATGTTTATTTACATATGTCATTGCATTGATCGATTGTTGACATATATGCATATGTGGTCACCCTAGATATCATAGTATTACCTTCAGGATATAGTGACCTAAGAAATCGTTGTTTTATTCGATTTCTACTTGCTGATGTTTTCTACTCACGAGTTGGAAACTCACCCCCGTTGTACCACAGTTCTTGCAGGTTTGACCGCTTGGGATTAGTTGCGGTATTGCTGGCACACAGCTTCATTCAGGGTGCTTTACTTTGGTAGGTGGGACACATGTTGGATCGTGCCCACTCTTGTACTGTTATATTCCGTTGTACCTAGACAAACTCCATCAGATCAGATCAGAGACTAGAAATTGTATATTGGTAGACCTAGTCAGACTTGAGTATTGTGCGAGACTTAGAGCGATAGGTTATGATCGATTTCTTGAGTTTTGATGTATTGCTTCTTTATTTGTTTTTCCTGGGTGGATTCTTCATCGTTGGGCGTCGTATATATGTTATTGCGTGGTTGTGATTCTGCCAGTTGGCGTAGAGCTAGCTCCCGCTTGGGGATGCCTATATATTGTTGTGTATATGTTTTTGGATCGAAATATACAAGAGAGGTGCTGCCCAAATTTTTAAAAGATGAAACATGTTTTCAACTGCAGTATAATCCACTTGCATTTTCAGGTTTCATTAGCTATGTATTTAAAGAAAAACATGATTCATTATACCTTTATTTCAAAACTGCACACCTACTATTTTCCGTAAAAAGGTTTAGATTTTCGGGGCTTCGGCTTACTTGATTTACGTTCCGCCTTTAGATGTTGCGTAATTTAAGTGCCGGTCACGTGCTAAATTACGGGTCGTGACAGCTCCAATCTGATCGGGGTGGTGAATACTTTGAAAGTGTTTACTAGCACCATGGTAGGGTCAAAACCGATATCACATATGCAATTTTCAAATTTTCTAAGTGCTAATTAACACTAACCGAGAATCTAACTAGATTATTAGGGTTATAAACATGATATCAAAAACTTTAAGCTAAGAGAACGAAATTACAACCTTTGTAGATCATGTCCTTCACTTCAAATGCTCTGTGTTGTAGTCCACGCGACTCTACTAGGCTCCACTTGAAGATGGTACAAGCTCCCTTCTTGATCTTCGTGCCAAAGAAGATATACCCGAAGCCTCTCTAATCCAAGCTATCTCTTCACTAAACTCTTTAGTGAAGGAAACACACTAGTTCAAATTGCTAATTCAAATTAGGATGGTGAAGTAGGGGTGTTTGGGCTCACTTAGGATGCTCACAAGCTCATGGGTTTACAACTCATGTGAGGGATTGAGCTTGGAGATGAGGTGAGGAAAAATGGAGAGAGCTTGAGAGCAAGAGCTCAAGAAAAATGGTTAAGGCAAAAACAATGAACTCAAGTGAAGAATGAACTACCCTCTTGCTCATTTATTGAAGCATGGATAAATTTATCAAATAAAAATAGCACCATGCTTCAGTAGTGAGTAAAGAACAATATAAAAATGAGCAAAGCCATACTTCACCCATGCCCTCAAAAGTCTCCCCATTTTTCTTTTCATTTTCTATTTTCAAAAAATAGAAAATCCTATCATGCTTCATATAATATATATATATATATATATATATATATATATATATATATTATGAAGAAAGTAATTAGTGAGCTAATAATATTAGTTAATATATAATTATATCATATTATTAAATCAATACTTAATTCAATAATCCGGTTATATCACATATAACCGACTAATATCATTTATCTGTAAATCACATTATCAAATCAACATTTAATTCAATAATCCGATTATATCTCATATAACCTAACTGATAACAAATAGCCGCCAGATTACAATACGGTATCTCATACTCGTATTTAATCAGGCCCCACGCACATATCAGCATATGTACCCTACTTCATTTCGCTTGAACCAGAAAACTTCTATGTAGAACTCTAAAGACTCGTTAATACACCAGCAATAGGTGATGATCACATCAGTCATCCACAAGCCGTCAGCGGTACTAGCTGGACGTAACGGCTACCCAGGTATTGAGTGAATAGAAGATCAACAAGCAAGCTTATCCAAACTCCCATGAAGCCTATAGGTAACACTTACCGTACAGTCTGATCTCTTCGTCTGATATGTCGCATATCGAGTCTGGGGGTGGAATCGTCAGACCCCAATAACTTGATAACTCATGCCGATGTATGGCCTATAACGGTATGAGAAACTACTAATAACTCTTACCAGTAAATATCATCAACAACCCTAGCCAGGGACTTCCTGTTATAGCCAATCGAGTATAGCGCAACATCAACTCTCTATACCGGGAGAGACGAAACCCCTCCTATCGCTCATTGTCTCCATGTGACTCGGGACTGTACCTAAAATCCACCTGTTTGCACGGCTCCTTTCAGCCATAGTAGGGAGGAAATCAAAGTACAGTGGGAACCATACAAGACTCTATGACGATCTCGGGTCTACAGACTAACCTGTACCAGTGTCACTAGAGAACTGCTATCTGACGATAGGTATAGTACCATCTAGGAGTTCTCGGCGAGTCCTGTTCGTTGTACCCATTCTCTAATGAGCACATGTGTACAATCTTTTATGTCAAACACCAATGGATATGGGATCAACTATCGCCTCATACAGGGTCAAGAAACGTACACACTAGTCTACTCTGGAATATCGATGCCCTGTCTTGATATTCCCTCACTGGGAACAATTGAAGGATGTGCTTGTGGACTACCCAGGTCCCAGTAGTATGATCCGCATCATAGTCCTGGTAGTCAAGCCTACATCCTAAGGGCTTTATAAACATGTATATGAGAGACAGTATAATAATACCAGTGAACATGTTAAGATAAAGGCAACCAGATAATATACTATCATATCGAGCAAGAAAGTCCTTATATATATATATATATATATATATATATATATATATATAAATGTTCAAGTATCCACTATAATATAAATCAATGTACAATAATGGCTTCTAAGGCATACATATCCCTAACAATCTCTCACATGCACTAAGACCGATTGTTGGAGCATCTCATACCCAAATCCCAAATAGTCTCTCGAATCGCGTCTGGGGGAGGGCCTTCATGAGTGGATCTGTTGTGTTATCCTCCATGTCAACTCTCCTGACCTCGATTTCCCGGCAAATAACTATCTCACGGATCAGGTGATACCGCCTAAAAATATGTCTGGATCTCTGATGGGACCGGGGTTCCTTGGCCAAAGTCGCAGCTCCATTGTTATCATAATACACAGGTATTGAATGCTCAATAGATGGAACCACACCAAGTTCAGCTATGAACTTCTTCATCCAGACAGCCTCTTTGGCAGCATCATTGGCAGCGATGTATTCAGCCTCCATTGTCGAGTCTGCTACGGTATCTTTCTTGGAACTCTTCCAACATACCGCCCCTCCATTGAGGGTGAAGACAAAACTCGAGACCGAGTTATTGTCGTCCTTATCATTCTGGAAGCTCGAATCGGTAAAGGACTCCACTTGGAGTTCACCGTTACCATACACCGAGAACATTTCTTTAGTCCTTCTCAAGTACTTAAGAATGTTCTTCACAGCTGTCCAGTATTTCTTCCCAGGATCTGACTGATACTTACTCACTACACCTAGTGCGTAAGCTACATCTGGTCTGGTACATAATATCGCATACATGATTGACCTGACTACCAAAGCATAGGGTATCCCTTGCATGCGCGCCCTCTCCAACTCAATCTTGGGAGACATCTCTTTGGAGGGAGTGATTCCTGAGCAAGTGGGTAAATTACCACGCTTAGAATCTTCCATACTAAACCTCTTTAGTATGGTGTCAATGTAACTGGATTGGGATAATCCCAACATCCGTTTAGATCTATCTCTATAGATCTTAATCCCCGGGATGTAGGAAGCATCACCAAGATCTTTCATGGAGAACTTGTGTGAAAGGAAGAGCTTGACCGAGTGTAGCATAGGAACATCGTTTCCTATCAAGAGTATGTCATCCACGTACAATACGAGGAAGACAACCTTACTCTCTACAACCTTCTTGCAAACCTTTCCGCTGCTCCCACTGTCTACGAAGCCCTCTGGCTGTGTCATGTACATGCTCTCTTATAAATCACCATTTAGAAAAATGGTCTTAACGTCCATCTGCCAGATTTCGTAGTCATGGTATGCAGCAATGGCAAGTAGGATCCTGATGGACTTAAGCATAGCCACTGGAGAAAATGTTTCATCATAATCGACACCTGGTCGTTGACGGAAACCTTTTGCTACAAGTCTAGCTTTGAAGGTCTCAACCTTTCCATCTACACCAATTTTCTTTTTAAAGATCCACTTGCTCCCGATGGGTTTTACCTTTTTAGGAGCAACTTCCAAATTCCATACTTTGTTGGTGTACATGGATTCCATCTCAGATCGCATAGCATCCAGCCATTTCACAGAGTCTCCACTTGTGATAGCCTGCTCGAAACTAGTTGGGTCATCATCTTCCATGATGCAACCTTTGCTTCCACTGTCTACGAGAAAACCGTAGTATCTCTCAGGTGGATGAGGAACCCTACTAGATCTACGGAGTGGCTGGGGTTCGTCGGGGACTATTGAATCCTCCGGTTCTACCAAATTGTCAGTTATAGTTTGTGTAGCTGGAATTTCTTCCAGTTTTACCTCATTGCCAATAATTTCTTTCACAAAAAATTCCTTTTCTAAAAAGGTGGCATGTCAAGAAACAGACACTTTTTGTTCCTCGGTGTGGTAGAAGATATACCCTCATGAATTTTTGGGATATCCAACAAACTTGCACAGAACTGATCTTGCCTCGAGCTTGTCTGGATTTTGCATTTTAACATAAGCCGGACAACCCCATATCTTAATAAAATTAAGATATGGTCTCTTCCCTTTCCATATCTTATATAGAGTGGTTGGTACAGATTTGGTGGGAACCATATTCAATAGGTGTGTGGCTGTTTCAAGCGTATAACCCCAAAAAGAAATAGGTAACTTAGCAGTACTCATCATAGAACGCACTATATCTAATAGGGCATGATTCCTGCATTCCGATACACCATTGTGCTGTGGTGTGTATGGAGGAGTAAGCTGAGAGAGAATCCCATTCTCTTTAAAATAATCCAGGAACTCCGTGCTTAAGTATTCTCCTCCCCGATCAAATCGAAGGATTTTAATACTTTTACCTGTTTGGTTCTCTACTTCGCACTTATATTCCTTGAATTTCTCAAAAACTTCAGACTTATCTTTCAATAGGAACACATGTCCGTATCTTAAGAGATCATCGGTGAATATAATAAAGTACGAGTAGGACCGCATACATCACTATGTATAAGTCCCAAGAGTTCAGTGGCTCTTTCTCCGTATCCAATAAACGGAGTTTTGGTCATTTTACCTTTGAGACATGACTCGCAAGTTTCATAATATGTAAATTCGAATGGATTCAAATATCCATCTTTATACAACTTAGCTAGCCTTGTCGCATTGATATGACCTGGTCTACAGTGCCACAAGAAGGCTTCGTTCATTTCTGAACTTTTCCTCTTATATGTGTTCTGTATGTTTAGAACTGTGGTTTGATTCAGAATGTATATACCGTTACATAACGTACCAAACCCAATCAACACTTGATTTAGGAAAATGTTCATAACATTATCCTCCAGTACAAAATTATATCCTTGTTTATGTAATAAAGAGATTGATATAATATTGCACATCATCTTTGGTTCGTAATAACAGTCGTTCAGAATCAATGTATTACCAGTTGGTAACACTAGGTGATATTCGCCAACTGCTTTGGCTGCAACAATTGCTCCATTCCCTACTACTAAAGACTTATCACCCTTTTCCAGTTCTCTACCTCTTTGTAGCCCATGTAACAAATTACATATATGGGATCCTGATCCGGTATCCAATATCCAGGACGTAGAGCAAACTGAGAAACAGTTCTCGGTTACGAACACACCTGAAGACGATGCATCAACATGCTTATTCTTCATTTGGGTGACGTGGGAATCCTGATATTCCCCTATCCCTTACTCAGACTTATGACAATCATAAGAAAAAGTGGCACCAATGTTCCCCAGCTCAGTATAATAAGCGGGTTCGGTCAATACATCCATATTATTATCTTGATTAAGGCGTGTCATTGGTCGCTACCTGGAGAGAGAGAGAAGGAAACATTTTAGAATGCGCTCTTGCAAGATTAGATTGGTTATTATCTTATCTAATCAAGATGGCTCCCACTGTTTTTATCAAATCTTCCTTCAAACCTTAAAAGGTAAGATTAGTCGGGATTAATTACACCCTACAAGTTCGCCAATCGTTCGGCCAGGCAGGTATTGGTATTTCGAGGGAGTCTCCCCATGCTTTCGCATGGAACTAATTAAATAATCTCGTTTCCACAGGGGCATAACCCCGTTAACACCTTTCTTAGACACCTAATGGATCGGCTAATTGTAAAGTGGAAAACTCTCCCAAGAGTAACTCTTACTCGCAGTGGGTATCGGGATCCAACTATCATATAGAATGTATGCAATCTTATTGCAAATTTCAACACTTGGAATTCCCAATAATTGTTTTTACCCTTATCGTCCTATGACCTTGACGAAGGCCAACAAACCATAGGCCGCTAGTCAAGTTCAACCCGTTCATTTCTTAATTGAATTAAACCCACCCGCAGGACCCTTGATGAAGGCCAATAAAGTCGCACGACTACCCTAATCCAATCGCATCACATGTTGTAGATAAGCACTAATCAGCTACCGCACACTACACCTTGACGAAGGCCAACAAATGTAGCACAAATACTAAATAGTACTTATCTGAAATGACGAAAGGCTACGGATGGTTTTTAAGAAAACCTTTAACGTAATGAACTTGATACCGTTGTAGAATCTAGTGATTTGAAAATGAGTGTTTTTGTAGATTTTGCTAGTTTCTCTAAAGAGGTCACTCCCGGTGAAGGGATCCCGGCTCTTTCCTCATCGAATGAGGTGATGGATATTCATCAAGGAATACCACTATGCAAAACAAGAACTAGAGAAGCTATAAAAACAAAACTGAGTGGGTTGTAGTATTTGCTAGTTCCGCTAAAGAGGTCACTCCCGGTGAAGGGATCTCGGCTCTTTCCTCATCGAATGAGGTGCTGGATATTCATCGAGGAATACCACTATGCAAAGCAAAAACTAGAGCTGCCTTTTTAAAATTTTGATTCTACAACATCTTTAGGTTTCTTTTCTTTTCATTAATCTCATTAATGAAGTCCCATCATTTAATGTTTCCTAAACATCACAAAACAAAGAAACGAAAATAGAACGTACGCTTATGCCATCTGCATTCGCCACGGGGCCCTGTCATGCACCGTTAAGTTACTTAACTAACGGCAGAGCGGGGGCTGGACTAGTGCGGGTGCAAAACATAAGCAACGTTTATTATATATATCATATATATATATATAGCATTCGTCTCACGCAGTTATATGATCACATCACAGAACCAAGCAGTAGAAGTCAACATATGAAATATTGGATATACAGGGAGGTCAGTGTTTTAAATTCAGCCAGTAATGAAAAACACGGATTCCACAGTCGTGATGAATAGCCAAACCCACATCCCTAGACCCCTACGAGAGCGGCAAGCAACCCTGCCAATTCTAGAGTTAGGAGACCCGGTCTCGACTTCTCGAGATGGTCTCCCACTGGACTCCACAACCCGATTGCTTGTGCTCCCCGCCTTGGGTCTATCCTAATGCGGAAAAGTAAATAATATATATCAATGGTGACATCATCCTCAACCTGGAAGTGTCCCAATAAAAGAATATTACATACAAATTTCACATGAATGAAAATTAAAAAAACTCTCATCTCACATAAAACCCCCGGCTATTCAATCACGACGATCCAATATAACATATCACAGCAACACATAACATCGCATGTCATCAACGTAAGTAAATATGCGTATCCCAAATTCCGTTGACATGTAGCAACGAGATTTGGGATACCCCACATATTACACTAATGATCGCAGAAAAGAAATAAAAAACTACAATAATTAGAATCCGTATTTTCTTAGACATCATAAACTCGGAACATCTCATATTCTGAATTTCATACCTAACCTATAAACCTTGCATTTTAGTCTCAAATCGAAAACACTTTTCAATAACTTAGTCGGGCAATTCAACAAGATTCCCGACTACTTGATCGAATGCTCGTCGGGAACTTTTGTAGATGGCCACACCCCCGATGCCGTCGACAAAGTGCACTTAGGCGGAACACTGTGGCCGCGAGCACCCGAGTGGGCGCTTTTGGTAACGGGGTTTTCCTATAGTCACTTGGTCGGGGCTGTGAGGCACGGCTTGTTAGTTATGTATATGCCCTAGAGGCCAATATTGTACATTTGATGTATATTATAATGGATGCTTTGTTATATACAGAGAGGACTTTCTTGCTCGACATGATAGTATGCTATTTGGTTTCACTTTATCTTAACATGTTGACTTGTATTGGTTTACTGTCTTACTCTCACATTTTGATAAAGCCCTTAGGATCTTGTAACCTTTCGAAAAATCGTTTAGGCAGTTTTTCGGTAATCGGCTAATTTTTCGGCTTTTTCCGTAAAAAGTCAAAATAGATATTTTTCATTGTAGACCTAATTATAAAAAATTTAGATAAGATAGTACTATAATTTTGTCACTAAAATGTCACTTATAATTTTCTAGTTAAATAAAAAAAAATTCGTAATTAATTATTTTTTTATTATTTTAAGCCTTTTTAAATACATTAAATTAGTGATAAATACAAATTTAATTAGGTAAATTTCATAATTAGGAATCTTTATAAGCTAAAATATGGTGTTAATAAAATTGTATCATGACTTGCTAAGATTTTAGTTTTATGGTTGGAAATTTGTGAAAAAATGAAGTAAAAAGGGGTTTTTTTGTAAAAAGTTGATGTGAAATGCATTAAATGAGAACATGAGGTGTTTTTAGAGCTAGAAACTTCTCCAAAAATCCCACACCATCCCCTCTTGCTGCTGGCCAACCCATTCCTGCAGAAATCCCCTCTCTTCTCACTTCTTTTTGCTTCAATTTTCATGCTAAAATTCATTAAAAATCCACAAATTCATTAACCCATTCAAAGCTAAACCCTAATCCACTCTCTCCTCAACCAAATTTAGCTCAAAACTAGAAGAAAGGAGGCTTCTTTGGTGGCTTGATTATGCTAGGGTTCCACTTGTGAGGTGAAATTCTAAACTAGTTTGTTAACTTGTAGTTTAATTGTGATAAAAATTGATATTTGAAGCATTAATTTAGTTGTAATTAATTGTTCATAAAAATAAAGAATGGGATTGATTTTGAACTAGGGTTTGAAGCATGGTTGATGGATTAAGTTAGGGCTTTGGTTACCTAATTGGTTAGAGTGGTTAATTGTGTGATGTTGCGCTCGCTAGATCGATAAAATTGCGATATTTACATCGAATCGGTATGCAATTGCTTGCTAGATTTTTATGTAAATTAGAATGTGATCAAATTACGTTATATTAGCGATATAATTAGCTTCTTATACGCCTATTAGAGTGCGTGAATGCAGGGTTTCGTCTAGTCGGGTTTTAGTTTTGTCGATTTCCCCGAAATGACGGTTCTAGTTAAAGATTAGCGATTTTCGTGCGTTTTCTCGCGCACCGAGTGCATGTTATGTTTAATTCGAGAGCGTCGATAATTGTATATTGTGACTTGCATCGTTTTAGGTTTTGTAATCTTATGCTTGGTGTTGTGTAAATATAGGATCGGTCGGGGAAACATCGGACACGGCGCGTAAAGGAAAGGCGGTGGTCGGATCGGATTAGCGGGGATTTCAGGTGAGTAGATGTATTCATCTATGGGGGAATCGTCTGGATGGCGCGATGCGCCCCCTAGTTAGGGTTACCCTACTTCTTGCAAGATTTATATTGTTAGTTAACTTATTCCTTTTATATACATTGCATACCCTTATAGCTAACCATATATTAGATTGCATGGACATTCATCTACACTTATGCGATATCACTTCGTAGGACACGAACACCATTACCATTGGCATCTGTTGCACGCGCACTATTCATGTGACACACACGTCTTTGGTAATTGCCATGCCGCGTGCACTATAGAACCTGTTTAACTTAGTATCGCCACTTGCATTCATACAATATATATGAAATTGCATAGCTTGCATATACCATTATCATCATATTTACATAGATTTCTAGCCAAAATTCACATCGTATACATTGATATCATAGACATTTATCATATATAACATGTGAACATTATGATTTTCTTGAGGATTTCAGTATTACTGCGATTTCTGGATTTTTTGGGAAAACCGCAAGAATTTAACAAAAGCTTATATTTATCATTTTTAAAACAAAGTTGCGGTTTTCTCGTGATGTATGTGTCGTCCACCATGAGTTTTCATGTTTTCTGTTGGATTTCGAGACCCGATTCGAGGAGTGGATGAACCGTCTCGGGTACATGGTGGGCCCGGTATGGTACCCCGGGGCAAGAAGATCGAGTTGTAGACGATGAGCCTGGCAGGGGAAGACTACCTACCGGTGATGTCTGGCGCGGCGGATATCCGGAGGATACCGACCGTTGTCGTGAGATTGGATGATATGGGCCGATCCGGACTGACAGAGCCCGATATTTGAGACATTGATACAGTGAGATATTGAGACAGATATGATTTCATATTTGGTGTCGATGCTTGACACGGGTTTTCAGATGATTTCTTGATGGTACTTAGCTATTATACAGATATTCATTTTCTAAAGTTAAGAATTCAATACCCTTAGCATTTAAAACAATTAAAG
This sequence comes from Agapanthus africanus, assembly GCA_030015575.1. Lineage (NCBI taxonomy): Eukaryota > Viridiplantae > Streptophyta > Magnoliopsida > Asparagales > Amaryllidaceae > Agapanthus > Agapanthus africanus. The sequence goes on along the minus strand of CM057338.1, from coordinate 821,322,634 downwards.
ATTTAGTAATGACATTGCATACATGTGCATGCATACTAGAAGTATTATATCACATATGGACATACATGTTGTGACGCATTGCGTGCATTCTTACGATTGCCTTACTAGATGTTATATTCTACTCACGAGCTGGCAACTCACCCCCGTTGTGCCACAGTGTCTTGCAGGTCGGATCCGTCACCCTTGTAGCGGCGGGCTATTTTATCATCAGCTTCTTTTGCTCAGACTAACGACATCGCCCGTAGGTGGGTTGCGAGCATATTTTATTTCTTTTGCTCTATCATTGTATCTAGTATTCTCCATCTACCACTTTATATTGTATATGCGACCTTGTGATGAGACTGAGAGATTGTATATATGTGGTTTCTTTTGGGTCGAGCTCACTTGAGCCGGCGTTGTGTTTTCTGATATTTTGCGTTTCTTTATGCTCTTTTCTTGATATTACTATTATATTGCATGTGGTTGTGATCCGCCTTGGGCGAAGAGCTAGCTCCTGCTTGGGGATGCCATTTTTATGATTACAGGTTTATTATCTTGTTGTACCCATTTTAGAGGATAGAAAATACAGGGGAGACTCCGCCGAAATTTTCAGAAATTTATGATGTTTTTAAAAAGGGATTCTATGCAACTTGATTGATTTAAAAAATTGCTTTCATGTAAGGTTTTCCTTCACTCTCTGTTACTTTTGGTTTTGATTTTTCTGGGCTTTGGCTGACTTAGGTTACGGTACGCCTTTAGACGTCTCGTAATCTAAGTGCCAGTCATGTTCTGTACCTTCGGGTCGTGACAAAGTTGGTATCAGAGCGTAGGTTTTACCTTTCTGAGTGTAGGACGACCTTGGTAGATGGAGTAGGTGACTTAAGCAGAGTGGCGTAGCGTGGGTATGATCCGCGGCATACTTACGATACGGTACTATGCCTAAGTGACCTTAGGACATAATTGCTTGTATTTCCTTTCTTGATTCCTTGCATTCCTTGATTCAATTGCAATGTTCTTATCAGTCCTGTTTCTTATTCCAGCTTCGATGCCGCCAAAGACTACGAGAGCTCAGCGGGCTGCCGCTAGGGATGAGATTCGGGCGGGCCCGTCTGAGGCGAGGATCGAGTGGGAGGATACGCCTACCACTCAGGGTCATACTGATCCGCCTTATCTAGACCGTATTGCCAGATTAGAGGCCGGCATGCAAGAGTTGCGACAGATGATGGGATCTTTAGTTGAGTCCAGTCGGGCACAGAGATCCGAGGACGTTCCTTCCACCGCACAGACCACGATCGTACCTGCTGCACAGATGGTCACTCCTGCTGCTACTACGGAGACTATCCCTGTTTCACTACTGGAGTTCATGAGATTGAGACCTCCAGCTTTTACCGGTACGGATGCGACAGAGGACCCACAGGCATTTCTTGATAGGATGGCTCGGATTTGCCGTTCGTTGAGGTGTTCTGATGACAGATTGGCGGAGTTTATGAGTTTTCGTCTGGAGGGTCTTGCCCAGACATGGTACGATTCAGTAGAGAGAGGCCGAGCTGCAGGTCTACCTTCTATGACCTGGGATGAGTTTACATCTGCATTTCTTGCCCGTTTTCTTCCGGAGAGTGTCCGAGATGCTCGAGCCCGTAGTTTTGAGTCTTTGCGCAAGACTCCTGGGATGACAGTGTCGGAGTATGATATACAGTTTACCCAGTTGTCTCGATATGCTCCGTACCTAGTAGACACAGAAGAGAAGAGAATAAAGAGATTTGTGCGAGGGCTTGATACACAGCTATTCCTTGCCATCGGCACACAACACTTTGACACATACGCAGCCGCGATGGATGCAGCCTTACTTTTGGAGGAGCGTATTTCTGAGACTCCGGTCGTTTCGGGGCCGAAGAGGATCCGTACTGATACGCCAGCTCAGCGGCATATGGGTAGACACCGCGATAGATTATTTCCGGGAGATGGTGGAGGCAGAGGATTGAGACGAGGTCAGTTATTTGGTTCATATCCACAGGCCCAGCAGTCGTCTCCAGGATGTTTTCGGTGCGGGAGTCAGTACCACCGTGTCAGAGACTGTACCATGGGACGTCCGGGCGCGGCGACAGTCACGCATGTGACTTTACCACCCTCACCACCTTCTCAGAGAGCTTTACTTCCTACTCCTGATGATGCTTCACGCCAGCCAGATGCTTCTAGAGGCCGTGGACGTGGCGGTCCGGTTCAGAGAGGACGAGGCGACAGAGGCAGAGGCAGAGGCAGAGGTAGAGGCAGAGGACAGCCAGCTATTAGTGGTAGACAGGCCCGAGTGTTCGCGTTGACTCCTCAGGATGCACAGGCATCCAATGCCGTCATGACAGGTACTCTGCCAGTATGTTCTTTTGATGCACGGGTATTATTTGATCCAGGCTCCACCCATTCCTATGTATCCACGTATTTTGCACCGAGGTTGGGCCGAGAGTCTTCTCCGTTAGATCAGCCGCTTGTCGTTATTACACCGGTAGGCGAGTCTTTTGTTGCCCGTTTTGTGTACCGATCGTGTTCCGTTCGTATCGGGGAGAGAGATTCTTCAGTTGATTTGATTCTCCTCGATATGCTAGACTTTGACGTTCTTCTTGGTATGGACTGGCTACCCACCTGTTATGCATCTGTGGACTGCCGTGAGAAAGCAGTCAGATTCAGTTTTCCTGGTGAGCCGGTTCTTGTTATTCAGGGAGATCGTAGCGCTACCCTTCCCAGCTTGATTTCTTCTCTTCGCACTGGTCAGCTCTTAAGAAAAGGGTGTCAGGGATTCTTAGCCTATATTTATGATACTAGCTCCACAGAGGTTCCGTTGGACCAGGTCCCTGTTGTGAGAGAGTTTCCTGATGTATTCCCTGACGAGCTGCCTGGTCTGCCACCAGAGCGCGAGATTGAGTTCTGTATTGACTTGATCCCCGGCACGGGGCCTATCTCTATACCGCCTTATCGGATGGCCCCGGCGGAGCTGAGAGAGCTAAAGGATCAGTTACAGGACTTGCTGGACAAAGGGCTTATCCGACCGAGTGTGTCACCTTGGGGTGCTCCCGTCTTGTTTGTTAAGAAGAAGGACGGAAGTATGCGTTTATGCATTGATTATCGTCAGCTGAACCGGGTTACTGTGCGGAACAGGTATCCCCTACCCCGCATTGATGACTTATTCGATCAGCTCCAGGGTGCAGGGTTTTTCTCGAAGGTTGATTTACGGTCAGGTTATCACCAGTTGCGGGTTCGGAAGGAGGATATTCCGAAGACCGCTTTCCGTACTCGTTATGGTCATTATGAGTTCTTGGTGATGTCGTTCGTGCTCACCAATGCCCCGGCAGCATTTATGGACTTGATGAACCGTGTATTTAGGCCGTATCTAAATCAGTTCATCATTGTGTTCATTAACGACATCTTGGTTTATTCTCGGAGCCGAGAGGAGCATGAGCAGCACTTACGTATCACATTACAGACTTTGAGGGAGCATCAGCTGTTCGCCAAATTCTCCAAGTGCGCATTCTGGTTAGACAGTGTCGACTTCTTGGGTCATGCGGTGACGAGAGATGGTATTTGTGTGGACCCGAAGAAGATCGAGGCAGTTCAGCGTTGGCCTAGACCGGTATCAGTTACAGAGGTTCTCAGCTTTCTAGGTATGGCCGGCTATTATCGACGTTTTGTCCAGGATTTCTCCCGCATTACTACACCGTTGACCGGGTTGACCCGGAAGGGGGTTCCTTTTGATTGGACCCAGGCATGTGAGGATAGCTTCCAGCAATTGAAGACTCGTCTGACTACTACACCAGTGTTAGCATTGCCTTCAGGATCAGGCGGGTTCGTGGTATATTGTGATGCTTCTCGAGTAGGGCTGGGCTGTGTATTGATGCAGCACGACAGAGTTATCGTGTATGCTTCTCGGCAGCTGAGGAAACACGAGCAGAACTACCCCACCCATGATTTAGAGATGGCTGCAGTGGTATTTGCACTTATGATCTGGAGACATTACCTATACGGTGAGTCATGCCAGATATTCACTGACCACAAGAGTTTGAAGTATATTTTCCAGCAGCGAGATCTGAACCTGAGACAGCGCCGATGGATGGAGTTGGTGAAGGATTATGACTGCGAGATTTTATACCATCCAGGCAAGGCGAATGTGGTGGCAGATGCTTTGAGTAGGAGGCCCGGAGGTAGCTTATCTTGTTTGAGTGCAGTACATATGCAGTCGACGGCGGATTGGCAGGTGTTATGTGACAGCAGAGTGCAATTCGAGTTTACTCCTACGGGGGGACAGCTGGCCCATTTCAGAGCACGCCCACAGTTACTTGACCGTATCTGCGAGGCACAGTCCGGCGATGCCCGTATCTTAGAGATTATTGAGCAGATTCGGCAGGGCAGAGTTTCTGAGTTCGTGATTGATGATCAGGGGATACTTCGATTTGGGACTCGACTGTGTGTGCCAGATTCAGAGGGACTGAGGCGTGATATTCTCGAGGAGGCACATAGATCAGTATACAGTGTTCACCCAGGTTCCACCAAGATGTACCGTGATTTGAGAGAGGTTTACTGGTGGGAAGGGATGAAGAAGGATATTACAGACTTTGTGTCGAGATGCCTGACTTGTCAGCAAGTCAAGGCCGAGCACCAGAGGCCAGCCGGCGAGTTACAGCCTTTGCCCATCCCTGAGTGGAAGTGGGAACAGGTCTCCATGGATTTCATTATGGGTCTACCCAGGACCAGTCGAGGGTACGACTCTATTTGGGTGATTGTGGATCGACTGACGAAAGCGGCTCACTTTCTGCCAGTGAAGACCACTTTTGGATTTTCTCAGTACGCCCAGGTTTATATTGATGAGATAGTGCGACTGCATGGCGTTCCGACTTGCATTGTGTCCGACCGTGGCACCCAGTTTACCAGCCGATTGTGGCAGAAACTCCAGGAAGCTTTGGGCACCCGATTGAGTTTTAGCACAGCCTTTCATCCGCAGACTGACGGTCAGTCGGAGCGTACTATTTAGACTGTTGAGGACATGCTCAGAGCTTGTGTTTTAGATTTCGGTGGTAGCTGGGATCGTCATTTGCCTTTGATCGAGTTTTCCTACAATAATAGCTTCCAGGAGACGATTCAGATGGCACCTTTCGAGGCTTTATATGGGAGGAGATGTCGATCGCCTGTATGTTGGACAGAGCTCAGGGAGAGCAGTATTTTGGGGCCGCAGATTGTACAGGAGACGACCGAGAAGATACAGCTGATTCGGGACAGGATGAGAGCGGCACAGAGCAGGCAGAAATCATATGCTGACAGGCGCCGTCGCCGACTCGAGTTCGCTGTTGGCGATCATGTTTTCCTGAAGGTCTCTCCGATGAAAGGTGTGATGAGATTTGGGCGGAAAGGGAAACTGAGTCCTAGATATGTTGGTCCTTTCGAGATCCTAGAGCGTGTTGGTCCAGTCGCTTATCGGTTAGCTCTTCCGCCCAGCTTCCCCGATGTTCATCCCGTATTCCATGTCTCGATGCTCCGCAAGTACCTTCATGATCCTTCCCAGGCGATTTAGCACCAGACGATCCAGCTAGAGCGTGATCTTTCTTTCACCGAGCAGCCGGTGGTCATCTTGGATCGGCAGGTGAAGAAATTGAGGTCGAAGGTCATACCGTCCGTCAAGGTCCTTTGGCGTGGCCCGAACAGCGAGGAGGTCACCTGGGAGACCGAGGTCGAGAAGAGGAAGAGATATCCCCATCTTTTTGAAGGTACGCGTAGTTAAATTCTAAATTCGGGGACCGAATTTCTTTAAGGGGGGAAGATTGTAACCCTTCGAAAAATGGTTTAGACAGTTTTTCGGTAATCGGCTAATTTTTCGGCTTTTTCCGTAAAAAGTCAAAATAGATATTTTTCATTGTAGACCTAATTATACAAAATTTAGATAAGATAGTACTATAATTTTGTCACTAAAATGTCACTTATAATTTTCTAGTTAAATAAAAAAAAATTCGTAATTAATTATTTTTTTTATTATTTTAAGCCTTTTTAAATACATTAAATTAGTGATAAATACAAATTTAATTAGGTAAATTTCATAATTAGGAATCTTTATAAGCTAAAATATGGTGTTAATAAAATTGTATCATGACTTGATAAGATTTTAGTTTTATGCTTGGAAATTTGTGAAAAAATGAAGTAAAAAGTGGTTTTTTTGTAAAAAGTTGATGTGAAATGCATTAAATGAGAACATGAGGTGTTTTTAGACCTAGAAACTTCTCCAAAAATCCCACACCATCCCCTCTTGCTGCTGGCCGACCCATTCCTGCAGAAATCCCCTCTCTTCTCACTTCTTTTTGCTTCAATTTTCATGCTAAAATTCATTAAAAATCCACAAATTCATTAACCCATTCAAAGCTAAACCCTAATCCACTCTCTCCTCAACCAAATTTAGCTCAAAACTAGAAGAAAGGAGGCTTCTTTGGTGTCTTGATCATGCTAGGGTTCCACTTGTGAGGTGAAATTCTAAACTAGTTTGTTAACTTGTAGTTTAATTGTGATAAAAATTGATATTTGAAGCATTAATTTAGTTGTAATTAATTGTTCATAAAAATAAAGAATGGGATTGATTTTGAACTAGGGTTTGAAGCATGGTTGATGGATTAAGTTAGGGCTTTGGTTACCTAATTGGTTAGAGTGGTTAATTGTGCGATGTTGCGCTCGCTAGATCGATAAAATTGCGATATTTGCATCGAATCGGTATGCAATTGCTTGCTAGATTTTTATGTAAATTAGAATGTGATCAAATTACGTTATATTAGCGATATAATTAGCTTCTTATACGCCTATTAGAGTGCGTGAATGCAGGGTTTCGTCTAGTCGGGTTTTAGTTTTGTCGATTTCCCCGAAATGACGGTTCTAGTTAAAGATTAGCGATTTTCGTGCGTTTTCCCGCGCACCGAGTGCATGTTATGTTTAATTCGAGAGCGTCGATAATTGTATATTGTGACTTGCAACGTTTTAGGTTTTGTAATCTTATGCTTGGTGTTGTGCAAATATAGGATCGGTCGGGGAAACATCGGACACGGCGCGTAAAGGCAAGGCGGTGGTCGGATCGGATTAGCGGGGATTTCAGGTGAGTAGATGTATTCATCTATGGGGGAATCGTCTGGATGGCGCGATGCGCCCCCTTGTTAGGGTTACCCTACTTCTAGCAAGATTTATATTGTTAGTTAACTTATTTCTTTTATATACATTGCATACCCTTATAGCTAACCGTATATTAGATTGCATGGACATTCATCTACACTTATGCGATATCACTTCGTAGGACACGAACACCATTACCATTGGCATCTGTTGCACGTGCACTATTCATGTGACACACACGCCTTTGGTAATTGCCATGCCGCGTGCACTATAGAACCTGTTTAACTTAGTATCGCCACTTGCATTCATACAATATATATGAAATTGCATAGCTTGCATATACCATTATCATCATATTTACATAGATTTCTAGCCAAAATTCACATCGTATACATTGATATCATAGACATTTATCATATATAACATGTGAACATTATGATTTTCTTGAGGATTTCAGTATTGCTGCGATTTCTGGATTTTTTGGGAAAACCGCAAGAATTTAACAAAAGCTTATATTTATCATTTTTAAAACAAAGTTGCGGTTTTCTCGTGATGTATGTGTCGTCCACCATGAGTTTTCATGTTTTCTGTTGGATTTCGAGACCCGATTCGAGGAGTGGATGAACCGTCTCGGGTACATGGTGGGCCCGGTATGGTACCCCGGGGCAAGAAGATCGAGTTGTAGACGATGAGCCTTGCAGGGGAAGGCTACCTACCGGTGATGTCTGGCGCGGCGGATATCCGGAGGATACCGACCGTTGTCGTGAGATTGGATGATATGGGCCGATCCGGACTGACGGAGCCTGATATTTGAGACATTGATACAGTGAGATATTGAGACAACTATGATTTCATATTTGGTGTCGATGCGTGACACGGGTTTTCAGATGATTTCTTGATGGTACTTAGCTATTATACAGATATTCATTTTCTAAAGTTAAGAATTCAATACCCTTAGCATTTAAAACAATTAAAGATTTAGTAATGACATTGCATACATGTGCATGCATACTAGAAGTATTATATCACATATGGACATACATGTTGTGATGCATTGCGTGCATTCTTACGATTGCCTTACTAGATGTTATATTCTACTCACGAGCTGGCAACTCACCCCCGTTGTGCCACAGTGTCTTGCAGGTCGGACCCGTCACCCTTGTAGCGGCGGGCTATTTTATCATCAGCTTCTTTTGCTCAGACTCGCGACATCGCCCGTAGGTGGGTTGCGAGCATATTTTATTTCTTTTGCTCTATCATTGTATCTAGTATTCTCCATCTACCACTTTATATTGTATATGCGACCTAGTGATGAGACTGAGAGATTGTATATATGTGGTTTCTTTTGGGTCGAACTCACTTGAGCCGGCGTTGTGTTTTCTGATATTTTGCGTTTCTTTATGCTCTTTTCTTGATATTACTATTATATTGCATGTGGTTGTGATCCGCCTTGGGCGAAGAGCTAGCTCCCGCTTGGGGATGCCATTTTTATGATTACAGGTTTATTATCTTGTTGTACCCATTTTGGGGGATAGAAAATACAGGGGAGACTCCGCCGAAATTTTCAGAAATTTATGATGTTTTTAAAAAGGGATTCTATGCAACTTGATTGATTTAAAAAATTGCTTTCATGTAAGGTTTTCCTTCACTCTCTGTTACTTTTGGTTTAGATTTTTCTGGGCTTTGGCTGACTTAGGTTACGGTACGCCTTTAGACGTCTCGTAATCTAAGTGCCAGTCACATTCCGTACCTTCGGGTCGTGACAGATCTATACTCGACTACTGGGACTATGATGAGATCATACTAGTGGGGCCATAGTAGTCGATGAGTACATCCTATAACTGTTCCTAGTCGAAGGTATAACGAGACAGGGCATCGATACACCGGAGTAGACTAGCATATACGCATCTTGACCCATATGATGGGCGATGGATGATCCCATATCCATCGGTGTTTGACATCAGAGATGGTGTACGGGTGCTCAGTGGAGACTGGGTATACTGGACGGACTCGCCGAGAACTCCCAGTTGGTGATATACCACACGTCAGATGGCAGTTCTCCGGTGACACTGGTACACGGTAGTCTGTAGACCCGAGATCGTCATAGAGTCTTTTGTGATTCCCACTGTGCTTTGATTTCCACCTTACCACGTCCAAGAGGGCTTGCAAAACGGTGGCTTTTGGGTACAGTCCCGAATCACATGGAGGCAATGAGCTATTGGAGGGAATTCGTCTCTCCCGGTATAGGGAGTTGATGTCGTGCTGTGTTCGATTGGCTATAACTGGAAGTCCCTGGCCAGGGCTGATATAGAGATATACTGGTAAGTGTTACCAGTAGTTTCTCGCCCTGTTATGAGCCTCACATCGACACGACTTATCGGTTACTGGGGTCTAACGTATACCACCCCTAGACTTGATATGCGACATATCAGACGAACAGATCGGACTGTACGGAAGTGTTACTGATTGGATTCACAGGAGAACGGACATGCTAGCTTGTTGATCTTCTGATCGCTCAATACCTGGGTGGCTGTTACGTTTAGCTGACCGCTTGCAGCCTGTGGGTGTTTGATATGATCATCACCTGCTACCGGCGTATTGACGATTTTTTAGAGTCCTACACAGAGGTTTCTTGGCTCAGGCAAAACGGAGTAGAGGCACATATGTGATATGTGCAGGACCGAGGATAATTCGATATGAGATACCGTATTATATTCTCGAGATATTTAGATATGAATCAGGACATCGGATCAAGTGTTGATTCGATGAATCGGTACATGATATATTAGTCGGTTATATTCGATATAGCCGGATCGTTGGATCAAGTGTTGATTCGATGATTTAATGTATAATGATATATATGATATATTGTATTACATTATCTAATATTGGCTCGCTTTATTATTTCATTTTCTCACCGGATTAATACATTGATATATATGCAATATATGTTAAATGTATTATTTTCTTTTGTTGCAAATATATAATATATATGTGATATATTTTATTGTGACATGATATGATTTATTATAAAACATGTTTAAGGATGATAAAAAGGGATTAGGGTTTGATTAGGATTAGCTCTTTCAAGTTCATTCTAGAAGGATTCTATTTTGTCTTGGTTAAGATATTATGGTTGATATTTATCCTTAACCTAAGCAAACCCTAACTCTAGTTTATTCTCTACAAGTTTTATCCTATCATCCTTGACCATGGTTCTATAATCAATCATATACACTTGACTACTATTCATCACAAAAGGATTATTTCTTTCATTCTCCATCTTCTTCTCTCTTTGGTTTTTGAAAGAGAGAGCTCACTAGAAATTCCTTATGTGATGATTTATTGTGAGAAAGCGAAATAAAACGATAGCATAAATACTACTCCATCATCCTCATCTAATCTAGCCCATTAGATTAGGGTGTTCATCTCTTTAGAGTGAGAAAGCTTGGGTTATAGCAACTTCGACGTAGATCATCGGAGAATCGGAACACTTCAAGCTAGAATGGATCGTTCGAGTCGTAGAGCCTCTCTTGAGTCCGGGAGATCGTGGATCGCGGCGAAGGGACTTCTACTCGGAGCTTGTGAAGCGAAGGAGCGGACTACAAAGGTTGTAATCCCTCACACTTAGCTTTAAAGATGTTATCTTGCATGCTAAACCCTAATAATCTAGCAAAGATCCCGTCTTTGGGTTGTTCGGCACATGTAAAATTTTATTCGGGCATGTTTGATACTTTATGAACCTTCACAAGTGTGCCTAGGAACCCTACAGTGGTATCAGAGCTACTAGGCATTGGATGTCGACCTATGGGGGGTTCTCACTGTGTGGCAGTGTGGCGAAGCATAGGCTCTTACCCCAAGGGTGTCCCGAGACTGGAAGGTGTTCCGGCTGGTTGTAGTCCTCGCGAGGGTGTAACGTTTTAAAAATAATTAAATGAATAAAATTGTTTAAGTAAATTTTATGATTTTCGGTAAAGTAAAATGTATTTTTCGTAAAACCAAACCGTGATTGTTTTTCATTATAATTTCAAAAATACCTATTTTAATTATGTAATTACTAGTAAATGGTGTTTATTTAGCCCTTATAAATTTTTAGTTTAATTAAATATTTTTCCTAAATTAATTATTTTAAATATTAACATAAGCTTTATTTTTACACTAAATTAGTGTAAATTACAAATTTGAATGGTTTTAATTTGTAAAAATGAACCATGGCATATTAGAATTTAGTGTGTATCATGCAAAATTTATTTGCAAATTTTCTCATTTTTCTAGAGTTTTCTTGAGTTGCTATAGTAAAGAAATAAAAGAAAACTTAATAAATCATGAAAAGACATAATGAAGAGATAACTTGGGGGAAACATCCACACTTTTCTTCACTCTTTTCTCTTGCTCCCTCTCTCTCCTACCATGGCCGGCCACAAACCCATGGCAGCCCCCCTCCCCAATTTCCACTTCATTTTTTGTTCAAAATTCATCAAAAATACATCAAAAATTCAATTAAAAATCCACAAAATCCTATGTATTTCCTACCCTTTATTCTCTACTCTTCTTTACATGGATTTTTGAGTGGGAAAGCATGCATTTTTTAGGCTCATTTTCATGTTTGGACTTGAGGTTGTGAAGGTACCCCTCACGTGGACTGCGGGCGATGAAGAGGAAGATGGCGACACCGTCTTCGGCAGACATGAACCAGGTGAATAGATATATATCTACGGGGGGAAGTCGGGTGGATGGCGTTTAGCACCCCCGCAACGTAGAGTAGGAATAGTACTTATTGACATTAGGAAGCCAGATGTGACCCTAGATTCTTAATGCTTAGGACCCTAGTAATGACCCTAGGCTGGACTAGACTGATTTAGGAAAACCATATCAGAGGATGAGTACCTTGGAAGAGGTTCGTAGGTTTCAGATAGAAACACACACACGCACACACTGAAACTCGACATGGTGTATATGTGTATGTGTATATATATATAGAACTAGGTATAGGTATATACATGTATATACAACACGTATATGGGATTCATTGATGTGATATGATATCCGAGGTATGATGAAATAGTATAACTGGGCTTGATGCCGTGATTCTTGGCTATACAGTCGTATTAAGTGTTAGCGGATCATTAGAGAATGAGATAATGAACATGTGCACATAAATTATAATGGGTGGTGATGATATTGAGGTACCTGGGACTCTAAAATAGTACCCGGACTGTAACTTGTGATTGGTCACGATATGGAATATGTATGATTTGATTACGACATCATATAGGTGTGACCTGATGTCGATATCATATAGGTGTGACCTGATGTTGATATCATATAGGAGTGACTTGATGACGATATGATATCAGTATGACTTAATCACAATATGATACATATGACATGATACTTCTGAGGATAAACTAATGATGCATATTATGATGGCAATGATATATGATTGATGTATGCGATTACAGTTTAGCACCTTGATCATGAGATGTGTTGATGATGACATTATACGAATGATGAGACACCTAGGAGATACTTGACCCGTACCCCGATATTGGGATGCCGTACGATGGATTTTACCGTACGAGGCATAGATATGATGATTGATCCGCACTCTTGATTCGAGGAAGCCGTACTACGTACGTGACGCTATTGAGACTGGATCGCCGACTATTAGAAATATTGATTTAGACCTTAGGTAGACTCTTGTTTCTTACTGACTAGTTTCTTAGGTTTAGTTCCTTAGGAGGTTAGATGAACACTAGTTTAGGTTTGATTCATATAGTGGTAGTTGTACTCGTATATCGCAGAGGAGTGGATAATGCACATCTGTCTTTACATTCATACTGTAATCATCATGGTGCATGTTCTTACATATGTTGCTATAATCAGTATAAACCATACCTGTTAGGACACCAGCACCATTTCCGATGATGCGCATATTCCACGCACACTTATTTGCCGGCTCACACACATCATCATCGCTAATTGCTATGTCACGTACACTTTAGATCATATTGTCTTTTATGGATAGAATCAGTTAACAACTAGACCGATATAATATTGTGATTATTCTCTGATGTTAGTATAGACATGATATTTATTACTTAGACATTCATGCATTCATATTTTCCTGTTATCATACAGTATTATGGGCATATGCCGACACTTATCATATACTTACTCATGATTTTGAGATTTGGGTTTCTATGAGATTTCTGGATTTTTGGGGAAAACCGCAAGAATATATACAAAACTTCTCCCTCTCTCCTCCTCTCTTTTTTAAAATATAAGATGCGATTTTCTCGTGATGTATGTGTCGTCCACCATGAGATTTCATGTTTTCTGATGGATTTCGAGACTCGATTCGAGGAGTGGATGAACCATCTCGGGTATATGGTGGGCCCGGTATGGTACCCCGGGGCAAGAAGATCGAGTTGTAGACGATGAGCCTGGCAGGGGAAGGCTACCTACCGGTGATGTCTGGCGCGGCCGATATCCGGAGGATACCGACCGTTGTCGTGAGATTTGATGATATGGGCCGATCCGGACTGACGGAGCCCGAGGTATTGAGACTATGAGACTTAAGGTTTACATGTTTGTGTCAATGCTTGACACGGATTTTCATGGATTTCATTGTTGAGATTTCAGATTCCTATACACATTTTACTATGATAACAACTAAAGATTTCTTATACAGATATTTCTGGATTTCAGGATTGGTTATTTTATATTCATGATGCATGCATATCCATTCATATGACATAGTATTATATGAGGCACTGACATGAGCACGGAGTATCTGCATTTACACGTAGTTTTACCCTGCTATTACTAGATGATTGGGATATAATAGTGTAATATTATGACCTAGGATAGCGTCGCACATTCGATTTCTTTTCGTAGATGTCTTCTACTCACGAACTGGCTACTCACACATGTTGTGCCAAATTTTATTACAGGTTCGATGTACAGGTTTCCCTGGCAGTTGCTGGCACATCATTTCATTCAGGGTGATTTACACGGTAGGTTGGTTTTGTTAGTTATATGTATGCCCTAGAGGCCATTACTGTACATTGGATGTATATTGTAGTGGATGCTGGGACATATATAGGTAGGACTTTCTTGCTCGATATGATAGTACGCTATCTGGTTGCTCTTTATCTTAACGTGTATACTTACTGTCTCTCTGATTACATGTTGATAAAGCCCATAGGATGTGTACTCGACTTCCAGGACTATGATGTAGATCATACTAGTGGGGCCTAGGTAGTCCATGAGTACATCCTTGAAATGTTCCTAGTCGAGGGAATATCGAGACGGGGCATAGATATTCCAGAGTAGACTAGCGCATATCTTCTCGACCCATGCGATGGGCGATGGATGATCCCATATCCATTGGTGTTTGACATCGAAGATGGTATGCGGGTGCTCAGTGGAGACTGGGTACACTGAACGGACTCGCCGAGAACTCCCAGATGGTATTATACCTCACGTCAGATGGCAGTTCTCTGGTGACACTGGTACAGCTTAGTCTGTTGACCCGAGATCGTCATAGAGTCTTGTGTGTCTCCCACTGTGCTTTGATTTCCACCCTACCACGGCTCTACTGAGTTGTGCAAACAGGTGGTTTTTGGGTACAGTCCCGATTCACATGGAGGCAATGAGCGATAGGAGGGGATTCGTCTCTCCCGGTATTGGGGGTTGATGTTGTGCTATGCTCGACTGGCCATAACAGGAAATCCCTGGCCAGGGTTGCAGTGATATACTGGTAAGAGTTATCAGTAGTTTCACGAATGTTATGGACCTCAAGTCGGCATGACTTATCGAGCTATTGGGGTCTGACGTTAACCACCCCTAGGCGAGATATGCGACATATCAGACGAACTGACCGGACTGTACGGTAAGTGTTACTGGTTGGATTCACAGGAGTGTGAGCGGGCTTGCTCGTCGATCTTCTGATAGCTCAATACCCGGGTGGCCGTTACGTTTAGCAGACCGCTTGCGGCTTGTGGGTGCTTGATATGATCATCATCCACTACCGGCGTATTGACGAGTCTTTAGAGTCCTACACAGAGGTTTCCTGGCTCAAGCGAAACGAAATAGGAGCGCATATGAGATATGTGCGGGACCGAGAATAATGCGTGTATGTGATACTGTATTTCATTCTCGCGATGAATGTGTCGAATGGTTGTATGCGATATAACCTAGTTATCGAATCAAGGATTGATTCGATAAGCCGATACATTGGATACTAGCCGGTTATATGCGACATGACCGGATCATTGAATCAAGTGTTGATTTAATGATTTAATGTATAATTATATATTTGATATATTACTTTGCATTAACTAGTATTGGTTCACTTTAAATGGATTTACTCACTTGTATTGCACATTGTAAATGTGATATATTTTTGTGCACATGATTGTATCATGTTTGATGATACATTCTTTCTTGGTTTTGTGTAAAGTATTGAACCATGGTTAGTTAGTGGTTAGGGTATCATTTCATTTGCTTATTCATTTATCTTTTTATTTATTTCATTTGAAAAGGAAAAGAGAAATGAATGGTGGCTATATTTGTTTTTAGTTGAAGATTCATGAAGCATTGACTTAGTCACCATTCTTGTCTCATGCCTAACCTTAACCACTCATCTAACCTAAGTTAAGTCTCTACACTAAACCATGGTTGAAGATATGATAAGTATTGTATTTTCTTTTCTATTTTAAAATTAACTTATCATATCTTCTTCTTCTTCTTCATCTTCTTCAACATGAAGAAAGCTAGTGGCCATTAATGGCAACTAGTGAAATTGAGTGAGAAATCCAATTCTAAAGTCTACCCACTTCCTATTTCTTCATCCTCTACCTCTTGCCAAGTTGTATAGGGTGTTTACTTCACAAGTTTTCAAAGCTTGGTGAAGTTGGAGCTTTTTCTTGTGATGCCTCGACGTAGATCATCTTCGGCATCGAACCGACGATCAAGCCCGCCCATTCTTCGATGATGCCAATGCTAGAGTCGTGAGTTCGATTTGGACAGCGGAGGGAGATCATCGTGGAGCTCACGAAGTGGTGGACCGGATCTACAAAGGTTGTAGTCACTTTCCCCTAGCATTTAATTCGATTACTTGCTTGCTTTGCCTAAATATCTAGTTAACGATCCATTCTAGGTTTTCTCGGCACCGTAATTTTTAGAAATTTGCATGTTTGATCACTTATGAGACCTCACTAGGGTGCCTAGGAACCCTACAGTGGTATCAGAGCCTAGCTAGAGCCTTAGGCGAAGTCTAGACGGAATTTGAAATCCGAACAAACCCCGAAACCCTAATCCGACCCACTCTCTGGACATTTTTGAAATATCTGGATTTTTCTGAATTAAAAATTACTAAAAAATTCAGCAGGGAAAAATAAGAATTACGGCGCAAAATATTTTTGGTGAACAGTGAAGAGTGCGGCGGAACCGCGGCAGAAGCCTGGCTTCTGCGGCGGTTCCGCGGCATTTATGTGACGTCAGCCCTAAATAGATGCACAGTAATTCCTGATAAATTGTGCTGAGTTTTCTGGGAATTTTTAAAATTTATTCATGAGTTGAATTTTCTGGGGTGTTTTGGGGATTCGATTGTTCGATCGGATTATCAGATTTTGTCTATGTGGCTTTCCGGATATTTTACAATATGTTAAAAAGTTCGACCGGATATAAATACCCAACTTTTCCCCTGTCGGGAAATTTCCAAGTGTTGGATTTTTCCGTAGTTTAACGACGTTCTAAGTAGTGCAAGTAACGCGATGGTCCCTCTAGAAGACAACAAACCTTAACTCGATTATGTGACCGTCTTGAACTGCCCTTTGAACCTTCGGGTTTGGGGCAGTACGGCGTGCCACATGTGAGGCGTTGGCTTGACCCTTCTACGGCTGGACCGTTGCTACTGAGGCACGAACTGAATGTTGTTAGACTTATTTCATGTGTTGAGCTGTTTTGGGAAAACTTGGGTGTTCGATTGTTCGATCGGAAAGTTTAACATTTTCTATTTATCCGGGATGTGATACAATAATTGGAATTCACAAGTAGTTATGAGATAACTGAATGAATGTTATAAATATAGCAGTTTAGTCTCACTTGATCGGTTGCCACGGAATTTTGATGTGATCAAAAGTCCGTAGCAATCACGTAGCGTACGCGGATACTCGCCGGGTAAACTTAATAGACAGCCTCACTCCATTGCCCCGACCAAGTGACTATAGGAGAACCCCGTCGCCGAAAGCATCCGTTCGGGTGCTCGCGGTAGCGGTGTTCCGCCTTGGTGCACTTCGTCGACGGTTTCGGGGGTGCGGCCGTCTACTAAAGTTTGCGACGAGCATTCGATCAGAATGTCGGGAATCTTGTTGAATTGCCCGACTTGATATTGAAAAGTGTTTTCGATAATGAGACTAAAATGCGGGGTTTATAATTGTTAGGCATGCGATGTCTAAAGAATTCATTTGGTCAGGCATGCGATGTCTGAGGTGGTTGTGGATTCCAACTGTTGTAGTTTTACACTTTCTTTTCTGTGACCGTAAGTGTAATATGTGATATCGCCGGTTTCGTTGCTATATGTCAATGACAATTGGGATGCGCATATTTACTTACGTTGATGACATGAGATGTTATGTGTTGCTGGATATGTTATATTGGATCGTCGTGTTTGAATAGCCGGGGGGTTTTTATGTGAGATGAGTGTTTTTCATTTTCATTCATGTAAAAACTTGTATGTAATATTCTTTTATTGGGGCACTTCCAGGTTGCGGATGTTGTCACCATTTGTATATTATTTACTTTTCTGCACTAGGATAGACCCAAGGAGGGGAGCACAAGTAACCGGGTTCTGGGGTCCAGTGGGAGACCATCTCGAGGAGTCGAGTCCGGGTCTCCTAATCCTAGAATTGGTAGGGTTGCTTGCCGCTCTCGTAGGGGTCTTGGGGTGTGGGATTGGCTATTCATCACGACCGTGGAATCCGTGTTTTATACTGGCTCGTATTGAAAACACGGACGTCCTAGTATATCCAATATTTCATATGTTTCTTCTGCTGTGATTTATCTGTGATCATGTGATGTTCTGTGACAGGTATTATATATAGTATATATGATATATTATATAGACGTTGCTTATGTTTTACACCCGCGCTAGCCCTGCCTCGCTCTGGCGTTAGTTACCTAACCTAACGGTGCAGACGGGACATCGAGGCGAATGCGGATGGCATAAGCGTACGTTATATTTATCTGTGATGATTAGGTGGACTTAAATGATGGGATATTCATTAATGAGATTAACGAAAGAAAATAAACCTAATTGATGTTGTGGAATCGAATTTCAAAATAAAACAGGTAGCTACAGTTCTTGCTTTGCATCGCGGTGTTCATTATAGAACATCCTGCACCTTATTCGATGAGGAAAGGACCGAGATCCCTTCACCGGGAGTGACTCCTTTAGCAATAACTGGAAGATGCTACAACCCTCGGTTTGTCTTTGATCGCTTCTATAGTTTCCGCTTTGCACAGTGATATATATGATATATCCCGCACCTCATTCGACGAGGAAAGGGCCGACGATCCCTTCACCGGGAGTGACCCCTTTAGCAAAACTAGAAAAGCCTCGAAAACATTCCATTTAAAAACCATTTGATTCCACAACGAGATCAAGTTCAAAGCGTTAAAGGTTTTCACAAAAACCAGCCGCAACCCTCCGTCATTTTAGGAAGTAGAGTACTTAGTATTCGTGCTGTGTTTGTTGACCATAGTCAAGGCACAGTGTACGGTAGCTAAGTGATGTCTTCCTACACCGCATATGATGCGATTAGTTAGGACAGTCGCGTGACTTTGTTGACCTTAGTTAAGGGTCATGTGGGTGGGTCTAATTAATCACGAAATGACGGGTAGAACTTGACTAGTACTTATGATTTGTTGACCATAGTTAAGGTCATAGGTGCTAGGGGTAAAAACCTTTATCGGGAGTTTCAAGTGTTGAAACTTGCAATGAGATTGCATACCTTCTATGTGATAGTTGGATCCCGATACCCACTGCGAGTAATTGTTACTCCTGGGAGAGTTTTGCACTTTGCAATTAGCCGATCAAGTAGGTGTCTAGAAAGGTGTCAACGGGGTTACGCCTCTGGGAAAACGAGGTTTACATTAATTAGGTCCGTGCGAAAGCACGGGGAACCTCCCTCAAAGTACCGACACTGGCCTGGCTGAAAGATTGGCGAACTTGTAGAGTGTAATTAATCCCGGCTAGTCTTTCCTTTTAAGGTTTGAAGGAAGATTTGATAAAAACAGTGGGAGCCATCCTGATTAGATAAAATATATAACCAATCTGATCTTGCAAGAGCGCACGCAGAGTGTTTTCTTCTCTCTCTCCTGGTAGCGACCATGTCACGCCTTAATCAAGATAATAATATGGATGTATTGACCGAACCCGCTTGTTATACTGAGCTGGGGAACGTTGGTCCCGCTCCAACTTATAATTGTTATAAGACAGAGCAGGAAATTGGGGAATACCAGAATTCCTATGCCGCCCAAACGAAGAAAGTGCATATGATGCATCTCCTTCGGGTGTGTTCATTATAAAGAACTGTTTCTCAGTATCCTCTGCATCCTGGGTATATGATACCGGATCAGGATCCCAGATATGTAATCTGTTACATAGGGCTACAAAAAGGTAGAAAAACTGAGAACGGGTGATAAGTTTCATGAGACGGAAACCGGGGCAAGTGTTGCAGCCAAGTCTGTTGGTCACTGTCACCCTGTATTACCAATACATTGATTCTGAACAAATGCTATTAGATACCGAACCTGATATACAAAATCATATCAGTCTCTTTATTAGTAAAGAAATGATATAATTTTGTATTGATGGATAATGTTTTGAACATTTCCTATATCAAAAGTTGATCGGTTCAGGCACATCATCTAAAAGCATTGACGTTCTAAATCAAACTACAGTTCCTTGTATACTGAACACACACAAGAGGAAGAGTTCAGAAATGAACGAATCATTCTTGAGGCATTGTAGACTAGGTCATATCAATGCGACCCGACTGGCTGAAGTTACATTTTAGATGCATATTTAAATCAGTTTAAATTTACATCTTGTGAAACTTGCCAGTCATGTCACAAAGATATAATGACACCAGCTCTGCTTACTGGAAGCCGAGAAAGAGTTAATGAACTCTTGGGACTGATACATGATGATGTATGTAAAGTCTCCTGTCTACACATGCCAGGACTGGTTCTTTATACTTCATTATATTCTCTGATAATCTCTCAAGATTCAGTCATATATTCCTGTTGAAACATAAGTCCGAACCTTTTGAGATATTCACAGAATATAAATTAGAAGTAGAGAACCAAAATACGGGTATAAGTATTATGTCCTGGACTATTCTAAAGGAGAATGAGATTTTCTCTCAGTGTTACTCCTCTGAATACACCACAGCACAACGGTGTATCAGGACGGAGCAATTGCACAATATTAGATATGGTGTGCTCTATGATGAGTATTACTGAGTTACCTATTTCCTTTTGAGGTTATGCACTTGAGAAGCTGCATACCTATTGAATTAGGTTTGAATCAAATCACTGCCTACCACTCCATATAAGATATGGTATGGGAAGAACCCATCTCTTAAGCGAGTTAAGATTTGGGGTTGTCCGGCCTATGCTTAAAGCAAAATCCGGACAAGATCGAGGCAGGATCAGTTCTGTAGAACTGGAAAGGTTCCAGCTATACAAAACTGCAGTTGATGATTTGACAGAACCATAAGATTCTATAGTTCCCGACGAACCTCAACCTCTCCGCCGATCTAGTAGGGTTCCTCATCCGCCTGAGAGATACCTCGGTTTCTCGATGACAGTGGGAGCAAGGATTGCATCATGAGATGATGACCCAACTAGTTTCGAGCAGGCCATCGAGAGTAGGGACTCTGTAAGAATGGCTGGATGCTTAGCGATCTGAGATGGAATCCATGTACACCAGCAAAGTATGGACTTTAGCTGCTATATCTGAAGGGTTAAATCCCCATCAGGAGCAAGTATGTCTTGAGAAGATTACTTGGTTTAGATGGAAAAGTTGAGACTTTCAAAGCTAGACTTGTTAAAGGTTTTCGTCATCGACCAGGCGTGGATAATGATGAAACCTCTTTCCAGTAGCTATGCTTAAGTCTGTCCAGATCCTACTTACCACGGCTACATACCATGACTACGATATCTGGCGGTTGAGTGCCATGACTGCTTTTCTAAATACTGATTTAGAAGAGAACGTCTATAAGAACACAGCCAGAGGTCTTCGTAAACAGTGGGAGCAGCGGAAACATGTGCAAGTTGCTTTACATAATGAAGCAGGCATCGCGGAGTTGGAACGTCTGTTTTGATGTGATAGTCAAAGTGTTTGACTTCATCAAAATGATAGACGAACCTTGTATATACAAAAGGGTAGTAGAGAGTAAGGTGGTCATCTTCGTATTGTACGTAGACAACATACTCTTGATAGGAAAAGAGTTTCCTATACTACGATCGATCAATCTCCTATTATCACAAGGATTCTCCAAATAGGATAAAGATGATACCTCCTAAATCCTGAGATTTGGACCTATGAGATAGATCTAAAGGAATATTAGGGTTCTCACTAGGTATAGTGAGATTGTATCATTCGATCCTGGGGAGAATCACTGGAAGAGTTCCAGGGTGATAAAGACGACTGAATGTCAGTCACAGGCACTGTCTTTACCCTCAGTAAAGGGACGGTATGTTGGAAGAGTTCCAAGCTAGATACCGTGGCAAACTAGACGATAAAGGCTGGTAACATCGCTATTGAAGATACTACCAAAGAGGAAGTTTGGGTGTATATTGGTTCATAAGATGAACTAGGTTCCTGCCATTGTATGACAATGGAAGTGTGGCTTCGGCCCTGGAACCCTGGTCCCATCAGTGACCCAGACAAATTCTGAGGCAGCATCACCTGATCATGGAGATAGTTGATCTCCAGGGTGATCGAGGTTAGGAGAGAAGACTCAGAGGACAACACGGCGGATCCACTCACGAAGGCCTTTTTCCCAAAGAGAGACTTTTAGGGGATGGTTGAGTATGTGATACTGCAACCACTGCTACAGATGGCCCTAGTGCAAGTGGGAGATTGTTAGTTATATGTATGCCCTAGAGGCCATTACTGTACATTGGATGTATATTGTAGTGGATGCTGGGACATATATAGGTAGGACTTTCTTGCTCGACATGATAGTACGCTATCTGGTTGCTCTTTATCTTAACGTGTATACTTACTATCTCTCTGATTACATGTTGATAAAGCCCATAGGATGTGTACTCGACTTCCAGGACTATGATGTAGATCATACTAGTGGGGCCTGGGTAGTCTATGAGTACATCCTTGAAATGTTCCTAGTCGAGGGAATATCGAGATGGGGCATCGATATTCCAGAGTAGACTAGCGCATATCTTCTCGACCCATGCGATGGGCGATGGATGATCCCATATCCATTGGTGTTTGACATCGAAGATGGTATGCGGGTGCTCAGTGGAGACTGGGTACACTGAACGGACTCGCCGAGAACTCCCAGATGGTATTATACCTCACGTCAGATGGCAGTTCTCTGGTGACACTGGTACAGCTTAGTCTGTTGACCCGAGATCGTCATAGAGTCTTGTGTGTCTCCCACTGTGCTTTGATTTCCACCCTACCACGGCTCTACTGAGTTGTGCAAACAGGTGGTTTTTGGGTACAGTCCCGATTCACATGGAGTCAATAAGCGATAGGAGGGGATTCGTCTCTCCCGGTATTGGGGGTTGATGTTGTGCTATGCTCGACTGGCCATAACAAGAAATCCCTGGCCAGGGTTGCAGTGATATACTGGTAAGAGTTATCAGTAGTTTCACGAATGTTATGGACCTCAAGTCGGCATGACTTATCGAGCTATTGGGGTCTGACGTTTACCACCCCTAGACGAGATATGCGACATATCAGACGAACTGACCGGACTGTACGGTAAGTGTTACTGGTTGGATTCACAGGAGTGTGAGCGGGCTTGCTCGTCGATCTTCTGATCGCTCAATACTCGGGTGGCCGTTACATTTAGCAGACCGCTTGCGGCTTGTGGGTGCTTGATATGATCATCATCCGCTACCGGCGTATTGACGAGTCTTTAGAGTCCTACACAGAGGTTTCCTGGCTCAAGCGAAACGAAATAGGAGCGCATATGAGATATGTGCGGGACCGAGAATAATGCGTGTATGTGATACCGTATTTCATTCTCGCGATGAATGTGTCGAATGGTTGTATGCAATATAACCTAGTTATCGAATCAAGGATTGATTCGATAAGCCGATACATTGGATACTAGCCGGTTATATGCGACATGACCGGATCATTGAATCAAGTGTTGATTTAATGATTTAATGTATAATTATATATTTGATATATTACTTTGCATTAACTAGTATTGGTTCACTTTAAATGGATTTACTCACTTGTATTGCACATTGTATATGTGATATATTTTTGTGCACATGATTGTATCATGTTTGATGATACATTCTTTCTTGGTTTTGTGTAAAGTATTGAACCATGGTTAGTTAGTGGTTAGGGTATCATTTCATTTGCTTATTCATTTATCTTTTTATTTATTTCATTTGAAAAGGAAAAGAGAAATGAATGGTGGCTATATTTCTTTTTAGTTGAAGATTCATGAAGCATTGACTTAGTCACCATTCTTGTCTCATGCCTAACCCTAACCACTCATCTAACCTAAGGTAAGTCTCTACACTAAACCATGGTTGAAGATATGATAAGTATTGTATTTTCTTTTCTATTTTAAAATTAACTTATCATATCTTCTTCTTCTTCTTCATCTTCTTCAACATGAAGAAAGCTAGTGGCCATTAATGGCAACTAGTGAAATTGAGTGAGAAATCCAATTCTAAAGTCTACCCACTTCCTATTTCTTCATGCTCTACCTCTTGCCAAGTTGTATAGGGTGTTTACTTCACAAGTTTTCAAAGCTTGGTGAAGTTGGAGCTTGTTCTTGTGATGCCTCGACGTAGATCATCTTCGGCATAAAACCGACGATCAAGCCCGCCCATTCTTCGATGATGCCAATGCTAGAGTCGTGAGTTCGATTTGGACAGCGGAGGGAGATCATCGTGGAGCTCACGAAGTGGTGGACCGGATCTACAAAGGTTGTAGTCACTTTCCCCTAGCATTTAATTCGATTACTTGCTTGCTTTGCCTAAATATCTAGTTAACGATCCGTTCTAGGTTTTCTCGGCACCGTAATTTTTAAAAATTTGCATGTTTGATCACTTGTGAGACCTCACTAGGGTGCCTAGGAACCCTACAGGTTCACTTGTATCTGAACCACCATTGTATTTTTATTCATTCATTTGTATCTAGTAAGCTCCATCAACCAAACTTGTATTACTTGATAAGTTTATTGGACCAGTCTTTTATTTCGACCTTAGAGTCGCGCATGTATTATTCTGATCTGGTGGTTTGTTTTCTTTGAGTTTTGAGCCTCGCCCTTTGGCGTTGTATATTATTGTGCTTGTTGTGGTTGTTTCCGCCAGTTGGCGTTGAGCTAGCTCCCGTTTGGGGATGCTTTTTTATTGTTTATGTATATTATACTTGTTGTACCCGTTTGGGGCCAGTTTTTATAGAGGAGACTCTGCCAAAATTTTTGGGAATATTTGCTAATGCTTTTAAACTTGTTCTTTCATGTTTTCTTTTACTGCTTCTTCTTCTTTTTCATGGTTTAGATTTCTGGGCTTCGGCTTACTTAGGTTACGTGGCGCCTCTAGACGCTTCGTAATCTAAGTGCCGGTCACGTTCCGTACTTTCGGGTCGTGACAAAGTTGGTATCAGAGCGCTAGGTTTAACCTTGTATAAGTCTAGGTGACCCTTGGTTGATGGAGTAGGAGATTTATGTAGAGTAACGTACCGTGGGCATGGTCCGCGGCATACTTACGATACGCTACTCTGCTTAAGGAGCCTTAGGATGTACATTGTTTGCACCGTATTTCATTCGTTTCTTTGATCTATCTTCGTCGATGTCGGATGGTGGTTTCTGTTACCACGGGCAGAGGGAGCTGCGTCTCGAATGCGATAACGATTAGAGTATTGGTTATTCTTGAGGATTGAAGCATTGTTTAGCGTGCGGATGAAGGGTATTCACATGCCGTCCGGATGAAGTTAAAGGGTTCGAACGATTATCAGAAAACCATGTTCCCAAGTTTAAGGTATTCGGAAGAACATGCAGGTATTTCGATGGACCCTCTAGAAGAATGAAACCCTAACTCGACATAATGACCACGAGAACGCCCTTGAACCTTAGGGTTTACGGCAGTTCCGCGGTGCCATTAGTGAGGCTTGGGTTTGCCCTTCTACGGCTGGACCATCGATGCTGGGGTATGTACCGGATATTTTTAAACTGTACTTGAGTGTTGAGCTCTCGGGGAATTATGGGATTTTGATGGATCGATCGAAAAGTTTAATATAGTCCGGATATCAAGTGAAGGGATCGACTATGTGGGAGGCTCTAGACATGAGTATTGCCGTTGGTAGCGCAGTCAGCACAGCTACGAAGAGACGAGTTCGAAGCAATCGACATCAGAGGAAAGAGGCGCACATTGACGATAGTGTTTACGATTGTGATTTAGTGATTTGAATTTTATATTTTCGTTGATTGGATTTTGGTATTTTGAGAACTTTGTTCTACGATTGGTATTTCTTGTGTGTACCTTCATTACATTCTATTTGTGTTTCATATATCAGTTGTATTGATGTTGTTTAGTACACACCCAGTACACTTGATTTGGTTTTATATATTTTGAGATTTTTGATTTGATTTCGTGCATAGGGGTTACACATGATTTTGACATATGTTTCGACCTAGTTTTCATGCATTTTTGTGCTGTGATTTTGATTTTGATATTCGATGTATGTTTTCGTGCACCATGTGCACCTGAGTAGGATTCTTGCGCATACTTGGCGCACTTGATGCAATTTTGTGCACACCAGATGCACTAAATCGGGGTTTTGTGCAGATTAGATGCACCTGATATTGAGTCGTGCACGCCCGTTGCACTTGACAGATGTTTTTGGTGCACACCTGTTGCACTTAGTTTTGTTGTTGTGTGTATTCATGGTATCTGTATTTGGTTTCGATTTCAGTGCGCACCGGACGCACATGATATTTTATTGATGTGATTGGGATTGATTTCAGTTTGAGCAGTATGTTTTCATAATCATTATTATTTGATTTAGTAACCAGGCGGGACGTGTATGTTAAATAAAAGATATATATATATATATAGCTATTTTTTTAAATTAAACGTCCGCTACATATGCCGTGACACGTGCATTGCACGGCGATTTTCAAGAGGGTTTTTTTGTATGCTTCTTTATTATGATGTTTAGGCGATTTTACTAGGATGCGAACTATATATAAGTTACAGATTGATGTATATTATGATGGTTTTCATATTGGATTTTGATATTTTATTCTTGCCATAACTCCGATGATTGCGCTATGCTTGACGGAGTTGATTTTTGTTATGTATTGATGATTTCGGAGCCCCGACGATTTGAGTGTTTTGCTAAATGTTTTAGTATTTGGAGGGGGAGTTTTAATTTAAATTCGGGGACCGAATTTCTTAAAGGAGGGAAGATTGTAACATTTTAAAAATAATTAAATAAATAATTAAATGAATAAAATTGTTTAAGTAAATTTTATGATTTTCGGTAAAGTAAAATGTATTTTTCGTAAAACCAAACCGTGATTGTTTTTCATTATAATTTCAAAAATACCTATTTTAATTATGTAATTACTAGTAAATGGTGTTTATTTAGCCACTTATAAATTTTTAGTTTAATTAAATATTTTTCCTAAATTAATTATTTTAAATATTAACATAAGCTTTATTTTTACACTAAATTGGTGTAAATTACAAATTTGAATGGTTTTAATTTGTAAAAATGAACCATGGCATATTAGAATTTAGTGTGTATCATGCAAAATTTATTTGCAAATTTTCTCATTTTTCTAGAGTTTTCTTGAGTTGCTATAGTAAAGAAATAAAAGAAAACTTAATAAATCATGAAAAGACATAATGAAGAGATAACTTGGGGGAAACATCCACACTTTTCTTCACTCTTTTCTCTTGCTCCCTCTCTCTCCTACCATGGCCGGCCACAAACCCATGGCAGCCCCCCCCCATTTCCACTTCATTTTTTGTTCAAAATTCATCAAAAATCCATCAAAAATTCAATTAAAAATCCACAAAATCCAATGTATTTCCTACCCTTTATTCTCTACTCTTCTTTACATAGATTTTTGAGTAGGAAAGCATGCATTTTTTAGGCTCATTTTCATGTTTGGACTTGAGGTTGTGAAGGTACCCCTCACGTGGACTACGGGCGATGAAGAGGAGGATGGCGACACCGTCTTCGGCAGACATGGACCAGGTGAGTAGATGTATATCTACGGGGGGAAGTCGGGTGGATGGCGTTTAGCACCCTCGCAACGTAGAGTAGGAATAGTACTTATTGACATTAGGAAGCCAGATGTGACCCTAGATTCTTAATGCTTAGGACCCTAGTAATGACCCTAGGCTGGACTAGACTGATTTAGGAAAACCATATCAGAGGATGAGTACCTTGGAAGAGGTTCGTAGGTTTCAGATAGAAACACACACACGCACACACTGAAACTCGACATGGTGTATACGTGTATGTGTATATATATATAGAACTAGGTATAGGTATATACATTTATATACAACACGTATATGGGATTCATTGATGTGATATGATATCCGAGGTATGATGAAATAGTATAACTGGGCTTGATGCCGTGATTCTTGGCTATACAGTCGTATTAAGTGTTAGCGGATCATTAGAGAATGAGATAATGAACATGTGTACATAAATTATAATGGGTGGTGATGATATTGAGGTACCTGGGACTCTAAAATAGTACCCGGACTGTAACTTGTGATTGGTCACGATATGGAATATGTATGATTTGATTACGACATCATATAGGTGTGACCTGATGTCGATATCATATAGGTGTGACCTGATGTTGATATCATATAGGAGTGACTTGATGACGATATGATATCAGTATGACTTAATCACAATATGATACATATGACATGATACTTCTGAGCTGGAGGGTCCTGTTGGATCATCATACCCACCATGTCTTGGAACAGAAGAGCCATTTTCTTTATATTGGCCGCTTGTTCAGCAGCCTCCTTGTCCTTCTTTTCGAGCATTCTCCGAAGGAATTCAGCATCAGTCTCGTGTTCGCGACGTTGTTTCGATGACGCCTCCGGGCTCTCTTTTGGCCCGGTGAGTGCGGCCATCGCGGTCAGCATCTCCTGGAGCTTCTGCTTCTACTGTTCCTGGGCTCTTGTGATGGATCGGGTGAGTGGTCGGTAGCCCGTAGAAGCGCGACTATCTTCCTTTCCGGATGCCATGTAAATAGTATGGACCACCATGCCCCCAGACTTAGGGCGTTTGGGCTCAGTGCCTTTGACATTTGTCGCAGGCACGGGGATCTTCTCCGGCCTTCGTTTCTTATGAGCGGTCGAAGTTGAGGGGGCTGTCGCGGTGGGCACCCAGATAGCTTTCCGTGGCTTGGCAGGATGGCTTTCTTCTTGTTGGACCTTCGCCCTTTTCTGTCGGCGAGGGTAATCTTGATCAACCACTGAGTTCCGAACCCGCTGCCAGACTTTGTAGATCTTGGAGGACAGCCGCTGAGGGGACTATTCTGGCTTTGTTTCCGCAACATTCTCCACCGGAGGAGGAGATCTTTTCAGTACGGCGGTAGGAGAATTCCTACGCACCTTATTCAGCATCTTAAAGCTGTTCCCGGTTGGAACAGCAGCATTAATTTCCACCGTCAGGGCTGGTGGAGTTAGCCCAGAGGGGGAGTTGGCCCCGGCCTTCCTCACCCGGCGCCAGTGGCGACGTCGAGCATGTCGAGCTGATGGAGTTGGCTCGGTGACGGGGATGGCCTGGTCGTGCCCCCTGTTCAGGTGAGGGGCTGTTGTTGGTGTCGGCCTATTGAAGACTGATGTCCTTTGAGTAGCAGGAGCGGGAGTGGGAGTTGAGACAGCCAGTCTTGTAAAGACCGACCCCTTGGCAGGAGAAGCCGCCTTGACGACTTCAGGAGCAGGGTTGGTTACTCTCTTCGGAATAACCTTCTCTGGGATTGCAGGCTTCATTGCGGGCCTACAGGAATTTTGGCCCAGTCTGGCGAAGACCGAGGAGATGGAGCTGGATGACCCGTTGAGAGGGGCTGCAGTAGGTGTTAGCCGATCGAAGACCGGCTTCTTGGGAGCTTCCGGTGTAGGCACAGGCGTGGTGAAGCTCGTTGGCGGGAGCATGGTCCCGAAAAACAACCCTGTGGTGGCTTGAGTGACCTGTTCCATGGGCATCGTGAACAGGGAAGCGGCTTGGGGCCCGTAGGCTATAACCCCTGTCGAGGCAGGACGTGGGTTGCAGTTGCATGTGGAACACTTTGAGCAGGTGAACGCCATTGATCCTTTGCCTTTTGCACCAAGCAAAGCGCCAAATCTTAGTACCTTGAAACCCAAGGGCAACCATTAGCAAACCGCGATTGGTTCGCGAACACAACACACGAAGTGTGGAGTGGAAAGAGGAAAAGGTCCCACCGGCCGTGCCAGAATCTGTTCCCCGCCGAATCACGGAGACGCGACCTCGCAGGTCCGTCTCGCCTGAAATTCGGGGCAGATGCTAATTGGTGCTATCCGTCCACCTCTCCGAAGATGCCAAGTTGATTTATGGCACCATGTATCGAAGGTTTAAACGGATGTGGCCGATGTAGCAGATTTCGTCAGATTCCCCCTCACTTGAGGGGTTTTTGATTGTGGGGACGCTCTTCCTTGCAGGCGCAAGCCCCTGCAGTTAATTACGCTACCGCATCGCGGTAACAACTTTCTCCTTCTCCATATGGTCATTTCGTGTCGTGGGTGTTTGTTTTGTGTTCGGTTGCCCGTAGATTGTATACGGAGACTAAGTTATGCTGTCGTCCGTAGGACGTGGATTAGTCCAAATCCGTATCTTTCTTAGATTTGGGTTTGGGGGGAATTTTGTTTAAGAATACGTTAGCCTTATTTGAGGCTAAGATCAACTTAAACGTTTGTTAAGGACACGTTGGTCTAATTTTAGACTAAGATCAACTTAACGGGATCGTTTAGATCCAACAAAAGAGCAATTGGACTCTATTGTTTAGTTTAGTGACATTGCGGTCGATAATTAGTTTAAGGACATTGCGGTCCGTTGTTAGTTTTAAGACATTGCGGTCGAGGTTAAGGACATCATAGTCCGTGGATTTAAGGACTCTACAGTCCGATGTTAGTTTTAAGACATCACGGTCAAGATTAAGGACATCATAGTCCGTGGATTTAAGGACTCCACAGTCCGATGTTAGTTTTGAGACATCACGGTCAAGGTTAAGGACATCATAGTCCGTAGATTTAAGGACTCCACAGTCCGATGTTAGTTTTAAGACATCACGGTCAAGGTTAAGGACATCATAGTCCATGGATTTAAGGACTCCACAGTCCGATATTAGTTTTAAGACATCACGGTCGAGGTTAAGGACATCATAGTCCATGGATTTAAGGACTCCACAGTCCGATGTTAGTTTTAAGACATCACGGTCAAGGTTAAGGACATCATAGTCCGTGGATTTAAGGACTCCACAGTCCGATATTAGTTTTAAGACATCACGGTCGAGGTTAAGGATATCTTAGTCCATGAGTTTAAGGACCCTACAGTCCGTAGCAATGTGTGGTTGTCGGGACCTGTCACCTCTCTGACGACGTTGAAGGATTACAACGACGGATGTCAGAGGAGTAAAGAGATGTACTCTCGAACCGGGTGTAAATTGATTGGAAGAGCAGTTGTGCTCAGTTCAATTTATATTGAGGACTTATGGCCAGAATTGGGCTAAGTCCAGTTAAAAATGTTTAACATTTTATTTTATGTTCTGCCTGTTAGGCCTTTGTTTGGGCTCTGCCCTTTTAATAATGCATAGCATTTATCTGACAGCGTGCCACATGGCGCATCAGGCGCTTTGCGCCAATTAAAGAGCGCATTGCGCTAGCGCACATAATGGTGACACGTGTCGCTTAGCGCTAAGCGCTGGTTTGTTAGCGCACTGCGCTTTATGAGTGCGCTGCGCCAGTTTATGGGTGCGCCAGTGAGTGACACGTGGCGCTCTCGGCGCTGAGCGCCAACCCAAGAGCGCATTGCGCTATTTTTAGAAGCGCAAAGCGCAAACTGTTCTGTGGTTGACACGTGGCGCGTTTTGGCGCTGCGCGCCAGTCCAATAAGCGCAAAGGCGCAATTTAAGAGTGCAAAGCACTTTCCAGTAGCGCAAAGTGCATCGGATCAAATTTAAGATCAAAGAACAAGTTTTTTGTTCTTCAAAGGAGGTCTTGCCTCAAGATCCAAGAACCAAAGTTCTTGTTCTTATCAAAAAGGCTCTGCCTTTATAGATCAAAAGATCTGTGAATGAAGTAAATTACTTCTTTATTTTAAGGATTGGATCTTTTTTTTTCTTAATCCTTTATGTTTAATCAAAGATCTTGGTCTTTTTATAGATCTAAGATCTTTTTAGAAGAGAATTCTTCTTTTTATGAGACGTTTTCATCTTTATTGTTCAAGAATTAATTGTTATTACCTTTAAAGATGAAGAAATGATCTTCTTTCTTCAAAGGCATGCCTTTTTTTTTGAGTTCTTCTCAAAACTTGCAGAGGGTTTTTTCTATATAAGACTTGAAGTCTTGGGGCCTTGATATAGGGCCAATTGATTTGTTAAATTAGTTGAAGAGATCTTTCTCTAATTGATTTGGGGATATTTCCCCACCGTTGGATCTTTGATCCTAAGGCTTCTGTTTTACAGAAGGCAATCTTATTGTTTTTAACAAGATTGGAAAGATTTTTCCAGAACAGAATTTTAATTCTGATTAATTAATAATTTATTATTATTATTAGATCTTTTGATCTAACGGTGGGGAATTCTTTTAATTCCAGCGCTGGCGTACTTGATGCTGGCGCACCTACGTTTGACACGTGGCGCGCAGCGCAGAGCACAGCGCAAACTGCGCTAGCGCGCCTGTGTTTGACACGTGGCGCGCAGCGCAGAGCGCAAGGGATCTGAAGCGTTGCTTCAATTTTTAAAATTTGAATTTTGAAACAGAGCTTTGCTCTGATTGGGGGTGCGCTGCCTGGGGCGCAGTGCTCCTGGCGCTGGCGTGTCTGCTTTTGACACGTGGCGCGCAGAGCGCAGCGCAAGGGATCTGAAGCATTGCTTCAATTTTTGAATTTTGAAATTCATAACAGAGCTTTGCTCTGATTGGGGGAAACAGAGACAAATGCCGATCTCAGGTCGACAGACTAACCTGTACACATGTCACCTGGGAACTGCTATCTGACAATAAGTATAATACCAACTAGCAGGTTCCTGGCGAGTCCGTCCAGTGTACTCATAACCCAATGAGCACCTGTATACTATCTTAGGTGAACAAACTAACACCAGTGGCTTGTGAGACCTGGCCACCGCCCCTCGTCGGGGTCTCGATCAGTATACACTAGTCTACACTGGAGTATCGATGCCCAGTCTCGATACTCCCACGACTAGGGACATTTAAGGATATGCTTATAGACCCCCAGCTCTCACGTATATGATCGCCGTCATAATGCTGGTAGTCAGGCAAGAATCCTATGGGCTCTATCAACATGTACATGATGATAAAGACAAACCAGATAGCATACTATCATCTCAAATAAGACCGTTCTACCGGTATAGGTCCTCCCTCAATCATCATAATCACCTGCCTGCGATTACGATAATTGCCTTGAGGGCACTATAGCAAACAATCTCCCACTTGCACTTAAGGCTAATTATTGCGATGTCGCATACTCACAGCCCGTGTGATATCGAACACCCAACTTCTCTACTAATCAGTCTCACAAACCTCGTTTGTGAAACTATTGTGTTCGAGAAATAGCCTCAGTGAGTAGATCCGCTCCAATGTTTCTTTCTGTATCTCTCTATATCTCAACTTCGCGGAGAAAACTATCTCCCGAAATGAGCAATACCTGTCTTAGAATTTGTCTGGATATCTGATGGGACCCAGTTCACAAATAAACTCCAAATCCAGCAACTTCTTAGACTGTATCATCCACTGAATTTAATCAGTATCCTGCGCCATGCCTTCCACAGTATCCGCTTGGACCACTTGTCCAACATACTGCCCCTCAGAAGAGGGAAAAACTATAACTCTGACAGTCGCTCTGTTATCCAGGTCACCTTGGAAGCCTACCGTCTCCTGAAGGAGGCTGCCGTTACCATATCCCAAGAACATTCACTTATGTTCATAACTGCTTCCCAATGTTTCTCCAGGATTGGATTAATTTATGTTTATTGCAGCTAGTGCAAAAACAACATCTGGTGTGGTACTTGACAATTCATGATTAACTCAATTGCCTAAGCAAGTGATATGCTAATCATGTAGATCCCTCTCCCTTTTAGTCTGTAAGACACCTTTAGAGAGGGTGACTCCATCACCTGCAGGTACACCACCATGCCAGGAGTCGACCATTTTAAAATTCCTTTAGAATATTGTCAAGTACCATAAATTGGGACACTTCCCAAATCTAGATCTAAAACCATAGATCTAGTCACCAGAATCCCTGATATTATATCCATGTCCTACGTGGAGAAACAACCGTGTGACCACAGTATAACCGATCGTAGTATAGGAATTTCACTTCCTATAAAGTGCATGTCATCCCAAACACCAGGACATCACACCCTACTACCTTCTTACCAGATCCATCTCCTATTCTGATGAGGTCAAGGCCTATGACTGTCACATCAAAAATAGATGATCTATTTCTACTATACCTGCTTTAGTCTATAAATAGACATAAGCTACTTGCCCACTATGTTTCCGCTGCTCCCACTGACTACAACAACCCTCTGGAAGAGTTATATACACGTGCACTTCTAAAACTAGTTTAGAACGACGCTATACTCATCCTCCTGCCGGGTCTTATAGTCTAGAACAGCATCAATGGCAAGTCTGGGTAAACAAGAACCACCCTGTCACCGTCTCTGAGAAGACCTAATTGTTGGATATAGTGCCTTCAAAGTCAATTATTGGATCGCAGGCACGTGATTGCAATGATTGAGGGAGGACCTATACCGGTAGGACAGTCTTACTCGAGATGAGTATGCTATCTGGTTTATCTTTATCATTGTGTACATGCTTCAGGTGACATTACAGATCACTATTACTCGTTGATAGAGCCCATAGGATTCTTGCTTGACTACCAGCAGTATGATGGCGATCATATACGTGAGAGTTGGGTAGTCTATAAGCACATCCTTAAAGTGTCCCTAGTCGTGGGAGTTTCGAGACTGGGCATCGATACTCCGATAGTAGACTAGTGTATACAGATCGAGACCCCGACGAGGGGCGATGGCCGGTCTCACAAGCCATTGGTGTCAGTTGGTTCACCTAAGATAGTACAGGTGCTCATTGGGTTATGAGTATACCGGACGGACTCGCAGGGGCACTGCTGATTGGTACTATACCTATCGTCAGGAGCAGTTCCTAGGTGACATGAGTACAGCTTAGTCCGTTGACTTGACACTGCTACTTTGCCTCAACTGTGTTCCCACTGTTATTTGATTGCTACCCTACCACGGCTCAAAGGAGTCGTGCAAATAGGTAGTAGTTGGGTGCGGTCCCGAAGCACTTGGAGGCAGTGGCGGTTAGATAGGATTCGTCTCTCCCGGTATTGGGGGTTGATATCGCGCTGTGTTTAGGAGAGCCATTACAAAAAGTCCTTGGCTAAGACAAGTGAGATTTACTGGTAGGTATTCCAGTAGTTTCTCAAGGTGTTCTGGGCTACACTCCGGCACGACTTATACCGCTATTGGGGGTCTGACGTTTACCATCCCCCTAGGCCCGATATGCGATACTCATAGACGAACAGACCAGACTGTACGGAGATTGTCACAGATAATCTCAGTAGGGTTTCAGGATGAGTTCGCTCGTCAGCCTCTCTTTTGCTCAATACCTGGGCAGCCGTTACGTACAGCTAGTACCACCGACGTGCTTGTGGTTAAACCCACTGCCAGCGTATTGACGAGTCTTTAGAGTCCCCCACAGAAAGTTTTCCTAGTTCGGGCGAAACGTTATAGAGGCTGTATGGTTTTATGGCAGGGTTCCATCATATACGTGCACTTGTGCACGGATCATGATCGGACGGATCATATTAGTGGGTTTTGGTTTAAGCCGGATCCTAGTATTAGATTGTTGGATTACTTTCGTCTCGTAGTATTCGTATTCAGTCGGAATACGGATGCGGGTATGTATATACAGATGAGGGGTATTCTTGTGATCCGTCACGAGTTTACTTTAGTTGATGCCATTTCTTTTTGTTGGATTAAACATTTAGTTTAAATGTTTAGTGGAGGAAATGTGAGTGCGAGTTTTGTCCATATGCATCATTTCATGTCACATGTACATGGTGACTCATGGTCTTGGTTCATGTGACCATTTATTGTGACATGGATTGATTTCTTGAGATTTTTTTTGTTTGTATGGGATATTTTAGAGAGAGGGGGCTGTTTTGTTATGGCATGGGATTATTCTTGAGGATATATATGAGCTCTCAAAATATCTCACACAAGACACAAGCCTTTTTCTTCACTTGCTTCTCTTTCTTGAGCTCACCTCTTCCTCTATGGGCATCTTCTTCAACCTCCACCCATCCCTCTCATGAGTTGAGAATCCATGGGTGTTTTGAGACAAAGTAATCACACACTATCTCTACTTCACCTTGGACATGTCGGCTAGCAAACTTCATGTCCGAGTTGCTTCGGTTTTGAAGCGGGAGCCCGTATAAAGAATCTTTGACGTGGTGCCATTTCGACGAGCGAGATCGGAGAGCGAACTTCGTTGGAGCAGCCGCGAGGAGCTTGGGATGGTGGCTAAAGACCGAAGGACACGGATCGATCGGTATAGCCATTCTAACATCTTTGTAGTTAACTAGTATAAGGTTAATGGAATGATCTGGGTGAAAGACTGCGTTAGCGCCAGTTTATAAAAGTTTTTGTTCCGCGTTTGGCCTCGGATTGACGGCCGGGGCGCTACCGTAGACTTACATGGTATCAGAGCCACGCCATTAACCCATACTACCTTGTTCTAACATGTTTAAAATATCGATCGACCAAATTTTCTAAAACCGCAATTCCATTCTTCAAGTTTCTGCCGAATTTTTAAAGTCGTCTAAAAATTATTTTGGGTATATCAGAAAATCGTGCAGGCTTTTTTAAGACCCTGGAAGAAATTTGAGAGCACGTTCTGACCATCACACCGTGGAACCGCGGCCAAACCATCGTGTTTGCCGCGGTTGCGCGGCGGTATGGTGGACACAGTGCACCATTTTTCTTCTGGGTGTCTTTTACATGAAATAGTGGTTTCTGAGATGTTTTGTTTTGGCTTAGATTCGTTTGAGTGCTGGATTTGCACTTGGGGACATTTTGGGAAGTTTAGTCGATCGAAATTTTAAATACGTTAGTTTAACAGTACTTACATTACTATCTGCAACCGTGAATGTCATTTGATCGGTATAACTTGTCTAATTGCTATAGTCCTTTTAGACGGGTTTGCGAACGTGACATTCACGTTGATGTTCTGTGTTGTACTGTGTTGTTGCGGATTCGTCATGGTGGATAGCTTGTGTGCAATGATAGTGCAGTTTAGTTTTATTTGTATATATGATATCGCGGGGCGAGCGTCCGACATGTGGACTGCCGTCACTGCCTGTTTGTATATTATTCTTTTGGGGCATGACCGGGTTGAGGTCGATGTACCCGTTGTACATATTTTCTTTTCTGTACTAGGATTACCCTGCGGTGGAGTGCACGGATAGCCGGGTTCTAGAGGGCAACGGGCCCGCATCTCATGGCTTTGAGACGGAGGGGGATTCACTCTAGAATTGGCGGGCTATTCGCCGCACTCGTAGGGGGTACAGATTGACCCAAGGAGGGGTGCTCAAGTTACCGGATTCCGTGAAGTGCCGGGTGGCCCATCCACTTTGTTGAAGGGGGCTGCCTCGCTTCCGGTTTTAGCAGGTAACTTTCCGCACTCGTAGGGGTCTAGGTTTTCATTGCACAGGCTATCCACACGACCAGGGGAACGTCGGGTTTCACTTGCGGCTCAAAGGAAACCCGGGGCTCCCAGATTATCTGTCTTGTTCTGTGAGGCTTATTACTTTTCTGTGATGTTGCATTTATCACGCTTGGAGCGATTATTATATATTGTTATATATATACTAGTAGATGTTGTATATGTTTTACACTTATGCTAGTCCAGTCCCCGCTCTGTCGTTAGTTAAGTAACCTAACGGGTGATGACGGGACCCAGTGGTGAATGCGGATGTCATATACGTACATCATATTTTCGTTCTTTTGTGGTGTGATTAATTGATGGGACTGCGTTGATTCAGATCAACGCAAGGAAAACAGACCTATTCGATGTTGTTGGAACAATTTTCAAAAAGCTGTTATTGCAAAGACGTTTTCTTCTGTTTTGCACAGTGGTATTCGGTTATGAATATCCAGCACCTCATTCAACGAGGCAAGGGACGAGATCCCTTCATCGGGAGTGACCCCTTGGGCAAAAGTTTGCGTCAGGGTAATAACTTCACTATAGTCGATTACTTTTTGCTTTGCATCGCGGTATTCAGTTTAGAATATCCTGCACCTCATTCCACGAGGAAAGAGCCGAGATCCCTTCACCGGGAGTGACCTCTTTAGCAAAGGTTTTCGCCACTATATATTTATAAAAAGCTATCCGGTTCCTTCAACGATATCAAGTTCATTACGTTAAAGGTTTTTCGCCAAAAACCATTCGTAGCCCTTCGTCATTTCAGATGGGTAGCACTTAGTATTCATGCTATGTATGTTGGCCTTCGTCAAGGCATAGTGTATGGTAGCTATTTGTTACTTTTCTGTTACATAGATAGATGCGTTGGTTTGGGACAGTCGTACTACTATTTTGGCCTTCGTCAAGGGTATGTACGGGTGGGTTCAAATTAACCTGGATGATGACGGGTAGAACTTGACATGCGACTTATGATATGTTGGCCTTCGTCAAGATCATAAGAGCATGGGGTAAAAATCAAATCGGGTGTTTCTAAAGAAACTAAAACTTGCCAGGTATGCGCATACCTTCTGGAGTGTGATAACGTGAGTGGATTCCTTCATGTTATCATGCGATGATAGTTGGATCCCGATTCCCACTGATGAGTTGGTTTACTCCTCGGGTGATCCCGACTAATTCTTCTTTCAGGTTTGGAAGAGAATTTGAGGATACAATGGGAGACATCCTGATTAGATAAAGTGATTAACCATTCTGATCTAGGTTAGAGTGCACGCAGAGTGTTTCTTTTCTCTCTCTCTTTGACAGAGACTATGGCTCGACCCTGGACTATAACTCAGTAACCAAGTTAACTGAACTTTCTTAAAACACTGGCTTTTGGATTGTCTGAGTTGCATACATCATTGCCACTCCTTCTTTTACCCTTTGCATTTCTCCAGAACATCCCGTATCACTACGAACATCCACTTCCATTGGATAAATCCATCGTATAGTTACATACGAACTCGAAGGAACTTGTTCCAGATTCGAGGATGGATTCTAGTTCTGGAGAGATTGAATATGACTATTCAGTTGTCTTTTCCTTTTGCCTTCTCTCAAGTTATGAGGGCTCCTAGGATTAGGAGAGGGTACATCTATTATGCTTATTGGATAATCTTCTTCCAAACCATAGGCAGGTGCCGAAAGGTAGGGAATGAAGAAAACCAATTAGCCTAAGTGTGGTGTACAGAAGGTAATAAAGACAAATAACGGGATTTGAAAGAGGGCAAAATAAATTGCGACTGCTATCATTCACGACCAAACCACATATTTCATCGCCACTCCTACTTCACCTTTATATTTCTCCAGAACACCCCGTATCGTTACGAACATCCACTTCCATTGGATAATCCATCGTATGGTTATATACGAACTCGAAGGAACTTGTTCCAGTTCGGGGATGGATTCTGGTTCAGGAGAAATAGAATAAGGTTTATTCAGTTGTCTTTTATTTTTACCTTCTCTCAGGTTGCGAGTACTCCTAGGATTAGGAGAGTACACCTATTATGCTTATTGGATAGTCTTCTTCCAAACCATAGGCTGGTGCCGAATGGTAGGGAAGGAAGAAAACCATTTAGCCTAAGGGGGTGTACAGAAGGTAATGAGTAAAGACAACTAAAGGGATTTGGAGAGATGACAAGGAAATATAAGGTTACGGACATGAATCTGGATAATGGAAGAGGCATTACTAGGAATACCCGGATACCCCTTCGAAACATATTCATGTTTCAGTTTCACTGTGTATTGTTAATAGAAAACTGATTTCCCAATTAGCCCTTGCTCCAGGGTATGTAGTTACCAGGTTTGATTCTCACATCTGTGTGGTTTTACAAATGACGAGTGGGAGTAAGTTATTGGGAATTAGGTGACCATCCTCATTATATCGGAATTCGTTGTAATTGGTGATATTTGAGGAAATCACCTGGGTTTTTGCCGGACGGCAAATATTTGGTTTTGAATATCCGTTGTTATGCACCAATTTCAAACTGATATATCTGTACGTTTATTTTATAAAGTGAGATATAACTTTTTGAAATTATGTCCATGACATTTACCTATATCAGTTGATGGTTAGATAAGGAGCATTAAACAGCGGTGTAATTCTTCATAACCATAGTACAGTTTTCAACCTACGACGCA
Source organism: Agapanthus africanus (assembly GCA_030015575.1). NCBI lineage: Eukaryota > Viridiplantae > Streptophyta > Magnoliopsida > Asparagales > Amaryllidaceae > Agapanthus > Agapanthus africanus. The sequence goes on along the minus strand of CM057338.1, from coordinate 821,282,599 downwards.
CAGGATTTGAGTTATTCAACTCAGGGGACTTATACAAAGTATTGTATATTGTCCAGTGTCCATTAGGACAGAGGGGTTGTTCCTCGTACTATATTCTGTTTACTTGTGACTTCTCTAGTTTTTAGACAAGTGTTTCGTAGAAATACAAGGTCTAAGTTTTGAGAAGTTATAGGTACAAGAATAAAGTAGAGAACCATGTGTTGCAAGTATCAGGATTCTTCAAGGTGATCGAAGATGTAGATACTTGTAATAGGTATGCAGTCGATAGTAATGATTTTGAGAACTTGCTTCTCTTTTAGGTTACTCATAATTGGATGCACTCCTAAGTTGAGTAATGTTGATCGGTCTCTCTCCATTTAGTTGACATGCACTGGAGACAGCTGCATGATTTGAATCTGGTTCCAATTAAATCAGTGCCTCTGTTTATATATTGTATATAGAGTGGATCATATCTTAACGATGTTAAGGTATATGGAGTTGTCCGGCTTATGTTTAAAACTAGACTATGGATAACTCAAGGCACGTTTCTGTAATGGCAGTTTGTGGGTTATCCCAGGCTATGACGAGGGATAGCTTTCTACCATCTGGAAGATCAATAGTGATATTGTTCTTAACTCGCCACAGTTTTAGTAAAATGGACTTTTTTCAGAAAACAGCAGTGGGAGTATAGTAGAACTGGATGTGATTCCAGAACCACAGGCGATTACTGAAAATTTAATAGGACTAAAAGATTCAATCAGGTTTGACATTCCATTAGCCACTCCGCAGATATGGTGGGTAACCTCAGGCGCCCAAGAGGTATTTCGGTATTCTCAAATACGGTGACAGGGAGGTTCTTGTTTACCCAGACTTGACACTACTGTTGTTCCGGACTATGAGACCCGGCAAGAGGATGAGTATAGCGTCATTCTAAACTAGCTTTAGAAGTGCACGTGTATATGACTATGCCAAAGGGTTGTTGTAGTCAGTGGGAGCAGCGGAAGCATAGTGGATGATTAGTCCAAAAATACTTGTTAACCGTAATCAGAAACGGCGTCGCTTTGCAGCTAGCCGGTGAATACGGGTCGATCCACAGAGATGTGTAATTTTCTTAATGTGTTTTTTTACGAGTTGATTCCAAATGTTGTTTGGATTGATTTATTAAATCTAAAAAAAACTAGATCTATCAATAAACTAAATTAATCTAAATTAAAGTCTTGCTAGGGTTAGGCTTAGGGGAAGTTGGGAGATTAAAGGTTTCCTCACCGCTTTCAATGCCTTATTTTAGATCTATTAGATGTTATGGTAATTATCAATAAAGTGGATTAGAATCTTTTAGGAAGATGTTTCTTCCTCTAGATTCTTGTCCTTCCTTTATCGATCCTGACCCTAACCTCCATGGAAAACACGCGCAACCGGTCCTTTATACTACGGTGTCACCATTACCTCGAGGGATAAGGTGCCGTAGGGAGCGGTGTGTGCGTGCATGCATGGAGTTCTAATTCTTAGGTGTGAATGGCATGAAAGGGGTGAGAGATCTCATCTCTCAAACCTTTCCCTAAGGCTAACCCTAACAAGCGAGGAGATTACTCGCTCATTAGGGGATTAAAAGACATTCTAAATTAAAAAAAGAATTAAAGCGAAGAAATAAAATTAACTTACTAATTTTTATTGATGGCTCCCTCCAAACAATAATGCAGAACAGATCTGAATTTGTGAAATGAAAAGAGGCATAGGTTTTACAATCTTTTGATTACAATTTATAAGTAAACAGGGAAATTTAGGGTTACGGGATTCGCACATGTGCAATTACAGATATGCCCACGAAAAATCCCAACTCTCGCATCGACACCCAAAGTTTGCGCCGACACGGGCTTTAAATGGCCGTGGAACCGCGGCATGGGGGTGGTTTGGGCCGCGGTTCCGCGACCCTTTGGTGGGATCATCTCACCATCTTTTCTGGGCTTCATTGTAGTTATCTGGGCTTGTTATTTCTTCATTTCATTTCTCTGTTTGGCTTCTTATTCTTCTCCAGATCTTTCAGTGAAAAACACGTAGCGATCTTTTAACCGTTTGCCTTGACATTTTGGACCTTGTACTGTTCTTCGTCTAGGCTTGATTAGGATCCTTCTACTTGTGGGTCAAAAGTCTCTCTTTTGTATCATCTTTTGTCTTTTCTCACTGTCTTCGCTCCAAGAGCCTGTATCCTGTAATATGCAACAAACGTGCGTCAAGAGTACCTGTTTATTTATAAAACGAATAAAAATGGGGAGTACAATAATGCAATATTATAGTATGAACAAATACCCCCAAACTTATCTTTTGCTCGTCCTCGAGCAAACTTATTATTTTATTCTCGATAAAACCTAACTTAGCCGCACTTTCGCAGGGAAACACGATTGCACTGAGCTCGTGCAACAAGCCGTTAAACCTCTAGGTGTCCCTAGTAGGAGGAGTGTTGTCTCCTGAGGGTTTTCAGCGGATTACACCCACAAAATCCTATCAATTTGGCTCATTAACTTTTGTTCTCTAATTAGGTTTTCTAACTAAGAATTCTATTATCATCGACCCGTAAATTATCCACCCACATTCTTCACACTTCCTCATCATCTAACTTAAGATTATATATGTTCTGCAGACTTACCTAGCTTTCGGCATTTCTTAAGTTTTCCTTCTAGGGTTACATCTCCACTCAGGAATTTCTATCAACCCTACTAAAGATACAAGTTTTATTCTTCATTCCTTTCTCTCATCTAAGCTCTAATCACATATCCCCACGTGTGTGTAAATATCACCCCTACACTTGGAAATTCAAATCAAGCAATCGTACTCTCGTCCATTGTCCAAAGCACTTATTAATTAGTGAAATTTGCTTACACATCCTTCATGCGACCGTTAATACTTCTTGAGGTACCAATAACCGATTACAAGATGCGTTAGCACTTTAAAGCGTACTTCCTAGTTTTGCAACACCCAAGGCTTTAGCAGTGACTCCCAAACCAGTTGGTCTAAGGCATTAGGTGATGAAGCACCCTCGCTAAATATTTTTCTATTTTCACAGCCTTAAGTAATCACAAAAACCAGTGTCCATTTTTTTTTCTTTATTCACTTTTTTTTTTTAATTTTCTTCGTACTAAGGACTTTAGACAAGAGCATTTCAAGGTCTCTTCTACTATTCTAAGTTTCAAGGTGCGTGATTGTGCAAATTGTAGGGTATACGTTTTCAGAATCTAGACTTAAGCTAGGAACTATTTTTCAAACTTATACTCTAATAAGAACATCAATACTCTTCCCTTGTTTCAACTTAGCCCAAGAACTGAACTCAAAATTTGCCTATTTCTAAATAAACTACAAAGACATATACTTTTTACCGTTAAACTTTAAGGGAGGTTATTTTTAGAGTTTTTAATTTACTAAGTCTAAGATCTAGTTGTTCCTAGGCAGTTAACCTATTTGTCAAACTCAAGTCAATTAGCCAAAATTGAATACAATAATTTTTATAATTTTTTTGAAATTTTTTTCAATTTTTATGGGTTTTCAAATAAGTATGCAAATGCAAAAATATGTACAAATGAATGCGAAGGAAGAAGACGTACCGAGCATACCCCCAAACTTGAACTTGACAGTGTACTCACTGTCATGCTAAACCAAGAAGGTCAAAATGTCGGCACTCCCCTGTTTATTTATTTATAATTTTTTTATTGTTAAGAAAAACAAAAAAAAATATATATACAAAAAGGCCCTCCCCCAAAGTTCATTTAAACTATGTTAGACTTTACTGCCAAACTTTGCATAGACCAAACGTCAACACCAACCAGTTGAAAAATTTATCAGTAAAGAGTATCGGTTGGTGGAAGAATAAATTGTAGCGATCCAAAAAGAATTGGGGAAGATAGAAGTGGTGGTATGGAAGGTGTGGAGGTGAATAGACAGGAGGTGGTGATGAATCAAAACGAGAATGTGAATGATCAGCAATCAGTGGAATATTGGCATTCTCGTAGCTTTTTAAAAGAAATGGGGGTGGTTCAACTTCTAAAAGAGGAGGTTGACTAACCACAATACCCCCAAAATGTTCCTGTGGGTCCTCTACTGACTTAGCATCATCCATCAATTGCATATGATATTCAATTATAAGGGAACTGATCTCCTCGATGTCCGCCATAGTCCAACCGAAAACTTGCCGCCTATCTTGTAAGACCATTAAAATAGCATTCTCTTGCTCGAAGGCTAGAGATGCTGATATTATAATGGGAAAAGTCTCATTCTCACCTATGTAAGCATATTTAAGGTGAGACGGCAAGGGCGTGAGTTCGAGTTTCGGAGGTGAAAGAATCATTGCGGAATCTACCTCGAACTCAAAGGACTCCAACACAGGTTCGAAATCACTGCAAACAACCGATTCGGATGGTTCAACTAACTCATCCAAAAATTCAAAAGACTCATATTCGGGCTGTGAGTCATCATCATCCGAAAAAGTGAAACATTCATAATCCATATCGGTTGTGTCAATGGTGGTAGGCTCAAGGAGGGACGCACTAGTGGCGTCAAAACTGTTTTCATCAAACAAGAATCTTTCAAGCTCGCAGTCCTCCTGCGTGATTTCGTGAATAGAGCAAACTTCTCGTGTACTAGTTTTAGGTACGGGGGGCAGACTTCCTAACTTATAAATATTGAACTCACTAGATTTCTTCCCGAAAGATAGAGTCATGGAGCCATTGCGACAGTTTATTACAGCATTGGAAGTGGCCAAAAATGGTCGACCGAGGATCACCGGAATTTGGTTCCGTGAGTTAGCAACAGGTTGTGTGTCCATAACAATAAAATCAACGGGGAATATGAACTCCCCAACTTTGATCAACACATCCTCTAGCTCACCCCTTGGATGGGTGATTGATCGATCAGCCATTTGGAGAGTACAACGAGTGGGTTTCAACTCTCCAACCCCTAATTGTTCATACACGGAGTAGGGAAGCAGGTTAACACTAGACCCAAGATCTAAAAGTGCTCGATTAATTTTCTTATCCCCAATTGTGATTGAAATCGTAGGACAGCCGGGGTCCTTTCGTTTTTGGGGTAAGGGTTGAGGGTGGTTAATAGCATTGCTCACTGCACTAGCCACTAGCACTTTCTTGGGTATTTAAGACGACTTTCTCTTCGAGGTGCATAAGCCCTTTAAGATTTTCGCGTATGAAGGGACTTGTTGGATTGCATCCAAGAGATGCATATTTATGCTAACCTGCTTAAATAACTCCACAATCTTCTCCATTTGTGCAGTTGGTTTATTGGGACTCAACCTGTTTGGAAATGGAGTATTTTGAAAATTTGTTGAGTCAAATGTCTGTGGAGTAGAATGTGGAGTAGGAACGGATCCCAGTGTGGGTCCGTTCGGATTAGAAGAAGAAGAGCCTTTTGAAGAATGGAGAATAGGCTCTAACGGAGGAAATGAGGGTGAAGAAGAAGGAGGAGAAGAAGGAGAAGATGACGATGGAGAAGAAGAAGCAGAACCACCGGCGGGGATGTCGTCACTAATACCCACATTATTCTGCAACACTCTTACGGATCTCAACGTGGTCACCGCATTTACATTGTGATTGTGATATGCGTTTTGTGTGTGACCGGGATTTGGCAATGGTTGAGATGGAAGCTTTCCCTTTTCTCTCTCGCTCAACGCAGCAGTTAATTGTGCAATTTGTGCCTCAATAGATTTGATACTTTGATCGTGTGAAGCATTGTTATGCATCAAAGATTGAACATAATAATTTTCAAATCTTGCTGCGGATTCTGTAGATTGCTTGAGAAAGGCATCTAGACTTTTTTCTAGCGAGATAACCTTATCATCATTTGGTTGAACCAAATTGTTCGTTTGATTTGTATAAGGTTGTTGTTGGAAAGGTTGCTGGTTTTGAGTTTGTGAAGGTGCTTGTTGTTGTTGTGGAGGAGGAGGTCTTTGAAAATTGTTATTTCCTTGGAATTGTTGATTTTGGTTCCAAGCGAAATTAGGGTGACTCCTCCACCCCGGATTGTATGTCGAAGAGTACGGATCGTTTCTTTGTCGTTCCTGAAATGCAGCATTGACTTGATCCTGTCCTTGAGTAGATGCATTATAAGGACACTCTTCGGTTAGATGCGATGGATCTGCACAACAAGCACAAACAGTTCGTGGAGGCATAACAGGGGCAGGAGAAGGCGATGAGATTTTGGTCTCAATGGCTTCTAGCTTTTTCATAAGTGCGGCCATCTCGGCCTTCATAGCAATCGACATATCTACTTGATGTATGCCTGCCCTAGATTGACCAATAGAAGAAGATGATGTGGTCTTGGTACTCTCCCACTGAATTGTTTGCTCACTAAGATCCTCAAGAAACTGCCACGCTTCGTCGCTAGACTTGGAGAGAAAATGACCTTGACATATGGTTTCTAGCAACTGCTTCGTTGCCGAGTTCAATCCCTCGTATAATGTTTGGCAAAGTTGCCAACTTTCGATCCCATGATGAGGGCATTGAACAAGTAGGTCTTTAAATCTTTCGAAGCACTTCCAAAATGGTTCAGAAGGAAGCTGTGAAAATTGTATAATCTCGTTACGGATTCTAGCAGTTTTGTGATGAGGATAGAACTTTTTCAGAAAAGCTTTCACAAACTCGTCCCAATTTCTAATGGAATGTGATGCGGTGCTGTATAGCCACTTCTCGGCTAGGTCACATAAGGTAAAAGGAATGACCCTTAGCCTTATAGCGTCATCACTTAATTGGGTCGTTTTCATCATAGCGCACACATTTTGGAATTTATTGATAAAGATATATGCATCTTCAGATTCCAAACCATGAAATTTTGGCAGCATATTGATGAAATGTGGTTTTATTTCAAAATTGTCCCCATTTGCCGGTGGGGGTGAAAGACAGGTAGGTAAAGAAGTGCGGACGGGGTAAAAGAGATCCTGGAGCGCGACTCGTGCGGGCGCTACAACAGGCGGAAGATTCGGGTTATTCGCACCTAACGGAGGTGGAATCATTCCCGTCGGTAAGGTATTGTTGGGGTTGAATCCCGACATACCTTCGAAATAAGAATTTGAAGGTGGAGGTAAGCAAATGGAGGGAATTTCGACTTCAGTGTCGAAAGGTTCGTCGGTCGGTACCAACGAAACACGGACTAATCGGGCGTTAGTATCCCTAGTCCAAAGTGACATACACTAAAGGGTAGTGTAGTCAGAAAAAAGAAAAAACAGAATGTGGAGGTAAGATAACGTCAATGAGAAGAAGTGGTGGAAGTGAGGTGCAAGTTTCCTTTAGCGACAAGTTGCAAGTTTTGAAAAGATTTTTCTTTTTTTTTTATGTAAGAGTTTTGCAAAGAGATTTTTGAAAAGAGACTTGTGACACAAATGCTATCAACCGCACATGCACAATCAGGCCTAGATCTAGGGTCACCTAGGTCTGCTAGACAGCTCCTAACTAGGGCTAGAAATAGGACCTCAATCCGCCTCTTCACCGTCAATTGCGGCCAGGTAAGTGAGAAGGAACCACTGTAGTGGGACTAATTAATAACCACTAGCCTAGACACACTTGCCTAGACACCGCAAAGTCAGTCAGGATAAACGGTCGATGCCTATACTAGTCCTTTTTCCTATTGAGCTCGACGTCCTTAGGGCTGAGTCTAGTATTTTTTAATTAATTGTGGTCAATGCAAATGCTTTAAATGTTTTCTGGGGTCCTGGGAAGGGTGAAGAAATCCCCACCCAATCTGAGTTTGGTCAATTAGCCCCTTAAAGTCCGATTAAATTATGCAAAACATTAAATTCACTTGCAATCAAATTTTTTTAGCGCGGCGCAAAGAAACCTGCAGAAAATCTGTTTTTTAGAAGGGGGAAGAAAAGATTTTTAGCGCAAAGAAATCCTGCAGAAAATTTTCATAAAAGATATATGGGGGTTGACAGAGGAGAGAGGAAGAAAACAAACCATGCAATTTTTACGCAGAGAGGCCAACAGAACGCCGCGGAACCGCGGTTTTGATGGGGTATATGCGGCGGAACCGCGGTCTCTTGGGGGGTTCAGGTCTCCAGAAAATTTTTATGGCTCTGTTGTGTCAATCCACCTCTGTTCCGATGTGCACTTTTCTGATTTGTCTTCTGTAAAATTCCAGATCCGCGATTCTTCGCTGTTCCTGCAAGATTCAAAAGATAAACCCTTCAAACAGATCAAAATTGATAATTTTTTTTTTCGATTTTCAGATTTTTATAATTTTTAAAATTTATATCAACCCGAAATCACACAAAAGAAATTTTACGCCATCCCCGGCAACGGCGCCATTTGATTAGTCCAAAAATACTTGTTAACCGTAATCAGAAACGGCGTCGCTTTGCAGCTAGCCGGTGAATACGGGTCGATCCACAGAGATGTGTAATTTTCTTAATGTGTTTTTTTACGAGTTGATTCCAAATGTTGTTTGGATTGATTTATTAAATCTAAAAAAAACTAGATCTATCAATAAACTAAATTAATCTAAATTAAAGTTTTGCTAGGGTTAGGCTTAGGGGAAGTTGGGAGATTAAAGGTTTCCTCACCGCTTTCAATGCCTTATTTTAGATCTATTAGATGTTATGGTAATTATCAATAAAGTGGATTAGAATCTTTTGGGAAGATATTTCTTCCTCTAGATTCTTGTCCTTCCTTTATCGATCCTGACCCTAACCTCCATGGAAAACACGCGCAACCGGTCCTTTATACTACGGTGTCACCATTACCTCGAGGGATAAGGTGCCGTAGGGAGCGGTGTGTGCGTGCATGCATGGAGTTCTAATTCTTAGGTGTGAATGGCATGAAAGGGGTGAGAGATCTCATCTCTCAAACCTTTCCCTAAGGCTAACCCTAACAAGCGAGGAGATTACTCGCTCATTAGGGGATTAAAAGACATTCTAAATTAAAAAAAAAGAATTAAAGCGAAGAAATAAAATTAACTTACTAATTTTTATTGATGGCTCCCTCCAAACAATAATGCAGAACAGATCTGAATTTGTGAAATGAAAAGAGGCATAGGGTTTACAATCTTTTGATTACAATTTATAAGTAAACAGGGAAATTTAGGGTTACGGGATTCGCACATGTGCAATTACAGATATGCCCACGAAAAATCCCAACTCTCGCACCGACGCACCGACACCCAAAGTTTGCGCCGACACGGGCTTTAAATGGCCGCGGAACCGCGGCATGGGGGTGGTTTGGGCCGCGGTTCCGCGGCCCTTTGGTGGGATCATCTCACCATCTTTTCTGGTCTTCATTGTAGTTATCTGGGCTTGTTATTTCTTCATTTCATTTCTCTGTTTGGCTTCTTATTCTTCTCCAGATCTTTCAGTGAAAAACACATAGCGATCTTTTAACCGTTTGCCTTGACATTTTGGACCTTGTACTGTTCTTCGTCTAGGCTTGACTAGGATCCTTCTACTTGTGGGTCAAAAGTCTCTCTTTTGTATCATCTTTTGTCTTTTCTCACCGTCTTCGCTCCAAGAGCCTGTATCCTGTAATATGCAACAAACGTGCGTCAAGAGTACCTGTTTATTTATAAAACGAATAAAAATGGGGAGTACAATAATGCAATATTATAGTATGAACAGTGGACAAGTAGCTTATGTCTATTTATAGACTAAAGCAGATATAACGGAGATAGATCATCTATTTTTGATGCGACAGCCATAGGTTTTGACTTCATCAGAATAGGAGATGGATATGTTAAGAAGGTAGTAGGGTGTGATGTCCTGGTATTTGGATGACATGCACTTTATAGGAAGTAAAACTCCTATCCTACAATCGGTTATACTGTGGTGGTCACACAGTAGTTTCTCCACATAAGATATGAATATAATATCAGGCATTCTGGTCACTAGATCTATGTTTTTAGATCTAGATTTGGGAAGTGTCCCAATCTGGGCACTTAGACAGCATTCTAAAGGTGTTTTAGAATGGACGACTCCTGGCATGGTGGTGTACCTGCAGATGATGGAGTCACCCTCTCTAAAGGTGTCTTACAGACTAAAGAGGAGAGGGATGTGCATGATTGGTATATCACTTGCTTAGGCAATTGAGTCAATCATGAGATGTCAAGTACCACACCAGATGTTGTTTTTGCACTAGATGCAATAAGTTGAGATATTAATCCAATCCTGGAGAAACGTTCGGAAGCAGTTTTAGAACATAAGTGGATGTTTTATGGATTTGATAACGGCAGCCTCCTTCGGGAGACAGTTATCATTCCAGGCTTCCAAGGTGACATGGATGACAGAGTGATTGTCAGAGTTTTACTTTTCCCTCTGACGAGGGGCAGTAGTTTGGACAGGTGGTCCAAGCGGATACTGAGGGAGGCGTGGCGCAGGATACTGATTAAATTCAGTTGACGATACAGTCTAAGAAGTTTGCTGGATTTGGAGTTCATTTGTGAACTGGGTCCCATCAGATATCCAGACATATTCTAAGACAGGTATTGCTCATTTCGGGTGATGGCTTTCTCCCCGAACTAGAGATTAAGAGAGACATAAAAAGAAACATTAGAGTGGATCCACTCACTGAGGCTATTTCTCGAACGCAATAGTTTTACAAATGAGCTTTGTGATATTGATTAGTAGAGGAGTTGGGTGTTCGGTATCACACGGGCTGTGAGTATGCGATATCGCAATAATTAGACTTAAGTGCAAGTGGGAGATTGTTGGATATAGTGCCCTCAAAGTCAATTATTGGATCGCAGGCACGTGATTGCAATGATTGAGAGATGGCCTATACCGGTATGACAGTCTTACTCTAGATGATAGTATGCTATCTGGTTTGTCTTTATCATTGTGTACATGTTTCAGGTGACATTACAGATCACTATTACTCGTTGATAGAGCCCATAGGATTCTTGCTTGACTACCAGCAGTATGATGGCGATCATATACGTGAGAGTTGGGTAGTCTATAAGCACATCCTTAAAGTGTCCCTAGTCGTGGGAGTTTCGAGACTGGGCATCGATACTCCGATAGTAGACTAGTGTATACGGATCGAGACCCCGACGAGGGGCGATGGCCGGTCTCACAAGCCATTGGTGTCAGTTGGTTCATGATTGTAAAAGATTTCGGATTGTGTTTATCTAATCAAATAGTCCCCGGCAACGGCGCCATTTGATTGAAACGAATTCTTGATGTGTAGTATGAAATTGTAAAGAAATCACAATCAAAAATTATTTGACCGCAATCAACTACGGTGTCGGATGTAGATTGTTAGTGAGTGCGGATCGTCCACAGGGAAAGTGTAATCGTTCGTCTTTTCGAATTTAGATGAGTCGAAACTTTAAAGAAAAGAAAACAAACAATTCATGATTTAAATTTTGTATTTCAAGAAAAAGAAAATATCTAGATCTAATAACAAGAAAAGATAGAATCAAGAATTTATAGTTTGTTGATTTTTCCAAACCAAATATCAAGAATCGAAATGAGGCTCGTAGGAATCGATCGGATCTATAGATGTGATGTAATCTTAGAATTACGTATTCTTATCCTTCGATGAATTGATACTAGATCGATGATGATCGATGAGAATTAGAGACTTCTTGTGAAACTAGGATTTCATCTTATCTCTTGTTCTTTCATTGATATCATTCATATTCTAGCCTCTAGTAAATTCAAGAAACGATCGTAGATCCCTAATTTCGAGCGATCACAATCAAGAAAGCATCGCTACGAAACTAGGTCATCGATTCTTGAACTTGCTAGGGTTTACAAAACTCGTAGGACTTAAAAATCGTATAAAGATTTGTTACATCATCATTCTACAATCGTCTCGACTCCTTCACGAGCGGAGTTTTACTCAAACATCACAACAAGAACAACAATTACAAATTGAGATCTAATCATGATGCAAGAATTAAAAGAAAGCGAGATTAAAGAAATTCACCTTTTATTTATATCAACAATTTAGTTACATTCGCTCAAGAACTACAAGAGGAAGAACTTGATCGTCGACTTGGCTTCGCTCGTCTCCGTGGATCGCGGATCGGCTTGGATCACTTGCCCGATTGAAGATCGGCTCGGCTCCTAAAAGGTTGAAGGCTTCTCACTTGATTTGGTACTCAAGATCTTGGATTTGGAGGGGAATTAGGGTTAGGGTTTCGCACAAGCCTTGTCACGAGACTTGTGGAAGAAAATGGTGTAGAATGAACAACCTCATCCCTTAGATCTAGGTTCCTATTTATAGCCATCAAAACCCTAGATCTAGGATTTGAATTTTTAGTTTCCCTCCAAAAGTTTGTTAGATGAAATTTAAATTTCCCTCCAAAAGTTTGTTAAATGAAATTCAAATTTCCCTCCAAAAGTTGGTTGAGTGAAATTCAAATTTCCCTCCAAAAGTTAGTTGAGTGAAATTCAAATTTCCCTCCAAAAGTTTGTTGAGTGAAATTCAAATTTCCCTCCAAAAGTTAATTTGAATTTCCCTCCAAAAGTTTGTTGGATGAAATTTAAATTTCCCTCCAAAAGTGAACAACTTTTCCCTCCAAAAGTTTGTTGGATGAAATTTAAATTTCCCTCCAAAAGTGAACAACTTTTCCCTCCAAAATGAACAACTTTTCCCTCCAAAATGAACTACCTCATTTGAATTTGAATTTTCCCTCCAAAATGAACAACTTTTCCCTCCAAAATGAACTACCTCATTTGAATTTGAATTTTCCCTCCAAAATGAACCACCTCATTTGAATTTTCCCTCAAAAATGAGATTGTTAGAAAGAATCTTCTAGAAAAAGTTTGTTGGAAGGAATATTCTAGAATGAGGTTGTTACAAGGAGGCTTCTAGAAAAATGTTGTTATAAGGAGGCTTCTAGAAGAAGGTTGTTGGAGAGAGCTTTCTTGAAGAAGATTGTTATAAGGAGGCTTCTAGAAGAAGTTAGTTGGAGGGAGGCTTCTAGAACTAGGTTGTTAGGCCGAGCCTTCTAGATGAAGCCACGTGGAGTTTCTGGAGAGTTCAGGAAGCTTTGCCGTTAGAAATAAGCACATGAGGAAAATCTGCTTCTCTGCTGACGTCATCATGCCACGGATCCGCGGCGGGAAGCGCCCATTGGCCTTGAATAAATTTCTGGAATTTTACTGCCAGATCACCAGACTTAGACTTGGTGTAATTTTGATCAGCACTTTTGACAATTTGTCTTGGTTTCTGGAATTTCCTGCACAGACTTCGAAACAAGTGTTGAGCAAATACAGAAATGATGCGATGCCATGAAATGCGGTCAATTTCCCTTAAAGTGTCGGTTTTAAAAGTCTAATACATGAAATCTAATATTTTACGACCGATTTGCTAATATGTGAAATATGAATACCGAACACTTCTAAATGTATGCAAAAGATGGGGAAATTGCCGTGTTAAAAATACATTATTTTCGACTGATCAAATACCCCCAAACTTAATTTCGATCGTCTCGAGCGAATGTTTTATTAAAAAGAGAAGGAGAAAATAAAGAAAGAGAAAAACTAACTAGCACACTTTCGTAGGCAACACGATTGCACTGAGCACGTGCAACAAGCCTTTAAACCTCTAGGTGTCCCTAGTAGGAGGAGTGTTGTCTCCTGAGGGTTTTCAGCGGATTGCACCCACAAAATCCAATAATAAAAGCAAGATCATGAATATTACATTTAAAGAAAAGAATTGTAAAAGAAAAGCTTCGAAAATTAGGGTTTTCAACTAAGCTAGCTTTTCGGTTGTCATGAGCCCTATCTTAATGGTCATGAAAAGATATTAGAAATCACGTCCTCCCTCAATAAAACATCGTCTTATTCTTCATTCCTATCTTTATTCCAAAACATCGATCATATAACCCTGCGTGTGTGTAAAGACATCTCTACACCCGGAGAATTCAATTCAAGCTATCATACTCTTGCCTATCAGCCTCAGTGTATATATATATATATATTTTTTTCTCGATGAGCTCACACACTTTCATGCGACCGTTAATACTTCTTGAGGTACTAACCGACCGATTACTTATGTGCTTGCTTATTTGGTGTATTTTCCTAATCTTGCACCACCTTAGGTATAGCAGTGACTCCCAGACCAGTTGGCCTTAGGGCACTAGATGAAGAGGCACCCTCGCTATATATTTTTTTATTTCCCTTGGTGATAACAAAACCAGTGTCCATTTTTCTCACCAATTTTTTTTTTCCATACTTTTGGCTTTAAGACAAGAGCATTTCAAGGTATCCTCTACTATCCCAGGCTTTAAGATGTGTGTAAGTGCGAATAGCAGGGTAGCAACGTTCAAAATGTTTGGCTTCCAGAATAGAAACTATTTTTCAGACTTATTTTTATCCTCAGATTAGTGACGTCCTTCATCTTACTAACCCTTGGGACAACGGCTCATAACTACTTATTACTAGTTCGTATAAGAAAACTTCTAATTTTCTTAGTTTTCTTAAATTTTTCTAATCTCATGGATGTAATTTTTCACTATCTAAACTTTTATTATCTTATTTATATACAAAAAATATTTTTATAGTTTTGAAAATTTTTAAATTTTTATGGGTTTTCGAAAATGTTTTGTGCTTATGCAAATGATATGCAAATGATGCGAAAATAAGCACAAACCTCCCCCAAACTTGTTTTCAACAGTGTCCTCACTGTTGCCTTCTGTTAAATCTCGAAAAACCTGTAAGCTTGGGAGGAATTTATTAGTGGGGGCAAAATATTTAAGTGAAGATCCTCCCCCAAACTTATTTTTGGCTCAAAATTTTGTAAAATTTTTTCTTTTCAAGAGCCAGAAAAATATATCCCCCCCAAACTTATGCAATGTTAAGCTTTGAAAATCACAAGTGGGGGTCAAAAATCATTGGTCGATGCCAAGCTTTGCAAAGACCAAATGTCAACACCAACCATTCAAAAATTTTATCAATGCAGTGCTCTGGTTGGTGGAAGAAGAAGTGGGGAAAGGTTAAGTGGTGGAAGAGAGTGTGTGTGTGTCTCATATTGGAGAGACGATACAGTGTATGTGATGGATAACTCGCATTCTTTTTACAATTCAGAAGAAGGGGTGGAGGTTCAATTTCATTGATTGGGACATGATTCATCTCAACACCCGTGTTATTCAAAAATGCGAGTTCATCAGCGAAGATTTCCTCAAAAGTTCCATCTATACCCCGAGAAATAATGTCATCACAAAGTGCGGGGTGATCTTCAGACTCTAAGAACAGTTCATAATCAGTGTTAATTGTTGACCCGGACATCTCGGTGGAAGAGTCCGTATGTGTATGATACATAGTTGGGTCAAACAATAACGTATGAAAAGAGTCAAGATCGATATCAGGAGGATCATCAAATTCGCTGCTGTCGACATCCATTAAGTCGACAGAACAGACCTGAGCAGTAGGTTCAGAGGGTACACTTCCTAACTTGTAAATGATCGGTTCTATTGACCTATTCCCGAAAGATAGGGTCATAGAACCGTTACGACAGTTGATAATAGCATTGGAAGTGGCAAAAAAGGGGTGACCTAAAATCACCGGAATTTGATTCCGTGGGTTCGCTACAGGCTGTGTATCAAGTACAATAAAATCCACAGGAAATACAAATTCCCCGATTTTTATTAACACATCCTCCAGTTTACCCCTAGGTTTGGTGATTGATCGGTCAGCCATCTGGAGAGTTATGCTCGAAGGCTTTAACACTCCGATACCTAGTTGCTCATAAACCGAGTAAGGAAGCAAGTTAACACTAGCGCCAAGGTCAAGTAACGCACGGTTGATGTGTTTCTCCCCAATAAAAATGGAAATAGTAGGACAGCCAGGGTCCTTACGTTTCCGTGGTAATTGTTGGGGAAAAGCCGTGTCTACAGTACTCGACATGAAGATTTTTTTAGGCACTTGAGTCTTCCTCTTCCTAGTGCACAAGTTCTTAAGAGTTTTTGCATAGGACGGAACTTGTTGAATAGCATCTAGGAGAGGGATGTTGATGTTAACTTCCTTAAACATGTCCACAATCTTCTCCATTTGGGCATCATGTTTCTTGGGCCTCAACCTATTTGGAAATAGAGCTCTATCAATAAGTGTTGGGTCCAACATTTGTGGAGAAGTTTGTGGGGGTGGAAAAGATGAGGTGGGTGGAGGGTTCGAGCCTTTGGGAACACGGAGAATAGGCTCGGAAGAAGAAGGTAAGTTAGACGAAATAGGGTAAGAAGTAGAAGTGTGAGTGGAAGTGGAAGTGGAAGCCGGGGTGTTAATGATCAATTCATCATTATCAATTTGTTTACCCACATGATTGTCTAGCACTCTTCCAGATCTCAACGTTGTAAAAGCGTCCACATTAGTGTAATGTGAAGGTCTAGGATCAGGTACGGGTTGAGATGGAAGATCCCCTTTTTCTCTAGCACTTATTTCGGCTGTTATTTGTTCAATTTGTGCTTCCATTGATTTGATATTCTCATTTTGAGTGAGAATGATCTTTATCATATTATCGATGGAAGATTGAAAACTTGCCGACTCTTGGATGGATTGTTTCATGAAAGTAACCAAGGTTTGCACCAGTGCAGAGATATTATCAGTACCGGCCAATTGCAAAGAGTTTTCATGTAGTGCAAAAGTGTTGGCAGGATTTTGAAAATTTTGCGGTTGGAAGGGGTGCTGACTCAATTGAAGTGGTGGTTGCTGTTGTGATGGAGGGACCGTTTGAAAATTGTTTAGGATTGGAACCGTGTTTTGAGATTGTGATTGGTTCCAAGCAAAGTTCGGGTGATTCCTCCAATCTTGATTATATGAGGAAGAAGAGGGATAGTTTCCAGGTCCTTGCTGAAGTGAAGTATTAGTGTGACCTTGAAACGGTACATTGAAAGGACATTCTTCCGTCAAATGTGAAGGGTTTGAACAGCAGCCACACACGGTTTTGGGAAGTGTGGATTGGTTTAGGGAGGCTGAAGAGATTTTATTTTTTATAGCGTCGAGTTTCCTTTGTATTTCGTCCATTTCGGCTTTCAAGGTGACGGAAACATCGAGCTGATTGACATCTTCCCTAGGTGGTGGTGGTCTAACACTTTCCCATTGTGATGTGTTTTGAGCTAAATCTTCTAAGTATTTCCAAGCTTCACCATCATCTTTAGATAGGAATTGGCAATGACACATGGTTTCAAGCATCTGTCTAGTAGTGAGATCAATACCCTCATAGATAATTCGACACAAATCCCATCTGGGGATTCCGTGATGAGGGCATTGGATAAGAAGATCCTTGAATCGTTCAAAGCATTTCCAAAATGGTTCATTGGGAAGTTGGGTAAATTTAGAGATTTCGCTCCGAACACGGGCGGTCTTGTGATTGGGATAAAATTTCTTAAGGAATGCTGCAACGAATTCGTCCCATGTTGAAATAGAATGTGCGGGTGTGATGTAAAGCCACTTCTCGGCTAAATCGCACAAAGTGAATAGGAGAAGACGTAAACGCAGAGCATCCAAAGACAGTTGTGAATTCCCCATCAAAGCACATACGTTTTCAAATTTGGAAATAAACATGTATGCGTTTTCAGAATCAAGACCGTGAAATTTGGGTAATAGTTTGATGAATTGGGGGTTGATTTCAAAATTTCCCCCGATGGCAGGTGGTATAGAAAGACAGGTGGGAAGGGTAACACGTGTAGGATAGCATCTCTCTTGGAGAGAAATGCGTGGAAGATTCTGCGCACCTGCGGGCGGTGGCAGAGTAGTGTTAAAGTTTGATGGATTTGGGTCCATCACGGGTGTGGTGGGTGGTGGGGGAGAAGATGAAGAATTACCGACTCTGGGGTCGATAAAAGAAACGCGGACAAGACGGGAAATGGAATCCCGTGTCCAGCCTAACATTGTGCTAAATGGTTGTAGCACAAGTGGCAGCGTTGGTATAATTAGAGGAAATGATGTATGCGGTGTTTGTTTTGAAAAGATACGGATTTTTTTGAAAAATATGATGCAACAAAACAAATGCAACACACAAACCCTAGAATCTAGTGGTCACCTAGGTCAAACTCTAGACCGCTCCTAACTGCCAAAAGACAAGTCGCAGGATAAATCCTCCACTGCCTCTTTGTCTCCCTGTGGCCGGATAAGTGCCAGGTAAGTGGGAAGGAACCACCACTACAGTGGGCCTAATTAAAAACCACTAGCCTTAGACACACTCGCCTTAGGCACCACAAGAAAACGCGGATAAGCAATGAATTACCCACGGCCTTCTCTTGTCCTAATTGAGCGCGACGGTCCTTAGAGTCAACTCTAGATTTCTTTTAATTAATGAGGGTAAATGAGGATGCAAGTTTTGCGATTTTCGGGGCCTAGGAAGGGTAATGAAATCCCCACCTAATTTGGATTTGGTCGTGCCCCTTAAATTCCGTATTAATATGCAACAACCACAAGAATCAAAAACACGCACAAATTTTATTTTGCTTTTGCGCGCAGCGATTTATTTGCAAAGAAACCTGCAGTAAAATTGTTATTGGAGCAGATGAGGTAAGAGATAAGAAAGTGAGAAAGTTACAGAGAAAAATTGGTGCAGTGAACAGTCACTACAGGCGCGGATCCGCCGCGGATTAGGGTTATTTGCCGCGGATGAGCGGTCCTATCAAGGAATCACTGCACCAAAATTTTAGGATTGGTTTCTGTTCACCTCAGGAGCTCTCTGGATGTTTCAGAAAAAATTTTCCACAGCTCCAATGATTCCAGATTTCCTCGCAATCAAATCACAAAACACGTATTAGTGTTTGCACGAATTTTGATCACAAAATTTAAATGGAATAAAATTTTCAACTCAAATTTCAAAATACGAACTATTAGCGCACTATCCCCGGCAACGGCGCCATTTGATTGTAAAAGATTTCGGATTGTGTTTATCTAATCAAATAGTCCCCGGCAACGGCGCCATTTGATTGAAACGAATTCTTGATGTGTAGTATGAAATTGTAAAGAAATCACAATCAAAAATTATTTGACCGCAATCAACTACGGTGTCGGATGTAGATTGTTAGTGAGTGCGGATCGTCCATAGGGAAAGTGTAATCGTTCGTCTTTTCGAATTTAGATGAGTCGAAACTTTAAAGAAAAGAAAACAAACAATTCATGATTTAAATTTTGTATTTCAAGAAAAAGAAAATATCTAGATCTAATAACAAGAAAAGATAGAATCAAGAATTTATAGTTTGTTGATTTTTCCAAACCAAATATCAAGAATCGAAATGAGGCTCGTAGGAATCGATCGGATCTATAGATGTGATGTAATCTTAGAATTACGTATTCTTATCCTTCGATGAATTGATACTAGATCGATGATGATCGATGAGAATTAGAGACTTCTTGTGAAACTAGGATTTCATCTTATCTCTTGTTCTTTCATTGATATCATTCATATTCTAGCCTCTAGTAAATTCAAGAAACGATCGTAGATCCCTAATTTCGAGCGATCACAATCAAGAAAGCATCGCTACGAAACTAGGTCATCGATTCTTGAACTTGCTAGGGTTTACAAAACTCGTAGGACTTAAAAATCGTATAAAGATTTGTTACATCATCATTCTACAATCGTCTCGACTCCTTCACGAGCGGAGTTTTACTCAAACATCACAACAAGAACAACAATTACAAATTGAGATCTAATCATGATGCAAGAATTAAAAGAAAGCGAGATTAAAGAAATTCACCTTTTATTTATATCAACAATTTAGTTACATTCGCTCAAGAACTACAAGAGGAAGAACTTGATCGTCGACTTGGCTTCGCTCGTCTCCGTGGATCGCGGATCGGCTTGGATCACTTGCCCGATTGAAGATCGGCTCGGCTCCTAAAAGGTTGAAGGCTTCTCACTTGATTTGGTACTCAAGATCTTGGATTTGGAGGGGAATTAGGGTTAGGATTTCGCACAAGCCTTGTCACGAGACTTGTGGAAGAAAATGGTGTAGAATGAACAACCTCATCCCTTAGATCTAGGTTCCTATTTATAGCCATCAAAACCCTAGATCTAGGATTTGAATTTTTAGTTTCCCTCCAAAAGTTTGTTAGATGAAATTTAAATTTCCCTCCAAAAGTTGGTTGAGTGAAATTCAAATTTCCCTCCAAAAGTTAGTTGAGTGAAATTCAAATTTCCCTCCAAAAGTTTGTTGAGTGAAATTTGAATTTCCCTCCAAAAGTTAATTTGAATTTCCCTCCAAAAGTTTGTTGGATGAAATTTAAATTTCCCTCCAAAAGTGAACAACTTTTCCTTCCAAAAGTTTGTTGGATGAAATTTAAATTTCCCTCCAAAAGTGAACAACTTTTCCCTCCAAAATGAACAACTTTTCCCTCCAAAATGAACTACCTCATTTGAATTTGAATTTTCCCTCCAAAATGAACAACTTTTCCCTCCAAAATGAACTACCTCATTTGAATTTGAATTTTCCCTCCAAAATGAACCACCTCATTTGAATTTTCCCTCCAAAATGAGATTGTTAGAAAGAATCTTCTAGAAAAAGTTTGTTGGAAGGAATATTCTAGAATGAGGTTGTTACAAGGAGGCTTCTAGAAAAATGTTGTTATAAGGAGGCTTCTAGAAGAAGGTTGTTGGAGAGAGCTTTCTTGAAGAAGATTGTTATAAGGAGGCTTCTAGAAGAAGTTAGTTGGAGGGAGGCTTCTAGAACTAGGTTGTTAGGCCGAGCCTTCTAGATGAAGCCACGTGGAGTTTCTGGAGAGTTCTGAAAGCTTTGCCGTTAGAAATAAGCACATGAGGAAAATCTGCTTCTCTGCTGACGTCATCATGCCACGGATCCGCGGCGGGAAGCGCCCATTGGCCTTGAATAAATTTCTGGAATTTTACTGCCAGATCACCAGACTTAGACTTGGTGTAATTTTGATCAGCACTTTTGACAATTTGGCTTGGTTTCTGGAATTTCCTGCACAGACTTCGAAACAAGTGTTGCGCAAATACAGAAATGATGCGATGCCATGAAATGCGGTCAATTTCCCTTAAAGTGTCGGTTTTAAAAGTCTAATACATGAAATCTAATATTTTACGACCGATTTTCTAATATGTGAAATATGAATACCGAACACTTCTAAATGTATGCAAAAGATGGGGAAATTGCCGTGTTAAAAATACATTATTTTCGACTGATCAGTTCACCTAAGATAGTATACAGGTGCTCATTGGGTTATGTGTACACCGAAAGGACTCACAGGGGCACTGTTGATTGGTACTATACCTATCGTTAGGAGCAGTTCTCAGGTGACATGAGTACAGCTTAGTCCGTTGACTTGACACTGCTAATTTGCCTCAAGTGTGTTCCCACTGTTCTTTGATTGCTACCCTACCACGGCTCAAAGGAGTCCTGCAAACAGGTAGTAGTTGGGTGCAGTCCCGAAGCACTTGG
Organism: Agapanthus africanus; assembly: GCA_030015575.1. Classification (NCBI taxonomy): domain Eukaryota; kingdom Viridiplantae; phylum Streptophyta; class Magnoliopsida; order Asparagales; family Amaryllidaceae; genus Agapanthus; species Agapanthus africanus. Next base: position 821,261,281 of record CM057338.1, on the reverse strand, counting down.
AGGCAGTGGCGGTTAGATAGGATTCGTCTCTCCCGGTATTGGGGTTGATATCGCGCTGTGATTAGGAGAGCCATTACACAAAGTCCTTGGCCAAGGCAAGTGATATTTACTGGTAGGTATTCCAGTAGTTTCTCAAGGAGTTATGGGCTACACTCCGGCACGACTTATACCGCTATTGGGGGTCTAACGTTTACCATCCCCCTAGGCCCGATATGCGATACTCATAGATGAACAGACCAGACTGTACGGAGATTGTCACAGATAGGCTCAGTAGGGTTTCAGGATGAGTTTGCTCGTCAGCCTCCCTTTTGCTCAATACCTGGGCAGCCGTTATGTACAGCTAGTACCACTGACGTGCTTGTGGTTAAACCCACTGCCAGTGTATTGACGAGTCTTTAGAGTCCCCCAAAGAAAGTTTCCCTAGTTCGGGCGAAACGTTGTAGAGGTCGTATGGTTTTATGGCAGGGTTTGATCATATACGTGCACTTGTGCACGGATCATGATCGGACGGATCATACTAGTGGGTTTTGGTTTAAGCCGGATCCTAGTATTAGATTGTTGGATTACTTTCGTCTCGTAGTATTCGTATTCAGTCGGAATACAGATGCAGGTATGTATATACAGATGAGGGGTATTCTTGTGATCCATCACGAGTTTACTTTAGTTGATGCCATTTCTTTTTGTTGGATTAAACATTTAGTTTAATGTTTAGTGGAGGAAAATGTGAGTGCAAGTTTTGTCCATATGCATCATTTCATGTCACATGTACATGGTGACTCATGGTCTTGGTTCATGTGACCATTTATTGTGACATGGATTGATTTCTTGAGATTTTGTTTGTTTGTGTGGGATATTTTAGAGAGAGAGGGCTGTTTTGTTATGGCATGGGATTATTCTTGAGGATATATATGAGCTCTCAAAATATCTCACACAAGACATAAGCCTTTTTCTTCACTTGCTTCTCTTTCTTGAGCTCACCTTTTCCTCCATGGGCATCTTCTTCAACCTCCACCCATCCCTCTCATGAGTTGAGAATCCATGGGTGTTTTGAGACAAAGTAATCACACACTATCTCTACTTCACCTTGGACATGTCGGCTAGCAAACTTCATGTCCGAGTTGCTTCGGTTTTGAAGCGGGAGCCCGTATAAAGAATCTTAGATGTGGTGCCATTTCGACGAGCGAGATCGGAGAGCGAACTTCGTTGGAGCAGCCGCGAGGAGCTTAGGATGGTGGCTAAAGACCGAAGGACACGGATCGATCGGTATAGCCATTCTAACATCTTTGTAGTTAACTAGTATAGGGTTAATGGAACGATCCGGGTGAAAGACTGTGTTAGCGCCAGTTTATAAAAGTTTTTGTTCCGCGTTTGCTCTCGGATTGACGGCCGGGGCGTGATTGTTGTGAGATTTTATGATCAAAGAATTGTTAACCGCAATCAAGAACGGCGTCGCTTGGTAGCTAGCCGGTGAGTACGGGTCGGTCCACAGGGATTTTATGTATTTTCTATTTGTTCTAACGAGTTAATTCCAAATGGTGTTGGATTGAATATCACTAAAAAACTGAAATGAGTTTGATTAGGATTAAAATCTTGCTAGGGTTAGGTTTAGGTTAAGTTTGGAAATTCAATATTTCTCACCGCTTTCTATGCCCTAATTAAGATCTATTTAGGTGTTAAGGTAATAGTTAACAAAGGGGATTAGTACCATCGGGAAGAAACTATGTTTCTTCCTCTAGGTCCTTGTCCGTCCTTTCTTAATTCTTACCCTAACCTCTATGGAAAACATACGCAACCGCTCTTTTAAACTACGGTATCACCGCTACCTCGTTGGATAGGGTGCCGTAGTGAGCGGTGTGTGTATGTATGCATAGAGTCCTATAAAAATATGCGATGGGCAAGAAAGGGGTGAGAGATTTTCATCTCTCAAAGCTTTCCTATTCCTAACCCTAACAAGTGAGGAACTACTCACTCATTAGGGAATTGATAAAAAGAGGCATTTTTTATGATTGTTTTTAATAACCTAATTATCTAAACTACGGCAATTAAATAAAAGTTATAACTAGGGCAGATAAAGAAAATCTATACTAAGGCAGAAAAGAAAATTAACTAGGGCAAGGTAAGGAAAAAGACTTACTTTATTTGATGCACTCTTCAAAACATTACAAGAATTAAAATTCTGAAATTGATAATTAAAAATTGGCACAAGAAGAGGCATGCTCCAAAAAGAGCATTAGGGTTTCTATTTATAGATCATAGAAACCCTAGGGTTACATCCGATCCCTATCTGCATTTACAAATTTACCCTAAGGAGCCTAGTTAACGCACCGCCACACCGACTTTTTTGTAGCACCGACACGCGCTCATCATGGCCGCGGAACCGTGGCCAAAAGCCCTGTTTGGCCGCGGTTCCGCGGCCAAAAGGAGGGGATTTTGGCTGGGTTTTTCTGGGTTTCTTTCTGTTGCTTTTTACTTGGCTTTTCTTTACTTGGTTCTTCAGAATGTCTTCTAGTCTTTGTTGGATATAGTGCCCTCAAAGTCAATTATTGGATCGCAGGTACGTGATTGCAATGATTGAGGCAGGACCTATACCGATATGACAGTCTTGCTCGAGATGATAGTATGCTATCTGGTTTGTCTTTATCATCGTATACATGCTTTAGTTCACTATTGCATGATGATAGAGCCCATAGGATTCTTGCTTGACTGCCAGCAGTATGATGACGATCATATACGTGGGAGCTGGGGTCTATAAGCACATCCTTAAAGTGTCCCTAGTCGTGGGAGTTTCGAGACAGGGCATCGATACTCCAGAGTAGACTAGTGTATACAGTTGAGACCCCGACGAAGGGCGGTGGCCGGTCTCACAAGCCATTGGTGTCAGTAGGTTCACCTAAGATGTATACAGGTGCTCATTGGGTTATGAGTACACCGGACAGGACTCGCTGGGAACATGCTAGTTGGTATTATACATATCGTCAGATAGCAGTTCCCTGGTGACATGTGTACAGGTTAGTTTGTCGACCTGAGATCGTCATTTATCTCGTGTGAGTTCCCACCGTGCTTTGATTTATACCCTACCACGGCTCAAAGGAGTCGTGCAAACAGGTATTTTTTGGGTACAGTCCCGAGCCACATGGAGGCAGTGTGCGGATCGTCGGGGATTCGTCTCTCCCGGTATTGGGGGTTGATGTCGCACAGTGCACGGGTGGCCATCACTAGAAATCCTCGGCCGAGGTAGTGGAGAATTACTGATTTGGATCAGTAGTTTCTCAGGTGGTGATGGGCTCCATACCTACACGATTTATCGCGTTATTAGGGGTCTGACTTTATCCACCCCCTAGACTCGATATGCGATACTCTTTAGACGAACGGACTGGACTGTACGGATATTGTCACTGTTAGGCTCAGTAGGGTTTATGGATGAGTTCGCTCGTCAGCTTCCCTTCCAATCAATACATAGGCAACCGTTACGTACAGCTTGTACCTCTGACGTGCTAGAGGTTATACCCAGTGCCAGTGTGTTGCTGAGTCATTAGAGTCCCCCACAGACAGTTTCCCAAGTTCGGGCGAAACGTTGTAGAGGCCGTATGGTTTTATGGCAAGGTTCGGAAAACGCACGTGCGTTTTCGCACGTGTCATATTTCGGGCAGATAATACTGGTCGGCTTTGGTTTAATCTGGATCCGAGTATTATGCTGTGTAGATATAATATCTTTGTCTCAGTTGCATTTGTATTCGGTCGTAATACAAATGCGGATATGTTTATACTGATACGGGGTTATCCTGAAATTCGTTTCAGGATCACTTTTGGAAGTTGCCAGTTTCCAGTTTTCTATCGCCCGTCTTTAACATTCGGTTAAAGACGGATTTATCTTTTCGTCACTTGGGTGAGTCATGAGGGTGATGTGTGTGGAAGCTTCTAGAAGTTGGTGACTAGGATTAGTGATTCATTGTATGCATTAATGGATGAATGACTAGGTTAAATGAGTCACCATTTGCATTAATGTGGTTTTGTTTGCATGAAAGATATTTGCTTAAGATCTTTTGCTTATGGTCACCATTTTTCCTCCTACACTCACCCCCTCCCTTTTATTTAGTGGCCGGCCCATTCTTGTGGGAGATGATGGATTTTCATTTGGGAAATTATGATAGTTATTTGGTTCATGGAAATTAGAATAGAAAAGTTTCTCATTTCATATCGATCCAAAAGGCAACTTCATTAACCGTTCGTCCATAGCCTTGGACGTAACGAGACAAAGTGTTCTACTCATTCTCTACATCATCTTGGTCATCTCTTTTAGTAAACTTGATGATCGAGTTGCCTCGGTTCAGAGGCGGGAGCCCGTTTAAAGATCCGTCGACGTGGTGCCACCTGGACGAGAAGACTGGAGATTCAGGAGATCGGAGCAGCCGCAACAAAGCGTGGGATGATGGTTGAAGACCGAAGGACTCGGATCGTTCGGTATAACATTTCTACCTACTTTGTAGTTTGTTAGTTTAGCTTTAATGGCAGATCCGGGTTATAGTACGCGATAGCGCCAGTCAAAAAGTTTTTGTTCCGCATTTGGCGTCTGTTAGACGGCCGGGGCGCTACCGTGGACTTACAGTGGTATCAGAGCCTTACCATTAAGCTTTACTAACTTGTGCTAACGCGTTTAAAATATCGATCGAACGGATTTTCAAAAAACGCAAATTCCAGGGTTAAAGTTTCTGTCGATTTTAAACAGTGTCTAAAAATAATTTTACATATCACAGAAAACTAAGCAGGCTTTTCTAAGCATTCTGGAAAAATTTGGGCACGTGATCCCACATGACCACCGCGGATCCGCGGTCAAACCTAGGGTTTCACCGCGGAACCGCGGCGCCTTTGTGGGAACAGTGCACCAACTTTTTCCAGAGAGCTTAATTTTGGAAATTGTGGTTTTTGGTATAGTTTTTTTTGGGCTCAGATTTTGTTACTGTACAGCAGATGTACGTGGGGCCCACTTCGGGAAGTTTTGTCGATCGAAATTTTAAACGTGTTAGTTTACAGTACTTACTTTATATCTCCGACCGTGAATGTCATTTGATCGGTAAACCGCGTCTGATTGCTATAGTTCTTTTAGACGGGTTTGCGAACGTGACATTCGCGTTGATGTTCTGTGTTGTGCTGTGATGTTGCGGATTTGTCGTGGTGGATAGCAGTGTGCAATGGTAGTGCAGTTTGGATTTATTTGTACATTTGATATTGCGGGGCGAGTGTCCAACATGTGGACTGCCGTCACTTCCTGTTTGTATAATATTCTTTTGGGGCACGACCGGACTGAGGTCGATGTACCCGTTGTATATATTTTTATTTCTGTACTAGGTTTACCCCGCGACGGAGTGCACGGATAGCCGGGTTCTAGAGGGCAACGGGTCCGTATCTCATGGCTTTAAGAGGCAGAAGGACCTTACTCTAGAATTGACAGACTATTCGCCGCACTCGTAGGGGGTACAGGTTGACCCAAGGAGGGATGCTCAAGTTACCGGATTCCGTGAAGTGCCGGGTGGTCCATTCACTTTGCTGTAGGGGGCTGCCTCGCTTCAGGTTTTGGCGGGTAACTTGCCGCACCCATAGGGGTCTGGGTTTCATTGCACAGGCTATCCACACGACCAGGGGAACGTCGGGTTTCAGTAGCGGCTCTGTGAAACCCGGGGATCCCAGATTATCTGTATTGTTCTGTGATACTTATTACTTTTCTGTAATATTGCATATTATCACGCCTGGAGCAATTATTGTATATTGGTATATATACTATTAGATGTTGTATATGTTTTACAGCCGTGCTAGTCCAGCCCCCGCTCTGTCGTTAGTTAAGTAACCTAACGGGTAATGACGGGACCCAGTGACGAATGCGGATGGTATATACGTACATTTTATTTTTCGTTCTTTTCTGGTGTGATTGTTTGATGGGACTGTATTGATTCTTATCAATGCAAGGATAAAACAAACCTATATTTGATGTTGTTGGAACAGTTTTAAAAGGTGCTATTACAAAGACGTTTCCTTTTGTTATGCATAGCGGTATTCAGTTGGAATATCCTGCACCTCATTCAACGAGGCAAGGGCCGAGATCCCTTCACCGTGAGTGACCCCTTGGGCAGAAGTTTGCGTCAGGGTAATAACTTCACTATAGTCGATTACAAGTTGCTTTGCATCGCGGTATTCAGTTGGAATATCCTGCACCTCATTCCACGAGGAAAGAGCCAAGATCCCTTCACCGGGAGTGACCTCTTTAGCAATGGTTTTTGCAACTATATTTTTATAAAAAGCTATCAGGTTCCTTCAGCGATATCAAGTTCATTACGTTAAAGGTTTTTCGCCAAAAACCAGTCGTAGCCCTCCGTCATTTCTTTTGGGTATTCAGTAGTATTCAAGCTATGTATTTTGGCCAAAGTCAAGGCATAGTGTTTGGTAGCTGCTGGGTATTCATTTGTTGCATAGATAGATGAGTTGGTTTGGGACAGTCGTTCTGCCATTTTGGCCAAAGTCAAGGGCATGTGCGGGTGGGTTCAATTGACCTGGATAGTGACGGGTAGAACTTGGCATGTGACTTATGGCATTTTGACCAAAGCCAAGGTCATAAGAGCATGGGGTAAAAATCACATCGGGAGTTTCAAACATACAGGAAACTTGCCAGGCATGCGCATACCTTCTGGAGTGTGATAATTTGAGTGGCTTCCATCAAGTTATCATGCGATGATAGTTGGATCCCGATTCTCACTGATGAGTTGGTTTACTCTTCGGGTGATCCCGACTAATTTTTCTTTCAGGTTTGGAGGAGAATTTGAGATTACAGTGGGAGGTTTCCTGATTAGATAAAGTGATAACCATTCTGATCTAGGTTAGAGTGCACGAAGAGTGTTTCTTTTCTCTCTCTCTCTTTGGCAGCGACCATTGACCGACCCTAGATTATGACTCAGTGACCAAGTTGACCGAACCTTCTTAAAATACTGACTTTTGGATTGTCCAAGTTGCATAAGTCATTGCCGCTCCTTCTTTTACCCTTTGAATTTCTCAGAACACCCCGTATTACTACGGACATCCACTTCCATTGGATAGATCCATCGTATGGTTATATACGAACTCGAAGGGACTTCTTCGAGGATGGATCCAGGTTCAGGAGAAATAGAATTGGTTTATTCAGTTGTCTTTTATTATCACCTTCTCTCAGGTTGCGAGGGCTCCTTAGTTTAGGAGAGTACACCTATTACGCTTATTAGATAGTCTTATTCCAAACCATAGGCAGGTGCCGAAAGGTAGCGAATGAAGAAAACCAATTAGCCTAAGTAGGGTGTACAGAAGGTAATAACTAAAGACAAAATAAAGGAATTAGAAAGTGAGCAAAGTAAATTGCGACTGTTATCATTCACGACCAAACCGCGTACTTCATCGCCCCTCCTATTTCACTTTTGTTTTTTTCCCCAGTTCGGGAGAAATAGAATAAGGTATTATTCAGTTGTCTTTTATCATCACCTTCTCTCAAGTTGCGAGTACTCCTAGGATTAGGAGAGTACACCTATTATGCTTACTGGATAGTCTTCTTCCAAACCATAGGCTGGTGCCGAACGGTAGGGAAGGAAGAAAACCATTTAGCCTAACGATGGTGTACAGAAGGTAACGACTAAAGACAAATAAAGGGATTTGGAGAGATGACAAAGAAATATACGGTTATAGTCATGAATTAGATTATGGAAGAGGCATTACTAAGAATACCAGGATACCCCTACGAAACATTTTTATGTTTTAGTGCATTGTTAAAGGAAAACTGATTTCCCGATTAGATATTTACTCCAAGGTATGTATTTACCAGGTATTATTCTCACATCTGTATGGTTTTACAGATGATGAGTGGGAGTAAGTTATTGGGAATTAGGTGACCATCCTCATTATATCGGAATTCTTTGTAATTGGTGATATTTGAGGAAATCGCCTGGGTACAGTTTTTCAACCTACGACGACTCAGCGGACTTATACAGAGTATTGTATGTTGTCCAGTGTCCATCAGGACAAAGGGGTAGGTCCTCGTACTCTGTTCTGTTTACTTGTAACTTCTCTAGTTTTTAGACAGGTGTTTCGTAGAAATACAATGTCTAAGTTTTGAGAAGTTGTGGGTATAAGAATAAAGTAGAGAACCACATATCGCAAGTATCGGGATTCTTCAAAGAGATTGAAGATGTAGATTCTTGTGAATGGTATTCAAGTAATGATTTTTTGAGAAACTTGTTTCTCTTTCAGGTTACTCATAATTGGATGGATTCCTAAGTTGAGTAATGCTGATTAGCCTTTCTCCATTGAGTTGATATGCACTGGAGACAGTTGCATGATTAGAATCTGGTTCCAATTAAATAAGTGCCAATATTTCTATATTGGATATAGAATGGTTCATATCTTAACGATGTTAAGGTATGGGGAGTTGTCCAGCTTATGCTTAAAACCAGACTCTGGATAACTCAAGGCACGTTTCTGTAATGGCAGTTTGTGGGTTGACCCTGGCTTTGACGAGGGTTGATTTTCTACCATCTGGAAGATCAATGGTGATATTGTTCTTGACTCGCCACAGTTTTAGTAAAAATGGATTTTTTCAGAAAACAGTAGTGGGAGTATGGTAGAACTGGAAGTGATTCCAGAACCGCAAACGATTACGGAAAATTTAATAGAACCTATATATTCAATCAGGTTTGACATTCCAATAGCCACTCCGCAGATATGGTGGGTAACCTCAGACACCCGAGAGGTACTCCGGTAGCCTCAAGGACGGTGACAGGGAGGTTCTTGTTTACCCAGACTTGACACTACTGTTGTTCCAGACTATGAGACCCGGCAGGAGGATAAATATAGCGTTATTCTAAACTAGCTTTAGAAGTGTACATATATATTATTCTGCCAGAGGGTTGTCGTAGTCAGTGGGAGCAGCGGAAGCATAGTGGACAAGTAGCTTATGTCTATTTATAGGCTTGAGCAGATATAGCGGAGATAAGATCATCTAATTTTGATGTAACAGTCATGGCTTTGACTTCATCAGAATAGGGGATGGATCTGTTAAGAAGGTAGTAGGGTGTGATGTCCTGGTATTTGGATGACATACACAGGGTCGGAAGTAAAATTCCTATACTACGATCGGTTGTACTTTGGTCGTCACACAGTTGTTTCTCCATAAAGGATATTGATATAATATCAGACATTCTGGTTACTAGATCTATGGTTTTAGATCTAGAATTGGGTAGTTTCACAATCTGGGTACTTTGACAGTATTCTAATAGTATTTTAGAATAGATGACTCCTGGCATAGTGGTGTACCTGCAGGTGATGGAGTCACCCTCTCTAAAGGTGTCTTACAGACTAAAGGAGAGAGGGATGCACATGATTGGCAGATCACTTGCTTAGGTAATTGAGTCAATCATAAAATGTCAAGTACCACACCAGATGTTGTTTTTGCACTAGATGCGATAAGTTTATATTAATCTAATCCTGAAGAAACATAAGAAAGCAGTTTTAGAACATAAGTGCATGTTCTACGGATTTGATGACGGCGGCCTCCTTCGGGAGACGGTTATCATTCCAGGCTTCAAAAGTGACATGGATGACAGAGTGATTGTCAGAGTTATAGTTTTTCCCTCTGACGAGGGATAGTATTATGGACAGGTGGTCCAAGTGGATACTGTGCGAGGCCTGGTGCTGGATACTGATTAGGTTCAGTGATCACTACTGTCTAAGAAGTTTGAATTTGGAGTTCATTTATGAACTAGGTCCCATCAGATATCCAGACATATTCTAAGACAGGTATTACTCGATTCGGGAGATAGCTTTCTCCGCGAACTTGAGATTAAGAGAGACATAGAAAGAAACATCATGGCGGATCCACTCACTGAGGCTATTTCTCAAACATAAGAGTTTTACAAACTAGCTTTATGAAACTGATTATTAAAGGAGTTGGGTGTTCGGTATCACACGGGCTGTGAGTATGCGACATCGCAATAATTAGCCTTAAGTGCAAGTGGGAGATTGTTGGATTTAGTGCCCTCAAAGTCAATTATTGGATCGCAGGTACGTGATTGCAATGATTGAGGCAGGACCTATACCGATATGACAGTCTTGCTCGAGATGATAGTATGCTATCTGGTTTGTCTTTATCATCGTATACATGCTTTAGTTCACTATTGCATGATGATAGAGCCCATAGGATTCTTCTTGACTGCCAGCAGTATGATGGCGATCATATACATGGGAGCTGGGGTCTATAAGCACATCCTTAAAGTGTCCCTAGTCGTGGAAGTTTCGAGACAGTGCATCGATACTCCAGAGTAGACTAATGTATACAGTCGAGACCCCGACAAGGGGCGGTGGCCGGTCTCACTAGCCATTGGTGTCAGTAGGTTCACCTAAGATGTATACAGGTGCTCATTGGGTTATGAGTACACCGGACAGGACTCGCCGGGAACATGCTAGTTGGTATTATACATATCGTCAGATAGCAGTTCCCTGGTGACATGTGTACAGGTTAGTTTGTCGACCTGAGATCGTCATTTGTCTCGTGTGAGTTCCCACTGTGCTTTGATTTATACCCTACCATGGCTCAAAGGAGTCGTGCAAACAGGTATTTTTTGGGTACAGTCCCGAGCCATATGGAGGCAGTGAGCGGATCATCGGGGATTCGTCTCTCCCGGTATTGGGGGTTGATGTCGCACAGTGCACGGGTGACCATCACTAGAAATCCTCGGCCGAGGTAGTGGAGAATTACTGATTTGGATCAGTAGTTTCTCAGGTGGTGATGGGCTTCATACCGACACGATTTATCGCGTTATTAGGGGTCTGACTTTATCCACCCCCTAGACTCGATATGCGATACTCTTTAGACGAACGGATCGGACCGTACGGATATTGTCACTGTTAGGCTCAGTAGGGTTTATGGATGAGTTCGCTCGTCATCTTCCCTTCCAATAAATACATAGGCAACCGTTACGTACAGCTTGTACCTCTGACGTGCTAGAGGTTATACCCAGTGCCAGTGTGTTGATGAGTCTTTAGAGTCCCCCACAGACAGTTTCCCAAGTTCGGGCGAAACGTTGTAGAGGCCGTATGGTTTTATGGCAAGGTTTGGAAAATGCACGTGCGTTTTCGCACGTGTCATATTTCGGGCAGATAATACTGGTCGGCTTTGGTTTAAACCGGATCCAAGTATTATGCTCTGTAGATATAATATCTTTGTCTCAGTTGCATTTGTATTCGGTCGTAATACAAATGCGGGTATGTTTATACTGATACGGGGTTATCCTGAAATTCGTTTCAGGATCACTTTTGGAAGTTGCCAGTTTCCCGTTTTCTATCGCCCGTCTTTAACATTCGGTTAAAGACGGATTTATCTTTTCGTCACTTGGGTGAGTCATGAGGGTGATGTGTGTGGAAGCTTCTAGAAGTTGGTGACTAGGATTAGTGATTCATTGTATGCATTAATGGATGGATGACTAGGTTAAATGAGTCACCATTTGCATTAATGTGGTTTTGTTTGCATGAAGGATATTTGCTTAAGTTCTTTTGCTTATGGTCACCATTTTTCCTCCTACACTCACCCCCTCCCTCTTATTTAGTGGCTGGCCCATTCTTGTGGGAGATGATGGATTTTCATTTGGGAAATTATGATAGTTATTTGGTTCATGGAAATTAGAATAGAAAAGTTTCTCATTTCATATCGATCCAAAAGGCAACTTCATTAACCGTTCGTCCATAGCCTTGGACGTAACGAGACAAAGTGTTCTACTCATTCTCTACATCATCTTGGTCATCTCTTTTAGCAAACTTGATGATCGAGTTGCCTCGGTTCAGAGGCGGGAGCCCGTTTAAAGATCCGTCGACGTGGTGCCACCTAGACGAGAAGACTGAAAATTCAGGAGATCGGAGCAGCCGCAACAAAGCGTGGGATGATGGTTGAAGACCGAAGGACTCGGATCGTTCGGTATAACATTTCTACCCACTTTGTAGTTTGTTAGTTTAGCTTTAATGGCAGATCCGGGTTATAGTACGCGATAGCGCCAGTCAAAAAATTTTTGTTCCGCATTTGGCGTCTGTTAGACGGCCAGGGCGCTACCGTGGACTTACAGTCTCTTCCAGATTTCCACCGTGCATAATGTAGTGGACTTTTACCCTTTGCTTCGTGTCGAAGTCTTGAACCTTGCACTGCCTTTGTGCTTTGTGAAATTGTCCATTGATCTTCGTGTATTCTTCAAACTATAGGCATGATCAAGATTCTTCCATTTGTTGGTCGTAGTCTCACTTTTGTATCGTCTTTTCATCATTTTCACTGTTTTGTTCCGAGAACCTGTAACCTGCAACTATGTAGCAGACATGGATCAAAAGCACCTGTTTATTTGTAAAATGGATAAGAATGGGGAATATAATAATGCAAAATTATGATATGAACAGGGCGCTACCGTAGACTTACACGAATTACCTCTCGGGTGCCTGAGGTTACCCACCAAATCTGCGGAGTGGCTAATGGAACGTCGAAACCAATTGAATCCTCAGGTTCTATTAAATCTTCAGTGATCGTTTGTGGTTCTGGAATCACTTCCAGTTCTACCATACTCCCACTTTTGTTTTCTGAAAAAAATCCATTTTACCAAAACTGTGGCGAGTCAAGAACAATATAAATATTGATCTTCCTGATGGTAGAAAGCTAACCCTTGTCAAAGCCCGGGATAACCCACAAACTGCCATTACTGAAACGTGCCTCGAGTTTATCCGGATTCTGATTTTAAGCATCAGCCGGACAACTCCCTATACCTTAATATAGTCAAGATATAAATTGATTCTATATATATCTAATATAGAAACAAAAGCTCTAATTTAATTGGAACCAGATTCAAAATCATGCAGCTGTCTACAGTGCATATCAACCAAATGGAAAAAGGCCAATCAACATTACTCATTTTGGAGTGCATCCAGATATGAGTGACCTGAAAGAGAAGCAAGTTCTTAAAACTATTACTATCAACAGAATACCAAACACAAGTATTTACATCTTCGACTTCTACGAAAAATCCTGATACTTCCAATAAATGGTTCTTTTCTTTATTCTTATAAATATAACTTCTCAAAATCTGAACCTTGTATTTCAACGAAATACTTGTCTAGAATTAGAGAAGTTATGAGTAAACAGAATATAGTACGAGTACCAACCCTATTGTCCTAATGTACACTGGACAACATACAATACTTTGTATAAGTCCCCTGAGTTCAATAACTCAAACCTTGTGCGTCGTAGGTTGAAAAACTGTACTATGGTTAAGAAGAATTACACCGCTGTTGAATGCACCTTACCTAATCACCAACTGATATAGGTAAATATCATAGACATAATATCAAAAAGTTATATCTCACTTTATAAAATAAACGTACAGATATATCGGTTTGAAATTGGTGCATAATAACGAATATTCAAAACCAAATATTTGCCATCCGGCAAAATCCAGATGATTTCCTCAAATATCTGTTAGTGTATATGCCCTAGAGGCCATTACTGTATCATACTAGTTTGTATATTACTTAATGGATGCTTGGGATATTCACCTTGTATATACAATCTTGCTCAAAATAGTAGTATGCTACTTGGTTTGTTTCTACTTCAATGTGTACATGTGTTTATTTTTGTATATCGCCTATACACATTAGTAGAGCCCTTAGGATCTTTGCTTGATTACCAGCGATGTGATGGCCGTCACACTAGTGGGGCTGGGTAATCTATAAGCACATCCTTATGCAGGTCCCTGGTCGCAGGACTATCGAGACAGGGCATCGATACTCCGGAGTAGACCAGCGCATGCGCTTCTCATCCCAGTGTGGGAGACGGTCTGTCCCACAGCCGTCAGTACGTCGTACTTGAGATAGTATGCGGGTGCTCGTTAGGTTACGGGTACACTGGACAGGACTCGTCGGGAACTGACTAGTTGGTATTATACCTATCGTCAGTTATCAGTTCCCAGGTGACATGAGTACAGCTTAGTCCGCTGACTTGACACTGTCACTCCGCCTCGAGTGTGTTCCCACTGTACTTTGATCACTACCCTACCACGGCTCAAAGGAGTCGTGCAAACAGGTAGTGGTTGGGTGCAGTCCCGAAGCAGTTGGAGGCAGTGACGGTTAGACAGGATTCGTCTCTCCCGGTATTGGGGGTTGACATCGCGCTGTGTCTAGGAGAGCCATTACACAAGTAGTCCCTGGCCAGGGCAAACGAGATATACTGGTAGGTTTCCAGTGTTATCTCAGGGTGTTTTGGGCTTCGCTCCGGCACGACTTGTACCGCTATTGGGAGACTGACGTTTACCGCCCCCTAGGCCCGCCATGCGATGTATCAGACGAACAGACCGGACTGTACGGAGAATGTCACACTCAGGCTCAGTAGGAGTTCAGATGGGTTTCGCCTCGTCGGTCTTCTTGTCGGCACTACCTGGGGACCGTTACGCACAGCTAGTGCCGCTTGCGGTCTGTGGTTAAACCCACTGCCAGCGTAGTGTCGAGTCTTTAGAGTCCCACACAGAAAGCTTTTCGCCTTTAGGCAAAAGAGTAGAGGTCGCATGGTATTGCGACAGGTCGCATGGTTTTGCGACAGGGTTCGGTCACATCCGTGCACTTGTGCGCGTACAGTGTCCGGACAGTTTACACTAGCGGGCTTTGGTTTAAGCCAGATCCTAGTGTACCTTATAGGATTGGATTTATCCAGTGTGCATTCGTGTTCCTCGGAACGCGGATGCGGGTGTGTATGCACAGTTGACAGGGAGACAGAGGCAGTGGATTCTCATTAGGGTTGTTGACAGTTGACCGTTGACTATTGACCTTTTGATCAACCCTAATGAGAATATGATATGTGATTAACTATTATATTAATTAAGTATTATGGTGACATGGTTGTTGACTTTTGTTGACTTGTTGACTTTTGTTGACTTGTTGACTTTGTTGACCGGTTGACTAGGCTTGACTAGTTGACCATCATGATAACCATAGCCATCATTTCATGGCAAAGACTTTTACTTGCTTGCTCATTTGTGTAAAATGAGTGCATGAAATGATATGGTTATGGTTGCTTCAACCATCACATAAGACTTTTGTTAGTATGATGAGTTATGATTGCTTTGGATTATGAGAGGGTGAAAGACAAAAGAGAGCCTCATTCTTTCTTGCTCATTCTCTCTCTTGTTCTTGAGCTCTCCTTTTGCTCTCACCCTTTTGCTCTTGCTCCCTCTCTTTAATCTATGGTTCTCTTGTCTCATGAGTTGAGAATCAAGAACCATAGATAAAATCCCATTCTAATTCTTCTCTACTCATTCTAGTTCACTAGGTTTAGCAAACCAAGTGAACTAGTTTCTTCAAAGAACGAAGAAGGAGCTAAAGGTTGGAGCTTTCAGGTGGATCTATCTTCGGCGTACGGAGACGACGAGAAGAAGCCATTCCGGACCACCATCGGAGCTTGAAGACGAAGGAGTTCAAGACAAGCAAGGTATAACCCCCTAACCGAGTAGCTAGAAACTCGTAGTTAGGTTGCTAGATAGATGTTTAACCAAGATCCGGGTTTTAGGTCCATGTTACCACCTCCGTAAAAATCGTTTTTTACCAAATTCCGCATTCCCGAAAGTACCGGGAGAGGTAGCATGGACTTACAGTGGTATCAGAGCCTAGTTAAACTCTATCTAACATGTTAGCAAGTAACTAGAAGATCGATCAAAGAAAAAGTCCCGAAAACAAACCCCGAAATTCGAAGTTTCTGTCGATTTTTATACTGTTCAAAAGTTGATTATTTTCACACCTAAAATCGGCTCAGGCGTTTCTGTGAACACCCACCAAAATTGGTCCAACGATCGAGTCAAAGCGCCGCGGATCCGCGGCGGGAGCACGCTCCCGCCGCGGATCCGCGGCCGAGTTGACTCGGCCGTGGTCCCTTTTTGGTGCAGTGTTCTTCTGGGGGTATTTTGGGATTTTTGGAATATATATTTTCTGCCCAGATTTTCCAGAATGAAAATTTTATTTTGGGGTCCCGAAAATCCGTATTTTTGATCGAACTTCTAAAAGACTTAAGCTAACGGGTTTTCTGTAATGTGATATTTGTATTGAACGTCTACTAATCGCTATATGTCGATTAGTGGGGGTTATACAAATCTGTGATCTGTAATGTTGCTGGAATGTGGATATGAATATGTTGGATTGTCGCGGGTGAATAGCCGGGGGTTGTGAGATGAGAGTTTTCTTTTCTTTCAATTCATGTAAATTTGTAAATTGATGTAATAATTATTTGTATGGCCGCACAACCGGGTCGGGGTTGTAGCCGTCATTGTATAATTTCTTTTTACTGTTTTTGCTCCTAGGATAGACCCATGGAGGGGGTGCACAAACTACCGGGTATGCCGAAGTGTCGAGTGACCTACTCATGGAGATGAGGGAGGTTACTATGCTTCGGGTACTTGGCGGGTAGTTTGCCGCACCCGTAGGGGTCTTGGGTGGGGTATTTGGCTATTCACCGCGACCGTGTAATCTGTTTGTCGTTACAGGCTCGTGCGAATTACAGATTCCTAGTATATCCAATGT
Organism: Agapanthus africanus; assembly: GCA_030015575.1. Lineage (NCBI taxonomy): Eukaryota > Viridiplantae > Streptophyta > Magnoliopsida > Asparagales > Amaryllidaceae > Agapanthus > Agapanthus africanus. The sequence continues at coordinate 821,244,688 of CM057338.1, read as the reverse complement.
ATTCATCTGTGATCTGAAATGTTTATCATTGCAGTATATCTATATATGATATTATTTAGGCGTTGCTTATGTTTTACAGTCGCGCTAGCCCAGCCCCCGCTCTGTCGTTAGTTAAGTAACCTAACGGGTATTGACGGGGCCCCGTGGCGAATGCGAATGGCATAAGCGTACGTCATATTTTGGTTGTTTTCTGCAATGGTAGGATTAAATGATGGGACGCATTAAAAGAACTAATGCAAGAATATCACGCATTAAAAGAACTAATGCAAGATAATAAACCAAGTTAAAGTCGTTGGAACACTTTCGAAAAACCACTCGGTTCTTTTCAAAACAACTTTTAAATGCGGAGCTTGAGCCACTCCTTTTAAAAGCTATCTCGTTCCATCGACCAAATCAAGTTCACTACGTTCACGGTTTTGCCAAAACCATCCGTAGCCCTCCGTCGTTTCACATGAATAGTCAATAGTATTCAAGCTGTGTTTGTTGGCCAAAGTCAAGGCACAGTGATTGGTAGCTATTGGGTATTCATGTGCAGCATAGATAGATGCGTTGGTTTGGAACAGTCGTACTGCCTTGTTGGCCAAAGTCAAGGGTAGGTGCGGGTGGATTCAAATTAACCTGGAGAACGACGGGCAGAACTTGACATGTGACTTATGATTTGTTGGCCAAAGTCAAGGTCATAAGAGCATGGGGCAAAAATCCACATCGGGAGTTTCATAAGTACTGAAACTTGCTAGATTTGCATACCATTTGGAGTGTGATGATTCTGGTAGGATTCCTTCAGTTTCGTCACGCGATGATATTTGGATCCCGATCCTACTGTGAGTATATGCTACTCCTCGAGAAATTTCTCACTTAACGATCAATGCTATAAACCTAGTAGGTGCCTAGAAAGGTTTTAGCGGGGCTACGCCCCCAGGGAAAAGAGGTTCTTTAATTAAGGAACTTCGCGAAAGCGTTGGAAAACCTCCCTCGAAGTACCGACACCGGCCTGGCTGAACGGTTAAGCAAGTATTGTACGGTGGGATTGATCCTGACTAATTCTTCCTTTATGGTTTGAGGAGGGATTCGAGAAACAGTGGGAGCCATCCTGTTTAGACAAACTAAAAACCACTCTAAACTTGCAAGAGCATCATGCTGAGTGTTTCTTCTTCTCTCTCCTAATTGCAGCGACCTAATCGACATGACTGGACTTAAGTTACTCCTAGATAAAAACAAACTGACAGGGCCAAACTACAAAGATTGGCTCAGGAATGTCAAGATAGCAATCACTTACGACAAGCTGGGGTATCTTCTTACCACCAAAGCTCCCCCTGTCCCTGGTCCAACTTCCAGCGTCGCGGATAAGGAAATCCGCAAGACTTGGGAGATTGATAGCACGAAGGCCAAATGCCTCCTGCTTGCCTCGATGGACAACGAACATCAGAGGAGGCACGAGAATATAGACATGGAATCCATATTGCTTCATACAAAAGAACTGTATGGAGAGCAATCTCGTATCGCAAGATACGAAGCGTCGAAAAAGTTATTTTCGACAAGAATGGCCGTCGGATCATCAGTAGCCGAGCACGTGCTAAAGATGATCGGCTACATTGAGGAGCTCGCGGACCTAGGGATCACATTGGAGAGTGAGCTATATACGGATATAGTTCTCCAGTCCCTTCCTTCCACTTACGCCCAGTTTATACTGAACTTCAACTTACAAGAAAAAGAGGTTGAACTTTCAGAGCTCCTCAACATGCTGAGGAGCGCAGAGGGCACCCTACAGAAAGGTAGGGATACATCCACTTTGTTTGTAGGAGGATCATCTTCTTCTAGGTCCAAGGCGAAAGCCAAGGGAAAGAAGAAGAAGGCCCCCGCCAAACCAAGGGGCGGTGTTAGTAAAGTGGATACGAAGGGAAAAAGTAAAGCAACAAAGATAGCGGGGAAGCTTGTGGATAAGGAAGAATGCTTCTATTGTCATAAGAAAGGACACTGGAAGAATGATTGCAGGGTCTGGAAGGCCAGAACACAGGAATTGAAGCAGGTTGCAGCTTCAGCTTCAGGTGTGTATGTTATTGAAAACTGTCTTTCAATAAACTCTACTTCCTAGGTATTGGATACCGGATCAGGATCTCATATCTGTAATTCTTTGCAGGCGTTGAGAAACCGTAGGGTTTTGAAGGCAGGTGACATGACCCTCAGAGTTGCGAACGGAGCTAGCATGGATGCTAAAGCCGTGGGGGACTATCACCTGGGAATGTCAGATGGACATGTTTTGGTTTTGCGTAATTGCTTTTTTGTACCCAACGCAACTTGTAATATCATTTCTGTATCTTTAGTTTCTAAAGAAGGTTATGAATTTGCGTTTGTAAGTAATGTTGTAAACATTCACCTTAATCAAGTTTTGATTGGGTCAGGTACATTGAGTAATGGTATATACGTATTGAACCAACCACAGATTTTCAATGTCCAGAATACACACAAAAGAAAGTCTCCAGAAATAAATCAGACTTTCTTGTGGCATTGTAGACTGGGTCACATCAATGAGAGAAGGTTGACTAAGTTACATACAGAGGGATATTTGAATGCGTTCGAATATCAATCGTATGCCACTTGTCAATCTTGTCTCAAAGGAAAGATGACAAAGACTCCGTTTACTGGACATGGAGTAAGAGCGAGCGAGCTCTTGGGACTCGTACACAGTGACGTGTGCGGTCCAATGTCTACACATGCCCGAAGCGGACATTCTTACTTCATTACTTTTACGGATGACTTCTCAAGGTACGGTTATGTCTTCTTGATGAAACATAAGTCCGAGGCCTTTGGAAAATTCCAGGAGTATAAGAATGAAGTAGAGAAACAGACCGGCAAAAGTATTAAGATTCTAAGATCGGATCGAGGTGGAGAATACTTAAGTGCCGAGTTCCTGGACTATTTAAAAGAGAACGGAATTCTCTCTCAGCTTACTCCTCCATACACCCCGCAACATAACGGTGTATCGGAGAGACGGAACCGCACCCTATTGGATATGGTACGGTCCATGATGAGTAACGCTGAGTTGCCGCGATCATTCTGGGGATATGCGCTAGAATCAGCCGCATACCTTTTGAACCGAGTTCCCACTAAGACTGTGCCTACCACGCCATTTGAGATGTGGTGTGGGAAGAGACCCCATCTTAATCACATTAAGACATGGGGAAGTCCATCTTTTGTCAAAAAGCAGCATGCGGACAAGCTCGAGGCACGCTCAGTACTGTGCAAGTTTGTGGGATATCCAAAGAATTCCAAGGGATATTTCTTCTACTGTGAAGAGGAACAAAAAGTTCTTGTTTCTCGTCATGCCCACTTTCTAGAACACCAGTTCATAGAAAAGGAAATAAGTGGGAGCGCAGTAGAACTGGAAGAAATTCCAGAACCACAGACTATTACTGAAAGGTTAGTGGAACCAGAGGGTTCAACAGAACAGGACATTCCTACGCCGCTCCGCAGGAGTAGTAGGCAGTCTCATCCGCCCGAGAGATACTGCGGTTTTCTCATAGACGGGGATAGAGAGGATTGCATCATAGATTATGATTAGCCTACTAGCTTCCAGCAGGCCGTTCAGAGCGTTGACTCAGTGAAATGGCTGGATGCAATGCGGACCGAAATGGAGTCCATGTACACCAACAAGGTATGGACGTTGGACATTGCTCCAGACGGGGTAAAACCCGTAGGATGCAAGTGGATCTTCAAAAGGAAGATTGGTGTAGATGGACAGGTTGAGACCTATAAAGCTAGGCTGGTAGCAAAGGGTTTTCATCAAAGACCTGGCTTGGACTATGACGAAACCTTTTCTCCAGTAGCCATGCTGAAATCCATTCGGATCCTTCTTGCCATTGCTGCCTTCCACGATTATGAGATCTGGCAAATGGACGTAAAGACAGCTTTTCTAAATGGAAATTTAGAGGAGTGTGTCTATATGGACCAGCCAGAGGGTTTCATTCAGAGTGGGAGCAGCGGAAAGGTGTGCAAGTTGCTTAAGTCCATCTATGGACTAAAGCAGGCGTCGCGGAGTTGGAACATCTGCTTTGATGAGACGGTCAAAGAATTTGGCTTTATCAAAAATCCAGATGAACCATGCATCTATAGTAGATTTGTAGCGAGAACTGTAGTATTCCTCGTTTTATACGTGGATGACATTCTCTTAATAGGAAATGACATTCCTATGCTACAATCTGTCAAGGGGTTCTTGTCACACAGGTTCTCCATGAAAGACCTGGGTGATGCCTCATACATTCTGGGTATCCGGTTCTACCGTGACAGATCCAAGAGGATATTAGGACTTTCTCAGTCCAGGTACATCGACACCGTGCTGAAAAGATTCAGTATGGAAGATTCCAAGCGCGGTAACCTGCCGGCTTGTCACGGGATCACCCTCTCTAAAGAGATGTCTCCCAAGACTGATTTGGAGAGGGATCGCATGTCTTTTATACCCTACGCTTCTGCGGTAGGCTCTATAATGTATGCGATGTTGTGTACCAGACCGGATGTAGCTTATGCACTGAGTGTGGTAAGCCGGAATCAGTCAAACCCTGGGGAGAAACACTGGATAGCGGTAAAGAATATTCTCAAGTACCTGAGAAGGACTAAGGAGATGTTCTTGGTGTATGGCGGAAAAGACCTCCAGATCGAGGCCTTTGCTGACTCCAGCTTCCAGAGTGACAAGGATGATTCCAAGTCCATGTCGGGTTTTGTCTTTACCCTCAATGGAGGGGCGGTGTGTTGGAAGAGTTCCAAACAGGAAACCGTTGCAGACTCGACGATGGAAGCGGAATACATCGCTGCATCTGATGCCGCAAAAGAAGCTGTCTGGATGAGGAAGTTCTTGAAAGAACTTCATGTGGTTCCGTCCATTGTTGATCCAATACCTCTGTATTGCGACAACAACGGGGCTATAGCTTTAGCGAAGGAACCCAGGTCCCATCAGAGATCCAGGCACATCTTGAGGCGGTATCACCTGATCAGGGAGATCGTAGATCGCCAGGAGATCGAGGTTCGGAGAGTCACTTCAGAAGATAACACTGCAGATCCATTCACCCAAGGCCCTGCCCCAGACTCAGTTCGAGCGGCTGATCGAGATGATAGGTCTTCGATACGCCAGTACATGGCCTTAGTGCAAGTGGGAGATTGTTAGTGTATATGCCCTAGAGGCCATTACTGTATCATACTAGTTTGTATATTACTTAATGGATGCTTGGGATATTCACCTTGTATATACAATCTTGCTCAAAATAGTAGTATGCTACTTGGTTTGTTTCTACTTCAATGTGTACATGTGTTTATTTTTGTATATCGCCTATACACATTAGTAGAGCCCTTAGGATCTTTGCTTGATTACCAGCGATGTGATGGCCGTCACACTAGTGGGGCTGGGTAATCTATAAGCACATCCTTATGCAGGTCCCTGGTCGCAGGACTATCGAGACAGGGCATCGATACTCCGGAGTAGACCAGCGCATGCGCTTCTCATCCCAGTGTGGGAGACGGTCTGTCCCACAGCCGTCAGTACGTCGTACTTGAGATAGTATGCGGGTGCTCGTTAGGTTACGGGTACACTGGACAGGACTCGTCGGGAACTGACTAGTTGGTATTATACCTATCGTCAGTTATCAGTTCCCAGGTGACATGAGTACAGCTTAGTCCGCTGACTTGACACTGTCACTCCGCCTCGAGTGTGTTCCCACTGTACTTTGATCACTACCCTACCACGGCTCAAAGGAGTCGTGCAAACAGGTAGTGGTTGGGTGCAGTCCCGAAGCACTTGGAGGCAGTGACGGTTAGACAGGATTCGTCTCTCCCGGTATTGGGGGTTGACATCGCGCTGTGTCTAGGAGAGCCATTACACGAGTAGTCCCTGGCCAGGGCAAACGAGATATACTGGTAGGTTTCCAGTGTTATCTCAGGGTGTTTTGGGCTTCGCTCCGGCACGACTTGTACCGCTATTGGGGGACTGACGTTTACCGCCCCCTAGGCCCGCCATGCGATGTATCAGACGAACAGACCGGACTGTATGGAGAATGTCACACTCAGGCTCAGTAGGAGTTCAGATGGGTTTCGCCTCGTCGGTCTTCTTGTCGGCACTACCTGGGGACCGTTACGCACAGCTAGTGCTGCTTGCGGTCTGTGGTTAAACCCACTGCCAGCGTAGTGTCGAGTCTTTAGAGTCCCACACAGAAAGCTTTTCGCCTTTAGGCAAAAGAGTAGAGGTCGCATGGTATTGCGACAGGTCGCATGGTTTTGCGACAGGGTTCGGTCACATCCGTGCACTTGTGCGCGTACAGTGTCCGGACAGTTTACACTAGCGGGTTTTGGTTTAAGCCAGATCCTAGTGTACCTTATGGGATTGGATTTATCCAGTGTGCATTCGTGTTCCTCGGAACGCGGATGCGGGTGTGTATGCACAGTTGACAGGGAGACAGAGGCAGTGGATTCTCATTAGGGTTGTTGACAGTTGACCGTTGACTATTGACCTTTTGATCAACCCTAATGAGAATATGATATGTGATTAACTATTATATTAATTAAGTATTATGGTGACATGGTTGTTGACTTTTGTTGACTTGTTGACTTTTGTTGACTTGTTGACTTTGTTGACCGGTTGACTAGGCTTGACTAGTTGACCATCATGATAACCATAGCCATCATTTCATGGCAAAGACTTTTACTTGCTTGCTCATTTGTGTAAAATGAGTGCATGAAATGATATGGTTATGGTTGCTTCAACCATCACATAAGACTTTTGTTAGTATGATGAGTTATGATTGCTTTGGATTATGAGAGGGTGAAAGACAAAAGAGAGCCTCATTCTTTCTTGCTCATTCTCTCTCTTGTTCTTGAGCTCTCCTTTTGCTCTCACCCTTTTGCTCTTGCTCCCTCTCTTTAATCTATGGTTCTCTTGTCTCATGAGTTGAGAATCAAGAACCATAGATAAAATCCCATTCTAATTCTTCTCTACTCATTCTAGTTCACTAGGTTTAGCAAACCAAGTGAACTAGTTTCTTCAAAGAACGAAGAAGGAGCTAAAGGTTGGAGCTTTCAGGTGGATCTATCTTCGGCGTACGGAGACGACGAGAAGAAGCCATTCCGGACCACCATCGGAGCTTGAAGACGAAGGAGTTCAAGACAAGCAAGGTATAACCCCCTAACCGAGTAGCTAGAAACTCGTAGTTAGGTTGCTAGATAGATGTTTAACCAAGATCCGGGTTTTAGGTCCATGTTACCACCTCCGTTAAAATCGTTTTTTACTAAATTCCGCATTCCCGAAAGTACCGGGAGAGGTAGCATGGACTTACAATATCACCAATTACAACGAATTCCGATATAATGAGGATCTAATCACCTAATTCCCAATATCTTACTCCCACTCACCATCCGTAATAACATACATATGTGAGAAACTGATCTGGTAAACACATATCCTGGAGTTAGATTCCAATTGAGAAAACAGTTTTCAATTAACATCGCACAGTGAAACTGAAACATGAAAATGTTTCAAAAAGGGGTTAACTGGTATTCCTAGTAACGCTTCTTCCACTATCCGGATTCATGACTGTAACCGTATAGTTCCATGCCCTTACTCCAATCCCTTTATTATGTCTTTACTTATTACCTTCTGTACACCACCTTTAGGCTAATTGGTTTTCTTCCTTCCCTACCCTTCGGCACCAGCCTAAGGTTTGGAAGAAGACTATTCAATAAGCGTAATAGGTGTACTCTCCTAATCCTAGGAGCTCTCGCAACCTGAGAGAAGGTAAAGGGAAAAGACATCTGAATAATCCTATTCTATTTCTCCTGAACCGGAAACCATCCTCGAATCTGGAACAAGTTCCTTCGAGTTTGTATGTAACTATACGATGGCATATCTAATAGGAGTGGATATCCGTAGTGATACGGAGTGTTCTTGAGAAATGCAAAATGGATGTGGGAGTGGCAGGGGTATACACGGTTTTGTCGTGAATAATAGCCGTCGCAATTCTCTTTGCCATTATTCTAATCCCTTTATATGTCTTTACTTATTACCTTCTGTACACCACCTTTAGGCTAATTGGTTTTCTTCCTTCCCCACCTTTCGGCACCTGCCTTTGGTTTGGAAAAAGACTATCCAATAAGCTCAATAGGTGTACCCTCTCCTAATCCTAGGAGCCCTCACAACCTGAGAGAAGGTAAAGAGAAAAGACAACCGAATAATGCTATTCAATCTCTCCAGAACCAGAATCCATCCTCGAATCTGGAACAAGTTCCTTCGAGTTCGTATGTAACTATACGATGGATTTATCCAATAGGAGTGGATGTACATAGTGATACGGGGTGTTCTGTAGAAATGCAAAGGTGATATAGAAGTGGCAATGATATATGCGACACCGTGACATTCCAAAAGACAAATTATTTTAAGAAGGTTCGGTTAACTGGGTTCACGAGTTTTAGTCAAGGGTCGGGCTATAGTCGCAGCCAAAGAGAGAGAGAAAAGAAACACTCAGCGTGCACTCTATCTTGAATTAGAATGGTTAATCACTTTATCTAACCAGGATGGCTCCCAATGTTTCCTCGAATTCTCCTCCAAACCCAAAAGGAGAATTAGTCGGGATCATCTAAAATCACTCGAGGAGTAATCCTACTCATCAGTGGGAATCGGGATCCAACTATCATCGCATGATAACTTGATGGAAGCCACTCAAGTCACCACACTCCAGAAGGTATGCGCAAGCCTGGCAAGTTTCCTGTATGTTTGAAACTCCCGATGTGATTTTTACCCCTAGGACCCAAGCGACCTTGACTAAAGATCAAAATGTAAAAAGGTCCTAGTCAAGTTCTACCCGTCATTATCTTGATTGCATTAGACCCACCCGTACGAGCCTTGACTAAAGATCAAAATGATCGCACGACTGTCCTAATCAATCACATATCCATGCAACGGAAAAGCATTACACAGCTACCGAACACTACGCCTCGGCTAAAGATCGAAATGCGTAGCACGAATACTAAGCACTACCAATCCGAAATGACGGAGGGCTACGGCTGGTTTTCGGCGAAAAACCTTTAACGTAATGAACTTGATATCGTTGAAGGAACCGAGTGGTTTTACAAATTTATAGCGGCGAAAACTTTTGCTAAAGAGGTCACTCCCGGTGAAGGGATCTCGGCTCTTTCCTCGTCGGATGAGGTGCAGGATATTCCAAACTGAATACCACGATGCAAAGCAAAAGGAAACGACTATAGTGAAGTTATTACGTTGACGCAAACTTTTACTCAAGGGGTCACTCCCGATGAAGGGATCTCGGCCCTTGCCTCGTGGAATGAGGTGCTGGATATTCATAACCGAATACCATTGTGTAAAGCAAAAGCGAACGTCTGTAATGTCCGTGTTTTTTTTTTTTAAAAACTTGGTTCCAACAACATCATATATAGGTTTGTTTTATCCTTGCATTGATAAGATTCAATGCAGTTCCATCAATTAATCACACCAGAAAAGAACGAAAATATATGATGTACGTATATGCCATCCGCATTCGCCACTGGGTCCCGTCATCACTCGTTAGGTTACTTAACTAACGACAGAGCGGGGATTAGACTAGCGCGGGTGCAAAACATATACAACATTGTTCAGTTGATAAAACCGCACATTTGTATTGCATTTTTCCTACCATTTTCATATTAAAAAAGGACTTTAATATAATATATTATACATATGAGGGTTTATGTGTTAAAACACCATTTTCCATGTGTTAATATATTTTAATTAGCATTTGGTAGGAAAATGTATGCAAATAAATTCATTGACCTAATCCTAGTAGAACTAAGTCTACTAAATATTATTTGAGATTATTGTGTAGAATTTTCCAAGTTGTTATGCAGAATTTATCAAACAAACCAAGTTGTTGAAGAAAACTTGCCAAATTAAGAAGCAAAACTTGGAGACCAAATCTGGGAGCAACCGAGAGAAGATTTCTGAATTCTGAAGGTGCCTAGGATTGCCACATGTCAAAATCACAAAGCCCAAGAAAAATGATCAAGAGATCCCCACCATTGGCCGCGGAACCGCGGCCAAACCCCCTGTTGGCCGCGGATCCGCGGCAATATAGAGAGATCGTTTGGTAAAAATTTGGGGTATCAATCTTTGCTGAATATTACCAAGTTTCCAACTAAAAGATTCTGGCTTTGCATTATAAAAGAGCACCGAGAGCCTCTTGGAAAAGGTATCAAGCCGAAAAGATCATGAAGCCCCAGACGCTCACGCATCCAGGCTGATCATCGACTGTTCGACTACCTCCTTAGGAAAGATCGAGAAGCAACTAGTTTGTAATCATTTTCTACGGATTAAAGTGTAGTTTGTTCAAGTTGATTAATAAAGGTAGTTATTTTATTTAATTCTTTTTGCATTTACATTATGTTTTCCCTCTCTGTCTTTTCATCTTCTTTTCCCAACATGCGCGAGTAATTCTCCGCTTGTTAGGGTTCGTAGGATTAGGGTAGGCTAATGAACGATAAAAATCCCTAAACCCTTTTTAAGTCCTATAAAGTTTAGGAACTTTATCAAAAGAATCATTAACATCCTAATCGGGCGCGCTAGCAATTCTTTGCTAGTTCCGACCACGATTAGAGATTAGATTAATGATTGTTTTGGTAAAGGCTAGATATGAACGGAGTTCCGTGTCGAGATAAGGGTTAAGAGTGCGATTCCTTTTCCCTCCAGAAACCCTAATCTACACGCATCACCGTCGTTCTAGTTCTAAATCTATTAATGGATAAAAAGGGTAACTTTTAATTAATCGTCCATAACTACTAAATCCTAACGAACCCTACAAGCCTTCTTATTATATTATCTACATCTCTAAAATAATCTAGATCTATATTTTACATTCTTGTTTAACGTAGATCTAGAAACCATTCTATAAAAATTCTTTTATCCCTCCTCTCTTTTTCAACACATCTAAAGTAAGAGTAAAAGGTTCAACGTTTCCCAGAGGACGACCCGTACTCATCTCGGTCTAGCTACGTGCGACACCGTTATTGATTGCGGTTAACAATTACTACATACACTTTTTCACATCAATCAAATGGCGCCGTTGCCGGGGATACGTGCGTAATTTTTTATTTTTGCTATTTGTGTTGAATTCTTAGACGATTCATATCATTATTAAAACAAAACTGCAAATTGCATATTTAACGATTTGTGTATGAATTTTTGCGAGGGAATCTGGAGTCACGGACTTGAGGAAACGGGAGATCTACGGTTTCACACTTCTCTGGTAAAATTCTCAACTCCTTCTCTCTCCTCTCAAATCCAATAAAATCTATTTTCTGCAGGATTTTTTGTAAAATAGCGCCGCTAAAAAAAAATCTTTTTGCAAAAGTTTTGTGATTGGTTTTGTTTTGCATATTTAATACGGATTTTAAGGGGCAAAGACCAAATCAAGATTAGGTGGGGATTTCATCATCCTTCCTAAGCCCCATAAATCACAAACCGAGCATATAGATCAACCCTTCATTAATTTAAAAAATATCTAGACCAGACTCTAAGGACTGTCGCGCTCAATAAGGACAGAGGAAGGTCGTGAGTAATCTATCGTTTATCCGCATTACTTTTGTAGTGCCTAGGCAAGTGTGACAGAGGCTAGTGGTTTTTAATTAGGCCCACGACGTGGTTCCTTCCCACTTACCTGGCACTTACCTGGCTACAAGGGTAGTACGGAGGCTGTAGAGGATTGATCCTGCGGCTTGTCCTTTGGAAGTCTAGGAGCGGTCTAGAGACTGGACCTAGGTGACCTTAGTTCTAGGGTTGCTTGTGCATCTTAGGGTGATTTGTCTTGAGTCCCACTTTTTCAAAAACAAACCAATTTTAAAATCATACACACGCTGCCACTTGCACTAAACTCGCTTAGTGCATGCTCAGCTGGACACGGGATCCTAGTGCCCGTCTTGTCCGCGTTCCTGCTATCGACACCGAAGTCGGTACTTCTTCATCTTCTTTTCCCCCACCACACATCACGACCGAGATGGACGGCACTCCATCAGAATATAACATCACGCTGCCACCGCCCGTAGGTACGCAGAATCCACCGCGCATCTCTCTCCAAGAGTGATGCTATCCTATCCGTGGTCCTCTTCCCACTTGTCTATCTCTTCCACCACCTAACGGGGATAATTTCGAAATTAAACCCCACTATATCAATCTGCTGCCCAAATTTCACGGGCTTGAGTCGGAAGACGCGTACGTTTTCATCACCAAATTCGAAAACGTATGCGCAATGATGGGTACTTCACAATTGACTTTAGATGCTATGCGCTTACGTCTTCTCCCATTCACATTGTGCGACTTGGCAGAAAAATGGTTTTATAATACTGCCGCACACTCTATCACTAATTAGGATGAATTTGTCGTAGCATTTCTTAAGAAGTTTTACCCAAATCATAAGACTGCCCATATTAGGAGCGAGATCAACCAGTTCACCCAGCTTCCCAATGAACCATTTTGGAAGTGCTTTGAACGTTTCAAAGATCTGCTTGTCCAATGCCCCCATCACGAAATACAAAGATGGGATTTATGTCGGATTATATATGAGGGCATTAATCCAGCGACAAAGCAGATGCTTGAAACAATGTGTCAATGCAATTTCATGTCTAAAGATGACGGTGAAGCTTGGAAATATCTGGAAGACCTTACTGAACACACGTTGCAGTGGGAAAGCGTAAGACCACCTTCAACTAAGGGAGGTATTCACCGGCTCGATGTTTCTATCGCAGTGAAAGCCGAAATGGCAGCGATACAGAAGAAACTCGACACTATTGAGAACAAATTCTCATCATTCTCCCTAAATCAGGTCACGCTTCCTAAGACCGTCTGTGGTTGCTGTTCGGATCCTTCACACTTAACGGAAGAATGCCCTATGAATGCATCGTTTCAAGCTAATGCTGCTTTTCAGCAGCGACCTAGAAACGACCCTTATTCTTCCATATACAATCAAGGATGGAGGAATCATCCTAACTTTGCTTGGAATCAAAACCAACAAAGCAATTATCAAAGACCTCCTCCACAGCAACCACAACCACAGAATCAGCCCCCCTTTCAGTCACAAAATTTCCAAAATCCGGCCAACATTTCTACACCGCAAGTGGCCGGTACTGACAACTCACTTGCACAAACTTTGGATATGTTCATGAAACAATCCATGCAAAATTCGGCTGAGATAAGGTCTTCTATTGATACCCTAACGAAGAACTCCGCCTCCCATGGTGAGAGTATTAAATCATTAGAAAACCAAATCGCACAGTTAAACGCCACAATGAGTGCGAAAGAGATAGGGAAACTCCCATCTCAACCCATACCTAATCCTGGCCACTCACAAAGTTATAATGTGAGTGCTGTTACCACGTTGAGATCGGGAAAAGTGCTGAATAACCAAGTGGGTGAGCAGTGTGATGATAGTGACACCAATGATACCCCTTCTTCTTCTACTTCCCCTAATTCGTCTAGTCTTCCACCTTCAACCGAGTCTATTCTCCGTTTTCCCCAAGGCTCGAACCCTTCGCCCATTTCGCCAAATCTATCTAAATCGATGCCCACTCCAGTTTTGGGATCGAATCCGTCCCCACAATCCTCTCCAATGTTGGACCAAACCCTTATTGATAAAGCACCTTATCCAAACAGGTTAAGGGGCAACAGACCAAGTCCACAAATGGAGAAGATTGTGGAAATTTTTAAACAAGTTAACATAAACATTCCTCTCCTAGATGCTATTCAACAAGTTCCGTCATATGCAAAAATCCTAAAGGACTTGTGCACTAGGAAAAGAAAAGTTCAAGTACCTAAAAAAGTTTTCCTCGCGAGTAATGTGAGCACAGCTTTTACACAACAACTACCCAAGAAACGAAAGGACCCCGAAAGTCCTACAATTTCTATTTCCATTGGGGGTAAAAATATCAATCGTGCTCTACTCGATCTAGGTGCTAGTGTTAACTTGCTTCCGTATTCTGTTTATGAGCAATTAGGGATCGGAGAGTTAAAATCTGCGTATTGCACTCTTCAGATGGCCGATCGATCTATCACCCAACCAAGGGGTGAGCTAGAGGATGTGTTAATCAAAGTCGGGGAATTCATATTCCCTGTGGACTTTATCGTTATAGATACACAGCCTGTGGCAAACCCACGCAATCAAATCCCGGTGATACTCGGTCGACCCTTTTTGGCCACTTCCAACGCAGTAATCAATTGTAGAAACGGCTCTATGACCCTATCCTTTGGAAAGAAGTCAATTGAGCTTAACATTTACAAGTTGGGAAGTGAACCCTCCGAATCCTATGCTCATGTGTGTTCTGTCGAATTAATGGATGTCGACAGCAGTGAATTTGATCAACCTCATGATACTAACTCTTTTCATATGTTGTTGTTTGACCCAACCATGTACTCTTCCACCGATTTGTCCGGGTCAACATCCAACACTGATGAGGAACTTTTTATAGAGTCTGACGATCACCCTATTTTTTCTGATGACATTATTCTTCGGGGTATCGATGAAAGCTTTGAGGAAATTTTCGTTGATGAACTCGCATTTTTAAAAGATACGGGTGTTGAGATAAATCAACTCCAAGATGAAGAAATTGTACTTCCACCCCCTCTTTTGGACAATCATGATAATGCGAGTAATCCATCATCACTATCACTGTGTCGTCTCTCCAAATTGAGACGCAATCCTTTTCCATTACACCTCTTGTCACCTCCCCACTTCTTCACGTCAATAGGTGACATGTTCTTCCACCAACCTTGGTGCTTCATCAATAAAATTTTTGAATGGTTGGTGTTGACCTTCGGTCTTTGCAAAGCTTGGCATTGACCAATAACCTTGACCCCCTCGTGTGATTTTAAAAGATTAAAATTGTTTAACTCAAGTTTGGGGGGAGGGGTGGTATATTTTGGCTCTTAAAAGAAAATGATTTTTACAAATTTGTGAGCCTAAAATAAGTTTGGAGGAAGATTTTCACTTTCATATATTCTTGCCCCCATTAATAATTTCCTCCCAAGTCTACAGGTTTTTGAGCTTAACGGATGACATCAGTGAGGACACTGCTGTAAACATATTTGGGGGAGGTTTGTGCTTATTTACACATCAATTTGCATCATATTTTGCATAAGCACAACATTTTCAAAAATTTTAAATTTTTTTTCTTTTATAACAAAAGAGTAGAAAGTGAAAAATTACATCCAAAAGATAGGAATAGTTTTAGAAAACTAAGAAAATTAGAAGTTTTCTTAAACGAACTAGTAATAAGTAGTTATGAGCTGTTGTCCCAAGGGTTAGTAAGATGAAGGAAGTCACTAATCTGAGGATAAAAATAAGTCTGAAAAATAGTTTCTATTCTGGAAGCCAAACATTTGAATGTTGATACCCTACTATTTGCACTTACACACGTCTTGAAACTCGGGATAGTAGAGGGTACCTTGAAATGCTCTTGTCTAAAAGCCAAAGTATGAAGGAAATAATAAATGAAGAAAATATAAAAATGGTGAAAAGAAAAAAATGAACACTGGTTTTGTTATCGCCAAGGCAGCAATAAAAAAATATAGCGAGGGTGCCTCTTCACCTAGTGCCCTAAGGCCAACTGGTCTGGGAGTTACTGCTAAGCCTTAGGTGGTGCAAGACGAGGAAAATATTATCACCTAATCAGCAAGCACATGAGTAATCGGTCGGTTAGTACCTCAAGAAGTATTAACGGTCGCATGAAAATATGTGAGCAAATCTAAATATTCATCAAATTAAAAAGTACTGAGGTAGATGGACAAGAGTATAATAGCTTGAATTGAATTCTCCGAGTGTAGGGATGTTCTTAACACACACGTGGGGTTATATGATCAATGTTTGGATGAAAGATAGGAATGAAGAATAAAGACGATATTTTATTGAGGGATAATGTGATTTCTAACATTTTTTCATGACTATTAAGATAGGGCTCATGACAACTGAAAAGCTAGTATAGTTGGAAACTCTTATTTTCAAAGTCTTTCTTCTATGGTTCTTATCTTTATATGTAAATTTCACCATCTTTCTTTTGTTATAGGATTTTGTGGGTGTAATCCGCTGAAAACCCTCAGGAGACAACACTCCTCCTACTAGGGACACCTAGAGGTTTAACGGCTTGTTGCACGTGCTCAGTGCAATCGTGTCTGCCTACGAAAATGTGCTTAGTTTTCTCCTTTCTTTTTCTCCTCTTAAATAAACTAGTTTGCTCGGGACGATCAAAGATAAGTTTGGGGGTATTTGTTCAGTTGATAAAACTGCACATTTGGATTACATTTTTCCTACCATTTTCATATTAAAAAAGGACTTTAATATAATATATTATACATATGAGGGTTTATATGTTAAAACACCATTTTCCATGTGTTAATATATTTTAATTAGCATTTGGTAGGAAAATGTATGCAAATAAATTCATTGACCTAATCCTAGTAGAACTAAGTCTACTAAATATTATTTGAGATTATTGTGCAGAATTTTCCAAGTTGTTATGCAGAATTTATCAAACAAACCAAGTTGTTGAAGAAAACTTGCCAAATTAAGAAGCAAAACTTGGAGACCAAATCTGGGAGCAACCGAGAGAAGATTTCTGAATTCTGAAGGTGCCTAGGATTGCCACATGTCAAAATCACAAAGCCCAAGAAAAATGATCAAGAGATCCCCACCATTGGCCGCGGAACCGCGGCCAAACCCCCCTGTTGGCCGCGGATCTGCGACAATATAGAGAGATCGTTTGGTAAAAATTTGGGGTATCAATCTTTGCTGAATATTACCAAGTTTCCAACTAAAAGATTCTGGCTTTGCATTATAAAAGAGCACCGAGAGCCTCTTGGAAAAGGTATCAAGCCGAAAAGATCACGAAGCCCCAGACGCTCACGCATCCAGGCTGATCATCGACTGTTCGACTACCTCCTTAGGAAAGATCGAGAAGCAACTAGTTTGTAATCATTTTCTACGGATTAAAGTGTAGTTTGTTCAAGTTGATTAATAAAGTTAGTTATTTTATTTAATTCTTTTTGCATTTACATTATGTTTTCCCTCTCTGTCTTTTCATCTTCTTTTCCCAACATGCGCGAGTAATTCTCCGCTTGTTAGGGTTCGTAGGATTAGGGTAGGCTAATGAACGATAAAAATCCCTAAACCCTTTTTAAGTCCTATAAAATTTAGGAACTTTATCAAAAGAATCATTAACATCCTAATCGGGCGTGCTAGCAATTCTTTGCTAGTTCCGACCGCGATTAGAGATTAGATTAATGATTGTTTTGGTAAAGGCTAGATATGAACGGAGTTCCGTGTCGAGATAAGGGTTAAGAGTGGGATTCCTTTTCCCTCCAGAAACCCTAATCTACACGCATCACCGTCGTTCTAGTTCTAAATCTATTAATGGATAAAAAGGGTAACTTTTAATTAATCGTCCATAACTACTAAATCCTAACGAACCCTACAAGCCTTCTTATTATATTATCTACATTTCTAAAATAATCTAGATCTATATTTTACATTCTTGTTTAACGTAGATCTAGAAACCATTCTATAAAAATTCTTTTATCCCTCCACTCTTTTTCAACATATCTAAAGTAAGAGTAAAAGGTTCAACGTTTCCCAGAGGACGACCCGTACTCATCTCGGTCTAGCTACGTGCGACACCGTTATTGATTGCGGTTAACAATTACTACATACACTTTTTCACATCAATCAAACATCTACTAGTATATATATAAATATATATAACGATCGTCCCAGGCATGATATAAAGCAACATCACAGAAGCATCACAGAAGCAACACAGAATGGTGGATAATCTTGGAGCCCCGGGTTTCATTTGAGCCGCAAATGAGACCCGTCGTTCCCTGTCTTGTGGATAGCCTGTGCAATGAAAACCTAGACCCCTACGAGCGTGGCAAGTTACCCGCCAAAACCAGAAGTGAGGCAACCCCCTTCAACAACGTGAATGGGCCACCCAGCACTTCACGGAATCCGGTAACTTGGGCACCCCTCCGTGGGTCAACCTATACCCCCTACGATTGCGGCGAATAGCCCGCCAATTTTAGAGTTAGGTCCCCTCCGTCTCAATGCCATGAGATGCGGACCCGTTGCCCTCTAGAACCCGGCTATTCGTGCACTCCACCGTGGGGTAATCCTAGTACAGAAAAGAAAATAATATACAAGGGTGACATCGACCTCAACCCGGTCGTGCCCCAAACAAATAATATACAAACTGGCAGAGACGGCAGTCCACATGTCGGACGCTCTCCCCGCAATATCAAATGTACAAATGGAACTAAACTGTACTAACATTGCACCAAAGCTATCCACCACGACGATCTAACCAACATCACAGCACAACACAGAACATCAACGTGAATGTCACGTTCGCAAACCCGTCTAAAAGAACTATAGCAATTAGACAAGTTGTACCGATCTAATGACATTTACGGTCGCAGATAGTAATGTAAGTACTGTAAACATTTAAACAGTGTTAAATTATCGACTTCGAAACACCCCGAATTGACTCTGAACAAAAGACAACACTATATCTAAACTGAGCAAAACAAGAAATACCATTGAACCAATATTCCAGAGACCAGACCACACCCAAAATACGAAGCCCAAACTCACTCCCCAGGCCGTCCGGCTCGGAAATTTTGAGCATGTGCTCGGGTCAAATTGGGTGGAACGGGTTCGTATTTGGGGTATGTTCTAGTTGTCTCCTAAATAGTCTTCTGCAGTTGCTTAGAATTTTTTTTGAAGACTTTAAAAATCGACAGAGACTGGAATGTGCAGTGCACTGTTTCGGAGTTGTTTCGGTTTAGATACTTTAACATTGTCTAAACAAGCTAGGTTAGGGTTTAAAGGCTGGCTCTGATACCATGTTGGGTTACGGCAGTGCCCCGGCCATCAAACCGTGGCTAAATGCGGAACAAAATTTTTCTAAACTGGCGCTACCATTACCCGATGCTCGGATCTACCCTAAACCCTATACTAGCAAGCTATGAAAAGAAGTTAGAATGGTTATACCGAGTTGATATGTGTCCTTCGGTCTTCAACCATCATCCCCAAGCTCCTAGTGGCTCCTTGATCGAATTTGGTTGCCGGTCTTCCTCTATCTACGATGATCCACCTGAGGGAAACGACGCAAACTTCAGCCTCGTCGAGCGAGGCAACCGACGCTCCAAGGTTGCTAGCAATGGAGAGTAGAGGTGTAGGAATGTGTCACTATAATTTTCTCTCATCACATATGCTCAATGAGCAACCATAGAAGATGAAGAAGGAGGTGAGGAAACATATGGCATGAGCAACTCAAGAAATGTGCTAAGTCTCCAAGTGAGAATGAGAGTGTAAGCAAGTGAAGAGAGCAAGTGTAGAAATCATCAAAGGGAGAAAAGAAAAAGAGCAAGGCCAAGTCAGAATGTGGCTGCCTATTCTCACTCAAGCACTCACACAAAATATCTCTTCACAATTTTCCAATAAACAATTAAGACCCATGCCTCTCTACATGCCCAAGCCCATGCTCATGCCACCTCACTCCTCCACCTCATTTGTAAAAACAAATGAATTTCCAAAAAGGAAAATCATACAAATGAAGTGTCCACTTCTAGAAGCTATTCCGTATAAATACGGAATACAACCCGGTATATGTATCGAAATACATATACACATATTCGTACCAAAATACGAATAGCCAAGAGAAAATGAATAGTGAACAATAATACTAGAATACATATATATAAATTATTAAATCAAAACCCGATTTAATGATCCGGCTTAATCCTAAGCCGCTAGTATTATCAACCGTCCGATTAAAGTCTGTGCAGCCTATACACATATTTAATCGAACACCTGTATGTACCAACATACGTCATCTACACCATATCGCCTGAACCGTGAAAACCCTCTGTGTGGGACTCTAAAGACTCGTCAATACGCTGGCAGTGGGTTTAACCACAAGCACGTCAGCGGCACTAGCTCTGCGTAACGGCTACCCAGGTGTTGAGCGAAAGGGAGGCCGATGAGCAAACTCATCCTGAACCCCTACTGAGCCTGACAGTGATAATATCCGTACAGTCCGATCTGTTCGTCTAAGAGTATCGCATATCGAGTCTAAGGGGTGGATAAAGTCAGACCCCTAACAACGCGACATTTAGTGTCGGCATGAAACCCATCACCACCTGAGAAACTATCGATCCTGGATCGGTAATTCTCGTCCACCGTGGCCACGGATTTCTGGTGATGGCCACCCGTGCACAACGCGACATCAACCCCCAATACCGGGAGAGACGAATCCCCGACGATCCGATCACTGCCTCTATGTGGCTCGGGACTGTACCCAATTAAAACCTGTTTGCACGACTCCTTTGAGCCGTGGTAGGGTAGTAATCAAAGCACAGTGGGAACTCATACGAGACAAATGCCGATCTCAGGTCGACAGACTAATCTGTACACATGTCATCTGGGAACTGCTATCTGACAATAGGTATAATACCAACTAGCAGGTTCCTGGCGAGTCCGTCCAGTGTACTCATAACCCAATGAGCACCTGCATACTATCTTAGGTGAACAAACTAACACCAGTGGCTTGTGAGACCTGGCCACCGCCCCTCGTCGGGGTCTCGATCAGTATACACTAGTCTACACTGGAGTATCGATGCCCAGTCTCGATACTCCTACGACTAGTGACATTTAAGGATGTGCTTATAGACCCCCAGCTCCCACGTATATGATCACCATCATAATGCTGGTAGTCAGGCAAGAATCCTATGGGCTCTATCAACATGTACATGATGATAAAGACAAACCAGATAGCATACTATCATCTCGAGTAAGACTGTTCTACCGGTATAGGTCCTCCCTCAATCATCATAATCACCTGCCTGCGATTACGATAATTGCCTTGAGGGCACTATAGCCAACAGTTATGAATATTAAAGAGACGAATGCATTACATTACTCTATTTCACCTGACGAGTTTAGGTCTCCTTATGTACTACCGCTCATGAGATTTGGAAGACTCTCGAAACTTCTTACGAAAAGACGAGTCAAGTGAAAGAAAGTAAAATCAATCGACTCATGAGCGAATATGATTAGTTTAGAATGAGCGCTGATGAATCAATTGATGTAATGTATTCAAAGTTTAATAAGATCATTACTGAACTTTTCAATTATGGTAAAACTTTTACAGAAAAGAAGAAGTGCTTGAAGATCTTGATGATTCTTACGGAAGAATGGCAACCTAAAGTTACGGCTATTGAAAAAGCAAGCAATTTAGATAAACTAACTTTGGAGAATCTTGTTAGGAAGCTTAAGATGCACGAGATAAAACCCAACGACATTAGAACAAGGAAAAAGGAAGAAGAGTCTTCAAAGAAGAGAAGCCTAGCTCTAAAGGCGAAGAATGTTCCACCAGAAGAATCGGATAGCGAAAGCGACCAAAGCGAAAACGAAAATGATATGGCCGCACTCGCAAAGAAATTCACAAGATTCATCAAATTTCGAAACTTCAAGAAAAGATAAAACTACCGAGGTAATAGAAATTCAAGTTCGTCTACCAATCCCCCTTGTTATGAATGCCGCAAACAGGGTCACAAGAAGGCTGATTGACCGACATTGAATAAAGGCAAGAACAAGTATAAGGATAGCAAAAACAAATATGAAAAGAAAAGAGCGTTCCAAGCAAAATGGGGCGAATTTGATTCTAACACTTCGGACAATGAAGAAAAGATCATTGCAAACATGTGTTTCATGGCACATGGAGACAACGACGAGGTATGCGATAATGATCTTGATAGCTTAGATAGAGACGAATTGATTGATTTATATATTGAACTGCAAGAGAACTTTCAAAAATTATTTTCTAAATATAAGAGTTTGAAAAATAAATTTTCTTCTATCTTTTGCAACTCTTATATTATTCTCAAGAAGGAAAATGATGTTTTGAAAGATGATATCATTGATTTAAGTACTAAGCTTGAAACTGTAACTATTGAGCGTGACAATTTAGTATCTTCCCTTAAAAATTTTCAAAAATCAAATGCTAAATTGGAAAACGAGCTTGTTAATGCCAAATCAAAGACCACAAAGCTTGAAGAAACATTGTTAAATTCACCCAAGGTAAGAACAACTTGGATATCGTATTTGGTGAATTTAACGGGAATAAAAAATTTTATGGTTTTTATTTTTGATCCTAACACTTCAGCTAGTATTTCAACCAATAGATTTCTTATGCACTACTTATCGATATGTCCATAGACACGCTTTGTAAACTTGCCATTATTGTCTTGCTCTCGGCCACACCGTTAGATATTGCCCTATAAAAAACAATTCAACATATAAATATCATTTTGTTCTTAGAAGTTGCGTATCTAACCGTAACACTAGATCATCTATTTCTAGATCACAGTTTTATGCTACTAACTCCCATGGACCTAAGATGATTTGGGTACCAAAGGTCAAAGATAAATATCCTATTTCAGGTACCACAACCGCATCAATGTAGAACCACATGGGACCTTGATAGTGGGTGCTCGAGGCACATGACCGGTGATATATCTAGCTTCGACTCATTATCAAGAGAGGAAGGTGGTAGCATCACCTTCGGGGATAATAAGAAAGGTTACATAAAGGACGATGCAGATACATAGCTTTGGCATCGTAGGCTTGGTCACGCGTTAATGGACTTGTTGAACAAAATCGCAAACGGTGACCACGTGAGAGGATTTTGCAAATTAAGATTTGAAAAGGATAAATTGTGCGATACTTGTCAGTTGGGTAAACAGGTAAAATCTTCATTCAAGATGAAGGCTAGGGTAACATCTTCTAAAGCTCTTCAACTATTACATATGGATCTATTCGGTCCATCTAGAATTTTGAGTCTAGGTGGAAAATCATATGTATATATAATAATTGATGACTATTCATGTTTTTATTGGGTATTCTTCCTTGCTGGTAAGTGTTGGATGTATATGCCCTAGAGGCCATTATTGTATAGTACAGGATTGTATATTACATATGGATGCTTGGGAAATATATGTATAGGACAGTTTTGCTCGATATGATAGTATGCTATCTGGTTTGTCTTTACCTCAACATGTGTATATGTTCTATTTATATTACGTATCTTGAATACATGTTGGTGAAGCCCGTAGGATCTTTTCTTGACTACTAGAGTTGTGATTGCAGTCATACTCGTAGGGTTTAGGTAGACTATAAGCACATCCTTAAATTGTTCCTAGTCGTTGAAGTTTCGAGACAGGGTATTGATACTCCGGAGTAGACTAGAGTATACGTTTCTTATTCCCGTGAGGAAAGGTGTCATGTCCCACATCCATTGGTGTACGACACCAAAGATAGTACATAGGTGCTCATTAGGTTATGAGTTACATTGGACGAACTCGCGGAGAACTTCTAGATGGTAATATACCTATCGTCGGATAGAAGTTCTCTGGTGAAGTAAGTACATATTAGTCTTTAGACCTGACATCGTCATTAGTCTCGAGTGTGTTCCCACTGTACTTAGATTTCTACCCTACCATGACTTTAAAGAGTCGTGCAAACATGTTTTAGCTGGGTACAGTCCCGAAGCACTTGGGGGTAATGAGCGATAGAAGAGATTCGTCTCTCCTGGTATAGGGAGTCGATGTCGCGTAGTTGTTGGATATAGTGCCCTCAAGTCAATTATTGTAATCGCAGGCATGCGATTGGCATGATTGAGGGAGGACCTATACAGGTAGAACAGTCTTACTCGAGATGATAGTATGCTATCTGGTTTTTCTCTATCATCATGTACATTTATTATGTGGTATTACAGATCACTATTACATGTTGATAGAGCCCATAGGATTCTTGCTTGACTACCAGCATTATGATGGCGATCATATACATGGGAGCTGGGTGGTCTATAAGCACATCCTTAAATGTCCCTAGTCGAGGGAGTATCGAGACTGGGCAACGATACTCCGGAGTAGACTAGTGTATACTTTTCGAGACCCCGACGAGGGGTGGTGGCCGGTCTCACAAGCCATTGGTGTTAGTTAGTCACCTAAGATAGTATACAGGTGCTCATTAGGTTATGAGTTACACTGGATGGACTCGCCGGGAACATGCTAGATGGTATTATACCTATTGTCAGATAGCAGTTCTCAGGTGACATGAGTACATCTTAGTCCGTCGACCTGAGATCGTCATTTGTCTTGTGTGAGTTCCCACCGTGCTTTGATTAGTACCCTACCACGGCTCAAAGGAGTCGTGCAAACAGGTTTTAGTTGGGTACAGTCCTGAGCCATATGGAGGTAGTGAGCGGATCGTCGGGGATTCGTCTCTCCCGGTATTGGGGGTTGATGTCGCGCTGTGCACGGGTAGCCATCACCAGAAATCCTTGGCCAAGATGGACGAGAATTACTGATTTGGATCAGTAGTTTCTCAGTGGGTGATAAGCTTCACACCGACACGAAATATCGCGTTATTAGGGGTCTGACTTTATCCACCTCCCTAGACCCGATATGCGATACTCTTAGACGAACAGACCGGACCATACGGAGATTGTCACAGACATGATCAGTAGGGGTACGGATGAGTTTACTCGCCGGCTTTCCTTTCGCTCAATACCTGGGTAGCCGTTACGTACAGCTAGTGCCCCTGACATGCTTATGGTTAAACCCACTGCCAGCTTATTGACGAGTGTTTAGAGTCCCACACAGAGGGTTTTCCTGGTTCAGGCGAAATGATGTAGTAGCCGTATTTTGATACTGTTGGGTTACACTAACGCCCTGGCCATCAACAGAGGCCGATTGCAGAACAAAATTTTTACAACGATTCAAAACTGGCGCTAGAATAACCCTAAATCGGATCTACCATAAACCTAACTAGCATAACTAGAGAAGCTATCGACTATGAAAGAAGTTTATACCAAGAGGCTCAAGTCCTTTGGGTCTTCACTCCCCTCCTTTAGTATGCTCTTAGTGGCCTGAATGATCGAGCTTGATCGTCTGCTCCTTGCGTCAAAGATGATCCACCCGAGAGTGTCTACTTTGAGCTCCTACCTTTAAACCAAGGTAACTAGGTTACTTAGTATGCTAATCTAAGTAGCTTAGAGGATGTAAAGAGTGATGATGGATTAATTAGTCTCAAGATACCCTAGGTTTCTCAACATATGAGACATTTAGGGTTTGAGGTAGAAGAAGAGAGCTTGGAGGAGATGAGAGTGTTTTTGATAGAATAGAATGAAGAATGGCTAAGTCTTGTAAATAATAATGCAAACCCAAAAATATCTACACAAAATATTAACCATGAATCAATAGTAAACCATGAGTCACTAAATGAGTCACCAAGTAGCCATGTTTCATTGAATGAATGATAACACCTCACCCTCCACCTCATTAACCATTTAACTAAATGGTTAAAACAAATAATGATGTGTCTTCTTCTAGAAGCATCTTGCACGATTACAAGAATACCCCTCACCGTATATACATACCCGTATCCGTATTCCGAAAAATACGAATATAAAGAGACGAAAATAATCCAACAATATAATACTAGGATCCGGATTAAACCAAAGCCCGCTAGTATTATCCGTCTGAACATCATACGTGCACAAGTACACGTATGTGATCGAACCCTGCTGTAAAACCATACGGCCTCTACATCATTTCGCCCGAAGCAGAGAAACCCTCTGTGTGGGACTCTAAAGACTCAACAGTACGCCGGCAGTACGTTAGTGGATAAATCTATAACCACAAGCACGTCAGCGGCACTAGCTGTACGAGTCCGTCCAGTGTACTCACCCCCAGTGAGCACCCGTATACAATTTTAGATGATCACACCAATGGTTGTGGGACCAACCACCGCCCCTCGTCGGGGTCTAGAAATGTATACGCAAGTCTACTCTGGAGTATCGATGCCCGATCTCGATACTCCCGCGACTTGGGACTTTTAAGGATGTGCTTATAGACTACCCAGTTCCCACAAGTATGATCGCCATCATAACGCTGGTAGTCAAGCAAGATCCTACGGGCTTTATCAACATGTGGTTGACATATATAACATATGCACATGTTAAGATAAAGTTAAACCATAATAGTATACTACTGTATCGAGTCTTTATCAATATGTGCAAGCAACATAAAGCATCATAAGAAACAAATACACATATCCTGATAAAGACAACTCAAATAATATACTATATAACCGAGCAAGATTGTCCTGTACATACATATCCCTAGCATCCACTTGTATACATATACAATAATGGCCTCTAGGGCATACATATCCAACAATCTCCCACTTGCCCTAAAGGCCAGTAATTGGCGTACCGAATACCCAATGTCTGGTCTAAGGCCAGCTGTTGGCGTACCACATACCCAACATTTCAAAAATTCGCTCGAACTTGGCTTGAGGAACGGCCTTTGTAAATGGATCCGCCGTGTTCTCTTTTGTATCCACTCTCCGGACCTTGATCTCCTGGCGATCTATAATCTTCCTGATCAGGTGATACCGCCTTAAGATGTGTCTAGATTTCTGATAGGACCGTGGTTCCTTCGCTAAAGCTATAACCCCATTGTTATCGCAATACAAAGTATTGGATCAACAATGGACGGAACCACCTGAAGTTCAGTAATGAACTTCTTCATCCAGACCGCTTCTTTTGCGGCATCGTTCGCAGCAATGTATTCAGCCTCCATCGTCGAGTCTGCGACGGTGTCCTATTTGGAGCTCCTCCAACACACCGCCCCTCCGTTGAGAGTAAACACAAAACCCGAGACAGACTTGCTGTCATCCTTGTCACTCTGGAAGCTTGAATCGGTAAAGGACTCGACCTTTAGGTCTCCATTACCGAAAACCAAGAACATCTCCTTAGTCCTTCTCAGGTACTTGAGAATGTTCTTCACTGCTGTCCAGTGGTTCTTACCTGGGTTCGACTGATACCGGCTCACTACGCTTAGCGCATAAGCTACATATGGTCTTGTACTTATCATCGCATACATTATAGATCCTACCGCCGAAGCGTAGGGTATAGTGCTCATGCGAACCCTCTCCTCATCAGTCTTGGGAGACAGCTCTTTGGAGAGGGTGATTCTGTGCAGTGCGGGTATGTTACCGTGCTTGGAATTTTCCATACTAAATCTCTTTAGTACGGTCTCTATGTACTTGGACAGCGAAAGTCCTAATAATTTCTTAGATCTATCTCTGTAGATCTTGATCCCCAGAATGTATGAGGTATCATCCACGTCCTTCATGGAGAACCTTTGTGACAAGAACAGCTTGACCGATTGTAGCATAGGAATATCGTTTCCTATCAAAAGAATGTCTTCCACGTACAAGACCAGGAATACGACAGTTCAACTTACAATCTTCTTATATATACATGGCTCATCCTTGTTCTTGATGAAGTCAAAGTCCTTGACTGTTTCATCAAAACAGATGTTCCAGCTCCGCGATGCCTGCTTTAATCCATAAATGGATTTAAGCAACTTGCACACCTTCCTACTACTTCCACTGTCTATAAAACTTTCTGGCTGATCCATATAAACGCACTCTTCCGAACTACCGTTTAGAAAAGCCGTTTTTACGTTCATCTTCTAGATCTCATAGTCATGGAAGGCAGCAATGGCAAGTAGGATCCGAATGGATTTGAGCATAGCCACTGGAGAAAAGGTTTCGTCATAGTCCACTCCTGGTCTTTGACGAAAACCTTTTGCAATGAGTCCAGCCTTATAGGTTTCCACCTGCCCATCTACACCAAATTTCCTTTTGTAGATCCATTTGCATCCAACGGGTTTTACCCCAGGTGGAGCAATATCCAAGGTCCACACTTTATTGGTATACATAGACTCCATTTCGGATCGCATAGCATCCAGCCACTTATGAGAGTCCCTACTGATAATGGCCTGCCTGAAACTAGTAGGATCATCATCTTCCAAGATGCAATCCTCTCGAACCCCGTCTATGAGAAAACCGTAGTATCTCTCGGGCGGATGAGAAATCCTACTAGATCTGCGGAGTGGCCGAGGTTCGTCTGGGACTTCTAAATCTTGAGGTTCTACCAAATCCTCAGTTTGAGTTTGTGGTTCTAATGTTTCATCCAGTTCTACCATGCTCCCACTTATTTATTTTGCAAGAAATCGCCACTCTAAAAAAGTGGCGCGACGAGCAACGAACACTTTCTGTTCCTCAGTGTGGTAGAACAGATATCCTAGAGAATTTTTAGGATATCCCACAAACTTGCATAAAACCGACCTTGCCTTATGTTTGTCCGGATTTTGTACTTTTATATAGGCTGGACAACCCCATATCTTAATACGTTCAAGATACGGTCTTTTACCACTCCATATTTCATATGGAGTCTTAGGCACAGATTTAGATGTAACCTGATTCAATAGATATGCCGCTGTCAAAAGTGCATGTCTGATTGAAAACGATTTCCGGTGTGTATGTAGAAAATGTGTAGAAATCACAACCAAAAATATTTTGACCGCAATCAATAACGGTGTCGGATGTAGCACGTTAGTAAGTGCGGATCGTCCACAGGGAAAGTGTAATCGTTCGTGTTTCAATTTAGATGAGTTGAAACTTTAAAGAAAAGAAAACAAACAATTCATGATTTGTAAATTGAATTTCAAGAATTAGAAAAATCTAGATCTAAGAAAACATTAAAATCAAGAATTGAGAATTTGATGATTTCCAAACCAAATATCAAGAATCGAAGTGAGGCCCGTAGGAATCGATCGGATCTATAGATGTGATGAAATCTAGCGATTACGTATTCTTATCCATCGATGAATTGATACTAGATTGATGATGATCGACGAGAATTAGGGATTTCTTGTGAAACTAGGGTTTCATCATCTATCCCTTGTTCCTTCGTCGATATCATTCACATTCTGGCCTCTAGTAAATTCAAGAATCGATCGTGGATCCCTAATTTCGAGCGATCACAATCAAGAAAGCATCGCAATGAAACTAGGTCGTCGATTCTTCAATTTGCTAGGGTTTACAAAACTCGTAGGACTTAAGAATCGTTTTAAGATTTGTTACATCATCATTCTATTGATCGTCTCGACTCCTTTACGAGCGGAGTTCTACTCAAACATCACAACAAGAACCACAATCACAAATTGAGATCGAATCATGATGCAGGAATTTAAAGAAAGCAAGATTAAAGAATTTCACCTTTTATTTATCAACAATTCCGTTTACAATTCACTCAAGAACTACAAGAGGAAGAACTCGATCGTCGATTTGGCTTCGCTCGTCTCCTTGAGTCGCGGATCGGTTTAGATCACTTGCTCGATTGAAGATCGGCTCCGCTCCTAAAAGGTTGAAGGCTTCTCGCTTGATTTGGTACTCGGGATCTTGAATTTGGCTTTGGATTTTGAATTAGGGTTTGAGGCACAAGTTGTGTCACTCAACTTGTGTTAGAAATGGGGGAGATTAGAGATTCGCCATTAACCCTAGATCTAGGCTCTCTTTTATAGACCATCCAAAACCCTAGATCTAGGATTTCAAATTTAAATTTCCCTCCAAAAGTTTGTTAAAGAGAGCCTTCTAGAAATAGTTTGTTAGGCCGAGCCTTCTAGATGAAGCCACGTGGCATTTCTGGAGTCTTCTGGAAGCTTGGGCAGTTACATAGGACACGTGGAGGAAAGTTGAGCTGCTGATGACGTCACTAAGCCGCGGATCCGCGGCGCAAGCCGGCTCCGGCCGCGGATCCGCGGCTCAATGGAGGCCTTGTTGTCTGGAACTTCTGGGCTTTTCTTGTGCTGACTTTATGTATATTTTCTGATATGTTGATTTTCCAAATGAGTCCCTGATCACTGCCAGATCTCTAGCCTTTGAGTTGGCGTATTTTATCAGCATTATTTTCACAATTTTGGCTCGGTTTCTTGAATTTCCTGCACAGATTTCGAAACAAGTGTTGCGCAATATAGGGATGATGCAATGCCATGATAAACAGTCAATTTTCCTAAAAATGCCGGTTTTAGTATACAGTACAGGTAATTCAGTATTATACAGGTGTTTTGCTAATATGTGCAATATGAATATCGAACACCTCTAGATGAGTGCAAATGATAGGGAAATTGCCGTGTTAAAAATGCAGTATTTTCGACTGATCAAATTCCCCCAAACTTATTTTCGATCGTCCCGAGCGAACTGTTTTATTAAAAAGAGAAGGAGAAAATAAAGAAAGAGAAAAACTAACTAGCACACTTTCGTAGGCAACACGATTGCACTGAGCACGTGCAACAAGCCTTTAAATCTCTAGGTGTCCCTAGTAGGAGGAGTGTTGTCTCCTGAGGGTTTTCAGCGGATTGCACCCACAAAATCCAATAATAAAAGGAAGACCATGAATATTACATTTAAAGAAAAGAATTGTAAAAGAAAAGCCTTGAAAATTAGGGTTTCCAACTAAGCTAGCTTTTCGGTTGTCATGAGCCCTATCTTAATAGTCATGAAAAGATGTTAGAAATCACATAACCCCTCAATAA
This sequence comes from Agapanthus africanus, assembly GCA_030015575.1. Taxonomy (NCBI): domain Eukaryota; kingdom Viridiplantae; phylum Streptophyta; class Magnoliopsida; order Asparagales; family Amaryllidaceae; genus Agapanthus; species Agapanthus africanus. The sequence goes on along the minus strand of CM057338.1, from coordinate 821,214,177 downwards.
AACATCGTCTTATTCTTCATTCCTATCTTTCTTCCAAATATCGATCATATCACCCTACGTGTGTGTAATAAACATCCCTACACCCGGAGAATTCAATTCAAGCTATCATACTCTTGCCCATCAGCCTCAGTACTTTTTAATTAATGAATATTTAGCTGAAATTGCTCACACACTTTCATGCGACCGTTAATACTTCTTGAGGTACTAACCGACCGATTACTCCTGTGCTTGCTTATTTGGTGTTTTTCCTCGTCTTGCACCACCTAAGGCTTAGCAGTGACTCCCAGACCAGTTGGCCTTAGGGCACTAGGTGAAGAGGCACCCTCGCTATATTTTTTTATTGCTGCCTTGGCGATAACAAAACCAGTGTTCATTTTTCTCACCATTTTATATTTTATTCATTTTTTTAATTTCCTTCATACATCGGCTTTTAGAAAAGAGCATTTCAAGGTATCCTCTACTATCCCGAGTTTCAAGACGTGTGTAAGTGCGAATAGTAGGGTATCAACGTTCAAAATGTTTGGCTTCCAGAATAGGGACTATTTTTCAGACTTATTTTTATCCTCAGATTAGTGACTTCCTTCATCTTACTAACCCTTGGGACAACGGCTCATAACTACTTATTACTAGTTCGTATAAGAAAACTTCTAATTTTCTTGGTTTTCTTAAATTTTTCCAATCTTTTGGATGTAATTTTTCACTATCTAATCTTTTATTATCTTATTTATATACAAAAAATACTTTTTTATCTTTTGAATTTTTTAAAATTTTTTTATAGGTTTTTAAATATGTTTTGTGCTTATGCAAAGTATGATGCAAATGATGCGAAAATAAGTACAAACCTCCCCCAAACTTGTTTTCAACAGTGTCCTCACTGTTGCCATCCGCTAGATCTCAAAAAACCTGTAAGCCTGGGAGGAAATTTATTAACGGGGGCAAAATATTTAAGTGAAGATCCTCCCCCAAACTTATTTTTGGCTCATCTTTTTGTGTAAAAATTTCTTATAAAGAGCCAGATTACACCCCCCCAAACTTGAGTTAAGCCATGTTAATCTTTGAAAATCACAAGAGGGGGTTAAGAATCATTGGTCGATGCGAAGCTTTGCAAAGACCGAAGGTCAACACCAACCATTCAAAATTTTTATCAATGCAGTGCTCTGGTTGGTGGAAGATGAAGTGGGGAAAGGTCAAGTGGTGGAATAGAATGTGTGTGCGTATCATTTTGGAAAGACGATGCAGTGAATGTGATGGATTGCTCGCATTCTTTTTACAGTTCAGAAGAAGGGGTGGAGGTTCAATTTCATTGATTGGGAGATGATTCATCTCAACACCCGTGTCATTCAAAAATGCGAGTTCATCAGCGAAGATTTCTTCAAAAGTTCCATCAATACCCCGATGAATAATGTCGTCATAAAGTGCGGGGTGATCTTCAGAATCTAAAAGCAGTTCATAATCGGTGTTAGTTATTGACCCGGACATCTCGGTGGAAGAGTCCGTATGTGTATGATACATAGTTGGGTCAAACAACAACGTATGAAAAGAGTCAAGATCGGTATCAGGAGGATCATCAAATTCGCTGCTGTCGACATCCATTAAGTCGACAGAACAGACCTGAGCAGTAGGTTCGGAGGGTACACTTCCCAACTTGTAAATGTTCAGCTCAATTGACCTATTCCCGAAGGATAGGGTCATAGAGCCATTACGACAGTTGATGATAGCATTGGAAGTGGCCAAAAAGGGGCGACCTAAAATCACCGGAATTTGATTCCGTGGGTTCGCTACAGGCTGTGTATCAAGTACAATAAAATCCACAGGGAATACAAATTCCCCGATTTTTATTAACACATCCTCCAGTTCACCCCTAGGTTTGGTGATTGATCGGCCAGCCATCTGAAGAGTTATGCTCGAGGGCTTTAACACTCCGATACCTAGTTGCTCATAAACCGAGTATGGAAGCAAGTTAACACTAGCGCCAAGGTCTAGTAGAGCACGGTTGATGTGTTTTTCCCCAATAGAAATGGAAATAGTAGGACAGCCAGGGTCCTTACGTTTCCGTGGTAATTGTTGGGGGAAAGCCGTCTCTACAGTCTTTGCCATGAATATCTTCTTGGGCACTTGAGTCTTCCTCTTCCTAGTGCACAGGTTCTTAAGAGTTTTCGCATAGGACGGAACTTGTTGGATGGCATCTAGGAGAGGGATGTTGATGTTAACTTGCTTAAACATATCCATAATCTTCTCCATATGTGGACTCGATTTGTTAGCCCTTAACTGATTAGGATAAGGTGTTTTAGCAATAAGCGCTGGGTCCATCATAGAAGAAGGAAATGTGTGTGGACCCGATCCCAAAATAGAAGTGGGGATCATCCGTTGAGAACTAGAAGAGGTGGGCTCAGGTGTCGAGCCTTGTGGGAAACGGAGAATATGCTCGCAAGAAGGTGGTGGGGTAGAAGAACTGAGGTCAGAATTAGAAGTAGAAGTGGAAGGAAAGGTTTCAGCCGGGGTATCATCGATAGATTTTTCAGTGTCATCAATCTCTTCCCCAACGTGATTGTCAAGCACTCTTCCAGATCTCAATGTAATTGCATCCACATGATGTGAATAGCCAGGATTGGGTAAAGGTTGAGCTGGAAGTTTCCCTTTCTCTCTTGCACTCATTTCGGCTTTTAGTTGTGCAATTTGTGCTTCCATCAATTTGATATTCTCATTTTGAGAGACAATGATCTTCATCACATTCTCGACGGAAGATTGCAAACTTGCCGTCCCTTGGATGGATTGTTTCATGAAAGTATCCAAGGTTTGTGCTAGTGCAGAGGTATTATCTGTACCGGTCAATTGCAAAGAGTTTTCATGTGGTGCAAAAGTGTTGGCCGGATTTTGGAAGTTTTGTGATTGGTAGGGGTGCTGACTCAATTGAAGTGGTTGCTGTTGTGGTGGAGGGACCCTTTGGAAATTGTTTTGGGTTGGAACCGTGTTTTGAGATTGTGATTGGTTCCAAGCAAAGTTAGGATGATTCCTCCAACCCTGATTATATGTGGAAGAAAATGGATCGTTTCTAGGTCTTTGAAATGCGGCATTGGTATGCTCGTGAGCTTGAAACGGAGAATTTAGTGGACATTCTTCCGTCAAGTGAGAAGGATCAGAACAGCATCCACACACAGTTTTGGAGAGTGACATTTGATTTAGGGCGGCAGCTAAAAATTTGTTTTCCATAGTCTCGAGTTTCTTGTGTATAGCTGAAATGTCAGCTCTAACTCCTATGGAAATATCATTGCCATCCCTAGACGATTGACTCACACCCTCCCACTGTAAAGATTTTTCAACGAAATCTTCTAGAAATTTCCAGGCTTCCCCATCATCTTTGGTCATGAAGTTGCCTTGACACATGGATTCAAGGGTCTGTCTTGTGTTAGGATTAATGCCCTCATATATGATTCGGCACAGATCCCATCTGGGGATTCCGTGATGTGGACATTGGACTAACAGATCCTTGAAGCGTTCAAGACATTTTGAAAATGGTTCATTAGGAAGCTGGGTGAATTGATTTATTTTGCTACGGACTCGAGCTGTCTTATGATGTGGGTAGAATTTCTTAAGGAATGCTTTGACGAATTCTCCCCAGTTTGAAATGGAATGTGCGGTTGTGTTATACAGCCACTTCTCGGCTATATCGCACAAAGTGAATGGGAGAAGACGTAGACGCATAGCATCCATAGAAAGCTGTGAGGTACCCATCATTGCGCATACATTTTCAAATTTGGTGATAAAGGCATATGCATCTTCAGACTCGAGACCGTGAAATTTTGGTAGAAGGTTGATGTATTGGGGTTTAATTTCAAAATTTTCCCTGTTGGCTGGTGGAATGGAAAGACAGGTGGAAAGGGGACTTCGTGTGGGATAGCACCTCTCCTGGAGAGAGATGCGGGGTGGATTCTACGCACCAACGGACGGCGGCAGAGTAGTGGTAAATAAGTTCGATGGAGAATCGTCCATCGAAATGGGTGTGGTGGTGGGTAAAGAAAAGGTAAATGTAGAAATACCGACTTTAGGGTCGATAGGGGAACGCGGACTAAACGGGCACTAGAATCCCGTGTCCAGCCTATCTTGCACTAAAAAGGGTTAGTACAAGTGGCAGCGTGACTTATAATTAGGGGAAATGATGAATGCGGTGGTGTTTGTTTTGAAAAATGATACGGATTTTTGAAAAAATGATGCGATCACAACAAATGCAACAAGCAAAACCCTAATTCTATTGGTCGCCTAGGTCAAAGCTCTAGACCGCTCCTAACTGCCAAAAGACAAGTCGCAGGATAAATCCTCCACTGCCTCTTTGTCTCTCCTGTGGCCAGGTAAATGCCAGGTAAGTGGGAGGTTCTCTACTACGTAAGTAGTGGGCCTAATTAAGTAACCACTAGCCTTCGACACACTTGCCTTAGACACCACAAAAGAAACGCGGATAAGCAATGAATTACCCACGGCCTTCTCTTGTCTTAAGTGAGCGCGACGGTCCTTAGAGTCATCTCTAGATCTTTTTTAGTTAATGAGGGTTATGCGGATGCAAGTTTGTGATTTTTGGGGCTTAGGAAGGGTAATGAACTCCCCACCTAATCTGGATTTGGTCTTTGCCCCTTAATTTCCGTATTAATATGCAAACAACCAAGAATCAAAAACACGCACAATTTATTTTGCTTTTGCGGCGCTACGATTTATTTGCAAAGAAACCTGCAGCAAATTGTTAATTGGAGCAGATGAAGAAGGAGATAAGAAAGTAGGAAATTTACAGAGGAGTTTTTGTCTTGAGATGCTACTGTAGCACCGCGGTTCAGCCGCACGAGTCGCCTAATGCTGCGGATGCGCGGCGGTTTAAGATCTTCTCTGCACAAAAATTTAACAGCAAGCTACTGTTCACTTCTTCAGTCCTCTGGAATACTCTGAAATTTTTTTCCACAGCTCCACAAATTCCAGATTTCCTCGCAACAAATCACAACAACACGTTTAGTGTTTGTGCGAATTTAGATCTAAAAATATAATGGAATAAACTTTTCAACTCAAATTTAAAAAACAAACGAATTAGCGCACTATCCCCGGCAACGGCGCCATTTGATTGATACGAATTCTCGTTGTGGAGTATGAAAATTGTAAAGAAATCACAACCAAAAATATTTTGACCGCAATCAATAACGGTGTCAGATGTAGCGCGTTAGTAAGTGCGGATCGTCCACAGGGAAAGTGTAATCGTTCGTGTTTCGATTTAGATGAGTTGAAACTTTAAAGAAAAGAAAACAAACAATTCATGATTTGTAAATTGAATTTCAAGAATCAGAAAAATCTAGATCTAAGAAAACATTAAAATCAAGAATTGAGAATTTGATGATTTCCAAACCAAATATCAAGAATCGAAGTGAGGCTCATAGGAATCGATCGGATCTATAGATGTGATGAAATCTAGCGATTATGTATTCTTATCCATCGATGAATTGATACTAGATCGATGATGATCGACGAGAATTAGGGATTTCTTGTGAAACTAGGGTTTCATCATCTATCCCTTGTTCCTTCGTCGATATCATTCACATTCTAGCCTCTAGTAAATTCAAGAATCGATCGTGGATCCCTAATTTCGAGCTATCACAATCAAGAAAGCATTGCAACGAAACTAGGTCATCGATTCTTCAATTTGCTAGGGTTTACAAAACTCGTAGGACTTAAGAATCGTTTTAAGATTTGTTACATCATCATTCTATTGATCGTCTCGACTCCTTTACGAGCGGAGTTTTACTCAAACATCACAACAAGAACCACAATCACAAATTGAGATCTAATCATGATGCAAGAATTTAAAGAAAGCAAGATTAAAGAATTTCACCTTTTATTTATCAACAATTCCGTTTACAATTCACTCAAGAACTACAAGAGGAAGAACTCGATCGTCGATTTGGCTTCGCTCGTCTCCTTGAGTCACGGATCGGCTTGGATCACTTGCTCCATTGAAGATCGGCTCCGCTCCTAAAATGTTGAAGGCTTCTCGCTTGATTTGGTACTCGGGATCTTGAATTTGGCTTTGGATTTTGAATTAGGGTTTGAGGCACAAGTTGTGTCACTCAACTTGTGTTAGAAATGGGGGAGATTAGAGATTCGCCATTAACCCTAGATCTAGGCTCTCTTTTATAGAGCATCCAAAACCCCAGATCTAGGATTTCAAATTTGAATTTCCCTCCAAAAGTTTGTTAAAGAGGGCCTTCTAGAAATAGTTTGTTAGGCCGAGCCTTCTAGATGAAGCCACGTGGCATTTCTGGAGTCTTCTGGAAGCTTGGGCAGTTACATAGGACACGTGGAGGAAAGTTGAGCTGCTAATGACGTCACTAAGCCGCGGATCCGCGGCGCAAGCCAGCTCCGGCCGCGGATCCGCGGCTCAATGGGGGCCTTGTTGTCTGGAACTTCTGGGCTTTTCTTGTGCTGACTTTATATATATTTTTTGATATGTTGATTTTCCAAATGAGTCCCTGATCACTGCCAGATCTCTAGCCTTTGAGTTGGCGTATTTTATCAGCATTATTTTCACAATTTTGGCTTGGTTTCTGGAATTTCCTGCACAGACTTCGAAACAAGTGTTGCGTAATATAGGGATGATGCAATTCCATGATAAACAGTCAATTTCCCTAAAAATGCTGGTTTTAGTATACAATACAGGTAATTCAGTATTATACAGGTGTTTTGCTAATATGTGCAATATGAATACCGAACACCTCTAGATGAGTGCAAATGATAGGGAAATTGCCGTGTTAAAAATGCAGTATTTTCGACTGATCAATGTCCCCAAAATGAAAGAGGCAACTCGGCGTTACTTGTCATGGAGCGAACCATATCCAATAGGGTACGATTCCTCCGCTCCGATACACCATTATGCTGTGGTGTATACGGAGGAGTAAGCTGAGAGAGAATTCCATTCTCTTTTAGGTAATCTAGGAATTCTGTGCTCAAGTACTCCACTCCTCTATCAGATCGGAGGATCTTGATACTTTTTCCAGTCTGGTTCTTTTCTTCGTTTTTGAATTCTTTGAATTTCTCAAAAGCTTCAGATTTGTGTTTCATAAGATACACGTATCCGAATCTAGAGAGATCGTCAGTGAATGTGATGAAGTACAAGAACTCACCCTTTGCATGTATAGACATCGGACCACATACATCACTGTGTATGAGTCCCAAGAGCTATGCTGCTATTTCTCCTTGTCATGTGAACGGAGATTTGGTCATCTTTCCCTTGAGACAAGACTGACAAGTTTCATAAGATGAAAATTCGAATGTATTCAAATATTCATCTTTATGCAACTTATTTAGTCTTTTCTCTCCAATATGACCAAGTCTACAATGCCACAAGTAGGATTCGTTCGTATCTGAACTCTTCCTCTTGCGTGTGTTTTATACATTGAAAACTGTGTTTTGATTTAGAATATAGATACCATTACACAGTGTACCTTCTACAACCAATACCTGATTAAGGTAAATATTCATGGTATTTCTATCAAGAACAAACTTATATCCATCTTTATCAAGTAAAGAAACTGATATGATGTTGCAAACCATGGAAGGTATATAGTCGCAATTGTTCAAAATCATAGTATTGCTTTTTGGCAACACTAGGTGATATTCACCGATGGCAGCAGCATCAACTTGTGCTCCGTTCCCTACTCTGAGGGACATATCATCAGGTCCAACTATCTTACTTTTTCTCAGTCCCTGCAATAAATTACAGATATGAGATCCTGATTCGGTATCTAGTACCCAGGAGGTAGGACTGACCGAAAAATAGTTCTCAATAAAAAAACACCTGAAGAAAACGCAATAGTGTGCTTCTTCTTCGTTGGGGTCATCAAGGAATTCATGCAATCCTCTTTCCCTTGCTCATACTCATGACAGCTGTTATAGTTTTGAGCCGAACTAACGTTCCCCAGCCCTGAATAAGAATTCGGATCGGTCAAGTGATACATTTTATTATTTTGATTAGGGCGTGAAATGGTTGCTACCTGGAGAGAGAGAAAAGAAACACTTAGTGTGTGCTTTGGCAAGATTAGATTGGTTTATTAGTTTATCTAATCAGGATGGCTCCCACTGTTTCCTCAAATTCTTTTTCAAACCCTAAAAGAAGAACTAGTCAGGATTAATCGCACGTCACAATAATTTCTTAACCTTTCGGCCAGGCTAGTGTCGGTACTTCGAGGGAGGTTTTCCAATGCTTTCGCGAAGTTCCTTAATTATGTAACCTCTTTTCCCTGGAGGTGTAGCCCCGCTAACACCGTTCTAGACACCTACTTGGTTTATAGCATTGATTGTTAAGTGAAATAATCTCCCAAGAGTAATCCTACTCATCAGTGGGATCGGGATCTAACTATCATTGTATGATGACCTAGATGGAATTCACTCTAGCCACTACACTCCAGAAGGTATGCTAAAACTGCAAGTTTCCTGTATATTTGAAACCCCCGATGTGGTTTTTGCCCCTAACGACTTTATGACCTTGACAATGCCAACATATCATAAGCCGCTAGTCAAGTTCGTCCGTCATTATCTTGATTAAGTTAGACCCACCCGCATAACCCTTGACAATGCCAACATAGTTATGCGACTGTCCTAAATAATCGGAAACAAAGCTACAAATAAGCATTACCCAGCTACCGACCACTACGCCTTGACAATGCCAAAATACATAGCATGAATACTAAGTAACACTTGTAGGAAATGATGGAGGGCTACGGCTGGGTTTTTGGCAAAAAACCCTTTAACGTAATGAACTTGATATCGTTGAAGGAACCTGAGCAATTTTGAAAAGCAGCGGTTTAGGCTCCGCTTTTGAAAACTTCTAGTTTTGATGAAAACCGAGTAATCTACAGTATAGACTTTTGCTCAAGAGGTCACTCCCCGTGAAGGGATCTCGGCACTTGCCTCGTGGAATGAGGTGCTGGATATTCACAACCGAATACCACTATGCAAAGCGAAAGAATATAACTTTAGTTTTTCGTAATTTGTTCCAACAACATCTTTTAGGTTTCTTTTCTTGCATTAATCAAAATTAATGCGGTCCCATCAAATAATCCTATCACACCAGAAAAGAACGAAAATATGATGTACGTATATGCCATCCACATTTGCCACGGGGCCCCGTCATGCACCGTTAGGTTACTTAACTAACGGCAGAGCCGGGGATGGACTAGCGCGGGTGCAAAATATATACAACATTTACTAGTATATATATAAATATATATAACATTCGTCCCAGGCATGATAATAACCAACATCACAGAATCTCAGCAAGCAACACAGAATGGTGGATAATCTTGGAGCCTTGGGTTTCATTTGAGCCGCAAATAAAATCCGATGTTCCCGGTTGTGTGGATAGCCTGTGCAATGAAAACCTGGACCCCTACGAGCGCGGCAAGTTACCCGCCAATCCCAGAAGTGAGGCAATACCAATCATCAAAGTGAATGGGCCACCTAGCACTCCACGAGATCCGATAACTTGAGCACCCCTCCGTGGGTCATACTATACCCCCTACGAGTGCGGCGAATAGCCCGCCAATTCTAGAATGAAGCCCCCTCCGTCTCAATGCCATAAGATGCGAGCTTGTTTCTTTCTAGAACCTGGCTATTCGTGCACTCCTCCGCGGGGTAATCCTAGTACAGAAAATGAATATAAGTATGTACAATGGTGACATCGACCTCAACCCGGTCGTTCCCCAATCAAATAATATACAACCGGGCAAAGACGTCAGTCCACATGTTGGACGCTCGCCTCGCAATATCAAATGTATAAATGAATCTTAACCGTACTACTAACATTGCACCGCAAGCTATCCACCACGAAAATCCAACCACAACCACAGCACAAACACAGAACATTAACGTGAATGTCATGTTCGTAAACCCGTCTAATAGAACATATAGCAGTTAGACGTGTTATACCGCTCAAATGACATTCATGGTCGCAGATAGAAGTGTATGTACTAAAACTATTAAACATTGTTAAAATAACGACTTCGAAATACTCTGAATTTCTCCCAAACTCAAAGATAACAGAATATCCAACCTGGGAAAAATCAAACATATCCTGAAACCCTAAATCCAAGTGATATAGAGCACCAATCAAAAACGAGAATTTTTCATCACTGAAAAACCGGCTAGGCCGGTCTAAAATCAATTCTCGCCGGCCATTTTGTAAAATTATTGCCTCGTTTTTCTCTGGTGTTCTAGTTGTCTGTAGTTGTTTAAAATTTTTTAGAGACTCCGCAAAATTCGACAGAAACTTGAATATTGGGTTTCGTATTTCGGAGTTGTTTCGGTTTCGTTACTTTAACATCGTTTAAAACTACTAGTATAGGTTTTATGGACTGGCTCTGATACCATGTTGGGTTACACTAACACCCTGGCCATCAGCTGAGGCCGATTGCGGAACAAAATTTTTACAACGATTCAAAACTGGCGCTAGAATAACCCTAAACCAGATCTACCATAAACCTAACTAGCATAACTAGAGAAGCTTTCTGCTATGAAAGAAATTTATACCAAGAGGCTCAAATCCTTTGGGTCTTCACTCCTCTCCTTTAGTGTGCTCCTAGTGGCCTCCATGATCGAGCTTGATCGTCCGTCTCCTCGCGTCAAAGATGATCCACCTGAGAGTGTCTACTTTAAGCTCCTACCTCTAAACCAAGGTAACTAGGTTACTTAGTATACTAATCTAAGTAGCCTAGAGAATGTAGAGAGTGATGATGGATTAATTAGTCTCAAGATACCCTAGGTTTCTCAACATATGAGACATTTAGGGTTTGAGGTAGAAGAAGAGAGCTTGAAGGAGATGAGAGTGTTTTTGATAGAATAGAATGAAGAATGGCTAAGTCTTGTAGATAATAATGCAAACATAAAAATATCTACACAAAATATCAACCATGAATCAATAGTAAACCATGAGTCACTACATGAGTCACCAAGTAGCCATGCTTCATTCAATGAATGATAACACCTCACCCTCCACCTCATTAACCATTTAACTAAATGGTTAAAACAAATAATTGTAAGTCTACGATAGCGCCCCGTCCGTCTATCAGACGCCAAATGCGGAACAAAACTTTTTAACTGGCGCTATCGTATACTATAACCCGGATCTGCCATTATTGCTAAACTAACAAACTACAAAGTGGGCAGAAATGTTATACCGAACGATCAGAGTCCTTCGTTCTTTAACCATCATCCCACGCTTTGTTGCGGTTGCTCCGATCTCCTCGATCTCCGGTCTCCTCGTCCAGGTGGCACCACGTCAACGGATCTTTAAACGGGCTCCCGCCTCTGACCCGAGGCAACTCGGTCATCAAGTTTTCTAGAAGAGATGACTAAGATTGATGTAGAGAATGAGTAGAACACTTTGTCTCGTTACATCCAAAACTATGGATGAACGGTTAATGAAGTTGCCTTTTGGAATCGGGAAATGGTAAATGAACTTATGAAATTTCCATGAAGCAAATTTCATATACTTTTTTTCAGATGAATCAATCATCCCCTTCACAATGAAGGGCCGGCCACTTTTGAGGAGAGGGAGGTGATGTTAGTTATATGTATGCCCTAGAGGCTATTACTGTACATACGATGTATATTGTAGTGGATGCTGGGACATATATAGGGAGGACTTTCTTGCTCGACATGATAGTATGCTATCTGGTTGTACTTTATCTTAACATGTACACTTTTTGTCTCTTTGTTACATGTTGATAAAGCCCTTAGGATATGTACTCGACTGCTGGGACTATGATGAGATCATACTAGTGGGGCCATGGTAGTCGACGAGTACATCCTATAACTGTTCCTAGTCGAGGGTGTATCGAGACAGGGCATCGATACACCAGAGTAGACTAGCGTATACGCATCTTGACCCATATGATGGGCGATGGATGATCCCATATCCATCGGTGTTTGACATCAAGGATGGTGTACGGGTGCTCAGTGGAGACTGGGTACACTGGACGGACTCGCCGAGAACACCCAGATGGTATTATACTTCACGTCAGATGGCAGTTCTCCGGTGACACTGGTACAGAGTAGTCTGTAGACCCGAGATCGTCATAGAGTCTTGTGTGATTCCCACTGTGCTTTGATTTCCATCATACCACGTCCAAGAGGGCATGCAAAAAGGTGGTTTTTGGGTACAGTCCCGAATCACATGGAGGCAATGAGCGATAGGAGGGGATTCGTCTCTCCCGGTATAGGGAGTTGATGTTGCGCAGTGTTCGATTGGCTATAACTGGAAATCCCTGGCCAGGGTTGCTGAGATTTACTGGTAAGTGTTACCAGTAGTTTTTCGAACTGCTATAGACCTCATATCGACACGACTTATCAAGCTACTGGGGTTTGACGTTTACCACCCCTAGGCGAGATATGCGACATATCAGACGACGAGACATGACTGTACGGGAGTGTTACTGATTGGATTCACGGGAGTGTGAGCAGGCTTGCTCATTGATATTCTGATCGCTCAATACCCGGGTGGCTGTTACGTTTAGCAGACCGCTTGCGGCTTGTGGGTGTTTGATATGATCATCACCTACTGCCGGCGTATTGACGAGTCTTTAGAGTCATACACAGAGGTTTCCTGGCTCAAGAGAAACGAAATAGGAGCGCATATGAGATATGTGCGGGACCGAGAATAATACCAGTATGTGATACTGTATTCTATTCTCGCGATTTGTATCATCGGTCGGTTATATGAGATATAGCCGGGTTACCGAATCAAGTGTTGATTCGATACATTGATACACTTGATATTAGTCGGTTATATGCGATATGACCGGATCATTAAATCAAGTGTTGATTTAATGATTTAATATATAATTATATATTTGATATATTACTTTACATTAACTAGTATTGGTTCACTTAAGATTGATTTTCTCACTTGATGTGCACAAGTTGTATATGTGATATATTTTTGTGCACTAGATTGTATCATGTTTGATGATACATGCAAACTTGGGTGTGTGTATGATTTACACCTTATTTAGGTTAATGGTTTAGGTTTTTATTTGTTTTGGAAAAACAAAATGGTGGCTCTCTTTGTCTTTGCTTGAAGCTTCATGAAGCTTTCAAGCATCTTTGACAAAGTCTAACCATTTTCTTTTGCATGAGATTTTCATTAACCTAACCATTAACTTAAACTCTAGTTTAGTCTCTACAAAGGTTAACTCACCCATGGTTGTAATATGATAGACTTCACTTGATTATTCTTTTGTGATATTCATTTTTATTCATTCATATTCTTTTTTCTTTCTTCTTCTTCTTCTTCAAGAAGAAGAAAGTTTTCTAGAAAATTTTCAAGTGAAGATTAAGAGTGGGAAATCCAAATCTAAAGTGAACCCATTTCCTATTTCATCATCCTCTACTACTTGCCATTTAGTTTAGGGTGTTCTCTTCATAAAGTTCTTGACCTAGTGAAGATGGAGCTTGGGTTTGAGTCTCCTCGACGTAGATCATCTTCGGCCTCGAAGTCAACGACCTAGCCCGCTCATTTCTCCGAAGAAACCATCGCTAGAGTCCGGGATCCCGATGATCGCAGCGAAGGGACGTCAACACGGAGCTTTAGAAGTGAAGGACCGGATCTACAAAGGTTGTAATCCCTTTCACTTGTAGTTAAAATGTTTAACTTGCTAGTTTTCGCCTTATCTCTAGTAAACGATCTTGGTTAGGGTTGTTCGGCATGGCTATTTTTTTTAATCGGGCATGGTTGATACCTTATAGAACCTTGTTATAGTGCCTAGGTACCCTACTGTGGTATCAGAGCCAAGCTAGAGCTTTAGGTGAAGTCTAGGCGAAGTTTAAAGTCCGATCGAACCCGAAAACCCCGATGTAAACCCTTCTTTGTACATTTTTTGAAAATGTGATTTTTTATGAATTAAAAATGCTCAGAAAAACAAGCAGGAAAACATAAGAATTACTGTGAAGTACGGTCCACTAAGTCCCTGAAATGACCGCGGAACCGCGGCCAAACCAAGGGTTTGGCGGTGGTTCCGCGGCCAAAATTTAGACTTAGTCCCTCATATTTCATATATTTATTCTTAGGTCCTTTCTTGTCAATTTTTTCTGGGAATTGTTTTATTCCACTCAAGTGTTGAGTTATCTAGGGTTTTATTAGGGACTCGTTGATTCGATCGGATAATTTAACTTTGTTTAGTTTGTTCCGGATATTTTTAGAAACTGTTAAAAAGTTCGAACGGATATCAATAACTCACTTTTTCCCGACCCGGAAAATTTCCAAGTGTTGGATTTTTCCGTTGTTTGAGAACGTATGAATCGTGCAAGTTACGCAATGGACCCTCTAGAAGACAACAAACCTTAACTCGATTATGTGACCGTCTTGAACTGCCTTTTGAACCTTAGGGTTTAGGACAGTACGGCGTGCCACATGTGAGGCATTGGCTTGACCCTTCTACGGCTGGACCATTGGTACTGTGGCATGTGATGGATGTTTTTAAACTCCCCTCAAGTGTTGAGAACTAGTTGGGAAAACCTGGGTGTTTGATTATTCGATCGGAAAGTTTAACATTGTCTATTTATCTGGATTGTGATACAATATTTGGAATCCACATGTAGTTATGAGATAACTAATTTGAATGTTATAAACATAGCAGTTTAGTCTCAGATGATCGGTTGCCATGGAATTTTGATGTGATCAAAAGTCCATCGCAATCACGTAGCGTACGCGGATACTCGCCGGGTAAACTTAATAGACAGCGACGCCCTATAGCCCCGACCAAGTGACTGTAGGAAAAACCCGTCGCCAAAAGCATCCGTTCGGGTGCATGCGGCAGCGGTGTTCCGCCTTGGTGCACTTCGTCGACGGCATCCGGGGGTGCAGCCATCTACTAAAGTTTGCGACGAGCATTCGATCTGTTTATCGGGAATCTTGTTGAATTGCCCGACTAGATATTGAAAAGTGTTTTCGATATAGAGACTAAAATGCGGGGTTTATAATTGTTAGGCATGTGATGTCTAAGGAGGTTGCGGATTCCAACTGTTGTAGTTTTACACTTTCTTTTCTGCGACCGTAAGTGTAATATGTGATATCGCCGGTTTTATTTCTATATGTCAACGACAATTGGGATGCGCATATTTACTTACGTTGATGACATGTGATGTTATGTGTTGCTGGATATGTTATATTGGATCGTCGCGTTCTGAATAGCCGGGGTTTTTATGTGAGATGAGTGTTTTTCATTTTCATTCATGTAAAAACTTGTATGTAATATTCTTTTATTGGGGCACTTCCGGGATGAGGTTGATGTCACCATTTGTATATTATTTACTTTTCCGCACTAGGATAGACCCAAGGAGGGGAGCACAAGTAACTGGGTTCTAGGGTCCAGTGGGAGACCATCTCGAGGAGTCGAGTCCGGGTCTCCTAACTCTAGAATTGGTAGGGTTGCTTGCCGCTATCATAGGGGTCTAGGGGTGTGGGATTGGCTATTCATCACGACCGTAGAATTCGTGTTTTATACAGGCTCAAAATAAAACACGGACGTCCTAGTATATCCAATATTTCATATGATATTTTCTGCTGCGTTATCTGTGATGTGATCATGTGATATGTTCAGATAGATATTGTATATAGTATATATGATATATTATATAGACGTTGCTTATGTTTTACACCCGCGCTAGCCTTGCCTCGCTCTGCCGTTAGTTACCTAACCTAACGGTGCAGACGGGACATCGAGGCGAATGCGGATGGCATAAGCGTACGTTATATTTATCTGTGATGTTTAGGTGACATAAATGATGGGACTTCATTAATATGATTAATGAAATAAAAGAAACCTAAAGATGTTGTAGAAACTTGTTTAAAAACTGGTAGCTCTAGTTCTTGCTTTGCATAGCGGTGTTCCTTGTAGAACATCCAGCACCTTATTTGATAAGGAAAGGGCCGAGATCCCTTCACCGGGAGTGACCTCTTTAGCAATAACTGGCAGATGCTGCATTCTCGGTTTATCTTTTGATTGCTTCTATAGTTCTTGCTTTGCATAGTGGTATATATGATATACCCTGCACCTTATTCAATGAGGAAAGGGCCGACGATCCCTTCACCGGGAGTGACCCCTTTAGCAAAAATAGAAAAGCCTCAAAAACATTCCATTTAAAAATCACTCGATTCTACAACGATATCAAGTTCATTACGCAAAGGGTTTTCTTAAAAACCTGTCGTAGCCCTTCGTCATTTCAGATAAGTCCTACTTAGTATTCGTGCTACGTTTCTTGACCTCCGTCAAGGCGTAGTGTGCGGTAGTTGACTAGTATTTATCTGCTTATGCATATGATGCAGATTGGATTAGGGTAGTCGTGCGGCCTTGTTGACCTCCGTCAAGGGTCGTGCGGGTGGGTTTAATTCAATCAGGAAATGACGGGTAGAACTTGACTAGCACCCTATGGTTTGTTGACCTCCGTCAAGGTCATAGGAGGCTAGGGGTAAAATATTATTGGGAATTTCAAGTGTTGAAATTTGCAATGAGATTGCATACCTTCTATGAGATAGTTGGATCCCGATACCCGCTGGGAGTAAGAGTTACTCCTGGGAGAGTTTTATACATTACAATTAGCCGATCAAGTAGGTGTCTAGAAAGGTGTCAACGAGGTTACGCCTATGGGAAAACGAGGTTTACTTTAATTAGGTCCGTGCGAAAGCACGGGGCACCTCCCTCAAATACCGACACTGGCCTGGCTGAAAGATTGACGAACTTGTAGCGTGTAATTAATCCCGGCTAGTCTTTGCTTTTAGGGTTTGAAGGAAGATTTGATTAAAACAGTGGGAGACATCCTGATTAGATATATTAGATAACCAATCTAATCTTGCAAGAGCATATGCTGAGTGTTTTCTTCTCTCTCTCTCCAGGTAGCGACCATATCACGCCTTAATCAAGATAATAATACGGATATATTGACCGAACCCGCTTGTTATACTGAGCTGGGGAACGTTGGTCCCGCTCCAACTTATAAATGTTATAAGACAGAGCAGGAAATAGGGGATTACCAGAATTCCCGTGCCGCCCAAACGAAGAAAGTGCATGCTGATGCATCTTCTTCGGGTATGTTCATTACAGAGAACTGTTTCTCAGTATCCTTTACGTCCTGGGTATGTGATACCGGATCAGAATCCCACATATGTAATTTGTTACATGGGCTATAGATAGTTAGAGAACTGAGAACGGGTGATAAGTTTCATGAGACAGAAAACGGTGCAAGTGTTGCAGCCAAGTCTGTTGGTCACTGTCACCCTGTATTACCAGAATACATTGATTCTGAACGAATGTTATTAGATACCGAACCTGATATACAACATCATATCAGTCTCTTTATTAGTAAAGAAAGGATATAATTTTGTATTGTTGGATAA
This sequence comes from Agapanthus africanus, assembly GCA_030015575.1. NCBI lineage: Eukaryota > Viridiplantae > Streptophyta > Magnoliopsida > Asparagales > Amaryllidaceae > Agapanthus > Agapanthus africanus. Next base: position 821,196,761 of record CM057338.1, on the reverse strand, counting down.
TGTTTTGAACATTTCCTATATCAAGAGTTGATCGGTTCAGGCACGTTATCTAAAAGCATTGCTGTTCTAAATCAAACTACAGTTCTTAGTATACAGAACACACACAAGAGGAAGAGTTCAGAAATGAACGAATCCTTCTTGAGGTATTGTAGATTAGGCCATATCAATGTGACCTGACTAGCTGAAGTTACATATAGATGCATATTTAAATTAGTTTGAATTTACATCTTGTGAAACTTGCCGGTCATGTCACAAAGATAAGATGACCATAGCTCTGTTTATAGGAAACAGAGAAAGAGTTATTAAACTCTTGGGATTGTTACATGCTGATGTATGAAAGTCCCCTGTCTACACATGCCAAGACCGGTTCTTTATACTTCATTATATTCTCTGATGATCTCTCAAGATTCAGACATATGTTCCTGTTGAAACATAAGTCCGAAGCTTTTGAGATATTCACAGAATATAAGTTAGAAGTAGAGAACCAAAATACGGGTATAAGTATTATGTCCTTTGATGAGATCAAGGAGGAGAATACTTGAGCACGGAATTCCTAGACTATTCTAAAGGAGAATGAGATTCTCTCTCAGCATTACTCCTCCGTATACACCACAGCACGTCGGTGTATCGGGGCGGAGCAATAGCACCCTATGTGATATGGTGTGCACTATGATGAGTACTACTGAGTTTCCTATTTCCTTTTGGGAGTTATGCACTTGAGAAGCTGCATACTTATTGAATAGGGTTCAAATCAAATCAGTTGCCTACCACTTCATATGTGATATGGAATGGGAAGAGCCCATATCTTAAGTATGTTAAGATTTGGGGTTGTCCGGCCTATGTCTGAAAAGCAAAATCCGGACAAGCTCGAGGTAAAGTAAGTACTGTGGAAGTTTGTTGGATATCCCAAGCATTCGCAAGGGAATATCTTCTACCAAACCGAGAAATAAAAGTGTTTTATTTCTCAACATGCCACCTTTGTGAAAGGGAATTTCTTGTGGAAAAATTAGTGGTCATGAGGTAGAACTGGAAGGAGTTCCAGCTATACAAACTACAGCAGATGATTTGGTAGGACCAAAGGATTTAATAGTAACCAACGAAGCTCAGCCTCTCCACCGATCTAGTAGGGTTCCTCGCCCACCTGAGAGATACTTCAGTTTCTCTATGACAGTGGGAGCAAGGTTTGCATCATGAGATGATGACTCAACTAGTTTCGAGCTGGCCATCAGAAGTGGGACTCTGTAAGAATGGCTGGATGCTTATTGATCTGAGATGGAATCCTTATACACCAACAAAGTATGGACTTTGGTTGCTTTATCTGAAGGGTTAAACCCCCATCAGGAGCAAGTATATCTTGAGAAGATTACTTGGTGTACATGGAAAAGTTGAGGCTTTCAAAACTATGCTTAAGTCCATCAAGATCCTACTTGCCACGGCTGCATACCATGACTACGATATCTGGCGGTTGGGTGTCATGACAGTTTTTCTAAATGATGTTTTAGAAGAGAGTGTCTATAAGTACACAGCCAGAGGGCTTCGTAGACAGTGGGAGCAGCGGAAACGTGTGCAAGATGTTTTATGCGATAAAGCAGGCATCGCGGAGTTGGAACGTCTGTTTTGATGTGGTAGTCAAAGAGTTTGACTTCATCAAAATGGTAGATGAACCTTGTATATACAAGAAGGTAGTAGGGAGTATGGTGGTGATCCTCGTAGATTACGTGGATGACATACTCTTGATAGGGAAGGAGTTTCCTATGCTACGCTCGGTCAATCTCCGCTTATCACAAGGATTCTCCATATAGGATCAAGATGATACCTTATAAATCCTGTGTTTTGGATCTATGAGATAGATCTAATTGGAAGTTAGGATTCTCACTAGTTGTAGTGAGATGGTATCAATAGATCCTGGGGAGAATCACTGGAAAGGTTCCAGGGTGATAAGGACGACTGAATGTCAGTCACAGGCTTGTCTATACCCTCACTGGAGGGACGGTATGTTGGAAGAGTTCCAAGCTAAATACCGTGACATACTAGACGATTAAAGGCAAGATACATCGTTACCAAGGATGCTACCAAAGAGGCAGTCTGGATATATAAGTTCATGAGATGAACTTCGTTCCTACCATTGTGTGACAATGGAGTTGTGGCTTTTGCCAAGGAACCCCTGTCCCATCAGAAATCCAGATATAATTCTTAGGCAGTATCACCTGATCATGGAGATGGTTGATCTCCAGGGAGATCGAGGTTAGGAGAGCAGACACAGAGGACAACAGCGCGGATCCACTCACAAAGGCCTTTTTCCCAGTAGATACTTTTATGGGATGGTAGAGTATGAGATACTTCAACCGCAGCTAATTGTTGGGTATGTGATACCACAACAGAAGGCCCTAGTGCAAGTGGGAGATTGTTAGTTATATGTATGCCCTAAACGCCATTACTGTACATACGATGTATATTGTAGTGGATGCTGGGACATATATAGGGAGGACTTTCTTGCTCGACATGATAGTATGCTATTTGGTTGTACTTTATCTTAACATGTACACTTTTTGACTCTTTGTTACATGTTGATAAAGCCCTTAGGATATGTACTCGACTACTGGGACTGTGATGAGATCATACTAGTGGGGCCACGGTAGTCGACGAGTACATCCTATAACTGTTCCTAGTCGAGGGTGTAACGAGACAGGGCATCGATACACCAGAGTAGACTAGCGTATACGCATCTTGACCCATATGATGGGCGATGGATGATCCCATATCCATCGGTGTTTGACATCAAGGATGGTGTACGGGTGCTCAGTGGAGACTGGGTACACTGGACGGACTCGCCGAGAACTCCCAGATGGTATTATACTTTACGTCAGATGTCAGTTCTCCGGTGACACTGGTACAGAGTAGTTTGTTGACCCGAGATCGTCATAGAGTCTTGTGTGATTCCCACTGTGCTTTGATTTCCATCATACCACGTCCAAGAGGGCGTGCAAAAAGGTGGCTTTTGGGTACAGTCCCGAATCACATGGAGGCAATGAGCGATAGGAGGGGATTCGTCTCTCCCGGTATAGGGAGTTGATGTTGCGCAGTGTTCGATTGGCTATAACTGGAAATCTCTGGCCAAGGTTGCTGAGATTTACTGGTAAGTGTTACCAGTAGTTTCTCGAACTGTTATAGACCTCATATCGACACGACTTGTCGAGCTACTGGGGTCTGACGTTTACCACCCCTAGGCGAGATATGCGACATATCAGACGACGAGACCGGACTGTACGGGAGTGTTACTGATTGGATTCACGGGAGTGTGAGCAGGCTTGCTCCTTGATCTTCTGATCGCTCAATACCCGGGTGGCCGTTACGTTTAGCAGACCGCTTGCGGCTTGTGGGTGTTTGATATGATCATCACCTACTGCCGGCGTATTGACGAGTCTTTAGAGTCCTACACAGAGGTTTCCTGGCTCAAGAGAAACGAAATAGGAGCGCATATGAGATATGTGCGGGACCGAGAATAATACCAGTATGTGATACTGTATTCTATTCTCGCGATTTGTATCATCGGTCGGTTATATGAGATATAGCCGGGTTACCGAATCAAGTATTGATTCGATACATTGATACACTTGATGTTAGTCGGTTATATGCGATATGACCGGATCATTAAATCAAGTGTTGATTTAATGATTTAATGTATAAATATATATTTGATATATTACTTTACATTAACTAGTATTGGTTCACTTAAGATTGATTTTCTCACTTGATGTGCACAAGTTGTATATGTGATATATTTTTGTGCACTAGATTGTATCATGTTTGATGATACATGCAAACTTGGGTGTGTGTATGATTTACACCATATTTAGGTTAATGGTTTAGGTTTTTATTTGTTTTGGAAAAACAAAATGGTGGCTCTCTTTGTCTTTGCTTGAAGCTTCATGAAGCTTTCAAGCATCTTTGACAAAGTCTAACCATTTTCTTTTGCATGAGATTTTCATTAACCTAACCATTAACTTAAACTCTAGTTTAGTCTCTACAAAGGTTAACTCACCCATGGTTGCAATATGATAGACTTCACTTGATTATTCTTTTGTGATATTCATTTTTATTCATTCATATTCTTTTTTCTTTCTTCTTCTTCTTCTTCTTCAAGAAGAAGAAAGCTTTCTAGAAAATTTTCAAGTGAAGATTAAGAGTGAGAAATCCAAATCTAAAGTGAACCCATTTCCTATTTCATCATCCTCTACTACTTGCCAATTAGTTTATGGTGTTCTCTTCACAATGTTCTTGACCTAGTGAAGATGGAGCTTGGGTTTGAGTCTCCTCGACGTAGATAATCTTCGGCCTCGAAATCAACGACCTAGCCCGCTCATTTCTCCGAAGAAACCATCGCTAGAGTCCGGGATCCCGATGATCGCAGCGAAGGGACGTCAACACGGAGCTTTAGAAGTGAAGGACCGGATCTACAAAGGTTGTAATCCCTTTCACTTGTAGTTAAAATGTTTAACTTGCTAGTTTTCGCCTTATCTCTAGTAAACGATCTTGGTTAGGGTTGTTCGGCACGGCTATTTTTTTTAATCGGGCATGGTTGATGCCTTGTAGAACCTTGTTAGAGTGCCTAGGAACCCTACAGGTGAGTGTAGGAACAAGAGAGGTGACCATTAGCACTTAATGAAAAAGAATGAGTCATGATAACACCTTGCTAAAACATTTAATGTAAATGAAGATACATTAACCTAGTCACCATTCATTTAATGCTATGAAATGAATCACTAATCTAGTCACCAAAAGAAGAAGCTTCCACTCATGACTCACCTCATGACTCACCCAAGAAAAGATAAATCCGTATTTAACCGAATGTTAAATACGGGCAATAGAAAATTGGCAACTTCCAAAAGCAATCCTGAAACTAATTTCAGGACAACCCCGTAACAGTATAAACATACCCGCATTTGTATTACGACCGAATACAAATGCAACTGAGACAAAGATATTATATCTACTCAATATAATACTCGGATCCGGCTTAAACCAAAGCCCACCAGTATTATCTGCCTGAAATATGACACGTGCGTAAACGCACGTGCATTTTCCGAACCCTGCCATAAAACCATACGGCCTCTACAATGTTTCGCCCGAACTTGGGAAACTATCTGTGGGGGACTCTAATGACTCATCAGTAACATGGCAGTGGGTTTAACCACGAACCGTCAGTGGCACCAGCTGTGCGTAACGGCTGTTTATGTACTGACCTCAAGGGAAGCCGATGAGCGAACTCATCCTGGAACCCTACTGAGCCTAACAGTGACAATGTATATATAGTCCGGTCCGTTCGTCTATGAGTATCGCATATCGGCCTAGGGGGCTGGTAATGTCAGACCCCCAATAGCGGTATAAGTCGTGTCGGAGTGTAGCCCAAAAACACCCTGAGATACTACTGGAGTACCTACTAGTAAATCTCCTGCCTCGGCCGAGGGCTATGTGTAATGGCTCTCCTAGACACAGCGCGATCTCACCCCCAATACCGGGAGAGACGAATCCCCTGCCGATCCGCTCACTTGCCTCCATGTGGCTCGGGACTGTACCCAAAAAATACCTGTTTGCACAACTTCTTTGAGCCGTGGTAGGGTAGAAATCAAAGCACAGTGGGAACTCATACGAGACAAATGACGACCTCAGGTCGATGAACTAACCTGTACACATGTCACCAGAGAACTGCTATCCGACGATAGGTATAATACCAACTAGCAGGTTCCCGGCGAGTCCTGTCCGGTGTACTCATAACCCAATGAGCACCTGTATACATCTTAGGTGATCCAACTGACACCAGTGGCTTGTGAGACCGGCCACCGCCCCTCGTCGGGGTCTCGACTGTATACACTAGTCTACTCCGGAGTATCGATGCCCTGTCTCGAAACTCCCACGACTAGGGACCACAATTAAGGATGTGCTTATGGACTATCCAACTCTTACGTATATGATCGCCATCATACTGTTGGTAGTCAAGCAATATCCTAAGGGCTCTATCAACGTGTAACAGTGATCAGTCACCTGAACCTGTACACGACTGATAAAGGTAAACCAGATAGCATACTATCATCTCGAGTAAGACTGTCCTACCGGTATAGGTCCTCCTCAATCATTGCAATCACGTGCCTGCGATCCAATAATTGACTTTGAGGTCACTATATCCAATAATCTCCCACTTTCACTTAAGGCTAATTATTGCGATGTCGCATACTCACAGCCCGTGTTATACCGAACATCCAACTTCTCTACTAATCAGTTTCACAAATCCCGTTTGTAAAACTATTGTGTTCGAGAAATAGCCCCAGTGAGTGGATCCGCCCTGATGTTTCTTTTTATGTCTCTCTTAATCTCAAATTCACGGAGAAAGCCATCTCCCGAATTGAGTAATACCTGTCTTAGAATATGTCTAGATATCTGATGGGACCTAGTTCATAAATGAACTCCAAATCCAAACTTCTTAGACTGTATCGTCAACTGAACCTAATCAGTATCCTGCACCATGCCTCACACAGTATCCTCTTGGACCACCTGTCCATAATACTGCCCCCTTTGTCAGAGGGAAAACTATAACTCTGACAATCACTCTGTCATCCATGTCACCTTTGAAGCCTGGAATGATAACCGTCTCCCGAAGGAGGCTGCCGTCATCAAATCCGTAGAACATGCACTTATGTTCTAAAACTGCTTCCTTATGTTTCTTCAGGATTGGATTAATATAAACTTATTGCATCTTGTGCAAAAACAACATCTGGTGTGGTACTTGACATCTCACGATTGACTCAATTGCCTAAGCAAGTGATCTGCCAATCATGCACATCCCTCTCCCCTTTAGTCTGTAAGACACCTTTAGAGAGGGTGACTCCATCACCTGCAGGTACACCACCATACCAGGAGTCATCTATTCTAAAAACTATTAGAATACTGTCAAAGTACCCACATTGGGAAACTACCCAAATCTAGATCTAAAACCATTGATCTAGAAACCAGAATGTCTGATATTATATCCATATCCTGTCTGGAGAAACAACTGTGTGACGACCACAGTACAACCGATCGTAGTATAGGAATTTTACTTCCTACTCTGTATATGTCATCCAAATACCAGGACATCACACACCCTACTACCTTCTTAACAGATCCATCTCCTATTCTGATGAAGTCAAACCTATGACTGTCACATCAAAAATAGATGATCTATCTCCGCTATTTCTGCTTTAGTCTATAAATTGACATAAGCTACTTGCCCACTATGCTTCCGCTGCTCCCACTGACTACGACAACCCTCTGGCAGAATAATATATACGTGCACTTCTAAAGCTAGTTTAAAATGACGTTATACTTAACCTCCTGCCGGGTCTCATAGCCTGGAACAACAGTAGTGTCAAGTCTGGGTAGATAAGAACCTCCCTGTCACCGTCCTTGAGGCTACCGAAGTACCTCTCGGGTGTCTGAGGTTACCCACCATATCTGTGGAGTGGCTAATGGAATGTCAAACCTGATTGAATGTTTAGGTCCTATTAAATTTTCCGTAATCGTTTGCGGTTCTGGAATCACTTCCAGTTCTACCATACTCCCACTACTGTTTTCTAAAAAAAATCCATTTTACTAAAACTGTGGCGAGTCAAGAACAATATCACTATTGATCTTCCAGATGGTAGAAAATCAACCCTCGTCATAGCCTGGGCCAACCCGCAAACTGCCATTACAGAAACGTGCCATGAGTTATCCAGATCTGCTTTTAAGCATAAGCTGGACAACTCTCCGTACCTTAACTTCGTTAAGATATGAACCATTCTATATTCAATATAGAAACTTTGGCACTTATTTAATTGGAACCAGATTCAAAACATGCAGTTGTCTCCAGTGCATATCAACTTAATGGAGAGAGGCCGATCAGTATTACTCAACTTAGGAATGCATCCAATTATGAGTAACCTGAAAGAGAAACAAGTTTCTCAAAACTTTTACTATCAACTGAATACCAATCGCAAGAATCTACATCTTCGATCTCTTTGAAGAATCCCGATACTTGCGACACCTGGTTCTCTACTTTATTCCTATACCCATAACTTCTCAAAACTTAGACCTTGTATTTCTGCAAAAACCCTTGTCTAAAAACTAGAGAAGTCATAAGTAAACAGAACATAGTACGAGGACCAACCCCTTTGTCCTGATGGACACTAGACAACATACAATACTCTGTATAAGTCCGCTGAGTTCAATAACTCAAAACCTGTGCATCGTAGGTTGAAAACTGTACTTATGGTTAAGAACTACTCCGTTGTTCAATGCTCCTTACCCAATCGTCAACTGATGTAGGTAAATGTCATCGACATAATATCAAAAAGTTATATCTCACTTTATAAAAATAAACGTACAGATATATCATTTTGAAATTGGTGCACAACAACGGATACTCAAAACCAAATACATGCCTGCCGGCAATAACCCAGGCGACTTCCTCAAATATCACCAATTACAACGAATTCCGATATAATGGGGATGATCACCTAAAACCCAATAACTCACTCCCACTCATCATCTGTAAAACCATACAGATGTGAGAATCATACCTGGTACTGGTAAATACATACCCTGGAGTAAGTATCTAATCGGGAAATCAGTTTTCCTTTAACAATGCACTGAAACATGAAAATGTTTCGTAGGGGTATCCTGGTATTCTTAGTAATGCCTCTTCCATAATCCAATTCATGACTGTAACCGTATATTTCTTTGCCATCTCTCCAAATCCCTTTATTTGTCTTTATTCAGTACCTTCTGTACACCTTCGTTATGCTAAATGGTTTTCTTCCTTCCCTACCGTTCGGCACCAGCCTATGGTTTGGAAGAAGACTATACAGTAAGCATAATAGGTGTACTCTCCTAAACCAAGGAGTACTCGCAACTTGAGAGAAGGTGATGATAAAAGACAGCTGAATAATACCTTATTCTATTTCTCCCGAACTGGGGAAAAAAGCAAAGGTGAAATAGGAGTGGCGATGAAGTACGCGGTTTGGTCGTGAATGATAACAGTTGCAATTTACTTTGCCCTCTTTCTAATCCCTTTATTTTTTCTTTGGTTATTACCTTCTGTACACCCTACTTAGGCTAATTGGTTTTCTTCATTCCCTACCTTTCGGCACCTGCCTATGGTTTGGAATAAGACTATCCAATAAGCGTAATAGGTGTACTCTCCTAAACTAAGGAGCCCTCGCAACCTGAGAGAGGTGATAATAACAGACAACTGAATAAACCAATTCTATTTCTCTTGAACCTGGATCCATCCTCGAAGAAGTCCCTCCGAGTTTGTATATAACCATACGATGGATCTATCCAATGGAAGTGGATGTTCGTAGTAATACGGGGTGTTCTGAGAAATGCAAAGGGTAAAAGAATGAGCGGCAATGACTTATGCAACTCGGACAATCCAAAAGCCAGTATTTTAAGAAGGTTCGGTCAACTTGGTCACTGAGTTATAGTCTAGGGTCGGTCAAAGGTCGCTGCCAAAGAGAGAGAGAAAAGAAACACTCTGCGTGCACTCTAACCTAGATCAGAATGGTTATCATTTTATCTAATCAGGAAACCTCCCACTGTACTGTCAAATTCTCTTCCAAACCTAAAAGAAGAATCAATCGGGATCACTCGAAGAGTAAACCAACTCATCAGTAGGAATCGGGATCCAACTCTCATCGCATGATAACGTAACGGAATCCACTCACGTTATCACACTCCAGAAGGTATGCGCATGCCTGGCAAGTTTCAGTTTCTTTAGAAACTCCCGATATGATTTTTGCCCCATGCTCTTATGATCGTGATTGAGGGCCAACCCATCATAAGTCACATGCCAAGTTCTACCCGTCATTATCTTGTCAATTTGAACCCACCCGTACTCGCCCTTGACTAAGGGCCAACAAGGCTGTACGACTGTCCCAAACCAACGCATCTATCTATACAACATGTGAAAACTCCAGTAGCTACCAATCACTATGTCCTGGCTAAGGGCCAGACCAACATAGCTTGAATACTACTGACCATTCATATGATATGACAGAGGGCTACGACTGGTTTTTGGCGAAAAACCTTTAACGTAATGAACTTGATATCGCTGAAGGAACCTGATAGCTTTTATAAAAATATAGTGGCGAAAACTTTTGCTAAAGAGGTCACTCCCCGTGAAGGGATCTCGGCTCTTTCCTCGTGGAATGAGGTGCAGGATATTCCAACTGAATACCGCGATGCAAAGCAACTTGTAATCGACTATAGGGAAGTTATTACCCTGACGCAAACTTCTGCCCAAGGGGTCACTCCCGGTGAAGGGATATCGGCCTTTGCCTCGTCGAATGAGATGCAGGATATTCCAACCGAATATCACTGTGCAAAACAAAAGGAAACGTCTTTGTAATAACACTTTTTAAAACTGTTCCAACAACATCCAAACAGGTTTGTTTTCCTTTGCATTGATCAGAATCAACGCAGTCCCATCAATTAATCACACCAGAAAAGAACGAAAATAAAATGTACGTATATGCCATCCGCATTCGTCATTGGGTCTCGTCATCACCCGTTAGGTTACTTAACTAACGACAGAGCGGGGACTGGACTAGCGCGGGTGTAAAACATATACAACATCTACTAGTATATATACCAACATACAATAATCGCACCAGGCGTGATAAAATGCAACATTACAGAAAAGTAATAAGCATCACAGAACAATACAGATAATCTGGGATCCCCGGGTTTCACAGAACCGCTGCTGAAACCCGACGTTCCCTTTTGTTAGTTATATGTATGCCGTAGAGGCCATTACTGTACATACGATGTATATTGTAGTGGATGCTGGGACGTATATAGGGAGGACTTTCTTGCTCGACATGATAGTATGCTATCTGGTTGTACTTCATCTTAACATGTACTTTGATTGTCTCTAATACATGTTGATAAAGCCCTTAGGATATGTGCTCGACTTCCAGGACTGTGATGTAGATCATACTAGTGGGGCCTGGGTAGTCCATGAGTACATCCTTCAATGTTCCTAGTCGTGGGAATATCGAGACGTGGCATCGATATTCCAGAGTAGACTAGCGTATATCTTCTCGACCCATGTGATGGGCGATGGATGATCCCATATCCATTGGTGTTTGACATCAGAGATGGTATGCGGGTGCTCAGTGGTGACTGGGTACACTGGACGGACTCGCCGAGAACTCCCAGATGGTATTATACCTCTTGTCAGATGGCAGTTCCTTGGTGACACTGGTACAGGTTAGTCTGTAGACCCGAGATCGTCATGGAGTCTTGTGTGATTCCCACCGTGCTTTGATTTCCACCTTACCACGTCCAAGAGGGCGTACAAAACGGTGGTTTTTGGGTACAGTCCCGAATCACATGGAGGCAATGAGCGATAGGAGGGGATTCGTCTCTCCCGGTATAGGGAGTTGTTGTTGTGCTGTGTTCGATTGGCTATAATCGGAAATCCCTGGCCAGGGTTGCTGAGATTTACTGGTAAGTGTTACCAGTAGTTTCTCGAACTGTTATAGACCTCATATCGACACGACTTGTCGAGCTACTGGGGTCTGACGTTTACCACCCCTAGGCGAGATATGCGACATATCAGAGAACGAGACCGGACTGTATGGAAGTGTTACTGGTTGGATTCACAGGAGTGTGAGCGGGCTTGCTCGTTGATCTTCTGATCGCTCAATACCCGGGTGGCCGTTACGTTTAGCACACCGCTTGCGACTTGTGGGTGTTTGATATGATCATCACCTACTGCCGGCGTATTGACGAGTCTTTAGAGTCCTACACAGGGGTTTCCTGGCTCAAGCGAAACGGAGTAGGAGCGCATATGAGATATGTGCGGGACCGAGAATAATACCAGTATGTGATACTGTATTCTATTCTCGCAATTTGTATCATCGGACGGTTATATGTGATATAGCCGGGTTACCGAATCAAGTGTTGATTCGATATATTGATACACTTGATATTAGTCAGTTATATGCAATATGACCGGATCATTAAATCAAGTGTTGATTTAATGATTTAATGTATAATTATATATTTGATATATTACTTTACATTAACTAGTATTGTTCACTTAAGATTATTTTTCTCACTAGATTGTGCACATTGTATATATGATATATGTTTGTGCACTAGTTTATATCATGTTTGATGATACATGCAAACTTGGGTGTGTGTATTCTTTAAACCATGTTTAGGTTAATGGTTAGGTTTTATTTTTTTTATTTATTTTATTCATTTATTTTTTTGGCAAAAATAAAATGGTAGTGGCTTTCTTTGTTTTATTCTTGAAGTTTCAACCATTTTGTTTTTTTCTTAACCTAACCATTACACCTAAACCCTAGTTTATTCTCTACATGTGTTTACTTCACCCATGGTTGCATTATGATAAGTTTCACTTGATTTATTATTTTCAAGAATTGATTATTCCTTCTTCTTCTTCTTCATCTTCTTCAAGTGAAGAAAACCTTTCTTGAAAATTTCCAAGTGATGAAATCAAGTGAGAAATCCAAATCAAAAGTGAACCCACTTCCTATTTCTTCATCCTCTACCACTTGCCATGTTGTATAGGGTGTTATCTTCACAAGTTTCATGACCTAGTGAAGGTGGAGCTTGAGTTTGAGTCGCCTCGACGTAGATCATCTTCGGCATCGAAGTCAACGATCTAGCCCGCTTGTTTCTCCGACGATACCATCGCTAGAGTCCGGGATCCCGATGATCGCAGTGGAGGGACGTCATCACGGAGCTTTAGAAGTGGAGGACCGGATCTACAAAGGTTGTAATCCCTTTCACTTAGTAGCAAAGTAGTTTGCTTACTTGTAGTTTCGCCTAATCTCTAGTTAACGATCTTGCATAGGGTTGTTCGGCACATAAATTTTTTGATTTTGGCATGGTTGATGCCTCATGGAACCTTGTTAGTGTGCCTAGGAACCCTACAATGGTATCAGAGCCTAGCTAGAGTTTTAGGCGAAGTGTTGACGAAGTTAGAAACCCGATCGAACCCCGAAACCCTAAATTATACCTTTCTCTGTACATTTTCTGAAACTGTAGAATTTTGTGAATTAAAAATATGCAGAAAAATCAGCAGGGTTTTCTAAGTATTACTGTGCAAAACGTGCGCCTTAGTCGATCAAGACGCAGCGGAACCGCGGCACAAGCATGGCTTGTGCGGCGGTTCCGCGGCCGTACCGTCACTTCTTTCATCATATTTTGCACAGTAATGTCACTAAGTTATTCCTGAGTTTTCTGGGAATTTTTAATTTGCACTCAAGAGTTGAGTTTTTTGGGTTGTATTGGGGACTCGATGATTCGATCGGAAATTTTAACTACGTCTATGTGTGTTTTCCGGGTAATTTTAGAACATGTTGAAAAGTTCGACCGGATATAAATACTCATTTTTTCTCGACCCGGGAAATTTCCAAGTGTTGGATTTTTCCGTAGTTTAAGAACGTCTAAGTAGTGCAAGTAACGCGATGGACCCTCTAGAAGACAACAAACCTTAACTCGATTATATGACCGTCTTGAACTGCCCTTTGAACCTTAGGGTTTGGGGCAGTACGGCGTGCCACATGTGAGGCGTTGGCTTGACCCTTCTACGGCTGGACCGTTGGTACTATGGCATGAAATGGATGTTTTTAAACTTATTTCATGTATTGAGCTGTTTCGGGAAAACTTGGGTGTTTGATTGTTCGATCGGAAAGTTTAACATTTTCTGTTTATCTGGAATGTGATACAATATTTGGAATCCACAAGTAGTTATGAGATAACTGATTTGAATATTATAAATCTAGCACTTTAGTCTCACTTGATCGGTTGCCACAGAATTTTGATGTGATCAAAAGTCCGTCGCAATCACGTAGCGTACGCGAATACTCGCCGGGTAAACTTAATAGATAGCCACACACCATAGCCCCGACCAAGTGACTGCAGGAGAACCCCGTCGCCGAAAGCATCCGTTCGGGTGCTCGCGGCAGCGGTGTTCCGCCTTGGTGCACTTCGTCGACGGCATCGGGGGGTGCGGCCGCCTACTAAAGTTTGCGACGAGCATTCGATCAGGTTTTCGGGAATCTTGTTGAATTTCCTGACTAGATATTGAAAAGTGTTTTCGATAGTGAGACTAAAATGCGGGGTTTATAATGGTTAGGCATGCGATGTCTAAGGAATTCATTTGATTAGGCATGCGATGTCTAAGGAGGTTGCGGATTCCAACTGTTGTAGTTTTACACTTTCTTTTCTGCGACTGTAAGTGTAATATGTGATATCGCCGGTTTCGTTGCTATATGTCAACGACAATTGGGATGGGCATATTTACTTACGTTGATGACATGTGATGTTATGTGTTGCTGGATATGTTATATTGGATCGTCGTGTTTGAATAGCCGGGGGTTTTTATGTGAGATGAGTGTTTTTCATTTTCATTCATGTAAAAACTTGTATGTAATATTCTTTTGTTGGGGCACATCCAGGATGAGGTTGATGTCACCATTTGTATATTATTTACTTTTCCGCACTAGGATAGACCCAAGGAGGAGAGCACAAGTAACCGGGTTCTAGAGTCCAGTGGGAGACCAACTCGAGGAGTCGAGTCCGGGTCTCCTAACTCTAGAATTGGTAGGGTTGCTTGCCGCTCTCGTAGGGGTCTAGGGGTGTGGGTTTGGCTATTCATCGCGACCGTGGAATCCGTGTTTTATACAGGCTCAAAATAAAACACGGACGTCCTAGTATATCCAATGTTTCATATGTTTCTTCTGTTGCGATATCTGTGATGTGATCATTTGATGTGTTGTGATAGATACTGTATATAGTATATATGATATATTGTATAGACGTTACTTATGTTTTACACCCGCGCTAGCCCTGCCCCGCTCTGCCGTTAGTTACCTAACCTAACGGTGCACGAGGGGACATCGAGGCGAATGCGGATGGCATAAGTGTATGTCGTATTTATCTGTGATGTTTAGGTGACTTAAATGATGTGACTTCATTAATGTGATTAATGAAAGAAAAGAAACCTAAAAGATGTTGTGGAATCGAATTTTCAAAAACAGGTAGCTACAGTTCTTGCTTTGCATCGCGGTGTTCCTTGTAGAACATCCTGCACCTTATTCGATAAGGAAAGGGCCGAGATCCCTTCACCGGGAGTGACCCCTTTAACAATGACTGGCAGATGCTACACCCCTCGGTTTGTCTTTTGATTGCTTCTATAGTTCTTGCTTTGCACAGTGATATATATGATATATCCTGCACCTCATTCGACGAGGAAAGGGCCGACGATCCCTTCACCGGGAGTGACCCCTTTAGAAAAACTAGAAAAGCCTAAAAAACACTCCATTTTAAAATCATTTGATTCTAAAACGATATCAAGATCATTACGCTCATGGTTTTCTTAAAAACCTGCGTAGCCCTCCGTCATTTCAGATAAGTACTACTTAGTATTCGTGCTGCGGTAGTTTGGCATGCGTCAAGGCGTAGTGTACGGTAGCTAACTAGTGCTTATCTGCTAGCATACGATGCGATTGGATTAGGGTATTCGTACGGCGTTGTTTGGCATGCGTCAAGGGTCGTGCGGGTGGGTTTAATTCAATCAAGAAATGTACGGGTTGAACTTGACTAGCGGACTATGGGTTGTTTGGCATGCGTCATAGTCATAGCACGCTAGGGGTAAAACATTATTGGGAATTTCAAGTGTTGAAATTTGCAATGAGATTGCATACCTTCTATGAGATAGTTGGATCCCGATACCCGCTGCGAGTAGAGTTACTCCTGGGAGAGTTTTACACATTACAATTAGCCGATCAAATAGGTGTCTAGAAAGGTGTTAACAAGGTTACGCCTCTGGGAAAATGAGGTTTACTTTAATTAGGTTCGTGCGAAAGCACGGGGGACCTCCCTCAAAGTACCGACACTGGCCTGGCTGAAAGATTGGCGAACTTGTAGCGTGTAATTAATCCCGGCTAGTCTTTCCTTTTAGGGTTTGAAGGAAGATTTGATAAAAACAGTGGGAGCCATCCTGATTAGATAAAATAATAACCAATCTAATCTTGCAAGAGCATACGCTGAGTGTTTTCTTCTCTCTCTCTCCAGGTAGCGACCATATCACGCCTTAATCAAGATAATAATACGGATATATTGACCAAACCCGCTTGCTATACTGAGCTGGGGAACGTTGGTCCCGCTCCAACTTATAATTGTTATAAGACAGAGCAAGAAATTGGGGAATACCAGAATTCCCGTGCCGCCCAAACGAAGAAAATGCATACTGATGCATCATCTTCGGGTGTGTTCATTACAGAGAACTGTTTCTCAGTATCCTTTACGTCCTGGGTATGAGATACCGGATCAGGATCCCACATATGTAATCTGTTACATAGGCTACAGATAGGTAGAGAACTGAGGATGGGTGATAAGTTTCATGAGACAGAAAACGGTGCAAGTGTTGCAGCCAAGTCTGTTGGTCACTGTCACCCTGTATTACAAATACATTGATTCTGAACAAATGCTATTAGATACCGAACCTGATATACAAAATCATATCAATCTCTTTATTTAGTAAAGAAAGGATATAATTTTGTATTGTTGGATAATGTTTTGAACATTTCTTATATCAAAAGTTGATTCGTTCAGGTACGTTATCTAAAAGCATTGATGTTCTAAATCAAACTACAGTTCTTAGCATACAGAACACACACAAGAGGAAGAGTTCAGAAATGAACGACTTCTTCTTGAGGCATTGTAGACTAGGTCATATCAATGCGACCCGGCTAGCTGAAGTTACATATAGATGCATATTTAAATTAGTTTGAATTTACATCTTGTGAAACTTGCCGGTCATGTCACAAAGATAAGATGACCATAGCTCTGTTTATTTGAAACAGAGAAAGAGTTAGTGAACTTTTGGGACTGATACATGCTGATGTATGAAGGTCCCCTGTCTACACATGCCAAGACCGGTTCTTTTTTACTTCATTACATTCTCTGATGATCTCTCAAGAATCAGACATATGTTCCTGTTGAAACACAAGTCCGAACCTTTTGAGATATTCACAGAATATAAGTTAGAAGTAGAGAAACAAAATACGGGTATAAGTATTATGTCCTTTGATGTGATCAGGGAGGAGAATACTTGAGCATGGAAATCCTGGGCTATTCTAAAGGAGAATGAGATTCTCTCTCAGCATTACTCCTCCGTATACACCACAGCACGTCGGTGTATCGGGGCGGAGCAATAGCACCCTATGTGATATTGTGTGCTATATAATGAGTAGTACTGAGTTTCCTATTTCCTTTTGGGAGTTATGCACTTGAGAAGCTGCATACCTATTGAATAGGGTTTCAATCAAATCAGATGCCTACCACTTCATATGTGATATGGAAAGGGAAGAGCCCATATCTTAAGTTGGTTAAGATTTGGGGTTGTCCGGGCTATGTCTAAAAGCAAAATCCGGACAAGCTCGAGGCAAGGTCTGTTATGTAGAACTGGAAAGGTTCCAGCTATACAAACTACAGCAGATGATTTGGTAGAACCAAAGGATTCAGTAGATTCCAACGAACCTCAGCCTCTCCGCCGATCTAGTAGGGTTCCTCACCCACCTGAGAGATACTTCGGTTTCTCTATGACAGTGGGAGCGAGGATTGCATCATGAGATGATGACCCAACTAGTTTCGAGCTGGCCATCAGGAGTGGGACTCTGTAAGAATGGCTGGATGCTTAGCGATCTGAGATGGAATCCTTATACCCCAACAAAGTATGGACTTTGGTTGCTTTATCTGAAGGGTTAAATCCCCATCAGGAGCAAGTATATCTTGAGAAGATTACTTGGTGTATATGGAAAAGTTGAGACTTTCAAAGCTAGACTTGTTAAAGGTTTGCATCATAGACCAATTGTGGCTAATGATGAAACCTCTTTCTGGGGCCTATGCTTAAGTCCATCCAGATCCTACTTGCCATGGCTACATACCATGACTACGATATCTGGTGGTTGGGTGTCATGACAGCTTTTCTAAAATGATGTTTTAGAAGAGAGCGTCTATAAGTACACAGCCAGAGGGCTTCGTAGACAGTGGGAGCAGCGAAAACGTGTGCAAGATGCTTTATAGGATAAAGCAGGCATCGCGGAGTTGGAACATCTGTTTTGATGTGGTAGTCAAAGAGTTTGACTTCATCAAAATGGTAGATGAACCTTGTATATACAAAAAGGTAGTAGGGAGTATGGTGATAATCTTCGTAGAGTACGTGGATGACATACTCTTGATAGGGAAGGTGTTTCCTATGCTACGCTCGGTCAATCTCCGCTTATCACAAAGATTCTCCATATAGGATCAAAGTGATACCTCCTAAATCCTGGGTTTTGGATCTATGAGATAGATCTAATTGGATGTTAGGATACTCACTAGTTGTAGTGAGATGGTATCAATCGATCCTAGGGAGAATCACTGGAAAGGTTCCAGGGTGATAAGGACGACTGAATGTCAGTCGCAGGCATTGTCTTTACCCTCAGTGGAGGGACGGTATGTTGGAAGTGTTCCAAGCTAGATACCGTGACTTACTAGACGATTAAAGGCAAGATACATCGTTACCAAAGATGATACCAAAGAGGCAGTCTGGATATATATATAAGTTCATGAGATGAACTTCGTTCCTACCATTGTGTGACAATGGAGTTGTGGCTTATGCCAAGGAACCCCCGTCCCATCAAAAATCCAGATATAATTCTTAGGCAGTATCACCTGATCATGAAGATGGTTGATCTCCAGGGAGATCGAGGTTAGGAGAGCAGACGTAGAGGACAACAACGCGGATCCACTCACAAAGGCCTTTTCCCCAGTAGAGACTTTTATGGGATGGTTGAGTATGAAATACTTCAACCACAGCTAATTGTTGGGTATGTGATACCACAACAGATGGCCCTAGTGCAAGTGGGAGATTTTTAGTTATATGTATGCCCTAGAGGCCATTACTGTACATACGATGTATATTGTAGTGGATGCTGGGACGTATATAGGGAGGACTTTCTTGCTCGACATGATAGTATGCTATCTGGTTGTACTTTATCTTAACATGTACTCTGATTGTCTCTAATACATATTGATAAAGCCCTTAGGATATGTGCTCGACTTCCAGGACTGTGATGTAGATCGTACTAGTGGGGCCTGGATAGTCCATGAGTACATCCTTCAATGTTCCTAGTCGTGGGAATATCGAGACGGGGCATCGATATTCCAGAGTAGACTAGCGTATATCTTCTCGACCCATGTGATGGGCGATGGATGATCCCATATCCATTGGTGTTTGACATCAGAGATGGTATGCGGGTGTTCAGTGGTGACTGGGTACACTGGACGGACTCGCCGAGAACTCCCAGATGGTATTATACCTCACATCAGATGGCAGTTCTCTGGTGACACTGGTACAGGTTAGTCTGTAGACCCGAGATCGTCATGGAGTCTCGTGTGATTCCCACTGTGCTTTGATTTCTACCTTACCACGTCCAAGAGGGCGTGCAAAACGGTGGTTTTTGGGTACAGTCCCGAATCACATGGAGGCAATGAGCGATAGGAGGGGATTCGTCTCTCCCGGTATAGGGAGTTGATGTTGTGCTGTGTTCGATTGGCTATAACCGGAAATCCCTGGCCAGGGTTGCTGAGATTTATTGGTAAGTGTTACCAGTAGTTTCTCGAACTGTTATAGACCTCATATCGACACGACTTGTCGATCTACTGGGGTCTGGCGTTTACCACCCCTAGGCGAGATATGCGACATATCAGACGACGAGACCGGACTGTACGGAAGTGTTACTGGTTGGATTCATAGGAGTGTGAGCGGGCTTGCTCGTTGATCTTCTGATCGCTCAATACCCGGGTGGCCGTTACGTTTAGCACACCGCTTGCGACTTGTGGGTGTTTGATATGATCATCACCTACTGCCGGCGTATTGACGAGTCTTTAGAGTCCTACACAGGGGTTTCCTGGCTCAAGCGAAACGGAGTAGAAGCGCATATGAGATATGTGCGGGACCGAGAATAATACCAGTATGTGATACTGTATTCTATTCTCGCAATTTGTATCATCGGACGGTTATATGTGATATAGCCGGGTTACCGAATCAAGTGTTGATTCGATATATTGATACACTTGATATTAGTCGGTTATATGCAATATGACCGGATCATTAAATCAAGTGTTGATTTAATGTATAATTATATATTTGATATATTACTTTACATTAACTAGTATTGTTCACTTAAGATTATTTTTCTCACTAGATTGTGCACATTGTATATATGATATATGTTTGTGCACTAGTTTGTATCATGTTTGATGATACATGCAAACTTGGGTGTGTGTATGCTTTAAACCATGTTTAGGTTAATGGTTAGGTTTTATTTGTTTTATTCATTTATTTTTTTGGCAAAAATAAAATGGTATTGGCTTTCTTTGTTTTATTCTTGAAGTTTCATGAAGCTTCAACCATTTTGTTTTTTCCTTAACCTAACCATTACACCTAAACCGTAGTTTATTCTCTACATGTGTTTACTTCACCCATGGTTGCATTATGATAAGTTTCACTTGATTTATTATTTTCAAGAATTGATTATTCCTTCTTCTTCTTCTTCATCTTCTTCAAGTGAAGAAAACCTTTCTTGAAAATTTCCAAGTGATGAAATCAAGTGAGAAATCCAAATCCAAAGTGAACCCACTTCCTATTTCTTCATCCTCTACCACTTGCCATGTTGTATAGGGTGTTATCTTCATAAGTTTCATGACCTAGTGAAGGTGGAGCTTGAGTTTGAGTCGCCTCGACGTAGATCATCTTCGGCATCGAAGTCAACGACCTAGCCCGCTTGTTTCTTCGACTAAACCATCGCTAGAGTCCGGGATCCCGATGATCGCAGTGGAGGGACGTCATCACGGAGCTTTAGAAGTGGAGGACCGGATCTACAAAGGTTGTAATCCCTTTCACTTAGTAGCAAAGTAGTTTGCTTACTTGTAGTTTCACCTAATCTCTAGTTAACGATCTTGCATAGGGTTGTTCGGCACATAAAATTTTTGATTTTGGCATGGTTGATGCCTCGTGGAACCTTGTTAGTGTGCCTAGGAACTCTACACCCTGGTCGTGTGGATAGCCTGTGCAATGAAACCTAGACCCCTACGGGTGCGGCAAGTTACCCGCCAAAACCTGAAGCGAGCCAGCCCCCTACAGCAAAGTGAATGGACCACTCTGCACTTCACGGAATCCGGTAACTTGAGCACCCCTCCTTGGGTCAACCTGTACCCCCTACGAGTGCAGCGAATAGTCTGCCAATTCTAGAGTGAGGCCCCTCTGCCTCTCAAAGCCATGAGATGCGGACCCGTTGCCCTCCAGAACCCGGCTATCCGTGCACTCCGTCGCGGGGTAAACCTAGTACAGAAATGAAAAATATGTACAACGGGTACATCGACTTCAGCCCGGTCGTGCCCCAAAAGAATATTATACAAACAGGCAGTGACGGCAGTCCACATGTTGGACGCTCGTCCCGCAATATAAAATATACAAATAAATTCAAACTGCACTACCATTGCACACTGCTATCCACCACGACAAATCCGCAACATCACAGCACAACACAGAACATCAACGCGAATGTCACGTTCGTAAATCCGTCTAAAAGAACTATAACAATCAGACGCAATTTACCGCTCAAATGACATTCACGGTTGGAGATATAATGTAATTACTGCAAGCTAACAAGTTTAAGATTTCGATTGACAAAACTTCCCGAAGTGGGCCCCACGTACATCTGCTATACAGTAAAAATTCTGGGCCCAAAATAAATTTTCCAGAAACCACAATTTACCATGAAGAACTTACTGTAGAAAATTGGAGTACCAATCTCACACAACGGCGGCGGATCCGCTGCGGTACTGTGGAGTTGGGCCACCAAATTTCACCAGTGTTCTTATAAAAGCCTGCTCGATTTTCTTTAGTGCTCAAAATAATTTTTAGGCTTGATTTAAAATCGACAGAAACCTTGAACAGAAAATTGTAGTTTCGCGAAATTCCGTTCGATCGATGTTTTAAACGCGTTAGCACAAGTTAGTAAAGCTTAATGGCGAGGCTCTGATACCACTGTAAGTCTACGGTAGCGCCCCGGCCGTCTATCAGACGCCAAATGTGGAACAAAACTTTTTAACTGGCGCTATTGTATACTATAACCCGGATCTGCCATTATTGCTAAACTAACAAAACTACAAAGTGGGTAGAAATGTTATACCGAACGATCCGAGTCCTTCGTTCTTTAACCATCATCCCATGCTTTGTTGCCGTTGCTCCGATCTCCTCGATCTCCGGTCTCCTCGTCCAGGTGGCACCACGTCAACGGATCTTTAAACGGGCTCCCGCCTCTGACCCGAGGCAACTCGGTCATCATGTTTGCTAGAAGAGATGACCAAGATTGATGTAGAGAATGAGTAGAACACTTTGTCTCGTTACATCCAAAACTATGGATGAACGGTTAATGAAGTTGCCTTGTGGAATCGGGAAATGGTAAATGAACTTATGAAATTTCCATGAAGCAAATTTCATATACTTTTTTTCAAATGAATTAATCATCCCCTTCACAATGAAGGGCCGGCCACTTTTGAGGAGAGGGAGGTGAGTGTAGGAACAAGAGAGGTGACCATTAGCAGTTAATGAAAAAGAATGAGTCATGATAACACCTTGCTAAAACATTTAATGCAAATGAAGATACATTAACCTAGTCACCATTCATTTAATGCTATGAAATGAATCACTAATCTAGTCACCAAAAGAAGAAGCTTCCACTCATGACTCACCTCATGACTCACCCAAGAAAAGATAAATCAGTATTTAACCGAATGTTAAATACGGGCGATAGAAAACTGGCAACTTCCAAAAGCAATCCTGAAACGAATTTCAGGACAACCCCGTAACAGTATAAACATACCCGCATTTGTATTACGACTGAATACAAATGCAACTGAGACAAAGATATTATATCTACTCAATATAATACTCGGATCTGGCTTAAACCAAAGCCCACCAGTATTATCTGCCCGAAATATGACACGTGCGTAAACGCACGTGCATTTTCCGAACCCTGCCATAAAACCATACGGCCTCTACAACGTTTCGCCCGAACTTGGGAAACTATCTGTGGGGGACTCTAATGACTCGTCAGTAACATGGCAGTGGGTTTAACCACGAACCGTCAGCGGCACCAGCTGTGCGTAACGGCTGTTTATGTACTGACCTCAAGGGAAGCCGATGAGCGAACTCATCCTGGAACCCTACTGAGCCTAACAGTGACAATGTATATACAGTCCGGTCCGTTCGTCTATGAGTATCGCATATCGGCCTAGGGGGCTGGTAACGTCAGACCCCCAATAGCGGTATAAGTCGTGTCGGAGTGTAGCCCAAAAACACCCTGAGATACTACTGGAGTACCTACCAGTAAATCTCCTGCCTCGGCCGAGGGCTATGTGTAATGGCTCTCCTAGACACAGCGCGATCTCACCCCCAATACCGGGAGAGATGAATCCCCTGCTGATCCGCTCACTTGCCTCCATGTGGCTCAGGACTGTACCCAAAAAATACCTGTTTGCACGACTCCTTTGAGCCGTGGTA
Source organism: Agapanthus africanus (assembly GCA_030015575.1). NCBI lineage: Eukaryota > Viridiplantae > Streptophyta > Magnoliopsida > Asparagales > Amaryllidaceae > Agapanthus > Agapanthus africanus. Next base: position 821,173,090 of record CM057338.1, on the reverse strand, counting down.
GGGTAGAAATCAAAGTACAGTGGGAACTCATACGAGACAAATGACGACCTCAGGTCGATGAACTAACCTGTACACATGTCATCAGGGAACTGCTATCTGACGATAGGTATAATACCAACTAGCAGGTTCCCGGCGAGTCCTGTCCGGTGTACTCATAACCCAATAAGCACCTGTATACATCTTAGGTGATCCAACTGACACCAGTGGCTTGTGAGACCGGCCACCGCCCCTCGTCGGGGTCTCGACTGTATACACTAGTCTACTCCGGAGTATCGATGCCCTGTCTCGAAACTTCCATGACTAGGGACCACAATTAAGGATGTGCTTATGGACTACCCAACTCTCATGTATATGATTGCCATCATACTGTTGGTAGTCAAGCAATATCCTAAGGGCTCTATCAACGTGTAACAGTGATCAGTCACCTGAATCTGTACACGACTGATAAAGGTAAACCAGATAGAATACTATCATCTCGAGTAAGACTGTCCTACCGGTATAGGTCCTCCGCAATCATTGCAATCACGTGCCTGCGATCCAATAATTGACTTTGAGGGTACTATATCCAACAATAATGAGGTGTCTTCTTCTAGAAGTATCTTACACAATTACTAGAATACCCCTCACCGTATATATATATCCGTATCCATATTCCGAAAAATATGAATACAAAGAGACGAAAATAATCCAACAATATAATACTAGGATCCGGCTTAAACCAAAGCCCGCTAGTATTATCCGACCGAACATCATATGTGCACAAGTACACGTATGTGATCGAACCCTGCCGTAAAACCATACGGCCTCTACATCGTTTCGCCCGAAGCAGAGAAACCCTCTGTATGGGACTCTAAAGACTCGACAGTATGCCGGCAGTGCATTACTGGATAAATCTATAACCACAAGCACGTCAGTGGCACTAGCTGTACGTAACGGCTACCCGGGTACCTGTCGAAAAGGAAAGCCGATGAGTAAACTCATCCGGATCCCAACTGAGCCTATCCGTGACAATCTCCGTACAGTCCGGTCTCTTCGTCTAAGAGTATCGCATACCGGGTCTAGAGGGTGGTAAACGTCAGACCTTAATAACCTGATAATTCGTGCTGATGCGGCTCAGGACTAATCCGGGAAACTACTGATCAACCTATCAGTAAATCCCAACTGCCTTGGCCAAGATCTTATGGTCCTGGCCAATCGAACACAGTGCGATATCGACTCCCAATACCTGGAGAGAGAATCCCTGACAATCATTCACTGCCTCCATGTGGCTCGGGACTGTACCCAACCAAAACCTGTTTGCACGACTCAGTAGAGCTGTGGTAGGGTAGTGATCAAAGCACAGTGGGAACTTACACGAGACAAATGACGATCTCAGGTCCAAAGACTAACCTGTATACATGTCACAAGAGAACCGCTATCCGACGATAGGTATAATACCAACTAGAGGTTCTCTGCGAGTCCGTCCAGTGTACTCACCCTCAGTGAGCACCCGTATACAATCTTAGATGATCACACCAATGGTTGTGGGACCAACCACCTCCCCTCGTCGGGGTCTATAAACGTATACGCAAGTATACTCTGGAGTATCGATGACCGATCTCGATACTCCTGCGACTTGGGACTTTTAAGGATGTGCTTATAGACTACCCAGCTTCCACAAGTATGATCGCCATCATAACGCTGGTAGTCAAGAAAGATCTTACGGGCTTTATCAACATGTGGTCGACATATATAACATATGCACATGTTAAGATAAAGTCAAGCCATAATAGTATACTACTGTATCGAGTCTTTATCAATATGTGCAAGCAACATAAAGCATCATAAAAAACAAATACACATATCCTGATAAAGACAACTCAAATAATATACTATATAACTGAGCAAGATTGTCCTGTACATACATATCTCTAGCATCCACATGTATACATATACAATAATGGCCTCTAGGGCATACATATCCAAAGCCTCAGTGAGTGGATACCATGAAAGGTTATGCTAACGCCCTGGCCATCATCCGAGACCTTGGAAGAATTTTCTTGAGTTGCCCAAAGCCTTCAAAGTCTTGACTTGATCCATCCAAATGCTTTGTAATGTGGTTGGGATCATTTTTTGTGAAGAGAGTATATGGTTTTGGCTAGGTTTTGGTGGTGTTTGTGGGTGGTAGAGAGGAGGTGGAGGGAGGTGATGAAGGAGGAGGAGAAAAACAATTGAGAGTGAAGGAGATAAAGAGTGAACCATGGTGAGAATTACCCCCCCTCTCTCCCCCACATGCCATGATACATGTCCCATCATTCTCTCTCTCAACTAAATATCTTCTCTTTTCTTTTCTTTTCAAATCAAACAAAAACCATTTGAAAATAAAAGAATGCCATGGTTCAATTTAATGTAACAAGTGTTATGCAACATGTTTTGTTGCATGCATAACACATAAACTAGATTAATGCATAATTAGTAAAATGCTAATCGAGTTTAGTATTAAACTCGTATACAAATAATTATGTAATAATTTATAAAATGTCCAAATCAACTAAACACTTTCAAAATTAATAATTCTTATAAATTTTCCAAATATTTTCCAAACTATCGGTATATAATTATACCATTTCATTAAAACTAATCCCCATACATTAAAATATTCATAATATTTATTATTTTAATTATTTAAATTCCCAAAAATAATATTTTATTTTCTGAAATGTTACAATCTCCCCCCTTAAATAAATTCGGTCCCCGAATTTAAATTTAAACCCCCCAAATACTTAAACATTTCAGCAAAACCATGAAGTCGTCGGGGCTCCGAAATCACGAATACATGAACATATAATTACGCAATGCCTGCGCATGAAACCGGTGCAAAGATTAAAATCAAAACTCCGTCAAACGCCACGCAATCATTAGAGTTATGATGAAAATACAATGTCAAATCCAATACGAAAATCAAACATTATATCGATAGGGCTATAACATACATGCAGTACGCATCATTGTAAAATCGTCAAAACCACCAAATGAAAGTGCATGAAAAATCCTTTTCAAATCGCCGTGCGATACGCATATCACGGCACAAGTAGCGGACGTTCATTATAAGGAAAATAGTTATACATATATACATATCTTTTTGTTTAACATATACGTCTCGCCTTTGAAAAAATGATTTAGAAGGATTTCCTTCGTAAAGTTTCGTGTTATCATGGACACGTAAGAAAATATTGAGACTATAGCTCTTTTTTGGAAATCCCTTCGGTAAATATCGATACTTGTAAAAATACTCAGATACTGTCCTCAGACCAGTCCTGTTTGGTTACTAAACCATATAATATGTAAGTCATGAAAATACAATGCTCAAAAGGAACTCAACCTCAAAATGTGTACAAAGATTGCCACGTGCGTCTGGTGTGCACGGAAATCGAAACCAAATACAGGTGCCACGAAGGTGCACAGAAAAAAAATCATGTGCAATGAGTGTGCACGAAAACATCTGTCCAGTGCAACGGGGGTGCACGACAATAATATCAGGTGCATCTGATATGCATGAAGAATCTCGATTTAGTGCATCTGGTGTGCACAAAATCACATCAAGTGGGTCAAGTGTGCACAAGAATCTCAATCAGGTGCACATGGTGCACGAAAACATAAATCCAGTGCACTAGGGTGCACGAAAAAGAACATCGAGTACAAAAGTCGAAATCAACGGTATACGACATACACCAATTCAAATCATGTATACCGTGGTATATGACTCATAAACATGTGCAACTGCTTGCACAAAACCATATCAAGTACTGAAAGCTCGTGTAAACTACGCCAAAAGTATAAATCAAATCATATGCACACTATATGTATGAAATCAAAATCAAACATCTCGGACAGTATAAGATCGAAATCGAGTGCAATGAATATGCATGAAAACAACAATCAACACAACTGATACATGAGAATACAAATCAGGTGCAACTACGGTGCACATAAGAAATATCAATTCATAAAACGAATCGTCGAAATACCAAAATCCAAAACAACGAAAACGCGTTATCCGAATCATCAGGACGCAGATCATAAATAACTGTCGTCGATGTGTCCCTCTTTCAATGTCGAAAGGTGCCGGTGCATCCAAGGCTGGCAGAGCAAGAATATCTACTTTCATCTTGCCCACAGTCTGGCGTCCTTTGCTCTTAGGCCCTCGTTTTCCTTCCGCGGTTTTCCAGTTACATAGCTCCTTGGCTCGACGGCCCTATACAGAGTAATGACGGAAACGGTCCCATTCTGTCGCTCCTCCGAAGATCTCCTGACCAATTACATGGCCACTAGTAACGTATCACGTCAACGATAGTAATCTATGGTCTACTGAGTGTGCGTGACACTTACGATCCTGGTCCAAGTCTTCTTGTGTAGTATTCCAGAAAGATTCTGTCGGGGTCTCTCTCAAATCTCATCTCTGCAGGATTGCTCGGAAGTTGGCATTCTTTACTAAATCCATTTCTTATTCTGGAACAGCTGCATTCAACGCGTCTACATGCATATCAGTCTCTGATGTCAACGGAGTGGAACGTCATCTCGTCAAGATCTCATATGAACCTCTTACTTCGCTTCCCTTCGGTATGGATTAGTTTGGAATCATCTTTTCGTAGCTGTGTGGACTGCGCTCTAATTGGCTGTACTCATATCTAGAGTCTCTTTCGAAGCTACGAACTCGGCATCTCACATATCCTATAGTAGGCATCTGGCCAATTACATTCTCGGGAACTCGTTCAAATCATCGGAGTGATGCGCTTACGCTCGTCCTTTCTCGATCGACTCATAACACGCTTGTGTGAGGTCCTCTTCAAGCTAAAGCTAGCCAATCTAATGATCTCGCATCGGGGTATTCAAATGAACCACATGTCCTAGTCATTCATCCATGGGTGACTAGCGATCTTCTATCATATCCCTAAGTATAAACTCACGCTGCATTAGCTTCAAGGGTCTGGGGCGATAACTTATCAACTCAGCAACAGCTGGCTCATCTGTTTGCACGGTAGACAACGTCTTAATCACCTGGAGTAGACGGTACCATAATAATCTTCACAATCTAGCTTGCCTCTAGCAATGGCCCGGTCATCTGGCGTAGATCTCGAACGCTCGCGTCAACAAAAAAAACATATTAAAACGATATATCGAAACGCGCGTGTCACCGGAATACATCCTGGTCAGTACTCGTGCTGACCGCAACTCTACCTGTAGCTCTCTCTACTCATGTAACCATGGTAACAAAACCCACGATCAAACGTCGATGATGATAGATCATAAGAATGAATAGAATACAGTGCAAAAGAATGTACATTCTAAGGCTTCTTAAGCGGAGTAGCGTATCGTAAGTATGCCGCAGAACATACACACGGTACGTCACTCTACCTAAGTCATCTACTCCATCAACCAAGGTCAACCTACGCGACGAAAGTTCGGGTCTAATACCCCCTCGGCCAAGTCTAAGTTCCGTAAGGTCAAGCCTAGGTTCCGAATATAAATATACGCCCTAGACTCCGCATAGTCAAACCTAGACTCGAACCAAGATTAAACGTAACGCTCTGATACCAACTTTGTCACGACCCGGAAAAGGTACGTGACTGGCACTTGAATCATGTGAAGTCTATAGGACCCCACCTAATTCAAGTAAGCCAAAAGCCCAGAAATCTAAATCTTTTTAGGGAAAATAGTGGAGGTGCAAATTGAAATGAGGTTTTACTGAAATCAACTTCCTTCTACATAACATAGATAATAGTACACGAAAACACATTGTATGTATTTTACTTGAAAACATTTTCGTCATTGAAAATTTGGGCAGCACCTCCTTCGTAATTTTTTAACCCAAAAACGGTACAAGCAATAATAAATAAGGCATCCCCAAGCGGGAGCTAGCTCTTCACCAAATGGCGGAAACAACCACGCAGGATAATATAAATATACAACGCCGAAGGGCGAGGATCAAAACTCAGAAAGAAAACGAGAAAAATAAACATCATAAAGAAAACCAGAAACAATAATAAAATACATGAGCGCGACTCTAAGGCCGAAAGAATATACAAACTATGGTTATCTAAGTCTACTAAAAATACAAGTCTGGTTGATGGAGCCTTTAACTAGATACAATTGAAATATAAAGTACATGTGCAACGGTGGTCACGATGCAAGTGAACCCACCTACCAAGCAATCACCCAAAAGAAATAATGTGCCAGCAAGCCGCAACGGAACCTGTACGGCCGAACCTGCAAGAAACTGTGGCACAACGGGGGTGAGTTGCCAACTCGTGAGTAGAAGACATCTGTAACGTTTTGAAAATCGTTTCGGTGAAATTTCGAAAAAAATCGGTAAAATGAGGGGGTTTTCTGTAAAAAGTCAAAATACAAATATCTTATTATAAAAATTAAATATACATATTCTAGCTATGTAATTGCTATTTTTTGGTGTTTATTGAGCCGCTGGTGAAATTTCAAATTTTCTGAAAAAAATATTATTTTATTATTATTTTAAGCCGTCACTAATACATTTAATTAGGGAAAATTACAAATTGGAATGAGTTGAAACAAATTTTGTGCATCATAAAACATTAAATAAAAATTTTTCATGTGGTTTTTGGAACGAAATCAATTGCCAAAACGGTTTAGAAATTATTGAAGAAAAAAGGCTTTTTTTTAGCGTAAATGGATGTTTGGGGTATTGTATTTATCATTTTTCATCACCCCACACCCGTGCCCACACCCACACACCCCCACTTACTCCTCCCCATAGCCAAATTCAGCAGCCCTCACTTTTCCCCCACTTGGTTTGCAAAGGAAAAAGGAAATGAAGAAAAGAATAGAAAATGGATAAAGTAGTTAGACTTTTGACTTGCTTTGACCTTGACTTTGTCCCCCACCATTTTCTCTACCTCCCTCTCTCTCCTCACTCCCAATTCTGGCCGAAATTCTTAGCCCCCCAACAGCAGCCCCTCCCACCCTCTTCTCCTCTCATTTTCCATCAAAAAATTCACCCATTTCCATCAAAAATCAAAGCTAAAATGCAAATCAAAGCCCTACCCATTTTCTCTTATCTCTTTAAGCATGGATCTTGGTGCAAAGATTTCAGTTTGGAGGTCTAGTTTCATGTTGATCTCATGATGGTTTTAAGGTATAAATCCTAACCTATTGTTCAATTGTTGGGTTAAATTCCTTAATGTATCTTATTAGGTGCTTAAATATGGTTTAATTGCAAGTTTGGAAATCTAAAGAGAAGAAGTTTGAATTGAAAAGTTAGGGTTTGTTGTGGAAATGAGTTGTGTTTGATTGTGCATGGTTTAGTGAAGTGGTTTAACATAATTAGTTTTGTAGAAAACTAATCTAGTTGTTAATTACAAGTTGTTACTTGAAAAATTGTGTTAATTTGCTAATTGCTTACTAGGTTTTTGAAATTTGTTAAATTCTTGGGATTAAAAATGTGATTAGGGTTTTCTTGGCTTCATTAACTTTATTAAGTGTGGTTTAATGCTTTGGAACATGCAAATCTAAGCTAGATTGTAGTTTGTGCATTTTTGCTTTGAAATTGTTAAAAAAGGGTATTTTTGTAAACTAGAATATTAGGATTTTTGGAATTTAATGAGATTAAATTCCGGAAATTGTTTATACGACTTATTTAAGATATTTAATAAGTATATTGGCCGCTACTTTCATTTAAACATCATGTTTTGTACAAAAACGGCGAATTGTGCTTGCTAGATTTTCGGAAAAACGACTTTTTAAGTGAAGTTGGGGTTTTTGGGAATTTTAAGCTATTTTATATTATAATTAGTGCTTGTAATTGTGTAAATGAGTGTGATTGGATTTTTCTCGATGGTTTGACGTTTTGTACATCGACATCGAGGGTTGGTTTTACTATTCTTGCATGCGTAGGCGATAGGTTTGGACCTATGCGTGATACGCGTGCCGATTTGATTTTCGTATGCCGTTTCGATCTCGAATTTAGTTTTAATGCGTTATGATATGTAGGTACCCCACGGGGACTTCGAGACGACAAGCAAGCGCGTGGCGACGTCGGCACCGGCGAGCGAGGACCAGGTGAGTAGATTTATATCTACGGGGAGAAGTCGAGTGGATGGCGTATAGCACCCCCGCAGTTCGTGGTGATGTATACGAATACGTATACACACACACATATATATATATTCTGACTATAATTTGTTTGATATTATCGATGATATAGATATTTGGTGTTCTTGGATGATTTAGTGTCGCGAAACCCTAGAGTAGTGGTCGCACCACACATGCACACACACACCCATACTTGCATACTTTCTTCTTTCATTTGCGCTTATACGGGATTATATAGTTATGTGTTCACATGGGTATGGGACTATGTGTTCACATACGGATTGAGGATGATAGTACTTGGGATTTTTGATGAGTCGATGAGATTTGATTTGAGGCCGTGAGATCGGTGATATAGCAGGGTTCGTATCTTAGATACGACATGACGTTGTAGCGGATCCTTGTCGTAGTGTTTCACACACGTCCATGCATACGTAGGCGGTATCAGTATGGTACTAGACGTAGATCAGTACCCCGATCATGATATTTGATAAAGAGGATACCAGGTGAATAGTATGATGAATGTGATATTGACCCGTACCCAGATTGGGATGCCGTACGACGGATTTACGTACGAGCTATATTGATGATTGATCCGCACTCTTGACTTGGGATGCCTGATTATAGATATGGTATCGGATATGATATTATTGAGGTGAGATCACCGACTATACATATACAGGTATGTATATGTATCGACTCAGATGATAGGCGGTTTCCTTACCTGTAGTTCAGCTTGTAGTTCAGCCGTATAGTTTAGTGTAGTTGTTAGATTAGATTAGACTTCTTACCTATTTCAAAAACTAACGAATCGTGGGCATTTTTAAAGACAGCTCAAGGGAATCTACGGATATTTCAAAAACGACGTATCTTTTCATAAAAAAAACACCGTAGCCCCTATTTTCAAAACCCCATGATTCGTGTTATTTCAAAAGGCACCATTTGTAGGACTTATATTAGATTATTGCAGATTAGTCATCGTTGTGTCTAGTATTCAGCTCCCGCACACTATTGCTGTTCGCTCTACCTCGCATATTTATTTTGCTGCATATTCCATTATTGATATCATGCTGTTAGGACACCAGCACCATTACCGATGATGCGTATGTACCACGTACACCTACTTGCCGGCTCACACACATCTTCATCGGTAATTGCCATGTCACGTACACTTTAGAGAATATAATTGCTTGACTTAGATTGTTAGCTAGTAGTGTTGACATGATATTAGTGTACTTCTCTTATATGCCATATTAGACATTGTAGTTATTACCTACCACTTCATGCATACTGTTATTCAGTTGTTCATGCCTAGTTCATTATCATTGACATATGCACTTGTGATGATTTCTTGAGATTTATGATATTTCTGGATTTCGGGGAAAGCCGCAAAATTTACAATTTATGATCTTTTAAAATATAAAATGTTGCGGTTTTCTAGTGATGTAAAGTGTCGTCCACCATGAGTTTGCTGTGGTTTTGGAGATCCGTGTCGAGGAGTGGAGGAACCGTCACGGGTACATGGTGGGCCCGGTATGGTACCCCGGGGCAAGAGGAATGTGGTGTTGACGTTGAGCCTGGCTGGGGAGCACTACCTACCGGTGATATTACCCGACGCGTCGGATATCCGGAGGATACCGTCGTGGTCTTGAGATGGATGGTAGGGGCCGGTCTGGACTGACGGCGCCCTAGATATTGAGATTGAGACATTGATATTTCGAGACAGTGAGATTTATGTTTTGTGTCGATGCTAGACACTGTTGACACTGATTTTAATTATGATACCTCAGTTTAAAATATGAAGGAAATCTCACTAATTTATGAAAACAGTTTCTTCATTTACATGTATTCTGTTTTCATGCATTCATACCTCATTCATATGATATATTGCTACCTGAGGCACTGACACGGGCACATGAGTTTACACTCGGGTTAGATATTTACCCTAGCCATTGTTATAGGCTGCATGTTATTTATATTTGAGGATATATTATGATCATTGACCTAGGATTGCGTTATTTATGCGATTTCTGTGCGTAGATGTTTTTCTATTCACGAGTTGGCAACTCACCCCCGTTGTGCCCCAGTTTCTTGCAGGTTGCCGTACAGGTTCATTACGGCTTTGCGGGCATAGTTTCATTCGGGTGATTTGCTAGTAGGTGGGTTTACTTGTATCATACCCCCATTATTTATCTTGTATATCATTATTCTGTTGTATCTAGAATTCCATCAACCAAACATGTATTTTTTTTAGATAGAGACCAGTGTTGGTTATTCTTTCGACCTTAGAGTCGCTCGTTATTTTTCTGGTGGTTTTGAGTTTCCTTTTGAGTTTTGATCCTCGCCGTTGGCGTTGTATATTATATTGTTTGTGTGGTTGTGACCGTCGATTGACGAAGAGCTAGCTCCCGCTTGGGGATGCCCTTTTCTTGATTTCGTATACTATTCATGTTGTATCCCGTTTGGGGGCCAGTATTTACAAAGGAGACTCTGCCGAAATTTTCAGTAAATTTTTGATGTTTTAAAAACCGCATAATTCGGCTTATGCTATTGAAATTACTTGCTTTAAGTTGTTTTTCCTGCACTCTACTATTTTCTTGGTTTGGATTTCTGGGTTTTCGGTTTACTTAGATTACGTACGCCTCGAGACGTTCGTAGTTTAAGTGCCGGTCATGTTCCGTACTTTCGGGTCGTGACAAAGTTGGTATCAGAGCGTTAGGTTTTAACCTTCGGAGCGTAGGATGACCCTTGGTTGATGGAATAGGTGACTAAAGTAGAGTGACGTACCGTGGGTATGTTCCGCGGCATATTCACGATACGCTACTCCACTTAAGAAGCCTTAGGATGTACATTTCTTTGTTCAGTATTATGTTCTTTCCGATCTAGCATCATCGGTACCAGTTTGGTTTTGCTGCTACGGTTACGGCAGGGAAAGCTACGGCTAGAGTTGCGGTCAGCACAAGCTCGTCACGAACGAGGACTGACCAGGGCGAAATTCCGGCGACACGATTGCAGAGATGTGTCTTCTTACTGTGTTTCCACGCCACGAGCGTTTGGCGGATCGCCCTTATGAGGTTACTTGGAGGTGCTGGTCGACACTAGAGAATTGGGCCGATGATGGAGGCCAGCTAGATTTTGATGACAGTTGGTATGTTGCTTACTCCTGATGATTGAGGCACTGTTCAGCATGCAGACGAGCAAGCCAGTGGTTGCTGCGAGCGACGAGATATCGCCCCATATGTTGGAGCTATTGCGGGGCGAGTTGTACGAATAGATGATAGAAGGTCGCTAGTCACCCGATGATGAATGACTAGGACAGGTGGTTCGTTCGCTACCCCGATGCGAGGTCATCAGATAGATTGATTCCAGCTAGAGACGACTTCACGCGGAGACGTTGGGAGTCGACAGAGACGATCGAATGTCAGAAACCTATTTATCCAAGTTTAAAGTAGTCGGAAAGACATGCAGGCAATTCTATGGTCCCTCTAGAAGAATGAAACCCTAACTCGACTTAATGACCGTGTGAAAGCCCTTGAACCTTAGGGTTTGCGGCAGTTCTGCGGCGCCATTAGTGAGGCTTGGGTTTGCCCTTCTACGGCTAGACCACCGATGCTGTGGTATGTACTCGATACTATTAAACTGTGCCCAAGATGTTGAGCTCTTGGGGGATTATGAGGTTTTGACGACTCGATCGGATGGCTCGACTTAATTCGGATGCTAGGTGGTGAGATGCATTTCTTGGGAGACTCCCGATACGAGGATAGCCGTTGGAGCTCAGTCCATGCAGCCGCGACAAAACGAGTCCAAAGCAGACGACATTAGAGAAAAGTGGAGTAAGAGGTTCGCACCAGATCTAGATGAGATGGTGTTCCACTCCGCCGACATCAGAGAGGTGATGCGCATGCCGAGGCATGGTACTTGGACTTACCTTCCAGAAGGAGTCGCGATGAGTATGCAGTCGTTCCAGAGCAAGATGCAGATGTAGGAAAGGACAACGACTTCCGGACAGTTGGCAGAGACGAGACATGGAAGAGACCGTGAGCAGGATTCCTTCCAGGACACTGCTGCAATGATACTTGCACCCAGGATCAGATGTGTCACGTACATTCAGAGAGCCAGAGGCCGACGCCAGTGATATGCTGTCTTACGAGTGGTCGCGATGATTGACCAAGAGATGACCAGAGAAATGCCAGAACGGAATCGTCCCCGTTAGCACACCTGACAAGGCCGATGAGCCGATGGACCGAAAGATTGGTAATTCACAGTGAAGACCTTGACCCAGGAGTGGTCATGGTTACGCACACCAGCAGGACAGAGTTCATGATCATCGACGAGACGTCCCACTAGTGACCACGACAGTTGGCCGAGATTCTTAGAGGATGCACTTGAGCGGTACTATTCCGCCATTATTGATTACGATGTTTTGGGTGATTTATTCGTATGATTTGATTTTGATGATTGAGGATTTACGACCTTTGCACAGTGTTGCACTTGATATCGTTTTCGTGCTTTAGTTTCACATGTTTGTGATATTACGGTTTTAAACAGTTGAGTTGGTTTTGTGCGTATGCATGCACACGATTTCGTTCCTGCACTCGGTATAGTTTATATATGCTTGCAGTGCAGTGATACGCCTTATGTGCACTTAGATGCACTGGACTTCGATTTCGATTATGATACTCGATATTTTTTTTGTGCACCTTGTGCACCTGATTGATTTTGCGCACGTTCGGCGCTTGATATTGGATTTCATGATTTCGTGCGCGATGGATGCACCTGATTTGGATTTTCGCGCATGTTGAGCGCATGTCTTGAGATGCGATTTTGGTGCACACCAGATGCACTAAATTGAGATTTTTCGTGCATGTCAGATGCACCTGATTTTGCCGTCAGGCACACATGTTGCCTACGACAGATGTTTCGTGCACACCCGATGCACTTAGATGTTGTTTCTGTGCGCATGTATGGCACATTCTTAGATTTTGATTTCCGTGCGCACCAGACGCACGTAGTATTCATGTGCATATTTTGGGATTGATTTCTTATAGAGCAGTACGTTTTTATGATATTGCTATGTGTTTTCGTACTGAGCAGGACTAGTCAGAGGACAGTACCTGAATATATTTGGCATGCATTGATAGTTATTGAAGGGATTTCCAAAAAACGAGCTATAGCCTCAGTATTTACCTACGTGTCTGATATGACACGAAATGTTTAAAACAAGGAGACCCTTCTAAATTGTTTCCAAAACGGCGGAACGTACATTTCAAACAAAGGTATATATGTATATAGTTATTTCCTTATGATAGACGTCCGCCACTGTGCAGTGTTATACGCGTGCACAGCGACTTAAAGAGATTTGGCATGCATTTCCTTCAGATACTTACATATATAGATTCGATATTTACATGTATAGTTTCGAGTTATATCATATTGGTTTTGATTTGGATTTGGCATTGATGTCTTCTCCATGACTCCGATGATTGCGGGATGCTTGACGGAGTTTTGATTTGAGTTATATGCTCATTTTTCATGCGCGTGCGCTGCGCTACGATTTGTTTTATGTAGTTATAATTTCGGAGCCCCGATTACTTGATGGTTTTTCTTAGATGTTTTAGTATTTGGGAGAGTTGAATTTAAATTCGGGGACCGAATTTCTTTAAGGGGGGAAGATTGTAACGTTTTGAAAATCGTTTCGGTGAAATTTCGAAAAAAATCGGTAAAATGAGGGGGTTTTCTGTAAAAAGTCAAAATACAAATATCTTATTATAAAAATTAAATATACATATTCTAGCTATGTAATTGCTATTTTTTGGTGTTTATTGAGCCGCTGGTGAAATTTCAAATTTTCTGAAAAAAATATTATTTTATTATTATTTTAAGCCGTCACTAATACATTTAATTAGGGAAAATTACAAATTGGAATGAGTTGAAACAAATTTTGTGCATCATAAAACATTAAATAAAAATTTGTCATGTGGTTTTTGGAACGAAATCAATTGCCAAAACGGTTTAGAAATTATTGAAGAAAAAAGGCTTTTTTTTAGCGTAAATGGATGTTTGGGGTATTGTATTTATCATTTTTCATCACCCCACACCCGTGCCCACACCCACACACCCCCACTTACTCCTCCCCATAGCCAAATTCAGCAGCCCTCACTTTTCCCCCACTTGGTTTGCAAAGGAAAAAGGAAATGAAGAAAAGAATAGAAAATGGATAAAGTAGTTAGACTTTTGACTTGCTTTGACCTTGACTTTGTCCCCCACCATTTTCTCTACCTCCCTCTCTCTCCTCACTCCCAATTCTGGCCGAAATTCTCAGCCCCCCAACAGCAGCCCCTCCCTCCCTCTTCTCCTCTCATTTTCCATCAAAAAATTCACCCATTTCCATCAAAAATCAAAGCTAAAATGCAAATCAAAGCCCTACCCATTTTCTCTTATCTCTTTAAGCATGGATCTTGGTGCAAAGATTTCAATTTGGAGGTCTAGTTTCATGTTGATCTCATGATGGTTTTAAGGTATAAATCCTAACCTATTGTTCAATTGTTGGGTTAAATTCCTTAATGTATCTTATTAGGTGCTTAAATATGGTTTAATTGCAAGTTTGGAAATTTAAAGAGAAGAAGTTTGAATTGAAAAGTTAGGGTTTGTTGTGGAAATGAGTTGTGTTTGATTGTGCATGGTTTAGTGAAGTGGTTTAACATAATTAGTTTTGTAGAAAACTAATCTAGTTGTTAATTACAAGTTGTTACTTGAAAAATTGTGTTAATTTGCTAATTGCTTACTAGGTTTTTGAAATTTGTTAAATTCTTGGGATTAAAAATGTGATTAGGGTTTTCTTGGCTTCATTAACTTTATTAAGTGTGGTTTAATGCTTTGGATCATGCAAATCTAAGCTAGATTGTAGTTTGTGCATTTTTGCTTTGAAATTGTTAAAAAAGGGTATTTTTGTAAACTAGGATATTAGGATTTTTGGAATTTAATGAGATTAAATTCCGGAAATTGTTTATACGACTTATTTAAGATATTTAATAAGTATATTGGCCGCTACTTTCATTTAAACATCATGTTTCGTACAAAAACGGCGAATTGTGCTTGCTAGATTTTCGGAAAAACGACTTTTTAAGTGAAATTGGGGTTTTTGGGAATTTTAAGCTATTTTATATTATAATTAGTGCTTGTAATTGTGTAAATGAGTGTGATTGGATTTTTCTCGATGGTTTGACGTTTGTACATCGACATCGAGGGTTGGTTTTACTATTCTTGCATGCGTAGGCGATAGGTTTGGACCTATGCGTGATACGCGTGCCGATTTGATTTTCGTATGCCGTTTCGATCTCGAATTTAGTTTTAATGCGTTATGATATGTAGGTACCCCACGGGGACTTCGAGACGACAAGCAAGCGCGTGGCGACGTCGGCACCGGCGAGCGAGGACCAGGTGAGTAGATTTATATCTACGGGGAGAAGTCGGGTGGATGGCGTATAGCACCCCCGCAGTTCGTGGTGATGTATACGAATACGTATACACACACATATATATATATTCTGACTATAATTTGTTTGATATTATCGATGATATAGATATTTGGTGTTCTTGGATGATTTAGTGTCGCGAAACCCTAGAGTAGTGGTCGCACCACACATGCACACACACACCCATACTTGCATACTTTCTTCTTTCATTTGCGCTTATACGGGATTATATAGTTATGTGTTCACATGGGTATGGGACTATGTGTTCACATACGGATTGAGGATGATAGTACTTGGGATTTTTGATGAGTCGATGAGATTTGATTTGAGGCCGTGAGATCGGTGATATAGCAGGGTTCGTATCTTAGATACGACATGACGTTGTAGCGGGTCCTTGACGTAGTGTTTCACACACGTCCATGCATACGTAGGCGGTATCAGTATGGTACTAGACGTAGATCAGTACCCCGATCATGATATTTGATAAAGAGGATACCAGGTGAATAGTATGATGAATGTGATATTGACCCGTACCCAGATTGGGATGCCGTACGACGGATTTACGTACGAGCTATATTGATGATTGATCCGCACTCTTGACTTGGGATGCCTGATTATAGATATGGTATCGGATATGATATTATTGAGGCGAGATCACCGACTATACATATACAGGTATGTATATGTATCGACTCAGATGATAGGCGGTTTCCTTACCTGTAGTTCAGCTTGTAGTTCAGCCGTATAGTTTAGTATAGTTGTTAGATTAGATTAGACTTCTTACCTATTTCAAAAACTAACGAATCGTGGGCATTTTTAAAGACAGCTCAAGGGAATCTACGGATATTTCAAAAACGACGTATCTTTTCATAAAAAAAACACCGTAGCCCCTATTTTCAAAACCCCATGATTCGTGTTATTTCAAAAGGCACCATTTGTAGGACTTATATTAGATTATTGCAGATTAGTTATCGTTGTGTCTAGTATTCAGCTCCCGCACACTATTGCTGTTCGCTCTGCCTCGCATATTTATTTTGCTGCATATTCCATTATTGATATCATGCTGTTAGGACACCAGCACCATTACCGATGATGCGTATGTACCACGTACACCTACTTGCCGGCTCACACACATCTTCATCGGTAATTGCCATGTCACGTACACTTTAGAGAATATAATTGCTTGACTTAGATTGTTAGCTAGTAGTGTTGACATGATATTAGTGTACTTCCCTTATATGCCATATTAGACATTGTAGTTATTACCTACCACTTCATGCATACTGTTATTCAGTTGTTCATGCCTAGTTCATTATCATTGACATATGCACTTGTGATGATTTCTTGAGATTTATGATATTTCTGGATTTCGGGGAAAGCCGCAAAATTTACAACTTATGATCTTTTAAAATATAAAATGTTGCGGTTTTCTAGTGATGTAAAGTGTCGTCCACCATGAGTTTGCTGTGGTTTTGGAGATCCGTGTCGAGGAGTGGAGGAACCGTCACGGGTACATGGTGGGCCCGGTATGGTACCCCGGGGCAAGAGGAATGTGGTGTTGACGTTGAGCCTGGCTGGGGAGCACTACCTACCGGTGATATTACCCGACGCGTCGGATATCCGGAGGATACCGTCGTGGTCTTGAGATGGATGGTAGGGGCCGGTCTGGACTGACGGCGCCCTAGATATTGAGATTGAGACATTGATATTTCGAGACAGTGAGATTTATGTTTTGTGTCGATGCTAGACACTGTTGACACTGATTTTAATTATGATACCTCAGTTTAAAATATGAAGGAAATCTCACTAATTTATGAAAACAGTTTCTTCATTTACATGTATTCTGTTTTCATGCATTCATACCTCATTCATATGATATATTGCTACCTGAGGCACTGACACGGGCACATGAGTTTACACTCGGGTTAGATATTTACCCTAGCCATTGTTATAGGCTGCATGTTATTTATATTTGAGGATATATTATGATCATTGACCTAGGATTGCGTTATTTATGCGATTTCTGTGCGTAGATGTTTTTCTATTCACGAGTTGGCAACTCACCCCCGTTGTGCCCCAGTTTCTTGCAGGTTGCCGTACAGGTTCATTACGGCTTTGCGGGCATAGTTTCATTCGGGTGATTTGCTAGTAGGTGGGTTTACTTGTATCATACCCCCATTATTTATCTTGTATATCATTATTCTGTTGTATCTAGAATTCCATCAACCAAACATGTATTTTTTTTAGATAGAGACCAGTGTTGGTTATTCTTTCGACCTTAGAGTCGCTCGTTATTTTTCTGGTGGTTTTGAGTTTCCTTTTGAGTTTTGATCCTCGCCGTTGGCGTTGTATATTATATTGTTTGTGTGGTTGTGACCGTCGATTGACGAAGAGCTAGCTCCCGCTTGGGGATGCCCTTTTCTTGATTTCGTATACTATTCATGTTGTATCCCGTTTGGGGGCCAGTATTTACAAAGGAGACTCTGCCGAAATTTTCAGTAAATTTTTGATGTTTTAAAAACCGCATAATTCGGCTTATGCTATTGAAATTACTTGCTTTAAGTTGTTTTTCCTGCACTCTACTATTTTCTTGGTTTGGATTTCTGGGTTTTCGGTTTACTTAGATTACGTACGCCTCGAGACGTTCGTAGTTTAAGTGCCGGTCATGTTCCGTACTTTCGGGTCGTGACAACATCACCGAGTAGAAATCACATGTATGACGATCTCCTAGGTCATACAGTAACATACTCAAATATAGCACTGAAACATCTAGTAGTGGCAAGGGTAATAATCTAAGCATAAGTGTAATACCAAGTACTCGTGTCAGTGCCTCAAGTAGCAACATGTCATATATATGATGTATGAATGCATCAAGAATGAAATCAGAATATATCTGTATGAGAAAACTGTGTTCTTATCTCAGTAAGATTTTAGTATAAAAATTGGAGTATCATCAATGAAATTGACAGAAATCTGTGTCAACATCAACACAAAATCCTTAATCCCGGGCTCCGTCAGTCCGGATCGGCCCATATCATCCAATCTCACGACTACGGTAGGTATCCTCCGGATATCCGCCGCGCCAAATATCACCGGTAGGTAGTCCTCCCCTGCCAGGCTCATCGTCTACATCTCGATCTTTTTGCTCTGGGGTACCTTACCGGGTCTACAATGTACCCGAAACGGTTCATCTTACTCCTTAAATCGGATCTCGAAAACCAACTCAATCAGGAAAACTCATGGTGGACTCCATATACATCATATCACGAGAAAATCGCAACTTGCATTTTTAAAATGATAATGAGTTTATAAAATTCTTGCGGTTTTCCCCCAAATCCAGAAATCTCATGGAAAATCCAAAATCCCAAAATCAAGAGTCAATAAGCAGTGAATATCGGCATAAAGCCCCATAATATTGCATAACAGAATGAATATATAAATGTATGGGGTATCTAAGTAAGGAATGCAATATCTTGACTAGCATATGAGAGCAAGCATACTAATAATATGTTGAAACTACCAGCTAGCAGGTTATACCAATGAAGTGACGTTTTCTAAAGTGTATGTGACATGGCAATTACCGATGATGATGTGTGTGAGCCGGCAGGCAAGTGTACGTAGAACATACGCATCATCGGTAATGGTGCTGGTGTCCTAACAGACGGGATTCATAATAGCTAAAGAAACACATGTAATAAATAAGCAATGCAATGATAACAACATAAATATAACAGAAAAGTGAATAGTAAACGTAACATTAATCAATATACATGTCGGTGTATGAGTCATACGGTTTTAGTGTTTTGAAATAGCACGAATCGTGGTTTTTAGAAAAGTAGGGGCTACGGTGTTTTTGAGAAAAGGTATGTCCTTTGAAAAATCCGTAGCATCCCTCGGGTTGTCCTATGAAAATACTCACGATTCGTTAGTTTTGAAAATAGGTATGACTCGAGCCTAGTCTAGCATCTATTTAAACAACTAAAAGACTAAACTAAGGAACTAGTCGGAAGGATAAGAAAATCTACATATATTCCGAGTCGATATATTTAGTAGTCGGCGATCCAGCCTCATAGCGTTACGTACTGTATAATACATAGTACGGCATCCTCGAGTCAAGAGTGCAGATCAATCATCTTATACGTCTCGTACGGTAATATCCATCGTACGACATCCTCAAAATCGAGGGTACGGGTCAAAATCATACATAATATCATCATTCGTACAATATCATGATCATGGATACGGTTCTAAAGTCTCGTACATTCAAATATTATCAACTCATATATTATAGTATGTATGAATACATATCGCCCAACGATCCATTATAATATCATATCATATACCATATCACGACTCAATCACATATCAAAATCTCACGGTATCATACCTGATCATATCGACTCATCTCCACATATCACATACTATCCTCATCACCCGTGGATATGTATATATATATATACACACATACACACATACACACACACACACATACACACACACACACAAATCAAGTGTGTGTGTGCGTGCGCGCGCGCGCGTGTGACTACATATAACCTGCGATTCGTCACCAAGGTAATCATCCTATGGATAGGTCTTTCTATATCAACCTAATCTAACCTAAGATCTTCTAAATACCCTATTTGCTAAGTATCCCAATATCGCATCCAAACTTACTCATATAGTAATACCCTATTCTACTGTTGCATAGGTGTTATATGCCATCCACCCGACTTCCCCTGTAGATATACATCTACTCAATTACTATCCTTGCTTGCCGAAGTCGATGACGCCTTGTCCTCCCTTGTCTTCCCGAAAATCCATGTGAAGGTACCTTATTTGGCAACTCAAGAATTTTCTTGAGTTGCCCAAAGCCTTGAAAGTCTTGACTTGATCCATCCAAGTGCTTTGTAATGTGGTTGGGATCATTTTTTGTGAAGGGAGTATATGGTTTTGGCTAGGTTTTGGCGGTGTTTGTGGGTGGTAGAGAGGAGGTGGAGGGAGGTGATGAAGGTGGAGGAGAAAAACAATTGAGAGTGAGGGAGATAAAGAGTGAACCATGGTGAGAATAACCCCCCCTCTCTCTCCCCCACATGCCATGATACATGTCCCATCATTCTCTCTCTCAACTAAATATCTTCTCTTTTCTTTTCAAATCAAAACAAAAACCATTTAAAAATAAAAGAATGCCATGGTTAAATTTAATGTAACAAGTGTTATGCAACATATTTTGTTGCATGCATAACACATAAACTAGATTAATGCATAATTAGTGAAATTCTAATCAAGTTTAGTATTAAACTCGTATACAAATAATTATGTAATAATTTATAAAATGTCCAAATCAACTAAACACTTTCAAAATTAATAATTCTTATAAATTTTCCAAATATTTTCCAAACTATCGGTATATAGTATATAATTATACCATTTCATTAAAACTAATCCCATACATTAAAATATTCATAATATTTATTCTTTTAACAGTTCAGAGCTCTGTGCAGCAACACTGGAGGCAATGACAAACCACTGCTTCGCCAGTTCGTTGGTAGCCTGTCGGAGACAGCCTTTGAATGGTACTCGGAGCTCCCAAATGACTCCGTTAAGACATTTATTGAGATGGAGCTGTTGTTCACACAGCGGTTCACAAGCGCAAGCGAGCGCACCCCGATCACGGTTTTAATCAATGCCAGGGTAAGGTCGGGATAAACCTGGGTCCAATATGCGATCCGGTGGCGGAACCTGTGGTCAAAGTGTGAACAACGCGTCGAAGAATCTCCCGCCGTGGGCATGTTCATCGGGACCCTATATCCGCAAACAACTGTGTCCTAGTTCATGACGTTCTTCAAGCCGACTATCTTCCAGGCTATGATAGATAAACTGACCCAAATGGACCAGATGGGCCACGAGCCTTCCTCCTCAAATAAAGACCCTTGAAACGCCAAGGGTAAAGGGAAAGCGACCTTCGTCACCAACACTCAACAACAACCGAGCGACCCAAAACCGGCTGTTCGCCAAAACAATGCACGTCCACGCCTATCCCTGGAAGAAAGGCTAGGACACGCTTACTCGTTTCCCCGCGATAAGACGAGGAGACTATTTGAGTTGGCAATGCGTAACAAACTCATCATATTGCCAGACCCACGGCGTCCACCACAACCCGGCGACGTCAACAACCCCAACTACTGCTCTTATCACAGAATGGTGAACCACCCAATTGAAGATTACTACATCTTCAAGAACTGGGTCAAGGATCAGTATCAATAGGGGAAGTTCGCGCTTTCTGAGAACTGGAGGGTGAAGCCGCCACAGAATCACATTCCCAAAAAGGTGGATGCACCGGGGGCATCATGCTCGCTCGTGGAAGAAACTCCAAGGGAAGTCGTTCTTTCGGCAAAGACCAAAAGAATGTTGAATGATCTACAGGCATGTCCAGCAATCAGGTGGAAAAGCCCACTTGAATCTGAAATCATCGAAGGGATGCTGAAACCGCGTCCCGTACCGAAAGTTGTTGACAAAGGGCAAAATCCCTAAGTCAAGCCTTCAAAGTCTTCAAAGAAAAGAAGAAGACCAAGAAGCCTGTGCAGCCTGCCGAGTATGACGACAAGCGCACAAACGTACACAAGTACATCGACGCGTTGGAGGAGTACAACCAGAAGGCGCGGACACCGGCCACCCTCGAAGAGTTCCTCAAGCATATTCTTGAGAACGAAGATAGTGACAACGATGAGGAAAATGACTCATCAGAAGAAACCGAGGACTATGTAGCAAGTTGCCACATGGTCTCCCATTCGTCATTAAATGGCGAAGAAGCTCCCTCGGCGTCAGGAAACAGCGCAGGGGAACTGGGGGCAGAATCGGCGCTAAAATCCCTGGAACTGCCAGAAGACCCGATCGATAGGCTGTTAAACAAAGCTTTTCGAAAAGGCAAAGCTGACCGAGAACGCAAAACAATCATATACGAAAATGCTAAGCGTCAGCGTCAGGATGAAGAAGCTGCGGTGAGGATGAGTCGTAAAGTACTCCAACCAAACCGAAGCACACCTGCCACAAATAAGAACAGGATCAAGGCAGAGAAGCGGTTCCCCAAAGCCCTGCCAATGGGAATGAAGCTGCCACCTCTCGTAGGAAACACTCCCGGGGTCATATGCCTCGACGGAGAGGATTCACATCCAAATTACTGCCTATATCATCGGAGGGTCACCCACCCCACCGAAGAATGCAGTACCTTCAAGAAGTGGTGGCAAGGATATGTTGCCCACCAAAAACACTTCAAGAGGATGAAACGCGAAGCTCTTCGACAGCAAAAGAGTGCGACAGATGTGAGTGAAAAAAACTACTGGCAACTATCATATGGTTGATACCAGTCTGGAAGGGGAAAAGCCCCAAGTTCTTACTTTCGGAAGAGATTCTGAGGATGAAATACCCCTCAGTCCTCTCTTTAAAGACTCCACCTCCGAAAAAGAAGAGGAGGAGAAGAACTGCGAGAATATTCAGCTGCGTAGCCGCACGCTGCCTGAAAAGAACTTCGGACATACAAACAAGGGTTCGAGAAAAAAAGACAAAGGGAAAGAAAAAATCCCTGAGGAAATTGCCCTCAACGAAACTCGCCTTATAGCACAGCAAAACCTGGAAGCTTATAAGGCAAGGATGACACGGTCATATGAAAGTATGACCAGGCCGAGAACATTCCGCCAAGGCAAACTCATACTAGTCGTCAAAAGACCAATGATCCCCAATCGTGCAAAACGGGGGAAATTCGAGCCGAACTATGAAGGCTCGTACATCATAGACAAAGTCTACCAAGGTGGAGCCTATCTGCTCATGGATATGCATGGCGAAAGACCCTTCCGGCCAATAAACGGCCGGTTCCTCAAAAAGTACTACGCTTGATGGGTCATGACCTAGGTCAATGATAGATGACGACGCTCGTGTCCGCTCGCTATCTTCCTGAGTCAAAAACTCTGAGAGTAGTATGCAAAGAAGCTCCGTCGTCTCAAAAATGGCGATAACGGACCGAGATATCCTTAAACTAAAAATTCGCCTCAAATATGGAGATAACGGACCGAGATGTCCTTAAACTAGAACCTCGCCTCAAATATGGCGACGCCGGACAGAGATATCCTTAAACTAGAAATTCGCCTCGAACATGGCGACACCGGACCGAAATTTCCTTAAACTAAAAATTCGCCTCAAATATGGCGACATCGGACCGAAACGTCCTTAAACTAAAAATTCGTTTCAAACATGGCGACACCGGACCGAGATGTCCCTAAACTAGCACATCGCCTCCAAAACGGTGATATGCTCCCTTGATATCTATATTGCAATCGAAGCCCCAACGGCGAAGACTGCAACTCAAGTCTCACTGGCTACACAACTACTCCAGCGGTGAAGTCACCACCAAGTCCCACTGGCAAACAGATGTGTCATTAAAAAACGGTATGTCCACAAGCAAAATGGGCACGGTTGAAAACCCGAAAGAGCGCCGTGAGTAAAAACAGCAGGATTACCGGCGAGCTTGTGAAAACCCGGAAGGGCGCAATCTCGTAAAAAACGGTATGTCCACAAGAAAAATGGGCATGGATAAAAACCCGAAAGGGCGCCGTGAGTAAAAATAGTAGGATTACCGGTGAGCTTGTGAAAACCCGGAAGGACACAATCTCGTAAATTTTTTACACTTACGAGATTCTCTCGACTCGTAAGGAGAACTCCCCCTATGAGACCCTCACAGCTCATAGGATTCAAAAGCCTTAAGCTACAGGGATCTGAACCTGTTCTTAAGCCGTCATATCTCCCAAGTTTCCCTACAGGCGGTCCAATATTGGCCCTTGTATACAATCCACAGACACAAATAAACGATTTCCCCGTCAAGTTCCACCAATGAAGAGAAATGTCCTCATATGGTGAACGACACTTGTAAGTCCTCTCGACTTATAAGGAAAAAATACTCTTATAAGATCCTTACGACTTATAGGAGAACGCACACTTAGGAATCCCGACGATTCCTAAGGAGAAAATACGCCTACGGAATCCTCACGACTCATAGGGAGAAATACCTTTATGAGACCCTTACGGCTCATAAAGTCAGAAAACCTTAGTCGACAGGATCCTAATCCTATTTGCTAAGCCACCTTTGTTCAAATCAACAAAGGCAAATGATGAGTCGCTCCTGGCAATATTCCAGTCGCAGCGATGCTGATGCCTAAAAAGGTATCAAATTTCAAGTCCTCTCAAGGCAAATGATGATTCGCTCCTGGCAATATCCCAGTTGCAGCGATGCTGATGCCTAAACAGGTGTCAACTCCAAGTCCTTTCACGACAAATGATGATTCGCTCCTGATAATATTCCAGTCGTAGCGATGCTCATGCCAAGGTTGGTATCAGATTCCAAACTCGCAATAAAAACAGCAGCGAGTAAAAAATGCATATGAAATAGCCGAAATGATGGGGCAACTCGCAATAAAAATCAGCGAGCAAAAAATATGCATATAAAAACAGCCGAAATGTTTAGGCAACTCGCAATAAAAAGCAGTGAGTAAAAATATAAAAAAATAGCCGAAATGTTTGGGTAGCTCGCAATAAAAAGCAGCGAGTAAAAATATAAAAAATAGCCGAAATGATTGGGCACCACGAATAAAAAGCCGAAATGATTGGGCAATCGCGACTTTCGCGATAAGAAAAGCTGAAAAGATAGAGCATCGTGGAAATCAAAAATAAAATAAAAGAAAAATTTCTTTGCCCTGCAGGTGAGTTTACACTTACCCCTGTATACAATCCATGGGCACAAATGAAAAAGGGAACCATATTTTCCCATCAGGCTCCGTCAAAGGGAGAGCCAAACCTCGACGGCAACATTTTCAGCCTAGAGATCATCCCGACGTACCTTCTCATTCCGACATGATACACACACGACGTCAACAAAGACCCAAGGGTCAAATCAAAAGTGGAGTCACGGCAAAACCCTAGCTCCAAGTCTTGATGGTCCATACACAACCTAAAGACTACCCCGACGTACCTTCTCATTCCGACAGGATGCAGACACGACGTCAATAAAGACCCAAAGGTCAAATTAAAAGTGGAGTCACGGCAAAACCCTAGCTCCAAGTCTTGACGGTCCATACACAACCTAAATACTACCCCGACGTACCTTCTCATTTCGACAAGATGCAGGCACGAAGTTAACAAAGATCCAAGGGTCAGATCAAAAGTGGAGTCATGGCAAAACCCTAGCTCCAAGTCTTGACAGTTCATATACAACTCAGAGACTATCTCGGCTTTCCTTTTCAGTGCAGACGCAATGTCAACAAAAGACCCAAGGGTCGAAACAAAAAATATGGAGTAACGGCAAAATCCTAACTCCAAGTCTCGACGGCGCATATACAACCTAGAGACCATCCCGACGTTCCCCCTCATTTCAACAGGATGCGAATGCGGTTATCAAATGAAATTGGAGCAATAGCATATTCCTAGCTCCGGACTTCAACTGTGATACATACAGCATAGAAGTCTTACAGATGTCTACCTTACTTCAGCAAAGAATCGACGCGATATCGTCAAAACAAAAAATGAAGCAACGACATATTCCTAGCTTCGGGTCTTGAAGGCAACTCATATAAAGCCTAAAAGACTATCGGAGATCATCCCACACCAGTGCGGAGTGGTTATGACTCGTCGGGACTCTAAATTGAGCCTAACCTCAAGTAAAAAGCGACATGGAAAATTCCTAACGCTTGCTCTTCCGACGGTAATATAACGTAAGGAGATTACTTGAAGACGTCTTGTCCAGCCCCCTAAGGGATCAGAGACACGGCAGTCGTAGGGCTACTCGAACAACGGCTTAAAGACCGCATATCGAGAAATACATCAGCCAACACGACGGTACCACGGACTAAAACCCTAGTACTACAAACCTAACGGACCCCTATCGTAAAGCATAGGGGTTATCTATATTTAACGTTAGGATACACCTGCGAGATCCTCTCGACTCATCTCGACTCGTAGGGAAAAACATGTTTATAAAACCCTCACGGCTCATGAAGGTGAAAAGCCTTAGGCGACGGGGATATCAACCTGTTTCCTAAGCACTGTGGCCCTATAAGTAGGTCCAAACTGACTCTTGTATACTATCCACGGGCCACATTCTCCAAAGTCGAATACCGATGAGGGGAAGAAGCCACTTACGAGTCCTCTCGACTCATAAGGAGAAAATTCTCTTGTGAGACCCTTACGACTCTCAAGAGAAAACACACTTAGGAGTCCTCACGACTTCTAAAAAGAAAATACACCCACGAGATCCTCTCGACTCGTAGGGAGAAATATCTTTAGGAGACCCTCACGGCTCATAAAGTTGAAAAGTCTTTAGGGGACAGATCTAAATCTGTTTCCTAAGCCATCGCGGCTCTACAAGTAGGTCCAAATTGACTCTTGTATACTATCCACGGGCCACATTCTCCAAAGTCGCATACTGATGAGGAGGAAAAACCACTTGCGAGTCCTCTCAACTCGTAAGGAGAAAATTCTCTTGTGAGATCCTTACGACTCTCAAGAGAAAACGCACTTAGGAGTCCTCATGACTTCTAAGGAGAAAATACACTTACGAGATCCTCTCGACTCGTAAGGAGAAAAGTCTTTATGAGAACCTCACGGCTCATAAAGTTGAAAAATCTTAGGCGACAGATCTAAACTTGTTTCCTAAACCATAGCGGCCCTACAAGTAGGTCCAAACTGATTCTTGTATACTATCCACAGGTCACATTCTCCAGAGTCGAATACCGATGAGGAGAAGAAGCCACTTATGAGTCCTCTCGACTCGTAAGGAGAAAATTCTCTTGTGAGATCCTTACGACTCTCAAGAGAAAACGCACTTAGGAGTCCTCACGACTTCTAAGGAGAAAATACACCTACAAGATCCTCTCGACTCGTAAGGAGAAAAGTCTTTATGAAACCCTCATGGCCCATAAAGTTGAAAAGTCTTAGGCGACAGATCTAAACCTGTTTCTTAAGTCATCGCGGCCCTACAAATAGGTCCAAACTGACTCTTTTATACTATCCACGGGCCACATTCTCCAAAGTCGAATACCGATGAGGAGAAGAAGCCACTTACGAGTCCTCTCGACTCGTAAGGAGAAAATTCTCTTGTGAGATCCTTACGACTCTCAAGAGAAAAACGCACTTAGGAGTCCTCACGACTTCTAAGGAGAAAATACACCTACGGGATCCTCTCGACTCGTAGGGAGAAACATCTTAATGAGACCCTCACAGTTCATAAAGTTGAAAAGACTTAGGCGACAGATCTAAACCTGTTTCCTAAGCCATCGCGGCCTTACAAGTAGGTTCATATTGACTCTTGTATACTATCCATGGACCACATTCTCCAAAGTCGCATACTGATGAGGAGGAAAAACCACTTGCGAGTCTTCTCAACTCGTAAGAAGAAAATTCTCTTGTGAGATCCTTACGACTCTCAAGAGAAAACACACTTAGGATCCTTCACGACTCCTAAGAAGAAAATACACCTACAAGATCCTCTCGACTCGTAGGGAGAAACATCTTTATGAGACCCTCACGGCTCATAAAGTTGAAAAGCCTTAGGCGGCAGATCTAAACCTGTTTCCTAAGCCGTCGCTGCCCTACAAGAAGGTCCAAACTGACTCTTGTATACTATCTGCGGGCCACATTCGCCAATAAAGTGAAGAAGCTACTTATGGGTCCTCACGACTCGTAAGGAAAAAATACCCGAGTGAGATCCTTACGACTCACGGAGGCGATGAACACTTAGGAATCCTCATGATTTCCAGGGAGAATATGCACCTATGAGATCCTCACGACTCATAGGGAGAAAAAGCCATCTTGAGACCCTTACGGCTCATGAAGATAAAAAAATCCTTAGGCTACAAGGACCCTAAACTTGTCTCCTAAGCCATCAATTCTATGGACATGCATAACTTTGCACTACTTCACCCACGTACATACTTATGTCGGCGAAGTAGTGGGGGCATTTGTTCCCGCCAAATTTTTTGGCTAAGAGTGTTGGAGATAGTGCCCTCAGAGTCAATTATTGGATCACAGGCATGATACCGTTAGAACAGTCTTGCTCAAGATGATAGTATGCTATCTGGTTTATCTTTATCATCGTGTACTGTTTTAGGTGACCTTACAGGTCACTATCGCGCGTTGATAGAGCCCTTAGGATTCTTGCTTGACGGCCAGCAGTATGATGGCGATCATATACGTGGGAGCTGGGGTCTATAAGCACATCCTTAAAAGGTCCCTAGTTGTGGGAGTTCTCGAGACAGGGCATCGATACTCCAGAGTAGACTAGTGTATACAGTCGAGACCCCGACGAGGGGCAGTGGCCGGTCTCACAAGCCACTGGTGTCAGTTGGTTCACCTAAGATGTATACAGGTGCTCATTGGGTTATGAGTACACCGGACAGGACTCGCCGGGAACATACTAGTTGGTCTTATACCTGACGTCAGATAGCAGTTCCCTGGTGACATGTGTACATGTTAGTTCATTGACCTGAGATCGTCATTTTTCTTGTGTGAGTTCCTACTGTACTTTGATTACTACCCTACCACGGCTCAAAGGAGTCGTGCAAACAGGTTTTAGTTGGGTACAGTCCCGAGCCATATGGAGGCAGTGAGCGGATCTGCAGGGGTTCGTCTCTCCCGATATTGGGGGTGAGGTCGCGCTGTGTCTAGGAGAGCCATTACACAAAGCCCTCGGCCGAGGCATGAGATTTACTGGTAGGTATTCCAGTAGTATCTCAGGGTGTTCTGGGCTACACTCCGACACGACTTGTACCGTTTTTGGGGGTCTGACTTTTACCAACCCCCTAGGCCTGCCATGCGATGCTCATAGACGAACGGACCGGACTGTACGGATATTGTCACTGACAGGCTCAGTAGGGTGTCAGGATGAGTTCGCTCATCGACGTCCCTTTTGGTCAATACCTGGTAGCCCGTTACGTATGGCTAATACCTCTGACGTGCTGGTGGTTAAATCCACAGCCAATGTATTGACGAGTCTTTAGAGTCCCCCACAGAGAGTTGCTCAAGTTTCGGGCGAAACGCTGTAGAGGCCGTATGGAGATATGGCAGGGTTCGATCATGTACGTGCGGTATTGCACGGATCATGATCGGACGGATAATACTAGCGGGCTTTGGTTTAAGCCGGATCCTAGTATTGTACAGTGTAGATTTTGTCTCTTTGCATTTGTATTCGGTCGGAATACAAATGCGGGTATGTATATACAGTCGCGGGGTTTTCCTGTAATTTATTACGGGATCAGTTTTTTGAAGTTGCCAGTTTGCATTCCGTTTCGGCCAGTTTTCCTTTGTTCTTTCTTGGCCGAATTTTTCTGATGGAGGGGCTAATTTGCATATCTGCAAATTAGCATTGTGGAGGGGGTTTCTTGTAAATGGAGGATTATGATAATTCAAAGCATCTCTGCTTTTTCTTTCATCATTTCTTTAGCATTAATTGAGATGGGATTTGATGAGAATGTGAGGGTGATGTTTTGAAGTGAGGTTTGCTTTTGCTTATGACCACCCTTTTGCTTTTACTACACTAACCTCCCTTCTTGCTCTCTCTTTCTTTTTCTAAGGGGGCCGGCCACATTCTTGTGGGGGTGAGGAAAATTCATTTTGTGTGGGAAAATTTTGGTATCTCACTTTTCCCATTCATGCAAAAGACTTGCTCCATTTTTCATTCTCCTCCTCAATCCATCATGGCAACTTCAACCCCAAGAGAGACAATCGATTCTACACTTTTCCTACAGCATCCTTGGGCACGTCGACTCGCCAACTTCGTGCTCGAGTTGCCTCGGTCCAGAGGTGGGAGCCCGTAAATGAACCCGGCGATGTGGTGTCCGTTCCGACGAGGAGATGAAGACCGGAGATTCCGCGAGGAGATCGGAGTGGAGACCGAAGTCCGAAGGACACGGATCGCTCGGTATAGCATTCTATCCCATCTCTTGTTAGCTAGCATTGGGTTAATGGTTACGATCCGGATTTTTAGGATGCGGTAGTGCCGGTTTAAAGTTAAGAAAAATTTTCGTTTCCGCATTTTGGCCTCAGATAGACGGCCGTGGCGCTACCGTAGTCCTACATGGTATCAGAGCCACGCCATTAACCTAGTCTAGCTTGCTCTAACGTGTTTACAAGTTCGATCGAACGGATTTTCCAGAAACCGCGTTTTCATTTCATCAGTTTCTGTCGATTTTTTTCTGTGCTCTAAAAATTATTTGGTGTATTTCAGAAAATCAGGCAGGGTTTTTTAGGGTCACTGTAGAAATTTGGTAGTCTAATTCCTCAGGACTGCCGTGGAACCGCGGCCAAACCCCTGTTTTGGCCGCGGTTCCGCCGCCATTATAGCTCTTCATTGGACCAAATTTCTACAGCGGCTCTCTGACATGGAAATAGGGTTTCTGGTATATTCTGTTTGGGCCCAGATTTATTTTGAGTGCTACAGTTGTGCTTGGGGCCCTCTCTAAGGGTTTAACCCTTCATATAAGAACTCAGTTCTTTCTCTGGTTGAGATTTGCAGAAGCATATCTCCCCACAAGTTGAGAATTTAATTCTCATCGGGGAGATTCTTTTCTGCAGATTCAAAACTTAGGGGAAAAGAACTAAGTTAAAAAGAAAGAACAGGAACATATGGGAATTTAATTCCTCCAAAATTAGGGTCTAACCCTACATAAAGAACTTGGTTCTTAGAAAAGTGGAAAAGAACTTAGTTCTTCAATACAAACGAAAACGATGGTCCAAGATCTTCAAAACTGAAATCTTGATGATCATCAATGACTAAAAATGTCATTAACAGAGATCAATATCTTTAAGAAAACACAAGAACAACTTGGTGACTCGATTAGTGCTTAGCACTATTTTGAAGCCTCACGTGTTTCGTACAAGAAGCACTTAGAAAAGCAAACAAAAAGAATATCCAAATCTACCTCACGTGTTTCTCACGTGGGCGCCTAAAGAGCAAAAAGAACTTCTTTGTAAATTAGGCAGATGCCCCAAAAGGAAGCAGTCACGGGAAATGCACGTGAGCTCTATCCAAGTGCTTAGCACTTCTGTAAAAAGAGGGAAACGAACAAATAAAGCCTAAAACCCAGCACTCATGTGCTTCCTACGTGAGTATCATGCAGAGTGCTCAGCACTCCATGATTAGTCAAAAATGACTAAAAACGTTCACATCTGAACACCTCACGTGTTTCACACGTGAGTACCACAGGACTCTAGTGCTTAGCACTAATCCAGCACCCCACGTGTTTCACATGTGACCGCTGTACGTCCCAGTGCTCAGCACTGTTGGGTAATTATAGAAATACAATCTCATCCTAAAAATTGGCTAAGTTTCCTGAGGGCAAACCTCTTTGTTTTTTTTAATCAATCGAGCCCACATGCTCTTGATTTCCAAGGTCTGAAATATGACCAAAAATTCTTAAGTCTACAACAGCCCCTTTTCCCTCAAATAAGGGACTTGGTTTAAGGGTACATCTCTTCACACCTCTGATACATGTTATTGTAGTTCCTCAACGTTTTCAGAGAGGTGGCGGGTCCCGACGACCAACAACTTCTTTCGTTGATGCACTTCCAAACTGATGTGCACGCCTCAAATCGGATCGTGCCCCAAATTGGGCACATTCCATATCACCATTATTCACTTCGTCATGTAACAAATACACGTGCGCGTAAGATAGACATTGGACCGAAATGTCCTTAAACTAATATTTGCCTCCAAAATGGCGATAAAGGACCGAAACGTTCTTAAATTAACATTTCACCTCAAACATGGTGATAATGGACCGAAATGTCCTTAAACTAATATTCTCCTCCAAAATGGCGATAAAAGACCGAAACGTCCTTAACATTTCGCTTCAAACATGGCGATAATGGACCGAAATGTCCTTAACTAATATTCGCCTCCAAAATGACGATAAAACACCGAAACGTCCTTAAATTAACATTTCGCTTCAAACATGGGCGATATTGGACCGAAATGTCCTTAAACTAATATTCGCCTCTAAAATGTCGATAAAGGACCGAAACGTCCTTAAATTAACATTTCGCCTCAAACATGGCGATAATGGACCGCGATGTCCTTAAACTAAAATAATCGAGCCTAAATGCTCATATGTTTAAGCTGATCTTAATCTCAAATCAGATTAATGATCCTTAAATCAACCCAAACCCAAATCTAAAAATATACGGATTTGGACTAATCCACACCCTACGGGCGACAACATAAAATAGTCTCCGTTTACAATCCACGGGCAACCAAAATAAAGCAAATACACACACGACATGAAGTGAACCTCCGGAGCAGGAGAAAGTGGTTATCGCGATACGATAACGTAATTAACTGCAGGGGCTTGCGCCTGCATGGAAGAGCGTCCCCATAATCAAAAACCCCTCGCAAATGAGGGGGAATCTGATGAAGTCACACTACAACGGCCGCGTCCGTCTAAACCTTCGATATATGGTGCCATAAGTCAACTTGGCATCTTCGGAGAGGTGGACGGATAAATCCAAATAGCATATGCCCCCAGAATTCAGGCCAGACATCCCAACGTCCCGGTCCGTCTTCCGGCAGTGAACAGGTTCCTTGGCCAAAACCACAGCTCCATTGTTATCACAATACAAAGGTATTGGATGCTCAATGGATGGAACCACACCAAGTTCAGCAATGAACTTCTTCATCCAGACAGCCTCTTTGGCAGCATCGTTGGCAGCGATGTATTCAGCCTCCATCGTCGAGTTTGCTACGGTATCTTGCTTGGAACTCTTCCAACATACCGCCCCTCCGTTGAGGGTGAAAACAAAACCCGAGACCGACTTACTGTCGTCCATATCACTCTGGAAGCTCGAATCGGTAAAGGACTCCACCTGGAGTTATCCCCTACAAGTGCGGAGAGAAACCCACCAATTCTAGAGCGAGGCGGCCCTGTCTCAACTCCATTAGATGGCCGCCTGCTGCACTCCAGAACCCGGCTACTCAAGTATTTCTCCTGGGTTAATCCTAGTACAGAAATGAAATATATACAATGGTGATATCGATCGCATCCTGGTCGAGCCCCAATAAAAGAATATACATAATACGAAAACGGTGACCACATGTTGGAGCTCGTCCCAAACAAATGAATACAACATAATAAGTCAAAACTGTACAAGCAACGCACGAGGGGCTATCCAATAAGACAATCTGACTAAACCATAATCAAGATATATATATCACCGGAAACAAGTAATCGAAACAAATGTGTAGCCCCGTTTAATTGAGCATATAGCAATTAGATAACGTTAACAACACATCCACGCACGCAAATGAAGTCACGACATTAGAATTCCAAAACACAATTAGCGCACATTCCAAATTTACCAAGGATAAAAAACCAAGTGCATTAAACATTCAAAAAAAAGTCGAGTTTTGAGCCAATTCGGAAGTCCGAATCAAAACGAAACGCGCCCAAACCTTCGCGGGGAGTTAGAGCACGAAATTAACTTCGAGTTGGAAGGCCTAAGGGGGGTACCCCACCCCCGAGTCCACCACGAGGTGGCCAAGGGATGAGGCAGACCCGAAACTGCCCATGGAGGGGGCAGTTTCGGGTCCCTACCCCCAAGACCACCTTGTGGTGGTCTTGGGGAGTGGGCCCAGCCGTTTGGTCCCCCCGGGGTCTCCCCACGGTGCCCCCACACCACCCCGTGGCTTCTCGGTTTAAACCAAGAGCCCGTGGGGTGTGTAAATATCTCAAAACTCAAAAATTTGGGACTGTTTTTTTGAAAGTTTTCGATGTCCAAAAAAATGCGAATTCTAATATTATAACTAGCTAGTTTAAGGTGTTTGGGAGGCTCTGATACCACTGTAGGGTTCCCTAGTGCCCACGACGCAGTGGAGGCATGGATGGCGAACAAAAGTTTCAATCAAACACTAAGGAACCCCGAACCTAGAATCGATCCAAATGCCTAAACTAGCAAACCAAGCATGCAAAGATACGGAATACTACCTTCGACGCGTATCCACTCAATCGTGGAAGACCCCTCCAAACTCCGTGTATGCTGTCCGGATCGTACTTGAGTGGCGACCGCCCTTGCCGAAGAAGATCCACCTGAGAGAAATCGATCCAAGCTCCGGCTTTACCTAGTGAAGCGACCGATGCTCTAAGCTTGCTACGAATGAAGACCGGGGATGTAGGAATATTCTCACTGTCTTTTTCTCTCTTTTCTAAGCTCAAGAGAGCTTCCTAGAAGAAGGAGAAGGAGGTCAAGAAGAAGAAGCCATGGAAAATGGCTAAGTCTTCATGTGAAGAAAAAACTAGTAAGCGTAGAAAAGAATGGCTTCATTATTTGCAACCATGCCACAATAGTAAATCCAAATGATTATACAATATAATAACCAAGGTCATCCATCCCTACCATGCTTTTTAACACCTCAACCTCCACCTCATTCTTGATTTTCTTTTAAATGAAAATCAAGAAATGAAGTGTCCATCTTCTAGAACAAATTCCGTATAAATACGGAATATAACCCGGTATACGTATTGAAATACATATACGTGTATTCGTACAAAAAATACGAATAGCCAAGAAAGAAAATGAATAGTGAACAATAATACTAGAATATACATATTAAAAAAAATATAAATTATTAAATCAAAACCTGATTTAATAATCCAGCTTAATCCTAAGCCGCTAGTATTATCAACCATCCGATTAAAATCTGTATAGGCTGTACACGTATTTAATCGGACACCCTGTATGTACCAACATACGTCATCTACATCATATTGCCTGAACCGAGAAAACCCTCCATGTGGGACTCTAAAGACTCGACAATACGCTGGCGGTGATTTACTGGATAAATCCAAAAATCACAAGCACGTCAGCGGCACTAGCTGTACGTAATGGCTACTTAGGTATCTGTCGAAAGGGAGGTCGATAATTAAGTTCGTCCGTACCCTACTGAGCCTGAATGTGACAATCTCCATACAGTCCAGTCTCTTCGTTTGAGAGTATCGCATACCGGGTCTACGGGTGGAAACGTCAGACCCCTAATAACTCGATAAGTCATGTCGGAGTCAAGCTTATCACCAACCGAGAAACTACTGAACTCATATCACTAAATCTCATCTACGGTGGCCATGGATTTAGGGTGATAACCAACCGAACACAGCACGACATCGACTCCTAATATATCAGCAGAGACGAATCCCCGACAATCGCTTACTGCCTCCATGTGGCTCGGGACTGTACCTAACTAAAACCTGTTTGCATGACTCCTTTGAGCCGTGTTTGGGTAGTAATCAAAGTACATTGGGAACTCACACGAGATAAATAATGATCTCAAGTCAAAAGACTAACCTGTATTAATGCCACTCGAGAACTTCCATCTGACGATAGATATAATACCATCTAGAAGTTCTCGGCGAGTCCATCCAGTGTACTCACCTCCAGTGAGCACCTGTATACTATCTTAGGTGACATAACACCAATGGCTTGTGAGACTGGCCACCGCCCCTCGTCGGGGTCTCGAAACATATACACTAGTCTACTCCGGAATATCGATGCACAGTCTCGATACTCCTACGACTAGGGCATTTAAAGATGTGCTTATAGACTACCCGCTCTCACGTATATGATCGCCATCATAATGCTGGTAGTCAAGCAAGAATCCTACGGGCTTCATCATTATGTATTAGCGACACGTAATAATAAGTAAAACGCGTACACATCAATGATAAAAACAAACCAGATAATATACTATCATTTCGAGTAAGATTGTTCTACCTGTATAGGTCCTCCCTCAATTATCATAATCGCGTGCTTGCAATTACAATAATTTCCTTGAGGGCACTATATCCAACAAAGACATGGCTGCCCACTAGGTTCATGCATCTTAAAATGAATTCACTTGTATCATGTTAGACCATTCTTGCTAAAAATGTTGTGCACTTTAATTTGTAGCAAAAATCTTTTATGTCTTGATTGGTTTTCTGTTCCGATTTTCGTATCATCTCACAAATGTCGTATCCGTACATTTTGAGTGTGTTTCTAGTGTTTTTGTCCCGAATACCTGTATCCTGTTCTTATTGAGAAAACACGGGCTAATAGCACCGATATTTACGAAAATGATAACGAATGAGCGGTATTAAAATGCAGTTTTTCATGATGAACAGTAACCTTCTCTCACAGTTGCCTAGGAACCTCTTAGACATGTAGAACCGTTAAATAGGATGCTAAATATAGTAAACTTTCCTACAGAGAGCGAAGTCTTTAGAGTCAAAGTTCTAATTGATTTTAGATTAATAGGTGTGTGAAATGCTTGGTTAATGATTTGTGGGACACGGAAAGGATGATGAAATCCCTTACTGTATGTTATTTGGTCAGTGCCTTTAGAATCCGTATTAATATGCAATGCACAATCAATGAAGACAAATCAAGCAAACAAGCAATCAAAGTATTTTTCTTTTATGTTTAAGTTCTGCAACAAATATGTTAGTTCTCTTTGTGTTTTGCGATGAATTTTCGAAGAATCCTGCAGAAGATCGAGAAATTGGAAGGCGTCGGATTTAAAAGGAGTTAGAAAGTTGCTTACCGAATGTGTCGGGTTAAGAAACACGCGTTGAATTTGCACTTGAATGTTCGTCCGGTAGGGCAAACCTATCCCGAGACTTTGGCTCTGACTAGTATTCTCCTCACTCTTCAAACCCTAGTCTTCTCCCAACATTTGTCATTTGCTAACTCGTCAAGCCTGAAAATCAAAAAATTGAAGCTTTTATAGAGCAAACGTGATATTTCAGGCCAATCCACTGCACTTGAGCAATTATCAAATTTGAAGTACAGATATGCACCAATTAAAGAGCAAGAGGAACACTACAGAAATACGAGACCCAAACTTGATGATTGAACCGCCTGGAACGGCTATGGGCCTAGTTAAGGCGGTCTGATGACGACATTAGGGTTTCAAATTTTTACAGTTCACTCAGTATTTAATATTTGCTTCAGTGTTATATTTCAAATAATTTTATGAATCGCCGAGTAACAGCAGATTAAAGATTACATAGAATTTTTGTTAGAAAGGTTAGATTTTTTTGTGATTAATTTTTGTTTTTTAAAAAAATTTTTGTAACTCAAAACTGAAAACTTCTACTATGCATCGTTCACTGGAAACGGCGCCAAAAACTTGTTCAAGAAACCTTCAATCATGCATGCAATTCAATAGTTCATGTCTATGTCGTTTATGTCCGATTTGGAAATTAGCGTCATACATAATCAAGATCTCAAATTATAATACCGTAAGTGTACGGATCTGTAACATTTCAGAAAATGGAAAATATTATTTTTAGAATTTAAGTAATAATATAATGAGTTTTACGGATATATACTGAGTATGGATTTGAGTTTTCGTAGATTGGTATAATTATATAACTCTATTTTGGAAAATAATTGGAATTTAAAATGAATTATTAATTATGAAGGCATTTATTTAATTGGGCATTTCTTAAATTAGCATATAATTATATCCATACAAAATTAGCATGTTAAAACTAATTAATGTTTTCTTATTTTGTGAACTAAACCAAGTTTGATTTTTGTTAAACCGTGTTTAAGTTGCCATGACATGTTAATTACAAGTTAAATTTTCACCTTGTTTTATGATGGTTTTATTTTAAAGAAAAAGGAAAAGAAATGAATGATAGAGAGAAAAAAAGCATGGGAGGGGAATTTAAAATTGGGCATGGCTTGTGCCCATACCATTCACCACTCTCTTCCCCTCACTCATTCCTCTCACCCTCTCATCTCTCCTCAACTCCTCTCATCCCAAACACTCTCATGTCTCTCACAATCCTATGGATAATCCTCACACTCACTCATAATTTTTTTCTAACTCCAAACACAAACAAATCACCCCTTCAACTTGAAGCCACCAAGTTTTCAAGTCAACAAGCTTTTCAAGTAGCATCCTACAAGTTTAGACCTTCTCTTGAGCCATCTTCATCAAGAGGTAATTCCTTTTGATTTCAAGTTTTAAATTATGGCCATGAAAAGTATATCGTTTGCATAAAAACAATGTTTTTATGAGTTAGATGTTAAAAAGTTACGTTTTGTGTATGGTTACTTGTAGTAGCAAGATTTTAGCAAAGTTTTCTTGGTAATACAACCTATTTTGACTCGAAGAGGGCATTTCGTGCAAGAAGTTTTGATTTGCAAAGTGTTACAACTTCAAATCACGAGTTAAGATTTTCAAATGTCGATTTTCTAGAGTTTTTAATGTTCAAATAAATTCTGGAGCAACTTGGTTTCTTTGTAAGGTAAACAAATACTTACATTGACCTAATTAGACCACTAGGAGACCACCACAGAAGTATGGGACCATAATTCAAAAATTGGACCGCCAGTAGCGGTTATTGTAGCAATTTCGGCGGTCCAATTTTTGAATTGGGTGTCGGGGTTTCGTCAGTAGCTCAAATACTTAATAAGTAAGCCTCTGTGATACTTTGATTTTCTTCGGATGTCTCAAGGAAAAATCTGGAGGTGTTTTACGTAGCTTTATGATGATATCTTACGGTTTTTAAACTTGGTTTTCGGATTTCTTTGATACAACTTGGTCGTTTGACATTCGTACGTCGACGCCGAGGGTGTTTTGTCGTTTTGTTATGCGTGGACCATAGGTTCTAACCTGTGTGCGCTTCGCTCGTTGTTTCGATTTTAATATGGATTTTTATGCAATTTGATATGGTTTCGATTGTAGGTACGATAGCGGGAACTTCCGAGACGACGAAGAAGGCGAGGCATCCGTCGGCTTCGATTAGGCCGAGGCGGATAGGTGAGTAGATGTATATCTATGGGGGAAGTCCGGTGGATGGAGTATAGTACCCCCGCAACCGTACTAGTTAGGATACTATATATCCTAGAATTATATACCTAGTATAACCACATGCGTATAGTAGTATACTTAGTGGAAGTTATATATCTAGTTTCTATTTCTCAGCCATTGAGCCATATTTACATACATATATATTTATGAGTATATCTTATGATATAAGTTTATATATGACATGAGGATATATACAATATAAGTATACTTGATATGATATGAAATGATATCGGATGATAACGTACGAGGGATATTCCGTACGTGATATGATGAGGATTGATTGCCGAATATGACCGATATATATTTCAACTCGAGGAGTCTTATTAAAATCACAAAAAGGGAAAATTATGAGATGTTTAAAGCCATACTTACTTTCAAAACTAACAATTCATTACGTACTTTTAAACGATAAAGTCAAGGGTGCGGTATGACTTTTCAAATGAAATTTATTTCAAAAACATCGTAGTCCCTTATTTCTAAAACAACGTTTCGTGCTATTTTAAACTATAACTGTATGTTTCATACATAGTTGGATATTAGTATTTATTCACGTTACAATTTCATTATTTTGTATACGCTCACATTTTGTTTTCCTTATTTCTGCATACGCTCGCACTTCGATTATTTACGATATATACTACGTTCATACCTTTAACTCTACTTAACTTCATGTGCTAGGACACGCGCACTATTACCGATGATTCATGTTGCACGTGCACATACTCGCATGTTACACCTACACTTCATTGATAATTGCCATGCCACATACACATATAGAACTTGTTACGTCACCCGTATCGCACCATACCCTATTAGCACTATAAATTTTTGTTTAGTACCCGGCACCACGTACTGTTATGGATATTGTACTTTCTTTACATTGCTTATACGAACACACTTGCCATACTATATTTCTGCAAGTACCTTAGATTGCTGCTCAATTCACATCAGCATGCATCATATTATTGTTTTGTGCCTTTACATATTGTTCTATTATTACCATGTTTTTATGAGATAGCGTTTTCATGGGATTTCTGGATTTGAGAATCCACTGATACGATTTTATAAAACCTGTGAATATTTTAAAAATTTGTTTTTCTCTTGATATGATATTTCGGCATCCACTATGAGTTTTCTCGGTTCTGAGCTATTATTATTTTCCGATTTGAGGAGTGAGGAGTCACCGTCTGCGCATACATGGTAGATATGGTACAGTACCTAGGAGTAAGAAGATCGTATAGAAAGGCGTTGAGCCTAGCTGGGAACACTACCTACCTGATGATGTCTTCTACTCACGAGTTAGCAACTCACCCCCGTTGTGCCATAGTTTTCTTGCAGGACCAACCGCTAAGATCAGTAGTGGCTTGCTGGCACTCTCTTTTTTTGGGTGATTGCTTAGTAGGTAGGTTACATTATAGATCGTAACCGCCGCTTGTATATTTACATTCATTTGTAATCTAGTTAAAAACTCCATCAACCAAACTTATATGTATATTTTGTGGACTTAGAGACTTGTATATTCTTTTGGACTTGGAGGCGGGACTTGTATGTATTCTTTTATATGTCGAGTTGATGATGCTTTTGGTATTTCTTTACTTTTTTCTTGAGTTGATCTTCGCTTTGGGCGTCATATATATTGCGTGGTTATGATTCCGCCTTTTATGCGATGTGATAGCTCCCGATTACGGATGCGGATTATACTTATGCTTATGTACTGGTTTTTATCAAAATTTACAAAAGAGGTGCTGCCAAAATTTTAAACGACGAAAATGTTTTCAAACCTTAATCTATAACCCACTTACAATTTCAACAAACTTTACTTGTGCATTAAAAAAGAGGAACTTGATTTCATTTATACCCTTCTTCCAAACTTCACCTCCACTATTTCCTTAAAAGGTTTAGATTCCTGGTTTTCGACTTACTTGGGTTATAGTGGGGTCCTATAGACTTCACGCGATTCAAGTGCCGGTCACGTGCCGTTTCTGGGTCATGAAAAAGTTGGTATCAGAGCATTAGGTTTAACTTTTGTTGAGTCTGGGTTTGAGTATGTGGAGTCTATGACGTATATTTCGGAACCTAGGCTAGACCTTACGGAACTTAGACTTGACTTTGGGGTATTAAACCTGAACTTTCGTTACGTAGGTTGAACTTGGTTGATGGAGTAAGTAACTCAAGTAGAGTAACGAATCGTACGTATGTTCCGCGGCATATTTACGATACGATACTCCGCTTATGTAACCTTAGGATATATATACCTTGAGATCCTTTATTCTATTCGTTCTTGTGATCTGTCCTCATCGATGCTTGTTATAGTTATTGTCACCATGGCTACGCGAGCCGAGAGGGCTACGACTAGAGATGTGATCAGAGTGAGCTCGTCATGGATGAGAACTGACCAGGGTGTTATCCCAGTGACACATGAACAAATTGATTACTCCTTTCATGTTAGGATTTCTCGTTTAAGGCAGGTGATTTGGATTCGCACCGGATGTAGATGTCATTACTTGAGGCCAGATAGGTTAAGAGGTCTGTTGACGTACAGCCTAGTCCGGGGATCGTTATGTTGTCGACGGTGAAGATATGTGTACCAGTCGTTGCGGAGAATGATGAGATGTCGCTTCCAGAGTTCACAAAACTGAAGCCATATGAGTTTATAGGCGGGGAGGTGACAGAGGATCCTTAGTCATTCATGGATAAGATGACTAGGATATTTCGTTCATTGGGATGCCCTGATATGAGATCAGTCGAGTTGGCTAGTTTCAGTTTGAAGGGTCTTGCTCAGACCTGGGTGAGTCGATCAAGAGAGGACGAGCAGTGCGTATTCCTCCGATGGATTGGACGAGTTCTAGAGGACGTATTTAGCCAGATTTCTTCCACAGAGTGTTGGAGATGCCGAGTTCGTAGTTTCGAGTCTTTGCATAAGACTCCGGATAAGACCGTAGCTGAGTATGAGTTGCAGTTTACACAGCTGTCGAGATGTGATTCCGATTTGGTCGATATTGAAGAGAAGTGGATTAAGAGGTCCGTGCGAGATCTCAATTAGAAATTATTCCTCTCCGTTGATGTCAAAGAATTGATACATATGTAGAGGCGTTGGATATGGCCACACTTTCAGAGGAAAATCATGATGAGATTGCAGCTGTTCCGAAACGGAAACAGATTAATTTAAGAGTGCTGGTTTTCGGGCAGTTCGGCTAAGATGAGATCGGCAGAAGCCATGACGGGCTCTTTCTGGGATACTACAGTGATAGAGATTTGGTGTTGGATATGTATGCCCTAGAGGCCATTATTGTATATTTATACATATGGATGCTTGGACATATATATGTACAGGACAGTCTTGCTCGACATGATAGTATGCTATTTGGTTTGACTTTATCTTAACATGTGTATGTTTTACTTGATATTACATATCTTTTAGACATGTTGATAAAGCCCGTAGGATCATTGCTAGACTACCTGCATTGTGATGACGATCATACTTGTGGGAGCTGGGTAGTCGGTACGCACATCCTTAAATGGTCCCTAGTCATGGGAGTATCGAGACTGGGCATCGATATTCCGGAGTAGACTAGTGTATACGTTTCTAGACCCCGACGAGGGGCGATGGTTTGGTCCTGCAACCATTGGTCTTCAGACCTAAGATCGTATACAGGTGCTCACTGGGGGTGAGTACACCGGACGGACTCGTCGAGAACTTCCAGATGGTATT
The DNA here is from genome assembly GCA_030015575.1 of Agapanthus africanus. Classification (NCBI taxonomy): domain Eukaryota; kingdom Viridiplantae; phylum Streptophyta; class Magnoliopsida; order Asparagales; family Amaryllidaceae; genus Agapanthus; species Agapanthus africanus. The sequence goes on along the minus strand of CM057338.1, from coordinate 821,129,919 downwards.
ATACCTATCGTCAGGTGAAAGTTCTCAGGTGACGTGAGTACAGGTTAGTCCTTAGACCTGAGATCGTCATTTGTCTCGTATGAGTTCCCACTGTGCTTTGATCACTACCCTACCACGGCTCTGCTGAGTCGTGCAAACAGGTTTTGGTTGGGTACAGTCCCGAGCCATATGGAGGCAGTGAGCGATTGTCGGGGATTCGTCTCTCCCGGTATTGGGAGTCGATATCGCACTGTGTTTGATTGGTCAGGACCATAAGACCTTGGCCAAGGCAGTTGGGATTTACTGATAGGCTAATCAGTAGTTTCCCAGATTGGTCCTGAGCTGCATCAGCACGAATTACCAGGTTGTTTGGGTCTGACGTTTACCACCCCTTAGACCCGGTATGCGATACTCTCAGACGAAGAGACCGGGATGTACGGAGATTATCACAGATAGGCTCAGTAAGGATCCAGATGAGTTTTCTCGTCGACCTTCCTTTTTGACAGGTACCCGGGTAGCCATTACGTACAGCTAGTGCTGCTGACGTGCTTGTGGTTATGGATTTATCCAGTAACTTATCGCCGGCATACTGTCGAGTCTTTAGAGTCCCACACAGAGGGTTTCCCTTGTCTAGGCGTAATGATGTGGTATCTGTATTGGATACGTGCAGGGTTTCGATCGATTGATGTACTTAGTACTCGGACTTTCGATCGGACAGTTGGTAATACTAGCCGGCTCGGGTATGAGCCGGATTATTAAATCAGGTATTGATTTAATAGTTTACATATATGTATTTCGATATGTATATTCTAGTATTACGTTCTTCGTGTTATTCTATCTCGTTGGGCATTCGGGTTTTTATCCGAATGCAGGTATGTATATCCAGCAGACTGTAATCCGTATTTATTACAGATTACCTTCTAGAAGGTAATCTGTAATAAATACGGATTACAGTCTGCTGTATATACATACCAGCATTCGGATAAAAACCCGAATGCTTAACGAGAAGGTGGCCACCTCATTATGTTTTTTCCATTTATTTGATAAATGGAAATGAGGTGTAAAGTATGAGGTATGGGAGGAATGGAGATAATCATGCTTCAATATTTAACAAATGAATTTTTAATTCATTTGGAGTTACTATTGAAGTATGGTTGTTGATTGTTTATTGAAAGAATTCATACACAAAACCTTTGTGTTGAATCTTATACTTTATTATTTTCTTGAGCTCCCATTTCTCTTCATCTCCTCCTTCCTATTAAGTTTCCTCCACCTTCATCTTCTTCCTCTTCACTACCATTCTCATGAGTTGAGAAACAAGTGAAGATGCTAGAAAGAGATAGCAAACACTTAGATCATCACACTACATCCTAGACTACTTGGTTTAGCAACCGAAGTTCTCTAGTTGCTCCATTTGATATATTGTGAGGAGCTAAAGCCATGGATCATATCTCTCGGGTGGATCATCTACGACAAAGGAAGGCCGGAGAACAAGCTCGATCCCGGAGGACCGATGGAGCCGGAAATGGAGATCGAACAAGTTCAAGGAGGCCACTTGGAGCACATGACGAGGAAAGAAGACCGAAGGACTTAGGTCACTTGGTGAGATTTCTTTATCATAGTAGATAGCACTACTACTTTTGCTAGTTAGGTTTATGGTAAGATCCGGGTTTAATGTTATTCTAGTGCCAAGTTTCAATCGTTAGAAAAAAATTTGTTCCGCATTTGGTCACGGAAGTTGGCCGGGACACTAGCGTAACCTTTCATGGTATCAGAGCCATCCCATAAACCCTACACAAGCAAGTTTACACTATGTTAAAACAACAAAACCGAAACGACTCCGTAACATCAAAACCCAAACTGCAGTTTCTGTTGAATTTTTAAAGGCTTCAAAATTTTTTTTTAAACAAGTGCAGAATGCTATTTACACTGTGAGATGAACACTAAACAAAAACGAGTCAATTCCACCACAACTTGGCTGGCCACATACCTTAAAAAACCGGCCTGCTCTGTTTTTCCATGGTTGATTGCATCGTGTTTTGGTCTGGGTTCTTATTTCAAGGAGTTTGGTTGTCTGGTGTTGCTAGTTTTTGCCCAATTTTGATTTTTTGTTGTTTTTCAGTTCGGGGCAATTTGGAGTGTTTCGAAGTTGTTATATTTGACAATGTTTAATAGTTAACAGTACATTCACTTTTATCTGCGACCGTGAATATCATTTGATCGGTAAACACGTCTATCTGCTATATGTTCTTTTAGACGGGTTTGCGAACGTGGCATTCGCGTTGATGTTTTGTGCTTGTGCTGTGATTGTGGTTGGATAGTCGTGGTGGATAGCATGTGGTGCAATGTTAGTGGTACAGTTTGTATTCATTTGTACATTTGTTATTGCGGGACGAGCGTATGACATGTGGACTGCCGTCTTTGCCCAGTTGTATATTATTTTGGGGCACGACCGGGTTGAGGTCGATGTCACCATTTGTACATATTATTTTCTTTTCTGTACTAGGATTACCCTGCGGGGGAGTGCATGAATAGCCGGGTTCTAGAAGGCAACAAACCCGCATCTTATGGCGTTGATATGGATGGGGATTCATTCTAGAATTGGCGGGCTATTCGCCGCACTTGTAGGGGGTATAGGATGACCCACGGAGGGACGCCCAAGTTACCGGATTTCGTGAAGTGCCGTGTGGCCCATTCACTTTGTTGAAGGGGGTTGCCTCACTTCTGGGATTGGTGGGTAACTTGCCGTGCTCATAGGGGTCCAGGTTTTCATTGCACAGGCTATCCACAAGACCAGGAACGTCGGGTTTTATTTGCGGCTCAAATGAAACCCGGGGCTCCAAAATTATCCACCTTTCTGTATTGTTGGCTGAGATTCTGTGATGTTGCTTATTATCATGCCTGGGACGAATGTTATATATACTTATATATATACTAGTAGATGTTGTATATGTTTTGCACCCGCGCTAGTCCAGCCCCCGCTCTGTCGTTAGTTAAGTAACTTAACGGGTGATGATGGGGCCCCATGGCGAATGCGGATGGCATATACATACATTGTATTTTCGTTCTTTTTATGGTGTGATAGGATTAACTGATGGGACCGCATTAATTTTTATTAATGCAAGAAAATAAACCTAAAAGATGTTGTTGGAACAAATTTCGAAAAACTACAGTTATATTCTTTCGCTTTGCTTAGTGGTATTCGGTCATGAATATCCATCACCTCATTCCACGAGGCAAGAGCCGAGATCCTTTCGCGAGGAGTGACCTCTTGAGCTAAAGTCTATACTATAGATTACTCGGTTTTTTTTCAAAACCAGAAATTTTCAAAAGCGGAGCTTAAACCACTCCTTTTTCAAAACTACTTAGGTTCCTCCAACGATATCAAGTTCATTACGTTAACGGGTTTTTCGTCAAAAACCCAGCCATATTCCTCCGTCATTTCGGATTAGTTGTACCTACTATTCATGCTGCGCTTGTTGGCCTTTGTCAAGGCATAGTGTACGGTAGCTAGATATTGCTTGTCTGTTGCATAGTGAGATGCGATTATCTAGGACATTTGTACAACCTTATTGGCCTTTGTCAAGGGTATGTACGGGTGGGTCTAGATTAATCCTGGATAATGACGAACTTGACTAGTGGATTATGATTTGTTGGCCTTTGTCAAGGTCATAAACCGCTAGGGGCAAAAACCACATCGGGAGTTTCAAATATACAGGAAACTTGCTAGTGTTGCATACCTTCTGGAGTGTGGTGACTAGAGTGGCTTCCATCTAGGTTATTATGCAATGATAGTTGGATCCCGATCCCACTGATGAGTAGGATTACTCTTGGGAGATTTTCTCACTTAACAATCAATGCTATAAACCAAGTAGGTGTCTAGAACGGTGTTAGCGGGGCTAAGCCTCCAGGGAAAAGAGCTTATGTAATTAAGGAACTTCGCGAAAGCGTTGGAAAACCTCCCTCGAAGTACTGGCACCAGCCTGGCCGAAAGGTTAAGCAAGTATTGTGACGTGCGATTAAATCCCAACTAATTCTTCTTTTAAGGTTTGAAGAAGAATTCGAGGAAACAGTGAGAGCCACCCTGATTAGATAAACTAATAACCAATCTAATCTTGCAAGAGCGCACGCTGAGTGTTTCTTTTCTCTCTCTCCAGGTAGCAACCAATTCACGCCCTAATCAAGATAATAAAATGTATCGCTTGACCGATCTGAATTCTTATTCGGGGCCGAGGAACGTCGGTTTGCCTCTAACTTATGACAACTGTCATCAGTATAACCAAGGGAAAGAGGATTGTTTGAATTCCTTGATGACCCCATCGAAGAAGAACCATACTATTGTGTCTTCTTCAGGTGTTCTTGTTATTGAGAACTGTTTTTCGGTCAGTCCTACCTCCTGGGTACTACATACCGGATCAGGATCTCACATCTGTAATTTATTGCAGGGACTGAGAAAAAGTAGGATAGTTGGACCAGGTGATATGTCCCTCAGAGTAGGGAATGGAGCACAAATTGATGCCGCTGCCGTCAGTGAATATCACCTAGCATTGCCAAATGGCAATACTATGATTTTGAACAATTGCTACTATGTACCTTCTATGGTTTGCAACATCATATCAGTTTCTTTACTTGATAAAGATGGATATAAGTTTGTTCTTGATAGAAACATCATGAACATTTACCTTAATCAGGTAATGGTTGCAGAAGGTACACTATGTAATGGTATCTATGTTCTGAATCAAAACACAGTTCTCATTATACAAAACACACGTAAGAGGAAGAGTTCAGATGTGAACGAATCCTACTTGTGGCATTGTAGACTTGGTCATATCGGAGAGAAAAGACTGAGTAAGTTGCATAAAGATGGACTTTTGGATACGTTCAAATTTTCATCTTATGAAACTTGTCAATCTTGTCTCAAAGGAAAGATGACCAAATCTCCGTTCACCGGACACGGAGAAAGAGCAGCAGAGCTCTTGGGACTCATACACAGTGATGTATGTGGTCCAATGTCTATACATGCAAGGGGTGGGTTCTCATACTTCATCACATTCACTCACGATCTCTCTAGGTTCGGATATGTGTATCTTATGAAACACAAATCTGAAGCTTTTGAGAAATTCAAAGAATTCAGAAATGAAGTAGAGAACCGGACTGGCAAAAGTATCAAGATCCTCCGATCTGATAGAGGAGGGGAGTACTTAAGCACGGAATTCCGGGACTTTCTAAAAGAGAATGGTATTCTCTCTCAGCTTACTCCTCCGTATACACCACAGCACAACGGTGTATCGGAGCGGAGGAACCGTACCCTGTTGGACATGGTTCGCTCCATGATGAGCAGTGCTGAGTTGCCTCTTTCATTCTGGGGACATGCGCTGCAAACAGCGGCATATCTTTTGAATCAGGTTCCTTCCAAATCTGTGCCTAAAACTCCGTATGAAATATGGAAAGGAAAAGTACCATGTCTTAAGGGTATTAAGATATGGGGTTGTCCGGCCTATGTGAAAACACAGAAATCGGACAAACTCAAGGCACGGTCAGTTTTATGTAAGTTTGTTGGATATCCACTGCACTCGCATGGATATCTGTTCTACCACACTGAGGAACAGAAGGTGTTTGTTGCTCTCCACGCCATCTTTTTAGAGAAGGAATTTCTTGCAAAAGAAATTAGTGGGAGCATGGTAGAACTGGAAGAAATTCCAGAGGGACAAACTATAACTGAAGGTTTGGTGGAACCAGAAGATTCAATAGTCCCAGACGAACCTCAGCCACTCCGCAGATCTGGTAGGATTTCTCATCCGCCTGAGAGATACTATGGTTTTCTCATAGACGGGGATCGAGAAGATCGCATCTTGGAAGAAGATGATCCTACTAGTTTCATGCAGGCCATTATCAGTAGGGACTCTGATAAGTGGCTGGATGCTATGCGATCCGAAATGGAGTCCATGTACACAAATAAAGTGTGGACCTTGGATATTGCTCCACCTGGGGTAAAACCCGTTGGATGCAAATGGATCTACAAAAGGAAACTTGGTGTAGATGGGCAGATGGAAACCTATAAGGCTAGACTCGTTGCAAAAGGTTTTCGTTAAAGGCCAGGTGTGGACTATGACGAAACCTTTTCTCCAGTGGCTATGCTCAAATCCATTCGGATCCTACATGCCATTGCTGCCTTCCATGACTATGAGATCTGGCAGATGGACGTAAAAACGGCTTTTCTAAATGGAAGTTTAGAAGAGTGCGTTTATATGGATCAGCCGGAAGGTTTCGAAGACAGCGGGAGCAGCGGGAAGGTGTGCAAGTTGTTTAAATTCATTTATAGATTAAAGCAGGCATCGTGGAGCTGGAACATCTGTTTTGATGAAACAGTCAAGGAATTTGACTTCATCAAGAACGAGGATGAGCCTTGTATTTATAAGAAGATTGTAGGACGAACTGTCATGTTCCTAGTCTTGTACGTGGACGACATTCTTTTGATAGGAAATGACATTCCTAAGCTACAATCGGTCAAGCTATTCTTATCACAAAGGTTCTAAATGAAGGACCTGGGTGATGCCTTGTACATTCTAGGGATTAAGATCTACAGAGATAGATCCAAGAGATTATTGGGACTTTCACAGTCCAGGTACATAGAGACCGTACTAAAGAGATTTAGTATGGAAGATTCCAAGCGCGGTAACATACCCGCATTGCACGGAATCACCCTCTCCAAGGAGATGTCTCCCAAGACTGACGAGGAGAGGGTTCGCATGAGCATTATACCCTACGCTTCGGCGGTAGGATCTATAATGTATGCGATACTGTGTACATGGCCAGATGTAGCTTATGCGCTAAGCGTAGTGAGCCGGTATCAGTCGAACCCAGGTGAGGACCACTGGACAGCAGTAAAGAACATTCTCAAATACCTGAGAAGAACAAATGAGATGTTCTTAGTTTACGGTAATGGAGATCTAAAGGTCGAGTCCTTTACCGATTCAAGCTTCCAGAGTGACAAGGATGACAGCAAGTCTGTCTCGGGTTTTGTATTTACCCTCAACGGAGGGGAGGTGTGTTGGAAGAGCTCCAAAAAGGATACCGTTGCAGACTCGACGATGGAGGCTGAATACATTTCTGCAAGCGATGCCGCAAAATTGGCGGTCTGGATGAAGAAGTTCATTAATGAACTTCAGGTCGTTCCGTCCATTGTTGACCCAATACCTTTGTATTGCGATAATAATGGGGCTATAGCTTTAGCGAAGGAACCACGGTCCCATCAGAAATCCAGGAACATCTTAAGGCGGTATCACCTGATCAGGGAGATCGTAGATCTCCAGTGGATACAAAAGACAACACTGTGGATCCATTCACCAAGGCCCTTCCTCAAGCACAGTTCGAGAGACTTTTTGAGATGTTGGGTATGCGGTACGCCAACAGCTGGCCCTAGAGCAGACGTTGGATACTCGGTACGCCAATATATGGCCTTAGTGCTAGTGGGAGATTGTTGGATATGTATGCCCTAGAGGCCATTATTGTATATGTATACATATGGATGCTTGGACATATATATGTACAGGACAATTTGCTCGATATGATAGTATGCTATTTTGTTTGACTTTATCTTTACATGTGTATGTTTTACTTGATATTACATATCTTTTAGACATGTTGATAAAGCCCGTAGGATCATTGCTAGACTACCTGCGTTGTGATGGCGATCATATTTGTAGGAGCTGGGTAGTCGGTACGCACATCCTTAAATGGTCCCTAGTCGTGGGAGTATCGAGACTGGGCATCGAAATTCCGGAGTAGACTAGTGTATACGTTTCTAAACCCCGACGAGGGGCGATGGTTTGGTCCCACAACCATTGGTCTTCAGACCTAAGATCGTATATAGGTGCTCACTGGGGGTAAGTACACCGGACGGACTCGTCGAGAACTTCCAGATGGTACTATACTTATCGTCTGGTGAAAGTTCTCAGGTGACATGAGTACAGGTTAGTCCTTAGACCTGAGATCGTCATTTGTCTCGTATGAGTTCCCACTGTGCTTTGATCACTACCCTACCACGGCTCTGCTGAGTCATGCAAACAGGTTTTGGTTGGGTACAGTCCCGTGCTACATGGAGGCAGTGAGCGATTGTCGGGGATTCGTCTCTCCCGGTATTGAAAGTCGATATCGCACTGTGTTTGATTGGTCAGGACCATAAGACCTTGGCCAAGGCAGTCGGGATTTACTGATAGGCTGATTAGTAGTTTCACAGATTGGTCCTGAGCCGCATTAGCACGAATTACCAGGTTGTCAGGGTCTGACGTTTACCACCCCCTAGACCTGGTATGCGATACTTTCAGACGAAGAGACCGGACTGTACGGAGATTGTCACAGATAGGCTCAGTAAGGATCCGGATGAGTTTGCTTGTCGGCATTCCTTTTCGACAGGTACCTGGGTAGCCGTTACGTACAGCTAGTGCCGCTGACGTGCTTGTGGTTATGGATTTATCCAGTAACTCACTGCCGGCGTACTGTCGAGTCTTTAGCGTCCCACACAGAGGGTTTCTCTGGTCCAGGCGAAATGATATGGTAGCCGTATTGGATACGTGTAGGGTCTCGATCGATTGATGTACTTAGTACTCGGACTTTCGATCGGACAGTTGGTAATACTAGCCGGCTCGGGTATGAGCCGGATTATTAAATCAGGTATTGATTTAATAGTTTACATATATGTATTTCGATATGTATATTCTAGTATTACGTTCTTCGTGTTATTCTATCTCTTTGGGCATTCGGGTTTTTATCCGAATGCAGGTATGTATATACAGCAGACTGTAATCCGTATTTATTACAGATTACCTTCTAGAAGGTGGCCACCTCATTATGTTTTTTCCATTTATTTGATAAATGGAAATGAGGTGTAAAGTGTGAGGTATGGTAGGAATGGAGATAACCATGCTTCAATATTTAACAAATGAATTTTTAATTCATTTGGAGTTATTATTGAAGTATGGTTGTTGATTGTTTATTGAAAGAATTCATACACAAAACCTTTGTGTTGAATTTCTCTCACATGGATGCTTCATTATTTTCTTGAGCTCCCATTTCTCTTCATCTCCTCCCTCCTCTTGAGTTTCCTCCACCTTCATCTTCTTCCTTTTCACTACCATTCTCATGAGTTGAGAAACAAGTGAAGAGGCTAGACAGCGATAGAAAACACTTAGATCATCACACTACATCTTAGACTACTTGGTTTAGCAACCCAAGTTCTCTAGTTTCTCCATTTGACATATTGTGAGGAGCTAAAGCCATGGATCATATCCCTCGAGTGAATCATCTATGACAAAGGAAGGCCGGAGAACAAGCTCGATCCCGGAGGACCGATGGAGCCGAAAATGGAGATCGAACAAGTTCAAGGAGGCCACTTGGAGCACATGACGAGGAAAGAAGACCGAAGGACTTGGGTCACTTGGTGAGATTTCTTCATCTTAGTAGATAACACTACTACTTTTGCTAGTTAGGTTTATGGTAAGATCCGGGTTAAATGTTATTCTAGTGCCAAGTTTCAATCGTTAGAAAAATTTTTGTTCCACATTTGGTCACGGAAGTTGGCCGGGCACTAGCGTAACCTTTCATTTGGACCCAGGATCAATTGTATGGCACGTACTCAGAGGGCCAGAGGCCGCCGCCGTTAACGTGCTACATTGCAAGTAGCCAGGTTACTTGGCCAGGAGGTGTTCAGAGAGGCGTTAGAGCAAGACTTTTTCCATCGCTGCTCCTTACTAGGCTGTCGAGCCGAGAGGCCGTGGATTTGGTGGTCCGCAGAGAAAAAATGACCCAGAGACAGAGGACGCCAGATAGTGGGCAGAAGGCAAGTGGAAATTCTTGCTCTGCCGGCTCCAGGTGCATAGGCACCTTTTGACATTGAAAGAGGTGTACTTCAATGTCATTTGTTTTCAATTTGTATTTCGGTGATTCGAGTATAACTCTTTAGTCGTTTGGACTCTTGTGTTTCGATGATTGAGTTTCTTGATTGATATTTTCGTGCACCGTAGATGCACCTGATAGATATTTTTCTTTGTGCATATCCATTACACTTGATTATGTTTTTGTGCATATTGTTGGCTATAGTGCCCTCAAGTCAATTATCACAATCGCAGGCATGCGATTGTGATGATTGAGAGAGGACCTATACGGGTAGAACGGTCATACACAAAATGATAGTAAGCTACCTGGTTTGCCTTTATCATCATGTACATGCATTATGTGATTTTTCCAGATCACTATTACATGTTGATAGAGCCCATATGATTCTTGCTTGACTACCAGAATTATGATAGCGATCATATACGTAGGAGTTGAGTGGTCTATAAGCACATCCTTAAATGTCCCTAGTCGAAGGAGTATCGAGACTGGGCATCGATACTCCGGAGTAGACTAGTGTATACTTCTCGAGACCCCGATGAGGGGCAGTGGCCGGTCTCACAAGCCATTGGCGTCAGTCAGTCACCTAAGATAGTATACATGTACTCATTGGGTTATGAGTACACTGGACGGACTCGCCGGGAACATGCTAGTTGGTATTATACCTATTGTCAGATAGCAGTTCCCAGGTGACATGAGTACATGTTAGTGTGTCGACCTGAGATCGTCATTTGTCTCATATGAGTTCCCACCGTGCTTTGATTACGACCCTACCATGGCTCAAAAGAGTCGTGCAAACAGGTTTTAGTTGAGTACAGTCCCGAGCCACATGGAGGCAGTGAGCGGATCGTCGGGGATTCGTCTATCCAGGTACTGGGGGTTGATGTCGCACGGTGCACGGGTGGCCATCATTAGAAATCCTTAGCCAAGGTAGACGAGAATTACTGATTTGGACCAGTAGTTTCTCAGTTGATGATGGGCTTCATACCGACACGAAATATCGCGTTATTAGGGGTCTGACTTTATCCACCCCCTAGACCCAATATGCGATACTCTTAGACGAACAGACCGGGCTGTACGGAGATTGTCACGGATAAGATCGGTAGGGGTTTGAATGAGTTTGCTCGTCGGCCTTCCTTTCGCTCAATACCTAGGTAGCCGTTACGTACAGCTAGTGCCGCTGACGTGCTTGTGGTTAAACCCACTGCCAGCGTATTGACGAGTCTTTAGAGTCTCACACAGAGGGTTTCCCTGGTTCTGGCGAAACGATGTAGTAGCCGTATTGGATACGTGCAGGGTTCTAATCAATTGATTGTACTATGTACCCGGACTTTCGATCGGACAGTTGATAATACTAGCGGGCTCGGGTTTGAGCCGGATTATTAAATCAGGTGTTGATTTAATAATTTACATATATGTATTTCGATATGTATATTCTACTATTATGTTCTTTGTGTTATTTTATTTCTTCGTGTATTCGTATTTCGGTACGAATACAGGTATGTATATACAATAAAATGTAATCCGTATTTTTTACAGATAACATTCTAGAAGGTGGACACCTCATTTTGGGTTTGACCATTTATTTTAAATGGATAATGATGTGGAAAAGAAAGGATGGGGAGTATGGTGAGAACCATGCTTGCATAGTGTGCACAAATGAATTATTAATTCATTTGTGCAAACTATTCAAGCATGGGTTACATTTTATAATGGAAAGAAATGTTTTACAAAACCAAGCATGCTCATTTTCTCTCACATGGTTAGCTCATTTTGATGGATGGTTCATTTTCTTCACTTGAGCTTGCACTCTCACCATCATGCTTCACTCCCCTCTCTTGAGTTTTCATGAGTTCCTCCACCTTTAACCTCAACCTCTTCTCTACAATCTCATAAGTTGAGAATCAAGAGAGGAGGTGAGATAGATAAAAACATGGATCCATTCACTACATCCTAGGCATTTTAGATTAGCAACCTAGAGTCCCTAGTTGCTTCACTTGCTTATGGTATGGAGCTAGAGCCATGAGCTACATTCCTCAGGTGGATCATCTTCGACGAAGGAAGACTGGCGGCCAAGTTCAACTGAGCACGCCTCAAGGAGCTAAGGAAGATGATGGAAGACCGAAGGACTTGGTCCGTTCGGTATAACCATCTCTATCCTTATAGTTTAGCTTTTATAGTTTGCTAGTATAGGTTTATGGTTCGATCTTGGGCGGGTTTTCGTTAGCGCCAAAATTTTTAAACGCCTGTTTTTTTCCGCACCGGCCACGGTAGATGGCCACGGCGCTATAGGATACCCAACATGGTATCAGAGCCACCCCATAAACCATTATTAGCTAGTTTGCACAAGGTTAATATCTCGATCGACCAATTTTTCCGAATCGTATTTCCGTTTGGGCTTTCTTGCTGTCAATTTTTAAATGTGTTCAAAAAATATTTCCGAGCATCTTAAAAATATGTGCAGGCATTTATAGGGCACAAGAAGAAATTTGAGCACCTGAACCCATAAGCTTGCCGCGGAACCTCCGCATAACATGTGCATTGGCCGCGGTTGCGCGGCGGTTTTGTGGTAGTTCTGTGTCAAATTTCATCTGGCACCCTATTTAATGGAAATATGATTTTTGTGATATTTGGTTTTGGCCCAGATTTGTTTGAGTGTTGGTTTGCATTTGGGGCCAATTTGGAAAGTTTAGTCGATCGAAATTTTAAGTATGTATTTATCAGTACATATGATATATCTGCGACCGTGAATATCATTTGAGCGGTACAACCCGACTAGTTGCTATATGTTCGACTAGATGGGTTTGCGATCGTGATATTCACGTTGATGTTCTGTGATGTGCTGATATTGTGGATCGGATGTCGTGGTGGATAGACAGTGGTGCAATGATAGTAGTACAGTTCAGATTCATTTGTATATTTGATATTGCGGGGCGAGCGTCCGACATGTGGACAGCCGTCTCTGCCAGATTGTATATTCTTTTATTGGGGCACGACCTGGTTGAGGTCGATGTCGCCATTGTATATATTTTTCTTTTCTTTACTAGGATTACCCCGCGATGGAGTGCTCGAATAGCCGGGTTCTAGAGAGCAACGGGCCCGCATCTCATGGCATTGATACGGAGGGGGCCTTACTCTAGAATTGGAAGGCTATTCGCCGCACTCGTAGGGGGTATAGGACGACCCACGGAGGGGTGCCCAAGTTACCGGATTCCGTGAAGTGCTGGGTGGCCCATTCACTTTGTTGATTGGGGTTGCCTCACTTCTGGGATTGGCGGGTAACTTTTTCGCACTCGTAGGGGTCCAGGTTTTCATTGCACATGCTATCCACATGACAGGGAACGTCGGGTTTCAGTTGCGGCTCAAAGGAAACCCGAGGCTCCAAGATTGTCCACCATTCTGTATTGCTTGTTGATGTTCTGTGATATTGCTTATATCATTCCTGGGACGAATGTTATATATGTTTATATATACTAGTAGATGTTGTATATGTTTTGCATCTGTGCTAGTCCAGCCCCCGCTCTGTCGTTAGTTAAGTAACCTAACGGTGTATGACGGGGCCCCATGGCGAATGCGGATGGCATATACGTACATTGTATTTTCATTCCTTTTTCTGGTGTGATATGGATTAATTGATGGGACTGAATTAATTCTGATTAATGCAAGGAAAACAAACCTATATGATGTTGTTGGAACCAATTTTTTGAAAAACTGTTATTACAAGACGTTTTCTTTTGCTTTGCACAGTGATATTCGGTTATGAATATCCAGCACCTCATTCGACGAGGCAAGAGCCAAGATCCCTTCATAGGGAGTGACCTCTTAGGAAAAAGTTTGCGTCAGTGTAATAACTTCACTATAGTCGATTCTTTTGCTTTGCAACGTGGTATTCAGTTAGGAATATGCTGCACCTCATTCGATGAGGAAAGAGCCGAGATCCCTTCACAGGGAGTGACCTCTTTAGCAAAAGTTTACGTCACTATATATTTGTTAAAACCACTCGGTTCCTTCAACGATATCAAGTTCATTATGTTAAAGGTTTTTCGCCAAAAACCAGCCGTAGCCCTCCATCATTTCAGATAGGTATCTACTAGTATTCATACTATGTGTTTTGACCTTCGCCAAAGCATAGTGTTTGGTTGCTAGTGGGTGCTTATCTGTAGCATAGATAGATGCATTAATCTAGGACAGGCGTACTGCTGTTTTGACCTACGCCAAGGGCTTGTACGAATGGGTCTAGATTAATCTGGATAATGACGGGTTGAACTTGATTTCCGACTTACGATGTTTTGGCCTTCGTCAAGGTTATAAGCGCTCGGGGCAAAAACCACATCGGGAGTTTTAAATATACAGGAAACTTGCCAGGCATGCGCATACCTTCTGGAGTGTGGTGACTTGAGTGGTTTCCATCAAGTTATCATGCGATGATAGTTGGATCCCGGTTCCCAATGATGAGTAGGTGTTACTTCTCGGGTGATTTTAGATGATCCCGACTAATTCTCCATTTAGGGTTTGAAGGAGAATTCGAGGAAACAGTGGGAGCCATCCTGATTAACCAATCTAATCTAGGTTAGAGTGCACGCTGAGTATTTCTTTTCTCTCTCTCTTTGGCAGCGACCATGACCCGACCTCAAACTAAAACTCATGAACCAAGTTAACCGAACCTTCTTAAAACATTTTGGCTTTTAGGTTGTCATTTAGTCGCATATATCATTGCCACTCCTACATCCCCTTTGCATTTCTCCAGAACACCCCGTGTCACTATGAAGATCCACATTTATTGGATATTCCATCGTATAGTTACATACGAATTCGAAGGAACTTGTTCTGGTTCAAGGATGGATTCTGGTTCTGGAGAAATTGAATAGGATTATTCGGTTGTCTTTTCTCTTTACCTTCTCTCAGGTTGCGAGGGCTCATGGTATTAGGAGAATACACCTATTACGCTTATTAGATAGTCTTCTTCCAAACCTTAGGCAGGTGCCGAAGGGTAGGGAAGGAAGAAAACCAATTATCCTGAGTGTGGTGTACAAAATGTAATAAGTAAAGAAATATAAAGGGATTAGAGTAAGGGCAAAGCAAATTGCGACTACTATCATTCACGACAAAGCTGCGTATACCCCTGCCACTCCTACTTCCCCTTTGCATTTCTCCAAAACACTCCGTATCACTACGAAGATCCATTTTTCTTGGATATGCCATCGTATAGTTACATACGAACTCGAAAGAAATTGTTCCATTTCGAGGATGGATTCTGGTTCTGGAGAAATTGAATAGGATTATTCGGTTGTCTTTTCTCTTCACCTTCTATCAGGTTGCGAGGGCTCCTGGTATTAGGAGAGTACACCTATTGCACTTATTGGATAGTTTTCTTCCAAACTATAGGCAGATGCCGAAAGGTAGGGAAGGAGGAAAACCAATTAGCCTAAGTATGGTGTACAGAAGGTAATAAGTAAAGACATATAAAGGGATTTTAGTGAGGGCAAGGAAGTATACGGTTGATTGATGATGTAGATTTGGAAAGAAGTGTTTTGTAAGTAAAGTTAACCGCAATCAATAACGGTGTCGCGAGTAGCTAGCCGAGATGAGTACGGGTCGTCCTCAGGGAAACGTCGAATCTTTTACTTGCTTTAGACGAGTTAATTGAAAGAAGGGGTGATTGGTTGTAGATCTACGATATACGGATATAGAATCTATAAAGAGGAGGCTTGTAGTGTTCATAGAATTTAGTAGTAATGGATGATCAATTAAAAATGACTTTTTTTTTATATCTTTTAATAGATTTAAAACTAGATCGATAGTGATGAATGTGGATTAGGGTTCTTTTGGAAGAAACTAGGGTTTCCCCACTCTTAACCCTTATCCTTACATTGATCTCTATTCATGTCCAGCCTTTACCAAAACAATTGTTAATCTAATCTTAAATCGCGGTCGAGACTATCAATAAATTAGTAGCGCGCCTGATAAGGATGTTAACATTTATTTTGCTAAAGTTTATAAACTTTATAAGATGTAAAAGAAGTTAAGAGATTTTATCATCCATTGATCTACCCTAATCCTACGAACCCTAGCAAGCTAGAAATTACTCATGCATGGTTGAGATAGAAGAGAAGATGAAGAAAAAGATCATATTGTAAATGCAGAAAGTAAAATGCAAAGAATTAAACTAAAGATCTACCTTTTTATTAATCAACTATCATTTACAAATCCATCGAATTTAGAGTACAAGAACCCTAGTTTATGCTCCCGATCTCTGTCTCGTAGGAAGTAGATGATGTGTCGATTGATCTCCTGGATTTGTGGATCGCTGAGGACCTATTGATCGCTTCGGATTGATGGTTTTTTCATATGAAGCTCTCGATCCTTTAAATAGTCATGCAAGCAGAAAACCCTAGATCTCATGTGTTAGGATTTGTTTATACAATCATACCCATAAAATCCCAGATCCAACGGCCACAATATGGCCACGGATCCGCCGTAAATGTAGGGGTTTGGCCGCGGTTGGGCAGTGGATTGGGAAGATCAGGTGATGAAATTTCTTCTGCTATGTGGTGCTGACACGTGGAGATCTTTGTGATATCTGGAATCTTTATGAGTCTCTTCTATTCACGATTTTACGATTTGCTTTAGTATTTCGGCAGATTTGATTCCCGTCATCTCGGATCTCCTGATCTCCACATCTGAGCTCATATCTGTATAATATCTCAATTCATATTGTTAGTAGTATTTGTTATATTTAAGATATTATCCTAACCATTTTATATGATATGATATTTTAAGAATATTGATTAGGGATATTTGATATGACATGCATATTTAAATTACAAAAATAATATATAAATATTATATGCATATATTTTCCTTCATAATGTTATGTATAGTGTATAAACATATGATAAAGAGTATTTTGCAGATAAACCCATATATGTACCATAATTACCATAAACACCTTTAAGTACTCAACAAAAGTAAGGAAAATGCTCCATCAAATGTGCAATATTTTCGACTGAACAAATACCCCCAAACTTAACTTTGATCGTCCCGAGCAAACTAGTTATTCAAGAGAGGGAGAAAAAAGGAAAAAAATAAACCTAGCACACTTCGTAGGCAACACGATTGCACTGAGCACGTGCAACAAGCCTTTAAACCTCTAGGTGTCCCTAGTAGGAGGAGTGTTGTCTCCTGAGGGTTTTCAGCGGATTACACCCACAAAATCCCATAATAAAAGAAAGACGATGAAAGTTACATACAAAGATAAGAACTATAAAAGAAAGAACTTGAAAAGAATAGTTTCCAACCACACTATCTTTTCGGTTGCCATGAGCCTTATCTTAATGGTCATGAAAAAATGTCGGAAATCACATCATCCCTCAATAAAACATCGCCTTTAGTCTTCCTCCCTACCTTTCTTCCAAACATCGATCATATACCCCTACGTGTGTGTAAGAGGCATCCCTACACTTAGAGAATTCAATTCAAGCTATCATACTCTTATCCATCTTCCTTAGTATTTTTAGTCAGTGAATATTTTAGATGGAATTGCTCACACATTCTTCATACGACCGTTAATACTTCTTGAGATACCAACTGACCGATTACTAAATGTGCTCACTTATTAAGGCGTAATTAGCAATTTTCTCGTCTTGCAACATCTAAGGCTTAGCAGTGGCTCCTAAACCAATTGGTCTAAGGCACTAGGTGATAAAGCACCCTCGCTATATTTTTTTTATGTTGCCTTAAGCAATTACAAAACCAGTGTTTATTTTTCTTCACCATTTTATTTTTTCATTTATATTTTTGTTTATGTATTTATTTTCCTTCATACTAAGGCTTTTAGACAAGAGCATTTCAAGGTATCCTCTACTATCCCAAATTTCAAGATGTGTGCAAGTGCGTATAGTAGGGTATCAATGTTCAAATGTTTGGGCTCAAGAATAGGGATTATTTTTCAGGCTTATTTTTATCCTCAGATTAGTAATTTCCTTCATGTTACTAACCCTCGGGACAACAGCTCATAACTACTTATTACTAGCTTCATTTAAGAAAATATCTAATTTTCTTGCTTTTCTCAAACTATTCCTATTTTTCATATGTAAATTTTCACTTTCTAACTTTTATTATAAAAATAATAATTTATACACTCAATTTTTTTTATATATATAGTGCCTAGTGCAAAATGTCATATCAGTAAATACAAACCTCCCCCTAAACCTATTTTCAGCAGTGTCCTCACTGATGTTGTTCTTTGAGCGCATAGACCTGTATACTTGGGAGGAAAATAATAGGGGTGAAATAATAGTTAAATGAAAACTACCCAATATTTATTTTTTGGCACGCACGGATATTCAGTTATATCTTAACTCACTCACCTCCATTCTTTAGATGAAACAGTGTTATCAAAACATGAAGGTGAGGCGGAGGAAAATTAGTTATGATAAAGCGGCTCCTGTAAAAACAGGAGCTCCTCCACTGGGTCAGCGGAAAAATACGGTTTTAATCTATGCCCATTTACTTTAAAAATAGAACCGTTTTTAACATTTTCAATATCCACTGCACCGTGCGGGTACACATACCGCACCACAAAAGGTCCTTTCCAACGAGATCTTAGCTTACCCGGATGAAGGTGGAGACGAGAATCGTAAAGAAGGACTTGTTGTCCCGGTGTGAAAGTTTTTCTAAAAAGGTTTTTATCGTGGAACACTTTAGTCTGGTTCTTTACTATAACCGTATTATCGTAAGCTTCATCGTGAAGTTCGCTTAGCTCATTTAATTTTAGCTTTCGATAGCTGCTGGCTTGATCAAAATCAAAGTTAAGCTCTTTAATAGCGCACATTGCTTTATGTTCGATCTCGACAGGAAGGTGGCAAGCCTTCCCAAACACAAGTCGGTATGGAGACATACCAAGATCAGTCTTATAAGCGGTGCGGAATACCCAAAGAGCATCCGTCAATTTGGTGGACCAATCTTTACGGTTCTTAGAAACCGTTTTCTCCAAAATTTGTTTGATCTGTCGATTGGAGATCTCAGCTTGCCCACTTGTTTGGGGATGATAGGACGTAGAAAGCTTGTGGTTATTGAATATTTTTGCATCAAAGCCTCGAAATACCGATTACAGAAATGCGTCCCGTTGTCGCTAATTATAGCACGAGTGTGTCCGAATCGCGAAAAGATATTTTCTTTAAGGAACTTAATAACAACCTTGTTGTCATTAGTGCAACACGGTACTGCTTCCACCCATTTAGAGACATAATAAACCACATGTAAGATGTATAAATTCCCAAAAGAGTTGGGAAAATGGCCCATAAAATCAATTCCCCAAACGTCAAATATCTCCATAACCAAGATAGGTTGGAGCGGTATCTCATTTCTTCGTGAAATTCGACCCATGTGTTGACACCGAGGAAAAGTTTTGCAATGATCATATGCATCTTTAAATAATGTTGGCCAATAAAAACCACATTGCAAAACTTTCTCCGCCATTTTACGTGGACCAAAGTGACCGCCATATGCCTGATCATGGCAGAAAGAAAAACACTCTTGAATTCATCATTAGGGACACATCGACGAATGATTTGATCGGAACAATGCTTAAACAAATAAGGTTCATCCCAGTAAAAATGTTTTACTTGGGATAGAAATTGATGATTGTCTTGTTTCGACCAATCACTATGTATAAGTCCTGTCGCTAGATAATTCACAATATCCACGAACCAAGGTTCGCAGGATACGGTCAAGAGCTGTTCGTCAGGAAAGGAGTCGTTTATTGGTAAGGTCAACGTTGGTGAAGAAGAGATGTGTGAAAGATGGTCGACTACTAAGTTTTCACATCCACTCTTGTCTCGTATGACAAGATCGAACTCTTGTAACAACAGGATCTAACGTATAAGCCTGGCTTTAGCATCCTTCTTCGATAAAAGATGTCGCAGGGTGGAGTGATCGGTGTAAACCACTATAGGCGAGCCAATCAAGTAAAGCCTGAATTTTTCTAATACAAATACAACTGCCAAGAGTACTTTCTCGGTAGTTGTATAATTAATTTGGGCGTCGTTCAAGGTCCTACTTGCACAGTAAATTACATGTGGCATCTTATCAATGTGCTGTCCTAAGACTGCACCAATAGCAAAATCTAATGCATCACGCATAAGCTCGAAAGGGTGGTTCCAATCCGTAGATGACAGAACGGGGGCTGTAGTGAGAGAACTTTTAAGTGAATCAAAAGCAGTCTCGCAATCCGAATCGAAGTGAAATGTTGTATTCTTGGCCAAGAGAAGAGTTAAGGGTCTAGCAATTTTGCTAAAATCCTTAATGAATCTCCTATAAAATCCAGCATGACCAAGTAAGGATCGTACATCTTTGACGCATTTGGAAGGAGGAAGGTTATGTATGATATCTATTTTAGCTCTGTCTACCTCCATGCATTTTCGTGAAATGATATGCCCAAGGACTATACCTTCTTGAACCATGAAATGACATTTTTCCCAATTCAAAGTTAAATTCTTATCCTTACAGTGGGTAAGAACATCGTCAAGATGACGAACGGATTCCTCAAAGGAGTCCCCAAATATGGAGAAATCGTCTATAAATATCTCCAGAAAATTCTCAACCATGTCCGAGAATATCCCCATCATACACCGCTGAAATGTAGCGGGAGCATTGCATAACCCAAAGGGCATGCGTCTATAAGCAAAAGTACCGAAAGGACAAGTAAATGTTGTCTTATCTTGATCCTTTTCGGCGATGGGGATCTGGTTATAACCGGAGTATCCGTCCAAGAAACAGTAGTATTCATGCCCGGCTAATCGTTCTAACATCTGGTCAATGAAAGGTAGAGGGAAGTGATCTTTTCTCGTCGTTGCATTGTGTTTTCTATAATCAATACATACCCGCCACCCAGTTTGGGTGCGTGTTTGGATCAACTCATTAGCCTCATTAGTTATGACCGTGATGCCAGACTTTTTAGGGACCATATGAATAGGACTTACCCATTGGCTATCAGATATTGGGTAAATTATGCCACTATCTAGGCACTTGATGATTTCTATCTTTACCGCCTCCTTCATGATGGGATTCAACCGTATTTGTGGGTCTCGGATTAGTTTGGCTTCATCCATCAAATGTATATGATGTTAAACAATTAAGAGACTAATCCCTTTGATGTCCGCCATTGTCCAACCAAAAGCTTGCCGATTTGATCTTAAGACCGACAAAAGAGCGCTCTCTTGCTCTAAAACTAGAGAAGCGGATAAGATCACGGGTAAAGATTCATTCTCACCTAAATATGCGTATTTAAGATGAGAAGGAAGTGGCTTGAGATCTAGTGTCGGCGGGGAGACGATAGACGGTAGGGTACGGGAATGATACTCGGACTCCTTAAGAGGTTCATCGCTAGCGTAGGAAATTGACTCGGAAAGCTCAACTGACTTTTGCGTCGAGTCAAAGAATTTGAACTCGGGGGTGGACTCGTCAAAGGTGTCCTCACTAGTATAATCGTTTTCTAGATCAAAAAATGGCGCACTAGTGTCGTCGAGAACATTATAGCAAAGTTCCTCAACTCCGCAGCTATCGGAAGCTATCTCGTTGACAGAACAGATATCGATTAGATGAGCAGAAGGTTCAGATGGTTGACTTCCTAGCTTGTAAATGTTAAGCTCAATTGTCATCTTCCCGAAGGATAGGTTCATAGAACCGTTACGACAATTTATCACAGCGTTGGAAGTTGCTAGAAAAGACCGACCGAGAATCACCGCGATTTGGTTTCGTGGGTTCGCCACAAGCTGTGTATCTAAAACAATAAAGTCCACAGGGAATATAAATTCCCCGACTTTGATTAACACGTTCTCTAGCTCATCCCTAGGTTGGGTGATAGATCGATCGGCCATCTGGAGAGTGTAATATGCAGGTTTCAACTCTCCCTTACCTAGCCGCTCATAGACAGAATACAGGAGCAAGTTAACACTAGTGCCTAGGTCAAGTAGAGCACGATTGATGCTTTTACCCCCAATAGTTATAAATATTGTAGGACAACCTGGGTCCTTACGTTTCTTAGGCAATTGTTGGGTAAAAGCCGTGCTCACATTGCTAGTCAAGAACACCTTTTTTAGCACTTGAGTTTTCCTCTTCCTAGTGTATAAGTCCTTAAGGATTTTCTCATAAGACGGAACTTGTTGAATAGCATCTAGGAGAGGAATATTTATGTTAACTTGCTTAAACATTCCACAATCTTCTCCATTTGTGCATTAGGTTTGTTGGCCCTCAACTTGTTGAGAAAATGAGCTTTATCAATAAGGGTTTGGTCCAACATTGGTGGAGAAGTTTGTGGGGATGGAATCGATCCCAGAATTGGAGTTGGAATCATTTTAAGTTGACTCAAGGAAGTGGGCATAGGGTTTGAGCCTAGTGGAAAACGGAGAATAGGTTCAGAAGAAGATGGTGGGCTAGACGAATTAAGGTTAGAAGAAGAAGTCGGGGTTTTATCTGATTCAACATTATCAACCTGTTCACCTACTTGATTGTTCAGAACACTTCCCGATCTCAACGTGTTTACGACACTCACATTATCACTTTGTGAGTGGCCAGGATTCGGTAGAGATTGAGATGGAAGTTTCCCTTTCTCTCTCTCACTCATCGCGGCATTTAACTGTGCAAGTTGTGCTTCTATCGATTTTATGCTTTCACCGTGGGAAGCGGTGTGCTGCATTAACGTCTGGATAGAAGATGTTAAATCAGCCATCGTTTGCGTGGAATGTTGAATAAACGTTTCTAAGCTTCATTCGAGTGCATAGGATTTTTTGGTACCGGCCGTTGGAAAATAATTATTATAAGATGTAGAGTTGTTTCATGGATTTTGAAAAGTTTGCGGTTGAAAGGGGTGCTGACTCTGTTGTGGTGGTTGCTGTTGCTGTGGAGGAGGCCTTTGATAGTTATTTTGGCTTGGGAACGGATTTTGATTTTGAGTTTGGTTTTGGTTCCAAGCAAAATTATGATGATTCATCCATCCCTGATTGTATGTGGAAGAATAAGGATCGTTTCTAGGTCGTTGCTGAAAAACAACATTAGTTTGTTCTTGACCTTGAAATGGAGGATTCAAAGGACATTCTTCCGTCAAATGTGATGGGTCGGAACAGCAACCACATAAGGTTTTTGGGAGCGTAACCTGGTTTAGGGAGGCTGATGAGAATTTGTTTTCGATAGCGTCGAGTTTCTTTTGCATTGCGGTCATTTCGGCTTTTACTGTGATGGAAACATCGAGCTGATGGATACCTGCCCTAGATGAAGTTGGTCTAACGCTTTCCCACTGCAAAGTTTGTTCGGCGAGATCTTCCAGAAATTGCTAAGCTTCCCCATCGTCTTTAGACATGAAATGACATTGATAAATGGTTTCAAACATCTGTTTTGTCACTGGATTAACACCCTCATATATAATTCGGCAAAGATCCCATCTATTGATTCCGTGATGAGGGCATTAGACAAGAAGATCTTTAAATCGTTCAAAGCATTTCCAAAATGGTTCGTTGGGAAGTTGGGTAAACTGATTAATCTTGCTTCGAACGCGGGCGGTCTTATGATTGGGATAAAATTTCTTAAGAAATGCTATAACGAATTCATCCCATTTAGCAATAGAGTGTGCGGCAGTATTATAAAGCCATTTTTCTGCTAGGTCGCACAAGGTAAAAGGGAGAAGACGTAATCTTATAGCATCCATAGAAAGTTGTGTAGTGCCCATCATTGCGCATACGTTTTCGAATTTGGTGATAAAAATGTATGTGTCTTCAGACTCAAGCCCATGAAATTTGGGAAACAGGATGATGAAGTGGGGTTTAATTTCAAAATTATCCCCATTGGCTGGTGGAATAGATAGACAAGTAGGAAGAGGACCGCGTATCGGGCAAGCGTCTTTCTTAGAGATAAATGCGCGGTGGATTCTGCACACCTACGGGTGGTGGCAGGGGTGTGTTGGTAAAATCTGATGGAGAACTGTCCATCTCGGTCGATGTTGTGGGTGGAGGGGAAAAAGAAGATGAAGAAGTACCGACTTCGGAGTCTATAGCAGAAACGCGGATAAGACGGATACTAGAATCCCGTGTCCAGCCGATCATGCATTAAGCGGGTTTAGCGCAAGTGGCAGCATGTGTGAGAACGATTTAAATGGTTTGTTTTGAAAAAGTGTCGGATGTGAGGCTTGACTCAACAAATTACAAAGTGCACAATCAACCCTAGAACTAAGGTCACCTAGGTCAAGCACTAGACCGCTCCTAGACATCTAAAGGACAAGCCGCAGGATCAATCAACTACCACCTCTTTATCGCTCTTGTGGGCAGGTAAGTGCCAGGTAAGTGGGAGGTATCCGCTATACGAATCACCGAAATTGCGGGCCTAATTAAGTAACCACTTTCCTTTGTCACACTTGCCTAGACACCACAAGAGAGATGCGGATAAGCGATAGATTACCCACGACCCTCCTCTGTCCTAATTGAGCGCGACGGTCCTTAGAGTCTTGGTCTAGATATTTTTTAATTAATATAGGGTTATGCGGATACTTGTTTTGTGATTTGTAGGGCCTAGGGAGGGTGATGAAATCCCCTCCTAATCTGAATTTTGGTCTTGCCCCTTAAAGTCCGGTTAAAATATACACAAACAAACCAATATCAAAACACGCAAAAAGATTTTTGAGCGGCGCTTTTTGCAAAGAATCCTGCAGAAAATTCAAATTATTGGATTTCAGAGGAGAGAGAAAGGTATGTGGATATCACCAGAAGATTTTGGAAGCCCAACTCGACAGAGCCGTCGCGGATCCACGGCCAAGTCCTTACTATTGCCGCGGTTCCGCCGCACGTTGATGAGTTTATTTGCTGATTTTTCTTCAGTAGCCTCCAATTCTCCTCTGGACTTTGATGAAAATTTCTGAATCTCTAATTTCTCGTTCCAGTGACTCCAAATACCCTTGCAAAATTCGCACAATAATCGTTAAATATGCAAGTTGAGGTTTTGGTTTTCTTTTATAATATGTTTTCTGGATTTTATAATAATTCAACACGAATAGAAGGAAAAAAAATTACGCACATATCCCCGGCAACGGCGCCATTTGATTGATGATGTAGATTTGGAAAGAAGTGTTTTGTAAGTAAAGTTAACCGCAATTAATAACGGTGCCGCGAGTAGCTAGCCAAGATGAGTACGGGTCGTCCTCAGGGAAACGTCGAATCTTTTACTTGCTTTAGACGAGTTGATTGAAAGAAGGGGTGATTGGTTGTAAATCTACGATATACGGATGTAGAATCTACAAAGAAGAGGCTTGTAGGGTTCATAGAATTTAGTAGTAATGGATGATCAATTAAAGATGACTCCTTCTATCTTTTAATTGACTAAAAACTAGATCGATGGTGATGAATGTGGATTAGGCTTCTTTTGGAAGAAACTAGGGTTTCCCCACTCTTAACCCTTATCCTTGCATTGATCTCTATTCATGTCTAGCCTTTATCAAAACAATTGTTAATCTAATCTCAAATTGCGGTCGAGACTATCAATAAATTAGTAGCGCGCCCGATAAGGATGTTAAAATTTATTTTGCTAAAGTTTATAAACTTTATAAGATGTAAAAGAAGTTAAGAGATTTTATCATCCATTGATCTATCATAATCCTACGAACCCTAGCAAGCTAGGAATTACTCACGCATGGTTGAGATAGAAGATAAGATGAAGAAAGAGATCATATTGTAAATGCAGAAAATAAAATGCAAAGAATTAAACTAAACATCTACCTTTTTATTAATCAACTATCATTTACAAATCCGTCGAATTTAGAGTACAAGAACCCTAGTTTATGCAAGGTTCCCCAGGCGGCCGCTGGGTTTCGGGAGGCATCGACCATGCCATTTTCAAAAATTTGGCGCGCTAAAGAACCCTAACGCTAGAATCTAAACTAGAGAATTAGACGAACAAGCATGTAAACATCTTTACATTTAAGTGAACAAGGAATACAACCTTTGTAGACCGGTCCTTCACCTCAATAGCTCCGTGTAGTAGTCCCTTCGCTCCAAGTAGTGATCTCCCGGACTCTAGTGAGGCTCCACAAGGTGAAATGAACAAGCTTGCTTGAATTCTTTGAGGTCGAAGATGATCTACGTCGAGGAGACACTAACTCAAGCTACCTCTTAACTAAGTGATGAACTTGGTGAAGAAACAACCCAATCTAAATGGCTAGTAGAGAAGAGGTTGATGAAGTAGGAATTTTGCTCACTTTAGAAATAATTTTCTCACTATTTTTCTTCATCTCCCATAAACCTAGAGAGCTAAGCTCTTGATGAAGAAGAAGAAGATGAAGAGAGAAGAGAATGAAACTCATGAGGTGAGAATAGCAACCATGGGTGAGTTAGTGTCATACACTAACTCATGTAGAGAATAAACCATGGCTAACAATAATGGTTAGGTTAATAAATATCTACAAGTAAAACAAAATTAGTGGACTTGGTCAATGGTTCCACAAGCTTCTACAAGTTTCAACTATGTGACTTAATTCCAACTAATTTAATTTACTTTAAATAAATAAAACCTTATCATTATTATAAGCATGGTGTGAGTCTCATACACCCATGTTGCATGTGGCATCTTGCATGACACAAAATAATGTACATTAATATATATCACATATATACTAAGTGCACACAAGTAAGAAAAAGAAATCTTAAGTGAGCTAATATTAGTTAATGTAAATTAATATATCAAATATATAATTATACATTAAATCATTAAATCAACACTTAATTTAATAATCCGGCTATATCACATACAACCGACTAATACCAAATGTAACAACTTGTCGAATCAACACTTGATTCGACAGCCCAGCTATATCACATATAACCGACCGATATCACATATCGCGAGAATAGAATACGGTATCACATACGTGTATTAATCTCGGTCCCGCACATATCACATATGTGCTCCTATTTCGTTTCGCTTGAGCCAGGAAACCTCTGTGTAGGACTCTAAAGACTCGTCAATACGCCGGCAGTAGGTGGTGATCATATCAGTCACCCACAAGCCGCAAGCGGTCTGCTAAACATAATGGCCACCCGGGTATTGAGCAATCAGAAGATCAACAAGCAAGCCTGCTCATACTCATGCGAATCCTATCAAGTAACACTACCGTACAGTCCGGTCTCTTCGTCAGATATGTCGCATATCTCAGCCTGGGGGTGGTATAACGTCAGACCCCAATAGCCTGATAAGTCATGCCGATGTGAGGTCCATAACGGTTCGAGAAACCACTGATAACACTTACCAGTAAATCTCAACAACTCTGGCCAGGGATTTCCTGTTATGGCCAATCAAGCATAGCGCAACATCAACCCCCAATACCGGGAGAGACGAAATCCCCTCCTATCGCTCATTGCCTCCATGTGACTCGGGAATGTACCCAAAAACCACCGTTTTGCACGATCTCTTGAACGTGGTAAGGTGGAAATCAAAGCACAGTGGGAATCACATAAGACTCTATGACGATCTCGGGTCGACAGACTAACCTGTACCAGTGTCACCAGAGAACTGCTATCTGACAATAGGTATAATACCATCTAGGAGTTCTCGGCGAGTCCGTTCAGTGTACCCAGTCTCCACTGAGCACCCATATACCATCTCTGATGTCAAACACCAATGGATATGAGATCATCCATCGCCCATCACATGGGTCGAGAAGCATATACGCTAGTCTACTCTGGAATATCGATGTCCCGTCTCGATACTCCCACGACTAGGAACTATTGAAGGATGTACTTGCCGACTACCTCTGCCCCACTAGTATGATCCGCATCATAATCCTGGTAGTCAAGTACTCATCCTAAGGGCTTTATCAACATGTAATAGAGAGACAATAAGTGTACATGTTAAGATAAAGTGCAACCAGATAGCATACTATCATGTCGAGCAAGAAAGTACTCCCTATATATGTCCAAGCATCCACTACAATATACATCACGTGTACAGTAATGGCCTCTAGGGCATACATATAACTAACAATCTCCCACTTGCACTAAGGCCATTTGTTGTAGTATCTCATACTCAACGTCCTATAGAAGTCTCTCTAGGGAAAGGCCTTTGTGAGTGGATCCGCCGTGTTATCCTTCGCGTCAACTCTCCTGACCTCGATCCCCTTGGAGATCAACCATCTCCTTGATCAGGTGATACTTTCCTCAGAATATGTCTGGATCGCTGATGGGACCGGTGTTCCCAGGCCAAAGCCACAACTCCATTGTTGTCTCAATAACAGTTATTGGACGCTCAATGGTAGGAACCATGCTCATCTCATGAACAATAATTATCCAGACATCCACTTTGGTAGCATCGTTGGTAACGATGTATTCAGCTTTTATCATCTAGTATGCCACGGTATCTAGCTTGGAACTCTTCCAACATACCGTCCCTCCACTGAGTGTAAAGACAAAGACTGTGACTGTCTTTCAGTCGTCCTTATCACTATGGGAGCTAGAATTGGTAAAGGACTCCCACTGGAGTTCACCATTACCAAACACCAAGAACATTTCTTTAGTGCTTCTCAAGTACTTAAGAATGTCCTACACAGCTGTCCAGTGATTCTCCCAAGATCCGATTGATTCCTGATCACTACACCTAGTGAGTCAGCTACATCTGGTCTGGTACATAACATCGCATACATGATAGAGCCTACTGCCGAAGCATAGGTTATCCCTTGCACGCGAGCTCTCTCCAAATCAGTCTCGGGAGACATCTTTTTGGAGAGAGTGATTCATGAGTAAGTGGGCAAACCACCACACTTAGAATCTTCCATACTAAACCCCTTTAGTACGGTGTTTAATGTACCTGGATTTGGGACACTCCCAACATCCACTTAGATCTATCACCATAGATCATAATCCACAAGATGTAGTAGGTATCATCCAGATCTTCCATGGAGAATCCTCGTGATAAGAGGAGCTTGACCGAATGTAGCATAGGAAACCATTTCCTATCAAGAGTATGTCATCTACGTACAATACGTGTAAGACAACCTCACTCTCTACAACCTTCTTGTATATACAAGGTTCATCTACCATTTTGATGAAGTCAAGCTCTTTGACTACCACATCAAAACAGATGTTCCAACTCTGCGATGCTTGCTTTAATCCTGATGGACTTAAGCATAGCTTTGAAAGTCTCAACTTTTCCATCTACACCAAGTATCTTCTCAAGATCCATCTGCTCCTGATGGGTTTTACCCTTTTAGGTGCAACATTCAAAGTTATACTTTGTCGGTGTATATGGATTCCATCTTTGATTGCATAGCATCCATCCATTTCACAAAGTCTCCACTTGTGATGGCCTTCCTGAACCTAGTTAGGCCATCATCTACCATGGTGCAATCCTCGCTCCCACTGTCACCGAGAAGACCCTAGTATCTCTCAAGTGGATGAGGAACTCTACCAGAATCGCGGAGAGGCTGAGGCTCATTGGAGACTATTGAATCCTTTGGTTTCACCAAATCATCAGCTGTTAGTTTGTCTAGCTGGAACTCCTTCCAGTTCTACCTCATGACCATTAATTTCTTTATAAGAAATTCTTTTTCTAAAAAGGTGGAATGCTAAGAAACAAAACACCTTTTGCTCCTCAGAGTGGTAGAAGATATACCCTCGCAAATGTTTGGGATATCCTACAAACTTATACAGAACTGACCTTGCCTCGAGTTTTTCCGGATTTTGTTTTTCAACATAGGCCGGACAACCCCATATCTTAACTTGTTTAAGACACGGTCTCTTCCCGTTCCATATCTCATATGGAGTAGTAGGCACTGATTTGGATGGAACCCCATTCAATAGGTATGTAGCTTCTCAAGTGCACAACACCAAAAGGAAATAGGCAACTCAGCAGTACTCATCATAGAGCGCACCATATCTCATAGGGTGCGATACCTCCGCCCCGATACACCGTTGTGCTGTGTTGTATACGAAGGAGTAGGCTGAGAGAGAATCTCATTCTCCGTTTAGAAAATCCAGGAACTCCATGCCCAAGTATTCCCTTCTCCGATCACATCGAAGGACTTTAATATTTCTACCCGTCTGGTTCTTAATCTTCAAGCTTATATTCCTTGAATTTCTCAGAAGTTTCAGACTCGTGTTTCAACAGGAACACATGTCCGAATCTTGAGAGACCGTCGATGAATGTAATGAAGTATAAAGAACCAATCCTGACATTTGTAGACATAGGACCGTATACATCATCATGTATCTGTCCCAAGAGTCCACTAACTCTTTCTCCGTTTCCAGTAAACGGAGTATTGGTTATTTTACATTTGAGACAAGATTGGCAAGTATCATAAGATGAAAATTCGAACAGATTCTCATATTCATCCTTATGTAACTTAGCTGGTCGTGTCGAATTGATATGACCTAGTCTATAATGCCACAAGAAGGATTCGTTCATTTCTTAACTACTCTTCTTGTGTGTGTTCTAGATACTTTGAACTGTGGTTTGATTTAGAACATATATGCCATTTCATAACGTGTCTGATCCAATCAACTCTTGATTAAGGAAAATGTTCACAACATTATCCTGCAATACAAAATTATATCATTCTTTAACTTAATAAAGAAACTGATGTAATGTTGTATATCAGGTTCGGCATGTAATAACATTTGTTCATAATCAATGTATTAATACAAGATGATATTTACCAACTGTTTTGGCTGCAACAATTGCACCATTCTCTAACACTTAGAGACATATCACCCAATCTCAGTTCTCTACCTATTTGTAGCCCATGTAACAGATTACATATGGGATCCTGATCCGGTATCTCATACCTAGGATGTAAAGGATACCGAGAAACAGTTCTCGGTAATAAACACACCTGAAGAAGATGCATCAACATGCAGATTCCTCGATTGGGTCGCATGAAAATCCGGATATTCCCCTATCTCCTGCTCGGACTTATAACAATTATAAGATAGAGCGGAACCAATGTTCCCCAGTTCAGTATAATAAGCAGGTTCGGTCAATGCATCCATATTATTATCTTGATTAAGGCATGTTACGGTCTCTACCAGGAGAGAGAGAGAAGAAAACACTCAGCGTATGCTCTTGTAAGATTTGATTGGTTATTATTTTATCTAATCAGGATGGCTCCCACTGTTTTTATCAAATCTTCCTTCAAACCCTAAAAGGTAAGACTAGCAGGGATTAATTACACCTTACAAGTTCGCCAATCTTTCGACCAGGCCAGTGTCGGTAGTTTGAGGGAGGTTCCCCGTGCTTTCATACAGACCTAATTAAAATAAACCTCGTTTTCCCAGGGGCGTAACCCCGTTAACACCTTTTTAGACACCTACTTTGATCGGCTAATTGTAATGTGTAAAACTCTCCCAGGTGTAACTCTTACTCGCAGTGGGTATCGGGATCCAACTATCTCATAGAAGGTATGCAATCTCATTGCAAATTTCAACACTTGAAATTCCCGATAATATTTTTCCCCTAGCGACTTATGACCTTAACATGGTCAACAAATCATAAGCGCTAGCCAAGTTCAACCTGTCATTTCCTAATTGAATTAAACCCACCTGTACGACCCTTAACATGGTCAACAAAGTCGTACGACTACCCTAACCAATCACATTATATGCTTAACCAGATAAGCACTAATCAGCTACCGCACACTACGCCTTAACATGGTCAACAAACGTAGCACGGATACTAAATAGTCCTTATCTGAAATGACGGAGGGCTACGACAGGTTTTTAAGAAAACCTTTTGCGTAATGAACTTGATATCGTTGTAGAATCGAGTGATTTTGAAAAGGGGTGTTTTTGAGGCTTTTACTAGTTTTGCTAAAGAGGTCACTCCCGGTGAAGAGATCTCGGCTCTTTCCTTATCGAATAAGGTGCTGGATATTCTATAAGGAATACCGCTATGCAAAGAAAGAACTAGAGCTACCAGTTTTTAAAACAAGTTTCCACAACATCTTTAGGTTTCTTTTATTTCATTAATCTCATTAATGAAGTCCAATCAATTATGCTTCCGAAGCATCACAGAAGAAACGAAAGCATCAATATTAATTATATATCATATATATAATATAAGCATTCGTCTCAGAATATCAAGTGATCACATCACAGAATATCAGCAGCAGAAGAACACATATCAAATATTGGATATACTAGGAATTCCGTGTTTTAAATTAAGCCTGTAAAAAACACGGATTCCATGGTCGCGATGAATAGCCAAACCCACATCCCTAGACCCCTACGAGAGCGGCAAGCAACCCTACTAATTCTAGAGTTAGGAGACCCGGTCTCGACTCTTCGAGATGGTCTCCCACTGGACCTTAGAACCCGGTTACTTGTGCTCTCCTCCTTGGGTCTATCCTAATGCGGAAAAGAAAATAATATACATCATTGGTGACATCATCCTCAACCCGGAAGTGCCCTAATAAATGAATATTACATACAAGTTTTTACATGAATGAAAATGAAAAACTCTCATCTCACATAAAACCCCCTGGCTATTCAAAACATGACGATCCAATATAACATATCACAACAACACATAACATCACATGTCATCAACGTAAGTAAATATGCGTATCTTAATTGTCGTTGACATATAGTAACGAAACCGGCGATACCCTACATATTACACTTACGGTCGCAGAAAAGAAAGTGAAAAACTACAACAATTGGAATCCGCAACCACCTTAGACATCATAAACCCAATGTATCACATACTTTGGATTTCATGCCTTACCAAATGAATTCCTTAGACATCACATGCCTAACAATTATAAACCCCGCATTTTAGTCTCTATATTGAAAACACTTTCCAATAACCTGTCGGGTAATTCAACAAGATTCCCGATAACCTGATCGAATGCTCGTCGGAAACTTTAGTAGACGGCCGCACCCCTGATGCCGTCGACGAAGTGTACTTAGGCGGAACACCGCGGCCGCGAGCACCCGAACGGATGCTTTTGGCAGCGGGGTTCTCCTACAGTCACTTGGTCGGGGCTATGGGGCGTGGCTATCTAGTAAGGTTACCCGGCGAGTATCCGCGTACGCTACGTGATTGCGACGGATTTTTGATCCACATCAAAATTCCGTGGCCACCGATCAATTGAGACTAAACTGCTAGATTTATAAAATTCAAACTAGTTATCACATAACTAATTATTGTGGATTCTAAATATTGTATCACAATCACAGATAGCTAGACAATGTTAAACTTTTCGATCGAATAAACAAACACCCAAAATTTCCCAAAGAGCTCAACACTTGAGCGGAGTTTAAAAGGTACCCAGAACATGCCACATCACTTATGGACCAACCGTAGAAGGGTCAACCCATGCCTCACTCATGTCGCCGCGGAACTGCCGCAAACCCTATGGTATGACCGCGGTTCCTCGATCCAAAAAGTCGAGTTTGAGTATCGTTCTTCTAGAGGGTTCACAAAATCGCTTGCATGATTTTATGAAGATTTTAAACTTGGAAAAAGTCCAACTCTTGGAAAATTTCCAGCGAAGGAAAAATTAGGTTATTGATATCCGTTCGAACTTTTTAACGTCGTCTAAATAACCCGAACGGATGTTAGAATTAAGACTATGAAACACTCCGAATTGCCTTTGCACAAAAATAACATCACATGCAAATTTAGCAAAAACAAGCAACACCTGAAATACCAAAACCCAGAGCCTGGAACACCACAAAAATACGAAGCCTAGATCCTGTTACAAAACCGATCTTGCCAGTTTTTCAAGGCATGTGGCCGGCCATTTTCCGGCGAGGAGGGCTCAGATTTCCGTGGTGTTCATGTTACATCTCATGTGACATTCTGCAGTTGCTTAAAAAATTTTTAGACTCTCTGAAAATTTCGACAGAAACTGGGTTTATATTTCGAGTGTTTCGGAGTTGTTTCAGTTTCGTAATACTAGAACATCGTCTAATTCTCTAGCATGGCTCTGATACCACTGCTGGGTTCCCTAGGCGTCCGCTGGTTTTCGGGAGGCATCGACCATGCCATTTTCAAAAATTTGGCGCGCTAAAGAACCATAACACTAGAATCTAAACTAGAGAATTAGACGAACAAGCATGTAAACATCTTTACATCTAAGTGAACAAGGAATATAACCTTTGTAGACCGGTCCTTCACTTCAATAGCTCCGTGTAGTAGTCCCTTTGCTCCAAGTAGTGATCTCCCGGACTCTAGTGAGGCTTCACAAGGTGAAATGAACAAGCTTGCTTGAAGTCTTCGAGGCCGAAGATAATCTACGTCGAGGAGACACTAACTCAAGCCACCTCTTCACTAAGCGATGAACTTAGTAAAGAAACGACCCAATCTAAATGGCTAGTAGAGAAGAGGTTGATGAAGTAGGAATTTTGATCACTTTAGAAATAATTTTCTCACTATTTTTCTTCATCTCCCATAAACCTGAGGATTCAATTGGATTCGACAATCCATTTGCTACTCCGCAGATTTGGTGGGTAACCTCAGGCACCCGTGAGGTACTTCGGTCTCCTCAAAGACGGTGACAGGGAGGATTTTAATTATCCAAACTTAACACTACTGCTGTGCTAGACTATGAGATCTGGCAGGAGGATGAGTATAATGTCGTTCTATATTAGCTTTAGAAGTGCACGTGTATATGACTCTGCCAGAGGGTTGTTGTAGTCAGTGGGAGCAGCGGATGTGTAGTGGGCAAGTAGCTTATGTCTATTTATAGACTAAAGCAGGTATAGCGAAGATAGATCATCTTGTTTTGATATGATAGTCATAGAGTTTGACTTCATCAGAACAAGAGATAGACCTGGTAAGAAGGTATTAGGGAGAGATGTCCTGGTATTTAGATGACATGCTCTTGATAGGAAGTGATTTTCCTATACTACGATTGGTTATACTATGGTTGTCACAAGGTGTTTCTCGACATAGGATCTGGATAAATTATCAGAGATTCTGGTCACTAGATCTATGGTTTTAGATCTAGATCTGGAAAGTGTCCCAATTCGGGTACTTTGACACTATTCTAAAGTGTTTTAGAATGGATGACTCCTGGTGTGGTGGTATACCCGCAGGTGATGGAGTCACCCTCTCTAAAGAGATGTCTTCTAGACTGATGATGGGAGGGATTTGCATGATTGGCATATCTCTCGCTTAGGCAATTGAGTCAATCATGAGATGTCAAGCACCACACCAGATATTGCTTTTTCACTAGCTGCAATAAGCATATATATTAATCCAATCCTGGAGAAACGTTGGGAAGCAGTTATGAACATAAGTGCATGTTCTTGGTATATGGTAACGGCAGCCTCCTTCGGGAGGCGGTTATCATTTTCGGTTTCCAAGGTGACCTGGATGACTGAGTGACTGTCAGAGTTATAGTTTTTCCTCTTTTGAGGGGCAGTATGTTGGACATGTGGTCCAAGAGGATACTGTGGATGGCATGGCGCAGGATACTGATTAAATTCAGTGGATGATACAGTCTAATAAGTTTATTGGATTTGGAGTTCATTTGTGAACTGGGTCCCATCAGATATCCAAACAAATTCTAAGACAAGTATTGCTCATTTCGGGAGATAGTCATTCTCTACGAAGTTGAGATATAGAGAGATAAAGATAGAAACATTAGAGCGGATCCACTCACTGAGGCTATTTCTCGAACGCAATAGTTTCGCAAACGGGTTTTGTGAGACTGATTTGTAGAGAAGTTGGGTGTTCGGTATCACACGGGCTGTGAGTATGCGACACCGCAATAATTAGCCTTAAGTGCAAGTGGGAGATTGTTGGCTATAGTGCCCTCAAGTCAATTATTATAATCGCATGCACACGATTGTGGTGATTGAGGGAGGTCTTATATGGGTAGAACAGTCTTACTCAAAATGATAGTAAGCTATCTGGTTTTCCTTTATCATCATATACATGGATTATGTGGTATTACATATCACTATTATATGTTGATAGAGCCCATAGGATTCTTGCTTGACTACCAGCATTATGATGGCGATCATATACGTGGGAGCTGAGTGGTCTATAAGCACATCCTTAAATGTCCCTAGTTGAGGGAGTATCAAGACTGGGCATCGATACTCCTGAGTAGACTAGTGTGTACTTCTCAAGACCCCGACGAGGGGCGGTGGCCGGTTTCACAAGACATTGGTGTCAGTAAGTCACCTAAGATAGTATATAGGTACTCATTGGGTTATGAGTACACTGGACGGACTCGCCGGGAACATACTAGTTGGTATTATACCTATTATCAGATAGCAGTTCCCAGGTGACATGAGTACAGGTTAGTCCGTTGATCTGAGATCATCATTTGTCTCGTGTGAGTTCCCACTGTGCTTTGATTACTACCCTACCACGGCTCAAAGGAGTCGTGCAAACAGATTTTAGTTGGGTACTGTCCCGAGACACATGGAGGCAGTGAGTGGATCGTCGGGGATTCATCTCTCCCAGTATTGGGGGTTGATGTCGCGCGGTATATGGGTGGCCATCACCAGAAATCCTTGGCCAAGGAAGACGAGAATTACTGATTTGGATCAATAGTTTCTCAGTTGGTGATGCGCTTCATACCGACACGAAATATCGCGTTATTAGGGGTCTGACTTTATCCACCCCTAGACCCGATATACGATACTTATAGACGAACAGACCGGACTGTACGGAGATTGTCACGGACAGACTCAGTAGGGGTTCGGATGAGTTTGCTCGTCGGCCTTCCTTTCGCTCAATACCTGGGTAGCCGTTATGTACAGCTAGTGCCGCTGACGTGCTTGTGGTTAAACCCACTACTAGCGTATTGACGAGTCTTTAGAGTCCCACACAGAGGGTTTCCCTGGTTCTGGCGAAACGATGTAGTAGCCGTATTGGATACGTGCAGGGTTCCGATCGATTGATTTTACTATGTACCCGGACTTTTGATCGGACAGTTGAGAATACTAGCCGGCTCGGGTTTGAGCCGGATTATTAAATCAAGTGTTGATTTAATAATTTACGTATATGTATTTCGATATGTATATTCTAGTATTATGTTCTTTGTGTTATTCTATCTCTTCGGGTATTCGTATTTCAGTACAAACACAGGTCTGTATATACAGTAGAATGTAATCCGTATTTTTTGCAGATAACATTCTAGAAGGTAGACACCTCATTTTGGGTTTGACCATTTATTTTAAATGGATAATGAGGTGGAAAAGAAAGGATGGGGAGTATGGTGAGAACCATGCTTACATAGTGTGCACAAATGAATTATTAATTCATTTGTGCAAACTATTCAAGCATGGGTTGCATTTTATAATGGAAAGAAATGTTTTACAAAACAAAGCATGCTCATTTTCTCTCACATGGTTAGCTCATTTTGATGGATGGTTCATTTTCTTCACTTGAGCTTGCACTCTCACCATCATGCTTCACTCCCCTCTCTTGAGTTTTCATGAGTTCCTCCACCTTCAATCTCAACCTCCTCTCTACAATCTCATGAGTTGAGAATCAAGAGAGGAGGTGAGATAGATAAACACATGGATCCATTCACTACATCCTACGCACTCTAGATTAGCAACCTAGAGTCCCTAGTTGCTTCACTTGCTTATGGTATGGAGCTAAACCCATGAGCTACATCCCTCAGGTGGATCATCTTCGACGAAGGAAGACCGGCGGCCAAGTTCAACCAAGCACGCCTCAAGGAGCTAAGGAAGATGATGGAAGACTGAAGGACTTGGTTCGTTCGGTATAACCATCTATATCCTTATAGTTTATCTTTTATAGTTAGCTAGTATAGGTTTATGGTTCGATCTTGGGCAGGTTTTTGTTAGCGCCAAAAGTTTTAAACGCCCGTTTTTGTTCCGCACCGGCCACGGTAGATGGCCAGGGCGCTATAGGAAACCCAACACATATCCGTTGCACTCGATGTTATTTACATGAGCATTCAATGCATTGATGTGGTTTTCGTGTTGGATATAGTACCCCTAAGGCAATTATTGTAATTGCAGGCACGCGATTATAATAATTGAAGGAGGACCTATACAGGTAGAACAATCTTACTCGAAATGATAGTATGTTATTTGGTTTGCCTTTATCATTGATGTGTACATGTTTTACTTGTTATTACGTGTCGCTAATATATAATGATGAAGTCCGTATGATTCTTGCTTGACTACCAGCATTATGATGGCGATCATATACATGAGAGCTGGATAGTCTATAAGCACATCCTTAAATGTCTCTAGCCGTGGGAGTATCGAGACTGGGCATCGATATTCCGAAGTAGACTAGTGTATACGTTTCGATACCCCGACAAAGGGCAGTGAACGGTCTCACAAGCCATTGGTATTATGTCACCTAAGATAGTATACAAGTGCTCACTGAAGGTGAGTACATTGGACGAACTCGCCGAGAACTTCTAGATGGTATTATATCTATCGTTAGATGGAAGTTCCCGAGTGGCATTAGTACAGGTTAGTCTTTTGACCTGAGATCTTCATTTGTCTTGTGTGAGTTCCCACTGTACTTGATTACTATCCTACCACGGCTCAAAGGAGTCGAGCAAACAGGTTTTAGTTGGCTACAATCCCGAGCCATATAGAGGCAGCAAGTGATTGTTGGGGATTCGTCTCTCCTGATGTTAGGAGTCGATGTCGTGCTGTGTTCGGTTGGCCATCACCTTAAATCCGTGGCCACGGTAGATGAGATTTACTGATATGAGTTCAGTAGTTTCTTGGTTGGTGATGAGCTTAACTTCGACATGACTTATCGGGTTACTAGGGGTCTGACGTTTCCACCCCTTAAACCCATTATATGATACTTTTAGACGAAGAGACCGGACTGTACGGAGATTGTCACATTCAGTCTTAGTAGAGTACGGACGGTTTTGATTGTCGACCTCCCTTTCGACAGATACCTGGGTAGCCGTTACGTACAGCTAGTGCCGCTGACGTGCTTATGGTTTTTGGATTTATCCAGTAAATCACTGCCAGCGTATTGTCGAGTCTTTAGAGTCCCACACATAGGGTTTTTTCGATTCAGGCAATATGATATAAATGACGTATGTTGGTACATACAGGGTTTCCGATTAAATACGTGTATAGGCTATACAGACTTTAATCTGACGGTTGATAATACTAGCGGTATAGGATTAAGCCGGATTATTAAATCGTTTTGATTTAAATATATATATATATATATATATAGAGAGAGAGAGAGAGAGAGAGAGAATAATGGAGAAAAGAGGCCATAGGAGGGGATTACCTTCTATGGCGTCGAAAAAATACAATCTCCACAATTTTTCCCGACGATCGGCATCCAGCATCATTATCGTTATCATCTAAGATGTGCATACACCAAATTTCATGTGATTCCACCACTTTTTCACCGTTGAATTAACAATGTAAAAAGTTCTATTGTCGGTAAACCATTAATTTTGCACCAACTAAATCAACGGTGAAAAAATGGTATAATCACATGAAATTTGGTGTATCCACATCTTAGATGATAAAGATGGACATGATGTATACCGATCGTCAAAAAAAATGATGGAGGGTGCATTTTTCCCACGCCATAGGAGGAAATTCCCTCCTATGGCACCTTTCCTCCATTAACCTCATATATATATATATATATATATATTCTAGTATTATTTTTCACTATTCATTTTCTCTCTCTTGGCTATTCATATTTTTATACGAATACGCGTATATGTATTTTGATACGTATACCGGGTTGTATTTCGTATTTATACGGAATTTGTTCTAGAAGATGGACACTTTATTTCTTGATTTTTCTTTTAATGAAAATAAAAAATGAGGTGAAGGATGAGGTGTAAAGAAGTATGTAGAGATGTATGACTTGGTTTTTATATTGAAAATATCATTTGGATTTACTATTCTTTCATGGTTGCTAAAAAATAGCCATTCTTTCTACTTGGATTTTTTCTACTACACAAAAAAGACTTGGCCACTTTCTTCTGATGGCTTCTTCTTCTTCACTTCCTTCTCCTTCTTCTTGGTTGCTCACTTGAGCTTAGAAAAAGAGAAAAGATAGTGAAAGTATTCCTACATCCCCACTTTCTATTCGTAGCGAGCTTGGAGCGTCTGTTGCTTCACTTTGTGAAATCGGAGCTTGGATCGGTTCCCTCAAGTGAATCATCTTTGGCAAGGTCGGTCACTATTCGAGCTCGATCCGGACGGCATAAAAGGAGCTTGGAGGGGTCTTCCACGATTGGGTGGACATGCGTCGAAGGTCCATTCTCTAACCATTGCATGCTTGATTTGCTAGTTATAGTGTTTGGATCGATCGCTAGTTTTTAGTCTCTAGTTGCCTTCTCGATAATTTTCGTTTTCCTCTTCCGCATCGGTCACGGCCTCTGCTGTGAGGGCCCTAGGGACTTAAATTGGTATCAAATCCTC
This sequence comes from Agapanthus africanus, assembly GCA_030015575.1. Lineage (NCBI taxonomy): Eukaryota > Viridiplantae > Streptophyta > Magnoliopsida > Asparagales > Amaryllidaceae > Agapanthus > Agapanthus africanus. The sequence goes on along the minus strand of CM057338.1, from coordinate 821,089,657 downwards.
CCAAACATTCTAAACTAGCTCGCATGACCTCGGAATTCATCGCAATACTCATTTGAAAACTGCTGAAATTCAGCCCTTTTTTTCTGTCTGTACAGTGACATTTTGGTCTTTAAACTGAATTTTAATGAGTAAACTGTTGGATATAGTGCCCTCAGAGTCAATTATCGGATCACACGCCTGTGATTGCAATGATAGTGGGAGGACCTATACCGTTAGAACAGTCTTACTCAAGATGATAGTATGCTATCTGGTATATCTTTATCATCGTGTACTGTTTCAGGTGACCTTACAGGTCACTATTGCACGTTGATAGAGCCCTTAGGATTCTTGCTTGACGGCCAGCAGTATGATGGTGATCATATACGTGGGAGCTGGGGTCTATAAGCACATCCTTAAAAGGTCCCTAGTCGTGGGAGTTTCGAGACAGGGCATCGATACTCCAGAATAGACTAGTGTATACAGTCGAGACCCCGACGAGGGGCGGTGGCCGGTCTCACAAGCCACTGGTGTCAGTTGGTTCACCTAAGATGTATACAGGTGCTCATTGGGTTATGAGTACACTGGACAGGACTCGCCGGGAACATGCTAGTTGGTCTTATACCTGACGTCAGATAGCAGTTCCCTGGTGACATGTGTACATGTTAATTCAACGACCTGAGATCGTCATTTGTCTCGTGTGAGTTCCCACTGTACTTTGATTACTACCTTACCATGGCTCAAAGGAGTCGTGCAAACAGGTTTTAGTTGGGTACAGTCCCGAGCCACATGGAGGCAGTGAGCGGATCTGCAGGGGTTCGTCTCTCCCGGTATTGGGGGTGAGGTCGCGCTGTGTCTAGGAGAGCCATTACACAAAGCCCTCGACCGAGGCAGGAGATTTACTGGCAGGTATTCCAGTAGTATCTCAGGGTTTTCTGGGCTACACTCCGACACGACTTGTATCGCTTTTGAGGGTCTGACTTTTACCAACCCCCTAGGCCCGCCATGCGATGCTCATAGACGAACGGACCGGACTGTACGGATATTGTCACTGACAGGCTCAGTAGGGTGTCAGGATGAGTTCGCTCATCGACGTCCCTTTTGGTCAATAGCTGGTAGCCCGTTACGTATGGCTAATACCTCTGACGTGCTAGTGGTTAAATCCACAACCAAAGTATTGACGTGTCTTTAGAGTCCCCCACAGACCGTTTTCTCAAGTTTCGGGCGAAACGCTGTAGAGGCCGTATGGAGATATGGCAGGGTTCGATCTTATACGTGCGATATTGCACGGATCAAGATCGGACAGATAATACTAGCGGGCTTTGGTTTAAGCCGGATCCTAGTATTGTACAGTGTAGATTTTGTCTCATTGCATTTGTATTCGGTCGGACTACAAATGCGGGTATGTATATACAGTCGCGGGGTTTTCTTGTAATTTATTACGGGATTAGTTTTCTGAAGTTGCCAGTTTGCATTCCGTTTCAGCCAGTTTTCATTTCTTCCTTTCGTTGGCTGATAATTGATGGAGGGGCTAATTTGCAAGTATGCAAATTAGCAATTGTGGAGGGTTTATTTGTAAATGAGGGATTATGATGGATTAAGCATCTTTGCTTTTTCTTTCATCATTTCTTTTGCGTTAATTGAGAAAGGATGAGATATGAGTTGATTTTGATATTGATGTGAGACTTGCTTTTGGCTTATGGTCACCATTCCTTTTACTACACTCACCTCCCTTCATGGTTTTTGATATCCATCTCATTCTTATCACTTTGGCCGGCCATATATTTGAGAAGGGGAGAGGGAATTCATTTTGTGTGGGAATTTTACTTCATCTATTTTTTCCTTGCTTGCTAAAAATTCCTAACACATCTCCAAAGTTGATTTCTTCACCTCCATCAAAAAGGCAACTTCACAACCCCATGAGACAAACATTACTACACTTAGCCTACAGCATCCTTGGGCACGTCGACTCGCCAACTTCGTGCTCGAGTTGCCTCGGTCCAGAGGTGGGAGCCCGTAAAAGAACCCGGTGATGTGGTGCTCGTTCTGACGAGGAGATGAAGACCGGAGATTCCGCGAGGAGATCGGAGTGGAGGCCGAAGACCGAAGGACACGGATCGCTCGGTATAGCATTCTATCCCATCTCTTGTAAGCTAGCATTGGGTTAATGGTTACGATCCGGGTTTTAGGATGCGGTAGTGCCGGTTTAAAGTCAAGAAAAATTTTCGTTTCCGCATTTTGGTCTCGGATAGACGGCCAGGGCGCTACCGTAGTCCTACATGGTATCAGAGCCACGTCATTAACCTAGTCTAGCTTGCTCTAGCGTGTTTAGAACTTCGATCGAACAAAAATTCCGAAACCGCGTTTTCAAATGTGCAGTTTCTGTCAAAAATTTTCTGTTGTCAAAAAATTATTTGGTGTGCTGCAGAAAATCAGGCAGGGTTTTGTAGGAGCACTGTAGAAATTTGGTGACATGATTCAACATTATCGCCCCCAACCCCATTTTGGCCGCGGTTCCGCCGCTGTTCTAAGCCTTCACTGCACCAAATTTTTTCAGTAGGTTCCTGAGTTGGAAATGGGGTTTTTGGTATATACTTTTTGGGCCTAGATTTATTTTGAGTGCTACAGTTGTGCTTGGGGCCCACTTTGGGAATTTTGGTCGATCGAAAATTTTAAACATATTAGTTCATAGTATTTACATTATATCTGCGACCGTGAATGTCACTTGATCGGTAAATCCCGTCTAATTGCTATAGCTCTTTTAGACGGATTTGCGAACGTGATATTCACGTTGATGTTCTGTGTTGTGCTGTGATGTTGCAGATTTATCGTGGTGGATAGCCTGGATGCAATGTTAGTACAGTTTGTTTTATATGTACTTTTGATTTTGCGGGGTGAGCGTTCGACATGTGGACTGCCGTCACTGCCTGTTTGTATATTATTCTTTTGGGGCACGACCGGGCTGAGGTCGATGTACCCGTTGTATGTATATTTTTACTTTCTGTACTAGGATTACCCCACGGAGGGGTGTACGGGTAGCCGGGTTCTAGAGGGCAACGGGCCCGCATCTCATGGCGTTGAGACGGAGGGGGCTTCACTCTAGAATTGGCGGGCTATTCGCCGCACTCGTAGGGGGTACAGGTTGACCTAGGAGGGGTGCCCAAGTTACCGGATTCCGTAAAGTGCTGGGTGGTCCATTCACGTTGTTGAAGGGGGCTGCCTCACTTCAAGTTTTGGCGGGTAACTTGCCACGCCCGTAGGGGTCTAGGATTTCATTGCACAGGCTATCCACACGACCAGGGGAACGTCGGGTTTCAGTAGTGGCTCTATGAAACCCGGGGATCCCAGATATCTGTATTGTTCTGTGATGCTTATTACTTTTCTGTGATGTTGCATTTTATCACGCCTTGAGCGAATATTATATATTGATATATATACTAGTAGATGTTGTATATGTTTTGCATCAGCGCTAGTCCAGTCCCCGCTCTGTCGTTAGTTAAGTAACCTAACGGGTGATGACGGGACCCAGTGGCGAATGCGGATGGCATATACGTACATCATTATTTTCGTTCTTTATTGGTGTGATCAATTGATGGGACTGCATTGATTCGGATCAATGCAAGATAAACAAACCTATTGTAACACTTTGAATTTCCGTTAGAATGTTCTTCGTGATAATTAGTAATTGTACGTGTTATTATATATGTGTTTAGGATTATTAGTTATAAATTAGTCGTGTTTACCCTAATTGGGAATTTTCTTGTGTTAGTGCACACATGCACACTTAGCATAATTTTCCTTGACCTAGGTTAAAGTGTTAGCCATTCTTTCCTTGCATGTTTCCTTGTTAATTCCCCACCCTTTAATCAAAACAAAACCCCTTTTTGAATTCTAAAATCCAAATAAACAAATGAGGCATGGTGGTTAGGTGAGAACTTGACTTTTGACCCCTTTTTCTTTCTCTCTTCTCTCTCTTCTCCTCATTTCTGAATCCAGCAGAAATTCAGCAGCAAAACCCTAGCTTTTCTTCACTTTTCCCTCTCCTTTTCACTTCTCTTTGATCTCTACACAAAATCCTACACAAAAACCACTCTTTTCCTTCACAAAACATTAGGAAAAATGAGTTTTTGAGATGATTGGAGGCAAATCTGCATACTTGAAGGAGGAGCTGGAATGTTTGGTGTTTCATAGGGTCTTTTGAAGGTATAAATCTCACTCCTAGCACCCTATCTCCATAACTTGAATGTTTAGTTTCAAAATGTCACCTTTTGTGCAACTTTAGTGCTATTGAAGGGATTTAGTGATGATATGTTAAAATTTATGTTGTTGTGGCTTGATTAGCTTGGTAATGAGTTGTTAGTGTGATTCTAGACTTGGGTTTGCTTCAGATTTTAGGAAAATACCATAAAGTTTCAAATTAGTGCAAAAGTGGGGTTTTTAACTAGAAATAGGGTTCTGTTAGATCTGCTGCTCTCCGAGATATTTCAGAGTGAAACTAGATTTTACTGTAGCATGTATGGGGGGTATCGAGTGCACACACCAAACCTGGGAGCCCAATTCCCAAGTGAGGCCGCCGGAATATTCGTTCTGGCCGCAATTTGCGGCCAGATGGGTGAGATGGGGGTTGGGGTTTGGTCCACTGGCGTTTGCTGCTATGTGGAGTATTTTGGTATATATATTTTTATAATATCTGTACTGTATCAAAATCTGGAGTAGAATACCCTTTTTCCCGTATTTTTAATCTTTCACGACACGCGTGATACGTGTGTGTGTGGGTTTGGGGTTTCTGCGTATCGCGCTGCGTCGGAGTGGCTTCAGGCGCCTAATCACACGTTTTAGCGTATCGCGCACACGCGCGCTTGGTTTGCGACACGGGTTTCTAGTTGACTTTAAATGTCGTGTTTGTACGGTTTTGAGCTTATGAGTGATATGTTGTGAAATTATAGGATTCGCAGGCGAGTGCGACGGGCGCCGCGAAGGAGGGGAACAAGTCGTCGGCTATACCTAGCGAGAGACTACGGTGAGTAGATTTAACATCTATGGGGATATCGCCCGCATGGCGTTCTACGTCAGGGCTGATAGGATCTTATAGCTACATTTCCATAAATTGACTGTTCATGGCTACTAATTAGTGCATACCACATTCCCTGATGTATGTATATAAACTAGAATTGATAGAACACCGCACTCTTACTAACGGTTCATGTTGCACGAGCACTATCCTGCATGTTACACACACACCGTTAGTAATTGCCATGACACTCACACTGTAGAATTCGCATCGGATCATTATGTAGTAGCTCATCTTTATGTAACTTGACATGATATTCATACTTGATGCATAAATCACATCGGATCATTATGTAGTAGCTCATCTTTATGTGACTTGACATGATATTCATACTTGATGCATATATCACATCGGATCATTATGTAGTAGCTCATCTTTATGTGACTTGACATGATGTTCATACTTGATGCATATATCACATCGGATCATTATGTTGTAGCTCATCTTTATGTGACTTGACATGATATTCATACTTGATGCATATATCACATCGGATCATTATGTTGTAGCTCATCTTTATGTGACTTGACATGATATTCACACTTGATGCACATATCATATCGGATCATTGACTTGCATATTGTTTTGGATTATATGTGATTTCTGGATTTGGGAACCGTGGCTATTTCAAATATGTAATCATTTAAAAACCCGGTTCCCTTGATATGATATTTCAGTGCGTCCACCATGTGTTTCCTCGGTGCTAGAGTGATATATGTGAACCCGAATCAAGGAGATGGATGAGGCCGATTACGGGTACATGGTGGACCCGGTATGGTACCCCGGGGCGAGAACGGTTTCGCTGTGTAGTAGACGGTGAGCCTGGCAGAGGGACTACTACCTACCGGTGATTGGTTGGACCTAACAGTTATCCGGAGGATACTGATCAGAGTCGATAGATGGATGAGGGGTGATCCGTACTGCCGGGGCCGAGGGCCGATACCGCAGACGGAGCCAGTGGGCTGACCCGGACTGACGGGGCCCGATGGATGAGGATTTGCGTGTCGATGCTGGACACGAGTATTTATGATATTTGGGTGCCGATGTTGGGCACTCGGGATTCTCAGAGATTTACAGGATTTGAGGGCCGATGAGGGTGCCGGCGCCTAAGCTATTTGGGGGATCTGGGTGCATTGATAGACACCGATTATATTTTCCACGTTGACATTCCGTGTAGATGTTATATTGCCCATGCTCAGCATTTATTATTGTACCTCATCCTGTAGTTATATTACCTGATAGAGCACTTGCATGATTATTGCACATACTGCTTATCACATATTGATATCATCTGTTGGCATATGATAGAGTAGCGCAGTACGTGCATGCTCGCGATTACCTTTATATGTTATCTCTATTCACGAGTTGGCAACTCACCCCCGTTGTGCCACAGTGTTTGCAGGTTGCCCTTCGGAGTAGTCGCGGCAGGCCGCGTTTCGCATCTTTTGACACAGATACCCCCATAGTTGGTGTACTAGCTCTTTTGCTGATAGGTGGGTTTTGTGCGGTATCTGTTTATCTTTCAGTTATGTATATTGTTGTATCTAGTATTCTCCATCTACCATGTATGTATTTGACTTAGAGACAGTGTGACGACGATGATGTATATTACTTGTATTCTGGTGTCGAGCTCGTTGTGAGCCGACTGTACTTGCAGTTTATTCTATCTGTGATATTCCCACTTGTGGATCTTGATCTTCGCTACGGCGTCGTATATTGTTATCTTGGTGATTGTTTACTTAGATTTCTCAACATGTTAGTAAGTGCTTTCATTTAAAACTTATAACACTCTATACTTTTATTGGTTTGATTTCTGGGTTTTCGGTTCACTTAGTCGCGTTACGCCTGTAGACGTTACGTGGTTAAGTGCCGGTCACGGGCCAAACTTTGGGTCGTGACACCTATTCTGATGTTGTTGGAACATTTTTCAAAAAGCTGTTATTGCAAGGACGTTCTCTTTTGTTTTGCACAGTGGTAGTTATGAATATCCAGCACCTCAGTCGACGAGGCAAGGGCCGAGATCCCTTCACCGGGAGTGACCCCTTGAACAGAAGTTTGCGTCAGGGTAATAACTTCACTATAGTCGATTGCCTTTTGCTTTGCATCGTGGTATTCAGTTGGAATATCCTGCACCTCATTCTACGGGGAAAGAGCCGAGATCCCTTCACCGGGAGTGACCTCTTTAGCAAAGGTTTTCGTCACTATATTTTTATAAAAAGCTATGCAGTTCCTTCAACGATATCAAGTTCATTACGTTAAAGGTTTTTCGCCAAAAAACCAGCCGTAGCCCTCCGTCATTTCAGATTGGTATTGCTTAGTATTCGTGCTGCGTATGTCGTGCTTAGCCGAGACGTAGTGTTCGGTAGCTATGTAGTGCTTTTCTGTTGCATGGATATGAGATTGGTTAGGACAGTCGTACGGTCATTTTGGCTCAGTCAAGGACTCGTGCGGGTGGGTCTAATGCAATCAAGATAATGACGGGTTGAACTTGACTAGGATCCTTTGATATGTTGGCTCAGTCAAGGTCACTTGGGTCCTGGGGTAAAAATCACATCGGGAGTTTCTAAAGAAACTGAAACTTGCCAGATATGCGCATACCTTCTGGAGTGTGATAACGTGAGTGGATTCCTTCACGTTATCATGCGATGATAGTTGGATCCCGATTCCCACTGATGAGTTAGTTTACTCCTCGGGTGATCCCGACTAATTCTTCTTTCAGGTTTGGAGGAGAATTTGGCGTTACAGTAGGAGGTTTCCTGATTGGATAAAGTGATAACCATTCTGATCTAGATTAGAGTGCACGCTGAGTGTTTTTTTCTCTCTCTCTTTGGCAGCGGCCATGGCCCGACCCTTGACTATGACTCAGTGACCAAGATTAACCGAACCTTCTTAAAACACTGGCTTTTGGATTGTCAGAGTTGCATACCTTATTGCCACTCCTACTTTTACCCTTTTCTCCAGAACACCCCATATTACTACGAACGTCCACTTCCATTGGACAAAACCATCGTATGGTTATATACGAACTCGAAGGAATTTATTCGAGGATGGTTTTCGGTTCTGGAGAAAACGAATAGGACTATTCAGTTGTCTTTTCCTTTTACCTTCTCTCAGGCTGCGAGTGCTCCTTGGATTGGGGGATAGTACACTCGTTACGCCTATTGGATAGTCTTCTTCCAAACCTTAGGATGGTGCCGAACGGTAGGGAATGAAGAAAGCCGATTAGCCTAAGTGTGGTGTACAAAAGGTAATAAGTTAAGATAAATAAAGGGATTAGAAGGAGGGCAAACTAAATTGCGACTGCTTTTCACGACCAAACCAGGTATTTCATTACCACTCCCACTTCACCTTTGTATATCTCTAGGACACTCCGTATCACTGCAAAGATCCACAGTTTATTAGATATTCCATCGTATGGTTATATACGAACTCGAAAGGAACTTGTTCCAGTTTGGGGATGGATTCTGGTTCAGGAGAAATAGGAATAAGGTTTATTCGGTTGTCTTTTATCTTCACCTTCTCTCGCATTGCGAGTGCTCCTAGGATTAGGACAGTACACCCATTATTCTTATTGGATAGTCTTCTTCCAAACCATAGGCTGGTGCCGAACGGTAGGGAAGGAAGAAAACCATTTGGCCTAAAGGGGTGTACAGAAGGTAATGACTAAAAACATATAAAGGGATTTGGAGAGATGGCAAAGAAATATACGGTTACAGTTGTGAATCTGATAATGGAAGAGGAATTACTAGGAATACCCGGATACCCCATCGAAACATTTCAATGTTTCAGTTTCACTGTGTACTGTTAAAAGAAAACTGATTTCCCAATTAGACACTTGCTCCAGGGTATGTATTTACCAGGTATAATTCTCACATCTGTATGGTTTTACAGATGATGAGTGGGGTAAGTTATTGGGAATTAGGTGATCATCCTCATTATATCGGAATTCGTTGTAATTGGTGATATTTGAGGAAATCGCCTGGGTAGTTTGCCGGATGGCAAATATTTGGTTTTGAATATCCGCTGTTATGCACCAATTTCAAATTGATATATCTGTACGTCTACTTTTATAGAGTGAGATATAACTTTTTGAAATTATGTCGATAACATTTACCTATATCAGTGAATGGTTAGGTAAGGAGCATTAAACAGCGGTGTAATTCTTCTTAACCATAAGTACAGTTTTCAACCTACAACACACAAGAAATGAGTTATTAGACTCAAGGGACTTATACAGAGTATTGTATGTTGTCCAGTGTCCGTTAGGACAGAGGGGTTGGTCTTCGTACTATATTCGGTTTACTTATGACTTCTCCAGTTCTTAGACATGTGTTTCGTAGAAATGCAAGGTCCAAGTTTTGAGAAGTTATAGGTATAAGAATAGAGTAGAGAACCAGGTATTGCAAGTATCAGGATTCTTCAAGGTGATCGAAGATGTAGATACTTGTGTAGGGTATTCAGTTGATAGTAATGATTAAGAGAACTTGCTTCTCTTTCAGGTTACTCATAATTGGAAGCACTCCTAAGTTGAGTAATGCTGATCGGCTTCTTTCCATTTAGTTGACATGCACTGGAGACAGCTGCATGATTTGAATCTGGTTTCAATTAAATCAGTGCCTCTGTTTCTGTATTGGATATAGAACAGTTCATATCTTAACGATGTTAAGCTACGGGGAGTTATCCGGTTTATGCCTAAAACCAGACTCCGGATAACTCAAGGCACGTTTCTGTAATGGCTGTTTGTGGGTTGACCCGGGCTATGACGAGGGTTGATTTTCTACCATCTGGAAGATCAATAGTGATATTGTTCTAGACTCGCCACAGTTTTAATAAAAATGGATTTTTTCAGAAAACAATAGTGGGAGTATGGTAGAACTGGAAGTGATTCCAGAACTGCAAACGATTACTGAAAATTTGATAAGAACCTAAAGATTCAATCTGGTTTGACATTCCATTAGCCACTCCGCAGATATGGTGGGTAACCTCAGCCACTCGAGAGGTGCTTCGGTATGCTCAAAGACGGTGACAGGGAGGTTCTTGTTTACCCAGACTTGCTATTGCTGTTGTTCCAGACTATGAGACCCGGCAGGAGGATGAGTATAGCGTCATTATAAACTAGCTTTAGAAGTGTACGTGTATATGACTCTGCCAGAGGGTTGTCGTAGTCAGTAGGAGCAGCGGAAGTATAGTGGACAAGTGGCTTATGTCTATTTATAGGCTAAAGCAGATATAGCGGAGATAGATCATCTATTTCTGATGTGACAATCATAGGTTTGACTTCATCAGAATAGGGGATGGATCTGTTAGGAAGGTAGTAGGGTGTGATGTCCTGGTATTTGGATGACATACACAGAGTAGGAAGTGAAATTCCTATACTACGATCGGTTATACTTTGGTTGTCACACAGTAGTTTCTCCATATAGGATATGGATTTTGTATCAGACATTCTGGTTACTAGATTTATGGTTTTAGATCTAGATTTGGGTAGTTTCCCAATCTGGGTACTTAGACAGCATTCTAAAGGTGATTTAGAATGAACGACTCCTGGCATGGTAGTATACCTGCAGGTGATGGAGTCACCCTCTCTAAAGGTGTCTTACAGACTAAAGGGGAGAGGGATGTGCATGATTGGCGGATCACTTGCTTAGGCAATTGAGTCAATCATGAGATGTCAAGTACCACGCCAGATGTTTTTACACTAGATGCAATAAGGTGATATTGATCCAATCCTGGAGAAACGATCGGAAGCAGTTTTAGAACATAAGTGGATGTTCTAGGGATTTGATAACGACAGCCTTTTTCGGGAGACAGTTATCATTCCAGGCTTCCAAGGTGACCTGGATGACAGAGTGACTATCAGAGTTATAGTTTTCCCTCTGACGAGGGGCAGTATTTTGGACAGGTGGTCCAAGGGGATACTGAGGGAGGCATGGCGCAGGATACTGATTAAGTTCAGTTGACGATACAGTCTAAGAAGTTTGGATTTGGAGTTCATTTATGATCTAGGTCCCATCAGATATCCAGACATATTCTAAGACGGTTATTGCTCATTTCGGGAGATGGTTTTCTCCGCGAACTTGAGATAAAGAGAGACATAGAAAGAAACATCAAAGCGGATCCACTCACTGAGGCTATTCCTCGGACGCATTAGTTTCGCAAACGGGTTTTGTGGGACTGATTAGTAGAGGAGTTGGTTGTTCGGTATCACACGGGCTGTGAGTATACGACATCGCAATAATTAGCCTTGAGTGCAAATGGGAGATTGTTGGATATAGTGCCCTCAGAGTCAATTATTGGATCACACGCCTGTGATTGCAATGATTGAGGGAGGTCCTATACCGTTAGAACAGTCTTACTCAAGATGATAGTATGCTATCTGGTTTATCTTTATCATCGTGTACTATTTCAGGTGACCTTACAGGTCACTATTGCACGTTGATAGAGCCCTTAGGATTCTTGCTTGACGGCCAGCAGTATGATGGCGATCATATACGTGGGAGCTGGGGTCTATAAGCACATCCTTAAAAGGTCCCTAGTTGTGGGAGTTTCGAGACAGGGCATCGATACTCCAGAATAGACTAGTGTATACAGTCGAGACTCCGACGAGGGGCGGTGGCCGGTCTCACAAGCCACTGGTGTTAGTTGGTTCACCTAAGATGTATACAGGTGCTCATTGGGTTATGAGTACACCGGACAGGACTCGCCGGGAACATGCCAGTTGGTCTTATACCTGACGTCAGATAGCAGTTCCCTGGTGACATGTGTACATGTTAATTCATCAACCTGAGATCGTCATTTGTCTCGTGTGAGTTCCCACTGTACTTTGATTACTACCCTACCACGGCTCAAAGGAGTCGTGCAAACAGGTTTTAGTTGGGTACAGTCCTGAGCCACATGGAGGCAGTGAGCGGATCTGCAGGGGTTCGTCTCTCCCGGTATTGGGGGTGAGGTCGCGCTATGTCTAGGAGAGCCATTACACAAAGCCCTCGGCCGAGGCAGGAGATTTACTGGTAGGTATTCCAGTAGTATCTCAGGGTTTTCTGGGCTACACTCCGACACGACTTGTATCGCTTTTGGGGGTCTGACTTTTACCAACCCCCTAGGCCCGCCATGCGATGCTCATAGACGAACGGACCGGACTGTACGGATATTGTCACTGACAGGCTCTGTAGGGTGTCAGGATGAGTTCGCTCATCGACGTCCCTTTTGGTCAATACCTAGTAGCCCGTTACGTATGGCTAATATCTCTGACGTGCTAGTGGTTAAATCCACAACCAAAGTATTGACGAGTCTATAGAGTCCCCCACAGACCGTTTTCTCAAGTTTCGGGCGAAACGCTGTAGAGGCCGTATGGAGATATGGCAGGGTTCGATCTTATACGTGCGGTATTGCACGGATCAAGATCGGACGGATAATACTAGCGGGCTTTGGTTTAAGCCGGATCCTAGTATTGTACAGTGTAGATTTTGTCTCATTGCATTTGTATTCGGTCGGAATACAAATGCGGATATGTATATACAGTCGCGGGGTTTTCCTGTAATTTATTACGGGATTAGTTTTCTGAAGTTGCCAGTTTGCATTCCGTTTCAGCCAGTTTTCCTTTCTTCCTTTCGTTGGCTGATAATTGATGGAGGGGCTAATTTGCAAGTATGCAAATTAGCAATTGTGGAGGGTTTATTTGTAAATGAGGGATTATGATGGATTAAGCATCTTTGCTTTTTCTTTCATCATTTCTTTTGGATTAATTGAGAAAGGATGAGATATGAGTTGATATTGATATTGATGTGAGACTTGCTTTTGGCTTATGGTCACCATTCCTTTTACTACACTCACCTCCCTTCATGGTTTTTGATATCCATCTCATTCTTATCACTTTGGCCGGCCACATCTTTGAGAAGGGGAGAGGGAATTCATTTGGTGTGGGAATTTTACTTCATCTCATTTTTCCTTGCTTGCTAAAAATTCCTAACACATCTCCAAAGTTGATTTCTTCACCTCCATCAAAAAGGCAACTTCACAACCCCATGAGACAAACATTACTACACTTAGCCTACAGCATCCTTGGGCACGTCGACTCGCCAACTTCGTGCTCGAGTTGCCTCGGTCTAGAGGTGGGAGCCCCTAAAAGAACCCGGCGATATGGTGCCCGTTCCGACGAGGAGATGAAGACCGGAGATTCCGCGAGGAGATCGGAGTGGAGGCCGAAGACCGAAGGACACGGATCGCTCGATATAGCATTCTATCCCATCTCTTGTAAGCTAGCATTAGGTTAATGGTTACGATCCGGGTTTTAGGATGCGGTAGTGCCGGTTTAAAGTCAAGAAAAATTTTCGTTTCCGCATTTTGGCCTCGGATAGACGGCCGGGGCGCTACCGTAGTCCTACATAAACTCGATGCCCGGAGCTCTCGTTTTAGAACGGGGACTCTGTAGGGTATTGAGGGTGACCCGTAGAGTCTCGGGAAACCATTTTCAAAGTCGTTTTTCAAAAAATGGTTGCTGATTTGGGGGGCTAAAAACTGCTGCTGTTTTTGTTTAATTATCGGTCCTAATCTATTGTTTTGCATTGTATCTGACTCTTTGTTCGAACCAGGACCCATGGTAGGGATCGAGGGTACCCCAGGGAGTTCCCAGAGGGCTTAAAGTAGGCAAAATGATGGATTTTCGGACGTCGGAGTGCACTTGATTTTCGTCGTTTGGAATTTTGAGTGTGAGGTTCGCTTGTGATGAATTCTATGATCATGATTTCCGTATTAGTGTATATGTGTTGTTGAATGTCGTCTAATTGCTATATGCTCAGTTAGACGAGATTGCACACTTGTTTCGGTTACTTGTTTATGTGGTTATATATATCTTGATTATGGTTTAGTCGGATTGTTGTGTTGGATAGCCCCTCGTCTGTTGCTTGTACAGTTATGATTTATTTTGTTGTATTCATTTGTTCGGGACGAGCTCCAACTTGTGGCCGCCATTTCCGTATTATGTATATTCTTTTATTAGGGCTCGACCAGGATGCGGTCGATGTCACCGTTGTATATATTTCGTTTCTATACTAGGATTAACCCAAGAGAAGTGCTCGAGTAGCCAGGTTCTAGTGTGCAGCAGGTGGTCATTTTATGGAGTTGAGACCGAGCCGCCTCGCTCTAGAATTGGCAGGTTTCTCGCCGCACTTTTAGGGGTTATAGGATTCGACCCGCGGAAGGGTGCACAAATTACCAGATTGTAGAAAGCGACGGGTGGCCGACTCATTTCATTGACGGCGTGTTACCCAGTTTCTAGATTTGGCAGGTGGCTTTCCGCACTCGTAGGGGTCTAGGATCGACTTTGTATGGGCTATCCAAACAACTAAGGAACACCGCGTCTCATTTGCAGCTCAAATGAAACACGGCGCTCCTAGTTTATTAGCTATTCCATATTGTTGTTCGCATGCCTATGATGATTACTATCTGCCTGTGATGACTGTTATTTGCCTGTGATATATATATATATATATATATTATATTTAGTAGAAACTTCTATATGTTTTGCATTCGCGATAGCCCTGTCCCCGACCTGCCGTAAGTTAAGTAACCTTACAGTGAAGATCCGGGACCCCGTGGCGAATGCGGATGGCATATAAAATCATGCTATTTTGGTTGTTTCTGGTGTGGCTTAGAAACTATATTTGATGGGAATGCATTATATCTTTAATGTAAGGAAAACAAACATATTTGATGTTGTCGTAACCAATTTTTAAAACTACCCGGTTTTCTTCAAATCCATTGTCATGTTCTTTTGCTTTGTATTGAAGTATTCGGTTAGGAATATTCGGCACCTCATTCTATGAGGAAAGAGCATTGATCCCTTCACGGGGAGTTTGCTCTTAAGAAAAGGTTTATGTTACTAGTTTTAAAATGCAGAGTCTAAACCATTCCATTTCAAAGCCACTCGAGTTCCTTCAACGATATCAAGTTCATTACGTTAAAGGTTTTTCGCCAAAACCAGCCATAGCCCTCCGTCGTTTCAGATGAGTGTCAACTAGTATTCATGCTATGTGTTTTGACTTTCGCCAATGCATAGTGTTTGGTAGCTAGAGGACACTTGTCTGTAGTATAGATAGATGCATTTGTTAGTTGTATGTATGCCCTAGAGGCCAGTATTGTACATATGATGTATATTATATTGGATGCTTGGACATATATAGAGATGACTTTCTTGCTCGATATAATAGTATGTTATCTGGTTGCTCTTTATCTTAACATGTATACTTGTCTCTTTATACTGTCTTAGAGTTACATGTTGGTAAAGCCCTTAGGATGTGTACTTGACTACCTGGACTATGATGCGGATCATACTATTGGGGACATGGTAGTCCATAAGTACATCCTTCAAGGTCCCTAGTCGTGGGTATATCGAGACAGGGCATCGATATACCAGTGTAGACTAGCGTATACGGGTGCTCAGTGGAGACTGGGTACACTGGACGGCCTCGACCCATGAGATGGGCGATGGATGATCCCATATCCATTGGTGTTTGACATCAGAGATCGTATACGGGTGCTCAGTGGAGACTGGGTACACTGGACGGACTCGCCGAGAACTCCCAGATGGTATTATACCTCACGTCAGATGGCAGTTCTCAGGTGACACTTGTGCAGGTTAGTCTGTAGACCCGAGATCGTCATAGAGTCTTGTGTGATTCCCACTGTGCTTTGATTTCCACCTTACCACGTCCATGAGGGCGTGCAAAACGGTGGTTTTTGGGTACAGTCCCGAGTCACATGGAGGCAATGAGCGATAGGAGGGGTTTCGTCTCTCCCGGTATTGGGGGTTGATGTTGCGCTGTGCTCGATTGGCCGTAACAGGGAAGTCCCTGACCAGGGCTGATTGGAGATTTACTAGTAAGTGTTACCAGTAGTTTCTCGACCCGTTATGAGCCTCACATCGGCACGACTTATCAGTTATTGGGGTATGACGTTTACCACCCCTAGACTTGATATGCGACATATCAGACGAGGAGACTGGACTGCACGGTATTGTTGCCGGTTGGCTCGACGGGAGTTGTAGCAAGTTCGCTTGTTCTCTTCTGATCGTTCAATACCCGGGTGGCCGTTACGTTTAGCTGACCTCTTGCGGCTTGGGGGTGCTTGATATGATCATCACCCACTGCCGGCGTATTGACGAGTCTTAGAGTCCCACAAAGGAGTTACCTAGTCCAGGAGAAACGTTGTGGTGCGCGTATGCGATATGCGCATGGACCCGATTAAAATGCGCGTATAGGATACCGTATATTGATCGGGCGGCTTGCTTTTGGTGGGGTCATATGTGATATGGCCGGATTGATAAATCAAGTGTTGATTTATCATTTAACCATTAGTTTTCTCACTTAAAATCTTTTCTTGTACATGATGGATGTATGCATGCATGTATGCTTTCTTTCTTTTAGTTTCATGCACATATGGATGTGCATACATACATACATACATACATCATCTATCATGGTTGATTACACATGGAAAATGGTGGCAATATAAGACTCACACCATGGATTAAATATATGGATAATTATTTAATTTGTGTTAAAAACAAAATGGAAAAAGAAAGGATAATTCATGGCTAGTTTCTACATCCTTCTTAAACCTAACCATGCTCACCTACTCCTAACCATGAGTTAACCTTCTCTATGTATTTTAAACTCAAGTTAAATAATATCTTTATCAACTAACCATGGTTTGAGATGAGGATAAGAAAATATATATAGATATATTTTCTTTTTCTTGATAAGAGTTATCTTTTTCACTCTTATTAAAAAGTATAGCCATCATCTTCTTCCTCCTTCTTCACTTGCTCTCTAGACTTTTGTAGTGAGCAAATTAGATAACAAGATTGGATTTTGAAGTGAGAATAAGAACCACAACATCATTCTACACAAGTTTAGCCCACTTGTTTAGAGTGTTATCTTCATTTCTTCTTTTGAAAAGTGAAGTTGCAAGCTTGGACTAGGAGCTTCGGGTGGATCGTCGTGGACACTAGGAGACTTCAAGTGAACCCTCCTCCAACCTTCAAGTGGCCAAGGAGTCTAGCGTAGGGAGCAACAAAGGTTGTACTCTCAAAACCCTACATTTCTTTCATGTGATGATGTGTAGTTTTTTGTAACCCTAATTTTTCTAGGATCGATCCTTTGTATATTAACTTAGCACCCTAAAAATTCAATGTTTGGTACATGTGATGCTTCCAAACCCTTCATGAGGTGCTAGGCTAACCCAACATTGGTATCAGATCCGACCTAGAACATTAGGCGACACTTTAGCGAAGTTAAAACTTCGATCGAACCGAAAAATTACGGATTTTTGTGCTCTCTGGACATTTTTTCAAAACTGTTGTTTTTCAGAATTAAAAATATGTAAAAATTACAGCAGGTAAATATAAGAATTACTGTAAAATTCGATGCAGTGAACAGTCTTTCTTGCCGCGGAAACGCGGCCTAAGCTTGCTTGGGCCGCGGTTCCGCGGCCGTGCACATCAATCACTGCATGAATTTTATACAGTAATGCGTGTTTCTGCTTGTATAATTTTTAGGGTATTTTTAATCTGAATTGTGTGCTGTTTGTTCTGGAGATGGTTTTGGACTCGTCGATTCGATCGGAATTTTCATTTCGTGACTATTCCGGATAAATTAGAATGTATTGAAGTGCTTGAACGAGTATCATTTGCTCACTTTTCACGGGGTTTAAAATCTTTCAGAAATATGTGCAAGTTTGTTTGTGGTGGACCCTCTAGAAGAAAACAAACCTTAACTCGATTATGTGACCGTCTTGAACTGCTTTTTGAACCTTAGGGTTTGGGGCAGTACGGCGTGCCACATGTGAGGCGTTGGATTGACCCTTCTACGGCTGGACCGCTACCACTGTGTCACACTCCGGGTTTTTGAACTCCGCTCAAGTGTTGAGCTTTAGCGAATCTTGGGTATTTGATCGTTCGTTCAAAAACTTTAATACCGTCTATTTATATGGAATGTGATGCAATATCTGGAATTCATATAGTTGGACATGAAATACGAAGTATGTGATATTTCGCATTTACGATGTCTAAAGAGAATGCGGATTCCAAATATTGCAGTTTTACACTTTCTTTTCTGTGACCGTAAGTGTAGTATGTCGATATCGCCGGTTTCGTTGCTATACATCAACGACAATTGGGGTACGCATACTTACTTATGTTGATGATATATGATATTATGTGTTAATGAGATATGATGTGCAGGATTATCGCAATTGAATAGCCGGGGGTTTTTATGTGAGATGAGAGTTTTATATTTTCATTCATGTAAATTCAAATGTAATGTAATATTCTTTTATTTGGGGCACTTCCGGGTTGAGGTTGATGCCACCAGTGTAGTATATTATTTACTTTTCCGCATTAGGATGGACCCAAGGAGGGGAGCACGGGTGACCGGGTTCTGGGGTTCAGTGGGAGGCCATCTCGAGGAGTCGAGACCGGGTCTCCTAAACTCCAGAATTGGTAGGGTCGCTTGCCGCTCTCGTAGGGGTACAGGGTGTGGGCGTGGCTATTCATCGCGACTGTGGAATCCGTATTTTCTATTATTGGCTAAGTACTAAATACGGACGTCCTAGTATATCCCACATTATATCTATGTTTCTGCTGCGATATCTGTGATGTGATCATTTGATATGTTCTGATGGATACAGTATATAGTATATATGATATATTATATAGACGTTACTAGCCCTGCCCTGCTCTGTCGTTAGTTACCTAACCTAACGGTGCACGAGGGGACATCGAGGCGAATGCGGATGGCATAAGTGTACGTCGTATTTATCTGTGATGTTTAGGTGACTTAAATGATGGGACTTCATTAATGTGATTAATGAAAGAAAAGAAACCTAAAAGATGTTGTAGAATCAAAATTTTAAATAAAAGGGTAGCTACAGTTTTGCTTTGCATAGTGGTATATATGATATACCCTGCACCTTATTCGATGGGGAAAGAGCCGAGATCCTTTCACCATGAGTGACCTCTTTAGCAAAACTGGCAGATGCTACAACACTCGGTTTGACTTTTGACTTCTTTTGGAGTTTTGCTTTGCACAGTGATATATATGATATATCCCGCACCTTATTCGATGAGGAAAGAGCCGAGATCCCTTCACCGGGAGTGACCTCTTTAGCAAAACTAATGAAAGCCTCAAAATCACTCCATTTCAAAATTTCACTTGATTCTACAACGATATCAAGTTCATTACGCTTATGGTTTTCTGAAAAACCTGCGTAGCCCTCCGTCATTTCAGATAGATATTATTTAGTATTCGTGCTATGTTTGTTGACTTAGTCAAGGCGTAGTGTACGGTAGCTAAATAGTGTTTATCTGTTACAACATGAGATGTGATTGGATTAGGGTATTCACACGGCCTTGTTGACTCAGTCAAGGGTCGTACGGGTGGGTTTAATTCAATCGAGAAATGTACGGGTTGAACTTGACTTGCGATTTATGGTTTGTTGACTTAGTCAAGGTCATAGATCGCTAGGGGCAAAAGCATTATCGGGAATTTCAAGTGTTGAAATTTGCAATGAGATTGCATACCTTCTATGAGATAGTTGGATCCCGATACCCACTGCAAGTAATTGTTACTCTTGGGAGAGTTTTACACAGGACAATTAGCCGATCAAGTAGGTGTCTAGAAAGGTGTCAACGGGGTTACGCCTATGGGAAAACGAGGTTTACTTTAATTAGGTCCGTGCGAAAGCACGGGGAACCTCCCTCAAAGTACCGACACTAGCCTGGCTGAAAGATCGACGAAGTTGTAAGGTGTAATTAATCCCGGCTAGTCTTTCCTTTTAGGGTTTGAAGGAAGATTTGATAAAAACCAGTGGGAGCCATCCTGATTAGATAAGATAATAACCAATCTGATCTTGCAAGAGCATACGCTAAAGTGTTTTCTTCTCTCTCTCTCCAGGTAGCGACTATGTCATGCCCTAATCAAAATAATAATATGGATGTATTGACCGAACCCGCATGTTATACTGTGCAGGGGAATGTTGGAACCGTTCTATCTTATAAGTGTTATAAGACTGAACAGGAAACAGGAGAATATCTGGATTCTCATGCCGCCCAAACGAAGAACATGAATGATGATGCACCTTCTTCGGGTGTGTTTGTTATTGAGAACTGTTTTTCAGTTCACCCTACGTCCTGGGTATTAGATACCGGATCCGGATCCCACATATGTAAGCAGTTACATGGGCTACGGAAAGGTAGAGAACTGGGAAACGGTGATCATTCCGTTCAAGTAGGGAATGGGGCAAATGTTGCAGCCAAAGCAGTTGGCAAATATCACCTGGTATTACCAAGTGGTGATACACTAGTTCTGAATGAGTGCTATTATATACCGAACATGATGTGCAACATTATATCAGTTTCTTTATTAAGTAAAGAAGGATATAATTTTGTAGTAAAGGATAATGTTATGAACATATTCCTAGATCAAAAGTTGATTGCATCAGGCTCGTTACATAATGGCATATTCATTCTCAATCAAAATACAGTCCTCAATATACAAAACACACACAAGAGGAAAAGCTCAGAAATGAACGAATCCTTCTTGTGGCACTGTAGACTTGGCCATATCAATGAGACACGGCTAGCTAAGTTGCATAAGAATGGATATTTGAATTCATTCGAATTATCATCTTATGACACTTGCCATTCATGTCTCAAAGGAAAGATGACCAAAACTCCGTTTAGTGGACACGGAGAAAGAGTTACTGAACTCTTAGGACTGGTACATAGTGATGTATGCGGTCCTATATCTACACACGCCAGGAACGGTTCTTCCTACTTCATTACATTCACTGACGATCTCTCTAGATACGGGCATGTGTTCCTGTTGAAACACAAGTCTGAAGCTTTTGAGAAATTCAGAGAATATAAGCACGAAGTAGAGAACCAAACGGGCAAAAGTATTAAGATTCTTCGATCTGATCGAGGAGGTGAATACTTAAGCATTGAATTCCTAGATTATTTAAAAGAGAATGGGATTCTCTTTCAGCTTACTCCTCTTTATACACCACAGCACAACGGTGTATCGGAACGAAGGAATCGCACCCTATTAGATATGGTGCGCTCAATGATGAGCAATGCTGAGTTACCTATTTCCTTTTGGGGGTATGCGCTTGAGACAGCCATATACCTATTGAATCTGGTTCCGTCTAAATCTGTACCTACCACACCATATGAGATATGGAGTGGGAAGAGACCATATTTTAAACGAATTAAGATATGGGGTTGTCCGGCCTATGTTAAAAAGCAAAATCCGGACAAACTCGAGGCACGATCAGTTCTTTGCAAGTTTGTGGGATATCCAAAGAATTCTCAAGGATATTTTTTCTACCAAGCTGAGGAACAAAGAGTATTTGTTGCTCAACATGCCACCTTTTTGGAAAGGGAATTTCTTGCAAAAGAAATTAGTGGCAAAGAGGTAGAGCTGGAAGAGGTTCCAGCACCACAAACTACAACTGATGATTTAGTAGAACCAGAGGATTCAGTAGTACCCGACGAACCCCAGCCTCTCCGCCGATCTAGTAGGTTTTCTCGTCCACCTGAGAGATACTACGGTTTTCTCATTGACGGTGGAAGCGAGGATTGCATCATGGAGGATGATGACCCAACTAGCTTCGAGCAGGCCATCACGAGTAGGGTCTCAGTGAAATGGCTGGATGCAATGCGGTCCGAGATGGAATCCATGTACACCAACAAAGTGTGGACTTTGGAAGTTGCTCCTGAAGGGGTAAAACCCATTGGGAGCAAGTGGATCTTCAAGAAAAAACTTGGTGTAGATGGGAAAGTGGAGACTTTCAAAGCTAGACTTGTTGCAAAGGGTTTTCGTCAAAGACCAGGTGTGGACTATGATGAAACCTTTTCTCCAGTGGCTATGCTTAAATCCATCCGGATCATGCTTGCCATCGCTGCATATCATGACTACGAAATCTAGCAAATGGATGTTAAGACCGCCTTTCTAAACGGCGATTTAGAAGAGTGCGTGTACATGACTCAACCAGAGGGCTTCGTAGACAGTGGGAGCAGCGGGAAGGTGTGCAAGCTGCTTAAATCCATTTATAGATTAAAGCAAGCATCGCGGAGTTGGAACATCTGCTTTGACGTCGTTATCAAAGAGTTTGATTTCGTCAAAAACGTATATGAACCTTGTATCTACAAGAAGGTGGCAGAGAGTAAGGTTGTCTTCCTCGTATTGTACGTAGACGACATACTCTTGATAGGAAATGACATTGCTATGCTGCAATCGGTCAAGCTCTTCTTAGCACAAAGATTCTCGATGAAAGATCTTGGTGATGCCTCGTGCATATTGGGGATTAGGTGTAGGGTTCCTAGGCACTCCCAAGAGGTCACACAAGGCATCAACCATGCCAATTTCAAATTTTAACGGTGCCGAGAAACCCTAATACGGATCGTTGGCTAGAATTTTAGGCGAAAAACAAACTAGTTAACACTTAACTACAAGAATACGGAAATACAACCTTTGTAGATCCGGTCCTCCACCTTCATGGCTCCATGATGAAGTCCTCTCCGCTGTCCTCATGCAATCCCGGGCTCTAGCGTCGGCTTCATCGGAGAAGAAGCGGGCTAGGTCATCGACGACGTGCCGAAGATGATCTACGTCGAGGCATCGCTAGATCAAGCTCCAACTTCACCAAGTCAAGAAAACTTGTGAAGGAAACACACTCTACTACTTGGCAAGAGGTAGAGGATGAAGAAATAGGAAGTGGGTAGACTTTAGAATTGGATTTCTCACTCATTTTCATCAATCACCATTGATGAAGGAAGGTTTTCTTCAAGTGAAGAAGAAGAAGAAGATGAAGATAATATTATGATAAGTTATTAAAATCAAAAGGAAAAACAATACTTATCATAATACTAACCCTAGTTTAGTGTAGAGAATAGACCATGGTTAGATATGATGGTTAGGGTTAAGCAAGAGACAAGAATGGTGGACTAGGTCAAAGTTTCATGAAGCTTCAACTAAACTACAAATAAAGCCACCATTCTTTTCTTATCGTTTCCAAAATGAATAAACAAGTAAATAAATGAATAAGAAAATGAAAAGCAAAACCCTAACCATTATCATGTAACCATGGTTTGATCTTTACACAGAAACCCTAGGAAACATGTATCATCAAACATGATACAATCAAGTGCACAAAACTATATCGAAAATACAATGTGCACAAGCGAGTGAGAAAATCCATTTAAAGTGAACCAATACTAGTTAATGCAAAGTAATATATCAAATATATAATTATGCATTAAATCATCAAATCAACACTTGATTTAACGATCCGGTCATATCGCATATAACCGACTAATATTCAATGTATCGGCTTATCGAATCAATCCTTGATTCGATAACTAGGTTATATCGCATACAACCATTCGATACATTCATCACGAGAATGAAATACGGTATCACATACACGCATTATTCTCGGTCCCGCACATATCTCATATGCACTCCTATTTCGTTTCGCTTGAGCCAGGAAACCTCTGTATAGGACTCTAAAGACTCGTCAATACGCCGGCAGCGGATGATGATCATATCAAACATGCACAAGCCGCAAGCGGTCTGCTAAACGTAACGGCCACCCGGGTATTGAGCGATCAGAAGATCGACGAGCAAGCCCGCTCACACTCTAGTGAATCCAACCAGTAACACTACCGTACAGTCCGGTCTGATCGTCTGATATGTCGCATATCTCGCCTAGGGGTGGTAAACGTCAGACCCCAATAGCTCGATAAGTCATGTCGATATGAGGTCTATAACAGTTCGAGAAGCTACTGGTAACACTTACCAGTAAATCACAGCAACCCTGGCCAGGGATTTTCGGTTATAGCCAATCGAACACAGCGCAACATCAACTCCCTATACCGGGAGAGACGAATCCCCTCCTATCGCTCATTGCCTCTATGTGACTCGGGACTGTACCCAAAAACCACCGTTTTGCACGCCCTCTTGGACGTGGTAAGATGGAAATCAAAGCACAGTGGGAACCACACAAGACTCTATGACGATCTCGGGTCAACAGACTACTCTGTACCAGTGTCACCAGAGAACTGCCATCTGACGTAAGGTATAATACCATCTGGGAGTTCTCGGCGAGTCCGTCCAGTGTACCCAGTCTCTACTGAGCACCCATATATCATCTCTGATGTCAAACACCGATGGATATGGGATCATCCATCGCCCATCTGTATGGGTCGAGAAGGTACACGCTAGTCTACTCTGGTATATCGATGCCCCGTCTCGATACACCCTCGACTAGGGACTTTAAAGGATGTACTTATGGACTACCATGTCCCCACTAGTATGATCCGCATCATAGTCCAGGTAGTCAAGTACACATCCTAAGGGCTTTACCAACATGTAACAGAGAGACAATCAGTATACACGTTAAGGTAAAGATCAACCAGATAGCATACTATCATATCGAGCAAGAAAGTCCTCCCTATATATGTCCAACCATCCACTACAATATACATCCTATGTATAGTAATGGCCTCTAGGGCATACATATAACTAACAATCTCCCACTTGCACTAGGGCCATCTGATAGCAGTGGTTGTAGTATCTCATACTCAACCATCCCATAAAAGTCTCTCTCTGGGAACAGGCCTTTGTGAGTGGATCCGCTGTGTTGTCTTCTGAGTCTTCTCTCCAAACCTCGATCACCCTGGAGATCAACCATCTCCATGATCAAGTGATACTGCCTTAGAATATGTCTGGATCACTGATGGGACCTGCGTTCCTTGGCATAAGCTACAACTCCATTGTCACACAATGGGAGGAACTAAGTTCATCTCATGAACCAATATACACCCAGACAGCCACTTTGGTAGCATCTTAAGTAGCGATGGATCCAGCCTTTATCGTCTAGTATGCCACGGTATCTAGCTTGGAACTCTTCCAACATACCGTCCCTTTACTGAGGGTAAAGACAATGCCTGTGACTGACTTTCAGTCGTCCTTATCACCGTGGAACCCTTCCAGTGATTCTCCCCAGGATCGGTTGATACCTTCTCACTACAACTAGTGAGAATCCTAACATCCAATTAGATCTATCTCATAGATCCAAAACCAGGATTTAGGAGGTATCACTTTGATCCTATTATGGAGAATTCTTGTGATAACCGGAGATTGACCGAGCGTAGCATAGGAAACTCCTTCCCTATCAAGAGCATGTCATCCACGTACTTTACGGGGATCGTCACTATACTCCCTACTACCTTTTTGTTTATACAAGGTTTATCTACCATTTTGATGATGTCAAACTCTTGGACTAAGGCATCAAAACAGATGTTCCAACTCCGCGATACCTGCTTTATCCTATAAAGCATCTTGTACACGTTTCCGCTGCTCCCACTGTCTACGAAGCCCTCTGGCTGTGTACTTACAGACGTTCTCATCTAAAACATCATTTAGAAAAGCAGTCATGACACCCAACCACCAGATATCGTAGTCATGGTATGTAGCCGTGGCAAGTAGGATCTGGATGGACTTAAGCATAGATCCTTAGAAAAGGTTTCAACATAATCCATACCTGGTCAATAATGCAAACCCTTTAATAAGTCTAGCTTTGAAAGTCTCAACTTTTCCATGTACACCAAGTAATCTTCTCAAGATATACTTGCTCCTGATGGGGATTTAACTCTTCAGATAAAGCAACTAAAGTCCATACTTTGTTGGTGTATAAGGATTCCATCTCAGATCACTAAGCATCCAGCCATTCTTACAGAGTCCCACTCCTGATGGCCAGGTCGAAACTAGTTGGGTCATCATCTCATGATGCAATCCTCGCTCCCACTGTCATAGAGTAACCGAAGTATCTCTCAGGTGGGTGAGGAACCCTACTAGATCGGCGGAGAGGCTGAGGTTCGTTGGTAACTATTGAATCCTTTGGTTCTATCAAATCATTTGCTGTAGTTTATATAGCTGGAACCTTTCCAGTTCTACATAACTGACCTTGCCTCGAGTTTGTCCGGATTTTGCTTTTAGACATAGGCCGGACAACCCAAATTTTAACTAACTTAAGATATGGGCTTTTTCCTTTCCATATCACATATGAAGTGGTAGGCATTGATTTGATTCGAACCTAATTCAATAGGTATGCATCTTCTCAAGTGCATAACTCCCAAAAGGAAAATAGGAAACTCAGTAGTACTCATCATAGAGCACACCTTATCATATAGGGTGTGATTGCTCCACCCCGATATACCATCGTGCTATGGTGTATACGGAGGAGTAATGCTGAGAGAGAATCTCATTCTCCTTTAGAATAGTCCAGGATTTCCGTGCTCAAGTATTCTCCTCCTTGATCTCATCAAAGGACATAATACTTTTATCCGTTTTGGTTCTCTATTTCTAAATCATATTCTGTGAATATCTCAAAAGGTTCGGACTTGTGTTTCAACAGGAACATATGTCTGAATCTTGAGAGATTATCAGAGAATGTAATGAAGTATAAAGAACCAGTCCTGGCATTTGTAGACAGGGGACCTAACATACATCAACATGTATCATCCCAAGAGTTTACTAACTCTTTCTCTGTTTCCAATAAACAGAGCTGTGGTCATCTTATCTCTGTGACATGACTGGCAAGTTTCACAAGATGTAAATTCAAACTCATTTAAATATGCATCTTTATGTAACTTCAGCTAGTCGGTTCACATTGATATGACCTAGTCTACAATGCCTCAAGAAGGATTCGTTCATTTCTGAACTCTTCCTCTTGTGTGTGTTCCGTATACTAAAGAACCGTAGTTTGATTTAGAACATCAACGCTTTTAGATAACGTGCCTGAACCGATCAACTTTTGATATAGGAAATGTTCAAAACATTATCCAACAATACAAAATTATATCCTTTCTTTACTAATAAAGAGACTGATATGATTTTGTATATCAGGTTCGGTATCTAATAACATTCGTTCAGAATCAATGTATTGGTAATACAGGGTGACAGTGACCAACAGACTTGGCTGCAACTCTTGCCCCGTTTTCTGCCTCATGAAACTTATCACCCGTTCTCAGTTCTCTACCTTTCTGTAGCCCTATGTAACATATTACATATCTGGGATCCTGATCTGGTATCACATACCCAGGACGTAGAGGAGACAGAGAAACAGTTCTCTGTAATGAACACACCCGAAGATGATGCATCAACATGCACTCTCTTCGTTTGGGCGGCACGGGAATTCTGGTAATCCCCAATTTCCTGCTCTGTCTTATAACAATTATAAGTTGGAGCGGGACCAACGTTCCCCAGCTCAGTATAACAAGCGGGTTCGGTCAATATTCCGTATTATTATCTTGATTAAGGCGTGATATGGTCGCTACCTGGAGAGAGAGAGAAGAAAACACTCAGCGTGCGCTCTTGCAAGAATAGATTGGTTATTATTTTATCTAATCAGGATGGCTCCCACTGCTTTTTATCAAATCTTCCTTCAAACCCTAAAAGGAAAGACTAGCCGGGATTAATTACACACTACAAGTTCGCCAATCTTTCAGCCAGGCCAGTGTCGGTACTTTGAGGGAGGTTCCCTGTGCTTTCGCACGAACCTAATTAATGTAAACCTCGTTTTCCCAGAGGCGTAACCTCGTTAACACCTTTCTAGACACCTACTTGATTGGCTAATTGTAATGTGTAAAACTCTCCCAGGAGTAACTCTTACTCGCAGCGGGTATCGGGATCCAACTATCTCATAGAAGGTATGCAATCTTATTGCAAATTTCAACACTTGAAATTCCCGATAATATTTTGCCCCTAGCTCGCTATGACCTTGACGCATGCCAAACAACCCATAGTCTGCTAGTCAAGTTCAACCCGTACATTTCTTGATTGAATTAAACCCACCCGCACGACCCTTGACGCATGCCAAACAACGCCGTACGAATACCCTAATCCAATCGCATCGTATGCTAGCAGATAAGCACTAGTTAGCTACCGTACACTACGCCTTGACGCATGCCAAACAACCGCAGCACGAATACTAACTAGTACTTATCTGAAATGACGGAGGGCTACGACAGTTTTTTCTGAAAACCTATTGCGTAATGAACTTGATATCGTTGTAGGATCAAATGAATTTTGAAATGGAGTGTTTTTGAGGCTTTTCTAGTTTTGCTAAAGGAGTCACTCCCGGTGAAGGGATCGTCGGTCCTTTCCTCGTCGAATGAGGTGCGGGATATATCATATATATCACTGTGCAAAGCAAAAACTCTTAAAAGCAATCAAAAGACAAACCGAGTGTGTAGCATCTGCCAGTTATTGCTAAAGGAGTTACTCCCGGTGAAGGGATCTCGGTCCTTTCCTTATCGAATAAGGTGCAGGATATATCATATATACCACTGTGCAAAACAAGAACTGTAGCTACCTGTTTTTATTTTGAAATTCGATTCCACAACATCTTTAGGTTTCTTTTATTTTCATTAATCACATTAATGAATTCCCATCATTTAAAATACCTAAACATCACAGATAAATACGACGTACACTTATGCCATCCGCATTCGCCTCGATGTCCCCTCGTGCACCGTTAGGTTAGGTAACTAACGACAGAGCGGGGCAGGGCTAGCGCGGGTGTAAAACATAAGTAACGCCTATATAATATATCATATATACTATATACTGTATCTATCACAGAACATCACATGATCACATCACAGATATCGCGGCAGAAGAAACATATGAAATATTGGATATACTAGGACGTCCGTGTTTTCAATACGAGCCAGTATAAAACACGGATTCCACGGTCGTGATGAATAGCCAAACCCACACCCCAAGACCCCTACGAGAGCGGCAAGCAACCCTACCAATTCTAGAGTTAGGAGACCCGGACTCGACTCCTCGAGTTGGTCTCCCACTGGACTCCAGAACCCGGTTACTTGTGCTCCCCTCCTAGGGTCTATCCTAGTGCAGAAAAGTAAATAATATACAAACGGTGACATCTTCCGCAACCTGGAAGTGCCCCAAATAAAAGAATATTACATACAAGTTTTTACATGAATGAAAATGAAAAACACCCATCTCACATAAAAACCCCCGGCTATTCAAACACGACGATCCAATATAACATATCCAGCAACACATAACAACACATGTCATCAACGTAAGTAAGTATGCACACCTCAATTGTCGTTGACGTACAGCAACGAAACCGGCGATATGAACATACTACACTTACGGTCACAGAAAAGAAAGGGTAAAACTACAACAGTTGGAATCCGCAACCACCTCAGACATCGCATGCCTGACCAAATGAATTACTTAGACATCGCATGCCTAACAATTATAAACCCCGCATTTTAGTCTCTAAATCGAAAACACTTTTCAATATCAAGTCGGGCAATTCAACAAGATTCCCGACATTCTGATCGAATGCTCGTCGCAAACTTCAGTAGGCGGCCGCACCCCCGACGCCGTCGACGAAGTGCACCAAGGCGGAACACCGCTACCAGGAGCACCCGAACGGATGCTTTCGGCGACGGGGTTCTCCTACAGTCACTTGGTCGGGGCTATGGAGTGAGGCTGTCTATTAAGTTTACCCGGCGAGTATCCGCGTACGCTACGTGATTGCGACGGACTTTTGATCACATCAAAATTCCGTGGCAACCGATCAAGCGAGACTAAAGTGCTATGTTTATAACATTCATTTAGTTATCTCATAACTTATTGTGAATTCCAATTATTGTATCACATTCCAGATAAACAGAAAATGTTAAACTTTCCGATCGAACAATCGAACACCCAAGTTTTCCCGATACAGATCAACACATGAAACAAGTCTAAAAACATTCAGTTCGTGCCTCAGTACCAACGGTCCAGCCGTAGAAGGGTCAAGCCAACGCCTCACATGTGGCACGCCGTACTGCCCCAAACCCTAAGGTTCAAAGGGCAGTTCAAGACGGTCACATAATCGAGTTAAGGTTTGTTGTCTTCTAGAGGGTCCATCGAGTTACTTGCACTACTTAGAACGTCTTTAAACTACGGAAAAATCCAACACTTGGAAATTTCCCGACAAGGGAAAAATTGGGTATTTATATCCGGTCGAACTTTTTAACATATTCAAAAATTATCCGGAAAGCCACACAGACAAAATTTGATAATCCGATCGAACATTCGAATCCCCAAAACAACCCCAGAAAATTCAACTCTTGAATAAATTTTAAAAATACCCAGAGAACTCTGCACTGTTAAATAGGAATTACAGTACAAAATGTTAGGGCTGACGTCACAATTTTGCCGCGGAACCGCCGCATAAGCTAGGCTTATGCCGCGGTTCCGCCGCCGATATCATTGTTCATGAAATAAATTTTGCGCCGTAATTCTTAGAATTCCCTGCTAAGTTTTCTGCATATTTTTAATTTGGAAAAAACCCAGTTTTTAAAAAATGTACAGAGAGCCGTTTTGGAAATGGGTTTCGGGTTCGTTCGGATTTCAAACGTCGTCTGGACTTCGCCTAAGGCTCTAGCTAGGCTCTGATACCACTGTAGGGTTCCTAGTCACTCCCAAGAGGTCACACAAGGCATCAACCATGCCAATTTCAAATTTTAACGGTGCCGAGAAACCCTAATACGGATCGTTGGCTAGAATTCTAGGCGAAAAACAAACTAGTTAACACTTAACTACAAGAATACGGAAATACAAGCTTTGTAGATCCGGTCCTCCACCTTCATGGCTCCATGATGAAGTCCTCTCCGCTTTCCTCATGCAATCCCGGGCTCTAGCGTCTGCTTCATCGGAGAAGAAGCGGGCTAGGTCATCGACGACGTGCCGAAGATGATCTACGTCGAGGCATCGCTAGATCAAGATCCAACTTCACCAAGTCAAGAAAACTTGTGAAGGAAACACACTCTACTACTTGGCAAGAGGTAGAGGATGAAGAAATAGGAAGTGGGTAGACTTTAGAATTGGATTTCTCACTCATTTTCATCAATCACCATTGATGAAGGAAGGTTTTCTTCAAGTGAAGAAGAAGAAGAAGATGAAGATAATATTATGATAAGTTATTAAAATCAAAAGGAAAAACAATACTTATCATAATACTAACCCTAGTTTAGTGTAGAGAATAGACCATGGTTAGATATGATGGTTAGGGTTAAGCAAGAGACAAGAATGGTGGACTAGGTCAAAGTTTCATGAAGCTTCAACTAAACTACAAATAAAGCCACTATTCTTTTCTTATCATTTCCAAAATGAATAAACAAGTAAATAAATGAATTAGAAAATGAAAAGCAAAACCCTAACCATTATCATGTAACCATGGTTTGATCTTTACACAGAAACCCTAGGTAACATGTATCATCAAACATGATACAATCAAGTGCACAAAACTATATCGAAAATACAATGTGCACAAGCGAGTGAGAAAATCCATTTAAAGTGAACCAATACTAGTTAATGCAAAGTAATATATCAAATATATAATTATGCATTAAATCATCAAATCAACACTTGATTTAACGATCCGGTCATATCGCATATAACCGACTAATATTCAATGTATCGGCTTATCGAATCAATCCTTGATTCGATAACTAGGTTATATCGCATACAACCATTCGATACATTCATCGCGAGAATGAAATACGGTATCACATACACGCATTATTCTCGGTCCCGCACATATCTCATATGCGCTCCTATTTCGTTTCGCTTGAGCCAGGAAACCTCTGTGTAGGACTCTAAAGACTCGTCAATACGCCGGCAGCGGATGATGATCATATCAAACATCCACAAGCCGCAAGCGGTCTGCTAAACGTAACGGCCACCCGGGTATTGAGCGATCAGAAGATCGACGAGCAAGCCCGCTCACACTCCAGTGAATCCAACCAGTAACACTACCGTACAGTCCGGTCTGATCGTCTGATATGTCGCATATCTCGCCTAGGGGTGGTAAACGTCAGACCCCAATAGCTCGATAAGTCGTGTCGATATGAGGTCTATAACAGTTCGAGAAGCTACTGGTAACACTTACCAGTAAATCACAGTAACCCTGGCTAGGGATTTCCGGTTATAGCCAATCGAACACAGCGCAACATCAACTCCCTATACCGGGAGAGACGAATCCCCTCCTATCGCTCATTGCCTCCATGTGACTCGGGACTGTACCCAAAAACCACCGTTTTGCACGCCCTATTGGACGTGGTAAGATGGAAATCAAAGCACAGTGGGAACCACACAAGACTCTATGACGATCTCGGGTCAACAGACTACTCTGTACCAGTGTCACCAGAGAACTGCCATCTGACGTAAGGTATAATACCATCTGGGAGTTCTCGGCGAGTCCGTCCAGTGTACCCAGTCTCTACTGAGCACCCGTATATCATCTCTGATATCAAACACCGATGGATATGGGATCATCCATCGCCCATCTGTATGGGTCGAGAAGGTACACGCTAGTCTACTCTGGTATATCGATGCCCCGTCTTGATACACCCTCGACTAGGGACTTTAAAGGATGTACTTATGGACTACCATGTCCCCACTAGTATGATCCGCATCATAGTCCAGGTAGTCAAGTACACATCCTAAGGGCTTTACCAACATGTAACAGAGAGACAATCAGTATACACGTTAAGGTAAAGATCAACCAGATAGCATGCTATCATGTCGAGCAAGAAAGTCCTCCCTATATATGTTCAAGCATCCACTACAATATACATCCTATGTATAGTAATGGCCTCTAGGGCATACATATAACTAACATTAGGATCTATAGAGATAGATCCAAACGGATATTGGGATTGTCCCAATCCAGGTACATTGACACCATACTAAAGAGGTTTAGTATGGAAGAATCCATGCGAGGGAACTTAACCATGATCTCTGGAGTCACTCTCTCCAAAGAGGTGTCTTCCAAGACTGATTTGGAGAGAGCTCGCATGCAAGGGATACCCTATGCTTCGGCTGTAGGCTCTATCATGTATGCGATGCTATGTACCTGACCCGATGTAGCATACTCACTAAGTGTTGTGAGTAGGTATCAAGCTGATCCTGGAGAGAGTCACTGGACAGCTGTGAAGAGCATTCTCAAGTACTTACGAAGGACTAAAGAGATGCTCTTGGTGTATGGTAACGGAGAACTCCAAGTGGAGTCCTTTACCGATTCGAGCTTCCAGAGTGATAAGGACGACTCTAAGTCGCAGTCGGGATTTGTCTTTACCCTTTACGGAGGGGCGGTTAGCTGGAAGAGTTCCAAGAAGGAAACCGTGGCAGACTCGACGATGGAGGCTGAATACATCGCTGCCAACGATGCTGCCAAAGAGGCTGTCTGGATCAAGAAGTTCATTACTGAACTTGGAGTGGTTCCATCCATTGAGCATCCAATACCTTTGTATTGCGATAACAATGGAACGGTGGCGTTGGCCAAGGATCCCAGGTCCCATCAGCGATCCAGGCATATTCTGAGGCGGTATCACCTGATCCGGGAGATAGTTGATCGCCGGGAGATCGAGGTCAGGAGGGTTGACACGAAGAACAACACAGCGGATCCACTCACGAAGGCCATTCCCCAGATACAGTTTGAGAGACTCTTCGGGATGCTCGGTATGCGATACAACAGCAGCTGGCCCTAGTGCAAGTGGGAGATTGTTAGTTGTATGTATGCCCTAGAGGCCAGTATTGTACAGAAGATGTATATTATATTGGATGCTTGGACATATATAGAGATGACTTTCTTGCTTGATATGATAGTATGCTATCTGGTTGCTCTTTATCTTAACATGTATACTAGTCTCTTTATACTGTCTTAGAGTTACATGTTGGTAAAGCCCTTAGGATGTGTACTTGACTACCTGGACTATGATGCGGATCATACTAGTGGGGACATAGTAGTCCATAAGTACATCCTTCAAGGTCCCGAGTCGTAGGTATATCGAGACAGGGCATCGATATACCAGTGTAGACTAGCGTATACGCTTCTCGACCCATGAGATGGGCGATGGATGATCCCATATCCATTGGTGTTTGACATCAGAGATCGTATACGGGTGCTCAGTGGAGACTGGGTACACTGGACGGACTCGCCGAGAACTCCTGTAAGTCCACGTTGCGACCCCCGGTTCTTATGGGGAGGCGGAAACGGTATAAAATCAAAATTTTAACGCAAGAGGCAACATGGACTAAGCTAGGTCGGGATCTTTACCTAAACTGAAACTAGCATACTAAGCTAAAGATATTTAGCTACTCGGATGAAGATGGTTATACCTAAACTTGAACTCCTTCTCTTCAAGCTCCGATGGTGGTTCGATGGCTCCTTCTCGTTGTCTCCGTACGCCGAAGATAGATCCACTTGAAAGCTCCAACCTTTAGCTCCTTCTTCGTTCTTTGAAGAAACTAGTTCACTTGGTTTGCTAAACCTAGTGAACTAGAATGAGTAGAGATGATTTAGAATGGGATTTTATCTATGGTTCTTGATTCTCAACTCATGAGACAAGAGAACCATAGATCAAGAGAGGGAGCAAGAGGTTGAGGGTGAGAGCAAGAGGAGAGCTCAAGAACAAGAGAGAGAATGAGCAAGAAAGAATTGAGCAACTCTTTTGTCTTTCACCCTCTCATAATCCAAAGTGATCATAACTCATCATATCAAAAAAGTCTTATGTGATGGTTAGAAGCAACCATAACCTTATCATGTCATGCACTCATTTTACTCAAATGAGCAAGCAAGAAAAAGTCTTTGGCATGAAATGATAACCATGGTTATCATGATGGTCAACTAGTCAAGCCTAGTCAACCGGTCAACAAGTCAACAAAAGTCAACAAGTCAACAACCATATCACCATAATACTTAATTAATATAATAGTTAATCACATATCATATTCTCATTAGGGTTGAGCATAAAGTCAAATAGTCAACGGTCAACAGTCAACAACCCTAATGAGAATCCGCTGCCTCTGCCTCCCTGTCAACTGTGCATACACACCCGCATCCGCGTTCCGAGGAACACGAATGCAAACTGGATAAATCCAATCCCATAAGGTACACTAGGATCTGGCTTAAACCAAAGCCCGCTAGTGTAAACTGTCCGGACACTGTACGTGCACAAGTGCACGGACGTGACCGAACCCTGTCGCAAAACCATGCGACCTGTCGCAATACCATGCGACCTCTACTCTTTTGCCTAAAGGCGAAAAGCTTTCTGTGTGGGACTCTAAAGACTCGACACTACGCTGGCAGTGGGTTTAACCACAGACCGCAAGCGGCACTAGCTGTGCGTAACGGTCCCCAGGTAATGCCGACAAGAAGACCGACGAGGCGAAACCCATCTGAACTCCTACTGAGCCTGAGTGTGACATTCTCCGTACAGTCCGGTCTGTTCGTCTGATACATCGCATGGCGGGCCTAGGGGGCGGTAAACGTCAGTCCCCCAATAGCGGTACAAGTCGTGCCGGAGTGAAGCCCAATACACCCTGAGATAACACTGGAAACCTACCAGTATATCTCGTTTGCCCTGGCCAGGGACTACTCGTGTAATGGCTCTCCTAAACACAGCGCGATGTCAACCCCCAATACCGGGAGAGACGAATCCTGTCTAACCGTCACTGCCTCCAAGTGCTTCGGGACTGCACCCAACCACCACGTGTTTGCACGACTCCTTTGAGCCGTGGTAGGGTAGTGATCAAAGTACAGTGGGAACACACCCGAGGCGAAGTGACAGTGTCAAGTCAGCGGACTAAGCTGTACTCATGTCACCTGGGAACTGATAACTGACGATAGGTATAATACCAACTAGTCAGTTCCCGACGAGTCCTGTCCAGTGTACCCGTAACCTAACGAGCACCCGCATACTATCTCAAGTACGACGTACTGACGGCTGTGTGACAGACCGTCTCCCACACTGGGATGAGAAGCGCATGCGCTGGTCTACTCCGGAGTATCGATGCCCTGTCTCGATAGTCCTGCGACCAGGGACCTGAATAAGGATGTGCTTATAGATTACCCAACCCCCACTAGTGTGACTGCCATCACAACGCTGGTAATCAAGCAAAGATCCTAAGGGCTCCACTAATGCGTATAAGTGATATACTGAAATAAACACAAGTACACATTGAAGTAGAAACAAACCAAGTAGCATACTACTATTTTGAGCAAGATTGTATATACAAGGTGAATATCCCAAGCATCCATTAAGTAATATACAAACTAGTATGATACAGTAATGGCCTCTAGGGCATATACACTAACAATCTCCCACTTGCACTAAGGCCATGTACTGGCGTATCGAAGACCTATCATCTCGATCAGCCGCTCGAACTGAGTCTGGGGCAAGGCCTTGGTGAATGGATCTGCAGTGTTGTCTTCTGAAGCGACTCTCCGAACCTCGATCTCCTGGCGATCCACGATCTCCCTGATCAGGTGATACTGCCTCAAGATGTGCCTGGATCTCTGATGGGACCTGGGTTCCTTCGCTAAAGCTATAGCCCCGTTGTTGTCGCAATACAGAGGTATTGGATCAACAATGGACGGAACCACCTGAAGTTCTTTCAAGAACTTCCTCATCCAGACAGCTTCTTTTGCGGCATCAGATGCAGCGATGTATTCCGCTTCCATCGTCGAGTCTGCAACGGTTTCCTGTTTGGAACTCTTCCAACACACCGCCCCTCCATTGAGGGTAAAGACAAAACCCGACATGGACTTGGAATCATCCTTGTCACTCTGGAAGCTGGAGTCAGCAAAGGCCTCGATCTGGAGGTCTTTTCCGCCATACACCAAGAACATCTCCTTAGTCCTTCTCAGGTACTTGAGAATGTTCTTTACTGCTATCCAGTGTTTCTCCCCAGGGTTAGACTGATACCGGCTTACCACACTCAGTGCATAAGCTACATCCGGTCTGGTACACAACATCGCATACATTATAGAGCCTACCGCAGAAGTGTAGGGTATAATAGACATGCGATCCCTCTCCAAATCAGTCTTGGGAGATATCTCTTTAGAGAGGGTGATCCCGTGACAAGCCGGTAGGTTACCGCGCTTGGAATCTTCCATACTGAATCTCTTCAGTATGGTGTCGATGTACCTGGACTGCGAAAGTCCTAATATCCTCTTGGATCTGTCACGGTAGATCCGGATACCCAGAATGTACGAGGCATCACCCAGGTCTTTCATGGAGAACCTGTGTGACAAGAACCCCTTGACAGATTGTAGCATAGGAATGTCATTTCCTATTAAGAGAATGTCATCCACGTACAAAACGAGGAATACTACAGTTCTCGCTACAAATCTACTATAGATGCATGGTTCATCTGGATTTTTGATAAAGCCAAATTCTTTGACCGTCTCATCAAAACAAATGTTCCAACTCCGCGATGCCTGCTTTAGTCCATAGATGGACTTAAGCAACTTGCACACCTTTCCGCTGCTCCCACTCTGAATGAAACCTTCTGGTTGGTCCATATAGACACACTCCTCTAAATTTCCATTTAGAAAAGCTGTCTTTACGTCCATTTGCCAGATCTCATAATCGTGGAAGGCAGCAATGGCAAGAAGGATCCGAATGGATTTCAGCATGGCTACTGGAGAAAAGGTTTCGTCGTAGTCCAAGCCAGGTCTTTGACGAAAACCCTTTGCTACCAGCCTAGCTTTATAGGTCTCAACCTGTCCATCTACACCAATCTTCCTTTTGAAGATCCACTTGCATCCTACGGGTTTTACCCCATCTGGAGCAATGTCCAACGTCCATACCTTGTTGGTGTACATGGACTCCATTTCGGTCCGCATTGCATCCAGCCATTTCACTGTGTCAACGCTCTGAACGGCCTGCTGGAAGCTAGTAGGCTCATCATAATCTATGATGCAATCCTCTCTATCCCCGTCTATGAGAAAACCGTAGTATCTCTCGGGCGGATGAGACTGCCTACTACTTCTGCGGAGCGGCGTAGGAATGTCCTGTTCTACCGAACCTTCTGGTTCCACTAAACTTTCAGTAACAGTCCGTGGTTCTGGAATTTCTTCCAGTTCTACTGTGCTCCCACTTATCTGGTTTTCCAAAAACTCAGTTTCCAAGAAGTAGGCATGACGAGAAACAAGAACTTTTTGTTCCTCTTCACAGTAGAAGAAATATCCTTTTGAGTTCTTTGGATACCCCACAAACTTGCACTGTACTGAGCGTGCCTCGAGCTTGTCCGCATGCTGCTTTTTGACAAAAGCCGGACATCCCCATGTCTTAATGTGCTTAAGATAGGGTCTCTTCCCACACCACATTTCATATGGTGTGGAAGGCACAGTCTTAGTCGGAACTCGGTTCAAAAGGTACGCTGCTGATTCTAGCGCATACCCCCAGAATGATCGCGGTAACTCAGCATTACCCATCATGGACCGCACCATATCCAATAGGGTGCGGTTCCGTCTCTCCGATACACCGTTATGTTGCGGGGTGTATGGAGGAGTAAGCTGAGAGAGAATTCCGTTCTCTTTTAAATAGTCCAGGAACTCGGCACTTAAGTATTCTCCACCTCGATCCGATCTTAGAATCTTAATACTTTTGCCGGTCTGTTTCTCTACTTCATTCTTATACTCCTGGAATTTTCCAAAGGCCTCGGACTTATGTTTCATCAAGAAGACATAACCGTACCTTGAGAAGTCATCCGTAAAAGTAATGAAGTAAGAATGTCCGCTTCGGGCATGTGTAGACATTGGACCGCACACGTCACTGTGTACGAGTCCCAAGAGCTCGCTCGCTCTTACTCCTTGTCCAGTAAACGGAGTCTTTGTCATCTTTCCTTTGAGACAAGATTGACAAGTGGCATACGATTGATATTCGAACGCATTCAAATATCCTTCTGTATGTAACTTAGTCAACCTTCTCTCATTGATGTGACCCAATCTACAATGCCATAAGAAAGTCTGATTTATTTCTGGAGACTTTCTTTTGTGTGTATTCTGGACATTAAAAATCTGTGGTTGGTTTAACACGTATATACCATTACTCAGAGTACCTGACCCAATCAATACTTGATTAAGGTGAATGTTTACAACATTACTTACAAACGCAAATTCATAACCTTCTTTAGAAACTAAAGATACAGAAATGATATTACAAGTTGCGTTGGGTACAAAAAAGCAATTACGCAAAACCAAAACATGTCCATCTGACATTCCCAGGTGATAGTCCCCCACGGCTTTAGCATCCATGCTAGCTCCGTTTGCAACTCTGAGGGTCATGTCACCTGCTTTCAAAACACTACGGTTTCTCAACGCCTGCAAAGAATTACAGATATGAGATCCTGATCCGGTATCCAATACCCAGGAAGTAGAGTTTATTGAAAGACAGTTTTCAATAACATACACACCTGAAGCTGAAGCTGCAATCTGCTTCAATTCCTGTGTTCTGGCCTTCCAGGCCCTGCAATCATTCTTCCAGTGTCCTTTCTTATGACAATAGAAGCATTCTTCCTTATCCACAAGCTTTCCCGCTAACTTTGTTGCCTTGCCTTTTCCCTTCGTATCCACTTTACTAACACCGCCCCTTGGTTTGGCGGGGGCCTTCTTCTTCTTTCCCTTGGCTTTCGCCTTGGACCTAGAAGAAGATGATCCTCCTACAAACAAAGTGGATGTATCCCTACCTTTCTGTAGGGTGCCCTCTGCGCTCCTCAGCATGTTGAGGAGCTCTGAAAGTTCAACCTCTTTTTCTTGTAGGTTGAAGTTCAGTATGAACTGGGCGTAAGTGGAAGGAAGGGACTGGAGAACTATATCCGTATAGAGTTCAGCCTCCAATGTGATCCCTAGGTCAGCGAGCTCCTCAATGTAGCCGATCATCTTTAGCACATGCTCGGCTACTGATGATCCGACGGCCATTCTTGTCGAAAATAACTTTTTCGACGCTTCGTATCTTGCGATACGTGATTGCTCTCCATACAGTTCTTTTGTATGGAGCAATATGGACTCCATGTCCATATTCTCATGCCTCCTCTGATGTTCGTTGTCCATCGAGGCAAGCAGGAGGCACTTGGCCTTCGCGCTATCAATCTCCCAAGTCTTGCGGATTTCCTTATCCGCGACACTGGA
Organism: Agapanthus africanus; assembly: GCA_030015575.1. Lineage (NCBI taxonomy): Eukaryota > Viridiplantae > Streptophyta > Magnoliopsida > Asparagales > Amaryllidaceae > Agapanthus > Agapanthus africanus. The sequence goes on along the minus strand of CM057338.1, from coordinate 821,049,540 downwards.
AGTTGGACCAGGGACAGGGGGAGCTTTGGTGGTAAGAAGATACCCCAGCTTGTCATAAGTGATTGCTATCGTGACATTCCTGAGCCAATCTTTGTAGTTTGGCCCTGTCAGTTTGTTTTTATCTAGGAGTAACTTAAGTCCAGTCATGTTGATTGGTCGCTGCAATTAGGAGAGAGAAGAAGAAACACTCAGCATGATGCTCTTGCAAGTTTAGAGTGGTTTTTAGTTTGTCTAAACAGGATGGCTCCCACTGTTTCTCGAATCCCTCCTCAAACCATAAAGGAAGAATTAGTCAGGATCAATCCCACCGTACAATACTTGCTTGACCGTTCAGCCAGGCCGGTGTCGGTACTTCGAGGGAGGTTTTCCAACGCTTTCGCGAAGTTCCTTAATTAATGAACCTCTTTTTCCTGGGGGCGTAGCCCCGCTAACACCTTTCTAGGCACCTACTAGGTTTATAGCATTGATCGATTAGTGAGAAATTTCCCGAGGAGTAGCATATACTCACAGTAGGATCGGGATCCAAATATCATCGCGTGACGAAACTGAAGGAATCCTACCAGAATCATCACACTCCAAATGGTATGCAAATCTAGCAAGTTTCAGTGCTTATGAAACTCCCGATGTGGATTTTTGCCCCATGCTCTTATGACCTTGACTTTGGCCAACAAATCATAAGTCACATGTCAAGTTCTACCCGTCGTTGTCCAGGTTAATTTGAATCCACCCGCACATACCCTTGACTTTGGCCAACAAGGCAGTACGACTGTTCCAAACCAACGCATCTATCTATGCTGCACATGAATACCCAATAGCTACCAATCACTATGCCTTGACTTTGGCCAACAAACACAGCTTGAATACTATTGACTATTCATGTGAAACGACGGAGGGCTACGAATGGTTTTGGCAAAACCGTGAACGTAGTGAACTTGATTTAGTCGATGGAACGAGATAGCTTTTAAATGGAGTGGCTCAAACTCCGTATTTTAAAAGTTGTTTTGAAAAGAACCGAGTGGTTTTTCGAAAGTGTTCCAACGACTTTAACTTGGTTTATTATCTTGCATTAGTTCTTTTAATGCGTCCCATCATTTAATCCTACCATTGCAGAAAACAACCAAAATATGACGTACGCTTATGCCATTCGCATTCGCCACGGGGCCCCGTCATTACCCGTTAGGTTACTTAACTAACGACAGAGCGGGGGCTGGGCTAGCGCGTCTGTAAAACATAAGCAACGCCTAAATAATATCATATATAGATATACTGCAATGATAAACATTTCAGATCACAGATAAATACATTGGATATACTAGCAATCTGTAATTTGTACGAGCCTGTAACAAAAACAGATAACACGGTCGCGGTGAATAGCCAAAACCCCACCCAAGACCCCTACGGGTGCGGCAAACTACCCGCCAAGTACCCGAAGCGTAGCAACCTCCCTCATCTCCATGAGTAGGCCACTCGACACTTCGGCATACCCGGTAGTTTGTGCACCCCTCCATGGGTCTATCCTAGGAGCAAAAACAGTAAAAAGAAATTATACAATGACGGCTACAACCCCGACCCGGTTGTGCGGCCATACAAATAATTATTACATCAATTTACAAATTTACATGAATTGCAAGAAAAGAAAACTCTCGTCTCACAACCCCCGGCTATTCACCCGCGACAATCCAACATATTTATATACACATTCCAGCACATTACAGATCATGTATAACCCCGACCAATCGACTTATAGCGATTAGCCGATGTTCAATACATGCAAGCATTACAGATATAACCATCATAGTCAAAGTGCAGTGAAGTTCGGAAAAAAATACGGAATTATAGGACCCCAAAAGGAAATTTCTTTTCTGGAAAATCTGGGCACATATAATATATTTCAAAAATCCCAAAACCAACACAGACACACACTGCACGAAAAACGATGCACAGAAGACGACAAAGCGCGGCGCTTCCGCGGCGGATGCCTAGCTCGCGCGGCGGAAGGGCGGCGGTTTGGACGAATTACTGTATCGTTTTTCTTGGGTGTTCACACAAAACCCTGAGCCGAATTTACAAGTGTAAAGTTTTTCATTTTGAGCCAAAAAAATTTCAACAGAAACTCAGTTTTTGTAAAAGTTTGGTTTTTGGATTTTTCCGGTTCCGAACTTCGTTACACCTCACTACCAAGCTAGTTTAAGTTTAGTTAGGCTCTGATACCACTGTAAGTCCACGTTGCGACCCCCGGTTCTTACGGGGAGGCGGAAACGGTATAAAATCAAAATTTTAACGCAAGAGGCAACATGGACTATGCTAGGTCGGGATCTTTACCTAAACTGAAACTAGCATACTAAGCTAAAGATATTTAGCTACTCGGATGAAGATGGTTATACCTAAACTTGAACTCCTTCTCTTCAAGCTCCGATGGTGGTTCGATGGCTCCTTCTCGTTGTCTCCGTACGCCGAAGATAGATCCACTTGAAAGCTCCAACCTTTAGCTCCTTCTTCGTTCTTTGAAGAAACTAGTTCACTTGGTTTGCTAAACCTAGTGAACTAGAATGAGTAGAGATGATTTAGAATGGGATTTTATCTATGGTTCTTGATTCTCAACTCATGAGACAAGAGAACCATAGATCAAGAGAGGGAGCAAGAGGTTGAGGGTGAGAGCAAGAGGAGAGCTCAAGAACAAGAGAGAGAATGAGCAAGAAAGAATTGAGCAACTCTTTTGTCTTTCACCCTCTCATAATCCAAAGTGATCATAACTCATCATATCAAAAAAGTCTTATGTGATGGTTAGAAGCAACCATAACCTTATCATGTCATGCACTCATTTTACTCAAATGAGCAAGCAAGAAAAAGTCTTTGGCATGAAATGATAACCATGGTTATCATGATGGTCAACTAGTCAAGCCTAGTCAACCGGTCAACAAGTCAACAAAAGTCAACAAGTCAACAACCATATCACCATAATACTTAATTAATATAATAGTTAATCACATATCATATTCTCATTAGGGTTGAGCATAAAGTCAAATAGTCAACGGTCAACAGTCAACAACCCTAATGAGAATCCGCTGCCTCTGCCTCCCTGTCAACTGTGCATACACACCCGCATCCGCGTTCCGAGGAACACGAATGCAAACTGGATAAATCCAATCCCATAAGGTACACTAGGATCTGGCTTAAACCAAAGCCCGCTAGTGTAAACTGTCCGGACACTGTACGTGCACAAGTGCACGGACGTGACCGAACCCTGTCGCAAAACCATGCGACCTGTCGCAATACCATGCGACCTCTACTCTTTTGCCTAAAGGCGAAAAGCTTTCTGTGTGGGACTCTAAAGACTCGACACTACGCTGGCAGTGGGTTTAACCACAGACCGCAAGCGGCACTAGCTGTGCGTAACGGTCCCCAGGTAATGCCGACAAGAAGACCGACGAGGCGAAACCCATCTGAACTCCTACTGAGCCTGAGTGTGACATTCTCCGTACAGTCCGGTCTGTTCGTCTGATACATCGCATGGCGGGCCTAGGGGGCGGTAAACGTCAGTCCCCCAATAGCGGTACAAGTCGTGCCGGAGTGAAGCCCAATACACCCTGAGATAACACTGGAAACCTACCAGTATATCTCGTTTGCCCTGGCCAGGGACTACTCGTGTAATGGCTCTCCTAAACACAGCGCGATGTCAACCCCCAATACCGGGAGAGACGAATCCTGTCTAACCGTCACTGCCTCCAAGTGCTTCGGGACTGCACCCAACCACCACCTGTTTGCACGACTCCTTTGAGCCGTGGTAGGGTAGTGATCAAAGTACAGTGGGAACACACCCGAGGCGAAGTGACAGTGTCAAGTCAGCGGACTAAGCTGTACTCATGTCACCTGGGAACTGATAACTGACGATAGGTATAATACCAACTAGTCAGTTCCCGACGAGTCCTGTCCAGTGTACCCGTAACCTAACGAGCACCCGCATACTATCTCAAGTACGACGTACTGACGGCTGTGTGACAGACCGTCTCCCACACTGGGATGAGAAGCGCATGCGCTGGTCTACTCCGGAGTATCGATGCCCTGTCTCGATAGTCCTGCGACCAGGGACCTGAATAAGGATGTGCTTATAGATTACCCAACCCCCACTAGTGTGACTGCCATCACAACGCTGGTAATCAAGCAAAGATCCTAAGGGCTCCACTAATGCGTATAAGTGATATACTGAAATAAACACAAGTACACATTGAAGTAGAAACAAACCAAGTAGCATACTACTATTTTGAGCAAGATTGTATATACAAGGTGAATATCCCAAGCATCCATTAAGTAATATACAAACTAGTATGATACAGTAATGGCCTCTAGGGCATATACACTAACAACTCCCAGATGGTATTATACCTCACGTCAGATGGCAGTTCTCAGGTGACACTTGTGCAGGTTAGTCTGTAGACCCGAGATTGTCATAGAGTCTTGTGTGATTCCCACCGTGCTTTGATTTCCACCTTACCACGTCCATGAGGGCGTGCAAAACGGTGATTTTTGGGTATAGTCCCGAGTCATATGGAGGCAATGAGCGATAGGAGGGGTTTCGTCTCTCCCGGTATTGGGGGTTGATGTTGCGCTGTGCTCGATTGGCCGTAACAGGGAAGTCCCTAGCCAGGGCTGATTGGAGATTTACTGGTAAGTGTTACCAGTAGTTTCTCGACCCGTTATGAGCCTCACATCGGCACAACTTATCAGTTATTGGGGTCTGACGTTTACCACCCCTAGACTTGATATGCGACATATCAGACGAGGAGACCGGACTGCACGGTAGTGTTGCCGGTTGGTTCGACGGGAGTTGTAGCAAGTTCGCTTGTTCTCTTCTGATCGTTCAATACCCGGGTGGCCGTTACGTTTAGCTGACCGCTTGCGGCTTGGGGGTGCTTGATATGATCATCACCCACTGCCGGCGTATTGACGAGTCTTAGAGTCCCACAAAGGAGTTACCTAGTCCAGGCGAAACGTTGTGGTGCGCGTATGCGATATGCGCATGGACCCGATTAAAATGCGCGTATAGGATACCGTATATTGATCGGGCGGCTTGCTTTTGGTGGGGTCATATGTGATATGGCCGAATTGATAAATCAAGTGTTGATTTATCATTTAACCATTAGTTTTCTCACTTAAAATCTTTTCTTGTACATGATGGATGTATGCATGCATGTATGCTTTCTTTCTTTTAGTTTCATGCACATATGGATGTGCATACATACATACATACATACATACATACATACATACATACATCATCTATCATGGTTGATTACACATGGAAAATGGTGGCAATATAAGACTCACACCATGGATTAAATATATGGATAATTATTTAATTTGTGTTAAAAACAAAATGGAAAAAGAAAGGATAATTCATGGCTAGTTTCTACATCCTTCTTAAACCTAACCATGCTCACCTACTCCTAACCATGAGTTAACCTTCTCTATGTGTTTTAAACTCAAGTTAAATAATATCTTTATAATCTAATCATGGTTTGAGATGAGGATAAGAAAATATATATAGATATATTTTCTTTTTCTTGATAAGAGTTATCTTTTTCACTCTTGTTAAAAAGTATAGCCATCATCTTCTTCCTCCTTCTTCACTTGCTCTCTAGACTTTTGTAGTGAGCAAATTAGATAACAAGATTGGATTTTGAAGTGAGAATAAGCACCACAACATCATTCTACACAAGTTTAGCCCACTTGTTTAGAATGTTATCTTCATTTCTTCTTTTGAAAAGTGAAGTTGCAAGCTTGGACTAGGAGCTTCGGGTGGATCGTCGTGGACACTAGGAGACTTCAAGTGAACCCTCCTCCAACCCTCAAGTGGCCAAGGAGTCTAGCGTAGGGAGCAACGAAGGTTGTATTCTCAAAACCCTAGCATTTCTTTCATGTGATGATGTGTAGTTTTTTGTAACCCTAATTTTTCTAGGATCGATCCTTTGTATGTTAACTTAGCACCCTAAAAATTCAATCTTTGGTACATGTGATGCTTCCAAACCCTTCATGAGGTGCTAAGCTAACCCAACAGCATTAATTTAGGACAGGCATACAGCTGTTTTGACCTTCGTTAAAGGCTTGTACGAATGGGTCTAGATTAATCAGGACAACGACAGGTTGAACTTGACTTGCGGTTTATGATATTTTGGCCTTCATCAAGGTCATAAGCGCTTGGGGCAAAATCCATATCGGAAGTTTCAAATATAAGGGAAACTTTCCAAGTTTGTGCATACCTTCTGGAGTTTGGTAATTTTGGTCGGCTTCCGTCAATATTATCACACGATGATAGTTGGGCCCCGATTTTCACTGATGAGTATGTATTATTCCTCGGGAGTTTTTCACTTCACAATTAGCTAACCATTAGGTGTCTAGAAAGTGTTGACGAGCTTATGTCTCTGGGGAAATGGGGTTTATAATTGGATTCATGCGAAAACACGGGGGACCTCCCTCGGAGTACCAACATCGACCTGGCTGAACGGTTAGCAAACTTGTAAGGTGTATATGATCCCAACCAGTTCTCCTTTTAGGGTTTGAAGGAGAATTCGAGAAAACAGTGAGAGCCATCCTGATTAGATAAAGTGATAACCAATCTAATCTTGATAGAGTGCACGTTGAGTGTTTCTTTTCTCTCTCTCTCTCTCTGGTACAGCACCTCATGACTTACCTAAAACTCATGAACTAAGTTAACCGAACCTTCTTACACACGTTGGTTTTGGATTGTCATGATTCACGAAAAAGTCGCACAAATCCCTGCTACTCCTACTTTCCCTTTGCATTTCTCTAGAACACTCCGTATCACTACGATGATCCATATTTCTCAGAAATATTATACGAACTCGAAGAAATTATTTCAGCCGAGGATGGTCACTAGTTTTGGAGAATTTAGATTGTATTATTCGGCTGTCTCTTCTTTTCACCTTCTCTCAGGTTGCGAGAGCTCCTTATAATAGGAAAGTACACTTATTACGCTTATTGGATAGTCTTCTTCCAAATCTTAGGCTGGTGCCGAAAGGTAGAGAAGGAAGAAAACTAATTATCCTAAGTGCGGTGTACAGAAGGTAAGATGTAAAGACATATAAAGGTATTGAAGTGAGGGTAAAGAAAATTGCGACCACTGTCATGAATCTGGATAATGAAAAAAGCATTAGTAGGAATATCCGGCCACCCCCTTGAAACATTTATGTTTCAGACTTTCTGTGTACTTGTAAATGAAAACAGTTTTCCCAATTAATTCTGACTCCAGATTATGTATTTACCAGATTTGGATCTGTTCATATCAGAATATTGCATTTTATACCGCCCATTCTTACGCTCGTGTGTTTATAGGTAGGTACTTTTAATCCGTGTTTGTTACATGTTTACAGAATACAGGTTTCCAGTCCAAATATTGTAAATCAAGACAAAATCTCCACAGTTACGCCAAATGCAGAACATCTGTCGACAGCAGATAAAAGCCGGGTTCCGGTCATCCATATCCGTCCAAGTGCCGAGTACCGGTTCCCGATACAAGACATGTGACAGTAGTCATTCGTGTCTGGGACAAGCACAGAGCACGAGGTGGGCTGCACAAGAATCAATGGGTGCGCGGAGCTCGAGGGAGATAAAATCAAAAGTAAACAAAGATAATGCAATCTTGGACTTGGAAATCTGGAAAGATTCTGAAGACTTTCGCGCAGTTTGAGGTTTGCAAACACGAGGAAAACACCAACCAGGAACCCACAGAAAATCCCACTGCCCAACTCATCAGTACGGCCGCGCATGCGCGGCCAATAGGTGGTTTTGGCCGCGCATGCGCCGCAGAATGGGGCCCACTCACTGTCAGATTTTGGGGTTATTTTGGGGATTTCATTTCTGGTCTGGTGGATGCCCTAGAATTCCAGTTTACCTCCTATAAATACAGCAGACTTGAGCTTAACCAAGGGAGCTTTTCTTTGTTCTTGATTTTTGTTATTTTGTTCTTCTTCTTCCTCTTCTTCATTCTTTCTCCATTAAATTGTAGTGAGAGCTTTTGAGTGGAAGATTAATGAAGATGAGGGTTCTTTATCTTTCTTGTTAGTTTGCTCCCCCTTAAGATTTCTGCTTTCTCTTACTCATTCAACCTCTTCATTGAGCTTGAATGGGTAAGAGTTAGTTATTGATCTCAAGGGTCGTATTTTCTTCCGGGACTAGCACTTCATTTCACATGCGTTTTCTACCCTTCCCTTGATCTTGCAACCTCTTCATTGAGCTTGCAAGTTTAAGGGTTGGCTATTGAGCACATGCTTGGCTTGGGTCCTAGTTCCGTATTCTTTTATTACTCGCTTTTTATTACTTGTCTTTTTATTACTTGCATTCTATTTCATGCAATTTTATTCATGCTCTTTATTACTTGTATCTTTTCTTTTCTTTGTTCTTTTCTTTTTGTTCTCTTTTGTTCATTTTGTAAATGTTGTAATTATTGTTGTTGTTAAGAATTAATACAGTTTTATAAGTTAACATTTCCTTCTCATCTCCTTTTCCCGTTATTTTCCTTTTGAACTCCGCCCAAACCATACGCAAGCGCTCCGTTAGGCACCGTACCCTGACAAGGTAACGGTGATTCCTAACCACGACCGGTTGCGTTCGGTTTGGCCGGAGGCGAAGGCAAGAGACAAGAACGGAAGGACAAGGGTAAATAAGCCGGATTCCTCGAATACCGCGCTTAAATCCCCTAATCCACGTTGTTGCCGATTGCTTAGCTTCAATTGGTCAAGACTCGGCTCAAAGGTTTTGAGTACGGATTTCTTAGCTTATAATTTCGTATTTTCTTAACAACTTTATACTTGCAGATAAACACATAGGTTAGAACAAACAACTCATACAGATTCTTTATTGACTCGTCTAAAACAAGAAGGTAAGATAACACCATCTCCCTGTGGACCGACCCGTGCTCACCGGCTAGCTGCATAGCGACACCGTCCTGATCGCGGTAAACTTTAATTCTTTCATCCGACACGCCAAAAGCGTGCGATCAGGATCTCACATCCGTACGACGTTACAGATGATGAGTAGGAGTGGAATATTAGGAAATGGACGATTTGATCCTCAATATCGGAATTCGTTGCAATTGGTGATATTGGATTGAATCGCCTGATTTTGCCTAACGGCAAATATTTAGTTTCGAATAACTGTTATGCAACAATTTTTAAAATGATGTATCTATATTTTTATTTTATAAAGTGAGATATGAATTTTGAAAATTGTGTTCCAAACATTTACCTTTATCAGTTGAGGATAAGGTAAGGTGCATTGAATAATGGTGTAAGACATTCTTAACCAAAATACAGTTTTCAACCTACAACAAACGGAGTTCGAGTTATTGAACTCTTGGGGCTTCAGTGTCAACGTTAAAGTCCATACGGATATGACTGGGCACTGCTGCTATTCTAAACTATGATATCTGGCAGGTGGATGACTATAGCGTCTTTCTAAATGGGAATTTGGAAGTGCACGTGTATATGACTCTGCTAGAAGGTTATCGTAGTCAGTGGGAGCAGCGGAAAGTGTGCAAGTTTTTATGTCTAGTCGTAGACTAAAGCATGAATAGAGGAGATGGATCATCTATTTTGATGAGAAAGTCAAAGTGATTGACTTCATCAAAACAACAGGTGAACCTAGTAAGAAGGGTGTAGAGAGTACCGTCCTGGGATTTGGATGACATACTCCAGATAGGAAGTGATATTCCTATACTACAATCGGTCAAACTTTGGTTGTCACATAATGTTTTCTCCACATTGGATATGGATAATATATCAGGTATTCTGGTGACTAGATTTATTAATTTAGATCTAAATTTGGGAGGTGTCTCAATCTTAGTACTTAGACAACATTCTAAAAGTATTTTAGAATGGACGACTCCTGGCGTGGTAGTGTACCTGCAGGTGATGGAGACTCCCTCTCTGAAGAGATGTCTTCTGGACAGATGAGGAGATGGACTGGCATGAACGACATATCATTTTCTTAGGCAAGTGAGTCAATCATGCAATGTCTTGTACAAAACCAGATGTTGCTTCTGCACTTGCTGTAGTAAGCAGATATTAATCCAATCCTGGAGAAACAAAAGGAAGTAGTTATGAATATAATAGGATGTTCTTGGTATATGATAACGACAGCCTCCTCCGGAAGGCGGTTATCGGTTTAGGCTTCCATGGTGACCTGGATGACAGAGTTGCTGTCATAGTTTTAAGTTTAGCCTATTCTGAGGAGCAGTATATTGGATGGGGTTCCAATAGAGATACTGAGGTAGGTATGGTACATGATGTTGGTTATGACTCAACGGAGGATACAGCCCAAGAAGTTTGTTGGATAAAATTGTTCATTTATGAACTTGGTCCCATCAAGTATCCAGACAAATTCTTGTGGCGGGGTATCGCTCAGTTTGGGAGATTGTTCATCTCCGTGATGTTGAGTTATAGAGAGAGGAAGTTGGAACATTGTAGCGGACCCACTCATTGAGGCTATTTCTTGAACACGGATGTTCCTCAAACGAACTTTGAGAAACTGATTAGTAAATAAATTGGGTATTCGATAGCATACGAGATGTGGGTATGCGATACCACAATCATTAGCCTTAAGTGCAAGTAGGAGATTGTTGGATATAGTGCCCTCAAGGTAATTATTGTAATTGCAGGCACGCGATTATGATAATTGAGGGAGGACCTATACAGGTAGTGTTAGGGATATGTATGCCCTAGAGGCCATTATTGTACATTGATGTATATTATAGTGGATGCTTGGACATATATATGGAGGAATTTCTTGCTCGACATGATAGTATGCTATCTGGTTACCTTTATCTTAATATATTCACTGGTATTATTATATTGTCTCTCATATACATGTTGATAAAGCCCTTAGGGTGTAGGATTGACTACCAGGACTATGATGCGGATCATACGACTAGGACCTGAGTAGTCCACAAGCACGTCCTTTAATTGTTCCTAGTCGAGGGTATATCGAGACAGGGTAGCGATACACCAGACTAGACTAGTGTATACGTTTTTTGACCCTGTATGGCGGCGATGGTTGATCCCATATCCATTGGTGTTTGACATCAAATATTGTACACAGGTGCTCAATAGAGAATGGGTACACCGAACAGGACTCGCCGAGAACTCCTAGTTGGTATTATACCTATCGTCAGATAGCAGTTCTCTGGTGACACTGGTACAGGTTAGTCTGTAGACCCGAGACCGTCATAGAGTCTTGTGTGGCTCCCACCGTGCTTTGATTTCCTCCCTACCATGGCTAAAAGGAGTCGTGCAAACAGGTGGATTTTGGGTACAGTCCCGAGTCACATAGAGGCAATGAGCGATGGGAGGGGTTTCGTCTCTCCCGGTATTGGGAGTTGATGTTGCGCTATACTCGATTGGCTATAACAGTAAGTCTCTGGTCAGGGCTTTTGATGAGATTTACTGGTAAGAGTTATCAGTAGTTTCTCGAACCGTTATGAGCCATACATCGGCATGAGATATTCAGCACCTCATTCGATGAGGAAAGAGTCGAGATCCCTTCACCTGGAGTGGCCTCTTTAGCGAAACTAACAAAAACTACAAAAACACTCCTTTTCAAATCACTAGATTCTACAACGATATCAAGTTCATTACGTTAAAGGTTTTCTTCAAAACCAGCTGTAGCCCTCCGTCATTTCAGATAAGTACTATTTAGTATTCGTGCTGCGTTTGTTGGCCTGCGTCAAGGCGTAGTGTGCGGTAGATGATTAGTGCTTATCTGCAGCATGTGATGCGATTGGATTAGGGTAGTCGTACGGCGTTGTTTGGCCTGCGTCAAGGGTCGTACGGGTGGGTTTAATTAAATCAAGAAATGAACAGGTTGAACTTGACTAGCGCCCTATGGGTTGTTTGGCCTGCGTTAAGGTCATAGGACGCTAGGGGTAAAAACAATTATTGGGAATTTCAAGTGTTGAAATTTTCAATGAGATTGCATACCTTCTATATGATAGTTGGATCCCGATACCCACTGCGAGTAAGAGTTACTCCTGGGAAAGTTTTGCACTTTACAATTAGCCGATCAAATAGGTGTCTAAGAAAGGTGTTAACGGGGTTATGCCTCTGCGGAAACGAGCTTATTTAATTAGTTCCATGCGAAAGCATGGGGAGACTCTCTCGGAGTACCAATACCTGCCTGGCCTAACGATTGGCGAACTTGTAAGGTGTAATTAATCCCGGCTAATCTTACCTTTCATGGTTTGAAGGAAGATTTGATAAAAAACAGTGGGAGCCATCCTGATTAGATAAGATAATAACCAATCTAATCTTGCAAAGAGCGCACGCTAATACGTTTTCTTCTCTCTATCTCCAGGTAGCGACCAATGATACGCCTTAATCAAGATAATAATATGGATGTATTGACCGAACCCGCCTTTTATACAGGGCTGAGGAACGTTGGTCCCGCTCTATATTTAACTATCATAAGTCTGAGCAAGGAATAGGGGAATACCCGTATTTCCATGCCACCCAAACGAAGGTGGAGCATACTGATGTATCTTCTTCAGGTGTGTTCGTTACCGAGAATTGTTTCTCAGTTTCTTCTACGTCTTGGGTATTAGATACCGGATCAGGATCCCACATATGTAATTTGTTACATGGGTTAAGAAAAGGTAGAGAACTGGGAAAGGGTGATAAGTCACTACAAGTAGGGAATGGAGCAATTGTTGCAGCCAAAGCAGTTGGCGAATATCACCTTGTATTACCAACTGGTAATACATTGGTTCTGAACGACTGTTACTACGTACCAAACATGATGTGCAACATTATATCGGTTTCTTTGCTAACTAAAGAAGGATATAATCTCATATTAGAGGATAATGTTATGAACATTTTCTAAAATCTAGTGTTGATTGGGTTTGGAACGTTGTGTAACGGTATATACATTTTGAATCAAAGTACAGTTCTGAACATACAGAACACACACAAGAAGAAGAGTTCAGAAATAAAAGAAGCCTTCTTGTGGCACTGAAGACTAGGTCATATTAATACGACAAGACTGGATAAATTGCATAAAGTTGGATATTTGAATCCGTTCGAATTTACATCTTATGAAACTTGCCAGTCATGTCTCAAAGGAAAAATGACCAAAACTCCGTTTACTGGACACGGAGAAAGAGCTACTGAACTCTTGGGACTGATACATAGTGATGTATGCGGTCCTATGTCTACACATGCCAGTAATGGTTCCGCGTACTTCATTACATTCACCGATGATCTCTCAAGGTTCGAACATGTGTTCTTGTTGAAACACAAGTCTGAAGCTTTTAAGAAATTCAAGGAATATAAGTGTGAAGTAGAGAGCCAAACGGGTAAAAGTATTAAAATCCTTCTATCTGATCGGGGAGGAGAATACTTAAGCATGGAGTTCCTGGATTATTTAAAAGAGAATGGGATTCTCTCTCAGCTTACTCCTCCGTATACACCATAACACAACGGAGTATCGAAGCGGAGGAATCGCACCCTATTGGATATGGTGCGCTCTATGATGAGTACTGCTGAGTTACCTATTTTTTTTTGGGGTTATGCGCTTGAGACAGCCGCAGGCCTATTGAATATGGTTCCCACCAAATCCGTGCATACCACTCCATATGAGATATGGAAAGGAAAGAGACCATGCCTTAATTATGTTAAGATATGGGGTTGTCCAGCTTATGTGAAAACACAAAATCCGGACAAGCTTGAGGCAAGGTCAGTTCTGTGCAAGTTTGTAGGATATACCAAACATTCGCGGGGGTATATCTTCTACCACACCGAGGAACAAAAGGTGTTTGTTTCTCGACAAGCCACCTTTTTAGAAAAGGGATTTCTTTTGAAAGAAATTAGTGGTCATGAGGTAGAGCTGGAAGAAGTTCCAGCTACACAAACTAGAACTGATAATTTGGTGGAACCAGAGAATCCAATAGTACCCAACGAACCCCAGCCACTCCGCAGATCTAGTAGGGTTCCTCATCCACCTGAGAGATACTACGGTTTTCTCGTAGACGGTGGGAGCGAGGATTGCATCAAGTAAGATGATGACCAAACTAGTTTCGAGCAGGCCATCACAAGTGGAGACTCTGTGAAATGGCTGGATGCTATGCGATCCTAGATGGAATCTATGTACACCAACAAAGTGTGGCCTTTGGAAGTTGCTCCTGAAGGGATAAAACCCATCGGGAGCAAGTGAATCTTTAAGAAGAAAATTGGTGTAGATGGAAAAGTTGAGACTTTCAAAGCTAGACTTGTAGCAAAAGGTTTTCGTCAACGACCAGGTGTCGACTATGATGAAACCTTTTCTCCAGTGGCTATGCTTAAGTTCATCAGGATCCTGCTTGCCATTGCTGCATACCATGACTACGAAATCTGGCAGATGGACATCAAGACCGCATTTCTAAATGGTGATTTTGAAGAGAGAGTGTACATGACACAGCCATAGGGCTTCGTAGATAGTGGGAGCAGCGGAAGCGTGTGCAAGCTGCTTAAATCAATGTACGGATTAAAGCAAGCATCGTGGAGCTGGAACATCTGTTTCGATGAAGCTGTCAAAGAGTTTGACTTCATCAAAAACGTAGATGAACCTTGTATATACTAGAAGGTTATAGAGAGTAAGGTTGTCTTTCTCTTATTGTATGTGGATGACATACTCTTGATAAGAAACGATGTTCCTATGCTACACTCGGTCAAGCTCTTCTTATCACACAAGTTCTCTATGAAAGATCTAGGTGATGCCTCCTACATCCCGGGGATTAAGATCTATAGAGATAGATCTAAACGGATGTTGGGATTGTCCCAATCAAGGTACATAGACACCATACTAAAGAGGTTTAGTATAGAAGATTCTAAGCATGGTAATTTACCCGCTTGCTCAGGAATCACTCTCTCCAAAGAGATGTCTCCCAAGACTGATTTGGAGAGGGCTCGCATGTAAGAGATACCCTATGCTTCAGCAGTCGGGTCAATCATGTATGCGATGTTATGTACCAGACCAGATGTAGCTTACTCAATCAGATCCAGGGGAGAAACACCGGACAGCTGTGAAGAACATTCTTAAGTACTTGAGAAGGACTAAAGAAATGTTCTTGGTGTATGGTTACGGAGAACTCCAGGTGGAGTCCTTTAACTATTCGAGCTTCCAGAGTGATAAGGACGACAGTAAGTCGGTCTCGGGTTTTGTCTTTACCCTCAACAGAGGGGCGGTATGTTGGAAGAGTTCCAAGCAAGATACCGTGGCAGACTCGACGATGGAGGTTGAATACATCACTGTCAACGATGCTGTCTGGATGAAGAAGTTCATAGACGAACTTGGTGTGGTTCCATCCAATACCTGTGTATTGTGATAACAATGGAGCTGTGGCTTTGGACAAGGAACCCCGGACCCATCAGAGATCCAGACATATTCTTAGGCGGTATCACCTAATTCGGGAGATAGTTGATCGCTGGGAGATCGAGGTCAGAAGAGTTGATACGACGGACAACGTAGCGGATCCACTCATGAAAGCCCTCCCCCATACGCAATTAGAGAGACTATTTGGGATGTTGGGTATGAGATACTATAACAACTGGCCTTAGTGCAAGTGGGAGATTGTTAGGGATATGTATGGCCTAGAGGCCATTATTGTACATTGATGTATATTATAGTGGATGCTTGGACATATATATAGAGGAATTTTTTGCTCGACATGATAGTATGCTATCTGCTTACCTTTATCTTAACATATTCACTGGTATTATTATACCGTCTCTCATATACATGTTGATAAAGCCCTTAGGGTATAGGCTTGACTACCAGGACAATGACGCAGATCATACTACAGGGACCTGGGTAGTCCACAAGCACATCCTTTAATTGTTCCTAGTCGAGGGTATATCAAGACAGGGCATCGATACACAAGAGTAGACTGGTGTGTACGTTTCTTGACCCTGTATGGGGGCGATGGTTGATCCCATATCCATTGGTGTTTGACATCAAAGATTGTACACAGGTGCTCATTAGAGAATGGGTACACCGAACATGACTCGCTGAGAACTCGTAGTTGGTATTATACCTATCGTTAGATAGAAGTTCTCTGGTTACACTGGTACAGGTTAGTCTGTAGACCCGAGACCGTCATAGAGTCTTGTGTGGCTCCCACTGTGCTTTGATTTCCTCCCTACCATGGCTAAAAGGAGTCGTGCAAACAGGTGGATTTTGGGTACAATCCCGAGTCACATGGAGGTAATGAGCGATAGGAGGGGTTTCGTCTCTCCCGGTATTGGGAGTTGATGTTGCGCTATGCTCGATTGGCTATAACAGTAAGTCCCTGGCCAGAGCTGTTGATGAGATTTACTGGTAAGAGTTATCAGTAGTTTCTCGAACTGTTATGTGCCATACATCGGCATGACTTATCAAGTTACTGGGGTCTGACGTTACCACCCCTAGACTCGATATGCGACATATCATACGAAGAGACCGGACTGTACGGTAAGTGTTACTTATAGGCTTCATGGAGAGTATGGACAAGCTTGCTTGTTGATCTTCTAATCGCTTAATATCTGGGTAGCCGTTATGTCCAGCTAGTACCGCTAACGGTTTGTGGGTGATTGATGTGATCATCACCTACTGCTGGCGTATTGACGAGTCTTTCGAGTCCCACACAGAAGTTTCCTGGTTCAAGAGAAACGAAGTAGGACACATATGCTGATATGTGCGGGGGGACTGATTAAATACGAGTATGTGATACCGTATTGTAATCTGGCAGTTATCTGTTATCGGACAGCTTATATGTAATATAACCGTATTATCAAATCAAGTGTTGCTTTGATAATGTGATATGCAGATAAATGATATTAGTCGGTTATATGTGATATAACCGGATTATTAAATCAAGTGTTGATTTAATAATATGATATATATTATATTTGATAAAATTATATCTTAACTAATATTATTAGCTCACTAAATATTTACTTAATATATATTAATATATATATATATATGATATATATATATATATATATATTAAAAGGAAGCATGGTGCATTTTCTATTTTTAGAAAATAGAAAATGTGAGGTGGAAAATGAGAAGCATAGTGAAGCATGGCTTTGCTTGTTATTTTATTCATTTGTTCTTACTATTGAGCCATGGTTCCAATTATTTATTGGAAAAATATTGGATTCTCAATAAGAGAGATGTTTTCAAAGCCATTCTTCACTACTTCATCATTTTTCATGCTTGCTCTCTTGAGTTGCTCTCTAGCTCCCATCATCTTCCTCCTCAAACCTCCAAGCTCAAATCCCTCACATGTGTTGTGAAACCTTGAGCTTGTGAGTAGCCTAGTGAGCTAAACAAAACCCCTACTTCACCATCCTACACTTGATTAGGAATCAAGTGTAGCGTGTTTTCTTCACTAAAGTGTTTAGTGAAGAGGTAGCTTGGATTGCGGAGCTTCAGGAGGATCATCTTCGGCACGAATGTTTTCGGAGCAAGCTCGATCAAATTCCAAGTGGAGCCTAGTGGAGTTGCATGGACTACAACCCGGAGCTTGTGAAGTGAAGGACTCGATCTACGAGGGTATAATCTCTTTCCCTTCTTATAGTTTAGTTGATATCATCATAGTAAACCCTAATATTCTAGTTAAGATCTTGGTTAGTGTTCGTTAGCACCCGAAAATTTTAAAATTGCATGTGTGATGCCCGTTTAAACCCCGTCGCAGTGCAAGCAAACACTTTCAGGTAGAACAATCTTACTCGAAATGATAGTATGATATCTGGTTTATCTTTGTCATTGATATGTATACGTTTTACTTGTTATTACATGTCGCTAATACATAATGATGAAGCCCATAGGATTCTTGCTTGACTACCAGCCTTACGATGGCAATCATATACGTGAGAGCTGGATAGTCTATAAGAACATCCTTAAATGTCTCTATTCGTGGGAGTATCGAGACTGAGCATCGATATTCCAGAGTAGACTAGTGTATACGTTTCGAGACCCCGACGAGGGGCGGTGGCCGGTCTCACAAGCCATTGGTGTTATGTCACCTAAGATAGTATACAGGTGCTCACAGGAGGTGAGTACACTAGACGGACTCACCGAGAACTTCTAGATGGTATTATATCTATCGTCGGATGGAAGTTCCTGAGTGGCATTAGTACAGGTTAGTATTTTGATCTGAGAATGTCATTTGTCTCATGTGAGTTCCCACTGTACTTTGATTACTACCCTACTACGGCTTAAAGGAGTCGTGCAAACAGGTTTTAGTTGGGTACAGTCCCGAGCCACATGGAGGCAGTGACCGATTGTCGGGGATTCATCTCTCCTGGTGTTAAGATTCAATGTCTTGCTATGTTCGATTGGCTACCACCCTAAATCCGTGGCCACGGTAGGGGAGATTTACTGATATGAGTGTTAGTTATATGTATGCCCTAGAGGCCATTACTGTACATTGGATGTATATTGTAGTGGATGCTGGGACATATATAGGTAGGACTTTCTTGCTCGACATGATAGTACGCTATCTGGTTGCTCTTTATCTTAACATGTATACTTTCTGTCTCTCTGTTACATGCTGATAAAGCCCTTAGGATGTGTACTCGACTTCCAGGACTATGATATAGATCATACTAGTGGGGCCTGGGTAGTCAATGAGTACATCCTTCAATGTTCCTAGTTGTGGGAATATCGAGACGGGGCATCGATATTCCAGAGTAGACTAGCGTATATCTTCTTGACCCATGTGATGGGCGATGGATGATCCCATATCCATTGGTGTTTGACATCAGAGATGGTATGCGGGTGCTCAGTGGAGACTGGGTACACTGAACGGACTCGCCGAGAACTCCCAGATGGTATTATACCTCACGTCAGATGGCATTTCTCTGGTGACACTGGTACAGCTTAGTCTGTTGACCCGAGATCGTCATAGAGTCTTGTGTGTCTCCCACTGTGCTTTGATTTCCACCCTACCACGGCTCTACTGAGTCGTGCAAACAGGTGGTTTTTGGGTACAGTCCCGATTCACATGGAGGCAATGAGCGATAGGAGGGGATTCGTCTCTCCCGGTATTGGGGGTTGATGTTGCGCTATGCTCGACTGGCCATAACTGGAAATCCCTGGCCAGGGTTGCAGTGATTTACTGGTAAGAGTTATCAGTAGTTTCACGCTTGTTATAGACCTTACATCGGCATGACTTATCAAGCTACTGGGGTCTGACGTTTACCACCCCTAGGCGAGATATGCGACATATCAGACGAACAGACCAGACTGTACGGTAAGTGTTACTGGTTGGATTCACAGGAGTGTGAGCGGGCTTGCTCGTTGATCTTCTGATCGCTCAATACCCGGGTGGCCGTTACGTTTAGCAGACCGCTTGCGGCTTGTGGGTGCTTGATATGATCATCACCTGCTGCCGGCGTATTGACGAGTCTTTAGAGTCCTACACAGAGGTTTCCTGGCTCAAGCGAAACGAAATAGGAGCGCATATGAGATATGTACGGGACCGAGAATAATACCAGTATGTGATACTGTATTCCATTCTCGCGATTTGTATCATTGGACGGTTATATATGATATAGCCGGGTTACCGAATCAAGTGTTGATTCGATACATTGATACACTTGATATTAGTCGGTTATATGCAGTATGACCGGATCATTAAATCAAGTGTTGATTTAATGATTTAATGTATAATTATATATTTGATATATTACTTTACATTAACTAGTATTAGTTCACTTAAGACGGATTTTCTCACTTGATATGCACATTGTATATATGATATAGTTTTGTGCACTAGTTTGTATCATGTTTGATAATACATGCAAACTTGGGTGAGTGTATGCTATACACCATGTTTAGGTTAATGGTTAGGGTTTTAAATTATTCACTTATTCATTTTATTTATTTTCTTTATTCCTTTTGGCAAAAATGAAATGGTGGCTTACTTTGTTTCTTGCTTAAGCTTCATGAAGCTTCTTGCTTTATCTACTATTTTGTTTTTTCCTTAACCTAACCATTCACTTAAACCCTAGTTTAGTCTCTACACTAGTTACCTCACCCATGGTTGCATTATAATAAGATCAATTGATTTTATTATTATTATCATATATTCTTTTTCTTCTTCTTCTTCAAGAAGAAACCTTGCTACCTCCAATGGTGCCATGATCAAAAGAGTGAGAAATCCAATTCTAAAGTGAACCCACTTCCTATTTCTTCATCCTCTACCACTTGCCATGTAGTAGAGTGTGTTATCTTCACAAGTTTTATGACCAAGTGAAGATGGAGCTTGATCTTGAGTTGCCTCGACGTAGATCATCTTCGGCATCGAAGTCAACGACCTAGCCCGATCTTTTCTCCGATGAAACCAACGCTAGAGTCCGGGATCCGATGATCGCAGCGGAGGGACGTCATCACGGAGCTAAGGAAGTGGAGGACCGGATCTACAAAGGTTGTAGTCACTTTCACTTTCTAGTAAAGTTGTTTACTTGTTGTAGTTTCGCCTTTACCTCTAGTTAACGATCTAGTATAGGGTTCTTTGGCACATGGAAATTTTTGATTTTGGCATGTTTGATCAGTTGTAGAACCTCATTAGTGTGCCTAGGAACCCTACAGTGGTATCAGAGCCTAGCTAGAGCCTTAGGCGATGAGTAGACGAAGTTAGAAAGCCGATCGAACCTAGAAACCCTAAGTTATACCCTTCTCTGGACAATTTTCAAAACTGTGGATTTTTGTGAATTAAAAATGCTCAGAAAATAGAGCAGGAAATTCTAAGAGTTACTGCAGAAAACGAACCCCTAACTCTACTAAATAGCCGCGGAATCGCGGCCTTGACCTGCTATTGGCGGCGGTTCCGCGGCCGTATGTACTGATTAGGGATTCATTTTTATACAGTAATGCCCGTATCTGTTTCCTCTGTTCTCTGGGAATTTTTAATCTGCACTCAAGAGTTGAGTTTTCTGGGTTGTATTGGGAGTTCGAAGATTCGATCGGATTGTCTAATTTTGTCTATGTGTTTTTCCGGATTATTTAGAACATGTTAAAAGGTTCGACCGTATATAAATACCCAATTTTTCCCCTGTCGGGAAATTTCCAACTGTTGGATTTTTCCGTAGTTTGAGAACGTTCTGAGTAGTGCAAGTAATGCGATGGACCCTCTAGAAGACAACAAACCTTAACTCGATTATGTGACCGTCTTGAACTGCCCTTTGAACCTTAGGGTTTAGGGCAGTACGGCGTGCCACATGTGAGGCGTTGGCTTGACCCTTCTACGGCTGGACCGTTGGTACTGTGGCATGAAGTGAATGTTCTTAAACCTATTTCATGTGTTGAGCTGTTTCGGGAAAACTTGGGTGTTTGATTGTTTCGATCGGAAAGTTTAACATTTTCTATTTATCTGGAATGTGATACAATATTTGGAATCCACAAATAGTTATGAGATAACTGATTTGAATATTATAAACATAGCAGTGTAGTCTCACTTGATCGGTTGCCACGGAATTTTGATGCGATCAAAAGTCCGTCGCAATCACGTAGCGTACGCGGATATTCGCCGGGTAAACTTAATAGACAGGCACGCCCCATAGCCCCGACCAAGTGACTGTAGGAGAACCCCGTCGCCGAAAGCATCCGTTCGGGTGCTCGCGGTAGCGGTGTTCCGCCTTGGTGCACTTCGTCGACGACATCGGGGGTGCGGCCGCCTAATAAAGTTTGCGACGAGCATTCGATCAAAATGTCGGGAATCTTGTTGAATTGCCCGACTTGATATTGAAAAGAGTTTTCGATAATGAGACTAAAATGCGGGGTTTATAATTGTTAGGCATGCGATGTCTAAGGAATTCATTTGGTTAGGCATGCGATGTCTAAAGAGTTTGCGGATTCCTACTGTTGTAGTTTTACACTTTCTTTTCTGTGACCGTAAGTGTAATATGTGATATCGCCGGTTTCATTGCTATATGTCAACGACAATTGGGATACGCATGTTTACTTACGTTGATGACATGTGATGTTATGTGTTGCTGGATATGTTATATTGGATCGTCGTGTTTGAATAGCCGGGGTTTTTTTTATGTGAGATGAGTGTTTTTCCATTTTCATTCATGTAAAAACTTGTATGTAATATTCTTTTATTGGGGCACTTCCAGGTTGCGGATGATGTCACCATTTGTATATTATTTACTTTTTCCGCATTAGGATAGACCCAAGGAGGGGAGCACAAGTAACCGGGTTCTAGGGTCCGGTGGGAGACCATCTCGAGGAGTCGAGTCCGGGTCTCCTAACCCTAGAATTGGTAGGGTTGCTTGCTGCTCTCGTAGGGGTCTAGGGGTGTGGGATTGGCTATTCATCACGACCGTGGAATCCGTGTTTTATACTGGCTCGTATTAAAAACACGGGCGTCCTAGTATATCCAATATTTCATATGATATTTTCTGCTGCGTTATCTGTGTTGTGATCATATGATATATTCAGATAGATATGGTATATAGTATATATGATATATTATATAGACGTTGCTTATGTTTTACACCCGCGCTAGCCCTGCCTCGCTCTGGCGTTAGTTACCTAACCTAATGGTGCAGACGGGACATCGAGGCGAATGCGGATGGCATAAGCGTACGTTATATTTATCTGTGATATTTAGGTGGACTTAAATGATGGGACATTCATTAATGAGATTAATGAAAGAAAATAAACCTAAAAGATGTTGTGGAATCGAATTTCAAAAATAAAACAGGTAGCTACAGTTCTTGCTTTGCATCGTGGTGTTCCTTGTAGAACATCCTGCACCTTATTCGATGAGGAAAGGGCCGACGATCCCTTCACCGGGAGTGACCCCTTTAGCAATAACTGGCAGATGCTACAACCCTCGGTCTGTCTTTTGATTGCTTCTATAGTTTTCGCTTTGCACAGCGGTATATATGATATATCCTGCACCTTATTCGATGAGGAAAGGGCCGACGATGCCTTCACCGAGAGTGACCCCTTTAGCAAAACTAGAAAAGCCTCAAAAAACACTCCATTTAAAAACCAATTGATTCCGCAACGAGATCAAGTTCAAAGCGTTAATGGTTTTCTTAAAAACCATCCGCAACCCTCCGTCATTTTAGGAAGTAGAGTACTTAGTATTCGTGCTACGTTTGTCGACCATAGCCGAGGCGTAGTGTACGGTAGTTAAGTGATGTCTTCCTACACAACATATGATGCGATTAGTTAGGAAAGTCATGTGGCTTTGTTGACCTTAGCCAAGGGTCATGTGGGTGGGTATAATTAATCACGAAATGACGGGTAGAACTTGACTAGTGCTTATGATTTGTTGACCTTATCCAAGGTCATAAGTGCTAGGGGTAAAAACCATTATCGGGAGTTTCAAGTGTTGGAATTTGCAATGAGATTGTATACCTTCTATATGATAGTTGGATCCCGATACCCACTGCGAGTAATTGTTACTCCTGGGAGAGTTTTGCACTTTGCAATTAGCCGATCAAGTAGGTGTCTAGAAAAGTGTCAACGGGGTTACGCCTCTGGGAAAACGAGGTTTATTCTAATTAGGTCCGTGCGAAAGCACGGGGAACCTCCCTCAAAGTACCGACACTGGCCTGGCTGAAAGATTGGCGAACTTGTAGAGTGTAATTAATCCCGGCTAGTCTTTCCTTTTTGGGTTTGAAGGAAGATTTGATAAAAACAGTGGGAGCCATCCTGATTAGATAAAATAAATAACCAATCTAATCTTGCAAGAGCGCACGCAGAGTGTTTTCTTCTCTCTCTCTCTAGGTAGCGACCATATCACGCCTTAATCAAGATAATAATATGGAAGTATTGACCGAACACGCTTGTTATTCTGAGCTGGGGAACGTTGGTCCCGCTCATACTTATAATTGTTATAAGACACAGCAGGAAATAGGGGAATACCAAGATTCCCATGCCGCCCAAACGAAGAAAGTGCATGATGATGCATCTTCTTCAGGTGTGTTCATTATAAAGAACTGTTTCTCAGTATCCTCTGCGTCCTGGGTATCTGATACCGGATCAGGATCCCGCAAATGTAATCCGTTACATGGGCTACAAAAAGGTAGAGAACTGAGAACGGGTGATTAGTTTCATGAGGCAGAAAACGGTGCAAGTGTTGCAGCCAAGTCTGTTGGTCACTGTCACCCTGTATTACCAATACATTGATTCTGAACAAATGCTATTAGATACCGAACCTGATATACAAAATCATATCAGTCTCTTTATTAGTAAAGAAAGGATATAATTTTTTATTGTTGGATAATGTTTTGAACATTTCCTATATCAAAAGTTGATCGGTTCAGGCACGTTATCTAAAAGCATTGATGTTCTAAATCAAACTACAGTTCCTAGTATACAGAACACACACAAGAAGAAGAGTTCAGAAATGAACGAATCCTTCTTGAGGTATTGTAGACTAGGTCATATCAATGCGACCCGACTAGCTTAAGTTACATTCTAGATGCATATTTAAATCAGTTTGAATTTACATCTTGTGAAACTTGCCAGTCATGTCACAAAGATTAGATGACCATAGCTCTGTTTATTGGAGACAGAGAAAGAGTTAGTAAACTCTTGGGACTAATACATGATGATGTATATAAGGTCCCCTGTCTACACATGCCAGGACCGGTTCTTTGTACTTCATTACATTCTCTGATGATCTCTCAAGGCTTAGTCATATGTTCCTGTTGAAACATAGGTCCGAAACTTTTGAGATAATCACCGAATATAAGTTAGAAGTAGAGAACCAAAAACCGGGTATAAGTATTATGTCCTATGATAAGATCAGGGAGGAGAATACTTGTGCATGGAATTCTTGGACTATTCTAAAGGAGAATGAGATTCTCTCTCGGTGTTACTCCTCTGAATACACCACAGCACAATGGTGTATCGGGGCGGAGCAATCGCACCCTATATGATATGGTACGCTCTATGATGAGTACTACCGAGTTGCCTATTTCCTTTTGGGATTGTGCACTTGAGAAGTTGCATGCCTATTGAATTGGATTCAAATCAAATCAATGCCTACCACTCCATATAAGATATGGTATGGGAAGAGCCTATCTCTTAAGTAAGTTAAGATTTGGGGTTGTCCGGCCTATGTCAAAAGAAAAATCCGGACAAGATCGAGGCAAGGTCAGTTCTGTAGAACTGGAAAAGTTCCAGCTATATAAAACTGCTGATGATTTGACGGAACCAAAGAATTCAATAGTCCCCGACGAACCTCAGCCTCTCCGCCGAACTAGCAGGGTTCCTCACCTGCCTGAGAGATACTTCGGTTTCTCGATGACAGTGGGAGCGAGGATTGCATCATGAGATGATGACCTAACTAGTTTCAGGCTGGCCATCAAGAGTAGTGACTCTGTAAGAATGGCTGGATGCTTAGCGATCTGAGATGGAATCCATGTACACCAACAAAGTATGGACTTTGGTTTCGATATCTGAAGGGTTAAATCCCCATCAGGAGCAAGTATATCTTGAGAAGATTACTAAGTGAAGATGGAAAAGTTGAGACTTTCAAAGCTAGACTTGTTAAAGGTTTTTCGTCATCGACCAGGCGTGGATAATGATGAAACATTTTCCTGTGGCTATGCTTAAGTCCATCCGGATCCTACTTGCCACGGCTACATACCATGACTACGATATCTGGTGGTTGGGTGTCATGACTGTTTTTCTAAATACTGATTTAGAAGAGAACATCTATAAGTACACAGCCAGAAGGCTTCGTAAACAGTGGGAGCAGCGGAAATGTGTGCAAGTTGCTTTATAGATTAAAGCAGGCATCGCGGAGTTGGAACGTCTGTTTTGATGTGGTAGTCAAAGAGTTTGACTTCATCAAAATGGTAGACGAACCTTGTATATACAAAAAGGTAGTAGAGAGTAAGGTGGTCATCCTCGTATTGTACGTGGACAACATACCCTTGATAAGAAAAGAGTTTCCTATGCCACGCTCGGTCAATCTCCGCTTATCACAAGGATTCTCCATATAGGATAAAGGTGATACCTCCTAAATCCTGGGATTTGGATCTATGAGATAGATCTAAATGGATATTAGGCTTCTCGCTGGGTTTAGTGAGTTGGTATCAATCGATCCTGGAGAGAATCACTGGAAAGGTTCCAGGGTGATAAAGACGACTGAATGTCAGTCGCAGGCATTGTCTTTACCCTTAGTAAAGGGACGGTATGTTGGAAGAGTTCCAAGCTAGATACCGTGGCAGACTAGACGATAAAGGCTGGTAACATCGCTATTAAAGATACGACCAAAGAGGAAGTTTGGGTGTATATTGGTTCATGAGATGAACTAGGTTCCTACCATTGTGTGACAATGGAAGTGTGGCTTTGGCCCAGGAACCCCGATCCCATCAGTGACCCAGACATATTCTGAGGCAGCATCACCTGATCATGGAGATAGTTGATCTCCAGGGTGATCGAGGTTAGGAGAGTAGACTCAGAGGACAACACAGCGGATCCACTCACAAAGGCTTTTTCCCAGAGAGAGACTCATATGGGATGGTTGAGTATTAGATACTGCAACCACTGCTACAGATGGCCCTAGTGCAAGTGGTAGATTGTTAGTTATATGTATGCCCTAGAGGCCATTACTGTACATTGGATGTATATTGTAGTGGATGCTGGGACATATATAGGTAGGACTTTCTTGCTCGACATGATAGTACGCTATCTGGTTGCTCTTTATCTTAACATGTATACTTTCTGTCTCTCTGTTACATGCTGATAAAACCCTTAGGATGTGTACTCGACTTTCAGGACTATGATGTAGATCATACTAGTGGGGCCTGGGTAGTCAATGAGTACATCCTTCAATGTTCCTAGTCGTGGGAATATCGAGATGGGGCATCGATATTCCAGAGTAGACTAGCGTATATCTTCTCGACCCATGTGATGGGCGATGGATGATCCCATATCCATTGGTGTTTGACATCAGAGATGATATGCGGGTGCTCAGTGGAGACTGGGTACACTGAACGGACTCGCCGAGAACTCCCAGATGGTATTATACCTCACGTCAGATGGCAGTTCTCTGGTGACACTGGTACAGCTTAGTCTGTTGACCCGAGATCGTCATAGACTCTTGTGTGTCTCCCACTGTGCTTTAATTTCCACACTACCACGGCTCTACTGAGTCGTGCAAACAGGTGGTTTTTGGGTACAGTCCCGATTCACATGGAGGCAATGAGCGATAGGAGGGGATTCTTTTCTCCCGGTATTGGGGGTTGATGTTGCGCTATGCTCGACTGGCCATAACTGGAAATCCCTGGCCAGGGTTGTAGTGATTTACTGTTAAGAGTTATTAGTAGTTTCACGCTTGTTATGGACCTTATATCGGCATGACTTATCAAGCTACTGGGGTCTGACGTTTACCACCCCTAGGCGAGATATGCGATATATCAGACGAACAGACCGGACTGTACGATAAGTATTACTGGTTGGATTCACGGGAGTGTGAGCGGGCTTGCTCGTTGATCTTCTGATCGCTCAATACCCGGGTGGCCGTTACGTTTAGCAGACCGCTTGCGGCTTGTGGGTGCTTGATATGATCATCACTTGCTGCCGGCGTATTGACGAGTCTTTAGAGTCCTACACAGAGGTTTCCTGGCTCAAGAGAAATGAAATAGGAGCGCATATGAGATATGTGCGGGACCGAGAATAATACCAGTATGTGATACTGTATTCCATTCTCGCGATTTGTATCATTGGACGGTTATATATGATATAGCCGGGTTACCGTATCAAGTGTTGATTCGATACATTGATACACTTGATATTAGTCGGTTATATGCAGTATGACCGGATCATTAAATCAAGTGTTGATTTAATGATTTAATGTATAATTATATATTTGATATATTACTTTACATTAACTAGTATTAGTTCACTTAAGACGGATTTTCTCACTTGATATGCACATTGTATATATGATATAATTTCGTGCACTAGTTTGTATCATGTTTGATGATACATGCAAACTTGGGTGAGTGTATGCTATACACCATGTTTAGGTTAATGGTTAGGGTTTTAAATTATTCACTTATTCATTTTATTTATTTTCTTTATTTCTTTTGGCAAAAATGAAATGGTGGCAAACTTTGTTTCTTGCTTAAGCTTCATGAAGCTTCTTGCTTTATCTACCATTTTGTTTTTTCCTTAACCTAACCATTCACTTAAACCCTAGTTTAGTCTCTACACTAGTTATCTCACCCATGGTTGCATTATGATAAGATCAATTGATTTTATTATTATTATCATATATTCTTTTTCTTCTTCTTCTTCAAGAAGAAACCTTGCTACCTCCAATGGTGCCATGATCAAAAGAGTGAGAAATCCAATTCTAAAGTGAACCCACTTCCTATTTCTTCATCCTCTACCACTTGCCATGTAGTAGAGTGTGTTATCTTTACATGTTTTATGACCAAGTGAAGATGGAGCTTGATCTTGAGTTGCCTCGACGTAGATCATCTTCGGCATCGAAGTCAACGACCTAGCCCGATCTTTTCTCCGATGAAACCAACGCTAGAGTCCTGGATCCGATGATCACAGCGGAGGGACGTCATCACGGAGCTAAGGAAGTGGAGGACCGGATCTACAAAGGTTATAGTCACTTTCACTTTCTAGTAAAGTTGTTTACTTGTTGTAGTTTCGCCTTTACCTCTAGTTAACGATCTAGTATAGGGTTCTTTGGCACATGGAAATTTTTGATTTTGGCATGTTTGATCAGTTGTAGAACCTCATTAGTGTGCCTAGGAACCCTACAATGAGTTCAGTATTTTCTCGGTTGGTGATGAGCTTGACTCCGACACGACTTATCGGGTTATTAAGGGTCTAACGTTCCCACATCCTAGACCCGGTATGCGATACTCTTAGACGAAGAGACCGGACTGTACGGAGATTGTCACATTCAGGCTCAATAGGGTACGGATGGACATGATTGTCGACCTCCCTTTTGACAAATACCTGGGTAACCGTTACATACAGCTAGTGCCGGTGACATGCTTACGGTTTTTGGATTTATCCAGTAAATCACTGCCATCTTATTGTCGAGTCTTTGGAGTCCCACATAGAGGATTTTCCCAGTTCAGACGATATGATATAGATGACGTATGTTGGTACATACAGGGTGTCCGATTAAATATGTGTACAGGCGACACGGACTTTAATCGTCCGGTTGATAATACCAGCGGTGTAGGATTAAGCTGGATTATTAAATCATGTTTTGATTTAATAATTTATATATATATATATACATATTTTAATATATATTCTAGTATTATTGTTCACTATTCATTTTCTCTCTTGGCTATTCGTATTTTTATATGAATATGCGTATATGTATTTCGATACGTATACCGGGTTGTATTCCGTATTTATACGGAATTTGTTCTAGAAGATGGACACTTCATTTCTTGATTTTTCTTTTAATGAAAATAAAAAAATGAGGTGGAGGATGAGGTGTAAAGAAGTATGCAGAGAGGTATGGCTTGGTTTTTATATTGAAAATATCATTTGGATTCACTATTCTTTCATGGTTGCAAAAAGACAACCATTCTTTCTACTTGGATTTTTTCTACTACACAAAAAAGACTTACCCATTTTCTTATGATTGCTTCTTCTTCTTCACCTCCTCCTTCTTCTTCTTGGCAGCTCACTTGAGCTTAGAAAAAGAGAGAAAAGATAGTGAAAATATTCCTGCATCCCCACTCTCCATTCGTAGCGTGCTTGGAGCGTCGGTTGCTTCATTTGGTGAAGCCAGAGCTTGGATCGGTTCCCTCAGGTGGATCATTTTCGGCAAGGGCGGTCGCCATTCAAGCTTGATCCGCATGGCATACAAGGAGCTTGGAGAGGTCTTCCACGATTGGATGGACACGCGTCGAAGGTCTATTCTCTAACCATTGCATACTTGATTTGATAGTTTTAGTGTTTGGATCGATCGCTAGTTTTTAGTCTCTAGTTGCCTTCTCGATAATTTTCATTTTCCGTTTCCGCATTGGCGGTGGCCTCCACGGTGAAGGCACTAGGGACTTACATTTCATGCACACCAGTTGCACTTGATTGAGATTTTCTCGCACTCTAAATGTACTTGATGTTGTTATCGTGCACACCCGTTGCACTTGACAGATACTTTCATGCACACCCGTTGCGCTCGGTTTTCGTTTTCGTGCACACTCGTTGCACTTGACAGATGCTTTTGTGTACACCTATTGCGCTCAGTTTTTTTTTGGTGCACACTCGTTGCACTTGACAGATGCTTTCGTGCACACCCGTTGCACTCGGTTTTCATTTTCGTGCACACCCGTTGCACTTGACAGATGCTTTCGTGCACTCCCATTGCACTTGGTCTTCGTTTTCATGCACATTCATTGCACTTGGTTTTGATTTTGATTCTCATGCACACCAGTCGCACGTGGGTTGGTTTTCGTGCACATCGGTTGATATTGATTTCTTTTCCGAGCATCGCGTTTTTATGATATACATTATGTTATATAGTAGCAGAGCAGGACTGATCTGAGAGACAATGCCCGAATGTTTTTGCATATATCGATGTTTACAGAAGTGGTTTTCGAAGGAACTATAGTCTCATTATTTTCCTACGTGTCAGTGAGCGACACAAGATTTTTACAAAAAGAAAACCTTTCTAAATTATTTAAAAAAGGCAGGACGTATATCTTAAGCAAATGTATATAGATATATACATATAATTTCTTCATAAATGAATGCCCGCTACTTGTGCCGTAATATACGCATCATTCGGCAATTTCGAAAGGATTTTTCCATACATACATTTTCAGTTTCTTTAATGATTTTACATAGATGCGTACTATATATGTATTGTAGCCTTGATTATATTGTGCTTGATTTAAACGGTCGGTTTCTCAAATTGCATTTTTTATCATAGCTTGTATGATTCACATGACACTGGTCGGAGTATCGGTTATTGAGTTTTGCACTTGTATTCATGCACACGCGTTGCGCTATGATATTTCTAGCTTTTCCATTATTTCAGAGCCCCGTTGATTTGATTTGGTTTACTGAAATGTTTTAAGACTTGGGGGTTTAAATTTAAATTCGGGAACCGAATTTATTTAAGGGGGGAAAATCTAACATTTAAGAAAATGGAAAATATTATTTTTAGAATTTAAATAATAATATAATGAGTTTTACAGATATATACCGAGCATGGATTTGAGTTTTCGTAGAGTGGTATAATTATATACCACTATTTTGGAAAAATAATTGGAATTTAAAATGAGTTATTAATTATGAAAGTATTTGTTTAATCGGGCATTTCTTAAATTAGCATATAATTATATCCATACAAAATTAGCGTGTTAAAACTAATTAATGTTTTCTTATTTTGTGAACTAAACCAAGTTTGATTTTTGTTAAATCATGTTTAAGTTGCCATGACATGTTAATTACAAGTTAACTTTTCACCTTGTTTTATGATGGTTTTATTTTAAAGAAAAAGGAAAAGAAATGAATGAGAGAGAGAAATGAAGCATGGGAGGGGAATTTAAAATTGGGCATGGCTTGTGCCCATACCATTCACCACTCACTTCCCCTCACACATTCCTCTCACCCTCTCATCTCTCCTCACCTTCTCTCATCCCAAACACTCTCATGTCTCTCACAATCCCATGGCTAATCCTCATACTCCCTCATAATTTTTTCCCAATTCCAAACACAAACAAATCACCCCTTCAACTTGAAGTCACCAAGTTTTCAAGTCAACAAGTTTTTCAAGTAGCATCCTACAAGTTTAGACCTCTTCTTAAGCCATCTTCATCAAGAGGTAATTCCTTTTGATTTCAGTTTTAAATTATGGCCATGAAAAGCATATAGTTTGCATAAAAACCATGTTTTTATGAGTTAGATGTTAAAAAGGTAAGTTTTGTGTATGGTTACTTGTAGTAGCAAGGTTTTAGCAAAGTTTTCTTGGTAATACAATCTATTTTGACTAGAAGAGGGTATTTTGTGCAAGAATTCTTGATTTACAAAGTGTTGCAACTTCAAAACACGAGTTAAGATTTTCAAATGTCGATTTTCTTGAGTTTTTGATGTTCAAATAAATTCTGGAGCAATTTGGTGTCTTTATAAGATAAAAAAACACTTACATTGACCTAATTAGACCACTATAGAAGCACGAGACCATAATTCAAAAATTAGACCGCCAGTGGCGGTTACTATAGCAATTTCGGCGGTCCAATTTTTGAATTGGATGTTAGGGTTTAGTCAGTAGCTCAAATACTTGATAAGTAAGCCTCTGTGATACTTTGATTTTCCCTAGATTTCCCAAGGAAAAATCTGGAGGTGTTTTACGTAGCTTTATGATGATATCTTACGGTTTTTAAACTTGGTTTTCAGATTTCTTTGATACGACTTGGTTGTTCGACGTTCGTACATCGACGCCGAGGGTGTTTTGTCATTTTGTCATGCGTGGACCATAGGTTCTAATCTGTGTGCGCTTCACTCATCGTTTCAGGTTTGATATGGATTATTATGCAATTCGATTTCGTTTTAATTATAGGTACGACCGCGGGAACTTCCGAGACGACAAAGAAGAGCGAGGCATCCGTCGGCTTCGACTAGGGCGAGGCGGATAGATGAGTAGATGTATATCTACGGGGGAAGTCCGGTGGATGGAGTATAGCACCCCCACAACCGTGGTGGTTAGGATAGTATATATTCTAGAATTATATACCTAGTATAACCACATGCGTATAGTAGTATACTCAGTGGAAGTTATATATCAAGTTTCTATTTCTTAACCATTGAGCCATATATACATACATATATATTTATGAGTATATCTTATGATATAAGTATATATATGACATGAGGATATATACAATATAAGTATACTTGATATAATATGAGATGATATTGGATGATATCATATGAAATATATTCCGTACGTGATATGATGAGGATTGATTGTCGAATACGGCCGATATGTATTTCGACTCGAGAAGTCTTGTTAAAATCACAAAAAGGGGAAATTATGAGATATTTAGGGCCATACTTACTTTCAAAACTAACGATTCGTTACGTACTTTTAAATGATGATGGAAAGGGTGCGCTACGACTTTTCAAATGAAATTTATTTCAAAAATATCGTAGTCCCTTATTTCCGAAACAATGTGTCGGGACCCGGTTCTTGTTCACGGAGAAAAGTGCTACACAGAACAAAGTGCCACGCCAATTGTCATGCCAAGGGGGTGGACGATACCTCTTGAATCCGTGTGGGCCACCTCTAGAGTCCGTGGGACCCACTGTAGAACAATGGGGAATTTTCGGAACACATTCCGAAAAAGGACCGAACTGCATTATAAATGTAATGATACCACCCTCAATTACAGAGGCGCCTTTTAAGTGAACCGGAACTATATGAGCTTGAGAACTCCGTAGTTAAGCGTGCTCGGGCCAGGGAAGTCTTGGGATGGGTGACCTCTTGGGAAGTGGCCCCTGGTCGGGTCCGGTTCGCTCTAAAGGGAAAAATCGTGCGGTTTCGGCCAGAGCAAACAATACCATCTGTACCGGGGCATGGGACGTTACATTTATGGTGGCCCATGCAGGTCCCTCAGTAGTAGGTCTGTGGTTCGAGGATGAACCATTGTTCAAAGGTGGGGAGAATGTCGAGACCCGGTTCTTGTTCACAGAGCAAAGTGCCACACAGAACAAAGTGCCATGCCAAGGGGGCGGGGGCCACCTCTTGAATCCGTGGGGGCCACCTCTAGAGTCTGTGGGACCCACTGTAGAACAATGGGGAATTTTCGGAACACATTCCGAAAGAGGACCGAACTGCATTATAAATGTAATGATACCACCCTCAATTACAGAGGCGCCTTTTAAGTGAACCGAAACTACATGAGCTTGAGAACTGGGGCATGGGACGTTACATTTATGGTGACCCATGCAGGTCCCTCATTAGTAGGTCTGTGGTTCGAGAACGAACCATTGTTCAAAGATGGGGAGAATGTCGAGACCCGGTTCTTGTTCACAGAGCAAAGTGCCACACAGAACAAAGTGCCACGCCAATTGTCATGCCAAGGGGGCGGGGGCCACCTCTAGAGTCTGTGGGACCCACTGTAGAACAATGGGGAATTTTTGAAACATATTCCGAAAGAGGACCGAACTGCATTATAAATGTAATGATACCACCCTCAATTACAAAGGCGCCTTTTAAGTGAACCGGAACTACATGAGCTTGAGAACTCCGTAGTTAAGCGTGCTCGGTCCAGGGAAGTCTTGGGATGGGTGACTTCCTGGCAAGTGGCCCCTGGTCGGGTCCGGTTCGCTCTAAAGGGAAAAACCGTGCGGTTTTGGCTAGAGCGGACAATACCATCTGTACCGGGGCGTGGGGCGTTACAGAATGTTTCGTGCTATTTTAAACTATAACTGTATAGCTCATACGTAGTTGGATATTTTAGTATTTGTTCACGTTACAATTTCATTATTCTGTATACGCTCGCATTTCGCTTTCCTTATTTCTGCATACGCTCGCACTTCGATTATTTACAATATATACTACATTCATATCTTTAACTCTACTTAACTTCATATACTAGGACACGCACACCATTACCGATGATTCATGTTGCACGTGCACATACTCGCATGTTACACCTACACTTCATCGGTAATTGCCATGCCACGTACACATATAGAACTTACTATGTCACCCGTATCGCACCATACCCTGTTAGCAGTATAGATTTCTGTTTAGTACCCAGCTTCACATACTATTCCGGATATTGTACTTTCTTTACATTGCTTATACAAACACACTTGCCATACTATATTTCTGCCAGTACATTAGATTTCTGCTCAATTCACATCAGCATGTATCATATTATTGTTCTGTGCCTTTACATGTTCTATTATTACCATGTTTTTATGAGATTGTGTTTTCATGGGATTTTTGGATTTGTGAAACCGCTGATATGATTTTATAAAACTTGTGAATGTTTTAAAAATGCGGTTTTCTCTTGATATGATATTTCAGCATCCACCATGAGTTTTCTTGGTTCTGAATTATGATTATTATCCGATTGAAGGAGTGAGGAGTTACCGTCTGCGGATACATGGTGGACCCGGTACAGTACCCAGGGGCAAAAAGATCGTATAGAAAGGCGTTGAGTCTGGCTGGGAACACTACCTTCTATTGGATATAGTGCCCTCAAGGCAATTACTGTAATTGCTGGCACGCGATTATGATAATTGAGGGAGGACCAATACAGGTAGAACAATCTTACTCGAAATGATAGTATGCTATCTGGTTTGTCGTTATCATTGATGTGTACATGTTTTACTTGTTATTACGTGTCGCTAATACATAATGATGAAGCCCGTAAGTTTCTTGCTTGACTACCATCATTATGATGGCGATCATATATGTGAGAGCTGGGTAGTCTATAAGCACATCCTTAAATGTCCCTAGTCGTAGGAGTATCGAGACTGGGCATCGATATTCCGGAGTAAACTAGTGTATACGTTTCGAGACCCCGATGAGGGGCGGTGGTCGGTCTCACAAGCCATTGGTGTTATGTCGCCTAAGATAGTATACAGGTGCTCACGGGAGGTGAGTACGCTGGACAGACTCGCCGAGAACTTCTAGATGGTATTATATCTATCGTTAGATGGAAGTTCTCGAGTGGCATTAGTACAAGTTAGTCTTTTAACCTAAGAACTTCATTTGTCTCGTGTGAGTTCCCACTATACTTTGATTACTACCCTACCACGACTCAAAGGAGTCGTGCAAACAGGTTTTAGTTGGGTACAGTCCCGAGCCACATAGAGGCAGTGACCGATTGTCCAGGATTCGTCTCTCCTAATATAAGTAGTCGATGTCTTGCTGTGTTCGGTTGGCTATCACCCTAAATCCGTGGCCACGGTAGATGAGATTTACTGATATGAGTTCAGTAGTTTCTCGGTTGGTGATGAGCTTGACTCCGACATGACTTATTGGGTTAGTAGGGGTCTGACGTTTCCACCCCCTAGACCCAGTATGCGATACTCTTAGACGAAGAGACCGGACTGTACGGAGATTGTCACATTCAGGCTCAGTAGGGTATGGACGGACTTGATTGTCGACTTCCCTTTCGATAGATACCTAGGCAGCCGTTATGTACAGCTAGTGCCGCTGATGTGCTTGTGGATTTTGAATTTATCCATTAAATCACTGCTAGCGTATTGTCGAGTTTTTAGAGTCCCACACAGAGGGTTTTCCTGGTTCAGGCAATATGATGTAGATGATGTATGTTGGTACATACAGGGTGTCCGATTAAATACGTGTACAGGCTATATATACTTTAATCGAATGGTTGATAATACTAACGGCTTAAGATTAAACCGGATTATTAAATCAGGTTTTGATTTAATAATTTATATATATATATATATATATATATATATATTTTTAATATGTATTTTCTAGTATTATTGTTCACTATTCATTTTCTCTATTGGCTATTCGTATTTTTTTTGTACGAATACACGTATATGTATTTCGATACGTATACCGGGTTATATTCCGTGTTTATACAGAATTTGGTCTAGAAGATGGACACTTCATTTCTTGATTTTCCTTTAAAAGAAAATCAAGAATGAGGTGGACGATGAGGTGTTAAAAAGAATAGTAGAGAGGGATGGCCTTGGTTATTATATTGTATAATCATTTGGATTTACTATTGTGGCATGGTTACAAATAATGAAGCCATTCTTTTTTATGCTTGCTAGTTTTTTCTTCACTTGAAGACTTAGCCATTTTCCATGGCTTCTTCTTCTTGACCTCCTCCTCCTTCTTCTAGGTAGCTCCCTTGAGCTTAGAAAAGAGAGAAAAATATAGTGAGAATATTCCTACATCCCCACTCTCCATTTGTAGCGAGCTTGGAGTGTCGGTCGCTTCAATAGGTGAAGCCGGAACTTGGATCGGTTTCCCTCAGGTGGATCTTCTTCGGCAAGGGTGGTCGCCACTCAAGCATGATCCAGATGGTATACACGGAGATTGGAGAGGTCTTCCACGATTGGGTGGACACGCGTTGAAAGTAGTATTCCGTATCTTTACATGCTTGGTTTGCTAGTTTAGGTGTTTGGATCGATTCTAGGTTCGGGGTTCCTTCGTGTTTGTTTGAAAATTTTGTTCACCATTCGTAATTATGATGCGCCGTGGGCACTGTGGAACTATACAGTGGTATCAGAGCCTCCCAAACACCTTAAACTAGCAAGTTACGACATTAGAATTCACGTTTTTCAGGCATCGAAAACTGTCAAAAAAACAGTCCCGAATTTTTAAGTTTTGAGATGTTTGCACACCCCACGGGCTCACGGTTTAAACCGAGAAGCCGTGGGGTGGTGTGTGGGCACCGTAGGGAGACCATGGGGGGGACTGAATGGCTGGGTCCACACCCCAATAACACCACAAGGTGGTCTTAGGGGTGAGGACCCGAAACTGCCCCCATGGGCAGTTTCGGGTCTACCTCACCCCCTGTCCACCTCGTGGTGGCCTAGGGGGTAGGGAACCCCCCTAGGCCCCCCGACTCTAAGTTAATTTCGTGCTCTAACTCCCCGTGAAGGTTCAGGCCCGTTTCGTTTTGATTCGGACTTCCGAATTGGCTCAAAACTCGACTATTATGGATGTTTAGTGCACTTGGTTTTTGATCCTTGGTAAATTTAGGATGTGCGCTAATTGTGTTTTGGAATTCTATTGTTGTGACTTTGTTTGCGTGCATGGATGTGTTTTTAACGTTTTCTAATTACTATATTCTCAATTAGACGGGGTTACACACTTGCTTCGGTTACTTGTTTCTGTGGATATATATCTAGATTATGGATTAATCGGATAGTCGTGTCGGATAGCCCCTCGTGCGTTGCTTGTACAATTTTTATTTATTATGTTGTATTCATTTGTTCAGGACGAGCTCCAACATGTAACCGCCGTTTCCGTATTATTTATATTCG
This sequence comes from Agapanthus africanus, assembly GCA_030015575.1. Taxonomy (NCBI): domain Eukaryota; kingdom Viridiplantae; phylum Streptophyta; class Magnoliopsida; order Asparagales; family Amaryllidaceae; genus Agapanthus; species Agapanthus africanus. The sequence continues at coordinate 821,011,548 of CM057338.1, read as the reverse complement.
TTTATTGGGGATCGACCAGGATGCGGTCGATGTCGCCATTGTATATATTTCATTTCTGTATTAGGATTAACCCAGGAGAAGTGCTCGACTAGCCGGTTTCTAGAGTGCAGCAGGTGGCCATCTCGTGGAGTTGAGACCTGGCCACCTCGCTCTAAAATTGGCGGGTTGCTCGCCGCACTTGTAAGGGTTATAGGATTCGACCCATGGAGGGGTGCACAAGTTACCGGATTCTAGAAAGCGGCAGGTGATCAACTCATTTCATTGAGGGCGTGTTACCCAGTTTCTAGAATTGGCAGGTGACTTGCCGCACTCGTAGGGGTCTAGGATCGACTATGTATGGGCTATCCAAACGACTGGGGAACGTCACGTTTCATTTACGACTCAGATGAAACACGGGACTCCAAGTTTATCCTCTATTCCATATCGTTGTTCGCATGCCTGTGATGATTCTTATCTGCCTGCGATGTTGATATATATATATATATATATATATATATTAGTAGATGCTTCTATATGTTTTGCTTCCACGCTAGCCCTGTCCCCGCCCTACCGTAAGTTAAGTAACCTTACAGTGAAGAGCCGGGACCCCATGGCGAATGCGGATGACATATAAAAGCATTCTATTTTGGTTGTTTCTGTTGTGGCTTAGAAACTAGATTTGATGGGACTGCATTATATTTTTAATGCAAAGGAAAACAAATCTATTTGATGTTGTCGGAACCATTTTTTAAAACTACTTGGTTTTCTTCAAAACAACTGTCATATTCTTTTGCTTTGCATAGAGGTATTTAGTTAGGAATATCCAGCACCTCATTCTATGAGGGATGAGCCTTGATCCCTTCATGGGGAATTCGCTCTTAAGAAAAGGTTTATGTTACTAGTTTTAAAAAGCGGAGCTTAAACCACTCCATTTCAAAGCCACTCGAGTTCCTTCAACGATATCAAGTTCATTACGTTAAAGGTTTTTCGCCAAAACCAACCGTAGCCCTCCGTCGTTTCAGATGAGTATCAACTAGTATTCATGCTATGTGTTTTGACCTTCGCCAAAGCATAGTGTTTGGTAGATAGGGGATACTTGTCTGTAGCATAGGTAGATGCATTAATCTAGGACATGCGTACAGCTGTTTTGGCCTTCATCAGGGCTTGTATGAATGGGTCTAGATTAATCAAGACAATGACGGGTTGAACTTGACTTGCGACTTATGATGTTTTGACCTTCGTCAAGGTCATAAGTGCTTTGGGAAAAAACCATATCGAGAGTTTCAAATATAAAGGAAACTTGTCAGGCACGCGCATACCTTCTGGAATATGGTAATTTTGGTCGGCTTCCGTCAAAGTTATCATACGATAATTGTTGAGCCCTGATTCCCACTGATGAGTAGGTATTACTCCTCGGGAGATTTTTCACTTCATAATTAGCTAACCTATTAGGTGTCTAGAAAATTTTAACAAGGTTACGCCTCTGCGGAAACGGGGTTATTAATTGGGTCCATATGAAGGTACGGGGGACCTTCCTCGGAGTACCAACACGGACCTGGCTGAACGGTTAGCGAACGTGTAAGGTGTATATGATCCTGACTAGTTCTCTTTTTAGGGTTTGAAGGAGAATTCGAGGAAACAGTGGGAGCCATCCTGATTAGATAAAGTGATAACCAATCTAATCTTGATAGAGTACTGAATGTTTCTTTTCTCTCTCTCTGGTACAGCAACCCATGACTTACCTAAAACTCATTAACCAAGTTAACCGAATCTTCTTACACACGTTGGTTTTGGATTGTCATGATTCATCACAAAGTCGTAAATATCCCTGCTACTCCTACTTTCCCTTTGCATTTCTCCAGAACACTCTGTATCACCACGATAATCCATATTGCTTGGAAATGGCCGTCATATAGTTATATACGAACTCGAAGAAATTATTTCAGTCGAGGATGGTCACAGGTTTTAGAGAATTTAGATTGTATTATTCGGTCGACTCTTCTTTTTTACCTTCTCTCAGGTTGAGTGATCTCCTTGTATTAGGAGAGTACACCTATTGCGCTTATTGGATAGTCTTCTTCCAAAGCTTAGGCAGATGCCGAAAGGTAGGGAAAGAAGAAAACCAGTTAGCGTAAGTACGGTGTACAGAAGGTTAGATATAGAGACATATAAAGGGATTGAAGTGAGGGCAAAGAAAATTGCGACTACTGTCATGAATCTGGATCGGAAAAGAGCATTATTAGGAATACCCAGTCACCCCTTGAAATATTTATGTTTCAAATTTTCTGTGTACTTATTACCAAGAACTGTTTTCCAAATCAATTCTGACTCCAGGATATGTATTTACCGGATTTGGATCTCACTTCTGTACGGCGTTACAGATGCTGAGAAGGAGTAGAATATTGGGGAAATGGGCGATCTGATCCTCAATATCGAAATTCATTGTAATTGGTGATATTGGATTGAATCGTCTGGCTTTGCCTGATGGTAAAATATTTGGTTTCGAATAACCATTGTTATGCACCAATTTTAAAATGAAATATCTGTGTCTTTATTTTTTAAAGTGAGATATAAATTTTGAAAATTGTGTTCCAAACATTTACCTTTATCAGTTGAGGATAAGGTAAGGTGTGTTGAATAACGGTGTAAGACATTCTCGACCAAAATATAGTTTTCAACCTACAAAACACGGAATTTAAGTTAGTATACTCTTGGGACTTATACATGAGAATGTAATTTGTCCAATTTCCTTCGGGATAAGGGGTTGGTACTCTTACTTCATTCAGATTTACCTATGAGTTCTCTGGTTTTAGACACGCATTCGTTGTAATGCATGATCCAAAAATTTTGAGAAATTTATAGGTATAAGAATAAAGTAGAGAACCATCCGTTGGAAGTATCAGGATTCTTCGAAGTGATCGAAGATATAGATACTTATGCTAGGTATTCCATTATAGTAATATTATGAACATGATTCTTTCTTAGGTTACTCATCCGTGGGTTCGCTCCTTGATGAGTAATGTTGTATTGACCTTTTTCCATTTAGGTGATATGCACTGGAAACAGCTGTAAGATATTTGAATCCGGTTCCATCTAAATTAGTGCCTTTGATTCTATATGGATATAGATTGGTTACATATCTTGAGGTTATAAAGATATGGAGTTATCCGATTCCTGTTTAAAAGCAGAATCCAGAAAAATTCAAGGCACGCTTCGGTAATGGCTGTTTGTGGATTATCCCAAGCATTCGCTAGGGTTTTGTTTCTACCATTTTCGAGATCAATAGTTACATTGTTCTTGACTCGCCACTTTTTTTATAAAAGGAATCTTTTTGCAAAAGAATCTAGTGGGAGTATGGTAGAATTGAAAATGATTCCAGAACCACAAATGGTTACCGAAAATTCAGTAGAATCTAAAAATTCAATTGGACTTGACAATCCATTAGCTGAAAGTGTACGCTAGCACCGTGGCGGGGTTAAAATGGGCATCACACATGCAATTTTAAAAATTTCGGGTGCTAATGAACATTAACCAAGATCTAACTAGAATATTAGGGTTTTACTATGATGATATGATAAAACTATAAGAAGGGATGGATGCTACAACCTTTGTAGACCGTGTCCTTCTCTTCTAAATGCTTCGGGTAGTAGTCCACGCGACTCCACTAGGCTCCACTTGAAGAAGGTGAAAGCTTCCTCCGATGACCTTCATGCCGAAGATGATCCACCCGAAGTCCGCCAATCCAAGCTATCTCTTCACTAAACTCTTTAGTGAAGGAAACACACTACACTAGAGTGCTAATGAAGTGTAGGATGGTGAAGTAGGGGTTTTGTTTGCTCACTAGATATTATCCACGCTCCATGGTTCACATCACATGTGAGGGGTTGGAGCTTGAAGCATCAAGAGGAAGAAGAAGAAGAGAGCTAGAGACCTCATGAGCTCATATGAAAAAAAATGAACTCAAGAAAGAAGACCATGTGAAGAATGGCTAAGGTTCACTTATTGAAGCATTCATTTTATTCAATAATAAAATGAAGCCATGCTTCAATAGTGAAGTAAGATGAATATAATATTCATCAACCCATGCTTCACCCCATTCTCCTCATTATCCACCTCATTTTTCCATTTTCTCAAAATAGAAAATACACCATGCTTCATTATTTATATATTTATATATATATATATATCAAATATATATATATATATATATTAATACATATATATAAAGAAAATAATTAGTGAGCTAATAATATTAGTTAATATATAATTATATCAAATATAAATATATATTATATTATTAAATCAACACTTGATTTAATAATCCGGTTATATCATATATAACCGACTAATATCATTTATCTGTATATCACATTATCAAATCAACACTTGATTCGATAATCTGGTTATATCACATATAACCTGACTGATAACAAATAACCGCCAGATTAGAATACGGTCTTGTGAGACACGTTGGGTATCCCTTGCATGCGAGCCCTCTCCAAATCAGTCTTGCGAGACATCTCTTTGGAGAGAGTGATTCCTGAACAAGCGGGTACATTACCACGCTTTGAATCTTCCATACTAAACCTCTTTAGTATGATGCCAATATACCTGGATTGGGACAATCCCAACATCCGTCTAGATCTATCTCTATAGATCTATATCCCCAAGATATAGGAGACATCACTTAGATATGTCATGGAGAACTTGTGTGATAAGAAGAGATTGACCGAGTGTAGCATAGGAACATCGTTTCCTATCAAGAGTATGCCATTTACGTACAATATGAGGAAGACAACCTTATTTTCTACAACCTTCTTATATATACATGGTTCCTCTACATTTTTGATGAAGTCAAACTCTTTGACAGCTTCATCAAAACAGATGTTCCAGCTCCGCGATGCCTGTTTTAATCCGTAAATGGATTTAAGAAGCTTGCACATGCTTCCGCTGCTCCCACTGTCTACGAAGCCCTCTGGCTGTATCATGTACACTCTCTCTTCTAAATCACCATTTAGAAAAGCGGTCTTGACGTGCAACTGCCAGATTTCGTAGTCATGGTATATAGCAACGGCAAGTAGGATCCTGATGGACTTAAGCATAGCCACTGGAGAAAAAGGTTTCATTATAGTCGACACCTGGTCGTTGACGAAAACCTTTTGCTATAAGTCTAGCTTTGAAAGTCTCAAATTTTCCATCTACACCAAATATCTTCACAAGATCCACTTGCTCCCGATGGGTTTTACCCCTTCAGGAGCAACTTTCAAATTCTATACTTTGTTGGTGTACATGGATTCCATCTCAGATCGCATAGCATCCAGCCATTTCACATAGTCTCCACTTGTGATGGCCTGCTCGAAACTAGTTGGGTCATCATATTCCATGATGCAATCCTTGCTCCCACCGTCTATGAGAAAACCATAGTATCTCTTAGGTGGATGAGGAACCCTACTAAATCTGCGGAGCGTCTTAGGTTCATTGGGGACAATCGAATCCTCCGGTTCCACCAAATCGTCAGTTATAGTTTGTGTTGCTGAAACTTCTTCCAGTTCTACCTCTTTGCCACTGATTTCTTTCACAAAAAATTCCTTTTCTAAAAATGTGGCATGTTGAGAAACAAACAACTTTTTTTCCTCGGTGTGGTAGAAGATATTCCCTTGCGAATGTTTTGGGATATCCTACAAACTTGCACAGAACTGACCTTGTCTTGAGTTTGTCCGGATTTTGCTTTTTAACATAGGCCGGACAATCTATATCGTAACTCGTTTAAGAGATGGTCTCTTCCCATTCCATATCTCATATGGAGTGGTAGGCAACAGATTTGGTCGGAACTCTATTCAATAGGAATGCAACTATCTCAAGTGCATAACCCCAAAAGGAAATAGGCAACTTAGCATTACTCATCATAGAGCGCACCATATCTAATAGGGTGCGATTCCACTGCTCTGATACTCCATTGTGCTCTAGTGTATATGGAGGAGTAAGCTGAGAGAGAATCCCATTCTCTTTTAAGTAGTCTCTGAATTCCGTGCTCAAGTATTCTTCTCCCCGATCATATCGAAGGATTTTAATACTTTTATCCGTCTGGTTTTCAACTTCGTACTTATATTCCTTGAATTTCTCAAAAGATTCAGATTTGTGTTTCAACAGAAACACATGTCTGTATCTTGAGAGATCATCGGTGAATGTAATAAAGTACGAGGAACCATTCCTGGCATGTGTAGACATAGGACCGCAAACATCACTATGTATATGTCCCAAGAGTTTAGTAGCTCTTTATCCGTGTCCAGTAAACGGAGATTTGGTCATCTTGCCTTTGAAACATGACTGGCAAGTTTCATAAGATGTAATTTCGAATGGATTCAAATATCCACCCTTATGCAACTTAGCCAGTCGTGTCGCATTGATATGAGCTAGTCTATAATGCCACAAGAAGACTTCGTTCATTTCTGAACTATTTCTCTTGTGTATGTTCTGTATACTTAGAACTGTATTGTGATTTAGAACGTATATACCGTTATACAACGTACCATACCCAATCAACACTTGATTTAGGAAAATATTCGCAATATTTTTGGTACGAAATAACAATCGCTCAGAATCATTGTATTACAAGTTGGTAACACTAGGTGATATTTGTTAACTGCTTTGGCTGCAACAATTGCACCATTCCCTACTACTAGAGACTTATCACCCTTTCCCAGTTCTCTACCTCTCTATATCCCATGTAACAGATTACATGCGTGGGATCCTGATCCAGTATCCAATACTCAGGACGTAGAGCAAACTGAGAAACAATTCTCGGTAACGAACACACCCGAAGAAGATGCATCAGGATGCACCTTCTTCGTTCAGGTGGCTTGGGAATCCTGATATTCCCATATTCCTTGCTCAGACTTATGACAATCATAAGATAGAGCGGAACCTAGCCCAGTATAATAAGCGGGTTTGGTCAATAAATCTATATTATTATCTTGATTAAGGCATGACATTGGTCGCTACCAGGAGAGAGAAGGATAATCACTTTGCGTTCTCTCTTTGCAAGATTAGATTGGTTATTATTTTATCTAATCCGGATGGCTGCTACTGTTTGTATCAAATCTTCTTTCAAACCGTAAAAGATAAGATTAGCCGGGATTAATTACACCCTACAAGTTCGCCAATCGGTCAGCCAGGCAGGTATTGGTACTCCGAAAGAGTCTCCCCATGCTTTCGCATAGAACTAATTAAATAACCTCGTTTCCACAGGGGCATCACCCCGTTAACACCTTTCTTAGACACCTAATGGATCGGCTAATTGTAAAGTGAAAAACTCTCCCAGGAGTAACTCTTACTCGCAGTGGGTATTGGGATCCAACTATCATATAGAAGGCATGCAATCTCATTGCAAATTTCAACACTTAAAATTCCCAATATTGTTTTTACCCCTAACTTCTTATGATCTTGACGGAGGCCAACAAACTATAGGCCGCTAGTCAAGTTCAACCCGTTCATTTCTTGATTGAATTAAACCCCCCGCACGACCCTTGACGGAGGCCAACAAAGTCGCACGACTACCCTAACCCAATCGCATCACATGCCGCAGATAAGCACTAATCAGCTACCGCACACTACGCCTTGACGGAGGCCAACAAACGCAGCAGGAATACTAAATAGTACTTATCTGAAATGACGGAAAGCTACGACTGGTTTTGAAGAAAACCTTTAACATAATGAACTTGATATCCCTATAGAATCTAGTGATTTGAAAATGAGTGTTTTTGTAGTTTTTGCTAGTTTCGCTAAAGAGGTCACTCCCGATGAAGGGATCTCGGCTCTTTCCTCATCGAATGAGGTACTGGATATTCATCAAGGAATACCGCTATGCAAAACAAGAACTAGAGAAGCTATAAAAACAAAACCGAGTGGGTTGTAGCATTTGCTAGTTTTGCTAAAGAGGTCACTCCCGGTGAAGGGATCTCGGCTCTGTCCTCATCGAATGAGGTGCTGGATATTCATCAAGGAATACCACTATGCAAAACAAAAACTAGAGCTACCTTTTTAAAATTTCGATTCTACAACATCTTTAGGTTTCTTTTCTTTTCATTAATCTTATTAATGAAGTCCCATCATTTAATGTTTCCTAAACATCATAGAAAAAGAAACGAAAATAGAACGTACGCTTATGCCATCCGCATTCGCCACGGGGCCCCGTCTTCACCGTTAGGTTACTTAATTAACGGCAGAGCGGGGGCTGGACTAGCGCGGGTGCAAAACATAAGCAACATTTATTATATATATCACACACACACACACACACACATACACACACATATATAGCATTCGTCTCACGCAGTTATATGATCACATCACAGAACCAAGCAGCAGAAGCAACATATGAAATATTGGATATACTAGGAGGTCCGTGTTTTAAATTCAGCCAGTAATGTAAAACACGGATTCCACAGTCGTGATGAATAGCCAAACCTACATCCCTAGACCCCTACGAGAGCGGCAAGTAACCCTGCCAATTCTCGAGTTAGGAGACCCGGTCTCGACTCCTCGAGATAGTCTCCCACTGGACTCTAGAACCCGGTTACTTGTGCTCCCCGCCTTGGGTCTATCCTAATGCAGAAAAGTAAATGATATACATCAATGGTGATATCATCCTCAACCCGGAAGTGTCCCAATAAAAGAATATTACATACAAATTTTACATGAATGAAAATTGTAAAACTCTCATCTCACATAAAAAAACCCGGCTATTCACTCACGACGATCCAATATAACATATCACAGCAACACATAACATCACATGTCATCAACGTAAGTAAATACGCGTATCCCAAATTCCATTGACATATAGAAACGAGATTTGGGATGCCCCACATATTACACTTACGGTCGGAGAAAAGAAATGAAAAACTACAATAATTAGAATTCGCATATCCTTAGACATCATAAACCCGGAATATCTCATATTCCGGATTTCATGCCTAACCTATAAAGCTTGTACTTTAGTCTCAAATTGAAAACACTGTTCAATCATTTAGTCGGGTAATTCAACAAGATTCCCAATTTCCTTATCGAATGCTCGTCGTAAACTTTAGTAGATGGCTGTACCCCCGATGTCGTCGACGAAGTGCACTAAGGCAGAACACCGTGGCCACAAGCACCCGAGTGAGTGCTTTTGGCAACGGGGTTCTCCTACAGTCACTTGGTCGGGGCTATGGGGCGTGGCTGTCTACAAGAGTTACCCGGCGGGTGTTCGCGTACAATACGCGATTGCGACGTAATTTTGATCCGAATCGAAACTCCGTGGCAATCGATTAACTGAGACTAAAATTCTAGATTTACAATATACTAATTAGTTTTCACAAAACTAATTATTCCGGATTCTAACAATTGTATCACATATCATCAAAGTCTATACAACGTTAAACATTTCGATCGATTTATCGAATACCCACAAAATCCAGAGACCTCAACAACTTGAGAATCATTAAAAACATCCAGAGAGTGCATGATCACTAAATGGAGCGGCACAAGAGAAACGACACGATAACTCGACTAACATGCGGCGGAATCGTGGCCAAACATAGGGTTTAGCCGCTGTTCTGTGGCCGTTTGAGGGAGTTAGGTCGTCAAATTTCTTGAGGCTCCATTAAAAAGCCTGCACGATTTTCTGCATATTTTTAATCACCAAAATTCCAACTTTTGAAAATTCGACAGAAACATGATAAATCGCGGGTTTCGAAACTCGATCGAACACTTTAACATCGTAAAGACCTACCCAAATATTCTAGTTTGGCTCTGATACCATGAAAGTGTATGCTAGCAACGCGGCAGGGTTAAAACGGGCATCACACATGCAATTTTAAAAATTCTGGGTACTAATGAACACTAACCAAGATCTAACTAGAATATTAGGGTTTTACTATGATGATATGATAAAACTATAAGAATGGATGGATGCTACAACCTTTGTAGACCGTGTCCTTCTTTTCTAAATGCTCCCGGTAGTAGTCCACATGACTCCACTAGGCTCCACTTAAAGAACGTGCAAGCTTCCTCCGATGACCTTCGTGCCGAAGATGATCCACTCTAAGTCTGCCAATCCAAGCTACCTCTTCACTAAACTCTTTAGTGAAGGAAATACACTACACTATAGTGCTAATGAAGTGTAGTATGGTGAAGTAGGGGTTTTGTTTGCTCACTAGATATTATCCAAGCTCCATGGTTCACATCACATGTGAGGGGTTGGAGCTTGAAGCATCAAGAGGAAGAAGAAGAAGAATAGAGCTAGAGAGCTCATGAGCTCATATGAAAAAAATGAACTCAAGAAAGAAGTCCAAGTGAAGAATGGCTAAGGTTCAGTTATTGAAGCATTCATTTTATTTAATAATAAAATGAAGCCATGCTTCAATAGTGAAATAAGATGAATATAATATTCATCAACCTATGCTTCACCCCATTCTCCTCATTATCCACCTCATTTTTCCATTTTCTCAAAATAGAAAATACACCATGCTTCATTATATATATATATATATATATATATATATATATCAAATATATATATATTAATACATATATATAAAGAAAATAATTAGTGAGCCAATAATATTAGTTAATATATAATTATATCAAATATAAATATATATCATATTATTAAATCAATAAATGATTTAATAATCCGGTTATATCACATATAACCGACTAATATCATTTATCTGTATATCACATTATCAAATCAACACATGATTCGATAATCTGGTTATATCACATATAACCTGACTGATAACAAATAACCGCCAGATTAGAATACGGTATCTCATACTCGTATTTAATCAAGCCCCCACACATATCAACATATGTGTCCTACTTCGTTTCGCTTGAACCAGGAAACTTCTGTGTGGGACTCTATGTTAGTTGTATATATGTCCTAGAGGCCATTGTTGTACATATGATGTGTATTATATGTGATGCTTGGATATATATAGAGAGGACTTTCTTGCTCGATATGATGGTATGCTATCTGGTTTCACTTTGTCTAAACATGTTGACTTGTATTGGTTTACTGTCTTGCTCTCACATGTTGATAAAGCCCTTAGGATATGTACTCGACTACTAGGACTATGATGCAGATCATACTAGTGGGGCCAGGGTAGTCCAAGAGTACATCCTATAACTGTTCCTAGTCGAGGGTGTATCGAGACAGGGCATCGATAGACCAGAGTAGACCAGCGTATACGCATCTTGACCCATATGATGGGCGATGGATGATCCCATATCCATCGGTGTTTGACATCAAAGATGGTGTACGGGTGCTAAGTGGAGACTGGGTACACTGAACGGAATCGCCGAGAACTCCTAGAAGGTATTAAACCTATCGTCAGATAGCAGTTCTCTGGTGACACTGGTACAGGTTAGTCTGTAGACCCGAGATCGTCATAGAGTCTTGTGTGATTCCCACTGTGCTTTGATTTCCACCTTACCACGTTCAAGAGAACGTGAAAAACGGTGGCTTTTGGGTACAGTCCCGAATCACATGGAAGCAATGAGCGATAGGAGGGGTTTCGTCTCTCCCGGAATTGGGGGTTGATGTTGCGCTGTGTTCGATTGGCTATAACTGGAAGTCGCTGGCCAGGGTTGTTATGGAGATTTACTGGTAAGAGTTATCAGTAGTTTCTCGACCTGTTATGAGCCTTACATCGACACGACTTATCGGTTACTAGGGTCTGACGTTCACCACCCCTAAACTGGATATGCGACATATCAGACGAAGAGACCGGACTGTACGGTAGTGTTACTGATTGGCTCGACGGGAGTTTTGACAGCTTTGCTGGTTTTCTTTTGATCACTCAATACCCGGGTGGCCGTTACGTTTAGCTGACCGCTTGCGGCTTGTGGGTGTTTGATACGATCATCACCTACTGCCGGCGTATTGATGAGTCTTATAGTCCCACACAGGAGTTTCCTAGCTCAGGAGAAACGATGTGGTGTGCATATGAGATATGCGCGGGGACCCTATTGAATGCGAGTATGTGATACCGTATGTTAATTGGGCGTTTTTCTATTGGTCGGGTCATATGTGATATGACCAGATTGTTAAATCAAATGTTGATTTAACATTAGACTTTTAGTTTTATTCTTTATTTAAAACCCTTTTCCTTAAAGAAGATGTATGCATGTATGTATGCACATGTTGATGTGCATGGACACATACATGCATAGTGTCATGGTTGATGATACAACATTGGTGGCAATATAAGACTTACATGGTTCAATATATATATATATATATATATATATACATACATATATATATATATATACATACATATATATATATATATATACATACATATATATATATATATATACATACATATATATATATATATACACATATATTTTTATTTGGAAAATAAAAGGCAAATGGAAATTAAACCATTAATAGTTTTTTTTCCACACACTTCTTTGCTTTGACCTTAGTTAAACCCTTGGTTTAGTTTCCATTTGGACTTTAACCCAAATAGAAAATATCTAGATATTATTTGAACCATGGTTTGTAATGACAAATAGAAAATATATATACTATCTTTTCTATTTTTCATTGAGCTTTATCATTATCTTTTTGACAAAAGCTTTTGCCATCATCTTCTTCTTCCTCAAGCTCTCTTGAGTTTTCTCTTGAGTGAGGGTGATAAAAAGAAAGGGTTTTGATTAGAGAATACAAACCACCTCATCATTCTACATACATCTAGCCCATTTGTGTAGGGTGTTAGCTACACTTCTTCCATGGATCAAGTAAAGTAAGGAGCTTTGGGCAAAGGGACTTCGGGTGGATCATCGTGGACAAGGAAGGTTGCTAGCGATCCGTTCCAAACTCTCAATGGTCCAAGGAGTCACCAAAGAGAGACTACAAAGGTTGTAATCTCTACTTTTAGTGATAGATTGTTCTTTGTATGTGATACATAACTTGTTACCCTAATTATTCTAGTAAAAATTCATGGTTTGTTTGCTTTGCACCTCTCTAAATTTTAATGTGGCATGAATGATGCTACCTAACTCTAGACTAGGTGCAAGGGAAACCCATCAGTGGTATCAGATCCAAGCTAGAATTTTAGACACGGTGTTAAAACAATTACGAAAACGAAATCGACTCCGGAATACGGTATTATGAAACCTTTATTTTGCTCTCTGTAAATTTTGTAAAAAGTCCTTTAAATTTTTTTCAAACGGGTGCAGAATGCAGTATGGGGCAATATATGGACATGGGTGAAATACGGGGGATGGTGCTCGGATTTTGGCCGAGCACCAAGCTAAGAATTCCGGCCTGGCCGGCCCCCTAGACTCATCTGCTCCTCGTATTTCTCCTGTGCTCTATTGTCTTCATTTTGGGGTTTCTAGTATTGTTTGCTTAGCCCAATTTTCATGTGATGATTATTTTGACTTGGGGCTAATTCGTAGTGTTTTGTAGTCGTACAATTTAACACTGTATTGGTAACCTTGACAATGTTTAGCAGTTCGAACGAATTTCGAACACCGCATTTTGTACCCCGCTGAAATTTCCATGTGTTGTAATTTTCCTAAGTTAACTTTATATTCAATAGTCTCGCAAGTATCCTATGGACCCTCTAGAAGAACATAATAACCTTAACTCGATTCTATGCCTATGGAACCACGATCGAACCTTCGGGTTTGCCGTAGTTCCGTGGTGTCATAGGTGAGGCTTTGGTTAACTCCTTCTACGGCTGGACCATAGACACTGTGGCGCGATTTTGGGTATTTGTAATTTTGCTCAAGTGTTAAGCTCTCAGGGTAATTTGTGAGTGTATGTTGATTCGATCGAAACGTTAAACATCATCTTGATATATATGAATGTGATACAATATGTGCAATTCATAGTGTTAGGCATGAAATCCACAGTATGTGATATTTTGGATTTACGATGTCTAAGATGATTTTGAATTCGAAATATTGTAGTTTTTCACTTTTCTTTTCTGCGACCGTAAGTGTAGTATGTGGTGTATCGCCGGCTTCGTTGCTATACATCAACGACAATCGGGATACGCATACTTGCTTACGTTGATGATATGAGATATTATGTGTTGTTGTGATATGTTATATTGGATCGTCGTGTTCTGAATAGCCGGGAGTTTTATGTGAGATGAGGGTTTTTATTTTCATTCATGTAAAATTCATTGTATATATTATTCTTTTATTGGGGCACTTCCGGGTTGAGGATGATGTCACCATTGTATTTTATTTACTTTTCCGCATTCGGATAGACCCAAGGAGGGGAGCACAAGTAACCGGGTTCTAGGGTCCAGTGGGAGGTCATCTCAAGGAGTCGAGACTGGGTCTCCTAACCCTAGAATTAGCAGCGTTACTTGCCGCTCTCGTAGGGGTCTAGGGATGTGGGTTTGGCTATTCATCGCGACCGTGGAATCCGTGTTTTATACAGGCTCAAAATAAAACATGGACCTCCTAGTATAACCAATATTTCATATGTTTCTTCTGTTGCTGATATACTGTGATGTGATCATATTATATGCGTGAGACGAATGCTTTATTATTGCATATATGATATATAATAAACGTTGCTTATGTTTTACACCCGCACTAGTCCCGTCCCGCTATGTCGTTAGTTAAGTAACCTAACGGTGCATAACGGGACACTGTGGCGAATGCGGATGGCATAAGCGTATGTTGTATTTTCGTTTCTTCTATGATGCTTAGGAAGCATAATGATGGGATTCATTAATGAGATTAATCAAAGAAAAGAAACCTAAAAGATGTTGCAGAATCAAATTTATAAAAAAGGGTAGCTCTAGTTTTGCTTTGCATAGCGGTATTCCTTGTAGAATATCCAGCACCTTATTCGATAAGGAAAGAGCCGAGATCCCTTCACCGAGAGTGACCTCTTTAGCGAAACTAGCAGATGCTACAAACTCACGGTTTAGTTTTTGATTGCTTCTATAGTTCTTGCTTTGCACAGCGGTATTTGTGAAATATCCTGCACCTTATTCGATAAGGAAAGAGCCGAGATCCCTTCACCGGGAGTGACCTCTTTAGCGAAACTAGAAAATCCTAAAAAACACTCTTTTTCAAAAATCACTTGTTTCTACAACGATATCAAGTTCATTACGCAAAAGGTTTTCTGAAAAACCTGCGTAGCCCTCCGTCATTTCAGATAATTATTATTTAGTATTCGTGCTACGGTAGTTTGGCATGCGTCAAGGCGTAGTGTACGGTAGCTGATTAGTACTTATCTGCAACATAAGATGTGATTGGATTAGGGTATTCGTACGGCGTTTTTTGGCATGCGTCAAGGGTCGTACGGGTGGGTTTAATTCAATCAGGAAATGCACGGGTTGAACTTGACTAGCGGACTATGGGTTGTTTGGCATGCGTCAAGGTCATAGCACGCTAAGGGTAAAAGCATTATCGGGAGTTTCAAGAGTTGAAATTTGCAATAAGATTGCATACCTCCTATGAGATAGTTGGATCCTGATACCCACTGCAAGTAAGAGTTACTCCTGGGAGAGTTTTACACAGGATAATTAGCCGATCAAGTAAGTGACTAGAAAGGTGTTAATGGGGTTATGCCTCTGGGAAAACGAGGTTTATTCTAATTAGGTCCGTGCGAAAGTACGGGGAACCTCCCTCAAAGTACCAACACTGGCCTGGCCGAAAGATTGGCGAACTTGTAAAGTGTAATTAATCCCGGCTAGTCTTACCTTTTTGGGTTTGAAGGAAGATTTGATAAAAACAGTGAGAGCCATCCTGATTAGATAAGATAATAACCAATCTAATCTTGCAAGAGCATACGCTAAAGTGTTTTCTTCTCTCTCTCTCCAGGTAGCGACCATGTCAGGCCTTAATCAAGATAATAAAATGGATGTATTGACTGAACCCGCTTATTATACTGAGCAGGGGAACGTTGGTCCCGCTCCAATTTATAATTGTTATAAGTCCGAGCAGGGAATATGAGAATATCTGAATTCTTACGCCGCCCAAATGAAGAATAAGCATGATGATGTATCTTCTTCAGGTGTGTTAGTAATTGAGAACTGTTTCTCAGTTCACTCTACGTCCTGGGTATTAGATACCGGATCGGGATCCCATATATGTAATATGTTATATGGGCTACGGAATGGTAGGGAACTGGGAGAGGGTGATTATTCCGTAAGAGTAGGGAATGGTGCAAATGTTGCAGCCAAAGCTGTTAGCGAATATCACCTTGTGTTGCCAAATGGTAATACAATGATTCTGAACGAATACTATTACATTCCGACCCTGATATGCAATCTTATATCAGTTTTTTTATTGAGTAAAGAAGGATATAATTTTGTAATACATGATAATGTTATGAAAATCTTCCTGAATCAAAAGTTGATTGGATCAGGCTCGTTAAATAATGGCATATACGTTCTGAATCAAACTACAGTACTTAATGTACAAAACACACACAAGAGGAAGAGTTCAGAAATGAACGATCCTTCTTGTGGTATTGTAGACTAGGTCATATCAATGGGACACGACTAGCTAAGTTACATAAAGATGGATATTTGAAACCGTTCGAATTTTTATCTTATGACACTTGCCAGTCATGTCTCAAAGGAAAGATGACCAAAACTCCGTTTAGTGGATACGGAGAAAGAGTTACAGAACTCTTGGGACTGATACAAAGTGATGTATGTGGTCCCATGTCTACACATGCCAGGAATGGTTCTTCCTACTTTATTACATTCACCGACGGTCTCTCAAGATACGGACATGTGTTCCTATTGAAACACAAATCTGAAGCTTTAAGAAATTCAGAGAATATAAGAACGAAGTAGAGAACCAAACGGGTAAAAGTATTAAGATCCTTCGATCAGATTGAGGAGGAGAATACTTGAGCAATGAGTTCCGCGACTATCTAAAAGAGAATGGGATTCTCTCTCAACTTACTCCTCCCTATACACCACAGCACAACGGTGTATCGGAGCGGAGGAATCGCACCCTATTGGATATGGTGCGCTCTATGATGAGCACTGCTGAGTTGCCTATTTCCTTCTGGGGATATGCACTGGAAACAGCTGCAGACCTATTGAATATGGTTCCCACCAAATCTGTGCCAACCACTCCATATGAGATATGGAAAGGAAATAGACCATATCTTAATTATGTTAAGATATGGGGTTGTCCGGCATATGTGAAAACACAAAATCCGGACAAGCTCGAGGCAAGGTCTGTTCTGTGCAAGTTTATTGGATATCCCAAGCATTCGCAAGGGTATATCTTCTACCACTCCGAGGAACAAAAAGTGTTTGTTTCTCGACATGCCACCTTCTTAGAAAAGGGTTTTCTTATGAAACAAGATAGTGGCAATGAGGTAGAACTGGAAGAGGTTCCAGCGACACAAACTACGACAGAAGATTTGGTAGAACCAGAGGATTCGATAGTTCCCAACGAACCCCAGCCTCTCCGCCGATCTAGTAGGGTTCCTCATCCACCTGAGAGATACTACGATTTTCTCATAGACGGTGGGAGTGAGGATTGCATCATGGAAGATAATGACCCACTAGCTTCAAGCAGGCCATCACGAGTGGGGACTCTGTGAAATGGCTTGATGCAATGCGATCTGAGATGGAATCCATGTACACCAACAAAGTATGGACTTTGGAAGTTGCTCCTGAAGGGGTAAAACCCATTGGGAGCAAATGGATCTTTAAGAAGAAACTTGGTGTAGATGGAAAAGTTGAGACTTACAAAGCTAGACTTGTTGCAAAGGGTTTTCGTCAATGACCAGGTGTGGATTATGACGAAACCTTTTCTCCAGTGGCTATGCTTAAGTCCATCCGGATCTTACTTGCCATTGCTGTTAGTGTATATGCCCTAGAGGCCATTACTGTATCATACTAGTTTGTATATTACTTGATGGAAGCTTGGGATATTCACAGTTGTATATACAATCTTGCTCGAAATGGTAGTATGCTACTTGGTTTGTCTCTGCTTTAATATGTGCATGTGTTTCTTTTAGCATATCGCTGATATACATATTAGTAGAGCCCTTAGGATCTTTGCTTGATTACCAGCGTTGTGATGGCGCTCACACTCGTGGGGGCTGGGTAATCCATAAGCACATCCTTATACAGGTCCCTAGTCGTTGGACTATCGAGACAGGGCATCGATACTCCGGAGTAGACTAGCGTATGCGCTTCTCATCCCAGCGTGGGAGACGGTCTGTCCCACAGCCGTCAGTACGTCGTACTTGAGATAGTATGCGGGTGCTCATTAGGTTACGAGTACACTGGACATGACTCGTCGGGGACTGTTGGTTGGTATTATACCTATCGTCAGTTATCAGTTCCCAGGTGACATGAGTACAGCTTGGTCCGCTGACTTGACACTGTCACTTCGCCTTGAGTGTGTTCCCACTGTACTTTGATTACTACCCTACCACGGCTCAAAGGAGTCGTGCAAACAGGTAGTAGTTGGGTGCAGTCCCGAAGCACTTGGAGGCAGTGACGGTTAGACAGGATTCGTCTCTCCCGGTATTGGGGGTTGACATCGCGCTGTGTCCAGGAAAGCCATTACACGAGTAGTCCCTGGCCAGGGCAAGCGAGATATACTGGTAGGTTTCCAGTGTTATCTCAGGGTGTTCTGGGCTACACTCCGACACGACTTGTACCGCTATTAGGGGACTGACGTTCACCGCCCCCTAGGCCCGCTATGCGATGTATCAGACGAACAGACCGGACTGTACGGAGACTGTCATATACAGGCTCAGTAGGAGTTCAGATGGGGTTCACCTCGTCAGTCTTCTTATCGACATCTACCTGGGGACCGTTACGTACAGCTAGTGCCACTTACGGTCTGTGGTTAAACCCACTACCAGCGTAGTGTCGAGTCTTTAGAGTCCCACACAGAGAGCAATTCGCCTTTAGGCAAAATGAGTAGAGGTCGCATGGTTTTGCGACAGGGTTCGTTCATATCCGCGCACTTATGCACGTTTGCTGTCCGGACAGCTTATACTAGCGGGTTTGGTTTAAGCCGGATCCTAGTATATGATTTGGGATTGGTTTTATCTCATTGTATTCGTGTTCCTCGGATCACGAATACGGGTGCGTATGCACAGTTGCTTGAGACAGAGGGAGAGGACTTTGATTAGGGTTAATGACCATTGTCATTTTATTAACCCTAATGCTTATGTGTGTATTATGGTTAATTGATATTAGTTTAATATAATTGTGCATGGTTATGGTTGTTGACCATTTGACCTTCTTGACTTGTTGACCTAGGTTGACACTTTGACCATCATCATTTCATTTGGAAGATGCTCTTTGATCCTTGCAATTTGCATTAAAAATGAAATGATAATGGTCATGTCTTGATTAACCATGACAATTATCTAGCTAATTATCAATTTATAATAATTCACACATATATGTGAGAATGGTTTATTTTTCTCTCATTCTATCATTTTGCTTTCTCTCTCTTGTTCTTCCTCTCCCTCAAGCTCTCCCCTCTCATGTGTTGAGAAACACTTGAGCTTGAGAAAAACCTCTTCTAGATAATCTCTACTCTCATCTAGGGTTCTAGAATTAGCACTTCTTGCACCCTAGTTACTTCTAGCTTGGAGTTGAAGCCAAAGGTTGAGGCTTTCGGGTGGATCTTTCTTCGACCTGAGAAGACGACAAAGGTGACATCTTTATACTACTCCAAGGAGCAAGGAGAGAATGACATAAAGCCCTAGGTATAACCATTCTACCCTTAGCTAGTTTCTAGTTAGCTTTAGCTTGTTTTTGTTTAGCAAAGATCCTTCTTTGTCTAGTCCATGTTGCCTAAAGTGATAAAAATTTGATTTTTATTCCGTTTTCCGCCTTCCCGCAAGCACCGGGGTGGGCAACGTGGACTTACAGTGGTATCAGAGCCTAACTAAACATAAACTAGCTAGGTAGTGAAAGTGTATGGAAGTTTGATCGGAAAAATCGAAAAACCAAAATATCAAAACCCTAACTTTCTGTTAAATTTTTTCCTGCTCAAAATAAAATTTATCATACTCCAAAAATCGTCTTAGGGTTTTGTGAAGAAAGCCACCAAACCCGGTCCAGTGAATCGACCAAAGCGCCGCGGTTCCGCGGCAATAGCAAGCTATTGCCGCGCAACCGCGGCCGAGTTGACTCGGTTCTGGGTCGAGTTTGGTGCAGTGTCTTTCTGGCTTGGTTTTGGGATTTTTAAGATGGTTTATATGTGCCCGGTTTTCCAAAAAAGAAATTTGTTTTTGGGAGCCTATGAATCCGTATTTTTTTTTCCGAACTTCACTACACTTTGACTAAAAGGTTATATCTGTGATGTTTATATGTATTGAACGTCGGCTAATCGCTATATGTCGATTAGTCGGGGTTATACATATCTGTGATCTGTGTTTGATGATGGTATGTGTATATGAATGCGTTGGATTGTCGCGGGTGAATAGCCGGGGTGGATGTGAGATGAGTGTTTCTTTTTCTTTCATTCATTGTAATATGTAAATTGATGTATTATTATTTGTATGGCCGCACAACCGGGTCGGGGTTGTAGCAATCATTGTATAATTCTTTTTACTGTTTTTTCTCCTAGGATAGACCCATGGAGGGGGTGCACAAACTACCGGGTATCTCGAAGTGCCGAGTGGCCTACTCACGGGTGAGGGAGGTTGCTTCGCTTCGGGTACTTGGCGGGTAGTTTGCCGCACCCGTAGGGGTCTTGGGTGGGGTATTTGGCTATTCACCGCGACCGTGTAATCTGCTGTTCGTTGCAGGCTCGAACGGATCGCGGATTCCTAGTATATCCAATGTATTCATCTGTGATCTGTAATGTCTATCATTGCTATATATTTATATATTATAACTATTTAGGCGTTGCTTATGTTTTACAGCCGCGCTAGCCCAGCCCCCGCTCTGTCGTTAGTTAAGTAACCTAACGGGTGATGACGGGGCCCCGTGGCGAATGCGAATGGCATAAGCGTACGTCATATTTTGGTTGTTTTCTGCAATGGTAGGATTAAATGATGGGACGCATTAAAAGAACTAATGCAAGAAAATAAACCAAGTAAAAGTCGATTGGAACACTTTGAAAACCACTCGGTTCTTTTCAAAACTAAACTTTTAAACGCGGAGCTTGAACCACTCCTTTTAAAAGCTATCTCGTTCCATCGATTATATCAAGTTCACTACGTTCACGGTTTCGCCAAAACCATTCGTAGCCCTCCGTCATTCCACATGAATGGTCAAAAAG
Organism: Agapanthus africanus; assembly: GCA_030015575.1. Classification (NCBI taxonomy): domain Eukaryota; kingdom Viridiplantae; phylum Streptophyta; class Magnoliopsida; order Asparagales; family Amaryllidaceae; genus Agapanthus; species Agapanthus africanus. The sequence continues at coordinate 820,990,314 of CM057338.1, read as the reverse complement.
TATTCAAGCTATGTATTTTGGCCAAAGTCAAGGCATAGTGATTGGTAGCTATTGGGTATTCATGTGCAGCATAGATAGATGCGTTGGTTTGGGACAGTCGTGCTGCCATTTTGGCCAAAGTCAAGGGTCGGTACGGGTGGGTCCAAATTAACCAGGAGAATGACGGGTAAAACTTGACATGTGACTTATGATATTTTGGCTAAAGTCAAGGTCATAAGAGCATGGGGCAAAAATCCACATCGGGAGTTTCATAAGTACTGAAACTTGCTAGCGCTGCATACCATTTGGAGTGTGATAATTCTGGTAGGATTCCTTCGGTTTTATCACACGATGATATTTGGATCCCGATCCTACTGTGAGTATATGCTACTCCTCGGGAAAACTCTCACTTAACGATCAATGCTATAAACCTAGTAGGTGTCTAGAAAGGTGTTAGCGGGGCTACGCCCACAGGGAAAAGAGGTTACTTAATTAAGGAACTTCGTGAAAGCGTTGGAAAACCTCCCTCGAAGTACCGACACTGGCCTGGCTGAACGGTTAAGCAAGTATTGGACGGTGAGATCGATCCTGACTAATCCTTTCTTTACGGTTTGAGAAGGGATTCGAGAGACAGTGGGAGCCATCCAGTTTAGACAAACTAAAAACCACTCTAAACTTGCAAGAGCATCATGCTAAAGTGTTTCTTCTCTCTCTCCTAATTGCAGCGACCATTCAACATGACCGGACTTAAGTTATTACTAGATAAAAACATATTGACAGGGCCAAACTACAAAGATTGGCTCAGGAATGTCAAGATGGCAATCACTTACGACAAGCTGGGGTATCTCCTTACCACCAAAGCTCCCCCTGTCCCAGGTCCCAAAACCAGTGTCGCGGATAGGGAAATCCGTAAGACCTGGGAAATAGATTGCGCGAAGGCCAAATGCCTCGTACTTGCCTCGATGGACAACGAACATCAGAGGAGGCACGAGAATATGGACCTAGAGTCCATATTTCTTCATACAAAAGAACTGTATGGAGAGCAGTCTCGTATCGCAAGATACGAAGTGTCGAAGAAGTTATTTTCGGCAAGGTTGGCCGTCGGATCATCGGTAGCGGAACACGTGCTTAAGATGATTGGCTACATAGAGGAGCTCGCAGAACTTAGGACCACGTTGGAGAATGAGCTCTATACGGACTTGATTCTCCAGTCCCTTCCTTCCACTTACGCCCAGTTCATCCTGAACTTCAACTTACAGGAAAAGGAAGTTGAACTTTCAGAGCTCCTCAACATGCTGAGGAGTGCGGAGGGCACCCTACAGAAAGGTAGGAAGACATCCACTTTGTTTGTAGGAGGATCTTCCTCTTCTAGATCCAGGGCGAAAGCCAAGGGTAAGAAGAAGAAAGCCCCCGCCAAACCAAGAGGCGGTGTCAGTAAAGTGGATACGAAGGGAAAAAGGAAAAGCAACAAAGGTAGCGGGAAAGTTGGTGGGGAAGGAAGAATGCTTCTACTGTCACAAAAGTGGTCACTGGAAACAGGATTGCAAGGCTTGGAAGGCCAGAACACAGGATTTGAAGCGAGTTGCGGCTTCAGCTTCAGGTGTGTATGTTATTGAAAACTGTCTATCAATAAACTTTACATCCTGGGTATTGGATACCGGATCAGGATCTCATATCTGTAATTCTTTGCAGGCGTTGAGAAAGCGTAGAGTTTTAAGGCAGGTGACATGACCCTCAGAGTTGCTAACGGTGCTAGCATGGATGCTGAGGCTGTGGGGGACTATCACCTGGGACTGTCAGATGGACACTTTTTGGTTTTGCGTAGTTGTTATTATGTACCAAATGCAACCTGTAATATCATTTCTGTATCTTTATTATCTAAAGAAGGTTATGAATTTGCATTTGTAAGTAATGTAGTGAACACTCACCTTAATCAAGTTTTGATTGGGTCAGGTACATTGAACAACGGTATATACGTATTAAACCAACCACAGATTTTCAATGTCCAGAATACACACAAAAGAAAGTCTCCAGAAATCAATAAAACTTTCTTATGGCATTGTAGACTGGGTCACATCAATGAGAGAAGGTTAACTAAGTTACATACAGAAGGATATTTGGATCCGTTCGAATATCAATCATATGCAATTTGTCAATCCTGTCTCAAGGGAAAGATGACAAAGACTCCGTTCACTGGACACGGAGTAAGGGCGAGCGAGCTTTTGGGACTCGTACACAGCGACGTGTGCGGTCCAATGTCTACACATGCACGAAGCGGTTATTCTTACTTCATTACTTTTACGAATGACTTTTCAAGGTACGGTTATATCTTCTTAATGAAACATAAATCCGATGCTTTTGAAAAATTCCAGGAATATAAGAATGAAGTAGAAAAACAAACAGGCAAAAGTATCAAGGCACTAAGATCTGATCGAGGTGGTGAATACTTGAGTGCCGAGTTCCTGGGTTACTTAAAAGAGAATGGAATTCTCTCTCAGCTTACTCCTCCATACACTCCGCAACATAACGGTGTATCGGAGAGACGGAACCGAACCCTATTGGATATGGTACGGTCCATGATGAGTAACGCTGAGTTGCCGCGATCGTTCTGGGGATATGCGCTAGAATCAGCTGCATACCTTTTGAACCGAGTTCCAACTAAGACTGTGCCTACTACACCATATCAGATGTGGTGTGGGAAGAGACCCTATCTTAATCACATTAAGACATGGGGATGTCCAGCTTTTGTAAAAAGCAGCATGCGAACAAGCTCGAGGCACGCTCAGTATAGTGCAAGTTTGTGGGATATCCAAAGAACTCCATGGGATATTTCTTCTATTGCGAAGAGGAACAAAAGGTTTTTGTTTCTCGCCATGCCCACTTTCTAGAACACCAGTTCATAGAAAAAATAAGTGGGAGCGCAATAGAACTGGAAAAAATTCCAGAACCACGAGCTATTACTGAAAGCTTAGTAGAACCAGAGGGTTCGAAAGATCAGGACATTCCCATGCCACTCCGCAGGAGTAGTAGGCAGTCTCATCCGCCCGAGAGATACTACGGTTTTCTCATTGACGGGGATAGAGAGGATTGCATCATAGATTGTGATGAACCTACTAGCTTCCAGCAAGCCATTCAGAGCGTCGACTCGGTAAAATGGCTGGATGCAATGCGGACCGAAATGGAGTCCATGTACACCAACAAAGTATGGACGTTGGACATTGCTCCAGATGGGGTAAAACCCGTAGGATGCAAGTGGATCTTCAAAAGGAAGATTGGTGTAGATGGACATGTTGAGACCTACGAAGCTAGACTGGTTGCAAAGCGTTTTCGTCAGCGACCTGGTTTGGACTATGACGAAACCTTTTCTCCAGTAGCTATGCTGAAATCCATTCGGATCCTTCTTGCCATTGCTGCCTTCCACGATTATGAAATTTGGCAGATGGACGTAAAGACCGCTTTTCTAAATGGACATTTAGAAGAGTGTGTCTATATGGAACAGCCAGAGGGTTTCATTCAGAGTGGGAGCAGCGGAAAGGTGTGCAAGTTGCTTAAGTCCATTTTTGGACTGAAGCAGGCATCGCGGAGTTGGAACATCTGTTTTGATGAGACGGTCAAGGAATTTGGCTTTATCAAAAATCCAGGTGAACCATGCATCTATTGTAGATTTGTAGCGAGAACTGTAGTATTCCTCGTTTTATACGTGGATGACATTCTCTTAATAGGAAATGACATTCCTATGCTACAATCTGTCAAGGGGTTCTTGTCACACAGGTTTTCCATGAAAGACCTGGGTGATGCCTCATACATTCTGGGTATCCGGATCTACCGTGACAGATCCAAGAGGATATTAGGACTTTCACAGTCCAGGTACATCGACACCATACTGAAGAGATTCAGTATGGAAGATTCTAAGTGCGGTAATCTACCGGCTTGTTACTGGATCACCCTCTCCAAAGAGATGTCTCCCAAGACTGATTTGGAGAGGGATCGCATGTCTATTATACCCTACGCTTCTGCGGTAGGCTCTATAATGTATGCGATGTTGTGTACCAGACCGGATGTGGCTTATGCACTGAGTGTGGTAAGCAGGTATCAGTCAAACCCTGGGGAGAAACATTGGATAGCAGTAAAGAACATTCTCAAGTACCTGAGAAGCACTAAGGAGATGTTCTTGGTGTATGGCGGAAAAGACCTCCAGATTGAGGCCTTTGCTGACTCCAGCTTCCAGAGTGACAAGGATGATTCCAAGTCCATGTCGGGTTTTGTCTTTACCCTCAATGGAGGGGCGGTGTGTTGGAAGAGCTCCAAACAGGAAACCGTTGCTGACTCGACTATGGAAGCGGAATACATCGCTGCATCTGATGCCGCAAAAGAAGCTGTCTGGATGAGGAAGTTCTTGAAAGAACTTCAGGTGGTTCCGTCCATTGTTGACCCAATACCTCTGTATTGCGACAACAACGGGGCTATAGCTTTAGCGAAGGAACCCAGGTCCTATCAGAAGTCCAGACACATCTTAAGGCGGTATCACCTGATCAGGGAGATCGTGGATCGCCAGGAGATCGAGGTTCGGAAGGTTGCTTCAGAAGATAACACTGCAGATCCATTCATCAAGGCCTTGCCCTAGACTCAGTTCGAGCGGCTGATCGAGATGATAGGTCTTCGATACGCCAGTACAGGGCCTTAGTGCAAGTGGGAGATTGTTAGTGTATATGCCCTAGAGGCCATTACTGTATCATACTAGTTTGTATATTACTTGATGGAAGCTTGGGATATTCACAGTTGTATATACAATCTTGCTCGAAATAGTAGTATGCTACTTGGTTTGTCTCTGCTTTAATATGTGCATGTGTTTCTTTTAGCATATCGCTGATATACATATTAGTAGAGCCCTTAGGATCTTTGCTTGATTACCAGCGTTGTGATGGCGCTCACACTCGTGGGGGCTGGGTAATCCATAAGCACATCCTTATACAGGTCCCTAGTCGTTGGACTATCGAGACAGGGCATCGATACTCCGGAGTAGACTAGCGTATGCGCTTCTCATCCCAGCGTGGGAGACGGTCTGTCCCACAGCCGTCAGTACGTCGTACTTGAGATAGTATGCGGGTGCTCGTTAGGTTATGAGTACACTGGACATGACTCGTCGGGGACAGTTGGTTGGTATTATACCTATCGTCAGTTATCAGTTCCCAGGTGACATGAGTACAGCTTAGTCCGCTGACTTGACACTGTCACTTCGCCTCGAGTGTGTTCCCACTGTACTTTGATTACTACCCTACCACGGCTCAAAGGAGTCGTGCAAACAGGTAGTAGTTGGGTGCAGTCCCGAAGCACTTGGAGGCAGTGACGGTTAGACAGGATTCGTCTCTCCCGGTATTGGGGGTTGACATCGCGCTGTGTCCAGGAGAGCCATTACACGAGTAGTCCCTGGCCAGGGCAAGCGAGATATACTGGTAGGTTTCCAGTGTTATCTCAGGGTGTTCTGGGCTACACTCTGACACGACTTGTACCGCTATTAGGGGACTGACGTTTACCGCCCTCCTAGGCCCGCCATGCGATGTATCAGACGAACAGACCGGACTGTACGGAGACTGTCACATACAGGCTCAGTAGGAGTTCAGATGGGGTTCACCTCGTCAGTCTTCTTATCGACATCTACCTGGGGACCGTTACGTACAGCTAGTGCCGCTTACGGTCTGTGGTTAAACCCACTGCCAGCGTAGTGTCGAGTCTTTAGAGTCCTACACATAGAGCTATTCGCCTTTAGGCAAAATGAGTAGTGGTCGCATGGTTTTGCGACAGGGTTCGTTCACATCCGCGCACTTGTGCACGTTTGCTGTCCGGACAACTTATACTAGCGGGCTTTGGTTTAAGCCGGATCCTAGTATATGATTTGGGATTGGTTTTATCTCATTGTATTCGTGTTCCTCGGATCACGAATACGGGTGCGTATGCACAGTTGCTTGAGACAGAGGGAGAGGACTTTGATTAGGGTTAATGACCATTGTCATTTTTAACCCTAATGCTTATGTGTGTATTATGGTTAATTGATATTAGTTTAATATAATTGTCCATGGTTATGGTTGTTGACCATTTGACCTTCTTGACTTGTTGACCTAGGTTGACACTTTGACCATCATCATTTCATTTAGAAGATGCTCTTTGATCCTTGCAATTTGCATTAAAAATGAAATGATAATGGTCATGTCTTGATTAACCATGACAATTATCTAGCTAATTATCAATTTATAATAATTCACACATATATGTGAGAATGGTTTATTTTTCTCTCATTCTATCATTTTGCTTTCTCTCTCTTGTTCTTCCTCTCCCTCAAGCTCTCCCCTCTCATGTGTTGAGAAACACTTGAGCTTGAGAAAAACCTCTTCTTGATAATCTCTACTCTCATCTAGGGTTCTAGAATTAGCACTTCTTGCACCCTAGTTACTTCTAGCTTGGGGTTGAAGCCAAAGGTTGAGGCTTTCGGGTGGATCTTTCTTCGACGTGAGAAGACGACAAAGGTGACATCTTTATACTACTCCAAGGAGCAAGGAGAGAAGGACATAAAGCCCTAGGTATAACCATTCTACCCTTAGCTAGTTTCTAGTTAGCTTTAGCTTGTTTTTGTTTAGCAAAGATCCTTCTTTGTCTAGTCCATGTTGCCTAAAGTGATAAAAATTTGATTTTTATTCCGTTTTCCGCCTCCCCGCAAGCACCGAGGTGGGCAACGTGGACTTACAGTGATATCAGAGCCTAACTAAACATAAACTAGCTAGGTAGTGAAAGTGTATGGAAGTTTGATTGGAAAAATCGAAAAACCAAAATATCAAAACCCTAACTTTCTGTTAAATTTTTTCCTGCTCAAAATAAAATTTATCATACTCCAAAAATTGTCTCAGGGTTTTGTGAAGAAAGCCACCAAACCCGGTCCAGTGAATCGACCAAAGCGCCGCGGTTCCGCGGCAATAGCAAGCTATTGCCGCGCAACCGCGGCCGAGTTGACTCGGTTCTGGGTCGAGTTTGGTGCAGTGTCTTTCTGGCTTGGTTTTGGGATTTTTAAGATGGTTTATATGTGCCCAGGTTTTCCAAAAAAGAAATTTGTTTTTGGGAGCCTATGAATCCGTATTTTTTTTTTCGAACTTCACTACACTTTGACTAAAAGGTTATATCTGTGATGTTTATATGTATTGAACGTCGGCTAATCGCTATATGTCGATTAGTCGGGGTTATACATATCTGTGATCTGTGTTTGATGATGGTATGTGTATATGAATGCGTTGGATTGTCGCGGGTGAATAGCCGGGGTGGATGTGAGATGAGTGTTTCTTTTTCTTTCATTCATTGTAATATGTAAATTGATGTATTATTATTTGTATGGCCGCACAACCGGGTCGGGGTTGTAGCCGTCATTGTATAATTCTTTTTACTGTTTTTTCTCCTAGGATAGACCCATGGAGGGGGTGCACAAACTACCGGGTATCTCGAAGTGCCGAGTGGCCTACTCACGGTGGTGAGGGAGGTTGCTTCGCTTCGGGTACTTGGCGGGTAGTTTGCCGCACCCGTAGGGGTCTTGGGTGGGGTATTTGGCTATTCACCGCGACCGTGTAATCCGCTTTTCGTTGCAGGCTCGAACGGATCGCGGATTCCTAGTATATCCAATGTATTCATCTGTGATTTGTAATGTCTATCATTGCTATATATTTATATATTATAACTATTTAGGCGTTGCTTATGTTTTACAGCCGCGCTAGCCCAGCCCCCGCTCTGTCGTTAGTTAAGTAACCTAACGGGTGATGACGGGGCCCCGTGGCGAATGCGAATGGCATAAGCGTACGTCATATTTTGGTTGTTTGCTGTAATGGTAGGATTAAATGATGGGACGCATTAAAAGAACTAATGCAAGAAAATAAACCAAGTAAAAGTCGATTGGAACACTTTGAAAACCACTCGGTTCTTTTCAAAACTAAACTTTTAAACGCGGAGCTTGAACCACTCCTTTTAAAAGCTATCTCGTTCCATCGATTATATCAAGTTCACTACGTTCACGGTTTCGCCAAAACCATTCGTAGCCCTCCGTCATTCCACATGAATGGTCAAAATGTATTCAAGCTATGTATTTTGGCCAAAGTCAAGGCATAGTGATTGGTAGCTATTGGGTATTCATGTGCAGCATAGATAGATGCGTTGGTTTGGGACAGTCGTGCTGCCATTTTGGCCAAAGTCAAGGGAAGGTACGGGTGGGTCCAAATTAACCAGGAGAATGACGGGTAGAACTTGACATGTGACTTATGATATTTTGGCCAAAGTCAAGGTCATAAGAGCATGGGGAAAAAATCCACATCGGGAGTTTCATAAGTACTGAAACTTGCTAGCGCTGCATACTATTTGGAGTGTGATAATTCTGGTAGGATTCCTTCGGTTTTATCACACGATGATATTTGGATCCCGATCCTACTGTGAGTATATGCTACTCCTCGGGAAAACTCTCACTTAACGATCAATGCTATAAACCTAGTAGGTGTCTAGAAAGGTGTTAGCGGGGCAGACTCGACGATGGAGGCTGAATACATCGCTGCCAACGATGTTGCCAAAGAGGCTGTCTGGATAAAGAAGTTCATCACTGAACTTGGTGTGGTTCCATCCATTGAGCATCCAATACCTTTGTATTGTGATAACAATGGAGCTGTGGCTTTGGCCAAGGAACCCAGGTCCCATCAGAAGTCCAGACATATTCTGAGGCGGTATCACCTGATCCGGGAGATAGTTGATCGCCGCAAGATCGAGGTCAGGAGAGTTGACACGAAGGACAACACTGTGGATCCACTCACGAAGACCATACCCCAGATAAAATTTGAGAGACTCTTTGGGATGTTGGGTATGAGATACTACAACAGTTGGCCTTAGTGCAAGTGGGAGATTGTTAGTTGTATATATGCCCTAGAGGCCATTGTTGTACTTATGATGTATATTATAGTGGATGCTTGGATATATATAGAGAGGACTTTCTTGCTCGATATGATAGTAAGCTATCTGGTTTCACTTTGTCTAAACATGTTGACTTGTATTGGTTTACTGTCTTGCTCTCACATGTTGATAAAGCCCTAAGGATATGTACTCGACTACTGGGGCTATGATGCAGATCATACTAGTGGGGCCAGGGTAGTCCAAGAGTACATCCTATAACTGTTCCTAGTCGAGGGTGTATCGAGACAGGGCATCGATACACCAGAGTAGACTAGCGTATATGCATCTTGACCCATATGATGGGCGATGGATGATCCCCTATCCATCGGTGTTTGACATCAAAGATGGTGTACGGGTGCTCAGTAGAGACTGGGTACACTGAATGGACTCGTCGAGAACTCCTAGATGGTATTATACCTATCGTTAGATAGCAGTTCTCTGGTGACACTGGTACAGGTTAGTCTATAGACCCGAGATCGTCATAGAGTCTTGTGTGATTCCCACTGTGCTTTGATTTCTACCTTACCACGTTCAAGAGAACGTGAAAAACGGTGGCTTTTGGGTACAGTCCCGAATCACATGGAGGAAATGAGCGATAGGAGGGGTTTCGTCTCTCCCGGTATTGGGGGTTGATGTTGCGCTATGTTCCATTGGCTATAACTGGAAGTCCCTGGCCAGGGCTGTTATGGAGATTTACTGGTAAGAGTTATCAGTAGTTTCTTGACCTGTTATGAGCCTCACATCGACGCGACTTATCGGTTACTGGGGTCTGACGTTCACCACCCCTAAACTGGATATGCGACATATCAGACGAAGAGACCGGACTGTACGGTAGTGTTACTGATTGGCTCGACGGGAGTTTTGATAGCTTCGCTGGTTTTCTTCTGATCGCTCAATACCCGGGTGGCCGTTACGTTTAGCTGACCGCTTGCGGCTTGTGGGTGTTTGATACGATCATCACCTACTACCGGCGTATTGACGAGTCTTAGAGTCCCACACAGGAGTTTCCTAGCTCAGGCGAAACGATATGGTGTGCATATGAGATATGCGCGGGGACCCGATTGAATGCGAGTATGTGATACCGTATGTTAATCGAGCGTTTTTCTATTGGTCGGGTCATATGTGATATGACCGGATTGTTAAATCAAATGTTGATTTAACATTAGACTTTTAGTTTTATTCTTTATTTAAAACCCTTTTCCTTAAAGAAGATGTATGCATGTATGTATGCACATGTAGATGTGCATGGACACATACATGCATAGTGTCATGGTTGATGATACAACATTGGTGGTAATATAAGACTTACATGGTTCAATATATATATATATACACATATATTTTTATTTGGAAAATAAAAGGCAAATGGAAATTAAATCATTAATAGTTTTTTTTTCCACACACTTCTTTGCTTTGACCTTGGTTAAACCCTTGGTTTAGTTTCCATTTGGACTTTAACCCAAATAGAAAATATCTAGATATTATTTGAACCATGGTTTGTAATGACAAATAGAAAATATATATACTATCTTTTCTATTTTTCATTGAGCATTATCATTATCTTTTTGACAAAAGCTTTTGCCACCATCTTCTTCTTCCTCAAGCTCTCTTGAGTTTTCTCTTGATTGAGGGTGATAAAAAGAAAGGGTTTTGATTAGAGAATACAAACCATCTCATCATTCTATACACATCTAGCCCATTTGTATAAGGTGTTTGCTACACTTCTTCCATGGATCAAGTAAAGCAAGGAGCTTTAGGCAAAGGGACTTCGGGTGGATCATCGTGGACAAGGAAGGTTGCTAGCGATCTGTTCCAAACTCTCAATGGTCCAAGGAGTCACCAAAGAGAGACTACAAAGGTTGTAATCTCTACTTTTAGTGATAGATTGTTCTTTGTATGTGATACATAACTTGTTACCCTAATTATTCTAGTAAAGATTCATGGTTTGTTTGCTTTGCACCTCTCTAAATTTTAATGCGGTATGAGTGATGCTACCTAACCCTAGACTAGGTGCAAGGGAAACCCATCACTCTAAAGACTCGCCAATACGCCAGCAATAGGTGATGATCATATCAGTCCCCCACAAGATGTCAGCGGTACTATCTGGACGTAACGGCTACCCAGGTATTGAGCGATTAGAAGATCAACAAGCAAGCTTGTCCAAACTCCCATGAACCCTATAGGTAACACTTACAGTACAGTCCGGTCTCTTCGTCTGATATGTCGCATATCGAGTCTAGGGGTGGTAACGTCAGACCCTAATAACTTGATAAGTCATGTCGATGTATAGCTCAGAACGGTTCGAGAAACTACTGGTAACTCTTACCAGTAAATATCATCAGCAGCCCTGTCCAGGGACTTCCAGTTATAGCCAATCGAGCACAGCGCATCATCAACTCCCAATACCGGGAGAGACGAAACCCCTCTTATCGCTCATTGCCTCCATGTGACTCGGGACTGTACTCAAAATCCACCTGTTTTCACGACTGCTTTGAGCCGTAGTAGGGAGGAAATCAAAGCACAGTGTGAGCCACACAAGACTCTATGACGATCTCGGGTTTACAGACTAACCTGTACCATTGTCACCAGAGAACTGCTATCTAACGATAGTTATAATACCAACTAGGAGTTCTCGGCGAGTCCTGTTCGGTGTACCCATTCTCTAATGAGCACCTATGTACAATCTTTGATGTCAAACACCAATGGATATGGGATCAACCATCGCCCCCATACAGGGTCAAGAAACGTACACACTATTCTACTCTGGTGTATCGATGCCATGTCTCGATATACCCTCGACTAGGAACTACTGAAGGATGTGCTTATGGACTACCCAGGTCCCAGTAGTATGATCCGCATCATAGTCCTGGTACTCAAGCCAACATCCTAAGGGCTTTATCAACATGTATATGAGAGACGGTATAAGAATACCAGTGAACATGTTAAGATAAAGTCAACCAGATAGCATACTATCATGTCGAGCAATAAAGTCCTCCATATATATGTCCAAGAATCCACTATATCATACAATAATGGCCTCTAGGGCATACATATCACTAACATTAGCCACTCCGCAGATTTTAGTAGGTGACCTCAGCCACCCGAGAGATACTTCGGTTTTCTTGGAGACGGTGACAGGGACACTAGTAAAATAGTGGGTTGCCCCTACGGATGGAATTATCCGTAGGGGCATATTTAACTTGGCCCTACGGATTAATCCGTAGGGCTAAAAGGTTGCCCCTACGGGCACTGACGTTCAAGAATAAAAATATTAATTCTTAATTTGGTGTTTGCCCCTACGGTGCCGCAAACAAAGGACCTACGGATATATCCGTAGGGGCAAGTAAATATCGTTTTAAAATAAAGCCAGATCGAAAAGCCTACGCTCATTTTCTCTCTCTCCCTCAAACGCGCGCGAAAAACCCCAAATCGCCACCGTCGCGTCGCCACCGTCGTTGGGCAGAGGCGCCACCGTCGTCGCCACCGCCGATTTCGTCGCCACCGCCGGTTTCGTCGCCACCGTCGTCGCCACCGCCGGTTTCTTCGCCAATTCGCCACCGTCGTCGCTCCAGCCCACCAGCGCACCCGTTCAGGTATAAATCTCGAGGTAAATTAAAGCATTTTTGGATTATTCATGGCTGGGTCTGGGTTGCGCGCGCGAGAGTTGGGTTTGGGCAGGGGCGCGGTGGCGGTCGGGGTCGGGGTCGGGGTCGGGGTAGGGTTAGGGTTGGGGTTCGGCTGCTGCTGGGGTGGGGCTGGGGTTAGGGTTACGGTGGGGCTGGGGTTAAGGTTACTGTGGGGCTGGGGTAGGGTTACGGTGGGCTGGGGTTAGGGTTGGGGCTAGGGTTAGGGTTACTGTGGGGCTGGGGTTAGGGTTATGGGAGGCATGTCAGCATATTTATGTGTAATAATTGAGAGGATCAAGCTAAGTTCTATGCAAGCAGTCCCTCAGAATACATAGATAGCTAGCCTTACATTTTAAATTAACATATTCCATAGTTGTCTTAATGGTAAGGCAGATACCCATATTGTGTAAGAGCTGACATTAATACAACCATAGGGAGCTGACTGATTATACATCTCATGTGGCATTAAAATCTATAAATGGACATACGAGATAATGCAAAGAAAGAGCAGTAGATCAAGACTCAATCAACTTTCCTATGCTTTATGATTTCAGCGGATAGCTCAAGTTTAGTTTCAACTTTATATTCTTATTTTTCTCTCTTTTTTCTTTAGTGCTTCTTCCTCCATTTCTTTGAAGAGTCTCTCACAGCGAAATACACTCCATTTTTTCTTAATGGGATAGAAGCCTACCCCCGACAGCCGGAACACATACATACAAACGCATAATTAGAGAGCGACTCGAGATGTTCGGGTTAAAACCAATATATGATACTCGATGATGATATGAAACCTTCATATTCCCATCGATACCCGTATATGAAACTAAAAGCGCCACTTAGTCCCCGTCTATCGGTTAACATACGTGCGATGCTCGTCGTGACCTAGAACTATACGAAGGTTGTTAAATATCGGACAGTATAGCTCGATACTAACAACCGTTGTATAGTCTACGCGACGAGAAAATTCAATCGTATGGTAACCCATAGATTTGTCCCGTGTGGACAAGTTAAGAATGTATAAAGCAAACGCCTTCATTCACTTGTGTTTTCATCCGTTTCGAGATATTTCGTCGGTACCTTTCCGCTGGTTCTCCGTGTACAAAGATAGATTAGATGTTCATTTCAACGTTGTTTCACAGCTTTGAAATGATTATCTATTCTATTACAGTGTACTCGGAGAACAGCGGGGAGGTGCTGCCGAAATTTACTCAAAACGGTTGAAAGCACAAGTGATGGGCGTTCGCTCTATACATTCTTAATGGGATAGAAGCCTACCCCCGACAGCCGGAACACATACATACAAACGCATAATTAGAGAGCGACTCCAGATGTTCGGGTTAAAACCAATATATGATACTCGATGATGATATGAAACCTTCATATTCCCATCGATACCCGTATATGAAACTAAAAGCGCCACTTAGTCCCCGTCTATCGGTTAACATACGTGCGATGCTCGTCGTGACCTAGAACTATACGAAGGTTGTTAAATATCGGACAGTATAGCTCGATACTAACAACCGTCGTATAGTCTACGCGACGAGAAAATTCAATCGTATGGTAACCCATAGATTTGTCCCGTGTGGACAAGTTAAGAATGTATAAAGCAAACGCCTTCATTCACTTGTGTTTTCATCCGTTTCGAGATATTTCGTCGGTACCTTTCCGCTGGTTCTCCGTGTACAAAGATAGATTAGATGTTCATTTCAACGTTGTTTCACAGCTTTGAAATGATTATCTATTCTATTACAGTGTACTCGGAGAACAGCGGGGAGGTGCTGCCGAAATTTACTCGAAACGGTTGAAAGCACAAGTGATGGGCGTTCGCTCTATACATTCTTAATGGGATAGAAGCCTACCCCCGACAGCCGGAACACATACATACAAACGCATAATCAGAGAGCGACTCGAGATGTTCGGGTTAAAACCAATATATGATAATATGAAACCTTCATATTCCCATCGATACCCATATATGAAACTAAAAGCGCCACTTAGTCCCCGTCTATCGGTCAACATAACGTGCGATAATTTATTCTTTTCAACGACAAACGCACACACAAAGCATATACATGAATTTTCTCCTTTGTCAGTAACTATCCCGTTCTTATATTTCTCAATATAGTCAGCATAACCTACAATTTATATGTTATTCAGTCTAACATGGCCCATGAGTACGTCAGAGTTAAGGACTGGATGTATGTGGATTGGAAACAACGTATGCAACCTAAGTTTGTCGCAGGAGTTGCTGCTTTCCTTGAATTTGCACGAGCACATAATAAGATCATAATAGAGAAGATTCTCTGTCCGTGCGATAGATGTGGCAATAAGTACTGGCAGAAGGTAGAATTGGCAGAGCTTCATATTGTAAAACATGGGTTTACTAGACTTTATTCAATTTGGAAATATCACGGGGAAGGAGAAGAATGCAGTACTGCGGTAGAAGAAGGAGAACACGATAATGCGGCAGGAGAAGAAGAAGAATTCGGTAATACGGCAGGATACGGAAATTTATTTCCATCAGAAGAAATGGAGGATATGGTAGAGGCTGCCCTAGGTGAATCTATTCGTACCGAAGATGACATTCCTTCCGGTCAAGGACCGCGTGCGGATAAATATGAAAATTTCATGAATGATGCTAGGAAACCAATTTATGAGAATGCGAAGTATTCCACCCTCTCATGGTTCGTCCAACTTTTCCAAATTAAGTGCCTAAATGGATGGAGCAACAAGTCATTCACAATGCTTCTTTCGTTCTTGAAAGATTCTATGCCTCCGGGAAATAATGTGCCCGAAAGCTGGTACGAAGCCCAGAAAATGATGTCTGATTTGGGTCTAAAGTGCGAGAAGATTCAAGCATGTCCTAAAAATTGCGTGTTGTACCGGAAAGAGAATTCAGATTTGAAAGAGTGTCCAACATGCGGAGAGGCCAGGTATAAGCCGAAAGATTCTGATAAGAAGCCTGATATACCTGTGAAGATAGCACGATATTTTCCCATAACACAGAGGCTACAGAGGCTATTCAGGTGCAAGAAAACAGCCGAGGCAATGATTTGGCATCACCGTGCTCCTCCAAGCGAAAATGGAAAAATGAGCCATCCAAGAGATTCACCGGCATGGAAGGATTTCGATAGGAGGCACGCAATATTCAGTAGCGATCCTCGCAATGTCCGGCTCGGACTGGCTGCCGATGGCTTCTGCCCATTCAACTATATGGCTGGAAGTCACAGTACATGGCCCGTTGTAATGATAATTTATAATCCGTCGCCTTGGTTGGCTATGGACCAATCATACTTTATGATGCCTCTTCTTATCGACGGACCAAACTCACCGGGGAACAATATCGACGTCTATCTCCGACCTCTGATTGAGGAGCTGAAAACTTTGTTCATTGATGGTGTAGAGACATATGATTCAAACACAAATACAACCTTCATACTGTGTGCGGCTTTAATGTGGACAATTAATGACTTTCCTGCGTATGGAATGCTTTCAGGTTGGTCCGTACATGGTCACAAAGCATGTCCTCATTGCCATGAACACACAACATCAAAATTTTTGAATTTTAGCAGGAAGGTTTGTTATTGCGGCCATCGACGTTTTCTGCCTCCTGACCACCCCTATAGGTTAGACACGGTTCACTTTGATGGTCATCAGGAGCTTCTTGGGCCTCCATCCCCATTGTCCGGAGAGGACGTGACAGCTAAATGGGATGGTTACAATAACGTGACCTTCGGGATGGATCCGACGAGACAGGTCAAACCACAATATTGGAACAAGTTAAGCATTTTCTTCGAGCTTCCGTACTGGTCTACAAATTCAGCGCGTCATTGTCTGGACGTCATGCATATAGAGAAGGGAGTATCAGAGCACATACTTAACTTGCTTCTGTGTAAAGACGGGAAATCGAAAGACAACATGAATGCCCGGATGGATCTACAAGAGTGGGGAATAAGAAGTGAACTGCACCCTAAACCGGTAGCGGGTAAACCGGGCAAGTTTGTACTTCCCAATGCCGCTTATCATATGTCACAACCGGAGAAGAAAAGATTCCTGCAGGTGTTGCATGATTTGAAAGTCCCCACAGGTTTCTCAGGATCATTCAGCAAGAAAATAAAAATTGTGAAGGGCAAGATCGATGGGCTGAAAATTCATGACCACCATGTTATCGTGGAGCACCTTCTTCCATTAGCCCTCAGGACTTCTCTCCCCGACTCGGTTGGTCTAGTAATCAACGACCTATGTTGTTTTTTCAGGGAGTTGTGTGCTAAAACGCTGGAGGTTGCGACGCTGGATAAACTAGAAAATTCTATTGCGTTGATACTTTGCAAGTTTGAGCGTATTTTCCCACCGTCATTCTTCGATATCATAATACACTTGACGGTTCATCTTGCAACTGAGGCGAAATTAGCCGGACCGATACAATATCGATGGATGTATCCCGTCGAGAGGTACGTTAAATTTTTCGTTTCGCGCAATTTATAAATTTATTTTTTTCATGTATGCCCGTGTTTATTTATTCAACATATTCTCATTAGGTACCTTTACACTCTTAAGAAGTATATACGCAATAAAAATCGACCAGAGGGTTCTATCATGCAAGGTTATCTTCTTGATGAAGCAACCACATTTTGTTCCCGCTATCTGGACGAGAACATTGAGACAAGGCTTAACCGACCACGAAGAATTCAAGACGGGCCATATGGTAAAGCCGAGTATAAGAGGGTAGACACTATGTTTATCAACAAGATATACCGGTTTATCTTGCTTAATTGCGTATGTCTTGAACAAATTAGAAAGTAAGTTCTTTTGGATTAATTGTTATATCTGTGTTTGTGTGTGTATGAAATGACATAATATTAATGTCACAATTATTTGTCGAAAACAGAACTCATTTTAACGAGGTACGTGAGGGGCATCCTGATTGGAACGAAGAGCGTTTGGAAAAATACCATCAGGATAATTTTTGTGATTGGGTCACAGAGCATGTAAGTTATTCGAATTACATTTTATTGCTATCAGTTTTAATCTAAACTTGTATCGTTATGTATTTATCGTAAAATTTGTTTTGTTAGATCCACGATCCGAAGTTGTCTGCATCATTTGAGAGTGATTCAAGATGTTTAGCTCAATTTCCTAGTATGGAGGTTGCACATTACAAAGGATTTGGTGTCCTTGGATACAAATTCGAAGTTAAGGACATAGAAACATCTAGAATCACTCAGAATAGTGGGATTGCGACGGTAGGATCGGACGGTGTGATTTACTATGGGTACTTAAATTGTATACTCGGCATCCACTATCCCGGACGATCAGAACCCTTTTATATATTCCACTGTACTTGGTACGATCCGCGAACCGATACAGACAGGTGGAGAAGCAGTCTTGGGACTTGGAAAGATGAATATGGATTGACCAGTGTGAACACACTTTGATTTTACGGTCAGGACGATCCGTTTATCTTTCCGAACCAAGTGTTCCAAGTATACTACTCACAGTGTTTGAAGCATCCGGGGTGGAGTGTTGTATGCCGATGGAAACCTAGAGATGTCTACGATGTCCCAGAATACGAGGACAGCGATGAGGACGAAGAAGAGAGAAGGCTTAAAGTGCTCCGACCGTCTGTTTCGAAGGACGGGTTGTCTTCGACCGATCATGAAGTTACGTGGGTTAGAAATGACATCGACGATGAAATCCAAGTAGATATGTATGATGCGCCCACGAAACGAAAAAGGTTATCAGTAATGTTATATTATTACTTCACATTTTACGCTCTAGATCATATATAGTCAATACTTTTAATGATTGTCTAATGCGTCCATGAACCGTTTATCTAGATTTGATGACGATGTCGGGAGCAGCGAGGGGCGGCAGGAGCTCCAGCCGCGGCAGAGGCAGAGGCAGAGCGGTTCTGCCGCCCGGAGAGCTCCGTAGGGAGCTTCAGAGGGCCGGTCTTGCACCCAGATCGGAGACCCCTTCGGATGCCTCCTTCCGTGTGGATTTTGCCACACATCCAGGTATACTGCACGCATATCCATTTTCAATTTAATATTACAGATATTCATGCCTGTTTATGTCAAAATTACTTATATTGTCAATGTTTGATTGTCTAGTTGTTGGTGATGCGTCCACATCTGGGACAGAGGCCACCCCCGCTCCTCCAGGTATGTTTATATATCATATAGTGTATGTATATTGATTTAGAATGCTATATCATAAATATACACATTCCTTTTGCTCTTACTTAGCAATTTTTATTATTGTCTAGCTGTAAGTGGTGACACCACCGCACCTGCGGGTATGTTTATATGTCCTATAGTGCATGCATATTGATTTAGAACGTTATATTATTGATCTACACATTCTTTTTGCAATTACTTATAAAATCTATTTTTAATTGTCTAGTTGTTGGTCCTGCGTCCACATCTGGGACAGAGGCCACCCCCGCTCCTCCAGGTATGTTTATATATCATATAGTGTATGTATATTGATTTAGAATGCTATATCATAAATATACACATTCCTTTTGCTCTTACTTAGCAATTTTTATTATTGTCTAGCTGTAGGTGGTGACACCACCGCACCTGCGGGTATGTTTATATGTCCTATAGTTCATGCATATTGATTTAGAACGTTATATTATTGATCTACACATTCTTTTTGCAATTACTTATAAAATCTATTTTTAATTGTCTAATTATAGGTGGTGCGTCCACACCTTCCACAGGGGCCACTCCTGCCGCTTCCGTACCCTCCGCATCGTCTGCAGGTTAGTATGAATAAATTTAAAATATTTATTTATTTTACATATGCTATATAGAATAAATATGAACTTCATGGAGATTTAGCGTCGATGTTTATTTTATAGTTGGAGGGGATGCGTCCGGGTCCGGGACCCCGGTTGTTCCTCACCGGAGGAACTATCGTCCCGCTCGTGCTGCTGCTCAGGCCCAGGCTCGTGCGCTAATCACCGGAGGTATATATCACACTTGAATTTTTTGTATTTTCAGTTGGATTACGATTTTCAGCCTGTAGCCGACCCTGATCACTCGGGGAGGGTGCTCGACCTTCATGCTTTGTACAATGGCCTGATGAAGAACATGCAGGCCAAGGTCCGATACAACAGGAATGAGCTGAAGGCCGACTGCTACTCCCTGTGGATAGCGACCCCCGAGGCAGAGAGAGCGGCCCTCCTATCTACTCCGGCGTTTGCGAGAGTCGACGTAGAGACATGGCCTCTATTGTGCGCTTATTTCGACTCCGAACGCAAACAAGTATGTATTTTAAATTTAATTCATTATTTATGATATAATTTATTTCTTTGTGTTTCTTAATTAGAAAACTAAATGTTAATGCGTTGTGCAGAAACAGGCCGCTCAGAATATGGAGAACAGGAAGTCGGCGAAGAGGGGTCGCCCCACTTACACAGGTGGCTCGAGGAACATTACTCGAGCCATGGAGTTATCGGTAAATTAAGAGTTATTCTCTAATATTCTGCAATATTAAGAGTTATTCTCTAATATTTCTAATATTAAGAGTTACTTTCTAATATTGCAGACATCTCGGACCGTGGCGTCAGGTGGTACACCGAGCGTGCTGTCCGCATATCTTGCCGTCCACGGCACCTCGACAGATCCCGCCACGGGCGAGCTTCGATGTCCCGACGTCGCTACCCAGGAGTACTGCGTAAGTGTTAATATTTTTTCTACCCAAATTTGAAATTTTAGTTTTGGAAGGTTCAAGTTTAAATTTTATACTTATACTTTACTGCTTAATGTGGGTGTAGGAGCGGGTGGTTGAGCAGGCCCAGGCCTCGGGGATCGATTTTACCGGACAGAACGATCCGAGGCTGCTGACCCCAGTTCTGGACGCCGCACACGGAGGGCACCACGGAGGTTGGGAAAGAGGCCGGGGATTGGGCCCTAGCAGGGCCCATATGAGGTTGGACTCCACCCCGGCGGTTACTTCCTCCGTCTCCAGTGACCGGCATGTCCATCAGGAACTGGATAGCTTGAGGGCCACCGTTCAGGAGTTGAAGGAGATGCTGGTATGTATACTACTTTATAGTAAAATATCATTTCATATTATATACATATCAACATATCCATAATTAGTACGTAGCTTGAGCTTATTTGGTTTTAGACTTAAGTTTGATTAATCATACATACATATGTAATTAAAATAAACAACGCTTTTCCAAACTAGATATCCAAACAGGGTTTCGAAATAACTTAATAATGAAACGAATTCGAATAATACACAGTTCTTACACACGTTATGTCCAGACGCGACAGGGTAGATCGGCCGAGCCTCCACATGCATCTCCTTCGGCTGCGGCTCCGCAAGCTACTACATCGGCTGCGGTTCCGCAGACAGCTCCTGTAGCTCCACCGCCCACTCAGACTCCCGCAGCCGCGGCTCCGCAAGCGACTACCTCGACGGCGGCTGCACAGACCACATCGCCAGCTCCACATGCCGCTCAGACTCCCTTATATGTAGCATTGGAGAGTGTATTTACCGAGGAGCAGGCGCGCGTTATTCTAACGTTATTCGGAGGTGGAGCTGGACCGAACTAGGGTAACTTTTTGGTTCTTATTTTTTGAAACATGTATTTATTTATATCACATTGTACTACATTTTGAAACGATATTGATATTGGTTTGTATTTATATCATATTCAGTTTTTGGGTTTCTTTTGTATATTATATATATGCGTGAGATGTGATTATGAATACTGCAATATATGATTTGATTGATGTATATAGTAATGTGCACAGGGCGGGAAAAAATCTAGCAGCCCATTTTTAAAAAAAAAATACAGATAATATGTACCTACGGATTACGCCGTAGGTACATATGTTGCCCCTACGGAGTTATCCGTAGGGGCAAACTATCAGGAAACCTGATATTTTCCCACCTGATATCAGTGCAGGGTGTTGGGGGTGCCCCTACGGATATGTCCGTAGGGGCCACTGTTTATCCCCTACGAATTTATCCGTAGGGGCAAAATATCAGGTTTCCTGATATTTTTCCCCCCGATCTCAGTGCAGTGTGTTGGGAGTGGCCCCTACGGATTGAACCGTAGGGGATACTTTATATCCCCTACGGAGGTATCCATAGGGGTCTAAAAAGGACCTACGGGTATATCCGTAGGTATATACAATATATTCAAAAACAAATTACATATATGATTTTATTACCCCTACGGGGTACTCCGTAGGGGCTATAGCACCTACTGATATATCCGTAGGGGCATAAATTTGTCCGTAGGGGCAAGTTCAGGGCCTCAACTTGCACCTGCGGCCTTTGCACCTACGGGGTCTTTTTTCGCCCCTACGTATATATCCGTAGGGGCAGTGGGTTGCCCCTACCGATAAATCCGTAGGGGCAACCCTTATTTGTAGTAGTGGGAGGTCGGCATCATGGTTATGATGGCCCTACTAGTTATCTATATGTCATAGGAAGTGGTAACTTCCAGGTGATCAGATGTTTTATATCCAAATTGGACTCAGCGTACTTCAGCAAATATTGGATTTTGGACTTTGCTGGATGCTCCTGAAGGGGTAAAACACATTAGGAGCAAGTAGATCTTTCCAGATCTGTGTATGTGGAAATGTATTAACCTAATAAGGCTAGACTTGTTGTAATTATTCTCATCAAATACTCGTTGTGGATTGTGATGAGACTTTTACTTCAGTGTCTATACTAAAGTCCATACGGATATGGCTTAGCAGTGTTGCTGCTCTAGATTATGATATCTGACAAGTGGATGACTATAACATCTTTCTAAATAGGAATTTGGAAGTGCACGTGTATATGACTCTACCAGAGGGTTATCGTAGTCAGTGGGAGCAGCGAAAGGTGTGCAAGTTGCATATGTCTATTTGTAGACTAAAGAATGTATGGCAGAGAAGAAATATCTGTTTTTGATGTGGCAGTCAAGGTGATTGACTTCATCAAAACAATAAATGAACCTAGTAAGAAGGGTGTAGGGAGTACTGTCTTGAGATTTGGATGACATACTCCAGATAGGAAGTGATATTCCTATACTATAATCGGTCAAACTTTGGTTGTCACATAGTGTTTTCTCCACGTTGGATATGGATAAAATATCAAGGATTCTGGTGACTAGATCTATGGTTTTAGATCTAGATTTGAGAAGTTTTCCAATCGAGTATTTAGACAGCATTCTAAAAGTATTTTAGAATGGACGACTCCTGGCGTGGTGGTGTACCCGCAGGTGCTGGAGTCACCATCTCTAAAGAGATGTTTTCCAGACTGATGAAGAGAGGGACTGGTATGAAAGATATATCATTTGCTTAGGCAATTGAGTCAATCATGAAGAATCTTGTACAAAACCAGATATTTCTTATATACTTGCTGTAGTAAGCATATATTAATCCCATCCTGGAGAAACAAAGGGAAGCAGTTATGAACATTACAAGATGTTCTTAAAAAGTGATAACGGCAGCCTCCTCCGGGAGGCGGTTATCGGTTTAGGCTTCTAAAGTAACCTAGATGACAGAGATGCTGTCAGAGTTTTGAGTTTTACCTCTTCTGAGGATCAGTATATTGGATAGTGTTCCAATAGGGATACTGAGGTAGGTATGGTTCAGGATGCTGGTTATGACTCAACAAAGGATACAACCCAAGAAGTTTGTAGGATAAAATTGTTCATTTATGAACTTGGTCTCATCTTGTATCTAGACATAATTCTTAAGGCGGGGTATCCCTCAGTTCGGGAGATTGTTCATCTCCATGAAGTTGAGATATAAAGAGAGGAAGTTGAAACATTGTAGCGGATCCACTCACTGAGGCTATTTCTCGAACACAGATGTTCCTAAAACGAGATTTGAGAAACTGATTAGTAGAGAAATTAGGTATTCGATAGCACACAGGATATGGGTATGCGATACCGCAATAATTAGCCTTAAGTGCAAGTGGAAGATTGTTAGATATAGTGCCCTCAAGGCAATTATTGTAATTGCAGGCACGCGATATGATAAATGAGGGAGGACCTATGCAGGTAAAACAATCTTACTCGAAATAATAGTATGCTATCTGGTTTATCTTTATCATTGATGTGTATACGTTTTACTTGTTATTACGTATCGCTAATACATAATGATGAAGCCTGTAGGATTCTTTCTTGACTACCAGCATTATGATGGCGATCATATACATGAGAGCCGGGTAGTCTATAAGCACATCCTTAAATGTCCCTAGTCATGGGAGTATCGAGACCGGGCATCGATATTCCGGAGTATACTAGTGTATACGTTTTGAGACCCTGACAAGGGGCGGTGGCCGGTCTCACAAGCCATTGGTGTTATGTCACCTAAGATAGTATACAGGTGCTCACGGGAGGTGAGTATACTGGACAGACTCGCCGAGAACTTCTAGATGGTATTATATCTATCGTCAGTTGGAAGTTCTCGAGTAGCATTAGTACAAGTTAGTCTTTTGACCTAAGATCGTCATTTGTCTCGAGTGAGTTCCTACTGTACTTTGATTACTACCCTACTACGGTTCAAAGGAGTCGTGCAAATAGGTTTTAGTTGGGTACAGTCCCGAGCAACATAGAGGCACTGTGAGATTGTCGGGGATTCTTCTCTCCTGATATAAGGAGTCAATGTCGTGCTGTGTTCGGTTGGCTATCACCCTTAATCCGTGGCCACAGTAGATGAGATTTACTGATATGAGTTCAGTAGTTTCTCGGTTGGTGATGAGATTGACTCCAACACGACTTATCGGGTTATTAGGGGTCTGACGTTTCCACCACCTAGACCTGGTATACGATACTCTCAGACGAAGAGATCGGACTATACAGAGATTGTCACATTCAGGCTTAGTAGGGTACGGACCGACTTGATTATCGACCTCCCTTTCGATAGATACCTAGGCAGCCGTTACGTACAGCTAGTGCCGCTGACGTGCTTATGGTTTTTGGATTTATCCAGTAAATCGCTGCCAGCGTATTATCGAGTCTTTAGAGTCCCACACAGAGGGTTTTTCCGGTTCAGGCGATATGATATAGATGACGTATTTTGGTACATACTGGGTGTCCGATTAAATATGTGTACAGGCTATACAGACTTTAATCGGATGGTTGATAATACCAGCGGCTTAGGATTAAGCCGGATTATTAAATCAGGTTTTGATTTAATAATTTATATATATATTTTTAATATGTATATTCTAGTATTATTGTTCACTATTCATTTTCTCTATTGGCTATTCGTATTTTTTGTACGAATACGCGTATATGTATTTCGATACGTATACCGGGTTATATTCCGTATTTATACAGAATTTGTTCTAGAAGATGGACACTTCATTTCTTGATTTTCCTTTAAAAGAAAATCATGAATGAGGTGGAGGATGAGGTGTTAAAAAGCATGGTAGAGAGGGATGGCCTTGGTTATTAAATTGTATAATCATTTGGATTTACTATTGTGGCATGGTTGCAAATAATGAAGCCATTCTTTTATATGCTAGCTTGTTTTTTCTTCACTTGAAGACTTAGCCATTTTCTATGGCTTCTTCTTCTTGACCTCCTCCTCCTCCTTCTAGGTAGTTCTCTTGAGCTTAGAAAAGAAAGAAAAAGCTAGTGAGAATATTCCTACATCCCCACTCTCTATTCGTAGCGAGCTTGGTGTTAGGAATATGTATACCCTAGAGGCCATTATTGTACGATATAGTGGATGCTTGGATATATATAGAGGACTTTTTGCTCGACATGATAGTATACTATCCGGTTGCTCTTTATCTTAACATGTACACTTGTATAGTTATATAGTCTCTCTGATATATGTTGATAAAGCCCTTATGAAGTTGGCTTGACTACTAGAACTATGATGCAGATCATATTAGTGGGGCTTGGGTAGTCCGCATGCACATCCTTTAACCGTTCCTAGTCGAGGGAGTATCGAGACAGGGTATCGATATTCCAGAGTAGACTGGTGTGTACATTTCTTGACCCTGTATGGGGCGATGGTTGATCCCACATCCATTGGTGTTTGACATCAAACATTGTACATAGGTGCTCATTAAAGAATGGGTACACCGAACAGGACTCGCTGAGAACTCATAGTTGGTACTATACCTATCGTCAGATAGCAGTTCTCTGGTGACACTTGTACAGGTTAGTCTGTAGACCCGAGATCGTCATAGAGTCTTATGTGGTTCCCAATGTGCTTTGATTTCATCCCTACCACGGCTCAAAGGAGTCGTGCAAACAGATGGATTTTAGGTACAGTCCAGAGTCATATGGAGGCAATGAGCGATAGGAGGGGTTTCGTCTCTCCCGGTATAGGGAGTTGATGTTGCGCTATGCTCGATTAGCTATAACAGCAAGTCCCTAGCCAGGGATGATGAAATTTACTGGTAAGTGTTATCAGTAGTTTCTCGAATGGTTATAGGCCACACATCGGCATGACTTATCAAGTTATTAGGGTCTGACGATTCCATCCCTAGACTTGATATGCGACATATCAGACGAAGAGACCAGACTGTACGGTAAGTGTTGCTTATAGGCTTTGCAGGAGTTTGGACAAGCTTGCTTGTTGATCTTCTATTCGCTCAATACCTGGGTAGTCGTTACGTCCAGCTAGTACCGCTGACGGCTTGTGAGTAACTGATGTGATCATTACCTACTGCTGGCGTATTGACGAGTCTTTAGAGTCCCACACAGAGGTTTCCTAGCTCAAGTGAAACAAAGTAGGGCACATATGGTGATATGTGCGGGAGCTTGATTAAATACAAGTATGTGATACTGTATTCTAATCTCGTGATATGTGATATCGGTTAGGTTATATGTGATATAACCGGATTATTGAATCAAGTGTTGATTTGATATAGTATATTGAAAGTTGTCGGTTATATATGATATGACTGGGTTATTGAATCGAGTGTTGATTCAATAATGTGATATACATATAAATGATATTAGTCGGTTATATATGATATAACCGGATTATTGAATCAAATGTTGATTTAATAATTTGATATATATTTTTATATTTGATATATTAATATATATTAACTAATATTGTGCTCACTAAAGATTTTCTTTTCTTTGAAATAAATTTAATATATATGTGATATATATTAATATATGTATTTATATATTGTGTCATGGTGGATGATACATTGAACATGGGTGTATGAGACTCACACTAAGACTAAAGATTAATTGGGTAATTATTTATTAAGAGTAAATTCAAAAATGAGGTGGAAATGAGCATGGCTTAAGATGCTTGTGGAAGCATGTATAAGCCACGACTCATCCCACTAATTTTTGTTTAACTATAGATATTTTATAACCCAACCATTATCTTTAGCCCATGGTTAACTCTCTCATTCTACACTTGAGATATTTCCTCACCCTGGTTCATCTTCTTCTCTCAAGAGCTCTCTAGGTTTTCTTGAGTTGAAGAAAGAAAAAGAAAAAGAGATTTCTAAAGTGAGCAAAAATTCCTACTTCATCAACTTACTCTCATCCAACCCATTAGTGTTGGTTGTTTGCTTCACTAATTCCTTAATTAGTAAAGAGGTGGCTTGAGTTAGAGATTCTTCAAGGTGGATCATCTTCGGCCTCGAAGACGACTAAGCAAGCTCGTTCCTTTCACCAAGTGGAGCCTAAGAAGAGTTCTAGGGACTGCTACATGGAGCTTAGGGACTACTACTTGGAGGTTTAGAAGTGAAGGACCGGTCTTCAAAGGTTCTATTCCCTTTTCACTTAGTATAGAATGTTTTTACTCGTTTACAAAGCTAATTCTATAGTTCGATTCTAAGTTAGCATGCTTTAGCACTCTAGATTTTTTAAAATTGTATACTCGATGCATGTTTAAACCTAGTAGTGGTGCTAAGGCATACTTTCACTTGGAGCATCGGTCGCTTCACTAGGTGAAGCTGGAGCTTGGATCGGTTTCCCTCAGGTAGATCTTCTTCGGCAAGGGAGGTCGCCACTCAAGCACGATCCGGACAGCATACACGGAGCTTGGAGGGGTCTTCCACGATTGGGTGGACACGTGTCGAAGGTTTCATTCCCTATCTTTGCATGCTTGGTTTGCTAGTTTAGGCATTTGGATCGATTCTAGGTTCGGGGTTCCTTCGTGTTTGTTTGAAAATTTTGTTCACCATTCGCGCTTCCGCTGTGCTGCGGGCACTGGCAAACCCTACACCTACCGGTAACAGTATGGGACTCGACGGATATCCGGAGGATACTGACCGGAGTGATATAATACAGATGGATTTGAGGGCCGATCCGATGAGACGTCGCCTGAGATATGAGGATTTTGCGTGTCGATGCTGGACAGTCAATTGTTTTATGAGGATTTCGAGTGTCGTTGATGGACACTCATTAGATGATATATATATATATATATATATATATATATATATATATATGGATGACATTATTCCACATATTGATACAAACTTGATATTATTTATTTATAGACACATTCACTTTCGTTACCACATAGCATGATATTATTAGTACAGTATGACCTAGGTAGATCATTATGCATTTGATTTCTACCTAATGATCTCTGTTCACCTCCGAAAATAGAGACGAACCGGGATAGATCGTCTTGCCTGAATTTGGGGGCAGATGCTATTTGGATTTATCCGTCCACCACTCTGAAGATACCAAGTTGATTTATGGCACCGTATATCAGAGGTTTGGATGGATGCGGCTGTTGTAGCAGACTTCATCAGATTCCCCCTCGCTTTACGAGAGGTTTTTGATTATGGGGACGCTCTTCCCTGCAGACGCAAGCCCCTGCAGTTAATTACGTTACCGCATTGGGGTAACCACTTTCTCCTTCTCCAGCAGTTCACTTCGTGTCGTGTGTTATTTTGTTTGTTTTGGTTGCCCGTGGATTGTATACGGAGACTAGTTTATGTTGTTGCCCATAGGGCACGGATCAGTCCAAATCCGTATATTTTAGATTTGGGTTTGGGTCAAGGATTTTCTTGACGGGGTTTTGAACTTAGGTTGTATATTCTTATGGTTCAGAAATATTTTTGTTTGGTTTAAGGACCATTAATCTAATTTGAAATTAAGATCAACTTAACCATATGAGCATTTGGGCCCAATTTATTTTTAACGAAGGACACATTAGTCTTATTGGAGACTAAGATCAACTTAGCAATATTTTCAGGATCATTACATTTTATTAAGATCCAACAACAAAGCATTTATACTCAGTTGCAAGAAACTTTAGAGACTTAGCCAATTTGGGTTTTAGTTTGCTTAGTCTTTTCTTTCTTTAAAAGTGCTAACCACTCATTTGGGCTCTGTTTATTCAGTCCTCCTTTTCTATGCAAAAGTGCTAAGCCCTTAATTGATGCTCTAACACTCACATGGGTGTCATGTGAAGCATTCAATTATGGGCGCCCCCCAATAAGCGCTGAGCACTCAGCCATTTTGGCAGTTTATGGAGTGCTAAGCACTTTTCTTTTTTTTTGTGGCGTCCATGTGAGGAGCACGTGAGGCGCTGGGTGCTACCCAATCAAAGCTAAGCACTCATCCGTTTTGGCTATTTATGGAGTACAAGGCACACTCTCTTTTTCTTTTCGCTCTTTTTTTTATTTTTGCGGCGCCCACATGGGGAGCACCTGCGGCGCCGGGCGCTGCTATGAGGCGCCCGCATGTTCTTCACATGAGGCGCTGGGCGCTTTTGGGGGCGCCCACGTGGATAGCACGAGAGGCGTCACGCTCTCTTCTTTTTTAGAGATTAAGCCTCTATTAATGGTATTTTGACCATTAATGATCATTAAGATTTTTTGTTTTGAAGATCTGGGATTAAGTTTCCTTTTAAGAACTAAGTTTCTTTTAGGGTTAAACTCTACTTTCCGAGGAATTAAATCCCCATAGGATATATTCTTTTTTCTAGTTATTTTTTGAATCTTTGACTATCAAGAACAAGATCTTCCCGATAAGACCCGAATTCTCAACTTGTGGGAGACTTGTCTTGTGGATCTCTGATCCAGAGAAAGAACTAAGTTCTTTGAGAAGGGTTAAACCCTTAAAATAGGTAAAAGAGATGTTTTGATCTCTGTGTTTTTTTTACCTAGGGTTTTTTTTTCTTGAAGAGGGAAGTCTTCTCCTTTGAGAATTAAATTCTCTGTTGTCTTGAAAGCTTTCTGTATTTTTTATAGAAGCTTATGGGGGGTTCCACTATATGAGACTTGAAGTCTCGGGTCCTTTATATAGTAAAGGCAAATTGTTAATTGGTTTTGAGAAAATTTCTCATCGAGAGATTCCAATTGATTTAATTGGTTTGGGAAATTTTACAGAATATGACTTTTTTTCGTTTTTAACGAGATTGGGGAAATATTTTTCCCTATACAAAATTTATTCTATCAAATGGTGATTTTTAATCACCGTCGGATTTTTTAATCCAAAGGTTCTCTGTTTTACAGAGAGCAATTTTTTTGTTTGGAAAGATTGAGGGAATATATTCCAAAATAGAATTTTATTCTATTATTGGATTTTTGATCCAACTGAGAGTATCTTTCTTATTTTAGAAAGATTTGGGAGATGTTTTCTCCCGACAGAATTTAATTCTGTATTTTGATGATTTATCATCTCCATTGGATCTTTGATCCAACGGCTCTGTTTAACAGATAATATCCCAACTTTCTGTCAGGGAAATGTAGAATTTAATTCTACTGATATGAACTTGGGCGCTGGCACTCACGTATTATGCACATGGGTGCCACTTAAGAATTTAATTCTTATGATAGGTATTTATGTGCTTTGCACATCGGCGTCCGCATGATAGGCACGTGCGGCGCCATATAAGAATTTAATTCTTATTCAGAAAGGGTTTTCCGTGCTTTGCAAATTGGCACCGGTGTGAGGAGCACGTGCGGCGCTCCCATAGAATTTAATCCTGCAGAATTGGTGCTGGTGCTGGCGCTCTCGTGAGAAACACGTGAGGAGGTACCCCAATAAATTTAAACAGAGCTTTGCTATTTTATTAGGTTAAATATTGGGGGAACAAATGCCCCCACCATTGTGCTTACGTGACTCATACGTGAGTGCAACGGTGTCATCTTTTCTACCGTTCGATCTCCTGGGGAGTTGAACCGTCCCTTCGTGTCTTAAAAATAGGGCCTTTGGCTCTTGAGATGACTGTCGTTCCATCATCTTCTTTCTTCTTCCTTGAGAATTTAATTCGCTTTACAGAGCTTAGATCTCTACCCCAAAGAAACTCTTAGAGTTGAACTCTGCCAAAAAAAACTTGGTAAGAATCATGACCAAATTTCAACCCATAAGAAAAACTTCATTTTTGTTTTTGATTTTTACCCATTAACAAAGTTTTGCTCTTTTCTTGGAACGATCTCTTAGAGTTCTTAAAAAAAACTTTATTTGGATAGACCATAGGTTTAGAGATCTTAGGTTTTTACCCTATTAGTGATTTTGATCTCAAAAGGTTTCTCTGGAATTTAATTCCAATATATTTCCCATGGGGATTTCTGGGATTTAATCCCACAGTCAGAGGAATTTGATTCCGGTTTATTCTACAGAGCTTAGCTCTGAGAAAATTTCTTTTTGAAAATTATTCTGGGAATTTTATTCCCTTTTCTTATTTTCTTTTTAAGGTTCTTCTTGCAGATTTGAATCTGTTGTAGAACTTGTTCTTCGAGGCCATTGGGAGTCTTGAACTTCACTGTTCAATGAAATTTTCATTAAATGAGAATCCTTTTGGATTCTTACAATGAGTGCATGCCTCATCATTGATGGGGCATTACCTTGATTTTGTGGGGCCCATTGTAATAATTTTGGTATTTTGATTGCTAATCCTTTACCGTTTTTTTTTCTTTTCAGATACTATGGCTTCTCATTTGTATGATCTTGAAGAGATTATCTCTTATGAGGAGATTCGCATCCAAGGCCGTTGTCAAGGCCAGGAGTTTACTGACGCCCAATGCGCTGAGGTGATGCGTCGCTTCGACGATTACAATGATCGATTGCTCCCCCGCCGTTCTGCTCTTTTGATGATTGTCGTTGGGTCGATTTGGGAAGCACTTCCTGAGCTTGACGAGGCTATGCCGCTCGAGGCACTTGATGATACTGAAGACAAGGTGCATTCAGTATATCTGATGGGCCTGATCTTAAAAAAGCGGAGAGATGATCTTGTTGCTGTTTTGCATCACGTCTTCCAACAGAAGGTGATAATATCCGCGTACCAGAGGATGGACGACATCAGCGGGGTTCCCGACGCTTGCATTCGTGAGAAAATGCATAATAAGATGGTCAACGAAACAAGAGGCACTTTACTCAAACTTACCTCTAAGTTCATGAATCCGTGTCCGGAATTCAGCGTCTTGCTGTTGTAAAACTGTCCTTTTTTTCTTCTTCTTTTTTCACCAATGTATAAATTTCTTCGATGTATGAATGAAAAAACTCCCCCTTCTCTTTATGCCAATGCTCATATGTGCCTCACGTGAAGTGTTGTTATATAAACTAGTGCCGGCGCTCACGTGTTATGCACATGAGGCGTTGTTACATGATTTAATCCTGAACTAGTGCCGGTGCTCACATGTTATGCACGTGAGGCACCGCTACAGATTCTAATCCTGCAAAGATTCGGTGCTGGCGCTCACGTGTCATGTACGTAAGACGCTGCTGAGGGAATCGTTTCACCTTCTTGCTCTAATTCCCATGAGTCAACTTTTTCTTTTTCCATGCCCCTTTTTGTTAGGACTTGGAAATAGCTCAACCTTGCACAATATTTTCTGTGCCTAGACTTGAATGCTCCTCTTTATAATCTGAAGCTATGTTTTCCTCCTTCTTCATAAGGAGAGAACCATTTTTAACAAACCAAGAGTTATGGCTTGCAATCATCCGTATGCTCGTCGGCAACCGTGGGAGGTATACCTATCGAGTGAATTGTTCCTCGTTTTGCTGCGCGTTTAGTGGATCCAATCCTTACAGATGACCAATCTGACACCGTGATGTATGAGCTTCTGGCTCGTAGAGGCTCTCCTCTTCCTATCGGCTCCATTTGGCTCCGGATGATCTTCCTGTCTGTGGTTGCTGACATCCCCCCTCATCCAGCAGAGATGACTCCGGCGATGCTTGGCGCAGCGGAGGACAAGATTGAGTGCTTTTATGATGCACATTTGATTACCCAGCCTCTGAAGGACCGTTCTGTTCAGTTGATAAGTCAGGTGCAGGCTCAGCGGGCCATCATGTCCGCCTTTGCTGATGGGCACGACACTGACCGATGGGGAGCGACTCCTCACGAGGATCGTCGCTTCGACATGGTGGAGAAGACAGAGAGGGAGTTAGAAAATCTTGTTTATTGTTTTTTTTAATCCCTGTATCACTGATCCCATATTTGGTGATCTTTTTTCTGTGGAATAAAATAAAAAATTTATTGACCGCTGAACGTTTCACCCTGGCACGTATCCATGTGGACATCTTCCCTCTGCACATATACTTTCCATTTTAACCTTAGAAGTTTCTGATGCATGCATTTAGACATAGGTGAACACTGGACTGATGTGAACAAGTGCTTCCCCCTACTACGTTGCTCAGGGTGGTATACCCGTGAGTGAAGTAATGCATAGCATATGGCCGGTTTTGGGCTAGCATGTCATACACAATTTTTATTAGAATTTTGATCTGAGAAGATAGCGAGCGGACACAAGCGTCGTCATCTATCGTTAACTCAGATCTCGATCCTTAAGAAATGTAGTTCTGAACCGTGAGGCCTATGAGTTGTGCCTTTCTGTTTCTTGATGTCTTATTTTAGCGCCAACTAGTTTATTCACTCGTTTCGGAGTTTGTAGTTTATTCACTTATTTCGGAGTTTGTAGATTATTAACTCATTTCAGAGTCTCTAGTTTATGTACTCATTTCGGAGTTATGTAGTTTATTCACTCATTTCGGAGTTTGTAGTTTATTCACTCATTTCGGAGTCTCTAGTTTATGTACTCATTTCGGAGTCCTTTTAGTTTACCTCCCTTGGGTTTATAGGAAAACTTGTCCTAATGTTATATGCAGATAACCCCCATTCTTTACGACAGAGGTCCATTAGGTTTGTGGTACTGGGGTTTTAGTCTGTGGTACTGTCACGTTGGCTGATGTATTCCTCGATATGCAGTCTTCAAGCTGTTGTTCGAGTAGCCCCGCGACTGTCGTGTCTCTGATCCCTTCATGGGCTGGACAAGATGTATTCAAGTAATCTCCTTAGGTCATATTACCGTCGGAAGAGCAAATATTAGGAAATTGACATGACGCTTTTTACTTGAGGTTAGGCTCAATTTGGATCCCTGATGAGTCATAACCAATCCAATCTGGTGTGGGATGATCTCCGATAGTATTTTAGGCTTTATATGAGTTGCCGTTGAGACCCGAAGTTAGGAATATGCCGTCACTTCATTTCTGTTTTGATGACGTCGCGCCGATTCTTTGCTGAAGTAGGGTAGACATATGTAGGACTTCTATGCTATATGTATTGCAATTGATGTCCGGAGTTAGGAATATGCCATTGCTCCAATTTCATTTGATAGTCGCGTCTGCATCCTGCTGAAATGAGAGTGGACGCTGTGATAGTCTCTAGGTTGTATATGTGACGTCAAGACTTGGAGCTAGGATTTGTCGTTACTCCATTTTTTGTTTTGACCCTTGGGTCTTTGTTGACGTTGCGTTTGCATCCTGCTGGCATAAGAAGTACGTCGAGCTGATCTCCAAGCTGTAGATGTTGCCATTAAGATCTGAAGCTAGGATTTTGCCGTCACTTCATTTTTATTTGATTGTTGTGTTTGCCCCTACTGGAATTAGGAGGGGACACAGGGATAGTCTCCAGGTTGTATATGAACTGTCAAGACTTGGAGTTAGGATTTTTCCATTACTCCGTTTTTGTTTCAACCCTTGGGTCTTTCTTGTTTGATAGTGAAGTTGCGTCTGCATTCTGTCGGAATGAGAAGAACATCGAGCTGATCTCTAGGTTGTAGATGTTGCCGTCGAGATCCGGCCCTCCCTTTGACGGAGCCTGGTGGGAGAATATGGTTCCCTTTCTTTATTTTTACCCCTGGACTGTATACAGGGGTCGGTGTGGACCTACCTGCAGAACAGAGAAAATTTCATTTTATATTTTCTTTTTATTTCCGCGATGCTCTATCTTTTCATCTTTTCATATCGTGACAGTCGCGATTGGCCAATCATTTCTTCTATTTATCGCGGTGCCCAATCTCTTCAGCTATTTTTGTTTTTTACTCGCTGCTTTTTATTGCGAGTTGCCCAAATATTTCGGCTGTTTTTAAATGCATATTTTTGCTCGCTGATTTTTTTGCAAGTTGCTCTATCATTTCGGTTATTTTATATGCACATTTTTTTACTACTCACTGCCTTTTTATTGCGAGTTGAGAATTTGAAATCTGATACCAACATAGGCATCAGCATCGCTATGACTGGAATATTTCCAGGAGCGAATCATCATTTGCCGTGAGAGGACTTGAAATTTGATACCTATTTAGGCATCAGCATCCCTTCAACTAGGATATTGCCAGGAGCGAATCATCATTTGCCTTTGTCGATTTGAACAAAGATGGCTTAGCAAACAGGGTTAGGATCCTGTCGACTAAGGCTTTTTGACTTCATGAGCCGTAATAGTCTCATAAAGGTATTTCTCCCTACAAGTCATGAGGATCTCGTAGTTGTATTTTCTCCTTAGGAATTATGCGGATTCCTAAGTGATATTTTCTCTTGTAAGTCATAAAGAT
Organism: Agapanthus africanus; assembly: GCA_030015575.1. Classification (NCBI taxonomy): domain Eukaryota; kingdom Viridiplantae; phylum Streptophyta; class Magnoliopsida; order Asparagales; family Amaryllidaceae; genus Agapanthus; species Agapanthus africanus. The sequence goes on along the minus strand of CM057338.1, from coordinate 820,954,996 downwards.
CTTCCAAGAGTGTTTTCTCCTTATAAGTCGAGAGGATTTACAAGTGTCGTTCACCATACGGGGACATTTCTCGTCGTTGGTGGAACTTGGTGGGGGATATATTTATTGATGCCCATTGATTGTATACAAGGGTCGATATTGGACAACTTGTAGGACAACTTGGGGGATATGACAGCTTAAGAACAGGTTCGAATCCCTGTAGCTTAAGGCTTTTGAATCTTATGAGCCGTGAGGGTCTCATAAGGGGAATTCTCCTTATGAGTCGTGAGAATCTCGCAAGTGTAGTTCTTTCTTAGGAATCGTAGGGATTCCTAAGTGTTTTTCTCCTTTGTGAGTCGTAAGGATCTCACGGATGTATTTTCTCCTCACAAGGTCGAGGGGACCTTGCAAGTGCTCATCATTTTTTTTATAACGAGATTGCGCCCTTTCGGGTTTTCACAAGCTCGCCGGTAGCCCCGATATTTTTACTCACGGCATCCTTTTGGGTTTTCATCCGTTCCCATTTATCTTATGGACATATCTTTTTTTTTAACGATGGAATACCCGGGAGTAGTTTCGCCGCAGGTGCCCATCAATTTGTCGGTGGCTTCATTGCTGGAATAGCTGTGCAGCCGGTGGGACTTGAGTTGCAATTTTTGCTATTAAGACTTTGATTGCAATATAGATCTCAAGGGAATGTATCGCCGTATTTGGGGTGATGCGCTAGTTTAGGGACGTTCCGGTCCATTATTGCCATTTTCGAAGCGGGTTGTTAGTTTAAGGACATCCCGGTCCAATATCGCCATGTTTGAGGTGGATTGTTAGTTTAGGGACTTCTCGGTCCATTATCGTCATGTTTGAGGCGACGGAGCTTTTTTCTATACTATTCTCAGAGTTCTGACTCAGGAAGATAGCGAGCGGACACAAGTGTCGTCATCTATCATTGACCTAAGCCGTGACTCGTCAAACGTGGTATTTTTTGAGGAATCGGCCGTTTATTGGCCGGAAGGGTATTTCGCCATGCATATCGATGAGAAGGTAGGCTTCACCTTGGTAGACTTTGTCTATGATGTACGTGCCTTCATAGTTCGGCTCGAATTTCCCTTGTTGTGCACGATTGGGGATCATGGGTCTTTTGATGACTAGAAAGAGTTCGCCTTGGCGGAATGTTCTCGGCCTGGTCAGTTTTTCGTATAGCCGTGTCATCCTTGCCTTATAAGCCTCCAGATTTTGTTGTGCTATAAGGCGAGTTTCGTCGAGGGCGTCGAGCTCCTCAAGCCGAAGATGAGCATTTTCTTCATCTGCCAGTTCGTACTGAACCGCTACTCGTAGAGAGGGGAGTTCCACTTTCAGGGTAAGCACCGCTTCCATGCCGAATACCAAAATGTATGGTGTTGTATTTGTAGCCGTTTTGAACGTTGTTCGGTACGCCCAGAGAGCTTTGTGCAACCTTTCGTTCCAGTCTTTTTTGTTTCTGGACACTGTTTTCTTTATAATCTTTGTCAAGGTCTTATTGAAAGCTTCAACTAGACCGTTGGCACGAGGATTATAGACTGAAGAGTATCTCCAATCTATTTTATGCTGTTGTGCGAAACGGCTGATTTTATGGCTTCTGTAGGCTGGCCTATTATCCGAGATGATTCGTCGCGGAGTGCCGAACCAATAGACGACGTGGGTTCTGAAGAAATGGAGGATATTCTCTGTCTTCACCTCCCTTAGTGGTACTGATTCTACCCACTTAGAAAAGTAGTCGGTCCTTTCCAGTATGAACCGATGTCCTTGGGACGATGCCGGTTCAATGGGGCCAATTATATCGGTTCCCCACATTTCGAACGGCCAGCTAGCCACTGTTGGGTGTAGCGGATTTGGATGTTGGTGGATGAAGTCCTCATGAATTTGGAACGAGTGATACTGCTTCGCATATTCGAGGCAATCTTGAATCATTTTGGGCCAATAGTAACCCATTCTTTTTATCTTCAGCTTCATCTTTGACCCAGCTTGATGAGAACCACAGAGTCCGTCGTGGGTTTCTTGAACGACTTTCTTTGCGTTCTCCGGCCCCAGGCATCTTAGCCACAGACAGTCGAACGATCTCTTATACAGAGTATCATTGACGAAGGCGAAAGACAAAGCTCGTCTTATGAGCTGATGTCCGGACGACGCATTTTCGGGCGTTCGTCGGGATTTGAAGTAGTCTATGAAGACTTCCCTCCAGTCGATGACCTTTTCTTTGTCCTCTATTTGAAGGACTACTTGTTCTGTCGTCTCTTTTCTTTTGGATGAATCTATTAGGTCTTCTAAAGATATATCTATTGGTGTGAGAACCTTGCGGTTTTGCACAATGATCTTTACGTCATCAAGGTCTTCATCGGCCAGTTCCTTAGCCAATTTGGCTAGCGCATCTGCCTTTCTATTTTCTGCACGCGGTATACTCTCCAGGGTGTACGAGAGGATTTGTTTCAGCAATTGCTGCACTCTTTTTCCATACTTTATCAGCTCTGGCTTGCAGTCTGATAGTCGCCATTTACTTGGCTAATGATCAGCTTGGAGTCCCCATATATGAGAAGGTCTTTGATTCCCATGTCGATAGCGATCTCAAGATCTGCTATCAAAGCTTCATATTTAGCTTCGTTGTTAGTTCTCAGCTCTGTTAAGGAAAGGGCGAAATGCATTATCCCTTCTTGTGGAGTCACGAAGATAAAGCACACTCCGGCTTTGATTATGGGGCGCCGCTTCATGGAAGATGCTCCATCAAAGTAGAGTTCCTATTAGGAATCATTTTCTTCCTTCTCTTCTTCAATTTTATCGAACGCATGTTCATCCGGCAACTCGCAATTTAAGAAGGAGTCGGCTGGTATCGGATGTTCCGCGAGAAAGTCGGCGATGGCCTGGTCTTTCACTACTTTGAGGGGTTGATACGTTATCGAGAATTCCATCAGGAGGAGGGCCCATTTGGCAAACCTTCCTGTTAGTATGGCCCTTGACATAAAAAATGTGAGAGGATCCACCTTTGATATGAGATGGACCTCATGTGCCAAGGCGTAATGTATGAGCTTCATTATTGCGAAGATCAGTGCCAGGCAATGCTTTTCGATAGGGAAATAGTTATTTTCTACCCCCAGGAGAACTCGACTCAAATAGTACAAAGCTCTCTCCTTTCCTTGATCGTTCTCTTGTGCCCATAGCACGCCTAGAGAACCCTCAAGGGCCGTTGTATATAGGATAAGAAGTTTTCTCTTAACCGGCGCGGTCAATACCGGCGGATTTTGCAGGTATTGCTTGATTTCGTCTAGTGCAGGTATTGCTTGATTTCACCTAGTGCATTTTGGCACTTTTGATCCCAGAAGAACGGAGTCTCCTTCCTCATCAAATGGCTGTAGGGACGGCATTTTCCGGAGAGGTTGGCTATGAACCGCCAGATATATGCGAGCTTTCCTTGAAGAGATCGCAGTTGTTTGAGGGTTCTTGGCATAGGCATTTCCATAATCGCCTTGATCTTTGAGGGGTCGATTTCGATAACCCGGTGACGTATGATGAATCCTAGGAATTTGCCTGAGGAGACTCCAAACGCGCATTTTAGAGGATTCATCTTCAGATTATACTTCCAAAGATGTCGGAGCACTATTTTTAAATGTTCCCATTGTTCTTCATGAGATTTTCTCTTCACCACAAGGTCGTCGATATAGCATTAGACAATCTCGTGTATGAGGTCATCGAAGATCTTTTTCATGCCCCTCTGGTAGGTGGCGCCAGCGTTCTTTAGACCAAAGGGTATCACCCTATAGCAGAATATGCCCAGTAGGGTCCGAAAGGCGGTATGCCTTTGGTCTTCAGGGTGCATTTTGATTTGATTGTATCCTGAAGATTCATCCATGAGAAGACCTCATGAGTAGATGTATTATCGATCATCAGCTTGGTAACAGGGACTGGGAAGTCATCCTTCGGGAAAGCTTTGTTGAGGTCCTGGAAGTCCACGCAGATGCGCATCGTCCCATTTTTCTTCATCACTGGAACGATGTTGGCGATCCAGTCAGGATATAGGACTTCTTGGATGAAGCCGGAATCAATTAGTTTCTTGACTTCAGCGTTGATACTCATCTCAAGTTCGAGCCGCATCCTTCTTGGCACCTGTTTGATTGGCTTTATGTCCGGCGATATGGCCAATTTATGGACTGCCACTTTTGGATCTAGACCAGGCATCTCGGAATAGTTCCATGTGAAGCAATCTTTGTATTGCATGAGCACGTGTTTTAATGTGGCTACCTATTTTCTATATAGTAGCTCGCTAACGAACGTCGGTCTCGGATCATTTTTCGTCCCTAAGTCAATTTTCCTTAGGTTTTCCGCCGTGATGTGTATCCCATCTTCTAGCTCTTTTGGTGCTGGTGGAAACTCGAAGATCACCTCGTCCTCATCTTCATTTGTGAAGAACATGTGGAGTTCATCCATAGTCTTGTGACCTCTCTCTTTTGAAAGTGTTATCATATGGCAGGTACGAGTTCGCTTCCATTCTTGATGTTGAGTTGGTCTTATTTTCGCGGTATTGGTCCTCTTTGGCTTATGCTTTTGCGGCGGGGTTACCCTCCTGCTGTCGGATAAAGCGAACATGTCTTGTTGATATTGGTCTTCTACCCAGTCTTTGAAGGTGAAGCAGTTTTCAAGGGGATGACCTATTACTCGGTGATAGGAGCAATAATCCGGATGATGGACCTCATTTATTTGTTCAGGATGCCGAGACTCCAGAAGTGTCATCATTTGGTGCTTCATGACAAGGTTGAATATTTTTCTTGTCTTGCCTTGGGGGAAAAAGTATTCCCGACCCATCTTTTTTATAAAGGATGGGTTCCAATCGACTTTTTCTCGATTACATGGCTTTTTGAACCCGCTTTGTTGTTTTCGAATGTTGTTTGTGTTCTTTGCCCTATTTTTGCCTCTATTTCGGGATTTTCCCCTTTCGTGAGAACATACAGTGGGGAGGGGATGAAGAGCATTATAATCTTCCTTTTCCGCAGACTGCTAATTGAGGCGTTGCGTCCTGACTTTTTCATAGATAGCCATTTCACGGCTGTGGTTGTCTCGACTCTTTTGACAGGCATTTTTTATCAGCTTGTCAATTTGTTCTTCGAGCGACGGACTCAACGTTCTTAGAGCGGGATTTCGCTCTGTTTCAACGTCATGGCCATTTGGAGAAGCGTCTTCCGCTTCACTTGAGCTGTTTATTACGCAGCTGCTGTGGTACTGCTCCCGTTTCCTAGACCGAACGTATCCGAGCCCGGTTATCTCCATCTTCCCGTTGGGCATCTTTCGCTGAGTCCCGGGAATATCCCAAATATTTTTGGAGAATTGGGCTTGCCGAACAGTTTGTTCGAGGGGTACACCTTAGAATCTTAACAGCCATTTCAATCCCTCCACGTAGTATCTTGACAGACGGATTGGTTGAAGCCTGTCAAGTGCAAAATCGACATCATGCCAGAATTCTTTCTGTACTTTGGTCTTCGTAGATTGGTAGAAGAGGATCATCTTTTCACCTCTTCGCCCGGGAGGGATGTAAAAAGTCTGTAGTTCTTATACGCTGTATGTATCGAGCGCATCAAGTTCTTTGTAATGCCGAGACGGAGCCATTGTGATTTGCAGACTCTGATCTGCTCCGATAAGAGTTTGCACTGACGGGCGGATGGAGAACACTGCGTTGGCCTCGTCCTCAGAGTCGCTGCCAAAGACCAAAATAGGAGTAGATGGTCCGGGCTTATTGTTTTCTTTCTGGGGTTGCCCCGAGTAGACTGTTTCTTCGTCTTCCTCGGTATCACTTCCAAAGATCGGGATAGTGGTGATGGACTTCTGTTTATCCTCCGGCTTATGACACCTTTCCGTATCTTCGAAGTCTGGTAGGAAGTACTTTACGTCTTCATATTTCCAGACCTCATTTATGGAGAACGGATTTAGCTCCCCTATGACGGTGTATTCCAAGCCGTCCTTGAAATACTTCATACATTGATGTTGTGTAGAAGGAATGACATTATACTCATGTAACCAGGGCCTGCCGAGCAAAACGTTATAGCAAGTCTTGGCATCAATGCCATGAAATTTGATGTCGGTGACGAGTAACCCGAAGCGTAGCGTCAGTATTACGGACCCAAGTGTTCGTGACGACTGTGAGTCGAACCCGGAGATGGTAATTTTGTCTCGGGCTAAGTGTTGAACATTCATGCAAATCTCCTTCAGCACTCTCACGTTGAGAAGGTTGATGGAGGATCCATTGTCAACAAGGATTTTCCCTATCTTGATGTCGTGGCAGTACCCGGTAACGTATAATGGACAATTATGTTCACACGTACCGAGGAGGAGATCTTCATCGCTGAATGTAATGTCGGCTGTGTGAACCTCTGCCAGCCCATCCTTCATCTTCTCTTCTGTGAGGAAAGCTTAGAACTGATCGGGCTCTTGTAATGCCTTGATCAGAGACTCTCGTGCCTCTTTGGACAGGAGGAGAGCATCCAATATGCTCAGCTGTGAGGGTATTTTCCTCGGATGTGCTAGGACATTGTAATCTACCTTGTTTTTCCTAGATGGGTCCTTTGCTGCGAGCTCTTTGACAACTTCATCGTCGAGGGCAATTTCCTCAGAGATTTTCTCTTTCCCTTTGTCTTTTCTGCTCGAACCTTTGTTTGTGGCTCCGAGGTTCTTTTCAGGAAGCGTGCGGTTACGCAGCTGAATATTCTTGTAGTTTTTCTCCTCCTCTTCTTTTTCGGAGGTGGAGTCTTTGAAGGGAGGTCCGAAGGGCATTTCATCCTCAGAATTGCTCCCGAAAGTAAAAACATGGGGGTTTTCCCCTTCCAGACTGGTATCAACCATATGACAGTTGCCAGTCATTTTTTCACGCACATCTGTCACACTATTTTGTCGTCGATGAGTTTCGCCCTTCATCCTCTTGAAGTGTTTTTGATGGGCAACGTATCCTTGCCACCACTTCTTGAAGGCACTGCATTCCTCGGTGGGGTGGGTAACCTTCCGATGATATAGGCAGTAGTTTGGATGTGAATCCTCTCCGTTGAGGCATATGACCTCGGGAGTGTTTCCTACGAGAGGTGGCAGCTTCATCCCCATTGACAGGGTTTTGGCGAACCACTTCTCTGCCTTGATCCTGCTCCTATTTGCTGCAGGTATGCTTTGGCTTGGTTGGAGTACTTTACGATCCATCCTTGCCGCGGCTTCTTCATCTTGATGCTGACACTTAGCCTTTTCGTATATGGCTGTTTCGCGTTCTCGGTCAGCTTTGCTTTTTCGAAAGGCTTCGTTTAACAGCCTATCAATCGGGTCCTCTGGCAGTTCCGAGGATTTTAGAGACGATTCTGCCCCAGTTCCTCCATGTGGTTTTCTGACGCCGAGGGAGTTTCTTCGTCATTTAACAATAAATTGGAGATCATGTGGCAACTTGCTACACGGTCCCCGGTATCTCTTGATGAGTCATTTTCCTCATCGTTATCACTATCTTCGTTCTCAAGGATATGCTTGAGGAACTCTTCGATCGTTACCGGTGCCCGCGCCTTCTGTTTGTACTCCTCCAGCGCGTCAATGTACTTTTGTAGGTTTGTGCGCTTGTCGTCATACGCGGCTGGCTGCACAGGTTTCTTGGTCTTCTTCTTTTTCTTCGAAGACTTTGAAGGCTCGATTTGGGGGTTTTGCCCTTCGTCAACAACTTTCGGTATGGGACGCGGTTTTAACATCCCTTCGATGATTTCAGGTTCAAGTGGGCTTTTCCACCTGACCGCTGGACATGCCTGTAGATCCTTCAACATTCTTTTGGTTTCAGCTGAAATAACGATTTCCCATGGAGTTTCTTCCACGAGTGAGCATGATGCCTCCGGTGCATCCACCTTCTTGGGAGTGTGCTTCTGTGGTGGGTTTACCCTCCAGTTATCAGTCAGCACGAACTTTTCCTATTGATACTGGTCTTCGACCCAGTTCTTGAAGACGTAGCAATCTTCAATTGGGTGGCTCACCATTCTGTGATAGGAGCAGTAGTTAGGGTTGTTGACATCCCCGGGTTGTGGTGGATGCCGCGGGTCTGGCAATATGATGAGTTTGTTACGCACTGCCAATTCAAATAGTCTCCTCGTCTTGTCACGGGGAAACAAATAAGTACGTCCTAGTCTTTCCTCTAAGGACGGGAGCGGACGCGCGTTGTTTTGGCGAGCAGCCGGTTTTGGGTCGCTCGGTTGTTGTTTTGTGTTGGCAATGAAGGCTGCTTTCCCTTTACCCTTACTATTTCGAGGGTCCTTATTTGAGGTGGAAGGTCCGTGGCCTATCCGGTCCATTGAGGCCAGTTTATCGATCAAAGACTGGAAGGTGGTTGGTTTGAAGAATGTCATGAACTGGAACATAATCGTTTGAGGATCAAGAGTCCCGATGAACATGCCCACGGTGAGAGATTCTTCAATGCGTTGTTCTCACTTTGACTATAGGTTCCGCCACTGAATCGCGTATTGGACCCAAGTTTCTTCTGGCCTTACCCTGGCATTGATTAATGTTGTGATCGGAGTGCGCTCGCTTGTGTTGGCGAACCGCTGTGTGAACAGCAGTTCCATCTCTGTGAATGTTTTCACGGAGTCATTTGGGAGCTCCGAGTACCATTCAAAGGCTGTTTCTGGCAGGCTGCCAACGAACTGGCGAAGCAACAGTTTGTCGTCGCTTCCAGTATTGCCGCACAGAGCTATGGATTGTGCGACGTGCTGATGAGGGTTGCCTGTCCCTTTGTATACATAGAATTTGAGGATCGTATACCCCGGCGGATAATTGATTTGATCATACCAGCCTGGATATGGTCGTCCAGTTCTGACGATTTGGCCAGCGGTTTCATTAGCTTGATGGGCTCTTATTTGTTGAGAAATGTAATCATCAAAGGCGTTCTTGGAGATCGTTTCCTCCTTGGCTGTTGATAAAGCCGGAAGAGGGTTTGATATTTCCCCTCTATCATCCTCGATGATTATTGGCGGATTCTTAGCTGTGGGTTCTGGCTGGATCATTATTCCAACCATATCCTAAAACAAGAGCGTCATCTACTTTATGTTAATGGCTTATTCAGCGGCCTCTTTATCTTTTCTTTCAAGCACTCTTCGCAGAAACTCTGTATCGATCTCCTACTCTCGGCGCTGTTTGGCTGCTGTGTCCGGGCTTTCTTTATGCACGGTAAGTGCTGCCATTTTGGTCAGCATTTCTTGGAGCTTCTGTTGTTGATCCTGAGCTTTAGTCAGTGACCAAGTTTGCGGTCGGTGACTCGCTGAAGAACGGCTTTCTTCTTTCCCGGATGCCATATGGACCGTATGCACGACCATGCCCCCAGACTTGGGGCGTTTGGGTCCATCGCCTTTGGAATTCGCCGCCGGAGGTGGAATTTTCTCCGGCCTCATCCTTTTGTGGGAGGTCGAACTTGAAAGAGCCATTGTAACAGGGACCAGTGTAGAGAGAGTCCCTCGCTGTATGACAGAGGGATGTCCTTTTCTTGCCGAGCCTTCGATTTTTTCGGTCGACGAGAGTAATCTTTGTTGATCACAGAGTCCTGGACTTTTCGCCAGACTCGATGAATTTGGGAGGAGAGCCGCTGATGGGTCTGCTCCGTCTTTGCTTGCACTGTGGCTTCTATAGGCATGGGCGATTTCTTTAGCACCGCCGTTGGAGAGTTTATGCGTACCCTCATGAGCAGATCAAAGCTGTTCCCGGTTAGAACAACAGCGTCAACTTCCACCATTGGAGCAGGTGGGGTAAGTCCAGAGGGGGAGTTGCCCCCTGCTTTTCTCATTCGGCGCCAGTGGCGACGTTGAGCGTGTCTTGCAGACATAACCACCTCAGTTTTGGAAGCGGCTTCTTCGTGCCCCCGTCTTTGCTGAGGGGACTCAATCGGCGTCAGCCTGCTGAAAACCGACATCTTTGGTACAGTTTGAGGAGCAGCGGCCAGTTTTTCGAAGATCGACTGCTGGATGGGGGAAGCACCTTTGACGGCTTCGCTGGTAGCAGTTGGGAGGGTTGTCTGTTTTGGGGAATGTCACGACCCGAAAAATACGGAACATGACCGGCACTTAAACTACGAAACGTCTCAAGGCGTACGTAATCTAAGTAAGCCAAAACCAAGAAATCCAAACCAAGTAAAGCAGTAGAGTGAAGGAAAAACCAATTTTAAAGCAAGAAGTTCAACAACATAAGCCGAAGTATGCATTTTTAAAATCTCAAGTTTTTTCTGAAAATTTCGGCAGAGTTTCCTTTGTAAAAACTGACCCCAAACGGGTACAAACCTGATAAAGCATATGTAATGAATAAAGGCATCCCCAAGCGGGAGCTAGCTTTTCGTCAATTGACGGTCACAACCACGCAAGTAATATAATATACAACGCCGAAAGGCGAGGATCAAACTCAGGATAAAAATCCAACATCATCAAGAAGACCAGAGGAAAACCATAATAATACAGCGCGCGACTCTAAGGTCGAAAGAATATACACTGGTCATCAATCTCTAGCAATATACAAGTCTGGTTGATGGAGTTTTACTAGATACATCTGAAATAACAAATATACAATGGTGGTCCTGATGCAAAAGATCTCACCTACCAAAGCAATCACCCAGAAAGAACAGTGTGCCAGCAAAGCCGCAACGAAACATGTACGGCAAAACCTGCAAGGAACTGTGGCACAACGGGGGTGAGTTTCCAACTCGTGAGTAGAAAACATCTACGAGTAGAAATCGCATGTCTGACATTATCCTAGGTCATATCAAGTAATATCCTCAAATAATATCCTGATCCATCTATATATAAGTGCAATACCACATGCTCGTGTCAGTGCCTCAGATAGCAACATATCAGATATATGATGTATGAATGCATTACAAATGAAACATAATGCATCGTGAATGAGACAACGGTTTTCTTTATTTAATGAGATTTCTGTATGTATGTATATCGCGTATCATCAATGAAATCGACAGATAAAACAGTGTCCAGCATCGACACAAAACATAAATCTCAGTATCTCAATATCTCAGGCTCCGGCTATCCGGACTGGCCTGTATCATCAAATCTCAATATCACAGTGTCTCAAGTCTCAATATCTTAATACCTCAGGCTCCGTCAGTCCGGATCGGCCCATATCATCAATCACACGACCACGAACGGCATCCTCCGGATATCCGCCACGCCAGGTAAAATCACCGATAGGCAGTCTGCCCCTGCCGGGCTCATCGTCTGCAACTCGAGCTTCTTTCCCCCGAGTACCATACCGGGACCACCATGTACCCGAGACGGTTCATCCAACTCCTCGAATCGGTTCTCAAAAACATCTTAGAACCGAGAAAACATCATGGCGGACAATACTCAACTTATCAAGGAAAACCGTATTTTTCTCTTTAAAGTAATTCATCAGTTTACAAAACTTTCACATGCGGTTTCCAAATCCAGAAAATATCAAGAAGAATCCGAAATCATCAAGTCACCATGTCAATAACAATGAAAACCGGCATAAATCTCCATAATACCGCATAACCAATGAATATATGGATGCATCTGAGATCATGCAATAATTAAACTAGCATATGAAAGCTATAACATGTAGAAACTATAAGTTAGCAAGCTATGTCAATAAAATAGTATTTCCTAAAGTGTATATGACATGGCAATTACCGATGAAGATGTGTGTGAGCCGACAAGCAAGTGTATGTGGACATACGCATCATCGGTAATGGTGCTGGTGTCCTAACAGCATGGCCTCATAATCACTAAATACACCGTAAACATACAATGAGACGATAACAACATGACAAATGGCAAATGAACAGTAAATGCAACAATAATATGCGGGACATGAATGATAACATAACAATAAGGAATCTACATCGCCATACTTGTGTAATACTGTTTGCCATTTGAAATAATACGAATCGTGATGTTTTGAAAATAAGGGCTACGGTGTTTTTAGGAAAAGATACGTCCTTTGAAATATCCGTAGAATCCCGTGTCCTGTCTTCAAAGTACACACGATTCATTAGTTTTGAAATAGGTATGAATCGAATCTAGTCTAACATCTACAAACAAACTACAGGACTGAGCTAACAGGCTAATCGAAAAGGGTAAGGAAACTATCTACATCTGAGTCGATATATGTATCTGTCTATATAATAGTCGGCGATCCCGCCTCAATAGTATCCCATACGATACACCATCTAATATGACATCCTCGAGTCAAGAGTGCGGATCCATCATCAATAGCTCGTACGGTAAATGCATCGTACAGCATCCCAAATTAGGGTACGGTCAAATATCACATTTATCTCATTATTCATCTGGTATCCACATCATCACATATCGTGAGCAGGGGGGTACTGATCTAAGTCTAGTACACTACAATATCAACAACATGAATGTATGCGTGTGTATGAATACACATCGTCCAAGGACCCACAATAACATCGTGTCGTATCTCATCATACGAATCACGTCACTTTACCGATCTCATGGCACCATGCCCAATCTCATCGACTCATTTCCAAATACCACATACCATTCTCAACATCCATACATGTGTATATAAATATGTATATGCATAGTCCCATACCTATGTGTATATACATATATACACATCCCCATATACACACAAGAAAGTAAATGTATGCGAATGTGTGTGTGCGTGTATGCAAATCTTTACTCTAGGGTTTCGTGACTAAGAAATCCACTAAAGTCCTTTCTTCACTTCTCGCTAACACTAAACCCATGATCTCCTAAAGCTTCTCTTTCTAAGTGTTCATATCTCTCAAAAACATATAAATATATATCCATATCACGTCATATCAATTCTCACAACTTTGCGGGGGTGCTATACGCCATCCACCCGACTTCCGCAGTAGATATAAATCTACTCACCTCAATCTTCGCTCTATGGAGTCGATGATGCCACGCTCATCCTCTTCGTCTCGAAGTCCACGTGAGGTAACTACATATCATATATAGCATCGTAAATGAAATCACGCATGAAAACCAAAATGTCGTACGAAACACCGATAGGTTAAAACCTATAGTCTCGCATGAAAAATTAGATCAGTAACCCTAGCTGTTGACGTTCAAACGCCACACGACGGAAACACAATATCAATACCAAAACCAAATTTCATAAAACCCGTAAAAAAAATCCAGCAACTTAGAAAACATGCTCCAGATTTCACCCTAAGCCAAATTAGACAAAGTTGCATATGTCAAGGGTCTAGTTTACTGACATATGAGCTACAGACGAAGCAAGAACCCAGGCCGCAAATTGCGGCCCAGGGGATTAAATTTGCGGCCCTGGTGTTAGGGTTTGGTCTCGGGTCTCTAGGGTATGCTCCATATCACCTGCACATCCCTCTGTGATCGCAGAAAAATTTTCAGGTCACCCGGGTCACTCGAGATCCTAAAATACCATCACTATTCTCACAAATTTCCGATAATCGGGGTTTCTAAGTTTATGTTTTGGGGTTTAAGTTTATGGTTTAGTCCAATATACTGTCACTAAAGGGGGTTTAACGTCACTACTAACCTCAATTATACCCTAGGATTCAATTCAAACCCTAATCCTTTTCTAGAAATATTCTAACATCACCATTTCTCACTCAAACCACCTCTAAACTAAACTAGAATATAAAGAACCAACAAACTAAACTACAAGGAAGAAGATATACCTCATTTTCATCTCAAGAAAAACCCTAGTTTTCCAATGTCGTCAAAATCCCACTTTTCTTGGTCCAATGTGTAGAGGAGAAGGAGGGGATCAACTTTTGTGAAGGGAGTATAGGGTTTAGGTAAGGTCTTTGAGATGGATCCTAGGGTTTTTGAGGGAGGGAAGTGAGGAAGAAGAAGGAGAAAAAGAAACAAAAGAAAAATGGTGGAGGGATTTGTGGCAGCCCTCTCTCTCTCCCCTCTCTTATTCTCACCCACTCTCTCATTAATTACCCTTTTTGCCATTCCTCTTTTCTTTTCCTTTCTCTTTTACAACCAAATCACAATAATACCCATAAAACAACACAAATGCAACATGTAACCAAATGCAACATGCCATGGTGCAGTAGCCATGAAAAACTGTAAAAACACGGATTTGGCCTAATCGCGATTAGCAGTGCACTAATCGGGTTTTCATTTAAACTGCATATAATAAATCTTTAAAATGCCAAATCCTTTAAATATGTTTTAAAATGAATAAATCATTTTAATTTCCATTTATTTCACAATTAGTAGTATATATTTATACCCTTTTTCGAAAACCCCAATTTCGCAAATCGGGTAGTTTTCGGGAAATATATTATTTTAATATTAAATTCCAAAAATAACATTATATATTTTCTGAAATGTTACAATCTTCCCCCCTTAAAGAAATTCGGTCCCCGAATTTAAATTTAAACCCCTCGATACTAAAACATTTCAGTAAAAAGATCATGCCGTCGGGGCTCCGAAATCATAAATACATAAAACGCATCGTAGCGCAATGCATGCGCATGTACAATGAGCAGATAACTCAAAATCGAAACTCCGTCAAGCATCCCGCAATCATCGGAGTCATGGTGAAAACACCAATGTCAAATCCAATACGAAAACCAATGTGATATACATCAAAACTATAATATGTACATAGTACGCATCGTTTTAAACTTGTCAAAACATCTGAAAAGAAATGCATGTCAATCCCTCTTTTTCAAATCACTGTGCGGTACGCATATTACAGCACAAGTAACGGACGTCCATTTGTAAGAAAATAACTATACATATATTTATCCTTTGTTTAATCTGCCCGTCTCGTCGTTTTGAAAATGATTTAGAAGGGTTTCCTTGCTTTTAAACGTTTCGTGTCATATCAGACACGTAGGTAAATACTGAGGCTATAGCTCCCTTTTTGGAAATCCCTTCGATAACTATCGATGCATTCAAAATATATCCAGGTACTATCCTCTGACTAGTCCTGCTCAGTACGAAAACAATTAGCAAATATCATAAAAACGTACCGCTCCATAAGAATCAATCCCGAAATGTGCATATGAATGCTACGTGCGTATGGTGCGCACGGAAATAAAAAAACAAGAATGTGCCATACATGTGCACAGAACCAACATCTAAGTGTAACGGGTGTGCACGAAAGCATCTGTCCAGTGCAACGGGTGTGTCTGACAACAATATCAGGTGCATCTGGTATGCACAAAGAATCTCGATTGAGTGCATCTGGTGAGCATCAAAATCGCATCAAGCGCCCAAATATGCGCAAGAATCCAAATCCAGTGCACAAAGTGCACGAAAACAATATCGAATATCGCAATCGAAATCGACGGTATACAACACATCTCAATCCAAATCCAAATCAGGTATACCGTGGTATACAATCTCACAACCATGTGCATCAGCGTGCACAAAATCGAATAAAAATACTAAAAGTGTATGAAAACTATGCCGAAAGCATAAGTCAAATCACATGCATACCATAGGTATGAAATCGAAATCAACATCTCGAATGATATCTAATCAAAGTCAAGTGCTACTGTGGTGCACAAAATCTCAATCATGCAAATAAATCGCTCAAAATATCAGGCATGGAATCAAATCAACATCTCGAATGTCATCAATCGAAGTCGAGTGCAACTGTGGTGCACAAAATCTCAATCATGCAAATAAATCGCTCAAAATATCAGGCATGGAATCAAATCAATATCTCGAATGTCATCAATCGAAGTCGAGTGCAACTGTGGTGCACAAAATCTCAATCATGCAAATAAATCGCTCAAAATATCAGGCATGGAATCAAATCAACATCTCAAATTTCATCAATCGAAGTCGAGTGCAACTGTGGTGCACAAAATCTCAATCCAGTGCAACTAACATGCATAACTGAAAACCCCAATCGAGTGCATCCGGTGTGCGCAAAACCAAACCTCATATCATGCGCACAACATGCGCGAAAATCCAAATCAAGTGCATCCGTCCTGCATGAAAGAAGGCTAAATCAAGTGCATCCAACATGCACGAATAAAATCTAAATCGAGTGCATCCAACATGCATGAATAAAATCTAAATCGAGTGCATCCAACATGCACGAATAAAATCCAATCCAAGTGCATCCAATATGCACGAATGAAAATCGAAATCAAGCGCATCCCACATGTACGAATAAAAAACTAATCCAAGTGCATCCAATATGCACAGGTAAAATCTCACTCAAGTGCGTCCGATGCGCACCAAATCCCGTATTAAGCACCTAGTATACACAAAAATCCAACCCAAGAGTGTCAGTCCATGAAAAGTATCTAGTGCAGTAACATGCATGAAAACGAACATCAAGTGCAGACGCGCACAAAACACAAATCTAGTAACATAAATGCTCAAAGACATAATTCGGGTGCAACCGAGGTACAGAGTATAATTCCGGTGCAACCAATGCACAAATACCTAGCTGGTGCAACAAATGCTCGAAATATGAATCCGGTGCATCCATTGCACGAAATACAATACAGTGCAACAATCGCACAAAAATACAAATATGATGCCTCAAGTGCACAAAATACCAACTCCAGTGCATCCAGTGTACGAAATATCATATACAGTGCATCCGGTGCACGAAATGCCGAATACAGTGCATCCAGTGCACGAAATACCAAATACAGTGCATCCAGTGTACGAAATATCAAATACAGTGCATCTAGTGCACGGAATACAATAAGTGCAACGATTGCACAAAAATACAAATATTGTGCCTCAAGTGCACAAAATATCAACTCCAGTGCATCCAGTGCACGAAATACAATATGGTGCAACAATGCATAGCGTAAAAACCTAGTGCAACAACTGCACAAAATACAAATCGGGTGCAACAAGTGCACGAAAATGCAACATTAATTCAAATGCGTATAAAAAGCAACACCGAGTGTGCCAAGGTGTATAAAATCATAAACGCGTGCAACTGCATGCACAAAACACGTACTAATGCACTACAAGCAAAAGTAAGCTATACCGAGTGCAAAAACCAAATCGAGTGCATCCAACGTGCACGAATATCAAACCATCCGTATGAAATCCACGAAAACATAAACATGTGCAGCCAAGGCACAAAATCAAAATCAAGTGCAATAAATACGCACAAATCATAAATCAACACAACGGTGTATAAAAACATATCTCAAGTGCAATAACTATGCACAAAGCGTAAAAACTCAGTAGGTGCAGCCATGGTGTAAAAAATCAAATATCATGAAACTCGGTTTTCAAAACTCAATCATGCAATAAATCACCCAAAATACTGAAATCCAAAGCGACAGATACATGATAGTCAACTCACGAAATCACAAATCGTAAATACTGTCGTCGATATGTCCTTCCTTCAAGGTCAAGAAGGTGTCGGTGCATCCAATGTTAGCGGAGCAAGATATCTACTTGCCTCCTGATCATGCCCTGTCGCCTGGTGCCCTTAGGCTCTCGTCTCTCACTGTGAATTGCTAAGTACATAGCTCCCCGGCTCAACGGTCCAATATGGAAACGATAATGGAAGTAGTCCGCTCTGGCACATCCTCTAAACATCTCTGGCCAACTCTTATGGTCACTCATAACATGTCTCGTCGACGATGCTGAACTCTGGCCTGCTGGGCATGTGCAATATGACTGATCCTGGGTCCAAGTTTTCTCGTATAGTATTTCCAGAAAGGTCCTGTCAAGGTCTCTCCCAAATCTCGTCTCTGCCAGACTGTCCGGAGGTTATCACCATTTTCTATATTTGTTTCTGGTTCCGGAACGGCTGCATACTCATCACGACTCCTTCTAGAAGATATATCCATGTACAACACCTCTGCATGCGTATCATATCTCTGATGTCAGTGGAGTGGAACGTCGTCTCGTCAAGATCTCGTAAGAACCACTTACTCCACCTTCTCTAATGTCGACTGCTTCGGACTCGTCTCCTCGTGGCTGCATGGACTGCGCTCCAACGGCTATACTCGTATCTGGAGTCTCCCAAGCAATGCATCCCATCACATGATATCTGAATGAAGTCGAACCTTTCGATCGATTCGTCAAAGTTCCATAATCCCCCAAGAGCTCAACATCTTGGGTACAGTTTAATAGTATCGAATATATGCCACAACACCTATGGACCAACCATAGAAGGGCAAATCCAAGGCTCACTAATGGCACCGCTAAACTGCCGCAAACCCTAAGGTTCACCGGCGTTCTATGGTCATTTTGTCGAGTTAGGGTTTCATTCTTCTAGAGGGTCCGTAGAATTACTTGCATTGTTTTCCGAATACTTTAAACTTGGAAAAATGGGTTCCTGACATTCGATCGTCTATATCGACTCTCAACGTATCAGCGTGAAGTCGTCTCTAGCTGGAATCAATCAATCTGATGACCTCGCATCGGGGTAGGCAACGAATCACATGTCATAGTCCTTCCTCCATGGGTGGCTAGCGATCTTCTATCATATCTCGAAGTATAACTCGGGCGGCATTAGCTCCAAACATCTGGGGCGATATCTTTTCATTCGCCGAAATCACTGGCTCATTCGTCCGCACGCTGAACAGTGCCTCAATCATCAATATAATATATGCTTTAACGGTCATCACATCCTGGCTGGCCTCTATCAGTGGCCCAATCCTCTGGTGCCGATCAGCACGTCCGAGTAATCTCGTAGAAACGACCCATCAAACGCTCATGGCGCGAAAACACAAATAAATGACGCCTCTATGCAATTGTATGTCCCTGGAATCACGCCCTGGTCAGTCCTTGTCCGTGACGAGCTCATGCTGACCGCAATTCTAGCCGTAGCTCTCCATGCCCGTACAACCGTGGTAACAAAACCATAACTGGTACTGATGAGGGTAGATCATAGGAATGAATAGTATACTGTGCAAAGAAATGTACATCATGAGGCTTCTTAAGTGGAGTAGCGTATCGTAAGTATGCCGCGGAACATACGTACGGTACGTCACTCTACTCAAGCTACCTACTCCATCAACCAAGGGTCATCCTACACTCAGAAGGTAAAACCTAACGCTCTGATACCAACTTTGTCACGCCCCGAAAAGTACGGAACATGACCGGCACTTAAACTACGAAACGTCTCGAGACGTACGTAATCTAAGTAAGCCAAAACCCAGAAATCCAAACCAAGTAAAGCAGTAGAGTGACGGAAAAACCAATTTTAAAGGAAGAAGTTCAACAACATAAGCCAAAGTATGCATTTTTAAAATCTCAAGTCTTTTCTGAAAATTTCGGCAGAGTTTCCTTTGTAAAAACTGACCCCAAACGGGTACAAACCTGATAAAGCATATGTAATGAATAAAGGCATCCCCAAGCGGGAGCTAGCTCTTCGTCAATTGACGGTCACAACCACGCAAGTAATATAATATACAACGCCGAAAGGCGAGGATCAAACTCAGGATAAAAATCCAACATCATCAAGAAGACTAGAGGAAAACCATAATAATACAGCGCGCGACTCTAAGGTCGAAAGAATATACACTGGTCATCTATCTCTAGCAACATACAAGTCTGGTTGATGGAGTTTTACTAGATACAACTGAAATGACAAATATACAATGGTGGTCCTGATGCAAAAGATCCCACCTACCAAAGCAATCACCCGGAAGGAACAGTGTGCCATCAAAGTCGCAACGAAACCTGAACGGCAAAACCTATAAGGAACTGTGGCACAACGGGGGTGAGTTGCCAACTCGTGAGTAGAAAACATCTACGAGTAGAAATCGCATGTATGACGCTATCCTAGGTCATATCAAGTAATATCCTTAAATAATATCCTGATCCATCTATATATAAGTGCAATACCACGTGCTCGTGTCAGTGCCTCAGATAGCAACATATCAGATATATGATGTATGAATGCATTACAAATGAAACAGAATACATCGTGAATGATGTTAGTGTATATTCCCTAGAGGCCATTACTGTATCATACTAGTTTATATATTACTTAATGGAAGCTTGGGATATTCACCTTGTATATACAATCTTGCTCAAAATAGTAGTATGCTACTTGGTTTGTTTCTACTTCAATGTGTACATGTGTTTATTTTAGTATATCGCCTATACACATTAGTGGAGCCCTTAGGATCTTTGCTTGATTACCAGCGCTGTGATGGCCGTCACACTAGTGGGGCTAGGTAATCTATAAGCACATCCTTATGCAGGTCCCTGGTCGCAGGACTATCGAGACAGGGCATCGATACTCCGGAGTAGACCAGCGCATGCGCTTCTCATCCCAGTGTGGGAGACGGTCTGTCCCACAGCCGTCAGTACGTCGTACTTGAGATAGTATGCGGGTGCTCGTTAGGTTACGGGTACACTGGACAGGACTCGTCGGGAACTGACTCTTTGGTATTATGCCTATCGTCAGTTATCAGTTCCCAGGTGACATGAGTACAGCTTAGTCCGCTGACTTGACACTGTCACTTCGCCTCGAGTGTGTTCCCACTGCATTTTGATTACTACCCTACCACGGCTCAAAAGAGTCGTGCGAACAGGTAGTAGTTGGGTGTAGTCCCGAAGCACTTGGAGGCAGTGACGGTTAGACAGGATTCGTCTCTCCCGGTATTGGGGGTTGACATCGCGCTGTGTCTAGGAGAGCCATTACACGAGTAGTCCCTGGCCAGGGCAATCGAGATATACTGGTAGGCTTCCAGTGTTATCTCAGGGTGTTTTAGGCTTCGCTCCGGCACGATTTGTACCGCTATTGGGGGACTGACGTTTACCGCCCCCTAGGCCCGCCATGCGATGTATCAGACGAACAGACCAGACTGTACGGAGAATGTCACATTCAGGCTCAGTAGGAGTTCATATGGGTTTCGCCTCGTCGGTCTTCTTGTCGGCATTACCTGGGGACCGTTACGCACAGCTAGTGCCGCTTGCGGTCTGTGGTTAAACCCACTGCCAGCGTAGTGTCGAGTCTTTAGAGTCCCACACAGAAAGCTTTTCGCCTTTAGGCAAAAGAGTAGAGGTCGCATGGTTTTGCGACAGGTCGCATGGTTTTGCGATAGGGTTCGGTCACATCCGTGCACTTGTGCACGTACAGTGTCCGGACAGTTTACACTAGCGGGCTTTGGTTTAAGCCAGATCGTAGTGTACATATTGGGATTGGATTTATCCAGTTTCCATTCGTATTCCTCGGAACGCGGATGCGGGTGTGTATGCACAGTTGACGGGGAGACAGAGGCAGCGGATTCTCATTAGGGTTGTTGACAGTTGACCGTTGACTATTGACTTTTTACTCAACCCTAATGAGAATATGATATGTGATTAACTATTATATTAATTAAGTATTATGGTGACATGGTTGTTGACTTGTTGACTTTGTTGACTTGTTGACTTTTGTTGACTTGTTGACTTTGTTGACCGGTTGACTAGGCTTGACTAGTTGACCATCATGATAACCATAGCCATCATTTCATGGCAAAGACTTTTGCTTGCTTGCTCATTTGTGTAAAATGAGTGCATGAAATGATATGGTTATGGTTGCTTCAACCATCACATAAGACTTATTTGATATGATGAGTTATCATGACTTTGGATTATGAGAGGGTGAGAGACAAAAGAGTTGCTCATTCTTTCTTGCTCATTCTCTCTCTTGTTCTTGAGCTCTCTTGTTTTTGCTCTCACCCTCTTGCTCTTTTTCCCTCTCTTCAATCTATGGTTCTCTTGTCTCATGAGTTGAGAATCAAGAACCATAGATAAAATCCCATACAAACTCTTCTCTACTCACTCTAGTTCACAAGGTTTAGCAAACCGAGTGAACTAGTTTCTTCAAAGAACGAAGAAGGAGCCAAAGGTTGGAGCTTTCAAGTGGATCTATCTTCGGCGTACGGAGACGACGGGAAGAAGCCAATCCGGACCACCATCGGTGTTTGAAGACGAAGGAGTTCAAGACAAGCAAGGTATAACCCCCTAACCGAGTAGCTAGAAACTCGTAGTTAGGTTGTTAGATAGATGTTTAACCAAGATCCGGGTTTTAGGTCCATGTTACCACCTCTATAAAAATCGTTTTTTACCAAATTCCGCATTCCCGAAAGTACCGGGAGAGGTAACATGGACTTACAGTGGTATCAGAGCCTAGTTAAACTCTATCTAACATGTTAGCAAGTAACTAGAAGATCGATCAAAGAAAAAGTCCCGAAAACGAACCCCAAAAATTCGAGTTTCTGTCGATTTTTATACTGTTCAAAAGTTGATTATTTTCACACCTAAAATCGGCTCAGGGTTTTTAAAAGCCACTGTAGAAAAATCACCAAGAGATCCCCCTAAACGACCGCGGAAACGCGGCAATAGCTTGCTATTGCCGCGGTTCCGCGGCCTCCTTAGCCCCTCTCTGGTGTTTCTTTGCTACAGTGTACTTGCAGGGGTATTTTGGGATTTTTGGAATATATATTTTCTGCCCAGATTTTCCAGAACGAAAATTTTATTTTGGGGTCCCGAAAATCCGTATTTTTGATCGAACTTCTAAAAGACTTAAGCTAACGGGTTTTTCTGTAATGTGATATTTGTATTGAACGTCTGCTAATCGCTATATGTCGATTAGTGGGGGTTATACAAATCTGTGATCTGTAATGTTGCTGGAATGTGTATATGAATATGTTGGATTGTCGCGGGTGAATAGCCGGGGGTTGTGAGACGAGAGTTTTCTTTTCTTTCAATTCATGTAAATTTGTAAATTGATGTAATAATTATTTGTATGGCCGCACAACCGGGTCGGGGTTGTAGCCGTCATTGTATAATTTCTTTTTACTGTTTTTGCTCCTAGGATAGACCCATGGAGGGAGTGCACAAACTACCGGGTATGCAGAAGTGTCGAGTGGCCTACTCATGGAGATGAGGGAGGTTACTACGCTTCGGGTACTTGGCGGGTAGTTTACCGCACCCGTAGGGGTCTTGGGTGGGGTATTTGGCTATTCACCGCGACCGTGTAATCTGTTTTTCGTTACAGGCTCGTGCGAATTACAGATTCCTAGTATATCCAATGTATTCATCTGTGATCTGAAATGTTTATCATTGCAGTATATCTATATATGATATTATTTAGGCGTTGCTTATGTTTTACAGACGCGCTAGCCCAGCCCCCGCTCTGTCGTTAGTTAAGTAACCTAACGGGTAATGACGGGGCCCAGTGGCGAATGCGAATGGCATAAGCGTACGTCATATTTTGGTTGTTTTCTGCAATGGTAGGATTAAATGATGGGACGCATTAAAAGAACTAATGTAAGAATATCACGCATTAAAAGAACTAATGCAAGATAATAAACCAAGTTAAAGTCGTTGGAACACTTTCGAAAAACCACTCGGTTCTTTTCAAAACCAACTTTTAAATGCGGAGCTTGAGCCACTCCTTTTAAAAGCTATCTCGTTCCATCGACCAAATCAAGTTCACTACGTTCACGGTTTTGCCAAAACCATCCGTAGCCCTCCATCATTTCAGTTAAATATTCGGTAGTATTCAAGCTATGTATTTTGACCTCACGCCAAGGCATAGTGATTGGTAGCTGCCGGATATTTATCTGTTGCATAGATAGAATGCGTTGATTTGGGACAGTCGTACTACCATTTTGGCCTACGTCAAGGGTAGGTACGGGTGGATTCAAATTAACCTGGATTATGATGGGAAGAACTTGACATGTGACTTATGACATTTTGACCTCACGCCAAGGTCATAAGAGCATGGGGCAAAAATCCACATCGGGAGTTTCATAAGTACTGAAACTTGCTAGATTTGCATACCATTTGGAGTGTGATGATTCTGGTAGGATTCCTTCAGTTTCGTCACGCGATGATATTTGGATCCTGATCCTACTGTGAGTATATGCTACTCCTCGGGAAATTTCTCACTAAACGATCAATGCTATAAACCTAGTAGGTGCCTAGAAAGGTGTTAGCGGGGCTACGCCCCCAGGGAAAAGAGGTTCTTTAATTAAGGAACTTCATGAAAGCGTTGGAAAACCTCCCTCAAAGTACCGACACCGGCCTGGCTGAACGGTTAAGCAAGTATTGTGCGGTGGGATTGATCCCGACTAATTCTTCCTTTATGGTTTGAGGAGGGATTCGAGAAACAGTGGGAGCCATCCTGTTTAGACAAACTAAAAACCACTCTAAACTTGCAAGAGCATCATGCTGAGTGTTTCTTCTTCTCTCTCCTAATTGCAGCGACCAAATCGACATGACTGGACTTAAGTTACTCCTAGATAAAAACAAACTGACAGGGCCAAACTACAAAGATTGGCTCAGGAATGTCAAGATAGCAATCACTTACGACAAGCTGGGGTATCTTCTTACCACCAAAGCTCCCCCTGTCCCTGGTCCCACTTCCAGTGTCGCGGATAAGGAAATCCGTAAGACTTGGGAGATTGATAGCGCGAAGGCCAAATTCCTCGTACTTGCCTCTATGGACAATGAACATTAGAGGAGGCACGAGAATATGGACTTGGAATCCATATTTCTTCATACAAAAGAACTGTATGGAGAGCAATCTCGTATCGCAAGATACGAAGCGTCGAAAAAGTTATTTTCGGCAAGAATGGCCGTCGGATCATCAGTAGCCGAGCACGTGCTAAAGATGATCGGCTACATTGAGGAGCTCGCGGACCTAGGGACCACATTGGAGAGTGAACTCTATACGGACATAGTTCTCCAGTCCCTTCCTTCCACTTACGCCCAGTTCATACTGAACTTCAACTTACAAGAAAAGGAGGTTGAACTTTCAGAGCTCCTCAACATGCTGAGGAGCGCAGAGGGCACCCTACAGAAAGGTAGGGAAACATCCACTTTGTTTGTAGGAGGATCATCTTCTTCTAGGTCCAAGGCGAAAGCCAAGGGAAAGAAGAAGAAAGCCCCCGCCAAACCAAGGGGCGGTGTTAGTAAAGTTGATACGAAGGGAAAAGCTAAAGCAACAAAGAAAGTGGGGAAGCTTGTGGATAAGGAAGAATGCTTCTATTGTCATAAGAAAGGTCATTGGAAGAATGATTGCAGGGCTTGGAAAGCCAGGACACAGGAATTGAAGCAGGTTGCAGCTTCAGCTTCAGGTGTGTATGTTATTGAAAACTGTCTTTCAATAAACTCTACTTCCTGGGTATTGGATACCGGATCAGGATCTCATATCTGTAATTCTTTGCAGGCGTTGAGAAACCGTAGGGTTTTGAAGGCAGGTGACATGACCCTCAGAGTTGCAAACGGGGCTAGCATGGATGCTAAAGCCGTGGGGGACTATCACCTGGGAATGTCAGATGGACATGTTTTGGTTTTGCGTAATTGCTTTTTTGTACCCAACGCAACTTGTAATATCATTTCTGTATCTTTAGTTTCTAAAGAAGGTTATGAATTTGCGTTTGTAAGTAATGTTGTAAACATTCACCTTAATCAAGTTTTGATTGGGTCAGGTACATTGAGTAATGGTATATACGTATTGAACCAACCACAGATTTTCAATGTCCAGAATACACACAAAAGAAAGTCTCCAGAAATAAATCAGACTTTCTTGTGGCATTGTAGACTGGGTCACATCAATGAGAGAAGGTTGACTAAGTTACATACAGAAGGATATTTGAATGCGTTCGAATATCAATCGTATGCCACTTGTCAATCCTGTCTCAAAGGAAAGATGACAAAGACTCTGTTTACTGGACATGGAGTAAGAGCGAGCGAGCTCTTGGGACTCATACACAGTGACGTGTGCGGTCCAATGTCTACACATGCGCGAAGCGGTTATTCTTACTTCGTTACTTTTACGGATGACTTCTCAAGGTACGGTCATGTCTTCTTAATGAAACATAAGTCCGAAACCTTTGGAAAATTCCAGGAGTATAAGAATGAAGTAGAAAAACAAACCGGCAAAAGTATCAAGATTCTAAGATCGGATCGAGGTGGAGAATACTTAAGTGCCGAGTTCCTGGACTATTTAAAAGAGAACGGAATTCTCTCTCAGCTTACTCCTCCATACACTCCGCAACATAACGGTGTATCGGAGAGACGGAACCGCACCCTATTGGATATGGTGCGGTCCATGATGAGTAACGCTGAGTTGCCGCGATCATTCTGGGGATATGCGCTAGAATCAGCCGCATACCTTTTGAACCGAGTTCCCACTAAGACTGTGCCTACCACACTATATGAGTTATGGAGTGGGAAGAAACCCTATCTTCAATATCTGAAAATCTGGGGATGTCCAGCTTTTGTCAAAAAGCAGCATGCGGACAAACTCGAGGCACGCTCGGTACTGTGCAAGTTTGTGGGATACCCAAAGAACACCAGGGGGTATCTTTTCTACTACGCAGAGGAACAAAAAGTCCTTGTTTCTCGTAATGCCCACTTTCTAGAACACCAGTTCTTGGAAAAGGAAATAAGTGGGAGCGCAGTAGAACTGGAAGAAATTCCAGAACCACGGACTATTACTGAAAGTTTAGTGGAACCAGAGGGTTTGGAAGAACAGGACATTCCTACGCCGCTCCGCAGGAGTAGTAGGCAGACTCATCCGCCCGAGAGATACTACGGTTTTCTCGTAGACGGGGATAGAGAGGATTGCATCATAGATTATGATGAGCCTACTAGCTTCCAGCAGGCTGTTCAGAGCGTTGACTTAGTGAAATGGCTGGATGCAATGCGGACCGAAATGGAGTCCATGTACACCAACAAAGTATGGACGTTGGACATTGCTCCAGACGGGGTAAAACCCGTAGGATGCAAGTGGATCTTCAAAAGGAAGATTTGTGTAGATGGACAGGTTGAGACCTATAAAGCTAGGCTGGTAGCAAAGGGTTTTCGTCAAAGACCTGGCTTGGACTACGACGAAACCTTTTCTCCAGTAGCCATGCTGAAATCCATTCGGATCCTTCTTGCCATTGCTGCCTTCCACGATTATGAGATTTGGCAGATGGACGTAAAGACAGCTTTTCTAAATGGAAATTTAGAGGAGTGTGTCTATATGGACCAGTCAGAGGGTTTCATTCAGAGTGGGAGCAGCGGAAAGGTGTGCAAGTTGCTTAAGTCCATCTATGGACTAAAGCAGGCATCGCGGAGTTGGAACATCTGCTTTGATGAGACGGTAAAAGAATTTGGCTTTATCAAAAATTCAGATGTACCATGTATCTATAGTAGATTTGTAGCGAGAACTGTAGTATTCCAAGTTTTATATGTGGATGAAATTCTCTTAATAGGAAATGATATTCCTATGCTACAATCTGTCAAGGGGTTCTTGTCACACAGGTTCTCCATGAAAGACCTGGGTGATGCCTCATACATCCTGGGGATCCGGATCCATCGTGATAGATCCAAGAGGATATTAGGACTTTCACAGTCCAGGTACATCGACACCGTACTGAAAAGATTCAGTATGGAAGATTCCAAGCGCGGTAACCTACCGGCTTGTCACGGGATCACCCTCTCTAAAGAGATGTCTCCCAAGACTGATTTGGAGAGGGATCGCATGTCTATTATACCCTACGCTTCTGCGGTAGGCTCTATAATGTATGCGATGTTGTGTACCAGACCGGATGTAGCTTATGCACTGAGTGTGGTAAGCCGGTATCAGTCAAACCCTGGGGAGAAACACTGGATAGCGGTAAAGAACATTCTCAAGTACCTGAGAAGGACTAAGGAGATGTTCTTGGTGTATGGCGGAAAAGACCTCCAGATCGAGGCCTTTGCTGACTCCAGCTTCCAGAGTGACAAGGATGATTCCAAGTCCATGTCGGGTTTTGTCTTTACCCTCAATGGAGGGGCGGTGTGTTGGAAGAGTTCCAAACAAGAAACCGTTGCGGACTCGACGATGGAAGCGGAATACATCGCTGCATCTGATGCCGCAAAAGAAGCTGTCTGGATGAGGAAGTTCTTGAAATAACTTCAGGTGGTTCCGTCCATTGTTGATCCAATACCTCTGTATTGCGACAACAATGGGGCTATAGCTTTAGCGAAGGAACCCAGGTCCCATCAGAGATCCAGGCACATCTTGAGGCGGTATCACCTGATCAGGGAGATCGTGGATCGCCAGGAGATCGAGGTTCGGAGAGTCTCTTCAGAAGATAACACTGCAGATCCATTCACCAAGGCCCTGCCCCAGACTCAGTTCGAGCGGCTGATCGAGATGATAGGTCTTCGATACGCCAGTACATGGCCTTAGTGCAAGTGGGAGATTGTTAGTGTATATGCCCTAGAGGCCATTACTGTATCATACTAGTTTGTATATTACTTAATGGAAGCTTGGGATATTCACCTTGTATATACAATTTTGCTCAAAATAGTAGTATGCTACTTGGTTTGTTTCTACTTCAATGTGTACATGTGTTTATTTTAGTATATCGCCTATACACATTAGTGGAGCCCTTAGGATCTTTGCTTGATTACCAGCGCTGTGATGGCCGTCACACTAGTGGGGCTGGGTAATCTATAAGCACATCCGTATGCAAGTCCCTGGTCGCAGGACTATCGAGACAGGGCATCGATACTCCAGAGTAGACCAGCGCATGCGCTTCTCATCCCAGTGTGGGAGACGGTCTGTCCCACAGCCGTCAGTACGTCGTACTTGAGATAGTATGCGGGTGCTCGTTAGGTTACGGGTACACTGGACAGGACTCGTCGGGAACTGACTAGTTGGTATTATGCCTATCGTCAGTTATCAGTTCCCAGGTGACATGAGTACAGCTTAGTCCGCTGACTTGACACTGTCACTTCGCCTCGAGTGTGTTCCCACTGCATTTTGATTACTACCCTACCACGGCTCAAAGGAGTCATGCAAACAGGTAGTAGTTGGGTGTAGTCCCGAAGCACTTGGAGGCAGTGACGGTTAGACAGGATTCGTCTCTCCCGGTATTGGGGGTTGACATCGCGCTGTGTCTAGGAGAGCCATTACACGAGTAGTCCCTGGCCAGGGCAATCGAGATATACTGGTAGGCTTCCAGTGTTATCTCAGGGTGTTTTGGGCTTCGCTCCGGCACTACTTGTACCGCTATTGGGGGACTGACGTTTACCGCCCCTAGGCCCGCCATGCGATGTATCAGACGAACAGACCGGACTGTATGGAGAATGTCACATTCAGGCTCAGTAGAAGTTCAGATGGGTTTCGCCTCGTCGGTCTTCTTGTCGGCATTACCTGGGGACCGTTACGCAAAGCTAGTGCCGCTTGCGGTCTGTGGTTAAACCCACTGCCAGCGTAGTGTCGAGTCTTTAGAGTCCCACACAGAAAGCTTTTCGCCTTTAGGCAAAAGAGTAGAGGTCGCAAGGTTTTGCGACAGGTCGCATGGTTTTGCGACAGGGTTCGGTCACATCCGTGCACTTGTGCACGTACAGTGTCCGGACAATTTACACTAGCGGGCTTTGGTTTAAGCCAGATCGTAGTGTACATATTGGGATTGGATTTATCCAGTTTCCATTCGTATTCCTCGGAACGCGGATGCGGGTGTGTATGCACAGTTGACGGGGAGACAGAGGCAGCGGATTCTCATTAGGGTTGTTGACAGTTGACCGTTGACTATTGACTTTTTACTCAACCCTAATGAGAATATGATATGTGATTAACTATTATATTAATTAAGTATTATGGTGACATGGTTGTTGACTTGTTGACTTTGTTGACTTGTTGACTTTTGTTGACTTGTTGACTTTGTTGACCGGTTGACTAGGCTTGACTAGTTGACCATCATGATAACCATAGCCATCATTTCATGGCAAAGACTTTTGCTTGCTTGCTCATTTGTGTAAAATGAGTGCATGAAATGATATGGTTATGGTTGCTTCAACCATCACATAAGACTTATTTGATATGATGAGTTATCATGACTTTGGATTATGAGAGGGTGAGAGACAAAAGAGTTGCTCATTCTTTCTTGTTCATTCTCTCTCTTGTTCTTGAGCTCTCTTGTTTTTGCTCTCACCCTCTTGCTCTTTTTCCCTCTCTTCAATCTATGGTTCTCTTGTCTCATGAGTTGAGAATCAAGAACCATACATAAAATCCCATACAAACTCTTCTCTACTCACTCTAGTTCACAAGGTTTAGCAAACCGAGTGAACTAGTTTCTTCAAAGAACGAAGAAGGAGCCAAAGGTTGGAGCTTTCAGGTGGATCTATCTTCGGCGTACGGAGACGACGGGAAGAAGCCAATCCGGACCACTATCGGAGTTTGAAGACGAAGGAGTTCAAGACAAGCAAGGTATAACCCCCTAACCGAGTAGCTAGAAACTCGTAGTTAGGTTGTTAGATAGATGTTTAACCAAGATCCGGGTTTTAGGTCCATGTTACCACCTCTATAAAAATCGTTTTTTACCAAATTCCGCATTCCCGAAAGTACCAGGAGAGGTAGCATGGACTTACAAATGAGACAACTATTTTCTTTATTTAATGAGATTTCTGTATGTATGTATATCGCGTATCATCAATGAAATCGACAGATAAAACAGTGTCCAGTATCGACACAAAACATAAATCTCAGTATCTCAATAGCTCAGGCTCCGGCTATCCGGACTGGCCTATATCATCAAATCTCAATATCACAGTGTCTCAAGTCTCAATATCTCAATACCTCGGGCTCCGTCAGTCCGGATCGGCCCATATCATCAATCACACGAACACGAACGGTATCCTCCCAATATCCGCCGCGCCAGGTAAAATCACCGATAGGCAGTCTACCCCTGCCGGGCTCATCGTCTACAACTTGAGCTTCTTGCCCCGGGGTACCATACCGGGCCCACCATGTACCTGAGACGGTTCATCCAACTCCTCGAATCGGGTCTCAAAAACATCTCAGAACCGAGAAAATATCATGGTGGACAATACTCAACGTATCAAGGAAAACCGCATTTTTCACTTTAAAGTAATTCATCAGTTTACAAAACTTTCACATGCGGTTTCCAAATCCAGAAAATATCAAGAAGAATCCGAAATCATCAAGTCACCATGTCAATAACAATGAAAACCGGCATAAATCTCCATAATACCGCATAACCAATGAATATATGGATGCATCTGATATCATGCAATAATTAAACTAGCATATGAAAGTTATAACATGCAGCAACTATCAGTTAGCAAGCTATGTCAATGAAATAGTATTTCCTAAAGTGTACGTGACATGGCAATTACCGATGAAGATGTGTGTGAGCCGGCAAGCAAGTGTATGTGGAACATACGCATCATCGGTAATGGTGCTGGTGTCCTAACAACATGGTCTCATAATCACTAAATACACTGTAAACATACAATGAGACGATAACAACATGACAAATGACAAATGAATAGTAATGCAACAATAATATGCGGGACATGAATGATTACATAACAATAAGGAATCTACATCGCCATACTTGTGTAATACTGTTTGCCATTTGAAATAATACGAATCGCGGTGTTTTGAAAATAAGGGCTACGGTGTTTTTAGGAAAAGATACGTCCTTTGAAATAACCATAGAATCCCGTGTCCTGTCTTTAAAATACACACGATTCATTAGTTTTAAAATAGGTATGAATCGATCTAGTATAACATCTACAAACAAACTACAGGACTGAGCTAACAAGCTAATCGAAAAAAGGTAAGGAAACCACCTACATCTGAGTCGATATATGTATCTATCTATATAATAGTCGGCGATCCCGCCTCAATAGTATCCCATACGATACACCATCTAATATGACATCCTCGAGTCAAGAGTGCGGATCCATCATCAATAGCTCGTACGGTAAATCCATCGTACGACATCCCAAATTAGGGTACGGTCAAATATCACATTTATCACATTATTCATCTGGTATCCACATCATCACATATCGTGAGCAAGGGGTACTGATCTAAGTCTAGTACACTACAATATTAACAACATGAATGTATGCGTGTGTATGAATACACATCGCCCAAAGACCCACTATAACATCGTGTCGTATCTCATCATACGAATCACGTCACTTTACCGATCTCATGGCACCATGCCCAATCTCATCGACTCATTTCCAAATACCACATACCATTCTCAACATCCATACATGTGTATATGAATATGTATATGCATAGTCCAATACCCATGTGTGTATATATATATATACATCCCCATATACGCACAAGAAAGTAAATGTATGCGAATGTGTGTGTGCGTGTATGCAAATTTTTACTCCAGGGTTTCGTGACTAAGAAATCCACTAAAGTCCTTTCTTCACTTCTCGCTAACACTAAACCCATGATCTCCTAAAGCTTCTCTTTCTAAGTGTTCATATCTCTCAACAACATATAAATATATATATCCATATCACGTCACATCAATTCTCACAACTTTGCGGGGGTGCTATACGCCATCCACCCGACTTTCCCCGTAGATATAAATCTACTCACCTCAATCTTCGCTCTCTGGAGTCGATGACGCCACACTCATCCTCGTCTTCTCGAAGTCCACGTAAGGTACCTAC
This sequence comes from Agapanthus africanus, assembly GCA_030015575.1. Classification (NCBI taxonomy): domain Eukaryota; kingdom Viridiplantae; phylum Streptophyta; class Magnoliopsida; order Asparagales; family Amaryllidaceae; genus Agapanthus; species Agapanthus africanus. The sequence continues at coordinate 820,922,606 of CM057338.1, read as the reverse complement.
ATATCATATATAGCATCGTAAACGAAATCATGCATGAAAACCAAAATGTCGTACGAAACACCGATAGGTTAAAACCTATAGTCTCGGATGCAAAATTAGAACCAACAATTATACCCTAGGATTTAAGGTCACTACTCTAACAAATTTCCGATAATCGGGGTTTCTGAGTTTATGTTTTGGGGTTTAAGTTTATGGTTTATTCCAATATACTGTCACTGAAGGGGGTTTAAGGTCACTACTAACCTCAATTATACCCTAGGATTCAATTCAAACCCTAATCCTTTTCTAGAAATATTCTAACATCACCATTTCTCACTCAAACCACCTCTAAACTAAACTAGAATATAAAGAACCAACAAACTAAACTACAAGGAAGAAGATATACCTCATTTGCATCTCAAGAAAAACCCTAGTTTGCCAATGTCGTCAAAATCCCACTTTTCTTGGTCCAATGTGTAGAGGAGAAGGAGGGGATCAACTTTTGTGAAGGGAGTATAGAGTTTAGGTAAGGTCTTTGAGATGGATCCTAGGGTTTTTGAGGGAGGGAAGTGTGGAAGAAGGAGAAAAAGAAACAAAAGAAAAATGGTGGAGGGATTTGTGGCAGCCCTCTCTCTCTCTCTCCACTCTTATTCTCACCCACTCTCTCACTAATTACCATTTTTGCCATTCCTCTTTTCTTTTCCTTTCTCTTTTATAACCAAATCACAATAATACCCACAAAACAACACAAATGCAACAACATGTAACCAAATGCAACACGCCATGGTGCACTAGCCATGAAAAACTGTAAAAATACGGATTTGGCATAATCGCGATTAGCAGTGCACTAATCGGGTTTTCATTTAAACTGCATATAATAAATCTTAAAAATACCAAATCCTTTAAATATATTTTAAAATGAATAAATCATTTTAATTTCCATTTATTTCACAATTACTAGTATATATTTATACCCTTTTTCGAAAACCCCAATTATGCAAATCGGGCAGTTTTCGGAAAATATATTATTTTAATATTAAATTCCAAAAATAACATTATATATTTTCTGAAATGTTACAGGGAAGCTCCTACAGGTATCACGAGTCTCTTTGAGGGCCCGTTTGAGTTTCGGCTCAGCCTGTTGAAAACCGAGACACAAGATTTGGACGGCTTGTTGAGAGGAGCCATTGCGGTCGCCAGTCGATCGAACACCGGCTTCTTGGGAGCTTCTTCTTGTTGGGTTATGCAAGCGCCCTGGCCATCAAACCGTGTCCGACTGCGGAACAAAATTTTTCTAAACTGGCGCTAACACAACCCGATTCTACGGATCTACCATTAACCCTAAACTAGCAAACAATAAAGAGAGTTAAGAATAGTTATACCGAATTGATCCGTGTCCTTCGTTCTTCAACCACCTTCCCAAGCTCCTAGAGTCTACCATGATCTAGCTTGATCCCCGGTCTCTCTCCATTGAAGATGATCCACCTGAGGATTTGTATTCCAAGCTCCTACCTCAATAGCCGAGGTAACTAGGATACCTAGATCGCTAAACTAGATAGCCTAGTGGATGTAGAGTGTGGTGATGGAGATGGATTAATTTGTCTCCAAACACCCTAGGTTTCTCAACACATGAGACTTGAAGAGTGGAGGTAGATGAAGAAGCTTAAGGATGAGAGTGTGAGACAACTTAAGAAAAATGGCTAAGTCTTTTGTTGTGTTGTGTTTTGTGTTTGTTATGTTGTGAGAAATAATGGAGCCATCCAATAAATATCTTAAGTCTACAAAATATCTTAAGTCAACCCAAAATATCTCAAGTCAACAAAAGAAATCTCAAGACTTCAAAATATCTCATAACAAAAAAAACAAGCATGCTAAAATAGTAACCATGAGTCACTACTAAGCCATGGTCAACAAAATAAACCTCAAGACTTCAAAATATCTCACAACAAACAAAAACAAGCATGCTAGAATAGTAACCATGAGTCACTACTAAGCCATGCTACAATAAATGCAATAAACACCTCATCCTCTCCACCTCATTAACCATTTAATCCTAAATGGTTAAAACTAAATGAGGTGGCATCTTCTAGAAGCACCTTGTAATAAATTACAAGAATACCCCTCATCTGTATATACATACCCGCATCCGTATTCTGAAAAATACGAATATAATGAGACGAAAATAATCCAACAATTTAATACTAGAATCCGGCTCAAACCAAAGCCACTAGTATTATCCGTCCGAATCCTGATATGTGCACAAATGCATGTATATGATCGAACCCTGCCGTAAAACCATACGGCCTCTACATCGTTTCGCCCGAAGTAGGAAAACCCTCTGTGTGGGACTCTAAAGACTCGTCAATACGCTGGCAGTGGGTTTAACCATAAGCACGTCAGCGACACTAGCTGTATGTAGGGTTCCTAGGCATACTAATGAGGTCTCACAAGGCATCAACCATGCCAATTTCAAATTTTACAAGTGCCGAGAAATCCTAATACGGATCGTTGACTAGAGTTTAGGCGAAACATGCAACTAGTTAACAACTTAACTAAGTGAACGGAAATACAACCTTTGTAGATCCGGTCCTCCACCTCCATAGCTCCGTGATGAAGTCCCCTCGCTGCGATCATCGGATCCCGGGCTCTAGCGTCGGCTTCATCGGAGAAATGGGCGGGCTAGGTCGTCGACTTCGATGCCGAAGATGATCTACGTCGAGGGAACACAAGATCAAGCTCCAACTTCACCAAGTCATGAAACTTGTGAAGAAAACACCCTATACTACTTGGCAAGTGGTAGAGGATGAAGAAATAAGAAGTGGGTTCACTTTAGAATTGGATTTCTCACTCTTTTTCTCAAGTTGCCATTGATGGAGGCAAGCTTTTCTTCTTGTTGATGAAGAAGAATAAGAAGAAAGAATATGATAAGTTATCTTAAAATAGAAAATAAATGATACTTATCATATAGCAACCATGATTAAGTGTAGAGACTAAACTAGGGTTAGGTTGAATGGTTAGGTTAAGGCTAAGAAACAAAATGGTCAAAGCTTCAAAGCTTCATGAAGATTCAAGGAAAAAAACAAAAGAAGCCACCCTTTTGTTTCTTGCCTTAAAATGAATAAATAATTAAATAGTTAATAAAATCAAAACCCTAACCATTACATAACCATGGTTTAATCTAAACATACACCCAAACATTCATGTATCATCAAACATGATACAATCAAGTGCACAAAAATATATCACATATACAATGTGCACATCAAGTGAGAAAATCCATTTTAAGTGAACAAATACTAGTTAATGTAAAGTAATATATCAAATATATAATTATACATTAAATCATTAAATCAACACTTGATTTAACGATCCGGTCATATCGCATATGACCGACTAATATCCAATGTATCGGCTTATCGAATCAATCCTCGATTTGATAACTAGGTTATATCGCATACAACCAATCGATACATTCATCGCGAGAATAGAATATGGTATCACATACACGCATTATTCTCGGTCACGCACATATCTCATATGCGCTCCTATTTTGTTTCGCTTGAGCCAGGAAACCTCTGTGTAGGACTCTAAAGACTCGTCAATACGCCGGCAGCAGGTGATGATCATATCAAACACCCACAAGCCGCAAGCGGTCTGCCAAACGTAACGGCCACCTGGGTATTGAGCGATCAGAAGATCGACGAGCAAGCCCGCTCACACTCCTGTGAATCCAACCAGTAACACTTACCGTACAGTCCGGTCTGTTCGTCTGATATGTCGCATATCTCGCCTAGGGGTGGTAAACGTCAGACCCCAATAGCTCGATAAGTCGTGTCAATATGAGGTCTATAACAGTTCGAGAAACTACTGGTAACACTTACCAGTAAATCTCAGCAACCCTGGCCAGGGATTTCCGGTTATAGCCAATCGAACACAGCGCAACATCAACTCCCTATACCGGGAGAGACGAATCCCCTCCTATCGCTCATTGCCTCCATGTGATTCGGGACTGTACCCAAAAACCACCGTTTTGCACGCCCTCTTGGACATGGTAAGGTGGAAATCGAAGCACAGTGGGAATCACACAAGACTCTATGACGATCTCGGGTCAACAGACTACTCTGTACCAGTGTCACCAGAGAACTGCCATCTGACGTAAGGTATAATACCATCTGGGAGTTCTCGGCGAGTCCGTCCAGTGTACCCAGTCTCCACTGAGCACCCGTATATCATCTCTGATGTCAAACACCAATGGATATGGGATCATCCATCGCCCATCTGTATGGGTCGAGAAGGTATACGCTAGTCTACTCTGGTATATCGATGCCCCGTCTCGCTACACCCACGACTAGGGACCTTGAAGGATGTACTTATGGACTACCATGTCCCCACTAGTATGATCCGCATCATAGTCCCGGTAGTCAAGTACACATCCTAAGGGCTTTACCAACATGTAACAGAGAGACAATCAGTGTACACGTTAAGGTAAAGAGCAACCAGATAGCATACTATCATGTCGAGCAAGAAAGTCCTCCCTATTTATGTCCAAGCATCCACTACAATATACATCCTATGTATAGCAATGGCCTCTAGGGCATACATATAACTAACAATCTCCCACTTGCACTAGGGCCATCTGATAGTAGTGGTTGTAGTATCTCATACTCAACCATCCCATAAAAGTCTCTCTCTGGGAGAAGGCCTTCGTGAGTGGATCCGCCGTGTTGTCCTCTGAGTCTGTTCTCCTAACCTCGATCACCCTGGAGATCAACCATCTCCATGATCAGGTGATACTGCCTTAGAATATGTCTGGATCACTGATGGGACGGACGTTCCTTGGCATAAGCCACAACTCCATTGTCACACAATGGGAGGAACTAAGTTCATCTCATGAACCAATATACACCCAGACTGCCTCTTTGGTAGCATCTTAAGTAGCGATGTATCCAGCCTTTATCGTCTAGTATGCCACGGTATCTAGCTTGGAACTCTTCCAACATACCGTCCCTTCACTGAGGATAAAGACAATGCCTGTGACTGACATTCAGTCGTTCTCATCACCCTGGAACACTTCCAGTGATTCTCCCCAGGATCATTTGATACCATCTCACTTCAACTAGTGAGAATCCTAACATCCATTTAGATCTATCTCATAGATCCAAAACCCAGGATTTAGTAGGTATCACTTTGATCCTATGTGGAGAATCATTGTGATAAGCGGAGATTGATCGAGCGTAGCATAGGAAACTCCTTCCCTATCAAGAGTATGCCATCCACGTACTCTACGAGGATCGTCACCATACTCCCTACTACCTTTTTGTTTATACAAGGTTCATCTACCATTTTGATGATGTCAAACTCTTTGACTACTTCATCAAAACAGACGTTCCAACTCCGCGATGCCTGCTTTATCCTATAAAGCATCTTGTACACGTTTCCGCTGCTCCCACTGTTTACGAAGCCCTCTGACTGTGTACTTATAGACTCTCTCTTCTAAAACATCATTTAGAAAAGCAGTCATGACACCCAACCGCCAGATATCGTAGTCATGGTATGTAGCCGTGGCAAGTAGGATCCGGATGGACTTAAACATAGCCACTGGAAAAGGTTTCATCATTATCCACGCCTGGTCGATGACGAAAACCTTTAACAAGTCTAGCTTTGAAAGTCTCAACTTTTCCATCCACACCAAGTAATCTTCTCAAGATATACTTGCTCCTGATGGGGATTTAACCCTTCAGATATAGCAACCAAAGTCCATACTTTGTTGGTGTACATGGATTCCATCTCAGATCGCTAAGCATCCAGCCATTCTTACAGAGTCCTACTCCTGATGGCCAGCTCGAAACTAGTTGGGTCATCATCTCACGATGCAGTCCTCACTTCCACTGTCATAGAGAAACCGAAGTATCTCTCAGGTGGGTGAGCAACCCTACTAGATCGGCGGAGAGTCTGAGGTACGTCAGGGACTATTGAATCCTTTGGTTCTATCAAATCATCAGCTGTAGTTTGTATAGCTGGAACCATTCCAGTTCTACATAACTGTCCTTGCCTCGAGCTTGTCCAGATTTTGCTTTTAGACATAGGCGGGACAACCCCAAATCTTAACTAGCTTAAGACATGGGCTCTTCCCATACCATATCTCATATGGAGTGGTAGGCTTTGATCTGATTCGAACCTAATTCAATAGGTATGCAGCTTCTCAAGTGCATAACTCCCCAAAAGGAAATAGGTAACTCAGTAGTATTCATCATAGAGCCCACCTTATCATATAGGGTGTGATTGCTCCGCCCCGATATACCATCGTGCTATAGTGTATACGGAGGAGTAATGCTGAGAGAGAATCTCATTCTCCTTTAGAATAGTCCAGGAATTCCGTGCTCAAGTATTCTCCTCCTTGATCTCATCAAAGGACATAATACTTATACCCGTATTGGTTCTCTACTTCTAACTTATATTCTGTGAATATCTCAAAAGGTTCGGACTTGTGTTTCAACAGGAACATAGGTCTGAATCTCGAAAGATCATCAGAGAATGTAATGAAGTACAAAGAACCAGTCCTGGCATGTGTAGACAGGGGACCTTACATACATCATCATGTATCAGTCCCAAGAGTTCACTAACTCTTTCTCTGTTTCCAGTAAACAGAACTATGGTCATCTTATCTCTGTGACATGAATGGCAAGTTTTACAAGATGTAAATTCAAACAGATTTAAATATGCATCTATGTGCAACTTAGCTAGTCGGGTCGCATTGATATGACCTAGTCTACAATACCTCAAGAAGGATTCGTTTATTTCTGAACTCTTCCTCTTGTGTGTGTTCCGTATACTGAAGAACTGTAGTTTGATTTAGAACATCAATGCTTTTAGATAACGTGCCTGATCCGATCAACTTTTGATATAGGAAATGTTCAAAACATTATCCAACAATACAAAATTTTATCGTTTCTTTACTAATAAAGAGACAGATATGATTTTGTATATCAGGTTCGGTATCTAATAACATTCGTTCAGAATCAATGTATTGGTAATACAGGGTGACAGTGACCAACAGACTTGGCTGCAACACTTGCCCCGTTTTCTGCCTCATGAAACTTATCACCCGTTCTCAGTTTTTCTACCTTTTTGCAGCCCTATGTAACAGATTACATATCTGGGATCCTGATCCAGTATCATATACCAAGGAAGCGGAGGATACTGAGAAACAGTTCTTTGTAATGAACACACCCGAAGATGATGCATCAGCATGCACTCTCTTCGTTTGGGCGGCACGGGAATTCTGGTAATCCCCAATTTCCTGCTCTGTCTTATAACAATTATAAGTTAGAGCGGGACCAACGTTCCCCAGCTCAGTATAACAAGCGGGTTCGGTCAATAATCCGTATTATTATCTTGATTAAGGCGTGATATGGTCGCTACCTGGAGAGAGAGAGAAGAAAACACTCAGCGTGCGCTCTTGCAAGAATAGATTGGTTATTATTTTATCTAATCAGGATGGCTCCCACTGTTTTTTATCAAATCTTCCTTCAAACCCTAAAAGGAAAGACTAGCCGGGATTAATTACACACTACAAGTTCGCCAATCTTTCAGCCAGGCCAGTGTCGGTAGTTTGAGGGAGGTCCCCCGTGCTTTCGCACGAACCTAATTAATGTAAACCTCGTTTTCCCAGAGGCGTAACCCCGTTGACACCTTTCTAGACACCTACTTGATCGGCTAATTGTAATGTGTAAAACTCTCCCAGGAGTAACAATTACTCGCAGCGGGTATCGGGATCCAACTATCTCATAGAAGGTATGCAATCTCATTGCAAATTTCAACACTTGAAATTCCCGATAATATTTTGCCCCTAACCTCCTATGACCTTGACAAAGGCCAACAAACCATAGGATGCTAGTCAAGTTCATCCCGTCATTTCCTGATTGAATTAAACCCACCCACACGACCCTTGACAAAGGCCAACAAGGTCGCACGACTACCCTAACCCAATCTGCATCATATGCATAAGCAGATAAGCACCAGTTAGCTACCGCACACTACGCCTTGACAAAGGCCAACAAACGCAGCACGAATACTAACTACTACTTATCTGAAATGACGGAGGGCTACGACAGGTTTTTCTGAAAACCTATTGCGTAATGAACTTGATATCGTTGTAGAATCAAATGATTTTAAAATGGATTGTTTTTGAGGCTTTTCTAGTTTTGCTAAAGGAGTCACTCCCGGTGAAGGGATCGTCGGTCCTTTCCTCGTCGAATGAGGTGCGGGATATATCATATATATCACTGTGCAAAGCAGAAACTATAGAAGCAATCAAAAGACAAACCGAGTGTGTAGCATCTGCCAGTTATTGCTAAAGGAGTCACTCCCGATGAAGGGATCTCGGTCCTTTCCTTATCGAATAAGGTGCAGGATATATCATATATACCGCTGTGCAAAGCAAGAACTGTAGCTACCTGTTTAATTTTTGAAATTCAATTCTACAACATCTTTAGGTTTCTTTTACTTTCATTAATCATATTAATGAAGTCCCATCATTTAAGTACCTAAACATCACAGATAAATACGACGTACACTTATGCCATTCGCATTCGCCTCGATGTCCCCTCGTGCACCGTTAGGTTAGGTAACTAACGGCAGAGCGGGGCAGGGCTAGCCCGGGTGTAAAACATAAGTAACGTCTATATAATATATTATATATACTATATACAGTATCCATCACAGAACATCACATGATCACATCACAGATATCGCAGCAGAAGAAACATATGAAATATTGGATATACTAGGACGTCCGTGTTTTCAATACGAGCCAGTATAAAACATGGATTCCACGGTCGCGATGAATAGCCAAACCCACACCCCAAGACCCCTACGAGAGCGGTAAGCAACCCTACCAATTCTAGAGTTAGGAGACCCGGACTCGACTCCTCGAGTTGGTCTCCCACTGGACTCTAGAACCCGGTTACTTGTGCCCTCCTCCTTGGGTCTATCCTAGTGCGGAAAAGTAAATAATATACAATGGGTGACATCTTCCGCAACCTGGAAGTGCCCCAATAAAAGAATATTACATACAAGTTTTTACATGAATGAAAATGAAAAACACTCATCTCACATAAAAAAAACCCGGCTATTCAAACACGACGATCCAATATAACATATCCAGCAACACATAACATCACATGTCATCAACGTAAGTAAACATGCGTATCCCAATTGTCGTTGACATATAGCAATGAAACCGGCGATATCACATATTACACTTACGGTCACAGAAAAGAAGTGTAAAACTACAACAGTTGGAATCCGTAAACTCTTTAGACATCGCATGCCTAATCAAATGAATTCCTTAGACATCGCATGCCTAACAATTATAAACCCCGCATTTTAGTCTCATTATCGAAAACACTTTTCAATATCAAGTCGGGCAATTCAACAAGATTCCCGACATCCTGATCGAATGCTCGTCGCAAACTTTAGTAGGCGGCCGCACCCCCGACGCCGTCGACGAAGTGCACCAAGGCGGAACACCGCTGCCGCGAGCACCCGAACGGATGCTTTCGGCGACGGGGTTCTCCTACAGTCACTTGGTCGGGGCTATGGGGCGTAGCTGTCTATTAAGTTTACCGGCGAGTATCCGCGTACGCTACGTGATTGCGACGGATTTTTGATCACATCAAAATTCCGTGGCAACCGATCAAGTGAGACTAAAGTGCTAGATTCATAACATTCATTCAGTTATCTCATAACTACTTGTGAATTCCAATTATTGTATCACATTCCGGATAAATAGAAAATGTTAAACTTTCCGATCGAACAATCGAACACCCAAGTTTTCCCGAAACAGCTCAACACATGAAATAAGTTTAAAAACATTCACTTCATGCCTCAGTACCAACGGTCCAGCCGTAGAAGGGTCAAGCCAACGCCTCACATGTGGCACGCCGTACTGCCCCAAACCCGAAGGTTCAAAGGGCAGTTCAAGACGGTCACATAATCGAGTTAAGGTTTGTTGTCTTCTAGAGGGACCATCGCGTTACTTGCACTACTTGGAACGTCATTAAACTACGGAAAGATCCAACACTTGGAAATTTCCCAACAGGGGAAAAAGTGGGTATTTATATCCGGTCGAACTTTTTAACATATTTTAAAATTACCCGGAAAAGCACATAGACAAAGTTTGAAATTTCCGATCGAATCATCGAAGCTCCAAAACACCCCAGAAAACTCAACTCTTGAGTGCAAATTAAAAATTCCCAGAAAACTCAGCACCTAAAGTGACAAATTACTGTGCAAAATTTGAAAGCTGATCTCATCATTTGGCCGCGGAACCGCCGCAGAAGCCATGCTTCTGCCGCGGTTCCGCCGCGCTTTAGGCTTATCATTTGGTCGTTTTTGCACCGTAATTCTTAGAATTTCCTGCTGAATTTTTTAAGAATTTTTAATCTGGAAAAAACCCAGTTTTGTAAAAATGTACAGAGAGGGGTCATTTTTAGGGTTTCGGGTTCGTTCGGGTTTCAAACTTCGTCCACGCATCGTCTAAGGCTCTAGCTAGGCTCTGATACCACTGTAGGGTTCCTAGGCACACTAATGAGGTCTCACAAGGCATCAACCATGCCAATTTCAAATTTTACAAGTGCCGAGAAACCCTAATACGGATCGTTGACTAGAGTTTAGGCGAAACATGCAACTAGTTAACAACTTAACTAAGTGAACGGAAATACAACCTTAGTAGATCCGGTCCTCCACCTCCATAACTCCGTGATGAAGTCCCTTCGCTGCGATCATCAGATCCCGGGCTCTAGCGTCGGCTTCATCGGAGAAATGGGTGGGCTAGGTCATCGACTTCGATGCCGAAGATGATCTACGTCGAGGGAACACAAGATCAAGCTCCAACTTCACCAAGTCATGAAACTTGTGAAGAAAACACCCTATACTACTTGGCAAGTGGTAAAGGATGAAGAAATAGGAAGTGGGTTCACTTTAGAATTGGATTTCTCACTCTTTTTCTCAAGTTGCCATTGATGGAGGCAAGCTTTTCTTATTGTTGATGAAGAAGAATAAGAAGAAAGAATATGATAAGTTATCTTAAAATAGAAAATAAATGATACTTATCATATAGCAACCATGATTAAGTGTAGAGACTAAACTAGGGTTAGGTTGAATGGTTAGGTTAAGGCTAAGAAACAAAATGGTCAAAGCTTCAAAGCTTCATGAAGATTCAAGGAAAAAACAAAAGAAGCCACCCTTTTGTTTCTTGCCTTAAAATGAATAAATAAATAAATAGTTAATAAAATCAAAACCCTAACCATTACATAACCATGGTTTAATCTAAACATACACCCAAACATTCATGTATCATCAAACATGATACAATCAAGTGCACAAAAATATATCACATATACAATGTGCACATCAAGTGAGAAAATCCATTTTAAGTGAACAAATACTAGTTAATGTAAAGTAATATATCAAATATATAATTATACATTAAATCATTAAATCAACACTTGATTTAACGATCCGGTCATATCGCATATGACCGACTAATATCCAATGTATCGGCTTATCGAATCAATCCTCGATTCGATAACTAGGTTATATCGCATACAACCAATCGATACATTCATTGCGAGAATAGAATACGGTATCACATACACGCATTATTCTCGGTCCTGCACATATCTCATATGCGCTCCTATTTTGTTTCGCTTGAGCCAGGAAACCTCTGTGTAGGACTCTAAAGACTCGTCAATACGCCGGCAGCAGGTGATGATCATATCAAAGACCCACAAGCCGCAAGCGGTCTGCCAAACGTAACGGCCACCCGGGTATTGAGCGATCAGAAGATCAACGAGCAAGCCCGCTCACACTCCTGTGAATCCAACCAGTAACACTTACCGTAAAGTCCGGTCTGTTCGTCTGATATGTCGCATATCTCGCCTAGGGGTGGTAAACGTCAGACCCCAATAGCTCGATAAGTCGTGTCAATATGAGGTCTATAACAGTTCGAGAAACTACTGGTAACACTTACCAGTAAATCTCAGCAACCCTGGCCAGGGATTTCCGGTTATAGCCAATCGAACACAGCGCAACATCAACTCCCTATACCGGGAGAGACGAATCCCCTCCTATCGCTCATTGCCTCCATGTGATTCGGGACTGTACCCAAAAACCACCGTTTTGCACGCCCTCTTGGACGTGGTAAGGTGGAAATTAAAGCACAGTGGGAATCACACAAGACTCTATGACGATCTCGGGTCAACAGACTACTCTGTACCAGTGTCACCAGAGAACTGCCATCTGACGTAAGGTATAATACCATCTGGGAGTTCTCGGCGAGTCCGTCCAGTGTACCCAGTCTCTACTGAGCACCCGTATATCATCTCTGATGTCAAACACCAATGGATATGGGATCATCCATCGCCCATCTGTATGGGTCGAGAAGGTATACGCTAGTCTACTCTGGTATATCGATGCCCCGTCTCGATACACCCACGACTAGGGACCTTGAAGGATGTACTTATGGACTACCATGTCCCCACTAGTATGATCCGCATCATAGTCCCGGTAGTCAAGTACACATCCTAAGGGCTTTACCAACATGTAACAGAGAGACAATCAATGTACACGTTAAGGTAAAGAGCAACCAGATAGCATACTATCATGTCGAGCAAAAAAGCCCTCCCTATATATGTCCAAGCATCCACTACAATATGCATCCTATGTATAGCAATGGCCTCTAGGGCATACATATAACTAACACTGTACGTAACGGCTACCAAGGTATTGAGCGAAAGGGAGGCCGACGAGCAAACTCATCCGAACCCCTACTGAGCATGTCCGTGACAATATCCGTCCAGTCCGGTCTGTTCGTCTAAGAGTATCGTATATCGAGTCTAGAGGGTAGATAAAGTCAGACCCCTAATAACGTGACATTTCGTGTCGGTATGAAGCCCATCACCAACTGAGAAACTACTGATCCAAATCAGTAATTCTCGACTACCTTGGCCAAGGATTTCTGGTGATGGCCACCCGTGCACTACGCAACATCAACCCCCAATACTGAGAGAGATGAATCCCCGACAATTCGCTCACTGCCTCCATGTGGCTCGGGACTGTACCCAACTAAAACCTGTTTGCACGACTCCTTTGAGCCGTGGTAGGGTAGTAATCAAAACGCAGTAGAAACTCACACGAGACAAATGATGATCTCAGGTCGACAGACTAACCTGCACACATGTCACTTGGGAACTGCTATCTGACAATAGTTATAGTACCAACTAGCAGGTTCCCGGCGAGTCCGTCTAGTATACTCATAACCTAATGAGCACCTGTATACCGTCTTAGGTGAACAAACTAACATAAATGGCTTGTGAGACCTGGCCACCACCCCTCGTCGGGGTCTCGATCAGTATACACTAGTCTACTCTGGAGTATCGATGCCCGATCTCGATACTCCTACGACTAGGGACATTTAAGGATGTGCTTATAGACCCCAGCTCCCACATATGTGATCGCCATCACAATGCTGGCAGTCAAGAAAGAATCCTATGGGCTCTATCAACATGTAATAGTGATCTATAATATCACATAAAGCATGTACATGATGATAAAGACAAACTAGATAACATACTATCATCTTGAGTAAGACTGTTCTATCTGTATATGTCCTCCCTCAATCATCGCAATCGTGTGCCTGCGATTCAATAATTGACTTGAGGGCACTATTGTTGGCTATAGTGCCCTCAAGGCAATTATCATAGTCGCGAACTTGTGATTATGATGATTGAGTGAGGACCTATACCGATAAAAAAGTCTTACTCAAGATGATAGTATGCTATCTGGTTTGTCTTTATCATCATGTACATGTTGATAGAGCCCATAGGATTCTTTCTTGACTGCCAGCATTGTGATGGCGATCACATATGTGGGAACTGGGGTCTATAAGCACATCCTTAAATGTCCCTAGTCGTAGGAGTATCGAGACCGGGCATCGATACTCCAGTGTAGACTAGTGTATACTGATCGAGACCCCGACGAGGGGCGGTGGCCAGGTCTCACAAGCCATTGGTGTTAGTTTGTTCACCTAAGATAGTATACAGGTGCTCATTGGGTTATGAGTACACTGGACGGACTCGCCGGGAACCTGCTAGTTGGTATTATACCTATTGTCAGATAGCAGTTCCCAGGTGACATGTGTACAGGTTAGTCTGTCGACCTGAGATCGTCATTTGTCTCGTGTGAGTTCCCACTATGCTTTGATTACTACCCTACCACGGCTCAAAGGAGTCGTGCAAACAGGTTTTAGTTGGGTACAGTCCCGAGCCACATGGAGGCAGTGATCGGATCGTCGGGGATTCGTCTCTACTGGTATTGGGGGTTGATGTCGCATTGTGTATGGATGACCATCACTATAAATCCGTGGCCACGGTGGACGAGAATTATCGATCCAGGATCGATAGTTTCTCAAGTGGTGATGGGTTTCATACCGACACTAAATATCGCGTTGTTGGGGGTCTGACTTTATCCACCCCCCTAGACTCGATATGCGATACTCTTAGACGAACAGACCGGACTGTGCGGATATTGTCACTGTCAGGCTCAGTAGGGGTTCAGGATGAGTTTGCTCGTCGGCCTCTCTTTCGCTCAATACCTGGGTAGCCGTTACGTACAGCTAGTGCCGCTGACGTGCTTGTAGTTAAATCCAATGCCAGCGTATTGACGAGTCTTTAGAGTCCCACACAGAGGGTTTTCACGGTTTAAGCGATATGGTGTACATGAGGTATGTTGATACATACAGATGTCCGATTAAATATGTGCACTTGCTGCGCAGACTTTAATTGGACGGTTGATAATACTAGCGGCTTAGGATTAAGCCAGTTTATTAAATCAGGTTTTGATTTAATAATTTATATATGTATTTGTATATACGTATTCTAGTATTATTGTTCACTATACGTTTTCTCTCTCGGCTATTCGTATTTTGGTACGAATACGCGTATATGTATTTCGGTACATGTACCGGGAAGTATTCCGGATTTGTACGGAATAGCTTCTAGAAGAAGTTGCCACCTCATTTATATGATTTCCTTTTTGGAAAATCATTTGTTTTATAAATGAGGTGGAAGGGATGATGTGGCAAAGGCATGGGTCAAAGCATGGTTTTTAAGTATGGTGTGCATTTGTTTAATACAAAATGTTGGAAAAAGAAAATGACATATTTTTGTGTGGATGAGAGAGGGGGGGACGGCCAATTCATGGGTGGGGTTCTTTTCATTTGGATTTTTTTTCATGACACACTACACTTGCTAACTCCCACTCTCACATTCAAGGAAAAATACTTAGACAATTTTTGCTCATGCCAAAAGCTTCATCACCTCCATTCTTCTTCTTGAGTTTTTCATTGAGCTCATGGTTGAGAGAAAAATTGTAGTGACATATTCATACACCCCCACTCTCCATAGCTAGCGACGTTGGAGCGTCGGTTATCTCGTTCGACGAGATTGGAGCTTGCGCCGTTTCCCTCGGGTGGATCATCGGAGACGAAGGAAGACCGGCAACCAAACATCGTCAAAGGATTGCTAGGAGCTTGGAATGAAGACCGAAGGATACGGATCAACTCGGTATAACGATTCTAACTCTTAGTTAGTTTGCTAGTTTAGGGTTTAAGGTCGATCCGTAAATCGGGTAGCGGTAGCGCCAGTTTAGAAAATTTTCGTTCCGCATTTTGGCCGCGTTTTGACGGCCGGGGCGCTGCCGGGATCCTTCATAGTATCAGAGCCACTCTTTAAATCCCTTACTAGCTTGTTTAAACGTGCTTAAAAGATCGATCGACGTAATTTACAAAAAAACACGATTTCAGTTTTGGGTTTGCTGTCGTTTTTCAAAAGTGTTCACAAAATTATTTTGAGTAACTTAAAAATCCGTGCAGGCAATTCTAAGGATACTGGAAAAATTTGGGCTCCTGAAGCCACCAAAGAGACGCGGAACCGCCGCACTTACCCCCTATTGGCGGCGGTTCCGCGGCCATTTAGTGGCAATGGGCTCCAAATTTTTTCCTGTATCCCCCTCATGTGAAATTGTGATTTTTGTGATGTCCTGTTTTGGCCCAGGTTTCTGTGCAGTATTGTTTTTGCTATTGGGGCCAATTTAGAACTTAGTTGATCGATATTTTAAGCATGCGTTTCACAGTACATACATTATATTCTGCGACCGTGAATGTCATTTGATTGGTAAACCCGTCTAACTGCTATATGTTCTTTTAGACGGGTTTGCGAACGTGACATTCACGTTAATGTTCTGTGTTGTGCTGTGATGTTGGTTGGATCGTCGTGGTGGATAGCTGTGGTGCAATGTTAGTACAGTTTTATTTCATTTGTACATTTGATATTGCGGGGCGAGCGTCCGACATGTGGACTGTCGTCACCGCCAGCTTGTATATTATTCTTTTGGGGCACGACCGGGCTGAGGTCGATGTCACCCTTGTATATTATTTTATTTTCGGTACTAGGATTACCCCACGGTGGGGTGCACGAATAGCCAGATTCTAGAGGGCAACGGGTCCGCATCTCAAGGCGTTGAGACGGAGGGGACCTTACTCTAGAATTGGCGGACTATTCGCCGCACTCGTAGGGGGTATAGGTGACCCAGAAGGGGTGCTCAAGTTACCGGATTCCGTGAAGTGCTGGGTGGTCCATTCACGTTGCTAAAAGGGGCTGCCTCACTTCTGGTTTTGGCGGGTAACTTGCCGCGCTCGTAGGGGTCTAGGTTTCATTGCACATGCTATCCACACGACAGGGAACGTCGGGTCTCACTTGCGGCTCCAGTGAAACCCGGGGCTCCAGATTATCCACCATTCTGTGATGTTTCTGTGATGTTTCTGTGATGTTGCTTATATCATGCCTGGGATGATTGTTATATATATTTATATATATACTAGTAGATGTTGTATATGTTTTGCACCCGCGCTAGCCTAGTCCCCGCTCTGTCGTTAGTTAAGTAACATAACGGGTGATGACGGGACCCAGTGGCGAATGCGGATGGCATATACGTACATTTTATTTTCGTTCTTTTCTGGTGTGATTAATTTATGGGACTGCATAGATTCTTATCAATGCAAGGATAAAACAAACATATATATATATGATGTTGTTGGAACCAAGTTTTTTTTTTAAAAAACTGACATTACAGACGTTCTCTTTTGCTTTGCATCGTGGTATTCATTTGGAATATCCTGCACCTCATTCGACGAGGCAAGGGCCGAGATCCCTTCATCGGGAGTGACCCCTTGGGTAAAAGTTTGCGTCAACGTAATAACTTTACTATAGTCGATTATTTTTGCTTTGCATCGTGGTATTCAGTTTGGGATATCCTGCACCCCATTCGACGGGGAAAGAGCCGAGATCCCTTCACCGGGAGTGACCTCTTTAGCAAAAGTTTTCGCCACTATATATTTATAAAACCACTTGGATTCCTTTAACTATATCAAGTTCATTACGTTAAAGGTTTTTCGCCAAAAACCAGCCGTAGCCCTCCGTCATTTCAGACGAGTATTGCTTAGTATTCGCGCTACGTATGTTGACCTAGTCAAGGCGTAGTGTTCGGTAGCTCTGTAATACTTTTCTGTTGCATGGATATGCGATTGGTTAGGACAGTCGTACGGTCATGTTGACCTAGTCAAAGGCTCGTACAGGTGGGTCTAATTAATCCAGGATAATGACGGGTTGAACTTGACTTGTGACTTATGATATTTTGACCTAGTCAAGGTCATAAGCCGCTTGGGGTAAAAATCATATCGGGAGTTTCAAACATACAGGAAACTTGCCAGGCTTGCGCATACCTTCTGGAGTGTGGTGACTTGAGTGGCTTCCACCAAGTTATCATGCGATGATAGTTGGATCCCGATTCCCACTGATGAGTAGGATTACTCCTCGGGTGATTCCGACTAATTCTCCTTTTGGGTTTGGAGGAGAATTCGAGGAAACAGTGGGAGCCATCCAGATTAGATAAAATGATTAACCATTCTGATCTAGGTTAGAGTGCACGCTGAGTGTTTCTTCTCTCTCTCTCTCTGGCTGTGTCTATGACCCGATCTTTGACTAAAACTCATTGAAACCAAATTGACCGAACCTTCTTAAAATACTTTGGCTTTTGGAATGTCATGGTGTCGCATACATCATTGCCACTTCTATATCACCTTTGCATTTTTCCGGAACATCCCGTATTATTACGAACATCCACTTCCATTGGATAAATCCATCGTATGGTTATATACGAACTCGAAGGAACTTTTTCGAGGATGGATTCTGATTCTGGAGAGATTGAATAGGATTATTCGGTTGTCTTTTCTCTTTACCTTCTCTCAGGTTGTGAGGGCTCCTAGGATTAGGAGAGGGTACACCTATTGAGCTTATTGGATAGTCTTCTTCCAAACCATAAGCAGGTGCCGAACGGTAGGGAAGGAAGAAAACCAATTAAGCTTAAGTGTAGTGTACAGAAGGTAATATGTAAAGACATATAAAGGGATTAGAATAATGGCAAAGGAAATGCGATCACCATCATTCACGACAAAGACCGGGTATACCCCTGCCACTCCTACATCCACTTTGCATTTCTCTAGGACACTCCGTATCACTTCGGATATCCACTTTCATTGGATAAATCCATCGTATGGTTATATACGAACTGGAAGGAACTTTTTCGAGGATGGATTCTGGTTCTGGAGAGATTGGATAGGATTATTCAGATGTCTTTTCCCATTACCTTCTCTCAGATTGCGAGGGCTCCTAGGATTAGGAGAGTACACCTATTACGCTTATTGGATAGTCTTCTTCCAAACCTTAGGCTTGTGCCGAAGGGTAGGGAAAGAAGAAAACCAATTAGCCTAAAGAAGGTGTACAGAAGGTAATAATTAAAGACATAATAAAGGGATTGGAGTGAGGGCAGGTAAGTATATGGTTACTGTCGTGAATCAGGATAATGGAAGAGGCGTTACTAGGAATACCAGTTAACCCCTTCGAAACATTTTCATGTTTCAGTTTCACTGTGCGATGTTAATTGATAACTGTTTTCCCAGTTGGAATCTAACTCCAGGGTATGTATTTACTAGATCAGTTTCTCACATCTGCATGTTATTGCAGATGGTGAGTGGGAGTAAGATATTGGGAATTGGGTGATTAGATCCTCATTATATCGGAATTCGTTGTAATTGGTGATATTTGAGGAAATCATCTGGATTTTTGCCGGATGGCAAATATTTGGTTTTGAATATCCGTTGTTATGCACCAATTTCAAACTGATATATCTGTACCTTTATTTTATAAAGTGAGATATATCTTTTTGATATTATGTCTGTGACATTTACCTATATCAGTTGGTGATTAGGTAAGGTGCATTCAACAGCGGTGTAATTCTTCTTAACCATACTACAGTTATTCAACCTACGACGCACAGGGTTTGAGTTATTGAACTCAGGAGACTTATACAAAGTATTGTATGTTGTCCAGTGTCCATTAGGACAAAGGGATTGGTACTCGTACTATATTCTGTTCACTTATGACTTCTCCAGTTCTGGACATGTCTTTCGTTGAAATACAAGGTCCAGATATTCAGAAGTTATAGGTATAAGAATAAAGTAGAGGACCATTTGTTGTAAGTATCAGGATTCTTCGAGGAAGTCGAAGATGTAGATACTTGTGTTTGGTATTCAGTTAAAAGTAATGGTTTTGAGAACTTGCTTCTTTTTCAGGTTACTCATATGTGGATGCACTCCTAGATGAGTAATGCTGATTGTCCTCTTTCCATTTGGTTGATATGCACTAGAGACAGATGCATGATTTTGAATCTGGTTCAAATTAGATTAGTGCTTTTGTTTTTATATTAGATTTATATAGAATCAATTTATATCTTAACGATGTTAAGGTATAGGGAGTTGTCCGGCGGATGCTTAAAACCAGAATCCGGATAAACTCAAGGCACGTTTCAGTAATGGCAGTTTGTGGGTTATCCCGGGCTTTGACGAGGGTTAACTTTCTACCATCAGGAAGATCAATATTTATATTGTTCATGACTCGCCACAGTTTTAATAAAATGGATTTTTTTCGGAAAAACAGAAGTGGGAGTATGGTAGAACTGGAAGTGATTCCAGAACCACAAACGATCACTGAAGATTTAATAGAACCTAAAGATTCAATTTGTTTCGACATTCCATTAGCCACTCTGCAGATTTGGTGGGTAACCTCAGGCACCTGAGAGGTACTTCGGTCTTCTCAGAGACGGTGACAGGGAGGTTCTTGTTTACCCAGACTTGCCATTGCTGCTGTTCTAGACTATAAGACCCGGCAAGAGGATGAGTATAGCGTCGTTCTAAACTAGTTTTGGAAGTGTACGTGTATATGACTCTGCCAGAGGGTTGTTGTAGTCAGTGGGAGCAGCGGAAGCATAGAGGACAAGTAACTTATGTCTATTTATAGACTAAAGCAGGTATAGCGGAAATAGATCATCTATTTTTGATGTGACAGTCATAGGCCTTGACCTCATCAAAATAGGAGATGGATCTGGTAAGAAGGTAGTAAGGTGTTATGTCCGAGGATTCGGAATGACATGCACTTGATAGGAAGAGATATTCCTATACTACGATCGGTTGTACTTTGGTTGTCACACGGTTATTCCTCCATATAGGATATGGATGTAATATCAGATTTTCTGGTTACTAGATCTATGGTTTTGGATCTAGATTTGGGAAGTATCCTAATCTGGGTATTTTGACATTAAATGGACGACTCCTGGCATGGTGGTCTACCTGCAGGTGATGGAGTCAACCTCTCTAAAGGTGTCTTACAGACTAAAGGGGAGAGGGATCTACATGATTAACATATCATTTTCTTAGGCAATTGAGTTAATCATGAAATGTCAAGTGCGACACCAGATATTGCTTTTGCACTAGATGCAATAAGCAGATATATTAATCCAATCCTGGAGAAACATTGGGAAGCAGTTATTGAACATTAGTGAATGTTCTTGGGAAATGATTACGGCAGCCTCCTTCAGGAGACGGTTATCATTTCAGGCTTCCAAGGTGACCTGGATGACAGAGTTACTGTCAGAGTTATAGTTTTCCCTCTTTTGAGGGACAGTATGTTAGACAGGTGGTCCAAGCGGATACTGAGGAAGGCATGGCGCATGTTACTGATTAAATTCAGTATACGATACAGTCTAAGTAGTTTGCTGGATTTGGAGTTCATTTATGAACTGGATCCCATCAGACATCCAGACAAATTCTAAGACAAGTATTGCTCATTTCAGGAGATAGCTTTCTCCGCGAAGTTGAGATTAAGAGAGATACAGAAAGAAACATTGGAGCGGATCCACTCACTGAGGCTATTTCTCGAACACAATCATTTTTCCAAACTGGCTTTGCGAAACTGATTAGTAGAGAAGTTGGGTGTTCGGTATCACACGGGCTGTGAGTTTGCGACATCGCAATAATTGGCCTTAAGTGCAAGTGGGAGATTGTTGGCTATAGTGCCCTCAAGGCAATTATCATAGTCGCGGACTTGTGATTATGATGATTGAGTGAGGACCTATACCGATAAAACAGTCTTACTCAAGATGATAGTATGCTATCTGGTTTGTCTTTATCATCATGTACATGTTGATAGAGCCCATAGGATTCTTGCTTGACTGCCAGCATTGTGATGGCGATCACATATGTGGGAGCTGGGGTCTATAAGCACATCCTTAAATGTCCCTAGTCATAGGTGTATCGAGACCGGGCATCGATACTCCAGTATAGACTAGTGTATACTGATCGAGACCCCGACGAGGGGCGGTGGCCAGGTCTCACAAGCCATTGGTGTTAGTTTGTTCACCTAAGATAGTATACAGGTGCTCATTGGGTTATGAGTACACTGGATGGACTCGCCGGGAACCTGCTAGTTGGTATTATACCAATTGTCAGATACCAGTTCCCAGGTGACATGTGTACAGGTTAGTCTGTCGACCTGAGATCGTCATTTGTCTCGTGTGAGTTCCCACTGTGCTTTGATTACTACCCTACCATGGCTCAAAGGAGTCGTGCAAACAGGTTTTTGTTGGGTACAGTCCCGAGCCACATGGGGGCAGTGATCGGATCGTCGGGGATTCGTCTCTCCCGGTATTGGGGGTTGATGTCGCGTTGTGTACAGATGGCCATCACCATAAATCCGTGGCCACGGTGGACGAGAATTATCGATCCAGGATCGATAGTTTCTCAGGTGGTGATAGGTTTCATACTGACACTAAATATCACGTTGTTGGGGGTCTGACTTTATCCACCCCCTAGACTCGATATGCGATACTATTAGACGAACAGAACGGACTGTGCGGATATTGTCACTATCAGGCTCAGTAGAGGTTCAGGATGAGTTTGCTCGTCGGCCTCCCTTTCGTTCAATACCTGGGTAGCCGTTACGTACAGCTAGTGCCGCTGACGTGCTTGTGGTTAAACCCACTGCCAGCGTATTGACGAGTCTTTAGAGTCCCACACAGAGGGTTTTCACGGTTCAGGCGATATGGTGTACATGAGGTATGCTGATACATACAGATGTCCGATTAAATATGTGCACTTGCTGCGCAGACTTTAATTGGACGGTTGATAATACTAGCGGCTTAGGATTCTTGAATTGATCAGTGTATTCACTCCAGATTTTCCTGCAAACTTGCACAAAAAAGATCAAAAACAACAAGATAGTTTTTTATACACAAATTAAACCAAAAATTCAAAAAGAAATAAACTACCGTCTCCCTGGCAACAACGCCATTTGATTGAAATGTTTTCTCACGTGTGTTTTTCTATGTTTAAAGTTCCACAATCAAGACGATTTCGCTTGTCGCTAGCCGGATGAATACGAGTCGTCCACTGGGAGATGGTTGTTTCTTTCTAATTGTCTTAACGAGTTAAAACAAGGGTTCAAGAGATCGATTCTACCCTATGTGATGTGAAACTTGATTTTTATGTTTTAGATAACTTGTTACGGTTAGGATTGGTTAGTAGGTTAGAATTATCCTTATGCCGGTGCGTTGTGCCATCATTGAAATGATTGTTGGAATAGTCGGAAGTAATGGGGATTAGGAGGACTTCGGAAGGGTATTTGCGAGTTTAGGTAAAACTTTCCATACGCTAAATCCCTTCCACGTGCCCCTTGTCCATCCGTTCCATGCTCCTATTTCCAACCTTAGGCCTAAACAAGTCATAACAAGTATCTACTTAGGTCAACTATTTATCATGATTAGTGCGCCTAAGGAAGAAGGTTATGGTTGCTAGGTCTAAGTTCATTTTATAGTTGTTTGGCAAAGGGAGGCACAAAAGATTTTTCCATCCCTTATATTGCCCTTTCCTACCCTAATCATGTGAGTAAACTACTCACTCATTATAAAAATAAATAAATACAATCAAAGAGGAGAAAAGAAATGAGAAGAAGGGCAAGAACTAGCTTCTTGGGATCTCATCTAAGCAAGAATCACACTTGAGCATCATAGTTTTGCAAAGGAAAAATAAAAAGAAGAGAAGAAGAAGATCAAATAAAAAACCAACAACTAATTAACAAACATGTAATAAAATTAAGCTAAGAATGTAAAGACAATACAAGAAAATAAAAACACAAGATAAGAAACTCCATCATCTTCTTCATTTATATCCACTCGTCAAAAGCATTCACTAGAAATTTTCATGGCAACAAATGGAGAAGAAGAAGGAGACCAATCTAATTTATCACTAATCCTAGGGAGAAAATATATATCCTTCTTTGCCTCTCAACTGGAGTATTTATAGGCAGTGAAATGAAACCCTATAGGTGTTTTCTGAACCCCTGTACAATGACCAAAAAGCCCATGAAAATTCATCACATTTGGCCACGTAATGGCCGCCGATCCGCCGCATAATGCATCAATATTTCGCTGATCTGTGGCCCTTTTTTGGGATTGATGCTCCATTTTTATTATGGGTTCTCGTGTTTCTCTATTCTTCTGTTTGTTAGGTTCATATTTGTAAAATCCTTCCAAAATAATATCATATTTTCAACAGTCCTAATTGGCAAATCAATTGAATTTTTTGTCTTGATCTCCCTTGAGCTCCACGTTGCCACCTTGATTTTTATGCCGCCTCCTTCATGCTTTGTGCTTGTCCTAAACAAGAATGACCATCGCTTGATCTTGTCCCTTGTACAGGTAAGCAGCACCTGACGGATATGGATGACCGGAACCCGGATTTTATCTGTTTTCGGCAGTTGTCCTGAATTTGTCATAACTGTAAAAAAATTTGCATGGTTTGTGTTGTTCTGGACTGAGTACCTATAACCAGTAATCATGTAGAAAACACGAAACAAAAGTATCTACCTACATGCAATGCGATAAAAAATGGGTGGTATAAAACTGCAAAATTCTGATATGAACAGGACTCCCCGATCCATTGAATATTGGGAACGACAAATTTGTGTACCCTGCTGGATATAGGGGCATGTTTAGTCATCAGGATAAGGTTGACTAGCTATAGGGGCCTCCACATGTGAATTGATTTGCTTGATTTGATCAACAATCAACTTATTCAGAGAATCCCTA
Source organism: Agapanthus africanus (assembly GCA_030015575.1). Taxonomy (NCBI): domain Eukaryota; kingdom Viridiplantae; phylum Streptophyta; class Magnoliopsida; order Asparagales; family Amaryllidaceae; genus Agapanthus; species Agapanthus africanus. The sequence goes on along the minus strand of CM057338.1, from coordinate 820,898,030 downwards.
TCAAGATTGGCAATTTTCGTCGATACCATTGCTAAATCTGATGAGGCTGGCAAAACGATTGCTCGAGCAGGTACTGACGCCACCATTATGGTGTTTGGAGATTCTTGCTCCAAATTTACTTTCTCGATCCTATTTGGTGCAGATGTTGTTCGCGCTTTTATCGTGGGCTGTACCTTCTGTTGGATTTTTGGCGCCGCTTTAGGCAAAGGATTTGGCATGTCCGCTTTCTCTGCAGGAGGATTGAACTTGGCTATCTCTGCCAAGCTCTTAATCTAGGCCATCATAACCTGTAGAGTTGCGGTTAGATTAGTGACCTTTTGCTTCATTTCCTTCAGCTCATGATCTTGATTTGTCCGTGCAACCGGCGGTCCATCAGCTTCATCCTCATCCTCATCACTTTTATCGCTTATCTCGTATAAAGGGTTGTTATTGATATTCTGAGGCAACAGCTCATCATCATTATCATGCACTTCTTTATTAATGTGCATGTCTTGTTCACCTTCCACATGTATGTTTGTGTCACGACCCAAATGTAGAACGTGACCGGCACTTAAATCACGCGACGTCTAAAAGCGTAACGCAATTTAAGTAAGCCGAAACCCAGAATCTAAATTGTAAACAAAGATAAAGAGGTGAAATCTTTGTAAAAATGTTAATTTAAAGAGTAAAAGAGTTATTGGAAAAACATTTTTGAAAACAAGTTAACGCTAAATTTTTCGGCAGCACCTCCTTTGAAATTTTTGATCAAAACCGATACATAAGCAATAATATACAAGCATCCCCACTTGGGAGCATTCTCAATGCCCACTTGGCGAAATACAACCATGCAGTTAAAAATATGATGCCTTAGGTGAAGAATAAAGCAAAGAAAGAAAAGAAAGCAATAATAAAGCATAACCACACAATCGGCTCACATGAGCACGACACCCAGAGTCAAATAATACAAATCTCTCAGTCTCGTCTCAAATTCAAATATATATGTGGTAGATGGAGTACACTAGATACAATGTACAAGTACACAAGATGGCGGACAAAAGAATACTCATAACCCATCTAAGCAAAAGATCATGTCCAAAAGTATAGGTATGCCCCAAGCCGAGACTACACCGAACGATCGACCCTGTAAGAAACTATGGCACAACAGGGGTGAGTTGCCAGTTCGTGAGTAGTAAATAACATTATAAGCGGAAATAGCATGCATGAACGAAACAACGACAATCCTAAATATGAGGTTATAATGATGTATAATGGTACGGATGCGACATATGTGAATAAGCGACATGTAGTAACATGGATGTAGCAGGTATAAAAAAATGAGCATATCATAACAATTCTAATAAGGTAAACACAGAAATGCCATCAATGAATCATCATAAATCCCGTGTCAAATATCGACACGCAAAATCCAATATCTCAGGCGCCATCCCTCGGATCGGCTCTCATATCCATCTGAAAAATATAACTCCGGTCGGTATCCTCCAGATATCCGCCGAGTTTCCATACTATCTCCGGTAAGTAGTACTCTCGGCTAGGCTCAATGCCTTTCTATACGATCTTCTTTCCGCTGAGTACTGTACCGGGTCCACCATGTATCCGTAATCGGTCTCTCCCCTTGCCTCGATTCGGATAATCATACCATGAATACCAGAAAACTCATGGTGGTTGTCAAATCATCATATCCAAGAAAACCGCAGTTTTAAAAATGAATCCAAGTTTTTATAAAACCATCTCTGTGGTTATCAAATTTCATGAAAACAGAAATCTTAAGAAACAATATCGTATGAAGAACGTGGTAATAATGGTAAAAGTATAGAATATCGGCATGATGCATGCTAGTATATAATAAGCAAAGATCTAACTACTAACAGGGATATAATGCAATGCAAGGCGACATGGCAAGTTCTACAATGTACGTGGCATGGCAATTACCAATTGGGGGTGTGTGTACATATGATTCTGTGCACGTGCGGCATAAAACCCATTTGTAATGGTGCAAGTGTCCTAATGAGGGTGTATCAAACTGTAGCAAGTAATTGAGTATATATGATAATGATAATGCAACATATGAATGTGAATAGTGATTATATAACATGAATCTAGACATCGGGCGCTTAACGCCATCCAAAAGATTCCCCTGTAGAAGTTAAATCTACTCATTGGAACGGCCTCGATCTACTTGAAACCCATCACCTCCTTCCCTTTTCTTGCCGCCTCCGAGGTCCCTGCGACCGATCCTAACATCGAATAAAACTTTAGCACGTGAGGGGCTAGAATTCCGATACGACATTTATACATACATAAAAGCGAACTAAACTCTCATAAGTTAACATGTGCGACCTTCGTGTACTATATGTGTGCAACAATCACCTAGGACTACCCCGAATAGCTGTTAACTAACAAAAACACTAAATCGAGAGTCGAGATATCCATATCGTATGTTAAAACATCGCCAAAAGTGAAGTAAAATGGTCCCAGATTTTTGTATTCACAATCTGGGAAGAAATTAAGTATACCAGAGCTCTAGTTTGAGGATTAAAGAGCTCCCAACAAAATCCCACACCCTAATTCCCTGGAAGAACCGCAATTTGTGGTCATTTTGAATATTTTGGTAGCCACAATAAAGTGAAATAGGTCCGGGTTTCTAGGGTGCACTCATGGTCCTATAATAAGCTTCTAGTAATCGCAATTTATCTATGTGATTGATTGATCATTTCTCGATGTGTTGAAAAGTGTTATCACAATCAAAGAATTTATAGCCGCAATCAATAACGGTGTTGTTGTAGTTCGTTATTGAGAATGGGTCGTCCACTGAGATTCGTGTATTTATTCGTTCTAGCTTTAGTTGAGTCAAAAGAAAATTGTAAAGAAAATTTAAGAAAATGAATCAAGATTTATAGGATGAAATATCTTCAAGAAATATCAAGAAAGAGTTTAAGATTTAGTAATCAAGAAAGTGTCCAAAATCATTTTGAGTTATTAAGAAAATGAAGAATAGCTTGTAGGATTCGATAGGAATTAGTAGCAATGATGAATACTAATAATGACTCATCTTATCTATTGATGAATTATAGCTAGAACGATGGCGATGAATGAAGATTAGCGATCTATTGAAGAAACTAGGGTTTCTCCTTCACTATCCCCTGTCTTTTCATTGATCATCATTCAAATCTAGCTTTTAGCAAAGAGAATCATCAATCATTTAATCCCAAATTGCAACGAAATTATCAAGAACGGTGATCTCGTTCCAATTTTGGTCATTGACAATTCTTTTTCCTAAAGTTCATAATTCTCATAAGACTTAAGAAGCGTATAGGATTTCATCACCATTTGTTCTTCCGAATTCCTTCGAATCCTTAACTAGCAGAGATTTCACTCACACATCATGAAAACAAAAGAATCAAGAATTAGAAATTTCATAATGCGAAAATGTAAAGAAAGCGAGAATTAACAATTGTTCACCTTTATTAATCAACTTCTAATTACACATTCCTTCAATCCCAGGTTACAAGAATTGCTCTCGATCGCTCCCTTGAAGAGATAACTATTCCGTCGAATTTCGCTTCGCTCGATCTCCGTGAGACTTGGACCCGTCGAGGATCTCGCGCTCTTGATGATGATCGGATTTGCGTAAAGGATCTTAAATGTCGTCGCTTGATGTTGATCACAACGATTCTTGATTTGGATCTTGATTTGGAATTGAATTGGATTTGGTTTTGGTTTGTGTGCTAGAAATCGACTACTATCAACAACCTTTTTAGTGTAGCCTTAGGTTCCCTTTTATAGCCCTTCACCAATCTTCCACTAGAAAATAGGTTAATCTCCCCCAAGAAGCTAAGTAGTTGTAGGGAAACTTCTAGAATAAGGTAGTTATCAAGCTTCCTCAAGAAGCTAGGCTGTTGTAGGGAAGTTTGAGGAACAAGGTTGTTACAATGGAGCGTCCTCAGCAAGCTAGAACATTACAATGAAGCTTTCTGGAGAATTGTCGTCACCGGAGCCCTAACTCGGCCGCAGATCCGCGGCAGATCGGCCTGACTCGGCCGTGGATCCGCGGCCGTTTGGTGTGTTTGTGGCTTCATTTCTCTGTGGTAGTCTTGTATTGGTCTATGGGTATTCAGGTGATATCTTGAATCTTCTTATCTCTTCTGAATCTCTGCCAAATTTTATCTCTTTGATTTCCTGTATTTTGTTGGCAAATTTGTGATTCCGATATCTGTCCTGAAATAATTTTCTGCACAAAATCTCACTGAAGATTGTTGAGATATACAATATCATGCTTGAAATAATAAACACACAATTTCCTTCCAGAATGTTGATTATAATGTATAACACGTGGTATTTGATATTTTCCAGACGAACTTGTAATACGTGTTATATTTATAACAAACATCCTTAGATGAATAGAAAAGTGAGGAAATTGTTATGTTAAAGATTGCAATATTTTCGACTGAACAAATTCCCCCAAACTTGACTTTGATCATTTCGAGCAAACTTCTTTTATTCAAGAGAAGGAGAAAAAAGAAAAACTAACTAGCACACTTTCGTAGGCAACACGATTGCATTGAGCACGTACAACAAGCCTTTGAAACTCTATGTGTCCCCAGTAGGAGAAGTGTTGTCTCGTGAGGGTTTTCAGAGGATTGCACCCACAAAATCCTATAATAAAAGAAAGACTGTGAAAGTTACATATAAAGATAAGAATTATAAAAGAAAGAACTTGAAAATCAGAGCTTCCAACTACACTAGCTTTTCGGTTGACATGAGCCCTATCTTAATAGTCATGAAAAGATGTTAGAAATCACATCATCCCTCAATAAAACATCGCATTTATTCTTCATCCCTACCTTTCTTCCAAACACCGATCATATACCCCTACGTGTGTGTAAAAGAACATCCCTACACTCGGAGAATTCAATTCAAGTTATCATACTCTTGTCCATCTACCTTAGTACTTTTTAGTCGGTGAATATTTTTAGATGGAATTGCTCACACATTTTTCATGTGACCGTTAATATTTCTTGAGGTACTAACCGACCAATTAATCAATGTGCTCACATATTAGGCGTAATTAATAATTTTCTCGTCTTGCAACACCTAAGGCTTAGCAGTGACTCCCAAACCAGTTGGTCTAAGGCACTAGGTGATGAGGCACTCTAGCTATATATTTTTTTATGCTGCCTTGATGATTACAAAAACAGTGTTCATTTTTCTTCACCATTTTATACTTTTATGCTTCATTTATTATTTTCTTCGTACTTTGGCTTTTAGACAAGAGCATTTCAAGGTATCCTCTACTATCCCGAGTTTCAAGACGTCTGTAAGTGCGTATAGTAGGGTATCAACGTTCAAATGTTTGGCTTCCAGAATAGAAACTATTTTTCAGATTTATTTTTATCCTCAGATTAGTAACTTCCTTCATCTTACTAACCCTTGGGACAATGGCTCATAACTACTTATTACTAGTTTCATCTAAGAAAACATCTAATTTTCTTGGTTTTCTTAAATTCTTTCAATCTTTTAAATGTAATTTTTCACTTTCTAATCTTTTATTATAAAAGAAAAATTTTGAAAATTTTGTGCTTATGCAAAGTGTAATGCAAAGTGATGCGCAAATAAGTACAAACATCCCCCAAACATGTTTACAGCAGTGTCCTCACTGTTGTCGTCTTTTAAAACTCAAAAACCTGTAGACTTTGGAGGATAAGTTATTAACGGGGTACAAGAATGAATGAACGTGAAAATCTTCCCCCAAACTTATTTTTTTATTATTTATTTATGTACAATTTTGCATTTTTTATTATTTATTAAATTTGTTTTTATTTACAAATGATTCACCTCCATTCTAAAAATGAGACAATATTACCGAGACATGGAAGTGAGGTGGAGGAAAATTAGTCATTATAAAGTGGCTCCTGTAAAAACAGAAGCTCCTCTGTGGGGTCAGTGGAAAAATACGGTTTTAATCTATGCCCATTCACTTTGAAAATTGTACCGTTTTTTCTATTTTAATCTATGCCCATTCACTTTGAAAAAGTGAAAATAAGGTTGCGAGGAAAATACGGTTTTAATCTATGCCCATTCACTTTGAAAATTATTAATTACGCCTAATATGTGAAAATTGTCCCGTTGCAAGATAATTCACAAGATCCACAAACCAAGATCCCGTTTTTTCTATTTTCAACTTCTAATATTTGATCAATGAAAGGTAGAGAGAATTGATCTTTCCTCGTTGCGGCATTGAGTTTTCTATAATCAATACATACACGCCACCCAGTTTGAGTGCGTGTCTGGATCAACTCATTAGCCTCATTTGTTATGACCGTGATACCAGACTTCTTAGGGACTACATGAATAGGACTTACCCATTGGCTATCAGAGATTGGGTAAATGATACCACTGTCAAGGCATTTGACAATTTCTTTCTTTACCGCCTCCTTCATGACGAGATTCAACCGTCTTTGTGGTTCTCGGGTTAGCTTGGCTTCATCCATCAAATGTATATGATGTTCAACAATTAAGGGACTAATCCCTTTGATGTCAACCATTGTCCAACCAAATGCTTGCCTATTAGATCTCAAGACCATCAAAAGAGCGTTCTCTTGCTCTAAGGCTAGAGAAGTAGATATGATCACAGGCAAAGACTCATTCTCACCTAAATATGCATATTTAAGATGAGAAGGTAAAAATTTGAGATCTAATGTCGGCGGAGAGACAATAGAAGGTGGGGTAAGTGAATGACATTCGGATTCTTGAAGAAGTTCATAGCCTGCAAAGGATACAGACTCGGAAAGTGTGTCTAACTTTTGTGATGAGTCAGAAGGTTCAAACTCAGGAGTGGACTCGTCAAAGGTGTCCTCACTATGATATGCAAGATCAAACAATGATGTGCTAATGTCGTCGAGATCATCAAAGCAAAGTTCATCAGCCTTGCAGCATTCAGGATCTATCTCGTGGACAAAACAGACATCAAGAATATGAGCAGAGGGTTCAGATGACTGACTTCCAATCTTGTAGATGTTTAGCTCAATTGTCATTTTCCCAAAGGATAGGTTCATAGAACCGTTTCGACAATTAATGATAGCATTGGAAGTGGCTAAGAAGGGTCGACTAAGAATCACCGGAATTTTGTTTCGTGGGTTTGCTACAGGCTGTGTATCTAAAACAATAAAGTCCACAGGGAATATAAATTCCCCGACTTTTATCAACACATCCTCAAGCTCACCCTTAGGTTTGGTGATGGATCGGTCTGCCATTTGGAGAGTACAATGAGCAGGTTTCAACTCTCCAATACCTAACTGCTCGTAGACAGAATATGGAAGCAGGTTAACACTAGCACCAAAGTCGAGTAAATCACGATTGATATTCTTACCCCAATAGAAATAGAGATTGTAGGACATCCAGGGTCCTTATGTTTCTTTGGTAATTGAAGGGTAAAAGCTGTGCTAATATTATTCGTCATGAATACCTTTTTGGGCACTTGAGTCTTCCTCTTCCTAGTGCACAAGTCCTTAAGGATTTTCACATAAGCTGGAACTTATTGTATAGCATCTAGTTGAGCGATATTTATATTAACCTGTTTAAACATTTCCATAATCTTCTCCATTTGTGGACTTGGTTTGTTTCCCCCTTAAACGATTTGGATAAGGAGCTTTAGCAATAAGAGCTGGGTCCAACATTGGAGAAGGTCGTGTGAGTGGAACAGATCCCAGAATTGGAGTGGGGACCGTTTTTGGTTGACTAGAAGAAGTGGGCTGAGGGTTCGAGCCTTGAGGAAAACGGAGAATAGGTTAGCAAGAAGGTGGAGTAGGGTCAGAAGTGGAAGTGGAAGCCGGGGTGTCATTGATAAATTCATCATTATCAATATCAATCTGTTCACCGACTTGATTATTTATCACTCTTATGGATCTCAACATTGTAATGGCATTCACATTGTAGTGTTGTGAGTGTCCAGGATTCGGTAGGGGTTGAGATGGAAGTTTCCCTTTTTCTCTAGCACTCATTTCGGAATTTAATCGTGCAATTTGTGCTTCTATCGATTTAATACTCTCACCGTGGGAGGCGGAGTTCTACTTTATATCATCGATAGAAGACCTTATATCAGCCGACACTTGGATGGAATGTTTCATGAACAAATCCAAGGTTCGTTCGAGTGAAGAGGAATTATCGGTACCGGCCAATTGCAAAGAATTATTGTACGGTGCAGAAGTGTTGGCCGGATTTTGAAAATTTTGTGGTTGGAAGGGGTGCTGACTCAGTTGTTGTGGTTGATGTTGTTGTGGAGGGACCCTTTGAAAGTTATTTTGGTTTGGAACCGTATTTTGAGTTTGGTGTTGGTTCCAAGCAAAATTAGGGTGATTCCTCCAACCCTGATTATAAGTGGAAGAATAAGGATCGTTTCTAGGTCGTTGCTGAAAAGCAGCATTAGTGTGTTCTTGACCTTGAAACGGAGAATTCAAAGGACATTCTTCCGTCAAATGTAATGGATCGGAGCAGCATCCACACACGGTTTTAGGGAGTGTGACCTGGTTTAGGGAGGCTAATAAAAATTTGTGTTCCATAGCTTCAAGTTTCTTTTGCATTGCTGCCATTTCAGCTTTGACTGCTATGGAAACATCAAGTTGATGGATACCACCCCTAGATGATGGTTGACTAACACTCTCCCATTGCAAAGTTTTTTCAGCAAAATCTTCTAAAAATTTCCAAGCTTCACCGTCGTCTTTAGACATGAAATTGCCTTGACACATGGATTCAAGCATCTGCTTTGTTGTTGGATTAATGCCCTCATATATGATTCGACACAGATCCTATTCTATGGATTCCATGATGAGGACATTGGACTAGCAGATCCTTGAATCGTTCAAAACACTTCCAAAATTGTTCATTGGGAAACTGGGTAAATTGATTGATTTCGCTACGGACACGGGCGGTCTTATGATTGGGATAAAATTTCTTAATGAATGCAATGACGAATTCATTCCAGTTTGAAATAGAGTGTGCAGCTGTGTTATAAAGCCATTTTTCGGCTAAATCGCACAAAGTGAATGGGAGAAGACGTAAACGCATAGCATCCACAGAAAGTTATGAAGTGCCCATCATAGCACATACGTTTTTGAATTTTGTGATAAAAACGTATGCGTCTTCAGACTCGAGACCGTGAAATTTAGGTAAAAGATTGATATAATCTGGTTTGATTTCGAAATTATCCCCGTTGGCTGGTGGAATGGAAAGACAAGTAGAAAGAGGACCACGTATAGGGTAGCATCTCTCTTGGAGAGGCATACGCGGTAAATTCTGCGCACCTGCGGGCGGTGGCAAAGTGGTGTTAAAATTTGATGGTGAACCGTCCATCTCGGTGGATGTAGTGTGTGGTGAGGAAAAAGAAGATGTAGAAATACCGACTTCGGAGTCGATAGGCGAAACGCGGACAAGACGGGCATTAGAATCCCGTGTCCAGCCGAGCATGCACTAAACGGTTTAGCACAAGTGGCAGCGTTGGTGATAATTAGAGAAAATGATTTGGTTTGGTTTTTGGTTTGTTTTGAAAAAGACGGATTTTAGAAAAATCACACAAAAAATGCACAATCAACCCTAGATCTACGGTCACCTAGGTCAAGTCACTAGACCGCTCCTAAATTTCCAGAAAAAAATCGCAGGATAAATCCTCTACTATCTCTTTATCCCTCATGTGGCCAGGTAAGTGCCAGGTAAGTGGGAGGTATCCGCTACGTAAGTAGCGGGCCTAATTAAGTAACCACTTGCCTTAGACACACTTGCCTTAGACACCACAAAAGAAATGCGGATAAGCAATAAATTACCCACGACCTTCTTCTGTCCTAATTGAGCGCGACGGTCCCTAGATTCTTGTCTAGATATTTTTTAGTTAATGAAGGATGATGCAGATGCTAGTTTTGTGATTTTTGGGGCTTAGGAAGGGTAATGAAATCCCCACCTAATCTGAATTTGGTCTTTGCCCCTTAATTTCCGTATTACAATATGCAAAAACAACCAATATCAAAACACGCAACAAATGTTTTTTAAGCGCAGCGAATTTTTGCAAAGAATCCTGCAGAAAAGTTGTTATTGGACAGATCAGAGAAGAGATAAGAAAGTAGAGAATATACCAGAGAATTCTGGAGCCCTAAATCGTCAAAAAAGTCATGGTTCCGCCGCTAATACCTGCATTTTTCCGTGGTTCTGCGGTTGATTGAACTGTTCTTTGAACGAAATTTTGTACTGCTGCTCCCTTTGCTCCTCTGTCCTAGATGAAATGATCTGAATAATTTTCTCACTGCTGCAGTGATTCCAGATTCCCTTGCAAAATTCACAACTAATCGTTAAGCACACGATGCGATTTTGATTTGAATTTTTGATGGAATAATAATATTTCAACTCAAATAGCAAGAACGAACAAATTACGCACAGATCCCCGGCAACGGCGCTATTTGATTGATCGTTTCTCGATGTGTTGAAAAGTGTTATCACAATCAAAGAATTTATAGCCGCAATCAATAACGGTGTTGTTGTAGTTCGTTAATGAGAACGGGTCGTCCACTGAGATTCGTGTATTTATTCGTTCTAGCTTTAGTTGAGTCAAAAGAAAATAGTAAAGAAAATTTAAGAAAATGAATCAAGATTTATAGGATGAAATACCTTCAAGAAATATCAAGAAAGAGTTTAAGATTTAGTAATCAAGAAAGTGTCCAAAATCAATTTGAGTTATCAAGAAAATGAAGAATAGCTTGTAGAATTCGATAGGAATTAGTAGCAATGATGAAAACTAATAATGACTCATCTTATCAATTGATGAATTATAGCTAGAACGATGGCGATGAATGAATATTAGGGATCTATTGAAGAAACTAGGATTTCTCTTTCACTATCCCTTGTCTTTTCATTGATCATCATTCAAATCTAGCCTTTAGCAAAGAGAATCATCAATCATTTAATCCCAAATTGCAACGAAATTATCAAGAACGGTGATCTCGTTCCAATTTTGGTCATTGACAATTCTTTTTCCTAAAGTTCATAATTCTCATAAAACTTAAGAAGCGTATAGGATTTCATCACCATTTGTTCTTCCGAATTCCTTCGAATCCTTAACAAGCGGAGATTTCACTCACGCATCATAAAAACAAAAGAATCAAGAATTAGAAATTTCATAATGTGAAAATGTAAAGAAAGCGAGAATTAACAATTGTTCACCTTTATTAATCAACTTCAAATTACACATTCTTTCAATCCGAGGTTACAAGAATTGCTCTCGATCGCTCCTTTGAAGAGGTAACTATTCCGTCGAATTTCGCTTCGCTCGATCTCCGTGAGACTTGGACCTGTCGAGGATCTCGCACTCTTGATGATGATCGGATTTGCGTAAAGGATCTTGAATGTCGTCGCTTGATGTTGTTCTCAACGATTCTTGATTTGGATCTTGATTTGGAATTGAATTGGATTTGGTTTTGGTTTGTGTGCTAGAAATCGACTACTATCAACAACCTTTTTAGTGTAGCCTCAGGTTCCCTTTTATAGCCCTTCACCAATCTTCCACTAGAAAATAGGTTAATATTCCCCCAAGAAGCTAGATAGTTGTAGGGAAACTTCTAGAATAAGGTAGTTATCAAGCTTCCTCAAGAAGCTAGGCTGTTGTAGGGAAGTTTGAGGAACAAGGTTGTTACAATGGAGCGTCCTCAGCAAGCTAGAACATTACAATGAAGCTTTCTGGAGAATTGTCGTCACCGGAGCCCTAACTCGGCCGCGGATCCGCGGCAGATCGGCCTGACTCGGCCGCGGATCCGCGGCCGTTTGGTGTGTTTGTGGCTTCGTTTCTCTGTTGTAGTCTTGTATTGGTCTATGGGTATTCAGGTGATATCTGGAATCTTCTTATCTCTTCTGAATCTCTGGCAGATTTTATCTCTTTGATTTCCTGTATTTTGTCGGTAAATTTGCGATTCCGATATCTGTCCTGAAATAATTTTCTGCACAAAATCTCACTGAAGATTGTTGAGATATACAATAACATGCTTGAAATAATAAACACACAATTTCCTTCCATAATGTTGATTATAATGTATAACACGTGGTATTTGATATTTTCCAGACTAACTTGTAATACGTGTGTTCATACCAGAATATTGCATTTAATACAGCCCATTCTTATGCTCGTTTGTTTATAGGCAGGTGCTTTTGATCCGTGTTTGCTACATATTTACAGGTTACAGGTTCATAGTCCAAATTGACGCAAATCATACAAATTCTCCGCAGTTACGCCAAAATCCAGAACATCTGTCACCGACAGATAAAAGCCGGGTTCTGGTCATCCGTATCCATCCAGTGCCGCTTACCAGTTCAAGAGACAAGACCAAAGACAGTGGTCACTCGTGTCTCGAACAAGCACAGAGAACGAGAGGGGCAGCACAAGATTCAATGGGTGCGTGGAGCTCGAGGGAGATAATGTCAAATGAATTAAAAGTAAAGCCATTTTGGACTGTTGCAAATCTGAAGAAACTTTGGAAGCATTTTGCAATTTGGGACATGTAGAACAACATAAGATAGCAACACAAGGAATCCCAGAAAATACGATACCCCAATTCCACAAAACCGCGGCGGAACCGCCGCCAAATGTGGGTTTTCGCGGCGGTTTTGCCGCGGTTTCGTGTCATCATCAGACCAAACTTTAGGGTTATTTTGGTCATTGTATTTGGGCTTAGAATTTAGCCCTAGGGTTTCAGCTCTCTGCCTATAAATAGCCTAGTTTTGTGCCAAGTAATGATGCTTCTTTTTGTTAGGATTTAGTTTTGGTTAGCTTTCTTCTTCTTCTTCTTCTTCTTCTTCTTCTTCTTGTATTCTCCATTAAAGTGTAAGTGAGAGCTTGAGTGGATGATGAAATGAAGATGAGGGTTTTTATTTAACTTGTATTTTTTAATTCTTGCAATGTATTTTAATTCCTAAGTGTAATTTTATTATTGTTGTTATAGTAGTTGTTGTTATTTCTTTGCTTGTTCTCTTTTCCTTTCTTCTTATCCGTATTATTTCCAAGTGATGATACTTGACGGAGTTCCTTACTTAAGTGAGGACCCAAGAGTTAGCTTGTAAAACCGTATTTTCCTTTTCCTTCTTTTCTTCCTTCTTGTTTTGTTTTTCTTTTCATTTATAATGTGTGAATAATTTCACACTTGTTAAGGCTAAAGAAGGTGGTATGAGGGACGGAAAAATCCCTTGTGCTTCTCTTCGCCAATCATCTTGAAATGAACCCCGACCAACAACCCCCTCACTTAGGCACGCTATACGTGACATATAGCCGCGACCTAAGTCGAGAAGTCCTTTAAGCACACTACAACGTGACATGTAGTTGTGACTTAATTGGATACATGGTTACGGGTGTTTGGCCGAGGGTTGGGATAAGCGTATTTAGCGGACGGACAGGGGGCACTAGGAATGGATTTGGCGTTGGAAAACTCGCTTAAACTCGCAAATCTCATTCCTATGTCCTCCTAATCCCCGCTACTTTCGATTATCCCAACATCGTTTTAAGAATGGAAAAAGATAAGCACAAGACTAATTCTAACTCTACTAACCAGCCTTAACCTTAACAAGCTTACTTGAACATAAATACGAACACTTAGGATAGAATTGAACACATATATACATTCTTTATTGACTCGTCTAATACTCGAACGGACATACTACCATCTCCCTGTGAATCGACCCGTGCTCAACCGGCTAGCTGCAAAGCGACACCGTCCTTGATCGCGGTTAACTTTAGAATTTTGAATACGCGACACGCCAAAAGCGTGCGATCAAATGGTGTCGTTGCCGGGGAAACGGTAACGTATTTTCTTTCTTGTTATTCGGGTTAATATATTTTTTTGCGTATATTAAAAAATAAATATAATAATAAAAAAAAACTTTTTGTTATTTTTGATATTTTTTGTGTGCAAGTGTGCAGGCTATCTGGAACAAGTACAGTAATCAAATAAGAAAACAGAGCATTTTATTTTGGATTAGAGAATAAAGGGAGTGCAGTGACCAAGAACGAAGCGCCAACTCTATAGTTTGACCGCGGAACCGCGGTCAAAGCTTGGATTTCGCGGCGGTTCTGCGGTTCCATTGAGGCTCCTGAGCCGCAATTTTTTTCACCCTTTTCTCTTTCCTTTTATCTCCTCTATGAACTCCACTGAATTGTATTTTCTGCAGGTTTCTTTGCACAGATTGTTCAGCCGGCAAATAATTTTTTTTTTGTTGTTTTAGATTTTGTTTGTTTATACGCTTTGCATATAATAATACGGACATTAAGGGGCTTGAACACCAATTAAGATTGGATGGGGATTTTATCACCTTTTCTAAGACCCCACAAATCACAAAAAGCATACGCATTACCTCGAGTTAATAAAAAAAATATCTAGACTAAACCTATAAGGACTTGTCGCGCTCATTTAGGACAAGTAAAGGTTGCGGGGAATCGGTCGTTCATCTAAACTTGACTTTGCGGTGCCTAGGCTAGACAAGTGAGGAGGTAATTTTAAAAGGCCCGTCTCATTGTGATTCGTGAGCGGAACTTTCCTTGCCTCACTTGTGCTTACGTGGCCACAATTGGCAGTGAAGAGGCGATTCGAGTGTTATCCTGCAACATGTCGCTTGGAAGTTTAGGAGCGGTCTAGTTGGACTTGGAAGCCCCTAGCTCTAGGTGTTGTTTATGCATTTTGTGATTGTGATTATACTTGTATAAAGTTTAGTCCCATAATTCCGTATTCTTTCAAAAAACCAAACTAACAATTTCGAAAACTGCTTTAAAAAAAATAATAATTAAAAATTAAAAATTAAAAAAAAATTAAAAAATTTTCAACTTCATCCTCTCCTTCCCTTCATATCGTGGGTACTCCACCCAGAAAACTCTTGCCGAACTCTAGTACCCACAACCAGGCATTACTTCATACGGTTCTTGCTTTGGTCGAACTTCGAACGATCCTTCCATGCCCAAAATTTCTTTGAAAGATCGGATAGACGCGTCGAAGACAAACAATTGGACTCCGCAATCCACTTTGTATCAACTGTTTCAACCTACCCCACCTTCTTACGTTGATACCCCTTTTGAGAGTCCTGTTGAACTCCAAGACCAATGTCCATTGCTGACCTAATCGAACAATCCCATAGCCGATCTTTCACTCCTTTCACCACTTCAAATTCTTTTGATCAACAATTCCAACCACCTTCTTATCATAACGTTGATCTTAACCCTGTCCAACCATTCAATTCCTATCCATCCTACCTAACTTTTGCACCTTCCCTAGACATTGCTTCTGAACAGCCATTTGGGAGTTTCCAGTATCCAAACAACTTTGAATCTTTTACTGAAATCCCTTCACAACCAATGTCTAGAATAAAATAGTCATTGGAAGACTTTCGGGTAGCGGCGTACCAACAGATGATGGATTTGAATGCGTCCATGGCCGCCCTCATACAACCTAGTGACCCGGTAGCTAGTTTTCAACTAGCTCCAAATTTTCCAATGTATGATGAGCCGGTAGGTCAGGTTGAGAATTTGAGTGGAGAGAGTGAGTTGTACACCCTTCCAAATCAAACCTACCCATTGCAAATTGAATCCCACAACTCCGGTTTTGAATGTCTATCAAGTGTCCCAAATGATTTACCAATTGAAAATAGAATGTTTAATGAGTTGTGCGACTTTGTAGTGTTTGATTTACCCGATTGTGAAGGGTCCATTCCAAGTGAAACCAATCCTAAACCTTTTGACCTCTACACCTCTATCCTAGAACCACAATTGATTGAAATCCATGCTTTTGTTGAGGTGTCTGAGAAAATTGATTTTCATTTGATTCAGGATATTGACGCTAGGAATATTTTGGATGATGAACCCACAGGTTTGGATGAGTTTGTCTCTCCAATTCGTCATGTCCTTTCACTTCCGTGTGAACATCATCCCGAGTCATTAACTGTTTTTCCCGAACTTCATATGCGTCTAGATATTGATGATAAAAGCATGTATGAGCTTAATTTTGAGGAGAATATTGAGGAATTTTTTTAGGATGAACCAGTTTTGCTTGACAGTGTACACCCTCCTGAACCTTTAGGAAGGGGGATTTTTAGGAAGGGGGATTTTATCACCCTTCCTAAGACCCCACAAATCACAAAAAGCATACGCATTACCTGGAGTTAATAAAAAAAATATCTAGACCAAACCTATAAGGACTTGTCGCGCTCATTTAGGAAAAGTGAAGGTTGCGGGGAATAGGTCGTTTATCTAAACTTGACTTTGTGGTGCCAAGGCTAGACAAGTGAGGAGGTAATTTTAAAAGGCCCGTCTCACGGTGATTCGTGAGCGGAACCCTCCTTACCTCACTTGTGGTTACCTGGCCACAATTGACAGTGAAGAGGCGATTAGAGGGTTATCCTGCAACATGTCGCTTGGAAGTCTAGGAGCGGTCTAGTGGGACTTTGAAGACTCTAGCTCTAGGTGTTGTTTATGCATTTTGTAATTGTGATTATACTTGTATAAAGTTTAGTCCCATAATTCCGTATTCTTTCAAAAAACCAAATAAACAATTTCGAAAACTGCTAAAAAAAATTAAAAATTAAAAATTAAAAATTAAAAAAAAAATTAAAAATTAAAAAAAAAATTAAAAATTTTCCACTTCTTCCTCTCCGTCTCTTCATATCATGGGTACTCCACCCAGAAAAACTCTTGCCGAACTCTGGTACCCACAACCATACATTATTTCATAAGGTTCTTACTTTGGTCGAACTTCGAACGATCCCTCCATGCCCAAAATTTCTTTGAAAGATCGGATAGTCGCGTCTAGGACAAACAATTGGACTCCGCAATCCACTTTGTATCAACCGTTTCAACCTACCCCACCTTCTTACGTTGATAACCCTTTTGAGAGTCTTGTTGCAACTCCAAGACCAATGTCCATTGCTGACTGAATCGAACAATCCCGTAGCCGATCTTTCACT
Organism: Agapanthus africanus; assembly: GCA_030015575.1. Lineage (NCBI taxonomy): Eukaryota > Viridiplantae > Streptophyta > Magnoliopsida > Asparagales > Amaryllidaceae > Agapanthus > Agapanthus africanus. The sequence continues at coordinate 820,881,065 of CM057338.1, read as the reverse complement.
CCTTTCACCACTTCAAATTCTTTTGATCAACAGTTCCAACCACCTTCTTATCATAAAGTTGATCTTAACCCTGTCCAACCATTCAATTCTTATCCATCCTACCCAACTTTTGCACCTTCCCTAGACATTGCTTCTGAACAGCCATTTGGGAGTTTCCAGTATCCAAACAATTTTGAATCTTTTACTGAAACCCTTCACAACCAATGTCTAGTCTAGAACGGTCATTGGAAGACTTTCGGGTAGCGTCGTACCAACAGATGATGGATTTGAATGCGTCCATGGCCGCCCTCATACAACCTACTGACCCGGTAGCGAGTTTTCAACTAGCTCTAAAATTTTCAATGTATGATGAGGCGGTAGGTTAGGTTGAGAATTTGAGTGGAGAGAGTGAGCTGTACACCCTTCCAAATCAAACCTACCCATTGCAAATTGAATCCCACAACTCCGGTTTTGAATGTCTATCAAGTGTCCCAAATGATTTACCAATTGAAGATAGAATTAATGAGTTGTGCGACTTTGTAGTGTTTGATTTACCCGATTGTGAAGTGTCCATTCCAAGTGAAACAAATCCTAAACCTTTTGACCTCTACACCTCTATCCTAGAACCACAATTGATTGAAATCCATGCTTTTGATGAGGTGTCTGAGAAAATTGATTTTCACTTGATTGAGGATATTGACGCTAGGAATATTTTGGATGATGAACCCATGGCTTTGGATGAGTTTGTCTCTCCAATTCATCATGTCCTTTCACTTCCGTGTGGACATCATCCCGAGTCATTAACTGTTTTTCTCGAACTTCATATGCGTCTAGATATTGATGATAAAAGCATGGATGAGCTTAATTTTGAGGAGAATATTGAGGAAATTTTTTAGCATGAACCAGTTTTGCTTGATGAGTCAGATTTTCCAATTCATCCTATCCCGTTCATTGACTGTGTACACCCTCCTGAACCATTAGGAATGGGGACTTTTAGGAAGGGGGATTTTATCACCCTTCCAAAGACCCCACAAATCACAAAAAACATACGCATTACCTCGTGTTAATAAAAAAATATCTAGACCAAACCTATAAGGACTTGTCGCGCTCATTTAGGACAAGTGAAGGTTGCGGGGAATCGGTCGTTTATCTAAACTTGACTTTGTGGTGTCTAGGCTAGACAAGTGAGGAGGTAATTTTAAAAGGCCCATCTCACGGTGATTCGTGACCGGAACCCTCCTTACCTCACTTGTGCTTACCTGGCCACAATTGGCAGTGAAGAGGCGATTCGAGGGTTATCCTGCAACATGTCGCTTGGAAGTCTAGGAGCGGTCTAGTTGGACTTTGAAGACTCTAGCTCTAGGTGTTGTTTATGCATTTTGTGATTTTGATTATACTTGTATAAAGTTTAGTCCCATAATTCCGTATTCTTTCAAAAAACCAAACAAACAATTTCGAAAACTGCTAAAAAAAATTTTAAAAAAATTTTAAAAAAAATTTAAAAATTTTCCACTTCTTCCTCTCCGACTCTTCATATCATGGGTACTCCACCCAGAAAAACTCTTGCCGAACTCTGGTACCCGCTACCAGACATTATTTCATACGGTTCTTGCTTTGGTCGAACTTCGAACGATCCCTCCATGCCCAAAATTTCTTTGAAAGATCGGATAGACGCGTCTAGGACAAATAATTGAACTCCGCAATCCACTTTGGATCAACCGTTTCAACCTACCCCACCTTCTTACGTTGATACCACTTTTGAGAGTCCTGTTGCAACTCTAAGACCAATGTCCATTGCTGACCGAATCGAACAATCCCGTAGCCGATCTTTCACTCCTTTCACCACTTCAAATTATTTTGATCAACAGTTCCAACCACCTACTTATCATAACGTTGATCTTAACCGTATCCCACCATTCAATTCCTATCCATCCTACCCAACTTTTGCACCTTCCCTAGACATTGCTTCTGAAAAGCCAACTAGGATTTCCAGTATCCAAACAACTTTGAATGTTTTACTGAAACCCTTCACAACCAATGTCTAGTCTAGAACAATCATTGGAAGACTTTCGGGTAGCGTCGTTCCAACAGATGATGGATTTGAATGCGTCCATAGCCGCTCTCATACAACCTAGTGACCTGGTAGCTAGTTTTCAACTAGCTCCAAATTTTTCAATGTATGATGAGGCGGTAGGTCAGGTTGAGAATTTGAGTGGAGAGAGTGGGCTGTACACCCTTCCAAATCAAACCTACCCATTGCAAATTGAATCCCACAACTCCGGTTTTGAATGTCTATCAAGTTTCCCAAATGATTTACCAATTAAAGATAGAATGTTTAAGGAGGTGTGCGACTTTGTAGTGTTTGATTTACCCGATTGTGAAAGGTCCATTCTAAGTGAAACCAATCCTAAACCTTTTGACCTCTACACCTCTGTCCTAGAACCCCAATTGATTGAAATCCATGCTTTTGATGAGGTGTCTGAGAAAATTGATTTTCACTTGATTGAGGATATTGACGCTAGGAATATTTTGGATGATGAACCCATAGTTTTGGATGAGTTTGTCTCTCCAATTCATCATGTCCTTTCACTTCCGTGCGGACATCACCCCGAGTCATTAACCGTTTTTCCCGAACTTCATATGCGTCTAGATATTGATGATAAAAGCATGGATGAGCTTAATTTTGAGGAGAATATTGAGGAAATTTTTTAGGATGACCCATTTTTTCTTGATGAGTCGGATTTTCCAATTCATCCTATCCCTTTCATTGACTGTTTACACCCTCCTGAACCTTTAGGAAGGGGGATTTTTAGGAAGGGGGATTTTATCACCCTTCCTAAGACCCCACAAATCACAAAAAGCATACGCATTACCTGGAGTTAATAAAAAAATATCTAGATCAAACCTATAAGGACTTGTCGCGCTCATTTAGGACAAGTGAAGGTTGCGGAGAATCGGTCGTTTATCTAAACTTGACTTTGTGGTGCCTAGGCTAAACAAGTGAGGAGGTAATTTTAAAAGGCCCGTCTCACGTTGATTCGTGAGTGGAACCCTCCTTACCTCACATGAGCTTACCTGGCCACAATTGGCAGTGAAGAGGCGATTCGAGGGTTATCCAGCAACATGTCGCTTGGAAGTCTAGGAGCGGTCTAGTTAGACTTTGAAGACTCTAGCTCTAGGTGTTGTTTATGCATTTTGTGATTTTGATTATACTTGTATAAAGTTTAGTCCCATAATTCCGTATTCTTTCAAAAAACCAAACAAACAATTTCGAAAACTGCTAAAAAAATATAAATTATAAATTATAAATTAAAAAAAAATTAAAAAATTTCCACTTCTTCCTCTCCGTCTCATCATATCATGGGTACTCCACCCAGAAAAACTCTTGCCGAACTCTGGTACCCACAACCAGACATTATTTCATACAGTTCTTGCCTTGGTCGAACTTCGAACGATCCCTCCATGCCCAAAATTTCTTTGAAAGATCGGATAGACGCGTCTAAGACAAACAATTGGACTCTGCAATCCACTTTGAATCAACCGTTTCAACCTACCCCACCATCTTACGTTGATACCCCCTTTGAGAGTCCTGTTGCAACTCCATGACCAATGTCCACTGCTGACCGAATCGAACAATCCCGTAGCCGATCTTTCACTCCTTTCACCACTTCAAATTCTTTTGATCAACAGTTCCAACCACCTTCTTATCATAACGTTGATCTTAACCCTGTCCAACCATTCAATTCCTATCCATCTTACCCAACTTTTGCACCTTCCCTAGACATTGCTTCTGAACAGCCATTTGGGAGTTTCCAAACAACTTTGAATCTTTTAGTGAAACCCTTCACAACCAATGTCTAGTCTAGAACAGTCAATGGAAGACTTTCGGGTAGCGTCGTACCAACAGATAATGGATTTGAATGCGTCCATGGCCGCCCTCATACAACCTAGTGACCCGGTAGCTAGTTTTCAACTAGCTCCAAATTTTTCAATGTATGATGAGGCGGTAGGTCAGGTTGAGAATTTGAGTGGTGAGAGTGAGCTGTACACCCTTCCAAATCAAACCTACCTATTGCAAATTAAATCCCACAACTCCGGTTTTGAATGTCTATCAAGTGTCCCAAATGATTTACCAATTAAAGATAGAATGTTTAATGAGTTGTGCGAATTTGTAGTATTTGATTTACCCGATTGTGAAGGGTCCATTCCAAGTGAAACCAATCCTAAACCTTTTGACCGCTACACCTCTATCCTAGAACCACAATTGATTGAAATCCATGCTTTTGATGAGGTGTTTGAGAAATTGATTTTCACTTGATTGAGGATATTGACGCTAGGAATGTTTTGGATGATAAACCCACAGTTTTTGATGAGTTTGTCTCTCCAATTCATCATGTCCTTTCACTTCCGTGTGGAAATCATCCCGAGTCATTAACTGTTTTTCCCGAACTTCATATGCGTCTAGATATTGATGATAAAAGCATGGATGAGCTTAATTTTGAGGAGAATATTGAGGAAATTTTTTAGGATGAACCAGTTTTGCTTGATGAGTCGGATTTTCTAATTCATCCTATCCCTTTCATTGACAGTGTACACCCTCCTGAACCTTTAGGAAGGGGGATTTTTAGGAAGGGGGATTTTATCACCCTTCCTAAGACCCCACAAATCACAAAAAGCATACGCATTGCCTGGAGTTAATAAAAAATTATCTAGATCAAACCTATAAGAACTTGTCGCGCTCATTTAGGACAAGTGAAGGTCGCGGGGAATCAGTCGTTTATCTAAACTTGACTTTGTGGTGCCTAGGCTAGACAAGTGAGGAGGTAATTTTAAAAGGCCCGTCTCATGGTGATTCGTGAGCGGAACCCTCCTTACCTCACTTGTGCTTAGCTGGCCATAATTGGCAGTGAAGAGGCGATTCGAGGGTTATCCTGCAACATGTCGCTTGGAAGTCTAGGAGCGGTCTAGTTGGACTTTGAAGACTCTAGCTCTAGGTGTTGTTTATGCATTTTGTGATTGTGATTATACTTGTATAAAGTTTAGTCCCATAATTCCGTATTCTTTCAAAAAACCAAACAAACCATTTCGAAAACTGCTAAAATAAATTAAAAATTAAAAATTAAAAATTTTCCACTTCTTCCTCTCCGTCTTTTCATATCATGGGTACTCCACCCAGAAAAACTCTTGCCGAACTCTGGTACCCACAACCAGACATTATTTCATAAGGTTCTTTCTTTGGTCGAACTTCGAACGATCCCTCCATGCCCAAAATTTCTTTGAAAGATCGGATAGACGCGTCTAGGACAAACAATTGGACTCCGCAATCTACTTTGTATCAACCGTTTCAACCTACCCCACCTTCTTACGTTGATACCCCTTTTGAGAGTCCTGTTGCAACTCCAAGACCAATGTCCATTGCTGACCGAATCGAATAATCCCGTAGCCGATCTTTCACTCTTTTCACCACTTCAAATTATTTTGATCAACAGTTCCAACCACCTTCTTATCATAACGTTGATCTTAACCCTGTCCAACCATTCAATTCATATCCATCCTACCCAACTTTTGCACCTTCCCTAGACATTGCTTCTGAACAGCCATTTGGGTGTTTCCAGTATCCAAACAACTTTGAATCTTTTACTGAAACCCATCACAACCAATGTATAGTCTAGAACAGTCATTGGAAGACTTTCGGGTAGCGTCGTACCAACAGATGATGGATTTGAATGCGTCCATGGCCGCCCTCATACAACCTAGTGACCCGGTAGCTAGTTTTCAACTAGCTCCAAATTTTTCAATGTATGATGAGGCGGTAGGTCAGGTTGAGAATTTGAGTGGAGAGAGTGAGCTATACACCCTTTCAAATCAAACCAACCCATTGCAAATTGAATCCCACAACTCCGGTTTTGAATGTCTATCAAGTGTCCCAAATGATTTACCAATTGAAGATAGAATGTTTAATGAGCTGTGTGACTTTATAGTGTTTGATTTACCCGATTGTGAAGGGTCCATTCCAAGTGAAACCAATCCTAAACCTTTTGACCTCTACACCTCTATCCTAGAACCACAATTGATTGAAATCCATGCTTTTGATGAGGTGTCTAAGAAAATAGATTTTCACTTGATTGAGGATATTGACGCTAGGAATATTTTGGATGATGAACCCACAGCTTTGGATGAGTTTGTCTCTCCAATTCATCATGTCCTTTCACTTCCGTGTGGACATCATCCCGAGTCATTAACTGTTTTTCCCGAACTTCATATGCGTCTAGATATTGATGATAAAAGCGTGGATGAGCTTAATTTTGAGGAGAATATTGAGGAAATTTTTTAAGATGAACAAGTTTTGCTTGATGAGTCGGATTTTCCAATTCATCCTATCTCTTTCATTGACTGTGTACACCCTCCTGAACCATTAGGAAGGGGGACTTTTAGGAAGGGGGATTTTATCACCCTTCCTAAGACCCCACAAATCACAAAAAGTATACGCATTACCTGGAGTTAATAAAAAAATATCTAGACCAAACCTATAAGGACTTGTCGCGCTCATTTAGGACAAGTGAAGGTTGTGGGGAATCGGTCGTTTATCTAAACTTGACTTCGTGGTGCCTAGGCTAGACAAGTGAGGAGGTAATTTTAAAAGGCCCGTCTCACGGTGATTCGTGAGTGGAACCCTCCTTACCTCACTTGTGTTTACCTGGCCGCAATTGGCAGTGAAGAGGCGATTCGAGGGTTATCCTGCAACATATCGCTTGGAAGTCTAGGAGCGGTCTAGTTGGACTTTGAAGACTCTAGCTCTAGGTGTTGTTTATGCATTTTGTGATTATGATTATACTTGTATAAAGTTTAGTCCCATAATTCCATATTCTTTCAAAAAACCAAACAAACAATTTCGAAAACTGCTAAAAAAATAAAAATCAAAAATTAAAAATTAAAAAAAATTTAAAAATTTTCCACTTCTTCCTCTCCGTCTCTTCATATCATGGGTACTCCACCCAGAAAAACTCTTGCCGAACTCTGGTACCCACAACCAGACATTATTTCATGCGGTTCTTGCTTTGGTCGAACATCCAACGATCCCTCCATGCTAAAAATTTCTTTGAAAGATCGGATAGACGCGTCTAGGACAAACAATTGGACTCCGCAATCCACTTTGTATCAACCAATTCAACCTACCCCACCTTCTTACGTTGATACCCCTTTTGAGAGTCCTGTTGCAACTCCAAGACCAATGTCCATTGCTGACCGAATCGAACAATCCCGTAAACGATCTTTCACTCCTTTCACCACTTCAAATTCTTTTGATCAACAGTTCCAACCACCTTCTTATCATAACGTTGATCTTAACCCTGTCCAACCATTCAATTCCTATCCATCCTACCTAACTTTTGCACCTTTCCTAGACATTGCTTCTGAACAGCCATTTAGGAGTTTCCAGTATCCAAACAACTCTGAATCTTTTACTGAAACCCTTCACAACCAATGTCTAGTGTAGAACAGTCATTGGAAGACTTTTGGGTAGCGTCGTACCAACAGATGATGAATTTGAATGCGTCCATGGCCGCCCTCATACAACCTATTGACCCGGTAGCTAGTTTTCAACTAGCTCCAATTTTTTCAATATATGATGAGGCGGTAGGTCAGGTTGAGAATTTTAGTGGAGAGAGTGAGCTGTACACCCTTCCCAATCAAACCTACCCATTGCAAATTGAATCCCACAACTCCGGTTTTGAATGTCTATCAAGTGTCCCAAATGATTTACCAATTGAAGATAGAATGTTTAATGAGTTGTGCAACTTTGTAGTGTTTGATTTACCCGATTGTGAAGGGTCCATTCCAAGTGAAACCAATCCTAAACCTTTTGACCTCTACAGCTCTATCCTAGAACCACAATTGATTGAAATCCATGCTTTTGATGAGGTGTCTGAAAAAATTGATTTTCACTTGATTGAGGATATTGACACTAGGAATATTTTGGATGATGAACCCACAACTTTGGATGAGTTTGTCTCTCCAATTCATCATGTCCTTTCACTTCCGTGTGTACATCATCCCGAGTCATTAACAGTTTTTCCCGAACTTCATATGCGTCTAGATATTGATGATAAAAGCATGGATGAGCTTAATTTTGAGGAGAATATTGAGAAATTTTTTTAGGATGAACCAGTTTTGCTTGATGAGTCGGATTTTCCAATTCATCATATCCCTTTCATTGACTGTGTACACCCTCCTAAACCTTTAGGAAGGGGGATTTTTAGGAAGGGGGATTTTATCACCCTTTCTAAGACCCCATAAATCACTAAAAGCATACGCATTACCAGGAGTTAATAAAAAAAAATCTAGACCAAACCTATAAGGACTTGTCGCGCTCATTTTGGACAAGTGAAGGTTGTGGGGAATCGGTCGTTTATCTAAACTTGACTTCGTGGTGCATAGGCTAGACAAGTGAGGAGGTAATTTGAAAAGGCCCGTCTCACGGTGATTCGTGAGCGGAACCCTCCTTACCTCACTTGTGCTTACCTGGCCACAATTGGCAGTGAAGAGGCGATTCGAGGGTTAACCTGCAACATGTCGCTTGGAAGTCTAGGAGGGGTCTAGTTGGACTTTGAAAACTCTAGCTCTAGGTGTTGTTTATGCGTTTTGTGATTGTGATTATACTTGTATAAAGTTTAGTCCCATAATTCCATATTCTTTCAAAAAACCAAACAAACAATTTCGAAAACCGCTAAAAATAAAATAAAAATTAAAAATTAAAACAAAAATTTAAAAATTTTCCACTACTTCCTCTCCGTCTCTTCATATCATAGGTACTCTACCCAGAAAAACTCTTGCCGAACTCTGGTACCCACAATCAGACATTATTTCATACGGTTCTTGCTTTGGTCGAACTTCGAAAGATCCCTCCATGCCCAAAATTTCTTTGAAAGATCGGATAGACGCGTCTAGGACAAACAATTGGACTCTGCAATCCACTTTGTATCAACCGTTTCAACCTACCGCGCCTTCTTACGTTGATACCCCTTTTGAGAGTCCTGTTGCAACTCCAAGACCAATGTCCATTGCTGACCGTATCGAACAATCCCGTAGCCGATCTTTCACTCCTTTCACCACTTCAAATTCTTTTGATCAACAGTTCCAACCACCTTCTTATCATAACGTTGATCTTAACCCTGTCCAACCATTCAATTCCTATCCATCCTACCCAACTTTTTCACCTTTCCTAGACATTGCTTCTGAACAGCCATTTGGGAGTTTCCAGTATCCAAACAACTCTGAATCTTTTAATGAAACCCTTCACAACCAATTTCTAGTCTAGAATAGTCATTGGAAGACTTTCGGTTAGCGTCGTACCAACAGATGATGGATTTGAATGCGTCCATGGCCGCCCTCATACAACCTAGTGACCCGGTAGCTAGTTTTCCACAAGCTCAAAATTTTTCAATGTATGATGAGGCGGTAAGTCAGGTTGAGAATTTGAGTGGAGAGAGTAAGATGTACACCCTTCCAAATCAAACTTACCCATTGCAAATTGAATCCCACAACTCCGGTTTTGAATGTCTATCAAGTGTCCCAAATGATTTACAAATTGAAGATAGAATGTTTAATGAGTTGTGCGACTTTGTAGTGTTTGATTTACCCGATTGTGAAGGGTCCATTCCAAGTGAAACCAATCCTAAACCTTTTGACCTCTACACCTCTATCCTAGAACCACAATTGATTGAAATCCATGCTTTTGATGAGGTGTCTGAGAAAATTGATTTTCACTTGATTGAGGATATTGACGCTAGGAATATTTTGGATGATGAACCCACAGCTTTGGATGAGTTTGTCTCTCCAATTCATCATGTCCTTTCACTTCCGTGTGGACATCATCCCGAGTCATTAACTGTTTTTCCGAACTTCATATGCGTCTAGATATTGATGATAAAAGCATGGATGAGCTTAATTTTGAGGAGAATATTGAGGAATTTTTTTAGGATGAACCAATTTTTCTTGATGAGTCGGATTTTCCAATTCATCCTATCCCTTTCATTGACTGTGTACACCCTCCTGAACCTTAAGGAAGCGGGATTTTTTGGACGCGGGATTTTATCACCCTTCCTAAGACCCCACAAATCACAAAAAGCATACGCATTACCTGGAGTTAATAAAAAAATATCTAGACTCATTTATGCCAAGTGAAGGTTGCGGGGAATCGGTCGTTTATCTAAACTTGACTTTGTGGTGCCTAGGCTAGACAAGTGAGGAGGTAATTTTAAAAGGCCCGTCTCACGGTGATTCGTGAGCGGAACCCTCCTTACCTCACTTGTGCTTACCTGGCCACAATTGGCAGTGAAGAGGCGATTCGAGGGTTATCCTGCAACATGTCGCTTGGAAGTCTAGGAGGGGTCTAGTTGGACTTTGAAGACTCTAGTTCTAGGTGTTTATGCATTTTGTGATTGTGATTATACTTGTATAAAGTTTAGTCCCATAATTCCGTATTCTTTCAAAAAACCAAACAAACAATTTCGAAAACTGCTAAAAAATTAAAAATAAAAAATTAAAAATTAAAAAAAAAAATTAAAAATTTTCCTTTTCTTCCACTCCTTCTCTTCATATCATCGGTACTCCACCCAGAAAAACTCCTGCCGAACTCTGATACCCACAACCAGACATTACTTCATACGGTTCTTGCTTTGGTCGAACTTCGAACGATCCCTCCATGCCCAAAATTTCATTGAAAGATCGGATAGACGTGTCTAGGACAAACAATTGGATTCCTCAATCCACTTTGTATCAACCGTTTCAACCTACCCCACCTTCTTACGTTGATACCCCTTTTGAGAGTCCTGTTGCAACTCCAAGACCAATGTCCATTGCTGACCGAATCGAACAATCCCGTAGCCAATCTTTCACTTCTTTCACCACTTCAAATTCTTTTGATCAACAGTTCCAACCACCTTCTTATCATAACGTTGATCTTAATCCTATCCAACCATTCAATTCCTATCCATCCTACCCAACTTTTGCACCTTCCCTAGACATTGCTTCTGAACAGCCATTTGGGAGTTTCCAGTATCCAAACAAGTTTGAATCTTTTACTGAAACCATTCACAACCAATGTCTAGTCTAGAACAGTCATTGGAAGACTTTCGGGTAGCATCGTACCAACAGATGATGGATTTGAATGCGTCCATGGCCGCCCTCATACAACCTAGTGACCCGATAGCTAGTTTTCAACTAGCTCCAAATTTTTCAATGTATGATGTGGCGGTAGGTCAGGTTGAGAATTTGAGTGGAGAGAGTGAGCTGTACACCCTTCCAAATCAAACCTACCCATTGCAAATTGAATCCCACAACTCCAGTTTTGAATGTCTATCTAGTGTCCCAAATGATTTACCAATTGAAGATAGAATGTTTAATGAGTTGTTCGACTTTGTAGTGTTTGATTTACCCGATTGTGAAGGGTCCATTCCAAGTGTAACCAATCCTAAACCTTTTGACCTCTACACCTCTATCCTAAAACCACAATTGATTGAAATCCATGCTTTTGATGAGGTGTCTGAGAAAATTGATTTTCACTTGATTGAGGATATTGACGCTAGGAATATTTTGGATGATGAACCCACAGCTTTGGATAAGTTTGTCTCTCCAATTCATCATGTCCTTTCACTTCCGTGTGGACATCATCCCGAGTCATTAACTGTTTTTCCCGAACTTCATATGCGTCTAGATATTGATGATAAAAGCATGGATGAGCTTAATTTTGAGGAGAATATTGAGAATTTTTTTAGGATGAACCAGTTTTTCTTTATCAGTCGGATTTTCCAATTCATCTTATCCCTTTCATTGACTGTGTACACCCTCCTGAACATTTAGGAAGGGGGATTTTTAGGAAGGGGGATTTTATCACCCTTCCTAAGACCCCACAAATCACAAAAAGCATACGCATTACCTGGAGTTAATAAAAAAATATCTTGACCAAACCTATAAGGACTTGTCGCGCTCATTTAGGACAAGTGAAGGTTGCGGGGAATTGGTCGTTTATCTAAACTTGACTTTGTGGTGCCTAGGCTAGACAAGTGAGGAGGTAATTTTAAAAGGCCCGTCTCACGGTGATTCGTGAGCGGAACCCTCCTTACTTCACTTGTGCTTACCTGGCCACAATTGGCAGTGAAGAGGCGATTCGAGGCAGTAGGGTAACTTAGATTTTGACCCTCTTGGTGTAGCCTGACAGTGAGGGCACTGTCAAGTTTAAGTTTGGGGGTGTGCTCGGTAAGCTTTCTACCTTCGCATTCATGTGTATATTTTGCATTTGCATTCCTATTAAAAACCCACAAAAATCAAAAAAAATTCCAAAAATATAAAAACTTTGTCGTCAAATTAGCTAGTAGGGTAACTTAGATTTTTATTCCGAAAATTTAGTTGATATGTTAGGAATAACTAAATCCTAAGCTTAGGAATTGAGAACCCTAAAAATAACTCTCCTTCTGTTTAACCTTGGTAATTATACGTCCTTGCAGTTTTTTTTAGAAGTAGGTAATCTTGAATTCAGTTCTTGAGTTAAATCGAGATGAAGGGAAAGTATTGAAAGCTTTATTGAAGAATAAGTCTGAAAAATAATTCATATTCTTGAGTCCAAATTCAGAAAGTATATACCGTACAAACTGCACTTACACGCACCTTAAAACTTGGGATAGTAGAGAATACCTAGAAATAGTCTTGCCTGAAAACCTAGTATGAAAGAAAAAATGGTATTTAAAGCTAAAAACCAAAAGAGCATCATTGAAAAATATATCCGGTCTTGAAAAAGAAAAAGAAAAAGAAAGAAAAATAATTAAAGTCAAGACGTGGAAACTGCTATTTACGCTTTAAGCTCACACATTCAGTAATCGGCCGGTAGTGCCTCAAGAAGCATTAATAGTCGCATGAAAGGTGTGTGAGCAGAACCGTCCATCATTAACGAAAAGAAGTAGTATTAGGTATTAGGGCAAGGGTACTATAGCTTGAATTGAATTCTTAAGTGTAGGGGTGAAAATTTACACACACGTGGGGGTATACGATCGATGTTTGGAGGAAAGATAGGGATAAAGAATAAGGCTTATGTTTTCCGTAAAATTGATAAAAATTCCTAATTGGAGACCACTCTTTAGAAAGAAAACTCAAGAGATACCGAGATCTTTCTAAACTGTAAAACGTATAGGATCTGGGGTTGAATAAATATGAGGTGTGAAACATAAGGGTTGAATATTTCTAAGTTAGGATGATAGAATTTCTAACATAGATGCTAAACTGTAGGACTAGAATCAACATTAACTTATGAAACTAGCTTGACAGGATTTTGTGGGTAATATCCGCTGAAAACCCTCAGGAGACAACACTCCTCCTACTAGGGACACCTAGAAGTTTAACGGCTTGTTGCACAAGCTCAGTGCAACCTTGCGAAAGTGAGGTGTTCAGTTGATAAAACTGCACATTTGTTATTACATTTTTCCTACTATTTCTATATTAAAAAGGTCTTTATTATAATATATCATACATATGAGGGTTTATGTGTAAAAATACTATTTTCCATATGTTGATATATTTTAATTAGCATTTGGTAGGAAAATGTATGCAAATAAATTCATTGACCAAATCCTAGTAGAACAAAGTCTACTAAATATTATTTGAGTTGTTGTGCAGAATTTTTCCAAGTTGTGCAGAATTTTTCAAAGACTAGAATCAAGCAAATCAAGTTGTTAAAGAAGACTTGCCTAATTAAGAATCAAAACTTGGAGACCAAGTCTGGCAGCAACCACGAGAAGATTTCCAAATTCTGAAGGTTCCAAGGATCGCCAAATGCCACTACGAGACATCCCCAGAAGTTTGATCAACGGCCATGATGAGAAGGCCGCGGATACGCGGCATTAGCCCCTTTATGCCGCGGATCCGCCGCAGTTAGAGGGAGTTGGAAGCCGAGGATTTTTGGGGAGGATCTTTTGCTGCTTACTTCCTAATTTAGAAGCTTGGATTCTGGCTTTGGCACTATAAAAAGGCACCGAGAGCCTCTTGGAATATTTATCAAGCCGACGAGATCACGAAGTCCAAGACGGCTCACGCATCCAGGCTGATCATCAACTGTTCATCTACCTCCTTAGAAGAGATCGAGAAGCAACTAGAAATTGTAATCATTTTCTAAGGATTCAAGTGTAATGAATATTGTTGATTAATAAAGGTAGCTTTCATTTTCTTATTCTATTTCTTCGTAGTTTAATTATGCATTTTCTCTCCATCTCTTTTTCTCCCAACATGCGCGAGTAATTCTCCGCTTGTTAGGGTTCGTAGGATTAGGGTAGGCTAATGGATGATGAACATCCCTAAACCCTTTTTAAGTCCTATAAAGTTTATGAACTTTATCAAAAGAATCATTAGCATCCTAATCGGGAGCGCTAACAATTCTTTGTTAGTTCCGACCGCGATTAATGATTGTTTTGGTAAAGGCTAGATATGAACGGAGTTTCCTGTCGAGATAAGGGTTAAGGGTGGGATTCCTTTTCCCTCCAGAAACCCTAATCTACACGCATCACCGTCGTTCTAGTATTAAATCTATTAATGGATAAAAAGGGTAACTTTTAATTAATCGTCCATAACTACTAACTCCTAACGAACCCTACAAGCCCTCTTATTATATTAACTACATCCTTAAAATAATCTAGATCTATATTTTTGCATTCTTGCTTAACGTAGATCTAGAAACCATTCAACAAATTCTTTCTTCCTCCTCTCTTTTTCAACACATCTAAAGTAAGAGTAAAAGATTCAACGTTTCTCAGAGGACGACCCGTACTCATCTCGGTCTAGCTACACGTGACACCGTTATTGATTGCGGTTAACTACATACACAAAATTTCGTATCAATCAAATGGCGCCGTTGCCGGGGATACGTGCATAATTTTTTATTCTTACCATTTGTGTTGAATTCTTATACGATCTATATCATAAATAAAACAAAACTGCAAATTGTATATTTAACGATTATTGTGTGAATTTTGCGAGGGAATCTGGAGTCACAGACTTGAGGATACAGAGATTCAGAGACATTTCTCTGGTAAGATTCTAACCTCTTTCTCTCTCTTCTGAAATCCAATAAAATCTCTTTTCTGCAGGATTCTTTGCAAAATATCGCCGCTCAAAAATCTTTTTGCAAAGTTTTGTTATTGGTTTGTTATTTCATATTTTAATACGGATTTTTAAGGGGCAAGACCAAAATCCAGATTAGGTGGGGATTTCATCACCCTTCCTAAGCCCCACAAATCACAAACCAAGCATCTGCATCAACCCTTCATTAATTTAAAAAATATCTAGACCAGACTCTAAGGACTGTCGCGCTCAATAAGGACAGAGGAAGGTCGTGGGTAATCTATCGCTTATCCGCATTACTTTTGTAGTGTTAGGCAAGTGTGTCAAAGGCTAGTGGTTTTTAATTAGGCCCACTACTGTGGTCCCTTCCCACTTACCTGGCACTTACCTGGCTACAAGGGTAGTAAAGAGGCGGTAGAGGATTGATCCTACGGCTTGTCCTTTGGAAGTCTAGGAGCGGTCTAGAGACTGGACCTAGGTAACCATAGTTCTAGGGTTGTCTGTGCATTTTTTGTGTGATTTTTCTAAATCTGTCATTTTTCAAAACAAACTAATTATTTTCTCCCCTTCCCCCTTCTTCTCTTCTTATAATGGGTGACCTAAACAGAAGAACACTTGCCGAGCTTTGCTGTCCACAACCAGATATCTCTTGTTTTCGTAATCCCTTCGGTATACCGTCCGGCTCTTCCATATCCTTAATAGATCATATACAACAAGCAGGAAGAAACAGTTGGCCACCTCAGTCTAGGTCTTATCAACCGTATCCCAATCCTACACCTGTTTCAGTTCATACCCAGAGTGAGGGAGCCCCTAAACGAATGTCCATTGCTGAGCACATAGGTAGGTCTAGAGGCCAAAGTTTCAACCCGGACCAATATCAACCATCACCACCACTGTCTAGAGAAGAGTTTGATATGCAGTTTGTGTCTATTGAAAATAGCCAACCAACCAACCCATATCAATATTCTTCTTATCATAATATTGATCCTACTCCTACCCAAGTTCCGCAATTATTCTATTCCTATCAATCCAATCCGACTTTTCCACCTACTCTAGACAGTTCTTCTAATCAGTCATTTGGGAGTTTTAACTGTCCACAGGAATTTCAATCTTATACTGAAACCCCTTATCAACCCAAGACTAGTCTGGAGCAGACATTAGAAAAATTTCTGGAACTGTCGAACCAAATTATGAAAGATTTGGGTAGTAAGACAGAACTGTACACCCTTCCTAATCAAACCTCCCCATTCCAAACTAAAATCCACAACTCCAGTTTCATAGATTCATCAAGTACACCAAATAGAATGACTGATAACTTGTGTGATTTTGTAGTGTTTGATTTACCCGACTGTGAAGGGTCCATTTCAAGTGAAACCAAACCCATCCCTTGTGATCTCTACACCTCCACTCTTGAACCAAAACTGATTGAAAACCATACTTTTGATGAGGTGTTTGAGAATTTTAACCTTCACTTGAATAAGGTGATTGACGTTGGGGATATATTGATTGATGAACTCGAAATTTTGGATGATTTTGTCCCACCAATTCATCAAATCCTTTCACTTCCTTGTGGTCATCATCTTGAGCCTTTAATTCTTCCCGAACCCCAAATATGTCTTGAAGTTGATGATAATAGTATACCCGAATATCAGACCGAAATACAGCCTCCATCTTCCACATCTGGTTCAGCAACACTCGACACACCAATTGGTTTACCCATTTCACCTTCTACTTTCTCCGGTTCTTCTTCTGTTCCTATAGTTTCAGTGAGTTTTGATGAATCACAATCCGTTAATTCAAGTTCAATAATACCAGAAATTCATCTTGATTTGGATATATTTGAAAATGAGGTAGATGAGTTTTTCGAGTCCTCTACCTCAATGATTTTTGATGAATCAAGTAGGATAAATTCTGGCACAAAACTCTTTAACAGCAAAATGTTCAATCACACCATTGATAAAAGTTTTGAAGAACTTTTTGCTGACGAACTTGAATTTTTAAACAATACGGATTTTGTGATTGATCAATCTCCACCTATAGAGGTTGAACCGCCACCATTCCTTCTTCCTAATCATTCGCATTCATTCTCATTCTTTCTTTTCTCTAATTTCAAACCCTTTCCAGATCACGACTTATCCCTTTCCCATTTTTTCTTGACTCGATACAACGCATTCTTCCACCAACCTATATGCTATACTGATAAAATCTTTGAATGGTTGGTGTTAACTTTTGGTCTTTGTAAAGTCTTACTTTGACCAAATGATCACCCCCTCTTAAAATGCTTCATATTGTCTAACTCATGTTTGATGGGGGGTATATTTTTGGCTCTTGAACATAATTTTTGTCCTCAAATTTGTGAGCCAAAAATAAGTTTGGGGGAGGATTTTCACTTTCATATATTCTTGCCCCCATTAATAATGTCCTCCCAAGCTTACAGGTTTTTGTGATCCAGCAGATAGCAACAGTGAGGACACTGTTGAAAACAAGTTTGGGGGAGGTTTGTGCTTATTTACACATCAATTTGCATCATACTTTGCATAAGCACAACATTTTCAAAAATTTTAATTTTTTTTTTTTTTAACAAAAGAGTAGAAAGTGAAAAATTACATCTAAAAGATAGGAATAGTTTAAGAAAACCAAGAAAATTAGAAGTTTTCTTAAACGAACTAGTAATAAGTAGCTATGAGCTGTTGTCCCAAGGGTTAGTAAGATGAAAGAAGTCACTAATCTGAGGATAAAAATAAGTCTGAAAAATAATTTCTATTCTGGAAGCCAAACATTTGAATGTTGATACCCTACTATATGCACTTACACACGTCTTGAAACTCGGGATAGTAGAGGATACCTTGAAATGCTCTTGTCTAAAAGCCAAAGTATGAAGGAAATGAAATAAAAATGAAGAAAATATAAAAATGGTGAAGAAAAAAAAAATGAACACTAGTTTTGTTATCGCCAAGGCAGCAATAAAAAAATATAGCGAGGGTGCCTCTTCACCTAGTGCCCTAAGGCCAACTGGTCTGGGAGTCATTGCTAAGCCTTAGGTGGTGCAAGACGAGGAAAATACTATCACCTAATCAGCAAGCACATAAGTAATCGGTCGTTTAGTACCTCAAGAAGTATTAACGGTCGCATGAAAATGTGTGAGCAAATCTAAATATTCATTAAGTTAAAAAGTACTGAGGTAGATGGACAAGAGTATGATAGCTTGAATTGAATTCTCCGAGTGTAGGGATGTCCATTACACACACGTAGGGGTATATGATCGATGTTTGGATGAAAGGTAGAAATGAAGAATAAAGACGATATTTTATTGAGGGATGATGTGATTTCTAACATCTTTTCATGACTATTAAGATAGGGCTCATGACAACTGAAAAGCTAGTGTAGTTGGAAACTCTAAATTTTCAAATTATTTCTTTTATAGTTCTTATCTTTATATGTAAATTTCACCATCTCTCTTTTATTATAGGATTTTGTGGGTGTAATCCGCTGAAAACCCTGAGGAGACAACACTCCTCCTACTAGGGACACCTAGAAGTTTAACGGCTTGTTGCACGTGCTCAGTGCAATCGTGTTTGCCTACGAAAGTGTGCTTAGTTTTCTCCTTTCTTTTTCTCCTTCTCTTGAATAAACTAGTTTGCTCGGGACGATCAAAGATAAGTTTGGGGGTATTTGTTCAGTTGATAAAACTGCACATTTGTTATTACATTTTTCCTACTATTTCTATATTAAAAAGGTCTTTATTATAATATATCATACATATGAGGGTTTATGTGTAAAAATACTATTTTCCATATGTTGATATATTTTAATTAGCATTTGGTAGGAAAATGTATGCAAATAAATTCATTGACCAAATCCTAGTAGAACAAAGTCTACTAAATATTATTTGAGTTGTTGTGCAGAATTTTTCCAAGTTGTGCAGAATTTTTCAAAGACTAGAATCAAGCAAATCAAGTTGTTAAAGAAGACTTGCCTAATTAAGAATCAAAACTTGGAGACCAAGTCTGGCAGCAACCACGAGAAGATTTCCAAATTCTGAAGGTTCCAAGGATCGCCAAATGCCACTACGAGACATCCCCAGAAGTTTGATCAACGGCCATGATGAGAAGGCCGCGGATACGCGGCATTAGCCCCTTTATGCCGCGGATCCGCCGCAGTTAGAGGGAGTTGGAAGCCGAGGATTTTTGGGGAGGATCTTTTGCTGCTTACTTCCTAATTTAGAAGCTTGGATTCTGTCTTTGGCACTATAAAAAGGCACCGAGAGCCTCTTGGAATATTTATCAAGCCGACGAGATCACGAAGTCCAAGACGGCTCACGCATCCAGGCTGATCATCAACTGTTCATCTACCTCCTTAGAAGAGATCGAGAAGCAACTAGAAATTGTAATCATTTTCTAAGGATTCAAGTGTAATGAATATTGTTGATTAATAAAGGTAGCTTTCATTTTCTTATTCTATTTCTTCGTAGTTTAATTATGCATTTTCTCTCCATCTCTTTTTCTCCCAACATGCACGAGTAATTCTCCGCTTGTTAGGGTTCGTAGGATTAGGGTAGGCTAATGGATGATGAACATCCCTAAACCCTTTTTAAGTCCTATAAAATTTATGAACTTTATCAAAAGAATCATTAACATCCTAATCGGGCGCGCTAACAATTCTTTGTTAGTTCCGACCGCGATTAGAGATTAGATTAATGATTGTTTTGGTAAAGGCTAGATATGAACGGAGTTTCATGTCGAGATAAGGGTTAAGGGTGGGATTCCTTTTCCCTCCAGAAACCCTAATCTACACGCATCACCGTCGTTCTAGTTTTAAATCTATTAATGGATAAAAAGGGTAACTTTTAATTAATCGTCCATAACTACTAAATCCTAACGAACCCTACAAGCCCTCTTATTATATTAACTACATCCTTAAAATAATCTAGATCTACAATTTTGCATTCTTGCTTAACGTAGATCTAGAAACCATTCAACAAATTCTTTCTTCCTCCTCTCTTTTTCAACACATCTAAAGTAAGAGTAAAATATTCAACGTTTCCCAGAGGACGACCCGTACTCATCTCGGTCTAGCTACACGCGACACCGTTATTGATTGCGGTTAACTACATACACAAAATTTCGTATCAATCATGAGGTTAGGAATTTTTTGTGAATAATTGGTTTTGCTCGGGACGAGCAAAGTTAAGTTTGGGGGTATTTGTTCATACCAGAATATTGCATTTAATACAGCCCATTCTTATGCTTGTTTTTTTATAGACAGGTGCTTTTGATCCGTGTTTGCTACATATTTACAGGTTACAGGTTCCTAGTCCAAATTGACGCAAATCATACAAAATCTCCACTGTTACGCCAAAATCCAGAACATCTTTCACCGACAGATAAAAGCCGGGTTCCGGTCATCCGTATCCATCCAGTGCCGCTTACCAGTTCAAGAGACAAGACCAATGACAGTGGTCATTAGTGTCTCGGACAAGCACAGAGCACGAGAGGGGCAGCATAAGATTCAATGGGTGCGCGGAACTCGAGGGAGATAAGGTCAAATGAATTAAAAGTAAAGCCATTTTGGACTGTTGCAAATCTGAAGAAACTTTGGAAGCATTTTGCAATTTGGGACATGTAGAACAACATAAGATAAAAACACAAGGAATCCCAGAAAATACGATACCCCAATTCCACAAAACCGCGGCGGAACAGCCGCCAAATGTGGGTTTTCGCGGCGATTCCGCCACGGTTTCATGTCATCATATGACCAAACTTTGGGGTTATTTTGGTCATTGTATTTGGGCTTAGAATTTAGCCCTAGGGTTTCAGCTCTATGCCTATAAATAGCCCAGTTTTGTGCCAATTAATGATGCTTCTTTTTGTTAGGATTTAGTTTAGGTTAGCTTTCTTCTTCTTCTTCTTCTTCTTCTTCTTCATGTATTCTCCATTAAAGTGTAAGTGAGAGCTTGAGTGGATGATGAAATGAAGATGAGGGTTTTTATTTAACTTGTATCTTTTAATTCTTGCAATGTATTTTAATTCCTAAGTGTAATTTTATTATTGTTGTTAAAGTAGTTGTTGTTATTTCTTTGCTTGTTCTCTTTTCCTTTCTTCTTATCCGTATTATTTCCAAGTGATGATACTTGAAGGAGTTCCTTACTTAGGTGAGAACCAAGAGTTAGCTTGTAAAACCGTATTTTCCTTTTCCTTCTTTTCTTCCTTCTTGTTTTTTTTTCTTTTCATTTATAATGTGTGAATAATTCCACACTTGTTAAGGCTAAGGAAGGTGGTATGAGGGACGGAAAAATCTCCTGTGCTTCTCTTCGCCAAACATCTTGAAACGAACGCCGACCAAACAAACGCAACCCCCTCACTTGGGCACGCTATACGTGACATATAGCCGCGACCTAAGTCGAGAAGTCCTTTAAGCGCACTACAACGTGACATGTAGTTGTGACTTAATTGGATACATGGTTGCGGGTGTTTGGCCGAGGGTTGGGATAAGCGTATTTAACGGACGGACAAGGGGCACCAGGAATAGATTTGGCGTTGGAAAACTCGCTTAAACTCGCCAATCCCATTCCTATGTCCTCCTAATCCCCACTACTTTCGATTATCCCAACATCGTTTTAAGAATGGCAAAAGATAA
Organism: Agapanthus africanus; assembly: GCA_030015575.1. Lineage (NCBI taxonomy): Eukaryota > Viridiplantae > Streptophyta > Magnoliopsida > Asparagales > Amaryllidaceae > Agapanthus > Agapanthus africanus. The sequence continues at coordinate 820,859,348 of CM057338.1, read as the reverse complement.
GCACAAGACTAATCCTAACTCTACTTACCAATCTTAATCTTAACAAGCTTACTTGAACATAAATACGAACACTTAGAATAGAATTGAACACATATGTGCATTCTTTATTGACTCGTCTAAGACTCGAACGGACATACTACCATCTCCCTGTGGATCGACCCGTGCTCAACCGGCTAGCTGCAAAGCGACACCGTCCTTGGTCGCGGTTAACTTTAGAATTTTGAATACGCGACACGCCAAAAGCGTGCGATCAACGTGTTATATTTATAACAAATATCCTTAGATGAATAGAAAAGTAAGGAAATTGTTATGTTAAAGATTGCAATATTTTCGACTGAACAGTGAACACTAGATTAATAGCAGATTCAAAATGAAATCCCAACCTCAACAAAATACTAGTTTTAGTACTAATTAAAACATCATGGTAGATTAGTGAAGTCTTGGAGTCAAAACAAAAGATAATTAGCTGTAAAATACTCTTATCTATCCTAATTTAAGTTGTGGTTACCCAAAGAATTCACACAAGACCAATTCTCACTTCAAAACCTCATTTTAAATTTAAAAACAACTCAAAACACAAACTTTAACTTAAATTAAGAGTTGCTAAGGCAAGTAGTTGCTAAACTTGATTAAGGTTTGCACCTTACCTCTAGATTAGCTTGTGGGAAGTCTTAAATTTGGAAGGTGGCCTCAAGGGTGAAGAATTAGCTTCCACAAGAGTTCTTTGAAAGAAAAGATATGATTTTTTTTTGGAGATTATTGTGTATGTGGGATTTGTTGGTGGGGATTAGAGAAGGGATATGAAGAGAAGGTGAAGAAGAGGAAAAGGAAGAAAAGATGAGAAGAAGGAGATGAGAAAGAGAAAAGCTAACCTTAGCCATTCTCAACCATATTCCATCATTTATTTTACCATCTCAAGCCATACCTTGTTACCCCCCCTCCCCAATGCCATGCTATATTTTATTCTTTATTTATTTACTCTTCTCATTTAAAAAAATAAATTTATATATATATATATATATATATATAATTATTAACTATGTTTTATTAAATAAGACACGTTATATCGCTAATTAAATTATAATTAACTCTAATAAATCTTCAAGATGTTATAATCTTCCCCCCTTAAAGAAATTCAGTCCCCGAATTTAAAATCTAACTACGCATACCTTCAAAGAGATGAAGAAATTTCTTCCGCATCTCGCTCTCGGCCTCCCAAGTGACCTCTTCGCTACTTGGGCCACGCCACAGAACCTTCACGGACGGTAATACCTTTGACCGCAATTTCTTCACCTGCCGGTCCAGGATGACTACCGCCTGCTCGGTGAAAGATAGATCGCACTCCAGCTGGATCGACTGATGCTGAATCGCGTGTGATGGGTCATGAAGGTACTTGCAAAGCAGAGACACGTGAAACAAAGGGTGTACATCTAGAAAACTGGGCGAAAGTGCTAGACGATAGGCAACAGTACCGACTCGCTCAAGAATTTCGAAAGGACCTACATATATGGGACTGAGCTTCCCCTTCTTTCCAAACCTCATCACACCCTTCATCTGAGAGACCCATAGGAAAACATGGTCACCCACTGCGAACTCAAGTCTGTGGCGATGACGATCGGCATATGACTTCTTCCAGCTCTGGGTTGCTCTCATCCTATCCTGGATCAACTGGATCTTCTCCATAGTCTCCTAGACTAATTGCGGTCCTAAAATTCTTCTCTCGCTGAACTCGGTCCAATAGACCGGCAATCAACACTTTCTCAAAAATAAGGCCTCGAAAGGTGCCATCTAAATCGTCTCCTGAAAACTATTATTGTAGGAGAACTCGATCAAGGGCAAGTGATGATCCTAACTGCCACGTAAATCTAGTGCACACACTCGGAGCATATCCTCGAGAGTTTGAATAGTCCGCTCTGACTAACCATCGATCTGCAGGTGGAAAGCGGTACTGAAACTCAAACGGGTATCCAAAGCATCCTGAAGTTTCTTCCAAAGATGGCAGGTAAACTGAGTGCCTCTATCAGAAACTATATAAGTTGGAACATCGTGCAACCGCACAATCTCATCAATGTAGAGCTGAGAATACCCGAAAGTGGTATTCACTGGGAGGAAGTGAACCACTTTCTTCAACCGATCTACGATCACCCATATGGAGTTATACCCTCGACTGGACCTAGGTAGACCCACAACGAAGTCCATGGAGATCTGTTCCTACTTCTACTCCAGAATGAGCAAAGGCCGTAACTCTCCTGCCGGCCTCTGATGCATCGCCTTCACTTGCTGACAAGTCAGGCATCTCGAAAAAAAATCAGAAATATCTCTCTTCATCCCTTCCTACTAGTAGACATCTCTCAAATCATGATATATCTTGATGGATCTCGGATGAACGCTGTATGCTGACTGATGTGCCTCCTCTAAGTTCTCATGTCTAAGCCCCTAAGAATCGGGCACACATAGACGAGTCCCAAACCGTAGCACTCCTTCACTATCAATTGTAAACTCTGAATCTCTCCCCTGCCGAACCTTCTCCATAATCTTAGACAAATGGACATCGTCGGACTGTGCCTCCCTGATGCGATCAAGCAAAAGCGGATGAGCGCGAACATGAGCAAGATGTCCTCCTGCGGATGTGAACTCAAACTGTATGCCGCCGTCACATAAAACCTATCAATCTGCAGCCGACTGCCTCTGAACTGCGCTCAAATAAGATAAACTACCTCCGAGCTTCCGACTCAAAGCATCGGCTACAACATTTGCATTTCCCGGATGATAAAGGATCTCACAATCATAGTCCTTTATGAGTTCCATCCAACGACGCTGCCTCAAGTTTAGATCCCGCTGTTGGAAGATATACTTCGGGCTCTTGTGGTCCATAAAGATCTGGCATGACTCACCGTACAAGTAATGTCTCCAAATCTTGAGCACAAAGACCACTGCGGCCATCTCTAGATTGTGAGTAGGGTAGTTCTGCTCGTGCTTCTTCAACTGCCAAGAAGAATAAGCGATGACTCAGCTGTGCTGCATCAACACGCAACCTAAACCTATTCAAGAAGCATCGCAATAAACAACAAAACCGCCAGAACCTGAAGGCAAAGATAGAGCCGGTGCAGTCTTCAAACAAGTCCTCGGCTACTGAAAACTCTGCTCATATGCCTCAGTCCACAGAAACGGAACTCCCTTCCAGGTCAGCCCGGTCATCGGTGCAGCGATATGAGAGAAATCATGTACGAAACGACGGTAATAACCGGCCAAACCTAAGAAGCTGCGAACCTCGATCACTAAAATGGGTATGGGCCAATGCTTTACTGCCTCGATCTTTTTCGGATCCACTCGTATATCATCTCTTATAACCACGTGACCCAAGAAGTCCACACTATCAAGCAAGAAAGCGTACTTCGAGAATTTGGCAAACAACCGGTGCTCTCTCAAAGTCTGTAATGCAATCCTCAAGTGCTGCTCGTGCTCCTCTCGATTCCTGGAGTAGACCAGAATGTCGTCTATGAATACGATGATAAACTAGTCGAGGAACGGCTTGAAGATCCGGTTTATCAAATCCATGAACGATGCCTGGGAAATGGTGAGCCCGAACGACATCACCAAGAACTCATAACACCCGTAGCGCGTCTGAAAAGCAGTCTTCGGAATGTCATCATTCCGGACTCGCAACTGATGGTAACCCGACCGCAAATCAATCTTTAAAAAGTACCCTGCTCCCTGGAGCTAATCGAACAAATCGTCAATGCGAGGTAAAGGATACCTATTCAGCATTATAACTTGGTTCAGCTGACGATAATCGATATACAATCTCATGTTGCCGTCCATCTTCCTAACGAACAGAACAGGAGCTCCCTAAGGAAACACACTCGGTCGTATGAGTCCCTTATCCAATAAATCTTGCAATTGATCCTTGAGCTCCTTAAGCTCCGCTGGGGCCATCCGATAGGGTGGTATAGAAATAGGCCCCGTGCTGGGGATCAAGTCGATGCAGAACTCGATATCGCGCTCTGGCGGCAACCCTGGTAGCTTATCAGGAAACACATCGGGGAACTCTAGCACAATCGGAACTTGGTCCAACGGAACCTCTGTAGCTCCAGCATCTCAAATATAAGCTAAGAATCCCTGACATCCTTTCCTCAAAAGCCGACTAGCGCAAAGGCAGAAATCAGACTGTGAGGGGCAGCATCGCGGTCCCCCTGCATAACGAGAACTGGCTCATCTAGAAAACAAAATCTAACCGCCTTCTCACGGCAGTCCACAAATGCATAACAAGTGGCTAACCAATCCATGCCGAGAAGGACGTCAAAGTCTAACAAGTGTTCAGGACGTCAAATCCTTATGCCGAGAAGGACGTCCTGAACACGTGTCGGGCAATGAAAGACTCTCCTACGGGAGTAATCATAACTAGGGGTTGATCTAACAAGGACAAATCTCGATCCAATCTTGGTGTGAAGTCTGTGGATACTTATAAGTGGGTGATCCAGGGTCGAACAATATACGCGCATCAAAAGAACACATGGAAAGAGTACCTGTCACAACGGCATTCGTTTCCTGAGCATCATGAGGAGTCAAAACAAAAACTCTAGCCTAACCCCTACCAGCACCCTGATGTCCTCTGCCTTTGCCGCCTCATCCCCTCTGAATAGTACCACCATGACCATGGCCTCCTTGAGCATCTGTCTAGTGTGGAGTAGTGACGGGCGGAAGAGGTAATGCCCGCGGAGGAGGAGGTGAAGGGGGTAAGGTGACCTGTGGAACTGCTGCCCTGTCCTGGTGTCTCATGGTACAATGTCTGACGAGATGATCTGGACTCCCAAACTGGTAGCACCGTGGTGACGACTGCTGACCCTGTAGATTAGAGCTAAATAACTAGCCTTATATCAAACCTCTGCCGCCGCCATGGCCTAAAAGGAATCCGCCACGGCCTCTACCTGCCATACCTCTACCAAACTTCCCGGAAACTGATACACCAGCATGAATCAGCTTCGGTTCCAGAACAGCCGCAATCTCAATAATACGCTCCTCCATCAGCGTAGTCGCTTCTATCGCCGCTGCATAAGTGTCAAAGTGCTGGGCGCCAATAGAGAGAAACAGCTGTGTATCAATACCCCGTACAAATCTCTTGACTCGTTTCTCCTCAGTATCAACCAAATAAGGAGAATATCTGGACAGCTGAGTGAACTGGAGATCAAAATCTACCAAGGCCATGCCAGGAGTCTTGCACAAAGACTCAAAACTGCGAGCTCGAGCATCTCTGACGCTCTACGGAAGGAAACGAGCAAGAAAGACCGTCGAAAACTCATCCCATATCATAGGAGAAATCCCAGAGGCTTGGCCTCTCTCAACAGGCTCGCACCAAGTCTGGGCAAGACTCTCAAGACGAAAACTAGCAAGATCAACCGATCTCGCATCAAAACACCTCAAGGAACGACTAATCCTGGCCATCTATCGAGGAACGACTGAGGATCCTATGCTGCATCTATCCCAGTGAATACTAGAGCCTTCTGTTAGGCAGTGTTGCACACTTTACTGGGTCCGTAGAGAGGCGGAATTTTCAAAAACGATTTTTAAAGCTTGCAACACCGACAAAAACCCAAGATTTACCATAAACCTTAAATAACAAAAACATGCAAAGGTATTAATCTACTATGAAGTGATTATACATATATGAACCAAGTCCTTTGGGTCTTCTTTTCCACTTCTTGAGCTCCTTGTCCATTGGGATCGAGCTTGGTCGTCGGCCTCCTCGTGTTTAAGACGATCCACCCGAGAGTCTATAGTTCAAGCACCAACCTCAAACTTGAGGTAACTAAAGTACCTAGTTTGCTAATCTAGGTAGCTTAGAAGATGTAGAGTGTTGATTGGATTAGATTATCTCACAAAACCATGGATTCTCAACTCATGAGAAGGTTATGGTTTTGGGAAAAAGAAGAGAGCACAAAGGAGGAAAGAGAAAGGCAAGTGTAGAATGAAACTAGCATTGTAAAGAATGGTTAAGTCTTTGAAAATATCAAGCATGCAATATTTCTCATAGAATATTGCAATCATGCTTGAATAGTAAGAACAAATGAATAAAAGAAATCAAGTAGCCATGCTTCAACCATGCTTGTATACATATCATCCCTCCACCTGATTATCTGTTTAGAAAAATAGATTTTAAAACAAAATTAGGTGTCTTCTTCGATAAGCATTCTAGTGAAATTACTAGAATACCCCCACCGTATATACATACACGTATTCGTACTACAAAAAATACAAATACCAAGAGATAAAATAATCCAATAGTATAATACTAGAATGCGGCTTAATACTAAGCCCGCTAATATTATCCGTCCGAACAAAATACGTGTAGCATGTACACGTATATGATCGAAACCTCCAATGGTATATACTAGAATATGGCTTAATCCCAAGCCCACTAGTATTATCCTTCCGAACAAAATACGTGTAGCCTATACACGTATATGATCGAAACCCTGCACGTAAAACCATACAGCCTCTACATCGATTTGTCTGAACCAGGGAAACGCTCTGTGTGGGACTCTAAAGAATCAACAGTACACTGGCGGTGGGTTTAACCATAAGCATGTCAGCGACACTAGCTGTATGTAACGGTTACTCAGGTACCTGTCGAAAAGAAGGCCGATGAGCAAACTCATCCAAACTCCTACTCAGCCTATCCGTGACAATCTCCATACAGTCCAGTCTAATCGTCTGAGAGTATCGCATGCCGGGTCTAGGGGGTGGAAAACGTCAGACCCCTAATAACCTGACAAGTCGTGCCGATGTAGCTCAAGACCATCCGAGAATCTACTGATCTACCTATCAGTAATTCTCATCCGTCCTGGCCAGGGACTTATGGTGTTGGCCAATTGAACACAGCGCGACATCGACTCCCTATACCGGGAGAGACGAATCCCCGACAATCGATCACTGCCTCCATGTGTCTCGGGACTGTACCCAACTAAAACCTGTTTGCACGACTCAGTAGAACCGTGATAGAGTAGTAATCAAAGCACAGTGGGAACTCACACAAGACAAATGATGACCCCAGGTCGATAGACTATCTGCACTCATATCACCAGAGAACTGCTATCTGACGATTGGTATAATATCATCTAGCCAGTTCTCAGCGAGTCCGTCCAGTGTACTGACCCCTAGTGAGCACCTATATACGATCATAAGTGCCAAAGACCAATGGCCGTGGGACCAACCATCGCCCTTCGTCAGGGTCTCGAAATGTATACACCAGTCTACTCCGGAGTATCGATGCCCTGTCTCAATTCTCCCACGACTAGGGACATTTAAGGATGTGCCTATCGACTATCTAGCTCTCATAAGTATGATTGCCATCACAACGCTGGTAGTCAAGCAATGATCATACGGGCTTTATCAACATGCATAAATGATACGTAATAACAAGTAAAACATATGCACATGTTAAGATAAAAACAAACCAAATAGCATATTATCATATCGAGCAGGATTGTCCTGTACATACATATGTCCAAGCATCCATATATATACATATACAATAATGGCCTCTAGGGCATACATATCCAACAATCTCCCACTTGCACTAAGGCCATATATTAGCATATCGAGTACCCAACGTCTGCACTAGGGCCAGTTGTTGGCGTATCGCATATCCAACATCTCAAATAGTCTCTCGAACTGTGCTTGAGGAAGGTCCTTGGTGAATGGATCCGCCGTGTTTTCTTTTGTGTTTACTCTCCGCACCTCGATCTCCATCAACGATGTCTCTGATCAGGTGATACCGCCTCAAGATGTGTCTGGATTTCTGATGGGAGCATGGTTCCTTTGCTAAAGCCATAGCCCTATTGTTGTCGCAATACAAAGGTATTGGATCAATAATGAATGGAACCACCTGAAGTTCGGTAATGAACTTCTTAATCCAGACAGCTTCTTTTGCGGCATCGTTTGCAGCAATGTATTCAAACTCCATTGTCGAGTCTGCGACTGTTTCCTGTTTGGAACTCTTCCAACAGACCTCTCCTTCGTTGAGGATAAACACAAAACCCAAGACAGACTTGCTGTCATCCTTGTCACTCTGGAAGCTCGAATCGGTATAGGACTCCACGTGGAGTCCGCATTACCGTATACCAGGAACAGTTCCTTAGTCCATCTCGGGTACTTAAGAATGTTCTTCACTGCTATCCAGTAGTTCTCTCCAAGGTTCGACTGATACCGACTCACCATGCTAAGCACGTAAGCTATATCTAGTCTGGTACATAGCATTGCATACATTATAGATCCTACCGCCGAAGCGTAAAGTATAATGCTCATGTGAACCCTCTCCTCATCAGTCTTGGGAGACATCTCTTTGGAGAGGGTGATTCCGTGCAATGCGGGTATATTATCGCACTTGGAATCTTCCATACTAAATCGCTTTAGTACGGACTCTATGTACCTGGACTGTGAAAGTCCCAACAATCTCTTGGATCTATCTCTATAGATCTTAATCCTCAGAATGTAGGAGGCATAACCCAGGTCTTTCATGGAGAACCTTTGTGACAAGAACAGATTGACCGATTGTAGCATAGGAATGTCATTTCCTATCAAAAGAATATCGTCCACGTACAAGACTAGGAATACAACAGTTCACCCTACAATTTTCTTATATATACAAGGCTCATCCTCGTTTTTGATGAAGTCAAATTCCTTGACTGTTTCATCAAAACAGATGTTCCAGCTCCGCGATGCTTGCTTTAATCCATAAATGGATTTAAACAACTTGCACACCTTCCCGCTGCTCCCACTGTCTACAAATCCTTCTGGCTGATCTATATAAATGCATTCTTCCAAACTTCCGTTTAGAAAAGCTGTTTTTACGTCCATCTGCCAGATTTCATAGTCATGGAAGGCAACAACGGTAAGTAGGATTCGAATGGATTTGAGCATAGCCACTAGAGAAAAGGTTTCATCATAGTCCACACCTGATCTTTGACGAAAACCTTTTGCAACAACTCTAGCCTTATAGGTTTCCACCTGTCCATCTACACCAATTTTCTTTTTGAAGATCCATTTGCATCCAACGGGTTTTACCCCAGGAGGAGCAATATCCAAGGTCCAAACTTTATTGGTGTACGTGAAGCTTGGCAATTTCTGGTAGATCTCGCCCGAAAAATTTTGCAGTGGGAAAGCGTTAGACCAACTTCATCTAGGGCAGGTATCCATCAGCTCAACGTTTCCATCGCAGTGAAAGCCGAAATGGCCGCGATGCAAAAGAAACTCGAAGCTATAGAAAACAAATTTTAGTCAGCCTCCCTAAACTAAGTTACGCTCTCCAAAACTGTGTGTGGTTGCTGTTCTAACTCATAACATTTAACGGGAAAATGTCCTTTGAATCCTCCGTTTCAAGGTCAAGAACAAACTAATGTTACTTTTTAGCAACGACCTAAAAACGATCTTTATTCTTCCATATACAATAAGGGATGGAGGAATCATCCTAATTTTTCTTGGAACCAAAACCAAACTCAAACTCAAAATACGTTCCCAAGCCAAAATAACTATCAAAGACCTCCCCCACGGTAACAGCAGCCACCACAACAAAATCAGCACCCCTTTCAACCGCAACCTTTCAAAACCCGGCTAACAATTTTGATCCTTATAATATTTCAATGGCCGGTATCGATAAAACCTCTGCTCTCGAACGTAATTTAGAAACGTTCATTAAACAATCTACACAAACAACGGCTAATTTAACGTCTTCTATCCAAACGTTGGTGCAACACACCGCTTCCCACGGTGAAAACATAAAATCGATAGAAGCACAACTTGCACAGTTAAATGTCGTGATGAGCGAGAGAGAGAAAGGAAAACTTCCATCTCAACCTCTACCGAATCATGCCCACTCACAAAATCATAATGTGAGTGTCGTAACCACGTTGAGATCGGGAAGAGTGCTGAACAATCAAGTCGGTGAACATGTTGATGATGTTGAATCAGATAAAACCCCGGCTTCTTCTAACCCTAATTCGTCTAGCTCACCATCTTCTTCTAAGCCTATTCTCCGTTTTCCAATAGGCTCAAACCCTCTGCCCACTCCTTTGAGTCAACCTAAAACGATTCCAACCCAATTCAAAGTTAGGTTCTTCTCCCTACAGCGGGTAAGAACCGCGTCAAGATATCGTAAACACTCATCGAAGGAGTCACCAAAAATGGAGAAATCATCCATAAAGATTTCCAAAAACTTCTCCACCATGTCCGAAAAGATCCCCATCATACACCGCTGAAATGTAGCAGGTGCATTGCATAACCCAAAGGGCATGCGACGATAAGCAAAAGTGCCAAAGGGACAAGTAAATGTAGTCTTGTCTTGATCCTCTTTGGCTATGGGGACTTGGTTATAACCGGAATAGCCATCTAGAAAACAGTAGAACTCATGCCCCGCCAATCGTTCTAGCATTTGGTCAATGAAAGGCAAAGGAAAGTGGTCCTTCCTTGTCGCGGCATTGAGTTTTCGGTAGTCGATGCAAACTCGCCACCCAGTTTGGGTGCGAGTGGGAATTAACTCATTTGCCTCATTGGTAATGACCGTGATGCCCAATTTCTTTGGCACGACATGAATGGGGCTAACCCATTGGCTATCCGAGATAGGGTAAATGATACCTCTATCAAGACACTTAACAATCTCCTTCTTGATCGCCTCTTTCATAATGGGGTTGAGGCGTCTTTGTGGATCCCTTACCGGCTTGGCATCATCCATCAAGTGTATGTGATGTTCAACTATGAGGGACTAATCCCCTTGATGTCCGCCATAGACCAGCCGAAAGCTTGCCGATTATTGTGTAAGACCGTTAAAAGAGCCTTCTCTTGCTCAAGAGCAAGAGAGGCCGATATGATAACTGGTAAGGTCTCATTCTCACCTAGATAAGCATATTTTAGGTGTGACGGCAAAAGCTTTAGTTCGAGTTTAGGTGGTGAAACAATAGATGGTAACAATGGAATAACTGTTTCAAACTCGAAGGATTCCAGCAAAGGTTCAAATCGAGTGTACGCTACCGATTCGGATGGTTTAACTAACTCATCCGAAAAAGCAAAAGACTCAAATTCGGGTGGAGAGTCTTCAAGATCGTCAACAAAGGTGAAACACTCATAATCTTTGTCCGTCGTGAAAGCTGTGTCGGATTCTAAGAGGAACGCACTAGTGGCGTCAATATTGCTGTGATCAAACATAAAATTTTCGAACTCACAGTCCTTCTCCGCGATCTCATTGATCGAGCAAACATCAAGTACGCTAGAATTAGGCTCACAAGGCTGACTTCCTAACTTGAAAATGTTGAGCTCAACTGTCATATTTCCGAAAGATAGATTCAATGAACCGTTACGACAGTCGATTACCGCGTTAGAAGTCGCGAGGAATGGTCGACCAAGTATCACCGGAATTTGACTCCGGGGATTAGCGACAGGTTGTGTATCCATAACAATAAATTCAACGGGGAAAATGAAATCCCCTACTCTAATTAACACATCCTCCAACTCTCCCCTAGGATGGGTGATTGATCGGTCGGCCATTTGGAGAGTGCAATGAGTGGGCTTAAGCTCTCCAACGCCTAATTGTTCGTACACCGAATAAGGTAGCAAATTGACACTAGCACCAAGATCTAATAGTGCTCTATTGATGTTCTTGTCCCCAATTGTGATTGAAATAGTAGGACAACCGGGGTCCTTGTGCTTTGGGGGTAAAGAATTGACAAGAGCATCACTAACAGCACTAGCTACGAAAACTTTCTTTGGTACTTGTGACTTCCTCTTTTTGGTGCATAGGTCCTTTAAGATTTTTGCATATGAAGGAACTTGTTGGATTGCATCCAAAAGAGAGATATTTATGCTAACCTATTTGAACAACTCTACAATCTTCTCCATCTGTGGAGTTGGTTTATTGGATCTCAACCGATTTGGAAAAGGAACATTTTGAAAAGTCGTTGAGTCCAATTTTTGCGGATCAGATTGTTGAATTGGAACGGAACCCCGTGTAGATGTGTTCGTATTGTGAGAAGAGGGTCCGTTCGAGCTAGAAGGAGTAGAGCCGTGTGAAGGATGGAGAATAGGCTCTAAAGAAGAAGAAGAAGAAGAAGAAGGTGTAGAAGATGAAGAAGGACCACCGGCAGGGGTTTCATGGTTAATACCCACATTGTTTTGCAACACTTTTCCGGATCTCAACGTGGTCACAGCATTTACATTATGATTCTGCTGTTCATATGCGACATGTGCGTGACCGGGATTTGGAAGTGGTTGAGAAGGAAGCTTTCCTTTCTCTCGCTCTTTCATCCCAGCATTGAGTTGTGCAATTTGTGCCTCAATAGATTTGATGCTTTGATCGTGTGAGGCACTGTTTTGCACCAAAGATTGAATAGAAGTCTGTAATCTTACTGTAGATTGCGTAGATTGCTTTAGGAAAGCCTCTAGACTTCTTTCGAGCGAGCTAACCTTGTCATTATTAGGTTGAACAAAATTGTTTGGTGGGTAAGAAGTGTTAGGCACAAAATTGTTCACTTGATTAGGGTAAGGTTGCTGTTGGAAAGGTTGTTGAAATTGAGTTTGTGGAGGTGCTTGTTGTTGTGGAGGAGGAGGCCTTTGAAAATTATTATTTCCTTGGAATTGTTGATTTTGGTTCCAAGCGAAATTTGGGTGTCTCTTCCATCCCGGATTGTATGTTGAAGAATATGGATCGTTTCTTTGTCGTTGCTGAAAGGCCGCATTGACTTGATCCTGTCCTTGAGTAGATGCAGTGTAAGGACATTCTTCTGTGAGATGTGATGGATCCGAACAACAAGCACAAACAGTTCATGGAGGCACAACAGGGGCAGGAGAAGGTGCTGAGATTTTGGTCTCAAGCGCTTCTAGCTTTTTCGTAAGAGCGGCCATCTCGGCCTTCATAGCAATTGACATCTCTACTTGATGTATGCCTGCCCTAGGTTGACCAATAAAAGAAGATGATGATGTGGTCTGGGTGCTCTCCCACTGAATTTTTTGTTCACTAAGATCCTCAAGAAACTGCCACGCTTCCTCACTAGACTTGGATAGAAAGTGACCTTGACAAATGGTTTCTAGCAACTGCTTCGTTGCCGGGTTCAATCCCTCGTATAATGTTTGGCAAAGTTGCCAACTTTCGATCCCATGGTGAGGGCATTGAACGAGAAGGTCTTTAAATCTTTCAAAACATTTCCAAAATGGTTCGGAAGGTTGCTGTGAAAATTGTATAATCTCATTACGGATTCTAGCAGTTTTGTGATGAGGATAGAAATTTTTAAGAAAAGCTTTCACAAACTCGTCCCAATTTCTAATTGAATGTGATGCGGTGCTGTATAGCCACTTCTCGGCTAGGTCACATAAGGTGAAAGGAATGATCATTAGCCTTATAGCGTCATCACTTAATTGGGTCGTTTTCATCATAGCGCAGACGTTTTGGAATTTATTGATAAAGATATATGCATCTTCGGATTCCAAACCATGAAACTTAGGCAGCATATTGATGAAGTGGGGTTTGATCTCAAAATTGTCCCCATTTTCCGGTGGTGGTGAAAGACAGGTAGGTAAAGAAGTGCGGACAGGATAGAAGAGATCCTGGAGCGCGACTCGTGCGGGCGCTTCAACAGGCGGGTGATTCGGGTTATTCGCACCTAACGGAGGTGGAATCATTACCGTCGGTAAGGTGTTGTTAGGATCGTATCCCGACATACCTTCGGAAGAAGAATGTGATGGTGAAAGTGAAGAAGTGGACAAGATTTCGACTTCGGAGTCAAAAGGTTCGTCGGTCGGTACCAACGAAACACGGACTAATCGGGCGCTAGGGTTCCTAGTCCAACCGGACATACACTAAAAGGGTTAGTGTAGTCGAAAGATGAAAGACAGAATGTGGAGGTAAGAAAACGTCAATGAGAAGAAGTGGTGTAAGTGAGTGCAAAGATTCTTTAGCGACAAGTTGCAAGTTTTGAAAAGATTTTTATCCTTTTACTTTTTTAATGTGTGCTTTTGCAAAAAGATTTTTATAAAAGAGACTTGTGACACAAATGCAATTAACCACACATGCACAATCAGGCCTAGATCTAGGGTCACCTAGGTCAGCTAGACCGCTCCTAACTGTTCCAAAGGGCTAGATATAGGACCTCAAACCGCCTCTTCACCGCCAATTGCGGCCAGGTAAGTGCCAGGTAAGTGGGAAGGAACCACGCCGTGGGCCTAATTAAAAACCACTAGCCTTGACACACTTGCCTGGGCACCGCAAAGTCAGGTTAGGATAAACGGCCGATGCCTATACTAGTCCTCTGTCCTATTGAGCGCGACGTCCTTAGGGCTGAGTCTAATATTTTTTTTAATTAAGAGTGGTCAATGCAAATGCTTTAAGTGATTTCTGGGGTCCAGGGAAGGGTGATGAAATCCCCACCCAATCTGAATTGGTCAATAGCCCCTTAAAGTCAGATTAAAGTATGCAAAGCAGTAAATTACTTGCAATCAATTTGCTATTTAGCGCGGCGCAAAGAATCCTGCAGAAAATCAATTATTGGAAAGGGGGAGAAGATTTTTAGCGCAAAGAATCCTGCAGAAGATTTGGCAAAAGATATATGGGGATTTGCAGAGGGGAGAATGAGAAAACAAACAGTGAAAAAATTGCGGAGAGATCTCCACAGGGCGCCGCGGAATCGCGGTCTTGGGTGGGTATATGCCGCGGAATCGCGGTCGGTTAGAAGCTTCAGGTTGTCAAAAAAATTCTGCTGTTCTGTGATCTCAATCCTTCTCTGTTTTGATGTATCTTTTTCTGTTTCCCCTTCTGTATTGTTTCAGATCCGTCAAACCTGCAAAGATTCACAAAGAAAACCCTTCAAACAATAAAAGATGATAGATTTTTTATATTTTTGATTGTTTTTCAGATTTTTATGATTTTTTTTTATATTTTATATTAACCCGAAATTACAAAAAGAAAATTTTACGCCATCCCCGGCAACGGCGCCATTTGATTTAAAGAGGTTTTGTCGATCAAAAAATATTTACCGCAATCAAGAACGGCGTCGCTTTGCAGCTAGCCGGTGAATACGGGTCGGTCCACAGGGATGTGTAAATCTCCTTTAAGTTCTTACGAGTTAATTCCAAATGGTGTTTGAATTTATAATTAAACCTAAAAATTGAAGTTGTATGATACTAGGATTAGAAACTTGCTAGGATTAGGTTTAGGGAAAATTTGGTAAACAAAGATCTACATCTCTTTCCATTGCCTTTAATTAAATATATCATATTAGTGTTATGGTAAATCTTAACAAAGGGGATTAGGATGATTGGGATGATTGATTCTTCCTCTAGATCCTTGTCCTTCCTTTCTTAATCTTTACCTTAACCTCCATGGAAAACCTTAAAATCCGGGCCTTTAGACTACGGAATCACTGTTACCTCGAGGGTAGGGTGCCGTAGGGAGCGGAATAAGAAGGTATGCATGGAGTTCTAATGTTCATAAAAGATTGGCAAAGAAAAGAGATGAGAGATCTTCATCTCTCAAATCCTTCCCTATTCCTAACCCTAACAAGCGAGGAAACTACTCGCTCATTGAGGGGATGAAGAAAGGCATGATTTTATTAAAGAGAAGAAACATCTATTGCAAGTTAATAAAATTCTAAACTAATTTAAACTAAGGCAAGAAAATAATTTACCTAGGGCAGATATGAAAAACTATAACTAGGACAAGAAAAATAACCTACTTACGATTGATGCGCTCTAACTTCAAGAAAACAGAATTTTATTCATGAATAGAGGCATGAGAAAATACAAAGCTTTTGGGTTCTATTTATAGGACATAGAAACCCTAGGTTTACAATTGCTCTGCATGTCTACAATTACAAATATACCCCCAGAAAATCTTTCCATAGCCTCCAAGACATTTTGGTAAAATTTTCTTTCCATGAAGGCTCAATATGGCCGCGGAACCGCGGCATTGGTGCGCTTGGGCCGCGGTTCCGCGGCCCACTGGTGAGTTCAGTTGATGAAAAATTCTGGGCTGTCTTAGTGTCTTTTGGGCTTCCCGGTTCTTTATTCCTTTTATCAATTGGGCTTCTGTATTAATTACAGATCTTCAGTGAACACTTTGAAATGGATCTTTCAACCGTTTTTCTTGCAAATTTGGATCTTGCGTTGCCTTGTTGATAGTGAACCGTTCTTCTGCTGGGCTTTACTACGATCCTCCTAATTGTTGGTCAAAAGTCCTTCTTTTGTGTCGTCTTTTGTGTTTTTCACTGTTTTTTTCTCCAAGAACCTGTAACCTGTAACATGTAGCAGACATGGGTCAAAAGCACCTGTTTTTATTCTTAAATGCATAAGAATGGGGAATACAAAATGCAATATTATGTTATAAACAAATACCCCCAAACTTATCTTTTGCTCGCCCTCGAGCAAACTTATTATTTTATTTATTCTCGATAAAAATCTAACCTAGCCACACTTTCGCAGGAAAACGCGATTGCACTGAGCACGTGCAACAAGCCGTTAAACCTCTAGGTGTCCCTAGTAGGAGGAGTGTTGTCTCCTGAGGGTTTTCAGCGGATACTACCCACAAAATCCTATCAATTTGGTTTTTGGACTTTTGTTCTCCAATTAGGTTTTCTAACAAGGAATTCTATTATCGTTGACCCGCAAATTATCCACCCATATTCTTCACACTTCCTCATCTTTTAACTTAAGATCATATATGTTCTATAGAATTACATAGCTTTCGGCATTTCTTAAGTTTTCCTTCTAGAGTTTCATCTCCACTTAAGAATTTCTATCAACTCTACTAAAGATATAAGTTCTATTCTTCATTCCTTTCTCTTATCTAAACTCTAATCACATATCCCCACGTGTGTGTAAATGTCACCTCTACACTTGGAAATTCAAATCAAGCAATTGTACTCTCGTCCATTGTCCAAAGCACTTATTAATTTGTGAACTTTTACTTGAATTTTGCTTACACATCCTTCATGCGACCGTTAATACTTCCTGAGGTACCAACAACCGATTACAAGATGCGTTAGCACTTTAAAGCGTACTTCCTAGTTTTGCAACACCCAAGGCTTTTAGCAGTGACTCCCAAACCAGTTGGTCTAAGGCACTAGGTGATGAAGCACCCTCGCTAAATACTTTTCTATTTTTACAGCCTTAAGTAATCACAAAAACCAGTGTCCATTTTTTTTCTTTATTCACTTTTTCTTTTCTTTTATTTTCATTGTACTAAGGACTTTAGATAAGAGTATTTCAAGGTCTCCTCTACTATTCTAAGTTTCAAGGTGCGTGATTGTGCATTTTGTAGGGTACATGTTTTCAGAATCTAGACTCAAGCTAGGAATTATTTTTCAAACTTATATTCTAATAAAAGTTTTAATACTTTTCCTTCGTTTCGACTTAGCCCAAGAAGTGAACCCAACATTTGCCTATTTCTAAATAACCTACAAAGACATATACTTTCTACCGTTAATCTCTAAGGAAGGTTATTTTTAGGGTTTTAATTTGCTAAGTCTAAGATCTAGTTTTTCCTAGCTATTTAACCTTTTTATCAAACTCAAGTCAATTAGCCAAAATTGAATACAATAATTTTTATAATTTTTGAAAATTTTCAATTTTTTATGGGTTTTTCTGTTTTCTAATTTTTTTTATTTTTCAAATTTTTCAAATTTTTATGATTTTTTATATAAAGATGCAATGCAGAAATTAAATATGCAAAAGGAAAAGAAAAATATATACAATATGCAATGCAAAAGATAACTATATACACTACCCTCTCCCCCAAACCTGAGCAAAGCAGTGCCCTCACTGCCCGGCCCCACGTCGCGCTCGTGAGCGTGAACGTGATCGTTTCCCTCTAACCAATAGGGTTTGAATACCCCTCTCAATTTCCGTCAACCAACGGTCGTAATCTCGTGCTGTCGCCCGAAACTCATCCCTCAAAGAATCAATTCTTCTCACTGTTCTCCGCATCAATCGTGCATGCTCTTGAGGGGTCAGTTCTTCCCCGCTCGATGTCGAGCTAGAGCTAGGGGTGTGTGCGGGAATATTCTCTGCCGGCTCCGTTCGTGACCAAATATCAATAAGTCTAGAGTAGGACGAAGTAATGCCCTCAACGAGTGGTCGAACCGGAACACCGTCTATCATGTATGAATCAAATTCCTCGACGGGGAGGAAATAACGGCAGAGTTGGGTGACTAGCATGGGACATGGGTAGATGGTACCCCTTTTCCCCGTACCTATAGACTGGAGCAATACAGTGCACATGTCGAACCGTGGATTTTTCGTCATTAGTGTGTGTACGACATGTAATGAGGGGGTGAAAAAAGTCGTGTTGTGCGAACTGCCAAAGATGTTGTTTTGTGCCCACCGGCACACAGTAAAAACGTTCGCGAAAACGGTCCGTGCTTGGATACCCTTACGCGGCTCTCGTGCGCAGTCATTCCCCATCAAGGGCATATAATCCTCAAAGTGCAAGGGGTGGTCATGTGCGGGTACACGTGGTATGCGTGTGACTTCGTGGATCATATCCCTATCAATGTGAATTACGCGATCTCCCCAATTTATTTTAATGTAGCCTAAGTTGTCTAGACTATTATCCTCCATTGATTCATAAAATAGGGCAACTAGTTCAGGTAGGGCAAACGCAGAGGAGTGATTATAGGTCAGGAAATTCCAGCCCCTCTGCTCTATTTCATGTGCAAAATATCTACCGTACACTTCGTGCGTGAAAACTGGGGTAAAATCTCTCTCAAATTGCATTTTATGTGCCATAATAATTTTACAGAAAAAGTATGCTAAAAACAGAGAGTAATATGATAGATTTACCTCCCCTGAAAATTTCAGGGGGCGACGACACCAGACGGCGGCGGAAGAGCGGCGGGAGGCGGCTAATGCGGCGGAACCGCGGCGTTCTGGCGGCGGCGGTGCGAGAATTTTCTGGAGCAGGTCGGTGGCGGCGGCTAGGGTTTTTTGGATAGAAAATATTAGGGTTATGAGGACAGGAGGGCTCGGGTCTCTTTAAATAGAGGGGAAAGAGGGTTATTTGAAGAAAACACCCTTAAAAATGAGGATTTTATTTGTAAATTAAAAATGTCAGCTCTTAATTCTGAAAATTTGCAATTAGGTCTAAAAATATATTTTTTTTATTATTTTTTTTATTTTTTATGGTATTTTGTGATTATATATTTACAAATTATATACACACCCCCAAACTTATTTGAAATAATGTTTTGGAAAAAAAAAGGAAATTTGGGGGTGAAAGTGGAGGAATATCACTCAGTGTAGATCGGCTCCTGCAAGAACAGGAGCTCCTCCGAAGGGTTCGCTGTGAGGAACGGTTTCAATCGATGCCCATTTACTTTGAAAAGCGTACCGTCCTCCGGGTTCTCAAGATCAACTACAAAAGGTCCCTTCCACCTAGAACGGAGCTTGCCGGGGTGATAATGTAACCGAGTATCATAAAGTAAAACCTGTTGACCAGGTTTAAATGTCTTTCGCAAAAGGTTTTTATCATGAAATACCTTAGCTCGGTTCTTAGCAATCACGGCATTATCATATGCCTCATCCCGCAGCTCTTCTAGTTCATTTAACTGCAGCTTTCGGTTGCTGCCCGCATCTCTTAAAGATAGATTCAGCTCTTTAATAGCCCAAAATGCCTTGTGCTCAATTTCTACTGGGAGGTGGCAAGCCTTCCCGTAAACAAGCCGGTATGGAGACATGCCAAGATCGGTCTTGTATGCAGTACGGAAAGCCCATAGTGCATCGATTAATTTTAGTGACCAATCTTTACGGTTTTTAGAAACCGTTTTCTCCAAAATTTGCTTAATTTTCCGATTCGAGACCTCGGCTTGCCCACATGTTTGGGGATGGTATGGCGTTGACAGCTTATGGGTGATAGAGTATTTGTGCATTAAGGACTCAAAAGTCCTATTGCAAAAATGAGAACCATTATCACTTATTATCGCGCGAGGATGCCCAAATCGAGAAAAGATGTGTTCTTTAAGAAATCGAACGACAACCTTGTTGTCATTCGTTCGACTAGGCACAGCCTCAACCCATTTTGAAACATAGTCAACAGCCAAAAGAATATACACATTTCCAAAAGAGTTAGGAAATGCTCCCATGAAATCTATACCCCAAACATCAAAAATATCTACAACCAAAGTTGGTTGGAGCGGCATTTCGTTTCTCCGCGATATCCGGCCCAAGTGTTGGCACATGGAGCAAGTTTTGCAGTATTCGAATGCATCCTTGAAGAGTCGTGGCCAATAAAAACCACACTGCAAAACTTTCTCTGCTGTCTTCTTTGGGCCAAAGTGCCCGCCACATGCTTGATCGTGGCAAAAAGACAACACATTCTTAACCTCAGTTTCCGGTACACACCGACGAATGATTTGGTCGGAACAATATTTAAAAAGATAAGGTTCATCCCAGTAAAAATGCTTTACTTAGGACAAAAATCGAAGTTTATCTTGTTTAAACCAATCTTTAGGTATCAAGCCGGTGGCTAAGTAGTTTACAATATCGGCGAACCATGGTTCGCAAGAAACGGTCAAGAGTTGCTCATCGGGAAAAACATCAGTGATAGGAAGTTCAAGAGTAGGCGAAGAAGGAAGTCGTGAAAGGTGATCGGCCACTACGTTTTCACATCCTTTTTTGTCCCTTATAACAAGGTCAAATTCTTGCAGCAAAAGAATCCAACGTATTAACCTAGATTTAGCATCCTTCTTCGCAAAAAGGTGGCGAAGGGCTGAATGATCCGTGTATACTATAACTGGTGAGCCGATTAAATAAGGGAGAAATTTCTCAAGTGTAAACACAACCGCTAAAAACTCTTTTTCTGTTGTTGTGTAGTTTAATTAGGCCTCATTTAATGTTCGGCTAGCGTAGTAAATTACGAGCGGCATCTTGTTAATGTGCTGTCCAAGAACAGCACCAATGGCAAAATCTGATGCGTCGCACATAATTTCGAAAGGGTGCGCCAGTCTGGAGATGAAAGGATGGGCGCAGAAATGAGTGAGTGTTTCAAAGACTCGAACGCTTCCATGCAAGTTGAGTCGAAAACAAATGTAGTGTCCTTGGCCAATAAGAGAGTCAAGGGTCTAGCAATTTTGCTAAATTCCTTGATGAACCGTCTATAAAAACCGGCATGGCCAAGGAAAGCTCGGATATCTTTGACGCATTTAGGAGGAGGAAGATTAGAAATGACTTCAATTTTGGCTCTATCAACCTCTATTCCGTTTTGCGAGATGACATGTCCTAAGACAATGCCTTCTCGTACCATAAAGTGGCATTTTTCCCAATTTAAAGTTAGGTTCTTCTCCCTACAGCGGGTAAGAACCGCGTCAAGATGTCGTAAACACTCATCGAAGGAGTCACCAAAAATGGAGAAATCATCCATAAAGATTTCCAAAAACTTCTCCACCATGTCCGAAAAGATCCCCATCATACACCGCTGAAATGTAGCGGGTGCATTGCATAACCCAAAGGGCATGCGACGATAAGCAAAAGTGCCAAAGGGACAAGTAAATGTAGTATTGTCTTGATCCTCTTTGGCTATGGGGACTTGGTTATAACCGGAATAGCCATCTAGAAAACAGTAGAACTCATGCCCCGCCAATCGTTCTAGCATTTGGTCAATGAAAGGCAAAGGAAAGTGGTCCTTCCTTGTCGCGGCATTGAGTTTTCGGTAGTCGATGCAAACTCGCCACCCAGTTTGGGTGCGAGTGGGAATTAACTCATTTGCCTCATTGGTAATGACCGTGATGCCCGATTTCTTTAGCACGACATGAATGGGGCTAACCCATTGGCTATCCGAGATAGGATAAATGATACCGCTATCAAGACACTTAACAATCTCCTTCTTGATCGCCTCTTTCATAATGGGGTTGAGGCGTCTTTGTGGACACCTTACCGGCTTGGCATCATCCATCAAGTGTATGTGATGTTCAACTATGAGGGGACTAATCCCCTTGATGTCCGCCATAGACCAGCCGAAAGCATGCCGATTATTGTGTAAGACCGTTAAAAGAGCCTTCTCTTGCTCAAGAGCTAGAGAGGCCGATATGATAACTGGTAAGGTCTCATTCTCACCTAGATAAGCATATTTTAGGTGCGACGGCAAAAGCTTTAGTTCGAGTTTAGGTGGTGAAACAATAGATGGTCACAATGGAATAACTGTTTCAAACTCGAAGGATTCCAGCAAAGGTTCAAATCGAGTGTACGCTACCGAGTCGGATGGTTCAACTAACTCATCCGAAAAAGCAAAAGACTCAAATTCAGGTGGAGAGTCTTCAAGATCGTCAACAAAGGTGAAACACTCATAATCTTTGTCCGTCGTGAAAGCTGTATCGGATTCTAAGAGGAACGCACTAGTGGCGTCAATATTGCTGTGATCAAACATAAAAATTTTGAACTCACAGTCCTCCTCCGCGATCTCATTGATCGAGCAAACATCAAGTACGCTAGAATTAGGCTCACAAGGCTGACTTCCTAACTTGAAAATGTTGAGCTCAACTGTCATATTGCCAAAAGATAGATACATTGAACCGTTACAACAGTTGATTACCGCGTTAGAAGTCGCGAGGAATGGTCGACCAAGTATCACCGGAATTTGACTCCGGGGGTTAGCTACAGGTTGTGTATCCATAACAATAAAGTCAACGGGGAAAATGAAATCCCCTACTCTAATTAACACATCCTCCAACTCTCCCCTAGGATGGGTGATTGATCGGTCGGCCATTTGGAGAGTGCAATGAGTGGGCTTAAGCTCTCCAATGCCTAATTATTCGTACACCGAATAAGGTAGCAAATTGACACTAGCACCAAGATCTAATAGTGCTCTATTGATGTTCTTGTCCCCAATTGTGATTGAAATAGTAGGACAACCGGGGTCCTTGTGCTTTGAGGGTAAAGAATTGACAAGAGCATCACTAACAGCACTAGCTACGAAAACTTTCTTTGGTACTTATGACTTCCTCTTTTTGGTGCATAGGTCCTTTAAGATTTTTGCATATGAAGGAACTTGTTGGATTGCATCCAAAAGAGGGATATTTATGCTAACCTGTTTGAACAACTCTACTGTGGAGTTGGTTTATTGGATCTCAACCGATTTGGAAAAGGAACATTTTGAAAAGTCGTTGAGTCCAATTTTTGCGGATCAGATTGTTGAATTAGAACGGAACCCCGTGTATATGTGTTCGTGTTCTGAGAAGAGGGTCCGTTCGAGCTAGAAGGAGTAGAGCCGTGTGAAGGGTGGAGAATAGGCTCTAAAGAAGAAGAAGAAGAAGAAGAAGGTGTAGAAGATGAAGAAGGACCACCGGCAGGGGTGTCATGGTTAATACCCACATTGTTTTGCAACACTTTTCCAGATCTCAACGTGGTCACAGTATTTACGTTATGATTCTGCTATTCATATGCGACATGTGCGTGACCGGGATTTGGAAGTGGTTGAGACGGAAGCTTTCCTTTCTCTCGCTCTTTCATCGCAGCATTGAGTTGTGCAATTTGTGCCTCAATAGATTTGATGCTTTGATCGTGTGAGGCACTGTTTTGCACCAAAGATTGAATAGAAATCTCTAATCTTGCTGTAGATTGCGTAGATTGCTTTAAGAAAGCCTCTAGACTTCTTTCGAGCGAGCTAACCTTGTCATTATTAGGTTGAACAAAATTGTTTGGTGGGTAAGAAGTGTTAGGCACAAAATTGTTCACTTGATTAGGGTAAGGTTGCTGTTGGAAAGGTTATTGAAATTGAGTTTGTAGAGGTGCTTGTTGTTGTGGAGGAGGAGGCCTTTGAAAATTGTTATTTTCTTGGAATTGTTGATTTTGGTTCCAAGCGAAATTTGGGTGGCTCTTCCATCCCGGATTGTATGTTGAAGAATATGGATCGTTTCTTTGTCGTTGCTGAAAGGCCGCATTGACTTGATCCTGTCCTTGAGTAGATGCAGTGTAAGGACATTCTTCTGTGAGATGTGATGGATCCGAACAACAAGCACAAACATGTAACGTTTTGAAAATCGTTTCGGTGAAATTTCGAAAAATCGGTAAAATAAGGTGGTTTTCTGTAAAAAGTCAAAATACAAATATCTTATTATAAAAATTAAATATACATATTCTAGCTATGTAATTACTAGTATTTGGTGTTTATTGAGCCACTGGTGAAATTTCAAATTTTCTGAAAAAAATTATTTTAATATTATTTTTAAGCCGTCACTAATACATTTAATTAGGGAAAATTACAAATTGGAATGAGTTGAAACAAATTTTGTGCATCATAACACATTAAACAAAATTTTAACATGTTGTTTTTGAAATGAAATGGTTTGCCAAAACGGTTTAGAAATTATTGAAGAAAAAAGGCTTTTTTTTTGTGAAATTAGCGAAAACTTGCAATTTGGTAACTTGAGGGGGGTCTTTTTGCATAGAATTTTTTTGTTCACTCTCTCACAACCTCACCCCTCACTTTTGGCCGGCCCCACCTCTGCTGGACAGCCACTTTCCCCCCCTCTTCTGGCTTTAATTCATGTGAGGAAATTGTTTTATAAAGAGGTATGGATATTGGGTTGACTTTGACAATTCCACATGCACCCACACCCACTCTCTCTCTCTCCCTTTCCCCATTTCTGCTGTCCAAATTCAGCAGCTCTTCCATTTGTTTCTCCTCTCATTCTCTTCAAAAAAAATCCTCACAAATTCATCAAAAATCAAAGTATAACCTCACAAAGTCATAATCCAATCTCTACCCATTTCTTTTTGGCCTATTCTAGCATGGATTGTTGTGAAAAGAGAGCAAATTGGAGGCCAAGATTTTCATGCTAGATCTCTAATTAAGTGAGGTATAATCTTAGCATTTTACTTAAGTTATTGTTTAATTACTTGAATCTAGCTATTATGTGTTTAATTAGAGTTCTAAATTTGAAGTTTGAAATTTAAAGAAAAGGGAATTGAGAGTAAGTTAGGGTTTTTATCATGTGTAAAGGTTTGCAAGGTGTAGTTTAACATTTTTAGGAATACTAAAGCGAAGCTACTTGCTATATTGCTAGATTGCTACATTTCAATTGTCCAAATTTCTTAAATTGCAAACTAGATTTTTGTAAACCAAGAATTCGATTAAGAGAAAAATGTAATTAGGTTTTTCATGACTTCATTAACATTATAAAATGTAGTTTAATGTTTTAGATCATGCAAATCCAAGCTAGATTGTTGTATGTGTATTTTTGCTATAAAATTGTTAAAATTGGTTAATTTGTAAACTAGAATTTTGGGGCTAATGAAATTTAATGAGATTAAATTATGGAAATGGTTTTTATGACTTATTTAAGATGTTTAATAAGTATTATGGCCATTAGAATTGTTTAAACATCGAGTTTTGTACTAAAACGGATAATTTTTGCTTGCTAGATTTTCGGAAAAATGGCTTTTAAGGTGAATTTGGGGTTTTTGTGAATTTTAACCTATTTTATATTATAATTAGTGTTCGTGAATGCGCAAATAAGAGTGTTTGGGTTTTTCTCGATGGTTTGACGTTTGTACATCGACATCGAGGGTTGGTTTCGCTATTCTTGCATGTGTAGGCGATAGGTTTTGACCTATGCGTGATGCGCGTGCGGATTTGATTTTCGTATGCCGTTTCGATTTCGAATTTGGTTTTAATGCGATACGGTGCGTTATGATATGTAGGTACCCCATGTGGACTTCGAGACGACAAGCAAGCGCGTGGCGACGTCGGTACCGGCGAGCGAGGACCAGGTGAGTAGATTTATATCTACGGGGAGAAGTCGGGTGGATGGCGTATAGCACCCCCGCAGTTCGTGGTGATGTATACGAATACGTATACACACATATATATATTGTTTATATATTGTTTGAGTATATTGATGATAATATGGATATTTGGGGTTCTTGGATATTTAGTGTCGCGAAACCCTAGAGTAGTGGTCGCACCCCGCATGCACACACCAACCCATACTTGCATACATTCTTCTTCCATTTGTGTTTACGGGAATATATATATAGTTATGTGTTCACATGGGTATGGGACTATGTGTTCACGTACGGATTTGAGGATGATACTTGGGATTGAGATGAGTCGATGAGATTTGTGTTGAGGTTGTGATATCGGTGATATGGCAGGATTCGTACTTGAGGTACGTCCTGGTGTTATAGCGGATCTTGGGGCGGCGATACGGGTGAATAGTGTTATAAATAAAATGGTCGACATGTGATCGTGATATGAGGCATGATATGCTAGGATATTGATATTAGGCCGTATCGGGCGATGTATACCCCTTGATGATGATATGTGCTGACGATATCGGTTTGTACGAGATTGTCGATCAGTAGTCAGATCATGAGTATATTGAGGATATTAGTATTGTACTAGACATAGGTCAGTACCCTAGACTATGATCTTGGATAAAAAGGATACCAGAGGAATAGTGTGAGGAATATGATATTGACCCGTACCAAGATTTGGGGATGCCGTACGACGGATTTACGTACGAGCTATATCTTGATGATTGATCCGCACTCTTGACTTGGGATGTCTGATTATAGATATGGTATCGGATATGATATTATTGAGGCGGGATCACCGACTAATATATATACAGGTATGTATATGTATCGATTCAGATGTTAGGCGGTTTCCTTACCTGTAGTCTAGCTTGTAGATTAGCCCTTTAGTTTAGTTAGTTGTTAGATTAGATTCGGTTCCTACCTATTTCAAAGCTTACGAATCGTGCGTATTTTAAAAGACAAGTCAAGGGATTCTACGGATATTTCAAAAAACGTATCTTTTCTTAAAAACACCGTAGCCCCTATTTTCAAAACCCTACGATTCGTGTTATTTCAAAAGGCACCATTGTAGGACTTATATTAGGTTAATGCAGATTAGTTATCGTTGCGTCTAGTATTCAGCTCCCGCTCATTATTGTTGTTCGCTCCGCATCACATGCTTATATTATGCTTCATATTCTACTGTTGATATCTTGTGGTTAGGACACCAGCACCATTACCGATGATGCGTATGTACCACGTACACTTACTTGCCGGCTCACACACATCTTCATCGGTAATTGCCATGTCACGTACACTTAGAGAATATTACTGCTTCATTTAGCTTGTTAGCTTGTAGTTTTGACATGATATTAGTATACTTGCCTTATATGTTAGTTTAGACATTGTAGTTATTACCTGCTACTTCATGCATACTGTTATTCATTGTTATGCCGCATTCATGGATTCTCATGCATATATTCACTTTTTACGTGCTATTGAGGTTTTGGATTCGGATTTCCATGAGATTTTCTGGATTTGGGGAAAACCGCAAAACATATACAAACTTCTTCTTTCTCCTTTTAAATGAAAAGCGCGGTTTTTCCCATGATGTATGAGTCGTCCACCATGAGTTTGCTGATGGATTTCGAGACCCGATTCGAGAAGTTGGATGAACCGTTTTGGGTACATGGTGGACCCGGTAAGGTACCCCGGGGCAAGAAGCTCGTGGTGATGACGATGAGCCTGGCAGGGGGAGACTACCTACCGGTGATTTTACCCGACGCGTCGGATATCCGGAGGATACCGTCGTGGTCTTGAGATGGATGGTAGGGGCTGGTCTGGACTGACGGCGCCCTAGATATTGAGATTGAGACATTGAGATTTCGAGATATTGAGGTACTGAGATTTGATGATACAGGCCAGTCCGGATAGCCGGAGCCTGAGGTTTTGAGACATTGAGATTTATGTTTTGTGTCGATGCTAGACACTGTTGATGCTGATTTCATTTATGATACCTCATTTTAAAAATACAAAGGAAATCTCACTAAATTATGAAAACAGTTTCTTTATTTACATGTATTCTGTTTTCATGCATTCATACCTCATTCATATGATATATTACTACCTGAGGCACTGACACGGGCATATGAGATTACACTCGGGTTAGATATCACCCTAGCTATTGTTATAGGCTGCATGTTATACATATATTTGAGGATATATTATGATCGTTGACCTAGGTTGCGTTATTTATGCGATTTCTATTCGTAGATGTTTTTCTACTCACGAGTTGGCAACTCACCCCCGTTGTGCCACAGTTCCTTGCAGGTTTTGCCGTACAGGTTTCATTACGGCTTTGCTGGCCCTGCTTCTTGTAAGTGCACGGCGGCGCCCCGGCCGTCAATCCGACGGCCAAATGCGGAAGCGGTGAGAAACTTAAAATTTTCTTGAACTGGCAAACCGCCGCGCACTAATACCCGGATCGAACCATTAATTAGTCCTAGCTATCTACAAGAAAGGGAATAGAGATATACCGACGATCCAAGTCCTCCGGTCTTCTCGTCATCGTCCCGATCACCTGCGGAATGTCCCGTCTCCTCCTCGTCGCCGGAAGTGCACCACATCGCCTACTTCTTTTACGGGCTCCCACCTCAATGCCGAGGCAACTTGGGCACGAAGCCGGCTACTCGACGTGCCCAAGGTTCGCTGTAGAATATCTAGAGAAGAAGTCTCATTTGGGGTTGTAGGAATTGCCTTTTGTGGAGGAATTGAAGTGAACTTTTGGAGAGGGAGTTGTAGGGATTTCTCAAAGCTCAAGATACAAAAAAATCCCACCTCCAAATGAAATGAATCCCATCCTTCATCAAGGAATGGCCGGCCACCCCCCTTTGGTGTGATTGGAGAGAGAGTAAACAAAGACAAGGGGGTGGGTGGAAAGTGAGTGATGATGAAAAGTCAAATGATCACAAGGAAATCCACACTCCATCAACAACATCAACTCAACAAAGTCAAGCCATCATGATAGCTAGAAGTCAAGGTCAATGAGAGACTATCATGATACAACAATAAGCAAAGACCCCCTCCAGAAATACTTGTTTGCAACAATGCAAATAAGCCCTCCTCCACCAAACTTCGGCCAATGAACGATACAAAGGAAATCGGCCGAAACGGAAAGCAAACTGGCAACTCCTGAAAACTGGTCCCGTAATAAATTACAGGAAAACCCCGATACTGTGCATACACACCCGCATTTGTATTCCGACCGAAATACAAATGCAATGAGACAAAATCTACACTGTACTATACTAGGATCCGGCTTATACCAAAGCCGGCTAGTATTATCCGTTCGATCCTGATCCGTACAATACCGCACGTATCTGATCGAACCCTGCCATATAACCATACGACCTATAGTACAAACTGTCCGATCCGGATCCGTGCAATACCGTACGTATCTGATCGGACCTTGCCATATCTCCATACGGCCTCTACAACCTTTCGCCCGAAAGCTGAGTAACTGAATGTGGGGGACTCTAAAGTCTCATCAACACCTTGGTTGTGGATTTAACCACTAGCACGTTAGAGGTATAAGCCAATACATAACGGGCTACCAGGTATTGACCAAAAGGGACGTCTGTGAGCGAACTCAGCCTGACTCCCTACTGAGCCTGTCAGTGACAATATCTGTACAGTCCGGTCCGTTCGTCTATGAGCATCGCATGGCGGGCCTAGGGGGTTGGTAAAAGTCAGACCCCCAAAAGCGGTACAAGTCGTGTCGGAGTGTAGCCCAGAACATCCTGAGATACTACTGGAATACCTACCAGTAAATCTCCTTGCCTCAGCCGAGGGCTTCGTGTAATGGCTCTCCTAGACACAGCACGACCTCACCCCCAATACCGGGAGAGACGAACCCCTGAAGATACGCTCACTGCCTCCATGTGGCTCGGGACTGCACCCAACTAAAACCTGTTTGCACGACTCCTTTGAGCCGTGGTAGGGTAGTAATTAAAGTACAGTGGGAACTCACACGAGACAAATGACGATCCCCAGGTCGATGAACTAACCTGCACACATGTCACCAGGGAACTGCCATCTGACGTCTGGTATATGACCAACTAGCATGTTCCCGGCGAGTCCTGTCCGGTGTACTCATAACCCAATGAGCACCTGTATACATCTTAGGTGATCCAACTGACACCAGTGGCTTGTGAGACCGGCCACCGCCCCTCGTCGGGGTCTCGACTGTATACACTAGTCTACTCTGGAGAAACGATGCCCTGTCTCGAATCTCCCACGACTAGGGACCTTTTAAGGATGTGCTTATAGACCCCCAGCTCCCACTTATATGATCGCCCTCATACTGCTGGTGGTCAAGCAAGAATCCTAGGGGCTCTACCAACGTGTAATAGCGACTTGTCAGGTCACCTGAAACAGTACACGATGATAAAGGTAAACCAGATAGCATACTATCATCTCGAGTAAGACTGTCCTACCGGGATAGGTCCTCCATCAATCATTGCAATCACGTACCTGTGACCTAATAATTGACTCTGAGGGCACTATCTCCAACAATCTCCCACTTGCACTCAAGGCTAATTATTGCGATGTCGCATACTCACAGCCCGTGTGATACCGAACACCCAACTCCTCTACTAGTCAGTCTCACAAAGCTCGTTTGCGAAACTATTGCGTTCGAGGAATAGCCTCAGTGAGTGGATCCGCTTAGTTGTTTCTTTCTATGTCCCTCTATATCTCAAGTTCGCGGAGAAAGCCATCTCCCGAAATGAGCAATACCTGTCTTAGAATGTCTGGATGTCTGATGGGACCTAGCTCATAAATGAACTCCAAATCATAAATGAACTCCAAATCCAAACTTCTTAGACTGTATCGTCAACTGAACTTAATCAGTATCCTGTGCCATGCCACCCTCAGTATTGCCTTGGACCACCTGTCCAAAATACTGCCCCTCATCAGAAGGAAAAACTATAACTCTGACAACCTCCCTGTCATCCAGGTCACCTTGGAAGCCTGGAATGATAACTGTCTCCTCAACGAGGCTGTCGTTATCATATCCCTAGAACATCCACTTATGTTCTAAAACTGCTTCCGACTGTTTCTCCAGGATTGGATCAATATCAACTTATTGCATCTAGTGCAAGAACAATATCTGGTGTGGTACTTGACATCTCATGATTGACTCAATTGCCTGAGCAAGTGATCTGCCAATCATGCACATCCCTCTCCCCTTTAGTCTATAAGACACCTTTAGAGAGGGTGACTCCATCTTCTGCAGGTACACTACCGTGCATGGAGTCGTCCATTCTAAATACTCATAGAATGCTGTCTAAGTACCCAGATTGGGAAACCACCCAAATCTAGATCTAATTCTATAGATCTAGTAACCAGTATGTCTGATATAAGTCCAAGTCCTATGTGGAGAAAGCACTGTGTGACCACCAAAGTATAACCGATCGTAGTATAGGAGTTTCTTTTCCTACTCTGTGTATGTCATCCAAATACCAGGATATCACACCCTACTACCTTCTCAACAGATCCATCTCCTATTCTGATGAAGTCAAACCCATGACTGTCACGTCAGAAATCGATGATCTATCTCCGCTACATCTGCTTTAGTCTATAAATAGACATAAGCTACCTATCCACCAATGCTTCCGTTGCTCCCACTGACTACGACAACGCTCTGGCAGAGTCATATACACGTACACTTCTAAAGCGAGTTCAGAACGACGCTATACTCATCCTCCCGCCGGGTCTCGCAGCCTGGAACAACAGCAATGGTAATTGTGGGTAAACAAGAACTTCCCTGTCACCGTCCTTGAGGCTACCGTAGTACCTCTCGGGTGCCTGAAGTTACCCACCGTATCTGCGGAGTGGCCAATGGAATGTCAATCCAGATTGAATCTTTAGGTTCCTTGTCAAATCTTCAGTAATCGTTCGTGGTTCTGGAATCACCTCCAGTTCTACCATACTCCCACTACTGTTTTCTGAAAAAAAATCCATTTTTAATAAAACTGTGGCGAGTCTAGAACAATATTGCTATTGTTCATCCAGATGGTAGAAAGTCAACCCTCGTCATAGCCTGGGTCAACCCACAAACAGCCATTACAGAAACGTGCCTTGAGTTGTCCAGTGTCTGGTTTTAATCATAAGCCGGACAACTCCCCGTACCTTAACAACGTTAAGATACGAACTGTTCTATATCCCATATAGGACCAGAGGCACTGATTTAACTGAACCAGATCCAAATCATGCAACTATCTCCAGTGTATGTCAACTAAATGGAAAGAGGCCGATCAGCGTTACTCAACTTAGGAATGCTTCCAATTATGAGTAACCTGAAAGAGAAGCAAGATCCCTTTATCATCACTATCAACTGAATACCATTGACAAGTATCTACATCTTCGATCACTTTGAAGAATCCCGATACTTGCTACACCTGGTTCTCTACTCTATTCAAATACCAATAACTTCTCAAAATTCGGACCCTGTGTTTCCACGAAACACCTGCCTAAAAACTAGAGAAGTCATAAGTAAACCGAATATAGTACGAGGACCAACCCCTCTGTCCTAATGGACCCTGGACAACATACAATACTCTGTATAAGTCCCTTGTGTCTGATAACGCATTCACTGTGTGTCGTAGGTTGAAAACTGTACTTATGGTTAAGAAGAATTACACCGCTGTTTAATGCTCCTTACCTAACCATCCACTGATATAGGTAAATGTCGTAGACATAATTTCAGAAAGGTATATCTCACTCTATGAAAATAGACGTACAGATATATCAATTTGAAATTAGTGCATAACTGCGGATATTCAAAACCAAATATTTGCCGACCGGCAAACAGCCCAGGTGATTTCCTCAAATATCACTGATTACAACGAATACCGATATAATGAGGATAATCACCCAATTCCCAATAACTTACTCCCACTCATCATCTGTAAAACCATACAGATGTGAGAATCATACCTGGCAAATACATACCCTGGAGTAAGTGTCTAATCGGGAAATCAGTTTTCTTTTAACATTACACAGTGAAACTGAAACATTGAAATATTTCGATGGGGTATCCTGGTATTCATAGTAATGCCTCTTCCAGATTCACGACTGTAACCGTATAGTTCTTTG
Source organism: Agapanthus africanus (assembly GCA_030015575.1). Taxonomy (NCBI): domain Eukaryota; kingdom Viridiplantae; phylum Streptophyta; class Magnoliopsida; order Asparagales; family Amaryllidaceae; genus Agapanthus; species Agapanthus africanus. The sequence continues at coordinate 820,826,429 of CM057338.1, read as the reverse complement.
CCACCTCTCCAAATCCCTTCATATGTCTTTAGTCTTTACCTTCTGTACACCCCTTTAGGCCAAATGGTTTTCTTCCTTCCCTACCGTTCGGCACCAGCCTATGGTTTGGAAGAAGACTATCCAATAAGCATAATGGGTGTACTGTCCCAATCCTAGGAACACTCGCAATGAGAGAGGGTGAAGATAAAAGACAACCGAATAAACCTTATTCCTATTTCTCCTGGACCAGAATCCATCCCCGAACTGGAACAAGTTCCATTCGAGTTCGTATATAACCATACGATGGAGTATCCAAATAAACTGTGGATCTTCGTAGTGATACGGAGTGTCCTGGAGAAATACAAAGGTGATGTGGGAGTGGTAACGAAATATTTGGTTTGGTCGTGAATATCTGTTGCAATTTACTTTGCCCTCTTACTAATCCCTTGCTTTGTCTGAACTTAATACCTTCTGTACACCATCGTTAGGCTAATTGGTTTTCTTCATTCCCTACCGGTCGGCACCAGCCTAAGGTTTGGAAGAAGACTATCCAATTTGCGTAATAGGTGTACTATCTCCTAAACCAAGGAGTACTTGCAACCTGAGAGAAGGTAAAAGGAAAAGACAACTGAATAATCCTATCCATTTTCTCCAGAACCTGAAACCATCCTCGAATAAATTCCTTCGAGTTCGTATCTAACCATACGATGGTTTTGTCCAATGGAAGTAGACGTTCGTAGCAACACGGGGTGTCCTGGAGAAAAGGGTAAAAGTAGGAGTGGCAATGAGGTTTGCAACTCTGACAATCCAAAAGCCAGTGTTAAGAAGGTTCGGTCAACTTGGTCACTGAGTCATAGTCTTAGGGTCGGGTCAAATGGTCGCTGCCAGAGAGAGAGAAAAGAAACACTCAGCGTGCACTCTAACCTAGATCAGAATGGTTACCAATTTATCTAATCTGGAAACCTCCCACTGTATCTCAAATTCTCCTCCAAACCTGAAAGAAGAATTAGTCGGGATTAGCCGAGGAGTATACTAACTCATCAGTGGGAATCGGGATCCAACTATCATCGCATGATAACGTGACGGAATCCGCTCACGTCATCACACTCCAGAAGGTATGCGCATATCTGGCAAGTTTCAGTTCTTTTGAAACTCCCGATGTGATTTTTGCCCCATGCTCTTATGACCTTGACGAAGGCCAACAAATCATAAGTCACATGTCAAGTTCTACCCGTCATTCTCCAGGTTGATTTGAACCCACCCGCATAAGCCCTTGACGAAGGCCAACAAGGCTATACGACTGTCCCAAACCAACGCATCTATCTATGCTGCAGAAAGGCAACAAGCAGCTACCATACACTATGCCTTGACGAAGGCCAACAAACATAGCATGAATACTACGTGCTACCCGTCTGAAACGACGGAGGGCTACGAATGGTTTCTGGCGAAAACCTTTAACGTAATGAACTTGATATCGTTGAAGGAACGGATAGCTTTTAAAAATATAGTGACGAAAACCTTCGCTAAAGAGGTCACTCCCGGTGAAGGGATCTCGGCTCTTTCCCCGTAGAATGGGGTGCAGGATATTCTAACTGAATACCACGGTGCAAAGCAAAAGTAGTCGGCTATAGTGAAGTTAATGCCCTGACGCAAACTTCTGTCCAAGGGGTCACTCCCGGTGAAGGGATCTTGGCCCTTGCCTCGTCGACTGAGGAGCAGGATATTCCAACTGAATACCACGATGCTAAACAAAAGTGAACGTCCTTGCAATAACAGCTTTTTGAAAAGTGTTCCAACAACATCAGATTAGGTTTGTTTTAACTTGCATTGATCCGAATCAACGCAGTCCCATCAATTGATCACACCACAAAGAACGAAAATATACTGATGTACGTATATGCCATCCGCATTCGCCACTGGGTCCCGTCATTACCCGTTAGGTTAGCTAACTAACGACAGAGCGGGGACTGGACTAGCGCGGATGCAAAACATATACAACATCTACTAATATATATACCAATATATTATATTCGCTCAAGGCGTGATAAAATGCAACATCACAGAAAATGTACAGCATCACAGAAACAATACAGATATCTGGGATCCCCGGGTTTCACAGAGCCGCTGAAACCCGACGTTTCCCTGGTCGTGTGGATAGCCTGTGCAATGAAATCCTAGACCCCTACGGGCGCGGCAAGTTACCCGCCAAAACCTGAAGCGAGGCAGCCCCCTTCAGCGACATGAATGGACCACCCGGCACTTCACGGAATCCGGCAACTTGGGCACCCCTCCTGGGTCAACCTGTACCCCCTACGAGTGCGGCGAATGGCCCGCCAATCCTAGAGTGAAGCCCCCTCCGTCCCAATGCCATGAGATGCGGGCTTGCTGCCCTCTAGAACCCGGCTATCCGTGCACCCCTCCGCGGGGCAATCCTAGTACAGAAAGTAAAATATATATACACCGGGTACATCGACCGCAACCTGGCCGTGCCCCAAAATAATAATACAATCAGGCAGTGACGGCAGTCCACATGTCGGACGCTCGCCCCGCAACATCAAATGTACATAATACAACAAAACTGTACTAGCATTGCATCCAGGCTATCCCCCACGACCGATCCGCAACATCACAGCAAAAACAGAACATCAACGTGAAAGTCACGTTCGCAAATCCGTCTAACCGGGCTATAGCAGTTAGACCGGATTTACCGATCGAGTGACATTCACGGTCGTAGATATAATGTAAATACTGTGAAAAATGTGTTTAAAATATCCGCTCGATCAAAAATTAACAAGTGGGCCCCCAAGTACTACTGTAGCACATCAAGAAAATCTGGGCCCAAAATTAATATTCCAAAACCCATATTTTAAGCCCACAAGCCCTCTGGAAAAAGCTGGTGAGCTGAACCCAACTACCTGCGGCGGAACCGCGGCCAACAAGGGGGTATGGCCGCGGTTCCGCGGTCGTACGGAAGGTTCAGGGAACCAAAATTTTCCAGTGGTCTTAGGGTACTCTGTACATCATTCTGCAATCACCTGAAAAAATTTTCTAGACTAAAAATTTTCAACAGAAACTGATGCGAACTAAAATGCAGTTTTGGAATATTCGATCGATCGAAACAGAAAAACACATTACACCAAGCTAGACTATGTTAATGGCCTGGCTCTGATACCACTGTAAGTGCACGGCGGCGCCCCGGCCGTCAATCCGACGGCCAAATACGGAAGCGGTGAGAAACTTAAAATTTTCTTGAACTGGCAAACCGCCGCGCACTAATACCCGGATCGAACCATTAATTAGTCCTAGCTATCTACAAGAAAGGGAATAGAGATATACCGACGATCCAAGTCCTCCGGTCTTCTCGTCATCGTCCCGATCACCTGCGGAATGTCCCGTCTCCTCCTCGTCGCCGGAAGTGCACCACATCGCCTACTTCTTTTACGGGCTCCCACCTCAATGCCGAGGCAACTTGGGCACGAAGCCGGCTACTCGACGTGCCCAAGGTTCGCTGTAGAATATCTAGAGAAGAAGTCTCATTTGGGGTTGTAGGAATTGCCTTTTGTGGAGGAATTGAAGTGAACTTTTGGAGAGGGAGTTGTAAGGATTTCTCAAAGCTCAAGATACAAAAAAATCCCACCTCCAAATGAAATGAATCCCATCCTTCATCAAGGAATGGCCGGCCACCCCCCTTTGGTGTGATTGGAGAGAGAGTAAACAAAGACAAGGGGGTGGGTGGAAAGTGAGTGATGATGAAAAGTCAAATGATCACAAGGAAATCCACACTCCATCAACAACATCAACTCAACAAAGTCAAGCCATCATGATAGCTAGAAGTCAAGGTCAATGAGAGACTATCATGATACAACAATAAGCAAAGACCCCCTCCAGAAATACTTGTTTGCAACAATGCAAATAAGCCCTCCTCCACCAAACTTCGGCCAATGAACGATACAAAGGAAATCGGCCGAAATGGAAAGCAAACTGGCAACTCCTGAAAACTGGTCCCGTAATAAATTACAGGAAAACCCCGATACTGTGCATACACACCCGCATTTGTATTCCGACCGAAATACAAATGCAATGAGACAAAATCTACACTGTACTATACTAGGATCCGGCTTATACCAAAGCCGGCTAGTATTATCCGTTCGATCCTGATCCGTACAATACCGCACGTATCTGATCGAACCCTGCCATATAACCATACGGCCTATAGTACAAACTGTCCGATCCGGATCCGTGCAATACCGCACGTATCTGATCGGACCTTGCCATATCTCCATACGGCCTCTACAACCTTTCGCCCGAAAGCTGAGTAACTGAATGTGGGGGACTCTAAAGACTCATCAACACCTTGGTTGTGGATTTAACCACTAGCACGTTAGAGGTATAAGCCAATACATAACGGGCTACCAGGTATTGACCAAAAGGGACGTCTGTGAGCGAACTCAGCCTGACTCCCTACTGAGCCTGTCAGTGACAATATCCGTACAGTCCGGTCCGTTCGTCTATGAGCATCGCATGGCGGGCCTAGGGGGTTGGTAAAAGTCAGACCCCCAAAAGCGGTACAAGTCGTGTCGGAGTGTAGCCCAGAACACCCTGAGATACTACTGGAATACCTACCAGTAAATCTCCTTGCCTCGGCCGAGGGCTTCGTGTAATGGCTCTCCTAGACACAGCACGACCTCACCCCCAATACCGGGAGAGACGAACCCCTGAAGATACGCTCACTGCCTCCATGTGGCTCGGGACTGCACCCAACTAAAACCTGTTTGCACGACTCCTTTGAGCCGTGGTAGGGTAGTAATCAAAGTACAGTGGGAACTCACACGAGACAAATGACGATCCCCAGGTCGATGAACTAACCTGCACACATGTCACCAGGGAACTGCCATCTGACGTCTGGTATATGACCAACTAGCATGTTCCCGGCGAGTCCTGTCCGGTGTACTCATAACCCAATGAGCACCTGTATACATCTTAGGTGATCCAACTGACACCAGTGGCTTGTGAGACCGGCCACCGCCCCTCGTCGGGGTCTCGACTGTATACACTAGTCTACTCTGGAGAAACGATGCCCTGTCTCGAATCTCCCACGACTAGGGACCTTTTAAGGATGTGCTTATAGACCCCCAGCTCCCACTTATATGATCGCCCTCATACTGCTGGTGGTCAAGCAAGAATCCTAGGGGCTCTACCAACGTGTAATAGCGACTTGTCAGGTCACCTGAAACAGTACACGATGATAAAGGTAAACCAGATAGCATACTATCATCTCGAGTAAGACTGTCCTACCGGGATAGGTCCTCCATCAATCATTGCAATCACGTACCTGTGACCTAATAATTGACTCTGAGGGCACTATCTCCAACAATCTCCCACTTGCACTCAAGGCTAATTATTGCGATGTCGCATACTCACAGCCCGTGTGATACCGAACACCCAACTCCTCTACTAGTCAGTCTCACAAAGCTCGTTTGCGAAACTATTGCGTTCGAGGAATAGCCTCAGTGAGTGGATCCGCTTAGTTGTTTCTTTCTATGTCCCTCTATATCTCAAGTTCGCGGAGAAAGCCATCTCCCGAAATGAGCAATACCTGTCTTAGAATGTCTGGATGTCTGATGGGACCTAGCTCATAAATGAACTCCAAATCATAAATGAACTCCAAATCCAAACTTCTTAGACTGTATCGTCAACTGAACTTAATCAGTATCCTGCGCCATGCCACCCTCAGTATTGCCTTGGACCACCTGTCCAAAATACTGCCCCTCATCAGAAGGAAAAACTATAACTCTGACAACCTCCCTGTCGTCCAGGTCACCTTGGAAGCCTGGAATGATAACTGTCTCCTCAACGAGGCTGTCGTTATCATATCCCTAGAACATCCACTTATGTTCTAAAACTGCTTCCGACTGTTTCTCCAGGATTGGATCAATATCAACTTATTGCATCTAGTGCAAGAACAATATCTGGTGTGGTACTTGACATCTCATGATTGACTCAATTGCCTGAGCAAGTGATCTGCCAATCATGCACATCCCTCTCCCCTTTAGTCTATAAGACACCTTTAGAGAGGGTGACTCCATCTTCTGCAGGTACACTACCGTGCATGGAGTCGTCCATTCTAAATACTCATAGAATGCTGTCTAAGTACCCAGATTGGGAAACCACCCAAATCTAGATCTAATTCTATAGATCTAGTAACCAGTATGTCTGATATAAGTCCAAGTCCTATGTGGAGAAAGCACTGTGAGACCACCAAAGTATAACTGATCGTAGTATAGGAGTTTCTTTTCCTACTCTGTGTATGTCATCCAAATACCAGGATATCACACCCTACTACCTTCTCAACAGATCCATCCCCTATTCTGATGAAGTCAAACCCATGACTGTCACGTCAGAAATAGATGATCTATCTCCGCTACATCTGCTTTAGTCTATAAATAGACATAAGCTACCTATCCACCAATGCTTCCGTTGCTCCCACTGACTACGACAACGCTCTGGCAGAGTCATATACACGTACACTTCTAAAGCGAGTTCAGAACGACGCTATACTCATCCTCCCGCCGGGTCTCGCAGCCTGGAACAACAGCAATGGTAATTGTGGGTAAACAAGAACTTCCCTGTCACCGTCCTTGAGGCTACCGTAGTACCTCTCGGGTGCCTGAAGTTACCCACCGTATCTGCGGAGTGGCCAATGGAATGTCAATCCAGATTGAATCTTTAGGTTCCTTGTCAAATCTTCAGTAATCGTTCGTGGTTCTGGAATCACCTCCAGTTCTACCATACTCCCACTACTGTTTTCTGAAAAAAATCCATTTTTAATAAAACTGTGGCGAGTCTAGAACAATATTGCTATTGTTCATCCAGATGGTAGAAAGTCAACCCTCGTCATAGCCTGGGTCAACCCACAAACAACCATTACAGAAACGTGCCTTGAGTTGTCCAGTGTCTGGTTTTAATCATAAGCCGGACAACTCCCCGTACCTTAACAACGTTAAGATACGAACTGTTCTATATCCCATATAGGACCAGAGGCACTGATTTAACTGAACCAGATCCAAATCATGCAACTATCTCCAGTGTATGTCAACTAAATTTTCAGGAAATATTTGATGTTTTTAAAAAGGAATAATTCGGCTTATGCTATTAAAACTACTTGATTTAAATTTGTTTTCCTTCACTCTGCTACTTTTCTTGGTTTGGATTTCTGGGTTTTTCGGCTTACTTAGATTACGTACGCTTCGAGACGTTTCGTAGTCTAAGTGCCGGTCATGTTCCGTACTTTCGGGTCGTGACAAAACAGTTCGTGGAGGCACAACAGGGGCAGGAGAAGGTGCTGAGATTTTGGTCTCAAGCGCTTCTAGCTTTTTCGTAAGAGCGGCCATCTCGGCCTTCATAGCAATTGACATCTCTACTTGATGTATGCCTGCCCTAGGTTGACCAATAGAAGAAGATGATGATGTGGTCTGTGTGCTCTCCCACTGAATTGTTTGTTCACTAAGATCCTCAAGAAACTGCCACGCTTCCTCACTAGACTTGGATAGAAAGTGACCTTGAAAAATGGTTTCTAGCAACTGCTTCGTTGCCGGGTTCAATCCCTCGTATAATGTTTGGCAAAGTTGCCAACTTTCGATCCCATGGTGAGAGCATTGAACGAGTAGGTCTTTAAATCTTTCAAAACATTTACAAAATGGTTTGGAAGGTTGCTGTGAAAATTGTATAATCTCATTACGGATTCTAGCAGTTTTGTGATGAGGATAGAACTTTTTAAGAAAAACTTTCACAAACTCGTCCCAATTTCTAATTGAATGTGATGCGGTGCTGTATAGCCACTTCTCGGCTAGGTCATATAAGGTGAAAGGAATGACCCTTAGACTTATAGCGTCATCACTTAATTAGGTCGTTTTCATCATAGCGCAGACGTTTTGGAATTTATTGATAAAGATATATGCATCTTCGGATTCCAAACCATGAAACTTAGGCTGCATATTGATGAAGTGGGGTTTGATCTCAAAATTGTCCGCATTTGCCGGTGGTGGTGAAAGACAGGTAGGTAAAGAAGTGCGGACAGGATAGAAGAGATCCTGGAGCGCGACTCGTGCGGGCGCTTCAACAGGCGGGTGATTCGGGTTATTCGCACCAAACGGAGGTGGAATCATTCCCGTCGGTAAGGTGTTGTTAGGATCGTATCCCGACATACCTTCGGAAGAAGAATGTGATGGTGAAAGTGAAGAAGTGGACAAGATTTCGACTTCGGAGTCAAAAGGTTCGTCGGTCGGTACCAACGAAACACGGACTAATCGGGCGCTAGGGTCCCTAGTCCAACCGGACATACACTAAAAGGGTTAGTGTAGTCGAAAGATGAAAGACAGAATGTGGAGGTAAGAAAACGTCAATGAGAAGAAGTGGTGTAAGTGAGTGCAAAGATTCTTTAGCGACAAGTTGCAACTTTTGAAAATATTTTTATCCTTTTACTTTTTTAATTTGTGCTTTTGCAAAAAGATTTTTATAAAAGAGACTTGTGACACAAATGCAATTAACCACACATGCACAATCAGGCCTAGATCTAGGGTCACCTAGGTCAGCTAGACCGCTCCTAACTGTTCCAAAGGGCTAGATATAGGACCTCAAACCGCCTCTTCACCGCCAATTGCGGCCAGGTAAGTGCCAGGTAAGTGCGAAGGAACCACACTGTGGGCCTAATTAAAAACCACTAGCCTTGACACACTTGCCTGGGCACCGCAAAGTCAGGTTAGGATAAACGGCCGATGCCTATACTAGTCCTCTGTCCTATTGAGCGCGACGTCCTTAGGGCTGAGTCTAATATTTTTTTTAATTAAGAGTGGTCAATGCAAATGCTTTAAGTGATTTCTGGGGTCCTGGGAAGGGTGATGAAATCCCCACCCAATATGAATTGGTTAATAGCCCCTTAAAGTCATATTAAAGTATGCAAAGCAATAAATCACTTGCAATCAATTTGCTATTTAGCGCGGCGCAAAGAATCCTGCAGAAAATCAATTATTGGAAGGGGGAAGAAGATTTTTAGCGCAAAGAATCCTGCAGAAGATTTGGCAAAAGATATATGGGGATTTGCAGAGGGGAGAATGAGAAAACAAACAGTGCAAAAATTGCGGAGAGATCTCCACAGGGCGCCGCGGAATCGCGGTCTTGGGTGGGTATATGCTGCGGAATCGCGGTCGGTTAGAAGCTTCAGGTTGCCAAAAAAATTCTGCTGTTCTGTGATCTCAATCCTTCTCTGTTTTGATGTATCTTTTTCTGTTTCCCCTTCTGTATTGTTTCAGATCCGTCAAACCTGCAAAGATTCACAAAGAAAACCCTTCAAACAATAAAAGATGATAGAATTTTTATATTTTTGATTGTTTTTCAGATTTTTATGATTTTTTTTTATATTTTATATTAACCCGAAATTACAAAAAGAAAATTTTACGCCATCCCCGGCAACGGCGCCATTTGATTTAAAGAGGTTTTGTCGATCAAAAAATATTTACCGCAATCAAGAACGGCGTCACTTTGCAGCTAGCCGGTGAATACGGGTCGGTCCACAGGGATGTGTAAATCTCCTTTAAGTTCTTACGAGTTAATTCCAAATGGTGTTTGGATTTATAATTAAACCTAAAAATTGAAGTTGTATGGTACTAGGATTAGAAACTTGCTAGGATTAGGTTTAGGGAAAATTTGGTAAACAAAGATCTACATCTATTTCCATTGCCTTTAATTAAATATATCATATTAGTGTTATGGTAAATCTTAAGAAAGGGGATTAGGATGATTGGGATGATTGATTCTTCCTCTAGATCCTTGTCCTTCCTTTCTTAATCTTTACCTTAACCTCCATGGAAAACCTTAAAATCCGGGCCTTTAGACTACGGAATCACCGTTACCTCGAGGGTAGGGTGCCGTAGGGAGCAGAATAAGAAGGTAGGCATGGAGTTCTAATGTTCATAAAAGATTGGCAAAGAAAAGAGATAAGAGATCTTTATCTCTCAAATCCTTCCCTATTCCTAACCCTAACAAGCGAGGAAACTACTCGCTCATTGAGGGGATGAAGAAAGACATGATTTTATTAAAGAGAAGAAACATCTATTGCAGGTTAATAAAATTCTAAATTAAATTAAACTAAGGCAATAAAATAATTTACCTAGGGCAGATATGAAAAACTATAACTAGGACAAGAAAAATAACCTACTTACGATTGATGCGCTCTAACTTCAAGAAAACAGAATTTTATTCATGAATAGAGGCATGAGAAAATACAAAGCTTTTGGGTTCTATTTATACGACATAGAAACCCTAGGTTTACAATTGCTCCGCATGTCTACAATTACAAATATACCCCCAGAAAATCTTTCCATAGCCTCCAAGACATTTTGGTAAAATTTTCTTTCCATGAAGGCTCAATATGGCCGCGGAACCGCGGCATTGGTGCGCTTGGGCCGTGGTTCCGCGACCCACTGGTGAGTTCAGTTGATGAAAAATTCTGGGCTGTCTTAGTGTCTTTTGGGCTTCCTGGTTCTTTATTCCTTTTATCAATTGGGCTTCTGTATTAATTCCAGATCTTCAGTGAACACTTTGCAATGGATCTTTCAACCGTTTTTCTTGCAAATTTGGATCTTGCGTTGCCTTGTTGATAGTGAACCGTTCTTCTGCTGGGCTTTACTACGATCCTCCTAATTGTTGGTCAAAAGTCCTTCTTTTGTGTCGTCTTTTGTGTTTTTCACTGTTTTTTGTTCCAAGAACCTGTAACCTGTAACATGTAGCAGACATGGGTCAAAAGCACCTGTTTTTATTCTTAAATGCATAAGAATGGGGATTACAAAATGCAATATTATGTTATAAACAGTTGTCCTACAATATCTATAACCATTGGGGGTAAAAATATCAATCGTGCTCTACTCGATTTAGGTGCTAGTGTTAACTTACTTCCATATTCTGTTTATGAGCAATTAGGGATAGGAGAGTTGAAACCTACACATTGCACTCTTCAGATGGCCGATCGATCTATCACCTAACCTCGGGGTGAGTTATAGAATGTGTTAATCAAAGTCGGGGAATTTATATTCCCTGTGGACTTTATAGTTATTGATACACAGCCTGTAGCGAACCCACGGAACCAAATTCCGGTGATTCTAAGTCGACCTTTCCTAGAAACTTCAAACGCGATAATCAATTGTCGTAATGGTTCAATGAACTTGTCTTTTGGGAAGATGACAATTGAGATTAACATCTACAAGCTAGGAAGTCAACCATCAGAACCCTATGCTCATGTGTGCTCTGTCGAAAAGATAGCTTCCGACAGTTGCGAATTAGAGGACCTTCACGATACCGATCATACTGTTTATTATACACATGAAGACCCTTCTGTCGACAAGTCCACACCTAAGTCCGAACCCTTTTGTTGGGGTTTGCCTAGCACCCTCACTAGGTTCTAACTAGCATCAAGTATGCAACTTTAAAAATCTAGGGTGCTAACCAACCCGAACCTAGAATCAAACTAGAGGATTACACGTATAAGCTAATAAGTATCACATACAAGTAAGTGTCTAACACTAAGAGAAAAAGAACTACAATCTTTGTAGACCACCCATTCTCTTCAAAAGCTCCGTGTAGATGTCCTTGACTCCTTGGTTCCACTCGAAGCTTGAACCGGTCCGCTTGAAGCCTTCGAAATCCACGATGATCCACTACGGGGTTCCTTGACTCAAGCTCCTTGCTTCACTTAACCTAAGTAGAAGTGAGGCAAACAACTTACACTAGTGGGCTAGACTAATATAGATTGATGAAGTGGGTAATTTTTCTCACTACTAAACCTTTCTTTTCTTTCTCTTTTACTCACTAGAAAATGGTAGAGAGCTTGGAGGAAGAAGGAGATGAAAATGGCTTAGCTTGAGCTCAAGAAAGATAAGCACAATAACAATAATAATATCAAATGAGAGAGTCACACTCACTCATAACCCAACCATGAAAATATCTAGATATTTTTAGTAGTTGAGTTAGTGGAGGATTAGAAATGAAACCATGGTTACTTAGATATTTTAAGAAGTGTGTGGAAACAAAATATCAACCATGGGTTTTATTTCCAATTTCTATTAACTCAAAAATAAAAATGACCACAAATGTTTCCATGTGAGTCTTGCATAGCCATCTCCAATGTATCATCAACCATGACACATGTATACATGCATGTGTGCATACATATCAATATATAAACATACATACATACATGCATACAAATAAAGAAAGGATTTAATAATGGGCTAATGGTCACATTATATTAAATCAACAATTGATTTAATAATCCGGTCATATCACATACGACCCGACCAATAGAAAACGCCATATTAAAATATGGTATCATATACTCGTATTTAATCAAGCTCCCGCGCATATCCCCATATGCTCCCCCACATCATTTCGCCTGAACTCGGAAACCCCTTTGTGGGACTCTAAGACTCGTCAATACGCCAGCAGTAGGTAGTGATCATATCAGATACCCACAAACCGTCAGCGGTACTAGCTGCATGTAACGGCTCCCAGGTATTGAGCGAACAGAAGATCAACAAGCGAACTTGTCCAAACTCCCGTAGAGCCAACCGGTAACACTTACCGTACAATCCGGTCTCTTCGTCAGATATGTTGCATATCGTGTCTAGGGATGGTATCGTCGACCCCAATAACTCAATAAGGCATGCCGATGTGTGGCCTATAGCAGATCGAGAAACAACTGATAACACTTATCAGTAAATCTCATCAGCCCTAGCCAGGGACTTTCAGTTATAGCCAATCGCGCATAGCACAACATCAACCCCTAATACCGGGAGAGACGAAACCCCTTCTATCGCTCATTGCCTCCATGTGTCTTAGGACTGTACCCAAAAACTGTTAGTGTATATGCCCTAGAGGCCATTACTGTATCATACTGGTTTGTATATTACTTAATGGATGCTTGGGATATTCACCTTGTATATACAATCTTGCTCAAAATAGTAGTATGCTACTTGGTTTGTTTCTACTTCAATGTGTACATGTGTTTATTTTTGTATATCGCCTATACACATTAGTAGAGCCCTTAGGATCTTTGCTTGATTACCAGCGATGTGATGGCCGTCACACTAGTGGGGCTGGGTAATCTATAAGCACATCCTTATGCAGGTCCCTGGTCGCAGGACTATCGAGACAGGGCATCGATACTCCGGAGTAGACCAGCGCATGCGCTTCTCATCCCAGTGTGGGAGACGGTCTGTCCTACAGCCGTCAGTACGTCGTACTTGAGATAGTATGCGGGTGCTCGTTAGGTTACGGGTACACTGGACAGGACTCGTCGGGAACTGACTAGTTGGTATTATACCTATCGTCAGTTATCAGTTCCCAGGTGACATGAGTACAGCTTAGTCCGCTGACTTGACACTGTCACTTCGCCTCGGGTGTGTTCCCACTGTACTTTGATCACTACCCTACCACGGCTCAAAGGAGTCGTGCAAACAGGTAGTGGTTGGGTGCAGTCCCGAAGCACTTGGAGGCAATGACGGTTAGACAGGATTCGTCTCTCCCGGTATTGGGGGTTGACATCGCGCTGTGTCTAGGAGAGCCATTACACGAGTAGTCCCTGGCCAGGGCAAACGAGATATACTGGTAGGTTTCCAGTGTTATCTCAGGGTGTATTGGGCTTCACTCCGGCACGACTTGTACCGCTATTGGGGGACTGACGTTTACCGCCCCCTAGGCCCGCCATGCGATGTATCAGACGAACAGACCGGACTGTACGGAGAATGTCACACTCAGGCTCAGTAGGAGTTCAGATGGGTTTCGCCTCGTCCGTCTTCTTGTCGGCATTACCTGGGGACCGTTACGCACAGCTAGTGCCGCTTGCGGTCTGTGGTTAAACCCACTGCCAGCGTAGTGTCGAGTCTTTAGAGTCCCACACAGAAAGCTTTTCGCCTTTAGGCAAAAGAGTAGAGGTCGCATGGTATTGCGACAGGTCGCATGGTTTTGCGACAGGGTTCGGTCACATCCGTGCACTTGTGCACGTACAGTGTCCAGACAGTTTACACTAGCGGGCTTTGGTTTAAGCCAGATCCTAGTGTACCTTATGGGATTGGATTTATCCAGTTTGCATTCGTGTTCCTCGGAACGCGGATGCGGGTGTGTATGCACAGTTGACAGGGAGGCAGAGGCAGCGGATTCTCATTAGGGTTGTTGACAGTTGACCGTTGACTTTTTGACTTTATGCTCAACCCTAATGAGAATATGATATGTGATTAACTATTGTATTAATTAAGTATTATGGTGATATGGTTGTTGACTTGTTGACTTTTGTTGACTTGTTGACTTTGGTGACTTGTTGACTTTTGTTGACTTGTTGACCGGTTGACTAGGCTTGACTAGTTGACCATCATGATAACCATGGTTATCATTTCATGCCAAAGACTTTTTCTTGCTTGCTCATTTGAGTAAAATGAGTGCATGACATGATAAGGTTATGGTTGCTTCTAACCATCACATAAGACTTTTTTGATATGATGAGTTATGATCACTTGGGATTATGAGAGGGTGAAAGACAAAAGAGTTGCTCATTTTTTTCTTGCTCATTCTTTCTCTTGTTCTTGAGCTCTCCTCTTGCTCTCACCCTCAACCTCTTGCTCCCTCTCTTGATCTATGGTTCTCTTGTCTCATGAGTTGAGAATCAAGAACCATAGATAAAATCCCATTCTAAATCATCTCTACTCATTCTAGTTCACTAGGTTTAGCAAACCAAGTGAACTAGTTTCTTCAAAGAACGAAGAAGGAGCTAAAGGTTGGAGCTTTCAAGTGGATCTATCTTCGGCGCACGGAGACAACGAGAAGGAACCATCGAACCACCATCGGCGCACGGAGACAACGAGAAGGAACCATCGAACCACCATCGGAGCTCGAAGAGAAGGAGTTCAAGTTTAGGTATAACCATCTTCATCCGAGTAGCTAAATATCTTTAGCTTAGTTTGCTAGTTTTAGTTTAGGTAAAGATCCCGACCTAGCTTAGTCCATGTTGCCTCTTGCGTTAAAATTTTGATTTTATACCGTTTCCGCCTCCCCGTAAGAACCGGGGGTCGCAACGTGGACTTACAGTGGTATCAGAGCCTAACTAAACTTAAACTATCTTGGTAGTAAAGTGTAACGAAGTTCGGAACCGAAAAAAATCCAAAAACCAAACTTTTACAAAATCTGAGTTTCTGTTGAAATTTTTTCTGGTCAAAATGAAAAACTTTATACTCCTAAATTCGGCTCAGGGTTTTGTGTGAACACCCAAGAAAAACGATACAGTAATTCGTCGAAACCGCCGCCCTTCCGCCGCGGGAGCTAGGTATCCGCCGCGGAACCGCCGCTCTTTGTCGTCTTCTGTGCATCGTTTTTCGTGCAGTGTGTGTCTGTGTTGGTTTTGGGATTTTTGGAATATATTATATGTGCCCAGATTTTCCAGAAAAGAAATTTCCTTTTGGGGTCCTATAATTCCGTATTTTTCCGAACTTCACTGCACTTTGACTATGATGGTTATATCTGTGATGTTTGCATGTATTGAACGTCGGCTAATCGCTATAAGTCGATTCGTCGGGGTTATACATGATCTGTAATGTGCTGGAATGTGTATATAAATATGTTGGATTGTCGCGGGTGAATAGCCGGGGGTTGTGAGACGAGAGTTTTCTTTTCTTGCAATTCATGTAAATTTGTAAATTGATGTAATAATTATTTGTATGGCCGCACAACCGGGAAGGGGTTGTAGCCGTCATTGTATAATTTCTTTTTACTGTTTTTGCTCCTAGGATAGACCCATGGAGGGGTGCACAAACTACCGGGTATGCCGAAGTGTCGAGTGGCCTACTCATGGAGATGAGGGAGGTTGCTACGCTTCGGGTACTTGGCGGGTAGTTTGCCGCACCCGTAGGGGTCTTGGGTGGGGTTTTGGCTATTCACCGCGACCGTGTTATCTGTTTTTGTTACAGGCTCGTACAAATTACAGATTGCTAGTATATCCAATGTATTTATCTGTGATCTGAAATGTTTATCATTGCAGTATATCTATATATGATATTATTTAGGCGTTGCTTATGTTTTACAGACGCGCTAGCCCAGACCCCGCTCTGTCGTTAGTTAAGTAACCTAACGGGTAATGACGGGGCCCCGTGGCGAATGCGAATGGCATAAGCGTACGTCATATTTTGGTTGTTTTCTGCAATGGTAGGATTAAATGATGGGACGCATTAAAAGAACTAATGCAAGAATATCACGCATTAAAAGAACTAATGCAAGATAATAAACCAAGTTAAAGTCGTTGGAACACTTTCGAAAAACCACTCGGTTCTTTTCAAAACAAACTTTTAAAATAAGGAGTTTGAGCCACTCCATTTAAAAGCTATCTCGTTCCATCGACCAAATCAAGTTCACTACGTTCACGGTTTTTGCCAAAACCATCCGTAGCCCTCCATCATTTCAGTTAAATATTCGGTAGTATTCAAGCTATGTATTTTGACCTCACGCCAAGGCATAGTGATTGGTAGCTGCCGGATATTTATCTGTTGCATAGATAGAATGCGTTGGTTTGAGACAGTCGTACTGCCATTTTGGCCTACGTCAAGGGTATGTACGGGTGGGTTCAAATTAACCTGGATAATGATGGGACGAACTTGACATGTGACTTATGACATTTTGACCTCACGCCAAGGTCATAAGAGCATGGGGCAAAAATCCACATCGGGAGTTTCATAAGTACTGAAACTTGCTAGTTTTGCATACCATTTGGAGTGTGATGATTCTGGTAGGATTCCTTCAGTTTCGTCACGCGATGATATTTGGATCCCGATCCTACTGTGAGTATATGCTACTCCTCGGGAAATTTCTCACTTAACGATCAATGCTATAAACCTAGTAGGTGCCTAGAAAGGTGTTAGCGGGGCTACGCCCCCAGGGAAAAGAGGTTCTCTAATTAAGGAACTTCGCGAAAGCGTTGGAAAACCTCCCTCGAAGTACCGACACCGGCCTGGCTGAACGGTTAAGCAAGTATTGTACGGTGGGATTGATCCTGACTAATTCTTCCTTTATGGTTTGAGGAGGGATTCGAGAAACAGTGGGAGCCATCCTGTTTAGACAAATTAAAAACCACTCTAAACTTGCAAGAGCATCATGCTGAGTGTTTCTTCTTCTCTCTCCTAATTGCAGCGACCAATCAACATGACTGGACTTAAGTTACTCCTAGATAAAAACAAACTGACAGGGCCAAACTACAAAGATTGGCTCAGGAATGTCAAGATAGCAATCACTTATGACAAGCTGGGGTATCTTCTTACCACCAAAGCTCCCCCTGTCCCTGGTCCAACTTCCAGTGTCGCGGATAAGGAAATCCGCAAGACTTGGGAGATTGATAGCGCGAAGGCCAAGTGCCTCCTGCTTGCCTCGATGGACAACGAACATCAGAGGAGGCATGAGAATATGGACATGGAGTCCATATTGCTCCATACAAAAGAACTGTATGGAGAGCAATCACGTATCGCAAGTTACGAAGCGTCGAAAAAGTTATTTTCGACAAGAATGGCCGTCGGATCATCAGTAGCCGAGCACGTGCTAAAGATGATCGGCTTCATTGAGGAGCTCGCTGACCTAGGGATCACATTGGAGAGTGAGCTATATACGGATATAGTTCTCCAGTCCCTTCCTTCCACTTACGCCCAGTTTATACTGAACTTCAACCTACAAGAAAAAGAGGTTGAACTTTCAGAGCTCCTCAACATGCTGAGGAGCGCAGAGGGCACCCTACAGAAAGGTAGGGAAACATCCACTTTGTTTGTAGGAGGATCATCTTCTTCTAGGTCCAAGGCGAAAGCCAAGGGAAAGAAGAAGAAGGCCCCCGCCAAACCAAGGGGCGGTGTTAGTAAAGTGGATACGAAGGGAAAAGGAAAAGCAACAAAGATAGCGGGGAAGCTTGTGGATAAGGAAGAATGCTTCTATTGTCATAAGAAAGGACACTGGAAGAATGATTGCAGGTCCTGGAAGGCCAGAACACAGGAATTGAAGCAGGTTGCAGCTTCAGCTTCAGGTGTGTATGTTATTGAAAACTGTCTTTCAATAAACTCTACTTCCTGGGTATTGGATACCGGATCAGGATCTCATATCTGTAATTCTTTGCAGGCGTTGAGAAACCGTAGGGTTTTGAAGGCAGGTGACATGACCCTCAGAGTTGCAAACGGAGCTAGCATGGATGCTAAAGCCGTGGGGGACTATCACCTGGGAATGTCAGATGGACATGTTTTGGTTTTGCGTAATTGCTTTTTTGTACCCAACGCAACTTGTAATATCATTTCTGTATCTTTAGTTTCTAAAGAAGGTTATGAATTTGCGTTTGTAAGTAATGTTGTAAACATTCACCTTAATCAAGTTTTGATTGGGTCAGGTACATTGAGTAATGGTATATACGTGTTAAACCAACCACAGATTTTTAATGTCCAGAATACACACAAAAGAAAGTCTCCAGAAATAAATCAGACTTTCTTATGGCATTGTAGATTGGGTCACATCAATGAGAGAAGGTTGACTAAGTTACATACAGAAGGATATTTGAATGCGTTCGAATATCAATCGTATGCCACTTGTCAATCTTGTCTCAAAGGAAAGATGACAAAGACTCCGTTTACTGGACAAGGAGTAAGAGCGAGCGAGCTCTTGGGACTCGTACACAGTGACGTGTGCGGTCCAATGTCTACACATGCCCGAAGCGGACATTCTTACTTCATTACTTTTACGGATGACTTCTCAAGGTACGGTTATGTCTTCTTAATGAAACATAAGTCCGAGGCCTTTGGAAAATTCCAGGAGTATAAGAATGAAGTAGAGAAACAGACCGGCAAAAGTATAAAGATTCTAAGATCGGATCGAGGTGGAGAATACTTAAGTGCCGAGTTCCTGGACTATTTAAAAGAGAACGGAATTCTCTCTCAGCTTACTCCTCCATACACCCCGCAACATAATGGTGTATCGGAGAGACGGAACCGCACCCTATTGGATATGGTGCGGTCCATGATGAGTAACGCTGAGTTACCGCGATCGTTCTGGGGGTATGCGCTAGAATCAGCTGCATACCTTTTGAACCGAGTTCCGACTAAGACTGTGCCTACCACCCCATATGAAATGTGGAGTGGGAAGAAACCCTATCTTCAATATCTGAAGATCTGGGGATGTCCAGCTTTTGTCAAAAAGCAGCATGCGGACAAACTCGAGGCACGCTCAGTACTGTGCAAGTTTGTGGGATACCCAAAGAACACCAGGGGGTATCTTTTCTACTACGCAGAGGAACAAAAAGTCCTTGTTTCTCGTAATGCCCACTTTCTAGAACACCAGTTCTTGGAAAAGGAAATTAGTGGGAGCGCAATAGAACTGGAAGAAATTCCAGAACCACAGACTATTACTGAAAGGTTAGTGGAACCAGAGGGTTCAACAGAACAGGACATTCCTACGCCGCTCCGCAGGAGTAGTAGGCAGTCTCATCCGCCCGAGAGATACTGCGGTTTTCTCATAGACGGGGATAGAGAGGATTGCATCATAGATTATGATGAGCCTACTAGCTTCCAGCAGGCCGTTCAGAGCGTTGACTCAGTGAAATGGCTGGATGCAATGCGGACCGAAATGGAGTCCATGTACACCAACAAGGTATGGACGTTGGACATTGCTCCAGACGGGGTAAAACCCGTAGGATGCAAGTGGATCTTCAAAAGGAAGATTGGTGTAGATGGACAGGTTGAGACCTATAAAGCTAGGCTGGTAGCAAAGGGTTTTCGTCAAAGACCTGGCTTGGACTACGACGAAACCTTTTCTCCAGTAGCCATGCTGAAATCCATTCGGATCCTTCTTGCCATTGCTGCCTTCCACGATTATGAGATCTGGCAAATGGACGTAAAGACAGCTTTTCTAAATGGAAATTTAGAGGAGTGTGTCTATATGGACCAGCCGGAGGGTTTCATTTAGAGTGGGAGCAGCGGAAAGGTGTGCAAGTTGCTTAAGTCCATCTATGGACTAAAGCAGGCGTCGCGGAGTTGGAACATCTGCTTTGATGAGACGGTCAAGGAATTTGGCTTTATCAAAAATCCAGATGAACCATGTATCTATAGTAGATTTGTAGCGAGAACTGTAGTATTCCTCGTTTTGTACGTGGATGACATTCTCTTAATAGGAAATGACATTCCTATGCTACAATCTGTCAAGGGGTTCTTGTCACACAGGTTCTCCATGAAAGACCTGGGTGATGCCTCATACATTCTGGGTATCCGGATCTACCGTGACAGATCCAAGAGGATATTAGGACTTTCACAGTCCAGGTACATCGACACCATACTGAAGAGATTCAGTATGGAAGATTCCAAGCGCGGTAACCTACCGGCTTGTCACGGGATCACCCTCTCTAAAGAGATGTCTCCCAAGACTGATTTGGAGAGGGATCGCATGTCTATTATACCCTACGCTTCTGCGGTAGGCTCTATAATGTATGCGATGTTGTGTACCAGACCGGATGTAGCTTATGCACTGAGTGTGGTAAGCCGGTATCAGTCAAACCCTGGGGAGAAACACTGGATAGCGGTAAAGAACATTCTCAAGTACCTGAGAAGGACTAAGGAGATGTTCTTGGTGTATGGCGGAAAAGACCTCCAGATCGAGGCCTTTGCTGACTCCAGCTTCCAGAGTGACAAGGATGATTCCAAGTCCATGTCGGGTTTTGTCTTTACCCTCAATGGAGGGGCGGTGTGTTGGAAGAGTTCCAAACAGGAAACCGTTGCAGACTCGACGATGGAAGCGGAATACATCGCTGCATCTGATGCCGCAAAAGAAGCTGTCTGGATGAGGAAGTTCTTGAAAGAACTTCAGGTGGTTCCGTCCATTGTTGATCTAATACCTCTGTATTGCGACAACAACGGGGCTATAGCATTAGCGAAGGAACCCAGGTCCCATCAGAGATCCAGGCACATCTTGAGGCGGTATCACCTGATCAGGGAGATCGTAGATCGCCAGGAGATCGAGGTTCGGAGAGTCACTTCAGAAGATAACACTGCTGATCCATTCACCAAGGCCCTGCCCCAGACTCAGTTCGAGCGGCTGATCGAGATGATAGGTCTTCGATACGCCAGTACATGGCCTTAGTGCAAGTGGGAGATTGTTAGTGTATATGCCCTAGAGGCCATTACTGTATCATACTGGTTTGTATATTACTTAATGGATGCTTAGGATATTCACCTTGTATATACAATCTTGCTCAAAATAGTAGTATGCTACTTGGTTTGTTTCTACTTCAATGTGTACATGTGTTTATTTTTGTATATCGCCTATACACATTAGTAGAGCCCTTAGGATCTTTGCTTGATTACCAGCGATGTGATGGCCGTCACACTAGTGGGGCTGGGTAATCTATAAGCACATCCTTATGCAGGTCCCTGGTCGCAGGACTATCGAGACAGGGCATCGATACTCCGGAGTAGACCAGCGCATGCGCTTCTCATCCCAGTGTGGGAGACGGTCTGTCCCACAGCCGTCAGTACGTCGTACTTGAGATAGTATGCGGGTGCTCGTTAGGTTACGGGTACACTGGACAGGACTCGTCGGGAACTGACTAGTTGGTATTATACCTATCGTCAGTTATCAGTTCCCAGGTGACATGAGTACAGCTTAGTCCGCTGACTTGACACTGTCACTTCGCCTCGGGTGTGTTCCCACTGTACTTTGATCACTACCCTACCACGGCTCAAAGGAGTCGTGCAAACAGGTGGTGGTTGGGTGCAGTCCCGAAGCACTTGGAGGCAGTGACGGTTAGACAGGATTCGTCTCTCCCGGTATTGGGGGTTGACATCGCGCTGTGTCTAGGAGAGCCATTACACGAGTAGTCCCTGGCCAGGGCAAACGAGATATACTGGTAGGTTTCCAGTGTTATCTCAGGGTGTATTGGGCTTCACTCCGGCACGACTTGTACCGCTATTGGGGGACTGACGTTTACCGCCCCCTAGGCCCGCCATGCGATGTATCAGACGAACAGACCGGACTGTACGGAGAATGTCACACTCAGGCTCAGTAGGAGTTCAGATGGGTTTCGCCTCGTCCGTCTTCTTGTCGGCATTACCTGGGGACCGTTACGCGCAGCTAGTGCCGCTTGCGGTCTGTGGTTAAACCCACTGCCAGCGTAGTGTCGAGTCTTTAGAGTCCCACACAGAAAGCTTTTCGCCTTTAGGCAAAAGAGTAGAGGTCGCATGGTATTGCGACAGGTCGCATGGTTTTGCGACAGGGTTCGGTCACATCCGTGCACTTGTGCACGTACAGTGTCCAGACAGTTTACACTAGCGGGCTTTGGTTTAAGCCAGATCCTAGTGTACCTTATGGGATTGGATTTATCCAGTTTGCATTCGTGTTCCTCGGAACGCGGATGCGGGTGTGTATGCACAGTTGACAGGGAGGCAGAGGCAGCGGATTCTCATTAGGGTTGTTGACAGTTGACCGTTGACTTTTTGACTTTATGCTCAACCTTAATGAGAATATGATATGTGATTAACTATTGTATTAATTAAGTATTATGGTGATATGGTTGTTGACTTGTTGACTTTTGTTGACTTGTTGACTTTGGTGACTTGTTGACTTTTGTTGACTTGTTGACCGGTTGACTAGGCTTGACTAGTTGACCATCATGATAACCATGGTTATCATTTCATGCCAAAGACTTTTTCTTGCTTGCTCATTTGAGTAAAATGAGTGCATGACATGATAAGGTTATGGTTGCTTCTAACCATCACATAAGACTTTTTTGATATGATGAGTTATGATCACTTGGGATTATGAGAGGGTGAAAGACAAAAGAGTTGCTCATTTTTTTCTTGCTCATTCTCTCTCTTGTTCTTGAGCTCTCCTCTTGCTCTCACCCTCAACCTCTTGCTCCCTCTCTTGATCTATGGTTCTCTTGTCTCATGAGTTGAGAATCAAGAACCATAGATAAAATCCCATTCTAAATCATCTCTACTCATTCTAGTTCACTAGGTTTAGCAAACCAAGTGAACTAGTTTCTTCAAAGAACGAAGAAGGAGCTAAAGGTTGGAGCTTTCAAGTGGATCTATCTTCGGCGCACGGAGACAACGAGAAGGAACCATCGAACCACCATCGGAGCTCGAAGAGAAGGAGTTCAAGTTTAGGTATAACCATCTTCATCCGAGTAGCTAAATATCTTTAGCTTAGTTTGCTAGTTTTAGTTTAGTTAAAGATCCCGACCTAGCTTAGTCCATGTTGCCTCTTGCGTTAAAATTTTGATTTTATACCGTTTCCGCCTCCCCGTAAGAACCGGGGGTCGCAACGTGGACTTACAAAAACCACCTGTTTGCACGACTCAGTAGAGCCGTGGTAGGGTGGAAATCAAAGTACAGTGGGAGAACACACAAGAATCTTTGACGATCTCGGGTCTACAGACTAACCTGTACAAGTGTCACCTGAGAACTGCTATTCGACGTTAGATATTATACCATATAGGAGTTCTCGGTGAGTCCGTTCAGTGTACCCAGTCTCCACTGAGCACCCGAATACAATCTTTAATGTCAAACACCAATGGATATGGGATCATCCATCGCCCATCAAATGGGTCAAGAAACGTATACGCTAGTCTACTCTGGAATATCGATGCTCCATCTCGATACATCCACGACTAGGAACATTTAAGGATACGCTTATAGACCAGTCATGCCCCACTAATATGATCTGCATCATAATCATGATAGTCAAGCAGATATCCTAAGGGCTTTATCAACATGTACCAAATGAATAATATACACAATCAAGTGAACATGTTAAAATAAAGAGTAACCAGATAGCATAGACCAGTCATGCCCCACTAATATGATCTGCATCATAATCATGATAGTCAAGCAGATATCCTAAGGGCTTTATCAACATGTACCAAATGAATAATATACACAATCAAGTGAACATGTTAAAATAAAGAGTAACCAGATAGCATACTATCATGTCGAGAGAGAAAGTCCTTTGTATATATATACATCCAAGAATCCAATATCAAAGAATGGCCTCTAGGGCATACATATATCCAACAATCTCCCACTTGCACTAAGGTCACTTATTGGCATATCTCATACCCAACATCTCAAAAAGTCGCTCATGCTGCGGCTGTGAGAGGAACTTGGTGAGTGGATCCGCGGTGTTATTCTCTGTATCTACTTTCTTAATCACGATCTCGCGAAGATCAACTATCTCCCGGATCAAATGATATTGCCTCAGGATGTGTCTGGATCGCTGATAGGACCTGGGCTCTTTGGCCAAAGCCATAGCCCCATTATTATCACAATACAATGGTATTGGATCAATAATGGTGGGAACTACTCCTAGTTCCGCATCCAGACGGCTTCCTTTGCAGCACCATTTTGCAGCAATATACTCAGCTTCCATTATTGAGTCTGCAACGGTATCCTGTTTGGAACTCTTCCAACATACCGCCCATCCACTGAGGGTAAATACAAACCCTGAGAAAAGTTTGACCGATTGTAGCATAGGAACGTCGTTTCCTATCAAGAGAATGCCATCCACGTACAATACGAGAAATGCGACAATACTCCCTACAATCTTCTTATAAATACAAGGCTCATCTGGATTTTTGACGAAATCAAACTCTTTGATCGCATCATCAAAACAGATGTTCCAACTCCATGATGCCTGCTTTAATCCATAAATGGATTTAAGCAACCTACATGCTTTCCTGTTGCTCCCACTATCAACGAAGCCCTCTGGCTGATCCATATAAACGCACTCTTCTAAATCACCATTTAGAAATGCAGTTTTAACGTCCATCTGCCAGATTTCATAGTCGTAGTGAGCAGCAATGGCAAGTAAGATCCGAATGGATTTAAGCATGGCTATAGGAGAGAAAGTTTCGTCATAGTCCAGTCCTGATCTTTGACGAAATCCTTTCGCTACAAGCCTTTCCTTATAGGTCTCCACCTGTCCATCTACACCGATCTTTCTCTTAAAGATCTATTTGCACCCTACGGGTTCTACCCCAGAGGGTACAGCCTCCAAAGTCCATACTTTGTTAGTGTACATAGACTCCATTTCGGATCTCATGGCATCCAGCCACTTCACAGAGTCACCACTCGTGATAGCTTGCTGAAAACTAGTAGGGTCATCATCATCCATGATGCAATCTTCTCTGTCACCATCAATGAGGAAACCGTAGTACCTCTCCAGTGGGCGAGAAGTCCTACTAGATCTACGGAGTGGCCGAGGTTTATAAGATTCTATTGCAACATCAGGTTCAACCAAATCGTCATTAGTAACTTGTGTCTCTAGAACTTCTTCTAGTTCTACCACATTGCCATCAGTATTATTTGTAAAAAAATTATTTTCTAAAAAATGTGGCATACTGAGAAACAAACACTTTTTGTTCCTCCTTGTGGTAGAAAAGATATCCATACGAGTTTTTTGGATATCCCACAAATGTACACATGACTGACCGTGTCTCGAGTTTGTCTGGATTCTGCTTTTTCACAAAAGCAGGACAACCCAATATCCTGACTCGCTTAAAAGATGGTCTCTTCCCATACCATATCTCATATGGAGTGGTAGACACGGTTTTAGTGGGAACCCTGTTCAATAGAAAAGCTGCAGTCTCCAATGCATGCCCCCAAAAGGAGAGAGGTAACTCAGCATCACTCATCATGAAACGTACCATATCTAATAGGGTATGATTCCGTCGCTCTGACACACCGTTGTGCTGTAGTGTGTAAGGGGGAGTGAGCTGAGAGAGAATCCCATTCTCTTTTAGGAAGTCCGAAAACTCTGTGCTTAAGTACTCTCCACCTCGATCCGATCGAAGTTTCTTGATGCTCAATCCGGTTTGCTTTTCTACTTCAAGTTTATACTCTTTGAATTTCTCAAAAGTTTCAGACTTATGCTTCAATAGAAACACGTGTCCGAACCTTGAGAAATCATCAGTAAAAGTTATGAAGTAAGAAAAACCGCCTCTAGCTTGTGTAGACATTGGTCCGCATACATCACTATGTATGAGTCCTAAGAGTTCAACAGCTCTCTCTCCGTGTCCAACAAAGGGAGTTATGGTCATTTTACCCTTGATACAAGACTGACAAGTTGCATATGATTTATATTCAAAGGAATTTAAATATCCATTTTTATGTAACTTGTTTAGTCTTGTTTCGTTAATATGACCAAGTCTACAATACCAAAGAAAAAGCTTCATGTATATCTGAAATTTTTCTTTTATTAGTGTGTTGTATGTTGAAAACTATGTGTTGATTTAGAACGTATATCCCATTATTTAGTGTACCATACCTAATCAACTTTTGATTTAGATTAATGTTCATAACATTATTATGCAGCACAAAATTATATCCTTCATTGTCTAACAAAGAAACAGATATTATATTATACAGCATACTAGGTACATAATAACACGGGTTCAAAACCAATATACATCCCGATGGCAACCCCGGGTGATACTCTCCCACTGATACAACATTTACATTGGAACTATTTCCAACCCGGAGAGTATGATCACCAGTCTTCAAAACATTGCTATTTCTCAATCCCTGCATACAATTGCAGATGTGAGAACCTGAACCGGTATCCAATACCCGGGAAGCAGAGTTTATAGAAAAAACAGTTTTTAGTCACAAACACACCTGAAGCGGAAGCATCACCATGCTTCTTCTTCTTGAGATCAGCAATATACTCAACACAATTTCTCTTCCAGTGTCACGACTTCTTGCAGAAGAAACATTCTCCTCTTCCTAACTCCTCAGCCATGGATTTGTCTCTCCCTTTTGCCTTTCTGATTCCATCTCTCGGTTTGGTAGGTTTCTTCTTATTCCTTCCCTTAGCCTTAGCATTTGGGACGGAAGAGGAAGATTGCCCAACAATCAGAGAGGGAGTATTCGCCTTGAGCGTGCTCTCTGCACTTCTCAACATATTGAGAAGTTCAGGTAGTGACTTCTCCATGTTGTGCATGTTGAAGTTTACTACAAACTGAGAAAAGGCAGGGGGGAGAGACTGTAGAACAATATCAACATACCGTTCGTTCTCCATGGTCCATCCGAGGCCATCAAGTTCTTCAATAAGAGCTATCATCTGTAAGACATGATCACCTACTGGCGTGCCGGGAGCCAATCTCATCTGAAACAGCTTTCTAGATGCCTCGTAGCGCAGGGTATGAGATTGCTCTCCATAAAACTCCTTTGTATGGAAAATATGGATTGAGCATCCATCTTCTCATGCTACTTTTGATGTACATCATCTATCGAAGCAAGCGTGAGGCATTTGGCAGTGGCACAATCAATATCCCATGTCTTGCGGATCTCCCTATCCGCAACAGAAGATTTAGGGCCTGGGATGGGAGGGGCTGGGGCAGTGAGGACATATGATACCTTATCATATGTAAGGGCAATGTTTATGTTCCTCAGCCAGTCTTTATAATTGGGTCCCGTCAATATATTTTTTTCTAATAGAAGCTTAAGTCCAGTCATGGGTATCTGCCATTAGGAGAGAGAAAAGAATACACTCAGCGAAACGCTCTTGCAAAGATTAGATTGGTTATTATCTTATCTAATCGATATCTCCCACTGCTTTTATCAAATTTTCCTTCAAACCTTAAAAATAAAATTAGCCAGGATTAATTACATTCTACAACTTCGCTAACCGTTCAGCCAGGCCAGTGTCGGTACTTTGAGGGAGGTTCCCCGTGCTTTCGCACGGACCTAATTAAAGTAAACCTCATTTTCCCAGAGGCATAACCCTGTTGACACCTTTCCAGACACCTAATGGGTTAGCTAATTGTAAATTGCAAAACTCTCTTAGGAGGAACTCTTACTCACAGTGAGATCGGGATCCAACTATCATATAGAAGGTACGCAATCTCATTGCAAATTTCAACTCTTGAAACTCTCGATATGGTTTTTACCCGTAGCAGCTTATGACCTCGGCTATAGTCAACATATCATAAGCACTAGTCAAGTTCTATCCGTCATTTCGTGATTAATTAGACCCATTCACATGACCCTTGACTATGATCAACATAATCACATGAATGTCCTAAATAATCGCATCATATGCTTTGTAGGAAGACATCACTTGGCTACTGTACACTACGCCTTGACTATGATCAACATACGTAGCACGAATACTAAGTACTCTACTTCCTAAAATGACGGAGGCTGCGGATAGTTTTTAAGAAAACCTTTAACGCTTTGAACTTGATCTCATTGTAGAACCAAATAGTTTTAAAAGGAGTGGCTTAAACTCCGCATTTTGAAACTTGCTTTTTCATAAAAAGGACGAGTGGGTTTCAAATTCGATTCTACAACATTTTTAGGTTTATTTTCCTTTACATTAATCTCATTAATGTAGTCCCATCATTTAAGTCCTTAAGCATCACAGAAAGAAACGAAAATAGAACGTACGCTTATGCCATCCACATTTGCCACAGTGTCCCGTTATGCACCGTTAGGTTACTTAACTAACGGCATATCGGGGCGGGACTAGCGCGGATGCAAAACATAAGCAACGTTTATTATATATCATATATATAATATCATTCGTCTCAGGCAGTAATATGATCTCATTACAGAACATCGCAGCAGAATCAGATATATGAATGCATAAGATATACTAGAAAGTCCGCATTTTAAATTAAGCCAACTATAAAAAATACGGATTCCACGGTCATGACGAATAGCTAATTCCACACCCCTAGACCCCTACGAGAGAGGCAAGTAACCCTGCAAATTCTAGAGTTAGGAGACCCGGTCTCGACTCCTCGAGATGGTCTCCTACTGGACCCTAGAACCCGGTTACTTGTGCTCCCCTCCTTGGGTCTATCCTAATGCGGAAAAGTAAATAATATACATCAATGGTGACGTCATCCTCAACCCGGAAGTATCCTGATAAAAGAATATTACATACAATGAATTTTACATGAATGAAAAGAAAAACTCTCATCACATATAAAACCTCAGCTATTCATTCACGACGATCTTATACACCATATCACCACAGCAACAGAATATTCATCAGAGATCATCAACGTAAGTAAATATGCATATTCCCAACGTCGTCGACATGTAGCAACGAAATTGGGGATGCACATATTACACTTACAGTCGCAGAAAAGAAATGTAAAACTACAACATTTGGAATCCGCACAACACTTAGACATCGCAAACCCGGAATATCTCATATTCCGGCTTTCATTCCTAACAATGTAGATCTTACATTTGGGGCTCAAAAATGAAAACACCTTTTCAAAAGAAATCGGGTAATTCAACAAGATTCCCGATTCCAACCGAGACCGAAATGTTACATTTACAAGCAACCAATTAATTTTCTCAAAACTAATTAGTGTAGATTCCAAATATTGTATCACATACATAAAAACTAGGCGATGTTAAACATTTCGAACGATCTATCAAAACCCACATTTCTCAGAGATCTCAACACTTGAGACAAATTCAAAAATACCCAGACAGTGCCATTAGCACAAACGGACCAACACAAGAAAGCACGTCCCTGGTCGCACCAACGGCGCCGCGGAACCACCGCCAAAAGCATGTTTTGGCCGCGGTTCCGTGATCGTTAGGTCGAGTTAGGGGATCGCTTTTCTTGGCGGTCAACACAATACCCTGCACTATTTTCTGCATATTTTTAAACCCAAAAATTCCAACTTTTGAAAAATTTCCAGAGAGCATCAAATGCTAGGGTTTTGATGTTCGTTCGAACGCTATAACGTCGTCTAGGTCAAGCCTAATACTCTAGCTTGGCTCTAATACCACTGTTGGGGTTTTCCCAGCACCCTCACTAGGTTTTAACAAGCATCAAGTATGCAACTTTAAAAATCTAGGGTGCTAACCAACCCGAACCTAGAATCGAACTAGAGGATTAGGCGTATAAGCTAACAAGTATCACATACAAGTAAGTGTCTAACACTAAGAGAAAAAGAACTACAACCTTTGTAGACCACTCCTTCTCTTCAAAAGCTCCGTGTAGATGTCCTTGACTCCTTGGTTCTACTCGAAGCTTGAACCGGTCCGCTTGAAGCCTTCGAAGTCCACAATGATCCACCACGGGGTTCCTTGACTCAAGCTCCTTGCTTCACTTAACCTAAGTAGAAGTGAGGCAAACAACCTACACTAGTGGGCTAGACTAATATAGATTGATGAAGTGGGTAATTTTTCTCACTACTAAACCTTTCTTTTCTTTCTCTTTTACTCACTAAAAAATGGTAGAGAGCCTTGAGGAAGAAGGAGATGAAAAATGGCTTAGCTTGAGCTCAAGAAAGATAAACACAAGAATAATAATAATATCAAATGAGAGAGTCATACTCACTCATAACCCAACCATGAAAATATCTAGATATTTTTAGTAGTTGAGTTAGTGGAGGATTAGAAATGAAACCATGGTTACTAAGATACTTTAAGAAGTGTGTGGAAACAAAATATCAACCATGGGTTTTATTTCCAATTTCCATTAACTCAAAAATTAAAATTACCATAAATGTTTCCATGTGAGTCTTGCATAGCCATCTCCAATGTATCATCAACCATGACACATATATACATGCATGCGTGCATACATATCAATATATAAACATACATACATACATGCATACAAATAAAGAAAGGATTTAATAATGGGCTAATGGGCACATTATATTAAATCAACAATTGATTTAATAATCCGGTCATATCACATACGACCCGACCAATAGAAAACGCCAGATTAAAATACGATATCATATACTCGTATTTAATCAAGCTCCCGCGCATATCCCCATATGCGCCCCACATCGTTTCGCCTGAGCTCGGAAACCCCTTTGTGGGACTCTAAAACTCGTCAATACGCCAGCAGTAGGTAGTGATCATATCAGATACCCACAAACCGTCAGCGGTACTAGCTGCACGTAACGGCTCCCAGGTATTGAGCGAACAGAAGATCAACAAGCGAACTTGTCCAAACTCCCGTAGAGCCAACCGGTAACACTTACCGTACAGTCCGGTCTTTTCGTCAGATATGTTGCATATCGAATCTAGGGATGGTATCGTCGACCCCAATAACTCAATAAGTCATGCTTGTTAGTTATATGTATGCCCTAGAGGCCATTACTGTACATGTGATGTATATTGCAGTGGATGCTTGGACATATATAGGGAGGACTTTCTTGCTCGACATGATAATATGCTATCTGGTTGCACTTTATCTTAACATGTACACTTATTGTCTCTCTATTACATGTTGATTAAGCCCTTAGGATGAGTACCTGACTACCAGGATTATGATGCGGATCATACTAGTAGGGACAGGGTAGTCGGTAAGTACATCCTTCAAACGTTCCTAGTCGTGGGAGTATCTAGACAGGGCATCGATACTCCAGAGTAGACTAGCGTATACGCTTCTCGACCCATATGATGGGCGATGGATGATCCCATATCCATTGGTGTTTGACATCAGAGAAGGTATACTGGTGCTCAGTGGAGACTGGGTATACTGAACGGACTCGCCGAGAACTCCTAGATGCTATTATACCTATCGTCGGATAGCAGTTCTTTGGTGACACTGGTACAGGTTAGTCTGTAGACCCGAGATCACCATAGAGTCTTGTGTGATTCCCACTGTGCTTTGATTTCCACCATACCACGGTCAAGAGATCGTGCAAAAAGGTGGGTTTTGGGTACAGTCCCGAGTCACATGGAGGCAATGAGCGATAGGAGGGGTTTCGTCTCTCCCGATATTGGGAGTTGATGTTGCGCTATGCTCGATTGGCCGTAACAGGAAATCCCTGGCCAGGATTGCTGAGATTTACTGGTAAGTGTTATCAGTAGTTTCTCGAACCGTTATGGACCTTGCATCGGCATGACTTATCAGGCTATTGGGGTCCGACGTTATACCACCCCCAGGCTGTTGATATGCGACATATCAGACGAAAAGACCGGACTGTACGGTAGTTTTACTGATTGGATTCGCAGGAGTATGAGCAGACTTGCTTGTTGATCTTCTGATAGCTCAATACCCAGGTGGCCGTTATGTTTAGCAGACCGCTTGCGGCTTGTGGGTGTTTGATATAATCATCACCTACTGCCGGCGTATTAACGAGTCTTTAGAGTCCTACACAGAGGTTTCCTGGTTCATGCGAAACGAAGTAGGAGCACATATGTGATATGTGCGGGACCGAGATTAATACGCGTACATGATACCGTATTCTATTCTCGCGACTTGTGACATTGGTCGGTTATATATGATATAGCCGGGTTAT
The DNA here is from genome assembly GCA_030015575.1 of Agapanthus africanus. Classification (NCBI taxonomy): domain Eukaryota; kingdom Viridiplantae; phylum Streptophyta; class Magnoliopsida; order Asparagales; family Amaryllidaceae; genus Agapanthus; species Agapanthus africanus. The sequence goes on along the minus strand of CM057338.1, from coordinate 820,794,118 downwards.
CGGATCAAGTGTTGATTCGATAAGTTGTTGCATTTGATATTAGTCGATTATACAGCATATAGCCGGATTATTAAATCAAGTGTTGATTTAATAATTTAATGTATAATTATATATTTGATATATTACATTACATTAACTAATATTAGCTCACTTAAGTATTCATTTTTCTCACTTGTGATACACTTTACATATATGTGATATATGTATTGTTTTCTTTGCACACATAAATATATATGTGATATATATTATTGTGTCATGCTAGGTTACACATGCAACATGAATGTATGAGACTTATACCATGCTAGGGTTTATGTTATGGTTTTATTTATCATTAAGCAAATTCAAAAATGTGGAAATTATGTCATGGCTCAAAGCTTGTAGAAGCTTGTAGGTTTCATTGACTTAGTCCACTTGTTTGTCTTGCTTAAGATATTTGTTAACCCAACCTTAACCACAAGCCATGGTTTATTCTCTACATGAGTTAGGCATGATAATAAATCACCATGGTTGCATTTCTAACCTCATCTAATTGTTCATCACTTCATCTTCTTCTTCCTCATGAAAAGAGTTTTGTAGGGTTTGAAAAGGTGATGAAATATTGTCAGAAATCTAAAGTGAGCCCACTTCCTACTTCATCATCCTCTACTATTAGCCATTTAGTTTAGGGTGTTTGCTTCACTAATTTCACCATTAGTGAAGAGGTAGCATGAGCTTGAGTCTTCTCGACCTAGATCATCTTCGGCCTCGAAGACATTGAGCAAGCTTGTTCGTTTCTTCAAGTGAACCCTCTCTAGAGTCCGGGAGTTCACCATTCGCAGCGAAGGAACTACAACATGGAGCTTTAGAAGTGAAGGACCGGTCTACAAAGGTTGTATTCCGCATTCACTTTGTATGTAAAGTAGTTTACATGTTTATTCGTCGGATTTTCTAGTAACGATTCTAGGGTTAGGGTTAGCTAGAACGGCAAATTTTTGAAATTGGCATGGACGATACCTCCTAAAACCTTGCTGCCGTGCTAGAAAACCCAGCAATGCCGATGTGTGGCCTATAACAGATCGAGAAACTACTGATAACACTTATCAGTAAATCTCATCAGCCCTGGCCAGGGACTTTCAGTTATAGCCAATCGCACATAGCACAATATCAACCCCCAATACCGGGAGAGACGAAACCCCTTCTATCGCTCATTGCCTCCATGTGTCTCGGGACTGTACCCAAAAACCACCTGTTTGCACGACTCGGTAGAGCCGTGGTAGAGTGGAAATCAAAGTACAGTGGGAGAACACACAAGACTCTATGACGATCTCGGGTCTACAGACTAACATGTACAAGTGTCACCTGAGAACTGCAATTCGACGTTAGATATAATACCATATAGGAGTTCTCGGCGAGTCCTTTTAGTGTACCCAGTCTCCACTGAGCACCCGTATACAATCTTTGATGTCAAACACCAATGGATATGGGATCATCCATCGCCTATCAAATGGGTCAAGAAACGTATACGCTAGTCTACTCTGGAATATCGATGCCCCGTTTCGATACACCCACGACTAGGAACATTTAAGGATACGCTTATAGACCAGTTATTCCCCACTCGTATGATCTGCATCATAATCATGATAGTCAAGAAGATATCCTAAGATCTTTATCAACATGTACCAAATGAATAGTATACACAATCAAGTGAGCATGTTAAGATAAAGAGTAACCAGATAGCATGCTATCATGGCGAGCGAGAAAGTCCTCTGTGTATATATACATCCAAGAATCAAATATCAAATAATGGCCTCTAGGGCATACATATATCCAACATCTTTGACTTGTCGAGCTATCCGAGTTTCATAACTCCCTTTCCGATGAGATCATCATTCAGAATCTTGATGAAATTTTTGAAGATATTTTTGCTGAAGAACTCGCATTCCTAGAAGACATGGGAGTTGTGATGAATCAACCCCCACCCAAAGAAGTCGAACCGCCACCCATTCTTCTTGTCAAGAATGAGAATGCGAGTAGTCTACCATCACTGATTCATCTCTACCAACTGAGACGTAAACCCGATCGATTCCGCCTCCTATCCCACACTTCTGTACATCTATGATCTTCCACCAACCATGGTGGTACATTGATAAAATATTTGAATGGTTGATGTTGACTTTTGGTCTCTGTAGAGCTTTGCAAAGACCAATAACTTTATCTCCCCTATTATAATGCTTAATACTGTTTTACTCAAGTTTGGGGGGGGGGGGAGAAAAATATTTTGGCTCTTGAACGAAAATAATTTTTTTACAAAATTGTGAGCCAAAAATAAGTTTGGGGGAGGATTTCACTGTCATTTATTCATGTCCCCATTACTAACTTTTCCTCCCAAGTCTACAGGTTTTTTTAAGCTTAACAGATGATATCAGTGAGGACACTGCTGCAAATAGGTTTGGGGGAGATTTGTGCTTATTCACGCATCAATTTTTGCATTATACTACATAAAAGCACAAAAAAAATTCTTTGATAATAAAAGATTAGAAAGTGAAAAATTACATATGAAAGATAGGAAAAGTTTAAGAAAAGCAAGAAAATTAGATGTTTTATAACGAAGCTAGTAATAGGTAGTCATGAGCTGTTGTCCCATGGGTTAGTAAGGTGAAAGAAATCACTAATCTGAGGATAGAATTATGTCTGAAAAATAGTCTCTATTATTGAGTCCAAACTTTTTGAACGTTGATACCCTACTATATACACTTGCACACATCTTGAAACTTGGGATAGTAGAGAATACCTTGAAATGCTCTTGTCTAAAAGCCTTAGAATGAAGATCAATGGAAAAAAAGTGAAACATAAAAAAAATGGTGAAGAAAAACGAACACTGGTTTTTTAATTACTTAAAGCAGCATAAAAAAAATATAGCGTGGGTACTTTATCACCTAGTACCTTAGACCAACTGGTTTGGGAGCTGCTAAGCCTTAGGTGTTGCAAGACGAGGAAATTGCTAATTACGCCTAAATGAGTGAGCATATTTAGTAATCGGTCGGTTAGTACCTCAAGAAGTATTAACGGTCGCATGAAGAATGTGTGAGCAATTCCATCTAAAATATTCACCGACTAAAAAGTACTAATAAAGATGGACAAGAGTATGATAGATTGAATTGAATTCTCTAAGTGTAGGGATGTATTTTACACACACGTAGGGGTATATGATCGATGTTTGGAAGAAAGGTAGAGAGGAAGACTAAATGCGATGTTTTATTGAAGGATGATGTGATTGCTGACATCTTTTCATAACCATTAAGATATGGCTCATAGCAACTAAAAAGTTGGTATAGTTTGGAACGCTTCTTTTTAAGTTCTTTCTTTTATAAATCCTTATCATTGTATGTAACTTTCATCTTCTTTCTTTTATTATGGGATTTTGTGGTGTAATCCGCTGAAAACCCTCAGCAGAAAACACTCCTCCTACTAGGGACACCTAGAGGTTTAAAGGCTTGTTGCACGTGCTAAGTGCAATCGTGTTGCCTACGAAAGTGTGCTAGGTTTTTCTTTTCCTTTTTTCTCCCTCTCTTGAATAACTAGTTTGCTCGGGACGATCAAATTTAAGTTTGGGGGTATTTGTTCAGTCGAAAATATTGCACATTTGATGGAACATTTTCCTTACTTTTGTTAAGTACTTAAAGGTGTTTATTGTAATTATGGTACATATGTGGGTTTATCTGCAAAATACTGTTGGGTTACGGCAGCGCCCGGCCATCAAACCGTGGCCAAATGCGGAACAAAAATTTTCTAAACTGACGCTACCATGACCCGATGCCCGGATCTACCCTAAACCCAATACTGGCAAGCAATATAAAGAAGTTAGAATGGTTATACCGAGTTGATCTGTATCCTTCGGTCTTCAACCATCATCCCAAGCTCCTAGAGGCTCCTTGATCAAGCTTGGTTGCCGGTCTCCCTCCATCGAAGATGATCCACCCGAGGGATGTAGTTATAACTCTAGCTTCACATAATGGATGCAAGTGAAGCAACTAAGGTTTCTAGGATGATAATCTAGAAAGCCTAGAATGTAGTGTGTGAACTATGTGTAGGTCCATCCCTTCTCATCTCCTCTCATGTTTCTCAACTCATGAGAGGATTGAGAGCAGGTGGAGAATGAAGGTGGAGGCAACCATGGAAAATCAAGAGAGGAGTGAAGCACAAAATGGTGAAGAGAACAAAGCATGCTCAAGAGAAAACCAACCATCAAAAATAATGAAGCTCTCATGAGAGAGAAAATCAAGCATGCTAGGTTTTGTAAAACAATATCTTTCATTTTAAAAAACCACCCATACTTGAATAGTATGCACAAATGAATTAATAATTCATTTGTGCACACTATGCAAGCATGGTCATCACCATACTCCCCATTTTCCAATTTCCACCTCATTTACCATTTTCTAAAAAAATGGTCAAATCCAAAAATGAGGTGGCCACCTTCTAGAATGTTTTCCGAATAAAATACGGATTACATTCTACTGTATATACATACCTGCATTCGTACCGAAATACGAATACCCTAAGATATAGAATAACACAAAGAACATAATACTAGAATATACGTATCGAAATACATATACGTAAATTATTAAATCAATACCTGATTTAATAATCCGGCTCAAACCCGAGCAGGGTAGTATTATCAACTGTCCGATCGAAAGTCCGGGTACAAAGTACATCAATCGATCAGAACCCTGCACGTATCCAATACGGCTACTACATCATTTCGCCAGAATCAGGGAAACCCTCTGTGTGGGACTCTAAAGACTCGTCAATACGCTGGCAGTGGGTTTAACCACAAGCACGTTAGCGGCACTAGCTGTACGTAACGGCTACCCAGGTATTGAGCGAAAAGGAGGCCGACGAGCAAACTCATCCTGAACCCCTATTGAGCATGACAGTGACAATATCCGTACAGTCTGGTCTGTTCGTCTAAGAGTATCGCATATCGAGTCCAGGGGGTGGATAAAGTCAGACCCCTACTGACCCAATAATTCGTGTCGGTATGTAACCCATCACCACCTGAGAAACTATCGATTCTGGTTGGACTACAGATCTCAACCAAAATTGGTTCAAGGGTACATCTCTGAACCCCTCTGATATATGTCGTTGTAATCCTTCAACGTCTTCAGAGAGGTGACGGGTCCCGACAACCATACATTTCATAGACTATGACGTCTTTAAATTGGACTGTGGGGTCCCTTTAAACCCATGGACTATGATTTCCTTAACCTTGGACTCTGGGGTCCTTAAACCCATGGACTATGATGTCCTTAACCTTGGACCGTGGGGTCCTTAAACTCATGGACTATGATGTCCTTAACCTTGGACTGTGGGGTCCTTTATACCCATGGACTATGATGTCCTTAACCTTTGACTTTGGGGTCCTTAAACTCATGGACTATGATGTCCTTAACCTTGGACTGTGGGGTCCTTAAACCCATGGACTATGATTTCCTTAACCTCGGACTGTGGGGTCCTTAAACTCATGGACTATGATGTCCTGAACCTTGGACTGTGGGGTCCCTTAAGCCTATGGACTATGATGTCCTTAACCTTAGACCACCATGTCCTTAAACTTGTAATAGACCACCATGTCCTTAAACTGGTAATCGACCGCAATGTCCCTAAACTAAACAATTGAGTCCAAATGCTCTTTTGTTGGATCTAAATGATCCCGTTGAGTTGATCTTAGTCTAAAATTAGACTAACGTATCCTTAACAAACGTTTAAGTTGATCTTAGTCTCAAATGAGACTAACGTATCCTTAAACCCAACCCCAAATCTAAGAAGATACGGATTTGGACTAATCCACGCCCTACGGGCGACAACATAAATTAGTCTCCGTATACAATCCACGGGCAAACAAAAACAAAACAAACACCCACGACACGAAGTGACCATCTGGAGAAGGAGAAAGTGGTTACCGCGATGCGGTAGCGTAATTAACTGCAGGGGCTTGCGCCTGCATGGAAGAGCGTCCCCACAATCAAAAACCCCTCATCATGAGGGGGAATCTGACGAAGTCTGCTACATCGGCCGCATCCGTTTAAACCTTCGATACATGGTGTCATAAATCAACATGGCATCTTCGGAGAAATGGACGGATAGCACCAAATAGCATCTGCCCCGAATTCAGACAAGACGGACCTACGCGGTCGCATCTCCGTGTTCGGAGGGGAACAGATTCTGGCACGACCGGTGGGACCTTTTCCTCTTTCCACTCCACACTTCGTGTGTCGTGTTCGCGAACGAATCGCGGTTTAATATGGTTGCCCTTGGTTTTGAGGTACAAAGATTTGGTCTTGTTCCGTGCAGAAAGAAGAACATCAATGGCCTCTAACTGCTCCAGCTGCAACTGCAACTCCCGTTCCACCTCATCTGGAGGTGTAACCTACGGGCCCCAAGCGGCCTCCCTGTTCAAGATTCCAGTGGAGCAAGTAACTCCGGCTACCACTGGGCTGTTCTTTGGGACCATGATCCCACCGATGAGCTTCAATGCCCCACTTCCATCGCAAGAAGCCCCAAATAAGTCGGTCTTTGATCGGCTTGCAACTGCCACGGCCCCTCTCAACGGGTCGCCCAAATCCAGCGCCTCAGTCTTCGACAGGCTGGGTCAAAACTCAAGTGGGCCTGCAAAGAGGCTCGCGATACCAGAGAAGGACACTCCAATTCCTGCTACAGTCGAGGTCGTCCAAGCTACTTTCCCTACTCGAAGGTCGACTTTCGACAGGTCGATCATTCCCTCTCAGTGAACGTCTGTCTTTGACAGGCTGGCGCCAACAACAGGCTCTCATCAAAACATGGGGTATGGAAAAGCTGATCCAACAGCGGAGGTGATCCCGGCAGCACGACATGCTCGACGTCGCCACTGGCGCCGAGAGGAAAGCTGGGGGCAGCTCTCCTTCTGGACTGACTCCGCCAGCTCCAATGGTGGAAGTTGATGCTGCTGTTCCAACCGGGAACAGCTTTGAACCACTAAGGAGGGTGCGCAGAAACTCTCCGACTCCCGTGCTGAAAAGGTCTCCTCCACCCACGGAGAATACTACAAAGGTGAATCCGGAGCAGCCCCCTCAACGTCTATCCTCCAAAATCCATAGGGTCTGGCGAAGAGTCCAAGACTATGTAGTCGACCAAGACTATCCTCGCCGACAGAAAAAGGTGAAAGTGCAGCAAGAAAACGACCATCCTGTCAAGCCACAGAAGGCGACAGCTACTTGGGTGTCCACTGCAACGGCCCCCTCAACTTCGACCGCTCACAAGAGGAGGAGGCCGGAGAAAATCCCTGCGTCTATGACGAATCGCAAGACCACTGAACCCAAACGCCCCAAGTCTGGGGGCATGGTGGTGCACACCATTTATATGGCATCCGGAAAAAAGGATAGCCGTATCTCCATAAGTCATCGACCGCTTACGCGATCAGTGACTAAGGCTCAGGAGCAACAGCTGCAAAAACTTCAGGAGATGTTGACTGCAATGGCCGCACTCACTGGGCCGAAAGAAAATCCAGAGACCTCAGAGCAGCGTCATGAACAGGAAACCGATGCTGACTTCCTCCGCAGAATCCTCGAAAAGAAGGACAGAAAAGCAGCGGAACAAGCGGCCAATGTAAAACGAATGGCGCTTCTCTTCCAAGACAAGGTCGGGATGATGATACTGTTAGTGTATATGCCCTAGAGGCCATTACTGTATCATACTAGTTTGTATATTACTTAATGGATGCTTGGGATATTCACCTTGTATATACAATCTTGCTCAAAATAGTAGTATGCTACTTGGTTTGTCTCTACTTCAATGTGTACTTGTGTTTATTTTACTATATCACTTATACGCATTAGTGGAGCCCTTAGGATCTTTGCTTGATTACCAGCGTTGTGATGGCAGTCACACTAGTGGGGGCTGGGTAATCTATAAGCACATCCTTATACAGGTCCCTAGTCGCAGGACTATCGAGACAGGGCATCGATACTCCGGAGTAGACTAGCGTATGCGCTTCTCATCCCAGTGTGGGAGATGGTCTGTCCCACAGCCATCAGTACGTCGTACTGGAGATAGTATACGGGTGCTCGTTGGGTTACGAGTACACTGGACAGGACTCGTCGGGAACTGATAGGTTGGTATTATACCTATCGTCAGTCATCAGTTCCCAGGTGACATGAGTACAGCTTAGTCCGCTGACTTGACACTGGCACTTCGCCTCAAGTGTGTTCCCACTACACTTTGATCACTACCCTACCACGGCTCAAAGGAGTCGTGCAAACAGGTGGTGGTTGGGTGCAGTCCCGAAGCACTTGGAGGCAGTGACGGTTAGACAGGATTCGTCTCTCCCGGTATTGGGGGTTGACATCGCGCTGTGTCTAGGAGAGCCATTACACGAGTAGTCCCTGGCCAGGGCAAACGAGATATACTGGTAGGTTTCCAGTGTTATCTCAGGGTGTTTTGGGCTTCGCTCCGGCACGACTTGTACCGCTATTGGGGGACTGACGTTTACCGCCCCCTAGGCCCGCCATGCGATGTATCAGACGAACAGACCGGACTGTACGGAGACTGTCACATTCAGACTCAGTAGGAGTACCGATGGGGTTTCACCTCGTCAGCCTTCTTGTCGACATCTACCTGGGGACCGTTACGCACAGCTAGTGCCGCTTGCGGTCTGTGGTTAAACCCACTGCCAGCGTAGTGTCGAGTCTTTAGAGTCCCACACAGAGGGTATTCGCCTCTGGGCAAAACAGAGTAGAGGTCGCATGGTTTTGCGACAGGGTTCGTTCTCATCCGCGCACTTGTGCACGTTTGGAGTCCGGACGGGTATTACCAGTGGGCTCTGGTTTGAGCCGGATACTGGTATAGTATTTGGGGTTGCTTTTATCTCTTTGTATTCGTGTTCGTCGGAACAAGAATACAGGTGTGTATGCACAGTTCTTTTTGAGGAGGAGGAAGATGATTTTTCATTAGGGTTTCGGAACGGGTGCGTACGCACAGTTGACAGTTGTATTTTTCCAAACCCTAATGGATCTGTGTTATATCATTTAATAATATATAATAAAATGAAATTGTGTCATGGTTAGTTTTTGTTGACTTGTTGACCATGGTTGACTTGTTGACCATGGTTGAACATTTGACTACCATCATTACAAATGCAAGATGCTTTTTCATTCTTGCTTTTTCATTTAATGTTTGTAATGATATTAGTCATTCCTAAACTTTCCATCAAACCTTTTTCATTTTGATTATTGTTATTATTTGATTATTCTTTTTCTTTTGTTATGGTTGCAAAAAGGAAAAGAGAAGCTCATTCTATCACTCTCACTCTCTCTCTTCACTTCATCTTCTTCTTCCTCTAGTCAAGAGAAACCTTCTCATGAGTTGAGAATCCTTCTCTTGAAAAACAAAAGCAAACCCTAGACACTCTCTACTCACTCTAGGATCAAGGGTCTAGCAAGCCGGCGATTCTAGTTCACTCCAAGTACGAGAAAGAGCCCAAAGGTCGAGCCTTCGAGGTGGATCCATCTTCGACGGAAGAAGGCGACAAAGGAGAACCATCAACCTCTACAAAGTTTGAAGACGAAGGAGTTCAAGTCTAGGTATAACCATCTCCATCCGAGTAGCTAACTCTCTTTAGCTAAGTTTGCTAGTTTTAGTTTAGGTAACGATCCCGACCATAGTTTAGTCCATGTTGCCTCTTGCGTTAAAATTTTGATTTTATACCGTTTCCGTCTCCCCGTAAGAACCGGGGGTCGCAACGTGGACTTACAGTGGTATCAGAGACTAACTAAACTTAAACTAGCTAGGTAGTAAAGTGTAACGAAGTTCGGAACCGAAAAAAATCACAAAACCGGAAAACTACAAAAACTGAGTTTCTGTTGAAATTTTTTCTGGTCAAAATGAAAAACTTTATACTCCTAAATTCGTCTCAGGGTTTTGTTAGAACACCCATGAAAAACGATTCACCAATTCGTCTAAACCGCCGCGCTTCCGCCGCGTGACCCTTCTTGGCCGCCGCGGAAGCGCCGCGGTTTGTTGTCTTTAGTGCGTCGTTTTTCGTGCAGTGTGTGTCTGTGTTGGTTTTGGGATTTTTGAGATATATTATATGTGCCCAGATTTTACAGAAAAGAAATTTCCTTTTGGGGTCCTATAATTCCGTATTTTTTCCGAACTTCATTGCACTTTGACTATGATGGTTATATCTGTGATGTTTGCATGTATTGAACGTCGGCTAATCGCTATAAGTCGATTAGTCGGGGTTATACATGATCTGTAATGTGCTGGAATGTGTATATAAATATGTTGGATTGTCGCGGGTGAATAGCCGGGGGTTGTGAGACGAGAGTTTACTTTTCTTGCAATTCATGTAAATTTGTAAATTGATGTAATAATTATTTGTTTGGCCGCACAACCGGGTCGGGGTTGTAGCCGTCATTGTATAATTTCTTTTTACTGTTTTTGCTCCTAGGATAGACCCGTGGAGGGGTGCACAAACTACCGGGTATGCCGAAGTGTCGAGTGGCCTACTCATGGAGATGAGGGAGGTTGCTACGCTTCGGGTACTTGGCGGGTAGTTTGCCGTACCCGTAGGGGTCTTGGGTGGGGTATTGGCTATTCACCGCGACCGTGTTATCTGTTTTTGTTACAGGCTCGTGCAAATTACAGATTACTAGTATATCCAATGTATTTATCTATGATCTGAAATGTTTATCATTGCAGTATATCTATATAAGATATTATTTAGGCGTTGCTTATGTTTTACAGACGCGCTAGCCCAGCCCCCGCTCTGTCGTTAGTTAAGTAACCTAACGGGTAATGACGGGGCCCAGTGGCGAATGCGAATGGCATAAGCGTACGTCATATTTTGGTTGTTTTCTGCAATGGTAGGATTAAATGATGGGACGCATTAAAAGTACTAATGCAAGAATATCACGCATTAAAAGAACTAATGCAAGATAATAAACCAAGTTAAAGTCGCTGGAACACTTTCGAAAAACCACTCGGTTCTTTTCAAAAATAACTTTTAAATGCGGAGCTTGAGCCACTCCTTCTAAAAGCTATCTCGTTCCATCGATTAAATCAAGTTCACTACGTTCACGGTTTCGCCAAAACCATTCGTAGCCCTCCGTCGCTTCGCATGAATAGGCAATAGTATTCAAGCTATGTATTTTTGGCCAAAGTCAAGGCATAGTGATTGGTAGCTATTGGGTGTTCATGTGTAGCATAGATAGATGCGTTGGTTTGGGACAGTCGTGCTGCCATTTTGGCCAAAGTCAAGGGTAGGTACGGATGGATCCAAATTAACCTGGATAGTGACGGGCAGAACTTGACATGTGACTTATGATATTTTGGCCAAAGTCAAGGTCATAAGAGCATGGGGCAAAAATCCACATCGGGAGTTTCATAAGTACTGAAACTTGCTAGATTTGCATACCATTTGGAGTGTGGTGATTCTGGTAGGATTCCTTCAGTTTCGTCACGCGATGATATTTGGATCCCGATCCTACTGTGAGTATATGCTACTCCTCGGGAAATTTCTCACTAAACGATCAATGCTATAAACCTAGTAGGTGCCTAGAAAGGTGTTAGCGGGGTTACGCCCCCAGGGAAAAGAGGTTATTTAATTAAGGAACTTCGCGAAAGCGTTGGAAAACCTCCCTCGAAGTACCGACACTGGCCTGGCTGAACGGTTAAGCAAGTATTGTACGGTGGGATTGATCCCGACTAATTCTTCCTTTATGGTTTGAGGAGGGATTCGAGAAACAGTGGGAGCCATCCTGTTTAGACAAACTAAAAACCACTCTAAACTTGCAAGAGCATCATGCTGAGTGTTTCTTCTTCTCTCTCCTAATTGCAGCGACCAATCAACATGACTGGACTTAAGTTACTCCTAGATAAAAACAAGCTGACAGGGCCAAACTACAAAGATTGGCTCAGGAATGTCAAGATAGCAATCACTTATGACAAGCTGGGGTATCTTCTTACCACCAAAGCTCCCCCTGTCCCTGGTCCAACTTCTAGTGTCGCGGATAAGGAAATCCGCAAGACTTGGGAGATTGATAGCGCGAAGGCCAAATGCCTCCTGCTTGCCTCGATGGACAACGAACATCAGAGGAGGCATGAGAATATGGACATGGAGTCCATATTGCTCCATACAAAAGAACTGTATGGAGAGCAATCACGTATCGCAAGATACGAAGCGTCGAAAAAGTTATTCTCGACAAGAATGGCCGTCGGATCATCAGTAGCCGAGCATGTGCTAAAGATGATCGGCTACATTGAGCAGCTCGCTGACCTAGGGATCACATTGGAGAGTGAGCTATATACGGATATAGTTCTCCAGTCCCTTCCTTCCACTTACGCCCAGTTTATAATGAACTTCAACCTACAAGAAAAGAAGGTTGAACTTTCAGAGCTCCTCAACCTGCTGAGGAGCGCAGAGGGCACCCTACAGAAAGGTAGGAAAACATCCACTTTGTTTGTAGGAGGATCATCTTCTTCTAGGTCCAAGGCGAAAGCCAAGGGAAAGAAGAAGAAGGCCCCCGCCAAACCAAGGGGCGGTGTTGGTAAAGTGGATACGAAGGGAAAAGGTAAAGCAACAAAGATAATGGGGAAGCTTGTGGATAAGGAAGAATGCTTCTTTTGTCATAAGAAAGGACACTGGAAGAATGATTGCAGGGCCTGGAAGGCCAGAACACAGGAATTGAAGCAGGTTGCAGCTTCAGCTTCAGGTGTGTATGTTATTGAAAACTGTCTTTCAATAAACTCTACTTCCTGGGTATTGGATACCGGATCAGGATCTCATATCTGTAATTCTTTGCAGGCGTTGAGAAACCGTAGGGATTTGAAGGCAGGTGACATGACCCTCAGAGTTGCGAACGGAGCTAGCATGGATGCTAAAGCCGTGGGGGACTATCACCTGGGAATGTCAGATGGACATGTTTTGGTTTTGCGTAATTGCTTTTTTGTACCCAACGCAACTTGTAATATCATTTCTGTATCTTTAGTTTCTAAAGAAGGTTATGAATTTGCGTTTGTAAGTAATGTTGTAAACATTCACCTTAATCAAGTATTGATTGGGTCAGGTACTCTGAGTAATGGTATATACGTGTTAAACCAACCACAGATTTTTAATGTCCAGAATACACACAAAAGAAAGTCTCCAGAAATAAATCAGACTTTCTTATGGCATTGTAGATTGGGTCACATCAATGAGAGAAGGTTGACGAAGTTACATACAGAAGGGTATTTGAATGCGTTCGAATATCAGTCGTATGCCACTTGTCAATCCTGTCTCAAGGGAAAGATGACAAAGACTCCGTTTACTGGACATGGAGTAAGAGCGAGCGAGCTCTTGGGACTCGTACACAGTGACGTGTGCGGTCCAATGTCTACACATGCCCGAAGCGGACATTCTTACTTCATTACTTTTACGGATGACTTCTCAAGGTACGGTTATGTCTTCTTAATGAAACATAAGTCCGAGGCCTTTGGAAAATTCCAGGAGTATAAGAATGAAGTAGAGAAACAGACCGGCAAAAGTATTAAGATTCTAAGATCGGATCGAGGTGGAGAATACTTAAGTGCCGAGTTCCTGGACTATTTAAAAGAGAACGGAATTCTCTCTCAGCTTACTCCTCCTTACACCCCGCAACACAACGGTGTATCGGAGAGACGGAACCGCACCCTATTGGATATGGTGCGGTCCATGATGAGTAACGCTGAGTTGCCGCGATCATTCTGGGGATATGCGCTAGAATCAGCCGCATACCTTTTGAACCGAGTTCCCACTAAGACTGTGCCTACTACGCCATTTGAGATGTGGTGTGGGAAGAGACCCCATCTTAATCACATTAAGATATGGGGAAGTCCAGCTTTTGTCAAAAAGCAGCATGCGGACAAGCTCGAGGCACGCTCAGTACTGTGCAAGTTTGTGGGATATCCAAAGAATTCCAAGGGATATTTCTTCTACTGTGAAGAGGAACAAAAAGTTCTTGTCTCTCGTCATGCCCACTTTCTAGAACACCAGTTCATAGAAAAGGAAATAAGTGGGAGCGCAGTAGAACTGGAAGAAATTCCAGAACCACGGACTATTACTGAAAGTTTAGTGGAACCAGAGGGTTCGGAAGAACAGGACATTCCTACGCCGCTCCGCAGGAGTAGTAGGCAGTCTCATCCGCCCGAGAGATACTACGGTTTTCTCGTAGACGGGGATAGAGAGGATTGCATCATAGATTATGATGAGCCTACTAGCTTCCAGCAGGCCGTTCAGAGCGTTGACTCAGTGAAATGGCTGGATGCAATGCGGACCGAAATGGAGTCCATGTACACCAACAAGGTATGGACGTTGGACATTGCTCCAGACGGGGTAAAACCCGTAGGATGCAAGTGGATCTTCAAAAGGAAGATTGGTGTAGATGGACAGGTTGAGACCTATAAAGCTAGGCTAGTAGCAAAGGGTTTTCGTCAAAGACCTGGCTTGGACTACGACGAAACCTTTTCTCCAGTAGCCATGCTGAAATCCATTCGGATCCTTCTTGCCATTGCTGCCTTCCACGATTATGAGATCTGGCAAATGGACGTAAAGACAGCTTTTCTAAATGGAAATTTAGAGGAGTGTGTCTATATGGACCAGCCAGAGGGTTTCATTCAGAGTGGGAGCAGCGGAAAGGTGTGCAAGTTGCTTAAGTCCATCTATGGACTAAAGCAGGCATCGCGGAGTTGGAACATCTGTTTTGATGAGACGGTCAAGGAATTTGGCTTTATCAAAAATCCAGATGAACCATGCATCTATAGTAGATTTGTAGCGAGAACTGTAGTATTCCTCGTTTTATACGTGGATGACATTCTCTTAATAGGAAATGACATTCCTATGCTACAATCTGTCAAGGGGTTCTTGTCACAAAGGTTCTCCATGAAAGACCTGGGTGATGCCTCATACATCCTGGGGATCCGGATCCATCGTGATAGATCCAAGAGGATATTGGGACTTTCTCAGTCCAGGTACATCGACACCATAGTGAAAAGATTCGCTATGGAAGATTCCAAGCGCGGTAACCTACCGGCTTGTCACGGGATCACCCTCTCTAAAGAGATGTCTCCCAAGACTGATTTGGAGAGGGATCGCATGTCTGTTATACCCTACGCTTCTGCGGTAGGCTCTATAATGTATGCGATGTTGTGTACCAGACCGGATGTAGCTTATGCACTGAGCGTGGTAAGCCGGTATCAGTCTAACCCTGGGGAGAAACACTGGATAGCAGTAAAGAACATTCTCAAGTACCTGAGAAGGACTAAGGAGATTTTCTTGGTGTACGGCGGAAAAGACCTCCAGATCGAGGCCTTTGCTGACTCCAGCTTCCAGAGTGACAAGGAAGATTCCAAGTCCATGTCGGGTTTTGTCTTTACCCTCAATGGAGGGGCGGTGTGTTGGAAGAGTTCCAAACAGGAAACCGTTGCAGACTCGACGATGGAAGCGGAATACATCGCTGCATCTGATGCCGCAAAAGAAGCTGTCTGGATGAGGAAGTTCTTGAAAGAACTTCAGGTGGTTCCGTCCATTGTTGACCCAATACCTCTGTATTGCGACAACAACGGGGCTATAGCTTTAGCGAAGGAACCCAGGTCCCATCAGAGATCCAGGCACATCTTGAGGCGGTATCACCTGATCAGGGAGATCGTGGATCGCAAGGAGATCGAGGTTCGGAGAGTCGCTTCAGAAGACAACACTGCAGATCCATTCACCAAGGCCTTGCCCCAGACTCAGTTCGAGCGGCTGATCGAGATGATAGGTCTTCGATACGCCAGTACATGGCCTTAGTGCAAGTGGGAGATTGTTAGTGTATATGCCCTAGAGGCCATTACTGTATCATACTAGTTTGTATATTACTTAATGGATGCTTGGGATATTCACCTTGTATATACAATCTTGCTCAAAATAGTAGTATGCTACTTGGTTTGTCTCTACTTCAATGTGTACTTGTGTTTATTTTACTATATCACTTATACGCATTAGTGGAGCCCTTAGGATCTTTGCTTGATTACCAGCGTTGTGATGGCAGTCACACTAGTGGGGGCTGGGTAATCTATAAGCACATCCTTATACAGGTCCCTAGTCGCAGGACTATCGAGACAGGGCATCGATACTCCGGAGTAGACTAGCGTATGCGCTTCTCATCCCAGTGTGGGAGATGGTCTGTCCCACAGCCATCAGTACGTCGTACTGGAGATAGTATACGGGTGCTCGTTGGGTTACGAGTACACTGGACAGGACTCGTCGGGAACTGATAGGTTGGTATTATACCTATCGTCAGTCATCAGTTCCCAGGTGACATGAGTACAGCTTAGTCCGCTGACTTGACACTGGCACTTCGCCTCAAGTGTGTTCCCACTACACTTTGATCACTACCCTACCACGGCTCAAAGGAGTCGTGCAAACAGGTGGTGGTTGGGTGCAGTCCCGAAGCACTTGGAGGCAGTGACGGTTAGACAGGATTCGTCTCTCCCGGTATTGGGGGTTGACATCGCGCTGTGTCTAGGAGAGCCATTACACGAGTAGTCCCTGGCCAGGGCAAACGAGATATACTGGTAGGTTTCCAGTGTTATCTCAGGGTGTTTTGGGCTTCGCTCCGGCACGACTTGTACCGCTATTGGGGGACTGACGTTTACCGCCCCCTAGGCCCGCCATGCGATGTATCAGACGAACAGACCGGACTGTACGGAGACTGTCACATTCAGACTCAGTAGGAGTACCGATGGGGTTTCACCTCGTCAGCCTTCTTGTCGACATCTACCTGGGGACCGTTACGCACAGCTAGTGCCGCTTGCGGTCTGTGGTTAAACCCACTGCCAGCGTAGTGTCGAGTCTTTAGAGTCCCACACAGAGGGTATTCGCCTCTGGGCAAAACAGAGTAGAGGTCGCATGGTTTTGCGACAGGGTTCGTTCTCATCCGCGCACTTGTGCACGTTTGGAGTCCGGACGGGTATTACCAGTGGGCTCTGGTTTGAGCCGGATACTGGTATAGTATTTGGGGTTGCTTTTATCTCTTTGTATTCGTGTTCGTCGGAACAAGAATACAGGTGTGTATGCACAGTTCTTTTTGAGGAGGAGGAAGATGATTTTTCATTAGGGTTTCGGAACGGGTGCGTACGCACAGTTGACAGTTGTATTTTTCCAAACCCTAATGGATCTGTGTTATATCATTTAATAATATATAATAAAATGAAATTGTGTCATGGTTAGTTTTTGTTGACTTGTTGACCATGGTTGACTTGTTGACCATGGTTG
The DNA here is from genome assembly GCA_030015575.1 of Agapanthus africanus. NCBI lineage: Eukaryota > Viridiplantae > Streptophyta > Magnoliopsida > Asparagales > Amaryllidaceae > Agapanthus > Agapanthus africanus. Next base: position 820,776,831 of record CM057338.1, on the reverse strand, counting down.
AACATTTGACTACCATCATTACAAATGCAAGATGCTTTTTCATTCTTGCTTTTTCATTTAATGTTTGTAATGATATTAGTCATTCCTAAACTTTCCATCAAACCTTTTTCATTTTGATTATTGTTATTATTTGATTATTCTTTTTCTTTTGTTATGGTTGCAAAAAGGAAAAGAGAAGCTCATTCTATCACTCTCACTCTCTCTCTTCACTTCATCTTCTTCTTCCTCTAGTCAAGAGAAACCTTCTCATGAGTTGAGAATCCTTCTCTTGAAAAACAAAAGCAAACCCTAGACACTCTCTACTCACTCTAGGATCAAGGGTCTAGCAAGCCGGCGATTCTAGTTCACTCCAAGTACGAGAAAGAGCCCAAAGGTCGAGCCTTCGAGGTGGATCCATCTTCGACGGAAGAAGGCGACAAAGGAGAACCATCAACCTCTACAAAGTTTGAAGACGAAGGAGTTCAAGTCTAGGTATAACCATCTCCATCCGAGTAGCTAACTCTCTTTAGCTAAGTTTGCTAGTTTTAGTTTAGGTAACGATCCCGACCATAGTTTAGTCCATGTTGCCTCTTGCGTTAAAATTTTGATTTTATACCGTTTCCGTCTCCCCGTAAGAACCGGGGGTCGCAACGTGGACTTACAGATACAACCGGATCCTCGGGCTGAAGACCTTCCGATTGTCCTTGAAGATGACAGAGGGGAGACATCGAACCCTCTTCCGGCTTGTTCAACAGCCAAAGAGGAAACCATCTCTAAAGCCGCCCTGGATGATTACATCGCTCAGCAGATACGAGTTCACCAGGCGAATGAAAGGCTGGGCAAATTGTTAAAACTGGACGACCCTATCCGGGTTGGTACGACCAAATAAAGTACCATCCGGGATACACGATCCCCAAATTCCACGTATATAAGAGGACGGGGAACCCACACCGACATGTTGCTCAATTTAGAGCCTTGTGCAGTAATACTGGAGGTGACGATAAGCTGCTGCTTCGTCAATTCATCGGCAGCTTGGCAGAAACGGCCTTCGAATGGTATTCCGAACTCCCAAATGACTCTGTCAAGACATTTGCAGAGATGGAGCTGCTATTCACCCAGCGTTTCGCAAGTACTAGCGAACGCACCCCAATCACGGCATTGATCAATGCCAGGGTGAAGCCTGGAGAAACTTGGGTCCAGTACGTGATACGGTGGCGGAATTTATGGTCGAAGTGTGAGCAGCGCATCGAAGAAGCACCTACGGTGGGCATGTTCGTGGGTACTCTCGATCCTCAAGCGACCATTTCCCAATTTATGATGTGTTTTAAGCCGACCACTTTCCAGGCCTTGATTGACAAACTGGCCCAAATAGACCAGATGGGCCACAGGCCTTCCTCTTCGAAGCCAGAGTCTCGAAATGAAAAAGGGAAAGGGAAAGTGACTTTTGTCGCCAATACTCAACAACAACCGAGCAACTTAAAGCCGGTTGTTCGCCAAAACAACGTGCGTCCACGCCCATCCCTCGAGGAGAGATAGGGACGTCCTTACTCGTTTCCCCGGGATAAAACGAGGAGACTGTTTGAGCTGGAAGTGCGCAATAGACTCATCAATCTGCCGGGTCTAAAACGTCCGTTGCAGCCGGGCGATGTCAACAATTCTAATTACTGCCCCTACCACCAAGCAGTAAGCCATCCTATTGAAGATTGCTTCGTCTTCAAAGGCTGGATTGAGAACCAATACCAGCAGGGCAAATTCGCGCTATCCAAAAACCGGAAGGTGAACCCGCCGCAACCTCACGCTCCAAAAATGGTGGACACGCCGGGGGCATCGTGTTCTTTTATAGAAGGAGCTCCATGGGAGGTCGTTCTTTCAGCCAAGACAAAAAGAATGCTAAAGGATCTCCAAACATGCCCGGCGATCAAATGGAAAAGTCCGCTAGAACCCGAGGTCATCGAGGGAATGCTGAAGCCGCGCCCGATGCCAAGAATTGGTGGGGATGGTCAAAGCGCCCACACACAGCCGTTAAAATCTTCGAAAAAGAAGAAGAAGACCAAAAAGCCCGTGAAGCCTAAAGACAAGTGCACGGACTTGCAAAAGCATATTGACGCGCTGGAGGAATACAACCAAAAGGCGCGGACCCCGGTCACCCTCCAAGAATTTCTCAACAATATCCTTGAGAGCGGAGATAACGACAATAGCGACGGGGATGACTCATCAGAAGGATCTGAAGACTATGTGGTAAGTTGCCACATGATCTCTCATTCGGCGTTAACTAACCAAGAAGCTCACTCGGCGATAGAAGACAGCATAAAAGAGCCGGGGGCAGGATCGAAGCCAAAACCCTTGGAACCGTCTGACGAGATGATCGACTTGCTACTGAACGAAGCCCGTCAGAAAAGCAAAGCCAATCGACAGCGCGAACTGGCTATATTCGAAAAAGCCAAATGCCGACGACTAAATGAAAAGGTTGAGGTACCCCAACCGGATCGAAGCATCCCTATCGCCAGCAAAAGCAAGCTTAAAGTAAGGAGACGATTCGCTAGGGCCCTGTCAATAGGAATGAAGTTGCCCTTTTTCAGAGGAAATTCTCCTGGCAGTTTACACCTTGATGAAGCGGGCATACATCCTAACTTCTGCTTATACCATCAGAGAATTGCACACCCTACCAAGAAGTGCAAAGCCTTTAAAAACTAGTGGCGGGGATATGTTGCCCACCGACAACACGTTCAACGAGTGAAGCGCAGGGCTCGTCGAGAACAGAAAAGCACGAAATATGAGCACAAAAGAGCTGCTGGCAACTGTCATATAGTCAACACCAAGGGATCGCAAGTTATCACCTTTGGAAACGACTCTGACGAAGAAATCGCCCTCAGCCCTCTCTTCAACGAATCCACCTCCGACACAAAAAATGCGAAGATTTGCGAGAAAATCTAGCTGCGTAATCGTACGTTGCCTGAAAAATCTCGGACCCCTATGTCCTAAAACTGGCTATTGACCGAAAAGTCATTAAACTACTACCAACCCGCGGCATCTTCAGGCTGACGTGGTGTAAAAAAAACGGTACGTCCACAAGCGAGATGGGCACGGATGAAAACCTGAAAGGGCCCCGTGAGTAAAAACAGCAGGACTACCAGCGAGTTTGTGAAAACCCGAAAGGGCGCAATCTCGTTAAAAGACACTTGCAAGGTCCCCTCGACCTTGTGAGGAGAAGATACCTTCGTGAGATCCTTACGACTCACAAGGGAGCAACACACTTAGGGATCCCCATGATTCCTAAGGAGAAATTACACTTACGAGATCCTCACGACTTATAAGGAGAATTCCCCTTGGAGACCCTCACGGCTCATAGGATTCAAAAGCCTTAAGCTACAGGGATCTGAACCTGTTCTTAAGCCATTACATTTCCAGACTGCCCTACAAGCGGTTCAATGCTGAACCTTGTATACAATCCACGGGCACGAATAAACATTTCCCAAGAAAAGTCCCACCAAAGACTGGGGATATGCTCATATGGCGAAAAACACTTGTAAGTCCCCTCGACTTATAAGGAGAAAATACTCTTATAAGATCCTTACGACTTATAAGAGACCATACACTTAAGACTCCTCACGATTCTTAAGGAGAAAATGCACTTACGAGATCCACACGACTCGTAGGAAGAAATACCTTTATGAGACCCTTACGGCTCGTCAAGTCAAAAAGCCTTAGTCGACAGGATCCTAACCCTGTTTGCTAAGCCACCTTTGTTCGAACTGACAAAGGCAAATATGATTCGCTCCTGGCAATATCCCAGTTGTAGCGATGCTGATGCCTAAATCGGTATCATATCCCAAATCCCAAACTCGCAGCGAAAAGTCAGCGAGCCACAAATGCATATGAAATAGCCGAAATGATGGGGCAACTTGCAACAAAATCAGCAAGTAAAAATGTATGCATACAAAATAGCCGAAATGATTGGGCAACTCGCAATAAAAAGCAGCGAGTAAATAAAACAAATAGCCGAAATGATTGGGCACCGCGAAAAATAGCCGAATTGATTGGGCAATCGCGACTTTCGCGATATAAAAGCTGAAATGATAGAGCATCGCGGAAAGAAAACAAAAATACATATGAAATGAAACTTTTTTCCCTACAGGTAAGATCACATCGATCCCTGTATACAATCCATGGGCACAAACAAAAAGGGAACCATACCTTCCCACCAGGCTCCATCAAAAAGAAAGCCAAGTCTCGACGGCCGCATCTACACCCTGGAGACCAACAACGGCGTTCCTTCGCAGTCCAGCAGGATGCAGATGCAACGTCAACGAAAGACCCCATGGTCGAAACAAAGCGGAGTGATGGCAAAATCCCAGCTCCACCTCAGCATTCGTCTCATTACAGCAGATGCAATGTCAACAACGGCGTTCCTTCGCAGTCCAGCAGGATGCAGATGCAACGTCGACGAAAGACCTCACGGTCGAAACAAAGCGGAGTGATGGCAAAATCCCAGCTCCACCTCAGCATTCGTCTCGTTACAGCAGACGCAATGTCAACAACGGCGTTTCTTCGCAGTCCAGCAGGATGCAGATGCAACGTCAACGACAGACCCCATGGTCGAAACAAAGCGGAGTGACGGCAAAATCCCAGCTCCACCTCAGCATTCGTCTTGTTACAGCAGACGCAATGTCAACAACTGCGTTCCTTCGCAGTCCAGCAGGATGCAGATGCAACGTCAACGAAAGACCCCATGGTCGAAACAAAGCGGAGTGACGGCAAAATCCCAGCTCCACCGCGACATTCGTCTCGATATAGCAGACGCAATGCCAGCAAACGAAGCAAAGGCAATATTCCTAGCTTAAGAATCTTGACGGCAACTCATATAAAACCTGAAAGACTATCGGAGATCATCCCACACCAGCGCGGAGTGGTCCCTACTTCGACGTTCGTCTCGATACAGTAGACGAGATGTCACCACAGCATCCTTCCTCCAGCAGGATTCGGACACGTCAAAGCAAACGAAGCGAAGGCCAAATTCCTAGCTTCAGGGTCTTGACGGCAACTCATATAAAACCTGAAAGACTATCGGAGATCATCCCACACCAGCGCGGAGTGGTCACCACCTCGACGTTCGTCTCGATACAGCAGACAAGATGTCACCTTAGCGTTCTTCCTCCAGCAGGATTCAGACGCGATAATCAAACGACGGAGCCCCGGCAAAGTCCTTAGTTCTAACCCTCGACGGTTCACCAACAACCTAGAGACAACCGCGACATTCGTCTCGATACAGCAGACGCAATGCCAGCAAACGAAGCAAAAGCCAAATTCCTAGCTTCAGGGTCTTGATGGCAACTCATATAAAACCTGAAAGACTATCGGAGATCATCCCACACCAGCGCGGAGTGGTTATGACTCATCGGGGCTCCCCAAACTGAACCTAACCTTAAGTAAAAAGCGGCATGGCAAAATTCCTAACGCTTGCTCTTTCGACGGTCAAACTGCCTATGAAGATTGCTTGAAAACGTCTTGTCCAGCCCCCGAAGGGATCAGAGACACGACAGTCGTAAGGCTACTCGAACAGCAAGATTGCCTATCGAGAGATACATCAGTCAAAACGACGGTACGACAGGCAAAACCCTAGTACCACAGACCCTAACGGACCTCTGTCGTAAAGAGCAGAGGTTAACTGTGACGTTAGGACATTCTTGCGAGAACTTCTCGACTCGTCTCGACTCGTGAGGAAATTAGTGTCTTCGCGAGAACTTCTCGATTCGTCTCGACTCGTAAGGAAAAGCCTTAGGCAATGGGGATAAGGACATGTTTCCTAAGAACTGGGCCCAGCAAGTCAGTCCGAAATGGACTCTTGCATACTATTCACGGACCACACTCTCCTAAGTCGAATCTCGACATGGAGGGAAACAACCACTTACAAGTCCTCTCGACTTGTAAGAGGGAAAATTCTCTTGTGAGATCCATACGACTCTCAAGAGAAAGCATACTTGGGAATCCTCACGATTCCTAAGGAGAAAATACACCTACAAGATCCTCTCGACTCGTAGGGAGAAAAGTCTTTATGAGACCCTCGCGGCTCATAAACTTGAAAATTCTTAGGCGGCAGATATGAACATGCTTCCTAAGCCATCACTACCTCTCTAAGAGTTCAAGAAGGAATGCTCTATATCATCGACGGGCTACACTTACAAAGGTGACATGCCGGCAACACAGAAAAGAGAAGAAAGCAAGAGATAACACAAGACAGTGCAAAAGAAATGTATCTTTTATTTATAAGCTCAATTGGATACAAGTTACATCATATGAAAGAATAAAAAAAAAGTGGATAAATTTTATTCAAAAATTACAAATGGTACAAAAACAACTATTGGGAGGGAAGCGTTTTCAATAGGCCAATCAGTTGCTCACGCATTCCCCTCAGCCCCTTTTCACGGTCAGCTGCCGCGGCCAACTCCGCCTCAACCTGAGCCCGTTGCTGTAAATACGATGAAAGTTGCTCATCGATGACCCGCTGAGCTACCCCACGACTCTGCTCATCTCACTCGATAAGGTCAAGCTTCTGCCTCAGCATTAGCCCGTCAGAAATACATCGTAGAAGGCCCTCAAAGATAGCTTTCAACTGCACAGCATTGGCATCAACCTGAGCATGCAGTCGAGCAGATTCGCTTGAGGTCTCTTCGCATTCCTTACGCTTTGAGGTCGCTCTTGTTCAAGATGGCGGAAGTAGGAAGTGCTCTGCTCGACCCCGCAGCCCGTTGAGAGTTCACAGCCAGGACCTCAGGAGCAGGACGTCCAAACTCGAGCTCGTGCAGACAGGCCTCAATTTTCCTGCAGTGATTAACCCAAGACTCAACGACGCCCTCACTATGAAAGTTCACGAGCGTCTCCAGCATGGGATTAATCTCGGCAGTAAAATCTGCAGCGAATGTAGGAGCCTCCGCGTCAATCTTCTCGATGTAATCGCTCAACATGCGCAGACTATTCACAGCGCCCTTTAAAGATGGACGTCTGGAAAAGGGGCCCGCTAGCATTATGATTTGAGACTCGAACGAAGCTGAAGTCGGTGTCACTGCTGCAAAACAAATCATAGTCAAATGACAGTTCAAGAAATAGAGAAGCTACATGAACAATGGAGTTTACTATACCGGCTGCGGCAGGTGGTAAGGCCGGGAGTACCGGTGGCGCAACTGTTCTTTCGTCTCCTCCTTCAATCTGTAATGCTGCAGTCAAAACAAAGAAGGATTAGCAACGACTTGGCTTCCCGTAAAAGAAAAGAAAAGACATTAGCTAAAGGCTGTACTCACCAGCGCCACTAGATGAGGAAATCTCTGACTGGAAGGAGAAATGTGGGTGCAGCACCTGATACAGGTAATCAAAAAGGACTCCTGCAAGGATGTAATAATGAAATGTCAGTACATAAAGTATACTGCCTACAATGAAACCGATAGGTCACAAATCCGTACCTTCCAGCATTTGGGAGGATACGAGAGAAGGCAAAGGGGCGGCCACCGTCAAAGCAGCAACTAGTGATGCTTCCTCAGGTGGCACAACCTCAACGCTCACCACACCTGCATCAGAAACAAGAGAAGTACTGTCAGAAGAGGTTGAAAGGGATTGCAGAATAAAAAGGAAAGCAATGACCCAAAATCTACCTGGTGAGTCGCCGGTCGGAACCGCGATAAGGGCGTCATTTGATGCAGTGACTGCTTCACCCTCCTCCATCTGAATGGTTTCGCCACCCGTAGCTTCATCCCCCGACTCCACGAGAGTCGTCATGACACTCACGATGCCAGGCGATGGCAAGAAACCGCAGGCGAAAAGAGCGGCAATTGGAGCAGTCCCGGACTCCTGGGAAAGAGTAGCCGCTTTGGGCTCAGTAGTTGCAGTCATCTCACCCGCCACCTCCTCACCAGGACTTGGCCCTGAAGGATAAGATATATGAGAATCTAAAGATTAAAGCTTTGACAAAAAGGCTCAGTGTTACGTTACCGTGGGCCGGCTTTTCAGCTGCTTCCCGAGCCGCGCGTGCCGCCTGTCTGTGAGCGGTAGACAGGGCAGCCGAAGCACCCTCTGAAGGAGTAAGGATAGGGGTAGCAGTGCTCGATCCTGCACCTACGGCCAAGGCGGCGTTAAGTTCCTTGCTGCACGCCTCCTGCGCTTCCTTTCCGTCCGGGCCGTGAGAGCTGATCTTCTCAAGACCTCCGTCAAGGGGACGCATCGTCCGCGCCAGGAGCTACCTCTGGAGCCGTTACGGCGTCCGTCATCGGTTGCTTGAGTAAAGCCTCTCTTGGCAATGCTGAGAAGACCGGGACTTCGATAGCTGGCCCTGGAAGCATCTCCGCATCACCCTGCGGGATTGGCACTGTACTGGGCATGACCTGAGCCGAGGTAATCCCTATGATCAGATGAAAAAGGGGTCAGATTATCCATAAGAAAGGCGAATGAAGGCACAATAAGCCGAAATATACCAACGCCCAGCGAAGCGCGAATCCTCTCCTCCTCCTCAAAAGTCTTGAGAGAAACCGCGAGAGCCTCTTCAGGGGAAATGCCTGTTAAAGAAGGAAAAGTGTCGGTCAAAACATGATAATAAAAATGTAATCTAATGACAAAAGGTACGGCTGATGCTTACTTGATTGTGCGAGGATGGCCAGTCCCGCTTTGTGGCTTGCTAATCACTCGGAAGCTGCAATAGCAGTCTCGAGGTCGGTATCTTCCGGCGCCATAAATAGACCATCGTTGGTCCCATATTCGCCCAGGCCTTCGCTATATGGAGCATGAGGCTCCTGGCCGAGTACAACGTCTGCAGAGAGAATCGACTTCTTCTTCTTCTTCTGCGAACGAGCACTGGTTGACGCTAACACAAGCTTACGCTTGGTGGGCACCTTGGGATGACGAGTCCCGATATCTGAACCCACGCCAGACTCGGGAGACGCTACGGTCACCTTTTTCACAGGAGCACGGGGTATCGGAAGCTCAGGCACATCACTCGGGACCTCGGCCGCGGCAACTTCTCTTAAGGGAGGGCGGACAATGGTCCGTCGCTTCAGAAGAACACTTGGTTTGCCAGCCGGAGCGGTGCCCTTGCGATCAAGCAGCAGACGCTTCTCCTCCCTAATGACGGTGCCCATCGAATGTTGGTACCACGCCACATACACATTCAGGGCCTTAGGAACACAGCTCGGTTCACTAATGAAAAAGTTGGACCCGGTGTTCAGGCGCATAAAATGATGCAGCGCGGTTCGCATTCCCTCATCGGTAGCAGCTGGTTCTGCCAAGAAAGCCTCAAGCGGGACGCCCTGATTATAGCTCAGCTGTTGGGAAAAACGATGCAGGTTGTATCTCATGAATAACGCTGCATCATTTTGCCTAAATACCAGAAACCCCGGCCTGATGGAGTACAGATGAAGAATCTCCCGAGCTTTCAACATAGAGGCCCCGTCTTTAAAGATGTACGGTAATGGCAGCACCGTCTTCGCGGATTCCTGGCCGACGGTCAAAATTTTATCGGTGAAGGACATACCATCTCCAACCGTGCATGGACGAAGGAGCAAACCCCTAGCTTCCTATGGTGATGGATTGACGATGGATGCGTCAACTAGCCGCATTATCCGAGGGAACTTGCATCTGTCATAAAAGGAAGGTCTTCTGTGGATACCGAAGACCCCGAGCACGTGCAACTCAAGCCATGAGGTGAAATAATGCATTGGAAAGTTGGCAGGCTGCACCCCTGGTTCAGTAGTATCCGCTGCTAAGCTGAGGCCGTGATACAGGTGGGCCAACCCAGCAATCCCAATGGCCACTTGTATCCCGGCAACCATTCGATGCGCTGGATAGAAGACGGACGGCCTCATATAGCGAGGGTGCATGGGAAGCACGAACCAGCTTAACCATAAACTGAGGAACCCTAGAAAGAACGCTTCCTCATCAATGCCCGGAGCGGCGATTTCTGAAAAGGGGACGATCGCGACATTTGGAAGAAAGAAATCCTTTTGATCGGCTTTCAATATTGGCCGGCGATCCAAGCCAAAGCCGAAAGGATCATCAAGTTTGGCAAACTTTTCACCTTGTTGCGACAAAATTTCTGAGCGAAGAAAACGGGCAATGAAGTCCGCGAAGCTGACCCCTCAGCCTCCGGATTCGAGAAAGAGGCTCTCATACATGTTCAACACCTTTATCAGACTTAGGAACTGGTGTTGAATGACGTTATCTGGGGTAAGACCCATTACCAATGATTTGGTGGCAAAAATATACTCGTCCGGGGGAAGCAGCTCCTCATAATGCTCTCCCCTAACGGGTAAACCAGAAACCTCGGCAAATTCCTCTAGAGAAATAGAGACTTCTCTATCTAATAAGAGGAAGGTGTGGGTCGGGATGTTCCATTGTTCGAGAAACGCCTTGATCCACCATGTCGGAGGTGCAGAATACTGGAACAAGGAAGCGTAGATCGCAGGGTACAATCCAAGCTTCAGCAGCTATGATTTCTTTTCCGATAAGATGTATCGGGCCCACTGCAAGTATCCGACCGGGTGACATGGAGTTAGTCCTATGTTGTAGGGCTGTCCCCAAGGGCGCGACTCGCCCTGACATATGCGCCGCCCTAGGGTGTCCAAAGCCACTGGCGGCTGCACAGGAACTGCGGCAATAGAAGGCCGAAGGAGACCTTCTGAAGTCCAATTTACCTCCTCCACAGTATAATTGATCGGGGGTGCATCTGCATAAGGGATCGCAGAGATAGGCTCCGAGGGTGTCGCACAAGAAAAGGTTCGGCGGCCTCTGATAATTTGATCATACCATCTACCCCATAGGTGAAGATTCTTGTGCTCCGGGTCATGGTCCTTGATCAGCATGAGAACCTCTCGGTCTACGGGCGCTTCGGGAAACCCGCCTTCCGAGCGGACGAACGGGAAAGAAGTGTCGAAAGACATAGTACCTGCGCGGGAAAAGAACAAATTGTCAGCCGCCAATGCTATAGTTTAAGTTCTGTCACTAGGTACATTATATATGTACTACACTGCAATGCAGTGAAAAGGGACCAAAGGGGACCCACACAATCTAGATGACAGTTCATCACTAATAAAACAGTCTCATCATTTGATGAGACTGTCATTAAATGAGGAAATCCTCAATTGATTCTCATTTAATGAGAATTCCTCGGGCCAGGGAGTAAATCTCCCCTTGAGAGCAGTGCTCTATGACAGAGTGACACCTGTCAAACTCTAATGATGAAGGAATAAAATTCCACAAGAGCCTGGCTCTGTAAAAATGATGGAAAAATCCATCAGAAAAATTGAAATCAATTTTATATATATTAGAATTCTGAGATCTTCAAGATTTATGAACAAACTCTAAGAGTTCTTCATGAGCAAAGCTCTGTTCATTCGTGGGCTAAGAAACCCCAAGAAAGATCTCTTTAGATCTATGGGTTCAAGAGAGTAAAGCTCTATTAATGGAACCCTAAAAGGGTTTTCTTTAGATCAAAGATCTATGAAGAGCAAAGCTCTGTTAATGGGTAGAACCCTAGATTATTAAAAGGTCTTTTAAAAAGATTTAATCTTTACCTAAGTTTGGCTGAGTTCTGTCCTTAAGAAAGTTCTTAAAATGAAGAGCTATGCTCTGTGGGAGAATAAAAATTCTCAGAAAACAAGAAGATGATGAATAGAAATCATCTCAAGGGCCAAGGGTCCTATTTATAGGCACTGAGTGCCGTTTCAACTTCTAAGTTGATCTAATGGTGGAGATGTTGCCACCGCTGCACTCACATGTGAGCCACGTGAGCGCAACGGTGGGGGAGGCATTTGTTTCCCCTAATCAGAGCAAAGCTCTGTTTAAAATTCAAATTTTGACATGAAGCAACGCTTCAGAAGCAGCGCCAAGTGCGCTGCGCCCTAAGTAGCGCACCACGTGCAAAGCACGTGTGTGCAAGCGCCAGGTGTGCTGCGCCCTAAGCAGCGCACCACCTGTAAGACACGGATGCGGTAGCGCCAGGTGCGCTGTGCTCTAAGCAGCGCACCACGTGTAAGACACGGATGCGCTAGCGCTGAGTGCGCTGCGCCCTAAGTAGCGCACCACGTGCAAAGCACGGGTGCGCTAGCGCTGGAACTAAAAGCTCCCCACCATCAGATCAAAGATCCAATAATAATGATAAATCATTAATTAATCAGAATTAAATTCTGTTAAGGAAAGATTCCTCAAAATCTTTCCAAACAACAAAATTGTTCTCTGTAAATCAGAGCACCGTTGGATCAATAATCCAATGGTGATTAAAAATCACCCAAAAACACAGAATAAATTCTGTTTAGAAGATTTCCCAATCTTGTTAAAACCAAGAAGATTTCCTTCTGTAAATCAGAAACCCTTGGATCAAAGATCCAACGATGGGAAATTCCCCAAATCAATTGGAGAAAAGATCCCCTTAACTGATTGAACTGATCAGCTTGCCCTATATAAAGGCCCCTAGACTTCAAGTCTCATATAGAGAAATATAGAGAAGAACCCCTCCATAAGCTTTGAGAGATTTCTAAAAGAAGAGCCAAGCTCTCAATAGAAGAACTTCTTTTCTTCAAGGTAAAAGAACAAAAAGATGAAATCATCTTATAATTAAAAAGAAGAACTCACTTCCTTACAGATCATAGATCTACAAAGACCAAGGTCTTTTACAAAAAGATCAAAAGATCTCATCATAAAACAAAAAGAAGAATATAATTCTTCTCACAGATCATAGATCTATAAGACAAATTGTCTTTCAGAGACCATGAACATCTCATAAAGGGGGAGGGAATAAGCCAATTCTCTCAGGATCATAGATCCATAAAGGCAAAGCCATTCATCAATATAGGAGATTGAAATATCTCCGATAAAGTAAGAACTTTTGTTCTTAGGATCTTGAGACAAAGTCTCTTCTAAGGTAGAATTTATTTCCCAGATCTTAAAATTGATCAAAATGCGCTTCTGCGCTCTTGAACTGGCGCTCAGCGCCGAGCGTACCACGTGTCACTCACGAGTGCGCCACTCAACAGATAGCGCTTTGGGCTCTTGAACTAGCACACTGTGCTCATGGATTGGCGCTCAGCGCCAAGCGCACCACGTGTCACTCACATGTGCGCCACTGAACTAATAGCGCAATGCGCTCATAAATTAGCGCACTGCGCTCATCATCTGGTGCTCAGTGCCAAGCGCACCACGTGTCACTCACGTGTGCGCTACTCGGCAGAAGCACACTGCTCTCTTTGACTGGCGCAAAGCGCCAAGCGCACCACGTGCTCCTCACGTGTGCGCTGATAGAACATAAATTGTTCTTTAATAAGCCTCAAGGCTATTATGAGTGCTCAGCACTAAAAGACAGAAATACTGTCAGAATCTAAATCAATGCTCAGCATTGTTAAAAGGGCCAAGCCCAAATAAATGCTCAACAGCCCAAAATAAATGTTAAGCATTTTAACTTGATTGGACTTAGCCCAAGATTGGCCATAAGTCCTCAACTCAGATTAATTAAGCCTATATGCTCATATATCTTTTTGATCTTAGTCCCAAATTGGACTACAGATCTCAACCAAAATTGGTTCAAGGGTACATCTCTGAACCCCTCTAATATATGTCGTTGTAATCCTTCAACGTCTTCAGAGAGGTGACGGGTCCCGACAACCATACATTTCATAGACTATGGCGTCTTTAAATTGGACTGTGGGGTCCCTTTAAACCCATGGACTATGATTTCCTTAACCTTGGACTGTGGGGTCCTTAAACCCATGGACTATGATGTCCTTAACCTTGGACCGTGGGGTCCTTAAACTCATGGACTATGATGTCCTTAACCTTGGACCGTGGGGTCCTTTATACCCATGGACTATGATGTCCTTAACCTTGGACTGTAGGGTCCTTAAACTCATGGACTATGATGTCCTTAACCTCGGACTGTGGGGTCCTTAAACTCATGGACTATGATGTCCTTAACCTCGGACTGTGGGGTCCTTAAACCCATGGACTATGATGTCCTTAACCTCGGACTGTGGGGTCCTTAAACTCATGGACTATGATGTCCTTAACCTTGAACTGTGGGGTCCCTTAAGCCCATGGACTATGATGTCCTTAACCTTGGACTACCATGTCCTTAAACTGGTAATAGACCACCATGTCCTTAAACTGGTAATCGACCGCAATGTCCCTAAACTAAACAATTGAGTCCAAATGCTCTTTTGTTGGATCTAAATGATCCCGTTGAGTTTATCTTAGTCTAAAATTAGACTAACGTATCCTTAACAAACGTTTAAGTTGATCTTAGTCTCAAATGAGACTAACGTATCCTTAAACACAACCCCAAACCCAAATCTAAGAAGATACGGATTTGGACTAATCCACGCCCTACGGGTGACAACATAAATTAGTCTCCGTATACAATCCACGGGAAACCAAAAACAAAACAAACACCCACGACACGAAGTGACCATCTGGAGAAGGAGAAAGTGGTTACCGCGATGCGGTAGCGTAATTAACTGCAGGGGCTTGCGCCTGCAGGGAAGAGCGTCCCCACAATCAAAAACCCATCATCATGAGGGGGAATCTGACGAAGTCTGCTACATCGGCCGCATCCATTTAAACCTTTGATACATGGTGTCATAAATCAACTTGGCATCTTCGGAGAGGTGGACGGATAGCACCAAATAGCATCTGCCCCGAATTCAGGCAAGACGGACCTACGTGGTCGCGTCTCTGTGTTCGGGAGGGGAATGGTGATCTTAACAACAAATCACCATATTAAGCAACTAAGGTTTCTGCCTCTACTACTATTTAAAGGACCTAGAGTTATACTTGGAAATCATCTCACCTTTTACCACCAAGCAAATCAACGACAAGATCAAGAGATCCAAGACGGTCCACGAATCGACGTGATTAAGCAACGTGATCATCGACTGAACATCTACTTCCTACGAGATAAAGATTCAGACAACACGAGAGTTCTTTGTATTCTAAATTTCAAAGGAGTTATACATGTTAAGGTTGATTAATAAAGGTAGATCTTTAGTTTAGTTCTTTGCATTTTACATTCTGCATTACTTTCTGCATTATAATTTCCTTCTCTATCCTTTCTTCTTCTTCTCCAACCATGCGTGAGTAATTCTCCGCTTGATAGGGTTCGTAGAATTAGGGTAGATCAATGGATGATAAAATCTCTTAACTTTTTTTACATCTTTTAAAGTTTATAAACTTTAGCAAAGTAATTGTTAACATCCTAATCGGGCGAGCTATCAATTTATTGATGGTCTCGACCGCGATTTGAGATTAGATTAACAATTGTTTTCGTAAAGGCTAGACATGAATAGAGGTCAATGAAAAAATAAGGGTGTGAACCCTATTCCCTCTGAAAACCCTAATCTTCATTCATCACTATCGATCTAGTTTTAAATCTATTAAAAGATAAAAGGAGTCATCTTTAATTAATCATCCATTACTACTAAATTCTATGAACCCTACAAGCCTCTTCTTTATAGATTCTACATCCGTATATCGTAGATCTACAACCAATCATCCCTTCTTTCCATCAACTCATCTAAAGCAAGATAAAGGTTCGACGTTTCCCTGAGGACGACCCGTACTCATCGCGGCTAGCTACTAGCGACACCGTTATTGATTGCGGTTATTACTTTACTTTACAAAAAAAAATTCCAAATACAGAATCAATCAGTATACCGCTGTCTGAAGCGCATAACCCCAGAATGAAAGAGGAAACTCATCATGGAGCAAACCATATCCAATAGGGTACGATTCCTCCACTCCGATACACCGTTGTGCTATGGTGTATACGGAGCAGTAAGCTGAGAGAGAATGCCGTTCTCTTTTAAATATTCTAGGAATTCCGTACTTAAGTACTTC
Source organism: Agapanthus africanus (assembly GCA_030015575.1). Taxonomy (NCBI): domain Eukaryota; kingdom Viridiplantae; phylum Streptophyta; class Magnoliopsida; order Asparagales; family Amaryllidaceae; genus Agapanthus; species Agapanthus africanus. Next base: position 820,760,994 of record CM057338.1, on the reverse strand, counting down.
CCTCATCTATCAGATCGGAGGATCTTGATACTTTTGCCAGTTTGGTTCTGTACTTCGTTTCTGTATTCTTTGAATTTCTCAAAAGCTTCAGATTTGTATTTCAAAAGATACACATATCCGAACCTAGAGAGATCGTCAGTGAATGTTATGAAATATGAGAACACACCCCTTGCATGTATAGACATTGGACCACATACATCACTGTGTATCAGTCCTAAGAGCTCTATTGCTCTTTTTCCGTTTCCGGTGAACGAAAATTTGGTCATCTTTCTTTTGAGACAGGACTGACAAGTTTCATAGGATGAAAATTCGAACAGATTCAAATATCCATCTTTATGTAACTTAGATAGTCTTTTCTCATTGATATGACCAAGTCTACAATGCCACAAGTAGGTTTCGTTCATTTCTGAACTCTTCCTATTGCGTATGTTTTGTATATTGAAAACTGTGTTTTGATTTAGAACATAGATACCATTACACAGTGTACCTTCTGCAACCAATACCTGATTAAGATAAATGTTCATGATATTTCTATCTAGAACAAAGTTATATCCATCTTTATCGAGTAAAGAAACTGATATGATGTTGCAAAGCATGGAAGGTACATAGTAGCTGTTGTTCAAAATCCCCGTATTGCCGCTTGGCAATACTCGGTGATATTCACCGACGGCAGCAGCATCAACTTGTGCTCTGTTCCCTACTCTGAGGGACATATCACCAGGTCCAACTATCCTACTTTTTCTCAGTCCCTGCAATAAATTATAGATATGAGATCTTGATCCGGTATCTAGTACCCAGGAGGTAGGACTGACCGTAAAACATTTCTCAATAACAAGAACACCTGAAAGAGACGCAATAGTATACTTCTTCTTCGTTAGGGTCATCAAGGAATTCATGTAATCCTCTTTCCCTTGCTTATACTCGTGATTGTTGTCACAAGTTAGAGCCAAACCGACGTTCCCCAGCCCCAAATAAGAATCTGGGTCGGTCAAGTCATACATTTTATTATTTTGATTAAGGCGTGACATGGTTGCTACCTGGAGAGAGAGAAAATAAAACACTCAGCGTGCACTCTTGCAAGTTTAGATTGGTTATTATTTTATCTAAACAGGATGGCTCCCATTGTTTCCTCGAATTCTCCTTCAAACCTTAAAAGGAGAACTAGCTAGGATCATTAACAATTTACAATTTCGCTAACCGTTCAGCCAGTGGGTGTTGGTACTCCGAGGGAGGTTCACCATGCTCTCGCACGGACCTAATAAGAATAAACCTCATTTCCGCATAGGCGTGGCCCCGTTAACACTTTTCTTAGACACCTAATAAGTTAGCTAATTGTGAAGTGAAAAATATTTCCCAACAGTAATACTACTCATCAGTGGGATCGGGATCCAACTATCATCGTGTGATAACCTAGATGAAAGCCATTCTAGTCACCACACTCCAGAAGGTATGCAACACTAGCAAGTTTTCTGTATTTTTGAAACTCCCGATATAGTTTCTGCCCCTGGGACCCTAGTAACCTTGACGGAGTCAACAAATCAAAGAGTTCTAGTCAAGTTCAATCCATCATTATCTTGATTGCATTAAACCCACCCACATAACCCTTGATAGAGTCAACAAGGTTACACGACTACCCTAACCAATCGCATCTAGTTCTACAAACAAGCACCACTTAGCTACTTTTCACTATGCCTTGACGGAGTCAACAAACATAGTATGAATACTGAGTACTACTCGTAGGAAATGACGGAGAGCTACGGCTGGTTTTTAACGAAAACCTTTAACGTGATGAACTTGATATTGTTGAACGAACCGAGTAGTTTTGAAAAGGAGTGGTTTAGGCTCCGATTTTGAAAACTAGTGGTTTTAAAGAAAACCGAGTAATCTACAGTATCATAAACTTTTGCTCAAGAGTCCATTCCTCATGAAGGGATCTAGGCTCTTGCCTCCTCGAATGAGGTGTTGGATATTCCTAAACGAATACCACTATGCAAAGCGAAAGAATACGACTATAGTTTTTCGAAATTTGTTCCGACAACATCTTTTAGGTTTATTTTCTTTGCATTAATCAAAATTAATGTGGTCCCATCAATTAAAACCTATCACACCAGAAAAGAACGAAAATACAATGAACGTATATGCCATCCGCATTCGCCACGGGGCCCCGTCATGCACCGTTAGGTTGCTTAACTAACGGAAGAGCATGGGACGGACTAGCGCGGATGCAAAACATATACAACATCTACTAATATATATAAATATATATATAATATTCATCCCAGACATGATATAAGCAAAATCACAGATAAGCGATAAGCAATATGAAAAATCGGATAAACTTGGAGCCCTGGGTTTCATTCGAGTCGGAAATGAAACCCGACGTTCCCCGGTCGTATGGATAGCATGTACAATGTATAACCAAGACCCCTACGAGCGCGGCAAGTTACCCGCTAATTCCTGAAGAGAGGCAACCCCAGTCAACAAGGTGAATAGGCCACCCAACACTTTACGGAATCCGGTGACTTGAGCACTCCTCTGTGGGTCATCCTATACCCCCTACGAGTGCGGTGAGTGGCCCACCAATTCTAGAGTAAAGCACTCCGGTCTCAACGCCATGAGATGGAGGCTCGTTGCCCTATAGAAACCGGCCACTCAAGCACTCCGCCGCGGGGTAAACCTAGTACAGAAAAGAAAAATATATACGGTGGTGACATCGACCTCAACCTGGCCGTGCCCCAATAAAAGAATATACAATAAGGCAAAAATGGCAGTCCACTTGTCGGATGCTCGCCCCGCAATAATGAATATACAAATGAATCAAAACTGTACTACAAACAATGCACTATAGGTTATCCATCACGACAATCTGACAAATCCATCTCAAAGATATCACAACAAACACCACATATAAACAAGATGCGTGCAACCCCTTCTAATTGACGTATAGCGATTAGAAGACGTTAAACAACACATGTACACATCACATAAGCAAGTAAAGAAAACCACAACGTTAGAATTCTGCACACAATTAGCAAACGAAACCAATTTCCAAAACCATGAAAAACTAGTGAGCTAAAGTTCCAAAAACGGTCGTTTTAAGCCAATCCGGGAGTCGAAACGAACTCGAAACCCGTCCAAATGTTAGCGGAGGCGAAGGGGGCAAAATTAACTGTCAACTTGGTCGCTACTCATCATATCAAGGAAAACCGTATCTTTCTCTTTAAAATAATCATAAGTTTATAAAATTCACATGCGGTTTCCCAAATCCAGAAATCTCATGAAGGATCCGAAATTTCAAAATCACGAGTCAATGAACAATGAATATCGGCATAAAGCCCCACAACAGTACATAACCGAATGAATATATAAATGCATCGGGTATCTATGTAAGGAATGCAATATCTAAACTAGCATATGAGAGCAAGCATACTAATAATATGTTTAAACTACTAGTTAGAAAGTTATACCAATGAAGTAACGTTTTCTAAAGTGTACATGACATGGCAATTACCGATGATGATGTGTGTGAACCGGAAAGCAAGTGTATGTGCAACATACGCATCATCGGCAATGGTGCTGGTACCCTAGCAGACGAGATCATAATAGCTAAAAGAAAACACATGATATATATGCAATGCAAAGAGAACAACATGAGTATAACGAAAAATGAATAGTAAACGCAACATTATAGACTATAAATATCTGTATACGAGTCATACAATTTTAGTGTTTGAAATAGCACGAATCGTGGTTTTTAGAAAAGTATGGGCTACAGTGTTTTGAGAAAAGATATTTCCTTTGAAAATCCATAACATCTCTCGGATTGTCTTTTGAAAATATTCACGATTCGTTGGTTTTGAAAATAGGTATGACTCGAGCCTAGTCTAGCATCTACCTAAAAAACTAACAGACTAAACTTAGAAACTATTCGGAATGATAAGAAAAATCTAAACATATTCCGAGTCGATATATCTAATAGTCGGCGATCCAGCCTCATAGTATCACATATGGTAATATCTAACGTACGGCATCCTCGGGTCAAGACTGGGGATCAATCTTCATATGTACCTCGTACAGTAAAATCCATCGTACGGCATCCCCAATATCGAGGGTACGGGTCAAATATCATATATACATCATCATTCGTACGGTATCATCATCGTACAATATCATGATCAGGAGTACGGATCTAAGGTCTCGTAAAATCTAATATCTCACCGAGTCACATGTTATCACACGTTTGCATATATTTCGCCCAACGATCCTTTATTATATCATATCATAAACGATACCTCGACTCAATCACATATCATTACCTCACGGCATCATGCCCGATCATATCGACTCATATCTGTTCAACATCTTGTATCCTCATCTTATACGTATATGTATACCATATGTATGTGTGTGTGTGTATCAACGCATCCATATATATATACACCCATATATCATATCTCGTGTGTGTGTGTATGTGACAACCTATACACTACGGGTTCACGATTAAGAAACTAAACTAAGAGCGATCTTCTTCCATGTACGCTTAATCTAAACTATTGTATCCTAGAAAACCCTATTTGCTAAGTATCCGTACTATACATATACATACCATACGCATCCTAATCTATGAATTTGCGGGGGTGCTATACGCCATCCACCCGACTTCCCCCGTAGATATACATCTACTCACCTCGATCCTCGCTTGCCGAAGTCGATGACGCCACGCTCTCCCTTGTCGTACGAAGTCTACGCGAAGGTAACTACAGTTTCAAATACGTCATATTGTAAAATAAGAATCAAATACCAAAAACCGATACGGCACGCGAAGTGCATATAGGTTAGAACCTACGGCCTACGCATGCAAGATTAGCCAAACGAATCCTCGATATTGACGTACAAACGTCAAACCACCGAGTTAAAACCCAAATATCAAAATCCAAGTCGTAAAAAGTCGCAAAACCAAAACAGCAACTGAGGAAAATACCTCCAGATTTTACCCTAGATTGAATTAGGCAATTTTTCATATAAGATATGTCTAATTAACTGATATAGGAGCCACAGACCAAGCACGAACCCCACTGCCCCTACCCAGGCCGTAAATTGCGGCCAAAAGCAATTTATTTGCGGCTATGGTAATGAATTATGGTCTCGGGTCTCTAGGGTAGCTTCTAAGTTGCCTGCACGACTCCCTGTAATCGCTATTTATTTTTAAGGTCCTCTGGGTCATAGCAGATTCTCAATAACACATCATAATATTCACAAAATCTGATATCGGCAGTTTCAAAGTTTAAGTCTTGGGGTTTCTATTCTTGGTTTGGTCCAGGTTTTGACACTAGAGGGGTTGTAGTTACTAATTACTCTCAAATACACCGTCACAACCCATAATCTCCCCTAAACCTTATCTTGGAATTTCCATGATCACTAAACTATATTTGTTGAGTTCTAAGCTACAATAGGAGGTAAAAAAAACTCAATTACTTAACTAAGGGTGTAGGATATACCTCATGAAAGCAACTAGGGAAATTCTAGGGTTGCCCAAAGTCTTGACTTGATCCCACCATAGGGTTTGTGGTGAGCTTGGGATCATTTTTTGTGAAGGTGGCAAAGTGTTGTGATGTGAATTTGAGGGTGTTTGAGGGTGGTAGAGGAGGTGATGAAGGATGAAGGAGGAGGAGAAGAAGGAGGAAGTAAAATGAGGAGGTGAGGAAGTAATAAGGTGATGGCTCACAACTCTCTCTCTCTCTCTCTCTTTCTCTTCCCCCTCAACATGACACAAGTCACCTCACCCTCTCTCTCATCTTTATTCTTTTCTTTTCTTTTTTCATTTTCTCTTTAGTTTAAAAGAAACAAACCATTTGAAAATAAAAGAATCCATGGTTCAATATAAATGTAACAAGTGTTGCAACATGTTATGTTGCATGACATAATCAAGATTAATGCATAATTAGTGAAATATTAATCAAACTTAACATTAAACGTGTATGCAATTAATTGTATAGTAATTGTAAAATGTCCAAATCACATAAATCCTTTTCAAAATCAATAATTCACATTAATTTTCCAATTATTTTCCAAACAATATGTATATAATCATACTACTTCATTAAAACCAATTCCCATATTTTTATAGTATTTCGTAGAATTTATTATTTTAATTATTTAAATTCCAAAAATAATATTTTATTTTCCTGAAATGTTATAATCTTCCCCCCTTAAATAAAATCGGTCCCCGAATTTAAATTTAAACCTACCAAATACTTAAAACATTTCAGTAAAATGATCAAGTCATCGAGACTCCGAAATCACAAATACATGAAACATATCATAGCGTAATGAATGCGCATGAAAACGAGTGCAAAACTCAAAAATCGAAACTCCATCTAGCGTCACGCCATCCTGGGAGTTAATGCGAAAATACAAATGTCAACTCCAATACGAAAATCAAACATGATATAATCAAAATTATAATATGTATATAGTACGCATCGTTGTAAAATCGTCAAAATACCCAAATGGAAATGCATGCAAAACCTTTTTCAAATCGTCGTGCGATGCGCGTATCACGGCACAAGTAGCGGGCGTTCATTATAAGGAAAATAGTTATACATATATACATATCTTTTGTTTAACATATACGTCTCGCCTTTAAAAAAATGATTTAGAAGGGTTTCCTTCGTAAAGTTTCGTGTCATCATAGACACGTAAGAAAATATTGAGACTATAGCTCCTTTTTGGAAATCCCTTCGGTAAGTATTGATGTATGGAAAAATACTCAGGTACCGTCCTTAGACCAGTCCTGTTCAGTTACTAAACCGTAGTATGTATCATAAAAACATGATGCTGGAAATGAAATCAATCTCAATAAGTATATAAACATGCCACGTGCGTTTGGTGCGCACGGAAATCAAAATCAATACAGGTGCTATGAATGTGCACAGAAATAAAGCTAGGGGCAACGGGTGTGCACGAAAACATACGTCGAGTGCAACAGATGTGCACGGCAACAATATCAGGTGCATCTGATATGCACGAAGAATCTCGACTTAGTGCATCTAGTGTGCACAAAATCGCATCTGGCGCACCAAGTGTGCGCAAGAACCTCAAGTGCATAAGGTGCACGGAAACATAAATCCAGTGCACTAGGGTGCACAAAAACGAACATCGAGTATCAAAATTGAAATCAACAGTATACGACATACACCAAATCAAATCAAGTATACCGTGGTATATAAACTCACAAACATGTGCATCTGCGTGCACAAAACCATACCAAGTACTGCAAGTGGGTGTAAACTACACCGAAAGTATAATTCAAAATCATGTGCATACCGTATGCATGAAAATCAAAATCAAGTATCTCGGAGTGCGTAAAAATCAAAATCAAGCGCAAATGGGTATGAGCAAAAACGAAAATCGGTACAACTGATACACGAAAATACTAATCAAGTGCAGCTGTGGTGCACATAAGAAATATCAATTATGAAATGAAATCCTCAAAATGCTAAAATCAAAACAACGGAAACGTGATATCCGAATCACCAAGTCGCAAATCATAAATAATTGTCGTCGATGTGCCCCTCCTTCGAAGTCGAAAGATGTCGGCGCATCTAAGGCTGGCAGAGCAAGAATGTCTACTTGCCTCTTGCCCATGGTCTGGCGTCCTCTGCTCTTAGATCCTCATTTCTCCTTGTAGATTACCAGTTATATGCCTCTTCGGCTTGACAGCCTGTTTCAGAGTAATGACGGAAATAATCCCGTTCAGGCGCTTCTCTGAAGATTCCCTGACCAATTAATATGGTCACTTGTAACGTATCACGTCAATGATGGCAATCTCTAGCCCACTGAGTGTGCGTAATATGACTGATTCTGGGTCCAAGTCATCTCGTGTAGTATTCCAGAAAGATCCTGTCGGGATCTCTTCCAAATTATCTCTACAGGACTGCTCGAAAGTTGGCGCTCCTTACTCAATCTGTTCCTTGCTTCGGAATAGCTGCATTCTCTTCATGACTTTCCTTTGGAATTATGGCTGCATTCAACACCTTACTATGCGTGTTAAATCTCTGATGTTGACGGAGTGGAACGTCATTTCGTCAAGATCTCGTACGAACCTCTTACTCCACTTTTCTTCAATGTGGACCAATTCAGAATCATCTCTCCGTAGCTGTGTGGACTTCTCTCCAAACGGCTGCACTCATATCTAGAGTCACTTTCGAAGCTACGAACTCGGCATCTCTAATATCCTGTAGTATGCATCTGGCCAATTACATTCTCGGGGATTCGTCCAAGTCATCGGAATGATGATCCTTCGCGCGTCCTTTCTCGATCGACTTAAAACACGTCTGTGTGAGGTTCCCTTCTATCTGAAGCTAGCCAATTTGATGATCTCGCATCGAAGCATCTAAACGAACGAAAAGTCCTAGTCTTATCCAAGGGTGACTAGCGATCTTCTTTCGCATCCCTGAGTATAACCTTATGCAGCATCAGCTTCAACTGTCTGGAGACGATATCTCATCACTCGCAGCAACAGCTGGCTCATCTGTCTGCACGGTAGACAGTACCTCAATCATCTGGAGTGGACGGTACCTTAATAGTCTTCACAATCTAGCTGGCCTCTAGCAATGGCCCGGTCATCTGGTGTAGATCTGATCGTTCGCATCCACAAGAAGTCTTAGTAAAACAAACAATACATAAAAAATGCTCGTGCCAACGGAAAACATCATAAAAAATATATCATAACGTTCGTGTGTCACCGGAATACACCCTGGTCAATCCTCGTTCCTGACGAGCTCGTTCTGACCGCATCTCTAGCCGAAGCTCTCTCTGCTCGTGTAGCCATGGTAACAGAAACCACGATCAAACATCGACGAGGATAGATCATAGGAACGAATAGAAATACAGTGCATAAGAAATGTAGATCCTAAGGCTTCTTAAGCGGAGTAGCATATCGTAAGTATGCCGCGGAACATACATACGGTACGTCACTCTACTTATGTCACCTACTCCATCAACCAATGTCAACCAACGTGACAAAAGTTCAGGTCTAATACCCCCTCGGCCAAGTCTAAGTTCTGTAAGGTCAAGCCTAGGTTCCGAATATATATACGCCCTAGACTCCACATAGTCAAACCTAGACTCGAACCAAGGTTAAACCTAACGCTCTGATACCAAATTTGTCACAACCCGGAAAAAGCACGTGACTGGCACTTGAATCGTGTGAAGTCTATAGGACCCCACCTAATTCAAGTAAGCCAAAAGCCCAGAAATCTAAACTTTTTAGGGAAAATAGTGGAGGTGCAGTTTTGAAATGAAGGTACACTGAAATCAAGTTTATTCCTTATATACATAAGTAATAGTATATGAAAACGCAGTCTTTATAGCTAGCATAAAAAGATTTTCGTCATAAAAAAAATTTGGGCAGCACCTCCTTTGTATAATTTAACCCGAAAACGGTACAAGTAATATAATAAAGGCATCCCCAAGCGGGAGCTAGTTCTTCGCCAAGAGGTGGAAACAACCACGCAAGATAATAAATATACAATGCCGAGGCGAGGATCAAAACTCAGAAATACAACAAGAAACTAAACATCAATGAGAAAACCAGAAAAAAATAATATATACTTGAGCGCGACTCTGAGGCCGAAAGAATATACAATAATGGTTTCTAAGTCTACTAAAAATACAAGTCTGGTTGATGGAGCCTTTAACTAGATACAACTGAAATAATATACAAATAAATACTGGTGGTCACGAAGCAATGTATCCCACCTATCAAGCAATCACCCAGAAGGAAGGTAGTGTTCCAGCAAACCGCTACGGAACCTGTACAGCTAAACCTGCAAGAAACTGTGGCACAACGGGGGTGAGTTGCCAACTCGTGAGTAGAAGACATCACCGAGTAGAAACCGAATGTATAACTATCTCCTAGGTCATACAATAAAATAATATTAGAATAATAATGATACGATAACATCGAGTAGCAGTAAAGGTAGTACTATGAGCATATGTGAAATGTCAGAACTTGTGTCCGTGTCACAAGGTAACTATATGTCATGTATAGTATGTATGAATGCATCATCAAATGGTTGTGTCCAGCATCGACACAAAAAATCATCAGAAATCTTAGTGCCCAACATCGACACTCGAAACATCATGAAAACCGTTTCCATCAGCGACACGTCATCCTCGTATCTCGGGCTCCATCAGTCCGGATCGGCCCAAATCATCTGATCACACGACTACGGTCGGTATCCTCCGGATCTCCGCCGCGCCAAATATCACCGGTAGGTAGTGCTCCCCTGCCAGGCTCATCGTCTACATCTCGAGCTTCTCGCACGGGGGTACCTTACCGGGTCCATCATGTACCCGTAGACGGATCATCCGACTCCTCGAATCGGGTCTCGAAAATCAACTCAGAACCGAGAAAATATCATGGTGGACGCTACTCATCATATCAAGAAAAACTGCATCTTTCTCTTTAAAATAATCATAAGTTTATAAAATTCACATGCGGTTTCCCAAATCCAGAAATCTCATGAAGGATCCGAAATCTCAAAATCACGAGTCAATGAACAGTGAATATCGACATAAAGCCCCACAACAGTACATAACCGAATGAATATATGAATGCATTAGGTATCTAAGTAAGGAATGCAATATCTAAACTAGCATATGAGAGCAAGCATACTAACAATATGTTTAAACTACCAGTTAGAAAGTTATGCCAATGAAGTAACGTTTTCTAAAGTGTACGTGACATGGCAATTACCGATGATGATGTGTGTGAGCCGGCAAGCAAGTGTACGTGCAATATACGCATCATCGGTAATGGTGCTGGTGCCCTAGCAGACGAGATCATAATAGCTAAAGGAAAACACATGATATATATGCAATGCAAAGAGATCAACATGAGTATAACGAAAAATGAATAGTAAACGCAACATTATAGACTATAAATATCTGTATACGAGTCATACAATTTTAGTGTTTGAAATAGCACGAATCGTGGTTTTTAGAAAAGTATGGGCTACGGTGTTTTGAGAAAAAATATTTCCTTTGAAAATCCATAACATCCCTCGGATTGTCTTTTGAAAATACTCACGATTCGTTGGTTTTGAAAATAGGTATGACTCGAGCCTAGTCTAGCATCTAACTAAACAACTAACAGACTAAACTAAGAAACCATTCGGAATGATAAGAAAAATCTAAACATATTCCGAGTCGATATATCTAATAGTCGACGATCCAGCCTCATAGTATCACGTACGGTAATATCTAACGTACGGCATCCTCGGGTCAAGACTGCGGATCAATCTTCATATGTACCACGTACGGTAAAATCTATCGTACGACATCCTCAATATCGAGGGTACGGGTCAAATATCATATATACATCATCATTCGTACGGTATCATCATCATACAATATCATGATCAGGAGTACGGATCTAAGGTCTCGAAAAATCTAATATCTCACCGAGTCACATATTATCGCACGTTTGCATATATTTCGCCTAACGATCCTTTATTATACCATATCATAAACGATACCTTGACTCAATCACATATCATAACCTCACGGCATCATGCCCGATCGTATCAACTCATATCTGTTCAACATCTTGTATCCTCGTCTTATACGTATATGTATGTGTGTGTGTGTATCAACGCATCCATATATATATACACACATATATACATATACACCCATATATCATATCTCATGTGTGCGTGTGTATGTATGTGTGACAACCTATACACTATGGGTTCAGGATTAAGAAACTAAACTAAGAGCGATCTTCTTCCAAGTACGCTTAATCTAAACTATGGTCTCCTAGAAAACCCTATTTGCTAAGTATCCGTACTACACATATACATACCATACGCATCCTAATCTACGAATTTTTGGGGGTGCTATACGCCATCCATCCGACTTCCCCCGTAGATATACATCTACTCACCTCGATCCTCGCTTGCCGAAGTCGATGACGTCACGCTCTCCCTTGTCATATGAAGTCCATGCGGAGGTACCTATAGTTTCAAATACGTCGTATTGTAAAATAAGAATCAAATACCAAAAACCGATACGGCACGCGAAATGCACATAGGTTAGAACCTACGGCCTACGCATGCAAGATTAGCCAAACGAATCCTCGATGTTGACGTACAAACATCAAACCACCGAGTCAAAACCCAAATATCAAAATCCAAGTCGTAAAAAGTCGCAAAACCAAAACAGCAACTGAGGAAAATACCTCCAGATTTTACCCTAGATTGAATTAGGCAATTTTGCACATAGGATAGGTCTAATTAACTGATATAGGAGCCACAGACCAAGCACGAACCCCACTGCCCCTACCCAGGCCGCAAATTGCGGCCAAAAGCAATTTATTTGCGGCCATGGTAATGAATTATGGTCTCGGGTCTCTAGGGTTGCTTCTAAGTTTCCTGCATGACTCACTGTAATCGCTATTTATTTTTCAGGTCCTCCGGGTCATAGCTGATTCTCAATAACACATCATAATATTCACAAAATCCGATATCGGCAGTTTCAAAGTTTAAGTTTTGGGGTTTCTATTCTTGGTTTGGTCCAGGTTTTGACACTAGAGGGGTTGTAGTTACTAATTACTCTCAAATACACCGTCACAACCCATAATCTCCCCTAAACCTTATCTTGGAATTTCCAAGATCACTAAACTATACTTGTTGAGTTCTAAGCTACAATAGGAGGTGAGAAAACTCAATTACTTAACTAAGAGTGTAGGATATACCTCATGGAAGCAACTAGGGAAATTCTAGGGTTGCCCAAATTCTTCAAAGTCTTGACTTGATCCTACCATAGGATTTGTGGTGAGCTTGGGATCATTTTTTATGAAGATGGCAAGGTGTTTTGATGTGGATTTGAGGGTGTTTGAGGGTGGTAGAGAAGGTGGTGAAGGATGAAGGAGGAGGAGAAGAAAGATGAAGTAAATTGAGGAGGTGAGGAAGTAATAAGGTGATGGCTCACAACTAGAAGCTTCAAACTCTCTCTCCCTCTCTATCTCTCTCTCTCTCTCTCCCCCTCAACATGACACAAGTCACCTCACCCTCTCTCTCATCTTTATTCTTTTCTTTTCTTTTTTCATTTTCTCTTTTGTTTAAAAGAAACAAACCATTTTAAAATAAAAGAAGCCATGGTTCAATATAAATGTAACAAGTGTTGCAACATGTTATGTTGCATGACATAAACAAGATTAATGCATAATTAGTGAAATATTAATCAAACTTAACTTAAACGTGTATGCAATTAATTGTATAGTATTTGTAAAATGTCTAAATCATATAAATCCTTTTCAAAATCAATAATTCACATTAATTTTCCAATTATTTTCCAAACTATATGTATATAATCATACTACTTCATTAAAACCAATTCCCATTTTTTTTATAGTATTTCGTAGAATTTATTATTTTAATTATTTAAATTCCAAAAATAATATTTTATTTTCCTGAAATGTTACAGAACGGATCCAAATATCCCTCTCTGTGTAACTTCATCAACCGTGTTTCATTGATGTGACCCGGTCTACAGTGCCACAACAAAGCCTGATTTAATTCCGGAGACTTTCTTTTAAGTGTGTTCTGGACGTTGAAAACCTGAGCTTGATTCAATACGTATATTCCGTTATCTAATGTACCTGACCCAATCAAATTTTGATTTAGGTGGATGTGTACTATATCGCTTACAAATGTAAAATCATATCCTTCCTTAGAAAGTAAAGATACAGATATGATATTACAAACTGGACTAGGTACATACAAACAGTTACGTAAAATCAATATCTGCCCACTAGTCAATCCTAGGTGATATTCCCCTACGGATTCAGCTTCCACGCTCATTCCGTTAGCAACTCTGAGAGTCATATCACCTGCCTTGATAAATCTACGGTTTCTCAAAGCCTGTAATGAATTACAGATATGAGATCCTGATCCGGTATCTAATACCCAGGAAGTAGAGTTAATAGATAGACAGTAAGCACACTCGAAGCCGAAGCCACAACGTGCTTCGAATCCTGGCTTCTGTCTTTCCAAGCCCTGCAGTCCTTCTGACAATGCACTTTCCTTTGACTACAAAGACATGCCTCCTTTCCTCCTACTAGCCCCGAAACTTTTTCCCTGCCCTTTCCCTCTATCTTACTGATACCGCTTATCGGCTTGGTGGAGGTCTTCTTCTCTCCTTTGGCTTTCGCCTCGGATCTAGAAGAGTAAGATTCCCCAATAAGCAGAGCGGGTGTCTCCCTTAATTCTTTCAGGGTGCCCTCTGAGCTCCTCAATAAATTGAGGAGACCTGGAAGTGTAACTTCCTTCCATTGAATTTTGCAATTCAAGATAAACTGGGCGTAAGTAGAAGGTAGGGACTGTAGAATCAAGTCAATGCATAAATCGTTCTCCAACGTGATCTCATGGTCCGTGAGCTCTTTAATATAGCTAATCATCGTAAGGACGTGGTCCCTTACAGATGACCCGACAGCCAACCTCGCTTCAAGCAATATCTTCGAGGTCTCATATCTCGCGATACGAGATTGCTCTCCATATAAAACTTTGGTATGGAAGAAGATGGAAGCTAAGTCCATCTTCACGTGCTGCCTTTGGTTTTCACTATCCATTGAGGCTAACACGAGGCACTTGGCTCTCACACAATCTTTTTCCCATGTCAGACGGATATCCATATCCACGCCGGTGGAACTTGAACCTAGGACGGCGGAGGGTTTTGTAGTAAGGAGGTAGTCTAGCTTGTCATAGGTAAGTGCCATCTGGACATACCATAGCCAATAAATATAGTTTGGCCCAGTCAAATTATTAGCTAATAACCTATGTCCGGTCATTGTGGTCGCTGCAATTAGGAGAGAGAGAAGAAACACTTAGCATGATGCTCTTGCAAGTTTAGATTGGTTATCAATTTATCTAAACAAGATGGCTCCCACTGTTTCCACAAACCATAAAAGAAGAATTAGTCAGAATTAATCTCGTTTTTACAATTCTTGCTTAACTTTTCAGCCAGGCTGGTGTTGGTGCTTCAAGGGAGGTTTTCCAATACTTTCGCGAAATTCCTTAATTACATAACATCTTTTCCCTAGAGGCGTAGCCCCGCAAACACCGTTCTAGACACCTACTTGGTTTATAGCATTGATCGTTTAGTGAAAAAATCTCCCGAAGAGTAGCGCATACTCACAGTAGGATCGGGATCCAAATATCATTATGTGATAACCAAGAAGGAAGCCTACCATGATTATCACACTCCAAATGGTATGCAACAGTAGCAAGTTTCAATACCTTAGAAACTCCCGATGTGGATTTTTTCCCCATGCTCTTATGAGCTTGACGAAGGCCAACATATCATAAGTCACATATCAAGTTATACCCGTCATTATCCATGTTAATTTGAACCCACCCATACATACCCTTGACGAAGGCCAAATAGTAGTACGACTGTCCCAAACCAACGCATATATCTGTTAGTTATGTATATGCCCTAGAGGCCATTGTTGTACATATGATGTATATTATAGTGGATGCTTAGATATATATAGAGAGGACTTTCTTGCTCGATATGATAGTATGCTATCTGATTTCACTTTGTCTTGACATGTTGACTTGTATTGGTTTAATGTCTTGCTCTCACATGTTGATAAAGCCCTTAGGATATGTACTCGACTACTAGGACTATGATGCAGATCATACTAGTAGGGCCAGGGTAGTCCAAGAGTACATCCTATAACTGTTCCTAGTCGAGGGTGTATCGAGACAGGGCATCGATACTCCGGAGTAGACTAGTGTATACGCATCTTGACCCATATGATGGGCGATGGATGATCCCATATCCATCGATGTTTGACATCAAAGATGGTGTACGGGTGCTCAGTGGAGACTGGGTACACTGAACGGGCTCGCCGAGAACTCCTAGATGGTATTATACCTATCGTCAGGTAGCAGTTCTCTGGTGACACTAGTACAGGTTAGTTTATAGACCCGAGATCGTCATAGAGTCTTGTGTGATTCCCACTGTGCTTTGATTTCCACCTTACCACGTTCAAGAGAACGTGCAAAACGGTGGCTTTTGGGTACAGTCCCGAATCACATGGAGGCAATGAGCGATAGGAGGGGTTTCACCTCTCCCGGTATTGGGGGTTGATGTTACGCTGTGTTCGATTGGCTATAACTAGAAATCCCTTGCCAGGGCTGATATGGAGATCTACTGGTAAGTGTTATCAGTATTTTCTCGACCCGTTATGAGCCTCACATCGACACGACTTATCGGTTACTGGGGTCTGACATATACCACCCCTAGACTGGATATGCGACATATCAGACGAAGAGACCGGACTGTACGGTAGTGTTACTGATTGGATTCATAAGAGTGTGTGTAGGCTTGCTTGTTGATCTTCTGATCTCTCAATACCCGGGTGGCTGTTATGTTTAGCTGACCGCTTGCAGCTTGTGGGTGTTTGATATGATCATCACCTACTGCCGGCGTATTGACGATTCTTTAGAGTCCTACACAGAGGTTTCCGGGCTCAGGCAAAACGGAGTAGGAGCACATATGTGATATGTGCGGGATCGAGAACAATACGTGTATGTGATACCGTATTCGATTCTCACGATATGTGATATCGGCCGGGTATATGTGATATAGCCGGGTCATCGGATCAAGTGTTGATTCGATGAACTGATACATATTATATTAGTCTGTTATTTGCAAAATAGCCGGATTATCGGATCAAGTGTTGATTCGATAATTTAATGTATAATTATATATTTGATATATTACATTACATTAACTAATATAACCTCACTTAAATGATTCTTTTTCTCACTTGATAATACATTGATATATATGTGATATATGTTAATTGTATTATTTTCTTTTGTTACATGATATATTATATATGTGATATATAATATTGTAACATGTTAGGGTAACAAATGCAACTAGGCTTTATGAGCTTAAACCATGATAGGGTTTAAATTAAGGTTAACATTTTCTTTTTAGTTAATTCTAAATTATGGATTAAAGTTAAGATATTTTGTTATGTTGACTTTGTCCACTCTTTAGATATTTGATAGATATTTGTTAACCTAACCTTTTAACCCTAGCCTATGATTTATTCTCTACAAGGGTTAAGCATGCCATTCTTAACCTATGGTTTCTTTTCTAACCTCAACAATAATCCATTCATCACACTTCATCTTCTTCTTCCTCTCACAAAAGCTTTCTAGCTTTTTATTATGTGATGAATTAAAGTGAGATAAAGAAAACTAAAGAGAGCAAAATTCCTACTTCATCATCCTCATCTATTCTAGCCACTTAGATTAGGGTGTTTGCTTCACTAATACCTCATTAGTGAAGTGAGAGCTTGGGTTTGTATTTCCTCAAGGTAGATCGTCTTGGATTTCGAAGACTTCAAGCAAGATGTATCATTCACCTCATGGAGCCTCTCGAGAGTCCGGAAACTTGATGATCGCAGCGAAGGGACCTCAACTCGGAGCTTATGAAGCGAAGGAACGGACTACAAAGGTTGTAATCCCTAACTCTTAGATGTTAAGTTGTTAACATGTTGTTTTGTTTGATTCTTTAGCTTAAGATTCATGGCTAGGGTTATCTAGAATGGCAAAAAAAATTGAAATTGGCATGTACGATGCCACCCGAAACCTTGCTGCCATTGTAGGTATCCCAACACTATCTATGCTACATATGAATACCCAGTAGCTATCAATCACTATGCCTTGGAGAAGGTCAAAATACATAGCTTGAATACTACTGAATATTCATATGAAATAACGGAGGGCTATGGATGGTTTTAGAGAAACCGTGAACGTAGTGAACTTGATATAGTCGAAAGAACCATGATAGCTTTTTAAAAGGAGTGGTTTAAGCTCCGCATTTAAAATTGCTTTTGAAGAAAACCGAGTGGTTTTAAAATTGTTCCAACAATTAAGCTTTGGCTTGTTTTATCTTGCACTAATCTTTGTTAATGCGGTCCCATCATTTAAATCTTATCATTGCAGCAAAAGAAACGAAAATACAACGTACGCTTATGCCATCCGCATTCTCCACTGAGCCCCGTCTAACACCGTTAGGTTACTTAACTAACGCCAGAGCGGGGGCTGGACAACCACGGGTGCAAAACATAAGCAACGTCTACTAGATATAATATATATATATATGCATTCGTCTCACGCAATAATAGGCATTCCAGATCACAGATGAATATATTGGATATACTAGGAATTCCACATTTCGTTTAAGCCTGTAACGAAAGACGGATTCCACGGTCGTGATGAATAGCTAAATACCCCACCCTAGACCCCAACGAGTGCGGAAAACTACCCGCCAAATTCCCGAAGTGAAGCAGCCTCCCTCGGTAGAATGAGTAGGCCACTCGGCACTTCAAAGAACCCGGTAGTTTGTGCACCCCACCTTGGGTTTATCCTAGGAGCAGAAAACAGTAAAAGAAATAATATACAACGGTGGTTACAACCTCAACCCGGATGTGCCCCGCAAAATAATATTACATCACTTTTACAAATTACATTGAATGAAAGAAAAGAAAACACTCTTCTCACATCCCCCGGCTATTCATCCACGACGATCCAATAAAATTCTTATACACAAACCATCACAGATCACAGATATGTGCAACCCCTAACTAATCGACGTATAGCAATTAGTGGAGGTTTACGAACACATATATCAAACACATAAAACCTGATTAGTTAAAGTACTTAGAATTTCGATCGATAACCAAATTTGAATCTACCCCAAGTACATCACTGTACACAAAAGATCCTAGGCAGAAACAAAATATCCCAAATATCACAAATCACCAATATAGACGCACTGTAGAAAATCGGGCCGAGTCACCCTTGACTCGGCCGCGAAACGGCGGCCAAACGCATGGTTTGGCCGCGTTTCCGCGGCAGTCTTAGGGACTCAAGAACCCAAATTTCTACTGTGTTCTCAAAAAACCCTGCACGTATTTTTAAGGCCCCTGAAAAGATTTTTGGACCAATTTTAAAAAACGACAGAAAGTGCAAATATTGGTCGTGATTTTGGGATTTCTTCACGATCGAATTTCTAAAGACTTTGCTAACTAGCTAGTTAAGGTTTTGTAGGCTCTGATACCACTGTAAGCCGATGTCGCGCACCCCGCGGTTCGCGGGGAGACGTAAATTTCAAAAACGATAATATTGACTACGCAACACCGGCTAAAACTCCAGGATCTTTACTAAAGCCTTAACTAGCTAATCTATCTAGAGCTTTAACTACTCGGTGAGATGGTTATACCTCTAAGATCGAGTCCTTCGAGTCTTCTAGTGGTTCTCTCCAAGGCTCCTCGGTGATTAGATCGGGCTAGCTCCATCGGCCTTCTTGCGTCAAAGATGATCCACCACGAGAGAATGTGCTCCAAGATTCAACCTCTAAATGAGGTAACTAAGGTAGATGGTTCGCTAAACCAACTAGCCTAGGAGATATAGAAAGTCTAAAGGATTGTGTAGTCTCACTAAACCCTATGTCTCACAACACATGTGAAGGATTAGGGTTTAGTTTATAGGAAGAAGGAGATGGAGGAAACCTAGAGAGCTCAAGGAGAGCAACTCAAGAAAAATATCAAGAGAATAGAATGAACCATCAAGAGAAAACAAGTGTAGAGAATGGCTAAGTATATGCTCACTTATTGAGCCATGGAATATATCACAATAGAATATATGTGCCATGCCTCAATAGTGAACCCAAAGCAAATAAAATAATCAAAGCCCATTCTTTACACCATGCCACAATAAGTCTCCTCCATTTCCACCTCATTAATCCATTTGGAAAATGGATAATACAAATAATGAAGTGGCGCCTTCTAGAAGTATGCCTTGACAAATTACAAGAATGCCCCTCTCATCGTATATACATACCCGTATCTGTATTCCGAAAAATATGGATACACTGAGACGATAACAATCCAATAATACAATACTAGGATCCGGCTTAAACCAAAGCCCACTAGTATTGTCTTCCCGATCAGCATCCGTGTACAAGTACAGGTACGTGATCGAAGCCCAGTCGTAAAACCATACGACGTCTACATCAATTGCCTGAAGCAGGGAAACCCTCTGTGTGGGGCTCTAAAGACTCGACAGTACGCTGGCAGTGGGTTTAACCACAAGCCGTCAGCGGTACTATCTGCACGTAACGGCTACCCAAGTATCTGTCGATAAGAAGACCGATGAACAAACTCACCCGGACTCCTACTAAGCCTATCGGTGACAATCTCCGTACAGTCCGGTCTGTTCGTCTGAGATACTCGCATATCCGCCTAGGGGGATGGTAAACGTCAGACCCCTAACAACGTGATAAGTCGTGCCGGAGGAGAGCCCAATACACCATGAGAAACTACTGGAGTACCTTACCGGTATTTCTCGACTGCCCTGGCCAGGGACTTTGTGTAATGGCTTTCCGAACACTGCACGATATC
This sequence comes from Agapanthus africanus, assembly GCA_030015575.1. NCBI lineage: Eukaryota > Viridiplantae > Streptophyta > Magnoliopsida > Asparagales > Amaryllidaceae > Agapanthus > Agapanthus africanus. The sequence continues at coordinate 820,740,497 of CM057338.1, read as the reverse complement.
AACCCCCAATACCGGGAGAGACGAATCCTATCCGATCGCTACTGTCTCTAAGTGCTTCGGGACTACACCCAACTACTACCTGTTTGCACGACTCCTTTGAGCGTGGTAGGATAGTAATCAAAGTGGAGTGGGAACACATTCGAGATGAAGTAGCGATGGCAAGTCAACGGACTAAGCTGTACTCATGCCACCTGGGAACTGCTACCTGACGATAGGTATAATACCAACCAGCAGTTCCTGACGAGTCATGTCCAGTGTAACTCACAACCCAGTGAGCACCTGCATACCTTCTCCAGTACGGTGTACTAATGGTTGTGGGATAGACCATATCCTCTGCTGCGATGAGAAGCGTATACACCAGTCTACTCCGGAGTATCGATGCCCCGTCTCGATAATCCAACGACTAGGGACCTGTATAAGGATGTGCTTATAGACTACCCAGCCCCCACGAGTGTGACTGCCATCACAACGCTGGTAGTCAAGCAAAGATCCTAAGGGTTCTACCAATATGTATAAGCGATATGCTAAAAAAACACATGCACATATTGAAGTAGAATCAAACCAGATAGCATACTACCATATCGAGCAAGACTGTTATTATAACTGTGAAATATCCCAAGCATCCAATATGTAATATACAATCCAGTATGATACAATAATGGCCTCTAGGGCATATATCACTAACAATAGATACCTGGGTAACCGTTACGTGTAGCTAGTACCGCCGACAGACTTGTGGTTAAACCCACTGCCAGTGTACTGTCGAGTCTTCAGAGTCCCACACAGAGGGTTTCCCTGCTTCGAGCGAAACGATGTAAAGGCCGTATGGTTTTACGGCAGGGTTCCGATCATATACGTGTACTGGCTACACGGATGTTGTTCGGACGGATAATACTAGTGGGCTTTGGTTTAAGCCGGATTCTAGTATTATATTATTGGATTATTATTATCTCATTGTATTCGTATTTTTCATAATACGAATACGGGTATGTATATACGGTGAGGGCATTTTTGTAATTTCACAAGAGATGCTTCTAGAAGGGGACACCTCATTATTTGGATTTATCAATTTATGGAAATGGATTAATAAGATGGAAATTGGAGATATTTATGGCATGGTGAAGCATGGCTTGTTTTCATTTGTTTATTTTTTTGGACTCACTATTCAAGCATGGTTGATATTTTCAATTGGAAAATATTGCATGCTTGATGGGGGTAAGGGAATGAGCCATCCTTCACTTAGCCAAGACCTAGTTCATTTGCTCATTTGTTTTCTCTCTCAAATTTTTCTCTCCTTCTTCCTCAAGACCCTAATCTCTCACATGAGTTGTGAACCATATGGTCAAGTGAGATTAAATACTCCATTAGATACTCTACATCTTCTAAGGTACCTAGCTTAGCGAACTAGGTACCTTAGTTACCTCGGTTTAGAGGTTAAAGCTTGAAGTATAGACTCTCGGGTGGATCATCTTCGACACGAGGAGGCCGGTGATCAAGCGCGATCTGGATCTTCGAGGAGCTCAAGGAGAGGATGAGAAGAAGACCCGAAGGACTAGAATCAAGGATGTATAAATACTAACATAGTAGTTAGAATCTCCTAGTAGAATAGCTAGTTAAGGTTTCTGTTAAGATCCTGGAGTTTAGTCGGTATTGCATAGTATGAAAAAAAACGTTTTTTGTAAATTCCGCCTCCCCATAAGTGCATGGGGTATGCGACATCGACTTACAGTGGTATCAGAGCCTACTAAACCTTAACTAGCTTATTAGCAAGTGATTAGAACTTCGATCGACGAAAAATTTGCCCGAAATCAAAATCCAAACCATGCTTGCTGTCGATTTTCAAAACTGCTCGAAAAATCTTTTCAGTGACCTTAAAAATACGTGCATGCATTTAGATGATCGAGAAAAAAATTTGGGATCGTAATCCCTCAAATAGACCGCAGAACCACGGCCAAACATGCCATTTGGCCGAGGATCCGCCGCCGAGTTGGGGCCGATTCACCCACAATTTTTTCTGGGGTTTAGGTGTTTGGAATTATGATTTTTGGCATATGTGGTTTCTACCCAGATTTATTTGTGTACTGGTTTGTGCATGGGGTAGACACGGATAAAGTTTATCGATCGAAATTCTAAGTTCTTAGATGATATGTGATTCTGTGATTATATATGTGTTGCAAAACATCTGCTAATTGCTATATGCCAATTAGTGGGGTTTGCACATATCTGTATTGTGATGGTTTGTGTATATGAAGTATTGGATCATCATGGATGAATAGCCGGGGATGTGAGAAGAGTGTTTTCTTTTCTTTCATTCATGTAAATTTGTAAATTGATGTAATATTATTTTTTGCGGGGCACATCCGGGTTGAGGTGTTAGCCACCATTGTATTATTTCGTTTACCTTTTCTTGCACCTAGGATAGACCCAAGGTGGGGTGCACAAACTACCAGGTTCTTGAAGTGCCGAGTGGCCTACTCATTTTTTTGAGGAAGGTTGCTTCATTTCGGAAATTTGGCGGGTAGTTTGCCGCGCCCGTAAGGGTCTAGGGTAGGGTTTGGCTATTCATCACGACCGTGGAATCCGTCTTTCGTTCTAGGCTAAAACGAAACACGGAAATCCTAGTTTATCCAATATATTCATATGTGATCTGGAATGCCTATTATTGCTTGAGACGAATGGCTATATATATATATATATATATATATATATATATATATATATATATATATATATATATATAATAAACGTTGCTTATATAATAAACGTTGCTTATGTTTTTCACCCACGCTAGTCCAGCCCCCGCTCTGCCATTAGTTAAGTAACCTAACGGTGCATGACGGGGCCCCGTGGCGAATGCGAATGGCATAAGCGTACGTTCTATTTTCGTTTATTTTCTGCAATGAAAGGGTTAAATGATGGGACCACATTAATATTGATTAATGCAAGGAAAACAAACCAAGGTTAAATCGTTGGAACGATTTCAAAACCACTCGGTTTTCTTGAAAAACAACTTTTAAATGTGGAGCCTAAACCGCTCATTTTAAAAGTTATCAAGGTTCCTTCGACTATATCAAGTTCATTACGTTCACGGTTTTGCCAAAACCATCCGTAGCCCTCCGTCATTTCAGATGGGTATTCAGTAGTATTCAAACTATGTATTTTGACCTTCGCCAATGTAACATTTCAGAAAATATAAAATATTATTTTTAGAATTTAATATTAAAAGAATTTATTTCCCGAAAACTGCCGATTTGCGAAATTGGGGTTTTCGAAAAAGGGTATAAATATATACCAATAATTGTGAAATAAATAGAAATTAAAATGATTTATTCATTTAAAAATATATTTAAAGGATTTGGCAATTTTAAAATTTATTATATGCAGTTTCGATAAAAACCCGATTAGTGCACTGCTAATCGCGATTAAGCCAAATCCGCATTTCTACAGTTTTCCATGGTTAGTGCACCATGACATGTTTCATTTTGTTACATGTTTCATTTCTTTTATGTTATGGTTTATTGGTGGAGAGAAAAAAGAAAAAGAAAAGGTCAAAGGGGACAAAATGATTAGGTTAGGTGGGCTTTTGGAGAGAGAGTGTGTGTGAATTGGTGAGAGAGAGGGAGGGGGCTGCTGCCCTTTTCATTTCCCCTATCTTTCTTTCTTCTCTCCTTCATCTCCCTCAAGCCACAACCCTCCACTAAAATCCCTAGATCCATCTCCTAACAATCCCCAAAACCCTACACACCCTTCACAAATATTAATCCCCTCTTCAACCTCTATACATGAGACCAAGAAAAATTCAGTTTTGATGATCTTAGGGATTCATGGGTGCTATATGAGGTAATCGCTTCACTAATTGGGTAGTTTTTCATTTACTTTAGTATTCATATGTGTTTAGATGTGATATTGTGAAGATTAGTGAACATTGGGAAACCCTAGTGAAGGTTTGGGTGTTGTTTGAAATTGGTGATGTTAGAGGCTGTTAACTAGACATGGGTGCTGTTTAAGGACCTGGACCAGACCTTAGAAACCCTAAAATACGGATTTAGAAACCCCGACATCGGATAAATGTGTGATTTTAGAGGGTATTTTGGAATCTGGAGCAACCCGGGGACACTAGAAATGATTTTGGGATTACTGGGAGTCGTGCAGGCACCTAGGAAGCTACCACCAAGACCTGAGCCCCAAACCCCAACCCATGGTCGCAGATTTAATCATTCTGGCCGCAATTTACGGCCAGAGTAGGGTAGAATTGTTTCGGTTTTGTTACATGCCTCCTTTTGCACTAAATTAGACCCCTCCTATTTGCTGTTTTGGCTAATTGTCACATGGGGAAAATCTGGAAGCATTTTGGTGTGTTTTAGGCTATGTTTTCCGTATTTTAAAATGCACTTTCTTGATATTTGGATTTGTATTTGGTTGTCGGGTGTTTGTACATCGACAACAGGGGTTGTTTGATTGATTTGCACGTTTAGGCCATAGGTTCTAACCTATGAGCGCACCGTGCGCCGTATCGGTTTTCTGCTTCAATTTTAATACGTATTGCGATTGTTTATTATTGTAGGTACCCACGCATGGATTCCAGGCGACGGAGCATGGCGTCATCAACTTCGGCACGCAAGAAGTAAGGTGAGTAGATCTATATCTACCGGGGAAGTCGGGTGGATGGCGTATAGCACCCCCGCAAACTTTTGATGGAAAACCGATTTATAGAATATGGTTAGGAAACCTAGGTTAGGAAACTAGGGTTAGAATGAGATAGCTACGAAACCATATTAGAAATTAGAGGATAGTTAGAAGTGATATGTTACGACTATAATAGGATTGCGTTTAGCGATATTGCAGTTTAGGGTACTGTAGGATTAGATAGTCGATGTAGATGTATCATCCGAACCAAACCTTTTTCTAAACCGAAGAATCGTATGTAACTTTTAAATATATACATTGAGGGATGTTACGGATTTTCAAATAATATCTTTTCCTTAAAACACCGTAACCCCTATTTTCAAAACTACGATTCGCTTCTTTAAAATCTGCTTGTATGGTTCGGGTGTGTTTACTAGATTAGATACCTATACTTATAGTAGAGATAGAAGGTTTAGGTAAACTCGGCTTGTTATGAGTTATAAATGCGATGAAAAGAATATAAGACGAATATGATGATATGTTGGTATACGGATGCGAGTCGATCGAGATGATTTATACCCTGTCGGTCCCCTGATATGAGATTATTGCGGATGTGAACCGGGAAATAGGTACATAGATATATATATATCCATATATAGGATGTTGCGAATCATGGATGATAGGCCGTACGTGATATTAGGCCGTACCCTCATGTGTCTTATAGGATGATAGGATCCCTGTTAGCTTAATGCCGCCGTACGATGATTTTCCGTGCGTGATGAGTTGATTTGATGATTGATCCTTACCCTTGACTAGAGGTTGTTGTACGATGGATTATACCGTACGCGTTGATATTTTGGGCTGGATGCCGATTGATAGATTCACCGACTCGATCATGTTAGATACGTATACCCGTCAGCATTTGCATATGATTTACCTTATACTGCATTCATATTATTTGCATTGCATTGCTTATACCTGTGCTAGTACACTTGCACCATTATCGATGAAGCGTATGTTACACGTACACATATTTGCCGGCTCACACACTTCATCATCGATAATTGCCATGTCACTACACAGTAGGGTTGCTGCATTATGACATATACATATTGTACCTACATAGATAACTGATTTTATTTGATAAAATTGGGAACCGCATGTTATACTTTAAAAACTGGAATCATTTTAAAAGAGCGGTTTTCCCCTTAATACGTCATAACACTGTCCATGTTGCATGATACACGGATATGCTCGCATTTCTTCTTATATGTCACACACATCATGCTCTATTATTTTACGCATTGAGATATGCTGTTTTCATGAGATTTCTGGATTTGAGAACCGTGGATATTTCAAAAGAGATTATGTGTTGTTTTAAAAACCCGGTTTCTCTTGATATGATATTTCAGTGCGTCCACCATGTGTTTTCACGGTTCTGAGAGCGACATGTGAAACCCGATTCGAGGAGGCGGATGAGGCCGATTGCGGGTACCTGGTGGACCCGGTATGGTACCCCGAGGCAAGAAAGGGATGCTGTGTATACAGACGGTGAGCCTGGCAGAGGGACTACTACCTACCGGTGATTGGTTGGACCTGGCGGTTATCCGAAAGATACTGACCAGAGTCGATAGATGGATACGGGACGATCCGTACTGCCGAGGCCGAGGGCCGATTCCGTAGACGGAGCCCGTAGGCCGATCCGGACTGACGGAGCACGATATACGAGGATTTACGTGCCGATGCTGGGAACGGTTTTCATGATGTTTTCGAGTGTCGATGCTAGACACTCAGGTTCCATGATTTTGATGTGTCGGGAGGGACACCGTTGATATATATCCTCATACTTTCATGCACACTCCTTTATGATATTTACGTGTATACAGACATTGATATTATGAGTAGACGAGATCCACATGCATACATACCTTGATTATAGTTAGGCGAGATCCATATACAGGAATTGATTATTACTGTTGGATGTTATCCGCATGCATATAGGTACTGACTACTTTGTTGGCACATATACGACCCGGTCACCCTAGATATCATAGTATTACCTTTATGATATAGTTGACCTAGGAGTCGTTGTTTATTCGATTTCTATCTGTTGATATTTTTCTACTCACGAGTTGGCAACCCACCCCACTGTGCCACAGTTCTTGCAGGTTGACCGCTTGGATCAGTAGCGGCTTCGCTGGCACACAGTTCCATTCAGGTGTTTTGCATTGGTAAGTGGGACCTTTGTATCGTACCCACTCTTGTATTATATTTCATATTGTATCTGTAAGTGCACGGCGGCGCCCCGGCCTCCATCCCGAGGCCAAATGCGGAAGCGATGGTTAACTTTAGTTTTTCAAACCGGCACCACCGCGCACTAAAACCCGGATCGGGCCATTAACTAGTTCTAGCTAACTACAAGATGGGGAAGAGAGATATACCGAGCGATCCGTGTCCTCCGGTCTTCTCGTCGTCGTCCCGATCTCCCGCGGAATCTCCGTTGTCCACCTCCTCGCCGGAAGGGCACCACGTCGCCGGCTTCTTTTACGGGCTCCCACCTCTATACCGAGGCAACTCGGGCATGAAGTTGGCGAGCTGACGTGCCCAAGATTTGCTGTACAATATAGTGCAGAACCATGTCTCATTTTGGGGTTGTGGATGTTACCTTTGTGGTGGAGGAAAAAGAACTTTGAGAGAGGTGAGAAAAATGTAGCATGCAAAGAATGAGATTAACATTTTTCTCACAACCAAAAGAGAAAAAACCCCTCCCCTAGTTAGTAGCTGGCCCATGCATCAATATGGAGGGAGAGAGGGTGAATGAGGGAGTGTAGGGATCAATAATGCAAGAAGAGAATCAAAAGATATCATGAAGGGAAATGATCACAAAACCAAAACCACACTCCAAAACAACCATCATCTTTCCACAAGTCAAACCATGATGACAAGAAGAAGTCAAATGGTGGAGGAATAATCATGATACAACAAAATGCAAATAACACCCTCCACATATGCTTATTTGCACAAATGCAAATAAGCCCTCCTCCACCAATCTTCGGCCAATGAAGGATACAAAGAAATATTGCCGAAACGGAAAGCAAACTGGCAACTCCAGAAAACTGATCCTGTAATAAATTACAGGAAAACCCCGCTACTGTGTATACATACCTGCATTTGTATTCCGACCGAAATACAAATGCAATGAGACAAAATCTACACTGTACTATACTAGGATCCGGCTTAAACCAAAGCCGGCTAGTAATATCCGTTCGATCCTGATCCGTGCAATACCGCACGTATCTGATCGAACCCTGCCATATATCCATACGGCCTCTAGTACGAACCGTCCGATCCTGATCCGTGCAATACCGCACGTATCTGATCGAACCGTGCCATATCTCCATACGGCCTCTACAGCGTTTCGCCCGAAAACTTGAGCAACTGAATGTGGGGGACTCTAAAGACTCGTCAACACCTTCGTTATGGATTTAACCACTAGCACGTCAGAGGTATAAGCCAATGCGTGACGGGCCACCAGCTATTGACCAAAAGGGACGTCGATAAGCGAACTCATCCAGACACCCTACTGAGCCTGTCAGTGACAATATCCGTACAGTCCGGTCCGTTCGTCTATGAGCATCGCATGGCGGGCCTAGGGGGTTGGTAAAAGTCAGACCCCCAAAAGCGGTACAAGTCGTGTCGGTGTGTAGCCCAGAACACCCTGAGATACTACTGGAATACCTACCAGTAAATCTCCTGCCTCGGCCGAGGGCTTTATGTAATGGCTCTCCTAGACACAGCGTGACCTTACCCCCAATACCGGGAGAGACGAACCCCTGAAGATCCGCTCACTGCCTCCATGTGGCTCGGGACTGTACCCAACTAAAACCTGTTTGCACGTCTCCTTTGAGCGTGGTAGGGTAGTAATCAAAGTACAGTGGGAACTCACACGAGACAAATGACGATCCTCAGGTCGATGAACTAACCTGTACACATGTCACCAGGGAACTGCCATCTGACGTCAAGTATAAGACCAACTAGCATGTTCCCGGCGAGTCCTGTCCGGTGTACTCATAACCCAATGAGCACTTGTATACATCTTAGGTGATCCAACTGACACCAATGGCTTGTGAGACCGTCCACCGCCCCTCATCGGGGTCTCGACTGTATACACTAGTCTACTCTGGAGTATCGATGCCCTGTCTCGAAACTCCCACGACTTAAGGATGTGCTTATAGACCCCAGCTCCCACTTATATGATCGCCCTCATACTGCTGGTGGTCAAGCAAGAATCCTAGGGGCTCTATCAACGTGTAATAGCGACATGTCAGGTCACCTAAAGCAGTACACGATGATAAAGATAAACCAGATAGCATACTATCATCTCGAGTAAGACTGTCCTACCGGGATAGGTCCACCCTCAATCATTGCAATCACGTGCCTGTGATCCAATAATTGACTCTGAGGGCACTATCTCCTACAATCTCCCACTTGCACTCAAGGCTAATTATAGCGATGTCGCATACTCACAGCCCGTGTGATACCGAACACCCAACTCCTCTACTAGTCAGTCTCACAAAGCTCGTTTGCGAAACTATTGCGTTCGAGGAATAGCCTCAGTGAGTGGATCCGCTCTGATGTTTCTTTCTATGTCTCTCTATATCTCAAGTTCGCGGAGAAAGCCATCTCCCGAAATGAGCAATACCTGAACTCCAAATCCAAACTTCTTAGACTGTATCGACAACTGAACTTAATCAGTATCCTGCGCCATGCCTCCCTCAATATTGCCTTGGACCACCTGTCCAAAATACTGCCCCTCGTCAGAAGGAAAACTATAACTCTGACAACCTCCTTGTCGTCCAGGTCACCTTGGAAGCCTGGAATGATAAATGTCTCCCGAATGAGGCTGTCGTTATCATATCCCTAGAACATCCACTTATGTTCTAAAACTGCTTCCGACTGTTTCTCCAGGATTGGATCAATATCAACTTATTGCATCTACTGCAAGAACAACATCTGGTGTGGTACTTGACATCTCATGATTGACTCAATTGCCTAAACAAGTGATCTGCCAATCATGCGCATCCCTCTCTACTTTAGTCTGTAAGACACCTTTAGAAAGGGTGACTTCATCATCTGCAGGTACACTACCGTGCATGGAGTCGTCCATTATAAATACTCTTAGAATGCTGTCTAAGTACCCTGATTGGGAAACCACCCAAATCTAGATCTAAAACCATAGATCTAGTAACCAGTATGTCTGATATAATGTCCAAGTCCCATGTGGAGAAACCACTGTGTGACGACCAAAGTATAACCGATCGTAGTATAGGAATATCACTTCCTACTCTGTGTATGTCATCCAAATACCAGGACATCACACGCTACTACCTTCTCAACTGATCCATCCCCTATTCTGATGAAGTCAAGCCTATGACTGTCACATCAGAAATTGATGATCTATCTCCGCTATATCTGCTTTAGTCTATAAATAGACATAAGCCACTTGTCCACCAATGCTTCCGCTGCTCCCACTGACTATGACAACCCTCTGGCAGAGTCATATAGACGTACACTTCTAAAGCTAGTTTAGAACGACGCTATACTCATCCTCCTGCCGGGTCTCACGGTCTGGAACAACAGCAATGGCAAGTCTGGGTAAACAAGAAGTTCCCTGTCACCGTCCTCGAGGCTACCGGAGTACCTCTCGGGTGCCTGAAGTTACCCACCGTATCTGCGGAGTGGCCAATGGAATGTCAGACCAGATTGAATCTTTAGGTTCCTATCAAATCTTCAGTAATCGTTTGTGGTTCTAGAATCACTTCCAGTTCTACCATACTCCCACTACTGTTTTCTGAAAAAATCCATTTTTATTAAAACTGTGGCGAGTCTAGAACAATATCACTATTGATCTTCCAGATGGTAGAAAGTCAACCCTCGTCATAGCCTGGGTCAACCCACAAACAGCCATTGCAGAAACGTGCCTTGAGTTGTCCAGTGTCTGGTTTTAATCATAAACCGGACAACTCCCCGTGCCTTAACGTCGTTAAGATATGAACTGTTCTATATCCAATATAGAACCAGAGGCACTGATTTAATTGAACCAGATTCAAATCATGCAGCTGTCTCCAGTGCATGTCAACTAAGTGGGAGGAGGCCGATCAGCGTTACTCAACTTAGGAATGCTTCCAATTATGAGTAACCTGAAAGAGAAGCAAGTTCCCTAAATCATTACTATCAACTGAATACCGTACACAAGTATCTATATCTTCGATCACTTTGAAGAATCCCGATACTTGCTACACCTGGTTCTCTACACTATTCAAATACCTATAACTTCTCAAAATTCGGACCCTGTGTTTCCACGAAACACCTGTCTAAAAACTAGAGAAGTCATAAGTAAACCAAATATAGTACGAGGACCAACCCCTCTGTCCTGATAGACCCTGGACAAAATACAATACTCTGTACAAGTCTCTTGAGTCTGAAAACCCATTCACTGTGCGTCGTAGGTTGAAAACTGTACTTATGGTTAAGAAGAATTACACCGCTGTTTAATGCTCCTTACCTAACCATCCACTGATATAGGTAAATGTCACAGACATAATTTCAAAAAGGTATATCTCACTCTATAAAAATAGACGTACAGATATATCAATTTGAAATTGGTGCATGACAGCAGATATTCAAAACCAAATATTTGCCGTCCGGCAAACAACCCAGGTGACTTCCTCAAATATCACCGATTACAACGAATCCCGATATAATGAGGATGATCACCCAATTCCCAATAACTTACTCCCACTCATCATCTGTAAAACCATACAGATGTGAGAATCAGACCTGGTAAATACATACCCTGGAGTAAGGACTAATTGGGAAATCAGTTTTCCTTTAACAGTACACAGTGAAACTGAAACATTGAAATGTTTCGATGGGGTATCCTGGCATTCCTAGTAATGCCTCTTCCATTATCCAGATTGACAACTGTAACCATATATCTCTTTGCCACCTCTCCAAATCCCTTCATATGTCTTTAGTCATTACCTTCTGTACACCCCTTTAGGCCAAATGGTTTTCTTCCTTCCCTACCGTTCGGCACCAGCCTATGGTTTGGAAGAAGACTATCCAATAAGCATAATGGGTGTACTGTCCTAATCCTAGGAGCACTCGCAATGCGAGAGAAGGTGAAGATAAAAGACAACTGAATAAACCTTATTCCTATTTCTCCTGAACCAGAATCCATCCCCGAACTGGAACAAGTTCCTTTCGAGTTCGTATATAACCATACGATGGAGTATCCAATAAACTGTGGATCTTCGTAGTGATACGGAGTGTCCTGGAGAAATACAAAGGTGAAGTGGGAGTGGTAATGAAATACTTGGTTTGGTCGTGAATATCAGTCGCAATTTACTTTGCCCTCTTACTAATCCTTGCTTTGTCTTAACTTAATACCTTCTGTACACCATCGTTAGGCTAATTGGTTTTCTTCATTCCCTACCGGTCGGCACCTGCCTATGGTTTGGAAGAAGACTATCCAATTTGCGTAATAGGTATACTATCTCCTAAACCAAGGAGTACTCACAACTTGAGAGAAGGTAAAAGGAAAAGACAACTGAATAATCCTATCCGTTTTCTCCAGAACCAGAAACCATCCTCGAATAAATCCTTTCGAGTTCGTATATAACCATACGATGGTTTTGTCCAATGGAAGTGGACGTTCGTAGTAATACGGGGTGTCCTGGAGAAAAGGGTAAAAGTAGGAGTGGCAATGAGGTTTGCAACTCTGACAATCCAAAAGCCAGTGTTAAGAAGGTTCGGTCAACTTGGTCACTGAGTCAAAGTCTTAGGGTCGGGTCAATGGTCGCTGCCAAAGAGAGAGAGAAAAGAAACACTCAGCGTGCACTCTAACCTAGATCAGAATGGTTACCAATTTATCTAATCTGGAAACCTCCCACTGTAACCTCAAATTCTTCTCCAAACCCGAAAGAAGAATTAGTCGGGATCACCCGAAGAGTAAACCAACTCATCAGTGGGAATCGGGATCCAACTATCATCGCATGATAACGTGACGGAATCCGCTCACGCTATCACACTCCAGAAGGTATGCGCATATCTGGCAAGTTTCAGTTTCTTTAGAAACTCCCGATGTGATTTTTGCCCCATGTTCTTATGACCTTGACGAAGGCCAACAAATCATAAGTCACATGTCAAGTTCTACCCGTCATTGTCCAGGTTAATTTAAACCCACCCGTACAAGCCCTTGACGAAGGCCAACAAGGCTATACGACTGTCCCAAACAAACGCATCTATCTATGCAGCAGAAAGGTAACAAGCAGCTACCATACACTATGCCTTGACGAAGGCCAACAAACATAGCATGAATACTACGTGCTACCCGTCTGAAACGACGGAGGGTTACGAATGGTTTCTGGCGAAAACCTTTAACGTAATGAACTTGATATCGTTGAAGGAACCGGATAGCTTTTAAAAATATAGTGACGAAAACCTTTGCTAAAGAGGTCACTCCCGGCGAAGGGATCTCGGCTCTTTCCCCGTAGAATGAGGTGCAAGATATTCCAACTGAATACTACGATGCAAAGCAAAAGTAATCGGCTATAGTGAAGTTATTGCCCTGACGCAAACTTTTGTCCAAGGGGTCACTCCCGGTGAAGGGATCTCGGCTCTTGCCTCGTCGACTGAGGAGCAGGATATTCCAACTGAATACCACTGTGCAAAACAAAAGTGAACGTCCTTGCAAATAACAGCTTTTTGAAAAGTGTTCCAACAACATCAGATTAGGTTTGTTTTTAACTTGCATTGATCCGAATCAACGCAGTCCCATCAATTGATCACACCACAAAGAACGAAAATATACTGATGTACGTATATGCCATCCGCATTTGCCACTGGGTCCCGTCATTACCCGTTAGGTTAGCTAACTAACGACAGAGCGGGGACTGGACTAGCGCGGATGCAAAACATATACAACATCTACTAATATATATATCAATATATAATATTTCGCTCAAGGCGTGATAAAATGCAACATCACAGAAATGTACAGCATCATAGTACAATACAGATATCAGGGATCCCCGGGTTTCACAGAGCCGCTGAAACCCGACGTTCCCCTGGTCGTGTGGATAGCCTGTGCAATGAAAATCCTAGACCCCTACGGGCGCGGCAAGTCACCCGCCAAAACCTGAAGCGAGGCAGCCCCCTTCAGCAACGTGAATGGACCACCCAGCACTTCACGGAATCCGGTAACTTGGGCACCCCTCCTGGGTCAACCTGTACCCCCTACGAGTGCGGCGAATAGCCCGCCAATTCTAGAGTGAAGCCCCCTCCGTCTCAATGCCATGAGATGCGGGCCCGTTGCCCTCTAGAACCCGGCTATCCGTGCACCCCTCCGTGGGGCAATCCTAGTACAGAAAGTAAAATATACATACAACGGGTATATCGACCGCAACCTGGTCGTGCCCCAAAATAATAATACAATCAGGAAGTGACGGCAGTCCACATGTCGGACGCTCGCCCCGCAATATCAAATGTACATAATACAACAAAAACTGTACTAGCATTGCATCCAGGCTATCCCCCACGACCGATCCGCAATATCACAGCAATTCACAGAACATCAACGTGAAAATCACGTTCGTAAATCCGTCTAACCGGGCTATAGCAGTTTAGACAGGATTTACCGATCAAGTGACATTCACGGTCGCATATATAATGTAAATACTGTGAACTAATGTGTTTTAAATATCCGATCGATCAAATTTACCAAGTGGGCCCCCAAGTACTACTGTAGCACATCAAGAAATCTGGGCCCAAAAAATAACATTCCAGAAAACCTATTTTCCACTCAGGAGCATTCTGTAGAATTTTGGGGGACTGAACAGTTCAAGTCGCGGTGGAACCGCGGCCCAAGCATGGGTTTGGCCGCGGTTCCGCGGTGGTTTGGACTGTTCACGAGCCCAACTTTTCACAGAACTCTTAGAATGTCCTACACATCATTCTGAAACAACCTGAAAAATTTTTGGACTTCAAAAAATTTCGACAGAAACTGATGTGAAGAAAAATACGGTTTTTGGAAAATTGTTCGATCAGAAATGTAAAACACATTAGACAAAGCTAGACTATGTTAATGGCGAGGCTCTGATACCACTGTAAGTTCACGGCGGTGCCCCGGCCTCCATCCCGAGGCCAAATGCGGAAGCGATGGTTAACTTTAGTTTTTCAAACCGGCACCACCGCGTACTAAAACCCGGATCGGGCCATTAACTAGTTCTAGCTAACTACAAGATGGGGAAGAGAGATATACCGAGCGATCCGTGTCCTCCGGTCTTCTCGTCGTCGTCCCGATCTCCCGCGGAATCTCCGGTGTCCACCTCCTCGTCGGAAGGGCACCACGTCGCCGGCTTCTTTTACGGGCTCCCACCTCTATACCGAGGCAACTCGGGCACGAAGTTGGCGAGCCGACGTGCCCAAGATTTGCTGTAGAATATAGTGCAGAACCATGTCTCATTTTGGGGTTGTGGATGTTGCCTTTGTGGTGGAGGAAAAAGAACTTTGAGAGAGGTGAGAAAAATGTAGCATGCAAAGAATGAGATTAACATTTTTCTCACAACCAAAAGAGAAAAAACCCCTCCCCTAGTTAGTGGCCGGCCCATGCATCAATATGGAGAGAGAGAGGGTGAATGAGGGAGTGTAGGGATCAATAATGCAAGATGAGAATCAAAAGATATCATGAAGGGAAATGATCACAAAACCAAAACCACACTCCAAAACAACCATCATCTTTCCACAAGTCAAACCATGATGACAAGAAGAAGTCAAATGGTGGAAGAATAATCATGATACAACAAAATGCAAATAACACCCTCCACATATGCTTATTTGCACAAATGCAAATAAGCCCTCCTCCACCAATCTTCGGCCAATGAAGGATAAAAAGAAATATGGCCGAAACGGAAAGCAAACTGGCAACTCCAGAAAACTGATCCTGTAATAAATTACAGGAAAACCCCGCTACTGTGTATACACACCCGCATTTGTATTCCGACCGAAATACAAATGCAATGAGACAAAATCTACACTGTACTATACTAGGATCCGGCTTAAACCAAAGCCGGCTAGTAATATCCGTTCGATCCTGATCCGTGCAATACCGCACGTATCTGATCGAACCCTGCCATATATCCATACGGCCTCTAGTACTAACCGTCCGATCCTGATCCGTGCAATACCGCACGTATCTGATCGAACCGTGCCATATCTCCATACGGCCTCTACAGCGTTTCGCCCGAAAACTTGAGCAACTGAATGTGGGGGACTCTAAAGACTCGTCAACACCTTGGTTGTGGATTTAACCACTAGCACGTCAGAGGTATATGCCAATACGTGACGGGCCACCAGCTATTGACCAAAAGGGACGTCGATGAGCGAACTCATCCTGACACCCTACTGAGCCTGTCAGTGACAATATCCATACAGTCCGGTCCGTTCGTCTATGAGCATCGCATGGCGGGCCTAGGGGATTGGTAAAAGTCAGACCCCCAAAAGCGGTACAAGTCGTGTCGGAGTGTAGCCCAGAACACCCTGAGATACTACTGGAATACCTACCAGTAAATCTCCTGCCTCGGCCGAGGGCTTTGTGTAATGGCTCTCCTAGACACAGCGTGACCTCACCCCCAATACCGGGAGAGACGAACCCCTGAAGATCCGCTCACTGCCTCCATGTGGCTCGGGACTGTACCCAACTAAAACCTGTTTGCACGTCTCCTTTGAGCATGGTAGGGTAGTAATCAAAGTACAGTGGGAACTCACACGAGACAAATGACGATCCTCAGGTCGATGAACTAACCTGTACACATGTCACCAGGGAACTGCCATCTGACGTCAGGTATAAGACCAACTAGCATGTTCCCGGCGAGTCCTGTCCGGTGTACTCATAACCCAATGAGCACCTGTATATATCTTAGGTGATCCAACTGACACCAATGGCTTGTGAGACCAGCCACCGCCCCTCGTCGGGGTCTCGACTGTATACACTAGTCTACTCTGGAGTATCGATGCCCTGTCTCGAAACTCCCACGACTAGGGACCTTTTAAGGATGTGCTTATAGACCCCAGCTCCCACTTATATGATCACCCTCATACTGCTGGTGGTCAAGCAAGAATCCTAGGGGCTCTATCAACGTGTAATAGCGACATGTCAGGTCACCTAAAGCAGTACACGATGATAAAGATAAACCAGATAGCATACTATCATCTCGAGTAAGACTGTCCTACCGGAATAGGTCCTCCCTCAATCATTGCAATCACGTGCATGTGATCCAATAATTGACTCTGAGGGCACTATCTCCAACAGTATCTAGTTAACTCCATCAATCAATCAAAACTTTTAAATTGTATAAGTAATGAGACTTAGTGGGATTGTGGTTGCGAGACTTAGAGCGAGGGGTTTTCCGCTACTTGTGATTTATATGTCTTGCTTTTCTTTTATTCTTTTGTGGTGAACTTCGCCGTTGGGCGTCGTATTCTTATTTTTATTATCTTGCGTGGTTGTGATCCGCCGGTTGGCGAAGAGCTAGCTCCCGCTTGGGGATGCCTTTATCATTATTATGTATTTGTGGTTTTGGATCAAAATATACGAAGGAGGTGCTGCCAAAATTTTTAAAAGACGAAACAGGTTTTCAAACTAGTAAACTTTACTTGCATTATTCATGTTCCTTTCTATTCATTAAGAAAACTTGATTTCATTATAACTTTATTTCAAAACCCAACCTCCTTTATTTTTCTTAAAAGGTTTAGATTTCTGGGTTTCAGCTTACTTGAATTCCGTTACGCCTTTAGACGTTGCGTGATTCAAGTGCTGGTCACGAGCTAATATTTCGGGTCGTGACAAAGTTGGTATCAGAGCGCTAGGTTTAACCTTTGTTCGAGTCTATGTTTGACTATGCGGAGTCTTGGGCGGGTATGTATTTCGGAACCTAGGCTTGACCTTACGGAACTTAGACTTGAACGGGGGGGGGTATTAGACCCGAACTTTCATTTCATAGGCTGACCCTGATTGATGGAGTAGGTAGCTTGAGTAGAGTGACATACCGTACGTATGTTCCGCGGCATATTTACGATACGATACTCCACTTAAGAAACCTTAGGATGTACATATTTTGAGATCAGTGATTCTCTTCGTATCCATGATTATACATCCATTTGAGATCCTTGATTCGATTTGTTTCCATGATCATACTCCTATTGATGTTGTTCCTTCCTATGATCATGTATCCATTCTAGATCTGTCGTTTCCTCTCATGTCGTTGATCTGCTTTCTTCGATACTCGATTGAGGTTCCTGTCACCATTGTTTGAGCGCAGTTTGAGCTGCTGCTAGTGTTACAGTCAAAGCGAGCTCGTCTGGTACGAGGGCCGACCATTGTGTTTTCTGGTGACATGGGAACGTCTCGAGTTAGTATTGATGATTGTGACCTATTTTGGAGGCGAGTGCTTGGTTTTACACCGGATGATCGGGCCATTGTTAGAGCTGCCAGTTGAGAGAGGACTGTTGATATACAACATACCTCGGAGATTTTGATATCGCCTACCATGCAGACAGGTGACCCAGCTGTTGCTGAGATGATAGGATGTCACTTCCGGAGCTTACGAGCTGAGATCGCCGGAGCTTCCAGGCAGATATGAGACAGATGATAGCTAGTCTACCCCGATTTGAAAGACGAAGGTGATTCGTCCGATTTATGCGCCGGAGCAGGCCCAGTTGAGTTGAAGATTTCCAATGTGGAGAGTCTTACTCAGATCTAGAGCAGACCGATCCAGAGATGACCGCCGATGTATCGCCTTTCCTGGAGGATTGAGGCATTGTTTAGCGTGCGGACGAAGGGTATTCTCATGTCGCCTAGGTGAAGCTAAAAAGTTCGAACGGGTGTCAGAAACCTATTTTCCCAAGTTTAAAGTGTTCGGAGGAACATGCAAGTAATTCTTTGGACCCTCTAGAAGAATGAAACCCTAACTCGACATGATGACCATGGAACCGCTTTGAACCTTAGGGTTCGCAGCAGTTTAGCGGTGCCATCATTGAGGCTTGGGTTTGCCCTTCTACGGCTGTTCCAGAGGTGCTGTGGTATGTACCAGATATTTTTAGACTGCGCTCAGGTGCTGAGCCTTCGGGAAATTTTGGGACCTTGATGACTCGATCGAAAAGTTTGACGTCATCCGAATATCATGTGATAAGAGATCAGCAAGCTGACCAGCTTTGAATGGAAGACCTCACCCAGATGCGTTGTGAGTTGATCGAGAACGGACGAGTAGTGAGTATTCCTCCGATGGATGGGACGAGCTCCCGAGGACGTGTTCGGCCAGACATCTTCTACAGAGTGATGAAGATACCGAGTTCGTGACTTCGAGTCCGTGTGAGAGACTTCGGATTGACCGTGGCCGAGAACAGTTGCAGTGCGCAGATAGCATAGCGTGACGTCATAGTGGACGATGATACAGGCGAATGGAACCAGAGGTTCGTGCGAGACGCTGACGAGCTATTGTTACTTGATTGTTAGATATTCTGCGTGTTCAAGTTCTAGTTTAAATACCGCAATCAAGACGGTTTCGCACGTAGCTAGCCGGTTGAGTACGGGTCGTCCGCAGGGAGATGGGAATCTTTTTCTATGTGTTTTTCGACGAGTTAAGTCCGGTTGTTCAGATTTTGTTGTGGTTATCTAAGTGTTAAGTTGATATTTAAAGAGAGCTTGTTAGGGTTAGGATTAGGTTAGTTTGAGTTAGGAGACTCCACATCTTTCGTTGCCCCTCTTAATATCGGTGTTACGGTAATCGGCAACAACGGGGATTAGCACGACTAGGAAGGAACTTGCGAGTATAAGCTAGGCTTTCCAACGCACAGTCCTTTCTTTTGGTGCTTGTCCGTCCGTTCTTGGCTCTTATCCATAACCTCCGGTTAATTCAACCACAACCGGTCTCACTACGGAATCACCGCTATCATGTAGGATAGGGTGCCGTAAGGAGCGGATTGTGGTTCAATTAACGGGAGTCGATTTAAGTTGTTGGGCAAGGAAAGAGTGAGAGAGATTTCCTTCTCTCAAACTTCCCTTATCCTACCCTAACAAGTATAAAACTACTCACACTTCATAATACGGAAAAATAAAACAAACAAAAGAGGAAGATAGAAAGAAGGAGACTAGAAGAATACGACTAACTATTTGCGACCTCACCTTGGCGAGGATCAAGCGTAAGTATCATGGTCGTATGAATGATAAAGAAAAAGAGAGAAGAAAGAAACAATCAAGCAAATAACAACAACTACTTAACAATTAAAATTACAACAAATTACAACAAGTAAAGAAAGAGACAAGCTTGATAATAAAAATGGTCTTCTTTATTCATCACTCTTCACTCAAAAGCTCACTACAAGTTTAATGGAGAAGAGGTGAGAAGAGGAAGAAGAACAACACTAAAACTAGGCAAAATGAAAATACAAAATTGGACCCTTTCCTTCACAAAGTTCTGGGCTATTTATAGGCCAGAGAATGAAACCCTAGGGCAACCACCAGAACCCATATGAAAAGACCATCCTACCCCTGCAAACTTTCTGTCTTTGGCGCCATAATGGCCGCGGATCCGCGGCCTGGACCCACCTTTGGCCGCGGATCCGCGGCCCATTGGAGGATTTGGACCTTCATCTTTTTGGTGCTTCCCTGTTCTTCTGTGTACATAATTCTGGTATATGTATTTTTTCATAATTCCTTCACGAATTTTCCAGAATTTCTGTTGAGGGAAAGGTGGACTTTTTGTCAAGATTTTGTCATGATTTGCCTCGAGCTCCGTGTAGATCTCTTGGATTTTGTGCTACCATTGAGCCTTGTGCATGAGAATGACATTGATTTGATCTTTTGTCTTCCTATTGATATCTGGCAACATACGGATGAAGAGCAGAGACCGTGTTTTATCTGTGGTTGGCAGGAACCCGGATTTTTTCGTGTTTTCCATGAATTTCATCGTTTTGGAACCGAGAACCTGTATCCTGCAATTGACTAGCAAACACGGCTCAAGAGTATCTACGGATATGCAATGTGATAAAAATTGGGCGGTATGAAAATGCAAAAATCTGATATGAACAAATACCCCCAAACTTATCATTTGCTCGTCCCGAGCAAAGTCCATTTATTCACAAAAAATTTCCTAACCTCACTTTCGCAGGGAACGCGATTGCACTGAGCATGTGCAACAAGCCGTTAAACCTCTAGGTGTCCCTAGTAGGAGGAGTGTTGTCTCCTGAGGGTTTTCAGCGGATACTACCCACAAAAATCCGGTCAAGTTGGTTTGTAAAAAAAATGACTAAGTTTCAAACCCTAAAGTTTTGTTTTAGAAAATAACAATTCTATAATCCTAAGTCTAGACTATCGAACCTTTATTTTTCACACCTCGCTTCTTATTTAACTACAGATTTTATATGTCTTTACGTGCAGTGCAAATAGTGTCGTTAAGTTCCCGAAAGGTCGAATAAAGTCATCATGTCTCACAATAAAGCCCAGATAACAATTTTAAAAGGATCACATAAGTTTTATAAAGAGTTAAGCATTTTTCAAGTTTCATTTTCCAGTAAGGTTTCAACTTCAGAATTTCTATCTTCCATAACAGGAAACTAAGTCGTATTTTTCACTCCACCTTTTTCTTGTTTTCATTTCATACACACCTCTGTGAACGTGCAATAGTCTTTATCATAGAATAAAACCTTCATATCTCCGTTAAAATTTTTATAAAAGCCTGTCTTTTATCAAGATTATTCTCACACAAAGAACCGTTAGGAATTTTAACTCGGAGAGAACACTTGCTTGACTTTGTTTTAAACTGGACTTTCTAGGTTTCTTAGCGAGCTTTGGGCCAATGCACCCAAACCAGTTGGTTTTAGGGCATTAGGTGTAGAAACACCCCAGCGGACTTAATTACTCAAGTTACCTAGGTCCAAAAACAAAAGACAGTTTGGCGTGAAAATCAGATGATTTAATACGAACGGAGATATAACCGGCAGTTCAATTATTTTTTGGATAAAAGACGTGTTTAGTGGGTTTGGTGTGTAATCATTCCAATCAAGTTTCCGATGGGTTATTTTTCAGACTTAGCTCCAATTATGGCATCAATAACATTCCTTCATATTCGCTTTACTTCATAAACTATTCTTGACATTACTTAGTTCAGAACAAACCTATTTGATCCTCAGAAAATCATTTATCTGTTTAAAAGTTTAAACATGAAAGACTTGTCATCTAATTCCCAAAACTCACGACACGTGTAGTGTGATGTAAAGACGTATATCAGCTATAGTTAACTTCAAAGGAGAGTTATCTTTCAGGTTTTCAAAATCCAAACCTAAGATTTAGTTATTCCTATTTTTTTCAAACAAAAACCGTCGAATGTTGAATCAGAGTTCTTCCACAAGCTAACTTGACAAAAAAGTTTTTATATTTTTTTAGAAAATTTTCAAATTTTTATGGATTTTATGGATTTAAATATGCAGATGCAAAATATACATATGAATGCGAAGGTAAGAAATGCGTACCGAGTGTACCCCCAAACTTAAACTGGACAGTGTCCTCACTGTCGTAGCATGAAGAGAGCAGTTGGAAGGTTCAAAAATTGTCGGTTAGTGATACAAAAAAAAAAAAAATTTATTTGTTTTTGTTTTTAAAGAAAAGAAAAAGAATATACACAAATATAAACAAAATGGTTTGTACATACCCCCAAACTTATTTGGAACAGTGTCCACTGTTCTTGGCTGGATAACCGAAGTTTGGAGGTAAGCAGAGGAAGATCAAGCAAGGTAAACCGGCTCCTGTAAGAACAGGAGCTCCTCTGTTGGTTCGGCGCTAAGGTACGGTTTGCATCGGTGTCCATTTACCTTGAAGAGTGAACCGTCCTTTGGATTTTCCAAATCCACAGCGCCCTGCGGATACACATTCCGCACAAAATACGGCCCTTTCCAGCGAGATCGGAGCTTTCCAGGATGGAAGTGAAGTCGGGTGTCGTAAAGCAGTACCTGCTGACCAGGTACGAAGGTTTTGCGCAAAAGGTGTTTATCGTGAAACACCTTCGTTCGATTCTTAACGACAACCGCGTTATCGTAAGCCTCATCCCTAAGCTCGTTCAGTTCGTTCAGCTGCAGCTTCCGATGGCTGCCCGCGTCATCAAGAGACAGATTCAACTCCTTTATCGCCCAAAATGCGCGATGCTCGATTTCGACAGGAAGGTGGCAAGCTTTTCCGTACACAAGCCGATAGGGAGACATGCCAAGGTCGGTCTTATAAGCGGTTCTAAATGCCCAAAGGGCATCAGTGAGTTTCAGAGACCAATCCTTACGGTTCTTGGAAACCGTCTTCTCCAATATCTGCTTGATTTGCCGATTTGAAACTTCGGCCTGCCCGCAGGTTTGGGGGTGGTAGGGCGTAGAGAGCTTATGATTAATGGAGTATTTCCGCATCAAGGCCTCGAAAGTCCTATTGCAGAAATGACTTCCATTGTCGCTAATGATCGCTCGGGGGTGCCCAAACCGTGAGAAAATGTTTTCTTTAAGGAACCTAACGACAACCTTGTTGTCGTTAGTCCGGCTGGGCACAGCCTCGACCCATTTAGAGACGTAATCAACAGCTAGAAGAATGTACAAGTTCCCAAAAGAGTTGGGAAACGGCCCCATGAAGTCTATCCCCCAAACATCGAAAATCTCCACAACCAAGATCGGTTGGAGCGGCATCTCGTTCCTCCGGGATATCCGGCCCATGTGTTGGCACCGGGAGCAAGTCTTGCAATAATCGTGAGCGTCTTTGAAAAGTTGTGGCCAGTAGAAACCACATTGCAAGATCTTCTCAGCTGTCTTTCTGGGCCCAAAATGCCCGCCACACGCTTGATCGTGGCAAAATGACAGCACACTCTTGAATTCCTCATCAGGGACACACCGACGAATAATCTGGTCGGGACAGTACTTGAACAAGTAGGGTTCGTCCCAGTAAAAGTGTTTTACTTGGGATAAGAAGCGAAGTCTTTCCTGACTTGACCATTCGGTCGGTAGTAATCCCGTGGCCAAATAGTTCACAATATCTGCGAACCAGGGTTCGCACGATACTGTCAAGAGTTGTTCATCCGGGAAAACGTCATTGATCGGAATTGGAAGCGAAGGCGAAGAAGGAAGTCGTGAGAGATGATCGGCAACCATGTTTTCACATCCTCGTTTGTCCTTAATGACAAGGTCAAACTCTTGAAGCAAGAGGATCCAACGGATTAACCGAGATTTGGCATCTTTCTTCGCAAAAAGATGGCGTAGAGCTGAATGGTCAGTGTAGACAATGACTGGAGAGCCGATGAGGTAGGGCCTGAACTTTTCTAAAGCAAATACAACAGCTAAGAATTCCTTCTCAGTTGTTGTATAGTTGAGTTGGGCGTCGTTCAGGGTTCGGCTCGCGTAATAGATTACGTGCGGCATCTTGTTGATGTGCTGTCCAAGGACAGCACCGATGGCAAAGTCGGATGCATCGCACATAATCTCAAATGGGTGCGTCCAGTCAGGAGAAGAGAGAACGGGAGCAGAAGTGAGTGAGCGTTTCAGTGACTCGAATGCAGTCACACAGCTCGAGTTGAAGTCGAAAGGCGTGTCCTTGACCAGCAAAAGTGTCAAGGGCCTAGCAATCTTGCTAAAGTTCTTGATAAACCGTCTATAGAAACCGGCATGGCCAAGGAAGGCTCGGATATCTCTGACGCAACGGGGAGGAGGCAGATTGGAAATGACCTCAATCTTTGCTTTGTCAACCTCTATGCCATTTTGCGAGATGATATGTCCTAAGACAATACCTTCGCGCACCATGAAGTGGCATTTCTCCCAGTTCAAAGTGAGATTCTTGTCCTTACATCGGGTAAGGACAGCGTCAAGATGCAGCAAACACTCGTCAAAGGAGTCGCCGAAGATGGAGAAGTCATCCATGAAAATCTCCAGAAATTTTTCCACCATGTCCGAGAAAATACCCATCATACACCGCTGGAAGGTAGCGGGCGCATTGCATAACCCAAAGGGCATGCGACGATATGCAAACGTGCCGAAAGGACAAGTGAAAGTGGTCTTGTCCTGGTCTTTTTCGGTGATGGGAATTTGATTATAGCCAGAGTAGCCATCAAGAAAACAATAGTACTCATGTCCGGCCAATCGTTCAAGCATCTGGTCAATGAAGGGTAGCGGAAAGTGGTCTTTCCGCGTTGCGGCGTTGAGTTTTCTGTAATCAATGCAAACTCGCCACCCGGTTTGGGTGCGAGTAGGGATTAACTCATTCGCCTCGTTGGTTATGACCGTGATGCCCGACTTCTTGGGGACAACGTGAATGGGGCTAACCCACTGGCTATCAGAGATAGGGTAAATGATACCACTATCTAGACATTTGACGATCTCCTTCTTCACAGCCTCCTTCATGACTGGATTAAGACGTCTTTGTGGATCCCGGGCTGGTTTGGCATCATCCATCAGATGAATGTGATGCTCAACGATCAGGGGACTAATCCCCTTGATGTCCGCCATGGACCAGCCAAAAGCTTGCCTGTTGCCGTGCAAGACCGCGAGAAGGGCTTTCTCTTGCTCGGGAGCTAGAGAAGCCGAAATGATGACAGGGAGGGTCTCGTTCTCACCTAAGTAAGCATACTTAAGGTGAGACGGCAACGGCTTGAGTTCGAGCGTTGGAGGTGAAATGATGGAAGGCAAGACCGGTGCAAAGGTCTCGAACTCAAAGGACTCCAGCAAAGTTTCAAAGCGAGTGTAGGCAACCGAGTTGGATGGTTCAGGTAACTCATCCGGAAAGTCAAAAGATTCAAACTCGGGTTGTGCGCGGCTAAGATCGTTCAAGAACGTGAAACACTCGTATTCATTGTCGGGCGCAGAAGCAGCAGCAGGTTCGAAGAGAAACGCACTAGTGGCGTCAAGATTATCGTGTTCAAACAGAAACTCCTCGAATTCACACTCTTCTGGTGTGATCTCCTGGATCGAGCAAACATCCAGTATATGAGCATTAGGTTCGGCAGGCTGATTCCCCAACCTAAAAATGTTGAGTTCAATTGTCATATTTCCAAATGAGAGGTTCATTGAACCATTGCGACAATTGATCACAGCATTTGAGGTTGCGAGAAATGGGCGACCGAGTATCACCGGAATTTGATTCCGGGGGTTAGCTACAGGCTGTGTATCTAAGACAATGAAGTCGACGGGGAATATGAAGTCCCCGACTTTTATTAACACATCCTCTAGCTTACCCCTAGGATGGGTGATCGATCGGTCGGCCATCTGGAGAGTGCAGTGTGTGGGTTTCAGCTCTCCGACGCCTAATTGCTCGTATACTGAATACGGAAGCAAGTTAACACTGGCACCAAGATCTAATAGTGCGCGGTTGATGTTCTTATCCCCAATAGTAATTGAAATCGTAGGACAGCCAGGGTCCTTCCGTTTTTGTGGTAAAGATTGGGTAAGGGCATCACTCACAGCACTAGCCAAGAAAACTTTCTTGGGTACCTGAGACTTCCTCTTTTTCGTGCACAAGTCCTTTAAGATTTTTGCGTAAGATGGGACTTGTTGGACAGCATCTAAAAGAGGAATGTTAATGTTAACTTGCTTGAATAACTCCAAAATCTTCTCCATTTGTGGATTTTTTTTGTTAGACCTCAACCGGTTTGGAAATGGAACATTTTGAAAATTGGTTGAGTCTAATGCTGGAGGAGGAGATTTTGGAGTTGGAACGGATCCCAGAATAGGTGTCTTCGTGGAGTGAGAAGTGGGTCCGTTCAGAGAAGAAGAGGAAGGAGAGCCTGTTGCAGAATGGAGAATAGGCTCAGAAGACGAAGAAGAAGAAGAAGAAGCGGCGGCCGGGGTGTTATCGTTGATTCGCTTGCCAATGTTGTTTTGCAGCATCCTTCCCGATCTCAGTGTGGTCACGGCACTCACATTATGGTTTTGTTGTTCAAAAGCAACATGTGCATTATGTGGGTGGCCGGGATTTGGAAGTGGCTGGGACGGGAGCTTCCCCTTCTCTCGCTCGCTCAAGGCCGCGTTCAGCTGTGCAATTTGGGCCTCGATGGTCTTGATGCTTTGCCCGTGTGCGGCAGTGTGTTGCACTAAAGATTGAATCGAAGACTGGATGTTGGCGGTGGATTGGGTCGATTGTTTAACAAACGCCTCCAGACTTCGCTCGAGCGAGGAAACCTTATCGGTGTTCGACGGAACAAAATTGTTTGGTGGGAAAGAGTTGTTTGGTGCAAAGTTGTTCGTCTGGTTTTGGAAAGGTTGGGGTTGGAAGGGCTGCTGATACTGAGTTTGTTGCTGCGCTTGTTGTTGCGGCGGAGGGGCCCTTTGGAAATTGTTGCCCTGGAATTGATTCTGATTCTGATTCCAGGCGAAATTGGGGTGGTTCCTCCAACTGGGATTATAGGTGGAAGAGTATGATCATTCCTCGGTCTTTGCTGGAAGGCAGCATTAACCTGATCCTGTCCTTGCGGGGGTAGATTGTAAGGACACTCTTCGGTCAAGTGGGAAGGATCGGAACAACAAGCGCAGATGGTACGAAGGGGGAGAACAGGTGTGGGGGCAGGAGTAGAAAATTTGCTCTCTAACGCTTCAAGCTTCCGTGTTATTGCAGCCATTTCAGCTTTCATCGCAATAGAGACATCGAGTTGGTGGATTCCTACCCTAGACTGACCGGTAGAAGTGGAGGTAGAAGAAGAAGAAGTCGGTCTAGTGCTCTCCCACTGTAGCGTTTGCTCCGCAAGATCGTCAAAGAACTGCCACGCTTCCTCGTCAGATTTGGATAGGAAGTGGCCCTGACAGATGGTTTCCAGCAACTGCTTCGTTGCTGGGTTCAGTCCCTCGTATAAGGTTTGGCAGAGCTGCCATTTCTCTATACCGTGGTGAGGACACTGAACAAGAAGGTCTTTGTATCGGTCAAAGCACTTCCAGAAGGGTTCAGAAGGAAGCTGGGAGAATTGGTTGATTTCATTTCGAATTCTTGCGGTCTTATGATTTGGGTAGAATTTTTTCAGAAACGCTTTAACAAACTCGTCCCAGCTGGTGATTAAGTGGGAAGCGGTGCTATACAGCCATTTTTCTGCGAGATCGCATAAAGTGAACGGAATGACCCGTAGACGTATAGCATCGTCCGACAGCTGGGTGGTTTTCATCATGGCACAGACATTTTGAAATTTATTTATGAAGATATAGGCATCTTCAGATTCAAGCCCATGAAAACGTGGAAGCATGTTGATGAAATGGGGCTTAATTTCAAAGTTGTCCCCATTGGCCGGAGGAAGAGAAAGACAGGTGGGAAGTGCAGAACGGGTAGGGTAGAAACGATCCTGGAGCGCGATTTGCTGCGGCGCTACAACAGGCGGAGGTGGTGGGAGATTGGTCTCCGTAGGAGGTGGAGCCAATCCAGGGGTGGTCAAAGAGATGTTCGGATTAAATCCCGACATCGCGGAAGAAGAGGAAGGTGAAGGTGAAGGTGAAGATGTATGAACAGAATTCCGGTCAACGTCGGAGTTGGCCGGCAAAGGAAGGGGTGAAAGAGGAGTGGACGGAGTATCGACTTCGGAGTCGATCGCGTAGTCGGTCGCGACTAACGTAACGCGGACTAGACGGGCGCTAGTGTCCCGAGTCCAAGCGGACATACACTAAACGAGTTTAGTATAGTCAAAGCGGAGAAGGTGAGGGTAAGAAAACGTCAATGGAGAAAGGCGATGGGTGGTGGGTGAAAATGGATTTGGCGACAAAAGGGCAAGTTTTTATAAAAGTTTTTGATTTTTTCTTTTTTATTTTTTTTTTAGAAAGATATTTACAGAAGTATGTACGGAAATACGGCTTAAGCAATCACAAACAAGATATGCACAATCACACCTAGATCTAGGGTAACCTAGGTCTACTAGACCTGCTCCTGAACTTGATTGTCGAAGTTAAACAGTGTCGAGAAACAGGCTTAAAAATACACTGATCACGAGGCCAGGTAAGTGCAGAGATAAGGGGAGGTTGTCCAACGCTTTCGCGAAGTTCCTTAATTAAATAACCCTTTCTCTTTCGGCGGTTGCGCCTTTAACACTTTCCTAGACACCCCGTAAACAATATACGGTTAAGCAAGGTTCTAAACAAGGTTTATCTTCTCCTAATGAGCGCGAAGTCCTTAGGGCTGAAGTCTAGTATTTTTTAATTTACAATGGACAATGCATATGCTTTAGTGATTTCCGGGGTCCTGGGAAGGGTGATGAAATCCCCACCCAATCTGGATTGGTTTCAAGCCCCTTAAGTCCGTATTAAAGAAATGCAAAGCAGTAACAAATCAACTGCAAACAATTTTTATTTGCGGCGCAAAGAATCCTGCACAAGAACAGTTTATTGGAAGGGGGAGAAGAATTTGCGCAAAGAAGCCTGCAGAAAACACAATTCAGTGGAGTCCAGAGGAGAGGGGAGAAGAACAGGGAACTTACAGAGATTTTTGGGGCCCTGAAGCCACCAACAGGGCGCGGATCCGCGGCCAAACACGTGCTAAGGCCGCGGTTCCGCGGCTATATGTTGGGTTTGTGCTGCCAAATTTTTTGGCTGTGCTTCTGTGGTTGTCCTCTGCTTGTCTGGATGTGGGTAATTCTGATTTGCTCACTGTAACAGTTCCAGATTTGTACAGTAGACCGGATGCTTCGTTTTTGTCCGTCGCGGTGTAGCCGCGAAAATGTGGGTCTATCTTCCCACGTCTTTGGCACTGTACTTGAACTCCGTATTTCCAACGTCTTTGGCGTCGATCTTGAGCTTCGTATTTCCTGCACACTTGCACAAAAACTAATCAAGAATAACAAGATGGTTTCTTTTACAAAGTATATATTTTTTTCGTTTTTTTTTTTTTATACTTACAAATTAACCCGAAATTACACAAAGAAATAAATTACCGTCTCCCCGGCAACGGTGCCATTTGATTGTTAGATATTCTGCGTGTTCAAGTTCTAGTTTAAATACCGCAATCAAGACGGTTTCGCACGTAGCTAGCCGGTTGAGTACGGGTCGTCCGCAGGGAGATGGGAATCTTTTTCTATGTGTTTTTCGACGAGTTAAGTCCGGTTGTTCAGATTTTGTTGTGGTTATCTAAGTGTTAAGTTGATATTTAAAGAGAGCTTGTTAGGGTTAGGATTAGGTTAGTTTGAGTTAGGAGACTCCACATCTTTCGTTGCCCCTCTTAATATCGGTGTTACGGTAATCGGCAACAACGGGGATTAGCACGACTAGGAAGGAACTTGCGAGTATAAGCTAGGCTTTCCAACGCATAGTCCTTCCTTTTGGTGCTTGTCCGTCCGTTCTTGGCTCTTATCCATAACCTCCGGTTAATTCAACCACAACCGGTCTCACTACGGAATCACCGCTATCATGTAGGATAGGGTGCCGTAAGGAGCGGATTGTGGTTCAATTAACGGGAGTCGATTTAAGTTGTTGGGCAAGGAAAGAGTGAGAGAGATTTCCTTCTCTCAAACTTCCCTTATCCTACCCTAACAAGTATAAAACTACTCACACTTCATAATACGGAAAAATAAAACAAACAAAAGAGGAAGATAGAAAGAAGGAGACTAGAAGAATACGACTAACTATTTGCGACCTCACCTTGGCGAGGATCAAGCGTAAGTATCATGGTCGTATGAATGATAAAGAAAAAGAGAGAAGAAAGAAACAATCAAGCAAATAACAACAACTACTTAACAATTAAAATTACAATAAATTACAACAAGTAAAGAAAGAGACAAGCTTGATAATAAAAATGGTCTTCTTTATTCATCACTCTTCACTCAAAAGCTCACTACAAGTTTAATGGAGAAGAGGTGAGAAGAGGAAGAAGAACAACACTAAAACTAGGCAAAATGAAAATACAAAATTGGACCCTTTCCTTCACAAAGTTCTGGGCTATTTATAGGCCAGAGAATGAAACCCTAGGGCAACCACCAGAACCCATATGAAAAGACCATCCTACCCCTGCAAACTTTCTGTCTTTGGCGCCATAATGGCCGCGGATCCGTGGCCTGGACCCACCTTTGGCCGCGGATCCGCAGCCCATTGGAGGATTTGGACCTTCATCTTTTTGGTGCTTCCCTGTTCTTCTGTGTACATAATTCTGGTATATGTATTTTTTCATAATTCCTTCACGAATTTTCCAGAATTTCTGTTGAGGGAAAGGTGGACTTTTTGTCAAGATTTTGTCATGATTTGCCTCGAGCTCCGCGTAGATCTCTTGGATTTTGTGCTACCATTGAGCCTTGTGCATGAGAATGACATTGATTTGATCTTTTGTCTTCCTATTGATATCTGGCAACATACGGATGAAGAGCAGAGACCGTGTTTTATCTGTGGTTGGCAGGAACCCGGATTTTTTCGTGTTTTCCATGAATTTCATCGTTTTGGAACCGAGAACCTGTATCCTGCAATTGACTAGCAAACATGGCTCAAGAGTATCTACGGATATGCAATGTGATAAAAATTGGGCGGTATGAAAATGCAAAAATCTGATATGAACATGTGATAAGAGATCAGCAAGCTGACCAGCTTTGAATGGAGGACCTCACCCAGATGCGTTGTGAGTTGATCGAGGACGGACGAGTAGTGAGTATTCCTCCGATGGATGGGACGAGCTCCCGAGGACGTGTTCGGCCAGACATCTTCTACAGAGTGATGAAGATACCGAGTTCGTGACTTCGAGTCCGTATGAGAGACTTCGGATTGACCGTGGCCAAGAACAGTTGCAGTGCGCAGATAGCATAGCGTGACGTCATAGTGGACGATGATACAGGCGAATGGAACCAGAGGTTCGTGCGAGACGCTGACGAGCTATTGTTACTCCCCGACGAGATCAGAGACCCAATATGCTACAGAGGCGTTGGGATACGGCCAGTTTCCAAGGAAATGTGTGCGGAACACTCAGATGTCCAGAAAACGAGAAAGGATTATGTAAGAGTACCAGCCTCCGTACAGTTCGGCATAGGCAAGATCGGAAGAGACCCTGAGCATGATTCCTTCCAGGACACTGCTGCAATGAGATTTTCACCTAGGATCAGATATGTCACGTATAGTCAGAGAGCCAGAGGCCGACGCC
Source organism: Agapanthus africanus (assembly GCA_030015575.1). Taxonomy (NCBI): domain Eukaryota; kingdom Viridiplantae; phylum Streptophyta; class Magnoliopsida; order Asparagales; family Amaryllidaceae; genus Agapanthus; species Agapanthus africanus. The sequence goes on along the minus strand of CM057338.1, from coordinate 820,708,717 downwards.
AGTGACATGCTACTTTACGAGTGGTGTGCCAGAACGGAATCGTCCCCGTTAGCACACCTGACAGGGCCGATGAGCCGATGGAATGCGGGATTGGTAATCCGAGGAGAAGATGAGTACCCAAAGACAGAGGACGCCAGACCGTGAGCAGGAGACGAGCGGATGTTCTTGTTCTGCCGGTTATTAGGCGCACCGATTTATTTCTCGACATTGTAGGAGGTGTACCTCGATGTCCTTTATTGCGATTTGCGTTGTGATCTGAGTATCATGCTTATATCGCTTGGATTTGAGTTTTGATGACGAGTTTCCTGATATTGATTTCGTGCACCATGGTTGCACCTACTGGGTATTTACATTTTTGCGCATAGTTATCGCACCATATATATATTTTATACACCGTTGTGTTGATTTACGATTTGTGCCCATTGCGTTGATGTCAATTTTGTGCCTTAGCCGCACATGTTTATGATTTCATGGATTTCATACGGATGATTTGATTTTTGCACTCGGTATAGCTTATATGTGCTTGTAGTGCATTGATACGCATTTGTGCACCACAGTTGCACCTGACTTCGTTTTGATGACATTCGAGATATTCACTGTGATTTCATGCCTAGAGCATACATATGATTTGATTTATGCTTTCGGCATAGTTTTCATGCACTTTTAGTATTTGATTTGCTTTTGTGCACGTGGATGCACGTGGTTGTGCGATTATATACCACGGTATACCTGAGTTGGATTTGGATTGATATGTGTTGTATACAATCGATTCGATTTTGATACTCGATATTGTTTTGTGCACCTTGTGCACCTGATTGGATTCTTGTGCACATCAAATGCACCCAATATTGTTGTCGTACACACCCGTTGCACTGGACAGATGCTTTCGTGCACACCCGTTGCACCTAGATTTGCTTTGTGCTTATTGTGGCACCTGTATTTGGATTTGATTTCCATGCGCACCAGACGCATGTGATTATTGGATACGCCTTTTGAGGCTGATTTGCTTTTGAGCACTTTGTTTTTATGTTGGGCACTATATTGTGTAGTAGCCAAACAGGACTGATCCGAGGACAGTACCTGAGTACTTTGCATGCATTAAAAGTTTACCAAGAGGTTTTCGAAAAAGAGGAGCTATAGTCCGCTATTTCCTACATGCCCGTGAGCGACACGAACGTTTATAAAGGAAAACCTTTTGGGGATATTTCGAAAACGACGGAACGTGTATTTAAGAAAACATATATGGACATATATTATTATTTTAAAAATGGGCATCCATCAGTTATGCCGTGAGTTACGCATTCCCGCAGTGATTTAGAGAAGATTTTGCATGTATTTTATTCAAATTTTGGAGTTTTCAAAGATGCGTACTATACACGTATTATAGTATTTGACTAGTGTATATTGGATTTCAGTAGTGGATTTCGAGATCAGTATCTCCATTGTAACTCCGAGGATATGCGTGCAAAATTAGATGATTTGCGTAACGCTTGACGGAGTTCGATTTTAAGCTTTGTACTCGTTTTCATGCGCACTTGACGCGTTGTGCTATTTCAGCGTTTTCCATGGTTTCGGAGCCCCTTTATTTTGAGCCGATTATAGGAATGTTTTATATTTTGGGGGTTTAAATTTAAATTCGGGGACCGAATTTATTTAAGGGGGGAAGATTGTAACATTTCAGAAAATATAAAATATTATTTTTAGAATTTAATATTAAAATAATATATTTCCCGAAAACTGCCGATTTGCGAAATTGGGGTTTTCGAAAAAGGGTATAAATATATACCAATAATTGTGAAATAAATAGAAATTAAAATAATTTATTCATTTAAAAATATATTTAAAGGATTTGGCAATTTTAAAATTTATTATATGCAGTTTCGATAAAAACTCGATTAGTGCACTGCTAATCGCGATTAAGCCAAATCCGCATTTCTACAGTTTTCCATGGTTAGTGCACCATGACATGTTTCATTTTGATACATGTTTCATTTCTTTTGTGTTATGGTTTATTGGTGGAGAGAAAAAAGAAAAAGAAAATGTCAAAGGGGACAAAATGATTAGGTTAGGTGGGCTTTTGGAGAGAGAGAGAGTGTATGAATTGGTGAGAGAGAGGGAGGGGGCTGCTGCCCTTTTCATTTCCCCTATCTTTCTTTCTTCTCTCCTTCATCTCCCTCAAGCCACAACCCTCCACTAAAATCCCTAGATCCATCTCCTAACAATTCCCAAAACCCTACACACCCTTCACAAATATTAATCCCCTCTTCAACCTCTATACATGAGACCAAGAAAAATTCAGTTTTGATGATCTTAGGGATTCATGGGTGCTATATGAGGTAATCTCTTCACTAATTGGGTAGTTTTTCATTTACTTTAGTATTCATATGTGTTTAGATGTGATATTGTGAAGATTAGTGAACATTGGGAAACCCTAGTGAAGGTTTGAGTGTTGTTTGAAATTGGTGATGTTAGAGGCTGTTAACTAGACATGGGTACTGTTTAAGGACCTGGACCAGACGTTAGAAACCCCAAAATACGGATTTAGAAACCCCGACATCGGATAAATGTGTGATTTTAGAGGGTATTTTGGAATCTGGAGCAACCCGGGGACATTAGAAATGATTTTGGGATTACTAGGAGTCGTGCAGGCACCTAGGAAGCTACCACCAAGACCTGAGACCCAAACCCCAACCCATGGCCGAGATTTAATCATTCTGGCCGCAATTTGCGGCCAGAGTAGGGTAGAATTGTTCCAGTTTTGTTCCATGGCTCCTTTTGCACTAAATTAGACCCCTCCTATATGCAGTTTTGGCTAATTGTCACCTGGGGAAAATCTGGAAGCATTTTGGTGTGTTTTAGGCTATGTTTTCGGTATTTTAAAATGCACTTTCTTGATATTTGGATTTGTATTTGGTTGTCGGGTGTTTGTACATCGACAACAGGGGTTGTTTGATTGATTTGCCCGTTTAGGCCATAGGTTCTAACCTATGAGCGCACCGTGCGCCGTATCGGTTTTCTGCTTCGATTTTAATACGTATTGCGATTGTTTATTATTGTAGGTGCCCACGCATGGATTCCAAGGCGACGGAGCGTGGCGTCATCAACTTCGGCACGCAAGAAGCAAGGTGAGTAGATCTATATCTACCAGGGAAGTCGGGTGGATGGCGTATAGCACCCCCGCAAACTTTTGAGGGAAAACCGATTTATAGAATATGGTTAGGAAACCTAGGTTAGGAAACTAGGGTTAAAATGAGATAGCTACGAAAACATATTAGAAATTAGAGGATAGTTAGAAGTGATATGTTACGACTATCATAAGATTGCGTTTAGCGATATTGCAGTTTTGGGTACTGTAGGATTAGATAGTCGATGTAGATGTGTCATCCGAACCATACCTTTTTCTAAACCGAAGAATCGTATGTAACTTTTAAATATATACCATGAGGGATGTTACGGATTTTCAAATAATATATTTTCCTTAAAACACCGTAACCCCTATTTTCAAAACTACGATTCGCTTCTTTAAAATCTGCTTGTATTGTTTGAGTGTGTTTACTAGATTAGATACCTATACTTATAGTAGAGATAGAAGGTTTAGGTAAACTCGGCTTGATATGAGTTATAAATGCGATGAAAAGAATATAAGACGGATATGATGATATGATGATATGACGATATGTTGGTATACGGATGCGAGTCGATCGAGATGATTTATACCCTGCCGGTCCCCTGATATGAGATTATTGCGGATGTGAACCGGGACATAGGTACATAGATATATATCCATATATAGGATGTTGCGAATCATGGATGATAGGCCGTACGTGATATTAGGCCATACCCTCATGTGTCTTATAGGATGATAGGATCCCTGTAAGCTTAATGCCGCCGTACGATGATTTTCCGTGCGTGATGAGTTGATTTGATGATTGATCCTTACCCTTGACTAGAGGTTATCGTACGATGGATTATACCGTACGCGTTGATGTTTTGGGCTGGATGCCGAATGATAGATTCACTGACTCGATCATGTTAGATACGTATACCCGTCAGCATTTGCATATGATTTACCTTATGCTGCATTCATATTATTTCCATTGCATTGCTTATACCTGTGCTAGTACACTTGCACCATTATCGATGATGCGTATGTTACACGTACACATATTTGCCGGCTCACACACTTCATCATCGATAATTGCCATGTCACTACACAGTAGGGTTGCTGCATTATGACATATACATATTGTACCTACATATATAACTGATTTTATTCGATAAAATTGGGAACCGCATGTTATACTTTAAAAACTGGAATCATTTTAAAAGAGCGGTTTTCCCCTTAATACGTCATAACACTGTCCATGTTGCATGATACACGGATATGCTCGCATTTCTTCTTATATGTCGCACACATCATGCTCTATTATTTTACGCATTGAGATATGCTGTTTTCATGAGATTTCTGGATTTGAGAACCGTGGATATTTCAAAAGAGATTATGTGTTGTTTTAAAAACCCGGTTTCTCTTGATATGATATTTCAGTGCGTCCACCATGTGTTTTCTCAGTTCTGAGAGCGACATGTGAAACCCGGTTCGAGGAGGCGGATGAGGCCGATTGCGGGTACATGGTGGACCCGGTATGGTACCCCGGGGCAAGAAAGGGATGCTGTGTATACAGACGGTGAGCCTGGCAGAGGGACTACTACCTACCGGTGATTAGTTGGACCTGGCGGTTATCCGGAGGATACTGACCAGAGTCGATAGATGGATACGGGACGATCCGTACTGCCGGGGCCGAGGGCCGATTCCGCAGACGGAGCCCGTGGGCCGATCCGGACTGACAGAGCCCGATATATGAGGATTTACGTGCCGATGCTGGGCACGGTTTTCATGATGTTTTCGAGTGTCGATGCTAGACACTCAGGTTCCATGATTTTGATGTGTCGGGAGGGACACCGTTGATATATATCCTCATACTTTCATGCACACTCCTTTATGATATTTACGTGCATACAGACATTGATATTATGAGTGGACGAGATCCACATGCATACATACCTTGATTGTGGTTGGGCGAGATCCATATACAGGCATTGATTATTACTGTTCGATGTTATCCGCATGCATATAGGTACTGACTACCTTGTTGGCACATGTACGACCCGGTCACCCTAGATATCATAGTATTACCTTTATGATATAGTTGACCTAGGAGTCGTTGTTTATTCGATTTCTATCTGTTGATATTTTTCTACTCACGAGTTGGCAACTCACCCCCGTTGTGCCACAATTCTTGCAGGTTGACCGCTTGGATCAGTAGCGGCTTCGCTGGCACACAGTTCCATTCGGGTGTTTTGCATTGGTAGGTGGGACCTTTGTATCGTACCCATTCTTGTATTATATTTCATATTGTATCTAGTTAACTCCATCAATCAATCAAAACTTGTAAATTGTATAAGTAATGAGACTTAGTGGGATTGTGGTTGCGAGACTTAGAGCGAGGGGTTTTCCGCTACTTGTGATTTATATGTCTTGCTTTTCTTTTATTCTTTTGTGGTAAACTTCGCCGTTGGACGTCGTATTCTTATTTTTATTATCTTGTGTGGTTGTGATCCGCCGGTTGGCGAAGAGCTAGCTCCCGCTTGGGGATGCCTTTATCATTATTATGTATTTATGGTTTTGGATCAAAATATACGAAGGAGGTTCTGCCAAAATTTTTAAAAGACGAAACAGGTTTTCAAGCTAGTAAACTTTACTTGCATTATTCATGTTCCTTTCTATGCATTAAGAAAACTTGCTTTCATTATACCTTTATTTCAAAACCTAACCTCCTTTATTTTTCTTAAAAGGTTTAGATTTCTGGGTTTCAGCTTACTTGAATTCCGTTACGCCTTTAGACGTTGCGTGATTCAAGTGCTGGTCACGAGCTAATATTTCGGGTCGTGACAGCCAAGGTATAGTGATTGGTAGCTGCTGGATATTCCTCTGTAGCATAGATAGATGGGTTGATTTGGGGCAGTCGTACAGCTATTTTGGCCTTCGTCAAGGGTTTGTACGGATGGGTTCCAATTAACCTGGATAATGACGGGTAGAATTTGACTTGCGTCTTATGATATGTTGGCCTTCGTCAAGGTCATAAGCGCCTGGGGCAAAAATCCACATCGGGAGTTTCAAAGGAAAATGAAACTTGCTAGTGTTGCATACCATCTGAAGTGTGATGATTTTGGTATGATTCCTTCAAGGTTGTCACACGATGATATTTGGATCCCGATCCTACTGTGAGTATCCGCTACTCTTCGGAAGATTTTTTCACTAAACAATCAATGCTATAAACCAAGTAGGTGCCAAGAACGGTGTTAGCGAGGCTACGCCTCCAGGGAAAAGAGGTTATGTAATTAAGTAATTTTACGAAAGCATTGGAAAACCTCCCTCGAAGTACCAACACTAGCCTGGCCTAAAGGTTAAGCAAGAATTGTAGAGTGAGATTAATCCTGACTAATTCTTCTTTTATGGTTTGAAGGAGGATTTGAGGAACAGTGGGAGCCATCCTGTTTAGATAAACTAATAACCAATCTAAACTTGCAAGAGCATCATGCTGAGTGTTTCTTCTCTTTCTCCTAATTGTAACGACCAAAATGACCGGGCTTAAGTTACTGCTAGATAAAATTAAATTGACTGGGCCAAACTATAAAAATTGGCTAAGGAATGTCCAGATGGCCATTACCTATGACAAGCTGGACTACCTCCTTACTACCAAAGTGTAGGGTTCCATAGGTGTCACGACCCAAAGTTTGGCCCGTGACCGGCACTTAACCACGTAATGTCTACAGGCGTAACGTGACTAAGTAAGCCGAAAACCCAGAAATCAAACCAGTAAAAGTATAGAGTGATTTAAGCATTTAATAGAACTAATTACTAAGATAACAATATACGACGTCGTAGCGAAGAAAAAGAGCAACAGGTGGGAAACATCACAGATAGAATAAACTGCATAAGTAGAGTCGGCTCACAACGAGCTCGACACCAGAATACAAAATAATATACATCGTCCTCACAACTGGTCTCTAAGTCAATACATAAGTGGTAGATGGAAAGTACTAGATACAACAATGTACATAACTGAAAGATAACCAGATACCATACAAAACCCACCTATCAGCAAAAGAGCTAGTACACCAACTGTAGGGGTATCTGTGTCAAAAGATGCAAGAACGCAGCCTGCCGCGACTACTCCGAAGGGCAACCTGCAAACACTGTGGCACAACGGGGGTGAGTTGCCAACTCGTGAATAGAAGATAACATATAAAGGTAATCGCGAGCATACACGTGCAACGATACTCTAACCTGTATCAACAGATAACATCTATATGATGAACTGGATGCTCAAACATGCAACAAGTGCGATCTAATAACATCTCCAAGTGATGAACAAGATATGCGATGATCAGGTATAGCAATGCAATCTAACAACCCTATATAGAATGAACAGGGTATGCAATGATCAGGTATAGCAATGCAGTCTAACAAACCTATATAGAATGAACAGGGTATGCAATGATCAGGTATAGCAATGCAGTCTAACAACCCTATATAGAATGAACAGGGTATACAATGATCAGGTATAGCAATGCAATCTAACAATCCTATATAGAATGAACAGAGTATGCGATGATCATGCAAGCATGTGTACTATATCAGGTATAATAGATACAGGATGAGATATCAATTACTACATACTGAGCATGGGAAATATAACATCTACACGGAATGTCATCGTGGAAAGTATAATCGGTACTCATCAATGCACCCAAATCCCAATACTACTCAGGCGTCGTCATCCTCCTCGGTCCTCCAATCCTGTACTATCTCATATAATCGTGAGTGCCCAACATCGGCACCCAAAATATTAAGAAATACTCATGCCAAGCATCGACACGCAAATCCTCCTGTATAGGGCATCCGTCAGTCCGGATCAGCCCACGGGCTTTGTCTGCGGTATCGGCCCTCGGCCCCGGCAGTACGAGTCGTCCCGTATCCATCCATCGACTCTGGTCGGTATCCTCCGGATAACCGCCAGGTCCAACCAATCACCGGTAGGTAGTAGTCCCTCTGCCAGGCTCACCGTCTACTACACAGCGAAACCGTTCTCGCCCCGGGGTACCATACCGGGTCCACCATGTACCCGTAATCGACCTCATCCAACTCCTCGATTCGGGTTCATATATATATCACTCTAGTACCGAGAAAACACATGGTGGACGCACCGAAATATCATATCAAGGGAAACCGGGTTTTTAAATAATTAACTATTCTCTTTGAAATATCCACGGTTTCCCAAATCCAGAATTAACATGGAAACAACATATCTCAATGCGTAATCTAAGCAAGTATGAAGATATCAATATATGTGTGCACTGGTATGAATATACAGTGTGCATGTGCGCAGGTATGAAGATATCAATATATGTGTGCACTGGTATGAATATACAGTGTGCATGTGCGCAGGTATGAACATATCAATATATGTGTGCACTGGTATGAATATACAGTGTGCATGTGCGCAGATGTGAAGATATCAATGTATGTGGTACAAGTATGGATATGTGATGTATATGTGCCCGAATATGGATATAACATATGCTGTTATGCGGCAATTCATGACAACATCAATAAGGTGGAATCAGTATGATATATGATTTATAGCAATCCTATAATGTGAGTGTCATGGCAATCACTAACGGTGTGAGTGTAGCATATCAATCGTGCTCGTGCGACTTGAACCGTTAGTGACAGTGCAGTGTCCTATGCTATCATTTCTATATGCAACAAAAAGGGTAAGCTACTACAGTCCATATGAACATCTATACTAAATATCCTAACACGCCCTGACGCTTAACGCCATACGGGCGATTTCCCCGTAGATGTTAAATCTACTCACCTGGTCGTGCGCTACTCGTAGCCGACCACCTGCTTCTCTTTCTTAGCTTTGTCCGACGTACCCGCCTGCGAACCTGGAATTGCACAAGAATCCATATATGAGAAACTATCTCGCAAAACGCAATATCGAAGTCAAACGATACGCTCGCGGCGCGAACTAAACGCGCGTGTGTACGATACGCTAAACGTGTGCACGCGTCTAAAACTAACCCCGACACGCCGCGATACGCTGAATCATGAAACCCTCTCGCGTATCGCGCGTATCGCGCGAACCAAACGTACTAGAAATACGATATAACGTCCCAGATTCTACCCAGGCTAACAACTTACAAAACTATACATACCACTGGCCTAAAAATAACAACAGACTCCTACCCAAGCAAACATCAACCAAAAATTCCCCTATCTGGCCGCAAATTGCGGCCAGAAAGAATAAACCGGCGGCCTCGCTATGGGGTGGGGGTCTCGGGCTCTGGTGGTGTTGTTAGGGTATATCTAGTGTGCTCCAGTTTCCTCAATTTTAACCTGAACTACTCGGGCCCATAGCAGATCACAGAAATCCAAAAAGTTCACTTTAAAACACTAAATTTTGCACAATTAGAAACCCTATGGTATTTTGGTGTAATCTGGGGTCTAACTAGGTTTACATGGTCTTAATAACACCTAATTAGGCTAGGTTAACCAATACTAACAGCACTAAACCATAAGTCCACACAATTCACCATTTCAAGCACAAAATCTCACTTTTTATACAAACCGAAGCTAAACTACACATACGTTAAACAAACAAGAAGTTGGGCTCAGATTCTATACCTTATAAGACCCTAGGTGCAAAGAGAAAGGAGGTGGAGAAGATGGGAAGTGCTGCTGCAGCTGCTGGGGGCTGCTGTTGATGTTGCTGCTGCCACTGCCTGCTGCTGCTGATGATGATGCTGTTGCTGCTGCTAGTTGCTGCTGCTGGTGCTTCTTCTGCTGCTGCTGCCTCTCTCTCTCTCTCACAGCTGAGTGTGTGTGTGTGTGTGAGAGTTGGGAGATTGAGAATGAGGAGAGAAATGAGAGCACAAGTCAAAAGACCCCCCTCTCTCTCCCTCTCTCTTCATTTAATGAGCATGGCTCAAGCCATGCCCATACTCCCTCTCTCATGCACCAAGTCAACAAAAGAAAAAGAAAAGAAATTCAAATAAACAAAACACACAAATAAATAAAACCCCATTAAAGCCCAAAACACCTAATACAAATAGGTTAACCCACCATGGTTGTTAATCATGGTTTTAACCCCAAATCTAAACCGTAGTTAACATGCACAAGTGTGTGTGTGTCTAGAAAAATCCTAATAAAATATTCATTAATTAGAATAAAATATCAGAAACTTAATTTGGTAAACTTTTTACCAAAAACTATCTATTAAAATATAATTAACCCCTAAACACGACCTAAGGTGTTACAATCTTCCCCCCTTAAAGAAAATTCGTCCCCGAATTTTAAAATATAAAGCTACGCATACCTTCAGAGGGATGAGGGAACTTCTTCCGCATCTCGCCCTCAGCCTCCCAAGTGATCTCTTCACCATTTGGGATGCACCAAAATACCTTCACTGATGGCAAGACCTTCGATCGAAGTTTCTTCACCTGCCGGTCCAATATTACGACTGGCTGTTGGGTGAACGAAGGATCACGCTCGAACTAAATGGTCTGGCGCTGAATCCAATGAGAAAGGTCATGAAGGTAATTGCAAAGTATCGACATTGGGAATACGGGATGAATACTCAATAATCTGGGTGAAAGTGCCCCAACTTAAGGCAACGAACCAACTCGCCTTAAGGATCCTAAAAAGACTTACTATCCCGGAAAGCTTCCCAAAACTCAACATGTCATTTATCGGAAATTTCCATGGGAAAACATGATCTGCCATTGCGAACTCGAATCTGCAACCATCTTGGTCAGCATCTGATCTCTATCCAAAATGGACAATTCTCATCCTGACCTAAAACAACTGGATCATTTCCGAAGTTTCTAAATTAGCTGAGGTCCAATAATCCTATAACACGGAGTTAGAAAAAACAGACTGGTGATCGACACGACCTAACCTCTAAACCTAAAGGTTGCCAATTGGAGTGTCTCCTGATAACTGCTATCAAAGGAGAATCCTATCGATGGCAAACGACGATCCCCAACTGCCGACAACAATTTCTACACACACAACTTAACAAGAACAACTGAGTAAACTGAGTATCACCGGATGACAAACATCCGAATGGAGTCACATCCTGACAACTCCTGGGTGGACACCATAACGAATTTCGGGGAGATCTGCTCTCGTTCCCTTTTCGGAACGGTTAAAGATTGCAACTCTCCCGTCAGTCTCAGTTGCTCAACTCAAGTACACAACAAGACGGACACCTTGAAACGAATCCCAAGACTTCTCTTTCTAACCCTGCCCACCCGTAACTACCTTACAAGTCACGTTAACAGTTGGTGGGGCTTGAATGAGTACAGAGAGTTGACCGATGTGCCTGCCCTAGGATTCCACGTCTCTTTCCCATAATATTAGGTACACAAGTGCCTCTCTAACCTAGCACACCCTTGCCACAAGTCAAGGATTCCAAATCATTACCCAGCCGAGTAGGCTCCAATATCTCTGACGAACGAGCGTCGACGGGCAGTGTCTCGCGAAAGCGATTTAAGAAAAGTGGTCGGGCGCGGACATGAGCAAGCTGTCTCCTCAGTAGAGATGAACTTAAGCTGCTTTCAACGATCGCACAAGAACTGTGAATCTGCGGAGGACTATCACAACAATCAAATTCCGCCGTAGGAAGGTGTACCTTTAACTCTGGTGGTCCGTGAAAATCTTACACGACTCTCAAACAAGTGGTGTCTCTAATCTCCAACGCAAAACCATCGCGGCCATCTCCAGATCATGAGTGGGATATCCTTCTCGTACTTCCTCCAAATGTGAAGAAGCAAAAGCGATAACTCCATTGTGTCACCTCAGTACACATTCGATTCCTACTCACGAAACATCACAATTAAACCACAAGGTCGCCCGAACCAAAAGCAAAGAAGGAGCTGATGCAGTTGTTAACCGAGTCTTCAACTGCGGAAATTCCGTACACAAGCCTCAGTCCAAAGAAAAGGAACCTCCATTCCAGTCACTTTAGTCAACGGGGCAGCATTATACTAGCAATCCTGCATGAGACGGCGGTAACACCTGCTAAGCCAAAAATCTGCGGACCTCCGTCCTGCTCACAAATTTGGGCCTAAGCTGTACGGCCACGATCTTCCTTGAAACCATACCAATTCGTCTCGGTAACTACAAAACCTAGGAGTCAACACAACAAGCTTAAAGGGACACTCCGAGAATCTAGTAACCCGCTGGGGCTCTCCCAGTATCCGTATAACAGATCCTCAAGTGTTACCCTAGCCCTCAAGACACACTAAAAAGACCAGGATGTCGTAAATAACACAACAATAACTGGTCGAGAAACGGCCCGAAGAAAACCAGTTCATCACACCTACGAATGCTGCTAGAGCATTGGTGAGTCCAGTGACACACCCAAAACACACAAAGCCCGTAGCACGCACAAGGCAGTCTTCAGAATGTTATCACTCCGGACCCGCAACAATGATGACCCGATCCCAAACGAACTTAGACAAAGTCTCGCACTCTGACGCTGATCGAAGAAATCGTCAATGCGAGGTACAGGATACCTATCTGCACCGTAAACCGGTTCAATTGACGATCCATCAATACACAACCTCAATCTGTCATCCTTCTCCTTGACGAACAGAAATAGGAACTTCCTAAATGCGAAACACTCAGACGCACAATTCCCTCAACAACTACTCTGCAGCAGATCCTTAGCTCCTTAAGCTTTGACGGCTCATCTGGAACAATGTAGGAAAACTCTCCCCACTAGAGAAAACCGTCCCAACACACCAACTGTGGCTACGGTATCACGAAAAACGCCAAGAATTCCCGACATCTCCTCAGAGCCGACTAGCGAACAAGGCTGAATTCAAGCTGTAAGAGGCGGCACCACTATCCACCTGCACAACAAGAACTGACTTGCCCGGGAAAACAAAACCTAACTATTTCCTCACGGTAGCCCACAACGCCTAACACGTAGCTAACCAGTCCGTGCCCAGGAGATCGCCAAATCCAACATCTTTAGGAGGTTAAAAATGACAGACGAATCTCTATCTCCTATCCGATGGGCACCCGACCGAATTACGTGTCGCGCAACAAAAGGATTGCTGACAGAAATTAACACAACAAACGGCTGATCTACCTAGCACAACTCTTGTCCTAAACTCGGCACGAAGTGTGGAAACATACGAGTGCAACAAAAGGACATACTGAAAGAGTACCTATAGGCTCCGCATTGGACGCCCTCGCGTCCCGATGAGTCGAAGCAAAAACTTGTGCCTGTCCTTCATCTGCGACTGATCGAACTCCTCCTCTACTAGCCTGACCCCTCTGTGCAAACCCTCCGCGTCCACGACGTCTCAGAATACGACCCTGATGTGGTGTGAAGGAACACTGCCTGATGAGGTGTTGAAGGCTTCCGCATCGTAAACACCTACGCGCTGAGTGCTGTCCTGCCTAGGGATGGAAGCCAAACGACTGTCCTCGTCCTAAGCCTCTGCTCTGGGCTGGTACACCAGTACGATTCCACAACTGTTCCGGAACTCTCACGGTCTCTGGAAGACGTATCTCGTAAACTGGGGCTGCCTCCACCGGTGCTATGTAGGGGACAGAATACTGCATGATGATCGTAAGGAACAAATGGGTAGCAGGGGTGACAACCATCTGTCGCTGTGCTCGAACGACCTCTACCAATGAGCTCATCGTCTAGCGCAAGCTCTGCATCTCTGCCACTAGTCTAGCGATCTGATCTGTCGTAGGGGAAACAATCTGTCCTGGTACAACAGGGGTACTACTCGGATCAGTCCTCGTCTCAGACGAATCAACTCGAACCTCGGCTCTCACGACCGCTCTCTGCACCCTCGTAGTCCTTGGCGGCATAATGGCTGAAAAGAAGGTAGGATTCGATGAGGATACGAAAATCGAATCACAAGGATGTATAAAATCATGAAGGAAATTCAATCAATAAGTCCTAAGGTCGCTTAGGCGGAGTACCGTGTCGTGAGTATGCCGCGGAACATACGCACGCTACGCCACTCTGCTGCAGCTACCTACTCCATCATACCAGGGTCATCCTACACTCCGAAGGTAAAACCTACGCTCTGATACCAACTTTGTCACGACCCAAAGTTTGGCCCGTGACCGGCACTTAACCATGTAACGTCTACAGGCGTAACGTGAGTAAGTAAGCCGAAAACCCAGAAATCAAACCAGTAAAAGTATAGAGTGATTTAAGCATTTAATAGAACTAATTACTAAGATAACAATATACGACGCCGTAGCGAAGAAAAAGAGCAACAGGTGGGAAACATCACAGATAGAATAAACTGCATAAGTAGAGTCGGCTCACAACGAGCTCGACACCAGAATACAAAATAATATACATCGTCCTCACAACTGGTCTCTAAGTCAATACATAAGTGGTAGATGGAGAGTACTAGATACAACAATGTACATAACTGAAAGATAACCAGATACCATACAAAACCCACCTATCAGCAAAAGAGCTAGTACACCAACTGTATGGGTATCTGTGTCAAAAGATGCAAGAACGCAGCCTGCCGCGACTACTCCGAAGGGCAACCTGCAAACACTGTGGCACAACGGGGGTGAGTTGCCAACTCGTCAATAGAAGATAACATATAAAGGTAATCGCGAGTATGCACGTGCAACGATACTCTAACCTATATCAACAGATAACATCTATATGATGAACTGGATGCTCAAACATGCAACAAGTGCGATCTAATAACATCTCCAAGTGATGAACAAGATATGCGATGATCAGGTATAGCAATGCAATCTAACAACCCTATATAGAATGAACAGGGTATGCAATGATCAGGTATAGCAATGCAGTCTAACAACCCTATATAGAATGAACAGGGTATGCAATGATCAGGTATAGCAATGCAGTCTAACAACCCTATGTAGAATGAACAGGGTATGCAATGATCAGGTATAGCAATGCAGTCTAACAACCCTATATAGAATGAACAGGGTATGCAATGATCAGGTATAGCAATGCAATCTAACAATCCTATATAGAATGAACAGGGTATGCGATGATCATGCAAGCATGTGTACTATATCAGGTATAATAGATACAGGATGAGATATCAATTACTACATACTGAGCATGGGAAATATAACATCTACACGGAATGTCATCGTGGAAAGTATAATCGGTACTCATCAATGCACCCAAATCCCAATACTACTCAGGCGTCGTCATCCTCCTCGGTCCTCCAATCCTGTACTATCTCATATAATCGTGAGTGCCCAACATCGGCACCCAAAATATCAAGAAATACTCGTGCCAAGCATCGACACGCAAATCCTCCTGTATAGGGCATCCGTCAGTCCGGATCAGCCCACGGGCTCTGTCTGCGGTATCGGCCCTCGGCCCCGGCAGTATGAGTCGTCCCGTATCCATCCATCGACTCTGGTCGGTATCCTCCGGATAACCGCCAGGTCCAACCAATCACCGGTAGGTAGTAGTCCCTCTGCCAGGCTCACCGTCTACTACACAGCGAAACCGTTCTCGCCCCGGGGTACCATACCGGGTCCACCATGTACCCGTAATCGGCCTCATCCAACTCCTCGATTCGGGTTCATATATATATCACTCTAGTACCGAGAAAACACATGGTGGACGCACCGAAATATCATATCAAGGGAAACCGGGTTTTTAAATAATTAACTATTCTCTTTGAAATATCCACGGTTCCCCAAATCCAGAATTAACATGGAAACAACATATCTCAATGCGTAATCTAAGCAAGTATGAAGATATCAATATATGTGTGCACTGGTATGAATATACAGTGTGCATGTGCGCAGGTATGAAAATATCAATATGTGTGTGCACTGGTATGAATATACAGTGTGCATGTGCGCAGGTATGAACATATCAATATATGTGTGCACTGGTATGAATATACAGTGTGCATGTGCGCAGATGTGAAGATATCAATGTATGTGGTACAAGTATGGGTATGTGATGTATATGTGCCCGAATATGGATATAACATATGCTGTTATGCGGCAATTCATGACAACATCAATAAGGTGGAATCAGTATGATATATGATTTATAGCAATCCTATAATGTGAGTGTCATGGCAATCACTAACGGTGTGAGTGTAGCATATCAATCGTGCTCGTGCGACTTGAACCGTTAGTGACAGTGTAGTGTCCTATGCTATCATTTCTATATGCAACAAAAAGGGTAAGCTACTACAGTCCATATGAATATCTGTACTAAATATCCTAACATGCCCTGACGCTTAACGCCATACGGGCGATTTCCCCGTAGATGTTAAATCTACTCACCTGGTCGTGCGCTACTCGTAGCCGACCACCTGCTTCTCTTTCTTAGCTTTGTCCGACGTACCCGCCTGCGAACCTGGAATTGCACAAGAATCCATATATGAGCAACTATCTCGCAAAACGCAATATCGAAGTCAAACGATACGCTCGCGTCGCGAACTAAACGCGCGTGTGTACGATACGCTAAACGTGTGCACGCGTCTAAAACTAACCCCGACACGCCGCGATACGCTGAATCATGGAACCCTCTCGCGTATCGCGCGTATCGCGCGAACCAAACGTACTAGAAATACGATATAACGTCCCAGATTCTACCCAGGCTAACAACTTACAAAACTATACATACCACTGGCCTAGAAATAACAACAGACTCCTACCCAAGCAAACATCAACCAAAAATTCCCCTATCTGGCCGCAAATTGCGGCCAGAAAGAATAAACCGGCGGCCTCGCTATGGGGTGGGGGTCTCGGGCTCTGGTGGTGTGGTCAGGGTATATCTAGTGTGCTCCAGTTTCCTCAATTTTAACCTGAACTACTCGGGCCTATAGCAGATCACAGAAATCCAAAAAGTTCACTTTAAAACACTAAATTTTGCACAATTAGAAACCCTATGGTATTTTGGTGTAATCTGGGGTCTAACTAGGTTTACATGGTCTTAATAACACCTAATTAGGCTAGGTTAACCAATACTAACAGCACTAAACCATAAGTCCACACAATTCACCATTTCAAGCACAAAATCTCACTTTTTATACAAACCGAAGCTAAACTACACATACGTTAAACAAACAAGAAGTTGGGCTCAGATTCTATACCTTACAAGACCTTAGGTGCAAAGAGAAAGGAGGTGGAGAAGATGGGAAGTGCTGCTGCAGCTGCTGGGGGCTGCTGTTGATGTTGCTGCTGCCACTGCCTGCTGCTGCTGATGATGCTGATGATGATGCTGTTGCTGCTGCTAGTTGCTGCTGCTGGTGCTTCTTCTGCTGCTGCTGCCTCTCTCTCTCTCTCTCAGCTGAGTGTGTGTATGTGTGAGAGTTGGGAGATTGAGAATGAGGAGAGAAATGAGAGCACAAGTCAAAAGACCCCCCTCTCTCTCCCTCTCTCTTCATTTAATGAGCATGGCTTGACTCCCTCTCTCATGCACCAAGTCAACAAAAGAAAAAGAAATGAAATTCAAATAAACAAAACACACAAATAAATAAAACCCCATTAAAGCCCAAAACACCTAATACAAATAGGTTAACCCACCATGGTTGTTAATCATGGTTTTAACCCCAAATCTAAACCCTAGTTAACATGCACAAGTGTGTGTGTGTCTAGAAAAATCCTAATAAAATATTCATTAATTAGAATAAAATATCAGAAACTTAATTTGGTAAACTTTTTACCAAAAACTATCTATTAAAATATAATTAACCCCTAAACACGACCTAAGGTGTTACAATAGGGCGGCAGCAAGGTTTCGGGAGGTATCGTCCATGCCGTTTTCAAATTTTTGCCCTTCTAAAGAACCCTAACCCTAGAATCTTAACTAGAGATTTAGACAATATAACATGCAAACAACTTTGCATACAAAGTGGAAGAGGAATACAACCTTTATAGACCGGTCCTTTACTTCTAAAGCTTCGTGTAGTAGTCCCTTCGCTCCAAGTAGTGAACTCCCGAACTCTGGTAAGGGTTCACATGAAGAAATGGACAACCTTGCTCGAAGTCTTTGAGGCCGAAGATGATCTACGTCGAGGAGACTCAAGCCCATGCTATCTCTTCACTAATTTGTGAATTAGTGAAGCAAACATCCTAAACTAAATGGCTAATAGTAGAGGATGATGAAGTAGGAAATGGGCTCACTTTAGATTTAATTTTCTCACAATATTTTCTCACTTAAAAAAAAAGCTAGCAATCTTTTTCTCATAATGAAGAAGAAGATGAAGATGGAGATGAGAATGAACTCATGAGGTGAGAATAGCAACCATGGGTGAGTTAGTGTCATACACTAACTCATTTAGAGATTAAACCATGGCTAATCAATAATGGTTAGGTTAATAAATATCTACAAGTAAAACAAAATTAGTAGACTTGGTCAATGGTTCCACAAGCTTCTACAAGTTTCAATCATGTGACTTATTCCATCTAATTTTGATTAACCTTAAATAAATAAAACCCTACATTATATCAAGCATGGTGTGAGTCTCATATACCCATGTTGCATGTGGCATCAAGCATGACACAATAAAATGTACATTAATATATATCACATATATACTATATGCACACAAGTGAGTAAAAGAAATGTTTAGTGAGCAAATATTAGTTAATGTAAGTTAATATATCAAATATATAATTATATATTAAATTATCAAATCAACACTTTCTTTAATAATCCGGCTATATCACATACAACCGACTAATATCAAATGTAACAACCTATCGAATCAACACTTGATCCGATAACCCGGCTATATCTCATATAACCGTCCGATATCACATATCGCGAGAATAGAATGCGGTATCACATACGCGCATTAATCTCGGTCCCGCGCATATCACATATGTGCTCCTACTTCGTTTCGCATGAACCAGGAAACCTCTGTGTAAGACTCTAAAGACTCGTCAATACGCCGGCAGTAGGTGATGATCATATCAAACACCCACAAGCCGCAAGCGGTCTGCTAAACATAACGGCCACCCGGGTATTGAGATCAGAAGATCAACAAGCAAGCCTGCTCATACTCCTGCGAATCCAATCAGTAACACTACCGTACAGTCCGGTCTCTTCGTATGATATGTCGCATATCACAGCCTGGGGGTGGTATAACGTCAGACCCCAATAGCCTAATAATTCATGCCGATGCAAGGTCCATAACGGTTTGATAAACTACTGATAACACTTACCAATAAATCTCAGCAACTCTGGCCAGGGATTTCATGTAATGGCCAATCGAGCATAGCGCAACATCAACCCCCAATAACGGGAGAGACGAATCCCCTCCTATCACTCATTGCCTCCATGTGACTCGGGACTGTACCCAAAGACCACTATTTTGCACGAATCAGTAGAGTCGTGGTAGGGTGGAAATCAAAGCACAGTGGGAGACACACAAGACTCTATGACGATCTCGGGTCGACAGACTAACCTGTACCAGTGTCACCAGAGAACTGCTATCTAACGATAGGTATAATACCATCTCGGAGTTCTCAGCGAGTCCGTTCAGTGTACCCAGTCTCCACTGAGCACCCATACACCTTCTCTGATGTCAAACACCAATGGATGTGGGATCATCCATCGCCCATCATATGAGTCAAGAAGCGTATATGCTAGTCTACCCTGGAATATCGATGCCCTGTTTCGATACACCCTCGACTAGGAACAATTATAGGGTGTAATTGTGGTCTACCATTGGCCCCACTAGTATGATCTCCATCATAGTCCTAGTAGTCAAGTACACATTCTAAGGGCTTTATCAACATGTGAGAGCAAGACAGCATTACTTATACAAGTCAATATATTTAGAAAAAAAGCAACCAGATAACATACTATCATGTCGAGCAAGAAAGTCCTCCCTATATATGTCCAAGCATCCATTATAATATACATCTCATGTACAATAATGGCCTCTAGGGCATACATACAACTAACAATCTCCTACTTGCACTAAGGCCATCTGTTGTAGTATCCAATACCCAACAATATAGCAGTGGTTGTAGTATCCTATACTCAACCATCCCAAAATCTCTCGAATAGTATTTGGGGAAGCAGGCCTTGGTGAGTGGATCCGCCGTGTTATCCTTCGTGTCAACTCTCCTGACCTCGATCCATTGGAGATCAACCATCTCCCTGATCAGGTGATACTAGCCTCAGAATTTGTCTGGATCGCTGATGGAACCGGTGCTCCTAGGCCAAAGCCACAACTCCATTGTTGTCTCAATAACACTTATTGGACGCTCAATGGTAGGAACCATGTTCATCTCATGAACATGAAATGTCCAGACAGCCACTTTGGTAGTATTGTTGGTAGCAATGTATCCAGCTTTTATCGTCTAGTATGCCACGGTATCTAGCTTGGAACTCTTCCAACTTACCATCCCTCCACTGAGGGTAAAAACAATGCATGTGACTGACTCTCAGTCGTTCTTATCACTCTGGAAGCTCGAACCAAGAACTTTCTTTTAGTGCTTCTCAAGTACATAAGAATGTCCTCCCCAGCTGTCCAGTGATTCTCCCAAGATCCGATCGATTCCTAATCATTACACCTAGTGAGTCATCTATATCTGGTCTGGTACATAACATCGCATACATGATAGAGCCTACTGCCGAAGCATAGGGTATCCCTTTCATGCGAGCTCTCTCCAAATCAGTCTTGGGAGACATCTTTTTAGAGAGAGATCTTTTTGGAGAGAGTGATCCATGAGTAAGTGGGCGAACCACCACGCTTAGAATCTTCCATACTAAACCCCTTTAGTATGGTGTTAATGTACCTGTATTTTGGGACACTCCCAACATCCACTTAGATCTATCTCATAGATTATAATCCACAAGATGTAGTAGGTATCATCCAGATCTTTCATGGAGAATCCTCATGATAAGAGGAGCTTGACCGAGTGTAGCATAGGAAACCATTTCCTATCAAGAGTATGTCATCTACGTACAATACGTGGAAGATAACCTTACTCTCTACTACCTTCTTGTATATGCAAGGTTCATCTACCTTTTTGATGAAGTCAGACTTTTTGACTGCCACATCAAAATAGATGTTCCATCTCCGCGATGCCTGCATTAATCCTGATGGACTTAAGCATAGCTTTGAAAGTCTCAACTTTTCCATTTACACCAAGAATCTTCTCAAGATTCATTTGCTCCCTATGGATTTTACCCCTTCAGGTGCAACATCCAAAGTCATACTTTGTTGGTGTATATGGATTCCATCTTTGATCGCATAGCATCCAGCCATTTCACAGAGTCCTCACTCATGATGGCCTGCCTGAACCTAGTTGGGCCATCATCTACCATGATGCAATCCTCCCTCCCACTGTCATTGAGAAGACCGTAGCATCTCTCAAGTGGATGAGGAACCCTACCAGATTCACGGAGAGGCTGAGGTTTGTTAGAGACTATTGAATCCTTTGGTTCTACCAAATCATCAGTTGTTAGTTTGTCCAACTGGAAATCCTTCCAGTTCTACCTCATGACCATAAATTTCTTCACAAGAAATTCCTTTTTTTTAAAAGGTGGCATGCTGAGAAACAAAACACCTTTTGCTCCTCAGATTGGTAGAAGATATTCCCTCGCATATGTTTGGGATATCCTAACAAACTTATACAGAACTGACCTTGCCTCGAGCTTGTCCGGATTTTGCTTTTCAACATAGGTCGGACAACCTATATTTTAACTTGTTTAAGACATGGTCTCTTCCCATTCCATATCTCATATGGAGTGGTAGGCACTGATTTGGATGGAACCCTATTCAATGGGTATGCAGCTTCTCAAGTGCATAACCCCAAAGGGAAACAGGTAACTCAGCAGTTCTCATCGTAGAGCGCACCATATCTCATAGGGTGCGATACCTCCGCCCCGATACACCGTTATGCTATGGTGTACTCAAAGGAGTAAGCTGAGAGAGAATCCTATTCTTTGTTTAGAAAATCCAGGAACTCTATGCCCAAGTATTCTCCTCCTCGATCACATCGTAGGACATTAATACTTCTACCCGTCTGGTTCTTAACTTCAAGCTTATATTCCTTGAATTTCTCAAAAGTTTCAGACTTGTTTTTCAACAGGAACATATGTCCGAATCCTGAGAGAAGTTCAGTGAATATAATGAAGTACGAAGAACCAACCTTGGCATTTGTAGACATAGGACCGTATACATCATCATGTATCCGTCCCAAGAGTTCAGTAACTCTTTCCCTGTTTCCAGTAAACGGAGTATTAGTCATTTTACCTTTGAGACAAGACTGGCATGTATCATAAGATGAAAATTCGAACAGATTCTCATATTCATCCATATGTAACTTAGCTGGTCATGTCGCATTGATATGACCTAGTCTACAATGCCACAAGAAGAATTCGTTCATTTCTGAACTATTCCTCTTGTGTGTATTCTATATATTTTGAACTGTGGTTTGATTTAGAATATATATGCCATTACATAACGTGCCCGATGCAATCAACTCTTGATTACGGAAAATGTTCACAACATTATCCTCCAATACAGAATTATATCCTTCTTTAACTTAAAGAATCTAATGTAATGTTGTATATCAGGTTCGGTATGTAATAACATTCGTTCAGAATCAATGTATTTACCATTTGGTAATACAAGGTGATATATGCCAACTGACTTGGCTGCAACAATTGCACCATTCTCTAACACTTAGAGATATATCACCCAATCTCAGTTTTCTACCTTTCTGTAGCCCATGTAACAAATTACATATGTGGGATCCTGATCCGGTATCTCATACCTAGGACGTAGAGGATACTGAGAAACAGTTCTCGGTAACGAACACACCCGAAGAATATGCATCAACATGCTTATTCTTCAAATGGGTGGCATAGGAATCCGGATATTCCCCTATTTCCTGCTCGGACTTATAACAATTATAAGATTGAGCGGAACCAACGTTCCCTAGCACAGTATAATAAGCAGGTTCGGTCAATGCATCCATATTATTATCTTGATTAAGGCATGACATGGTCGCTACCAGGAGAGAGAAAGAAGAAAACACTCTGCGTGCGCTCTTTACAAGATTAGATTGGTTATTACTCTATCTAATCAGGATGGCTCCCACTGATTTTATCAAATCTTCCATCAAACCCTAAAAGAAAAGACTAGCCGGGATTAATTACACTCTATAAGTTCGCTAACTGTTCAGCCAGGCCAGTGTCGGTACTTTGAGGGAGGTTCCCCGTGCTTTCGCACAGACCTAATTAAAGTAAACCTCATTTTCCCAGAGGCATAACCCCGTTGACACCTTTCTAGACACCTAATAGGTTAGCTAATTGTTAAGTGCAAAACTCTCCCAGGAGTAACAATTACTCGCAGTGGGTATCGGGATCTAACTATCTCATAGAAAGTATGCAATCTCATTGCAAATTTCAACTCTTAAAACTCCCGATAATGGTTTTTACCCCTAGTACTTATGACCGTGGCTATGGTCAACATATCATAAGTCCTAGTCAAGTTCTACCCGTTATTTCGTAATTAATTAGACTCACCCACATGACCCTTGGCTATGGTCAACATAATCATGTGACTATCCTAATTAATCGCATCATATGCTGAGTAGGAAAACATCACTTAGCTACCGTAAACTACGCCTTGGCTATAGTCAACATACGCAGCACGAATACTAAGTACTCTACTTCCTAAAATGACGGAGGGTCTGCGGATGGTTTTTATGAAAACCTTTAACGCTTTGAACTTGATATCGTTGTAGAATCGAGTGATTTTGAAAAGGAGTGTTTTGAGGCTTTTACTAGTTTTGCTAAAGAGGTCACTCCCGGTGAAGGGATCTCATCTCTTTCCTCATCGAATGAGGTGCAGGATATTTCATAAATACCACTATGCAAAGCAAAAAACTATAGAAGCAATCAAAAGACAAACCGAGTGGGTTGTAGCATCTGCCAGTTTCGCTAAAGAGGTCACTCCTGGTGAAGGGATCTCGGCTCTTTCCTTATCGAATAAGGTGCTGGATATTCTATAAGGAATACCGCTATGCAAAGCAAGAACTAGAGCTACCAGTTTTTAAACAAGTTTCTACAACATCTTTAAGTTTCTTTTATTTTATTAATCTCATTAATGAAGTCCCATCAATTATGCTTCCCAAGCATCACATAAGAAACGAAAGCATCAATATTTATTATATCTCATATATATAATATAAGCAATCGTCTCAACATATCAAGTGATCGCATCACAGAATATCAGCAGCAGAAGAATCACATATGAAATATTAGATATATTAGGAATTCCGTGTTTTATTTAAGCCAATAAAAAACGCGGATTCCATGGTCGCAATGAATAGCCAAACCCACATCCCTAGACCCCTACGAGAGCGGCAAGTAACCCCACCAATTCTAGAGTTAGGAGACCCGGTCTCTACTCCTTGAGATGGTCTCCCACTAGACCCTAGAATCCGGTTACTTGTGCTCCCCGCCCTGGGTCTATCCTAATGTAGAAAAGTAAATAATATACATCAATGGTGACATCATCCTCAACCCGGAAGTGCCCCAATAAAAGAATATTACATACAAGCTTTTACATGAATGAAAATGAAAAACTCTCATCTCACATAAAAAAAACCCGGCTATTCAAAACACGACGATCCAATATAACATATCACAGCAACACATAACATCACATGTCATCAACGTAAGTAAATATGCGTATCCCAATTGTCGTTGACGTATAGCAACGAAACCGGCGAGACACCACATATTACACTTACGGTCGCAGAAAAGAAAGTGAAAAACTACAACAATTGGAATCCGCAACCACCTTAGACGTCATAAACCCAATGTATCACATACTTTGGATTTCATGCCTAACCAAATGAATTCCTTAGACACCGCATGCCTAACAATTATAAACCCTGCATTTTAGCCTCGACATTGAAAACACTTTCCAATAGGAAGTCGAGCAATTCAACAAGATTCCCGACATCCATATCGAATGCTCGTCGGAAACTTTAGTAGACGGCCGCACCTCCGATGCCGTCGACAAAGTGCACTTAGGCAGAACACCACGGCCGCGAGCACCCGAACGGATGCTTTTGGCGACGGGGTTCTCCTACAGTCACTTGGTCGAGGCTATAGGGCATGGCTATCTAGTAAGGTTACCCGGCGAGTATCCGCGTACACTACGTAATTGCGACGGACTTTTGATCCACATCAAAATTCTGTGGCAACCGATGAATTGAGACTAGATTGCTAGATTTATAAAATTCAAACTAGTTATCATATAACTAATTATTGTGGATTCCAAATATTGTATCACAATCACAGAAAGCTAGGAGAAGTTTAAACAATTCGATCGAATCAACGAATTTCCAAATTTCCCAGAAAGCTCAACACTTAAGCACTGTTAAAAGTACCCATAACCATACCACAGTGCCCATGGACCAGCAGCTGAAGGTCCGTCCCAAGCCTCTCAAGTGGCATCGCGGAACTGCCGCCAAAACCATGTTTTGGCCGCGGTTCCGCGGTCACTTGGACGAGTTAGGGACTCGTTCTTCAGGTGGGTCCATGGAATTACCTGCATGATTTTTAGAGTATTTTTAACATGGAAAAATCCAAATTTTGGAAAAATTTCCAGAGAGGGGTCCAAAATTAGGTTTTTGGGGTTTGATCGGACTTCTAACATCGTCTAGACAACGCCTAATTCTCTAGCTTGGCTCTGATACCACTGTAGGGTTCCATAGGGCGGCAGCAAGGTTTCGGGAGGCATCGTCCATGCCGTTTTCAAATTTTTGCCGTTCTAAAGAACCCTAACCCTAGAATCTTAACTAGAGATTTAGACAATATAACATGCAAACAACTTTGCATACAAAGTGGAAGAGGAATACAACCTTTGTAGACCGGTCCTTCACTTCTAAATCTCCGTGTTGTAGTCCCTTCGCTCCAAGTAGTGAACTCCCGAACTCTAGCAAGGGTTCACATGAAGAAATGAAAAACCTTGCTCGAAGTCTTCGAGGCCGAAGATGATCTACGTCGAGTAGACTCAAGCTCATGCTACCTCTTCACTAATTTGTGAATTAGTGAAGCAAACATCCTAAACTAAATGGCTAATGGTAGAGGATGATAAAGTAGGAAATGGGCTCACTTTAGATTTAATTTTCTCACAATATTTTCTCACTTAAAAAAAAAAGCTAGCAATCTTTTTCTCATAATGAAGAAGAAGATGGAGATGGAGATGAGAATGAACTCATGAGGTGAGAATAGCAACAATGGGTGAGTTAGTGTCATACACTAACTCATGTAGAGATTAAACCATGGCTAATCAATAATGGTTAGGTTAATAAATATCTACAAGTAAAACAAAATTAGTGGACTTGGTCAATGGTTCCACAAACTTCTACAAGTTTCAACCATGTGACTTATTCCATCTAATTTTGATTAACCTTAAATAAATAAAACCCTACATTATATCAAGCATGGTGTGAGTCTCATACACCCATGTTGCATGTGGCATCAAGCATGACACAATCAAATGTACATTAATATATATCACATATATACATATGCACACAAGTGAGTAAAAGAAATGTTTAGTGAGCAATAGTTAATGTAACTTAATATATCAAATATATAATTATACATTAAATTATCAAATCAACACTTGATTTAATAATCTGGCTATATCACATACAACCGACTACTATCAAATGTAACAACCTATCGAATCAACACTTGATCCGATAACCCGACTATATCTCATATAACCGTCCGATATCACATATCGCGAGAATAGAATGCGGTATCACATACGCGCATTAATCTCGGTCCCGCACATATCACATATGTGCTCCTACTTCGTTTCGCATGAACCAGGAAACCTCTGTGTAAGACTCTAAAGACTCGTCAATACGCCGGCAGTAGGTGATGATCATATCAAACACCCGCAAGCCGCAAGCGGTCTGCTAAACGTAACGGCCACCCGGGTATTGAGCGATCAGAAGATCAACAAGCAAACCTGCTCATACTCCTGCGAATCCAATCAGTAACACTACCGTACAGTCCGGTCTCTTCGTCTGATATGTCGCATATCACAGCAGCGTGGGGGTGGTATAACGTCAGACCCCAATAGCCTGATAAGTCATGCCGATGCAAGGTCCATAACGGTTCGAGAAACTACTGATAACACTTACCAGTAAATCTCAGCAACTCTGGCCAGGGATTTCATGTTATGGCCAATCAAGCATAGCGCAACATCAACCTCCAATACCGGGAGAGACGAATCCCCTCCTATCGCTCATTGCCTCCATGTGACTCGGAAATGTACCCAAAGACCACCGTTTTGCACGACTTAGTAGAGCCGTGGTAGGGTGGAAATCAAAGCACAGTGGGAGACACACAAGACTCTATGATGATCTCGGGTCGACAAATTAACATGTACCAGTGTCACCAGAGAACTGCTATCTGACGATAGGTATAATACCATCGAGGAGTTCTCGGTGAGTCCGTTCAGTATACCCAGTCTCCACTGAGCACCCGTACTTTCTCTGATGTCAAACACCGATGGATGTAGGATCGTCCGTCGTCCATCATATGGGTCAAGAAGCGTATACGCTAGTCTACCCTGGAATATAGATGCCCTGTCTCGATGCACCCTCGACTAGGAACAATTATAGGGTGTACTTGTGGACTACCATTGGCCCCACTAGTATGATCTCCATCATAGTCCTGGTAGTCAAGTACACATTCTAAGGGCTTTATCAACATGTGAGAGCAAGACAGCATCACTTATACAAGTCAACATGTTTAGACAAAGAGCAACCAGATAGCATACTATCATGTCGAGCAAGAAAGTCCTCCCTATATATGTCCAAGCATCCATTATAATATACATCTCATATACAATAATGGCCTCTAGGGCATACATATAACTAACACAAAGCCCCCGCCGTCTCAGGTCCAAATTCCACCGTCGCGGATGTTGAAATCCGTAAGACATGGGAAATGGACAGTGCGAGAGCCAAGTGCCTCGTGTTGGCCTCAATGGATAATGAACACCAGAGGCGGCACGAGAAGATGGACTTAGCTTCCATCTTCCTTTATACCAAACATTTATATAGAAAGCAATCTCGTATCGCAAAATATGAGATCTCGAAGAAATTGTTTCAGGCGAGATTGGCTGTTGGGTCATCTGTAGGGGACCACGTCCTTAAGATGATTGTTAGGAATATGTATGCCCTAGAGCCCATTATTGTATGATATAGTGGATGTTTGGACATATATATAGAGGACTTTCTTGCTCGATATGATAGTATGCTATCTGGTTACTATTTATCTTAACATGTAGACTGGTATTCTAATACTGTCTATCGCTTACATGTTGATAAAGCCCTTAGGGTGTTTTCTTGACTACCAGGACTATGATGGAGATCATACTGCCGTGACTTGTGTAGTATACAAGCACATCCTACAATTGTTCCTAGTCGAAGGTATATAGAGACAGGGAATCGATATTACCAGAGTAGACTAGTGTGTACGTTTCTTGACCCTGTATGGAGGCGATGGTTGGTCCCATAGCCTTTGGTGTTTAACATCAAAGATTGTACAAAAGTGCTCATTAGAGAATGGGTACACCGAACAGGACTCGCCGAGGACTCCTAGTTGATAGTATACCTATCGGCAGATAGCAGTCCTCTGGTGACACTGGTACAGGTTAGTCTGTAAACCCGAGATCGTCATAGAGTCTTGTGTGGCTCCCACTGTGCTTTGATTTCCTCCCTACCACGGCTCAAAGGAGTCTTGCAAACAGGTGGATTTTGAGTACAGTCCTAAGTCACATGAAGGCAATAAGCGATAGGAGGGGTTTCGTCTCTCCTGGTATTGGGGGTTGATGTTACGCTATGCTCCCTGTCCAGGACTGCTGCTGAGATTTACTGATAAGAGTTATCAGTAGTTTCTCGAACCGTTATAGGCCATACATCGGCATGACTTATCACGTTACTGGGGTCTGACGATTCCACCCCTAGACACGATATGCGACATATCAGACGAAGAGACCGAACTGTACAGTAAGTGTTACTAATAGACTTCATGGAGAGTATAGAAAAGCTTGCTTGTTGATCTTCATATCGCTCAATACCTGGTTAGCCGTTACATCCAGCTAGTACCGCTGACGGCTTGTGGGTGACTGATGTGATCATCACCTACTGCTGGCATATTGACGAGTCTTTAAAGTCTCACACAGAAGTTTCCTGGTTCAAGAAAAATGAAGTAGGACACATATGATGATATGTGCGGGGGGCCTGATTAAATACGAGTATGTGATACCGTATTATAATATGGCAGTTATCTGATGTCGGTCAGGTTATATATGATATAACCGGATTATCGAATCAAGTGTTGATTTGATAATGTGATATACAGATAAATGATATTAGTCGGTTATATGTGATATAACCGGATTATTAAATCAAGTGTTGATTTAATAATGTGATATATATTATATTTGATATAATTATATCTTAACTAATATTATTAGCTCACTTAATATTTTCATATATGTATTAATATATATATATATATGAAGCATGGCATGCATTTCTATTTTTGGAAAATAAAAAAAGAGGTGGAAAATGAGGAGGAATGGTGAGGCATGAGCTTTATTATTTGTTTATTACTCTTGACTCACTATTCAAGCATGGTTGCAATTTTATATTGCAATTTACTCCATGCTTGAATGAGTGAGGGTCAAGGGGATAGTCATACTCACTTCATTCTTCACTTGTGTTATTTTCTTGTGTTGCTCTCTTGAGCTCTCTACCTCTTCTTCTTCCTCCTCTTCATGCATCAAAACTCCAACCCCTCATATATGATGTGAACCATGAAGTTTTGAACAAACTAGTGAGCTAAACCAATCCCTACTTCACCATCCTACACTTGATTAGCAATCAAGTGTAGTGTGTTGCCTTCACTAAAGATAGTTTAGTAAAGAGATAGCTTGATCTAGAAGAACTTCGGGTGGATCGTCTTCGGCATGAAGATCACGAACGAGGCTCGTTCAAACTCGAAGAAGAGCCTAGTGGAGTCGCGTGGACTACAACCCGAAGCTTTAGAAGAGAAGGACACGGTCATCAAAGGTTGTATTCTCTTTCCTTCTCTTTAGTTTTATGATATCATCATATGAAACCCTAATCTTCTAGTTAGATCTTGGTTAGTCTAGCTTAGCACCTAGAAAAATTTAAATTTGGCATGTTTGATGCTACTAGAACCTCATGGTGGTGCTAGGGTAGACTTTCATGGTATCAGAGGTACTAGGCATTGGATGTTGACCTATAGGGGGTTCTCACAGTATGACAGTGTGGCGAAGCATAGGCTCTTACCCCCAGGGTGTCCCGAGACCGGAAGGTGTTACGGCGGGTTCTAGTCCTCGCGAGGGGGCATGCGTAAAAAGTAGCTGCTGAGGGACCTGTATGTGCCATGGTGACCCCATTGGATGGGGTGGCTGCCTGACTTTCAAGGTATCAGAGCCAAGCAAGAACATTTGGGTTGGCCTTTACAGTGTTAAAGTGTTCGATTGAATTTTCA
Organism: Agapanthus africanus; assembly: GCA_030015575.1. Classification (NCBI taxonomy): domain Eukaryota; kingdom Viridiplantae; phylum Streptophyta; class Magnoliopsida; order Asparagales; family Amaryllidaceae; genus Agapanthus; species Agapanthus africanus. The sequence continues at coordinate 820,678,043 of CM057338.1, read as the reverse complement.
AAACCCGCAAAATATCTAGTTTCTATCGATTTTTCAAAAGTTGGAATTTTGGTGATTAAATATGAAGAAAATCGTGCAGGCTTTTCTGTGGAGCCCCATGAAATTTGAAGCTCTAACTCTAACATAGTGCCGCGAAACCGCGGCCTAAACCCTAGTTTGGCCGCGGTTCCGCCTCCGTTTTGTGGTGTTTTGGGCTCTTTTTTCATGTGCTGCTCCATAGTTATATTTGGCACTTTCTGGATGTTTTTAATGATACTTAAGTTGTTGAGTCTCTGGATTTTGTGGGTGTTAGTTAAATCGATCGAAATGTTTAGCGTTGTATAGATTATGATGATATGTGATACAATTGTTAGAATCCGGAATAATTAGTTTTGTGAAAACTAGTTAGTAAATTGTAAATCTAGCCGTTTAGTCTCATTTGATCGATTGCCACGGAGTTTTGATTCGGATCAAAACTCTGTCGCAATTACGTATAGTACGCGATCAATTAGTCAGGAATCTTGTTGAATTATCCGACAGTTTATTGAAAAGAGTTTTCAATTTGAGACTAAAATACAAGATTTATACGTTAGGCATGAAATTCGGAATATGAGATATTCCGAGTTTATGATGTCTAAGGAAATACGGATTCTAATTATTATAGTTTTTCATTTCTTTTCTGTGACCATAAGTGTAATATGTGGGGTAACCCGAATCTCATTGCTATATGTCAACGAAATTCGGGATACGCGTATTTACTTACGTTGATGACATGAGATGTTATGTGTTGCTGTGATATGTTATATTGGATCGTCGTGAATGAATAGTCGGGGGTTTTATGTGAGATGAGAGTTTTTTTAATTTTCATTCATATAAAATCTGTATGTAATATTCTTGTATTGGGGTACTTCCGGGTTGAGGATGATATCACCATTGATGTATATTATTTACTTTTCCGCATTAGGATAGACCCAAGGCGGGGAGCACAAGTAACCGAGTTCTAGAGTCCAGTGGAAGACCATCTCAAGGAGTTGAGACTGGATCTCCTAACTCTAGAATTGGTAGGGTTACTTGCCTCTCTCGTAGGGGTCTAGGGATGTGGGTTTGGCTATTCATCATGACTGTGGAATCCGTGTTTTACATTACTGGCTAAATTTAAAACACGGACATCCTAGTATATCCAATATTTCATATGTTGCTTCTGCTGCTAGGTTCTGTGATGTGATCATATAACTGCGTGAGACGAATGTTGTATTATATATATGATATATAATAAACGTTGCTTATGTTTTGCACCCACGGTAGTCCAACCCCCGCTCTACCGTTAGTTAAGTAACCTAACGGTGCATGACGGGGCCCAGTGGCGAATGCGGATGGCATAAGCGTACGTTCTATTTTCGTTTCATTTTCTGTAATGTTTAGGAAACATTAAATGATGGGACTTCATTAATGAGATTAATGAAAAGAAAATAAACCTAAAGATATTGTAGAATCAAAAGTTTTTAAAAAGGTAGCTGTAGTTCTTGCTTTGCACAGTGGTATTCCTTGATGGATATCCAGCACCTCATTCAATGAGAAAAGAGCCGAGATCCCTTCACCGGGAGTGACCTCTTTAGCAAAACTAGCAAATGCTACAACCCACTTGGTTTATCATTATAGCTTCTGTAGTTCTTGCTTTGCACAGTGGTATTCCTTGTTGGATATCCAGCACCTCATTCGATGAAGAAAAAGCCGAGATCCCTTCACCGTGACCTCTTTAAGAAAAGCTATTCGGTTTGTTTTTGAAAACTACTCGATTTTAAAAGTGGAGCTTAAACCACTCCTTTTCAAAATCACTAGATTCTACAACGATATCAAGTTCATTACGTTAAAGGTTTTCTTAAAAACCATTCGTAGCCCTCCGTCATTTCAAATAAGTGCTATTTAGTATCTGTGCTACGTTTGTTGACTGTGTTAAGGTGTAGTGTGCGTGTAAGTCTACGGTAGCACCCTGGCCGTCAATCTGACGCCAAATGCGGAACAAAAACTTTTATAACTGGCGCTATCGCATACTATAACCCGGATCTGCCATTAACGCTAAACTAACAAACTGTAAAGAGGGTAGAAAGGTTATACCGAACGATCCGAGTTCTTCGTTCTTTAACCATCATCCCACGCTCCGTTGCGGCTGCTCCGATCTCGTCGATCTCCGATCTCCTCGTCCAGGTGGCACCACGTCATCGGATCTTTAAACGGGCTCCCGCCTCTAACCCGAGGCAACTCGGTCATCAAGTTTGCTAAAAGAGATGACCAAGAATGATGTAGAGAATGAGTAGAACACTTTCTCTCACTTCGTCCAAAGCCATGGACGAACGGTTAATGAAGTTGCCATTTGAATCGGGTAATGGAAAATGAGCTATGAAATTTCCATACACTAAAACTATCATCCTTTTTCCAAATGAAATTCATCTCTATCCTCACAAGAAGGGCCGGCCACAATATGTAGGTGGGGGGTGAGTGTAGGAGCAAGAAAGGTGACCACAAGCAAAGCTTCTCACAAAAGATCAAGAAGAAATATCTTAGAAAGAACAAGAAACATTAATGCAAAAGAATGAGTCACATAATACACCGCATCAACTCATTAAAGCAAACAATGAGTCACTAACCTAGTCACCTCTTCTAGAACCTTCCACACTCATGACTCACCTCATGATGAAAAGATAAATCCGTACTTAACCGAATGTTAAATACGGGTGATAGAAAACAGGAAACTGGCAACTTCCAAAAGCGATCCCGAAACGAATTTCAGGATAACCCCGTAACAGTATAAACATACACGCATTTGTATTACGACCGAATACAAATGCAACTGAGACAAAGATATTATATCTACACAGTATAATACTCGGATCCGGCTTAAACCAAAGCCCACCAGTATTATCTGCCCGAAATACGACACGTGCATAAACGCACGTGCATTTTCCGAACCCTGCCATAAAACCATACGGCCTCTACAACGTTTCTCCCGAACTTGGGAAACTATTTGTGGGGGACTCTAATGACTCGTCAGTACCGTAGCAGTGGGTTTAACCACAAGCCATCAGCGGCACTAGCTGTGCGTAACGGCTGCCCATGTACTGAGCTCAAGGGAAGCCGATGAGCGAACTCATCCTGAAACCCTATTGAGCCTAACAGTGACAATGTATATACAGTCCGGTCCGTTCATCTATGAGTACCGCATATCGGGACTAGGGGGCTGGTAACGTCAGACCCCCAAAAGCGGTATAAGTCGTGTCGGAGACAAGCCCTGAACACCCTGAGAAACTACCGGAGTACCTACCAGTAATTCTCACCTGCCTTGGCCAAGGACTTGGTGTAATGGCTTTCCTAGACACAGCGCGATCTCCACCCCCAATACCGGGAGAGACGAATCCCCTGCCGATCCGCTCACTTGCCTCCATATGGCTCGGGACTGTACCTAAAAACTACCTGTTTGCACGACTCATTTGACCCGTGGTAGGGTAGAAATCAAAGCACAGTGGGAACTCACATGAGACAAATGACGACCTCAGGTCGATGAACTAACCTGTACACATGTCACCAGGGAACTGCTATCTGACGATATGTATAATACCAACTAGCAGGTTCCCGGCGAGTCCTGTCCGGTGTACTCATAACCCAATGAGCACCTGTATACATCTTAGGTGATCCAACTGACACCAGTGGCTTGTGAGACCGGCCACCGCCCCTCGTTGGGGTCTCGACTGTATACACTAGTCTACTCCGGAGTATCGATGCCCTGTCTCGAAACTCCCACCATTAGGGACCACTATTAAGGATGTGCTTATGGACTACCCAACTCTCACGTATATGATCTCCCTCATACTGTTGGTAGTCAAGCAAGATCCTAAGGGATCTATCAACGTGTAACATGTGATCAGTCACCCGAACCTATACACGACTGATAAAGGTAAACCAGATAGCAAACTATCATCTCGAGTAAGACTGTCCTACCGGTATAGGTCCTCCGCAATCATTGCAATCACGTGCCTGCGATCCAATAATTGACTTTGAGAGTACTATATCCAACAGTGCGGTAGCTAATTAGTGCTTATCTGCGACCATATGATGCGATTGGATTAGGATAGTCGTACGGCTTTGTTGACTATGTTAAGGGTCGTACGGGTGGGTTTAATTCATTCAAGAAATGACGGGTTGAACTTGGCTAGCGCTTATGATTTGTTGACTAACTTAAGGTCATAAGTGGCTAGGGGTAATAACAATTATTGGGAATTTCAAGTGTTGAAATTTGCAATGAGATTGCATACTTTCTATATGATAGTTGGATCCCGATACCCACTGCGAGTAAGAGTTACTCCTGGGAGAGTTTTGCACTTTACAATTAGCTAATCCAGTAGGTGTCTAGAAAGGTGTCAACAGGGTTATGCCTCTAGTGAAACGAGATTTATTTTAATTAGGTCCGTGTGAAAGCATAGGGAACGTCCCTCGGAGTACCGACACTGGCTTGGCTGACCAGTTAGCGAACTTGTAGAATGTAATTAATCCCGGCTAATCTTACCTTTTAGGGTTTGAAGGAAGATTTGATAAAAACGGTGGGAGCCATCCTGATTAGATAAGATAATAACCAATCTAATCTTGCAAGATCGCATGCAAAGTGATTATCCTCCTCTCTCTCCTGGTAGCGACCAATGACACGCCTTAATCAAGATAATAATATGGATGTATTGACCGAACCTACTTATTATACTGGGCTAGGTTCCGCTCTATCTTATGACTGTCATAAGTCTGAGTAAGGAATAGGGGAATATCAGGATTCCCATACAACCCGATCGAAGAAAAAGCATGTTGATGCATCGTCTTCGAGTGTGTTCATAACCGAGAACTGTTTCTCAGTTTACTCTACGTCCTAGGTATTAGATACCGGATCAGGATCCCGCGTATGTAATTTGTTACATGGGCTAAAGAAAGGTAGAGAACTGGGAAAGGGTGATATGTCTCTAATAGTAGGGAATGGTGCAATTGTTGCAGCCAAAGCAGTTGGCAAATATCACCTTGTATTAAGTAGTAATACATTGATTCTAAAAACGATTGTTATTACGTACTCTCGATGATGTGCAATATCATATTCATCTCTTTATTTGGATAAAGAAAGATATAACTTTGCATTAGAGACAAATGTTATGAACATTTTCCTAAATCAAGTGTTGATTGGGTTTGGTACGTTGTGTAACGGTATATACGTTCTGAATCAAACCACGGTTCTAAGCATACAGAACACACACAAGAGGAAAAGTTCAGAAATGAACGAAGCCTTCTTGTGGCACTGTAGACTAGGTCATATCAATATGACAAGGCTAGATAAGTTGCATAAAGATGCATATTTGAATCCGTTCGAATTTTGTAACGCTTTAAAAATCGTTTAGGTTAATTGTATGATAATTAGTAGTACAACGCGTGTTTTCTGTAAAACCTAGTTATAATTATTTTTCCACATAAACATAAATATACCTATTTTAATTATGTAATTGCTTATGAATAGGTATTTAATTAGTTACTTATTTAATTGCTGGTTTACTTAATTATTTTCCTTATTTATTAACTGATAAATATTGTTTTAAACATACACATACACATACACATTAAATTAGTATTAATTATTAATTAGTATAGATTAATACTTGTTAGTGCACGACATAACTAAAACCCTTTTTGTAACATGCTCACTTTCAAAAATCAAGATGGTTCTAGTTTTTTTTTTATATAAAAAAGATAAAGAGTTAATAAAAGATAAATAAAATAAAGAAAAGAAAAGAGGTATGGTGCCATTTTTAATTGTGGTATGGTGTGTGTGTGTGTGGAGGTATGGTAACCTCACCCCCACTCTCTCTCCCCCTCCTCCTCAAACCGCAGCCCCTCATCCCCTTTCTCTTTCTTTTTCTTTGCTAAAAAACTTCACTACCTCACTCAAATCTCCTCAAAATCAACACTAATTTCTACTAAAATCATCTCAAAAATTCTATTTTCCAAACTAAGCAAGGTTCTTTGTGTCACGACCCGAAAGTACGGAACGTGACCGGCACTTAGATTACGAAGCGTCTAGAGGCGCCATGTAACCTAAGTAAGCCGAAGCCCAGAAATCTAAACCATGAAAAAGAAGAAGAAACAGTAAAAGAAAACAAGTATAAAATCATCAGCAAATTTTACCAAAAATTTCGGCAGAGTCTCCTCTGTAAAAACTGGCCCCCAAACGGGTACAACAAGTATAATATACATAAACAATAAAAAGCATCCCCAAACGGGAGCTAGCATCAACGCCAGCAGGCGGAAACAACCACAGCAAGCACAATAATATACAACGCCAATAGGCGAGGCTCAAAACTCAAAAGAAAACAAAACCACCAGATCTGAATAATACATGCGCGACTCTAAGGTCGGAATAAAAGACTGGTCCTATAAACTTATCAAGTAATAAAAATATGGTTGATGGAGCTTACTAGATACAAATGAATGAATAAAAGTACAATGGTGGTTCGGATACAAGTGAACCAACCTACCGTGCAAATCACCGTGAAGAAAAGATGTGCCAACAAGCTGCCACGGAAACCTGTACATCGAACCTGTAAAGAATTTGGCACAACGGGGGTGAGTTGCCAACTCGTGAGTAGAAGACATCTACGAAAAGAAATCGAATGCACGACGCTATCCTAGGTCATAATAATACACTACTATATCCCAAACATCTAGTAATAGCAGGGTAATACTACGTGTAAGTGCAACTACTTCGTGTCGTGTCAGTACCTCATATAATACTATGTCATATGAATGAAATGCATGCACCATGAATGTAAAGTAACAAATCCTGAAATCCAGATATATATGTATAAGAAATCTTTAGCTGTTATCATAGTAGAATGTGTATAAGAATCTGAAATCTCAATAATGAAATCCATGGAAATCCGTGTCAAACATCGACACAACACATGTAATCTCAAGTCTCAATATCTCGGGCTCCGTCAGTCCGGATCGGCCCATATCATCAAATCTCACGACAACGGTCGGTATCCTCCGGATATCCGCCGCGCCAGACATCACCGGTAGGTAGCCTTCCCCTGCCAGGCTCATCGTCTACAACTCGATCTTCTTGCCCCGGGGTACCATACCGGGCCCACCATGTACCCGAGACGGTTCATCCACTCCTCGAATCGGGTCTCGAAATCCAACAGAAAACATGAAATCTCATGGTGGACGACACATACGTCACGAGAAAACCGCATCTTATTTTAAAAAGAGAAGAGGAGAGAGAGAGAAGTTTTATATAATTTTGCGGTTTTCCCCAAAAATCCAGAAATCTCATAGAAATCCAAATCTCAAAATCATGAGTAAGCATATGATAAGTGTCGGCATATGCCCATACTACTGCATGATAACATGAAAATATGAATGCATGAATGTCTAAGCAATAAATATCATGTCTGTACTAATGTCAGAGAATAATCACAATATTATAGCGGTCTAGTTGTTAACTGATTCTATCCATAAAAGTCAATATGATCTAAAGTGTACGTGACATAGCAATTACCGATGATGATGTGTGTGAGCTGGCAAATAAGTGTGCGTGGAATATGCGCATCATCGGTAATAGTGCTGGTGTCCTAACAGGTAAAGTTTATACTGATTATAGCAACATATAAAAGAACATGCACCATAATAATTACAGTATGAATGTAAATACAGATGTGCATTATCCACTCCTCTGCGAGATACGAGTACAACTACCACTATGTGAGTCGAACCTAAACCAGTGTCCATCTAACATCCTAAGGAACTAAACCTAATAGACTAGTCAGTAAGAAACTAGAGTTTACCTAAGGTCTGAATCAATATCTCTAATAGTCGGCGATCCCGCCTCAATAGCGTCACGTACGTAGTACGGCTTCCTCGAATCAAGAGTGCGGATCAATCGTCAAATCTAAACCTCGGACGGTAAAATCCATCGTACGGCATCCCAATATCGGGGTACGGTCAAGTATCTCCTAGGTGTCTCCTCATTCGTATAATGTCATCATCAGCACATCTCATGATCAAGGTGTTAAACTGTGATCGCATACATCAATCATATATCATTGCCATCATGATAAGAATCATTAGTTTATCCTCAGAAATATCATGTCATATGTATCATATTGTGACTAGGTCATACTTATATGATATCGGCATCAGGTCACACCAATATAATGTCGTAATCAAGTTATACATATATCATATCGTGATCAGTCACAAGTTACAGTCCGGGTACTATTCTAGCGTCCCATGTACATCAATATCACCACCACTCTTTATAATTTATATATTCATGTTCATTATCTCATTCTCTAATGATCCGCTAACACTTTAATACGACTGTATAGTCAAGAATCACGGCATCAAGCCCAGTTATATTGTTTCATCATGCCTCAAATATCATATCACATCAATGAATCCCATATACGTGTTGTATATATATATACACCTATACCTAGTTTTATATACATATACACATATACGTATACTCCATGTCGAGTTTTAGTGTGTGCGTGTGTGTTTCTATCAGAAACCTACGAACATTTCCAAAGTATTCATCCTCAGGTATGGTTTTCCTAAATGAGTCTAGTCCCGCCTAGGGTCATTACTAGGGTCCTGCTCAGTAAGAATCTAGGGTCACATCGGGTTTCCTAATGTCAATAAGTACTATTCCTATTCTACGTTACGGGGGTGCTAAACGCCATCCACCCGACTTCCCCCCGTAGATATGCATCTACTCACCTGGTCCATGTCTGCCGACGACGGTGTCGCCATCCTCCTCTTCATCGCCCGCAGTCCACTTGAAGGGTACCTAAACGCAAACATATAAATATTATCGTAAACTGAATCACATACGAAAGTCAAATGATTTAAAGGAGCAAGCATAGGTTAAAACCTATGTCCCGTCCACGCAAAAGAACCAAATACCGCTCGATATCGGCGTACAAACTCCGATGGATCGAGATAACATCATCAAACAACTTGTAGTTTTAAAACACATTACTTATACCATAAAACACGATTAAATCCATCGAAACCCTAAAATCCATCAAACCGTCCAATTTCGTAAAACCCGAAATTGCCAATTTACCGTTTTTCATCAAAACTTGACATTTAAATGAAACCAATAGTTATAAAACTCATTATATAGCATAACTAGACTATACAAACCGTTACTATATTTTTATTACACAAATTTATATTGATTTGAAATTTCTAGTTTGCAACATTTAACAATTTTCAACATTTTTCAAGCAAAGCACCACAATTCCACCACAAAACATGATTTGCATGAATTAATGTATTAAACCACAATTCATAATGATAATGATTCAATGAAAGCATAAATTATATTTTTAATCACATTTATTTAGAAATTCCTAAAATCTAGTTTACAAAATAATAGCATTTTATTACTATTTTTCCAATTATCAAAGTAATCTAGTGATCAAACTAAGTTTTTCATTCAATTAATGTGCTAATATTCTCATTAAAACTACCATCTAATGATAGCAACTTAAATTGGAATTTTATATTACCCACAAACACATTTTAGAAAAATCTAGTTAGCTAATTTCCTTATTTAAACAATTTTAAATGAAAATTTTACAATTTAACAACCATGCAATATTTTCCAATTCTAAAAGTGTTAAACTAACTATTATAACCCTAATTAATTATTAAAAACCCTAACTTGAATTTACAACCCTAACTTGCATTTTTTTTTTAAAAAACATAGAATTAATTCATTAAATCTAATTAAGCTTAAATGATCATCTAATAACAATAAATCAAAAGAAAGAAAATTATACCTCCAAAATGTGAAGTCCAAACAAGAAATGAGCCTCCAAAATACATGCTTTCCCACTCCAAAATCCATATAAAAAAGGGTAGAGAATAAAGGGTATGAAGAGATTAGGATTTTGTGTATTTTTTGTTGAATTTTTGATGGATTTTGATGGATTTTTGTGCAAAAATGAGGTGGGAAATGGGGGGGGCAGCCATGGGGGGTTGTGGCCGGCCTTGAGGGAGTGAGGGAGAGAAAGAAATGATTAAGGAAAAGTGTAGAAGTTTCAAGAGGAGAAATATCACTTAAAGGTCTTTTCATGGTTTATTTAATTATTTATTTATTTGTTTACTATAGCAATTCAAGAAAGCTCTAGAAAATAGGAAAAATTTGCAAATAAATTTTGCATGATACACACTAATTTCTAACATGCCATGGTTCATTTTTACAAATTAAAACCATTTAAATTTGTAATTTACACTAATTTAGTGTAAAAATAAAGCTTATGTTAATATTTAAAATAATTAATTTAGGAAAAATATTTTATTAAACTAAAAATTTATAAGTGGCTAAATAAACACCATTTACTAGTAATTTCATAATTAAAATAGATATATTAAAAATTATAATGAAAACAATCACGGTTTGGTTTTACGAAAAATACATTTTACTTTACCGAAAATCCTAAAATTCACTTAAACACTTTTATTCATTTAATTATTTATTTAATTATTTATTTAATTATTTTTAAAACGTTACAATCTTCTCCCCTTTAAGAAATTCGGTCCCCGAATTTAAATTAAAACTCCCCTTCCAAATACTAAAACATTTAGCAGAACACTCAAATCGTCGGGGCTCTGAAATTATCAATACATAACAAAATCAACTCCGTCAAGCATGACGCAATCATCGGAGTTATGGCGATAATAAAATATCATAACTCAATGTGAAAACCATCATAATATACATCAATCTATAACTTATATATAGTCTGCATCCTAGTAAAATCGCCGAATCATCATAATAAAGAAGCATACAAATACCCCTCTTGAAAATCGCCTGCAATGCACGTGTCACGGCATAAGTAGCGAACGTTTAAATTTTTTAAAAAAATAACTATATATATATATCTTTTATTTAACATACACGTCCCGCCTGGTTACTAAATCAAATAATAATGATTATGAAAACATACTGCTCAAACTAAAATCAATCCCAATCACATCAATAAAATGTCATGTGCGTCCGGTGCGCACTGAAATCGAAACCAAATGCAGAAACCATGAATACCCATAAAACAAAACTAAGTGCAACAGGTGTGCACCAAAAACATCTATCAAGTGCAACGGGCGTGCACGACTCAAAATCAGGTGCATCTAATCTGCAAAAAACCCCGATTTAGTGCATCTGGTGTACACAAAATCGCATCAAGTGCGCCAAGTATGCGCAAGAATCCTAATCAGGTGCACATGGAGCACGAAAACATACATCGAATATCAGACTCGAATCACAGTACGAAAATGGATAAAAACTAGGTCGAAGCATATATCAAAATCATGTGTAACCCATATGCACGAAATCAAATCAAAATCTCAAAATATATAAAACCAAATCAAGTGTACTGGGTGCGTACTAAACCACATCAATACAACTGATATATGAAACACAGATAGAATGAAGGTACACACAGGAAATACCAATCGTAGAACAAAGTCCTCAAAATACAAAAATCCAATCAACGAAAATAGGAAATTCAAATCACTAAATCACAATCGTAAACACTATCGTCAATGTGCGCCTCTTTCCTCTGATGTCGACTGCTTCGAACTCGTTCTTTCATAGGTGTGCTGACTGTGCTACCAACGGCAATACTCATGTCTAGAGTCTCCCACGTAGTCGATCCCTTCACCTGATATCCGGACTACATTAAACTTTTCGATCGATCCATCAAAATCCCATAATTCCCCGAGAGCTCAACACTCAAGTACAGTTTAAAAATATCCGGTACATACCCCAGCATCGATGATCCAGCTGTAGAAGGGCAAACCCAAGCCTCACTAATGACACTGCGAAACTGCCGTAAACCCTAAGGTTCAAGGGCGTTCTCGTGGTCATTATGTCGAGTTAGGGTTTCATTCTTCTAGAGGGTCCATCGAAATACCTGCATGTTCTTCCGAATACTTTAAACTTAGGAAAATGGTTTTCTGATAATCGTTCGAACCCTTTAACTTCATCCGGACGGCATGTGAATACCCTTCGTCCGCACGCTAAGCAATGCTTCAATCCTCAAGAACAACCAATACTCTAATGGTTATCGCATTCGAGCCGCAGCTTCCTCTACCCGTGCGCACGTGGTAACAGAAACCACCATCCGACATTGACGAAGATAGATCAAAAGAACGAATGGAATACGGTGCAAACAATGTAAATCCTAGGGCTCCTTAAGCAGAGTAGCGTATCATAAGTATGCCGCGGACCATACCCACGGTACGTTACTCTACCTAAATCGCCTACTCCATCAACCAAGGGTCACCTAGACTTATACAAGATTAAACCTAGCGCTCTGATACCAACTTTGTCATGACCCGAAAGTACGGAACGTGACCGGCACTTAGATTACGAAGCGTCTAGAGGCGCCACGTAACCTAAGTAAGCCGAAGCCCAGAAATCTAAACCATGAAAAAGAAGAAGAAACAGTAAAAGAAAACAAGTATAAAATCATCAGCAAATTTTACCAAAAATTTCGGCAGAGTCTCCTCTGTAAAAACTGGCCCCCAAACGGGTACAACAAGTATAATATACATAAACAATAAAAAGCATCCCCAAACGGGAGCAAGCATCAACGCCAACAGGCGGAAACAATCACAGCAAGCACAATAATATACAACGCCAATAGGCGAGGCTCAAAACTCAAAAGAAAACAAAACCACCAGATCTGAATAATACATGCGCGACTCTAAGGTCGGAATAAAAGACTGGTCCTATAAACTTATCAAGTAATAAAAATATGGTTGATGGAGCTTACTAGATACAAATGAATGAATAAAAGTAAAATGGTGGTTCGGATACAAGTGAACCAACCTACCGTGCAAATCACCCTGAAGAAAAGATGTGCCAACAAGCTGCCACGGAAACCTGTACATCGAACCTGTAAAGAATTTGGCACAACGGGGGTGAGTTGCCAACTCGTGAGTAGAAGACATCTACGAAAAGAAATCGAATGCACGACGCTATCCTAGGTCATAATAATACACTACTATATCCCAAACATCTAGTAATAGCAGGGTAATACTACGTGTAAGTGCAACTACTTCGTGTCGTGTCAGTACCTCATATAATACTATGTCATATGAATGAAATGCATGCACCATGAATGTAAAGTAACAAATCCTGAAATCCAGATATATATGTATAAGAAATCTTTAGCTGTTATCATAGTAGAATGTGTATAAGAATCTGAAATCTCAATAATGAAATCCATGGAAATCCGTGTCAAACATCGACACAACACATGTAATCTCAAGTCTCAATATCTCGGGCTCCGTCAGTCCGGATCGGCCCATATCATCAAATCTCACGACAACGGTCGGTATCCTCCGGATATCCGCCGCGCCAGACATCACCGGTAGGTAGCCTTCCCCTGCCAGGCTCATCGTCTACAACTCGATCTTCTTGCCCCGGGGTACCATACCGGGCCCACCATGTACCCGAGACGGTTCATCCACTCCTCGAATCGGGTCTCGAAATCCAACAGAAAACATGAAATCTCATGGTGGACGACACATACGTCACGAGAAAACCGCATCTTATTTTAAAAAGAGAAGAGGAGAGAGAGAGAAGTTTTATATATTTTTGCGGTTTTCCCCAAAAATCCAGAAATCTCATAGAAATCCAAATCTCAAAATCATGAGTAAGCATATGATAAGTGTCGGCATATGCCCATACTACTGCATGATAACATGAAAATATGAATGCATGAATGTCTAAGCAATAAATATCATGTCTGTACTAATGTCAGAGAATAATCACAATATTATAGCGGTCTAGTTGTTAACTGATTCTATCCATAAAAGTCAATATGATCTAAAGTGTACGTGACATAGCAATTACCGATGATGATGTGTGTGAGCTGGCAAATAAGTGTGCGTGGAATATGCGCATCATCGGTAATAGTGCTGGTGTCCTAACAGGTAAAGTTTATACTGATTATAGCAACATATAAAAGAACATGCACCATAATAATTACAGTATGAATGTAAATACAAATGTGCATTATCCACTCCTCTGCGAGATACGAGTACAACTACCACTATGTGAGTCGAACCTAAACCAGTGTCCATCTAACATCCTAAGGAACTAAACCTAATAGACTAGTCAGTAAGAAACTAGAGTTTACCTAAGGTCTGAATCAATATCTCTAATAGTCGGCGATCCCGCCTCAATAGCGTCACGTACGTAGTACGGCTTCCTCGAATCAGGAGTGCGGATCAATCGTCAAATCTAAACCTCGGACGGTAAAATCCATCGTACGGCATCCCAATATCGGGGTACGGTCAAGTATCTCCTAGGTGTCTCCTCATTCGTATAATGTCATCATCAGCACATCTCATGATCAAGGTGTTAAACTGTGATCGCATACATCAATCATATATCATTGCCATCATGATAAGCATCATTAGTTTATCCTCAGAAATATCATGTCATATGTATCATATTGTGACTAGGTCATACTTATATGATATCGGCATCAGGTCACACCAATATAATGTCGTAATCAAGTTATACATATATCATATCGTGATCAGTCACAAGTTACAGTCCGGGTACTATTCTAGCATCCCATGTACATCAATATCACCACCACTCTTTATAATTTATATATTCATGTTCATTATCTCATTCTCTAATGATCCGCTAACACTTTAATACGACTGTATAGTCAAGAATCACGGCATCAAGCCCAGTTATACTGTTTCATCATGCCTCAAATATCATATCACATCAATGAATCCCATATACGTGTTGTATATATATATACACCTATACCTAGTTTTATATACATATACACATATACGTATACTCCATGTCGAGTTTTAGTGTGTGCGTGTGTGTTTCTATCAGAAACCTACGAACCTTTCCCAAAGTATTCATCCTCAGGTATGGTTTTCCTAAATCAGTATAGTCCCGCCAAGGGTCATTACTAGGGTCCTTCTCAGTAAGAATCTAGGGTCACATCGGGTTTCCTAATGTCAATAAGTACTATTCCTATTCTACGTTACGGGGGTGCTAAACGCCATCCACCCGACTTCCCCCCGTAGATATGCATCTACTCACCTGGTCCATGTCTGCCGACGACGGTGTCGCCATCCTCCTCTTCATCGCCCGCAGTCCACTTGAAGGGTACCTAAACGCAAACATATAAATATTATCGTAAACTGAATCACATACGAAAGTCAAATGATTTAAAGGAGCAAGCATAGGTTAAAACCTATGTCCCGTCCACGCAAAAGAACCAAATACCGCTCGATATCGGCGTACAAACTCCGATGGATCGAGATAACATCATCAAACAACTTGTAGTTTTAAAACACATTACTTATACCATAAAACACGATTAAATCCATCGAAACCCTAAAATCCATCAAACCGTCCAATTTCGTAAAACCCGAAATTGCCAATTTACCGTTTTTCATCAAAACTTGACATTTAAATGAAACCAATAGTTATAAAACTCATTATATAGCATAACTAGACTATACAAACCGTTACTATATTTTTATTACACAAATTTATATTGATTTGAAATTTCTAGTTTGCAACATTTAACAATTTTCAACATTTTTCAAGCAAAGCACCACAATTCCACCACAAAACATGATTTGCATGAATTAATGTATTAAACCACAATTCATAATGATAATGATTCAATGAAAGCATAAATTATATTTTTAATCACATTTATTTAGAAATTCCTAAAATCTAGTTTACAAAATAATAGCATTTTATTACTATTTTTCCAATTATCAAAGTAATCTAGTGATCAAACTAAGTTTTTCATTCAATTAATGTGCTAATATTCTCATTAAAACTACCATCTAATGATAGCAACTTAAATTGGAATTTTATATTACCCACAAACACATTTTAGAAAAATCTAGTTAGCTAATTTCCTTATTTAAACAATTTTAAATGAAAATTTTACAATTTAACAACCATGCAATATTTTCCAATTCTAAAAGTGTTAAACTAACTATTATAACCCTAATTAATTATTAAAAACCCTAACTTGAATTTACAACCCTAACTTGCATTTTTTTTTTAAAAAACATAGAATTAATTCATTAAATCTAATTAAGCTTAAATGATCATCTAATAACAATAAATCAAAAGAAAGAAAATTATACCTCCAAAATGTGAAGTCCAAACAAGAAATGAGCCTCCAAAATACATGCTTTCCCACTCCAAAATCCATATAAAAAAGGGTAGAGAATAAAGGGTATGAAGAGATTAGGATTTTGTGTATTTTTTGTTGAATTTTTGATGGATTTTGATGGATTTTTGTGCAAAAATGAGGTGGGAAATGGGGGGGGCAGCCATGGGGGGTTGTGGCCGGCCTTGAGGGAGTGAGGGAGAGAAAGAAATGATTAAGGAAAAGTGTAGAAGTTTCAAGAGGAGAAATATCACTTAAAGGTCTTTTCATGGTTTATTTAATTATTTATTTATTTGTTTACTATAGCAATTCAAGAAAGCTCTCGAAAATAGGAAAAATTTGCAAATAAATTTTGCATGATACACACTAATTTCTAACATGCCATGGTTCATTTTTACAAATTAAAACCATTTAAATTTGTAATTTACACTAATTTAGTGTAAAAATAAAGCTTATGTTAATATTTAAAATAATTAATTTAGGAAAAATATTTTATTAAACTAAAAATTTATAAGTGGCTAAATAAACACCATTTACTAGTAATTTCATAATTAAAATAGATATATTAAAAATTATAATGAAAACAATCACGGTTTGGTTTTACGAAAAATACATTTTACTTTACCGAAAATCCTAAAATTCACTTAAACACTTTTATTCATTTAATTATTTATTTAATTATTTATTTAATTATTTTTAAAACGTTACACTTTGATTCAAGTATTCTTTTTGGCTTGCATGCTTGGATCTTTTTCCAAACTATTTTGAGGTATAAAACCAATCTAATTGTTAATTTGCTAATCTTTGCTTTTATTTGTCTAAATTAGGTGTTTATGTAACCTAATTGCATGTTTAGTGTGTTATGTGAGGTTAGATTTAGTAATGTTTGTATGGCTTAATTAGGATATTTAAGTGTGATTAGTGGCTACTAGACTTACTAATCCACCTAGTTTTGCACTAAAATACCTTAAAGTTGCTAACTAGTTTTTTTTGTAAAATAAAGGTTTAGTTAAATTTTAGGTTGTGATTGATCTATAACATTTTTCCTAAATTAGTTAGTGTGATGTATTGTGCGATTCAAACGTTTAGACTCTAAGTTTGGTGTTTGCTACGCATAGCAACCCCTAGTTGTGGTTTGTGGCGATATTACGCGCGTTTTGTGCACTAAGTGCACGCGCGTCTAGTTAGTGCGCGTTAGTTGCTTCGTATCGTTTGTCTTCGCGTCTATTTAAATGTTTAGCCTTATATGTACTATTTGTGCGGTTATAGGATCGGTCGCGGAGACGTCGGACGCGGCAAGGAAAGGCAAGGCGGTGATCGGATTCGTCTAGCCGAGGCGTTCCGGTGAGTAGATGTACACATCTATGGGGAAATCACTTGGATGGCGTAAAGCGCCCGATAGTTAGGACTTAGTTATAATTCTTGTGTTCATATGCGTATGTCATTTTCATGTAGCATTTGCGCCATCATGTACATTGATATTATAACCTAGGACACTTGCACTATTACCAATGGTTTATGCCGCACGTGCACAATTTTATGCAAGCACACACGCCATTGGCAATTGCTATGTCACGATACACCTTAGAACTTGCTTAATAATCGGTATCTGTGCATTTGCATCATGTATGATATATAGTTTTCTAGTCATATGTTTTATTGCATCATCATTTATATATAGTCTTCTAGTCGTACATCGCATTGCATCATGTTGATACCATGGACATTCATAATTACCCATATATTCATACATTGTGATTTTCTTGGAGATTTCCGTATTCATGAGATTTCTGGATTTGAGGAAAACCGCAAAGGAATTTATAAACTTATTATCATTTCAAAATAGAAAATGTGGTTTTCTCATGATATGATGTGTGTGGTGTCCACCATGAGATTTCTTGGTTCTTGAGCCACGTAAGTATATATACCCGATTCGAGGAGAGAGACGCCGTCTGCGGGTACATGATGGACCCGGTAAGGTATCCCGGGGCAAGAGGGTCGTATAGTGAGACGCTGAGCCTGGCAGGGGAGCACTACCTACCGGTGATTATTGACCCGGCAGTCATCCGGAGGATACCGACCGGAGTCGTGTGATTTTACAGATTTGAGGGCCGATCTGAGAGACGGCTACCGAGATTTGACATATTTATATATATATATATATGGTATCAATATTTGACACGGTTTTTTGTCGATTTTATTTGATGATACCCCAGTTTTATTATACAAAAGTTTTTACTAAGATAAGAACACAGATTTTTCTCATACCAGATATACATCCAGATTTCGTGCTTGATCATTCATTCATGTCGCATTCATATTAGTGCATTGCATCATTGTTGTATACATAGGTTGTGACACAATTGCGTGCATGCTTGTGATAGCCTTATTAGATGTTACTTACTACTCACGAGTTAGCAACTCACCCCCGTTGTGCCACAGTATTGTTTCCCCCAATCAGAGCAAAGCTCTGTTCAAAATTTAAATTTTGAAATAAAGCAACACTTCATAGCAGCGCCAAGTGCGCTACGCCCTAAGCAGCGCCAAGTGCGCTGCGCCCTAAGCAGCGCACCACGTGCAAATCACGTGTGCGCTAGCGCTAAGTGCGCTGCACTATAACCAGCGCACCACGTGCAAAGCACGTGAGCGCTAGCTGTTGGGTTTCCCTAGCACCTAATCTAGGGTTTAGAGGCATCACACATGCCACAATTTAAATTTTAAGAGGTGCTAAGCAAACTTTACAAGGAATCGAACTAGAAATTTATGGTAACAACTAATAGTATCACATAAAAAAGTTAATCTATCACTAAGAGGAGAGACTACAACCTTTGTAGACCTCCTTGAGTGACTCCTTGGATCTCCTAGAGTTTGGAACGGCTCGCTTGAACACTTCCAAGTCCACGACGATCCACCCAAATTCCCTTTGCTCAAAGCTTGTTGCTTCACTTGGTCTTTCAAATCCGTGGAGCAAACACCCTACACAAAAGGGCTAGAGAAGTGTAGGATGATGAAGTGGTTTATATTCTCACTTTAAAATCCTCTCTTTTTCTTTTACTCACTCTAAACAAATCTCAAAAGAGCTTGAAGAAGGAGGAAGATGAAGATGGCAAAAGCTTTCTCAAGATAATGATAATTCTTATGTTTTAAAATAAAACAAAAGGATATATATGTGAGACACTCTCACATCCAACCATGGTTAAAAGAAATATCTAGATCTTTTGTGATGAGTTAAAAGAACAAAGGAAATTAACCTAGGATTAGTCAAAGGTCAACCCATGAAGAGTGTGGAAACTATGAGTCATTTGGAAACAATGAGTCATTAGTTAACTTCATTTTCCTTTTATCTCAAAATAAAAATCCACATATTAATTTGAACCATGTGGGTCTTGCATTGCCATCTTCAATATATCAACAACCATGATACTTATGCATGCATGTATGTATGCATTCACATCAACATATGTATGTATATACATATATGCATACATCCAAAAGAAAAGGGTTTAATAAAAAGTGAGCTAAAAGTCTTTATTAAATCAACAATTGATTTAATAAACAGGTCATATTACATACGACCCGACCAATAGTTAACGCCCGATTAATATACGGTATCACATACTCGCATTTAATCAAGCTCCCGCGCATATCTCATATGCACACTACATCGTTTCGCCTAAGCCAGGAAACTTCTGTGTGGGACTCTGAGACTCGTCAATACACCGGTAGTAGGTGATGATCACATCAAACACCCACAAGCCGCAAGCGGTCAGCTAAACGTAACGGCCACCCGGGTATTGAGCGATCAGAAGAAAAACAAGCGAACCTGTCAAAACTCCATCGAGCCAATTGGCAACACTTAGCGTACAGTCCGGTCTCTTCGTCAGATATGTTGCATATCGAGTCTAGGGATGGTAACGTCGACCCCAATAACTCAATAAGTCATGCCGGTATATGGCTCATAACAGATCGAGAAACTACTAATAACACTTATCAGTAAATCTCAGCAGCCCTGGCCAGGGACTTCCTGTTATAGCCAATCTAGCATAGCGCAACATCAACCCCCAATACCGAGAGAGACGAAACCCCTCCTATCGCTCATTGCCTCCATGCGCCTCGGGACTGTACCCAAAATCCACCTGTTTTTACAATTCAGTAGAGCCGTAGTAAGGTGGAGATCAAAGTAAAGTGGGAGGACACACAAGACTCTATGACGATCTCGGGTCTACAGACTAATCTGTACCAGTGTCACCTGAGAACTTCTATCCGACGTATGATATAATACCACATAGGAGTTCTCGGCGAGTCCGTTCAGTGTACCCAGTCTCACTGAGCACCCGTATACAATGTTTGGTGTCAGCACACCGGATGGATATGGGATCATCCATCGCCCATCATATGGGACAAGAATGGTATACGCTAGTCTACCCTGGAGTATCGATGCCCCGTCTCGATACACCCACGACTAGGAACTTTTCAACGATATGCTTATAAACTACAGGTGTCCCACTAGTATGATCCATATCATAATCCCAGTAGTAAAGCAAATATCCTAAGGGCTTTATCAACATGTATCAAATGAGTAAAAGCATGATCAAGTGAACATATGATAAAGAGCAACCAGATAGCATACTATCATGTCGAGCAAGAATGTTCTCTGAATACACACACACACACACACACACACACATCAGTACATACACTATCATATAATAGCCTCTAGGGCATACATATATCCAACAATAGCGCCGAAAGCATCTCATTCTCGCAAAAGCTATATGCGCCTATTTATATACCAGTTTCAGTTTTAACAGCGCACATGCATACATTAAGAGAAGAATAGGAATTAAAAGGGAGCACTTGGCGGTTAATGACAAAAAGCAGAAAAGCATTTAATTAAACATTTATTATACACGAAATACATCGCTAAACATAGGATCGAAAGTACAGGGATTTACAAACATATAGATAAAATTATCTAGTTCCCTCTCTGTCTTTTCCACCATGTCAAAGCGACGATCTTCGCGATGAGTAGCTACCCATCGGTTAGCACCGCATTCACTAGCGAAAGCAGAAATGACGGCCCGATGAGCCCGTATTTGGCTCAGCAACTGAACAGAGCAATCCCTCAGAGGTTTGGTGATCAAATGCGCCTCGTGGAAACACTCAATCTTGTCTTCTGCGGCGCTGAGCATCACCGAGGTCATCTCCGCCGGAGGAAGGGGGATATCATCTAGCACGGACAAGAGGATCATCCGGAGCCAGATAGAACCGACGGGGAGAGGAGATCCTACACGAGTCAAGAGCTCGTGCAGCGCTGCATCACATTGGTCATCCGTTAAAGTAGAATTCACCAAGCGCACAGCGAAACGAGGAACAATGTCCTCAATAGGCACCTCCCACGGCTGTCGGCGAGCATGGGGACGGTTACAGGCCATAAATCTTCTTTAACAAGAATGATTCTCTAAAAAAGTAAGAGAGAAGAGAAGCACTGCTTCAGATTATAAATGAAGAACATTTAAGTCTAGGCACAGAAAATGCTGTGCATGATGGAACTTTTTCCAAGATTTGGGAAAGGGAAAGTTTGACTCAGAAGGAAGGTGGAAAGACACCTTCAGCGTGAAGCAAAGCTTCATAGCAGCGCCAGCGCTGAGAGTCAAATACTCTAATGCAGCGCACCACGTGCAAAGCACGTATGCGCTAGCGCCAAGTGCGATGCACTCTAAGCAGCGCACCACGTGCAAAGCACGTATGCGCTAGCGCCCAGTGCGCTGCACTCTAAGCAGTGCACCACGTGCAAAGCATGGGTGCGCTAGCGCTGGAACTAAAAGCTCCCCACCGTCAGATCAAAGATCTAATAAAGATGATAAATCATCAATTAACCAGAATAAAATTCTGTTAAGGAGAGATTCCTCAAAATCTTTCCAAACAAAAAGATTGTGCTCTGTAAATCAGAACACCGTTGGATCAATGATCCCAAGGTGATTAAAAATCACCAAAATACAGAATAAATCCTGTATGGAAAAGATTTCCCAATCTTGTTAAAAACAAGAAGATTGCCTTCTTTAAATCAGAAGCCCTTGGATCAAAATCCAACGGGGGAACATCACCAAATCAATTAGAGAAAAGATCTCTTTAACTGATTGAACTGATCAGCTTACCCTATATAAAGGCCCCTAGACTTCAAGTCTCATATAGAGGAACCCCCCCACACACACCCCCACAAACTTTGAGAAATCTCAGAAAGAAGAGCCAAGCTCTCGGTAGAAGAAGAAGATTTTCTTCAAGGTAAAAATAAACAGAAAGACGAAATCGTCTCATATAAAAAAGAAGAATTCACTTCTTTCTTTAAGATCATAGATCTACAAGACTAAGGTCTTTCACAAAGAGATCAAAAGACCTCATTATAAAATAATAAGAAGAATATAATTCTTCTCACAGATCATAGATCTATAAGACTAAGGTCTTTTATACAAAGAGATCATAATATCTCATCATAAAAGGGGGGGAGAATAATTCAATTCTCTGAGGATCACAGATCCATAAAGGCAAAGCCTTTCACCAGAATAAGAGATTGAAACATCTCCTACAAAATAAGAACTTTGTTCTTGGAACCTTGAGACAAAGTCTCTTCTAAACGAGAATTTATTTCTCAGATCATAAAGCTGATCAGATAGCGCTTTGCGCTCTTGGACTGGCGCTCAGCGCCAAGCGCGCCACGTGCTTCCCACGTGTGCGCTATTTGAACAGAAGCACTTTGCGCTCTTTGGACCGGCGCTCAGCGCAAGCGCACCACGTGCTCCTCACGTGTGCGCTACTCAGCAGAAGCGCAATGCGCTCATAATCTGGCGCTCAGCGCCAAGCGCACCACGTGCCCCTCATGTGTGCGCTACTCAGCAGAAGCGCAGTGCGCTCATAATCTGGTGCCAAGCGCACCACGTGCTCCTTATGTGTGCACTACTCAGCAGAAGCGCAATGCGCTCATAAACTGGCACTAGCGCCAAGCGCGCCACGTGTTTCTCACGTGTGCGCTGATAGAACATAAACTGTTCTTTAATAAGCCCCAAAGCCATGATGAGTGCTCAACACTCAATAAAAGACAGAAATACTGTCAGAACCCAAATCAATGCTCAGCATTGTTAAAAGGGCCAAGCCCAGACAAATGTTCAGCAGCCCAAACAAATGTCCAACATTTTAAACCTAAGTGGACTTAGCCCAAGATTGGCCATAAGTCCTTAATTCAGATTAACTGAGCCCACATACTCATTAATCTTTTGATTTTAGTCCCAAATTGGACTACAGATCCCAACCAATATTGGTTCAAGGGTGCATCTCTTCACTCCTCTGATACATGCCGTTGTAATCCCTCAACGTCTTCAGAGAGGTGACGGGTCCCGACAACCAGACATTTTATGGACTGTGGGGTCCTTAAATTCATGGACTATGATGTCCTTAACCTCAGACTGTGGGGTCCTTTAAACCCATGGAATATGATGTCCTTAACCTCGGACTGTGGGGTCCTTAAACCCATGGACTATGATGTCCTTAACCTCGGACTGTGGGGTCCCTTTAAACCCATGGACTATGATGTCCTTAACCTCGGACTGTGGGGTCCTTTAAACCCATGGACTATGATGTCCTTAACCTTGGACTATGGGGTCCTTAAGCCCATGGACTATGATGTCCTTAACCTTGGACCGCAATGTCCCTAAACTAAACAATAGAGCCCAAATGCTCTTTTGTTGGATCTAAATGATCCTGTTAAGTTGATCTTAGTCTAAAATTAGACTAACGTATCCTTAACAAACGTTTAAGTTGATCTTAGTCTCAAATGAGATTAACGATCCTTAAACCCAACCCCCAAACCCAAATCTAAGAAGATACGGATTTAGACTAATCCACGCCCTACGGGCGACAACATAAATTAGTCTCCGTATACAATCCACGGGGAACCAAAAAACAAAACAAACACCCATGACACGAAGTGACCATCTGGAGAAGGAGAAAGCGGTTATCGCGATGCGGTAGCGTAATTTACTGCAGGGGCTTGCGCCTGCATGGAAGAGCGTCCCCACAATCTAAAACCCCTCAACGAGGGGGAATCTGACAAAGTCTGCTTCATCGGCCACATCCGTTTAAACCTTCGATACATGGTGCCATAAATCAACTTGGTATCTTCGGAGAGGTGGAAAGATAGCACCAAATAGCATCTGCCCTCGAAATTCAGGACCGGACGTCCTAACGTCCCGGTCGCGTCTTCCGGTGGAGAACAGATTCTGGCACACCCGGTGGGACCTTTTCCTCTTTCCACTCCACACTTCGTGTGTCGTGTTCGCGAACGAATCGCGGTTTTATATGGTTGCCCTTGGGTTCGAGGTACTAAGATTTGGTTTTTCTCCCGTGCAGAAAAAAGAACATCAATGGCCTCTAACTGCTCCAACTGCAACTCCCGTTCCGCCTCATCTGGAGAAGTAACCTACGGGCCCCAAGCGGCCTCCCTTTTCACAATGCCGGTGGAACAAGTGACCCAAGCCACCACTGGGCTATTCTTCGGAACCATGCTCCCACCGATGAGCTTCAACGCCCCTGTACCATTGCCAGAAGCTCTGAAGAAGTCGGTCTTTGATCGGCTTGCAACTACTGCGTCCCCTCTCAACGGGTCGCCCAAATCCAGTGCCTCGGTTTTCAGTAGACTGGGCCAAAGCTCCAACAGGCCCATGAAGAAGCCCGCAATACCAGAAGGTGCTATTCCTAAGCGGATAGCCATTCCTTCTCCTGAAGTCGTCAAGGCGGCTTCTCCTGCCAAAGGGTCGGTCTTCACAAGACTGATTATTTCAGCTCCTGTTCCAGGCGAAATAGTCAAGGCTGCTTCCCCTGCTCGGAAGTCTGCCTTCGATAGGTTGGCTATCCCCACTCAGCGGACATCAGTCTTCAATAGGCTGACAACGACAACTTCTGACCAACACAGGGGGCATGAAGAAATCACTCCTACAGCTGAGATAATCCCAACAGCTCGACACGCTCGACGTCGCCACTAGCGCCGAGTAAGGAAGGCTGAGGGCAACTCTCCTTCTGGACTGACTCCGCCGGCTCCAACGGTGGAAATCGATGCTGTTGTTCCAACTGGGAACAGCTTTGAACCACTGAGGAGGGTCCGCAAGAACTCTCCGACTGCTGTGCTGAAGAGATCTCCTCCACCTATGGAGAATGCCACAAAGGCGAAGCTGGAGCAGCCCCCTCAACGGCTGTCCTCTAAAATTTATAAGGTCTGGCGTCAAGTCCAAGACTCGGTGATTGATCAAGATTACTCTCGCCGACAGAAAAAGGTGAAAGTTCAGCGAGAAGACGACCATCCTGTCAAGCCATAGAAGGCGACAGCTACTTGGGTGCCCGCTACAACGGCCCCCTCAACTTCGACCGCCCACAAGAGGAGAAGGCCGGAAAATCCCTGCGTCTGCGACGAATCGCAAGACCACTAAACCCAAACGCCTCAAGGCTGGAGGCATGGTGGTGCATACCGTCTATATGGCATCCAGAAGATGAGGTCAACGCCGTATTCTCTGATCGGACATCGATACAAGCCTTCGCTGATGAAGATTAAAGTTTGCAAGTTGCCATGGTTCCGCAAGAGCATTACAAAGAGCTCGATGCACTTGAAACTTATAGTGTGCAAGAACTGCAGACATTCTATGTCCCTCCCAAGCGAAAAGATGAAAAGGCGATCCTCTTTTATCGATCCACGAAAACCAAAGTGGAGAAAGAAATTTGGCATGGTGCTGATTCTACACTTGACATGCTCCAGCCCATCCGTCTGCCCAGATACTACACAGACGGATTAAAAAGGCTGTTGAGGCACTAAGGCATACCCTTCAAACAGACTGCTCGACAAGCTCGGTTCTACAACAGGATCTGGAACGTCCCCGGAACTCAGCGAAAGTTGCCCAACGGGAGAATGGAAACGATCGGGCTTGGATATGTTCAATCCAAGAAACGGGAGCGATTCCGCGGCTGCTACGTCATACATGACTTCGATGAAGAAGGAGATGCTCTGTGGGAAGATGCTAACCCTGAACCAAAATGAGCTCCCGCCGTGAAAATGCCAAGTCCGTCGTTCGAAGAACAAATGGACAAGCTTATAAGGGAAGCGGGCCAAAAGGTTCGAGACGACCATAATCGCGAAATGGCCATCTACGAGAAAGCCAGAACGCAGCGCCTCCTTCAGAAGGCTACAGAAAGTGACGATGCCCTTCGTCGCCAGCCCGTCATACAAAAGACCCGACGCAGAGGCAGAAATAAACCCAAGAACGAAAGCGTTCGACAGCGACAAAGCGGATCCAAGAAGCCACGCGAGCGAGAATCGAGCAACCAGGATTCGTCTCTTATAAAGAAGATGGGTCGAGCGTATTCTTTTTCCCAAGACAAGACAAGGAAGATACTCGATCTTGTCATAAAACATCAGATGATTACCCTCCCGGAGTCCAAGCACCCCGAGCAAACAGACGAGGTCTCTCATCCAGACTATTGCTCCTATCACCGAGCAATAGGACATCCTCTCGAAGACTACTTCAAATTCAAAGACTGGGTAGAAGACCAATATCAGCAAGGCAGGTTCGCTTTATCCAGCAGTTGGAGGATAACCCCGCCACAGAAGCATGAACCGAAAGCGACGTGTATAGCGAGAGTAGAGCCAGATCAACATCGGTCTTGGAAGCGATCTCGCACCTATCATGTGATAACGATGTCAGGAGAAGGAGTATGCGAAGATATGGCTGATCTCCCCTGGTGCTTCGAAAACTATGATGACGAGGTGATCTCAGAGTTTCCACCAGCCCCAAAGGAACTGGAAGATAGAATACATACTACTGCAGATAACCTGAGAAAATCGACTTGGGGACGGCGAACGACCCACGGCCGACATTCGTCAGTGAGCTGTTGTCTGAAGAAAAGGTGGCTACGATTAAAGACGTACTCATTCAGTATAAAGACTGCTTCGCATGGAACTATTCCGAGATGTCGGGACTAGATCTAGAGATTGTTGTGCACAAATTGGCGATATCTCCGGACATTAAGCCAGTCAAACAAGCGCCGAGAAGGATGCGGCTCGAACTCGAAATGAGCATCAACGCCTAAGTCAAGAAACTAATCGACTCCGGCATCGTCCAAGAGGTTCAGTACCCTGACTGGATCGCCAACATCGTCCCAGTGATGAAGAAAAATGGGACGGTGCGCATATGCGTAGACTTTCGGGATCTCAACAAAGCTTGCCCGAAGGACGACTTTCTGGTACCGGTCACTGAGCTGATGATAGATAATACGTCCACTCACGAAGTTTTCTCCTTCATGGACGGCTCATCAGGATACAATCAGATAAAGATGCATCCCGAGGACCAGAAGCATACCGCTTTCCGGACCCCTTTAGGCATATTCTGCTACAAGGTGATGCCCTTCGGTCTAAAGAACGCCGGTGCCACCTATCAGAGGGCCATGATGAAGATTTTCGATGACCTCATACATGAAATCGTCAAATGATATATCGACGACCTCGTGGTTAAAAGCAAATCATACGAGGAATATCTAGAACATCTGAAGATCGTGTTTCAGCGCCTTCGGAAATATAACTTGAAGATGAACCCTCTTAAATGCGCGTTCGGAGTTTCCTCGGGCAAGTTCCTAGGATTCGTCGTCCGACATCGAGGCATCGAGATAGACCCGTCGAAGATCAAGGAGATCATGGAAATGCCTTCACCAAGGACTCTCAAGCAACTGCGGTCTCTCCAAAGGAAGCTCGCGTATATCCGGCGATTCATAGCCAATCTCTCCGGCAAGTGCCGTCCTTACAGTCACCTAATGAAGAAAGGGACTCCTTTTGTCTGGGATTGCAAATGCCAAAGCGCGCTAGACGAAATCAAGCAATACCTGCAGAATCCGCCAGTACTGACCGCTCCGGTCAAGGGAAAGCCTCTCATCCTATACACAACTGCCCTTGAAGGTTCTTTAGGCGCGCTATGGGCACAGGAGAATGACCAACGGAAGGAGAGAGCCCTATACTATTTGAGTCGAGTTCTCTTGGGGGCAGAAAACAACTACTCCCCCATCGAAAAACACCGTCTAGATCTTCGCAATAATGAAGCTCAGACACTACGCGTTGGCACATGAGGTCCATCTCATATCAAAGGTGGATCCTCTCAAATATTTGATGTCAAAGGCCATATTAACGGGACGGCTAGCTAAATGGGCCCTACTCTTAATGGAATTCTCGGTGACATACCGACCCCTCAAAGCAGTGAAAGGCCAGGCCATCGCCGACTTCCTCGCTGAACATCCGATACCTGCCGATTCTCCTTTGAACTGCGAATTGCTTGACGAGCACGCGTTTGAAACGATCGACGGGGAGAGAAGAGAGAATGATACCCGGTGGAAACTCTACTTCGACGGAGCATCTTCTATGAAGAAGCGAAAGCACAGCACCCCCATAATCAAATCTGGGGTAGGCATCATCTTCATAACTCCACAAAGGGGGATAATGCGCTTCGCCTTCTCTTTAACAGAGCCGAGGACGAACAATGAAGCTGAATATGAAGCTTTGATAGCGGGTCTTGAGATCGTTGTCGACATGGGAATCGAAAACCTCCTCATATACGGAGACTCCCAGCTGGTCGTCAGCCAAGTAAACGGCGACTATCAAACATGCAAGCCAGAGTTGGTGAAGTACGGAGAGAGAGTGCAGCAACTGCTGACTCAAATTCCCTCCTACACCCTGGAAAGCATACCGCGTGCAGAAAATAGCAAGGCAGATGCATTAGCCAAACTCGCTAAAGAATTGGCCGACGAAAACCTCGATAACGTGAGGATCGTTGTGCAAAGCCGTCGGGTTCTCGCACCGGCAAAAATATCTCCAGAGTCTTCCGAAGAAAAGGGAGCGACCGAGTAAACGGCCCTACAAATAAAAGACCAGGAAAAGGCTAAGGATTAGAGAGAAGTCTTTATGGACTACTTCAAATCCCGTCGAACACCTGAAGACGCATCCTCAAGACATCAGCTCATGAAACGAGCTCTGTCTTTTTCCTTCGTCAATGATACTCTGTACAAGAGATCGTTCGACTCTCTATGGCTAAGATGCCTGGGACCGGAAGAAGCAAAGAGAGTCGTCCAAGAAACTCACGACGGACTCTGCGGTTCTCATCAAGCCGGGCCGAAGATGAAACTGAAGATCAAAAGGATGGGATAATATTGGCCCACGATGATCCAAGACTGTCTCGAATACGCGAAGCAGTGCCACTCGTGCCAGATTCACGGAGACTTTATCCACCAGCATCCAAATCTGCTACACCCAACGGTGGCTAGCTGGCCATTCGAAATATGGGGAACTGACATAATCGGACCCATTGAGCCAGCATCGTCTAGAGGAGACCGGTTCATATTGGCGACGACCGATTACTTTTCTAAGTGGGCAGAAGCCATACCGCTAAGAGAAGTGAAGACGGAGAATATCCTCCATTTCTTCAAGACACATGTCATTTATCAGTTCGGCATTCCGCGACGGATTATCTCCGATAACGGGCCAGCCTACAAAAGCCACAAGATCAGCCGCTTCGCACAACAGCATAACATAAACTGGAGATACTCTTCGGTCTATAATCCCCGAGCTAACGGTCTAGCTGAGGCTTTCAACAAGACCTTGACGAGATTGTGAAAAAGACGGTGTCCAAAAATAAGAAGGACTGGCACGAGAAACTGCATGAAGCTCTCTGGACGTATCGAACTACGTTCAAAACGGCCACAAATACAACGCCGTATGCATTGGTGTTCGGCACAGAAACGGTACTCCCCCTCGAGATAGAGTTACCCTCTCTACGAGTGGCGGTTCACTACGAGCTAACAAACGAAGAAAATGCTCACCTTCGGCTTGAGGAGCTCGACGCCCTTGATGAAACCCATCTCATGGCGCAACAAAATCTGTAGGCTTATAAAGCAAAGATGACGCGCTCATATGAGAGATTGACTAGGCCGAGGACATTCCGCTAAGGCGAACTCGTGCTAGTGGTCAAAAGACCTATGATCCCCAATCGTGCCAAACGGGGGAAATTCGAGCCGAACTATGAAGGCCCGTACATCATAGACAAATTTTACCAGGTTGGAGCCTGATAAACTATGAAGGCCCGTACATCATCTCATGGACATGCATGGTGAAAGACCTTTCAGGCCAATAAACGGTCGCTTCCTAAAAAAATACTATGCCTGACAAGTCACGTCCTAGGTCAACGATAAATGACGACGCCTATGTCCGCTCGCTATCTTCCTAAGCCCAAACTCTATAAGTAGTAGCCGGCAAATGGACCGAAACGTCCTTAAACTAACGATAGACCACTATGTCCTAAAACTGGCTACGGACCGAAACGTTCTTAAACTAGCGATGGATCACTATGTCCTAAAACTGGCCATTGACCGAGACGTCTATAAACTACTACGGACCGCAGCATCCCAAGGCTGGCACAAAAAAAAATAAAAAATAAAAGAAAGAACGGTATGTCCATAAGCAAGATGGGCACGGATGAAAACCCGAAAGGGCTCCGTGAGTAAAAATAGCAGGGCTACCGGCGAGTTTTGTGAAAACCCGAAAGGACGCAATCTCGTTAAAAGACACTTACAAGGTCCTCTCGATCTTGTGAGGAGAAAATACCTGCGTGAGATCCTTACGACTCACAAGGGAGCCACACACTTAGGAATCCCCACGATTCCTAAGGAGAAATTACACTTACGAGATCCTCACGACTTGTAAGGAGAATCCCCCTTTGAGACCCTCACGGCTCATAGGGTTCAAAAGCCTTAAGCTACAGGGATCTGAACCTGTTCTTAAGCCGTCACAATCTCCGATTCTGCCCTACAAACGGTTCAATGCTGACCCTTGTATATAATCCACGGGCACGAATAAACATTTCCCTAACAAAGTCCCATCAGCGACTAGGGATATGCTCACACGGTGAACGACCCTTGTAAGTCCTCTCGACTTATAAAGAGAAAACACTCTTGTAAGATCCTTATGACTTATAAGAGACCATACACTTAGGAATCCTCACGATTCTTAAGGAGATAACGCACTTACGAGATCCTCACGACTCGTAGGGAGAAATACCTTTATGAGACCCTTACGGCTCATGAAGTCAAAAGCCTTAGTCGACAGGATCTTAACCCTGTTCGCTAAGCCACCTTTGTTCGACATCGACAGAGGCAAATGATGATTCGCTCCTGGCAATATCCCAGTTGCAGCGATACTGATGCCTAAATCGGTATCAGATCTCAAGACCCTTACTCACAACGAAAAGTCAGCAAACCACAAATGCATATGAAATAGCCGAAATGATGGGGCAACTTGCAAATCAGCAAGTAAAAATGTATGCATACAAAATAGCCGAAATGGTTGGGCAACTCGCAATAAAAATCAGCGAGTAAATAAAACAAATAGCCGAAATGATTGGGCACCGTGAAAAATAGCTGAAATGATTGGGCAATCGCGACTTTCACGATATAAAAGCTGAAATGGTAGAGCATCACGGAAAGAAAAATATATAAAATGAAACTTTTTTCCCTACAGGTGAGATCACGTCGATCCTGTATACAATCCAGGGGCACAAACAAAGAGGGAACAATACCTTCCCACCAGGCTCCATCAGAAGGAGAGCCAAGTCTCGACGGTTTATTTACAGCCTGGAGACCCACAACAGCGTTCCTCCTCATTCCAGCAGGATTTGGACGCGACAATCAACCTTGGAGCCATGGCAAAGTCCCTACTCCGAATCTCGACGGTTCACAGACAACCTAGAGACCATCTCGATATCCGTCTCATTACAACAGACGCAATATCAGCAAAGCGGAACCGCGGCAATTCCCAGTTCCATGACTCGGCGGTGCACAGACAACCGAGAGTCAACCCCCGACTCTGTGAAATGCGGATAAAGTAAACTACTGACTCCGTGAAATGCGGATAAAGTCAACAAATCCTGGTCCTGTGGAACACGGCTAATGTCAATCCTGATCTCGTGGAAAGCGTCCAGAGCAAATCCTGGTCTCGTGGAACACGGCTAATGTCAATCCTAACCCCGTAGGAAGCATCCAGAGCAAATCCTGGTCTAGTGGAACACGGCTAATGTTAATCCTGACCTCGTGGGAAGCGTCCAGAGCAAATCCTGGTCTTGTGGAACACGGCTAATGTCAATCCTGACCCCGTGGGAAGCGTCCAGAGCGGATCCTGGTCCTGTGGAACACGGCTAATGTCAATCCTGACCCCGTGGGAAGCGTCCAGAGCGGATCCTGGTCCTGTGGAACACGGCTAATGTCAATCCTGACCCCATGGGAAGCGTCCAGAGCGGATCCTGGTCTTGTGGAACACGGCTAATGTCAATCCTGACCCCGTGGGAAGCGTCCAGAGCAAATCCTGGTCTAGTGGAACAAGGCTAATGTCAATCCTGACCCCGTGGGAAGCGTCCAGAGCAAATCCTGGTCT
Organism: Agapanthus africanus; assembly: GCA_030015575.1. NCBI lineage: Eukaryota > Viridiplantae > Streptophyta > Magnoliopsida > Asparagales > Amaryllidaceae > Agapanthus > Agapanthus africanus. The sequence goes on along the minus strand of CM057338.1, from coordinate 820,645,289 downwards.
TGCGGAACACGGTTAATGTCAATCCTGACCCCGTGGGAAGCGTCCAGAGCGGATCCTGGTCCTGTGGAACACGGCTAATGTCAATCCTGACCCCGTGGGAAGCATCCAGAGCAAATCCTGGTCTTGTGGAACACGGCTAATGTCAATCCTGACCCCGTGGGAAGCGTCCAGAGCGGATCCTGGTCCTGTAGAACGCGGCTAATGTCAATCCTGACCCCGTGGGAAGCGTACAGAGCAAATCCTGGTCTAGTGGAACATGGCTAATGTCAATCCTGACCCCGTGGGAAGCGTCCAGAGCAAATCCTGGTCTTGCGGAACACGGCTAATGTCAATCCTGACCCCGTGGGAAGCGTCCAGAGCGGATCCTGGTCCTGTGGAACACGGCTAATATGAATCCTGACCCCGTGGGAAGCATCCAGAGCAAATCCTGGTCTTGTGGAACACGGCTAATGTTAATCCTGACCCCGTGGGAAGCGTCCAGAGCGTATCCTGGTCCTCTGGAACACGGCTAATGTCAATCCTGACCCCATGGGAAGCGTCCAGAGCAAATCCTGGTCTAGTGGAACACGGCTAATGTCAATCCTAACCCCGTGGGAAGCGTCCAGAGCGGATCCTGGTCCTGTGGAACACGGCTAATGTCAATCCTGACCCCGTGGGAGCGTCCAAAGCAAATCCTGGTCTCGTAGAACACGGCTAATGTTAATCCTAACCCCATGGGAAGCGTCCAGAGCAACCCTTGACTCTGTGAAATGCAGATAAAGTCAACCCCTGACCCCGTGAAATGCGGATAATGTCAACCTCATCTATCACTTACGGATCCTTTCGACTCGTAAGGAAGAAAACTCTCTTGTGAGATCCTTACGACTCTCAAAAGAAAACACACTTTGGAATCCTCACGATTTCTAAGGAGAAAATACACCTACGAGATCCTCTCGACTCGTAGGGAGAAAAGCCTTTATGAGACCCTCACGGCTCACAAAGTTGAAAAGCCTTAGGCAGCAGACCCGAACCTGCTTCCTAAGCCATCGTTACCTCTCAAAGAGTTCTAGATGGAATACTCTCTATCATCTACAGGCTATGCTTACTAAAGTAACATGCCAGCAACAAAGAAAAGAGAAGAAAGCGGGAGATAACACAGAACAGTACAAAAATGTATCTTTTATTCATAAATTCAATTGAGTACAAGATACATCATAAAAAAGAGGGGATACATTTTATTCAAGAATTACAAATGTCCAATCGATACAAAGGCGGCTACGGGGAGGGAAGCGTTTTCAATAAACCAACCAGTTGCTCGTGCATGCCCTTCATCCCCTTTTCACGGTCAGCTGCCGCGGCCAACTCCGCTTCAACCCGAGCCCGTTGCTGCAAATAAGATGAAAGTTGCTCATCGGTGACCCGCTGAGCTGCCTCACGACTCTGCGCATCTCGCTCGGTGAGGTCGAGCTTCTGCCTCAGCGTTAGCCCGTCAGAAATACATCGTAGAAGGCCCTCAAAGATAGCTTTCAGCCGTACGGCATTTGCGTCAACCTGAGCATGCAACCGGGCATATTCGCCTGAAGCCTCCTCACGCTCCTTACGCTTCAAGGCCGCTTCTTGTTCAAGATGGAGGAAGTAGGGAGTGCTCTGCTCAACCCACGCAGCCCATTGGGAGTTCAAAGCCTGAATCTCAGGAGCAGGACGCCTAAGCTCAAGCTCATGCAGGCAGGCCTCAATCTTCCTGCAGTGGTTAACCCAAGACTCAACGACGCCTTCGTTATGGAAGTTTACAAGCGTTGCCAGCATTGGATTAACCTCGGCAGCAAAATATGCAGCGAATGTAGGGGCTTCCGCGTCAAGCTCCTCGATGTAATCGCTCAACATACGCAGACTGTTCACAGCGCCTTTTGAAGATGGACGTCTGGAAAAGGGCCCTGCTGGCGTTATGATTCGAGACTCGAACGGAGCTGGAGTCGGTGTCACCGCTGAAAAACAGATCATAGTCAAATGACGGCTCAAGAAATAGAGAAGGTACATGAACAATAGAGTTTACTATACCGGCTGCAACAGGAGGCAGAGCTGGGAGTACCGGTGGCGCGACGATGCCCTCGTCCCCTCCTTCAATTTGTAAGGCTACAAGTAATGCTAAGAAGAATTAGCAACGACTTGGCTGCCCGTAAAAGAAAAAAGAAGATATTAGTTAGAGACTGTACTCACCAACGCCACTAGATGAAGCAATCTCCGACTGGAAAGAGAAATGTGGGTGCAGCTCCTGATACAGATGATCAAAAAAGACTCCTGCAAGGGTGTAATAATGCAATGTCAGTATATAAAGTATACTGCCTACAATGAAACCGATAAGTCACAATCCCGTACCTTCCAGCATTTGCGAGGACACGAGAGAAGGCAAAGGGTCGGCAACCGTCAAAGCGACAACTGGTGGTGCTTCCTCGGGTAGCACAACCTCAACGCTCACTACACCTGCATTAGAAACGAGCGAAATACTATCAGAAGAGATTGAAAGGGGTTGCAGAATGAAAAGGAAAGCAATGACCCAAAATCTACCTGATGAGTCGCCGGTCGAAACCGCAACAAGGGCGTCACTGGGTGCAGCAACTGCTTCACCCTCCTCCATTGGAATGGTTTCGCCGCCCGTAGCTTCATCCCCCGACTCCACGAGAAACGTCGTGATACTCGCAGCGCCTGACAACGTCAAGGAACCGCAAGGGGAAAGAGCGACAATTGGAGCAGTCCCGGACTCCTGGGAAAGAGTAGCTGCTTCTGGCTCAGTGGTTTCCGTCATCTCACCCGCCGCTTCCTCCTCAAGACTCGGCCCTGCAGGGTATGACGTATGAGAATCTGAAGTTCAGATTTTGACAAAAAGACCCAGTGTTACGTTACCTTGGGACGACTTTTCAATTGCTTCCCGAGCCGCGCGTACCGCCTGTCTATGAGCGGTAGACAGGGCGGCCGGATCACCCTCTGAAGAAGCAGGGACAGGGGAAGCAGCGCTCGAACCTGCACCTACGGCCAAGGCGGCGTTACGTTCTCTAGTTCCACGCCTCCTGCGCTTCCTTTCCGCCTGGGTCGCGAGAGCTGATCTTCTCATGACCTCCATCAAGGAGACGTCATCGTCCGCGCCAAAAGCTACCTCTGGAGCCGTTATGATGTCCGTCATCGGTTGCTTAAGTAAAGCCTCCTTTGGCAATGCTGAGAAAGCCGGGACTTCGATAGCTGGCCCTGGAAGCGTCGTCGCATCACCCTGCGGGATTGACACTATACTGGGGATGACCTGAGTTAAAGTAGTCCCTGCGATAAGATGAAAAGGGGTCAGATTACCCATAATAAAGGGGAATGAAGGCACAATGAACTGAAATATACCAACGCTCAGCGAAGCGCGAAGCCTTTATTCCTCCTCAAAAGTCTTGAGGGAAGCCACGAGAGCCTCTTCAGTGGAAATGCCCGTTGGAGAAAAAGTGTCAGTCAAAACATGATAATAAAAATATAATGTAACAACAAAAGGATACGACTGAAGATTACCTGACTGAGTGAGGGTGATCAGTCCTGCCTTGTGGCTAGCTAGTCGCTCAGAAGCTGCGATGGCAGCGTCCAGATCGGTATCATCTGGCGCCATGAACAGACCCTCATTGGTCCCGTACTCGTTTAAGCCCTCGCTATAAGGAGCATGGGGCTCCTGGCCGAGTACAACGTCTGTAGAAAGAATCAACTTCTTCTTCCTCTTCTGCGAGCGAGTGCCCGTAGCCGCTAGCACAAGCTTACGCTTGGTGGGCACCTTGGGACGACGAGTCCCGATATCTGAACCCACGCCAGACTCGGGAGACGCCACAGTCACCACTTCAACGGGAGCACGGGGTATCGGTAGCTCAGGCGTATCACGTGGCGCCACAGCCGCATCAACTTCCCTCAAGGGAGGACGGACAATGGTCCGTCGCTTTAAGGGAACAACGGGGTTACCAGCCGGAGCGGTGCCCTTGCGATCAAGCAGCAATCGCTTCTCTTTCCTAATGATGGCGCCCATCGAATGTTGATACCATGCCACATACACATTCAGGGCCTTCGGAACACAGCTCGGTTCACTGATGAAGAAGTTGGACCCTGTGTTCAGGCGCATAAAATGATGCGGCGCGCTCCGCATACCCTCTTCGGTAGCAGCAGGTTCTGCCAAGAAAGCCTCAAGCGAGACGCCCTGATTGTAACTTAACTACTGGGCGAAATGATGCGGGTTGTATCTCATAAACAACGCCGCATCATTCTGCCTAATTACGAGAAATCCCGGCCTGATGGAGTATAGATGAAGAATCTCCCGAGCTTTCAAGACAGAGGCCCCGTCTTTAAAGATGTCCTGCAATGGCAGCACCATTTTCGCGGATTCCTGGCCGACGGTCAAAATTTTATCTGTGAAGGACATACCATCTCCAACCGTGCGTGGACGAAGGAGCAAACCCCTAGCTTCCCGCGGTGTCGGATTTACGATGGATGCGTCGACTAGCCGCATGATCCGAGGGAACTTACATCCGTCATAAAAGGAAGGCCTTCTGTAGATACCAAAGACGCCAAGCACGTGCAACTCGAGCCACGAGGTGAAATAGTGCATTGAGAAGTTGGCAGGCTGCACCCCTAGCTCAGTGGTATCCGCTGCCTGGCTGAGGCCGTGATACAAGTAGGCTAACCCAGCGATCCCGACGGCCACTTGTATCCCAGCAACCATTCGATGCGCTGGGTAGAAGACGGATGGCCGCAAACGGCGAGGATGCATCGGAAGCGCAAACCAGCTAAGCCATAATCCGAGAAACCCCAAAAAGAATGTTTCTTCGTCGATCCTAGGAGCTGCCAGCTCTGCAAAAGGGACGACCGGGGTGCCGGGAAGAAAGAAATCCTTCTGATCCGCCTCCGCCGTTGGCAGGTTGCCCAAACCTAAGCCAAAAGGATCGTCAAGTTTAGCGAACTTCGCTGCTTCCTTCGACAGTACTTCCGGACGGAGAAAACAAGCGATAAAATCCGTAAAAGTAACCCCGCGGCCTCCGAATTCGAGAAAGAGGCTCTCATAGATATTCAACACCTTTATCAAACTTGGGAATTGGTGTTGAATGGCGTTCTCTGGGGTAGGTAGCAAAAATATACTCAACCGGAGGAAGCAGCTCCTCGTAATGTTCTCCCCTAACGGGTAAACCAGAGACCTCGGCAAATTCCTCTAAAGAAACGGAGACTTCTCGATCCAATAAGAGGAAGGTGTGGGTCGAAATGTTCCACTGCTCCATAAATGCCTTAACCCACCATGTAGGAGGTGTGGAATACTAGAACAAAGAAGCATAGATCGCAGGGTACAATCCGAGCCTCAGCAGCTGTGACTTCTTCGCCAATAAGATGTATCGGGCCCACTGCAGATATCTGGCCGGGTGACGGAGAGTTAGTCCTATGTTGTATGGTTGTCCCTAAGGGCGTGACTCGCCCTGACATATGCGCCACCCTAGAGTGTCCAAAGCCACCGGCGGCTGCATGGGTACTGCGGCTATAGAAGGCCGAAGGAGACCCTCTGAAGTCCAATTCACCTCCTCCACAGTATAGTTGATCGGGGGTGCATCTGCATAAGGGATCGCCGAAATAGGATCCGAAGGTGTCGCGCAAGAAAAGCTCCGCCGACCCCTGATGATTTGGTTGTACCATGTTCCCCATAGATGAAGATTCTTGTACTCCGGGTCATGGTCTTTGATCAACGCGAAAACCTCTCGGTCTACGGGCGCTTCGGGGAATCCGCCTTCCGAACGGACGAATGGGAAGGAAGTGTCGAAAGATATAGTACCTGCGCAGAAAAGAACAAATTTTCAGCCGCCAATGCTACAGTTTAAGTTATGTCACTAGGTACTTTAAATCAGTACCACACTGCAACAGTTAAAAGGGACCAAAGGGGACCCACATAATCTAGATGACAGTTCATCGTTAATAAAACAGTCTCATCATTTGATGAGACTGTCATTAAATGAGGAAATCCTCAATTGATTCTCATTCAATAAGAACCCCTCGGGCTAAGGAGTAAATCTCCCCTTGAGAGCGGTGCTCTGTGACAGAGTGACATCTGTCAACTCTAAAGGAATAAAATTCCTCAAGAAAATTCTAAGAGCCTTGCTCTGTAAAAATGATGGAATAACCCATCAAAGAACTTAAAGTAAAGTTTTAATGGAATAAAATTCCATGATCTTCAAGATCCATGAACAAACTCTTAAAAGTTCTTTATGAAAGATTAATAAATCTATATGATTTGAAAAGAGCAGAGCTATGTTAATGGGTTAAGAAACCCTGAAAAGTATCTCTTAAGATCTAAGATCTAACAAGAGCAAAGCTCTGTTAAGAAACCCTACAAAGGTTTTCTTGAAAATCTATGGTTTAAAAAGAGCAAAGCTCTGTTAGTGGATTAAGAGAGCAAAGCTCTGTTAGTGGGTTAAAAGAGCAAAGCTCTGTTAATGAAACCCTAAAAGAAGGTTTTCTTTAGATCGAAGATCTATGAAGAGCAAAGCTCTGTTAATGGGTAAAACCCTAGATTATTAAAAGATGCTTTAAAAGATTTAATCTTTACCTTAATTTTGACAGATTTCTTTCCTTAAGATGAAGAGCTATGCTCTGCAAGAGAATAAAAATTCTCAGAAGGAGGAAGATGAATAGAAATCATCTCAAGGACCAAGGGTCCTATTTATAGGCACTGAGTGTCGTTTCAACTTCTAAGTTGATCCAAGGACGCAAATGTTGCCACCGCTGCACTCACATGTGGGCCACGTAAGCACAACGGTGGGAGGGCATTTGTTTCCCCCAATCAGAACAAAACTCTGTTCAAAATTCAAATTTTGAAATGAAGCAACGCTTCATAGCAGCGCCAAGTGTGCTGCGCCCTAAGCAACGCACCACGTGCAAAGTACGTGTGCGCTAGCGCTAAGAGCGCTACATTATAAGCAGCGCACCACGTGCAAAGCACGTGTGCGCTAGCGCTAAGTGCGCTGCACTATAACCAGCGCAATACGTGCAAAGAACGTGAGCGCTAGCGCCAAAAGCATCTCATTCTCGCAAAAGCTATCTGCGCCTATTTATATACCAATTTCAGTTTTAACAGCGCACATGCATACATTAAGAGAAGAATAGGAATTAAAAGGGAGCACTTGGCGGTTAATGACAAAAAGCAGAAAAGCATTTAGTTAAACATTTATTATACACGAAATAGATCGCCAAACATGGGATCGAAAGTACAGGGATTTACAAACATATAGATAAAATTATCTAGTTCCCTCTCTATCTTTTCCACCATGTCAAAGTGACGATCTTTGTGAGGAGTAGCTACCCATCGGTTAGCACCGCATTCACCAGTGAAAGCAGAAATGACGGCCCGATGAGCCCGTATTTGGCTCAACAACTGAACAGAGCAATCCCTCAGAGCTTTGGTGATCAAATGCGCCTCGTGGAAACACTCGATCTTGTCTTCTGTGGAGCTGAGCATCGCCGAGGTCATCTCCACCGGAGGAGGGGGGTATCATCTAGCACGGACAAGAGGATCATCCGGAGCCAGATAGAACCGACGGGGAGAGGAGATCCTACACGAGTCAAGAGCTCGTGCAGCGCTACGTTACATTAGTCATCCGTTAAACTAGGATTCACCAAGCGCGCAGCGAAACGAGGAACAATGTCCTCAATAAGCACCTCCCACGGCTGCCGGTGAGTATGGGGACGGTTACAGTCCATAACTCTTCTTTAATAAGAATGATTCACTAAAAAAGTAAGAGATAAGAGAAGCACTACTTCAGATTATAAATGAAGAACATTTAAGTCTAGGCACAGAAAATGCTGTGCATGATGGAATTTTTTCCAAGATTTGGGAAAGGGAAAGTTTGACTCAGAAGAAAGGTGGAAAGACACCTTCAGCGTGAAGCAACGCTTCATAGCAGCGCCAGCGTTGAGAGTCAAAGACTTTAATGCAGCGCACCACGTGCAAAGCACGTGTGCGCTAGAGCCAAGTGCGATGCACTCTAAGCAGCGCACCACATGGAAAGCACGTGTGCGCTAGCGCCAAGTGCGCTGCACTCTAAGCAGCGCACCACGTGCAAAGCATGGGTGCGCTAGCGCTGGAACTAAAAGCTCCCCACTGTCAGATCAAAGATCTAATAAAGATGATAAATCATCAATTAACCAGAATAAAATTCTATTAAGGAGAGATTCCTCAAAATCTTTCCAAACAAAAATATTGTGCTCTGTAAATCAGAGTACCGTTGGATCAATGATCCCAAAGTGATTAAAAATCACCAAAATACAGAATAAATCCTGTATGGAAAAGATTTCCCAATCTTGTTAAAAACAAGAAGATTGCCTTCTGTAAATCAAAAGCCCTTGGATCAAAATCCAATGGGGGAAACATCCCCAAATCAATTAGAGAAAAGATCTCTTTAACAGAATGAACAGATCAGCTTGCCCTATATAAAGGCCCCTAGACTTCAAGTCTCATATAGAGGAACCCCCTCCCCCCAAACTTTGAGAAATCTCAGAAAGAAGAGCCAAGCTCTCGATAGAAGAAGAAGATTTTCTTCAAGGTAAAAATAAACAGAAAGACGAAATCGTCTCATATAAAAAAGAAGAATTCACTTCTTTCTTTAAGATCATAGATCTACAAGACTAAGGTCTTTCACAAAGAGATCAAAGGACCTCAATATAAAATAATAATAAGAATATAATTCTTCTCACAGATCATAGATCTATAAGACTAAGGTCTTTTATACAAAGAGATCATAATATCTCATCATAAAAGGGGGAAGAATAATTCAATTCTCTGAGGATCACAGATCCATAAAGGCAAAGCTTTTCACCAGAATAAGAGATTGAAACATCTCCTACAAAATAAGAATTTTGTTCTTGGAACCTTGAGACAAAGTCTCTTCTATACGAGAATTTATTTCTCAGATCATAAAGCTGATCAGATAACGCTTTGCGCTCTTGGACTGGCGCTCAGCGCCAAGCGCACCACGTGCTTCCCACGTGTGCGCTACTTGAACAGAAGCGCTTTGCGCTCTTTAGACTGGCGCTCAGCGCAAGCGCACCACATGCTCCTCACGTGTGCGCTACTCAGCAGAAGCGCAATGCACTCATAATCTAGCGCTCAACGCCAAGCGCACCACGTGCCCCTCATGTGTGCGCTACTCAGCAGAAGCGCAGTGCGCTCATAATCTGACGCTCAGCGCCAAGCGCACCACGTGCTCCTCACGTGTGCGCTACTCAGCAGAAGTGCAATGCGCTCATAAACTGGCGCTAGCGCCAAGCGCGCCACGTGTTTCTCACGTGTGCGCTAATAGAACATAAAATGTTCTTTAATAAGCCCCAGAGCCATGATGAGTGCTCAACACTCAATAAAAGACAGAAATACTGTCAGATCCCAAATCAATGCTCAGCATTGTTAAAAGGGCCAAGCCCAGACAAATGTTCAGCAGCCCAAACAAATGTCCAATATTTTAAACATAAGTGGACTTAGCCCAAGATTGGCCATAAGTCCTTAATTCAGATTAACTGAGCCCATATGCTCATTAATCTTTTGATCTTAGTCCCAAATTGGACTACAGATCCCAACCAATATTGGTTCAAGGGTACATCTCTCCACTCCTCTGATACATACCGTTGTAATCCCTCAACGTCTTCAGAGAGGTGACGGGTCCCGACAACCAGACATTTTATGGACTGTGGGGTCCTTAAACTCATGGATTATGATGTCCTTAACCTCGGACTGTGGAGTCCTTTAAACCCATCGACTATGATGTCCTTAACCTCGGACTGTGGGGTCCTTAAACCCATGGACTATGATGTCCTTAACCTTGGACTGTGGGGTCCCTTTAAACCCACGGACTATGATGTCCTTAACCTCGGACTGTGGGGTCCCTTTAAACCTATGGACTATGATGTCCTTAATCTCGGACTGTGGGGTCCTTTAAACCCATGGACTATGATGTCCTTAACCTTGGACTGTAGGGTCCTTAAGCCCATGGACTATGATGTCCTTAACCTTGGACCGCAATGTCCCTAAACTAAACAATAGAGCCCAAATGCTCTTTTGTTGGATCTAAATGATCATGTTAAGTTGATCTTAGTCTAAAATTAGACTAATGTATCCTTAACAAACGTTTAAGTTGATCTTAGTCTCAAATGAGATTAACGATCCTTAAACCCAACCCCCAAACCCAAATCTAAGAAGATACGGATTTGGAATAATCCACGCCCTACGGGCGACAACATAAATTAGTATTCGTATACAATCCACGGCAACCAAAAAACAAAACAAACACCCATGACACGAAGTGACCATCTGGAGAAGGAGAAAGTGGTTACCACGATGCAGTAGCGTAATTAACTGCAGGGGCTTGCGCCTGCAGGGAAGAGCGTCCCCACAATCAAAAACCCCTCAACGAGGGGGAATCTGATGAAGTCTGCTACATCGGCCGCATCCATTTAAACCTTCGATACATGGTGCCATAAATCAACTTGGCATTTTCGGAGAGGTGGACGAATAGCACCAAATAGCATCTGCCCTCGAAATTCAGGCCCGGACGTCCTAACGTCCCGGTCGCGTCATTCGGCAGAGAACAAGTATCTTGTAGGACTGACCCGTCAGCATAGTTGCGGCGTGTGTGCTTCTTCTTCTGTTTCCTTTTGCTTCGACTCGAGGACTTTGCGCATAGGTGGGTTTTTGGGAGGATATTCTTTTGATCCCACCATGTATTTTATTTTGTATCTAATACACTCCATCGACCATATGTATATGTGACCTAGAGACTGGACAGTGAGATTTGTATATTTTGTTCTCTGGTGTCGAGCTCATGTGAGCTGACTTGGTGGTTTCTTATTTCTTGCTTTTATATTCTTATTTCACACTATTATGATGTATCTCGCATATGGTTGTGTTTCGCCATTCGGCAAAGTGCTATCTCCCGCTTGGTGATGCCTTTTTCATTGTTTATACATATTCATGTTTTGTACCCGTTTTGGGGCCAGTTTTTACAAAGGAAACTCTGCCGAAATTTTTGGGAAAACTTGATGCTTTTAAAATGTTTAATGTGACTTTATTTTATTAAAATCACCTTTTAAAACAAGTATTTCTTCACTCTATTTCATTAAACGGTTTAGATTTCTGGGCTTTGGCTTACTTAAATTACGTTATGCCTCTAGACGTTGCGTGATTTAAGTGCCAGTCAAGTTCCACACATTCGGGTCATGACAAATTTACATCTTATGAAACTTGCGTGTCATGTCTCAAAGACAAGATGACTAAAACTCCGTTTACTGGAAACGGAGAAAAAGCTACTGAACTCTTGGGACTGATACATGGTGATGTATGTGGTATGTCTACATATGCCAGGAATGGTTCCTCGTACTTTATTATATTCACCGATGATCTTTCAAGATTCGGACATATGTTCCTGTTGAAACACAACTCTGAATCTTTTGAGAAATTCAAGAATATAAGTACGAAGTAGAGAACCAGACGGGTAAAAGTAGTAAAGTCCTTCGATTTGATCAAGGAGGAGAATACTTAAGCACGGAGTTCCGAAACTATTTAAAAGAGAATGAGATTCTCTCTCAGCTTACTCCTCCGTATACACCACAGCACAAAGGTATATCGGGGCGGAGGAAATGCACCCTATTAGATATGGTGCGCTCTATGATGAGTAATGCTGAGTAGCCTATTCTTTTTTGGGGTTATGCACTTAAGACAGCTGCATATTTATTGAATAGAGTTCCGACCAAATCCGTTGCCTACCACTCCATATGAGATATGGAATGGAAAGAGACCATCTCTTAAACGAGTTAAGATTTGGGGTTGTCCGACTTATGTTAAAAAGCAAAATCCAAACAAGCTCGAGGCAAGGTCGGTTCTGTGGAAATTTGTAGGATATCCCAAACATTCGCGAGGGTATATCTTCTACCACACCGAGGAACAAAAGGTGTTTGTTTCTCGGAATTTCCACCTTTTTAGAAAAGGAATTTCTTGTAAAAGAAATTAGTGGCAATGAGGCTGAACAAACTAGAACTGATGATTTGGTGGAACCGGAAGATCCAATAGTACCCAACGGACCCCAGCCACTTCGCAGATCTAGTAGGGTTCCTCATCTACTTGAGAGATATTACGGTTTTCTCATAGACGGTGGGAGCGAGGATTTCATCATGGAAGATGATGACCCAACTAGTTTCGAGCAGGCCATCATGAGTGGTGACTCTGTGAAATGGCAGGATGCTATGCGATCTGAGATGGAATCCATGTACACCAACAAAGTATAGACTTTGGATGTTACTCCTGAAGGGGTAAAATCCATCGGGAACAAGTGGATCTTTGAGAAAGATAATTGGTGTAGATGGAAAAGTTGAGACTTTCAAAACTAGACTTATTGCAAAAGGTTTTTGTCAACGACCAGGTGTGGACTATGACGAAACCTTTTTCTCCAGTAGCTATGCTTAAGTCCATTAGGATCCTACTTGCCATTGCTGCATACCATGACTACGAAATCTGGCAGTTGGACGTCAAGACTACTTTTCTAAATGGTGATTTAGAAGAGAGCGTGTTCTTGACACAGCCAGAGGGCTTCGTAGACAGTGGGAGCAGCGGAAGCATATGCAAGCTGCTTAAATCAATTTATGGATTAAAGCAGGCATCGTGGAGATGGAATATCTGTTTTGATGAAGCAATCAAAGAGTTTGATTTCATCAAAAATGTAGATGAACCTTGTATATATAAGAAGGTTGTAGAGAGTAAGGTTGTCTTCCTCGTATTGTACGTGGATGATATACTCTTGATAGGAAACGGTGTTCCTATGCTACACTCGATCAAGCTCTTCTTCTCACATCTCCATGAAAGATCTTGTTGATGCCTCCTACGTCCTGGGGATTAAGATCTATAGAGATAGATCTAAGAAGATGTTGGGATTGTCCCAATCCAGATATATAGACACCATACTAAAGAGGTTTAGTATGGAAGATTCTAAGCATGGTAATGTACCCTCTTGTTTAGGAATCACTCTCTCCAAAAAGATGTCTCCCAAGATTGATTTGGAGAGGGCTCGCATACAAGGGATACCCTATGCATCTGCAGTCGGGTCAATCATGTATGCGATGTTATGTACGAGACTGGATGTAGCATACTCACTAGGTGTAGTGAGCAGGTATCAATCATATCCTTGGGGAAAGCACTAGACAGCTGTGAAGAACGTTCTTAAGTACTTGAGAAGGACTAAAGATATGTTCTTGGTGTATGGTAACGGTGAACTCCAGGTGGAGTCCTTTACCGATTCGATCTTCCAGAGTGATAAGGACGACTGTGAGTCGGTCTCGGGTATTGGCTTGACCCTCAGTGGATGGACGGTATGTTGGAAGAGTTCCAAGCTAGATACCATAGCAGACTCGAGGATGAAGGCTAAATACATCGCTGCCATCGATACTACCAAAGAGGCTGTCTGGATGTACAAGTTCATAAGATGAACTAGGTGAGGTTCCTATCATTGAGCATCCAATACCAATGTATTATGATAACAATGGAGTTGTGGCTTTATCCTAGGAACCCCGGTCCCATCAGCGATCCAAACATATTCTTAGTCGGTATCACCTGATCAGGGAGATAGTTGATCTCCGGGAGATCGAGGTCAGGAGAGGTGACACAAAGGATAACACAGCGGATCCACTCACAAAGGCCTACCCCAAATGCGATTTGAAAGATTTTTGGGATGTTGGGTATGAGATACTACAACAATTGGCCTTTAGTGCAGGTAGGAGATTGTTAGGAATATGTATGCCCAAAAGGCCATTATTGTATGATATAGTGGATGCTTGGACATATATATAGAGGACTTTCTTGCTCGTCATGATAGTATGCTATCTGGTTACTCTTTATCTTAACATGTAGACTGGTATTCTTATACTGTCTATCTCTTACATGTTGATAAAGCCCTTAGGGTGTTTGCTTGAATACCAGGACTATGATGGAGATCATACTGCTGGGACTTAAGTAGTCTACAAGCACATCCTTCAATTGTTCCTAGTCGAGGGTATATCGAGACAGGGCATCGATATTACCAGAGTAGACTAGTGTGTACGTTTCTTGACCCTGTATGGGGGCGATGGTTGGTCCCATAGCCATTGGTGTTTGACATCAAAGATTGTACACATGTGCTCATTAGAGAATGGGTACACCGAACAGGACTCGCCGAGGTCTCCTAGTTGGTAGTATACCTATCGTCATATAGCATTTCTCTGGTGACACTAGTACAGGTTAGTCTGTAAACCCGAGATCGTCATAGAGTCTTGTGTAGCTCCCATTGTGCTTTGATGTCCTCCCTACCACGGCTCAAAGGAGTCGTGCAAACAGGTGGATTTTGGGTACAATCCCGAGTCACATGGAGGCAATGAGCGATAGGAGAGGTTTCGTCTCTCCCGGTATTAGGGGTTGATGTTGCGCTATGCTCGATTGGCTATAACTAGAAGTCCCTGGCCAAGGCTGCTGCTGATATATACTGATAAGAGTTATCAGTAGTTTCTAGAACCGTTATAGGCCAGACATCGGCATGACTTTATTAGTTATATGTATGCCCTAGAGGCTATTGTTGTATATGATTGTATATTACAATGGATGCTTGGACATATATAGGGAGGACTTTCTTGCTCGACATGATAGTATGCTATCTGGTTACTCTTTATCTTAATATGTAGACTAGTATTGTGATACTGTCTTGCTCTCACATGTTGATAAAGCCCTTAGGATGTATACTTGACTACCAGGACTATGATGCAGATCATACTAGTGGGGCCAGGGTAGTCCACAAGTTCATCATTTAATTGTTCCTAGTCGAGGGTGTATCGAGACGGGGCATCGATATTCCAGAGTAGACTAGCGTATACGCTTCTTGACCCATTTGATGGGCGATGGATGATCCCATATCCATTGGTGTTTGACATCAAAGATGGTATACGGGTGCTCAGTGGAGACTGGGTACACTGAACAGGACTCGCCGAGAACTCCTAGATGGTATTATACCTAACGTCAGATAGCAGTTCTCTGGTGACACTGGTACAGGTTAGTCTGTAGACCCGAGATCGTCATAGAGTCTTGTGTGATTCCCACTGTGCTTTGATTTCCACCTTACCACGTTCAAGAAAGCGTGCAAAACGGTGGTTTTTGGGTACAGTCCCGAGTCACATGGAGGCAATGAGTGATAGGAGGGGATTCGTCTCTCCCGGTATTGGGGGTTGATGTTGCGCTGTGCTCGATTGGCTATAACAGGAAGTCCATGGCCAGGGCTGATACAGAGATTTACTGGTAAGTGTTATCAGTAGTTTCTCGACCCGTTATGAGCCTCACATCAACATGACTTATCAAGTTACTGGGGTCTGACGTTTACCACCCCTAGACTCGATATGCGACATATCAAATGAAGAGACCGGACTGTACGGTAGTGTTGCTGTTGGATTCACAGGAGTATGGACAAGCTTGCTTGTTGATCTTCTAATCGCTCAATACCCGGGTAGCCGTTACGTCCATCTAGTACCGCTGACGGCTTGTGGGTGACTGATATGACCATCACCTACTGCCGGTGTATTGACGAGTCATTAGAGTCCTACACAGAGGTTTCCTAGCTCATGCGAAACGAAGTAGGGCACATATGTGATATGTGCGGGACCGAGATTAATACGTGTATGTGATACCGTATTCCAATCTCGCAATACAGGTTATATGTGATATAACCGGATTGTTGAATCAAGTGTTGATTCAATGATATGTTATACGTATATGTGATATGCATATAAATTAGTCGGTTGTATGCAATACAACCGGGTTATTAAATCAAGTGTTGATTTAATAATTTAATGTGTAATTATATATTTGATATATTAATATACATTAACTAATATTAGCTCACTTAAGAAAATGTTTTCTCTTTATACATTTAATATGTGTGTGATATATGTTAATGTATTTATTTTGTGTCATGCTAGATGATACATTGGACATGGGTGTATGAGACTCAAACCATACCATAGATAATTAAGGGATTTATTTATTTAGGGAAAATTCAAAATTAAGTGGAATTTGTCATGGTTTGTAAAGCTTTGAGAAGCTTGTGGAAACCATTGACTTAGTCCACTAATTTTGTCTTACCTTAGATATTTATTAACCTAACCATTATCTTTAGCCTTGGTTAAGTCTCTACATGAGTTATTTGAGATATTTTCTCACCCATGGTTGCCATTCTTTTGATGATTCATTCACCACTTCATCTTCTTCATCTCAACTGAGCTCTCTAGGTTTTCTTGAGGTGAAGAAAAAGAGTGAGAAAAATTATTCTAAAGTGAGCAAAATTCCTACTTCATCAATCTACACTAGACTAGCCATTTAGTATAGGTTGTTTCTTCACTAGTTTATCAATTAGTGAAGAGGTAGCTTGAGTTAAAGATTCTTCGATGTAGATCATCTTCGGCCTCGAAGTTCTTCGAGCAAGCTTGTTCCTTTCGCCTAGTGGAGCCTAACGAGAGTCCGGGAGACCACTACTTGGAGCAAAGGGACTACTACACGGAGCTTTAGAAGTGAAGGACCGGTCTACAAAGGTTGTATTCCCATTTCACTTAGTGTAAAGTTGTTTACATGATTAATAACCCTAATTCTCTATTTCAATCCTCGGTTAAGGGTTTCTTAGCACTCTAGATTTTTTAAAATTGCATGCTTGATGCCTTAGATGTAAGTGCACGGCGGCGCCCCGGCCGTCAATCCGACGCCGGAATGCGGAAGCGGTGAATAACTAAAATTTTGCGGACTTTGCAAACCGGCACCACCGCGCACTTTAACCGGATCGGACCATTAACTAGTCTAAGCTATCTACAAGAATGGGAATAGAGATATATACCGACGATCCAAGTCCTCCGGTCTTCATCTCCACTCCGATCTCCTCGCGGGAACTCCGTCCATCTCCTCCTCGTCGGAAAAGGGCACCACGAAGCCGGGTACTTTTACGGGCTCCCACCTCAATACCGAGGCAACTCGCGCATGAAGCCGGCAACTCGACATGCTCAAGATATGCTGTAGGAAGTGTAGTGTAGAGTGGATGTCTCACTTTGGGGTTTGTTGCCATTTGTAGATGATGGAGGAAACAAGATAAGAAAAATGGTGCTTGCATTTTTCTTAGCATGAAAAGAGATCAAGAATGAAAACCTCAAGAATGAAAACTCTCATCTTTTTCTTTCTCTCAACCATGGAAAAGCTTCTTTCATCAAGTGAGAAGAATGGTGGTGGAAAAACAATATATGAAGCAAGAAGGGAGGTGAGTGTAGGAGAAGTCAAGAGGTGACCACAACATCAACCATACTTCTTACTATTAAACCCATACCCTCTCAAATCTCATCCTCATTCAATCAAATCTCATAAAAGCAAAAGCATGGATGAAAAAGAAATGAAAGCTATCATAATCAAACATTTACAAGAAACCCCATCCACAAATGTTATTTGCACAATTGCAAATAACCCCCTCCATCGGAAAAGTCCGGCCGGGAAAGAACAAAGGAAAACCGGCCGGAACGGAATGCAAACTGGCAACTCCAGAAAACTGGTCCCGTAATAAATTACAGGAAAACCCCGATACTGTGCATACACACCCGTATCTGTATTCCGTCCGGATACAAATGCAATAAGACAAAATCTACACTGTACTAAACTAGGACCGGCTTAAACCAAAGCCGGCTAGTAAAAACCGTTCGATCCTGATCCATGCAATACCGCACGTATCTGATCGAACCCTGCCATATAACTATACGGCCACTAGTACAAAACTGTCCGATCCTGATCCGTGCAATACCGCACGTATCTGATCGGACCTTGCCATATCTCCATACGGCCTCTACAGCGTTTCGCCCGAAAGCTGAGTAACTGAAAGTGTGGTGGACTCTAAAGACTCGTCAATACTATGGCTGTGGATTTAACCACTAGCCCGTCAGAGGTATAAGCCAATACGTAACGGGCCACCAGCTATTGACCAAATGGGACGTCGATGAGGAAGCTCACCCCGACACCCAACTGAGCCTGTCAGTGACAATATCCGTGCAGTCCGGTCCGTTCGTCTATGAGTATCGCATGGCGGGCCTAGGGGGTTGGTAAAAGTCAGACCCCCAAAAGCGGTACAAGTCGTGTCGGAGTGTAGCCCAGAACACCCTGAGATACTACTGGAATACCTACCAGTAAATCTCCTTGCCTTGGCCAAGGACTTTGTGTAATGGCTCTCCTAGACACAGCACGACCTCACCCCCAATACCGGGAGAGACGAACCCCTGAAGATACGCTCACTGCCTCCATGTGGCTCGGGACTGTACCCAACTAAAACCTGTTTGCACGACTCCTTTGAGCCGTGGTAGGGTAGTAATCAAAGTACAGTGGGAACTCACACGAGACAAATGACGATCCCCAGGTCGATGAACTAACCTGCACACATGTCACCAGGGAACTGCCATCTGACGTCTGGTATATGACCAACTAGCATGTTCCCGGCGAGTCCTGTCCGGTGTACTCATAACCCAATGAGCACCTGTATACATCTTAGGTGATCCAACTGACACCAGTGGCTTGTGAGACCGGCCACCGCCCCTCGTCGGGGTCTCGACTGTATACACTAGTCTACTAATGGAGTATCGATGCCCGGTCTCGAAACTCCCACGACTAGGGACCTTTTAAGGATATGCTTATAGACCCCCAGCTCCCACTTATATGATCGCCCTCATACTGCTGGTGGTCAAGCAAGAATCCTAGGGGCTCTATCAACGTGTAATAGCGACGTGTCAGGTCACCTAAAGCAGTACACGATGATAAAGGTAAACCAGATAGCATACTATCATCTCGAGTAAGACTGTCCTACCGGGATAGGTCCTCCCTCAATCATTACAATCACGTACCTGTGACCTAATAATTGACTCTGAGGGCACTATCTCCAACAATCTCCCACTTGCACTCAAGGCTAATTATTGCGATGTCGCATACTCACAGCCCGTGTGATACCGAACATCCAACTCCTCTACTAGTCAGTCTCACAAAGCTCGTTTGCGGAACTATTGCGTTCAAGGAATAGCCTCAGTGAGTGGATCCGCTTAGTTGTTTCTTTCTATGTCTCTCTATATCTCAAGTTCGCGGAGAAACCCATCTCCCGAAATGAGCAATACCAGTCTCAGAATAAGTCTGGATGTCTGATGGGACCTAGCTCATAAATGAACTCCAAATCCAAACTTCTTAGACTGTATCGTCAACTGAACTTAATCAGTATCCTGCGCGCCATGCCTCCCTCAGTATTGCCTTGGATCACCTGTCCAAAATACTGTCCCTCGTCAGAGGGAAAACTATAACTCTGACAACCTCCTTGTCGTCCATGTCACCTTGGAAGCCTGGAACGATAACCGTCTCCTGAATGAGGCTGTCGTTATCATATCCCTAGAACATCCACTTATGTTCTAAAACTGCTTCCGACTGTTTCTCCAGGATTGGATTAATGTCAACTTGTTGCATCTAGTGCAAGAACAACATCTGGTGTGGTACTTGACATCTCATGATTAACTCAATTGCCTAAGCAAGTGATCTGCCAATCATGCACGTCCCTCTCCCCTTTAGTCTGTAAGACACCTTTGGAGAGGGTGACTCCATTACCTGCAGGTACACTACCGTGCCAGGAGTCGTCCATCCTAAATACTCTTAGAATGCTGTCAAGTACCCTGATTGGGAAACCACCCAAATCTAGATCTAAAACCATAGATCTAGTAACCAGTATGTCTGATATAAAATCCATGTCCTTTGTGGAGAAACCACTGTGTGACGACCAAAGTATAACCGATCGTAGTATAGGAGTTTCTTTTCCTATTCTGTGTATGTCATCCAGATACCAGGACATCACACCCTACTACCTTCTTAACAGATCCATCCCCTATTCTGATGACGTCAAACCTATGACTGTCTCATCAGAAACAGATGATCTAACTCCGCTATATCTGCTTTAGTCTATAAATAGACATAAGCCTGATGTCCACCAATGCTTCCGCTGCTCCCACTGACTACGACAACCCTCTGGCAGAGTCATATAGACGTGCACTTCTAAAGCTAGTTTAGAACGACACTATACTCATCCTCCTGCCGGGTCTCGCAGCCTGGAACAACAACAATGGCAAGTGTGGGTAAACAAGAACTTCCCCGTCACCGTCCTTGAGGCTACCGGAGTACCTCTCGGGTGCCTGAAGTTACCCACCTTATGTGCGGAGTGGCCAATGGAATGTCAAATCAGATTGAATCTTTAGGTTCCTTATCAAATCTTCAGTAATCGTTTGTGGTTCTGGAATCACTTCCAGTTCTACCATACTCCCACTACTGTTTTCTGAAAAAATCCATTTTTAATAAAACTGTGGCGAGTCTAGAACAATATCGCTATTGTTCATCCAGATGGTAGAAAATCAACCCTCGTCATAGCCTGGGTCAACCCACAAACAGCCATTACAGAAACGTGCCTAGAGTTGTCCAATATCTGGTTTTAAGCATAAACCGGACAACTCCCCGTACCTTAACATCATTAAGATATGAACTGTTCTATATCCAATATAGAATCAGAGGCACTGATTTATTTGAACCAGATTCACATCATGCAGCTGTCTCCAGTGCATGTCAACTAAATGGAAAGAGGCCGATCAGCGTTACTCAACTTAGGAATACTTCCAATTATGAGTAACCTGAAAGAGAAGCAAGATCTCTTTATCATTACTATCAACTGAATACCATTCACAAGTATCTACATCTTCGATCTCTTTGAAGAATCCCGATACTTGCTACACCTGGTTCTCTACTCTATTCAAATACCTGTAACTTCTCAAAATTCGGACCCTGTGTTTCCACGAAACACCGGTCTAAAAACTAGAGAAGTCATAAGTAAACCGAATATAGTACGAGGACCTACCCCTCTGTCCTGATGGACCCTGGACAACATACAATACTCTGTATAAGTCCCTTGAGTCTGATAACTCATTCACTGTGTGCCGTAGGTTGAAAACTGTACTTATGGTTAAGAAGAATTACACCGCTGTTTAATGCTCCTTACCTAACCATCCACTGATATAGGTAAATGTCGTAGACATAATTTCAGAAAGGTATATCTCACTCTATAAAAATAGACGTACAGATATATCAATTTGAAATTGGTGCATAACTGCGGATATTCAAAACCAAATATTTGCCGACCGGCAAACAGCCCAGGTGATTTCCTCAAATATCACCGATTACAACGAATCCCGATATAATGAGGATGATCACCCAATTCCCAATAACCTACTCCCTCTCATCATCTGTAAAACCATACAGATGTGAGAATCATACCTGGTAAATACATACCCTGGAGTAAGTATCTAATCGGGAAATCAGTTTTCTTTTAACAGTACACAGTGAAACTGAAACATTGAAATGTTTCGGTGGGGTATCCCGGTATTCTTAGTAATGCCTCTTCCATTATCCAAATTCACAACTATAACCGTATAATTCTTTGCCACCTCTCCAAATCCCTTCATATGTCTTTAGTCTTTACCTTCTGCACACCCCTTTAGGCCAAATGGTTTTCTTCCTTCCCTATCGTTCGGCACCAGCCTATGGTTTGGAAGAAGACTATCCAATAAGCATAAAGGGTGTACTGTCCTAATCCTAGGAGCACTCGCAACGCGAGAGAAGGTGAAGATAAAAGACACCTGAATGTACTTTATTCCTATTTCTCCTGGACCAGAATCCATCCCCGAACTGGAACAAGTTCCATTCGAGTTCGTATATAACCATACGATGGAGTATCCAAATAAACTGTGGATCTTCGTAGTGATACGGAGTGTCCTGGAGAAATACAAAGGTGATGTGGGAGTGGTAACGAAATATTTGGTTTGGTCGTGAATATCTGTTGCAATTTACTTTGCCCTCTTACTAATCCCTTGCTTTGTCTGAACTTAATACCTTCTGCACACCATCGTTATGCTAATTGGTTTTCTTCATTCCCTACCGGTCGGCACCAGCCTAAGGTTTGGAAGAAGACAATCCAATTTGCATAATAGGTGTGCTACCCCTAAACCAAGGAGTACTCGTAACCTGAGAGAGGGTAGAAGGAAAAGACAACTGAATAATCCTATCCGTTTTCTCCAGAACCGGAAACCATCCTCGAATCCCTTCGAGTTCGTATCTAACCATACGATGGTTTTGTCCAATGGAAGTGGACGTTCGTAGTAATACGGGGTGTCCTGGAGAAAAGGGTAAAAGTAGGAGTGGCAATGAGGTCTGCAACTATGACAATCCAAAAGCCAGTGTTTAAGAAGGTTCGGTCAACTTGGTCACTGAGTCATAGTCTTAGGGTCGGGTCAATGGTCGCTGCCAAAGAGAGAGAGAAAAGAAACACTCAGCGTGCACTCTAACCTAGATCAGAATGGTCACCAATTTATCTAATCTGGAATCCTCCCACTGTACCTCAAATTCTCCTCCAAACCTAAAAGAAGAATTAGTCGGGGTCACCCGAGGAGTAAACTAACTCATCAGTGGGAATCGGGATCCAACTCTCATCGCATGACAACGTGACGGAATCCGCTCACGGTATCACACTCCAGAAGGTATGCGCATATCTGGCAAGTTTCAGTACTTTTGAAACTCCCGATGTAATTTCTGCCCCATGCTCTTATGACCTTGACTTTGGCCAACATATCATAAGTCACATGTCAAGTTCTACCCGTCATTCTCCAGGTTAATTTGAATCCACCCGTACATACCCTTGACTTTGGCCAAAATGGCAACACGACTGTCCCAAACCAACGCATCTATCTATGCTGCATATGAATACCCCAATAGCTACCAATCACTGTGCCTTGACTTTGGCCAACATACACAGCTTGAATACTATTGACCACCCATATGAAACGACGGAGGGCTACGAATGGTTTCTGGCGAAAACCTTTAACGTAAAGAACTTGATATCGTTGAAGGAACGGATAGCTTTTTAGAAAATATAGTGACGAAAACCTTTGCTAAAGAGGTCACTCCCGGTGAAGGGATCTCGGCTCTTTCCCCGTAGAATGGGGTGCAGGATATTCCAACTGAATACCACGATGCAAAGCAAAAGTAATCGGCTATAGTGAAGTTAATGCCCTGACGCAAACTTCTGTCCAAGGGGTCACTCCCGGTGAAGGGATCTCGGCCCTTGCCTCGTCGACTGAGGAGCAGGATATTCTAAATGAATACCGCGATGCAAAACAAAAGTGAACGTCCTTGCAATAACAGCTTTTTGAAAAGTGTTCCAACAACATCAGATTAGGTTTGTTTTTAACTTGCATTGATCCGAATCAACGCAGTCCCATCAATTGATCACACCAAAAAGAACGAAAATATACTGATGTACGTATATGCCATCCGCATTCGCCACTGGGTCCCGTCATTACCCGTTAGGTTAGCTTACTAACGACAGAGCGGGGACTGGACTAGCGCGGATGCAAAACATATACAACATCTACTAATATATATACCAATATATTATATTTCGCTCAAGGCGTGAAAGAAATGCAACATCACAGAGAATGAACAGCATCACAGAAACAAAACAGATATCTGGGATCCCCGGGTTTCACAGAGCCGCTGAAACCCGACGTTCCCCTGGTCGTGTGGATAGCCTGTGCAATGAAATCCTAGACCCCTACGGGCGCGGCAAGTCACCCGCCAAAACCTGAAGCGAGGCAGCCCCCTTCAGCGCCGTGAATGGACCACCCAGCACTTCACGGAATCCGGCAACTTGGGCACCCCTCCTGGGTCAACCTGTACCCCCTACGAGTGCGGCGAATAGCCCGCCAATCCTAGAGTGAAGTCCCCTCCGTCTCAATGCCATGAGATGCGGGCTTGTTGCCCTCTAGAACCCGGCTATCCGTGCACCCCTCCGTGGGGCAATCCTAGTACAGAAAGTAAAATATACATACACCGGGTACATCGACCGCAACCAGGTCGTGCCCCAAAAGAATAATACAATCAGGCAGTGACGGCAGTCCACATGTCGGACGCTCGCCCCGCAATATCAAATGTACATAATACAACAAAACAGTACTAGCATTGCATCCAGGCTATCCCCCACGACCGATCCGCAACATCACAGCAAATACATAGAACATCAACGTGAAAGTCACGTTCGCAAATCCGTCTAACCGGGCTATAGCAGTTAGACCGGATTTACCGATCGAGTGACATTCACGGTCGCAGATATAATGTAAATACTGTGAAAAATGTGTTTAAAATTTTCCGATTGATCAAACATTAACAAGTGGGCCCCCAAACAAAACTGTAGCAACCACAGAAAACCTGGGCCCAATTTTAATATTCCAAAAACCACAATTATCACTCAGAAACACACTGAAAAAAATTTGGGGTGGTGAACAGTAATATCCGCGGCGGAAGCGCGGCCAAAGAAGGGATTTGGCCGCCCTTCCGCGGCGGTATGGGGAGATCGAGGTACTAAATTTTTACAGTGTGCTTAGTTTTCCCTGCACATCATTCTGAGACCACCTGAAAAATTTTTGGACTCAAAAAAAATTCGACAGAAACTGATGTGCAAAGAAATACGGGTTTTCGGGATTTTGTTCGATCGGAAACGTAAAACACATTACACAAAAGCTAGACGAAGTTAATGGCGAGGCTCTGATACCACTGTAAGTGCACGGCGGCGCCCCGGCCGTCAATCCGACGCCGGAATGCGGAAGCGGTGAATAACTAAAATTTTGCGGACTTTGCAAACCGGCACCACCGCGCACTTTAACCGGATCGGACCATTAACTAGTCTAAGCTATCTACAAGAATGGGAATAGAGATATATACCGACGATCCAAGTCCTCCGGTCTTCATCTCCACTCCGATCTCCTCGCGGGAACTCCGTCCATCTCCTCCTCGTCGGAAAAGGGCACCACGAAGCCGTGTACTTTTACGGGCTCCCACCTCAATACCGAGGCAACTCGCGCATGAAGCCGGCAACTCGACATGCTCAAGATATGCTGTAGGAAGTGTAGTGTAGAGTGGATGTCTCACTTTGGGGTTTGTTGCCATTTGTAGATGATGGAGGAAACAAGATAAGAAAAATGGTGCTTGCATTTTTCTTAGCATGAAAAGAGATCAAGAATGAAAACCTCAAGAATGAAAACTCTCATCTTTTTCTTTCTCTCAACCATGGAAAAGCTTCTTTCATCAAGTGAGAAGAATGGTGGTGGAAAAACAATATATGAAGCAAGAAGGGAGGTGAGTGTAGGAGAAGTCAAGAGGTGACCACAACATCAACCATACTTCTTACTATTAAACCCATACCCTCTCAAATCTCATCCTCATTCAATCAAATCTCATAAAAGCAAAAGCATGGATGAAAAAGAAATGAAAGCTATCATAATCAAACATTTACAAGAAACCCCATCCACAAATGTTATTTGCACAATTGCAAATAACCCCCTCCATCGGAAAAGTCCGGCCGGGAAAGAACAAAGGAAAACCGGCCGGAACGGAATGCAAACTGGCAACTCCAGAAAACTGGTCCCGTAATAAATTACAGGAAAACCCCGATACTGTGCATACACACCCGCATCTGTATTCCGTCCGGATACAAATGCAATAAGACAAAATCTACACTGTACTAAACTAGGACCGGCTTAAACCAAAGCCGGCTAGTAAAAACCGTTCGATCCTGATCCATGCAATACCGCACGTATCTGATCGAACCCTGCCATATAACTATACGGCCACTAGTACAAAACTGTCCGATCCTGATCCGTGCAATACCGCACGTATCTGATCGGACCTTGCCATATCTCCATACGGCCTCTACAGCGTTTCGCCCGAAAGCTGAGTAACTGAAAGTGTGGTGGACTCTAAAGACTCGTCAATACTATGGCTGTGGATTTAACCACTAGCCCGTCAGAGGTATAAGCCAATACGTAACGGGCCACCAGCTATTGACCAAATGGGACGTCGATGAGGAAGCTCACCCCGACACCCAACTGAGCCTGTCAGTGACAATATCCGTGCAGTCCGGTCCGTTCGTCTATGAGTATCGCATGGCGGGCCTAGGGGGTTGGTAAAAGTCAGACCCCCAAAAGCGGTACAAGTCGTGTCGGAGTGTAGCCCAGAACACCCTGAGATACTACTGGAATACCTACCAGTAAATCTCCTTGCCTTGGCCAAGGACTTTGTGTAATGGCTCTCCTAGACACAGCACGACCTCACCCCCAATACCGGGAGAGACGAACCCCTGAAGATACGCTCACTGCCTCCATGTGGCTCGGGACTGTACCCAACTAAAACCTGTTTGCACGACTCCTTTGAGCCGTGGTAGGGTAGTAATCAAAGTACAGTGGGAACTCACACGAGACAAATGACGATCCCCAGGTCGATGAACTAACCTGCACACATGTCACCAGGGAACTGCCATCTGACGTCTGGTATATGACCAACTAGCATGTTCCCGGCGAGTCCTGTCCGGTGTACTCATAACCCAATGAGCACCTGTATACATCTTAGGTGATCCAACTGACACCAGTGGCTTGTGAGACCGGCCACCGCCCCTCGTCGGGGTCTCGACTGTATACACTAGTCTACTAATGGAGTATCGATGCCCGGTCTCGAAACTCCCACGACTAGGGACCTTTTAAGGATATGCTTATAGACCCCCAGCTCCCACTTATATGATCGCCCTCATACTGCTGGTGGTCAAGCAAGAATCCTAGGGGCTCTATCAACGTGTAATAGCGACGTGTCAGGTCACCTAAAGCAGTACACGATGATAAAGGTAAACCAGATAGCATACTATCATCTCGAGTAAGACTGTCCTACCGGGATAGGTCCTCCCTCAATCATTACAATCACGTACCTGTGACCTAATAATTGACTCTGAGGGCACTATCTCCAACATTAGAAAACCTAATGAGGGTGCTAAGGAACCCAGCAGTGGTATCAGAGCCAAGTTAGAGAATTAGACGATATTAGTAGAATTACGAAACGGAAACAACTCCGAAACCTCGAAACCAAAACCCTAGTTTCTGTCGTTTTTAAAAAGTTCTCTGAAAATTATTTAAACAAGTGCAGAATGTTACATGTGATGTAATATGAACACCAAAGAAAAATGAACCCACTCCACCGGATTTTGGCCGGCGAAACGTAGCAAAAAACCGGCATGACCGGTTTTGTAGATGAGTTTGGGCTTCGATTTTCTTTGGTGTTCTAGTCTATGGGGTTTGGTGCTTCAGGTATTGTTTGTTTTTTTTTCAAGATTGCATGTGATGTTATCTTTCTGTAATGGCAATTCGGAGTGTTCCGTATTCGTAATTTTAACATCGTTTCGGGTTTGATATTGATATGTGATACAATATTTAGAATCCACAATAATTAGTTTTGTGAAAACTAATTAGTGCTTTGTAAATCTAGCAATTTAGTCTCATTCGATAGATTGCAACGGAGTTTCGATTCGGATCAAAACTCTGTCACAATCTCGTATAGTACGCAAACACTCGCCGAGTAACACTACTAGATAGCCACGCCCCATAGCCCCGACCAAGCGACTGTAGGAGAACCCCGTAGCCAAAAGCATCCGTTCGGGTGCTTGCGGCCGCAGTGTTCCGCCTAAGTGTACTTTGTCAACGGCATCGGGGGTGCGGCCGTCTACTAATGTTTCCGACGAGCATTCGATCATATGTTGGGAATCTTATTGAATTGCTCGACTGGATATTGAAAAGTGTTTTCAATTTGAGACTAAAATGCCGGGTTTATAATGTTAGGCATGAAATTCGGAATATATGATATTTCGGGTTTATGATGTCTAAAGGAATTTATAATGTTAGGCATGAAATTCGGAATATGTGATATTCCGGGTTTATGATGTCTAAGGAATTTATATGGTTAGGCATGAAATCCGAAGTATGTGATATTTCGGGTTTATGATGTCTAAGGTGGTTGCGGATTCCAATTATTGTAGTTTTCACTTTCTTTTCTGCGACCGTAAGTGTAATATGTGGTGTATCGCCGGTTTCGTTGCTATACATCAACGACAATTGGGATACGCATATTTACTTACGTTGATGACATGTGATGTTATGTGTTGCTGTGATATGTTATATTGGATCGTCGTGTTTGAATAGCCGGGGTTTTTGCGTGAGATGAGAGTTTTTCATTTCCATTCATGTAAAAACTTGTATGTAATATTCTTTTATTGGGGCACTTCCGGTTTGAGGATGATGTCACCATTGATGTGTATTATTTACTTTTCCGTATTAGGATAGACCCAAGGTGGGGAGCACAAGTAACCGGATTCTAGAGTCCAGTGGGAGACCATCTCGAGGAGTCGAGACTGGGTTTCCTAACTCTAGAATTGGTAGGGTTGCTTGCCGCTCTCGTAGGGGTCTAAGGATGTGGGTTTGGCTATTCATCGCGACCGTGGAATCTGTGTTTTTTACTGGCTTAATTTAAAACACGGACCTCCTAGTATATCCAATATTTCATATGTTGACTTCTGCTATAATGTTCTATGATGAGATCATATGACTGCCTGAGACGAATGCTTTATATTATATATATGATATATAAAAAACGTTGCTTATGTTTTGCATCCGCGCTAGTCCTGTCCCCGCTCTGCCGTTAGTTATCTAACCTAACGGTGCATGACGGGACCCCGTGGTGAATGCGGATGGCATAAGCGTACGTTGTATAAGTATTTTCGCTTCTTTATCTGTGATGCTTAGGAAGCATAAATGATGGGACTTCATTAATGAGATTAATGAAAAGAAAGAAACCTAAAGATGTTGTAGAATCAAATTTTCAAAAAGGGTAGCTCTAGTTTTTGCTTTGCATAGTGGTATTCCTTGATGAATATCCAGCACCTCATTCGATGAGGAAAGAGCCGAGATCCCTTCACCGGGAGTGACCTCTTTAGCAAAAGCTAGCAGATGCTACAACCCACTCGGTTTTGTCTTTTGATTGCTTCTCTAGTTCTTGCTTTGCATAGTGGTATTTATGAATATCCAGCACCTCATTCGATGAGGAAAGAGCCGAGATCCCTTCACCGGGAGTGACTTCTTTAGCGAAACTAGCAAAAGCCTCAAAAACACTCCTTTTCAAAATCACTCGATTCTACAATGATATCAAGTTCATTACGCAAAAGGTTTTCTTAAAAACCTGTCGTAGCCCTCTGTCATTTCAGATAAGTACTATTTAGTATTCGTGCTGCGTTTGTTGGCCTTTGTCAAGGCGTAGTGTACGGTGGCTGATTAGTGCTTATCTGCATAGCATGTGATGCAATTAGATTAGGGTAGTCGTACGATCTTGTTGGCCTTTGTCAAGGGTCGTGCGGGTGGGTTTAATTCAATCAGGAAATGTACGGGTTGAACTTGACTAGCGGCCTATGGTTTGTTGGCCTTTGTCAAGGTCATAGGACGTTAGGGGCAAAATATTATTGGGAATTTCAAGTGTTGAAATTTGCAATGAGATTGCATACCCTCTATGAGATTGTTGGATCCCAATACCCGCTGCGAGTAAGAGTTACTCCTGGGAGAGTTTTGCACTTCACAATTAGCCGATCAAGTAAATGTCTAGAAAGATGTTAACGAGGTTATGCCTCTGGGAAAATGAGGTTTATTTTAATTAGGTCCGTGCGAAAGCACGGGGAACCTCCATCAAAGTACCGACACTAGCCTGGCTGAAATATTGGCGAACTTGTAGGGTGTAATTAATCCCGGCTAGTCTTACCTTTTAGGATTTGAAGGAAGATTTAATAAAAAAAGTGGGAGCCATCCTGATTAGATAAAATAATAACCAATCTAATTTTATAAGAGCATACGCAAAGTGTTTTCTTCTCTCTCTCTCCTGGTAGCGACCATGTCACGCCTTAATCAAGATAATAATATGGATATATTGACCGACCCCCTTGTTATACTGAGCTGGGGAACGTTGGTTCCGCTCTTCCTTATTGTAACGTTTCCAAAATAATAAAATATTATTTTCGGGAATTTTTATAATTTAATATTATTTTAATGAATATTTTAATATTCGGGTATAATTAAATACAAATAAATGGGGGAAAATTATGGAAAATTCTAAAATAGGGTATTTTATGGAATTATGCCATTTTAAAGTTTTTAAGATTAGTTATATGCTAATGAGGTGCTAATCGCGATTAAAAATCGCTAATTGGATTTTTAAGCTTTTTTGTGCAAAAATGTGCACATATCATTTTCCACACTTGTTACACTTGTGTTACATTTCCATTGCCATGGTTATTCTTTTGGGTTCACTATTGGAGTGAGAAAGAAAAGAAAAGGAAAAAGTAAGTGTGATGATAAGAGAGAGAGACCAAGTCAACCCCCACTTTTTGAACCATTCCCCATCATTTTCCCCTTCTCATTCTCTCTCCTCTCCCTCTCTTTGAGCTGCTGCCCCTCTCCCTCTCTCTCCCTCTTCATGAAACCCTAGATCCACAATGAAATCAACCCCAAAACCCCATTCCCACTTCACAAAACTTGCTCCCAAGCTCACTAGCTACACATTGAACCTAGCAAGATTGGATTTGGAGAACTTTGAGCAACTCAAGAATTTTCTTGAGTTGCCAAAGGAGGTAATTTCTGCACCGCTAGTTTAGTAATTCAATTCTTATTGCATCCATATTAGTTTCATATTGATATTGTGTCGTTTTGTGGATTTTGGAGAATTCAAGTTAGGGTTTAGGGTAAAACTGAAATCAAAGATGAAATTGAGGATGGTAGTGACCTTAGAAACCCTGGTGTGATGTTAGTTTAGACCCAAACCTGAAATTGAAACCAGAATACGGAATTACGGAATCGATATCGGGGAAAACTGTAAATCTGGGAGTGTTTTGTGGAATCTGCTATCACCCCGAGACCCCAAAAATAAAAATGAGTTGACAGTGAGATGTGCAGGCACCATGGAACCACCACACCAAACCCTAGCCCCCAAATCCAAACCCCGGCCGCCAATTTATTCCTTCTGGCCGCAAATTGCGGCCAGAGCAGGAGGGATCTGTCTCGATTTTTGTGCATGGCCCTATTTCCTCTATTCTTGACCCTGGGTATGTCTAGTTTTGACTGATTCCATCTAGGGTAAAATCTGGGTTGATTTTCCTATGTTGGTGCATGGTTTACGACTTGTTTTAGCATGGATTTTGGTATTTGGTGTTTCGTTCCTGTCGTGTGGCGTTTGGACGTCAACGACAAGCGGATATTGAACGTTTTTACATGCGAGACGATAGGTTTTTACCTATGTGAGTAGCGTGTGCTATTGTGGTTTCCGATGTGATTTTCATGTGCTTTAGCGTTGTGATATACTTGTAGGTACCCTACGTGATGTTGAGGCAAAGAAGATGAAGATAGCGACATCGGCATTGGCACACGAGAAGCAAGGTGAGTAGATTTATATCTACAGGGAGAAGTCGGGTGGATGGCGTATAGCACCCCCGCAGTCCGTGGTGATGTATACGAATACGTATACACACATATATTTATTATGTGTTGTTTAGGATTATTGATGGTAATAATGGTATTATTGGTGATAAGGATGTATTGGTTTAGTATAGTGCGAAACCCTAAAGTAGTGGTTGCACCCACACACATACACATACACATATACTTGCATACATTCTTTCATTTATCTGTGCGCATCTGGAGGTTTGTATATCTACACATGGGTATGGGACTATGTGTTCATATACGGGATTGAGGATGATACATGGGATTGAGATGAGTCGATGAGGTTTGTTTGAGGCCGTGAGATTCGGCGATATGATAGAGTTCGTATTTGAGATGTGATATGATGGTAGTGATACCGGATATGTGATGAGATGAATGGGATATTGACCCCTACCCGGCTATTGGGATGCCGTACGACGATTTACCGTACGAGCTTTATATTGATGTTAGATCCGCACTCATGACTCGAGGATGTTATGTGATATACTGCATCGTATGTGATACTATTGAGGTGAGATCACCGACTATATATATATATATATATATATATATATATATATGTGTATGTATGTATGTATGTATATGTATATCGACTCAGATTTAGGTGGCTTCCATACCCCTCCCGATTGACTTGATTGTTGGGTTCGTAGTTCGCATAGTAGGCGTTAGACTAGACCCGAGTCATACCTATTTCAAAAGTAACGAATCGGGGATATTTTAAAGATAGGCAGAAGGGTTAATACGGATATTTTCAAATGACGCATCTTTTCTTAAAACACCGTAGCCCTTATTTTACCAAAAGCCCTGATTCGTCTTATTTCAAAAGGCAAGGTTGCATGATATATCTATTGAGGCAGGTTCTTTACTGTTGCGTTGATTATTCGATTCCGCATATTCATGCTATTTGCATTGCATCGCTTGTATTGTTGATTTATTTCAGTCATGCTGCTAGGACACCAGCACCATTATCGATGATGCGTATGTTCCACGTACACTTGTTGCCGGCTCACACACTTCATCATCGATAATTGCCATGTCACTACACTGTAGTACTGTTGCATTCAGTGTATGTTGCTTACATTTCTTTACATGTCGCATACATCATGCTTTCTGATTATACGCATTGAGATATGTTGTTTCCATGATATTTCTGGTTTTTGGGAACCGTGGGTGTTTCAAAAAGAGAATGTGTAATTGTTTTAAAACCTGGTTACCCTTGATATGATATTTCAGTGCGTCCACCATGTGTTTTCTCGGTACTGAGAGCGACATGTGAAACCCGATTCGAGGAGGCGGATGAGGCCGATTGCGGGTACATGGTGGACCCGGTATGGTTCCCCGGGGCAAGAAATGTTTTTCGTGGAGTAGACGATGAGCCTGGCAGGGTGGCGAGTACCTACCGGTGATTGGTTGGACCTGGCGGTTATCCGGAGGATACCGACCAGAGTCGATAGATGGATATGGGCGTACTACCGGGGCCGAGGGCCGATACCGCAGACAGAGCCCGTGGGCCGATCCGGACTGACGGAGCCCGATATATGAGGATTTACGTGCCGTTGCTGGGCACAGTTTTCATGATGTTTTCGAGTGTCGATGCTGGGCACTCCGGTTCCATGATTTTGACGTGTCGCGAGGGACACAGATGGTTTATATCCTCATATTATTTCCATGCATATGCTGATGATATTTACATGCATGATGGTTATTGTCATTGGGTGACGAGTGGACGGGATCCATGTGCATGCAGATTTGATTACATTGATCATACCTCACATTTATGATATGCTATTACCTGAGGCACTGGCACGAGCGCTTGGCACTACACTCATGCATAGAGATTTCCTTGCCAGTTTAGCATGCTTCAGACTTATTCATATTGAGCTTTATTTATATCTGATCGTATTGACCTAGGATGGGTCATGCATTCGATCTCTGCTTGTAGATATTTTCTATTCACAAGTTGGCAACTCACCCCCGTTGTGCCACAGTTCTTGCAGGTTTTGCCGTACTGGTTCCATAGCGGCATTTCTGGCACACTGCTTTCTTATGGGTGACTTGCTTGGGTTGGTGGGTTCTTTTGTATCAGAACCGCCATTGTACATGTATTATTCATTGTATCTAGAATTCCATCAACCAAAACTTGTATATTGTTTCAGACTTAGAAAACAGTGTTGTATTATTTCGACCTTAGAGTCGCGCTTGTAGTATTACGGTTTTCTGGCTGTTTTGAGTTCTTTTTGGGTTTTGATCCTCGCCCTTTGGCGTTGTATATTATTATTGCTTGCGTAGTTGTGACCGTCGATTGACGAAGAGCTAGCTCCCGCTTGGGAATGCCTTTTATCATTTCACACATATTATTCTTGTTGTACCCCGTTCGGGGCTAGTTTTTACAAAGGAAACTCTGCCGGAATTTTCAGGAAAGGTTACACATTTTAAAAATACATATTCGGCTTAGTTATTTAAAAACTTTGATTTTCGGAACATGATTTCTTACTTCTTAAAACCAGTTTTCCTTATTTACTCTTTAAATGGTTTTAGATTTCTGGGCTTTTGGCTTACTTGGATCAGATAGGGTCCTATAGACTTCATATGGTTCAAGGGCCAGTCACGTGCTCTTTCGGGTCGTGACAAAGTTGGTATCAGAGCGCTAGGTTGACCTTGGTTCGAGTCTAAGTTTGACTATGTGGAGCCTAGGGCGTTATCTATATACGGAACTTAGGCTTGACCTTACGGAACTTAGACTTAGTCGAGGGGGTATTAGACCCGAACTTTCGCCGTGTAGGATGACCCTTGGTTGATGGAATAGGTGACTAAAGTACAGTGACGTACCGTGGGTATGTTCCGCGGCATACTTACGACACGCCACTCCGCTTAAGAAACCTTAGGTTGTACATTTCCTTGCACCGTATTATAATCCTTCCTATGATCTATCCTCATCGATTCTGGTTATGGTTTTGCTGCCGCGATTGCACGGGCAGAGTGAGCTACGGCTCGAGTTGCGTCAGCATGAGCTCGTCATGGACGAGGACTGACCAGGGCGTGATTCCCGAGACATACGATTGCATATTGAGGAGTCGTCTTATTGTGTTTTCGCAACATGAGCGTTGGATTGATCGCTTTTACGAGATTTCCGGATGTGCCGATCGGCACCAGAGGATTGAGCCACTGATAGAGGCCAGCCAGGATGTGATGACCATCGATATATCGCTTATCCAGGGTGATTGAGGCGCTGTTTAGCGTATAGACGAATGAGCCAGTTGTTGCTGCAAATGATGAGATATCGCCCAGATGATTGGAGCTACTGCAGCATGAGCATATTCTTAGAGATATGATAGTGAGTCGCTAGTCACCGAGGATTAATGACGAGGACATATGGTTCGTTCGCTTACCCCGATGCAAGGTCATCAGATAGATTGATTCCAGCTAGAGGCGACTTCACGCAGATTCGTTGAGAGTCGATTGAGACGATCGAATGTCAGGAACCCATCTTCCAAGTTTAAAGTATTCGGAAAGACATGCAAGCGATTCTATGGACCCTCTAGAAGAATGAAACCCTAACTCGACATAATGACCGTGTGAAAGCCTTTGAACCTTAGGGTTTGCGGCAGTTCCGCGGCGCCATTAGTGAGGCTTGGGTTTGCCCTTCTACGGCTGGACCACCGATGCTGTGGTATGTACTCGATACTATTAAACTGTACCCGAGATGTTGAGCTCTTGGGGGATTGTGAGGTTCTGACGAGTCGATCGGATGGTTCGACATATTTCGGATATTGTGATGGGACATTGCTTGGGAGACTCCAGATGCGAGCATAGCCGTTGGAGCGCAGTCCGTGTAGCCACGATAAGATGAGTCCGAATCAGTCGATATTGGAGCAAGGTGGAGTAAAGAGTTCGCACGAGATTTCGACGAGATGACGTTCCACTCCGCCGACGTTAGAAATGCGATATGCACGTTGAGGACGTGATCGGCTAGATATCTCCTACTGAGTGACGAAGATACCGAGTTCGTGATTTCGAGTCCGTGTTAGAGACTTCGGAGGGACCGTAGCCGAGGACATTGCAGTGCGCAGATAGAGACGCGATGTCGAAATGGTCGATGATACAGACAAGCGGGACAAGAAGTTCATGCGAGATGCAGACGAGCTGGTGCTACACCCCGTTAAGATTAAAGGTCGGATATGCACACTGAGGCGCAGGGATGCGACCAGCTTCTGAGGAGATGTTGTACTAAGGGCGCAGATGTCCAGAAAGCGAGGAAAGATTATGCCAGAGTACCAGCCTCCGTACAGTTTGGCTTAGGCAAGATCAGAAGAGACCTTGAATAGGGATTCCTTCCAGTACACTGCTGCAAGAAGATTTGCACCAGGAGCAAATGCGTGATGTGCATTCAGAGGACCCGAGGTCGGCGCCAGAGATGTGCTGCTTTACAAGCGGTCGTGAGGATTGACCGAGAGATGACCTGAAAAGTGCCAGAACGGAATCGTTCCTGTCAGCACACCTGACCGGGCCGATGAGCCGATGGATTGCGAGATTGGTAATCTACAGGAAAGATCAGGAACCAGAGGCAGAGGACACCATCCGCGAGCAAGAGGCAAGTAGATATCTTGCGCCGCTAGCATCGGTTGTACCGGTACCTTCTCGACCCTGAAGAAGGGTATACCGACGGCAGTATTTATGATTTGTGATTTTGTGATGTGACTATCACGTATCCGTCACTTTGGATTTCGGTATTTTGGCGATCTATTTGCATGATTTAGTCTTGATGACTGAGTTCCATGATATTTGATTTTGTGCACCATGGTTGCACTTACTGGGTATTCATATTTTGTGCAGAGTTATTATTCTTGAGGTATTGATTGTGATTTCATGCCTATTTTATGCCGGTGATTTGATTTACGCTTCCAGCGTAGTTTTCATGTACTTTTAGTGTTTTGATTTGATTTGTGCAGGCTGATGCACACGGTTGTGAGATTTTCCATCGCGGTACACTTGATTTTGATTGAGCCGCACTATATATCGTCGACTTGACCCTGATATTTATGATTTTTGCACTCCGTGCTTTCGATTGGACTTACGCATGTTCGACGTTTGCTATTGGATTTTGTGATTCCGTGCATGTTGAGTGCGCAGGGTTTAGATTTCATTCGTGCACGATGGATGCATTGATTTAGATTTTCGCGCATGTTGGACGCATATTTTGAGATACGATTTTGGTGCACACCCGATGCACTAAATCGAGATTCTTCGTGCATGTCAGATGCACCGGATTTTGGCTGTCAGGCACACACGTTGCCTATGACAGATGCTTCGTGCACACCCGTTGCACCTAGATGTTGTTTTGTGCACCTGTATGGCACATATATGGATTTTGATTTCCGTGCGCACCAGACGCACACGGTGGTGTTATGTGCATTTTTGGGATTTATTCCTTTTGGAGCAGTACATTTTTATGATATTGGATATTTGTTTTCATACTGAGCAGGACTAGTCAGAGGACAGTACCTGAATATATTTTGCATGCATTGATAGTTCGAAGGGATTTCCAAAGAACGAGCTATGGTCTCGATATATATATACCTACGTGTCCGATATGACACGAAACGTTTAAAAATAAGGAAACCCTTCTAAATTGTTTTCAAAACGGCGGAACGTACCTATTAAACAAAGGATATATATATACGTATATAGTTATTTTCTTATGAAAAGGTCCGCCACTGTGCAGTGTTGCGCGCATCGCACAGCGACTCAAAAAGATTTGGCATGCATTTGCATCAGCTATTCACATGTATAGATTGGATGTCTACATGTATAGTTCTGATCTATATCATATTGGTTTTGTATTGGATTTGACATTTGTGTCTTTACCATGACTCCGATGATTGCGGGATGCTTAATGGAGTGTTGCTTTTGAGTTATCTGCTCAATACTCGTGCGCATGCATTGCGCTATGATACGTTTTATGTATTACTGATTTCGGAGCCCCGACGACTTGGAATTTGTATCGAAATGCTTTAGTATTTGGGGGTTTTAAATTTAAATTCGGGGACCGAAT
The DNA here is from genome assembly GCA_030015575.1 of Agapanthus africanus. NCBI lineage: Eukaryota > Viridiplantae > Streptophyta > Magnoliopsida > Asparagales > Amaryllidaceae > Agapanthus > Agapanthus africanus. The sequence goes on along the minus strand of CM057338.1, from coordinate 820,607,728 downwards.
TTCTTTAAGGGGGGTAGATTGTAACGTTTCCAAAATAATAAAATATTATTTTCGGGAATTTTTATAATTTAATATTATTTTAATGAATATTTTAATATTCGGGTATAATTAAATACAAATAAATGGGGAAAAATTATGGAAAATTCTAAAATAGGGTATTTTATGGAATTATGCCATTTTAAAGTTTTTAAGATTAGTTATATGCTAATGAGGTGCTAATCGCGATTAAAAATCGCTAATTGGATTTTTAGCTTTTTTGTGCAAAAATGTGCACATATCATTTTCCACACTTGTTACACTTGTGTTACATTTCCATTGCCATGGTTGTTCTTTTGGGTTCACTATTGGAGTGAGAAAGAAAAGAAAAGAAAAAAGTAAGTGTGATGATAAGAGAGAGAGAAACCAAGTCAACCCCCACTTTTTGAACCATTCCCCATCATTTTCCCCTTCTCATTCTCTCTCCTCTCCCTCTCTTTGAGCTGCTGCCCCTCTCCCTCTCTCTCCCTCTTCATGAAACCCTAGATCCACAATGAAATCAACCCTAAAACCCCATTCCTACTTCATAAAACTTGCTCCCAAGCTCACTAGCTACACATTGAACCTAGCAAGATTGGATTTGGAGAACTTTGAGCAACTCAAGAATTTTCTTGAGTTGCCAAAGGAGGTAATTTCTGCACCCCTAGTTTAGTAATTCAATTCTTATTGCATCCATATTAGTTTCATATCGATATTGTGTCGTTTTGTGGATTTTGGAGAATTCAAGTTAGGGTTTAGGGTAAAACTGAAATCAAATATGAAATTGAGGATGGTAGTGACCTTAGAAACCCTGGTGTGATGTTAGTTTAGACCCAAACCTGAAATTGAAACCAGAATACGGAATTACGGAATCGATATCGTAGAAAACTGTAAATCTGGGAGTGTTTTGTGGAATCTGCTATCACCCCGAGACCCCAAAAATAAAACTGAGTTGACAGTGAGATGTGCAGGCACTATGGAACCACCACACCAAACCCTAGCCCCCAAATCCAAACCCCGGCCGCCAATTTATTCCTTCTGGCCGCAAATTGCGGCCAGAGCAGGAGGGATCTGTCTCGATTTTTGTGCATGGCCCTATTTCCTCTATTCTTGACCCTGGGTATGTCTAGTTTTGACTGATTCCATCTAGGGTAAAATCTGGGTTGATTTTCCTATGTTGGTGCATGGTTTACGACTTGTTTTAGCATGGATTTTGGTATTTGGTGTTTCGTTCCTGTCGTGTGGCGTTTGGACGTCAACGACAAGCGGATATTGAACGTGTTTACATGCGAGACGATAGGTTTTTACCTATGTGAGTAGCGTGTGCTATTTTGGTTTCCGATGTGATTTTCATGTGCTTTAGCGTTGTGATATACTTGTAGGTACCCTACGTGATGTTGAGGCAAAGAAGATGAACATAGCGACATCGGTATTGGCACACGAGAAGCAAGGTGAGTAGATTTATATCTACAGGGAGAAGTCGGGTGGATGGCGTATAGCACCCCCGCAGTCCGTGGTGATGTATACGAATACGTATACACACATATATTTATTATGTGTTGTTTAGGATTATTGATGGTAATAATGGTATTATTGGTGATAAGGATGTATTGGTTTAGTATAGTGCGAAACCCTAAAGTAGTGGTTGCACCCACACACATACACATACACATATACTTGCATATATTCTTTCATTTATCTGTGCGCATCTGGAGGTTTGTATATCTACACATGGGTATGGGACTATGTGTTCATATACGGGATTGAGGATGATACATGGGATTGAGATGAGTCGATGAGGTTTGTTTGAGGCCGTGAGATTCGGCGATATGACAGAGTTCGTATTTGAGATGTGATATGATGGTAGTGATACCGGATATGTGATGAGATGAATGGGATATTGACCCCTACCCGGCTATTGGGATGTCGTACGACGATTTACCATACGAGCTTTATATTGATATTAGATCTGCACTCATGACTCGAGGATGTTATGTGATATACTGCATCATATGTGATACTATTGAGGCGAGATCACCGACTATATATATATATATATATATATATATATGTGTGTGTGTATATCGACTCAGATTTAGGTGGCTTTCATACCCCTCCCGATTGACTTGATTGTTGGGTTCGTAGTTCGCATAGTAGGCGTTAGACTAGACCCGAGTCATACCTATTTCAAAAGTAACGAATCGGGGATATTTTAAAGATAGGCAGAAGGGTTTATACGGATATTTTCAAATGACGCATCTTTTCTTAAAACACCGTAGCCCTTATTTTACCAAAAGCCCTGATTCGTCTTATTTCAAAAGGCAAGGTTGCATGATATATCTATTGAGGCAGGTTCTTTACTGTTGCGTTGATTATTCGATTCCGCATATTCATTCTATTTGCATTGCATCGCTCGTACTGTTGATTTATTTCAGTCATGCTGCTAGGACACCAGCACCATTATCGATGATGCGTATGTTCCACGTACACTTGTTGCCGGCTCACACACTTCATCATCGATAATTGCCATGTCACTACACTGTAGTACTGTTGCATTCAGTGTATGTTGCTTACATTTCTTTACATGTCGCATACATCATGCTTTCTGATTATACGCATTGAGATATGTTGTTTCCATGATATTTCTGGTTTTTGGGAACCGTAGGTGTTTCAAAAAGAGAATGTGTAATTGTTTTAAAACCCGGTTACCCTTGATATGATATTTCAGTGCGTCCACCATGTGTTTTCTCGGTGCTGAGAGCGACATGTGAAACCCGATTCGAGGAGGCGGATGAGGCCGATTGCGGGTACATGGTGGACCCGGTATGGTTCCCCGGGGCAAGAAATGTTTTTCGTGGAGTAGACGGTGTGCCTGGCAGGGTGGCGAGTACCTACCGGTGATTGGTTGGACCTGGCGGTTATCCGGAGGATACCTACCAGAGTCGATAGATGGATATGGGCGTACTACCGGGGCCGAGGGCCGATACCGCAGACAGAGCCCGTGGGCCGATCCGGACTGACGGAGCCCGATATATGAGGATTTACGTGCCGATGCTGGGCACAGTTTTCATGATGTTTTCGAGTGTCGATGCTGGGCACTCTGGTTCCATGATTTTGACGTGTCGCGAGGGACACAGATGGTTTATATCCTCATATTATTTCCATGCATATGCTGATGATATTTACATGCATGATGGTTATTGTCATTGGGTGACGAGTGGACGGGATCCACGTGCATGCAGATTTGATTACATTGATCATACCTCACATTTATGATATGCTATTACCTGAGGCACTGGCACGAGCGCTTGGCACTACACTCATGCATAGAGATTTCCTTGCCAGTTTAGCATGCTTCAGACTTATTCATATTGAGCTTTATTTATATCTGATCGTATTGACCTAGGATGGGTCATGCATTCGATCTCTGCTTGTAGATATTTTCTATTCACGAGTTGGCAACTCACCCCCGTTGTGCCACAGTTCTTGCAGGTTTTGCCGTACAGGTTCCATAGTGGCATTTCTGGCACACTGCTTCCTTATGGGTGACTTGCTTGGGTTGGTGGGTTCTTTTGTATCAGAACCGCCATTGTACATGTATTATTCATTGTATCTAGAATTCCATCAACCAAAACTTGTATATTGTTTCAGACTTAGAAAACAGTGTTGTATTATTTCGACCTTAGAGTCGCGCTTGTAGTATTACGGTTTTCTGGCTGTTTTGAGTTCTTTTTGGGTTTTGATTCTCGCCCTTTGGCGTTGTATATTATTATTGCTTGTGTAGTTGTGACCGTCGATTGACGAAGAGCTAGCTCCCGCTTGGGGATGCCTTTTATCATTTCACACATATTATTCTTGTTGTACCCCGTTCGGGGCCAGTTTTTACAAAGGAAACTCTGCTGGAATTTTCAGGAAAGGTTACACATTTTAAAAATACATATTCGGCTTAGTTATTTAAAAACTTTGATTTTCGGAACATGATTTCTTACTTCTTAAAACCAGTTTTCCTTATTTACTCTTTAAATGGTTTTAGATTTCTGGGCTTTTGGCTTACTTGGATCAGATGGGGTCCTATAGACTTCATATGGTTCAAGGGCCAGTCACGTGCTCTTTCGGGTCGTGACACTTATAATTATTATAAGTATGAGCAGGAAATAGGGGAATATCCGGATTCCCACGCGACCCAAACAAGCAATGTGCATATTGATGCATCTTCTTCGGGTGTGTTCGCTACCGAGAACTGTTTCTCAGTACACTCTACGTCCTGAGTATTAGATACCGGATCAGGATCCCACATATGTAATATGTTACATGGGCTAAAGAAAGGTAGACAACTGAAAAAAGGTGATCATTCTCTAAGAGTAGGGAATGGTGCAAGTGTTGCAGCCAAAGCAGTTGGTGAATATCACTTTCTATTACCAAATGGGAATACATTGATTCTGAACGAATGTTATTGCATACCGAACCTGATATGCAATATTATATCAGTTTCTTTATTAAATAAACAATGATATAATTTTGTATTGCAAGATAATGTTATGAACATTTTCCTGAATCAAAAGTTGATTGGATCAGGCACGTTATATAATGGCATATACGTTCTAAATCAAACTACAGTTCTCAACGTACAGAACACACACAAGAGGAAAAGTTCAGAAATGATCGAATTCTTCTTGTGGTATTGTAGACTAAGTCATATCAATGCGACACGACTAGCTAAGTTACATAAAGATAGATATTTAAATCAGTTTGAATTTACATCTTATGAAACTTGCCAGTCATGTCTCAAAGGTAAAATGACTAAAACTCCGTTTACAGGACACGGAGAAAGAGTTACTGAACTCTTGGGAATGATACATGGTGATGTATGCGGCCCTATGTCTACACATGCCAGGGTTGATTCTTCGTACTTTATTACATTCGTCGATGATCTCTCAAGATTCGGACATGTGTTCCTGTTGAAACACAAGTCTGAAGCTTTTGAGATATTCAAGGAATATAAGTGCAAAGTAGATAACCAAACAGGTATAAGTATTAAAATCCTTCGATTTGATCGGGGAGGAGAATACTTGAGCACGGAGTTCCTGGATTATTTACAAGAGAATGGGATTCTCTCTCAGCTTACTCCTCCGTATACACCACAGCACAACGGTATATCGAAGCGGAGGAATCGCACCCTATTAGATATGGTGCGCTCTATGATGAGTAACCCTGAGTTGTCTGTTTCCTTTTGGGGTTATGCGCTTGAGAAGCCGCATACCTATTGAAAAAAGTTCCATCCAAATCAATGCCTACCACTCCATTTGAGATATGGAATAGGAAGAGACCATCTCTTAAACGAGTTAAGATATGGGGTTGTCCGGCCTATGTTGAAAAGAAAAATCCGGACAAGCTCGAGGCAAGGTCAGTACTGTATAAGTTTATTGGATATCCCGAACATTCGCGAGGGTATATCTTCTACCATACTGAGGAGCAAAAGGTGTTTTGTTTCTCAGCATGCCACCTTTTTAGAAAAGGAATTTCTTATGGAAGAAATTAGTGGTCATGAGGTAGAACTGGAAGGAGTTCCAGCTAAACAAACTAACAGCTGATGATTTGGTAGAACCGAAGGATTCAATAGTTCCCGACGAACCTCAGCCTCTCCGCAGATCTAGTAGGGTTCCTCATCCGCCTGAGAGATACTATGGTTTTCTCAATGACAGTGGAAGCGAAAATTGCATCATGGAAGATGATGACCCAATTAGTTTCGAGCAGGCCATCACAAGTAGGGACTCTGTGAAATGGATGGATGCTATGCGATCTGAGATGGAATCCATAAACACCAACAAGGTAGTGACTTTGGTTGTTGCACCTGAAGGGGTAAAACCCATCGGGAGCAAGTGAATCTTCAGAAGATTCTTGGTGTAGATGGAAAAGTTGAGACTTTCAAAGCTAGACTTGTTGCAAAAGGTTGTCGTCAACAACCAGGTGTGGATTTTGATGAAACCTTTTCTCCAGTGGCTATGCTTAAGTCCATCCGGATCCTACTTGCCATTGTTGCATATCATAACTACGAAATCTGGCAGATCGATGTCAAGACCGCTTTTCTAAATGGTGATTTAGAAGAGAGCGTGTACATGACACTGCCAGAGGGCTTCGTAGATAGTGGGAGCAGCGGAAAGGTGTGCAAGTTTCTTAAATCAATATACAGATTAAAGCAGGCATCGCGGAGTTGGAACATCTGTTTTGATGTGGCAGTTAAAGAGTTTGACTTCATCAAAATGGTAGATGAACCTTGTATATACAAGAAGGTTGTAGAGAGTAAGGTTGTCTTCCTCGTATCGTACGTGGATGACATACTCTTGATAGGAAATGGTGTTCCTATGCTACACTCGGTCAAACTCCTCTTATCACAAAGATTCTCCATGAAGGATCTGGGTGATGCCTCCTACATCCTGGGGATTAAGATCTATAGAGATAGATCTAAGCAGATGTTGGGATTGTCCCAATCCAGGTACATTGACACCATACTAAAGAGGATTAGTATGGAAGATTCCAAGCATGGGAATTTACCCACGATCTCAGGAATCACTCTCTCCAAAGAGATGTCCCCCAAGACTGATTTGGAGAGGGCTCACATGCAAGGGATACCCTATGCTTCGGCAGTCAGGTCTATCATGTATGAGATGTTATGTAACCGACCGAATGTAGAGTATGCACTTAGTGTTGTAAGCAGGTATCAATCGGATCCTGGGGAGAATCACTGGACAGCAGTGAAGAACATTCTTAAGTACTTGAGAAGGACTAAAGAAACGTTCTTGGTGTATGGTAACGGTGAACTCCAAGTGGAGTCCTTTACCGATTCGAGCTTCCAGAGTGATAAGGTCGACTGTAAGACAGTCTCGGGTCTTATCTTTACCCTCAGTGGAGGGACGGTATGTTGGAAGAGTTCCAAACTAGATATCGTGGCAGACTCAACGATAAAGGGTGAATACATCGCTGCCAACGATGCTACCAAAGAGATTGTCTGGGTATAGATGTTCATGAGATGAACTTGGTTACTACCATTATGGTGACAATGGAGCTGAGGCTTTGGCCTAGGAACCCCGGTCCCATCAGTGATCCAGACATATTCTTAGGTAGTATCACCTGATCAGGGAGATGGTTGATCTCCAGGCGATCGAGGTCAGGAGAGTTGATAGGAAGAATGACACGGTGGATCCACTCACAGAGGCCATTCCCCAGATACAATTTGAGAGACTCTTCGAGATGTTAGGTATGAGATACTACAACAACTGGCCTTAGTGCAAGTGGGAGATTGTTAGTTATATGTATGCTCTAGAGGCCATTGTTGTATATGATTGTATATTACAATGGATGCTTAGACATATATAGGGAGGACTTTCTTGCTCGACATGATAGTATGCTATCTGGTTACTCTTTATCTTAACATGTAGACTGGTATTGTGATACTGTCTTGCTCTCACATGTTGATAAAGCCCTTAGGATGTATACTTGACTACCAGGACTATGATGCAGATCATACTAGTGGGGTCAGGATAGTCCACAATTTCATCCTTTAATTGTTCCTAGTCGAAGGTGTATCGAGATGGGGCATCGATATTCCAGAGTAGACTAGGGTATATGCTTCTTGACCCATTTGATGGGCGATGGATGATCCCATATCCATTGGTGTTTGACATCAAAGATGGTATACGGGTGCTCAGTGAAGACTGGGTACACTGAACAGGACTCGCCGAGAACACCTAGATGGTATTATAACTAACGTCAGATAGCAGTTCTCTGGTGACACTGGTACAGGTTAATCTGTAGACCTGAGATCGTCATAGAGTCTTGTGTGATTCCCATTGTGCTTTGATTTCCACCTTACCACGTTCAAGAGAGCGTGCAAAATGGTGGTTTTTGGGTACAGTCCCGAGTCACATGGAGACAATGAGCGATACGAGGGGATTCGTCTCTCCCGGTATTGGGGGATGATGTTGCGCTGTGCTCGATTGGCTATAACAGGAAGTCCCTGGCCAGGGCTAATACGGAGATTTACTGGTAAGTGTTATCAGTAGTTTCTCGACCCGTTATGAGCCTCACATCGGCATGACTTATCAAGTTACTGGGGTCTGACGTTTACCGCCCCTAGACTCAATATGGGACATATCAGATGAAAAGACCGGACTGTACAGTAGTGTTGTTGTTGGATTCACAGGAGTATGGACAAGCTTTCTTGTTGATCTTCTGATCGCTCAATACCTGGGTAGCCGTTACATAGCTAGTACCGCTGACGGCTTGTGGGTGACTGATATGATCATCACCTACTGTCGGCGTATTGATGAGTCATTAGAGTCCTATACAGAGGTTTCCTAGCTCATGATAAATGAAGTAGGGCACATATGTGATATGTGCGGGACCGAGATTAATACGTGTATGTGATATCGTATTCCAATCTCGCGATACAGGTTATATGTGATATAACCGGATTGTTGAATCAAGTGTTGATTCAATGATATGTTATATGTATATGTGATATGCATATAAAAGATATTAGTCGGTTGTATACGATACAACCGGGTTATTAAATCAAGTGTTGATTTAATAATTTAATGTGTAATTATATATTTGATATATTAATATACATTAACTAATATTAGCTCGCTTAAGAAAATGTTTTCTATTTATACATTTAATATATATGTGATATATGTTAATGTATTTATTTTGTGTCATGCTAGATGATACATTGGAAATGGGTGTATGAGACTCATACCATACCATAGATAATTAAGGGATTTATTTATTTAGGGAAAATTCAAAATTAAGTGGAATTTGTCATGGTTTGTGAAGCTTTGAGAAGCTTGTGGAAACCATTGACTTAGTCCACTAATTTTGTTTTACCTTAGATATTTATTAACCTAACCATTATCCTTAGCCTTGGTTAAGTCTCTACATGAGTTATATGAGATATTTTCTCATCCATGGTTGCCATTCTTTTGATGATTCATTCACCATTTTATCTTCTTCATCTCAACTAAGCTCTCTAGGTTTTCTTGAGGTGAAGAAAAAGAGCGAGAAAAATTATTCTAAAGTGAGAAAAATTCCTACTTCATCAATCTATACTAGACTAGCCATTTAGTATAGGTTGTTTCTTCACTAGTTTATCAATTAGTGAAGAGGTCGCTTGAGTTAGAGATTTTTCGAAGTAGATCATCTTCGGCCTCGAAGTTCTTCGAGCAAGCTTGTTCCTTTCGCCTAGTGGAGCCTAATGAGAGTCCGGGAGACCACTACTTGGAGCAAAGGGACTACTACACGGAGCTTTAGAAGTGAAGGACCGGTCTACAAAGGTTGTATTCCCATTTCACTTAGTGTAAAGTTGTTTACATGATTAATAACCCTAATCCTCTAGTTAGATCCTAGGTTAAGGGTTTCTTAGCAATTTAGATATTTTAAAATTGCATGCTTGATGCCTTACAAAACCTAGTGAGGGTACTAAGGAACCCAGCAGACTTATCACGTTACTGAGGTCTGACGATTCCACCCGTAGACATTGTTAGTTATATGTATGCCCTAGAGGCTATTACTATACATAGGATGTATATTGTAGTGGATGCTTGGACATATATAGGGAGGACTTCCTCGCTCGACATGATAGTATGCTATCTGATTGCTCTTTACCTTAACGTGTACACAGATTGTCTCTCTGTTACATGTTGGTAAAGCCCTTAGGATGCGTACTTGACTACCTAGACTATGATGTGGATCATACTAGTGGGGACATGGTAGTCCATAAGTACATCCTTCAAGGTCCCTAGTCGTGGGTGTATCGAGACGGGGCATCGATATACCAGAGTAGACTAGCGTATACCATCTCGACCCATACAGATGGGCGATGGATGATCCCATATCCATTGGTGTTTGACATCAGAGATGATATACGGGTGCTCAGTGGAGACTGGGTACACTGGACGGACTCGCCGAGAACTCCCAGATGGTATTATACCTTACGTCAGATGGCAGTTCTCTGGTGACACTGGTACAGGTTAGTCTATTGACCCGAGATCGTCATAGAGTCTTGTGTGATTCCCACTGTGCTTTGATTTCCACCTTACCACGTCCAAGAGGGCGTGCAAAACGGTGGTTTTTGGGTACAGTCCCGAATCACATGGAGGCAATGAGCGATAGGAAGGGATTCTTCTCTCCCGGTATAAGGAGTTGATGTTGCGCTGTGTTCGATTGGCTATAACCGGAAATCCCTGGCCAGGGTTGCTGAGATTTACTGGTAAGTGTTACCAGTAGTTTCTCGAACTGTTATAGACCTCATATCGACACGACTTATCGAGCTACTGGGGTCTGACGTTTACCACCCCTAGGCGAGATATGCGACATATCAGACGACGAGACCGGACTGTACGATAAGTGTTACTCGTTGGATTCACAGGAGTGTGAGCGGGCTTGCTCGTTGATTTTCTGATCGCTCAATACCCGGGTGGCCGTTACGTTTAGCAGACCGCTTGCGGCTTGTGGGTGTTTGATATGATCATCACCTACTGCCGGCGTATTGACGAATCTTTAGAGTCCTACACAGGGGTTTCCTGGCTCAAGCGAAAAGAAATAGGAGCGCATATGAGATATGTGCGGGACCGAGAATAATACCAGTATGTGATACTGTATTCGATTCTCGCGATTTGTGACATTGATCGGTTATATGAGATATAGCCGGGTTATCGGATCAAGTGTTGATTCGATAAGTTGTTACTATTGATATTAGTCGGTTATATGCAGTATGACCGGATCATTAAATCAAGTGTTGATTTAATGATTTAATGTATAATTATATATTTGATATATTACTTTACATTAACTAATATTGGTTCACTTAAGATTATTTTTCTCACTAGATTGTGCACATTGTATATTTGATATATGTTTGTGCACTAGATTGTATCATGTTGAATGATACATGCAAACTTGGGTATGTGTTTGATGTACACCATGTTTAGTTAGTGGTTAGGGTTTTATTTTCTTTATTTATTTTGATTAAACAAAATTGTGGCTTTTCTTGTATTATACTTGAAGCTTCATGAAGCTTTTAGCATCTTTGAAAAGTCTAGCCATTTTGTTTTGTTCTTAAACCTAACCATTACCTAAACTATGGTTTCCTCTCTACATGAGTTAAACTTACCCATGGTTGAATTATGATAAGATTCACTTGAATTTTCTTTTAAGTTAATTCTTTTTCATTTTTCCTTCATCTTCATGAAGAAAAGAAAAGTTTTCTTGAAAATTCCAAGTGATGAAATCAAGTGAGAAATCCAAATCCAAAGTGAACCCACTTCCTATTTCTTCATCCTCTACCACTTGCCATGTTGTATAGGGTGTTTTCTTCACAAGTTTCATGACCTAGTGAAGATGGAGCTTGAGTTTGAGTCGCCTCGACGTAGATCATCTTCGGCATCGAAGTCAACGACCTAGCCCGATCATTTCTCCGATGAAACCAACGCTAGAATCCGGGATCCGGTTGATCGCAGCGGAGGGACGTCATCACGGAGCTAAGGAAGTGGAGGACCGGATCTACAAAGGTTGTAGTCCCTTTCACTCATAGTTAAGTTGTTGACTTGCTTGTTGTTTCGCCTATTCTCTAGTTAACGATCTAGCATAGGGTTTCTCGGCACATAATTTTTTAATTTGGCATGGTTGATGCCTAGTGGAACCTCTTGAGTGTTGTCACGACCCGAAAGTATGGAACGTGACTGGCACTTAGATTACGAGACGTCTAAAGGCGTACCGTAACCTAAGTCAGCCAAAGCCCAGAAATCTAACCCAAAAGCAAAAGAGAGTGAAGGAAAACCTTAAATGAAAACGGTTTTGAAATTAATTAAGTTGCATAGAATCCAAAAAAAGAACATCAAAAATTTCTGAAAATTTCGGCAGAGTCTCCCCTGTATTTTCTATCCCCCAAAATGGGTACAACAAGATAATAAACCTGTAATCATAAAAATGGCATCCCCAAGCGGGAGCTAGCTCTTCGCCCAAGGCGGATCACAACCACATGCAATATAATAGTAATATCAAGAGAAGAACATAAAGAAACGCAAAATACCAGAAAACACACGTCGGCTCAAGTGAGCTCGACCCAAAAGAACCACAAATATACAAGTCTCTCAGTCTCATCACTAGGTCGCATATACAATACAAGTGGTAGATGGAGAATACTAGATACAATGATAAGGCAAAAAGAAATAAAGTATACTCGCAACCCACCTACGGGCGATATCGTGAGTCTGAGCAAAAGGAACTGATGACAAAATAGCCCGCCGCTACAAGACTGACGGGTCCGACCTGCAAGACACTGTGGCACAACGGGGGTGAGTTGCCAGCTCGTGAGTAGAATATAACATCTAGTAAGGCAATCGTAAGAATGCACGCAATGCGGAACAACATGTATGTCCATATGTGATATAATAACTCTAGTATGCATGCACATGTATGCAATATCTTTTCTAACTCTTTAAGTGTTTTAAATGTTAATGTTACTGCATTCTTAACTTTTAGAAAATGAATGTCTGCATAATAGCTAAATATCATCAAGAAATCCTCTGAAAACCCGTGTCAAGCATCGACACCAAATAGGAATCACATCTGTCTCAATATCGGGCTCCGTCAGTCCGGATCGGCCCATATCATAAATCTCACGACAACGGTCGGTATCCTCCGGATATCCGCCGTGCCAGACATCACCGGTAGGTAGTCTTCCCCTGCCAGGCTCATCGTCTACAACTCGATCTTCTTGCCCCGGGGTACCATACCGGGCCCACCATGTACCCGAGACGGTTCATCCACTCCTCGAATCGGGTCTCGAAATCCAACAGAAAACATGAAAACTGATGGTGGACGATACATACATCACGAGAAAACCGCAACTTTTTGTTTTGAAAAGGATAAATATAAGGTTTTGTTAAATTCTTGCGGTTTTCCCCAAAAATCCAGAAATCGCAGCAAAACTGAAATCCTCAAGAAAATCATAATGTCCACATGTTATATATAAGACAAATTTCTATGATATCAATGTGTATGATGTAAATTTTGGCTAGAGTTCTATGTAAATATGATGATGATGCGAGATATGTGCATGCGATGCAGTTTCATATATCAAGTATGAATGCAGGTGATGATATTAAGATAAACAGGTTCTATCGTGCACGTGGCATGTCCATTACCAAAGGCATGTGTGTCACATGAATAGTGCGCGTGCAACATATGCCAATGGTAAGGTGCTCGTGTCCTACGAAATGATATCGCATAGGTAGAGATGAATGTCCATGCAATTTAACATACTGTTCGCTATAAGGGTATGCAGTGTACATGAATGGATAAGCTAACTAACAATATAATCTTGCAAAAAGTAGGGTAATCCTAACTAGGGGGGGCGCCTCGCGCCATCCAGACGATTCCCCCATAGATGAATATATCTACTCACCAGAAATCCCCGCTAATCTGATCCGGCCACCGCTTTGCCTTTTCGCGCCGTATCCGAAGTTTCCCCGACCGATCCTATATTCGCACAATATCAAGCATAAGATTACAAAACCTAACACAATGCAAGTCACAACATACAATTATCCACGCTCTCAAATTAATCGTAGCATGCACTCAGTGCGCGGAAAAACGCACGAAAATCGCAATCCTTTAACAAAAATCGTCATTTCGGGGAAATCGACAAACTACCACCCGACTAGACGAAATCCCGCGTTCGCGCATTCTAATAATCCTATACGAAGCTAACAATATTGCTAACCTAACGCAAATTGAACGCATTCTATTTTCTACAAAAATCTAGTAAGCGATTTTCTTACCGATTCGTTACAAACATCGAAATTTATCGATTTAGCAAGCATATCATTACACCATTAACCATTCTAAGCAACTAGATAACCATCCCTAACATAATCCAACCATTATGCTACAAACCCTAATTTTTTAAAAATCAAAACCTTTTCTTGATTTTTCATGAACAAGGATTTACACTAAATTAATACTTAGAATTTCAATTCTAGCATAATTAAACCACAAGTTAACAAAAGGATTAAAATTTTCACCTCTCAAGCTTGAACCCTAGCTTGATCAAGTCTCCAAGAAGCCTCCTTTCATCATGTTTTTGAACAAATTTGGGTTGAAGAGAGAAGGGATTAGGGTTTTGCTTTGAATGGAGATGGAAAAATGTGAAGTTTTATTGATTTTTAGCAAGAAAAAGAAGCAAGAATGAAGTGGGAAGTGGGGAAATTCTGCAGGTGAGGGGTCGGCTGCAGCAAGAGGAGGAGGTGGGGAAATTTTGGGGAAGTTTCTAGCTAATTACAACATCATATGATATCATATCATGCTTTCATATCAACCTTTTTCCAAAAAAACCCCTTTTTAAGCCATTTTTTTCATAATTTTCCCACCAAAAATCTAAAAGTTTGCAAGACATGATATAATTTTATTAACACCATATTTTAGCTTATAAAGACTCCTAATTAAGAAATTTACCTAATTAAATTTGTATTTATCCCTAATTAAATGTATTTAAAAAGGCTTAAAATAATAAAAAAATAATTAATTACGAAAAAAAATGTATTTAACTAGATAATTATAAGTGACATTTTAGTGACAAAATTATAGTAATATCTTATCTAAATTTTGTATAATTAGGTCTACAATGAAAAATATCAATTTTGACTTTTTACGGAAAAAGCCGAAAAATTTGCCGATTACCGAAAAACTGCCTAAACGATTTTCGAAGGGTTACAATCTTCCCCCCTAAAAGAAATTCGGTCCCCGAATTTAGAATTTAACTACGCGTACCTTCAAAAAGATGGGGATATCTCTTCCTCATCTCGACCTCGGTCTCCCAGGTGACCTCCTCGCTGTTCGGGCCACGCCAAAGAACCTTGACAGACGGTATGACCTTCGACCTCAATTTCTTCACCTGCCGATCCAAGATGACAACCGGCTGCTCGGCGAAAGAAAGATCATGCTCTAACTGGATCGTTTGGTGCTGAATCGCCTGGGAAGGATCATGAAGGTACTTGCGGAGCATCGAGACATGGAATACGGGGTGAACATCGGGGAAGCTGGGCGGAAGAGCTAACCGATAAGCGACTGGACCAACACGCTCTAGGATCTCGAAAGGACCAACATATCTAGGACTCAGTTTCCCTTTCCGCCCAAATCTCATCACACCCTTCATCGGAGAGACCTTCAGGAAAACATGATCGCCAACAGCGAACTCGAGTCGGCGACGGCGCTTGTCAGCATATGATTTCTGCCTGCTCTGTGCCGCTCTCATCCTGTCCCGAATCAGTTGTATCTTCTCGGTCGTCTCCTGTACGATCTGCGGCCCCAAAATACTGCTCTCCCTGAGCTCTGTCCAACATACCGGCGATCGACATCTCCTCCCATATAAAGCCTCGAAAGGTGCCATCTGAATCGTCTCCTGGAAGCTATTATTGTAGGAAAACTCGATCAAAGGCAAATGACGATCCCAGCTACCACCGAAATCCAAAACACAAGCTCTGAGCATGTCCTCAAGAGTCTGAATCGTACGCTCCGACTGACCGTCAGTCTGAGGATGAAAGGCTGTGCTAAAACTCAATGGGGTGCCCAAAGCTTCCTGGAGTTTCTGCCACAATCGGCTGGTAAACTGGGTGCCACGGTCGGACACGATGCAAGTCGGAACACCATGCAGTCGCACAATCTCATCAATATAAACCTGGGCGTACTGAGAAAATCCAAAAGTGGTCTTCACTAGTAGAAAGTGAGCCGCTTTCGTCAGTCGATCCACAATCACCCAAATAGAGTCATACCCTCGACTGGTCCTGGGTAGACCCACAACGAAGTCCATGGAGACCTGCTCCCACTTCCACTCAGGGATGGGCAAAGGCTGTAACTCGCCGGCTGGCCTCTGGTGCTCAGCCTTGACTTGCTGACAAGTCAGGCATCTCGACACAAAGTCTGTAATATCCTTCTTCATCCCGTCCCACCAGTAAACCTCTCTCAAATCACGATACATCTTGGTGGAACCTGGATGCACACTGTATACGGATCTATGTGCCTCCTCGAGAATATCACGCCTCAGTCCCTCTGAATCTGGCACACACAGTCGAGTCCCAAATCGAAGTATCCCCTGATCATCAATCACGAACTCAGAAACTCTGCTCTGTCGAATCTGCTCAATGATCTCTAATGTACGGGCATCGCCGGACTGTGCCTCGTGGATACGGTCAAGTAACTGTGGGCATGCTCTGAAATGGGCCAGCTGTCCCCCTGTAGGAGTAAACTCGAACTGCACTCTGCTATCACATAAAACCTGCCAATCCGCCGTCGACTGCATCTGTACTGCGCTCAAACAAGATAAACTACCTCCGGGCCTCCTACTCAAAGCATCTGCCACCACATTCGCCTTGCCCGGATGGTATAGAATCTCGCAGTCATAATCTTTCACCAACTCCATCCAACGGCGCTGTCTCAGGTTCAGGTCTCGCTGCTGGAAGATATACTTCAAACTCTTGTGGTCAGTGAATATCTGGCACGACTCACCGTATAGGTAATGTCTCCAGATCTTAAGTGCAAATACCACTGCAGCCATCTCTAAATCATGGGTGGGGTAGTTCTGCTCGTGTTTCCTCAGCTGCCGAGAAGCATACGCGATAACTCTATCGTGCTGCATCAATACACAGCCCAGCCCCACTCTAGAAGCATCACAATATACCACGAACCCGCCTGATCCTGAAGGCAATGCTAACACTGGAGCAGTAGTCAGACGAGTCTTCAACTGCTGAAAGCTATCCTCACATGCCTGTGTCCAATCAAAAGGAACCCCCTTCCGGGTCAACCCGGTCAACGGTGCAGCAATGCAGGAGAAATCCTGGACAAAACGTCGATAATAGCCGGCCAGACCTAGAAAACTGCGAACCTCTGTGACTGATACCGGTCTAGGCCAACGCTGAACTGCCTCGATCTTCTTCGGGTCCACGCAAATACCATCTCTCGTCACCACATGACCCAAGAAGTCGACACTGTCTAGCCAGAATGCACACTTGGAGAATTTGACGAACAGCTGATGCTCCCTCAAAGTCTGCAATGTGATACGTAAGTGCTGCTCATGCTCCTCCCGGCTCCGAGAATAAACCAAGATGTCGTCAATGAACACAATGATGAACCGATCGAGATACGGCCTGAATACGCGGTTCATCAAATCCATAAAAGCTGCCGGGGCATTGGTGAGACCGAACGACATCACCAAGAACTCGTAGTGACCATAACGAGTACGGAAGGCGGTCTTCGGAATATCCTCCTTCCGAACCCGCAACTGGTGATAACCTGACCGTAAATCAACCTTCGAGAAAAACCCTGCACCCTGGAGCTGATCAAATAAGTCATCAATGCGGGGTAGGGGATACCTGTTCCGCACAGTAACCCGGTTCAGCTGACGATAATCAATGCATAAGCGCATACTTCCGTCCTTCTTCTTAACAAACAGGACGGGAGCACCCCAAGGTGACACACTCGGTCGGATAAGCCCTTTGTCCAGCAAGTCCTGTAACTGATCTTTTAGCTCTCTCAGCTCCGCCGGGACCATCCGATAAGGAGGTATAGAAATAGGCCCCGTGCCAGGGATCAAGTCAATACAGAACTCAATCTCGCGCTCTGGTGGCAGACCAGGCAGCTCGTTAGGAAATACATCAGGAAACTCTCTCACAACAGGGACCTGGTCCAACGGAACCTCTGTGGAGCTAGTATCACAAACATAGGCTAAGAATCCCTGACACCCTTTCCTTAAGAGCTGACCAGCGCGAAGAGAAGAAATCAAGCTGGGAAGGATAGCACTACGATCTCCCTGAATAATAAGAACCGGCTCACCAGGAAAACTGAATCTGACTGCCTTTTCACGGCAGTCCATGGATGCATAACAGGTGGCTAGCCAGTCCATACCAAGAAGAACGTCAAAGTCTAGCATATCGAGGACAATCAAATCTACTGAAGAATCTCTCTCCCCGATACGAACGGAACAAGATCGGTACACAAAACGGGCAACAAAAGACTCGCCTACCGGGGTAATAACGACAAGCGGCTGATCTAACGGAGATGACTCTCGGCCCAACCTCGGTGCAAAATACGTGGAAACATAGGAATGTGTGGAGCCTGGATCAAATAATACCCGTGCATCAAAAGAACATACTGGCAGAGTACCTGTCACGACGGCATTGGATGCCTGTGCATCCTGAGGAGTCAATGCGAACACTCGGGCATGTCCACCACTAATAGCTGGCTGTGCTCTGCCTCTACCTCGGCCTCTGCCTCTGCCTCTGTCGCCTCGTCCTCTCTGAACCGGACCGCCACGCCCACGGCCTCTAGAAGCATCTGGCTGGCGTGAAGCATCATCAGGAGTAGGAAGTAAAGCTCTCTGCGATGGTGGTGAAGGTGGTAAAGTCACATGCGGGACTGTCGCCGCGCCCGGACGTCCCATGGTACAGTCTCTGACACGGTGATACTGACTCCCGCACCGAAAACATCCTGGAGACGACTGCTGGGTCTGTGGATATGAACCAAATAACTGACCTCGTCTCAATCCTCTGCCTCCGCCATCTCCCGGAAATAATCTATCACGATGTCTGCCCATCTGCCGCTGAGCTGGCGTATCAGTACGGATCCTCTTCGGCCCAGAAGCGACCGGAGTCTCAGAAATACGCTCCTCCAAAAGTAAGGCTGCATCCATCGCGGCTGCGTATGTATCAAAGTGCTGGGTGCCGATGGCAAGGAATAGCTGTGTATCAAGCCCTCGCACAAACCTCTTTATTCTCTTCTCTTCTGTGTCGACTAGGTACGGAGCATATCGAGACAACTGGGTAAACTGTATATCATACTCCGACACTGTCATCCCAGGAGTCTTGCGCAGAGACTCAAAACTGCGGGCTCGAGCATCTCGGACACTCTCCGGAAGAAAACGGGCAAGAAATGCAGCTGTAAACTCATCCCAGGTCATAGAAGGCAGACCTGCAGCTCGGCCTCTCTCTACTGAGTCGTACCATGTCTGGGCAAGACCCTCCAGACGAAAACTCGCAAACTCCACCAATCTATCATCAGAACACCTCAACGAACGGCAAATCCGAGCCATCCTATCCAGAAATGCCTGTGGGTCCTCTGTCGCATCTGTACCGGTAAAAGCTGGAGGTCTCAATCTCATGAACTCCTGTAGTGAAACAGGGATAGTCTCCGTAGTAGCAGCAGGAGTGACCATCTGTGCAGCAGGTACGATCGTGGTCTGTGCGGTGGAGGGAACGTCCTCGGATCTCTGTGCCCAGCTGGACTCGACTAAAGATCCCATCATCTGCCGCAACTCTTGCATGCCGGCCTCTAATCTGGCAATACGGTCAGGATAAGGTGGATCAGTAGGACCTTGAGGGGTAGGCGTATCCTCCCGCTCGATCCTCGCCTCAGACGGGCCTGCCCGAATCTCATCCCTAGCGGCAGCCCGCTGAGCTCTCGTAGTCTTTGGCGGCATCGAAGCTGGAATAAGAAACAGGACTGATAAGGACATTGCAATTGAATCAAGGAATGCAAGGAATCAAGAAAGGAAATACAAGCAATTATGTCCTAAGGTCACTTAGGCGGAGTACCGTATCGTAAGTATGCCGCGGATCATACCCACGCTACGCAACTCTGCTTAAGTCACCTACTCCATCTACCAAGGTCGTCCTACACTCAGAAAGGTAAAACCTACGCTCTGATACCAACTTTGTCACGACCCGAAAGTACGGAACGTGACTGGCACTTAGATTACGAGACGTCTAAAGGCATACCGTAACCTAAGTCAGCCAAAGCCCAGAAATCTAACCCAAAAGCAAAAGAGAGTGAAGGAAAACCTTAAATGAAAACGGTTTTGAAATCAATTAAGTTGCATAGAATCCAAAAAAAGAACATCAAAAATTTCTGAAAATTTCGGCAGAGTCTCCCCTGTATTTTCTATCCCCCAAAATAGGTACAACAAGATAATAAACCTGTAATCATAAAAATGGCATCCCCAAGCGGGAGCTAGCTCTTCGCCCAAGGCGGATCACAACCACATGCAATATAATAGTAATATCAAGAGAAGAACATAAAGAAACGCAAAATACCAGAAAACACACGTCGGCTCAAGTGAGCTCGACCCAAAAGAACCACAAATATACAAGTCTCTCAGTCTCATCACTAGGTCGCATATACAATACAAGTGGTAGATGGAGAATACTAGATACAATGATAAGGCAAAAAGAAATAAAGTATACTCGCAACCCACCTACGGGCGATATCGCGAGTCTGAGCAAAAGGAACTGATGACAAAATAGCCCGCCGCTACAAGACTGACGGGTCCGACCTGCAAGACACTGTGGCACAACGGGGGTGAGTTGCCAGCTCGTGAGTAGAATATAACATCTAGTAAGGCAATCGTAAGAATGCACGCAATGCGGAACAACATGTATGTCCATATGTGATATAATAACTCTAGTATGCATGCACATGTATGCAATATCTTTTCTAACTCTTTAAGTGTTTTAAATGTTAATGTTACTGCATTCTTAACTTTTAGAAAATGAATGTCTGCATAATAGCTAAATATCATCAAGAAATCCTCTGAAAACCCGTGTCAAGCATCGACACCAAATAGGAATCACATCTGTCTCAATATCGGGCTCCGTCAGTCCGGATCGGCCCATATCATAAATCTCACGACAACGGTCGGTATCCTCCGGATATCCGCCGCGCCAGACATCACCGGTAGGTAGTCTTCCCCTGCCAGGCTCATCGTCTACAACTCGATCTTCTTGCCCCGGGGTACCATACCGGGCCCACCATGTACCCGAGACGGTTCATCCACTCCTCGAATCGGGTCTCGAAATCCAACAGAAAACATGAAAACTGATGGTGGACGACACATACATCACGAGAAAACCGCAACTTTTGTTTTGAAAAGGATAAATATAAGGTTTTGTTAAATTCTTGCGGTTTTCCCCAAAAATCCAGAAATCGCAGCAAAACTGAAATCCTCAAGAAAATCATAATATCCACATGTTATATATAAGACAAATGTCTATGATATCAATGTGTATGATGTAAATTTTGGCTAGAGTTCTATGTAAATATGATGATGATGCGAGATATGTGCATGCGATGCAGTTTCATATATCAAGTATGAATGCAGGTGATGATATTAAGATAAACAGGTTCTATCGTGCACGTGGCATGTCCATTACCAAAGGCGTGTGTGTCACATGAATAGTGCACGTGCAACATATGCCAATGGTAAGGTGCTCGTGTCCTACGAAATGATATCGCATAGGTAGAGATGAATGTCCATGCAATTTAACATACTGTTCGCTATAAGGGTATGCAGTGTACATGAATGGATAAGCTAACTAACAATATAATCTTGCAAAAAGTAAGGTAATCCTAACTAGGGGGGCCTCGCGCCATCCAGACGATTCCCCCATAGATGAATATATCTACTCACCAGAAATCCCCGCTAATCTGATCCGGCCACCGCTTTGCCTTTTCGCGCCGTATCCGAAGTTTCCCCGACCGATCCTATATTCGCACAATATCAAGCATAAGATTACAAAACCTAACACAATGCAAGTCACAACATACAATTATCCACGCTCTCAAATTAATCGTAGCATGCACTCAGTGCGCGGAAAAACGCACGAAAATCGCAATCCTTTAACAAAAATCGTCATTTCGGGGAAATCGACAAACTACCACCCGACTAGACGAAACCCCGCGTTCGTGCATTCTAATAATCCTATACGAAGCTAACAATATTGCTAACCTAACGCAAATTGAACGCATTCTATTTTCTACAAAAATCTAGTAAGCGATTTTCTTACCGATTCGTTACAAACATCGAAATTTATCGATTTAGCAAGCATATCATTACACCATTAACCATTCTAAGCAATTAGATAACCATCCCTAACATAATCCAACCATTATGCTACAAACCCTAATTTTTTAAAAATCAAAACCTTCTCTTGATTTTTCATGAACAAGGATTTACAATAAATTAATACTTAGAATTTCAATTCTAGCATAATTAAACCACAAGTTAACAAAAGGATTAAAATTTTCACCTCTCAAGCTTGAACCCTAGCTTGATCAAGTCTCCAAGAAGCCTCCTTTCATCATGTTTTTGAACAAATTTGGGTTGAAGAGAGAAGGGATTAGGGTTTTGCTTTGAATGGAGATGGATAAATGTGAATTTTTATTGATTTTTAGCAAGAAAAAGAAGCAAGAATGAAGTGGGAAGTGGGGAAATTCTGCAGGTGAGGGGTCGGCTGAAGCAAGAGGAGGAGGTGGGGAAATTTTGGGGAAGTTTCTAGATAATTACAATATCATATGATATCATATCATGCTTTCATATCAACCTTTTTCCAAAAAAACCCCTTTTTAAGCCATTTTTTTCATAATTTTCCCACCAAAAATCTAAAAGTTTGCAAGACATGATATAATTTTATTAACACCATATTTTAGCTTATAAAGACTCCTAATTAAGAAATTTACCTAATTAAATTTGTATTTATCCCTAATTAAATGTATTTAAAAAGGCTTAAAATAATAAAAAAATAATTAATTACGAAAAAAAATTTATTTAACTAGATAATTATAAGTGATATTTTAGTGACAAAATTATAGTAATATCTTATCTAAATTTTGTATAATTAGGTCTACAATGAAAAATATCAATTTTGACTTTTTACGGAAAAAGCCGAAAAATTTGCCGATTACCGAAAAACTGCCTAAACGATTTTCGAAGGGTTACAAGTGTGCCTAGGAACCCTACAGTGGTATCAGAGCCCAGCTAGAGCTTTAGGCGAAGTGTAGACGAAGTTAGAAATCCGATGAAACCCGAAACCCTAATCGAACACCCTTCTCTGTAAAAATTTTCGAAACTGTGATTTTTGTGAAATAAAAATACTCAGAAAAATCAGCAAGGTTTTCTAGGAGTTACTGTGCAACACGTGTCCCTAACACCTCTAAAGCGTCGCGGAACCGCGGCCTTACCATGCTATTGGCGGCGCTTCCGCGGCCGTATGTAAAGAATAGGTACTCAGTTTTGCACAGTAACCTCCGTATGTGATTCCTGATTCTTCTGGAAATTTTTAATTATACTCAAGAGTTGAGTTATCTGGGGTGTATTGGGGACTCGTTGATTTGATCGGATATTTTAACTTTTTTATGTGTTTTCCGGGTAATTTTAGAACATGTTGAAAAGTTCGACCGGATATAAATACTCATTTTTTCCCGACCCGGGAAATTTCCAAGTGTTGGATTTTTCCGTAGTTTAAGAACGTCTAAGTAGTGCAAGTAACGCGATGGACCCTCTAGAAGACAACAAACCTTAACTCGATTATGTGACCGTCTTGAACTGCCCTTTGAACCTTAGGGTTTGGGACAGTACGGCGTGCCACATGTGAGGCGTTGGCTTGACCCTTCTACGGCTGGACCGTTGGTACTGTGGCATGAAGTGAATGTTTTTAAACTTATTTCATGTGTTGAGCTTTTCGGGAAAACTTGGGTGTTTGATTGTTCGATCGGAAAGTTAACATTTTCTATTTATCCAGAATGTGATACAATATTTGGAATCCACAAGTAGTTATGAGATAACTGATTTGAATGTTGTAAATCTAGCAGTTTAGTCTCACTTGATCGGTTGCCACGGAATTTTGATGCGATCAAAAGTCCGTCGCAATCACGTAGCGTACGCGGATACTCGCCGGGTAAACTTAATAGATAGCCACGCCCCATAGCCCCGACCAAGTGACTGTAGGAGAACCCCGTCGCCGAAAGCATCCGTTCGGGTGCTCGCAGCAGCGGTGTTCCGCCTTAGTGCACTTCGTCGACGGTATCGGGGGTGCGGCCGTCTACTAAAGTTTGCGACGAGCATTCGTTCAGGATGTCGGGAATCCTGTTGAATTGCCCGACTTGATATTGAAAAGTGTTTTCGATAATGAGACTAAAATGCGGGGTTTATAATTGTTAGGCATGCGATGTCTAAGGAATTCATTTGGTTAGGCATGCGATGTCTAAGGAGGTTGCGGATTCCAACTGTTGTAGTTTTACACTTTCTTTTCTGTGACCGTAAATGTAATATGTGATATCGCCGGTTTCGTTGCTATATGTCAACGACAATTGGGATGGGAATATTTACTTACGTTGATGACATGTGATGTTATGTGTTGCTGGATATGTTATATTGGATCGTCGTGTTTGAATAGCCGGGGGGTTTTATGTGAGATGAGTGTTTTTAATTTTCATTCATATAAAAATTTGTATGTAATATTCTTTTATTGGGGCACTTCCAGGTTGCGGAAGTTGTCACCATTTGTATATTATTTACTTTTCCGCACTAGGATAGACCCAAGGAGGAGAGCACAAGTAACCGGGTTCTGGAGTCCAGTGGGAGACCAACTCGAGGAGTCGAGTCCGGGTCTCCTAACTCTAGAATTGGTAGGGTTTCTTGCCGCTCTCGTAGGGGTCTAGGGGTGTGGGTTTGGATATTCATCGCGACCGTGGAATCCGTGTTTTATAGAGGCTCAAAATAAAACACGGACGTCCTAGTATATCCAATATTTCATATGTTTCTTCTGCTGCGATATCTGTGATGTGATCATGTGATGTTCTGTGATAAATACTGTATATAGTATATATGATATCTTATATAGGCGTTACTTATGTTTTACACCCGCGCTAGCCCTGCCCTGCTCTGCCGTTAGTTACCTAACCTAACGGTGCACGAGGGGACATCGAGGCGAATGCGGATGGCATAAGTGTACGTCGTATTTATCTGTGATGTTTAGGTATTTAAATGATGGGACTTCATTAATATGATTAATGAAAGAAAAAGAAACCTAAAAGATGTTGTGGAATCGAATTTTCAAAAACAAGTAGCTACAGTTCTTGCTTTGCATCGCGGTGTTCCTTGTAGAACATCCTGCACCTTATTCGATGAGGAAAGGGCCGAGATCCCTTCACCGGGAGTGACCCCTTTAGCAATAACTGGAAGATGCTACACACTCGGTTTGTCTTTTGATTGCTTCTATAGTTTCTGCTTTGCACAGTGATATATATGATATATCCCGCACCTCATTCGACGAGGAAAGGGCCGACGATCCCTTCACCGGGAGTGACCCCTTTAGCAAAACTAGAAAAGCCTCAAAAACACTCCATTTTAAAATCATTTGATTCTACAATGATATCAAGTTCATTACGCAATAGGTTTTCAGAAAAACCTGTCGTAGCCCTCCATCATCTCAGATAAGTACTAGTTAGTATTCGTGCTACGTTTGTTGACTATGTTAAGGCGTAGTATGCGGGAGCTGATTAGTGCTTATCTGTATAAGCATATGATGCGATTGGATTAGGGTAGTCGTGCGACTTTGTTGACTATGTTAAGGGTCATGCGGGTGGGTTTAATTCAATCGGGAAATGACGGGTTGAACTTGACCAGCACTTATGATTTGTTGACTATGTTAAGGTCATACAGCTGCTAGGGGTAAAATATTATTGGGAATTTCAAGTGTTGAAATTTGCAATAAGATTGCATACCTTCTATGAGATAGTTGGATCCCGACACCCGCTGCGAGTAAGAGTTACTCCTGGGAGAGTTTTATACATTACAATTAGCCGATCAAGTAGGTGTCTAGAAAAGTGTTAACGAGGTTACGCCTCTGGGAAAACGAGGTTTAAATTAATTAGGTTCGTGCGAAAGCACGGGGGACCTCCCTCAAAGTACCGACACTGGCCTGGCTGAAAGATTGGCGAACTTATAGCGTGTAATTAATCCCGGCTAGTCTTTCCTTTTAGGGTTTGAAGGAAGATTTGATAAAAACAGTGGGAGCCATCCTGATTAGATAAAATAATAACCAATCTATTCTTGCAAGAGCGCACGCTGAGTGTTTTCTTCTCTCTCTCTCCAGGTAGCGACCATATCACGCCTTAATCAAGATAATAATACGGATATATTGACCGAACCCGCTTGTTATACTGAGCTGGGGAACGTTGGTCCCGCTCCAACTTATAATTGTTATAAGACAGAGCAGGAAATTGGGGATTACCAGAATTCTCGTACCGCCCAAACGAAGAGAGTGCATACCGATGCATCATCTTCGGGTGTGTTCATTACAGAGAACTGTTTCTCAGTATCCTTTACGTCCTGGGTATGAGATACCGAATCAGGATCCCACATATGTAATCTGTTACATGGGCTACAGAAAGGTAGAGAACTGAGAACGGGTGATAAGTTTCATGAGACAGAAAACGGTGCAAGTGTTGCAGCCAAGTCTGTTGGTCACTGTCACCATGTATTACAAATACATTGATTCTGAACAAATGCTATTAGATACCGAACCTGATATACAAAATCATATCAATCTCTTTATTTATTAAAGAAGGATATAATTTTGTATTGCTGGATAATGTTTTGAACATTTCCTATATCAAGAGTTGATCGGTTCAGGCACGTTATCTAAAAGTATTGACGTTATAAATCAAACTACAGTTTTTAGTATACAGAACACACACAAGAGGAAGAGTTCAGAAATGAACGAATTCTTTTTGAGGCATTGTAGACTAGGTCATATCAATGCGACACGACTAGCTGAAGTTACATTTAGATGCATATTTAAATTAGTTTGAATTTACATCTTATGAAACTTGCCGGTCATGTCACAAAGATAAAATGACCACAGCTCTGTTTATTGGAAATAGAGAAAGAGTTGGTGAACTTTTGGGATTAATACATGCTGATGTATGAAGGTCCCCTGTCTACATATGCCAAGACCGGTTCTTTGTACTTCATTACATTCACTGATGATCTCTCAAGATTCAGATATATGTTCCTGTTGAAACACAAGTCCGAAACTTTTGAGATAATCACAGAATATAAGTTAGAAGTAGAGAACCAAAATACGGGTATAAGTATTATGTCCTTTGATGAGATCAAGGAGGAGAATACTTGAGCACGGAATTCCTGGACTATTCTAAAGGAGAATGAGATTCTCTCTCAGCATTACTCCTCTGTATACACCATAGCACGATGGAATATCGGGGCGGAGCACTAGCACCCTATGTGATATGGTGTGCTCTATGATGAGTACTACTGAGTATCCTATTTCCTTTTGGGAGTTATGCACTTGAGAAGCTGCATACCTATTGAATAGGGTTCAAATCAAATCAATTGCCTACCACTTCATATGTGATATGGAATGGGAAGAGCCCATATCTTAAGTATGTTAAGATTTGGGGTTGTCCAGCCTATGTCTAAAAGCAAAATCCGGACATGCTCGAGGCAAGGTCTGTTATGTAGAACTGGAAAAGTTCCAGCTATACAAACTACAGCAGATGATTTGATAGAACCAAAGGATTCAATAGTTACTAACGAACCTCAGCCTCTCCGCCGATCTAGTAGGGTTCCTCACCCACCTGAGAGATACTTCGGTTTCTCTATGACAGTGGGAGCGAGAATTGCATCATGAGATGATGACCCAACTAGTTTCGAGCTGGCCATCAGGAGTGGGACTCTGTAAGAATGGCTGGATGCTTAGTGATCTGAGATGGAATCCTTATACACCAACAAAGTATGGACTTTGGTTGTTTTGTCTGAAGGGTTAAATCCTCATCAGGAGCAAGTATATCTTGAGAAGATTACTTGGTGTACATCGAAAAGTTAAGACTTTCAAAGCTAGACTTGTTAAAGGTTTGCATCGTAGACCAGTTGTGGCTAATGATGAAACCTTTTTCAGGGGCCTATGCTTAAGTCCATCCAGATCCTACTTGCCACGGCTACATACCATGACTACGATATCTGGTGGTTGGGTGTCATGACAGCTTTTCTAAAATGATGTTTTAGAAGAGAGCGTCTATAAGTACACAGCCAGAGGGCTCCGTAGACAGTGGGAGCAGCGGAAATGTGTACAAGTTGCTTTATAGGATAAAGCAGGCATCGCGGAGTTGGAACGTCTATTTTGTGGTAGTCAAAGAGTTTGACTTCATCAAAATGGTAGATGAACCTTGTATAAACAACAGGGTAGTAGGGAGTATGGTGGTGATCCTCGTAGAGGACGTGGATGACATACTCTTGATAGGGAAGGAGTTTCCTATGCTACGCTCCGTCAATCTCCGCTTATCACAATGATTCTCCATATAGGATCAAGGTGATACCTCCCAAATCCTGGGTTATGGATCTATGAAATAGATCTATTTGGATATTAGGAATCTCACTAGTTGTAGTGAGATGGTATCAATCGATCCTAGGGAGAATCACTGGAAAGGTTCCAAGGTGATAAGGACGACTGAATGTCAGTCGCAGGCATTGTCTTTACCCTCAGTGGAGGGACGGTATGTTGGAAGAGTTCCAAGCTAGAAACCGTGACTTACTAGACGATTAAAGGCAAGATACATCGCTATTAAAGATACTACCAAATAGGAAGTTTGGGTGTATATTAGTTCATGAGATGAACTAGGTTCCTACCATTGTATGATAATGGAAGTATGGCTTTGGCCCAGGAACCCTGGTCCCATCAGTGACTCAGACATATTTTGAGGCAGCATCACTTGATCATGGAGATAGTTGATCTCCAGGGTGATCGAGATTAGGAGAGTAGACTCAGAGGACAACACGGCGGATCCATTCACAAAGGCTTTTTCCCAGAGAGAGACTTTTATGGGATGGTTGAGTATGAGATACTGCAACCACTGCTACAGATGGCCCTAGTGCAAGTGGGAGATTATTAGTTATATGTATGCCCTAGAGGCCATTACTATACATAGGATGTATATTGTAGTGGATGCTTGGACATATATAGGGAGGACTTTCTCGCTCGACATGATAGTATGCTATCTGGTTGCTCTTTACCTTAACGTGTACACTGATTGTCTCTCTGTTACATGTTGGTAAAGCCCTTAGGATGCGTACTTGACTACCTGGACTATGATGCGGATCATACTAGTGGGGACATGGTAGTCCATAAGTACATCCTTCAAGGTCCCTAGTCGTGGGTGTATCGAGACGGGGCATCGATATACCAGAGTAGACTAGCGTATACCTTCTCGACCCATACAGATGGGCGATGGATGATCCCATATCCATTGGTGTTTGACATCAGAGATGATATACGGGTGCTCAGTGGAGACTGGGTACACTGGACGGACTCGCCGAGAACTCCCAGATGGTATTATACCTTACGTCAGATGGCAGTTCTCTGGTGACACTGGTACAGGTTAGTCTATTGACCCGAGATCGTCATAGAGTCTTGTGTGATTCCCACTGTGCTTTGATTTCCACCTTACCACGTCTAAGAGGGCGTGCAAAACGGTGGTTTTTTGGTACAGTCCCGAATCACATGGAGGCAATGAGCGATAGGAGGGGATTCGTCTCTCTCGGTATAGGGAGTTGATGTTGCGCTGTGTTCGATTGGCTATAACCGGAAATCCCTGGCCAGGGTTGCTGAGATTTACTGGTAAGTGTTACCAGTAGTTTCTCGAACTGTTATAGACCTCATATCGACACGACTTATCGAGCTACTGGGGTCTGATGTTTACCACCCCTAGGCGAGATATGCGACATATCAGACGACGAGACCGGACTGTACGGTAAGTGTTACTCGTTGGATTCACAGGAGTGTGAGCGGGCTTGCTCGTTGATATTCTGATCGCTCAATACCCGGGTGGCCGTTACGTTTAACAGACCGCTTGCGGCTTGTGGGTGTTTGATATGATCATCACCTACTGCCGGCGTATTGACGAGTCTTTAGAGTCCTACACAGGGGTTTCCTGGCTCAAGCGAAAAGAAATAGGAGCGCATATGAGATATGTGCAGGACCGAGAATAATACCAGTATGTGATACTGTATTCGATTCTCGCGATTTGTGACATTGATCGGTTATATGCGATATAGCCGGGTTATCGGATCAAGTGTTGATTCGATAAGTTGTTACTATTGATATTAGTCGGTTATATGCAGTATGACCGGATCATTAAAGCAAGTGTTGATTTAATGATTTAATGTATAATTATATATTTGATATATTACTTTACATTAACTAATATTGGTTCACTTAAGATTATTTTTCTCACTAGATTGTGCGCATTGTATATTTGATATATGTTTGTGCACTAGATTGTATCATGTTGAATGATACATGCAAACTTGGGTATGTGTTTGATGTACACCATGTTTAGTTAATGGTTAGGGTTTTGTTTTCTTTATTTATTTTGATTAAACAAAATGGTGGCTTTTCTTGTATTATACTTGAAGCTTCATGAAGCTTTTAGCATCTTTGAAAAGTCTAGCCATTTTGTTTTGTTCTTAAACCTAACCATTACCTAAACTATGGTTTCCTCTCTACATGAGTTAAACTTACCCATGGTTGAATTATGATAAGATTCACTTGAATTTTCTTTTAAGTTAATTCTTTTTCATTTTTCCTTCTTCTTCTTGAAGAAAAGAAAAGTTTTCTTGAAAATTCCAAGTGATGAAATCAAGTGAGAAATCCAAATCCAAAGTGAACCCACTTCCTATTTCTTCATCCTCTACCACTTGCCATGTTGTATAGGGTGTTTTCTTCACAAGTTTCATGACCTAGTGAAGATGGAGCTTGAGTTTGAGTCGCCTCGACGTAGATCATCTTCGGCATCGAAGTCAACGACCTAGCCCGATCATTTCTCCGATGAAATCAACGCTAGAGTCCGGGATCCGGTTGATCGCAGTGGAGGGACGTCATCACGGAGCTAAGAAAGTGGAAGACCGGATCTACAAAGGTTGTAGTCCCTTTCACTCATAATTAAGTTGTTAACTTGCTTGTTGTTTCGCCTATCCTCTAGTTAACGATCTAGCATAGGGTTTCTCGGCACATAATTTTTTAATTTGGCATGGTTGATGCCTAGTGGAACCTCTTGAGTGTGCCTAGGAACCCTACAGACATGATATGCGGCATATCAGACGAAGAGACCGGACTGTACGGTAAGTGTTACTGATAGGCTTCATAGAGAGTATGGACAAGCTTGCTTATTGATCTTCATATCGCTCAATACCTGGGTAGCCGTTACGTCCAGCTAGTACCGCTGACGGCTTGTGGGTGACTGATGTGATCATCACCTACTGCTGGCGTATTGACGTGTCTTTAGAGTCCCACACAGAAGTTTCCTGGTTTAAGCAAAACGAAGTAGGGCACATATGATGATATGTGCGGGGGGCCTGATTAAATACGAGTATGTGATACCGTATTGTAATCTGGCAGTTATCTGATGTCGGTCAGGTTATATATGATATAACCGAATTATCGAATCAAATGTTGATTTGATAATGTGATATACAGATAAATGATATTAGTCGGTTATATATAATATAACCGGATTATTAAATCAAGTGTTGATTTAATAATGTGATATATATTTTATTTGATATAATTATATCTTAACTAATATTATTAGCTCACTTAATATTTTCATATATGTATTAGAGTGTGTGTGTGTGTGTGTGTGTGTGTGTGTGTATGAAGCATGGCATGAATTTCTATTTTTGGAAAATAGAAAAAGAAGTGGAAAATGAGGTGGAATGGGTTTTATTATTTGTTTATTACTCTTGACTCACTATTCAAGCATGGTTGCAATTTTATATTGCAATTTACTCCATGCTTGAATGAGTGAGGGTCAAAGGGGTAGCCATACTCACTTCATTCTTCACTTGTGTTATTTTCTTGTGTTTCTCTCCTGAGCTCTCTACCTCTTCTTCTTCTTCCTCTTCATGCATCAAAACTCCAACCCCTCACATGTGATGTGAACCATGGAGTTTTGAACAAACTAGTGAACTAAACCAACCCCTACTTCACCATCCTACACTTGATTAGCAATCAAGTGCAGTGTGTTGCCTTCACTAAAAATAGTTTAGTGAAGAGATAGCTTGAGCTAGAGGGACTTCGGGTGGATCTTCTTCGGCGCGAAGATCACGAAGGAGGCTCGTTCAAACTCGAAGAGGAGCCTAGTAGAGTCGCGTAGACTACAACCCGGAGCTTTAGAAAAGAAGGACACGGTCATCAAAGGTTGTATGCTCTTTCCTTCTTTTTAGTTTTATGATATCATCATATGAAACCCTAATCTTCTAGTTAAATCTTGGTTAGTCTATCTTAGCACCTAGAAAAATTTAAATTTGGCATGTTTGATACTACTAGAACCTCATAGTGGTGCTAGGGTAGACTTTCAATGATTAGCTATATTGAAGAGCTCGCGGACCTGGGGACCACGTTGGAGAACGAGTTATATACTGACTTGATTCTACAGTCCCTCCCTTCTACCTACGCCCGGTTTATCTTGAATTTCAACATTCAAAGGAAGGAAGTTTCACTTCCAGGACTCCTCAACATGTTGAGGAGTGCTGAGGGCACCTTACAGAAATACAGGGAGACACCCGCTCTGCTTATTGGGGAATCTTCCTTTAATAGATCCAAGACGAAAGCCAAGGGGAAGAAGAAGAATGCATCCACCAAGCCGAAAGGCAGTGTCAGTAAGGTAGAAGGAAAGGGCAGGACAAAAGTTTTGGGGCTGATAGTACGGAAGGAGGAATGTTTTTATTGTCATGGGAAAGGGCATTGGAAGAAGGACTGCAGGGTTTGGAAAGCCAGAAACCAGGAATCGAAGCACGTTGTGGCTTCGGATTCAGGTGTGTTTATGATTGAAAACTGTCTGTCAATTAACTCTACTTCCTGGGTACTAGATACCGGATCAGGATCTCATATCTGTAATTCATTACAAGCTCTGAGAAACCATAGAGCTATCAAGGCAGGTGATATGACTCTCAAGGTTGCTAACGGAATGAGCGTGGATGCTGTATCCGTAGGGAAATATCACCTAGGATTGATAAGTGGGCAGATTTTGATTTTGCGTAACTGTTTGTGTGTACCTAGTTTGGCTTATAATATCATCTCTGTATTTTTACTATCTAAAGAAGCTTATGATTTTACATTTGTAAGCGATGCCATCCACATCCACCTTAATCATGCTTTGATTGGGTCAGGTTCACTAGATAACGGTATATACATATTAAATCAAGCTCAGGTTTTCAATGTACATAACACATTAAAAGAAAGTATCCGGAATTAAATCAGGCTTTCTTATGGAATTATAGACTGGGTCACATCAATGAAACACGGTTGACGAAGTTAAATAAAGAGGGATATTTGGATCCGTTTGAATATCAGTCTTATGCAACTTGTCAATCATGTCTCAAAGGAAAGATGACAAAGACTCCGTTCACTGGACACAGAGTAAGAGCCAGTGGGCTCTTGGGACTCATACACAGTAACATGTGTGGTCCAATGTCTATATATGAAAGAAGTGGTTATTCCTACTTCATTACTTTTACGGATGATTTCTCAAGGTACGGACATGTATTCTTGATGAAACATAAATCTGAGGCTTTTGAGAAATTCCGGGAATACAAGAATGAAGTGGAAAAACAAACCGGCAAAAGTATCAAGACACTTAGATCTGATCGAGGTGGTGAATACTTAAGTGCCGAGTTTCTAAATTACTTAAAAGAGAATGGAATTCTCTCCCAGCTTACTCCTCCATACACACCTCAACACAACGGTGTATCGAAAAGGCAGAATCATACCCTATTGGATATGGTACGTTCCATGATGAGTAACGATGAGTTATCGCAGTCCTTCTGGGGTTATGCACTAGAATCAGCTGCATATCTTTTGAACAAGGTTCCTACCAAGACTGTGCCTACCACACCATATCAGATGTGGAGTGGGAA
Organism: Agapanthus africanus; assembly: GCA_030015575.1. Lineage (NCBI taxonomy): Eukaryota > Viridiplantae > Streptophyta > Magnoliopsida > Asparagales > Amaryllidaceae > Agapanthus > Agapanthus africanus. The sequence continues at coordinate 820,573,896 of CM057338.1, read as the reverse complement.
GAAACCCTATCTTCAGTATCTGATGATATGGGAATGTCCAGCTTTTATAAAATAAAAAAAAAGCATGCGAACAAGCTCGAGGCACGCTCGGTACTGTGTAAGTTTGTGGGATACCCAAAGAACTCCAGCGGATATCTTTTCTATTACGCGGAGGAACAAAAGGTCTTTATTTCTCGGCATGCCCACTTTTTAGAAACTCAATTTCTTGAAAAAGAAATAAGTGGGAGTACAATAGAACTGGAAGAAATTCCAGAACCACAAGCTATTACTGAAAGCATGGTGGAACCAGAAGTTTCGAAAGAACCGGACAACCCCGCCGCCACTCCACAGGACTAGTAGGCAGTCTCATCCGCCCGAGAGATACTATGGTTTTCTCATAGACGGAGATAGAGAAGATTGCATCATCGACGATGATGAGCTAACTAGTTTCCAGCAAGCCATTAGGAGCAGAGACTCGGTAAAATGGCTGGATGCAATACAGACCGAAATGGAGTCCATGTACACCAACAAAGTATGGACTTTGGCCATTGCTCCAGAAGGGGTAAATCCCGTTGGCTGCAAATGGATCTTCAGAAAGAAGATTGGTGTAGATGGACTGGTTGAAACCTATAATACTAGACTTGTTGCAAAAGGTTTTCGTCAAAGACCTGGTTTGGACTATGATGTAACCTTTTCTCCAATGGCTATGCTCAAATCCATTCGGATCCTTCTTTCCATTGATGCCATCCACGATTATGAAATTTGGCAGATGAACGTAAAGACCGCTTTTCTAAATGGAAATTTGGAAGAGTGTGTTTATATGGATCAGCAGGAGGGTTTCATAGAGAGTGGGAGCAGCGGAAGAGTGTGCAAGTTGCTTAAATCCATTTATGGATTAAAGCAGGCATCGCGGAGTTGGAACATCTGTTTTGATGAGACGGTCAAGAAATTCAACTTTATCATAAATCCAGATGAACCATGCATTTATAGTAAAATTATAGCGAGAACTGTGGTATTCCTCATCTTGTATGTGGATGACATTCTCCTGATAGGAAATGACATTCTTATGCTACAATCAGTCAAAGGATTCTTGTCACAAAGGTTCTCCGTGAAGGACCTGGGTGATACCTCCTATATTGTGAGGATCCAGATCTATCGTGATAGATCTAAAAGGATATTGGGACTTTCACAGTCAAGGTACATCGACACCATACTAAAAAGATTTAGTATGGAAGATTCAAAGCGCGATAATCTACCGGCTTGTCACGGAATCACCCTCTCCAAAAAGATGTCTCCTAAGACGATTTGGAAAGGGATCGCATGACTATTATACCCTATACTTCTGCGGTAGGCTCTATAATGTATGCGATATTGTGTACAAGACCAGATGTAGGTTACGCACTGAGCGTTGTAAGCAGGTATCAGTCAAACCCATGGGAGAAGCACTGGACAGCAGTTAAGAACATTCTCAAGTACCTGAGAAGGACTAAGGAGATGTTCTTAGTGTACGGCAGTGAAGACCTCCAGATCGAGGTCTTCGCCGACTCCATCTTCCAGAGTGACAAGGATAACTCCAGGTCCATGTTGGGTTATGTCTTTACCCTCAATGAAGGGGCGGTCTGTTGGAAGAGATCTAAGCAGGACACCGTTGCTGACTCGACGAAGGAAGCGGAGTATATCGCTGCATGTGACGCCGCGAAGGAAGCAGTCTGGATGAAGAAGTTCATTACAGAACTTCAGGTGGTTCCATCCATTATTGATCCAATACCTCTGTATTGTGACAACAACGGGGCTATAGCTTTAGCCAAGGAACTAAGGTTCCATCAGAAGTCCAGACATATCTTGAGGCAGTACCACCTGATCAGGAAGATCGTTGATCGCCGGGAGATTGAGGTGCGGAGAGTAGAGACAGAGAACAACACTGCAGACCCACTCACAAAGGCCATCCCTCAGACACGGTTCAAGAGGCTAATCGAGATGATAGGTCTGTGATATGCCAATACATGGCCCTAGTGCAAGTGGGAGATTGTTAGTAATATATGCCTTAGAGGCCATTATTGTATAGTACTGGATGTATATTACATTTTGAAAGCTTGGGATATACACAGATATAATAACAGTCTTGCTCAAAATGGTAGTATGCTATTTAGTTTGATTCTACCTCAATATGTGTATATGTTTTCTTTAGCATATCGCTAATACATATTGGTAGAGCCCTTAGGATCTTTGCCTGACTACCAGCATTGTGATGGCAGTCACACTAGTAGGGGCTGGGTAGTCTATAAGCACATCCTTATACAGGCCTCTAGTTATAGGATTATCGAGACGGGGCATCGATACTCTAGAGTAGACTAGTGCATACGCTTCTCATCCCAGCTGGAAAGATGGTCTATCCCACAGCCATTGGTATGTTATACCGGAGATAGTATACAAGTGCTCATTGGGTTATGAGTTACACTGGACAGACTCGTTGGGAACTGCTGGTTGGTATTATACCTATCGTCAGGTAGCAGTTCCCGGATGGCATGAGTACAGATTAGTCCGTTGACTTAACATCACTATTCGTCTCGAGTGTGTTCCCACTGTACTTAGATTACTACCCTACCATGGCTCAAAGGAGTCGTGCAAACAAGTAGTAGTTGGGTGCAGGCCCGAAGCACTTGGAGGCAGTAGCGATTAGATAGGATTTTTCTCTCCCGGTATTGCGGGTTGATATCGCGCTGTGTTCGAAAAGCCATTACACCAAGTCCCTGGCCAGGGCTAGTGAGATTTACTGGTAGGTATTCCAGTAGTTTCTCAGGGTGTATTGGGCTCTACCCCGGCACGACTTATTGCGCAATTAGGGGTCTGACGGTTACCATCCCCCTAGGCCCGATATGCGAGTATCTTAGACGAATTGACCAGACTGTACGGAGATTGTCACAAATAAGCTCAGTAGGAGTTCAGATGAGTTTGCGCATCGGCCTTCTTATCGATAGATACCTGGGTAGCCGTTACGTGCAGCTAGTACCGCTGACGGACTTGTGGTTAAACCCACTGCCAGTGTACTGTCGAATCTTTAGAGTCCCGCATAGAGGGTTTCCCTGCTTCGGACGAAACGATATAGAGGCCATATGGTTTTACGGCAGGGTTCCGATCATATACGTATACTGGCTACACGGATGTTGTTCGGACGGATAATACTAGTGGGCTTTGGTTTAAGCCGGATTCTAGTATTATATTATTGGATTATTATTATCTCATTGTATTCGTATTTTTCGGAATACGAATACGAGTATGTATATACGGTGAGGGCATTCTTGTAATTTTATAAGAGATGCTTCTTGAAGGGGACACCTCATTATTTGAATTTATCTATTTATGGAAATAGATTAATGAGGTGGAAATTGGAGATATTTGTGGCATGGTGAAGCATGGCTTGTTTTCATTTGTTTATTTGTTTGGACTCACTATTCAAGCATGGTTGATATTTTCAATTGGAAAATATTGCATGCTTGATGGGGGTAAGGGAATGAGTCATCCTTCACTTAGCCAAGACCTAGTTCATTTGCTCATTTGCTTTCTCTCTCCATATTTTCTTTCCTTCTTCCTCAAGACCCTAATCTCTCACATGAGTTGTGAACTATAGGGTCAAGTGAGATTAAATACTCCATTAGATACTATACATTTTCTAAGCTACCTAGTTTAGCGAACTAGATACCTTAGTTACCTCGGTTTAGAGATTGGAGCTTGAAGTATAGACTCTCGGGTGGATCATCTTCGACACGAGGAGGCCGACGATCAAGCGCGATCCGGATCTTTGAGGAGCTCAAGGTGAGAAGGAGAAGAAGACCCGAAGGACTAGAATCAAGGAGGTATAAATACTAACATAGTAGTTAGAACCTCCTAATAGAATAGCTAATTAAGATTTCTGTTAAGATCCTGGAGTTTAGTCGATGTTGCATAGTATGAAAAATCATTTTTTGTAAATTCCGCTTCCCCACAAGTGCGTGGGGTGTACAACATCGACTTACAGATGAGATCATGCGGTGCTTTTGATTCTGGGCTTAGACATGCCTCTTTGCAAGACTCTCTGAACCGCTGGCTTCATCTTTGCAGTTATCGCATTTTTTTGAACCGGCTTTAATGGTTCAAACGAATTGTTGATCTTCATGGAAGATTTGAATATTGTCGTGGGGTAACCATGTTCTTGAAACTCGACGAACTCTAATAGAATGGGAGCCATTTCCCTTTTATTGACTCTATATCTGAGCCGTTTTTGTTTCAACTTTTCGGTTTAAGGGCTTGGCGAGCATCTGCTTTCTTGGAGACTGCTACGGGCCGATTGACGAAGAGTCGGCAAAAAACGCTGGAGTGTTCAGTAGTCATGGACCTTGCCTGAGCTGGCCTAAGACACCTTATTTTCTTCTTTGAGTTGACGGCCTTACCCCTAGCTAGAGTGACGAATAGCCAATCAAACGCAGACTTATGCTTTGATTCAGTCATGCTAGCAACGATCGCGTTTGGGCTTTTCCCTTTTGAGACCAGCTTGTCCATTTGGTGCGCTGAAACCAGTAGGAGCGCTAATGGTCGGAACAAATGTGATGGACCCGAATTGAAGTGGCTGATCCGTCTATTGCTGCATATGACTCGATGGAAGAGTTACCTTGGCAGTTGCCTTGAGCGTATATGCAACGGTGGTCGCACCAGAAGCTGAGCTAATTTTCGAAGACATCGTCATTGAACGTTGTTGAGAGTTGTTGATCTACATAAAGGAGCATAATTTCAATACAAACAACGATGTATATGTTGAATGAATTTGCATGATCGTTTGACCCGAAAGATGGAAGGAGAGATAGATTTCACCGGGTGTGCCAAAATCTGTAGAGTATTTTTTGTCACCCCTTGGGATGGATGCACTCGCTTGTCAGGTGCTTTACAGATTCCACTTGCCTAGGATAGGCAGGGGTTTATTGATTGTGGGGATTCTAATCTCCGGCAGCCGCGACAAAACTGTTGTTAATTAGCTCTCGCTTTGAGGTGAGGGAAGCTCTGATTAACGAGTCTTGACGGTCATGCGAACTCAATGTGGACTGTGTGTGTTTGCAAAGAAATGAAGATTTATTTCATTTTTTATTTTATTTGTTTATATTTTATATATATTTTTATTTTTGTTATTTATATTTTGTTAAATAATGATCGCAACATGGAGGGTGCCCAGGACGGATGCCTCCCCTCAAACTGGGTCGGATACCTGCAGGAGGTACCTAGGGCCGACTCCCACTTAAGGAAAGCCGAGGGTCTGCCCCCTTATAAGGGGTCGGGGGTCGGGGGTCGGCTCCCTCCCCTTAGGGGGAGCCGGGGGTCGGCTCCCTCCTTGGGGAAAGCCCCCTCGGCGAGGATTGGCGTTGAAATTTGTTTTGTTTTGTTTTTATTTTTATTTATCATTTCTTATTTATTTTCTAAAAATGACCGAGTGAATATTTTGATAAAAATTCGGCGGCATAACCGTTTGATTTTGTCGTTTTTATCTTATTGGGATAACATAGACCGAAATCTATGTTTTCACGTTTGGATAAATCAGGGATGGAGATCCGCGTTCAAGAGAGGGATTACGGATCGAAATCCGCATCCCGAGGGTTTTTCGGAAGGATAAGCACAAAAACCTTTCCTCATATGGGGTCACCCTCAACCTTTTTTCTATTTTGATGTCAAAAGAGCTCACTTTGTTTTTTTGATTTTGAACTTGGGTTTTGGATAAGAGAGAAGAAGCTTTTTTTTCTCACTTATGTTTTGGATATTGAAGTATTGTGTTTTGAAAGATGGGTTCTCTTTCTTCTTTCTCTTTTCTTTGGAATTTTGAAGAGAAGGATGATAGAGATCCAAAGGACTCTCTTTTATGCGAGTTTGATGGAGAAAGGAGAACTCTTTAATGTGTTTAAGGGATCATGCTCATTCTCTTTATTTTTGGGAAAGAAAGAGCGTGGAGTCAAAAACCCTAGTATTTTTTGGAAAGGGAAAAAACTTGACATTTCATCATATGTTAGGGTTTAAATACCCCTTACATTTGCATATTAGCCCCGTGGCTTTACAATTTTGGCTTTTTACCTCATTATTTACATCCATGTGCACACATTTTGCACTTTGGTAATGGACTTTACATGATTTGGTTTTTTGCCCATTTTCATTACATTTTTCTGCTTATTTATATATATAATCTATTTATTACAATTTTCTCTTCTTTTCTTTCTCTTTCTTCTTGATGGCCGGTCGGCTTCGCTTGGTCTCGAGACGGTTTGGGTTCGGTCTCACTTGCTTGCTCTTGGGCCCGAATTGCTTAGGCTTGGACTCATTTGTTGAGCGTTGATTTTGACTTTTTGACTTTGACTTTTTTTTAAAATACCCAATTGTTTCATTAACAATTCATAATCAATGTTTTTAGACTGAGGGGTACTTTGGGAATAAAAAGTTGACTGATGGAAAAAATTTACGGCCAGTAAAATCAGGGATGAAATGCATGTTTTGAAAAGAGGACTATTTTCTGCTACATGAACTTAAATATGGACTTTTTCGCACAAAAAGAAATTTTAAAATCCTCTTTTTTAAATGTGCCCGAGTTGATCTGAACATGCCTTGTTATGATACCATCTCAAATTAGCCTGCACCAAAACTCTCAAGTCATGGTGAGGTTGAGCAATATATTTTTATGTTCTAACAGTGGAATAACAGATTGGAGAAATGAAGAAGTTGGTTGGCGAGGGAAAAGTGAAGTACATCGGTCTATCAGAAGCCAGCCCCGATACAATTAAACGGGTGCATGCAGTGCATCCAATCACCGCAGTGCAGATGGAGTGGTCATTGCGGACTCATGATATCGAAGAAGAAATTGTTCCCCTTTGCAGGTTTAGCTTATACTTCAATTTGCGTGAATTTTACTAATTTTAAAATAATTTTTGGTGCAGTATGTATCATTTTTATTCTTTTTTAAGAAACAAAAAATGCGAGATAATTGTTTCATCCGGTTCTTTTTATTTCTCTGGGCAGAGAACTCGGGATCGGTATGGTTCCGTACAGCCCTCTTGGTCGCGGATTTTTCGGTGGGAAAGGAGTTGTGCATAATGTGCCTGCTAATTCTTTCTTGGTATGTACATACATTCAGTTTAGGCTAAACTTTCAGTTAAATCCCCTTAAGTATAGCCGTTTTCCCCATCAAACTACCTTAAAAAAGTTCTCTTTTATTACTTGTTAAGCAAGTTATTTTTCACGAAAATGCCTTTTGAATGCTACACTTCAGAGAGACTTCTGTAATGAAAAAAATGGTATAAGGTAGATATCTAGCTAGAAAAAGGCTCTTAGCTAAGCGTAGTTTAGTGAAATTTAGTTTTCAATAAAACCATGTGTGGTTATCGAAATTCTCTATAAAAAAAATTCCACTGAAAGGAATTTTCTTCTTGTCAGAATTCACTCCTGAGGGTCATTGGAAAAGATTTAAACAAGAGCGAGGCCGTAATCGCACGAATCGAGAAATTGGCGTAAAGGTTTCTTTGAGTTTTTATTGAAAACAAAAATTTAGATTTCAATAAAACTATGTGGATATCGAAATTCTCTAATTTTTTCCATTGAAAGGAATTTTCTTTTTGTTAGAATTCACATCTGAGGTTCATTGGAGTAAATTTAAACAAGAACAAGATCTTATATGCATGAATCGAGAAATTGGCTTCGAGGTATTGTTGCACCTCAGCTCAGCTAGCTCTGTCTTGGCTTCTTCATCAAGGGGATGATTTTGTTCCTATCCCAGGTAAGTCATTTTCAGGAATTCTTACAGTGTCACCCTTCATTGAGATTTTGCATATCATATGAAAATTCAACATATCAACTGCACCAAAATTTTGAAGTAATTAACTAAAGACGCTCATGGCGAAGGGTAGTTGGTGAAATTTAGCCTTATAAGCAGGCCAAAATTACAGGAAACCCTCGATATTTTCTTCCAACTTTGACAAACATTAGAAATTTAGTTTCTGCCAAGAAAGTTAAGAAGACATTCTTATGAGATTCATATGCTATTTTTTTTACCTTAATTTCTTTCATTTCATAATTTTAATGAAACGTTTTATATATCTGGTTAGAGCCTTTATGATCCTATCCATTTTTCTCAAAAATTTAGTTTCCGCCGCATTTTTCTTTGTTATTTCAGAGTTTTGTTTTCGCTATTACTTTCGGGAACTACTAAAATCAAGAACTTAGATGCTAACATCGGATCTTTCGAGGTGAAATTTACAGAAGAGGATTTGAAAGAAATTACAGCATCGGTGTCTACGGAGGATGTCGCTGGCTCGAGATCCATTGATTTTACCGAATCTTGTGACTGGAACCATGCAAATACTCCTTCACTACCCGATAATTTCACATGCATGAGGACTTTCCCATGCTTGGATAATGCTATCTTGTTATATTGTTCAAAAAATTGCTACTTAAAATTAGAAGTTTGATGCACTAATATTTTTAGGAATGCATGAATCGCAAAAAGATTAAAAAAAAAAAGTGTTTATTGACTGTAATATATTGAGGTCCAAATTTATTCATTGGCTGAATAAAATCATATATATTTTCACCTTTGCTATTTGATTTCATGCTTCTTTGTGTAAAAACAATGCAGCTCAATTTAAGGGCTTTTTTTAATTAAAAAAAACTTTCATGATATAAAAAGGAAACATATATGATGCAACTTCAATTATAGAACTACTGTTTTATATTCTTGATAAATTATAAATAACTGCATTCCGCAAAGAGTTAACTATTATCCTATTTAGCTACAGTAGCAGTTATTCAGCAATAAATTAACAAATTCAGTTAAGAATAAACATATATGTGTCGATTAATGCTATAGTGAATAAAGCAATCATTAAACAGGTGATATATATATAAGCTTTATTGAACATTTCTTCTTCTTTTCTTAATAAAACTAGATAGAGCTCCACTGAAGGTTCTATTAAATCTCTTGACGATTTTAATGATAATGCTATTATAAATGTCGTTACTTCTTACGGTGTTATTATTAAGTATGAAAACACTATCAGTAGTATTCATTTTTTGGATAAAAACAGATGTAATGAATGATCTTGATTCTTTTTGGAGCTCTCGGAAAGGATAAATATTTTGCAAACAAAAATCGGGATTTGTAATACATTCAGCGAACGCGTATGAAATAAACTGTAGAAAATTTTTTGTTTCGTCTGTTTTTTTAATGATGTATCGAGAATTGTTTATCTTGATGCACAAGCTTTGTATCCTGTAAATATTTTGCTTTTTTAATTTATTTTATTGAGTAGGACATCTTGCTTTACTTTTTCCCTAAAAAACAAAATAGAGCTAAAAAATAGCCAAAAAGAGTTTCTAGACAACCCTTTTCTACACAACGCTCACAAAATCAGCGGATCTCGCACTTAAGTACGTGGATCTCATATTGAGTGTATTACATAGTTGTCGTGTAGGAAAATTGTATAGCTACTCTTTGATCTAAGACTGTTTTCGTAAACATATAAAATAAGAATGGTTACATAATAGAAAATGCAAGTGTTCGCACAAAAATAAGTTTTGGCTGATAGGTCCGGATAGCGAGCAAAGCCAGAATGAGGTTCCACCTGCTGTTAGTAGAGGCCGGATCGGATGAAGTGTCGGCTTGAATTGGCAGACTTTCTGCAGGTAATTGAGTTTCTTCACAGCAAAGAAGGCGCTTTTGAAAGATTCAAAAATCCCCGGAGATCTGATAAGTTTGAGGTGATCAAAGGAAGATAAGCATAGATACTAGGGAGTTCTAGCGTTTCGCGGTCTATGATAACGTAGGTCTTTAGCGACTAACGCCATCATTGTCGAGTGCCTAACTAGACTTGAGACATCCAGTCTTCCTTGATAATGCCTTCATATTCTTTTAGATCTATTAAATTTATGTGCTAAGATAAAGGAATAACCCTCGACCGCTCCATCAGCGAGTGAATCTTCAATATTGCATAGCGCCGATTGAGGCATGACTGAGGATGCCAGCAGCCAGATCAAGTTTAATGCCGCAAAGAAGGCTCAATTGCAACATCGTTTGTTCATCAATGTAATCTATCTATCTATTACTCTAATACAAAATTAGGTTGGTCAAGAAATTAATCTTTTACAAGTCAAAACACTAATTTTGGCCTTTCCTCTTTTGCCCTTGTATTTATTTTCATATCCTTTTTCATAATTCATTTTCAAAAGGCCCATTAACATGATACCCAAGATCAAATTTGTGGGTTATTTCTTTTTTAAGAATTTGGTTTTTATTTTATTTTAATTCATTTCGCTAAAAAGTTATTTCTCAAGAATTTCTAATAACTAAAAATATTCAAGTAAATTTTTCACTTAATATTTTATTTTAATTTGAAAATTGTTCATGATTGAGTTTTTTGCAAAGATTTATCCATGGGATATCATATACTGAGTTTTTTGTAAAGAAAAATGATCATGATTTTCTTCAAAAAGAAAAAAGAATGTTCATGATCGAGTTATTTCTCAAAGATTTTAATATTTGCATCAAAATAACAAAAAAATAACTAACATCATTCGTTTTTCAAACATAATGAAAACATATATGTATAAAAAATAATATTTGTATATTTTTCTTTAACATAGCAAAAAATAATATTCGTCTATAAATATATTCGATCATCTTTCATCCCACGCCTTACGTGTGGGGTCAAAATCTAATACTAATAAAATAGCCAAACAACAAGCTAAAGCTGTACGATAGACATATCCGAAAACAAACTATAACAGCAAAAACGAACACCGAAAAATCTTTTTATCTGATTTATTTTATTTTCTCATTTTCCAGCAGGGATATGATAGAGAATTATCAATCTTAGTTGGGCACTATGGCCCAGAATTTGCCGGGCCCTTGATATACTGTTTTTAAATGACAATTTTAATCAACCTTCATGTTCCAAGATTTCATCTGCAATCATTAGCAATCTCTGAGTCCACGTATATCTTAATTTGTATGAATTTTCACCTAATTTTCCAACAGTTATTGAGTAATACGCCATAGACCTATAAAAAAAGATGCCTATACTCTTCATATATGCTATCACTTTCAACATTGACTGCGTAGGAACTCTGTAGCCTCTCAAATAAAAGGATTGGATATCTTGAGTTGAAATCAAAGTACTGCTCTTTTGAAAGCAAAAGATTATCAATAAAAATTAAATTAAGTAGGAGGTTGAGGGGCCTGTAGGGACGCTTCAGGTCGGGACATGGAGTGGCCTGATCCCGACCACTGCAAGCTCGGGCCTGTAGAGTCCTTTTAGCCCTTAAATAAAACAAATAATTTTAATTTTGATACATATGTATGTATCGATCGCACATATAAAATACTAGTATAATTAATGACAAGAAACAAAGAGTATATACTGATCGAACATCTAACCTTCGCGTTTTACAGGGAATAAAGAGATATTTGAAATTTTTTTTCCATATATATTAGTAGAAAAGTAATATTCAAACCAAGGCTTGACTAATTAATACACAAATGAGCTTAATTATTAGCTCATATTTATCCTTCTCCCACACGCATCCCCTATGCATGTGATGGTGGTCTTTCTTGGTGGGTCTTCAACCTCTTGTTTGCAAAATACTAATATAAGATTTTTCAAACCAAGACTAAATTAATGGATAATGATTGTAATCCATTCATCTAGCTACCACAACCCTTGCATGTGATATTGTAGTAGATATGGGTAGCTCTTCAACTCAACATGCACATAGCAGTAGATGTGCATAAGACCATCATCATCATCTAATCCTAGTAAGCATGCATGCAAGACTAATTTGAAGTAGTATTGAGACAAAAAAGGATTCAATATTTTCGCTGCTTGCATGCATGATATCACCTGCGGCCTTGTTTTCTATAAATTGAGAACCCAACTCATGTTTCAATACACACATCATCTAAGTCTCTCACTTTAATTTGCTTCATCTAAGAAAGTTTAAAGGCTCTCTCAATTTTGAATTTGAAATGGCAGCAGCCCTTACCAAAACCCAAATCCCTACAGTGAAATTGGGCTCCCAGGGCCTAGAGGTACTTATCTTGTTAATTTTCACAGTATTTTGTTGCATGCATCGTCTGTTCCAGCAACTGGACATGTTGCAACTCCATTTAATTTCAGATCATACTGGACATGTTGCTAGCTACTTGCACATGAAAATTATGAATCACAGCAAATGCAACATGCATGTAGTTTAAGGTTCTAAAGGTATATATGTTTTCATAATTAAATTTGTTTCAGGTATCCAAGTTGGGTTTCGGATGCGCAGGACTAAGTATCAACTACTACAACAATCTCGTCGGTGAGGAAGCAGGAATAGCCATCATCAAGGATGCATTCAACAAGGGAGTCACTTTCTTCGACACGTCGGATGTTTATGGAGGGAACCATTCCAATGAGTTCTTGGTCGGCAAGGTTTGATTCTCCGCTTCTTTCTCTCTTCCGAGTCGACCCTCCAAGTTTTAAATTAATATCCGGTAAATATTAGTACCGGACTTTCCCGGCCGGCCGTATTAATTAACCAGTACCAGAGAGAACCCTAATCCATTAAACATATTAAAATGAAGCAATATTACATAAACTAGTCCTAGAGATTTGACTATCTATTGCTACTATATTCTTATTCCTGTAGCGCAGATTTGACTCTAAAAAGAAACTTCTTATAATTTAAAGAAATATGTGCATTTTGCTAAACTATGTAGCATTATTGTTAAATAAATAAATATGTGAATCTTGGACATTGTAGGCCTTAAAAGAGTTACCTAGAGAGGAAGTCCAATTGGCAACAAAATTCGGTGTCCAAGGCGTCGGGCCTAACGGAATGATCATATGTGGCAAGCCCGAATACGTTCGGGCTAGTTGCGAAGCAAGCCTACAGCGTCTAGGAGTTGATTACATCGATCTATACTATACCCATCGGATTGATAAGACCGTACCTATCGAAGAAACTGTAAGAATTTATCTAAACAGATATCATTAGTCTAAATTAATGTGTGTTTAACGATACTAATGGAAATAATTTGTATATAGGTTGGGGAAATGAAGAAATTGGTGGAAGAGGGGAAAGTGAAGTACATCGGTCTATCGGAAGCCAGCCCGGATACGATTAGGCGGGCACACGCTGTGCACCCTCTTACTGCAGTGCAAATGGAGTGGTCGCTTTGGAGTCGTGACATCGAGGAAGAAATAGTCCCACTTTGCAGGTTCAGTTAATATGCAATCCTTGTTATATATATATATATATATATATATATATATATATATATATTTGCTAAGAATTTTACTTGATACTGAAAATTTGCATTATACACCATTAAATTTTGATGGTTTTGGTTTTCAGGGAATTAGGAATTGGAATAGTCCCATACAGTCCCCTTGGCCGCGGATTTTTCGGTGGCCGCGGAGTTGTCGACACCGTGCCTGCAAATTCTATGACGGTACAAATTTCTGGCCCGTAAATAGAAAATAAAAATAATAAAAATAAAAACTTCAATAATATAAACAGTGTTCTAATCACTCATTTAATCTTACATCAGGCAACTCATCCAAGGTTTAACGGAGAAAACTTAGAGAAGAACAAATCTCTATACATGCGAGTGGATAAACTGGCCGCGAAACACAACTGTAGCCCTCCTCAGCTCGCCCTCGCTTGGATTCTTCACCAAGGAAACAACGTGGTTCCAATTCCAGGTCAGAAATTTAGAAATTTTACGCATGAAGGATTATTTTAGATTTGTGATAAATTGTGGGTCTCTTTCCGCATGCAGTTGCGATGGACCACAGCCCCATACAGCTCAGATTTATGCTGAATTTTTTTTTCGGATTGTAATTTTTTTTTGGCATGCGTCAGGTACAACAAAGATTAAGAATTTGGACACCAACATTGGGTCAGTTGAAGCGAAGTTCAGCGAAGAGGATTTGAAAGAGATAACAGAGATTGTTTCAATTGAAGATGTTGCTGGGCCAAGATCCTATGGTTTTAGTCAGCCTCATGATTGGAAATTTGCAAACACACCCTCGCCCAAAATCAGTGTTGCTTCAGATTAAGCTATTTTTCATCGTCTGTGTTGAGTCCTTTCGAGAGCTAGTGATCCAATGAAATAAGGTTCCCCCTTGTGGGAGTCATGTATACAAATATATATATATGTGTTGAGTACTAATGATAAATGTATCGAACATATAAAAATGTTTGTAGATGGGCATTTTTCGAGAGCATTTTATTTTTAAATGATTTACGACTAACAACCCCTCTGGCATATGTCAAAGAACCAATATCCTCACCATCGCATTCTTGGTAAGCATGAGAAACTCAAAGTTTACTGGTCTAAAATCACAATCATGTTCTAGCATTAAGCTTAATACTATATACAACCTGCAAATAGTCTAGAAAAACCAAAGATTAACAAAATGGTACCCAAAACACGAACTCATAGAACTATGAAGTTGCTTTTGGATTCATAAGTATTCCAAGTATTCGAGTCTCCAAACTGTCTATCAAACTATATGTAAACCGCCAATTTTTCACTCAAGATATTCTTTTGTCTCCATCCGCGATTTACTCTTTGAATGCTTAATATGATCAGGAGTACCCCTTCAAATAGCAAATCAAATATTTTGTTAGGACCGTATCCGTTTTAAATAAATAATTTGTTTAAATTTAGTATTCTTTTAATGTTTTTGTTTTATTATAAATATTAAGGGAAAATTTTGTTTTAAGATAAGGGAGTTTATTTAAAAGATTTTTGGAGAAAAGAATTTTTGAAAGGATTAAATTATTTTTAATATTTTTAAAGAGAAGAAAAAATTTATTAGAATTTATTTAAATTTTTTGGGATTTATTAGAGTTTTTAGGATTTAATTAGAATTTATTTTGATTTCAAAACACAAAACCTTAGCCCAAAACCCCTGCCCCAGCCCAGGCCAAGCCGAGCTTGACCCGCTGACACCAGCGCTGGCGTTAGCGGGACCGCTCCCGCGTGCGCGGCGACATGGGGGAACGGATGCACGCCACATGTCGCGCAGGCGAGCGACATCAATGGGAAATCAGGTCAGGTTTTAGCTAAATGGGTCGGGTTTGGATCAATTCGATCCACTAGGGTTTTTGTATATAAAGGTTTGGGTTTAAGTTTGTTTTAACCACTAAACAAATTCCAAAAAAATTCTCAAAAATATTAGAGACCCTACTTTACCTAGCACAGAAATTTGAAGCGAAGTGGAGTTACAGTTTGTAAGTTAGGGATTCGGCAAGTTTAGGCTTGTTATACCGACTTGCATTTTCAGTAAGTCTACCTTCCGTTCGTTTGCTCTTTACAATTTCGCTGCTCAACCAAGTGTTCATATTATCACACAGATATCTCTCCTCGCTACTATCGCTAGTTAGTATCTAAATCCGTCGTTAAAACATATTAAAGTTGTTTTCATGCTATATTGGTAACTAAAAAGACTCCGTGACTTATTTCCTTTTTATATCGCTCGAAAAATTGGTTAAACAAAATTACTGTTCCAAATGTCTGTTACCACACATTATACCTTTCGTTTTTATATCGCTCGAAAATATTGGTTAAACGAAATTACTGTTCCAAACGTCTTTTACCACACACTATACCCCGCTTCACATATTTACAAGTTAATGCAACACCATATTGTTGGATATAGTGCCCTCAGAGTCAATTATTGGATCACAGGCACGTGATTGCAATGATTGAGGGAGGACCTATGCTGGTAGGACAGTCTTACTCAAGATGATAGTATACTATCTGGTTTATCTTTATCATCGTGTACTGTTTTAGATGACCTTAGAGGTCGCTATTACACGTTGATAGAGCCCCTAGCATTCTTGCTTGACTGCCAGCAGTATGAGGGCGATCATATACGTGGGAGCTGGGGTCTATAAGCACATCCTTAAAAGGTCCCTAGTCGAGAGAGTTTCGAGACAGGGCATCGATACTTCAGAGTAGACTAGTATATACAGTCGAGACCCTGACGAGGGGCGGTGGCTGGTCTCACAAGCCACTGGTGTCAGTTGGTTCACCTAAGATGTATACATGTGCTCATTGGATTATGAGTACACCGAACAGGACTCGCCGGGAACCTGCTAGTTGGTATTATACCTGATGTCAGATAGCAGTTCCCTGGTGACATGTGTACAGGTTAGTTCATCGACCTGAGATCGTCATTTGTCTCGTGTGAGTTCCCACTGTGCTTTGATTACTACCCTACCACGTTCAAAGGAGACGTGCAAACAGATTTTAGTTAGGTACAGTCCCGAGCCACATGGAGGCAGTGAGCGGATCTGCAGGGATTCGTCTCTCCCGGTATTGGGGGTGGGGTCGCGCTGTGTCTAGAAGAGCCAGTAGATGAAAGTCCTTGGCCAAGGCAGGAGATTTACTAGTAGCTATTCCAGTAGTATCTCAGGGTGTTCTGGGCTACACTCCGACACGACTTGTACCGCTTTTGGGGGTCTGACTTTTACCAACCCCCTAGGCCCGCCATGCGATGCTCATAGACGAACGAACCGGACTGTACGGATATTGTCACTGACAGGCTCAGTAGGGTGTCAGGATGAGTTCGCTCATCGACGTCCCTTTTGGTCAATACCTGGTAGCCCGTTACGTATGGCTAATACCTCTGACGTGCTAGTGGTTAAATCCACAACCAAGGTGTTGACGAGTCTTTAGAGTCCCCCACAGACCGTTTTCTCAAGTTTCGGGCGAAACGCTGTAGAGGCCGTATGGAGATATGGCAGGGTTCAATCAGATACGTGCGGTATTGCACGGATCATGATCGGACGGATAATACTAGCGGGCTTTGGTTTAAACCGGATCCTAGTATTGTAGAGTGTAGATTTTGTCCCTTTGCATTTGTATTTAATGGGAATACAAATGCGGGCATGTATATGCAGTCGCGGGGTTTTCCCGTAATTTATTACGGGATCAGTTTTCTGAAGTTGCCAGTTTGCATTCCGTTCCGGCCAGTTTTCCTTTGTTCCTTTCCGGCCGGACTTTTGTGATGGGAGGGGGTTATTTGCAGTTTTGCAAATTAACCATTGTGGAGGGCTTATTTGGATATGGAAAGATTATGATGGTATCTTTTCTTTTCATGCATCATTACTTGCTTTAATAAGGATGGGATTGATTTGGATCATTGAAGTGAGACTTGCTTTTTGTTGATGATCACCCATTTTCATTCTACTACACTCACCTCCCTTGTTCTTTTTTTTCCTCCTCCACCATTTTTTTTAGTGAGGCCGGCCACATTAGAGGAAGAGAGGAGAGAGTTGATCTTTGATGAGGGAAAATCTATCATCTCATTTGCTTGCTTGCAAAATTCCTAACACATCTCCAAAAGCTCATTTCCATTGCTCATTCCTCCATCACTAAGGCAACTTCAACCCCAAAGAGACAAACCAATCTGCACTTCATCTACAGCACTCCTTGGGCACATCAGCTCGCCAACTTCGTGCCCGAGTTGCCTCGGTCCAGAGGTGGGAGCCCGTAAAAGAACCCGGCGATGTGGTGCCCGTTCTGACGAGGAGATGAAGACTGGAGATTCCGTGAGGAGATCGGAGTGGAGGCGAAGACCGAAGGATACGGATCGCTTGGTATAGCCCTCTACCCTTTTTCTAGTTTGCTAGGAGTAGATTAATGGCCCGATCCGGGATTTTTGTGCGCGGTGGTGCCGGTTTACAGGTTTCGTAAAAATTTCGTTTCCGCATTCCGGCGTCGGATTGACGGCCGGGGCGCCGCCGTGCACTTACACATATTGCATGTTATTAGGTTATAACTTGCATGAGATAAGAAATACAAAACTTGAACTTGATCCGTATTTGTGACTTGATTAATTCATGCTTTTGATAAACTCATATTAGAACTTGTAATTGTGTTTAAACCAACCATAATAACCTGCAGTTAATTGGGGGAATGTTGGGAAGGAATACACCACATGTTGTTGCTCTGAGAACGAAATAGTCTCTGTAGGTAGTCCACTTACTAACTATTGTTGGCCGTTGTTCCGGGGAGGTATGGAACGCTCTCGATGCAGTGAGTTCTCTTTCATTCCACCCTAGCTAACTCGTAATTGAATACTGGTATTGTATGACTGGAACCGACATCAGCCGACAGTTGCAATCGCATGCAGAGAAAAGTGCCACATAGGCCAAAGCGCACCCATGATGATGGTGGGGACACCTCTTAAATCTGTGGGGACACCTTTTAATTCCGTGATGGTCACCTCTTAAGTCCGTACGCTAATGGGATACATCGGGGGATGGTCGTGGATTCACGCATTAACTTGACATAACAATTGATGATATGACCATGATAACACGGCCATTGATCAATGGTAACATGTTTTCTGATTAGAATATTTTATGATAAAAGCTTAATGCTATTATTACCATATCCGCATGCCATATTAATTGCCGTCACACCATTCGATGCACTTAATGCTTATATGCCTTTCTTTCATGTATTCTCATTACTTTAAAGGCTTAACTTACCCAAGCGAAAGCTCGCTAAGGGATGTTCCTAGTCTTCCTAGTCTTTTGGGAAACGAAGCTTAACATATTTAAAGGCCTAAGGATATCTTAGTAAATTAAAACATCATCCCTGTCATGTAATTTCAAATTAAAACATCATCCCTATCATGTAATTTCTATTTTTCTTTTTCCTGGCTTAAAACATAAACATCAGAAGAGTTTTGTCTACTTATCCACATTATATCGTCCTCATAATCCCTTAAAGCGCCTCCAAATTGACGAGATTGAGATGTCGTAGCGGCAACAACGGAAAAGGAGCTGGACCGGTTCTTCGGCTCTGCTTCCTTGTCATTCCTAATACCAAATGCGCCGAAGAATTTTTCAGGTTTTCACACCTATATATTAAGATACCTATTTTGAAAAAATGTTCGGACAAAACCTGGAACCATTTTTTTCTGAAAATAAAACGGCAACTATAATAACAGCATGCAACAGACACATACGGAATCTTTTTGTTGCAAAAATCATAAAATAAACCATAACCAGCAACAATCACTCCAATTTCAATTATTTTTTTTGTACAATCAATAGAAATTATATATAATCAGAGCAGACCCAACATTTTTGAAACATAACCAACAAAAAAAGAGTCATTAATCAATCATGCGTTCTCCTGCTTTACAAAACCATCGACGCCGTTAACCGCTGCCGTCAACGGCCGCGAGACCTCCTTGATCGGAAAGTTAGTGATCGCCTTCGTCCCCTTCAACCTAACGGCGGCGTTGTCGTAAACGGCGGCGGCCTCCTCCGCCGTCGGAAACGTCCCGAGCCAAAGCCGCTTCCTTTGGGCCCCATCTCGGATCTCCGCCGCCCAGTGCCCCGACGGACGACGGCGAACTCCACGGTACCTCTTCCCGTTGCGCTCCGCCGCCTCCTCCGCCTCGATCCGGATCTCCTGCACGTGGCGCTTCAGCCGCCGCTTGGTTCCGCGGCCTCCGCCGTCGTCATCGTCGGAGGAGGAGTCGGTGGCGTCGGCGTCGACGAAGGAGACGCGGACGAGCTTCGTTCTGGGCTTTGGGGGGAAGTTAGGGTTTTTTGGGGGGATGATGTGGAGCTTGAGGCTGAGGCTCATGGCTAGGGTTAGGGCTTTTCATGAGGGAGGAATTAGCGTTAGGGTTTCGCCATCGATCTAGGGTTTGGTGGCGGCTAGGGTTTCTGAATTTGCCATTTTTTTAAATTTTTTTTTGTTTCTAGGGTTGAAGACGAAAGTAGTGGATGAAAATATAAGAGGGCGTGGAGATATTTAAATGGGATTTTATGGGCCGGGCCTTAGAGCATATCATGAGCGAATATTCGAATTTATATTTTCATTTTAATGACAAATTTTGTTTTTAAAAAATTCTGATTTATAATTTTAATTTTTTATTTTAAAACTAGGGTAAGTCTTATCCATGTACACACCAGACCTACACACATAACACACGCACACGCGCCAAGGGGATCATGAATTTGCCCCGAAAGCATTTGTGGCCACTTCCTCTACTATTTTCCTTCTTAGGTTCGAACCCTGCACTTTCCTTAGAAATGAAAGTGTCGTTCCAACTGAGCTATTGCCCATTGGTATTAAGGAAAGAATTGATCAGGCTGAAATCTATTATTAGCCAGTGATGCTCTTGTGGGGATATAATTTCTACTTGATTATGTGAATGTCATGCACGATAACAAGATAATTTTAGGTGGTGGTAGCTAATGTGGCTAGTTGGTGGTAGCTGACGTGGCTAGAGTAGCCCTTCAATCTTGACGGGCCTAAAGGCCTGCCTCAGACAAGTCCAAGGAGACGAGGGCCTTTACTTATGGGGTCCATTGCCGCGCACAGCCATTAATTAACAAAGCCTAACAGCAAGAGCATAGGCGGATCCCTCCCACGAGGAATTATTCAGTGTGTCAGGTGTAATACACCTATCTGAACAAGATGTGAGAGAGAGGGGAAGTTTCAGACAGGCTTGGACAGCGTGTGGGACCCACACTTCTATTTCTTCTCTCTCTTATCCGGATGTATACGGCCGGCACACCACACCACTGCAGAGGAGACAGAAGACCCGTTAATTGTCTGGAAAATGACAAAATTGCCCTTGGCATTGGTAGGGGCGCCTTTTTTTTATTCAAGCTTACTCGAGAGTCCGAGGGAGGATGCTCTGAAAAACTCCAACGTGGTCTTTCTTCTAGGGTAGGATCTCGGGGCTTACCCTTGCATTGTCCTACTGGTTTCTCATAAACTAAAAATTATGGATGTCACCATTTTTGGGTTACATTAGCCGGCATTAGACAATCGAGTACTCAAACTTGTGTAGCATATATCATATTGATCTTCCATGACAAGCAAAGACTCAAACTTTTGGGGCGCATTCAATCATGGGGCGCTCGAATGGTTTTTGACGAAAAATATGATAGAATCACGAAATTCCAGCCTTGTGTGCTATGATCAATGCCTTCTTCCTTGCTTTTGGAATTGCTCAAATGCAAGTAGAAATGAAACGTTGTCCAAGAATTAAAGTCAAAATACTTTCTGCATGAATCCCAGCAACCATGGATCTGTGTTAACACTGATTAAATAATAACTAGAATTTGTGCACGTGCAACGCACGTGTTAATTAATTGTTTTTTGGAAGAAGAGAGAGATGATGTGAAGGGCTTAAGAGGTGAGGGAGATGATGTGGAGGGCTTGAGAGATGATTTTTTCTTTTTTTTTTAAGAAAAAAGGAGAAGGTTGGATCCCTAACCAAGTCCATTTGCATTATATATAGAGATAATAATATGACACCGAATACGATATATTTATCATGACGTTAGCTTACCTAAATAGAAAAAATATGAGATTGATTTCTCTAATTAAATTTTAAATGGGGATTTATTTTTACAAATATAGCCCTTCATCTAAATTTAATTTAGTATACACAATAGACTTTTATCTAAAATTTTTAATTGAATTCGCAGTTCTATCAAATTGAGAAAAGAGTGCTGCATTTCTTAGTTTTCTGCGTATGGGTGTATATAGGTTACCATCATTTAATATAGGTTAACAATTGATGAAACTCAGAGATTGATACCTTACCAACAATAATGGAGGCAACTCTTTTCTTATTGTTTTTTTAATGTCACCCCCAAAATATAGATAATTTCATATTTCATCCCTAACCGGAAAAAATTCCATATTTCCCGCAAAAGTTTTAAGTTACCCAAAATACTTTCTTGGTTAGTTTTACTCAACATCCGTTAGAGATATACCGTTGAGTAAAGGACATTGATAGAGGAGGGCACACAAATCCTAACTTATTACCTTGTAACCCTCTTTAAAATTTTTTTAACACAAGTTACATTTTGATATGGAAAATTACATAAATTGGTTATTTTTGGTTAACTGAGTACTTTGCGAGAGTGAAATTTGAAATCTAAAATTTTTAAGAGTGAAATATAGAAATGCCAAAGTTTGGGGGGTGACATATGAAAAAAAACCTTCTTCTTATTTGCATCTCTTACATGTCAAAATATAAGAAGTTATATTTTTCAGTGTGCATCGGTAAATTGGAAGTTTTAGTGCAATGGTTAGTACATTAAGCTGTAATAATACGCCCATTATCATATGAAGCCAAGGATAAATTTAAAGCGGATTATTCAAAAGAAAAATGTTGTGCTAAAAATACCTCTTATTGCAGGACATGTTCAAATATAAAATTTTATATTTCTCCCATAACTTGAAATTTTTAATGCAGCTGCCTTACCATTTAAGATGTATAATTAGAGTAATATAGGCTCAATTCATCATTGGACGTACATTTGAAGATGAACGATTAAAAAAATATTGTACCTGAAGATCTCTGCCATGAAAAGGATGCTCAACATGTGGAGAAAACATGTTAGAATATAAAATTTTGTTTCTCTACTCTCATAGTAATATTGGGTTTTAGGGCAGAAAAATCTATTTACTAATCATCAAATCAGCCAACATATTCCATTTTCTCTGGTCTTTCTACACAAGAATGCTTTTCATCGATACATATGATTGACATTAGAATTTTTTGCACGTTTTATAAGTTTGAAAATGGAGTAAGAATGTAAGATCCATTGATTTCGTAATAGATAGTGTCGGTCTTTTCTTTTTGGGAAATTTCCCCAAAACCGTCCTGAGGTTTAGTATATGTTCCTGAAAGCAGCCTTAGAGAGGGATGAATAAGGCTATATGGAAAACTCAGAGTATTTTAGCGAAAACACAAAATATGCAGCGGAATAAAAGAATTTTAAGTATACTAAATTATCGCAGTTACAGAATCAATCACAAAAGGTGTAAAAATGTAAAAATAAACACAGATGGCACAGAGCATTTTTAACGAGATTCACCACCTCTGTGGCGAGTCCTCGCCTGAGACACTGCTCAGAATTCACTAACTCCTTCGCGGGTGGAGAGACCCAGACCTTTTCCCAGACTCAAGTGCGAACCTTCATACTTGCAGACAGTCAACACCAAGTGATAATGCTCAATATTGGCGATGCGAGATCAGGACACGTGGCGGATGACATGTCCCAAGACCCAAAAGAAAGGGCCCACAGAGGCCGACCGGGCCACCCTTGTACCCGACCTGCAAGCACAAGCTGTCCCTCCTCGGGGACCCTGCAAATTTGCCTCCTCGGCCCCTCAGCTCGCCCCGAGCTGCCACAGGACCAAGACTCCTCAGCCCTCTTGCTCGGTTCCGAGCTCCTCAGCCGAGGCCGTCTTCCTCGGTCCCTCCGACCGACCAATTCCACCACTCATAGGCGTAACCGCCGCTCCGCAAATCTCGCCACGCACAGATTCTCCTCCAGCAACGTCCCACGTTCCACGCCATCACAATCCCCATTAATGGGCGATCCACTCTTTACGCGGGCGTGATGTCGGGAGCGTAACTGCCGGCGAGATTCTCGCGCCTGCTACTGCGTGCCGCCGCCGCTATATAAACCCCATCACAGAGGGGTCAAGTAAGTCATTCTTGATTCCACTTATCCGTTACTCTGCTCGGATCTAGTACTAACTTGATCGTCGGAGGGTCCTCGGTGGTACCAAACAACCCCAGGACTTCTTTGCAGGTACTCGGCGCTAAACTCCTCAAATCACCAATCTCCTCAAAACCCATTGAGACCCACACGCAATAGAAGATCACCGCCGAAATCCACCGGGAGATCAACGGAAGTCAACATCTGACGGAGACCCGAAAAGGACCTCCATCAGTTGGCGCCGTCTGTGGGAAAACAAACTCCACAAAAACAAAGTTGGCCTTCCGATCTCTGTCTGCATGGCGAGCAACCATTCTGAAGATCCCGGTACTAGCCACCGCCTTCCCCTTACCGGAGGCGTGGATGAGCCTCCTCCAGCGATCATCATCAACGCCCTCGCCAGCCGGATAGATCGGCTACAGTCCTTCTTGGAGGCGCTCGTCCGCGTCCAAGCGGCCGGGCCTGGGCCCCAGATCGCCGCTCCACCGCCTCCAGAAGGCTCTGCCCCCGTCGGGACGACTGACCACCAGCAGGCTACGACTCCTGGCCACAGATCTCTCGGGCCGATACTCCCTGAGGCCTGCTGGGCGCCCCACGGCTCCATACCAAGGTCCGCCGCCAGAACGCGTCGCCTCGAGCCTCCTCACGACCCTTATCCCCGTGAGGAGGTGTCAGTCACCTTGCCTGTCCACAGGCATGGTCGACACCACTTCCCTCGGCGGAGTCGCACAGAAGGGGTTCACCTCGGCGGCTCGAGAGCCACCTCACCCAGGGATCTGAGGCACCTCATCGAGAGGAACTGGGGCCACTCCAAGCGCAAGTCACCCGCAGCAGAGGCCAGGGATCCTATTGTTAGTTATATGTATGCCCTAGAGGCCATTACTATACATAGGATGTATATTGTAGTGGATGCTTGAACATATATAGGGAGGACTTTCTTGCTCGACATGATAGTATGCTATCTGGTTGCTCTTTATCTTAACGTGTACACTGATTGTCTCTCTATTACATGTTGGTAAAGCCCTTAGGATGAGTACTTGACTACCTGGACTATGATGCAGATCATACTAGTGGGGACATGGTAGTCCATAAGTACATCCTTCAAGGTCCCTAGTCGTGGGTGTATCGAGATGGGGCATCGATATACCAGAGTAGACTAGCGTATACCTTCTCGACCCATACAGATGGGTGATGGATGATCCCATATCCATTGGTGTTTGACATCAGAGATGATATACGGGTGCTCAGTGGAGACTGGGTACACTGGACGGACTCACCGAGAACTCCCAGATGGTATTATACCTTACGTCAGATGGCAGTTCTCTGGTGACACTGGTACAGAGTAGTCTGTTTACACGAGATCATCTTAGAGTCTTATGTGATTCCCACTGTGCTTTGATTTCCACCTTACCACGTCCAAGAGGGCATGCAAAACGGTGGTTTTTGGGTACAGTCCCGATTCACATGGAGGCAATGAGCGATAGGAGGGGATTCGCCTCTCCCGGTATAGGGAGTTGATGTTGCGCTGTGTTCGATTGGCTATAACCGGAAATCCCTGGCCAGGGTTGCTGAGATTTACTGGTAAGTGTTACCAGTAGTTTCTCGAACTGTTATAGACCTCACATCGACACGACTTATCGAGCTATTGGGGTATGACGTTTACCACCCCTAGGCGAGATATGCGACATATCAGACGACGAGACCGGATTGTACAGTAAGTGTTACTGGTTGGATTCACAGGAGTATGAGCGGGCTTGCTCGTCGATCTTCTGATCGTTCAATACCCAGGTGGCCGTTACGTTTAGCAGACCGCTTGCGGCTTATGGGTGTTTGATATGATCATCACCTGCTGCCGGCGTATTGACGAGTCTTTAGAGTCCTACACAGAGGTTTCCTGGCTCAAGCGAAATGAAATAGGAGCGCATATGAGATATGTGCGGGACCGAGAATAATACCAGTATGTGATACTGTATTCGATTCTCGCGATTTGTGATAGTGATCGGTTATATGCGATATAGCCGGGTTATCGGATCAAGTGTTGATTCGATAAGTTGTTACTATTGATATTAGTCGGTTATATGAGATATGACCGGATCGTTAAATCAAGTGTTGATTTAATGATTTAATGTATAATTATATATTTGATATATTACTTTACATTAACTAGTATTTGTTCACTTAAGATGGATTTTCTCACTTGAAGTGCACATTGTATATATGATATAGTTTTGTGCACTAGTTTGTATCATATTTGATGATACATGAAAACTTGGGTGTATGTTTGTTTTAAACCTTGGTTAAGTAAATGGTTAGGGTTTTTATTTATTCATTTATTTATTTATTTTGGCAAAAAGAGAAATGGTGGCTTGCTTTGTTTTATAGTTGAAGCTTCATGAAGCTTTGAAAAAGTCTACCATTTTTGTTTCATGCTAAACCTAACCATTCACCTAGCCTTAGTTTATTCTCTACACTTAACCATGGTTGCTAATATGATAAGAATGACTTATTTTCTATTTTTCCAATAATTCTTATCATATTCTTCTTCTTCTTCTTCTTCTTCTTCAAGAAGAATGAAGCTTGTTTGCTTCAATGGTGACTTGAGAAAAAAAGTGAGAAATCCAATTCTAAAGTGGACCCACTTCCTATTTCTTTATCCTTGTAACGTTTTGAAAATCGTTTCGGTGAAATTTCGAAAAAACGGTAAAATAAGGTGGTTTTCTGTAAAAAGTCAAAATACAAATATCTTTATTATAAAATTAAATATACATATTCTAGCTATGAAATTGCTAGTATTTGGTGTTTATTGAGCCACTGGTGAAATTTTAAATTTTCTGAAAATTTTTCCGAAATTAATTATTTTAATATTATTTTAAGCCGGTAAGAAAATACATTAAATTAGCGATAAATACAAATTTAAATGGGCTAATTTTAATCCTTAAAATCATGTTGATTAAAATCTAGTTGTAATATAAATTTTTAGTATTTTATTTCAAGTTTTAATTGATTTATTTTATGGAAAATAAAAATATAGTTATTTTGAACTAAAACTTGCAAATATGGTATTGTGGGGGGTCTTTTTGCATAGAATTTTTTTGTAAAGTCTCTCACACTCACCCTCACTCCCCTTGGCCAGCCCCACACTATTGTAGCAGCCCAAGAATTTTATTTCTCTCTTTTTGACCTTAAATCATGTGAGAAATGTGTTAAAATAAGGTTTTTATATATAGTAAAGTAGGTGGGGGTATTATGGTAATTTGGGAGGGGCTTTGACTTGGATTCTTTTCCACAACTCCCCCACACCTCTCCCCACTCCCTCCTCAGCCGAAATTCCTGCAATAAACAACCCCAAAATTTCCCCTCTCATTTTTCTTCTAAACTCATCAAAATTCCATCAAAATTTCATTTAAACTTCACAATTTCAAGCCCATCCTTCATCCATTCTTCTTAATCTTTCTTGCATGGATTTTGGATGCTAGGAGGCCATCTTTGGAGTCAAAATTTCTTGCTAGATCTCTAGATCTAGAGGTATAATTCTTGTAGGGTTCCTAGGCATCCTAATGAAGTCTCACAAGGCATCAACCATGCCAATTTCAAATATTATTGGTGCCGAGAAACCCTAACACGGATCGTTGACTAGATGTTTAGGCGAAATGAGAATCTAGTTAACTACTTAACTAAAAGGTAGATGCTACAACCTTTGTAGATCCGGTTCCCCACTTCCTTAGCTCCACGTGGGTGTGCTCTCGCTGTCCATCACGAATCCTAGACTCATTCGTCGGCTTCATCCGAAAAACGGGCGAGCAAGGTCGTCGGCTTCGTGTCAAAGACGATCTACGTCGAGGTTGCACAAGTTCAAGCTCCGACTTCACCAAGTTGTGAAACTTGTGAAGAAAACACCCAAAACCACTTGGCAAGAGGTAGAGGATGAAGAAATAGGAGGTGGGTTCACTTTAGATTTGGATTTCTCACTCTAGAAATGAAGTTGCCATTGATGGCATCAAGCTTTTCCTTTTTGAAGTGAAGAAGAAGATGAAGCTAGAATTATGATAAGTCTTGTAAATATGAATAATAAAACAATACTTATCATAATGGGAACCATGGTTAGGTGTAGAGAATTGACCAAGGTTAAAAGAGTGATTAGGGTTAAGCATGAAGACAAATTGGTCACTTGGATCAAAGCTTCATGAAGCTTCACAAAGGTTCAAGAAAGAAAGCAACCATTTTGTATTCATATGCCATTCTTTTTCTAAAATAAATAAATGAAAAGAATGGATAATAAAAACCCTAATTACTTACTTAACCTAGGTTTAATCCTTTACACTTAACCAAATGAGTATGCATCATCAAACATGATACAAATATGTGCACAAAAGCATATCACATATACAATGTGCAAATCAAGTGAGAAAATCCGTTTAAAGTGAACCTATACTAGTTAATGCAAAGTAATATATCAAATATATAATTATACATTAAATCATTAAATCAACACTTGATTCAATGATCCGGTCATGTCGCACATAACCGACTAGTATTCAATGCATCGATTTATCGAATCAATGATTCGATAACTAGGTCATATCTCATACAACCAATCGAAACATTAATCGCGAGAATCAAATACGGTATCATATGCACGCATCATTCTCGGTCCCGCACATATCTCATATGCGCTCCTATTTCGTTTCGCTTGAGCCAGGAAACCTCTGTGTAGGACTCTAAAGACTCGTCAATACGCCGGTAGCAGATGATGATCATATCAAGCACCCACAAGCCGCAAGCGGTCTGCTAAACGTAACGGCCACCCGGGTATTGAGCGATCAGAAGATCGACGAGCTAGCCCGCTCACACTCCTGCGAATCCGACCAGTAACACTTAACCGTACAGTCCGGTCTCTTCGTCTGATATGTCGCATATCAAGTCTAGGGGTGGTAAACGTCAGACCCCAATAACCCGATAAGTCGTGCCGATGTGAGGTTCGCAACGGGTCGAGAAACTACTGGTAACACTTACCAGCAAATCTCTGATCAGCCCTGGCCAGGGACTTCCCTGCTACGGCCAATCGAGCACAGCGCAACATCAACTCCCAATACCGGGAGAGACGAAACCCCTCCTATCGCTCATTGCCTCCATGTGACTCGGGACTGTACCCAAAGACCACCGTTTTGCACGCCCTCATGGACGTGGTAAGGTGGAGATCAAAGCACAGTGGGAATCACACAAGACTCTATGACGATCTCGGGTCTACAGACTAACCTGTACAAGTGTCACCTGAGAACTGCCATCTGACGTGAGGTATAATACCATCTGGGAGTTCTCGGCGAGTCCGTCCAGTGTACCCAGTCTCCACTGAGCACCCGTATACCATCTCTGATGTCAAACACCAATGGATATGGGATCATCCATCGCCCATCACATGGGTCGAGAAGCGTATATGCTAGTCTACACTGGTATATCGATGCCCCATCTTGATACACCCACGACTAGGGACCTTGAAGGATGTACTTATAGACTACCATGTCCCCACTAGTATGATCTGCATCATAGTCCAGGTAGTCAAGTACACATCCTAAGGGCTTTACCAACATGTAACTATAAGACAGTATAAAGAGACTAGTATACATGTTAAGATAAAAAGCAATCAGATAGCATACTATCATATCGAGCAAGAAAGTCATCTCTATATATGTCCAAGCATCCAATATAATATACATCATCTATACAATACTGGCCTCTAGGGCATACATACAACTAACAATCTCCCACTTGCACTAGGGCCAGCTGCTGTAGTATCGCATACCGAGCATCCCGAAGAGTCTCTCAAACTGTATCTGGGGAATGGCCTTCGTGAGTGGATCCGCCGTGTTGTTCTTCGTGTCAACCCTCCTGACCTCGATCTCCCGGCGATCAACTATCTCCCGGATCAGGTGATACCGCCTCAGAATATGCCTGGATCGCTGATGGGACCTGGGTTCCTTGGCCAAAGCCACTGCTCCATTGTTATCGCAATACAAAGGTATTGGATGCTCAATGGATGGAACCACACCAAGTTCAGTAATGAACTTCTTGATCCAGACAGCCTCTTTGGCAGCATCGTTGGCAGCGATGTATTCAGCCTCCATCGTCGAGTCTGCCACGGTTTCCTGGTTGGAACTCTTCCAGCTAACCGCCCCTCCGTAAAGGGTAAAGACAAAACCCGACTGCGACTTAGAGTCGTCCTTATCACTCTGGAAGCTCGAATCGGTAAAGGACTCCACTTGGAGCTCTCCGTTACCATACACCAAGAACATATCTCTAGTCCTTCACAAGTACTTGAGAATGCTCTTCACAGCTGTCCAGTGACTCTCTCCAGGATCAGCTTGATACCTGCTCATTACACTTAGTGAGTATGCTACATCGGGTCTGGTACATAGCATCGCATACATGATAGAGCCTACTGCCGAAGCATAGGGTATCCCTTGCATGCGATCTCTCTCCAAATCAGTCTTGGGAGACATCTCTTTGGAGAGAGTGACTCCAGAGATCGTGGGCAAGTTCCCACGCTTGGACTCTTCCATACTAAACCTCTTTAGTATGGTGTCAATGTACCTGGATTGGGACAATCCCAAAATCCGTTTGGATCTATCTCTATAGATCCTAATTCCCAATATGCAGGAGGCATCACCAAGATCTTTCATTGAGAATCTTTGTGATAAGAAGAGCTTGACCGCTTGCAGCATAGGAATATCATTTCCTATCAAGAGTATGTCGTCCACGTACAATACGAGGAAGACAACCTTACTCTCTGCCACCTTCTTGTAGATACAAGGTTCATCTGGATTTTTGACGAAATCAAACTCTTTGATAACGACGTCAAAGCAGATGTTCCAACTCCGCGATGCTTGTTTTAATCCATAAATGGATTTAAGCAGCTTGCACACCTTGCCGCTGCTCCCACTGTCTACGAAGCCCTCTGGCTGAGTCATGTACACACACTCTTCTAAATCACCGTTTAGAAAGGCGGTCTTAACATCCATTTGCCAGATTTCGTAATCATGATAAGCAGCGATGGCAAGCATTATCCGGATGGATTTAAGTATAGCCACTGGAGAAAAGGTCTCGTCATAGTCCACACCTGGTCTTTGACGAAAACCCTTTGCTACAAGTCTAGCTTTGAAAGTCTCCACTTTCCCATCTACACCAAGTTTCTTCTTGAAGATCCACTTGCTCCCAATGGGTTTTACCCCTTCAGGAGCAACGTCCAAAGTCCATACTTTGTTGGTGTACATGGATTCCATCTCGGACCGCATAGCATCCAGCCATTTCACTGAGTCCCCACTCATGATGGCCTGCTCGAAGCTAGTTGGGTCATCATCCTCCATGATGCAATCCTCGCTCCCACCGTCCATGAAAAAACCGTAGTATCTCTCAGGTTGGCGAGGAACCCTACTAGATCGGCGGAGTGGCTGGGGTTCATCAGGAACTACGGAATCCTCTGGTTCCACCAGATCTTCTGTTGTAGCTTCTGCAGCTGGAACTTCTTCCAGTTCTACCTCATGACCACTAATCTCTTTTTCAAGAAATTCCTTTTCTAAAAAGGTGGCATGCCGAGAAACAAACACTCTTTGTTCCTCAGGGTGGTAGAAGATATACCCTTGAGAATTCTTAGGATATCCTACAAATTTGCATAGAACAGACCGTGCCTCGAGTTTGTCCGGATTTTGTCGTTTGACATAGGCTGGACAACCCCATATCTTAACATAGTTAAGACATGGTCTCTTCCCTTTCCATATCTCATATGGAGTGGTAGGCACAGATTTGGTGGGGATCATATTCAATAGATGTATGGCTGTCTCAAGCGCATACCCCCAGAAGGAAATAGGTAACTCAGCTGTGCTCATCATAGAGCGCACCATATCTAATAAGGTGCGGTTCCTCCGTTCTGATACACCGTTGTGCTGTGGTGTATATGGAGGAGTCAGCTGAGAGAGAATCCCATTCTCTTTTAGGAAGTCCAGGAATTCATTGCTCAAGTATTCACCTCCTCGATCAGATCGAAGGATTTTAATACTTTTTCCGGTTTGGTTTTCGACTTCTTGTTTATATTCTCTAAATTTCTCAAAAGCTTCAGACTTGTGTCTTATTAAGTACACATGTTCGTATCTTGAGAGATCGTCAGTGAATGTAATGAAGTACGAAGAACCATCCCTGGCATGTGTAGACATGGGACCACATACATCACTATGTATTAGTCCCAAGAGTTCGGTAACTCTTTCTCCGTGTCCCGTAAACGGAGTTTTGGTCATCTTGCCTTTGAGACATGACTGGCAAGTGTCATAAGATGAAAATTCGAATGGTTTCAAATATCCATCCTTATGCAACTTAGCCAGTCGTGTCGCATTGATGTGACCCAGTCTACAATGCCACAAGAAGGATTCGTTCAGTTCTGAACTCTTCCTCTTGTGTGTGTTTGTTATGCTCAGAACTGTTGATTGGTTTAGAACATAAATGCCATTGCACAACGTGCCTGATCCAACCAACTTTTGGTTACGGAAAATGTTCATAACATTGTCCTGTAATACAAAATTATATCCCTCTTTACTCAGCAAAGAAACCGATATAATGTTTCATATCAGGTTCGGCATGTAATAGCATTCGTTCAGAACCAATGTATTTCCAGTTGGTAATACAAGGTGATATTCTCCGACAGTCTTAGCTGCAACAATTGCACCATTTCCAACTCTAATGTCTTTATCACCTTCTCCAAGTTCTCTACCTTTCCTTAGCCCATGTAACTGATTACATATATGGGATCCTGACCCGGTATCTAATACCCAGGACGTAGAGCAAATGGAGAAACAGTTCTCTGTAACGAACACACCCGAAGAAAATGCATCAACATGTACTTTCTTCATTCGGGTGGCATGGGAATCCTGGTATTCCCCTATATCCTGTTCATTCCTATAACTCTTATAGGAAAGAACGGAACCAACGTTCCCCAGCACAGTATAACATGCGGGTTCGGTCAATACATCCATATTATTATCTTCATTAGGGCATGAAATGGTCGCTACCTGGAGAGAGAGAGAAGAAAACACTTTAGCGTATGCTCGTGCAAGATCAGATTGGTTATTATCTTATCTAATCAGGATGGCTCCCACTGCTTTTTATCAAATCTTCCTCCAAACCCTAAAAGGAAAGATTAGCCGGGATTAATTACACACTACAAGTTCGCCAATCTTTCAGCCAGGCCAGTGTCGGTACTTTGAGGGAGGTCCCCCGTGCTTTCACACGAACCTAATTACTGTAAACCTCGTTTTCCCAGAGGCGTAACCTCGTTAACACCTTTCTAGACACCTACTTGATCGGCTAATTGTAATGTGTAAAACTCTCCCAGGAGTAACTCTTACTCGCAGTGGGTATCGGGATCCAACTATCTCATAGAAGGTATGCAATCTCATTGCAAATTTCAACACTTGAAATTCCCGATAATGCTTTTGCCCCTAGCGTGCTATGACCTTGACGAAAGCCAACAAACCACAGCCCGCTAGTCAAGTTCAACCCGTACATTTCTTGACTGAATTAAAGCCACCCGCACGACCCTTGACGAAAGCCAACAAAGCCGTACAACTACCCTAATCCAGTCGCATCATATGCAGCAGATAAGCAGCACATAGCTACCGCACACTACACCTTGATGAAAGCCAACAAATGTAGCACGAATACTATATGTAACTTACCTGAAATGACGGAGGGCTACGCAGGTTTTCATAAAACCATGAGCGTAATGAACTTGATATCGTTGTAGAATCAAATGAAGTTTTGAAATGGAGTGATTTTGAGGCTTTTCCAGTTTTGCTAAAGGGGTCACTCCCGGTGAAGGGATCGTCGGCCCTTTCCTCGTCGAATGAGGTGCGGGATATATCATATATATCACTGTGCAAAGCAAAAACTCTTAAAAGCAATCAAAGCCAAACCGAGTGTGTAGCATCTGCCAGTTACTGCTAAAGGAGTCACTCCCGGTGAAGGGATCTCGGTCCTTTCCTCATCGAATAAGGTGCAGGGTATATCATATATACCGCTGTGGAAAGCAAGAACTGTAGCTACCTGTTTTATTTAAAATTTGATTCTACAACATCTTAGGTTTATTTTTCTTTCATTAATCTCATTAATGAAGTCCCATCATTTAAATACCTAAACATCACAGATAAATACGACGTACACTTATGCCATCCGCATTCGCCTCGATGTCCCATCGTGCACCGTTAGGTTAGGTAACTAACGGCAGAGCGGGGCAGGGCTAGTGCGGGTGCAAAACATAAGTAACGCCTATATAATATATCATATATACTATATACAGTATTTATCATAGAACATCACATGATCGCATCACAGATATCGCAGCAGAAGAAACATATGAAACATTGGATATACTAGGACATCCGTGTTTTCAATACGAGCCAGTATAAAACACGGATTCCACGGTCGTGATGAATAGCCAATCCCACACCCCTAGACCCCTACGAGAGCGGCAAGAAACCCTACCAATTCTAGGGTTAGGAGGCCCGGACTCGACTCCTCGAGTTGGTCTCCCACTGAACCCCAGAACCCGGTTACTTGTGCTCCCCTCCTTGGGTCTATCCTAATGCGGAAAAGTAAATAATATACAAAAGGTGACAACTTCCGCAACCTGGAAGTGCCCCAAATAAAAGAATATTACATACAAGTTTTTACATGAATGAAAATGAAAAAACACCCATCTCACATAAAAACCCCCGGCTATTCAAACACGACGATCCAATATAACATATCCAGCAACACATAACATCACATGTCATCAACGTAAGTAAGTATGCATACCCCAATTGTCGTTGACGTATAGCAACGAAACCGGCGATATGAACATACTACACTTACGGTCACAGAAAAGAAAGTGTAAAACTACAACAGTTGGAATCCGCAACCTCTTTAGACATCGCATGCCTAATCAAATGAAATACTTAGACATCACATGCCTAACAGATATAAATCCCGCATTTTAGTCTCATTATCGAAAACTCTTTTCAATATCATGTGGGACTAAACTGCTAGATTTATAACATTCATTCAGTTATCTCATAACTCTTTGTGAATTCCAATTATTGTATCACATTCCAGATAAACAGAAAATGTTAAACTTTCCGATCGAACATTCGAATACCCAAGTTTTCCCAATACAGCTCAACACATGAAATAAGTCTAACAACATTCAGTTCGTGCCTCAGTACCAACGGTCCAGCCGTAGAAGGGTCAAGCCAACGCCTCACATATGGCACGCCGTACTGCCCCAAACCCGAAGGTTCAAAGGGCAGTTCAAGACGGTCACATAATCGAGTTAAGGTTTGTTGTCTTCTAGAGGGTCCATCGCGTTACTTGCACTACTTAGAACGTCGTTAAACTACGGAAAAATCCAACACTTGGAAATTTCCCGACAGGGGAAAAATTGGGTATTTATATCCGGTCAAACTTTTTAACATATTCTAAAAATTATCCGGAAAAACACAAAGACGAAATTTGATAATCCGATCGAAACATTGAATCCCCAAAGCAACCCCAAAATACTCTTCTGTAGAGTCACAATAAAAATACCCAGAAAATATAATATCTGAATTCATGAATTACTGTGAAAAAATCACCAGACAAAAGGACAGTACGGCCGCGGAACCGCCGCACATGCATCGCTCATGCCGCGGTTCTGTGGTGGAAAAGTTGAATCAGGCCCTCGTATTTCACAGTATTTCATATAAGACCCTGCATAATTTTCTGCATATTTTTAATTGACAAAAAACCAAAATTTCAGAAAATTTCCAGAGAGCACATTGGAATTAGGGTTTCGGGTTCGTTCGGACTTCAAACTCCGTCTAGACTTCGCCTAAGGCTCTAGCTAGGCTCTGATACCACTGTAGGGTTCCTAGGCATCCTAATGAAGTCTCACAAGGCATCAACCATGCCAATTTCAAATATTATTGGTGCCGAGAAACCCTAACACGGATCGTTGACTAGATGTTTAGGCGAAATGAGAATCTAGTTAACTACTTAACTAAAAGTTAGATGCTACAACCTTTGTAGATCCGGTTCCCCACTTCCTTAGCTCCACGTGGGTGTGCTCTCGCTGTCCATCATGAATCCTAGACTCATTCGTCGGCTTCATCCGAAAAACGGGCGAGCAAGGTCGTCGGCTTCGTGTCAAAGACGATCTACGTCGAGGTTGCACAAGTTCAAGCTCCGACTTCACCAAGTTGTGAAACTTGTGAAGAAAACACCCAAAACCACTTGGCAAGAGGTAGAGGATGAAGAAATAGGAGGTGGGTTCACTTTAGATTTGGATTTCTCACTCTAGAAATGAAGTTGCCATTGATGGCATCAAGCTTTTCCTTTTTGAAGTGAAGAAGAAGATGAAGCTAGAATTATGATAAGTCTTGTAAATATGAATAATAAAACAATACTTATCATAATGGGAACCATGGTTAGGTGTAGAGAATTGACCAAGGTTAAAAGAGTGGTTAGGGTTAAGCATGAAGACAAATTGGTCACTTGGGTCAAAGCTTCATGAAGCTTCACAAAGGTTCAAGAAAGAAAGCAACCATTTTGTATTCATATGCCATTCTTTTTCTAAAATAAATAAATGAAAAGAATGGATAATAAAAACCCTAATTACGTACTTAACCTAGGTTTAATCCTTTACACTTAACCAAATGAGTATGCATCATCAAACATGATACAAATATGTGCACAAAAGCATATCACATATACAATGTGCAAATCAAGTGAGAAAATCCGTTTAAAGTGAACCTATACTAGTTAATACAAAGTAATATATCAAATATATAATTATACATTAAATTATTAAATCAACACTTGATTCAATGATCCGGTCATGTCGCACATAACCGACTAGTATTCAATGCATCGATTTATCGAATCAATGATTCGATAACTAGGTCATATCTCATACAACCAATCGAAACATTAATCGCGAGAATCAAATACGGTATCATATACACGCATCATTCTCGGTCCCGCACATATCTCATATGCGCTCCTATTTCGTTTCGCTTGAGCCAGGAAACCTCTGTATAGGACTCTAAAGACTCGTCAATACGCCGGTAGCAGATGATGATCATATCAAGCACCCACAAGCCGCAAGCGGTCTGCTAAACGTAACGGCCATCCGGGTATTGAGCGATCAGAAGATCGACGAGCTAGCCCGCTCACACTCCTGCGAATCTGACCAGTAACACTTAACCGTACAGTCCGGTCTCTTCGTCTGATATGTCGCATATCAAGTCTAGGGGTGGTAAACGTCAGACCCCAATAACCCGATAAGTCGTGCCGATGTAAGGTTCGCAACGGGTCGAGAAACTACTGGTAACACTTACCAGCAAATCTCTGATCAGCCCTGGCCAGGGACTTCCCTGCTACGGCCAATCGAGCACAGCGCAACATCAACTCCCAATACCGGGAGAGACGAAACCCCTCCTATCGCTCATTGCCTCCATGTGACTCGGGACTGTACCCAAAGACCACCGTTTTGCATGCCCTCATGGACGTGGTAAGGTGGAGATCAAAGCACAGTGGGAATCACACAAGACTCTATGACGATCTCGGGTCTACAGACTAACCTGTACAAGTGTCACCTGAGAACTGCCATCTGACGTGAGGTATAATACCATCTGGGAGTTCTCGGCGAGTCCGTCCAGTGTACCCAGTCTCCACTGAGCACCCGTATACCATCTCTGATGTCAAACACCAATGGATATGGGATCATCCATCGCCCATCACATGGGTCGAGAAGCGTATACGCTAGTCTACACTGGTATATCGATGCCCCGTCTCGATACACCCACGACTAGGGACCTTGAAGGATGTACTTATGGACTACCATGTCCCCACTAGTATGATCTGCATCATAGTCCAGGTAGTCAAGTACACATCCTAAGGGCTTTACCAACATGTAACTATAAGACAGTATAAAGAGACTAGTATACATGTTAAGATAAATAGCAACCAGATAGCATACTATCATATCGAGCAAGAAAGTCATCTCTATATATGTCCAAGCATCCAATATAATATACATCATCTGTACAATACTGGCCTCTAGGGCATACATACAACTAACAATTCTTACCCATTTAAATTCTTATGGTTAGATTTCTTTAAATGAGTTGTTTTAGTGTTAATATTGGTGCTATTTTCATCTAGGATCTTCAAGAGAATAGTTTGAGTTAAACTAGGGTTTTTAGCACACCATTATTAATTTAATTATTCTATTTTGCTATCTAGTATTTTATACAAACCAAATCTAAGATTTTAACTTGCTTTTTGGGCTTCAAATTAGTGCTAATTTAGTGTTTCATGTATAGTTTGTGTTGGATTTTGTTAGTTATAAAATTCAAGAAAGGGTTTGAATGCAAGTTAGGGTTTTGTGAAATTAGTGTATGGTTGTGTAATGTATTAGGCTCTTATGGTTTGTTAAAACAAAGTTAGTAGCTAGTTGTTAATTGTTAGTTTAAAAATTATGATAATTACGCTAATTTGCTAACTAGCTATTTAAAATTGGTTAAATAATTGGGTTAAAAATGTAATTATGTTTTTATGACATCATTAACATTATTATGAGTGGTTTAATATCTTAGGTTATGCAAAACCAAGCTTAATTGTTGAATTGTGAATTTTGCTTTAAAAGGTGTTAAAAATTGATATTTTTGCAAACTAGGATTTTGGAATTTATGCAAATTGATGAGAATAAATTCTAGGAATGGTTTATATGACTTTGTTATGATATTTAGTGAATATTGTGGATGCTAGGTTCGTTTATACATCGAGTTTTGTACTAAAACGGTGATTTGTGCTTGCTAGATTTTCGGAAAAATGACTTTTTAAGTGAAATTGGGGTTTTTGTGAATTTTAAGCTATTTTATATTATAATTAGTGCTTGTAATTATACAAATGAGTGTGTTGGGAGTTTTCTCGATGGTTTGGCGTTTGTACGCCGACGTCGAGGGTTTTTGGGTCGATTTGTGAAAGCAACCATAGGTTTTGACCTATGTGGGATTCGTGAGTCGTTTTGGTCATGAGTCGGATTTTAATGCGATACGGTGCGTTATGATATGTAGGTACCCCATGTGGACTTCGAGACGACAAGCAAGCACGTGGCGACGTCGGCACCGGCGAGCGAGGACCAGGTGAGTAGATTTGTATCTACGGGGAGAAGTCGGGTGGATGGCGTATAGCACCCCCGCAGTCCGTGGTGGTGTATACGGATGCGTATACACACCAACAATTTATTATATGTTATTTGGGATTAATAACGATGTTTAGGTTGGATATTGATGTGTTGGATTATTTTAGTGTTGCGAACCTTAGGGTAGTGTTGCACTACACATACACACATACATACTTGCATACATTCCTATTTATATGTGCTCATGGGATTCTTTATAGTTATGTGTTCATATGGGTATGGGACTATGTGTTCACATACGGATTTGAGGATGATACTTGGGATTGAGCTGAGTCGATGAGATTTGTTTTGTGGTTGTGATATCGGTGATATGGCAGGATTCGTACTTGAGGTACGTCCTGGTGTTATAGCGGATCTTGGGACGACAATACGGGTGAATAGTGTTGTTAATAAAATGGTCGACATGTGATCGTGATATAAGATATGATATGCTAGGATATTGATACTAGGCCGTATTGGGCGATGTATACCCCTTGATGATGATATGTGCTAATGATATCGGTTTGTACGAGATTGTCGATCAGTAGTCAGATCATGAGTATCTTGAGGATATTAGTATTGTACTAGACATAGGTCAGTACCCTAGACTACGATCTTGAATAAAGTGGATACCAGAGGAATGGCGTGAGGAATATGATATTGACCCGTACCCAGATTTGGGGATGCCGTACGACAGATTTACGTACGAGCTATATCTTGATGATTGATCCGTACTCTTGACTTGGGATGTCTGATTGTAGATAGGGTATCGGATATGATATTATTGAGGCGGGATCACCGACTAATATATATACAGGTATGTATATGGATCGACTCAGATGTTAGGCGGTTTCCCTACCTGTAGTCCAGCTTGTTAGCTTAGCCCTTTAGTTTAGTTTAGTTGTTAGATTAGATTCGATTCTTACCTATTTCAAAAACTAACGAATCGTGGATATTTTAAAAGACAGCCCAAGGGATCCTACGGATATTTCAAAAGACGTATCTTTTCATAAAAACACCGTAGCCCCTATTTTCAAAACCCCATGATTCGTGTTATTTCAAAAGGCACCATTTGTAGGACTTATATTAGATTAATGCAGGTTAGTTACAGTTGCGTCTAGTATTCAGCTCCCGCTTATTATTGTGGTTCGCTTCGCATCGCATACTTATGTTATAATTTCTTATTGCAATGTTGATATCATATTGTTAGGACACCAGCACCATTACCGATGATGCGTATGTACCACGTACACTTACTTGCCGGCTCACACACATCTTCATCGGTAATTGCCATGTCACGTACACCTTAGAAAATATTATTGCTTGACTTAGCTTGTTAGTTAGTAATTTGACATGATATTAGTGTACCTGCCTTATATGCCAGCTTAACACTGTAGTTATTATTTGGCACTTCATGCATACTGTTATTCATTGTTAAGCCTATATTCATAGTTTTACATGCTATTGATGATTTGGATTCGGATTTCCAAGAAATTTTCTGGATTTGGGGGGAAAACCGCAAAACTTATATAAACTGATTTCTCTCTTTTTAAATAAAAAAAAGTGCGGTTTTTCCCATGATGTATGAGTCGTCCACCATGAGTTTGCTGATGGATTTCGAGACCCGATTCGAGGAGACGGATGAACCGTTTCGGGTACATGGTGGACCCGGTAAGGTACGCCGAGGCAAGAAGCACGTGATGATGACGATGTGAGCCTGGCAGGGGAGCACTACCTACCGGTGATTTTACTCGACGCGTCAGATATCCGGAGGATACCGTCGTGGTCTTGAGATGGATGGTAGGGGCCGGTCTGGACTGACGGCGCCCTAGATATTGTGATTGAGACATTGAGATTTCGAGATATTGAGGTACAGAGACTGTGATACAGAGATATCGAGATATTGGGATTACGTTTTGTGTCGATGCTAGGCACTGTTTTATGCTGATTTCATTGTGATACCTCATTTTAAAAATACAAAGGAAATCTCACTAAATTATGAAAACAGTTCTTCATTTACATATATTCTGTTTCCATGCATTCATACCTCATTCATATGATATATTGCTACCTGAGGCACTGACACGGGCACATGAGATTACATTCGGGTTAGATATTTACCCTAGCCTTGTTATAGGTTGCATGTTATATATATAATTGAGGATATATTATGATCTTTGACCTAGGTTGCGTTATTTATGCGATTTCTTTCCGTAGATGTTTTTCTATTCACGAGTTGGCAACTCACCCCCGTTGTGCCACAGTTCTT
Organism: Agapanthus africanus; assembly: GCA_030015575.1. NCBI lineage: Eukaryota > Viridiplantae > Streptophyta > Magnoliopsida > Asparagales > Amaryllidaceae > Agapanthus > Agapanthus africanus. The sequence continues at coordinate 820,532,854 of CM057338.1, read as the reverse complement.
GCAGGTTTCGCCGTACAGGTTTCATTACGGCTTTGCTGGCACTACTTCCATTTCCGGGTGATTTGCTAGTAGGTGGGTTTATTTGTATCGTACCCCCATTATATATCTTGTATATCATTATTCTGTTGTATCTAGAAGTTCCATCAACCAAACATGTATTTATTTGAGATAGAGACTAGTGATGTTTATTCTCTCGACCTTAGAGTCGCGCGTTGTATTTCTGTGGTTTTCTTGTGGTTTTTGAGTTTCCTTTTGAATTTTGATTCTCGCCCTTGGCGTTGTATATTATATTGCTTGTGTGGTTGTGACCGTCGATTGACGAAGAGCTAGCTCCCGCTTGGGGATGCCTTTTTATTGATTTCGTATACTATTCATGTCGTATCCCATTTGGGGGCCAGTATTTACAAAGGAGACTCTGCCGAAATTTTCAGGAAATATTTGATATTTTTTTTAAACGCATAATTCGGCTATGCTATTAAAACTACTTGATTTAAATTGGTTTTCCTTCACTCTACTACTTTTCTTAGTTTGGATTTCTGGGTTTTCGGTTTACTTAGATTACGTACGCCTCGAGACGTTTCGTAGTTTAAGTGCCGGTCATGTTCCGTACTTTCGGGACGTGACAATCCTCTACCACTTGCCAAGTAGTATAGGGTGTTTTCTTCACAAGTTTCATGACTTGGTGAAGTTGGAGCTTGATCTTGTGTTGCCTCGACGTAGATCATCTTCGGCATCGAAGTCGACGACAGCCCATTTCTCCGATGAAGCCGATGCTAGAGCCCGGGATCCGATGATCGCAGCGAGGGGACTTCATCATGGAGCTATGGAGGTGGAGGACCGGATCTACAAAGGTTGTATTTCCGTTCACTTTTAGAGTAAAGTCGTTTGCTCACATTTGTTATCGCCTAAACTCTAGTCAACGATCGCATTAGCGTTTCTCGGCACCGGAAAAATTTGAAATTGGCATGGTTGATGCCTTGTGAGACCTCATTAGTGTGCCTAGGAACCCTACAGTGGTATCAGAGCCTAGCTAGAGCATTAGGCGATGCGTTAACGAAGTTAAAACCCTGATCGAACCCAAATACGACAAAATACACCCCTTTCTGGTCATTTTTTAAAATCTGGGTTTTTCCAGAATTAAAAATACCTGAAAAATTCAGCAGGGAAAGCTAAGAATTCTGGTGAAAAACGAGCCCCCAATTCCTCAATATGGCCGCGGAACCGCGGCGTTGACCCTCCTTTGGCGGCGGTTCCGCGGCAATCTAAGGGTATTAGGGACAGTTCTTTGCACAGTAATTCCTTTTTCTATGTTTACTATTTTATGGGTATTTTTAATCTGACACAAGTGTTGTGCATTCTGGGGTTTGTTTTGTAATCGTTGATTCGATCGGGAATTTTAAATTCGTTATTGTATTTCTGGGTAAATTTTAGAACATGTTAAAAAGTTTGACCGGATAGAAATACCCACTTTTTCCTCTGTCGGGAAATTTTCAAGTGTTGGATCTTTCCGTAGTTTAATGACGTTCAAAGTAGTGCAAGTAACGCGATGGTCTCTCTAGAAGACAACAAACCTTAACTCAATTATGTGACTGTCTTGAACTGCCCTTTGAACCTTAGGGTTTGGGGCAGTACGGCGTGCCACATGTGAGGCGTTGGCTTGACCCTTCTACGGCTGGACTGTTGGTACTGAGGCATGAAGTTGATGTTTTTGAACTTATTTCAAGTGTTGATCTGTTTCGGGAAAACTTGGGTGTTTGAATGTTCGATCGGAAAGTTTAACATTTTCTATTTTATCTGGAATGTGATACAATAATTGGAATTGACAAGTAGTTATGAGATAACTGAATGAATGTTATAAACATAGCACTTTAGTCTCACTTGATCGGTTGCCACGGAATTTTGATATGATCAAAAGTCCGTCGCAATCACGCAGCGTACGCGGATACTCGCCGGGTAGACTTAATGGACAGCCACACCCCAAAGCCCCGACCAAGTGACTGTAGGAGAACCCCGCCGCCGAAAGCATCCGTTCGGGTGCTCGCGGTAGCGGTGTTCCACCTTGGTGCACTTCGTCGACGGTATCGGGGGTGCGGCCGCCTACTAAAGTTTGCGACGAGCATTCGACCAGAATGTCGGGAATCTTGTTGAATTACCCGACTTGATATTGAAAAGAGTTTTCGATAATGAGACTAAAATGCGGGGTTTATAATTGTTAGGCATGCGATGTCTAAGGAATTCATTTGATTAGGCATGCGATGTCTAAGGTGTTTGCGGATTCCAACTGTTGTAGTTTTACACTTTCTTTTCTGCGACCGTAAGTGTAATATGAGATATCGCCGGTTTCGTTGCTATATGTCAACGACAATTGGGATGGGCATATTTACTTACGTTGATGACATGTGATGTTGTGTGTTGCTGGATATGTTATATTGGATCGTCGTGTTTGAATAGCCGGGTGGTTTTTATGTGAGATGAGTGTTTTTCATTTTCATTCATGTAAAAACTTGTATGTAATATTCTTTTATTGGGGCACTTCCAGGTTGCGGAAGTTGTCACCGTTGTTGTATATTATTTACTTTTCCGCACTAGGATAAACCCAAGGAGGAGGGCACAAGTAACCGGGTTCTGGAGTCCAGAGGGAGACCAACTCGAGGAGTCGAGTCCGGTCTCCTAACTCTAGAATTGGTAGGGTTGCTTGCCGCTCTCGTAGGGGTCTAGGGGTGTGGGTTTGGCTATTCATTGCGACCGTGGAATCCGTGTTTTATACTGGCTCGTATTGAAAACACGGATGTCCTAGTATATCCAATATTTCATATGTTTCTTTTGCTGCGATATCTGTGATGTGATCATGTGCTGTTCTGTGATAAATACTGTATATAGTATATATGATATATTATATAGGCGTTACTTATGTTTTACACCCGCGCTAGCCCTGCCTTGCTCTGCCGTTAGTTATCTAACCTAACGGTGCACGAGGGGACATCGAGGCGAACACGGATGGCATAAGTGTACGTCGTATTTATCTGTGATGTTTAGGTGGACTTAAATGATGGGACTTCATTAATTTGATTAATGAAAGTAAAAGAAACCTAAAGATGCTGTAGAATCGAATTTCAAAAATAAAACAGGTAGCTATTGTTCTTGCTTTGCACAGCGATATATATGATATATCCTGCACCTTATTCGATAAGGAAAGGACCGAGATCCCTTCGCCGGGAGTGACTCCTTTAGCAATAACTGGCAGCTACTACAACCCTCGGCTTGCCTTTTGATTGCTTCTATAGTTTCTGCTTTGCACAGTGATATATATGATATATCCCGCACCTCATTCGACGAGAAAAGGACCGACGATCGCTTCACCGGGAGTGACTCCTTTAGCAAAACTAGAAAAGCCTCAAAAACACTCCATTTTAAAATCATTTGATTCTACAACGATATCAAGTTCATTAAGCAATAGGTTTTTAGAAAAATCTGTCGTAGCCCTCCGTCATTTCAGATAAGTACTAGTTAGTATTCGTGCTACGTTTGTTGACTATCTTAAGGCGTAGTGTGCGGTAGCTAATTAGTTCTTATCTACATAAGCATATGATGCGATTGGATTAGGGTAGTCGTGCGACTTTGTTGACTATGTTAAGGGTCGTGCGGGTGGGTTTAATTCAATCGGGAAATGACGGGTTGAACTTGACTAGCACTTATGATTTATTGACTATGTTAAGGTCATATAGCTGCTAGGGGCAAAATATTATCGGGAATTTCAAGTGTTGAAATTTGCAATGAGATTGCAAACCTTCTATGAGATAGTTGGATCCCGATACCCGCTGCGAGTAAGAGTTACTCCTGGGAGAGTTTTACACATTACAATTAGCCGATCAAGTAGGTGTCTAGAAAGGTGTTAACGAGGTTACGCCTCTGGGAAAACGAGGTTTACATTAATTAGCTTCGTGCGAAAGCACGGGGGACCTCCCTCAAAGTACCGACACTGGCCTGGCTGAAAGATTGGCGAACTTGTAGTGTGTAATTAATCCCGGCTAGTCTTTCCTTTTAGGGTTTGAAGGAAGATTTGATAAAAACAGTGGGAGCCATCCTGATTAGATAAAATAATAACCAATCTATTCTTGCAAGAGCGCACGCTGAGTGTTTTCTTCTCTCTCTCTCCAGATAGCGATCATATCACGCCTTAATCAAGATAATAATACAGATGTATTGGCCGAACCCGCTTGTTATACTGAGCTGGGGAACATTGGTCCCGCTCCAACTTACAATTGTTATATGACAGAGCAGGAAATATGGGATTACTAGAATTCCCGTGCCGCCCTAACGAAGAGAGTGCATGCTGATGCATCATCTCCGGGTGTGTTCATTATACAGAACTGTTTCTCAGTATTCTTTACGTCCTGGATATGAGATACCGGATCAGGATCACGCATATGTAATTTGTTACATGGGCTACAGATAGTTAAAGAACTGAGAACGGGTGATAAGTTTCATGAGACAGAAAACGGGGCAAGGGTTGCAGCCAAGTCTGTTGGTCACTGTCACCCTGTATTACCAATACATTGATTCTGAACGAATGTTATTAGATACCGAACCTGATATACAAAATCATATCAGTCTCTTTATTAGTAAAGAAAGGATATAATTTTGTATTGTTGGATAATGTTTTGAACATTTCCTATATCAAAAGTTGATCGGTTCAGGAACGTTATCTAAAAGCATTGATGTTCTAAATCAAACTACAGTTTTTAAGTATACAGAACACACACAAGAGGAAGAGTTCAGAAATGAACGAATCCTTCTTGAGGTATTGTAGACTAGGTCATATCAATGCGACCCGACTGGCTGAAGTTACATTTAGATGCATATTTAAATTAGTTTGAATTTACATCTTGTGAAACTTGCCGGTCATGTCACAAAGATACGATGACACCAGCTCTGTTTATTGGAAACAGAGAAAGAGTTAGTGAACTCTTGGGATGATACATGTTGATGTATAAAGGTCCCTTGTCTACACATGCCAAGACCGGTTCTTTGTACTTCATTACATTCTCTGATGATCTCTCAAGATTCAGACATATGTTCCTGTTGAAACACAAGTCCGAACCTTTTAAGATATTCACGGAATATAAGTTAGAAGTAGAGAACCAAAATGAGGGTATAAGTATTATGTCCTTTGATGCGATTAGGGAGGAGAATACTTGAGTACGGAATTCCTGGACTATTCTAAAGGAAAATGAGATTCTCTCTCAGCATTACTCCTCCGTATGCACCATAGCACGATGGTATATCGGGACGGAGCAATTGCACCCTATTCGATATGGTGCGCTCTATGATGAGTACTACTGAGTTACCTGTTTCCTTTTGGGAGTTATGCACTTGAGAAGCTGCATACCTATTGAATAGGGTTCGAATCAGATCACAGCCTACCACTCCATATGAGATATGGTATGGGAAGAGCCCATGTCTTAAGCTAGTTAAGATTTGGGGTTGTCCGGCCTATGTCTAAAAGCAAAATCCGGACAAGCTCGAGGCAAGGTTAGTTATGTAGAACTGGAAAGGTTCCAGCTATGCAAATTACAGCAGATGATTTGGTACAACCAAAGGATTCAGTAGATACCAACGAACCTCAGCCTCTCCGCCGATCTAGTAGGGTTTCTCACCCACCTGAGAGATACTTCAGTTTCTCTATGACAGTGGGAGCGAGGATTGCATCATGAGATGATGACCCAACTAGTTTCGAGCTGGCCATCAGGAGTGGGACTCTATAAGAATGGCTGGATGCTTAGCGATCCGAGATGGAATCCTTATACACCAACAAAGTATGGACTTTGTTTGCTATATCTGAAGGGTTAAATCCCCATCAGGAGCAAGTATATCTTGAGAAGATTACTTGGTGTAGATGGAAAAGTTGAGACTTTCAAAGCTAGACTTGTTAAAGGTTTTCGTCATCGACCAGGCGTGGATAATGATGAAACCTTTTCCAGTGGCTATGCTTAAGTCCATCCGGATCCTACTTGCCACGGCTACATACCATGACTATGATATCTGGCGGTTGGGTGTCATGACTGCTTTTCTAAAATGATGTTTTAGAAGAGAGCGTCTGTAAGTACACAGCCAGAAGGCTTCGTAGACAGTGGGAGCAGCGGAAACGTGTACAAGATGCTTTATAGGATAAAGCAGGCATCGCGGAGTTGGAACGTCTGTTTTGATGAAGTAGTCAAAGAGTTTGACATCATCAAAATGGTAGATGAACCTTGTATAAACAAAAAGGTAGTAGGGAGTATGGTAACGATCCTCGTAGAGTACGTGGATGACATACTCTTGATAGGGAAGGAGTTTCCTATGCTACGCTCGATCAATCTCCGCTTATCACAATGATTCTCCACATAGGATCAAAGTGATACATACTAAATCCTGGGTTTTGGATCTATGAGATAGATCTAAATGGATGTTACGATTCTCACTAGTTGAAGTGAGATGGTATCAATTGATCCTGGGGAGAATCACTGGAAGTGTTCCAGGGTGATAAGGACGGCTGAATGTCAGTCACAGGCATTGTCTTTACCCTCAGTGGAGGGACGGTATGTTGGAAGAGTTCCAAACTAAATACCGTGGCTTACTAGACGATAAAGGCTAGATACATCGCTACTTAAGATACTACCAAAGAGGCAGTCTGGATGTATATTTGTTCATGAGATGAACTGAAGTTCCTCCCATTGTGTGACAATAGAGTTGTGGCTTATGCCAAAGAACGTCCGTCCCATCAGTGATCCAGACACATTCTGAGGCAGTGTCACCTGATCATGGAGATGGTTGATCTCTAAGGGATCGAGGTTAGGAGAGTAGACTCAGAGGACAACACGGCGGATCCACTCACAAAGGCCTTTTCCCAGAGAGAGACTTTTATGGGATGGTTGAGTATGAGATATTACAACCACTGCTATCAGATGGCCCTAGTGCAAGTGAGAGATTGTTAGTTACATGTATGCCCTAGAGGCCATTACTATACATAGGATGTATATTGTAGTGGATGCTTGGACATATATAGGGAGGACTTTCTTGCTCGACATGATAGTATGCTATCTGGTTGCTCTTTACCTTAACGTGTACACTGATTGTCTCTCTGTAACATGTTGGTAAAGCCCTTAGGATGAGGACTTGACTACCTGGACTATGATGCGGATCATACTAATGGGGACATGGTAGTCCATAAGTACATCCTTCAAGGTCCCTAGTCGTGGGTGTATCGAGACGGGGCATCGATATACCAGAGTAGACTAGCGTATACCTTCTCGACCCATACAGATGGGCGATGGATGATCCCATATCCATTGGTGTTTGACATCAGAGATGATATACGGGTGCTCAGTGGAGACTGGGTACACTGGACGAACTTGCCGAGAACTCCCAGATGGTATTATACCTTACGTCAGAGGGCAGTTCTCTGGTGACACTGGTACAGAGTAGTCTGTTGACCCGAGATCGTCATAGAGTCTTGTGTGATTCCCACTGTGCTTTGATTTCCACCTTACCACGTCCAAGAGGGCGTACAAAATGGTGGTTTTTGGGTACAGTCCCGATTCACATGGAGGCAATGAGCGATAGGAGGGGATTCGTCTCTCCCGGTATAGGGAGTTGATGTTGCGCTGTGTTCGATTGGCTATAACCGGAAATCCCTGTCTAGGGTTGCTGAGATTTACTGGTAAGTGTTACCAGTAGTTTCTCGAACTGTTATAAACCTCACATCGACACGACTTATCGAGCTATTGGGGTCTGACGTTTACCACCCCTAGGCGAGATATGCGACATATCAGACGACGAGACCGGACTGTACGGTAAGTGTTACTGGTTGGATTCACAGGAGTATGAGCGGGCTTGCTCGTCGATCTTCTGATCGTTCAATACCCGGGTGGCCGTTATGTTTAGCAGACCGCTTGCGGCTTGTGGGTGTTTGATATGATCATCACCTGCTGCCGGCGTATTGACGAGTCTTTAGAGTCCTACACAGAGGTTTCCTGGCTCAAGCGAAACGAAATAGGAGCGCATATGAGATAAGTGCGGGACCGAGAATAATACTAGTATGTGATACTGTATTCGATTCTCGCGATTTGTGACAGTGATCGGTTATATGCGATATAGCCGGGTTATCGGATCAAATGTTGATTCGATAAGTTGTTACTATTGATATTAGTCGGTTATATGAGATATGACCGGATCGTTAAATCAAGTGTTGATTTAATGATTTAATGTATAATTATATATTTGATATATTACTTTACATTAACTAGTATTTGTTCACTTAAGATGGATTTTCTCACTTGAAGTGCACATTGTATATATGATATAGTTTTGTGCACTAGTTTGTATCATGTTTGATGATACATGCAAACTTGGGTGTATGTTTGTTTTAAACCTTGGTTAAGTAAATGGTTAGGGTTTTTATTTATTCATTTATTTATTTATTTTGGCAAAAAGAGAAATGGTGGCTTGCTTTGTTTTATAGTTGAAGCTTCATAAAGCTTTGAAAAAGTCTACCATTTTTGTTTCATGCTAAACCTAACCATTCACCTAACCTTAGTTTATTCTCTACACTTAACCATGGTTGCTAATATGATAAGAATGACTTATTTTCTATTTTTCCAATAATTCTTATCATATTCTTTTTCTTCTTCTTCTTCTTCTTCTTCAAGAAGAATGAAGCTTGCTTGCTTCAATGGTGACTTGAGAAAAAGAGTGAGAAATCCAATTCTAAAGTGAACCCACTTCCTATTTCTTCATCCTCTACCACTTGCCAAGTAGTATAGGGTGTTTTCTTCACAAGTTTCATGGCTTGGTGAAATTGGAGCTTGATCTTGTGTTGCCTCGACGTAGATCATCTTCGGCATCGAAGTCGACGACCTAGCCCGCCCATTTCTCCGATGAAGCCGACGCTAGAGCCCGGGATCCGATGATCGCAGCGAGGGGACTTCATCACGGAGCTATGGAGGTGGAGGACCGGATCTACAAAGGTTGTATTTTCGTTCACTTTTAGAGTAAAGTCGTTTGCTCGCATTTGTTATCGCCTAAACTCTTGTAACACCTTAGGATGTGTTTAGTGACTATTTATATTTAAGTAATGGGTTTTTAACAAAAAGTTTACCAAATTGTGTTTCAAATATTTTTCCTAATTTAATAGATATTTTTCTAAAATTTTCCTAGGCTTGCACACACATGTGCATGTAAACTAGGGTTTTTAAATGAGTTATTACCATGATTAGTGACCATGGTGGGTTAATCATGGGGATTAAGTCTTTTGGGTTTTAATTAAGTTTAAATTAGTTAATTAATAGTTGCTTTAATTTGAATTTTCTTGGGGTGTTGACTTGGTGAGAGGGAGAAAGAGTGCATCATGGCTTAAGCCATGCTTGCAATTAATGAGGAGAGAGAGAGAGTGAGGGGTTGACATTGGTGGTTATGATTTCCTCTCATTTGTTTTGTTCTTTTCTCTCAATCTCACTCTCTCTCTCTCACACACACACACTTACCTCACAGCAGCAGCAGCAGCAACCCTCTCATCTCAGCAGCAGCCAGAAGCAGCAACAGCAGCAACAGAGAGCAGCAGCAGCAGCATCAGTGAGTAGCAACAGCATCAGTGAGCAGCAGCAACAGCACAACTTCGACTGCAGCTCCTTCCCTTCACTTCTTCTTCTTCCTCCAGCTCCCTAGGGTCGAGTGTGGGGTATATTTCCTAAACTTACTCCCTAGTTTACTTGTTTAGTGTAGTTTTGCTTCGGTTAGTGTTTATTGGTGCGATTTAGTGCGATATGAGGTGTTTAGTGAGAACCTTGGCCAAATGATGTGTGTTTTGGTTTCAGTAGGTGGATAGAGTGTTGTTAAGGCCATTTTAACCCAGCTTAAACCCCAATTGCACTAAAATACCACCAGATCCCTATTTGATGCAAATTCATCGTTTTTAAGCAAAATTTGAGTTTCTGAAAACTGCTATCGACCCGGTGAGTCCAGAATAATTTTGAGAAGACTGCAGTATAGTGGTTAGGTACGGATACCCCAGGTAGAACCCGACCCCCTTTCTTCACGTTTAGGCCGCCGGAATATTCGATCTGGCCGCAATTTGCGGCCAGATGGGGAGGGTTTGGGTTGGGGTTTGGTCCTATGGGTGTCTGCTGCTATGTGGAATTTTGTGATATACATATTTTTGTAATTTAAGTTCTGTATAAAAATCTGGGACTAAATACCTATTTCTCGTATTTTAAACTTTCGCGACACGCGTGATACGTGTGTGGGTTTGGGGTTTTTGCGTATCGCGACGCGTCAGGGTATTTTCTGGCGCGTGATCACACGTTTTAGCGTATCGCGCACACGCGCGATTGGTTTACGATACGGGTGTCTAGTTGGACCGTAATATCACGTTTTTATGAAATTGAGCTTATGTGTGATATATGTTATATGATTCTAGGTTCGCAGGCGAGTGAGACGGACGCTGCGAAGAAGGGCAAGCAAGTCGTCGGCTACACTTAGCGCGAGACTTCGGTGAGTAGATTTCACATCTACGGGGATATCGCCCGCATGGCGTTATGCGTCAGGGCTGATAGGACCTTATTATTATATGTTGCATTTACTTCAGGGACTGTCATTTCATATTGCATTCCCTGCTATATGTATGCTTAGAATTGATAGAACACCGCATTATTACTAACGGTTTATGTTGCACGAGCACTAATCTGCATGCTACACACACACCGTTAGTAATTGCCATGACACACTCACTGTAGAACTGCCATGATTATATTGCTGTAGTTCATTTCATATATGATTCGATATGACTTTCATGGAAATTGGGAGCCGCATGATATCTTGAAAAACGGAAGCTAATTTTAAAAGCGGTTTTCCCTTATACCTATATCATGGATTGATGTACATAGCACATCGCATTGGATTTACTTCTTGGTGTTGGATTTTCAAGTGATTTCTGGTTTTTGAGGACCGTGGGATTTTTAAGAAAAGATGCACTATTTGAAAACCCGGTTTCTCGTGATATGATATTTTGGTGCGTCCACCACGCGTTTTCTCGGTGTTGAGATGTGTGCTTGAAACCCGATTCGAGGAGATGGATGATCCGTTTGCGGGTTCGTGGTGGACCCGGTATGGTTCCCCAGGGCGAGAAATGTTTTTCGTGGAGTAGACGATGAGCCTGGCAGGGTGGTGAGTACCTACCGGTGATTGGTTGGACCTGGCGGTTATCCGGAGGATACTGACCAGAGTCGAGAGATGGATGCGGGATGATCCGTACTGCCGGGGCCGAGGGCCAATACCGCAGACGGAGCCCGTGGGCTGATCTGGACTGACGGAGCCCGATATATGAGGATTTGCGTGTCGATACTGGACACGAGTATTTTATGATATTTTGGGTGCCGATGTTGGGCACTCGTGATTTCTCAGAGATTTACAGGATTTAAGGGCCGATGGGTGTGCCGGCGCCTGAGTTATTTGGGATTTGGGTGCAGTTGTGGGCACCGATTGTTTTCCACGTTGATATTCCGTGTAGATGTTGTTTATCCCATGCTCAGCATTGATTACCATATGTCTCATCCTGTAGTTATTTTACCTGACAGAACATCTGCATGATTATTGCACGTACTGCTTATTTCGCATTGATATCATCTGCTGGCATTTGTTAGAGTAGCGCAATACGTGCATGCTCGCGATTACCTTTATATGTTATCTCTATTCACGAGTTGGCAACTCACCCCCGTTGTGCCACAGTATTTGCAGGTTGCCCTCAGCATTGTCGCGGCAGGCTGTCTTTTGCATCTTTTGGCTACAGATACCACTACAGTTGCGGCGAGAGCTGTTTTGCATTTAGGTGGGTTATGGTATCTGATTACTTTTATTGTATCCCTTTTTGTATCTAGTACTCTCCATCTACCATTTATGTACTGGACTTAGATACTGTGTGAGGACGATGATGTATATTTTGTATTCTAGTGTCGAGCTCGTGGGAGCCGACTGTTTTTATTTGCAGTTTATATTCTGTGATGTTTACTTATTGCTCATTCTTCGCTACGGCGTCGTATATTACTCTTGTGATGATGGTTTCCGCCGTTGGGCGTGATTGCTCCCGTTTGGGAATGTTTTGTTTCATTATATCTCATTTTTACTCATATCCTCTTTTATACCTGGCCTCGGGGCTATTTTTACAAAGGAAATGCTGCCAAAATTATTTAAATGATTAAGTAACTTTAAAAGAACTTATTGAATTATTTAAGGTTTTCTAAATGTTTTACTAAATTTTTTCAACACTCACTATTTTTTTAAATGGTTTTGATTTCTGGGTTCGGCTTACTTAGTCGCGTTACGCCTGTAGACGTAGCGTGGTTCAGTGCCGGTCACGAGTCGAAATATTCGGGTCGTGACAAAGTTGGTATCAAAGCGTAGGTTTTACCTTCGGAGTGTAGGATGACTCTGGTATGATGGAGTAGGTAGCTGCAGCAGAGTGGCGTAGCGTGCGTATGTTCCGCGGCATACTCACGACACGGTACTCCGCCTAAGCGACCTTAGGACTTATTAATTTAATTCCTTCTTGAGTATACATATATTCTTGTGATTCGATTTTCATATTCTTATCGAACCCTAATTTCCTTTCAGCCAATATGCCGCCAAAAACTACGAGGGCGCAGAGAGCGGCTGCGAGGGCCGAGATTCGAGTTGACTCGTCCGAGACGAGGACTGATCCGGGCAGTGCACCCGTTGTACCCGAGCAGACTGTTCCTGCCGTGACAGATCAGATTGCCACACTAGGGGCTGGTGTGCAGGAGATACGCCAGACGGTGGGATCCAGCATGCAGGAGATGCGCCAGATGATAGGATCACTAGTCGAGACGCTTCGAGCACAGCGACCAGAGGTAGCTCCACCGGTTCCAGAGACCGCGATGGTACCTACCGCACAGCCAGTTGCCCCTGCAGCTACGGAGGTGATTACAGTATCGCTGTCAGAGTTTATGAGGCTGAAGCCTCCAGTCTTCACAGGCACCGATACAGCCGAGGACCCACAGTCTTTCATCGACAGGATGGCCCGGATATGCCGTTCCCTCAGATGCGCAGATGCGAGATGGGTTGAGTTCGCGAGCTTTCGCCTGGAAGGTCTTGCGCAGAAGTGATGTGATTCAGTTGAGGAGGGCAGAGCAGCAGGTCTTCCTCCTATGACCTGGACGGAGTTCGTGACAGTATTTCTAGCCCGTTTCCTTCCCCAGAGTGTTAGGGATGCCCGAGCACGCAGATTTGAGTCCTTGCGCCAGACGCCAGGGATGACAGTAGCAGAGTATAACGTGCTGTTTACAGAGCTAGCAGTCTATGCCCCGTATTTAGTGGCTACCGAGGAGTTGCGAGTCATGAGATTTGTTCGAGGCTTGCTTACACCACTATTCCTTGCGATCAGCGCGCAGCACTACGAGACCTATGCAGCAGCTGTAGACGCAGCCCTATTAGTCGAGGAGCGCCTTGCTGAGACTTCGGTAGTTCCAGAGCCGAAGAGAGTTTGTACTAGTATATCCGCACGGAGGCAGTCATTCAGACGCCGCGATACATATCGTTCTGGTACGAGGAGTAGCAGAGATTCGGGACGAGGCCAGATGTTTAGTTCGTATCCCCAGTAGAGTCAGCAGTCGTCGCGGGGTTGCTTTAGATGCGGCAGTCTACTTCACCTCGTTAGAGATTGTCCTGAGATACATCGGAGGGAGGCGGCAGCACCGCATGTTACCTTACCACCTTCACCACCCCAGAGGGCGTTGCCTGTTGTACCTATCGTTGCTCCGCGCCAGACTCATACGCAGAGAGGTCGTGGGCGTGGGGGAGTTGCTCAGAGAGGACGGGATGACCGAGGCAGAGGGCAGTCAGTCGCAGGTGGTGGACAGGCGCGGGTTTTTGCTTTGACGCATCAGGACACGCAGGCGTCCAATGCAGTGGTTTCAGGTATCCTTCCAGTATGTTCAGTTGATGCACACGTTTTGTTCGATCCCGGATCCACGCACTCGTACGTATCCACACACTTTGTGCCGAGTTTGGGTAGAGAGTCCGGTCTGCTTGATCAGCCGCTTGTTGTGACCACTCCTGTGGGAGAGTCGTTTGTTGCTAGGAACGTGTTCCGGTCCTGCACCGTCTGTATTGGCGAGAGAGAGTTGCCTGTCGACTTGATCCTTCTGGAGATGTTGGACTTCGACGTTCTTTTGGGCATGGATTGGTTAGCCACGTGCTATGCTTCTGTGGACTGCCGTGAGAAGATAGTTAGATTTTGTTTTCCCGGCGAGTCGGTTTTTGTTGTGTTGGGGGACCGTGGTGCCACCCCTCACAGTGTGATTTCTTCTTTTCGTGCTGGACAGCTTTTGAGGAAGGGATGTCAGGGATTTCTCGCCTATGTTTGCGATGCTAGTGCTACACAGGTTCCATTAGATCAGGTTCCGGTTGTTAGCGAGTTCCCTGATGTGTTCCCTGACGAGCTTCCTGGGCTACCGCCCGAGCGCGACATTTCTTTCTGTATTGATTTGGTTCCTGGCACGGGGCCTATTTCCATACCGCCTTATCGGATGGCCCCGGTGGAACTTAGAGAATTGAAGGGTCAGTTGCAAGATTTGCTGGATAAGGGACTTATTCGACCCAGTGTTTCTCCTTGGGGTGCTCCAGTCCTGTTCGTCAAGAAGAAGGATGGCAGTTTGCGTCTGTGTATCGACTACCGCCAGCTGAACAGGGTGACAGTGCGGAACATGTATCCTTTGCCGCGCATCGACGATTTGTTCGACCAGCTTCAGGGGGCAGGGTACTTTTCGAGGATCGATTTACGATCGGGCTATCATCAGATGCGGGTTCGACAGGAGGACATTCCCAGGACAGCTTTCCGTACGCGCTACGGCCATTATGAGTTTTTGGTGATGTCGTTCGGACTCATCAATGCGCCAGCAGCATTCATGGACTTGATGAACCGTATTTTCCGGCCATATTTGGATCTGTTCATTATAGTGTTCATTTACGATATCTTGGTGTATTCCCGGAGTAGTGAGGAGCACGAGCAGCACCTGCGGATTACACTGCAGACTTTGAGGGAGCACCAGCTTTATGCGAAATTCTCCAAGTGTGCTTTCTGGCTGGACAGCGTAGACTTCTTGGGGCATGTGATTTCACGAGACGGTATATGTGTGGACCCGAGGAAGATCGAGGCCGTGCAGCGTTGGTCCAGACCCACATCGGTTATGGAGATTCGCAGCTTTTTGGGGTTGGCCGGTTACTACAGGCGATTTGTGCAGGACTTCTCCAGTATTGCTACACCTTTGACCGGGTTGACCCGGAAGGGAGTCCCTTTCGATTGGACGGAGGAGTGCGAGCACAGTTTTCAGCAGCTACGGACTCGGCTGACGACGGCACCGGTATTATCATTACCTTCAGGCTCAGGCGGATTTGTGGTCTATTGTGATGCTTCTCGAGTGGGGCTAGGGTACGTTTTGATGCAGCATGACAGGGTGATCGCGTATGCTTCGCGACAATTGAAGAAACATGAACAGAACTACCCCACTCATGACTTGGAGATGGCTGCAGTGGTCTTTGCACTTAAGATCTGGCGACATTACCTTTACGGCGAGTCGTGCCAGATATTCACGGATCACAAGAGTCTAAAATATATATTTCAGCAGCGGGACCTGAACCTTAGACAGCGCCGATGGATGGAGTTAGTGAAGGATTACGACTGCGAGATCTTGTATCACCCGGACAAGGCAAATGTGGTGGCGGATGCTTTGAGCAGGAGGCCTGGGGGTAATCTATCATGTTTGAGCGCTGTACAGGGGCAGTCGTCGGCAGATTGGCAGATATTATGCGACATCCGGATACAGTTCGAGTTCACGCCGATTGGAGGACAGATCGCGCATGTTCGTGCACGCCCACAGTTACTTGACCGCATACATGAGGCACAGCGCAGTGATGACCGATGTTCAGAGATCATGGCACAGATTGGACAGGGCAGATTCTCCGATTTCGTGATCGATGATCAGGGGGTACTAAGTTTTGGAGTTAGACTGTGCGTACCAGATGCTGAGGGATTGCGGAACGAGATTCTTGAGGAGGCACATCGATCGGTATATAGTGTCCATCCCGGTTCCACCAAGATGTATCATGATATGAGAGGTGTTTACTGGTGGGAAGGAATGAAGAGGGACATTGCAGATTTCGTGTCGAGATGCCTGACTTGTCAACAAGTCAAGGCTGAGCACCAGAGGCCCGCAGGAGAGCTACAGCCGTTACCCATTCCAGAGTGGAAGTGGGAGCAGATTTCGATGGATTTCGTTGTGGGTCTACCCAGGACTAGGCGAGGGTACGACTCCATTTGGGTGATCGTAGATCGTTTGACGAAAGTGGCTCACTTCCTGCCAGTGAAGACGACTTTCGGATTTGCTCAGTACGCCCAGATTTACATTGACGAGATAGTACGACTGCACGGAGTCCCGACGTGTATTGTGTCCGACAGAGGCACCCAGTTTACCAGTCGACTATGGCAGAGGCTTTAGGAGGCTTTGGGCACTCGCTTGAGTTTCAGCACAGTATTTCATCCGCAGACCGACGGACAGTCAGAGCGGACTATTCAGACTCTCGAGGACATGCTCAGAGCTTGTGTATTAGATTTCGGAGGTAGCTGGGATCATCACTTACCCTTAGTAGAGTTCTCCTACAATAACAGCTACCAGGAGACCATTCAGATGGCAGCATTTGAGGCTCTTTATGGGAGGAGATGCAGATCGCCCGCCTGTTGGACAGAGCTCAGTGAGAGCAGTATCTTAGGGCCACAGATTGTTGAGGAGACGACCGCGAAGATCCAGTTGATTCGCGATAGGATGAGAGCAGCCCAGAGTAGGCAGAGATCTTATGCGGACCGTCGGGGACGCAGACTTGAGTTTTCTGTTGGTGATCATGTTTTCTTGAGGGTCTCCCCAATGAAAGGTGTAATGAGGTTTGGGAAGAAGGGGAAGCTCAGTCCCAGATATGTGGGCCCCTTCGAGATCCTCGAGCGTGTTGGTGCAGTTGCGTACCGGTTAGCCCTTCCGTCCAGTTTTCCAGATGTGCACCCCGTATTTCACGTATCGATGCTCCGTAGATATCTTCATGATCCCTCGCATGCGATTCAGCATCCGACGATCCAACTTGAGCGCGACCTTTTCTATGCAGAGCAGCCGGTGATGATCTTGGATCGACAAGTGAAGAAATTGAGATCAAAGGACATTCCATCAGTCAAGATACTTTGGCGTGGTCAGGGCCGTGAGGAGGTCACTTGGGAGACCGAAAGCGAGATGAAGAAGAGGTATCCCCATCTTTTCGAAGGTACGTGTAGTTAGATTTTGAAAATTGGGGACGAATTTCTTTAAGGGGGAGAGATTGTAACACTTTAGGATGTGTTTAGTGACTATTTATATTTAAGTAATGGGTTTTTAACAAAAAGTTTACCAAATTGTGTTTCAAATATTTTTCCTAATTTAATAGATATTTTTCTAAAATTTTCCTAGGCTTGCACACACATGTGCATGTAAACTAGGGTTTTTAAATGAGTTATTACCATGATTAGTGACCATGGTGGGTTAATCATGGGGATTAAGTCTTTTGGGTATTAATTAAGTTTAAATTAGTTAATTAATAGTTGCTTTAATTTGAATTTTCTTGGGGTGTTGACTTGGTGAGAGGGAGAGAGAGTGCGTCATGGCTTAAGCCATGCTTGCAATTAATGAGGAGAGAGAGAGTGAGGGGTTGACATTGGTGGTTATGATTTCCTCTCATTTGTTTTGTTCTTTTCTCTTAATCTCACTCTCTTTCTCACACACACACACACACTTACCTCACAGCAGCAGCAGCAACCCTCTCATCTCAGCAGCAGCCAGAAGCAGCAACAGCAGCAACAGAGAGCAGCAGCAACAGCATCAGTGAGCAGCAACAGCATCAGTGAGCAGCAGCAACAGCACAACTTCGACTGCAGCTCCTTCCCTTCACTTATTCTTCTTCCTCCAGCTCCCTAGGGTCGAGTGTGGGGTATATTTCCTAAACTTACTCCCTAGTTTACTTATTTAGTGTAGTTTTGCTTCGGTTAGTGTTTATTGGTGCGATTTAGTGCGATATGAGGTGTTTAGTGAGAACCTTGGCCAAATGATGTGTGTTTTGGTTTCAGTAGGTGGATAGAGTGTTGTTAAGGCCATTTTAACCCAGCTTAAACCCCAATTGCACTAAAATACCACCAGATCCCTATTTGATGCAAATTCATCGTTTTAAAGCAAAATTTGAGTTTCTAAAAACTGCTATCGACCCGGTGAGTTCAGAATAATTTTGAGAAGACTGCAGTATAGTGGTTAGGTACGGATACCCCAGGTAGAACCCGACCCCCTTTCTTCACGTTTAGGCCGCCGGAATATTCGATCTGGCCGCAATTTGCGGCCAGATGGGGAGGGTTTGGGTTGGGGTTTGGTCCTATGGGTGTCTGCTGCTATGTAGAGTTTTGTGATATACATATTTTTGTAATTTAAGTTCTGTATAAAAATCTGGGACTAAATACCTATTTCTCGTATTTTAAACCTTCGCGACACGCGTGATACGTGTGTGGGTTTGGGGTTTTTGCGTATCGCGACGCGTCAGGGTATTTTCTGGCGCGTGATCACACGTTTTAGCGTATCGCGCACACGCGCGATTGGTTTACGATACGGGTGTCTAGTTGGACCGTAATATCACGTTTTTATGAAATTGAGCTTATGTGTGATATATGTTATGTGATTCTAGGTTCGCAGGCGAATGAGACGGACGCTGCGAAGAAGGGCAAGCAAGTCGTCGGCTACACTTAGCGCGAGACTTCGGTGAGTAGATTTCACATCTACGGGGATATCGCCCGCATGGCGTTATGCGTCAGGGCTGATAGGACCTTATTATTATATGTTGCATTTACCTCAGGGACTGTCATTTCATATTGCATTCCCTGCTATATGTATGCTTAGAATTGATAGAACACCGCACTATTACTAACGGTTTATGTTGCACGAGCACTAATCTGCATGCTACACACACACCGTTAGTAATTGCCATGACACACTCACTGTAGAACTGCCATGATTATATTTCTGTAGTTCATTTCATATATGATTCGATATGACTTTCATGGAAATTGGGAGCCGCATGATATCTTTAAAAACGGAAGCTAATTTTAAAAGCGGTTTTCCCTTATACCTATATCATGGATTGATGTACATAGCACATCGCATTGGATTTACTTCTTGGTGTTGGATTTTCATGTGATTTCTGGTTTTTGAGGACCGTGGGATTTTTAAGAAAAGATGCACTATTTGAAAACCCGGTTTCTCATGATATGATATTTTGGTGCGTCCACCACGCGTTTTCTCGGTGGCTAGACGTGTGCTTGAAACCCGATTCGAGGAGATGGATGATCCGTTTGCGGGTTCGTGGTGGACCCAGTATGGTTCCCCGGGGCGAGAAATGTTTTTCGTGGAGTAGACGATGAGCCTGGCAGGGTGGCGAGTACCTATCGGTGATTGGTTGGACCTGGCGGTTATCCGGAGGATACTGACCAGAGTCGAGAGATGGATGCGGGATGATCCGTACTGCCGGGACCGAGGGCCGATACCGCAGACGGAGCCCGTGGGCTGATCCGGACTGACGGAGCCCGATATATGAGGATTTGCGTGTCGCTGCTGGACACGAGTATTTTATGATATTTTGGGTGCCGATGTTGGGCACTCGTGATTTCTCAGAGATTTATAGGATTTGAGGGCCGATGGGTGTGCCGGCGCCTGAGTTATTTGGGATTTGGGTGCAGTTGTGGGCACCGATTGTTTTCCACGTTGATATTCCGTATATATGTTGTTTATCCCATGCTCAGCATTGATTACCATATATCTCATCCTGTAGTTATTTTACCTGACAGAGCATCTGCATGATTATTGCACATACTGCTTATTTCGCATTGATATCATCTGCTGGCATTTGTTAGAGTAGTGCAATACGTGCATGCTCGCGATTACCTTTATATGTTATCTCTATTCACGAGTTGGCAACTCACCCCCGTTGTGCCACAGTATTTGCAGGTTGCCCTCAGCATTGTCGCGGCAGGCTGTCTTTTGCATCTTTTGGCTACAGATACCACTACAGTTGCGGCGAGAGCTGTTTTGCATTTAGGTGGGTTGTGGTATCTGATTACTTTTATTGTATCCCTTTTTGTATCTAGTACTCTCCATCTACCATTTATGTACTGGACTTAGATACTGTGTGAGGACGATGATGTATATTTTGTATTCTGGTGTCGAGCTCGTGGGAGCCGACTGTTTTTATTTGCAGTTTATATTCTGTGATGTTTACTTATTGCTCATTCTTCGCTACGGCATCGTATATTACTCTTGTGATGATGGTTTCCGCCGTTGGGCGTGATTGCTCCCGTTTGGGAATGTTTTGTTTCATTATATCTCATTTTTACTCATATCCTCTTTTATACCTGGCCTCGGGGCTATTTTTACAAAGGAAATGCTGCCAAAATTATTTAAATGATTAAGTAACTTTAAAAGAACTTATTGAATTATTTAAGGTTTTCTAAATGTTTTACTAAATGTTTTCAACACTCACTATTTTTTTAAATGGTTTTGATTTCTGGGTTCGGCTTACTTAGTCGCGTTACGCCTGTAGACGTAGCGTGGTTCAGTGCCGGTCACGAGTCGAAATATTCGGGTCGTGAAAACTCTAGTCAACGATTGCATTAGGGTTTCTCGGCACCGGAAAAATTTGAAATTGGCATGGTTGATGCCTTGTGAGACCTCATTAGTGTGCCTAGGAACCCTACACCTAAGGCGCCGATTTCTCGGGATACCACGGTCGACTCGACGCCCTCGAGAAGAAGTTCGAGGGCATGCGCCGGGAGGCTCACCTCTTGAGCGACGGGGCTAAGTACGCCTCCAATTCACTCACAAAGCCGTTCACTGAGGAATTGCTCGTCGTCCGCGTCTCCTCGCTCAACAAGCCCCCAAAAGTCTCTCTGTTCGACGGGAAAACCGACCTGAAGGACCATTTGGACGCTTTCACTGCTGGGATGAGCTTCCAGGACCACTCCGACGCCGCCCAGTGCTGGGCCTTCCCGGCCACCCTCATCCGTGCAGGTCGGGACTGGTTCCGAGGGCTCGAGCCTCGCTCAATCTCGACCTTCGACGAGCTGGATACTCAGTTCCTCGGCCACTTCGTTGGGAACCGTCGGCAGAAGCGCACGGTTGACTACCTCTTCACGGTTAAGAGTGGGGACAAAGAGACGTTCAAGGCCTACATCACCCACTTCTACGATGCCCTTCTCGAGGTCCCCGAGCACCGGGACGAGACCGTCATCACGGCGCTCAGATCTGGTCTGAGGCACAAGGAGTGGTTGCGCTCCTTTGCGTTGGCACAACCTAAGACTATGGCCGAGGTCAAGGCGTGGACCGAGCGCGAGGTTCAGCTGGAATCCGAGGTGAACGCAAACCTCCCCCGGGCAGAACGATCAGACTAGAAGAAGAGGGCTCGAGAGGAAAGGCTGGAGCGTCAGCATCCCTATCACCCGAAGTTCCAGGTTTATACCCCACTCAACATCTCCCTCGCAGTATTGTTAGAGGAGGCCTAGAACGAGGGGTTCTTCAAGTTCCCTCCAATCCCGCGTCAGGCCGCGAAGCGAACCCGGGGCCCTTCCTGCGCTTTCCACCGGACACTGGGCTACGCCACGGAGGATTGCAAGCAACTCAGGGACTACATCGAGGAGCTCATTCGATCGGGACACCTCGCCGCATACTTGAGGGACCAACGGCAGGCCGACCGCGAGTAGGAGCAGCATCACCCTCCCCCTGAGCTGACCGTCGGTCAGATCATACTCGTTTTGGCGGATGGCCAGCACGAAACTCAGGGAGCCCCATACCTTGTACCAAGCACGGAGGCCAACAATCCTCTAGGGAGCTCGGGCCGAGCCAATAAGGTCATCTACTAGCATGTACTGTTCTTTTAAGACAATGTAAACTCTTCCTAAGGTCTGTTGTCTATTTAATAAAGATCAATGGAACATTGCAAAAAGGAAGGAAAAATCTCGTTTATTCAAAAAGGACGGTCGCCCGCTTTCACCTAAAAAGTCGCTGCCACGCGGCGACCGCCGAGCATTCTCCGGCGGAATCGAAACGACACGACTCTGGCGCTTCGCCTCCCCCCACGCTCAATACGTGTGCTACGTGCACATTCGCCGCGACCGTTCCTGGTACCTGCAACTAAATGGTCGGACAAGACCTCGTGTGGAATCAGCCCAACAGCTACCCTGCTCGGTTATCCCTGGCGGGTAGCTTCCCTACCGCAACGCCAGGGACTAGAAAGTCCTCCTTAGAGGTGGCTCAGCAGCTTCCCTGCTCGGCTATCCCTAGCGGGTAGCTTCCCTACAGCAACGCCAGAGATCAGAAAGCCCTCCCAGAGGCAGTCGAGCCTGAGGATCTCTCGCTCGGCCATCCTTCAGGACAAAAGCCCTCGCCAAGAGGCACCGGGTAGAAACCCTGCCCGACCAAGGGTCCTTGGCAGGCTTCTTACAGCCCCTCTCGCGCTAAGGACCAAAGTCCTCCCAGAGGCAGTCGAGTCCTTGCTCGGCTATCCCCGGCTGGTAGCTTCCTACCACAACCGACAGGGATCAAAGTCCTCGCCAAGAGGCACTGGGCAGTAACCCTGCTCGGTCCCCATCCTGAAGGATCAAAGCCCTCGCAAGAGGCAACCGAGCAGCTACCCTGCTCGGTCATCTCTGGCGGGTAGCCTCCCTACCGCAACGCCAGGGACCAGAAAGTCCTCCTTAGAGGCAGCTCAGCAGCTTCCCTGCTCGGCTATCCCTGGCGGGTAGCTTCCTTACCGCAACGCCAGGGATCAGAAAGCCCTCCCAGAGATAGTCGAGCCTGAGGATCCCTCGCTCGGCTATCCTTCAGGAAAAAAGCCCTCGCCAAGAGGCACAGGGAAGAAACCCTGCCCGGCCAAGGGTCCTTGGCAGGCTTCTTACAGCCCCTCCCGCGCTAAGGACCAAAGTCCTCCCAGAGGCAGTCGAGTCCTTGCTCGGCTATCCCTGGATGGTAGCTTCATACCACAACCGACAGGGATCAAAGTCCTCGCCAAGAGGCACTGGGCAGTAACCCCGCTTGGTCCTCGTCCTGAAGTATCAAAGCCCTTGCAAGAGGCAACCGAGCAGCTACCCTGCTCGGTCATCTCCGGCTGGTAGCCCCCTACCCATTACACCAGGGATTAAAACCCTCGCCAAGAGGCGACCGCGCGGCTTCACCGCCCGGTCATCATTAGTGGGCTTCTTGCAGCCCCTCCAAACACTAAGGGTCAAAGCCCTCGCAAGGGGCATCTGAGCGGCTGCCCCGCTCGGTCATCCCAGGCTGGTAGTTGCCTATTTATGACGATCGCGCAGCTTCACTGGGTCTTCCTTAACGGGCTTCTTACAGCCCCTCCAATGCTAAAGACCCAAAATCCTCCCAGAGGCAGTCGAGCCCGACCCTGGCTCGACCATCCCTGACTGGTAGTCGATGCTCGCATTGCCAGAAGTCAAAAGATGACACCCCCCTGTTGAAGTCAAAAATTGCTCCCCGGTTGACCAAGTCAAAGTCAAAGTCAACCCCAAGCCAGGTGGGCCCAAGCCCAGATCAAGTAGGCTCATGCCCGAGTCGAGCCCGAACATGAAGCGGCCGGCCCTCCTCATGCCAAAATAAAAAATCATGTAACAAATAATTTTCATATAATTTTTTATGCACGAATGTATGCAAAATGGGCATAAAGCCAATATTTTATAAGCCCATGGCTTATGTGCACAAAAAAATGGCACATGGGCCATAGGATGGGCAAAATGCCATTTTTTAGAGCCCAAGGGGCTATATGTAAATATGTAAGCCTATAAAAGGCAACATGATGATGAATAAAAAAAGATATACTTTTTCATTCCCCCAAAAACTAGGGTTCTTGCCTCTTTTCCCTTTCTGAAGGTTCTAAACCTTCTCCTTTCTTTTGAATTAAATCAAGAGTTTTACTCTTTTTTTTCAAAACTAAATAGTTTTTTCACCATAAAACCCACAAAGGGGAACTGAGATCTGCCATCAGATATCAGAAAGGAGAGATTTTTAAAATCTCATATTTCTTGATCTTCAAAATCCGCCCAACAAAGGAAGAAGAAGGAGACCCATCTCCAGAAACCCCACTTTGGAGAAGAACTAGGGCTCAAGGGGAGAAGCCCCTTCATCAGCTTCAAAACATCCTAGGAGTTTAACTCCTCATACACACACACACAAAATAATAAGTGCTCCTTTCTGGGAGTACAACTCCCATTGCAGGGACCAAGTCCTTTTTGCCGCCCTTGCGCTCAAAGCGCTAGCGCCCGAGCGCCCACGTGCTGATACATGGGGCGCTAGCGCTCAAAGCGCTAGCGCCCTTACGTTCAAAGTGCTAGCGCCCGAGCGCCCACATGCTGACACGTGGGGCGCTAGCGCCCTTACGCTCAGAGCGCTAGCGCCCAAGCGCCCACGTGCCTGGCATGTGGGGCATTAGCGCTCAAAGCGCTAGCGCCCTTGCGCTCAACGCGCTAGCGTCCAAAGCGCTGGCGCTTTTTCCCACGCATCCTTTGGATGCCCTTTGCCTTTATATATATATATATATATATATATATGTATATACACACACACACACATACTCCACACTAAAAATACCTCCCCCGTTAAAAAAATTTCTAAAGGGGCACTGCCCCACACCCCGCAAGGGGGCTGCTAGCCTCCTTGACCCCCAGCCCACTATCCGGGTAGCGGGACCCCCGTAAAAACTCTGCGGGGCCCTCGATATATTCAAAACCCCTTCAAAACACAACACTGCACATTGAGTTCGCATGACCAGTTTAACCCGTTATTCGGAGGTTCTCTCGTTCCAAAAGGCGAGGGGTAATTAACGGCAACTTAGTCCGCGGCTGCCGGAGATTCGGATCCCCACAATCAATAAACCCCGGCCTATCCTAGGCAGGGGGAATCTGTACTACGCCTGACAAGCACGCGCATATTCCCATCTCAATGGGGTGACGAAAAACACCCTACAGATTCTGGCACGCCCGGTGGGACTAATCTCTCCTCCCATATTTCGGGTTAAACGTTCATGCGAACTCAATCAATATACATATCGACCGCCTGTACTGAAATCATGCTTCTTAGTGCAGGTTAACAAATTTCAAATTGCAATCTCCGGTCCCAGTAAAAATGTCTCCAAGAACAAGCTCAGCTCTCGACACAACTCCCGTCTCCTACACGATGAAGATGGACTTCAGGACGGTCCTCCCGGCCAGTCTCGGGCGACAATAGGAAGAGCCGCCGCTACCATTTGGCTCTATCCTGTTCGTGTCAGCAAACGCCATCCCAGCTCCTCAAGCCCCGGTGACAGACAAACCGGTCTCGAAAGGCAAGAGGCCAAATGTGGTGGTCTCGAAGGCGCCCCAACTCAAACGCAATGAACGACTCTCCTTGGCCCCAGCTGGGGGCAAGGCCATCAACACCAACAAAGCAACAGGGCATCTCGAGCAAGCTCCGGCTATGCTCCTGACAACTACTCAATTGGGTATCTTCTCTAAGCTCCCCATCACTCAGCCTATGGCGGCTTCCCGAAGAGCAGAAGCCTGCCAAGCGCTCAAGGCAGAGAAGCTGAGGCAGAAGCGGCTCAGATACAGAGCCAAAAAAGGGCCAGGGCTTTGGCCATGTTAAAATTTATGAATTTCCAAAGCTTGGACCGCTCAGCCTCTAAAGATAAAGAGATGGCGGGGTACGTGGTCCGCACTGTCTATATGGTCGAACATGAAGAAATGATCCCTCCTATGCTTCACAGCCAGGGTGATGATACTGTGGACGCTACCCAACGTCAACTCGATCTAAATGATGAAGAGCCCGATCAGGATGATAAGCCAGAGGAGCCTGTGGTTCCTGCGGAATTGAGATTAGGCAATAAGGATGACCCGGTTGTCATAACCGGAACCACAAAACAAGCATTATTCCAATGGCTTCAGAGGCAGCTTCAGGACAGAGATGAGAAGTTAGCCCAGGTACAATCTAAGGTCGACGAATTGGCAAATGTCACGGCAGATTTTGCGACCCAAGTCGCCCGATTGCTATTACAACATAATCAAATTTTGGTTCATGAGCCAGGGATTGATACCCGGAGGCAGCCAACTGATACCCCCTTCAACCTAAGAGCGGAGCACCTTCATGAAAAACGACCGCGATCAGCCTCCAGTCCCTCCGATACATACACCGAAGGGGAATCGTCCCTGAAAGAGAAACCGGATAAGGTCTATTCCTTCAAAAGGGAAAAAGTCCACAAGATATTCAGGGACGCCCTAAGAAACGGTCTACAACTGCCAGAATCAAAGAGACCGCAAGAAGCGAATATGACCGACGACCCAAAATATTGCCCCTATCACAGGGTGATAGGTCATGCCATTGAGGACCGCTTCGTCTTAAAAAATTGGGTCGAAAGGCAATACAAGACGGGAGAGATAGAACTGTCTAAAAGCGTGTTAGTAAACAGTCAAGCTACGACCGCCGATTTCATACAAATGGAGACCGAAGCCTTTCGGGAACCTAATCCTCCCAGACATATGCCATTATCTGGAAAGGGTGAACTAAAGACTGATCGGCCTCAAGGACCAGCATCAGTGAGGGAACCTACTCTAATGGAGAGAAAGAAGAAGGTGTACTCCTTCAGGAGAGATGAGGTCCACAATATATTCGAGGAAGCCTTGAACAACGGTCTGCAATTGCCTATTCCTAAGAGGCCACATGAAATGAATATGACCGGCAATCCCGTATATTGCCCATACCATAGGGTGGTGAGTCATGCCATTGAAGACTGCTGTGTTTTTAAAGATTGGGTAGAGGAGCAATACAAGCTTGGAAAAACCTCACAGTTCTCGGATGTATCGGTAAGCCACAGAGCTACGGTCATCAATACAGCTCCGCCAAGATTAAAATTCAAGGAGCTGGGATAAGCAAAGATGACCACCACGTCGTTAAACTGGGAACAATCGACCTCTAAGTCGTTAAACTGGGAATGTAAAAAAAATGTGTAAATAAAAAAAGAGAAAGAATGTGTAAATAAATAAATAAAAATAAAAGCCGAAATGATAGGGCAACTCGCAATAAAAAATCAGCGAGTAAAATAAAGATGAAAAATAAAGCCGAAATGATAGGGCAACCGCAAATAAATAGCCGAAATGATAGGGCAATCGCGACCTTCGCGATAAGAAAAGCTGAAATGATAGAGCAATAGCGGTAAAAAAACGACGAATGATGAGTCACTCCTGGTACCATATTCCAGTGCATCAATGCAGGCACCAACCAAAATCTAATTTTCCAAAATTCTCTCAGCCCTACGGCCAGTCCCCAAATTGACTACTGTATATAATCTACAGGCTCAAATAATTCTCATTATACCCATGCCCCACCGTAATCACCAGTTACGCGGTTGGTCTCCGTCCTTGGAATTATGCTCCATTGGGAAGACCCACTCATGTGTCCTCACGATGCATGACGAGAACAAACCTTCGTGGGATCCTTACGACTCACAAAGAAAAAGCACATTTGGGAGTCCTCATGACTCCTAAGGAGAAAATACACTTACGGGATCCTTACAACCCATAGGGAGAAAATGCTTTTATGGGACCCTTACGGCCCATAAAATTGAAAAGCCTTAGGTGATAGTGACCTAAACCTGTCTCCTAAGCCATCGCCACCCAAACTCTCAAATGGCGAATGACGAGTCGCTCCTGGTACCATATTCCAGTGTAACGATGCAGACGCCAACCAAACCCAAACTCTCAAATGGCGAATGATGAGTCGCTCCTGGTACCATATTCCAGTATAGCGATGCAGACGCCAACCAAATTCCAAATTCAAATTCCCAATGGCGAATGATGAGTCGCTCCTGGTACCATATTCCAGTGTAGCAATGCAGACGCCAACTAAATTCCAAACGCAAATCCCAATGACGAATGATGAGTCGCTCCTGGTACCATATTCCAGTGCAGCGATGCAGATGCCAACCAAATTCCAATTCCCATACCCCAACGGCGAATGATGAGTCGCTCCTGGTACCATATTCCAGTGCAGCGATGCAGACGTCGACAAAGTCCCGAAATTTTTCCGGCCCTACGGTCTGGATCATTCATCCGGCAAAACCGTATACAATCCACAGGCGTAAAACAATCCCAATCTCTCCCAAGTCCTACTGGTGAGACCATATTCAAAGTCCCACCAAAAATAAAATAAAATAAAATAAAATAAAAAATGATATGTCCACAAGCAAAATGGGCACGGATGAAAACCCGAAAGGGCTCCGTGAGTACAAACAGCAGGACTGCCGGCGAGTTTGTGAAAACCCGAAAGGGCGCAAACTCGTAAAAAAAGAGATGGAATGCACTCGCGAAGTCCTCTCGACTTTGTGAGGAGAAAATTCCCGCATGAGATCCTTACGACTCACAAAGGAGCAACACACTTGGGGGTCCTCACGACTCCTAAGGAGAAAATACACCTACGGGATCCTTACGACCCGTAGGGAGAAAATGCTTTGTGAGACCCTTACGGCTCGCAAAATTGAAAAGTCTTAGGTGATAGGGACATAAAACCTGTCTCCTAAGCCATCGCTTCCTAATAAGCAAGCGCAAACGATGATTCGCTCCTGGTACCATATTCCAGTGTAGCGATACCGTTGCCAAACCAAAAAAAACAATTCCCAAATCCTCCCTGAGCAAATGATGAGTTGCTCCTGGCATTATTCCAGTGCAGCAATGCAGATACCAAACAAAAACCAAAATCCCAAAATTCTCTCAATGACAGATGATGATTCGCTCCTGGTACCATATTCCACTATAGCGATGCTGATATCAACCCAAATCACAATCAACAAGTCAACTTCAACTCCGATACCGCAGAAAGCGGAGCAAGTCAGAATCCAATCTCGACACCGCAAGAAGCGGAGCAAGTCAAGTTCACTCCTGACACTGCAGGAAGCAGAGCAAGTCAAACAGAGTGTCGACCGTCCATGTCGCAAAAAGGGCAGTACAGGCTTCCCACAAATCGGGAACCAAATCGCTCCGGATCAGAGCGTCGACTGTCCATGTCGCAAAAAGGGCAGTGCAGGCTTCCCACAAATCGGGAACCAAATCGCTCCAGATTGGAGCGTCGACCGTCCAAGTCGCAAAAAGGGCAGTGCAGGCTTCCTACAAAGCAGGAACCAAATCACTCCGGGCCAGGGAAACGTTTACCACGGGCACTCCTTCTCGGAGACGCGTCAAGCGTCGACAGTCCATGTCGCAAAAAGGGCAGTGCAGGCTTCCCACAAATCGGGAACCAAATTGCTCCGGATCAGAGCGTCGACCGTCCATGTCTCAAAAAGGGCAGTGCAGGCTTCCTACAAAGCAGGAACCGGATCACTCCGGGCCAGGGAAAAGTCTACCACGTGTAAGTGCACGGCGGCGCCCCGGCCGTCATTCCGAGGCCAAAATGCGGAAACGAAACTTTTATGAAACTTGTAAACCGGCACCACCGCGCACTAAAATCCCGGATCGGGACATTAACCTACTCCTAGCTAACAAGAGAAGGGGTAGAGAGATATACCGAGCGATCCGTGTCCTTCGGTCTTCTCGTCGTCGTCCCGATCTCCCCGCGGAATCTCCGGTCTTCATCTCCTCGTCGGAAGGGCACCACATCACCGGGTTCTTTTACGGGCTCCCACCTCTGGACCGAGGCAACTCGAGCACAAAGTTGGTGAGTCGACGTGCCCAAGGATACTGTAGGCTATACGTAGATCACCATGTCTCTAAAGAGGTATTAGAAGTTGCCTTTTGGGTGGAGGAATGAGATATGAAATTTTGTGATGAACTAGAGAACTTTTTCAAGACAAATGAGAGCAACATCCTCTTCACAAATTTTGGACAGCCCCCCTACACTTGTGGCCGGCCATGCCTTATGAAGAATGAGAGAGAGGAGAGGAAATCTCAAGGGGGGTGAGAAGCAATAATACAAGAGAGAGAGAAAGGTAATCATGAAGAACAATGATCACAACCATATCCCCACTCCATCACCTAATCATATCCCATCACCATTAAGCAATGATGAACTAATGAAAGTCAAAGGATGGTAGAATCATCATGAAGCAACAATTTACAAAGACCACCCTCCACAATGCCAATTTGCACATTTGCAAATAAGCCCCCCTCCACCAATTTTCAGCCAAAGAAAGGAAACAAAAGAAAATGGCCGAAACGGAAAGCAAACTGGCAACTTCAAAAAACCGATCCCGTAATAAATTACAGGAAAACCCCGCGACTGTATATACATACCTGCATTTGTATTGCGACCGAATACAAATGCAATGAGACAATCTACACTGTACAATACTAGGATCCGGCTTAAACCAAAGCCCGCTAGTATTTTCCGTCCGATCATGATCCGTGCAATACCGCACGTATCTGATCGAACCCTGCCATATCTCCATACGGCCTCTACAGCGTTTCGTCCGAAACTTGAGAATCGGTCTGTGGGGGACTCTAAAGACTCGTCAATACTTTGGTTGTGGATTTAACTACTAGCACGTCAGAGGTATTAGCCATACGTAACGGGCTACCAGGTATTGACCAAAAGGGACGTCGATGAGCGAACTCATCCTGACACCCTACTGAGTAGTGACAATATCCGTACAGTCCGGTCCGTTCGTCTATGAGCATCGCATGGCGGGCCTAGGGGGTTGGTAAAAGTCAGACCCCCAAAAGCGGTACAAGTCGTGTCGGAGTGTAGCTTAGAACACCCTGAGATACTACTGGAATACCTACCAGTAAATCTCCTGCCTTGGACAAGGACTTCATGTAATGGCTCTCCTAGACACAGCGCGACCTCACCCCATTACCGGGAGAGACGAACCCCTGCAGATCGGCTCACTGCCTCCATGTGGCTTGGGACTGTACCCAACTAAAACCTGTTTGCACGACTCCTTTGAGCCGTGGTAGGGTAGTAATCAAAGTACAGTGGGAACTCACACAAGACAAATGACGATCTTAGGTCGATGAACTAACCTGTACACATGTCACCAGGGAACTGTTATCTGATGTCAGGTATAAGACCAACTAGCATGTTCCCGGCGAGTCCTGTCCGGTGTACTCATAACCCAATGAGCACCTGTATACATCTTAGGTGAACCAACTGACACTAGTGGCTCGTGAGACCGGCCACCGCCCTTCGTTGGGGTCTCGACTGTATACACTAGTCTACTCTGGAGTATCGATGCCCTGTCTCGAAAACTCCCACGACTAGGGACCTTTTAAGGATGTGCTTATAGACCCCAGCTCCCACGTATATGATCGGTCTCATACTACTGGCAATCAAGCAAGAATCCTAGGGGCTCTATCAACGTGCAATAGTGACCTGTAAGGTCACCTAAAGCAGTACACGATGATAAAGATAAACCAGATAGCATACTATCATCTTGAGTAAGACTGTTCTACCGGTATAGGTCCTCCCTCAATCATTGCAATCATGTGCCTGTGATCCAATAATTGACTCTGAGGGCACTATCTCCAACAATCTCCCACTTGCACTTAAGGCTAATTATTGCGATGTCGCATACTCACAGCCCGTGTGATACCGAACACCCAACTCCTCTACTAGTCAGTCTCACAAAACCCGTCTGCGAAACTATTGCGTTCGTGGAATAGCCTCAGTGAGTGGATCTGCTTTGATGTTTCTTTCTATGTCTCTCTTAATCTCAAGTTCGCGGAGAAACCCATCTCCCGAAATGAGCAACACCTGTCTTAGAATGTGTCTGGATATCTGATGGGACCTGGCTCATAAATGAACTCCAAATCCAAACTTCTTAGACTGTATTGTCAACTGAACTTAATCAGTATCCTGCGCCATGCCTCCTTCATTATCCGTCTAGACCACCTGTCCAAAATACTGTCCCTCGTCAGAGGGAAAACTATAAATCTGACAGCCACTCTGTCATCCAGGTCACCTTGGAAGCCTGGAATGATAACTGTCTTCCGAGAGAGGCTGTTGTTATCATATCCCTAGAACATCCATTTATGTTCTAAAACTGCTTCCGACCATTTCTCCAGGATTGGATTAATATCAACTTATTGCATCTATTGCAAAAACAACATCTGGTGTGGTACTTGACATCTCATGATTGACTCAATTGCCTAAGCAAGTGATCTGCCAATCATGCACATCCCTCTCCCCTTTAGTCTGCAAGACACCTTTAGAGAGGGTGACTCCATCACCTGCAGGTACACTACCGTGCCAGGAGTCGTCCATTCTAAATACCTTTAGAATGCTGTCTAAGTACCCAGATTGGGAAACTACCCAAATCTAGATCTAAAACCATAGATCTAGTAACCAGAATGTCTGATATAATATCCATATCCTTTATGGAGAAACCACTGTGTGACAACCAAAGTATAACCGACCGTAGTATAGGAATTTCACTTCCTACTCTGTGTATGTCATCCAATACCAGGATATCACACCCTACTACCTTCTTAATAAATCCATCCCCTATTCTGATGAAGTCAAACCTATGACTATCACATCAGAAATAGATGATCTATCTCCGCTATATCTGCTTCAGTCTATAAATAGACATAAGCCACCTGTCCACTAATGCTTCCGCTGCTCCCACTGACTACGACAACCCTCTGGCAGAATCATATACACGTACACTTCTAAAACTAGTTTAGAAAGACGCTATACGCATCCTCCTGCCGGGTCTCATAGTCTGGGACAACAGCAATGGCAAGTCTGGGTAAACAAGAACCTCCCTGTCACTGTCTTTGAGCATACCGAAGTACCTCTCGAGTGCCTGAGGTTACCCACCATATCTGCGGAGTGGCTAATGGAATGTCAAACCAGATTGAATCTTTAGGTTCTTATCAAATTTTCAGTAATCGTTTGCGGTTCTGGAATTACTTCCAGTTCTACCATACTCTTACTACTGTTTTCTGAAAAAAATCCATTTCACTTAAAACTTTGGCGAGTCTAGAACAATATCACTATTGATCTTCCAGATGGTAGAAAGTCAACCCTCGTCATAGCCTGGGTCAACCCACAAACAGCCATTACAGAAACGTATCTTGAGTTATCGAGAGTCTGGTTTTAAGCATAAGCCGGACCACTCCCCGTACCTTAACATCGTTAAGATATGAATTGTTCTATATCCAATACAGAAACAGAGGCACGGATTTAATTGAACCAGATTCAAATCATACAGCTGTCTCCAGTGCATGTCAACTAAATGGAAGGAGGCCGATCAGTATTACTCAATTTAGGAATGCTTCCAATTATGAGTAACCTAAAAGAGAAGCAAGTTCTCATAATCATTACTATCAACTGAATACCATACGCAAGTATCTACATCTTCGATCACCTTGAAGAATCCCGATACTTGTAACATCTGGTTCTCTACTTTACTCTTATACCTATAACTTCTCAAAACTCAGACCTTGTGTTTCTACGAAATACTTGTCTAAGAACTAGAGAAGTCATAAGTAAACAGAATATAATATGAGGACCAACCCCTCTGTCCTAATGGACACTGGACAATATACAATACTCTGTATAAGTCCCCTGCGTTTAATAATTCAAACCCTGTGTGTCGTAGGTTGAAAACTGTACTTATGGTTAAGAAGAATTACACCGCTGTTTAATGCTCCTTACCTAACCATCCACTGATATAGGTAAATGTTATGGACATAATTTCAAAAAGGTATATCTCACTCTATAAAAATAGACGTACAGATATATCAATTTAAAATTGGTGCATTTACAGCGGATATTCAAAACCAAATATTTACCGTCCGGCAAACAGCCAAGGCGATTTCCTCAAATATCACCAATTACAACGAATTCCGATATAATGAGGATGATCACCTAATTCCCAATAACTTACTCCCACTCATCATCTGTAAAACCATACAGATGTGAGAATCATACCTGGTAAATACATACCCTGGAGCAAGGACTAATTGGGAAATCAGTTTTCTTTTAACAAAACACAGTGAAACTGAAACATTAAAATGTTTCAATGGGGTATCCGGGTATTCCTAGTAATACCTCTTCCATTATCAGATTCACAACTGTAACCATATATTTCTTTGCCATCTCTCCAAATCCCTTTATATGTCTTTCGTCATTACCTTCTGTACACCCCTTTAGGCCAAATGGTTTTCTTCCTTCCCTACCGTTCGGCACCAGCCTATGGTTTGGAAGAAGACTATCCAATAAGCATAATGGGTGTACTATCCTAATCCTAGGAGCACTCGTAATGCGAGAGAAGGTGAAGATAAAAGACAACCAAATAAAACCTTATTCCTATTTCTCCTCAACCAGAATCCATCCCCGAACTGGAACAAGTTCCTTTCGAGTTCGTATATAACCATACGAAGGAGTATCCAATAAACTGTGGATCTTCGTAGTGATATGGAGTGTTCTGGAGAAATTCAAAGGTGATGTAGGATTGGCGAAGAAATACTTGGTTTGGTCGTGAATAGCAGTCGCAGTTTACTTTGCCCTCTTACTAATCCCTTTATTTGTCTTAACTTAATACCTTCTGTACACCACACTTAGGCTAATCGGCTTTCTTCATTCCATACCGTTCGGCACCAGCCTTAGGTTTGGAAGAAGACTATCCAATAGGCGTAACGGGTGTACTATCCCCTAATCCAAGGAGCACTCGCAACCTCAGAGAAGGTAAAAAGAAAAGACAACTGAATAGTCCTATTCGTTTTCTCCAGAACCGGAAACCATCCTCAAATAAATTCCTTCAAGTTCGTATATAACCATACGATGGTTTTATCCAATGGAAGTGGACGTTCGTAGTAATACGGGGTGTTCTGGAGAAAAGGGTAAAAGTAGGAGTGGCAATGAGGTATGCAACTCTAACAATCTAAAAGCCAGTGTTTAAGAAGGTTCAGTTAATCTTGGTCACCGAGTCATAGTCAAGGGTTGGGTCATGGTCGCTGCCAAAGAGAGAGAGAAAAGAAACACTCAGCATGCACTCTAACCTAGATCAGAATGGTTATCAATTTATCTAATCAGGAAACCTCCCACTGTACCGTCAAATTCTCCTCCAAACCTGAAAGAAGAATTAGTCGGGATCACCCGAGGAGTAAACCAACTCATCAGTGGGAATCGGGATCTAACTATCATCACATGATAACGTGACGGAATCCGCTCACGTTATCACACTCCAGAAGGTATGCGCATATCTGGCAAGTTTCAGTTTCTTTAAAAAATCCCCGTTGTGATTTTTGCCCCATGCTCTTATGACCTTGACGAAGGCCACATATCATAAGTCACATGTCAAGTTCTACCCGTCATTCTCCAGGTTAATTTGAACCCACCCGTATCTACCCTTGACTTTGGCCAACAAGGCAGTACGACTGTCCCAAACCAACGCATCTACCTATGCTGCATATGAATATCCAATAGCTACCAATCACTGTGCCTTGACTTTGGCCAACAAACACAGCTTGAATACTATTGACTATTCATATGAAATGACGGAGGGCTACGAATGGTTTTTGGCGAAAAACCTTTAACGTAATGAACTTGATATCGTTGAAGTAACCGGATAGCTTTATAAAAATATAGTGACGAAAACCTTTGCTAAAGAGGTCACTCCCGGTGAAGGGATCTCGGCTCTTTTCCCGTAGAATGAGGTGCAGGATATTCCAACTGAATACCACAATGCAAAGCAAAAGGCAATCGGCTATAGTGAAGTTATTACCCTGACGCAAACTTCTGTCCAAGGGGTCACTCCCGGTGAAGGGATCTCGGCCCTTGCCTCGTCGACTGAGGTGCTGGATATTCATAACCGAATACCACTGTGCAAAACAAAAGAGAACGTCCTTGCAATAACAGCTTTTTGAAAAGTTGTTCCAACAACATCAGAATAGATTTGTTTAGCTTACATTGATCCGAATTAATGCAGTCCCATCAATTGATCACACCAATAAAGAACGAAAATAATGATGTACGTATATGCCATCCGCATTCGCCACTGGGTCCCGTCATCACCCGTTAGGTTACTTAACTAACGACAGAGCGGGGACTGGACTAGCGCGGATGCAAAACATATACAACATCTACTAGTATATATATCAATATATAATATTCGCTCAAGGCGTGGTAAAATGCAACATCATAGAAATGTAATAAGCATCACAGAACAATACAGATATCTGGGATCCCCGGGTTTCATAGAGCCGCTACTGAAACCCGACGTTCCCCTGGTCGTGTGGATAGCATGTGCAATGAAATCCTAGACCTCTACGGGCGCGGCAAGTTACCCGCCAAAACCTGAAGCGAGGCAGCCCCCTTCAGCAACGTGAATGAACCACCCAGCATTTCACGGAATCCGGTAACTTAGGCACCCCTCCTTGGGTCAACCTGTACCCCCTACGAGTGCGGCGAATAGCCCGCCAATTCTAGAGTGAAGCCCCATCCGTCTCAAATCCATGAGATGCGGGCTCGTTGCCC
Source organism: Agapanthus africanus (assembly GCA_030015575.1). Classification (NCBI taxonomy): domain Eukaryota; kingdom Viridiplantae; phylum Streptophyta; class Magnoliopsida; order Asparagales; family Amaryllidaceae; genus Agapanthus; species Agapanthus africanus. The sequence continues at coordinate 820,496,258 of CM057338.1, read as the reverse complement.
TCTGGAACCCGGCTATCCGTGCACCCCACCTTGGGGTAATCCTAGTACAGAAAGTAAAATATACAATGGGTACATAGACCTCAGCCCGGTCGTGCCCAAAAAGAATAATATACAAACAGGCAGTAACGGCAGTCCACATGTCGGACGCTCGCCCCGCAATATCAAATGTACATAATAAACCAAACTGTACTACCATTGCATCCAGGCTATCCACCACGACAATCCGCAACATCACAGCATAACACAGAACATCAACGTGAATGTCACGTTCGCAAATCCGTCTAAAAGGGCTATAGCAGTTAGACAAAATTTACCGATCAAATGACATTCACGGTCGCAGATATAATGTAAATACTGTGAACTAACATATTTAAATTTTTCATCGACTAAATTTTCCGGAGTGGGCCCCAAGCACTACTGTAGCACTCAAAAACATCTGGGCCCAAAAAGAATATATCAGAAACCCTATTTCCATGTCATAGAGCCACTGTAAATATTTGATGCAGTGAAACTAAAATTCGGCGGCGGATCCGCGGTCAAAACGTGGTTTTGGCCGCTGATCCGCCGCGCTACAGTAACTTCAGCCTACCAAATTTTCACAGAATGCATAAAAAACCCTGCACGTATTTTTACAATATACCAAATAATTTTTAAAGCACTGGAAAAATTCGACAGAAACTTGACATGGAAAAGTGGTTTTTTTGAAAATCCGTTCGATCGAACTTGTAAACACATTAGAGCAAGCTAGACTAGGTTAATGGCGTGGCTCTGATACCATTGTAAGTGCACGGCGGCACCCCGGCCGTTATTCCGAGGCCAAAATGCGGAAACGAAACTTTTATGAAACTTGTAAACCGGCACCACCATGCACTAAAATCCCGGATCGGGCCATTAACCTACTCCTAACTAACAAGAGAAGGGGTAGAGAGATTTACCGAGCGATCCGTGTCCTTCGGTCTTCTCGTCGTCGTCCCGATCTCCCTGCGGAATCTCCGGTCTTCATCTCCTCGTCGGAAGGGCACCATATCGCCGGGTTCTTTTACGGGCTCCCACCTCTGGACCGAGGCAACTCGAGCACGAATTTGGCGAGTCGGCGTGCCCAAGGATACTGTAGGCTATACGTAGATCACCATGTCTCTAAAGGGGTATTAGAAGTTGCCTTTTGGGTGGAGGAATATGAACTTTTGTGATGAACTAGAGAACTTTTTCAAGACAAATGAGAGCAAAATCCTCTTCACAAATTTTGGACAGCCCCCTTACACTTGTGGTCGGCCATGCCTTGTGAAGAATGAGAGAGAGGAGAGGAAATCTCAAGGGGGGTGAGAAGCAATAATACAAGAGAGAGAGAAAGGTAATCATGAAGAACAATGATCACAACCAAATCCCCACTCCATCAACAAATCATATCCCATCACTATCAAGCAATGATGAACTAATGAAAGTCAAAAGATGGTAGAATCATCATGAAGCAACAATTTACAAAGACCACCCTCCACAATGCCAATTTGCACATTTGCAAATAAGCCCCCCTCCACCAATTTTCAGCCAAAGAAAGGAAACAAAGGAAAATGGCCGAAACGGAAAGCAAACTGGCAACTTAAAAAAACCGATCCCGTAATAAATTACAGGAAAACCCCGCGACTGTATATACATACCCGCATTTGTATTGCGACCGAATACAAATGCAATGAGACAAAATCTACACTGTACAATACTAGGATCCGGCTTAAACCAAAGCCCGCTAGTATTTTCCGTCCGATCATGATCCGTGCAATACCGCATGTATCTGATCGAACCCTGCCCTATCTCCATACGGCCTCTACAGCGTTTCGCCCGAAACTTGAGAATCGGTCTGTGGGGGACTCTAAAGACTCGTCAATACTTTGGTTGTGGATTTAACCACTAGCACGTCAGAGGTATTAGCCATACGTAACGGGTTACCGGGTATTGACCAAAAGGGACGTCGATGAGCGAACTCATCCTGACACCCTACTGAGCAGTGACAATATCTGTACAGTCCGGTCCGTTCGTCTATGAGCATCGCATGGCGGGCCTAGGGGTTGGTAAAAGTCAGACCCCTAAAAGCGGTACAAGTCGTGTCGGAGTGTAGCCCAGAACACCCTGAGATACTACTGGAATACCTACCAGTAAATCTCCTGCCTTGGACAAGGACTTCATGTAATGGCTCTCCTAGACACAACGCGACCTCACCCCCAATACCGGGAGAGACGAACCCCTGCAGATTGGCTCACTGCCTCCATGTGGCTCGGGACTGTACCCAACTAAAACCTGTTTGCACGACTCCTTTGAGCTGTTGTAGGGTAGTAATCAAAGTACAGTGGGAATTCACACGAGACAAATGACGATCTCAGGTCGATGAACTAACCTGTACACATGTCACCAGGGAACTGCTATCTGACGTCAGGTATAAGACCAACTAGCATGTTCCCGGCGAGTCCTGTCCGGTGCACCTGTATACATCTTAGGTGAACCAACTGACACCAGTGGCTTGTGAGACTGGCCACCGCCCCTCGTCGGGGTCTCGACTGTATACACTAGTCTACTCTGGAGTATCGATGCCCTGTCTCGAAAACTCCCACGACTAGGGACCTTTTAAGGATGTGCTTATAGACCCCAGCTCTCACGTATATGATCGCCCTCATAATGCTGGCAGTCAAGCAAGAATCCTAGGGGCTCTATCAACGTGCAATAGTGACCTGTAAGGTCACCTAAAGCAGTACACAATAATAAAGATAAACCAGATAGCATACTATCATCTTGAGTAAGACTGTTCTACCGATATAGGTCCTCCCTCAATCATTGCAATCACGTGCCTGTGATCCAATAATTGACTCTGATGGCACTATCTCCAAAACCACGGGCACTCCGCCTCGGAGACGCATCAAGCGTCGACCGTGTTGGATATATGTATGCCCTAGAGGCCATTATATGATAGTGGATGTATTTTTACATGTATATATATATATTCAGTGTACATTCTTGCTTGACATGATAGTATGCTATCCGGTTCTTCTTTATCTGACATGTTGATTTGATCATGCTTTTATTCATTTACACATGTTGATAAAGCCCTGAGGATATTGGCTTGACTACTGTGATTATGATAGAGATCATACTAGTGGGACATCTGTAGTTTATAAGCATATCCTAGAATGTCCCTAGTCGTAGGTATATCGAGACGGGGCATCGATACACCAGAGTAGACTAGCGTATATGATACTAGACCCATATGATGGGCGATGAATGTTCCTACATTCATCGATGTTTGACATCAAGATCGTATACGGGTGCTCAGTGGTGACTGGGTACACTGGACGGACTCGCCGAGAACTCCTATATGAAATTATATCTATCGTCGGATAGCAGTTCTCAGGTGACACTGGTGCAGGTTAGTCTGTAGACCCGAGATCGTCATAGAGTCTTGTGTGTTCTCCCATTATACTTTGATTATCACCCTACCACGGCTCTACCGAGTCGTGCAAACAGGTGGCCGTTGGGTACAGTCCCGAGACACACGAAGGCGATGAGCGATAGGAGGGGTTTCGTCTCTCCCGGTATTGGGAGTTGATGCTGTGCTGTGCTCGACTGGCTATATCAGTAAGTCCCTGGCCAGGGCTGTTGAGATTTACTGATAAGTGTTATCAGTAGTTTCTCGATCTGTTATAGACTATTCATCGGCACGACTTATTGAGTTATTGGGGTCGACGTTACCATCCCTAGACTCGATATGCTGCATATCTGACGAAGAGACCGGACTGTACGGTAGTGTTGCCGGTTGGCTCGACTGGAGTTGTAACAGGTTCGCTTGTTTTCTTATGATCGCTCAATACCCGGGTGGCCGTTACGTTTAGCTGACCGCTTGCGGCTTGGGGGTGCTTGATATGATCATCACTCACTGCCGATGTATTGACGAGTCTTAGAGTCCCACAATGGAGTTACCTAGTCCAGGCGAAACGTTGTGGTGCGCATATGCGATACGCGTGTGGACCCGGTTAAAATGCGCGTATGAGATACCGTATATTAATCGGGCGGCTTGCTTTTGGTCGGGTCGTATGTGATATGACCGGGTTGCTAAATCAAGTGTTGATTTATCATTAACCATTAGTTTCTCACTTGAAATCCTTTCATGTCTTTATGCATGCATGTATGCATTTATTCTCATTCATGCACATAGGATGTGCATGCACACATACATGCATACATAAAGGTTATCATGGTTGTTTATATAGTAGATGGTGGCAATATAAGACTCACACCTTTGTAAAATATTTATGGATATTATTTATTTGGAAAAAGAAAATTGAAATGGAAATTATTTCATGGTTTATTGCTTTGACCTTGCATTAACCCTTTCACTAACCATGATTTAATTTCTATGGTCATTTTTACTCCAAACAAAATATCTAAGATATTTTACAACCATGGTTAAAGATGAGAGAGTGAAAATATATATTTTCATTTTCTCATTTTTATTGATATGATGATCATTATCTTGAGCTCTTAGAAAGCCACCATCTTCTTCCTCCTTTCTCTTTTGCTCTCTAGATTTCTCAAGTGAGCAAAATACTTATCAAGTTAGGATTTTGAAGTGAGAAAACCAACCACAACACCATTCTACACCAGTCTTGCCCACTTGTGAAGAGTGTTAGCTTCCATTTCTTCTCTTGATCTTGTGAAGTTTCAAGCTTGGACAAAGAGGACTCCGGGTGGATCATCGTGGACCTAGAGGTTCTCAAGCGGACGTTTTCCAACCCTCAAGTAGCCAAGGAGTCTAGCGTAGGGAGCTACAAAGGTTGTACTCTCAAAACCCTAGTTTTATCTACTTGTGATGATGTGTATGTTTAGAAACCCTAATTTTCTAGTGATGATTCTTTGTATGTTCACTTAGCACCTAAAAAATTTGATTTTGAGACATGTGATGCTTCCAAACCCTTCATTAGGTGCTAGGTAAACCTAACATTGGTATCAGAGACGACCTAGAACTTTAGGCGACACTTTAGCGATGTTAAAACTCCGATCGAACCAAAATACGGACTTTTTGAACCCTCTCTGGACATTTTTTCAAAACTGGTTATTTTCAGAATTAAAAATACGTAAAAAATTCAGCAGGCAAATCTAAGCAGTACTGTAAAAAACGAACCAATGAACAGTACATACCACCGTGGAACCGCGGCCATAGCTTGTTTGGGCCGCGGCTCCACGGCCGTACAGAGGAATCATTGGCTCGTGTTTGTACAGTAGTGTTCCTACCTGCTTGTATACATTTTTGGGTATGTTTAATCTGATTCAAGTCTTGAATGTTCTGGGGATGGTTTTGGATTCGGTGTTTCGATCGGAATTTTAATTTCGTGCCTTTTTTCGGGTAATTAAGAAAGTATTAAAATGTTCGAACGAGTATCATTAACTCACTTTTTCACGGGGTTTAAATCTTTCAGAAATACGTGCAAGTTTTGTGGTGGACCCTCTAGAAGACAACAAACCTTAACTCGATTATATGACCGTCTTGAACTGCCTTTTGAACCTTAGGGTTTGAGGAAGTACAGCGTGCCACATGTGAAGCGTTGGCTTGACCCTTCTACGGCTGGACCGCTACTACTGTGACACATTCCGGGTTTTTTGAACTCCACTCAAGTGTTGAGCTTTATGAAATTTTGGGTATTTGATCATTCGTTCGAAAACTTTAATACTGTCTGTTTATCTGGAATGTGATACAATATGTGGAATTCATATAGTTAGGCATGAAATACGAAGTATATGATATTTCGCATTTACGATGTCTAAAGAGAATGCGGATTCCAAATATTGTAGTTTTACACTTTCTTTTCTGTGACTGTAAGTGTAGTATGTCATTTATCGCCGGTTTCGTTGCTATACATCAAAGACAATCGGGGTACGCATACTTACTTACGTTGATGATATATGATATTATGTGTTGCTGAGATATGATGTGCAGGATTGTCGCGATTGAATAGCCCGGGGGTTTTATGTGAGATGAGAGTTTTATTTTCATTCATGTATAATTCAAATGTAATGTAATATTCTTTTATTTGGGGCACTTCCGGCTTGAGGTTGATGTCACCAGTGTTGTATATTATTTACTTTTCCGCATTAGGATAGACCCAAGGAGGGGAGCACAAGTGACCGGGTTCTGGGGTTCAGTGGGAGGCCATCTCGAGGAGTCGAGACCGGGTCTCCTAAACTCCAGGATTGTAGGGTCGCTTGCCGCTCTCGTAGGGGTCTAGGGGTGTGGGCTTGGCTATTCATCGCGACTGTGGAATCCATATTTTCTATTGTTGGCTAAATACTAAATACGGACGTCCTAGTATATCCCACATTATATCTATGTTTCTGCTGCCTGTGTTCTGTGATCTCTGAGACGAATGATATATTATATATGAAATATATAGTAGACGTTGCTTATGTTTTACACCCGTGCTAGTCCCGTCCCGGTATGCCGTTAGTTAAGTAACCTAACGGTGCATAACGGAACATTGCGGCGAATGCGGATGGCATAAGTGTACGTTGTATTTTCGTTTCTTTTCTGTGATTGGCTTAAGGACTTAAATGATGGGACTACATTAATATGATTAATGTAAAGAAAATAAACCTAAAAAGATGTTGTAGAATCGGATTTGAAAACCACTCGGCTCTTTATGAAAAAGCTATATTTCAAAACTGTGGAGCACAAGCCACTCCTTTTTGAAAACCATTTGATTCTACGACGATATCAAGTTCAAAGCGTTAAAGATTTTCTTAAAAATCATCCGCAACCCTCCGTCATTTTAGGAAGTAGAGTACTTAGTATTCGTGCTACGTTTGTTGAATTTAGTTAAGGCGTAGTGTACGGTAGCTAAGTGATGTCTTCCTACACTGCATATGATGCAGATTAATTAGGACATTCATGCGACTTTGTTGACCATAGTTAACGGTCATATGGGTGGGTCTAATTAATTAAGAAATGACGGGTAGAACTTGACTGGTACTTATGATTTGTTGACCATAGTTAAGGTTATAAGTACTAGGGGTAAAAACCGCATCAGGAATTTCAAGTGTTGAGATTTGCAATGAGATTGCATACCTTCCATATGATGGTTGGATCCTGATCCCACTGTGGGCAATAGTTGCTCCCAGGAGTGTTTTGCAGTTTACAATTAGCTAACTCATTAGGTGTCTAGAAAGGTGTTAACGGGGCAACGCCTCTGGGAAAACGAGGTTTACTTTAATTAGGTCCGTGCGAAAGCACGGCGAACCTCCCTCAAGTACCGACACTGGCCTGGCTGAACGGTTAGCGAAGTTGTAGACTGTAATTAATCCTGGCTAGTTTTCTTTTTAAGGTTTGATAGAAAAACTTGATTAAAGCAGTGGGAAACATCGATTAGACAAGATAATAACCAATCTGATCTTTGCAAGAGCTTTCGCTGAGTGTATTCTTTTCTCTCTCTTAATGGCAGATACCAATGACTGGACTCAAGCTTCTACTAGATAAAAATAAACTGAATGGGACCAATTATAAAGACTGGCTAAGGAATCTGAAAATTGCCTTGACTTATGATAAAGTATCATATGTCCTCACGGCTTCAGCCCCGCCCGTCCCAGGTCTAAAATCCTCAGTTGCGGACATTGAAGTCCGTAAGACATGGGATGCTGACTGTGCCACGGCCAAATGCCTCGCGCTTGCATCGATAGACAACATACATCAAAAGCAGCACGAGAATATGGACATTCAAACCATATTCCTCCATACAAAGGAGTTGTATGGAGAGCAATCCCGAGTATTACGATACGAAATATCAAAGAAATTGTTTCAGATGCGAATGGCCCCTGGCACACCGGTAGGTGACCATGTTCTGAAGATGATAGCTCTCATAAAAGAGCTTGAGGACCTTGGATGGACGATGGATAATGAACAATATACGGATATTATTCTGCAGTCCCTCCCCTCCACTTTTGCTCAATTCATAGTTAACTTCAACATCCACAACATGGAGAGGGAACTACCTGAACTCCTTAATATGTTAAGGAGTGCAGAGAGCACACTGAAATCAGTGAAAACTCCCGTTATGACTGTTGGAAAATCTTCCTCTTCTCGCCCAAAGGCTAAGGCCAAGGGAAAGAAAAAGAAGAAGCCCACCAATCCTAAGGGTGGAGTTAAAAAGGTTAAGGGGAAGGAAAAGTCCAAAGATGGAGAATCGGGGAAAGGTGAATGTTTTCATTGCCACAAAATAGGACATTGGAAGCGCAACTGTACGGAGTACTTAAATCTCAAGAAGAAGCATGGGGATGCTTCCGCTTCAGGTGTGTTTGTGACAGAAAACTGTTTTTCAATAAACTCTGCTTCCTGGGTGTTAGATACCGGTTCAGGTTCTCACATTTGCAATTCTATGCAGGGGCTGAGAAATAGCAAGGTTTTGAAGACAGGTGACCATACTCTCCGCGTTAGAAATGGTTCCAATGTACACACAGTCGCAGTAGGAGAGTATCACTTGGGGTTGCCATCTGGGTGTATATTGGTTTTGAACCCATGTTATTTTGTACCAAGTATGCTTTGTAATATAATATCTGTTTCTTTGTTAGACAATGAAGGATATAATTTTGTATTGCAGAACAATATTATGAACATTCACCTGAATCAAATGTTGGTTGGGTATGGTACGCTTAATAACGGGATATACGTCCTAAATCAACACACAGTTTTCAGCATACAACACACTAATAAAAGAAAACATTCAGAAATAAATGAAGCTTTTCTTTGGCACTGTAGACTTGGTCATATTAACAAAACAAGACTAAACAAGTTACACAAAGATGGATATTTAAACCCTTTTGAATATAAATCTTATGCGACTTGCCAGTCTTGTATCAAGGGTAAAATGACCAAAACTCCGTTTACCGGACACGGAGAAAGAGCTACTGAGCTCCTAGGTCTCATACATAGTGATGTATGTGGGCCAATGTCTACACAGGCTAGAGGCGGTTTTTCATACTTCATTACGTTCACTGACGATTTCTCAAGATTCGGTCATGTATTTTTATTAAAGCACAAGTCTGAAGCTTTCAAGAAATTCACTGAATATAAACAAGAAGTAGAAAAACAAACCGGCTTGAGTATCAAGATGCTTCGATCAGATCGAGGTGGAGAGTATCTTAGTACAGAATTTGCGAACTTCCTAAGAGAATGGGATTCTCTCTCAGCTCACTCCTCCTTACACACCACAGCACAACGGTGTGTCTGAACGACGGAATCGGACCCTATTAGATATGGTCCGTTCCATGATGAGTGATGCTGAGTTACCTGTCTCATTTTGGGGGCATGCATTGGAGACTGCGGCGTTTCTTTTGAACAGGGTTCCAACCAAAACCGTGTCTACCACGCCATATGAGATATGGCATGGGAAGAGACCATCTCTTAAGAGAATTAAGATTTGGGGTTGCCCGGCCTATGTTAAAAAGCAGAATCCGGACAAACTCGAGACACGGTCGGTCATGTGTAACTTTGTGGGATATCCAAGGAACTCTTATGGATATCTATTCTACCACAAGGAGGAACAAAAGGTGTTTGTTTCTCAGTATGCCACATTCTTAGAAAAAGAGTTTTTCACAGATAAAGATGATGGCAAGATGGTGGATCTAGAAGAAGTTCTATAGACACAAACTACAAATGATGACTTGGTTGAACCGGCTGTTGCAATAGAAACTGAGGAACCTCGGCCACTCCGTAGGTCTGGTAGGACTTCTCGTCCACCGGAGAGGTACTACGGTTTCCTCATTGATGGTGACAGAGAAGACTGCATCACGGAGGATGATGATCCTACCAGTTTTCAGCAAGCTATCATGAGTGGAGACTCTGTGAAGCGGCTGGATGCCATGAGATCCGAAATGGAGTCTATGTACACCAACAAAGTATGGACTTTGGACGTTGTACCCCCTAGGGTAAAACCTGTGGGGTGCAAATGGATCTTTAAAAGAAAGATTGGTGTAGATGGGCAGGTAGAGACCTATAAGGCAAGACTTGTGGCGAAGGGTTTCGTCAAAGACCAGATTTGGACTATGACGAGACTTTTTCGCCCGTAGCCATGCTTAAATCCATTCGGATCCTACTTGCTATTGCTGCTCACTACGACTATGAAATCTGGCAGATGGACGTTAAAACGGCATTTCTAAATGGAGATTTAGAAGAACGCGTTTATATGGATCAGCCGGAGGGCTTCATTGACAGTGAGAGCAGCGGGAAAGCATGCAGATTGCTTAAATCCATATATGGGTTAAAGCAGGCATCACGGAGTTGGAACATCTGTTTCAATGATGTTATCAAAGAGTTTGATTTCATCAAAAATCCAGATGAACCTTGTGTTTATAAGAAGGCTGTAGGGAGAGCTGTCACATTCCTCGTATTGTACGTGGACGGCATTCTTCTGATAGGAAATGATATTCCTATGCTGTAGTCGGTCAAATCTTTCTTATCACTAAGGTTCTCCATGAAAGACCTGGGTGATGCCACATACATTCTAGGCATAAGGATCTATAGGGATAGATCCAAGAGATTATTGGGATTGTCCCAAACCAGGTACATCAACACCATCCTAAAAAGGTTTAGTATGGAAGACTCCAAGCGGGATGCCTTACCCGCTTGCCATGGGGTCACTCTCTCTAAGGACTCTTACCCAAAGACCGATGAAGAGAGAGCTCGCATGAGCATTATATCCTATGCTTCAGCAGTAGGATCTATAATGTATGCGATGTTATGTACACGCTCAGATGTAGCTTATGCACTTAGTGTTGTAAGCAGGTATCAATCCAACCCAGGAGAGAATCACTGGATAGCTGTGAAGAACATTCTTAAGTACTTGTGAAGGACTAAAGAATTGTTCTTGGTATATGGTAATGGAGATCTCCAAATGGAGGCCTTTACCGATTCGAGCTTCCAGAGCGATAAGGACGACAGCAAATCTATCTCAGGGTTTGTATTTACCCTCAATGGAGGGGCGGTAAGTTGGAAGAGTTCCAAACAGGATACCGTTGCAGACTCTACGATAGAGGCTGAGTATATTGCTGCAAATGATGCCGCCAAGGAAGCCGTCTGGATGAGCAAGTTCGTCTCGGAGCTAGGAGTAGTTCTAACTATTATTGATCCAATACCATTGTATTGTGATAATAATGGGGTTATGGCGTTAGCCAAGGAGCCCAGGTCCCATCAGCGATCCAGATACATCCTGAGGTGCTTTCATTTGATCCGGGAGATTGTTGATCGCCGCGAGATCAAGATTAAGAGAGTAGACACAAAGAATAACGCCGCGGATCCACTCACCAAGGCCCTCTCTCAGCCGCAGCATGATTGACTTTTTGAGCTGTTGGGTATCAGATACGCCAATAACTGGCCTTAGTGCAAGTGGGAGATTGTTGGATATATGTATGCCCTAGAGGCCATTATATGATAGTGGATGTATTTTTACATGTATATATATATATTCAGTGTACATTCTTGCTCGACATGATAGTATGCTATCTGGTTCTTCTTTATCTGACATGTTGATTTGATCATGCTTTTATTCATTCACACATGTTGATAAAGCCCTGAGGATATTGGCTTGACTACTGTGATTATGATAGAGATCATACTAGTAGGACATCTGTAGTTTATAAGCATATCCTAGAATGTCCCTAGTCGTAGGTATATCGAGACGGGGCATCGATACACCAGAGTAGACTAGCGTATATGATACTAGACCCATATGATGGGCGATGAATGTTTCCACATTCATCGATGTTTGACATCGAGATCGTATACGGGTGCTCAGTGGTGACTGGGTACACTGGACGGACTCGCCGAGAACTCCTATAAGGAATTATATCTATCGTCGGATAGCAGTTCTCAGGTGACACTGGTGCAGGTTAGTCTGTAGACCCGAGATCGTCATAGAGTCTTGTGTGTTCTCCCACTGTACTTTGATTACCACCCTACCACGGCTCTACTGAGTCGTGCAAACAGGTGGCCGTTGGGTACAGTCCCGAGACACACGAAGGCGATGGGCGATAGGAGGGGTTTCGCCTCTCCCGGTATTGGGAGTTGATGCTGTGCTGTGCTCGACTGGCTATATCAGTAAGTCCGTGGCCAGGGCTGTTGAGATTTACTGATAAGTGTTATAAGTAGTTTCTCGATTTGTTATAGACCATTCATCGGCACGACTTATTGAGTTATTGGGGTTGATGTTACCATCCCTAGACTCGATATGCAGCATATCTGACGAAGAGACCGGACTGTACGGTAGTGTTGCCGGTTGGCTCGACGGGAGTTGTAACAGGTTCGCTTGTTTTCTTCTGATCGCTCAATACCCGTGTGGCCGTTACGTTTAGCTGACCGCTTGCGGCTTGGGGGTGCTTGATATGATCATCACCCACTGCCGGCGTATTGACGAGTCTTAGAGTCCCACAATGGAGTTATCTAGTCCAGGCGAAACGTTGTGGTGCGCATATGCGATATGCGCGTGGACCCAGTTAAAATGCGCGTATGAGATACCGTATATTAATCGGGCGGCTTGCTTTTGGTCGGGTCGTATGTGATATGACCGGATTGCTAAATCAAGTGTTGATTTATCATTAACCATTAGTTTCTCACTTGAAATCCTTTCATGTCTTTATGCATGCATGTATGCATTTATTCTCATTCATGCACATAGGATGTCCATGCACACATACATGCATATATAAAGGTTATCATGGTTGTTTATATTGTAGATGGTGGCAATATAAGACTCACACCTTTGTAAAATATTTATGGATATTATTTATTTGGAAAAAGAAAATTGAAATGGAAATTGTTTCATGGTTTATTGCTTTGACCTTGCATTAACCCTTTCACTAACCATGATTTAATTTCTATGGTCATTTTTACTCCAAACAAAATATCTAAGATATTTTACAACCATGGTTAAAGATGAGAGAGTGAAAATATATATTTTCATTTTCTCATTTTTATTGATATGATGATCATTATCTTGAGATCTTAGAAAGCCACCATCTTCTTCCTCCTTTCTCATTTGCTCTCTAGATTTCTCAAGTGAGCAAAATACTTATCAAGTTAGGATTTTGAAGTGAGAAAACCAACCACAACACCATTCTACACCAGTCTTGCCCACTTGTGAAGAGTGTTAGCTTCCATTTCTTCTCTTGATCTTGTAAAGTTTCAAGCTTGGACAAAGAGAACTCCGGGTGGATCATCGTAGACCTAGAGGTTCTCAAGCGGACGTTTTCCAACCCTCAAGTAGCCAAGGAGTCTAGCGTAGGGAGCTACAAAGGTTGTACTCTCAAAACCCTAGCTTTATCTACTTGTGATGATGTGTATGTTTAGAAACCCAATTTTCTAGTGATGATTCTTTGTATGTTCACTTAGCACCTAAAAAATTTGATTTTGAGACATGTGATGCTTCCAAACCCTTCATTAGGTGCTAGGTAAACCTAACAGACCGTCCATGTCACAAAAAGGGCAGTGCAGGCTTCCCATAAATCGGGAACCAAATCGCTCCGGATCAGAGCATCGACCGTCCATGTCGCAAAAAGGGCAGTGCAGGCTTCCCACAAATCGGGAACCAAATCGCTCCGGATCAGAGCGTCGACCGTCCATGTCGCAAAAAGGGCAGTGCAGGCTTCCCACAAATCGGGAACCAAATCGCTCCGGATCAGAGCGTCGACCGTCCATGTCGTAAAAAGGGCAGTGCAGGCTTCCTACAAAGCAGGAACCAGATCACTCTGGGCCAGGGAAACGTCTACCACGGACACTCCGTCTCGGAGACGTGTCAAGGGTCGACCATCCATGTCGCAAAAAGGGCAGTGTAGGCTTCCCATAAATCGGGAACCAAATCGCTCTGGATCAGAGCGTCGACCGTCCATGTTGCAAAAAGGGAAGTGCAGGCTTCCTACAAAGCAGGAACCAAATTGCTCTGGATCAGAGCGTCGATCGTCCATGTCGCAAAAAGGGCAGTGCAGGCTTCCTACAAAGCAGGAACCAAATCCCTCCGGGCCAAGGGAAACGTCTACCACGGACACTCCGTCTCGGAGACGCGTCAAGCGTCGACCGTCCATGTCGCAAAAAGGCAGTGCAGGCTTCCCACAAATCGGGAACCAAATCGCTCCGGATCAGAGCGTCGACCGTCCATGTCGTAAAAAGGGCAGTGCAGGCTTCCTACAAAGCAGGAACCAAATCGCTCCGGGCCAGGGAAACGTCTACCACAGACACTCCGTCTCGGAGACGCGTCAAGCATCGACCGTCCATGTCATAAAAAGGGCAGTGCATCCCAAAAAGTGGGAACCAAAGCAGGTCGCCTCCACCCAAAAGAAGATCCATCAATTTCATGCACATGACTCACATATGTGGTGTGCATTTATTGATGGGGGGGCACTTTGTTGAAGTTGAAAATTGCACCCTGGTTGACCAAGTCCAAGTCAAAGTCAAAGTCAGCCCCAAGCCAGGTGGGCCCAAGCCCAGATCAAGTAGGCTCATGCCCGAGTCGAGCCCGAACATAAAGCGGCCGACCCTCCCCATGCCAAAATAAAAAATCATGTAACAAATAATTTTCATGTAATTTTTTGTGCATAAATGTATGCAAAATGGGCATAAAGCCAATATTTTGTAAGCCCATGGCTTATGTGCAAAAAAGAAATGGCACATGAGCCATGGGATGGGCAAAATGCCATTTTGTAGAGCCCAATGGGCTATATGTAAATATGTAAGCCTATAAAAGGCAACATGATGATGAATAAAAAAAGATATACTCTTTCATTCCCCCAAAAACTAGGGTTCTTGCCTCTTTCCCCTTTCTAAAGGTTTTAAACCTTCTCCTTTCTTTTGAATTAAATCAAGAGTTTTACTCTTCCTTTTCCAAAACTAAATAGTTTTTTCACCATAAAACCCACAAAGGGGAACTCAGATCTGCCATCATATCTCAGAAAGGAGAGATTTTTAAAATCTCATATTTCTTGATCTTCAAAATCCGGCCAACAAAGGAAGAAGAAGGAGACCCATCTCCAGAAACCACACTTTGGGGAAGAACTAGGGCTCAAGGGAGAACCCCCTTCATCAGCTTCAAAACATCCTAGGAGTTTAACTCCTCATACACACACACACACACACAAAATAATAAGTGCTCATTTCTGTAGGGTTCCTAGGCACTCTAGTGGAGTCTCACAAGTGATCAAACATGCACAAATCAAATTTTACGGGTGCCTACAAACCCTAATACGGATCGTTTACTAGATATCTAGGCGAAACAAGCATGTAATCGAATTTTATGCTAAGGGAAAGGGGCTACAACCTTTGTAGATCCGTTCCACCACCTCCTAAGCTCCGTGAAGAAGTCCTCTCCGCTGTACAAATCCGATCTTGGACCCTCGCGTTAGCTTCATCGGAGAATGGGCGGGCTTGATCGTCGGTTCGATGCCGAAGATGATCTACGTCGAGGCATCGCAAGAACAAGCTCCAACTTCACCAAGCTTTGAAAACTTGTGAAGTAAACACCCTATACAACTTGGCAAGAGGTAGAGGATGAAGAAATAGGAAGTGGGTAGACTTTAGATTTGGATTTCTCACACTTTTTCATCAAACACCATTGATGTAGCAAGCTTTTTCTTTTGTTGAAGAAGAAGAAGATGATGAAAAAAAAAGATGATAAGTGTTATGAAAATGATAAATAAATCAATACTTATCATTTACTAACCCTTGGTTAGTTGTAGAGAATGGACCATGGTTAACTAGAATGGTTAGGGTTAAGGATGAGACAAGAATGGTGACTAAGTCAAAGTTTCAAGAAACTTCAACTACAAACAAAACTAGCAACCATTCTTTTTCTCTTTACCTTTTTCTTTTTCCAAAATAAACAAAAGAATAAATAAATGAATAAGTAAATAAAAAGAAAACCCTAATCATAAACCTAACCATGGTCTAATTCTTTACACTAACCCTAGCTTGCATGTATCATCAAACATGATACAATCATGTGCACAAAATATATCACATATAGAATGTGCACAAACCAAGTGAGTAAATCCATTTAAAGTGAACCAATACTAGTTAATGCAAAGTAATATATCAAATATATAATTATACATTCAATCATTAAATCAACACTTGATCCAATGATCCGGTCATATCGCATATAACCGGCTAGTATCCAATGTATCGGCTTATCGAATCAATCCTTGATTCGATAACTAGGTTATATCGCATACAACCATTCGACACACATTCATCGCGAGAATGAAATACGGTATCACATACACGCATTATTCTCGGTCCCGCACATATCTCATATGCGCTCCTATTTCGTTTCGCTTGAGCCAGGAAACCTCTGTGTAGGACTCTAAAGACTCGTCAATACGCCGGCAGCGGATGATGATCATATCAAACACCCACAAGCCGCAAGCGGTCTGCTAAACATAACGGCCACCCGGGTATTGAGCGATCAGAAGATCGACGAGCAAGCCCGCTCACACTCCTGCGAATCCAACCAGTAACACTTACCGTACAGTCCGGACTGTTCGTCTGATATGTCGCATATCTCGCCTAGGGGTGGTAAACGTCAGACCCCAATAGCTCGATAAGTCATGCCGACGTGAGGTCCATAACATTCGTGAAACTACTGATAACTCTTACCAGTATATCACTACAACCCTGGCCAGGGATTTCCTGTTATGGCCAGTCGAGCATAGCACAACATCAACCCCCAATACCGGGAGAGACGAATCCCCTCCTATCGCTCATTGCCTCCATGTGAATCGGGACTGTACCCAAAAACCACCTGTTTGCACGACTCAGTAGAGCCGTGGTAGGGTGGAAATCAAAGCACAGTGGGAGACACACAAGACTCTATGACGATCTCGGGTCAACAGACTAAGCTGTACCAGTGTCACCAGAGAACTGCCATCTGACGTGAGGTATAATACCATCTGGGAGTTCTCAGCGAGTCCGTTCAGTGTACCCAGTCTCCACTGAGCACCCGCATACCATCTCCGATGTCAAACACCAATGGATATGGGATCATCCATCGCCCATCGCATGGGTCGAGAAGATATACGCTAGTCTACTCTGGAATATCGATGCCCCGTCTCGATATTCCCTCGACTAGGAACAATGAAGGATGTACTCATTGACTACCCAGGCCCCATTAGTATGATCTGCATCATAGTCCTGGAAGTCGAGTACACATCCTAAGGGCTTTATCAACATGTAATCAGAGAGACAGAAAGTATACATGTTAAGATAAAGAGCAACCAGATAGCGTACTATCATGTCGAGCAAGAAAGTCCTACCTATATATGTCCCAGCATCCACTACAATATACATCCAATGTACAGTAATGGCCTCTAGGGCATACATATAACTAACAATTTCTGGGAGTACAACTTCCATTGCAGGGACCAAATCCCTTTTGCCGCCCTTGCGCTCAAAGCGCTAGCGCCCGAGCGCCCACGTGCTGACACGTGGGGCGCTAGCGCTTAAAGCGGTAGCGCCCAAAGTGCTCGCGCCCGAGCGCCCACGTGCTGACACGAGCGCCCACGTGCTGACACGTGGGGCGCTAGCGCTCTTGCGCTCAGAGCGCTAGCGCCCAAAGCGCTAGCGCCCGAGCACCCACGTGCCTGGCACGTGGGGCGCTAGCGCTCAAAGCGCTAGCGCTCTAGCGCCCTTGCGCTCAATGCGCTAGCGTCCAAAGCGCTGGCGCTTTTTTCCACGCATCCTTTGGATGCCCTTTGCCTTTATATATATATATGTATATATACATATACACATACTCCACACTAAAAATACCTCCCCCGTTAAAAAAATTTCTAATGAGGCGCTGTCCCGCACCCCGTAAGGGGGCTGCTAGCCCCCTTGACCCCCAGCCCGCTATCCGGGTAGCGGGACCCCCGTAAAAACTCTGCGGGGCCCCCGATATATCCAAAACCCCTTCAAAACACAACACTGCACATTGAGTTCGCATGACCAGTTTAACCCGTTAATCGGAGGTTCTCTCGCTCCAAAAGGCGAGGGGTAATTAACGGCAGCTTAGTCCGCGGCTGCCGGAGATTCGGATCCCCATAATCAATAAAACCCGGCCTACCAAGGGCAGGGGAAATCTGTAGTATGCCTGATAAGCGCGCGCGTATTCCCATCTCAATGGGGTGACGAAAAACACCCTATACCCCCCATGGGGCCACCGAGCAGCTTCCCACTCACGCTAGGCACAAATGCGGCGAACAGCGCTCCGCCCGTCACCCGCAGAGGATCCGAGACCCCGGTGAGAGGCATCAAGTCTATACAGGTCTAAATGATCCCCCTCGACTTCGGGGCCCATGGGGATACCTCCTTGGCAGCGCTTGGCATGCTCATCGGCAAGTGATCGAAATCAACTCGACGGACGATCGCTAAACAGACGGTCAACCTGACATGAAAACACAACGGTGCAAGCAGGGATATCTTACGAGCATTCACCACAAACAGATGATAGAGCACGAATCGATGAAACCAAAGAAAAATTTTATTACTACCAAAGACAAAGGCTTTACAAAGGGTAATTTTTGGGCTCCCCAGCCTTATAAAATTCCAAAAACAAAGAAATAAAAAGAGGTAGATGGGGGCTCTAGACCTCGGGGCCAGGTGCGACCTCGGGATCCTCGACATCCACCACATGACACGTGGGGTCCTCGGCGGTTTCCTCGTCAGGAACCTCTTCCCCCTGCTCATCGGCGTCCGCCAGGGGGAATTCAGCCCAGAGATCTCCGTTGGCAAACTCCGGCATCCGGGCCTTAACGGCATCGAGGGCCTCGTGCCTGATGCGGGTCGTAGCCACGTCCAGGTCATCATAGAAGTCCTTCGACTTCTTATAGCTCTCCACCGCTTTCGCCGCCTTCAGGTCGGCCGACTTGGCCGCCTCGGCCGCCGCCCCAAGCTCCTTCCGAAGGGTCTTCACCGTCCTCTTCAGGTTGCCGGCAAGCACCTGAGCATCCCCGAGCTTGGCCTCGGCAGTCACGGCAGCCTCGCGGTACCGGGCTACCTCCCATTTCCCGACCTCCACCTCACCTTCCAAGGCGGCAACCCTCACCGTCACCGCCTCCAGCTCCCTCCTGGAGCTCTCTTCCAGCGAGGCGAGCCGACCCGCAGCCTCCAGCGCCGGGGCTACCACCTCGGCTTCCATATGCAAGGTGAGGGCAACGTGCTGGAAAACCTGGGAGATAAGAAAGAGATTAGAAAGATGAGGGAGGCACCGAATCTCACAATGAACCAAACACTTACCTGCACGGACTCCTGGGCGATGGATGCCAGCTGAGCCCTGAAGGTTGCCCCGGGAACTCTACCCCCGGCCGAGGCCTCTATCTCATGCAGAAGGCTATCCGCAACGGATAGCCCTGATGGCACCGCGAACCGGAGGCTCCCTTCCTCCACCATGATCGGTGAGGACCGTCCCCGGGAAGGTCTCTGGGAGCTCCTCTTGAGCGGCTCCGAGGGAGAGCCGATTTCCTCCTCAGAGACCGGGTTCTCCAGAACCAGGGCCCGCTTTCGGCCCGACACTCTGCTGGGACCCGGGGCGGGATCCACCCTCGAACGCTCACGGGACACCACCACCGGAGCAGTAGGAGCCGGGGCGGGCTTCGCGTGAGAAGAGCTGGCACCCCTAGCCTTCGTAACCTTTCTCGGCTGGCGCATGGAGGCTTTAAGCGAGTCGAAGTCAATGGATCCTGCACAAAACAAATACCCAACAAGTCAGCGACACGAGCAAAACACAAGCCAAAAAGCAAGCCTAACTTACCGATGAACTCAACGGGGCTGAGCCCGGCCCAACTCAGGACCCTCTCAGACAGCAGCACGTCAGGTCGGGGGATGGGCTCCCACAACGCCACTCTCACCGCGGCGGGGTCATTGGACTGGTTCCCCGGCAAACATTTCTCCCATGACCACTTGGTAGGCACGGGTCAGTCCTCGCCCTCGGGAGGGGAAACGAAGAAAAATTTCTTCTTCCAATCATGAATAGAAGAGGGCAAGGCTACGACCCCGGTCCTTGCAGTGCCCCCCGGCCACTTTCTGAAAGAAAGATAGACCCATCTCGGGTCGCTCGCTCGATCACCAAGGTGACTTTTGAAGACGGGAGAAGAATCGAGAAGGGAGAGGCTGAAGGGAACCGCCTGTAACTTCAGGCGGATCAAGAACCCGAGGAGGATCATCCATGAGTTCGGCATTAACTGGCCGAGGGCCAAACCGAAAAAATTCAGCACTGCGACGACCTCAGGAGAGAAGGGCAGGCGCATTCCTCCCCAAAAAGCTTCCTGATACAAGGCGATCTCCCTGCCCTGTACTTGATCCGCCCTCTCTCCCTCCTTGGACAGTCGGAGCATGTAACACGAGGGGATGTGGAAGCGAACCCAAGCATTGGCGAGCTCATCCTCATGCCTCACCCAACACGAGGAGTCGGGGGTCGCATCTGCCGTCTCCTCCCTGGAGGCTGCCCCTGTCGCACGATCCCGGGGAGAGGATCCGACCCCTGCTCCCCGGGGGGACTCAGACACAACTAAGGGTCCCTAGAACCTACTTCTACAACATCTACTGACTCTACAAAGGAAGACATCTAACCTTGGAAAAGGGAATCCTTGGGAACCGAAAGCGAGAGAAAGAAGACGAGCGCCGAGCAACCAGGACTTAGAAGAGGGAAATATGAAGGAGTAGGGGCCCAAGGACGGGCCCCACCCCTGTTTATTGCTGCAAGCGACCTCATCCAATGACGCTCGTCATCTCCCGCCAAAACGACTCCTCGCGTCCGGCGGTTCCGATCGCTCCATGTGTCGATCCTGAGCTGGACCGCATCCTATCAGACGCTGCAGGCCTGCATACGTCGCGTTGGCCAGTCGACTCTTGACACGTGGACCGTCGCTTCAGTGGAAGAATGCACGAACCGGCGCACCTTCCTTAAATGCAGAGATCTCGCCCTGATTCGCTAGCAGAAAAGACAACTGACAGCCCGAGGACTCGTCCCGACGAAGCCTTAGGAAGGAGCTCACCTCGGGAGGCCCGGCAGTCCACTCCTGACCCGACCCGCCAGCTGGTCGGGACAAGAGTGGGGGGCTAATGATGATGCTTAATATTGGCGATGTGAGATCAGGACACGTGGCGGATGACATGTCCTAAGACCCAAAAGAAAGGGCTCACAGAGGCCGACCGGGCCACCCTTGTACCCGACCTGCGAGCACAAGCTGGCCCTCCTCGGGGTCCCCTACAAATTTTCCTCCCCGGCCCCTCAGCTCGCCCCGAGTTGCCACAGAACCAAGACTCCTCAGCCCTCTTGCTCGGTTCCGAGCTTCTCAGCCGAGGCCGTCTTCCTCGGTCCCTCCGACTGACCAACTCCACCACTCATAGGCGTAACCGCCGCTCCGCAAATCTCGCCACGCTCAGATTCTCCGCCAGCAACGTCCCACGTTCCACGCCATCACGATCCCTATTAATGGGCGATCCTCTCTTTACGCGGGCGTGACGTCAGGAGCATAACTGCCGGCGAGATTCTCGTGTCTGCTGCTGCGTGCTCCCGCCGCTATATAAACCCCCATCATAGAGGGGTCAAGTAAGCCATTCTTGATTCCACTTAGCCGTTACTCTGCTCGTATCTAGTACTAACTTGATCGTCGGAGGGTTCTCGGTGGTACCAAACCATCCCGGGACTTCTTTGCAGGTACTCGGTGCTAAACTCCTCAAATCACCAATCTCTTCAAAACCTATTGAGACCCACACGCAACAGAAGATCACCGCCGAAATCCACCGGGAGATCAACGGAAGATAACATCTGACGGAGACCCGAAAAGGACCTCCATCACCAAGACTTTTTACAACAGGCTGAAATCCTAAACCTTTATAATTTGTGAATGACTTAAATAACCCTATATCACTAGGTTTTACAATTCACGATTATAGCAATCTCAATTTACACCAAGTTTGACAATCCTAACGATCTCAAAAAAATAATCAAAAACTTAGAATCAAGAAGATGGTGGATTATATTTTGGAAAATAGAAAAATTTAAAATCAAATCGAAGAGGTTTTCCAAAAAAACTTAACACAACTTTAAAATCGATATCTTCTTCAATGATTTAACAATCTTTCTTTTCTAAAATATTTAGAAAAGTCTAAAGGCGTAGAAAAAATATTTCTCTCCGAAAAAGAATAGCAAAGACTTAGAGAGTATTGAGAGATAGAGTTTTCACGAATTTTAGAAAATCAGAAAACCAAAGATTTTAAAGCAAGAATTCGTTAAAAATCAAATGAAACTTTGTCTTATTTATAGAAAATATTTTGGGGCAGTTAAAATAATTCCCCATAAATTATAAGATATTTTCTAGCCATTATAAAAACGTTTCAAAACAGAAATTCCCACCAAATTTGAATTTTGAAAATTTGCATAATAGACGTATGTACAGACGTCTATTTTCCAGAAATAAACGTCTATATGTCTGATATTCAGACATAGTTTTTCAGAAATCATTTAAGAAAAAATTTAGGTATTAGGAATTTGTTTTGGGATTAGATTGAAATTTTTTATTCTAACTTTTTGAGATCGACTTGACACTAAATTCAAAAAATAAAATGAAAAAGTCTTAGACGTTTTGAATAGCTTGAACGATCCTTAATTTCGACTTTCTCGTATATTCGGTTGAAATCTATATTAAGTGCGATTGAGTCAATTTGATACTCCATTTGATGTCAGTTAATTCCAATATTTGTCCTGATACTTGAATAACTCTATTGTATAGCACTTTGATGTTGTAAGTTAATGTTGCGCACCCCACGGGTTCGCGGGGAAGCGGAATACGCAAAAAATGATTTTTACGGGCTTCGCAACACCAATTTGAACTCCAGGATCGATACTAAACCCTAACTAGCTAAATTGTATGAGGTTAACTACTTGGATAGAAAGTTATACCTCACAGAACCATGTCCTTCGGGTCTTCTTGTTGTCCTCCTTCTCATCATAGGCTAGTCGGATCGTACACAGATCGGGCCTCATCGTCGGTCCTCTCATGTCAAAGACGATCCGCCCGAGAGTCTATAGTCCAAGCTCTAACCTCAAATCCGAGGTAACTAAGGCACCTAGTTCGCTAAACTAGATATCTTAGATGATGTAGAGAGTGTAGATGGATTAGTTTGTCTCTAAATACCTTAGGTTTCTTAACACGTGAGACATGAAGGTTATGAGGAAGAAGAAGGGGAGTATGAGGAAAAGAGAGTGAAGTAAGAACATTAGAATGAGATGGCTAGTTTGTGATGAATAATGAACCATACCAATAATGCGAAGCAAAATATCAAGCATGGTTCAATAAATATCTGATGAGTCACCCTCATGAGTCACCCCAAGAGCCATGCCTCATTTAATGTAAATCTCCACCTCATTTCCTCCACCTCATTTATCTTTTAATCAAAAGATTAAATACAAAATGAGGTGTCTTCTTCTAGAAACAATCTTGAGTAAATTACAAGAATGCCCGTCATTCGTATATACATATTTGTATCCGTATTCCGAAAAATACGAATACAAAGAGATGAAAATAATCCATCAATATAATACTAGGATCCGGTTTAAACCAAAGCCCACTAGTATTATCCGCCCGAACATCATACGTGCACAAGTACACGTATGTGATCGAAGCCCTGCCGTAAAACCATACGGCCTCTACATCTTTTGCCCGATACAGGAAAACCCTCTGTGTGGGACTCTAAAGACTTGACACTAGCTGACAGTGGATTTAACCACAAGCCGTCAGCGGTACTAGCTGCACATAACGGCTACCTAGGTATCTATCGATAAGAAGGCCGATGAGAAAACTCATCAGAACTCCTACTGATCCTATCTGTGACAATCTTCGTACATTCCGGTCTGTTTGCTTAAGAGTATCGCATATCGGGTCTAGGGGGCGGTAATCGTCAGACCCCTAATAGTGCAATAAGTTGTGTCGGAGTGTAGCCCAAAATACCCTGAGAAACTACTGGAGTATCTACCAGTAAATCTTGCTTGCCCTGGCCAGGAACTTTGTGTAATGGATTTCCGAATACAGCGCAATATCAACCCCCAATACCGGGAGAGACGAATCCTATCTAACCACCACTGCCTCCAAGTGCTTCGGGACTGCACCCAACTACTACTTGTCACGCCCCGCTTCCTGGTGTACGGGCAGAGGACACGACGAGACCGCTACGTATTTACTCTGAAGTAAATACGCTAAGCGTATCTAAGCAATATAAATAAAAATGCACAAGAGACAAAAGATATAATTGAACAACAACTTTATTTATTCATATTCTTTTTACAATGCATGGAAAAGTAAATACATCTGAATGAAAGCAATGCCTAAACAGTGGCATAACAGAAATGGAAAGTAATGAAATAGGTACAAGTGTCTACAGCTCAGGGTCTTCGGTGTACTACTCATGGGTCTGCTTCGAATGCTCCTGAATGGTCTTGTGCTCTAGTGCTTCCGATCCACCTGACAACATTCCAAAGAAGAAAGAGAAGGAATGTCGTCAGCGAACAATCGCTCGGTAAGTCCTAAACATAAGGGAGAAGTAGAATAGACAGAGAGAGAGAGAGAGTGTAACTTTTAAAGTGGTATTATATTTTTATAATGTTGTATTTAGTGTTAACGCTGTTGTTTGTAGCTTGGTACAGAAGGATGCCAGTGTGTACGAGAGGAGTCTCACTTGCCCCGGAGACTAAGGTATCAGGAACTCAAGGAACCGTTCATGCCACGGTACAACAAAAAGAGAATATAGGTTAGATGTCTTATGCTTACAGTCTCGTGCCACTTCTAACACCTTCCGTACCAATCTATACCTTAAAACCCGCGATGTCTTATTTGTATTGTTTGTATTGTATCGCAACTTGTATTGTCTTGTAATATAGATTGTATAATTGGATGACTTACCGAAACCATGATATCAGTAAATGAATGTAACTGGATAATCATGGATGTAATGGAGAATCATGTAAATGGAAGTATATCCATGGTTCGGTTCAGTCAATACAGATTGAATATATTGAATATATGGATTCATGGACATACTGAAATAGTTTAAACAGATGGATTCATGTTGAATTGTTATATTGTAGATTGTACTTGAATCATATTCATGTCAGGTTATTTATAATGAAACTCGGCCTGAGTCAGAATAATTAGAAAAGAAAATTGAAATCCTGAATTAGGTTTTGATGTTATCGGTAACCGCTGCACATAGGCGGCAGGATTTGTGTCTTTTTCAAAGACGATTACCGTGTTGATAACACCGTTGTTAAGTTGTCTACCTTAAATAGGCAAGCACCCACTTCTCCGGTTCCCTGAGGCTCAAGAGATTGGTCCCGCTTAAACCTATATTTACTAGGGTCCTTATTGTAATTTATAAAACTTGAGGAGGTTTTATGTAAAAATAATTTTGTATAATTTACAAAATACACCTCAAATATTTAATTATTGTCTTTAGAGTTTTCATAGTTGTGGATTTTATATTTGTGACATTTCTAGTGAATAAACCTATTTTTCATAATATAGGGTATTTAATTGTAATATTGAACTTGTATAGAATATCATGGTATTTGCATGTAAAGTGATCCTTTTGATTTAGAAAAGTTGGAATATTTATATTATATCAAAAATAGGTATTTTGATAATACATACATACATACATATATACATACATACATACATATATATATATATATAAATAATTTTATTATTTTCTAGAAATCTCATTTTCTTAAGGTATTTGTATTTCAAATCTTTCGAGACCAAATGCTCCTTGCGGAGGTCTACATCTCGTACTACTAAGCCCAGAGATGTACGATAATCCGTACCATCCCAGTTGGGTTCCCCAAAATGGATTGTAGCGGCGCTTTGCAAAGATTTGTAAAAATACGTAATCTTGTAGAAAACGGTTTTAATAGTAAATGGTATTTATATGTAAAGTTTCGTTTTCCCGTATTCTGTGTTCCCGAAAGGTATTATGCTATGTTGCATATGAGCGTTGTGAGGAGGTAGGTCATTACCTCATGATCTAATTAAAGGTATAGCAAAATTAATGAAGTTTTAAAGTCGGAACTAAACTAAATGGTATTTTACTGAAAAAGAGCGGTAAAAGTTACAAAATAAATTGTTTTGCTATGAAACTTGTTCAACATATTTTGTTAATGATTAATAGTCAAGATATAAGAGTTTAGTATGGTTGTGTTAAGGAAAATTGAACTTTATAAAGAAAACTGAATCGGAAGTCGGATTTAACTCCTCTTCCGTCGGGTTTTAGTAAAACAAGTTTTAAGGATAGATTAAAGAAGAGGGAGGTGGGACTTATGGGTTTAGATTCAAGAGAAGAGGGAGAGGAAGATGTAGGAGGCGCCGGTATGTTGTTTCGTCGCCAAGATCTCCTCGGATCGTCGTCGGAAAATCGCCGGAGCTTTGCCCTTTACTAACTCCAATTGCATACTAAAATTCTATAGAGTTTTCTTGAGAGTTTGGACAGAATTGTGAGTGAGGGGTGTGTGTTTAGGGGTGTGTGTTTAGGGGTAAAACTAGAATTAGGGTAGGTGAAAGGTTGTATTAAAAATATATTAAAAATTGTATTAAAAATATGGTTTAATAGGGTTTTAAAGAGTTCTGTTCATGTGTAGAAAATTTAAAGTATACAGGAGTTTCTAGAAGGCAAAGAGGCACAAGTTTCATGAAGGGTCAACTCGGATTCAACTGAGTCAACCCGGCTTCGTCGGCCGAGACGGCCGAGTCGGCCGCCCGAGTTGGGCCGGGGCTCGCCGTCAAAGGTCCGTCATCATCTGGTTAGTATAGTGGGGTAGTTTGTTTTTAGTGTGACCTTTGATTTTACAGGTTTAGCACGTGTAGACTCTTGGGATTCTAAAAATTTAAAAAGAAATCAATATTAAAATAATGTGAGGGATGGGATTTGAATTCTGGTGCTTTGGTTCAGCAGTGCAAGGTCTTACCAATGAGCTACAAGCTCTTGCTTGCTATTAAAAAGCAAAACAAATTTATAACTTGTGCTCAGGCAAAAGTACTCCTTTCTGTATTTTTGAAAAAATTGTATAGAAAGTTGTACAGGAAGTTTAGGGTCGTTACATTCTAACCTCCTTATAAAAATTTCTTCCTCGAAATTTGTAAAAGGAAAGTGTAACAGATTCAAGGAAAGTTTGGTGACTGTATTAAAATATGTGAAAGAACGAAAGAATGCGATGGTTTTGGTAAGATTGTAAAAGAGGTGAGAAAATTTTGGATTAGGACATATTCAAAAATATATGAAACTAGAAGATTCAAGGAATATGAATTGTATAGAATGTTTTAGTTGCCGGTTCTTGTGTCATATTGCTTAGGTTGTTCACGCAAAACAGAACTGCATGGTAGTGTTCCATACAGCTTTGACCTGCATGGGCCACCAACAAAACCTGTCACGCCCCACTTCCCGGTGTACGGGCAGAGGACGCGACGAGGCCGCTACGTATTTACTCTGAAGTAAATACGCTAAGCGTATCTAAGCAATATAAATAAAAATGCACAAGAGACAAAAGATATAATTGAACAACAACTTTATTTATTCACATTCTTTTTACAATGCATGAAAAAGTAAATACATCTGAATGAAAGCAATGCCTAAACAGTGGCATAACAGAAATGGAAAGTAATGAAATAGGTACAAGTAGCTACAGCTCCGGGTCTTCGGTGTATTGCTCAAGGGTCTGCTCCGAATGCTCCTGAATGGTCTCATGCTCTATTGCTTCCGATCCACCTGACAACATTCCAAAGAAAAAGAGAAGGAATGTCGTCAGCGAACAATCGCTCGGTAAGTCCTAAAGATAAGGAAGAAGTAGAATATATATATATATATATATATATATATATATATATATAGAGTAACTTTTAAAGTGGTATTATATTTTTATAATGTTGTATTTAGTGTTAACGCTGTTGTTTGTAGCTTGGTACAGAAGGATGCTAGTGTATACGAGAGGAGTCTCACTTGCCCCGGAGACTAAAGTATCAGTAACTCAAGAAACCGTTCATGCCATGGTACAACAGCAAAAGAATATAGGTTAGGTGCCTTATGGTTACAGTCTCGTGCCACTTCTAACACCTTCCGTACCAATCTACCCCTTAAACCATGCGATATCTTGTTTGTATTGTTTGTATTATATCGCAACTTGTATTGTCTTATAATATAGATTGCATAATTGGATGACTTGCCGAATCCATGATATCAGTAAATTGATGTAACTGGATAATCATGGATGTAAATGAAGAATCATGTAAATGGAAGTATATCCATGATTCGGTTCAGTCAATACAGATTGAATATATTGAATATATAGATTCATGGACAGATTGAAATAGTTTGAACAGATGGATTCATATTGAATTGTTATATTGTAGATTGTACTTGAATCATATTCAAGTCAGGTTATTTATAACGAGACTCAGTCTGAGTCAGAACAATTAGAAAAGAAAATTGAAATCCTGAATTAGGTTTTGAAGTTATCGGTAATCGCTGCAAATGGGCGGCAGAATTTGTGTCTTTTTCAAAGACGATTACAAAGTGTTGATAACACCGTTGTTAAGTTGTCTACCTTAAATAGGTAAGCACCCACTTCTCCGGCTCCCTGAGTTTCAAGAGATTGGTCCCGCTTAAACCTATATTTACTAGGGTTCTTATTGTAATTTATAAAACTTGAGGGGGTTTTATGTAAAAATAATTTTGTATAATTTACAAAATACATCTCAATTATTTAATTATTGTCTTTAGAGTTTTCATAGTTGTGGATTTTATATTTTTGATATTTCTAGTGAATAAACCTATTTTTCATAATATAGGGTATTTAATTGTAATATTGAACCTGTATGGAATTTCATGGTATTTTCATATAAAGTAATCCTTTTGATTTAGAAAAGTTGGAATATTTATATTATATCAAGAATAGGTATTTTGATAATACATACACACACACATATATATATATATATATATATATATATATATTTATAAAAATAATTTTATTATTGTCTAGAAATCTCATTTTCTTAAGGTATTTGTATTTCAAATCTTTCGAGACCGAATGCTCCTTGTGAAGGTCTGTATCTCGCACTACTAAGCCCAGGGATATGCGATGATCCGCACCATCCCAGTCGGGTTCCTCAAAATGGGTTGTAGCGGCGCTTTACAAAGATTTGTAAAAATATGTAATCTTGTAGAAAACGGTTTTTATAAATTTAAGGTAGTTTTATGTAAAACGGTATGAACAACCTTGTAGCTCATTAGTTAATTCCTTATATTGTTATTTCATAGGTCACATGTTCAAATCCCCTTTCTTACAACTATTTATATTTATAAAAATAATTTTATTATTTTCTAGAAATCTCATTTTCTTAAGGTATTTGTATTTCAAATCTTTCGAGACCGAATGCTCCTTGCGGAGGTCTACATCTCGCACTACTAAGCCCAGGGATGTGCGATAATCCGCACCATCCCAGTCGGCTTTCCCAAAATGGATTGTAGCGGCGCTTTGCAAAGATTTATAAAAATACGTATTTTTATAGAAAACGGTTTTAATAGTAAATGGTATTAATATGTAAAGTTTCATTTTCCCGTATTTTATGTTCCCTATAGGTATTATGCTATGTTGCATATGAGTGTTGTGAGGAGGTAGGTCATTACCTCGTGATCTAATTAAAGGTATAGCAAGATTAATGATGTTTTAAAGTAGAAACTAAACTACATGGTAATTTATTGAAAAAGAGCGGTAAAAGTTACAAAATGAAATTTTTTGCTATGAAAGTTGTTCAACATGTTTTGTTAATGATTAATAGTCAAGATGTAAGAGTTTAGTATGGTTATGTTAAGGAAAATTGAACTTTATAACGAAAACCGAATCGGAAGTCAGATTTAACTCCGCTTCCGTCGGGTTTTAGTAAAAGAAGTTTTAAGGATAGATAAAAGAAGAGGGAGGTGGGACTTACGGGTTTAGATTCAAGAGAAGAGGGAGAGGAAGATGTAGGAGGTTCTGGTGCGTCGTTTCGTCGCCGGGAGCTCCTTGGATTGTCGTCGGAAAATCGCCGGAGCTTCGCCCTTTGCTAACTTTGGATTGTCGTCGGAAAATCGCCGGAGCTTCACCCTTTGCTAACTCCAATTGCACACTAAAATTCTATAGAGTTTTCTTAAGAGTTTGGACAGAATTGTGAGTGAGGGGTGTGTGTTTAGGTGTGGTATTTATAGGGTAAAACTAGGGTTAGAGTAAGTGAAAGGTTGTATTAAAAATGTATTAAAAATTGTATTAAAAATATGGTTTAATGGGGTTTTAACGTGTTCTGTTCATGTGCAAGAAATTTAAAGTATACAGGAGTTTTCAGAAGACAAAGAGGCACAAGTTTCATGAAGGGTCAACTCGGATTCAGCCGAGTCAACCCGGCCTCGCCGGCCGAGTCGACCGAGTTGCCGGCCCGAGTCGGACGAGTCAGGCCGGGGCTCGCCGTCGAAGGTCCGTCGTCGTCTGGTTAGCACAGTGGGGTAGTTTGTTTTTAGTGCGACCTTTGGTTTTACGGGTTTAGCACGTGTATACTCTTGGGATTCTAAAAATTTAAAAAGAAATCAATATTAAAAATAATGTGGGAGATGGGATTTGAATTCTAGTGCTTTGGTTCAGCAGTGCAAGGTCTTACCAATAAGCTACAAGCTCTTGCTTGCTATTAAAAAGCAAAACAAATTTATAACTTGTGCTCAGGCAAAAGTATTTCTTTCTGTATTTTTGAAAAAATTGTACAGAAAGTTATACAGGAAGTTTAGGGTTGTTACACTACCTGTTTGCACGACTCCTTTGAGCCGTGGTAGGGTAGTAATCTAAGAACAGTGGGAACACACTCGAGGCGAAGTAGCAGTGTCAAGTCAACGGACTAAGCTGTACTCATGTCACCTGGGAACTGCTACCCGACGATAGGTATAATACCCACCAGCAGCTCCCTACGAGTCCAGTCTAGTGTACTCATAACCCAATAATCACCTGCATACTATCTCCAGTACGATGTACTAATGGCTGTGCGACAGACCATCTCCCATGCAGGGATGAGAAGCGTATACACTAGTCTACTCTGGAGTATCGATGCCCCGTCTCGATAATCCTATGAGTAGGGACCTGTATAAGGATGTGCTTATAGACTACCCAGCCACCACTAGTGTGACTGCCATCACAACGCTGGTAGTCAAGCAAAGATTCTAAGGGCTCTACCAATATGTATAAGCGATATGCTAAAAGAAACACATGCACATATTGAGGTAGAAACAAACCAGGTAGCATACTACCATTTCGAGCAAGACTGTTATTATATCTGTGTATATCCAAAGCTTCCAATATGTAATATACAAACCAGTATGATACAATAATGGCCTCTAGGGCATATATCACTAACAATCTTCTACTTGCACTAAGGCCATGTATTAGCGTAATGCAGACCTATCATCTCGAATAGCCTCTCGAACTGTGTCTGAGGGATGGACTTTGTGAGTGGATCGCAATGTTGTTCTCTGTATCTACTCTCCTCACCTCGATCTCCCGGCAATCAACGATCTCCCTGATCAGGTAGTGCCGCCTCAAGATATGTCTGGACTTCTGATGAGACCTGGGTTCCTTCGCTAAAGCTATAACGCCGTTGTTGTCACAATACAGAGGTATTGAATCTATAATGGACGGAACCACCTGAAGTTCTGTTAGGAACTTCCTCATCCAGACTGCTTCTTTCGCGGCGTCACAAGCAGCGATATACTCCACTTCCATCGTCAAATCAGCAACGGTGTCCTTCTTGGAGCTCTTCCAACAGATCGCCCTTCCATTGAGGGTAAAGACATAACCCGACATGGACTTGGAGCCATCCTTGTCACTCTGGAAGCTGGAGTCAGCAAAGGCCTCGATCAGGAGGTCTTTTCCACCATACACCAAGAATATCTCCTTAGTCCTTCTCAGGTACTTGAGAATGTTCTTTACTGCTATCCAGTGGTTCTCCCCTCGGTTTGACTAATACTGGCTTACCACGCTAAGTGCGTAAGCAACATCTGTTCTGGTATACAACATCACATATATTATAGAGCCTACCGCAGAAGCGTAGGGTATAATAGACATGCGATCTCTCTCCAAATCAGTCTTGGAAGACATCTCTTTGGAGAGGGTGATTCCGTGAAAAGCCGGTAGACTACCGTGCTTTGAATCTTCCATACTAAATCTCTTTATTATGGTGTCGATATACCTGAACTGCGAAAGTCCCAACATTCTCTTAGATCTATCACGACAGATCTGGATCCCCAGAATGTAGGAGGCATCATCCAGGTCTTTCATGAAGAACCTCTGTGACTAGAATCCTTTGACTGATTGTAGCATAAGAATGTTATTTCCTATCAAGAGAATGTCATCCACGTACATGATGAAGAATACCACAGTTCTCGCTAAAATCTTACTATAAATGCATGATTCATCTGGATTTTTGATAAAGTTGAATTCTTTGACCGTCTCATCAAAACAAATATTCCAACTTCGCGATACTTTCTTTAATTCATAAATGGATTTAAGCAACTTGCACACTTTCCTGCTGCTCCCCCTCTGAATGAAACCCTCTGGCTGATCCATATAGACGCACTCTTCCAAATTACTATTTAAAAAAGCGGTCTTTACGTCCATCTGCCAAATCTCATAATCGTGGAAGGCAGCAATGGTAAGAAGGATCCGAATGGATTTGAGCATAACCACTGGAGAAAAGGTTTCATCATAATCCAAACCAGGTTTTTGACAAAAACCTTTTGCAACAAGTCTAGCCTTATAGGTTTCAACTTGTCCATCTACATCAATCTTATTTCTGAAGATCCATTTGCAGCCTACGGGTTTTACCCCATTTGGAGCAATGTCCAAAGTCTAAACTTTGTTGGTGTACATGGACTCCATCTCGGTCCGCATTGCGTCCAGCCATTTTACCGAGTCACCGCTCTGAATGGTTTGCTGGAAGCTAGTTGGCTTATCATTGTCAATGATGCAATCCTCTCTATCCCTATTTATGAGAAAACCATAGTATCTCTCGGGCGGATGAGACTGCCTACTAGTCCTGTGGAGTGGCACGGGGATGTCCTCTTCTTTTGAAATATCTGGTTCTACCATGTTTTCAGTAATAGCTTGTGGTTCTGTAATTTCTTCTAGTTCTATTGCGCTCCTACTAGTTTCTTTTTCCAAAAATTGATTTTTCAAAAAGTGGGAATGACGAGAAACAAAAACCTTTTGTTCCTCTGCGTAATAGAAAAGATACCCCCTGGAGTTCTTTGGGTATCCCACAAACTTACACAGTACTGAGCATGCCTCGAGCTTGTCCGCATACTGCTTTTTGACAAAAGCTGGACATACCCATATTTTCAGATACTGAAAATAGGGTTTCTTTCTACTCCACATCTAATATGGTGTGGTAGGCACAGTCTTGGTAGGAACCTTGTTCAAAAGATATGAAGCCGATTCTAGTGCATAACCCCTGAAGGATTGCCGTAACTCAGCGTTACTCATCATAGAACGTACCATATCCAATAGGGTTCTGTTCCACCTTTCCGATACACTGTTGTGTTAAGGTGTGTATGGAGGAGTAAGCTGAGAGAGAATTCCATTCTCTTTTAAGTAATGCAGGAACTCGGCACTTAAGTATTCACCACCTCGATCAGATCTAAGTGTCCTGATACTTTTGCCTGTTTGTTTTTCCACTTCATTCTTATATTCCCAGAATTTCTCAATGGCCTCGGATTTATGTTTCATCAAGAAGACATGTCGATACCTAGAGAAATCATCTGTAAAAGTAATGAAATAGGAATAACCACTTCGTGCATGTGTAGACATTGGACCACACACGTCGCTGTGTATGAGTCCCAAGAGCTCGCTCGCTCTTACTCCGTGTCCAGTGAACAGAGTCTTTGTCATCTTTCCTATGAGACAAGATTGACAAGTTGCATAAGACTGATATTCGAACGGATCCAAATATCCCTCTCTATGTAACTTCGTTAACCGTGTTTCATTGATGTGACCCAGTCTACAATGCCACAAGAAAGCCTGATTTAATTCGGGAGACTTTATTTTAAGTATGTTCTAGACATTGAAAACCTGAGCTTGATTTAACACGTATATACCGTCCTCTAGTGTACCCGACCCAATCAAACCATGATTAAGGTGGATGTGGACCAGATCGCCTACAAATGTAAAATCATATCCTTATTTAGAAAGTAAAGATATAGATATAATATTATAAGCTAGACTAGGTACACACAAATAGTTACGTAAAATCAATATCTGCCCACTTGTCATATTTCCCTACGGATACAGCGTTCACGCTCATTCCGTTAGCAACCCTAAGAGTCATATCACCTGCCCTGATAACTCTACGGTTTCTCAAAGCCTGTAATGAATTACGGATATAAGATCCTGATCTGGTATCTAGTACTCAGGAAGTAGAGTTAATTAACATATAGTTTTCAATCACAAACACACTTGAAGTCGAAGCCACAACGTGCTTCGGATCCTGGATTCTGGCTTTCCAAGCCTTGTATTCTTTCTGCCAATGCCCTTTCTCGTAACAATAGGAACAACTCTCATTCCCTACTGTTAGCTCCAAAACTTTTGCCCTGTCCTTTCCTTCTACCTTACCGACACCGCCTATTGGCTTGGTGGAGGCCTTCTTCTTTTCTCTCTTGGCTTTCGCCTTAGATCTAGAAAAGGAAGATTCCCGAATAAGCAGAGTGGGTGTCTCCCTGGATTCCTTCAGGGCGTAAGTAGAAGGGAGTGACTGTAGAATCAAGTTAGTACATAACTCGTTCTCCAACGTGGTCCTCAGGTCCGTGAGCTCTTTAATATAACTGATCATTATAGAGACGTGGTCCCCTACAGATGACCAGACAGCTAACCTCGCTTGAAGCAATTCTTTCGAGTTCTCATATCTTACGATACGAGATTGCTCTCCATATAAATCTTTGTTATGGAGGAAGATAGAAGCTAAGTCCATCATCTTGTGCTGCCTCTGGTGTGATACACACTACATGGGTGTATGAGACTTACACCATGCTTATCATAATTGTGAGGATTATTTATTTTAAGTAAATCCAAAATTAGATGGAAATTAGTCACATGCATGAAGCTTGTGGAAGCTTGTAGATACATTGACTTAGTCTACTAATTTTGTTCTACCTAATGTAGGGTTACTAGGCACTCTAACAAGGTTCTACAAAGCATCAAACATGCCCGATTAAAATTTTAGCTGTGCCTAACAACCCTAAACAAGATCTTTGCTAGAAAATAGGGTTTCACATGCAAGAAAATAGCATCTATGACTAAGTGAATACGAAATACAACCTTTGTAGATCGGTCCTTCACTTCATTAGCTCCTTGTTGAAGTCCCTTCGCTGCGATCGTGGTTCTCCCGGTCTCTTGCATGGCTTCACGAGGCGAAAGAAGCATCCTTGCTTGAAGTCTTCGAGGCCGAAGATGATCTACGTCGAGGGAATATCAACTCAAGCTACTACTTCACTAACTAGAGAATTAGTGAAGCAAACACCCTATACTAAAGTGCTAGTCTAGTAGAGGATGGAGAAATAGGAAGTGGGTTCTCTTTAGAATTTTATTTCTCACAATCTTTTGCTCTCTTTTTAAAACCCTAGCAAGCTTTTTCTTTTTGCTCAAAAAAAAAGAAGATGAACAAAAGAAAAAGATGAGGATAATCATCAAGTGAGTGAGTATCATATACTAACTCATGTAGAGACATAACCATAGCTAATCCAAAATGGTTAGGTTAATAAAAATCTAAAGTAAAACAAAGTTAGTGGACTTTGTCAAAGCATCCACAAGCTTCTACAAGCTTCATGCTTTTGACCTAAGCTCCACTAATTTGTAATTACCCTAAATAAATATAAACTACCATTTAAAAATAGAATGGTGTATGTCTTGCACATCCATATATGATGTATCATCAACCATGATAAAAAGAAAACGCATTTTAATATATATCACATATATATTAAATTTGTGCACATGTGAGAAAAATCCTTAAGTGAACAAGTGTTAGTTAATGTAAACTAGTATATCTAATATACAATTATACACTAAATTATTAAATCAACACTTGACTTAATAATCCGGTCATATCTAATATAGCCGACTAACATCCATTGTATCGACTTATCGAATCAACACTTGATTCGATAACCCGGCTATATTATATATAACCGACCGATACAAAAAGTCGCGAGAATAGAATACGGTATCACATACACGCATTATTCTCGGTCCCGCACATATCACATACGCGCTCCTACTTCGTTTTGCCTGAGCCAGTAAAACCTCTATGTAGGACTCTAAAGACTCGTCAATACGCCGACAGTAGGTGATGATCACATCAAGCACCCATAAGCCGTCAGCGGTACTAGCTGGACATAACGGCTACCTGGGCATTGAGCGATCAGAAGATCAGCAAGCAAGCCTACTCTAACTCCTGTAAAAGCCTGCCGGTAACACTTCCCGTATAGTCCGGTCTCCTCGTCTGATATGTCGCATATCAAGTCTAGGGGTGGTAATCGTCAGACCCCAATAATCGATAAGTCGTGCCGATGTGAGGCTCATAACGGGTCGAGAAACTACTGGTAACACTTACCAGTAAATTTCTAAATCAGCCCTGGCCAAGGACTTCCCTGTTATGGCCAATCGAGCACAGCGCAACATCAACTCCCAATACCGGGAGAGACGAAACCCTTCCTATCGCTCATCGCCTTCATGTGACTCGGGACTGTACCCAAAAACCACCATTTTGCACGCCCTCTTAGACGTGGTAAGGTGGAAATCAAAGCACAGTGGGAATCACACAAGACTCTATGACGATCTCGGGTCTACAAACTAACCTGCACAAGTGTCACCAGAGAACTGCCATCTAACGTGAGGTATAATACCATCTGGGAGTTCTCAGCGAGTCCGTCCAGTGTACCCAGTCTCCACTGAGCACCCATATACCATCTCTGATGTCAAACACCAATGGATATGGGATCATCCATCGCCCATCTCATAGGTCGAGAAGCGTATACGCTAGTCTACTCTGGTATATCGATGCCCTGTCTCGATACACCCACGACTAGGAACATTATAGGATGTACTTATGGACTACCATGGCCCCACTAGTATGATCTTCATCATAGTCCAGGTAGTCAAGTACACATTCTAAGGGCTTTACCAACATGTAACCATAAGACAGTATCAAGAGACAAGTATACATGTTAAGTTAAAGAGCAACCAGATAGCATACTATCATATCAAGCAAGAAAGTCCTCTCTATATATGTCCAAGCATCCAATATAATATACATCATCTGTACAATTCTAGCCTCTAGGGCATACATACAACTAACAATTTCCTACTTGCACTAGGGCCAGCTGCTGTAGTATCACATACCTAGCATCCCGAAGAGTCTCTCAAACTGTATCTGGGGAATGGCCTTCGTGAGTGGATCCGCAGTGTTGTTCTTCGTGTCAACCCTCCTGACCTCGATCTCCCGGCGATCAACTATCTCCCGGATCAGGTGATACCGCCTCAGAATATGCCTGGATCGCTGATGGGACCTGGGTTCCTTGGCCAAAGCCACCGCTCCATTGTTATCGCAATACAAAGGTATTGGATGCACAATGGATGGAACCACTCCAAGTTCAGTAATGAACTTCTTGATCCGATAGCCTCTTTGGCAGCATCGTTGGCAGCGATGTATTCAGCCTCCATCGTCGAGTCTGCCATGGTTTCCTGCTTGGAACTCTTCCAGCTAACTGCCCCTCCGTAAAGGGTAAAGATAAATCCCGAGTACGACTTAGAGTCGTCCTTATCACTCTGGAAGCTCGAATCGGTAAAGGACTCCACTTGGAGTTCTCCATTACTATACACCAAGAGCATCTCTTTAGTCCTTCGCAAGTACTTGAGAATGCTCTTCACAGCTATCCAGTGACTCTCTCCAGGATCAGTTTGATACCTACTCACTACACTTAGTGAGTATGCTACATCGGGTCTGGTACATAGCATCGCGTACATGATAGAGCCTACAACCGAAGCATAGGGTATCCCTTACATGCGAGCTCTCTCCAAATCAGTCTTGGGAGACATCTCTTTGGAGAGAGTGAGTCCAGAGATCGTGGGTAAGTTTCCACGCTTGGATTCTTCCATACTAAACCTCTTTAGTATGGTGTCAATGTATATAGATTGGGACAATCCCAATATCCTTTTAGATCTATCTCTATAGATCATAATTCCCAGTATGCAGGAGGCATCACCTAGATCTTTCATTGAGAATCTTTGTGATAAGAAGAGCTTGACCGATTGCAGCATAGGAATATCATTTCCTATCAAGAGTATGTCGTCCACGTACAATACGAGGAAGACAACCTTACTCTCTGCCACCTTCTTGTAGATATAAGGTTCATCTATGTTTTTGACGAAATCAAACTCTTTGATAACGACGTCAAAGCGGATGTTCCAACTCCACGATGCTTGCTTTAATCCATAAATGGATTTAAGCAGCTTGCACACCTTCCCGCTGCTCCCACTATCTACGAAGCCCTCCGGCTGAGTCATGTACACGCACTCTTCTAAATCACCGTTTAGAAAGGCGGTCTTAACATCCATTTGCTAGATTTCGTAGTCATGATATGCAGCGATGGCAAGCATGATCCGGATGGATTTAAGCATAGCCACTGGAGAAAAGGTTTCGTCATAGTCCACACCTGGTCTTTGACGAAAACCCTTTGCAACAAGTCTAGCTTTGAAAGTCTCCACTTTCCTATCTACACCAAGTTTTTTTCTTGAAGATCCACTTGCTCCCAATGGGTTTTACCCCTTCAGGAGCAACTTCCAAAGTCCATACTTTGTTGGTGTACATGGATTCCATCTCGGACCGCATTGCATCCAGCCATTTCACTGAGTCCCCACTCGTGATGGCCTGCTCGAAGCTAGTTGGGTCATCATCCCCCATGATGCAATCCTCGCTCCCACCATCCATGAGAAAACCGTAGTATCTCTCAGGTGAGTGAGGAACCCTACTAGATCGGCGGAGTTGCTGGGGTTCATCGGAAACTACCGAATCCTCCGGTTCCACTAAATCTTCAGTTGTAGTTTGTGTATCTGGAACCTCTTCCAGCTCTACCACTTTGCCACTAATTCATTTTACAAGAAATTCCTTTTCCAAAAAGGTGGCATGTTGAGCAACAAACATCTTTTGTTCCTCACTGTGGTAGAAAAAATACCCATATGAGTTCTTTGGATATCCCACAAACTTGCAAAGAACTGACCGTGCCTCGAGTTTGTCCGGATTTTTTCTTTTGACATAGGCCGGACAACCCCATATCTTAACTCGTTTAAGATATGGCCTCTTCCCACTCCATATCTCATATGGTGTGGTAGGTACAGATTTAGATGGAACTTGATTCAATAGGTATGCTGCTGTCTCCAGCGCATACCCCCAGAAGGAAATAGGTAACTCAGCCGTGCTCATCATAGAGCGCACCATATCTAATAGGGTGCGGTTCCTCCGTTCCGATACACCGTTGTGCTGTGGTGTATATGGAGGAGTCAGCTGAGAGAGAATCCCATTCTCTTTTAGGAAGTCCAGGAATTCATTGCTCAAGTATTCACCTCCTCGATCAGATCGAAGGATTTTAATACTCTTCCCGGTTTGGTTCTCGACTTCTTGTTTATATTCTCTAAATTTCTCAAAAACTTCTGATTTGTGTTTCATCAGGAACACATATCCGAATCTAGAGAGATCGTCAGTGAATGTAATGAAGTACGAAGAACCATCCCTGGCATGTGTAGACATGTGACCGCATACATCATTATGTATCAGTCCCAAGAGTTCGGTAACTCTCTCTCCGTGTCCCATAAACGGAGCTTTGGTCATCTTTCCTTTGAGACATGACTGACAAGTATCATAAGATGAAAATTCAAACGGATTTAAATATTCATCCTTATGCAACTTAGCTAGTCGTGTCGCATTGATGTGACCCAGTCTATAATTCCACAAGAAGGATTCGTTCAGTTCTGAACTCTTCCTCTTGTGTGTGTTTGTTATGCTCAGAACTGTTGATTGATTTAGAACATAAATGCCATTGCACAACGTGCCTGATCCAACCAACTTTTGGTTAAGGAAAATGTTCATAACATTATCCTGTAATACAAAATTATATCCCTCTTTACTCAACAAAGAAACCGATATAATGTTGCATATCAGGTTCGGCATGTAATAGCATTCATTCAGAATCAATGTATTACCAGTTGGCAATACAAGTTGATATTCCCGGACGGTTTTAGCTGCAACAATTGCACCATTTCCAACCCTTATGTCTTTATCACCTTCTCCAAGTTCTTTACCTTTCCTAAGCCCATGTAACTGATTACATATATGGGATCCTGACCCGGTATCTAATACCCAGGACGTAGAGCAAAGGGAGAAACAGTTCTCTGTAATGAACACACCCGAAGAAAATGCATCAATATGTACTTTCTTCATTCGGTTGGCATGGGAATCCTGGTATTCCCCTATATCCTGTTCAGTCTTATAACTTTTATAAGAAAGAACGGAACCAACGTTCTCCAGCACAGTATAACATGCGGGTTCGGTCAATACATCCATATTATTATCTTTATTAAGGCATGATATGGTCGCTACCTGGAGAGAGAGAGAAGAAAACACTTTAGCGTATGCTCTTGCAAGATCAAATTGGTTATTATTTTATCTAATCAGGATGGCTCCCACTGTTTTTATCAAATCTTCCTTCAAACCCTAAAAGGAAAGACTAGCCGGGATTAATTACACCCTACAATTTCGCCAATCTTTCAGCCAGGCCAGTGTCGGTACTTTGAGGGAGGTTCCCCGTGCTTTCGCACGGACCTAATTAAAGTAAACCTCGTTTTCCCAGAGGCGTAACCCCGTTGACACCTTTCTAGACACCTACTTGATCGGCTAATTGTCCTGTGTAAAACTCTCCCAGGAGTAACAATTACTCGCAGTGGGTATCGGGATCCAACTATCTCATAGAAGGTATGCAATCTCATTGCAAATTTCAACACTTGAAATTCCCGATAATATTTTGCCCCAAACGATCTATGACCTTGACAAGGTCAACAAACCATAGACCGTAAGTCAAGTTCAACCCGTCATTTCTTGATTGAATTAAACCCACCCGTACGACCCTTGACAAGGTCAACAAGGCCGTACGACTACCCTAATCCAATCTGCATCATATGCATAAGCAGATAAATACTGGTCAGCTACTGCACACTGCGCCTTGACAAGGTCAACAAACGCAGCACGAATACTAAGTAGGACTTATCTGAAATGACAGAGGGCTACGACAGGTTTTTCTGAAAACCTATTGCGTAATGAACTTGATATCGTTGTAGAATCATGTGAAATTTTGAAATGGAGTGTTTTTGAGGCTTTCATTAGTTTTGCTAAAGAGGTCACTCCCGGTGAAGGGATCTCGGCTCTTTCCTCATTGAATAAGGTGCAGGATATATCATATATATCGCTATGCAAAGCAAAACTCTAAAAGCAATCAAATAACAAACCGAGTTTTGTAGCATCTGCCAGTTTTGCTAAAGAGGTCACTCCCGGTGAAGGGAACTCGGCTCTTTCCTCATCGAATAAGGTGCAGGATATATCATATATATCGCTATGCAAAGCAAAACCTGTAGCTACCCTTTTTTGAAAAATTTGATTCTACAACATCTTTTAGGTTTCTTTTCTTTCATTAATCATATTAATGAAGTCCCATCATTTAAGTCACCTAAACATCACAGATAAATACGACGTACACTTATGCCATCCGCATTCGCCTCGATGTCCCCTCGTGCACCGTTAGGTTAGGTAACTAACGGCAGAGCAGGACAGGGCTAGCGCGGGTGTAAAACATAAGTAACGTCTATATAATATATCATATATACTATATAAAGTATTTATTACAACACATCAAATGATCACATCACAGATATCGCAGCAGAAGAAACATATGAAACATTTGATATACTAGGACGTCCGTGTTTTATTTTGAGCCTCTATAAAACACAGATTCCACGGTCGCGACGAATAGCCAAACCCACATTCCTAGACCCCTACGAGAGCGGCAAGCAACCCTTCCAATTCTAGAGTTAGGAGGCCCGGACTCGATTCCTCGAGTTGGTCTCCTACTGGATTCTAGAACCCGGTTACTTGTGCTCTCCTCCTTGGGTCTATCCTAGTGCGGAAAAGTAAATAATATACAAATGGTGACATTAATCTCATCCCGGAAGTGCCCCAATAAAAGAATATTACATACATTTAATTTTACATGAATGAAAATAAAAACTCTCATCTCACATAAAACCCCCCGGCTATTCAGAACGCGACGATCCAATATAACATATCCAGCAACACATAACATCACATGTCATCAACATAAGTAAATATATGTATCCCAATTGTCGTTGATATATAGTAACGAAACCGGCGATATCACATATTACACTTACGGTCGCAGAAAAAAAAGTGTAAAACTACAACATTTGGAATCCACAATCTCTTTAGACATCGTAAATCCGAAATATCACATACTTCGCATTTCATGCCTAACTATATGAATTCCATATATTGTATCACATTCCAGATAAATAGACAGTATTAAA
This sequence comes from Agapanthus africanus, assembly GCA_030015575.1. Taxonomy (NCBI): domain Eukaryota; kingdom Viridiplantae; phylum Streptophyta; class Magnoliopsida; order Asparagales; family Amaryllidaceae; genus Agapanthus; species Agapanthus africanus. The sequence goes on along the minus strand of CM057338.1, from coordinate 820,453,512 downwards.
CTTTCCGATCGAATAATCAAATATCCAAAATTTCCTTAATAGCTCAACACTTGAGCGGAGTTCAAAAATTCCAGAATACGTCACAGTAGCAACGGTCCAGCCGTAGAAGGGTCAAGCTAACGCCTCACATGTGCACGCCGTACTGCCCCAAATCCTAAGGTTCAAAAGGCAGTTCAAGATGGTCACATAATCGAGTTAAGGTTTGTTGTCTTCTAGAGGGTCCATCGCGTTACTTGCACGGTTTTCCGAAAGATCTAAACTCAAGAAAAATTCAACACTTGAAACTTTTTCGTGCCGGGAAATAATGAGTTAATGATATCTGTTCGAACATTTTAACAGTTTCTAAATATCCGGAAAACAGCACGAAATTAAATATTCTGATCGAATCAACGAATATAAAATAAACCCCAGAATACTCAACACTTGAGTCAGATTAAAAATACCCAGAAAATATAAATCACAGAAATAGAAATTACTGTGCAAAACTGAGTGCATAATTCCTCATTACTGCCGCGGATCCGCGGCCCAAGAGCGGTACGGCCGCGGTTTCGCGGCGGTTTGTACGGATCAACCTCTTGTTTTTCACTGCAATTCTTATATTTCCCTGCTGATTTTTTAAGGAATTTTTAATTCTGAAAATATCACGGTTTTGAAAATTTTCCAGAGAGGGGGTCTACTTTGTCGTATCGGGGTTCGATCGGAGTTTAAACTTCGTAAACACGTCGCCTAATGCTCTAGCTAGGCTCTGATACCACTAAGTTTAAACTAGTAGGGTTACTAGGCACTCTAACAAGGTTCTACAAAGCATAAAACATGCCGAAGATAGGGTTTCACATGCAAGAAAATAGCATCTATGACTAAGTGAATACGAAATACAACCTTTGTAGATCGGTCCTTCACTTCATTAGCTTCTTGTTGAAATCCCTTCGCTACGATCATGGTTCTCCCGGTCTCTTGCATGGCTTCACGAGGCGAAAGAAGCGTCCTTGCTTGAAGTCTTCGAGGCCGAAAATGATCTACGTCGAGGGAATATCAACTCAAGCTACTACTTCACTAACTAGAGAATTAGTGAAGCAAACACCCTATACTAAAGTGCTAGTCTAGTAGAGGATGGAGGAATAGGAAGTGGGTTCTCTTTAGAATTTTATTTCTCACAATCTTTTGCTCTCTTTTTAAAACCCTAGCAAGCTTTTTCTTTTTGCTCAAAGAAGAAGAAGATGAACAAAAGAAAACGATGAGGATAATCATCAAGTGAGTGAGCTAACCATGGTGAGTGAGTATCATATACTAACTCATGTAGAGATATAACCATAGCTAATCCAAAATGGTTAGGTTAATAAAAATCTAAATTAAAACAAAGTTAGTGGACTTTGTCAAAGCATCCACAAGCTTCTACAAGCTTCATGCTTTTGACCTAAGCTCCACTAATTTGTAATTACCCTAAACAAATATAAACCACCATTTAAAAATAGAATGGTGTATGTCTTGCACACCCATGTATGATGTATCATCAACCATGATAAAAAGAAAACACATTTTAATATATATCACATATATATTAAATTTGTGCACATGTGAGAAAAATCCTTAAGTGAACAAGTGTTAGTTAATGTAAACTAGTATATCTAATATACAATTTATACACTAAATTATTAAATCAACACTTGACTTAATAATCCGGTCATATTTCATATAACCGACTAACATCCATTGTATCGACTTATCGAATCAACACTTGATTCGATAACCCGGCTATATCATATATAACCGACCGATACAAAAAGTCGCGAGAATAGAATACGGTATCATATACACGCATTATTCTCGGTCCCGCACATATCACATACGCGCTCCTACTTCATTTTGCCTGAGCCAGTAAAACCTCTATGTAGGACTCTAAAGACTCGTCAATACGTCGGCAGTAGGTGATGATCACATCAAGCACCCACAAGCCGTCAGCGGTACTAGCTGGACATAACGGCTATCCGGGCATTGAGCGATCAGAAGATCAGCAAGCAAGCCTACTCCAACTCCTGTAAAAGCCTGCCGGTAACACTTCCCGTACAGTCCGGTCTCCTCGTCTGATATGTCGCATATCAAGTCTAGGGGTGGTAATCGTCAGACCCCAATAACCGATAAGTCGTGCCGATGTGAGGCTCATAACGGGTCGAGAAACTACTGGTAACACTTACCAGTAAATCTCTAAATCAGCCCTGGCCAGGGACTTCCCTGTTATGGCCAATCGAGTACAGTGCAACATCAACTCCCAATACCGGGAGAGACGAAATCCCTCCTATCGCTCATCGCCTTCATGTGACTCGGGACTGTACCTAAAAACCACCATTTTGCACGCTCTCTTGGACGTGGTAAGGAGGAAATCAAAGCACAGTGGGAATCACACAAGACTCTATGACGATCTTGGGTCTACAGACTAACCTGCACAAGTGTCACCAGAGAACTGCCATTTGACGTGAGGTATAATACCATCTGGGAGTTCTCGGCGAGTCCGTCCAGTGTACCCAGTCTCCACTGAGCACCCGTATACCATCTCTGATGTCAAACACCAATGGATATGGGATCATCCATCGCCCATCTCATGGGTCGAGAAGCGTATACACTAGTCTACTCTGGTATATCGATGCCCTGTCTCGATACACCCACGACTAGGAACATTAAAGGATGTACTTATGGACTACCATGGCCCCACTAGTATGATCTTCATCATAGTCCAGGTAGTCAAGTACACATCCTAAGGGCTTTACCAACATGTAACCATAAGACGGTATTAAGAGACAAGTATACATGTTAAGATAAAGAGTAACCAGATAGCATACTATCATATCGAGCAAGAAAGTCCTCTCTATATATATCCAAGCATCCAATGTAATATACATCATTTGTACAATACTAGACTCTAGGGCATACATACAACTAACACCTAAGATATTTATTAACTTAACAATTATCACTTAGCCATGGTTATATCTCTACATGAGTTAGTATATGATACAAACTTACCCATGGTTGCCATTCACTCTCTCATCTATTTTTTGCTTCTTCTTCTTCTTCATGAGCCAAGCTCTTTAGGTTTTTGAGAGGAGAAGAAAAAGAGTGAGAAAATTAATTCTAAAGTGAGCAAAAATCCTACTTCATCATCCTCTACTAGATTAGCAATTTAGTTTAGGGCGTTAGCTTCACTAATCCCTCATTAGTGAAGAGGTAGCTTGGGTTAGTGTCTCCTCGACGTAGATCATCTTCGGCCTTGAAGACTTCGTGTAAGATCGTTCCTTTCTTCTTGTGGAGCCACTCTAGAGTCCGCAAGATCACTACTTGGAGCGAAGGGATTACTACACGAAGCTATTGAAGTGAAGGACCGGTCTACAAAGGTTGTATTCCTAGTTCACTTAGTTGTAAAGTAGTTTACATATCGTATCGTCTAAATCTCTAGTTAAAGATTCTAGGTTAGGGTTTTTCTAGCATGGCAAAATTTTAAAATTGGCATGGATGATACCACCCGAAACCTTGTTGTCGTGCTAAGGAACCCAACATGATGTTCACTATCCATTGAGGCCAACACGAGACACTTGGGATTCACACTGTCTTTTTCCTTTGTTTTACGGATATCATCATCCGTGACGGTGAAAACTGGATCTGGGACGGCGGGGGTTTTAGTAGTAAGGAGGTGGCTCAGCTTGTCATAGGTAATGGATATCTGGACAAAATTTTGCCAATCAGTATAGTCTGGTTCAGTTAATTTATTATCTAGCTGTAACCTATGTCTAGTTACCTGGTCGCTACAATTAAGAAAGAGAGAGTGGAGGAAACACTCAGCATGATACTCTTGCAAGTTTAGATTGGTTGTTTATCTAAACAGGATGGCTCCCACTGTATCTCGAATCCTTCCTCAAACCATAAAAGAAGAATTAGTCAGGATTAATCTCACTCTTACAATACTTGCTTAATCTTTCGGCCAGGCTGGTGTTGGTACTTCGAGGGAGGTTTTCCAACGCTTTCACGAAATTTCTTAATTACATAACCTCTTTTCCCTAGAGGCGTAGCTCCGCAAACACCGTTCTAGACACCTACTTGGTTTATAGCATTGATCGTTTAGTGAAAAATCTCCCGAGGAGAAGTGGATACTCATAGTAGGATCGGGATCCAAATATCATTGTGTGATAATCCTAAAGAAATCCTACTAAAATTATCACACTCCAAATTGTATGCAACACTAGCAAGCTTCAGTTTCTTTAGAAACTCCCGATGTGTATTTTTATCCCAAGCTCTTATGACCTTGACGAAGGCCAACATATCATAAGTCGCATGTCAAGTTCTACCTGTCATTGTCCAGGTTAATTTGAACCCATTCGTACATACCCTTGACGAAGGCCAAAATAGTAGTACGATTATCCGAAACCAACGCATCTATCTATGCAACAGATGAATATTCAGCAGCTACCAATCACTATGCCTTGGCGAAGGTCAAAATACATAGCTTGAATACTACTGAATACCCATCTGAAATGACGGAGGGTTACGAATGGTTTTGGCGAAACCGTGAACCTAATGAACTTGATATGATCGAAGGAACCATGATAGCTTTTAAAGGAGTAGTTTAGGCTCCGCATTTAGAAGTTTGCTTTTTGAAAAAACCGAGTGGTTTTAAAATTGTTCCAACGATTTAGTTTTGGTTTGTTTGCTTCGTATTAATCATATAATGCAGTCCCATCATTTACACCTACTATTACAGAAAGAAACGAAAATACCATGTACGCTTATGCCATCCGTATTCGCCACTGGGCCCCGTCTAACACCGTTAGGTTACTTAACAAACACAGAGTGGGGGCTGGACTAGCGCGGGTGTAAAACATAAGCAACGTCTATTATATAACATATATAATATATCCATTCGTCTCACGCAATAATAGGCATTCCAGATCACAGATGAACATATTAGATATACTAGGAATTCCGTGTTTCGTTTAAGCTTGTAACAAAAGAAGAATTTCACGGTCGTGATGAATAGCCAAACCACACCCTAGACCCCTACGGGTGCGGCAAACTACCAGCCAAATTTCCGAAGTGAAGCAGCCTCCCTCAATAAAATGAGTAGGCCACTTGGCATTTCAAGAACCCGGTAGTTTGTGCACCCCACCTTAGGTCTATCTTAAGAGCAAAAAACAGTAAAAGAAATAATACAACGGTGGTTACAATCTCAACCCGAATGTGCCCCGCAAAATAATATTACATCACTTTACAATTACATTGAATGAAAGAAAGAAAACTCTCTTCTCACATCCCGGCTATTCATCATCGACGATCCAATATTCCATATCCACAAACTAACATTACAAATATATGCAACCCTAACTAACCGACATATAGCAATTAGCGGAAGTTTACAAACATATATATCAACTGAAACATGTTAAACGATGTTAAAACTGCGACTTCGAAATTCTCCGTATTGCCACAACAGAAAGATAACAGTATATGCAAACTTGGCAAAATCAAACGACACCTGAAACCCTAAATCCAACATTCCAGAACACCCAAAATTTTTTGAGACAAAACACTTAATTCAAATCGGCCAGGCTCGTTTTTTACCCCATTTGGCCGACCAAAATTGAGAGTCTTGTGCTCGTTTTTCTATGGTGTCACGCCCCGCTTCTTAATGTACGGGCAGAGGGCGCGACGGGTCCGCTACGTATTTACTCAGAAATAAATACGCTAAGTATATCTAAGCAATATAAAATAAAATGTACACAAGAGACAAGATGTAAATGAACAGAAACTTTATTTATTAACATTCTTTTTACAATACAATGAAAAGTAAATACATAGAATGAAAGCAATGTCTAAACAGTGGCATAACAGAAATGAAAATATGTACAAGTAAACTAGATCTCTGAGTTGAAGGCTATCTGATCTAAGTCCTCGCTGGTGGACTGTGTCTCTAGAAGGTCCAATCCACCTGACAACATTCCAAAGAAAGAAGAAAGGAATGTCGTCAGCGAACAATCGCTCGGTAAGTCCAAAAGAATAGGTAGAGACATAATAGACAGAAAGAGAATGCAACTTTTAAAGTTGTATTATATTGTTAACGCTGTTGTTTGTATCTTGGTACAGAAAATGCCAGTGTATACGAGAGGAGTCCCACTATTCCGGAGACTAAGGTATACAGAGCACAAGGAACCGTTCAGCCACGGTACAACGGCAATGGATATTCAGGTTTGGTGTATTATGGTTACAGTCTCGTGCCACTTTTAACACCTTCCGTACCAATCTACCCCTTATAAACCCCGCGATAGCTTGATTGTATTGTTTGTATTATATTGTCTTATATTGTAAATTGTATATAGACGACTTGCCGGAACCAAGATATCAGTAATGGAACGGATATAATGGATGTACATGTAGATGGAGAATATCTATAGTTCGGTTTAGTCAAGTTGTATAGATTGAATACATGGATTCATATTGCATTGTAGTTTATACTTGAATCATATTCAAGTTAGATTGATTAGATTGAGACTCAGTCTGAGTCAGAAAAATTAGAAAAGAAATTGAAGTCCTGAATTAGGTTTTGGTGTTATCGGTAACTGTTGTACATGGACGACAGGATTTGTATCTTTTTCCAAGACAATTACCGTGTTGATAACACCGTTTGTTAGATTGTCTACCTTAAATAGGCAAGCACCCATATCTCCGGCTCCCTGAGACTCAAGAGACCGGTCCCGCTTAAACCTATATTTACTAGGGTCCTCAGTGTAATTTAGTATAACTTGAGCGGCTTTTATGTAAAAATAGTTTGATATAATTTTCAAAGTACACCTCAAGCATTTAATTATCGCTTTTAGGGTTTTCATAGATATATATTTTTATACAAGTGAAATTTCTAATGAATAAAACCTAACTTCATAATATATGGTATTTTATTGAAATATTGGAATTGTGTTATATTTGAATGGTATTTTCATGTAATAGTGATTCTTTTGATTTAGAAAACTTGGAATATTTATATAATTAAAAATAGGTATTTTGATAATATATATATACATTTAATGAAAATAATTTTTTTTTTTTTTGTAGAAATCTCATTTTCTAATGAAAAATGTATAAAAATTCCATCGAGATCGAATGCTCCTTACGGAGGTCTGCATCTCGCTCTACTAGGCCCGGGGATGTGCGATAATCCGCACCATCCCGAACAGGGTCCCCAAAAGTGGGTTGTAGAGGCGCAATTGCATGGAATTTGTTAATACACTTTTTAAAGAAAACGGTTTTATAAGTTTAGGGTATTTATTTTTAAAGTTGTATTTTCTTGTATTCTATTGTCCCAAAATTCATCGTGCTATGTCAAAAATGTGTGTTGTGGTGAGGTAGGTGATTGCCTCATGAGTTATCAAAAGTATGGCAATGAATACAGTTATTATGTTGAAACTAAAATATATTGTATTTTTCTGTAAAAGTGCGATAAAAGTTACAAAAATTATTCTTTTACGGTGAAACTTGTTTTAATAGATTTATTAATGTTTGTTAAACAATATGTGAGAGTATGGTATATTCTGTATTAAGAAAAGTTGAGTTTTGAAGAAAAACCGAATCGGAAGTCGGATTAACTCCGCTTCCATTGGGTTTTATAATTTGAAAGTTTTAGAATTTGAGATGAGAGGGAAAGAAGAGACTTACTGGCTTGGGGTCAAGAGGAGAGGGAGAGGGAACTACGGAAGGCGTCGGGGCGTCGTTTCGTCACCGGAAACTATTGGATATAGTGCCCTCAAAGTCAATTATTGGATCGCAGGCACGTGATTGCAATGGTTGAGGGAGGACCTATACCGGTAGGACAATCTTACTCGAGATGATAGTATACTATCCGGTTTATCTTTATCATACGTGTACTGCTTTAGGTGACATGATATATCACTATTGCACGTTGATAGAGCCCATAGGATTTTTGCTTGACTACCAGCAGTATGATGGCGATCATATACGTGAGAGTTGGGTAGTCTATAAGCACATCCTTAAAAGTGGTCCCTAATCGCGGGAGTTTCGAGATAGGGCATCGATACTCCGGAGTAGACTAGTGTATACAGTCGAGACCCCGACGAGGGGCAGTGGCTAGTCTCATAAGCCATTGGTGTCATTTGGTTCACCTAAGATGTATACAGGTGCTCATTGGGTTATGAGTACAACGGACATGACTCGCCGGGAATATGCTAGCTGGTTTTTGAAACCTGTCGTCAGATAGCAATTCCCAGGTGACATGTGTGCAGGTTAGTCTATCGACCTGAGATCGTCATTTGTCTCGTGTGAGTTCCCACTGTGCATTGATTATTACCCTACCATGGCTCAAAAGAGTCGTGCAAACATGTTTTAGTTGGGTACAGTCCCGAGCCACATGGAGGCAGTGAGCGGATCGGTAGGGGATTCGTCTCTCCCAACGTTGGGAGTGAGATCGTGTTGTGTCTGGAGAGCCATTACACAAAATTCATGGCCATGGTAAGCGAGATTTACTGGTAGGTATTCCAGTAGTATCTTAGGTGTTTTGGGTTACACTCCGACACGACTTATACCGCTTTTGGGGGTCTGATGTTTACCAGCTCCCTAGGCCCGATATGCGATACTCATAGACGAACGGACCGGACTGTACGGATATTGTCACACATAGGCTCAGTAGGGTTCCAGGATGAGTTCGCTCATCGGACTCCCTTTCACTCAGTACATGGGCAGCCGTTACGTACAGCTAGTACCACTAACGGCTTGTGGTTAAACCCACTGCCAGAGTATTGACGAGTTTTTAGAGTCCCCCACAGAAAATTTCCCAGTTCGAGCGAAACGTTGTAGAGGCTGTATGGTTTTATGGTAGGGTTCGAACATACGCGTGCACTTGTGCACGTGTCATGGTTCGGATGGATAATACTAGCGGGCTTTGGTTTAAGCCAGATCTTAGTATTATACTGTGTAGATTTTGTCTCGTTGCATTTGTATTCGGTTGTAATACAAATACGGGTATGTATATACAGTTGCGGAGTTATCCTGTAATTTTTTTACGGGGTCTCTTTTTGAAGTTGCCAGATTGTATCTTCGTTTCGGCCAAATTCCCATTTTTCCTTCTTGGCTGAAATATGTTTGTGAGGAGGGGTTTATATGCAAATGTGCTTTTTATAAAGGAGGGGGTTTTCTGTAGTGGGGATGCTCCAGCAGCCTCTTGCAACAACTTGAGGATTTTAGATGGTTTTGACTCACTTGTTGCATTATTGCTTTTTGGAATTGCTAGGATATTTGATGGAGATCTTTTGCTTATGGTTCTTCTCTTATGCTTGTGGTCACCTCCCTCTTCTCCTTTGTGTGGCCGAGCACATATATGAGGCAGCCCCTCATTTGTTTGGGTGTGAGATAATGATTCATTTGACTTGCAAAAATCCATAGCTCATTTTGAAAGCCCATTTTCACCTCCACTCCAAAAAGGCAACTGCGATTAACCGTTCATCTAATCGCTTGGATGACTCGAGACAAAGTATTCTACACTTTCTCTACTTCAACCTTGGACACGTCGGCTAGCAAACTTCGTGTCTGAGTTGCCTCGGTTCAGAGGTGGGAGCCCGTATAAAGATTCGTTGACGTGGCGCAGTTTTTGGCGAGGAGGAGATCGTAGATCGAGCGAGATCGGAGAGCAAGCTTTGTTGGTGTATCCGCAACAAGCTAGGGACAGAGGTTAAAGACCGAAGGACACGGATCGATCGGTATAATCTCTAAACCCCATTTTACAGTATACTAGTTTACGGTTAATGGAACGATCCGGGATTCGGATACGGTTAGCGCCAGTTCGTAAAAAGTTTTTGTTCCGGATTTGGCCTCAGAAAGACGGTCGGGGCGCTGCCGCATCCCAACATGGTATCAGAGCCAAACTATTAACCGTCTACTAGTTGGTTTAGACAATGTTAAAATATCAAAACCGGAACAAACCCTAACGATGCCACTGAAATGGTAGTTCTCTGTTGTTTTTAAAAGGTCCAGAAAAATATTTAAATAAGTGCAGAAGACTATTCTAGATGACACAAGAACTCACCCCAAAAACGGACTTACCTTGCCGGATTTCAGCCGGCCACCATACCCTGTTTTCCGGCGTCGCCGGCTCTGGTAAGGCCCTTGGTGTTCGTGTTTTGGGTGTTGCTCTTGTCTTTGGGAAGTAGGTTCAGTGGTGTTGTTTATTTAGCCCGGTTTGGATATGGTTTTTATCAAGTTGTTTGGGCTATTCGGGGGTTATTTCGAAGTCGATATTTTTAACATTGTTTAAAGTTTTGCAGTGTATTACATTACTATCTGTGACCGTGAATGTCATTCGATCGGTAAAACTTGTCTAATTGCTATAGTCTTTTTAGACGGGTTTTGCGAACGTGACATTCACGTTGATGTTCTGTGTTGTGCTGTGATGTTGCGGATTTGTCGTGGTGGATAGCTCCTGTGCAATGGTAGTGCAGTTTTGATATTTGTACATTTGATATCGCGGGGCGAGCGTCCGACATGTGGACTGCCGTCACTGCCAGTTTGTATATTATTCTTTTGGGGCACGACCGGGTTGAGGTCGATATACCCGTTGTATATATTTTCTTTTCTGTACTAGGTTTACCCCGCGGTGGAGTGCATGGATAGCCGGGTTCTGGAGAGCAACGGGTCCGCATCTCATGGCTTTGAGAGGGAAGGGACCTCACTCTAGGATTGGCGGGCTATTCGCCGCACTCGTAGGGGGTATAGGTTTTCATTGCACAGGCTATCCATACGACCAGGGGAACGTCGGGTTTCATTTGTGGCTCTATGAAACCCGGGGATCCCAGATTATCTGTATTGTTCTGTGATGCTTATTACTTTTCTGTAATGTTGCATTTATCACGCCTGGAGCGATTATTGTATATTGATATATATACTAGTAGATGTTGTATATGTTTTACACCCGCATTAGTCCAGTCCCCGCTCTGTCGTTAGTTAAGTAACCTAACGGGTGATGACGGGACCCGGTGGCGAATACGGATGGCATATACGTACATTTTATTTTCGTTCTTTTCTGGTGTGATTAATTGATGGGACTGCGTTGATTCGGATCAATGCAAAGAAAACAGACCTATACAGATGTTGTTGGAACAAATTTTCAAAAAGCTGTTATTGCAAGGACGTTCTCTTTTATTATGCACAGTGGTATTCAGTTTAGAATATCCAGCACCTCATTCGACGAGGCAAGGGTCGAGATCCCTTCACCGGGAGTGACCCCTTGGACAGAGGTTTGCGTCAGGGCAATAACTTCATTATAGCCGATTACTTTTGCTTTGCATCATGGTATTCAGTTGGAATATCTTGCACCTCATTCTACGGGGAAAGAACCGAGATCCCTTCACCGGGAGTGACTTCTTTAGCAAAGGTTTTCGTCACTATATATATTTATAAAAGGTTATCCAGTTCCTTCAACGATATCAAGTTCATTACGGTAAAAGGTTTTTCGCCAAAAACCCATTCGTAGCCCTCCGTTATTTTAGATTAGTATTGCTTAGTATTTGCGCTACGTTTGTCGTTGCTATTCGCCGAGGCGTAGTGTGCGATAGCTTTGTAATGTTTTCTGTCGCATGGATATGTGGATTGGTTAGGATGGGTCGTACGACTTTGTTGATTATTCGTCAAGGGTCATGCGGGTTGGTTTAACGCAATTAAGATAATGACGGGTTGAACTTGACTAAGACCTTTTGATTTGTTGATTATTCGTCAAGATCACTTGGGTCCTAGGGGTAAAAATCACATCGGGAGTTTCTAAAGAAACTGAAACTTGCCAGGCATGCGCATACCTTCTGGAGTGTGATAACGTAAGTGGATTCCGTCATGTTACCATGCAATGATAGTTGGATCCCGATTCCCACTGATGAGTTGGTATACTCCTCGGGTGATCCCGACTAATTCTTTTTTCAGGTTTGGAGGAGAATTTGAGGAAACAGTGGAAGGTTTCCTGATTAGATAAAGTGATAACCATTCTGTTCTAGGTTAGAGTGCACGCAGAGTGTTTCTTTTCTCTCTCTCTCTTTGGCTGCTACCATGACTCGACCCTAGACTATGACTCAGTAACCAAGTTAACCGAACTTTCTTAAAACACTGAATTTTGGATTGTCTGAGTTGCATACATCATTGCCACTCCTTCTTTTACCCTTTGCATTTCTCCAGAACACCCCGTATTACTACGGATATCCACTTCCATTGGATAAATCCATCGTATGGTTATATACGAACTCGAAAGAATTTATTCCAGATTCGAGGATGGATTCTGGTTCTGGAGAGATTGAATAGGACTATTCAGTTGTCTTTTCCTTTTACCTTCTCTCAGGTTGTGAGGCCTCCTAGGATTAGGAGAGGGTACACCTATTACGCTTATTGGATAGTCTTCTTCCAAACCATAGGCAGGTGTCGAACGGTGGGGAATGAAGAAAACCAATTAGCCTAAGTGTGGTGTACAGAAGGTAATAAGTAAAGACAAATAAAGGGAATAGAAAGAGGGCAAAGTAAATTGCGACCGCTATTCACGACCAAACCAAGTATTTCATCGCCACTCTTATTTCACCTTTGTATTTCTCCAGAACACCACGTATCACTACGAAGATCCACAGTTATTTGGATAATCCATCATATGGTTATATACGAACTCGATGGAACTTGTTCCATTTCGGGGATGGATTCTGGTTCAGGAGAAATAGAATAAATGTTTATTCAGTTGTCTTTTATCATCACCTTCTCTCAAGTTGTGAGTACTCCTAGGATTAGGAGTGTACACCTATTATGCTTAATGGATAGTCTTCTTCCAAACCATAGGCTGGTGTCGAACGGTATGGAAGGAAGAAAAACATTAAGCCTAACGATGGTGTATAGAAGGTAACGACTAAAGACAACTAAAGGGATTTGGAGAGATGGCAAAGAAATACATGGTTATAGTCATGAATCTGGATAATGGAAGAGACATTACTAGGAATATCCGGATACCCCTTCGAAACATATTCTTGTTTCAGTTTCACTGTGTATTGTTAATAGAAAATTGATTTCCCAATTAGTCTTTGCTCCAGGGTATGTATTTACCAGGTTAAATTCTCACATCTGTATGGTTTTACAAATGATGAGTGTGAGTAAGTTATTGGGAATTAGGTGATTATCCTCATTATATCGAAATTCGTTGTAATTGGTGATATTTGAGGAAATCGCCTGGGTACAGTTTTCAACCTATGACGCACAGGGTTTGAGTTATTCAACTCAGGGGACTCATACAGAGTATTGTATGTTGTCCAGTGTCCATTAGGACAAAGGGGTAGGTCCTCGTACTATATTCTGTTTACTTGTGACTTCTCTAGTTTTAGACATGTGTTTCGTAGAAATACAAGGTCCAAGTTTGAGAAGTTATAGGTATAAGAATAAAGTAGAGAACCAGGTGTAGCAAGTATCGGGATTCTTCAAGGTGATCGAAGATGTAGATACTTGTGTATGGTATTCAGTTGATAGTAATGTTTTAGAGAACTTGCTTCTCTTTTAGGTTACTCATATTTGGATACACTCCTAAGTTGAGTAATGCCGATCGGCCTCTCTCCATTTAGTTGACATGCACTGGAGACAGCTGCATGATTTGAATCTGGTTCTAATTAAATCAGTGCCTCTGTTTCTATATTGTATATAGAATGGATCATATCTTAACGATGTTAAGGTATATGAAGTTGTTCGGCTTATGCTTAAAACCAGACTCTGGATAACTCAAGGCACGTTTCTGTAATGGCAGTTTGTGGGTTGACCCTAACTTTGACGAGGGTTGACTTTCTACCCTTTAGAAGATCAATAGTGATATTGTTCTTAACTCGCCACAGTTTTAGTAAAATGGATTTTTTCAGAAAACAGTACTGGGAGTATGGTAGAACTGGAAGAGATTCCAGAACCGCAAACGATTACGGAAAATTTAATAGGACCTAAAGATTCAATCAGGTTTGACATTCCATTAGCCACTCCGCAGATATGGTGGGTAACCTCAGACACCCGAGAGTTACTCCGGTAGCCTCAAGGTCGGTGACAGGGAGGTTCTTTTTTACCCAGACTTTCCATTACTGCTGTTCCAGACTATGAGACCCAGCAGGAGGATAAGTATAGCGTTGTTTTAAACTAGTTTTAGAAGTGCACGTATATATTATTCTGCCAGAGGGTTGTCGTAGTCAGTGGGAGCTGCGGAAGCATAGTGGAGAAGAAGCTTATGTCTATTTTTAGACTAAAGCAGATATAGTGGAGATAGATCATCTATTTTTGATGTGATAGTCATAGGCTTTGACTTCATCAGAATAGGGGATGGATCTGTTAAGAAAGTAATAGGGTGTGATGTCCTGGTATCTGGAAGACATACATATTGTAGGAAGTGAAATTCCTATACTACGATCGGTTATACTTAGGTTGTCACAAAGTGGTTTCTCCACATTTGATATGGATATTATATCAGACATTCTGGTTACTAGATCTATGGTTTTAGATCTAGATTTGGGTAGTTTCCTAATCTGGGTACTTAGACAGCATTCTAAAGGTATTTAGAATGGACGACTCCTGGCATGGTGGTGTACCAGCAGGTGATGGAGTCACCCTCTCTAAAAGTGTCTTACAGACTAAAGGGGAGAGGGATGTGCATGATTGGCAGATCACTTGCTTAGGCAATTGAGTTGATCATGAGATGTCAAGTACCACACCAGGTGTTGTTTTTGCACTAGATGCAATAAGATGATATTAATCCAATCCTGGAGAAACGTTCAGAAGCGGTTTTAGAACATAAGTGGATGTTCTATGGATTTGATAACGGTAGCCTCCTTAGGGAGACAGTTATCATTCCAGGCTTCCAAGGTGACCTGGATGACATAGTGACTGTCAGAGTTTTAGTTTTCCCTCTGACGAGGGGCAGTAGTTTGGACAAGAGGTCCAAGCGGATATTGAGGGAGGCATGGCGCAGGATACTGATTAAGTTCAGTTGACGATACAGTCTAAAAAATTTGGATTTGGAGTTCAATCATGAACTAGGTCCCATCAGATATCCAGACATATTCTAAGACAGGTATTACTCATTTCGGGAGATGGGTTTCTCCGTGAACTTGAGAATAAGAGAGCCATAGAAAGAAACATCAGAGCGGATCCACTCACTGAGTCTATTTCTCGAACACAATAGTTTTACAAACAAGTTTTGTGAGACTGATTAGTAGAGGAGTTAGGTGTTCGGTATCACACGGGCTGTGAGTATGCGACATCGCAATAATTTGCCTTAAGTGCAAGTGGGAGATTGTTGGATATAATGCCCTCAAAGTCAATTATTGGATCTCAAGCACGTGATTGCAATGGTTGAGGGAGGACCTATACCGGTAGGACAGTCTTACTCGAGATGATAGTATGCTATCTGGTTTATCTTTATCATACGTGTACTGCTTTAGGTGACATGATATATCACTATTGCACGTTGATAGAGCCCATAGGATTCTTGCTTGACTACCAGCAGTATGATGGCGATCATATACATGAGAGTTGGGTAGTCAATAAGCACATCCTTAAAAGTGGTCCCTAGTCACGGGAGTTTCGAGATAGGGCATCGATACTCCGGAGTAGACTAGTGTATACAGTCGAGACCCCGACGAGAGGCGGTGGCCGGTCTCACAAGCCATTGGTGTCAGTTGGTTCACTTAAGATGTATACAGGTGCTAATTGGGTTATGAGTGTTGGCTATAGTGCCCTCAAGGCAATTATCATAGTCGCGAACTTGTGATTGTGATGATTGAGTGAGGACCTGTACCGATAAAGCAGTCTTACTCAAGATGATAGTATACTATCTGGTTTGTCTTTATCATCATGTACGTGTTGATAGAGCCCTTAGGATTCTTGCTTGACTGCCAGCAGTATGATGGCGATCATATTTATAGGAGCTGGGGTCTATAAGCACATCCTTAAATGTCCCTAGTCGTAGGAGTATCGAGACCGGGCATCGATACTCCAGTGTAGACTAGTGTATACTGATCGAGACCCCGACGAGGGGCAGTGGCCAGGTCTCACAAGCCATTGGTGTTAGTATGTTCACCTAAGATAGTATGCAGGTGCTCATCAAGTTATGAGTACACTGGACGGACTCGCCGGGAACCTGCTAATTGGTATTATACATATTGTCAGATAGCAGTTCCCAGGTGATATGTGTACAGGTTAGTCTGTCGACCTGAGATCGTCATTTGTCTCGTGTGAGTTCCCACTGTGCTTTGATTACTACCCTACCACGGCTCAAAGGAGTCATGCAAACAGGTTTTAGTTGGGTACAGTCCCGAGCCACATCGAGGCAGTGATCGGATCGTCGGGGATTCGTCTCTCCCGGTATTGGGGGTTGATATCGCATTGTGTACGGGTGGCCATCACCACAAATCCATGGCCATGGTAGACGAGGATTACCGATCCAGGATCGATAGTTTCTCACAAGATGATGGGTTACATGCCGACACTAAATATCGCGTTGTTAGGGGTCTGACTTTATCCACCCCCTTAGACTCGATATGCGATACTCTTAGACGAACAGACCGGACTGTACGGATATTTTCACTGTCAGGCTCAGTAGGGATTCTGTATGAGTTTGCTCGTCGGCCTCCCTTTCGCTCAATACCTGGGTAGCCGTTACGTACAGCTAGTGTCGCCGACGTGCTTGTGGTTAAACCCACTGCCAGCGTATTGACGAGTCTTTAGAGTCCCACACAGAGGGTTTTCACGGTTCAGGCGATATGGTGTACATGGCGTATGTTGATACATACAGGTGTCCGATTAAATATGTGCACTTGCTGCGCAGACTTTAATCGGACGGTTGATAATACTAGCGGCTTAGGATTAAGCCGGATTATTAAATCGGGTTTTGATTTAATAATTTATATATGTATTTGTATATACGTATTCTAGTATTATTGTTCACTATTCGTTTTCTCTCTCGGCTATTCGTTTTTTGGTATGAATACGCGTATATGTATTTCGATACATGTACCGGGAAGTATTCCGTATTTTATACGGAATAGCTTCTAAAAGGTGGCCACCTAATTTGTATGATTTTCCAATTTTTGGAAATTCATTTGACTCACAAATGAGGTGGAAATGTGAGGTGGAAAGTGCATAGTGTTAAGCATGGTTTTGGGCATGTAGCAATGTATGGTTGCTATTAATTTATTGTAAAAAGGAAATTGGAAAATGATATCTTTTTGACGGGAATGGGAGAGGGGGGCCGGCCACTTTTGAGGATGGGATGATTTCATTTTGGTTCATAAATCATTACACTAGCCCACTCTCTCATTCACACAAAAAAGGTTATCTCATTTCCTTTGTTCTTCATGCCAAGTTTCATCACCTCCTTCATCTTCATCTTGCATTGCTTGTTTGAGCTTTGAGGTATAGAGAAAAATATAGTGACACATCCTACACCCCCACTCTCCATTGCTAGCGACCTTGGAGCGTCGGTTGCTTCGTTCGATGAAGCTGAAGCTTGCGCCATTTCCCTCAGGTGGATCATCGGAGATGGAGGAAGACCGTCGACCAAACATCATCATGAAATCACTAGGAGCTTGGAATGAAGACCGAAGGATACGGATCAACTCGGTATAACGATTTAACTCTTAGTTAATTTGCTAGTTTAGGGTTTAAGGTCGATCCGGGATTCGGGTAGCGGTAGCGCCGTTTTAGAAAATTTTCGTTCCGTATTTTGGCAGTGTTTCGATGGCCAGGGCGCTGCCAGGACCCAACAATGGTATCAGAGCCACCCTTTAAACCCCTTGCTAGGTTGTTTAAACGTGCTTGAAAGATCGATCGACGAAAGTTTCGAAAAACACGATTTCAGTTTTGGGTTTGCTGTCGATTTTCAAACGTGGTCAAAAAATTATTTAACACATCTTAAAAATCCGTGCAAGCAAATATAAGGGTACTGCAAAAATTTGGGATCGTGATTCATCAAAAGCGCCGTGGATCCGCCGCACGAAGTCCCTATTGGCGGCCGTTCCGCGGCGGTTTAGTGGAAACGGGCGACCAAATTTTTTCTGTAGCCCATTGACTTGGAAATGTGATTTTTGTGATATTCTGTTTTGGCTCAGGTTTCTGTGCAGTATTGTTTTTGCTATTGGGGCCAATTTGGAATTTTGTCGATCGATATTTAAGTGTGCGTTTATCAGTACTTACATTTCTATCTGCGACCGTGAATATCATTTGATCGGTAAACTCGTCTAATTGCTATATGTCTTTTAGACGGGTTTGCGAACATGACATTCACGTTGATGTTCTGTGTTGTGCCGTGATTTTGGTTGGATTGTCGTAGTGGATAGCTGTGGTGCAATGCTAGTACAGTCTTATTTTATTTGTACATTTGATATTGCGGGGCGAGCGTCCGACATGTGGACTGCCGTCACTGCCAGTTTGTATATTATTCTTTTGGGGCACGACCGGGCTGAGGTCGATGTCACCATTGTATTTTTTTTATTTTCTGTACTAGGATTACCCCGAGGTGGAGTGCGCGAATAGCCGAGTTCTAGAGGGCAACTGGTCCGCATCACAAAGCATTCAGACGGAGGGGACCTTACTCTAGAATTGGCGGGCTATTCGCCGCACTCGTAGGGGGTATAGGTGACCCAGGAGGGGTGCTCAAGTTACCGGATTCCGTGAAGTGCTGGGTGGTCCATTCACGTTACTAAAGGGGGCTGCCTCGCTTCTGGTTTTGCGGGTAACTTGCCGCGCTCTTAGGGATCTAGGTTTCATTGCACAGGCTATCCACACGACAGGGAACGTCGGGTCTCACTTGCGGATCAAGTGAAACCCGGGGCTCCAAATTATCCATCATTCTGTGTTGCTTCTGTGATGTATCTGTGATGTTGCTTTATATCATGCCTGGGACGAATGTTATATATATATTTATATATACTAGTAGATGTTGTATATGTTTTGCACCCGCGCTAGTCCATTCCCCGCTCTGTCGTTAGTTAAGTAACCTAACGAGTGATGACGGGACCCAGTGGCGAATGCGGATGGCATATACGTATATTTTATTTTCGTTCTTTTCTGGTGTGATTAATTGATGGGACTGCATAGATTCTTATCAATGCAAGGATAAAAACAAACCTATATATGATGTTGTTGGAACCAAGTTTTTTAAAAACTGACATTACAGACGTTTTCTTTTGCTTTGCATCGTGGTATTCATTTGGAATATCCTGCACCTCATTCGACGAGGCAAGGGCCGAGATCCCTTCATCGGAAGTGACCCCTTGGGTAAAAGTTTGCGTCAACGTAATAACTTTACTATAGTCGTTTCCTTCTGCTTTGCATCGTGGTATTCATTTGGAATATCCTGCACCCCATTCTACGGGGAAAGAGCCGAGATCCCTTCACCGGGAATGACCTCTTTAGCAAAAGTTTTCGCCACTATATATTTGTAAAACCACTTGGATTCCTTCAACGAGATCAAGTTCATTACGTTAAAGGTTTTTCGCCAAAAACCAGCCGTAGCCCTCCATCATTTCAGACTAGTATTGCTTAGTATTCGTGCTACGTTTGTCGTTGCTATTCGCCGAGACATAGTGTGCGGTAGCTCTGTAATGCTTTTCTGTCGCATGGATATGTGGATTGGTTAGGACAGTCGTACGACTTTGTTGATTATTCGTCAAGGTTCGTGCGGGTGGGCTTAATGCAATCAAGAAAATGACGGGTTGAACTTGATTAGGACCTTTTGATTTGTTGATTATTCGTCAATGTCACTTGGGTCCTAGGGGTAAAAACTCATATCGGGAGTTTCAAACATACAGGAAACTTGCCAGGCTTGCGCATACCTTCTGGAGTGTGGTGACTTGAGTGGCTTCCATCAAGTTATCATGCGATGATAGTTGGATCCCGATTCCCACTGATGAGTAGGATTGCTCCTCGGGTGATTCCGACTAATTCTCCTTTTGGGTTTGGAGGAGAATTTGAGGAAACAGTGGGAGCCATCCAAATTAGATAAAATGATTAACCATTCTGATCTAGGTTAGAGTGCACGCTGAGTGTTTTCTTCTCTCTCTCTCTGGCTGCGACGATGACCCGACCTTTGACTAAAACTCATGAAACCAAATTGATCGAACCTTCTTAAAACACTTTGGCTTTTGGAATGTCACGGTGTCGCATACATCATTGCCACTTCTATATCACCTTTTGCTTTTCTCCAGAACACCTCGTATCACTACGAACATCCACTTCCATTGGATAAATCCATCGTATGGTTATGTACGAACTCGAAGGAACTTTTTTCGAGGATAGATTCTGGTTCAGGAGAGATTGAATAAGATTATTCGGTTGTCTTTTCTCTTTACCTTCTCTCAGGTTGTGAGGGCTCCTAGGATTAGGAGAGGGTACACCTATTGAGCTTATTGGATAGTCTTCCTCCAGACCATAGGCAGGCGCCGAACGGTAGGGAAGGAAGAAAACCAACAAGCTTAACTGTGGTGTACAGAAGGTAATAAGTAAAGATATATAAAGGGATTAGAATAATGGCAAAGGAAATTGCGATCACCATCATTCACGACGAAACCAGGTATACCTCTGCCACTCCTACATCCACTTTGCATTTCTCTAGGACACTCCGTATCACTACGGATATCCACTTCCATTGGATAAATCCATCGTATAGTTACATACGAACTCGAAGGAATTTTTTCGAGGATGGATTCTGGTTCAGGAGAAAAGGAATAGGATTATTCAGATGTCTTTTCTCTTTACCTTCTCTCAGGTTGCGAGGGCTCCTAGGATCAGGAGAGTACACCTATTACGCTTATTGGATAGTCTTCTTTCAAACCTTAGGCTGGTGCCGAAGGGTAGGGAATGAAGAAAACCAATTAGCCTAAAGAAGGTGTACAGAAGGTAATAAGTAAAGACATAATAAATGGATTGGAGTGAGGGCGGGTAAATATATGGTTACAGTCATGATTCAGGATAATGGAAGAGGCGTTACTAGTAATACCAGTTAACCCTTTCGAAACATTTTATGTTTCAGGTTCACTGTGCAATGTTAATCGAAAACTGTTTTCCCAATAAGAATCTAACTCCAGGGTATGTATTTACCAGATCAGTTTCTTACATCTGTATGTTATTACAGATGGTGAGTGGGAGTAAGATATTGGGAATTGGGTGATTAGATCCTCATTATATCGGAATTCGTTGTAATTGGTGAATTTGAGGAAATCATCTGGATTTTGCCGGATGGCAAATATATGGATTTGAATATCCGTTGTTATGCACCAATTTCAAACTAAAGTATCTGTACATTTCTAAAATGAGATATATCTTTTTGATATTATGTCTGTGACATTTACCTATATCGGTTAGTGATTAGGTAAGGTGCATTCAACAACGGTGTAATTCTTCTTAATCATACTACAGTTTTTCAACCTACGACGCACAGGGTTTGAGTTGTTGAACTCAGTAGACTTATACAAAGTATTGTATGTTGTCCAGTGTCCATTAGGACAAAGGGATTGGTACTCGTACTATATTCTGTTTACTTATGACTTCTCCAGTTCTGGACATGTATTTCGTTGAAATGCAAGGTCCAGATATTCAGAAATTATAGGTATAAGAATAAAGTAGAGGACCATTTGTTAGAAGTATCGGGATTCTTCGAAGTATTCGAAGATGTAGATACTTGTGTTAGGTATTCAATTAATAGTAATGGTTTTGAGAACTTGCTTCTCTTTCGGGTTACTCATATATGGATACACTTCTAGATGAGTAATGCTGATTGTCCTCTTTCCATTTGGTTGATAAGCACTGGAGACAGATGCATGTTTTTGAATCTGGTTCAAATTAGATTAGTGCTTTTGTTTCTATTTTAGATTAATATAGAATCAATTTATATTTTAACGATGTTAAGGTATAGGGAGTTGTCCGGCTGATACTTAAAACCAGAATCCGGATAAACTCAAGGCACGTTTCGGTAATGGCTGTTTGTGGGTTATCCCGGGCTTTGACGAGGGTTAACTTTCTACCATCAGGAAGATCAATATTTATATTGTTCTTGACTCGCCACAGTTTTAATAAAATGGATTTTTTCAGAAATCAGAAGTGGGAGTATGGTAGAACTGGAAGTTATTCCAGAACCACAAACGATTACTGGAAATTTAATAGAACCTAAGGATTCAATTGGATTTGATGTTCCATTAGCCACTCCACAGTTTTGGTGGGTAACCTCAGGCACCCGAGAGGTACTTCGGTCTTCTCAGAGACGGTGACAGGGAGGTTCTTGTTTACCCAGACTTGCCATTGCTGTTGTTCTAGACTATAAGACCCGGCAGGAGGATGAGTATAGCGTCATTCTAAACTAGTTTTAGAAATGCATGTATATATGACTCTGCCAGAGGGTTATTGTAATCAGTGGGAGCAGCGGAAGCATAGCAGGCAAGTAACTTATGTCTATTTATGGACTAAAGCAGGTATAGCGGAAATAGATCATCTATTTTTGATATGACAGTCATAGGCTTTGACTTTATCAGAATAGGAGATGGATCTGCTAAGAAAGTAGTAGAGAGTGATGTCCAGGTATTGGGATGACATGCACTTAATAGGAAGAGATATTCCTATACTACGATCGGTTGTACTATGGTTGTCGCAAAGTTGTTTCTCCACACAGGATATGGATGTAATATCAGGGTTTCTGGTTACTAGATCTATGGTTTTAGATCTAGATTTGGGAAGTATCCTAATCTGGGTGTTTTGACATTAAATGGACGACTCCTGGCAAGGTGGCGTACCTGCAAGTGATGGAGTCACCCTCTCTAAAGGTGTCTTACAGACTAAAGGGGAGAGGGATCTGCATGATTAGCATATCACTTGCTTAGGCAATTGAGTTAATCATGAAATGTCAAGTACCACACCAGATATTGCTTTTGCACTAGATGCAATAAGCAGATATATTAATCCAATCCTGGAGAAACATTGGGAAGCAGTTATTGAACATAAGTGAATGTTCTAGGGAAATGATTACGCCAGCCTCCTTCAGGAGACAGTTATCATTTCAGGCTTCCAAGGTGAACTGGATGATAGAGTGACTGTCAGAGTTATAGTTTTTCCCTTTTCTGAGGGACAGTATGTTGGACAGGTGGTCCAAGCGAATACTGAGGAATGGCATGCCGCAGGATACTGACTAAATTCAATGGAAGATACAGTCTAAGTAGTTTGCTAGATTTGGGGTTCATTTATGAACTAGGTCCCATCAGACATCCAGACAAATTCTAAGACAAGTATTGCTCATTTCGGAAGATAGTTTTCTCCGTGAAGTTGAGATTAAGAGAGATACAGAAAGAAACATTGAAGCGGATCCACTCACTGAGGCTATTTCTCAAACGCAATCATTTTTCGCAAACTGGCTTTGCGAAACTGATTAGTAGAGAAGCTGGGTGTTCGGTATCACACGGGCTGTGAGTATGCGACATCGCAATAATTAGCCTTAAGTACAAGTGGGAGATTGTTGGCTATAGTGCCCTCAAGGCAATTATCATAGTCGCGGACTTGTGATTTTGATGATTGAGTGAGGACCTGTACCGATAAAGTAGTCTTACTCAAGATGATAGTATGCTATCTGGTTTGTCTTTATCATCATGTACGTATTGATAGAGCCCTTAGGATTCTTGCTTGAATACCAGCAGTATGATGGCGATCATATTTGTGGGAGCTGGGGTCTATAAGCACATCCTTAAATGTCCCTAGTCGTAGGAGTATCGAAACCGGGCATCGATACTCCAGTGTAGACTAGTGTATACTGATCGAGACCCCGACGAAGGGCGGTGGCCAGGTCTCACAAGCCATTGGTGTTAGTATGTTCACCTAAGATAGTATGCAGGTGCTCATCAGGTTATGAGTACACTGGACGGACTCGCCGGGAACCTGCTAGTTGGTATTATACCTATTGTCAGATAGCAGTTCCCAGGTGACATGTGTACAGGTTAGTCTGTCGACCTGAGATCGTCATTTGTCTCGTGTGAGTTCCCACTGTGCTTTGATTACTACCCTACCACGGCTCAAAGGAGTCATGCAAACAAGTTTTAGTTGGGTACAGTCCCGAGCCACATCGAGGCAATGATCGGATCGTCGGGGATTCGTCTCTCCCGGTATTGGGGGTTGATATCGCATTGTGTACGGGTGGCCATCACCACAAATCCATGGCCATGGTAGACGAGGATTACCGATCCAGGATCGATAGTTTCTCACAAGATGATGGGTTACATGCCGACACTAAATATCGCGTTGTTAGGGGTCTGACTTTATCCACCCCCTTAGACTCGATATGCGATACTCTTAGACGAACAGACCGGACTGTACGGATATTTTCACTGTCAGGCTCAGTAGGGATTCTGTATGAGTTTGATCGTCGGCCTCCCTTTCGCTCAATACCTGGGTAGCCGTTACGTACAGCTAGTGCCTCCGACGTGCTTGTGGTTAAACCCACTGCCAGCGTATTGACGAGTCTTTAGAGTCCCACACAGAGGGTTTTCACGGTTCAGGCGATATGGTGTACATGGCGTATGTTGATACATACAGGTGTCCGATTAAATATGTGCACTTGCTGCGCAGACTTTAATCGGACTGTTGATAATACTAGCGGCTTAGGATTAAGCCGGATTATTAAATCGGGTTTTGATTTAATAATTTATATATGTATTTGTATATACGTATTCTAGTATTATTGTTCACTATTCGTTTTCTCTCTCGGCTATTCGTATTTTGGTATGAATACGCGTATATGTATTTCGATATATGTACCGGGAAGTATTCCGTATTTTATACGGAATAGCTTCTAAAAGGTGTCCACCTAATTTGTATGATTTTCCAATTTTTGGAAATTCATTTGACTCACAAATGAGGTGGAAATGTGAGGTGGAAAGTGCATAGTGTTAAGTATGGTTTTGGGCATGTAGCAATGTATGGTTGCTATTAATTTATTGTAAAAAGGAAATTGGAAAATGATATCTTTTTGACGGGAATGGGAGAGGGGGGCCGGCCACTTTTGAGGATGGGATGATTTCATTTTGGTTCATAAATCATTACACTAGCCCACTCTCTCATTCACACAAAAAAGGTTATCTCATTTCCTTTGTTCTTCATGCCAAGTTTCATCACCTCCTTCATCTTCATCTTGCATTGCTTGTTTGAGCTTTGAGGTAGAGAGAAAAATATAGTGACACATCCTACACCCCCACTCTCCATTGGTAGCGACCTCGGAGCGTCGGTTGCTTCGTTCGATGAAGCTGAAGCTTGCGCCATTTCTCTCAGGTGGATCATCGGAGATGGAGGAAGACCGGCGACCAAACATCATCATGAAATCACTAGGAGCTTGGAATGAAGACCGAAGGACACGGATCAACTTGGTATAACGATTTAACTCTTAGTTAATCTGCTAGTTTAGGGTTTAAGGTCGATCCGGGATTCGGGTAGCGGTAGCGCCGTTTTAGAAAATTTTCGTTCCGCGTTTTGGCCGTGTTTCGACGGCCAGGGCGCTGCCGGGACCCAACAATGAGTACACCGGACAGGACTCGCCGGGAATATGCTAGCTGGTTTTTGAAACCTGTCGTCAGATAGCAATTCCCAGGTCATATGTACAGGTTAGTCTATCAACCTGAGATCATCATTTATCTTGTGTGAGTTCCCACTGTGCTTTGATTATTACCCTACCACGGCTCAAAGGAGTCGTGCAAACAGATTTTAGTTGGGTACAGTCCCGAGCCTCATGGAGGCAGTGAGCGGATCGACAGGGGATTCGTCTCTCCCAACGTTGGGAGTGAGATCTTGCTGTGTCTAGAGAGCCATTACACAAAATCCATGCCATGGTAAGCGAGATTTTCTGGTAGGTATTCCAGTAGTATCTCAGGTGTTTTGGGCTACACTCCGACACGACTTATACCGCTTTTGGGGGTCTGACGTTTACCATCTCCCTAGGCCTGATATGCGATACTCATAAACGAATGGACCGGACTGTACGGATATTGTCACACATAGGCTCAGTAGGGTTCCAGGATGAGTTCGCTCATCGGACTCCCTTTCACTCAGTACATGGGCAGCCGTTACGTACAGCTAGTACCACTGACGGCTTGTGGTTAAACCCACTGCTAGAGTGTTGACGAATCTTTAGAGTCCCCCACAGAAAATTTCCCAGTTCGGGCGAAACGTTGTAAAGGCCGTATGGTTTTATGGCAGGGTTCGAACACACGCGTGCACTTATGCACATGTCATGGTTCGGACGAATAATACTAGCGGGCTTTGGTTTAAACCAGATCCTAGTATTATACTGTGTAGATTTTGTCTCGTTGCATTTGTATTCGGTCGTAATACAAATGCAGGTATGTATATACAGTTGCGGAGTTATCCTGTAATTTTGTTACGGGAGCTTTTTGAAGTTGCCAGTTTGTATCTTCGTTTCGGCCAAATTCCCATTTTTCCTTCTTGGCTGAAATATGTTTGTGAGGAGGGGTTTATATGCCATTTTTTTTATAAAGGAAGGGGTTTTCTGTGGTGGGGATGCTCCAGCAGCTTCTTGCAACAACTTGAGGATTCTAGATGGTTTTGACTCACTTGTTGCATTATTGCTTTTTGGAATTGCTAGGATATTTGATGGAGATCTTTTGCTTATGGTTCTTCTCTTGTGCTTGTGCTCACCTCCCTCTTCTCCTTTGTGTGGCCGAGCACATATATGAGGCAGTCCCTCATTTGTTTGGGTGTGAGATAATGATTCATTTGACTTGCAAAAATCCATAGCTCATTTTGAAAGCCCATTTTCACCTCCACTCCAAAAAGGCAACTTCGATTAACCGTTCACCGCTTGGATGACTCGAGACAAAATATTCTACACTTTCTCTACTTCAACCTTGGACACGTCGGCTAGCAAACTTCGTGTCCGAGTTGCCTCGGTTCAGAGGTGGGAGTCCGTATAAAGATTCGTTGACGTGGCGCAGTTTTCGGCGAGGAGGAGATCGTAGATCGAGCGAGATCGGAGAGCGAGCTTCGTCGGTGCATCCGCAACAAGCTAGGGACAGAGGTTAAACACCGAAAGACACGGATCGATCGGTATAATCTCTAAACCCCATTTTACAGTATACTAGTTTACGGTTAATGGAATTATCCGGGATTCGGATGCGGTTAGTGCCAGTTCGTAAAAAGTTTTTGTTCCGCATTTAGCCTCGGAAAGACAATCCTTATATCATTGCCGGAACTTCGTCGAAGTTTCGCCCTTCGCTAACTCCACTTGCACACAATTAGGAATTGAAAGTTTTTGAGAATTTTGGCAGGGAATTGTGAGTGAGGAGGGTGAAATGTGGTGTGGTATTTATAGGAGAAATTAGGGTATGGTGTGTTAAAGTCTGCATTTAAAATATGCATTAAAATTGGATTAAAAGAGCATTTTATTGCTCTCTGTATGAATACAGAGAAAACAAGCAGTGTGAGAGGGAGTGGGGTAGGCCAAGAGTTGCAGGGAAAAAGAATGGGAGCATTCCCCATGGTTGGGCCCGGCGGTATCGGGAAATTTGGGCATTTCGCCGGCCCATTCCCAACGGTTGGTGTTGGTATTGGTGTCAGTATAGGTGTCGCCTCGTATTCTTCAATGCACATGTTTAAATACTTTGTAACTCTTCAGTTTACGTGTTGTGCACGTGTAGACTTTTAGGCTTATAAAAAGATTGAAAGAAATTTTAATAAAACGAATATGTGGCTGATGGGATTTTAACTCTGGTGCTATGTCTCAGCAGTGAAAGGCTTTATGTTCATATCAGAATTTTGCATTATTATATCGCCCATTCTTAATCATATTACAAATAAATAGGTGCTTTTGATCCATGTCTGCTAAATAGTTGCAGGTTACAGTTTCTCCGAACAATACAGTGAAATTCATGAAAAGACACTACAAATGTGAGACTACGACCAACAATAGATGAATCCGTATGATGCCGCCTACCAGTTCAAGGAACAAATGAAGATCAGTAGGCAGTTCAATGCACAAAGGCGGTACAAGATTCAAGACTTCAATGCGAAGCTTACGGTAAAAGTCCACATAATTCTGCACTGTTGGAAATCTGGAAGAAAGTAGAAAAGATTCTGAGAGACTAAGTGAAGAGAACAGAAGATAAAAGCAATTTGAAGAAACCCTAAAGAATTGGGCCCATGAGCCCACCAAATGGCCGCGGATCCGCGGCCAAACAGGCTATTCTGCCGCGGTTCCGCGGCTGTGCAATGCACGTGTCGGTGCTTTGACTCTGTAACGTTTTAAAAATAATTAAATAAATAATTAAATGAATAAAAGTGTTTAAGTGAATTTTATGATTTTCGGTAAAGCAAAATGTATTTTTCGTAAAATCAAACCGCAATTGTTTTTCATTATAAATTCAAAAATACCTATTTAATTATTGTAATTACTAGTAAATAGTGTTTATTTAGCCACTTATAAATTTTTAGTTTAATAAAATATTTTTCCTAAATTAATTATTTTAAATATTAACATAAGCTTTATTTTTACACTAAATTAGTGTAAATTACAAATTTGAATGGTTTTAATTTGTAAAAATGAACCATGGCATATTAGAATTTAGTGTGTATCATGCAAAATTTATTTGCAAATTTTTCCTATTTTCTAGAGCTTTCTTGAGTTGCTATAGTAAATAAATAAATAAATAATTAAATAAAGCATGAAAAGACTTTATGTGATGTTTTCTTCTCTTGAAAGTTCTACACACTTTCACACTCACTTCTTTCTCTCCCTCACCTCACCAAGGCCGGCCACAAGCCCCCCATGGCTGCCCCCCCATTTCCCACCTCATTTTTGCACAAAAATCCATCAAATTACATCAAAAATTCAACAAAAAATACACAAAATCCTAATCTCTTCAAACCCTTTATTCTCTACCTTTTTTTATATGGATTTTGGAGTGGGAAAGCATGTATTTTGGAGGCTCATTTCTTGTTTGGATTTCACATTTTGGAGGTATAATTTTCTTTCTTTTGATTTATTGTTATTAGATGATCATTTAAGCTTAATTAGATTTAATGAATTAATTCTATGTTTTTTTAAAAAAAAATGCAAGTTAGGGTTGTAAATTCAAGTTAGGGTTTTTAATAATTAATTAGGGTTATAATAGTTAGTTTAACACTTTTAGAATTGGAAAATATTGCATGGTTGTTAAATTGTAAAATTTTCATTTGAAATTGTTTTAAATAAGGAAATTAGTTAACTAGATTTTTCTAAAATGTGTTTGTGGGTAATATAAAATTCCAATTAAAGTTGCTATCATTAGATTGTAGTTTTAGTGAGAGTATTAGCATGTAAATGGAAAGAAAAACTTAGTTTGATCACTAGATTACTTTGAGAATTGGAAAATACTAATAAAATGCTATTATTTTGTAAACTAGATTTTGAAAATTCCTAAATAAATGAGATTAAAAATATAATTTATGGTTTCATTAAATAATTATCATCATGAATTGTGGTTTAATACATTAATTCATGCAAAATCATGTTTTGTGGTGGAATTGTGGTATTTTGCTTGAAAAATGTTAAAATTGTTAAAAGTTGCAAACTAGAAATTTCAAATAAATGCAAAATTGTGTAATAAAAATATAGTAATAGTTTGTATAGTCTAGTTATGCTATTTAATGAGTTTTATGACCCTTGGTTTCATTTAAATGTCAAGTTTGGATGAAAAACGATAAATTGGCATTTTCGGGTTTTTCGAAAACGGACGAATTGATCGATTTTAGTGTTTCGATGAATTTGATCATGTTTTACAATATAAGTAATGTGCTTTAAAACTAAGAGTTATCTGTGATGTTTATCTCGATCCATCGGAGTTTGTACACCGATATCGAGCGATAATTGGTTCTTTTGCGTGGACGGGACATAGGTTTTAACCTATGCTTGTTCCTTATATCGTTTGACTTTTGTATGTGATTCGGTTTACGATAATATTTATATGTTTGCGTTTAGGTACCCTTCAAGTGGACTGCGGGCGATGAAGAGGAGGATGGCGACACCGTCGTCGGCAGACATGGACCAGGTGAGTAGATGCATATCTACGGGGGGAAGTCGGGAGGATGGCGTTTAGCACCCCCGCAACGTAGAATAGGAATAGTACTTATTGACATTAGGGAACCAGATGTGACCCTAGTAGGACCCTAGTATTGACCCTAGGCTATGACTCAGACTGATTTAGGAAAACCATATCAGAGGATGAGTACCTTGGAAGAGGTTCGCAGGTTTCAGATAGAAACACACCCACGCACACACTGAAACTCGACATGGGGTACGTGTATGTGTGTATATATAGAACTAGGTATAGGTATATACATATATATACAACACGTATAGGTGATTCATTGATGTGATATGATATCCGAGGTATGATGAAACAGTATAACTGGGCTTGATGCCGTGATTCTTGACTATACAGTCGTAATAAAGTGTTAGCGGATCATTAGAGAATGAGATAATAAACATGAATATATAAATTATAAAGAGTGGTGGTGATATTGATGTACATGGGACGCTAGAATAGTACCCGGACTGTAACTTGTGACTGATCACGATATGATATATGTATGACTTGATTAGTTATTGGACCAGTCTTTTATTTCGACCTTAGAGTCGCGCATGTATTATTCTGATCTGGTGGTTTTGTTTTCTTTTGAGTTTTGAGCCTCGCCTATTGGCGTTGTATATTATTGTGCTTGTTGTGGTTGTTTCCGCCTGTTGGCGTTGATGCTAGCTCCCGTTTGGGGATGCTTTTTATTGTTTATGTATATTATACTTGTTGTACCCGTTTGGGGCCAGTTTTTACAGAGGAGACTCTGCCGAAATTTTTGGTAAAATTTGCTGATGTTTTTATACTTGTTTTCTTTTCTTTTCTTCTTTTTCTTCTCTTATGGTTTAGATTTCTGGGCTTCGGCTTACTTAGGTTACGTGGCGCCTCTAGACGCTTCGTAATCTAAGTGCCGGTCACGTTCCGTACTTTCGGGTCGTGACAGACTCGGTCTTTGGGGTTGTTTTGTAATTTCATGTATGGATCAGAATGTAAACCTAGGGTTTTTCCTATCTATAAATAGGAGGGCTCAAAGCCAAATAAGGTGTGCCTCTTCTAGGGTGCCTCTTTTGAGATGCCTCTTTTTAATTCTAGATTAAATTTTAATTTCCTTGTAATCGTCAAGAGGTCATCAATAAAGATATTTTTTTATTGTGCATTCTTTTATCAGAATTTAATTCCTGAATTTTTATCTATCTTTTATTATCTGCAATTTAGATAGTCTTTTAAAATTATAAAAATGAATCTTATCATAACTTCCCTAATGAGTGAGTAATTCCTCACTTGTTAGGGTTAGGATTGGGAAGGTTTGAGAGAAATAAATCTCTCTCTCTCCTTTCTTTGCCCATATAATTTTTATAATAGGACTCTATTTAAATTAACCACACACCGCTCACTACGGCACCCTATCCTACAAGATAGCGGCGATTCCCTAGATAGACCGGTTGTGGTTGATTTAAATAGAGATTAGGGTTAAGAGTTAAGAAAGGACGGACAAGGACCAAAAGGAAGAAACTAAGTTTCTTCCTAGTCGTGCTAATCCCCTTTGTTGACTATTACCCTAACACCTATATTCTTCACTAGGGCATTGAAAGCAGTGGGTAGAATCACTTTTCCAAACTAATCTAATCCTAACCCTAGCAAGACTTTTAATCAATTTAATCTCATTCTTAGATCTTAAAACAAAACCACCAACTTTTTGGACTTAACTTGTTAAAACATAAAGAAAAGGAATCCTTCTCCCTGTGGATCGACCCGTACTCAATCGGCTAGCTACCAAGCGACACCGTCTTGATTGCGGTATATTCTTAACTTTGATTTAAAACGTATGCAAAAGAACGAACAATCAAATGGCGCCGTTGCCGGGGAGACGGTAGTCTCTTTCTTTGTGTAATTTCGGGTTAATTAAAAAAAATTATTTTAAAAATTATAAAAATTGAAATTTTTTAAAACAACAAAAAATAAAATAAAATAAAAATAAAAATCATCTTGTTCTTTTTGAAAGGTTTTTGTGCAAATGTGTAGGCTTGGAGCAAACTCTGTTTCAGATATGGAGCAAACCCAGTAAACAAATCAAGAAACAGAGGATCTGAACAGACAGGGGAGAATCCAAACAACACAGAGAAAAATTTTGGAGATCTAAACCAACTAAACCACCGCGGAACCGCGGCTGATTCAAGCATTTGACCGCGGAACCACGGTCAACCTGTGACGTCAGCACCCCATTTTTCTTCTGTAAGTATCTTTTTTCTTCTCTCCTACTCCCTGAACTCCGCTGATAAATTTTCCTGCAGGTATTCTTTGCACAGATTCTCTTTCTCCTATCCAATAAATTGTTTTTGTGCAGGATTCTTTGCGTTGCCAAATAAAAATATTTGCAAGTGTTGTAGATTTTTTTGGTGTGTTAACTGCTTTGCATAATTAATACGGACATCTAAAGAGGCTATAACACCAATCAAGATTAGGTGGGGATTTCATTACCCTTCCTAAGACCCCAAAAATCACTAAAAGTATATGCATCACGCTTGAGTTAATTATAAAATATCTAGACTCAGCCAACTAAGGACTGTCGTGTTCATTAAGACAGAGAAAGGTTGTGGGCATTCAGTCGTTTATTTAAACCTGATTTTGTGGTGCCTAGGCTAGACAAGTGAGAAAGGTAACTTTAAAATGCCCGTCTCACGGTGATTCGTGAGCAGAACCCTCCTTTCTTCATTTGTGCTTACCTGGCCACAATTGGTGGTGAAGAGGTGATTTGAGAGATATCTCACAACTTGTCACTTTGGAACAATTAGGAGCAGTTTAGTTGACTTAGGAGACCCTAACTCTAGGTTTGATTGTGCATGTTTAAACTGTGGTTGTTTGAAATTGTGCCATAGTTCCGTACAAATTTTTGCAAAAACTCTTTCAACACTTTCAAAAAATTTCAAAACTCCAAAAACAAACAATTTTAAAAAAAATATATATATATAAAAAATTATAAAAAATAAATAAAAATAAAAAAATTCACATTCTTTCCTTTCTTTCCTCACATCATGGGTACCCCACCTCGCAAAACTCTTGCCGAACTTTGGTACCCTCAACCAGACATTACTTCCTACGCTTCTTGTTTTGGACGAATTTCTAACGACCCGTCCATGCCCAAAATTTCTTTGAAAGATCGAATAGACGCATCTAGGGTATCCAGTTGGACTCCGCAATCCACCTTGTATCAACCATTTCAACCTTAACCACCTTCTTACGTTGATACTACTTTTTCGAGTCCTGTTGTAACCCCGAAACCCATGTCTATTGCTGAACATATTGAACAATCTCGTAACCGATCTTTCACTCCTTTCACCACTGCGAATTCTTTGGATCAACAATTCCATTCATCTTCTTATCCAAATATTGATCCTACTCCTGTCCAACCATTCAATTCCTACCAGTCCTACCCGACTTTCGCACCTTCCCTAGACATTGCTTTTACACAGCCATTTGGGAGTTTCTAGTATCCAAACAATTTTGAATCTTTTACTGAAACCCCTTCACAACCCATGTCTAGTCTGGAACAGTCATTGGAAGATTTTATGGTAGCGTCAAGACAACAGATGATGGATTTGAATGCGTTCATGGCCGCCCTTATACAACCTAGTGACCCGGTAGCTAGTTTCCAACTAGCTCCAAATTTTCCAATGTATGATGAGGCAGTAGGACAGATTGAGAATTTGAGTGGAGAGAGTGAGCTGTGCACCCTTCCAAATCAAACCTACCCATCTCCAATTGAATCCCACAACTCCGGTTTTGAATGTCTATCAAGTGTCCCAAATGATTCACCAGTTGAAGATAAAACGTTTAATCAATTGTGCGACTTTGTTGTGTTTGATTTGCCAGATTATTAAGGGTCCCTTTCGAGTGAACCCACACCCAATCCTTTTGACCTCTACACCTCCACTCTAGAACCTGAATTAATTGATGTCCATGTTTTTGATGAGGTGTCTGAGAAATTTAATTTTCACTTGATCGAGGATATTGACGCAGGAAATATTTTGGATGATGAACCCGCAGATTTAGCCGAGTTTTTCTCTCCAACTCATCATCCCGAGTCATTAAATGTTTTTCCCGAATTTCATATGCGTCTTGATTTTGATGAAAGTTGCATGGATAAGCTAAATTTTGAGGAAATTATTGAGAATGAAGCAGTTTTACTTGAGAAGTCGGATTTTCCAATTCATTCTATCCCTTCCATTGATTGCGCACACCCTCCTGAATGTTTAACCGATACCCTTCCTCAATCATTTCCCTCCATCCTTGTTTCGACTTTGCAAGAAACCATTACACTTTCATTTTCAATGCCTGATTTACCAAGTTCAACGTACCCATGTTTTCTCACGAATCTTGAGAGATTTGACCTCATTTCTCAATGGGTTGATAGATTAGCACAATCGCTTTTTACACATCGGTCATTACAAATTGTGCTAATTTATACACTCCATCTCCCCCCTTAAGTTCGTATTCCACTTCTTTCTCCCACTTTCTCTGGTTCTTCTTCTAATCTTCCTTTAATGATACCGAGTGTTAATGAATCAAAGTCCAATATTTTGAGTTCGATAATTCTAGAAAAACAACTTGATTTAGACTCTTTTGAAAATAAGGTAAATGAGCCTTACGACTATCCTACCTTCATAATTTTTGAAAAATCAAGTGTGTTGGATTCTGGCGCGACAGTTATTGACATTGAAACGTTCAATCGGACCATCGATGAAAGTTTCGAAGATATTTTCGCCGATGAACTCGCATTCCTAAATGACACGGATTTTGTGATTAATCAACCTCCACCTAAAGAAGTCGAACCACCACCATTTCTTTTTCCTTTCCGCCATTCTTCTCCTCACCCGAGATCGTATACTGCTTTTATCTCCATACAGTCTCGTGTGTTTCTCTACACTCTATTCTTTCACCAACCACACCATTATAAAGATAAATTTTTTGAATGGTTGGTGCTAACTTTTGACCTGTGTAAAGCCTTATATAGCTTGATACTGTGTTTTTCTCCCCCTTAACTCTGAACTTTAACGCTTAAACAATGGAAACACTATTTCACTTAAGCTTGGGGGGGGACCTTTTGTGTATATATATTTTGTTTTTTTGTTAATAATAAAATTAAAAAAAAATAAATAAATAAACAGGGGAGTGTCGACAATTTTGACCCTCTTGGTGTAGCCTGACAGTGAGGACACTGTCAAGTTTAAGTTTGGGGGTATGCTCGGTAAGCTTTCTTCCTTCGCATTCATGTGTATATTTTTACATTTGCATATTTATTTTAAAATCCATAAAAATTTTAA
This sequence comes from Agapanthus africanus, assembly GCA_030015575.1. Classification (NCBI taxonomy): domain Eukaryota; kingdom Viridiplantae; phylum Streptophyta; class Magnoliopsida; order Asparagales; family Amaryllidaceae; genus Agapanthus; species Agapanthus africanus. The sequence continues at coordinate 820,418,078 of CM057338.1, read as the reverse complement.
AAATTATAAAAATTGAAAAGTTCAATTTTGGCCATATTTGACTTAAGTTCAACATGACGATTGAATAGTTAGGAAAAACTAGATCCTAAATTTAGTAAATTAAAAACCTTAAAAATAACCTTTCTTAAAGTTTAACTATAGAAAATATATGTCATTGCAGTTTATTTAGAAATAGGCAAATTTTGAGTTCAGTTCTTGGGCTAAGTCAAAATAAGGGGAAAATATTGAAATTTTTATTTGAAGTGTAAGTCTGAAAAATAAATTCTGAAACTTTGTCTAAATCCTAAAAATATATACTCTACTACATGCACTAACACACATCTTGAAACTTGGAATAGTAGAGAATACCATGAAATGCTCTTATTTAAAATCCTTAGTATGAATGGAAATAAAATAAAGTATAAAAGGTGAATAAAGAGACATAAAAAAATGAACACTGGTTTTGCAATTACTTAAGGCTGCATAAATAAAAAATATATATAGCGAGGGTGCTTTATCACCTAGTGCCTTAGACCAACTGGTTTGGGAGTCACTGCTAAGCCTTAGGTATTGCAAGACGAGGATTTACGCCTAAATGCGCGAACACATTTTGTAATCGGTCGTCAGTATCTCAAGAAGTATTAACGGTCGCATGAAGGATGTGTGAGAAATTTCATCTAAAATTCACCAACTAAAAGTATTTTGGACGATAGACAAGAGTATAATAGTTTGAATTGAAATTCCAAGTGTAGGGGTGATATATACACACACGTAGGGGTATATGATTGGGGTTTGGATGAGAGATAGGAATGAAAGATAGGGCTTATACCTTCGTTAGAGATGATAAAAATTCCTAAGTTGAGATGGAACCTTAGAAGGAAAATTCAAGAGATGCTGAAAGGTTTATAAATACAAAACATATACGATCTTAAATTAAATGATAAGTGAGTGTGAAAAATACGGGTTGATGATTTCTAAGTTGAAGATAATAGAATTTCTTGCTAGAATACCGAATTGAAGAATGAAAGTCAACAGGCCAAATTGATCGGATTTTATGGGTAGTATCCGCTGAAAACCCTCAGAAGACAACACTCCTCCTACTAGGGACACCTAGAGATTTAACGGCTTGTTGCACGAGCTCAGTGCAATCGCGATTCCCTGCGAAAGTGAGGTTAGGATTTTTCGAGAATAAAATTGGCTTTGCTCGGGACGAGCAAAAGATAAGTTTGGGGGTATTTGTTCATATCAGAATTTTCCATTATTATATCGTCCATTCTTAATCATATTACAAATAAATAGGTGCTTTTGATCCATGTCTGCTAAATAGTTGCAGGTTACAGGTTCTCAGAACAATACAGTGAAATTCATGAAAATACGCTACAAATGTGAGACTACGACCAACAATAGATGAATCCGTATGATGCCGCCTACCAGTTCAAGGAACAAATGAAGATCAGTAGGCAGTTCAATGCACAAAGGCGATACAAGATTCAAGACTTCAACGCGAATCTTACGGAAAAAGTCCACATAATTCTGCACTGTTGGAAATCTGGAAGAAAATAGAAAAGATTCTGAGAGACCAAGTGAAGAGAACAGAAGATAAAAGCAATTTGAAGAAACCCTAAAGAATTGGGCCCATGAGCCCACCAAATGGCCGCGGATCCGCGGCCAAACAGGCTATTCTGCCGCGGTTCCGCGGCCGTGCAATGCACGTGTCGGTGCAGGTGTCGGTGCTTTGACTTGGTCTTTGGGGTTGTTTTGTAATTTCATGTATGGATCAGAATGTAAACCTAGGGTTTTTCCTATTTATAAATAGGAGGGCTCAAAGCCAAATAAGGTGTGCCTCTTCTAGGGTGCCTCTTTTGAGATGCCTCTTTTTAATTCTAGATTAAATTTTAATTTCATTGTAATCGTCAAGAGGTCATCAATAAAGGTAATTTTTTTATCGTGCATTCTTTTATCTGAATTTAATTCCTGAATTTTCATCTGTCTTTTATTATCTGCAACTTAGATAGTCTTTTAAAATGATAAAAATGAATCTTATCATAACTTCCCTAATGAGTGAGTAATTCTTCATTTGTTAGGGTTAGGATTGGAAAGGTTTGAGAGAAATAAATCTCTCTCTCTCTCCTTTCTTTGCCCATATAATTTTTATAATAGGACTCTATTTAAATTAACCACACACCGCTCACTACGGCACCCTATCCTACAAGATAGCGGCGATTCCGTAGATAGACCGGTTGTGGTTGATTTAAATAGAGGTTAGGGCTAAGAGTTAAGAAAGGACGGACAAGGACCAAAAGGAAGAAACTAAGTTTCTTCCTAATCGTGTTAATCCCCTTTGTTGACTATTACCCTAACACCTATATTCTTCACTAGGGCATTGAAAGCAGTGGGTAGAATCCCTTTTCCAAACTAAACTAATCCTAACCCTAGCAAGACTTTTAATCAATTTAATCTCATTCTTAGATCTTAAAACAAAACCACCAATTTTTTGGACTTAACTCGTTAAAACATAAAGAAAAGGAATCCTTCTCCCTGTGAATCGATCTGTACTCAACCGGCTAGCTACCAAGCGACACCGTCTTGATTGCGGTATATTCTTAACTTTGAATTAAAACGTACGCAAAAGAACGAACAATCACTTTACCAGTGAGTTACAAGCTCTTTCTTACTGTTCAAAGGTAAAACAAATTCTTATAGCACTCACAGGAATTGTAAATACCCCAATTGTATATTAACTTTTAACCAATTTTATGTACATAGAAATTGGAGTTGTTACATATGGTGTTCTACATACTTGAAAAAGAGCACTCTGCAATTGTTTAAAAAAAATTTAGAGCCTCTGAAAAATTCGACAAAAACTTGGATCTATGTTTCGATGTTTCGGGGCTATTTCGGTTTCATAGCTTTACACGTTGTCTAAATTGTTAGTTAAGGTTTAGTAGGCTCTGATACCATTGTAAGTTGATGTCGCATACCCCGCAGGTTCGAGGGGAGGCGGAATACGCAAAAAAAAAACATTTTTTACGGGCTTCGCAACACCGACTTGAACTCCATGATCGATACTAAACCCTAACTAGCTAAACTGTATGAGGTTAACTATTCGGATAGAAAGTTATACCTCACAGAACCATGTCCTTCGGGTCTTCTTACTGTCCTCCTCCTCATCATAAGCTACTCGGATCATACACGGATCGGGCCTCCTCGTTGGTCCTCTCAAGTCAAAGACGATCCACCCGAGAGTCTATAGTCCGAGCTCCAACCTCAAATCCGAGATAACTAAGGCACCTAGTTCGCTAAACTAGATGTCCTAAATGATGTAGAGAGTATAGATGGATTAGTTTGTCTCTAAATACCCTAAGTTTCTCAACACATGAGACATGAAGGGTATGAGGAAGAAGAAGGGGAGCTTGAGGAAAAGAGAGTGAAGTAAGAACATTAGAATGAGATGGCTAGTTTGTGATGAATAATGAACCATACAAATAATGCAAAGCAAAATATCTAGCATGGTTCAATAAATATCCAGTGAGTCACCCTCATGAGTCACCCCAAGAGCCATACCCCATTTAATGTAAATCACCACCTCATTTATCTTTTAATCAAAAGATTAAATACAAAATGAGGTGTCTTCTTCTAGAAACAATCTTGAGTAAATTACAAGAATGCCTCTCATCCGTATATACATACCCGTATCCGTATTCTGAAAAATATGAATATAAAAAGATGAAAATAATCCATCAATATAATACTAGGATTCGGCTTAAACCAAAACCCATTAGTATTATCCGCCCGAACATCATACGTGCACAAGTACATGTATGTGATCGAAGCCTTACCATAAAACCATACGGCCTCTATATCTTTTTCCCGATGCAGGGAAACCCTCTATGTGGGACTCTGAAGACTCGATACTACGCTGGCAGTGGGTTTAACCACAAGACATCAGCGGTAATAGCTGTACGTAATGGCTACCCAGGTATCTGTTGATAAGAAGGCCGATGAGCAAACTCATCCGAACTCCTACTGAGCCTATCTATGACAATCTCCGTACAGTCCGGTCTGTTTGTCTAAGAGTATTGCATGTCGGGCCTAGGGGGCGGTAATCGTCAGACCTCTAATAGCGTAATATGTCGTGTCAGAGTGTAGCCCAAAACACCCTGAGAAACTACTGGAGTACCTACCAGTAAATCTCGCTTGTCCTGGTCAGGGACTTTGTGTAATGGCTTTCCAAACACAGCGCAATATCAATCCCCAATACCGGGAGAGACGAATCCTATCTAACCGCTACTACCTCCAAGTGCTTCGGGACTGCACCCAACTACTACCTGTTTGCACGACTCCTCTGAGCTGTGGTAGGTAGTAATCTATGAACAGTGGGAACACACTTCAGGAGAAGTAGCAGTGTCAAGTCGACGGACTAAGCTGTATTCATGTCACCTGGGAACTGCTACCCGACGATAGATATAATACCCACCAGCAGCTCCCTACGAGTCCTGTCCAGTGTACTCATAACCCAATGACCACCTGCATACTATCTCCAGTACGGCGTACTAATGGCTGTGGGACAGACCATCTCCCCTGCTGGGATGAGAAGCGTATACACTAGTCTACTCTGGAGTATCGATGCCCCGTCTCGATAAGCCTATTACTCGGGATATGTATAAGGATGTGCTTATAGACTACCCCGCCTCCACTAGTGTGACTGCCCTCACAATGCTGGTAGTCAAGCAAAGATCCTAAGGGCTCTACCAATATTTATAAGTGATATGCTAAAAGAAACACAAGCACATATTGAGATAGAAACAAACCAGGTAGCATACTACCATTTCGAGCAAGAATGTTACTATATCTATGTATTTCCCAAGCTTCCAATATATAATATACAAACCAGTATGATACAATAATGGCCTCTGGGCCATATATCACTAACAGATTTTTTTGACATGGTTAAATTGTATTGTATATGGTTTTTGTAAAATAATCAAAACATGAAGATGTTTTTTAAAAAAAAACTAGATTCTCTTTAAAACCTAACAATCTTTCCCTTTTTGATATTTTACAAAACTTATAATATTATATATATTGTATTCATATGTTCCCCCTTAATGAATGCTCGATATTAATTTCTCTCTCTTTTTAGAAGTATCAAAAAGTGGTGACATAAGAGAAATATAAATATAGGAAGTTTATGAATAAATTCTTTGATAAAATACATCATGAGAATGCAAAATACATAACTATAAACCAACACATACTAAATAAGTCCATTACAACCAAATTGAAAAGCGAATAACGACATTAACTAAGTTTATACGAAATTATAAACTAAATTGTTCAAATATAAAGAAACAGAAACTAAGTATAATCTAGAATTGTTCTGATTTGTCATCGTCACTGTCATCGGCATTGTCGTTGTCGAGTTGTTGAGGTGGCGGTGGATGATACTCAAACGGAGGAGGAGGAGGGTAGTTGACATGTGAATATTGATATGTAAAATGATAATCTACTTTTGCATTGAGTTCATCAAACCTATAGTTCATGTTAACGGTGAAACCTTGAAAGCTTCGTAACAATTGGTTTGAGAAGTCTTGAAAATATTATGGTGGTGGTTGGTATGAATATTAATGAGGTGGTTGTTGTGGTTTATGATGTTATTGTTGTTAAAGAGGGGGTTGTTCTTGATGAGGAGAATGTGGAGGAGAATGATGTGGAGAAGGAGTTGCTTGAACACCGAAATCACCGAGACCCATAAGATGAACATTGAGAATGATAGCTCTTACATGTTGATAAAGCCCTTAGGATATGTACTTGACTACCAGGACTATGACGAGATCATACTAGTGGGGCAAGGGTGGTCCACAAGTACTTCCTTTAATCAGTTCCTAGTCGTGGGAATATCGAGACCAGGGCATCGATATTCCAGTATAGACTAGTGTGTACGTTTCTTGTCCCTTAGAGGGCGATGGTTGATCCCACAACCATTGGTGTGTGACATCAAAGATTGTACACATGTGCTCATTGGAGAATGGGTACACCGAACATGACTTGCCGAAGACTCCTATGTGGTAGTGTACCTATCATCAGATAGCAGTCCTCTGGTGACACTGGTACAGGTTAGTCTGTAGACCTGAGATCGTCATAGAGTCTTGTGTGGCTCTCACTGTGCTTTGATTTCTTCCTTACCACGCTCAAAGGAGACGTGAAAACAGGTGGATATTGGGTATAGTCCCGAGTCGCATGGAGAAAATGAGCGGTAGGAGGGGTTTCGTCTCTCCCGGTATTGGGGGTTGATGTTGCGCTATGCTCGATTGGCTATAACTGGATGTTCCTGGCCAGGGTTGCTGCCGAGTTTACTGATAAGTGTTATCAGTAGTTTCTCGAACCGTTATAGGCCAGACATCGGCATGACTTATCACGTTACTGGGGACCGAAGTTTACCACCCTTAGACATGATATGCGACATATCAGACGAAGAGACCGGACTGTATGGTAGTGTTACTGATAGGCTACATGGAGAATATGGACAGGCTTACTTGTTGATCTTCATATCGCTCAATACCTGGGTAGCTGTTACGTCCAGCTAGTACCGCTGACGGCTTGTGGGTGACTGATTTGATCATCACCTACTGCTGGCGTATTGATAAGTCTTTAGAGTCCCACACAGAAGTTTCCTGGTTCAAGCGAAACGAGATAGGACACATATGTGATATGTGTGTGGGCCTGATTAAATACGTGTATGTGATACTGTATTATAATCTGGCAGTTATCTGTTATCGGTTCGGTTATATGTGATATAACCAGATTGTCGAATTAAGTGTTAATTTGATAATGTGATATTTAGATAAATGATATTAGTCGGTCATATGTGATATAACCGGCTTATTAAATCATATGTTGATTTAATAATATAATTGTTGGGGTAAAAAATTACACCCCGGTTGACCAAGTCAAAGTCAAAGTCAACCCCAAGCACAGGACAAGTGGGCCCATGCCCAAGTCGAACCCCGCGTCCGACCTCCCCCATGCCGAAATAAAAAATCATGTAATAAATAATTTTGATGTAATTTTTTATGCATGAATGTAAGAAAATGGGCATAAAGCCAAATTTCTATAAAACCCACGGCTTATGTGCAAAAGAAATGAGGACATGAGACATGGGATGGGAAAAATGCCATTTTGTAAAGCCCAAGGGGCTATATGTAAATGTGTAGGCCTATATAAGACAACATGATAATAAAATAAAAAAAGAAATTTTCATTCTCTCAAACTCTAGGGTTTCTGTGCCTCCTTCTCCTTTCTCAAGATTCTAAATCTTCTTCCCCTTTTCAATTAAATCAAGAGTTTTACTCTTCCTTTTCAAAAAATAAATAGTTTTTCACCACAAAACCCACAAAGTGGAGCTCAGATCTTCCATTAGATCTCAAAAGGGGGAGATTTTTAAATCTCACCCCCTCTTGTTCTCCAAGATCCGGCCGACAGAAGAGGAGGAAGGAGACCCACATCCAAAAACCCCACTTTGGGGAAGATCAGGGCCCAAGGGAGAAGAAAGGAGTCCCCTTTCATCAGCTCCAAAAATATCTTAGGAGTTTAACTCCTCAATACACACACAAAAAAAAAAAAATAAATCTTTCTTTTTGGGAGTACAACTCCCAGTGTAGGGACTAAGCCCACTCTATGTTAGGAGTTTAACTCCATAAGTCAAATCGGGAGCACAACTCCCAGTGCAGGGACCAAGTCCCTTTTCCTGCTGACACCGAGCGCCCGCGTGCTATGCACGTGGGGCGCCGGCGCCCAGCACCCGCGTGCCATGCACGTAGGGCGCCGGCGCCCAGCGCGAGCGCCCACGTGCCAAGCACGTGATGCGCCAACACCCAGCGCGCTAGCGCCCACATGCCAAGCACGTGAGGCGCCAACACCCAGCGCCTGCGTGCAACGCACGTGAGGCGCTGGCCCCCACGCATCCTTTGGATGCTTTATCCCCTTTCTACCTATATGTATACACACACACACACACACACACTCCACAACATTGTCCCCGTTAGAAAAAAATTTCTAACGGGGCGCTGCCCCGCACCCCATAAGGGGGTTGCTAGCTCCCTTGACCCCCAGCCCTTATCCGGGTAGCGGGATCTCCGTAAAAACTCTGTGGGCCCCCGATATATCCAAAACCCCTTCAAAACACAAAACTGCATATTGAGTTCGCATAACCAGTTTGATCCGTCAATCGGAGGTTCCCTCACTCCAAAGACGAGGGGTAATTAACGGCAGCTTAGTCCGCGGCTGCCGGAGATTCGGATCCCCACAATCAATAAACCCCAGCCTACCCTAGGCAGGGGGAATATGTAACGTGCCGACCAGTGCGCGCGTATTCCCATCTCAATGGGGTGACGAAAACATCCTACAGATTCTGGCACGCCCGGTGGGACCTATCTCTCCTCCTATATTTCGGGATAAACGTTCATGCGAACTCAATCAATATACATATCAATTGCCTGTACTGAAATCATTCTTCTTTGTGCAGGTTAACAAATTTCAAATTGCAATCTCTGGACGCAACAAAATGTCTCTAAGGATTAGCTCAGCTCTCGACACAGCTCCCATCTCCTATACGATGAAGATGGATGCTAGGACGGTCTTCCCGGCCAGTCTCGGGCGACAATGGGAGGAGCCGCCGCTACCATTTGGCTCTATTATGTTCGTGTCAGCTAACGTCATCCCTGCTCTTCAAGCCCCGGTGATGGATAAACCAGCCTCAAAAGGGAAAAAGGCCGAATGTGATGGTCGCGAGGGCACCTCAGCCCAAGCACAAATCCGTTTCTGAACGATTTTCCATTGCTCCAGCTGGGGGCAAGGCCATAAACACTGTTCATATCAGAAAACTGCATTCTAATACCGCTCATTCATTATCTATTTGTTGTATTTATCGGTACTATTAACCAGTGTCTGCTCAGTAATACAGATTACAGGTATTCGTGACAAAATACTGGAAATACATTCAAAAGCACGGATATATCATTTGAGAACCGACACTGCAACCAGAACCGCAAACCGACCAATACTTCATGAGTTCTTTTGCAACAAGTTTGTGTACACACTTTTTTATCTAAATGGTTCAACACAACAAGTGTGTACACAAGAGTTTTAGGCACATATGGATATGATATAATGTGCATTCATGGCAAAATATTATGTGCATTCAAGGCTAAATATTATGTGTTGATTTTTCCTTCCAAAACTGAAATAAAATCAAATGGACAAATCAACAAGACCATAATGGGGGCAGCCATGGATTTAGGCACATGTGGGAATGAAGTAATGAGCATTTAATGGTAAAGATTATGTGTTGAAATGAAGATTCAAAATTCCCTCCAAAATCTGGGTGTAGACCAAGCCAAATCAGAGAAAATAAACTGCGCCAAAGTGATGTGAGGGGATAAATAAACCATCACACGAAGCATGAGACTGTTCCCACAAATTGTGGCTGGCCACATCACCTCTTGGACCGGCCTGGCTGGCCTCACCACCTCCAGTGGGCCCCAGTTCTTCACACACCCCTCCTTGCTGCCACGTAGCCCTAATTTTATTGTTTATTTTCTTTTCTTTTCTGCCTATATATAGCAGGCAGTGGGAAAGTCATTCTTGAGTCTTGGATTGTCATTCTTTAGTCCAAGTTTTCTTTTCTCTTTTCATGTAAATAGCTTAGTCCCCTTGAAGTCTTAACCTTCTCTTGATCTTTCAACCTCTTCATTGAGCTTGAAAGTTTAAGGGTTGGTTATTGATCTCAAGGGTTGTATCATTCTTGAAGATTAATAAAGATCTCTTTTTTGTGCCTTCATTCACCATGAGTTCTTTGCCTCTTCTTGATCTTGCAACCTCTTCATTGAGCTTGCAAGTTTAAGATTTGGTTATTGAACACATGTCTTGCAATATGTTCTTTGGTTCCTAGTCTTTTACTTGCATTTTATTCTTGCTCTTTTAATTCTTGCACTTTAATTACTTGCTTGTAGTCTTTTCTTTTCTTTGTATCTTTTCTTTTGCTCTCTTTGTTGTTTTATGAATGGTGGTGTGAATATTGTTGTTAGGAAAAGAGAAAGATATTGTAAGTTAACATTCCGCTTCTCATTTCCTTTTCCCGTCTTTTCCATTTGAAACTCTGTCCAAACCTTACGCAAGCGCTCCATTAGGTACCTTACCCTACCAAGATAAAAGTGATTCCTAACCGTGACCGGTTGCATTCGGTTTGGCTGAAGGCGAAAGCAAGAGACAAGAACGGACGGACAAGGATCAATAAGCTGGATTCACGAATACCGGGCTTAAATCCCCTAATCCACGTTGATGCCGATTGTTCTACCTTCAATCGTTAAGTTCGGCTCAAAGTACTTGAATACGGAATCCATTAACTTACACTATCCTATCGTTTCCTAACAAGCCTTATACTTGAATATAACACATAGGTTAGATAACGAACAAATCCGCCACGCGCATTAACTCGTAAGAACAAGAACTTAAAACGCTCCGTCTCCCTGTGGATCGACCCGTGCTCATCGCGGCTAGCTGCAAAGCGACACCGTCCTGATCGCGGTTAAACTTTAGAACTTTTAAATATCAGGCACGCTTTTGGCGTGCGATCAAATGGAGTCGTTGCTGGGGAGACGGTAACGTTTTTGTTTTTGTTATTTCGGGTTAATCTTGTCTATACAACTAACCGTATTTTCTATAAACAAACATAAAAATCAAAAGATTTTCAAACAAAACAAAAAAAATACTAACATTCTTAACTCATTTTGCTATCTAGATTTTGTACCTGCTTGCATTCTGGCTCTGAACTAAAACACCAAACAATACCAGTGTGATACTATTAGAACACTGTATTCACAGAAGAAATTTGGAGCCCTATCTCCAAGAGAAAACCGGCGACATCCCCTACATTTCCGGCGACGCCGGCCGTACCACATCATATTTGCTCCAAAATTTTTCCCTGTGCTCTATTGTTCTGGTTTTATCCTATTTGTATTGTTTGCTTGTTTTAAATTTTAGTGTGCAGGTATTTGGGCATTCGTATCGCCTTTTCGCACTAATATCCGTTTTTCCGACATTTCAGATTTCTGCGGAATTGCGAACGGCGATTATGGGGAGCAAAGTGCATATTCAAAGTTAAGGTGGTTACAAAGTACAGTGCCAAAGATCCGGATAGTTTGACCCGTGCAAGCGAACTTTTCAAGCTTACCGGATTTGATTCAACGGGGGTTTCCTAACCCAAAAATTTAACGGTACGTATTTTACAAACACCTTCTTCTCAATTCCGACGCTTCCAATATAATATCTTTGCAGGATTCTTTGCAAGTTCGCTAGCAAACGCCAAAAATTGACTAATCCGTATTTGTTGCAGCGCTGTGCTTAAAGTAAAAAACGATTGTTTGATTATTTGAAAAAAAAAATTTGATTTACGCATTGCATACATTAATACGGACTTAAGGGCAAGCGAACCCCACAACATACGGTAAAGGATTTCATCACCTTTTCCGTGGCCCACAAATCACGAAACTGTGCATAAACATTTACCCGCAAATTTTTTAAAAGAAACTAGACTTTAAGCCTTAAGGACTTCGCGCTCACTAAGAGAGGTTAATTGTGTTTAGAATACCGCTTAACGGTATATTGTTTACGAGGTGTTTAGGAAAGTGTCAACGGCGAAACTGCCAAAAGAGAAAGGGTTATTTAATTAAGGACCTTCGCGAAAGCGTCGGAAAACCTCCCCTTATCTCTGCACTTACCTGGCCTCGTGATCAGTATATCTTGAGCCATTTTCTCGACACAGTTTTACTTCGCCAATCAAGTTCTTGAGCAGATCTAGTTGACCTAGGTGAACCCTAGAACAATTAGGTGTGGTATTTTTGTGTCGTGATTGTTTTTGACCAGATCTTTTTTGTATATTTCATTCTTTTGTTAATAACTAACTAAAGAAAAAAAAACAAATTCTTTTTCCCCTCCTTTTCTCTTATTCTTCTTCCTCTCTTCATATCATGGGTACCCCACCTCGAAAAACTCTTGCCGAACTTTGGTACCCACAACCAGACATAACTTCCTACGGTTCTTGCTTTGGCCGAACGTCGAACGACCCCTCCATGCCTAAAATTTCATTGAAAGATCGCATAGACGCGTCTAGGAAAAACACTTGCACTCCGCAATCCACTTTGTATCAATCGTTTCAACCTTCACCACCCTCTTATGTTGATACTCCTTTTGCAAGTCGTCCTTTGTCCATCGTTGAACATATTGAACAATCCCGTAGCCGATCTTTCACTCCTTTCACCACTACAAATTCTTTGGATCAACAATTCAATTCACCTTCTTATTCGTATGTTGATCCTACCCCTGTCCATCCATTCAATTCCTACGAGTCCTACCCAACTCTTACACCTTCCCTAGACATTGCTTCTGAACCGCCATTTGGGAATTTTCAGTATCCAAACAACTTTGAATGTTTTACTGAAAGCCCTTCACAACCTATGTCTAGTCTAGAACAGTCATTGGAAAACTTTAGGGTAGCGTCATGCCAACAGATGATGGATTAGAATGCGTCTATGGCTGCCCTCATACAACCTAGTGATCCGGTAGCTAGTTTCCAACTAGCTCCAAATTTTCAAATGTATGAAGAGGCGGTTGGATAGGTTTAGAATTTGAGTGGAGAGAGTGAGTTGTTACCCTTCCAAATCGAACCTACCCGTTTCAACTTGAATCACATGACTCTGGTTTTGAATGTCTATCTAATGTTCCAAACGATTCACCAATTGAAGATAGAAGGGTTAATGAGTTGTGCGACTTTGTAGTATTTGATTTACCCGATTGTGAAGGGTCCCTTCCAAGTGAAACCAGTCCTAAACCTTTTGACCTCTACACCTCCATCTTAGAACCAGAATCGATTGAAGTCCATGCTTTTGATGAGATGTCTGAGAATATTGATATTCACTTGATTGAAGATATTGACGCTGACAATATTTTGGATGATGAACCTGTAGATTTGGATGAGTTTTTCTCTCCAATTCATCATCCCGAGTCATTAACTATTTTTCCCGAATTTCATATGCGTCTTGATTTTGATGAAATATGCATGGATAGACTTAACTTTGAGGAGAATTTTGAGGATATTTTTGAGGATGAAACAGTTCTAGATGATGAGTCGGATTTTCCAATTCATCCTATCCCTTTCATTTACTGTGTACAACCTCCTGAACCTATAATCGATAATCTTCCTCAAGCACTCCCCTCCATCCTTTCCATCATTCCGACCGCGCAAGAAACCGTATCACTTTCATTTCTTGTGTCTGGTTTACCAAGTTCGGCATACCCATTTCTCACGAATCTTGAGGAATTTGACTCCATTTCTCGACGGGTTAATACATTAGCACAAACGCTTCTTACACATCGGTCATTACAAATTGTGCTAATTTATTCACTTCATTTTCACCCTCAAGTTCGTATTCCATTTCTTTCTCCCTTCCGCCATTCTTCTCCTCCACCGAGACCGTATACCACTTCTACATCCATATGGTCTCGTGTATTCTCTATTTCTTTCCTCACCGTATTCTTTCACCAACCTGCACATAATAGCGATAAGATTTTTGAATGGTTGGTGCTCACTTTTGGCCTGTGTAAGGCCTTGTATAGATTGATACTGTTCTCTTTCCCCCCTAATCCTGAACTTCAACGCTTAACAGTGGAAACACTGTTTTACTTAAGTTTGGGGGGAACCTTTTGGTGTACATATTTTTTGTTTTTATTTTTATATATAATTTGATTTTGGGGAGGCACCGACAATTTTGACCCTCTTGGTGTAGCCTGACAGTGAGGGCACTGTCAAGTTTAAGTTTGGGGGTGTGCTCGGTAAGCTTTCTTCCTTCGCATTCATTTGTATATTTTACATTTGCATACTTATTTTAAAACCCATATAAATCAGAAAATTTTCTAAAAACATAAAAACTTTGTCGTCAAGTTAGCTAGTGGAGAACTTAGATTCAATATTTTGACGGTTTTGTTTAACAAGATAGGAACAACTAAATCCTATTTTTAGATTTTGAAAACCTGAAAGATAACTCTCCTTTGAAGTTAACTATAGTAAATATACGTTTTTACATCACACTACACGTGTCGTGAGTTTTGAAAATTAGATGACAAGTCTATTATGTCTGAAAACTTTTAAATTGATAAACTATTTTCTGAGGATCAAATAGCTTTGTTCTGAAATAGGTAATATCAAGACTAGTTTATAAAGAGAGGTGGATATGAAGGGATATTATTGATGCCTTGATAAGAACTAATTATGAAGAATAACCCATCTGAATCTTGATTAGAGTGATTACACACCTAACTCACTAAACACGTCTTTTATCCAAAAGAAATTAATTGAACAACCGGTTATATTGCCGTTCGCATTAAATCATCATGATTTTCACGCTAAAATTGTCTTTTGTTTTTGGACCTAGGTAACTTGAGCAATTAAGTCCGCCGGGGTGTCTTTACACCTAATGCCTTAAAATCAACTGGTTTGGGTGCATTGGCCCAAAGCTCGCTAAGAAGGTTAGAAAGTCCAGATTAAAACAAAGTCAAGAAAGTGTTCTTTCCGAGTTAAAATTCCTAACGGTTCTTTCTGTGAGAATAATCTTGACAAAAGACAGGTTTTTATAAAAATATTTCTAGCGGAGATATAAAGGTTTTATTCTATGATAAAGACTATTGCACGTTCACAGATGTGTGTATGAAACGAAAACAAGAAAAAGGTGGAGTGAAAAATAAGACCTAGTTTCCTGTTAAGGAAGATAGAAATTCTGAATTTGAAACCTAACTAGAGAACGAAACTTGAGAAGTACTTAACTCTTTATAAAACTTATGTGATCCTTTTTAAGCTTTTATCTGGGCTTTATTTTGTGACATGACGACTTTAATCGATCCTTTTGAAACTTAACGACACTATTTGCACTGCACGTAAAGACATATAAAATCTTAAGTTAAATGAGAAGCGAGGTGTGAAAAATAAAGGTTCGATAGTTCTAAATTTAGGATAATAGAATTGTTATCTTTAAAACAAAACCTTAGGGTTTGAATTATAGTTATTTCGCAAAACTAGCTTGACGGGATTTTGTGGGTAGTATCCGCTGAAAACCCTCAGAAGACAACACTCCTTCTACTAGGGACACCTAGAGGTTTAACGTCTTGTTGCACACGCTCAGTGCAATCTCGTTCCCTGCGAAAGTGTGGTTAGGATTTTCTTTTGTGAATAAATGGTTTTGCTCGGGACGAGCAAAAGATAAGTTTGGGGGTATTTGTTCATATCAGAAAACTGCATTCTAATACCGCTCATTCATTATTTATTTGTTGTATTTATCGGTACTATTAACCAATGTCTGCTCAGTAATACAGATTACAGGTATTCATGGTAAAATACTGGAAATACATTCAAAAGCACGGATATATCATTTGAGAGCAGACACTGCAACCAGAACCGCAAACCGACCAATACTTCATGAGTTCTTTTGCAAAAAGTTTGTGTACACACTTTTTTATCTAAATGGTCCAACACAACAAGTGTGTACACAAGACTTTTAGGCACATGTGGATATGATATAAAGTGCATTCAAGGCAAAATATTATGTGCATTCAAGGCTAAATATTATGTGCATTCAAGGCTAAATATTATGTGTTGATTTTTCCTTCCAAAACTAAAATAAAATCAAATGGACAAATCAACAAGACCATAATGGGGGCAGCCATGGATTTAGGCACATGTGGGAATGAAGTAATGAGCATTTAATGGTAAAGATTATGTGTTGAAATGAAGATTCAAAATTCCCTCCAAAATCTGGGTGCAGACCATGCCAAATCAGAGAAAATAAACAGCGCCAAAGTGATGTGAGGGGACAAATAAACCATCACAAGAAGCATGAGACTGTTCCCACAAATTGTGGCCGGCCACATCACCACTTGGACCGGCCTGGCCGGCCCCACCACCTCCAGTGGGCCCCAGTTCTTCACACACCCCTCCTTGCTTCCACGTAGCCCTAATTTTATTGTTTATTTTCTTTTCTTTTCTGCCTATATATAGCAAGCAGTGGGCAAGTCATTCTTGAGTCTTGGATTGTCATTCTTTAGTCCAAGTTTTCTTTTCTCTTTTCATGTAAATATGTAACAACCGAGTCCAGTTTCACAAATTTCGGTTACCGTATGTGTGATGTGTGGTATTTATTTCATTTATCTTGCTTGACTGTTGCCAGTTATAGTTTGCACCGACATGTCATATTCTGCATATAACAATTTAAGTCATCTAAAATTAAATTAAAAATACTTGTCATGGCCTGCTCGACACCCCTAACCCTGTGGTAGCGTCCTTGCATCGTATTCTCGTCCCGTTCAGTGAAACGGACGTGTTTGGACGGCTACGCGCACGCACGTGCGTCCGTTCTTGGGGGTATGCTTTTTAATTATAAAATACTTCATTTTAATTTTTGGAACCTGCCAATAAATTTCATATTTCAAATTCAAATGTTTGGACCCGACACGGGCGCAATTCTGAAATATTTTGCAATTACGCCAAATCCTATTTTCTAATATTTTTTTTAACCGGCCAGATTTTTCCTCAGCATACTATTATATCTTACTAACTTTTTATTAAAATCCTAAATCTTTCTAAAATTTTATACCTAACAAACCTTAACTCCCCCAGCCAATCACATTTCAATTTTAACCCCGGGCCCCACACGTCTTTCTCCATACTTCCTTTCTCCTTCTCTTTCTCTCTCTATCTCTCTCCTCTTCTCTCTCCTCTCTATCTCTTTCTCTCTCTCTCTCTCCCCGCGTCTCCTCTCTCTCTCCCCTCTCTCTTCTTCTTTTAAATTTCTTTCCGTCCCTTCTCAAAAACAAACAGAACCCATCCCTGAAACCCTAGCCACCTTGTCTCCCTCGCCGTTGCCCCAGCGCCGACGCCATCGTCACAGACCTCGTCGCCTCCTCGCCCTCGTCACCTCCACCTCCTCTTCTTCCTCCTTCCCTCTCTCCCGAGCACCCGCACCTACAGCCGCGCCCCTGCACTCCTGCACGCTGCTGCACCGCCGGAGGATTGCCGCCGGTGACTCGTCCCCGTGCCCTTAGCCTTGTGCACACCCCAGTAAGCGCCTTCTCCATCTCATCCTTCTCTTCTTCTTCTTTCTCTTTTTCTGCAACTGAAAAGCCTTGCTGTTCATGGTTGGGTTTTCTGTAGATCGTCGGAGAACGTCGTTCTCGCCGCGGTCGATCTCGCCGCCACCCCAGCACTTCCTCGGCAAACCCTGTATGCATTGGTACCTCTTTCCTCCTCTGTTCTTTCCTGGTTATCCTTTCTTTTCATGTTAAAATTTACTGTTTTCTGTCGTCGCTGTTCGCCGGAATCCGACCGTTCCGGCGACGTTTCCCGACGACCCAGCGAGTACCTCCGATCCGTGTGACTCCACTGTTCGTCGTTTGTGTTCATTCCGTGAACCGTGCGCGCGTTGCGATTTTTCCCCGCCGACGCGTAACGTTCCGTTTTCCGTTTCGTAACCCATCGAGGCAAGTGAAACTTGCTACATGCTATCTTAAACTAATCGTATGCTATATTATTTATTTCCTGTTGAAATCTCAAAATAGAATTGAAAGCATTAGATTTCAAGTTAACCGTATAAGTTCCAATACACGTTTTATGATCCCGAACTTGAAACTTAATTTTTCATCTAATTATTTATACCTAGTAATCACCTGTAAGTGATAGACCACGTGATCGCATTGTTTATAGCCATGATACTTTTTTTCCAGTTTTAACCTATCGGACATCCATGTGCAACTTTAACCGGTTTAATTACAACTGCATCCTTTGAACAAATTATACATATTGTCGCCTCCATGGATCACTCAATACTTATTAACCTGTATTTTTAGCATTCACATCTATCATACTGTATTCGTGTAGTGCTGACATCATCTGATAAACACAACTGATAACTGTACAGCTAATTAATTAAATCTTCTTTATTGCTTAACTTACTGCTTAGATTGTGTTGTTGATAACCATGCTTGATTACTTATAACCATGATTATGCTAGCTGTTTATGAGTACCCACATGTTATCTTTTACACCCTGGCCTGACTTGCTACACACATATTGATTGACCCGACATGGTATCGTACACTACTTGACTTGACCTGATGTACCATGGCTTGACCCGTTACCTGATCTTGTGTCTAATGCCAACAAACCTGACATGTAGTCCTCACGGACCGTTCCTGTTGTCTATCCAGACAAACCTGCTCTTACCTGATCCTGTGTTGGCATTAGTTCTTGATTACGGAAGACCTGACTTGACACATATAACTTGGGGGCATGGGGAAATCAATGATGAAATCCTGACTTGTAACTCGACAGTTGCTCGCTTATACTGATCAGTTTTAGAGGCTAGGCCCGCCTCGTGACGATGCTGCTGACATCGTTGGTCTGTACTCCTTTCCTGTTAGTGCCTAGCAGCACGTCTCGGTTTCAGCCCGAGAGTCTGTAGACCGTGGTCCCGGGCATGCACGGGATACTATTGAGTTACATCGATGATTCATCAAATTGATTTCAAAGACTTTAGAATAGAAAACCCAATAGAACAGTTTAGTTTACTCACTGCATACTACCCTTCACCGCCCTAATTTATATTACTGTTGCACCTGCTTTTCATTCATATTTATATTTGCATTGCCTGTTACCCTGTTTATATTTTATTACCTGATGACATGACACGCTGACGTCTGGGTTTTGCATGGCCCAGATTCCGTACCTTTGCTGCAGTCCGGGCAGGAGTACTTCAGCCAGCAGGCTGAGCAGTGAGGTTTCCGTATTAGGTAGTTCTTTTATTTCTGCATTTTATTCCTGATGTGAGCCCGCATTATGGGACATGCATTCCAGTCATTTTGTATTGAATCTTTTGCTTCCGCACTTTTATTATTCTTGACTCATGTTATCTTGGCTTATGGACATGTTTTAGATAGTTTTATTTTGTTCTTGATATCTCTACAGCCGTAATGTGACTGTGGATGGATACTTCCTACCCACAGGTAGCATGGTTGGCTATGTCACGTGACCAATTTAGCGTACTCTGGGAAGCGGGGCGTGACATGGCTCTTTTGGTATCAGAGATATAGGATAGTCGGGTTGATTCTTTTGTAGTTGGGTATTGTACCCAATACACGAATCAGAATACCCGTGTTTAGGAAACATGTCCTGCCACCTTGCCATTTTACCGTTCTTGAATCAAGTTCTTCCTGACTATATCTTTTACGATGTGCAAACTTCCTTTGCATATCGACTCGAAAACCTGATTACTTGTTATCTCTAGAGCTTAGGCGACTTGGGTGGAGTTATGTAATTGTAGCTATGATACCGCGGCATAGTTACAATGCGGTACTCTATTTAAGTAACTTGGAGTTCTAGCCTTGATCTATATTGTAAATTTGTTATCATGCTAATCTTGGGTGTTTTGATTTCAGGAGTATGGCAGGCAAGAATCTGAAGACGTACCAAAGGCGTGTTGACGAAGCCGCCATGCTTGGGGTGATACGGGGAATGCTGGAGAATCAAAAGAGACAGACCGAGCTGATCCAGCAGCAAGCTGAATCGTTTCAGGAAGGATTGCGGACCGTTCAGCAGTCCGTGAACAATGTTGGAGCTAAGCCAGTTGATCGTGTGGGGACCGTAGCAGATTTCAGGCGTTTGGGTCCGTCTGTCTTTACCGGTTTGGAGGAGCCGTTGCCAGCGGAGCAGTGGCTAGTTGACATGGAGAACTTATTTATTGCAGCACAGATTCCAGATGATAAAAGAGTGGATATGGTGCGCATTCAGTTAGTGGACTACGCCCGTGAATGGTGGCTTGTGGAGGAGACCCGCTTGCCCAAGCCGATCAAGTGGGCGGATTTTTCGAAGAGTTTCCTGGAGAAGTTCTTCCCGCGGACTGCACGGGAGGAAATGGAAGAGAAGTTCATCAGTCTGAAGCAGAATGGTGCGGCCGTAGATGTACATGCAGCTGAGTGGACACGGCTCAGTAGATTCGCTGGACCTTTAGTTGCCAACGATGCAGACAGGGCACGGAGGTTCATGCGCAGCTTGGATGTGGACATCCAGAGGCAGATTGTCTCCCTGGGTTTGATCACCTTCTCACAGGTTCTTACAGCAGCCCGAGAACAGCAGAGCCTATCTGGGAAGACTGGGAGTTTGCAGCAGACAGCAGTTGCAGTAAGGAAGCCGGCATTTGTACCTAACCGAGCTCATGGACACAGAGGTATTCCAGTGGACCGTTGTGGTGTAACACCGATGAAGAAGCCTGCTGTCGTTGATCAGAGGAAGCGCGTGGTTTGTAGCTACTACCACTTACCCGGACATTTGCAAAAGGAATGTCGCAGGATGCAGGGACTTTGTCTGGTTTGTGGATCGGCGGATCATACTGTTAGTTCTTGTCCGTCGAAGTCACGCACAAGGGATGATATTCCGAAGCCTCTACAGAAACCATTTCAGGGACAGAAGCAGCTGACTCAAGGACCTAATCAAGCTTGAGCTTTTACCTTGACGGCTGAGGAAGCTAAGGCTTCAGGGGAAGCTGTTTCAGGTATTCTACTCGTTCATGGTTTTCCCGCATTAGCATTATTCGATTCTGGTGCATCCCATTGTTTTATGTCGTCCAAATTTATAGCTATACACTCGATTACCTGCACGACCCTGTCTAGTTTCTGGGACATACACACTGGGAATGGGAAAATCATATCTAGTAGGGAGTGTAAAGATTGTACAGTTGTTTGCGGACGGGAGCTTTTTGCAGATTTCTTGGTGATTGATACAGGCAGCTACGAGGTTGTCTTGGGAATGGATTTTCTTGGCACTTTCCACGCTTACATTAATTGTAGGGAAAAGAAAGTAATTTTCCAGATTCCCGGACATTCCGAGTTTATCTTCACCGGAGGGAGCAGTTCTATTGGGCCAGTCGAGTTTAGGGCTAGGCCGACAACTAATATGCTTGCATCAATGGAGGTTGATAAAAGTGAAGAGCCAGCTATTGTCCGCGATTTTATGGACGTGTTTGAAGATATATCGAGGTTACCGCCGAAGCGGGACGTGGAGTTCGCAATTGATCTTATTCCTGGTGCAGCGCCAGTATCTAAAGCGTATTATCCAATGGCACCAGTGGGTTGGAAGAAGTCAAGAAATAGGTTGCTGAATTGCTTGAGAAGGGTTGGATTCGAAGCAGTAACTCGCCTTGGGGAGCTCCAGTTCTTCTAGTTAAGAAGAAAGATGGCACGAGAAGAATGTGCATCGACTATCGAGAATTAAACCGGGTGACTATTAATAACAAGTACCCGATCCTTCGCATTGGCAAACTTTTTGAGCAGCTTAGTGGCGCGAGGGTATTCTCGAAGCTGGATTTGCGATCCGGATATCATCAGGTCCGAGTGAAAGCAGAAGATATTTGCAAGACGGCGTTCCGAACTCGGTATGGACATTACGAGTACTTAGTGATGCCCTTTGGAGTAACGAATGCACCGGCGATATTCATGGACTTGATGAACCGAATCTTTTCACCATTCTTAGACCAGTTTATTGTGGTGTTCATTGACGATATTCTGGTCTACTCGAAGAGTTTTGAAGAGCTTGCTGAGCATTTGAAGATCGCACTGCAGACGTTGAGACAGGAGAAATTATATGCGAAAATGAGCAAGTGTGAGTTCTGGCTGGAAGAAGTAAAGTTTTTGGTGCATGTTGTGTCTGGCGATGGAATCGCCGTCGATCCCGAAAAGATTGCAGCAGTTCGAGATTGGCCGATTCCAAAGAATGTTGCGGAGATAAGGAGTTTTCTTGGACTCGCCGGGTATTACAGAAGATTTGTGGAGAACTTTGCTCATCTGGCGGAGCCGTTGACCAAGCTTACGCGCAAGGAGGTACCTTTTGTGTGGACGGATAGTTGTGCGTCAGTTTTTGAGACGTTGAAGTTGAGATTGATAACCGCTCCTATTCTGACCGTGCCAGACAGTTCCGGAGGATTGGTGATTCACAGCGACGCATCTGGAAAAGGATTGGGATGTGTTTTAATGCAGCATGGGAAAGTTGTAGCGTACGCATCAAGATAGTTGAAGACCCATGAAAAGAATTACCCAACTCACGACTTGGAGCTTGCGGCTGTGATTTTCGCTTTGAAGATTTGGAGACACTACTTTTTGGGCAAAAGGGTCGAAGTTTTCACGGATCATAAGAGTTTGAAGTATGTGTTCACACAGAAGGAGCTTAATATCAGGCAGCGTAGATGGTTAGAGCTAATGGCTGATTACTATCTTGATCTTAAGTACCATCCGGGGAAGGTTAATGTCGTACCGGATGCGCCCAGTCGGTTGCCAGCAATTCAGATGTTGACTACGCAGAAGGAACTCGTTGAAGGATTTCGAAGATTTGATTTGGAGGTTATGCTACCGCATTCTTCGGGACAGTTGATGGAGCTGCAAGTACATTCGTCGTTGATCGAGAATATTAAAGCAGCGCAATCGCAGGATCCTAGATTGCAAAAGTTTCGAGAACAGGTTGAAGCCGGACTACGAACATATTTTTTGATCCACGAAGATGGTTCGTTGAGGTATGGTAGCCATTTGTGTGTGCCAAAGGGAGATGTTCGCGAAGAGCTTATGAAGGAGGCACACAGTTCAGCTTATTCCGTACATCCAGAAGGCACGAAGATGTACCGAGACTTACGACAGCATTTCTGGTGGGAAGGCATGAAACGAGAGATCGCTCGCTTTGTGCAAGGTGGTTGGTGTGTCAGCAAGTTAAGGTTGAACATCAAAGGGTTGCTGGTTTATTGCAACCACTTCCGATTCCTCAGTGGAAGTGGGAACATATAACCATGCATTTCGTGACAGCTTTACCGCGGAGTCCAAAAGGCAACAATGCAGTATGGGTGATTGTTGATCGTTTGACCAAGGCAGCTCATTTTATCCCTTTTCGGGTTGGTCAATCAACAGAGACTTTGGCGGAGCGGTACATGCAGGAGATTGTAAGATTGCATGGAGTACCGGTGAGCATCGTGTCCGACCGTGACACTCGGTTTTTATCACACTTTTGGCGGAGTTTACAGGAAAGTTTGGGGACTCGATTGAAGTATAGCACAGCTTATCACCCTCAAACTGATAGTCAGTCGGAGAGAACGATCCAAACTCTTGAAGATATGTTGAGAGCGTGCATGTTGGACTTCAAGGGTTCATGGGAGGATCATCTACATTTGGTGGAGTTTTCTTACAACAACAGTTTTTAGGCGACGATTCAGATGGCTCCATTCGAAGCTTTGTATGGCCGCAAGTGTCGTTCACCGGTTTATTGGGACGATGTCGGTGAACGAGGATTGTTGGGACCAGATTTGGTTGTGCAGACAGTTGAGAAAGTTAACGCTATTCGGAATCATATGAAAGCAGTTTAGGACAGACAGAAGAGTTGGGCAAATACGTCGAGAAGACCTCTAGAGTTCGCCGTGGGTGATTTGGTATTCTTGAAGATATCACCGACCAGAGGGGTGATTCATTTTGGAAGTCGAGGAAAGCTCAGTCCTCGATTCGTTGAACCTTTTGAGATCTTGGAGCGTGTTGGTGAGGTAGCGTATCGTTTGGCGTTACTGCAGTCCTTGGCGAATGTGCACGATGTGTTTCACGTGTCTCAACTCCGTAAATATATTCGGGATGAAACGCATGTATTGGATCATTCGGAGCTAACGGTACGAGAAGACTTGACTTTTGAGGAGCGACCGGTTGAAATTGTGGATCGACGGGAAAAGGTCCTTAAGAATAAGGTTATCCCTCTAGTACTTGTTTCTTGGGGTAATCGCTCGCATGGAGAGTCCACTTGGGAGCGCGAAGATGAAATCCGGCAGAGGTTTCCTCATCTTTTCTTGTAGTTCGATTTTCGTCTATCCTTTATATTCTTGGAATTTCGAGGACGAAATTCTTTTGTAGTTGGGTATAATGTAACAACCGAGTCCAGTTTCATAAATTTCGGTTACCGTATGTGTGGTGTGTGGTATTTACTTCATTTATCTTGCTTGACTGTTGCTAGTTATAGTTTGCACCGACATGTCATATTCTGCATATAACAATTTAAGTCATCTAAAATTAAATTAAAAATACTTGTCATGGCCTGCTCGACACCCCTAATCCTGTGGTAGCGTCCTTGCATCGTATTCTCGTCCCTTTCAGTGAAACGGACGTGTTTGGACGGCTACGCGCACGCACGTGCGTCCGTTCTTGGGGGTATGCTTTTTAATTATAAAATACTTCATTTTAATTTTTGGAACCTGCCAATAAATTTCATATTTCAAATTCAAATGTTTGGACCCGACCCGGGCGCAATTCCGAAATATTTTGCAATTACGCCAAATCCTATTTTCTAATATTTTTTTAACTGGCCAGATTTTTCCTCAGCATACTATTATATCTTACTAACGTTTTATTAAACTCCTAAATCTTTCTAAAATTTTATACCTAACAAACCTTAACTCCCCCAGCCAATCACATTTCAATTTTAACCCCGGGCCCCACACGTCTTTCTCCATACTTCCTTTCTCCTTCTCTTTCTCTCTCTATCTCTCTCCTCTTCTCTCTCCTCTTGATCTCTTTCTCTCTCTCTATCTCCCCGCGTCTCCTCTCTCTCTTCTTCTTTTAAATTTATTTCCATCCCTTCTCAAAAACAAACAGAACCCATCCCTGAAACCCTAGCCGCCTTGTCTCCCCTCGCCGTTGCCCCAGCGCCGACGCCATCGTCGCAGACCTCATCGCCTCCTTGCCCTCGTCACCTCCACCTCCTCTTCTTCCTCCTTCCTTCTCTCCCGAGCACCCGCACCTACAGCCGCACCCCTGCACTCCTGCACGCTGCTGCACCGCCGGAGGATTGCCGCCGGTGACTCGTCCTCGTGTCCTTAGCCTTGTGCATACCCCAGTAAGCGCGTTCTCCATCTCATCCTTCTCTTCTTCTTCTTTCTCTTTTTCTGCAACTGAAAAGCCTTGCTGTTCATGGTTGGGTTTTCTGTAGATCGTCGGAGCACGTCGTTCTCGCCGCGGTCGATCTCGCCGCCACCCCAGCACTTCCTCGGCAAACCCTGTATGCATTGGTACCTCTTTCCTCCTCTGTTCTTTCCTGGTTATCCTTTCTTTTCATGTTAAAATTTACTGTTTTCTGTCGTCGCTGTTCGCCGGAATCCGACCGTGCCGGCGACGTTTCCCGACGACCCAACGAGTACCTCCGATCCGTGTGACTCCACTGTTCGTCATTTGGGTTCATTCCGTTAACCGTGCGCGCGTCACGATTTTTCCCCTCTGACGCGTAACGTTCCGTTTTCCGTTTCGCAACCCATCGAGGCAAGTGAAACTTGCTACATGCTATCTTAAACTATTCGTATGCTATATTATTTATTTCCTGTTGAAATCTCAAAATAGAATTGAAAGCATTAGATTTCAAGTTAACCGTATAAGTTCCATTACACGTTTTATGATCCCGAACTTGAAACTTAATTTTTCATCTAATTATTTATACCTAGTAATCACCTGTAAGTGATAGACCACGTGATCACATTGTTTATAGCCATGATACTTTTTTCCAGTTTTAACCAATCGGACATCCATGTGCAACTTTAACCGGTTTAATTACAACTGCATCCTTTGAACAAATTATACATATTGTCGCATCCATGGATCACTCAATACTTATTAACCTGTTTTTTTTAGCATTCACATCTATCATACTGTATTCGTATAGTGCTGACATCATCTGATAAACACAACTGATAACTGTACAGCTAATTAATTAAATCTGCTTTATTGCTTAACTTACTGCTTAGATTGTGTTGTTGATAACCATGCTTGATTACTTATAACCATGATTATGCTAGCTGTTTATGAGTACCCACATGTTATCTTTTAAACCCTGGCCTGACTTGCTACACACATATTGATTGACCCGACATGGTACCATACACTACTTGACTTGACCTGATGTACCATGGCTTGACCCGTTACCTGATCTTGTGTCTAATGCCAACAAACCTGACATGTAGTCCTCACGGACCGTTCCGGTTGTCTATCCAGACAAACCTGCTCTTACCTGATCCTGTGTTGGCATTAGTTCTGGATTACGGAAGACCTGACTTGACACATATAACTTGGGGGCATGGGGAAATCAATGATGAAATCCTGACTTGTAACTCGACAGTTGCTCGCTTATACTGATCAGTTTTAGAGGCTAGGCCCGCCTCGTGACGATGCTGCTGACATCGTTGGTCTGTACTCCTTTCCTGTTAGTGCCTAACGGCACGTCTCGGTTTCAGCCCGAGAGTCTGTAGACCGTGGTCCCGGACATGCACGGGATACTATTGAGTTACATCGATGATTCAACAAATTGATTTCAAAGACTTTAGAATAGAAAACCCAATAGAACAGTTTAGTTTACTCACTGCATACTACCCTTCACTGCCCTAATTTATATTACTGTTGCACCTGCTTTTCATTCATGTTTATATTTGCATTGCCTGTTACCCTGTTTATATTTTATTACCTGATGACATGATGCGCTGACGTCTGGGTTTTGCATGGCCCAGATTCCGTGCCTTTGCTGCAGTCCGGGCAGGAGTACTTCAGCCAGCAGGCTGAGCAGTGAGGTTTCCGTATTAGGTAGTTCTTTTATTTCTGCATTTTATTCCTGAAATGAGCCCGCATTATGGGACATGCATTCCAATCATTTTGTATTGAATCTTTTGCTTCCGCACTTTTATTATTCTTGACTCATGTTATCTTGGCTTATGGACATGTTTTAGATAGTTTTATTTTGTTCTTGATATCTCTACAGCCGTAATGTGACTGTGGATGGATACTTCCTACCCACAGGTAGCATGGTTGGCTATGTCACGTGCCTAATTTAGCATACTCTGGGAAGCGGGGCGTGGCAAAATAGCATAGTCTCCTTGAAGTCTTAACCTTCTCTTGATCTTTCAACCTCTTCATTGAGCTTGAAAGTTTAATGGTTGGTTATTGATCTCAAGGGTTGTATCATTCTTGAAGATTAATAAAGATCACTTTTTTGTGCCTTCATTCACCATGAGTTCTTTGCCTCTTCTTGATCTTGCAAGCTCTTCATTGATCTTGCAAGTTTAAGATTTGGTTATTGAACCCATGTCTTGCAATATGTTCTTTGGTTCCTAGTCTTTTACTTACTTGCATTTTATTCTTGCTCTTTTAATTCTTGCACTTAAATTCCATGCACTTTAATTACTTGCTTGTAGTCTTTTCTTTTCTTTGTATCTTTTCTTTTGCTCTCTTTGTTGTTTTGTGAATGGTGGTGTGAATATTGTTGTTAAGAAAAGAGAAAGATATTGTAAGTTAACGTTCCGTTTCTCATTTCCTTTTCCCGTCTTTTCCATTTGAAACTCCGCCCAAACCTTACGCAAGCGCTCCGTCAGACACCCTACCCTACCAAGGTAAAGGTGATTCCTAACAGTGATCGGTTGCATTCGGTTTGGCTGGAGGCGAAAGCAAGAGACAAGAACAGACGGACAAGGGTCAATAAACCGGATTCACGAATACCGTGCTTAAATCCCCTAATCCACGTTGTTGCCGATTGTTCTAGCTTCAATCATTAAGTTCGGCTCAAAGTACTTGAATACGGAATCCATTAACTTACACTATCCTATCGTTTCCGGCCTTATACTTGAATATAACACATAGGTTAGATAACGAACAAATCCGTCGCGCGCATTAACTCATAAGAACAAGAACTTAAAACGCTCCATCTCTCTGTGGATCGATCCGTGCTCATCACGGCTAGCTGCAAAGCGACACCGTCCTGATCGCGGTTAAACTTTAGAACTTTTAAATATTCAACATGCTTTTGGCGTGCAATCAAATGGCGCCATTGCCGGGGAGACGGTAACGTTTTTGTTTTTGTTATTTCGGGTTAATCTTATCTATACAACTAACACTATTTTCTAAAAATAAACATAAAAATCAAAAGATTTTCAAAACCAAACAAAAAAAAAACTAACATTCTTAACTCATTTTGCTCTCTGGATTTTGTACCTGCTTGCACTCTGGCTCTAAACTAAAACACCAAACAATACTAGAACACTGTATTCACAGATAAAATTTGGAGCCCTATCTCCAAGACGACATCCCCTACATTTCCGGCGACATCGGCCGTACCACCTCATTTTTGCTCTAAAATTTTCACTGTGCTCTATTGTTCTGGTTTTGTCCCATTTGTATTGTTTGCTTGTTTTAAATTTTAGTGTGCAGGTATTTGGGCATTCGTATCGCCTTTTCGCACTAATTTCCATTTTTCCGACATTTCAGATTTTTGCGGAATTGCGAACGGCGATTGTGGGGAGCAAAGTGCACATTCAAAGTTAAGGTGGTTACAAAGTACAGTGCCAAAGATCCGGATAGTTTGACCCGTGCAAGCGAACTTTTCAAGCTTACCAGATTTGATTCAACGAAGGTTTCCTAACCCAAAAATTTAATGGTACGTATTTTACGAACACCTTCTTCTCAAATCCGACGCTTCCAATATAATATCTTTGCAGGATTCTTTGCAAGTTCACTAGCAAATGCCAAAAATTGACTAACCCGTATTTGTTACAGTGCTGTGCTTAAAGTAAAAAACGATTGTTTGATTATTTGAACAAATTTTTTTGATTTGCGCATTGCATACATTAATACGGACTTAAGGGCAAGCGAACCCCATAACATACGGTAAAGGATTTCATCACCTTTTCCGTGGCTTACAAATCACGAAACTGTGCATAAACGTTTACCTGCAAAATTTTTAAAAGAAACAAGACTTTAAGCCTTAAGGACTTCGGCTCACTAGGAGAGGTTAATTGTGTTTAGAACACCGCTTAACGGTATATTGTTTACGGGGTGTCTAGGAAAGTGTTAACGGCGAAACCGCCAAAAGAGAAAGGGTTATTTAATTAAGGACCTTTGCGAAAGCATCGGAAAACCTCCCCTTATCTCTGCACTTACCTGGCCTCATGATCAGTATATCTTGAGCCCTTTTTTCGACACAGTTTTACTTCGCCAATCAAGTTCTTGAGTAGGTCTAGTTGACCTAGTTGAACCCTAGAACGATTAGGTGTGGTATTTTTGTGTCGTGATTGTTTTTTACCAGATCTTTTTTTGTATATTTCATTCTTTTGTTAATAACTAACCAAAAAAAAACAAATTCTTTTTCCCCTCCTTTTCTCTTATTCTTCTTCCTCTCTTCATATCATGGGTATCCCACCTCGAAAAACTCTTGCCGAACTTTGGTACCTACAACCAGACATAACTTCCTACGGTTCTTGCTTTGGCCGAACGTCGAACGACCCCTCCATGTTTAAAATTTCATTGAAAGATCGCATAGACGTGTCTAGGACAAACACTTGCACTGAGAGATAGAACCGTCTAAAGGCGTGTTAACAAACAATCAAGCTGCGACCGCTAATTTCATACAAATAGAGACTGAAGTCCTTCGGGAACCTGATTCTCTCAGACATCTGCCTTTCTCTGAGAACAATCGACGACCACGTCATTAAACTGGGGGACAACCGACCACCAAGTCGTTAAACTGGAAACAGTTGACCACTGCGTCGTTAACTAGGAACAGTCGACCTCTAAGTCGTTAAACTGGAAAAAAAAGATTAAAAAAATAATATAAAATAAAAAGCCGAAATGATGGGGCAACTCCCAATAAAAATCAGCGAGTAAAAATAAAAATGAAAATAAAGCCGAAATGATGGAGCAACTCGCAATAAAAATCAGCGTGTAAAACTAAAGATGAAAATAAATCCGAAATGATAGAGCAACCGCGAATAAATAGATAAAATGATAGCGCAATCACGACCTTTGCGATAAGAAAATCTGAAATGATAGAGCAATCGCGGTAAAAAAACCTCCAACGGCGAATGATGAGTCGCTCCTGGTACCATATTCCAATGCAGCGATGCAGATGCCAACCAAATCCCAAATCCTTAAATTCCCAACGGCGAATGATGAGTCGCTCCTAGTACCATATTTCAGTGCAGCGATGCAGACGCCAACCAAAATTTCAAATTTCGGAATGTCCCAATGGCGAACGATGAGTCGCTCCTGGTACCATATTCCAGTGCAGCGATGCAGACGCCAACCAAAATCCAAATTTCCAAGTCGTGAATGATGAGTTACTTCTGATACCATATTCCAGTGCAGCGATTCAAACGCTAACCAAAATTTCCAATTTCTGAATATCCTCAACGGCGAATGATGAGTCGCTCCTGGTACCATATTCCAGTACAGCGATGCAGACGCCAACAAAGTCCCAAAATTCTCCCAGCCCTACAGTTAGTCTCCAAATTGACTACTCTATACAATCCACGGGCTCAAATAATTCTCAACATACCCATACCCCACCACAATCACTAGTCACATGGCCGGTCTCTGCCTTCGGAATTATGCTCCGTTTGGGAAGACCCACTCATTTGTCCTCACGATGCATGAGGAGAACAAAACTTACGGGATCCTCACGACTCGTAAGAAAACACCTTCGTGGGATCCTTACGACCCACGAAGAAAAATCACACTTGGGAGTCCTCACGACTCTGTTCCCGCCAAAAATTTCTGCGCAAAAGAGCCCAAGGCATCAAATGGCAGCGATACGCTTAAGAAAATATGAACCGGTATTTTTTGGGCTGTATTTTGACAAACTCCCGAATGAGAAACAGGTAAATTCTAATGGTATTGAAAGCATCTCAAAAAAACCTTCGATTTGATATATTATGGGCCTCATAATTCATCCAGGATCAAAAGTTATGAGCAAATGTGCTATGCACATGTGATCTAAGGAAGAAGATGCGAACCCGTATTTTCCGAGCTGTATTTTGACAAACTAAGGAATGAGAAATAGCTAAATTCTGATGGTATTGAAAGTATCTTGAAAAATCCTTCGATTTGATATATTATGGGCCTCATAATTCTACCGGGATCAAAAGTTATGAGCAAATGTGCTATGCACGTGTAATCTAAAGTAATGCTCTACTACATGGGGAATGCATTTTTAGTCCCACATCGGGAAAATGAGAGATCGCTTCTCTAACACTCCCATATAAATAAGAGGGGATACCTCTTAGAAAGGGTAGAGTTCAATCCTCAAAGGATTCAATTCTCAAAGGAGCTTAGTTCTCCATAGGAGCTTAGTTCTCAAAGATAGGAGCATGCTCATCCCCATAATGCGCATATGCGCAAGCACCATGTGCGCTACGTGCAACGCACGTGTGCCCGCCATGTGCAGCGCCAAAACGCGCCACGTGTCAACCACGTATGCAACTTGCGCTTTGCGCTTCTGAAATAGCACACTGCGCTCATCATCTGGCGCTCAGCGCCAAGCGCGCCACGTGTCACTCACGTGTACGCTACTCAGCAGAGGCGCAATGCGCTCATCATCTAGCGCTTAGCGCTAAGCGCGCCACGTATCACTCACATGTGCGCTACTTGGCAGAAGCGCAATACGCTCTTTAATTGGCGCAAAGTGCCTGGCACGCCACGTGGCATGCTGTAAGAACACACATTGTTCTGATGAATACTATGCATTCGATACAAGAAAAAAAATTGTCAGAACCCAATGCTTAGCATTATTAAAAGGGCCATGCCCAAATAAAGGCTCAATAGCCAGAATAACAAAATGTTAAACATGTTAATTGGACTTAGCCCAATATTGGCCGTAAGTCCTCAACTTATATTGAACTGAGCCCATCTGCTCATGAATATTTCAACAGATCTTAGTCCCAAACTGGACTACAAATCTTTCAACCAACTCACACCGGTTCAAGGGTACATCTCTTTACTCCTCTGATATCCGTCGTTGTAATCCTTCAACGTCTTCAGAGAGGTGACGGGTCCCGACAACCAAACATTCTATGGACTGTGGGGTCCTTTAAAACTCACGGACTATGATGTCCTTAACCTTGACTGTGAGGTCTTTAAACTCACGGACTATGTGTTAGTTACATGTATGCCCTAGAGGCCATTACTGTACATTGGATGTATATTGTAGTGGATGCTGGGACATATATTGGGAGGACTTTCTTGCTCGACATGATAGTATGCTATCTGGTTGCTCTTTACCTTAACATGTATACTGATTGTCTCTCTGTTACATGTTGGTAAAGCCCTTAGGATGTGTACTTGACTACCTGGACTATGATGCAGATCATACTAGTGGGGACATGGTAGTCCATAAGTACATCCTTCAAGGTCCCTAGTCGTGGGTGTATCGAGACGGGGCATCAATATACCAGTGTAGACTAGCGTATACCTTCTCGAACCATACAGATGGGCAATGGATGATCCCATATCCATTGGTGTTTGACATCAGAGATGATATACGGGTGCTCAGTGGAGACTGGGTACACTGGACGGACTCGCCGAGAACTCCCAGATGATATTATACCTTACGTCAGATGGCAGTTCTCTGGTGACACTGGTACAGAGTAGTCTGTTGACCCGAGATCGTCATAGAGTCTTGTGTGATTCCCACTGTGCTTTGATTTCCACCTTACCACGTCCAAGAGGGCGTGCAAAACGGTTGTTTTTGGGTACAGTCCCGAGTCACATGGAGGCAATGAGCGATAGGAGGGGATTCGTCTCTCCCGGTATAGGGAGTTGATGTTGCGCTGTGTTCGATTGGCTATAACCAGAAATCCCTGGCCAGGATTGCTGAGATTTACTGGTAAGTGTTACCAGTAGTTTCTCAAACTGTTATAGACCTCATATCGACACGACTTATCGAGCTAGTGGGGTCTGACGATTACCACCCCTAGGCGAGATATGCGACATATCAGACGAACAGACCGGACTGTACGGTAAGTGTTACTGGTTGGATTCACAGGAGTATGAGCGGGCTTGCTCGTCGATCTTCTGATCGCTCAATACCCGGGTGGCCGTTACGTTTAGCAGACTGCTTGCGGCTTGTGGGTGCTTGATATGATCATCATCTGCTGCCGGCGTATTGACGAGTCTTTAGAGTCCTACACAGAGGTTTCCTGGCTCAAGCGAAACGAAATAGGAGCGCATATGAGATATGTATGGGACCGAGAATAATGCGTGTATGTGATACCGTATTCTATTCTCGCGATGAAAGTATCGATTGGTTGTATGCGATATAACCTAGTTATCGAATCAAGGATTGATTCGATAAGCCGATACATAGGATACTAGTCGGTTATATGCAATATGACCGGATCGTTAAATCAAGTGTTGATTTAATGATTTAATGTATAATTATATATTTGATATATTACTTTGCATTAACTAGTATTGGTTCACTTTAAATGGATTTTCTCACTTGCATTGCACAAGTTGTATATGTGATATACTTTTGTGCACTTGATTGTATCATGTTTGATGATACATGATAGTTAGGGTTTGTGTAAAGAATTAAACCTTGGTTAAGTAAATGGTTAGGGTTTTTATTTATTCATTCATTTATTGTTTTAATTTGGATTAAAAAGAAATGGATAAGAAAACAAAATGGTTGCTTTCTTTCTTGAAGCTTGTTGAAGCTTCATGAAGCTTTGACCAAAGTGACCATTTTGTCTTCATGCTTAACCCTATCCATTCATCTAACCTTAGTCAATTCTCTACACCTAACCATGGTTCATATTATGATAAGTATTCATTTTCTTTTGTATTTTTAATAACTTATCATAATATATTTCTTCTTCTTCTTCTTCTTCTTCAAGATGAAGAAGCTTGCTACCAACAATGGCAACTTGATGAAAAGAGTGAGAAATCCAATTCTAAAGTGAACCCACTTCCTATTTCTTCATCCTCTACCACTTGCCAAGTAGTATTGGGTGTTTTCTTCACAAGTTTTATGACTTGGTGAAGTGGGAGCTTGATCTTGTGATGCCTCGACGTAGATCATCTTCGGCATCGTAGTCGATGACCTAGCCCGCCCATTTCTCCGATGAAGCCGACGCTAGAGCCCGGGATTCTATTTGGACAGCGAGGAGACTTCATCATGGAGCTATGGAGGTGGAGGACCGGATCTACAAAAGTTGTATTTCCGTTCTTTTAGTTAAGTTGTTAACTAGTTTCATTGTTTCGCCTAAAATTCTAGTTAATGATCCGTATTAGAGTTTCTCGGCACTTGTAAAATTTGAAATTGGCATGGTTGATACCTTGTGAGACCTCTTGAGAGTGCCTAGGAACCCTACAGTGGTATCAGAGCCTAGCTAGAGCCTTAGGCGATGCGTAGACGGAGTTAGAAGTCCGATCGAACCGAAACCCTAACCCAAAAATTGCTCTCTGTACATTTTTGAAAATTGTGGATTTTTGAGAATTAAAAATATGCAGAAATATCAGCAGGAATATCTAAGAGTTACTGTAAAATTCGATGCCTTTATTCCTTCAAGCCGCCGCGGTTCCGCGGCACGAGCATGGCTCGTGCGGCGGTTCCGCGGCCGATTTGTCTTTTCCTACATTGAATTTTGCACAGTAACTCCTACTTTGCAGTGCTGGTTTTCCTGGGAATTTTTAATATTTATTATAGAGTTGAAATTTCTGGGTTGTATTGGGAGTTCGTAGATTCGATCGGATTGTCTAATCTTGTCTATGTGTTTTCCGGATAATTTTTGAATATGTTAAAAAGTTCGACCGGATATAAATACCCAATTTTTCCCCTGTCGGGAAATTTCCAAGTGTTGGATTTTTCCGTAGTTTAATGACGTTCTAAGTAGTGCAAGTAACGCGATGGTCCCTCTAGAAGACAACAAACCTTAACTCGATTATGTGACCGTCTTGAACTGCCCTTTGAACCTTAGGGTTTGGGGCAGTACGACATGCCACATGCGAGGCATTGGCTTGACCCTTCTACGGCTGGACCGTTGGTACTGAGGCACGAAGTGAATGTTTTAAAACTTATTTCAAGTGTTGATCTATTTCGGGAAAACTTGGGTGTTTGATTGTTCGATCGGAAAGTTTAACATTTTCTATTTATCCGGAATGGGATACAATAATTGGAATTCACAATAAGTTATGAGATAACTGAATGAATGTTATAAACATAGCACTTTAGTCTCACTTGATCGGTTGCCACAGAATTTTGATGTGATCAAAAGTTCGTCGCAATCACGTAGCGTACGCGGATACTCGCCGGGTAAACTTAATAGACAGCCTCGCTCCATAGCCCCGACCAAGTGACTGTAGGAGAACCCCGTTGCCGAAAGCATCCGTTCGGGTGCTCGCGGTAGCGGTGTTCCGCCTTGGTGCACTTCGTCGACGGTATCGGGGGTGCGGCCGTCTACTGAAGTTTACGACGAGCATTCGATCAGGATGTCGGGAATCTTGTTGAATTGCCCGACTTGATATTGAAAAGTGTTTTCGATAATGAGACTAAAATGTGGGGTTTATAATTGTTAGGCATGTGATGTCTAAGTATTTCATTTGATTAGGCATGCGATGTCTAAAGAGATTGCGGATTCCAACTGTTGTACTTTTACACTTTCTTTTCTGTGACCGTAAGTGTATTATGTGATATCGCCGGTTTCGTTGCTATATGTCAACGACAATTGGGATACGCATGTTTACTTACGTTGATGACATGTGATGTTATGTGTTGCTGGATATGTTATATTGGATCGTCGTGTTTGAATAGCCGGGGTTTTTTTTATGTGAGATGAGTGTTTTTCATTTTCATTCATGTAAAAACTTGTATGTAATATTCTTTTATTGGGGCACTTCCAGGTTGCGGAAGATGTCACCCTTTGTATATTATTTTCTTTTCCGCACTAGGATAGACCCAAGGAGGGGAGCACAAGTAACCAGGTTCTGGAGTCCAGTGGGAGACCAACTCGAGGAGTCGAGTTCGGGTCTTCTAACTCCAGAATTGGTAGGGTTGCTTGCCGCTCTCGTAGGGGTCTAGGGGTGTGGGTTTGGCTATTCATCACGACCGTGGAATCCGTGTTTTATACTGGCTCGTATTGAAAACACGGACGTCCTAGTATATCCAATATTTCATATGTTTCTTCTGCTGCGATATCTGTAATGTGATCATGTGATATTCTGTGATAGATACAGTATATAGTATATATGATATATTATATAGATGTTACTTATGTTTTACACCCGCGCTAGCCCTGCCCCGCTCTGCCGTTAGTTACCTAACCTAACGGTGCACGAGGGGACATCGAGGCGAATGCGGATGGCATAAGTGTACGTCGTATTTATCTGTGATGTTTAGGTACTTAAATGATGGGACTTCATTAATGTGATTAATGAAAGAAAAAGAAACCTAAAGATGTTGTAGAATCGAATTTCAAAATTAAAACAGGTAGCTACAGTTCTTGCTTTGCACAGAGGTATATGTGATATATCCTGCACCTTATTCGATGAGGAAATGACCGAGATCCCTTCACCAGGAGTGACTCCTTTAGCAATAACTGGCAGATGCTACACACTCGGTTTGTCTTTTGATTGCTTTTAAGAGTTTTTGCTTTGCACAGCGATATATATGATATATCCCGCACCTCATTCGATGAGGAAAGGACCGACGATCCCTTCACCGGGAGTGACTCCTTTAGCAAAACTAGAAAAGCCTCAAAAAACACTCCATTTTAAAATCATTTGATTCTACAACGATATCAAGATCATTACGCAATAGGTTTTCAGAAAAACCTGTCGTAGCCCTCCGTCATTTCAGATAAGTTGTATATAGTATTCGTGCTGCATTTGTTGGCTTTCGTCAAGGTGCAGTGTGCGGTAGCTATATGCTGCTTATCTGCTGCATACGATGCGATTGGATTAAGGTAGTCGTGCGGCTTTGTTGGCTTTCGTCAAGGGTCGTGCGGGTGGGTTTAATTCAATCAAGAAATGTACGGGTTGAACTTGACTAGCGGGCTATGGTTTGTTGGCTTTCGTCAAGGTCATAGCACGTTAGGGGCAAAATATTATCGGGAATTTCAAGTGTTGAAATTTGCAATGAGATTGCATACATTCTATGAGATAGTTGGATCCCGATACCCGCTGCGAGTAAGAGTTACTCCTGGGAGAGTTTTACACATTACAATTAGCCGATCAAGTAGGTGTCTAGAAAGGTGTCAACGGGGTTACGCCTCTGGGAAAACGAGGTTTACATTAATTAGGTTCGTGCGAAAGCACGGGGGACCTCCCTCAAAGTACCGACACTGGCCTGGCTGAAAGATTGGCGAACTTGTAGTGTGTAATTAATCCCGGCTAGTCTTTCCTTTTAGGATTTGAAGGAAGATTTGATAAAAACAGTGGGAGCCATCCTGATTAGATAAAATAATAACCAATCTATTCTTGCAAGAGCATACGCTGAGTGTTTTCTTCTCTCTCTCTCCAGGTAGCGACCATATCACGTCTTAATCAAGATAATAATACGGAATATGACCGAACCCGCTTGTTATTCTGAGCTGGGGAATGTTGGTCCCGCTCCAACTTATAATTGTTATAAGACAGAGCAGGAAATAGGGGATTACCAGAATTCCCGTGCTACCCAAACGAAGAAAGTGCATCTGATGCATCATCTTCGGGTGTGTTCTTTATACAGATCTGTTTCTCTATTCTTTACGTCCTGGGTATTTGATACCGGATCAGGATTCCAGATATGTAATATGTTACATAGGGCTACAGAAAGGTAGAGAACTGAGAACGGGTGATAAGTTTCATGAGGCAGAAAACGGGGCAAGTGTTGCAGCCAAGTCTGTTGGTCACTGTCACCCTGTATTACCAATACATTGATTCTGAACGAATGCTATTAGATACCGAACCTGATATGCAAAATCATATCTGTCTCTTTATTAGTAAAGAAACGATAAAATTTTGTATTGTTGGGTAATGTTTTGAACATTTCCTATATCAAAAGTTGATCGGATCAGGTACGTTATCTAAAAGCATGGATGTTCTAAATCAAACTACAGTTCTTAGTATACAGAACACACACAAGAGGAAGAGTTCAGAAAAGAACGGATCCTTCTTGAGGTATTGTAGACTAGTTCATATCAATGCGACCCGACTAGCTAAGTTGCACATAGATGCATATTTAAAACTGTTTGAATTTACATCTTGTGAAACTTGCCAGTCATGTCACAAAGATAAGATGACCATAGCTCCGTTTACTGGAAACAGAGAAAGAGTTAGTAAACTCTTGGGATGATACATGTTGATGTATATAAGGTCCCCTGTCTACATATGCCAGGACTGGTTCTTTGTACTTCGTTACATTCTCTAATAATCTCTCAAGATTCAGACATATGTTCCTGTTGAAACACAAGTCCGAACCTTTTGAGATATTCACAGAATATGATTTAGAAGTAGAAAACCAAAACACGGGTATAAGTATTATGTCCTTTGATGAGATCGAGGAGGAGAATACTTGAGCACGGAAATCCTGGATTATTCTAAAGGAGAATGAGATTCTCTCTCAGCATTACTCCTCCGTATACACCATAGCACGATGGTATATCGGGGCGGAGCAATAGCACCCTATGTGATATGGTGTGCTCTATGATGAGTACTACTGAGTTTCCTATTTCCTTTTGGGAGTTATGCACTTGAGAAGCTGCATACCTATTGAATAGGGTTCAAATCAAATCAGTTGCCTACCACTTCATATTTGATATGATAAGGGAAGAGCCCATGTCTTAAGTTGGTTAAGATTTGGGGTTGTCCAGCCTATGTCTGAAAAGCAAAATCCGGACAAGCTCGAGGCAAGGTCTGTAATATAGAACTGGAAAGGTTCCAGCTATACAAAACTGCAGCTGATGATTTGACAGAACCAAAGGATTCAATAGTTACCAACGAACCTCAGCCTCTCCGCCGATCTAGTAGGGTTCCTCACCCACCTGAGAGATACTTCGGTTTCTCTATGACAGTGGGAGCGAGGATTGCATCATGAGATGATGACCCAACTAGTTTCGAGCAGGCCATCGAGAGTAGGGACTCTGTAAGAATGGCTGGATGCTTAGCGATCTGAGATGGAATCCATGTACACCAACAAAGTATGGACTTTGGTTGCTATATCTGAAGGGTTAAATCCCCATCAGGAGCAAGTATATCTTGAGAAGATTACTTGGTGTAGATGGAAAAGTTGAGACTTTCAAAGCTAGACTTGTTAAAGCTTTTCGTCATCGACCAGGCGTAGATAATAATGAAACCTTTTCAAGTGGCTATGCTTAAGTCCATCCAGATCCTACTTGCCACGGCTACATACCATGACTACGATATCTGGCGGTTGGGTACCATGACTGCTTTTCTAAAATGATGTTTTAGAAGAGAACGTTTATAAGTACACAGCCAGAGGGCTTCGTAGACAGTGGGAGCAGCGGAAACGTGTACAAGATGCTTTATAGGATAAAGCAGGTATCGCGGAGTTGGAACATCTATTTTGATGTGTTAGTCAAAGAGTTTGACATCATCAAAATGGTAGATGAACCTTATATAAACAATAAAGGTAGTAGGGAGTATAGTGAAGATCCTCGTAGAGTACGTGGATGACATGCTCTTGATAGGGAAGGAGTTTCCTATGCTACGCTCGGTCAATCTCCGCTTATCACAATAATTCTCCATATAGGATCAAAGTTATACCTCCTAAATCCTGGGTTTTGGATCTATGAGATAGATCTAATTGGATGTTAGGATTCTCACTAGTTGTAGTAAGATGGTATCAATCGATCCTGGGGAGAATCACTGGAAGGGTTCCAGGGTGATAATGACGACTGAATGTCAGTCGCAGGCATTGTCTTTACCCTCAGTAAAGGGACGGTATGTTGGAAGAGTTCCAAGCTAGATACCGTGGCATACTAGACGATTAAGGCTGGATACATCGCTACTTAAGATGCTACCAAGGAGGATGTTTGGGTGTATATTGGTTCATGAGATGAACTACGTTCCAACCATTGTGAGACAATGGAGTTGTGGCTTATGCCAAGGAACGCCGGTCCCATCAGTGATCCAGACATATTCTAAGGCAGTGTCACCTGATCATGGAGATGGTTGATCTCCAGGGTGATCGAGGTAAGGAGAGTATACTCAGAGGACAACACGGCGGACCCACTCACAAAGACCTTTTCCCAGAGAGAGACTTTTATGGGATAGTTGAGTATGAGATACTACAACCACTGCTATCAGATGGCCCTAGTGCAAGTGGGAGATTGTTAGTTATATGTATGCCTTAGAGGCCATTACTGTACATTGGATGTATATTGTAGTGGATGCTGGGACATATATAGGGAGGACTTTCTTGCTCGACATGATAGTATGCTATCTGGTTGCTCTTTACCTTAACGTGTATACTGATTGTCTCTCTGTTACATGTTGGTAAAGCCCTTAGGATGTGTACTTGACTACCTGGACTATGATGCAGATCATACTAGTGGGGACATGGTAGTCCATAAGTACATCCTTCAAGGTCCCTAGTCGTGGGTGTATCGAGACGGGGCATCGATATACCAGTGTAGACTAGCGTATACCTTCTCGAACCATACAGATGGGCGATGGATGATCCCATATCCATTGGTGTTTGACATCAGAGATGATATACGGGTGCTCAGTGGAGACTGGGTACACTGGACGGACTCGCCGAGAACTCCCAGATGGTATTATACCTTACGTCAGATGGCAGTTCTCTGGTGACATTGGTACAGAGTAGTCTGTTGACCCGAGATCGTCATAGAGTCTTGTGTGATTCCCACTGTGCTTTGATTTCCACCTTACCACGTCCAAGAGGGCGTGCAAAACGGTTGTTTTTGGGTACAGTCCCGAGTCACATGGAGGCAATGAGCGATAGGAGGGGATTCGTCTCTCCCGGTATAGGGAGTTGATGTTGCGCTGTGTTCGATTGGCTATAACTGGAAATCCCTGGCCAGGGTTGCTGAGATTTACTGGTAAGTGTTACCAGTAGTTTCTCGAACTGTTATAGACCTCATATCGACACGACTTATCGAGCTAGTGGGGTCTGACGTTTACCACCCCTAGGCGAGATATGCGACATATCAGACGAACAGACCGGACTGTACGGTAAGTGTTACTGGTTGGATTCACAGGAGTATGAGCGGGCTTGCTCGTCGATCTTCTGATCGCTCAATACCCGGGTGGCCGTTACGTTTAGCAGACCGCTTGCGGCTTGTGGGTGCTTGATATGATCATCATCTGCTGCCGGCGTATTGACGAGTCTTTAGAGTCCTACACAGAGGTTTCTTGGCTCAAGCGAAACGAAATAGGAGCGCATATGAGATATGTACGGGACCGAGAATAATGCGTGTATGTGATACCGTATTCTATTCTCGCGATGAAAGTATCGATTGGTTGTATGCGATATAACCTAGTTATTGAATCAAGGATTGATTCGATAAGCCGATACATAGGATACTAGTCGGTTATATGCGATATGACCGGATCGTTAAATCAAGTGTTGATTTAATGATTTAATGTATAATTATATATTTGATATATTACTTTGCATTAACTAGTATTGGTTCACTTTAAATGGATTTTCTCACTTGCATTGCACAAGTTGTATATGTGATATACTTTTGTGCACTTGATTGTATCATGTTTGATGATACATGATAGCTAGGGTTTGTGTAAAGAATTAAACCTTGGTTAAGTAAATGGTTAGGGTTTTTATTTATTCATTCATTTATTGTTTTAATTTGGATTAAAAAGAAATGGATAACAAAACAAAATGGTTGCTTTCTTTCTTGAAGCTTGTTGAAGCTTCATGAAGCTTTGACCAAAGTGACCATTTTGTCTTCATGCTTAACCCTAGCCATTCATCTAACCTTAGTCAATTCTCTACACCTAACCATGGTTCATATTATGATAAGTATTCATTTTCTTTTGTATTTTTAATAACTTATCATAATATATTTCTTCTTCTTCTTCTTCTTCTTCTTCAAGATGATGAAGCTTGCTACCAACAATGGCAACTTGATGAAAAGAGTGAGAAATCCAATTCTAAAGTGAACCCACTTCCTATTTCTTCATCCTATACCACTTGCCAAGTAGTATAGGGTGTTTTCTTCACAAGTTTTATGACTTAGTGAAGTGGGAGCTTGATCTTGTGATGCCTCGACGTAGATCATCTTCGGCATCGTAGTCGATGATCTAGCCCGCCCATTTCTCCGATGAAGCCGACACTAGAGCCCGGGATTCTATTTGGACAGCGAGGAGACTTCATCATGGAGCTATGGAGGTGGAGGACCGGATCTACAAAGGTTGTATTTCCGTTCTTTTAGTTAAGTTGTTAACTAGTTTCATTGTTTCGCCTAAAATTCTAGTTAACGATCCGTATTAGAGTTTCTCGGCACTTGTAAAAGCATGGTTGATGCCTTGTGAGACCTCTTGAGAGTGCCTAGGAACCCTACACTATGATGTCCTTAACCTTGACTGTGAGTTCTTTAAACTCACGGACTATGATGTCTTTAAACTCACGGACTATGATGTCCTTAACCTTGACTGTGAGGTCTTTAAATTCATGGACTATGATGTCCTCAACCTGGACTGTGGGGTCCTTAAGCTCATGGACTATAATGTCCTTAACCTCGGACTGTGGGATCCTTAAGCCCATGGACTATGATGTCCTTAACCTTGGACCACCATGTCCTTACACTGGAAATCGACCGCAATGTACCTAAACTAAATAATAGAGTCCAAATGCTCTTTTGTTGGATCTAAACGATCCCGTTAAGTTGATCTCAGTCTAAAATTAGACTGACGTGTCCTTAACAAACGTTAAGTTGATCTTAGTCTAAAATTAGACTAACGTATCCTTAACAAACGTTTAAGTTGATCTTAGTCTCAAATAAGACTAACGTATCCTTAAACCCAGACCAAAACCCAAATCTAAGAAAAATACGGATTTGGACTAATCCACGCTCTACGGGCGACAACATAAATTAGTCTCCGTATACAATTCACGGGAAACCACAAACAAAACAAACACCCACGACGCGAAGTGACCATCTGGAGAAGGAGAAAGTTGTTACCGCGATGCGGTGGCGTAATTAACTGCAGGGGCTTGCGCCTGCAGGGAAGAGCGTCCCCACAATCAAAAAACCCCCTCCAACGAGGGGGAATCTGACGAAGTCTGCTATATCGGCCGCATCCGTTTAAACCTTCGATACATGGTGCCATAAATCAACTTGGCATCTTCGGAAAGGTGGACAGATAGCACCAATTAGCATTTGCCCCGAAATTCAGGCAAGACGTCCGCCGCATTTTCGTCGCGTCTTTCGGAGGGGAACAGATTCTGGCACGCCCGGTGGAACCATTTCCTCTTTCCACTCCACACTTCGTGTGTCGTGTTCGCGAACAAATCGCGGTTTGATATGGTTGCATGTGGATTTGAGATACTTAGATTTGGTGCCTTGCTCCGTGCAGAAGACAGAAGATCAATGGATTCAAACTGCACTAACTGCAACTGCAACTCTCGCTCCGTCCCATCCGGAGGAGTGACTTACGGGCCTCAAGCGGCCTCCCTGTTCACAATGCCGGTGGACCAGGTGACTCAGGCCACTACTGGATTGTTTTTCGGGACTATGCTCCCCCCAACAAGCTTCAGCGCTCCTATACCAACACAAGAAGCTCCCAAGAAGTCGGTCTTTGATCGGCTTACAACTACCGCGACCCCTCTCAACGGGTCGCCCAAGTCCAATGCCTCAGTTTTCAGCAAACTGGGCCAAAGTTCAAGTGGGCCCATGAAGAAGCCCGCGATACCTGAAGCGGCCATCCTGAAGCGGATAGCTATTCCTGCTCCTAAAGTCGTCAAGGCAGCTTCCCCTGCTAATGGGTCAGTCTTCACAAGACTGTCCATTTCAGCTCCTACTCCATACGAAGTCATGAAGGCTGTTTCCCCTGTTCGAAAGTCGGCCTTCGCAAGATTGATTATCCCCTCTCAACGGACGTCAGTCTTCGATCGGCTAGCGCCAATAACAGCCTCTCCTCAAAACAGGGGGCATGACAAAGCCATCCCCATAGCCGATCCAACACCATCTGCGCGACATGCTCGCCGTCGTCACTGGTGCCGAGTACGGAAGGCTGGGGGCAGCTCTCCGTCTGGATTTACTCCACCAGCTCCAACGGCGGAGATCGATGCTGCTGTTCCAACCGGAAACAACTTTGAATTGTTGAACAAGGTGCACAGGAACTCTCCTACCACCGTACTGAAAAGACCTCCTCCACCCATCGAGAACGCTACTAAGGCGAAGCCGGAGCAGTCCCATCAGCGGCTGCTTTCCAAAATTTACAAAGTCGGGCGTCAAGTCCAAGACTCGGTGATTGATCAAGACTGCCCCCGCCGATAAGAAAAGTTGAAAGCGCAACGAGAA
Organism: Agapanthus africanus; assembly: GCA_030015575.1. Lineage (NCBI taxonomy): Eukaryota > Viridiplantae > Streptophyta > Magnoliopsida > Asparagales > Amaryllidaceae > Agapanthus > Agapanthus africanus. The sequence goes on along the minus strand of CM057338.1, from coordinate 820,373,688 downwards.
AAGGACTATCATGTCAAGCCACGGAAGGTGTCATCTGTTTGGGTACCCGCTGCAATGGCTCCCTCAACTTCGATCGCCTACAAGAGGAGAAGGCCGGAGAAAATGCCCGTGTCTGCGACAAATGTCAAGACCGCTGAGCCTAAATGCTTCAAGTCTGGGGGCATAATGGTGCATACTTATAACACCTTAGGATGTGATTAGTGGGTAATTATATTTTAATATATGGTTTTTAATAAAAAATTTACCAAAACGATTTTCAAATAATTTATCAAATTTAATGAATATTTTATTAGAATTTTCCTAGGCTTGCACACACTTGTGCATGTAAACTAGGGTTTAAATTGGGGTTAAACCATGATTAGCAACCATGGTGAACTAACCATTTTATTCTTTAAGCAAATTTTAAATTTAATTAAGTTATTTGGGTTTTTAATTAAGTGTGTTTCTTTCTTTTTTAAAAAATGGAAATGATTTAAATTTAGTTGATTTGGAGGGAGAAAAAGAGAGAGAGAGAGAGAGAGAGAGAGAATGGGCATGATGGCCTTGCCATGCCTTCATTTAATGAAGAGAGAGAGGGGGGTTGACTATCCTTAGCCCTCATTTCTTTTGCCTTGCCACTCATTTTTCTCACTTCTCTCACTCTCTCACTCACACACACACACAACTACAAGCAGCTGCAGCAGCAACAGCAGAAGAAGCAACAGCAGCAGAAGAAGCAGCAGCAAGCAGCAGCAACAGCAACAGCATGGAGTAGCACCAGCAACAGAAGCAGTAGCAGCTCCAGCAGCAGCTCCAGCAGCAGCAGCAACACCTCATCTTCTTCCTCTCCTCCTTCTCCTGCTTCCTAGGGGCTATTAGGGTATAATTCTTAAACCCAATTCCCCTTTTGTGCTAACTTATGTGTGGTTTTAGCTTCGATTAGTGTTTTATGTGGTTATTAGTGCTGGATTGTGTTTGATGTAAGACTTAAGTTAAGGTAGGGTTTTTATAGCTCATTAAACCTAATTAGGTGTTAATATTGCTGTTTGAACCCATTAGTTTCACTAGATTTGGCTAAATCGCCTTAAGTCGCAAAACTTGAAATTTTAAAATACGGTTTTGATATAATGTGTAGGATATTGAGATCTGCTATATCTTTGCTCATTTCCTAGCTTAGCAAACAACTTCAGAATAATGTGCAGGCAGTATAGGCTAGTATGTTGAAATCCGAGCCCACCCCCTCCCAAAAAATCCGGCGACCCTCCCCCATATTCCGGCGTCGCCGGCCCCCTGTTGATCTGGGTGTTGGTGCTTTGTGTAGGGGGTGTCTGTGGGGATTTTTCTGAGGTTGGTATTGTTTGGTTTTTGGGTTCTTGCCTTGGACAGAATCTGGGGTAGTTTAACAAATCTTTGTGTTTTAGGGTGTTGTAATGATTGATGGTTTAGGTAGGATTCTGTTAAATTAGGATTTTTATGGTTAGATTTGCTCTTTTTGTGCTGGTGGTGTCACTCAAATCTAGTAATTTCACCTTTATCACTTGTGCACCCTAATATTGCAAATTTAGTGTTTTGAAACGTTTTTAAGCTAAACCTGTATGATACATAGAATCTGTTGTTACTAGGGTAATAATTTTAGTAAGCAAACATATACACTAGGTTATGAATTGTGTTAGGACCCTAGTGTAGAGACCTGGACCCCACCTACCGGTTTTGGGCCGGTATGATACCCCCTTGCCGCCGGCCCAATGGTTGGGTTTTGTGTTGGATTTTGGCAGGTAGATGTCTGTAGGTATTTTGAAGGGTTTGGTCTTGTTTGATTTTCCTGTTTTTGATCCAGATTAAATCTGGGACCGCTTAACTATTTTTAGCGTAGCGGGACTTACGCGACACGTACGATGCGTGTTGAGTTGGTTTTCTGTGTATCACAGCGTGTCGCTGTGTGCCACAGCGTGTCGCGTTGGGTTTTGGTGTATGCACACACGTTACGTATACGCGCGCGTTTAGTTCACGACGCGAGTTTCTCGTTTGAGTTCGATATCGTGTTTTCGCCAGATATTTGCTTATATGGATTCCTTGTGTAAATTCCAGGTTCGCAGGCGGGTACGTCGGACGCCGCAAAGAAGGGGAAGCAAGTGGTCGGCTACACTTAGCATGCGACCAGGTGAGTAGATTTAACATCTACGGGGAAATCGCCCGTATGGCGTTAAGCGTCAGGGCGTGATAGGATATTTAGTCGTAGATGTTCATATGGACTATTGTAGCATACTTTCTTGTTGCATATAGAATTGGTAGTATATAACACTGCACTGTCACTAATGGTTAAACCCGCACGAGCACTATTTGTATGTTACACTCACACCGTTAGTGATTGCCATGACACTTGCACTATAGGATTGCTACAATTTACATATCGTTTGATTGCCGCATCATTGATAATTGTCATGACTTGTCGCATATTCACATATTATCAGATATATCACTACTTGCGCACATGCACACTATAGATTCACGTTAGCGTATACCTTCATTGATATATCCATACATGTGCACATATACCTCGTATACCCATATTAGTGCACATGTACATTGCTACACTCACATTGTGTACATATCCATTCGCACATCCATACCTATATACATACATATGTTACATACATGGATGATATTGACATGATTTAAAAACTAAGATACTGCATGAGATATTTTCAAAACTGGATCTTTTTAAAAGAGCGGTTTCCCTTTTCTTTTACTCTTAGTGTCATACGACACATTGCATGGATTTACGCATTGAGTTTGGATTTATGTGATTTCTAGATTTGGGAACCGGGGTATTATTTTAATAAAATACGCACTGTTTTAAAAACCCGGTTTCCTTTGATATGATATTTCAGTGCGTCCACCATGCGTTTTCTCGGTTCTGAGACGTGTGACATGTGAACCCGAATCGAGGAGCTAGATGAGGCCGATTGCCGGTACATGGTGGACTCGGTATGGTACCCCGGGGTGAGAACGGATCGCTGTGCAGTAGACGGTGAGCCTGGCAGAGGGACTACTACCTACCGGTGATTGGTTGGACCTGGCGGTTATGCGGAGGATACTGACCAGAGTCGATAGATGGATACGGGACAACACGTACTGCCGGGGCCGAGGGCCGATTCCGCAGACGGAGCCCGTGGGCCGATCCGGACTGACGAAGCCCGATACATGAGAATTTGCATGTCGATGCTGGACACGATCATTTTAGGATATTTCGAGTGCCGATGTTGGGCACTCACGATTCTATGAGATTTACAGGATTTGAGGGCCGATGAGGGTGACGGCGCCTGAATTTTACTGAGATTTGGGTGTATTGATGGACACCGGTTATTTTCTACTTTGACATTCCGTGTAGATGTTATTTATTCCCATGCTCAGCATTCATTATTTTACATCTCATCCTGTATCTGTAGTACCTGATAGAGTACACCTGCTATGCATGATTATCGCATACCTTGCTCATCATGTAGAGGCGTTATTAGATTGCACTTGTTGCATTATTATTGCTCATCTAACTCATCATATAGATGTATTCTGTTGGCATAGGTTAGAGTATCGCAGCACATGCATACTCACGATTATCTTTATATGTTATCTACTATTCACGAGTTGGCAACTCACCCCCGTTGTGCCACAGTGTTTGCAGGTTTCCCCTATGAGTACGGCAGGCTGCCTTCTTGCATCTTTTGATACAGATACCACTGCAGTTGGCGTGCTAGCCCTTTTGCTGATAGGTGGGTTTTGTGCGGTATCTGTTTATTTTCAAGTTGTATACATTGTTGTATCTAGTACACTCCATCTACTACTTATGTATTGGCTTAGAGACCAGTTGTGAGGACGATATATATTATTTTGTACTCTGATATCGAGCTTGTTGTGAGCCGACTTTGTGTATGCAGCTTTATCTTTCATGATATTTGTTTTCACTTATACTGCTCATTTCTTCGCTACGGTGTCGTATATTATACTTGTAGTGATTGTTCCGCCATTGGGCGTGATTTCTCCCATTTGGGGATGCCTTATTCTTATTGTATAACATTTTACTCATATATTGCTTTGTACCCGATTTCGGGGCTATTTTTTACAAAGGAAATGCTGCTAAATTTTTTAAGATAACAACTTGAACTTTAAAGAATTTTACTAAACAACTTAAAGTTTTCTAAATGTTTTAACAAATGTTTCCATCAAATGTTTTAACACTCACTACTTTTCAATGGTTTTGATTTCTGGGCTCGGCTTACTTAGTCTCGTTAGACCTGTAGACGTTACGTGGTTACGTGCCGGTCACGGGCCAAACTTTAGGTCGTGACAATACTGTTTACATGGCTTCCGGAAAAGAGGAAAGCCGTGCTTCGACGGGTCACCGACCGCTCACCCGATCCGTGACAAAAGCCCAGGAGCAGCAACAGAAGCTTCAAGAAATGCTGACGCAAATGGCCGCCCTCACCGGGCCAAAAGAAAGCCCGGAGGCGTCATCGGAGCAGCGTCACGAACAAGAAACCGATGCTGACTTCCTACGCAGAGTCCTCGAAAAGAAGGACAGAGAAGCTGCAGAACAAGCTGCCAACATAAAACGAATGGCGCTTCTCTTCCAAGACATGGTCGGGATGATGTTACAGCCGGATCCTCCAGCTAAAGACCCTCCGATCATCATTGAAGACGACAGAGGGGAGACATCGAACCCTTCTCGGGCTCTTTCAGCAGCCAAAGAGGAAACTATTTCCAAGGCCGCTCTGGATGACTACATTGCTCAGCAAATACGAGCTCACCAGGAGAATGAAGCGGCCGGCCAAGTCGTTAAAACTGGGCGACCCTATCCGGGCTGGTATGACCAAATAAGTTACCCGCCGGGATATACGATCCCTAAGTTCCATGTATATAAAGGGACGGGGAATCCACATCAATATGTCGCTCAATTCAGGGCCTTATGCGGCAACACTAGAGGCGACGACAAACTGTTGCTTCGCCAATTCGTCTGCAGCTTAGCGGAAACGGCCTTCGAATGGTATTCGGAGCTGCCTAACGACTCTGTCAAAACATTTGCGGAGATGGAGCTTCTGTTTACACAAAGATTTGCAAGCGCCAGCGAGCGCACCCCAATCACCGCATTGATCAACGCTAGGGTAAGGCCAGGCGAAACATGGGTTCAATACGCAATACGGTGGCGGAACTTATGGTCGAAGTGCGAACAACGCATCGAAAAAGCACCGGCGGTAGGAATGTTCGTAGGCACTCTTGATCCGCAAGCGACCATCTCGCAATTCATGATGTTCTTCAAGCCAACTACTTTCCAGGCCCTGATTGACAAGCTGGCCCCAAATGGACCAGATGGGTCATAGACCATCTCCTCCAAAGACGGATTCTCAAAATGAAAAAGGAAAAGGAAAAGCGACTTTCGTCACCAATACTCAACAAGTCAACAACGGCCAAGCAACTTAAAACCGGTTGTTCGCCAAAACAATATGCGTCCACGCCCGTCCCTCGAGGAAAGACTAGGACGTCCTTACTCGTTTCCCCAAGATAAAACAAGGAGACTGTTCGAGCTGGCAGTGTACAACAGACTCATCAATCTGCCAGATCCAAAACGTCCATTGCAGCCAAACGACGTCAACGATCCCAATTACTGCCCCTACCACCGAGTATTGGGCCATCCGATCAAGGACTGCTACGTCTTCAAAAACTGGGTTGAAGACCAATACCAACAAGGCAAATTTGCATTATCGGAAACTGGAAGGTGAAACCGCCGCAACTTCATGCATCTAAAAAGGTGGACACGCCGGGGGTATCGTGCTCTTTTATAGAAGAAACTCCGTGAGAGGTCGCTCTTTCAGCCAAAACTAAAAGAATGCTGAAGGATCTCCAAACGTGCCAGGCAATCAGGTGAAAAAATCCACTGGAACCCGAGATCATCGAGGGAATGCTGAAACCGCGCCCAACTACAAAAATTGGTAGTGATAGTCAAAGCGCTCGCGTCCAGCCGTCAAAGTCCTCGAAGAAGAAGAAGAAGAAGACCCAAAATCCCGTGAAGCTTGATAACAAGCGCACGGACCTGGAAAAGCAGATTGACGCGCTGGAAGAGTATAACCAGAAGATGCGGACTCCAGTCACACTCCAAGAGTTTCTCAGCCACGTCCTTGAGAACGAAGATGATGGAGAAGACTCGTCGAGTGAATCTGAAGATTACCTAGCAAGCTGCCATGTGATCTCTCACTCATCAATAGACAATGAGGAAGCTCCTTGCACCGAGGAACTGGGGGCAGGATCGAAGCCAAAACCCGTGGAACCGTCTGACGAGATGATTGACTTGCTACTGAACGAAGCCCGTCAGAAAAGCAACGCCAATCGAGAGTGCGAACTGGCTATATTCGAAAAATCCAAACGCCGACAACTGAAGGAAAAGGTCGAGACACCCCAACCGGAGCAAAGCATCTCTATTGCCAGGAAAAGCAAGCTTAAAGCAAGGAAACGATTCGTTAGGGCCCTGGCAATAGGAATGAAGTTGCCATCTTTCAAAAGAAAATCCCCTGGCAATATACGTCTTGATGAAGCGGACATATATCCTAACTTCTGCCTATACCATCAGAGGATTGCACACCCTACCGAGGAGTGCATAGCCTTTAAAAAATGGTGGCAAGGATATGTTGCCCATCGACGACACGTTTAACGAGTGAAGCGCAAGGCTCGTCGGGAATAGAAAAGCACGACAGATGAGCACGAAAGAGCTGCTGGCAACTGTCACATAACCGACACCAAGAGATCGCAAGTTGTCGCCTTCGGAAGCGAATCTGACGAAGAAATCGCCTTCAGCCCTCTCTTCAAGGAATCCACCTCTGACACAAAACATGCGAAGATTCGCGGCAAAATCTAGCTGCGTAATCATGCATCGACTGTTGACCGAAACGTCGTTAAACTACTACCAACCCGCGGCATCCTCAGGCTGACGTGTTAAAAAAAACGGTATGTCCATAAGCAAAAAGGCAAGGATGAAAACCCGAAAGGGCTCCGTGAGTAAAACGGCAGGACTACCGGCGAATTTTGTGAAAACCCGAAAGGACGCAATCTCGTTAAAAGACACTTGCAAGGTCCTCTCGACTTTGTAAGGAGAAACCGTCTGCGTGAGATCCCTACGACTCACAAGGGAGCAACACACTTAGGGATCCTCACGATCCCTAAAGAGAAATTACACTTGCGAGATCCTCACGACTCGTAAGGAGAACCCTCTTATGAGACCCTCACAGCTCATAAGATTCAAAAAGTCTTAAGCTACAGGGATCTAAACATGTTCTTAAGCAACCACCACAACCTCCAATTTGGCCCTACAAGCGGTTCAGTATTGACCCTTATATACAATCCACGGGGGCGAATAAACATTTTCCTAACAAAGTCCCATCCGTGACTAGGGATATGTCTACACGGTGAACAGCCCTTGTAAGTCCTCTCGACTTATAAGGAGAAATCACTCTTGTAAGATCCTTACGACTTATAAGGGAAAACGCACTTAGGAATCCTCACGATTCCTAAGGAGAAAACGCACCAACGAGATCCTCATGACTTGTAGGGAGAAATACCTTTATGAGACCCTTACGGCTCATAAAGTCAAAAGCCTTAGTCAACAGGATCCTAACCCTGTCTACTAAGCCACCTTTGTTCGACATCGACAGAGGCAAATAATGATTCGCTCCTGGCAATATCCCAGTTGCAGCGGTGCTGATGCCGAAATCGGTGTCTAATCCCAAGCTTGCAGTAAGAAGCTAGCGAGCCACACATGCGTACGAAACAGCCGAAATGATGGGGCAACTTGTAAACAAAATCAGCAAGTAAAAATATATGCATGCAAAATAGCCAAAATGATTGGGCAACTCGCAATAAAAAACAGCGAGTAAAAATAAAATAAATAGCCGAAATGATTGGGCGCCGCGAAAAATAGCCAAAATGATTGGGCAATCGCGACCTTCGCGATATAAAAGCTGAAATGATAGAGCATCGCGGAAAGAAATAAAATAAAATGAAATTTATGCCCTACAGGTGATATCACATCAATCCCTGTATACGATATAGGGGCACAAACAAAGAAGGAATCACGCCTTCCCTCCTCAGGCTCCATCAGAATGAGAGCCAAGTCTCGACGGTCACATCTGCATCCCAGAAGACCAACAACAGCGTTCCTCCTTATACCAGCAAGGCATGAAAGTGACACAGCGAAACGGAGCCACGACATAGTCCCTAGTTCCAAATCTTAACGGCAATATCTACAGCCTAAAAAAAATCAGCAACGGTGATCCTCCTCATTCCAACAGGACTCGGACGCAACATCACCAAGCGGAGTGATGGCAAAATCCCAACTCCACCTCAGCATTTGTCTCGTTACAACAGACGCAATGTCAACATCGGCGTTCCTTCGCAATCCAGCAGGATGCAGATGCAACGTCAACAAAAGACCCCATGGTCGAGACAAAGAGGAGTGATGGCAAAATCCCAGCTCCACCTTAGCATTCGTCTCATCACACCAGATGCGATGTCACCCCAGCGTTCTTCCTCCAACAGGATTCGGACGCGCTAAAACAATGAAGCGAAGGCCAAATTCCTAGCTTCAGGGTCTTGACGATAACTCATATAAAACCTGAAAGACCACCAAAGATCATCTCACACCAGCACAGAGTGGTCACCACCTCGACGTTCGTCTCGATACAGCAGACGAAATGTCACCGCAGCGTTCCTCCTCCAGCAGGATTCAGACTCGACAATTAAACAACGGAGCCACGGCAAAATCCCTAGTTCCAAACCTCGACGGTTCACCAGCAACCTAGAGACAACCGTGACATTCGTCTCGATACAGCAAACACAATGCCAACAAATGAAGCAAAGGCCAAATTCCTAGCTTCACGGTCTTGACGGCAACTCATATAAAATCTGAAAGACAATCGGAGATCATCCTACACCAGTGCGGAGTGGTCACCATCTCGACGTTCGTCTCGATACAGTAGACGAGGTGTCACTACAGCGTCCTTCCTTCAACAGGATTCGGACACACCAAAGCAAACGAAGCAAAGGCAAAATTCCTAGCTTCAGGGTCTTGATGGCAACTCATATAAAACCTGAAAGACTATCAGAGATCATCTCGCACTAGCGCGGAGTGGTCACCACCTCGACGCTCGTCTCGATACAGCAGACGAGGTGTCACTACAGCGTCCTTCTTCCAACAGGATTCGGACAGGCCAAAGCAAACGAAGCAAAGGCAAAATTCCTAGCTTCAGGGTCTTGACGGCAACTTATATAAAACCTGAAAGACTGTCGGAGATCATCCCACACCAGCGCGGAGTGGTCACCACCTTGACGTTCGTCTCGATACAGCAGACGAGATGTCAATGCAACGTTCTTTCTCCAGTAGGATTCGGACGCGCTAAAACAACGAAGCAAAGGCCAAATTCCTAGCTTCAGGGTCTTGATGGCAACTCATATAAAGCCCGAAAGACAATCGGAGATCATCCCGCACCAGCGCGGAGTGGTCACCACCTCAACGTTCATCTCGATACAGCAGACAAGATGTCACTAAGAGCATTCTTCCTCCATCAGGATCCAGACGCGACAATCAAACAACGGAGCCACGGCGAAATCCCTAGTTCCAAACCTCGACGGTTCACCAGCAACCTAGAGACAACCGCGACATTCGTCTCGATACAGTAGACGCGGTGCCAGAAAATGAAGCAAAGGCCAAATTCCTAGCTTCAAGGTCTTGACGGTAACTCATATAAAACCTGAAAGACTATCGGAAATCATCCCACACCAGCGTGGAATGGTCACCACCTCGACGTTCGTCTCGACACAGCAGACGAGACATCACCACAGCGTTCTTCCTCTAGCAGGATTCAGACGCGACAGTCAAACAACGGAGCCACGGTAAAATCCCTAATTCCAAACCTCGACGATTCACCAGCAACCTAAAGACAACCGCGACATTTGTCTCGATACAGCTGACAAGATGTCACTAAGAGCGTTCTTCCTCCATCAGGATCCAGACGCGACAATCAAATAACGGAGCCACGGCAAAATCCCTAGTTCCAAACCTCGACGGTTCACCATTAACCTAGAGACAACCGCGGCATTCTTCCCGATACAGCAGACGCAATGCCAGCAAACGAAGAAAATGCCAAATTCCTAGCTTCACGGTCTTGACGGCAACTCATATAAAGCCTGAAAGACAATCGGAGATCATCCCACACCAGCGTGGAGTGGTCACCACCTTGACATTCGTCTCGATACAGCAGACGAAATGTCACTATAGCGTGCTTCCTCCAACAGGATTTGGACACGACAAAACAAATGAAGCAAAGGCCAAATTCCTAGCTTCAGGGTCTTGACGGCAACTCATATAAAGCCTGAAAGACAATCGGAGATCGTCCCGCACCATCACGGAGTGGTCACCACCCCGACGTTCGTCTCGGTACAGCAGACGAGATGTTACCACAGCGTTCTCCCTCCAGCAGGATTCAGACGCGACAATCAAACAACGGAGCCATGGCAAAATCCCTAGTTCCAAACATCGACGGTTCACCAGCAACCTAGAGACAACCGCGACATTCGTCTCGATACAGCAGATGCAATGCCAACAAACGAAGCGAAAGCCAAATTCCTAGCTTCAGGGTCTTGACGGCAACTCATATAAAACCTGAAAGACTATCGGAGATCATCCGACACCAGCATGGAGTGGTTATGACTCATCGGGGCTCTCCAAAATGAGCCTAACCTCAAGTAAAAAGCGACATGGCAAAATTGCTAACGCTTGCTCTTCCGACAGTCAAACTGCCTAGGAGAATTGCTTGAAGACGTCTTGTCCAGCCCCCGAAGGGATCAGAGACATGACATGTCGCAAGGCTCCTCGAACAAGCAAGATTGCCTATCGAGCAATACATCAGCCAACGCGACGGTACGATGGATAAAACCCTAGTACCACAGACCCTAACGGACCTCTGTCATAAAGAGCAGAAGTTAACTATGACGTTAGGATATTCTTGCGAGAAATGCTCGATTCGTCTCGACTCGTGAGGAAAAGCCTTAGGCAATCGGGATAAGAACCGGTTTCCTAAGCACTGGGGCCCTGCAAATTGGTCCAAAATGGACTCTTGCATACTATTCACGGGCCACACTCTCCAAAGTCGAATCTCGACAAGGAGGGAAACAACCGCTTACGGGTCCTCTCGACTTGTAGGAGGGAAAATTCTCTTATAAGATCCTTACGACTTATAAGGGAAAACACACTCAGGAATACTCACGATTCCTAAGGAGAAAATACACCTACGGGATCCTCTCGACTCGTAGGGAGAAAAGTCTTCATGAGACCCTCACGGCTCATAAAGTTGAAAAATCTTAGGTGGCAAATCCTACCCCTGTCTTCTAAGCCATCACTACCCTATAAAGGATTCAAGATGAATTGTTATCTACCATCTATGGGCCACACTTACCAAAGCTACATGCCACTGAAATGGAGAAGTTACTCATGAGCATATAAACTCTTTCACGCCAGAGTAAAACATATAGAAATAGAAGGGTGAGGCTCATGGAGCTGAGGGTTTGGGACTATATCCCTTAAGAGTCGAGATTTGAGTCAATGATAAATGACGACGATTGTGTCCGCTCGTTATCTTCTCAGATCAAGATTCTGAAAATTATATACCAACCCAAAACTGATCATACACTATGAATTATTCCGCACTACTTCACCCACGTATATACTTACGTGGGAAAAGTAGTGGGGGGCATTTGTTCCCGCCAAAAATTTCTGCGCAAAAGAGCCCAAGGTATCAAATGGCAGCGATACGCTTAAGAAAATGTGAACCAGTATTTTTCGGGCTGTATTTTGACAAACTCTCTAATGAGAAACAGCTAAATTCTGATGTTATTGAAAGCATCTCAAAAAAACCTTCGATTTGATATATTATGGGCCTCATAATTCATCCGGGATCAAAAGTTATGAGCAAATGTGCTATGCACATGTGATCTAAGGAAGAAGATACGAACCAGTATTTTCCGAGCTGTATTTTGACAAACTCCGGAATGAGAAACAGCTAAATTCTGATGGTATCGAAAGTATTTTGAAAAATCCTTCGATTTGATACATTACGGGCCTCATAATTCATCCGGCAAAAGATCCTGATGTCTATGTATGGGGCGACCAGAGAGAAAAGATCTTGAAAATAGTGGATTGGATCAAAAGTTATGACCAAATGTGCTATACACGTGTAATCTAAAGTAATGCTCTACTACATGGGGAATGCATTTTTAGTCCCACATCGGGAAAATGAGAGATCGCTTCTCTACCACTCCCATATAAATAAGAGGGGATACCTCTTAGAAAGGGTAGAGTTCAATCCTCAAAGGATTCAATTCTCAAAGGAGCTTAGTTCTCCATAGAAGCTTAGTTCTCTAAGATAGGAGCATGCTCCTCCCCATAATGCGTATATGCGCAAGCACCATGTGCGCTACGTGCAACACACGTGTGCCCGCTATGCGCTCACCACGTGCAACGCACGTGCGCACCACATGAGAATATTTAATAATATTAAAAGGAGTATAGTTCTCCATAGGAGCTTAGTTCTCCAAGATAGGAGCCTGCTCCTCTCCATAATGCGCATATGCGCAAGCGCCATGTGCGCTACGTGCAACGCACGTGTGCCCGCCATGCGCACACCACGTGCAATACACGTGTGCACCACATGAGAATATTCAATAATATTAAAAGGAGATTCGTTCTCCATAGGAGCCTGCTCCTCCCCATAATGCGCATATGTGCAAGCGCCATATGCGCTACGTGCAACGCACATGTGCCCGCCATGCGCGCACCACGTGCAATGCACGTGCGCACCACATGAGAATATTCAATAATACTCAAAGGAGATTTGTTCCCCATAGGAGCTTGCTCCCCCATAATGTGCATATGCGCAAACTCCATGTACGCTATGTGCAAATATGTGCGCCCAACACGTGCGACACACGTGAGCCCAACACGTGCGATGCACGTGCGCGAACGCAAAGAAACATTTTTCAGCTGCAAGAAGCTTAAGCTCCAGCATGTTCTTCCTCCCTGATGAGTGGGACATGGTTCAAAGGGTACATCCCTCCACACCTTCGATATATGGCACTGTAATTTTTCAGTGTCGTCGGAGAGGTGGTGGGTCCCAACGACCAATGATCCCCTTTTCCAAAATAAAAAAAAAGAAGAAGAAATACAAAAAGGGAAAAATAGAGAAACCCCCCTGCAAACTTGGAGAAAAACTCAAAGAAAAAGAAAAGCAAGCTTTTGGTGAAAGAAGATCATTTTCTTCAAGGTAAAGAACATGATTCTTGAACACAGAGATGAAATCATCTCATAAAAGAAAAACCATCTTCTAAAAAAGATGATAGATCTACAAAAGACCAAGGTCTTTGATAAAAAAAAGAGATCGGAGATCTTATTATAAAAAATAAAAGAAGTATTCACTTTATTCACAGATCCTTGATCTACAAAGGCAGTGCCCTTTTTATAAATAAGAACTTTTTGTTCTTGAACCTTGAGGCAATGCCTCCTTTAAAAAAGAAGAACATAAACTTGTTCTCTGATCATAAATTTGATCAAATGCGCCTTGCGCTAATGAAAAGTGCCTTGCACTCATGAACTGCGCTTCTGCGCTCTTGGACGGGCGCTCAGCGCCAAAACGCCCCACGTGTCAACCACGTATGGAACTTGCGCTTTGCACTTCTGAAATAGCGCACTGCGCTCATCATCTGGCGCTCAGCGCCAAGCGCGCCACGTGTCACTCACGTGTATGCTACTCAGCAGAGACGCAATGCGCTCATCATCTAGCGCTTAGCGCTAAGCGCGCCACATGTCACTCACGTGTGCGCTACTTGGCAGAAGCGCAATGCGCTCTTTAATTGGCGCAAAGCGCCTGGCACGCCACATGGCATGCTGTCAGAACACACATTGTTCTAATGAATGCTATGCATTCGATACAAGACAAAAAAAATTGTCAGAATCTAATGCTTAGCATTATTAAAAGGGCCAAGCCCAAATAAAGGCTCAATAGCCAGAACAACAAAATGTTAAACATTTTAATTGGACTTAGCCCAATATTGGCCGTAAGTCCTCAACTTATATTGAACTGAGCCCATCTGCTCACGAATATTTCAACAGATCTTAGTCCCAAACTGGACTACAAATCTTTCAACCAACTCACACCGGTTCAAGGGTACATCTCTTTACTCCTCTGATATCTGTCCTTGTAATCCTTCAACGTCTTCAGAGAGGTGACGGGTCCCGACAACCAAACATTCTATGGACTGTGGGGTCCTTTAAAACTCACGGACTATGATGTCCTTAACCTTGACTGTGAGGTCTTTAAACTCACGGACTATGATTTCCTTAACCTTGACTGTGAGGTCTTTAAACTCACGGACTATGATGTCCTTAACCTTGACTATGAGGTCTTTAAACTCACGGACTATGATGCCCTTAACCTTGACTGTGAGGTCTTTAAACTCACGGACTATGATGTCCTCAACCTGGACTGTGGGGTCCTTAAGCCCATGGACTATGATGTCCTTAACCTCGGACTGTGGGGTCCTTAAGCCCATGGACTATGATGTCCTTAACCTTGGACCCCCATGTACTTAAACTGGAAATCGGCCACAATGTCCCTAAACTAAACAATAGAGTCCAAATGCTCTTTTGTTGGATCTAAACGATTCCGTTAAGTTGATCTCAGTCTAAAATTAGACTGACGTGTCCTTAATAAACGTTAAGTTGATCTTAGTCTAACGTATCCTTAACAAACGTTTAAGTTGATCTTAGTCTCAAATAAGACTAACATATCCTTAAACCCAAACCAAAACCCAAATCTAAGAAAAATACGGATTTGGATTAATCCACGCCCTACGGGCGACAACATAAATTAGTCTCCGTATACAATTCACGGGCAACCACAAACAAAACAAACACCCACGATGCGAAATGACCATCTGGAGAAGGAGAAAGTTGTTACCGCAATGCGGTAGCGTAATTAACTGCAGGGGCTTGCGCCTGCAGGGAAGAGCGTCCCCACAATAAAAAAAAACCCTCCAACGAGAGGGAATCTGACGAAATCTGCTACGTCGGCCGCATCCGTTTAAACCTTCGATACATGGTGCCATAAATCAACTTGGCATCTTCGGAGAGGTGGACGGATAGCACCAATTAGCATCTGCCCCGAAATTCAGGCAAGACGTCCGACGCGTCTTCGTCGCGTCTTTCGGAGAGGAACAGACTCCTAAGGAGAAAGTACACCTACGATATCCTTTCGACTCGTAGGGAGAATGCTTTTATGGGACCCTTACGGCTCATAAAATTGAAAAGCCTTGCATGATAGGGACCTAAACCTGTATCCTAAGCCATCGCTTCCTAACAAGAAAAAGCAAATGATGAATTTCTCCTGACACTTGTGCTTCAGTGTTAGCAACGCTGATGCCGACCCTTAAGTCGTTAAACTGGGAACAATAGACCCCTAAGTCTTTAAACTGGGAGCAGATGACCTCTAAGTCGTTAAACTGGAAACAGAAGACCCCCTAAGTCTTTAAACTTGGAACTGATGACCACTAAGTCGTTAAACTGGAAACAAAAGACCCCTAAGTCTTTAAACTGGAAACAGATGACCTCTATGTCGTTAAACTGGAAACAGATGACCCCTAAGTCGTTAACATGGGAACGAGGGAAATCTCCTCATGGCAAATGATCGTGCACATCGCTAAAAGGGAAGCATCGACCGTCCACGTCGCTAAAAGGGCAGCATCGACCGTGCACATCGCTAAAAGGGCAGCACCGACCATCCAAGTCGTTAAAAGGGCAGAATCGACCGTCCAAGTCGTAAAAAGGGCAGCATCGACCGTCCACGTCGCTAAAAGGGCAGTATCGACCGTCCATGTCACTAAAAGGGCAACACCGACCGTCCAAGTCGCTAAAAGAGCAGAACCGACCGTCCAAGGCGCAAAAAGGGCAGCATCGACCGTCCACGTCGCTAAAAGGGCAGAATCGACCATCCAAGTCGCAGAAATGGCAGCAACGACCTCCTCGTCGGAATTATGCTCCGCCTTGGAATCAGGTCAACCAGACACTCCATGCCGGGGAAACGTCGGCCAGCGACACTCCGTGCCGAGAAAACGTCGACCAGCGACACTCCGTGCCGGGGACATGTCAACCCCCGACACTTAGCCTTGGAGACACGTCAAGTATCGACCGTCCATGTCGTAAAAAGAGAAGCGCCAGCTTCCCAAAAAGCGGGAACCAAATCAAGTCGCCTCCACGTGAAAGAAGATCCATCAATTTTATGCACACGACCCACGTATGCGGTGTGCACTTATTGATGGGGGGCACTTTGTTAGGGTCAAAAATTACACCCCTGTTGACCAAGTCAAACTCAAAGTCAACCCCAAGCCAGGTGGGCCCAAGCCCAGGCAAAGTGGGCCCATGCCCAAGTCGAGCCCCGCGTCCGGCCTCCCCCATACCGAAATAAAAATTCATGTAATAGATAATTTTGATGTAATTTTATATGCATGAAAGTAAGAAAATAGGCATAAAGCCAAATTTCTGTAAAGCCCATGGCTTATGTGCAAAAAAGAAATGAGCATATGAGACATAGGATGGGCAAAATGCCATTTTGTAAAGCCCAAGGGGCTATATGTAAATGTGTAAGCCTATATAAGGCAACATGATAATGAAATAAAAAAAGAACTTTTCATTCTTTCAAACTCTAGGGTTTTTGTGGCTCCTTCTTCTTCCTCAAGGTTCTAAACCTTCTTCCCTTTTTCAATTAAATCAAGAGTTTTACTCTTCGTTTTCAAAAAATAAATAGTTTTTCACCACAAAACCAATAAAGGGGAGCTCAGATCTTCCATTGGATCTCAAAAAGGGGAGATTTTTAAATCTTACCCCCTCTTGTTCTCCATGATCCGGTCGATAGAAGAGGAGGAAGGAGACCCACCTCCAAAAACCCCACTTTGGGGAAGATCCGGGGCCTAAGGGAGAAGAAAGGAGTCCCCTTTCATCAGCTCCAAAAATATCTTAGGAGTTTAACTCCTCAATACACACACACACACACAAAATAATAAATCTTTCTTTTTGAGAGTAAAACTCCCAGTGTAGGGACTAAGCCCACTCTCTGTCAAGAATTCAACTCCATAAGTCAAATCAGGAGCACAGCTCCCAATGCAGGGACCAAGTCCCTTTTCCTGCTGACGCCGAGCGCCCGTGTGCCAAGCACGTGGGGCGCCGGCGCCCCGCGCGCGAGCGCCCGCGTGCCATGCACTTGGGGCGCCGGCGCCCCGCGCGCGAGCGCCCGCGTGCCATGCACGTGGGGCGCCGGCGCCCCGCGCGCGAGCGCCCGCGTGCCATGCACGTAGGGCGCCGGCGCCCAGCGCGCGAGCACCCACGTGCCATGCACGTGGGGGCGCCGACGCCCACGTCACAAGCACTTGAGGTGCCAACATCCAGCGCCTGCGTGTCATGCACATGAGGCGCTGGTCCCCCACGCGTCCTTTGGACGCTTTTTTCCCTTTCTACCTATATGTATATATGTACACACACACATATATACTCCACAACACTGTCCCCGTTATAAAAAATTTTCTAATGTGGCGTTGCCCTGCACCCCGCAAGGGGGCTGCTATCCCCCTTGACCCCAGCCCGCTATCCGGGTAGCGGGACCCCCGTAAAAACTTTGCGGGCCCCCGATATATCCAAAACCCCTTCAAAACACAAAACTGCACATTGAGTTCGCATGACCAGTTTGACCCGTCAATCGGAGGTTCCCTCACTCCAAAGGCGAGGGGTAATTAACGACAACTTAGTCAGCTGCTGCCGGAGATTTAGATCCCCACAATTAATAAACCCCATCCTACCCTAGACAGGGAGAATCTATAACGCGCCTGACCAGCGCGCGTATTCCCATCTCAATGGGGTGACGAAAAACACCCTACAGTGGTATACATTATATGTGATATAATTATATCTTGACTAATATCATTAGCTCACTAATTATTCTTCATTATATATATAATAATGAAGCATGGTATAAAATTCTATTTTGTGAAAATAGAAACGAGGTGGAAAATGAGAGCATGGTTGCAAGCATGGGATCTATTTTTGTTTATTCATCTTGACTCACTATTCAAGTACGGTTGTAATTTTATATTGCAAAATTCCTTGCTTGAATGAGTAGGGGCCAAGTGTTGCCATTCATTTTTAGCTCATTCTCAACACTTAGACATTTTCATGAGTTGCTCCCATGGTTGCTCTTTAGCATCTTCTTCTTCCTCAATTGATATAGTTCAAGCTTCAACCCTCACATGTGATGCGAACCATAAAGCTTGAACACAAACTAGTGAGCAAATTAAACCCCTACTTCACCATCATACATTAGATTAGCAATTTGATGTGGAGTGTTGCCTTCACTAATGAGATTAGTGAAGAGTTAGCTTGAGCTTGTAGACTTCGGGTGGATCGACTTTGGTGCGAAGATCATGAAGGAGGTTCGTTCAACTCGAAAAGGAGCCAGTAGAGTCGCGTGGACTTCAACCCGGAGCTATTGAAGAGAAGGACTCGAACTACAAAGGTTGTATGCTCTTTTCTTCTCTTGAGTTCATCACAATCATAAAGGCAAACCCTAATAATCTAGTTAAGATCTTGTTACTTTAACTTAGCACCTAATAAAAATTAAAATTTGGCATGCTTGATGCCTCTTGAACCTCATGGTGGTGCTAAGGTCGACTTTCAGAGAATACCAAATTCTTGTCGGAAGAAATGATATTGCCATCAATGTTTGGATTTATACCAATATTGTCTTGAATTTTGGTCATCACTTTACCATAATAAAGATTGGACTTTGAAAGTTCAAAAGCCGACATTTATTGGATTATAAAATTCGGTAAATTGATCTTAATGTTGGCTAACACACAAAATGTGAGTAATCTGTGTGTAAGGTGTAACTTTTCACGACTTTCTGATTTAGGATAAACGGTGTGACCAAGTAGAAATGCAAGAACGCGAACCCTAGACAAAAGATATTTAGTATGTAAAACATGAAACATGTGGAGGCTTTCATCTTCATGAATCAACCTAGATATTTGTTCTTGAGAAACACCGGGAGGTAGTTGAAAAGATTTTAGTGTTTCATTGAAAATATCAACCACCTCCATTAGGAACTTGCAAAATTCGTGCAAGAGAAGCGGGTGATATTGTTATAGTTGTTCATTGGAGACAAGTACGAAGGACATTAGGTTGATCATGACTAATTTGCATGTTGGAATAGAAAAGATAATGAAATTTGCATGAGATGACCAAGCAAGTATGAAAAATGGAATCCAATCTTGAAAATTGAGAAGAGAGTTGAATTGAAAATGAGCGATTTCATTTAGATGAACCCATGAACCGATCTTGATTTTCTTAAGGCTATCATAGATATTGGAGGTGTCTTGTGAGATAAATAGAAACTCGACATCTTCAGCGATAATATCTTCTTGAATGTCGGTTGGCTCCGTTGACGCTCGATAGGTCTCGTCTTTACTTTCTTCTTCTTCAATAGCTTGAGGAGGAGGATGGCGAGCACTTCGGTATCTCTTAGAAGTAGATGATTTGTCTAACTCAACTTGTGAAGGCCTCACCATTTTTTGATGAAAAATTGGAGTAAAAAGTGGAAAGAAGAAATGGGAGAAAATTTGGGAGTAAAAGAGGAAGAGATAGGATTTCTTACTGGTTGGATTGGGTTGAGAGAGAGTGAAAAAATACTTATATAGAGTGAATAGACGTATAAGATTGAATAGGTGCATCCAAGGGAAATAATTTTTCAATTCAGATTTTGAAAAATCGTCTGCGACAGACGTCTGTTTCCAGAAATAGACGTCTATTTTTATCAATAGACACCTATATAGACGTCTATTAAGTCGTCTACTGCACACAAGTGGCAGAAAAACAGAGAATTTTCATTTGTTGTTTAAAATAAGTTTTAGTAATGTGGTTTTATGGTTTTAAACATATATATTAATGATTATTTATATAGTATACAAAAATGAATATATTTAATATAAACAAACAAATATTCATGAAGTTAAATAACGACATACATGGGGGAAAAAACACTATATAGAAACACATATAACTAAAACTAATACAATACAAAAAAAAACTAAAAATTACACACTAACAACTAAACATACAAACACACATTCTTAAGTTGATCATCGAAAATTTATAAGCGAGGAAGATACTTCTAAATGTCAGTGACCTTTGTTTCCTTTTCCGTGATGAACTCCCGATTTATGCGATCGAACGCTTGGATTATTGTTCCACGAGAGTCGCAACGACCAATGAAAAGCATTCGCTCATCCGAACCCGGATGAATGTAATAAGGATCATTTTCTCCAGCCTTGAATCCTGTAGGAGTATGGTAATAGCGTTGCGCATTAGGATTCTGTGCCGATGAATTTTGTGGTGCCGATGAACCTTGTGGAGGAGGATCGATAAGAGGAATGTTTTCATCGTCTATAGGAAGATGAAACGAATTCTCTTCGCTTGAATCCTCTTCCAATATCGGTGGAGAAGATGACTTCGGTAAAGAAAATGGAAGAATTCGATTCGGATTTGGGGTACGCCGAATCGGGAAAATGGGTTCTTCCTTAATTTTCTTTAGTGAGCTTTGTCCTTTTTCATAGATGGGTGTACTTCTTAAGGAGATAGTTCGTTTTGTCAATGGAAAAAAGTTTGGATTTATGAAGAAGAGATGGAGAGGAGATAATGGAATAAAGAAATCTCTATTGTTTTTCCTGTATATATAGGGGGAAATGAGTGAGGGAAATCAAAACGGTTAAAAAAACCCGTCAATGTTTGAAGTTAAAATACAAAAACTAAAAACTGCATAAATAGACGTCTCTGAGATGTCTATAACTTTATTATAGACATCTATAAATTTTTTTTAAAATGTGAATTAAATTATACTTAAAATTATGCTTCTAATTCTAACATAATTAATTTATCTTTAATGTTGGCAAAACGAGTTCTATCTAGGGGTTTTGTGAATATATCGGCCAATTATGAATCGGTTGGTACATATTCAAGAACAATATCACATTTGTGATAGTGATCTCGTAGGAAATGATATCGAACTGTTGGGTTACGGCAGCGTCCCGACCGTCTTTCCGAGGCTAAATGCGGAACAAAAACATTTCAAAAAGTTGGCACTACCATAACCAAATACCCGGATCGTTCCATTAACCGTTAACTAGCAATCTACAAAGAAGTTAGAATGGCTATACCGATTGATCCGTGTCTTTCGGTCTTTAGCCACCATCCTTAGCTTCTCGCGGCATCTCCGATATCGCTCGATCTCCAGTCTCCTCGTCGAAAGGGCACCACATCAAGAAGCCTTTTTTCGGGCTCCCGCTTCAAACCGGAGCAACTTGGACATGAAGTTTGCTAGCCGACATATCCAAGATGAAGTAGAGAATGTGTGTGATAACTTTATCTCTAAACATCCATTGATTTTCAACATATGAGATTTTATGGATGGAGATTGAAGATGAAGCCATGGTGGAAGATGTGAGCTAGAGAAAAAGATGAAGATGAAGAGGTTGCTAGCTTATTGTGTTGTATAAAAGAAATGAGAGAGCACTAGAAATAAATCTGAAGAGCAAACCCAAGCCTAGCGGCTGTCCTCTCTCTCTCCTCATATCATTTCAACACAATAATCAATCAAAAAAGGTGACATTGTACAAAAAATAAGACCATGGTCATCACCCATGCACATGCCTCATTTAATGCCCTTCATCATAATTTCTACTCACAATTTCCACCACTAAACATTTAAACCAAAATGTTTAATCTAAAAAGTGAATGGCAACATCTAAAATAAACTCGTGACGGATCACAAGGTACCCCTCACCAATATATACATACCTGCATCCGCATTCCGATTGAATGCGAATGCAATGAGATGAAAGTAATCCAACAAATCTAATACTAGGATCTGGCATAAACCAAAGCCCACTAGTATGATCCGTCCGATCATGATCCGTGCACAAGTGCACGTATATGATCGAACCCTTCCATAAAACCATACGGCCTCTACAACGTTTCGCCCGAACTTGAGAAACTTTCTATGGGGGACTTTAATGACTCATTAATACGCTGGCAGTAGATTTAACCACAAGCACGTCAGTGGTACTAGTTGTACGTAACGGCTGCCCATGTATTGAGCGAAAGGGAAGCTGACGAGCGAACTCATCCTCAAACCCTACTGAGCCTGACAGTGACAATATCTATAAATTCCGGTCCGTTCGCCTATGAGTATCGCATATCGGGTATGAGGGGTGGATAAAGTCAGACCCCAAATACCGCAATATTTAGTGTCGGTATGAAACCCATCACCGCCTGAGAAACTACTGATGCTAGATCAGTAATTCTTAACCACCTTGGCTAAGGATTTCTGGTGATGTCCACCCGTGCACTGCGCGACATCAACCCCCAATACCGGGAAAGACGAATCCCCGACGATCCGCTCACTGCGTCCATGTGGCTCGGGACTGTACCCAACTAAAACCTGTTTGCACGACTCCTTTGAGCCGTGGTAGGATAGTAATCAAAGCACAGTGGGAACTCACACGAGACAAATGACGATCTCAGGTCGACAGGCTAACCTGTACACATGTCACCTGGGAACTGCTATCTGACAATAGGTATAATACTAACTAGCAGGTTCCCGGCGAGTCTGTCCAGTGTACTCATAACCCAATGAGCACATGTATACTATCTTAGGTGAACAAGCTAACATAAATGGCTTATGATACCTGGCCACCGCCCCTCGTCGGGGTCTCGATCAGCATACATTAGTCTACACTGGAGTATCGATGCCCAGTCTCGATACTCCCACGATTAGGGACTTTTAAGGATGCGCTTGTAGACCACCAGCTCCCACGTATATGATCGCCATCATAATGCTGGTAGTCAAGCAAGAATCCTATGGGCTCTATCAACATGTAATAGTGATGATAAAGACAAACCAAATAGCATACTATCATCTCGAGTAAAACTGTCCTACTGGTATAGGTCCTCCCTCAATCATTGCAATCACGTGCCTGCGATCCAATAATTGACTTGAGGGCACTATAGCCAACAATCTTCCACTTGCACTCAAGGCTAATTATTGCGATGTCACATACTCACAGCCCGTGTGATACCGAACACCCAACTCCTCTACTAATCAGTTTCACAAAGCTCGTTTGTGAAACTATTGCTTTCGAGAAATAGCTTCAGTGAGTGGATCAGCTCTGATGTTTCTTTTTATGTCTCTCTTAATCTCAAGTTTGCGGAGAAAGCCATCTCCCGAACTGAGCAATACCTGTCTTAGAATATATCCGGATATCTGATGGGACCTAGTTCACAAATGAACTCCAAATCCAGTAAACTTTTTAGACTGTATCGTCAAATGAATTTAATTAGTATCCTGCACCATACCTCCCTCATTATCCGCTTGGACCACCTGTCCAAAATACTACCCCTCGTCTGAGGGAAAAATATAACTCAGACAGTCACTCTGTCATCCAGGTCACCTTGAAAGCCTGGAATGATAATCGTCTCCCGAAGGAGGCTGCCGTTATCAAATCCCTAGAACATCCACTTATGTTCTAAAACTGCTTCCGAACGTTTCACCAGGATTAGATAAATATCAAATTATTACATCTAGAGCAAAAACAACATCTGGTGTGGTACTTGATATCTCATTATTGACTCAATTGCCTAAGCAAGTGATATATCAATCATGCATATCTCTCTCCCCTTTAGTCTGTAAGACACCTTTACAGAGGGTGATTCCATCACCTGCAGGTACACTACCGTGCCAGGAGTCGTCCATTCTAAAAGACCTTTAGAATACTGTCTAAGTACCCAGATTGGAATACTACCCAAATCTAGATCTAAAACCATAGATCTAGTAACCAGAATGCCTAATATTATATCCATGTCCTTTGTGGAGAAACCACTGTGTGACAACCACAGTATAACTGATCGTAGTATAGGAATTTCACTTCCTATTATGTGTAGTCATCCAAATACCAGGACATCACACCCTACTACCTTCTTAACAGATCCATCTCCTATTCTGATGAAGTCAAAGCCTATGACTGTCATATCAAAAATAGATGATCTATCTCCGCTATATCTGCTTTAGTCTATAAATAGACACAAGCTACTTGTCCACTATGCTTCCACTGCTCCCACTGACTATAACAACCCTCTGCCAGAGTCATATAAACGTGCACTTCTAAAGCTAGTTTAGAACGACTCTATACTCATCCTCCTGCCGGGTCTCATAGTCTGGAACAACAGTAGTGTTATGTTTGGGTAAACAAGAACCTCCCTGTCACAATCTTTTAGGATACCGAAGTACCTCTCGGGCGCCTGAGGTTACCCACCATATCTGTGGAGTGGCTAATGGAATGTCAAAACTGATTGAATCTTTTGGTCCTATTAATATTTTTCAGTAATCGTTTACGGTTCTGGAATCACTTCCAGTTCTACCATACTCCCACTATAGTTTTCTGAAAAAATCCATTTTAGTAAAACTATGGCGAGTCAAGAACAATATCACTATTGATCTTCCAGATGGTAGAAAGTTAACCCTCGTCAAAGCCCGGGTTAACCCACAAACAGCCATTACAGAAACGTGCCTTGAGTTTATCCGGATTCTGGTTTTAAGCATCATCCGGATAACTCCCTATACCTTAACATCGTTAAGATATAAATTGATTCTATATATATCTAATATAGAAACAAAATCACTAATTTAATTGGAACCAGATTCAAAATCATGCAGCTGTCTCCAGTGCATATAAACTAAATGGAAAGAGGCTGATCAGCATTACTCAACTTAGGAGTGCATCCAATTATGAGTAATCTGAAAGAGAAACAAGTTTCTCAAAACCATTATTATCAACTGAATACCAAACACAAGTATCTATATCTTCGATTATCTTGAAGAATCATGATACTTGCAACACATGGTTCTCTACTTTATTCTTGTACCTATAACTTCTCAAAAATTAGACTTTGTATTTCTACGAAACACTTGTCTAAAAACTAGAGAAGTCACAAGTAAACAGAATATAGTACGAGTACCAACCCCTCTGTCCTAATGGACACTGGACAACATACAATACTTTGTATAAGTCCCCCGAGTTTAATAACTCAAATCCTGTACGTCGTAGGTTGAAAACTGTACTATGGTTATGAAGAATTACACCGCTGTTGAATACTCCTTACCTAACCATCAACTGATATAGGTAAATGTCATGGACATAACTTCAAAATGTTATATCTCACTTTATAAAATAAACGTACAGATATATCGGTTTGAAATTGGTGCATAACAACGGATATTCAAAACCAAATGTTTGCCGTCTGGTTAAAACCCAGGTGATGTCCTCAAATAACACCAATTACAACGAATTCCGATATAATGAAGATGATCACCGAATTCCCAATAACTTACTCCCACTCATCATCTGTAAAACCATACAGATGTGAGAATCAAACCTGGTAAATACATACCCTGGAGTAAGGACTTAATTGGGGAATCAGTTTTCTATTAACAACGCACAGTGAAAATGAAACATGAAGATGTTTCGAAGGGGTATCCGGGTATTCCTGGTAATGCCTCTTCCACTATCCATACTCATGACTGTAACCGTATATTTTCTTGCCATATCTCCAAATCCCTTTATTTATCTTTACTCATTACCTTCTGTACACCACACTCGGGCTAAATGGTTTTCTTCCTTCCCTACCGTTCGGCATCAACCTATGATTTGGAAGAAAACTATCCAATAAGCATAATAGGTGTACTCTCTTAATCCTAGGAGTACTCGCAACCTGAGAGAATGTGATGATAAAAGACAACTGAATAAACCTTATTCCTATTTCTCATAAACCAGAATCCATCCTCGAACTGGTACAAGTTCCTTCGAGTTCGTATATAACCATACGATGGATTTATCCAATGGTAGTGGATATTCTTAGTGATACGGGGTGTTCTGGAGAAATAAAAAGGTGAAGTAGGAGTGGCGACGAAATATGTGGTTTGGTCGTGAATGATAGCAGTCGCAATTTACTTTGCCCTCTTTCTAATCCTTTTATTTTGTCTTTACTTTTTACCTTCTGTACACCCAACTTAGGCTAATTGGTTTTCTCTTTTCCCTACATTTCAGCACCTGCCTATGGTTTGCAAGAAGACTATCCAATAAGCGTAATAGGTGTACCCACTCCTAATCTTAGGAGCCCTCACAACCTGAGAGAAGGTAAAAGGAAAAGACAACTGAATAGTCTTATTCATTCTCTCCAGAACCAGAATCCATCCTCGAATCTGGAACAAGTTCCTTCGAGTTCGTATATAACCATACGATGGATTTATCCAATGGAATTGGATGTTCATAGTGATACGGGGCGTTCTGGAGAAATGCAAAGGGTAAAAGAAGGAGTGGCAATGATGTATACAACTCAGACAATCCAAAAGCCAATGTTTAAGAAAGTTCGGTTAACTTGGTCACGGAGTTATAGTCCAGGGTCGGGCCATGGCCGCTGTCAAAGAGAGAGAGAAAAGAAACACTCTACGTGCACTCTAACCTAGATCCGAATGGTTAATCACTTTATCTAATCAGGATGTCTCCCACTGTATCCTCAAATTCTCCTCCAAATCTGAAAGAAGAATTAGTCGGGATCACCCGAGGAGTAAACCAACTCATCAGTGGGAATCGGGATCCAACTATCATCGCATGATAACTTGATGGAATCCACTCAAGTCACCACACTTTAGAAGGTATGCGCAAGCCTGGCAAGTTTCCTGTATGTTTGAAACTTCCGATGTGATTTTTACCCCATGCAGCTTATGACCTTGACGGATGCCAACAAATCATAAGTTGCAAGTCAAGTTCTACCCGTCATTGTCCTGATTAATTTAGACCCACCCGTACTCGCCCTTGACGGATGCCAACAAGACTGCACGACTGTCCTAGGTTAATGCATATCCATGCAATAGAAAAGTAACACATAGCTACCATACACTACGTCTTGACGGAAGCCAACAAACATAGCAAGAATACAAAGCGCTGCTTTTCTAAAATGACGGAGGGCTACGAATGGTTTTTGGCGAAAAACCTTTAACGTAATGAACTTGATATCGTTGAAGGAACCAGATAGCTTTTTAAAAGTATATAGTGGCGAAAACCTTCGCTAAAGAGGTCACTCCCGGTGAAGAGCTCTCGGCTCTTTCCCCATAGAATGAGGTTGTCATGACCCAAAGTTTGGCCCGTGACCGGCACTTAACCACATGACGTCTACAGGCGTAACGCGACTAAGTAAGCCGAAACCCAAAAATCAAAACCATTAAAGTATTGAGTGTTAAAACATTTAATAGAAACATTTGTTAAAACGTTTAGAAAACCTTAAGTAATTTAGAAAAAATTCTTTAAAGTTCGGGTTATTATCTTAAAAATTTTGGCAGCATTTCCTTTGTAAAAACTAGCCCCGAAATCGGGTACAAAATATGAATAAAATGATAAGAAAGATACGACACCATAGCGAAGAATGAACAAAAATAAGTGAAGACAACATGAAATATAAAACTGCATAAATAAAGTCGGCTCACAACGAGCTCGATACCAGAGTACAAAATAATATACACCGTCCTCATAACTGGTCTCTAATTCAATACATAAAGGTAGATGGAGAGTACTAGATACAACAATGTATACAACAGGAAAATAAACAGCTACCGTACAAAAACCCACCTATCAGCAAAAGGTCTAGCACGCCAACTGCAGTGGTATCTGTATCAAAAGATGCTAGAAAACAGTCTGCCGCAACTACTCTGAGGGACGACCTGCAAACACTGTGGCACAACGGGGGTGAGTTGCCAACTCGTGAATAGTAGATAACATATAAAGGTAATCGCGAGTATGCACGTGCTGCGATACTCTAACTTATGCCAACAGATAACATCTAAATGATGAGCTATATGAGCAATAATCATGCAACAAGTGCGATCTAATAACATCTCTATAAGATAAGCAAGGTATGCAATAATCATGCATAGCAAATGCAATCTAATAACATCTATATGATGAGCAGGGTATGCAATAATCATGCAAAAGTACTCTATCAGGTACTATAGCTACAGGATGAGATGCAAAATAATGAATGCTAGCATGGGAATAAATATCATCTACACGGAATGTCAACGTGGAAGAATAACCGGTGTCTATCAATGCACCCAAATCCCAGTAAAACTCAGGCGCCGTTACTCTGATCGGCCTTCAAATCCTGTACAGCTCATGGAATCGTGAATGCCTAGCATCGGCACTCGAAAATATCACAAATCATCGTGTCAAGCATCGACACGTAAATCCTCAAGTATCGGGCTCCGTCTGCGGAATAGGCCCTCGGCCCCGGCAGTACGTGTCGCCCCGTATCCATCTCTCAACTCTGGTCAGTATCCTCTGGATAACCGCCAGATCTAACCAATCACCGGTAGGTAGTGGTCCCTCTGCCAGGATCACCGTCTACTGCACAGCGATCCGTTCTCGCCCCGAGGTACCATACCGGGTCAACCATGTACCCGCAATCGGCCTCGTCCAGCTCCTCGATTCGGGTTCACATGTCACACGTCTCAGAACCGAGAAAACGCATGGTGGACGCACCGAAATATCATATCAAGGGAAACCGGGTTTTTAAAACAGTGCGTATTTTCTTAAAATAATACCCCGGTTCCCAAATCCAGAAATCACGTAAATCCAAACTCAATGCGTAAATCCATGCAATGTGTCGTATGATACTAAGAGTAAAAGAAAGGGAAAACCGCTCTCTTAAAAAGGATCCAGTTTTGAAAATGTCTCGTGCGGTCCCTTAGTTTTTAAATCATGTCAATATCATCCATGTATGTAACATATGTATGTATATAGGTATGGATGTGCAAATGGATATATACGCAATGTGAGTGTAACAATATACATGTGCACTAATATGGATATACGATGTATATGTGCACAAGTATAGATATATCAAGGTACGTATGCACTAATGTGAATATAAAGGGTGCATGTGCGCAAGTAGTGATATATCAATGAAGGTATGCACTAATGTGAATATACGGTGTACATGTGCGCAAGTAGTGATATATCAATGAAGGTATGCACTAATGTGAATATACGGTGTACATGTGCGCAAGTAGTGATATATCAATGAAGGCATGCACTAATGTGAATATACGGTGTGCGTGTGCGCAAGTAGTGATATATCAATGAAGGCATGCACTAATGTGAATATACGGTGTACATGTGCGCAAGTAGTGATATATCAATGAAGGTATGTACTAATATGAATATACGGTGTACATGTGCGCAAGTAGTGATATATAAATGAAGGTATGCACTAATGTGAATATACGGTGTACATGTGCGCAAGTAGTGATATATCAATATATGTGTGCACTAATGTGAATATACAGTGTGCGTATGCGCAGGTATGAAGATATCAATATATGTGTATATGCGACAAGTCATGGAAATCATCAATGATGAGGAAATCAAGACGATATATAATTCGTAGCGATCCTATAGTGCAAGTGTCATAGCAATCACTAACGGTGTGAGTGTAACATACAAATAGTGCTCGTGCGGCTTGATCCGTTAGTGACTGTGCAGTGTTCTATATATACTATTTCTATATGCAACAAGGGAGGTGTGCTACAATAATACACATAAACATCTACGACTAAATATCCTATCATGTCCTGACGCTTAACGCTATACGGGCGATTTTCCCGTAGATGTTAAATCTACTCACCTGGTCGCGTGCTACACGTAGCCGACCATCTGCTTCCCCTTCTTTGCGGCGTCCGACGTACCCGCCTGCGAACCTAGAATTCACATAAGGAAAATCCACATTAGCAAAATCTTACCAAACGCGATATCAAAATCAAACGAGAAACTCGTGTCGTGAACTAAACGCGCGTATGTCCGATACGCTAGATCATATGTATACGCGTCTAAAACTATCCCGACACGCCGCGACATGCTGGATCACAGAACCCACTCACATATCGCGCGTATCGCGCAAACAAAACATACTAGAAAACGATATATGGTCCCAGATTTTTATACAGGTGAAAAATTACAAAATTGCACATACCACTAACCCTAAAAATATAGCAGACTACCCTACCCAAATTCCCAGCACCTAGAACCCCTATCTGGCCGCAAATTGCGGCCAGAACGATTAAAACGGCGGCCTGAACAAGAGTAGGTGGTCTCGTCCTCTGGTGGTGTGATCAAGGTCTACCAAGTATGCTCCAGTTTGCTCAGATTTTCTCTGAAGGAGCCGGGTCACAAGCAGATCACAGAAAGGCTAACTTTGTCTTAAAAACGTTATATTTTGCACAAAAAGGAAACCTAGGGTATTTTGGTGAAATCTGGGGTTTATCTAGGTTTAAGTGGCCCTAATAACACTTAGTTAAGTTAGGTTAACCATCAAAATCATCTCCTAACCAAAAGTCCACACAATTCACCATTTCAAGCACAAAAACTCACTTTTATCACTAACTGAAGCTAATTCTATACATAAGTTTAGCAAAAGGGAAATGAGATTAAGAATTATACCCTAATAGACCCTAGGAAGCAGGAGAAGGAGGAGAGTAAGAAGATGAGGTGTTGCTGCTGCTGATGTTGCTGGAGCTGATGCTGTTGTTGTTGCTGAAGCTGTTGCTGCTGTGGCTGATGCTGTGGCTGCTGCTGTTGCTGAAGCTTCTGCAGTTGCTGCTGCAGCTGCTTGAGTGTGTGTGTGTGAGTGAGTGAGAGAGTGAGAGAAGTTGTAAGAAAATGAGAGTTAACAAGAGAAAAGAATGAGAGTCATGCAAGTCAACCCCTCTCTCTCTCGCTCTCTCATTTAATGCAAGCATGGGCTCATGCCATGATGCCCATCATGCACACACTCTCTCTCTCACCAAGTCAAATCCAAAGAAATAATTCATTTCCATTTTTAAAAAAAACAATTGCCCCCAAAACACTTAATAAGAATTTTAAATACACCTAAGGAAAATGGTTTAACCCACCATGGTTGCTAACCATGCTTTAACCCCATTTTAACCCTAGTTTATATGCACATGTGTGTGCAAGCCTAGAAAAATTCTAACAAAATTTTCATTAAATTTGATAAAATATTTGAAAATCAATTTGGTAAACTTTTTATTAAAAACCATATATTAAAATATAATTAGCCACTAAACACATCCTAAGGTGTTACAATCTTCCCCCCTTAAAGAAATTCGTCCCTGAATTTAAAAATATAAAGCTACGCATACCTTCAAAGAGATGAGGGAATTTCTTCCGCATCTCGCCCTCGGCCTCCCAAGTGATCTCTTCACCATTCGGGCTGCGCTAAAGCACCTTCACTGATGGCAAGATCCTCGATCTAAGTTTCTTCACCTGCCGGTCCAATATCACGACTGGCTGCTCGGTGAACGAAAGATCGCGCTCGAGCTAAATGGTCTGGTGCTGAATCATGTGCGAAGGGTCATGAAGTTAATTGCAAAGTATCGACACACAAAAAAAATATGGGGTGAATACTCAATAATCTGGGCGAAAGTGCCAAATCAAAGGCAACGAAACTAACTCGCTTTAAGGATCTTAAAAGGACCTACAATTCTGGGATAAGCTTCCAAAACTCAACATATCATTTATCGGAAAAATCCGTAGGAATACATAATCTGCCACTGCGAACTCGAATCTGCCACCATCTCGGTCGGCATATGACCTCTGTCCGAAATGGACAATTCTCATCCTGATTTAAAACAACTGGATCATCTCCGAAATCTCTAGACTAGCTGGGGTCCAAAAATCCTACAACGCAGAGTCAGAAAAACAGATTGGTGATCGATACGACCTAACCCCTAAACCTAAAGGTTGCCAATTGGAGTGTCTCCTGATAACAGCTATCGAAGGAAAACCCTAACAATGGCGAGTGACGATCCCCAACTGCCAACAACAATTAATACGTACGCACAAACTTAACAAAGAACAACTGAGCAAACTGAGTATAACCGGACGACAAGCATCCGAATGGAGTCACACCCTGACTAAACCTGGGTAGACCCCATAATGAAATTCGTGGAGACCTGCTCCCATTCCCACTTCGGAACGGTTAAAGGTTGCAACTCTCCAGCCGGTCTCAGTTGCTCAACCCAAGCACACAACAAGACAGACACCTTGAAACGAAACCCGAGACTTCTCTTTACATCCCTGCCCACCCGTAACTATCTCACAAGTCACGTTAAATGTTGGTGGAACTTGAATGAGTACAGAGAGTTGACAGATGTGCCTGCTCTAGGATTTCATGTCTCTACCCAATAATATCAGGTACACAAACGCGTCCCTAAACTTAGCACACCCTTATCACAAATCAAGGACTCCGAATCATTACCCAGCTGAATAGGCTCAAGTATCTCTGACGAACGAGCGTCGGCGGGCAGTGTCTCGCGAAAGCGATTAAAGAAAAGTGGTCGGGCGCGGACATGAGCAAGATGTCCCCTTAGTAGAGACGAACTTAAGCTGTACTCAACGATCGCACAAGAACTGTAAATCTGCAGAGGACTATCACAATAATCAAAATCCGCTGCAGGAAGATCTACATTAAGCTCTGGTGGTCCGTGAAAATCTGACACGGCTCTCGAACAAGTAGTGTCTCCAAATCTCCAACGCAAAACCACCGCGGCCATCTCCAGATCATGAGTAGGATATCCTTCTCGTACTTCCTCCAAATGTAGGGAAGCAAAAGCGATAACTCCATAGTGTCACCTCAGTACACACTCGAGCCCCACTCATGAAACATCACAGTTAAACCACAAAGTCGCCCGAACCAAAAAGCAAAGAAAGAACTGATGCAGTTGTTAACCGAATCTTCAACTGCCGAAACTCCGCACACATGCCTCAGTCCAAAGAAAAGAAACCTCCATTCCGGTCAATTCAGTCAACGGTGCAGCAGCAATCCTGCACGAAATGGCGGTAAAAACCTGCTAAGCCCAAAAACGCTGCGGACCTCCGTCCTGCTCATAATTCTGGGCCTAAGCTGTACGGCCACGATCTTCCTCAGAACCATACAAAACCGTCTCCCGTAACTACAACACCTAGGAGTCAACACAAACAAGCCTGAAGGAACACTACGAGAATCTATCAAACCGCTGGGGATCTCCCAGTATCTGCAAAACCAATCCTCAAGTGCTACTCCTGTCCCTCAAGACACATTAAATAGACCAGAATGTCGTAAATAACACAACAATAACCGGTCGAGGAACGGCCTGAATAAATCCGGTTCATCACATCTATGAATGATGCTAGGGCATTGGTGAATCCAATGACACACCAATACACACAAAGCCCGTGGCACGCACAAGGCAGCCCTCGGAATGTCATCACTCCGAACCTGCAACAATGATGACCTGATTCCAAACAATCTTAGAAAATGTCTCGCACTTTGGAGCGGATCGAAGAAATCATCAATGCGAGGTAAAGGATACCTATCCGCACCGTAAGCCGGTTCAATTGACGATCCATCAATACACAAGCTCAATCTGTCGTCTTTCTCCTCGACGAACAGAAATAGGAGCATCCTAATGCGAAACACTCAGACGCACGAAACTCCCCCCAACAAACAACTCTGCAGCAGATCCTTAAGCTCCTTAAGCTTCGCCGGCTCATCTGGAACAACGTCGGAAAACTTTCACACGAAAAAAAACCGGTCCATCAAATTAACTGTGGCTACGGTATCACGAATGAACGCCAAGAATCCACGACATCTTCTCAAAGCCGACTAGCGAAAAAGGCTGAATTCAAGTTGTGAGAGGCGGCACAACTATCCACCTGCACAACAAGAACCGACTCGCCGGGGAAAACAAAATCTGACTGTTTTCTCATGGTAGTCCACAAACGTCTAGCACGTAGCTAACCAGTCTGTGCCCAGGAGAACGCCAAATCCAACATCTCTAGAAGGATCAAAACGACAGACGAATCTCTATCTCCTATCCGATTGGCACACGACCGAATTACGTGTCGCGCAACAAAAGAATCGCTGACAGAAGTTAACACAACAAACGGCTGATCTACCTAACACGACTCTCGTCCCAACCACGGCACAAGTGTGAAAAACAAACAATACATCAAAAGAACATACGAATTAAGCATACCTGAAAACTTTGCATTGGACGCCCTCGCGTCCCTATGAGTAGAAGCAAACTCTCGTGTCTGCCCTCTACCCGCAATAGGCCGAACTCTTCCTCTGCTAGACTGACCCCTCTGAGCGAACCTTCCGCGTCCATGACGTCTCAGAATATGACCCTGACATGGTGCTAAGGAACAATGTCTGACGAAGTGTTGAAGGCTTCCGCATCGAAAACATCCATGCGCTGACTGCTGACCCTCCCGGGGATGAGAGCCGAACGACTGCCCTCGTCCTAAGCCTCTACTACTCCCGCAACGGTCACGAAATATGTCTCGACGACTAAGCCTCTGTCTCTGGGTTGGTACACCAGTACGATTCCTCCACTGTTCCGGAATTCTCAAAGTCTCCGGAAGACGTGTCTCGTAAACTGGGGTTGCATCTACTGGTGCTATGTAGGTGACGGAATGCTGCATACTGATCGTAAGGAACAACTGGATAACACGGGTGACAACCTCCTATCGCTACGCTCGAACGGTCTCAACCAATGAGCTCATCGTCTGGCGCAAGTCCTGCATCTCTACCATTAGTCTAGCGATCTGGTATGTCGGAGGTGGAACAGTCTGCTCTGGTGCAACAGGTGTACTACCCGGGTCTGTCCTCGTCTCTGATGAATCAACTCTAATCTCGGCTCTCGCGGCTGCTCTCTGCGCCCTCGTAGTCTTTGGCGGTATAATAGCTGGAAAGAAAGTAGGATTCGATGAGGATACGAAAATCGAATCACAAGGATGTATGCAATCATGAAGGAATTTCAATCAATAAGTCCTAAGGTCGCTTAGGCGGAGTACCGTGTCGTGAGTATGCCGCGGAACATACGCACGCTACGCCACTCTGCTTCGGCTACCTACTCCATCATACCAGGGTCATCCTACACTCCGAAGGTAAAACCTACGCTCTGATACCAACTTTGTCATGACCCAAAGTTTGGCCCATGACTAGCACTTAACCACGTGACGTCTACAGGCGTAACGCGACTAAGTAAGCCGAAACCCATAAATCAAAACCATTAAAGTATTGAGTGTTAAAACATTTAATAGAAACATTTATTAAAACGTTTAGAAAACCTTAAGTAATTTAGAAAAAATTCTTTAAAGTTCAGTTATTATCTTAAAAATTTTGGCAGCATTTCCTTTGTAAAAACTAGCCCCGAAATCGGGTACAAGGCAATATATGAATAAAATGATATACAATAAGAGTAAAGCATCCCAAACGGGAGCAATCACGCCCAACGGCAGAAATAATCACCACGATAAGAAAGATACGACGCCGCAGCGAAGAATGAACAAAAATAAATGAAGACAACATGAAATATAAAACTGCATAAATAAAGTCGGCTCACAACGAGCTCGACATCAGAGTACAAAATAATATACATCGTCCTCATAACTGGTCTCTAAGTCAATACATGAAGGTAGATGGAGAGTACTAGATAAAACAATGTATACAACTGGAAAATAAACAGATACCGCATAAAAACCCACCTATCAGCAAAAGGGTTAGCATGCCAACTGCAGTGGTATCTGTATCAAAAGAGGCTAGAAAACAGTCTGCCGCGACTACTCTGAGGGGCGACCTGCAAACACTGTGGCACAACGGGGGTGAGTTGCCAACTCGTGAATAGTAGATAACATATAAATGTAATCGCGAGTATGCACGTGCTTCGATACTCTAACCTATGCCAACAAATAACATCTAAATGATGAGCTATATGAGCAATAATCATGCAACAAGTGCGATCTAATAACATCTCTATATGATAAGCAGGGTATGCAATAATCGTGCATAGCAAATGCAATCTAATAATATCTATATGATGAGCAGGGTATGAAATAATCATGCAAAAGTACTCTATCAGGTACTATAGCTACAGGATGAGATGCAAAATAATGAAAGCTAGCATGGGAATAAATATCATCTACACGGAATGTCAACGTGGAAGAATAACCGGTGTCTATCAATGCACCCAAATCCCAGTAAAACTCAGACGCCGTCACTCTGATCAGCCCTCAAATCCTGTACATCTCATGGAATCGTGAATGGCTAGCATCGGCACTCGAAAATATCACAAATCATCGTGTCAAGCATCGACACGCAAATCCTCAAGTATCGGGCTCCGTCTGCGGAATCGGCTCTCGGCCCCGGCAGTACGTGTCGCCCAGTATCCATCTCTCAACTCTGGTCAGTATCCTCCGGATAACAGCCAGATCTAACCAATCACCGGTAGCTAGTGTTCCCTCTGCCAGGCTCACCGTCTACTGCACAGCGATCCGTTCTCGCCCCGGGGTACTATACCGGGTCCACCATGTACCCGCAATCGGCCTCGTCCAGCTCCTCGATTCAGGTTCACATGTCACACGTCTCAGAACCGAGAAAACGTATGGTGGACGCACTGAAATATCATATCAAGGGAAACCGGGTTTTTAAAACAGTGCGTATTTTCTTAAAATAATACCCCGGTTCCCAAATCCAGTAATCACGTAAATCCAAACTCAATGCGTAAATCCATGCAATGTGTCATATGACACTAAGAGTAAAAGAAAGGGAAAACGCTCTTTTAAAAAGGATCCAGTTTTGAAAATATCTCGTGCGGTCTCTTAGTTTTTAAATCATGTCAATATCACCCATGTATGTAACATATGTATGTATATAGGTATGGATGTGCAAATGAATATATACGCAATGTGAGTGGAACAATATACATGTGCACTAATATGGATATACGATGTATATGTGCACAAGTATAGATATATCAAGGTACGTATGCATTAATGCGAATATAAAGGGTGCATGTGCGCAAGTAGTGATATATCAATGAAGGTATGCACTAATGTGAATATACGGTGTACATGTGCGCAAGTAGTGATATATCAATGAAGGTATGCACTAATGTGAATATACGGTGTACATGTGCGTAAGTAGTGATATATCAATGAAGGTATGCACTAATGTGAATATACGGTATGCATGTGCGCAAGTAGTGATATATCAATGAAGGTATGCACTAATGTGAATATACGGTGTACATGTGCGCAAGTAGTGATATATCAATATACGTGTGCCCTAATATGAATATACAGTGTGCGTATGCGCAGGTATGAAGATATCAATATATGTGTATATGCGACAAGTCATGGAAATCATCAATGATGTGGAAATCAAGACGATATATAATTCGTAGCGATCCTATAGTGCAAGTGTCATGGCAATCACTAACGGTGTGAGTGTAACATACAAATAGTGCTCATACAGCTTGATCCGTTAGTGACAGTGCAGTATTCTATATCTACCATTTCTATATGCAACAAGGGAGGCGTGCTACAATAATACACATAAACATCTACGACTAAATATCCTATCACGCCCTGATGCTTAACACCATACGGGCGATTTCCCCTTAGATGTTAAATCTACTTACTTGGTCGCATGCTATACGTAGCCAACCACCTGCTTCCCTTTTTTTGCGGTGTCCGACGTACCCGTCTGCGAACCTAGAATTCACACAAGGAAAATCCACATTAGCAAAATCCTACCGAACGCGATATCGAAATCAAACGAGAAACTCGCGTCGCGAACTAAACGCGCGTGTGTCCGATACGCTAGATCGTGTGTATACGCGTCTAAAACTACCCCGACACGCCGCGACATGCTGGATCACAGAACCCACTCACGTATAGCGCGTATCGCGCAAACAAAACGTACTAGAAAACGATATATGGTCCCAGATTTTTATACAGGTGAAAACTTACAAAATTGCACATACCACTAACCCTAAAAATATAGCAGACTACCCTACCCAAATTCCCAGCACCCAGAACCCCTATCTGGCCGCAAATTGCGGCCAGAACGATTAAAACGACGGCCTGAACAAGGGTAGGTGGTCTCGTCCTCTGGTGGTGTGATCAAGGTCTACCAAGTATGCTCCAGTTTGCTCAGATTTTCTCTGAAGGAGCCGGGTACAAGCAGATCACAGAAAGGCTAATTTTGTCTTAAAAACGTTATATTTTGCACAAAAAGGAAACCTAGGGTATTTTTGTGAAATCTGGGGTTTATCTAGGTTTAAATGGCCCTAATAACACTTAGTTAAGCTAGGTTAACCATCAAAATCATCCCCTAACCAAAAGTCCACACAATTCACCATTTCAAGCACAAAAACTCACATTTATCACTAACCGAAGCTAATTCTACACATAAGTTTAGCAAAAGGGAAATGAGTTTAAGAATTATACCCTAATAGACCCTAGGAAGCAGGAGAAGGAGGAGAGTAAGAAGATGAGGTGTTGCTGCTGCTGCTGGAGCTGCTGCTGATGTTGCTGGAGCTGATGCTGTTGCTGTTGCTGTTGCTGAAGCTGTTGCTGCTGTGGCTGATGCTGTGGCTGCTGCTGTTGTTGAAGCTTCTACAGTTGCTGCTGCAGCTGCTTGAGTGTGTGTGTGTGTGTGAGTGAGTGAGTGAGAGAGTGAGAGAAGTTGTGAGAAAATGAGAGTTAACAAGAGAAAAGAATGAGAGTCATGCAAGTCAACCCCCCTCTCTCTCATTTAATGCAAGCATGGACTCATGCCATGATGCCCATCATGCACTCTCTCTCTCTCTCTCACCCCAAGTCAAACCCAAAGCAATAATTCATTTCCATTTTTTAAAAAAAACAATTGCCCCCAAAACACTTAATAAGAATTTTAAATACACGTAAGGAAAATGGTTTAACCCACCATGGTTTAACCCCATTTTAACCCTAGTTTACATGCACATGTGTGTGCAAGCCTAGAAAAATTCTAACAAAATTTTCATTAAATTTGATAAAATATTAGAAAATCAATTTGGTAAAATTTTTATTAAAAACCATATATTAAAATATAATTAGCCATTGAACACATTCTAAGATGTTACAGAGGTGCAGGATATTCCAACTGAATACCGCGATGTAAAGCAAAAGTAATCGACTATAGTGAAGTTATTACCCTGATGAAAATTTCTGTCCAAGGGGTCACTCCCGGTGAAGGGATCTCGGCCCTTGCCTCGTCGAATGAGGTGCTGGATATTCATAACCGAATACCTCTGTGCAAAACAAAAGAAAACGTACTTGCAATAACAGCTTTTTGAAAATTGTTCCAACAACATCAGAATAGGTTTGTTTTCCTTGTATTGATCTGAATCAACGCAGTCCCATCAATTAATCACACCACAAAAGAATGAAAATATAATATACATATATGCCATCCGTATTCGCCTCTGGGTCCCGTCATCACCCGTTAGGTTACTTAACTAACGACAGAGCGGAGACTGGACTAGCGCGGGTGCAAAACATATAAAACATCTACTAGTATATATATAACAATATACAATAATCGCTCTAGGCGTGATAAATGCAACATCACAGAAAAGTAATAAGCATCACAGAACAATACAGATAATCTGGGAGCTTCGGGTTTCCTTTGAGCCGTAAGTGAAACCCGACGTTCCCCTGATCGTATGGATAGCCTGTGTAATGAAAACCTAGGCCCCTACGAGTGCGGCAAGTTACTCGCCAAAACCAGAAGCGAGGCAGCCCCCCTTTATCAAAGTGAATGGACCACCCAACACTTCACGGAATCCGATAACTTGAGCACCCCTCCTTGGGTCAACCTATACCCCCTACGAGTGCGGAGAATAGCCCGCCAATTCTAGAGTGAAACCCCCTCCGTCTCAAAGCCATGAGATGTGGGCCCATTGCCCTCTAGAACCCGGCTATTCGTGTACCCCACCGCGGGGTAATCCTAGTACAGAAAAGAAAATATGTACATCGGTGACATCGACCTCAACCCGGTCGTGCCCCAAAAGAATAATATACAAACAGGCAGTGACGGCAGTCCATATGTCGGACGCTCGCCCCGCGATATCAAATGTACATATAAAACTAAACGGTACTACCATTGCACCCAAGCTATCCACCACGACAAATCCACAACATCACAGCACAACACAGAACATCAACGTGAATGTCACGTTCGCAAACCCGTCTAAAAGAGTTATAGCAATTAGACAAGATTTACCGCTCGAATGACATTCACGGCCGCAGATAGTAATGTAAGTACTGTGAACTAACGTATTTAAAATCTCGATCGATAAAACTTCCCGAAGTGGGCCCCAAGTGCAAAACCCAGCACAAAAACAAATCTGGGCCAAAACAAAATATTCTAGAAACCACAATTCCACATGAAAGACACCCAGAAGAAAAATGGTGCACTGTTGCCACCATACCGCCGTGCAACCGCGGAAAACGTGATGTTTCCGCCGCTGTTCCGCGGTTCGATGATGAGAACGTGCTCTCAAATTTCTTCGGGGTTCTTAAAAAAGCCTGCACGATTTTCTGACACACTGAAAATAATTTTTCGACCAGTTTAAAAATTTGATAGAAACTTCATGAATGGAAATGCGGTTTTGGAAATTTCGTTTGATCGATGTTTTAAACATATTAGAACAAGCTAGTAAAGGTTAATGGCGTGTCTATGATACCATGTTGGGTTACGGCAGCACCCCGGCCATCTTTCCGAGGCCAAATGCGGAACAAAAACATTTCAAAAACTTGGCGGTACCATAACCAAATACCCGGATCGTTCCATTAACCGTTAACTAGCAATCTACAAAGAAATTAGAACGGCTATACCGATTGATCCGTGTCCTTCGGTCTTTAGCCACCATCCTTAGCTCCTCGCGGCATCTACGATCTCGCTTGATCTCCGGTCTCCTCATT
This sequence comes from Agapanthus africanus, assembly GCA_030015575.1. Taxonomy (NCBI): domain Eukaryota; kingdom Viridiplantae; phylum Streptophyta; class Magnoliopsida; order Asparagales; family Amaryllidaceae; genus Agapanthus; species Agapanthus africanus. The sequence continues at coordinate 820,332,642 of CM057338.1, read as the reverse complement.
GAAAGGGCACCATGTCAAGAAGTCCTTTTACGGGCTCCCGCTTCAAACCGAAGCAACTAGGACATGAAGTTTGCTAGCCGACATGTCCAACATGAAGTAGAGAATGTGTGTGATAACTTTGTCTCTAAATATCCATTGATTCTCAACACATGAGATTGTATGGATGGAGGTTGAAGATGAAGCCATGGTGGAAGATGTGAGCTAGAGAAAAAAATGAAGATGAAGAGCTTGGTTGCTTATTGTGTTGTATGAAAAAAAATGAGAGAGCACTAGAAATAAATCTCAAGAGCAAACCCAAGCCTAGTGGCTGTCCTCTCTCTCTCTCCTCATATCATTTCAACACAATAATCAATCAAAAAAGATGACATTGCACAAAAAATAAGACCATGAGTCATCACCCATGCACATGCCTCAATTAATGCCCTTCATCATGATTTCCACTCACAATTTCTATCACTAAACATTTAAACCAAAATGTTTAATCCAAAAAGAGAATGACAACATCTAAAGTAAACTCGTGACGGATCACAAGGATACCCCTCACCTGTATATACATACATGCATCCGCATTCCGACTGAATGCGAATGCAATGAGACGAAAGTAATCCAACAAATCTAATACTAGGATCCGGCTTAAACCAAAGCCCACTAGTATGATCCATCCGATCATGATCCGTGCACAAATGCACGTATATGATCGAACCCTGCCATAAAACCATACGGCCTCTACAACGTTTCGCCCGAACTTGAGAAACTTTCTGTGGGGGACTCTAATAATTCATCAATACACTGGCAGTGGGTTTAACCACAAGCACGTCAGTGGCACTAGCTGTACGTAACGGCTGCTCATGTATTGAGCGAAAGGGAAGCTGACGAGCGAACTTATCCTGAAACCCTACTGAGCCTGACAGTGACAATATCCGTATAGTCCGGTCCGTTCGTCTATCTGTATCGCATATCAGGTCTAGGGGTGGATAAAGTCAGACCCCAAATAACGCAATATTTAGTGTCGGTATGAAACCCATCACCGCCTGAGAAACTACTGATGCTAGATCAGTAATTCTCAACCACCTTGACCAAGGATTTCTGGTGATGGCCACCTGTACATTGCGCGATATCAACCCCCAATACCGGGAGAGACGAATCCCTAACGATCCGCTCACTACCTCCATGTGGCTCGAGACTGTACCCAACTAAAACCTGTTTGCATGACTCCTTTGAGCCGTGGTAGGGTAGTAATCAAAGTACAGTGGGAACTCACACGAGATAAATGACGATCTCAGGTCGACAGACTAACCTGTACACATGTCACCTGGGAACTGCTATCTGACAATAGGTATAATACCAACTAGCAGGTTCCCGGCGAGTCCGTCTAGTGTACTCATAACCCAATGAGCACCTATATACTATCTTAGGTGAACAAACTAACACCAATGGCTTGTGAGAGCTGGCCACCGCCCCTCGTCGGGGTCTCGATCTGCATACACTAGTCTACACTGGAGTATCGATGCCCAGTCTCGATACTCCCACGACTAGGGACTTTTAAGGATGCGCTTATAGACCACCAGCTTCCACGTATATGATCGACATCATAATGTTGGTAGTCAAGCAAGAATCCTGTGGGCTCCATCAATATGTAATAGTGATGATAAAGACAAACCAGATATTATACTATCATCTCGAGTAAGACCGTCCTACCGGTATAGGTCCTCTCTTAATCATTGCAATCACGTGTCTGCGATCCAATAATTGACTTGAAGGCACTGTAGCCAACACGAACATCAATGTGTTTGGTTTCTATGTTGATCAGCATTTTTGGTCATTTGGACTGTGTTGGTGTTATCACAAAATATTGGTATTTTAGAAACTAATTCCTTATAGTCTTCTAAAATATATTTAATCCAAAAACTTTGTACACAACACGTACCTGCAGCAATGTATTCAGTTTCAACAGTAGATAAAGTTATCGACGCTTGTTTCTTAGATTGCCATGACACAAGGCAATTTCTTAGAAAATGACAAGTGCCACTAGTGTTTTTGCGATCGGTTTGATTTCCAGTATAGTCGGCATCTGAATAACTTGTTAGGTTAAATATGTTATTCTTTGAATACCAGAATTCTAGATTGATAGTGCTTTTGAGATTTCTAAACATTCTCTTGACCGCTACCTAGTGTGACTCTCTATGATCGGTTTGGAACCGTGCGTAAAGACATCCCAAAACTACCCTTCCTTCCTCTTATTTAGTGTTATGTTAGGGACCACAATTGAAATAATTTTGGCCTGCTTATTTAATTAGGGAAATAATTCTGGATTAGCAAAACATAACATATTGGTGATTGAATGGTATTTCACGAGATTGGTGTGATTAACAGGACTTGGACTCCCCATAGATCAAGAAGAAATGAGATGAAATAGATAAGTAGACTGTATGTGAAAGATAAAGATATATAGAAATATTTTGAAAACAATAATCAAACTCTAAAAGTTGTTTCAATTTTCAAATTTAAAATAATTATAGTATTTATCTATAAAAGATTGGTAGACTATTTTATTATATCTTTGACAAAAAAGAAAGGACATATAGAGGTATTTTTGTTAAAATAAAAATTTGTCATTGATAATCTACTTGAAAAAATATAAACTGTTATTTTAATTAGACTGTGCAATGTTCATGATAGGAATAGACATTGGGATATTTGGGGAAATTGAATGCATGGAAGAGACTTTGCAGCAGAGGTTCAAGTCGAAAATAACCAATTTGTGATTACCAGTTGTTTATTGTTACATATTCTAATTTCAAATTTACTTAATCTGTCTTCATATTTGAGATAAGATATTATTTCAAAAGTTCAATGGAATAACCTACTACTATTGTTGGGAAGGTAGCTATTAAAGTAGTCAAAAGAGATTATTTGATTGTAGCTTGTGATGAAACTACTGGGTTTTGTTTGAACACCATATTGTGTTTATTTTATTTCTTCATTAATTAATTTTTTCAATGTTTTCTCACAAATATTAGGCACTTGCAACAAAATGATGTTTGAGCATTATCATAATATTTAAGCGCATGGGACATATAAAGAGCTCTAATATGAACATAATGCCAATTTTGGAAATTTGATCACTGGGGGATTAAAGGGCGGTTTTAACCGTCCCCTAAACCCATCAGGGGATGGGACGATCCAAGCACACATGCATAGGCACGTGTGCACACATATGTACATGTGTATACACACACACATGCACATCTGTACGTATATGGGCACATGTGCACGTCTACACACAAACATATATATGTATATACGTACATAAACACATGCACGCATGCACGGATAAGGATAAGTTGGGGCATATTATACACGTACGTATGTATGTGTGTGTTCCCACACATATGTATTATAGATATGTGCGTAAATATGCACTAGACCTGATGCTAGAACAAGTGCCTAAGCACCCACTTTGACATATTGCCATGAAAGAAAGAACTAAATCAAATAAAGAGAAAATACATCTGCTTTATTGCTTGAATTTTAGAAGGCAACCTACACTGAGACGCATCCAAATCTTGCTAAAATGATGCTTATTATATAATTTTTCAAAAAGATATTTGCAAGATAAATAAACAAGCATATATATATATATATAGAGAGAGAGAGAGAGAAAAGAGGCCATTGGAAGGAATTTCCTCCTACGGCGTCGAAAAAATACACCTCCCTCATTTTTTCCGACGATCGACATTGACCATCTTCATCGTTATCATCTAAGATGTGGGTACACCAAATTTCATGTGATTCTACAAAATTTTCACCGTTGATTTAGTGGGTTCAAAATTAACGGTTTACAGACAATAGAACTTTTTACATTGCTAAATCAACGGTGAAAAAATTGTAGAATCACATGAAATTTGGTGTACCCACATCTTAGATGATAACGATGAAGATGGTGGGTGCTGATCGTCGAAGAAAATGATGAAGGGGGTATTTTTTCGAATCCATAGGAGGAAATTCACTCCTATGGCATCTTTCCTCTCTCTCTCTCTCTCTCTCTCTCTCTATATATATATATATATATATATATATATATATATATATATATATATGAGAATAATGGAGAAAAGATATCATTGGCGGGAATTTCCTCCTATGGCGTTGAAAAAATACACCCTCCCTTATTTTTTTCGACGATCGGCACCCACCATCTTTATCGTTATCATCTAAGATGTGGGTGCACCAAATTTCATGTGATTCTACAACCTTTTCACCGTTGATTTAACAATGTAAAAAGTTCTATTGTTGGTAAACCGTTAATTTTGAAACCACTAAATTAACGGTGAAAAGATTGTAGAATCACATGAAATTTGGTGTACCCACATTTTAGATGATAACGATGAAGATGGTGGATGTCAATCGTCGAAAAATATGAGAGAGTATTTTTTCGACGCCATAGGAGAAAATTCCCTCCTATGGCCTCTTTCCTCCTATGGCGTCGAAAAACACATCCTCCATCGTGTTTTCCAACGATCGGAATGCATCATCTTCTTCGTTATCATCTAAAATGTGGGTACACCAAATTTCATACGATTCTACAAAATTTCACCGTTGATTTAGCAATGTAAAAAGTTCTATTGTCGGTAAATCGTTAATTTTGAACCCACTAATTCAACGGTGAAAAAGTTGTAGAATCATATGAAATTTGGTGTACCCATATCTTAGACGATAACGATGAAAATGATGCATTCCGATCGTCGGAAAACACGATAGAGGGTGTGTTTTTTCTATCCATATAGCGGAGATAGATCATCTATTTCTGATGTGACAGTCATAGATTTAATTTCATCAGAATAGAGGATAGATCTGTTAAGAAGGTAGTAGGGTGTGATGTCCTGGTATTTGGATGACATACACAGAGTAGAAAGTGAAATTTCTATACTACGATCGGTTATACTTTGGTTGTCACACAGTGGTTTCTCCACATAGGACTTGGATATTATATCAGACATTCTGGTTACTAGATCTATGGTTTTAAATCTAGATTTGGGTAGTTTCCCAATATGGGTACTTAGACAACATTCTAAAGGTGTTTTAGAAAGGACGACTCCTGGCATGGTAGTGTACCTGCAGGTAATGGAGTCACCCTCTCTGAAGGTGTCTTACAGACTAAAGGAGAGAGGGATGTGCATGATTGGCAGATCACTTGCTTAGGCAATTGAGTTGATCATGAGATGTCTAGTACCACACCAGATATTGTTTTTGCACTAGATGCAATAAGATGAAATTAATCCTATCCTGGAAAAACATTCGAAAGCAGTTTTAGAACATAAGTGGATGTTCTAGGGAAATGATAACGACAGCCTCATTCGGGAGACGGTTATCATTCCAGGCTTCCAAGGTGACCTGAATGACAGAGTGACTGTCAGAGTTATAATTTTTCCTCTGACGAGGGGTAGTAGTTTGGACAGGAGGTCCAAGCGGACACTGAGGGAGGCATGACGCAAGATACTGATTAAGTTCAGTTGACGATACAGTCTAAGAAGTTTGGATTTGGAGTTCATTTATGAACTAGGTCCCATCAGATATCCAGACATATTCTAAGACAGGTATTGCTCATTTCGGGAGACGACTTTCTCCGCGAACTTGAGAAAAAGAGAGACATAGAAAGAAACATCAGAGCGGATCCACTCATTGAGGCTATTCCTCGAACGCAATAGTTTCGCAAACGGGCTTTGTGAGACTGATTAGTAGAGCAGTTGGGTGTTCGGTATCACACGGGCTGTGAGTATGCGACATCGCAATAATTAGCCTTGAGTGCAAGTGGGAGATTGTTGGATATAGTGCCCTCAAAGTCAATTATTGGATCGCAGGCACGTGATTGCAATGATTGAGAGAGGACCTATACCGGTAGGACAGTCTTACTCGAGAGGTTTGTATACTATCTGGTTTGTCTTTATCATCGTGTACATACTTTAGGTGACATTATAGTTCACTATTACACGTTGATAGAAAATAGTATGCTACCATGGTTTGTCTTTATCATCGTGCACTGCTTTAAGTGACCTTACAGGTCGCTATTACACGTTGATAGAGCCCTTAGGATTCTTGCTTGACAGCCAGCAGTATGATGGCGATCATATACGTGGGAGCTGGGGTCTATAAGCACATTCTTAAAAGGTCCTTAGTTGTAGGACTTTTCGAGACAGGGTATCGATACTCCAGAGTAGACTAGTGTATACAGTCGAGACCCCGACGAGGGGCTGTGGCCAGTCTCATAAGCCACTGATGTCAGTTGGTTCACCTAAGATGTATACAGGTGCTCATTGGGTTATGAGTACACCGGACAGGACTCGCCGGGAACATGCTAGTTGGTATTATACCTGACGTCAGATAGCAGTTCCCTGGTGACATGTGTACAGGTTAGTTCATTGACCTGAGATCGTCATTTTTCTCGTGTGAGTTCCCACTGTGCTTTGATTACTACCATACAACGGCTCAAAGGAGTCGTGCAAACAGGTTTTAGTTGGGTACAGTCCCGAGCCACATGGAGGCAGTGAGCGGATCGGCAGGGGTTTCGTCTCTCCCGGTATTGGGGGTGAGATCACGCTGTGTCTAGGAGAGCCATTACATGAAGTGCTTGGCCAAGGTAGGAGATTTACTGGTAGGTATTCCAGTAGTATCTCAGGGTGTTCTGGGCTAAACTCCAACACGACTTGTACCGCTTTTGGGGGTCTGACTTTTACCAACCCCCTAGGCCCGCCATGCGATACTCATAGACGAACGGACCGGATTGTACGGATATTGTCACTGACAGGCTCAGTAGGGTGTCAGGATGAGTTCGCTCATCGACCTCCCTTTTGGTCAATACCTTGTAGCCCGTTACGTACGGCTAGTACCTCTGACGTGCTAGTGGTTAAATCTACAGCCAAAGTATTTACGAGTCTTTAGAGTCCCCCACAGACAGTTTCTCAAGTTTCGGGCGAAACGTTGTAGAGGCCGTATGATATATGGCAGGGTCCGATCATATACGTGAAGTAGTGCACGGATCATGATCGGGCGGATCATACTAGTGGGCTTTGGTTTAAGCCGGATCCTAATATTAGATTTGTTGGATTACTTTAGTCTCATCGTATTCGCATTCAGTCGGAATGCGGATGCAGGTATGTATATACAGGTGAGGGGTATCCTTGTGATCCGTCACGAGTTTTCTTTAGATGTTGCCGTATCTTTTTATTGTTGTAAACATTTGGGTTAATGTTTATAAATGGAAATTGTGAGCTTATTTCATCATTTTGTGCATTGAATGATACATGTACTTTATAGATGACTCATGGTATCATTTCTTGTGCAAATGTCACCTTATGTGATTGATTAGTGAGATGAAATGAGAGGAAGAGAGAGAAGGGCAGCCATATGAAGAGTTTTGGTCTTGTATTTTTGAGACTTACACTCATTTCTTTTAGCATAACAAAAGGAAAGAATATGGCTACTTCTTCTTCTTCCTCCTCTAGCTCATAACCTCCATTAATGGCAACACCTTCAACCTCCATCCAAGCAATGGATGCAAGAGACAAAGTGATCATAAACATTCTCTACAACACTTTGGATACGTCGGCTAGCACACTTCGTGCCCGAGTTGCTTCGGATGAAGCGGGAGCCCGTAAAAAGACTCAAAGATGTGGTGCCCTTTCCGACGAGGAGATCGAGCCCGGAGATGCCACGAGGAGCTTGGGATGGTGGCCAAAGACCGAAGGACACGGATCGATCGGTATAGCTTTCCAACCCTTTCTCTAGTTGCTAGTTGTAGGTTAATGGTTCGATCCTGATTTTAAGCATACGAATTAAGAAAAAGTTTTCGTTTCCGTATTTTGGCCTCGGACAGACGGCCGGGGCGCTACCGTAGACTTACATCGTATCGGAGCCACGCCATTAACCTTTACTAGCTTGCTCTAACGTGTTTAGAATTTCGATCGGACGAAATTTCCAAAAACTGCATTTCCAATCATGAAATTTCTGTCGAATTTTTTTTGTTGTCAAAAAATTATTTGGAGTATTGCAGAAATATGTGCAGGCTTTTCTAAGAAAACTGAGAAATTTTGGTTCACTGTTGGCACTGTAGCGCCGCGGAACCGCGGCCGTGCCAATGTTTTGGCCGTGGTTCCGCCGCCGTACAGTAGCATTAGTGCACCAAACTTTCAGCAGTTCTCTCTGACTTGGAATTGTGGTTTCTGGTAATTTTTGTTTTGGCCCAGATTATTTTGAGTACTAAGAATTGTACTTAGGGCCCACTTCGGGAATTTTGTCGATCGAAAATTTTAACCATGTTAGTTCACAGTATTTACATTATATCTGCGACCGTGAATTTTATTTGATCGGTAAATCTTGTCTAATTGCTATAGCCCTTTTAGACGGATTTGCGAACGTGACATTCACGTTGATGTTCTGTGTTGTGCTGTGATATTGCGGATTTGTCGTGGTGGATAGCCTGGATGCAATGGTAGTACAGTTTGGTTGTATTTGTACATTTGATATTGCGGGGCGAGCATCCGACATGTGGACTGCCGTCACTGCCTATTTGTATATTATTCTTTTGGGGCACGACTGGGCTGAGGTCGATGTACCCGTTGTATATATTTTACTTTCTATACTAGGATTACCCCGCGATGAAATGCACGGATAGCCGGGTTCTAGAGGGCAACGGGCCTGCATCTCATGGCTTTGAGATGGAGGGGGCTTTACTCTAGAATTGGCGGGCTATTCGCTGCACTCGTAGGGGGTACATGTTGACCCAAGGAGGGGTGCTCAAGTTACCGGATTCCGTGAAGTGCTGGGTGCTCCATTCACGTTGTTGAAGGGGGCTGCCTCGCTTCAGGTTTTGGCGGGTAACTTGCCGCGCCCGTAGGGGTCTAGGTTTTCATTGCACAGGCTATCCACACGACCAGGGGAACGTCGGGTTTCAGTAGCGGCTCTATGAAACCCGGAGATCCCAGATTATCTGTATTGTTCTGTGATGCTTATTACATTTCTGTGATGTTGCATTTTATCACGCCTTGAGCGATTATTATATATTGATATATATACTAGTAGATGTTGTATATGTTTTACACCCGCGCTACTCCAGTCCCCGCTCTGTCGTTAGTTAAGTAACCTAACGGGTGATGACGGGACCCAGTGGCGAATGCGGATGGCATATACGTACATCATATTTTCGTTCTTTTGTGGTGTGATTAATTGATGGGACTGCATTGATTCGGATCAATGCAAACTAAACAAACCTATTCTGATGTTGTTGGAACATTTTTCAAAAAAAAGCTGTTATTGAAAGGACGTTCTCTTTTGTTTTGCACAGTGGTATTCGGTTATGAATATCCAGCACCTCATTCGAGGAGGCAAGGGCCGAGATCCCTTCACCGGGAGTGACCCCTTGGACAGAAGTTTGCGTCAGGGTAATAACTTCACTATAGCCGATTACTTTTTGCTTTGCATCATGGTATTCAGTTGGAATATCCTGCACCTCATTCTTCGGGGAAAGAGCCGAGATCCCTTCACCGGGAGTGACCTCTTTAGCAACGGTTTTTGCCACTATATTTTTATAAAAAGCTATCCGGTTCCTTCAACGATATCAAGTTCATTACGTTAAAAGTTTTTCGCCAAAAACCATTCGTAGCCCTCCGTCATTTCAGAATAGTAGCACTTAGTATTCATGCTATGTATGTTGGCCTTCATCAAGGTATAGTGTATGGTAGCTATTTATTACTTTTCTGCAGCATAGATAGATGCGTTGGTTTGGGACAGTCGTACTACTATTTTGGCCTTCGTCAAGGGTATGTATGGGTGAGTTCAAATTAACCTAGATAATAACAGGTAGAACTTGACATGTGACTTATGATATGTTGGCCTTCGTCAAGGTCATAAGAGCATGGGGTAAAAATCACATCGGGAGTTTCTAAAGAAACTGAAACTTACCAGATATGCACATACCTTCTGGAGTGTGATAACGTGAGTGGATTCCATCACGTTATCATGCGATGATAGTTGGATCCCGATTGCTACTGATGAGTTGGTTTACTCCTCGGGTGATCCCGACTAATTCTTCTTTCAGGTTTGGAGGAGAATTTGATGATACAGTAGGAGGTTTCCTGATTAGATAAATTAATAACCATTCTGATTTAGGTTAGAGTGCACGCAGAGTGTTTCTTTTCTCTCTCTCTTTGGCAGCGACCATGACCCGACCCTAAACTATAACTCAGTGACCAAGTTAACCCAACTTTCTTAAAACACTGGCTTTTGGATTGTCAGAGTTGCATACCTCATTACCACTCCTACTTTTACCCTTTTTCTCCAGAACACCCCGTATTACTACGGACATCCACTTCCATTGGATAAAACCATCGTATGGTTATATACGTACTCGAAGGAACTTGTTCCAGATTCGAGGATGGTTTCCAGTTCTGGAGAAAATGAATAGGACTATTCAGTTGTCTTTTCCTTTTACCTTCTCTCAGGTTGCGAGTGCTCCTTGGATTAGGACAGTACACCTATTACGCTTATTGGATGGTCTTCTTCCAAACCATAGGCAGGTGCCGAACGGTGGGGAATGAAGATAACCATTTAGCCTAAAAGGTATACAAAAGGTATTAAGTAAAGACAAATAAAAGGATTAGTAAGAGGGCAAAGTAAATTGCGACTGCTATTCATGACCAAACCAAGTATTTCTTCGCCAATCATACATCACCTTTGTATTTCTCCAGAACACTCCGTATCACTACGAAGATCCACAGTTTATTGGATACTCCATCGTATGGTTATATACGAACTCGAAGGAACTTGTTCCAGTTCGGGGATGGATTCTGGTTCAGGAGAAATAGGAATATGGTTTTATTCAGTTGTCTTTTATCTTTACCTTCTCTCGGGTTCCGAGTGCTCCTAGGATTAGGACAGTACACCCATTATGCTTATTGGATAGTCTTCTTCCAAACCATAGGCTGGTGCCGAACGGTAGGGAAGGAAGAAAACCATTTAGCCTAAGAGGGTGTATAGAAGGTAATGACTAAAGACATATAAAGGGATTTGGAGAGATGGCAAAGAAATATACGGTTACAGTCATGAATCTGAATAATGGAAGAGGCATTACTATGAATACCCGGATACCCTTCGAAACATATTCATGTTTCAGTTTTACTGTACATTGTTAATAGAAAACTGATTTCCCAATTAGTACTTACTCCAGGGTATGTATTTACCAGGTATGATTCTCACATCTGTATGCTTTTACAGATGATGAGTGGGAGTAAGTTATTTGGAATTGGGTGATCATCCTCATTATATCGGGATTCGTTGTAATTGGTGATATTTGAGGAAATCACCTGGGTTGTTTGTCGGACGGCAAATATTTGGTTTTGAATATCCGTTGTAATGCACCAATTTCAAATTGATATATCTGTACGTTTATTTTCATAAAGTGAGATATAACTTTTTGAAATTATGTCCAAGACATTTACCTATATCAGTGGATGGTTAGGTAAGGAGTATTAAACAGCGGTGTAATTCTTCTTAACCATAAGTACAGTTTTCAACCTACGACACATAGGGAATGAGTTATTAGGCTCAAGGAACTTATACAGAGTATTGTATGTTGTCCAGTGTCCATGAGGACAGAGGGGTTGGTACTCGTACTATATTCTGTTTACTTGTGACTTCTCTAGTTCTTAGACATGTGTTTCGTAGAAATTCAAGGTCTAAGTTTTGAGAAGTTATAGGTATAAGAATAAAGTAGAGTACCGGGTATTGCAAGTATCAGGATTCTTCAAGGTGATCGAAGATGTAGATACTTGTGTATGGTATTCAGTTAATAGTAATGATTATGAGAACTTGCTTCTCTTTCACGTTACTCATATCTGGATGTTTTCCTAAGTTGAGTAATGTCGATCGGCCTCTCTCCATTTAGTTGACATGCAATGAAGACAGTTGCATGATTTGAATCTGGTTCCAATTAAATCAGTGCCTCCATTTCTGTATTGGATATAGAACAGTTCATATCTTAACATTGTTAAGGTATAGGGAGTTGTCCGGCTTATGCTTAAAACCAGATTCTGGATGACTCAAGGCGCGTTTCTGTAATGGTTGTTTATGGGTTGATCCGGGCCATGACGAGGGTTGACTTTCTACCATCTGGATGATCAATTGTGATATTGTTCTTGACTCGCCACAGTTTTAATAAAAATGGATTTTTTCAGAAAACAGTAGTGGGAGTATGGTAGAACTGGAAGTGATTCTAGAACCGAAAATGATTACTGAAAATTTGATAAGAACCTAAAGATTCAATCTGGTTTGACATTCCATTGGCCACTCCACAGATATGGTGGGTAACCTCAGGCACCCAAGAGGTACTCTGGTAGCCTTAAGGACGGTGACAGGGAGGTTCTTGTTTACCCAATCTTGACATTACTGTTGTTTCAGGCTATGTGACCCGGCAGGAGGATGAGTATAGCATCGTTCTAAACTAGTTTTAGAAGTGCACGTGTATATGACTCTGCCAGAGGATTGTCGTAGTCAGTGGGAGCAGCGGAAGCATAGTGGACAAGTAGCTTATGTCTATTTATGGACTAAAGCAGATATAGCGGAGATAGATCATCTATTTTTGATGTGACAGTCATAGGTTTAACTTCATCAGAATAGAGGATAGATCTGTTAAGAAGGTAGTAGGGTGTGATGTCCTGGTATTTGGATGACATACACAGAGTAGGAAGTGAAATTCCTATACTACTATCAGTTATACTTTGGTTGTCACACAGTGGTTTCTCCATATAAGAGTTGGATATTATATCAGACATTCTGGTTACAAGATCTATTGTTTTAAATCTAGATTTGGGTAGTTTCCCAATCTAGGTACTTAGACAGCATTCTAAAGGTGTTTTAGAATGGACGACTCCTGCCATGGTAGTGTACCTGCAGGTAATAGAGCCACCCTCTCTGAAGGTGTCTTACAGACTAAAGGGGAGAGGGATGTGCATGATTGGCAGATCACTTGCTTAGGCAATTGAGTTGATCATGAGATGTCAAGTACCACACCAGATGTTATTTTTGCACCAGATGCAATAAGTTGATATTAATCCTATCCTGGAAAAACATTCGAAAGCAGTTTTAGAACATAAGTGGATGTTCTAGGGAAATGATAACGACAGCCTCATTCGAGAGACGGTAATCATTCCAGGCTTCCAAGGTGACTTGAATGACAGAGTGACTGTCAGAGTTATAGTTTTTCCTCTGACGAGGGGTAGTAGTTTGGACAGGAGGTCCAAGCGAACACTGAGGGAGGTATGACACAGGATACTGATTAAGTTCAGTTTACGATACAGTCTAAGAAGTTTGGATTTAGAGTTCATTTATGAACTAGGTCCCATCAGATATCCAGATATATTCTAAGATAGGTATTGCTCATTTCGGGAGATGGCTTTCTCCGCGAACTTGAGAAAAAGAGAGACATAGAAAGAAACATCAGAGCGGATCCACTCATTGAGGCTATTCCTCGAACGCAATAGTTTCGCAAACGGGCTTTGTGAGACTGATTAATAGAGGAGTTGGGTGTTCGGTATCACACGGGCTATGAGTATGCGACATCGCAATAATTAGCCTTGAGTGCAAGTGGGAGATTGTTGGATATAGTGTCCTCAGAGTCAATTATTGGATCGCAGGCACGTGATTACAATGATTGAGAGATGACCTATACCGGTAGGACAGTCTTACTCAAGAGGTTTGTATACTATCTGTTTTTTCTTTATTATCGTGTATATGCTTTAGGTGGCATTGTAGTTCACTATTACATGTTGATAGAAAATAGTATGCTACCATGGTTTATCTTTATCATCCTGCACTGCTTTAGGTGACCTTACAGGTCGCTATTACACGTTGACAGAGCCCTTAGGATTCTTGCTTGACTGCCAGCAGTATGATGGCAATCATATACGTGGGAACTGGGGTCTATAAGCACATCCTTAAAAGGTCCCTAGTCGTGGGAGTTTTCGAGACAGGACATCGATACTCCAGAGTAGACTAGTGTATACAGTCGAGACCCCGACGAGGGGCGGTGGCCGGTCTCATAAGCCACTGGTGTCAGTTGGTTCACCTAAGATGTATACAGGTGCTCATTGGGTTATGAGTACACCGGACAGGACTCGCCGGGAACATGCTAGTTGGTATTATACCTGACGTCAGATAGCAGTTCCCTGGTGACATGTGTACAGGTTAGTTCATCGACCTGAGATCGTCATTTTTCTCGTGTTAGTTCCCACTGTGCTTTGATTACTACCCTACCACGGCTCAAAGGAGTCGTACAAACAGATTTTAGTTGGGTACAGTCCCGAGCCACATGGAGGCAGTGAGCGGATCGGCAGGGGTTTCGTCTCGCCCGGTATTGGGGGTGAGATCGCGCTGTGTCTAGGAGAGCCATTACACGAAGTGCTTGGCCAAGGTAGGAGATTTACTGGTAGGTATTCCAGTAGTATCTCAGGGTGTTCTGGGCTACACTCTGACACGACTTGTACCGCTTTTGGGGGTCTGACTTTTACCAACCCCCTAGGCCCGCCATGCGATACTCATAGACGAACGGACCGGACTGTACAGATATTGTCACTGACAGGCTCAGTAGGGTGTCAGGATGAGTTCGCTCATCGACCTCCCTTTTGGTCAATACCTGGTAGCCTGTTACGTACGGCTAGTACCTCTGACGTGCTAGTGGTTAAATTCACAGCCAAAGTATTGACGAGTCTTTAGAGTCCCCCACAGACAGTTTCTCAAATTTCGGGCGAAACGTTGTAGAGGCCGTATGATATATGGCAGGGTCCGATCATATACGTGCTGTAGTGAACAGATCATGATCGGGCGGATCATACTAGTGGGCTTTGGTTTAAGCCAGATCCTAGTATTAGATTTGTTGGATTACTTTAGTCTCATCGCATTCGCATTCAGTCGGAATGCGGATGCAGGTATGTATATACAGGTGAGGGGTATCCTTATGATCCGTCACGAGTTTACTTTAGATGTTGCTGTATCTTTTTATTGTTGTAAACATTTGGGTTAATGTTTACAAATGGAAATTGTGAGCTTATTTCATCATTTTGTGCATTGAATGATACATGTACTTCATAGATGACTCATGGTATCATTTCTTGTGCAAATGTCACCTTATGTGATTGATTAGTGAGATGAAATGAGAGGAAGAGAGAGAAGGGCAGCCATATGAAGAGTTTTGGTCTTGTATTTTTAAGACTTACTCTCATTTCTTTTAGCATAACAAAAGGAAAGAATATGGCTACTTCTTCTTCTTCCTCCTCTAGCTCATAACTTCCATTAATGGCAACACCTTCAACCTCCATCCAAGCAATGGATGCAAGAGACAAAGTGATCACAAACATTATCTACAACACCTTGGACACGTCGGCTAGCACACTTCGTGCCCGAGTTGCTTCGGATGAAGCGGGAGCTCGTAAAAAGACTCGAATATGTGGTGCCCTTTCCGATGAGGAGATCGAGACAGGAGATGCCACGAGGAGCTTGGGATGGTGGCCAAAGACCGAAGGACACGGATCGATCGGTATAGCTTTCCAACCCTTTCTCTAGTTGCTAGTTGTAGGTTAATGGTTCGATCCGGGTTTTAAGCATACGATAGCGCCGGTTTAAAGTTAAGAAAAAGTTTTCGTTTCCACATTTTGGCCTCGGACAGACGACCGGGGCGCTACCGTAGACTTACAGCAAACACCCTAAACTAAATGGAAAGCAGTAGAGAATGATGAAGTAGAAAATGAGCTCACTTTAGTTTTATTTTTCTCACAATATTTTCTCACCTTGAGAAAAGCTAGTGAGCTTTTTTTATAAGGAAGAAGAAGAACAAGTGAAGAATGAGAGAATGAACTCATGAGGTGAGAATAACAACCATGGGTGAGTTAGTGTCATATACTAACCCATATAGAGATTAAACCATGGCTAATAATAATGGTTAGGTTAATAAATATCTACAAGTAAAACAAAAGGAGTGTATGCAACATGTTTTTTTGCAACATGTTTTGTATAAAACAAAAAAATCATTTTAAAGAGGAAACCATGTGTAGGGTGTTTTTCGTCACCCCATTGAGATGGGAATACGCGCGCGCTTGTCAGGCGCACTACAGATTCCCCCGGCCTAGGGTAGGCCGGGGTTTATTGATTGTGGGGATCCGAATCTCCGGCAGCCGCGGACTAAGCTGCCGTTAATTACCCCTCGCCTTTGGGGCGAGGGAACCTCCGATTAACGGGTTAAACTGGTCATGCGAACTCAATGTGCAGTGTACGTGTGTTGTGTTTTGAAAGGGGGGGTTTGGATATATCGGGAGCCACGCAGAGTTTTTACGGGGGTCCCGCTACCCGGATAGCGGGCTGGGGGTCAAGGGGGCTAGCAGCCCCCTTGCGGGGTGCGGGGCAGCGCCCCGTTAGAAATTTTTTTCTAACAGGGACAGTGTCGTGGAGTACGTGTATGTATAAATTTGTATACATATGTATATGTGTATATATGTACACAAAAGAGGGGGAAAAGACATCCAAGGGATGCACAGGTGCGCAAGCGCGCGCGCCACGTGTCGGCACGCGGGCGACTTGCGCACTTGCGCAGTTGCGCAAGCGCGCGCGCGCCACGTGTCGGCACGCGGGCGACTTGCGCACTTGCGCAGTTGCGCAAGCGCGCGCGCCACGTGTCGGCACGCGGGCGCCTTGCGCAACTGCGCAGTTGCGCAAGCGCGCGCGCCACGTGTCGGCACGCGGGCGACTTGCGCACTTGCGCAGTTGCGCAAGCGCGCGCGCCACGTGTCGGCACGCGGGCGACTTGCGCACACAACAGGCTTTTAGCCTAAAAAGATTTCTCTGAAGAGAAATCAAAGAGGAGTTAGACTCCTGAGTGTTTTTTTTTTCTTTCTTGGGGGTTTAGTGAAAGATGTTCTTCTTCTTCCTCCTCTGTTGGCTGGATCTTGATGATCAAGAGATGTGAGATCTAAAAATCTCTCCTTTCTGAGATCTAATGGTAGATCCAAGTTCCCCTTTGTGGGTTTTGTGGTGGAAAACTATTTAGTTTTGAAAAAGGAAGAGTAAAACTCTTGATTTAATTCAAGAGAAAGAAGAAGGTTTTGGAACCTTGAAGAAGGAAGAAAGAGCTCAGCTCTAATTTTTGTGGAGAGAATGAAAAGTTGTATATTTTATTCATCATCATGTTGCCTTTTATAGGCTTACATATTTACATATAGCCCTTTGGGCTTTACAAAAATGGCATTTTAGCCATCCCATGGCTCATGTGTCATTTCATTTTTGCACATAAGCCACGGGCTTACAAAATATTGGCTTTATGCCCATTTTGCATACATTCATGTATAAAAAATTACATAAAAATTATTTATTACATGATTTTTTTTGTTGGCATGGGGAGGCTGGCCGCGGGCTTGACTTGGGCATGGGACCACTTGACCTGGGCATGGGACCACTTGACCTGGGCTTGGGCCCACATAGCTTGGGGGTTGACTTTGACTTTGACTCGGTCAACCGGGGTGTAAATTTTTACCCCAACACCATGGTGCATATCAAATAAAATGTAACAAGTGTATGCAACTTGTTTTGTTGCATATCATGCACATAAACGTGTTTAATGCATAATTAGTAAATATTAATCAAATTTAGCATTAAACTTGTATACAAATAATTATTTAATAATCTATAAATACTCAATTCGCATAATTTCTTTCTAAAACAATATTTGATATAAGTTTTCCAAATATTTTCCAAACTATTGGTATATAATTATACCATTTCATTTAAAATCGATTCTCATATTTTTAATAATATTCAAGAAATTTATTATTTTATTTATTTAAATTCCAAAAATAATATTTTATTTTCTGAAATGTTACAATCTTTCTCCCTTAAATAAATTCGGTCCCCAATGTTTAACCCAGAGCAAAGCTCTGTTCAAATTCCAAGGCGGGAAAAGAAGCAATGCTTCTGTTTTCCTCCAATCAGAGCAAAACTCTGTCTTGAAAATTAAAGTGAGAATTAAAGTTAAAATAAATGAAGCAACGCTTCAGATCTCCTGCGCTGCGCGCAGAGCGCCACGTGTCAAAATCAGACACGTTAGCGCAGGGAGCATAGTGCCCAAGGCAGCGCACCCATTCAGAGCAAGGCTCTATTGAAAATTCAAACTTTAATTAATTGAAGCAACGCTTCAGCTGACTTGCGCTCTGCGCCGCGCGACACGCGCTAGCGCAGTTGCGCTAGCGCAAGTGCGCCGCGCGACACGCGCTAGCGCAGTTGCGCCGCGCGACACGCGCTAGCGCAGTTGCGCTAGCGCAAGTGCGCCGTGCGCCAAGCGGAAGCGCAATTGTGGCAGCATAGTTGCGCTAGCGCAGTTGCGCTGCGCTCTGCGCCGCGCGCCGCGTGGCAGCGCAGTTGCGCTGCGCTGTGCGACACGTATCAGTACAGTTGCGCAAGCGCAGTTGCGCTGCGCTGTGCGCTGCTTGACACGTGTCACGCGCTGGGGCGCTTACGCCAAACAGAATTAAAATTCTAAAAAGATTTTTCTGTTCTTGTTAAAAACAAGAAGATTGTCTTCTGTAAAACAGAAGCCCTTGGATCAAAGATCCAACGGTGGGGAAAATTCCCCAAATCACTCAGAGAAAGATCTTTTTAACAAATTTAACTAATTTATGGGCACTATATAAAGACCCCTAGACCTCAAATCAAAAGGAGGAACATTTTTGGTGAGAAATCAAAAATTTCAAATAGAGAGAACTCTGAAGAAATCTCAAGAGGAAAAAAGGTAAAAAAACCTTTAAAAGAGAAGAATTTCTTCTAATAGACCATTGATCTAAGAACAAGATCAATGATCTTCAATAAAAAAACAAATAAAAATAGTGCTTTGCACTTTTTATGAATCTCTGGTTCTCTGAGATAAGAAAAACAAGAGAAACTTGTTTTCTTTGATCTAAATTAGATCAAGAAAGCAAACAGTGCTTTGCACTTCTGTTATGAACCTTTGATTCTTGAATCTAAAAGATTCTTAAATTTGTAGTGCCTTGCACTTGCAAACTGCGCTGTTGCGCTCTTGGGAGAGCGCCACGTGTCAGCATCTGAACCATTTGCGCTATTCGCTTTTGAAATAGAGCTTTGCTCTCTGAAATTGGCGCAACTCACCAGAGCGCGCCATGTGTCAGCAGCGCAAGCGCAGCGTACTAGCGTAGCGCACTGCGCTTGCATGACACGTGTCGTCACCACAAGCGCTTGCGCTCTTTGATTGGTGCAAAGCGCCTGAAATGCAATGCATTACTTAAAAAAT
The DNA here is from genome assembly GCA_030015575.1 of Agapanthus africanus. NCBI lineage: Eukaryota > Viridiplantae > Streptophyta > Magnoliopsida > Asparagales > Amaryllidaceae > Agapanthus > Agapanthus africanus. The sequence continues at coordinate 820,313,306 of CM057338.1, read as the reverse complement.
GGGCCAAGCCCAAGTCAAAAAGACCTAACAGGCCAAATTAAATTGCAAAGCAATAAAGGGAAGAGCCCAAGTAAAATTGATGCTGCGCATCATTTATAAATGTGCAGAGCCCAAAACAAATTGATGCTTTGCATCCTTCATGGGTAGAGCCCAAATAAAAAGAAAAAGAAATGCAATGCAAAAGCAGATAAAATGCTGAACATCTTCAATTGGACTTAGCCAAATCATAGCCGTAAGTCCTCAAATTAAATTGACTAAGCACGGCTTCTCCCTAAATCAATTTTCGACCGGTTCTAGGGTACATCTCCGAACTCCTCTGACACCCATCGTTGTAATCCTTCAACGACGTCAGAGAGGTGACGGGTCCCGACGACCACATATGAATATGGACTGCAGGGTCCTTAAACTCGTGGACCGAAATGTCCTTAAACTAATGATGGACCACCACGTCCCTAAACTGGCGATGGACCACCACGTCCCTAAACTGGAATAATAGAGCCTCCAAACGCTCTTCTGTCGGATCTAAACGATCCCGCTTAAGTATATCTTAGCCCCAAACAAGGCTAACGTATCCTTAAGCATTTCAACAGACTCCATATTCCCTAGTCAACTTCGGTTCAAGGGTACATCTCTGAACTCATCTGACACCTATCGTTGTAATCCTTCAACGACGTCAGAGAGGTGACGAGTCCCGACGGCCATATATTAAATGGATCACCATGTTAAAGTAGATCTTAGTCTTAAACAGGACTAACGTTTCCTTAACGAACGTTTAAGTTGATCTTAGCCTCAACACGGCTAACGTATCCTTAAACTAAAACACCAAACCCAAATCTAAGTAAATACGGATTTGGACTAATCCACGTCCTACGGGCGACGGCATAACTTAGTCTCCGTATACAATCCACGGGCAACCACAAACAAAACAAACACACACGACACGAAGTGAAATTCTGGAGAAGGAGAAAGTGGTTACCGCGATGCGGTAGCGTAATTAACTGCAGGGGCTTGCGCCTGCAGGGAAGAGCGTCCCCACAATCAAAAAACCTCTCTAGCGAGGGGGAATCTGACGAAGTCTGCTACATCGGCCGCATCCGTCTAAACCTCCGATACACGGTGTCATAAATCAACTTGGCATCTTTGGAGAAGTGGACGGATAAAACCATATAGCATCTGCCCCGAATCTCAGGCTAGACGTCTTCACGTCGCCGCCACCATTCGGAGGGGAACAGATTCTGGCACGCCCGGTGGGACCTTTTCCTCTTTCCACTCCACACTTCGTGTATCGTCTTCGTGAACCAATCGCGGTTTGTTAACGGTTGCCTTTGGTTTTCAAGTTACTACGATTTGGTCTTTTTCCTGGCGCAGAACTCAAGCATCAATGGCCTCTAACTGCACCAACTGCTCGAAGTGCCACTACAACGGACGCTCCACCTCACCTGGAGGTATAGCATATGGGCCCCAAGCGGCTTCCTTCCTCGCTCTGCCGGTAGAACAGGTGGCCCAGGCTACCACCGGCCTGTTTTTCGGGACCATGATCCCGCCTTCAAGCTTCTCTATGCCAATACCTGCACCGGAAGTGAACAAGAAGTCAGTCTTCGACCGGCTCACTGCTACTACGGCCCCTGTCAACGGGTCGTCCATTACCAAGCCAACAGCCTCTGTCTTTGCTAAGCTGGATCAAAACTCTGAGGGGCCCACCAAGGAGCCTGTGAATCCCAAGGTGGCTGTCCCAAGGAAGGCAATAGCCGCTGCTCCAGAAGTCGTCAAGGCGGCTTCCCATGTCAAAGAGTCAGTCTTTCCAAGACTGACTATTCCTACTCCTGCCCCTGCCCGAGGATCTGTCTTCGACAGGTTGAATATCATCCCTCAAAGGACAACCTCAGTCTTTGAGAGGTTAACACCAGCGACGCCTCATTCAGACAGGGGGCAAAAAGAAGCTGTCTCTATCTCCGAGCCAGTCCCAACGGCTCTTCATGCTCGACGTCGCCATTGGCGACGAGTGAGGAAGGCAGGGGCAACTCCCCCTCAGGGCTAACTCCACCGGCTCCAGAGGTGGAAGTCAACGCTGCTGTTCCAACTGGGAACAGTTTTGAACTGCTGAGGAGAGTACGTAAGAACTCTCCAACCGCTACATTGAAAAGATCTCCTCCGCCCGCGGAGAGAGTTCCGGAAACAAAGCAAAAACAGCCCCCTCAACGGCTGTCCTACAAAATATACAAGGTTTGGCGGAGGGTTCAAGACTCCGTGATTGACCCAGGTTATTCTCGTCAACAGAAGAAGGCGAAGGTGCAAAAAGAAAAGGACCGTCCTATTAAACAGCAAAGGACAACAATCACCAGGGTGCCCACTGCAACGGCCCCCTCCACTTCTACGGCCCATAAGAGAAGAAGACCGGAAAAGGTCCCTACACCTACGGCGAATATCAAAGGTGGTGAACCCAAACGCCCTGAGTCTGGGGGCATGGTAGTTCATACCGTCTATATGGCATCCGGTAAAGAGGACAGCCGCACATCAACGGGTCATAGACCGCTCACACGGTCAGTGACCAAGGCTCAGGAGAAACAGCAAAAGCTCCAGGAGATGATGACCGTGATGACCGCACTCACTAGGCCAAAAGAAACCCCTGAAACGTCCTCGGATGAACGTCAGGAACAAGAAGCTGACGCCGAATTCCTTCGTCGCATACTGGAGAAGAAGGATAAAGAAGCTGCGGAACAGGCGGCCAGCATAAAGAAAATGGCCTTCCTGTTCCAGGACATGGTGGGCATGATGATTCAACAGGATCCACCTGCTGAAGATCCCCCGATCATCCTTGAAGATGATAGGGGAGAAACGTCGAATCCTCCTCCGGCTCTGTCAACAGCCAAGGAGGAGGCAATCTCCAAAGCCGACCTAGACGAATACATAGCTCAACAGATCCGGGTTCATCAGGCGACTGAAGCAGCCGGTCATGTCGTAAAAACGGGGCGACCATATCCGAGCTGGTACGACCAGATTAAGTACCCGCCGGGCTATACCATTCCCAAGTTCCATGTCTATAAGGGGACGGGCAATCCCCACCAGCATGTTGTCCAGTTCAGGGCGCTTTACGGCAACACTGGCGGTGATGATAAATTATTGCTCCGCCAGTTCGTTGGTAGCTTGTCAGATACGGCGTTCGAGTGGTATTCCAAGCTCCCGAATGACTCTATCAAAACCTTTGCTGAAATGGAACTGTTGTTTACCCAGCGTTTTGTAAGCGCTAGTGAACGCACCCCGATGACGGCACTGATTAACGCCAGGGTAAGGCCAGGCGAGACATGGGTTCAATATGCTATACGGTGGCGGAACTTATGGTCAAAGTGCGAGCAACGCATTGAAGAAGTTCCTGCAGTGGGTATGTTTGTGGGAACCCTTGATCCGCAAGCAAGCATCTCGCAATTTATGATGTTCTTCAAGCCGACTACCTTCCAGGCCTTGATTGACAAGCTAGCGCAAATGGATCAGATGGGCCATAGACCCCTTCTTCCAAAGCCTGACTCCCGAAATGAAAAAGGGAAGGGAAAAGCGATTGTTGTCGCTAATACTCAACAACAGCCGAGTAACTCGAAGCCGGTTGTTCGTCAGAATAATGTGCGTTCGCAGGTACCCCTTGGGGAGAGACTAGGACGTCCTTACTCGTTTCCCCGAGATAAGGCGCGAAGATTATTCGAGCTGGCGTTGCGTAACCGACTCATAAATCTGCCGGATCCAAAACGTCCGTCGCAACCAAATGATGTCAACGATCCCAACTACTGCCCCTATTACCGAGTACTGGGTCATCCGATCGAAGATTGCTACGTCTTCAAAAATTGGCTCGAAGACCAGTACCAACAGGGCAAGTTCACGCTATCCGATAGATGGAAGGTGAATCCGCCGCAACCTCACGCCTCTAAGAGGATGAATATGCCGGGGGCAACGTGCTCTCTCGTCGAAGAAACCTCATGGGAGGTTGTGCTGTCACCTAAAACAAAGAGGATGTTGAACGATCTTCGGGCATGCCCAGCGATCAAATGGAAGAACCCGTTGGAACCTCAGATCATTGAGGGAATGTTGAAGCCGCGTCCAACTCAAAAGATCGATAGTAGTGGCCCAAGCACTCACAACCAGCCGTCAAAATCTTCGAAGAAGAAGAAAACGAAATCCAAGAAGCCCGTGAAGCCTGGCGACGAGCGCACGGACTTACAAGAACAAATTGACGCGCTGGAGGAATACAACCAGAAAGCGCGGACTCCCATTACACTCCAAGAGTTCCTCAACCACGCCTTTCAAGAAGAAGATGAGGGAGACAGCTCGTCGGGTGAATCTGAAGAATACGTGGCGAGCTGTCATACAATTTCCCATTCGTTTACAGACGACGAGGAAATTCCTTGCGCTGGGAAGCTAGGGACGGACCCTGAACCAGAAATTCTGCGACCGTCAGATGAGATGATCGATGCTTTCTTCAATGAGATTCGTCTGAAAGTAAAAGCCAATCAAGAGCGTGAGATGGCCATACTGGAAGAAGCCAAACACCGCCGACTAGACGAACGAGTCGAGGCACTTCCATCAAATCAAAAGACATCCGCTGCCGATAAAAACAAATTCAAGACGAGGAAAAGGTTCGCCAAAGCCCTATCATTGGGAATGAAGCTACCACCCTCTGAAGAAAACACTTTCGGTGGAATAGAGACGTATCCTAATTATTGCCTATATCATCAGAAGATCGCACACGCTACTGAAGACTGTGACTCCTTTAAATGTTGGTGGCAAGGGTATGTCACTCATAGACATTACATCAACAGAACAAAGCGGGAAGCTCACAGACGGCGGGAAAATACGACAGATGAGCATAAAAGAGTCGCCGGCAATTGCCGCAGGAACGACCCCGATGAAGAAACAGCCTTCAACCCTCTCTTCAAGAGATCCGTCTCTGAAGAATTGAAGAGTCATGAGAACATTCATCCGTGCAAGGGCGTACTACCCGGAAAGAATCACGGACCCGCAAACGACGGAGCGAACAAAAGAGATAAAGGAAAAGGAAAAATGACCTTCGTCGCCAATACTCAACAACAGTCGAGCAACTCAAAATCGGTTGTTCGCCAAAACAATATACGCCCACGCCCATCACTCGAGGAAAGACTGGGACGTCTTACTCGTTTCCCCGAGATAAAACGAGGAAACTGTTTGAACTGACAGTGCGCAACGGATTCGTCAATCTGCCGAATCCGAAGCGTCCGCTATAGCCGGGAGGTGTCAACGATCCTAATTACTGCCCCTACCATCGAGCAGTAAGTCATCCGATCGAGGACTGCTTCGTTATCAAAAATTGGATTGAAGACCAGTACCAGCAGGGCAAACTCGCGCTGTCCGAAAACTGGAAGGTGAGCCCGCCACTACCACATGCTCCGAAAAAGATGGATATGCCGGGGGCATCATGCTCATTCATGAAAAAGTCCCAATGGACCACTACGTCCTAAAACTGGATAGTGGACCACTACGTCCTAAAACTGGATAACGGACCGAAACGTCCTTAAACTAATGACGGACCGAAACGTTCTTAAACTAATGGCGGACCATTACGTACTAAAACTGGATAATGGACCGAAACGTCCTTAAACTAGTACCGCAGCATCTTTAGGCTGACCGGAAAAAAAAACGGTATGTCCATAAGCAAAAGGGGCACGGATGAAAACCCGAAAGGACTCCGTGAGTAAAAAAAGCAGGGCTACCGGAGAGTGTTTGTGAAAACCCGAAAGGGCGCGACCTCGTTAAAAAAAAAAAAAAAAAAACGGTATGTCCATAAGTAAAACGGGCACAGATGAAAACCCGAAAGGGCTCCGTGAGTAAAAACAGCAGGATTACCGGCGAGCGTTTGTGAAAATCCGAAAGCGCGCAACCTCGTTAAAAAACACTTATAGGGTCCTCTCGACCTTGTAAGGAGAAACCACCCACGTGAGATCCTTACGACTCACAAGGAAGAAACACACTTAGGAATCCCCATGATTCCTAAGGAGAAAATACACTTGCGAGATCCTCATGACTCGTAAGGAGAACTCTCTTATGGGACCCTCACGGCTCATAAGATTTGAAAGTCTTAAGTTACAGAGATCTAAATCTGTGCTTAAGCAACCCCCACAACCTCCGATACTGCCCTACAAGCGGCTCATACTGACCCTTGTATACAATCCACGGGCGCGAATAAACATTTCCCTAACCAAGTCCCATCCGTGACTAGGGATATGTACGCATGATAAACAACCCTTATAAGTCCTCTCGGTCTATAAGGAGAAAACCCTCTTGTAAGATCCTTACAACTTACAGAGGAATATACACTTAGGGATCCTCACGATTCCTAAAGAGAAAATACACCTACAAGATCCTCACGATTTGTAGGGAGAAATACCTTTGTGAGACCCTTACGGCTCATGAAGTCAAAAGCCTTAGTCGACATGACCCTAACCCTGTTCGCTAAGCCACCTTTGCTCGACATCGACAGAGGCAAATGATGATTCGCTCCTGACAATATCCCAGTTGCAGCGGTGCTGATGTCGAAATCGGTATCTAATTCCAGGTTTACAGCGAAAAGCCAGTAGGCCGCACATGCATATGAAATAGCCAAAATGATGGGGCAACTTGCAATAAAAAGCAGCAAGTAAAAACGTATGCACACAAAATAGCCGAAATGATTGGGCAACTCGCAATAAAGAGCAGCGAGTAAAAATAAAAATAAACAGCCGAAATGATTGGGCAACTCGCAATAAAAAGCAGCGAGTAAAAATAAAAATAAACGGCCGAAATGATTGGGCACCGCGAAAAATAGCCGAAATGATTGGGCAATCGCGACCTTCGCGATATAAAAGCTGAAATGATAGAGCATCGCGGAAATAAAACAATAAAAAGAAATATATGAAACCTTTTGCCCTACAGTTAAGATCATATCGATCGCTGTATACAATCCAAGGGCACAAACAAAGAGGGAACCACACCTTCCCAACAGGCTCCGCCAAAAAGTTAAGCCAAATCTCGACGATTCACCAACAGCCTGGAGACCAACAGCGGCTTTCCCCCTCATTCGAGCAGGACACGTACGTGACATCACCAATCGGAGCCACGGCAAAGTCCCTAGTTCCAAGACTCTACGGTTCACAGACAGCCTAAAGTCAATTAAAGACCTCCGTCTCGGAAACAAGTCAACAGCGACCTTCGACCCGGAAACAAGTCAATCAAAGACCTCCATCTCGGAAACAAGTCAACAGCGACCTCCGACCCGGAAACAAGTCAGTCAAAGACCTCCGTCTCGAAAACAAGTCAACAGCGACCTCCGACCTGGAAACAAGTCAGTCAAAGACCTCCGTCTCGGAAACAAGTCAACAGCGACCTCCGACCCGGAAACAAGTCAGTCAAAGACCTCCGTCTCGGAAACAAGTCAACAGCGACCTCCGTCTCGGAAACAAGTCAGTCAAAGACCTCCGACCCGGAAACAAGTCAATCAAAGACCTCCGTCTCGGAAACAAGTCAACAGCGACCTCCGACCCGGAAACAAGTCAATCAAAGACCTCCGTCTCGGAAACAAGTCAACAGCGACCTCCGACCCGGAAACAAGTCAGTCAAAAACCTCCGTCTCGGAAACAAGTCAACAGCGACCTCCGACCCGGAAACAAGTCAATCAAAGACCTCCGTCTCGGAAACACGTCAACAGCGACCTCCGACCCGGAAACAAGTCAATCAAAGACCTCCGTCTCGGAAACAAGTCAACAGCGACCTCCGACCCGGAAACAAGTCAATCAAAGACCTCCGTCTCGGAAACAAGTCAACAGCGACCTCCGACCCGGAAACAAATCAATCAAAGACCTCCGTCTCGAAAACAAGTTATCAGCAACCTCCGCCTCAGAAACAAGTCAATCAGCGACCTCCGCCTCGGAAACAAGTCAACAGACGACCTCCCCGGCGGAGCTATACTTCGACTTAGAAACAGGTCAACTCACCAACCACTTACGGATTCTCTCGATTTGTAAGGGGGAAAATTCTCTTATAAGATCCTTCCGACTTATAAGAGAAAATACACTTAGGAATCCTCACGATTCCTAAGGAGAAAATCCACCTACGAGATCCTCTCGATCCGTAGAGAGAAAAGTCTCTATGAGACCCTCACGGCTCATAGAGTTGAAAGGTCTTAGGCGGCAGATCTGAACCTGCGGCCTAAGCCATCGCTATCTTTTGGAAGAAACTAAGTTATTTGTCAATTATGTTCATCAAGACAACATACTGGTAATAAGAGAAAGAAGAAAGCGACAAAAGAACATCCGATTTACAAGCGTTCGAGACACACTCATTCATGCATAGGCGAAAGACTCAGAACGGGGAATAAGACAAGCTGGGATAAAACTTTTCCATTAATATTGCAAAAAAATTCTTACAATCGTAAAGCAATAAACGAGAAATATTATTACAATGGAATAACCTCAGATCCAGGGCACGGATTGAGGAAGTCAAAAGTAAGGCCATCCAGAGTTCTTCTGGCCTCTCTGATTATTCTTCTGCGCAGCCTCTCGCGCTCTTGTGTGTCAAGATCCTCGGCAAGCCCCCCCGCCTTCGATAAGCAGCGACTATCGTTGTCTGCTGGAAAATTTGATGCAGGATGTCGATGAGGCTATCCCGCCGTTTCTTCGAGATCAGCCCCGACAGGTACACTGAATGCACCTTGTTTTCGGCATCATCCAGCGCATTGAGCGGTAAGGCCTCATGGCACCCCGGGAGTGCTCTCCAAATCGCTCCCAGCACAACTTTCAGGAGAGCAGAGCGGCGGGGGAGCAGCCAACCAACACGTGCATTCAAACGACCCATGACTTCCGCACACTGGGCATCCGTAAACTCCTGGTCTTGTTGGCGGCCCTGTACACGGATATCCTTGTAGGTGATGAATTCATGCAGACTGTATAGACGCACCGCTATTACGCCTGAAGGAAACATCAATGGAAGATTAGCGATAAAAAAAAAATAGGGACACAGAAAGTTAAAACTCCTCGAGAGCAATGCTCTACGAATAGGGGTGACGCCTATCAAATTCAATAATAAGGGAAATTTAAAGAAATCCCCCGAGAACTCTAAGATCATTACTATTAATGATATAATCCATTAAATACAAAACTCCATTTTTTAATTTTCATTATCTGAACTCTTAAGAGTTCATTTTTCATTTTTTTTTAGATCAAAGAGATCTGTGTTTTGCCAAAGATGCAAGGTTCTGTTCATGGGTTAAGAAACCCTGAAACAAATTCCTAAGAGCAAGGCTCTATTTGGTGAAATCACAAAAGGGTTTTCTTTAGATCAAAGATTTATGAGAGCAAAGCTCTATTAATTAAATTTGATTTAAGTCAAGACTAATTCTTACTTAAATAGTTTCTGTTAAAAAAAATCTAACTCAAGGAGTTCTCAAAGGCAAGAGCAAAGCTCTGAAGTTTTTGAAAATAAAAATCTTAAAGATGATAATCATCTGCGTAGGACCAAAGGTCCTATTTATAGGCATCAAGTGCCCTTTCAACTTCCAAAAGTTGCCGCAACGGTTGGAATCCTACCATCGTTGCGCTTGCGTTTGGGGCCACGTAAGCACAACGGTGGGGGGGCATTTGTTTACCCCAATCAGAGCAAAGCTCTGTTCAAATTCCAAGGTGGGAAAAGAAGCAATGCTTCTGTTTTCCTCCAATCAGAGCAAACCTCTGTCTTGAAAATTAAAGTGAGAATTAAAGTTAAAATAAATGAAGCAACGCTTCAGATCCCCTGCGCTGCGCGCAGAGCGCCACATGTCAAAATCAGACACGTTAGCGCAGGGAGCATAGTGCCCAAGGCAGCGCACCCAATCAGAGTAAGACTCTGTTGAAAATTCAAACTTTAATTAATTGAAGCAACGCTTCAGCTGACTTGCGCTCTGCGCTGCGCGCCACATGGCAGCGCAGTTGCGCTAGCGCAGATGCGCTAGCGCAGTTGCGCTGCGCTCTGCGCTGCACGCCACGTGGCAGCGCAATTGTGGCAGCGCAATTGTGGCAGCGTAGTTGCGCTAGCGCAGTTGTGCTGCGCTCTGCGCTGCGCGCCACGGGGCAGCGCAGTTGCACAAGCGCAGTTGCGCTGCGCTGTGAGCTGCGCGACACGTGTCAGTGCAGTTGCGCAAGCGCAGTTGCGCTGCGCTGTGCGCTGCTTGACACGTGTCACGCGCTGGGGCGTTTGCGCCAAACAGAATTAAAATTCTAAAAAGATCTTTCTGTTCTTGTTAAAAACAAGAAGATTGTCTTCTGTAAAACAGAAGCTCTTGGATCAAAGATCCAACGGTGGGGAAAATTCCCCAAATCACTGAACATCTTCAATCGTGGCCGTAAGTCCTCAAATTAAATTGACTAAGCACGGCTGCTCCCTAAATCAATTTACAATCGGTTCTAGGGTACATCTCCGAACTCCTCTGACACCCATCGTTGTAATCCTTCAACGACGTCAGAGAGGTGACGGGTCCCGACGACCACATATGAATATGGACTGTGGGGTCCTTAAACTCGTGGACCGAAACGTCCTTACACTAATGATGGACCACCACGTCCCTAAACTGGCGATGGACCACCACGTCCCTAAACTGGAACAACAGAGCCTCCAAACGCTCTTCTGTCGGATCTAGACGATCCCGCTTATGTAGATCTTAGCTCCAAACAAGGCTAACGTATCCTTAAGCATTTCAACAGACTCCATATTCCCTAATCAACTTCGGTTCAAGGGTACATCTCCGAACTCCTCTGACACCTATCATTGTAATCCTTCAACGACGTCAGAGAGGTGACGAGTCCCGACGGCCATATATTAAATGGATCACCACGTTAAAGTAGATCTTAGTCTTAAACAGGACTAGCGTATCCTTAACGAACGTTTAAGTTGATCTTAGCCTCAACACGGCTAACGTATCCTTAAACTAAAACACCAAACCCAAATCTAAGTAAATACGGATTTGGACTAATCCACGTCCTACGGGCGACGGCATAACTTAGTCTCCGTATACAATCCACGGGCAACCACAAACAAAACAAACACACACGACACGAAGTGAAATTCTGGAGAAGGAGAAAGTGGCTACCGCGATGCGGTAGCGTAATTAATTGTAGGGGCTTGCGCCTGCAGGGAAGAGCGTCCCCATAATCAAAAAACCTATCTAGCGAGGGGGAATTTGACGAAGTCTGCTACATCGGCCGCATCCGTCTAAACCTCCGATACACGGTGTTATAAATCAACTTGGCATCTTCGGAGAGGTGGACGGATAAAACCATATAGCATCTGCCCCGAATCTCAGGATAGACGTCTTCACGTCGCCGCCGCCATTCGGAGGGGAACACCCAAATTTAAATTTAAACCCCCCAAATACTTAAAACATTTCGGTAAAATGATCAAGTCGTCGGGGCTCTGAAATCATGAATACATAAAATATATCCTAGCGCAATGTATGTGCAACGAAAACGAGTGTAAAACTCAAAATCACAATTCCGTCTTGTATCACGCAATCACCGGAGTTATAGCGAAAATACAAATATCAAAATCCAATATGAAAATCATCATGATACTCAAAACTATAACATATATATAGTACGCATTATTGTAAAATCATCAAAACATCCAAATAGAAATGCATGCAAAACCTTTTTCAAATCGCCTTGCGATGCGCATATCACGGCACAAGTAGCGGATGTTCATTATGAGGAAAATAGCTATATATATGTATTTATCTTTTGTTTAACATATACGTCCCGCCTTTTGAAAATAATTTAGAAGGGTTTCCTTTGTAAAGTTTTCATGTCATCTTAGACACGTAAGAAAATATTAAGATTATAGCTCCTTTTTGGAAATCCCTTGGGTAAATATCGATACATGTAAAAATACTCAGGTACTGTCCTCAGACCAGTCATGTTCGGTTACTAAACCGTATAGCACATACCGTAAAAACATGATACTCGAAATGAAATCAATCTCAATAGAGTATACTAAAATGACACGTGCGTCTGGCGCGCACGGAAATCAAAATCAATACAGGTGCCATGAGTGTGCACAGAAACAAAACTAAGTGCAACGGGTATGCACGAAAACATTTGTCGAGTGCAACGGATGTGCATGACAACAATATCCGGTGCATCTGATATGCACGAAAAATCTCGATTTAGCGCATCTGGTGTGCACAAAATCGCATCTATTGCGCCATGTGTGCGCAAAAATCCCAATTAAGTGCACAAGGTGCAAGAAAACATAAATCCAGTGATATAGGGTGCACGAAAATGAATATCGAGTATCAAACTCAAAATCAACGGTATACGACATACACCAATTCAAAATCATGTATACCGCGGTATATGACTCATAAACTTGTGCAACTGCGTGCACAATACCATATTAAGTACTGAAAGCTTGTGTAAACTACGTCGAAAGCATAAATCAAATCATATGCTCACTATATATATGAAATCAAAACCAAACGTCTCGGAAAGCACAGAAATCAAACTCAAGTGCAGTGGGTATGCGCATAACGAAAATTAGCACAACTGATACATGAGAATACAAATCAAGGGCAACTACAGTGCACATAAGAAATATCAATCATAAAACGAATCGTCGAAATACCAAAATCCAGAACGACGAGAACGCGTTATCCGAACCACCAAATTGCAAATCATAATTAACTATCGTCGATGTGTCCCTCCTTCAAAGTCGAAATGGTGTCGGTGTATCCAAAGTTAGGAGAGCAAGATATCTACTTGCCTCATGTTCACAGTCTGGCGTCTTCTCTGTAGATCTCCTGACCAATTACATGGCCACTAGTAATGTATCCGTCCATGATGGCAACCTCTGGCCCACTGAGTGTGCACGAAGTGACCAATCCTGGGTCTAAGTCTTATTATGTATTATTCCCGAAAGTTCTTATCAGGGTCTCTTTTCCGATCTCATCTTTGTAGGTCTTCCCGGAAGTTGGCACTCTTTACTCAATCCGTATCTTGTTCCAGGATGGTTGTATTCTCATCATGACTTCCCTCTGGAATCACGGCTATACACAAAGCTGCCGCATGCATATCAAGTTCCTGGCATCTACGGAGTGGAACGACAACTCTTGAAAAGTTCGCACAAACTTCTTACTTCGCTTTCCTTCAGTAAGGACCAATTTGGAATCATCTTCTCGTAGCTGTGTGGAGTGCGCTCCAATTGACTATAGTCATATCTAAAGTCTCTTTCAAAGCTATGAACTTGGCGTCTCCAATATCCTGTAGAAGGCATCTGGCCAATTACGTCCTCGAGAGCTCATCCAAATCGTCGGAGGAATACTCTTCATTAGTCCATTTTCGATCGACTCTCAACGCATCTGGGTGAGATCCTTCTATTCAGAGTTGGTCAACTAACTGATCTTTCATCGAAGTATCCAACTAATAACGCCTTTTTCTTTATCGACTCATAGCACGTCTGTGTGAGGGCCTCTTCTGGCTAATGTTCATCAATTGATGACCTCACATCGAAGTATCCAAACGAACAAAGATTCCAGTCTTATCCAATGGTGATTAGCGATCCTCTATCCCATTCCTGAGTGTAACCTCATGCTGCAATAGCTTTCAAACGTCTGGGGGCGATATCTTATCAAATTCAGCAACAGCTGGCTCCTCTGTCCGCACGGTAGATAACGCATCCATCCTCTAAAGTAGAATGTACCTTAATAGTCTTCACAATACGGCTGACCTCTGCTAATAGCCCGATCATCTGGGGCAGATCTGGAACGCTCGTGTCAACCGAAAAATCCCAATAACAATATATTGATGTATTTCGTATGCTACCGGAAAACAACCTGGTCAGTTCTCGTCCCTGACGAGCTCGTGCTGACCGCAACTCTAGCCTCAGCTCTCTCTACTCATGTAGCCGTGGTAACAGAAACCACAATCCGACATCGATGAGGATAGATCATAGGAACGAATAGAAATATAGTGCATAAGAAATATACATCCTAAGACTTCTTAAGCGAAGTAGCGTATCGTAAGTATGCCACGGAACATACACACGGTACGTCACTCTATTTAAGCCACTCACTCCATCAACCAAGGTCAACCTACGCGACAAAAGTTCGGGTCTAATACCCTCTCGGCCAAGTCTAAGTTCCATAAGGTCAAGCCTTGGTTCCGAATATAAATATACGCCCTAGAATCCGCATAGTCAAACCTAGACTCGAACTAAGGTTAAACCTAACTCTCTGATACCAACTTTGTCACGACCCGGAAAAGGCACGTGACGGGCACTTGAATCATGTGAAGACTATAGGACCCCACCTAATTCAAGTAAGCCAAAAACTGTAAGTGCACGGCGGCGCCCCGGCCGTCAGTCCGACGGCGGAATGCGGAAACGGTGATAAACTTTAATTTTGCGGACTTTGCAAACCGGCACCACCGCGCACTAAACCCCGGATCGGGCCATTAAACTAGATCTAGCTAACAACAAGACGGGTTAGAGATTTATACCGACTGATCCGAGTCCTCCGGTCTTCATCTCTACTCCGATCTCGTCGCGGGATCTCCGGTGGTCGCCTCCTCGCCGGAAGGGCACCACGTCGCCTGTATCTTTTACGGGCTCCCACCTCAATACCGAGTCAACTCGGGCGCGAAGTTGGCTAGCCGACGCGTCCAAGGGATGCTGTAGAATAGTTGTCTCTTTGGGGTTTAAGATGTTGCCATTTTGGAGGAATTTTGCACAAGAGTTTTCATGGAAACTTGCAAGGAAAAAGAATGGAGCTTCCTCAAAAAAGAGCTCGGCCAAAGGAAAGCCATTCTTGTGCTCTCTGGAAAAAATTGATGTGTGTGAAGAGTGCACTCAAAAAAAAAAAATCATGCAAAGGAAATTAATCCTTTACAGCGCACACACACACATCAAAGAAGGGGGGGCCCACGAAATTTCCATGAAGGAAATTCTCTCCACCAAAATTAAACCTCACTGCACACAAATGTTCTCCCCTTTTTTTAATAAATTAATCCACTCACAAATCATTCCAGCACACTCACAAATGTACTCCCCTGCACACTAATTAATAGCACAGTGCCCTTTTAATAAATTAATCCATCCCATACTTGTAAACAGTGGCCGGCCAAAACAAATTCCAACACAAAATCAAAAACCCATACCCTCTCAAATCATAATAAATGCAAGGGATGGAGCAAAGGATAATGATGCTATCATAATCAATCTTTTACATAAAACCCCTCCACAAATGTGTTATTTGCAAACTTGCAAATAACACCCTCCATCGGAAAAGTCTGGCCGGGAAAGAACAAAGAAAAACCGGCCGGAACGGAATGCAAACTGGCAACCCCAGAAAACTGGTCCCATAATAAATTACAGGAAAACCCCGATACTGTGCATACACACCCGCATCTGTATTCCGTCCGGATACAAATGCAAAGAGACAAAACTACACTATCAAATACTAAGATCCGGCTTAAGCCAAAGCCGGCTAGTAAAAACCGTCCGATCACCATCCGTGCAATACCGCACGTATCTGATCGAACCCTGCCATATCTCCATACGGCCTCTACAGCGTTTCGCCCGAAACTTGAGTAACTGAAAGTGTGGCGGACTCTAAAGACTCGTCAATACAATGGCTGTGGATTTAACCACTAGCCCGTCAGAGGTATAAGCCAATACGTAACGGGCCACCAGCTATTGACTAAAAGGGACGTCGATGAGCGAACTCATCCTGACACCCTACTGAGCCTGTCAGTGACAATATCCGTGCAGTCCGGTCCGTTCGTCTATGAGTATCGCATGGCGGGCCTAGGGGGTTGGTAAAAGTCAGACCCCCAAAAGCGGTACAAGTCGTGTCGGAGTGTAGCCCAGAACACCCTGAGATACTACTGGAATACCTACCAGTAAATCTCCTTGCCTTGGCCAAGGACTTTGTGTAATGGCTCTCCTAGACACAGCACGACCTCACCCCCAATACCGGGAGAGACGAACCCCTGAAGATACGCTCACTGCCTCCATGTGGCTCGGGACTGTACCCAACTAAAACCTGTTTGCACGACTCCTTTGAGCCGTGGTAGGGTAGTAATCAAAGTACAGTGGGAACTCACACGAGACAAATGACGATCCCCAGGTCGATGAACTAACCTGCACACATGTCACCAGGGAACTGCCATCTGACGTCTGGTATATGACCAACTAGCATGTTCCCGGCGAGTCCTGTCCGGTGTACTCATAACCCAATGAGCACCTGTATACATCTTAGGTGATCCAACTGACACCAGTGGCTTGTGAGACCGGCCACCGCCCCTCGTCGGGGTCTCGACTGTATACACTAGTCTACTAATGGAGTATCGATGCCCAGTCTCGAAACTCCCACGACTAGGGACCTTTTAAGGATGTGCTTGTAGACTCCAGCTCTCACTTATATGATCGCCCTCATACTGCCGGCAGTCAAGCAAGAATCCTAGGGGCTCTATCAACGTGCAATAGCGACATGTCATGTCACCTAAAGCAGTACACGATGACAAAGGTAAACCAGATAGCAAACTATCATCTCGAGTAAGACTGTCCTACCGGGATAGGTCCTCCCTCAATCATTGCAATCACGTGCCTGTGATCCAATAATTGACTCTGAGGGCACTACCTCCAACAATCTCCCACTTGCACTCAAAGCTAATTATTGCGATGTCGCATACTCACAGCCCGTGTGATACCGAACACCCAACTCCTCTACTAGTCAGTCTCACAAAGCTCGTTTGTGGAACTATTGCGTTCGAGGAATAGCCTCAGTGAGTGGATCCGCTTAGTTGTTTCTTTCTATGTCTCTCTATATCTCAAGTTCGCGGAGAAAGCCATCTCCCGAAAAGAGTAATACCAGTCTCAGAATATGTCTGGATGTCTGATGGGACCTAGCTCATAAATGAACTCCAAATCCAAACTTCTTAGACTGTATCGTCAACTGAACTTAATCAGTATCCTGCGCGCCATGCCTCCCTCAGTATTGCCTTGGACCACCTGTCCAAAATACTGCCCCTCATCAGAAGGAAAACTATAACTCTGACAACCTCCTTGTCGTCCATGTCACCTTGGAAGCCTGGAATGATAACTGTCTCCTGAATGAGGCTGTCGTTATCATATCCCTAGAACATCCACTTATGTTCTAAAACTGCTTCCGACTGTTTCTCCAGGATTGGATTAATGTCAACTTATTGCATCTTGTGCAAGAACAACATCTGGTGTGGTACTTGACATCTCACGATTGACTCAATTGCCTGAGCAAGTGATCTGCCAATCATGCCTGTCCTTCTCCCTTTTAGTCTGTAAGACACCTTTGGAGAGGGTGACTCCATTATCTGCAGGTACACTACCGTGCCAGGAGTCGTCCATCCTAAATACTCTTAGAATGCTGTCAAGTACCCTGATTGGGAAACCACCCAAATCTAGATCTAAAACCATAGATCCAGTAACCAGTATGTCAGATATAAAATCCATTTCCTTTGTGGAGAAACCATTGTGTGACGACCAAAGTATAACCGATCGTAGTATAGGAGTTTCTTTTCCTACTTTGTGTATGTCATCCAAATACCATGACATCACATCCTACTACCTTCTCAACAGATCCATCTCCTATTCTGATGAAGTCAAACCTATGACTGTCACGTCAGAAATAGATGATCTATCTCCGCTACATCTGCTTTAGTCTATAAATAGACATAAGCTACCTGTCCACCAATGCTTCCGCTGCTCCACTGACTACGACAACCCTCTGGCAGAGTCATATACACGTACACTTCTAAAACTAGTTTTAGAACGACGCTATACTCATCCTTCCGCCGGGTCTCGTAACCTGGAACAACAGCAATAGCAATTGTGGGTAAACAAGAACTTCCCTGTCACCGTCCTTGAGGCCACCGTAGTGCCTCTCGGGTGCCTGAAGTTACCCACCTTATCTGCGGAGTGGCCAATGGAATGTCAATCCAGATTGAATCTTTAGGTTCCTTATCAAATCTTCAGTAATCGTTTGTGGTTCTGGAATTACTTCCAGTTCTACCATACTCCCACTACTGTTTTCTGAAAAAATCCATTTTTAATAAAACTGTGGCGAGTCTAGAACAATATTGCTATTGTTCATCCAGATGGTAGAAAGTCAACCCTCGTCATAGCCTGGGTCAACCCACAAACAGCCATTACAGAAACGTGCCTTGAGTTGTCCAGTGTCTGGTTTTAATCATAAACCGGACAACTCCCCGTACCTTAACATCGTTAAGATATGAACTGTTCTATATCCAACATAGAAACAGAGGCACTGATTTAATTGAACCAGATTCAAAACATGCAGCTGTCCCCAGCGCATGTCAACTAAATGGAAGGAGGCCGATCAGCGTTACTCAACTTAGGAAGCATTTCCAATTATGAGTAACCTGAAAGAGAAGCAAGTTCTCTTTATCATTACTATCAACTGAATACCATACACAAGTATCTACATCTTCGATCACCTTGAAGAATCCCGATACTTGCTACACCTGGTTCTCTACTCTATTCAAATACCTATAACTCCTCAAAACTTAGACCCTGTGTTTCAACGAAACACATGTCTAAGAACTAGAGAAGTTAAAAGTAAACAGAATATAGTATGAGGACCAACCCCTCTGTCCTGATGGACCCTGGGCAACATACAATCCTTTGTATAAGTCCCTTGAGTCTGATAACTCATTCACTATGTGTCGTAGGTTGAAAACTGTACTTATGGTTAAGAAGAATTACACCGTTGTTTAATGCTCCTTACCTAATCATCCACTGATATAGGTAAATGTCGTAGACATAATTTCAAAAAGATATATCTCACTCTATGAAAATAGACGTACAGATATATCAATTTGAAATTGGTGCATAACAGCGGATATTCAAAACAAAATATTTGCCGACCGGCAAACAACCCAGGTGACTTCCTCAAATATCACCGATTACAACGAATCCCGATATAATGAGGATGATCACCTAATTCCCAATAACTTACTCCCACTCATCATCTGTAAAACCATACAGATATGAGAATCAAACCTGGTAAATACATACCCTGGAGCAAGTGTCTAATCGGGAAATCAGTTTCCTTTAACAGTACATAGTGAGACTGAAACATTGAAATGTTTCGATGGGGTATCCTGGTATTCCTAGTAATGCCTCTTCCAGATTCACGACTGTAACCGTATAGTTCTTTGCCACCTCTCCAAATCCCTTCATATGTCTTTAGTCTTTACCTTCTGCACACCCTTTTAGGCCAAATGGTTTTCTTCCTTCCCTACCGTTCGGCACCAGCCTATGGTTTGGAAGAAGACTATCCAATAAGCATAATGGGTGTACTGTCCCAATCCTAGGAACACTCGCAATGCGAGAGAAGGTGAGGATAAAAGACAACCGAATGAACTTAATTCCTATTTCTCCTGAACCAGAATCCATCCCCGAACTGGAACAAGTTCCTTTCGAGTTCGTATATAACCATACGATGGAGTATCCAAATAAACTGTGGATCTTCGTAGTGATACGGAGTGTCCTGGAGAAATACAAAGGTGATGTGGGAGTGGTAACGAAATATTTGGTTTGGTCGTGAATATCTGTTGCAATTTACTTTGCCCTCTTACTAATCCCTTGCTTTGTCTGAACTTAATACCTTCTGCACACCATCGTTATGCTAATTGGTTTTCTTCCTTCCCTACCGGTCGGCACCAGCCTAAGGTTTGGAAGAAGACAATCCAATTTGCGTAACAGGTGTACTACCCCTAAACCAAGGAGTACTCATAACCTGAGAGAGGGTAAAAGGAAAAGACAACTGAATAATCCTATCCGTTTTCTCCAGAACCGGAAACCATCCTCGAATAAATTCTTTCGAGTTCGTATCTAACCATACGATGGTTTTGTCCAATGGAAGTGGACATTCGTAGTAATACGGGGTGTCCTGGAGAAAAGGGTAAAAGTAGGAGTGGCAATGAGGTTTGCAACTCTGACAATCCAAAAGCCGGTGTTTAAGAAGGTTCGGTCAACTTGGTCACTGAGTCAAAGTCTTAGGGTCGGGTCAATGGTCGCTGCCAGAGAGAGAGAGAGAAGAAACACTCAGCGTGCACTCTATCCTAGATCAGAATGGTTACCAATTTATCTAATCTGGAAACCTCCCACTGTACCTCAAATTCTCCTCCAAACCTGAAAGAAGAATTAGTCGGGGTCACCCGAGGAGTAAACCAACTCATCAGTGGGAATCGGGATCCAACTCTCATCGCATGACAACGTGACGGAATCCGCTCACGGTATCACACTCCAGAAGGTATGCGCATATCTGGCAAGTTTCAGTACTTTTGAAACTCCCGATGTGATTTTTACCCCATGCTCTTATGACCTTGACTTTGGCCAACATATCATAAGTCACATGTCAAGTTCAACCCGTCATTCTCCAGGTTAATTTGAGTCCACCCGTACATACCCTTGACTTTGGCCAAAATGGCAGTACGGCTGTCCCAAACCAACGCATCTATCTATGCTGCATATGAATAACCAACAGCTACCAAACACTGTGCCTTGACTTTGGCCAACATACACAGCTTGAATACTATTGACTACCCATATGAAACGACGGAGGGCTACGAATGGTTTCTGGCGAAAACCTTTAACGTAATGAACTTGATATCGTTGAAGGAACGGATAGCTTTTTAGAAAATATAGTGACGAAAACCTTTACTAAAGAGGTCACTCCCGGTGAAGGGATCTCGGCTCTTTCCCCGTAGAATGAGGTGCAGGATATTCCAACTGAATACCACGATGCAAAGCAAAAGTAATCGGCTATAGTGAAGTTAATGCCCTGACGCAAACTTCTGTCCAAGGGGTCACTCCCGGTGAAGGGATCTCGGCCCTTGCCTCGTCGACTGAGGAGCAGGATATTCCAATGAATACCACGATGCAAAACAAAAGTAAACGTCCTTGCAATAACAGCTTTTGAAAAAGTGTTCCAACAACATCAGATTAGGTTTGTTTAACTTGCATTGATCCGAATCAATGCAGTCCCATCATTGATCACACCACAAAGAACGAAAATATACTGACGTACGTATATGCCATTCGCATTCGCCACTGGGTCCCGTCATCACCCGTTAGGTTAGCTAACTAACGGCAGAGCGGGGACTGGACTAGCGCGGATGAAAAACATATACAACATCTACTAATATATATACCAATATATAGTATTTCGCTCAAGGCGTGAATAAAATGCAACATCACAGAAAAGTACAGCATCACAGAACAATACAGATATCTGGGATCCCCGGGTTTCACAGAGCCACTACTGAAACCCGACGTTCCCCTGGTCGTGTGGATAGCCTGTGCAATGAAATCCTAGACCCCTACGGGCGCGGCAAGTCACCCGCCAAAACCTGAAGCGAGGCAGCCCCCTTCAGCGCCGTGAATGGACCACCCAGCACTTCACGGAATCCGGTAACTTGGGCACCCCTCCTGGGTCAACCTGTACCCCCTACGAGTGCGGCGAATAGCCCGCCAATCCTAGAGTGAAGCCCCCTCCGTCTCAATGCCATGAGATGCGGGCTTATTGCCCTCCAGAACCCGGCTATCCGTGCACCCCCTCCACGGGGCAATCCTAGTACAGAAAGTAAAATATACATACAACGGGTACATCGACCGCAACCAGGTCGTGCCCCAAAATAATAATACAAACAGGCGGTGACGGCAGTCCACATGTCGGACGCTCGCCCCGCAATATCAAATGTACATAATACAACAAAACTGTACTAGCATTGCATCCAGGCTATCCCCACGACCGATCCGCAACATCACAGCAAAAACAGAACATCAATGTGAAAGTCACGTTCGCAAATCCGTCTAACCGGGCTATAGCAGTTAGACCGGATTTACCGATCGAGTGACATTCACGGTCGCAGATATAATGTAAATACTGTGAAAAATGTGTTTAAAAAATTTCCGATTGATCAAACAATTAACAAGTGGGCCCCAAAGAAAACTGTAGCACTCACAGAAACAATTGGCCCAACTTTAATATTCCAAAGCCCATATATTAAACCCAGAAAACATCTGAAAAAAATGGTGCAGTAATGTGAACAGTGTGCCGCGGAAGAGCGGCGGAATGGGGGTTTTCGCCGCCCTTCCGCGGTCGTACGGACGAATTGTGCCACCAAATTTTTTTCTGTGTTCTTTGTACTCCCTGCACATCATTCTGAGACCACCTGAAAAATTTTTTTAGACTCCAAAAAAATTTCGACAGAAACTGATGCGAAGGGAATACGGGTTTTGGAACTTTTTGATCGATCGGAAATGCAAAACACATTACACAAAGCTAGACGAAGTTAATGGCGAGGCTCTGATACCACTGTAAGTGCACGGCGGCGCCCCGGCCGTCAGTCCGACGGCGGAATGCGGAAACGGTGATAAACTTTAATTTTGCGGACTTTGCAAACCGGCACCACCGCGCACTAAACCCCGGATCGGGCCATTAAACTAGATCTAGCTAACAACAAGACGGGTTAGAGATTTATACCGACTGATCCGAGTCCTCCGGTCTTCATCTCTACTCCGATCTCGTCGCGGGATCTCCGGTGGTCGCCTCCTCGCCGGAAGGGCACCACGTCGCCTGTATCTTTTACGGGCTCCCACCTCAATACCGAGTCAACTCGGGCGCGAAGTTGGCTAGCCGACGCGTCCAAGGGATGCTGTAGAATAGTTGTCTCTTTGGGGTTTAAGATGTTGCCATTTTGGAGGAATTTTGCACAAGAGTTTTCATGGAAACTTGCAAGGAAAAAGAATGGAGCTTCCTCAAAAAAGAGCTCGGCCAAAGGAAAGCCATTCTTGTGCTCTCTGGAAAAAATTGATGTGTGTGAAGAGTGCACTCAAAAAAAAAAAAATCATGCAAAGGAAATTAATCCTTTACAGCGCACACACACACATCAAAGAAGGGGGGCCCACGAAATTTCCATGAAGGAAATTCTCTCCACCAAAATTAAACCTCACTGCACACAAATGTTCTCCCCTTTTTTTAATAAATTAATCCACTCACAAATCATTCCAGCACACTCACAAATGTACTCCCCTGCACACTAATTAATAGCACAGTGCCCTTTTAATAAATTAATCCATCCCATACTTGTAAACAGTGGCCGGCCAAAACAAATTCCAACACAAAATCAAAAACCCATACCCTCTCAAATCATAATAAATGCAAGGGATGGAGCAAAGGATAATGATGCTATCATAATCAATCTTTTACATAAAACCCCTCCACAAATGTGTTATTTGCAAACTTGCAAATAACACCCTCCATCGGAAAAGTCCGGCCGGGAAAGAACAAAGAAAAACCGGCCGGAACGGAATGCAAACTGGCAACCCCAGAAAACTGGTCCCATAATAAATTACAGGAAAACCCCGATACTGTGCATACACACCCGCATCTGTATTCCGTCCGGATACAAATGCAAAGAGACAAAACTACACTATCAAATACTAAGATCCGGCTTAAGCCAAAGCCGGCTAGTAAAAACCGTCCGATCACCATCCGTGCAATACCGCACGTATCTGATCGAACCCTGCCATATCTCCATACGGCCTCTACAGCGTTTCGCCCGAAACTTGAGTAACTGAAAGTGTGGCGGACTCTAAAGACTCGTCAATACAATGGCTGTGGATTTAACCACTAGCCCGTCAGAGGTATAAGCCAATACGTAACGGGCCACCAGCTATTGACTAAAAGGGACGTCGATGAGCGAACTCATCCTGACACCCTACTGAGCCTGTCAGTGACAATATCCGTGCAGTCCGGTCCGTTCGTCTATGAGTATCGCATGGCGGGCCTAGGGGGTTGGTAAAAGTCAGACCCCCAAAAGCGGTACAAGTCGTGTCGGAGTGTAGCCCAGAACACCCTGAGATACTACTGGAATACCTACCAGTAAATCTCCTTGCCTTGGCCAAGGACTTTGTGTAATGGCTCTCCTAGACACAGCACGACCTCACCCCCAATACCGGGAGAGACGAACCCCTGAAGATACGCTCACTGCCTCCATGTGGCTCGGGACTGTACCCAACTAAAACCTGTTTGCACGACTCCTTTGAGCCGTGGTAGGGTAGTAATCAAAGTACAGTGGGAACTCATACGAGACAAATGACGATCCCCAGGTCGATGAACTAACCTGCACACATGTCACCAGGGAACTGCCATCTGACGTCTGGTATATGACCAACTAGCATGTTCCCGGCGAGTCCTGTCCGGTGTACTCATAACCCAATGAGCACCTGTATACATCTTAGGTGATCCAACTGACACCAGTGGCTTGTGAGACCGGCCACCGCCCCTCGTCGGGGTCTCGACTGTATACACTAGTCTACTAATGGAGTATCGATGCCCAGTCTCGAAACTCCCACGACTAGGGACCTTTTAAGGATGTGCTTGTAGACTCCAGCTCTCACTTATATGATCGCCCTCATACTGCCGGCAGTCAAGCAAGAATCCTAGGGGCTCTATCAACGTGCAATAGCGACATGTCATGTCACCTAAAGCAGTACACGATGACAAAGGTAAACCAGATAGCAAACTATCATCTCGAGTAAGACTGTCCTACCGGGATAGGTCCTCCCTCAATCATTGCAATCACGTGCCTGTGATCCAATAATTGACTCTGAGGGCACTACCTCCAACAAAAAGCCCAGAAATCTAAATCTTTTTAAGGAAAATAGTGGAGGTGCAGTTTGAAATGAGGTTTTATCGAAATCAAGTTCCTTCTACATAACATAAATAATAGTATATGAAAACACATTATATGCGTTTACTTGAAAACATTTCCGTCATTGAAAATTTGGGCAGCACCTCCTTTATAATTTTTAACCCGAAAACGGTACAAGCAATAATAAATAAGGCATCCCCAAGCGGGAGAGCTCTTCGCCAATTGGCGGAAACAACCACGCAAGATAATATAAATATACAACGCCGAAGCATGAGGATCAAAACTAAAAAAAAAGCGAGAAAGCTAAGCATCATTAAGAAAATCCCAACCATAAAGAATACAAGAGCGCGACTCTAAGGCTGAAAGAATATACAAACCGTGGTTATCTAAGTCTACTAAATATACAAGTCTGGTTGATAGAGCTTTAAACTAGATACAACTGAAATGAATAAAAGTACATTGGTGGTCACGATGCAAGTGGACCCACCTACCAAAGCAATCACCCGGAAGGAAGTGGTGTGCCAGCGAAGCCGCTATTGAATCTGTATGGCTAATCCTGCAAGAAACTGTGGCACAACGGGGGTGAGTTGCCGACTCGTGATTAGAAGACATCACCGAATAGAAATCGCAAGTATGACGATCACCTAGGTCATACAGTAACATACTCAAATATAACACTGAAACATCTAGTAGTGGAAAAGGTAATAATCTAAGCATAAGTGTAATACCAAGTACTTGAGTCAGTGCCTCAAGTAGCAACATGTCATATATATGAAGTATGAATGCATCAAGAATGAAATCAGAATATCTGTATGAGAAAGCTGTGTTCTTATCTCAGTAAGATTTTAGTATAAAAACTGGAGTATCATCAATGAAATCGACAGAAATCCTTGTCAAACATCGACACAAAATCCTCACATCCCGGGCTCCGTCAGTCTAGATCGGCCCATATCATCCAATCCCACGACTACGGTCGGTATCCTCCGGATATCCGCCGCACCAAATATCACCGGTAGATAGTCCTCCCCTGCCAGGCTCATCGTCTATATCTCGAGCTTCTTACCCCGGGGTACCTTACCGGATCCACCATGTACTCGAAATGGTTCATCCTACTCCTCAAATTGGGTCTTGAAATCCAACTCAATCAGGAAAGCTCATGGTGGACGCCATATACATCATATCATGAGAAAACCGCAACTTGCATTTTTAAAATGATAATGAGTTTATAAAATTCTTACGGCTTTCTCCCAAATCCAGAAATCTCATGGAAAATCCAAAATCCCAAAATCAAGAGTCAATAAGCAGTGAATATCGGCATAAAGCCCCACAATATTGCATAACAGAATGAATATCTAAACTAGTATATGAGGGTATGCATACTAATAATGTGTTGAAACTACCAGCTAGCAAGTTATACCAATGAATTAACGTTTTCTAAAGTGTACGTAATATGGTAATTACCGATGATGATGTGTGTGAGCCGGCAGGCAAGTGTACATGAAACATACGCATCATCGGTAATGGTACTGGTGTCCTAACAGACGGGATTCATAATAGCTAAAGAAATACATGTAATAAATATGCAATGCAATGAGAACAACATAAATAACACATAAAAGTGAATAGTAAACGTAACATTAATAAATATACATATCAATGTATGAGTCATACGGTTTTAGTGTTTTGAATTAGCACAAATCATGGTTTTTAGAAAAGTAAGGGCTACGGTGTTTTTGAGAAAAGATATGTCCTTTAAAAAATCCATAGCATCTCTCGGGTTGTCTTTTGAAAATACTCACGATTTGTTAGTTTTGAAAATAGGTATGACTCGAGCCTAGTCTAGCATCTACCTAAACAACTAAAAGACTAAACTAAGGAACTAGTCGGAAGGATAAGAAAATCTACATATATTCCGAATCGATATACCTAGTAGTCGGCGATCCAGCCTCATAGCATTACGTACCGTATAATACATAGTACGGCATCCTCGAGTCAAAAGTGCGGATCAATCATCTTATACGTCTCGTATGGTAATATCCATCGTACGACATCCTCAAAATCGAGGGTACGGGTCAACAGTCTTGTACATTCAAATATTATCAACTCACATATTATCGTATGTATGAATACATATCGCCCAACGGTCCATTATAATATCATATCTTATACCATATCATGACTTAATCACATATCAAAATCTCACGGCATCATACCCGATCATATCGACTCATCTCCACATATCACATATTATCCTCATCACCCGAATATGTGTGTGTGTGTACACACACACACATACACACACATATACACACAAAATCAAGTGTGTGTGCGCGTGTGTATGACTACATATAACCTGCGATTCTCCACCAAGGTAATCATCCTATGAATAGGTTTTCCTAGATCAACCTAATCTAACATAAGCTCTTCTAAATACCCTATTCGCTAAGTATCCAAATATCGCATCCAAACTTACTAATATAGTAATACCCTATTCTAGGGCTTCGGGGGTGCTATACGCCATCCATCTGACTTTCCCCGTAGATATACATCTACTCACCTCGATCCTCACTTGCCGAAGTCAAAAACACCACGCTCTCCCTTGTCGTCCCGAAGTACACGCGGAGGTACCTACATTTTACAACATATAGTGTTGTAAACAGAATCTAACATGAAAACCAATATGGCACGTGGAGTGCACATAAGTTAAAACATACGGCCTGCGCATGTAAGAATAACCAACAACTCTCGATATCGACGTACAAACGTCAATCGACCGAGATAAAACACAAATACCAAAACCCAAGTCATTAAAAGTCACAAACCGAAATCAGAAACATGAGAAAAACACCTTCAGATTTAGCCCTATGTGAAATTAGCCAATTCTGCATATATAGGAGGTCTAATTATCAGATAAATAAACCATATACCAAAACCCAACCCCAAATTCCTTAATGTGGCCGCAAATTGCGGCCACAAGCATTAAAATTGCGGCCTTGAATAGGAGATGGGGTCTCGGGTTGCTAGGGTAGCTTCTAGGTCACCTGCACGACTCACAGTAATCGCTATATAATTTTTAGGTCTTCCGGGTAATAGCAGATCCCTAAATATCATCACAACTTCCACAATTTCCGATATCGGTCAATTGAAAGTTCATGTTTTTGGGGTTAAGTCTCTGTTTTGTCCAGAATAATAACACTACAGGGGTTTATGATCACAACTAAGGCTCAATTGCAATTTTTCAATTCACGATATCACCTAAATCTCAACTTGAAATTTTTAAAGATCACAAAACCATCTTAGTTCAATTCTAAAACACTATAAGATATAAGGAAAACTCATAACTTAACTTGGGGTGTAGGAAATACCTCATTTGGTAACTCAAGAATTTTCTTGAGTTGCCCAAAGTGCTCAAAGTCTTGACTTCATGCCTCCATATAGTTTGTAGTGAGCTTGTACACATTTTTTGTGAAAGGGGTATAAGGTTTTTTTTGAGTTTTGGGGATGGCCATGGGAGTAGAGGAGGAGGATGAGAAGGAGATGAAGGAGATGAAGAAGAGGAGGAAATGAGAAAATGAAGAGATGAAGGTATGAGAAATGTGTAGAAGCCTCTCACTCTCTCTCTCTCTCTCTCTCTCTCTCTCACCCTCACATGACACAAGTCACCTCACTCTCTCTCTCATCTAAATTCTTTTTCTTTCTTTTATCTTTTCTCTTTTATATTTTTAAAACAAAAAAATCATTTTAAAGAGGAGAAATTATGGTGCATATCAAATAAAATGTAACAAGTGTATGCAACATGTTTTATTGCATATCACGCATATAAACGTGTTTAATGCATAATTAGTAAATATTAATCAAGTTTAGCATTAAACTTGTATATAAATAATTATTTAATAATCTATAAATGCTCAATTCGCATAATTTCTTTCAAAAACAATATTTGATATAAGTTTTCCAAATATTTTCCAAACTATTGGTATATAATTATAGCATTTCATTTAAAATCAATTCTCATATTTTTAATAATATTCATGAAATTTATTATTTTATTTATTTAAATTCTAAAAATAATATTTTATTTTCTGAAATGTTACACACCTCGCCTCCGAGCTATCACAAATCCGAGCTTCCTCAGCCTGCCGCTCACCTCCGAGCCTCCCGCCGAGCTAAGCCTCCCAGGTTCTGCCGAGCAACCAAGGACGCAGAGCACAAGCGCCTCCGCTATGGCTCCGCGTATCTCACCAGATGCGAGATATCTGCCACCCAAAATACCGCGTTCCACGCTGCCGTATCCCCCCATTAACGAGCGTATCTCATCATTAATGGGGGCACCCGTCATTCACGCAGGCGTAACGCTAGGGGCGTAACCGACGGCGAAAATCTCGCACCATCTCCCTCCAAGCGACCACTATAAAAAACCCTCTCTCAGACGGCTCAGGTAAGCTAATTTCAATCCAACAAGCCGCTACTCTGCTCAAATTCCTCGGCTAACTTGATTGTCGGAGAGTCCACGGTGGTACAACTACCCCGAGACTTCTTTGCAGATAGCTCGGCTCCACCCCTAAAATCAACCCATTGAGGTCTACATGCTCAAGAAGATAAGCATCAACGTCAATCTCAACCCTTCATCAGCGCTCGCGATAGATCGACGGAGAACAACATCTGAAGGAGATCCAAGCCTCCATCAGTTCCAGATTACATTTCTTCGAGATCCCCTCAGAATCTAAGCTCGCCGTCGCCGGAGGTCAAACCGTGAGGAGTCCTACGCCTCCGCCATGGCCTAAATCTCAGCGAAACTCGCTCTCGATCATCGACAGCGGCATCAGCATGACGAAATCTGACCTTGTGAACAATTTGGGGACAATTGCGAGATCCGGAACAAAAGAATTCAAGGAGGCATTACAGGTTGGGGTTGACATGAGCATGATCGACCAATTCCGTGTCAGATTCTACTCAACCTACCTTGTCGCCGAGAAAGCAATCGTGACCACAAAATACAATGATGATGATCAGTATTTTTGGGAATCACAAGCCGGGGGTTCTGATGATGCTCGGTACTGAGCACTCCCCAGATGTTGACACGTGGCAGATGATGTGTCCCACGGCTTGCGGGAAAGGAGAAGGAACGGTACATTAGAAGAATGCCCCCGACCTTCATCCCAAGGATGTTCCCGACCTTCGATGGCCTTCCCGACGACTCCTGTGCCCGCCTCACAAACAACCATCGGCTCGCTTCCGAGCCCTCCTGCACGCTGAGTTCCCTCAGCCCTCCTAGCTCGCCTTTGAGCTATCACAAGAACCAAGCCCGCTCGGCCTCCCGCTCGCCTCCGAGCCTCCCGCCGAGCATCTGTTCCTCAGTCTCATCGACCGACCTATAGCACCGATCACAGGCGTCTCCGCCACGGCTCTGTGAATCTTGCCTGACGCAAGATATCCGCCGCCCACGATCCCGCGTTCCACGCCATCTCGTTCCCCTATTAACGAGCGCATCTCGTCATTAATGGGAAATCCCGCCTTTCACGCGGGCGTAATTCTAGAGGCGTAACGGCCGGCGTGAATCTCGCACCCGCCAGCCCACAGCTGCCACTATATAAACCCCTCCCTCAGACGACTCAGGTAAGGTAATTTTACTCCAATAAGCCGCTACTCTGCCCAATTAGCCCGTCTAACTTGATCGTCGGAGGGTCCTCGGTGGCACAAACATCCTGGGACTTCTTTGTAGGTAGCTCGGCTCCATCCACATCTGTAAGGTTATTAGGCAACGTCACAAGGGTCTATAAGGCATCAACCATGCCCGATTTAAAATTTAGACGTGCCGAAAAACCCAAAGCGAGGATCTTTGATAGATAATTAGGGTTAAACATGCAAGTAAATATCTTTACAACTAAGAGAGAGGGATTACAACCTTTGTAGTCCGCTCCTTCGCTTCATAAGATCCGAGTAGTAGTCCCTTCGCCGCGATCCATGATCTCCCAGACTCAAGAGAGGCTCCACAAGCCAAACGATCCATGCTTGCTTGAAGTCTTCCTTTTCGAAAATGATCTACCTTGAAGTTTCTTTAACCCAAGCTCTCACTTCTCTAATCAAGTATTAAAGAAGAGAACACCCTAATCTAAGTGGCTAGAATAGATGAGGATGATGAAGTAGGAATTTAGCTCTCTTTTGTTTTCATAATCTCACACTAATCCATCACAAAAAAAAAACCTAGAAAGCTTTTCAAGAGCTCAAGGAAGAAGAAGAAGAATGATTAATTCCTTTTGTGATGAATAATCAATTGTTATTATCATTACAATTGCAACCATGGTTAAGTCAAGAAGACTTAACCATTGTAGAGATTTAACTAGGGTTAAAGGGTGTGGGTTGGGTTAGGAAAATATCTCCAAAATATCAACACATAATATCTTTGCAAGAAACAAAACAAAAGCTTCTAGAAGCTTCTAGAAAAGATTAACCCAAATCAAACCCTAACCATTTTTAATCTCCACTAATCATGTTGCATTTGTAAACATAACTTGTTACAATATTATATATCACATATATAATATATTTTTGTAACAAAAGAAAATAATACGATTAACATATATCGCATATATATCAATGTATTATCCGGTGAGAAAATGAATCTTTAAGTGAGATAATATTAGTTAATGTAATTTAATATATCAAATATATAATTATACATTAAATTATCGAATCAACACTTGATCCGATAATCCGGTTATTTCACAAATAACCGACTAATATAATCTGTATCAATTCATCGAATCAACACTTGATCCGATGACCCGGCTATATCACATATACCCGGCCGATATCTCATATCGCGAGAATCTAATACGATATCACATACTCGTATTGTTCTCGGTCCCGAACATATCACATATGTGCTCCTAATCCGTTTTGCCTGAGTCAAGAAACCTCTGTGTAGGACTCTAAATAATCGTCAATACGCCGGCAGTAGGTGATGATCATATCAAACACCCACAAGCTGCAAGCGGTCAGCTAAACGTAACAGCCACCCAGGTTTTGAGCAATCAGAAGATCAACAAGCAAGCCTATACATTCTTCTGTGAATCCAACCAGTAACACTCCCGTACAGTCCGGTCTCTTCGTCTGATATGTCGCATATCTCGCCTAAGGGTGGTAAACGTCAGACCCCAGTAGCTTGATAAGTCATGTCGATATGAGATCCATAACAGTTCGAGAAACTACTGATAATACTTACCAGTAAATCTCAGCAACCCTGGCCAGGGATTTCTAGTTATAGCCAATCGAACACAGTGCAATATCAACTCCCTATACCGCGAGAGACGAAACCCCTCCTATCGCTCATTGCCTCTATGTGATTCGGGACTGTACCTAAAAGCCACCGTTTTGCACGCCCTCTTGGATGTGGTATGATGGAAATCAAAGCACAGTGGGAATCACACAAGACTCTATGACGATCTCGGGTTTACAGACTACTCTGTACTAGTGTCACCAGAGAACTGCCATCTGACGTGAGGTATAATACCATCTGGGAGTTCTCGCTAAGTCCGTCCAGTGTACCCAGTCTCCACTGAGCACCCGTATACCTTCTCTGATGTCAAACACCAATGGATATGGGATCATCCATCACCTGTCATATGGGTCAAGAAGCGCATACGCTAGTCTATTCTGGAGTATCGATGCCCTGTCTCGGCACTCCCACGACTAGGAACATTTGAAGGATGTACTTGGCGACTACACTGTCCCCACTAGTATGATCTGCATCATAGTCCTGGTAGTCAAGTACTCATCCTAAGGGCTTTATAAACATGTGACATAGAGACAATCAGAGTACATGTTAAGATAAAGTGTAACCAGATAGCATACTATCATGTCGAGCAAGAAAGTCCTCCCTATATATGTCCAAGCATCCACTACAATATACAACGTATGTACAGTAATGGCCTCTAGGGCATATATATAATTAACAATCTCCCACTTGCACTAGAGCCATCTGTTGTAGTATCTCATACCCAACAATAAGCTGTGGTTGAAGTATCTCATACTCAACCGTCCCATAAAAGTCTCTACTGGAAAATAGGCCTTTGTGAGTGGATCCGCACCGTTGTCCTCTGTGTCTACTCTCCTAACCTCGATCTACCTGGAGATCAACCATCTCCATGATCAGGTGATACTACCTAAGAATATATCTAGATCACAGATAGGACGGAGGTTCCTTGGCATAAGCCATAACTCCATTGTCACACAATGGCAGGAACGAAGTTCATCTCATGAACTAAAATATATCCAGACTGCCTCTTTAGTAGCATCCTCGTAACGATGTATCTTGCCTTTAATCGTCTAGTAAGTCACGGTATCCATCTTGAAACTCTTCCAACATACCGTCCCTCCTCTAAGGGTAAAGACAATGCCTGGGACTGACATTCAGTCGTCCTTATCACCCTGGAACCTTTCCAGTGATTCTCCCCAGGATCGATTGATACCATCTCATTACAACTAGTGAGAATCCTAACATCCAATTAGATCTATCCCATAGATCCATAACCCAGGATTTAGGAGGTATCACCTTGATCCTATATGGAGAATCTTTGTGATAAGAGGAGATTGACCGAGCGTAGCATAGGAAACTCCTTCCCTATCAAGAGTATGTCATCCACGTACTCTACGAGGATCACCACCATACTCTCTACTACCTTTTTGTATATATAAGGTTCATCTACCATTTTGATGAAGTCAAACTCTTTGACTACTTTATCAAAACAGACGTTCCAACTCCGCGATGCCTGATTTATCACATAAAACATCTTACTCATGTTTCCGCTGCTCCCACTGTCTACGAAGCCCTCTGGCTGTGTACTTATAGACGCTCTCTTCTAAATCAATATTTAGAAAAGCAGTCATGACACCCAACCGCCAGATATCGTAGTCATGGTATGTAGCCGTGGCAAGTAGGATCTGGATGGACTTAAGTATAGCTTTGAAAGTCTCAACTTTTCCATGTACACCAAGTAATCTTCTCAAGATATACTTACTCCCGATGGGGATTTAACCCTTCAGATAAAGCAACCAAAGTCTATACTTTGTTGGTGTATAAGGATTCCATCTCAGATCGCTAAGCATCCAGCCATTCTTACAGAGTCCCACTTCTGATGGCCTGCTCGAAACTAGTTGGGTCATCATCTCATGATGCAATCCTTGCTCCAACTGTCATAGAGAAACCGAAGTATCTCTCAGGTGGATGAGGAACCCTACCAGATCGGCGGAGAGGCTGAGGTTTGTTGAAAACTATTGAAAGGGTTTACCAAATCATCAGCTGCAGTTTATATAGCTGGAACTCCTTCCAGTTCTACCTCATAACCACTAATTTCTTCACAAGAAATTCCCTTTTTCTCAAAAAGTGGTATGCCGAGAAATAAAACATTTTTTGTTCCTCGGTGTGGTAGAAGATATTCCCTTGCGAATGCTTGGGATATCCAACAAACTTCCACAGAACTGACCTTGCCTCGAGCTTGTCCGGATTTTGCTTTTGACATAGGCCGGACAACCCCAAATCTTAACATCTTTAAGAGATGGGCTCTTCCCATACCATATCACATATGGAGTGGTAGGCATCTGATTTGGTTGGAACCATATTCAATAGGTATGTAACTTCTCAAGTGCATAACCCCAAAAGAAAATAGGCAACTCGGTAGTACTCATCATAGAGCACACCATATCTCATAGGGTGTGATTGCTCCGCCCCGATACACCGACGTGCTGTGGTGTATACGGAGGAGTAATGTTGAGAGAGAATCTCATTCTCCTTTAGAATAGTCCAGGAATTCCGTGCTAAAATATTCTCCTCCTTGATCTCATCAAAGAACATAATAGTTATACCCGTTTTTGGTTCTCTACTTCTAACTTATATTCATTGAATTTCTCAAAAGTTCCAGACCTGTGTTTCAACAGGAACATATGTCCGAATCTTAAGAGATAATCAATGAATGTAATGAAGTACAAAGAACCGGTCTTGGCATATGTAGACAGTGGACTTTCATACATCAGCATGTATCAATCCCAAGAGTTCACTAACACTTTCTCTGTTTCTAATAAACGGAGCTGTGTTCATCTTATCTTTGTGACATGACTGGCAAGTTTTACAAGATGTAAATCCAAACTAATTTAAATATGCATCTTTATGTAACTTCAGCTAGTCGGGTCGCATTGATATGACCTAGTCTACAATGCCTCAAGAAGGTTTCGTTCATTTCTGAACTCTTCCTCTTGTGTGTGTTCTGTATGTTAAGAACTGTGGTTTGATTTAGAACGTCTATGCTTACGTGCTTGAACCGATCAACACTTGATATAGGAAATGTTCAAAACATTATCCAACAATACAAAATTATATCCTTCTTTACTAATAAAGAGACTGATATGATGTTGTATATCAGGTTCGGTATCTAATAACATTCGTTCAGAATCAATGTATTCTTGTAATACAGGGTGATAACTGCCAACAGACTTGGCTGCAACACTTGCATCATTTCCAACTCTTGAAACTTATCATCCGTTCTCAGTTCTCTACCTGTCTGTAGCCCATGTAACAAATTACATTTGTGGGATCCTGATCCGGTATCTCATACCCAGGACGTAAAGGATACTGAGAAACAGTTCTTGGTAATGAACATACCCGAAGATGATGCATCAACATGCACTTTCTTCGTTTGGGCGGCACGAGAATTCTGGTAATCCCCTATTTCCTGCTCTGTCTTATAACAATTATAAGTTGGAGTGGGACCAACGTTCCCTAGCGCAGTATAACAAGCGGGTTCGGTCAATACATCCATATTATTATCTTGATTAAGGCGTGACATGGTCGCTACCTGGAGAGAGATAGAAGTAAACACTCAGCGTATGCTCTTGCAAGATTAGATTGATTATTAATATATCTAATCAGGATGTCTCCCACTGTTTTAGTCAAATTTTCCTTCAAACCCTAAAAGGAAAGACTAGCCGGGATTAATTACACCCTACAAGTTCGCCAATCTTTCAGCCAGGCCAGTGCCGGTACTTTGAGGGAGGTTCCCCGTGCTTTCGCACGGACCTAATTAAAGTAAATCTCGTTTTCCCAGGGGCATAACCCCGTTGACACATTTCTAGACACCTACTTGATCGGCTAATTGTAATGTATAAAACTCTCCCAGGAGTAACTCTTACTCGCAGCGGGTATCGGGATCCAACTATCTCATAGAAGGTATGCAATCTCATTGCAAATTTCAACTCTTGAAATTCCCAATAGTATTTTGTCCCTAGCAACTTATGACCTTGGCTAAGGTCAATAAATCATAAGTTCTAGCCAAGTTCAACCCGTCATTTCCCAATTGAATTAAACCCACCCGCACGACTCTTGGCTAAGGTCAACAAAGTCGTACGACTACCCTAACTCAATCGCATTATATGCTTATACAGATAAGCACTAATTAGCTACCGCACACTACGCCTTGGTTAAGGTCAACAAACGTAGCACGAATACTAAGTAGTAGTTATCTGAAATGACGGAGGGCTATGACAGGTTTTTAAGAAAACCCTTTGCGTAATGAACTTGATATCGTTGTAGAATCGAGTGATTTTTAATGGAATGTTTTTGAGGCCTTTTCTAGTTTTGCTAAAGAGGTCACTCCCGGTGAAGAGATCGTCGGCTCTTTCCTTATCGAATAAGGTGCAGGATATTTCACAAATATCACTATGCAAAGCAAAAACTATAAAAACAATCAAAAGACAAACCGAGTTTGTAGCATCTGCTAGTTTCACTAAAGAGGTCACTCCGGGTGAAGGGATCTCGGCTCTTTCCTTATCGAATAAGGTGCTGGATGTTCTACATGGAACACCGCTATGCAAAGCAAGAACTAGAGCTACCAGTTTTTGAGACAAGTTTCTACAACATCTTTAGGTTTCTTTTAGTTTCATTAATCTTATTAATGAAGTCCCATTTTATTATGCTTCACAAGCATCACATTTGAAACAAAATCAGCAATATAACATATATCTCATATATATAATATAAACATTCGCCTCAGGAAGTAATGATCTCATCACAGAACATTGCAGCAGAAGATAACATATGAAATATTGGATATACTAGGATTTCCGTGTTTTATGCGAGCCTGTATAAAGCACGGATTCCACGGTCGCGATGAATAGCCAAACCCACATCCCTAGACCCCTACGAGAGCGGCAAGCAACACTGCCAATTCTAGGGTTAGGAGACCCGGTCTTGACTCCTCGAGAGGGTCTCCCACTGGACCCTAGAACCCGGTTACTTATGCTCCCCGCCTTGGGTCTATCTAATGCGGAAAAGTAAATAATATACAATGGTGACATCATCCTCATCCCGGAAGTGCCCCAATAAAAGAATATTACATACAATGAATTTTACATGAATGAAAATAAAAACCCTCATCTCACATAAAACCCTCGGCTATTGAAAACGCGACAATCCAATACAACATATCACAGCAACACATAATATCTCATATCATCAACGTAAGCAAGTATGCGTATCCCGATTGTCGTTGATGTATAGCAACGAAGCCGGCGATACACCACATACTACATTTACAGTCACAGAAAAGAAAATGTAAACTACAACAGTTGGAATCCGCAACCTCCTTAGACATCGCATGCCTAACCAAATGAATTCCTTAGAGATCGCATGCCTAACAATTATAAACCCCGCATTTTAGTCTCGATCTCAAAAACACTTTTCAATATCAAGTCGGGCAATTCAACAAGATTCCCGACATCCTGATCGAACGCTCGTCGCAAACTTCAGTAGACGGCCGCACCCCCGGATGCCGTCGACGAAGTGCACTAAGGCGGAACACCGCTGCCGCGAGCACCCGAACGGATGCTTTTGACGACGGGGTTCTCCTACAGTCACTTGGTCGGGGCTATAGGGCGTGGCTATCTATTAAGTTTACCCGGCGAGTATCCGCGTACACTACGTGATTGCGACGGACTTTTGATCGCATCAAAATCCCGT
Organism: Agapanthus africanus; assembly: GCA_030015575.1. Classification (NCBI taxonomy): domain Eukaryota; kingdom Viridiplantae; phylum Streptophyta; class Magnoliopsida; order Asparagales; family Amaryllidaceae; genus Agapanthus; species Agapanthus africanus. The sequence continues at coordinate 820,275,563 of CM057338.1, read as the reverse complement.
GGCAACCGATCATCTGAGACTAAACTGCTAGATTTATAATATTCAAATTAGTTATCTCATAACTACTTGTGGATTCCAAATATTGTATCACATTCCAGATAAATAGACAATGTTAAACTTTCCGATCGAATAAACAAACACCCAAGATTTCCCAAATAGCTCAACACTTGAGCGGAGTTCAAAAAGGTATCCATCATATGCCACAGTACCAATGGTCCAGCCGTAGAAGGGTCAAACCAACGCCTCACATGTGGCAACACCATACTGCCCCAAACCCTAAGGTTTAGAGGCGGTTCAGACGGTCACATAATCGAGTTAAGATTTGTGTTCTTCTAAAGGGTCCACCGCGTTACTTGCATGACTATGAATATTCTTTAATTAAGGAAAATATCCAACACTTGGAAATTTTCCGGCAGGGGAAAAAGTGAGTTATTGATATCCGTTCGAACTTTGTAACACGTTCTAAATTACCCGGAAAAAGTTAAACGAAGTTAAAATTTCCGATCGAATCAACGAATACAAAAGATTTCCAGAAAACTCAACACTTGAGTATAATTAAAAATTCCCAGAAGTATCAAGAAATACCTATGGATGTTACTGTACAAAACCAAACCCTAATTTCACTATACGGCCGCGGAACCGCCGCGCAAGGCAGGGTATTGCCGCGGTTCCGCGGCACTTTAAAGGGATTATGGGCTCGTTTTTCACAGTAATCCTTAGAATTTCCTGCTTAATTTTCTGAGTATTTTTAATACAGAAAAAATCAACATTTTTAAAAATTTCCAGAGAGGGGTGTAAAATGGGGTTTTGGGGTTCGATCGGACTTTAAATTTCGTCTACACGTCGCCTAATACTCTAACTAGGCTCTGATACATCTGTAAGGTTACTAGGCACTGTCACAAGGGTCTATAAGGTATCAACCATGCCCGATTTAAAATTTAGACGTGCCGAACAACCCAAAGCGAGGATCTTTGCAAGATAATTAGGGTTAAACATGCAAGTAAACATCTTTACAACTAAGAGAGAGGGATTACAACCTTTGTAGTCCGCTCCTTCGCTTCATAAGCTCCGATTAGTAGTCCCTTCGCCGCGATCCATGATCTCCCGGACTCAAGAGAGGCTCCAGAAGCCGAACGAACCATGCTTGCTTGAAGTCTTCCTTTTCGAAAATGATCTACCTTGAAGTTTTTTTAACCCAAACTCTCACTTCTCCAATCAAGTATTAAAGAAAAGAACATCCTAATCTAAGTGGCTAGAATAGATGAGGATGATGAAGTAGGAATTTAGCTCGCTTTTGTTTTCATAATCTCACACTAATCCATCACAAAAGAAAAACCTAAAAAGCTTTTCAAGAGCTCAAGGAAGAAGAAGAAGAATAATTAATTCCTTTTGTGATGAATAATCAATTGTTATTATCATTACAGTTGCAACCATGGTTAAGTCAAGAAGACTTAACCATTGTAGAGATTTAACTAGGGTTAAAGGGTGTGGGTTAGGTTAGGAAAATATCTCCAAAATATCAACACATAATATCTTTGCAAGAAACAAAACAAAAGCTTCTAGAAGCTTCTAGAAAAGATTAACTCAAATCAAACCCTAACCATGTTTAATCTCCACTAATCATGTTGCATTTGTAAACATAACTTGTTACAATATTATATATCACATATATAATATATTTTTGTACCAAAAGAAAATAATACGATTAACATATATCGCATATATATCAATGTATTATCCGGTGAGAAAATGAATCTTTAAGTAAGCTAATATTAGTTAATGTAATTTAATAGATCAAATATATAATTATAGATTAAATTATCGAATCAACACTTGATCCGATAATCCGGCTATTTCACAAATAACCGACTAATATAATCTGTATCAGTTCATCGAATCAACACTTGATCCGATGACCCGGCTATATCACATATACCCGGCCGATATCTCATATCGCGAGAATCTAATACGATATCACATACTCATATTGTTCTCGGTCCCGCACATATCACATATGTGCTCCTACTCCGTTTTTCTTGAGTCAAGAAACCTCTGTGTAGGACTCTAAAGAATCGTCAATACGCCGACAGTAGGTGATGATCATATCAAACACCCAGAAGCTACAAGCGGTCAGCTAAAAATAACAGCCACCCAGGTATTGAGCAATCAGAAGATCAACAAGCAAGCCTGTACATTCTCCCGTGAATCCAACCAGTAACATTCCCGTACAGTCCGGTCTCTTCGTCTGATATGTCGCATATCTCGCCTAGGGGTGGTAAACGTCAGACCCCAGTAGCTTGATAAGTCGTGTCGATATGAGGTCCATAATAGTTCGAAAAACTACTGATAACACTTACCAGTAAATCTTAGCAACCCTGGTCAGGGATTTCTAGTTATAGCCAATCGAACACAGCGCAACATCAACTCCCTATACCGGGAGAGATGAAACCCCTCCTATCGCTCATTGCCTCCATGTGATTCGGGACTGTACCCAAAAGCCACCGTTTTGCACGCCCTCTTGGACGTGGTATGATAGAAATAAAAGCACAGTGGGAATCACATAAGACTCTATGACGATCTCGGGTCTACCGACTACTCTGTACTAGTGTCACCAGAGAACTGCCATCTGACGTGAGGTATAATACCATCTAGGAGTTCTCGGCGAGTCCGTCTAGTGTACCCAGTCTCCACCGAGCACCCGTATACCTTCTCTGATGTCAAACACCAATGGATATGGGATCATCCATCGCCCATCATATGGGTCAAGAAGCGCATACGCTAGTCTACTCTGGAGTATCGATGCCTTGTCTCGGCACTCCCACGACTAGGAACATTTGAAGGATGTACTTGGCGACTACATTGTCCCCGCTAGTATGATCTGCATCATAGTCCTGGTAGTCAAGTACTCATCCTAAGGGCTTTATCAACATGTGACATAGAGACAATTAGAGTACATGTTAAGATAAAGTGTAACCAGATAGCATACTATCATGTCGAGGAAGAAAGTCCTCCCTATATATATCCAAGCATCCACTACAATATACAACGTATGTATAGTAATGGCCTCTAACATACATATAACTAACAACATCAAGCCCATTGAGATCCACACGCACCAAGGGAAAACCCTCAGATCCAATCTCAGCAACTCATCACCACTTACTGCGGATCAACGGAAGGTAACATCTGAAGGAGATCCTTAGATCCATCAGTTGGCACCGTCTGTTGGAAAACAGTTCCACACAACGAAAGTTCACCTTCCGATCTCGAACATATGGCGAGTGATCACCGCGACGACCTGAGCTCCAGCCGCCATCCTCCCCACAATGGAGGCATGGGTGGATCCTCTCCTCCCCCGAATGCCATTCACGCCCTATCGGCTCAGATAGATCGGCTCACGTCCGTCATGGACGCGCTTGTCCGTGTCCAAACGGCGACACAATCTCTTCGAGTCGCCATTCCACCACCATGGGATCGATACATGGGGAGAGAAGACACTACCCACACTGGCACTTCTGGGCACCACCTCGCTATCTCGGGCGGCCACAGATCCCCCGCGGCGACCAACTCGATGACCCGGTGGGCACCTCACAGCTCCACACCGAGGTCTCTAGCCAGAGCACCCCACCCTAAGGCCCATCATGCCCCTGTCCCTCCCGAGGAGGTATCGGTCAGCTCGCCTGCTCCCAGGCATGACCGGTACCCCCTCCCTCGATAGGGTCACACGGACAGGACTCACCACGGTAGCTCAAAAATGACCTCGCCAGGGGACCTAAGGAACCTCATCGAACGGAACCAGTGCCGCGGTTAGGCGCATGTCGCCAGCAGCAAAGGCCATAAATCAGAGGATGCCGAATCGTCGGGATACCACGACCGACTCGACGCCCTCCAAAAGAAGATCGAAGGCATACATCGAGAAAATCGTCCTCCAAGCGACGGGTATGCCGCCGACTCGCTCATGAAGCCCTTCACCAAAGAGCAACTCGTCGTCCACTTCTCCTCCCAGAACAAGCCCCCGAAGGTCTCCCTCTTCGACGGAAAGTCCGACCCGAAAGACCAATTGGACGCGTTCACAGCCGGGATGAGTTTTCAGGACAATTCCGACGCCGCGCAATGCCACGCTTTCCCCGCCACTCTCATCTGCTCCGAACGAGACTAGTTCTGAGGACTCGCACCATGCTCAATCTATACTTTTGATGAGCTGGCCACCTAATTCCTTAGTCATTTCGTTGGGAATAGACAGCAGAAGCGGACCGTTGATCATCTCTTCACCATAAAGAGCAGGGACAAAGAATCCTTCAAAGGATACGTCACCCTCCTCTACATTGCCCTCCTTGAGGTCTCCGAGCACCGAGATGAGACGGTCATTATGGCCCTTAGGTCAGGTCTTAGGAACAAGGAGTGACTTCGCTCCTTTGCATTAGCGCAACCTAAAACCATGGCCGAGGTTAAGGCCTGGACCGAACGTGAGATCCAGCTTGAGTCCGAGGTGAATGCCAACCTGCCCCGGACAGAGCAAGCCGATCAAAAGAAAAGGGCCAGGGAGGAGAAAAAGAAGATTGAGCGGCCAAAGCCCTACTCCCCGAAGTTTCAGGAATACACCGTGCTCAACATCTCCCAGACGGAACTATTGGAGGAGGCAAAGGGCGAGAGGTTCTTCAAACTCCCCCCAGTCTCGAATAGGACGACAAAGCACACTCGGGGCCCCTCCCGTGCTTTCCACAGATTGCAGGGCCACCCCATCGAGAACTACAAGCAGCTCCGAGACTACATCGTGGATTTGATCAGCTCGGGGCACCTAGCAAGGTACCTGCGAGACAAGAGGCAAGCCGACCGTGAGCAAGAGCACCATCCCCCTCCCGGCAGTTGACAATCGGTCAAATTATGATCGTGTCAGTGGAGGGTACGACGGGGATCGATGAGACGCGGCACCCCTTACCGGTCGAGGGGACTAGCAGCCGCCCAAGGAAGAAGGCTAAAGCAGCCGAGCCGATCATCTTTACCGATGAGGACCTCCATGAGATATCCCTCCCTCACAATGACCCTCTGGTGATCATAGCCCGGGTCCACTGCTACGAAGTGCAGGCGATATTGGTCGACTCGGGAAGCTCGGCGGACATTCTCTTTTATGACCACTTTCTGCGTATGGAACTCACCCTGTCGGACCTAAGGCTGACCGCCCACATCCTGTCGAGGTTCACTAACCACTCCATCCCGGCGGAAGGGGTAATCACCCTCCAATTTAACATCGGGGAGGTGGGCCGTACGCGCACCGTGCCTGTGGAGTTTATCGTCACGAGAATTCCATCGGCCAACAACGTCCTCCTAGGTCGCTCGACACTAAACTCCCTCCGCGTCCAAATATCAACCTACCACCTAGCGATAAAGTTCCCGCTCGACCAAGGCGGGATAGGTCGGGCATACGGGCACCAACAAACCGCAAAGATTTGCTTCACCGCAACATCTACGTCTGAGCGGCCAAACAATGACCTTTAGTGTGAGGATGATATCAAGGGTTCCCTGGATACTCGAGACGAGCAAAAAGAGGTCCGAGGAACCCCAGTGGAACCACTGACTGAGGTCCACCTTGCGGAAGGGGACAATGAGCGAACCGTCCAGATCAGATCACTCTTGACGTGGAATCACCGAGACGACCTGATCCACTTTCTCAGAAATAATTTGGACGTATTCGCTTGGGCGCCTGCCGACATGCTGGGGATTGACCCCAAAATCATATCACTTAAGCTCGGGGTGGATCCTACGATCCGGCCCGTCATGCAGAAAAGCGAAGCTTCTCCCCGATCAAACAAAAAGCGATCGAGGAAAAGGTAGACAAGCTCCTCGCCGCCAACTTTATTCGGAACGTGCCTTACTCAGAATGGTTGGCAAATGTAGTCATGGTTAAAAAGTCTAGCGGGAAGTGGCGCATGCGCATCGACTTCACTGACCTCAATAAGGCCTACCCGAAAGACAACTATCCCCTCTCTCGGATAGATCAGCTCGTCGACAGTTCAGCAGGCCACGAGCTACTTAGCTTCATGGATGCTTTCTCCGGCTACAACCAGATCCGTATGAACCCGACGGACGAGGATCTCACCGCATTCACAACGGACGGGGGGGAGGGTATACTGCTATAAGGTGATGCCCTTCGGCCTCAGAAACACTGGGGCTACGTACCAACGCTTGGTTAATCGAATGTTCAAACCACAGATCGGCAGGAACATGGAGCTTTACATCGACGACATGCTCGTTAAATCGACCTTGTCAGATGAACACGCCAAGGATCTGGGCGAGGCCTTCGACGTCCTCCGTAGATACAAGATGAAATTGAACCCCGCCAAGTGCTCATTCGGGTCACCAGTGGAAAGTTCATCGGCTTCATGGTCACCCATCGTGGAATCGAGGCTAACCCGGAGAAAATCAGCGCCATCCTCAACATGGTTGTGCCCAAGACTAATTTCGAAATCATGTGGCTAACAGGGCGGTAGACACTCTGAGTCATTTCATGTCAAGGTCTGGGGAAAAGTGTCTCCCTTTCTTCAAAGCTCTAAGGAAGATACCAAGGTTCGAATGGTCAGAGGAGTGCCAGACCGCCTTTAAGAAATTAAAGAGGCACCTTGCGACTCCCCCACTGCTCACCCGGCCAGTTGAAAGGGATAAGCTATCGCTGTATCTAGCGGTGTCCAACCAAGCTGAAGGTTCGATGCTCGTCCAAGAGGTCGAGAGAGTCCAGAAGCCGATATACTATGTGAGCCACGTTTTCAAGGACGCGGAAACGAGGTACCCGGCCATAGAGAAGATCGTCTTGGCACTCATCGTGGCCTCAAGGAAACTACAGCACTATTTCCAGGTGCACACCATCCTCGTTCTTACCGAGTGGCCTTTAGGGGATATCCTCTCCTCCCTCGAGTCCTCTGGACGTTTAGAGAAATGGAGGTGGGAGTTATCCCAGTTCGACATAAAATACCGCCCGCGGTTGGTTAACAAGACACAAGCCCTGGCCGATTTTATTGTCGAGTGCATCATCCTCGATAACGAGGCGGAATCCGCGCTGGCCCCCGGAGCTCAACCCTCAATTGATGAGAGGCCTGACTCCGTCCCTGATTGGATCCTTTACGTCGACGGGTCCTCAACCGAGGAAGGCTATGGCGCCGGCCTTATCATTCGGGGCCCGAACGAGGCAGAGATGGAGTATTCTCTAAAACTTGGGTTCAAAGCCTCAAACAATGCAGCGGAATACGAAGCCATACTGGCCGGACTACAGATGGCCTCCGAAGTGGGGCTGAAAATGATCTGGATCCGCAGCGACTCTGCCTTAGTCGTTGGCCAAGTGACTGGCCGATTCAAGGCACGAGAGCTTCTGATGGTGAAGTATCTGGCCGAGGTGAGAAGAATACGAAAGGACTTCGATGAAGTCCAAGTAGAGCAGATCCCCAGACAGCTAAACGCCTAGGCCGACGCCTTGAGTAAGCTGGCTTCATCTTATATGGCCAATAACAAGAGAAACATCCTCTTCGAGATCTTACCACAGCCCAGTGTGGAAGACGGGGCGACGCCACTTCAAGTGTACACAGCCCGGGAAGAAGACCGGGATTGGACGAAGCCCCTCGTGGAGTTCCTGAGAGAAGGAACACTCCCAGAAGATCGAGGGGAAACCCGTCGTCTCCGAGCCAAAGCTTGCCATTTCTTCTGGAGCAATGGGAACCTCTACAAGAAATCCTTCATTCAACCCCTGCTCTGGTGCGTCGACCCCTACGAGGCCGACTACGTCCTCCGTGAGATTCACGAAGGGGTCAGCGGCGCACACCAAGGGGCCTGCACCTTAATCCAGAAGGCACTCCTGCAAGTGTACTATTGGCCGACGATTCATCAGGACGCCCAGAAGCTCGTCAGGAGGTGCAAAAGCTACCAACTCCATGGCAGCATATCTCTCCTTCCGGCAACCAAGCTAACAGCCCTAACCTCCCCCTGGCCGTTTGCCCAGTGGGGAATGGACATGATATGACAGTTCCCTACCGGTACGGGCAGACACAAGTACGTCCTCGTCGCGGTGGACTACTCCACCAAGTGGATCGAGGCCGTCCCCATCAGGAAACCGGACGCCACCTCGACTATCAAATTCCTGCTGAACAACGTGATACTCCGGTTCGGTATCCCGAGGTGTATTGTCACCAACCACGGGAAAAATTTCGAGAACGAGAAAGTTAAGGAATTCTGCAGCGAATACCATATCCTGATGAAGTTTGCCGCGGTCGCGCATCCCCAATGCAAAGGGCAGGCTGAGGTCGCTAACAGGGACGCCATCCGAGATCTTCGGACACGCTTAGAAGGATGACAAGGCAATTGGGTCGAGGAACTACCCCAGGTCTTATGGGCCTTGTGCACGTCGAAGAAGACCCCCACCGGAGAGACCCCTTTCAGCCTCTGCTACGGCACCGAGGCAATGGTCCTAGCGGAGATTAGGCTACCCAGTTACAGAGTTGAGCATTTCGACGACGAAGCCAACACCTCAGCCCTCCGGACTAATCTGGATGTGTTGTTAGAGAAATGGGACCGGGCTCAGATCAGAGCTTCCGCTTATCAACAGCAAACCGCCCGCTACTACAACGCGCGAGTCAAGCGTCGCTTCTTCAAAACTGGAGATTTAGTCCTAAGGATGAACGAGTTCGTCGATCAAGGCAAGCTGCATAAGTTTTCCCCGAAACGGGACGGACCCTTCCTCGTCTCCAAGGTTCTGCCCGGCGGAGCCTATCGTTTACAAGATGGGAATGGTCGCAAATTTCCATGGCCTTATAACGCCGAAAAGCTCAAACTGTACCTCTGAAAAGAATATCTATGAATGTATATTTCTTCTTTCACAAAAGCGATGTAAATCTTTCTAAAGTTCTTTTTATTTAATAATAAGAGGGAAACGATGGAGCATCGCAAAAAGGAGAATTTTATTTATTCGAAAGGTATTATTGGCTCCTCAGCCTTACATTAAAAAGGAAAAAAATTACAACAGCGGGAGGGGTGCAAGAAGCATTGCTCGTAGTACTCCGAAAAAACAACCATCAACCAAGCCCTGGCCACCTCGAACCTCTGCCTCTGATGCTATCCGCGAACCCTCAAGGCCACGGACAGACCGGAGGACTCTACGCGCGGGCACCCATCGGCGAGATGCCTCAGTCGGTAACACTTGAGGATGAGTGCCACCGATCGATCCTGCCGGCTCTTCGAGATCAGGCCGAGACGACATAGCGATCTCAGCTTTCCAACCGCCCCATCCTTCAGTTGTTCGGACAAGGGGTTGTGCAGCCCCGGCGATACCCTCCAAATCGAATACATCAACAGCTGGAGTAGAGGGTGATCGCCGGGGAAGCAGGTGGCCGATATGATCCTCAACACGCCGAACCACCGCCTGCAACGTATCTTCGGAGATCCGTTGATCATACAGATATACGTCTTCGAAAGAACAGATCTCGGAAATGGAGAAAGGGAATCCATCCATTATTATACTTCGGGGTGCAAACCTAAGTATGGGCAACAAACCCTTCTCTATTTATAACCCCAAACAGGATCCCTAAGGACCCAAATTCACGCGCGCATGGGTGCGAATCCTGGGATCCACCCAAATTACTCCAATACCGCACCGCGACGTAGCGGATATCCTTTATTTCTCGACAAACCGAAGTCGGACCGACATGGCCCTTCAAGACGCTTCGCTTTCCCCATGCGTTCCTGCCACATGCTGTCCTCAATGGTCGCTCTCCCCGATGTTCACACACCAAGGAAGGTAAAACAGAACCTCGCAAAGCCGAGCAGCAACCCTACTCGGTCCATCCTTAGCAGGCAACTTCTTGCCTCTCGTGCTAAGAATCAAAGCCCTCATCAAGAGGCCACCAAGCAGCTTCCCTGCTTGGTCCATCCTTAGCTGGTAATCTCTTACCCAACGATGCCAAGGATCCAAAGCCATCATCAAGAGGCCACCGGGCAGCTTCCCTGCTCGGTCCATCCTTGGCCGGTAATCTCTTACCCAAAGACGCCGAGGATCAAAACCCTCATCAAGAGGCCACCGAGCAGCTTCCCTGCTCGGTCCATCCTTAGCTGATAATCTCTTACCCAACGACACCAAGGATCGAAGCCCTCATCAAGAGGCCACCGACCAGCTTCCCTGCCCGGTCCATCCTTAGCAGGTAATTTCTTACCCACGTACGCCAAGGATCGAAGCCCTCATCAAGAGGCCACCGAGCAGCTTCCCTGCTCGGTCCATCCTTGGCAAGTAATCTCTTACCCAAAGACGCTAAGGATCAAAGCCCTCATCAAGAGGCCACCGAGTAGCTTCCCTGCTTGGTCCATCCTTAGCTGGTAATCTCTTACCCAACGACGCCATAGATCGAAGCCCTCATCAAGAGGCCACCGAGCAGCTTCCCTGCTCGGTCCACCCTTGGTTGGTAATCTCTTACCCAACGACGCCAAATATCAAAAGCCTTCATCAAGAGGCCACCGAGCAGCTTCCCTGCTCGGTCCATCCTTGGCCGGTAATCTCTTACCCAATGACGCCAAGGATCGAAGCCCTCATCAAGAGGCCACCAAGCAGCTTCCCTGCTCGGTCCATCCTTGGCTGGTAATCTCTTACCCAAAGACGCCAAGGATCAAAGCCCTCATCAAGAAGCCACTGAGAAGCTTCCCTGCTCGGTCCATCCTTGGCTGGTAATCTCTTACCCAACGACGCCAAGGATTGAAGCCCTCAACAAGAGGCCACCGAGCAACTTCCCTTCCCGGTCCATCCTTAACGGGTAATTTCTTACCTACGTAAGCCAAGGATCGAAGCCCTCATCAAGAGGCCACCGAGAAGCTTCCCTGCTCGTTCCATACTTGGCTTGTAATCTCTTACCCAAAGACGCCAAGGATCAAAGCCATCATCAAGAGGCCACCGAGCAACATCCCTGCGTGGACCATCCTTGGCTGGTAATCTCTTAACGCCAAGGATTGAAGCCCTCATCAAGAGGCCACCGAGCAGCTTCCCTTCCTGGTCCATCTTTAGCGGGTAATTTCTTACCCACGTACTCCAAGGATCAAAGTCCTCATCAAGAGGACACCGAGCAATTTCCCTGCTCAATCCTTTCTTAGAGAGTGACTTCCTACCAGTCTTTACTAAGCGATCCCCACCTCGACTTTGGGACCATGAAGATACCGACCTAACACCGGTCTTTGTACACTTGGCAAGCAGTTGAGTTCAACTCGAGATGTGCTATCGCAAGATGAAGGACCGATCTCCGGCCTAACACATCATGAAAGCAATACCACGCAAATGGAGATTTTACCACAAATAAAGGGAAAATATGTACGCAAAGAATACTACAAAATGTTTTCATTCACAAAAGTCGGAAGTCTTTACAGAGGTATTATGGGCTCCCCAGCCTTGCAAAACGCCCGAAGGCTTACAAAAATTCCAACGCAAGAGAAAATAAGAAGAAGGCGAAGAGATTCAGGCCTCGGGGCCGGGGAGGACCTTGATGAGCTCCGCTTCCACCACGATGGCCGGGATGGCGGCTGGTGGGTCGACACCCGCCGTAGGGGCCTCGACGTCAGGAGCCGGGACGACCAACGCCCCCTCTTGGGACCTTTTCCCCGGTGACGCTTCTGGCGGCATTCCCCTGCGCCTCACCCTCAAGGGGGTACTCACCTCGGAAATCGCCGTCAGGAAAATTCGGCATCTTGGCCTTGACGACATCGAGGGCCTCATGCCAAACGAAGGCAGCAGCTTTAGTGAGGTCGACGTAGTACTTGTCCGACTTCTTGTAATTCTCCACCGCCTTCGCTGCTCGGAGGTCGGCACGCCTAACTCCTTCCTTCGCCGCCTCATTCTCCCTCTTGAGGGTTCTCACCGTCTTCTTCAGGGTGTTGATGAACACCCTGGCGTCTTCCAACTTGGCCTCGGTGGCCTGGTTGGACTCCCTCAAAACTCGGACGGCCTCTCGGCAGTTGGCGATCACCCGATCCCGGCCGTCACCCGGTCTTCGAGGACGGTGACCCTCTCCTCCGCCGCTTGCAGCTCCAGCCTTGAGCTCTCCTCCCGCGAGGAGGACTCGCTCACAATCTGCATCGCCGGGGCAATTTCCTCGTCTTCCATGCTGACAACGAGGGCGCAGTGCTGGAAAACCTGAAAAAAACAAAGGAGGGGTTAAAAGGAAAAGGGGGGCGCCCAATCTTGCGAACAAAAAGTATTGAACAAAAACCCGAACGGGGGCCGAACACTAACCCGCGTGGCTTCCTAGGATATGGCCGCCATTTGGGCCCTGAGGGTCCCCCGAGGAATTCTGCCCTCAGCTAACCTTTCCATCTCCGAGAGCAGGCCATCGGCGAAGGATATCCTCGAGGGCACCTCGAAGCGAAACTCCCCTTCATCCACGATGATCGGGGAAGCTGGGGTATGGGGCACCATCCTATGGTACCTCTTGAGGAGGGGCGCGCGGACATCCTCCTCGTCTCCGAGGTCTGGGGCCCGAGGCTCCTACTCCCGAGCGTGTTTTCGGCTCTGCGCTCGTGAGAGCTCCGAAGTCCGGGGCATGCTCGAGTGCCTGGTCGGAGCAGCCGCCGGTGGAGCCGGGCTCATAGTGGGACGCGATGGGCCGGCACCTCCGGTCTTCCTCCCCTTCTTCTGTTCGACAAGCGCCGCCCAAAATTTAGCTTGGTCCATCGGTTCTGCAAGAAAGCGAGAACACAAAGCAGGAGTTAGCAACGCCAGAAGAAAGTGGAAGATTACACAAGTCTAAACAGGTTGCCCAAAACTCCTAACTTACATGCAAGCTGAGCGGGGCTGAGCCCGGCCCAACTGAGGGCCTGCTCAAACAGCAACACATCGGCCCAGGGGATGGGCTCCCACTCCGACACCGCCACCGCATTGGGATCATTCGACCGCCTCACCCGCAGGCAGTTGGCCATATGCCGCTAGATGGGCACAGGCCAATCCTCACCCTCTGGTGGCCTGACAAACAAAAACTTCTCGTTCCACTCATGAATGGAAGAAGGCACTGCGACGACCCCTGACCCGACCGCGCCTCCCCGGTGCTTTCTAGAAGAAATATATATCCAACTCGGCTCGTCCTTGCGAGTGCCGGGGTGGTTTTTGTAGCAGAGAGAGGAAAGGAGATGGTTCAGACTGAAAGGGATCTCCTGCAATTTCAACCGGACCAGGAACCCAAGGAGAATTCTCCAGGAGTTCAGCACTAACTGGCCCGGGGCTAACTGAAAACAACGCAGCGCCGCACTCACCTCGGGAGAAAAGGGCAGGTGCATCTCGGCCCAAAAAGCTTCTAGGTACAAGGCAATCTCCTTGCTCTATACCTGATCTGCCCTCTCTCCCTCCCCGGCCAAACGAAGTAAGTAGCCGTGGGGAATGTGGAAGCGAGCCCGAATTGTGGTGAGCTCATCCACGTGCCTTACAAGGGAAACTACGTCGCGGACACTCCTTGCGCTCTCTTTGGGGACCGCCCCCACCGCATGACCCCAGGAAGCGCGACTAACCCTAACCTCTCGAGAAGATTCCGAACCGGACGAAGAAGAGAAAGCTGCAGAAGACTCCCTAGACTCTACCCGAAATATTTCTACGGACTCCTCAGAGGAAGACATCTAACTTAATCGAGAGAAGGGGTCCTCCGAGGAAAGAACACAGGAAATCCGACCTAGAGGTAAAAGCACCGAGCCAACACATGAAGGGAAGAAGAAATTATAGCGAAGCGTGGACCCTCGAGGGAACCTCATCCCTATTTATAGCAATCGGCGAACACATCCAGCGGTGCCGATCATCTCCCGCCAAAATGACACTTCACGTTCAACGGCCATCAACACTCCACCTGTCGCACGCGCATTGGGCGCGCCCCATCGAGCGCGAGAAAATCAGCGGCCCGTCACGTCAGCCAACCAGCATCTGGTACGTGGCCTGACGCTCCGATGAGCGTACGCCCGAATCGACGCTTTCTCTTTAATGCAAGATCTCTTTCCTGATCCGCTGACGTCATCAAATAAGAATTTATCCCGGGTGACCAGTTAGACCACTCTCGACCCGACCTATAAATAGGTCAGGTCGGAAGTCGGGGGCTAACGACGATGCTCGGTACTGAGCACTCCCCAGATGTTGACACATGGCAGATGACGTGTCCCAGGGCTTGCGGGAAAAGAGCAGGAACGGTACATTAGAAGAATGCCCCGGGCCTTCATCCCAAGGATGTTCCCGACCTTCGATGGCCTTCCCGACGACTCCTATGCCCTCCTCACAAACAACCATCGACTCGCCTCCGAGCCCTCCTGCACGCTGAGTTCCCGCAGCCCTCCTAGCTCGCCTCCGAGCTATCACATGAACCAAGCCCGCTCGGCCTCCCGTTCGCCTCCGAGCCTCCCGCCGAGCTTCTGTTTCTCGGTCTCATCGACCGACCCATAGCACCGATCACAGGCGTCTCCGCCATGGCTCCGTGAGATCCGCCGTCCACGATCCCGCATTCCGCGCTATCTCGTTCCCCCATTAACGAGCACATCTCGTCATTAATGGGAAATCCCGCCTTTCACGCGGACATAACGCCAGGGGCGTAACGGCCGGCGTGAATCTCGCACCCGTCAGCCCACGGCTGCCACTATATAAACCCCTCTCTCAGACGACTTAGGTAAGACAATTTTACCCCAATAAGCCGCTACTCTGCCTAATTAGCCCGGCTAACTTGATCGTCGGAGGTTTCTCGGTGGCACAACCATCCCGGGACTTCCTTACAGGTATCTCGGCTTCATCCGCATCAAGCCCATTGAGATCCACACGCACCAAGTTGAAACCCTCAGATCCAATCTCAGCCACTCATCACCACTCGCTGCGGATCAACGGAAGGTAACATCTGAAGGAGCTCCAGAGATCCATCAGGTTCCTTCATCTTGACGAGAGATGTCAATGGCGAACCTCTTTGTAAAGGTACCAAGATCATCTTGTACCTTCAGGAGGATCAGCTCGAGTACTTAGAAGAGAGGAAAACCAAGGACATGGGTGAAGATGAATCTCTATTTAGTTCTTGGCCGGAGGTAATACTTCTAAAAGTTACAGGTTGCAATATTTCATGTTTTTGTGGGAATGATAGCCTCAAAGCAGCATGTCTTATTAATGGATACCCATCTCTTGAACTATCGTGGGGGTTAAAGCTATGCCTGAATGGTTTTGCTAGGAATTTTATTTGTGGGGTCTTCATAGATGCAAACACCTAGCGAAAGCAGTGATACATGGGCATTTTTGGAATGGCTTATAGCTTGGAGATGGCTGATTGCCGATGCTGTCGGTTGTTTGATGAAATGCCCAAAAGAGGCGTCGGTTCGTGAAATGTGAGTTTGTCCGGGTTTCTCGATTTGGGGAAATTCGATTTTGCCTATGCTCGTCGGCTGTTCGGTTTGGGGAAATTCGATTAATGAGGCATTTGATCTTTTTTTTTTATGTGAACCGAGTGTTATGATGCGATCGGATCCCGAACACTGATGAATAGAATTCGAGCTATCTTGAGGTAAAACTTTTCTCTTCTATTAAAAAAATGATGAAATTGAAATAAAATTGGTGAAGTTGAAAAAAAAAACAAAAATTTGGTAAAGTTAAAAGTTTGAAGTTGTTGATGGTTATCATTTTTCTTTCATGCTGATTATTCGTTGTGATAATGAGACTTTTTCCATATGGGCCTTCTTTCAAATATCTGTGCGGGAGAGATATAGAGTATATGGGTAAAATACTCACAAATGTTGAAGTTGAGATTTGAATTTAAAGATGAAGTTGAAATTCATCATAGATCGAAGTTGTAGGCACGACGAAGCGCATGGGCGCAGCTGCAAGTGCACTTGGGAGTGCATCATGGTATCAGCAATGTGGCGGCGTTGGTGATGGCCTGCGAGATGGCTAGCGTTTGAGGATGGCTATGGCCAGCGCCGGTCATTCATGCCACGTTTCAGATGCATTAACGGAGTCGGATTCGGAAAACTCCATCTTCTGTTGCAGATATCCCACTTTAGTACATATAGTTTGAATTGGTTTCTGTTAAAGTCATGGGTGCTTGTTATTACTTCGAGACGCTATTATCATGCAGATTTGGGTTGAAGGTGGAGTTCCTTACGCTTTCAATGCCGTATCTGTTATCACGTTGAGTACGATTCTGCATTGTCACATTAATCATGTGACATATTTTGTCTCCGAAGTTCCTGTCAAGGCATTATATCCTTTCAGTGTTGACCTTGTTCTCAATCGGATGTGAGCCAAGGTGGAGATTTGTCGTTCGTATCTTGCATCCTTCTATTAATCATGGATTTAGTAGCTCTAGTAAAATCAGCTTGAGAGAATTCTATTCAGGACTTGTCGATTGTTCAAACATGGGTAGTTCAAGATGCTTCTGTTTACTTGCTTCAAGACTCTGTTGGCGTGCGGAGCGCATGCCTTAACGTGTTTGGTACGATTATGTTTATCATATTGAATTGTGATCTTCGTAGTCGAAGTTCTGATTATTTGCTTCAAAACTTTGTTGCCATGCATGATGCATGTATCGTCGTATCCATTGTGATCTGGTTTGTCACATCGTGATGTGACATGTCCGTTTTCGAAGTTCTAATTGACACAATATCTTCATTCAGTTTTGGTCTGACTCTACACAATCCATCTGGACTCGGCATGAGTCATTTTGTTAGGGCTTGGATATGAGCCATCTAGACTCGATATTAGTCATTATGTTTCGGTTTGGGATGAGCCATATGGACTTTGCATGAGTCATTCACTCAATATGAGTCATTCTATTTCGGCTTAGGATGAGCTATCTGGATTCTGCATTAGTCATTCTGTCTAGACTCGATATGAGTTGTTCTATTTAGGCTCGCGATGAGCCATGATGAAGTTCCGATCGAGTTGTGTCGTGCATCTTTTTGAGCAGTTTAGTGGTGAATTCATTGAAAACCAGTTATTCTGTTTGAAACCTTGCTAGCATTGATAGAGTGAGAAATTAACTTTGTAATAAATTGAAAGCATATTATATGTGCCCTTCAGTTTGACGGGAAGTGTTAATAATAAAATATATTTGTGAGATATATGATTTGGTATGTTTAAGAGATTGGTAATATTAGATTTGATTAGATACTTTGGAGTTAAGTTAGGGTTACTTAGTGGTGAAGTATTAAATCCAAAACGTTTATTATAAATAATTATATCATTGTATTCTTCTTTTTTATTAATAATAATAGTTTCTCTTCTATTTTCCCCAGTTTCGTCCCTCCATTATTTTGAGCGTCTCCTATAATACTTATGTTCTTAATAGAGTATAACAATTATATCAAAGCGTACAACTAATTAAACAAGGGGCCCACCCTTGATGTACTCAGTGAAGGCCAGCGCCACCGGCCCTTGCATGCAACTCACCCGTTCCGCAACTCTGCGTCCGCCGTCATCAGCCCGCCTGACTTCGACTCTGTCGTCACGCCCTGGAAGAGCAGTACCAGCGACGCCGTAGAAAACAATGCAGCTGTCCACAGGAACCATGGCAGGCCTCCATTCGCCAGCTGTGTGCCGCCAGGTAGTTGCCGCTCACCAGCTCTGTGCCGATGGTAACCACGAAGCCTACCATGGCTAGCCGGCCTAGCCAGCCATTGATTCTCTCCGGTGCTGGCCCGCTGAATGCAAGGATGTCTGAGAATTTGGTGCTTCTTGTTGAAATATATATATTAGAATATTATCAAACATGCATTTAAGTAATTTATTATAATAACCTGAGATATATTATACATCTGACTAATATATAATATGCATTTGGAGGAGAAGTTATTCAGTATACCTTAAGAGTTGTGGACAACTATTTATCATTTCTAAATGTACTCGTGTGGTTTGGCAGTTTCTTAAGCAGTATAATATGAGAAATTATTCAGTTATACCGGATTCAATGCACCGTGGCCGGAAATTAAGAGAAAGAGATGGGTTTTGACGCGTGTCGGATCGCGTCAAGATGTTACCTTCTGTTGATCTGCTGATGGCGGCGATAGACGGCTGAGATTGGACCTGGAGGCTGGCTCCTGAAGCGTGTGGATCTCAATGGGTTTGAGGTTGTTTGGCCGAGCTACCTGCAAGGAAGTCCCAGGGTGGTTGTACCACCGAGGACCCTCCGACGGTCAAATTAGAGAGGAAATCCGAGCAGAGTAACGGCTTAGTGGAGTAAAAATGGCTTACTTGAACCGTCTGAAGGAGGGGTTTATATAGCGGTGGCAGCAGGCAGGCAGGCGCGAGAATCACGCCGGCCGTTACGCTCCCGACGTCACGCCCACGTGATGGGCGGGATCCCGCATTAATGGCGAGATAGGCTCGTTAATGGGGGATCGTGATGGCGTGGAACGTGGGATGTGGCCGGCGGATATCTCGCGTATAGCGAGATTCACGGGATGGCGGTTGCGCTGTGAGTGGTGTCGTCGGTCGGTCGATGAGACCGAGGAAGATGACCTCGGCGGGAGAGCTCGTGGACGAGCGGGAGAGCCGAGGTATCTTGGTTCTGGGGTAGCCCGGAGACGAGCTGAGAGGGCCAAGGAGGCCAATTGTGCAGGGGGCTCGGAGTTGAGCCAGCGTTTGTGCATGGGACGGGCACAGGAGTGGCCTGGTCGGCCACCGTAGGTCCTTTCTTGTGAGATTCGGGATACGTCATCAACCACGTGTCATGATCTGGGAGATCGCCGATATCGAGCATCATCATTAGCCCCCACTCTCGTCCCGACCAGATCATAGGTCGGGTCGAGAGTGGTCTGCCGGGTCACCCGAGGTGAGCTCCTTTTCGAAGATATCGCCGGGGCGTGTCCCCGGGCAATTAGTTGTATTTTCTGAATGACGCCAGCGAATCAGGAGTGAGATTTTTGCATTAAAAAGGGTGCGCCGGATCATGGGTACGTTCGCCGAAGCGATTGCCCACGTGTCTGGCACTGGTTGGCTGATGCGACGGGCCGCAGGTTCCCTGCGCCCGATGGGGTGTGGCCAATGTGCGCATGATAGGTGGAGCGATGGTGGTCGTTGAATGCGAAGAGTCGTCTTGGCGGGAGATAACAGAGGCCATTGGATGTGTTACGCCGGCGTCTATAAATAGAGGTGGGGTCCACATGAGGGCCCATTCTTCTTCATAATTCCCTCGTCTTTGGTTTTGTCAGCTCGGCGTTCTCTTCTTTAGGTCGGGATCCCTGCGTTTTCTCTTCCGAGGACTAATCTTCATCAGGTTAGATGTCTTCCCTTTCTTTCTTCTGCTTCTTCTCCTTCTGAGTCGAGCCTGCCTCTCCCTTTGGCAGGACAAATGGATCGATCCAGGACTCTTGGTGCCCTCGGTGCTCTGTCCCGGAGGGGGGCCGGCGGTGCGGCCGTGCCTCCTGCTGACCCGAGCCCCGCACCACATGTGCCGCCGCCGGCGGGGCCGTCTGCCTCATCATGAGCTCTCGATGACTGACCCGGCGGAGGCCAAAGGCGTCCACGGGTTCCCGAGACCCAGACGAAGGATGCAGGAGAGGACGTAGACGGGGTTCCTCTTAAGAGGAAGAGGACAGTCTCTCGCGCGCAGCAGTCGGAGATTCCTGAGGGGATTCCTGTGCAGGAGGGGGATGTCCATTTCGTGGTCCCGTCTTGGCTTTCCGTTGCTGCCGGCCTGTTTGCTGGTATGGAAGAGTCGGTCAGGGGCAAGATTCCATGGAGGACCCTGAGGGCCCAACGGCGGCTATAGCCCAGGAGGCGGTGCAGGTATGTCTTCCCTCATGTGTCATTTCGAGCTCCCTTTCTTCAGTTCGAGCGTCTCTAAGTCTTTTTGCTATTTTTCGTCAGGTCCTTCAGCATTGCACCCTCGTTACTCACATGGAGACCGAGGGGGCTATCCATGCTACGAGGCCGGCGGGAGAGTCTTCTTCGGAGGCCGAGGTTCTGCGACTTGAGCTGCGTTTGGAGAGGAAGAGGATGGTCGTCCTTGAAGCTCGATCGGCCGCCGCGGAGCTCGCCGTCTCAAAGTGTCCGGAGTCCTATCACCGCCTAAATGAGTCTCATCGAGTCATCAAGGCGAAGTTGGTGGAACTGGCCGATCGCTTTGTAGCCATGAAGAGGGCGAGGAATGCCAGCAGGCGGAATGCCGAGGCGGCGCTTCAGGCGGCGGAGGTTGCCGAGATTCGGGCTAGGAAGGCGGTGACTGATTATAAGGGGTCGGACCAATTTTATGTCGACCTCGGCGAGGCCTCCGCCATTGCATGGAACAAATCTCTTGATACCGTCAAGGATCAGTTTCCGGGGTTTGCCGACGCTGTGCTCCGTGCTCGGGTCCCCCTTTCGGTGGTCATTCCTCCGGCTGATGGTGAGGGAAGTGAGGTCTGGGTGGGGCTTGCGGCCCGAACATTTTGGCTTTTCCTCCTCTCTTTTTTTGTAAGCCTTCGGATAATTTGATAAGGCTGGGGAGCCCATAATACCCTTGTGAAGACTTTTGGCTTTGTGAATAAAAACTTTTTGCAGTAATATTTGCGCGCATATTTTCCTTTGTCGGTAAACGCTTGTATTTGCACAGTACTGCCTTCGTTTTAGGCTTGTTTTTTGTCTAGCGATCACATGTCGAGTTGAATCTGTTCACTTTCCAAGTGTGCAAAGACCGGTGGGGAGACGGTATCTCCATGGCCCCGAAGTCGAGGTTGGGATTGCTTAGACGTGGATGGTCTCATGGTGATGGCTTTGGCCGGGGGCGTTGGCGGTTAGTAACATCAGCTACGGATGACCGAGCGTAGTAGATGCTCGGTTGCCTCTTGTCGAGGGCTTTGATCCCTGGCGTCGTGGGGTTGGGAACTACCAGCCAGGGATAGCCGAGCAGGGTAACCGTTCGGCTGCCTCTTGATGAGGGCTTTGATCTCTGGCGCTGTGGTTAAGGAGTTACCAGCTAGGGATAGCCGAGCAGGGTAGCCGCTCGGCTGCCTCTTGATGAAGTCTTTGATCCCTGGCGTTATGGGGTAGGGAGCTACCGGCCAGGGATAACAGAGCAAGGGCGGGCCTGGCTGCCTCTTGGCAAGGGCTTTTGATCCCGGCGTCGTGGGGTAGGGAACTACCAGCCAGAGATAGCCGAGCAGGGTAGCTGCTCGGCTGCCTCTTGGTGAGGGCTTCGATCCCAGGCGTCATGGGATAGGGCGCTACCAGCCATGGATAACTGAGCAAGGGCGGGCCCGGTTGCCTCTTGATGAGGGCTTTTGATCCTTAGCGCGGGAGGGGCCGTAAGAGGCCTACTAAGGACGGGCCGAGCAGGGTTACTGCCCGGTGCCTCTTGGCGAGGGCTTTGATCCTTAGCGCGGGAGGGGCCGTGAGAGGAATACTAAGGACGGGCCGAGCAGGATTACCGCCCGGTGCCTCTTGGCGACGACTTTGATCCTTAAGGACGGGCCAAGTAAGGTTACTGCCCGGTGCCTCTTAGCAAGGGCTTTGATCGCTGGCATTTTGGGGTAGGGAGCTACCAGCCAGGGATAACCGAGCAAGGACGGGACCGGTTTTCTCTTGCGAGGGCTTTTGATCCTTAGCGTAGGAGGAGCCGTAAGAGGCCTACTAAGGACAGGCCGAGCAGGGTTACTGCACGGTGCCTCTTGGCGAGGACTTTGATCCTTAAGGATAGACCGAGCAGGGTTACTGCCCAGTGCCTCTTGGCGAGGGCTTTTGATCTCCGGCGTCGTGGGGTAGGGAACTACCAGCCAGGTATAGCCGAGCAGGGTAGCCGCTCGGCTGCCTCTTGGTGAGGGCTTTGATCCCTAGTGTCATGGGGTAGGGAACTACCAGCCGCGGATAGCCGAGCAGGGTAGCCGCTTGGCTGCCTCTTGGTGAGAGCTTTGATCCCTGGCGTTGCGGGTAATGAACTACCAGCCAAGGATAGCCGAGAAGGGTAGCCGCTCGGCTGCCTCTCGATGAGGGCTTTGATCCCTGGCGTTGAGGGTAAGGAGTTACCAGTTAGGGATGACCAAGAAGGGAAGCTGCTTGGCCGCCTCTTGATGAGGGCTTTGATCTCTGGCGTTGAGGGTAAGGAGTTACCAGCCAGGGATGACCGAGCAGGGTAGCTGCTCGGCCGCCTCCTGATGAGGGCTTTGATCCCTGGCGTTGTGGGTAAGGAGTTACCAGCTAGGGATGACCGAGCAAGGTAGCCGCTCGGTCGCCTCCTCATGAGGGCTTGGATCCCTGGCATCAGGGGTATGGAGTTACCAGCCAGGGATGACGGAGCAGGGTAGCCACTCGGTCGCCTCTTGATGAAGGCTTTGATCCCTGGCGTTGCGGATAAGGAGTTACCAGCCAGGGATGACCGAGCAGGGTAGCTGTTCGGTCTCCTCTTGATGAGGGCTTCGATCCTTAGCGCGGAAAGGGCCGTAAGAGGCCTGCTAAGGATAGTCCGAGCGGTGAAGATGCTCGGTGCCTCTTGGCGAGGACTTTGATGGCGTCCTGAGTCCGCGTACAGCGTCGGCAGGAGCGGGCTACAACGGCTAGGGCCTGGCTGACTGAAATCTACTCTGAGCACCACCAGGAGTACTTCCTTGATCCCGTTCCGCCTCTGTTGTAACCTCTTTTTTGTAAGGCTAAGGAGCCCATAGTACTTTTTGAATGAATAAAATTCTTCTTTCCGCAACGTTCTAGCGTTCCCTTCGTATTATTAAATAGAAAGGACTTTAGAAGAGTTTACATTGTTCTTGTGAAAGAAGAAATATACACTCGTGGATATTCCCTTCACTGGTATAGCTTGAGTTTCTCAGCGTTGTAAGGCCGTAGAAACTTATGCCCGTCCGCGTCTTGCAATCGGTAGGCTCCGCCGGGAAGGACCCCGGAGACGAGGAAGAGGCCGTCCCATTTGTGGGAAAACTTATGCAGCATTCCTTGATCGACGAACTCGTTTCGCCTCAGGACTAAGTCTCCGGTCTTGAAGAAGCGGCGCTTGACTCGCGCGTTGTAGTATCGGGAGGTTTGCTGCTGATAAGCGGCAACCCTGATCTGAGCCCGGTCTCGCTTCTCCAACAAGATATTTAGGTTGGTCCGAAGGTCCGTAGTGTTGGCTTCGTCGTCGAAGTGTTCGACCCGGTGATTGGGCAGCCCGATTTCCGCTGGGACCATTGCCTCAGTCCCGTAGCAGAGGCTGAAAGGGGTTTCCCCGGTAGGGGTCTTCTTTGACGTGCGCAGGGCCCATAAGACCCGGGGTAATTCCTAGATCTAACTACTTTGGCGTCCTTCTAGGCGGGTCCGGAGACCTCGGAGGATGTCCCGATTAGCGGCTTCGGCTTGCCCGTTGCATTGGGGATGCGCAACCGCGGCGAACTTCATGAGGATTTGATACTCATTGCAGAATTCCTTCACTTTCTAGTTCTCGAAGTTTGTTCCGTGATCGGTGATGATACACTTTGGGATGCCGAACCGGAGTATCACGTTGTTCTGCAGGAACTTGATGGTCGTGGTGGTATCCGGTTTCCTGATGGGGACGGCCTCAATCCATTTCGTGAAGTAATCCACCACGATGAGGACATACTTATGCCCGCCCATGCCGGTAGGGAAATGGCCTATCATGTCCAATCCCCACTGGGTGAACGGCCATGGGGAGGTAAAGCGGTCAGCTCGGTGGCCGGTAGGCGAGGTATGCTCTTATGGAGTTGGCAACTTTTGCATCTTCTAACGAGCTTCTGGGCGTCTTGGTGAATAGTTGGCCAGTAGTACCCCTAGCGCAATGCCTTTTAGATCAAGGTGTGGGCCCTTTGGTGTGCGCCGCCGACCCCTTTATGGATTTCGCGGAGGACGTAGTCGGCTTCGCGGGGTTCGACGCACCGGAGCGGGGGTTGAGTGAAAGACTTCTTGTAAAGGTTCCCATTACTCCATACGAAGTGGCGGGCTTTGTCTCGGAGACGGTGGGCTGCTTTTCGATCTTCTGGGAGCGTGCCTTCCCTCAGGAATTCTACGAGGGGCTTCCTCCAGTCTCGTTCCTCTTCCTGAGCTGAGTACACATGAAGCATTGTCGCCCTATCTTCCACGCTAGGCTGTGGCAGGGTCTCGAAGAGGATAGATCGCTTGTTGTTGGCCGAGTAGGATGAAGCCAGCTTACTCAGGGCGTCAGCTTGGGCATTGAGCTGCCTGGGTATTTGCTCTACCTGGACCTCGTCGAAGTTCTTCCGAAGTCTTCTTACCTTGGCGAGATACTTCGCCATTAAAGGTTCCCAGGCTTCGAAATGGCCAGTCACTTGGCCAACGACTAGAGCTGAGTCATTGCGAATCCGAATCGTTTTCAGCCCCAGCCCGGAGGCCATGCGAAGTCTGGCCAGCAGGGCCTCATATTCTGTCGCGTTGTTTGATGCCTTGAACCCGAGCTTCAGAGAATGCTCCATTTCTGCCACGTTCGGGCCTCGAATGATGAGGCCGGCTCCACAGCCTTCCTCGGTCGAGGACCCATCGACGTAAATAATCCACTCAGGGACTGAGTCAGGTCCCCCTCGATTGAGGGTTGAGCCGCGAGGGTCGGCGCGGACTCCGGCTCCTTATTGGGAATGGTGCACTCGACGATAAAATCGACCAGGGCCTGTGCTTTGATGGCCTGCTTCGGGCGGTATTTTATGTCGAATTGCGACAGTTCCCATCTCTATTTTTCTAAGCGGCCTAAGGATTCGGGTGACACGAGGATAGCCCCCAGCGGGCGCTCGGTAAGAACGAGGATGGTGTGCACCTGGAAGTAGTGTCGTAGCTTCCTTGAGGCCACAACGATTGTCAGAACGATCTTCTCTATGGCTGGGTACCTCGTTTCAGCGTCTTTGAAAACGTGGCTCACGTAGTACACCGGCTTCAGCAATCCGTCGACCTCCCGGACGAGAAGTGAGCAGGCTGCTTGGTCGAACACCGCCAGATACAGTGATAGCTCGTGTCACGCCCCGCTTCCCAAAATACGGAATACGAGGGGTTGATAAGGCCAGCCATGCTCCTACGGTCAAGGAAACATCCTACTGTAGTCACACTTCGGCTTCTAGCTTTACGTGGTAATCAGTAATCAATGCACAGGTAATGAGAAATGCAGTCACTAAATCAAACAAATACATAAAACTAACCAGATAGAGATCGAGGAAAGATATCGCTGAGTCGCTGATCCACATGTCCGCAGTATCCTCAAAGTACGTCAGATCCTGATCCAAGCTAAATCCACTTCTCACTCTGAGCATGCATACTCAGGTCGTCAGAGCGACACAATAGCAATAAATAGAAATACATATGTAACACGTGCAATAATGATGAATATGAAACAGCAAGCGTGAAGTGATGATGTGAGCATGAAGGAGCCAGTACAGGTAAATAATAAAGCAGGTAAACAGTATGGCAGGTATATCGAATCAGTAATCAATGCATGTCACTAAATCTATCAGTCTCTAAGTCTCACTGTCCAGATCGCTAAACCTATCGTCAGTCCAAGTGTGAGAGTCAACCACGCGTGAGTATCCCCCATCCAAGGGTAGGGCCCCAGGGGCAAGGGAACACGGGCCCGAGTCGCTAATAATCAGTAATATCACCCATATAACTCCCAGAATCGTTGTATGTGCCGGCAATGGGACTCCCGAGATTCCATTGAACTCACACTCAAACTACCCTACACCTCGTGGTCTACATTAAACAACAACCATAAACTCAAATACTAGTCGGTCCATGACAAGTCTATGCGAGAACTGGAGACAGGATCTCCATCAAATATGTCTCAACTGGTACCCAAGATAAATGGACAGTGTTTGGTGCCTTATCTATGACACCCATGTAAGTGCTTCCATAATCATCCCATACCAATTATAGTTATAGTTACATATGTCGTATAGATGTCGACAATGCAATAAATTAACTGGGTTTGCTAATTGTGTACAAGTACGTGTCACTTCACTTATTCATTCATGTTTTAACACTAACATACTTGCCACAATCCAAACACTAATATCTATCACTGGGTAATGTACATGATCACTAGATTATCAATGCTACATGACCACTACTTAATGAGGATATAACCGCTAAATGATATGATGAAGATGCAATTAATTATAATACGAATAAAACATATCAGCCAGTATCATACCACTTGCAAAATTTACTATAAATCATACGTGCAGAATTAGGCAAGAGGTAAGCAGTGTGTTTAATTATCTATCCATCAAAATTGGTTTCATGTCAATCGGGTTTCAGGTTCGCTAGTTATGGTCATTTCATTTTAAGTGTTCACTGCTGGAAATCCAATTTCTGAACTAGAAGTCCGTTTCGTAACACGTTTTACTCCCAGTTGGGAGTATAATTAGGCGATACTAATGTTCAATTAATTGTAGGATTATGAGTTAACTTTACATAACAGGAGACGGATCAACAATATTCATTTTGGTTTAGAAGTTATGATCAGATTACCGATGAGGGGTGCAGGCTGAAATGACAGAAAACTGCCGTACAAGTCATCCGTTTAAAATATGATTTAAATACCAAATGTCACGACCCGCAGGGTACGGAACGTGACTAGCACTTAGGTTACGAAACGTCTCAAGACGTCCGTAAAATAAGTAAGCCAAAACCCAGAAACCAAAACCAAATAAGCAAAAGAGTGAAGAAAACCCAATCAATTGAAAGCGAGTTTATCAATAAGTCATGTAAAACCCTTTTTAAAAACAGTACCAATTTTTCCGAAAATTTCGGCAGAGTCTCCTTTGTAAATACTGGCCCCCAAAATGGGTACAACAAGAATATATATAAATCCAACAAATAAGGCATCCCCAAGCGGGAGCTAGCTCTTCGCCACAAGGCGGTCACAAATCCCACGCAAAATAAAGCAACAACATGCGAAATAATCATAATGAAGCATAAGAAAAGCAGCATGTCGACTCAAGTGAGTTCGACCCCAAAATACAGTATAAAAAGTCCACAAATCTCACAGTCTTATCTCTAGGTCAATATACAACAATACTGGTAGATGCAGTAGATGGAGTACACTAGATACAAGAATATACAAGGTGGTACAAAAATAATGATATAACCCACCTAAGAGCAAAACCTCGAGTCCAGGCAAAGGAGGCAAAAGAACAAGTGCGCCCGCCGCTACTGTACTGACGGAGCGGACCTGCAAAAGGCTGTGGCACAACGGGGGTGAGTTGCCAACTCGTGAGTAATAAATAACATCTACAAAGGCTATCGTATGCATGCACACAAGCATCCTAGCATCTAAAATACAGGTATGACTGGATGCACTAGCAGGTGTGTATACAACATCAGTGTACTAATATGTATGCAACATGAATATCTGAGGTCTCAATAGGTATATATAAGAAACATTTTATCTCTTTTTGTTTTTGAAACTCTTTTAAAATGCCAGCATAATACTCATTGAATCGACAACAATCTGTGTCCAGCAACGACACCTAAAAACTGTCTCAAATCTCATAAATCCATGTCATAGTGTCTCTGGCCTCAGCCATCCGGCTGACCCATCTCAATATCAATATCACATCATCTCGCGGCCCCGGTCGGTATCCTCTGGATATCCGCCGTGCCCAATGAAGTCACCGGTAGGTAATCCGTCCCCTGCCAGGCTCATCGTCAGCACCACGAGCTTCTTGCCCCGGGGTACCCTACCGGGCCCACCATGTACCCGAGACGGTTCATCCAACTCCTCGAAACGGGTCTCGAAAACCACAGCAAACCCATGGTGGACGACACTTACATCACTAGAAAACCGCAATTTACATATTTTTAAAAAAAATATAATAAGTTTAGAAATTTTGCGGCTTTTCCCCGAAATCCAAAAATATCATAAAATCTCAAGAAATCCTCATAAGTGCATATGTCAATGATAATGAATGCATATGGTATCAATAATCAAGTTGCGATGTGTGATTAATAGATTAGGCATGAACAAATAATATGATGAAGTACATGCACATGAATAGCAATCCTACGATTTCATTTTTAGGAATTAAAGGCAATAGCACAAGTTTAAGTATCAATTAGTAAAAGGTTTCAATTTAAAGGTTATCTAGTGTGGTGGCATGGCAATTACCAGGGTGTGTGTGTAAACATGAATAGTGCTCGTGCTGGATATAAAAACCCTGGCAATGGTGCAGGTGTCCTATAACATGGTTTCGTATATGTATGTCAATATAGGGCATGAATGTAGCAAATAATCATACAAGTATTACACCCCTAATTACTAACATTACTAAGAATCTTTTAGGTTACTAAAACTATCGGGCGGCTTGCGCCATCCAACGATAGTCCCCCGTAGATGTTACATCTACTCACCGGAATCCCTAGCTAGCTGTGTCCAATCACCGCTTTCCCCTTTCGTGCCGCGTCTGACGTCTCCGCGACCGAACCTGGAATTTACATCAATACCAAACATAAGGTTACATATCAAGAATGACGCAAAACCCAAACGAAAATACTAATGTTCACTAGCTAGGTACAACGTGCACAAGGTGCGCGGAACACACGCGAAAATCGCAAAAACTGCAAAAATCGCCGATTTGGTCGCCCGGCAAAACTAAAACCCGACTACTCAAAAATCCGCACACACGCATCCTAAATGTCATAGGATACGCTAATATGTCATCAAGACATCGCAATTAATTCATCACAACATTTTAGTAAAAACTAGTAAGCTAGAAAAGCAATTTGGTGCAAACATCGACAATAGCGACAAAGTTATCACGGTCCAACACAACCATCCAATCCACACAACTAGTTAGCCACCAAAAACACAATTTTAACTTATTTACCATGCTACAAAACCCACATTCCATACACAACCTCTTCTTGATTTTGGTAATTTGCAAACTTAATGAAAATTTCACACAAGTTTAACATAGATTAGCTTAATATGAAGCCACTTAAGCAAAGTAACCATATAGATTGGTTAAGTAACAACTAGATTAATTAAAGAAAATTTAATTAACTAACATGGCTTCAAGAACCCTAGTTTAATTTTCAACCATAACCTTAAAAAAACTAGATTAGAACTAACACTAAATTAACACTACAACAATTTAACTTAAGAAACTAAATCAAAAGAATTTAATTAGCAAGAAATTATACCTCAACTAGAGATCTAGCAAGAATAATTTGCCTCCAAAGATGCCATTTTTCTCCAAGATTTAAACCAATTTGGGCTTGAAAAGAGATAGAATAAGGTTTTGTATTGAATTTGTGAAGAAAATTAGGGATTTCGGTGGATTTTTTTGATGAAATTGGAGCAAAAGGAGATGGGGGAAAATGGGGACCTGCAAAAATCTGAGGCTCGGCCAGGGAAAAGGAGGGAGGGGAAAGTGAGGAATTGGAGTTGGAAAAACTAAAGTCAAAGCTCTCACATGCACTCAAAACCCATACCTACATTACTATATTTTAATCCTAACCAAAACAATTCATTCACAAAAGATAAAGTCAAAGTGAGGCAATCAAAATTCTGGACCTGATCATGGTGGGGCCGGCCTAGGGCTGAGGGAAGATAGAGAGGGGCTTACAAAAGAAGTTTTATGCAAAAAGACCCCCTACAAGTCCAAAATTGCAAGTTTTAGCTTAAAATTCAATAAATTTCGTTTTCTATAATAAAAATTAGCTAAAAATAAAAATAAAATGCTAAAAATTTATGTTACAACTAGATTTTAATTAAAATAATTTTAAGGATTAAAATTAGCCTGGAAAAATTTGTATTTATCGCTAATTTAATGTATTTTCTTATCAGCTTAAAATAATATTGAAAAATTGAAAAATAGGGAAAAAATTTTAAACGACCAGAATTTCATAAGTAACTCATTAGCTACTAAAAACAAGAAATTACCTATCCATTTTAGGTATAATTAGCCATAAACTGCAAAATAACAAAAAGGACGGTTTTCGGAAAAATACCGAATTTTCACCGATTTCCAGGAAAACACCAAAATGACTTTTCAAGGCGTTACAATCTTCCCTCCTTAAAGAAATTCGGTCCCCGAATTTTAAAAAAAACTACGCGTACCTTCAAAGAGATGGGGATATTTCTTCCTCATCTCGCCCTCGGTCTCCCAGGTAACCTCCTCGCTGCTCGGGCTACGCCAAAGGACCTTGACGGTTGGTATAATCTTCGATCTCAACTTCTTCACCTGCCGATCCAGGATGGCCACCGGCTGCTCTGCAAAAGAAAGGTCGCGCTCTAGCTGGACTGTCGGGTGCTGAATCGCATGCGAAGGGTCGTGAAGGTACTTGCGGAGCATCGAAACATGGAAGACGGGGTGAACATCGGGAAAGCTGGGTGGAAGAGCCAAACGATATGCAACAGCGCCAACCCGCTCGAGGATCTTGAAGGGGCCTACGAATCTAGGGCTAAGCTTCCCCTTTCTCCCAGAACGCATCACGCCCTTCATCGGAGAGACTCTCAGAAAAACATGGTCGCCAACGGCGAACTCTAATCTGCGACGGCGCCTGTCTGCATAGGATTTCTGTCTGCTCTGAGCTGCCCTCATCCAGTCTCGAATCAACTGTATCTTCGCTGTCGTCTCCTCAACAAGCTGCGGCCCTAAAATACTGCTCTCGCTGAGCTCTGTCCAACAGACGGGCGATCTGCATCTCCTCCCATACAATGTCTCGAAAGGTGCCATCTGAATAGTATCCTGGAAGCTGTTGTTGTAGGAGAACTCCACTAGAGGTAAATGATGATCCCAGCTACCGCCGAAGTCTAAAATGCACGCTCTGAGCATGTCCTCGAGAGTCTGAATGGTCCGCTCTGACTGTCCGTCGGTCTGCGGATGAAATGCTGTGCTGAAGCTCAAACGAGTGCCCAAAGCCTCCTGGAGTCTCTGCCATAGTCGGTTGGTAAACTGAGTGCCTCGATCTGACACGATACAAGTCGGTACGCCATGTAGTCGCACGATCTCGTCAATATAGAGCTGAGCATACTGAGCGAAGCTGAAAGTGGTCTTCACTGGTAGGAAGTGAGCCGCTTACGTCAATCTATCCACGATCACCCAGATGGAGTCGTACCCTCGACTGGTCCTGGGTAGACCCACAACGAAGTCCATCGAAATCTGCTCCCATTTCCACTCTGGAATGGGTAATGGCTGTAGCTCTCCTGTGGGCCTCTGGTGCTCGGCCTTGACTTGCTGACAAGTCAGGCATCTCTAAACGAACTCCGCAATGTCCCTCTTCATCCCGTCCCACCAGTAGGTCTCTCTCATATCATGGTACATCTTGGTGGAACCGGGGTGGACACTATACACTGATCGGTGTGCCTCCTCAAGAATGTCGCACCGCAATCCATCAGCATCTGGTACGCACAGTCTAGATCCATAGCGTAAAATCCCCTGATCGTCAATCACGAACTCGGAAAATCTGCCATGTCCCATCTGTGCCATGATCTCTGAGCAACGGTCGTCTCTGCGCTGTGCCTCATATATATGGTCAAGCAACTATGGGCGTGCACGAACATGCGCGAGCTGTCCCCCTGTCTGAGTGAACTCGAAC
The DNA here is from genome assembly GCA_030015575.1 of Agapanthus africanus. Classification (NCBI taxonomy): domain Eukaryota; kingdom Viridiplantae; phylum Streptophyta; class Magnoliopsida; order Asparagales; family Amaryllidaceae; genus Agapanthus; species Agapanthus africanus. Next base: position 820,244,098 of record CM057338.1, on the reverse strand, counting down.
TCAACTCGGCTGTCGCATAACATCTGCCAATCTGCTGACGACTGCCTCTGCACTGCGCGCAAAAAGGATAGACTACCCCCGGGCCTCCTGCTCAAAGCATCCGCCACTACATTCGCCTTGCCTGGGTGATATAAGATCTCGCAGTCGTAGTCTTTCACCAACTCCATCCAACGACGCTGTCTGAGGTTCAGGTCTCGCTGCTGAAATATGTACTTTAAGCTCTTGTGATCAGTGAATATCTGACACGACTCGCTGTATAGGTAATGTCGCCAAATCTTCAGTGCAAAGACCACTGCAGCCATCTCCAAATCGTGAGTGGGGTAGTTCTGTTCATGCTTCTTCAACTGCCGAGAAGCATAAGCGATCACCCGGCCATGCTGCATCAATACGCATCCTAACCCCACTCGCGAAGCATCACAGTAGACCACAAATCCGCCTGATCCCGAAGGCAAAGATAATACCGGCGCCGTAGTCAAACAAGTCCGTAGCTGCTGAAAACTGCGCTCGCACTCCTCTGTCCAAACGAAAGGAACTCCCTTCCGGGTCAAACCGGTCAAAAGTGCAGCTATACGGGAGAAGTCCTGAACAAAACGCCTGTAGTAGTCTGCCAGGCCTAGAAAACTACGGATCTCAGTAACCGATGTAGGTCGAGGCCACTGCTGAACAGCCTCAATCTTCTTCGGGTCCACACAAATGCCGTCTCTCGTAACCACGTGACCCAAGAATCCGACGCTGTCCAGCCAGAATGCACACTTGGAGAACTTTGCGAACAGCTGGTGCTCCCTCAGAGTCTGTAACGTAATCCGCAAGTGCTGCTCGTGCTCCTCTCTGCTCCAGGAGTACACCAAGATATCGTCGATAAACACGATGATGAACAAGTCAAGATACGGCCTGAATGTACGGCTCATCAAATCCATGAATGCTGCTGGGGCGTTGGTGAGTCCGAACGACATCACCAAAAACTCATAGTGTCCATAGCGCGTGCGGAAAGCTGTCCTCGGTATATCCTCCTGTCGAACCCGCAGCTGATGGTATCCTGATCGCAAGTCGATCCTCGAAAAATACCCTGCACCCTGAAGCTGGTCGAACAAATCATCAATGCATGGCAACGGATATCTGTTCTGAACGGTAACTTTGTTCAGCTGGCGGTAGTCGATGCATAAGCGCAAACTTCCATCCTTCTTCTTGACAAACAGGACCGGAGCACCCCACGGAGAAACACTAGGTCGAATAAGCCCCTTATCTAACAAATCCTACAACTGATCCTTCAGCTCTCGAAGCTCTGCCGGGGCCATCCGATAAGGCGGTATAGAAATAGGCCCCGAGCCGGGAATCAAATCAATGCAGAACTCAACGTCGCGCTCAGGTGGTAGCCCAGGTAGCTCATCAGGGAAAACATCAGGGAACTCACAAATAACCGGGACCCGGTCCAACGGGACCTCTGCAGCTCGAGTATCACAAATATACGCTAAGAATCCCTGACATCCCTTCCGCAAGAGCTGACCAGCGCGAAGAGACGAAATTAAGCTGGGAAGGGTGACACTGCGGTCTCCCTGAATAACAAGGACTGGCTCTCCCGGAAAGCTAAATATGACTGCCTTCTCACGGCAGTCCACCGAAGCATAACAAGTGGCTAGCCAATCCATGCCCAGAAGCACATCAAAGTCCAACATATCGAGGAGAATCAAATCAACTGATGAATCCCTCTCCCCGACACGAACGGAACACAATCGAAATACAACACGAGCGACAAACGACTCGCCTACCGGAGTAACAACAATAAGCGGATGATCTAACGACGACGACTCACAGCCCAACATCGGTGCAAAGTGTGTAGAGACGTACGAATGTGTGGAACCTGGGTCAAATAACACCCGTGTGTCGAAAGAGCAAACTGGCAAGGTACCTGTCACAACGGCATTGGATGCCTGCGCATCCTGCGGTGTCAAAGCAAATACTCGGGCCTGTCCTCCACCGATAGCGGGCTGACCTCGACCTCGGCCTCTGCCTCCTCGTCCTCTCTGAACAGGACCGCCGCGTCCACGGCCTCTGGGTGCACCTAACTGGCGTGGAGCATCGCCTGTGGCAGGAAGTAGGGCTCTCTGTGGAGGGGGTGGCGATGGTGGTAGGGTCACATGCGGAACTGTCGCTGCTCCCTGTCGTCTCGCCGGACAGTCTCTGACAAGATGGTGCAAACTCACGCACCCAAAACACCCTGGCGACGGCTGCTGCCCCTGGGGATAAGAACCATATAACTGTCCCCGTCCAAATCCTCTGCCAGGCCTATCTCTCGGAAAGAATCTGGCGCGCTGCCTCTGAGACGGTACATCGGTGCGAATCCTCTTCGGCCCAGAAACGGCCGAAGTCTGTGATATGCGTGCCTCCATCCGCAATGCCGTATCCATAGCAGCTGAATAAGTGTCGTAGTGCTGGGCGCCAATAGCAAGATATAGCTGGGCATCAAGTCCCTGTACGAACCTCTTCACCATCTTCTCCTCGGTATCCACCAAATACTGAGCATATCGGGATAACTGTGTAAACTGGATGTCATACTCAGACACCGTCATCCCAGGTGTCTTGACTAAGGCCTCGAAGCTGCGAGCTCTGGCGTCATGAACGCTCTCTGGGAGGAAACGAGCTAGAAATACCGCTGTAAACTCGGCCCAAGTCATAGGCGGTAGACCTGCAGCTCGACCTCTCAAGACTGACTCCCACCATGTCTGCGCGAGACCCTCTAGTCGGAAACTCGCAAGCTCTACCCATCGATCATCCGAACATCTCAGCGAACGGCAGATCCTGGCTAAACTGTCAAGGAACGTCTGTGGGTCCTCCGCTGCCTCGGTGCCAGTGAATACTGGAGGTCTCAGCCTCATGAAATCCTGTAGCGAAACCGGAATGGCCACGGTGGTAGTAGTAGGAGCAGGTATCATGGTCGTCTGTGATGTAGTAGGTACGTCATCCGGCCTCGGTGTACGACTGGCTGCAACTAGGGATCCTACCATCTGACGTAGCTCCTGCATGCCTCCCATCATCTGTCGCAACTCCTCCATACCAGTCTCGAGCCTATCCATACGGCCTGGGGAAGGTGGATCGGTCTGTCCCTGCGGCATAGGCATACCACCCTGCTCAGTCCTAGTCTCGGACGAGCCAGCTCGAATCTCATCTCGGGCGGCAGCCCTCTGTGCCCTCGTAGCCTTCGGCGGCATAGTGGCTGTCACAGGAAAACGGATAGTAAGAACAGTGCAATAGGATCATAGGATACACGGAATTGAAGAAGAAATTTTCAAGCAAGTATATCCTAAAGTCACTTAGGCGGAGTACCGTATCGCAAGTATGCCGCGGACATACACACGCTACGTTACCCTACTTAAGTCACTTACTCCATCTACCAAGGGTCATCCTACACTCAAAAAGGTAAAACCTATCGCTCTGATACCAACTTTGTTACGACCCGCAGGGTACGGAACGTGACTGGCACTTAGGTTACGAAACGTCTCAAGACGTCCGTAAAATAAGTAAGCCAAAACCCAGAAACCAAAACCAAATAAGCAAAAGAGTGAAGAAAACCCAATCAATTGAAAGCGAGTTTATCAATAAGTCATGTAAAACCCTTTTTAAAAACAGTACCAATTTTTCCGAAAATTTCGGCAGAGTCTCCTTTGTAAATACTGGCCCCCAAAATGGGTACAACAAGAATATATATAAATCCAACAAATAAGGCATCCCCAAGCGGGAGCTAGCTCTTCGCCACAAGGCGGTCATAAATCCCACGCAAAATAAAGCAACAACATGCGAAATAATCATAATGAAGCATAAGAAAAGCAGCATGTCGACTCAAGTGAGTTCGACCCCAAAATACAGTATAAAAAGTCCACAAATCTCACAGTCTTATCTCTAGGTCAATATACAACAATACTGGTAGATACAGTAGATGGAGTACACTAGATACAAGAATATACAAGGTGGTACAAAAATAATGATATAACCCACCTAAGAGCAAAACCTCGAGTCCAGGCAAAGGAGGCAAAAGAACAAGTGCGCCCGCCGCTACTGTACTGACGGAGCGGACCTGCAAAAGGCTGTGGCACAACGGGGGTGAGTTGCCAACTCGTGAGTAATAAATAACATCTACAAAGGCTATCGTATGCATGCACACAAGCATCCTAGCATCTAAAATACAGGTATGACTGGATGCACTAGCAGGTGTGTATACAACATCAGTGTACTAATATGTATGCAACATGAATATCTGAGGTCTCAATAGGTATATATAAGAAACATTTTATCTCTTTTTGTTTTTGAAACTCTTTTAAAATGCCAGCATAATACTCATTGAATCGACAACAATCTGTGTTCAGCAACGACACCTAAAAACTGTCTCAAATCTCATAAATCCATGTCATAGTGTCTCTGGCCTCAGCCATCCGGCTGACCCATCTCAATATCAATATCACATCCTCTCGCGGCCCCGGTCGGTATCCTCTGGATATCCGCCGTGCCCAATGAAGTCACCGGTAGGTAATCCGTCCCCTGCCAGGCTCATCGTCAGCACCACGAGCTTCTTGCCCCGGGGTACCCTACCGGGCCCACCATGTACCCGAGACGGTTCATCCAACTCCTCGAAACGGGTCTCGAAAACCACAGCAAACCCATGGTGGACGACACTTACATCACTAGAAAACCGCAATTTACATATTTTTAAAAAAAATATAATAAGTTTAGAAATTTTGCGGCTTTTCCCCGAAATCCAAAAATATCATAAAATCTCAAGAAATCCTCATAAGTGCATATGTCAATGATAATGAATGCATATGGTATCAATAATCAAGTTGCGATGTGTGATTAATAGATTAGACATGAACAAATAATATGATGAAGTACATGCACATGAATAGCAATCCTACGATTTCATTTTTAGGAATTAAAGGCAATAGCACAAGTTTAAGTATCAATTAGTAAAAGGTTTCAATTTAAAGGTTATCTAGTGTGGTGGCATGGCAATTACCAGGGTGTGTGTGTAAACATGAATAGTGCTCGTGCTGCATATAAAAACCCTGGCAATGGTGCAGGTGTCCTATAACATGGTTTCGTATATGTATGTCAATATAGGGCATGAATGTAGCAAATAATCATACAAGTATTACACCCCTAATTACTAACATTACTAAAAATCTTTTAGGTTACTAAAACTATCGGGCGGCTTGCGCCATCCAACGATAGTCCCCCGTAGATGTTACATCTACTCACCGGAATCCCTAGCTAGCTGTGTCCAATCACCGCTTTCCCCTTTCGTGCCGCGTCTGACGTCTCCGCGACCGAACCTGGAATTTACATCAATACCAAACATAAGGTTACATATCAAGAATGACGCAAAACCCAAACGAAAATACTAATGTTCACTAGCTAGGTACAACGTGCACAAGGTGCGCGGAACACACGCGAAAATCGCAAAAACTGCAAAAATCGCCGATTTGGTCGCCCGGCAAAACTAAAACCCGACTACTCAAAAATCCGCACACACGCATCCTAAATGTCATAGGATACGCTAATATGTCATCAAGACATCGCAATTAATTCATCACAACATTTTAGTAAAAACTAGTAAGCTAGAAAAGCAATTTGGTGCAAACATCGACAATAGCGACAAAGTTATCACGGTCCAACACAACCATCCAATCCACACAACTAGTTAGCCACCAAAAACACAATTTTAACTTATTTACCATGCTACAAAACCCACATTCCATACACAACCTCTTCTTGATTTTGGTAATTTGCAAACTTAATGAAAATTTCACACAAGTTTAACATAGATTAGCTTAATATGAAGCCACTTAAGCAAAGTAACCATATAGATTGGTTAAGTAACAACTAGATTAATTAAAGAAAATTTAATTAACTAACATGGCTTCAAGAATCCTAGTTTAATTTTCAACCATAACCTTAAAAAAAACTAGATTAGAACTAACACTAAATTAACACTACAACAATTTAACTTAAGAAACTAAATCAAAAGAATTTAATTAGCAAGAAATTATACCTCAACTAGAGATCTAGCAAGAATAATTTGCCTCCAAAGATGCCATTTTTCTCCAAGATTTAAACCAATTTGGGCTTGAAAAGAGATAGAATAAGGTTTTGTATTGAATTTGTGAAGAAAATTAGGGATTTCGGTGGATTTTTTTGATGAAATTGGAGCAAAAGGAGATGGGGGAAAATGGGGACCTGCAAAAATCTGAGGCTCGGCCAGGGAAAAGGAGGGAGGGGAAAGTGAGGAATTGGAGTTGGAAAAACTAAAGTCAAAGCTCTCACATGCACTCAAAACCCATACCTACATTACTATATTTTAATCCTAACCAAAACAATTCATTCACAAAAGATAAAGTCAAAGTGAGGCAATCAAAATTCTGGACCTGATCATGGTGGGGCCGGCCTAGGGCTGAGGGAAGAGAGAGAGTGGTTTACAAAAGAAGTTTTATGCAAAAAGACCCCCTACAAGTCCAAAATTGCAAGTTTTAGCTTAAAATTCAATAAATTTCGTTTTCTATAATAAAATTTAGCTAAAAATAAAAATAAAATACTAAAAATTTATGTTACAACTAGATTTTAATTAACATAATTTTAAGGATTAAAATTAGCCCGGAAAAATTTGTATTTATCGCTAATTTAATGTATTTTCTTACCGGCTTAAAATAATATTAAAAAATTGAAAAATAGGGAAAAAATTTTAAACGACCAGAATTTCATAAGTAACTCATTAGCTACTAAAAACAAGAAATTACCTATCCATTTTAGGTATAATTAGCCCTAAACTGCAAAATAACAAAAAGGACGGTTTTCGGAAAAATACCGAATTTTCACCGATTTCCAGGAAAACACCAAAACGACTTTTCAAGACGTTACACCAAATGACACTGGATTCTAGTGAAACTGGTATCATTGGAAAGATGGAACAGTTTTCTATGCAGTGGTAATTGACTCCGCACACTATACAATTAAAATTTAAGGTTTCAGGGGTACAAATGCAGGTCAAGGGGTAAGTTCCGGCATTGGACTGCGGTCCAAAGTCAGGTAAGTTCTTTGTTTTCAATATCCAGAGGATGTATCTAATAGTAAAGCTATTGGCGGGTTAAATATTATGCAGTGCCCTTCGCAACGAGCCCAAGCACGCTGTGATTGGATTTTTCTATAATTAATTATGAATTTAACGGTGTCAACTGTTCGGTAATTTGTAAGTTTCGGTATTATGGTTAGGGCGTCACTTATGTGTGGACATGGCATCGATTTGCCACCAAATTTCTACAGAGTGTTTCTTAACAGTTTTAGGGTATAAATATCCTAAGTTTTTCCATTTTAAGATATGTTTTGATCTAGGACTTTATATCGATCGATCTTGATTATGCATATCGGTGTATATAGTCTAATTAAGCATTCATTTTGATTCGTAAAGTAGTAGCATGTAAGCAAGTAAGGAGTTCACTTGCCTTCGGCCCCTTGATATAGAAACAACGCCGCTTTCAGACTTCGTCTCGACACCCGAGATGATGCGATGCTAGATACAGGCGTGGCGCGGGCGCGGTGCGTGGAGATCCGGTACTGGGCACGGTAGCGACGCGGGCGTGATACGGTAGTGGGCGTGGTCCTGACTCGGTGCGTGGCAAGGCATGACATGGCACTAGGCACGGTCTTGACTCAGTGCGTAGTCCAGAAGAGACACGGCGCGTGCACTGGATCGAGCACAGTATGGCACAGAGGCTGGCACGACGTGCACGGGAAGTGGGTACGGGGCGCGACACGTGAGTGGGTCCGATGGTGGCGTGGTGCCGGGTACGGAGCGCAACACGTCTGGGTACGCGGTGGCACGAGGGCGGGTGTAACATTTCAGAAAATATAAAATATTACTTTTGGAATTTAATATTAAAATAATATTTTTCCCGAAAACCGCCCGATTTGCGAAATTGGGGTTTTCGAAAAAGGGTATAAATATATACCAATAATTGTGAAATAAATGGAAATTAAAATTATTTATTCATTTAAATATGTAATTAAAGGGTTTGGCATTTTTAAAATTTATTATATGCAGTTTTGATAAAAACCCGATTAGTGCACTGCTAATCGCGATTAAGCCAAATCCGCGTTTTTACAGTTTCCATGGTTAGTGCACCATGACATGTTTCATTTTGTTACATGTTTCATTTCATTTGGACTATATATTATGGTTTATTAGTGGAGAGAAAAGAAAAAGAAAAGAAAAAGGTGTCATGATGAGTGAGGAGAGAGAAAGGGGACATAATGATGATATGGAAGGGGAGTGGGTAAGAATTATAGTGAGAGAGAAGGGGGGCTGCTGCCTTAGCCATTTTTCTCCCATCATTTTCTTTCCCTCTTCATCTCCCTCAACTCCACATCCCTCCACCTTCTACCCTCTTGATCCACCCCAAAAACCTTGCTAAAACCCTACACCCTTTCACAAAAAATGATCACCTCCTCACCCTCATCGCTATGAACCAAGAAAAGTCAGATTTTGACAACTTTGGGACTTCTAGGGTTTTCTTAAGAGACATCCATGAGGTATATCTCTTACCATGTTAGTTTAGATTGAAGTCCTAGCTTTTAGTTTAACTTAGAACTCGTTAGTGGTGATTTGTGGAGATTAGAAAACCCTAGTGAGGGTTTGAGTGAAATTGTTGCTTGATGATGTTTGAGTGGCTGTGGAGGGGCTGTATAATACCTGAGAATGAGTATGGGAAACAAAAATACGGATTTAGGATTTGAGTTCATGTCGGTTTTGTGGGAATAAATGGTGTGCAGGAAAATCTGGAGCAACCCGGAGGATTTTTGAGAGTAGCAAACAACTCTAGGGGTCAAATTAGGGTATTAGGAAGCCACCTTGACGAGACGGACCCAACCTGAGCAAGGGGACCAGAGGAGGCCAGTTTTTTTGGTGATGTGGCCGGCCACATGGTGACATGTGGTGTCGGGGTTGGTCCAGTAGCTCAAATACATGATATACATCACCCTGGACTTGTTTTCTTGGCTTAATTTGACCTGAGTCAAAATCTGGGAGCAGTTTAGTGTGGTTTTTGGCTATGTTTCCGTATTTTGAAATGTTTAGTTTTGATATTTGGATTTTTATTTGGTTGTCGCATGTTTGTACATCGACAACAAGAGTTGTTTGGTTGATTTTGTACGCGTATGCTATAGGTTCTAACCTACAAGCAAGGCGCGTGCCGTTTTGGATTTCAGAATTTGATTTTAATAGCGTTGCGATGTGTGTGTTATTGTAGGTACCTTCGCGTGGATTCCGAGGCGACGGAGCGTGGCGTCATCGACTTCGGCAAGCGAAGACCAAGGTGAGTAGATCTATATCTACCGGGGAAGTCGGGTGGATGGCGTATAGCACCCCCGCAAACTTTTGGTGGAAAACAGATTTATAGAATATGGTTAGGAAACCAAGATTAGAAAATTCGGGTTAGAATGAGATAGTTAGTGATACTATATTAGAAACTAGAGGATAGTTAGAAGCGATATGTTACTACTGTCGTAGGATGACGTTTAGTGATATTACCGCTTAGGGTACTGTAGGACTAGATAGTCAATGTAGATGCGTCATCCGAACCATACCTTTTTCTAAACCAAAGAATCGTATGTATATTTTAAATGTATATCTTGAGGGATGTTACGGATTTTCAAATGATATCTTTTCCTTAAAAACACCGTAACCCCTGTTTTCAAAACTACGATTCACTTCTTTAAAAAATCTGATTGTATAGTTCGGGTGTGTTTGTTAGATTAGATACTTTTACTTAGTAGATATATCATGTTTATGTAAACTCGACATGATATGAGACATAAATGCGATGAAAGAATATAAGACGGATTTGATGATATGATGAGATGATGATATGATGATATGATGGTATACGGATGCGAGTCGATCGAAATGAATTATACCCTGCCGGTCCCCTGATATGAGATTATTGCAGATGTGACCTGGGACATAGGTATATAGGGTTATATATATAGAATGTTGTGAATCATGGATGATAGGCCGTATGTGATATTAGGCCGTACCCTCATTTGTCGTATAGGATGATAGGATCCCTTTTAGTATAATGCCACCGCACGATGATATTCCGTGCGTGATGAGTTTGACTTGATGATTGATCCTTACCCTTGACTAGAGCTTGCCGTACGATGGATTATACCGTACGCGATGTCATTGGGCTAGATGCCGATTGATAGATTCACCGACTCGGACATATGATAGTTAGGTATACCTTATAGCGGTTAGCTGATGATTTACCTTGTGCTGCATTCATGATATTATTATTGCATCGCATATACCTGTGATAGTACACCTGCACCATTATCGATGATGCGTATGTTACACGTACACATATTTGCCGGCTCACACACTTCATCATCGATAATTGCCATGTCACTACACAGTAGGGTTGCTGCATCATGACATATATATTGATACACCCATACTTGTGCACATACACATTGTATATTCATATTTGTGCACACATACATTGGTACATCTATACTTGTGCATATACATATTGTACCTACATAGATAACTGGTTTTATTGTAAAATTGGGAACCGCATGTTATATTCTAAAAAGTGGAATCATTTTAAAAGAGCGGTTTTCACTTATTATGTCATATCACTATTCCGCGTTGCATGATACACGATATGCTTACATTCCTACTATATGTCGCACACATCATGCTCTATTATTGTACGCATTGAGATATGCTGTTTTCATGAGATTTCTGGATTTGAGAACCGTAGACATTTTAAAAGAGATTATGTGTTGTTTCAAAAACCCGGTTTCTCTTCATATGATATTTCAGTGCGTCCACCATGTGTTTTCTCGGTTCTGAGAGTGGCATGTGAAACCCGATTCGAGGAGTGGACAAGGCCGATTGCGGGTACATGGTGGACCCGATATGGTACCCCGAGGTGTGAACGGATCTGCTGTGTAGCTAGATGGTGAGCCTGGCAGAGAGACCACTACCTACCGGTGATAGTATTTGGGCTCAACGGATATCCGGAGGATACCGACCGGAGTCGAAAGATGATATGGGCCGATTCCGGACTGACGGAGCCCATGGGCCGATCCGGACTGACGGAGCCCGATATATGAGGATTTACGTGCCGATGCTGGGCACTGTTTTCATGATGTTTTCGAGTGTCGATGCTAGGCACTCAGGTTCCATGATTTTGATGTATCGGGAGGGACACCGTTGATATCTATATCCTCATACTTTCATGCACACTCTTTTGTGATATTTACATGCATACAGACATTGATTATGGATGGACTAGATCCCCATGCATACATACCTTGACTATGATTGGACGAGATCTACGTACATACATTGATTATATGGTTGGTTGATATCCACATGATGATTGACACATAGATATTGACTACCTTGTTGGCACATATACGACCCGGTCACCATAGATATCATAGTATTACCTTTTGATATAGTTGACCTAGGAGTCGTTGTTTATTCGATTTCTACTTGTAGATAATTTCTATTCACAAGTTGGCAACTCACCCTCGTTGTGCCACAGTTCTTGCAGGTTGACCGCTTGGATCAGTAGCGGCATCGCTGTCACACAGCTTCATTTGGGTGTTTTGCAGTGGTAGGTGGGACATTTGTATCGTACCCACTCTTGTATTACATTTCATATTGTATCTAATTAACTCCATCAATCAATCAAAATTAGTGGTTTGTATAAGTAATGAGACTTAGTGGGATATTGGTTGCGAGACTTAGAGCGAGGGGTTTTCCGCTACTTGTGATTTTTATGTCTTGCTTTTCTTTTATTCTTTTGTGGTGAACTTCGCCGTTGGGCGTCGTATACTCATTTTTATTATCTTGCGTGGTTGTGATCCGCCGGTTGGCGAAGAGCTAGCTCCCGCTTAGGGATGCCATTATTCTTATTATGTATTTGTGGTTTTGGATCAAAATATACAAAGGAGGTGCTGCCAAAATTTTTGAAAGACGAAACATATTTTCAAACTAGTAAATTTCACTTGCATCATTCATATTCTTTTTCCTATGCATTAAGAAAACTGGATTTCATGTACCTTTATTTCAAAACCTCACCTCCTTTATTTTTCTAAAAGGTTTAGATTTCTGGGTTTCAGCTTACTAGAATTCCGTTACGCCTATAGACGTTGCGTGATTCAAGTGCTGGTCACGAGCTAATATTTCAGGTCATGAAAGCGGGCACAGGACGCGACATGAGACTCGTGTGCGATACGTGTTGCGACGGACGTGTACGATATTGCGACGGAGACTGCGTTGGTGACGGTGACTGCCACAGAGACCGAGGCCATGTCTTGGACGGCAACTGCGGCGACTGGAACAGTGGGGATCGCAACAAATGTACGTGTTCGACAAAATGTCAGGCATTGCTTTTGGCGTCGATTGACGTTGTGGAGGGTGCGATGGTGGCATAACTTGGCTGCAGTGAGCAGAGGAGAGCTCGTCGGTCGTGGTTGCAGTAGACGGGGGTGACGACAGTGACGGCAACGACACAGCATAGCACGGGCTAGAGTTTGGCTTGGGCTTGGGATTAGGCACTGGTGTTGGTGCGGCGGAGCACGAGGCATCAATGTGGTGGCTGTTGGTCAGAGGCGGCGATAACAAGGGCTCAGGCGGCGTCTGCAAGTTGGTCGGAGTCATGGTGGTTGGAGGACGGGGTGTGGAGTTGTGGGTGTTAGTGAGCTGCGTCGGAGGCTCGTCATCGAGAGAAAGCAGTGGCGGCATGAGGTGGTAGCGGTTGGTATTGTTGTCAGCGGTAGGGGTGCAGAAGTGATGGTGCACGAAGAGGAAATAATGGTTGGCTCGTGGGGGCTTAGTGGAGGCCGGTGCAGTGGGCACGGCGTCGGCTTGGGAAGTGGTCATCGTAGATGTGTGGCGTCGGCGGTGAAAGAACTAGAGGAGTGCTTGGAGGAAGTGGGGAGGTCGCGGTAATATGAGCTCGAGGGGTTGCGGTGGTCGCAGCTCGTCGCCGATGGTGGAGTTGGTGGAGGCGACGAGGGGTTCATCGTCGATGGGTAGCCGCGGTGGTGGTGTTGTGCAGAGGAGGAGATGGGGCTCAGTGGTTTTTATTTGTTCGGAGAAAGGAGAAGGTGGCGGACGTGGTGGGAGCTCGTAGCGGTGTTGGGAAGCTCATCGATGGTGAGGGTGGTCGCGACGACCGTGAGGGTGGCTCCGGTGAGGTGTGAGGGAGAGAGAGGAAGAGTGAGAGAGAGTGAGCGAGATTGAGAGTGAGGGAATGAGAATGAGAGAGGGGGTCAGTTGTGAGGACGTGTAATGAGGGGAGCGGGTCGTGGGGTTCGTTGCGAGGGAGAGGAGCGTGGGTCGTGTGGGAAAGACGTTAGGGCGAGTACGTGAGATGAGGAGGTAGAAAAAAGGAGCACGAGAAGGAGAAGAGGCTGGGAAAACGATTATGTTAGGTAAAAGAATTAATTATAATATATATAATAAAGAGAGGAGAGAGGCTGTGTGAGGCTGTGAATATATTTAGAAAAATATATAAATCTCGTATATATATTCTAAATAGTTTATAGTTTATATAATAAGAATATTTTATTAAATATATTTGAGTTTTACAGCTAATAGAAAAATACTCCAAAATATGCCCGGATTGGGTCTAAAATTATGGTTTGAAAATACGGATAATATACGTGTCAACCAAAACCAAAAACGATATTCAGTTAAAGAAAATGCATACTCCCAAGAGCGGATACACGCAGTATGCACGCAGTGATCCAAACGAGTCCGTTTCACTAAACGGGACGAGAACACGATGTACGGAAGTACCCATAGGGTCTGGGGTAGAAAGAAAGAATTAGGAAAAATATAAAAAGGGGATATGGTTTAATTAGGGTAAAAGTTTAGAAGTTAGGTTTTTAAAAAAAATATAGGAAATTATATAGGAAAATCTGGGGGGGAAATATTTGGAAATTATTGAGTAAAATACGGTTATGGTATATCGGAACCGGGTATTACAGCTCGTCTCCTTCAACTGGTCGGGTGAGCAGCGGCGTCGTCGTAAGGTGCCTCTTTAATTGGTCAAAGGCAGTCTGGCACTCTTCTGACCACTCGAACCTCGGGATCTTCGTTAGAGCTTTGAAGAATGGGAGGCACTTCTCCCCAGATCTCGACATGAAACGGTCCAGAGCGGCCACCCGCCCTGTTAGCCGCATGATCTCGACATTGGTTCTGGACGCGGTCATGTTGAGGATGGATTCGATTTTTTCTGGGTTAGCTTCGATTCCACAGTGGGTGACCATGAAACCGAGGAACTTTCCCCAAGTGACGCCGAATGCACACTTTGCGGGATTCAGCTTCATCTTGAACTTGCGGAGTACTCTGAAGGACTCGTCCAGGTCCTTAGCGTGGTCGGTCGACAAGATTGATTTGACGAGCATATCGTCGACATAAACTTCCATGTTCCTACCGATCTGTGGCTTGAACATGCGGTTGACCAATTGTTGGTACGCAGCTCCGGCGTTCTTGCAGCAGTATACCCCCGGTCCGTTGTGAATGCGGTAAGATTTTCATCTGCCGGATTCATACGGATCTGATTATAGCCGGAGAAGGCATCCATGAAGCTCAATAGCTCGTGGCCAGCCGAGCTGTCGACGAGCTGATCTATCTTCGGGAGGGGATAGTTGTCTTTGGGGCAGGCCTTATTGAGGTCGGTGAAGTCGACGCACATGCGCCACTTCCCGCTTGACTTCTTGACCGGAACTATGTTCGCCAGCCACTCCGAATAGGGTACATTCCGAATGAAGTTGGTGGTGAGGAGCCGATCCACCTCGTCTTCGATAGCCTTCTGTTTGACCGAGGCGAAACTTCGCTTTTTCTGCCTGACGGGTCGGGCCGTAGGATCAACCCCAAGCTTGTGAGATATGATTTTGGGGTCAATCCTAGGCATGTCAGCAGGCGCCTAGGCGAAAACGTCGGAGTTGTTCCTGAGGAAATTGACCAGGTCATCTCACTGAGTTCCTGTCAGAAGCGATCCGATCTGGACGATCTTTTCGTCGTTCCCTTCTACTAGGGTGATCTCTGTCTGCGGTTTGACCGGGGTTCCTCGGAAATCTTTTTGCTCGTCTCGAGTGTCCAGAGAACCCCTGATGTTGCCTTCACCCTCGACATCGTCGGCTGGCTGCTCGGACGAAGATGTTGCGGTGAAGCATACCTTTGCAGTTTTCTGGTCTCCATAGACCCGACCTATCCTGCCTTGATCGAGAGGTAACTTCATCGCCAGGTGGTAGATCGATATCTAGGCCCGGAGGGAGTTCAGCGTTGGGCGGCCGAGGAGGATGTTGTAGGCCGATAAGATTCTCGCTATGATGAATTCCACGGGCAATGTTCGCGTGCGGCCGGCCTCCCCGACGTTAAACTGCAGAGTGACTACCCCCTCCACCGGGATGGAGTGGTTAATGAACCCTAAAAGGACATAGGAGGTCGTCCTTAGGTCAGCTGGGGTGAGCCCCATGCGCAGAAACACTCGTAGAAGAGAATGTCCGCGAGCTACCCGAGTTGACCAGTATCCTGTGCACCTCATATTGGTGGACTCGAGCCGTGATCACCAGAGGGTCGTTGTGGGGTAGAGATATGCCGTGGAAGTCCCCGTCGTCAAAAATGATCGACCCGTTATCCCTGGCCTTCTTTTTCGGGCGGCTGTCGGCCTCCGCTGTCGGCGTGGGGTGCCGAGTCTCGTGGGTACTCGACGGACCCCCTGCTGACATGACCATGATTCTTGATAAGCATCGGTTCCTTTCGGCGAGGTCCATTAGGCCTCTTGGCGAGGTCATTTTTGAGCTGCCGTGGCGAGTCACGCGTGCGCGACCCCGTCGAGGGAGGGGGTGCCGGTCGTGCCTGGGAGCAGGCGAGCTGACCGCCACCGCCTCGGGAGGGACAGGGGTGCGACGAGACTCGGGGCGAAGCTTTCGAACGTGAGACCTCGAAGTCAAATAGGTCGGCCCGAGGGACCTGCGACTGTTGGACACGGCGAGGTGGCGGTAGGAAGTGCCGACGTTGACGAGTCCTCTCTCCCTCTGTAGGGGTCCCGTTCCCGAGGTGGGGGAGCGGCGACCTGGGGAGCTTGCCCCGCCGTTTGGAGAAGGACGAGCACGTCCACGACGGACGCGAGTCGATCTATCCGGACGACTAGGGCGTTGATGGCGTTCGAAGGAAGAGATTCACCCGTGCCTCCGTTAGTGCTTGAATCGTCGTGATGACCGCTCGCCATTGGGTTAAGATCGGAAAATGAACTTTTTTGTTTTTGTGGAGTCAAGTGTTCCCACAGACGGCGCCAGCTGACGCGTGTCAGATCGCGTCAAGATGTTACCTTCCGTTGATCTGCTGATGGCGGCGTTAGACGGCTGAGATTGGACCATGAGGCTGGCTCCTGAAGCGTGTGAATCTCAATGAGTTTGAGGTTGTTTGGGCCGAGCTACCTGCAAGGAAGTCCTCCAGTGGTTGTACCACCGAGGACCATCCGACGGTGAAGTTAAAGAGGAAATCGAGCAGAGTAACAGCTTAGTGGAGTAAAAATTGTTTACTTGAACCGTCTGAAGGAGGGGTTTATATAGTAGTGGCAGCAGGCAGGCAGGCGCGAGAATCACGCCGGCCGTTACGCTCCCGAAGTTACGCCCGCATGATGGGCGGGATCCCGCATTAATGGCGAGACAGACTCGTTAATGAAGGATCGTGATGTCATGGAACGTGGGATGTGGCCAGCGGATATCTCGCGTATGGCGAGATTCGCGGGATGGCGGTTGTGCCTGTGAGTGGTGTCGTTGGTCGGTCGATGAGACCGAGGAAGATGACCTCGGCGGGAGAGCTCGCGGACGAGCGGAAGAGCCGAGGTATCTTAGTTCTGCGGTAGTCCGGAGACGAGCTGAGAGGGCCGAGGAGGCCAATTGTACAGGGGGCTCGGAGGTGAGCCAGCGTTTGTGCGTGGGACGAGCACAGGAGTGGCCTGGTCGGCCACCGTAGGTTCTTTCTTGTGAGCTTCGGAACACGTCATCAGCCACATGTCATAATATGGGAGATCACCGATGTCGAGCAGGTTTGCTGAGGATCCGTTGAAAGAGGCTTTGATGTAGGTATATGCTGTACTCCATGGTGGCTGGTATGAGGCCACGTGAGCTGCAGCTCCGGGGCCACAAGCTGGCGGTCACGTGGATGGTGTTGTCGTCACATGACGCGCAGTTACTACCTGGCCTGTGGTGATACCGGTAATGGGCCACGTCTCTGGAAAAAGGTTTCAGTCGTTTAGTGTTGATCGGGCCAGACCTTTGCCACATGACTTTGGAGGGGTTTTTTTGTGATGTGGGCGTTTCCTTGGATGGAGTTGATGTCCAAGTTGATTGGACGCATGCACATCATGTGTTATCCAGATAAATCTGGAGCTTACTAGATTGATGGGCATCGAATCCGAAACATTCGATCGCATGGTAAGAACATTCTGCATCTATCGAGTAATCTCCAATTCTCTCCGTCCCTTTTTACTTGTCATTTTAGCGAGAAAAAAATGTCCCACTTTACTTGACGTTTTTGGAATGACAAGAAAATCAAGATATCAATAAATAATACAAAACCAAAAATAGCCTAAAAAATCAATTGCTGATATTAAAAAAGCGATAATGTTTTTCTTAATAGTTGAGGGCAGAAATTATATGATTTTTTTAGTGGTAATGTGGCGGTAGATTAATTGCTGATATTAAGAAAGTAATAACGATTTCGTTAATCGGTGTGCATTTCTTTAAAATGACAAGTAAAAAGGGATGAAAGGAGTAAATTATAGGAATCAATCGGGATTAAGTTGAACTTGTGTGGATCTACGGGCTTCAAATCCCAATTTATTACTTTGAAATCCAATTTCACAGGGATATATTGTTTGAGTTTTGTAAAAGAAATTCTCCTTATATCTTACTTTCTTATGCTAAATCTATTTAATAAATTTGTTGGCACCTGAGAATTCTTTGTTTTGATAAACTAATCAAATGTGTCCTCTTCTAACTGTAGCTGCCCTCCCTCCTTCCACACATACACATATTTGTGTTTGTGAATGGGTGCACATGGCCCACATTCATATATGTAAATGTAAATGTGTGGGTGCACGACGGAGAACAATGAGGGATAAAGGCGATAGGGGGAAATTCCTCCTATGGAGACGGTCAGAAATTAACCCTCCATTTTCTCGAGGATCCACATCCATCATACATCATCATCATTTAAGATGCAGATACATCAAATTTAATAACTCTTAACACACTTTTATTGTTAATTTAGTGAGTACAAATCCAACGGTTTTTCGAAAATACATCGGTTTTAGTTTTTTAACATCAATAAATCGACGGTGTATGAATTTTAGAATCACATGAAATTTATTATAACTAGACGATGAAGATTAAAGTAGACGGTGCCGGTTGCTAGAAAAAAAAATTGAAGGGTGTACTTTTTTCGACATTACAGAAGGATTTATCTCCTAAGGCCTTTTGTTCACCATAGAAAACTGTATTTTAATAGCTCTCATTCGTTATCTGTTTTGCTATATATCGGTACTATTAATCAATATCTGCTCAGTAATTATACTTTACAGGTATTCGTGATACAACACTGAAAACATACTCAAAATCACGGATATAACATTTGGGAGCCGACATTGCAAGCAGACCAGAGAACCGACCGGTATCCCAAGAGCTCTTTTTGAAATAATACATGTGTACACATTTTTTATACAAATGGTCCAGCACACAAGTGTGCACATGCCATGGACCATGGTGGGCTGCCTTGGCATCATGAATTGAGCAAGTGGGCATGCGTGGTGTGATGGGCATTGATTGGTGCAATAAATGCAAAAACGTGCTGATGTGAGTTAAAGCACCTAGTTTCCTCCAAATCTCTGCATACAAACCAGATTATTGTAGACCTAACAAACAGCATCAGAGTAATGTTGGAGAGTACACAATACCACACTACAAACGAGCCCCTCTCCTCGGATTTCACCCGGCCACACTCCCTCTAAAACCGGCGACCTCGGCCCCCCATGCTCCAATGGGCTCCATCTTTTTACAGAGCCTCCCTTGTTACTATGTAGGCTTGTTTTTATTGTTTGTTTAAATTTTTTTTGAGCCTATAAATAGCAGATCAATGGCTAGAGAGAGGGATACCATGTATATACTCTATTCATAGTTTTGTTTTAGTTAGTTTTTGGTTTAGCTTGAGGGTGGGTGATCTTTATTTGGTTTCTTTTTCTTCTTCCCTCTTGAAGCTCTCTTTGGAAAGCTTCATTAAGGAGGTTGAACAAACTACCATAATCTTTTATCTCAATTCTTCAAGTGCTTAATATATTGTTGCTTTCTTTTACTTGCTTATTTTCCTTACTTTCTTTTCTTTGCTTAACTAATCTTTCATTTTGGTTGTGGTATGGGTGAGGAAGTGAGATGAAAGGTTTTGCCTCCTCCACCTCTTGATTATTTTTAAAATGCTTAACTTATGATTCTAACTTAAATATTGTTAATGTATTGATATGATACGGTATTTTGACACATGGTTACATGTAACCTCCCTATATACCGTATTCATTCTCTTTCCTCATTTCCAATATTTAAGGTAAAATCTATTTAGTTTTAAGTTCGCTAAGCTTGGATATCGTATCTTGTGATTAAGGACTTGACAAATCTCTTAATTTCATATACGATATACCATCACAACTTTTTAGCAAACTCAACACTAATATCATTTGCTCTCACTAACCACTTTGTGTTTTTGTTGTTGCGGTATACTTACTAACCCTTGTGCTTAGTGTTGATGTTGGGTCACGGCAGCGTCCCGGCCGTCGAAACGCGGCCAAATGTGGAACAAAAATTTACGAAACCGGCGCTACCGTTACCTGATTTCCGGATCGACCTTAAACCCTATACTAGCGAACTAACTGTTAGTGTATATGCCCTAGAGGCCATTACTGTATCATACTAGTTTGTATATTACTTGATGGAAGCTTGGGATATTCATCTTGTATAAACAATCTTGCTCAATATAGTAGTATGCTACTTGGTTTGTTTCTACTTCAATGTGTACTTGTGTTTATTTCAGTATATCACTTATACGCATTAGTGGATCCCTTAGGATCTTTGCTTGATTACCAGCGTTGTGATGGCAGTCACACTAGTGGGGGCTGGGTAATCTATAAGCACATCCTTATACAGGTCCCTAGTTGCAGGACTATCGAGACAGGGCATCGATACTCCGGAGTAGACTAGCGTATGCGCTTCTCATCCCAGTGTGGGAGATGGTCTGTCCCACAGCCATCAGTACGTCGTACTGGAGATAGTATACGGGTGCTCGTTGGGTTACGAGTACACTGGACAGGACTCGTCGGGAACTGACAGGTTGGTATTATACCTATCGTCAGTTATCAGTTCCCAGGTGACATGAGTACAGCTTAGTCCGCTGACTTGACACTGGCACTTCGCCTCGAGTGTGTTCCCACTGCACTTTGATCACTACCCTACCACGGCTCAAAGGAGTCGTGCAAACAGGTGGTGGTTGGGTGCAGTCCCGAAGCACTTGGAGGCAGTGACGGTTAGACATGATTCGTCTCTCCCGGTATTGGGGGTTGACATCGCGCTGTGTCTAGGAGAGCCATTACACGAGTAGTCCCTGGCCAGGGCAAGCGAGATATACTGGTAGGCTTCCAGTGTTATCTCAGTGTGTTTTGGGCTTCACTCCGACACGACTTGTACCGCTATTAGGGGACTGACGTTTTACCGCCCCCTAGGCCCGACATGCGATGTATCAGACGAACAGACCGGACTGTACGGAGACTGTCACATTCAGACTCAGTAGGAGTTCAGATGGGGTTTCACCTCGTCAGCCTTCTTGTCGGCATCTACCTGGGGACCGTTACGCACAGCTAGTGCCGCTTGCGGTCTGTGGTTAAACCCACTGCCAGCGTAGTGTCGAGTCTTTAGAGTCCCACACAGAGGGTATTCGCCTCTGGGCAAAACAGAGTAGAGGTCGCATGGTTTTGCGACAGGGTTCGTTCTCATCCGCGCACTTGTGCACGTTTGGAGTCCGGACGGATATTACTGGCTGGCTCTGGTTTGAGTCAGATACTGGTATATGTTTTGGGGTTGCTTTTATCTCTCAGTATTCATGTTCCTCGGAACAAGGATGCAGGTGTGTATGCACAGTTATTTGAGGAAGAGGAAGAGGTTTTTCATTAGGGTTTCGGAACGGGTGCGTATGCACAGTTGACAGTCGTCTTTTTCCAAACCCTAATGGATTTATGTTATATCAATTAATAATATTAATAAAATGAAATTGTGTCATGGTTGGTTTTTATGTTGACTTGTTGACCATGGTTGACTTGTTGACCATGGTTGAAGTTTTGACCATCATCATTACAAAAGAAAGATGCTCTTTGATTCTAGCAAATTCATTTAATGTTTGAAATGATAATGGTCATTCCTAAACTTTCCATCAACCTTTTCATTTTCATTATTATTATTAATTTGATAATTCTTTTGCTTTTTGTTATGGTTGCAAAAAGAAAAGAGCTCATTCTATCATTTAGCTTCTCTCTCCTCACTTCATCTTCTTCTTCCTCTAGCAAAAGGAGAACCCTTCTCATGTGTTGAGAATCCCTCTCCTTAAAACAAAAGCACCCCTTAGACACTCTCTACTCACTCTAGGATCAAAGGATTAGCAAGCCGGAGATTCTAGTTCTCTCTAAGTTCGAGAAAGAGCCCGAAGGTTGAACCCTCAGGTGGATCCATCTTCGACGGAAGAAGGCGACGAGAAGAGAACCATCAACCTCTACTAGGTTTCAAGAAGAAGGAGTTCAAGTTAGGTATAACCACTTTGCCGAGTAGTTAACTCTCCTTTGCATGTTTGCTAGTTTAGTTTAGACACGATCCCGACCTTGTTTAGTCCATGTTGCCCCATGCGCCAAAATTTGATTTTTATACCGTTTCCGCCTCCCCGTAAGAACCGGGGGTCGCAACGTGGACTTACACTAACTAAGAGTTAGAATTGTTATACCGAGTTGATCCGAGTCCTTCGGTCTTCATTCCAAGCTCCTAGCGGTCCTTTGATGATGTTTGGTTGCCGGTCTTCCTCCATCTCCGATGATCCACCCGAGGGAAACGGCGCAACCTCCAATCTCGTCGAACGAGATAACCGACGCTCCAACGTCGCTAGCGATCGAGAGTGGGGGTGTATGAAAGTGTCACTACAAATTTCTCTCAATTCAAAACTCAAAAGAGCAATCATAGAAGAAGATGAAGGAGGTGAAAGCTTTTTTGGCATGAACAAAATGGTTAAGTGTTTGTTAACTTGAGAGAGTGAGAGAGTGGGCTAGTGAAATATGTATATCATCATCCAAATGAAATGATCCCTTTCCCACAAGTAGTGGCCGGCCCCCCCTCTCCCATTCCCATCATAAAAAATCTCACCAATTAATCAAAATAAACAATTCACAACCATACATTGCTACATACCCAAAACCATGCTTAACACTATGCACTTTCCACCTCACACCCTCCACCTCATTATCAAACAAATGATTTTTCTAAAAAGAAAAAATCAATAATGAGGTGTCACATCTTCTAGAAGTCATTCCGTATAAAATACGTAATACTTCCCGGTACATGTATCGAAATACATATACGCGTATTCGTACCAAAATACGAACAGCCGAGAGAGAAAACGAATAGTGAACAATAATACTAGAATACGTATATACAAACACATATATAAATTATTAAATCAAAACCCGATTTAATAATCCGGCTTAATCCTAAGCCCCCAGTATTATCAACCGTCCGATTAAAGTCTGCGCAGCATTTGCACATATTTAATCGGACACCTGTATGTATCCACACACCTCTTGTACACCATATCGCCTAAACCGTGAAAACCCTCTGTGTGGGACTCTAAAGACTCGTCAATACGCCGGCAGTGGGTTTAACCACAAGCACGTCAGCGGCACTAGCTGTACGTAACGGCTATCCAGGTATTGAGCGAAAGCGAGGCCGACGAGCAAACTCATCCTGAACCCCTACTGAGCCTGTTAGTGACAATATCCGTACAGTCCGGTCTGTTCGTCTAAGAGTATCGCATATCGAGTCTAGAGGGGTGGATAAAATCAGACCCCCAACAACACGACATTTAGTGTCGGTATGAAACCCATTACCACCTGAGAAACTATCGATCCTGGATCGGTAATTCTCGTCCACCGTGGCCACGGATTTATGGTGATGGCCATCCGTACACAACGCGACATCAACCCCCAATACCGGGAGAGACGAATCCCCGACGATCCGATCGCTGCCTCCATGTGGCTCGGGACTGTACCCAACTAAAACCTGTTTGCATGACTCCTTTGAGCCGTCGTAGGGTAGTAATCAAAGTACAGTGGGAACTCACACGAGACAAATAACGATCTCAGGTCGACAGACTAACCTGTACACATGTCACCTGGGAACTGCTATCTGACAATAGGTATAATACCAACTAGCAGGTTCCCGGCGCGTCAGTCCAGTGTACTCATAACCCAATGAGCACCTGCATACTATCTTAGGTGAACAAACTAACACCAATGGCTTGTGAGACCTGGCCACCGCCCCTCGTCGGGGTCTCGATCAGTATACACTAGCCTACACTGGAGTATCGATGCCCGGTCTTGATACTCCTACGACTAGGGACATTTAAGGATGTGCTTATAGACTCCAGCTCCCACATATATCATCGCCATCATACTGCTGGCAGTCAAGCAAGGATCCTAAGGGCTCTATCAACACGTACATGATGATAAAGACAAACCAGATAGTATACTATCATCTTAAGTAAGACTGTTTTATCGGTATAGGTCCTACCTCAATCATCATAATCAAAAGTCCGCGACTATGATAATTACCTTGAGGGCACTATAGCCAACAATCTCCCACTTGCACTTAAGGCCAATTATTGCGATGTCGCATACTCACAGCCCATGTGATATCGAACACCCAACTTCTCTACTAATCAGTTTCGTAAAGCCTGTTTGCAAAAAAATGATTGCGTTCGAGAAATAGTCTCAGTGAGTGGATCCGCTCCAATGTTTCTTTCTGTATCTCTCTTAATCTCAACTTCGCAGAGAAAACTATCACCCGAAATGAGCAATACTTGTCTTAGAATTTGTCTGGATATCTGATGGGACCCAGTTCACAAATGAACTCCAAATCCAGCAACCTACTTAAACTGTATCGTCTACTGAATTTAATCAGTATCCTGCGCCATGCCTTTCCTCAGTATCCGCTTGGACCATCTATCCAACATACCGTCCCTCAAAAGAGGGAAAAACTATAACTCTAACAGACACTCTGTCATCCAGGTCACCTTGGAAGCCTGAAATGATAATTGTCTCCCGAAGGAGGCTGCCTTAATCATTTCTCAAGAACATCCATTTATGCTCAATAACTGCTTCCCAATGTTTCTCCAGGATTGGATTAATATATCTACTTATTGCATCTAGTGCAAAATCAATATTTGGTGTGGTACTCGACATTTCATGATTAACTCAATTGCCTAAGCAAGTGATATGCTAATCATGCAGATCCCTCTCCCCTTTAGTCTGTAAGACACCTTTAGAGAGGGTGACTCCATCACTTGCAGGTACACCACCATGCCAGGAGTCGTGCATTTAATGTCAAAGTATCCAGATTAGGATACTTCCCAAATCTAGATCTAAAGCCATAGATCTAGTAACCAGAAAACGTGATATTATATCCATATCCTATGTGGAGAAACAACTTTGTGACAACCACAGTATAACCGATCGTAGTATAGGAATATCTCTTCCTATTAAGTGCATGTTATCCCAATACCTGGACATCACTCTCTACTACCTTCTTACCAGATCCATCTCCCATTCTGATGAAGTCAAGACCTATGACTGTCACATCAAAATTAGATGATCTATTTCCGCTATACCTGCTTTAGTCTATAAATAGACATAAGCTACTTGCCCACTATGCTTCCGCTGCTCCCACTGACTACAACAACCCTCTGGCAGAGTCATATACACGTGCACTTCTAAAGCTAGTTCAGAACGACGCTATACTCATCCTCCTGCCAGGTCTTATAGTCTAGAACAACAGCAATGGCAAGTCTGGATAAACAAGAACCTCCCTGTCACCGTCTCTGAGAAGACCGAAGTACCTCTCAGGTGCCTGAGGTTACCCACCAAATCTGCGGAGTGGCTAATGGAACATCAAATCCAATTGAATCCTTAGGTTCTTTTAAATTTCCAGTAATCGTTTGTGGTTCTAGAATAACTTCCAGTTCTACCATACTCCCACTTTTGTTTTCTGAAAAAGTCCATTTTATTAAAACTGTGGAGAGTCAAGAACAATATAAATATTGATCTTCCTGATGGTAGAAAGTTATCCCTCGTCAAAGCCCGGGATAACCCATAAACAACCATTACTGAAACGTGCCTTGAGTTTATCCGGATTCTGGTTTTAAGCATCAACCGGACAACTCCCTATACCTTAACATCGTTAAGATACAAATTGATTCTTTATATATCTGATATAGAAACAAAAGCACTAATTTAATTTGAACCAGATTTAAAATCATGCAGCTGTCTCCAATGCATATCAACCAAATGGAAAGAGGACAATCAGCATTACTCATCTAGGAGTGCATCCATATATGAGTAACCTGAAAAAGAAGCAAGTTCTTAAAACCATTACTATTAACTGAATACCAAACACAAGTACCTACATCTTCGACTTCCTCGAAGAATCCTGATACTTACAACAAATGGTCCATTACTTTATTCTTATACCTATAACTTCTGAATATCTGGACCTTGCATTTCAACGAAATACATGTCCAGAACTGGAGAAGTCATAAGTAAACAGAATATAGTATGAGTACCAACCCCTTTGTCCTAACGGACACTGGACAACATACAATACTTTGTATAAGTCCCCTGAGTTTAATAACTCAAACCCTGTGCGTCGTAGGTTGAAAAACTGTAGTATGGTTAAGAAGAACTACACCGCTGTTGAATGCACCTTACCTAATCACCAACTGATATAGGTAAATGTCATAGACACAATATCAAAAAGTTATATCTCACTTTATAAAATAAATGTACAGATATATCAGTTTGAAATTGGTGCATAACAACGGATATTCAAAACCAAATATTTACCATCCGGCAAAATCCAGATGATTTCCTCAAATATCACCAATTACAACGAATTCCGATATAATGAGGATCTAATCACCCAATTCCCAATATCTTGCTCGCACTCACCATCTGTAATAACATGCAGACGTGAGAAACTGATCTGGTAAATACATACCCTGGAGTTAGATTCCAATTGGGAAAACAGTTATCAATTAACATCGCACAGTAAAACTGAAACATGAAAATGTTCCAAAAGGGTTAACTGGTATAACTAGTAACGCCTCTTCCATTATCCTGAATCATGACAGTAACCATATACTTACCTGCCCTTACTGCAATCTCTTTATTATGTCTTTACTTATTACCTTCTGTACACCTCCTTTACGCTAATTGGTTTTCTTCATTTCCTACCCTTCGGCACCAGCCTAAGGTTTGGAAGAGGACTATCCAATAAGTGTAATAGGTGTACTCTCCTAATCCTAGGAGCCCCCGCAATCTGAGAGGAGGTAAAAAGAAAAGACATCTGAATAATCCTATTCTTTTTCTCCTGAACCAGAATCCATCCTCGAAAAAGTTCCTTCGAGTTCGTATGTAACTATACGATGGATTTATCCAATGGAAGTGGATATTCGTAATAATACGGGGTGTTCTGGAGAAAAGCAAAGTGGATGTAGGAGTGGCAGGGGTATACCCGGTCTTTGTCGTGAATGATGGCGATCGCAATTTCCTTTGCCATTATTCTAATTCCTTTATATATGTCTTTACTTATTACCTTCTGAACACCATAGTTAAGCTTGTTGGTTTTCTTCCTTCCCTACCGTTCGGCACCTGCCTATGCTTTGGAAGAAGACTATCCAATAAGCTCAATAGATGTACCCTCTCCTAATCCTAGGAGCCCTCACAACCTGAGAGAAGGTAAAGGGAAAAGACAACCGAATAATCCTATTCAAACTCTCCAGAACCAGAATCCATCCTCGAAAAAATTCCTTCGAGTTCGTATATAACCATACGATGGATTTATCCAATGGAAGTGGATGTTCGTAATAATACGGGGTGTTCTGGAGAAATGCAAAAAATGATATAGAAATGGCAATGATGTATGCGACACCGTGACATTCCAAAAGCCAAAGTGTTTTAAGAAGGTTCGGTCAACTTGGTTTATGAGTTTTAGTCAATGGTCGGGTCATAGTCGCAGCCAGAGAGAGAGAGAGAAGAAACACTCAGCGTGCACTCTAACCTAGATCAGAATGCTTAATCATTTTATCTAATCTGGATGGCTCCCACTGTTTCCTCAAATTCTCCTCCAAACCTAAAAGGAGAATTAATCGGAATCACCCGAGGAGTAATCCTACTCATCAGTGGGAATCGGGATCCAACTATCATCCCATGATAACTTGATGGAAGCCACTCAAGTCACCACACTCCAGAAGGTATGCGTAAGCCCGGCAAGTTTTCTGTATGTTTGAAACTCCCGATGTGAGTTTTTACCCCTAGGACCCAAGTGACCTTGACACAGTCAACATATCAAAGGGTCCTAGTCAAGTTCAACCCGTCATTATCTTGATTGCATTAGACCCACCCGCACGAGTCCTTGACACAGTCAACATGACTGTACGACTGTCCTAACCAATCCACATATCCATGCGACAGAAAAGCATTACAGAGCTACTGCACACTACGCCTTGACACAGTCAACATACGTAGCACGAATACTAAGCAATACTAGTCTAAAATTACGGAGGGCTACGACTGGTTTTTGGCGAAAAACCTTTAACGTAATGAACTTGATATCGTTGAAGGAATCCAAGTGATTTTTATAAATATATAGTGGCGAAAACTTTTGCTAAAGAGGTCACTCCCGGTGAAGGGGTCTCGGCTCTTTCCCCGTCGAATGGGGTGCAGGATATCCCAAACTGAATACCACGATACAAAGAAAAAATAATCGACTATAGTAAAGTTATTACGTTGACGCAAACTTTTACCCAAGGGGTCACTCCCGATGAAGGGATCTCAGCCCTTGCCTCATCGAATGAGGTGCAGGATATTCCAAATGAATACCACTGTGTAAAGCAAAAGAGAACGTCTGTAATGTATTAAAAACTTGGTTCCAACAACATCATATATAGGTTTGTTTTATCCTTGCATTGATAAGAATCTATGCAATCCCATCAAGTAATCACACCAGAAAAGAACGAAAATAAAATGTACGTATATGCCATCCGCATTCGCCACTTGGTCCCGTCATCACCCGTTAGGTTACTTAACTAACGACAGAGCGGGGACTGGGCTAGTGCGGGTGAAAAACATATACAATATCTACTAGTATATATAAATATATATATAACATTCGTCCCAGGCATGATAAAAGCAACATCACAGAAACATCACAGAATCAATACAGAATGGTGGATAATCTGGAGCCCCGAGTTTCACTTGAGCCGCAAGTGAGACTCGACGTTCCCTGTCGTGTGGATAGCCTGTGCAATGAAACCTAGACCCCTACGAGCGCGGAAAGTTACCCGCCAAAACCAGAAGTGAGGCAGCCCCCTTCAGCAACGTGAATGGACCACCCAGCACTTCACGGAATCCGGTAACTTGGGCACCCCTCCTGGGTCAACCTATACCCCCTACGAGTGCGGCGAACAACCCGCCAATTCTAGAGTAAGGTCCCCTCCGTCCCAACGCTATGAGATGCGGACCAGTTGTCCTCTAGAACCCGGCTATTCGTGCACTCCACCGCGGGGTAATCCTAGTACAGAAAATAAAATAATATACAAGGGTGACATCAACCTCAGCCCGGTCGTGTCCCAAAAGAATAATATACAAACTGGCAGTGACGGCAGTCCACATGTCGGACGCTCGCCCCGCAATATCAAATGTACAAATGAAATAAAACTGTACTATCATTGCACCATAGCTATCCACCACGACGATCCAACCAACATCACAGCACAACACAGAATATCAACGTGAATGTCACGTTCGCAAACCCGTCTAAAAGACATATAGCAGTTAGACGGGTTTACCGATCAAATGATATTCACGGTCGCAGAATATAATGTATGTATTGATAAACGCACACTTAAAATATCGATCGACAAAGTTCCAAATTGGCCCCAATAGCAAAACAACACTTCACTGAAACCTGGGCCAAAACAAAATATGAAAAAATTCACAATTCCAAGTCTCTGTGCTACAGTAAAATTTTGAAGGCCCGTCGCCAATAAGTGGCCGCGGATCCACCGCCAAAATGGGGTTAGTGCGGCTGTTCCGCGGCAACTTGGAGGCATCACGAGCTCAAATTTTTTCTGTATCCTTATATTCGCCTGCACGGATTTTTAAGATGTGTGAAATAATTTTTTGACCACATTTAAAAATCGACAGCAAACAGAAAAATCGAATCGTGTTTTCGGTAAAATTCGTCGATCGATCTTTTAAGCACGTCTAAACAAGCTAGTAAGGGGTTTAAAGGGTGGCTCTGATACCATGTTGGGTCCCGGCAGCACCCCGGCCTTCGAAACGCGGCCAAATGCGGAACAAAAATTTACGAAACCGACGCTACCATTACCCGATTTCCGGATCGACCTTAAACCCTATACTAGCGAACTAATTAAGAGTTAGAATCGTTATACCGAGTTGATCCGGGTCCTTCGGTCTTCATTCCAAGCTCCTAGCGGTCCTTTGATGATGTTTGGTTGCTGGTCTTCCTCCATCTCCGATGATCTACCCGAGGGAAACGGCACAAGCTCCAACCTCGTCGAACGAGATAACCGACGCTCCAACGTCGCTAACGATGGAGAGTGGGGATGTATGAAAGTGTCACTACAAATTTCTCTTAATTCAAAACTCAAAAGAGCAATCATAGAAGAAGATGAAGGAGGTGAAAGCTTTTTTGGCATGAACAAAATGGTTAAGTGTTTGTTAACTTGAGAGAGTGAGAGAGTGGGCTAGTGAAATATGTATATCATCATCTAAATGAAATGATCCCTTTCCCATAAGTAGTGGCCGCCCCCCTCCTATTCCCATAATAAAAAATCTCACCAATTAATCAAAATAAACAATTCACAACCATACATTGCTACATGCCCAAAACCATGATTAACACTATGCACTTTCCACCTCACACCCTCCACCTCATTATCAAACAAATGATTTTTCTAAAAAGAAAAAATCAATAATGAGGTGGCACATCTTCTAGAAGTCATTCCGTATAAAATACGGAATACTTCCTGGTACATGTATCGAAATACATATACGCGTATTCGTACCAAAATACGAATAGCCGAGAGAGAAAACGAATAGTGAACAACAATACTAGAATACGTATATACAAATACATATATAAATTATTAAATCAAAACTCGATTTAATAATCCGGCTTAATCCTAAGCCGCTAGTATTATCAACCGTCCGATTAAAGTCTGCGCAGCACTTGCACATATTTAATCGGACACCTGTATGTATCCACACACCTCATGTACACCATATTGCCTGAACCGTGAAAACCCTCTGTGTGGGACTCTAAAGACTCGTTAATACGCTGGCAGTGGGTTTAATCACAAGCACGTCAGCGGCACTAGCTGTACGTAACGGCTACTCAGGTATTGAGCGAAAGGGAGGCCGACGAGCAAACTCATCCTGAACCCCTACTGAGCCTGTTAGTGACAATATCCGTACAGTCCGGTGTCTGTTCGTCTAAGAGTATCGCATATCGAGTCTAGGGGGGTGGATAAAGTCAGACCCCCAACAACGCGACATTTAGTGTCGGTATGAAACCCATTACCACCTGAGAAACTATCGATCCTGGATCGGTAACTCTCGTCCACCGTGGCCATGGATTTATGGTGATGGCCATCCGTACACAACGCGACATCAACCCCCAATACCGGGAGAGACGAATCCCCGACGATCCGATCGCTGCCTCCATGTGGCTCAGGACTGTATCCGACTAAAACCTGTTTGCACGACTCCTTTAAGCCGTCGTAGGGTAGTAATCAAAGCACAGTAGGAACTCACATGAGACAAATGACGATCTCAGGTCGACAGACTAACCTGTACACATGTCATCTGGGAACTGCTATCTGACAATAGGTATAATACCAACTAGCAGGTTCCCGGCGAGTCCGTCCAGTGTACTCATAACCCAATGAGCACCTGCATACTATCTTAGGTGAACAAACTAACACCAATGGCTTGTGAGACCTGGCCACCGCCCCTCGTCAGGGTCTCGATCAGTATACACTAGTCTACACTGGAGTATCGATGCCCGGTCTCGATACTCCTACGACTAGGGACATTTAAGGATGTGCTTATAGACTCCAGCTCCCACATATATCATCGCCATCATACTGCTGGCAGTCAAGCAAGGATCCTAAGGGCTCTATCAACACGTACATGATGATAAAGACAAACCAGATAGCATACTATTATCTTGAGTAAGACTGTTTTATCGGTATAGGTCCTATCTCAATCATCATAATCACAAGTTCGCGACTATGATAATTGCCTTAAGAGCACTATAGCCAACAGTTGATACCCCAAGCACGGACATACAAATAGTAAGTGATCAAAATGGAACAGTTTCATGCTTTGCGGCGAATATCGGACTTTGACGGTTTGTGCTCCGCAACCGCGTTGACAAGTCGTACTTCATGCCGGGATCAAGGTATGGCTGGACAACTCATGACCAAGGGAGTGTAGAGGTAAACGTCGCGATTCGATATCCCGAGCCAAGCCACAACCATTCTTCTTTAACTCTTTTCTTGCTTTTTTTGTTTCCGTATTTTATTCATTTTTTATGACAACCCCCAATTCGTTAATTTGTTAACCTTAAACAACAATACCTAATACACAATTCCCTGCGGATCGACCCGTTCTTGCCGGCTCGCTACAACGCGCCGTGCACTTGCGGTTATAAATATTTAAAAGGAGAACGATCTCGCGTGCGCATTCCGTTTCCTCCATTTCATATCCGTTTCCATAACATACGCGTTTGCCCGCGCGGGTGAATTCCAAACAAGTTTTTGGCGCCGTTGCCGGGGAGTTGTTGTTATTAGGTCTTGTTATTTCTGGTTCTACTAACAAAACTAACTTTCTAACTCAAATTTTTTCAATACTAACATATACACACTTCTAACAATTTTTCTGACTTTTGTTCTCTGTTGTTGAATCTGCTATCACTCTTTAATCCAACTTAAAAATCAAGTAAGACTATTAGAATATTCATCTTGCCTAGAGATTCCGCCAAAAATCCCTGCACCTATCTCTTTGCAAAATCCGGTGACATTAGGCAATTTTCCGAGCTCGCCGGCCGTATTTTGAGAGTTTTGGTTTTTTTCTTTTTTGGTGATCTCCAGTGTAGTGTTGGTAATCTTTTGGTTTTGTTTGATTTTTCTAATTTTGAGTATGCAGGAATTGGGGCACACGTATCGCTTTTGACACTAAATATCGTATTTTCAAACATTTTACGTTTTTCGCGGAATTACGACCAGTGATCGTGCGGAGCGAGGTTCAAATTCAATTTCATGACGTTAGCGAAGTATGGTGCCAAAGATCCGGGTAGTTTGACCCGTGCAAGCGAACAATCAACGACTTGGATCAATTCAAAGGGGTTTTCTTAAATCAAATCATATCGGTACGTATTTTCTAACACCTTCACTCGAATCCGACGCGTTCCAATAATTCTATCTTTTGTAGGATTCTTCGCACAATTTTGCCGCCAATTGAACAAGAGAACTAACCGTATTTTTTGCAGCGCTTAACAAAAATTGAAAAAGAATTGTTTATATTGCTTGATTTCTTGAAATTCTTTTATTCAATTGTGCATTGCATTTTAATACGGTATTAAGGGCAAAATGACCAAACAAGATACGGTAAAGAATTTCATCACCTTTTCTCCGTAGCCCACAAATCACAAAATTGCATTCTTGCATACCCCCAGTAATTTTAAATCAACAAGAACTTTGATTTTAAGGACTTCGCGCTCATTAGGAGAAGTTAACTGTGTTTAGAACTTTGCTTAACGGTATATCGTTCACGGGGTGTCTAGGCAAGTGTTTACGACGCAACCGCTAAAAGAGAAAGGGTTATTTAATTAAGGACCTTCGCGAAAGCGTTGGAAAACCTCCCCTTATCTCTTGCACTTACCTGGCTTTGTGATCAGTATATCATTTAGCCTATTCTCGATACAGTTTTACTTCGTCAATTAGGTTCTTGAGCAGGTCTAGTTGACTTAGCACAACATAGACTGCGTGGGGTGTGATATTCTTTATTTTTGTGATATTTATGAATTCTTGTTATTATGGGTGATACACAATACACTTCTATTTTTCACGATTCTTATTCTTTTATTTATACTCAATCCCAATTGATTTGTACAAATTGCCAAGATTCTTCTCACATTCATGAAAATTATCCTTTTCTAGGGGGTGACCAACCGTCCCAAATTGTTGATGACGGTCACCCACCTAACACCCTTGAACCCAGTCCCACTTCAACAATAGACCAAATGATTGAAAATTTAGAGAAAGAGGTCGACAGAATGACTGCTTTTGCATCACTACCATCACAATCCCTCCAACCCGAAACAATTGAACCATCATTAAGGAGTGACGGTGAGATAGATGCTAGGTTGACCACTTTTGAAAAGGGTATTGAAGTAATGACTGCGGTCGAGAACCAATCAGCTGCGACGCTAGCCCTGTTTTTACAGTAATCTGAGCAATTATTTGTTGCTCAAGCTCAATCATTGGCTAGAATCGAGGAACAAATGAAACATTTAGCTAAGAGGTTCTAGGGAGTGAACACAGTCAATCAGAACCCCATAGTGTCAATATCTGTCATTTAGAAAGTCACCCGAGTGAAATAAGTGATCATATCAATTTGGATGATTTCATAGATGATGATACAATTGAATCGATTGAGTGTTCGCAGGACACACAAGCAAACCCTCTAAGTCAGTCCACCATTAGCCTTCAGGTATCCACTGAATCTCTTGTCACTTGTGATCTAGAGATTGATTTAACTGAAATAATACTTGATGAGGAAATTCTTGAACCGACTGATTTTTGCTTTCCAATTTTAGATGAAGGAGCTTGTGAATTTGACGGGTATGGTTGGGATAGATTGTTAGAAAAGATCAATGATCAGGAACCCACAATTTTTGTATCACCAAGTGATATTATTTTGGAAGAAACATTAGGGTGGGAACCTACCTTTTTAGATGACATGAACTTACCCAATTGGGAATGTGATGAGGGAGAACCTGTTTTGGGAGAGTTTGTAAATAATGAGAGTAGGATTGTGGAAAATAATAGGGAGGAAGACGGTGTTGAAAATTATTCTTTTATACAGAGTTTTGAGGAAATTTTTGCTGATGAACTTGATATTCTTGGTGAGTTTGGGTCAGAATCAATTTGGGAACATCCTAGAAACCTTTCTTTTGCCGAACTTTTTATGGATGAACTCCAGTTTTTAAACGAACCTGACTTTGAAACTCAACGCATACTTATTGAAAATTCAATTCATTCAAAAGACAATGCTTTGACCGCTTCAAAACTTCATCTTCACCCTCAACATTTTTTGCTCCTTACTTTTACACGTCCATACCCTTTACTAACATCTAACCGTTCTGTGTATATTCTTTTTTCTTTTTATTATACCTATTCTTTTGCCAGCCATAGCACTATATCGACAAAAATTTTGAATGGCTGGTATTAATTTCTGCACTAACCCAGTCTTTTAACTTGTACATATTGTAATTAATCTTAGGTTTTTTTCTTTTTCTTTTAATAAAATTCTCACCCCAATGTCTAAGTCTAGCTACCGGAGACGAGGGCAACGATGAGGACATCGTAAAACTCAAGTTTGGGGGTTGTCATTGCATCATGTGTATATTCTGCATTGCATACATATAAAAAACCCATAAAAATTGAAAAAAATTCCAAAATATAAAAACTTTGTCGTCAAGTTAGCTAATAGGGTAATTTAGATTTTTATTCCGAAATTTTAGTTGATACGTTAGAAATAATTAAATCCTGGGCTTAGGAATTGAAAACCCTAAAAATAACCCTCTTTTTGTTTAAACTTGGTAAGTATACATCTTTACAGTTTTTTTTTGAGAAATAGGTAATCTTGAGTTCAGTTCTTTAGTTAAGTCGAGATGAAGGGAAAGTATTGAAGCTTTACTAAAAGATAAGTCTGAAAAATAATTTCTGTTCTTGAGTCCAAATTTAGAAAGTATATACCCTACAAATTACACATACACGCACCTTGAAACTTGGGATAGTAGAGGATACTTAGAAATACTCTTGCCTGAAAGCCTAGTATGAAAGAAAAAACGGTATTTAAAGCTAAACATCATAAGAGCATCATTGAATAATATATCCGATCTTGGAAAAAAAATAATAATAAATAAAAAAAGTCAAGACCTGGAAACTGCTATTTACGCTTTATGCTCATACATTCAGTAATCGGCTGTTAGTACCTCAAGAAGATTAATAGTCGCATGAAAGGTGTATGAGCAACACCGTCCATCCATTAATGAAAAGAACTAGTATTAGGTATTAAGGCAAGGGTACTATAGCTTGAATTGAATTCTCAAGTGTAGGGGTGAAAATTTATATACACGTAGATGTATACGATCGATATTTGGAGGAAAGATAAAAATGAAGAATAAGACTTATGTTTTCCGTAAAGTTGTTAAAAATTCTTGATTTAAGACTATGCTTTTAGAAGGAAAACTTAAGAGATACCAATATCTTTCTAAACTGTAAATACGCATATGATCTGAGATTAAATAGATAGGAGGCGTGAAACATAAGATTTGAATATTTCTAATTTAGGATAATAGAATTTCTAACTTAGATACTAAACTATAGGAGTAGAATCAACGTTAACTTATGAAACTAGCTTGACGGGATTTTGTGGGTGTAATCCGCTGAAAACCCTCAGGAGAAAACACTCCTCCTACTAGGGACACCTAGAGTTTTAACGGCTTGTTGCACGTGCTCAGTGCAATCGCGTTCCCTGCGAAAGTGAGGCTAGGATTTTTTGTTTTGCTCGGGACGAGCAAAAGATAAGTTTGGGGGTATTTGTTCACCACAGAAAAGTGCATTTTAATACCTCTCATTCGTTATCTGTTTTGCTATATATCGGTGCTATTAATCAGTGTCTGCTCAGTAATTACAGTTTACAGGTATTCGTGATACAAAACTGAAATCATACTCAAAATCATGGATATAACATTTGGGAGCCGACACTGCAAGCAGACCAGAGAACAGACAGATATCCCGAGAGCTCTTTTTGAAATAATGCATGTGTACACATTTTTGTATATAAATGGTCCAACACACAAGTGTGCACATGCCGTGGACCATGGTGGGCTGCCTTGGCATCATGAATTGAGCAAGTGGGCATGTGTGGTGTGCTAGGCATTGATTGGTGCAATAAATGCAAAAATGTGTTGATGTGAGTTAAAGCACCTAGTTCCCTCCAAATCTCTGCATACAAGCTAGGTTATTGTAGACCTAACAAACAATATTAGAGTAATGTTGGAGAGTACACAATACCACACTACAAAGATGAAGCCCCTCTCCTCGGATTTCACTCGGCCACACTCCCTCCAAAACCGGCGACCTCGGCCCCCCACGCTCCAATGGGCTCCATCTTTTTATAGAGCCTCCCTTGTTGCCACGTAGGCTTGTTTTTAATGTTTGTTTAAATTTCTTTTGAGCCTATAAATAGCAGATCAGTGGCAAGAGAGAGGGATACCATGCATATACTCCATTCATAGTTTTGTTTTAGTTAGTTTTTGGTTTTTCTTGAGAGTGAGTGATCTTCATTTGGTTTCTTCTTCTTCTTCCCTCTTGAAGCTCTCTTTGGAGAGCTTCATTAAGGAGGTTGAACAAGCTACCATAATCTTGTATCTCAATTCTTCAAGTGCTTAATATATTGTTGCTTTCTTTTACTTGCTTATTTTCCTTACTTGCTTTTCTTTACCATGCTTAACTAATCTTTCATTTTGGTTGTGGTGTGGGTGAGGAAGTGAGATGAAAGGCTTTTCCTCCTCCACCTCTTGATTATGTTTAAAATGCTTAACTTATGATTCTACTTAAATATTGCTAATGTATTGATATGATACGGTATTTTGACACATGGTTACTTGTAACCTCCTCATATACCGTATTCATTCTCTTTCCCCATTTCCAATGTTTAAGGTAAAATCTATTTAGTGTTAAGTTCGCTAATCTTAGATACCGTATCTTGTGATTAAGGACTTGACAAATCTCTTAATCTCATATATGATATACCATCACATCTTCTTAGCAAACTCAACACTAATATCATTTGCTCTCACTAACCACTTTGTGTTTTTGTTGTTGCGGTATGCTTGCTAACCCTTGTGCTTAGTGTTGATACCCGAAGCGCGGACATACGAACGGTAAGTGATCAAAACGGAACAGTTTCGTGCTTTGCGGCGAATATCAGACTTTGACGGTTTGTGCTCCGCAACCGCGTTGACAAGTCGTATTTCATGCCGGGATCAAGGTAAGGCCGGAAAACTCATGACCAAGGGAGTGTAGAGGTAAACGTCGAGATTCGAGTTCCTGAGCCAAGCCACAACCATTCTTCTTTAACTCTTTTCTTGCTTTTCTTTGTTTCCGTATTTTATTCATTTTTTGTGACAACCCCCAATTCGTTAATTTGTTAACCTTAAACAACAATACCCAATACACAATTCCCTGTGGATCGACCCGTGTTTGCCGGCTCGCTACAACACGCCGTGCACTTGCGGTTATAAATAATTAAAACGAGAACGATCTCGCGTGCGCATTCCGTTTCCTCCATTTCATATCCGTTTTCATAACATACGCGTTTGCGTACGCGGGTGAATTCCAAACACCTTTGTTATCCAGTACTCACACTCCCCCTTCCTCCCCCTCTCTTTCTGTGAAAGAGCTTTATATATACATATGTATATGTATGTGTGCACGCTAGCAATTGCCTGTCCTTATTATTTCTGCTAATAGCTTTGTGGGTCCTACTTCTCTATTATTTGACTAGTCCATTATACTCATGCTGTAAGTTTTGCCAAGGTCCAGAGTTTGTTTCTGATGATGCTCGATATCGGTGAACTTCCAGATTGTGACACGTGGCAGATGACGTGTCCCGAAGCCTGCATGGAAGGACCAAAAACAGCACGACGGAAGAACACCCGGGTCTACAACCCTTGGACGTGGCCAACCCTCTGTGACCGACCACACAACTCCTGTGCCCGCCTTACAAACAACTGTTAGCTCAGATCCGATCCCCCGCACAATTGGCCTCATCGGCCCCCTCAGCTCGTCTCCGGGCTACCGCAGAACCTAGATACCTCGGCCATTCGCTCGTCCACAAGCCTCCCACCGAGCTCATATTCCTCGGTCAAATCGACCGACCGACGGCACCTATCGCAAGCGCAACCGCCTCATCTCCTCGAATCTCGCCATACGCGAGGTATTCGTCGGCCACGTCCCGCGTTCCACGCCATCACGATCCCCCATTAACGAGCCTGTCTCGCCATTAATGGAAGATCCTGCCTATCACGCGGGCGTGATGCCGGGAGCGTAACGGCCGGTGTGATTCCCGCGCCTGCCTGCCTGTTGCCACCAGTATATAAACCCCTCTCCAGACGGATCAAGTAAGAAAATTTCTCCCCACTAGGCCGTTACTCTGCTCAAATATCCGGTCTAACTTGATCGTCGGAGGGTCCTCGGTGGTACAATCACCCCGGGACTTCCTTGCAGGTAGCTCGGCCACCACAACCTAAAACTAATTGAGAATCCACATGCTTCAGGAGTCAACCTCCAAATCAATCTCAGCCGTCCATCGTCGCTCGACAGCAGATCTGCAGAAGGTAACATCTTGACGTGATACGACGCACGTCAGCTGGCGTCGTCTGTGGGAACTTCTTGATTCCACTGAACAAAGTTCATCTTCCGCCTCCATTCAATAGCGAGCGATCACCGCGATGATCCGAGCACCAGCCGCCGCCTCCCCCACAACGGAGGCGCAGACGAATCTCCTCCCCCGAACGCCATCAACGCCCTAGCCTCCCGGATAGATCGATTCGCGTCCGTCGTGGATGCGCTCGCCCGTGTCCAAATGGCGGGCCAGGCTCCCCAGGTCGCCACTCTCTCACCTCGGGATCGGGCTCTACAGAGGGAGAGAAGTCTCTGCACACGTCGGCACAGCCGATCACCGCTGCGATGCCTCCCACGGCCATCGATCTCCCGGGGCAACATATTCTATAACCCGCTGAGCGTTCCACAGTTCAACACCGAGGTCTGTCGCCCGAGCGCCTCGCCCCGAGCCCCTATGCACTCCTATCCCTCCAGAGGAGATGTCGGTCAGCTCGCCTACTCCCAGGCATGACCGACGCCCCCTCCCTCGACGGGGTCGTACGGACGGGACTCGTCATGGCAGCTCAAAGACTACCTCTCCAGGGGACCTAAGGAACCTCATCTAGAGGAACCAGGACCGCGGCCAGACACAGGTCTCTAACAGCAGAGGCCAAAGATCAGAATGTGCCGAATCGTCGGGATACCACGGCCGACTCGACGCTCTCGAAAAGAAGATCGAAGGTATGCATCGGGAAGGTTGTCATTCGAACGACGGGGCTAAGTACGCCTCCGACTCGCTCACAAAACCCTTCATCGAAGAGCTACTCACCGTCCATGTCTCCTCCCGAAACAAGCCCCCAAAGGTCTTTCTCTTCAACGGTAAGTCCGACCCGAAGGACCATTTGGATGCATTCACCGCAGGAATGAGCTTCCAAAACAACTCTGACGCCGCCCAATGCCGATCTTTCCTGTCCACTCTCATCCGCTCCTGACGGGACTGGTTCCGAGGACTCGCGCCATGCTCGATCTCAACCTTCGATGAGCTGGCCACCCAATTCCTCGGCCACTTCGACGGGAACAGACGGCATAAACGGACCGTCGACCACCTCTCCACAATCAAGAGCGGAGACAAGGAGACATTCAAAAGTTACGTCACCCGCTTCTACAATGCCCTTCTTGAAGTCCCAGAACATCGGGATGAGACGGTCATTACAGCACTTAGGTCTGGTCTTAGGCACAAGGAGTGGTTACGCTCCTTTGCATTAGCGCAATCTAAGACCATGGCCGAGGTAAAGGTCTGGACCGAGCGCGAGATCCAGCTCGAGTCCGAGGTGAACGCGAATCTCCCTGGGGCAGAGCAAACTGACCAAAAGAAGAGGGTGAGGGAAGAGAGAAGGAGACTTGAGCGGGCAAAGCCCTACTCCCCAAAGTTTTAGGAGTACACCCCGCTCAACGTCTTCCAGACGGTACTGCTAGAGGAGGCTAAGGGCGAAGGGTTCTTCAAGCTCCCCCTGATCTCGCGCACCCGGGACCCCTACTGCAGTTTCCACAGGTCGCAAGGCCACTCCACAGAGAGCTGTAAATAGCTCCGAGACTACATCGATGAGCTCATCCGTTCGGGACACCTGGCAGCGTACTTACGGGACAAGCGGCAAGTTGACCACGAGCAAGAGCAACGTCCCCCTCCCGGCGAGTTAACAATCGGCCAGATCATGGTCATGTCGGTGGGGGGTACGCTGGATACCTACGAGGTTCAGCACCCACGCCGTACGCGGAGGCCAACAGACGTCCGAGAAGCTCAAACCGTACCAATAAAAAGAACATCAACTAGATTGTACTTCTTTTACTAAGGCAATGTAAACTTTTCTCAAGATCTTTCTGTTTATATAATAAGAAGGGATCAATAAAACAATGCAAAATGAAGAGTTTGTTTATTCAAAGGGTACTATAGGCTTCTCAGCCGTACATCGAAAAAGAAAAATTACAATAGCGGGGGAAGCGGTGCAGAGAACACTACTCATGGTACTCCGACGATATTTCCGCCAGCCGGGCCCTCGCGGCCTCAGACCCCTGCTTCTGATGCCGCCCGTGAACGCCAGAATCGTGCCGCAATTGGTAACACTCAAGGATGAGCGCCATCGAGCGATCCCACCGACCCGCGGAGATCAGGCCAAAGCGCTGCAAAGACTTTAGCTTACCAACTGCCTCGTCCTTCAGCTGTTCGGACAAGGGGTTGTAGAGCCCCGATGATGCCCTCCAGATGGAGTACATCAACAGCTGGTGTAGGGGAGCATCGGGGAAGCAGTCGGCCAACTAACTGCACCGTGTCCTCGGTGCAGTACTGATCGTAGAGGTACACGTCCTTAAAACTTACGATGTCGGGGATGGTGAAAGGGAAGTCCTCCATTCTTATGTTTTGGTGTGAAGAAAGGAGTGATCAACACTCCCTCCGCTTTATAGCCCCACCATGCTCTCAAAAGTCCAACAGTCGCCCGTTTCACCCACAACTATGCTACCACGCGGCAGACATCGAGCCTTTCTCGGCGAAATCGAAACGACACGACTCCGGCGCTTCGCCTCCCCCACGTGTTCATTACACGTGTTGCTTTCGACTGTTCCTATTCCCCATACTCACGCCGGGAAGGTCGGACAGAACCTCACGAATTGACTGAGCGGCTACCCTGCTCGACCCGCCCTTAAGGATCAAAGCCCTCGCCAAGCGGCACCGGGCAGCAACTCTGCTCGGCCCGTCCTTAAGGATCAAAGCCCTTGCCAAGAGGCACCAGGCAGCTACCTTGCTCGGCCATCCTTAGCAGGCCCCTTATAGCCCCTCCCGCGCTAGGGATCAAAGCCCTCACCAAGAGGCGACCGAGCAGCTACCCTGCTCGGTTATCCCTGGCTGGTAACTCCTTGTAGCCCCTCCCACGCTAAGGATCAAAGCCATCACCAAGAGACAACTGAGCTCGCCCTTGCTCGGATATCCCTGGCTGGTAGTCCCCTACCCCGCAACACCAGGGATCAAAGCCCTCATCAAGAGGCAACCGAGCTCGCCCTTGCTCGGTTATCCCTGGCTGGTAGTTCCCTACCCCACAACTCCAGGGATCGAAGCCCACGCAAAGAGGCACTGAGCAGCTTCACTGCTCGGTCCGTCCTTAGCAGGCCCCCTACGGCCCCTCCAGCGCTAGGGATTAAAGCCCTCGTCAAGAGACAACCGAGCTCGCCCTTGCTCGGTTATCCCTGGCTGGT
Organism: Agapanthus africanus; assembly: GCA_030015575.1. Classification (NCBI taxonomy): domain Eukaryota; kingdom Viridiplantae; phylum Streptophyta; class Magnoliopsida; order Asparagales; family Amaryllidaceae; genus Agapanthus; species Agapanthus africanus. The sequence goes on along the minus strand of CM057338.1, from coordinate 820,201,728 downwards.
AGTTCTCTACCCTACAACGCCAGGGATCAAAGCCCTCATCAAGAGGCAACCGAGGTCGCCCTTGCTCGGTTATCCCTGGCTGGTAGCTCCCTACCCCACAACGCCAGGGATCGAAGCCCTCGTCAAGAGGCACCGGGCAGCAACCCTGCTCGGCCCCATCCTTAAGGATCAAAGCACTCACCAAGAGGCACCGAGCAGTAACCCTGCTCGCCCCGTCCTTAGCAGGCCACTTACGGCCCCTCCCATGCTAAGGATCAAAGCCCTCGTCAAGAGGCAGCCGAGCGGCTACGCTTCTCGGGTATCCCTGGCTGGGAGTTCCCTACCCCATAATGCCAGGGATCAAAGTCCTCGCCAAGAGGCACCGGGCAGTGACCCTGCTCAACCCGTCCTTATGGATCAAAGACCTCACCAAGATGCACCGGGCAATAACTCTGCTCGACCCGTCCTTAGCAGGCCTCTAACAGCCCCTTCCATTCTAAGAATCAAGGCCCTTACCAAGAGGCAACCGGGCTCGCCCTTGCTCGGTTATCCCAGGATGGTAGTCCCCTACCCCGCAACGCCAGAGATCAAAGCCCTCATCAAGAGGCAACCGGGCTCGCCCTTGCTCGGTTATCCCTGGCTGGTAGTCCCCTACCCCGCAATGCCAGAGATCAAAGCCCTCATCAAGAGGCAACCAAGCTCTCCCTTGCTTGGTTATCTCTGGCTGGTAGTTCCCTACCCTACAACGCCAGGGATTGAAGCCCTCGCCAAGAGGAAGCCGAGCGGCTACCCTGCTCGGCTATCCCTGGCTGGAAGTTCCCTACCCCACAACGCCAGGGATCAAAGCCCTTGCCAAGAGGCACCGGGCAGTAACCCTTCTCGGTCCATCCTTAGCAGGCCTCTAATGACCCCTCCCACGATAAGGATCGAAGCCCTCACCAAGAGGCATCAGAGAGGCTATACCCTGCATGACTATCCCCGGCTGATAATTCAATACCCCACGACGCCAGGGATCTAAGCCCTAGCCAAGAGGCCCCAAGCAACAACAACGCTCAGCCAATTCTTTGGAAAGCACCAACCTTCTTGCGGCAAAGGTTCCTCCAAAGTGTTCGAGTAAACGATCACCACCTCAACTTTGGGGCTATGGAGATACCGACCCTTCACCGATCTTTGCGCATTTGGCAAATGGTCGAATTCAACTCGACTTGTGATCGCTAGACGAAGAACCTACCTGACATGAAAGCTGAACCGTGCAAGTACGAATGTTCTCCACAAACGAAAGGACAACGTGCATGCAAAGTAACGGCAAAAAAGATTTTTATTCATATAAATCGAAAGTCTCTACAAAGGTATTATGGGATCCCCAGCCTAACAAATATGCTTGGAGGCTTACAAATTTGAAAGCAAAAGAGAGAAATAAGAAGACGTGGGGCTTCACGCCTCAGGCACAGGGACGACCTCGGCGTGCGGCGCCAACCCTACGACCACCGGGGCGGCATCTTCAGGGTCGGCTCCGCCGGTGGGAACTTCGGCGCTGGCATCCAGGGCAACCAGCTTACCCCTCGCACTCCCACCGGGGGATGCTTTCCCCGCGTCATGTCCGGGGGCGGTCCTGTGGGCGTCGTCAGCGAGAGGGTGCAAGGTCCGGAGCTCGGCGTCAGGGAACTCCGGCATCTGGGCCTTGACAGAGTCAAGGGCGTCATACCAAATGACGCCCCCAGCACTGGCAAGGTCAGCGTAGAACTGATCTGATTTTTTGTAGCTCTCCACCACCTTCCGTACCCGGTCCTTCGCCGCCTCGTTCTCCTTCCGGAGGCTGCTCACCGTCTTCTTCATGGTAGCAACGAGCACTCGGGAGTCCTCCAACTGGGTCTCGGTAGCTCGGGCGGCCTCTCGGTACCGAGCGACTTCCCTGTTCCTGGCCTCCACCCAGGCCTCAAGGGCAGCAGCCCTCTCCATCGCTGCCCCCAGCTCCTGCCTTAAGCTCTCCTCCCGCAAGGAGGACTCGCCTGTGGCCCGTATCGCCGGAACAATCTCCTCGACATCGATGTGGACGATGAGGGCGACGTGCTGGAGGACCTGAAGAAAGAAAGAGGGTCAAAAAGGGGAGGGAAGCACCTGACCATGCGGACAAAATGTTGGATGAAGAATAAGGTGAAGTGCGAACACTGACCAGCACGGCCTCTTGAGCTATCGCCGCCATTTGGGCCCGGAGAGTTGCTAGAGGGACCCTGCCTCCGGACGACCTCTCCATATCCGAGAGCAAGCTGTCAGCAACAGAAAGGCCGGAGGGCACCTCGAAGTGAAGCTCCCCATCGTCCACAAGGATGAGGGAAGCTAGGGAGAGGGGCGCTCTCCTGTGAGACCTCTTGAGGGATGGCGCAGAGGAACCCTCCTCGTCTCCCACCTCGGGGGCCCGAGGCTCTTATGCCCGAGCATGCTTTCGAACTGGCACGTGACTAGACTCGGGGACCCGGGGCTCACTTGGGCACCTGTGGGAAAGGGCTACTGGCGGGGCCGGAACGGACGGCGGGCGAGAAGGGCCAGCGCCTTTGGACTTCTGTCCCCTCTTCGCGTCAATCACCGCCGCACGGAACTTGCTCATATCCATGGATTCTGCACAAGACAAGGTACAATGGAGTCAGCAATGCAAGAAAAATAGAAAAAAATGCACAAGTCTAAAAAGGTCAACCGAGAGCTCCTAATTTACCCGCGAACTGGGCGGGGCTGAGCCCAGCCAACTAAGGGCCTGCTCAGAAAGAAAAACGTTGGCCCGGGGAATAGGCTCCCACTCCTCCACTCTCGCCACGTCTGGATCGTTTGACTGACTCTCCCGCCGGCACCTATCCCTAGACCACTGGGTGGGCACGGGCCAGTCCTCACCCTCGGGAGGCCCAACAAAGAAAACCTTCTTCTTCCAATCGTGGATGGAAGAATGTACGACGATGTCACGACCCGAAAGTACGGAACATGACCGGCACTTAAATTACGAAACGTCTAAAGGCGTAACGTAATCTAAGTAAGCCAAAGCCCAGAAATCTAAACCATTTAAAAGAAGAAGTAAAGGAAAACATGTTTAAAAGTAACATCAAATTTTCTCAAAAATTTCGGCAGAGTTTCCTTTGTAAAAACTGTCCCCAAACAGGTACAAATAAGAATATATACATAAGCAATAATAAAAAGGCATCCCTAAGCAGGAGATAGCTCTTCGCCAATTGGCGGTCACAACCACGCAAGCAATATAATATACAACGCCGAAGGGTGATGAACAAAACTCAAAGAAAACCATCAAAACCACCAGAAAAACATCATAATACAAGCACGACTCTAAGGTCAAAAGAATAAGCAACTGGTCTTCTAAATTTATAAAGTAATACAAGTCTGGTTGATGGAGCTTATTAGATACAAATGAAATAATAATAGTGTTAGTGTATATGCTCTAGAGGCTATTACTGTATCATACTAGTTTGTATATTACTTAATGGAAGATTGGGATATTCACAGTTGTAATAACATTCTTGCTCAAAATAGTAGTATGCTACTTGGTTTGTTTCTACTTCAATATGTACATATGTTTCTTTTAACATATCGCCTAAGCATATTGGTAGAGCCCTTAGTATCTATGCTTGATTACCAGCGTTGTGATGGCAGTCACACTAGTGGGGGCTGGGTAATCTACAAGCACATCCTTATACAGGTCCCTAGTCGCAGGATTATCGATACAGGGCATCGATACTCCAGAGTAGCCTAGTGTATACGCTTCCCTTCCCAGCCTGGGAGATGGTCTGTCCCACAGCCATCGGTACGTCGTACTGGAGATAGTATGCAGGTGCTCATTAGATTTTGAGTTACACTGGACGGACTCATTGGGAACTGCTGGTTGGTAATATACCTATCGTCAGATAGCTGTACCCAGATGACATGAGTACAGCTTAGTCCGTTGACTTGGCACCGCTGCTTCGCCTTAAGTATGTTCCCACTATTCAAAGATTACTACCCAACCACGGATCTACTGAGTCGTGCAAACATGTAGTAGTTGGGTGCAGTCCCGAAGCACTTGTAGGCAGTGGCGGTAAGATAGGATTCGTCTCTCCCAGTATTGGGGGTTGATATCGCGCTGTGTTCGGAACTCCATTACACATAGTCCCTGGCCACGGCAAGCGAGATTTACTGGTTGGTACTCCAGTAGTTTCTCAGGATGTATTGGACCGTACTCCGACACGACTTATACAGCTATTAGGGGTCTGACATTTACCGCCCCCTAGGCAAGATATGCGTGTTGGAGATATTCCTCAGAGTCAATTATTGGATCACAGGCACGTGATTGCAATGATTGAGGGAGGACCTATGCCGATAGACAGTCTTACTCAAGATGATAGTATGCTATCTGGTTTATCTTTATCATCATGTACTGCTTTAGGTGACCTTACAGGTCACTATTGCGCGTTGATAGAGCCCTTAGGATTCTTGCTTGATAGCCAGCAGTATGATGGCGATCATATACGTGGGAGCTGGGGTCTATAAGCACATCCTTAAAAGGTCCCTAGTCATGGGAGTTTCGAGACAGGGCATCGATACTCCACAGTAGACTAGTGTATACAGTCGAGACCCCGACGAGGGGCGGTGGCCGGTCTCACAAGCCACTGGTGTCAGTTGGTTCACCTAAGATGTATAGAGGTGCTCATTGGGTTATGAGTACACCGGACAGGACTCGTCGGGAACCTGCTAGTTGGTCTTATACCTGAAGTCAGATAGCAGTTCCCTGGTGACATGTGTACAGGTTAGTTCATCGACCTGAGATCGTCATTTGTCTCGTGTGAGTTCCCACTGTACTTTGATTACTACCCTACCACGGCTCAAAGGAGTCGTGCAAACAGGTTTTAGTTGGGTACAGTCCCGAGCCACATGGAGGCAGTGAGCGGATCTGCAGGGGTTCGTCTCTCCCGGTATTGGGGGTGAGGTCGCGCTGTGTCTAGGAGAGCCATTACACGAAGTCCTTGGCCAAGACAGGAGATTTACTGGTAGGTATTCCAGTAATATCTCAGGGTGTTCTGGGCTACACTCCGACACGACTTGTACCGCTTTTGAGGGTCTGACTTTTACCAACCCCCTAGGCCCGCCATGCGATGCTCATAGACGAACGGACCGGACTGTACGAATATTGTCACTGACAGGCTCAGTAGGGTGTCAGGATGAGTTCGCTCATCGGCGTCCCTTTTGGTCAATACGTGGTAGCCCGTTACGTATGGCTAATACCTCTGACGTGCTAGAGGTTAAATCCACAGCCAAAGTATTGACGAGTCTTTAGAGTCCCCTACAGACAGTTTCTCAAGTTTCGGGCGAAACGCTCTAGAGGCCGTATGGAGATATGGTAAGGTTTGATCATATACGTGCGGTATTGCACGGATCATGATCCGACGGATAATACTAGCGGGCTTTGGTTTAAGCTGGATCCTAGTATTGTACTGTATAGATTTTGTCTCATTGCATTTGTATTCGGTCGGAATACAAATGCGGGTATGTATATACAGTCGCGGGGTTTTCCTGTAATTTATTACGGGATCAGTTTTTTGAAGTTGGCAGTTTGTATTCCGTTTCGGCCAGTTTTCCTTTGTTCCGACTTGGCCGGATTTTTCTGATAGAGGGGCTAATTTTCATATTTGCAATTTAGCAATTGTGGAGGGGTTTTTTGTGATATGGAGGCATCATGATGGTTATAGCATCATGAGATTCCTTTTGCATCATTACTTGCATTAATGGTGAAGGGATTGATTTGGTTTATGGATGTGAGACTTGCTTTTTCCATTACACTCACCCTTGCCTTTTCTTGTGCTTACCTCCCTTGTATATTTTCCCTCTCTTTCATTTTTGTCATGGCCGGCCACTACTAGAGGATGAGAGAGGATTCATTTTGGGTGTGGGAAATTTCTTCATCTCATTTTTTGCTTGCTACAATATTCCTCACCTATCTCCAAAGTTCACATTTTCCTCCACATCATAAATGGCAACTTCATACCCGCTTGAGACAAGTGATTCTACACTTATCTTACAGCATTTCTTGGACACGTCGGCTCGCCAACTTCGTGCCCGAGTTGCCTCGGTCCAGAGGTGGGAGCCCGTAAAAGAACCCGGCGATGTGGTGCCCTTTCCGACGAGGAGGTGAAGATCGGAGATTCTGCGAGGAGATCGGGACGGAGGCCGAAGACCGAAGGACACGGATCGCTCGGTATAGCTTTCTTCCCATTTTCTAGTTTGCTAGCATTAGGTTAATGGCCCGATCCGGGTTTATAGTGCGCGGTATTTCATGTTTACAAGTTTCGTAAAAGTTTCGTTTCCGTATTCCGGCGTCGGATTGATGGCCGGGGCGCTGCCGCACACTTACATTGGTATCAGAGCCACGCCATTAATCTAGTCTAGCTTGCTCTAGCGTGTTTAAAACTTTGATCGAACAAATTTTCCAAAACCGCGTTTCCATTTGCATCAGTTTCTGTCGAATTTTTTTTGGCTCGAAAAATTATTTTGAGCATTGCAGAAATACGTGCAGGCAATTCTAAGAGTTCTGCAAAAATTTGGTGGCTTGACTTTTCTATTCCACCATGGAACCGCGGCCAAACCCATGCATTGGCCGCGGTTCCGCGGCCATAGTGACTCCCTGTAGCACCAAATTTTTACAGAGGTTCTTAGACTTGGAAATGGGGGTTTTGGTATGTTCTGTTTGGGCCCAGATTTATTTTGAGTGCTACAGTTGTGCTTGGGGCCCACTTCGGAAAATTTAGTCGATCGAAAATTTTAAACATGTTAGTTCACAGTATTTACATTATATCTGCGACCGTGAATGTCACTTGATCGGTAAATCCTGTCTAACTGCTATGCCCTTTTAGACGGATTTGCGAACGTGACATTCACGTTGATGTTCTGTGTTGTGCTGTGATGTTGCGGATTTGTCGTGGTGGATAGCCTGGTTGCAATGGTAGTACAGTTTTGGTATTATGTACATTTGATATTGCGGGGCGAGCGTCCGACATGTGGACTGCCGTTACTGCCTGTTTGTATATTATTCTTTTGGTGCACGACTGGGCTGAGGTCGATGCACCCGTTGTATATATTTTATTTTCTGTACTGGGATTACCTCGCGGAGGGGTGCACGGGTAGCCGGGTTCTAGAGGGCAATGAGCCTGCATCTCATGGCTTTGAGACGGAGGGGGCTTTACTCTAGAATTGGCGGGCTATTCGCCGCACTCGTAGGGGGTACAGGTTGACCCAAGCAGGGGTGCCCAAGTTACCAGATTCCGTGAAGTGCTGGGTGGTCCATTCAAGTTGCTGAAGGGGGCTGCCTCGCTTCAGGTTTTGGCGGGTGACTTGCCGCGCCCGTAGGGGTCTAGGATTTCATTGCACAGGCTATCCACACGACCAGGGGAACGTCGGGTTTCAGTAGCGGCTCTATGAAACCCGGGGATCCCAGATATCTGTATTATTCTGTGATGCTTATTACATTTCTGTGATGTTGCATTTTTATCACGCCTTGAGCGAATATTATATATTGATATATATACTAGTAGATGTTGTATATATTTTGCATCCGCGCTAGTCCAGTCCCCGCTCTGTCATTAGTTAAGTAACCTAACGGGTGATGACGGGACCCAGCGGCGAATGTGGATGGCATATACGTACATCATTATTTTCGTTCTTTATTGGTGTGATTTGATGGGACTGCATTGATTCGGATCAATGAAAGCTAAACAAACCTATTCTGATATTGTTGGAACAATTTTCAAAAAGTTGTTATTGCAAGGACGTTCTCTTTTGTTTTGCACAGTGGTATTCGGTTATGAATATCCAGCACCTCAGTCGACGAGGCAAGGGCCGAGATCCCTTCACCGGGAGTGACCCCTTGGACAGAAGTTTGCGTCAGGGCAATAACTTCATTATAGTCAATTACTTTTGCTTTGCATCGTGGTATTCAGTTGGAATATCCTGCACCTCATTCTACGGGGAAAGAGCCGAGATCCCTTCACCGGGAGTGACCTCTTTAGCAAAGGTTTTCGTTACTATATTTTTATAAAAGCTATCCAGTTCCTTCAACGATATCGAGTTCATTACGTTAAAGATTTTTCGCCAAAAACCATTCATAGCCCTCCGTCATTTCAGACGGGTAGCACGTAGTATTCATGCTATGTTTGTTGGTCTTCGTCAAGGCATAGTGTATGGTAGCTGCTTGTTACCTTTCTTCTGCATAGATAGATGCGTTGGTTTGGGACAGTCGTATAGCCTTGTTAGCCAAAGTCAAGGGCTTGTACGGGTGGGTTCAAATTAACCTGGTCAATGACGGGTAGAACTTGACATGTGACTTATGATTTGTTGGCCTTCGTCAAGGTCATAAGAGCATGGGGCAAAAATCACATCGGGGGTTTCTAAAGAAACTGAAACTTGCCAGATATGCGCATACCTTCTGGAGTGTGATAACGTGAGCGGATTCCATCACGTTATCATGCGATGATAGTTGGATCCCGATTCCCACTGATGAGTTGGTTTACTCCTCGGGTGATCCCGACTAATTCTTCTTTCAGGTTTGGAGAAGAATTTGACGTTACAGTGGGAGGTTTCCTGATTAGATAAAGTGATAACCATTCTGATCTAGGTTAGAGTGCACATTGAGTGTTTCTTTTCTCTCTCTCTCTTTGGCAGCGACCATGACCCGACCTTAGACTATGACTCAGTGACCAAAGTTGACCGAACCTTCTTAAATACTGGCTTTTGGATTGTCAGAGTTGCATACCTCATTACCACTCCTACTTTTACCCTTTTCTCCAGAACACCTTGTCACGACCCGAAAGTACGGAACGTGACCGGCACTTAGATTACGAAGCGTCTAGAGGCGCCACGTAACCTAAGTAAGCCAAAGCCCAGAAATCTAAACCAAAAAAAGAAGAAGAAGAAGAAAAAAGAAACAAGTTTAAAAGCATCAGCAAATTTTCTCAAAAATATCGGCAGAGTCTCCTCTGTAAAAACTGGCCCCCAAACGGGTACAACAAGTATAATATACATAAACAATAAAAAGCATCCCCAAACGGGAGCTAGCATCAACGCCAACAGGCGGAGACAACCACAACAAGCACAATAATATACAACGCCAATAGGCGAGGCTCAAAACTTAAAAGAAAACAAAACTACCAGATCAGAATAATACATGCGCGACTCTAAGGTCGAAATAAAAGACTGGTCCAATAAACTTATCAAGTAATACAAATATGGTTGATGGAGCTTACTAGATACAAATGAAAGAATAAAAGTACAATGATGGTTCGGATACAAGTGAACCAACCTACTGTGCAAATCACCCTGAAAGAATAGATGTGCCAGCAAGCTGCCAGGGAAACCTGTACATCGAACCTGTAATAAAATTTGGCACAACGGGGGTGAGTTGCCAACTCGTGAGTAGAAGATATCTACGAAAAGAAATCGAATGCACGACGCTATCCTAGGTCATAATAATACACTACTATATCCCAAACATCTAGTAATAGCAGGGTAATACTACGTGTAAGTGCAGATACTCCGTGTTCGTGTCAGTGCCTCATATAATACAATGTCATATGAAATGAAATGCATGCACCATGAATGTAAAGTAACAAATCCTGAAATCCAGATATATATGTATAAGAACTCTTTAGCTGTTATCATAGTAAAGTGTGTATAAGCATCTGAAATCTCAACAATGAAATCCATGGAAATCCGTGTCAAGCATCGACACAACACATGTAATCTCAAGTCTCAATATATCGGGCTCCGTCAGTCCGGATCGGCCCATATCATCAAATCTCACGACAACGGTCGGTATACTCCGGATATCCGCCGCGCCAGACATCACCGGTAGGTAGTCTTCCCCTGCCAGGCTCATCGTCTACAACTCGATCTTCTTGCCCCGGGGTACCATACCGGGCCCACCATGTACCCGAGACGGTTCATCCACTCCTCGAATCGGGTCTCGAAATCCAACAGAAAACATGAAATCTCATGGTGGACGACACATACATCACGAGAAAACCGCATCTTATTTTAAAAAGAGAAGAGGAGAGAGAGGGAAGTTTTTATATATTTTTGCGGTTTTCCCCAAAAATCCAGAAATCTCATAGAAATCCAAATCTCAAAATCATGAGTAAGTATATGATAAGTGTCGGCATATGCCCATAATACTGCGCGATAACATGAAAATATGAATGCATGAATGTCTAAGTAATAACTATCATGTCTTATACTAACATAAGAGAGAAATCACAATATTTTATCGGTTTAGTGGTTAACTGATTCTATCAATAAAAGATAATATGATCTAAAGTATACGTGACATAGCAATTATCGATGATGATATGTGTGAGCCGGCAAATAAGTGTGCGTGGAATATGCGCATCATCGGTAATGGTGCTGGTGTCCTAACAGGTAAGGTTTATACTGATTATAGCAACATATGTAAGAACAAGCACCATGATGATTACAGTATGAATGTAATACAGGTGTGCATTATCCACTCCTCCGCGATATACGAGTACAACTACCACCATGTGAGTTGAACCTAAACTAGTGTCCCTCTAATATCCTAAGGAACTAACCTAAGAAACTAGTCAATAAGAAACAAGCATCTACCTAAGGTCTGAACCAATATCTCTAATAGTCGGCGATCCCGCCTCAATAGCGTCACGTACGTAGTACGGCTTCCTCGAATCAAGAGTGCGGATCAATCATTATATCTAAGCCTCGTACGGTAAAATCCATCGTACGGCATCCCAATATCGGGGTACCGGTCAAGTATCTCCTAGGTGTCTCATTATTCGTAATGTGTCATCATCAACACATCTCATGATCAAGGTGCTAAACTATAATCGCATACATAAATCATATATCATTGCCATCATGGAATAATCATTAGTTATCCTCAGAAATATCATGTCACATGTATCATATTGTGATTAAGTCATACCGATATCTTATCGTCATCAAGTCACAAGCTACAGCCCAGGTACTATTTTAGCGTCCCATGTACCTCAATATCACCACCACCCTTCATAATTTATATATTCATGTTCATTATCTCATTCTCTAATGATCCGCTAACACTTTAATACGACTGTATAGTCAAGAATCACGGCATCAAGCCCAGTTATACTGTTTCATCATACCTCAGATATCATATCACATCAATGAATCCCATATACGTGTTGTGTATATATATATATATACACCTATACCTAGTTTTATATATATACACACATATACGTATACTCCATGTCGAGTTTCAGTGTGTACGTGTGTGTTTCTACCTGAAACCTAAGAACTTTTCTAAGGTACTCATCCCCTGATAAGGTTTTCCTAAATCAGTCTAGTTCAGCCTAGGGTTATTACTAGGGTCCTACGCGTTAAGTATCTAGGGTCACATCTGGTTTCCTACTGACAATAAATACTATTCCTATTCTACGTTGCGGGGGTGCTAAACGCCATCCACCCGACTTCCCCCCGTAGATATACATCTACTCACCTGGTCCATGTCTGCCGAAGACGGTGTCGCCATCCTCCTCTTTATCGCCCGCAGTCCACGTGAGGGGTACCTAAACGCAAACATATAAATAGCATCGTAAACCGAATCACATACAAAAGTCAAACGATACAAGGAACAAGCATAGGTTAAAACCTATGTCCCGTCCACGCAAAAGAACCAAATACCGCTCGATATCGGCATACAAATTCCGATAGATCGAGATAACATCAACAAACAACTTGTAGTTTTAAAACACATTACTTATACTATAAAACATGATTAAATCCATCGAAACCCGAAAATCTATCAAACCGTCCAATTTCGCAAAACCCGAAAATGCCAGTTTACCGTTTTTCATTTAAATGAAACCAATGGTCATAAAACTCATTAAATAGCATAACTAGACTATACAAACTATTACTATATTTTTATTACACAAACTTATATAAATTTGAAATTTCTAGTTTGCACTCTTTAACAATTTTCAACATTTTTCAAGCAAAACACCACAATTCCACCACAAAACATGATTTTGCATAAATTAATGACTTAAACCATAATTCATGATGATAATGATATAATTAAACCATAATTATATTTTTAATCTCATTTATATAGGAATTTCTAAAATCTAGTTTACAAAATTAGCAATTTTTATCACAATTTATCAATTAACCATAGAAACTAGCAATCAAACTAAGTTTTTCTTTCCATTAACATGCTAATATTTCCACTAAAACTATAATCCAATGATAACAACCCAAATTAGAATTTTATATTAACCACCACCACATTTTGCAAAAACCTAGTTAACTAAATTCCTAATTTAAAACAATTTTTGAATAACAATTTGTTAAACAATAACCATGCAAGATTTCCTAATACTAAAAGTGTTAAACTAACTACTATAACCCTAATTAATTATTAAAAATCATAACTTGAATTTAGAACCCTAGCTTGCATTTTAAAAAAAAGAACATAGAATTAATTCATTAAATCTAATTAAGCTTAATATGAACATCTAATAACAATAAGTCAAAAGAAAGAAAATTATACCTTCAAAATGTGAAATCCAAACAAGAAATGAGCCTCCAAAATGCATGCTTTCCATCTCCAAATTTCATATAAAAATGAGCAAGGAATAAAGAGTATGGAATAAATAGGATTTTGTGGAATTTTAATTGAATTTTTGATGTGTTTTTGATGAATTTTGAATAAAAATGATGTGGGAAATGGGGGGGGGGGGCAGCCATGGGGGGTTGTGGCTGGCCGTAGAGAGGTGAGGGAGAGAAAGAAGAGAGTGGGAAAAGTGTGTAGAAGTTTCAAGAGAAAGAACAACACTTAAGTCTTTTCATGGTTTATTTAATTATTTATTTATTTATTTACTATAGCAACTCAAGAAAGCTCTAGAAAATAGGAAAAATTTGCAAATAATTTTTGCATGATACATAATAAATTCTAACATGCCATGGTTCATTTTTACAAATTAAAACCATTTAAATTTGTAATTTACACTAATTTAGTATAAAAATAAAGCTTATGTTAATATTTAAAATAATTAATTTAGGAAAAATATTTTATTAAACTAAAAATTTATAAGTGGCTAAATAAACACCATTTACTAGTAATTTCATAATTAAAATGGATATTTCTAAAATTATAATGAAAAACAATCACGGTTTGATTTTACGAAAAATACATTTTACTTTACCGAAAATCATAAAATTCACTTAAACAATTTTATTCATTTAATTATTTATTTAATTATTTTTAAAACGTTACACACCTCTTATTACTACGGACGTCCACTTCCATTAGATAAAACCATCGTATGGTTATATACGAACTCGAAGGAATTTATTCGAGGATGGTTTCTGGTTCTGGAGAAAACGAATAGGACTATTCAGTTGTCTTTTCTTTTTACCTCCTCTCAGTATGTGAGTGTTCCTTGGATTAGGATCTGTACACCTGTTACGCAAATTGGATAGTCTTCTTCCAAACCTTAGGCTGGTGCCGAATGGTAGGGAATGAGGAAAGCCGATTAGCCTAAGTATGGTGTACAGAAGGTAATAAGTTAAGACAAATAAAGGGATTAGAAGGAGGGCAAAGTAAACTGCGATTGCTATTCACGACCAAACCAAGTATTTCATTACCACTCCCACTTCACCTTTGTATTTCTCCAGGACACTCCGTATCACTACGAAGATCCACAGTTTATTGGATACTCCATCGTATGGTTATATACGAACTCGAAAGGAACTTGTTCCAGTTCACGGATGGATTCTGGTTCAGGAGAAATAGGAATAAGGTTTTATTCAGTTGTCTTTTATCTTTACTTTCTGTCGCATTGCGAGTGCTCCTAGGATTAGGACAGTACACCCATTATGCTTATAGGATAGTCTTCTTCTAAACCATAGGCTGGTGCCGAACGGTAGGGAAGGAAGAAAACCATTTGGCCTAAAGGGGTGTACAGAAGGTAATGACTAAAGACATATAAAAGGATTTGGAGAGATGGCAAAGAAATATACGGTTACAGTTGTGAATCTGGATGATGGAAGAGGCATTACTAGGAATACCAGGATACCCCTACGAAACATTTCATGTTTCAGTTTCACTGTGTATTGTCAATAGAAAACTGATTTCCCAATTAGACACTTGCTCCAGGGTATGTATTTACCAGGTATGATTCTCACATCTTTATGGTTTTACAGATGATGAGTGGGAGTAAGTTATTGGGAATTGGGTGATCATCCTCATTATATCGGGATTCGTTGTAATTGGTGATATTTGAGGAAGTCACCTAGGTTGTTTGCCGGACGGCAAATATTTGGTTTTGAATATCCGTTATAATGCACCAATTTCAAATTGATATATCTGTACGTCTATTTTTATAGAGTGAGATATACCTTTTTGAAATTATGTCCATGACATTTACCTATATCAGTGGATGGTTAGGTAAGGAGCATTAAACGGCGGTGTAATTCTTCTTAACCATAAGTACAGTTTTCAACCTACGGTACACAGGGAATGGGTTATTAGACTCAAGGGACTTATACAGAGTATTGTATGTTGTCCATTGTCCATGAGGACAGAGAGGTTGGTGCTCGGTCTATATTCTGTTTACTTATGACTTCTCTAGTTCTTAGACAAATGTTTCGTAGAAACACAAGGTCTGAGTTTTGAGAAGTTGTAGGTATAAGAGTAAAGTGGAGAACCAAGTGTTGCAAGTATCAGGATTCTTCAAGGTGATCGAAGATGTAGATACTTGTGTATGGTATTCAGTTGATAGTAATGATTAATAGAACTTGCTTCTCTTTCAGGTTACTCATAATTAGAAGTACTCCTAAGTTGAGTAATGCTGATCGGCATCTCTCCATTTAGTTGACATGCACTGGAGATAGCTGCATGATTTGAATCTGGTTCCATTAAATCAGTGTCTCTGTTTCTGTATTGGATATATAACAGTTCATATCTTGACATTGTTAAGGTACGGGGAGTTTTCCGGCTTATGCTTAAAACCAGACTCCGGATAACTTAAGGCACGTTTTTGTAATGGTTGTTTGTGGGTTGACCCATGCTATGACGATGGTTGACTTTCTACCATCTGGAAGATCAATAGTGATATTGTTCTAGACTCGCCACAGTTTTAAGTAAAATGGATTTTTCCAGAAAACAGTAGTGGGAGTATGGTAGAACTGGAAGTGATTCCAGAACCGCAAACGATTACGAAAAATTTGATAAGAACCTAAAGATTCAATCTGATTTGACATTCCATTGGCCACTCCGCAGATATGGTGGGTAACCTCAGGCACCCGAGAGGTACTCCGGTAGCCTCAACGATGGTGACAGGGAGGTTCTTGTTTACCCAGACTTGCCATTTCTGTTGTTCCAGGCTATGGGACCCGGCAGGAGGATGAGTATAGCGTCGTTCTGAACTAGCTTTAGAAGTGTACGTGAATATGATTCTGCCAGAGGGTTGTCATAGTCAGTGGGAGCAGCGGAAGCATTGGTGGAAAAGTAGCTTATGTCTATTTATAGACTAAAGCAGATATAGCGGAGATAGATCATCTATTTCTGATGTGACAGTCATAGGTTTGACTTCATCAGAATAGGGGATGGATCTGTTAAGAAGGTAGTAGGGTGTGATGTCATGATATTTGGATGATATATACAGAGTAGGAAGTGATGTTCCTATACTACGATCGGTTATACTTTGGTTGTCACACAGTGGTTTCTCCACATGGGACTTGGATATAATATCAGACATTCTGGTTACTAGATCTATAGTTTTAGATCTAAATTTGGGTAGTTTCCCAATCTGGGTACTTAGACAGCATTCTAAAGGTGTTTTAGAATAGACGACTCCTGGCACGGTAGTGTACCTGCAGGTGATGGAGTCACCCTCTCTAAAGGTGTCTTACAGACTAAAGGGGAGAGGGATGTGCATGATTGGCAGATCACTTGCTTAGGCAATTGAGTCAATCATGAGATGTCAAGTACCACACCAGATATTGTTTTTGCACGAGCTGCAATAAGTTGATATTGATCCAATCCTGGAGAAACGATCGGAAGCAGTTTTAGAACATAAGTGGATGTTCTAGGGATATGATAACAACATCCTCCTTCGGGAGACAATTATCATTCCAGGCTTCCAAGGTGACCTGGATGACAGAGTGACTGTCAGAGTTATAGTTTCCCCTCTGACGAGGGGCAGTATTTTGGACAGGTGGTCCAAGCAGATACTGAGGGAGGTGTGGCGCAGGATACTGATTAAGTTCAGTTGACGATACAGTCTAAGAAGTTTGGATTTGGAGTTCATTTATGAACTAGGTCCCATCAGATATCCAGACACATTCTAAGACAGGTATTGCTCATTTCGGGAGATGGATTTCTCCGCGAACTTGAGATATAGAGAGACATAGAAAGAAACATCAGAGCGGATCCACTCACTGAGGCTATTCCTCGAACGCAATAGTTTCGCAAACGAGCTTTGTGAGACTGACTAGTAGAGGAGTTGGGTGTTCAGTATCACACGGGCTGTGAGTATGCAATATCGCAATAATTAGCCTTGAGTGCAAGTGGGAGATTGTTGGAGATATTGCCCTCAGAGTCAATTATTGGATCACAGGCACGTGATTGCAATGATTGAGGGAGGACCTATGCCGATAGAACAGTCTTACTCAAGATGATAGTATGCTATCTGGTTTATCTTTATCATCGTGTACTGCTTTAGGTGACCTTACAGGTCACTATTGCGCGTTGATAGAGCCCTTAGGATTCTTGCTTGACAGCCAGCAGTATGATGGCGATCATATACGTGGGAGCTGGGGTCTATAAGCACATCTTTAAAAGGTCCCTAGTCGTGGGAGTTTTGAGACAGGGCATCGATACTCCAGAGTAGACTAGTGTATACAGTCGAGAACCCGACGAGGGGCGGTGGCCGGTCTCACAAGCCACTGGTGTCAGTTGGTTCACCTAAGATGTATAGAGGTGCTCATTGGGTTATGAGTACACCGGACAGGACTCGTCGGGAACCTGCTAGTTGGTCTTATACCTGACGTCAGATAGCAGTTCCCTGGTGACATGTGTACAGGTTAGTTCATCGACCTGAGATCGCCATTTGTCTCGTGTGAGTTCCCACTGTACTTTGATTACTACCCTACCACGGCTCAAAGGAGTCGTGCAAACAGGTTTTAGTTGGGTACAGTCCCGAGCCACATGGAGGCAGTGAGCGGATCTGCAGGGGTTCGTCTCTCCCGGTATTGGGGGTGAGGTCGCGCTGTATCTAGGAGAGCCATTACACGAAGTCCTTGGCCAAGGCAGGAGATTTACTGGTAGGTATTCCAGTAATATCTCAGGGTGTTCTGGGCTACACTCCGACACGACTTGTACCGCTTTTGGGGGTCTGACTTTTACCAACCCCCTAGGCCCGCCATGCGATGCTCATAGACGAACGGACCGGACTGTACGAATATTGTCACTGACAGGCTCAGTAGGGTGTCAGGATTAGTTCGCTCATCGGCGTCCCTTTTGGTCAATACCTGGTAGCCCGTTACGTATGGCTAATACCTCTGACGTGCTAGAGGTTAAATCCACAGCCAAAGTATTAACGAGTCTTTAGAGTCCCCTACAGACAATTTCTCAAGTTTCGGGCGAAACGCTCTAGAGGCCGTATGGAGATATGGTAAGGTTCGATCATATACGTGCGGTATTGCACGGATCATGATCCGAAGGATAATACTAGCGGGCTTTGGTTTAAGCCGAATCCTAGTATTGTACTGTATAGATTTTGTCTCATTGCATTTGTATTTGGTCGGAATACAAATGCGGGTATGTATATACAGTCGCGGGGTTTTCCTGTAATTTATTACGGGATCAGTTTTTTGAAGTTGGCAGTTTGTATTCCGTTTCGGCCAGTTTTTCTTTGTTCCGACTTGGCCGGATTTTTCTGATGGAGGGGCTAATTTGCATATTTGCAATTTAGCAATTGTGGAGGGTTTTTTTGTGATATGGAGGCATCATGATGGTTATAGCATCATGAGATTCCTTTTGCATCATTACTTGCATTAATGGTGAAGGGATTGATTTGGTTTATGGATGTGAGACTTGCTTTTTCCTTTACACTCACCCTTGCCTTTTCTTGTGCTCACCTCCCTTGTATATTTTCCCCCTCTCTCATTTTTTTCATGGCCGACCACTACTAGAGGATGAGAGAGGATTCATTTTGGGTGTGGGAAATTTCTTCATCTCATTTTTTGCTTGCTACAATATTCCTCACCTCTCTCCAAAGTTCACATTTTCCTCCACATCATAAATGGCAACTTCATACCCGCTTGAGACAAGTGATTCTACACTTATCCTACAGCATTTCTTGGACACGTCGGCTCGCCAACTTCGTGCCCGAGTTGCCTCGGTCCAGAGGTGGGAGCACGTAAAAGAACCCGGCGATGTGGTGCCCTTTTCGACGAGGAGGTGAAGACCGGAGATTCCGCGAGGAGATCGGGACGGAGGCCGAAGACCGAAGGACACGGATCGCTCGGTATAGCTTTCTTCCCATTTTCTAGTTTGCTAGCATTAGGTTAATGGCCCGATCCGGGTTTATAGTGCGCGGTAGTGCCGGTTTACAAGTTTCGTAAAAGTTTCGTTTCCGCATTCCGGCGTTGGATTGACGGCCGGGATGCTGCCGTGCACTTACAATGCGATACTCTTAGACGAACAGACCGGACTGTACAGAGATTGTCACATACAGACTCAGTAGGAGTTCGGATGAGTTATGCTCATCGACTTTCTTATCGACAATACCTGGGGACCGTTACGTACAGCTAGTACCGCTTGCGGCCTGTGGTTAAACCCACTGCTAGCGTAGAGTCGAGTCTTTAGAGTCCCCCACAGAGCGTTTCCCTGCATCGGGCAAAACGTGTAGATATCGTATGGTTTTACGAAAGGGTTCGATCACGTGCGTACACTCATGCATGCACGATGAGTCGGACGGACAATACTAGTGGGCTTTGGTTTAAGGCGGATCCTAGTATTGTACTGATAGATTTTCTTCGTCTTCGGTATTCGTATTTTTCGGAATACGAATACAGGTATGTATATACGGACGAGGGGCATTTTCGTAATTTGTACAAAATGTATTTGTAGATGGCATGACCTAATTGTATTAATCATTTAGTTTTAAATAATTAATACATTTTAGGTAATTAAGAAATGACGTGTATTATGCATGAATAAGGACTTGGGTTTTATGGACACATGTTAGTCAATTGACCCATGAGTCATTTATTTGACCATTGAACCTATTATCTATTATTGAATTAGTTTTTCTAATGAATAATAGTGTAGAGTTCAGTTTAGAACAAGAGAGAGAAAAAACTCTATCCTTCTTCATTTCTTAGTTCATACCATTTCTTTTCACCATCTCCAATTCCCTCAAGCTCAAGAACACTCATGAGTTGAGTAACCTTGAGCTAAATTAGACTCCTCAATCCATCTACATCATCTACACACCATAGATCATTTAGTTTAGCAAACTACTTAATCTAGTTTCTTTGGTTTAGAAGAAAAGCTTGGTGCACAAACGTTCGGGTGGATCATCTAGGATTCGAGCAAGCCGACGAGGAGACAACATCCGTACCACTTCGAAGAGTTCATGCAGGTGAGGAGGACAGCGAGATAAGGAGAAGAAGGACCTGATTTCTTGAGGTATGAACTTCTGTACTTTTATTTATACTTCATTTATTTTTGCTAGATACGGTTTAGATTACGATCATGGCTTACAGTCGATGTTATGATGCTAAAATTATCGTTTTTTACACCTTCCGCCTCCCCGCGATTCCGTGGGATGCATAGCATCGACTTACAGTGGTATCAGAGCCAACTAAACCTAATCTAGCAGATTAGCAAGTAGTAGAATTTCGATCATCGGAAAAACCAGAAAACTAAATACCGAAAACCCTAGTTTCTATCAACTTTCAAAACTGTCTGTAAAATTATTTCAGTATCATGAAAAATACATACGGCGTTTTCTAAGATAACACAAGAAATTCGAGCCTCTGAATCGCCAAGACAGCCGCAGATCCGCGGCAGAATCGTCTTTCTGCGGCGGAACCGCGGCCGAGTCGTGGCCGATTCAACTCGGATTTATTCTGTTGTATCTTAATTTTGGTATTATGATTTCTGGAATATTTGGTTTCTACCTAGTAAGTTTCTGAGTGCTGGTTTGCATTTGGGGTAGATACGGAAAATATGTTTTCGTTCGAATTCCTATTGTACTTAGCTAATTGGTTCTTCTGTATTGTTATATGTGTTTTAAACGTCGACTAATTGCTATATGTCGGTTAATCGAGATTGCACATATCTGTTGGTTTGTGTATATAAACATTTTCTGATTGTCGATGATAAATAGCCGGGGATGTGAGATGAGCGTTTTTATCTTTCATTCATGTAAATTGTAAAATTGATGTAATATTATTTCGTAGGGCACATCCGTGTTGAGGTTGTAGCCACCGTTGTATTATTTTCCTTTTACTGTTTTCTGCTCCTAGGATAGACCCAAGGTGGGATACACAAACTACCGGGTTCTTTGAAGTGCCAAGTGTCCTACTCACTTTGTTGAGGGAGGCTGCTTCACTTCTGGAATTTGGCGGGTAGTTTGCCGTACCCGTAGGGGTCTGGGGTGGGGTTTGGCTATTCATCGCGACTGTGGGATCCGTTTTTCATTGCAGGCTTAAACGAAACGCGGCATTCCTAGCATATCTGAAATGTTTATCTGTGACTGGAATGATTATTATTGCATGAGATGATTGTAAAATATCTATATATAGTATATAGTAGGCGTCACTTATGTTTTACATCCGCGCTAGCCCAGCCCCCGCTCTGTCGTTAGTTAATTAACCTAACGGGTGATGACGGGGCCCAGTGGTGAATGTGGATGGCATAAGAGGACGTGATATTTTTTTTCAATTCTCTCTGTAATGATAGGAGTAAATGATGAGACTGCATTAGATTAATGCAAATCAAATAAACCAAAGTTAAATCGTTGGAACAAATTTGAAAACTAGGTTTTTTCAAAAACAGCAAACTTTTAAATGCAGAGCTTAAACCACTCTTTTTTAAAAACTATCAAGTTCCTTTGATTATATCAAGTTCACTACGTTCACGGTTTTACTAAAACCTTTCGTAGCCCTCCGTCATTTCATATGAATAGTCAATAGTATTCAAGCTATGTTTGTTGGCCAAAGTCAAGGCATAGTGATTGGTAGCTGTTGGATATTCATATGAAGCATAGATAGATGCGTTAGTTTGGGACAGTCGTACTGCTTTGTTGGCCAAAGTCAAGGGTAGGTACTGGTGGGTTCAAATTAACCTGGAGAATGACGAGTAGAACTTGACATGGACTTATGATTTGTTGGCCAAAGTCAAGGTCATAAGAGCATGGGGCAAAAATCCGCATCGGGAGTTTCTAAAGAAACTGAAACTTGCTAGTGTTGCATACCATTTGGAGTGTGATAATTTTAGTAGGATTCCTTCAGCTTTATCACATAATGATATTTGGATCCCGATCCTACTGTGAGTATATGCCACTCCTCGGGAGATTTTTTTCCACTAAACGATCAATGCTATAAACCAAGTAGGTGTCTAGAACGGTGTTAGCGGGGCTAAGCCTCCAGGGAAAAGAGGTTATGTAATTAAGGAACTTCGCGAAAGCGTTGGAAAACCTCCCTCGAAGTACCAACACTAGCCTGGCTGAACGGTTAAGCAAGAATTGTACGGTGAGATTAATCCTAACTAATTCCTCTTTTTTGGTTTAAGGAGGGATTCGAGAAACAGTGGGAGCCATCCTGTTTAGATAAACTAAAAACCATTCTAAACTTGCAAGAGTATCATGCTAAAGTGTTTCTTCTATCTCTCCTAATTGCAGCAACCAAACATGACGGGCCTTAAGCTGCTTTTAGATAAAAACATGTTGACAGGGCCAAAGTATAAAGATTGGTTCAGGAATATCAAGATGGCTATTACTTATGACAAGTTGGGTTATGTCCTAACTACAAAAGCCCCCGCCGTCCCAGGCCCACACTCCAGTGTCGCGGACAGGGAAATCCATAAGACCTAGGAGATTGACTGTGAGAAGGCCAAGTGCCTTGTGCTTGCCTCTATGGATAATGAACATCAGAGGAGGCATGAGAATATGGACCTAGAATCCATATTCCTCCATACAAAGGAATTATATGGAGAGCAATCTCGTATCGCAAGATACGAGACCTCGAAGAAACTGTTTCAAGCGAGGTTGGCCGTCGAATCATCTGTCGGGGAACACGTTCTTAAGATGATTGGCTACATTGAGGAGCTCGCAGATCTCGAGACCACGTTAGAGAATGAGCTGTATACAGACTTGATTCTCCAATCCCTTCCTTCCACCTACGCCCAGTTTATTTTGAATTTTAATATTCAAAGTAAAGAAGTTGAACTTCCGGAACTCCTCAACATGTTGAGGAGTGCTGAGGGCACCCTGCAAAAAGCAAGGGAAACACCCTCTCTATTTATTGGTGGCACTTCTTCTTCCAGGTCCAAGGCGAAAGCTAAAGGAAAGAAGAAGAAGCCCCCCACCAAAGCGAGGGTGGTGTTGGTAAAGTGGAAGCAAAGGGAAAAGCAAAAGTTGGGGGGCAGACTGTAGGAAAGGAAGAATGGTTTTACTGTCACAAGAAGGGCCATTGGAAGAAGGATTGCAGGGCCTTGAAAGCCCAGAACCAGGGAGCGAAGCAGGTTGTGGCTTCGACTTCAAGTGTGTATGTAATTGAAAACTGTCTGTCAATCAACTCTACTTCCTGGGTATTGGATACCGGTTTAGGATCTCATATCTATAATTCTTTGCAGGCACTGAGAAGCCGTAGGGTCTTGAAGGCGGGTGATATGACTCTCAGAGTTGCAAACGGAGCAAACATGGATGCTGTGTCCGTGGGGGAATATCACTTAGGATTGACTAATAGACATGTTTTGGTTTTGCGCAACTGTTATTATGTACCTAGTTTGACTTGTAATATCATATCAGTATCTTTAATGTCCAAAGAAGGTTATGATTTTGCATTTATAAGCGATGTCGTAAACATCCACCTTAATCATAACTTGATTGGGTCGGGTACATTAAACAACGGTATATACGTATTAAACCACCCGTAGATTTTCAATGTCCAGAATACACACAAAAGAAAGTCTCCAGAAATTAATCATGCTTTCTTATGGCATTGTAGACTGGGTCACATCAATGAGACGCGGTTAACTAAGTGTCATAAAGAAGGATATTTAGATCCGTTCGAATATCAATCTTATGTAACTTGTCAATCTTGTCTCAAAAAAAAGATGACAAAGACTCCATTCACTGGATAAGGAGTAAGAGCAAGCGAGCTCTTGGGACTCATACACAGCGATGTATGTGGTCCAATGTCTACACATGCACGAAGCGGTTATTCTTACTTCATTACTTTTACGGATGATTTCTCAAGGTACGGACATGTCTTCTTGATGAAGCATAAATCCGAAACTTTTGAGAAATTCCGGGAATATAAGAATGAAGTGGAAAACCAAACCGGCAAAAGTATCAAGACACTAAGATCTGATCGAGGTGGTGAATACTTGAGTGCCGAGTTCCTGGAATACCTAAATGAGAATGGAATTCTCTCTCAGCTTACTCCTCCATACACTCCACAACACAATGGTGTATCGAAGAGACGGAACAGAATCCTATTGGATATGGTTCGTTCCATGATGAGTAATGCCGAGTTACCGTAATCTTTCTGGGGTTATGCACTAGAATCAGTTGCATATCTTTTAAACAAAGTTCCTACCAAGACAGTGCCTACCACACCGTATCAGATATGGAGTGCGAAGAAACCCTATCTTCAATATCTAAAGATATGGGGATGTCCAGCTTTCGTCAAAAAGCAGCATGTGGACAAACTCGAAGCACGCTCAGTACTGTGTAAGTTTGTAGGATACCCAAAGAACTCCAGGGGGTATCTTTTCTATTACGCAGAGGAACAAAAATTGTTTCTCGTCATGCCCACTTTCTGGAACATCAGTTCTTAGAAAAAGAAATAAGTGGGAGCGCAATGGAACTGGAAGATATTCCAGAACCACAAGCTATTACCGAAAGCTTGGTAGAACCAGAAGTTTCAAAATAACAGGACATTCCTGCACCACTCCGCAGGAGTAGTAGGCTTTTTCATCCGCCCGAGAGATACTATAGATTTCTCATAGACGGGGATGGAGAGGATTTCATTATTAACGATAATGAGCCAACTAGATTCCAGCAAGCCATTCAGAGCAGCAACTCGGTAAAATGGCTGGATGCAATGCGGACCGAGATGGAGTCCATGTACACTAACAAAGTATGGACTTTGGACTTTGCTCCAGAAGGGGTAAAACCCGTTGGCTGCAAATGGATCTTCAAAAAGAAGATTGATGTAGATGGACAGGTTGAAACCTATAAGGCTAGACTTGTTGCAAAAGGTTTTCGTCAAAGACCTGGTTTGGACTATGATGAAACCTTTTCTCCAGTGGTTATGCTCAAATCCATTCGAATTATTCTTGCCATTGCTGCTTTCTACGATTATGAAATCTGGCAGATGGACGTAAAGACGGCTTTCCTAAATGGACATTTGGATGGGTGCGTCTATATGGATCAGCCAAAAGGTTTTAATCAGAGTGGGAGCAGCGAGAAAGTGTGCAAGCTGCTTAAGTCCATTTATGGACTAAAACAGACATCGCGGAGTTGGAACATCTATTTTGATGAAACAGTCAAAGACTTCGACTTTATCAAAAATCCAGATGAACCATGCTTATATAGTAAGATTGTAGGGAGAACTGTTGTGTTCCTCGTATTATACGTAGAAGACATTCTCTTGATAGGAAATGACATTCCTGCCCTACAATCTGTCAAAAGATTCTTATCACAAAGGTTCTTTATGAAAAACCTGGGTGATGCCTCTTACATACCGGGGATCCGGATCTATCGTGATAGATCAAAGAAGATGTTGGGACTTTCACAGTCCAGGTATATCGACACCATACTGAAAAGATTCAGAATGGAAGATTCCAAACGCGGTAACCTACCGGTTTGTCACGGAGTCACCCTTTCCAAAGAGATATCTCCCAAGACTGATTTGGAAAGAGATCGCATGTCTATTATACCTTACACTTCTGCAGTAGGCTCTATAATGTATGTGATGTTGTGTACCAGACCAGATGTAGCTTACGCACTAAGCGTGGTAAGCCGGTATCAGTCAGACCCAGGAGAGAACCACTGGATAGCAGTAAAGAGCATTCATAAGTACCTGAGAAGGATTAAGGATATGTTCTTGGTGTATGGCGGAAAAGACCTCCAGATCGAGGCGTTTGTTGACTCCAGCTTCCAGAGCGATAAGGATGACTCCAAGTCCATGTCGGGTTATGTCTTCACCCTCAACGGAGGGGCGGTATGTTGGAAGAGTTCTAAACAGGATACCGTTGCTGACCCAACTATGGAAGTGGAGTATATTGCTGCTTCTGATGCCGCTAAAGAAGCAGTCTGGATGAGGAAGTTCTTAATAGATCTTCAAGTGGTTCCGTCCATTATTGGTCCAATACCTCTGTATTGTGATAATAACGGGGCTATAGCATTAGCAAAGGAACCCAGGTCCCATCAAAAGTCCATACATATCTTAAGGCGGTATCACCTGATCAGGGAGATCGTGGATCGCCGGGATATCGAGGTTCGGAGAGTTGCTACAGAGGACAACACTGCAGATCCATCCACAAAGGCTATTTCTCAGATGCAGTTCGAGAGGCTATTCGAGATGATAGGTCTGTGATATGCCAGTACATGGCCCTAGTGCAAGTGGGAGATTGTTAGTGTATATGCCCAAGAGGCCATTACTGTATCATACTAGTTTGTATATTACTTAATGGAAGCTTGGGATATTCACAGTTTTAATAACATTCTTGCTCAAAATAAAAGTATGCTACTTGGTTTGTTTCTACTTCAATATATACATATGTTTCTTTTAACATATCGCCTATGCATATTGGTAGAGCTCTTAGGATCTATGCTTGATTACCAGCGTTGTGATGGCAGTCACACTAGTAGGAGCTGGGTAATCTACAAGCACATCCTTATATAGGTCCCTAGTCGTGGGATTATCGATACATGGCATCGATACTCCAGAGTAGACTAGTGTATACGCTTCCCTTCCCAGCCTGGGAGATGGTCTGTCCCACAGCCATCGGTACGTCGTACTGCAGATAGTATGCAGGTGCTCATTTGGTTGTGAGTTACACTAGACGGACTCATTGGGAACTGCTGGTTGGTAATATACCTATCGTCAGATAGCAGTACCCAGATGACATGAGTACAGCTTAGTCCGTTGACTTGACACTGCTGCTTCGCCTCAAGTGTGTTCCCACTGTTCTTAGATTACTACCATACTGCGGCTCTACTGAGTCATGCAAACAGGTAGTAGTTGGGTTCAGTCCCGAAGCACTTGGAGGCAGTGGCGGTTAGATAGGATTCGTCTGTCACGACCCGAAATTGGCACGTGACGGCCATAATACTACACAACGCCTAAAGACGTAACGCAGTAAAAGAAAGCCAAAACCCAGAAATCTAAACCATGAAAATACGGAAAAGATAATAGAAGTTTTTGAAACATTTGAAATCTCAACCCAAATTCTTTAAAAGTCCAACTTCTTTCTTTAAAATTTTGGCAGCACCCCTTTTGTAAAAACTAACCCCAAAAAGGGTACAACAGATAAAGATAAATAAAGCATCCCAAACAGGAGCAAATACACGCCCAAAGGCGGAAAACAATCACCACCTGTTCATCACAGAATACTGCATTTTATACCGCCCATTCTTACGCTCGGTTGTTTATAGGTAGGTGCTTTTAATCCGTGTTTGTTACATGTTTACAGATTACAGGTTTCCAGTCCAAATATTGCAAATCAAGACGAAATCTCCACAGTTACGGCAAAATACGGAACATCTGTCACAGCAGATAAAAGCCGGGTTCCGGTCATCCATATCCGTCCAGTGCCGAGTACCGGTTCCCGATACAAGACATGTGACAGTGGTCATTCATGTCTGGGACAAGCACAAAGCACGAGGTGGGCTGCATAAGAATCAATGGGTGCGCGGAGCTCGAGGGAGAAAAGGTCAAAAGTATTATTTTTGTTGCCACTTTGGACCGTTGCAAATCTGAAGCAACTGTGGAACCAAATTGCATATTGGTACATGTAGAACAACACAGGACAACAAACCAGGAAACCACCCAAAATCCCACGACACAATCCCACCACTTGGCCGCGTTTCCGCGGCCAAGTGGGGGTATTGGCCGCGGAAACGCGGCCGTACTGGCGCCGCACTCTGTGGGTTTTTGGGGGCTGTTTGGGTATTTCATTTATGGGCTGATGGTTGCCCTAGGTTTCCAGTTTCCCTCCTATAAATACCCCGGATCTGATCAAAGCCAAGGGAGCTTTTCTTTAGCCTCTTTTTTGTGTAGTTTTGTTCTTCTTCTTCTTCTTCTTCTTCATTCTTTCTCCATTAAAATTGTAGTGAGAGCTTTTTGAGTGGAAGATTAATGAAGATGAGGGTTTTTTTATCTTTCTTGTTAGTTTCGCTCCCCCTTGAGATTTTTGCTTTCTCTTGATCATTCAACCTCTTCATTGAGCTTGAATGGTTAAGGGTTAGTTATTGATCTCAAGGGTCGTATTTTCTCACGGGACTAGTTCTTCACTTCACATGCGTTCTCTACCCTTCCCTTGATCTTGCAACCTCTTCATTGAGCTTGCAAATTTAAGGGTTGGTTATTGATCACATGCTTGTCTTGAGTTCTAGTTTCTTGTTCTTTTTATTTGCTTATTTATTACTTGCATTTTTCATTCTTGCTTTACTTACTTGCAATTTTATTCCATGTACTTTAATTACTTGTATCTTTTCTTTTCTTTGTTCTTTTCTTTTTGTTCTCTCTTCTCGGTTCTCTTTTGTGAATGAATGTAATTATCATTGTTAAGAAGAAATACGATATTATAAGTTAAAGATTTTCTTTTCTCATTTCCTTTTCCTGTATTTTCCATTGAACTCCGCCCAAACGATATGCAAGCGCTCCGTTAGGCACCGTACCCTGACAAGGTAACGGTGATTCCTAACCGCGACCGGTTGCGTTCGGTTTGGCCGGAGGCGAAAGCAAGAGACAAGAACGGAAGGACAAGGGTAAATAAGCCGGATTCCACGAATACCGCGCTTAAATCCCCTAATCCACGTTGTTGCCGATTGCTCGAGCTTCAATTGGTCAAGATTCGGCTCAAAGGTTTCGAGTACGGATTTCTTTAGCTTAGAATCTTGTATCCTTTTCTTAACAACTTTATACTTGCAGATAAACACATAGGTTAGAATCAAACAAACATACAGATTCTTTATTAACTCGTCTAAGACAAGAAGGTAAGATACCACCATCTCCCTGTAGACCGACCCGTGCTCAACCGGCTAGCTGCAAAGCGACACCGTCCTGATCGCGGTTACACTTTAATTCTTTGAACATCCGACACGCCAAAAGCGTGCGATCAAATGGCGCCGTTGCCGGGGAGACGGTAGCGTATTTTCTTTCTTGTTATTCGGGTTAATATTCTTTTTGTATATAAAAAAAAAATCTTTTTGTTTTTTTTTATCATTTTTGTGGGCAAGTGTGCAGATTTTTGCGTATTTGCAAACTGCGATTGTGGGAGCAAAGTGTACGTTCAAGGTTAAGGTGATTACGAAGTACAGTGCCAAAGATCCGGGTAGTTTGACCCGCGCAAGCGAACTTTTCAAGCTTACCGGATTTGATTCAACGGGGGTTTCCTAACCCAAAACTTAACGGTACGTACTTTACTAACACCTTCTTCTCAAATCCGACGCTTCCAATATACTATTCTTTTGCAGGATTCTTTGCAAGTTCGCTAGCAAACGCTAAAAATTGACTAACCCGTATTTGTTGCAGCGCTGCGCTTAAACTAAAAAACGATTGTTTGATTCTTTATAGAATTTTTTTGAATTGCGCATTGCATCAATTAATACGGACTTAAGGGCAAGCGAACCCCACAACATACGGTAAAGGATTTCATCACCTTTCCCATGGCTCACAAATCACGAACTTGAGCATAACGATTACCCGCACAAATTTTAAAAGAAATTAGACTTTAAGCCTTAAGGACTTCGCGCTCACTAGGAGAAGTTAACTGTGTTTAGAACCTTGCTTAACGGTATATTGTTTACGGGGTGTCTAGGAAAGTGTTAACGGCGAAACCGCCAAAAGAAAAAGGGTTATTTAATTAAGGAACTTCGCGAAAGCGTTGGAAAACCTCCCCTTATCTCTGCACTTACCTGGCCTCGTGATCAGTGTATCTTGAGCCCGTTTCTCGACACAGTTTTACTTCGACAATCAAGTTCTGGAGCAGGTCTAGTTGACCTAGGTGAACCCTAGAACGATTAGGTGTGTGGTATTTTTGTGTCGTGATTATTTTTGTCCATATTCTTTTTGTGTATATTTCATTCTTTTGCTAACAACTAACTAAAAATAAAAAAAACCACATTCTTTTTTCCCTCCTTTTCTCTACCTTTCTTTCATTTTCTCTCTTCATATCATGGGTACTCCACCTCGCAAAACTCTTGCCGAACTTTGGTACCCACAACCAGACATTACTTCATACGGTTCTTGTTTTGGTCGAACTTCAAACGACCCCTCCATGCCCAAAATTTCTTTGAAAGATCGGATAGACGCGTCTAGGACGAACAACTGGACCCGCAATCCACTTCGTATCAACCGTTTCAAACATTCACCCCTTCTTGTGTTGATACCCCTTTTGAAAATCCAGTTGTAACCCCGAGACCAATGTCTCTTGCTGAACAAATTGAACTATCTCGTAGCCGATCTTTCACTCCTTTCACCACTTCAAGTTCTTGGGATCAACAATTTCATTCACCTTCTTATCCAAATGTTGATCCCACTCCTGTCCAGCCATTCAATTCCTACCAGTCCTACCCTACTTTTGCACCTTCCCTAGACATTGCTTCAGAACCGCCATTTGGGAATTTTCAGTATCCAAACAACTTTGAATCTTTTACTGAAACCCCTTCACAACCAATGTCTAGTCTAGAACAGTCCTTGGAAGACTTTAGGGTAGCGTCAAGCCAACAGATGATGGATTTGAATGCGTCCATGGCCGCCCTCATGCAACCTAGTGACCCGGTAGCTAGTTTCCAACTAGCTCCAACTTTTTCAATGTATGATGAGGCGGCAGGACAGGCTGTGAATTTGAGTGGAGAGAGTGAGATATACCCCCTTCCAAATCAAACCTACCCGTCTCAAATTGAATCCCACAACTCCTGTGTTGAAAGTCTATCAAGTGTCCCAAATGAATTATCAGTTGAGGATAGAATGTTTAATGAGTTGTGCAACTTTGTAGTGTTTGATTTGCCCGATTGTGAAGGGACCTTGCCAAGTGAAACCACACCCAATCCTTTTGACCTCTACACCTCCATCTTAGAACCTGAATTGATTACTATCCATGCTTTGGTTGAGGTGTCAGAGAATTTTGATTTTCACTTGATTAAGGATATTGACGCTGGGAACATTTTGGATGATGAACCCGTAGATTTGGCTGAGTTTGTCTCTTCAAATCATCATCCCGAGTCTTTAACTGTTTTTCCCGAACTTCATATGCGTCTTGATATTGATGATAAAGGCATGGATGAGATAAATTTTGAGGAGAATATTGAGGATAGTGTTGAGGATGAACCAGTTTTAATTGATGAGTCGGATTTTCCAATTCATCCTGTTCCTTTCATTGACTGTGTACAACCTCCCGAAACCTTAACCGATACCCTTCCTCGACCACCTCCCTCCATCCTTTCCATCGTTCCGACCTTGCAAGAACCCGTATCACTTACATTTCATATGTCTGGTTTACCAAGTTCGGCGTACCCATGGTTTCTTACGAATCTTGAGGGATTTGACCCAATCTCTCGACGGGTTAATAGATTAGCACAATCGCTGTTTACACATCGCTCATCACAAATTGTGCTAATCTATTTACTCCATTTGCACCCTCAAGTTCGTATCCCACTTCTTTTTCCCTTCCGCCATTCTTCTTCTCATCTACCGAGACCGCATTCCACTTCTCTCCACAAGCGGTCTCGCGTATTCTCCATTTATTACCTCTTCACCTTCTTCCACCAGCCACTGCTTTATCACGATAAGATCTTTGAATGGTTGGTGCTCACTTTTGGCCTGTGTAAGGCCTTGTATAGATTGATAATGTTTTCTTTCCCCCCTAATCCTGAATTTCAACGCTTAACAGTGGAAACACTGTTTTACTTAAGTTTGGGGGGGACACCTTTTTTGTATATATTTTTTGTTTTCTTTGTTGTATATAATTTGTTTTTAAGGGAGCGCCGACAATTTTGACCCTCTTGGTATAGCCTGACAGTGAGGGCACTGTCAAGTTTAAGTTTAGGGGTGTGCTCGGTAAGCTTTCTTCCTTCGCATTCATTTGTATATTTTGCATTTGCATACCTTATTTAAAAACCCATAAAAATCGAAAAATTTTCCAAAAAATATAAAAACTTTGTCGTCAAGTTAGCTAGTAGGGTAACTTAGATTTTTATTCTGAAAGTTTAGTTGATATATTAGAAATAACTAAATTCTAGGCTTAGGAATTGAAAACCCTAAAAATAACCCTCATTCTATCTAACTTTGGTAAGTATGCGTCCTTATAATTTTTGAGTTCAGTCCTTGAGTTAAGTCAAGATGAAGGGAAAGTATTGAAACTTTACTGAAGGATAAGTCTGAAAAATAGTTTCTTTTCTTGAGTTCAAATTTAGAAAGTATATACCCTACAACTGCACTTACACGTACCTTGAAACTTGGGATAGTAGAGGATACCTAGAAATACTCTTGCCTGAAAGCCTAGTATGAAAGAAAAAACGGTATTTAAAGCTAAACACCAAAAGAGCATGTGAAAAATATATCCGGTCTTGAAAAAGAAAAAGAAAAAGAAAAAAAATAGAATAAAGTCAAGACCTAGAAACTGCTATTTACGCTTTAAGCTCACACATTCAGTAATCGGCTGTTAGTGCCTCAAGAAGCATTAATAGTCGCATGAAAGGTGTGTGAGCAAATCCGTCCATCCTTAATGAAAAGAAGTAGTATTTGGTATAAGGGCAAGGGTATTATAGCTTGAATTGAATTCTTGAGTGTAGGGGTGCAAATATACACACACGTAGGGGGTATACAATCGACGTTTGGATAAAAGATAGAAATAAAGAATAAGACTTGTGTTTTCTGTAAAGTAGATAAAAATCCCTGATTTGAGGTCTCACTTTAGAAGGAAAACTCAGGAGATCCAAGGTTAAATAGATAGGAGGTGTGAAAAATAAAGGTTGGATATTTCTAACTTAGGATGATAGAATTTCTAACGTAAATACTAAACTGTAGGAGTAGAATCAACGTTAACTTATGACACTAGCTTGACGGGATTTTGTGGGTAGTATCCGCTGAAAACCCTCAGGAGACAACACTCCTCCTACTAGGGACACCTAGAGGTTTAACGGCTTGTTGCACATGCTCAGTGCAATCGCGTTCCCTGCGAAAGTGCGGTTATCATTTTATTTTCTTATGAATAATTGGTTTTGCTCGGGACGAGCAAAAGTTAAGTTTGGGGGTATTTGTTCATCACAGAATACTGCATTTTATACCGACCATTCTTACGCTCGGTTGTTTATAGGTAGGTGCTTTTAATCCGTGTTTGTTACATGTTTACAGATTACAGGTTTCCAGTCCAAATATTGCAAATCAAGACGAAATCTCCACAGTTACGGCAAAATACGGAACATCTGTCACAGCAGATAAAAGCCGGGTTCCGGTCATCCATATCCGTCCAGTGCCGAGTACCGGTTCCCGATACAAGACATGTGACAGTGGTCATTCATGTCTGGGACAAGCACAGAGCACGAGGTGGGCTGCACAAGAATCAATGGGTGCGCGGAGCTCGAGGGAGAAAAGGTCAAAAGTATTATTTTTGTTGCCACTTTGGACCGTTGCAAATCTGAAGCAACTGTGGAACCAAATTGCATATTGGTACATGTAGAACAACACAGGACAACAAACCAGGAAACCACCCAAAATCCCACGACACAATCCCACCACTTGGCCGCGTTTCCGCGGCCAATAGGGGGTATTGGCCGCGGAAACGCGGCCGTACTGGCGCCGCACTCTGTGGGTTTTTGGGGGCTGTTTGGGTATTTCATTTATGGGCTGATGGTTGCCCTAGGTTTCCAGTTTCCCTCCTATAAATACCCCGGATCTGATCAAAGCCAAGGGAGCTTTTCTTTAGCCTCTTTTTTGTGTAGTTTTGTTCTTCTTCTTCTTCTTCTTCATTCTTTCTCCATTAAAATTGTAGTGAGAGCTTTTTGAGTGGAAGATTAATGAAGATGAGGGTTTTTTATCTTTCTTGTTAGTTTCGCTCCCCCTTGAGATTTTTGCTTTCTCTTGATCATTCAACCTCTTCATTGAGCTTGAATGGTTAAGGGTTAGTTATTGATCTCAAGGGTCGTATTTTCTCACGGGACTAGTTCTTCACTTCACATGCGTTCTCTACCCTTCCCTTGATCTTGCAACCTCTTCATTGAGCTTGCAAGTTTAAGGGTTGGCTATTGATCACATGCTTGTCTTGAGTTCTAGTTTCTTGTTCTTTTTATTTGCTTATTTATTACTTGCATTTTTCATTCTTGATTTACTTACTTGCAATTTTATTCCATGTACTTTAATTACTTGTATCTTTTCTTTTCTTTGTTCTTTTCTTTTTGTTCTCTCTTCTCGGTTCTCTTTTGTGAATGAATGTAATTATCATTGTTAAGAAGAAATACGATATTATAAGTTAAAGATTTTCTTTTCTCATTTCCTTTTCCCGTATTTTCCATTGAACTCCGCCCAAACGATACGCAAGCGCTCCGTTAGGCACCGTACCCTGACAAGGTAACGGTGATTCCTAACCGCGACCGGTTGCGTTCGGTTTGGCCGGAGGCGAAAGCAAGAGACAAGAACGGAAGGACAAGGGTAAATAAGCCGGATTTCATGAATACCGCGCTTAAATCCCCTAATCCACGTTGTTGCCGATTGCTCGAGCTTCAATTGGTCAAGATTCGGCTCAAAGGTTTCGAGTACGGATTTCTTTAGCTTAGAATCTTGTATCCTTTTCTTAACAACTTTATACTTGCAGATAAACACATAGGTTAGAATCAAACAAACATACAGATTCTTTATTAACTCGTCTAAGACAAGAAGGTAAGAAACCACCATCTCCCTGTGGACCGACCCGTGCTCAACCGGCTAGCTGCAAAGCGACACCGTCCTGATCGCGGTTACACTTTAATTCTTTGAACATCCGACACGCCAAAAGCGTGCGATCACCACCACAAATATACGACGCCGTAGCGAAGAAATAAAAGACAATAGAGATAAAACTGTATAAAAGACAATAAATCCACAAATAATATACAATATCGTCATCACCAAGTCTCTAAGTCAAAAACATAATAGTAGATGGAAAGTACAAGATACAACGAATGTACAATATGAAATACTGATAACCACCAAAACCCACCTAAGCAAAATAGTACACTGTGGGCCGATGCGGTATCTGTAGCAAAAGATGATAGGTGAATAGCCTGCCTCGACTACTCTGGGGAACACCCTGCAACACCTGTGGCACAACGGGGGTGAGTTGCCAACTCGTGAATAGTAAATAACATATGTAGGTAATCACAGGTATGTACGTACAGCATGAATCTAAGATATGCAATTAACAGTAATAACAGGTCATATCAATACAGAATAATGGAAAGTACACTAGCAGGTACAACCAATGTATGAAGCAATAGTGATATGACAATAGTATGCAATAATCATGCAATAGGGATATGAGAATGTAGATATGCAGCAATCATGAAGGGTACACTAACAGGTACTACTAATACATGAACAGTGCATAAGTAAATAGGTATTAGGTATGGAGTGAAATATGTCATTTCCATGGAATCCTGACATCGTGGTAGGATCACAATCCATCAAGACACTCAAATTCCAATTCCTCAAATCAGCCCCCAATCGGCTCTCATATCATATAAGTCTCACATCTCCTCAATATACAATATCGAGTAATCTCCTATATCCCGAATGTTCAACTCAACAATCTCATATGTATCCGGTATCCAATCTCAATGAGTCACCTAATGTCCCAAAACAAATCTCAAGTAAAATTCTAGCATCCTAAGTATATATTTGCAGAAGTAAAAATGATGGGGTCAATACACATATATTAGCATCCCACTCCACTAATGTTGGTGTAAAGGTATATATAACAACGGCTAAATCCCCTGTTATATATACAAAAGGTGTTAAAAGAAATATCATGAAAACAATGTGTCAAACATCGACACAGAAATACTGGTCTATAAGATGTCGTCTCCCAGACTAACATCCTGATAGGTACGTATCATACGCTATCCCGAAAGCTCGAGTGCCTAGCTCTGACCCTCGCCTCTCGACGTATTCATACGTACATGACTCCCAACGGTATTCCCATGATCCCCGCTGAGTCATTGATACTGTCACCGGTAGGTACTCGCCCACCTCCAAGCTCAATCGGCAAAGTCCATCGATCATCTTGCCGAGGGGAACCATACCGAGCCCCACCATGTACCCTCATACGGCACCCACTCCTCGTATGGGGTATATAATCAGAACCGATAAATCTCATGGTGGCTGCGCAAATAACATATCAAGGAAACCGGGGTTTTCAATGTATGCATAATTTCATGAACTTCCGCGGTTCCCAAATCCAGAAAACATCATGTAAAATCCAAATAACAATGCGCAAATACATGAATAAATATGTGCGATATATCTGAAATGCGAGCATATAAAAGAAAATATGTAGCTGAAACCAGATGTATGCGAAATCAATAAGGTACAGCTAAGTATAGGTGTTTACCTATAAGTAAATGATGTGGTATACCCCACTGGGTATAAGTAAAATATGAGCAAGGTATCTCTGTAGCTAAATGTCAAATGTGATAAGTAATATAATATCTATAATGGTTTGTGTGTGACATGGCAATTATTGACGGTGTGTGTGTAGTATACAATCCGTGCTCGTGCAACATGAACTGTCAATAATATGTGCAGTGTCCTGCGACTACTAGTCACAGTACAACTATATCTAAGTAAATAGGGTAAAGGCGCAATTCTAACAATGACGTAGAATATGCGACAAATATTAGAATTCTAGCCCAGACGCATAACGCCATGCGGGCGATTCCCCTGTAGATGTTAAATCTACTCACCTACGCTCCAACCTAGGTGAATCCTACCACCTGTTTCCCCCTGTAGCTGTGTCCGTAGTCCCCGCCTGCAAACCAGAAAATTAGACAAGGAAATCATATATATAAGCAAATATCTCGCAAAACACGATATCGAGACCAAACGAGAAACTCGCGTCGCGAACTAAACGCGCGTGTGCACGATACGCTGAAACGTGTGTATACGCGTCTAAAACTATCCGAGACACCGCGACACGATGGATCATAGAACCTGCTCACGTATCGCGCGTATCGCGCAACTAAAACGAACTAGCAAAACGATATATAATCCCAGATTTTCCTACAGGTCAAATCTTACAAAACTATACATGCCAAAACACTAGATAACACTGCAGACTACCATAGGAAAAACCCCAACACCCCAGCCCCTAACATGGCCGCAATTTTCTGCCAAAACTAATAAACCGGCGGCCACTGTTTGGAATTAGGGTTTCGTGCTCAGGTGGTGTGGTCTAGACCTAGTAAGCATGTCCCAGTCTTCTCAATTTTATCCTGAAGGATCCGGGTCAATAGCAGATCACAGAATGCCATAATCTCGCTTAAAAACACCGATTTTGCACAAAACGCAGACCCTATGGTATTTTAGTGAAATCTGGGGTTACTCTCAGTTAAGGTGACCCTAACAACACTAAAATAGTTAGGGTTAACTAACACAATCATTACTTAATCAACATCTCACACAAATCACCATAATTAGCACTAAATTCACTATTTAACACAAACCGAAGCTAATTAATACATAAACTTAGCAACTAGGGGATTGAGTTCAGAAATTACCTCACTCACGACCCTAGGCACAAGGAAAAGGAGAAGAAGGGGAAGAAGAACTGCTGTAGTTGCTGGGGCTGCTGCTGCTACAGCTTCTGCTGTTGCTGCTTGCTTCTGCAGCTGCTGATGATGCTGTCTGCTGCTGCTGCTGATGGCTGCTGGTGGTGCTGATGCTGGAGCTGCTGCTGCCTTGCTCCTTGTGTGTGTGTGTGAGAGAGAGAGTATGAGAGAATTAGTGAGAAATGAGGGAACACATAAAAACCCCTCCCATTCTCTCTTTTTCTTCATTTAAAGAAGCATGGCTTGGGCCATGTAGTACCATGCCCTCACTCTCTCTCTCCCCCAAGGTCAACATTCAAACCATTTAAAAAAAACCTTTTTAATTCATTTTTTTTTTCATTTTCTCTTAAAAAAACAACCATGCACAATGAACCCCAAAACACTTAATATAAATTAGTAAAAACTAGATTAGGAAAAATGGTTGGCTCACCATGTTGCTAATCATGGTTAAACCCCAAATTAACACCCTAGTTAACATGCACAAGTGTGTGCAAGGCTAGGAAAAATCTAATAAAATATTCATTAAATAGGATAAAATAATTGGAAATCATTTTGGTAACCTTTTTATTAAAAACTATACATTATAATATAATTATCCAAAAACACATTCTAAGGTGTTGCAATCTCCCCCCTTAAAACAAATTCGTCCCCAAATTAAAAAAATATACTCAGCGTACCTTTAAAGAGAAGATTACAAACTCTTAAATCTCGCTCGCAGCCTCCCAAGTGATTACCTCGCTATACGGCTACGTCCAAGAAAACCCTTCACAGATGGCAAGACCCTTGACCGACGTTTCTCCACCTGCCGAGCCATTAACACAATTGGCTGCTGGTGAACGAAAGATCACGTCCAAGCTAAATGGTCTGGTAGCAAATCATGTGATAAAGGTCATGAAGGTAATTGTAAAGTATCATCACAAGGAATACGGGGTGAAAACTCAATAATCTGGGCGGAAGTGCCAAATTAAAGGCAACGAAACTAACTCGCTTAAACGATCTCAGAAGGACCTACAATCCTGGGATAAGCTTCCTAAAACTCAACACGTCATTTATCGGAAAAATCCGCAGGAATACATGATTTGCCACTGCGTACTTAAGTCTACGACCAACACAGTCGGCATAAGACCTCTATTTGCACTGGGCTACTCTCATCCTGACCTGAATCAACTGGATCATCTCCGAAGTCTCTAGACTAGCTGGGGTCCAAAATCCTAC
This sequence comes from Agapanthus africanus, assembly GCA_030015575.1. Lineage (NCBI taxonomy): Eukaryota > Viridiplantae > Streptophyta > Magnoliopsida > Asparagales > Amaryllidaceae > Agapanthus > Agapanthus africanus. Next base: position 820,163,227 of record CM057338.1, on the reverse strand, counting down.
TTATGCAGAGTAAGAAGAACGGACTGGTGATCGACACGACCTAACCCCTAAACCTAAAGGTTGCCAATTGGAGTGTGTCACGACCCGAAAGTACGGAACGTGACTGACACTTAGATTACGAGACGTCTAAAGGTGTAACGTAACCTAAGTCAGCCAAAGCCCAGAAAAGTCTAAACCAAAACCAAAAGAGTGAAGGAAACCTTTCATGAAAACGATTTTGAAATCAATTAAGTTGCATTGAACCCCTTTTTAAAAACCTTAAAAATTTTCCGAAAATTTCGGCAGAGTCTTTTTTGTAAATTCTATCCCCCAAAATGGGTACAACAAGATATATAAACTGTAATCACAAAATGGCATCCCCAAGCGGGAGCTAGCTCTTTGCCCAAGGCGGATCACAACCACACGCAATATATATATATATATATATATATGTAATCTCAAGAAAAGAGCATAAAGAAATGTGAAATATAAGAAAACACAACGTCGGCTCAAGTGAGCTCGACCCAAAAGAAACCACATATACACAAATCTCTCAGTCTCATCACTAAGTCGCATATAAACATAAGAAGTGGTAGATGGAGAATACTAGATACAAAAATAGTACAAAAGAGATAAAAGTGCTCTCGCAACCCACCTACGAGCAATGTCGCGAGTCTGAGCAAAAGAAATCACTAATAAGATAAGCCGCCGCTACTAGGCTGATGAGTCCGACCTGCAAGACACTGTGGCACAACGGGGGTGAGTTGCCAGCTCGTGAGTAGAATATAACATCTAGTAAGTCTATCGTAAGAATGCACGCAAATGCGTCACAGCATATATGTCCAGATGTGATGTAATACCTCTAGTATGCATGCGCATGTATGCAATGTCAATACTAAATCTTTAAGTGTTTTAAATGCTATAAGTTCTGCATTCTTAACTTTAGAAAAAGAATATCTGTGCAATAGCTAAGTACCATCATGAAATCATCTGAAAACTGTGTCAAGCATCGACACCAAATATGGAAATACATCTGTCTCAATGTCTCACTATATCAATGTCTCAATACATCGGGCTCCGTCAGTCCGGATCGGCCCATATCATCAAATCTCACGACAACGGTCGGTATCCTCTGGATATCCGCCGCGCCAGACATCACCGGTAGGTAATCTTCCCCTGCCAGGCTCATCGTCTACAACTCGATCTTCTTGCCCCGGGGTACCATACCGGGCCCACCATGTACCCAAGACGGTTCATCCACTCATCGAATCGGGTCTCGAAATCCAACAGAAAACATGAAAACTCATGGTGGAAGACACATACATCACGAGAAAACCGCAACTTTGTTTTTAAAAATGATAAATATAAGCTTTTGTTAAATTCTTGCGGTTTTCCCCAAAATCCAGAAATCGCAGCAATACTGAAATCCTCAAAAAAATCATAATGCCCAACATGTTGTATATGATAAATGTCTATGATATCAAGGTATGCGATGTGATTTGTGGCTAGAAATCTATGTAAGTATGATGATGATGCGAGGTATATACATGCTATGCGATTTCATATATCGTGTATAATACTAGTGGTGATACAAAACTAAACGGGTCCTACAGTGCTCGTGGCATGGCAATTACCAAATGTAGGGTACCTAGGCACACTCAAGAGATTCTACAAGGCATCAACCATGCCAAATTCAAATTTTCCGGTGCCGAGAAACCCTAAACTAGATCGTTAATTAGAGATTAGGCGAAACTTTAAGCTAGCAAACAACTTTACTAACAAGTGAAAGGGATTACAACCTTTGTAGATCTGGTCCTCCACTTCTTTAGCTCCGTGTTGACGTCCCTCCACTGCGATCATCGGAATCCTGAACTCTAGTGATGGTTTCGTCGGAGAAATAATCGGGCTAGGTCGTTGACTTCGAGGCCGAAGATGATCTACGTCGGGGAGACTCAAACTCAAGTTATTCCTTCACTTGGTCAAAAACTTTGTGAAGAGAACACCCTATTCTACATGGCAAGTAGTAGAGGATGAAGAAATAGGAAGTGGGTTCACTTTAGAATTGGATTTCTCACTCTTTTTCTCATGGCACCATTGGAGGTAGCAAGCTTTTTTGAAGCTTGATGAAGATGAAGAAGAAGAAAGAATTAAAAGGATAATGAAATAAGAATGAAACTTATCCTTTTAATTATGGTACCATGGTTAAGTTAAGCCCTCATGCTTAACTTGTGTAGAGAATTAACCAAAGACTTGGGTTAAGGGTTGGGTTAACTAATATCTTAAACAAAATGACAAAATGGTTGATTTTGTCAATGTTTATCAAGCTTCATGAAGCTTGATAACTTTGACCAAAGTCTCACTACTTTTGTTATTTGTTAGGAAATTAGTAAACCCTAACTTAACCTTGATTTGGTTTAAGTCTCAGACACACAACTTGTATGTATCATCAAGCATGATACAAACATGTACACTTGCATATATCACATATAAACAAAGGGCACATTCAAGTGAGAAAATCAATCTTAAGTGAACCAATACTAGTTAATGTAAAGTAATATATCAAATATATAATTATACATTAAATCATTAAATCAACACTTGATTTAACGATCCGGTCATATTGCATATAACCGCGACTAATATCAATAGTAACAACTTATCGAATCAACACTTGATCCGATAACCCGGCTATATCGCATACAACCGATTAATGTCACAAATCGCGAGAATAGAATACAGTATCATATACTGGTATTATTCTCGGTCCCGCACATATCTCATATGCGCTCCTATTTCGTTTCGCTTGAGCCAGGAAACCCCTATGTAGGACTCTAAAGACTCGTCAATACGCCGGCAGTAGGTGATGATCATATCAAACACCCACAAGCCGCAAGCGGTTTGCTAAACGTAACGGCCACCCGGGTATTGAGCGATCAGAAGATCAACGAGCAAGCCCGCTCATACTCCTGTGAATCCAACCAGTAACACTTACCGTACAGTCCGGTCTGTTCGTCTGATATGTCGCATATCTCGTCTAGGGGTGGTAAACGTCAGACCCCAAAAACTCGATAAGTCGTGTCGATTTGAGGCTCATAACGGGTCGAGAAACTACTGGTAACACTTACCAGTAAATCCCTAAAGCAGCCTTGGCCAAGGACTTCCTGTTATAGCCAATCGAACACAGCGCAACATCAACTCCCTATACCGGGAGAGACGAAACCCCTCCTATCGCTCATTGACTCCATGTGATTCGGGACTATACCCAAAAACTACTGTTTTGCACGCCCTCTTGGACGTGGTAAGGTGGAAATCAAAGCACAGTGGGAATCACACAAGGCTCTATAACGATCTCGGGTCTACAGACTAACCTGTACCAGTGTCACCAGAGAACTGCCATCTGACGTAAGGTATAATACCATCTGGGAGTTCTCGGCGAGTCCGTCCAGTGTACCCAGTCTCCACTGAGCACCCGTATATCATCTCTGATGTAAAATACCAATGGATATGGGATCATCCATCGCCCATCTGTATGGGTCGAGAAGGTATACGCTAGTCTACTCTGGTATATCGATGCCCCGTCTCGATACACCCACGACTAGGGACTTTGAAGGATGTACTTATGGACTACCACGTCCCCACTAGTATGATCCGCATCATAGTCCAGGTAGTCAAGTACACATCCTAAGGGCTTTACCAACATATATACAGAGAGACAGTCAGTGTACACGTTAAACTAAAGAGTAACCAGATAGCATACTATCATATCGAGCAAGAAAGTCATCCCTATATATGTCCAAGCATCCACTACAATATACATCCTATGTATAGTAATGGCCTCTAGGGCATACATATAACTAACAATCTCCCACTTGCACTAGGGCCATCTGATAGCAGTTGTTGTAGTATTTCATACTCAACCATCCCATAAAAGTCTCTCTCTGGGAAAAGGCCTTTGTGAGTGGATCCGCCGTGTTGTCCTTTGAGTCTACTCTCCTAACCTCGATCCCCTGGAGATCAACCATCTCCACGATCAGGTGATACTGCCTAAGAATATGTCTGGATCACTGATGGGATGGGCGTTCCTAGGCATAAGCCACAACTCCATTGTCACACAATGGGAGGAACGAAGTTCATCTCATGAACTAATATACACCCAGACTTCCTCTTTGGTAGCATCTTTGGTAACGATGTATCTTGCCTTTAATCGTCTAGTATGACACGGTATCTAGCTCGGAACTCTTCCAACATACTGTCCCTTTACTGAGGGTAAAGGCAATGCCTGCGACTGACATTCAGTCGTCCTTATCACCCTGGAACCTTTCCAGTGATTCTCCCCAGGATCAATTGATACCATCTCACTACAACTAGTGAGTATCCTAACATCCAATTAGATCTATCTCATAGATCCAAAACCCAGGATTTAGTAGGTATCACTTTGATCCTTTATGGAGAATCCTAGTGATAAGCGGAGATTGACCGAGCGTAGCATAGGAAACTCTTTCCCTATCAAGAGTATGTCATCCACGTACTCTATGAGGATCACTAGTATACTCCCTACTACCTTTTTGTATATACAAGGTTCATCTACCATTTTGATGATGTCAAACTCTTCGACTAACTCATCAAAACAGATGTTCCAACTCCGCGATGCCTGCTTTATCACATAAAACATCTCGCACACGTTTCCGCTGCTCCCACTGTCTACGAAGCCCTCTGACTGTGTACTTACAAACACTCTCTTCTAAAACATCATTTAGAAAAGCAGTCATGACACCCAACCGCCAGATATCGTAGTCATGGTATGTAGCCGTGGCAAGTAGGATCTGGATGGACTTAAGCATAGCTACTTAGAAAAGGTTTCATTATAATCCATACCTAGTCAATGATGCAAACCTTTAACAAGTCTAGCTTTGAAAGTCTTAACTTTTCCATGTACACCAAGTAATCTTCTCAAGATATACTTGCTCCTAATGGGGATTTAATCCTTCAGATAAAGCAACCAAAGTCCATACTTTGTTGGTGTATAAGGATTCCATCTCAGATCGATAAGCATCCAGCCATTCTTACAGAGTCCTACTCCTGATGGCCAGCCCGAAACTAGTTGGGTCATCATCTCATGATGCAATCCTTGCTCCCACTGTCATAGAGAAACCGAAGTATCTCTCAGGTGGATGAGGAACCCTACTAGATCGGCGGAGAGGCTGAGGTTCGTTGGTTGCTATTGATCCTTTGGTTATACCAAATCATCAGCTGCAGTTTGTATAGCTAGAACTCTTTCCAGTTCTACCTCATGTCCACAAAATTCTTCATAAGAAATTCTCTTTCACAAAGGTGACATGCTGAGTAATAAAACATCTTTTGTTCCTCGGTTAGGTAGAAGATATTCCCTTGCGTATGCTTGGGATATCCAACAAACTTCTACAGTACTGACTTTGCCTCGAGCTTGTCCGGATTTTGTCTTTTAGACATAGGCCGGACAACCCCAAATCTTAACTGACTTAAGAGATGGGCTCTTCCCATTCCATATCATATATGAAGTGGTAGGTAACTGATTTGATTTGAACCCTATTCAATAGGTATGCAGCTTCTTAAGTGCATAACACCCAAAAGGAAATAGGAAACACGGTAGTACTCATCATAGAGCACACCATATCACATAGGGTGCTATTGCTCCACCCCGATATACCATCGTGCTATGGTGTATACGGAGGAGTAATGCTGAGAGAGAATCTCATTCTCCTTTAGAATAGTCCAGGATTTCTGTGCTCAAGTATTCTCCTCCGTGATCACATCAAAGGACATAATACTTATACCTGTATTTTGGTTCTCTACTTCTAACTTATATTCTGTGAATGTCTCAAAAGGTTCGGACTTGTGTTTCAACAGGAACATATGTCTGAATCTTGAGAGATTATCAGAGAATTTAATGAAGTACAAAGAACCGGTCTTGGCATTTGTAGACAGGGGACCTTTCATACATCAGCATGTATCAATCCCATGAGTTCACTAACTCTTTCTCTGTTTCCAATAAATAGAGCTGAGGTCATCTTATCTTTGTGACATGACCGGCAAGTTTCACAAGATGTAAATTTAAACTAATTTAAATATGCATCTATATGTTGTTAGTGTATATGCCCTAGAGGCCATTACTGTATCATACTAGCTTGTATATTACTTAATGGAAGCTTGGGATATTCACAGTTGTATAGACAATCTTGCTCAAAATAGTAGTATGCTACTTGGTTTGTTTCTACTTCAATATGTGCATGTGTTTCTTTTAGCATATCGCTTATACATATTAGTAGAGCCCTTAGGATCTTTGCTTGATTACTAGCGTTGTGATGGCAGTCATACTTGTGGGGGCTGGGTAATCTATAAGCACATCCTTATACAGGTCCCTAGTCATAGGACTATCGAGACAGGGCATCGATACTCCGGAGTAGACTAGCGTATGCGCTTCTCATCCCAGCGGGGGAGACGGTCTGTCCCACAGCCGTCAGTACGCCGTACTTGAGATAGTATGCGGGTGCTCGTTAGGTTACGAGTACACTGGACAGGACTCGTCGGGAACTGATGGATGGTATTATACCTATCGTCAGTTATCAGTTCCCAGGTGACATGAGTACAGCTTAGTCCGCTGACTTGACACTGTCGCTTCGTCTCGAGTGTGTTCCCACTGTACTTAGATTACTACCCTACCACGGCTCAAAGGAGTCGTGCAAACAGGTAGTAGTTGGGTGCAGTCCCGAAGCACTTGGAGGCAGTGACGGTTAGACATGATTTGTCTCTCCCGGTATTGGGGGTTGACATCGCGCTGTGTCTAGGAGAGCCATTACATGAGTAGTCCCTGGCCAGGGCAAGCGAGATATACTGGTAGGTTTCCAGTGTTATCTCAGGGTGTTTTGGGCTACACTCCAACACGACTTATACTGCTATTAGGGGACTGACGTTCACCGCCCTCCTAGGCCCGCCATGCGATGTATCAGACGAACAGACCGGACTGTACGAAGATTGTCACATACAGGCTCAGTAGGAGTTCGGATGGGTTTACCTCATCGGCCTTCTTATCGACATCTACCTGGGGACCGTTACGTACAGCTAGTGCCGCTTGCGGTCTGTGGTTAAACCCACTGCCAGCGTAGTGTCGAGTCTTTAGAGTCCCACACAGAGAGTTTCCCTGCATTGAGCGAAACGTGTAGAGGCCGTATGGTTTTACGGCAGGGCTGCGATCACTTGCGTACACTTGTGTGCGTATGTTGTTCGGGCAGGAAATACTAGTGGGCTTTGGTTTAAGCCGGATTCTAGTATTGCACAGATGGATTTGTTTTGTCTTCTGTGCATTCGCATTCTACGGAATGCGGATGCGGGTGTGTATACACAGATTTGCGGAGTGGAGAAGGAGGAGGTGCCTCATTAGGGTTTTGACAGTTGGTTCGGTCAAAACCATTATGAGCCGGGGACAGTATTTACTAATCCATTTATTGATAATTTTGTTATGGCTAATTACATTGACCATTTGACCATCTTGACTTTGTTGACCGTTTGACCAAAGTTGACTAGGATCTTCTTGAAAGGTCTAAAGTATTCTTTGGTTTTCTTTTTCCTTTTTGTTATGAAAATGGTCATGTCATTAGTGCCATCAACTTTATCATGATAAGATTAGTAATGATGAAAATGAGTATTATTGCAACCATGGTTGTGTTTTCTCTTGGGTTAAGCTTTTCATTTATTGATTCTCATTCTCTCTCATAGAAAAGAAATGAGAAACATTTCCATGGTTGCTCCTCCTTCTTCCTCCTCTTGATTCATCCTTTGATCTCATGTGTTGAGAGAAAAAGGATTCCACTTGACAAACACATCCATACATCTCCTCTACACATCCATGGGCTTCTTGACTAGCAGTCTCTTTGCCCTAGTTGCCTCGGCTCGAGATGGAGCTCGGTGTACATCTCTCGGGTGGATCGTCTTCGACTCAAGAAGGCCGCGGAGGTGCCCAAGGTCCGGATCGACACTTGGAGCTTGGATGGGCAAGCGGGACAGCGGAATGAAGACTCGAAGGACCGGTTTCCTGAGGTATACTTTCTACAGCATAGTAGTTAAAGCCTCTAGTTGTTTACTAGTTACTAGTTTAGCAAAGATCCATGCTTTAAGTCCATGTTGCCTTGCGCCAAATCATTGTTTTTCGTCGTTTCCGCCTCCCCGTAAGAACCGGGATGAGCAATGTGGACTTACAGTGGTATCAGAGACTAGCTAAACATAAACTAGTAAGTTAGCAAAGTGTTTAGAACATCGATCGGAAAAAAAGTCGCAAAACACGTCCGCAAAACATCAAGTTTCTGTCGATTTTCATACTGCTCAAAAAGTGATTTAAAATATATGAAAAATCGTCTCAGGGTTTTGTGAAAAGACTGCAGAAAAACGAACCAGTGATTCGATCAAACGACCGCGGTTCCGCGGCAATGACATGCTCATTGCCACGGTTCCGCCGCCGTTTTGACTTGGCACTGGATCGGCTTTTCTGCAGTATTTTAGTTTGGCTGTTTTGGGATTTTTAATACATGATTTTTCTACCCAGATTTTCCAGAGAGCAAATTGACTTTTGGGGTGGTTAAAAATCCGTATTTTGATTGGTATTCCGTACACTTTGGCTAATGGATATTATCTGTGATGTGATATATGTATTGAACGTCTACTAATCGCTATAAGTCGATTAGTGGGGTTTATACATATCTGTGATCTATAATGTTGATGGTTTGTGGATATGAACTCGGTGGATTGTCGCGGATGAATAGCCGGGAATGGGTGTGAGATGAGAGTTTCTTTTACTTTCATTCATTGTAAAATTTGTAAATTGATGTAATACTATTTGTATGGCCGCACAACCGGGTCGGGTTGTAGCCGTCATTGTATAATTTCTTTTTACTGTTTTTGCTCCTAGGATAGACCCAAGGTGGGGTGCACAAACTACCGGGTATCTCGAAGTGCCGAGTGGCCTACTCACGGTGTTGAGGGAGGTTGCTTCGCTTCGGGTACTTGGCGGATAGTTTGCCGCACCCGTAGGGGTCTAGGGTGGGGTATTGGCTATTCATCGCGACCGTGTAATCCGCTTTTCGTTACAGGCTCGTACGGAATGCGGATTCCTAGTATATCCAAAGTGTTCATCTGTGATTTGTAATGTCTATCATTTCTATATATCTATATATGATAACTATTTAGGCGTTGCTTATGTTTTTCAGCCGCGCTAGCCCAGCCCCCGCTCTGTCGTTAGTTAAGTAACCTAACGGGTGATGACGGGGCCCCGTGGCGAATGCGAATGGCATAAGCGTACGTCATATTTTGGTTGTTTTCTGCAATGGTAGGATTAAATGATGGGACGCATTAAAAGAACTAATGCAAGAAAATAAACCAAGAAAAAGTCGTTGGAACACTTTGAAAACCACTCGGTTCTTTTCTAAAACCAGCATTTTAAACGCGGAGCTTGAACCACTCCTTTTAAAAGCTATCTCGTTACATCGATTATATCAAGTTCACTACGTTCACGGTTTCGCCAAAACCATTCGTAGCCCTCCGTCATTTCGTATGGATATTCAATAGTATTCAAGCTATGTTTGTTGACATTCGTCAAGGCATAGTGATTGGTAGCTATTGGCTGTTCATATGTAGCATAGATAGATGCGTTGGTTTGGGACAGTCGTATTACCTTGTTGACCTTCGTCCAGGGTATGTACGGGTGGGTTCAAATTAACCTGGATAATGACGGGTAGAACTTGACATGTGACTTATGATTTGTTGACCTTCGTCAAGGTCATAAGAGCATGGGGCAAAAATCCACATCGGGAGTTTCAAAAGTACTGAAACTTGCTAGCGCTGCATACCATTTGGATTGTGATGATTCTGGTAGGATTCCTTCAGTTTTGTCACGCAATGATATTTGGATCCCGATCCTACTGTGAGTATATGCTACTCCTCGGGAACTTTCTCACTTAACGATCAATGCTATAAACCAAGTAGGTGTCTAGAAAGGTGTTAGCGGGGCTACCCCCACAGGGAAAAGAGGTTACTTAATTAAGGAACTTCGCGAAAGCGTTGGAAAACCTCCCTCGAAGTACCGACACTGGCCTGGCTAAACGGTTAAGCAAGTATTGTACGGTGAGATTGATCCTGACTAATTCTTCCTTTATGGTTTGAGGAGGGATTCGAGAGACAGTGGGAGCCATCCTGTTTAGATAAATTAAAAACCAATCTAAACTTGCAAGTGCATCATGCTGAGTGTTTTTCTTCTCTCTCTCTTAATTGCAGCGACCAAGTGACCGCACCTAGGTTACATCTAGATAATAAAATGACTGAATCTGACTGTTATGACTGGCAAAAGTCTGTCCAGATGTCCATTGCCCATGACAAGCTGGGACAGCCCTTAACTAATCCAACCCCTGCCGTCTCAGGTCCAGCTTCCCCTGTCACGGATATTCATATCCACAGGACATCGGAAAAAGACTGTGCGAAAGCCAAGTGCCTCGTGTTAGCCTCAGTTGATGGTGCATACCAGAGGCAGCACGAGAAGATGGACTTAGTTTCTATCTTCCTCCATAACAAAGATTTATATGGAGAGCAATCTCGTATCGCAAGATATGAGACCTCGAACGAATTGCTTCCAGTGAGGTTGGCTATCGGGTCATCTGTAGGGGCCAACGTCCTTACAGAGACCAGCTCTTTTGAGCTCGCGGACCTGAAGACCACGTTGAAGAACGGGTCAGTTGCTGACTTAGTTCAACAGTCCCAACCTACTACCCTGAAGGAAACCAGGGAAGTAGAAAGAAAGGGAAGGGCAGAAGTTTTGGGAATGGATGTCGTAAAAGTGGGATGTTCCTATTGTAACGGGAATGAACATGGGCAGAAGGATTGCAGGGCTTGCAAAGCCAGTAGCCAGAATTTGAAGCATGTTGTGGTTTCGGCTTCGGGTGTGTTTATAATAGAGAACTGTATGTCAGTTAACCCTACTTCCTGGGTATTGGATACCGGATCAGGATCTCATATCTGTAATTCGTTACAGGCTCTGAGAAACCGTATGGTTATCAGGAAAGGTGATATGACTCTCAGGGTTGCTAACGGAATGAGCATGTATGCTGAATCCGTAGGGGAATATCATCTAGAACTGACAACTGGGCAGATATTGATTCTGCGTAACTGTTTTTATGTACCAGGTGCGACTTGTAATATCATATCTGTATCCTTAATTTCGAAGGAAGGATCTGATTTTACTTTTGTAAGCGATGTAGTAAACATCCACTTAAATCAAGTCCTGATTGGGTCAGGTACATTACAAAACGGAATATACGTATTGAATCAAGCTCAGATCTTCAGTGTCCAGAACACACTTAAAAGAAAGTCTCCGGAAACAAATCAGGCTTTCTTATGGCATTGTAGACTGGGTCACATTAATGAGACACGGTTAACAAAGTTACATAAAGAGGGATACTTGAATCCGTTTGAGTATCAGTCTTATGCCACTTGTGAATCTTGTCTCATGGGAAAGATGACAAAGACTCCGTTCACTGGACACGGAGAAAGAGCAAGCGAGCTCTTGGGACTCATACACAGTGATGTGTGTGGTCCAATGTCTACACATGCGCGAAGTGGTTATTCATACTTCATTACTTTCACAGATGATTTCTCTAGGTATGGGCATGTCTTCTTGATGAAGCACAAATCCGAGGCCTTTGAGAAATTTCAGGAATACAAGAATGAAGTTGAAAAACAAACAGACAAAAGTATCAAGACACTAAGATCTTATCGAGGTGGTGAATACTTGAGTGCCGAGTTTCTGGGCTACTTAAAAGAGAATGGAATTCTCTCTCAGCTTACTCCTCCTTACACACCACAACACAACGGTGTATCGGAAAGGCGGAATCGAACCCTATTGGATATGGTTCATTCCATGATGAGTAAGGCTGAGTTACCGCGATCCTTCTGGGGTTATGCGCTAGAAACAGCAGCATATCTCTTGAACAAGGCTCCAACCAAGACTGTGCCTACCACCCCATATCAAATGTGGAGTGGGAAGAAACCCTGTCTTAAGTACCTTAAGACATGGGGATGTCCAGCTTTTGTAAAAAAGCAGCATGCGGATGTTCAGACCATAATATTGCATTTTTCATTCCCCTATTCTTATCCTTTTTATAAATAAACAGGTACTCTTGACGCACGTTTGTTGCATATTGCAGGATACAGGTTTCTGGAGCAAATACAGTGAAAAAGACACAAAACAACAGAAAAGGGGACTTTTGACCAACAAGTAGACGGATCCTAGTCAAGCCGAGTCGAAGAACAGTGCAAGGTCCAAAAAATCAAGTGAAACGGTTAAAAAGCCCAATACAAGTCTTCACTAAAAATCTGGAGAAGAACCAGAAGCCCAAAAAAAGAAAACAAGTGAAGAAACAGAAGCCCAAAGAGCTAATGAACCCAGCCCACAAAGCACAAGGCCCAACTCCCTTACTTGGCCGCGGAACCGCGGCCAAACCCTACCTGGCGCCGCGGATCCGCGGCCATACAAGGCCCATGTCGGCGCAGATTCTCTGGGTTGTTGCGACGGTTCTGGTGTTGGGATTCTCAGGGGTCAAATCTGTAAATTCGCATGCGCGAGAGTCTGTAACCCTAGGTATCCTATTTTCCTATAAATTGTAATTTTAGATCTAAAAATTGTATGCCTCTTTTCAATCAATAAAATTCAGAAATTCTGGGAATAAATTTCAGATCTGTTCTTCTTGTTTGGAGGGAGCCGTCAACCTAGTAAGTCTTTTATTTCTTTTAATTATAATGTCTTCTCATCCCCTAATGAGCGAGTAGTCTCCTCGCTTGTTAGGGTTAGCCTTAGGGAAAGGGTTGAGAGATGAAATCTCTCGCCCCTTTCAATACCACCTTCACCTAATGAATTAGAACTTCACGCATACGAGCACAACCGCTCCCTGCGGCATCCTACCCTTCGAGGTAACGATGAACCGTAGTATAAAGGGCCGGTTCCGCACGTTTTCCGTGAGGGTTAGGATAATTATCAACAAAGGTAGGGTACAAATCTAGAGGAAGAAACATCTTCCTAAAAGATTTGTATCCACTTTATTGATAATTAACTTAACACCTAATAGATCTAAAAAAGGAAGGTATTGAAAGCGGTGAGGAAAAATATTAATTTCCAAAACTTCCCCTAATCCTAACCCTAGCAAGATTCTTAATTAGATTAATTAGATCCAGTCTTTAGATTTTTATAAACCTACCAAAACTACAAATAGAATCAACTCGTTAAAACACTTTGAAGAAATTTACCCGTCTCTGTGGATCGACCCGCACTCACCGGCTAGCTGCGAAGCGACGCCGTTTTCTTGATTGCGGTTACAAATATTTTTGATCTATCTTTTAGAAAGCGCAAGCACGCTAAATCACATAAAATCAAATGGCGCCGTTGCCGGGGACGGCGTAATCTTTCTTTTTGTGAATTTTCGGGTTGATATAAATTTTAAAAAATTATAAAAATCTGAAAATATAAAAAAATATAAAAAAATAATCAAATTTGATCTGTTTGAAGGGTGTATCTTTTGGATCTTGCAGGAACAACGAAGAATCAAGGATCTGGAGTTTTACAGAGGGCAAATCAAAATTTGGTACATAGGAACAGAGAAGAATTACAAGCACAAAGCAGCACAAAAATTTTCAGAGCGAGATTCCTTCATAGAGCCGCGCTTCCGCCGCGCAACTAGCCCATCTGCCGCGGATCCGCGCTTGGTGTGACACGTCAACGCACCAAATTTCTCTGGTTTGATTTTTCTCTCTCTCCTCTGCAGCCTCCCATATATCTCTCTGTAAAAATCTTTCTACAGGATTTCTTTGCGTAAAAATCTTTTTCCCCCCTTCTAAATAACAGATTTCTGCAGGTTTCTTTGCGCCGCGCTAAAAAATTCTGATTGCAAGTGAAATTTTATTTGTTTTGCATAATTTAACCGGATTCTAAGGGGCTATTTGACCAAATTCAGATTGGGTGGGGATTTCATCACCCTTCCCAGGACCCCAGAAAACACCTAAAGCATTTTGCATCGACCACCTTTAATTAAAAAAAGATTAGACTCAGACCTAAGGACAGCGAGCTCATTAGGAAAAGGACTAGGGTAGGCATCGGCCGTTTATCCTAACCGACATTGCGGTGTCTAGGCTAGTGGTTTTTAATTAGGCCCACTGTAGTGGTGGTTCCTTCCCACTTACCTGGCCGTATTTGTCCCTGAAGAGGCGGTTTGAGGTCTATTTCTAGCCCTAGTTAGGAGCTGTCTAGCAGACCTAGGCGACCCTAGATCTAGTCCTGATTGTGCATGTGTGGTTGAGTCAGTTGTGTCACGAGTCCGTTTTCAAAAACCTCCTCGCAAAACTCACAAAAATAAAAAAAAAAAAAAATCTTTTCAAAACTTGCAACTTGCCGCTAAAGAAAACTTGCGAACCACTTCCACCACTTCTTCTCACTGACGTTATCTTACCCCCACATTCTGTTTCTTTTTTTTTTTTCCGACTGCACTACCCTTTAGTGTATGTCATTTTGGACTAGGGATACTAACGCCCGATTAGTCCGTGTTTCGTTGGTACCGACCAACGAACCCTTCGACGAACCCTTCGTCGATCTTCCGTCCACTTCCTTACCTCCACCCTCAAATTCTTTCGAAGGTATGTCGGGACACGACCCCAACTATACCTTGCCGACGGGAATGATTCCACCTCCGCCAGGTGCGAATAACCCGAATCTACCGCCTGTTGTAGCGCCCGCACGAGTTGCGCTCCAGGACCTCTTCTACCCCGTCCGCACTTCTTTACCCACATGTCTTTCACCCCCACCGGCGAATGGGGATAATTTTGAAATAAAACCATATTTCATCAATATGCTGCCTAAGTTTCATGGTTTGGAATCCGAAGATGCATATATTTTTATTAATAAATTCCAAAACGTTTGCAGCATGATGAAGACAACCCAATTAAGTGATGACGCAATAAGGCTAAGGGTCATTCCTTTTACCTTATGTGACCTAGCCAAGAAGTGGCTATACAGCACCGCATCACATTCCATTAGAAATTGGGACGAGTTTGTGAGAGGTTTTCTGAAAAAGTTCTACCCTCATCATAAAACTGCTAGAATCCGAAACGAGATCATACAATTTTCTCAGCTTCCGTCCGAACCATTCTGGAAATGCTTCGAGAGATTTAAGGACCTACTTGTTCAATGCCCTCATCATGGGATAGAAAATTGGCAACTTTGCCAAACATTATACGAGGGATTGAATGCAGCAACGAAGCAGTTGCTAGAAACAATATGTCAAGGTCATTTTCTCTCCAAGTCTAGCGACGAAGCTTGGCAGTTTCTTGAGGACCTAAGTGAGCAAACAATTCAATGGGAGAGTACCAAGACCACATCTTCTTCTTCTAGTGGTCAATCTAGGGCAGGCATACATCAAATAGATATGTCAATTGCTATGAAGGCCGAGATGGCCTCACTTATGAAAAAGCTAGAAGCCATTGAGACCAAAATCTCATCGACTTCTCCTGCCCCTACTCTACCCACAAGAACTGTTTGTGCTTGTTGTTCGAACCCGTCGCATCTAACCGAAGAGTGTCCTTATAATGCACCTATTCAAGGACAGGATCAAGTCAATGCTGCATTTCAGCAACGACAAAGAAATGATCCTTACTCTTCGACATACAATCAGGGGTGGAGGAGTCACCCAAATTTCGCTTGGAACCAAAATCAACAAGTCCAAGGGAATAACAATTTTCAAAGAGCTCCTCCACAACAACAACAAGCACCCTTACAAACTCAAAACCAGCAACCTTTCCAACAACAACCTTATACAAATCAAACGAACAATTTGGTTCAACCTAATGATGATAAGGTTAGCTCGCTCGAGAAAAGTCTTGAAGCATTTCTCAAGCAAACCACAGAATCCGCAGCAAGATTTGAAAGTTATGTGCAATCTTTAATGAATAACAATGCCTCACACGATCAAAGTATCAAATCTATTGAGACACAAATTGCACAATTAACTGCTGCGTTGAGCGAGAGAGAAAAGGGAAAGCTTCCATCTCAACCATTGCCCAATCCCGGTCACCCACAAAACGCATATCACAATCACAATGTAAATGCGGTGACCACGTTGAGATCCGGAAGAGAGTTGCAAAATAATGTGGAAACTAGTGATGACATCCCCGCCGGTGGTTCTTCTTCCCCTTCTTCATTTTCTTCACTTCCTTCTTCACCTTTTTCTTTAGAGCCTATTCTCCACCCTTCACACGGCTCTACTTCTTCTGACTCGAACGGACCCATTTCTAACAACACGAACACATCCACACTGGGATCCGTTCCTATTCCACATTCTACTCCACAGACTTGTGACTCAACAAATTTTCAAAATGCACCATTTCCAAACAGGTTGAGTCCTAATAAACCAAATGCACAAGTGGAGAAGATTGTGGAGATCTTTAAGCAGGTTAGCATAAATATACCTCTCTTGGATGCTATCCAACAAGTCCCTTCATACGCGAAAATCTTAAAGGGCTTGTGCACCTCGAAGAGAAAGGCATCTCAAGTACCCAAGAAAGTGCTAGTGGCTAGTGCAGTGAGCAATGCTATTAACCACCATCAAACCTTACCCCAAAAACGAAAGGACCCCGGCTGTCCTACTATTTCAATCACAATTGGGGATAAGCAAATTAATCGTGCACTTTTAGATCTTGGGTCTAGTGTTAACCTGATTCCTTACTCCGTGTACGAACAATTAGGGGTTGGAGAGTTGAAACCCACTCGTTGCACTCTCCAAATGGCTGATCGATCAATCACCTATCCAAGGGGTCAACTAGATGATGTGTTGATCAAAGTCGGGGAATTCATATTCCCCGTTGACTTTATCGTTATGGATACACAACCTGTTGTTAACCCAAGAAACCAAATTCCGGTGATTCTTGGTCGACCATTTTTGGCCACTTCCAATGCCATAATAAATTGTCGCAATGGCTCCATGACTCTATCCTTCGGAAAGAGGTCCAGTGAGTTCAATATTTATAAGATGGGAAGTCTGCCCCCCTTGCCTAAAAATAGTACACGAGAAGTTTGCTCTATTCACGAAATCACGCAGGAGGACTGCGAGCTTGAAGGATTTCTATTTGATGAAAACAGTTTTGACGCCACTAGTGCGTCCCTCCTTGAGCCTACTACTGTTGACACAACCGATGCTGATTATCAATGTTTCACTTTTTCGGATGACGACGACTCACAGCCCGAATATGAGTCGTTTGAATTTTTGGATGAGTCAGTCGAACCATCCGAATCGGTTGTTTGCAGTGATTTCGAACCTGTGTTAGAGTCCTTTGAGTTCGAGGTAGATTCCGCAATGGTTCTTTCGCCTCAGAAATTCGAACTCATGTCCTTGCCGTCTCACCGTAGATATGCTTACATAGGTGAGAATGAGACTTTTCCCATTATCATATCAGCCTCTCTAGCCTTCGAGCAAGAGAACGCTATTTTAAAAGTCTTACAAGATAGGCGGCAAGTTTTCAGTTGGACTATGGCGGACATCGAGGAGATCAGTTTCCTCATAAGTGAATATCATACACAATTGATGGATGATGCCATGTCAATAGAGGACCCACAGGGACAGCTTGGGGGTATTGTGGTGAGCCGACTTCCTCCCTTAGAAGTTGAAATACCCCCATTTCTTTTAATTAGGTACGAGAATGCCAACACTCCACTGATTGCTGATCATTTACATTCTCGTATCGATGCATCACCATCACCTGTATATTCACCTCCACACCTCCCATTCCATTACTTCTATCTTCCCCAATTCTTTGCGGACCACCACAACTTATTTTTTCACCCATCAATATTCTTTACTAATAAATTTTTGAAATGGTTGGTGTTGACTTTTGGCCGATGCAAAGTTGGGCAGTATTGTCTAACATAGTTTAATTGAAGTTTGGGGGAGGGTCTTTTTGTATATATTTTTGTTTTCTTTTTCTCTAAAAAAATAAACAAATAAAAATTTCAAAACATTAAAAATAAAAAAATAAAAAAATAAAAAATAATAAACAGGGGAGTGCCGGTATTTTGACCCTCTTGGTTTAGTATGACAGTGAGGACACTGTCAAGTTCAAGTTTGGGGGTATGCTCGGTACGTCTTCTTCCTTCGCATTCATTTGTACATATTTTTGCATTTGCATACTTATTTGAAAACCTATAAAAATTTGAAAAATTTTTAAAAAAAAATTATAAATAAATGTATTCAATTTTGGCTAATTGACTAGAGTTTGACAAATAGGTTAACTGGCTAGGAACAACTAGATCTTAGACTTAGTAAATTAAAAACCCTAAAAATAACCTTCCTTAAAGTTTAACTGTAGAAAGTATACGCCTTGTAGTTTATTTAGAAATAGGCAAATTTTGGGTTCACTTTTTGGGCTAAGTCGAAACAAGGGAAGAGTATTGATGTTCTTATTAGAGTATAAGTTTGAAAAATAGTTCCTAACTTAAGTCTAGATTCTGAAAACGTATACCCTACAATTTGCACAATCACGCACCTTGAAACTTGGAATAGTAGAGGAGACCTTGAAATGCTCTTGTCTAAAGTCCTTAGTACAATGAAAATAAAAGAAAAAAAAAGTGAATAAAGAAAAGAAAAAAAATGAACACTGGTTTTTGTGATTACTTAAGGCTGCAAAAATAGAAAAATATTTAGCGAGGGTGCTTCATCACCTAGTGCCTTAGACCAACTGGTTTGGGAGTCACTGCTAAAGCCTTGGGTGTTGCAAAGACTAGGATGTACGCTTTAAAGTGCAAACGCATTTTGTAATCGGTCGTTGGTACCTCAAGAAGTATTAACGGTCGCATGAAGGATGTGTAAGCAAATTTCATTCACCAACTAATTAGTACTTTGGACAATGGACGAGAGTACGATTGCTTAATTTGAATTTCCAAGTGTAGGGGTGATCTATACACACACGTAGGGGTATGTGATTGGAATCTAGATAAGAGAAATGAATGAAGAATAGAACTTGTATCTTTAATAGAGTTGATAGAAATTCCTAAGTGGAGATAAAACCCTAGAAGGAAAACTTAAGAAATGCCGAAAGCTAAGTAGATCTGCAGGATATATATAATCTTAAGTTAAATAATGAGGAAGTGTGAAGAATATGGGTGGATAATTTGCGAGTCAAAAGATAATAGAATTCCTTGTTAGAAAACCTAATTAGAGAACAAAAGTCAATGGGCCAAATTGATAGGATTTTGTGGGTGTAATCCGCTGAAAACCCTCAGGAGACAACACTCCTCCTACTAGGGACACCTAGAGGTTTAACGGCTTGTTGCACGTGCTCAGTGCAATCGCGTTTTCCTGCGAAAGTGCGGTTAGGTTTTTTTGTAGAGAATAAAACAATAAGTTTTGCTCGAGGACGAGCAAAAGATAAGTTTGGGGGTATTTGTTCAGACCATAATATTGCATTTTTCATTCCCCTATTCTTATCCTTTTTATAAATAAACAGGTACTCTTGACGCACGTTTGTTGCATATTGCAGGATACAGGTTTCTGGAGCAAATACAGTGAAAAAGACACAAAACAACAGAAAAAGGGACTTTTGACCAACAAGTAGACGGATCCTAGTCAAGCCGAGTCGAAGAACAGTGCAAGGTCCAAAAAATCAAGTGAAACGGTTAAAAAGCCCAATACAAGTCTTCACTAAAAATCTGGAGAAGAACCAGAAGCCCAAAAAAAGAAAACAAGTGAAGAAACAGAAGCCCAAAGAGCTAATGAACCCAGCCCACAAAGCACAAGGCCCAACTCCCTTACTTGGCCGCGGAACCGCGGCCAAACCCTACCTGGCGCCGTGGATCCGCGGCCATACAAGGCCCATGTCGGCGCAGATTCTCTGGGTTGTTGCGACGGTTCTGGTGTTGGGATTCTCAGGGGTCAAATCTGTAAATTCGCATGCGCGAGAGTCTGTAACCCTGGGTTTCCTATTTTCCTATAAATTGTAATTTTAGATCTAAAAATTGTATGCCTCTTTTCAATCAATAAAATTCAGAAATTCTGGGAATAAATTTCAGATCTGTTCTTCTTGTTTGGAGGGAGCCGTCAACTTAGTAAGTCTTTTATTTCTTTTAATTATAATGTCTTCTCATCCCCTAATGAGCGAGTAGTCTCCTCGCTTGTTAGGGTTAGCCTTAGGGAAAGGGTTGAGAGATGAAATCTCTCGCCCCTTTCAATACCACCTTCACCTAATGAATTAGAACTTCACGCATACGAGCACAACCGCTCCCTGCGGCATCCTACCCTTCGAGGTAACGATGAACCGTAGTATAAAGGGCCGGTTCCGCACGTTTTCCGTGAGGGTTAGGATAATTATCAACAAAGGTAGGGTACAAATCTAGAGGAAGAAACATCTTCCTAAAAGATTTGTATCCACTTTATTGATAATTAACTTAACACCTAATAGATCTAAAAAAGGAAGGTATTGAAAGCGGTGAGGAAAAATATTAATTTCCAAAACTTCCCCTAATCCTAACCCTAGCAAGATTCTTAATTAGATTAATTAGATCCAGTCTTTAGATTTTTATAAACCTACCAAAACTACAAATAGAATCAACTCGTTAAAACACTTTGAAGAAATTTACCCGTCTCTGTGGATCGACCCGCACTCACCGGCTAGCTGCGAAGCGACGCCGTTTTCTTGATTGCGGTTACAAATATTTTTGATCTATCTTTTAGAAAGCGCAAGCACGCTAAATCACATAAAATCAACGGACAAGCTCGAGGCACGCTCAGTACTGTGTAAATTTGTGGGATACCCAAAGAACTCCAGAGGGTATCTTTTCTATTCCGCAGAGGAACAAAAGGTTTTTGTTTCTCAGCATGCCCACTTCTTGGAAACTGAATTTTTAGAAAATCAGATAAGTGGGAGCGCAATAGAACTGGAAGAAATTGCAGAACCACAAGTTGTTACTGAAACCTTGGTAGAACCAGAAGGTTCAGGAGAACCGGACATTCCAGCGCCACTCCGCAGGAGTAGTAGGCAGTCTCATCCGCCCGAGAGATATTACGGTTTTCTCATAGAGAGGATTGCACCATGGATTATGGTGAGCCTACTAGCTTCCAGCAAGCCATTCAGAGCGGCGACTCGGTAAAATGGCTGGATGCAATGCGGGCCGAGATGGAGTCTATGTACACCAACAAAGTTTGGACTTTGCTCCAGAAGGGGTAAAACCCGTAGGATGCAAATGGATCTTCAGAAAGAAGATTGGTGTAGCTGGGCAGGTTGAGACCTATAAAGCTAGACTTGTTGCAAAGGGTTTTCGTCAAAGACCTAGTTTGGACTATGACGAGACCTTTTCTCCAGTGGCTATGCTGAAATCCATTCGGATCCTTCTTGCCATTGCTGCCTTCCACGATTATGAAATCTGGCAGATGGACGTAAAGACGGCTTTCCTAAATGGAAATTTGGAAGAGTGCGTCTATATGGATCAGCCGGAGGGATTCATTCAGAGTGGGAGCAGCGGTAAAGTATGCAAGTTGCTAAAGTCCATCTATGGACTTAAGCAGGCATCGCGGAGTTGGAACATGTGCTTCGATGATACTGTCAAAGAATTCGACTTTATCAAAAACCCAGATGAACCATGCATTTACAGTAAGATTGTAGGGAGAACTGTAGTATTCCTCGTCTTGTACGTGGATGACATTCTCCTAATAGGAAATGATATTCCTATGCTACAGTCGGTCAAAGGATTCTTGTCGCAAAGGTTCTCCGTGAAGGACCTGGGCAATGCCAACTACATTCTGGGGATCCAGATCTATCGTGATAGACCTAAGAGGATGTTGGGACTTTCACAGTCAAGGTACATCAACACCATACTGAAAAGATTCAGTATGGAAGATTCCAAGCATGGTAATTTACCGGCTTGTCACGGGATCACCCTCTCCAAAGAGATATCTCCCAAGACTGATTTGGAAAGGGATCGCATGTCTATTATACCCTACGCTTCTGCGGTAGGCTCTATAATGTATGCGATGTTATGTACCAGACCAGATGTAGCATACGCATTGAGCGTTGTAATCCGGTATCAGTCGAACCCAGGGGAGAAACACTGGATAGCGGTAAAGAACATTCTCAAGTACCTGAGAAGGACTAAGGAGATGTTCTTAGTGTATGGCGGAAAAGACCTCCAGCTCGAGGCCTTTGCTGACTCCAGCTTCCAGAGTGACAAGGATGACTCCAAGTCCATGTCGGGTTATGTCTTTACCCTCAATAGAGGGGCGGTTTGCTGGAAGAGTTCCAAGCAGGAGACCGTTGCAGACTCAACTATGGAAGCGGAGTACATAGCTGCTTGCGATGCCGCAAAGGAAGCTGTCTGGATGAAGAAGTTCCTCACGGAGCTTCAGGTGGTTCCTACCATTGTTGATCCAATACCGCTGTATTGTGACAACAACGGCGCTATAGCTTTAGCGAAGGAACCCAGGTCCCATCAGAAGTCCATGCACATTTTGAGGCGGTACCACCTGATCAGGGAGATCGTAGATCGCCGGGAGATCGAGGTGAAGATAGTAAATTAGGAGAATAACACTGCAGATCCACTCACGAAGGCCCTACCCCAGACTCAGTTCGAGCGACTGATCGAGATGATAGGTCTTCGATACGCCAGTACATGGCCTTAGTGCAAGTGGGAGATTGTTAGTGTATATGCCCTAGAGGCCATTACTGTATCATACTAGCTTGTATATTACTTAATGGAAGCTTGGGATATTCACAGTTGTATAAACAATCTTGCTCAAAATGGTAGTATGCTACTTGGTTTGTTTCTACTTCAATATGTGCATGTGTTTCTTTTAGCATATCGTTTATACATATTAGTAGAGCCCTTAGGATCTTTGCTTGATTACCAGCGTTGTGATGGCAGTCATACTTGTGGGGGCTGGGTAATCTATAAGCACATCCTTATACAGGTCCCTAGTTGTAGGACTATCGAGACAGGGCATCGATACTCCGGAGTAGACTAGCATATGCGCTTCTCATCCCAGCGGGGGAGACGGTTTGTCCCACAGCTGTCAGTAGGTCGTACTTGAGATAGTAAGCGGGTGCTCGTTAGGTTACGAGTACACTGGACAGGACTCGTCGGGAATTGATGAATGGTATTATACCTATCGTCAGTTATCAGTTCCCAGGTGACATGAGTACAGCTTAGTCCGCTGACTTGACACTGTCGCTTCGCCTCGAGTGTGTTCCCACTGTACTTAGATTACTACCCTACCATGGCTCAAAGGAGTCGTGCAAACAGCTAGTAGTTGGATGCAGTCCCGAAGCACTTGGAGGCAGTGACGGTTAGACAGGATTCGTCTCTTCCAGTATTGGGGGTTGACATCGCGCTGTGTCTAGAAGAGCCATTACACGAGTAGTCCCTGGCCAGGGCAAGCGAGATATACTGGTAGGTTTCCAGTGTTATCTCAGGGTGTTTTGGGCTACACTCCGACACGACTTGTACTGCTATTAGGGGACTGACGTTCACCGCCCCCTAGGCCCGCCATGCGATGTATCGGACGAACAGACCGGACTGTACGGAGATTGTCACATACAGGCTCAGTAGGAGTTCGAATGGGTTTACCTCATCGGCCTTCTTATCGACATCTACCTGGGGACCGTTATATACAGCTAGTGCCGCTTGCGGTCTGTGGTTAAACCCACTGCCAGCGTAGTGTCGAGTCTTTAGAGTCCCACACAGAGAGTTTCCCTGCATTGAGCGAAACGTGTAGAGGCCGTATGGTTTTACGGCAGGGCTGCGATCACTTGCATACACTTGTGTGCGTATGTTGTTCGGGCAGGCAATACTAGTGGGCTTTGGTTTAAGCCGGATTCTAGTATTGCACAGATGGATTTATTTTGTCTTCTGTGCATTCGCATTCTACGGAATGCGGATGCGGGTGTGTATGCACAAATTTGCGGAGTGGAGAAGGAGGAGGTGCCTCATTAGGGTTTTGACAGTTGGTTCGGTCAAAACCATTATGAGCCGGGGACATTATTTACTAATCCATTTATTGATAATTTTGTTATGGCTAATTACATTGACCATTTGACCATCTTGACTTTGTTGACCGTTTGACCAAAGTTGACTAGGATCTTCTTGAAAGGTCTAAAGTATTCTTTGGTTTTCTTTTTCCTTTTTGTTATGAAAATGGTCATGTCATTAGTGCCATCAACTTTATCATGATAAGATTAGTAATGATGAAAATGAGTATTATTGCAACCATGGTTGTGTTTTCTCTTGGGTTAAGCTTTTCATTTGTTGATTCTCATTCTCTCTCATAGAAAAGAAATGAGAAACATTTCCATGGTTGCTCCTCCTT
Source organism: Agapanthus africanus (assembly GCA_030015575.1). Classification (NCBI taxonomy): domain Eukaryota; kingdom Viridiplantae; phylum Streptophyta; class Magnoliopsida; order Asparagales; family Amaryllidaceae; genus Agapanthus; species Agapanthus africanus. The sequence goes on along the minus strand of CM057338.1, from coordinate 820,138,847 downwards.
CTTCCTCCTCTTGATTCATCCTTTGATCTCATGTGTTGAGAGAAAAAGGATTCCACTTGACAAACACATCCATACATCTCCTCTACACATCCTAGGGCTTCTTGACTAGCAATCTCTTTGCCCTAGTTGCCTCGGCTCGAGGTGGAGCTCGGTGTACATCTCTCGGGTGGATCGTCTTCGACTCAAGAAGGCCGCGGAGGTGCCCAAGGTCCGGATCGACACTTGGAGCTTGGATGGGCAAGCGGGACAGCGGAATGAAGACTCGAAGGACCGGTTTCGTGAGGAATACTTTCTACAGCATAGTAGTTAAAGCCTCTTGTTGTTTACTAGTTACTAGTTTAGCAAAGATCCGTGCTTTAAGTCCATGTTGCCTTGCGCCAAATCATTGTTTTTCGTCGTTTCCGCCTCCCCGTAAGAACCGGGATGAGCAATGTGGACTTACATATGTAACTTCAGCTAGTCGGGTCGCATTGATATAACCTAGTCTACAATACCTCAAGAAGGATTCGTTCATTTCTGAACTCTTCCTCTTGTGTGTATTCTGTATATTAAGAACTGTAGTTTGATTTAGAACATTAATGCTTTTAGATAGCGTGCCTGTACCGATCAACTCTTGATATAGGAAATGTTCAAAACATTATCCAACAATACAAAATTATATCCTTTCTTTACTAATAAAGAGACTGATATGATTTTGTATATCAGGTTCGGTATCTAATGACGTTTGTTTAGAATCAATGTATTCAGATAATACTGGGTGACAGTGACCAACAGACCTGGCTGCAACACTTGCACCTTTTTCTGTCTCATGAAACTTATCACCCGTTCTCAGTCTTTACCTTTCTGTAGCCCATGTAATATATTGCATATGTGGGATCCTGATCCGGTATCATATACCCAGGACGTAAAGGACATTGAGAAACAGTTCTCTGTAATGAACACACCCGAAGATGATGCATCGGTATGCACTTTCTTCGTTTGGGTGGCACGAGAATTCTGGTAATCCCCAATTTCCTGCTCTGTCTTATAACAATTATAAGTTGGAGCGGGATCAACGTTCCCTTGCTCTATATAACAAGCGGGTTCGGTCAATATATCCGTTTTATTATCTTGATTAAGGCGTGACATGGTCGCTACCTGTAGAGAGAAAGAAGAAAACACTCTGCGTGCGCTCTTGCAAGATCAGATTGGTTATTATTTTATCTAATCAGGATGGATCCCACTGTTTTTATCAAATCTTCCTTCAATCCCTAAAAGGAAAGACTAGCCGGGATTAATTACACGCTACAAGTTCGCCAATCTTTCAGCCAGGCCAATGTCGGTACTTTGAGGGAGGTTCCCCGTGCTTTCGAACGGACCTAATTAAAGTAAACCTCGTTTTCCCAGAGGCGTAACCCCGTTAACACCTTTCTAGACACCTACTTGATCGGCTAATTGTAATGTGTAAAATTCTCCCAGGAGTAACTCTTACTCGCAGCGGGTATCGGGATCCAACTATCTCATAGAAGGTATGCAATCTCATTGCAAATTTCAACACTTGAAATTCCCGATAATATTTTGCCCCTAACGTGCTATGACCTTGACGAAAGCCAACAAACCATAGCCCGCTAGTCAAGTTCAACCCGTACATTTCTTGACTGAATTAAACCCACCTGCACGACCCTTGACGAAAGCCAACAAAGCCGTACGACTACCCTAATCCAATCGCATCGTATGCAGCAGATAAACAGCATATAGCTACCGCACACTACACCTTGACGAAAGCCAACAAATGCAGCACGAATACTATATACAACTTATCTGAAATGACGGAGGGCTACGACAGGTTTTTCTGAAAACCTATTGCGTAATGAACTTGATATCGTTGTAGAATCAAATGATTTTAAAATGGAGTATTTTTTAGGCTTTTCTAGTTTTGCTAAAGGGGTCACTCCCGGTGAAGGGATCGTCGGCCCTTTCCTCATCGAATAAGGTGCTGGATATATCATATATACCGCTGTGCAAAGCAAAAACTATAAGAGCAATCAAAAGACAAACCGAGGGTTGTAGCATTTGCCAGTTATTGCTAAAAGGGTCACTCCCGGTGAAGGGATCTCGGCCCTTTCCCTCGAATGGAGAATGGCTTTCAAATGGAAGATCTGTGTCGGGATGTGCAGATCTTAGTTTTATCGAATAAGGTGCAGGATGTTCTACAAGGAACACCGCGATGCAAAGCAAGAACTGTAGCTATCTGTTTTTGAAAAATTCGATTCCACGACATCTTAGGTTTCTTTTCTTTCATTAATCACATTAATGAAGTCCCATCATTTAAGCACCTAAATATCATAGATAAATACGACGTACACTTATGCCATCCGCATTCGCCTCCATGTCCCCTCGTGCACCGTTAGGTTAGGTAACTAACGGCAGAGCGGGGCAGGGCTAGCGCGGGTGTAAAACATAAGTAACGTCTATATAATATATCATATACACTATATACAGTATCTATCATCACATATCAAATGATCACATCACAGATATCGCAGCAGAAGAAACATATGAAACATTAGATATACTAGGACGTCCGTGTTTTCAATACGAGCCTGTATAAAACACGGATTCCACGGTCGCGATGAATAGCCAAACCCACACCCCTAGACCCCTACGAGAGTGGCAAGCAACCCTACCAATTCTAGAGTTAGGAGACCCGGACTCGACTCCTCGAGTTGGTCTCCCACTGGACTCTAGAACCCGGTTACTTGTGCTCTCCTTCTTGGGTCTATCCTAGTGCGGAAAAGTAAATAATATACAAATGGTGACATCAAGCTCAACCCGGAAGTGCCCCAATAAAAGAATATTACATTTAATAAATATTACATGAATGAAAATAAAAACTCTCATCTCACATAAAACCCCCGGCTATTCAAAACGCGACGATCCAATATAACATATCCAGCAACATATAACATCATATGTCATCAACGTAAGTAAATATGCCCATCCCAATTGTCGTTGACATATAGCAACGAAACCGGCGATATCACATATTACACTTACGGTCGCAGAAAAGAAAGTGTAAAACTACAACAGTTGGAATCCGCAACCTCCTTAGACATCGCATGCCTAAACAAATGAATTCCTTAGACATCGCATGCCTAACAATTATAAACCCCGTATTTTAGTCTCAATATCGAAAACACTTTTCAATATCTTGTCGGGCAATTCAACAAGATTCCCGATAAACTGATCGAATGCTCGTCGCAAACTTTAGTAGACGGCCGCACCCCCAGATGCCGTCGACGATGTGCACTAAGGAGGAACACCGTTGCCGCGAGCACCCGAACGGATGCTTTTGGCGATGGGGTTCTCCAACAGTCACTTGGTCGGGGCCATGGGGCATGGCTGTCTATTAAGTTTACCTGGCGAGTATCCGCGTACGCTACGTGATTGCGACGGACTTTTGATCGCATCAAAATTCCGTGGCAACCGATCAATCGAGACTAAAGTGCTATGTTTATAACATCCAAATCAGTTATCTCATAACTACTTGTGGATTCCAAATATTGTATCACGTTCCAGATAAATAGAAAATGTTAAACTTTCCGATCGAACAATCAAACACCCAAGTTTTTCCGAAACAGCTCAACTCTTGAAATAAGTTCAAAAACATCCATTTCATTCCACAGTACCAACGGTCCAGCCGTAGAAGGGTCAAGCCAACGCCTCACATGTGGCACGCCGTACTGCCCCAAACCCTAAGGTTCAAAGGGCAGTTCAAGACGGTCACATAATCGAGTTAATGTTTGCTGTCTTCTAGAGGGTCCATCGCGTTACTTGCACTACTTAGACGTTCTTAAACTACGGAAAAATCCAACATTTGGAAATTTCCCGGCAGGGGAAAAATTGGGTATTTATATCCGGTCGAACTTTTTAACATATTCTAAATTATCCGGTAAAACACATAGACAAAGTTAAACAATCCGATCGAATCATCGAGTCCCTAAAACAACCCAGAAAAACTCAACTGTTGATTATCAATTAAAAATTCCCATAAAATACAGCATGTACAGACGGACATTACTGTTGAAAGCACGTGGCATAATTCACCACTATGGCCGCGGAACCGCCACACAAGCCAGGGTGGGGCCACGGTCCCGCGGCGAAATAGTCGATTTGGGATAACGTGCTTCACAGTAACTCTTACAAAACCCTGCTGAATTTTTTGACAATTTTTAATTAGGAAAAATCCACTGTTTCAGAAAATGTACAGAGAGGGTTAAAAGTTAGGGTTTCGGGGTTCGATCAGATTTCTAACATCGTCTACACTTCGCCTAAAGCTCTAGCCTGGCTCAAATACCACTGTAGGGTTCCTAGGCACACTCAAGAGGTTCCACAAGGCATCAACCATGCCAAATTCAAATTTTCCGGTGCCGAGAAACCCTAAACTAGATCGTTAACTAGAGATTAGGCGAAACTTTAAGCTAGCAAACAACTTTACTAACAAGTGAAAGGGATTGCAACCTTTGTAGATCCGGTCCTCCACTTCTTTAGCTCCGTGTTGACGTCCCTCCGCTGCGATCATCGGAATCCTGAACTCTAGCGATGGTTTCGTCGGAGAAATAATCGGGCTAGGTCGTTGGCTTCGAGGCCGAAGATGATCTACGTCGGGGAGACTCAAACTCAAGCTATTCCTTCACTTGGTCAAAAACTTTGTGAAGAGAACACCCTATACTACATGGCAAGTAGTAGAGGATGAAGAAATAGGAAGTGGGTTCACTTTAGAATTGGATTTCTCACTCTTTTTCTCATGGCACCATTGGAGGTAGCAAGCTTTCTTGAAGCTTGATGAAAATGAAGAAGAAGAAAGAATTAAAAGGATAATGAAATAAGAATGAAACTTATCCTTTTAATTATGGTACCATGGTTAAGTTAAGCCCTCATGCTTAACTTGTGTAGAGAATTAACCAAAGACTTGGGTTAAGGGTTGGGTTAACTAATATCTTAAACAAAATGACAAAATGGTTGACTTTGTTAATGTTTATCAAGCTTCATGAAGCTTGATAACTTTGACCAAAGTCTCACTACTTTTGTTATTTGTTAGGAAATTAGTAAACCCTAACTTAACCTTGAATTGGTTTAAGTCTCATACACACAACTTGTATGTATCATCAAGCATGATACAAACATGTACACTTGCATATATCACATATAAACAAAGTGCACATTCAAGTGAGAAAATCAATCTTAAGTGAACCAATACTAGTTAATGTAAAGTAATATATCAAATATATAATTATACATTAAATCATTAAATCAATACTTGATTTAACGATCCGGTCATATTGCATATAACCGACTAATATCAATAGTAACAACTTATCGAATCAACACTTGATCCGATAACCCGGCTATATCGCATACAACCGATTAATGTCACAAATCGCGAGAATAGAATACAGTATCATATACTGGTATTATTCTCGGTCCCGCACATATCTCATATGCGCTCCTATTTTGTTTCGCTTGAGCCAGGAAATCCCTGTGTAGGACTCTAAAGACTCGTCAATACGCCGGCAGTAGGTGATGATCATATCAAACACCCACAAGCCGCAAGCAGTCTGCTAAACGTAACGGCCACCCGGGTATTGAGCGATCAGAAGATCAACGAGCAAGCCCGCTCACACTCCTGTGAATCCAACCAGTAACACTTACCGTACAGTCCGGTCTGTTCGTCTGATATGTAGCATATCTCGTCTAGGGGTGGTAAACGTCAGACCTCAATAACTCGATAAGTCGTGTCGAGATGAGGCTCATAACGGGTCGAGAAACTACTGGTAACACTTACCAGTAAATTCCTAAAGCAGCCTTGGCCAAGGACTTCCTGTTATAGCCAATCGAACACAGCGCAACATCAACTCTCTATACCGGAAGAGACGAAACCCCTCCTATCGCTCAGTGCCTCCATGTGATTCGGGACTATAACTAAAAACCACCGTTTTGCACGCCCTCTTGGACGTGGTAAGGTGGAAATCAAAGCACAGTGGGAATCACACAAGACTCTATGACGATCTCGGATCTACAGACTAATCTGTACCAGTGTCACCAGAGAACTGCCATCTGACGTAAGATATAATACCATCTGGGAGTTCTCGGCGAGTCCGTCCAGTGTACCCAGTCTCCACTGAGCACCCGTATATCATCTCTGATGTCAAACACCAATGGATATGGGATCATCCATCGCCCATCTGTATGGGTCGAGATGGTATACGCTAGTCTACTCTGGTATATCGATGCCCCGTCTCGATACACCCACGACTAAGGACTTTGAAGGATGTACTTATGGACTACCACGTCCCCACTAGTATGATCTGCATCATAGTCCAGGTAGTCAAGTACACATCCTAAGGGCTTTACCAACATGTATACAGAGAGACAGTCAGTGTACACGTTAAGCTAAAGAGTAAACAGATAGCATACTATCATATCGAGCAAGAAAGTCATCCCTATATATGTCCAAGCATCCACTACAATATACATCCTATGTATAGTAATGGCCTCTAGGGCATACATATAACTAACACCAAAGGCGTGTGCGTCACATGAATAGTGCGTGTGCAACAGGAGACAATGGTAATGGTGTACGTGTCCTACGAAGTGATATCACACATGAGTATATGAATATCCATGCAATCTAGCTGACGATTAGCTATAAGGGTATGCAATGTGATTGGGGGAGGTTAGCTAACTAACAATGCAAATCTTGCAAGAAATAAAGTAATCCTAACTAGGCGGCGCCTCGCGCCATCCAGATGATTCCCCCATAGATGAATACGTCTACTTACCTGAATGTCTCGCTAATCCGATCCGACCACCGCCTTGCCTTTGCGCCCCACGTCCGATGTTTCCGCGACTGATCCTAGAATTGCATAACACACAATATAAGATTACAGATTCCTGAAATGACGCAACTCAAAATATAAAAAGATCGACGCTCATGAATTAGTCACAATGTGCACTCGGTGCGCGGAAAACACACGAAAATCGCTAAAACCTTAACTAAACTCGTCATTTCGGTGCAACCGCCAAAGCTAAAACCCGACTAGACAAAACCCCGCATTCGCGCACACTAATAGTCGTATGAGATGCTAATTATATCTCCAATATAACGCAATTAGATGACCTCCTAAAATTTTAGAAAAACAAGTAAGCATTGACATAGAAATATCGATGCAATTATCGCGATTTAACGGTGTAGTGATCGCTACATCGCACAAACAACCATTCCAACCAACTAGATAGCCAAAACCCTAACTTAAACCCATCAACCATGCTACAAACCCTAATTACAACACCAAACCTTTACTAGAATTTCCTAAACAAGAATTCATAACCAAATTACACACTAAAACTACTAAATCTAGCAAGTTAAACTACAATTAACAACTAGATTAGGATTTATACCTCCCAAGTGTTGATTCCTAACTTGCACTAGCCTCAAAGACACCTCTTTTCTTCAACTTTCAAACAAATTAGGGTTAGGGAAGGGATGGCTTAGGGTTTTGGTTTGAATTTGTGAAGGAAAAATGTGAATTTTTATGGATTTCGGAGGATTTTTGTAAGAATTTTGATGCAAGAATTTGGAGGAAATAGGGTTGTTTTTCTGCAACAATTTCGACCAGAGGAGAGCAAGGGAGAGATGTGAGGGAAAGGTGTAGAATTTTCTACACAAAAGTCCTTCACAAGATCAATAAATGACCATCACATCAAATTTTACAAAAAACCCCTTTTTAATTCATTTTCAAACCATTTTAAACCACAAAACAACTAAACTTGAAATGTTTTGATAAAATTTTTGTTACACTATATTTTAGTTTATTATGATTCCTAATTATGTAAATTACCCAATTAAATTTGTATTTATCACTAATTAAATGTAATTTTAAAAGCTTAAAATAATATTAAAAATAATTAATTAAGAATTTTTTTTAATTAACTAGAAAATTTTAAGTGACATTTTAGTGTCTTATCTAAATTTTGTATAATAAGGTCTATAATGAAAAATACCTATTTTGACTTTTTACGGAAAAGACTGCTAATTTAGCCGATTACCGAAAAACTGCCTAAACGATTTTCGAAGCGTTACAATTTTCCCCCATGAAAGAAATTCGGTCCCTGAATTTAGAATTTAACTACGCGTACCTTCAAAAAGATGGGGATATCTCTTCCTCATCTCGACCTCGGTCTCCCAGGTGACCTCCTCACTGTTCGGGCCACGCCAAAGGACCTTGACGGACAGTATAACCTTCGACCTCAATTTCTTCACCTTCCGATCTAAAATGACCACCGGGTGCTCGGTGAATGAAAGATCATGCTCTAGCTGGATCGTCTGGTGCTGAATCACATGGGAAGGATCATGAAGGTACTTGCGGAGCATTGAAACATGGAACACGGGGTGAACATCGGGGAAGCTGGGCGGAAGAGCTAACCGATAAGCGACTGGACCAACACGCTCTAGGATCTCGAAGGGACTAACATATCTAGGACTAAGTTTCCCTTTTCGCCCAAATCTCATCACACCCTTCATCGGAGAGACCCTCAGGAAAACATGATCGCCAACAGCGAACTCGAGTCGGCTACGGCGCCTGTCAGCATATGATTTCTGCCTACTCTGTGCTGCTCTCATCCTATCCCGAATCAGCTGTATCTTCTCGGTCGTCTCCTGTATGATCTGTGGGCCTAAAATACTGCTCTCCCTGAGCTCTGTCCAACACACAGGCGATCGACATCTCCTCCCGTATAAAGCCTCGAAAGGTGCCATCTGAATCGTCTCCTGGAAGCTATTATTGTAGGAGAACTCGATCAAGGGCAAATGACGATGCCAGCTACCACTGAAATCTAAAACACAAGCTCTGAGCATGTCCTCAAGAGTCTGAATAGTACGCTCCGACTAACCGTCAGTTTGCGGATGAAAAGCTGTGCTAAAACTCAATCGGGTGCCCAAAGCTTCCTGAAGTTTCTGCCATAATCGGCTGGTAAACTGGATGCCCCGGTCGGACACGATGCAAGTCGGGACGCCATGCAGTCGCACAATCTCATCAATATAAACTTGGGCGTACTGATCAAATCCAAAAGTGGTCTTCACTGGCAGGAAGTGAGCCGCTTTCGTCAGTCGACCCACAATCACCCAAATAGAGTCATACCTTCGACTGGTCCTGGGTAGACCCACAATGAAGTCCATGGAGACCTGTTACCATTTCCACTCAGGGATAGGCAAAGGCTATAACTCGCCGGCTGGCCTCTGGTGCTCGGCCTTGACTTGCTGACAAGTCAGGCATCTCGACACAAAGTCTGTAACATCCTTCTTCATTCCGTCCCACCAGTAAACCTCTCTCAAATCACCGTACATCTTGGTGGAACCTGGATGAACACTGTATACGGATCTATGTGCCTCCTCGAGGATATCGCGCCTCAGTCCCTCAGAATCTGGTATGCACAGTCGAGTCCCAAATAGAAGTATCCCCTGATCATCAATCACGAACTCAGAAATTCTGCCCTGCCGAATCTGCTCAATAATCTCTAAAATACGGGCATCGCCGGACTGTGCCTCGCGGATACGGTCAAGTAACTGTGGGCGTGCTCTGAAATGTGCCAGCTGTCCCCATGTAGGAGTAAACTCGAACTGCACTCTGCTGTCACATAAAACTTGCCAATCCGCCGTCGACTGCATCTGTACTGCGCTCAAACGAGATAAGCTACATCCAGGCCTCCTACTCAAAGCATCTGCCACCACATTCTCCTTGCCCGGATGGTATAGAATCTCGCAGTCATAATTTTTCGCCAACTCCATCCAACGGCGCTGTCTCAGATTCAGATCTCGCTGCTGAAAGATATACTTCAAACTCTTATGGTCAGTGAATATCTGGCATGACTCGCCGTATAGGTAATGTCTCCAGATCTTAAGTTCAAATACCACTGCAGCCATCTCTAAATCATGAGTGGGGTAGTTCTGTTCATGTTTCCTCAGCTACCGAGAAGCATACGCGATAACTCTGTCGTGCTGCATCAATACACAGCCCAGCCCCACTCGAGAAGCATCACAATATACCACGAACCCGCCTGATCCTGAAGGCAAAGCTAACACCGGTGCAGTTGTCAGACGAGTCTTCAACTGCTGGAAACTATCCTCACATGCCTCGGTCCAATCAAAAGGAGCCCCCTTCCGGGTCAACCCGGTCAACAGTGCAGCAATACGGGAGAAATCTTGGACAAAACGTCGATAATAGCCGGCCAGAACCAAAAAGCTGCGAACCTCTGTAACTGATACCGGTCTAGGCCAATGCTGAACTGCCTCGATCTTCTTCGGGTCCACACAAATACCATCTCTCGTCACCACATGACCCAAGAAGTCAACAATGTCTAGCCAGAATGCGCACTTGGAAAATTTGGCGAACAGCTGATGCTCCCTCAAAGTCTGCAATGTGATACGTAAGTGCTGCTCATGCTCCTCCCGGCTCCGAGAATAAACCAAGATGTCGTCAATGAACATAATGATGAACTGATCGAGATACGGCCTGAATACACGGTTCATCAAGTCCATAAATGCTGCCGGGGCATTGGTGAGCCCGAACGACATCACCAAGAACTCATAATGACCATATCGAGTACGGAAAGCGGTCTTCGGAATATCCTCCTTCCGAACCCGCAACTGGTGATAACCTGACCGTAAATCAACCTTCGAGAAAAATCCTGCACCCTGGAGCTGATCGAATAAGTCATCAATACGGGGTAGGGGATATCTGTTCCGTACAGTAACCCGGTTCAGCTGACGATAGTCAATGCATAAGCGCATACTTCCGTCCTTCTTCTTAACAAACAGGACGAGAGCACCCTAAGGTGACACACTCGGTCGGATAAGCCCTTTGTCTAGCAAGTCCTGTAACTGATCCTTCAGCTCTCTCAGCTCCGCCGGGGCCATCCGATATGGTGGTATAGAGATAGGCCCCGTGCCGGGGATCAGGTCGATGCAGAACTCAATCTCGCGCTCTAGTGGCAGACCAGGCAGCTCGTCGGGAAATACATCAGGGAACTCTCTCACAACAGGGACCTGGTCCAACGGAACCTCTATGGAGCTATTATCACAAACATAGGCTAAGAATCCCTGACACCCTTTCCGCAAGAGCTGACCAGCGCGAAGGGAAGAAATCAAGCTGGGAAGGGTAGCGCTACGATCTCCCTGAATAACCAGAACCGGCTCACCAGGAAAACTGAATCTGACTGCTTTCTCACGGCAGTCCACGGATGCATAACAGGTGGCTAGCCAGTCCATACCAAGAAGAACGTCAAAGTCTAGCATATCAAGGAGAATCAAATCAACTGAAGAATCTCTCTCTCCAATACGAACGGAACATGATCGGTACACGAAACGGGCAACAAACGACTCTCCTACCGGTGTAATAACGACAAGCGGCTGATCTAACGGAGAAGACTCTCGGCCCAACCTCGGTGCAAAGTACGTGGATACATAGGAATGTGTGGAGCCTGGATCAAATAATACCCGTGCATCAAAAGAACATACTGGCAGAGTACCTGTCACGACGGCATTGGATGCCTGTGCATCCTGAGGAGTCAACGCGAACACTCGGGCTTATCCACCACTAGTAGCTGGCTGTCCTCTGCCTCTGCCTCTGTCGCCTCATCCTCTCTGAACCGGACCGCCACGCCCACGACCTCTAGGAGCATCTGGCTAGCATGGAGCCTCATCAGGAGTAGGAAGTAGAGCTCTCTGAGGAGGTGGTGAAGGTGGTAAGGTCACATGCGGGACTGTCGCCGTGCCCTGGCGCCCCATGGTACAGTCTCTGACACGGTGGTACTGACTCCCACACCGAAAACATCCTGGCGACGACTGCTGGGTCTGTGGATATGAACCAAATAACTGACCTCGTCTCAATCCTCTGCCTCCACCATCTCCCGAAAATAATCTATCGCGGTGTCTACTCGTCTGCCGCTGAGCTGGCGTATCAGTACGGATCCTCTTCGGCCCAGAAACGACCGGAGTCTCAGAAATACGCTCCTCCAAAAGTAAGGCTGCGTCCATCGCAGCTGCGTATGTATCAAAGTGCTGGGTGCCGATGGCAAGGAATAGCTGTGTCAAGCCCTCGCACAAACCTCTTTATTCTCTTCTCTTCCGTGTTTACTAGGTACGGAGCATATCGAGACAACTGGGTAAACTGTATATCATACTCCGACACCGTCATCCCAGGAGTCTTGCGCAGAGACTCAAAACTATGGGCTCGAGCATCTCGGACACTCTCCGGAAGAAAACGGGCAAGAAACGCAGCTGTAAACTCATCCCAGATCATAGAAGGTAGACTGCAGCTCGGCCTCTCTCTACTGAATCGTACCATGTCTGGGCAAGACCCTCTAGATGAAAACTCGCGAACTCCACCAATCTATCATCAGAACACCTCAACGAACGGCAAATCCTAGCCATCCTATCAAGAAATGCCTGTGGGTCCTCTGTCGCATCCGTACTGGTAAAAGCTGGAGGTCTCAATCTCATGAACTCCTGTAATGAAATAGGGATAGTCGCAGTAGTAGCAGGAGCGACCATCTGTGCAGCAGGTACAATCGTGGTCTGTGCGGTGGAAGGAACGTCCTCGGACCTCTATGCCCGACTGGACTCAACTAAAGATCCCATCATCTGTCGCAACTCCTGCAAGCCGGCCTCTAATCTGGCAATACGGTCTGGATAAGGCGGATCAATATGACCCTGAGGGGTAGGCGTATCATCCCGCTCGATCCTCGCCTCAAAAGAGCCCGCTCGAATCTCATCCCTAGCGGCAGCCCGCTGAGCTCTCGTGGTCTTTGGCGGCATCGAAGCTGGAATAAGAAACAGGACCGATAAAAACATTGCAATTGAATCAAGGAATTCAAGGAATCAAGAAAGGAAATACAAGCAATTATGTCCTAAGGTCACTTAGGCGGAGTACCATATCGTAAGTATGTCGCGGATCATACCCACGCTACGCCACTCTGCTTAAGTCACCTACTCCATCTACCAAGGTCGTCCTACACTCAGAAAGGTAAAACCTACGCTCTGATACCAACTTTGTCACGACCCGAAAGTACGGAACGTGACTGACACTTAGATTACGAGACGTCTAAAGGTGTAACGTAACCTAAGTCAGCCAAAGCCCAGAAAAGTCTAAACCAAAACCAAAAGAGTGAAGGAAACCTTTCATGAAAACGATTTTGAAATCAATTAAGTTGCATTGAACCCCTTTTTAAAAACCTCAAAAATTTTCCGAAAATTTCGGCAGAGTCTCCTTTGTAAATTCTATCCCCCAAAATGGGTACAACAAGATATATAAACTGTAATCACAAAATGGCATCCCCAAACGGGAGCTAGCTCTTCACCCAAGGCGGATCACAACCACACGAAATATATATATATATATGTAATCTCAAGAAAAGAGCATAAAGAAATGTGAAATATAAGAAAACACAACGTCGGCTCAAGTGAGCTCGACCCAAAAGAAACCGCATATACACAAATCTCTCAGTCTCATCACTAAGTCGCATATACACATAAGAAGTGGTAGATGGAGAATACTAGATACAAAAATAGTACAAAAGAGATAAAAGTGCTCTCGCAACCCACCTACGAGCAATGTCGCGAGTCTGAGTAAAAGAAATCACTAATAAGATAAGCCGCTGCTACTAGGCTGATGAGTCTGACCTGCAAGACACTGTGGCACAACGGGGGTGAGTTGCCAGCTCGTGAGTAGAATATAACATCTAGTAAGTTTATCGTAAGAATGCACGCAAATGCGTCACAGCATATATGTCCAGATGTGATATAATACCTCTAGTATGCATGCACATGTATGCAATGTCAATACTAAATCTTTAAGTGTTTTAAATGCTATAAGTTCTGCATTCTTAACTTTAGAAAAAGAATATCTGTGCAATAGCTAAGTACCATCATGAAATCATCTGAAAACCGTGTCAAGCATCGACACCAAATATGGAAATACATCTGTCTCAATGTCTCACTATATCAATGTCTCAATACATCGGGCTCCGTCAGTCCGGATCGGCCCATATCATCAAATCTCATGACAACAGTCGGTGTCCTCCGGATATCCGCCGCTCCAGACATCACTAGTAGGTAGTCTTCCCCTGCCAGGCTCATCGTCTACAACTCGATCTTCATGCCCTGGGGTACCATACCGGGCCCACCATATACCCGAGACGGTTCATCCACTCCTCGAATCGGGTCTCGAAATCCAACAGAAAACATGAAAACTCATGGTGGACGACACATACATCACGAGAAAACCACAACTTTGTTTTTAAAAATGATAAATATAAGCTTTTGTTAAATTCTTGCGGTTTTCCCCAAAATCCAGAAATCGCAGCAATACTGAAATCCTCAAAAAAATCATAATGCCCAACATGTTGTATATGATAAATGTCTATGATATCAAGGTATGCGATGTGATTTGTGGCTAGAAATCTATGTAAGTATGATGATGATGCGAGGTATATACATGCTATGCGATTTCATATATCGTGTATAATACAAGTGGTGATACTAAACTAAACGGGTCCTACAGTGCTCGTGGCATGGCAATTACCAAAGGCGTGTGTGTTACATGAATAGTGCACATGCAACAGGAGCCAATGGTAATGGTATACGTGTCCTACGAAGTGATATCACACATGAGTATATGAATATCCATGCAATCTAGCAGACGATTAGCTATAAGGGTATGCAATGTGAATGAGGGGGGTTAGCTAACTAACAATGCAAATCTTGCAAGAAATAAAATAATCCTAACTAGGGGGGCCTCGCGCCATCCAGACGATTCCCCCATAGATGAATACATCTACTCACCTGAATGCCTCGCTAATCCGATCCGACCACCGCCTTGCCTTTGCGCACCGCGTCCGATGTTTCCGCGACCGATCCTAGAATTGCATAACACACAATATAAGATTACGAATTCCTGAAATGACGCAACTCACAATATAAAAAGATCGACGCTCATGAATTAGTCACAACGTGCACTCGGTGCGCGGAAAACACACGAAAATCGCTAAAACCTTAACTAAACTCGTCATTTCGGTGCAACCGCCAAAGCTAAAACCCGACTAGAAAAAACCCCGCATTCGCGCACACTAATAGTCGTATGAGACGCTAATTATATCTCCAATATAACGCAATTAGATCACCTCCTAAAATTTTAGAAAAACTAGTAAGTATTGACATAGAAATATCGATGCAATTATCGCGATTTAACGGTGTAGTGATCGCTACATCGCACAAACAACCATTCTAACCAACTAGATAGCTAAAACCCTAACTTAAACCCATCAACCATGCTACAAACCCTAATTACAACACCAAACCTTTACTAGAATTTCCTAAACAAGAATTCATAATCAAATTACACACTAAAACTACTAAATCTAGCAAGTTAAACTACAATTAACAACTAGATTAGGATTTATACCTCCCAAGTGTTGATTCCTAGCTTGCACTAGCCTCCAAGACACCTCTTTTCTTCACCTTTCAAACAAATTAGGGTTAGGGAAGGGATGGCTTAGGGTTTTGGTTTGAATTTGTGAAGGAAAAATGTGAATTTTTATGGATTTCGGAGGATTTTTGCAAGAATTTTGATGCAAGAATTTGGAGGAAATGGGGCTGTTTTTCTGCAACAATTTCGACCAGAGGAGAGAAAGGGAGAGATGTGAGGGAAAGGTGTAGAATTTTCTACACAAAAGTCCTTCACAAGATCAATAAATGACCATCACATCAAATTTTACAAAAAAAACCCTTTTTAATTCATTTTCAAACCATTTTAAACCACAAAACAACTAAACATGAAATGTTTTGATAAAATTTTTGTTACACTATATTTTAGTTTATTATGATTCCTAATTATGTAAATTACCCAATTAAATTTGTATTTATCACTAATTAAATGTAATTTTAAAATCTTAAAATAATATTAAAAATAATTAATTAAGATTTTTTTTTAATTAACTAGAAAATTTTAAGTGACATTTTAGTGTCTTATCTAAATTTTGTATAATAAGGTCTATAATGAAAAATACCTATTTTGACTTTTTACGGAAAAGACTGCTAATTTAGCCGATTACCGAAAAACCGCCTAAACGATTTTTGAAGCGTTACAGAGTGTCTCCCGATAACAGCTATCGAAGGAGAACCCTAACGATGGCGAGTGACGATCCCCAACTGCTGACAACAATTTACACAAACGCATAATTTAACAAAGAACAACCAAGCAAACTGAGTAAAACCGGACGACAAGCATCCGCATGGAGTCACGCCCTGACTAAACCTGGGTAGAAACCATAACGAAATTCGTGGAGATTTGCTCCCACTCCTACTTCAGAATGGTTAAAGTTGCAACTCTCCAGCCGGCCTCAGATGCTCAACCCAAGCACACAACAAGACAGACACCTTGAAACGAACCATGAAACTTCTCTTTACATCCCTGTCCACCCGTAACTATCTCATAAGTCACGTCAATATTGGTGGAACTTGAATGAATACAGAGAGTTGACTGATGTGCATTGCTCTAGGATTTCACATCTCTACCCGATAATATCAGGTATACAAACGCGTCCCTAACTTAGCACACCATTGTCACAAATCAAGGACTCCGAATCATTACCCAGCCGAGTATGCTCAAGTATCACTGACGAACGAGCATCGGCGGGCAGTGTCTCGCAAAAGCGATTTAAGAAAAATGGTCGGGCGCGGACATGAGCAAGCTGTCCCCTCAGTAGAGACGAACTTAAGCTGTACTCAACGATCGCACAAGGACTGTAAATCTGCAGAAGGCTATCACAACAATCAAAATCCGCTGTAGGAAGATGTACATTAAGCTCTGGTGGTCCGTGAAAATCTGACACGACTCTCGAACCAGTAGTGTCTCCAAATCTCCAACGCAAAACCACCACGGTCATCTCTAGATCATGAGTGGAATATCCTTCTCGTACTTCCTCCAAATGTAGGGAAGCAAAAGCGATAACTCTATAGTGTCACCTGAGTATACACTTGAGCCCCACTCAAGAAACATTACAGTTAAACAACAAGGCCGCCCGAACCAAAAGCAAAGAAAGAACTAATGCAGTTGTTAACCGAATCTTCAACTGCCAAAAACTCTGCACACATGCCTCAGTCCAAAGAAAAGAAACCTCCCTTCCGCTCCATTCAGTCGACGGTGCAGCACTACTCTAGCAATCCTGCATGAAACGGCGGTAAAAACCTGCTAAGCCCAAAAATCTGCAGATCTCCGCCCTGCACACATGTCTGGGCCTAAGCTGTACGGCCACGATCTCCCTCGGAACCATACGAAACCATCTCCCGTGACTGCAAGACCTAGGAGTCAACACAAACAAGCCTGAAGAAACACTCCGAGAATCTAGCAAACCGCTGGAGCTCTCCCAACGCTTGCACAACAAATCCTCAAGTGCTACTCCTGTTCCTCAAGACACATTAAATAGACCAGAATGTCATAAATAACACAACAACACTGGTCGAAGAACGGCCTGAAGAAATATGGTTCATCATATCCACGAATGTTGCCAGGGCGTCAGTGAATCCAATGACTCACTAAAACACACAAAGCCCGTAGCACGCATAAGGCAGTCTTCGGAATGCCATCACTCCGAATCTGCAATAATGATGACCTGATCCCGAACAAACTTAGAAAATGTCTCGCACTGTGGAGCTGACCGAAGAAATCGTCAATGCGAGGTAAAGGATATCTATCCGCACCGTAAGCCGATTCATTTAACGATCCGTCGATACACAACCTCAAACTGCCATCTTTCTCCTTGACGAACAGAAATAGGAGCGTCCAAAAGCAAAACACTCAGACGCACAAAACTCCCCAACAAACAACTCTGCAGCTGATCCTTAAGCTCCCTAAGCTTCGCCGGCTCATCTGGAACAACGTCGGAAAAATCTCGCATGAAAGAAAAACCGGTCCAACAATCCCAACTGTGGCTACGGTATCACGAATGAACGCCAAGAATCCACGACATCTCCTCAAAAACCGACTAGCGAAAAAGGCTGAATTCAAGCTGTGAGAGGCGGCACAACTATCCACCTGCACAACAAGAACTGACTCGCCGGGGAAAACAAAACCTAACTGTTTCCCCACGGTAGCCCACAGACGCCTAGCACGTAGCCAACCAGTCCGTGCCCAGGAGAACGTCGAATCCAACATCTCTAGAAGGATCGAAACGACGGACGAATCTCTATCTCCTACCCGATTGGCACACAACTGATATACGTGTCGCGCAACAAAAGAATCGCTGACAGAAGTTAACTCAAACAAACGGCTAATCTACCTACACAACTCTCGTCCCAACCACGGCACAAGTGTGAAAAACAACAAATACATCAAAAGAACATACAAATTAAGGATACCTAAAAACTCTGCATTGAACGCCTGCGCGTCCCGATGAGTAGAAGCAAACTCCTGTGTCTGCCCTCTACCCGCAACTGGCTGAACTCCTCTGGTAGACTGACTCCTCTGAGCGAACCTTCCACGTCCACAGCCTCTCTGAATAAGACTCTGACGAGGTGCTAAGGAACAATCCTTGACGAAATGCTGAAGGCTTCCGCATCGAAAACATCCACGTGGTGACTGCTGACCCTCCTGGGAATGAGAGCTGAACGGCTGTCCTCTTCCTAAGCCTCTGCTACTCCCGCGACGGCCTCGAAATCTGTCTCGACGACCAAACCTCTGTCTTTGGGCTGGTACACTGGTACGAGTCCTCCACTGCCCTGGAACTCTCAGTGTCTCTGGAATATGTGCCTCGTCAACTGGGGCTGCTACTACTGGTGCTATGTAGGTGATGGACTGCTGCATGCTGATCGCAAAGGACAACTGAGTAACAGGGGTGACAACCTCCTGTCGTAGCTCCCGAACGACATCAACCAATGAACTCATCGTCTGGGAGAAGTCCTGCATCTCTGCCACAAGCCTATCGATACTATATGTCGAAGGTTGATCCGTCTGCACCTGTGCAACTAGCGTGCCATCCTGGTCAGTACTCGTCTCACCCGAGTCTACTCTAACCTCGGCCCTCGCTGCATCACTCTGAGTCCCCATAGTCATCGACGGCAAGGCTATCAATAGATATAAGATTCGATAAGAATAAGAAAATCGAATCGCAAGGATATGAATCATCAAGGAAGGAATTTCAAGCAATTTTTACTTAGGTCACTTAAGGCGAAGTACTGCATCGTGGGTATGCTGCAGACATACACACACTACGTTACTTTGCTTAAGCTACCTACTCCATCATACTAAGGTCATCCTACACTCCGAAAGGTAAAACCTAGCACTCTGATACCAACTTTGTCACGACCCGAAATTGGCACGTGACGGCCCTAATACTACACAACGCCTAAAGACGTAACGCAGTAAAAAAAAGCCAAAACCCAGAAATCTAAACCATGAAAATACGGAAAATATTATAGAAGTTTTTGAAACATTTGAAATCTCAACCCAAATTCTTTAAAAGTCCAACTTATTTCTTTAAAATTTTGGCAGCACCCCCTTTGTAAAAACTAACCCCAAAAGGGGTACAACAGATAAAGATAAATAAAGCATCCCAAACGGGAGTAAATACACGCCCAAAGGCGAAAAACAATCACCACCACAAATACACGACGCCGTAGCGAAGAAATAAAAGACAATAGAGATAAAGCTGTATAAAAGACAATAAATCCACAAATAATATACAATATCGTCCTCACCAAATCTCTAAGTCAACAACATAATAGTAGATGGAGAGTACAAGATACAACGAATGTACAATATGAAATACAGATAACCACCAAAACCCACCAAAGCAAAACAGTACACTGTGAGCCGATGCGGTATCTGTAGCAAAAGATGATAGGTGAATAGCCTACCTCGACTACTCTGAGGAACACCCTGCAACACCTGTGGCACAACGGGGGTGAGTTGCCAACTCGTGAATAGTAAATAACATATGCAGGTAATCGCAGGTATGTACGTACAGTATGAATCTAAGATATGCAATTAACAGTAATAGCAGGTCATATCAATGCAGAATAATGGAAAGTACACTAGCAGGTACAACCAATGTATGAAGCAATAGTGATATGACAATAGTATGCAATAATCATGCAATAGAGATATGAGAATGTAGATATGCAGCAATCATGAAGGGTACACTAACAGGTACTACTAATACATGAACAGTGCATAAGTAAATAGGTATGAGGTATGGAGTGAAATATGTCATTTCCACGGAATCCTAACACCGTGGTAGGATCACAATCTATCAAGACACTCAAATCCCAATTCCTCAAATCAGCCCCCAATCGGCTCTCATATCATATAAGTCTCACATCTCCTCAATGTACAATATCGAGTAATCTCCTATATCCTGAATGTACAACTCAACAATCTCATATGTATCCGGTATCCAATCTCAATGAGTCACCTAATGTCCCAAAACAAATCTCAAGTAAAATTCTAGCATCCTAAGTATATATTTGCAGAAGTAAAAATGATGGGGTCAATACACAGATATTAGCGTCCCACTCCACTAATATTGGTATAAAGGTATATATAACAACAGCTAAATCTCCTGTTATATATACAAAAGGTGTTAAAAGAAATATCATGAAAACAATGTGCCAAGCATCGACACAGAAATACTGGTCTATCTGATGTCGTCTCCCAGACTAACATCCTGATAGGTACGTATCATACGCTATCCCGAAACCTCGAGTGCCTAGCTCTGACCCTCGCCTCTCGACGTATCCATACGTATATGACTCCCAACGGTATTCCCATGATCCCCGCCGAGTTATTGGCACTGTCACCGGTAGGTACTCGCCCGCCTCCAGGCTTAATCGGCAAAGTCCATCGATCATCTTGCCGACGGGAACCATACCGGACCCCACCATATACTCTCATACGGCACCCACTCCTCGTATAGGGTATATAATCAGAACCGATAAATCTCATGGTGGCTGCGCAAATATCATATCAAGGAAACTGGGTTTTTCAATGTATGCATAATTTCATGAACTTCCGCGGTTCCCAAATCCAGAAAACATCATGTAAAATCCAAATAACAATGCGCAAATCCATGAATAAATATGTGCGATATATCTGAAATGCGAGCATATAAAGGAAAATATGTAGCTGAAACCAGATGTATGCGAAATCAATAAGGTACAGCTTAAGTATAGGTGTCTACCTATAAGTAAATGATGTGGTATATCCCACTGGGTATAAGTAAAATATGAGCAAGGTATCTCTGTAGCTAAATGTCAAATGTAATAAGTAATATAATATCTATAATGGTTTGTGTGTGACATGGCAATTATTGACGGTGTGTGTGTAGCATACAATCCGTGCTCGTGCAACATGAACCGTCAATAATATGTGCAGTATCCTACGGCTACTAATCACAGTACAACTATATCTAAGTAAATAGCGTAAAGGCGCAATTCTAACAATGACGTAGAATATACGACAAGTATTAGAATTCTAGCCCAGACGCATAACGCCATGCGGGCGATTCCCCTGTAGATGTTAAATCTACTTACCTACGCTCCAACCTAGGTGAATCCTACCACCTGTTTCCCCCTGTAGCTGTGTCCGTAGTCCCCGCCTGCAAACCTGAAAATTAGACAAGGAAATCATATATATATAAGCAAATATCTCGCAAAACGCGATATCGAGACCAAACGAGAAACTCACGTCGTGAACTAAACGCGCGTGTGCACGATACGCTGAAACGTATGTATACGCGTCTAAAACTATCCGATACGCCGCGACACGCTGGATCATAGAACCCACTCACGTATCACGCGTATCGCGCAACTAAAACGAACTAGCAAAACGATATATGATCCCATATTTTCCTACAGGTCAAATCTTACCAAACTATACATGCCAAAACACTAGATAACACTGCAGACTACCATAGGAAAAACCCCAACACCCCCGCCCCTAACCTGGCCGCAATTTGCAGCCAGAACTAATAAACCGGCGGCCACTGTTTGGAATTAGGGTTTCGTTCTCAGGTGGTGTGGTCTAGACCTAGTAAGCATGTCCCAGTCTTCTCAATTTTATCCTGAAGGATCCGGGTCAATAGCAGATCACAGAATGCCATAATGTCGCTTAAAAACACCGATTTTGCACAAAACGCAAACCCTATGGTATTTTAGTGAAATCTGGGGTTACTCTCAGTTAAGGTGACCCTAACAACACTAAAATAGTTAGGGTTAACTAACACAATCATTACTTAATCAACATCTCACACAAATCACCATAATTAGCACTAAATTCACTATTTAACACAAACCGAAGCTAATTAATACATAAACTTAGCAACTAGGGGATTGAGTTCAGAAATTATCTCACTCACGACCCTAGGCACAAGGAAAAGGAGAAGAAGGGGAAGAAGAACTGCTGTAGTTGCTGGGGCTGCTGCTGCTACAGCTTCTGCTGTTGCTGCTTGCTTCTGTAGCTGCTGATGATGCTGTCTGTTGCTGTTGCTGATGGCTGCTGGTGGTGCTGATGCTGGAGCAGCTGCTGCTTTGCTCCTTGTGTGTGTTTGTGTGAGAGAGAGTATGAGAGAATGAGTGAGAAATGAGAGAACACACAAAAAACCTTCCCATTCTCTCTCTTTCTTCATTTAAAGAAGCATGGCTTGGGCCATGTAGCACCATGCCCTCACTCTCCCTCTCTCCCAAGGTCAACATTCAAACCATTTTTAAAAAAACCTTTTTAATTCATTTTTTTTTCATTTTCTTTTTAAAAAAAAACCATGCACAATGAACCCCAAAACACTTAATATAAATTAGTAAAAACTAGATTAGGAAAAATGGTTGGCTCACCATGTTGCTAATCATGGTTAAACCCCAAATTAACACCCTAGTTAACATGCACAAGTGTGTGCAAGGCTAGGAAAAATCTAATAAAATATTCATTAAATAGGATAAAATAATTGGAAATCATTTTGGTAAACTTTTTATTAAAAACTATACATTATAATATAATTATCCAAAAACACATTCTAAGGTGTTACATCGTCTCTCCCGGTATTGGGGGTTGATATTACGATGTGTTCGGAACGCCATTACACATAGTCCCTAGCTAGGGCAAGCGAGATTTACTGGTAGATACTCCAGTAGTTTCTCAGGGTGTATTGGACCGTACTCCGACACGGCTTATACCGCTATTAGAGGTCTGACGTTTACCGCCCCCTAGGCTAGATATGCGATACTCTTAGACGGACGGACCGGACTGTACGAAGATTGTCACATAAAGACTCAGTAGGAGTTCGGATGAGTTATGCTCATCGGCTTTCTTATCGACAATACCTGGGGACCGTTACGTACAGCTAGTACCGCTTGCGGCCTGTGGTTAAACCCACTGCCAGCGTAGAGTCGAGTCTTTAGAGTCCCACACAGAGCGTTTCCCTGCATCGGGCAAAACGTGTAGATATCGTATGGTTTTACAAAAGGGTTCGATCACGTACGTACACTCGTGCATGCACGATGAGTCAGACGGACAATACTAGTGAGCTTTGGTTTTGTTAGTGTATATGCCCTAGAGGCCATTACTGTATCATACTAGTTTGTATATTACTTAATGGATGCTTGGGATATTCACCTTGTATGTACAATCTTGCTCAAAATAGTAGTATGCTACTTGGTTTGTTTCTACTTCAATGTGTACTTGTGTTTATTTCAGTATATCACTTATACGCATTAGTGGAGCCCTTAGGATCTTTGCTTGATTACCAGCGTTGTGATGGCAGTCACACTAGTGGGGGCTGGGTAATCTATAAGCACATCCTTATGCAGGTCCCTGGTCGCAGGACTATCGAGACAGGGCATCGATACTCCGGAGTAGACCAGCGCATGCGCTTCTCATCCCAGTATGGGAGACGGTCTGTCCCACAGCCGTCAGTACGTCGTACTTGAGATAGTATGCGGGTGCTCGTTAGGTTACGGGTACACTGGACAGGACTCGTCGGGAACTGACTAGTTGGTATTATACCTATCGTCAGTTATCAGTTCCCAGGTGACATGAGTACAGCTTAGTCCGCTGACTTGACACTGTCACTTCGCCTCGGGTGTGTTCCCACTGTACTTTGATCACTACCCTACCACGGCTCAAAGGAGTCGTGCAAACAGGTGGTGGTTGGGTGCAGTCCCGAAGCACTTGGAGGCAGTGACGGTTAGACAGGATTCGTCTCTCCCGGTATTGGGGGTTGACATCGCGCTGTGTCTAGGAGAGCCATTACACGAGTAGTCCCTGGCCAGGGCAAACGAGATATACTGGTAGGTTTCCAGTGTTATCTCAGGGTGTATTGGGCTTCACTCCGGCACGACTTGTACCGCTATTGGGGGACTGACGTTTACCGCCCCCTAGGCCCGCCATGCGATGTATCAGACGAACAGACTGGACTGTACGGAGAATGTCACACTCAGGCTCAGTAGGAGTTCAGATGGGTTTCGCCTCGTCGGTCTTCTTGTCGGCATTACCTGGGGACCGTTACGCACAGCTAGTGCCGCTTGCGGTCTGTGGTTAAACCCACTGCCAGCGTAGTGTCGAGTCTTTAGAGTCCCACACAGAAAGCTTTTCGCCTTTAGGCAAAAGAGTAGAGGTCGCATGGTATTGCGACAGGTCGCGTGGTTTTGCGACAGGGTTCGGTCACATCCATGCACTTGTGCACGTACAGTGTCCGGACAGTTTACACTAGCGGGCTTTGGTTTAAGCCAGATCCTAGTGTACCTTATGGGATTGGATTTATCCAGTTTGCATTCGTGTTCCTCGGAACGCGGATGCGGGTGTGTATGCACAGTTGACAGGGAGGCACAGACAGCGGATTCTCATTAGGGTTGTTGACAGTTGACCGTTGACTTTTTGACTTTATGCTCAACCTTAATGAGAATATGATATGTGATTAACTATTATATTAATTAAGTATTATGGTGATATGGTTGTTGACTTGTTGACTTTTGTTGACTTGTTGACTTTGGTGACTTGTTGACTTTTGTTGACTTGTTGACCGGTTGACTAGGCTTGACTAGTTGACCATCATGATAACCATGGTTATCATTTCATGCCAAAGACTTTTACTTGCTTGTTCATTTGAGTAAAATGAGTGCATGACATGATAAGGTTATGGTTGCTTCTAACCATCACATAAGACTTTTTTGATATGATGAGTTATGATCACTTTGGATTATGAGAGGGTGAGAGAGAAAAGAGAGCCTCATTCTTTCTTGCTCATTCTCTCTCTTGTTCTTGAGCTCTCCTCTTGCTCTCACCCTCAACCTCTTGCTCCCTCTCTTGATCTATGGTTCTCTTGTCTCATGAGTTGAGAATCAAGAACCATAGATAAAATCCCATTCTATTTCCTCTCTACTCATTCTAGTTCACTAGGTTTAGCAAACCAAGTGAACTAGTTTCTTCAAAGAACGAAGAAGGAGCTAAAGGTTGGAGCTTTCAAGTGGATCTATCTTCGGCGTACGGAGACAACGAGAAAGAGCCATCGAACCACCATCGGAGCTTGAAGGGAAGGAGTTCAAGTTTAGGTATAACCATCTTCATCCGAGTAGCTAAATATCTTTAGCTTAGTTTGCTAGTTTTAGTTTAGGTAAAGATCCCGACCTAGCTTAGTCCATGTTGCCTCTTGCGTTAAAATTTTGATTTTATACCGTTTCCGCCTCCCCGTAAGAACCGGGGGTCGCAACGTGGACTTACAGGTTTAAGCCGGATCCTAGTATTGTACTGATGGATTTTCTTCGTCTTCGATATTCGTATTTTTCGGAATACGAATACAAGTATGTATATACAGACGAGGGGAGTTTTCGTAATTTGTACAAAATGTATTTGTAGATGGCATAACCTAATTGTATTAATCATTTAGTTTTAAATAATTAATACGCTTTAGGTAATTAAGAAATGATATGTATTATGCATGAATAAGGACTTGGGTTTTATGGACACATGTTGGTCAATTGACCCATGAGTCATTTGTTTGACCATTGAACCTATTATCTATTATTGAATTAGTTTTTCTAATGAATAATAGTGTAGAGTTCAGTTTATAACAAGAGAGAGAAAAATTCTATCCTTCTTCATTTCTTAGTTCATACCATTTCTTTTCACCATCTCCAATTCCCTCAAGCTCAAGAACACTCATGAGTTGAGTAACCTTGAACTAAATTAGACTTCTCAATCCATCTACATCATCTACACACCCTAGATCATTTAGTTTAGCAAACTACTTGATCTAGTTTCTTTGGTCTAGAAGAAAAGCTTGCTGCACAAACGTTCGGGTGGATCATCTAGGATTCGAGCAAGCCGATGAGGAGATGACATCCGTACCATTTCGAAGAGTTCGTGCAGGTGAGGAGGACAGCGAGCTAAGGAGAAGAAGGACCAGATTTCTTAAGGTATAAACTTCTGTACTTTTATTTATACTTCATTTGTTTTTGCTAGATACGGTTTAGATTACGATCATGGCTTACAGTCGATGTTATGATGCTAAAATTATCGTTTTTTACACCTTCCGCCTCCCCGCGATTCCGCGGGGTGCATAGCATTGACTTACAGAAAGTACAACGGCGGTTCTGATACAAGTGAAGCAACCTACCAAGAAATCACTCTGAATGAAATTGTGTGCCAGCAAGCCACCAAGGAAACCTGTATATCGAAACCTGAAAGAAAATTTGGTACAACGGGGGTGAGTTGCCAACTCGTGAGTAGAAGACATCTGCGATTAGAAATCACATGCACGACGCTCTCCTAGGTCATAATAATATACTTAATAGAACACTAGTCATCTAGTAGTGGCAGGGTAATAATCTATGCGTAAGTGCAATACTCAGTGCTCGTGTCAGTGCCTCAGCTAGTAACATGTCAAATTTATGAGTATGCATGCATCATGAATGTAAAACAATCAACCATGAAATCTGGATATATCTTGTCACGACTCAAAGTTGGATGTGACCGGCACTTAGATTGTATAATATCTAAAGATATCTACACAACCTGAGTAAGCCAAAAACCAAGATCAAAAACTCTTTTTGCGGAACTTTAGGAAAATTTAGTTTTTTTTAAGTAAAAATCACAAATTTTAAGTATTTAAGATCTTAACAGAAATTTCCTATTTTATTTATAATAAAAGAAATTATAAAGTGTTTAACTTGGTGGCATCCCTCGTTGGGAGCAACAATATTAACAGTGGAATTCAATACATACTCATAATACGACATCAGTAATAATCTCAGACATAAGTAAAAGAAATATCAGTTCATAAACTAAACGATATCATCTGTCAATTAATATACATATAACCACATATCGTTCTAAGTCATTATACAGGGTCTGATGGAGAAACTCTAGATTCAATATACAATACCAAAAGGGGAGGTTACTACATAGGTAACCCACCTAGCAAAAAGAGCGATAAACTGATAAGTGGATCTGTCTGCTGCTATACGTCCACTCGACTCCTGCAAAGAACTGTGGCACAACGGGGATGAGTTGCCAACTCAGTGAATATAACTAACATATAACGGCTGATAATGTAAGTATGCCGATCTAGAACTAATATCAACAATGATGAATATGATGCATACTAACAGGTGGAAGCATAAATTTGTACTACTCAATATATAAATCAAAACTGAAATTTCATCAATTATTTTCCAAATAAGATTCATTTTCTTCCCGTGTCCAACATCGACACAAATCTTCGATGTTTCATCAGGCATCGTTCCCCGAACGATCCTGTCAATCAATAACACCGGTCGGTATCACATACATATCCGCCGTGTTTACCACTGACTCCGGTATCGAGTATCCTCGTTAGGCTCCCTGCTTAAAGTGCGGCTCCTGCCCCTCGGCCCCGACCGGGTCCACCATGAATCCGGCTGTATAGCCACCCCACCCAGCCCGGATATACGTAAGAAATTCCGCAACCATATATCTACCCTACCCGGTTCGGAACAAAACCAAATAAAAAAAACGACATTTCATGGTGGACATGTCACATTAATCATGAAAATCATTGAATTCTTTCGATAGTGTATAAAAACTCAAAGCCATAAATCCGTAGTAATCCAATGCATCTCATATCAGAACTACACATACTTGGAGATAAAACATGATAATGTTTATGAAAAATAAATCATTCTTGATGTTCAAGGTATGATGGGAATCATATTTAGTATAATAAGTACTAAGTGTATATGTGACATGTTAATATCGACGAGATATAGTGTAACATGTAGATATGTGCAGGTGCGGCATAACTCGTCGATAACTGTGCAGTGTTCTAATAATTATTAACATGGCGAAGTATATATATCTATATGAATGCGTATGATCAATTTAACATACAAAAGCCCATTTTTATTTAAACTTAACTACGGGCGTATCACGCCATCCATACAAAATCCCCCGGTAGATGTTTAGTCTACTCACCGGAATACGTCGAATCAACTCAGATCACCAATCCATTTCCTTTCCTTGCGGCCTCCGAAGTTTCCGTATTCGAATCTATTATCGCAATTAACTTGTATAAGAAACGGCTAAAACATGAAAATACCAGTTTTACGTATTGGCTATACTAAGTAGGATTATCTCAACGTATTAAACCCTTATACTAACTGGATTTAATCAAACGTTGTTTCGTAACAGAAAACAGAATCGTATTACGAAACGTCCGTGTCGTGTTTTAAACGTTTTAACCCCATTTCAGATATTAACTCCCAGATTTCATATACTGTTAAATTAGATTAAATAAACAATACCAAGTATCATAACACCTTCACAGAGACCTACCCTGAAATCCACAAGATCCAAAACCCCTAGAAATCCGGCGACGCCGGAATTATCTTATAGGTCGCCGGCCCAAATCCGAGCCCCCTGGTTCGTGCTTCTAGGGTTTGTTCTAGGTCTAACATACAACATTTTAGCCTTGTTTGGTAGAGTTGATTTTATTCTGACTAATAGCAGATTACTACAGAGCTAAATTTTTCCTAAAATACGATATTTGATTTCTAAGTTTTACAATTACAGAACTATAATCTACAGAGTTAAGGATTTTACCTACAATTATTTGTTGGAATAACACCCTCCAAAATGCATAAGCTCCTTGTCCTAGCTTGATGGTGAAGAAATCCTAGATTTAGCTCATATCTTCTTCTTTCTCTTGCTCTCCTTTGTTTTGCTTTGTTTTTATTTTTCTTTCTTAAATTTTTAGGTTTTTAAAATGCTTCAGATCTGAAAACAAGCTATATATGTGAGAAAAGGGAAGGATAAGGGGAAGGAGGAGGTGTCACCAAGCAAGATGTGGGGGTTTCATGCAAAGAGGAGATGTGGTGTGTAGGTTATGCATGAGAGTAGGAGGTGTCCAATCTTTATCAGCTCTAAATTGAATTATCTTAATAAAATTCTGAACTAAATTTTATCTAACCTCTTTCTACTTACACCCTTAGTAAATTCCCATTTTGCGCAATAACCTAAACTTTATATATAACAACCCTTCACAACTTATGTTATTATATACCATCATTTTAATAAAAATGAAGCTAAATTTCACATTAAAACCCTTATAATTTATTTATGTTGCATACTAAAATTATACTTTAATTTATTTTACCTACTATATATGAAAATGTCTTATTTGGTTCTAATAACTTTTTGATTTATCGTTTTATTATTTAATTTATTTAATTTTATTTATTTCTAAATTTTCAAAATGTTACAATATTCCCCCCTTAAGAAAATTCGGTCCCCGAATTTAAAACTTATCTAGACGTATCCTAAAAAAGATATGGAAATTTCTTCCGCATCGCATTCTCGGTCTCCCAAGTATCCTCCTCGCGATTCGTTCCTCGCCAGAGAATCTTTATAGATGAAAGTATACTTGATCATAGTTTCTTTGCCTGCCAGTCAAGAATAGCCGCTGGCTGCACTGTGTAGGATAAATCCGGTTCAAGCTGTAAGGTCTGATACAGGATCGCGTGAGAAGGATCGTAAAGATACTTGCGGAGCATCGAAACGTGAAACACCGGATGCACATCGGGAAAACATTGGTGGAAGTGCTAAACTAAGCTACAGCACCCACTCTCTCCAGAATCTCATAAGGTCCGACATATCTGGGGCTGAGCTTCCCCTTCTTCCCGAAACGTATCACACCTTTCATCGGAGATACACGAAGGAACACATGACCTCCCACAACAAACTCGATTCTACGACATCGTCGATCTGCATAAGGTTTTTGTCTTCACTGGGCCGCTCTCATTCTGTCTCGTATCAGCTGAGTCTTTTCCGTAGTCTTCTGTACTACCTGTTGTCCCAAAATGCTACTCTCGTTCAGTTCCGTCCAGCAAACGGGCGATCAACATTTCCACCTATACAAATCTTCAAAGGGTGCCATCTGGATCGTCTTCTGAAAATTGTTGTCGTACGAAAATTCTATCAAAGGTAGGTGACGATCTCAACTACCACCAAAATCAAGCCTACAAGCCCGCATCATATTCTCTAAAGTCTGAATGGTCCGCTCTGACTGACCATCTGTCTGTGGGTGGAAAGATGTACTATAACTCAATCGTGTACCAAAAGCCCCTTGAAGTTTCTGCCAAAGACTACTAGTAAACTAGGTACCTCTATCTGACACTATGCTCGTTGGAACTCCATACAACCGGACAATCTCGTCGATATAAATCTGAGCATACTGTGCAAACCCAAACGTCGTCTTCACCGGATGAAAATGAGCTGCCTTTGTCAATCTATCTACAATCACCCAGATGAAGTCAAGCCCTCTGCTAATCCTGGGTAGACCTACAACGAAATCCATGGAAATCTGTTCCCAATTCCACTCTGGAATGGGCAAGGGCTGCAACTCTCCTGTCGGTCTCTGGTGCTCGGCCTTGACTTGCTGACAAGTCAAGCATCTCGAAACAAATTCCGCGACATCCCTCTTCATTCCTTCCCACTAATAAATATCCTTCAAGTCATGATACATGTGGGTGGAACCAGGATGAATATTGTATGCTGATCGATGGGCCTCCTCTAAGATCTCATGTCTCAGTCCATCCGAATCTGGCACACACAGACGAGCTCCAAAACGTAATACTCCTTAGTTATCTATCACGAACTCCGACTCTCTGCCATGCCTAAGCTGATCCATAATCTCCAACCTACGAACATCTGCGGCCGTGTCTCTCGAATACGATCTAATAGCTGAGGACGGTGCGAACCTGTGCTAACTGTCCTCCTATCGATGTGAACTCGAACTGTATATGGCTATCACATAAAATTTGTCAGTCTGTAGAAGACTGTCTCTGCATAGTGCACAATTGAGATAAGCTACCTCCAGGCCTCCGACTCAAAGCATGTGCTATAACATTCGCTTTGCCTGGATGATACAGAATCTCAAAATCGTAATCCTTCACGAGTTCCATCCATCTATGCTACCTTAGGTTCAGATCCCGCTGCTGAAAATTATAATTCAAGCTCTTATGATCTGTGAAACTTTAGCACGATTGTTCATACAAGTATTGTTTCCAAATCTTCAGTGCGAAAGCTACAGCAGCCATCTCCAAATCATGAGTGGGGTAGTTCTGCTCGTGCCTCTTCAACTGGCGAGAAGCATAAGCTACAACCCTGCCGTGCTGCATCAACACACAGCCTAAACCCCCTCTAAAGGCATCACAATACACAAAAAAGCCACCTGACCCAGAAGGTAATGATAAGACTGGTGCAGTCATCAAGCGAGTCTTCAACTACTGGAAACTTTGCTCACACGCCTCCGTCCAAAGAAATGGATCCTCCTTCCTAGTCAGCCCATATCGGGTACAAAAGCAGTCTTCGGAATGTCATCCTTCCGAACTTTCAACTGGTGGTACCCTGACCGCAAATCCCTCTTTGAGAAGTAGCCAGCCCCCCCGCAACTGATCGAACAAGTCATTGATACGAGGTAGTGGATACCTATTTCGCACAGTGACGCGATTCAGCTGTCGGTAGTCAATACACAGTCTTATACTACCGTCCTTCTTCGTTACAAATAAGACATGAGCTCTCCACGGCGATACACTGGAACGCACAAGTCCTTTAGCTAACAACTCTTGCAACTGACTTTTGAGTTCCTTCAACTCCGTCGGGGTCATCCGATAGGGTGGTATAAAAATAGGCCCCGTACCCGGAATCAAGTCACAAAAAAATTCGATATCACGATCGGTTGGCAATCCTGGTAATTCAGCAGGAATCACATCCGGAACTTAGCGTGCGATCGGAACCTGGTCCAACGGAATCTCAGCGATTACTAAGTCCTGGACAATTGCTAAAAACCCAATACAACCCTTCTTCAAGAGTCGTTCCGCACAACGAGCAAAAATCATGTTGGCAGGAGTTATATTACAACAATAATCGGTTCATCTGGAAAGCAAAATCTAACCGCTTCCCCCCGACAATCTACATAGGCATGACAAGCAGCCAACCAAATCATACTAAGAAGTATATCAAACTAATACATCTAGGAGACTCAAATCCACTAATAAATCCCTATCATCAATATATACTGAACGTAACCTAAATACATATCAGGCTATAAAAGAATCTCCTATAGGAGTAATCATAACTTGCGGTAACTAACTCTAATACTACGAATCTCTCCCCAGAGAAAGTGCAAAGCATGAAGATACGTATAAATGCGTAGAATCGGGATCAAATAAAATATGTGCATCTAAGGAACATACTACAAGAGTACCTGTCACAACTGCATTGGATGCCTGGGCATCCCGTGGAGTCAGTGCAAAAACTCATGCCTAGCCCTTGCCGCATCCTGTCGTCCTCTACCTCTATTTCCTCGACCTCTCTGGAAGTGTCCTGCATAACCTCAACCTCGTGGTGCAACCGTCTGGCGCATAGTATTAACTGGGGGAGAAAGTAAATCCATCGACGACGAAAGTGGAGGGGGTAAAGCAGCCTGCGGAACAACAGTTGTTCCTTGGCGTGTACACTGTCTAGCTAAGTGCCCTGGAATTCCACAATTATAACATGAAAATGGAGGTCCCTGTCCCACTGGATATGAACTAAACATCTGGCCCTGAGTCAATTCTCGATCAAAACTGCGGCCTGGAATGAATCTGTCTTGACCTCCTCGTCCTATCGAATTACGACCGTTACGACCCCGGCCTCCATAGGCATTGATCTGGCGTAGAATGACAACAGGGGTAGGAGGTAATGTGCTCGGAGGAGGTGGTGAAGGTGGTGAAGTCACATGTAAGACCGATGCCTCACCCTGCCGCCTCAAAGGACAATCCCTAATATCGTGATACGGACACCCGCACCTGAAATATCTTTGCACGGGCTGCTGAACATATGGGTATAAGTAATAGAACTGATCTATGCATAATCCGCCACGGCCTTTACGATCACGTCTTGGTGCTGAAGTATTATTACGAATTTGCCTTGGTCTCTGAACACCCGTACGTGGAGCAGTGGTCGATCTCTGTGCTCGACTAATCTCTAGCAAGGATCCGATCATTCAACGCATCTCTTGAACATTTGTCTCCATCCTAGCTATACGATTAATATAGGGTGGATCAATCGGTTTCTGAAAGATAGGCATACTGCCCAAATTTGTCCCCGTGTCAGACGAGCCCGCTCCAATATCATTTCTAACAGCTGTCGTCTGAGTCCCTGTAGACGTTGATGACATAGTGGCTGGAGCAAGAAACAAGAGTTGATAAGGCTTACGAATAGGGATACTCAATATCAGAGTGTCAAAGGAAGAATAGATCGAGGTATACATCCTAAGGTTAGTTAGGCTGAGTATTGTAACGTAAATATGCCGCGGAACATACGTACGGTACTGCACTCATCCTAATTCACCTACTCCATCACACCCAAGGTCATCCTACGTAACGAACTTAAGTCGACTTACCTTAACTCATTACTCGATTTCCGTAAGGTTAATCCTAAGCTCTGATACCAACTTTGTCACGACCCAAAGTTGGATGTAACCGGCACTTAGATTGTATAATATCTAAAGATATCTACACAACCTGAGTAAGCCAAAAACCAAAATCAAAAACCCTTTTTGCGGAACTTTAGGAAAATTTAGTTTTGTTTAAGTAAAAATCATAAATTTTAAGTATTTAAGATCTTAACAGCAATTTCCTATTTTATTTATAATAAAAGCAATTATAAAGTGTTTAATTCGGTGGCATCCCTCGTTGGGAGCAACAATATTAATAGTGGAATTCAGTACATACTCATAATACGACATCAGTAATAATCTCAGACATAAGTAAAAGAAATATCAGTTCATAAACTAAACGATATCATCTGTCAATTAATATACATACAACCACATATCGTTCTAAGTCATTATACAGGGTCTGATGGAGAAACTCTAGATTCAATATACAATAGTAAAAGAGGAGGTTACTACATAGGTAACCCACCTAGCAAAAAGAGCAATAAACTGATAAGTGGATCTGTCTGCTGCTATACGTCCACTCGACTCCTGCAAAGAACTGTGGCACAACGGGGGTGAGTTGCCAACTCAGTGAATATAACTAATATATAACGGCTGAAAATGTAAGTATGCCGATCTAGAACTAATATTAACAATGATGAATATGATGCATACTAACAGGTGGAAGCATAAATTTGTACTACTTAATATATAAATCAAAACTGAAATCTCATCAATTATTTTCCAAATAAGGTTCATTTTCTTCCCGTGTCCAACATCGACACAAATCTTCGGTATTTCATCGGGCATCGTTCCCCGAACGATCCTGTCAATCAATAACACCGGTCGGTATCACATAGATATCCGCCGTGTTTACCACTGACTCCGATATCGAGTATTCTCGTTAGGCTCCCCGCCTAAAGTGCGGCTCCTGCCCCTCGGCCCCGACCGGTTCCACCATGAATCCGGCTGTATAGCCACCCCACCCAGCCCGGATATACGTAAGAAATTCCGCAACCGTATATCTACCCCACCCGGTTCGGAACAAAACCAAATTAAAAAAACGACATTTCATGGTGGACATGTCACATTAATCATGAAAATTATTGAATTCTTTCGATAGTGTATAAAAACTCAAAGCCATAAATCCGTAGTAATCCAATGCATCTCATATCAGAACTACACATACTTGAAGATAAAATATGATAACGTTTATGAAAAATAAACCATTCTTGATGTTCAAGGTATGATGGGAATCATATTTAGTATAATAAGTACTAAGTGTATATGTGACATGTTAATATCGACGAGGTGTAGTGTAACATGTAGATATGTGCAGGTGCGGCATAACTCGTCGATAACTGTGCAGTGTTCTAATAATTATTAACATGCCGAAGTATATATATCTATATGAATGCGTATGATCAATTTAACATACAAAAGCCCATTTTTATTTAAACTTAACTACGGGCGTATCACGCCATCCATACAAAATCCCCCAGTAGATGTTTAGTCTGCTCACCGGAATACGTCGAATCAACTCAGATCACCAATCCATTTCCTTTCCTTGCGGCCTCTGAAGTTTCCGTATTCGAATCTATTATCGCAATTAACTTGTATAAGAAACGGCTAAAACATGAAAATACCAGTTTTACGTTTTAGCTATACTAAGTATGAGTATCGCAACCTATCAAACACTTATACTAACTGGATTTAATCAAACGCTGTTTCGTAATAGAAAACAGAATCGTATTACGAAACGACCCTGTCGTGTTTTAGACTTTTTAACCCCATTTCAGATATTAACTCCCAGATTTCATATACTGTTAAATTAGATTAAATAAACAATACCAAGTATCATAACACCTTCACAGAGACCTACCTTGAAATCCACAAGATCCAAAACCCCTAGAAATCCGGCGACGCCGGAATTATCCTATAGGTCGCCGGCCCAAATCCGAGTCCCCTGGTTCGTGCCACTAGGGTTTGTTCTAGGTCTAACATACAACATTTTAGCCTTGTTTGGTAGAGTTGATTTTATTCTGACTAATAGCAGATTACTACAGAGCTAAATTTTTCCTAAAATACGATATTTGATTTCTAAGTTTTACAATTACAGAACTATAATCTACAGAGTTAAGGATTCTACCTACAATTATTTGTTGGAATAACACCCTCCAAGATGCATAAGCTCCTTGTCCTAGCTTGATGGTGAAGAAATCCTAGATTTAGCTCCTATCTTCTTCTTTCTCTTGCTCTCCTTTGTTTTGCTTTGTTTTTCTTTTTCTTTCTTAAATTTTTAGGTTTTTAAAATGCTTTAGATCTGAACACAAGCTATATATGTGAGAAAAGGGAAGGATAAGGTGAAGGAGGAGGTGTCACCAAGTAAGATGTGGGGGTTTCATGCGGAGAGGAGATGTGGTGTGTAGGTTATGCATGAGAGTAGGAGGTGTCCAAGCTTTATCATCTCTAAATTGAATTATCTTAATAAAATTCTGAACTAAATTTTATCTAACCTCTTTCTACTTACACCCATAGTAAATTCCCATTTTGCACAATAACCTAAACTTTATATATAACAACCCTTCACAACTTATGTTATTATATACCATCATTTTAATAAAAATGAAGCTAAAATTCACATTAAAACCCTTATAATTTATTTATGTTGCATACTAAAATTATACTTTAATTTATTTTACCTACTATTTATGAAAATGTCTTATTTGCTTCTAATAACATTTTGATTTATCGTTTTATTATTTAATTTATTTAATTTTATTTATTTCTAAATTTTCAAAATGTTTCATATCTGTATAAGAGATCTTTACTTTTATCATAGTAAAATTTGTATGGTAATCTGAAACATCATCAATGAAATCCATGGAAATTCGTGTCAAGCATCGACACAAAACATGTAAATCTCAAAGTCTCAATATCTTATAGTCTCAATATCTCATAGTCTCAATATCTCGGGCTCCGTCATTCCGGATCGGCCCATATCATCAAATCTCACGACAACGGTCGGTATCCGCCGCGCCAGACATCACCGGCAGGTAGTCTTCCCCAGCCAGGCTCATCGTCATCCCCATAAAAACACTCTTGCCCCGGGGTTCCCTACCGGGCCCACCATGTGCCCGGGACGGTTCTTCTACTCCTCGAATCGGGTCTCGAAATCCAACAGAAAACATGAAAACTCATGGCGGACGACCCATACATCACGAGAAAACCGCAACTTACATTTTAAAAATGATAATAATAAGCTTTTATTAAATTCTTGCGGTTTTCCCCCAAATCCAGAAATCTCATAGAATTCCAAAATCCCAAAATCATAAGTAAATAATGAATATCAGCATAAGCCTCACAATACTGCATGATAATATGAATATGTGAATGCATGAAGTGTCTAAGTAATAAATGCAATGTCTAAACTAGCACATGAGAGTAATCACACAATATTATATTGGACTAATATTTAGCTATTATATCAATAAAAGATAATATGTTCTAAAGTGTACGTGACATGGCAATTACCGATGATGATGTGTGTGGGCCGGCAAATAAGTGTACGTGAAACATGCGCATCATCGGTAATGGTGCTGGTGTCCTAACAGGCAGAGTTTCATATTAGCTAAGAAAACATATGTATGAACATGCAATGCGATGAATACAATATGAATATAACGGTGAATGTGTAGTAAACGCACAACTAGAGAATACATACTAATTATGAGTCATACAGTTTGTTGTTTGAAAAAGCACGAATCGTGGTTTTTAGAAAATTTGGGCTACGGGGTTTTTAAGAAAAGATATGTCGTTTGAAAAATCCGTAGTATCCCTTAGGCTGTCTTTAAAAATGCGCACGATTCGTTAGTTTTGAAAATAAGTATGACCCGAGCCTAAACTAAGATCTACCCAACCAACTAAGGAACTAACTAAAGACACTAGTCGAAAGGTAAGAAGAATCCTCCTAAAGTCTGAGTCGGTATCTCTAGTAGTCGGCGATCCAGCCTCAATAGCGTCACGTACATAGTACGACTTCCTCGAGTCAAGAGTGCAGATCAATCATCACATCTATGCCTAGTACGGTAAAATACATCGTACGGCATCCCAAAATAGGGGTACGGGTCAACTATCACATATATAGATCATCGTTCGTATAGTATCATCATCGAACAATATCACGATCAAGGGTACAGTACTATAATCGCATACATCCCAATATCATCAAACATATATCATCGTCTGTGTAAATATACATCGTCAAATGATCCACTAAAATATCATGTCATATATCATATTGTGATTAAGTCACAATTTACAATCCGGGTTCTATTCTAGAGTCTCGTACATTTCAATATCATCATTACCTATTATCGTTTATGTATAAATATAAATATTCTCATTTCCCAAGCTAATATCATAATACATCTCATATCATAATTCGATCGTATATCTAATATCTCACGGCATCATGCCCAGTCATACCGACTCATCCCCAGGTATCATATAACATCCCCATATCACGTGTATACACACACACACACACACACATATAGAAACCTACACACATTCATATATATATATATATATATATATATATATATATATAGACACACACACACACCAAGTCAAGTGTATGTGTGTGCGTGTGTGTATCTTTATGAAACCTACGAATTCCCTCCAAGGTAATCATCCTCTGGTTAAGTCTTTCTAAATCAGTCTAATCCAACTTAAAGTCTTCAATAGTACCCTACTCGCCAAGAATCTAAGGTCACATCCGACTTCCTAATAATAGTACGTAATATCCTTATTCTACGTTTGCGGGGGTGCTATAAGCCATCCACCCGACTTCCCCCGTAGATATACATCTACTCACCTGGTACTCATTTGCCAAAATCGATGTCGCCATCCTCCTCTTCATCGTCCAAAGCCCACATGAGAGGTACCTATACGCAAACATATAGAATATCGTAAACCTAAATCGCGGACAAAACCAAAACGGCGCACGAAACGCGCATAGGTTAAAACCTATGACCCGCTCATGCAAAATAACCAAATTACCCTCGACATCGGCGTACAAACGCCGATTGTTCGAGAAAAACCCAAACACACCAATCGTGGTTTCACAAATCACTAATTATAATATGAAATAGATTGCAACTCATTAAAACCTCAAAATAAGTCAAATCGATTTATTTCCGAAAACCTAGAAAGCACTTAATTTTCGTTTAAATTCGAAACTTGATGTTTTAACAAAACTAATGGCCATAATATTCACTAAATATTATAACTAAGTCATACAAACCATCATCATAATTTAATCTCGTCAATTTGTATTAAAACCAAAATTCTAGTTTGCAAAAATATCAAATTTAAACACTTTTTAAAGCAAGTTTCACAATTCAACAACTAAGCTTGGTTTTGCATGAACTAAATTATTAAACTACAATTTATAATGTTAATAATGTCATGAAACCCTAATTATATTTTTATCTCATTTATTTAATCAATTTCTAAAAACCTAGTTAGCAAAATTAGCATAATTTTAAACTAACAATTAGCAACTAGTAACTAGATTAGGTTTTGCATTCCATTAACATGTTAATCTACACATTAAAACCTTAATATAATGATAAAAACCCTAATTTGATCATAAACCATTTTCTAGAATTTTCAATCATGCAATTAGAACCAATTTAAAACCAAATTAAACACTTAATAAGCTAATTTAAAGTGATTAACTAAAAATTAGACCAAGGGCTTAGGATTATACCTCAACATTCAAGAGATCAAATTTACAACATGGCCTCCCTAATTGCTCTCATGCTTCATGAATCCAAACTAGATAGGTCAAAGAATAATGGGTAGGATTTAAATTAGGAATTTGTGATTTTATTTTTGGATTTTTGATGAATTTTTGGATGATTTTTGACGAGATGAGGAGTTGGGAAAAATTGGGGCTGCCACTATGAGGGTTCGGCCATGGCTAGGGTAAGGGAAAGAGTGAAGTGTGAGTGTGTGGAATTGTGTGGAAACATCTTCAATAATTACATCTTTTAAGTCTTTTCATTAGTTTCATTATTTAATAAGTTTTCTTTTCTAAATAAAATCTAGAAAAATTCTAGAACCATGGAGAATTTTGAGAAGGAATTTGCATGATACACACTTGTTTTAAATTGTCTTGGTTCACACTTGTCAAATTAACCCATTGCAATTTGTAATTTGCACCCATTTAATGTATAATTAAAAGCTTATGTTAATATTAAAAATAATTACTTAAGGAAAAATATTTGGGTAAACTAATAATTTAAAAGTGACTAAATAAATACCAATTACTAGCAATTATATAGTTAAAATAGGCATATTTAAATCTATATTGAAAAATAATTATAGTTGAGTTTTACGGAAAATACGGTTTATTTTACCGATTATCAGAAAATTCACCTAAAGGATTTTTATTTATTTATTTATTTATTTATTTATTTTTAAAACGTTACAATCTTCCCCCTTAAAAAAATTCAGTTCCCGAATTTAAATTAAAACTCCCCCCAAATACTAAAACATTTAGCAAAACACTCAAATCGTCGGGGCTCCGAAATCATCAATACATAAAACACATCTTAGCGCAATACATGCGCATGGAAAACAAATACATTACTCAAAATCAAAACTCCGTCAAGCATCATGCAATTATCGGAGTTATGATGAAAACACAATGTCAAAGTCCAATACGAAAACCAACATGATATACATCGAAATCCTTGGTACTGTTCTCAGAACAGTCCTGCTCGGCTACTAAACTAAATAATAAATATCATAAAAACGTACTGCTCAAGATGAAATCAGGCTCAAATACAGCATACAAAAACACCACGTGCGTCCGGTGCGCACGATAATCGAAATCAAATGCGGATACTATGACTATACACAGAAACGAAACTGAGTGTAACGGGTGTGCACCAAAAACATCTGTCAAGTGCAACAGGTGTGCACGACAACAATATCAGGTGCGTCAAATCTGCACAAATCCCGATTTAGTGCATCTGGTGTGCACAAAATCGCATCAAGTGCGCCAAGCGTGCGCAAAAATATCAATCAAGTGCACATGGTGCACGAAAACATATATCGTATATCAAAATCGAAATCAGCGGTATACGACATACACCGACTCAAAATCAAGTATACCGTGATAGATAAACTTATAACCACCTGCATCAGTGTGCACAAAACCAATTAAAAGTATGAAAACTACATGAAAACTATACTGAAAGCAGAAGTCCAAAATCATGTGCAACCCATATGCACGAAATCAAATCAATATCTCAAAATGTATAAAACCAAATCGAGTGCACTGGGTATTATATATGAAACACGAATAGAGTGTAATGAATGTACATATAGGAAATACCAATCATAAAACAAAATCATCAAAATACCAGAATCTAAACAAAGGAAATGTGATATTCGAATCACCAGATCGCAAATCGTAACACCGACGTCAATGTGCTCCTCTTCCCTCTGGTGTCGACTGATTCGAACTCGTCTCCTCGTAGCTATATGAACTGTGCTGCAAATGGATATACTCATATCTAGAGTCTCTCGAGTAATGTATCCCATCACATGATATCCGGACTACGTTAAACTTTTCGATCGATTTATCAAAGTCCCAAAATCCCCCGAGAGCTCAACACTCGAGTATAGTTTAAAAATATCCAGCACATACCCCAGTATCGGCGGACCAGCCGTAGAAGGGCAAAACCAAGTCTCACTAATGGTACCGCGGAACTACCGCAAACCCTAAGGTTCACCAGCGTTCTCATGGTCATCATGTCGAGTTAGGGTTTCATTCTTCTAGAGGGTCCATAGAAATACCTGCATGTTCTTCCGATTACCATAAACTTGGAAAAATGGGTTTCTGACATTTGTTCGAACTTTTTAACTTCGTCTGGACGACATGTGAATACCCTTCGTCCGCACGCTAAACAATACTTCAACCCTCCAGAATAGACAATACCCTAACGGTCATCGCATTCTGGCCGCAGCTCCCTCTGCCCGTGCGACCGTGGTAACAGATACCACCATCCAATATTGATGAAGATAGATCAAAGGAACGAATAGAATACGGTGTAAGGAAATGTACATCATAAGGCTTCTTAAGCAGAGTAGCGTATCGTAAGTATGCCGCGGATCATACCCACGGTACATCACTCTACCTAAGTCACCTACTCCATCAACCAAGGTCAACCTAAACTTAGACAAGGGTTAAACCTAGCGCTCTGATACCAACTTTGTCATGACCCGAAAGTACGGAACGTGACCGGCACTTAAATTACGAAACGTCTAAAGGCGTAACGTAATCTAAGTAAGCCAAAGCCCAAAAATCTAAACCATTTAAAAGAAGAAGTAAAGGAAAATATGTTTAAAAGCAACATCAAATTTTCTCAAAAATTTCGGCAGAGTCTATTTTGTAAAAACTGGCTCTAAACGGGTACAAATAAGAATATATACATAAGCAATAATAAAAAGGCATTCCTAAGCGGGAGCTAGCTCTTCGCCAATTGGCGATCACAACCTCACAAGCAATATAATATACAACGCCGAAGGGCGAGGAAAAAAACTCAAAGAAAACCATCAAAATCACTAGAAAAACATCATAATACAAGCGCGGCTCTAAGGTCAGAAGAATAAGTAACTGGTCTTCTAAATTTATCAAGTAATACAAGTCTGGTTGATAGAGCTTACTAGATACAAATGAAATAATAAAAGTACAACGGCGGTCCTGATACAAGTGAACTAACCTACCAAGCAATCACCCTAAATGAAATGGTGTGCCAGCAAGCCGCCAAGAAAACCTGTACATCGAAACCAGAAAGAAAATTTGGCATAACAGGGGTGAGTTGCCAACTCATGAGTAGAAGACATCTGCGAGTAGAAATCGCATGCACGACGCTCTCCTAGGTCATAATAATATACTTAATATAACACTAGTCATCTAGTAGTGGAAGGGTAATAATCTATGCGTAAGTGCAATACTCAGTGCTCGTGTCAGTGCCTCAACTAGTAACATGTCAAATTTATGAGTATGCATGC
Organism: Agapanthus africanus; assembly: GCA_030015575.1. Classification (NCBI taxonomy): domain Eukaryota; kingdom Viridiplantae; phylum Streptophyta; class Magnoliopsida; order Asparagales; family Amaryllidaceae; genus Agapanthus; species Agapanthus africanus. The sequence continues at coordinate 820,095,719 of CM057338.1, read as the reverse complement.
ATCATGAATGTAAAACAATCAACCATGAAATCTGGATATATTTGTATAAGAGATCTTTACTTTTATCATAGTAAAATTTGTATGGTAATCTGAAACATCATCAATGAAATCCATGGAAATCCGTGTCATGTATCGACACAAAACATGTAAATCTCAAAGTCTCAATACCTCATAGTCTCAATATCTCGGGCTCCGTCAGTCCGGATCGGCCCATATCATCAAATCTCACGACAACGGTCGGTATCCTCCGGATATCCGCCGCGCCAGACATCACCGGTAGGTAGTCTTCCCCAGCCAGGCCCATCGTCATCCCCACAAAAACACTCTCGCCCAAAGGTACCATACCGGGCCTACCATGTACCCGAGGCGGTTCCTCCACTCCTCGAATCGGGTCTCGAAATCCAACAGAAAACATGAAAACTCATGGTGAACGACCAATACATCACGAGAAAACCGCAACTTACATTTTAAAAATGATAATAATAAGCTTTTATTAAATTCTTGCGGTTTTCCCCCAAATCCAAAAACCTTATAGAAATCCCAAATCCCAAATCATGAGTAAGTAAATAATGAATATCGGCATAAGCCCCACAATACTGCATGATAATATAAATATGTGATTGCATGAAGTGTCTAAGTAATAAATGCAATGTCTAAACTAGCACATGAGAGTAATCACACAATATTATATTGGACTAGCATTTAGCTGATTATATCAATAAAAGATAATATGTTCTAAAGTGTACGTGACATAGCAATTACCGATGATGATGTGTGTGAGCCGGCAAATAAGTGTACGTGAAATATGCGCATCATCGGTAATGGTGCTGGTATCCTAACAGGCAGAGTTTCATATTAGCTAAGGAAACATATGTATGAACATGCAATGCGATGAATACAACATGAATATAACGGTGAATGTGTAGTAAACGCACAACTAGAGAATACATACTAATTACGAGTCATACAGTTTGTTGTTTGAAAAAGCACGAATCGTGGTTTTTAGAAAATTTGGGGCTACGGGGTTTTTAAGAAAAGATATGTCGTTTGAAAAATCCGTAGTATCCCTCAGGCTGTCTTTAAAAATGCGCACGATTCGTTAGTTTTGAAAATAAGTATGACCCGAGCCTAAACTAAGATCTACCCAACCAACTAAGGAACTAACTAAAGACACTAGTCGAAAGGTAAGAAGAATCCTCCTAAATTCTGAGTCGATGTCTCTAGTAGTCGGCGATCCAGCCTCAATAGCGTCACGTACATAGTACGACTTCCTCAAGTCAAGAATGCGGATCAATCATCACATCTTTACCTCGTACGGTAAAATCCATCGTACGGCATCCCAAAATCGGGGTACGGGTCAACTATCACATATATGCATCATCGTTCGTACAGTATCATCATCGAACAATATCATGATCAATGGTACAGTACTATAATCGCATACATCCCAATATCATCAAACATATATCATCGTCTGTGTAAATATACATCGTCAAATGATCCACTAAAATATCATGCCATATATCATATCGTGATTAAGTAACAATTTACAATCCGGGTTCTATTCTAGAGTCTCGTACATTTCAATGTCATCATTACCTATTATCTTTTATGTAAAAATATACATATTCTCATTTCCCAACGATCCGCTAATATCATAATACATCTCATATCATAATTCGATCGTATATCTAATATCTCACGGCATCATGCCCAGTCATACCGACTCATCCCCAGGTATCATATAACATCCTCATATCATGTGTATATGTTATATATATATATATATATATATATATATATATATATATATATACGTATAGAAACCTACACACATTCATATATATATATGAGAATAATGGAGAAAAGAGGCCATAGGAGGGGATTTCCTCCTATGGCATGGAAAAAATACAACCTCCGCCATTTTTTCCGACGATCGACCCCCATCATCTTCATCGTTATCATCTAAGATGTGGGTAAACCAAATTTCATGTGATTCTACAACTTTTTCACCGTTGATTTAGCAATGTAAAAAGTTCTATTGTCGGTAAACCGTTAATTTTGAACCCACTAAATCAACAGTGAAAAAGTTATGGAATCACCTGAAATTTGGTGTACGCACATCTTAGATGATAACGATGATGATGATGGGTGCCGATCGCCGGAAAAAATGGCGGAGGTTGTATTTTTTCCACGCCATAGAAGGAAATCCCCTCCTATGGTCTCTTTCCTCCATTAATCTCTCTCTCTCTCTCTCTCTCTCTCTATATATATATATATATATATATATATATAGACACACACACACACCAAGTCAAGTGTATGTGTGTGCGCGTGTGTATCTTTATGAAACCTACGAATTCCCTCCAAGATAATCATCCTCTGGTTAAGTCTTTCTAAATCAGTCTAATCCAACTTAAAGTCTTCAATAGTACCCTACTCGCCAAGAATCTAAGGTCACATCCGACTTCCTAATAATAGTATGTAATATCCTTATTCTACGTTTGCGGGGGTGCTATACGCCATCCACCCGACTTTCCCAGTAGATATACATCTACTCACCTGGTACTCGTTTGCGGAAATCGATGTCGCCATCCTCCTCTTCATCGTCCAAAACCCACATGAGAGGTACCTATACGCAAACATATAGAATATCGTAAACCGAAATCGCGGACAAAACCAAAACGGCGCACGAAACACGCATAGGTTAAAACCTATGACCCGCTCATGCAAAATAACCAAATTACCCTCGACATCGGCGTACAAACGCCGATTGTTCGAGAAAAACCCAAACACACCAATCGTTGTTTCACAAATCACTAATTATAATATGAAATAGATTGCAACTCATTAAAACCTCAAAATAAATCAAATCGATTTATTTCCGAAAACCTAGAAAGCACTTAATTTTCGTTTTAATTCGAAACTTGATATTTTAACAAAACTAATGGCCATAATATTCACTAAATATTACAACTAAGTCATACAAACCATCATCATAATTTAATCTCGTTAATTTGTATTAAAACCAAAATTCTAGTTTACAAAAATATCAAATTTAAACACTTTTTAAAGCAAAATTCACAATTCAACAACTAAGCTTGGTTTTGCATGAACTAAATTATTAAACTACAATTTATAATGTTAATAATGTCATGAAACCCTAATTATATTTTTATCTCATTTATTTAATCAATTTCTAAAAACCTAGTTAGCAAAATTAGCATAATTTTAAACTAACAATTAGCAACTAGTAACTAGATTAGGTTTTGCATTCCATTAACATGTTAATCTATACATTAAAACCTTAATATAATGATAAAAACCCTAATTTGATCACAAACCATTTTCTAGAATTTTCAATCATGCAATTAAAACCAAATTAAACACTTAATAAGCTAATTTAAAGTGATTAACTAAAAATTAGACCAAGGGCTTAGGATTATACCTCAACATTCAAGAGATCAAACTTGCAACGTGGCCTTCCTAATTGCTCTCATGCTTCATGAATCCAAACTAGATAGGTCAAAGAATAATGGGTAGTATTTAAATTAGGAATTTGTGGTTTTATTTTTGGATTTTTGATGAATTTTTGGATGATTTTTGACGAGATGAGGAGTTGGGAAAAATGGGGCTGCCACTATGAGGGTTCGGCCATGGCTAGGGTAAGGGAAAGAGTGAAGTGTGAGTGTGTAGAATTGTGTGGAAACATCTTCAATAATTACATCTTTTAAGTCTTTTCATTAGTTTCATTATTTAATAAGTTTTCTTTTCTAAATAAAATCTAGAAAAATTCTAGAACCATGGAGAGTTTTGAGAAGGAATTTTGCATGATACACACTTGTTTTAAATTGTCTTGGTTCACACTTGTCAAATTAACCCATTGCAATTTGTAATTTGTACCCATTTAATGTATAATTAAAAGCCTATGTTAATATTAAAAATAATTACTTAAGGAAAAATATTTGGGTAAACTAATAATTTATAAGTGACTAAATAAATACCAATTACTAGCAATTATATAGTTAAAATAGGCATATTTAAACCTATATTGAAAAATAATTATAGTTGAGTTTTACGGAAAATACGGTTTATTTTACCGATTATCAGAAAATTCACCTAAAGGATTTTTATTTATTTAATTATTAATTTATTTATTTTTAAAACGTTACATACGACGACCCCCGACCCGGCAGCACTTCCTCGTTGTTTCCTAAAGGAGAAATATACCCACCTCGGCTCGCCCGTGCGAATGCCGGGATGACTTTTATAACAGAGAGAAGAGGCCATGGTGCTCAGCCTGAAAGGGGTCATGTGCATCTTCAGACAGACCAGGAACCCAAGGAGAATCCTCCAGAAGTTCGGGACTAGCTGGCCCGGGCCTAACCCAGAATAATTCAGCACTCTAACAACCTCGGGAGAGAAAGGCAGACGCATTCCGGCCCAAAAGGTTTCTAGGTACAAGGAAATCTCCTTACCTCATACCTGATCTGCCCTCTCTCCTTCCTCAGCCAAATGCAGCGTATAGCCGGGAGGAATATGGAAACGAGCCTGAGCGGTGGCAAGCTCGTCCTTGTATCTTACCAAGGATGACACACCATGGGCGTCCGCGACCACCGCTCTGGGAACCGCCCCCGTCGCGCGACCCCAGGAAGAGGATCTAACCCTAACCTTCCGGGAAGACTCCAACTCAGTGGAAGAAGAAGCAGAAGAAGAAGAAGCAGCAGAAGAAGAAGCTCTAGAAGAATCCTTAGAATCTACCCCGACGACATCTACAGACTCCTCAGAAGAAGAAATCTAGCTTGATGGAGAGAAGTCCTCGGGAGAGAAAACGCAGAGATCTGACCTAAAAAGGAGAGCGCCGAGCTAACGAGACTCAGGATGAGAAAGATTTGAAGTGGTCTGGGCCTTGATGGGGACCCCACCTCTATTTAGAGTTGCCGACGTACACATCCAACGGCGACGGTCATCTCCCGCCAAAAAGACTCATCGCATTCAACGGCCACCATCGCTCCACCTATCGCACACGCATTGGTCGTACCCTATCGGACGCTGAAAATCTGCGGCCCGTCGCGTCAGCCAACCAATGCCAGACACGCGGGTTGTCGATTCGGTGGACGTACGCACAATCCGGCGCATCCTCTTTAATGCGAGATCTGGCCCCTGATCCGCTGACGCCGTCAAGAAATTGCAGCTGATTGCTTGGGAACGCACGCTTACGATATCTACGAAAAAGGGCTCACCTCGGGTGACCCGGCAGACCACCCTAGACCCGACCCTTGAACAGGTCGGGACAAGAGTGGTGGGCTAATGATGATGCTCAAAATCAGTGATCTCCCAGATTGTGACACGTGGCAGATGACGTGTCCCGAAGCCCGCAAGGAAGGACCAAGAACATCACGACGGAATAACACCTGACCCTTGGACGTGGCCGACCCTCTGTGACTGACCACACAACTCCTGTGCCCGCCTTACAAACAACTGTTGGCTCACCTCCGAGCCCCCGCACAATTGGCCTCCTCGGCCCCCTCAGCTCGTCTACGGGCTACCGCAGAACCTAGATACCTCGGCCATCCGCTCGTCCCCGAGCCTCTCGCCGAGCTCATATTCCTTGGTCACATCGACCAATGGCACCTATCGCAGGCGCAACCGTCTCACCTCCGTGATTCTCGCCATATGCGAGATATCTGCCGGCCACGTCCCGCGTTCCACGCCATCATGATCCCCCATTAACGATCCTGTCTTGCCATTAATGGGAGATCCCGCCTATCATGCGGGCGTGACGCCCGGAGCGTAATGGCCGGCGTGATTTCCGCGCCTGCCTGCCTGTTGCCACCAGTATATAAACCCCTCTCTAGACGGATCAAGTAAGAAAATTTCTCCCTACTAGGGCATTACTCTGCTCAAATATCCGGTCTAACTTGATCGTCGGAGGGTCCTCGGTGGTACAACCACTCCGGGACTTCCTTGCAGGTAGCTCGGCCACCACAACCTATAACCCATTGAGAATCCACACGCTTCAGGAGTCAACCTCCAAATCAATCTCAGTCGTCCATCGTCGCTCTATAGCAGATCTGTGGAAGGTAACATCTTGACATGATACGACGCACGTCAGTATCCTAGCTTAAACCCCTCTCTTGAGAATTTTTTACATCATCTCCTCTCATCTTTAGCCAAAAAATGAAGTTGGGCTGCAAAGAAGATGTAGATCACTCATACTAATCCTCCTTACGTTAAATGAAGCTGAAATAAATAAATAAAAACCGAAATAAAGAAATGAATCCGCAGTCAATACAGAACAGCCAACTTTAAATACCTCTCGGCTACTTCTCAGAAGTCCAAATTAGATAGATAATCATGTCTAGATTCCAAATCATGAAACGATTCGGCGTTTGCAGTTCTCTAAGGAGAGTCCGGGCCGAACAATAATACAAGCTCGCATTTATGATTGCATGATGACTCTTCAGTTCATTAGACAAATTCAATATGATTTATGATATAGTTTAACTTATGACTTGAACGGTCGTTTCAATACATACACATAATTATGTTGATGATGAATAAGGCATGTTATGTATTGATTTTGAATATAAGCTTTGTGCTTTTATCCCCTCTTAATACTTTGGTAGATTACCATTGAGTTTAGTCTTCGATTCCTTGGTGATGTGATTGTATCCTCGGAGTTGTTGTCTTGTCATATGTTTTTAAGTCGGTGTGACTGTATCTTTATAGTAGTCGATCATCATCAATGCCTAGGTGTGTCAGTATTTGATGAGGCTAGATACCGGTGTTTCCCCAGATCATGACACGTGGCAGACGACGTGTCCCAGGGCTTACGAGAAAAGATCAAGATCGGTACGTCGGAAGCATACCCCGGGCTTTCGACCTGAGGATGTTCCCAACCTTCGTTGGCCTTCTAGACCACCCCTATGATCACCTTACAAACGACCATTGGCTCGCCTCGGAGCCCTCCCGTACGCTGAGTTCCCTCGGCCCTCCAGCTCGCCTCCGAGCTACCGCATATCCAAGTTGCCTCGGCCTCCCACTCGTTCCCGAGCCTCCCGCCGAGCTTGGCTTTCTCGGTCTCACCGACCGACCCACAGCACCGATCACAGGCGCCTCCGCCACGACTCCGCGATTCTCGCCAGACACAAGATATCCACCGCCCATGATCCCGCGTTCCACGCCATCACGATCCCCCATTAATGAGCATATCCCGTCATTAATGGGGAATCCCGCCTATCACTTGGGCGTAACACCAGGGGCGTAATGGACGGCGTGAATCTCGCGCCCGCCTGCCCGTGGCTGCCACTATATAAACCCCTCTCTCAGACGACTCGGGTAAGCCAATTTTACCCTAATAGGCCGTTACTCGGCCTCAACCTCATAAAACCCATTGAGATCCCCACGCTTTAGGAAGCAACCCTCCATCTCAATCTCAGCCATCCATCAGTGCTCGCAGCAGATCAACGGAAGGTAACATCTGAAGGAGATCCGGAGATCCATCAGTTGGGGCCGTCTATGGGAATTCTTAGTTCCACTCAACGAAAGTTCATCTTCCGATCTCGACTTCATGGCGAGCGGCCACCGCGACGATCCAAGCACCAGCCGTCGCCCTCCCCGCAATGGAGACGAAGGAGAATCCCCTCCTCCCCCGAATGCCATTCACTCCCTATCTGCTCGGATAAATCGGCTCGCGTCCGTCGTGGATGCACTAGTCCGTGTCCAAACGGCCGGACAAGCTCCCCAGGTCACCGCTCCCCCACCTCGGGACATAGACACTTACAGAGGGAGAGAAGACTCTGCCCGTGTCGGCACAACCGGACACCACCTCGCTGTCTCCGGCGGCCGCAAATCCCCCGGCCGACGTATTCAATGACCTGCTGGGCGCCGCACAGCTCAACACCGAGGTCTTTCGGCAGAGCACCTCACCCCGAGGCCCATTGCGCCCCTTTCCCTCCCGAGAAGGTGTCGGTCAGCTCGCCTGCACCCAGGCATGACCGGCACCCCCTCCATCGATGGGGTCGCGCGGACGGGACTCACCACGGTAGCTCGAATACGACCTCGCCGGGGGACCTAAGGAACCTCATCGAACAGAACCGAGGCAGTGGCCAGGCGCAAGTCTCCGGCAGCAGATGCCAAAAATCAGAATATGCCGAATTGTCGGGATACCACGGCCGACTCGACACCCTCGAAAAGAAGATCGAAGGCATGCATCGGGAAAATCGTCCTTCGAGTGACAGGGCTAAATATGCCGCTGACTCTCTCACGAAGCCCTTCACCAAAGAGCTACTCGCCGTCCACGTCTCCTCCCGGAACAAACCCCTGAAGGACTCACTCTTCGACGGGAAGTCCGACCCGAAGGATCATTTGGACGCGTTCACAGCCGGGATGAGTTTCCAGGACTGTTCCAACGCCACACAATGCCGCGCTTTCCCCGCCACTCTCATCCACTCCAGACGAGACTGGTTCCGAGGACTCGCACCGCGCTCAATCTCTACCTTCGATGAGCTGGCCACCCAGTTTCTCGGCCACTTCGTCGGGAACAGACGGCAGAAGCGGACCGTTGACCATCTCTTCACCATAAAGAGCGGGGATAAAGAATCCTTCAAAAGATATGTCATCAACATCTACAACGCCCTCCTTGAGGTCCTAGAACACCAGGACGAGACGGTCATTGCGGCACTTAGGTCGGGTCTTAGGCACAAGGAGTGGCTACGTTCCTTTGCATTAGCGCAACCTAAGACCATGGTCGAGGTTAAGGCCTGGACTAAACGTGAGATCCAGCTCGAGTCCGAGGTGAACGCCAATCTGCCCCGGACAGAGCAAACCGATCATAAGAAAAGGGCCAGGGAGGAGAAAAAGAAGATTGAGCGGCCAAAGCCCTACTCCCCAAAGTTTCAGGAGTACACCACACTCAACGTCTCCCAGACAGTGCTGTTGGAGGAGGCTAAGGGAGAGAGGTTCTTCAAACTCCCCCCAGTATCAAATAGGGCGGCAAAGCACACCCGGGGCCCCTACTGCCATTTCCACGGGTCGTAGGGCCACTCCACCGAGAACTGCAAGCAGCTCCGAGACTACATCAAGGAGTTAATCCACTCGAGGCACCTAGAAGCGTACTTGCGAGACAAGTGGTAAGCCGACCGTGAGCAAGAACACCATCCCCCTCCCGGCGAGTTGACAATCGGCCAAATCATGGTCGTGTCCGCAGGGGGTGCGACGGGAACCGACGAGACTCAGCGTCCCTCACTAATTGGGGGGACTGGCGGCCACCCGAGGAAGAAGGCTAAAGCAGCCGGGCCGGTCGTTTTTACCGACAAGAACCTCCATGGTATATCCTTGCCCCACAATGACCCGTTGGTGATCACAGCTTGGGTCCACCGCTACGAAGTGCAGAAGATACTGGTAGACTCGGGAAGCTCGGCGGACATTCACTTTTATGACTGCTTTCTGCATATGAGACTCACCCCGTCGGACCTAAGGCCGACCGCCCACATCCTGTCAGGGTTCACTAATCACTCTATCCCGGCGGAAAGGGGAAATCACCCTCCAATTTAACATCGGGGAGGCGGTTCGTTCGCGCACCGTGCCTGTGGAGTTTATCATCGCGAGAATCCCATCGGCCTACAATGACCTCCTCGGTCACCCGATGCTGAACTCCTTCCGGGCCCATATATCGACCTACCACCTAGCGATGAAATTCCCGCTCGACCAAGGAGGTATGGGTCGGGCCTACGGGGACCAATAAACTGCAAAGGTTTGCTTCACCGCAACATCTACGTCTGAGCGCCCAAACAATGACGTTGAGGGCAATGGTGATATCAAGGGTTCTCTGGACACTCGAGACGAGTAAAAAGAGGTTCGAGGGACCCCGGTGGAGCCACTGACAGAAGTCCCCTCGTAGAAGGGGACGATGAACGAACCGTTCAGATCGGGTCGCTTTTGACGGGGACTCAGAGAGACGACCTGGTTCACTTTTTCAAAAACAACTCTGACGTGTTCGCCTAGGCACCTGCCGACATGCCTAGGATCGACCCCAAAATCATATCTCACAAGGTCGGGGTGGACCCTACGGTCCGACCCGTCAGGTAAAAAAAATGAAGCTTCGCCCCGATCAAGCAAAAGGCGATCGAAGACGAGGTAAACAGACTCCTCGCCGCCAACTTCATTTGGAACATGCCTACTCAGAATGGTTGGCAAACGTAGTCATGGTTAAAAAGTCAAGCGGGAAGTGGCGCATGTGCGTCAACTTCACCGACCTCAACAAAGCATGCCCGAAATACAACTATCTTCTCCCTTGGATAGATCAGCTCGTCGACAGCTCGGCAGGCCACGAGCTACTCAGCTTCATGGATGCCTTCTCCGGCTACAACCAGATAAGTATGAATCCGGCAGACGATGATCTTACCGTATTCACAACGGACCGGGGGTATACTTCGTCCTCAAAAACGCCGGAGCTACGTACCAGCGCTTGGTCAATCGCATGTTCAAGCCGCAGATCGAAAGGAACATGGAAGTTTATGTCAACGACATGCTCTACAAATCGGTCTCATCAAACGGACACGCCAAGGATCTGGGCGAGTCCTTCTGCGTCCTTTGCAAATACAAGATGAAACTAAACCCCGTCAAGTGCGCATTCGGGGTCACCGGTGGAAAGTTCCTCGGCATCATGGTCACCCACCATTGAATCGAATCTAACCCGGAGAAAATTGGCACCATCCTTAACATGGCCACGCCCAAGACTAACGTTGAAATCATGCGGCTGACATGGCGGGTAGCCGCTCTGAGTCGTTTCATGTCAAGGTCTGGGGATAAGTGCCTCCCGTTCTTCAAATCTCTAAGGAAGATACCAAGGTTCGAGTGGTCGGAGGAGTGCCAGACCGCCTTTAAGCAATTAAAGAGGCACTTGGCGACTCCTCCGCCGCTCACCCGGCCAGTTGAAGGGGACGAGCTATCGCTATATCTAGCGGTGTCCGACCAAGCTGCAGACTTGGTGCTCGTCCGAGAGGTTGAGGGAGTCCAGAAGACGGTATACTATGTGAGCCACGTTTTCAAGGATGCGGAAACAAGGCACCCAGCCATAGAGAAGATCTTCTTGGCACTCATCATGGCATCGAGGAAACTACAGCACTATTTCCAGGTGCACATCATCCTCGTTCTTACCGAGCGGCCTTTGGGGGCTATCATCTCTTCCCCTGAGTCTTCTGGTCGTTTAGAGAAATGGAAGTGGGAGTTGTTCCAGTTCGACATAAAACGCCGCCCGAGGCAGGCTATCAAGGCACAAGCCCTGGTCGATTCTGTCATCGAGTGCACCATCCCCAGCAAAGAGCCGGGACCGACACCGGCCCCCGGAGCTCAACCTTCAGTCGATGGAAAGCCCGACTCCGTCTCTGATTGGATCCTTTACGTCGACGGCTCCTCGACCGAGGAAAGCTGCGGTGCCGGCCTCATCATTCGGGGGCCGAACGGGGCAGAAATGGAGTATTCTCTAAAGCTCGTGTTCAAAGCCTAAAATAACGCAGCGAAATACGAGGCCTTGACGGCCGGACTGCGCATAGCCTTCGTTCTGGGGCTGAAAACGATCTGGATCCGCAGCGACTCCGCCCTAGTCGTTGGCCAAGTGACCGGCCGATTCGAGGCACGGGAGCCTCTGATGGTGAAGTATCTAGCCAAGGTGAGAAGATTGCTAAAGGACTTCCACGAAGTCCAGGTGGAGCAGATCCTCAGACAGCTAAACGTCCAGGCCGACGCTTTGAGTAAGCTGGCTTCATCTTATACAGCCGACAAAAAGAGGAACATCCTCTTCGAGGTCTTACCACGGCCCAGCGTGGAAGACGGGGAGACGCCACTTCAAGTGTACACAACCCGGGAAGAATACCGGGATTAAAGAAGGCCCCTCATGGAATTCCTGAGGGAAAGTATGCTCCCAGAAGATCGGGGAGAAGCCCGCTGTCTCCAAGCCAAAGCTCACCATTTCGTCTGGGGAAATAGGAACCTCTATAAGAAATCCTTCACTCAGCACCTACTACGGTGCGTCGACCCCCACGAGGCCGATTACGTCCTCCGTGAGATCGACGAAGGGGTCGGCGGCGCGCACCAAAGGGCCCGCACCTTAATCCAGAAGGCACTGCTCCAGGGGTATTACTGGCCGACGATTCATCAGGACACCCAGAAGCTCGTCAGGAGATGCAAAAGCTGCCAACTCGATGGAAGCATACCTCGCCTTCTGGCTGCCGAGCTAATCGCCCTAACCTCCCCGTGGCCGTTTACCCAGTGGGCTCCTCAGCATTACATCAGAAAAACAACTATTACAGCAGCGGGGGAAGGGGGTGCAATAAACATTGCTCGTGGTACTCCGAGGATATTTCCGCCAGCCGAGCCCTTGCTGCCTCGGACCTCTGCCTATGATACTGTCCTCGAACCCTCATGGCCACGGACGGGACAGAAAGCTCCATGGGCGGGCACCCATCAGCGAGATGCCTCAATTGGTAAAAATCGAGGACAAGTGCCACCGATCGATCCCGCATACTCATCGAGATCAGGCCGAAGCGGCATAGCAATCTCAGCTTACCAACCGCCTCGTCCTTCAGTTGCTCGGACAAGGGGTTGTGCAACCCCGGCGACGCCCTCCAGATCGAGTACATCAGCAGCAGAAGCAGAGGTAATCGCCGAGGAAGCAGTCATCCAAAATGGTCCTCCACATGCCGGATCACCACCTGCCACGTCTCTTCGGAGCATAGCTGGTCGTACAAGTATACGTCCTCGAAAGAAATGATCTCGGGGATGGAGAAAGGGAATTCGTCCATTCTTACGTTTTAGGGATAGAGAAAGGAATGAGCAACACGCGCACACCCTCTCTGTTTTATAGCCCCACAGCGCCCCCAAGAGTCCAATATTTGCTCGTTCCTTCCAATATTGTACCGCCACACGGCGGATATCCCGCCTTTCTCGGCGAACCGAAGTCGGAACGACGCGGCTCTTACGCTTCACCTTCCCCACCTACCCCCATGCATTCATAACGCGTGTCGCCCGTGACGGTCACTCTTCCGATGCTCACACACCAGGGGAGGTCGGACAGAACCTTGCAAAACCGAGCAGCTACCCTGCTCGGTCCATCCTTGGCTGGTAATCTCTTACCCAACGACGCCAAGGATCAAAGCCCTCATCAAGAGGCTACCGAGCAGCTACCCTGCTCGGTCATTGGCTGGTAATCTCTTACCCCCACAACGCCAAGGATCAAAGCCCTCATCAAGAGGCCACTAAGCAGGTACCCTGCTCGGTCCATCCTTGGCTGGTAATCTCTTACCCGATGACGCTAAGGATCAAAGCCCTCATAAAGAGGCCACCGAGTAGCTACCCTGCTCGGTCCATCCTTAGCAAACCACTTCATGCCCTCCCGCGCTAAGGATCAAAGCCCTCATCAAGAGGCCACCGAGCAACTATCCTGCTCGGTCCATCCTTGGCTGGTAATCTCTTACCCAACGACACCAAGGATCAAAGCCCTCATCAAGAGGCCACCAAGCAGCTACCCTGCTCGGTCCATCCTTGGCTGGTAATCTCTTACCCTACGATGCCAAGGATCGAAGCCCTCATCAAGAGGCCACCGACCAGCTACCCTGCTCGGTCCATCCTTGGCTGGTAATCTCTTCCCCAGCGACGCCAAGGATCAAAGCCTTCATCAAGAGGCCACCGAGCAGCTACCCTGCTCGGTCCATCCTTGGTTGGTAATCTCTTACCCCACGATGCCAAGGATTAAAACCCTCATCAAGAGGCAACTAAGAAGCTACCCTTCTCGGTCCATCCAGGCCACTCCATGCCCTCCCACGCTAAGGATCAAAGCCCTCATCAAGAGGCCACCGAGCAACTACCCTGCTCAGTCTATCCTTGGCTGGTAATCTCTTATCCAACGACGCCAAGGATCAAAGCCCTCATCAAGAGGCTACCGAGCAGCTACCCTGCTCGGTCCATCCTTGGCTGGTAATCTCTTACCCAACGACGTCAAGAATCAAAGCCCTCATCAAGAGGCCACCGGGAAGCTTCCCTGCTCGGTCCATCCTTAGAGGGCGACCTCCTGCACGTCTTCACTACGCGATCCCCACGTAGACTTCAAGGCCATGGAGATACCGACCTTGTGTCGGTCTTCACACACTTAGCAAATGGTCGAATTCAACTCGACGTGCGATCGCCAGATGAAAAACCGATCTCCGACCTAACGCATCATGAAAGCAGTACCGCACAAATAAAAATTTTACGGGTGCTAACAAAGGGAAAATGTGCACACAAAGAACACTGCAAAAAGATTTTATTCACAAGGCCGGAAATCTTTACAGAGGTATTATGGGCTCTCCATCCTTGCAAAAACGCTCGGAGGCTTACAAAATTTCAGCGCAAAAATAATAAAAAATAAGGAGGCGAGGAGGTTCAGGCCTCGGGGCCGGGGAGAATCTCGATGAGCTACGCCTCCACCGCAACAATCGGGGCAGCATCTTGAAGGCCGGTGCCAACCACAGGAGCCTCGGCACCAGTGGCCGAGGCAACCGACTTCTCCCCAATGATCCTACCAGAGGCCTCTTCCCTTGCAGCACTTCCGGGGGCATCCCCCTGTGCCTCATCCACGAGGGGTACTCACCCCGGAGCTCGCCATCAGGGAACTCCGGCATTAAGGCCTTGACGGCGTCGAGGGCGTCGTGCCAAACGACGGTAGCGGCTCCAGCGAGGTCGGTGTAGTACTGATCCGACTTCTTATAGCTTTCCACTGCCTTCGACGCTCGGAGCTTGGCACGCCTCGTTCCCTCCTTTACCGCCTCATTCTCCCTCCGGAGGGTGTTCGCCGTCTTCTTTAGGGTGGCGACAAGCACCCTGGAATCTTCCAACTTGGCCTCGGCGGCTCAGGCGGCCTCCCGGCACTTGGAGATCTCTCGATCCCCGGCCGCCACCCGGTCTTTGAGGGCAGCGACCCTCTCCATCTCCGCCTACAGCTCCAGCCTTGAGCTCTCCTCCCGCGAGGAGAACTCACCCGCAACCTGCATCGCCGGGGTAATTTCCTCGTCCTCCATGTTGACGACGAGGGCGACATGCTGGAGGACCTGAAGAAAAAAAAGGAGGATTAAAAAAAGAAGGGGGCACCCAATCTCGCGAACAAAAACACTGAATGAAGATCCGAGTGGGGTACGAACACTAACCTGCACGGCCTCTTGAGGTATGGCCGCCATTTGGGCCCAGAGGGTCCCCTGAAGGATTCTGCCCCCGGCCGACCTTTCCATCTCCGAGAGCAGGCTGTCAGTGACGAAAAGCCCCGAGGGCACCTTGAAGAGAATCTCCCCATCTTCCACGATGATCGGGGAAGCCGAGGAGCGGGGAGCCGTCCTATGAAACCTCTTGAGGAGATACGCAGGGGAACCAGTCTTACCTCCCACCTCCAGAGCCCGGGGCTCTTGGTCCTGAGCACGTTTTCGGCTCGGCGTTTGGCTGGACTCCGGGGCCCGGGGCTCGCTCGAGCGCCTGGTTGGAGCGACCGCCGGAGGGGCCGGAGCCGACGACGGGCGAGAGGAGCCGGTGCCTCCGGCCTTCTTCCCCTTTTTCTGTTCGACTAGGGCTGCCCGAAATTTGCCTAGGTCCATAGTTTTTGCATAAGAAAAAAGTACAAAAGAGTCAGCAATGCCAAAAAAAGAAAGAATACACAAGTTTAAACAGCTCGCCTGAAAACTCCTAACTTACCCGCGATTTGGGCGGGGCTGAGCCCGGCCCAACTGAGGGCCTGCTCAGACAGCAACACATCAGCCCGGGGGAGGGGCTCCCACTCCGATACCACCACCACGTCGGGATCATTCGACCGCCTCACCCGCGGGCAGTTGGTCCTGTGCCACTGGATGGGCACCGGCCAGTCCTCACCCTCGGGCGGCCCAACAGACAAAAACTTCTTCTTCCATTCATGAATGGAAGAAGATACTACGACGACCCCCGACCCGGCAGCTCCTCCCCGGTGTTTTCTAAAAGAGAAGTACACCCAGCTTAGCTCGCCCCTGCGAGTGCCTGGGTGGTTTTTGAAGCAGAGAGAAGAAATGAGAAGGCTCCTGCTGGAAGGGATCTGACGTAATTTCAACCGAACCAGGAACTCAAGGAGAATCCTTCAAGAGTTCGGCACTAACTGGCCCGGGGCTAACTCAAAACAATTCAACACCGCACTCACTTCGGGGGGAAAGGGCAGGCGTATCTCGGCCCAAAAAGCTTCCAGATGCAAGGCAATCTCCTTGCCCCGTACCTGGTCTGCCCTTTCCCCCTCCTCGGCCAGACGAAGCGAGTAGCCGGGAAGAATGTGGAAATGAGTCTGGATGGTGGCGAGCTCATCTGCATGCCCGAGCATGGATGACGCGCCAAGAGCACCCATAACCTACACTCTGGGGACCTCCCCCGTCGCACGACCCCGGGAAGCATGACTAACCCTAACTTCCAGGGGGGCCACCGATTCAGACAAGGAAGAGGAAGAAGCAGAAGAAGAAGAAGAAGAAGAGGAAGCTACAGAGGACTCCCTAGACTCTTCCCGGACTATTTCTACAGACTCCTGTGTGTTAGTTATATGTATGCCCTAGAGGCCATTACAGTACATGGGATGTATATTGTAGTGGATGCTTGGACATATATAGGGAGGACTTTCTTGCTCGACATGATAGTATGCTATCTGGTTGCACTTTATCTTAACATGTTGACTTGTATAAGTGATGTTGTCTTACTCTCACATGTTGATAAAGCCCTTAGGATGTGTACTTGACTACAAAGACTATGATGGAGATCATAATAGTAGGGCTAAGGGTAGTCCACAAGTACACCTTATAATTGTTCCTAGTCGTAGGAGTATCGAGACAGAGCATCGATACTCCAGAGTAGACTAGCATATACGCTTCTTGACCCATATGATGCGCGATGGATGATCCCACATCCATTGGTGTTTGACATCAAAGATGGTATACGGGTGCTCAGTGGAGACTGTGTATACTGAACGGACTCGCCGGGAACTCCTAGATGGTATTATACCTATCGTCAGATAGTAGTTCTCTGGTGACACTGGTACAGGTTAGTCTGTCAACCCGAGATCGTCATAGAGCCTCGTGGGATTCCCACTGTGCTTTGATTTCCACCATACCATGGTCAAGAGATCGAGAAAAAAGGTGGTTTTTGGGTATAGTCCCGAGTCACGTGGAAGTAATGAGCGATAGGAGTGGATTCGTCTCTCACGGTATTGGAAGTTGATATTGCGCTATGCTCGATTGGCCATAACATGAAATCCCTGGTCAGGGTTGCTGAGATTTACTGGTAAGTGTTATCAGTAGTTTCTCGGATGGTTATGGACCTTCCATCGGCATGACTTATTAGACTATTAGGGTCTGACGTTTTACCACCCCCAGGCCTTTGATATGCGACATATCTGACGAAGAGACCGCACTGTACAATAGTGTTACTGATTGGATTCACAGGAGTATGAGCAGGCTTGCTTGTTGATCTTCTGATCGCTCAATACCCGGGTGGCCATTACGTTTAGCAGACCGCTTACGGCTTGTGAGTGTTTGATATGACTATCACCTACTGCCGGCGTATTGACGAGTCTTTAGAGTCCTACACAGAGGTTTGCTAGTTCATGCGAAACGAGGTAGGAGCACATATGTAATATGTGCGGGACCGAGATTAATGCGCGTATGTTATACCGCATTCTATTCTCGCGATATGTGATATCGGTCGGTTATATATGATATAGCCGTGTTATCGGATCAAGTGTTGATTCGATAGATTATTAGATTAGATATTAGTTTGTTGTATGAGATATAGCCGGATTATTAAATCAAGTGTTGATTTAATAATTTAATGTATAATTATATATTTGATATATTGAATTACATTAACTAATATTAGCTCACTTAAACATTTCTTTTTCTCACTTGTGTACACTTAGTATATATGTGATATATATTAATGTACATTATTTTATGTCATGCTAGATGCCACATGCTACAAGGGTGTATGGGAATCACACCATGCATATAATAATGATATGGTTTTATTTATTTAAAGTAAAACAAAATAGCTTGGAAATTGTCACATGGTTGAAGCTTGTAGAAGCTTGTGGAACTATTGACCAAGTTCACTCATTTTGTTTTACTTGAAGATATTTATTAACCCAACCATTATTGTAACCCATAGTTTATTCTCTACATAAGTTAGTGTATGATACTAACTCACCCATGGTTGCTATTCTCACCTCGTGAGTTCATTTTTTCTCTCATTCTTCACTTGAGCTTCTTCTTCCTCATGAGAGAAAATGCTTGCTAGTTTTTTCTAAGATGAGAAAATATTGTGAGAAAAATAAAACTAAAGTGAGCCCATTTCCTACTTCATCATCCTCTACTACTTGTCATTTAATATAGGGTGTTTGCTTCACTAATTTCACAATTAGTGAAGAGGTAGCATGAGCTTGAGTCTCTTCGACGTAGATCATCTTCGGCCTCGAAAACTTCGAGCAAGCTTGTTCATTATTCCGGGTGAACCCTTTCTAGAGTTCTGGTGTTCATGACTTGCAGCGAAGGGACTACTACACAGAGCATTAAAAGTGAAGGACCGGTCTACAAAGGTTGTATTCCTCATTCACTTAGGATGTTAAGATGTTAACATTGCTTGTTTGTTTAAAACTCTAGTTAAGGTTTCTAGGTTAGGATTCTTTAGAACGGCAAAAATTTGAAAACGGTATGGACGATACCTCCCGAAACCTTACTGCTGAGCTAGGGAACCCTACAGTGGTATCAGAGACAAGCTAGAGATTTAAACGATGTTTGTTAGATTACGAAACCGAAACTGCTCCGAAACTTGAAACATATAATCCTAGTTTCTGTCGTTTTTTATTTGGCCTCTAAAAATTTTTCAAGCAACTGCAGAATGTTATATGAGATGTAACATGAACACCATACAAATTTGAAGCAATTTGAGCAGAACTTGGCCGGCCACATAGGCATTATTTTCCGAGCAGGCCGGTTCTTCTTTGTCCTCTGGGCTTCAAATTTGCACTATGTTCCAGTCTCTGGGTTTTGGTGTTTCATGTGTTGTTTGTTTTTGCTAAATTTGCATGTGATGTTAACTTTCTGCAAAAGCAACTCGGAGTGTTTCGTAGTCGTAATCCTAACATGTATTCGAGTTATTTAGACGATGTTAAAAAGTTTGAACGGATATCAATAACCCAATTTTTCCCGCTGGAAATTTTCCAAGTGTTGCATTTTTCCAGAGTTTAAAACTTTCAGAAAATCATGCAAGCGATTCTTGGAACCCTCTAGAAGAACGGAATCTTAACTCGATTATATGACCGTCAGAACTGCCACTAAACCCTAGGGTTTATGGTAGTTCAGTGGTGCCATTTGTGAAGCATTGGTTGACCCTTCTACGGCTGGTTAATAGGGGTTGTGGCATGTTCTGGGCACTTTTTGAACTCTGCTCAAGTGTTGAGCTTGTAGGGAAATTTTAGGTGCTTGCTTATTCGATCGAAAAGCTTAACTTCGTCTAGCTATCTGTGATTGTGATACAATATTTGGAATCCACATAATTAGTTATGAGATAACTAGTTTGAATTTTATAAATCTAGCAATTTAGTCTCATTTGATCGGTTGCCACGGGATTTTAATGTGATCAAAAGTTCATCGCAATTACTTAGTATACGGGGATACTCGCTGGGTAACCTTACTAGATAGCCATGCCCTATAGCCCCGATCAAGTGACTGTAGAAGAACCCCATCGCCAAAAGCATCCGTTCGGGTGCTCGAGGCTGTGGTGTTCCGCCTTAGTGCACTTCGTCGATGGCATCAGGTGGTGCGGCCGTCTACTAAAGTTTCCGACGAGTATTCGATCAGGTTATCGGGAATCTTGTTGAATTACCCGACAGGTTATTGAAAGGTGTTTTCAATATCGAGACTAAAATGCGGGGTTTATAATTGTTAGGCATGTGATGTCTAAGGAATTCATTTAGTTAGGCATGAAATCCAATGTATGTGATACATTGGGTTTATAATGTCTAAGGTGGTTGTGGATTCCAACTGTTGTAATTTTTCACTTTCTTTTTCTGCGACCGTAAGTGTAATATGTGGTGTATCGCCGGTTTCGTTGTTATATATCAACGACAACTGGGATACGCATATTTACTTACGTTGATGACATGTGATGTCATGTGTTGCTGTGATATGTTATATTGGATTTTCGTGTTTTGAATAGCCGGGGTTTTTTATGTGAGATGAGAGTTTTTCATTTTCATTCATGTAAAAGCTTGTATGTAATATTCTTTTATTGGGGCATTTCTGGGTTGAGGATGATGTCACCATTGATGTATATTATTTACTTTTCCGCATTAGGATAGACCCAAGGAGGAGAGCACAAGTAACCGGGTTCTAGGGTCCAGTGGGAGACCATCTCGAGGAGTCGAGACTGGGTCTCCTAACTCTAGAATTGGTAGGGTTGTTTGTCGCTCTCGTGGGGGTCTAGGGATGTGGGTTTGGCTATTCATCGCGACCGTGGAATCCGTGTTTTATACAGGCTTAAATTAAAATACGGAATCCCTAGTATATCCAATATTTCATATATGTTCTTCTGCTGCTGATATTCTGTGATGTGATCACTTTATATATTTTGAAACGAATGCTTATATATTATATATATGATATATAATAAATATTATTGCTTTCGTTTCTTCTGTGATGCTTGGGAAGCATAAAATATGATGGGAATTCATTAATGAGATTAATGAAATAAAAGAAACCTAAAAGATGTTGTAGAAACTTGTTTTAAAAATTGGTAGCTCTAGTTTTTGCTTTGCATAGCGGTATTCCTTGTAGAATATCCAGCACCTTATTCGATAAGGAAAGAGCCGAGATCCCTTCACCGGGAGTGACATCTTTAGCGAAACTGGCAGATGCTACAACCCACTCGGTTTTTCTTTTGATTGCTTCTATAGTTTTTGCTTTACATAGTGGTATTTATGAAATATCCTTCACCTTATTCGATAAGGAAAGTGCCGAGATCCCTTCATCAGGAGTGACCTCTTTAGCAAAACTAGTAAAAGCCTAAAAAACACTCCTTTTCAAAATCACTCGATTCTACAATGATATCAAGTTCATTACGCAAAAGGTTTTCTTAAAAACCTGTCGTAGCCCTCCGTCATTTGAGATAAGTAGTAGTTAGTATTCATGCTGTGTTTGTTGACCTCTGTCAAGGCGTAGTATGCGGTAGCTGATTAGTGCTTATCAGCAAAGCATATGATGCAATTGATTTAGGGTAGTCGTGCGACCTTATTGACCTCTGTCAAGGGTCGTGCGGGTGGGTTTATTTCAATCATGAAAAGACGGGTTGAAC
Organism: Agapanthus africanus; assembly: GCA_030015575.1. Lineage (NCBI taxonomy): Eukaryota > Viridiplantae > Streptophyta > Magnoliopsida > Asparagales > Amaryllidaceae > Agapanthus > Agapanthus africanus. Next base: position 820,074,344 of record CM057338.1, on the reverse strand, counting down.
TTGACTAGCAGCCTATGGTTTGTTGACCTCTGTCAAGGTCGCTAGGGGCAAGAATATCAGGAATTTCAAGTGTTGAAATTTGCAATGAGATTGTATACCTTCTATGAGATAGTTGGATCCCGATACCCGCTGCGAGTAAGAGTTACCCCTGGAAGAGTTTTACACATTACAATTAGCCGATCAAGTAGGTGTCTAGAAAGGTGTTAACGGGGTTACACCCCTGGGAAAATAAGGTTTATTTTTAATTAGGTCCGTGCGAAAGCACGGGGAACCTCACTCAAAGTACCGACACTGGCCTGGCCGAAAAATTGGCGAACTTGTAGGGTGTAATTAATCTCGGTTAGTCTTACCTTTTAGGGTTTGGAGGAAGATTTGATCAAAACAGTGAGAGCCAACCTGATTAGATAAAATAATAACCAATCTAATCTTACAAAGAGAATGGGTAGAAAGCTATACCGAGCGATCCGTGTCCTTCGGTCTTCGGCCTCCATCCCAATCTCCTCGCGGAATCTTCGGTCTTCATCTCCTCGTCGGAAAGGGCACCACATCGCCGGGTTCTTTTACGGGCTCCAACCTCTGGACCGAGGCAACTCGGGCACGAAGTTGGCGAGCCGACGTGTCCAAGAATGCTGTAGGCTAAGTGTAGAATGGTTCGTCTCAAGGGATTATGTGAAGTTGCCATTTGGAAGTGTAGGTGGAGGGATGAACTTTGAAATGGTGCTATGGGATTTTGTGTGAGCAAAAGAGAGTAATTTCTCACACACAAATTTTTGGACAGCCCTCCCTCTAGAATGGCCGGCCATGCATCAATAAAAATGAGAAGAAGGAGAAAAGTCAAAGGGGTGGGGAGCAATAATGCAAGCAAGAGAAAATGGTGATGATGAGGAATAATCATCACCACAAAGTCTCACTCCAAAACCCATCACTCAACCCATCATAGCAAGCAATGATGAACAAAGAAGTCAAATGATGGTTGAACCATCATGAAGCAACAGCTTACAAAAACCACCCTCCACTATGATAATTTGCACATTTGCAAATAAGCCCCTCCACACCAATTTTCAGCCAAAGAAGGAACAAAGGAAAAATGGCCGAAACGGAAAGCAAACTGGCAACTTCAAAAAGTGATCCGGTAATAAATTACAGGAAAACCCCGCGACTGTATATACATACCCGCATTTGTATTGCGACCGAATACAAATGCAATGAGACAAAATCTACACTGTACAATACTAGGATCCGGCTTAAACCAAAGCCCACTAGTATTATCCGTCCGATCATGATCCGTGCAATACCGCATGTATATGATCGAACCCTGTCATATATCCATACGGCCTCTACAGCGTTTCGCCCGAAACTTGAGAAACTGTCTGTGGGGGACTCTAAAGACTCGTCAACACTTTGGCTGTGGATTTAACCACTAGCACGTCAGAGGTATTAGCCATACGTAACGGGCTACCAGGTATTGACCAAAAGGGACGTCGATGAGCGAACTCATCCTGACACCCTACTGAGCCTGTCAGTGACAATATCCGTACAGTCCGGTCCGTTCGTCTATGAGCATCGTATGGCGGGCCTAGGGGGTTGGTAAAAGTCAGACCCCCAAAAGCGGTATAAGTTGTGTCGGAGTATAGTCCAGAACACCCTGAGATACTTCTGGAATACCTACCAGTAAATCTCCTGCCTTGGCCAAGGACTTCATGTAATGGCTCTCCTAGGCACAGCGCGACCTCACCCCCAATACCGGGAGAGACGAACCCCTGCAGATCCGCTCACTACCTCCATATGGCTCGGGACTGTACCCAACTAAAACCTGTTTGCACGACTCTTTTGAGCCGTGGTAGGGTAGTAATCAAAGTACAGTGGGAACTCACACGAGACAAATGACGATCTCAGGTCGATGAACTAACCTGCACACATGTCACCAGGGAACTGCTATCTGACGCTAGGTATAATACCAACTAGCATGTTCCCGGCGAGTCCTGTCCGGTGTACTCTTAACCCAATGAGCACCTGTATACATCTTAGGTGATCCAACTGACACTAGTGGCTTGTGAGACCGGCCACCGCCTCTCGTCGGGATCTCGACTGTATACACTAGTCTACTCTGGAGTATCGATGCCATGTCTCGAAACTCCCACGACTAGGGACCTTTTAAGGATGTGCTTATAGACCCCAGCTCCCACGTATATGATCGCCATCATACTGCTGGCAGTCAAGCAAGAATCCTAGGGGCTCTATCAACGTGCAATAGTGATCAGTAATGTCACCTAAAGCAGTACACGATGATAAAGATAAACCAGATAGCCTACTATCATCTTGAGTAAGACTGTCCTACCGGTATAGGTCCTCCCTCAATCATTGCAATCACGTGCCTGTGATCCAATAATTGACTCTGAGGGCACTATATCCAACAATCTCCCACTTGCACTCAAGGCTAATTATTGCGATGTCGCATACTTACAGCCTGTATGATACCGAACACCCAACTCCTCTACTAATCAGTCTCACAAAGCCCGTTCGCGAAACTATTGCGTTCAAGGAATAGCCTCAGTTAGTGGATCCGCCCTGATATTTCTTTCTACGTCTCTCTATATCTCAAGTTCGCGGAGAAAACCATCTCCCGAAATGAGCAATACCTATCTTAGAATATGTCTGGATATCTGATGGGACCTAGTTCATAAATGAACTCCAAATCCAAACTTCTTAGACTGTATCGTCAACTGAACTTAATCAGTATCCTGCGCCATGCCTCCCTCAGTATCTGCTTGGATCACCTGTCCAAAATACTGCCCCTCGTCAGAGGGAAAACTACAACTTTGACAGTCACTCTGTCATTCAGGTCACCTTGGAAGCCTGGAATGATAACTGTCTCCCGAATGAGGCTATCGTTATCATATCCCAAGAACATCCACTTATGTTCTAAAACTGCTTCCGAACGTTTCTCCAAGATTGTATCAATATCAACTTATTGCAGCTCGTACAAAAACAACATCTGGTGTGGTACTTGACATCTCATGATTGACTCAATTGCCTAAGTAAATGATCTGTCAATCATGCACATCCCTCTCCCCTTTAGCCTGTAAGACACCTTTAGAGAGGGTGACTCCATCACCTGTAGGTATACTACCGTGCCAGGAGTCGTCCATTCTAAAACACCTTTAGAATGTTGTCTAAGTACCCAGATTGGGAAACCACCCAAATCTAGATCTAAAACCATAGATCCAGTAACCAGAATGTCTGATATAATATCCAAGTCCCATGTAGAGAAACCACTGTGTGACAACCAAAGTATAACCGATCGTAGTATAGGAACTTCACTTCCTACTCTGTGTATGTCATCCATATACCAGGACATCACACCCTACTACCTTCTTAACAGATCCATTCCCTATTCTGATGAAGTCAAACCTATGACTGTCACATCAGAAATAGATGATCTATCTCCGCTATATCTGCTTTAGTCTATAAATAGACATAAGCTACTTGTCCATTATACTTCCGCTGCTCCTACTGACTACGACAACCCTCTGGCAGAATCATATACACGTGCACTTCTAAAGCTTGTTTAGAATGACGCTATACTCATCCTCCTGCCGGGTCTCATAGTCCGGAACAACAGTAGTGTCAAGTCTCCACTTAGCTTTCGCTGCTCCCACTGACCATGACAACCCTCTGGCAGAGTCATATAGACGTACACTTCTAAAGCTAGTTTAGAACGACGCTATACTCATCCTCCTGCTGGGTCTCACAGTCTGGAACAACAGCAATAGAAAGTCTGGGTAAACAAGAACCTCCCTGTCACCGTCCTTGAGGCTACCGGAGTACCTCTCGGGTGCCTGAGGTTACCCACCATATCTGCGGAGTGGCCAATGGAATGTCAAACCAGATTGAATTTTTAGGTTCTTATCAAATTTTCAGTAATCGTTTGCGGTTCTGGAATCACTTCCAGTTCTACCATACTCCCACTACCGTTTTCTTAAAAAAATCCATTTTTATTAAAACTGTGGCAGGTCAAGAACAATATCACTATTGATCTTCCAGATGGTAGAAAGTCAACCCTAGTCATAGCCCGGGTCAACCCATAAACAGCCATTACAGAAACATGCCTTGAGTTGTCCAGTGTCTGGTTTTAAGCATAAGCTGGACAACTCCCCGTACCTTAACAATGTCAAGATATGAACTGTTCTATATCCAATACAGAAACAGAGGCACTGATTTAATTGAACCAGATTCAAATCATGCAACTGTCTCCAGTGCATGTCAACTAAATGGAAAGAGGCCGATCAGCATTACTCAACTTAGGAGTACTTCCAATTATGAGTAACCTGAAAGAGAAGCAAGTTCTCTTAATCATTACTATCAACTGAATACCATACACAAGTATCTACATCTTCGATCACCTTGAAGAATCCCGATACTTGCAACATCTGGTTCTCTACTTTACTCTTATACCTATAACTTCTCAAAACTCAGACCTTGTGTTTCTACGAAACACTCGTCTAAAAACTAGAGAAGTCATAAGTAAACTGAATATAGTACGAGGACCATCCCCTCTGTCCTAATGGACACTGGACAATATACAATACTCTGTACAAGTCCCTTGAGTCTAATAACTCACTCCCTGTGTGTCGTAGGTTGAAAACTGTACTTATGGTTAAGAAAAATTACACCGCTGTTTAATGCTCCTTACCTAACCATCCACTGATATAGGTAAATGTCATGGACATAATTTCAAAAAGATATATCTCACTCTATAAAAATAGACGTGCAGATATATCAATTTGAAATTGGTGCATAACAGCGGATATTCAAAACCAAATATTTGCCGTCCGGCAAACAACCCAGGCGATTTCCTCAAATATCACCAATTACAACGAATTCCGATATAATGAGGATGATCACCTAATTCCCAATACCTTACTCCTACTCATCATCTGTAAAACCATACAAATGTGAGAATCATAGCTGGTAAATACATACCCTGGAGTAAGGGCTAATTGGGAAATCAGTTTTCTTTTAACAGTACACAGTGAAACTGAAATATTGAAATGTTTCGTAGGGATATCCATGTATTCCTAGTAATGCCTCTTCCATTATCCAGATTCACAACTGTAACAGTATATTTCTATGCCATCTCTCCGCATCCCTTCATATGTCTTTAGTCATTACCTTCTGTACACCCTCTTAGGCTAAATGGTTTTCTTTCTTTCCTACCTTTCGGCACCCGCCTATGGTTTGGAAGAAGACTATCCAATAAGCATAATGGGTGTACTGTCCTAATCCTAGGAGCACTCGCAACCCGAGAGAAGGTAAAGATAAAAGACACCTGAATAAACCTTATTCTTATTTCTCCTGAACCAAAATCCATCCCCGAACTGGAACAAGTCCCTTCGAGTTCGTATATAACCATACGATGGAATATCCAAATAACTGTGGATCTTCGTAGTGATACGGAGTGTCCTGGAGAAATACAAAGGTGAAGTAGGAGTGGTAATGAAATACTTGGTTTGGTCGTGAATAGCAGTCGCAATTTACTTTGCCCTCCTTCTAATTCCTTTCTTTTGTCTTTACTTAATACCTTCTGTACACCACTCTTAGGCTAATCGGCTTTCTTCATTCCCTACCGTTCGGCACCAGCCTAAGGTTTGGAAGAAGACTATCCAATAGGCGTAACGGGTGTACTGTCCTAATCCAAGGAACACTCGCAACCTGAGAGAAGGTAAAAGGAAAAGACAACTGAATAGTCCTATTCGTTTTCTCCAGAATCGGAAACCATCCTCGAATCTGGAACAAGTTCCTTCGAGTTCGTATATAACCATACGATGGTTTTATCCAATGGAAGTGGGTGTTCGTAATAATACGGGGTGTTCTGGAGAAAAGGGTAAAAGTAGGAGTGGCAATGAGGTATGCAACTCTGACAATCCAAAAGCCAGTGTTTTAAGAAGGTTCGGTTAATTTTGGTCACTGAGTCATAGTCAAGGGTCGAGCCATGGTCGCTGCCAAAGAGAGAGAGAAAAGAAACACTCAACGTGCACTCTAACCTAGATCAGAATGGTTATCACTTTATCTAATCAGGAAACCTCCCACTGTAACGTCAAATTCTTCTCCAAACCTGAAAGAAGAATTAGTCGGGATCACCCGAGGAGTAAACCAACTCATCAGTGGGAATCGGGATCCAACTATCATCGCATGATAACGTGACAGAATCCACTCACATTATCACACTCCAGAAGGTATGCGCATACCTGGCAAGTTTCAGTTTCTTTAGAAACTCCCGATATAATTTTTACCCCATGCTCTTATGATCTTGACGTAGGCCAACATATCATAAGTCACATGTCAAGTTCTACCCGTCATTATCCAGGTTAATTTGAACCTACCCGTACATACCCTTGACGGTGGCCAAAATAGTAGTATGATTGTCCCAAACTAACGCATCTATCTATGCAACAGAAAAGTAACAAGTAGCTACCATACAGTATGCCTTGACGTAGGCCAACATACATAGTATGAATACTAAGTGCTACCTTTCTGAAATGACGGAGGGCTACGAATGGTTTTTGGCGAAAAACCTTTAACGTAATGAACTTGATATCGTTTAAGGAACCGGATAGCTTTTTATAAAAATATAGTGGCGAAAACCTTTGCTAAAGAGGTCACTCCCGGTGAAGGGATCTCGGCTCTTTCCCCGTAGAATGAGGTGCAGGATATTCCAACTGAATACCACGATACAAAGCAAAAGTAATCGACTATAGTGAAGTTATTGCCCTGACGCAAACTTCTGTCCAAGGGGTCACTCCCGGTGAAGGGATCTCGGCCCTTGCCTCGTCGACTGAGGTGTTGGATATTCATAACCGAATACCTCTGTGCAAAAAAAAAGAGAACGCCCTTACAATAACAGCTTTTTGAAAAATTGTTCCAATAACATCAGAAAAGGTTTGTTTAGCTTGCATTGATCCGAATCAATGCAGTCCCATCAATTGATCACACCACAAAGAACGAAAATAATGATGTACGTATATGCCATCCGCATTCGCCACTGGGTCCCGTCATCACCCGTTAGGTTACTTAACTAACGACAGAGCGGGAACAGGACTAGCAAGGATGCAAAACATATACAACATCTACTAGTATATATATCAATATATAATATTCGCTCAAGGCGTGATAAAATGCAACATCACAGAAATGTAATAAGCATTACAGAACAATACAGATATCTGGGATCCCCAGGTTTCATAGAGCCGCTACTGAAATCCGACGTTCCCCTGGTCGTGTGGATAGCCTGTGCAATGAAATCCTAGACCCCTACGGGTGCGGCAAGTTACCCGCCAAAACTTGAAGCGAGGCATCCCCCTTCAGCAACGTGAATGGACCACCCAGCACTTCACGGAATCCGGTAACTTGGGCACCCCTCTTTGGGTCAACCTGTACCCCCTACGAGTGCGGCGAATAGCCCGCCAATTCTAGAGTGAAGCCCCCTCCGTCTCAACACCTTGAGATGCGGGCTCGTTGCCCTCTAGAACCCGGCTATCCGTGCACCCCTCCGCGGGGTAATCCTAGTACAGAAAGTAAAATATACATACAACGGGTACATCGACCTCAGCCCGGTCGTGCCCCAAAAGAATAATATACAAACAGGCAGTAACGGCAGTCCACATGTCGGACGCTCGCCCCGCAATATCAAATGTACATATACAACCAAACTGTACTAACATTGCATCCAGACTATCCACCACGACAAATCCGCAACATCACAGCACAACACAGTACATCAACGTGAATGTCACGTTCGCAAATCCGTCTAAAAGGGCTATAGCAGTTAGACAGGATTAACCAATCAAATGACATTCACGGTCGCAGATATAATGTAAATACTGTGAACTAACATGTTAAAAATTTTCGATTGACTAAATTTTCCGAAGTGGGCCCCAAGCACAACTGTAGTACTATAAATAAATCTGGGCCCAAAAAGAATATACCAGAAACCCTATTTCCATGTCAGAAACCTACTGTAGAAATTTGGTGCAGTTTGGCTACAGTATGGCGATGGATCCGCAGCCAAAACGTGGTTTTGGCCGCTGATCCGCCGCGCTATAGAAATTTCAGCCGACCAAATTTTCACAGAATTCTTATAAAAACCTGCATGTATTTTTGCAATGTACCAAATAATTTTTTTTTAGCACAGCAAAAATTCGACAGAAACCTGGACTTGAAAATGGGGTTTTTGGAAAATCCGTTCGATCGAACTTGTAAACACGTTAGAGCAAGCTAGACTAGGTTGATGGCGTGGCTCTGATACCAATGTAAGTGCACGGCAGCGCCCCGGCCGTCTGAACGAGGCCAAAATGCGGAAACAAAACTTTTCTATAAACTAGAAACCGACGCTACCGCGGACTATAAAACCCGGATCGGACCATTGACCTAATGCTAGCAAACAAGAGAATGGGTAGAAACCTATACCGAGCGATCCGTGTCCTTCGGTCCTCGGCCTCCATCCCGATCTCCTCGCAGAATCTCCGGTCTTCATCTCCTCGTCAGAAAGGGCACCACATCGCTGGGTTCTTTTATGGGCTCCCACCTCTGGACCGAGGCAACTCGGGCACGAAGTTGGCGAGCCGACGTGTCCAAGAATGCTGTAGGCTAAGTGTAGAATGGTTAGTCTCAAGGGGTTATGTGAAGTTGCCATTTGGAAGTGTAGGTGGAGGGATGAACTTTGAAATGGTGCTATGGGATTTTGTGTGAGCAAAAGAGAGTAATTTCTCACACACAAATTTTTGGACAGCCCTCCCTCTAGAATGGCCGGCCATGCATCAATAAAAATGAGAAGAAGAAGAAAAGTCAAGGGGGTGGGGAGCAATAATGCAAACAAGAGAAAAGGGTGATGATGAGGAATAATCATCACCACAAAGTCTCACTCCAAAACCCATCACTCAACCCATCATAGCAAGCAATGATGAACAAAGAAGTCAAATGATGGTTGAACCATCATGAAGCAACAGCTTACAAAAACCACCCTCCACTATGATAATTTGCACATTTGCAAATAAGCCCCTCCACACCAATTTTCAGCCAAAGAAGGAACAAAGGAAAAATGGCCGAAACGGAAAGCAAACTGGCAACTTCAAAAAGTGATCTGGTAATAAACTACAGGAAAACCCCACGACTGTATATACATACCCGCATTTGTATTGCGACCGAATACAAATGCAATGAGACAAAATCTACACTGTACAATACTAGGATCCGGCTTAAACCAAAGCCCGCTAGTATTATTCGTCCGATCATGATCCGTGCAATACCGCACGTATATGATCGAACCCTGCCATATATCCATACGGCCTCTACAGCGTTTCGCCCGAAACTTAAGAAACTGTCTGTGGGGGACTCTAAAGACTCGTCAACACTTTGGCTGTGGATTTAACCACTAGCACGTCAGAGGTATTAGCCATACGTAACGGGCTACCAGGTATTGACCAAAAGGGACGTCGATGAGCGAACTCATCCTGACACCCTACTGAGCCTGTCAGTGACAATATCCGTACAGTCCGGTCCGTTCGTCTATGAGCATCGCATGGCGGGCCTAAGGGTTGGTAAAAGTCAGACCCCCAAAAGCGGTACAAGTCGTGTCGGAGTGTAGTCCAGAACACCCTGAGATACTACTGGAATACCTACCAGTAAATCTCCTGCCTTGGCCAAGGACTTCATGTAATGGCTCTCCTAGACACAGCGCGACCTCACCCCCAATACCGGGAGAGACGAACCCCTGCAGATCCGCTCACTGCCTCCATGTGGCTCGGGACTGTACCCAACTAAAACCTGTTTGCACGACTCCTTTGAGCCGTGGTAGGGTAGTAATCAAAGTACAGTGAGAACTCACACGAGACAAATGACGATCTCAGGTCGATGAACTAACCTGCACACATATCACCAGAGAACTGCTATCTGACGCTAGGTATAATACCAACTAGCATGTTCCCGGTGAGTCCTGTCCGGTGTACTCATAACCCAATGAGCATCTGTATACATCTTAAGTGATCCAACTGACACCAGTGGCTTGTGAGACCGGCCACCGCCCCTCGTCGGGGTCTCGACTGTATACACTAGTCTACTCTGGAGTATCGATGCCATGTCTCGAAACTCCCACGACTAGGGACCTTTTAAGGATGTGCTTATAGACCCCAGCTCCCACGTATATGATCGCCATCATACTGCTGGCAGTCAAGCAAGAATCCTAGGGGCTCTATCAACGTGCAATAGTGATCAGTAATGTCACCTAAAGCAGTACACGATGATAAAGATAAACCAGATAGTATACTATCATCTTGAGTAAGACTGTCCTACCGGTATAGGTCATCCCTCAATCATTGCAATCACGTGCCTGTGATCCAATAATTGACTCTGAGGGCACTATATCCAACATAATTGTTATAATTCTGAGCAGGAAATGGGGGAATATCCGGATTCCCATGCCACCCAATCGAAGAAAGTGTATTTTGATGCATCTTCTTCGGGTGTGTTCATTACCGAGAACTGTTTTTCAGTATCCTCTACGTCTTGGCTATGTGATACCGGATCATGATCCCGCATATGTAACATGTTACATTGGCTACAAATAGGTAGAGAACTGGGAATAGGGTGATATGTCTCTAAGTGTTAGAGAATAATGCAATTGTTGCAGCCAAGTCAGTTGGCAGATATCACCTTGTATTAATACATTGACTCTGAACGAATGTTATTACATACCGAACCTGATATACAAGATTACATCGGTTTCTTTAATGAGTTAAAGAAATATATAATTCTGTATTGGAGGATAATGTTGTGAACATTTTCCTGAATCAAGAGTTGATTCGATCAGGCACGTTATATAATAGCATATACGTTCTAAATCAAACCACAGTTCAAATTACCTAGAACACACACAAGAGGAGCAGTTCAGAAATGAACGAATCCTTCTTGTGGCATTGTAGACTAGGTCATACCAATGCGACACGACCAGCTAAGTTACATAAGGATGAATATGAGAATCAGTTCGAATTTTTCATCTTATGCTACTTGTCGGTCTTGTCTCAAAAGTAAAATGACCTATACTCCGTTTATTGAAAACAAAGAAAGAGTTACTGAACTCTTGGGACAGATACATGATGATGTATACGGTTCTATATCTACAGATGCCAAGGTTGGTTCTTCGTACTTCATTATTTCTATTCACTGATCTTCTCTTAGGATTCGGACATATATTCCTATTGAAACACAAGTCTGAAACTTTTGAGAAATTCAAGGAATATAAGCTTGAAGTTAAGAACCAGACGGGTAGAAGTATTAAAGTCCTACGATGTGATCAAGGAGGAGAATACTTGGGCAGGGAGTCCCTGGATTTTTTAAAAGGAGAATGTGATTCTCCCTCAGCTTACTCCTTCGAGTATACCACAGCACAATGGTGTATCGGGGAGGAGGTATCACGCCCTATGAGATATGGTGCGCTCTATGCTGAGTACTGCTGAGTTACCTGTTTCCTTTTGGGTGTTGTTCACTTGAGAAGCTGCATACTTATTGAATGGGGTTCCAACCAAATCAGTGCCTACCACTCCATATGAGATATGGTGTGGAAAGAGACCATGTCTTAAACGAGTTAAGATATGGGGTTGTCCAGGCAATGTTGAAAAGTAGAATCCGGACAAGCTCGAGGCAAGGTCGGTTCTGTATAAGTTTGTTAGGATATCCTAAACATTTGTGAGGGAATATCTTCTACCACTTTGAGGAGCAAAAAGCATTTTGTTTCTCAGCATGCCACCTTTTAGAAAAAGAATTTCTTATGAAGAAATTTGTGGTCATGAGGTAGAACTGGAAGGAGTTCCAGCTAGACAAACTAACAGCTGATGATTTGGTGAAACCAAAGGATTCAGTAGTCTCCAACGAATCTCAGACTCTCCGCGAATCTGGTAGGGTTCCTCATCCACTTGAGAGATAATATGGGCTTCTCGGTGATAGTGGGAGCGAGGAATGAATCATGGTAGATGATGGCCCAACTAGGTTCAGACAGGCCATCACGAGTGGCGACTCTGTGAAAAGGTTGGATGCTATGCGATCAAAGATGGAATCCATATACAACAACAAAGTATGACTTTGCATGTTGCAGTTGAAGGGGTAAAACCCATTGGAAGCAAATGGATCTTGAGAAGATTCTTGGTGTAGATGGAAAAGTTGAGACTTTCAAAGCTATGCTTAAGTCCATCATGATCAATGCAAGCATCGCGGGGTTGGAACATCTGTTTTGATGTAGTAGTCAAAGAGTTTGACTTCATCAAAATAGTAGATGAACCTTGAATATACAAGAAGGTTGTAGAGAGTAAGGTTGTCTTCCACGTATTGTACGTAGATGACATACTCTTGATAGGAAAGTGTTTCCTATGCTACACTCGGTCAAGCTCCTCTTATCACGAGGATTCTCAATATAAGATCTGGATGATACCTACTACATCTTATGGATTATGATCTATGGTGATAGATCTATGTGGTTGTTGGGAGTGTCCCAAATCCAGGTACATTAACACCATACTAAAGGGGTTTAGTATGGAGGATTCTAAGCGTGGTGGTTCGCCCACTACCTCAGGAATCACTCTCTCCAAAAAGATATCTTCCAAGACTGATTTGGAGAGAGCTCGCATGCAAGGGATATCCTATGCTTCGGCAGTAAGCTCTATCATGTATGCGATGTTATGTACCAGACCAGATGTAGATGACTCACTAGGTATAGTGACCAGGAATCAATCGGATCTTAGGAGAATCACTGGAAAGCTGTGGAGGACATTCTTAAGTACTTGAGAAGCACTAAAAGAAAGTTCTTGGTTCGAGCTTCCAGAGTGATAAGGACGAATGAAAGTCAGTCACAGGCATTGTCTTTACCCTCAGTGGAGGGACGGTATGTTGGAAGAGTTCCAAGCTAAATACCGTGGCATACTAGACGATAAAGGCTGAATACATTGCTACCAACAATGCTACCAAAGAGGTTGTCTGGACATTTATTGTTCATGAGATGAACAAGGTTCCTACCATTGAGCGTCCAATAACTGTTATTGTGACTACAATGGAGTTGTGGTTTTAGCCTAGGAACACCTGTCCCATCATCGATCCAGACATTTTCTGAGGAAAGTACCACCTGATCAGGGAGATAGTTGATCTCCAACAGATCGAGGTCAGGAGAGTTGACACGAAGGATAACACGGCGGATCCACTCACCAAGGCCTACTTCCCAAAATACTATTTGAGAGATTTTGGGATAGTTGAGTATGAGATACTACAACCACTGCTATAACTGTTGAATATAAGATACTGCAACAAATGGCCTTAGTGCAAATGGGAGATTGTTAGTTATATGTATGCCCTAGAGGCCATTACTGTACACGGGATGTATATTGTAGTGGATGATTGGACATATATAAGAAGGACTTTCTTGCTCGACATGATAGTATTCTATCCGATTACACTTTATCTTAACACGTTGACTTGTATAAGTGATGTTGTCTTACTCTCACGTGTTGATAAAGCCCTTAGGATATGTACTTGACTACAAGGACTATGATGGAGATCATACTAGTGGGGCCAAGGGTAGTCTACAAGTACACCCTATAATTGTTCCTAGTCGTGGGAGTATCGAGACAGGGCATCGATACTCCAGAGTAGACTAGCGTATACGCTTCTTGACCCATATGATGGGCGATGGATGACCCCACATTCATTGGTGTTTGACATCAAAGATGGTATACGGGTGCTCAGTGGAGACTGGATACACTGAACGGACTCGCCGAGAACTCCTAGATGGTATTATACCTATCGTCATATAGCAGTTCTCTGGTGACACTGGTACAGGTTAGTTTGTCGACCCGAGATCGCCATAGAGCCTCGTGTGATTCCCACTGTGCTTTGATTTCCACCATACCACGGTCAAGAGATCGTGCAAAAAGGTGGGTTTTGGGTACAGTCCCGAGTCATATGGAGGCAATGAGCGATAGGAGGGGATTCGTCTCTCCCGGTATTGGGAGTTGATGTTGCGCTATGCTCGTTTGGCCATAACATGAAATCCCTAGCTAGGGTTGCTGAGATTTACCGGTAAGTGTTATCAGTAGTTTCTCGAACGGTTATAAACCTTACATCGGCATGACTTATCAGGCTATTGTGGTCTGACGTTTTACCACCCCCAGGCCTTTGATATGCGACATATCTGACGAAGAGACCGGACTGTACGGTAGTGTTGCTGATTGGATTCGCAGAAGTACGAGCAGGCTTGCTTATTGATCTTCTGATCGCTCAATACCCAGGTGGCCGTTACGTTTACCAGACCGCTTGCGGCTTGTGGGTGTTTGATATGATCATCACCTACTGCTGGCGTATTGACGAGTCTTTAGAGTCATACACAGAGGTTTTCTGATTCATGCGAAACGAAGTAGGAGCACATATGTGATATGTGCGGGACCGAGATTAATGTGTGTATGTGATACCTCATTCTATTCTCGTGATATGTGATATCGGTCGGTTATATGTGATGTAGCCGGGTTATCGGATCAAGTGTTGATTCGATAGATTATTACATTAGATATTAGTCGGTTGTATGAGATATAGCCGGATTATTAAATCAAGTGTTGATTTAATAATTTAATGTATAATCATATATTTGATATATTGAATTACATTAACTAATATTAGCACATTTAAACATTTCTTTTTCTCACTTGTGTACACTTAGTATATATGTGATATATATTAATGTACATTATTTTGCGTCATGCTAGATGCCACATGCTATAAGGGTGTATGAGACTCACACCATGCATATAATAATGATAGGGTTTTATTTATTTAAAGTAAAACAAAATGGGTTGGAAATTGTCACATGGTTGAAGCTTGTAGAAGCTTGTAGAACCATTGACCAAGTCCACTCCTTTTGTTTTACTTGAAGATATTTATTAACCCAACCATTATTGTAACCCATGGTTTATTATCTACATGAGTTAGTGTATAACATTAACTCACCCATGGTTGCTATTCTCACCTCATGAGTTCATTTTTTCTCTCATTCTTCACTTAAGCTTCTTCTTCCTTATGAGAGAAAAAGCTTGCTAGCTTTTTCTAAGGTGAGAAAATATTGTAAGAAAAATAAAACTAAAGTGAGCCCATTTCCTACTTCATCATCCTCTACTACTTGTCATTTAGTATAGGGTGTTTGCTTCACTAATTTCACAATTAGTGAAGAGGTAGCATGAGCTTGAGTCTCTTCGACGTAGATCATTTTCAGCCTCAAAGACTTCGAGCAAGCTTGTTCATTACTCCAGGAGAACCCTTTCTAAAGTTCGGGTGTTCATGACTTGCAGCGAAGGGTCTACTACACGGAGCATTAGAAGTGAAGGACCGGTCTACAAAGGTTGTATTTCTCATTCACTTAGGATATTAAGATGTTAATATTGCTTGTTTGTTTAAAACTCTAGTTAAAGATTCTAGATTAGGGTTCTTTAGAACAGCAAAAATTTGAAAACGGCATGGACAATGCCTCTCGAAACCTTGCTGCTGAGCTAGGGAACCCTACACTCGGCTGAAGAAATCTAACCTGATCAAAAGGATGAAGTCCTCGGAAGAGAAAACGCAAGGATCCCGACCTAAAGAAAAGAACGCAGTGCTGACACCATAGGGACGAGGAAATTATGATGAGGTATGGACCACTGTAGAGGATCCCACCTCTATTTATAGCAGCCGGCGTACACATCCAATGGCGCCAATCGTCTTCCGCCAAAACAACACTTTGCATTCGACGGCTATCGGCACTCCACCTGTTGCAAGCG
This sequence comes from Agapanthus africanus, assembly GCA_030015575.1. Lineage (NCBI taxonomy): Eukaryota > Viridiplantae > Streptophyta > Magnoliopsida > Asparagales > Amaryllidaceae > Agapanthus > Agapanthus africanus. The sequence continues at coordinate 820,058,505 of CM057338.1, read as the reverse complement.
CAATGGTTGCATCCTATCGGGCGTGGGAACACCTGCGGCCAGTCTCGTCATCCAACCAGCGCCGGACATGTTGGCTGGCGCTTCAACGAACGTACGCATGAACCGGCGCTTCCTCTTTAATGCGAGATCTCTCCCCTGATCCGCTGACGTCATCAAGGAAATACAACTAGTTGCCCGGGAATACGCACCGACGATATCTTCAAATAAGAGCTTACCCCGGATGACCGGTCAGACTACTCTTGACCCGACCCATGAATGGGTCGGGACGAGAGTAGGGGGCTAATGATGAGGCTAGATACCGGTGTTTCCCCAGATCATGACACGTGGCAGACGACGTGTCCCAGGACTTACGAGAAAGGATCAAGATCGGTACGTTGGAAGCATACCCCGGGCCTTCGACGAGGATGTTCCCGACCTTCGGTGGCCTTCCAGACCACCCCTATAATCACCTTACAAATGACCATCGGCTCGCCTCGGAGCCTTCCCGCACGCTGAGTTCCCTCGGCCCTCCAGCTCGCCTTCGAGCTACCGCATATCCAAGTTTCCTCGACCTCCCGCTCATTCTCGAGCCTCCAGCCGAACTTGGCTTCCTCGGGCGAGCCAAGGCGCCTTCGTCACGGCTCCACGAATCTCGCCAAACGCGAGATATCCACCGCCCATGATCCCGTGTTTCATGCCATCACGATCCCCCATTAACGAGCATATCTCGTCATTAATGGGGAATCCCGCCTATCACGCGGGCGTAACGCCAGGGGAGTAACGGCCGGCATGAATCTCGTGCCCGCCTACTCATGGCTGCCACTATATAAACCCCTCTCTCAGATGACTCAGGTAAGCCAATTTTACCCCAATAGGCCGTTACTCTGCCAAAATACCCCGTCTAACTTGATCGTCGGAAGGTTCTCGGTGGCATAACCACCCCGGGACTTTCTTGCAGGTAGCTCGGCCTCAACCTCATAAAACCCATTGAGATCCGTATGCTTCAGGAGGCAACCCTCCAACTCAATCTCAACCATCCATCAGCGCTCGCAGCAGATCAACGGAAGGTAACATCTGAAGGAGATCCAGAGATCCATCAGTATTCTTGCGTAGTCGGCAACACTCTTTTATTATAAGGTGGCGTACTGTGTATCCTTCGAGTGGTCGAGTTTATCCCCTTAATCGTTTACCTTAATTAAGTAGGTGTTTTTGTATCCTTGAGGGGCTTGATTTTACCCTCGTTTCACATTCTGTCACGTCCTGCTTCACAAAATACGGAATACGAGGGGTGACTAGGCCAGCCATGCTCCTACGATCAGAGAATAATGCCGCCGTAGTCACACTTCGGCTTCTAGCATTATATGGTAGTCAGTAAACAGTACTAGAGTAAATGAAATCATAGTTCACAACTTTATTACATTACAATAAAAGAGTTCGAGATACATTTATTTTGCATAAGAAAATAACTAACCAACGAAATATAATGTGCTTATAGCAAAAAGGGCAGCGCTGATGTTGCGATCTAGACCACCGCGATCTCGAATGGCAGGTCCTGCTCCTTGACTGGGTCCACCTCATCCTCTGAGCATGCACACTCAGGTTGTTAGGGCGATACATATAGCAATAAATATATGATGTACGTACAATATTATTAAACATGAAAGGTGCGATAGGATACATAAACATGAAAAATAATGAATATCATTTGAATATGCATAGCACGATATATGTATCATGTCACTACTTATCAGTCACTAAGTCAATGAAATCAATTGGTGGAAAGTATACTCGTGTTTAACAAGAGTCTCGTGCATGTCCGAGACTATGGCCTACTGTTGTCTGGGATATAACCCTGCAGCAGTGCCGCTAGGCCCACGACCTAATGTATATATATGTATATCACTAATATCGAATGATCATCCTCTAATTCACTGTACCTCGCTAAATACGACTTCAATTCAATCTTTATTTCCCATTCTCTAAGTTATAGTATGCATTCAAGTATTAGATAGGTTGTGCACAAATACGTGTCACTTTCACTTTCAATCACGTCTCCACTTATCAATATCACTTTCGTACTTACCACAACCCAATCACTAACACTTATATACCGACAATACACAACAGTCGCTAGGTCTCAATGTAAACGATAACTATGCAGAAGGTATAAAGCAAGCACAAAAATTAGGTAGAAATGCACTGATACTCACTGAATTATGACACCCAACGCTATATGACTTGCAAAATTTACCATAAATCACACGTATAGAATCGACCAAAACAATATAAAAGGCGTACAAAATAAGCTTAATTATCTAAGCGCTAAAATTATTTTCATGTCAATAGGATTTCAGGTTATGGATTTACCATCATTTTAAATTAGAGATCAATTGCTGGAATTCCAGTTTCAGAACTGGAAGTCTAATTTCATGCACGGTTTACAAGGGATTGCGTTCAGATTAAGGTATTTCCCCAGTTGAATAAAACCTAGTGCTATCTGTTAGGTTTCGAACGCATCAAACGGATTAATAATCTCCTTTCTGTGCTAGAATATATGTCCTTTTTAGTGTGATGGTGAAAGAAATGTCACTGCAGAAACTGCAGAACACGTCGACATTCTAAAATATAAATAAAATACCAAACGACAGTGAAACTGAACGAGACCAGATCCACATGTTAGCTAAATAAATTATATACATGACTATATAGGACTCCACACATTTTCAGTTTTATGTGGGGCCGTCCAGACGCTTAAGTTCAGGTATCCTTGTGGAATGCTGTCCCGGATTGCAGTCCAGAGCCGCATTCCCGGTCAATCCTCGTTACAGTGGCCTATCAGTATTGAAGGGTAAACTATACAGAGTTCTAGCTTATCGAGTCGGCTTCATTAAGAACCCTGGAACATCAGGTTTTGATTTGTATTAAATTTTCAATAATTTTAATAAGGCAATATGCAAGGTAAAATTTCAGTTTTGATGTAATTAGGCGGAGGTACCATTTCATAGTGATGAAGTCAATATTTTTATCTCAAATTCTTACAAGTTATTTATTATCATTAAAGGGATTTATGGGCCATAAATTCCGCCATTTTTAAATGGGGTTTTCTTTAGGGTAGTGTATCGAAAACTTGCAAAATATATATATATATATATATATATATATATATATATATATATATATATATATATATATATCACAATCGATACTTCATTTTCTTTCAACCAAACAAACGGTAATTAATTCTTCTGGGCTCTACACAATAATAACACGCATTATCAACTCGATCATGCTCCAACCATCATAACTACAAGTGTAAATAAAATGCAACGATTATACGATATAATGTAAAAGTGTTCATATTTTAGGTTACTCGTTATGATATAATATGATAGCATGAGTAGCAAGTGAAGAGTTTCATTTGCCTAATGATGGCTCGATAATTGGGATGGCGACGACGAACGATGGCAGCACAGCAACGCGGCACAGAGCAGCAGCACGATCACGGCAATGGCAACAAGCTTGGGCTCAGCTAGCTACGGTGTTCTGGGCTGATGGCTCTAACATTTCAGAAAATATAAAATATTATTTTTGGAATTTAATATTAAAATAGTATATTTCACGAAAACTACCCGATTTGCGAAATTGGGGTTTTCGTAAAATGGTATAAATATATACCAATATTTGGAAATTTATCAGATTAAAATGATTTAATTATTTTAATGATATTTATCAGATTTTTTGTCAAATCCATGTTTTTACAGTTTTTCCGTGTCATGTGCATGTTGGGTTTGTGACTTGTGAGTGTGTGAGAAAGAGAATGAGTTAACAAGAGAAAAGAAAAAAAGAAAAGCGAAGGACATAAAGAGTTGAGTGTGAATGGAATATCAATTAGATGCCATGGTTAAAAATGGAGAGTAAAACAAAATGAGATATTTTGTGAGGGGTGAGAATAAGAGAGAGTGAGGGTAGGAAAGAGAGAGAGGGCTGCCATTATTTCCTCCCATTACTTTTCTTCAACTCCTTCTTCCTCCTCATTTCCCTCCACCTCCATCTTCAAGCATCATCTCCAATCCTTCACCAAAACCCTATACCCCCTTCATTAAAAACATGCTCCACCTCATCCTCTACATTTTGGACCTTGCAAGTTTGGATTTTGGAGACTTTCAGAACCTAGGGTTTTCTTGAGTTGCCAAATGAGGTATATTTTCTTTCATATTAGTTTAGTTTTTAGTTTTCTTGCATTCTAGTGTAGTTTAGAGTTAAAAAAGTGTGGATTTTGATCTTGGAATATTCCCAAGTTGCTGTTGAGGGATAAGTAGAGGTGTACTGAGTGTTTTAAGACTTTAGGGATTGATTTCAAGACCTGGATATGAGATTAGAACCCGAAATATGAACTTAGAATTTTCCCGACGTCGGAATTGTGACAGATTGTGATGGTGTATGAGAATCTGGGATGACCTGGGACCATTATAAATAAAGTTCCCTTGACGGTAATATGAGCAGACAACCTAGAAGCCACACCTGAAACCCTAGCCCCTAATGCATTAATCCAGCCGCAGATTTATTCATTGTGGCCGCAAATTGCGGCCACATTTTGGTGGAATTCCATGATTTTTGGTTGGTGGGTCCCTTAGGTGATATCTAGAGCAATCCTATATGCAAAATTCCCTAGTTTGGCCTAGGATGAAATCTGAGAGTGATTTCCTTCGTTGCTGCATTTGGTATTTGCAATTTATGAACTTGGGTTTTGGTATTGATATTGTATTTGGTTGTTGGGAATTTATACGTCAACAACAAGGATTTGTTTGGTTGTTTTGCACGCGTAAGCTATACGTTCTAACCTATGAACTGTTAGTGTATATGCCCTAGGGGCCATTATTGTATCATACTAGTTTGTATATTACTTAATGGAAGCTTGGGATATTCACATGTATATAACAGTCTTGCTAAACATGGTAGTATGCTACTTGGTTTTTCTATCTTAATATGTGAGTATACGCATTGATAGAGCTCTTAGGATCTTGCTTGACTACCAGCGTTGTGATGGCAGTCACACTAGTGGGGGCTGGGTGGTCTACAAGCACATCCTTATTCAGGTCCCTAGTCGTTGGATTATCGAGACAGGGCATCGATACTCCGGAGTAGACTAGTGTGTACGCTTCTCATCCCAGTTGGGGAGATGGTCTGTCCCACAGCCGTCAGTACGTTGTACTAGAGATAGTATGCAGGTGCTCGTTGGGTTACGGGTACACCGGACAGGACTCACAGGGAACTGTTGGATGGTTTTATACCAGTCGTCAGTGAACAGTTCCCGGGTGACATGAGTACAGCATAGTCCGCAGACTTGACACTGCTGCTTCTCCTCGAGTGTGTCCCACTGTTCTTAGATTGCTACCCTACCACGGCTCAAAGGAGTCATGCAAACAGGTAGCAGTTGGGTGCAGTCCCGAGCACTTGGAGGCAGTGGCGGTTAGACAGGATTCGTCTCTCCCGGTATTGGGGGTTGATATCGCGCTGTGTCAGAGAGCCATTACACAAAGTCCCTGGCTAGGGCAAGCGAGATTTGCTGGTAGGTTCCAGTAGTTTCTCAGGGTGTAATGGGCTTCGCTCCGACACGACTTATACAGCTATTAGGGGACTGACGCTTGCCGCCCCCTAGGCCCGATATGCGATAGTCTTAGACGAACGGATCGGACTGTACGGAGATTGTCACATCAGACTCAGTAGGAGTTCGGATGGGTTTCCTCATCGGCCTTCTTATCGACATCTACCTGGGGACCGTTACGTACAGCTAGTGCCGCTTGCGGTCTGTGGTTAAACCCACTGCCAGCGTAGTAGTCGAGTCTCTAGAGTCCCACGCAGAGAGTTTTCCTACTCCAGGCGAAACGATATAGAGGTCATATGGTTTTACGACAAGGGTTCGGACGCATACGTGTGTTTACGCACGTACGACTTTCGGACAGTTTTTACTAGTCGGCTTTGGTTTAAGCCAGTTACTAGTATCCGGTTATTGGATTTATACAGTCTAAAGTTTTTCCATGTTTTCACGGATAGGAGGGGCGTTCTCGTAATTGCGCGAGAAGCTTCTAGAAGATGGTGACTAAGGAGGTTTAGGTGGCATATACATTGAATGAGATTGGTGAGTCATATGGATGATTCATCCATGTCATTAATACTTCATAATTGCTTAATGACTCATGGAGATGAATCACCACAAGATATTTATCAAGCATGGTTGTAAATCTTTTTCTTTTCTTTTCTTGATAAAATAAAATGCTTGATATATATTATGATAACTCATTTTCTCTTCTCATTATCATGTTCATCTTCTCTCTCCTCAAGCTCTCTCTCTTCAAACCCTAATCCTCCCCTCTCATGTGTTGAGTACAAGGATTAGTTAGACTACTTAATCCATAACCATACTCTATTTCATCTAGGTACTTTGATTAGCACTTAAAGATACCTAGTTGCCTCAAGTTTAGAGGCAAAGCTTGGAGTTAAGCTCTCGTGGTGGATCGTCTACTACTTGGAGAAGGCCGAGGAGGAGGTGGAGTTCGTAAAGACGAAGGACACGGTTCTTTAGGTATAATCCCTTTACATAGTAGTTTAGAACTTCTATGTTTGATGTTAGTTATCGTTTAGCTTCGATTCATGCGGTTAGTCGATGTTTAAGCAAAGAACAAGATCGTTTTTCATATTTCCGCCTCCCCGCAAGTCGTGGGGTGTTGTACATCGACTTACAGTGGTATCAAAGCCTCGCTAAACAATAAATAACTCACTTGCAAAATTGTATGAATTTCGAACGGAAAAAACGAAACCGGAAAACCCCGATATCATGAGTTTCTGTCGATTTTTAAATGAAGTCCAAAAATTTTTCAGGGAGGTTCAGAAAGCTCTAAATGACAGTAGTAGAACACCCAAGAAAATTGGGCCCATGAATCGGCTAAAGCGCCGCGGAACCGCGGCGGATCCCACCGATCTGCCGCGCTTCCGCCGCCGAGTTGCCGATTCATGAACCCAATTTTCCTGTGTTGGTTCTCTGTGATATTTGGTATTTTCTGGAATTTTTTATTTTTGCTCAGGTTTCAGATTTACAGAGAAGTATTGGAGCAAAATTAAATGTGTTTAATCGATCGAAATTATACGGTATTTGCTTGTTGGATTATATTTGTGTTTGTATAATGTGTTCGTAAACCTCCCCTAACTGCTAGTATGTCGGTTGGCAGGGGGTTGCACATTTCTGTAATGGATTTTATCTGTTTGTGTATATGAACTGTGTTGGACTGTTGTGATGTATAGCCGGGGTTATGTGATGGGTTATTATTTAATTCATTTGATGTAAATGTAATTTGTTGTAATATTATTTTGCGGGGCACATCCAGGTTGCGGTTGTAGCCACCGTTGTATTATTTCATTTTACTGTTTTTGCTCCTAGGACAGACCCAAGGTGGGGTGCACAAACTGCTGGGCGGGTAGTTTGCCGTACCCGTTGGGGTCTTGGGTGGGGTAATGGCTATTCATCACAACTGTGTAATCCGTCTTTTGTCGCAGGCTCAAAACAAACACGGATTGCTTGCAAATCCAATAAAGTTCATCTGTGATCTGGAATGCCTATTATTGCGTCTGACGAATGTACAATATCTATATATGATAGCTATTTAGACGTCACTTATGTTTTACACCCGCACTAGCCCAGCCTCCGCTCTGTCGTTAGTTAAGTAACCTAACGGGTGATGACGGGACCCCGTGGCGAATGCGGATGGCATAAGAGGACGTTGTATTTTCGTTGTTTTCTGCAATGATAGGTTAATGATGGGACGCATTATTTATAATGCAAAGAAAATAAACCATAAGTTAATCGTTGGAACAATTTAAAAGAAACCACTCGGTTAATTTTAAAAACAGATATTTTTAAATGCGGAGCTTTAACCACTCCTTTTAAAAGCTATCAGGTTCCTTCGGTTATATCAAGTTCACTACGTTCACGGTTTCGCCAAAACCATTCGTAGCCCTCCGTCATTTCATCTGGGTATTCAGTAGTATTCAAGCTATGTATTTTGACCAACGCCAAGGCATAGTGTTTGGTAGCTGCTGGGTATTCATTTGTTGCATAGATAGATGAGTTAGTTTGGGACAGTCGTATGATCATTTTGGCCAACGTCAAGGATATGTACGGATGGGTTCAAATTAATAAAATAATGATGGGTAGAACTTGACATGTGACTTATGATATTTTGACCAACGCCAAGGTCATAAGAGCATGGGGCAAAAATATATATCGGGAATTTCTAAAGAAACTGAAATTTGCAAAGAGATGCATACTATTTGGAGTTTGATGAATGTTGGTAGGATTCCTTCAACATTATCATACGATGATATTTGGATCCCGATCCTACTGTGAGTATATGCTACTTATCAGGATATTCGTCACTTAACGATCAATGCTATAAACCAAGTAGGTGTCCAGAAAGGTGTCAGCGGGGTTACGCCCCCAGAGAAAAGAGGTTCTTTAATTAAGGAACTTCGCGAAAGCGTTGGAAAACCTCCCTCGAAGTATCGACACTAGCCTGGCTGAACGGTTAAGCAAGAATTGTACAGTGAGAATAAGTCCTGGCTAATTCTTCTTTTATGGTTTGAGAAAGGATTCGAGAAACAGTGGGAGCCATCCAGTTTAGATAAACTAAAAACCACTCTAAACTTGCAAGAGCATCATGCTAAAGAGTTTTCTTCTCTCTCTCCTAATTGCAGCGACCCTGAAAATGACTGGACTTAAGTTACTTTTAGAGAAAAATATACTGACAGGGCCAAACTATAAAGATTGGCTGCGGAATGTCAAAATGGCTTTGACCTATGACAAATTGGGGTATGTCCTCACCGCTACGGCACCTGCTGTCCCTGGTCCCAAATCCAGTAATGCGGATAAGGAAATCCGCAAAACCTGGGATTTCGATTGCGCGAAAGCCAAGTGCATCGTGCTTGCCTCGATGAACAATGAACATCAGAGGAGGCACGAGGATATGGAACTAGATGCCATATTTCTCCATACAAAGGAACTTTATGGAGAGCAATCTCGTATAGCAAGATACGAGACCTCTAAGAACTTGTTTCGAGCGAGGTTGGCTGTCGGGTCATCAGTAGGAGAACATGTCCTAAAGATGATCGGCTATATAGAAGAGCTCGCAGACCTTGGGACGACTTTGGATAATGAGCTCTATACAGACCTTATTCTCCAGTCCCTTCCTCACACCTACGCCCAGTTTATCCTGAACTTCAACATTCAAAGAAAAGAAGTTGAACTTCCGGAACTCCTGAACATGTTAAGGAGTGCAGAGGGCACCTAGCAGAAAGCAAGGGAAACACCCGCTATGTTTGTTAGCGGTGCATCTTCTTCCGGGTCCAAGGCTAGGGCCAAAGGAAGGAAGAAGAAGGCCGCCACCAAACCTAGAGGAGGTGTTAGTAAGGTGGGAGGGAAGGGAAAGAAAAAGTTTGCGGTACCGGTAGTAGGCCAGGATGAGTGCTTCCATTGTCACAGGAAAGGGCACTGGAAAAAGGATTGCAAGGCGTGGAACGCCAAGAACCAGGAAACGAAGCAAGCTGTGGCTTCGACTTCAGGTGTGTTTGTAATTGAGAATTGTCTGTCAATCAACTCTACTTCCTGGGTATTGGATACCGGATCAGGATCTCATATTTGCAATTCATTGCAGGCACTGAGAAACCGTAGAGTGCTGAAGGAAGGTGATATGACCCTAAAGGTTGCTAATGGAGCTAGCGTGGGAGCTGCGTCCGTCGGGGATTATCACCTAGGATTGACAAGTGGACACATTTTGGTTTTACATAACTGTTTTTTTGTACCAAGCTTAACGTGTAATATCATATCAGTTTCCTTGTTATCAAATAAAGGTTATGATTTCACGTTTGTAAGAGATGTTGTTAACATCCACCTTAATCATGGTTTGATTGGGTCCGGTACACTAAATAACGGTATATATGTTTTAAACCAACTCCAAATTTTCAATGTCCAGAACACACTAAAAAGAAAGTCTCCAGATTTAAATAAAGCTTTCTTATGGCATTGTAGACTGGGTCACATCAATGAGAGAAGGTTGACTAAGTTGCATAGAGAAGGATATTTGGACTCGTTCGAATATCAAACTTATGACACTTGTCAATCTTGTCTCAAAGGAAAGATGACAAAGACTCCATTTACTGGACATGGAGTAAGAGCGAGCGAGCTCTTAGGACTCATACACAGCGATGTATGCGGTCCAATGTCTACACATGCAAGAGGTGGTTTTTCCTATTTCATTACTTTCACGGATGATTACTCAAGGTACGGATTCATTTATCTGATAAAACATAAATCCGAGGCTTTTGAGAAATTCCAAGAGTATAAGAATGAAGTAGAAAACCAAACCGGCAAAAGTATCAAGACACTAAGATCTGATCGAGGTGGTGAATACTTGAGTACCGAGTTCCTAGGTTACCTAAAAGAGAAAGGAATTCTCTCTCAGCTTACTCCTCCATACACTCCACAGCATAACGGTGTATCGGAGAGACGGAATCGAACCCTATTGGATATGGTACGATCCTTGATGAGTAATGCTGAGTTACCGCGATCTTTCTGGGGTTATGTGCTAGAATCAGAGGCATATGTTTTGAACATGGTTCCTACCAAGACTGTGCCTACCACGCCATATCAAATGTGGAGTGGGAAGAAACCCTATCTTCAGTATCTGAAAATATGGGGATGTCCAGCTTTTGTTAAAAAGCAGCATGTGGACAAGCTCGAGGCACGATCAGTAAAGTGTCAGTTTGTGGGATATCCAAAGAACTCCAAGGGGTATCTATTCTATTACGCAGAGGAACAAAATGTGTTTGTTTCTCGTAATGCCCATTTTCTAGAATATCAGTTTTTAGAAAAGGAAATAAGTGGGAGCGAAATAGAACTGGAAGAAATTCCAGAACCACAAACTGCTACTGAAAGTTTGGTAGAACCGGTTGTTCAAGAAGAACAGGACATTCCCGCACCCCTCCGCAGGAGTAGTAGGCCGTCTCATCCGCCTGAGAGATACTACGGTTTTCTCATAGATGGGGATAGAGAGGATTGCATCATAGATGATGATGAACCTACTGACTTCCAGCAGGCCATCCAGAGCGGCGACTCGGTACGATGGCTAGATGCAATGCGGACCGAAATGGAGTCCATGTACACCAACAAAGTATGGACTTTGGACTTTGGTCCAGATGGGGTAAAACCCATAGGATGCAAATGGATCTTCAAGAAAAAGATTGGTGTAGATGGACAGGTGGAAACCTATAAAGCTAGACTTGTTGCAAAGGGTTTTCGTCAAAGACCTGGTTTGGACTGTGACGAAACTTTTTCTCCAGTGGCTATGCTCAAATCCATTCGGGTCCTTCTTGCTATTGCTGCCTTCCATGATTATGAAATCTGGCAGATGGACGTAAAGACGGCTTTTCTAAATGGAAATTTAGAAGAGTGCGTCTATATGGATCAGCCAAAGGGTTTCAATCAGAGTGGGAGCAGCGGGAAAGTATGCAAGCTGCTTAAGTCCATTTATGGACTAAAGCAGGCATCGCGGAGTTGGAACATCTGTTTTGATGAGACAGTCAAAGAATATGACTTTATCAAAAATCCAGATGAACCGTGCATATATAGTAAAGTTGTAGCAAGAAGTGTCGTATTCCTCGTCTTGTACGTGGATGACATTCTATTGATAGGAAATGACATTCCTATGCTACAATCTGTCAAAGGATTCTTGTCACACAGGTTCTCCATGAAAGACCTGGGTGATGCCTCTTACATTCTGGGGATCCGGATCTATCGTGATAGATCCAAGAGGATGTTGGGACTTTCGCAGTCCAGGTATATCAACACTGTACTGAAAAGATTCAGTTTGGAAGATTCTAAACGCGGTAATCTACCGGCTTGTCACGGAATCACCCTCTCCAAAGAGATGTCTCCCAAGACTGATTTGGAAAGGGAACGCATGTCTATTATACCCTACGCTTCTGCGGTAGGCTCTATAATGTATGCGATGTTGTGCACCAGACCAGATGTAGCTTACGCACTGAGTGTGGTAAGCCGGTATCAGTCACACCCAGGGGAGAAGCACTGGATAGCAGTAAAGAACATTCTCAAGTACCTGAGAAGGACTAAGGAGATGTTCTTGGTTTACGGCGGAAAAGACCTCAGGTTGGAGGCCTTTGCTGATTCCGGCTTCCAGAGTGATAAGGACGATTCCAAGTCCATGTCGGGTTATGTCTTTACCCTCAATGGAGGGGCGGTGTGCTGGAAGAGCTCCAAGCAGGACACCGTTGCTGACTCGACGATGGAAGCGGAGTATATAGCTGCTTGCGATGCCGCAAAAGAAGCAGTCTGGATGAAGAAGTTCCTAACAGAACTTCAGGTGGTTCCTACCATAGTTGATCCAGTACCTCTGTATTGCGACAACAACGGAGCTATAGCTTTAGCGAAGGAACCAAGGTCCCATCAGAAGTCCAGACACATCTTAAGGCGGTATCACCTGATCAAGGAGATCATTGATCGTCGGGAGATCGAGGTTCGGAGAGTTGCTTCTGAAGAGAACATTGCTGATCCATTCACAAAGGCCCTACCTCAGATTCAGTTCGAGAGGCTACTCGAGATCATCGGTCTTCAATATGCCAGCACATGGCCCTAGTGCAAGTGGGAGATTGTTAGTTTGTATATTACTTAATGGAAGCTTGGGATATTCACATGTATATAACAGTCTTGCTAAACATGGTAGTATGCTACTTGGTTTTTCTATCTTAATATGTGAGTATACGTATTGATAGAGCTCTTAGGATCTTGCTTGACTACCAGCGTTGTGATGGCAGTCATACTAGTGGGGGCTGGGTGGTCTACAAGCACATCCTTATTCAGGTCTCTAGTCGTTGGATTATCGAGACAGGGCATCGATATTCCGGAGTAGACTAGTGTGTACGCTTCTCATCCCAGTTGGGAAGATGGTCTGTCCCACAGCCGTCAGTACGTCGTACTAGAGATAGTATGTAGGTGCTCGTTGGGTTACGGGTACACCGGACAGGACTCACAGGGAACTGTTGGATGGTTTTATACCAGTCATCAGTGAACAGTTCCCAGGTGACATGAGTACAGCATAGTCCGCAGACTTGACACTGCTGCTTCGCCTCGAGTGTGTCCCACTGTTCTTAGATTGCTACCCTACCACGGCTCAAAGGAGTCGTGCAAACAGGTAGCAGTTGGGTGCAGTCCCGAGCACTTGGAGGCAGTGACGGTTAGACAGGATTCATCTCTCCCGGTATTGGGGGTTGATATCGCGCTGTGTCAGAGAGCCATTACGCAAAGTCCCTGGCCAGGGCAAGCGAGATTTGCTGGTAGGTTCCAATAGTTTCTCAGGGTGTAATGGGCTTCGCTCCGACACGACTTATACAGCTATTAGGGGACTGACGCTTGCCGCCCCCTAGGCCCGATATGCGATAGTCTTAGACGAACGGACCGGACTGTACGGAGATTGTCACATCAGACTCAGTAGGAGTTCGGATGGGTTTCCTCATCGGCCTTCTTATCGACATCTACCTGGGGACCGTTACGTACAGCTAGTGCCGCTTGCGGTCTGTTGTTAAACCCACTGCCAGCGTAGTAGTCGAGTCTCTAGAGTCCCACGCAGAGAGTTTCCCTACTCCAGGAGAAACGATATAGAGGTCGTATGGTTTTACGACAAGGGTTCGGACGCATACGTGTGTTTACGCACGTACGACTTTCAGACAGTTTTTACTAGTCGGTTTTAGTTTAAGCCAGTTACTAGTATCCGGTTATTGGATTTATACAGTCTAAAGTTTTTCCATGTTTTCACGGATAGGAGGGGCGTTCTCGTAATTGCGCGAGAAGCTTCTAGAAGATGGTGACTAAGGAGGTTTAGGTGGCATATACATTGAATGAGATTAGTGAGTCATATGGATGATTCATCCATGTCATTAATACTTCATAATTGCTTAATGACTCATGGAGATGAATCACCACAAGATATTTATCAAGCATGGTTGTAAATCTTTTTCTTTTCTTTTCTTGATAAAATAAAATGCTTGATATATATTATGATAACTCATTTTCTCTTCTCATTATCATGTTCATCTTCTCTCTCCTCAAGCTCTCTCTCTTCAAACCCTAATCCTCCCCTCTCATGTGTTGAGTACAAGGATTAGTTAGACTACTTAATCCATAACCATACTCTATTTCATCTAGGTACTTTGATTAGCACTTAAAGATACCTAGTTGCCTCAAGTTTAGAGGCAAAGCTTGGAGTTAAGCTCTCGTGGTGGATCGTCTACTACTTGGAGAAGGCCGAGGAGGAGGTGGAGTTCGTAAAGACGAAGGCCACGGTTCTTTAGGTATAATCCCTTTACATAGTAGTTTAGAACTTCTATGTTTGATGTTAGTTATCGTTTAGCTTCGATTCATGCGGTTAGTCGATGTTTAAGCAAAGAACAAGATCGTTTTTCATATTTCCGCCTCCCCGCAAGTCGTGGGGTGTTGTACATCGACTTACATGAACGCACCGTGTGCCGTATTGGTTTTCCGTACTTGATTTTAATAGCATTGCGACTATGTATTTATTGTAGGTACCTTCGCATGGATTCCGAGGCGACGGAGCATGGCGTCATCGACTTTGGCAAGCAAGGATCAGGTGAGTAGATCTATATATACGGGGAAAGTCAGGTGGATGGCGTATAGCACCCCCGCAAATTATAAATGGAAACCGATTTATAGAATATAGTCGTAGAAACCTAGATTAGAAAACTAGGAATATGGTTTATAAGATAGTTAGAGATAATATTAGTGATTGAATATATATATTGAGGTATGAGATGAAAGCTTTAAGGATATGAAAAGTGAATGTGAATCATGACTTATAAATATGTAGTTGCAAAAGAATACGTTTGAGTTTTAGAGTAGCATGACATTTGATATATAAGGTAGAATGTATATATAAAATTGACTTGATATAAGATGACTTAATGTGATAAAAAGGATATACTATGTGATATGATGACTTGATCGATATGTTGGTATACGGATGCGAGTCGATATGAGATGATTGATATCTTTGCCGGTCCCCTGATATGAGATTGTTATGGATGTGACCTGGGATATAGGTATATAGAGTTATAAAATGTTGTGAATCAGGAGTGATAAGCCGTACGAGACGTTAGGTCCGTACCCTCTTTGTCATATAGGTTGTTAGGATCCCAAATTGTTTACTGACGTCGTACGATGATTTACCGTGCGTGATGAATTTAATTGATGACTGATCCATACCCTTGACTAGAGGATGCTGATTGATAGATTCACCGATTCGGTCATGTTAGATACGTATACCTTATAGCTTTTAGCTACCAATTTACTTTATGCTACGTTCATGCCATTCCCATTGCATTTCATATACCTGTGCTAGTACACCTATACTATTATCGATGATACGTATGTCACACTTACACAGATTGGCCGGCTCACACACTTCATCATCGATAATTGCCATGTCACTACACAGTAGAATTGCTGCATCATGATATGACTCCTTGCATAATTTACTTGCTATAGTTACATATACACCTTTATACGATGTTGCATTTGACCTTGGAGGAATTGGGAACCGCAGGATATATTTTTAAACTGGATTCATTTTAAAAAGCGGTTTTCCCTTGATATGTGCATATTACTGTTCTATGTTGCATGATTTACGGATATGCTTACATTCTATTATATGTCCCATATATCATGCTTTACGATTTTACGCATTGAGATATGCTGCTTTCATGAGATTTCTGGATTTGAGAACCGTGGTTATTTCAAAGGAAAGTATGTATTGTTTTAAAAACCCGGTTCCTCTTGATATGATATTTCAGTGCATCCACCATATGTTTTCTCGGTTCTGAGATTGGCATGTGACACCCGATTCGAGGAGGAGGAACAGTCTGCGGGAGGTATGGTGGACCCGGTGCGGTACCCCGGGGCAAGATGGTCGCAGATGATAGAGTTGAGCCTGGCAGGGGAACACTATCTACCGGTGATAGTATTTGGACTCGGCGGTTATTCAGAGGATACCTACCGGAGCAGTGAGATGGATATGAGGGCCGATCTAAGGATGTGGCGCCTGAGATATGAGGATTTAAGTGTCGATGCTGGACACGGGTTTCATGATGTTTCGAATGTCGGTGTTGGACACTTAGGTTCCATGATTTGGTATGTCATTGTTGGACACACATTCTTTGATATCCTCATATATTTACATGCATATGCTTTTATGATATTTTGTGTGGACGAGCTCCACATGCATACAGGCATTGATTATATTGTTGGCACATATATACATACGGTCACCCTAAATGTCATAGTATTACCTTTATGATATAGTTGACCTAGGAATCGTTGTTTATTCGATTTCTACATGTTGATGTTTTCTACTCACGAGTTGGCAACTCACCCCCGTTGTGCCACAGTTCTTGTAGGTTGATCACATGGATCAGTAGCGGCATCGCTGACACACAGCTTGCTTTCGGGTGTTTTGCTTTGGTAGGTGGTACATGTTGGATCGTACCCCTCTTGTATTTATTATTTCCTGTTGTATCTAGTCAACTCCATCAATAAAAACTAGTATTTGTATAAATAGTAAGACTTAGTGAGACTTGTAGTTGCGAGATTGAGCGATGGGTTTTATGTTCGCTTATTGGGTTGATGCCTTGCTTTATTCATTATCTTTTGTGTTGATCTCCACCGTTGGGCGTCGTATACTTGTTTTATTACTTGCGTGGTTGTGAATCCTCCGATTGGCGAAGAGCTAGCTCCCGCTTGGGGATGCCTTTTATATTATCATGTATTTGTGGTTTTGGATCAAAATATACAAAGGAGGTGCTGCCCAAATTTTTAAAAGACGAAACATATTTTTCAACTAGTAAGATAAACTTGAATTTTTCATGTTCCATTTTCTATGCATTTAAGAAAACATTTTACTTCATTATACCTTATTTCAAAACTTCACCTCTTTTATTTCTTTAAAAGGTTTAGATTTCTGGGTTTCGACTTACTTGAATTAGATGGGGTCCTATAGACTTCATATGATTCAAGTACTAGTCACGAGCTAAATTTTGGGTTGTGACAATGGCGTTGGCTGGAGCTTGGTCGAACTCCGTGACGAAGGTGGTGGTGACGTCAGGGAGAAGGCAAGCAGCTCAGGGACGGTGGCTCTACAGCGAGTCGAGAGTGGAGTGGAGGATGGGTTCAACGGAGATGATGGCAGAGGTTGCGGTAGTGCTCAGGTGGTCGCAGTTGGGGAGAGGAGATCGGTGGAGGTGATGAGGAGGTGTTGCTGGTGGCCGTCGGTGATGAGGGTGGCCGAAGGAGAATAGGGTCGGTGGTGCGCGGTAGGGAGTCATGGAGTCAATGGAGGTTGTCGCGCTGCTGTGGGGGAGCTTCAGTGGATGGAGTTGGGTCGGTTTGGGAGCTCGAAAGAGTCGGTGGTCACTTATGGTGGGTCGTCGGCGAGGTGGAGCTTGGTGCTTGGAGATAGTGGAGTCGAGTTTGAGAAAGAAAGAATGAGAGAGAAAACGAGCAAGATGGGATAAAAGTGAGAGGGGCTCGGTTGGAGGAGATCAACGTTGAGGAGATCGTGGGGGTCGACGCGCAGATCACGCGACCGTTGGTGACGAGGTGGCAAGGGTCTCGCGGTGTGGGTGAACGGGTCTCGCGGCGAAGACGAGAGAGGAGGGGAGCCGTTGGAGGAAGAGGATTTGTGGAGGGGATCGCGTGGAGTTGGCGAGCGGGGGTGGCGTTGACGAGGGCTGGGTCATGGGAGAGCATGAGAAGAGGGGGGCCGTTGGGTTTGTGGCGGGAAAAAGAAGGAGAAGAAGAAGAAGCGGGCGTAGGTGAGTCGGGTCGGGTTGGGTGTTAGGTCGGGTTTGGGTAGTTTAGGGTTTAGATTAGGAAATTAAAATAATAATTAAAATAATAAAAATATATAAAAAGTACAAAATACTAAGAAAAATTCTGGAAAAATACGGAAAATATATACATGGAATTGGGGATTTACATCATACCCACCTTACAAAAATTCCGTCCTCCAAATTAAATAACAAAAACAACGGAGCAACAACACTACTCAAACAGGTGCGGAAAATATAGACGGATGTCCTCCTCGCGTTCCCAGGTAGACTCTCCTGGAGAATGACCACCCCAGGAAACTTGAACCAATGGAATGCCTTTGTTCTTTAGCAATTTTTCTTGACGATCGAGAATGGTGGTAGGCTGCTCCTCGTAAGACAGATCGGTGCCCAATGGTAACTCTGAATAGTCCAGGACATGGCTGTCATCCCGAATGTAGCGTCTTAACTGATAAACATGGAAAGTATTGTGCACACTAGCTAGCGATGGAGGCAAGGCAAGCCGATAAGCCACCTCTCCTACTCGCTCTAGCACCTCAAAAGGTCCGATGAATCGGGGACTGAGTTTCCCACGACTACCAAACCTGATCACTCCCCGAGTGGGCGATACCTTCAGAAATATGTGGTCACCAATACCAAACTCTAACGACCTTCTTCCGGTATCTGCCCAACTCTTTTGTTGGTCCTGAGCCGCCTTGATCCGTTGCCTGATCGTATGAACCTTGCTCACTGTCTGCATTATGAGCTCAAGGCCCAATAACCTTCGTTCACCCACGTCATCCCAACAAAGGGGGGACCGACACTTCCGTCCATACAGAGCCTCGAACGGTGCCATCTGGATGCTACCTTGGTAGCTGTTGTTATACGAGAACTCTACCAGATGGAGGTGATCCTCCCAAGAACCTTGAAAATCAAGCATGCATGCCCTTAGCATATCTTCGAGTGTCTGGATAGTACGCTCAGATTGTCCATCCGTCTGCGAATGATAGGTCATGCTGAACTTGAGACGCGTGCCCAAACTCTCCTGCAGGCTCTTCCAGAAATGGGAAATGAACCTGGTGTCTTGATCAGACACGATACTGACGGGCACCCCGTACAGTCTCACAATCTCCTGCATATACTTCTCTTCAAGCGACTCCATCGATTGTCCGACTCGGACAGGTATGAAATGTGCTGCCTTCGTGAGACGATCAACAACAACCCAGATAGCATTGTTTCCCCTTGGACTTCGAGGTAGTGTCGTCACGAAATCCATGGTGATGTGCTCCCATTTCCAGTCTGGTACTGGAAGCAGTTGCAACAACACAGCGATTCTCTGTCACAACCCGATAATTTGGCCCGTGACCGGCACTTAGCCACGTAACGTCTACAGGTGTAACGCGACTAAGTAAGCCGAAACCCAGAAATCAAAACCATTAAATATAGAGTGTTTAAAACATTTTTGTAAAAACAGTTATAAATGTCTAAGAAACTTTAATTAATTTAGTAGAAATCCTTTTTAAGTTCAAGAGTTATATTTTAATAATTTTGGCAACATTTTCTTTATAAACATTTGTCCCGCAAGTCGGGTAAAGGCAAGGTGTAGTAGAAATAACATGTGAAATGAATAGAGCATCACCATATGATATACGACGCCGTAGCGAAGAATGAGCAGTAAAGCAAAGACAAATATCATAAAAGATAAGACTGCATAAATAAAGTCGGCTCACAGCGAGCTCGACACCAGAGTACAAAATAACATACATCGCCCTCACAACTGTCTCTAAGTCAATACATGAAGGTAGATGGAGAATACTAGATACATCAATATACAACTGAAAGGTAAACAGATACCGTACAAAACCCACCTAATAGCAAAAGGGCTAACACGCCTCAGTAATGGTATCTGTGTCAAAAGATGCGGTAAACAGCCAGCCGCGACTACTCCAAAAGGCAACCTGCAAGCACTGTGGCACAACGGGGGTGAGTTACCAACTCGTGAATAGTAGATAACATATAAAGGTAATCGCGAGTTTGCACGTGCTGCGATACTCTAACCTATGCCAACGAATAAACATCTATATGATCAACTGGATGCTCAATATCATGCAACAAGTGCTATCTAATAATCATCTCTATGTGATGAGCAAGATATGTGAATATCAGGCATGGCGATGCAATCTAACAACCCTATATATGATGAGCAGGGTACGCAATAATATGCAAGCATGTGTACTCTATCAGGTATGCTAGCTACAGGATGAGATGTCAAGTACTGAATGCTGAGTATGGAAAGGAATAATATTTACACGGAATATCAACGTGGAAAAATAACTGGTGTCTATCAATACACCAAAACCCAGTACAACTCAAGCATCGTCATCCGCATCGATCCTCAAATCCTGTAATCTCATAAAATCGGGAGTGCCCATCACCGGCACTCAAAATATCATAAAATCAGCCGTGTCCAGCATTGACACGCAAATCCTCCAATATGGGGCGTCCGTCCATCGGACGTGCCCACGGGCTCCGTCTGCGGAATCGGCCCTCGGCCCCGGCAGTACGCGTCGTCCCGTATCCATCCATCGACTCTGGTCAGTATCCTCCGGATCACCGCCAGGTCCAACCAATCACCGGTAGGTAGTAGTCCCTCCGCCGGGCTCACCGTCTAACAATACGAGTCTTCTCGCCCCGGGGTACCGTACCGAGTCCACCATATACCCGCAATAGGTGCCTACCTCTCCTCGAATCGGGTATGCTCACACAAGCTCTCTGGAACCGAGAAAACTCATGGTGGACGCACTAAAATATCATATCAAAGGAAACTGGGTTTTTAAACAGTGCGTGTTTTTCTTAAAATGGTACTCCGGTTCCCAAATCCAGAAATCACATAAATCAAATCCAATGCGTAAATCCATGCAATATGTCGTCTGACACTGGGAGTAAAAGAAAGGGAGAACCGCTCTTTAAAAGATCCCGTTTTGAAAATACTGCTTGCGGTCCCTTAGTTTCAAATCAAGTCGATATCATCCATGTATGTAACATATGAATATGGGTATAGGTATGGATGTGCGAATGGATAAGTACGCAAAATGAATATAGCAATGTACATGTGAGCTAATGTAGACATATGAAGTATATGTGCCCAAGTATGAACATATGTGATGTATATGGCACCAGTATAGATATGTGATGTATATATGCCCAAGTATGAATGTATGTGATGTATGTGGCACAAGTATGGATATGTGATGTATATGTGCCCAAGTATGAATATATGTGATGTATGTGGCATAAGTATGGATATGTGATGTATATGTGCCCAAGTATGAATATATGTGATGTATATGATATGAATATACATGTGATAGTATGCGGCAAATCATGACAACGTCAAATAAGCAGAATCAATATGATATGCGGTTTATAGCAATCCTATAATGTGAGTGTCATGACAATCACTAACGGTGTGAGTATAGCATATAAATCGTGCTCGTGCAACTTGGACCGTTAGTGACAGTGCAGTGTTCTATACTACCAGTATATCTATATGGACACTCATGACCACAAATCCTATTACGCCCTGACGGTTAACGCCATACGGGCGATTTCCCCGTAGATGTTAAATCTACTCACCTGGTCGCGTGCTAAGTATAGCCGACCACCCGCTTCCCTTTCCTGGCGACGTCTGACGTACCCGCCTGTGAACCTGGAATTTACACAAAGAATCCAATTATATAAGCAAGAATCTCGCAAAACGCGATATCGAAACAAAACGAGAAACTCGCGTCGCGAATCAACGCGCGTGTGTGCGATACGCTGAAACGTGTTTGCACGCGTCTACGACTCAGCCCGACACGCCGCGATACGATGAATCACAAAACCCACTCGCGTATCGCGCGTATCGCGCAAACTAAAAACACCAGAAAACGATATATCGTCCCAGATTCTACCCAGGTTAACATATTACAAAACTATATATACCATGGACCTACAAAATATAGCAGATACCCAACCAAAAAAAAACTTAGATCCTATCTCCCTGCTCTGGCCGCAATTTGCGGCCAGAATGATTTTTCCGACGTCCTAAAGTTTGGCTGGTGGGGTCGGGCTCTGGTGGTAGGGTCAGGGTGTCACTAGTATGCTATGGTCCACTCAATTTTATTCTGGACTTACTGGGGTAACAGCAGATTTTAAAATGCTAAGATTTTGCTTAAAAACGTCAAATTTTGCACAATTTGAAAACTTAGGGTACTTTTGTGCAATCTGCGGTTTACCTAGGTTCACAAGGCCCTAACAACACTTAATTAACTTAGTCTAGCCAAAACTAACCTTACTTAAGCAAAGTTTACACTAAACACCACAAATATCACTAAAAACACACAATCTAGCACTAACAACCACCAATTTACACTAATTAAGCTAAACCGACACACAAGTCTAGCATACAAGCAAGTGGAGCTCAGAGGTTATACCTCACTTGACCCTATGAGGCTGGGTCAGGGGAAGAAGAGAAGAAGAAGAAGCTGCTACTGCTGTTGCTGCTCCAGATGCTGTTGCTGTTGCTGTTGTTACTGCTACTGCTGATGCTGATGCTTGTTGTTGCTGTTGATGTTGTTATTGTTGCTGATGGTGTTGTTGATGGTGTTAGTGCTGGGGTTGCTGGTGTAAGTCCACGGTAGCGCCCCGGCCGTCTAACAGACGCCAAATACGGAACAAAAACTTTTAATGAAACTGGCGCTATCGTGTACCGTAACCCGGATCTGCCATTAAAGCTAAACTAACAAACTACAAAAGGGTAGAAACGTTATACCGAATGATCCGAGTCCTTCGGTCTTTAACCATCATCCCACGCTTGTTGCGGCTGCTCCGATCTCCTGAATCTCCAATCTTGTCGTCCAGGTGGCACCACGTCGACGGATCTTTAAACGGGCTCCCGCCTCTGAACCGAGGCAACTCGTCGTCAAGTTTGCCAAAAGAAACGACCAAGATGAAGTAGAGAATGAGTAGAACACTTTGTCTCGTTACGTCCAAGGTCACGGACGAACGGTTATGGAAGTTGCCTTTTGGATCGGGTGAAATGAGAAAGAGGCTGTCTATTTTTCGTAAACCCGAATCTATCATAATCTTTTTCTAGTGAACAACAACCATCTTTTTGAGTTAGAGAGAGAGGGGGAAGGGGCCGGCCATTTATAAGAGGTGGGAGGGTGAGTGTAGGAGCTAGGAGAGTGACCACAAGAGAAAATATCTAGTGTGAACACAAATAAATATCTAGTGTGAACACAAATAAATATCTAGTGTGAACACACAGTGTGAACACAAAGAAAGCAACCAATGAAACAATAACACCTCACCGCTTCTAGAACTTTCTAGAAGCATCCACACTCTTCCAAAGAAAAGATAAATCCGTTTTTAACCGAATGTTAAAAGACGGCTGATAGAAAACTGGAAACTGGCAATTTCCAAAAGTGATCCTGAAACGAATTTCAGGATAACCCCGTATCAGTATAAACATACCCGCATTTGTATTACGACCGAATACAAATACAACTGAGACAAAGATATTATATCTACACAGTATAATACTGGGTTCCGGCTTAAACCAAAGCCTACCAGTATTATCTGCCCGGAAAACGACACGTGCGAAAACGCACGTGCTTTTTCCGAACCTTGCCATAACACCATACGGCCTCTACAACGTTTCGCCCGAACTTGGAAAAGTGTCTGTGGGGGACTCTAATGACTCATCAACACATTGGCACTGGGTATAACCCCTAGCACGTCAGAGGTACTAGCTGCACGTAACGTTTTGCCTATGTATTGATTGGAAGGGAAGCTGACGAGCGAACTCATCTATTAACCCTACTGAGCCTGACAGTGACAATGTATATACAGTCCGGTCCATTAGTCTAAAGAGTATCGCATATCGAGTCTAGGGGGTGGATAAAGTCAGACCCCTAATAACGCGATAAATCGTGTCGGCATGAAGCCCATCACCACCTGAGAAACCACTGATCCAAATCAGTAATTCTCCACTACCTCGGCCGAGGATTCCTAGTGATGGCCACCCGTGCACTGCGCGACATCAACCCCCAATACCGGGAGAGACGAATCCCCGAGATCCGCTCACTTGCCTCCAATGTGGCTCGGGACTGTACCCAACTAAAACCTGTTTGCACAACTCCTTTGAGCGTGGTAGGGTAGTAATCTAAGCACAGTGGGAACTCACATGAGACAAACGACGATCTCAGGTCGATGAACTAACCTGTACACATGTCACCAGGGAATTGCTATCTGACGATATGTATAATACCAACTAGCAGATTCCCGGCGAGTCCTGTCCGGTGTACTCATAACTCAATGAGCACCTGTATACATCTTAGGTGATCCAACTGACACCAGTGGCTTGTGAGACCGGCCACCGCCCCTCGTCGGGGTCTCGACTGTATACACTAGTCTACTCTGGAGTATCGATGTCCTGTCTCGAAACTCCCACGACTAGGGACACTTTAAGGATGTGCTTACAGACCCCAGCTCCCACGTATATGATCGCCATCATACTGCTGGTAGTCAAGCAAGAATCCTATGGGCTCTATCAATCATGCAATAGCGAACAAAAGCATGTATACGATGATAAAGACAAACCAGATAGCATACTATCATCTCGAGCAAGACTGTCATATCGGTATAGGTCCTTCCTCAATCATTGCAATCACGTACCTACGATCCAATAATTGACTTTGAGGGCACTATCTCCAACAATCTCCCACTTGCACTCAAGGCTAATTATTGCGATGTCGCATACTCACAGCCCGTGTGATACCGAACATCCAACTTCTCTACTAATCAGTTTCACAAAGCTAGTTTGTAAAACTCTTGTGTTCGAGAAATAGCCTCAGTGAGTGGATCCGTCCTAATGTTTCTTTCTATGTCTCTCTCAATCTCAAGTTCGCGGAGAAAGCCATCTCCCGAATTGAGCAATACCTGTCTTAGAATATGTCTGGATATCTGATGGGACCTAGTTCATAAATGAACTCCAAATCCAAACTTCTTAGACTGTATCGATAACTGAACCTAATCAGTATCCAGCACCATGCCTCCCACAGTATCCTCTTGGACCACCTATCCAAAATACTGTCCCTCGTCAAAGGGAAAACTATAACTATGACAATCACTCTGTCATCCATGTCACCTTTGAAGCCTGGAATGATAACCGTCTCCCGAAGGAGGCTGCCGTCATCAAATCCGTAGAACATGCACTTATGTTCTAAATCTGCTTCCTTATGTTTCTTCAGGATTGGATTAATATAAACTTATCGCATCAAGTGCAAAAACAATATCTGGTGTGGTACTTGATATCTCATGATTGACTCAATTGCCTAAGCAAGTGATCTGCCAATCATGCACATCCCTCTCTTCTTTAGTCTCTAAGACACCTTTAGAGAGGGTGACTCCATCACCTGCAGGTACACCACCATGCCAGGAGTCATCTATTCTAAAATACTATTAGAATACTGTCAAAGTACCCATATTGGGAAACTACCCAAATCTAGATCTAAAGCCATAGATCTAGTAACCAGAATGTCAGATATTATATCCATATCCTTTCTGGAGAAACAACTGTGTGACGACCAAAGTACAACCGATCGTAGTATAGGAATTTTACTTCCTACTCTGTGTATGTCATCCAAATACCAGGACATCACACCCTACTACCTTCTTAAAAAGATCCATCCCCTATTCTGATGAAGTCAAACCTATGACTGTTACATCAAAATTAGATGATCTTATCTCCGCTATATTTGCTCAAGTCTATAAATAGACATAAGCTACTTGCCCACTATGCTTCCGCTGCTCCCACTGATTATGACAACCCTCTGGCAGAATAATATCTACGTACACTTCTAAAGCTAGTTTAGAACGACGTTATACTTATCCTCTTGCCGGGTCTCATAGTCTGGAACAACAGTAGTGTCAGGTCTGGGTAAACAAGAACCTCCCTGTCACTGTCCTTGAGGCTACCGGAGTACCTCTCGGGTGTCTGAGGTTACCCACCATATCTGCGGAGTGGCTATTGGAATGTCAAACCTGATTGAATATATAGGTCCTATTAAATTTTCCGTAATCGTTTGCGATTCTGGAATCACTTCCAGTTCTACCATACTCCCACTACTGTTTTCTGAAAAAAAAAAACCATTTTACTAAAACTGTGGCGAGTCAAGAACAATATCACTATTGATCTTCCAGATGGTAGAAATGTCAACCTTCGTCAAAGCCAGGGTCAACCCACAAACTGCCATTACAGAAACGTGCCTTGAGTTATCCAGTGTCTGGTTTTAAGCATAAGCTGGACAACTCCCCTTACCTTAACATCGTTAAGATATGAACCATTCTATATCTAATATAGAAACAGAGGCACTAATTTAATTTGAACCAGATTCAAATCATGCAGCTGTCTCTAGTGCATAACAACTTAATGGAAAAAGGCTGATCAGCATTACTCAACTTAGGAATCCATCCAATTATGAGTAACCTGAAAGAGAAACAAGTTTCTCAAAACCATTACTTTTAACTGAATACCAATCACAAGTATCTACATCTTCGATCTCTTTGAAGAATCCCGATACTTGCGACAATTGGTTCTCTACTTTATTCTTATACCCACAACTTCCCAAAACTTAGACATTGTATTTCTATGGAACACTTGTCTAAAAACTAGAGAAGTCATAAGTAAACAGAACATAGTACGAGGACCTACCCCTTTGTCCTGACGGACACTAGACAACATACAATACTCTGTATAAGTCCGCTGAGTTTGAATAACTCAAAACCTGTGCATCGTAGGTTGAAAACTGTACCCAAGTGATTTCCTCAAATATCACCAATTACAACGAATTCCGATATAATGAGGATGATCACCTAATTCCCAATAACTTACTCCCACTCATTATCTGTAAAACTGTATAGATATGAGAATGAAACCTGGTAAATCCATACCCTGGAGTATGTAATCGAGAAATCAGTTTACAATTAACAATGCATAGTGAAACTGAAATATTAAAATGTCTCGTAGGGGTATCCTGGTATTCCTAGTAATGCCTCTTCCATAATCCTATTCATGACTGTAACCGTATATTTCTTTGTCATCTCTCCAAATCCCTTTATTTGTCTTTAGTCGTTACCTTCTGTACACCATCGTTAGGCTAAATGGTTTTCTTCCTTCCCTACCGTTCGACACCAGTCTATGGTTTGGAAGAAGACTATCCAGTAAGCATAATAGGTGTACTCTCCTAATCCTAGGAGTACTCGTAACTTGAGAGAAGGTGATGATAAAAGACAACTGAATAAAACCTTATTCTATTTCTCCCGAACTGGGGAAAAAGCAAAGGTGAAATCGGAGTAGCGATGAAGTACGCGGTTTGGTCGTGAATGATAACAGTTGCAATTTACTTTGCCCTCTTTCCAATCCCTTTATTTTGTCTTTAGTTATTACCTTCTGTACACCCTACTTAAGCTAATTGGTTTTCTTCATTCCCTACCTTTCGGCACCAGCCTATGGTTTGGAATAAGACTATCCAATAAGCGTAATAGGTGTACTCTCCTAAAACTGAGGAGCCCTCGCAACCTGAGAGAAGGTGATAATAAAAGACAACTGAATAAACCAATTCAATTTCTCCTGAACCTGGATCCATCCTCGAAGAAGTCCCTTCGAGTTCGTATATAACCATACGATGGATCTATCCAATGGAAGTGGATGTCCGTAGTAATACGGGGTGTTCTGAGAAATACAAAGGGTAAAAGAAGGAGCGGCAATGACTTATGCAACTCGGACAATCCAAAAGCCAGTATTTTAAGAAGATTCGGTCAACTTGGTCACTGAGTCATAGTCTAGGGTCGGTCAAAGGTCGCTGCCAAAGAGAGAGAGAAAAGAAACACTCTGCGTGCACTCTAACCTAGATCAGAATGGTTATCAATTTATCTAATCAGGAAACCTCCCACTGTTATCTCAAATTCTCCTCCAAACCAGAAAGAAGAATTAGTCGGGATCACCCGAAGAGTAAACTAACTAATCAGTGGGAATCGGGATCCAACTATCATCGCATGATAACTTGATGGAAGCCACTCAAGTTATCACACTCCAGAAGGTATGCGCATTCCTGGCAAGTTTCCTCTATGTTTGAAACTCCCGATGTGATTTTTGCCCCATGCTCTTATGACCTTGACGAAAGCCAACAAATCATAAGTCACATGTCAAGTTCTGCCCGTCATTGTCCAGGTTAATTTGAACCCACCCGTACATACCCTTGACGAAAGCCAACAAGGTAATACGACTGTCCCAAACCAACACATCTATCTATGCTACAAATGAATACCCCAGCAGCTACCAAGCACTATGCCTTGGCGAAAGTCAACAAACATAGCTTGAATACTACTGACCATCCATAAGATACGACGGAGGGCTACGACTGGTTTTTGGCGAAAAACCTTTAACGTAATGAACTTGATCTCGTTGAAGGAACGTGATAGCTTTTTATAAAATATAGTGACGAAAACGTTTTGCTAAGGAGGTCACTCCCGGTGAAGGGATCTCGGCTCTTTCCTCGTGGAATGAGGTGCAGGATATTCCAACTGAATACCGCGATGCAAAGCAACTTGTAATCGACTATATTAAAGTTACTACCCTGACGTAAATTTCTGCCCAAGGGGTCATTCCCGGTGAAGGGATCTCGGCCCTTGCCTCGTGGAATGAGGTGCGGGATATTCTAACTGAATATCACTATGCAAAACAAAAGGAAACATCTTTGTAATAACACCTTTTTAAAATTTATTCCAACAACATCAAATATAGGTTTGTTTTATCCTTGCATTGATTAGAATCAATGCAGTCCCATCAATCAATCACACCAGAAAAGAACGAAAATATAATGTACGTATATGCCATCCGCATTCGCCACTGGGTCCCGTCATCACCCGTTAGGTTACTTAACTAACGACAGAGCGGGGCCTGGACTAGCGCGGGTGTAAAACATATACAACATCTAATAGTATATATACCAATATACAATAATCGCTGCAGGCGTGATAATATGCAACATTACAGAAAAGTAATAAGCATCATAGAACAATACAGATAATCTGGGATCCCCGGGTTTCACAGAGCCGCTGCTGAAACCTGACGTTCCCCTGGTCGTGTGGATAGCCTGTGCAATGAAACCTAGACCCCTACGGGTGCGGCAAGTTACCCGCCAAAACCTGAAGCGAGGTAGTCCCCACAACATAATGAATGGAACACCCGGCACTTCACGGAATCCGGTAAATTGAGCACCCCTCCTTGGGCCAACCTGTACCCCTTACGAGTGCGGCGAATAGTCTGCCAATTCTAGAGTGAGGTCCCTTTGCCTCTCAATGCCATGAGATACGGACCCGTTGCCCTTCAAAACCCGGCTATCCGTGCACTCCTTCGCGGGATAAACCTAGTACAGAATTAAAAATAGTACAACAGGTACATCGACCGCAACCCGGTCGTGCCCTAAAAGAATATTATACAAACAAGCAGTGACGGCAGTCCACATGTTGGACGCTCGCCCCGCAATATCAAATGTACAAATAAATCCAAACTGCACTATCATTGCACCCTGCTATCCACCACGACATATCCGCAACAATACAGCACAACACAGAATATCAACGCGAATGTCACGTTCGCAAACCCGTCTAAAAGAACTATAGCAATCAGACGCGGTTTACCGATCAAATGACATTCCCGGTCGGAGATATAATGTAAATACTGTAAACTAACATATTTAAAATTTCAATCGACTAAATTTCCCGAAGTGGGCCCCACGAACAACTGCTGTACAGTAACAAAATCTGGGCCCAAAAAATATATACCAAAAACCCCAATTTCCAATAAAAAAGCCACTGTGCAAATTTGGTGCACTGATCTCACAGAATGGCCGCGGAAGCGCGGTCAAACCCTAGGTTTGACCGCGATTCCGCGGCGGTCTTGTGAGATCATGTGACCAAATTTTGACGGTGAGCTTAGAAATCCCTGCTGAATTTTCTGTGATATGTAGAATTATTTTTAGACACTGTTTAAAATTAACAGAAACTCAGTGGCCTGAAAAATGTAGTTTTGCGAAATCCGTTCGATCGATCTTTTAAACGTGTTAGCATAAGTTAGTATAGCTTAATGGTGAGGCTTTGATACCACTGTAAGTCCACGGTAGCGCCCCGGTCGTCTAACAGACGCCAAATGCGGAACAAAAACTTTTAATGAAACTGGCGCTATCGTGTCCCGTAACCCGGATCTTCCATTAAAGCTAAACTAACAAACTACAAAGGGGTAGAAACGTTATACCGAATGATCCGAGTCCTTCGGTCTTTAACCATCATCCCACGCTTGTTGTGGCTGCTCCGATCTCCTGAATCTCCAATCTTGTCGTCCAGGTGGCACCACGTCGACGGATCTTTAAACGGGCTCCCGCCTCTGAACCGAGGCAACTCGATCTTCAAGTTTGCCAAAAGAGACGACCAAAATGAAGTAGAGAATGAGTAGAACACTTTGTCTCGTTACGTCCAAGGTCACGGACGAACGGTTATGGAAGTTGCCTTTTGGATCGGGTGAAATGAGAAAGAGGCTGTCTATTTTTCGTGAACCCGAATCTATCATAATCTTTTTCTAGTGAACAACAACCATCTTTTTGAGTTAGAGAGAGAGGGGGAAGGGGCCGGCCATTTATAGGAGGTGGGGGGTGAGTGTAGGAGCTAGGAGAGTGACCACAAGAGAAAATATCTAGTGTGAACACAAATAAATATCTAGTGTGAACACAAATAAATATCTAGCGTGAACACACAGTGTGAACACAAAGAAAGCAACCAATGAAACAATAATACCTCACCGCTTCTAGAACTTTCTAGAAGCATCCACACTCTTCCAAAGAAAAGATAAATCCGTCTTTAACCGAATGTTAAAAGACGGCTGATAGAAAACTGGAAACTGGCAAATTCCAAAAGTGATCCTGAAATGAATTTCAGGATAACCCCGTATCGGTATAAACATACCCGCATTTGTATTACGACCGAATACAAATGCAACTGAGACAAAGATATTATATCTACACAGTATAATACTGGGTTCCGGCTTAAACCAAAACCTACCAGTATTATCTTCCCGAAAAACGACACATGCGAAAATGCACGTGCTTTTTCCGAACCTTGCCATAACACCATACGGCCTCTACAACGTTTCGCCCAAACTTGGGAAAGTGTCTGTGGGGGACTATAATGACTCATCAACACACTGGCACTAGGTATAACCCCTGGCACGTCAGAGGTACTAGCTGCACGTAACGTTTTGCCTATGTATTGATTGGAAGGGAAGCTGACGAGCGAACTCATCTATTAACCCTACTGAGCCTGACAGTGACAATGTATATATAGTCCGGTCCATTCATCTAAAGAGTATCGCATATCGAGTCTAGGGGGTGGATAAAGTCAGACCCCTAATAACGCGATAAATCGTGTCGGCATGAAGCCCATCACCACCTGAGAAACCACTGATCCAAATCAGTAATTCTCCACTACCTCGGCCGAGGATTCCTAGTGATGGCCACCCGTGCATTGCGCGACATCAACCCCCAATACCGGGAGAGACGAATCCCCGAGATCCGCTCACTTGCCTCCAATATGGCTCGGGACTGTACCCAACTAAAACCTGTTTGCACAACTCCTTTGAGCGTGGTAGGGTAGTAATCTAAACACAGTGGGAACTCACATGAGACAAACGACGATCTCAGGTCGATGAACTAACCTGTACACATGTCACCAGGGAATTGCTATCTGACGATATGTATAATACCAACTAGCAGATTCCCGGCGAGTCCTGTCCGGTGTACTCATAACTCAATGAGCACCTGTATACATCTTAGGTGATCCAACTGACACCAGTGGCTTGTGAGACCGGCCACCGCCCCTCGTCGGGGACTCGACTGTATACACTAGTCTACTCTGGAGTATCGATGCCCTGTCTCGAAACTCCCACGACTAGGGACACTTTAAGGATGTGCTTACAGACCCCAGCTCCCATGTATATGATCGCCATCATACTGCTGGTAGTCAAGCAAGAATCCTATGGGCTCTATCAATCATGCAATAGCGAACTAAAGCATGTATACGATGATAAAGACAAACCATATAGCATACTATCATCTTGAGCAAGACTGTCATATCGGTATAGGTCCTTCCTCATTCATTGCAATCACGTACCTGCGATCCAATAATTGACTTTGAGGGCACTATCTCCAACAGCTGGGGCTGCTGCTACATGTGCTGGGGCTGCTGCTGCAAGGAGCTGCTGCTGTTGCTGATGCTGGGGCTGAAGCTGATGTGGCTGCTGTTGTTGCTCTGTTGTTGTTGTTGTGTGATGCTGCTGCTGTGCCTGCAGCTTCTGCTGCTGTGCCTGCAGCTTCTGCTGCTGCTGATGATGCTGAGAGTGTGTGTGTGTGAGAGAGAGTGAATGAGTGAGAAATGAGAGGGTGTTGCAAACAAAAGAAATGATAATGCACAAGGTCAAGCCCCATATTTCTCTCTCTCTTGCCACATTAAATGCAAGCATGGGCTTGCCATGATGCACCCCCCTCTCTCTCTCATTTAATGCAAGCATGGCTTAGCCATGATGCATTCTCTCTCTCAACTCAACCAAAAGCATTTTAAATCCCATTTCATTTTTTAAAAAATAATAACCTTAATTAAAATCATTTAACTTAACAAGGAGGGTTTAATCCACCATGATTGTTAAACTTGGTTTAACCCAAATTTTAACCCTAGTTTACATGCACAAGTTTGTGCAAGCTTGGTAAAATTCTAGAAAAATATTTATTAAATTTGAAAAATTATTTGAAAACCAATTTGGTAAACTTTTTATTAAAATCACATATTAAAATATAATTAGCCACTAAACACATCCTAGGGTGTTACAATCTTCCCCCCTTAAAGAAATTCGTCCCCGAATTTAAAATATAAAGCAACGCATACCTTCAAAGAGATGTGGGAACTTCTTCCGCATCTCGCCCTCGGCCTCCCAAGTGATCTCATCACCATTCGGGCTGCGCCAAAGCACCTTTACTGATGGCAAGACCTTCGATCTAAGTTTCTTCACCTGCCGGTCCAAGATCACGACTGGCTGCTCGGTGAACGTAAGATCGCGCTCGAGCTGAACGGTCTGATGCTGAATCATGTGCGAAGGGTCATGTAGGTATCTGCGAAGCATCGACACGTGGAATACGGGGTGAACATCTGGGAAGTCGGGTGGAAGAGCCAAACGATAAGCTACTGCGCCCACACGCTCGAGGATCTCAAAGGGACCTATGAATCTGGGGCTAAGCTTCCCCTTCCGTCCAAACCTCATCACTCCCTTCATCGGAGAGACCCTCAGAAACACGTGATCGCCAACTGCGAACTCTAATCTGCGGCGGCGCCTGTCAGCATACGATCTCTGCCTGCTCTGAGCTGTCCTCATCCTGTCTCGAATCAGCTGTATCTTCTCAGTCGTCTCCTGTACAATCTGTGGCCCCAAAATACTGCCCTCGCTGAGCTCTGTCCAACAGACGGGCGATCTACATCTCCTCCCATACAAAGTCTCGAAAGGTGCCATCTGAATAATATCCTGGAAACTATTTTTGTAGGAGAACTCTATCAAGGGTAAATGATGATCCCAGCTACCACCAAAGTCTAAAACGCAAGCTCGGAGCATGTCCTCGAAAGTCTGAATGGTCCGCTCTGACTGTCCGTCGGTCTGCGGATGAAATGCCGTGCTGAAACTCAAACGAGTGCCCAAAGCCTCATGAAGTCTATGCCATAATCTGCTGGTAAACTGGGTACCTCGGTCGGACACAATACACGTCGGGACCCCATGTAGTCGTACAATCTCATCGATATAAATCTGGGCGTACTGCGCAAATCCGAAAGTCGTCTTCACTGGCAGGAAGTGAGCCGCTTTCGTCAGACGATCCACGATCACCCAAATGGAGTCATACCCCCGCCTAGTCCTGGGTAGACCCACCACGAAATCCATCGAAATCTATTCCCATTTCCACTCCGGAATGGGTAACGGCTGTAGCTCTCCTGCGGGCCTCTGGTGCTCGGCCTTGACTTGCTGACAAGTCAGGCATCTCGATACGAACTCCGCGATGTCCCTCTTCATTCCGTCCCACCAGTAGGTCTCTCTCATATTGTGGTACATCTTGGTGGAACCGGGATGGACACTGTACACCGATCGATGTGCCTCCTCAAGAATATCGCGCCGCAATCCCTCAGCATCTGGTACGCACAGTCTAGACCCAAATCGTAATATCCCCTGATCATCAATCACAAACTCGGAGAATCTGCCCTGTCCAATCTGTGTCATGATCTCTGAGCAACGGTCATCCCTGTGCTGTGCCTCATATATACGGTCAAGCAACTGTGGGCGTGCACGAACATGCACAAGCTGTCCCCCGATCTGCTTGAACTCGAACTGCACTCGGCTGTCGCATAATATCTGCCGACGACTGCCTATGTACTGCACTCAAACACGCTAGACTACCCTCGGGCCTCCTACTCAAAGCATCTGCTACTACGTTAGCCTTGCCCGGGTGATATAAGATCTCGCAGTCGTAGTCCTTCACTAACTCCATCCATCGGCGCTGTCGGAGATTCAGGTCTCGCTGCTGAAATATGTATTTGAGGCTCTTGTGACCAGTGAATATCTGGCACGACTCGCCGTATAGGTAATGTCGCCAGATCTTAAGTGCAAAGACCACTGCAGCCATCTCCAGATCGTGAGTGGGGTAGTTCTGTTCATGTTTCTTCAATTGCCGGGAAGCATAAGCGATCACCCTGCCATGCTGCATCAATACGCACCCTAACCCCACTCGTGAAGCGTCACAATAGACTGCAAATCCGCCTGATCCTGAAGGCAATGACAATACTGGCGCCGTAGTCAAACAAGTCCGTAGCTGCTGGAAACTGTGCTCGCAATCCTCTGTCCATTCGAAGGGGACTCCCTTCCGGGTCAATCCGGTCAAGGGTGCAGCAATACGGGAGAAATCCTGTACAAATCGCCTGTAGTAGCCGGCCAGTCCTAGAAAGCTGCGTATCTCAGTAACGGATGTAGGTCTGGGCCAGCTCTGAACGGCCTCAATCTTCCTCGGGTCCATACATATACCATCCCGTGTAATCACGTGACCCAAGAAGTCTACGCTGTCGAGCCAGAATGCGCACTTAGAGAATTTTGCATAAAGCTGGTGCTCCCTCAAGGTCTGCAGTATGATCCGCAGGTGCTGCTCGTGCTCCTCTCTGCTCCGGGAATACACCAATATATCGTCAATGAATACGATGATGAACAAGTCGAGATACGGCCAGAATATACGGTTCATCAAGTCCATGAAGGCTGCTGGCGCGTTGGTGAGTCCGAACGACATAACCAAAAACTCATAATGGCCATAACGTGTACGGAAATCTGTCTTCGGAATGTCTTCCTGTCGAACTCGCAGCTGATGATAGCCCGATCGCAAATCGATCCTCGAAAAATATCCCGCCCCCTGAAGCTGGTCGAACAAATCGTCGATACATGGCAAAGGATATCTGTTCCGCACGGTCACCCGGTTCAGCTGCCAATAGTCGATACACAAACGTAAGCTGCCGTCCTTCTTCTTAACAAACAGGACCGGAGCACCCCAAGGAGAAACACTGGGTTGAATAAGTCCCTTGTCTAGCAAATCTTGCAACTGACTCTTCAACTCACTAAGCTCCGCCGGGGCCATCCGATAAGGCGGTATAGAAATAGGCCCCGTGCCAGGAATCAAATCAATACAGAAGACAATATCGCGCTCAGGCGGTAGCCCAGGAAGCTCGTCAGGGAACACATCAGGGAACTCACATACGATTGGAACCTGGTCCAATGGAACATCTGTAGCTCTAGTATCACAAACATAGGATAGAAATCCCTGACATCCCTTCCTCAACAGCTGTCCAGCGCGAAGAGAAGAAATAAAAATGTGAGGGGTGGCACCGCGGTCACCCTGCACGACAAAAGCCGACTCGCCGGGAAAATAGAACCTCACTGTCTTCTCGCGGCAGTCCACAGACGCATAGCACGTGGCTAACCAATCCATGCCCAAAAGAACGTCGAAGTCCAACATCTCAAAAAGGATCAAGTCGACAGGCATATCTCTATCGCCAATACGGACGACGCAGGACCGGAACACGTGCCTAGCAACAAATGACTCTCCCACGGGAGTGGTCACAACAAGCGGCTGATCAAGTAGACCGGACTCTCTACCCAAACTCGGCACGAAGTGTGTGGATACGTACAAGTGCGTGGATCCGGGATCGAATAATACGTGTGGATCAACAGTATATACTGATAAGATACCTGAGACCACCGCATTGGACGCCTACGCGTCCTGATGCGTCAAAGCGAAAACTCGTGCCTGTCCTCCACCTGCAACTGGCGGTCCCCTACTAGCGGCTGGCTGTACTCTGCCGGTGGCTGGCTGTCCACTGCCTCGACCGCCTTGCCCTCTAGGAACAAACCCTCCGCGACCACCGCCTCCCTGTGCATGGGTCTGACGTGGAGCAACTGTGGGTACAACAGGTAACGCCCTCTGGGGTGGAGAAGGTGGAAGTGTGACATGCGGTATGGCTAGCTCCCTCTTGCGTGTCTCGGTACAATCTCTGACGCGGTGACGAAGACTACCACATCCAAAACATCCACGAGACGACTGCTGACCCTCCTGGGGGTATGAGCTAAACATCTGAGCTCACCCCGAATCTCTGCCACCTGTACCACATCTATCACGGCGTCTGAATGGATGTCTCTGAGCTGCTGTGTCCGTACGAACCCTCTTCGGTCCTGGAACTACCGAAGTCTCGGCAAGGCGCTCCTCAACCAATAGGGTTGCGTCTACAAGGCGGTCCTGGAACTACCAGATTTCGAAGACATGGAAAGATGTCGCAAACCAAAGAACAAGCAAAAAGCCATCACCACTATCCCGACATTTAGGAGCGATACCGAAGAGGATGAAGATATGGTCTACTGGGGGCAACCCCAAGGCAACAGGCCAGCAACATCCACTCCTATTTTGGTCTTTGGCAGTGACTCTGAAGACGAGGCCAACACAGTGTTCTCCGTCCGCCCGTCAATACAGACCTTTGCTGGAGCTAACCAGAGTTTACAGATTATCCTGGTTCCGCAGTGGCATTACAAAGAACTTGATGCACTTGGTACGTATAGCGTGCAAGAGCTGCAGACCTTCTACGTCCTTCCTCACCAAAGAAGTGAGAAGGCGGTCCTTTTCTACAAATCCACGAAGACTAAAGTGGAGAAAGAAGTATGGCACGGTGCTGAGCCTGCACTCGACAGGCTTCAACCAATCCGTCTATCCAGGTATTACGCAGAAGTACTGAAAAGGCTATTAAGATGCCAAGGCGTACCCTTCAAACAGACTGCTCGACAAGCCCAGTTCTATAACAAGATTTAGGACGTTCCCGTGACTCAGCGATAGATGCCTAATGGGAGAATGGAGATGACTAGACTTGAATACGTTCGTTCCAAGAAACAGGAGTGATTCTATGGATGCCATGTCATAAATAACTCCGGCGGAGAAGCGAATACATTTCCAGACAGCGTTGATCTCGAACCAGAACGAGATCCCGCCGTACGAATATCAAGTCTGTCATTCAAAGAGCAGATTGACAAGCTAATAAGAGAAGCAGGTTAAAGGGCTCAGGATGACCACAGCCGCGAAATGGCCATTTACGAAAAAGCCAGGACGCAACGTATCATTCAGCAGGATACGGAGGATGACGATCCCTTTCACCCCCAACCCGCTGTGCGCTCTCGTGGCAAAAAGAAAGCCCGACGCAGAAGCGATGTAAGGTCACGAACAGGGACGGCATTCCAAGACAGCAAAGCGGATCCAAGAAACCATACGGGCGAGGAAAAGTTAGCTGGAACCCATCTTTCACGAAGAAGATAGGTCGGGAATACTCTTTCCCTTAAAACAAGACAAGGAAAATCTTCGACCTTATCATAAAACATCAAATGACGGTGCTCCCGGAGTCTCAGCGCCCCGAACAGATAAATGAGGTCCATCATCCGGATTAATGCTCCTACCACCGAGTAGTGGGACATCCTCTTGAAGACTGCTTTACATTCAAAGACTGTGTTGAAGATCAGTATCAGTAAGGCAGGTTTGCTCTATTCGACAGTTGGAGGGTAGCCGCACCACGAAAGTATGAGC
Source organism: Agapanthus africanus (assembly GCA_030015575.1). NCBI lineage: Eukaryota > Viridiplantae > Streptophyta > Magnoliopsida > Asparagales > Amaryllidaceae > Agapanthus > Agapanthus africanus. Next base: position 820,020,304 of record CM057338.1, on the reverse strand, counting down.
CGAGAATAACCTACACTGCGAGGGAAAGTCTAGACCGGCATCGAGCTTGGAAACGAGCTCGTACTTGCCATATGATAACATTCTCAAAGGAGGGAGAGCACGAGAATACGAACGACCTCTCCCAATGCTTCGCAAATGAAGATGAGAATGAACTGATTTCAGAATTTCCACCGGTGCCAAAAGAGCTAGAAGATGGAATACACACTACAGTAGACAACCTGAGAAAAATTGACTTGGGTACGGCAAACGAGCCAAGGCCAGCGTTCGTCAGTGAGCTTCTGTCTGAGAAACAGGTAGCTACGTTAAAGGACGTGCTTATGAAGTATAAAGACTGTTTCGCATGGAACTATTCCGAGATGCCGCGATTAGATCCAGAGATAGTTGTGCATAAACTGGCAATATCGCCGAACGTCAAGCCAGTCAAACAGGAGCCAAGAAGAATGCGGCTCGAGCTTGATATGAGTATCAATGTCGAAGTCAAGAAGCTAATCGACTCCGGCTTCATCCAAGAAGTTCAATACCCTAACTGAATCGCCAATATCGTTCCGGTAATGAAGAAAAATGGGACAGTACGCATCTGCGTAGATTTTTAGAACCTCAATAAAGCTTGCCCGAAGGATGACTTTCCAGTAACTATTACCGAGCTGATGATAGGCAACACGTCTGCCCATGAGGTCTTCTCCTTCATGGACGGATCTTCAGGATACAATCAAATAAAGATGCACCCTGAAGACCAAAAGCACATTGCTTTCTGGACTCTGCTGGGCATATTCTGCTACAAAATGATGCTAATCGGTCTGAAGAACGCTGGTGCCACCTACCAAAAGGCCATGACAAATATCTTCGATGACCTCGTACATAATATTGTTGAATGTTATATCGACGACCTCGTGGTGAAAAGCAAATCATACGAGGAACACTGGGAGCATTTGAAAATAGTGTTCCAGCGTCTTCGGAAATATAATCTGAAGATGAACCCTTTGAAATGCGCATTTAGAGTTTCCTCAGGAAAGTTCCTAGAATTCATCATATGACATTGGGGCATCGAAATAGACCCGTCGAAGATCAAGGCGATTATGGAAATGCCTTCGCCAAGAACTCTCAAACAATTGCGGTCTCTCCAAGGAAAGCTCACGTATATCCGGCGGTTCATAGCTAACCTCTCCGGAAAATGCCGCCCCTACAGTCATCTAATGAAGAAAGGGATCTCGTTCGTTTGGGATCATAAATGCCAAAGCGCACTGGACGAAATCAAGCAATATCTACAAAACCCGTCGGTACTGACCACGCCGGTCAATGGAAAGCCCCTCATCCTGTACACAATAGCCCTTAAAGGTTCCTTAGGCGCATTATGGGCACAAGAGAACGACCAGGGGAAGGATAGAGCTCTCTATTATTTAAGTCAAGTTCTCCTAGGGGCAGAAAATAATTACTCCCCCATTGAAAAGCATTGCCTAGCATTGATCTTCACGGAAACGAAGCTCCAACATTACGCCTTGGCAAATGAGGTCCATCTCATATCAAAACAGGATCCTCTCAAGTATTTAATGTCAAGAGTCATGCTAACAGGAAGACTTGCCAAATGGACCCTCCTCCTGATGGAGTTCTCGATAGTATATCGACCTCTCAAGGCAATAAAAGGTCAGGCCATCGTCGACTTCCTCGTTGAACATCTGATACCTGCCGACTCTCCCTTGAACTGCGAGTTGCCAGATGAATATGCGTTTGACACAATTAACAGGGAGAAAGAAGGGAATGATACCCGATAGGAACTCTACATCGATGGAGCGTCCTCCTTAAAGAAACGAAAGCAAAACACCCCCATGATTAAAGCCGGGATGCGCCTTATCTTTGTGACTCCACAAGGAGGGATAATGCGTTTTTCCCTTTCCTTAACAGAGCCAAGAACAAACAATGAAGCCGAGTATGAGGCTCTGATAGCAGGTCTCGAGATTGCTGTCAACATGGGAATCGAAAACCTCCTCATATACGGAGACTCCCAGCTGGTCGTTAGCCAAGTAAATGGCGACTACCAGACATGCAAACCAGAACTGATCAGGTATGGAGAAAGAGTGCAGCAATTGCTGACGCAAATCTCCTCCTACACCCTGGAGAGCATACCGCGTGCGGAAAATAGAAAGGCGGATGCGTTAGCCAAGCTCGCTAAAGAACTGGCCGACGAAAATCTCGATAACGTAAGGATCATTGTGCAAAGCCGCCGGATTCTCACGCCAGCAGAAGTATCTCCGGAGTCGTCTGAAGAAAAAGAAGCGGCCGAGCAAGCGGCATTCCAATTAGAAGATGAAGAAAAGGCGAAGGATTGGAGAGAAGTCTTCATAGACTACTTCAAATCCTATCGAACGTCCGAAGACGCATCATCAAGACATCAGCTCATGAAGCGAGCCCTGTCTTTCGCCTTCGTCAATGGTACTCTTTATAAGAGATCATTTGATTGTCTATGGCTGAGATGCCTGGGACTAGAAGAAGCAAAAAAGGTCATTCAAGAAACTCATGACGGACTTTGCGGTTCCCATCAAGCTGGGCCAAAGATGAAGCTGAAGATCAAAAGAATGGGCTACTATTGGCCCACAATGGTTCAGGACTACCTCAAATATGCGAAGCAGTGTCACTCGTGCCAAATTTACGAAGACTTCATCCATCAACATCCGAATCCGCTACACCCGACATTGGCTAGCTGGCCATTCGAAATGTGGGGAACCGATATAATTGAGCCCATCGAGCCAGCATTGTCCAGGGGACATCGGTTCATATTAGCAACAACCGATTACTTCTCTAAATGGGCAGAAGTAATATCGTTAAGGGAGGTGAAGACGGAGAACATCCTCCATTTCTTCAAGACACACGTCCTCTACCAGTTCGGCACTCCGCGACAGATTATCTCTGATAACGGGCCAGCCTACAAAAGCCATAAGATCAGCCGCTTCGCATTGTAGCATAAAATAGATTGGAGATATTCTTCAATCTATAATTCCCGAGCTAACGGTCTAGCTGAGGCTTTCAACAAGACCTTGACAAAGATCATAAAAAAACGGTGTCCCGAAATAAAAAGGACTGGCATGAGAGATTGCATGAAGCTCTCTGGGCCTATCAGACTACATTCAAGACGGCCACCAACACAACGCCATTTGTGTTAATAATCGGCACGGAAGAGGTACTTCCCTTGGAGATAGAGCTACCCTCTCTATGAGTGGCGGTTCGGTACGAACTAACGGACGAAGAGAATGCCCATCTTCGACTTGAGGAGCTCGACGCCATCGATGAAGCTCGTCTCATGGCGCAGCAAAACCTAGAAGCTTACAAAGCAAGGATGACGCGCTCATACGAAAGATTGACTAGGCCAAGAACATTCCGCCAAGGCTAACTTGTGTTAATCGTAAAAAGACCTATGATCCCCAACCGTGCCAAACGGGAGAAATTTGAGCCGAACTATAAGGGCCCGTACATCATAAACAAGGTCTACCAAGGTAGGGCCTACTTGCTCATGGATATGCATAGCGAAACACCCTTCCGGCTAATAAACGGCCAGTTCCTGAAAAAATATTACGCCTGACGAGTCACGGCCCAGGTCAATGATAGATGACGGCGCCTATGCCCGCTCGCTATCTTCTTGAGTCAAAACTCTAAGAGTAATACCCAATAGTACTTCGTCTCAAACATGGAGAGCTACGGACCGTAATGTCCTTAAACTAGCTACGGACTGTAACGTCCTTAAATTAGCTACGGACCGTAATGTCCTTAAACTAACGATGGACCGGGATGTCCCTAAACTAACAATGGACCGTGATTTCCTTACACTAAATACGCCGCCTCAAAACTTGGCGACAGTGGAATCCAGGTCCACAAATCCTAGCAGTGAGGATTGCAACTCTAATCCCATCGGCAAACGGATGAATCACATGCGGCAAAACTATTCTCGAGAGTTTCCTAAAAAAAGGTACATCCACAAGCGAAATGGGCACGGATGAAAACCCGAAAGGGCGCCGTGAGTAAAAACAGTAGGACTGTCGGCGAGTTTGTGAAAACCCGAAAGGGCGCAATCACATTAAAATAAAGACACCTGCAGGGTCCTCTCGACCTTGTGAGGAGAAAATACCTGCGTGAGATCCTTACGACTCACAAGGGAGCAACACACTTAGGGATCCCCATGATTCCTAAGGAGAAATTGCACTTACGAGATCCTCACGGCTCGTGAGGAGAATTTCCCCTGCGAGACCCTCACGGCTCGTAGGATTCGAAAGCTTTAAGTTACAGGGATCTGAACCTGTTCTTAAGCCATCACATTCCCCAGATTGCCCTACAAACGGTTCAATATTGAACCTTGTATACAATCTACGGGCACAAATAAACGTCTCCCCCACCAAGTTCCACCAATGGCGTGAAATTTCCTCATTTGGCGAACGACACTTGTAAATCCTCTCGACTTATAAGGAGAAAACACTCTTGTAAGATCCTTACGACTTATAAGAGAACATACACTTAGAAATCCTCACGATTCCTAAGGAGAAAACACACCAATAAGATTCTCACGACTCATAGGGAGTAACATCTTTATAAGACCCTTACGGCTCATAAAGTCAAAAGCCTTAGTCGACAGGACCCTAACCCTGTTTGCTAAGCCACCTTTGTTCGAACCGACAAAGGCAAATGATGACTCGTTCCTGGCAATGTCCCAGTGGTAGCGATGCCGATGCCTAAATCGGTATCAAATTCCAAGTCCTTTCACGGCAAATGATGATTCGCTCCAGACAATATTCCAATCGCAGCAATACTGATGCTAAGATTGGTATCAGGTTGAGTTCCATACTCACAGCAAAAATCAGCGAGCCAACAATGCATATGAAATAGCCGTTAATGATAGGGCAACTTGCAACAAAAATCAGCAAGTAAAATATATGCATACATAAATAGCCGAAATGATTGGGCAACTCGCAATAAGCAGGGAGTAAAGAAAAAGAAAAATAGCCGAAATGATTGGGCACCGCGAAAAAATAGCCGAAATGATTGGACAATCGTGACTTTGTCGATATAAAAAGCTGAAATCATAGAGCATCGCGGAAAGAAATAAAAAATGAAATGAAATTTCTACCCTGCAGGTGAGATCACATTGACCCCTGTATACAATCTATGGGCACAAACAGAAAGGGAACCATATCGTCCTACTAGGCTTCGTCAATGGGAAGCTAGATCTCGATGGCTACATCTACAGCCTAGAAATCAACAACGGCGTTCCTTCTTGTTCCAACCAGAAGCAGATACGATATCAGCAAAATGAAGCCACGGCAAAGTCCCATAGTTCCAAATCTCAACGGTTCACAGACAACCTAGAGACTACCTCGGAATCATGGCAAAGTCCCTAGTTCTAAGTCTCGACGGCTACATCTACAGCCTAGAGATCAACCAACAGCGTTCTTCTTCCCTCCAGAAGGATACAGGCACAACATCAACAAAGGGAGCCATGGCAAAGTCCCCTAGTTCCAAATCTCGACGGTTCATAGATAACTCAGAGACAACCTCGACATTCGTTGCAATATTGCAACAAACGAAGCAAAGGAAGATCCCTATCTTCAGGGTCTTGACGACAACTCAAATGAGACCTAAAAGACTATCGGAGACAATTCCACTCCAGCGCGGAGTGGTCATGACTCATCGGGGCTCCCAAACTGAGCCTAATCTCAAGTAAAAAGCGACATGGAATATCCCTAACGCTTGCTCTTTCGACGGTAATATTACCTGGAAGATTACTTGAAGATGTCTTGTCGAGCCCCTGAAGGGATCAAAGACACGATAGTCGTGGTGCTACCCGAACAGCAAGATTGCATATCAAGGAATATATCGGCCGACGCGACGGTGCGACGGGTAAAAAACCCTAGTACCACATACCCTAACGGACTTCTATTAGAAGGAGTTAACTGTGACGTTAGGAAACCCCTGCGAGAACTTCTCGATTCGTAAGGAAACTAATTTCCTCACGAGTCACAGTTAACTCCTTCTAGACTCGTGAGGAAATTAGTGTCCTTGCGAGAACTTCTCGATTCGTCTCGACTCGTAGGGAAAATCCTTGGGCAATGGGGATAAAGACCTGTTTCCTAAATATTGCAAGTCGGTCCAAGATGGACTATTGCATACTATCCACGGCCACACTCTCAGAAGTCGAATATCGACATGGAGGGAAAAAAACCACTTACGAGTCCTCTTAACTTGTAAGGGGAAAATTCTCTTGTGAGATCCTTACGACTCTCAAGAGAAAACGCACGTAGGATTCCTCACGACTCCTAAGGAGAAAATACACCTGCGGGATCCTCTCGACTCGTAAGAAGAAAAGTCTTTATGAGACCGTCACGGCTCATAAAATTGAAAAGTCTTAGGCGGCAGATCCAAACCTATTTCAAGCCATCGCTGCTCTACAAGGAGGTCAAGATGGACTATCTGCGGGCCACATTTGCCAAAACCACATTCGCCAATGAAATAAAGAAGATACTTACAGGTCCTCACGATTCATAAGGAAAAATACCCGAGTGGGATCCTTACAACTCACGGAGGCGATGAACACTTAGAAATCCTCATGATTTCTAGGGAGAATTTGCACCCACGAGATCCTCTCGACTTGTAGGGAGAAAAAACCTTCTTGAGACCCTTACGGCTCATGAAAATGAAAAAAAGTCTTAAGCTACAATGATCCTAAACTTGTCTCCTAAGCCCTCAATTCTATGGTCATGCATAACTCTGCACTACTTCACCCACGTACATACTTACATGGGCAAAATAGTGGGGGGCATTTGTTCCCACCAAAATTTTGGCTCAAAACTTGCTCTCTTATAAAATAATAACAATAAAATAAAAATAAAGGGAAAGCTCCATATGCAAAGCATGTAGGTACTATATCGGATAGAATTAAATCCTATGATGGCGCCTCACATGCTCCTCACGTGGGCGCCAATGTGCAAAGCACAAAAAGAAATCTATTAAATAAGAGTTAAAAACTTTAAGGCAGCGCCTCATGTGCCTTGCACGAGAGCGCCAGCGCCGAGAGTTAAAAACTCTGAGGCAGCGCCTCACGTGCCTTGCATGAGAATACCAGCGCCGAGAGTTAAAAACACTGAGGCAGCGCCTCACGTGCCTTTCACGAGGGCGCCGACGCAAAGAGTTAAAAACTATGAGGAAGCACCTCACGTGCCCCGCACGAGGGCGCCGGCACCAGAACTAAAAGTTCTCTACCGTTGGATCAAAGATCCAACGAAGATAACAAATCATCAAAATACAGAATTAAATTCTGTCGAGGAAATATTCCTCAAATCTTTCTAAATAAGAAAGATTACGCTCTGTAAAACAGGGCACCGTTGGATTAAAAATCCAAGGGTGATTAAAAATCACCAAGCTACAGAATAAGCTCTGTATGGGAAAATATTTCCCCAATCTTTCTAAACAAGAAAGATTACGCTCTGTAAAACAGAGCACCGTTGGATTAAAGATCCAATGGTGATTAAAAATCACCAAATTACAGAATAAGCCCTGTATGGAAAATATTTTCCCAATCTTGTTAAAAACAAGAAAAATATCTTCCGTAAAATAGAAGTCTTTGGATCAAAGATCCAACGGTGGATAAAATCCCCAAATTAATTAAGGATCTCTGAATGAGAGATTTCTTTAACTAAATCAGCAAACTTGCCTCCACTATATAAAGGCCCCAAGACTTCAAGTCTTATAGAGAGGAACCCCCCTATAAGCTTCAAGTTCAAAAAAAAGAAGAGCAAGTAAAAAGAGCTTTCAGAGAGAAGAAAGAAGAAGAAATTTCTTCAAGGTAAATAGAGATCATAATATATCATCTGCATACACAAGGGTTTAACCCTTATAAAAGAACATAGTTCTTTCCATGGATTTGAGATCCATGAGACAAGTCTCCCACAAATGAGAATTTAATTCTCGCAGGGATGAATTTGTTCTTGGGGATTGAAGATCCCTGGGAGAACAAAGAATTGAACTCTTCAGAAAAATACACAAAGAAGGAGACAGCGCCGAGCGCCTCACGTGCCCCTCACGTGGGCGCTGCTAAAATAAAGAGTGCTTAGCACTCAGTGGTTGGCGCCCAGCGCCTAGCGCCTCACGTGCCCCTCACATGGGCGCTACTAAAATAAAGAGTGCCTAGCACTCAATGGTTGGCGCCCAGCGCCGAGCGCCTCACATGCCCCTCACGTGGGCGCTATTAAAACAAAGAGTGCTCTGCACTCAACGATTAGCGCTCAGCGCCAAGCGCCTCACGTGCCCCTCACGTGGGCGCTGTTTAACATAAAATGCTCTGCAAACAGAGCCCAGCGCCATAAAGAGTGTTTTAACACTCCATAAAAGACAAAGAAATAGGGTGCGAGTCAGAGCCCATATCAATGCTCAGCATTGTTGCATATAAAAGGGACCGAACCCAAACAAGTGTTTAACACTTTATTCAAAACTGAGTGGACTGAGTCCAACTTGACCAAAAGTCCCTAATTCAGATCAACCGAGCCCACGTGCTCACATTCTTTCTAAATTGGTCTTAGTCCTAAACCCAACTACAGATCTCCCAATTGACATTGGTTCAAGGGTACATCTCCCCACACCTCTGATAAATGTCGTTGTAATTCTTCAACGTCTTCAAAGAGGTGGTGGGTCCCGACAACCAACAATTCTATGGACCGTAATGTCCTTAAACTAGCTATGGACCGTAATGTCCTTAAACTAGCCCATGGACCATAATGTTCTTAAACTAGCTATGGACCGTAACGTCCTTAAACTAAAACGACAGAGCCCAAATGCTCTTTCGTTGGATCAAAAATGATCCTGAACCCCCGTTAAGTAGATCTTAGTCCAATATCGGATTAAAGTATCCTTAACAAATATTTAAGTTGATCTTAATCTCAAATAAGGTTATCTTAATCTCAAACAAGGTTAACGATACTTAAATCAAGCCAAACCCAAATCTAAGAATATACGGATTTGGACTAATCCACGCCTTACGGGCGACAACATAAATTATTCTCCGTATACAATCCACGGACAACCGAAAATAAAACAAACACACACGACACGAAGTGATCTTCTGGAGCCAGAAAAAGTGGTTACCACGATACGGTAATGTAATTAACTGCAGGGGCTTGCGCCTGCAGGGAAAAGCGTCCCCATAATCAAAAACCCCTCACAATGAGGGTGAATATGACGAAGTCTGCTACAATGGCCGCATCCGTCCAAACCTCCGATACACGTGCCATAAATCATTTTGGAATCTTCGGAGAGGTGGACGAATAAATCTAAATATCATCTGCCCCCAAAATTCAGGCCAGACGTCCTAACGTCCCGGTTGAGTCTTTCGGCGGTAAACAGACGTTCACCTTCCCCGAATGATATTACAGATCAATATCGTAGTCTGCCATCAACTCCAACCACCTGTGTTGTCTCATATTCAGCTCCTTCTGGGTGAACATGTATTGCAAACTTTTGTGATCCGTATACACCTCCACTCTTTTGCCTAGCAAGTAATGCCTCCAAATCTTTAAAGCGAACACAACGGTCGCTAACTCCAGGTCATGCGTGGGGTAGTTCTTCTCATGAGTTTTTAGCTGATGAGAGGTGTAAGCCACCACTCGACAGTGCTGCATTAGTACACAACCCAAACCTTTTCCCGACGCATTACTATGAACAACCAAACCACCCGAGCTGTCTGGCACAGTCAGGATTGGGGCCGTGGTCAACTTCAGTTTCAACAGCTCGAACGCCTGGGTGCACTCCTCCGACCAAACATAAGGCACCTCCTTCCGTGTGAGCTTCGTCAAGGGTTCCGCTACTCTGGCAAAATCTTGGACAAACCGTCGATAATACCCAGCCAATCCCAAGAAGCTTCTTATCTCAGCAACTGATTTCGGTGTTGGCCAGTCTTTGATAGATTCGATTTTCTTCGGATCCACTGAAATGTCGTCACTCGAAACGACATGCCCAAGAAATTGTACCTTGTCGAGCCAAAACTCGCACTTACTTAGCTTAGCATAGAGCTTCTCCTCCCGTAGAACCTGCAATACAATCCGTAAATGCTCGGCGTGCTCCTCTCGACTTCTTGAATAGACGAGAATGTTGTCAATGAATACGACAACAAACTGATCCAAGTACTTGGAGAAAACCCTATTCATCAAGTCCATAAATATGGCTGATGCATAGGTAACTCCGAACGGCATCACAAGAAACTCATAGTGGCCATATCGGGTTCGGAAAGTCGTCTTGCATACATCCTCTGCCTTAACCCTGATTTGATGATACTCTGACTGAAGATCTAGTTTATAAAATACCCGAGCACCACCAAGCTGGTCAAACAAATCGTCGATGTGGAGGATGGGATACTTGTTCTTCACAGTCACCCCGTTCAACTCCTGGTAGTCAATGCACATGCGCAAGGTGCTGGGTTCGTGTAACGACCCTAATATTATTATACCTTCGTGTTTTCTTTCTTTAGTAAAATATTGTATTTATTTATTCTTAGTATTTTCCATATATTTTATTTTCTATTAAATATATTATTTTATTATTCTATCTATTTTTCCCAAACTCATTTCTTTAAACTAAATCTTAACCTATTTCAAATTAAACGCAAGACCTGACCCAAAACCCAAATCCAATCTCATTTTCATTTTCTTTTATAAAACTATGAGCCCAAAAGCCCGCTTTCTTTTCAAGCAACGGCATATATTAATTAAATATGTGCATGAACAACCTTGTAGCTCATTGGTAAAGTCCTTGCATTGTTATTTCATAAGTCACACGTTGAAATCTTTATTCTTGCAATTATTTTTTTATCAATTTTTATCCTTCTAATAACCTATAAATGAGATTTTTCATTTCATCTCCCTTTTAACTCCCAAAATAATTAGAATGGTTATGAACCATAATTTATTAGGATGGCCATAAACCTTTTTTATATCTCACTCCTCTTTCTTCTCATCATCACACATTTCTATTATTTCACATATCCCTCTTCATCTACATTCCTCGAAAAAGAACATGAAGAAATTCTCAAGAAAGTCTCGCTAGAAATGCGAGGCTGTCGGCGGATAGACAAGCCCGGTGACAATACCGGCTTGTGTATGTAAGTCCCTTATCTCTTTCCCTCCCTCCATCTCCTTCTCTCTATCTTTCTCTTGTCATATTGCCATGAAAAACTTCCCTTATCATATCATAGTCCCTAAATAATTGATTAAATGGATACATATATAAATAATGAATACACACAAATATACACATATATATACTTTGTAAAGTCTTTTTCATTACTCTCAATTCATATGTTAAGATTTCATAGTGACCAATTAAGATTGCATCGTTTCTTGTTTTATTTTAAATTACTTTATTTAAATTTTGTATAAAAAAATGAAGTTATGAATAAATACCATGGTTTTCTCATTTCTCACATATGACATATCAATACTTTTACTTTTAAAATAATTTTTACAAATTAATTTTTACTTCTGGAAATTTCAGAAAATTTACATATTATAGAATATATTTTTCTGTACATGCTGTAAAAATTTTAGATCGAACCGCATAACGGTTTAGGAATTACATCGTTTTTATTCACTGTTCGTAGAACAGAAAACTGCAGTTATCGGTCAATTTCCAGGACACATAACTTGATATACCGATATCCAAATTGAGTAAACTCAGGTGTTTTGGATATGTACATCGAATAATCTAGATTTTCTTAGTTTTAAGTTTTTACGGAAAACCAAAGTAAAATATACAAAACTGCGTTACAATATTAAGCGATGAATCTGGACAGAATCTGTCCTAATTCGCACACTGTTTTTAAATTGGACATAACTCGAACACCCGATGTCCATTCATGACAAAATTTAGATGTACAGATGCACAATTGATAGAAATATAATTTCTTGTATATTATATTACTTAAAAATGCATGAAACAATCCGATATAGGCTTTGCAATACAATATATAGTTACTGTCCAGAAATCTGAATTTCTGTTTTTAAACGCTGATATTAAAATGATTATAACTAGAGCTTCAGAAATCCAAATCGTGCGAATCTTAGTGTTTGGATAAGTACATCAAAATATTTACAATTTTTTAATAATTTTTGTAACCTAAAACCCGATAGAAATTAACTCAAACTGCGTTTTAAAAATATGCGACGGTGCTAAACAGATTCTGATATGTTTTGCGCGACTATACAAAAACATGTTTATCTCTCAAACTGGTAGTTGTATTTAGGCGAGACTGGAACTCACGTGTGCATAACACTTAAGGCTATATTTTCGTTTATATTCTGATTTCAAATGACTTGATTAACTAGTCGTACATATCACATATTTACAACATTGTTTTGGACGTTACTTGTATACTTATCTCATATCATGTTCTGTGATTGCTTATTTATTTTTATTTATATGACTTATGATTAAATCATTACATATTAAAATTGACTTGATCTTGGCAAGACTCAATCATAAATACTTGAACCCAGTATGTACACTTGAACCAACTTGACTCGAACCATGAATACAATTGGCTTGACTTGCACTTAACATGACTACATGAACTCAATCTTGAAAACTTAATATCATACATCACCTTTTGTATTCATGGATTCGATCAAGAATCATAATATTAATCATAGACTTATATACACGGGGTGTTGGGGTAGTTTGAGTATGAATCCAACGGAATCTCAGGAGTCCTATTACTAAAGCAATATTGATGTGGTATCGGGCTGAAACGGAACAAATAACGTTGTTGTGGTACCGGGCTGAAACGGTACATCATAAATTCATGAATGAGGGTCCGTGTTTCCAAGCCCCTGGATGATAGCCTGTTGGGTTTGGAATACTTCGATAACAATTGAAGTCCCACTATTTTGGGCCCGTGATTCCTTGCCCCTGGACGATAGCCTTGGGCTCGAGAATACTCTTGAAATTGGTTGACATTCACACTTGAACTCACGTTAGTTATTTTTACCTTTTTAGAGACCTTTTAGGGCACTTACATTCACTTCATGTTCACTATAGCTACACTTCATGGCCATGCTATACTTGTTTGCTATGCTCATGCTACATTTCCATGCTGTTATAGTTGGCATACATATTACCATGTACGCTATTATACTTGTTTACATATTCATGATTTATATCCATGCTATACCATATATCATATTACACCCTGCATTTCATTTATATACATCACACCATCCTTTTGGAGACTTACCGAGCGTTAGTTCGCTAACGGTCATTCCACCCATCTTTCTTTCTTTCTTAGAATGTCCGTCAGGTGGTATTGAAACAAAGGAGATAGAAGCGGTCGAAGAGGAGTACAACCAGTTCGCATCACAACCGGACGTCTAGTTTCGTTCAGCTTTTCATTTAATTTCAGCTTATTTATGTATGCTTCCTTGTTAAGACTTATCATATTATCGTATCTTGTATTCAGATTTTTTGTCAATTGTGAATCTTGAATGTAATAAATCAGAGTTGGATTTCATTCTTTTGTTTGTTCTTGTTATTTTATGTTGCTTATAGACGCTTAGCGTATTTATTTCGAGAAAAGGCCTTCTCATAATAAATACGTTGCGGGCTTGCAACGTCGTCGTTTCCATCTCTTAGGAAGCCGGGCGTGAGAGTTCGCTTAGCATCCCCGCTATATTTCGGCACACATCAAGTATGCTATTTCAAAAAATCTAGGGTGCCGAGCGAGCCCGAACAAGGATCTAACTAGAGAATTAGGGTTTTATATGCATGTAAACAAACTTTACACTAAGTGAAATAGGAATACAATCTTTGTATACCGGTCCTTCACTTCTAAAGCTCTGTGTAGTAGTCCATTTGCTCCAAGTAGTAGAGTCCTCGACTCTCCTTTGACTCCACTGGGTGAAAGGAACGAGCTTCCTCAAGGATCTTCGAGGCCGAAAATGATCTACGTCGAAGAATCTCTAACTTAAGCTACCTTTTCACTAATTGATGGATTAATGAAGCAAACAACCTATACTAAATGGCTAGTTTGGTATAAATTGATGGATTAGGAATTTTGCTCATTTTAGAATTATTTCTCTCTTTTTATTTTTCACCTCTCACTAAAGAGCTAGAAAACAAAAGAAAGAGATGAAGAAGAAGCTCAAGTTATCAAGTTATGAACCATAGGTGAGAAAACATCTCATATAATCTCATGTAGAGACTTAACCATGGCTAAAGATAATGGTTAGATTAATAAATATCTAGAGTAAAACAAAATTAGTGGACTAAGTCAAGGTTTCTACATGCTTCCACAAGTATCTCAAACCATGCCAATTTCCGCCTAATTTTTCTTTATCTCTTAATAATTAATTACCCAAATTATCTTTAGTTAGGTATGAGTCTCATACACCAAAATCCATTGTATCATCTATCATGACACATAAATAAATACATTAATATATATCACATATATATTTGTATGTATTTAGAGAAAAGAGATTTTTAAGTGAGCTAATATTAGTTAATATATATTAATATATCAAATATATAATTATATATTAAGTTATTAAATCAACACTTGATTTAATAATCCGGCTATATCACATACAACCGACTAATATCATATACATGTATATCAAATATATATATAACAAATTATTGAATCAACACTTGATTCAATAATCCGGTTATATCACATATAACATTTATCGCGAGATTAGAATACTGTATCACATACAAGTATCAATCTCGGTCCCGCACATATCACATCTGTGCCATATTTCGTTTCGCTTGAACCAGGAAACCTCTGTGTAGGACTCTAAAGACTCGTCAACCCGCCAGCAGTAGGTAATGATCATATCAGTTACCCACAAACCGTCAGCGGTACTAGCTGGACGTAACGGCTACCCAGGTATTGAGCGATCAGAAGATTAACAAGCAAGCTTGTCCATATTCCCGTGAATCCGGTAAGTAACACTAACGTATGGTCCGGTCTCTTCGTCTGATATGTCGCATATCGAGTCTGGGGTGGTAAACGTCAGACCCCAATAATTTGATAAGTCATGCCGATATGAGGCTCATAACGGGTTGAGAAACTACTGATAACACTTACCAGTAAATCTCAGTATCAGCCCTGACCAGGGACTTCCTATTATGGCCAATCGAGCATAGCGCAATATCAAACCCCAATACCGGGAGAGACGTGTAACGTTTTAAAAATAAATAAATAAATAAATAAAACCCTTTAGGTGAATTTTCTGATAATCGGTAAAATAAACCATATTTTCCGTAAAACTCAACTACAATTATTTTTCAATATAAACATAAATACGCCTATTTTAACTATGTAATTACTAGTAAATGGTGCTTATTTAGTGACTTATAAATTATTGGTTTACTTAAATATTTTTCCTTAGTTAATTATTTCTAATATTAATATAAGCTTTTAATTATAGCTTAAATTAGTGTAAATTTCAAATTGGAATTGGTTAATTTTACAAAAGTGAACCATGACAAATTAAAACAATTTTGTAACATGCACTCTTTTCTTAATATGTCTCCAATATTCTAGTAGATTCTAGCATGAAACAATTAAGAAAATAAATAAAACTAATTAAATTGTTGAAAAAACTAAATGGATGTATTAAATTATAAGGCTTCTACATTTTTCCACACCCTTCAATCTCTCACCTCTCATTTCTCCCTCATGGCCGAAACCAACCTTGGCTGCCCAAAAAAATTTCCCCACTTCACTTGCTTCAAAAATCATCAAAAATTCAAAAAAAAAATCCAAAATAAAACCACAAATTCCTAATCCAATCTCTACACATTATTCTTTAGCCTATCTAGCTTGGATTTTGGAGCAAAGATAGCATCTTTGGGAGGCTTGGGTGCATGTTTGATCTCATGTTTAGTGAGCTATAATCCTAACCCTAGTGTTAATTGTAGGTTAATTACTTAAATTGAATGGATTTTGGTGTTTAATTAGGGTTATAGTTGCTAAATTAAAAATTCAAGAAAAGGTTTGTGATCAAGCTAGGGTTTTTATAAATTGTTCATGGTTTTAATATGTAGCTTAACACATAAAGACATGTAAAATCTAATCTAGATTATTAAGTTACTAAATGTTACAACTAATTTGTCCAAATTGCTTAATTGTTGCAAACTAGGTTTTTGTAAAATACATATGTATGTGAGATAAAATTCTAGTGAGGATTTTTATTATTAGATTATGGTTTTAGTGAGTAGATTAACATGTTAATGGAATGCAAAATCTAATCTAGTTACTAGTTTGCTAATTTTTACTATGAAATTTTGATAATTATGCTATTTTGCAAACTAGGTTTTTGGAAATTGATTAAATAATTGAGATAAAAATCTAATTAGGGTATTCATGACATTATTAACATTATAAGTTATAGTTTAATACTTTAGATCATGCAAAACCAATCTTAATTGTTGTTTGTGAATTTTTGCTTTAGAAGTGTTAAAATTGGATATTTTTGCAAACTAGAATTTTGGATTTAATACAAATTGATGAGAATAAATTATAGAAATAGTTTATATGACCTAGTTATGATATTTAGTAAATATTATGGCCATTATTTTTGTTAAAACATTAAGTTTCGAATTAAAACGGTAATTAAGTGCTTTCTAGGTTTTTGCGAAATAAAACAATTTAATTACTTTTAAGGTTTTGATGATTTAAACCCTATTGTAAAGTATAATTAGTGAGTTTTGGAACTACAATTTGTACGTTTGTGTTTTATCTCGAACAATCGGCGTTTGTACGCCGATGTCGAGGGTTACTTGGTTCTTTTGCATGAGCGGGTCATAGGTTTTAACCTATGCGTGTTTCGTGCGCCGTTTTGGTTTTTTCCGCGATTTCGGTTTACGATATTATATATGTTTGCGTATAGGTACCCCTCATGTGGACTTCAGACGATGAAGAAGAGGATGGCGGTATCGACTTTGGCAGACAAGTACCAGGTGAGTAGATGTATATCTACGGGGGAAATCGGGTGGATGGCTTATAGCACCCCCCGCAAACGTAGAATAAGGACATTATGTACTATTATTAGGAAGTCGGACGTGACCTTAGATTCTTGATGAGTAGGGTACTATTGAAGACTTTAATTTGGATTAGACTGATTTAGAAAGACTTAACCAGAGGATGATTGCCTTGGAGGGAATTCATAGGTTTCATGTAGACACACACACACACACACACTTGGTGTGTGTGTGTGTGTGTGTATGAATATGTGTAGGTTTCTATATGTATACATATATATATAACATATACACGTGATATGAGGATGTTATATGATACCTGGGGATGAGTCGGTATGACTGGGCATGATGCCGTGAGATATTAGATATACGATCGAGTTATGATATGAGATGTGTTATGATATTAGCGGATCGTTGGGAAATGAGAAAATGTATATTTATACATAAACGATAAAAGGTGATGATGACATTGAAATTCACGAGACTCTAGAATAGAACCCGAATAGAACCCGGATTGTAATATGTGACTTAATCACGATATGACATATGACATGATATTTTAGTGGATCATTTGACGATGTATATTTACACAGACGATGATATATGTTTGATGATATTAGGATGTATGCGATTATAGTACAGTACCCTTGATTATGATATTGTTTGATGATGAAACTATACGAACGATGATGTATATATATATATGTGATAGTTGACCCGTACCCTGATTTTGGGATGCCGTACGATGGATTTTACCGTACGAGACATAGATATGATGATTAATCCGCACTCTTGATCCGAGGAAGTCGTACTATGTACGTGACGCTATTGAGGCTGGATCGTCGACTACTAGAGATATCGACTTAGACTTTAGGTGGAATTCTTCTTACCTTTCGACTAGTGTCTTTAGTTAGTTCCTTAGTTGATTAGGTAGATGTTAGATTAGTCTCGAGTCATACTTATTTTCAAACTAACGAATCGTGCGCATTTTTAAAGACAACCTGAGGGATACTACGGATTTTTCAAAGGACGTATCTTTTCTTAAAAAACCAGTAGCCCCTAATTTTCTAAAAACTATGATTCGTGCTTTTTTTTTTAAACAACAAAATGTATGGCTCGTAATTAGTATGTATTCTCTAGTTGTTCGTTTACAACACATTCACCGTTATATTCATGTTGTATTCATCGCATTATATGTTCATACATATGTTTCATTAACTAATATGAAACTCTTCCTGTTAGGACACCAGCACCATTACCGATGATGCGCATGTTCCACGTACACTTATTTGCCGGCTCACACACACCATCATCGGTAATTGCCATGTCACGTACACTATAGAACATATTATCTTTTATTGATATAATCAGCTAAATTCTAGTCCAATATAATATTGTGTGATTACTCTCATGTGTTAGTTAGACATTTCATTTATTACTTAGACACTTCATGCATTCACATATTCATATTATCATGCAGTATTGTGGGGCTTATGCAGATACTCATTATTTACTTACTCATGATTTTGGGATTTTGGATTTCTATGAGATTTCTGGATTTTGGGGGAAAACCGCAAGAATTTAATAAAAGCTTGGTATCATCAATTTTTAAAAAAAAATGCAAGTCGCGGTTTTCTCGTGATGTATGTGTCGTCCACCATGAGATTTCATGTTTTCTGTTGGATTTCGAGACCCGATTCAAGGAGTGGATGAACCGTCTCGGGTACATGGTGGGCCCGGTAATGTACCCACGGGCAAGAAGCTCGAGTTGTAGACAATGAGCCTGGCAGGGGAAGACTACCTACCGGTGATGTCTGGCGCGGCGGATATCCGGAGGATACCGACCGTTGTCGCGAGATTTGATGATATGGGCCGATTCGGACTGACGGAGCCCAAGATATTAAGATTTCGAGATATTGAGACTTTGAAATATTGAGACATTGAGATATAAATGTTTTGTGTCGATACTTGACACGGATTTCCATAGATTTCATTGATGATATTTTAGATTACCATATAAATTTTACTATGATAAAAGTTAAAGATTTTCTTATACAGATATGTCCAGATTTCATGGTTGATTGTTTCATTCATGATGCATTCATACATCATACATACATGATATGTTGCCACTTAGTGACACTGACACGAGCACTGAGTATTACACTTAGGCATAGCCTATTACCTTATCACTACTAGTTGTGTAGTGTTATGTTAAGTATATTATATGACCTAGGAGAGCGTCATGCATGCGATTTCTACTCACAGATGTCTTCTACTCGTGAGTTGGCAACTCACCCCCGTTGTGCCAAATTTTCTTACAGGTTTCGATGTACAGGTTTCCTTGGCAGCTTGCTGGCACAACATTTCATTCAGGTTGATTGCTTGGTAGTTTAGTGCACTTGTATCGGGACCACCATTGTACTTTTATTATTTCATTTGAATCAAGTAAGCTCCATCAACCGGACTTGTATTACTTGATAGATTTAGAAGACCAGTTGTTTTTATTTCAACCTTAGAGTCGCGCTTGTACTATTATGGTTTCTGGTGGTTTTGATGGTTTTCTTTGAGTTTTGTTTCTCGCCCTTCGGCGTTGTATATTATATTGCTTGCATGGTTATGACCGCCAATTGGCGAAGAGCTAGCTCCCGCTTGGGGATGCCTTTTATTACTGCTTATGTACATTATTCTTGTTTGTACCCGTTTGGGGCCAGTTTTTACAAAGGAGACTCTGCCGAAATTTTTGAGAAAATTTGATGTTGCTTTTAAACTTGTTTTCCTACACTTCTTCTTTTAAATGGTTTAGATTTCTGGGTTTTGGCTTACTTAGATTACGTTACGCCTTTAGACGTTTCGTAATTTAAGTGCTGGTCACGTTCCGTATCTTCGGTTCGTGACAAGACGAAACCCTTCCTATCGCCCATTGCCTCCATGTGACTCGGGACTGTACCAAAAAACCACATGTTTGCACGCTCTCTTGAACGTGGTTTTCATGACCTGAAAGTACCGAGCGTGACTGGCACTTAAATTACGAAACGTCTCAAGGCGTACGTAATCTAAGTAAGCCAAAACCCAGAAATCAAAACCAAGTAAAGAAGTAGAGTGAAGGAAAACCAATTTTAAAGCAAGAAGTTTAACAACATAAGCCGAGGTATGCATTTTTAAAACATCAAGTATTTTCTGAAAATTCCGGCAGAGTTTCCTTTGTAAATACTGGCCCCAAACGGGGTACAACATGAATAATATACGAAATGATAAAAGGCATCCCCAAGCGGAAGCTAGCTCTTCGTCAATCGATGGTCACAACCACGCAAGCAAGATAATATACAACGCCGAAGGGCGAGGATCAGAACTCAAAAGAAACTCAAATCAATATGAAAACCATAATAATACAACGCGCGACTCTAAGGTTGAAATAAATACAAGTCTGGTTGATGGAGTTTCTAGATACAACAATGAAAATAAAATACAAGAGTGGTCACGATGCGAGTGAACCCACCTTCCAAGCAATCACTCGGAATGAAAGCAGTATGCCAGCATGCCGTCAAGATACCTGTACGGCAAAACCTGCAAGAAACTGTGGCACAACGGGGTGAGTTGCCAACTCGTGAGTAGAAAATATCACAGAGCAGAAATCGCATGTATGACGCTATCCTGGGTCATATCAAGTAATATCCTCAAATAAAATCATGATCCATCTACATATAAGTGCAATACTACGTGCTTGTGTCAGTGCCTCAGATAGCAACATATCAGATATATAATGTATGAATGCATTACAAATAGAAACAGAATACATCATGAGTGAGACAACTATTTTCTTTATTTAATGTGATTCCTGTATGTGTATAAATCGAATATCATCAATGAAATCAACAGAGGAATCAGTGTCAAGTATCGACACAAAACATAAATCTCAATATCTCACTACCTCAGGCTCCGGCTATCCGAACTGGCCTGTATCATCAAATCTCAATATCTCAGTGTCTCAAATCTCAATATCTCAATATCCCAATACCTCGGGCTCCGTCAGTCTTGATCGGCCCATATCATCAATCACACGACCACGAACGATATCCTTCGGATATCCACTGCGCCAAACAATCACCGGTAGGCAGTCTTCCCCTGCCGGGCTCATCGTCTACAACTCGAGCTTCTTGCCCCGAGATACCATACCGGGTCCACCATGTACCCGCAGACGGTTCATCCAACTCCTCGAATCGGGTCTCGAAACCATCTCAGAACCGAGAAAATATCATGGTGGACAAGAGTCATCATATCAAGGAAAACCGTATTTTTCTCTTTAAAATACATCATCGGTTTATAAAACTTTCACATGCGGTTTCCAAATCCAGAAAATCTCAAGAAGGATCCGAAAACATCAAATCACCATGTCAATAAAAGTGAAAACCGGCATAAATCTCCATAATACTGCATAACCAATGAATATATGAATGCATCTGATATCATGCCCAATGCAATAGTTAAACTAGCATATGAAAGCTATAAAATATTGCAACTATCAGCTAGCAGGCTATGTCAATGAAATAGTATTCTTTAAAGTGTACGTGACATGGCAATTACCGATGATGATGTGTGTGAGCCGGCAAGCAAGTATATGTGGAGCATACGCATCATCGGTAATGGTGCTGGTGTCCTGACAGCAGAGTTTCATAATAATTTCATATAACACATGTATAAGCATGCAATGCGATGAAACATCATGAATATACAGAAAGTGGTGTAGTAACAGCAACACTGAAGAATATACCTACCCAATATACGAGTCATATAGTTTGGTATTTTAAAGTACTCACGATTCACCACTGCATTTGAAAACAAGTATGACTCGAGCCCAGTCAAAAGGGTAAGGAAATCCACCTAGGTCTGAGTTGACCTATATATATATATATACCTAGTAGTCAGTGATCTCGCCTCAATAGTATCACGTACGATACAATATATACATATGACATCCTCGAGTCAAGAGTGTGAATCTAACATCATAATTATATCTCGTACGGTAAATCCCAAATCTGGGTACAGGTCAAATATCATATTTATCTCGTTACTCATCTGATATCCTTATCATCACATATCGTGAACAGGGGGGTACTGATCTAAGTCTACTACAATACTAATATCATCAACATATATGTACGCGTGTGTGTGAAACACATCGCCTAAAGATCCTCTATAACATCATGTTGTATCTCCTAATACGAACCAAATCACATCACCGATCTCATGGCACCATGCCCAATCTCATCGACTCATCTCCAAATACCATATATTATCCTCAATCATCCGTGTATACGTATATGTATATATATATAAACCCACGCATCCACATCTATCTATATACATATACATATACACCCAAACCCATATCCCGTGCTTATATGTGTATGTGTAACAACCTTACTCTAGGTTTCGCGACTATGAAACCAACTAAATCACTTTCCTCAATTCTCGCTAACACTAACTCGTGATCTTCTAAAGCTTTTCTTGCTAAGGGTTCATATCCTTCAATAACACATTTAAATATATCTATATCATAACATATCATTTCTTACGACATTGCGGGGGGGCTATACGCCATCTACCCGACTTCTTCCCGTAGATATATATCTACTCACCTTGATCTTATCTTGCCGATGCCGATGTCGCCACGCGCTTTCTTGTCATCTCAAAGTCCTCATGAGGGTACCTACATGTCATAATACATCGTATCGCATTAAAATCCGACTCATGACCCAATGACACACGAATCTCACATAGGTCAAAACCTATGGCCCGCTCATGCAAAAAAACCAAATAACCCTCGACATCAGCGTACAAACGCCGATTGATCGAGAAAACCCCCAAAGTACCTATTTGCACATTCACAAAACACTAATTATAATATGAAATAGGTTGTAATTCACTAAAACCTCAAACTCACTTTAAAAGCTATTTTTCCGAAAACCTAGTAAGCAAACTTTTCCATTTTAGTACAAAACTAAATGTTTTAACAATTTTAGTGGCTACAATGCTCACTAAATATCTTAACTAAGCCACCCAAAGCATTACTAGATTTTTAATCCCACTTATTTTCAAAATTCTAAAAATCTAGTTTACAAAATATATGATTTGGAAAATTTTTAAAATAACAATTGGCAAACTAGAAACTAGCTTACATTTTACATATCACGACCCAAAGTTCGGCCCGTGACCGGCACTTAACCACGTAACGTCTACAGACGTAACGCGACTAAGTAAACCGAAACCCAGAAATCAAAACCATTAAAAGTATTGAGTGTTAAAAAATTTAATAGAAATATTTGTTAAAACGTTTAGAAAACCTTAAGTAATTTACTAAAATTCTTTAAAATGCAAGTTATTATCTTAAAAATTTTGGCAGCATTTTCTTTGTAAAAACTAGCCCCGAAATCGGGTACAAAACAATATATGAGTAAAATGATGTACAATAAGAAATAAGCATCCCAAACGGGAGCAATCACGCCGAACGGCGGAAACAATCACCATAATGATAATATACGACGCCGTAGCGAAGAATGAGCAAAAATAAGTGAAGACAACATGAAATATGAAACTGCATAAATAAAATCGGCTCACAACGAGCTCTACACCAGAGTACAAAATAATATACATCGTCCTCACAACTGATCTCTAAGTCAATACATGAAAAGTAGATGGAGAGTACTAGATACAACAGTGTATATAACTGGAAAATAAATAGATACCGTACAAAAACCCACCTATCAGCAAAGGGCTCACACGCCAACTGCGGTGGTATCTATATCAAAAGATGCAAGAAAGCAGCCTGCCGTGACTACTCTGAGGGGCAACCTGCAAGCACTGTAGCACAACGGGGTGAGTTGCCAACTCGTGAATAGTAAATAACATGTAAAGGTAATCGCGAGTATGCACGTACTGCGATACTCTAACATATGCCAATAGATAATATCTATATGATGAACTAGATACGCATTAATCATGCCTAACAAGTGCAATTTAATAACATCAATATATGATGAGCAGGGTATGCAATAATCATGCAAAAGTACTCTATCAGGTACTACAACTACAGGATGAGATGTAAAATAATGAATGCTGAGCATGGGATAAAATAACATCTACACGGAATGTCAACATGGAAAAGTAACCGGTGTTCATCAATGCACCCAAATCCCAGTAAAACTCGGGCGCCGTCACCCTCATGGGCCCTCAAATCCTGTAAATCTCATAGAATCGTGAGTGCCCAATATCGGGACTCGAAATATCATAAAATAATCGTGTCCAGCATCAACATGCAAATTCTCAAGTATCGGGCTCCGTCAGTCCGGATTGGCCCACGGGCTCCGTCTGCGGAATCGGCCCTCGGCCCCGGTAGTACGGGTCGTCCCGTATCCATCTATCGACTCTGGTCGGTATCCTCCGGATAACCGCCAGGTCCAACCAATCACCGGTAGGTAGTAGTCCCTCTGCCAGGCTCACCGTCTGTATACACAGCATCCCTTTCTTGCCCCGGGGTACCATACCGGGTCCACCATGTACCCACAATCGGCCTCATCCAGCTCCTCGATTCGGGTTCACAAGTCACACGTCTCAGAACCGAGAAAACGCATGGTGGACGCACTGAAATATTATATCAAGAGAAACCGGGTTTTTAAAACAGTGCGTATTTCTTAAAATAATACCACGGTTCTCAAATCCAGAAATCACATAAATCCAAAGTCAATGCGTAAATCCATGCAATGTGTCGTATAACATTAAGAGTAAAAAGGGAAAAACCGCTCTTTTAAAAGAATCCAGTTTTGAAAATATCTCATGCGGTCCCTTTGTTTTTAAATCATGTCAATATCATCCATGTATGTAACATATGTGTGTATATAGGTATGGATGTGCAAGTGGATGTATACGCAGATATGAGGGTAGTAATGTATAGGTGCACTAATATGAATACACAGTGTGTATGTATGCATCGATGTCAATATATAATATGAATATGCACAATATATGGAAGAAACATGTTTAATCATCAATGATGCGGTAATCCTATAGTACGAGTGTCATGGCAATCACTAACGATGTGAGTGTAACATACATTTAGTGCTCGTGCAGCTTAAACCGTTAGTGACAGTGCAGTTTTCTATAATTACCATTCTATATGCAACAGGAGATGGTATGCTACTATAGTAAATATATGAACACATACAACTAAAATATCCTATTACGCCCTGATGCTTAACGCCATACGGGCGATTTCCCCGTAGATGTTAAATCTACTCACCTGGTCTCGTGCTAAGTGTAGCCGACTATCTGCTTTCCCTTCTTTGCAGCGCCCGACGTACCCGCCTGCGAACCTAGAATTCACACAAAGGATATACATAAGCAAAATCCTGCAAAAACGCGATATTAAACGGGTGCGTGTATACGTAACGTGTGTGCATACGCCAAAACCCAACGCGACACGCTGTGACACACAGCAAACCAACTCAACGCGCATCGTACGTGTCGCGCAAGTCCCGCTACGCTAAAAATAGGTAAACGGTCCCAGATTTAATCTGGAGCAAAAACAAGAAAATCAAAAAAAGCCAAACCCTTCACAATACCTACAGACAGCTACCTGCCAAAATCCAACACATTTCCTCAAAATTTGGCCGGCGGCTAGGGGTGTCATACCGGCCCAAAACCGGTGGGAGGGGGTCGGGTCTCTACACTATGATCCTAGCACATTTTATAGCCTGGTGTATATGTTTGCTTACTAAAATTATTACCCTAGATACAGTAGATTTTACGTATCCTAAAGTTTAGTTTAGAAACGTTTCAAAACACTAAGTTTGCAACAATAGGGTATTTTTGTGGAATTAGGTGAGTTAACAAGAATCTAGCGATACCAACAGCATATATTAGTGCTAGTCTAACCTTAAACCATCCTGAATCATCCTAGTCTCCAACCAAACCACCAATTTAACGTCAAAGTCCACAAAACACTAAAACTTAGCTAAACAAACCCAGATTTCAACTTGCAGACGAATAGGGAAAATAAATAACACCAACCACAGAAAAACACCTACAGGCACCACTAGACCAAGCACCAACATCTAACCCATCACGGGGGCCGACGACGCCGGATTTTTTGGGTAGGCCGCCGGGTCATTGGGAAGTGGTCTCGTATTTCAACACAACACTTAGAAGGGCCTGCAAGCTATTCTGATGTTGTTTGTTAAGCTAGAAAAGTATCACAGTTGTAGTAGATCACCAAAAATCCTACAGTTTGCATCTAAACAGCATTTTAAATCTCAAGTTTTAGACTTTAAGGAGATTAAGCTAAATCTAGTGATACTACAAGGTTTACACAACACCTAGAACACTTAATCAAGTTATATAACCCATAAAGATCTCATCTTAGCCTAAACCTTACTTAAAACACAAATCTAGCACTAAACTCACACTAATCACTAACCGAAACTAAAACAACACATAAGCTTAGCAAAAAGGAGTTGAGTTTAAGAAATATACCCCCACTAGATCCTAGGAAGCAGGAGAAGGAGGATAGGAAGAAGAGGAGCTTGCTGTTGCTGTTGCAGGGAGCTGCTGCTGCTTGCTACTGCTGGTGCTGCTGCTGCATTGCTGTTGTTGTTGTTGTTTTTGTTGCTGTTGTTTTGTTGTTGTTGCTAACTGCTGCTGTTGCTGCTGCTGAGGCTTCTGCTGCTGCTGATGTTGCTGGAGTTGTGAGGGTGTGTGTGTGAGTGAGAGTGAGAGAAGTGAGAATGAGAAAGAGAAAAGAAATGAGAGCACACTAATCAACCCCCCTCCCCCTCTCTCTTCATTAAATGAAGGCATGGCAAGGCCATCATGCCCATTCTCTCTCTCTCTTTCTCCCTCCAAGTCAACTAAATTCAAATCATTTTCCATTTTTAAAAAAAATCAAATACACTTAAGGAAAATAGTTTAACCCACCATGGTTGCTAATCATGGTTTAAGCCCAATTTTAACCCTAGTTTACATGCACATGTTTGTGCAAGGCTAAATAAATTCTAATAAAATATTCATTAATTTTGATAAAATATTTGAAAATCAATTTGGTAAAATTTTTATTAAAAACCATACTTTAGAGTATAATTAGCCACAAATCACATCCTAAGGTGTTACATTACATGTCTTAAAATGTAAAACTACCCATTATATTGTTAATGATGTGATGAAAACCGTAACAATATTTTAATCTCACATTTTGAATTAATTTCAAAAAGCTAGTTTGCTAAAAATCCAATTTTAACAATTTGCAAGCAACAATTAGTAAACTAGCAACTATATTAGTTTTAGCATAGCAGATACATCACACAACCATAATCTCATTACTCAAAATCCTAACTTGAATTCAAACCCCATTCTCTTTAAATTCTCATTTTGAAATTAAGGTTATAACAATATCTAATTAAAACTAGATTCAAACATACAATTAGCAAGTAACAAATTTGGATGAAGCTTATACCTCATGATCAAGAGATCAAACATGAAAATCATAGCCTCCAAAATGCCAACTTTTCTCCAAGATTCATGTTAGAATTGGCTAAGGAAAAATGGGTAGAGCTTAAATTTGGAGTTTGCGAGGTTTAATTTGGATTTTTGATGCAAAAATTGATGGATTTTGGAGGTGAGATGAGATGAGAAAGTGAGGGGCTGCTGTTGAAGGGGAAAGGAGAGGGCTCGGCCAGATTTTAGGAGGTGAGGAGAGAGAGTGAGGGTTGGATGAGTCATACACTACCCAAGTCAACAAGTCCAAGCTTTATTCTTTATCATTTCCTTTTTCATTTCTTGTTTTACTTTTCTTTTAACTTGAAGTGGGGAAACTTGGGGAATGGGCAGCCCATAGTTTCGGCCAGCATAAGGGGAGGGGTGTGTGTGAGTGTGTGTGTGTGTATGGGGTGAGGAAAAATGATAAATACTATACCCCAAATTTCCATTTACATTAAATTCACTATTTAAGCCTTTTTCTATCATATTTTCTAAAACCGTCTTAACAATTTCTTTTCATTTAAAAAACAACATGTTAAATTTTGGTTTAATAGGTCATGATGCACAAAACTTGTATCAACCCATTCCAATTTGTAATTATCCCTAATTAAATGTATTAGTGACGGCTTAAAATAATATTAAAATAATTAATTTCGGAAAAAATTTCAGTCAACCAGAAATTTTACAAGTGACTCATAAACACCAAATACTAGCAATTATATGGCTAGAATAGGTATATTTAATTTTATATTAAAAGATATGTATATCTTGATTTTTACGGAAAACACCCGTTATTTTACCGATTCTCCGAAATTTCACCTAAACGATTTTCAAAACGTTACAGTGGTAAGGTGGAAATCAAAGCACGATGGGAATCACACAAGACTCTATGACGATCTTGGGTCTACAGACTAACCTGTACCAGTATCACTGTTTCCCT
The DNA here is from genome assembly GCA_030015575.1 of Agapanthus africanus. Taxonomy (NCBI): domain Eukaryota; kingdom Viridiplantae; phylum Streptophyta; class Magnoliopsida; order Asparagales; family Amaryllidaceae; genus Agapanthus; species Agapanthus africanus. Next base: position 819,991,833 of record CM057338.1, on the reverse strand, counting down.
AATCAGAGCAAAGCTCTGTTCAAATTCCAATATTTGAAATGAAGCGACGCTTCCTTTTCCCAATAAGAGCAAAGCTCTGTATTAAAAATCTAAAGTAAAAATTGAAGCAACGCTTCAGATTCTGTGCGCTGCATGCCACGTGTCAAAAGCAGACACGTCAGCGCCAGGAGCGCTGCGCCCTAGGCAGCGCACCCCCAACCAGAGCAAAGCTCTGCTCCAAAATTCAAAAGTTAAATTGAAGCAACACTTCAGATCCAGCGCTCTGCGTTGTGCGCCACATGTCAAACACGGGCGCGCTATCACAGTTGCGCTGCGCTCTGCGCTGCGTGCCACGTGTAAAACACGGGCACGCTAGCACAGTTGCGCTGCGCTCTGCGCTGCGCGCCACGTGTCAAGCGCAAGGTGCGCCAGCGCTGGAATTAAAATTCCCCCACCGTCAGATCAAAAGATCTATTAATAATAAATTATTAATTAATCAGAACTAAAATTCTGTTATGGAAAGATCTTTCCAATCTTGTTAAAAACAAGAAGATTATCTTCTGTAAAACAGAAGCCTTAGGATCAAAGATCCAACGGTGGGAAATATTCCCAAATCAATCAGAGAAAGATCTCTCTAACTAATTCAACAAATCATTTGGCCCTATATAAAGGACCCTAGACTTCAAATCTAAATTATAGAGATACACATACAGAAAAAGAGAGAAAAAACCCTCTGCAAAAAGAACAAACTCTTAAGAAAAAGAAGATTTTTCTTCATCTTAAAGGTAAAGAACTATGTTCTTGAATAACAGAGATGAATCCATCTCATAAAAAAGAAGAACCATCTTCTTAAAAGATCTTAGATCTATAAAAAGACCAAGGTCTTTTGATTTAAAAGAAAAGATCAAAAGGATCTAATCATAAAAAGACTAAAAGAAGTATTTTACTTCATTCACAGATCTTTTGATCTATAAAGGCAGAGCCTTTTATAAAAAATAAGAACTTTTGTTCTTTGCTCTTGAGGCAAAGCCTCCTTTGAAGAACATAAATTTGTTCTTTGATCTTAAAATTGATCAGAAGCGCTTTGCGCTATTAAAAAGTGCCTTGCACTCATGAACTGCGCCCTTGTGCTCCTTGGACCGGTGATCAGCACTAAAACCTGCCACGTGTCAACCAGAGACACAATCTGCGTTTTGCGCTTCTAAAAACAGAGCACTGCGCTCATGGGCTGGCGCTCAGCGCCAAGCGCGCCACATGTTACTCACTGGTGCGCCAACAGACTAGCGCAACGCGCTCATACACTAAAAGCGCAATGCGCCAATAAACTAGCGCTAAGCGCGACACGTGTCCTCCTCGTGTGCGCTATCCAACAGAAGCGCAATGCGCTCTTTCCTTGGCGCAAAGTGCCTGACGCGCCACGTGGCGCACTGTCAGAATATACTTTGTTCTGATGAATACTATGCATTATTAAAAGGGCCGAGCCCAGATGAAGGCTCAATAGCCAGAACAATAAAATGTTCAACTCATATCAACTGAGCCCATATGCTCATAAACCTGCAAACAGACTTTAGTCTCAAATTGGACTATAGATCTCCCAACCAACATTAGTTCAAGGGTACATCTCTAAACTCCTCTGATATTTGTCGTTGTAATCCTTCAACATCTTCAGAGAGGTGACGGGTCCCGACAGCCATACATTTCACGGACTATGATGTCCTTAAACTGGACTATGGGGTCTTTAAACTCATGGACTATGATGTCCTTAACCTTGACCGTGATGTCTTAAAACTAACATTGGACTGTGGAGTCCTTAAACCCATGGACTATGATGTCCTTAACCTTGACTGTGAAGTCTTTAAACTCATGGACTATGATGTCCTTAACCTTGACCGTGATGTCTTAAAACTAACATTGGACTGTGGAGTCCTTAAACCCACGGACTATGATGTCCTTAACCTTGACTGTGAGGTCTTTAAACTCATGGACTATGTTGTCCTTAACCTTGACCGTGATGTCTTAAAACTAACATTGGACTATGGAGTTCTTAAACCCACGGACTATGATGTCCTTAACCTTGACTGTGAGGTCTTTAAACTCACGGACTATGATGTCCTTAACCTTGACCGGGATGTCTTTAAACTAACATTGGACCACCATGTCCTTAAACTGGTAATCGATCGAAATGTCCGTAAACTAAACAATAGAGTCTAAATGCTCTTTTGTTGGATCTAAACGATCCTGTTAAGTTGATCTTAGTCTAGAAATTAAACTAACGTATCCTTAACAAACGTTTAAGTTGATCTTAGTCTCAAATGAGGCTAACGTATCCTTAAACCAAACCCCCAAACCCAAATCTAAGAAGATACGGATTTGGACTAATCCACGCCCTACGGGCGATAACATAAATTAGTCTCCGTATACAATCCATGGGCAACCACAAACAAAACAAACACCCACGACACGAAGTGACCATATGGAGAAGGAGAAAGTTGTTACCGCGATGCGGTAGCGTAATTAACTGCAGGGGCTTGCGCCTGCAGGGAAGAGCGTCCCCACAATCAAAAACCCCTCAGACGAGAGGGAATCTGACGAAGTCTGCTACATCGGCCGCATCCGTTTAAACCTTCGATACATGGTGCCATAAATCAACTTGGCATCTTCGGAGAGGTGGACGGATAGCACCAATTAGCATCTGCCCAGAATTTCAGGCAAGACGTTTATCGCGTCCCCATGATTCGGAGGGGAATAGATTCTGGGACGCCCGGTGGGACCTTTTTCTCTTTCCACTCCACACTTCGTGTGTCGTGTTCGCGAACGAATCGCGGTTTGCTATGGTTGCCTGTAGATTCGAGGTACTTAGATTTGGTGTCTTGCTCCGTGCAGAAAACAGAAAATCAATGGCTTCAAACTGCACTAACTGCAACTGCAACTCTCGCTCCGTCCCGTCCGGAGGAGTGACTTACGGGCCCCAAGCCGCCTCCCTGTTCAAGATGCCAGTAGAGCAAGTAACTCAGGCCACCACTGGGCTGTTCTTTGGGACCATGATCCCACCGATGAGCTTCAACGCCCCTGTACCATCGCAAGAAGCCCCAAAGAGCTCGGTCTTTAACCAGCTCACAACTACTGCGGCCCCTCTCAACGGGTTGCCAGCTCCAACGCCTCAGTCTTTGACAGACTGGGCCAAAGCTCATTTAGGCCTATGAAGAAGCCTGTGATACCAGAAAGGGTTATCCCTAAGCGGATTGCCATTCCTGCTGATGAAGTCATCAAGGCGGCTTCTCCTGCCAAAGGATCGGTCTTCACAAGACTGACTGTTTCAGCTCCTGTTCCAGGTGAAATCGTCAAGGCTACTTCCCCTGCTCGGAAGTCTGCCTTCGATGGGTTGGTTATCCCCACTCAGAGGACATCAGCCTTCAATAGGCTGACGACGACAACTTCTGACCAACACAGGGGGCATGAGGAAGTCACCCCTACAGCTGAGGTAATCCTGGTCGCACGACATGCTCGACGTCGCCATTAGCACCGAGTGAGGAAAGCTGGGGGCAATTCCCCTTCTGGACTGACTCCGCCAGCTCTAACGGTGGAAGTTGATGTTGCTGTTCCAACCAGGAACAGCTTTGAACTACTTAACAAGGTGCGCAGAAACTCTCCTACCGCCGTGCTGAAGAGATCTTCTCCACCGGTGGAGACGGTCACAGAAATGAAACCAAAGCAATCCCCTCAACGGCTGTCTTCCAAAGTTTACAAAATCCGGCGGCAAGTCCGAGAGTCGGTGGTCGATCAAGACTATCCTCGCCGACGAAAGAAGCTGAAGGTTAAACAGGAAGAGAATCGTCCTAGCAAGCCACAAAGGATGACAACTGCCTGGGTGCCCGCTGCGACAGCCCCCTCAACATCAACTGCTCAAAGAAGAAGGAGGCCAAGGAAAGCCCTTATGAATACGGCAGAACGTAAAGACGCCGAGACCAAACGCCCTAAGTCTGGGGGAATAACGGTCCATATTGTTTACATGGTGTCCGGGAAAGAGTATAACCGCGCTTCGACGGGTCACCGACCGCTCACCCGATCCGTGACAAAAGCCCAGGAGCAACAACAGAAGCTTCAAGAGATGCTAACTACAATGGCAGCACTTACCGAGCCAAAAGAAAGCCCGGAGGCATCATCAAAACAGCGTCACGAACAAGAAACTGACGCTGACTTCCTACGCAGAGTCCTCGAAAAGAAGGACAGAGAAGCGGCAGAACAAGCTGCCAACATAAAACAAATGGCGTTTCTCTTCCAAGACATGGTAGGGATGATGTTACAGCCGGATCCTCCAGCTGAAGACCCTCCGATCATTATTGAAGACGATAGAGGGGAGACATCTAATCCTCCTCCGGCTCCTTTAGCAGCCAAGGAGGAAACCATTTCCAAGGCCGCACTAGATGACTATATAGCTCAGCAAATACGAATGAAGCGGCTGGCCAAATTGTCAAGACCGGACGACCCTATCCGGGCTGGTATGACCAAATCAGTTACCCACCGGGATATACGATCCCTAAATTCCATGTATATAAAGGGACGGGGAATCCACATCAGCATGTCGCTCAATTCAGGGCCTTATGCGGCAACACTGGAGGCGACGACAAACTGTTGCTTCGTCAAATCGTCGGCAGCTTAGCGGAAACGGCCTTCGAATGGTATTCGGAGCTGCCTAACGACTCTGTCAAAACATTTGCGGAGATGAGGCTGCTGTTTACAGAAAGATTTGCAAGCACCAGCGAGCGCACCCCGATCACCGCATTGATCAACGCCAGGGTAAGGCTAGGCGAAACATGGGTTCAATACGCAATACGATGGCGGAATCTATGGTTGAAATGCGAACAGCGCATCGAAGAAGCGCCGGCGATAGGCATGTTCGTGGGCACTCTTGACCCTCAAGCGACCATCTCCCAGTTCATGATGTTCTTCAAGCCAACTACTTTCCAGGCCTTGATTGACAAGTTGGCCCAAATAGATCAGATGGGACATAGACCATTTCCTTCAAAGACGGATCCTCGGAATGAAAAGGGGAAAGGAAAAGCAACTTTCGTCGCCTATACTCAACAACAGCCGTGCAACTTAAAGTCGGTTGTCCGCCAAAACAATATGCGTCCACGCCCATCCCTCGAGGAAAGACTAGGACGTCCTTACTCGTTTCCTCAAGACAAAATGAGAAGACTGTTCGAGCTGGCAGTGCGCAACAGGCTCATAAATTTGCCGGATCCAAAACGTCCGTTGTAGCCAAACGACGTCAATAATCCCAATTACTGCCCCTACCACCGAGTATTGGGCCATCCGATCGAAGACTGCTACGTCTTCAAAAACTGGGTTAAAGACCAATACCAACAAGGAAAATTCGCATTATCGGAAAACTGGAAGGTGAACCCGCCACAACCTCATGCTCCTAAAAAAGTGGACATGCCGGGGGCATCGTGCTCTTTTATAGAAAAAGCTCTATGGGAGGTCGCTCTTTCAGCCAAGACGAAAAGAATACTGAAGGATCTTCACACATGCCCAGCCATCAGGTGGAAAAGTCCGTTAGAGCCCGAGGTCATTGATGGAATGCTGAAACCACGCCCAACACCGAGAATTGATAGCAGTGGGCAAAACACCCAGGCACGGCCGTCAAAGTCTTCAAAGAAAAAGAAGAAGACCAAAAAGCTCGCGCAGTTTGATGACAAGCGCACGGACCTGCAAAAACATATTGACGCACTGGAAGAATATAATCAGAAGGCACGGACCCCAGTCACACTCCGAGAATTCCTCAGCCACGTCCTTGAGGATGGAGATGATGACAAAGACTCGTCGGATGAACCTGAGGACTATGCGGCAAGCTGCCATATGATCTCTCACTCGTCGATAAGCAGTGAAGAAGCTCCTGACGCAGAGAAACCGGGGGCAGATCCCGAGCCGGAACTTCTAGGACCATCAGACGAAACAATTGACACATTCCTGAACGAAGCCCGTCTAAAAAGCAAAGCTGATCGGGAGCGCGAGATGGCCATATTTGAAAAGGCCAAACGCCGGCGACTGGACAAAAGGGTCGAAACACTCCCACCAGATCAAAGTACATCCGCCGCAAATAAAAGCAGGATCAAGACAAGGAAGCGATTCCCCAAAGCCATATCGATGGGGATGAAGCTTCCCTCTTTTAGAGAAAATTCTCCTGGCAGTATATATCTTGATGAAGCGGACGTACATCCTAACTTCTGCTTGTATCATCAGAAGATCGCACACCCTACTGAAGACTGCAACTCCTTTAAGTGTTGGTGGCAAAGGTATGTCTCCCACAGGCAACACTTTAAGAGGACAAAGCGTGAAGCTCGTAGACAGCGGAAAAATACAACAGATGAGCGTAAAGAATTGCCGGCAATTGTCAAAGGGTTGATCCCGGAGGATCGCGAGTTCTCACCTTCGGGAGCGACTCCGACGAAGAGGTAACCCTTGGCCCTCTCTTCAAGGAATCCATCTCTGAAACGAAAGAACTGAGGAGTTGCGAGAACATTCAGCCGTGCAATCGCACGCTACCCGGAAAGAATATCGGACCCGCAAACAAGGGATCGAACAAAAAGGATAAGAAGAAGGGAAAAACGGCCTTCATTGCTAATGCTCAACAACAATCAAGTGGCCCGAGACCGGTTGTTCGCCAAAGCAACAAGCGGCAACCCCTCAATGAGAAGTTGAAACGTCCTTACTCATTTCTCCGGGATGAAACAAGAAGACTGTTCGAACTAGCAGTGCGCAACAGGCTTATCACTCTACCGAAGCCGAAACACCCTCTACAACTGAACGATGTCAACAATCCTAATTACTGCCCTTACCACCGAGTATTGGGCCATCCGATCGAAAACTGCTACGTTTTCAAAAACTGGGTTGAAGACCAATACCAACAGGGTAAGTTCGCGCTATCCGAAAACTGGAAGGTGAGCCCGCCACAACCATATGCTCCGAAAAAGATGGATATGCCGGGAGCATCGTACTCATTCATAGAGAAAGCCCCATGGACCGAAAAGTCCGTAAACTAGAAATTCGCCTCAAATATGGCAGCGATGGACCGCTATGTCCTAAAACTGGCTATAGACCGAAAAGTTAGTAAACTAGAGATTCGCCTCAAATACGGCGACGGTGGACCACTATGTCGTAAAACTGGCTGCGGACCGAAACGTCCCTAAACTAACGATGGACCACTATGTCCTAAAACTGGCTGCGGACCGAAACGTCCCTAAACTAACGATGGACCGCAATGTCCTAAAACTTGCAACTGACCGAAACATCGTTAAACTATTACCAACCCGCGGCATCCTCAGGCTGACGTGGTAAAAAAAAAGGGTATGTCCATAAGCAAAATGGGCACGGATGAAAACCCAAAAGAGCTCCGTGAGTAAAAACGGCAGGGCTACCGGCGAGTTTTGTGAAAACCCGAAAGGGCGCAACCTCTTTTAAAAAAATTTAAAAAAAATGGTATGTCCATAAGCGAAATGGGCACGGATGAAAACCCGAAAGGGCTCCGTGAGTAAAAACAGCAGGGTTACCGGCGAGTTTTGTGAAAACCCGAGAAGGCGCATTCTCGTTAAAAGACACTTGCAAGGTCCTCTCGACTTTGTAAGGAGAAACCGTCTGCGTGAGATCCTTACACTCACAAGGGAGCAACACACTTAGGGATCCCCACGATCCCTAAGGAGAAATTACACTTGCGAGATCCTCACGACTCGTAAGGAGAACCCTCTTATGCGACCCTCACGGCTCATAAGATTCAAAAGCCTTAAGTTACAGGGATCTGAACCAGTTCTTAAGCAGTCATACCGTCCGATTATGCCCTACAAGCGGCTCAATGCTGACCCTTGTATACAATCCACGGGCGCGAATAAACATTTCCCTAACAAAGTCCCATCTGTGACTAGGGATATGTTTGCACGGTGAACAGCCCTTGTAAGTCCTCTCGGCTTAAAAGGAGAAAATACTCTTGTAAGATCCTTATGACTTATAAGAGACCATGCACTTAGGATTCCTCACGATTCCTAAGGAGAAAACACACCTACGAGATCCTCACGACTTGCAGGAAGAAATACCTTTATGAGACCCTTACGGCTCATGAAGTCAAAAGCTTTAGTCGACAGGATCCTAACTCTGTTCGCTAAGCCACCTTTGTTCGATATCGACAAAGGCAAATGATGATTCGCTCCTGGTAATATCCCAGTTGTAGCGTTGCTGATGCCGAAATCGGTGTCTAATTCCAGGCTTGCAGCGAAAAGCCAACGAGCCACACATGCATGTAAAATAGCCGAAATGATGTGACAACTTGCAACAAAATCAGCAAGTAAAATGTATGCAAGCAAAATAACCGAAATGATTAGGCAACTCGCAATAAAAAGCAGCGAGTAAAAATAAAATAAATAGCCGAAATGATTCGGCGCCGCGAAAAATAGCCGAAATGATTGGGCAATCGCGACCTTCGCGATATAAAAGCTGAAATGATAGAGCATCGTGGAAAGAAATAAAAAAATGTAATAAAATTTATGCCCAACAGGTGATATCACATCAATCCCTGTATACAATCCAGGGGCGCAAACAAAGAAGGAATCACACCTTCCCTACCCAGGCTCCATCAGAAAGCAAAGCCAAATCTCTACGGTTCATAGACAACCTAAAGACAAGCTCGACATTTGTCGCAATATTGCAAACACAATGCCAACAAACAAAGCAAAGGAAGATCCCTAGCTTCAGGGTCTCGACGTCAACATCGACAACTTAGAGATCACCAACAGCATTTCTTCTCACTCCAACCTGATGCAGACTTGACGTCAACGATCGACCTCAGGGTCGCAACGAAACGGAGCCATGGCAAAGTCCCCAGTTCTAAATCTCAATGGCCACATCTACGGCCCAGAAACCAATAACGGTGTGCCTCCTCATTCCAGCAGGATACAGATGTTACACCATCAATCGGAACCACGGCAAAGTCCCCAGTTCTAAGACTCTACGGTTCATAGACAACGCAGCGTCACCAAATGACCCCGTCGCGGAAACACGTCATCAAATGACCCCGTCTCGGAAATACGTTATCTGATGACTCTGTCTCGAAAACAAGTCAACCAATCCCAGGGAAATCAGTGTCCATGGCAACCTCCTCGATTCAAGGAAATCAGCGTCGTTGATGAAAGCATCTCGATTCGTGTCGACCCGCAGAGAAATCTGTCACGCCCCGCTTCCCAGAGTACGCTAAAATGGGCACGTGACATAGCCAACCATGCTACCTGTGGGTAGGAAGTATCCATCCACAGTCACATTACGGCTGTAGAGATATCAAGAACAAAAATAAAACTATCTAAACATGTCCATAATCCAAGATAACATGAGTCAATAATAAATAAATGCGGAAGTGAAGGATCCGATATCAAATAATTGGAATGTATGTCCCATAATGCGGGCTCACATCAGGAAATAAATGCAGGAAAGAAAACTAACTGCTACTGACACTCACAGCTCAGCCTGTCGGCTGAAGTACTCCTGCTCGGGCTGCGACAACGGTACAGAATCTGGGCCATGCAAAACCCAGACGTCAGTGCGTCAAGTCATCAAGTAATATAATATGAACAGTGTAGTAGGCAAGGCAATATAAACATGAATAAAACAAGAGTAACAATAATATAAGTCAGAGCAGTGCAGGGTAGTGTGCTGTGGGTAAACTAAACTGTGCTATCAGGTTCTCTGTTCTAAAGTCTTTAAAATCAAATTGATGAATCATCGATGTAACTCAATAGTATCCCGTGCATGCCCGGGACCACAGTCTAAGACTCTTGGGCTGAAACCGAGACGTGTCGCTAGGCAGTAAAAGGTAGAAGGTACAGGCGAGTGATGTCAGCATCATCACTCCGGGGCTGGCCTAGCCCGTAAGACTGATCAGAACAAGTATCGAACTGTTGAGTTACAAGTCAGGTTTCACCATTGATTTCCCCATACCCCCAAGTTATGTATGTCAAGTCAGGTATTCAGTAATCGTGAGCTAATGCCAACACAGGATCAGGCAAGAGCAGGTTTGTCTGGATAGACAACAGGAACGGTCCATGAGGACTACATCTCAGGTTTGTTGGCATTAGACACAAGATCAGGTAACTGGTCAGGTCATGGTACATCAGGTCAAGTCAAGCAGTGTACGGTACCATGTCGGGTCAATCAATATGCGTGTTGCAAGTCAAGTCAAAATGTAAACAATGTCATAGGTGTGCTCATAATTAGTTATATAATCAAGCATGGTTATCATCAACATGATATAAGCAATGAATTAAGCAATAGGCAGATTTACTCAATTTGCAGTACAGCTATCAGTTGTGTCACAGAGATGATTTCAATGTTATGCGAATGCAGGATGACAATTATGGCCTTTTAATCATGTTAACAAGTTTAAGAACTTGAGAGGTGCAATGATTTATATATACAGGTTCAATGCAGCTATTACAGGTTAAAATGCACACGGGTGTCCAAATGGAACAAAACTATAGAGATAGTTCCCATAAGCTGTGTCAATATTAAAATGTGATTAAACAGGTAAATGTGGTTGTTAGGTTCAATTGCAGACTGTAGGTTCCAAGTTTAAAGATAAAATGATATAATACAATATTGTACATGAAAATGAGAAATGATTGTACCAAAGCTAAATTTACAGGTTTAGGGTGTCACAATATATATGTAAATATTGTATAGCATGTAGCAAGGGGTACTTGCCTCAACGGGTCGCGAACCGGGAAAAACGGAACGTAAAATGTCGGCGGGGAAACTCGCGACGGGCGCACGGTTCACGGAATGAACCCAAACGAACAAAGGAGCCACGCGGGTCGGGGTACCTCGCTGGAACGTCGGGTCACGTCGTCGGCATCGTCGGATTCCAGCCGAGGAATGAACAGTGAACTATCAATACATGCAAACAAGAAGAGAAGAGAAAACAGAGAAAGAAGGAAGAATGAGATGGAGAAAGCACTTACACTGGTCGGTGGGACGGGTGGTGACGGTCGACGTTCGTCGACGAACTCCGGCGGTCGGCAAACAGCGACTGCGAAAACTGCAGATCACCAAATGATTACAGAACAGAAGGAAGGAGGAAGGAGACGGGTAGGTAAGGCTTACAGGGGTCGTACGATGGCCGGGGCACGGAGGCGAGGCCGTCGACGGCGACAGATCTGGCGGTCGAACGCGTGCAGGGGGTGTGCAGGTGGTCGCGGTGAGGGTGCAGGGCGCGCGGTGGTCGATGAAGGAGGACGTGGGTGCGACGAGGCAGAGGAGGCGAGGGTGCTGGTGTCGGTGTCGTCGGCGTTGGGGTTGCGGCGGCGAGGAGGGAAACGGCGGTAGCTAGGGTTCGCTGAGGGTTGATGGGTTGCGTTCTTTTTAAAAGAAAAGGAGGAGGGTGAAAGATTATATATAGAAGAGAGAGAGAGAGATGTGGGGAGAGAGAGAGAGGGATAGGAGAAAGGAGAGAGATAGAGAGAGAGAATACGGGGGGGGAGAGAGAGAGAGAGTGGGAGTGGGGCCCACGGGAAAAGATTTGAAGGCTGTGATTGGTTGGTAAGGGAAAACTGTGAAAGATTTTTGAATAATTTAAATGATTAGAAAAGATTATATGGTTAAGTTAAAAGAAAATATGCGATGGTTTTAATATTAAAATTTGGGATTTTGGCGCAAAATAAAACATTTCCAAATCACGCCCGGGTCGGGTCCAAAAATTCGAAATTGAAATAATAGGATTTTAAGCGGGATCCAAAATTCAAAATGAAGTGTTTTATGATCAAAAAGCATACCCCCAAAACGGACAAACGTACGTGCACGTAGCCGTTCAAACTCGCCCGTTTCACTGAACGGGACGAGAACACGACGCACGGACGCCACAACGGGGTTAGGGGTGTCAAGTAGGCCAAGATGAATATTTTTAATTTTATTTTAGATGCCAAAAATTGTTATATGCAGAAATGAATTTGCCGGGTAAAATTTTACAGTAAGTAACAATCAAGCAAGATAAATGAAAAGAGTACCACATTACGCTCAAACAGTAACTGAAATTAGTAGCATTGGGCTCGGGTGTTACATTATACCCAACTACAAAAGAATTTCGTCCTCGAAATTCCAAGAATACAAAGATAGATAACTACAAGAAAAGGTGAGAAAACTTCTGCCGAATTTCATCTTCTCGTTCCCAAGTGGACTCTCCATACGAGCGATTACCCCCAAGAAACAAGTACAAGAGGGATAACCTTGTTCTTAAGAACCTTCTCCCTTCGATCCACGATTTCAATCGGTCTTTCCTCAAAAGTCAAATCTTCTCGCACTGTTAGCTCCGAATGATCCAATACATGCGTTTCATCACGAACATACTTACGGAGTTGAGATACGTGAAACACATCGTGCACGCTCGCCAAGGACTGCGGTAACGCCAAACGATACGCTACCTCACCAACACGCTCCACGATCTCAAAGGGTCCAACGAATCGAGGACTAAGCTTTCCTCGACTTCCAAAACGAATCACCCCTCTAGTCGGTGATATCTTCAAGAACACCAAATCACCCACGGCGAACTCTAGAGGTCTTCTTGACGTGTCTGCCCAACTCTTCTGTCGGTCTTGTGCTGCCTTCATATGATTTCTGATAGTGTTAACCTTCTCAACTGTCTGCACAACCAAATCTGGTCCCAATAATCTTTGTTCACCGACATCATCCCAACAAACAGGTGAACGACACTTACGACCATACAAAGCTTCAAATGGAGCCATCTGGATAGTTGCCTGAAAACTGTTGTTGTAAGAAAACTCCACCAAATGTAGATGATCCTCCCAAGAACCCTTGAAGTCCAACATGCATGCCCTCAACATATCTTCAAGGGTTTGGATCGTTCTCTCCCACTGAACATCAGTTTGAGGATGATAAGCTGTGCTAAACCTCAATCGAGTCCCCAAACTTTCCTGTAGACTCCGCCAAAAGTGTGATAAGAATCGAGTGTCCCGATCGGACACGATGCTCACCGGTACTCCATGCAATCTTACAATCTCTTGCATGTACCGCTCTGCCAAAGTCTCTGTTGATTGACCAACCTGGAAAGGAATGAAGTGAGCTGCCTTGGTCAACCGATCAACAATTACCCATACTGCATTGTTGCCTTTTGGACTCCGCGATAAAGCCGTCACGAAATCCATGGTTATATGTTCCCACTTCCACTGAGAAATCGGAAGTGATTGCAATAAACCAGCAACCCTTTGATGTTCAGCCTTAACTTGCTGACACACCAAGCACTTCGCCACAAAGCGAGCAATCTCCCGTTTCATGCCTTCCCACCAGAAATGCTGTCGAATATCTCGGTACATCTTTGTGCCTCCTGGATGTACAGAATAAGCTGAACTGTGTGACTCCTTCATAAGCTCTTCGCGAATGTCTCCCTTTGGCACACACAAACGGCTACCATACCTCAACGAACCATCTTCGTGGATCAATAAATATGTTCGTAGTCTAGCTTCAACCTGCTCTCGAAACTTTTGCAGTCTAGGATCCTGCGATTGTGCTGCTTTAATATTCTCGATCAACGATGCATGTACTTGCAGCTGCAACAACTGTCCCGTAGAATGCGGTAGCACAACCTCCAAGTCAAATCTTCGAAAATCTTCAACGAGCTCCTTCTGCGTAGTTAACACCTGAATTGCTGGTAACCGACTAAGCGCATCCGGCAAGACATTAACCTTCCCCGGATGGTACTTAAGATCAAGATCGTAGTCAGCCATCAGCTCCAACCATCTACGTTGCCTCATATTAAGCTCCTTCTGCGTGAACACATACTTCAAGCTCTTATGATCCGTGAAAACTTCGACCCTTTCGCCTAAAAGGTAGTGTCTCCAAATCTTCAACGCGAAAATCACTGCCGCAAGCTCCAAGTCATGCGTTGGGTAATTCTTCTCATGGGTCTTCAACTGTCTCGATGCGTATGCTACAACCTTCCCATGCTGCATCAACACATCCCAGTCCTTTCCCAGATGCGTCCCTGTGAATCACCAATCCTCCGGAATTGTCTGGCACGGTCAGAATAGGGACGGTTATCAGCTTCTGCTTCAACGTCTTAAAAGCTAACGCACACTTATCCGTCCATACAAAAGGTACTTCCTTGCGCGTAAGCTTGGTCAACGGCTCTGCCAGACGAGCAAAGTTCTCCACAAATCTCCTGTAATATCCGGCGAGTCCAAGAAAACTTCTTATCTCCGCAACATTCTTTGGAATCAGCCAATCTCAAACTGCTACAATCTTTTCTGGATCGACGGCGATTCCATCGCCAGACACAACATGCCCCAAAAACTTTACTTCCTCCAGCCAAAACTCGCACTTACTCATCTTCGCATACAACTTCTCCTGTCTCAACGTCTGCAGTGCGATCTTCAAATGCTCAGCATGCTCCTCAAAACTCTTCGAGTAAACCAGAATATCGTCGATGAATACCACAATAAACTGGTCTAAGAATGGTGAAAAGATTCGGTTCATCAAGTCCATGAATACTTCCAGCGCATTCGTTACTCCGAAGGGCCTCACTAAGTACTCGTAATGTCCATACCGAGTTCGGAACGCCGTCTTGAAAATATCTTCTGTTTTCACTCGGACCTGATGATATCCGGATCATAAATCCAGCTTCGAGAATACCCTCGCGCCACTAAGCTGCTCAAAAAGTTCTCCAATGTGAGGGATAGGGCACTTGTTCTTAATAGTCACCCGGTTTAATTCTCGATAGGCAATGCACATCCTCCTTGTGCCATCCTTCTTCTTTACTAGAAGAACTGGAGCTCCCCAAGACGAGTTACTGCTTCGAATCCAACCCTTCTCAAGCAATTCAGCAACCTGTTTCTTGACTTCATCCAACTCTACTGGTGCCATTGGATAATACGCTTTGGATACTGGCGCTGCACCAGGAATAAGATCAATTGCGAACTCCACGTCTCGCTTCGGCGGTAATCCCGATATATCTTCAATACGTCCATAAAATCATGAACAACAGCCGGCTCTTCACTATTATCAACTTCCATTGCTGCAAGAGTATCATTTGTCGGCCTAGCCCTAAACTCGACTGGCCCGACAGAACTGCTTCCTCCAGTGAAGGTAAACTCAGGATGTCCGGGAATCTGGAAAATTTCTTTCTTTGCTCTACAATTAATTTGAGCATGGAAAGTGCCAAGAAAATCCATTCCCAAGACGACTTCATAGCTGCCCGTATCAATCACCAAGAAATCTGCAAAAAGCTCCAGTCCGCACACAATAACTGTATAATCTTTACATTCCCTACTAGTTATGATTTTCCCATTCCCAGTGTGTATGTCCCAAAAACTAGACAGGGTCGTGTAGTCAATCGAGTGTGTAGCTAAAAACTTGGATGACATAAAACAATGGGATGCACCAGAATCAAACAACGCCAATGTGGGAAAACCATGAACGAGTAAAGTACCTGAAACAACTTCTCCTGACGCCTTAGCTTCCTCAGCTGTCAAGGTAAAAGCTCGAGCCTGATTAGGTCCTTGAGTCAGCTGCTTCTGTCCCTGAAACGGTTTCTGCGGAGGCTTCTGAATATCATCCCTTGTACGAAGCTTCGACGGACAAGCACTAACGGCATGATCTGCCGCTCCACAACCAAAACAGAGTCCCAGCCTCCTTCGACAATCCTTTCGCACATGTCCGGGTACATGGCAGTAGTTACAAATCACGCTCCTTTTCCGATCAACCACAATTGTTTTCTTCATTGGTGCTATGCTGCGTCTGTTCACCGGAACACTTCTACGTACGGACGTTTGGTTCAGTGCAGACGCCGATTTCAGCTCGGTCTGTCTCTTTAGATTCTCCAGCAATCCCCTTATCACTCTACGCATGGCGGCTTTGTCCGCACGTCTTTGGTACATCTTCAAATTCTTACCGGCCATATTCCTGGAAATCAAAATACCCAACATTAGCATGATGATAGATTCTGAATATAGATCAAGGCTAGAACTCCAAGTTACTTAAATAGAGTACCGCATTGTAACTATGCCGCGGTATCATAGCCACAATTACATAACTCCACCCAACTCGCCTAAGTCCTAGAGATAACAAGGGATCAGGTTTCGAATCGATATACAAAGGAAGTTTGCACATCGTAAAAAATATAATCAGGAAGAATGTGATTCAAGAATGGTAAAACGGCAAGGTGGCAGGACATATTTCCTAAACATGGGTATTCTGATTCATGTATTGGGTACAATACCCAACTACAAAAGAATCAACCCGATTAACCTATGCTCTGATACCAAAAGAACCATGTCACGTCCCGCTTCCCATAGTACACTAAAATGGGCACGTGATATAGCCAACCATGCTACCTGTGGGTAGGAAGTATCCATCCACAGTCACATTACGGCTGTAGAGATATCAAGAACAAAAATAAAACTATCTAAACATGTCCATAATCCAAGATAACATGAGTCAATAATAAATAAATGCGGAAGCGAAGGATCCGATACAAAATAACTGGAATGTATGTCCCATAATGCGGGCTCACATCAGGAAATAAATGCAGGAAAGAAAACTAACTGCTACTGACACTCACAGCTCAGCCTGTCGGCTGAAGTACTCCTGCTCGGGCTGCGACAGCGGTACAGAATCTGGGCCATGCAAAACCCAGACGTCAGCGCGTCAAGTCATCAAGTAATACAATATGAACAGTGTAGCGGGCAAGGCAATATAAACATGAATAAAACAAGAGTAACAATAATATAAGTCAGAGCAGTGCAGGGTAGTGTGCTGTGGGTAAACTAAACTGTGCTATCAGGTTCTCTGTTCTAAAGTCTTTGAAATCAAATTGATGAATCATCAATGTAACTCAATAGTATCCCGTGCATGCCCGGGACCACGTTCTAAGACTCTCGGGATGAAACCGAGACGTGCCGCTAGGCAGTAAAAGGTAGCAGGTACAGACGAGTGATGTCAGCATCATCACTCCGGGGCCGGCCTAGCCCGTAAGATTGATCAGAACAAGTATCGAACTGTTGAGTTACAAGTCAGGTTTCACCATTGATTTCCCCATACCCCCAAGTTATGTATGTCAAGTCAGGTATTCAGTAATCGTGAGCTAATGCCAACACAGGATCAGGCAAGAGCAGGTTTGTCTGGATAGACAACAGGAACGGTCCATGAGGACTACATGTCAGGTTTGTTGGCATTAAACACAAGATCAGGTAACGGGTCAGGTCATGGTACATCAGGTCAAGTCAAGCAGTATACGGTACCATGTCGGGTCAATCAATATGCGTGTAGCAAGTCAAGTCAAGATGTAAACAATGTCATAGGTGTGCTCACAATTAGTTATATAATCAAGCATGGTTATCATCAACATGATATAAGCAATGAATTAAGCAATAGGAAGATTTACTCAATTTGCAGTACAGCTATCAGTTGTGTCACAGAGATGATTTCAATGTTATGCGAATGCAGGATGACAATTATGGATTTTTAATCATGTTAACAAGTTTAAGAACTTGAGAGGTGCAATGATTTATATATACAGGTTCAATGCAGCTATTACAGGTTAAAATGCACACGGGTGTCCAAATGGAACAAAACTATAGAGATAGTTGCCATAAGCTATGTCAATATTAAAATGTGATTAAACAGGTAAATGTGGTTGTTAGGTTCAATTGCAGACTGTAGGTTCCAAATTTAAAGATAAAATGATATAATACAATATTGTACATAAAAATGAGAAATGATTGTACCAAAACTAAATTTACAGGTTTAGGGTGTCACAATATATATGTAAATATTGTATAGCATGTAGCAAGGGGTACTTGCCTCAACGGGTCGCGAACCAGGAAAAACGGAATGTAAAATATCGGCGGGGAAACTCGCGACGAGCGCACGGTTCACGGAATGAACCCAAACAACGAACAAAGGAGCCACGCGGGTCGGGGTACCTCGCTGAAACGTCGGGTCACGTCGTCGGCATCGTCGGATTCCGGCCGAGGAATGAACAGTGACTATCAATACATGAAAACAAGAAGAGAAGAGAAAACAGAGAAAGAAGGAAGAATGAGATGGAGAAAGCGCTTACACTGGTCGGTGGGACGGATGGTGACGGTCGACGTTCATCGACGAACTCCGGCGGTCGGCAAACAGCGACTGCGAAAACTGCAGATCACCAAATGATTACAGAACAGAAGGAAGAAGGAAGGAGACGGGTAGGTAAGGCTTACAGGGGTCGTACGAAGGCCGAGGCACGGAGGCGAGGCCGTCCTCGGCGACAGATCTGGCGGTCGAACGCGTGCAGGGGGTGTGCAGGTGGTCACGGTGAGGGTGCAGGGCGCGCGGTGGTCGATGAAGGAGTACATGGGTGCGACGAGGCAGAGGAGGCAAGGGTGCTGGTGTCGGTGTCGTCGGCGTTGGGGTTGCGACGGCGAGGAGGGAGACGGCGGTGGCTAGGGTTCGCTGAGGGTTGATGGGTCGCGTTCTTTTTAAAAGAAAAGGAGGAGGTGAAAGATTATATATAGAAGAGAGAGAGAGATGTGGGGAGAGAGAGAGAGAGGGATAGGAGAGAGGAGAGAGATAGAGTGAGACGGTGAGGGAGAGAGAGAATACGGGGGGGAGAGAGAGAGAGAGTGGGAGTGGAGCCTACGGGAAAAGATTTGAAGGCTGTGATTGGTTGGTAAGGGAAAACTGTGAAAGATTTTTGAATAATTTAAAGGATTAGAAAAGATTATATGGTTAAGTTAAAAGAAAATATGCGATGGTTTTAATATTAAATTTTGGGATTTTGGCGCAAAATAAAACATTTCCAAATCATGCCCGGGTCGGGTCCAAAAATTTGAAATTGAAATAATAGGATTTTAAGCGGGATCCAAAATTCAAAATGAAGTGTTTTATGATCAAAAAGCATACCCCCAAAACGGACAAACGTACGTGCACGTGGCCGTCCAAACTCGCCCGTTTCACTGAACGGGATGAGAACACGACGCACGGACGCCACAATGGGGTTAGGGGTGTCAAGTAGGCCAAGATGAATATTTTTAATTTTATTTTAGATGACAAAAATTGTTATATGCAGAAATGAATTTGCCGGGTAAAATTTTACAGTAAGTAACAATCAAGCAAGATAAATGAAAAGAGTACCACATTACGCTCAAACAGTAACTGAAATTAGTAGCATTGGGCTCGGGTGTTACAAAATCAGTGTCTTTGCAGGAATACCCCGATTCGTCTCGACTCCGAGGAAATCAGCGTCCTTGGCAAAAAACCTCGATTCAGGAAAATCAGTGTCCTTGACGAGAGCATCTTGATTCGCGCCAACCCGCAGAGAAATCAGTGTCTCTGAAGGAAGATGCAACGTCAATGAAAGACCTCACGGTCGAAATAAAGCGGAGTGACGGCAAAATCCCAGCTCCACCTCGACATTCGTCTCGATACAGCAGACGAAATGTCACTTCAGCGTCCTTCCTCCAACAGGATTCGGACACGCCTGTCACGACCCGAAAAGTACGAAACATGACCGGCACTTAAATTACGGACGTCTCGAGGCGTACGTAATCTAAGTAAGCCAAAACCCAGAAATCAAAACCAAAGAAGCAGTAGAGTGAAGGAAAAACCAACTTAAAGCAAGTAGTTTTAATAGCATAAGCTGAATTATGCGTTTTTTTTAAAAACATCAAATATTTCCTGAAAATTTCTGCAGAGTCTCCTTTGTAAATACTGGCCCCCAAACAGGATACAACATGAATAGTATACGAAATCAATAAAAAGGGCATCCCCAAGCGGGAGCTAGCTCTTCGTCAATCGACGGTCACAACCACACAAGCAATATAATATACAACGCCAAGGGCGATGATCAAAACTCAAAAGGAAACTCAAAACAGTATGAAATCCATAGAAATACAACGCGCGACTCTAAGGTCGAAAGAATAAACATCACTGGTCTCTATTTCTAAAATAAATACATGTTTGGTTGATGGAACTTCTAGATACAACTAAATAATAATATACAAGTACAATGATGGGTACGATACAAATAAACCCACCTACTAGCAAGTCATCCGAAAAGAAGCGGTGCCAGCGAAGCCGTTAAGAAACCTGTACGGCAAAACCTGCAAGAAACTGTGGCACAACGGGGATGAGTTGCCAACTCGTGAGTAGAAAAACATCTACGAACAGAAATCGCATGAACAACGCAATCCTAGGTCATATGATCATAATATATCCTCAAATATATAACCAGCAGCCTATAACAATGGCTGGGGTAAATGTCTAACCCAAGTGTAATCCCATGTGCCCATGTCAGTGCCTCAGGTAGCAATATATCATATGGATGATGTATGAATGCATGAAACAGAATGCATATACTGAAGAAAACTCCTTTCATAAATTAGTGAGATTTCTGTATCTTTTTAAAAACGAGGTATCATAAATGAAATCAGCATAAACAGTGCCTAGCATCGACACAAAACAAGTATCCAAATCTCTCGATATCTCTGTGTCGCAATCTCTGTACCTCAATATCTCAAAATCTCTGTATGTCAATCTCACTATCTAGGGCGTCATCAGTCCAGACCGGCCCCTACCATCAATCTCAAGACCACGACGGTATCCTCCGGATATTCGACGCGTCAGGTAAAATCACCGGTAGGTATTCACCCCGTGCCAGGCTCACATCGTCATCACCACGCGCTTCTTGCCCCGAGGTACCTTACCGGGTCCACCATGTACCCGAAACGGTTCATCCAACTTCTCGAATCGGGTCTCGAAATCCATCAGAAAACTCATGGTGGACGACTCGTACATCATTGGAAAACCGCACTTTTTATTTAAAAAGAGAGAGAAGAAGTTTATTTATGTTTTTGCGGTTTTCCTCCAAATCCAAGAAATCTCATGAAATCCAAATCCAAACCATCAATAGCCCATACAACAGTGAAAATAGGCATAAAATCCATGAATGCGGCATATCAATGAATAATAACATGCATAAAATAGCAAGTACTAACTACAATGTCTAAACTAGCATATAAGGCAAGTATACAAATATCATGTCTAAACTATTAGCTAACAACCTATGTCAATGAAATAGTATTTTCTAAAGTGTTCGTGACATGGCAATTACCGATGAAGATGTGTGTGAGCCGGCAAGTAAGTGTACGTGGTACATACGCGTCATCGGTAATGGTGCTGGTGTCCTAACATCATAATATCAACAATGCGATATGAAATAACAATATAAGTATGCGATGCGGAGCGAACAACAATAATGAGCGGGAGCTGAATACTAGACATAACGATAACAAATCTACATCTAATATAAATCTAGTCTAACCACTACACTAAACTATACGGCCGAGCTAACAAGCTAAACTAAAGGTAAGGAAACCGCCTAACATATGAGTCGATACATATATATATATATATATATATAGTCGGTGATCCCGCCTCGATAATATCACATCCGATACCATATCGATAATCAGTATTCCCAAGTCAAGAGTGCAGATCAAATATCAATATATAGCTCGTACGTAAATCCGTCGTACGGCATCCCAAATCTGGGTACGGTATCACATTCATCATATTATTCATCTGGTATCCTCTTTATCAAGATCATAATCCGGGTACTGATCTATGTCTAGTACAATACCGATATCATCAGCGCATATTATCATAAGGAAGTATACATCGCCCAATGTGGCCTATCATAAACATCCTAACATATCATATCTCATAACA
This sequence comes from Agapanthus africanus, assembly GCA_030015575.1. Lineage (NCBI taxonomy): Eukaryota > Viridiplantae > Streptophyta > Magnoliopsida > Asparagales > Amaryllidaceae > Agapanthus > Agapanthus africanus. Next base: position 819,970,098 of record CM057338.1, on the reverse strand, counting down.
CGATCACATGTCGATCATTTTATTTATATCACTATTCACATGGTATCATCATCCAACAATCCGCTATAATATCATGACGTATCTCTAATACGAATTCTGCCATATCACCGATCTTACAGTCTCAAATCATATCTCATCGACTCACCTCAAATGCCAAGTACTATCCTCAAATCCAGTATATGATCACATAGTCTCATACCCATGTGAACACATAAATATATATTCCCATCTAAGCACATATGAAAGAAGAATGTATGCAAGTATGGGTGCGTGTGTAAAACCACTACTCTAGGGTTTCGCAACACTAAACTAATCCAATCACACCCAAAATCCATCTATGTCATCAATAATCTCAAACAATATATATAATCAATATATGTGTATACGTATTCGTATACATCACCACGAACTGCGGGGGTGCTATACGCCATCCACCCGACTTCTCCCCGTAGATATAAATCTATTCACCCGGTCCTCGCTCGCTGGTGCCGACGTCGCCACGCACTTGCTTGTCATCTCGAAGTCCACATGGGGTACCTACATATCATAACGCACCGTATCGCATTAAAAACCAAATTCGAAATCGAAACGGCATACGAAAATCAAATCGGCACGCGTATCACGCATAGGTCAAAACCTATCGCCTACGCATGCAAGAATAGCCAAACCAACCCTCGATGTCGATGTACAAACGTCAAACCTTCGCGAAAAACCCAAACACACTCATTTGCACATTCACGAACACTAATTATAATATAAAATAGGTTAAAATTCACAAAAACCCCAAACTTACTTTAAAAGTCATTTTCCCGAAAACCTTAGCAAGCAAAATTTACCGTTTTTAGTACAACACTTGATAATTTAACAATTCTAATGGCCATAATACTTATTAAGCATCTTAAATAAGTCATACAACCCATTACAAAAATTTAATCTCATCAATTCTTATAAAACTAAAAATTCTAGTTTTGCAATTTTATCTAATTTTAACAATTTCAAGTAAAAATGCACAAAACAACAACTACGCTTGGTTTTGCATGATCCAAAGGCATTAAACCACTCATTATAATATTAATAATGACATGAAACCTTAATTATATTTTAATCTAAAGCATTTAATAAATTTCCAAAAAACCTAGTTAGCAAAATAGCTTAATTAGTAAAATTTTAAAATAACAATTAGCAAACTAGTTACTAGGTAAGATTTTACATGCCTTAATATGTTAAATTACACACTTAAACCATGTTCAAATGATATAAAACCCTAACTTGATCCATACCCAATTCTAGAAATTCCAAAATTGCAACTAAAGCCTAATTAACACTTAAATAAATTAGCTTTAAGAAATTAACTAACAACTTAAGCAAAAGGGTTAGAATTTATACCCAATAAATTTGAAGATCCACAAGCACACATAGCCTCTCAAATTGAAATCTTGTTCCCTAGATCCATGCAATTTTGGCTAATGAGAAATGGGTAGGAATTAGATTTTGATTTTGCTTTGATTTTGGATGGAATTTGATGAATTTTTGATGGTAAAAAGGGTGGGATTTTTTTGGAGAAGAGATGAAATGAGGGAAAGAGAAGGGAGGTGCTGCAGAAATCAGAAGTGGGCTCGGCCAATGAGGGGGGAGAGGTGAGAGAGTGAGGGGTGTGGGTTTCAAAGTCAAAATAAAAGTCAAAAGCCCATACTTATATATATTGATTCATTTCTTTTCTTTGTGAACAAGTGTGGAGACATGGGGATTGGGGCAGCCCATTTTCGGCCAGCAAGAGGGGGGAGGGGGAGGTGGTGTGTGTGTGTGAAGCAATGAACACCAAACACCAATTCAATATGCACAAAAACCCTTTTATTTTCACAAAATAAGCCTTTTTCTTCAATATTTTCTAAAACCGTTTGGCAGCTTCATTTCATTTCTTTTCAACGTCTTAAAATTTGGTTTAATTTTTTATGATGCACTAAATTTGTTTCAACCCATTCCAATTTGTAATTTTCCCTAATTAAATATATTAGTGACGGCTTAAAATAATATTAAAATAATTAATTTCGGAAAAAATTTCAGAAAATTTGAAATTTCACCAGTGGCTCAATAAACACCAAATACTAGCAATTACATAGCTAGAATATATTTATTTAATTTTATAATAAAAATATTTGTATTTTGACTTTTTACAGAAAACCCCCTTATTTTACCGATTTTCCGAAATTTCACCGAAACGATTTTCAAAACGTTACAATCTTCCCCCCTTAAAGAAATTCGGTCTCCGAATTTAAATTAAAACTTCCCCCAAATACTAAAACATCTAAGCAAAACCATCAAGTCGTCGGGGCTCCAAAATCGTAAATACATAAAACAAATCGTAGCGCAGCGCATGCGCATGAAAAATGAGCATATAACTCAAAATCAAAACTCCGTCAAGCATCCCACAATCATCGGAGTCATGGTAAGGACACAAATGTCAAATCCAATACAAAACCAATAGGATATAATTCGAAACTATACATGTAAATATCAAATCTATATATGTAAATATCTGAAGGAAATGCATGCCAAATCTTTTAAAGTCGCTGTGCAATGTGCATAACACTGCACAGTGGCGGACGTCTATCATAAGAAAATAACCATATACATATATATCTTTTGTTTAATATGTACGTTCCGCCGTTTTGGAAACAATTTAGAAGGGTTCCTTGTTTTAAACGTTTCGTGTCATATCAGACACGTAGGTAAATACTGAGACTATAGCTCGCTTTTTGGAATTCCCTTCGATAGCTATCAATGCATGCAAAATATATTCAGGTACTGTCCTCTGACTAGTCCTGCTCAGTACGAAAACACATAGCAAATATCATAAAAACGTACTGCTCCATAAGAAATCAATCCCAAAATATGCATATGAATACTACATGCGTCTGGTGCGCACGGAAATCGAAATCCATATATGTGTCATACATGCGCACAGATACAACATCTAAGTGCATCGGGTGTGCACACAACATCTGTCATAGGGAACGTGTGTGCCTGACAGCAAAACCAGGTGCATCTGACATGCACGAAGAATCTCGATTTAGTGCATCTGGTGTGCACCAAAATCGTATCTCATAACATGCGCCCAACATACGCGAAAATCCAAATCAGGTGCATCCATCGTGCGAAATCATGAAATCCAATATCAAGCACCGAACATGCGCAAAATCCAATCAGGTGCACAAAACAAATATCGAGCATCACCATCGAAATCGAAGTCCAGTGCAACTGTAGTGCACAAAATGCGTATCACTGCACTGCAAGCATATGTGAACTATACCGAGTGCAAAAACCAAATCGTGTGCGTACATATACACAAGATCAACTCACTGTATGAAACCCATAAAATCATAAACATGCGAAACCAAGGCACGAAAACTATCTCAAGTGCAACAACTGTGCAAAAATCGTAAATACTCAGTAGGTGCAACCATGGTGCATGAAAACAATATCATGAAACTCAATCATCAATACCAAATCATGCGAATAGATCGCTCAAAATACCAAAATCAAGTATGGAGGAATAGTCCCGCTCAAGCACATCTTCCAAGAATCTCTGGCCAACTGTCGTGGTCACTCATAGCATGTCTCGTCGACGATCCTGAACTCTGGCCTGCCGGTGTACGTAACATGACCACTCCTGGGTCCAAGTCTTCTCGTAATTCATTCCAGAAAGGTCAGGTCGAGATCTCTCCTAAATCTCATCTCTGCCGAACTGTCCGAAAGTCATCGTCCTTTACTAGATCTGTTCTCGTTCCGGAACGGATGCATACTCATCGCGACTCCTTCTGGAAGGTATATCCAAGTACAATGTCTCGGCATGCGTATCGCATCTCTGATGTCGGTGGAGTGGAACGTCGTCTCATCAAGATCTCGTACGAACCTCTTGCTCCACTTTCTCTAATGTCGACTGCTTCGGACTCGTCTCGTCGTGGCTGCATGGACTGAGCTCCAACGGCTATCCTCGTATCTGGAGTCTCCCAAGAAATGCATCTCACCACCTGGCATCCGAATGAAGTCGAACCATTTGATCGATTCGTCAAAACCTCATAATCCCCCAAGAGCTCAACATCTTGGGTACAGTTTAACAGTATCGAGTACGTACTACAGCATCGATGGTCCATCCGTAGAAGGGCAAACCCAAGCCTCACTAATGGCGCCGTGGAACTGCCGCAAACCCTAAGGTTCAAAGGCTTTCACACGGTCATTATGTCGAGTTAGGGTTTCATTCTTCTAGAGGGTCCATAGAATTGCCTGCATGTCTTTCCGAATACTTTAAACTTGGAATAATAGGTTTCTGACATTCGATCGTCTCTGTCGACTCTCAACGTCTCCGCGTGAAGTCGTCTCTAGCTGGAATCAATCTATCTGATGACCTCGCATCGGGGTAGCGAACAAACCACATGTCCTAGTCATTCATCCTCGGTGACTAGCGACCTTCTATCATCTCTTAGTACAACTCGTACTACAATAGCTCCAAAATCTGAGGCGATATCTCGTCTTTCGCAGCAATAACTGGCTCACTCGTCTGCATGCTGAACAGTGCCTCAATCATCATGAATAAGCAATACGCCAACGGTCATCAAAATCTGGTTGGCCTCTATCATTGGCTCAATCCTCTGGTGCTGATCTGCACGTTCGAGTAATCTCATACAGCGATCCATCAAACGCTCGTGGCGCGAAAACACAATAAAAAGACACATCTCTGCAATCGTATGTCGCCGGAATCACGCCCTGGTCGGTCCTCGTTCGTAATGAGCTCGTGCTGACCGCAACTCTAGCCGTAGCTCTCCCTGCCCGTAATCGTGGCAGCAAAACCATAACTGATACCGATGAGGCTAAATCAGAAATGAATATACTACTAAACAAAGAAATGTACATCCTAAGGCTTCTTAAGTGGAGTAGCGTATCGTAAGTATGCCGCGGAACATACCCACGGTACGTCACTCTACTTTAGTCACCTATTCCATCAACCAAGGGTCATCCTACGCTCCGAAGGTAAAACCTAACGCTTTGATACCAACTTTTTCACGACCCGAAAAGTACGGAACATGACCGGCACTTAAATTACGGACGTCTCGAGGCGTACGTAATCTAAGCCAAAACCCAGAAATCAAATAAAAAGAAGCAGTAGAGTGAAGGAAAAACCAATTTAAAGCAAGTAGTTTTAATAGCATAAGCCGAATTATGCGTTTTTTTTAAAAACATCAAATATTTCCTGAAAATTTCGGCAGAGACTCCTTTGTAAATTGGCCCCTAAACGGGATACAACATGAATAGTATACGAAATCAATAAAAAGGTCATCCCCAAGCGGGAGCTAGCTCTTCGTCAATCGACGGTCACAACCATACAAGCAATATAATATACAACGCCAAGGGCGAGAATCAAAACTCAAAAGGAAACTCAAAACAGCAAGAAATCCATAGAAATACAACGCGCGACTCTAAGGTCGAAAGAATAAAGATCACTGGTCTCTATTTCTAAAATAAATACATGTTTGGTTGATGGAACTGTTAGTGTATATGCCCTAGAGGCCATTACTGTATCATACTAGTTTGTATATTACTTAATGGAAGCTTGGGATATTCACAGTTGTATATACAATCTTGCTCGAAATGGTAGTATGCTACTTGGTTTGTCTCTGCTTTAATATGTGCATGTGTTTCTTTTAGCATATTGCTGGTATACATATTAGTAGAGCCCTTAGGATCTTTGCTTGATTACCAGCGTTGTGATGGCGCTCGCACTCGTGGGAGCTGGGTAATCTATAAGCACATCCTTATACAGGTCCCTGGTCGTTGGACTATCGAGACAGGGCATCGATACTCCGGAGTAGACTAGCGTATGCGCTTCTCATCCCAGTGTGGGAGACGGTCTGTCCCACAGCCGTTAGTATGTCGTACTTGGGATAGTATGCGGGTGCTCGTTAGGTTACGAGTACACTGGACAGGACTCGTCGGGAACTGTTGGTTGGTAATATACCTATCGTCAGTTATCAGTTCCCAGGTGACATGAGTACAACTTAGTCCGCTGACTTGACACTGTCACTTCGCCTCGAGTGTGTTCCCACTGCACTTTGATTACTACCCTACCACGGCTTGAAGGAGTCGTGCAAACAGGTAGTTTTTGGGTGCAGTCCCGAAGCACTTGGAGGCAGTGACGGTTAGACAGGATTCGTCTCTCCCGGTATTGGGGGTTGACATCGCGCTGTGTCTAGGAGAGCCATTACACGAGTAGTCCCTGGCCAGGGCAAGCGAGATATACTGGTAGGTTTCCAGTGTTATCTCAGGGTGTTCTGGGCTACACTCCGACACGACTTGTACCGCTATTAGGGGACTGACGTTCACCGCCCCCCTAGGCCCGCCATGCGATGTATCAGACGAACAGACCGGACTGTACGGAGACTGTCACATACAGGCTCAGTAGGAGTGCAGATGGGGTTCACCTCGTCAGTCTTCTTATCGACATCTACCTGGGGACCGTTACGTACAGCTAGTGCCGCTTGCGGTCTGTGGTTAAACCCACTGCCAGCGTAGTGTCGAGTCTTTAGAGTCCCACACAGAGAGCTATTCGCCTTTAGGCTAAATGAGTAGAGGTCGCATGGTTTTGCGACAGGGTTCGTTCACATTCGCGCACTTGTGCACGTTTGCTGTCCGGACAGCTTATACTAGCGGGCTTTGGTTTAAGCCGGATCCTAGTATATGATTTGAGATTGGTTTTTCTCATTGTGTTCGTGTTCCTCGGATCACGAATGCGGGTGCGTATGCACAGTTGCTTGAGATTGAGGGAGAGGACCTTGATTAGGGTTAATGGCTATTGTCATTTTATTAACCCTAATATTTATGTGTGTGTTATTGTTAATTAGTAATTAGTTTAATAATTATCCATGGTTGTGGTTGTTGACCATTTGACTTCTTTGACTTGTTGACCTAGGTTGACACTTTGACCATCATAATTTCTTTTGGAAGATGCTTTTTGATCTTTGCAATTTGAAATGATAATGGTCATGTCATGATTTACCATGATAATTATCTAGCTAATTATTCAATTAAATTGATTCACACATATTAGTGAGAATGGCTCTATTATTTTCTCATTCTCTCATATCATTTCTCTCTCTTGTTCATCCTCTCCCTCAAGCTCTCTCCCTCTCATGTGTTGAGAAACAAAAAGCTTGAGAAAAACCTTCACTTGATCCTCTCTACTCTCTTCTAGGGTTCAAGTCTTAGCATTTCTTGCACTCTAGTTACTCCTAGCTTGGAGTTGAAGCTAAAGGTGGTGGCTTTCAAGTGGATCTTTCTTTGACGGAAGAAGACAAGCAAGGTGAGGCCTTTCTACCATTCCGACGAGCAAGGAGAGAAGGACTAAAGACCAAAGGTATAACCTTTCCATCACTTAGCTACTTTGTAGTTAGGGTTAGCAAGTTTATGCTTAGCAAAGATCCTTAAAGCATAGTCCATGTTGCCTATAGTTGATAAAAATCAAATTTTTATTATGTTTTCCGCCTCCCCGTAAGCACCGGGGTGGGCAACACGGACTTACAGTGGTATCAGAGCCTAACTAAACCTAAACTAGCTAAGTAGTTAAGTGTAACGAAGTTTCGAAACCGAAAAACCCAAAAACCAAACTTTTTCAAAATCCAAGTTTCTGTTAAAATTTTTTCTGGTCAAAATGAAAAACTTTATACTCCAAAAATTATCTCAGGGTTTTGTGTGAAACACCACCAAAGACGAACCAGAGAGGAGTCTAGAGGACCGCGCTTCCGCGGCATAAGGAAGCTCTTGCCGCGGAAGCGCGGCCGTCTTGTCCCCTCTCTGCATAGTTTTTGGTGCAGTATGTTTCTGGGTTGGTTTTGGGATTTTTGAAATATATTATATGTACCCAGATATTCCAGAAAAGAAATTTCCTTTTGGGGTCCTATAATTCCGTATTTTTTTTCGGAACTTCACTACACTTTAACTATATCGGTTATATCTGTGATGCTTGTATGTATTGAACGTCGGCTAATCGCTATAAGTCGATTAGTCGGGGTTATACATCTCTGTGATCTGTGATTGTTATTGGTTTGTGGATATGAATGGATTGGATTGTCGCGGGTGAATAGCCGGGTTGGATGTGAGATGAGCGTTATTTTTCTTTCATTCATTTGTAACATGTAAATTGATGTAATAATTTTATTTGTATGGCCGCACACCCGGGTCGGGGTTGTAGCCGTCATTGTATAATTCTTTTTACTGTTTTTGCTCCTAGGATAGACCCATGGAGGGGGTGCACAAACTACCGGGTATCTCGAAGTGCCGAGTGGCCTACTCACGGTGGTGAGGGAGGTTGCTTCGCTTCGGGTGCTTGGCGGGTAGTTTGCCGCACCCGTAGGGGTCTTGGGTGGGGTTTTGGCTATTCACCGCGACCGTGTAATCCGCTTTGCGTTGCAGGCTCGAACGCATTGCGGATTCCTAGTATATCCAATGTATTCATCTGTGATCTGTAATGTCTATCATTGCTATATATTTATATATAATAACTATTTAGGCGTTGCTTATGTTTTACAGCCGCGCTAGCCCAGCCCCCGCTCTGTCGTTAGTTAAGTAACCTAACGGGTGATGACGGGGCCCCGTGGCGAATGCGAATGGCATAAGCGTACGTCATATTTTGGTTGTTTTCTGCAATGGTAGGACTAAATGATGGGACGCATTAAAAGAACTAATGCAAGAAATAAACCAAGTAAAAGTCGATTGGAACACTTTGAAAACCACTCGGTTCTTTTCAAAACTAAACTTTTAAAACGCGGAGCTTGAACCACTCCTTTTAAAAGCTATCTCGTTCCATCGATTAGATCAAGTTCACTACGTTCACGGTTTCGCCAAAACCATCCGTAGCCCTCCGTCGTTTCGTATGAATATTCAATAGTATTCAAGCTATGTTTGTTGACCTTCGTCAAGGCACAGTGATTGGTAGCTGTTGGGTGTTCATATGTAGCATAGATAGATGCGTTGGTTTGGGACAGTCGTACTACCTTGTTGACCTTCGTCAAGGGTATGTACGGGTGGGTTCAAATTAACCTGGATAATGACGGGTAGAACTTGACATGTGACTTATGATTTGTTGACCTTCGTCAAGGTCATAAGAGCATGGGGCAAAAATCCACATCGGGAGTTTCATAAGTACTGAAACTTGCTAGCGTTGCATACCATTTGGAGTGTGATGATTCTGGTAGGATTCCTTCGGTTTTATCACGCGATGATATTTGGATCCCGATCCTACTGTGAGTATATGCTACTCCTCGGGAAAACTCTCACTTAACGATCAATGCTATAAACCTAGTAGGTGCCTAGAAAGGTGTTAGCGGGGCTACGCCCACAGGAAAAAGAGGTTACTTAATTAAGGAACTTCGCGAAAGCGTTGGAAAACCTCCCTCGAAGTACCGACACTGGCCTGGCTGAACGGTTAAGCAAGTATTGTACGGTGAGATTGATCCTGACTAATCTTTTCTTTACGGTTTGAGAAGGGATTCGAGAGACAGTGGGAGCCATCCTGTTTAGATAAATTAAAAACCAATCTAAACTTGCAAGAGCAACATGCTAAGTGTTTTCTTCTCTCTCTCTTAATTGCAGCGACCCTGTGACCACACCTAGGTTACATCTAGATAATAAGATGACTGAATCTAACTGTTTTGACTGGCAAAGGTCTGTCCAGATGTCCATTACCCAGGACAAGCTGGGACACCTCTTAACTGATCCAACCCCTGCCGTCTCAGGTCCAGTTTCCCCTGTCACGGATATTGATATTCGTAGGACATCGGAAGAAGTCAGTGCGAAAGCCAAGTGCCTCGTGTTAGCCTCAGTTGATGGTATATACCAGAGGCAGCACGAGAAGATGGACTTAGCTTCTATCTTCCTCCATAACAAAGTTTTATATGGAGAGCAATCTCGTATCGCAAGATATGAGACCTCGAACGAATTGCTTCCAGCGAGGTTGGCTATCGGGTCATCTGTAGGGGGCAACGTCCTTACAGAGACCAGCTCTTTTGAGCTCTCGGACCTGAAGACCACGTTGAAGAACAGGTCAGATGCTGACACAGTTCAACAGTCTCTGCCTTCTACCCTAAAGGAAACTAGGGAAGTAGAAAGAAAGGGAAGGGCAGAAGTTTCAGGAGCAGATGTAGTAAAAGAAGGATGTTCCTATTGTTACGGGAATGAACATGGACAGAAGGATTGCAGGGCTTGTAAAGCCAGTAGCCAGAATTCGAAGCATGTTGTGGCTTCGGCTTCGGGTGTGTTTGTGATTGAGAACTGTATGTCAGTTAACCCTACTTCCTGGGTATTGGATACCGGATCAGGATCTCACATCTGTAATTCATTACAGGCTTTGAGAAACCGTAGGGTTATCAGGAAAGGTGATATGACTCTCAGGGTTGCTAACGGAATGAGCATGTATGCTGAATCCGTAGGGGAATATCATCTAGGACTGACAACTGGGCAGATATTGATTCTGCGTAACTGTTTTTATGTACCAGGTGCGACTTGTAATATCATATCTGTATCCTTAATTTCTAAGGAAGGATATGATTTTACTTTTGTAAGCGATGTAGTTAACATCCACCTAAATCAAGTTCTGATTGGGTCAGGTACATTACAGAACGGGATATACGTACTGAATCAAGCTCAGATCTTCAGTGTCCAGAACACACTTAAAAGAAAGTCTCCGGAAACAAATCAGGCTTTCTTATGGCATTGTAGACTGGGTCACATTAATGAGACACGGTTAACAAAGTTACATAAAGAGGGATACTTGAATCCGTTTGAGTATCAGTCTTATGCCACTTGTGAATCTTGTCTCATGGGAAAGATGACAAAGACTCCGTTCACTGGACACGGAGAAAGAGCGAGCGAGCTCTTGGGACTCATACACAGTGATGTGTGTGGTCCAATGTCTACACATGCGCGAAGTGGTTATTCATACTTCATTACTTTCACCGATGATTTCTCTAGGTATGGGCATGTCTTCTTGATGAAGCACAAATCCGAGGCCTTTGAGAAATTTCAAGAATATAAGAATGAAGTTGAAAAACAAACAGGCAAAAGTATCAAGATCCTAAGATCGGATCGAGGAGGAGAATACTTAAGTGCCGAGTTTCTGGGCTTCTTAAAAGAGAATGGAATTCTCTCTCAACTTACTCCCCCATACACACCACAACACAACGGTGTATCGGAAAGGAGGAATCGAACCCTATTGGATATGGTCCGTTCCATGATGAGTAAGGCTGAGTTGCCGCGATCCTTCTGGAGTTATGCACTAGAAACAGCTGCATATCTCTTGAACAAGGCTCCCACCAAGACTGTGCCTACCACCCCATATCAGATGTGGAGTGGGAAGAAACCCTGTCTCAAGTACCTTAAGACATGGGGATGTCCAGCTTTTGTAAAAAAGCAGCATGCGGACAAGCTCGAGGCACGTTCAGTACTGTGTAAGTTTGTGGGATACCCGAAGAACTCCAGGGGGTATCTTTTCTATTCCGCAGAGGAACAAAAGGTTTTTGTTTCTCAGCATGCCCACTTCTTGGAAACTGAATTTTTTGGAAATCAGATAAGTGGGAGCGCAATAGAACTGGAAGAAATTCCAGAACCACAAGCTATTACTGAAAGCTTGGAAGAACCAGAAGTTTCAAGAGAACCGGACATCCCAGCGCCACTCCGCAGGAGTAGTAGGCAATCTCATCCGCCCGAGAGATACTACGGTTTTCTCATAGACGGGGATAGAGAGGATTGCACCATGGATTATGGTGAGCCTACTAGCTTCCAGCAAGCCATCCAGAGCGGCGACTCGGTAAAATGGCTGGATGCAATGCGGGCCGAGATGGAGTCCATGTACACCAACAAAGTTTGGACTTTGGACTTTGCACCAGAAGGGGTAAAACCCATAGGCTGCAAATGGATCTTCAGAAAGAAGATTGGTGTAGATGGGCAGGTTGAGACCTATAAAGCTAGACTTGTAGCAAAGGGTTTTCGTCAAAGACCTGGTTTGGACTATGACGAGACCTTTTCTCCAGTGGCTATGCTGAAATCCATTCGGATCCTTCTTGCCATTGCTGCCTTCCACGATTATGAAATCTGGCAGATGGACGTAAAGACGGCTTTCCTAAATGGAAATTTGGAAGAGTGCGTCTATATGGATCAGCCGGAGGGATTCAATCAGAGTGGGAGCAGCGGTAGAGTGTGCAAGTTGCTCAAGTCCATTTATGGACTTAAGCAGGCATCGCGGAGTTGGAACATCTGCTTTGATGATACTGTCAAAGAATTCGACTTTATCAAGAACCCAGATGAACCATGCATTTATAGTAAGATTGTAGGGAGAACTGTGGTATTCCTCGTCTTGTACGTGGATGACATTCTCCTAATAGGAAATGATATTCCTATGCTACAGTCAGTCAAAGGATTCTTGTCGCAGAGGTTCTCCATGAAGGACCTGGGTGATGCCAACTACATTCTGGGGATCCAGATCTATCGTGATAGATCTAAGAGGATGTTGGGACTTTCACAGTCAAGGTACATTGACACCATACTGAAAAGGTTCAGTATGGAAGATTCCAAGCGCGGTAATCTACCGGCTTGTCACGGGATCACCCTCTCCAAAGAGATGTCTCCCAAGACTGATTTGGAGAGGGATCGCATGTCTATTATACCCTACGCTTCTGCGGTAGGCTCTATAATGTATGCGATGTTGTGTACCAGACCGGATGTGGCTTATGCACTCAGTGTGGTAAGCAGGTATCAGTCAAACCCTGGGGAGAAACATTGGATAGCAGTAAAGAACATTCTCAAGTACCTGAGAAGGACTAAGGAGATGTTCTTGGTGTATGGCGGAAAAGACCTGCAGGTTGAGGCCTTTGCTGACTCCAGCTTCCAGAGTGACAAGGATGATTCCAAGTCCATGTCGGGTTTTGTCTTTACCCTCAATGGAGGGGCGGTGTGTTGGAAGAGCTCCAAACAGGAAACCGTTGCTGACTCGACTATGGAAGCGGAATACATCGCTGCATCTGATGCCGCAAAAGAAGCTGTCTGGATGAGGAAGTTCTTGAAAGAACTTCAGGTGGTTCCGTCCATTGTTGACCCAATACCTCTGTATTGCGACAACAACGGGGCTATAGCTTTAGCGAAGGAACCCAGGTCCCATCAGAAATCCAGACACATCTTAAGGCGGTATCACCTGATCAGGGAGATCGTGGATCGCCAGGAGATCGAGGTCCGGAGAGTTGCATCAGAGGATAACACTGCAGATCCACTCACAAAGGCCCTACCCCAGACTCAGTTCGAGCGGCTGATCGAGATGATAGGTCTTCGATACGCCAGTACTTGGCCTTAGTGCAAGTGGGAGATTGTTAGTGTATATGCCCTAGAGGCCATTACTGTATCATACTAGTTTGTATATTACTTAATGGAAGCTTGGGATATTCACAGTTGTATATACAATCTTGCTCGAAATGGTAGTATGCTACTTGGTTTGTCTCTGCTTTAATATGTGCATGTGTTTCTTTTAGCATATTGCTGGTATACATATTAGTAGAGCCCTTAGGATCTTTGCTTGATTACCAGCGTTGTGATGGCGCTCGCACTCGTGGGAGCTGGGTAATCTATAAGCACATCCTTATACAGGTCCCTGGTCGTTGGACTATCGAGACAGGGCATCGATACTCCGGAGTAGACTAGCGTATGCGCTTCTCATCCCAGTGTGGGAGACGGTCTGTCCCACAGCCGTTAGTACGTCGTACTTGGGATAGTATGCGGGTGCTCGTTAGGTTACGAGTACACTGGACAGGACTCGTCGGGAACTGTTGGTTGGTAATATACCTATCGTCAGTTATCAGTTCCCAGGTGACATGAGTACAGCTTAGTCCGCTGACTTGACACTGTCACTTTGCCTCGAGTGTGTTCCCACTGCACTTTGATTACTACCCTACCACGGCTTGAAGGAGTCGTGCAAACAGGTAGTTTTTGGGTGCAGTCCCGAAGCACTTGGAGGCAGTGACGGTTAGACAGGATTCGTCTCTCCCGGTATTGGGGGTTGACATCGCGCTGTGTCTAGGAGAGACATTACACGAGTAGTCCCTGGCCAGGGCAAGCGAGATATACTGGTAGGTTTCCAGTGTTATCTCAGGGTGTTCTGGGCTACACTCCGACACGACTTGTACCGCTATTAGGGGACTGACGTTCACCACCCCTCTAGGCCCGCCATGCGATGTATCAGACGAACAGACCGGACTGTACGGAGACTGTCACATACAGGCTCAGTAGGAGTGCAGATGGGGTTCACCTCGTCAGTCTTCTTATCGACATCTACCTGGGGACCGTTACGTACAGCTAGTGCCGCTTGCGGTCTGTGGTTAAACCCACTGCCAGCGTAGTGTCGAGTCTTTAGAGTCCCACACAGAGAGCTATTCGCCTTTAGGCTAAATGAGTAGAGGTCGCATGGTTTTGCGACAGGGTTCGTTCACATTCGCGCACTTGTGCACGTTTGCTGTCCGGACAGCTTATACTAGCGGGCTTTGGTTTAAGCCGGATCCTAGTATATGATTTGAGATTGGTTTTTCTCATTGTGTTCGTGTTCCTCGGATCACGAATGCGGGTGCGTATGCACAGTTGCTTGAGATTGAGGGAGAGGACCTTGATTAGGGTTAATGGCTATTGTCATTTTATTAACCCTAATATTTATGTGTGTGTTATTGTTAATTAGTAATTAGTTTAATAATTATCCATGGTTGTGGTTGTTGACCATTTGACTTCTTTGACTTGTTGACATAGGTTGACACTTTGACCATCATAATTTCTTTTGGAAGATGCTTTTTGATCTTTGCAATTTGAAATGATAATGGTCATGTCATGATTTACCATGATAATTATCTAGCTAATTATTCAATTAAATTGATTCACACATATTAGTGAGAATGGCTCTATTATTTTCTCATTCTCTCATATCATTTCTCTCTCTTGTTCATCCTCTCCCTCAAGCTCTCTCCCTCTCATGTGTTGAGAAACAAAAAGCTTGAGAAAAACCTTCACTTGATCCTCTCTACTCTCTTCTAGGGTTCAAGTCTTAGCATTTCTTGCACTCTAGTTACTCCTAGCTTGGAGTTGAAGCTAAAGGTGGTGGCTTTCAAGTGGATCTTTCTTTGACGGAAGAAGACAAGCAAGGTGAGGCCTTTCTACCATTCCGACGAGCAAGGAGAGAAGGACTAAAGACCAAAGGTATAACCTTTCCATCACTTAGCTACTTTGTAGTTAGGGTTAGCAAGTTTATGCTTAGCAAAGATCCTTAAAGCATAGTCCATGTTGCCTATAGTTGATAAAAATCAAATTTTTATTATGTTTTCCGCCTCCCCGTAAGCACCGGGGTGGGCAACACGGACTTACAGGAACTTCTTGATACAACTGAATAATAATATACAAGTACAATGATGGGTACGATACAAATAAACCCACCTACTAGCAAGTCACCCGAAAAGAAGCAGTGCCAGCGAAGCCGTAAAGAAACCTGTACGGAAAAACCTGCAAGAAACTATGGCACAACGGGGGTGAGTTGCCAACTCGTGAGTAGAAAAACATCTACGAACAGAAATCGCATGAACAACGCAATCCTAGGTCATATGATCATAATATATCCTCAAATATATAACCAGCAGCCTATAACAATAGCTAGGGTTAATGTCTAACCCAAGTGTAATCCCATGTGCCCGTGTCAGTGTCTCAGGTAGCAATATATCATATGGATGATGTATGAATGCATGAAACAGAATGCATGTACTGAAGAAAACTGCTTTCATAAATTAGTGAGATTTCTGTATCTTTTTAAAAATGAGGTATCATAAATGAAATCAGCATAAACAGTGCCTAGCATCGACACAAAACAAGTATCCAAATTTCTCGATATCTCTGTGCCGCAATCTCTGTACCTCAATATCTCAAAATCTCTGTATGTCAATCTCACTATCTAGGGCGCCGTCAGTCCAGACCGGCCTCTACCATGGTATCCTCCGGATATCAGACGCGTCGGGTAAAATCACCGGTAGGTAGTCACCCCATGCCAGGCTCACATCGTCATCACCACGCGCTTCTTGCCCCGAGGTACCTTACCGGGTCCACCATGTACCCGAAACGGTTCATCCAACTTCTCGAATCGGGTCTCGAAATCCATCAGAAAACTCATGGTGGACGACTCGTACATCATTGGAAAACCGCACTTTTTATTTAAAAAGAGAGAGAAGAAGTTTATTTATATTTTTGCGGTTTTCCTCTAAATCCAAGAAATCTCATGAAATCCAAATCCAAACCATCAATAGCCAATACAACAGTGAAAATAGGCATAAAAATCCATGAATGCGGCATATCAATGAATAATAACATGCATAAAATAGCAAGTACTAACTACAATTTCTAAACTAGCATATAAGGCAAGTACATTAATATCATGTCTAAACTATTAGCTAACAACCTATATCAATGAAATAGTATTTTCTAAAGTGTTCGTGACATGGCAATTACCGATGAAGATGTGTGTGAGCCGGCAAGTAAGTGTGCGTGGTATATACGCGTCATCGGTAATAGTGCTGGTGTCCTAACAGCATAATATCAACAATGCGATATGAAATAACAATATAAGTATGAGATGCGGAGCGAACAACAATAATGAGCGGGAGCTGAATACTAGACACAACGATAACAAATCTACATTTAATATAAATCTAGTCTAACCACTACACTAAACTATACGACCGAGCTAACAAGCTAAACTAAAGGTAAGGAAACCGCCTAACATCTGAGTCGATACATATATATATATATATATAGTCGGTGATCCCGCCTCGATAATATCACATCCGATACCATATCGATAATCAGTATTCCCAAGTCAAGAGTGTGGATCAAACATCAATATATAGCTCGTACGTAAATCCATCGTACGGCATCCCAAATCTGGGTACGGTCAATATCACATTCATCATATTATTCATCTGGTATCCTCTTTATCAAGATCATAATCCGGGTACTGATCTACGTCTAGTACAATACCGATATCATCAGCGCATATTATCATAAGGAAGTATATATCGCCCAATGCGGCCTATCATAAACATCCTAACATATCATATCTCATAACACGATCACATGTCGATCATTTTATTTATATCACTATTCATATGGTATCGTCGTCCAACAATCCGCTATAATATCATGACGTATCTCTAATACGAATTTTGCCATATCACCGATCTCACAGTCTCAAATCATATCTCATCGACTCACCTCAAATCCCAAGTACTATCCTCAAATCCAGTATATGATCACATAGTCTCATACGCATGTGAACACATAAATATATATTCCCATCTAAGCACATATGAAAGAAGAATGTATGCAAGTATGGGTGCGTGTGTATGTGTGGTGCAACCACTACTTTAGGGTTTCGCAACACTAAACTAATCCAATCACACCCAAAATCCATCTATGTCATCAATAATCTCAAACAATATATATAATCAATATATGTGTGTATACGTATTCGTATACATTATTGCAAACTGCGGGGGTGCTATACGCCATCCACCCGACTTCTCCCCGTAGATATAAATCTACTCACCTGGTTCTCGCTCGCCGGTGCCGACGTCGCCACGCGCTTGCTTGTCGTCTCGAAGTCCACATGGGGTACCTACATATCATAACGCACCGTATCGCATTAAAATCCGACTCATGACCAAAATGACATATGAATCCCACATAGGTCAAAACCTATGGTTTGCTTTCACAAATCAACCCAAAACCCTCGACATCGGCATACAGACGCCGAGTGATCGTGAAAAACTCAAACGCACCAATCATGGTTTCAAAACTCACTAATTATATAAGAAATAGGTTTTAATTCATCAAAACCATAAAAGTAAACAAATCGTTTTATTTCCCAAAAATCTAGGTAGCGGTCGTTAACCGTTTTAATACAAATCTTGATATTTAAACAAAACTAATGGCCATAATATTTACTAAATAATTTAAATAAGCCATACAAACCATTTCCATAATTTAATTTCACCAAACTATATACGTTCAAAAAAAGTAGTTTGTAAAATACCCAATTTTAACACATTAAAAGCAACGATTTGTAAACTAACAACTAGATTAGTTTTAGCATTCCATTAACATGTTAATCTCCATATTAAAACCATAATCAATTTATAAAAACCCTAACTAGATTTTAAATTTCACATTTTCAATAATTTCTAAAAACCTAGTTTAGATTAAATAAAAAAAAGCTTAATTTGGACAATTTACATCTAACAATTTACATATTATCAAAAAGATTAAGTTTTCATTTCCTTAAGATGATAATCTCCACTTTGCAACCATGATTACATGATAAGAACCCTAATTGCAAATCATAAACCCTTACTTTTTAATTCAAACCATACTCTTGAATTTTCCAAACTTGCAATAAAACCTAATTTAAACCACTCATTAACTTAATTTGAAGAAATAATCAAACAATTTAACAAAAAGCCAAGATTTATTATACCTCAAGAACCATAGATCAAACATAGAACATGACCTCGAAATTGAAATCTTTGCACCAAAATCCATGCTATAGGGGCTAAGGAAAAATGGGTAGGAGCTTGATTTGGATTTTGGGATTTTTTTGTAGGGATTTTGAGGCAAAAATGGTGGATTTTTGATGAGAAAAGAGATGAAGAAATGAAAGGGGCTGAAGAAAAGGGGGGGCTTGGCCAAGTGCAGGTGGGGTAGGTGTGGGAGAGTGTGAGGTGTGGGGAGAAAAGTCCAAGTCAAAGAAAGCCCAAGTCAACCCAACCAATACTTATATATATTTACTCTTTTCTTCTCATTTCTTTTCATTTCTTTTCTTTTAGCCATTCAAGTGGGAAAATGAGGGGGCACTTGGGGCTGCTGATTTGGAGAGGGGAGAGAGGGTGTGGGTGAGTGTGAGTGAGGAAAAAATGATAAATGTTATACCTCAATATCTATTTACACTAATTTCACTATTTAAGCTTTTTTCTTCGATATTTTCTAACTCCGTTTAACAACTTCATTTCATTTCAAAAACCACATGTTAAAATTTTGTTTAATGTGTTATGATGCACAAAATTTATTTCAACTCATTCCAATTTGTAATTTTCCCTAATTAAATGTATTAGTGACGGCTTAAAATAATATTAAAATAATTATTTTCGGAAAAAATTTCAGAAAATTAGAAATTTTACCAGTGGCTCAATAAACACCAAATACTAGTAATTACATAGCTAGAATATGTATATTTAATTTTATAATAAAGATATTTGTATTTTGACTTTTTACAGAAAACCCCCTTATTTTACCGATTTTTCCGAAATTTCAACGAAACGATTTTCAAAACGTTACAATCTTCCTCCCTTAAAGAAATTCGGTCCCCAAATTTAAATTAAAATTTCCCCCAAATACTAAAACATCAAAGCAAACCCATCAAGTCGTCGGGGCTCCAAAATCATAAATACATAAAACAAATCGTAGTGCAACGCATGCGCATGAAAAATGAGCATATAATTCAAAATCAAAACTCCGTCAAGTATCCCGCAATCATCGGAGTCATGGGGAAAACATCAATGTCTAAATCCAAAATGAAAATCAGTATGATATATATCATTAAAACATCTGGAAGCAATGCATGCCAAATCTTCTTCAAATCGCTGTGCGATGCTCGCAGCACTGCACAGTGGCGGACGTCTATTATAAGAAAATAACTACATATATATATATATATATATATATATATATATATATCTTTTGTTTAATATGCACGTCTCGCCGTTTTGAAAGCAATTTCAGAAGGGTTTCCTTTATAAAATGTTTCGTGTCATCTCGGACACATTGGTAAATACTGAGACTATAGCTCTTCTTTGGAAATCTCTTCGATAACTATCAATGCATGCAAAAATATACTCAGGTACTATCCTGTGACTAGTCCTGCTCAGTACTAAACCAAATAGCAAACATCATAAAATATACTGCTCCAATATAAATCAGTCCCAAATATATATATGAATGCCATGTGCGTCTGGTGCGCACGGAAATCGAAATCCATGAATGTGCCATACATATGCACAGAAACAACATCTAAGTGCATCTGGTGTGTACGAAACATCTGTCAAGGGCAACAGGTGTGCCTGACAGCAAAACAGGTGCATCTGACATACACGAAGATGTAGGGTTCCTAGGCACACTCAAGAGGTTCCACAAGGCATCAACCATGTCAAAATCAAATTTTTACATGTACCGAAGAACCCTAATGCAAGATCGTTACTAGAGGTAAGGTGAAATACATGCAAGTTAACTACTTTAACTACAAGTGAAAAGGATTACAACCTTTGTAGATCCGGTCCTCCACTTCTTTAGCTCCGTGTTGACGTCCCTCCGCTGCGATCATCGGAATCCCGGACTCTAACGATGGTTTCGTCGGAGAAATAAGCGGGTTAGGTCGTTGACTTCGATGCCGAAGATGATCTACGTCGAAACGACTCAAACTCAAGCTCCATCTTCACTAGGTCATGAAACTTATGAAGATAACACACTCTACTACATGGCAAGTTGTAGAGGATGAAGAAATAGGAAGTGGGTTCACTTTGGATTTGGATTTCTCACTTGATTTCATCACTTGAAATTTTCTAGAAAAGGTTTTCTTCTTCATGAAGAAGAAGAAGAAGAAAAATGAATTATGTGAAAAGAAAATTCAAGTGAAGACTTATCATCTAGCAACCATGGGTGAGTTTTCTTTTGTAGAGAATAAACCATAGTTAGAGGTAATGGTTAGGTTAAAGGAAAAATCTCATGTAAAAACAAAATGGTTAGACTTTTTAAAGATGCTAAGAAGCTTCATGAAGCTTGAAGCCAAAACAATAAAAAGCCACCATTTAGTTTTTACCAAAATAAATAAAATCCTAACCATTAACCTAAACATGGTTTTAAGGCATACACACACCCAAGTTTGCATGTATCATCAAACATGATACAAACTAGTGCACAAACATATATCATATATACAACTTGTGCACATCAAGTGAGAAAATCAATCTTAAGTGAACAAATACTAGTTAATGTAAAGTAATATATCAAATATATAATTATACATTAAATTATTAAATCGATACTTGATATAATGATCCGGTCATATCGCATATAACCGACTAATATGAAGTGTATCAATATATCGAATCAACACTTGATTCAGTAACCCGGCTATATCTCATATAACCGTCCAATGATACAAATCACGAGAATAGAATTCAGTATCACATACTGGTATTATTCTCGGTCCCGCGCATATCTCATATGCGCTCCTATTCAGAGCCTAGCTAGAGCTTTAGGCGATTGGTAGACGAAGTTAGAAACCCGATCGAACCCCGAAACCCTAAACAAAACCCTTCTCTGTACATTTTTCAAAACAGTGTATTTTTGTGAATTAAAAATGCTCAGAAAATAGAGCAGGAAATTCTAAGACAAACTGGAGAAAACGACAACCTAAAACTACAGTAGTGCCGCGGAACCGCGGCCTTACCCTACTTTTGGCGGCGGTTCCGCAGCCGTATGTGATGATTAGGTGCTCTATTTTCTTCAGTTACCTCCGTAGCAGTTTCCTCTGTTCTCTGGGAATTTTTAATCTACACTCAACAGTTGAGTTTTCTTGGTTGTTTTGGGGACTCGATGTTTCGATCGGATTGTTTAACTTTGTTTATGTTTTTCCGGGTAATTT
This sequence comes from Agapanthus africanus, assembly GCA_030015575.1. Classification (NCBI taxonomy): domain Eukaryota; kingdom Viridiplantae; phylum Streptophyta; class Magnoliopsida; order Asparagales; family Amaryllidaceae; genus Agapanthus; species Agapanthus africanus. Next base: position 819,948,290 of record CM057338.1, on the reverse strand, counting down.
TAGAACATGTTAAAAAGTTCAACCGGATATAAATACCCACTTTTTCTCCTGCCGGGAAATTTCCAGGTGTTGGATTTTTCCGTAGTTTGAAAACATCTAAGTAGTGCAAGTAACGCGATGGACCCTCTAGAAGACAACAAACATTAACTCGATTATGTGACCGTCTTGAACTGCCCTTTGAACCTTAGGGTTTGGGGCAGTACGGCATGCCACATGTGAGGCGTTGGCTTGACCCTTCTACGGCTGGACTGTTGGTATTATGGCATGAAGTGGATGTTTTTAAACTTATTTCATGTGTTGAGCTATTTGGGAAAACTTGGGTGTTTGATTATTCGATTGGAAAGTTTAACATTGTCTATTTATCTGGAATGTGATACAATAATTGGAATCGACAACATTTGAATGTTATAAATCTAGCAGTTTAGTCTCAAATGATCGGTTGCCATGGAATTTTGATGCAATCAAAAGTCCGTCGCAATCACGTAGCATACGCGAATACTCGCCGGGTAAACTTAATAGACAGCCACACCCCATAGCCCCGACCAAGTGACTGTATGAGAACCCCGTCGCCGAAAGCATCCGTTCGGGTGCTCGCGGCAGCGGTGTTCCTCCTTGGTGCACTTCGTCGACGGCATCAATGGTGCGGCCGTCTACTAAAGTTTGCGACGAGCATTCGATCAGAATGTCGGGAATCCTGTTGAATTGCCCGACTTGATATTGAAAAGAGTTTTCGATAATGAGACTAAAATGCGGGGTTTATAATTGGTTAGGCATGTGATGTCTATAAAGGTTGTGGATTCCAACTGTTGTAGTTTTACACTTTCTTTTCTGCGGCCGTAAGTGTAATATGTGATATCGCCGGTTTCGTTACTATATGTCAACGACAATTGGGATGGGCATATTTACTTATGTTGATGACATGTGATGTTATGTGTTGCTGGATATGTTATATTGGATCGTCGTGTTTGAATATCCGGGGTTTTTTATGTGAGATGAGTGTTTTTCATTTTTCATTCATGTAAAAACTTGTATGTAATATTCTTTTATTGGGGCACTTCCGGGTTGAGGATGATGTCACATTTGTATATTATTTACTTTTTCGCATTAGGATAGACCCAAGGAGGGGAGCACAAGTAACCGGGTTCTAGGGTCCAGTGGGAGACCATCTCGAGGAGTCGAGTTCGGGTCTCCTAACTCTAGAATTGGTAGGGTTGCTTGCCGCTCTCGTAGGGGTCTAGGGGTATGGGATTGTTGATTCATCACGACCGTGGAATCCGTGTTTTATACAGGCCCAAAATAAAATACGGACCGAGAATAATAGAATTCAGTATCACATACTGGTATTATTCTCGGTCCCTCACATATCTCATATGCGCTCCTATTTCGTTTCGCTTGAGCCAGGAAACCTCTGTGTAGGACTCTAAAGACTCGTCAATACGCCGGCAATAGGTGATGATCATATCAAACACCCACAAGCCACAAGCGGTCTGCTAAACGTAACGGCCACCCGGGTATTGAGCGATCAGAAGATCAACGAGCAAGCCCGCTCACACTCCTGCGAATCCAACCAGTAACACTTACCACACAGTCCGGTCTGTTTGTCTGATACGTCGCATATCTCGCCTAGGGGTGGTAAACGTCAGACCCCAGTAGCTTGATAAGTCATGCCGATGTAAGGTCCATAACAAGCATGAAACTACTGATAACACTTACCAGTAAATCAATGCAACCCTGGCCAGGGATTTCTCGTATGGCCAGTCGAGTATAGCGCAACATCAATCCCCAATACCGGGAAAGACGAATCCCCTCCTATCGCTCATTGCCTCCATGTGAATCGAGACTGTACCCAAAAACCACATGTTTGCACGACTCGGTAGAGCCGTGGTAGGGTGGAAATCAAAGCACAGTGGGAGACACACAAGACTCTATGACGATCTCGGGTCAACAGACTAAGCTGTACCAGTGTCACCAGAGAACTGCCATCTGACGTGAGGTATAATACCATCTGGGAGGTCTCGGCGAGTCCGTTCAGTGTACCCAGTCACCACTGAGCACCCACATACCATCTCTGATGTCAAACACCAATGGATATGGGATCATCCATCACCCATCACATGGGTCGAGAAGATATACGCTAGTCTACTTTGGAATATCGATGCCCCGTCTCGATATTCCCACGACTAGGAATATTGAAGGATGTACTCATTGACTACCCAGGCCCCACTAGTATGATCTTCATCATAGTCCTGGAAGTCGAGTATACATCCTAAGGGCTTTATCAACATGTAATAGAGAGACAGCAAGTATACATGTTAAGATAAAGAGCAACCAGATAGCATACTATCATGTCGAGCAAGAAAGTCCTACCTATATATGTCCCAGCATCCACTACAATATACATCCTATGTAAAGTAATGGCCTCTAGGGCATACATATAACTAACAGAAGAATCTCGATTTAGTGCATCTGGTGTGCACCAAAATCGTATCTCATAACATGCGCCCAACATGTGCGAAATCCCAAATCAGGAGCATCTATCATGCACGAAATCATGAAATCCAATATCAAGCGCCGAACATGCGCAAAATCCAATCAGGTGCACAAGGTGCACAAAACAAATATCGAACATCACCATTGTAATTGAAGTCCAGTGCAACTGTAGTGCACAAAATGCATAACACTGCACTGCAAGCATATGTGAACTATACTGAGTGCAAAAACCAAATCGGATGCGTACATATGCACAAAATCATCTCAATGTATGAAACCCATAAAATCATAAACATGTGAAACCAAGGCACGAAAACGATATCAGGTGCAACAACTGTGCAAAAATCGTAAATACTCAGTAGGTGCAACCACAGTGCATGAAAACAAATATCATGAAACTCCATCATCAAAATCAATCATGCAAATAAACCGCCCAAAATACCAAAATCAAATATGGCGGAATAGTCCCGCTCAAGCACATCCTCCAAGAATCTCTGGCCAACTGTCGTGGTCGCTCATAGCATGTCTCGTCAATGATCCTGAAATCTGGCCTACTGGTGTGCGTAACATGACCAGTCCTGGGTCCAAGTCTTCTTGTAATTTATTCCAGAAAGGTCCTATCGAGGTCTCTCCTAAATCTCGTCTCTGCCTAACTGTCTGGAAGTCGTCGTCCTTTACTAAATCTGTTTCTGGCTCCAGAACGGCTGCATACTCATCGCGACTCCTTCTGGAAGGTATATCCACGTATAATGCCTCGGCCTGCGTACCGCATCTATGATGTCGGCGGAGTGGAACGTCGTCTTATCCAGATCTTGTATGAACCTCTTACTCCATTTTTCTCTAATGTCGACTGCTTCGGACTGGTCTCGGCGTGGCTGCATGGACTAAGCTCCAACGGCTATCCTCGTATCTGGAGTCTCCCAAGAAATACATCTCACCACCTAGCATCCGAATGAAGTCGAACCATCCGATCGATTCGTCAAAACCTCATAATCCCCCAAGAGCTCAACATATTGGGTACAGTTTAACAGTATCGAGTACATACCACAGCATCGATGGTCCAGCCATAGAAGGGCAAACCCAAGCCTCACTAATGGCGCCGCAGAACTGCCGCAAACCCTAAGGTTCAAAGGCTTTCACACGGTCATTATGTCGAGTTAGGGTTTCATTCTTCTAGAGGGTCCATAGAATTGCCTGCATGTCTTTCCGAATACTTTAAACTTGGAATAATAGGTTTCTGACATTCGATCGTCTCTGTCGACTCTCAACGTCTCTGCGTGAAGTCGTCTCTAGCTCGAATCAATCTATCTGATGACCTCGCATCGGGGTAGCGAACGAATCACATGTCCTAGTCATTCATCCTCGGTGACTAGCGACCTTCTATCATCTCTTAGTACAACTCGTACTGCAATAGCTCCAACCTCTGGGCGATATCTCGTCGTTCGCAGTAACAACTGGCTCACTCGTCTGCACGCTGAACAGTGCCTCAATCATCATGAATAAGCCATACATCAACGGTCATCAAAATCTGGTTGGCCTCTATCATTGGCTCAATCCTCTGCACGTCCGAGTAATCTCATATAGCGATCCATCAAACGCTCGTGGCACGAAAACACAATAAAAAGACACATCTCTGCAATCGTGTGTCGCCGGAATTACGCCCTGGTCAGTCCTCGTTCGCAACGAGCTCGTGCTGACTGCAACTCTAGCCGTAGCTCTCCCTGCTCGTAATCGTGGTAGCAAAACCATAACTGGTACCGATGAGGCTAGATCATAGGAAGGAATATAATACTGAACAAAGAAATGTACATCCTAAGGCTTCTTAAGTGGAGTAGCGTATCGTAAATATGCCGCGGAACATACCCACGGTACGTCACTCTACTTTAGTCACCTATTCCATCAACCAAAGGTCATCCTACGCTTCGAAGGTAAAACCTAACGCTTTGATACCAACTTTGTCGCGCCCCGAAAGTACGGAACATGACCGGCACTTAAATTACGGACGTCTCGAAGCGTACGTAATCTAAGTAAGCCAAACCCAGAAATCAAAACCAAAGAAGCAGTAGAGTGAAGGAAAAACCAACTAAAAACAAGTAGTTTTAATAGCATAAGCCGAATTATGGGTTTTAAAAACATCAAGTATTTTCTGAAAATTTCGGCAGAGTCTCCTTTGTAAATACTGGCCCCCAAACGGGATACAACATGAATAGTATATGAAATCAATAAAAAGGCATCTCCAAGCGGGAGCTAGCTCTTCGTCAAACGACGGTCATAACCACACAAGCAATATAGTATACAACGCCAAGGGCGAGGATCAAAACTCAAAAGGAAACTCAAAACAGCAAGAAATCCATAGAAATACAACGCGCGACTCTAAGGTCGAAAGAATAAACATCACTGGTCTCTATCTCTGAAATAAATACATGTTTGGTTGATGGAACTTCTAGATACAACAGAATAATAATATACAAGGTATAATGATGGGTACGATACAAATAAACCCACCTACTAGCAAATCACCCGGAATGGAAATAGTGCCAGCAAGCCGTAATGAAACCTGTACGGCAAAACCTGCAAGAAACTGGGACACAACGGGGGTGAGTTGCCAACACGTGAGTAGAAAGGCATCTACGAACAGAAATCGCATGAACAACGCAATCCTAGGTCATATGATCATAATATATCCTCAAATATATAACCAGCAGCCTATAACAATGGATAGGGTAAATATCTATCCTAAATGTAATCCCATGTGCCCGTGTCAGTACCTCAGGTAGCAATTTTCATATGGATGATGTATGAATGCATGAAATAGAATGCATGTACTGAAGAAAACTGCTTTCATAAATTAGTGAGATTTCTGTATCTTTTTAAAAACGAGGTATCATAAGTGAAATCAGCATAAACAATGTCTAGCATCGACACAAAACATAAATCCCAATATCTCAATATCTCAGGCTCCGGCTATCCGGACTGGCCTGGATCATTAATCTCAGTACCTCGATGTCTAAAAATCTCAATGTCTCAATCTCACTATCTAGAGCACCGTCAGTCCGGACCGGCCCCTACCATCAATCTCAAGACCACGACGGTATCCTCCGGATATCCGACGCGTCGGGTAAAATTACCGGTAGGTAGTCTCCCCCTGCCAGGCTCACATCGTCATCACCACGCGCTTCTTGCCCCTGGATACCTTACTGGGTCCATCATGTACCCGAAACGGTTCATCCAACTCCTCGAATCGGGTCTCGAAATCCATCAGTAAACTCATGGTGGACAACTCATACATCATGGGAAAACCGCACTTTTTATTTAAAAAGAGAGAAAAGAAGTTTATATAAGTTTTGCGGTTTTCCCCCAAATCCAGAAAATCTCATGGAAATCCGAATCCAAAACCTCAATAGCACGTAAAACAGTGAATATAGGCATGAGAATCCATGAATGCGGCATAACAATGAATAACAGTATGCATGAAGTGACAAGGAATAACTACAATATCTAAACTGGCATATAAAGCAAGTACACTAATATCATATCAAAACTACTAGCTAACAAGCTAAGTCAAGCAATAATATTCTCTAAGTGTACGTGACATGGCAATTACCGATGAAGATGTGTGTGAGCCGGCAAGTAAGTGTACGTGGTACATACGCATCATCGGTAGGTGCTGGTGTCCTAACAGCATGATATCAACAATAGAATATGAATCATAATATAAACATGCGATGCGGAGCGAACAGCAATAATGAGTGGGAGCTAAATACTAGACACAATGATAACAAATCTACATTTAATATAAATCTAGTCTAACAACCACACTAAACTATACGGCCGAGCTAACAAGCTAAACTAAAGGTAAGGAAACCGCCTAACATCTGAGTCAATACATACTTACATATATATATATATATATATTTATATATATATATATTCGATGATCCCGCCTCGATAATATCACATCTGATACCATATCTATAATCAATTATTCCCAAGTCAAGAGTGCGGATCAAACATCAATATATAGCTCATACGTAAATCCGTCGTACGGCATCCCAAATCTGGGTACGGGTCAATATCATATTCATCATATCATTCATCTGGTATTCTCTTTATCAAAGATCATAATCCGGGGTACTGATCTACGTCTAGTACAATACTAATATCATCAATCTAATCATGACCTGACTGCTGATCTACAGCCTCATACAAACCGATATCATCATCACATATCATCATAGAGATGTATACATCGCCCAATGCGGCCTATTATAAACATCCTAGCATATCATATCTCATAACACGATCACATGTCGATCATTTTATTGATATCACTATTCACATGGTATCGTCGTCCAACAATCCGCTATAATATCATGACGTATCTCAAATACGAATTCTGCCAAATCACCGATCTCCTAGTCTCAAATCAAATCTCATCGACTCACCTCAAATCCCAAACACTATCCTCAAATCCAGTATGTGAACACATAGTCCCATACCCATGTGAACACATAAACACATATCCCCATATACGCACAGGTAATAACATAGACGTATGCATGTGTGTGTGTGCGTGTGTGGGTGTAACAACTACTCTAGGGTTTCGCAACTAACACTAAACTAATCCATGAACACCTAGAATCTACCTTTATCATCAAAGTCTCATATCAACATAATATATATATAAGTGTATACGTATTCGTATACATCACTGCGAACTGCGGGGGTGCTATACGCCATCCACCCGACTTCTCCCCGTAGATATAAATCTACTCACCTGGTCCTCGCTCGCCGGTGCCGACGTCGCCACGGGTTTACTTGTCGTCTCGAAGTCCACATGGGGTACCTACATATCATAACGCACCGTATCGCATTAAAATCCGACTCATGACCAAAACGATATACGAATCCCACATAGGTCAAAACCTATGGTTTGCTTTCACAAATCAACCTAAAACCCTCGACATCGGCGTACAAACGTCGAGTGATCGTGAAAAACTCAAACGCACCAATCGTGGTTTCAAAACTCACTAATTATATAAGAAATATGTTTTAATTCATCAAAACCATAAAAGTAAACAAATCGTTTTATTTCCCAAAAATCTAGTTAGTGGTCGTTAACCGTTTTAATACAAATCTTGATATTTAAACAAAATTAATGGCCATAATATTTACTAAATAACTTAAATAAGCCATACAAACCATTTCCACAATTTAATTTCACCAAACTATATACGTTCAAAAAAAGTAGTTTGCAAAATACCCAATTTTAACACATTAAAAGCAACGATTTGTAAACTAACAACTAGATTAGTTTTAGCATTCCATTAACATGTTAATCTCCATATTAAAACCATAATCAATTTATAAAAACCCTAACTAGATTTTAAATTTCACATTTTCAATAATTTCTAAAAACCTAGTTTAGATAAATAAAAAAAAGCTTAATTTGGACAATTTACATCTAACAATTTACATATTATCAAAAAGATTAAGTTTTCATTTCCTTAAGATGATAATCTCCACTTTGCAACCATGATTACATGATAAGAACCCTAATTGCAAATCACAAACCCTTACTTTTTAATTCAAACCATACTCTTGAATTTTCCAAACTTGCAATAAAACCTAATTTAAACCACTCATTAACTTAATTTGAAGAAATAATCAAACAATTTAACAAAAAGCCAAGATTTATTATACCTCAAGAACAATGGATCAAACATAGAACATGACCTCCAAATTGAAATCTTTGCACCAAGATCCATGCTATAGGGGCTAAGGAAAAATGGGTAGGAGCTTGATTTGGATTTTGGGATTTTTTTGTAGGGATTTTGAGGCAAAAATGGTGGATTTTTTATGAGAAAAGAGGTGAAGAAATGAAGGGGGCTGAAGAAAAGGGGGGCTCGGCCAAGTGCAGGTGGGGGAGGTATGGGAGAGTGTGAGGTGTGGGGAGAAAAGTCCAAGTCAAAGAAAGTCCAAGTCAACCCAACCAATACTTATATATATTTACTCTTTTCTTCTCATTTCTTTTCATTTCTTTTCTTTTAGCCATTCAAGTGGGAAAATGAGGGGGCACTTGGGGATGCTGATTTGGAGAGGGGAGAGAGGGTATGGGTGAGTGTGGGTGAGAAAAAAATGATAAATGTTATACCCCAATATCTATTTACACTAATTTCATTATTTAAGCCTTTTTCTTCGATATTTTCTAACACCGTTTAACAACTTCATTTCATTTCAAAAACCACATGTTAAAATTTTTTTTAATGTGTTATGATGCACAAAATTTTTTTCAACTCATTCCAATTTGTAATTTTCCCTAATTAAATGTATTAGTGACGGCTTAAAATAATATTAAAATAATTATTTTCGGAAAAAATTTCAGAAAATTAGAAATTTTACCAGTGGCTCAATAAACACCAAATACTAGCAATTACATAGCTAGAATATGTATATTTAATTTTATAATAAAGATATTTATATTTTGACTTTTTACAGAAAACCCCCTTATTTTACCGATTTTTCCGAAATTTCACCGAAACGATTTTCAAAACGTTACAGTTGCATATCTAGTCTAGGGGTGGTAAACGTCAGACCCCAGTAACTTGATAATTCATACCGATATGAGGCTTATAACGGGTCGAGAAACTACTGATAACACTTACCAGTAAATCTCCATATCAGCCCTGGCCAGGGACTTCCTATTATAGCCAATCGAGCACAGCGCAACATCAACCCCCTATACCGGGAGAGATGAATCCCCTCCTATCTCTCATTGCCTCCATGTGACTCGGGACTGTACCCAAAAACCATCATTTTGCACGTTCTCTTGAACGTGGTAAGGTAGAAATCAAAGCACAGTGGGAATCACACAAGACTCTATGACGATCTCGGGTCTACAGACTAACCTGTACCAGTGTCACCAAAGAACTGCTATCTGACGTGAGGTATAATACCATCTAGAATTTCTCGGCGAGTTCTGTTCAGTGTACCCAGTCTCCACTGAGCACCCGTATACCATCTTTGATGTCAAACACCAATGAATGTGGGATCTTAGATCGCCCATCATATGGGTCAAGAAGCGTATACGCTAGTCTACTCTGGAATATCGATACCCCGTCTCGATACACCCATGACTAGGAACAATTAAAGGATGAACTTGTGGACTTCCCTGGCCCCACTAGTATGATCTACATCATAATCCTGGTAGTCAAGTATGCATCCTAAAGGCTTTACCAACATGTGAGAGCAAGACAGTATCACAATACAAGTCTACATGTTAAGATAAAGAGGAACCAGATAGCATACTATCATGTCGAGCAAAAAATTCCTCTCTTTATATATCCAAGCATCCACTATAATATACAATCATGTACAATAATGGCCTCTAGGGAATATATATAACTAAAAATCTCCCACTTGCACTAAGGCCAGTTGTTGTAGTATCTCATACCCAACATCCCGAAGAGTCTCTCAAATTGTATCTGGGGAATGGCCTTCGTGAGTGGATCCGCCATGTTATTCTTCGTGTCAACTCTCCTGAACTCGATCTCCCGGCGATCAACTATCTCCCGGATCAGGTGATACCGCCTCAGAATATGCTTGGATCGCTGATGGGACCTGGGTTCCTTGGCCAAAGCCACTGCTCCATTGTTATTACAATATAAAGGTATTGGATGCTCGATGGACGGAACCACACCAATTTCGGTTATGAACCTCTTCATCCAGACAGCCTATTTGGCGGTATCGTTGGCAGCGATGTATTCAGCCTCCATCGTCGAGTCTGCCACGATTTCTTGCTTGGAAATCTTCTAACAAACCGCCCCTCCATTGAGGGTGAAGACAAAACCCGAGACCGACGTAGAGTTGTCCTTATCACTCTGGAAGTTCGAATCGTTAAAGGACTCCACTCGGAGTTCACTGTTACCATACACCAAGAGCATTTCTTTAGTCCTTCTCAAGTACTTAAGAATATTCTTCACAGTTGTCCAGTGATTCTCTCCAGGAACTGCTTGATATCTACTCACTACTCCTAGTGAGTATGCTATATCAGGTTTGGTACACAATATTACGTACATGATAGAGCCTACTGCCGAAACATAGGGTATCCTTTGCATGCGAGCCTTCTCCAAATCAGTCTTGGGAGACATCTCTTTAGAGAGAGTGATTTCTGAGATAGTGGGTAAATTCCCACGTTTGGAATCTTCCATACTAAACCTCTTTAGTATGGTGTCAATGTACCTGGATTGGGACAATCCCAACATCCGTTTAGATCTATCTCTATAGATCTTAATCCCCAAGATGTATGAGGCATCACCTAGATCTTTTATTGAGAATCTTTGTGATAAGAAGAGATTGACCGAGTGCAGCATAGAAACATCATTTCCTTTCAAGAGTATGTCATCCACGTACAATACGAGGAAGACGGCCTTACTCTCTACCACCTTCTTGTATATACAAGGTTCATCTACGTTTTTGACGAAGTCAAACTCTTTGACTATTACATCAAAACAGATGTTCCAAATCCGCGATGTTTGCTTTAACCCATAGATTGATTTAAGCAGCTTGCACACCTTTCCGCTGCTCCCACTGTCCACGAAGCCCTCTGGCTGAGTCATGTACACGCTCTCTTCTAAATCACCATTTAGAAAGGCGGTCTTAATATCCATCTGCCAGATTTCGTAGTCACAGTATGCAGCGATAGCAAGTAGGATCCGGATGGACTTAAGCATAGCTACTGGAGAAAATGTTTCATCATAATCCACACATGGTTGTTGACGAAAACCTTTTGCTACAAGTTTAGCTTTGAAAGTCTCAGCTTTTCCATCTACACCAAGTTTTTCCTTGAAGATCCACTTGCTCCTGATAGGTTTTACCTCTTCAAGAGCATCTTCCAAAGTCCATACTTTGTTGGTGTACATGGATTCCATCTCAAATCACATTGTATCCAGCCATTTCACAGAGTCCCCACTCGTGATGGCCTGCTCGAAGCTAGTTGGGTCATCATCTTCCATAATGCAATCCTCGCTCTTACCATCAATAAGAAAACTGTAGTATCTCTCAGGTGGATGAGGAACCCTACTAGATTGGCGGATAGGCCGAGGTTCGTCGGGGACTATTGAATCCTCCGGTTCTACCAAATTTTCTGTTGTAGTTTGTGCGGTTGGAACTTCTTCCAGCTCTACCTCTTTACCACTAATTTCTTTTACAAGAAATTCATTTTTCTAAAAAGGTGTCATGTTGAGCAACAAACACCTTTTGTTCTTCACTGAGGTAGAAATGATATCCATACGAATTGTATGGATATCCCACAAACTTGCAAAGAACTGATCGTACTTCGAGTTTGTCCGGATTTTGCCTTTTGACATAGGCCGGACAACCCCAAATCTTAACTTGCTTAAGAGATGGTCTCTTCCCATTCCATATCTCATATGGAGTGGTAGGCACTGATTTGGTTGGAACTCTATTCAATAAGTATGCTATTGTCTCAAGCGTATAACCCCAAAAGGAAATAGGCAACTCGGCGGTGCTCATCATAGAGAGCACCATATCTAATAGGGTGTGATTCCTCCGCTCCGATACACCGTTGTGTTGTGGTGTATACGGAGGAGTAAGCTGAGAGAGAATCTCATTCTCTTTTAAATAGTCACGGAATTCCGTGCTCAAGTATTCTCCTCCCCAATCGGATCGTAGGATTTTAATACTTTTACCCGTCTGGTTCTCAACTTCATACTTATATTTTTTGAATTTCTCAAAAACTTCAGACTTGTGTTTCAACAGTAACACATGTCCGTAGCTTGAGAGATCGTCGGTGAATGTAATGAAGTACGAGGAACCATCCATGGCATGTGTAGACATGGGACCGCATACATCACTATGTATCAGTCCCAAGAGTTCCATAGATCTTTCTCCATGTCCAGTAAACGGAGTTTTGGTCATCTTGCCTTTGAGACATGACTGACAAGTTTCATAAGATGAAAATTCGAACGGATTCAAATATCCATCCTTATGTAACTTAGCTAGTCGTGTCGTATTGTTATGACCTAGTCTACAATGCCACAAGAAAAATTCGTTCATTTCTAAACTCTTCCTCTTGTGTGTGTTCTGTACGTTTAGAACTGTGGTTTGATTTAGAACGTATATGCCATTATTTAACGAGCCTGATCCAATCAACTTTTGATTCAGAAAAATATTCATAACATTATCCTTCAATACAAAATTATATCCTTCTTTACTTAATAAAGAAACTGATATAATATTGCATATCAGGTTCGATATGTAATAATAGCATTCATTCAGAATCAATGTATTACCATTTGGTAATACAAGGTGATATTCGCCAACTGCTTTGGCTGCAACATTTGCACAATTCCTTACTCTTACAGAATGATCACTTATTCCCAGTTATCTACCTTTCTTTAGCCCATGTAACATATTACATATATGGGATCCCGATCCGGTATCTAATACCCAGGACGTAGAGTGTACTGAGAAACAGTTCTTGGTAACTAACACGCCCGAAGAAGATGCATCAACATGCTCATTCCTCATTTGGGTGGCATGGGAATCCGGATATTCCCCTATTTCCTGCTCGGACTTATAACAATTATAAGATAGAGCGAAACCAACGTTCCCCAGCCCAGTATAACAAGTAGGTTCGGTCAATACATCCATATTATTATCTTGATTATGGCCTAACATGGTTGCTTCCTGGAGAGAGAGAAGAAAACACTTAGCGTATGCTCTTGCAAAATTAGATTGATTATTATCTTATCTAATCAGGATGGCTCCCACTGTTTTTATCAAATCTTCCTTCAAATCCTAAAAGGTAAGACTAACCGGGATTAATTACACCCCACAAGTTTGCCAATTTTTCGGTCAGGCCAGTGTCGGTACTTTGAGGGAGGTTCCCCGTGCTTTCGCACGGACCTAATCAAAATAAACCTCATTTTCCCATGGGAGTAACCCTGTTAACACCTTTCTAGACACCTACTTGATCGGCTAATTGTAATGTGTAAAACTCTCCCAAGAGTAACACTTATTCGCAATGGGTATCAGGATCCAACTATCTCATAGAAGGTATGCAATCTCATTGCAAATTTCAACACTTGAAATTCCCGATAATATTTTGCCCTTAGCAACTCATGACCTTGGCTATGGTCAACAAATCATAAGCGCTAGTCAAGTTCAACCCGTCATTTCATGATTGAATTAAACCCACCCGTACGACCCTTGGCTAAGGTTAACAAAGCCGTACGACTACCCTAACTCAATCGCATCATATGTTGCAGATAAGCACTAATTAGCTACCGCACACTACGCCTTGGCTAAGGTCAACAAACGTAGCACGAATACTAAATAGTACTTATCTGAAATGACGGAGGGCTATGACGGGTTTTTAAGAAAACATTTTGCGTAATGAACTTGATATCGTTGTAGAATCTTGTGATTTTGAAAAGGAGTAGTTTAAGCTCCACTTTTTAAAATCGAGTTTTTCAAAATAAACTGAGTGGGTGTAGCATCTGCTAGTTTCTGCTAAAGAGGTCACTCCCGGTGAAGGGGTCTCGACTCTTTCCTCATCGAATGAGATGTTGGATATTCTACAAGGAATACCACTAGAGCTACCAGTTTTGAAAATTTGATTCTACAACATCTTTAGGTTTCTTTCCTTTTCATTAATCTCATTAATGAAGTCCCATCATTTATGCTTTCCAAGTATCACAGAAGAAACGAAAATACAACGTATGCTTATGCCATCCGTATTCGCCACAGTGTCCCGTTATGCACCGTTAGGTTATTTAACTAACGGCATAGTGGGGCGGGACTAGCGCGGGTGCAAAACATAAGCAACGTTTATTATATATCATATATATAATAACAACATTCGTCTCATCATATAAAGTGATCACATTACAGAATATCAGCAGCAGAAGTCCACATATGAAATATTGGATATACTAGGAATTCCGTGTTTTAAATTAAGCCAGTAAAAAACACGGATTCCACGATCGCGATGAATAGACAAACCCACATCCCTAGACCCCTACGAGAGCGGCAAGCAACCCTGCCAATTCTAAAGTTAGGAGACCCGGTCTCGACTCCTCGAGATGGTCTTCTACTGGACCCTAGAACCCGGTTACTTGTGTTCCGCTCCTTGGATCTATCCTAATGCGGAAAAGTAAATAATATATATCAATGGTGACATCATCCTTAACCCGGAAGTGCCCTAATAAAAGAATATTACATATAAGTTTTTACATGAATGAAAATGAAAAACTCTCATCTCATGCAAAAAAACCCGGCTATTCAAACACGACGATCCAATATAACATATCACAGCAACACATAACATCACATGTCATCAACGTAAGTAAATGTGCGTATCCCGATTGTCATTGACATATAGCAACGAAACCGGCGATACACCACATATTACACTTACGGTCGCAGAAAAGAAAGTGAAAACTACAATAATTGGAATCTGCAACCACCTTAGACATCATAAACCCGAAAATCACATACTTCAGATTTCATGCCTAACCATATAAATTCCTTAGATATCGCATGCCTAACAATTATAAACCCCGCATTTTAGTCTTGATATTGAAAACACTTTTCAATAACAAGTCGGGCAATTCAACAAGATTCCCGACAAGCTGATCGAATGCTCGTCGGAAACATTAGTAGACGGCCGCACCCCCGATACCGTTGACGAAGTGCACTTAGACGGAACACCGCGGCTGCGAGCACCCGAAAAGATGCCTTAGGCAACGGGGTTCTCCTGTAGTCACTTGGTCAGGGCTATGGGGCATGGCTATCTAGTGATGTTACTCGGCGAACATCCGCGTCCACTACGTAATTGCAAGGGGGTTTTGATCCAAATCAAAATCCCGCGGCAACCGATCAAATGAGACTAAATTGCTAGATCTATAAAATTCAAATTAGATTTCACAAAACTAATTATTGTGGATTCCAAATATTGTATCACAATTCACAGATAGCTAGACGATATTAAACATTTCGATCGAATCAACAAACGCCTAAAATTTCCTACAGAGCTCAACTCTTGAGCACAGTTTAAAAAATACCCAGAACATTCCATGGTACCTATGGACCAACCATAGAAGGTCTGACCCATGCCTCACTCATAGCACCGTGGAACTGCCGCAAACCCTAGGGTTTGGCCGCGGTTGTGTGGTGAAAAAGTCGAGTTTGAGTATCGTTCTTCTAGAGGGTCCATAGAATTACTTACAAGATTTTTTGAAATTTTTAACTTGGAAAAAATCCAACTTTTAGAAAATTTCCAGAGAGGGGTGAAAGTTTGGTTTTTGATATTCGTTCAAACTTTTCAACGTCGTCAATGTTATCCGAAACAATATTAAAATTACGACTACGAAACACTCCGAATTGCATTTACGAAAAGATAACATCACATGCAATCTTAGTAAAAACAAACAATACCTGAAACACCAAAACCCATAGACCAAAGCACTAAACAAAAACGAGGCCATTTCCTCATACCAAAACCGGCCAGGCCAGTTTTATTAGGCATTTCTCCGGGTCGAATCCTGTGGAATAGGCTCGTTTTCGTCTGGTGTCCATATTACATCATATGTAGCATTCTGCAACTGTTTAAAAAAAATTCAGAGAATTTTAAAATTCGACAGAATCTATGGATTTCGTTTCAAGATTCAGAGTTGTTTCGGTTTCGTAATTCTACTAATATCATCTAATTCTCTAGCTTGGCTCTGATACCACTGTAGGGATCCCTAGCACGACTACTGGGTTTCGGAAGGCATCAACCATGCCATTTTTGAAAATTTAGCGTGCTAAACAACCCTAAACTAAGAATCTTAATTAGAGAATTAGGGTAAACAAGCATGTAAACATCTTTACATCTAAGTGAACAAGAAATACAACCTTTGTAGACCGGTCCTTCACTTCAAAAGCTTCGTGTAGTAGTCCCTCCGCTCCAAGTAATGATCTCCCAGACTCTAGTAAAGCTCCACAAGGTGAAATGAACAAGCTTACTTGAAGTCTTCAGGCCGAAGATGATCTACGTCGAGGAGACACTAACTCAAGCTACCTCTTCACTAATTAGGAATTAGTGAAGCAAACAACCTAAACTAAATAGCTAATTTAGTCTAGGTTGATGAAGTAGGAATTTTGCTCGCTTTAGAAATATTTTTCTCACTAATTTCTCCACCTCCTAAAAACCTAAAGAGCTCTTTTTAGATGAAGAAGAAGATGAAGTGGAGAATCTTATGAGTGAGAATAGCAACCATGGGTGAGATAATATCTCATACTAACTCATATAGAGACTTGACCATGGCTAATGACAATGGTTGGGTTAATAAATATCTCAGGTAAAACAAAATTAGTGGACTAAGTCAATGGTTCCACAAGCTTCCACTAAGCACCAAACCATGACTAATTTCCATCCAATTTTGATTTACTTTAAATAAATAAAACCCCTCATTATCATAAGCATGGTGTGAGTCTCACACACCCATGTTGCATGTAGCAACAAGCATGACACAATAATATATATCACATATATATTAAGTGTGCACAAGTGACTAAAAGAAATGCTTAAGTGGGCTAATATTAGTTAATGTATGTTAATATATCAAATATATAATTATACATTAAATTATTAAATCAACACTTGATTTAACAATCCGGCTATATCACATATAACCGACTAATATCATTTGTATCAACTTATCGAATCAACACTTGATTCGATAACCCGGCTATATCACATATAACCGACCGATATCACATATCGTGAGAATAGAATACGGTATCGCATACACGTATTAATCTCGGTCCCGCACATATCACATACGTGCTCCTACTTCGTTTCTCCTGAGCCAGGAAACCTCTGTGTAGGACTCTAAAGACACGTCAATACGCCGGCAGTAGGTGATGATCATATCAGTCACCCACAAACCGTCAGCGGTACTAGCTGGACGTAACGGCTACCCGGGTATTGAACAATAAGAAGATCAACAAGCAAGCCTGCTCATACTCCTATGAATCCAATAAGTATCACTGCCGTACAGTCCGGTCTCTTCATCTGATATGTTGCATATCTAGTCTATGGGTGGTAAACGTCAAACCCCAGTAACTTGATAAGTCATGCCGATATGAGGCTCATAACGGGTCGAGAAACTACTGATAACACTTACCAGTAAATCTCCATATCATCTTTGGCTAGGGACTTCCTGTTATAGCCAATCGAGCACAGCGTAATATCAACCCCCAATATCGGGAGAGACGAATCCCCTCCTATCTCTCATTGCCTCCATGTGACTCGGGACTGTACCCAAAAACCACTGTTTTGCACGTTCTTTTGAACGTGGTAAGATGTAAATCAAAGCATAGTGGGAACCACACAAGACTCTATGACGATCTCGGTTCTACAGACTAACCTGTACCAGTGTCACCAGAGAACTGCTATCTGACGTGAGGTATAATACCATCTAGGAGTTCTCGGCGAGTGCTTTTCAGTGTACCCAGTCTCCACTGAGCACCCGTATACCATCTTTGATGTCAAACACCAATAGATGTGAGATCATCCATCGCCCATCATATGGGTCAAGAAGCGCGTATACGCTAATCTACTCTGGAATATCGATACCCCGTCTCGATACACCCACAACTAGGAACAATTAAAGGATGAACTTGTGGACTACCCTGGCCCCACTAGAATGATCTCCATTATAATCCTGGTAGTCAAGCACACATCCTAAGGGCTTTATCAACATGTGAGAGCGAGACAGTATCACAATACTAGTCTATATGTTAAGATAAAGAGCAACCAAATAGCATACTATCATGTCGAGCAAGAAAGTCCTCTCTATATATGTCCAAGCATCCATTATAATATAAAATCATGTACAATAATGTCCTCTAGGGCATACATATAACTAACACAAGGAACCGTCCTTCTTCTTAACCAGTAACATAGGAGCACCTCACGGGGAAGCACTTGCGGATAGATCTCTTGTCCAGAAGATCTTCTATTTGCTTCTTTAATTCTGCCAACTCAACCGGTGCCATTCTGTACGGAGCCTTGGAAACTGGCGTCGTCCCTGGTATCAGGTCAGTCGAGAAGCCCAATACACGAGGCGGGGGTAAACCGGGTAGATCTTCAGGCAAGACATCAAGAAACTCTTGAACTACCTCCGGTGCTGGCTTCTCATCTATCTTTATAGTGATCAAGGTCTTCGCCTTTGCTCGGAACTTAGCTGGTTCTAAAGACTCGCTGCCGCCCACGAACACGAACTTCGAATGATTAGGAATGTGAAAAGTCACACTCCTAGCCCGGCAGTTGATAACAGCATGAAACATGCTCAACCAATCCATTCCCAGAATGGCGTTGTAGCTACCAGTCCCAATCAAAAGGAAGTTTGCATAAAATTCCCTGCCACAAACCACCACAGGGCATAACCTACACTCTTGGTTGGACACAATAATCCCATTACCCGTATGTATCTCCCAACCTTTGATCAACGGCTCGTGAGGTATAGAGTGTGTCTCAACAAACCGCGTAGAAATAAAGCAATGCGAAGCACCCGAATCAAAAAGAATTCTAGCTGGTACAAAATAAACAAGGAGGGTACCTGTAACTACTTTTCCAGAAGTCTCTGCCTGCTCGGCGGACAGGGTGAAAGTCCGCTCCTGATTCCGGCATGTACCGGTATGCCTCTAATCGAATAACCATTGTTGGGATACCAGGGGTGGACCCCTATGAGCTGAAGTGTCGTATGACGGTTGATATTGCTCGAACCCTCCCTGTGGCTCAGATCTCTAGGGACATCCGCTGAACATGTGCTCACTGGATCCGCAAAGCAGACACTGCCCCTTGGCTCTGCGATAATCTATCTGCATATGCCCTGGCCTCTGGCAATAATCGCAACACAGGACCCTCTGCTGCGGCTGCTGAGGTGAGAAAGTACGCTCCATCTAGGTAACACCCGGCCTGTGAACTGGGATCGCTCCACGGGGGGAAATAGTAGCCCATGTTGGAACTACGTGGGGTCTCCTGTCCACCAATCGTTGGCCCTTGGCCTTCTCCGCCAATCTTTCCTGTACTCGGGCAGCGTTCAACACCTGAGCAAAGGTCGGTAGATCGAGAGACGCGATAAGTTGTTGTAGTTCAATATCGAGCCCCAGCTGAAACTGTCTTACCCTGGCGGCTTCGGTGGCTACCATGTACGATGCAAAGCAACTCAGCCAGTTAAACTCTGCGGCGTAGACATCCACTGAGCGTCCATTTTGCTTCAACATGATGAATTTCTCCTCCATCTCGGCCTTGGCAGTGGCCGGAAAATAGTGATCTAGAAAGAACGCGGAGAACGTGCCCCATCTGATAGGTTTCTCTAGCCGGTTTTCCTCTACGAACCACCACGTGCGGGTCTCATCCTCCAGTTGAATCTTTACCGCCGTCATCGTCAGGAACTCGAGCGGACGTTAAAAGGTTCTCCATGTTGATGAGCCATTGCTCGGCCTTGAGTGGATTTGTTGATCCCGTGAAAACCGCTGGATGAAGGCTCCTAAAGTCCGAAATGGTACTAACCCTAGCCTGTGTAGTCGGTACGAGGGTGCCCTCGGGGGCGGCAGGAACAGCCATAGATCTTTCCAGAGCAGTTATTGCGATCTCCTGTACCGTCTTCAATCCCTCGGTCAGGAGATCGGTCTTCCTCTCTTGAGCCTGGGCCAGAGTCGTCAGTGTGCTGAGAATCTTCTCGGTACGATCGTGGGAACCGGCACCTGAGAAGTTTCCCGAGGAGTCCATATTTCTGAAAGATGATAAAAAAGAAATCAGATTCAGTCAAGAATTTCATGATGATTCAACGAGGATTAAGAAGTGAAAAGAAATGTAATAAAGCACACATCAAGGGTATAACTCAATCTAGGGATATCTCGATGGAACCATGATTTCTACAAACCCAGCTCTGATACCAACAAAACTATGTCACGCCCCGCTTTCTAAAATACGGAATACGATGGGTGATTAGACCAGCCATGCTCCTACGGTCAGGGAATAATCCCGCCGTAGTCACACTTCGGCTTCTAGCATTACATGCTAGTCAGTAAACAGTACTGGAGTAAATGAAATCACAGTTCACAACTTTATTATATTACAATAAAAGAGTTCGAGATACATTTATTTTGCATAAGGAAATAATTAACCAACGAAATACAATGTGCTTATAACAAAAAGGGCAGCGCTGATGTTGCGGTCTAGACCACCGCGATCTAGAATGGCAGGTCCAGCTCCTTGACTGGGTCCATCTCATCCTCTGAGCATGCACACTCAGGTCGTCAAGGCGACACATATAGCAATAAATATATGATGTGCGTACAATATTATTAAACATGAAAGGTGCGACAGGATACAGAAACATGAAAAATAATAAATATCATTTGAATATGCACAGCGCGATATATGTACCATGTCAGTAAACCAGGCAATGTGTATGTCACTACTTATCAGTTATTAAGTCAATGAAATCAATTGGTGGAAAGGATGCTCATGTTTAACAAGGGTCTCGTGCATACCCGAGACTACGGTTCATTGTTGCCCGGGACATAACCCTGCAGCCGTGCTGCTAGGCCCACGACCTAATGTATATATATGTATATCACTAATATCGAATGATCATTCTCTAAGTCACTGTACCTCGCTAAATACGAGTTCAATTCCACCTTGATTTCCCTATTCCCCAGGTTATAGTATGCATTCAAGTATTAGAAAGGTTGTGAATAAATACGTGAAGCTTTCACTTTCAATCACGTTTCCACTTATCAATATCACTTTCGTACTTGCCACAACCCAATTACTAACACTTATATACCGACAATGCACAACAGTCGCTAGGTCTCAATGTAAACGATCACTATGCAGAAGGTATAAAGCAAGCACAAAAATTAGGTAGAAATGCACTGAACATATATTCACTAAATTATGACACCCAACGCCATATGACTTGCAAAATTTACCATAAATCTAGAATCGACCAAAACAATATAAAAGGCGTACAAAGTACGCTTGATTATCTAAGCAGTAAAATTAGTTTCATGTCAATATGATTTCAGGTTATAGACTTACCATCATTTTAAATTAGCGATCAATTGCTGGAATTCCAGTTTCAGAACTGGAAGTCTAATTTCGCACGCGGTTTACTAGGGATTGCGTTCAGATTCAGGTGTTGCCCCGGTTGAATAAAACCTAGTGATATCTGTTAGGTTTCCAACGCATCAGACGGATTAATAATCTCCTTTTTGTTCTAGAAGATATGTCCTGTTTAGTATTAAGGTAAAAGAAATGTCACTGCAGAAACTTCAGAACACGTCGACATTCTAAAATATAAACAAAATACCAAATGACAGTGAAACTGAACGAAACCAGATCCACATGTTAGCTAACTAAATTATCTACACAGATTTATAGGACTCTATGCATTTTCAGTTTTATGTCGGGACGTGCAGGCTCTTAAGATCAAGTATCCTCGTGGAATGCTGCCCCGGACTGCAGTCCAGAGCCGCAGTCCTAGTCAATTCTCGTTACAGTCCCAGCCCTCGAGTCGGCTTCATTAAGAACCCTGGAACATCAGGTTTTTATTTGTATTAAATTTCAATGATTTTAATAAGGCAATATGCGTGGTAAAATTTCATTTTTGACGTAACTAGGCGGAGGTACCATTTCATAGTGATGGAGTCAATATTTTTATCTCAAATTCTTACAAGTTATTTATTATCATTAAAGGGATTTATGGGCCATAAATTCCGCCATTTTTAAATGGGGTTTTCTTTAGGGTAGTGTATCGAACACTTGCAATATATATATATATATATATATATATATATATATATATCATGATCGATACTTCGTTTTCTTTCAACCAAACAAACGGTAATTAATTCTTCCGGGCTCTACACAATAATAACACGCATTATCAACTCGATCATACTCCAACCATCATAACTACAAGTGTAAATAAAATGTAACGATTATATGATATAATATGTAAATGTGTTCATATTTTAGGATACTCGTTATGATATAATATGATAGCATGAGTAGCAAGTGAGCAGTTTCATTTGCCTAGCGATGGCTCGATAGTCGGGATGGCGAAGACGAATGATGGCAGCACAGCAACGCGGCACAGAGCAGCGGCACGATCATGGCAATGGCAACAAACTTGGGCTCAGCTAGCTACAGGGTCCTGAGCTGATGGCGTTGGCTGGAGCTTGGTCGAACTCCGTGACGAAGGTGGTGGTGACGTCAGGGAGAAAGAAAGCAACTCAGGGACAGCGGCTCTGCAGCGAGTCGAGAGGGGAGTGGAGGATGGGTTCGACGGAGATGATGGCGGAGGTTGCGGTAGTGCTCAGGTGGTCGCGGTTGGGGAGAGGAGATCGGTGGAGGTGACGAGGAGGTGTTATTGATGGTCGTCGGTGATGAGGATGGCCGGAGGAGAATGTGGTCGGTGGTGCACGGTGGGGAGTCATGGAGTCGATGGAGGTTGTAGTGCGGCTGTGAGGGGGCTCCGGTGGATGGAGTTGGGCCGGCTTAGGAGCTCGAAAGAGTCGGTGGTCGCTTGAGGTGGGTCGTCGGCAAGGTGGAGCTCGGAGCTTGGAGACGGTGGAGTCGAGTTTGAGAGAGGGAGAACGAGAGAGAGAGAGAGGGAGAGAGAGAGAGAACGAGCAAGATGGGATAAAAGTGAGAGGGGCTCGGTTGGAGGAGATCAACGTTGAGGAGATCATGGGGGTCGGCACGCAGATCATGCGACCGTTGGCGACGAGGTGGCGTGGGTCTCACGGTGTAGGTGAACGGGTCTCGCGGCGAAGACGAGAGAGGAGGGGAGCCATTAGATGGAGAGGATTTGGTAGAGGGGATCGTGGGGAGTTCACGAGCGAGGCGGCGTCAACGAGGGCTGGGTCGTGGGCGAGTGCGAGAAGAGGGGGCCCGTTGGGTTTGTGGCGGGAAAAAGGAGGAGAAGAAGAAGCGGGCATGGGTGAGTCGGGTCGGGTCGGGTCGGGTTTGGGTAGTTTAGGGTTTAGATTAGAAAATTAAAATAATAAAAATATATAAAATGTGCAAAAATACTAGGAAAAATTCTGGAAAAATACGGAAAATATATATATGGAATTGGTGATTTACACATTCCATCTCATATCATCCATCTTCCCTCATTGTACGGCATCAAAACGCCAAGGTTTATCTGATTTAAGTTATTTGTTTAGATACTTATAAACTTCCTCCTATCACTACAGATCAGGTTTTTCATCCCTACTATTTTCAAATAATAAAGTCCTCCGTCGATCTTCTTCTTTCTTTTT
The DNA here is from genome assembly GCA_030015575.1 of Agapanthus africanus. Classification (NCBI taxonomy): domain Eukaryota; kingdom Viridiplantae; phylum Streptophyta; class Magnoliopsida; order Asparagales; family Amaryllidaceae; genus Agapanthus; species Agapanthus africanus. The sequence goes on along the minus strand of CM057338.1, from coordinate 819,924,446 downwards.
TCTCCCATCATTAGCTAATCAGAATTTTCATCGTCAAAGCAAGCCGAGTGCATGGTTGCGTAAATAATATTGTTTAATCTTAGGGATTGAAAACACCAATTAGGGTTATAAGAACGCCAATGATCTTCTGCACACTAGAAAGCGCAATTCTACACTTAAGGGCAATGCTTCTAAAGCGTGCCTAACCCGATAAGTTTTTCTTTTCTTAATCTTGAAGGTTTGCCTCCTAATTATTTATATATTTTTTTATTAATTATTAAACATTTTTTATTGTATTTTCTTACAATCTTAAATGTAGAATCTATGGATGTTGCTAAAGCACTATTATGAAACGTCCAAAATTAAGACTTAAAACGACACCTTTTTTGGGCATTGTCGAGAGAGTTTCTTCTATTTTTTATGTTTACAATATTTGGTTTGTGTTGACTGTGTCTTATCCTCACGTAAAAGAAAATTCAAAACTGAAAAAAGCATAAAAAATATGTTTTCACGGAAGTTCCTTAGCACGATTGATAATGCTCGGTTTCGAGGACTCCTCAGATCATGACAAGTAGCAGATAACGTGTCCCAAAGCTCACGAGAAAGAAGCAAGAAAGGTACATTGGAAGCATGCCCCGGGCCTTCGACCCTAGGATGGTCCTGACCTTCGGTGGCCTCCCAGACCACTAATGTGCCCGCCTTACAAACTACCATTGGCTCGCCTCCGAGCCCTCCCGCACGCTGAGTTCCCTCAGCCCTCCTAGCTCACTTCTGAGCTATCGCTGAAACAAGCTCCCTCGGCCTCCCGCTTGTTCCCGAGCCTCCCGCCGAGCTTAGCATCCCCGATCTCATCGACCGACCCACAGCACAGATCACAGGCGTCTCCGCCATGGCTCCGCGAATCTCGCCAGACGCGACATATCCGCCGCCCACGATCCCGCGTTCCACGCCATCGCGTTCCCCCATTAACGGGCATATCTCATCATTAATAGAGGATGTCGTCTTTCACGCAGGCGCAACGTCGGGGGCATAACAGCCGGCATGAATCTCGCTCCCGCCGGCCTATGGCTGCCACTATATAAACCCTTCTTCAGATGACTCAGGTGAGGCAATTTTACCCCAACAGGCCGTTACTCTGCCCAAATACTTCAACTAACTTGATCGTCGGAGGGTCCTTAGTGGTACAACCACCCTGGGACTTCCTTGAAGGTAGCTCGGCTTCATTCCCAAATCAAGCCCATTGAGATCCACACGCACAAGTGGCAACCCTCAAACTCAATCTCAGCCATCCATCAACGCTCGCTATAGATCAATGGAAGATAACATCTAAAGGAGATCACGGCCTCCATCAGATGGCGTCGTCTGTGGGAACCTTTGAAAGTTCTACTCAACGAAAGTTAATCTTCCGATCTCGAACATATGGCGAGTGATCATCGCAACGATCTAAGCTCCAGCCGCCATCCTCCCCACAACGGAGACGCGGATGGATCCCCTCCTCCCCCGAACGCTATTCACGCTCTATCTTCTCGGATAGATCAGCTCGTGTCCATCGTGGATGCGCTTGTCCGTGTCCAAACTGCGGGACAAGCTCCCCAAGTCGCCGTTCCCCCACCTCGGGAACGACACATGGGGAGAGAAGACACTACCCGTGCCGACACATCTGGGCACCGCCTCGCTATCTCCAGCGGCCACAGAGCCCCCGTGGTGACCAACTCGATGACCCGGTGGGCACCTCATAGCTCGACGCCGAGGTCCTATGAAAGAGCGCCCCGCCCTGAGGCCTATCATGCTCCTATCCCTCTCGAGGAGGTGTCGGTCGGCTCGCCTGCTCCCAAGCATGGTCGGAGCCCTCTCCCTCGACAGGTTCGCGTGGACGGGACTCACCACGGCAGCTCAAAGGCAACCTCGCCAGAGGACCTACGGTACCTCATAGAACGGAACTGGAGCCGAGGCCCAGCGAAGGTCGGCATCAGCAAGGGCCATAGATCCGAGTGTGCCGAATCCTCGGGATACCACAACCGACTCGATGCCCTCGAAAAGAAGATCGAGGGTTTACATCGGGAGAGTTGTCCCTCAAACGACAGGGATAGATACACCGCCGACTCACTTACGAAGCCCTTCACCGAGGAGCTTCTCGCTGTCCACGTCTCTTTTAGGAACAAGCCCGTAAAGGTCTCCCTATTCAATGGGATGTCCGACCCGAAATACCATTTGGACACGTTCACAGCAGGGATGAGTTTCCAGGACAACTTCGACACCGCGCAATGCTGGGCTTTCCTGGCCACTCTCATCCGTTCTGGACGAGATTGGTTCCGAGGACTCACGCCACACTCAATCTCTATCTTTAATGAGCTGGCCACCCAGTTCCTCGGCCACTTCGTCGGGAACAGACGGCAGAAGCGGACCGTCGATCATCTCTTCACAATAAAGAGCGGGGATAAGGAGTCCTTCAAGGGATACGTCACCCGCTTCTACAAAGCCCTCCTCGAGGTCTCGGAGCACCGGGACGAGACGATCATCACTGCACTTAGGTCGGGTCTTAGGCATAAGGAGTGGCTCATCTCCTTTGCATTGGTGCAACCTAAGACCATGGCCGAGGTAAAAGCCTGGACTGAACGAGAGATCCAGCTAGAGTCCGAGGTAAATGCGAACCTACACTGGACCGACCAGGCCGATCAGAAGAAGAGGGCAAGAGAGGATAAGAAAATTGAGCAGTCGAAGCCTTACTCCCCAAAGTTCCAGGAGTACACCCCACTCAACGTCTCTCAGACAGAGCTATTGGAGGAGGCAAAGGGAGAGAGATTCTTCAAACTTCCCCCGGTCAGCCACAATGCGGCCAAACGGACACGAGGCCCCTATTGCACTTTCCACAGGTCGCAGGGACCCCCCACCGAGAACTGCAAATTGTTAGTGTATATGCCCTAGAGGCCATTACTGTATCATACTAGTTTGTATATTACTTAATGGATGCTTGGGATATTCACCTTGTATATACAATCTTGCTCAAAATAGTAGTATGCTACTTGGTTTGTTTCTACTTCAATGTGTACTTGTGTTTATTTCAGTATATCACTTATACGCATTAGTGGAGCCCTTAGGATCTTTGCTTGATTACCAGCGTTGCGATGGCAGTCACACTAGTGGGGGCTGGGTAATCTATAAGCACATCCTTATACAGGTCCCTAGTCGCAGGACTATCGAGACAGGGCATCGATACTCCGGAGTAGACTAGCGTATGCGCTTCTCATCCCAGTGTGGGAGATGGTCTGTCCCACAGCCATCAGTACGTCGTACTGGAGATAGTATACGGGTGCTCGTTGGGTTACGAGTACACTGGACATGACTCGTCGGGAACTGACAGGTTGGTATTATACCTATCGTCAGTTATCAGTTCCCAGGTGACATGAGTACAGCTTAGTCCGCTGACTTGACACTGGCACTTCGCCTCAAGTGTGTTCCCACTGCACTTTGATCACTACCCTACCACGGCTCAAAGGAGTCGTGCAAACAGGTGGTGGTTGGGTGCAGTCCCGAAGCACTTGGAGGCAGTGACGGTTAGACAGGATTCGTCTCTTCCGGTATTGGGGGTTGACATCGCGCTGTGTCTAGGAGAGCCATTACACGAGTAGTCCCTGGCCAGGGCAAACGAGATATACTGGTAGGTTTCCAGTGTTATCTCAGGGTGTTTTGGGCTTCGCTCCGGCACGACTTGTACCGCTATTGGGGGACTGACGTTTACCACCCCCTAGGCCCGCCATGCGATGTATCAGACGAACAGACCAGACTGTACGGAGACTGTCACATTCAGACTCAGTAGGAGTACAGATGGGGTTTCACCTCGTCAGCCTTCTTGTCGACATCTACCTGGGGACCGTTACGCACAGCTAGTGCCGCTTGCGGTCTGTGGTTAAACCCACTGCCAGCGTAGTGTCGAGTCTTTAGAGTCCCACACAGAGGGTATTCGCCTCTGGGCAAAACAGAGTAGAGGTCGCATGGTTTTGCGACAGGGTTCGTTCTCATCCGCGCACTTGTGCACGTTTGGAGTCCGGACGGATTATACTGGCAGGCTCTGGTTTGAGCCTGATACTGGTATATATGTTTTGGGTTTGCTTTTATATCTCGGTATTCTTGTTCCTCGGAACGAGAATGCAGGTGTGTATGCACAGTTGCTTGAGGCGGAGGATGAGTTTTTCCATTAGGGTTTCGGAACGGGTGCGTATGCACAGTTGACAGTTATCATTTTCCAAACCCTAATAGATTTATGGATTATCTATTTATAATAGTAATTAAATGAGAATTTTGTTATGGTTGATTTTGTTGACTTGTTGACCATGGTTGACTTGTTGACCATGGTTGAATGTTGACCACCATCATGCTTTAAAAAGTCTTCCTTGATTTATGCTTACATTTTTTAAATGAAGCATGGTAGTGGTCATTCCAAATTACCATCAACTATTCTCATTTTCAATTATTATTATTAGATAATTCTTTTCTTTTGCATTATGGTTGCAAGAAAGAATAGAATAGCTCATTCTATCATATTCATTCTCTCTCCTCTCTTCATCTTCTTCTTCCTCTAGCAAAGAGAAACCTTCTCATGAGTTGAGAATCCTTCTCTTTAAAAAGAAAAGCAAACCCTAGTCACTCTCTACTCACTCTAGGATCAAGGGTTTAGCAAGCCGGCGATTCTAGTTCACTCCAAGTTCGAGAAAGAGCCCAAAGGTCGAGCCTTCGAGGTGGATCCATCTTCGACGGAAGAAGGCGACAAGAGAAGAGAACCATCAACCTCCACAAAGTTTGAAGAAGAAGGAGTTCAAGTTTAGGTATAACCATCTTCCATAGTAGCTAACTCTCTTTAGCTAGAATACTAGTTTTAGTTTAGACAACGATCCCGACCTTGTTTAGTCCATGTTGCCTCTTGCGATAAAAATTCGTTTTTTATACCGTTTCCGCCTCCCCGTAAGCACCGGGGGTCGCAATATGGACTTACAGTGGTATCAGAGCCTAACTAAACTTAAACTAGCTTGGTAGCGAAGTGTATGGAAGTTCGAAACCGAAAAATCACAAAACCGGAAAAACCAAAACCCTAAGTTTCTGTTGAATTTTTTTCTGCTCAAAATGAAAAACTTCATACTTGTAAAATCGTCTCAGGGTTTTTATTGAACAGCCAAGAAAAACGATGCACCAATTCACTTAAACCGCCGCGCTTCCGCGGCACGAGGTAGGCATGTGCCGCGGAAGCGCCGCAGTTTAGTTTCTTCACTGCATCGTTTTTCGTGCAGTGTTCTTCTGTGGTGGTTTTGGGATTTTTAAGATATATTATATGTACCCAGATTTTCCAGAACAGAAATTCACTTTTGGGGTCCTATAATTCCGTATTTTTTTTTCCGAACTTCACTGCACTTTGGCTATGTTGGTTATATCTGTGATGTTTGCATGTATTGAACGTCGGCTAATCGCTATAAGTCGATTAGTCGGGGTTATACATGATCTGTAATGTGCTGGAATGTGTATATGAATGTGTTGGACTGTCGCGGGTGAATAGCCGGGGTGGATGTGAGATGAGCTTTTGTTTTCTTTCATTCATTGTAAATGTAAATTGATGTAATAATTATTATTTGTTTGGCCGCACAACCGGGTCGGGGTTGTAGCCGTCATTGTATAATTCTTTTTACTGTTTTTGCTCCTAGGATAGACCCATGGAGGGGTGCACAAACTACCGAGGACTTGGCGGGTAGTTTGCCGCACCCGTAGGGGTCTTGGGTGGGGTATTTGGCTATTCACCGCGACCGTGTTATCCGCTTTTCGTTCCAGGCTCGAAAGGATTGCGGATTGCTAGTATATCCAATGTATTCATCTGTGATCTGTAATGTCTATCATTGCTTTCTATTTAGGCGTTGCTTATGTTTTACAGCCGCGCTAACCCAGCCCCCGCTCTGTCGTTAGTTAAGTAACCTAACGGGTAATGACGGGGCCCCGTGGCGAATGCGAATGGCATAAGCGTACGTCATATTTTGGTTGTTTTCTGCAATGGTAGGATTAAATGATGGGACGCATTAAAAGTACTAATGCAAGAATATCACGCATTAAAAGAACTAATGCAAGATAATAAACCAAGTTTAAGTCGATGGAACACTTTCGAAAAACCACTCGGTTCTTTTCAAAACTAACTTTTAAATGCGGAGATTGAGCCACTCCTTCTAAAAGCTATCTCGTTCCATCGATTAAATCAAGTTCACTACGTTCACGGTTTCGCCAAAACCATTCGTAGCCCTCCGTCGCTTCGCATGAATAGGCAATAGTATTCAAGCTATGTATTTTGGCCAAAGTCAAGGCATAGTGATTGGTAGCTATTGGGTGTTCATGTGTAGCATAGATAGATGCGTTGGTTTGGGACAGTCGTGCTGCCATTTTGGCCAAAGTCAAGGGTAGGTACGGATGGATCCAAATTAACCTGGATAGTGACGGGCAGAACTTGACATGTGACTTATGATATTTTGGCCAAAGTCAAGGTCATAAGAGCATGGGGCAAAAATCCACATCGGGAGTTTCATAAGTACTGAAACTTGCTAGATTTGCATACCATTTGGAGTGTGGTGATTCTGGTAGGATTCCTTCAGTTTCGTCACGCGATGATATTTGGATCCCGATCCTACTGTGAGTATATGCTACTCCTCGGGAAATTTCTCACTTAACGATCAATGCTATAAACCTAGTAGGTGCCTAGAAAGGTGTTAGCGGGGTTACGCCCCCAGGGAAAAGAGGTTATTTAATTAAGGAACTTCGCGAAAGCGTTGGAAAACCTCCCTCGAAGTACCGACACCGGCCTGGCTGAACGGTTAAGCAAGTATTGTACGGTGGGATTGATCCTGACTAATTCTTCCTTTATGGTTTGAGGAGGGATTCGAGAAACAGTGGGAGCCATCCTGTTTAGACAAACTAAAAACCACTCTAAACTTGCAAGAGCATCATGCTGAGTGTTTCTTCTTCTCTCTCCTAATTGCAGCGACCAATCAACATGACTGGACTTAAGTTACTCCTAGATAAAAACAAACTGACAGGGCCAAACTACAAAGATTGGCTCAGGAATGTCAAGATAGCAATCACTTATGACAAGCTGGGGTATCTTCTTACCACCAAAGCTCCCCCTGTCCCTGGTCCAACTTCCAGTGTCGCGGATAAGGAAATCCGCAAGACTTGGGAGATTGATAGCGCGAAGGCCAAGTGCCTCCTGCTTGCCTCGATGGACAACGAACATCAGAGGAGGCATGAGAATATGGACATGGAGTCCATATTGCTCCATACAAAAGAACTGTATGGAGAGCAATCACGTATCGCTAGATACGAAGCGTCGAAAAAGTTGTTTTCGACAAGAATGGCCGTCGGATCATCAGTAGCCGAGCACGTGCTAAAGATGATCGGCTACATTGAGGAGCTCGCTGACCTAGGGATCACATTGGAGAGTGAGCTATATACGGATATAGTTCTCCAGTCCCTTCCTTCCACTTACGCCCAGTTTATACTGAACTTCAACCTACAAGAAAAGGAGGTTGAACTATCAGAGCTCCTCAACATGCTGAGGAGCGCAGAGGGCACCCTACAGAAAAGTAGGGATACATCCACTTTGTTTGTAGGAGGATCATCTTCTTCTAGGTCCAAGGCGAAAGCCAAGGGAAAGAAGAAGAAGGCCCCCGCCAAACCAAGGGGCGGTGTTAGTAAAGTGGATACGAAGGGAAAAGGGAAAGCAACAAAGATAGCGGGGAAGCTTGTGGATAAGGAAGAATGCTTCTTTTGTCATAAGAAAGGACACTGGAAGAATGATTGCAGGGCCTGGAAGGACAGAACACAGGAATTGAAGCAGGTTGCAGCTTCAGCTTCAGGTGTGTATGTTATTGAAAACTGTCTTTCAATAAACTCTACTTCCTGGGTATTGGATACCGGATCAGGATCTCATATCTGTAATTCTTTGCAGGCGTTGAGAAACCGTAGGGATTTGAAGGCAGGTGACATGACCCTCAAAGTTGCGAACGGAGCTAGCATGGATGCTAAAGCCGTGGGGGACTATCACCTGGGAATGTCAGATGGACATGTTTTGGTTTTGCGTAATTGCTTTTTTGTACCCAACGCAACTTGTAATATCATTTCTGTATCTTTAGTTTCTAAAGAAGGTTATGAATTTGCGTTTGTAAGTAATGTTGTAAACATTCACCTTAATCAAGTTTTGATTGGGTCAGGTACTTTGAGTAATGGTATATACGTGTTAAACCAACCACAGATTTTTAATGTCCAGAATACACACAAAAGAAAGTCTCCAGAAATAAATCAGACTTTCTTATGGCATTGTAGATTGGGTCACATCAATGAGAGAAGGTTGACGAAGTTACATACAGAAGGGTATTTGAATGCGTTCGAATATCAATCGTATGCCACTTGTCAATCCTGTCTCAAGGGAAAGATGACAAAGACTCCGTTTACTGGACATGGAGTAAGAGCGAGCGAGCTCTTGGGACTCGTACACAGTGACGTGTGCGGTCCAATGTCTACACATGCCCGAAGCGGACATTCTTACTTCATTACTTTTACGGATGACTTCTCAAGGTACGGTTATGTCTTCTTAATGAAACATAAGTCCGAGGCCTTTGGAAAATTCCAGGAGTATAAGAATGAAGTAGAGAAACAGACCGGCAAAAGTATTAAGATTCTAAGATCGGATCGAGGTGGAGAATACTTAAGTGCCGAATTCCTGGACTATTTAAAAGAGAACGGAATTCTCTCTCAGCTTACTCCTCCTTACACCCCGCAACATAACGGTGTATCGGAGAGACGGAACCGCACCCTATTGGATATGGTGCGGTCCATGATGAGTAACGCTGAGTTGCCGCGATCATTCTGGGGATATGCGCTAGAATCAGCCGCATACCTTTTGAACCGAGTTCCCACTAAGACTGTGCCTACCACGCCATTTGAGATATGGTGTGGGAAGAGACCCCATCTTAATCACATTAAGATATGGGGAAGTCCAGCTTTTGTCAAAAAGCAGCATGCGGACAAGCTCGAGGCACGATCAGTACTGTGCAAGTTTGTGGGATATCCGAAGAATTCCAAGGGATATTTCTTCTACTGTGAAGAGGAACAAAAAGTTCTTGTTTCTCGTCATGCCCACTTTCTAGAACACCAGTTCATAGAAAAGGAAATAAGTGGGAGCGCAGTAGAACTGGAAGAAATTCCAGAACCACGGACTATTACTGAAAGTTTAGTGGAACCAGAGGGTTCGGAAGAACAGGACATTCCTACGCCGCTCCGCAGGAGTAGTAGGCAGTCTCATCCGCCCGAGAGATACTACGGTTTTCTCATAGACGGGGATAGAGAGGATTGCATCACAGACTATGATGAGCCTACTAGCTTCCAGCAGGCCGTTCAGAGCATTGACTCGGTAAAATGGCTGGATGCAATGCGGACCGAAATGGAGTCCATGTACACCAACAAAGTATGGACGTTGGACATTGCTCCAGACGGGGTAAAACCCGTAGGATGCAAGTGGATCTTCAAAAGGAAGATTGGTGTAGATGGACAGGTTGAGACCTATAAAGCTAGGCTGGTAGCAAAAGGTTTTCGTCAAAGACCTGGCTTGGACTACGACGAAACCTTTTCTCCAGTAGCCATGCTGAAATCCATTCGGATCCTTCTTGCCATTGCTGCCTTCCACGATTATGAGATCTGGCAAATGGACGTAAAGACAGCTTTTCTAAATGGAAATTTAGAGGAGTGTGTCTATATGGACCAGCCAGAGGGTTTCATTCAGAGTGGGAGCAGCGGAAAGGTGTGCAAGTTGCTTAAGTCCATCTATGGACTAAAGCAGGCATCGCGGAGTTGGAACATCTGCTTTGATGAGACAGTCAAAGAATTTGGCTTTATCAAAAATCCAGATGAACCATGCATCTATAGTAGATTTGTAGCGAGAACTGTAGTATTCCTCGTTTTATACGTGGATGACATTCTCTTGATAGGAAATGACATTCCTATGCTACAATCTGTCAAGGGGTTCTTGTCACAAAGGTTCTCCATGAAAGACCTGGGTGATGCCTCATACATCCTGGGGATCCGGATCCATCGTGATAGATCCAAGAGGATATTGGGACTTTCTCAGTCCAGGTACATCGACACCATAGTGAAAAGATTCAGTATGGAAGATTCCAAGCGCGGTAACCTACCGGCTTGTCACGGGATCACCCTCTCTAAAGAGATGTCTCCCAAGACTGATTTGGAGAGGGATCGCATGTCTATTATACCCTACGCTTCTGCGGTAGGCTCTATAATGTATGCGATGTTGTGTACCAGACCGGATGTAGCTTATGCACTGAGTGTGGTAAGCCGGTATCAGTCTAACCCTGGGGAGAAACACTGGATAGCAGTAAAGAACATTCTCAAGTACCTGAGAAGGACTAAGAAGATGTTCTTGGTGTATGGCGGAAAAGACCTCCAGATCGAGGCCTTTGCTGACTCCAGCTTCCAGAGTGACAAGGATGATTCCAAGTCCATGTCGGGTTTTGTCTTCACCCTCAATGGAGGGGCGGTGTGTTGGAAGAGTTCCAAACAGGAAACCGTTGCAGACTCGACGATGGAAGCGGAATACATCGCTGCATCTGATGCCGCAAAAGAAGCTGTCTGGATGAGGAAGTTCTTGAAAGAACTTCAGGTGGTTCCGTCCATTGTTGATCCAATACCTCTGTATTGCGACAACAACGGGGCTATAGCTTTAGCGAAGGAACCCAGGTCCCATCAGAGATCCAGGCACATCTTGAGGCGGTATCACCTGATCAGGAAGATCGTGGATCGCAAGGAGATCGAGGTTCGGAGGGTTGCTTCAGAAGAGAACACTGCAGATCCATTCACCAAGGCCTTGCCCCAGACTCAGTTCGAGCGGCTGATCGAGATGATAGGTCTTCGATACGCCAGTACATGGCCTTAGTGCAAGTGGGAGATTGTTAGTGTATATGCCCTAGAGGCCATTACTGTATCATACTAGTTTGTATATTACTTAATGGATGCTTGGGATATTCACCTTGTATATACAATCTTGCTCAAAATAGTAGTATGCTACTTGGTTTGTTTCTACTTCAATGTGTACTTATGTTTATTTCAGTATATCACTTATACGCATTAGTGGAGCCCTTAGGATCTTTGCTTGATTACCAGCGTTGCGATGGCAGTCACACTAGTGGGGGCTGGGTAATCTATAAGCACATCCTTATACAGGTCCCTAGTCGCAGGACTATCGAGACAGGGCATTGATACTCCGGAGTAGACTAGCGTATGCGCTTCTCATCCCAGTGTGGGAGATGGTCTGTCCCACAGCCATCAGTACGTCGTACTGGAGATAGTATACGGGTGCTCGTTGGGTTACGAGTACACTGGACAGGACTCGTCGGGAACTGACAGGTTGGTATTATACCTATCGTCAGTTATCAGTTCCCAGGTGACATGAGTACAGCTTAGTCCGCTGACTTGACACTGGCACTTCGCCTCAAGTGTGTTCCCACTGCACTTTGATCACTACCCTACCACGGCTCAAAGGAGTCGTGCAAACAGGTGGTGGTTGGGTGCAGTCCCGAAGCACTTGGAGGCAGTGACGGTTAGACAGGATTCGTCTCTCCCGGTATTGGGGGTTGACATCGCGCTGTGTCTAGGAGAGCCATTACACGAGTAGTCCCTGGCCAGGGCAAACGAGATATACTGGTAGGTTTCCAGTGTTATCTCAGGGTGTTTTGGGCTTCGCTCCGGCACGACTTGTACCGCTATTGGGGGACTGACGTTTACCACCCCCTAGGCCCGCCATGCGATGTATCAGACGAACAGACCAGACTGTACGGAGACTGTCACATTCAGACTCAGTAGGAGTACAGATGGGGTTTCACCTCGTCAGCCTTCTTGTCGACATCTACCTAGGGACCGTTACGCACAGCTAGTGCCGCTTGCGGTCTGTGGTTAAACCCACTGCCAGCGTAGTGTCGAGTCTTTAGAGTCCCACACAGAGGGTATTCGCCTCTGGGCAAAACAGAGTAGAGGTCGCATGGTTTTGCGACAGGGTTCGTTCTCATCCGCGCACTTGTGCACGTTTGGAGTCCGGACGGATTATACTGGCAGGCTCTGGTTTGAGCCTGATACTGGTATATATGTTTTGGGTTTGCTTTTATATCTCGGTATTCTTGTTCCTCGGAACGAGAATGCAGGTGTGTATGCACAGTTGCTTGAGGCGGAGGATGAGTTTTTCCATTAGGGTTTCGGAACGGGTGCGTATGCACAGTTGACAGTTATCATTTTCCAAACCCTAATAGATTTATGGATTATCTATTTATAATAGTAATTAAATGAGAATTTTGTTATGGTTGATTTTGTTGACTTGTTGACCATGGTTGACTTGTTGACCATGGTTGAATGTTGACCACCATCATGCTTTAAAAAGTCTTCCTTGATTTATGCTTACATTTTTTAAATGAAGCATGGTAGTGGTCATTCCAAATTACCATCAACTATTCTCATTTTCAATTATTATTATTAGATAATTCTTTTCTTTTGCATTATGGTTGCAAGAAAGAATAGAATAGCTCATTCTATCATATTCATTCTCTCTCCTCTCTTCATCTTCTTCTTCCTCTAGCAAAGAGAAACCTTCTCATGAGTTGAGAATCCTTCTCTTTAAAAAGAAAAGCAAACCCTAGTCACTCTCTACTCACTCTAGGATCAAGGGTTTAGCAAGCCGGCGATTCTAGTTCACTCCAAGTTCGAGAAAGAGCCCAAAGGTCGAGCCTTCGAGGTGGATCCATCTTCGACGGAAGAAGGCGACAAGAGAAGAGAACCATCAACCTCCACAAAGTTTGAAGAAGAAGGAGTTCAAGTTTAGGTATAACCATCTTCCATAGTAGCTAACTCTCTTTAGCTAGAATACTAGTTTTAGTTTAGACAACGATCCCGACCTTGTTTAGTCCATGTTGCCTCTTGCGATAAAAATTCATTTTTTATACCGTTTCCGCCTCCCCGTAAGCACCGGGGGTCGCAATATGGACTTACACAAATAGCTCCGAGACTACATCTAGGAGTTGATCCGATCGGGGCACCTAGTAAGATACTTGCGGGATAAGCGACAAGCCGACTGAGAACAAGAGAACCACCACCACCCCGGCGAATTGATGATCGGCCAAATCATGGTCATACCAGCGGGGGGTGCGCTGGGGCCGTCAAGACTGTGTGTCCTTTTCTAGTCGAAGAGACCAGCAACCAACCAAGGAAGAGGGTCAAAACATGCGAGCCCATCATCTTTACCGACGAGGACCTTCACGGGATATCCCTGCCTCACAACGACCCTCTGGTAATCATAGTGCGGGTCCACCGTTACGAGGTGCAGAGGATACTGGTCGACTCAGGAAGCTCAGCAGACATCCTCTTCTACGACTGCTTCCTACATATGGGACTCACCCCGTCAGACCTCAGACCGACCGCCCATATCCTGTCGGGGTTCACCAATCACTCCATCCCGACAGAAAGGGTGGTCACCCTCCTGCTTAACATTGGGGAGACTGGCCATACGCATACTGTGCCTATGGAGTTCATCATCTCCAGAATTCCATCGACCAATGATTGAATGATTCCCGGTGTGTAGGTAGAAAATGTATAGAAATCACAACCAAAGAAATTTGTAAACCGCAATCAATAACGTTGTCAATTGTAGGTTCGTTAGCGAGTGCGGATCGTCCACAGGGAAAGTGTGATTTGATCGTAATTGTTTTAGTCGAGTTGAAAATTAAAGAGAAAAGAAAAGAAAATTTGATTCAAGATTTATGTAATTTAGTTTCAAGAATTGTAAAGAACTAGATCTAATATCAAGAAATACTAAAAATCAAGAATCAAGAATCGTCCAATTTGAATTAGTTATCAAGATTTGTAATGAGGCTCGTAGGAATCGATCGAATAGATAGTGAATGATGAAGACTTGTTATTACGTATTCTTATCCATTGATGATTTGATGCTAGATCAATGACGATCAACGAGGTTTAAGGATCTATTGAAGGAACTAGGGTTTCTTCATCTCATCCTTTTGTTAGATATAGTGCCCTCAAAGTCAATTATTGGATCGCAGGCACGTGATTCCAATGATTGAGGGAGGACCTATACCGATATGACAGTCTTGCTCGAGATAATAGTATGCTATCTGGTTTGTCTTTATCATCGTATACATGCTTTAGTTCACTATTGCATGATAATATAGCCCATAGGATTCTTACTTGACTACCAGCAGTATGATGGCGATCGTATACGTTGGAGTTGGAGTCTGTAAGCACATCCTTAAAGTGTCCCTAGTCGCGGGAGTTTCGAGACAGGGCATCGATACTCCAGAGTAGACTAGTGTATACAGTCGAGACCCCGACGAGGGACGGTGGCCGGTCTCACAAGCCATTGGTGTCAGTTGGATCACCTAAGATGTATACAGGTGCTCATTAGGTTATGAGTACACCGGAAAGGACTCGCTGGGAACATGCTAGTTGGTATTATACATATCGTCAGATAGCAGTTCCCTGGTGACATGTGTACAGGTTAGTTTGTCGACCTGAGATCATCATTCGTCTCGTATTAGTTCCCACTGTGCTTTGATTCCTACCCTACCACGCTCAAAGGAGACGTGCAAACAGGTATTTTTTGGGTACAGTCCCGAGCCACATGGAGGCAGTAAGCGGATCGTCGGGGATTCGTCTATCCCGGTATTAGGGGTTGATGTCGTACAGTGCACAGGTGGCCATCACTAGAAATCCTCGGCCGAGGTAGTGGAGAATTACTGATTTGGATCAGTAGTTTCTCAGGTGGTGATGGGCTTCATGCCGACACGATTTATCGCGTTATTAGGGGTCTGACTTTATCCACCCCTCTAGACTCGATATGCGATACTCTTTAGACGAATGGACCGGACTGTATATACATTGTCACTGTTAGGCTCAGTAGGGTTTATGGATGGTTCGCTCGTCAGCTTCCCTTCCAATCAATACATAGGCAACCGTTACGTACAGCTTGTACCTCTGACGTGCAAGAGCTTATACCCAGTGCCAGTGTGTTGATGAGTCATTAGAGTCCCCCATAGACACTTTCCAAAGTTCGGGCGAAACGTTGTAGAGGCCGTATGGTTTTATGGCAAGGTTCGGAAAATGCACGTGCGTTTTCACACATGTCATTTTTTGGGCAGATAATACTGGTCGGCTTTGGTTTAAGCCGGATCCGAGTATTATACTGTGTAGATATAATATCTTTGTCTCGGTTGCATTTGTATTCAGTCGTAATACAAATGCGGGTATGTTTATACCATTACGGGGTTATCCTGAAATTCGTTTCAGGATAACTTTTGGAAGTTGCCAGTTTTCAGTTTTCTATCAGCCGTATTTAACATTCGGTTAAATACGGATTTATCTTTTCTTGAGATGAGCGTAGAAGTTTCTAGAGGCTTCTAGAAGGTGGTGACTAGGTTCATGCATCTTTGTGACTCATTAGTGCATTTAATGATGTTTGATGACAAGGTTAGTGATTCATCACTTGCATTAATTGTGTTCATACTATGTGTTAAGGTGACTCATTCTTTCATGATAAGTATCATTTTCTTGTGGTCACCACTCCCTCCTCCTACACTCACCCCCTCCCCTCTATGTAGTGGCCGGCCTTCCCCCCTCCCCCCTCTTGGGAGAGGATGGTTGTTGTTCATTTGGAAGAAAAGATTATAGTTTTGGTGTATGGAAATTTCATAGCTCATTTCATTCCATCACAGTTTCAAAAGGTAACTTCATTAACCGTTCGTCCATAGCCTTGGACGTAACGAGACAAAATGTTCTACCCATTCTCTACATCATCTTGATCGTCTCTTTTAGCAAACTTGACAACCGAGTTGCCTCGGTTCAGAGGCGGGAGCCCGTTTAAAGATCCGACGACGTGGTGCCACCTGGACGAGAAGACTGGAGATTCAGGAGATCGGAGCAGCCGCAACAAGCGTGGGATGATGGTTGAAGACCGAAGGACTCGGATCGTTCGGTATAACATTTCTACCCACTTTGTAGTTTGTTAGTTTAGCTTTACTGGTAGATCCGGGTAATAGTACGCGATAGCGCCAGTTGTAAAAAGTTTTTGTTCCGTATTTGGCGTCTGTTTGACGGCCGGGGCGCTACCGTGGACTTACAGTGGTATCAGAGCCTCACCATTAAGCTATACTAACTTGTGCTAGCGCGTTTAAAAGATCGATCGAACGGAATTTCCGAAATCACAATTTTCAAGCACACAAGTTTCTGTCGATTTTTTAAAGGGCCTAAAAATAATTTTGCATATCACAGAAAAGCGTGCAGGGTTTTTGAAGAATTGTGGAGAAATTTGGACATGTGTTACCACAGTACCACCGCGGATCCGCGGTCAAACCCAGGGTTTGACCGCGGAACCGCGACAAGTATGTGGCAACAGTGTTCCAAAATTTCCAGTAAGTTTTTCTTGGTAAATTGTGGTTTTAGGTACTGTTCTTTTGAGCCCAGATTTTGTTACTGTATAGCAGATGTACATGGGGCCCACTTCGGGAAATTTTGTCGATCGAAATTTTAAATTTGTTAATATGCAGTATTTACATTATATCTCCGACCGGGAATGTCATTTGATCGGTAAACCGCGTCTAATTGCTATAGTTCTTTTAGACGGGTTTGCGAACGTGACATTCGCGTTGATGTTCTGTGTTGTGCTGTGATGTTGTGGATATGTCGTGGTGGATAGCAGGGTACAATGATAGTGCTGTTTGGATTTATTTGTACATTTGATATTGCGGGGCGAGCGTCCAACATATGGACTGCCGTCACTGCCTGTTTGTATAATATTCTTTTTGGGGCACGACTGGGCTGAGGTCGATGTACCCATTGTACATATTTTTATTTCTGTACTAGATTTTACCCAGCGATGGAGTGCACGGATAGCCGGGTTCTGGAGGGCAACAGGTCCGTATCTCATGGCTTTGAGAGGCAGAGGGACCTCACTCTAGAATTGGCAGACTATTCGCAGCACTCGTAGGGGGTACAAGTTGGCCCAAGGAGGGGTGCTCAATTTACCGGATTCTGTGAAGTGCCGGGTGTTCCATTCACTATGTTGTGGGGACTACCTCGCTTCAGGTTTTGGCGGGTAACTTGCCGCACCCGTAGGGGTCTAGGTTTCATTGCACAGGCTATCCACACGACCAGGGGAACGTCGGGTTTCAGTAGCGCCTCTGTGAAACCCGGGGATCCCAGATTATCTGTATTATTCTGTGATGCTTATTACTTTTCTGTAATGTTGCATATTATCACACCTGGAGCGATTATTGTATATTGGTATATATATACTATTAGATATTGTATATGTTTTACACCCGCGCTAGTCCAGCTCCCGCTCTGTCGTTAGTTAAGTAACCTAACAGGTGATGACGGGACCCAGTGGCGAATGCGGATGGCATATACGTACATTTTATTTTTCGTTCTTTTCTGGTGTGATTTTATGATGGGGTTGCGTTGATTCTTATCAATGCGAGAATAAAACAAACCTATATTTGATGTTGTTGGAACAAATTTTAAAAAGGTGTTATTACAAAGATGTTTCCTTTTGTTTTGCATAGTGATATTCAGTTAGAATATCCCGCACCTCATTCGACGAGGCAAGAGCCGAGATCCCTTCACGGGGAGTGACCCCTTGGGCAGAAGTTTACGTCAGGGTAATAACTGTAAGTCGATGTAGTACACCCCAGTATTTGTGGGGAGGCGGAATTTTCAAAAACGATCAAGTTTAACGAGCGAACATCGACTAACCGCTTGAATCGAAGCTAAACTATAAATAACCGTACACAAAGAGTTTCTTATCAATTGTGTTTAGGGATTATACCTAATGAAACCGGTCCTTCGTCTTTGTGTCCTCCTTTGTTCTCCTCGACCTTCTCTAGGTAGTAGACGATCCACCCGAGAGCAAAACAACAAGCTACACCTCTAACTTGAGGTAACTAATCTACATTGATTGCTAATCAAAGAAGAAAGGATGATATAGAGTGAAGGTAATGGATGTTTAAGTCTAACTAAACCTTTGATCTCAACACATGAGGATTAAGGATTAGTCTCTTGAAGATGAGAGCTTGAGGAGAGAGAAGATGATAATGATAATGAGATGAGATTGTGAGTGTATCATAATATATTATGAAGCATTCTTATTTTAGAATAATGAATAAAAGAAATGAATAAGCATGCTTCATAAATGCAAAGTGGTGATTCATTAAGCATGTGTCATTATCATTTATGGTGCAATAATGATAATGATGAATCACCCTCATGACTCACAATCTTATCCAAAGTAACCTCCTTAGTCACATCTTCTAGAAGCTTCTCGCATAATTACGAGAACGCCCCTCCGATCCGCAAAAATACGGAAAAACTTTAGACTGTAAAAATCCAATAACCGGATACCAGTAACTGGCTTAAACCAAAGCCGACTGGTAAAAACTGTCCGAAAGTCGTACGTGCGTAAACGCACGTATGCGTCCGAACCCTTTGTCGCAAAACCATGCAACCTCTATATCGTTTCGCCTGGAGTAGGAAACTCTCTGTGTGGGACTCTAGAGACTCGACTACTACGCTGGCAGTGGGTTTAACCACAGACCGTAAGCGGCACTAGCTGTACGTAACGGTCCCCAGGTAGTTGTCGATAAGAAGGCCGATGAGGAAACCCATCCGAACTCCTACTGAGTCTGATGTGACAATCTCCATACAGTCCGGTCCGTTCGTCCAAGACTATCGCATATCGGGCCTAGGGGGGCGGCAAGCGTCAGTCCCCTAATAGCGGTATAAGTCGTGTCGGAGGGAAGCCCATTACACCCTGAGAAACTACTGGAACCTACCAGCAAATCTCGCTTGCCCTGGCCAGGGACTTTGCGTAATGGCTCTCTGACACAGCACGATATCTACTCCCAATACCGGGAGGGACGAATCCTGTCTAACCGCCACTGCCTCCAAGTGCTCGGGACTGCACCCAACTGCTACCTGTTTGCACGACTCCTATGAGCCGTGGTAGGGTAGCAATCTAAGAATAGTGGGACACACTCGAGGCGAAGTAGCAGTGTCAAGTCTGCGGACTATGCTGTACTCATGTCACCTGGGAACTGCTCACTGACGACTGGTATCAAACCAACCAACAGTTCCCTGTGAGTCCTGTCCGGTGTACCCGTAACCTAACGAGCACCTGCATACTATCTCCAGTACGACGTACTGACGGCTGTGGGACAGACCATCTCCCCAACTGGGATGAGAAGCGTACACACTAGTCTACTCCGGATATCGATGCTCTGTCTCGATAATCCAACGACCAGGGACCTGAATAAGGATGTGCTTGTAGACTACCCAGCCTCCACTAGTGTGACTGCCATCACAACGCTGGTAGACAAGCAAGATCCTAAGAGCTCTATCAATACGTACACTCACATATTAAGATAGAAAAACCAAGTAGCATACTACCATGTTTAGCAAGACTGTTATATACATGTGAATATCCCAAGCTTCCATTAAGTAATATACAAACTAGTATGATACAGTAATGGCCTTCTAGGGCATAAACACTAACAATCTCCCACTTGCACTAGGGCCATGTACTGGCATATCGTAGACCAATGATCTCGAGTAGCCTCTCGAACTGAATCTGAGGAAGGGCCTTCGTGAATGGATCAGCAATGTTCTCTTCAGAAGCAACTCTCCGAACCTCGATCTCCTGACGATCAATGATCTCCCTGATCAGGTGATACCGCCTCAAGATGTGTCTGGACTTCTGATGGGACCTTGGTTCCTTCGCTAAAGCTATAGCTCCATTGTTGTCGCAATACAGAGGTATTGGATCAACTATGGTAGGAACAACCTGAAGTTCTGTTAGGAACTTCTTCATCCAGACTGCTTCTTTTGCGGCATCGCAAGCAGCTATATACTCCGCTTCCATCGTCGAGTCAGCAACGGTGTCCTGCTTGGAGCTCTTCCAGCACACCGCCCCTCCATTGAGGGTAAAGACATAACCCGACATGGACTTGGAATCGTCCTTATCACTCTGGAAGCCGGAATCAGCAAAGGCCTCCAACCTGAGGTCTTTTCCGCCGTAAACCAAGAACATCTCCTTAGTCCTCCTCAGGTACTTGAGAATGTTCTTTACTGCTATCCAGTGTTTCTCCCCTGGGTCTGACTGATACCGGCTTACCACGCTCAGTGCGTAAGCAACATCTGGTCTGGTACACAACATCGCATACATTATAGAGCCTACCGCAGAAGCGTAGGGTATAATAGACATGCGTTCCCTTTCCAAATCAGTCTTGGGTGACATCTCTTTGGAGAGGGTGATTCCGTGACAAGCCGGTAGATTACCGCGCTTAGAATCTTCCATACTGAATCTTTTCAGTACAGTGTCGATATACCTGGACTGCGAAAGTCCCAACATCCTCTTGGATCTATCACGATAGATCCGGATCCCCAGAATGTACGAGGCATCACCCAGGTCTTTCATGGAGAACCTGTGTGACAAGAATCCTTTGACAGATTGTAGCATAGGAATGTCATTTCCTATCAATAGAATGTCATCCACGTACAAGACGAGGAATACGACACTTCTGGCCACAACTTTACTATATATGCACGGTTCATCTGGATTTTTGATAAAGTCATACTCTTTGACTGTCTCATCAAAACAGATGTTCCAACTCCGCGATGCCTGCTTTAGTCCATAAATAGACTTAAGCAGCTTGCATACTTTCCCGCTGCTCCCACTCTGATTGAAACCCTCTGGCTGATCCATATAGACGCTCTCTTCTAAATTTCCATTCAGAAAAGCCGTCTTTACGTCCATCTGCCAGATTTCATAATCATGGAAGGCAGCAATAGCAAGAAGGACCCGAATGGATTTGAGCATAGCCACTGGAGAAAAGGTTTCGTCATAGTCCAAACCAGGTCTTTGACGAAAACCCTTTGCAACAAGTCTAGCCTTATAGGTTTCTACCTGTCCATCTACACCAATCTTTTTCTTGAAGATCCATTTGCATCCTATGGGTTTTACCCCATCTGGAGCAAAGTCCAAAGTCCATACTTTGTTGGTGTACATGGACTCCATTTCGGTCCGCATTGCATCTAGCCATCGTACCGAGTCGCCGCTCTGGATGGCCTGCCGGAAGTCAGTAGGTTCATCATCATCTATGATGCAATCCTCTCTATCCCCATCTATGAGAAAACCGTAGTATCTCTCAGGCGGATGAGACGGCCTACTACTCCTGCGGAGGGGTGCGGGAATGTCTTGTTCTTCTTGAACTCCTGGTTCTACCAAACTTTCAGTAGCAGTTTGTGGTTCTGGAATTTCTTCCAGTTCTATTTCGCTCCCACTTATTTCCTTTTCTAAAAACTGATTTTCCAGAAAATGGGCATTACGAGAAACAAAAACCTTTTGTTCCTCTACGTAATAGAAATAATATCCCTTGGAGTTCTTTGGATATCCCACAAACATACATTTTACTGATCGTGCCTCGAGCTTGTCCACATGCTGCTTTTTAACAAAAGCTGGACATCCCCAAATCTTTATATGCTGAAGATGGGGTTTCTTCCCAGTCCACATCTGATATGGAGTGGTAGGCACAGTCTTGGTAGGAGCCCTGTTCAGAAGATATGCCGCTGATTCTAGCGCATAACCCCATAAAGATCGCGGTAACTCAGCATTACTCATCATGGATCGTACCATATCCAATAGGGTTCGATTCCGTCTCTCCGATACACCGTTATGCTGTGGAGTGTATGGAGGAGTAAGCTGAGAGAGAATTCCTTTCTCTTTTAGGTAACCTAGGAACTCGGCACTTAAGTATTCTCCACCTCGATCAGATCTTAGTGTCTTAATACTTTTGCCGGTTTGGTTTTCTACTTCATTCTTATACTCTTGGAATTTCTCAAAAGCCTCGGATTTATGTTTCATCAGATAAATGAATCCGTATCTTGAGTAATCATCCGTGAAAGTAATGAAATAGGAAAAACCACCTCTCGCATGTGTAGACATTGGACCGCATACATCGCTGTGTATGAGTCCTAAGAGCTCGCTCGCTCTTACTCCTTGTCCAGTAAATGGAGTCTTTGTCATCTTTCCTTTGAGACAGGATTGACAAGTGTCATAAGATTGATATTCGAACGTGTCCAAATATCCTTCTCTATGCAACTTAGTCAACCTTCTCTCATTGATGTGACCCAGTCTACAATGCCATAAGAAAGCTTTATTTAAATCTGGAGACTTTCTTTTTAGTGTGTTCTGGACATTGAAAATTTGGAGTTGGTTTAAAACATATATGCCGTTATTTAGAGTACCGGACCCAATCAAACCATGATTAAGGTGGATGTTAACAACATCTCTTACAAACGTGAAATCATAACCTTTATTTGATAACAAGGAAACTGATATGATATTACACGTTAAGCTTGGTACAAAATAACAGTTATGCAAAACCAAAATATGTCCACTCGTCAATCCTAGGTGATAATCCCCGACGGACGCAGCTCCCACGCTAGCTCCGTTAGCAACCCTGAGGATCATATCACCTTCCTTCAGCACTCTACGGTTTCTCAGTGCCTGCAATGAATTGCAAATATGAGATCCTGATCCGGTATCCAATACCCAGGAAGTAGAGTTGATCGACAGACAATTCTCAATTACAAACACACCTGAAGTCGAAGCCACAGCTTGCTTCGGTTCCTGGTTCTTGGCGTTCCACGCCTTGCAATCCTTCTTCCAGTGCCCTTTCCTGTGACAATGGAAGCACTCATCCTGGCCAACTACCAGTGCTGCAAACTTTTTCTTTCCCTTCCCTCCCACCTTACTAACACCTCCTCTAGGTTTGGGTGCGGCCTTCTTCTTCCTTCCTTTGGCCCTAGCCTTGGACCCGGAAGAAGATGCACCGCCAACAAACATAGCGGGTGTTTCCCTTGCCTTCTGCAAGGTGCCCTCTGCACTCCTTAACATGTTCAGGAGTTCCGCAAGTTCAACTTCTTTTCCTTGAAGATTGAAGTTGAGGATAAACTGGGCGTAGGTGGGAGGAAGGGACTGGAGAATAAGGTCTGTATAGAGCTCATTATCCAAAGTCGTCCCAAGGTCTGCGAGCTCCTCAATATAGCCGATCATCTGTAGGACATGTTCACCTACCGATGACCCGACAGCCAACCTCGCTCGAAATAATTTCTTAGAGGTCTCGTATCTTGCTATACGAGACTGCTCTCCATAAAGTTCCTTTGTATGGAGAAATATGCCATCTAGGGACATATCCTCGTGCCTCCTCTGATGTTCATTGTTCATCGAGGCAAGCACGATGCACTTGGCTCTCGCGCAATCTAAATCCCAGGTTTTGCGGATTTCCTTATCCGCATTGCTGGATTTGGGACCAGGGACAGCAGGTGCCGTAGCGGTGAGGACGTACCCCAGTTTGTCATAGGTCAAAGCCATTTTGACATTCCGCAGCCAATCTTTATAGTTTGGCCCCGTCAGTATATTTTTCTCTAAAAGTAACTTAAGTCCAGTCATTTTCAGGGTCGCTGCAATTAGGAGAGAGAGAAGAAAACTCTTTAGCATGATGCTTTTGCAAGTTTAGAGTGGTTTTTAGTTTATCTAAACTGGATGGCTCCCACTGTTTCTCGAATCCTTCCTCAAACCATAAAAGAAGAATTAGCCAGGACTATTCTCACCGTACAATACTTGCTTAACCGTTCAGCCAGGCCAGTGTCGATACTTCGAGGGAGGTTTTCCAACGCTTTCGCGAAGTTCCTTAATTAAATAACCTCTTTTCTCTGGGGGCGTAACCCCGCTGACACCTTTCTGGACACCTACTAGGTTTATAGCATTGATCGTTAAGTGACGAATATCCTGATAAGTAGCATATACTCACAGTAGGATCGGGATCCAAATATCATCGTATGATAATGTTGAAGGAATCCTACCAACATTCATCAAACTCCAAATGGTATGCATCTCTTTGCAAATTTCAGTTTCTTTAGAAATTCCCGATATAAGTTTTTGCCCCATGCTCTTATGACCTTGGCTTTGGTCAAAATGTCATAAGTCACATGTCAAGTTCTATCCGTCATTATCTTGTCAATTTGAACCCATCCGTATATACCCCTGACTTTGGTCAAATGGTAATACGACTGTCCCAAACCAACTCATCTATCTTATGCAACAAATGAAAACCCAGCAGCTACCAAACACTATGCCTTGACTTTGGCCAAAATGCATAGCTTGAATACTACTGAATACCCAAATGAAATGACGGAGGGCTACGAATGGTTTTGGCGAAACCGTGAACGTAGTGAACTTGATATAACCGAAGGAACCTGATAGCTTTTAAAAGGAGTGGTTAAAGCTCCGCATTTAAAAATATCTGTTTTAAAAATAACCGAGTGGTTTCTTTTAAATTGTTCCAACGATTTAAACTTTGGTTTGTTTTCTTTGCATTACAGATAATGCGTCCCATCATTAACCTATCATTGCAGAAAACAACGAAAATACAACGTCCTCTTATGCCATCCGCATTCGCCACTGGGTCCCGTCATCACCCGTTAGGTTACTTAACTAACGACAGAGCGGGGGCTGGGCTAGTGCGGGTGTAAAACATAAGTGACGTCTAAATAGCTATCATAAATATAGATATTTTACATTCGTCTGACGCAATGATATACATTCCAGAACACAGATAAACAATATTGGATTTGCAAGCAATCTGTATTTCTTTTGAGCCTGCAAGAAAAGACAGATTACACAGTTGTGATGAATAGCCGTTACCCCACCCTCGACCCCTACGGGTACGGCAAACTACCCGCCCGGCAGTTTGTGTACCCCACCTTGGGTCAGTCCTAGGAGCAAAAACAGTAAAATGAAATAATACAACGGTGGCTACAACCGCAACCTGGATGTGCCCCGCAAAAATAATATTACAACAAATTACATTTACAACAAATGAATTAAACAATAACCCATTGCAAACCCCGGCTATACACCACAACAGTCCAATACAGTTTATATGCACAAACAGATATAACCATTACAGAAATGTGCAACCCCCTGCCAACCGACATACTAGCAGTTAGGGGAGGTTTACGAACACATTAAACAATCACAGATATAATCCAACATGCAAATACTGTACAATTTCGATCGACTAAACATCATTAATATTGCTCTAAAAACTGCTCTGTTAAACTGTAACCTGAGCAAATATTAAATATTCCAGAAAACCCCAAATTTAACAGAGAAGCAACAGAAGAAAACTGGGTTTCTAACTCGCCAACTCGGCGGCGGAACCGCGGCGACTCAGTAGGCTGAGGCCGCGGTTCCGCGGCGAGTTAAGCGATTCAGGCGACTGTTTTTCTTGGGTGTTCTACTGTAGTCATTTCAAGCTTTCTGCACTCACCTGAAAAATTTTTGGACATCATTTAAATTTCGACAGAAACTTGCATTTTTTAGGGTTTTCCGGCTTCGTTTTTCCGTTCGAAATTCGTACAAATTTGCAATCAAGTTATTTATTGTTTAGCGAGGCTCTGATACCACTGTAAGTCGATGTAGTACACCCCAGTATTTGTGGGGAGGCGGAATTTTCAAAAACGATCAAGTTTAACGAGCGAACATCGACTAACCGCTTGAATCGAAGCTAAACTATAAATAACCGTACACAAAGAGTTTCTTATCAATTGTGTTTAGGGATTATACCTAATGAAACCGGTCCTTCGTCTTTGTGTCCTCCTTTGTTCTCCTCGACCTTCTCTAGGTAGTAGACGATCCACCCGAGAGCAAAACAACAAGCTACACCTCTAACTTGAGGTAACTAATCTACTTTGATTGCTAATCAAAGAAGAAAAGATGATATAGAGTGAAGGTAATGGATGTTTAAGTCTAACTAAACCTTTGATCTCAACACATGAGGATTAAGGATTAGTCTCTTGAAGATGAGAGCTTGAGGAGAGAGAAGATGATAATGATAATGAGATGAGATTGTGAGTGTATCATAATATATTATGAAGCATTCTTATTTTAGAATAATGAATAAAAGAAATGAATAAGCATGCTTCATAAATGCAAAGTGGTGATTCATTAAGCATGTGTCATTATCATTTATGGTGCAATAATGATAATGATGAATCACCCTCATGACTCACAATCTTATCCAAAGTAACCTCCTTAGTCACATCTTCTAGAAGCTTCTCGCATAATTACGAGAACGCCCCTCCGATCCGCAAAAATACGGAAAAACTTTAGACTGTAAAAATCCAATAACCGGATACCAGTAACTGGCTTAAACCAAAGCCGACTGGTAAAAACTGTCCAAAAGTCGTACGTGCGTAAACGCACGTATGCGTCCGAACCCTTTGTCGCAAAACCATGCAACCTCTATATCGTTTCGCCTGGAGTAGGAAACTCTCTGTGTGGGACTCTAGAGACTCGACTACTACGCTGGCAGTGGGTTTAACCACAGACCGCAAGCGGCACTAGCTGTACGTAACGGTCCCCAGGTAGTTGTCGATAAGAAGGCTGATGAGGAAACCCATCCGAACTCCTACTGAGTCTGATGTGACAATCTCCATACAGTCCGGTCCGTTCGTCCAAGACTATCGCATATCGGGCCTAGGGGGGCGGCAAGCGTCAGTCCCCTAATAGCGGTATAAGTCGTGTCGGAGGGAAGCCCATTACAC
This sequence comes from Agapanthus africanus, assembly GCA_030015575.1. NCBI lineage: Eukaryota > Viridiplantae > Streptophyta > Magnoliopsida > Asparagales > Amaryllidaceae > Agapanthus > Agapanthus africanus. Next base: position 819,897,716 of record CM057338.1, on the reverse strand, counting down.
CCTGAGAAACTACTGGAACCTACCAGCAAATCTCGCTTGCCCTGGCCAAGGACTTTGCGTAATGGCTCTCTGACACAGCACGATATCTACTCCCAATACCGGGAGGGACGAATCCTGTCTAACCGCCACTGCCTCCAAGTGCTCGGGACTGCACCCAACTGCTACCTGTTTGCACGACTCCTATGAGCCGTGGTAGGGTAGCAATCTAAGAACAGTGGGACACACTCGAGGCGAAGTAGCAGTGTCAAGTCTGCGGACTATGCTGTACTCATGTCACCTGGGAACTGCTCACTGACGACTGGTATCAAACCAACCAACAGTTCCCTGTGAGTCCTGTCCGGTGTACCCGTAACCTAACGAGCACCTGCATACTATCTCCAGTACGACGTACTGACAGCTGTGGGACAGACCATCTCCCCAACTGGGATGAGAAGCGTACACACTAGTCTACTCCGGATATCGATGCTCTGTCTCGATAATCCAACGACCAGGGACCTGAATAAGGATGTGCTTGTAGACTACCCAGCCCCCACTAGTGTGACTGCCATCACAACGCTGGTAGACAAGCAAGATCCTAAGAGCTCTATCAATACGTACACTCACATATTAAGATAGAAAAACCAAGTAGCATACTACCATGTTTAGCAAGACTGTTATATACATGTGAATATCCCAAGCTTCCATTAAGTAATATACAAACTAGTATGATACAGTAATGGCCTTCTAGGGCATAAACACTAACAATAACTTCACTATAGTCGATTACAAGTTGCTTTGCATAGCGGTATTCAGTTAGAATATCATGCACCTCATTCCATGAGGAAAGAGCCGAGATCCCTTCACCGGGAGTGATCTCTTTAGCAAAAGGTTTTCGCCACTATATTTTTATAAAAAGCTATCAGGTTCCTTCAACGAGATCAAGTTCATTACGTTAAAGGTTTTTTCGCCAAAAACCAGCCGTAGCCCTCCATCATTTCTTTTGGGTATTCAGTAGTATTCAAGCTATGTATTTTGACCTAACGCCAAGGCATAGTGTTTGGTAGCTGCTGGGTATTCAATTGTTGCATAGATAGATGAGTTGGTTTGGGACAGTCGTTCTGCCAATTTGACCTAACGCCAAGGGCATGTGCGGGTGGGTTCAAATTGACCTGGATAATGACGGGTAGAACTTGGCATGTGGCATATGACGTTTTGACCTAACGCCAAGGTCATAAGAGCATAGGGCAAAAATTACATCGGGAGTTTTAAACATACAGGAAACTTGCCAGGCATGCGCATACCATCTGGAGTGTGATAACTTGAGTGGCTTCCATCAAGTTATCATGCGATGATAGTTGGATCCCGATTCTCACTGATGAGTTGGTTTACTCTTCGGGTGATCCCGACTAATTCTTCTTTCAGGTTTGGAGGAGAATTTGAGATTACAGTGGGAGGTTTCCTGATTAGATAAAGTGATAACCATTCTGATCTAGATTAGAGTGCACGCAGAGTGTTTCTTTTCTCTCTCTCTTTTTGGCAGCGACCTTTGACCGACCCTAGACTATGACCCAGTGACCAAGTTGACCGAACCTTCTTAAAATACTGGCTTTTGGATTGTCTATAGTTACATAAGTCATTGCCGCTCCTTCTCTTACCCTTTTGCATTTCTCAGAACACCCCGTATTACTACGGATATCCACTTCCATTGGATAGATCTATCGTATGGTTATATACGAACTCGAAGGTACTACTTCGAGGATGGATCCAGGTTCAGGAGAAATAGAATTAGTTTATTCAGTTGTCTTTTATTATCGCATTCTCTCAGGTTGCGAGGGCTCCTTAGTTTAGGAGAGTACACCTATTACGATTATTGGATAGTCTTATTCCAAACCATAGGCAGGTGCCGAAAGGTAGGGAATGAAGAAAACCAATTAGCCTAGTAGGGTGTATAGAAGGTAATAACTAAAGACAAAATAAAAGGATTAGAAAGAGGGCAAAGTAAATTGCGACTGTTATCATTCACGACCAAACCGCGTACTTCATCGCCACTCCTATTTCACCTTTGCCTTTTTCCCCAGTTCGGGAGAAATAGAATAAGGTATTATTCAGTTGTCTTTTATCATCACCTTCTCTCAAGTTGCGAGTACTTCTAGGATTAGGAGAGTACACCTATTATTCTTACTGGATAGTTTTCTTCCAAACCATAGGCTGGTGCCGAACGGTAGGGAAGGAAGAAAACCATTTAGCCTAACGATGGTGTACAGAAGGTAATGAATAAAGACAAATAAAGCGATTTGGAGAGATGGCAAAGAAATATATGGTTATAGTCATGAATTTGATTATGGAAGAGGTATTACTAAGAATACCAGGATACCCCTACGAAACATTTTCATGTTTCAGTGCATTGTTAAAGGAAAACTAATTTCCCGATTAGATACTTGCTCCAGAGTATATATTTACCAGGTATGATTCTCATATCTGTATGGTTTTACAGATGATGAGTGGGAGTAAATTATTGGGAATTAGGTGATCATCCTCATTATATCGGAATTCGTTGTAATTGGTGATATTTGAGAAAATCGCCTGGGTACTGTTTTCAACCTACGACGCATAGGTTTTGAGTTATTCAACTCAGCGGACTTATACAGAGTATTGTATGTTGTCCAGTGTCCATTAGGACAAAGGGGTAGGTCCTCGTACTATGTTCTGTTTACTTATGACTTCTCTAGTTTTTAAACTAGTGTTTCGTAGAAATACAATGTCTAAGTTTTGAGAAGTTGTGGGTATAAGAATAAAGTAGAGAACCAGGTATCGCAAATATCGGGATTCTTCAAAGAAATCGAAGATGTAGATACTTATGATTGGTATTCAGTTGATAGTAATGGTTTTGAGAAACTTGTTTCTCTTTCAGGTTACTCATAATTGGATATATTCCTAAGTTGAGTAATGCTGATTAGCCTCTCTCCATTAAGAATATATGCACTGGAGACAGCTGCATGATTAGAATGTGGTTCCAATTAAATAAGTGCCAAAAAATTCTATATTGGATATAGAATGGTTCATATCTTAACGATGTTAAGGTACGGGGAGTTGTCCAGCTTATGCTTAAAACCAGACACTGGATAACTCAAGGCACGTTTCTGTAATGGCAGTTTGTAGGTTAACCCTGGCTTTGACGAGGGTTGATTTTCTACCATCTGGAAGATCAATAGTGATATTGTTCTTGACTCGCCACAGTTTTAGTAAAATAGATTTCTTCAGAAAATCGTAGTGGGAGTATGGTAGAACTGGAAGTGATTCCAGAACCGCAAACGATTACGGAAAATTTAATAGGACATTTATATTCAATCAGGTTTGACATTCCAATAGCCACTCCGCAGATATGGTGGGTAACCTCAGACACCCGAAAGGTACTCCGGTAGCTTCAAGAACGGTGACAGGGAGGTTCTTGTTTACCCAGACTTAACACTACTGTTGTTCCAGACTATGAGACCCGGCAGGAGGATATGTATAACGTCGTTCTGAACTAGTTTTAGACGTACACGTGTATATTATTCTGTCAGAGGGTTGTCGTAGTTAGTGGGAGCAGCGGAAGCATAGTGGGCAAGTAGCTTATGTCTATTTATAGACTTGAGCAGAAATAGCGGAGATAGATCATCTATTTTTGATGTGACAGTCATGGGTTTGACTTCATCAGAATAGGGGATGGATCTGTTAAGAAGGTAGTAAGGTGTGATGTCCTGGTATTTGGATGACATACACAGAGTAGGAAGTAAAATTCCTATACTACGATCGGTTGTACTATGGCCGTCACACAGTTGTTTCTCCAGAAAGGATATGGATATAATATCATACATTCTGGTTACTAGATTTATGGTTTTAGATCTAGATTTGGGTAGTTTTCCAATGTGGGTACTTTGACAGTATTCTAATAGTATTTTAGAATAGATGACTCATGGCATGGTAGTGTACCTGCAGGTGATGGAGTCACCCTCTCTAAAGGTGTCTTACAGACTAAAGGGAAGAGGGATGTGCATGATTGGCAGATCACTTGCTTAGGCAATTGAGTCAATCATGAGATATCAAGTACCACACCAGATGTTGTTTTTTGCACTAGATGCAATATGTTTATATTAATCCAATCCTGGGGAAACATAAGGAAGCAGTTTTAGAACATGAGTGAATATTCTACGGATTTGATGACGGCAGCCTCCTTCGGGAGATGGTTATCATTCCAGGCTTCAGAGGTGACATGATGACAGAGTGATTATCAGAGTTATAGTTTTCCCTCTGACGAGGGACAGTATTATGGACAGGTGGTCCAAGATGATACTGTGGAAGGTATGGTGCTGGATACTGATTAGGTTCAGTTATCGGTACAGTCTAAGAAGTTTGGATTTGAAGTTCATTTATGAACTAGGTCCCATCAGATATCCGGACATATTCTAAGACAGGTATTACTCGATTCGGGAGATGGCTTTCTCCGCGAACTTGAGATTTAGAGAGATATAGAAAGAAACATCAGGGCGGATCCACTCACCGAGGCTATTTCTCGAACACAATAGTTTTACAAACGGGTTTTGTGAAACTGATTAGTAGAGGAGTTGGATGTTCGGTATCACACGGGCTGTGAATATGCGACATTGCAATAATTATCCTTAAGTGCAAGTGGGATATTGTTAGATATAGTGCCCTCAAAGTCAATTATTGGATCGCAGGCACGTGATGGCAATGATTGAGGGAGGACCTATACCGATATGACAGTCTTGCTCGAGATGATAGTATGCTATCTGGTTTGTCTTTACCATCGTATACATGCTTTAGTTCACTATTGCATGATGATAGAGCCCATAAGATTCTTGCTTGACTACCAGCAGTATGATGGCGATCATATACGTGGGAGCTGGAGTCTGTAAGCACATCCTTAAAGTGTCCCTAGTCATGGGAGTTTCGAGACAGGGCATCGATACTCCAGAGTAGACTAGTGTATATAGTCGAGACCCCGACGAGGGGTGGTGGCCGGTCTCACTGTTAGTTATATGTATGCCCTAGAGGCCATTACTATACATAGGATGTATATTGTAGTGGATGCTTGGACATATATAGGGAGGACTTTCTTGCTCGACATGATAGTATGCTATCTGGTTGCTCTTTACCTTAACGTGTATACTGATTGTCTCTCTGTTACATGTTGGTAAAGCCCTTAGGATGTGTACTTGACTACCTGGACTATGATGCGGATCATACTAGTGGGGACATGGTAGTCCATAAGTACATCCTTCACAGTCCCTAGTCGTGGGTATATCGAGACGGGGCATCGATATACCAGAGTAGACTAGCGTATACCTTCTCGACCCATACAGATGGGCGATGGATGATCCCATATCCATCGGTGTTTGACATCAGAGATGATATACGGGTGCTCAGTAGAGACTGGGTACACTGGACGGACTCGCCGAGAACTCCCAGATGGTATTATACCTCACGTCAGATGGCAGTTCTCTGGTGACACTGGTACAGAGTAGTCTGTTGACCCGAGATCGTCATAGAGTCTTGTGTGGTTCCCACTGTGCTTTGATTTCCATCTTACCACGTCCAAGAGGGCGTGCAAAGCGGTGGTTTTTGGGTTTAGTCCCGAGTCACATGGAGACAATGAGCGATAGGAGGGGATTCGTCTCTCCCGGTATAGGGAGTTGATGTTGCGCTGTGTTCGATTGGCTATAACAGGAAATCCCTGGCCAGGGTTGCTGAGATTTACTGGTAAGTGTTACCAGTAGTTTCTCGAATAGTTATAGACCTCATATCGACGCGACTTATCGAGCTATTGGGGTCTAACGTTTACCACCCCTAGGCGAGATATGCGACATATCAGATGATCAGACCGGACTGTACGGAAGTGTTACTGGTTGGATTCACTGGAGTGTGAGCGGGCTTGCTCGTCGATCTTCAGATCGCTCAATACCCGGGTGGCCGTTACGTTTAGCAGACCGCTTGCGGCTTGTGGGTGTTTGATATGATCATCATCTGCTGCCGGCGTATTGACGAGTCTTTAGAGTCCTACACAGAGGTTTCCTGGCTCAAGCGAAACGAAATAGGAGCGCATATGAGATATGTGCGGGACCGAGAATAATGCGTGTATGTGATACCGTATTCCATTCTCGCGATGAATGTATCGAATGGTTGTATGCGATATAACCTAGTTATCGAATCAAGGATTGATTCGATAAGCCGATACATTGGATACTAGCCGGTTATATGCGATATGACCGGATCGTTAAATCAAGTGTTGATTTAATGATTTAATGCATAATTATATATTTGATATATTACTTTGCATTAACTAGTATCGGTTCACTTAAGATGGATTTTCTCGCTCGGATGTGCGCATTATATATGTGATATGATTTTGTGCACATGCTTGTATCATGTTTGATGATACATGATAGTTTGGTGTATGGTTTAAACCATGGTTGGTCAATGGTTAGGGTTTCTTATTCTTCATTTACTTATTCTTTTATTTATTCATTGATTTATGAATGAAATAGAATGGTGGCCAATTTTGGATTATCCTTGAAGCTTCTTGAAGCTTTGAAATGGTTGACCATTTTGTTTCTTTCTCTAACCCTAACCATACAACCTAACCTAAGTTAATTCTCTACACCTAACTAGGGTTGGATTATGATAAGTATTCATTCATTTTTATTTTATAAAATAACTTATCATAATTAGCTTCTTCTTCTTCTTCATTTCTTCACATGAAGAAAGCTTGCTCCATTAATGGCAAGTGATGAGAATGAGTGAGAAATCCAATTCTAAAGTCTACCCACTTCCTATTTCTTCATCCTCTACCTCTTGCCAAGTAGTAGAGTGTGTTTCCTTCACAAGTTATCATGGTTTGGTGAAGGTGGAGCTTGATCTAGCGATGCCTCGACGTAGATCATCTTCGGCACGAAGCCGACGACCTTGCCCGCTCGTTCTCCGATGAAGCCGACGCTAGAGCCCGGATTTGATTTGGACAGCGGAGAGGACCTCATCTCGGAGCCGTGGAGGTGGAGGACCGGATCTACAAAGGTTGTATTTCCGTATTCCTTTAGTTTAGATGTAAACTAGTTTCATTTTCGCCTAGACATATAGCCAACGATCCGTAGTCTAGGGTTTCTCGGCACCGTATTTTTGAAATTGGCATGGTTGATGCCTTATGAGACCTCATTAGGGTGCCTAGGAACCCTACACTCACAAGCCATTGGTGTCAGTTGGATCACCTAAGATGTATACAGGTGCTCATTAGGTTATGAGTACACCGGACAGAACTCGCTGGGAACATGCTAGTTGGTATTATACATATCGTCAGATAGCAGTTCCCTGGTGACATGTGTACAGGTTAGTTTGTCGACCTGAGATCATCATTTGTCTCGTGTGAGTTCCCACTGTGCTTTGATTCCTACCCTACCACGCTCAAAGGAGACGTGCAAACAGGTATTTTTTGGGTACAGTCCCGAGCCACATGGAGGCAGTGAGCGGATCGTCGGGGATTCGTCTATCCCGGTATTGGGGGTTGATGTCGTACAGTGCACGGGTGGCCATCACTAGAAATCCTCGACCGAGGTAGTGGAGAATTACTGATTTGGATCAGTAGTTTCTCAGGTGGTGATGGGCTTCATGCCGACACGATTTATCGCGTTATTAGGGGTCTGACTTTATCCACCCCTCTAGACTCGATATGCGATACTCTTTAGACGAACGGACCGGACTGTATATACATTGTCACTGTTAGGCTCAGTAGGGTTTATGGATGAGTTCGCTCGTCAGCTTCCCTTCCAATCAATACATAGGCAACCGTTACGTACAGCTTGTACCTCTGACATGCTAGAGATTATACCCAGTGCTAGTGTGTTAATGAGTCATTAGAGTCCCCCAGAGACACTTTCCCAAGTTCAGGCAAAACGTTGTAGAGACCATATGGATTTATGGTAAGGTTCGGAAAAGGCACGTGCGTTTTCGCACGTGTCATTTTTTGGGCAGATAATACTGGTCGGCTTTGGTTTAAGCCGGATCCGAGTATTATACTGTGTAGATATAATATCTTTGTCTCAGTTGCATTTGTATTTAGTCATAATACAAATGCGGGTATGTTTATACCATTACGGGGTTATCCTGAAATTCGTTTCAGGATAACTTTTGGAAGTTGCCAGTTTCCAGTTTTCTATCAGCCGTATTTAACATTCGGTTAAATACGGATTTATCTTTTCTTGAGATGAGTGTGGAAGTTTCTAGAGGTTTCTAGAAGGTGGTGACTAGGTTCATGCATCTTTGTGACTCATTAGTGCATTTAATGATGTTTGATGACAAGGTTAGTGATTCATCACTTGCATTAATTGTGTTCATACTATGTGTTAAGGTGACTCATTCTTTCATGATAAGTATCATTTTCTTGTGGTCACCACTCCCTCCTCCTACACTCACCCCCTCCCCTCTATATAGTGGCCGGCCTCCCCCCTCTTGGGAGAGGATGGTTGTTGTTCATTTGGAAGAAAAGATTATAGTTTTGGTGTATGGAAATTTCATAGCTCATTTCATTCCATCACAGTTTCAAAAGGAAACTTCATTAACCGTTCGTCCATAGCCTTGGACGTAACGAGACAAAATGTTCTACTCATTCTCTACATCATCTTGGTCGTCTCTTTTAGCAAACTTGACGACCGAGTTGCCTCGGTTCAGAGGCGGGAGCCCGTTTAAAGATCCGACGACGTGGTGCCACCTGGACGAGAAGACTGGAGATTCAGGAGATCGGAGCAGCCGCAACAAGCGTGGGATGATGGTTGAAGACCGAAGGACTCGGATCGTTCGGTATAACATTTCTACCCACTTTGTAGTTTGTTAGTTTAGTTTTAATGGCAGATCCGGGTAATAGTACGTGATAGCGCTAGTTGTAAAACGTTTTTGTTCCGCATTTGGCGTCTGTTTGACGACCGGGGCGCTACCGTGGACTTACACTTTTGTCCTTTCGTTGATTATCATTCAAGTGCTAGCCTCTAGTAAATTGAATTATCGATCGTTGATCTCTAATTAAGAGAGAAAACATTCAAGAAAGCATCTCGCTCGAAACTAGATTGTCGATGATTCAACTTACTAGAGTTTACAAAACTCATAAGAATTAAGAATCGTTCAAAAATGTAATCATCATCATCTATCTATTTTCTCGATTCCTCCACGAGCGGAGTTTTTACTCAAACATCATGACAAAGAAACCAATCAAGAATCGAAAACTCATCATAATGCTCAAATATAAAGATAAGCAAGATAAAGAAATTTTACCTTTTATTATTCAACAATTCCGTTATAATTCGCTCAAGAACTACAAGAATTGAGGAGAGAACTCGATCGTCGAACTAGCTTCGCATCGTCTCCGTGAGTCGCGGATCGTCGTGGATCTCTTGCTCGGTTGAAGATCGGCGTCGCTTCTAAAAGGTTAAAGGCTTCTTGCTTGATTTGTACTCGGAGATCTTGAATTTGGCTTTTGGGATTGGATTAGGGTTTGGGTTTGAATGCACAAGTTGTGTCACTCAACTTTTGGGATTTGTGGCTCAATTCTCAACAACTTTCAACAACAAGCCTTGGGTCTCCTTTTATAGCCTCTCCTTTAGCTTCTCCTAGAAACTTGATTAAGATTAGCTTCCTTTAGAAGCTAGGTTTAGTTTAGCTTCTCTTGAAAGCTTGGTAGTTGAGTAGAAACTTCTAGAGTTAGTTAGTTAGCTAGCTTCCTTTAGAAGCTTGGAGGTTAGGAAGAAGCTTCTAGGTTTAGGTAGTTATGTGGCTTGCTTGAAAAGCTTGGATGTGTTTAGCTTATACAAAATGCTTTGCTGTTCGGACAGAAGCTTCTGAAGATCTCTGGAATTTATTATGGCTTGAATGAGTTTGCCAAGTGAAATGAGAAACCTGAAATGAAAATTTGCTGACGTCATGATCACGTGGCCGCGGATCCGCCGCGCAAAGGGCCATTCGGCCGCGGATCCGCGGCCCTTTGATGGCTTCTGTGTCTGAAACTTCCAGGGTATATTTGGTGCTGATGTTGGTGTATTTTCTGATGTGTGGAATCTTATAAAGCTCTCTTATTCACTGCCAGATCACAAGTCTTGGACTTGGCGTATTTTTATCAGCACTTTTGACAGTTTCGGCTCTTTTCCTGGAATTTCCTGCACAGGTTCTCGAGACAAGTGTTGCGCTATACAAAGATTATGCGTGCAATGATAAACACTCAATTTCTCTCAAAATGCCGGTTATAATACATAACACAAGTTATTTGGTATTTTACAGACGTTTTGCTAATATGTGCTATATTCATACCGAACACCTTTAGATGAGTGCAAACGGTAGGGAAATTGATGTATTAAAAATGAAATATTTTTGACTGATCAAATTCCCCCAAACTTATTTTTGGTCATCTCGAGTAAACTGTTTTATTAAGAAGAGAAGGAGAAAATAAGGAAAAAGAAAAACTAACTAGCGCACTTTCGTAGGCAACACGATTGCACCGAGCACGTGCAACAAGCCTTTAAACCTCTAGGTGTCCCTAGTAGGAGGAGTGTTGTCTCCTGAGGGTTTTCAGCGGATTGCACCCACAAAATCCCATAATAAAAGGAAGACCGTGAAAATTACATATAAAGATAAGAATTATAAAAGAAATACTTTGAAAATTAGAGTTTCCAACTAATACTAGCTTTTCGGTTGTCATGAGCCCTATCTTAATAGTCATGAAAAGATGTTAGAAATCACATCCTCCCTCAATAAAACATCATCTTTATTCTTCATTCCTATCTTTCTTCCAAACATCGATCATATACCCCTACGTGTGTGTAAAGAACATCCCTATACTCGGAGAATTCAATTCAAGCTATCATACTCTTGTACATCTGCCTCAGTACTTTTTAATCAAAGAATATTTAGATGGATTTGCTCAGACATTTATCATGCGACCGTTAATACTTCTTGAGGTAATAACCGACCGATTACTCATGTGCTTGCTTATTAGGTGTATTAGTATTTTCCTCGTCTTGCACCACCTAAGGCTTAGCAATGACTCCCAGACCAGTTGGTCTAAGGCACTAGGTGATGAAGCACCCTCGCTATATTTTTTTATTGCTGTCTTGGTGATAACAAAACCAGTGTTCATTTTTTTTTTCTTAACACCATTTTGTCTTTTTCATTTTTTATTTCCTTCATACTTTGGCTTTTAGACAAGAGCATTTCAAGGTATCCTCTACTATCCCGAGTTTTAAGACGTGTGTAAGTGCGAATAGTAGGGTATCAATATTCAAATGTTTGGCTTTCAGAATAGGAACTATTTTTCAGACTTATTTTTATCCTCATATTAGTGACTTCCTTCATCTTACAAACCCTTAGGACAGCGGCTCATAACTACTTATTACTAGTTCGTTTAAGAAAACTTCTAATTTTCTTGGTTTTCTTAAATTTTTCCAATCTTTTGGATGTAATTTTTCACTATCTAATCTTTTATTATCTTATTTATGTATAAAATATTTTTATTTTTTGAAAAATTTTAAATTTTTATAGGTTTTTCAAAATGTTTTGTGCTTATGCAAAGTATGATGCAAATGATGCGAAAATAAGCATAAATCTCCCCCAAACTTGTTTTCAACAGTGTCCTCACTGTTGCCATCCGCTATATCTCAAAAACCTGTAAGCCTGGGAGGAAATTATTAATGGGGGCAAAAAATATGATTGTGAAAATCCTCCCCCAAACTTATTCTTTGGCTCACCATTTTGTGTAAAAAATTTCTTTTCAAGAGCCAGATTATAACCCCCCCCCCCCCAAACTTGAGTTAAACAATGTTAAGCTTTGAAAATCATAAGAGGGGGTCAAAATTATTGGTCAATGCCAAGCTTTGCAAAGACCGAAGGTCAACACCAACCATTCAAAGATTTTATCCGTGTAGTGCACCGGTTGGTGGAATAAGAAGTAGGGAAAGGGTAAGTGGTGGAATAGAATGTGTTTGCGTCTCGTTTTGGTGAGACGACTCAGTGAATGTGATGGATTACTCACATTCTCTTTACAGTCCAGAAGAAGGGGTGGAGGTTCAATTTCTTTGTCTGGGAGATGATTCATCTCAACACCCGTGTTTTCTAAAAATGCGAGTTCATCAACGAAAATTTCCTCAAAAGTCTCATCAATACCCCGAAGAATAACATCATCACAAAGTGCAGGGTGATCTTCAGACTCCAAAAACAGTTCATAATCAATGTTAGTTGTTGACCCGGACAGCTCGGTGGAAGAGTCTGTATATGTATGATACATAGTTGAGTCAAACAACAACATATGAAAAGAGTCAAGATCAGTATCATGAGGATCGTTAAATTCGCTACTGTCAACATCCATTAATTCGACAGAACAGACCTGAGCAGTAGGTTCGGAGGGTACACTTCCCAACTTGTAAATGTTCAGCTCAATTGACCTATTCCCGAAGGATAGGGTCATAGAGCCATTACGACAGTTGATTATAGTATTGGAAGTGGCCAAAAAAGGGCGACCAAGAATCACCGGAATTTGGTTTCGTGGGTTTGCTACAGGCTGTGTATCAAGTACAATAAAGTCCACAGGGAATACAAATTCCCCGATTTTGATCAACACATCCTCTAGTTCACCCCTGGGTTTGGTGATTGATCGGTCAGCCATCTGGAGAGTGCAGGGAGCTGGTTTCAACTCTCTGATCCCTAATTGCTCATAAACTGAGAAAGGAAGCAGGTTAACACTTGCGCCAAGGTCAAGTAGAGCACGGTTAATGTGTTTATCCCCAATCGAAATAGAAATAGTAAGATAGCCAGAATCCTTACGTTTTCTCGGTAATTGTTGGGGAAAAGCTGTGTCTACAGTTTTTGACATGAATACCTTCTTTGGCACTTAAGTCTTCCTCTTCCTAGTGCAAAAGTCTTTGAGAATCTTCGCATAAGCGGGGACTTGTTGGATAGCATCTAGGAGAGGGGTGTTGATGTTAACCTGTTTGAACAATTCCATAATCTTCTCCATATGTGGACTCGATTTGTTACCCCTTAACCGATTTGGATAAGGAGCTTTAGCAATAAGAGCTGGGTCCATTATTGGAGAAGGTGGTGTGTGTGGACGTGATCCCAGAATAGGAGTGGGGATCGTCTTTGGTGGACTAGAAGAGGGTTACTGAGGTGTCGAGCCTAGTGGGAAACGAAGAATAGGCTCGTAAGAAGGTGGTGGGGTAGAAGAACAAGGATCAGAATCAGAAGTAGAAGTGGAAGGAAAGGTCTCAGCCGGAGTATCATCAATTTCTTCCCCAACATGATTGTTAAGCACTCTTCCAGATCTCAACTTGGTGATAGCGTTCACATGATGTGAATAGCCAGGATTGGGTAAAGGTTGAGCTGGAAGTTTCCTTTTTTCTCTCGCACTCAATTCGGCATTTATTCGTGCAATTTGTGCTTCCATCGATTTAATATTTTCATTTTGAGAGACAATGATCTTCATCATATTATCGAAGGAAGATTGAATATTTGTCGTCCCTTGGATGGATTGTTTCATGAAAATATCCAAGGTTTGTTCGAGTGCAGAGGAATTATCAGTACCGGCCATTTGCAAAGAATTTTCATATGGTGCAGAAGTGTTGGCCGGATTTTGGAAGTTTTGTGATTGGTAGGGGAGCTAACTCAATTGAAGTGGTTGCTGTTGTGGTAGAAGAACCCTTTGGAAATTGTTTTGGGTTGGAACTGTATTTTGAGTTTGTAATTGGTTCCAAGCAAAGTTAGGGTGATTCCTCCAACTCTGATTATAAGTGGAAGAATACGGATCGTTTCTAGGTCTTTGTTGGAAAGCAGTATTGGTATGCTCATGACTTTGAAACGGAGAATCCAATGGCAATTCTTCCGTAAGATGTGATGGATCTGAACAGCATCCACAGACAGTTTTGGAGAGTGACATCTGATTTAGGGCGGCGGCGGCTAAAAATTTACTTTCCATAGTTTCGAGATTCTTTTGCATTGCTGACATTTCAGCTCTGACTCCTATGGAAACATCAGATTGGTTATTACCACCCCTAGATGATGGTTGACTTACACCCTCCCACTGTAAAGATCTTTCAGCGAAATCTTCTAAAAATTTCCAGGCTTCACCATTATCTTTAGTCATGAAGGTGCTTTGACACATGGATTCAAGGGTCTGTTTTGTGGTAGGATTAATGCCCTCATATATGATTCTGCACAGATCCCATCTAGGGATTCCGTGATGTGGACATTGGACTAACAGATCCTTGAAGCGTTCAAGACACTTTGAAAATGGTTCATTTGGAAGCTAGGTAAATTGATTTATTTCGCTACGGACTCGAGCTGTTTTATGATTGGGGTAAAATTTCTTTAGGAATGCTGCGACGAATTCTTCCCAATTTGAAATGGAATGTGTGGTTGTGTTATAAAGCCACTTCTCGGCTATATCACACAAGGTAATGGGAGAAGACGAAGACGCATAGCATCCACAGAAAGCTGTGAAGTACCCATCATTTCGCATACATTTTCAAATTTGGTGATAAAGACGTATGCGTCTTCAGACTCGAGACCGTGATATTTTGGTAGAAGATTGATGTATTGGGGTTTTATTTCAAAATTGTCCCCGTTGGCTGGTGGAATGGTGAGACGGGTCGAAAGAGGACCTCGCATAGGGTAACATCTCTCTTGGAGAGAGATGCGGGGTGGATTCTGCGCACCTGCGGACGGCGGCAGAGTAGTGGTAAAGAAGTTCGATGGAGAACAGTCCATCGAAGTGGGTGTGGTGGTGGGTAAAGAAAAAGTAGACATAGAATTACCGACTTCGGAGTCGATAGGGGGAAAGCGGACAAGACGGGCACTAGAATCCCGTGTCCAGCCGAGCATGCACTAAAGGGTTTAGCATAAGTGGCAGCGTTAAAATAATTAGAGAAAATATGGATTGGTGTTTGTTTTGAAAAAGATACGGATTTTTGAAAAATTCAAATCACAAAAAATGCACAAGAAATCCTAAGTCTAATGGTCACCTAGGTCAAGTCTCTAGACCGCTCCTAACTGCCAGAAGACAAATCGCAGGATCAATCCTCTACTACCTCTTTGTCTCTCCTGTGGCCAGGTAAGTGCCAGGTAAGTGGGAGGTTCTCTACTACGTAAGTAGTAGGCCTAATTAAGTAACCACTTGCTTTAGACACACTTGCCTTAGACACCACAAAAAAAACGCGGATAAGCAATAGATTACCCACGACCTCCTTCTGTCCTAAGTGAGCGCAACGGTCCTTAGAGTCATGTCTAGATATTGTTTAGTTAATGAGGGTAATGCGGATGCAGTTTTGTGATTTTTAGGGCTCGGGAAGGGTAATGAACTCCCCACCTAATCTGAATTTGTTCTTTGCCCCTTAATTTCCGTATTAAAAATGCAAACAACTAAGATCAAATACGCACAATTTTGCTTTTTGCGGCGCTGCGAATTTTTGCAAAGAATCCTGCAGAAATTGGTTAATGGAGCAGATGAGGGAGGAGATAAGAAAGTCAGAGAGATACCAGAAAGGTTTGGCACAGCAAGTCCCTAGGCACGCCGCGGATCCGCCGCGATTCGCCCACTTTGACCGCGGATGCGCTGTTAGATGGCAATATCCCTGCACAAAATTTTCAGGAGCTGTTCCTGTTCACTCACCAAACTCTCTGGAATATTCAGAAAGTTTTTCCTCTCACTCCACAGATTCCAGATTTTCTCGCAGAAAATTCACAACGAATCGTTTAGTATTTGCGTGAATTTTGATCTAAAAATTCTGATGGATTAATAAATTTTTCAACTCAAATTTCAAAAACGAACAAAATAGCACACGATTCCCCGGCAACGGCGCCATTTGATTGAATGATTCCCGGTGTGTAGGTAGAAAATGTATAGAAATCACAACCAAAGAAATTTGTAAACCGCAATCAATAACGGTGTCAATTGTAGATTCGTTAGCGAGTGCGGATCGTCCACAGGGAAAGTGTGATTTGATCGTAATTGTTTTAGTCGAGTTGAAAATTAAAGAGAAAAGAAAAGAAAATTTTATTCAAGATTTATGAAATTTAGTTTCAAGAATTGTAAAGAACTAGATCTAATATCAAGAAATACTAAAAATCAAGAATCAAGAATCGTCCAATTTGAATTAGTTATCAAGATTTGTAATGAGGCTCGTAGGAATCGATCGAATAGATAGTGAATGATGAAGACTTGTTATTACGTATTCTTATCCATTGATGATTTAATGCTAG
The DNA here is from genome assembly GCA_030015575.1 of Agapanthus africanus. Lineage (NCBI taxonomy): Eukaryota > Viridiplantae > Streptophyta > Magnoliopsida > Asparagales > Amaryllidaceae > Agapanthus > Agapanthus africanus. The sequence continues at coordinate 819,881,456 of CM057338.1, read as the reverse complement.
ATCGATGACGATCAACGAGATTTAAGGATCTATTGAAGGAACTAGGGTTTCTTCATCTCATCCTTTGTCCTTTCGTTGATTATCATTCAAATGCTAGCCTCTAGTAAATTGAATTATCGATCATTGATCTCTAATTAAGAGCGAAAACATTCAAAAAAGCATCTCGCTCGAAACTAGATTGTCGATGATTCAACTTACTAGAGTTTACAAAACTCATAAGAATTAAGAATCGTTCAAAAATGTAATCATCATCATCTATCTATTTTCTCGATTCCTCCACGAGCGGAGTTTTTACTCAAACATCATGACAAAGAAATCAATCAAGAATCGAAAACTCATCATAATGCTCAAATATAAAGATAAGCAAGATAAAGAAATTTCACCTTTTATTATTCAACAATTCCGTTATAATTCGCTCAAGAACTACAAGAATTGAGGAGAGAACTCGATCGTCGAACTAGCTTCGCATCGTCTCCGTGAGTCGCGGATCGTCGTGGATCTCTTGCTCGGTTGAAGATCGACGTCGCTTCTAAAAGGTTAAAGGCTTCTTGCTTGATTTGTACTCGGAGATCTTGAATTTGGCTTTTGGGATTGGATTAGGGTTTGGGTTTGAATGCATAAGTTGTGTCACTCAACTTGTGGGATTTGTGGCTCAATTTTCAACAACTTTCAACAACAAGCCTTGGGTCTCCTTTTATAGCCTCTCCTTTAGCTTCTCCTAGAAACTTGATTAGGATTAGCTTCCTTTAGAAGCTAGGTTTAGTTTAGCTTCTCTTGCAAGCTTGGTAATTGAGTAGAAACTTCTAGAGTTAGTTAGTTAGCTAGCTTCCTTTAGAAGCTTGGAGGTTAGGAAGAAGCTTCTCGGTTTAGATAGTTATGTGGCTTGCTTGAAAAGCTTGGATGTGTTTAGCTTATACAAAAAGCTTTGTTGTTCAGACAGAAGCTTCTAGAGATCTCTGGAATTTGCTGTGGCTTGAATGAGTTTGCCAAGTGAAATGAGAAACCTGAAATGAAAATTTGCTGACGTCATGATCACGTGGCCGCAGATCCGCCGCGCAAAGGGCCATTCGACCGCGTATCCGCGGCCCTTTGATGGCTTCTGTGTCTGAAACTTCCATGGTATATTTGGTGCTGATGTTGGTGTATTTTCTGATGTGTGGAATCTTATAAATCTCTCTTGTTCACTGCCAGATCACAAATCTTGGACTTGGCGTATTTTTATCAGCACTTTTGACAGTTTCGGCTCTTTTCCTGGAATTTTCTGCACAGGTTCTCGAGACAAGTGTTGCGCTATACAAAGATTATGCGTGCAATGATAAACACTCAATTTCCCTCAAAATGCCGGTTATAATACATAACATAAGTTATTTGGTATTTTACAGACGTTTTGCTAATATGTGCTATATTCATACCGAACACCTTTAGATGGGTGCAAACGGTAGGGAAATTGATGTGTTAAAAATACAATATTTTCGACTGATCAACCTACAATATCCTCCTGGGACGCCCAACGTTGAATCCCCTTCGGTCCCAGATATCGACCTACCACCTGGCGATCAAGTTTCCCCTCGACCAAGGCGGGATAGGTCGGGCCTACGGAAACCAGCAAACCGCGAAGATTTTCTTCACAGTGACGTTCATGTCAGAGGAGAGAAGCGATGATCTTGAGACCACGGATGATTTCAGGGGATCTTTCGATACTCGGGACGAGCATAAAGAGATCCGAGGAACCCCGGTTGAGCCGGTAACAGAGGTCCCCCTCGTCGAAGGGGACAATGAACGAACCGTCCAAATTGGGTCACTCTTAACGGGAGCTCGGCGCGACGACCCGGTCCACTTCCTCAGAGGGAACTCAGACGTGTTCGTCTGGGCGCCCGCCGACATGCCCAGGATAGACCCAAAATAATATCACATAAGCTCGGGGTCAACCCAGCGGTCCGACCCGTCAGGCAAAAGAAACGAAGCTTCACTCTGATCAAGCAAAAAGTGATTGAAGACGAGGTCGACAGGCTGCTCGCAGCCAACTTCATTCGGAACGTGGCTTACTCGGAGTGGTTGGCGAATGTAGTCATGGTCAAAAAGGCCAGCGAGAAGTGGCGCATGTGCGTCGACTTCACTAACCTTAACAAGGCCTGCCAAAAAGATAATTATCCCCTCTCTCGGATAGATCAACTCATCGACAGTTCGGCAAGCCACGAACTACTCAGCTTCATGGACGCTTTCTCCGGCTATAACCAGATCCGTATGAATCCGGAAGACGAAGAGCTCACCGCATTCACAATGGACCGGGGGGTATACTGCTATAAGGTGATGCCCTTCGGCCTCAAAAACACAGGGGCTACGTACCAACGCTTGGTCAACAGGATGTTTAAGCCTCAGATCGGCAGAAACATGGAGGTTTACGTCGACGGCATGCTCGTCAAATCGACCTCGTCGGATCAGCACGCTAAGGATCTGGGCGAGGCCTTTGACGTCATCCGTAAATATAAGATGAAACCGAACCCCGCCAAGTGCGCATTCGGGGTCACCAATGGAAAGTTCCTCGGCTTCATGGTCACCCACCATGGAATCGAGGCTAACCCAGAGAAAATCAGCGCCATCCTCAACATGGCCGCGCCCAAGACTAACGTCGAAATCATGCGACTCACAGGGAGGGTAGCCGCTCTGAGTCGTTTCATGTCAAGATCCGGGGAAAAGTGCATCCCGTTCTTCAAAACTCTAAGGAAGATCCCAAGGTTCGAATGGTCGGAGGAGTGTCAGATCGCCTTCGAGCAATTGAAAGCGCACTTGGAGACTCCCCCACTACTCACCCGGCCATTCGAAGGAGATGAGCTATCGCTGTATCTGGCGGTGTTCGATCAATCTGCAAGTTCGGTGCTCGTCCGAGAAGTCGAGGGTGTCCAAAAGCCAGTCTACTATGTAAGCCATGTCTTCAAGGACGCAGAAACAAGGTACCCGGCCATAGAGAAGATTGTCCTGGCACTCGTCATGACCTCGAGGAAACTAAGGCACTATTTCCAGGCGCACACCATCCCTGTACTCACTGAACGCCCCTTAGGGGCTATTCTCGCCTCCCCCGAGTCTTCTGGTCGTTTGGAGAAGTGGAGCTGGGAGCTGTCCCAATTTGACATCAAGTACCGCCCGAGGCAAGCTATCAAGGCGCAAGTCCTGGCCGATTTTATCGTCGAATGCACCATCCCCATCAAGGAGGTGGTTCCCGTGCCGGTCCCCGGATCCCAACCCTTGGTCGAAGAGAGGCCTGACTCCGTCCCCGATTGGGTCCTTTACGTCGATGGGTCATCAAACGAGGAAGGCTGAGGTGCCGGCCTCATCATTTGGGGCCCGAACGAAGCAAAAATGGGGTATTCTTTAAAGCTCGGGTTCAAAGCTTCAAACAACGCAGCGGAGTACGAGGCCCTGCTCGCTGGACTGCGGATCGCCTCCGGAGTGGGGCTGAAGACGATCCGAATCCGTAGCGACTCCGCTCTGGTCGTCGGCCAAGTGACCGGACGATTTGAAGCAAGAGAGCCCCTGATGGTGAAGTACTTAGCCGAGGTAAGAAGGCTGCGAAAGGACTTCGATGAAGTTCAAGTGGAACAGATCCCCCGACACCTAAATGCCCAGGCCGACGCTCTGAGCAAGCTAGCTTCCTCTTACTCGGCCAACAACAAGAGAAATATCCTCTTCGAGGTCCTGCCGTAGCCCAGCGTGGAAAACAGAGCGACATCGCTCCAAGTTTACACAGCCCGGGAAGAGGACCGGGATTGGAGGAAGCCCATCGTCGAATTCCTGAAGGAGGGTATGCTCCCTGGAGATCGTGGGGAGGCCTGCCGCCTCGTCTGGAGCAATGGGAACCTCTACAAGAAATCCTTCACACAACCCCTGCTTCGGCGTCGACCCCATGAAGCCGACTATGTCCTCCATGAGGTCCATGAAGGGGTTGGCGGAGCACACCAAGGGGCCCGCACCTTAGTCCAGAAAATGCTCCTCCAAGGGTATTACTGGCCGACCATTTATCATGACGCTCAGAAGCTCGTCAGAAGGTGCAAGAGTTGCCAACTCCATGGCAGCATATTCCGCCTTCCGGCTACCGAGCTTACTACCCTGACCTCCCCATGGCCGTTTGCCCAGTGGGGAACGGACATGATAGGCCAACTCCCTATAAGTACGGGTGGGCATAAGTACATCCTTGTCGCGGTAGACTACTTTATGAAGTGGATCGAGACCGTCCCCATCAGAAAACCGGACGCTACCATGACCATCAAGTTCCTGCAGAACAACGTAATATTCCGGTTCGGGATCCCGAGATGTATCATTACCGACCACGGGACGAACTTCGAAAACGAAAGAGTTAAATAATTCTGCAGCAAATACCATATATTGATGAAGTTCGCCGCCGTCGCGCACCCCCAGTGCAACGGGAAAGCCGAGGTCGCTAACAGGGACGTCATTCGAGGACTTCGAGCTCGCCTTGAAGGACGGCAGGGCAGTTGGGTCGACGAATTACCTCGGGTCTTATGGGCCTTGCGCACATCGAAGAAGACCCCCACCGGAGAGACCCCCTTCAATCTTTGCTACGGCACCGAGGCAACGGTCCCAGCAGAGATCGGGCTGCCCAGTAACAGAGTAGAGCATTTCGATGACGAAGCGAACACCACGGCACTCCGGACAAATTTAGACGTCTTGTTGGAAAAGCGGGACCGCGCACAGATTAGAGCCGCCGCTTACCAACAGCAAACTGCCAGCTACTATAACGCGCGAGTCAAGTATCGCGCCTTTAGGGCCAGGGACTTGGTCCTAAGGCGGAACGAATTCGTTGATCAGGGCAAGCTGCACAAGTTTTCTCCGAAGTGGGACGGCCCTTTTTTCGTCTCCGATGTCCTGCCCGGCGGGGCCTACCGCTTACAAGATGCAACGGGTCACAAATTTCCGCGGCCTTACAATGCCGAGAAGCTCAAGATGTACCTTTAAAAAGAATGCATATGAATACATGGTTCTTCTTTTACGAAGCGATGTAAATTTTTACATCGCTAAGTTTTTTTTATATATAATAAGAAGGAACTTCCCCTATATGTTTCACTCTTCCTCAGGTCGAAGCTCATGAATTCTGTTTCACTGACATACTCAAATGAACCCAAAAGACAAAAAAGAAACAATAGAACTTCAAGGATCCCGTCTTTCATGCAGGCGCAACACCAGGGGCGTAACGGCCGGCGTGAATCTCGCGCCCGCCAGCCCATGGCTGCCACTATATAAACCCCTCTTCAGACGACTCAGGTGAGGCAATTTTACCCCCACAGGCCATTACTCTGCCCAAATACTTTGACTAACTTGATCGTTGGAGGGTCTTCAATGGTACAACCACCCCGAGACTTCCTTGCAAGTAGCTCGGCTTCATTCCCAAATCAAGCCATTGAGATCCACACGCATCAAGAGGCAACCGTCAAACTCAATCTCAGCCATCCATCAACGCTCGCTACAGATCAATGGAAGATAACATCCGAAGGAGATCACAGCCTCCATCAACGATAATTATTATTATACTAATAGAAAGCTATATATAAAGTGGAAATTTGGTGATATCCCAAAAATGTCCATAATAATAGAATATTCCTTTTTATTTATTTGCAAAAAAAATCCGTTTTTTGTAAATTAAAATGTTTTGGTCAGGGTATTTTAGATACTTCATGGCAAAGTTTTGCCAACTTCTCATTATTTACAACTCTGCTATTATCTTAAATTCTCACTATTTACAAATTTGCCATTAGTTCAAAATATTTCAATAATTATAAATATGGCATCAATTCAAAACCGCAATAGAATTTTCCTAAAATACCATTATCTTTCAATGTTTTATAAATAAATTCTATTAGATTTTCATTAAAATACAACGAACTTTCGCTATTTTCAAATAAGTACCATAAATTGTATCCATAAAAAATACCATAAATATCCAACATTTTCCAGATAAATACCATGGGTTTTGTTCGTTACCAATTAATATCGTTAACTTTCAACGTTTTTCATATAAATATAATGGATTTTATCTGTTATAAATAAATAACGTCAACCATCGCTGTTTTTCAGATAAATACCAAGAACCTACTCTGTTTACAAATAAATAAAATAAACTTTCGATATTTTATATAAGTTAATGGTACTAGATATTCATTAAAATACGATGCACTTTCCCTTTTTCAAACAAATACCGTGAGGTTTGTCCGTTACAAAAAAATACCATAAACTTTCAATGTTTATAGATAAATACCATGGACGTTGTCTATTACAAAAAAATATCAATAAATTTCAATGTTTCTTAAATAAATACCATGGCTTTTTCCGTTACAAATAAATAATATTAAGTTTCAATGTTCTTAAATAAATTTCAAAGTTTTCCAGATAAATACTATGGATTTTTTTCACAAATAAATATGTACCATGGATTTCTACCGCCTTTCGAATAAATGCCATTTTTACAGATTATTTTAAATCCCACCTCATCACGGGGTTTGCCGCTAGTATCTAATAAATTCTTTGAAGTTTATTACACATACATAGTTGATCATGATATTTGGGAAAATCTTAAAAGTTATATTTGTGAAAATCGTAATACCTGGGAAAATCTTTAAAAAATTATTTGGAAAATATCGAAACTCAACTGATAGATTTTTTAAGTGATGCCGAGTTGACCAATCTGCGTTGATACAGAGGTAAATGAAGGCGTCAAGAAGTTGACTAACTAAATACAATTAACAGAGTTCTCGATGTAGCTTTGACTGGAATCGGTTGAGAATGGAATATTTTTTCTATCAACTCTAGCTACCAATATATACATTATGATAACTTATGCTTCAAGGAATGACAAATTGGCCTATAATAAACATAAAGTAGAAAATAGTAAAATAATATCTCTAATAATATTTACTTAGTGAGTTTGCACCATAGTAATTCATGAGTTTGCACCAAGGAATGACAAATAAGCCCAGCTCTTTCCTTAAAGGAAAATAAATATATATATAGACTAAAGTCTATTACATAGCCCAACAAAGATCACTTTAATAATGGTTAATCATTTAAACCTAAGTTGGATCATACAATTGCATCACGATGGTATGTATAATCATTTAAAGACTAAGATACTCCCCTGCATCAAAATGCTTTGATTGTAACAATTATATGGAAGCTTTATCCTAATTAAACAAGGGGCCCACCCTTGACGTACTCAGTGAAGGCCAGCGCCACCAGCCCTAGCATGGCAAACCTCCCGTTCCACATCTCCGCGTCCGCTGTCATCAACCCGCTGGATTTCGACTCCGTCGTCACGCCCTGGAACAGCGGTACCAGCGACGCTGCTGAAAACAATGCGGCGGTCCACAGGAACCATGGGAGGCCTCCGTTCGCTAGCTGTGCCGCCAGGTCGTTGCCGCTTGCCAGCTCGGCGCCAATGGCGGCCACGAAGCCGATCATGGCTAGCCGGCCGTTGATCCTCTCCGGTGCTGGGCCACTGAATGCGAGTATGTCTGAGAATTTGGTACTTGCCTGTAGTTGGATTAATATGTATCACAATATTATCAAAAGCGCATTTAAGTTAAATATTATAGTAATGGTATGCTTTTTTTTTTTTTGCACTTAGCCACCTAAGCACACAAAAACACCCACGCACACCACACGGAAGCACGCAACACACACGCATCCAGGGGATCCACGAATTTACCCCGAAAGCGTTAATTTGTGGCCACTTCTCCACTAGGGTTCGAACCCTGCACTGGCTCCAAGAGAGGAAGTGCCCATACCAACTGAGCTAATGTTCATTGATGGTGTGCTTCTGGAGTTGTGGACAATGATTTGTCGTGTTTAATTAAGTGTACATCATTTTGCTGTTCTTTAAAGCCTTGTCATATAGGAAATTATTCCGTTATACCGGATGTGACTGCACTATAGCTGGAAAGAGAAATAGATACGAGGGGTTTACAGGCGACTTTACGGGTCATGTGTTTATTTTTTTTTCTCTCGTGACCGAAAATAAACATCCCACTGTCAATCTTCTCTCTTCTTTTTTATATTTTCTGGAACATTTTCAATTTCTATACCTCACTATATGGCTTGATGTGGTATTTATATATCTTTCAATTTATAATGTAAAATTATTGTCATGCAAAATTTTGGTATAATTTGTTATATATGGAGGTTCTTTTTGTGAGTTGAGGTGAGTTTAAATACCTTGGGCGCCTTCGGTGGAGGCGTAGGAATGGGTTGCGGTGGTGCAATAGGTGTTGTTGGAGCTGGTTGGGCATCCGTGGGTTTTTTCTCCTGTTTCATTCAATTCGACCGACAAATAATTAAAGAATACTGTTAATTTAACTATATTAATGTTTATGGGAATCGAATTAATAAAACTCAGCCTATTGTAAACTTGTGTGTGTGTGTATGTGTGAGTGTGAGTGTGAGGGATCCAAGCCCTCGATCTCCAGCGCTGAAGAGCACAGTATGTCAGTAACCATTACGGCACTTTACAGCCGTTGGATCGGATGACTTTGGATGGATCTTTCAGTAGTGGAGAGGATCTAAGACCTAGTTAGTTTAAGAGTCATGAAATGGTCATGAGTAAAGCTAGTCTTTAATTTTCATGAGTGCTACCTCAGCCTGGCAACGAACGCGAACGCGAACGCGAACGCGCATGGCACGACTGCACCGAAGAGAAGCTAAAGGCAAGCCAGCAGAGGAGTAAGGGCTCCTCTTGAAGCCAGAATGCGCACCGGCGGTGGCCATGGGCCTGCTGATCAAATAAGATTGCAATATTGTAGCTGAAGCTGCCATTGCTAAAGTGTAAGGAATGTGGTGCTTGAGGATCTCTTGAAAGAGGCTTTGATGAATGTACGTATATGTTGTATATCTTTAAGTGTATTAATTTCTTTTGCGAGTTCTAAGGTTTTCGAGCAAGGGATTTATAGAGCTCAACGGTGGCTGTCATGAGGCCACGTGAGCTGCAGCTCCTGGACCACAAGCTGGAAATCACGTGGATGGCCCTGTCCCCGTAGTTACTATGTGGTCTGCGGTGACACCGCGATTTACTTTTGGGTAATGGGCCAAGTCTCTGGAAAAAGGTTTTAGTCCTTTAGTGTTGATTGGGCCAAACCATCGCCACGTGGCTTGGGGGGGGCTTTTCTGGTGATGTGGGCTCGTCTCCTCGGTTGGACTTGGTATCCAACTTGATTGGACGCATGCATATCATTTATCTGTCGAGACAAGTCTGGAATTTACTAGATAGACCGGCCAATCAGGGAGTCTATCGGGCCTAGCCGCATGGCCCAGCCCAAAGCCGTCCGGGCTTGGCGGTCCTCAGGTTGGGCCGGGCCCGGGTTGACCGGGCTTAGGCCCGGCCTGAACATCCCAAACCCGATCGTTGCCCGGCCTGGGCCAGGCTTGGGTCAGGACGGGCTCGAACCGGTCCGGTTTTTAAAAAATGAATTTTCTTTTTAAAATAAATTTTAAAGGAATTTTTTTACTGTTTTGAATTCTTTTTGGAAATTTTCTTAATCCGAACTCCGTGCAGGTCACGGGGCAGACCAAGATATTTTATTAATTAAATTTTTTTTTATTGTTGTGAATTGTGAAAAGAATGAGAAGTGCAGAAAGATATTTATAGAGTTTTGGATTAGAGATATATAAATGTATAATTTTGAGTAATGAGATTTTAGATGATTTTCACAAACCCGTTTAGTTCAAATTTTATAAAAACCCATCCCCTTTATTAAAAAAACACCCAATGCATTGACCGGCTCCATCCCAAATCCCCAGGCCAAACGGCCAAATTCAAATTCAAATTTGGTTGAGCCGTGCCGTCGGGCCACCAGCAGCTGGTCTAACTCCACCCAGGGCCGGGCCAGGATATCGATCGGGCCGGCCCGAGCCCGCCACGTAGCACTCGAGCGGGGCCGGGTCGGACCATCTTTCAGGATGGCCCGCACCCGGCCCGGCCCGTTAAACATCTTGACCAACGAAGTTTCGGTTGCACGGTTAATAACATTTTGCATCTATCAAGTAGGAGCTACTGATTGATTTTCTCCCTGCACTTCTTTTGACATTTTTTATTTTGCATGGTTCTTCTTAACTGATTGCCTAAGGTGAGCCTGATATATGGAATGGAGGATAACCATGAATTATCGTTTTGCTAAAACCCCTTGCAAAGTTTTCCCATTAACAAAATAACGCATGAATCCGAAGCGGATGTCAAAAACCCCTTGAAAAACTTTTCGGCCATAAAAAAATCCCCACCTGCGGTATTTGTATGATTGCCTGCTATTTTTAATTTTTACGCGATATGTATGGAGTTGCTTGTAATATATATAAGCTAATTAGATATAACATAGATCCATATAGATACCGCAGGAAAGTTTTTCAAGGATTTTCGACAGCTATTTCAGGACAGGGGGTTTTGTCGCCGGTAAAACTTGTTGGGGTTTTGACGATTTACCCATAAAAAATTACCCCATCTAATTTCCCATCCAACCCGACCCATTTGGAGCCATCGAGCTCGGCTTCAGCAGCAATGGCGAAATTGGACGAATCCCTTGGCGCTCTTCACTTCGATGAGATCCCATCGTGCGAAGGATTCTCGCTCACGATCTAGCCCAAAAACGTGCCCTGTGTAAGTTACAATCCCTTGAACGATCTTCTCCTTCCTCCAAATTTCTTAGGTCTCAAAACCCCAGCTTCTCTTTCTCATTCCCATGCAATTTTGTGTAGATCTTCAGAGGCGCCGTCAAGAATTGGGAGGCGATTTCGAAGTGGGATCCTAGAAATGGAGGACTTGATTACTTGATGGTATCCTTCCCCTTTCTCTTCCTCATTTGTGTAATAAAAAGTTGTGTTTTTTCCAGAGGTACTGCATTGTACGAAAGCGTAATTAGGGTTTAGGGTTTTGGTCAGAGACTGCATGATTTAGGCAATGTTTGAAACATCTAAGCAAGCATTAGGCAAACCCTACTGCTGATTTCCTGAGTTTCAACTTTCAATCATTATGTCCAAGATTAATTTTGAAGATTAATAAAAAATAAAGTGGATTTTTTAAAGTTTTATTTGGGGCTCCGAGTATAGCCGGTTCAAGATCGATAATCTGAAGGAGGTACTCTCATCTCCATTTTATAGGCATTTCTTCTATACCTTCGCCCATGTTATCCTGCCTTATCCCTACGGACGAAATTCGCGACATACTCGTTCCCACGATCTCAATTCTCTCGCGCTTGACGTGGCCCCGAGTGAGGAATCGAAACGAATGTGTTTTCTGTTTCTCAACACCCAGTAATTTGGCCGGGTCGGATATTTAGCCATAAGGCCACAACCGCTTACATCTCCCACTTGGACGAAATGCCAAATGATTTCCAAGCATACTCTCACTATTTGTGAGAGTGGCTCAAGATGTAATTACACACTCCCACTTGGCCGAGACGCCAAATGATTTCCAAGTATACTCCCACTATTCGTGAGATGTGGCTCAAGATATAGTTACACATACTCCCACTATACTTGAGATATGTACACTTTTCACTTTTTGTAAAAATCGAGACCACCATTATCCATGATTTGTCTCCTTTTCATTGTTCATGAAATTTTTTCGACTTGGACATTTCTAAGTCCCATCAAACCAACATGTTTGATGAATATTTCTGTTGGAATGCCCTTCGTCAAGAGATCAGCTATCATGTCACTAGTAGGAATATAAGTCATCTCGACTTTTTCCTTCTCTACTATATCACGAATATAATGATATTGAATTTCAATATATCTTCCTTTCGAGTATTTGCGCCGCCGTGAGTCAAACTGATGGCTGCTTGATTATCACAGTAAATCTTAATTGGTCCATCCACCAAATTGAGATCGACGTGCTCTAGGAACCGTCTAATCCAAACTGCACGAGTAGTGGTAATACTACAGGCTATATACTCAGCTTCTTGTTGGTTATAGTGTCCTCAAGTCAATTATTGAATCGCAGTCATGTGATTGCGATGATTGAGGGAGGACCTATACGGACAAAACAGTCTTACTCAAAATGATAGTATGCTATCTGGTTTATCTTTATCATCATGTACATGTTTTAGGTGGCATTACAGATCACTATTACATATTGATAGAGCCCATAGGATTCTTGCTTGACTACCAGGATTATGATGGTGATCATATACGTGGGAGCTGGGTTGTTTATAAGTACGTCCTTAAATGTTCCTAGTCGTGGGAGTATCAAGATTGGGTATCGATACTCCAGAGTAGACTAGTGTATATTGATCGAGACCCCGACGAGGGGCAGTGTCCTGTCTCACAAGCCATTGGTGTTAGTTTGTTCACCTAAGATAGTATGCATGTGCTCATTGGATTATGAGTATACTGAACGGACTAGCCGGGAACCTGTTAGTTGGTATTATACCTATTGTCAGATAGCATTTTCCAGGTGATATGTGTACAGATTAGTCTGTTGACCTGAGATCGTCATTTGTCTCGTGTGAGTTCTCACCGTGCTTTGATTACTACCCTACCATGGCTCAAAGGAGTCATGCAAATATGTTTTAGTTGGGTACAGTCCCGAACCACATGGAGGCAGTGAGCGGATCGTCGGGGATTTGTCTCTCCCGGTATTGGGGGTCGATGTCACGTTGTGCACGTGTGGCCATCACCAGAAATCCTTGATCAAGGTAGTCGATAATTACTGATTTGGATCAGTAGTTTCTCAGGTTATGATGGGCTTCATACCGACACTCAATGTCGCATTATTAAGGGTCTGAATTTATCCATCTCATAGACTCGATATGCGATACTCTTAGACGAAGAGACCATACTGTACGAAAATTGTCACGGACATGCTCAGTAGGGGTCATGATGAGTTTGCTCGTCGTCCTTTCTTCCGCTCAACACCTGGGTAGCCGTTATGTACAGCTAGTGCCGCTGACGTGCTTGTGGTTAAACCCACTGCCAGCGTATTGACGAGCCTTTAGAGTCACACAGAGGGTTTCCCTGTTTCGGGCGAAATGATGTAGAGACCGTATGGTTTTACAGCAAATTTCGATCATATACGTGCACTTGTGCATGTATCATGATTCAGACAGTTTTTACTAGTGGCTTTGGTTTAAGCCGGATACTATTATTATATTGTTGGATTATTTTCGTCTCTTTGTATTCGTATTTTTCGGAATACGGATGCGAATATGTATATACGGATGAGGGGTATTCTTGTAATTTATTACAAGAAAGTTTTTAGAAGTTGCCACCTCTTTTTTGCTTTAATCCTTTTCTTAAAAGATTTAATGAGGTGGAGGGATGAGTGTGCTTAGCATTTATTCAAGCATGACTCACTTGGTGACTCATGGGTGTGACTCATGGAAACACTATTGAGGCATGCTTGATATTTGTTGTGGTTGTGAGATATTTTGAGACTTGAGATATTTTCTTGAGTTGCTTGCATGCTTCATTATTCTTCTCACAACATTTAGCCATTTTCTTGAGTTGCTCTTTGCTTCACACTCTCATTTCTTATGGCTTCTTCTTCTTCCTCTATCTTAATAGTCTCATGTGTTGAGAAACCTAGGGTGTTTAGAGACAACTTAATCCATCATTAGACTCTACATCATTTAGGCTATTTAGTTTCGTAAACTAGGTACCCTAATTACCTCGGTTATGAGGTAGGAGCTCGATTCATAGACTCTCAGGTGGATCATCTTCGATGGAGGGAGACCGGCGACCAAACTTGATCATGGTGGCCACTAGGAGCTTGAGAAAGGGTTAAAGACCGAAGGACACGGATCATTCGGTATAACCATCTCAACTCTTTTTTATGCTTGCTAGGTTTAGGGTTTACGGTCGATCCGTATTTGTTGGTTGTTCTAGCGTCAGCTTGTAAAATTTTTGTTCCGTGATCGGCTACGGTTTGATGGCCAGGGCCCTGGCATAACCCAACACTTCTTGTGTGTACCTTGCTACACATCCCTGTTTCTTACTACCCAAGAAACAACTGCACCTCCAAAGATGAACAAATGTCCCGAAATGGACTCTCTGTCATCTTTGTCTCCTCCAAAGTCAGCATCGGAGTAACCAAGAATCTTAAGTGAGTTGCTTGATAAACTAACTTATGGTGTACAGTACCTTTCAGATACTTTCAAATCCTCTGAATAGTTTCCTAATGTGCTAGACCAGTTTTACTTTGGTATTTACTAACTAAACTCAATGGGTATGCCAAGTTAGGTCTAGTACACAATATTGCATATATCAAGCTTCCAACTGCTTGAGCATATGAGGCATTAAGCAATTTCTGCCCTTCTCTAGGACATTGTTCTTTACTCAACCGCTTTTTCATAACCAATGGTGTAGATGCCGGATTGCAATTTTGCATCCCAAATCTACTGAGTATTGTGTGTAAATACTTTTCTTGATTTAAACTTAATATTCTAGACTTTCTAGCCCTAAGGATCTGTATACCAAGAACATAGAATGCATCTCCTATGTCCTTCATCTCAAATTCACTATTAAGTGCCGATTTGATCCTATTCAACACTTCTTTGTTTTCCAGCGAATAAAATATCATCCACATACAAAGATAATATTGTAAAACTTCACTCTTTAAGACATACACATAATTATCCAATTTGTTTGTAACGAAACCAAGTTGGACAATAGTATTATGAAATTTAATATACCATTTTCTAGATGACTGTTTTAAACCATATAAAGATTTCTTCAATCCGTATACCATACTCTTGCCCTTCTACTTGAAATCTCTCAGGCTGTCTTATATATATAGCTTACCTCATCTCTCTGTCGAGGAATGCAGTTTTGACATCTATTTGGAAAAGTTTCAATTCAAGATGTGCAACGATTGCTAAAACCATCCTGATAAATGCAAACTTAGCTGCAGGAGAATATGTTTCTTAATATTCTATATCTGCCTTCTGATTAAAACCTTCTGCAACTAATCGGCCTTGAATTTATTAATGGAACCATCAGCACGATATTTCTTCTTTAGTATCCATTTGCACCCTATCGACTTTCTATTTTCTGGTAAGTCGATAGTTCCCATACCTTGTTCATTTCTATGAAATCAAGTTTTTCTTTCATGGCCTCCAACCATAATTCTGACTAATGTGATTTCGTCGCATCAATAAATGTCATGGGATCTGTATGTTCATCAATGTCCAAATCAACTGAGAAACATGACGGTTCACATGAGTACATGTAATAGTCATCTATCCATGCTGGTAACGTTCTAGCTTTTTTGTTGCCACTTAGGTTTGCAAGTTGAACAGGTTCATTTTGAACAGGTTTAGGTTGTATATCTACTATAGGTGTAACATCAATTATAGGTTCATCTTCTAAATTGGGATCCATCTCATCTTTAGCAACTGGGTCATTTACTGGAACATTATTGTAATAGTCATCATCTATTACAACCAGAGGTTTTATTTCCTCTTGAACTTGTTCCTTTTTTTCTAGATTTTCTAGAAATGTATCTCTACTTTCAATGACTTCTTTTTCTTTATGGAAAAATCTACATCCCTTTGATTTTTCTGGATACCCTATAAATCTACACCTCAAAGTTCTAAAATCCAACTTATCTCTAAGTTGAGATGGAATAAAAACATGGGCTACACAACACATTTTAAGATGACTCAACTCGAGTTTGTGCCTATTCCAAAGTTCATATGGTGTTGATTCTATTGAATTAGCGGGAATTTGATTGAGGATATAATTTGAACTCAACACTACTTCTCCCCAAAATTCCTTGGAGAGGCCAGAATGAGATGACAAATATATTACTACATTCAACAATGTTCTGAACTTCCTTTCGGCCATACCATTTCGTTGTGGTGAATAAGACATTGTTATATGCCTTTTAATTCCATATTGAATGCAATAGTTATCATAATCTTTTGAATTGAATTCCCCACCCCTATCAGTTCTCAATATTTTAATATTCCTTCCAAGTTTACATTCTACTTCAGTCTTATATCTTTTAAAACATTCAAAAGCTTTCAATTTTCTGTTTAAAAGATATACAAAAGTAAATTTGGAATAGTTATCTATAAATGTTATGAAATATTCTTTGTTACCGTAAATCTTAACACTTAAAGGCCCATAAATATCTGAATGAACTAAACCTAACAATTCATTTGCTCTTTGACCTCCAAAAAATGGCTTTCTAGTCATTTTTCCGGTCAAGCTATGTTCACAAGATAATGTTCTTACACCTGTAAGGGTTAGTAACATGTTCATTTTAATTATCTGATTCATCTTAAGATGAATCTGGGTATGCTAATCTTATATGCCAAAGGTTATAATAAGATAAATAACACAAGAAATAATTCAAATCAGAAACTTTATTAATAGTATCATCGGTTACTACAGGGAGACAAGATAAATCATGTTCAGATACAAATTTGTCCATGGCAAAAACTTTCTTATTCTTCCCTATTGACACTATTATAGAAACGGATCTCCAGTCCATTTTTCAGCAATGCAGGAACGAAACCAAATTACGCCTGATACCTGGCGCATAGTACACATCTTTAAGGACCATAACCCTGTCCTCAAGATCCAGTCTATATGTTCCAATACTTTCAACATGCAGACAGGTATTATTTCCCATATAAATGTGTTGGTTCTCCTTTCTTCAGTTTCTTTATATCTGATAATCCTAGCCGGGTCTTTGCAATGTGCCTAGTATCACTTGAGTCAATCCACCAGTCATTAGTGTCAACAATTGCAGTATTACACATCACTCCTACAAACCCACGCTTATGTGGTGCTTTATTTTCAGAATGCTTTGATGTACCCGAATTAGCTTGTTTTCCTGAACAGTCATTCTTGAAGTGACCAAACTTTCCGTAATTATAAAAAGCTCCTTTAAATACTTTCTTTCGAGTGCCTTGCTGTTTGAATCCCTTGAACTGAGATTTTGTAGTCCCTATATTCTAGTTCTTGTTCCTATGTGTATCATGTGAAGGCCTATTCTGCATAATATTCAGCTCCTCATCCTGCACAAAATTTATTTCTAAAGCTTCCCTTTTGGCTACTAAATCCCGATCTATTGCTAACTGAGATGGCAAGTCTGTGACGCATTTAATGGTACCATTCAATCTAAGTGTTGTGGCGGCTATATCAAGTGAAGGTGGTAAACTATTCAGAATTGTTGCTATTTGCATTTTCTCTGGAATTTCGGTTCCAGCAGAAGATAGATCTTTAGCCATGACAATCATCTTATTACAATGTTCAATTATATTATCACCTTCTTGCATACGAGAAGAGTTATATCTATGCAATAAAAGTTGTATGTTCACCTTAGATGTAGTGTCATATTTTTCCTTAATTGCATTCCACAATTCTTTTGTACTTTCATAAATCTCTAAATCTTTTATCAAGTTATTTTCTATGAACATTAACATAAGACTTTTCGCTTTCTTGTCATTTAATTTCTACGGATCATATTTCCTCTTTTGTTCCATAGTAGGATCATCTCTGAGAATAGGAGTCATGTCTTTTATGACGTTATCTACGTTGTCATAGATAAGACAAAATCTAATCTTTCTATGCCACATATCATAGTTGGTACCATTAAGACATTCTATCTTAGCCAATGCAGAAGCAATTAATTTACTACTCTTTCTAGTAAGGTTTCGAAATATTATGCAAAATGATTTAATTTGGTGATAAATTGTTTTGAAAACAAATAATAATATTAAAGAAAATTGACGGTGACAGATAAAGAAACAAGTGGAGGAGCAAGTAAATTATGTTAAAGTATAACACTTTATAATTAAAAAAATTAAAAAATAAATGCAGAGGAAAAAAATTAACAGCGGGTTGGAACATGATCTTAGGGTATGCCTAAAAGCGACCTATAAGCTATCAGAAAAATTATAACTATAGAAAAGAAAATATACTGAGATTTGAACCAAAGAGCTAAGAGCACGCGTAAATGCTATAAGACTAGGAGCTGCCAACTAAGGTATGTACTTATATATTCTGAATGGTAAAAAAAACAATATAAAGAGTGGTATGCCTCTATCCTATAAAGCTCAAACAATAAGTTCATTGTCAACTATCTTCTTTCTCTCACAGCAAAAGAGAATAAATCTCATTGTTTACTTTTGATCCCCCCAAAAAATTGTCAGGTAATACAGAAAATAAAATTCCAAAAATAAAATAAAATTTACAATGTTATTTCATCTACAAGAAGAATACCTGATGAGCGAAGAAAAAATGATGCTAGATCGGGATAGCAACGAGCGGAAACTACAGCAGAGGAAGGCGAGATCGGATCGAAGAATCAAAGCACTGGAATGGAATCAGCGAAGAATCGAAGCGATTTCAGGTAGCAACGAGCGTCATCGAGATCAGGTAGCAACAAGCGTCATCGAGATCGGATCGAGTTGCTCAAATACCAGTGAAGATTAATAGAAAATAAAGTGGATTTTAAAAAATTTTATTTGGGGCTCCGAGTATAGCCAATTCAAGATCGATAATCTCATCTCCATTTTATAGGCATTTATTCTATACCCTTCGCCCATGTTATCTTGCCTTATCCCTACGAATGAAATTCGTGATATACTCGTTCCCGCGATCTCAACTCCCTCGCGCTTGACGCGGTCGCAAGTGAGGAATCAAAACGTACGCGTTTTCTGTTTCTCAACACCCAGTAACTGGGCCAGGTCGGATATTTGGTCAAAAGGCCACAACCGCTTACAAATTAGGCCCCTGTTTGGGAATGAAGTTAGGCTAATTGCAGTTTGAGGGTGGTTTGCAAGTCCCAAACTCCAAAATTGGAGTTATCTCTAACTTTGGTTAGATTGGAGTTGAGATGCATACAGTTTTGGGCTAAAATTGTGCGGTCATCTCAACTCCAAAATGGTTGCCAAACAAGGCAAAGTTAGCATTTTGGAGTTAAGGCTCCCGACTTTATGAAACTGCAGTTTAAAAAAATTAACTCTGTTCCCAAACAGGGCCTTAGTGTTTTGATGAGTAGTTGCACAGTTTACAAAGTTTTTCCCGGAATATACCATAAGTTGTTCATGATGACAGAGAAGAGGTGCATAAAAGTAAAAAGGCTATCGCCGGAAACAATGTATCATATAAAAATTACAAAGTGAAAGGTATTATGCAACTTACTAGTATTCATTTGCAACTCTCAAAGTTTATGGTATTTGAAAAAGGCTGAAAGTACCCGGTATTTTGGTGATTTAGCCTTTTTGTCTCTGCTGTTTATTGCCATTGAGTTTGTTGTGTTTATAGTCTCTTATCTGCGAATAAGAATCTGTCATCCTTGTAGCCAAGTGGTTCTTAGTTAGATAATACTTGCAGTTCAGTTATCTATATAAGATAATGATTAATTGGAAGCTTTGATAATAATTCAAACCTCTACATCATGTTTACATTATATCTTGTAATTTTATTTGGATGCTGATTTCGCATTGAACTTATAGCTATTTAAATTGCAGCAAAAGGTTGGGTCTGGCAACGTGGATGCTATGCTATCAAAATCTGCTCCTGTTTTTTATGGGGATGTTCAAAGCCATGAGAGGGTGATTTTTTATTTTTGATAAAATTTCTTATTGTGATAAATTTTGTTCTTTGACATACGTGCCTCATAAAGGAAGGTCATTCCCCTTAGAAAACCACATTATTCCATATCCAATATTTTCAAATCGACAAACTTATCATGTATTGTTTTACATGCTTATAGTGCCGTCTATTTTAAAGCATTAGTGTATCATAATTACATTGCATCATCTGCCAATAGGTATGCAATCTAGTATATATGAAATTATGATAGCATACAACTATTGCTGATACTACAACAACAAGAAGAACAAGCCTTTATCCCAAAATTTAGGATTCATACCATAGAGATCCAACTATGTTTGACATTAGCTGTTGGCTACCTAACACAACCCTCCTATTGATGATTAAAAAATACTAAAAGGTTGTACGCACGTGCGACATATTCTATCGAAACATAAACATTTAGTTGACCATAAACATAAAAATGAAAAGATGGGAGAATATATGGAAGCATTTATTACTATCAATTACCATTAGCTTGAAAATGAGAAGAAAGCTTACTTGTCACGTGTATTTTACTATACTAGTAAAGTAGATGATTAATAATTCCATTAAATTCTTTGTTAGTAATAATCGTATGACATGAAATGCTTTTAAAAGTTGAGGATATGTTTGTGACTATTATTTCTTTTGAAAAAGAAGATTAAATTTGACATGTAAATGATGCTTACTAGTGAAAGATAACATAAGATAGAGAGAGCCCACACTTATTGTAAAGATGCAGAAGCCGCACTTATTGTAAAGCTCTGTCGCCATATGAATCTAAGATAAGCAAATTCCTAGAACTTAGAGTTGAAGATACTTTTGACTTCTTTATGCCTTTATAGGTTGCCGCATCCTTTAATTCCTTTTTAAAGTTCTTCTTGCAATATGGAAATAGCTGGCTAACATCCCTTATATATATCTTTTCCTTCTGTCCTTGTATGAGGTTAGATGTCCACGTTTACCGACTTATGCATTATCATGAGAACAAGTCTCTTCTATATCTCTCCTAAAATGGATAGGTGTGTAACTAGTGGCAAGCCCTCAATACTTAACTTTGTATTAGTTATTACTAACAAATGCCTCTCCTAGCATCGTTTAAGAGCTTGTATTTTTAATTATTATCAAGTGCCCATCCATGTGTCAAAACATAATATCTTATATTTGATTTTATTGGAAAATTGTTATGTGGTTCTATTATATCTCATATCTCATTTTATATATTGATAACAAGTGTTTTCCACATGTCTGTCCCTTATATCTCATTTGTTTTTTTACAAACATCAAATTTATAGGTAATCTTAATTTTTATGTGAATTTTATATCATAAAAATATTTTATCACAAAAAAATAAATTATGACCAACCTATCTAATTAACCAGTATAATAAAATCGAGGATGCTACATATATTTGTATGGAAAGACCAAAATTTTGTTAAGTAGAAATAGAAATAAAAAAATTGTACATGTTCTAATTGGCATCCAATGTAAATCATTACTATTGCATGAGGAAGACTAGATTTTTTTTTTGGTTCTGTAAAGAAGATTCTCGGTTTTTCGATTTTAAAATAGAAGGGTTAGTTGTATTTTCGGCGTTGAGTGGAGAAAAGAATTCGGAGCATGGCCATAGTTTTGTATATGTTCATATCATTAAGATCAATGCAAAGTCTTCAAACCATAATTGAACCTAAAATACTTTCTAATGGGTCAGAAATCTATCAGTTTTATGCTACATATCGTAAATATCGTTATCATTAAAAGATGTATCGTATAAATATGCAACTTGGGTCATATGAGACATCGACCCCACCTATACATAAGATATGCATCAATTTTCCTATACATCGTATGGAATCAAAGTTTATGTATCACATATTTTAAGAGATTGACAACACGGTTCGCATGTTATGTAGACACTTCCTTTAGAAGGATTTGCTATTTCCTTGATTGCATAAATTATAAAAAAAAAAAAATAAATAAAAAATCTGTCAAAGTTTCCTTTTTCTTGGTGAACTTGCTCAGAATTCTTGTATCAACTTGTTAAGGTTGATTTCAGATCGACAACCGGTCATAACAACATGGCTAACCACTTAATTCTTATAATGGTGCTTTCCCGCACTAAGCCATGCTTCATAGCCCACCAATTTTGACGAGGGAAAGCTCAGTCTTGGATGATGATGATGATGCTTTCTTTTGAGAAATAAAACTTCATCCATTTCTGGTAATGTTAGTAGTTGCTCTGTAATTTGCATATTAACTATATATATTGCACTTTACAATGGTAGGTATCTTTACTATTTAATACCTTCATGTCCTCTTGCAAACATTATGTCCAAAATGTGGGTGTCAAGAGTAGTTCTAGCGGATAAGAAGACGCTTCATCATCGCAAGTCGATTCTGAAGAATGTTCAGCATCAGTGGAAAGCTCTGATCAGTTATATCTTGCACAGGTAAACCATAATACTTTTCCTATTTTGTCAGCTATATGCTTTTCAACTATTGTGATGTTTGCTCATATTGCTTGCTTGTGAGGATGGTTATTTAAATTAAGTCAAGACTCTTCCAGTTTGCAATTTTATAATGATACATGCGATGTGCTCGCAGGAGCAAATGTTAAAATGCAAGTCAGTTTATGGTAGAATCACATCCATTGCATATGACCCCATGGAATTTGTTTCACAGGTTCCCATTTTGAGTACTGACAGTAAAGAGAAGTCTCCGTTGGAAGTTTTGAGCAATGACATACAAACGGTGTGAGCGTCTTTATTCCCCTTTTTTTTGGGCATTTTCCACTCATTTTTTTATTCCTTTGTTGTCAATGATACATGCGACTTTATAATTTTAGAAGTCACTACACCTACCTTGCACATATCTGAGCTTTCATTACAATAATTATATTTCAGATATTAGCGTAATGTATTTTAATCTTCTTGTTATCCCCCGACTTGTTTTTAATGTTACAGCCTGTATTTTGGGGACAAAAACATTGGCAACTATCAATTTAAGGATGAACAGGGCTCGATCTAGGTCTGGTACTCACTATGATCCATACCATAACCTGCTTTGCATGGTTGCTGGTTCTAAACAAGGTATATATCATGGATGTGTTGTCTATGAGTAAGTACTACAGGATAATTTAAGGTTGTGATCAACTGTTAGAGCATCTTAAATTTTTATGTCAAAGAAAATTGATACCGCCGGTTTTCAAGCTTGATAAAATTTTCTCCTTTAAGAAAAATAAAACTGATTTATTATGCTTGTGCTCTGTTTTGATAATTTCATCTCGAGTTAATGGTATTGAAAGCCTCATATAGAAATTGACAGTCGGTGCAAGTAGGCGCACATAACTTCTTTAAAATAATAAATTTTTTTAATACTTGAATCTTGATTGCTCTTTCAGTTGTTTTATGGCCGCCTTCAGCATGTCCCTTTTTATATCCAATGCCAATACATGGAGAGTCGTCCAACCACAGGTGATTCTATGTTTTGATGTGAAATAATGTTTGAATTTTGGATTAGAAATCAAGAATTATAGTTTTGATTTTTTTTTCTGTCCTGTCTAATTTGTTTTTCTTTTCCCTTTTGGCAGTGCTGTTGATATTGAAAATCCTGATCTTTCAATTCATGCTAGAGCTAAATATTCTAGGGAGTATGCACAAAATGGTGATCATTCTGGGGATGCTGTCTTTATTCCAGAAGGCTGGTAAAGTGTCATTTAGTTGATATTATTTCTTTCCAAAAATATAAAGAAATGTCTCATTGCTATAGGACTGAATTTATTATCTTCATGCATAAGGATAATAGATTACATAGTAGAAAAGATTTCAAAATCATCACAAACCTCCTTTTTTCTTTTCTATTTCAATTTCTCGAGTATTATACGAAGATTTCTTAACTTTCCATATATAGAAAGAGATAGAGCATATATGACATGTCTTATGTCAATGGCCCCAAAGGGATATTAAATAAATGGAATTGGGATGTAGATGTATGTTGGAGAAAAATGTCGACACTTGAAAGAAAAGAAAAGTACTTTATTCATTAATTAAATTTAAAGTACATATTTTGAAAGACACGTGTTTACAAAAACATCTCCAAGTTCCGACAGTTGCGTGTCAGCTTCAGCCACCATGTCTGAGTGTAACTCCTCTCGGTGAAGTGACCCTGGTGCCCCGTCAAGGCCATTCTCCCCGGCATTAGAGGACATAATGGTCCGCAGGTGATAGATGTGGTGCAGGAGTCTGGTCGAGCGGTCCTTCAGTTGCTAGGTTATCAGACCCGTCTTGTAGATGGAGTAAATCTTATCCTCGCCAACATCAAGCATCTAAAGAATCATGATGACATGATAGGATGGGATGGCGTCGAAAATGGCAAGGAAGATGATTGTGAGTAGAGGGGAGCGAAGGGGAAGAACGGACCCAATGTGCCTCTCTATCTAAGCTACAGTGGGCTCGCACTGGGCACCGCTATAAGATATATTCACCAGACGAACAGTGGGGAGGGGGCGATATCCTTGGTGGGGATCATTTCAGGGTATTAGAAGCCACCAAATTCATTGCTGGCCATTGTTTTCTCTTGAGAAGAAAGAAGTAATCCCACCCAATTTATAGGTAAGAGATCACTTAATAGGGGCCTAGAATTGTGGCATGCAATTCAATGAAACGCCAGCCATGCAAGGGAAATGCTACCCGAGGTGTTGACTATTGAAGCCTCGGGAATAGTCGGAAACCCCCTAGACGGATACCCCAAGTGGGTAGTTCCAAGCGGATACCCGATTGCAGGTATCCGCTACCAACGGAAGCGGCGACGGATACCTTTAAAGATGTATCCGAAATAGGCTCCTAGGCTATATGACCTAGGAGTAATGGTCAGTACTTCCCCCACTCCTCTACAATACACAAGTACAGTCTTTCAACTGTATCCCTTTCCTTATAAATACCCGTTTCTAAGGGGGGAAATGGCAATCATGATCTATCACAAAAATATATCTCGTAAGGCCCATCTCCTAAGATTTGGCTCCAACCTTTTCCTAATCATATACTCCATCACCAAGAAAAGACAAGGTGAACTTGAGGTCAAGTTCTTCTCTTCCTGTCTTCATGGCCCGAGAGCACCACTTGAACTTTAGCAAGTTCTCAACACAATTGTGTTCCTTGTGGTCTTTTTCATGTTCCTTGATAAGGAACAAAGACTTCGAATATAGGGATGACCCCATATGTTCTGGCACAAGAACTGTGACATATGATTCTGTCTCTTTGAACCATATAGACACATATGAAACTCTGTCTCAAACTTAAGAATGAGGAAATCCCCATTTCTCCTGCATGAGTTGAAAATAGGCCAAAACCCTATTTTCTATGGACAATCTACGAATAGAAGAAACTCTATTCTTTGCATATTGAACTTGGAAATAGGAAGCAACCTTATTTTCCTATAAGTTAAAAAAGGAGAACATGAAAGAAATTCAGTGTTCTTTAAAACCAAAACAGCAGAGAATTGGCCTTAGTACCAAATTCTTGCGCTCAAGAGCACATGCAGATAACTCAAATGAGGTATTCGCCCCCACTGACCATGTGGATACCCCAAAATAGGGTATTTGTCGAGCACACAGTGAGTGGAACCCTAAAAGGGTTCTCGTTTCACTTGCATGTCGCCAAGTCCCACTTGGAGTATCTGCTCACGCCTTGGATGCACCAACTTGCCACCCATGCTTTTAATGTCAAAATCGACACAACCCCTCATGCTTTGATTTATTTTTACTCAATAACTAGAAATTATGAGTATTTGGTTCTACTTTACTGTGCAATTTAAGATTATTGAATGTTGTAATCAAAAAAATTGTATCAAATAACAATGCACCATGATAATTCTTAATAAACAATTGATTTTTTTAATGTTTTATTCCTTTTACAAGTACATTTTATGATATCTCTCATTTGATGTGATTCAGACCAACTCAACAAGGTACCTCGTCTAGGCTTAGCCTAAGATAATATGGTGTGATTAATAGTAAGTCATTGTGTTTATTGAATGTCTCGAACTCCAGAACCTTCTGATCAAACTTTAAAAATTAACAACAAAAACTTTGTTTTGTTTTACCTCTACCTGTTTTTAACGTTCGCTTGTTGAAAGTCCGCTCTAAAAAGAGGAAAGCAATGGAATATAGTGAAATATAGCCTCATTGTGGTTTCCAAAATTTCTTTGTAGTGGCTCCTTTCTTTATAGTAATATAGTCCTCATTACCCAACCAACCAACTCCTTGACGATTGTCCACCTTCGGTACTTCACTTGCCTTCCTTCCCCAACCTCCTACCTTTTAAAATCGCTTCCTAAGATGGGCTATGTCCGGCTTCATACTTCGTCCAATTCATAACTCCCTCGATGAAATTATGATATCCGTGAAGCGAGCTTGTTCCAAGGAAGTGCTAGGCTTTTACTCTTCCCGACCGGGCATCTCACTAACACATCAATCATATGTTACTGCTCAATTTGTCTGAGGATGAGTTGTGGCAGACTTCTTTATGGTGCTAAATCTGAAATTACGTAGTGAAGTCTCTAACCTTCGTAGGCTGCTCTTGCTGACTCTTCCCTTGCAAAGGATTCCCCTCTTATAAAATAATCTTTCCTCTTGTGAGAAATTTGGAAAGATTTTCTCCGGAGGAACGATCTCCTGTATATCTGCCGAGATCGATGCTTCTGGACCATGAATCCACTGACTCAGCAGGCAAAGCTTCCTCAAGAAAGGGATGAGCGCGCTAGCGCGATAGTCTAGCGGTTTAAGGTGCACTCATGCACTCTCTTCTACCGATTAACAAGGAGTGGTTGAAGGCAACTCCACTCATTTAACCACTACGCTTCATGACGGGGGTTTACCACTGTTCTAAATATCGACCGTATCGGGCGAGATCTCAGTATCGGCTCGGCCACGATACGTTACAAGTATATTTCTCAAATCTCGTTTTAGGGCAATATCGGTCGAGATATCGGAATATCGTGCGAGATATCGAATATCTCGTATTGCTATTATATCGGCCAAGATGGCGTATAAAGTGATTTGGTTTAAGATTAAACTCGATCCGAACTGACACGTCCCGACCCATGAACAACTTTAATTATTTAAATATCTGCTCCCAATTGTTAAACGGTAAAAACCCTAAAAAATTTGCCCGATTCCTCTTCTCTCTAAGTCGCGAAGAACCCTCTTGAGTCTGCGTCTCCTCTTGAGTCTCGACGAGCCCTGCCTTCACCTCCTTTCTCGACGCCTCTCGCCTTTCTCTCCTCTCTGGAGTCTCGTAGTCTTTCGACATCTCTCCCTTCTTCCATCGCTGACGTCTGCACCATCATCGACGCTATCACCATCCTCTTGACGCCTCCCTTGCCTTCCTCTTGACGCCGACGCCATTGTATGCCTTTCTTTTAAGTCTTGACGATGCTTGCCCTTCTCCTCTCAGCTCTTCACGCCTGCCCTTCCATTTTCTTCTTCAATTCTTGTTAAGATAAGTAGTAAGCTTATGATTTTTAGTTTCTTTTTTTTTATACAGATCCAATATGGATCTTTTATAGCTTCAGGAAAAATTACAGCCTACCAACATCATATCTACTTGCACATTTCATACCGCCTTTTAATACCAACATTAACACAATATTTAATATGCCAAATATTGTTGTCTGATATGCCTGATATTTATGTCCGATATCGATATCCAATATGATCACCTGATATGAACCCGTATCGCCGCGATATCGTCCTATTTTTGCTAATTCGATATTGAAAACACCTATCCCATACGTACTCGATATCCAATATTTAAAACCTTGGGTTTATCTCAAAACTCGTTCTACTCACTAAGGTTTTGAAGAGTCTTCACTCGCTATGTTATGTTAACCTTGAGAAAGTTAAAACATATATTCCTATCTTTATACTGATAGTAAGTGGATTATTGGAGAAAAAATTATTAAATCTATAACCCAATCTTTATACTGATAGAAAGTTCGTGAAACTATTGAAATTTTCAAGATTGCCTTTTTCCATTGGATTCTTTGGCTTGCTAAGAAAATAGGCCATGTTGGTAAGTTTAAAATTTTGAATAAGTTGGAAAGTTGAATATGAATTCCTTGTGTGTCCATGTCTATGTAGACAAAAATGGCTCTGCAACAAAAGTGTATGGAGATAACTGTGGGGCCTTGCTGTGTTCCCTCGAGAAGATGACTTGTTTACATTTTGAAATAAAAAAAATGAAATTTATGGTTTACCGCTATAAATTTTTAGTTTAGCATATTTTTTTGTAGGATATGTAATCTTCAATTTTTTAAATGCATGCTTATACACATGCAACCAGGGACGGATCCAGGATTTTCCTTGAGTAGGGGCAAAACGTCATACTATTTTTTTTAAATTTAAAACTAAGGAAAAATTCTATAGTAAACAATAAACATAATTAGAGTACAATCATACGACAAAACTGCATAAAGAAGAAAATACCAATAAATGTGCTAAAGATAAATTAAAGTTTCAATAATAATGCAATAACAATTAAAACTGTAATAAAATAATATGGTTGTAACTACAATTCAAAATCATGGTTTGCTCGCATATGAGTGGATGATTCCGTTACTTTTTTTTTCTTTGTAACAAATCTATCCATTGCCTTAAAATCGTCAAAAGCTAAGTGATAATAAAATGCAAGAGAAACCATGAGCAGTGGAGATAAGATTTGTTCATTCTAAGTTGGTTTTTTATTTTTCTTTTATTTTCAATTGTTTTCTGGGTTTTTTGCAAAGAATGTTTGTGTATCATATATAGACTTAAATCATCATTTAAAATTTTAATGAGTATTTATTTACATAATTATATGCACAATTATCTATCATGGTCAATTTTTGGGAAAGGGGTATAAATTTTGAACTAATTAAGAGCTAATCAAATATGGGAATGAAGAGCCTTTAATATTATATCAAATTATCAACGGTAAATTTACTCTCATTTTGGCCTATGGAGGCAAATGGTATGAAATAATTAAGAAATTTATGTATTCAATTAATAGGCCCAAAGTCGTAGGGGTTTATATGCAAGATTACTCTCACCGGGCCTAAAGTAAATGCGCCTCTGCATGCAACCCACACGTTGACCCTAATGATGTTTAGCTGAAGAATAATTTGAAATTTACAAATATTATTCAAAAATAACTTTTCACTTAGTTTGCGACTAAATAACTCCAATCTCTTTAATTTCAGCCACTCTAAACAAAATCCCCTTATGTTAGAAAGTTCCCCTTCGTAATTTCAGAAACATGCTAATAAACATGATTGTATTGTCTAAAATTGTTACTTTAGTTCTAACAAAATCTCTTTTTTCATAATTGAGAATTGCGGGTTAAGAAACAAATATTTAAAGTAAACATACATTTCCTAAATTTTCCAAAACCGAATACTATATTTTTCAATAAATAGTTTCTTCTTTTGCTATAAAAAAGATTGTCTTGTCTTAAGAAAGTTTTTGTGGTTTTATATTAAATTCAAGGTTTTTGTTCAATTTTTTTGTAAATTTTTTATTAAGAAAGTCATTCTTATTTAGTTAAAAAAGATCGTATTAAAAAGTTCGAATAAAAGAAGTTTCTGGGTCTTGATCCTTTCAATATGTATTAAATACAAAAACTAAATATAAAAAAACTGTAAACACCTACAAATTAGTTCTTTTATCTAAAGACTTTTCATGGTTATTTATGTGATTCTTGATCATCTAATATAATTTTTATAGCATATTTGTTGACTTTTATAAATTATTCTATTGCTCATGCGTCGTCATGCAGGGAAGTTACTGAACCGAGAATGAAATTTGCAATAAAATACAAACATACTATATCGATGTTAGCCAATAAAGTAATCTCTTGCATTATCATGAAAATATAAGCAAAAAGGGAGAAGGGAAAAAAGAAACAATTGACAATATACATGCCATTTCTTGGTGTAAACATGAACTCTTCTTGCACATCATTGTTGTAAGAGATTATATTTGCAAATTATCAAGATACTTACTGAGATATAATGTTGCAATCTATTGAATGTAACGATAACAAAGTAATTTTAGTTTAACCCTGACGTCTATCCGGTTGTGTTTCTGTTAAAAGTGAAAGTTACTTAACCCAGCAACAATTTTATACTTGCTCACGAGTGATAAGTAGATCTTTTGACTAGTTTTACCATTTGAGCAATTTCAACCGCAATGTGAACAAATTTGAAGCGTTACAATTGAGACTATTCTAGGACTGTGCCACTCATCATCATCATCTAAGCCTTTTACATCCAAATGGGGTGATCTATGAAGCACAACTCTAGTAAAAGATCTAATAAAGTTTTATGGCCGGCTGTTAAACTGACGTCAACTCTTTCCAAAGAAATGTTAAATTCTTGGTTCAAAGAAATATGACAGTGGGGTTTGTCGTAGTCCTAAATGACCAGGTGGTATCCGCTACGGAGAAGTCTTATAGAAGAGGAAAGGTGCTATATTTGCTGTGGAATTATGTTCCACTTATTATGTGTTTACCCTCTTCAAGACCTCCAACGTTTGAACGTTAAAATAAAGACGAGTTTAAACAAAATAAGATTATTTACGTTTTAAAAGTTTGACCAGAAGGTCTTGGGTTCAAGACTTTCGGCAACACAAGCACGACCGTTAATTACACCATATTGTCTCAGGACGCACCTGAATGGGATACCATACTAGTTTGTTTTAAATCACATCATTTAGAGAGATTGTATACACAGATATAAAATACTTGCAAGCAGAGAACAAAACCAAAGAATATGTATTTTATTTATTCTGTTCATATTTGTGTACAATTTGAATGTAAGTTACATCAATATTGCAAAAGAATGTAAAGTTACATGAAACTCTAATTTAAGAGGTTGTTTTCAGGACTTGGGGGTATTTTAGTGCCAACTTGACAAAAAATTGATGGGCACTGTCTTATGTGGGGGCCACATCACTTCTTTTGAAGTGCAGGTGGGCACCCTAGGTGGGGTCTATACCATAGGCAAGCAAAAAGAGAATTCTTGTTGCGGGAGGCCTATTTTGGGGTCTCCCGATACAAGCTGGAGGCCTATTTGGGGGCCTTCCGGTGACTTGTTTGAGGCCAAGTCAGAAACTCTTTTTATAGAGTTTTCTTTATGAAAACACATTGAATTGAGTTCGCTTCACATACTGAAAATGATGTATGATATCATTTTCAATAGTTTGTGCAAAATGAACACCTGAATTTGTATTCAAAAGTAAAACATGGTTTCGAGCCATGTTTTGTATGGAGAATACAATACTATTTTAGCACCGGATTCCTTCATAAAGATGTTTTCTTATATCTCAGAGATGAATAGGAGTTTCATATTTACATATCACAAGTTCTGATATGAAGACATGTTTTTCATGTCTCAAAGATGAATGGGGTTTTCCTATTCACAAGCTCTGTTATGAAAGAACATAGAGATTTTAATCCGTCTTTCAGGAAATAGAATTCTATTTCTGTTTATGTGCAAGAAATAGAATGTCCAATTTTAAAGTATGCAAAACATGAGATGGCTCATGTTCTATTTTCTGTCCATTTTGTGAAGAACACATGAATTTGTGTTCTATGCCTTCATAAGAAAGCCATTGGCATGGCTTTCAAGCTTCTCCACTGGAGATGAAAACTTGTATAAGTTTTCATAGATCTCCTTGATCGGAGAGATGAGAGAAAGAGATAGAGAAAGAGTATGACAAGAAAAGGGGAATGGGCCCATTCCCATCGCCCTCGCCTTCTTTTTTTTCAGAGGCTATGAGCACTTGGAAATTTTCTGTAGAATTTCTATCTCTTGATTATCTTCTCTTTTTTTGTGTTGATAGAGGGGTATATATATCCCTTTGTGAGTGGTAAGTAGTTGTAACTACACCCTATGATTTTAGGGGGCCCCGGAACCCAAAAAGGCCTTTCGGAGCTCAACAGGGGCCTTCCGGAACCAAATGGGGTCTCCTGACATCATAAGGAGGGGTCTCGGCACCATAGGGAGGCGTCTCGGCGGTTCAATTCTGCACGCGGGGTTCAATAATTTAGCCATAACTTCCTCAAGGAAAGTCCAAACAATGCGCCGTTTGATTTTTTGGAGACTAGACTCAATAGACTTTCAAATGAACTCTCATTTGTCCCAATTGACCAAGTGTGCATGAATCTATAGCCAATTAGAACCCAGTCTTTGTGCAGATTCATAAGTACCCGATTTGAATACTTTTAATAGTCAATATTTTTAACTCCAAGAAATGACCTCCCATCAATATCATGTATACAACATGCGTATATAAGTTGGATATATGATGTTAATGCATTTTTTGTGTCAACATTATGCATATGTTATAAATCTTCAAAGGACAAGAACAATGATTAGAGTTGGTAGTGCATTACTACATTGGCTAGTCCTAAAGCAGTCTGTTTGTATTTTATTGCAGATTTGATTCTCTTCCCTTGTTAGATAATTAGAATTTATGAGTCTCTCTCTCTCTCTCTCTCTCTGTCTGTTTGTGTGTGTTTTATTGCAAATTTGATTCTCTTCCCTCCTTGTATAATTAAAATTTATGAGTCTCTCTCTCTCTCTCTCTCTCTCTCTCTCTGTGGGTGTGTGGGTGTGTGGGTGCGCTTTTTTTGTGGGGGGGGGGCATGCACGTTTGTCCGCCCCGCTTGTGTGCCCAAATGCCTGCGTATATTACATGTGTTGATTGTATGTATAAACACATACAGCCAACTTAGTAATATTTGTAATGGCTATACTTATTTTATTATCTGTCGTAGTTATTTGATATTTCTTCTAAAGTTTATTAACTCTTTATATGGCACTGCACTGAATGCAATACGGGTCTTGTAATTGTAACTACTTTTCTGCATGGACCTCGTTTTAAATTACTTCTAAGGGCAATAAAGTTTTTCCATTCTAATCAGGTATCATCAAGTAGACAGTGACGACGTGACCATAGCAGTGAATTTTTGGTGGACGTCGAACATAATGTCTAACATGTTAGAGCATATGGATGCATATTATTTGAGAAGGATATTGAACAGGTACTGTGTCTATAATATAGTCCCCCTGAGATCATCTGATATCTTACTCCATGGTTTCCTAGCTTCCTGGTTTCTTTCTGATCGTTAGGTTTCTTGGACTATCAGTATTCAGTTTGCATGCATTCTATATTAGAATTTACTTTCTGTTAGATAGGCGCTTTAATTATGGAAAGTTCTTACCTTCATTTGTTGGCATATTATGGCCTAATGCATGCTTCTGTATTTATGAAATTTATGTATCTACGAGCTTTTACTAGATGTTAGATTACTTCTTTTGTTTTCATGCCTCAATTCTTCTCCAATTTTTGATACCTGGAAAAGATTGGAGGGCAAGGAAATGGTACGTTTTTCATAATCTTATTTGCTTTTCTTGAATTTACGGAGGAACAAGAGTTGAGGCCAGATTTTTAGTTTTCTTGTTATGATTGGCTTGTTTGTTTCCGTATGACCCATTTTCTTCTATTCAGAATACTTTTTCTGCTTTTATGACATTTAGCTAAAGTTGGAATCAACTGAACTAGAGTTTGGGTGACCACTAATCTGTGTTTGTTATTGGAACTATGATACGGTCAGTCACGAGATAATCATGCACTTGAGCTTTGGCCAAGGCGCAGCACATCTTGGGACGTATCTCTAATGGGCCTTTTGAAACAGTTCTAAACATCAAAAGCTTAGTGTTTATAGATCCATCAAAATTATAGATCCATTGAAGCTTAGCTCTGGCTTTCGTCTGTGGATGATTTTTCTCAGTTGAGGCCCTGCTAAAATTTGGGACTTGCTCGTTGTAGCCCCTTATATCTTTTGCAACCAATATCATAAATTGTCTTGCACTTTCATATCCAAAGCAGCTAAAATCATTATTTGTCCTATGAGCAACATGTAAAAGTTTAAGATTATCCTTACTCATGTGTGCTGATTTGATAGATTTTTTGCTTGTAATTTGTAAAAATTTGAAAACTAATGTGGGTATGCATTTTTCATATGGAATAGGACAGAATTCCATACTTCTGAAGAGCTCAGCTCCTGACCTTGAAGGAAGAGAAAATTGTGACCAAGAAGTTGAAGCCTCAAAAGGTTGGCTTTCTTGTGCATGTCTGATAATTTGATGGAGTACTCCATAGCATTTATAGCATGTTTCCTGTGTCTATTAAAATAAATTTTTGTGATGAACCTCATGTCTCCTGTGTCTATTGAACTAACGTTTTGTGAACGGCATGTTTCCTGGGTCTATTAAAATAAAGTTTTGTGATGAACCTTCGAGCAACACATCATATATTCAACTTACATGCTACCATTTTACTGGACTTATTGATAGCCATGGCACACAAATGTTAAAGAGGCCATTCCTTTGTATGTTCAATTAGCTACTTCAAATTGGTCGCCCTTGATGGGTTCTCGAGATTTTTTTCAACATTGTCGTGTTCATGACTTGAAAAAAAAATCCCCAAATAACAGCATAACTATTTCGGATAGCATTACAATCAGTCAATAATTTCTATTTTTAATTCTGCTGTTCATGCAAAAGCTGTGATAATGTGTGTTTTAACTTAATACTCTTACCAGTTGTCATGAGTATGATTCTCATGATGAGAAACATTGCAAGACGTTGCAACATCTAGAACCCTTTGCTCTCAACATACTTTATGAGCTTATCTCTTCGGTTCATGATGCCATTAAAGTTGGTGGTCAAAATGCAGTTATAGAGTGCACACCTGTAAAAGATTCATTTGGGAGTCCAAATGGTGAATACAGTCAAAGTGCATCAGATGATTCATCTCCATCAGTATATGATCCAGTTGCTAGCATCATATGTACTGTCGAACCACTTGTACTCAAGAAAGTGTTGTTGGCCACGGCGGTATGTTTTTTTGTTTTAAGCCAATTGATTTGGGTACCTCGATTCCAAGAAATGCAAGTGCATGTTTGCCATGACCATAACGATAGGATTTATACTTTTGCTCGAGTTCCATTCTATAAAATTTGATTATTTTGGTGGTTATCCATCGAGACCAGACAAAGTTTATCTCCTTGGACATAACATGGTTACTACTTGAAATATATATTTTGACATTTCTCTTTTATATTCATCTCTAATGCTACGAATAAGCCGCGCCTAGGTTCATGATCAACTTGGGCTATCAAGTATTATATATGTGCCAGCATAACATGTTAATATTGGAATTGATATCACTAAGGGAAGGAAAATGAGGAATATGCTGTTAATACAAGTGTTTAAAGACTTTATCTTCACATAATCATCCTTTGTCAATCAATTATCATGAATTTTGAATGTTTAGAACAGCCTGTATGCTTATTCATTGTTTTGAATTAGGAGGTTTTCCATAAATGGGCGACTTATACCTACTAAAGCTCAGCTGATGTCCATTTTGAATTTACCAGTTTCATTGAAGATGTAATGGAATCAATATTGCTTTTAGGCATCGGTGGTATCTGACAACCCTTTCTTCTTCTTCAGGAAAAAAAATGACTCTTTGTTCTGTAATTAAGGGAAACACATTAGCCTTTGATCTGTTAATTATCATAATATAGGTTATCGATCCTAAACCTTTTAGATAACTGTCAATAATAAGGCATAATAAACCTCTTGTTCTTACTGTAGGGTGTTTTTCGTCACCCCATGGAGATGGGAATGCGCGCGCTTGTCAGGCGCATTACAGATTCCCCCTGCTTAGGGTAGGTTGGGGTTTATTGATTGTGGGGATCCAAATCTCCGGCAGCCGTGGACTAGGCTGCCGTTAATTACCCCTCGCCTTTGGAGCGAGAGAACCTCCGATTGACGGGTCAAACAGGTCATGCGAACTCAATGTGCAGTGTGCGTGTGTTGTGTTTTGAAAGGGGTTTTGGATACATCGGGGACCCCGCAGAGTTTTTACGGGGGTCCCGCTATCCGGATAGCGAGCTGGGGGTCAAGAGGGCTAGCAGCACCCTTGCGGGGTGCGGGGCAGCGTCCCATTAGAAATTTTTTCTAACGGAGGACAGTGTTGTAGAGTATGTGTGTGTGTGTATATATACATGTAAAAGAGGGAAAGGGCATCCAAAGGATGCGTGGGAAAAAGCGTCAGCGCCTCACGTGCGCGGCATGCGGGCGCTCGGGCGCCGGCGCTGGCGCTATCGCTCTAGGCGCCTCACGTGCCGGGCACGTGGGCACTCGAGCGCCAGCGCTTTGGGCGCTCGCGCCTCACGTGCCAAGCACGCGGGCGCTCGGACGCTAGCGCTTTTGATGCTAGCGCCACACATGCCAGTCAAGTGGGCGCCCGGGTGCTCACGTTTTGGGTGCTTGGGCGGCAAAAGGGACTTGGTCCCTGCAATGGGAGTTGTACTCCTAGAAAAAAATATTTATTATTTTTTTTTGTGTGTGTGTATGAAGAGTTAAACTCCTAGGATATTTTGAAGCTGATGAAGGGGCTTCCTTCCTTTCAGCCCTGGATCTTCCCCAAAGTGGGGTCTTTGAAGATGGGTCTCCTTCTTCCTCCTTTATTGGCCGGCTCTTGGATAATAAGAAGAGTGAGATTTTAAAAATCTTTTCTTTTTAAGATCTGATGGAAGATCCAAGCTCCCCTTTGTGGGTTTTGTGGTGAAAAACTATTTAGTTTTGGAAAAGGAAAAGTAAAACTCTTGATTTAATTCAAAAGAAAGAAGAAGGTTTTAGAACCTTGAGGAAGGAGAAGATCATAGATCTTGATTTTTTTTCGGAGAGAGAAAAAATTGTTGAGATATTTTCATTATTTTTACCTTTATAGGCTATACACTTTACATATAGCCCCTTGGGCTTTACAAAAATGGCATTTTGCCCATCCCATGCCTCATGTGCTATTTCTTTTTGCACATAAGCCATGGGCTTTACAAAAATTTGGCTTTATGCCCATTTTTCTTACATTCCTTCAAAAAAATAAAAAAAGAAATACACCAAAATTATTTATCTCAAAATTTTTATTTTGGCATGGCGGAAGGCCGGACACTTCGTGTTCGGGCTCGCCCCGGGTATTGGCCCATTTGACCTGGGCTTGGGCCCACTTGGCTTGGGGTTGACTTTGATTTTGACTTGGTCAACCGGGGTGTAAATTTCAACCCCAACAAAGTGCCCCTCATCAATAAATGCACACAGCATATGTGGGTCGTGTGCATGAAATTGATGGATCTTTCATGTGGAGGCGACTTGATTTGGTTCCCGTTTTTTGGGAAGCTGGCACTGCCCTTTTTACGACATGGATGGTCGATACTTGACGTGTTTCCGAGATGGATTGTCTGGTTGACTTGATTCCAAGGCGGAGCATAATTCCGACGAGGAGGTCGCTGCTGTCCTTTTAGCGATGTGGACGGTCGGTGCTGCTCTTTTTGCGACGTGGACGGTCGGTGCTGCCATTTTTGCGACGTGGACGGTCGGTGCTTCCCTTTTAGCGACTTGGACGGCCGGTGCTGTCCTTTTTGCGACTTGGACGGTCGGCTCTAGCCTTTTTGCGACTTGTACGGTCGGTTCTGCCATTTTAGCGACTTGTACGGTCGGTGCTGCCCTTTTAGCGACGTGGACGGTCGGTGCTGCCCTTTTTGCGAACTTTCTGATTTGACTTGCTCCGCTTTCTGCGGTGTCGGGATTTGACTTATTTTCGAGGTGTAGCATGATTCCGCCATGAAGGTTGTTGGTTGTCTTGCTGACTTGATATGTTTTGGGTTGACATCAGCATCGCTCTATTGGAATATGATACCATGAGCGAATCATCTGCCATGACAGAGTTTGGGGATTTTGGTTTTGGTTTAGCATCAGCCCCGCTTACACTGAAATATGGTACCAGAAGCGAATTATCATTTGCCTTGCCTGTTGAGGAGCGATGGTTTAGGAGACAGGTTTAGGTCCCTATCACCTGAGGTTTTTCAATTTCATAAGCCGTAAGGGTCTCATAAAAGCATTTTCTCCCTACGAGTCGAAAGGATCCCGCAGGTGTATTTTCTCCTTAGGAGTCATGAGGACTCCCAAGTGTGTTTTTCCCTTGTGAGTCGTAAGGATCCCACAAAGATGTTTTCTTACGAGTCGAGAGGATCTTGCAAGGTTTGTTCTCCTCATGCATCGTGAGGACACATGAGTGGGTCTTTCCTGATGGAGCATAATTCCAAGGCCGGAGATCGGCCGCTAGACGGGTGATTGCAGTGGGGCATGGGTATGATGAGAATTATTTGAGCCCGTGGATTGTATACGATAGTCAATTTAGGAACTAACCGTAGGGCCGGAAGAATTTTGAGAAATTGGATTTTGGTTGGCGTCTGTATCACTGCACTGGAATATAGTACCAGGAGCTACTCATCATTCACCGTTTGGGGACTTGGAATTTGGATCTTGTTTAACATCAGCATTGCTGCACTGGAATAATGCTAGGAGCAACTCATCATTTGCCCCGGGAGGACTTGGGATTTGGTTTTTGGGTCGGCATCAGCACCGCTAACACTGAAGCGAAATGTCAGGAGCGACTCATCATTTGCCGTTGCCCGTTGGGGAGCGATGGCTCAGGAGACAGGTTTAGATCCCTATCACGTAAGGCTTTCAATTTTATGAGCCGTAAGGGTCTTATAAAAGCATTTTCTCCCTACGAGTCGAGAGAATCTCGCAGGTGTATGTTCTCCTTAGGAATTGTAGGGATCCCTAAGTGTGTTGCTCCTTTGTGAGTCGTAAGGATATCACGCAGGGATTTTCTCCTCACAAGGTCGAGAGGACTTTGCGAGTGTATTTTATCTCTTTTCACGAGTTTGCGTCCTTTCGGGTTTTCACAAACTCGCCGGCAGTCCTGCTGTTTTTACTCAGGGAGCTCTTTCGGGTTTTCATTCGTGCTCGTTTTGCTTGTGGACATATCTTTTTTTTGTGCCGCTGGTGGGACTTTAAAAGTAGTCTCACCGGCAGGACTTGGGAGAGATAGGGGTCGTTTACGCCCGTGGATTGTATACGGTTTTGCAGGATGTATGATCCAGACCGTAGGGCCGATGTGCTCAATTCGCCTGCGGCTTGGAGCATTCATGCATAGTATTTCTTGAGATATCGGCCATTGATGGGTGGCATGGGTCTTTCTCCCTCGGCACTTATTAATTGGTAGGGTCCTCCGTCGAACGCTTTCTCGATGACGTATGGTCATTCTCAGTTTGGCTCGAATTTTCCCTTGGCATGTCGATTGGGGATGATCGGTCTTTTGAGGACCAACACCAATTCGCCTTTCTTAAAAGCGCGGAGACGAGTCATCTTATCATAGGCCCGTGACATTTGGGCTCGGTACAGCTCCAGATTTTGTTGTACTGCGGGCCTTTTTTCTTTGAGGGCGTCGAGCTCTTCAAGCCGAAGGAGCACGTTTTCCTCTTCCGTCAACTCATGCTGAACGGCCATTCTTAAGCTTGGAACTTCGACTTCGAAGAGGAGGACCGCCTCCACTCCGAAGAGCAATGAGTATGGAGTGGATTGAGTTGGAGTACGGTGCGTGGTACAATATGCCCACAACGCCTCGTGAAGTTTGAGATTCCAGTCTCTCTTGTTGGCTGGAGCATTTTTCCTCAGGAGCTTGCATAGAGTCTTATTGAAGGCTTCGGCTAGCCCATTGGCTCTTGGATTATAGATGGAGGAATATCTCCAGTCTATCTTGTGCTGAGTAGCGAACCTTGAGACTTTGAAGCTCTTGAAAGAAGGCCCGTTGTCAGAAATGATTCTTCTTGGTGTACCGAAGCGGCATAGAATATTATGCTGGAAGAACGTCAGAATATTTTCTGTCTTGACTTCTTTTAGCGGAACAGCTTCAGCCCATCTGTAGAAATAATCAGTTGCGGCCAATATGAACCGGTGGCCTCTGGATGACGGAGGATCAATTGGGCCAACTATGTCGGTCCCCTAGACTTCGAAAGGCCACGACGCCATCGTAGGATGCAACGGATTGGGATGCTTGTGAATAAAATCACTGTGAATTTGGCAGATATGACATTTCTTTGCATGCTCTCCGCAATCCCGTATCATGGCGGGTCAGTAATACCCAAGCCGTTTAATTTGAAGTCGTATCTTGGGGCCAGATCGGTGAGCACCGCAAACGCCCGAGTGAACTTCTTTCATGAACTTTTGGGCTTCGGCCAATGACAGACACCTGAGCCAGAGTTGGTCGTATGACCTGCGGTATAGCGTGCCATTTACAAACACGTATCAGAGAGCTCTCTTCTTCAGCTGAATCCTCGCAGATTTTCCTTCGGGCAGCTTGTCGTATCGAAAGTACTCTATTAAGGGTTCTCTCGGGCTCGTCTTGGATGATTGAAGCTTCTTCGGCGGGATTGTTCTCTTGTTCTATGCCTTCTTCTTCACGCAAAGAGGTTGGGGGCAGAATTTGTCGGCTTCTGACTGTGATTAGAATTTCGTCCATGTCAGAATCAGCTAGCTTTTTAGCTAGGCGAGCGAGTATGTCGGCTTTTCCGTTCAACGCTCTAGGGACTCTCATTAGGTCAATATGAGTGAACTGTTTCATGAGTTCCACCACTTGGCTTCTGTACCAAGCTAACTCGGGTTTGTATATCTTATAGTCGCCGCTTACCTGGTTGACGACAAGCTAGGAATCACCGTAGAATCGTAGCCGAAAGATTTCCATTTCTATAGCGAGCTCCAGACCAGCTATCAGAGCCTCATACTCAATCTCGTTGTTTGTGCGAGGCTCGGTGAGAGCAAACGAACGTCGTAGGGTTCCCATCGATGGCGTGATGAACATCAATCCTATCCCCGCTTTTATCTGCGGGATGCTTGATTTGCCGGAGGTTCTCATTGATGAGGCTCCATCGAAATAGAGCTCCCAACATGGCTCGCTATCCTCGAGGTGCAATATTTGTTCATCGGGTAACTCGCAATTGAGCGGTGACCCTTCTGGTATGGGATGAGCAGCAAGAAAGTCTGCAAGAGCTTGCCCTTTTACTGCTTTTTGAGGAGTATAAACTATGTCAAACTCAAGTAGCATGACAGCCCATCTTGCCATTCTGCCGGCTAGACTTGCTTTGGTTATCAAGTGTTTGAGCGGGTCGACCTTGGAGATCAGTATAACCCGATGAGCGAGCAGATAGTGCCTCAGCTTCTTCACAGCGAATATCAGAGCCAGGCATAGCTTTTCGATCTGGAATAGTTGTGTTCCGTCCCGACTAGAGTTCGATTGAGGCAGTATATGACATTTTTTTCCCTCCTCGTTGTTCTGGGCAAGGAGCACACCGAGTGACTCATCTAACGTGACAGTGTAGAGAATCAGCGGTTTATTTGGAATGAGAGCGGCCAGCACTGGAGGGTGCAATAAGTACTGTTTGATGCTTTCGAACGCTTCTTGACATTCGGCATCCCAGACAAAAGGAGCTTCTTTCTTCATGAGCTTTGAAAAGGGCCCACGTCTTCCCGATAAATTTGAGATAAATCTTCGTATATAAGCAAGCTTGCCTTGAAAAGATCTTAGCTGCGTCAGACTCTTTGGAGGGGGCATCTCCATGGTGGCCTTTATCTTGGATGGGTCAACTTCAATCCCTCGATGTCGGACTATGAAGCACAGGAATTTTTCCGATGACACGCCAAAAGCGCACTTCAGAGGATTCATTTTCAGATCGTACTCCCTCAGTCTGGTGAGAACGGTCCTAAGATCTTGGATGTGATCGGCCTTGACTTTAAGTCTTGATGACCAGATCGTCAACATAACATTCGACGACTTTATGAATTAGGTCATCAAAGATATTGGTCATCGCCCTTTGGTATGTAGCACCTGTGTTCTTTAGTCCGAACGGCATCACTTTGTAGCAGTATATTCCGATCGGGGTTTGAAATGCGGTGTGCTTCTCATCTTGAGGCGACATCTTGATCTGATTATACCCAGACAAGCCATCCATAAAGGTGAACAACTCGTAATTTGAGGTGTCATCGACCATCATTTCCATGACCGGTAGCGGGAAGTCGTCTTTAGGACATGCCTTGTTGAGCTCCCTGAAATCGACACAAACTTGGATCTGCCCACTTTTCTTCTTCACTGGGACTATGCTTGCGATCCAGTCCGCATATTTCTCTTCCCTGATGAAGCCAGCATCGATAAGCTGCTTAGTTTCCTCGATGACATTTTCTTCTAGCTCCTTTCTCATTCTTCGGGGAGCTTGTTTAATTGGCTTGACATCTGGAGAAATAGCCAGCTTATGCACGGCTACCTCACGGGAGAGGCCAAGCATTTCTTTGTATGTTGTCCATACGAAGCAGTCAGTGAATTCATGCAGTAGGGCTACTATCTGCTTTTTCATTTCCTCTGACAAGAGTGAGCTGATATAAGTCGACCTTGGATTATCGGGCGTTCCCAAATCAATTTCGGTTAGCTCATCGAAGGTTGCTTGTCCGCCATATTCAAGCTCTTGATGAGCTTCTGGCTCGGCTATCTCGTCATTATCATTTGATCTTTCGCTGGCTTCACCAACATGGATCATGTAGCACGCTTTGGAATCAGGTTGAATGAAACCTATGCCCCGTCTATCTGGAGTTCGTCCATCGATGAGTGCTCGGACCTGAGGCGGATGCCACAGTCCTTCATAAAACTTTGTTTCGGACTCCGTTTGATATAGCCGGCATCCGCACCTTTTGAAATATTCCCGCATCTCGGGTGCATAGTATCTGGGATTAAGGACGGCTCTTATGCCTCTCTCATAGGGAAGGCACGCGACAGACAAATCTTCCGGGGCACAACGGGGTTTGACCCATAAAACAGGATGCCTTTCTGTCCACTTTCTCTCCCGGGAATGTAGAAAGTTTTCAGCTGGTCCACGGTAGAGACTGACAATGCATCTAGCTCCTTGCACATCCGTCCCGGCACCCTCGTGATGGCCAGGGACCCTTCTGCAATTTCGAAGGTCTCTCGTAGTTTCGCTTGCTGCATGGGGGTCCAATCTGCACAGCTGTTGCACGACAGGTCCTCTTCCTCCGACTCTTCAGTGTCGCTGCCAAGATGAGGGCGGACTTTGCTACTAGATGGGCTTTCAGTATCGGACTCGTCCGTATCGCTACCAAAATGAGGGCGAGTTTTACGGAAGGAAGGACTTCTAGAGTCGGACTCATCAGTGTCGCTACCGAAACGCGGGCGAACTTGGGTGTTTTTGCTTTTGAAAGTGACAACCGGCTCAGATATGCTTTTGGGTTTTGGGGCCGCTCTATCCTCAGTCAGTTGTGGCTTAAGCATTTTGGTGGTTCATGAAGTACCGAGAATCTTCATATCGGACTTCATGCACACCGAATGGCTGGATGTCTCCGTCAATGCGTCTTTCTTCGCCATTTTTAGTGTACTTCATGCATTGATGGAGAATTGACGGAATGATGCCGTAATCGTGGAGCTACGGCCGTCCCAAGAGAATTTTATAAGATGTGTCGGCGTCGATCACGTATATCTTAGCTTCAGTTTGTAGATCCCCAAATTTGATTGGCAAAGCTATAGACCCCAGAACTTGCTGGCAGTTTTGATTGAAGTCTTGAATGACAATCATTTCCCTTGACAGGTGTCGGACGTCCATTGACAAACTCTTCAGAGTCCGCAAGTTCATGATGTTCACTGAGGACCCCGGATCAATCAATATGCGATTAATCCGATCTCCGTCGTTGTACCCGGTCACGTAAAGCGGCCGATTATGCTCAGCCGTTCCCAGTAGCAAGTCTTCGTCCTTAAACGTGACCGCGACGGCATGTAAAGCGTACTAGGCTTCTTTCATATTAATTTCCGCAAAGCGAGCCTGATACCGCTCGGGGTTTTGTAGAGCATGAATGAGAACATCTCTAAGCTCCTTAGATAGGACCAAGGCATCGTAGATGCTCAGGAGAGACGGAAGCTTTCGGAGATGAGCCAAGACATTATAGTCCACCGAGAAAGGACTTGAGTTTTCATTAGCCGGTTCTCGGCCATCCTCCTCATTAGCCACCTGTTTTTCCTTTCCTTTTGGGGCGTTGCCCTGATTTGGCGGCAGAGCCCTGCCGTTTCTGAGCTGGATTTGGTTGGCCCTTATGGCGAGCTCCTCGTCCTCTTCGGGAAAACAGAGCTCCTCCTTAGAGTCGCTGTCAAGATGGATGGCGTAGCAGGTCACTATAGGGATCTCTTCATTGGAGTATTCCTCTAACTCCTCCAGAATTTCAGCCGCTTGTACAGGGAGGAACTCCTTCAATTGAATCAGAGTTCTTTCCTTCTGTTCATAGTCTTCGAAGGAATCGATATATTTTTGAATGGTTGATCTCCCTGCAGACTTCTTTTCGCGCCGAACTGCACTTCTCTTCTTGAGCGTTTTGGATTTTGAACCTGATGGAGCCGCATTGGCAGATAGAATGGTAGGCTTCTTCTGCCCTCCCCATTCCGTCCTGGGCTTTTTCCGAAGCAGCTTTATCATCTTCTTCGTTTTATTAGATATGTGCGTACTCCACGGAGGCTGCGGTGAGTCAATTTCGTTTCTCAGGGCAGTGTTGGAGATAGTGCCCTCAGAGTCAATTATTGGATCACAGGCACGTGATTGCAATGATTGAGAGAGGACCTATACCGTTAGAACAGTCTTGCTCAAGATGATAGTATGCAATCTGGTTTATCTTTATCATCGTGTACTGCTTTAGGTGACCTTACAAGTCACTATTGCATGTTGATAGAGCCCTTAGGATTCTTGCTTGACAGCCAGCAGTATGATGGCGATATATACGTGGGAGCTGGTAGTCTATAAGCACATCCTTAAAAGGTCCCTA
The DNA here is from genome assembly GCA_030015575.1 of Agapanthus africanus. NCBI lineage: Eukaryota > Viridiplantae > Streptophyta > Magnoliopsida > Asparagales > Amaryllidaceae > Agapanthus > Agapanthus africanus. Next base: position 819,837,059 of record CM057338.1, on the reverse strand, counting down.
GTCGTGGGAGTTTCGAGACAGGGCATCGATACTCCAGAGTAGACTAGTGTATACGGTCGAGATCCCGACGAGGGGCGGTGGGCGGTCTCACAAGCCACTGGTGTCAGTTGGTTCACCGAAGATGTATACATGTGCTCATTGGGTTATGAGTACACCGGACAGGACTCGCCGGGAACATGCTAGTTGGTCTTATACCAGACGTCAGATAGCAGTTCCCTGGTGACATGTGTACAGGTTAGTTCATCGACCTGAGATCGTCATTTTTCTCGTGTGAGTTCCCACTGTACTTCGATTACTACCCTACCACGCTCAAAGGAGACGTGCAAACAGGTTTTAATTGGGTACAGTCCCTAGCCACATGGAGGCAGTGAGCGGATCTGCAGGGGTTCGTCTCTCCCGGTATTGGGGGTGAGGTCGCGCTGTGTTTAGGAGAGCCCTTACACGAAGTCCTTGGCCAAGGCAGGAGATTTACTGATAGGTATTCCAGTAGTATCTCAGGGTGTTCTGGGCTACACTCCGACACGACTTGTACCGCTTTTGGGGGTCTGACTTTTACCAACCCCCTAGGCCCGCCATGCGATGCTCATAGACGAACGAACCGGACTGTACCGATATTGTCACTGACATGCTCAGTAGGGTGTCAGGATGAGTTCGCTCATCGACGTCCCTTTTGGTCAATACCTGGTAGCCCGTTACGTATGGCTAATACCTCTGACGTGCTAGTGGTTAAATCCATAACCAAAGTATTGACGAGTCTTTAGAGTCCCCCACAGACCGTTTCTCAAGTTTCGGGCGAAACGTTGTAGAGGCCGTATGGAGATATGGCAGGATTCGATCTTGTACGTGCGGTATTGCATGGTTCATGACCGGACGGGTAATACTAGCGGGCTTTGGTTTAAGCCGGATCTTAGTATTGTACAGTGTAGATTTTGTCTCATTGCATTTGTATTCGGTCGGAATACAAATGCGGGTATGTTTATACAGTCGCAGGGTTTTCCTGTAATTTATTACGGGATCGTTTTTCTGAAGTTGCCAGTTTGCTTTCCGTTTTGGCCATTTTTCTTTGTTTCTTTCTTTGGCTGAAAATTGGTGGAGAGGGGGTTATTTGCAAGCATGCAAATTTGAATTGTGCAGGGTGTTATTTGCAAGTAGTTGCTTCATGATGGTCCTTGCTTCCATTGACTTCTTTTGCTCATCATTGCTTTCTTTATATGATGGGAGTAGGTTGAGACTTTTGGTGTGATGATGACTCATCATCATCACTTGCTTGCATTATTGCTTTCTTCCCCACTTGACTTTTCTCTCCTCTCATTCCTTGAAGTCAAGGCCGTCCACAATTGTGAGGGGGCTGTCATAATTTTTGGTGTGGGATTTGGTTCTCATTTCCTTTCTAAAAATTCCTTAGTTCATCAAAAAGTTTACATCTCCTTTCCCACTTTCAAAATGGCAACTTCAACAACCCCTAGAGATAAACCATTCTACACTTAGCCTACAGCATTCTTGGACACGTCGACTCGCCAACTTCGTGCCCGAGTTGCCTTGGTCCAGAGGTGGGAGCCCGTAATAGAATCCGGCGATGTGGTGCCCTCCCGACGAGGAGATGAAGACCGGAGATTCCGCGGGGAGATCGGGACGACGACGAGAAGACCGAAGGACACGGATCGCTCGGTATCTCTCTACCCCTTCTCTAGTTTGTTAGGAGTAGGTTAATGGTCCGATCCGGGATTTTAGTGCGTGGTGGTGCCGGTTTACAAGTTTCGTAAAAGTATCGTTTCCGCATTTTGGCCTCGTTCAGACGGCCGGGGCGGCGCCGTGCACTTACACTAGTATCAGAGCCACGCCATTAACCTAGTCTAGCTTGCTTTAACATGTTTACAAGTTCGATCGAACGGATTTTCTAAAAACCACAATTTCAATGCATCAGTTTCTGTCGATTCTGTTCTGTGCTCGAAATTTTTTTTGGAGCATTGCAGAAATTCATGCAGGCATTTTTAAGCATTCTGTAAAAATTTGATACAGTGATTCCACAGTAGGACCGCGGAACCGCGGCCAATCCCCTATTCTGGCCGCGGTTCCGCCGCAGGAAAATGTCATCTATGTACCATATTTCTATGGTAGCTTTGTGAATTGAAATTGGGTTTTTTGGTATATTATTTTTGGGCCCAGAATTATTTTGAGTGCTACAGTAGTGCTTGGGTCCCACTTCGGAAAATTCAGTCGATCGAAAATTTTAAACATGTTAGTTCACAGTATTTACATTATATCTGCGACCGTGAATGTCATTTGATCGGTAAATCCTGTCTAACTGCTATAGCCCTTTTAGACGGATTTGCGAACGTGACATTCACGTTGATGTTCTGTGTTGTGCTGTGATGTTGCGGATTGTCGTGGTGGATAACCTGGATGCAATGTTAGCACAGTTTGGTGTATTATGTACATTTGATATTGCGGGGCGAGCGTCCGACATGTGGACTGCCGTCACTGCCTGTTTGTATATTATTCTTTTGGGGCACGACCGGGCTGAGGTCGATGTACCCGTTGTATGTATATTTTACTTTCTGTACTAGGATTACCCCGCGGAGGGGTGCACGGATAGCCGGATTCTAGAGGGCAACGGGCCCGCATCTCATGGCGTTGAGACGGAGGGGGCTTCACTCTAGAATTGGCGGGCTATTCGCCGCACTCGTAGGGGGTATAGGTTGACCCAGGAGGGGTGCCCAAGTTACCGGATTCCATGAAGTGTTGGGTGGTCCATTCACGTTGCTGAAGGGGTCTGCCTCGCTTCAGGTTTTGGCGGATAACTTGCCGCGCCCGTAGGGGTCTAGGATTTTATTGCACATGCTATCCACACGACCAGGAGAACGTCGGGTTTCAGTAGCGGCTCTATGAAACCCGGAGATCCCAGATATCTGTATTGTTCTGTGATGCTTATTACATTTCTGTGATGTTGCATTTTATCACGCCTTGAGCGAATATTATATATTGATATATATACTAGTAGATGTTATATATGTTTTGCATCCACGCTAGTCCAGTCCCCGCTCTGTCATTAGTTAAGTAACCTAACGGGTAATGACGGGACCCAGTGGCGAATGCGGATGGCATATACGTACATCATTATTTTCGTTCTTTATTAGTGTGATCAATTGATGGGACTGCATTGATTCGGATCAATGCAAGCTAAACAAACCTGATCTGATGTTGTTGGAACATTTTTCAAAAAGCTGTTATTGCAAGGGCGTTCTCTTTTGTTTTGCACAGTGGTATTTGGTTATGAATATCCAGCACCTCAGTCGACGAGGCAAGGGCCGAGATCCCTTCACCGGGAGTGACCCCTTGGACAGAAGTTTGCGTCAGGGCAATAACTTCACTATAGTCGATTACTTTTGCTTTGCATCGTGGTATTCAGTTGGAATATCCTGCACCTCATTCTACGGGGAAAGAGCCGAGATCCCTTCACCGGGAGTGACCTCTTTAGCAAAGGTTTTCGCCACTATATTTTTATAAAAGCTATCCGGTTCCTTCAACGATATCAAGTTCATTACGTTAAAAGTTTTTCGCCAAAAACCATTCGTAGCCCTCCGTCATTTCAGTTAAATGTTCGGTAGTATTCAAGCTATGTATTTTGACCTACGCCAAGGCATAGTGATTGGTAGCTACCAGATATTTTTCTGCTGCATAGATAGATGCGTTGGTTTGGGACAGTCGTATAGCCTTGTTGACCTTCGTCAAAGGCTTGTACGGGTGGGTTCAAATTAACCTGGACAATGACGGGTAGAACTTGACATGTGACTTATAATTTGTTGACCTTCGTCAAGGTCATAAGAGCATGGGGCAAAAATCACATCGGGGGTTTCTAAAGAAACTGAAACTTGCCAGATATGCGCATACCTTCTGGAGTGTGATAGCGTGAGTGGATTCCATCACGTTATCATGCGATGATAGTTGGATCCCGATTCCTACTGATGAGTTGGTTTACTCCTCAGGTGATCCCGACTAATTCTTCTTTCAGGTTTGGAGGAGAATTTGACGTTACAGTGGGAGGTTTCCTGATTAGATAAAGTGATAACCATTTTGATTTAGGTTAGAGTGCACGCTGAGTGTTTCTTTTCTCTCTCTCTTTGGCAGCGACCATGACCCGACCCTTGACTATGACTCAGTGACCAAAATTAACCAAACCTTCTTAAACACTAGCTTTTGGATTGTCAGAGTTGCATACCTCATTGCCACTCCTACTTTTACCCTTTTCTCCAGGACACCCCGTATTACTACGGACGTCCACTTCCATTGGATAAAACCATCGTATGGTTATATACGAACTCGAAGGAATTTATTCGAGAATGGTTTCCGGTTCTGGAGAAAACGAATAGGACTATTCAGTTGTCTTTTCCTTTTACCTTCTCTCAGGTTGCGAGTGCTCCTTAGATTAGGGGATAGTACATCTATTACGCAAATTGGATAGTTTTCTTCCAAACCATAGGCAGGTGCCGACCGGTAGGGAATGAAGAAAATCAATTAGCCTAACTATGGTGTACAGAAGGTATTAAGTAAAGACAAATAAAGGGATTAGAAGGAGGGCAAAGCAAACTACAACTGCTATTCACGACCAAACCAAGTATTTCTTCGCCAATCCTACTTCGCCTTTGTATTTCCCCAGAACACTCCGTATCACTACGAAGATCCACAGTTTATTGGATACTCTATCGTATGGTTATATACGAACTCGAAAGGAACTTGTTCCAGTTCGGGGATGGATTCTGGTTCAGGAGAAATAGGAATAAGGTTTATTCAGTTGTTTTTTATCTTTACCTTATCTCGCGTTGCGAGTGCTCTTAGGATTAGGACAGTACACCCATTATGCTTATTGGATAGTCTTCTTCCAAACCATAGGCTGGTGCCGAACGGTAGGGAAGAAAGAAAACCATTTGGACTAAAAGGGTGTGCAGAAGGTAATGACTAAAAGACATATAAAGAGATCTGGAGAGATGGCAAAGAAGTATACGGTTACAGTTGTGAATCTGATAATGGAAGAGGCATTACTAGGAATACCCGGATGCCCCTACGAAACATTTCAATGTTTCAGTTTCACTGTGTACTGTTAAAAGAAGACTGATTTCCCAATTAGCCCTTGCTCCAGGGTATGTATTTATCAGGTATGATTCTCACATCTGTATGGTTTTACAGATGATGAGTGGGAGTAAGTTATTGGGAATTGGGTGATCATCCTCATTATATCGGGATTCATTAGAATTGGTGATATTTGAGGAAATCGCCTGGGCTGTTTGCCGGACGGCAAATATTTGGTTTTGAATATCCGTTGTTATGCACCAATTTCAAATTGATATATCTGTACGTCTATTTTTATAGAGTGAGATGTACCTTTTTGAAATTATGTCTATGACATTTACCTATATCAGTGGATGGTTAGGTAAGGAGTATTGAACAACGGTGTAATTCTTCTTAACCATAAGTACAGTTTTCAACATACGACACACAGGGAATGAGTTATTAGACTCAAGGGACTTATACAGAGTATTGTATATTGTCCAGTGTCCATTAGGATAGAGGTGTTGGTGCTCGTACTATATTCGGTTTACTTATGACTTCTCTAATTCTTAGACAAGTATTTCGTAGAAACACAAGGTCTGAGTTTTGAAAAGTTATAGGTATAAGAGTAAAGTAGAGAACCAGGTATTGCAAGTATCGGGATTCTTCAAGGTGATCGAAGATGTAGATACTTGTGTATGGTATTCAGTTAATAGTAATGGTTTTGAGAAACTTGTTTCTCTTTCAGGTTACTCATAATTAGAAGCACTCCTAAGTTGAGTAACGCTGATCGGCCTCTTTCCATTTAGTTGACATGCACTGGAGACAGCTGCATGATTTGAATCTGGTTTAATTAAATCAGTGCCTCTGTTTCTATATTGGATATAGAACAGTTCATATCTTAACGATGTTAAGGTACGGGGAGTTGTCCGGCTTATGCTTAAAACCAGACTCTGGATAACTCAAGGCACGTTTCTGTAATGGCTGTTTGTGGGTTGACCCAGGCTATGACGAGGGTTGACTTTCTACCATCTGGAAGATCAATAGTGATATTGTTCTAGACTCGCCACAGTTTTAATAAAAATGGATTTTTCAGAAGACAGTAGTGGGAGTATGGTAGAACTGGAAGTGATTCCAGAACCGCAAACGATTACTGAAGATTTGATAAGAACCTAAAGATTCAACCTGGATCGACATTCCATTGGCCACTCCGCAGATATGGTGGGTAATCTCAGGCACCCGAGAGGTACTCCGGTAGCCTCAAGAACGGTGACAGGGAGGTTCTTGTTTACCCAGACTTGTCATTGCTGTTGTTCCAGACTGTGAGACCAGGCAGGAGGATGAGTATAGCGTCGTTCTAAACTAGCTTTAGAAGTGTACGTCTATATGACTCTGCCAGAGAGTTGTCGTAGTCAGTGGGAGCAGCGGAAGCATTGGTGGACAGGTGGCTTATGTCTATTTATAGACTAAATCAGATATAGCGGAGATAGATCATCTATTTCTGATGTGACAGTCATAGGTTTGACTTCATCAGAATAGGAGATGGATCTGTTAAGAAGGTAGTAGGATGTGATGTCCTGGTATTTGGATGACATACACAGAGTAGGAAGTGAAGTTCCTATACTACGATCAGTTATACTTTGGTTCTCACACAGTAGTTTCTCCACATGGGACTTGGATATTATATCAAGACATTCTGGTTACTAGATCTATGGTTTTAGATCTAGATTTGGGTAGTTTCCCAATCTGGGTATTTAGACAGCATTCTAAAGGTGTTTTAGAATGGACGACTCCTGGCACGGTAGTATACCTGCAAGTGATGGAGTCACCCTCTCTAAAGGAGTCTTACAGACTAAAGGGGAGAGGGATGTGCATGATTGGCAGATCACTTGCTTAGGCAATTGAGTCGATCATGAGATGTCAAGTACCACACCAGATGTTTTTGCAGTTGATGCAATAAGTTGATATTGATCCAATCCTGGAGAAACATCCGGAAGCAGTTTTAGAACATAAGTGGATGTTCTAGGGATATGATAACGACAGCTTCGTTCGGGAGACGGTTATCATTCCAGGCTTCCAAGGTGACCTGGATGACAGAGTGGCTGTCAGAGTTATTGTTTTCCCTCTGACGAGGGGCAGTATTTTGGACAGGTGGTCCAGGTGGATACTGAGGGAGGCATGGCGCAGGATACTGATTAAGTTCAGTTGACGATACAGTCTGAGAAGTTTGGATTTGGAGTTCATTTATGAACTAGGTCCCATCAGATATCCAGACATACTCTAAGACAGGTATTGCTCATTTCGGGAGATGGTTTTCTCCGCGAACTTGAAATAAAGAGAGACATAGAAAGAAACATTAGGGCGGATCCACTTACTGAGGCTATTCCTCGAACGCATTAGTTTCGCAAACGGGTTTTGTGAGACTGATTAGTAGAGGAGTTGGGTGTTCGGTATCACACGGGCCGTGAGTATGCGACATCGCAATAATTAGCCTTGAGTGCAAGTGGGAGATTATTGGAGATAGTGCCCTCAGAGTCAATTATTGGATCACAGGCACGTGATTGCAATGATTGAGAGAGGACATATACCGTTAGAACAGTCTTGCTCAAGATGATAGTATGCAATCTGGTTTATCTTTATCATCGTGTACTGCTTTAGGTGACCTTACAAGTCACTATTGCATGTTGATAGAGCCCTTAGGATTCTTGTTTGACAGCCAGCAGTATGATGGCGATATATACGTGGGAGCTGGTAGTCTATAAGCACATCCTTAAAAGGTCTCTAGTCGTGGGAGTTTCGAGACAGGGCATCGATACTCCAGAGTAGACTAGTGTATACAGTCGAGATCCCGACGAGGGGCGGTGGGCGGTCTCACAAGCCACTGGTGTCAGTTGGTTCACCGAAGATGTATACATGTGCTCATTGGGTTATGAGTACACCGGATAGGACTCGCCGGGAACATGCTAGTTGGTCTTATACCAGACGTCAGATAGCAGTTCCCTGGTGACATGTGTACAGGTTAGTTCATCGACCTGAGATCGTCATTTGTCTCGTGTGAGTTCCCACTGTACTTCGATTACTACCCTACCACGCTCAAAGGAGACGTGCAAACAGGTTTTAATTGGGTACAGTCCCGAGCCACATGGAGGCAGTGAGCGGATCTGCAGGGGTTCGTCTCTCCCGGTATTGGGGGTGAGGTCGCGCTGTGTCTAGGAGAGCCCTTACACGAAGTCCTTGGCCAAGGCAGGAGATTTACTGATAGGTATTCCAGTAGTATCTCAGGGTGTTCTGGGCTACACTCCGACACGACTTGTACCGCTTTTGGGGGTCTGACTTTTACCAACCCCCTAGGCCCGCCATGCGATGCTCATAGACGAACGAACCGGACTGTACGGATATTGTCACTGACATGCTCAGTAGGGTGTCAGGATGAGTTCGCTCATCGACGTCCCTTTTGGTCAATACCTGGTAGCCCGTTACGTATGGCTAATACCTCTGACGTGCTAGTGGTTAAATCCATAACCAAAGTATTGACGAGTCTTTAGAGTCCCCCACAGACCGTTTCTCAAGTTTCGGGCGAAACGCTGTAGAGGCCGTATGGAGATATGGCAGGATTCGATCTTGTACGTGCGGTATTGCACGATTCATGACCGGACGGGTAATACTAGCGGGCTTTGGTTTAAGCCGGATCTTAGTATTGTACAGTGTAGATTTTGTCTCATTGCATTTGTATTCGGTCGGAATACAAATGCGGGTATGTATATACAGTCGCAGGGTTTTCCTGTAATTTATTACAGGATCGTTTTTCTGAAGTTGCCAGTTTGCTTTCCGTTTCGGCCATTTTTCTTTGTTTCTTTCTTTGGCTGAAAATTGGTGGAGAGGGGGTTATTTGCAAGCATGCAAATTTGAATTGTGGAGGGTGTTATTTGCAAGTAGTTGCTTCATGATGGTCCTTGCTTCCATTGACTTCTTTTGCTCATCATTGCTTTCTTTATATGATGGGAGTAGGTTGAGACTTTTGGTGTGATGATGACTCCTCATCATCACTTGCTTGCATTATTGCTTTCTTCCCCACTTGACTTTTCTCACCTCTCTCATTCCTTGAAGTCAAGGCCGGCCACAATTGTGAGGGGGCTGTCACAATTTTTGGTGTGGGATTTGGTTCACATTTCCTTACTAAAAATTCCCTAGTTCATCAAAAAGTTCACATCTCCTTTCCCACTTTCAAAATGGCAACTTCAACAACCCCTAGAGATAAACCATTCTACACTTAGCCTACAGCATTCTTGGACACATCGACTCGCCAACTTCGTGCCCGAGTTGCCTCGGTCCAGAGGTGGGAGCCCGTAAAAGAACCCGGTGATGTGGTGCCCTCCCGACGAGGAGATGAAGACCGGAGATTCCGTGAGGAGATCGGGACGACGACGAGAAGATCGAAGGACACGGATCGCTCGGTATATTTTTCTACCCCTTCTCTAGTTTGCTAGGAGTAGGTTAATGGCCCAATCCGGGATTTTAGTGCGCGGTGGTGCTGGTTTACAAGTTTCGTAAAAGTATCGTTTCCGCATTTTGGCCTCGTTTAGACGGCCGGGGCGCCGCCGTGCACTTACAGGCAGCGGGTTCAGCTGTCTGCTCCCAGAAGGCTTCAGCTTCTGTCTGTATAAAGTTGGTGGTTGCAACTTGATTGTTTACCAACACACTTTTGGACAGCTCGATCTCTCCAGCCTTGTACTGCTTCTCGACCCAGTCTTTGAAGATATAGCAATCCTCGATCGCATGGCTCACTACTCGGTGGTACGGGCAATACAGGTGATTGTCGGTCATTTTTGCTTCTTGAGGTCTTTTCGATTCCGGCAATTGTAGACCGTTGTTCAGGGCATCTTTAAATATCTTTCGGACCTTGTCCTTTCTGAAAGAGTAAACCTTGTTCTTTTTCTCCTCTAGGGAAGGCCCTTCTCCTCCCAGCAATAGCTTCCGAGACCGGTTGGTTTTGGAATCGCTTGCCCTTCGAATTGTCGGACGCATTGAAGACATTAGTACTGCTGGAATTCCCGCTTCTACGGTTGTCGTTCCATTTGCTTTTCCAAATTTTGTCTCTCTGAGAGTCCGGGGTAGACTCTTGCTTCGAGCGTTCCAGTATTTGGACTTTCTTGGTCAGCTCTTGAAACGTCTTGAGGCATGCTGTACACAAGAATGGGACCATCCAATTGCTGAGGTTTCTAATGAGAAGGCTGACGGACTGGTCCTGCTCCAGCGGCGGTTCGCACTTGATTGTGAGATTACGCCATCGGGCGATAAAGTCGGTGTTGCTTTCATTCTTTCCCGGCTTGGTCCCCACAAGGTCAGCAATGGAGATTTTATCACTGACACTTATGAATCTTTGCCGAAACAGAGACTCTATTTAGGAAAAGGTAATAACGGACCCGTCTGGTATACTCGCGTACCAGTCGAAAGCGACACCGGTCAAACTGTTAACAAACTGACGAAGAAGGACCGCATCATTGCCCTCTGTATTTCCGCACGATGCTTTAAAGTGGGCGACGTGCTGATTTGCATTTCCCGTCCCGTCAAATCTTCCGAACTTAGGAATGACGTAGCCGCTCGGGAACTCGATCAGATCGTACTGTGGGGGATATGGCCGCCCACTACTGCCAATTTCTTTCTGAGCTTCAGCTGCGGCCACCAATGTTTTAACTTGCTGGTGACCAAATCCATTATCCGGTCTTGTGTTAGCGGGATAGTGTTATCTGGGGCCAAGGCGTCCCCAGAAGCGGAATGTGGCCGGCTTTCATGCGGCTCGACCAATCTTGGACCCAAAGGGACATGCATCGGCCGCTTCGGATTGTCATCATCCGGCTCATGAGTAGCGACTTGTGCTTGATTGGGAGGCGCTCGAGCAATCTGAGCCGTAAGCTGCATCACAACGTTCGTTAGGTCGTCAATTTTCGAATAGAGCTTGGCCATCTCTTTATTTTTGCTCTTGAGCTGTTTTCGAAGCTCTTGAAGCAGCTCTTGCTCCGCGGTCCTGGGGCGGAAAGTCGGCTCTTCCTCGCTGTCCGAGCTTTGACTCTACATGGACTGAGGGGTCTTTCTGCCTATCATCCTCGTCGAGAGGGTTTTCATCATCCAGCGGAGGCGGCTATTCTTGGGAGACGGCAACCACATTCAAACCAGATTGGGCTTGGGATGTGGTGGCCCCATCCTTGCTTTTGCTGCGAAGGTTGTTGTTGGGGCGCCCGCCCGCCATATATATCGTATGGATAATATATCCAGCCGTCTTTTTATTATCGGCGGCTGATTTCACGGATCGCTGTCTTGATCCCTTGTTTCGGTAACGAGCAGTCGATTGAAGGCGGCTGGCCGGATTCTTGAATGGTACCGACGCTTCCTTTTTGGTTTTGCCCCGCTGTTTTCGCGCGGCATAGAGGGCCTGATAGACTCTTGAAGAGACAGTTTTTCTGTTGGGGCCGGGACACGTCTCTTCGTAGCAACGTTCGGACCGCTGTCTTCTTGATTCTGGCGGTCATAGCATTTTTCTGAACCCACTTCAGAGGTTCCAAGGGATTGCTGATTTTTACGGCCGACTCAGCCGTCGTCGTGAAGTAACCCTGCTCTTGGAACCTCACAAGATTCCACATGGCCGAAGTCTTGGCCCTCTTGTTGGCTCGATACCTGAGCCGTTTCTGCCTTAACTTTTCTGTTTTAAGCGCTTGGCAGACTTCGGCTCTTCTGGAAGACGTCGTAGACCGAGTGATAGAGAGGCCAGAGAAGACGCTCGATCGTGCATTTGTTGGAGTCATCGCATGAGCTCGTCCGGAACGTTTGATGTTGCCCTTTATACCGGAATTCTTGCCCCCAGCTGGAGCGCCAGAGAGTCGTTCAGACACCGTCTTAAGTTTCGGTTGTGGTGCCTTAGCGATCACAATATTCGGCCTCTTGCCTCTTGAGACCGGCTTGGCCACCTGTTTTGCCAGGATTTCTGCCAGATGAGCGCTTCCGGCAGGGTAGATGACGACGGAACCAAACTGGCGGGGCAGTTCCTCCCACTGTCGACTGAGGCTTGCGGGGAGAACCACACGAGCATTGATCTTGACCACGTACGAGATCGGGATCACGTTGGAAGCTGAATTCGTCTTGGGAGACATTGTCGTTAAAAGTTGATTGCTGCACGAAAAGAAAACTACTTCAGTACAAACATCGCTATATATGCTAAATGAGTTTGCATGAACGCTTGACCCGAGATATGAAAGGAGAGAAATGTCCCACCGGGCGTGCCAGAATCTGTAGGGTGTTTTTCGTCACCCCGTTGAGATGAGAATGCTCGCGCGCTTGTCAGGTGCATTACAGATTCCCTCTACCTAGGCTAGGCTGGGGTTTATTGAATGTGGAGATCCAAATCTCCGGCAGCCGCGGATTAAGTTGCCGTTAATTACCCATCGCCTTTGGAGTGAGAGAACCTCCGATTGACGGGTCAAACAGGTCATGTGAACTCAATGTGCAGTGTACGTTTGTTATGTTTTGAAAGGGGCTTTGGATACATCGGGGGCCCCATAGAGTTTTTACGGGGGTTCCGCTACCCGGATAGCGGGCTGGGGGTCAAAGGGGCTAGCAGCCCCCTTGGGGGGTGCTGGGCAGCGTCCCGTTAGAATTTTTTTCCAACGGGGGGACAGTGTTGTAGAGCATGTGTGTGTGCGTATATACACACACACACATGTAAAACAGGGAAAGGGCATCTAAAGGATGCGTGGGAAAAAGCGTCAGCGCCTCACGTGCGCGGCGCGCGGGCGCTTTATCGCTATCGCCCTGGGCGCTATCGCTAGGGCGCTAGCGCCTCACGTGCCGGGCACATGGACGCTAGCACCTCACATGCCGGGCGCGTGGGCGCTCGAGCGCTTTGGACGCTCGGGCACTAGCGCCTCACGTGCCGGGCACGTGGGCGCTCGAGCGCCGGCGCTTTGGGCGCTCGGCCGCTAGCACTTTGGGCGTTAGCGCCACACGTGCCAGGCGCTAGCGCTTTGGATGCCAGCGACACACTTGCCAGGCAAGGGGGCGCTAGCGCCTCACGTGCCAGGCACGTGGGCGTCTGGGCGTTCGCGCTTTGGGCGTTTGGGCGGCAAAAGGGACTTGGTCCCTGCAATGGGAGTTGTACTCCTAGAAAAAAAAATACTTATTTTTTTTTTTGTGTGTGTGTATGAGGAGTTAAACTCTTAGGATATTTTGAAGCTGATGAAGAGGCTTCTCCCCTTGAGCCCTGGATCTTCCCCAAAGTGGGGTGTTTGGAGATGAGTCTTCTTCTTCCTCCTTTATTTGCCGGCTCTTGGATAACAAGAGGGGTGGGATTTTAAAAATCTCTCCTTTTTAAGATCTGATGGAAGATCCAAGCCCCCCTTTGTGGGTTTTATGGTGAAAAACTATTTAGTTTTGAAAAAGGTAGAGTAAAACTCTTGATTTAATTCAAAAGAAAGAAGAAAGTTTTAGAATCTTGAAAAAGGAGAAGATCACAGATCTTGATTCTTTTTTTGGAGAGAGAAAAAGTTGTTGAGATATTTTCATTATCTTTGTCTTTATAGGCTATACACTTTACATATAGCCCTTTGGGCTTTACAAAAATGGCATTTTGCCCACCCCATGCCTCATGTGCTATTTCTTTTTGCACATAAGGCATGAGCTTTACGAAAATTTGGCTTTATGCCCATTTTTCTTACATTCCTTCAGAAAAATAAAAAAAGAAATACACCACTTTGTGTTCGGGCTCGTCCCGGGCATTGGCCCACTTGATCTGAGCTTGGGCCCACTTGGCTTTGGGTTGACTTTGATTTTGACTTGGTCAACCGGGATCTAAATTTGGACCCCAACACTTTCTGTTCACCCCAGCATCAGTTCCCAAGGACATTAGAGGCTCTTATACTTCATGTGCCTATCACCAACAGCAGCAGAAATACTTGCAAGAAAGTTCGATGAGATGGACAAACAAATGACACAAGAGAACAACAGTATGAATCTGATTTTTTGTCTAAAGTTTACCAAACTATATCATCAATTTTAGTCAACTGTCTTAAACTTCTTTTTATCACAGCAAGCTCCTCTAGTGCTACATTTAAGGGTCTCTCTCTTTTCCTCCTTTTTTGTTTGTGTGCGCGCATTTCTATTCTTTTTTCCTTTTTATTTTTTTTTTTTTGGGGGGGGGGGGGGGGCTCCTTTAAACTAAAGTTTGAGGGAGTTTACTGGAATAAAAAAAAACTTTTAAGGTAGGTATATAGAGAAAAACAAGGGTAGTTTAGTACACTTTACCCTTTTTCCTCTATATATTCCATTTGCACCTTCTGGCTCTCGACAGGTCACATACTAATGGTGCTGCCAAATGATTTGCTCCCACAAATCTATCTACAGGCTTCGGTTTTACCAGTCGTTCTGTAATGTATTTGATGATCCTAATGCTGCCATGGGTGCAATTCTCAAGGGGAAGGAAACCTTCGCCTTTCAGGTACTTTCTACACCTGGGCATGATCTTCCTTTCCTCTATTTTAAGTTTCCTCGATTGTGCTATTGTTACGCATGTGCTTTGTGCATTTATAAGCTTTGCTATTTTAGTAGTACTCTGTTCCTTTCATTAAGTTTCTTTTGCTTGAATTGGTAAAGGGAAAACACGTAAAATTTCCTTATACTTTTGTCAAGGCATTTGGATTTCCATTTAGGTTCCATGCAGCATTCATAGATTATTAGCGTTTGAAACAGATTTTTAAAATTTCAATGTCTGTAGGAGTTTGTATTATAAATGTCAAGATAAAGATAAAGATAAAGAAAAGATGAGTGTTCGATTGTACTCGAATACTTGTCCAAGGGTAATGCGTCTTATAATTCTGATAATTCTTTTGAATTTTCTAATTCCCAAGGCTAAATGAATTATAAAGAGTTTAATAGTATTACGAGTTGAAAGAGTTTAATAGTATTCCATGTTGCTTTAGGAGGCAAATTTATTTTTGTCTTTTATTATTCAGCTTATGATCAATTTTTATGAGATAACTGCTGTTGCAAAAAGAAATGCAAACAAAAGTTCCATGAATGCTAATCTTTTCCCCCCTTTTGGCAATCTATATATCTATTATCTATTATTACTCTAAAACAAAGTTGGGTTGGACAAGAAATCTTTTGCAAGTAAAAGCACTAATTTTGGTCTTTCCACTTTTGTTCTTGGATATATTCATATTCCCTTATTAATCCTAGAATCCTATGGCTAATAATAATTGATAGGTATTTGGAATTAAAAAAAGGAGGCCGAATAATATTTGTATCTTTAAAAAAATCAACTAATATCATATATCTTTTTTTCAAACATATGAAATCAAGAATTAATGTTTAAAATAATAATAGTTTTATATTTGCTTATAGAAACTATGCTTGTTTTAAACTTGATGCTAAAATTTCATGGTTCAAATAACTATCATTATTTAACAAAAATTAATGGGTAATGATTTAATGGAAATAGAATTTTTTAAGCTAAAATATTGATATAATTTATTATTTACTTTGGTTCATAGCCACAACAATGCATGATATAACTTAATATTTGAATTTGTAAATTATAAATCAAAAAACATTAAAATATGGTATTTAATTTAGGCATGATGATTATTCTTGGTATCAACTTACAAGTCATAAAGTATATGATATTTGTATTTTAGAAACGCCAAAAGCTTTTGGTATTTAAGTGAAATTTAGCATTTACGCAATTGTTAAATATTAACCTAACATCTATGTTGTTCAATGATATTTTTTATAAAGGAAGAAATCAAGTACTATCTTGATATTCAAATAAGGAGGCAAACAATTTAGAAAATTAAAAATTAATGAAGAAGAAAATCATGTCTAAATTAGAGTAAGATTTGAAAATTATCAATGTCATTTAGAAAAATACAGATATTTGCTTCAATGCTGGCTTTTTACTTATCAAGGAACTATTACTCATTTTTATAAAATGATAAAAAAATGAGTTATTTAAGAAGATTTACTGAAAGCTTATTATAATTTGCAAACATTTTAAAGAGTTTTAGTTTAAACCATATTAGATTATTTATAAATTACAATTCAATAATTATTTTTCCATCAGAAACTAATAATATACGAATAATACATACGAAGCTAAATATAAATACCGACTTGTTAATTTTTCCAAAGCTACGGTATTTATGAAGAAATATCAAAATTTATATAAATTTTAATTCATGAAGATTATTTTGAACGAGAAGAGGCTGAATTTGTACATTTTTTTATCCAATATTGCTTGCGTGTTAGGTTGTAGAGATTCAGCTATAAATATTTTAGATCGTCTATGGTCCCACGCGTTACGGGTGTGGTCAAAATCTAGTATACTAATACAAGATGGGTTGGTCAAAGGAATCTTTTGCAAGTCAAAGCACTATCTTTGACCTTTCCATTTTTGCCCTTGATATTTTAGTAAATCTCATTGACCCATTTTTAATTTTTAATGATAGATTTATATTAACTATTTGGTTTTTAATTTTTATCCCATTGCCCTTAGGGGTTTCTTCTTCTCAACTTTTAACAAAAATAACTGGCATCATGATGTTTTTTTCCAAACATAATAAAAACATGAATGTTTCAAGTAACAGTAGTTGCTTTACATTTGCTTATGCAAATTATACATGCTTTAATGTTGATGCTAAAATTTCACGATTCAAATAACTATCGTTATTTTAAAATTTGCAAGGTAATGGAATCATAGATAGAAATTTTTTTAATCTAAAACATTGACATAATTTGTTATTTGTATTGGTTCATATCCACAATGCATAATACAAACTTGACGTTTGGATTTATGAATTTTAAATCGAAAAAATACCAAAACATTGTATTTATATAGCTATCATGATTGTTCTTGATATCAGTGTTTAAATGTTGGTCGACATCGTCAAGCTGTTGGCGATATGTCGGTTTTGGGAAGAAAACGACACAGATATGTAGAATTATTTCGGTTACCGATATTTTGTAAATGTCGGCCGACATGTGATGTAGGCGTTGTACCCGACATTTATCGATGTTGGTAAAAAAATTTATTTAATTTTTTTTCGGGTTTTGGGTTTTGTATATTAAGTAAATAACCCGGTCCATTGCAAAAATAAAGAACAAAATACATCGTCATTGCCTACGACTGTACACTTAATAGGAAATCGCTCTATTACCGAGCTATTGAGAAAGATATAAATTTAATAAAACTAAAAATTTGAATAAATTAATTATTTTTTTCAAAAAAATAGTGCATATAAATGACGTTTAAATTACAAAAATGTAGAACCAGATATTTGATAAAACCACCTGACATTTCACGATATCCGTTGTCCGAAATTAAAATCTTCAGGCCGACACGACACCGACATTCGAAATTTAGAGCATTACTTATATATATTTACAGGTCGTAAAATATATGGTATTTATGTCAAAAAAAATACCAAAAGTTTTTGTGCAATCGGGAAATATTAAACTAAGATCTAAATTATATATATTTCTTATAAAAAATGATATTTATGTACTTTTTTTTATCTTGCATTGCTTACATGTTAAGTTGTAACAACTCTGTGTAATGGACGGATTCATTTATAAAAAATAATATTCGTATCAAAATAACAAAAATGACTAACATCATCATATTTCTCCTTTTTTTTAAAACATGGCTAAAAATAATATTCGTTTATAAATATATTCGATCATTTTGATCCCACGCGTAATGCGTGGGGTCAAAGTCTAGTACTACTATAAAGTTGGATCACTTAAGAAAATCTTTTGCAAAAGAGAATTTTTTCCCAAAACACTATTTTCTCCCTCCCTTTTTGCCCTTGCCTTTACATTTTATTTATTTTTCCTACCCATTTCCAAATGTCCTTTGTGGCCCAAAAAAAAAGATTTGTGGGTTTTCTCAAATTATTTGGTTTTCAATTTTTATTTTTTTGTTCTAGTTTATTGCCCTAATTTATACTCGGATTCTTCGGCAAGCAATGAATTGGTTTTGATTTAGAAAGAAAAAATTAGGCATTTTTATTTTCTTCAAGAGAACCAATAGTGTTTTTTTTTAATCTTTCATACAATTTTTTTAAAAATCAAGCTTAATAGAATATAATATGTTTATTGGATAAAATATTCTTTACATTTGCTTATAGAAATTGTAGTTGTTTTAAAGTTGGTACTCATGTTTCATTATTTAAATAATTATCAAATGTTCCTTCAAATAAAAAATTATCAATGTTTAAAATTTTGAGTGGTACTTTCAAAATAAATAAATAAATAACAATATGGATTTCTTAAAATGGAACTAATGTTAATTTTCTATGTTGTTAAAAATGGGTACCAACTTCTTAACAAAATGAATGTATATTGATTTCCGATTTGCTTTTTCAATTTTTTCAGAAATATTTTGAATCATTTTGACCTCACGCGTAATTTTTTCAGAAATATCTTGAATCATTTTAACCCCACTCGTTACACGTGGGGTCGATTTCTAGTTTATATATAACATAAAGCCCTACTTCAAACTTTTGAGTTTGAAATCAAGTTTTTGGCATTTCCAAATTTGCACCTCATGTTGCTTCAATGCCATTTTTGCCCTATTTCAAGATTTTGAGCTTGAAATTAAGCTTTTAGCCTTTCCAAATTTG
Organism: Agapanthus africanus; assembly: GCA_030015575.1. Taxonomy (NCBI): domain Eukaryota; kingdom Viridiplantae; phylum Streptophyta; class Magnoliopsida; order Asparagales; family Amaryllidaceae; genus Agapanthus; species Agapanthus africanus. Next base: position 819,818,346 of record CM057338.1, on the reverse strand, counting down.
CCCCTCATGTTGCTTCAATGCCATTTTTGCCCTATTTCAAGATTTTGAGGTCGAATACTCCTCACAATTCTCTTTAGCTCCTCTTGGAGCTTTAACTCTGTATCTGGTCTCTCAAGTTTCATTATTAGTTTGCCGTAATTTTCTACACCCTCTTTTTGGGCTTTAAATTTGTATTTGGTCCTTTAACTTTTATCTTGGGTTTGCTATAATCTTTCTTTGTTTTTCATTAACGATAAGATACAAATTGGATTTGATGAAATCTCATATCTTTTATTATGAATTTGCCTTATTCTATGTTTCCTTTAATGAAATCTCACAAGTCATAATACTGTAGCTTTTTGAAATCTCATATCTCATATTTGTATTTCTGCGCACAGATTTAAATAGATTTAAAAAAAATTAATGTATGATTTTTTTTAATATGTAAGAAGAATTGAAATCTCCATCTAAGGTATGTTGACTCATTTGAGAATTTTCAAATACAATTTAGCGTCCATTCAATAAATGCAAAAAATGAATAAAGTTATAAAGTTTAAGGGACTTGTGAAATTGTTTCAAAGAAAATGAAGAAATTTTTCGAAATTGTTTTGAGAGAATTTTGGTCTAAGCTTCAAAGCTTAGCGACACAATGGATTTAAGTGGAAATGCTGATCATTGCTGCAATAATATATTTCTTAGATTCTTAGACAACTTTGTGTGCCCGTGCACGGGAACACTTACTATGGTTCTAAACTTTGCAGAAGGTTCTGGATGAATACTTGGGATTACACATTGGCAGGCCTAAATAATTTTTCATGTGGAGCGAAGTTCAAATCCAAAACTTTAGGCGTTTATCGGAAACCAACAACTGTTGTGATTAAAGAGTTTGCGCCTGTCGCAGTTTTTGCAAGTGTGGAGCTGATCTGCTTCACCTACTCCAACCGTTTGTGGCCATGGAGTCACCTTATGGAAAATATATATACTCAGTTAGAAGGAGAGTAACTTTGCTTATGCAAAATGTTAATAGCTATGGCATCTATTTGGAGAAAATGTTTCAAATTATTGTAAATTAATTTATAATATAAACTAACAAATTGCTCTGGACTTCTTTTTGGTTGCTAAATATCAGTTGCATTTTATTTTTGGGTCTATGGAATTATATACGTGCTCATGAAATTCTGATCAATTCTTTCTATGATAAGGGTTTTTTTTTATTATGTCCTCTAAGTTCTTCGATGTCATCAATAGACACGCTAAATACTTGTTATTAGTAAAAACATCAAATTCTTTGAACTTATCTTAAAATAACACCATAGTCAAGTTCCATTAACTTTTCATCCAAATTCGGTTAGGTTGGTATCAATTATAGCGGTTGGGACTTCAAAAAGATAGAAGAAATACAGATGAGTTTAGTTTAAAGAACATATTAGGTTTCTTGTGCTTTTTCCTCCGTTAGCTTGACAATTTTGTGTCCTTTGGGCCTAAAAGGGCATGCTAGGACCCTCACGTCTTTTCAATATCCTCTTCTTCCATCTTCATCATCTTCAACTTGTGAAACTCTCTGACATCCCTCCATTTCATAAAAGCCCTATTTGCCCATCATCTCTCTCTCTCTCATTCAACAACCTTCCAAAACAATATCCCCCACCAACTGTTTGGTCAATTACCAAAAAAGCTTTGTGTCATTCCAATCCTTACACTTCATTTATTATTTGATCAATCTATGGTCTCGGCTCTAGTGGTCTCAACCGTGGCATTCATGTGCTTGCTATCAAAAACTTCCTTATAGTCATGTATGTGAAACGTAGGAAGCTACACGATACGATCTCGATCTTTCATGGGATCAAAGAGAAGTATAGTGTCGAGATTTTCAAGTCACATTCAATAAGGATTTGAGTGTTGAGAGATCATGAGGGGTAAATGTTGTCCGGTTGTAATATATTTTAACCCCAGTAACATTAATTCACCCTAACAACTCATTATTTTAACTGCAGTCTAACGGATGTATTCTTTTTAGACAATGGTAAATAATTTGGTGTTGTTTTCAGAAATAATAAGTATTTTGTGTGCTTTTTTTGAAAGTATCAAAAAATTTGAGGGTCAAAATATAATTTTTTTTATGACATATAGCTCAATAAAAATTATGCAGTTGACAACTGTTTAGGCCTTGTTTGGGTATGAAATTGGGAACGCCTGAGTTTATTTTTAAGCTGCAGTGGAGACTGTACAAATTTTAGTTTGCAAGGCTACCTCAATTATAAAACTCTACTTTTATGGGTTTTCCAACAATTCATGGATGGCTTTTCTAAGATGACACATTTTATTCTTTGTAGGAAATCCTCTAATGATTTGCATATCGCTGATCTCTTCTTCAAACATATGGTGCAGTTGCATCTGGTTCTTAAAACAATTGTGTCCAAAGGAAATGTCAAATTCATAGTTGTTTTCTTGGAAGATGTTTTTGACAAAGTTAGGAACTCGAATGAAGCAACACGGAAGGAGCCACTCACCAACTAGAGCTCGAACACTCAACTCTCACTCGGTAAAAGGACTACTTCGCCCTTCCTTCCTATTATGGAAAGAGTGAGCAAATCTACTCGGTGTGCCTGTTTCCCTCTGAACACGGAGACACGACTGCGTAGGTCCGTTTTGCCTGAATTTCGAGGGCAGATACTAATTGGTGTTATCCGTCCACCTCTCCGAAGATGCCAAGTTGATTTATGATACCGTATATCGAAGGTTTAAACGGATGCGGCCGATATAGCAGATTTCGTCAGATTCCCCCTCATTTGAGGGTTTTTTTTTATTGTGGGAACGCTCTTCTCGGCAGGCGCAAGCCCTTGCAGTTAATTACGCTACCGCATCGCGGTAACCACTTTCTCCTTCTCCAGATGGTCACTTCGTGTCGTGTGTGTTTGTTTTGTTTTTTGGTTGCCCGTGGATTGTATACGGAGACTAATTTATGTTGTCTCCCGTAGGGCGTGGATTAGTCCAAATCCGTATTTTCTTAGATTTGGGTTTGGGGTTAGGTTTAAGGATACGTTAGTCTCATTTGAGATTAAGATCAACTTAAACGTTCGTTGAGGATACGTTAGTCTAACTTTAGGCTAAGATCCACTCAACGGGATCATTTAGATCCAACAAGAGAGCATTTGGCCTCTGTTGTTTAGTTTAGAGATATTGCGGTCGATTACCAGTTTAAGGACATGGTGGTCCAAGGTTAAGGACATCATAGTCCATGGGTTTAAGGACCCCACAGTTCGAGGTTAAGGACATCATAGTTCATGGGCTTAAGGACCCCACAGTCCAGTTTAAAGACGTCATAGTCTGTGAAATGTATGTTCGTCGGGACCCGTCACCTCTCTGAAGACGTTGAAGGATTACAACGACAAATATTAGTTGGGAGATCTATAATCCAATTTGGGACTAAGATCAAAAATTTATAAGCATGTGGGCTCAATAATCTGAACGAGAGGTTTATGGCCACTTTGGGCTCGGCCCATTCAGTTAGAATGTTAAACATTTGACAATGTTGAGCATTGATTTGAATTCTGACAATGTTTTTGTCTTTTATTGAATGCTGAGCATTCATCATAGCTCTGGGGCTTTATTAAAGAACAATTTATGTTCTATCAGCGCACATGTGAGAAACACGTGGCGCGCTTGGCGCTTTGCGCCAGTCAAAGAGCGTAGTGCGCTTCTGCTGGGTAGCGCACACGTGAGGAGCATGTGGTGCACTTGGCGCTTTGCGCCAGTCTGTGAGCGCATTGCGCTAATTTATGAGCGCAAAGTGCTATTAGTTCAGTAGCGCACACGTGAGGAGCACGTGGTGCGCTTGGCGCTGAGCGCCATTCCATGAGTGCAAAGCGCTATTCCAAGAGTGCAGAGCATTAACTGTTAAGTGGCGCACACGTGAGGAGCACGTGGTGCTCTCGACGCTGAGCGTCATTCCATGAGCGCAAAGCGCTGGTCTAAGAGCGCAGAGCGCTAATTTATGAGCGCAAAGCGCTATCTGATCAACTTTATGATCTGAGAAATAAATTCTTGTTTATCAGAGACTTTGTCTCAAGGTTTCAAGAACAAAATTCTTATTTTGTAGAAGATGTTTCAATCACTTATATCGATGAAAAGCTTTGTATTTATGAACCTGTGATCCTTAAGAGAATTGAATTATTCTCCCCCCCTCCCCCCCTCTTTATAATGAGATGTTCATGATCTCTTTGTATAAAAGACCTTTGTCTTGTAGATCCATGATCTGTGAGAAGAATTATGTTCCTCTTTTTATTTTATGATGAGATCTTTTGGTCTCTTTGTGAAAGACCTTGGTCTTGTAGATCTATGATCTTTAAAGAAGTAAATTCTTCTTTTTAATTATGAGATGATTTCATCTCTCTGTTCATTTTTTTACCTTGAAGAAACTCTTCTTTTTCTGAGAGCTTCGCTCTTCTTTCTGAGATCTCTCAAAGCTTATGGGGGGTTCCTTTCTTTATTTCTGTATATGTTTCTGTCTTTCCTTTTTTCTCCCAAGACTTGAAGTTTAGGGGCCTTTTTATAGGGCAAGCTGATTTGTTCAATCAGTTAAGGAGATCTTTTCTCTAATTGATTTGGGGATTCCCCCACCGTTGGATCTTTGATCTAAGGGCTCTGATTTACAGAAGGCAATTTTATTTTTTTAATAAGATTTGGAAATCTTTTCATACAGGATTTATTCTGTATTTTGGTGATTTTTAATCACCATTGGATCATTGATCCAACGGTGCTCTGATTTACAGAGCACAATCTTATTGTTTGGAAAGATTTTGAGAAATTTTTCCTTAACAGAATTTAATTCTGATTAATTAATGATTTATCATTATTATTGGATCTTTGATCTGACGGTGGGGGGGTTTTAGTTCCAGCGCTAGCGCAGCCGTGCTTTGCACGTGGTGCGCTGCTTAGAGGGCAGCGCACTTAGCGCTAGTGCACCCGTGCTTTGCACGTGGTGCGCTGCTTAGGGCGCAGCACACTTGGCGCTGCCTCTGAAGTGTTGCTTCATTTCAAAATTTGAATTTTAAACAGAGATTTGCTTTGATTGGGGGAAACAGTGCCTACTTGTGCCCTTGTTTTCGATACCTATGTGAAGATACTCGCCGCCTTCTTTATGTGACTCGTCGGCTATGACTATTGTTTTCGCAGGTAAATGTTTGTTGTAGGCGTTCAACAATCACTGTATATTGTAAAGTGGGAAAAATTGAGAAGAAGAGAGAATCCACTTTAGATGTGCTAGGAATTGTAATTCAAGCCGAGAGTGGATTTATGTGAACAACGGTCTGATGGAAAACAACATTCACCTTTGATCAAAGAGCAAGTTTTGTTAGGTTAGCCTAGCACCTCATGAAGAGTTTGGAAGCATCACATGAACCAAAGAATGAATTTTTAGGGTGCTAAGTTAACGAACATAGAATTGTTCCTAGAAAAATTAGGGTTTCAAAATTTTCACATCATCATATGAAAGAAAAGCTGGGGTTTAGAGAGTACAACCTTTGTAGCTCCCTACGCTAGACTTCTCGGCTACTTGGGGTTTGAAAAAGCTCCGCTTGAACTCCTCGAGGTCACCGATGATCCACCCGGAGTCCGCTTTGTCCAAGCTTGCAATTTTATCCGATCAAGTGAACGAAATCAAGCTAACACTCCAAACAAGTGGGCTAGAATTGTGTAGAATGGTGTTGTGGTTCTCTATCTCACTTCAAAATCCAATCTTGATGAGTATATTGCTCACTACAAAAAACTAGAGAGCAAAATGAGAGAGGAATAAGAAGATGATGGCAATTTGAGAAGAAGATAAGTTCAACCCCTTGAAAGAAAATAGAAAATATATCAATATATATTTTCCTCTTCTCATATCAAACCATGGTTAGGATATTATTGAATTTGAGTTAAAAACACAAAAGGAAAAGTAATCCATGGTCAAATGGTGGGTGAGAATGGTTAGGTCAAGAAGGATGTAGAAACTAGTCATGAATTATCTTTTCCTTTTTCCATTTTGTTTTAACCAAAAATCAAATAATAATCCAAATGAAAACCCATGGTGTGAGTCTTATATTGCCACCATTTTCTTTGTATAAGCAACCATGAAGGATGTATGTATGTATGTATGTGTATATGTACATCCATATGTGCATGAATCAAAAAGAAGGCGTACATGCATGCATACATCCATCAAACTCAAGAAAGGATTTCAAGTGAGAAACTAATGGTTAATTAATAAATCAATACTTGATTTATCAATCCGGTCATATCACATATGACCCCACCAAAAGCAAGCCGTCCGATCAATATACGGTATCCCATACGCGCATTTTAATCGGGTCCATGCGCATATCGCATACGCGCATCACAACGTTTCGCCTGGACTAGAAAACTCCATTGTGGGACTCTGAGACTCGTCAATACGCCGGCAGTGTGTGTTGATCATATCAAGCACTCCCAAGCCGCAAGCGGTCAGCTAAACGTAACGGCCACCCGGGTATTGAGCGATCAGAAGAGAACAAGCGAACCTGCTACAACTCCCGTCGAGCCAATCGGCAACACTTCCCGTACAGTCCGGTCTCCTCGTCTGATATGTCGCATATCAAGTCTAGGGGTGGTAAACGCCAGACCCCAATAACTGATAAGTCGTGCCGATGTGAGGCTCATAACGGGTCGAGAAACTACTGGTAACACTTACCAGCAAATCTCTGAATCAGCCATGGCCAGGGACTTCCCTGTTACGGCCAATCGAGCACAGCGCAACATCAACCCCCAATACCGGGAGAGACGAAACCCCTCCTATCGCTCATTGCCTCCATGTGACTCGGGACTGTACCCAAAAACCACCGTTTTGCACGCCCTCATGGACGTGGTAAGGTGGAAATCAAAGCACAGTGGGAATCACACAAGACTCTATGACGATCTCGGATCTACAGACTAAGCTGCACAAGTGTCACCTGAGAACTGCCATCTGACGTGAGGTATAATACCAACTGGGAGTTCTCGGCGAGTCCGTCCAGTGTACCCAGTCTCCACTGAGTACCGGTATACCATCTCTGATGTCAAACACCAATGGATATGGGATCATCCATCGCCCATCTCATGGGTCGAGAAGTGTATACGCTAGTCTACACTGGTATATCGATGCCCCGTCTCGATACACCTACGACCAGGGACCTTGAAGGATGTACTTATGGACTACCATGTCCCCACTAGTATGATCTGCATCATAGTCCAAGTAGTCAAGTACACATCCTAAGGGCTTTACCAACATGTAACTATAAGACAGTTTAAAGAGACTAGTATACATGTTAAGATAAAGAGCAACCAGATAGCATACTATCATATCGAGCAAGAAAGTCATCTCTATATATGTCCAAGCATCCAATATAATATACATCATCTGTTAGTTGTATGTATGCCTTAGAGGCCAGTATTGTACAGATGATGTATATTATATTGGATGCTTGGACATATATAGAGATGACTTTCTTGCTCGATATGATAGTATGCTATCTGGTTACTCTTTATCTTAACATGTATACTAGTCTCTTTATACTGTCTTATAGTTACATGTTGGTAAAGCCCTTAGGATGTGTACTTGACTGCCTGGACTATGATGCAGATCATACTAGTGGGGACATGGTAGTCCATAAGTACATCCTTCAAGGTCCCTAGTCGTGGGTATATCGAGACGGGGCATCGATATACCAGTGTAGACTAGCATATACGCTTCTCGACCCATGAGATGGGCGATGGATGATCCCATGTCCATTGGTGTTTGACATCAGAGATGGTATACGGGTGCTCAGTGGAGACTGGGTACACTGGACGGACTCACCGAGAACTCCCAGATGGTATTATACCTCACGTCAGATGGCAGTTCTCAGGTGACACTTGTACAGGTTAGTCTGTAGACCCGAGATCGTCATAGAGTCTTGTGTGATTCCCACTGTGCTTTGATCTCCACCTTACCACGTCCATGAGGGCGTGCAAAACGGTGGTCTTTGGGTACAGTCCCGAGTCACATGGAGGCAATGAGCGATAGGAGGGGTTTCGTCTCTCCCGGTATTGGGAGTTGATGTTGCGCTGTGCTCGATTGGCCGTAACAGGGAAGTCCCTGGCCAGGGCTGATCAGAGATTTGCTGGTAAGTGTTACCAGTAGTTTCTCGACCCGTTATGAGCCTCACATCGGCACGACTTATCGGTTATTGGGGTCTGACGTATACCACCCCTAGACTTGATATGCGACGTATCAGACGAACAGACCGGACTGTACGGTAAGTGTTACTGGTTGGATTCACAGGAGTGTGAGCGGGCTAGCTCGTCGATCTTCTGATCGCTCAATACCCGGATGGCCGTTACGTTTAGCAGACCGCTTGCGGCTTGTGGGTGCTTGATATGATCATCATCTGCTACCGGCGTATTGACGAGTCTTTAGAGTCCTACACAGAGGTTTCCTGGCTCAAGCGAAACGAAATAGGAGCGCATATGAGATATGTGCAGGACCGAGAATAATGCGTGTATGTGATACCGCATTTCATTCTCGCGATATATGTTTCGATTGGTTATATTCGATATGACCTAGTTATCGAATCATTGATTCGATAAATCGATACATTGCATTCTAGTCGGTTATGTGCGACATGACCGGATCATTGAATCAAATGTTGATTTAATGATTTAATGTATAATTATATATTTGATATATTGCATTGCATTAACTAGTATTGGTTCACTTTATATGGATTCTCACTTGATGTGCAAATTGTATATGTGATATACTTTTGTGCACATGTTTGTATCATGTTTGATGATGCATGCTCATTTGGTTAAGTGTATAGAATTAAACTTAGGTTAAGAAAGTGATTAGGGTTTTTATTTATCCATTCTTTTATTTATTCATTTTTGGAAAAAGAATGGGATAAGAATACAAAATGGTTGCTTTCATTCTTGAACATTGTTGAAGCTTCATGAAGCTTTGACTTTGTGACCATTTTGTCTTCACACTAAACCCTAACCATTCTTCTAACCTTAGTTAATTCTCTACACTTAACTATGGTTCACATTATGATAAGTATTGATTTATTTTTTTTTATTTTATCTCAACACTTATCATATTCTTTCTTCTTCTTCATCTTCATCTTCAAGAAAAAAGCTTGATGCCATCAATGGCAACTTGAGCTAAAGTGAGAGAAATCCAATTCTAAAGTGAACCCACCTCCTATTTCTTCACCCTCTACCTCTTGCCAAGTTGTTTTGGGTGTTTTCTTCATAAGTTTCACAACTTTGTGAAGTCGGAGCTTGTACTTGTGATGCCTCGACGTAGATCGTCTTTGACACGAAGCCGATGACCTAGCTCGCCCGTTTCTCCGATGAAGCCGACGATTGAGTTCGGGATTCATGATGGACAGCGAGAGGACACCCACGTGGAGCTAAGGAAGTGGAAAACCGGATCTACAAAGGTTGTAGCATCTTACTTTTAGTTAAGTAGTTAACTAGTTTACCGTTTCGCCTAGAAATCTAGCCGACGATCCGTATTAGGGTTTCTCGGCACCCATAAAATTTTAAATTGGCATGATCGATGCCTTGTGAGACCTCTATAGTGTGCCTAGGAACCCTACAGTGGTATCAGAGCCAAGCTAGAGCCTTAGGCGAAGTCTAGACGGAGTTTGAAATCCGAACGAACCCGAAACCCTAACACAAACTTGCTCTCTGGAAATTTTCTAAAAACTGGGATTTTTCCAGATTAAAAATATGCAGAAAAACCAGCAGGAATATCTAAGAGTTACTGTGAAATTCGACAGCACAATTCAACTAAGTCGCCGCGGTTCCGCGGCATGAGCATGGCTCATGCGGCGGTTCCGCGGCCGTACGGCCTCATTATATAATTTCGTTTGCACAGTAATTCTTAGTCCCAAGTTCTGGTTTTCCTGGGAATTTTTAATAATTTTTCAAGAGTTGAATTTTCTGGGTTGTTTTGGGGATTCGAATGTTCGATCGGATTATCAAATTTTGTCTGTGTGGCTTTCCGGATAAATTTTAGAATATGTTAAAAAGTTCGACCGAATATAAATATCCAATTTTTCCCTTATCGGGAAATTTCCAAGTGTTGGATTTTTCCGTAGTTTAACGACGTTCTAAGTAGTGCAAGTAACGCGATGGACCCTCTAGAAGACAACAAACCTTAACTCGATTATGTGACCGTCTTGAACTGCCCTTTGAACCTTCGGGTTTGGGGCAGTACGGCGTGCCACATGTGAGGCGTTGGCTTGACCCTTCTACGGCTGGACCGTTGGTACTGAGGCACGAACTGAATGTTGTTAGACTTATTTCATGTGTTGAGCTGTATCGGGAAAACTTGGGTATTCGACTGTTCGATCGGAAAGTTTAACATTTTCTGTTTATCTGGAATGTGATACAATAATTGGAATTCACAAACAGTTATGAGATAACTGAATGAATGTTATAAATCTAGCAATTTAGTCCCACATGATATTGAAAAGAGTTTTCGATAATGAGACTGAAATGCGGGATTTATATATGTTAGGCATGTGATGTCTAAGTATTTCATTTGATTAGGCATGCGATGTCTAAAGAAGTTGCGGATTCCAACTGTTGTAGTTTTACACTTTCTTTTCTGTGACCGTAAGTGTAGTATGTTCATATCGCCGGTTTCGTTGCTATACGTCAACGAAAATTGGGGTATGCATACTTACTTACGTTGATGACATGTGATATTATGTGTTGCTGGATATGTTATATTGGATCGTCGTGTTTGAATAGCCGGGGTTTTTTTATGTGAGATGGGTGTTTTTCATTTTCATTCATGTAAAAACTTGTATGTAATATTCTTCTTATTTGGGGCACTTCCAGGTTGCGGAAGTTGTCACCCTTTGTATATTATTTACTTTTCTGCACTAGGATAGACCCAAGGAGGGGAGCACAAGTAACCGGGTTCTGGGGTCCAGTGGGAGACCAACTCGAGGAGTCGAGTCCGGGTCTCCTAACCCTAGAATTGGTAGGGTTGCTTGCCGCTCTCGTAGGGGTCTAGGGGTGTGGGATTGGCTATTCATCACGACCGTGGAATCCGTGTTTTATACTGGCTCGTATTGAAAACACGGACGTCCTAGTATATCCAATGTTTCATATGTTTCTTCTGCTGCGATATCTGTGATGTGATCATGTGATGTTCTGTGATAGATTCAGTATGTAGTATATATGATATATTATATAGACGTTACTTATGTTTTGCACCCGCACTAACCCTGCCCTGCTCTGTCGTTAGTTACCTAACCTAACGGTGCACGAGGGGACATCGAGGCGAATGCGGATGGCATAAGTGTACGTCATATCTATCTGTGATGTTTAGGTATTTAAATGATGGGACTTCATTAATGTGATTAATGAAAGAAAAGAAACCTAAGATGTTGTAGAATCAAATTTTAAATAAAACAGGTAGCTACAGTTCTTGCTTTGCACAGCGATATATATGATATATCCCACACCTTATTCGATGAGGAAAGGACCGAGATCCCTTCACCGGGAGTGACTCCTTTAGCGATAACTGGCAGATGCTACACACTCGGTTTGCTTTTGATTGTTTTTGAGTTTTGCTTTGCACAGTGATATATATGATATATCCCGCACCTCATTCGACGAGGAAAGGGCCGACGATCCCTTCACAGGGAGTGACCCCTTTAGCAAAACTAGAAAAGCCTCAAAATCACTCCATTTTCAAAACTTCATTTGATTCTACAACGATATCAAGTTCATTACGCAATAGGTTTTCAGAAAAACCTGTCGTAGCCCTCCGTCATTTCAGATAAGTACTAGTTAGTATTCGTGCTGCGGTTGTTTGGCATGCGTCAAGGCGTAGTGTACGGTAGCTAAGTAGTGCTTATCTGCTAGCATACGATGCGATTGGATTAGGGTATTCGCACGGCGTTGTTTGGCATGCGTCAAGGGTCATGCGGGTGGGTTTAATTCAATCAAGAAATGTACGGGTTGAACTTGACTAGCGGACTATGGGTTGTTTGGCATGCGTCAAGGTCATAGCACGCTAGGGGCAAAATATTATCGGGAATTTCAAGTGTTGAAATTTGCAATGAGATTGCATACCTTCTATGAGATAGTTGGATCCCGATACCCACTGCGAGTAAGAGTTACTCCTGGGAGAGTTTTACACATTACAATTAGCCGATCAAGTAGGTGTCTAGAAAGGTGTTAACGAGGTTACGCCTCTGGGAAAACGAGGTTTACATTAATTAGGTTCGTGCGAAAGCACGGGGGACCTCCCTCAAAGTACCGACACTGGCCTGGCTGAAAGATTGGCGAACTTGTAGTGTGTAATTAATCCCGGCTAGTCTTTCCTTTTAGGGTTTGAAGGAAGATTTGATAAAAACAGTGGGAGCCATCCTGATTAGATAAGATAATAACCGATCTGATCTTGCACGAGCTTACGCTAAAGTGTTTTCTTCTCTCTCTCTCCAGGTAGCGACCATTTCATGCCCTAATAAAGATAATAATATGGATGTATTGACCGAACCCGCATGTTATACTGTGCTGGGGAACGTTGGTTCCGTTCCTTCTTATAAGAGTTATAGGAATGAACAGGAAATAGGGGAATACCAGGATTCCCATGCCACCCGAATGAAGAAAGTACATGTTGATGCATTTTCTTCGGGTGTGTTCGTTACAGAGAACTGTTTCTCCATTTGCTCCACGTCCTGGGTATTAGATACCGGGTCAGGATCCCATATATGTAATCAGTTACATGGGCTTAGGAAAGGTAGAGAACTTGGAGAAGGTGATAAAGACATTAGAGTTGGAAATGGTGCAATTGTTGCAGCTAAGACTGTCGGGGAATATCACCTTGTGTTACTAACTGGTAATACATTGGTTCTGAACGAATGCTATTACATGCCGAACCTGATATGCAACATTATATCAGTTTCTTTATTAAGTAAAGAGGGATATAATTTTGTATTACAGGACAATGTTATGAACATTTTCCGTAACCAAAAGTTGGTTGGATCAGGCACGTTGTGCAATGGCATTTATGTTCTAAATCAATCAACAGTTCTGAGCATAACTAACACACACAAGAGGAAAAGTTCTGAAATGAACGAATCCTTCTTGTGGCATTGTAGACTGGGTCACATCAATGCGACACGACTGGCTAAGTTGCATAAGGATGGATATTTAAATCCGTTTGAATTTTCATCCAATGACACTTGCCAGTCATATCTCAAAGGCAAGATGACCAAAGCTCCGTTTACGGGACACGGAGAAAGAGTTACCGAACTCTTGGGACTGATACATAGTGATGTATGCGGTCCCATGTCTACACATGGCAGGGATGGTTCTTCGTACTTCATTACATTCACTGACGATCTCTCTAGATTCGGATATGTGTTCCTGATGAAACACAAATTAGAAGCTTTTGAGAAATTTAGAGAATATAAACAAGAAGTCGAGAACCAAACCGGAAAAAGTATTAAAATCCTACGATCTGATCGAGGAGGGGAATACTTGAGCAATGAATTCCTGGACTTCCTAAAAGAGAATGGGATTCTCTCTCAGCTGACTCCTCCATATACACCACAGCACAACGGTGTATCTGAACGGAGAAACCGCACCCTATTAGATATGGTGCGCTCAATGATGAGTACAGCTGAGTTACCTATTTCCTTCTGGGGATATGCGCTTGAGACAGCCATGGACCTATTGAATAGAGTTCCTACCAAATCAGTGCCTACCACTCCATATGAGATATGGAAAGGGAAGAGACCACATCTTAATTATATTAAGATATGGGGTTGTCCAGCCTATGTCAAAAGACAAAATCCGGACAAACTCGAGGCAAGATCTGTCTTATGTAAGTTTGTAGGATATCCCAAAAATTTACAAGGGTATATCTTCTACCACCCCGAGGAACAAAAGGTGTTTGTTTCTCGACATGCCACTTTCTTAGAAAAAAGTTTTCTTATGAAACAGATAAGTGGCATTGAGGTAGAACTGGAAGAGGTTCCAGCGACACAGACTACAACAGAAGATTTGGTTGAACCAGAGGATTCCGTAGTTCCCGATGAACCCCAGCCACTCCGCCGATCTAGTAGGGTTCCTCGCCAACCTGAGAGATACTACGGTTTTCTCATGGATGGAGGGAGCGAGGATTGCATCATGGAGGATGATGACCCAACTAGCTTCGAGCAGGCCATCACGAGTAGGGACTCAGTGAAATGGCTGGATGCTATGCGGTCCGAGATGGAATCCATGTACACCAACAAAGTATGGACTTTGGAAGTTGCTCCTGAAGGGGTAAAACCCATTGGGAGCAAGTGGATCTTCAAGAAAAAACTTGGTGTAGATGGGAAAGTGGAGACTTTCAAAGCTAGACTTGTAGCAAAGGGTTTTCGTCAAAGACCAGGTGTGGACTATGACGAGACCTTTTCTCCAGTGGCTATGCTTAAATCCATCCGGATCATGCTTGCCATCGCTGTATATCATGATTACGAAATCTGGCAAATGGATGTTAAGACCGCCTTTCTAAACGGTGATTTAGAAGAGTGCGTGTACATGACTCAGCCAGAGGGCTTCGTAGACAGTGGGAGCAGCGGGAAGGTGTGCAAGCTGCTTAAATCCATTTATGGATTAAAGCAAGCATCGCGGAGTTGGAACATCTGCTTTGACGTCGTTATCAAAGAGTTTGATTTCGTCAAAAACCCAGATGAACCTTGTATCTACAAGAAGGTGGCAGAGAGTAAGGTTGTCTTCCTCGTATTGTACGTGGACGACATACTCTTGATAGGAAATGATATTCCTATGCTGCAATCGGTCAAGCTCTTCTTATCACAAAGATTCTCAATGAAAGATCTTGGTGATGCCTCCTGCATACTGGGAATTAGGATCTATAGAGATAGATCCAAACGGATTTTGGGATTGTCCCAATCCAGGTACATTGACACCATACTAAAGAGGTTTAGTATGGAAGAGTCCAAGCGTGGGAACTTGCCCACGATCTCTGGAGTCACTCTCTCCAAAGAGATGTCTCCCAAGACTGATTTGGAGAGAGCTCGCATGCAAGAGATACCCTATGCTTCGGCAGTAGGCTCTATCATGTATGCGATGCTATGTACCAGACCCGATGTAGCATACTCACTAAGTGTAGTGAGCAGATATCAAGCTGATCCTGGAGAGAGTCACTGGACAGCTGTGAAGAGCATTCTCAAGTACTTACGAAGGACTAGAGATATGCTCTTGGTGTATGGTAACGGAGAGCTCCAAGTGGAGTCCTTTACCGATTCGAGCTTCCAGAGTGATAAGGACAACTCTAAGTCGCAGTCGGGCTTTGTCTTTACCCTTTACGGAGGGGCGGTTAGCTGGAAGAGTTCCAAGCAGGAAACCGTGGCAGACTTGACGATGGAGGCTGAATACATCGCTGCCAACGATGCTGCCAAAGAGGCTGTCTGGATCAAGAAGTTCATTACTGAACTTGGAGTGGTTCCATCCATTGAGCATCCAATACCGTTGTATTGCGATAACAATGGAGCGGTGGCTTTGGCCAAGGAACCCAGGTCCCATCAGCGATCCAGGCATATTCTGAGGCGGTATCACCTGATCCGGGAGATAGTTGATCGCCGGGAGATCGAGGTCAGGAGGGTTGACACGAAGAACAACACGGCGGATCTACTCACGAAGGCCATTCCCCAAATACAGTTTGAGAGACTCTTCGGGATGCTCGGTATGCGATACTACAGCAGCTGGCCCTAGTGCAAGTGGGAGATTGTTAGTTGTATGTATGCCCTAGAGGCCAGTATTGTACAGATGATGTATATTATATTGGATACTTGGACATATATAGAGATGACTTTCTTGCTCGATATGATAGTATGCTATCTGGTTACTCTTTATCTTAACATGTATACTAGTCTCTTTATACTGTCTTATAGTTACATGTTGGTAAAGCCCTTAGGATGTGTACTTGACTGCCTGGACTATGATGCAGATCATACTAGTGGGGACATGGTAGTCCATAAGTACATCCTTCAAGGTCCCTAGTCATGGGTATATCGAGACGGGGCATCGATATACCAGTGTAGACTAGCATATACGCTTCTCGACCCATGAGATGGGCGATGGATGATCCCATGTCCATTGGTGTTTGACATCAGAGATGGTATACGGGTGCTCAGTGGAGACTGGGTACACTGGACGGACTCGCCGAGAACTCCCAGATGGTATTATACCTCACGTCAGATGGCATTTCTCAGGTGACACTTGTACAGGTTAGTCTGTAGACCCGAGATCGTCATAGAGTCTTGTGTGATTCCCACTGTGCTTTGATCTCCACCTTACCACGTCCATGAGGGCGTGCAAAACGGTGGTCTTTGGGTACAGTCCCGAGTCACATGGAGGCAATGAGCGATAGGAGGGGTTTCGTCTCTCCCGGTATTGGGAGTTGATGTTGCGCTGTGCTCGATTGGCCGTAACAGGGAAGTCCCTGGCCAGGGCTGATCAGAGATTTGCTGGTAAGTGTTACCAGTAGTTTCTCGACCCGTTATGAGCCTCACATCGGCACGACTTATCGGTTATTGGGGTCTGACGTATACCACCCCTAGACTTGATATGCGACGTATCAGACGAACAGACCGGACTGTACGGTAAGTGTTACTGGTTGGATTCACAGGAGTGTGAGCGGGCTAGCTCGTCGATCTTCTGATCGCTCAATACCCGGATGGCCGTTACGTTTATTAGACCGCTTGCGGCTTGTGGGTGCTTGATATGATCATCATCTGCTACCGGCGTATTGACGAGTCTTTAGAGTCCTACACAGAGGTTTCCTGGCTCAAGCGAAACGAAATAGGAGCGCATATGAGATATGTGCAGGACCGAGAATAATGCGTGTATGTGATACCGCATTTCATTCTCGCGATATATGTTTCGATTGGTTATATTCGATATGACCTAGTTATCGAATCATTGATTCGATAAATCGATACATTGCATTCTAGTCGGTTATGTGCGACATGACCGGATCATTGAATCAAATGTTGATTTAATGATTTAATGTATAATTATATATTTGATATATTGCATTGCATTAACTAGTATTGGTTCACTTTATATGGATTCTCACTTGATGTGCAAATTGTATATGTGATATAATTTTGTGCACATGTTTGTATCATGTTTGATGATGCATGCTCATTTGGTTAAGTGTATAGAATTAAACTTAGGTTAAGAAAGTGATTAGGGTTTTTATTTATCCATTCTTTTATTTATTCATTTTTGGAAAAAGAATGGGATAAGAATACAAAATGGTTGCTTTCATTCTTGAACATTGTTGAAGCTTCATGAAGCTTTGACTTTGTGACCATTTTGTCTTCACACTAAACCCTAACCATTCTTCTAACCTTAGTTAATTCTCTACACTTAACTATGGTTCACATTATGATAAGTATTGATTTATTTTTTTTTTATTTTATCTCAACACTTATCATATTCTTTCTTCTTCTTCATCTTCATCTTCAAGAAAAAAGCTTGATGCCATCAATGGCAACTTGAGCTAAAGTGAGAGAAATCCAATTCTAAAGTGAACCCACCTCCTATTTCTTCACCCTCTACCTCTTGCCAAGTTGTTTTGGGTGTTTTCTTCACAAGTTTCACAACTTTATGAAGTCGGAGCTTGTACTTGTGATGCCTCGACGTAGATCGTCTTTGACATGAAGCCGACGACCTAGCTCGCCCGTTTCTCCGATGAAGCCGACGATTGAGTTCGGGATTCATGATGGACAGCGAGAGGACACCCACGTGGAGCTAAGGAAGTGGAAAACCGGATCTACAAAGGTTGTAGCATCTTACTTCTAGTTAAGTAGTTAACTAGTTTACCGTTTCGCCTAGAAATCTAGCCGACGATCCGTATTAGGGTTTCTCGGCACCCATAAAATTTTAAATTGGCATGATCGATGCCTTGTGAGACCTCTATAGTGTGCCTAGGAACCCTACATCATCTGTACAATACTTGCCTCTAGGGCATACATACAACTAATAATCTCCCACTTGCACTAGGGCCAGCTGCTGTAGTATCGCATACCGAGCATCCCGAAGAGTCTCTCAAACTGTATCTGGGGAATGGCCTTCGTGAGTGGATCCGCCGTGTTGTTCTTCGTGTCAACCCTCCTGACCTCGATCTCCCGGCGATCAACTATCTCCCGGATCAGGTGATACCGCCTCAGAATATGCCTGGATCGCTGATGGGATCTGGGTTCCTTGGCCAAAACCACCGCTCCATTGTTATCGCAATACAAAGGTATTGGATGCTCAATGGATGGAACTACTCCAAGTTCAGTAATGAACTTCTTGATCCAGACAGCCTTTTTAGCAGCATCGTTG
Source organism: Agapanthus africanus (assembly GCA_030015575.1). Taxonomy (NCBI): domain Eukaryota; kingdom Viridiplantae; phylum Streptophyta; class Magnoliopsida; order Asparagales; family Amaryllidaceae; genus Agapanthus; species Agapanthus africanus. The sequence continues at coordinate 819,799,962 of CM057338.1, read as the reverse complement.
GCAGCGATGTATTCAGCCTCCATCGTCGAGTCTGCCACGGTTTCCTGCTTGGAACTCTTCCAGCTAACCGCCTCTCCGTAAAGGGTAAAGACAAATCCCGACTGCGACTTAGAGTCGTCCTTATCACTCTGGAAGCTTGAATCGGTAAAGGACTCTACTTGGAGTTCTCCGTTACCATACACCAAGAGCATCTCTTTAGTCCTTCGTAAGTACTTGAGAATGCTCTTCACAGCTGTCCAGTGACTCTCTCCAGGATCAGCTTGATACATGCTCACTACAATTAGTGAGTATGCTACATTGGGTCTGGTACATAGCATCGCGTACATGATAGAGCCTACAGCCGAAGCATAGGGTATCCCTTGCATGCGAGCTCTCTCCAAATCAGTCTTGGGAGACATCTCTTTAGAGAGAGTGACTCCAGAGATCGTGGGTAAGTTCCCACGCTTGGATTCTTCCATACTAAACCTCTTTAGTATGGTGTCAATGTACCTGGATTGGGACAATCCCAATATCCGTTTGGATCTATCTCTATATATCCTGATTCCCAATATGCAGGAGGCATCACCAAGATCTTTCATTGAGAATCTTTGTGATAAGAAGAGCTTGACCGATTGCAGCATAGGAATATCATTTCCTATCAAGAGTATGCCGTCCACGTACAATACGAGGAAGACAACCTTACTCTCTGTCACCTTCTTGTAGATACAAGGTTCATCTGGGTTTTTGACGAAATCAAACTCTTTGATAACGACGTCAAAGCAGATGTTCCAACTCCGCGATGCTTGCTTTAATCCATAAATGGATTTAAGCAGCTTGCACACCTTCCCGCTGCTCCCACTGTCTACGAAGCCCTCTGGCTGAGTCATGTACACGCACTTTTCTAAATCACCATTTAGAAAGGCGGTCTTAACATCCATTTGCCAGATTTCATAGTCATGATATGCAGCGATGGCAAGCATGATCCGGATGGATTTAAGCATAGCCACTGGAGAAAAGGTTTCGTCATAATCCACACCTGGTCTTTGACGAAAACCCTTTGCAACAAGTCTAGCTTTGAAAGTCTCCACTTTCCCATCTACACCAAGTTTTTTCTTGAAGATCCACTTGCTCCCAATGGGTTTTACCCCTTCAGGAGCAACTTCCAAAGTCCATACTTTGTTGGTGTACATGGATTCCATCTCGGACCGCATTGCATCCAGCCATTTCACTGAGTCCCTACTCGTGATGGCCTGCTCGAAGCTAGTTGGGTCATCATCCTCCATGATGCAATCCTCGCTTCCACCGTCAATGAGAAAACCGTAGTATCTCTCAGGTGGACGAGAAACCCTACTAGATCGGCGAAAAGGCTGGGGTTCGTCGGGTACTACTGAATCCTCTGCTTCTACTAAATCATCAGTTGTAGTTTGTGGTACTGGAAGCTCTTCCAGCTCTACCTCTTTGCCACTAATTTCTTTTGCAAGAAATTCCCTTTCCAAAAAGGTGGCATGTTGAGCAACAAACACTCTTTGTTCCTCAGCTTGGTAGAAAAAATATCCTTGAGAATTCTTTGGATATCCCACAAACTTGCAAAGAACTGATCGTGTCTTGAGTTTGTCCGGATTTTGCTTTTTGACATAGGCCGGACAACCCCATATCTTAATTGTTTAAAATATGGTCTCTTCCCACTCCATATCTCATATGGTGTGGTAGGTACAGATTTAGACGGAACCAGATTCAATAGGTATATGGTTGTCTCAAGCGCATACCCCTAAAAGGAAATAGGTAACTCAGCATTGCTCATCATTGAGCGCACCATATCTAATAGGGTGCGATTCCTTCGTTCTGATACACCGTTGTGCTGTGGTGTATAAGGAGGAGTAAGCTGAGAGAGAATCCCATTCTCTTTTAGATAATCTAGGAATTCAATGCTTAAGTATTCACCTCCTCGATCAGATCGAAGAATCTTAATACTTTTGCCCGTTTGGTTCTCTACTTCGTGCTTATATTCTCTGAATTTCTCAAAAGCTTCAGATTTGTGTTTCAACAGAAACGCATGCCCGTATCTAGCGAGATCGTCAGTGAATGTAATGAAGTAGGAAGAACCGTTTCTGGCGTGTGTAGACATAGGACCGCATACATCACTATGTACCAGTCCTAAGAGTTCAGTAACTCTTTCTCCGTGTCCACTAAACGGAGTTTTGGTCATCTTTCCTTTGAGACATGAATGGCAAGTGTCATAAGATGATAATTCGAATGAATTCAAATATCCATTCTTATGTAACTTAGCCAGCCGTGTCTCATTGATATGGCCAAGTCTACAGTGCCACAAGAAAGATTCGTTCATTTCTGAGCTTTTCCTCTTGTGTGTGTTTTGTATATTGAGAACTGTATTTTGATTGAGAATGAATATGCCATTATGTAACGAGCCTGATGCAATCAACTTTTGATCTAGGAATATGTTCATAACATTATCCTTCACTACAAAATTATATCCTTCTTTACTTAATAAAGAAACTGATATAATGTTGCACATCATGTTCGGTATATAATAGCATTCATTCAGAACTAGTGTATCACCACTTGGTAATACCAGGTGATATTTGCCAACTGCTTTGGCTGCAACATTTGCCCCATTCCCTACATGAACGGAATGATCACCTTTTCCCAGTTCTCTACCTTTCTGTAGCCCATGTAACTGCTTACATATGTGGGATCCTGATCCGGTATCTAATACCCAGGACGTAGGGTGAACTGAAAAACAGTTCTCAATAACAAACACACCCGAAGAAGGTGCATCAACATGCATGTTCTTCGTTTGGGCGGCGTGAGAATCCAAATATTCTCCTGTTTCCTGTTCAGTCTTATAACACTTATAAGATAGAACAGGTCCAACATTCCCCTGCACAGTATAACATGCGGGTTCGGTCAATACATCCATATTATTATCTTGATTAGGGCATGACATGGTCGCTACCTGGAGAGAGAGAGAAGAAAACACTTTAGCGTATGCTCTTGCAAGATCAGATTGGTTATTATCTTATCTAATCAGGATGGCTCCCACTGGTTTTTATCAAATCTTCCTTCAAACCCTAAAAGGAAAGACTAGCCGGGATTAATTACACCCTACAACTTCGTCGATCTTTCAGCCAGGCCAGTGTCGGTACTTTGAGGGAGGTTCCCCGTGCTTTCGCACGGACCTAATTAAAGTAAACCTCGTTTTCCCAGAGGCGTAACCCCGTTGACACCTTTCTAGACACCTACTTGATCGGCTAATTGTCCTGTGTAAAACTCTTCCAGGAGTAACAATTACTCACAGTGGGTATCGGGATCCAACTATCTCATAGAAGGTATGCAATCTCATTGCAAATTTCAACACTTGAAATTCCCGATAATGCTTTTGCCCCTAGCGATCTATGACCTTGACTAAGTCAACAAACCATAAATCGCAAGTCAAGTTCAACCCGTACATTTCTCGATTGAATTAAACCCACCCGTACGACCCTTGACTGAGTCAACAAGGCCGTGCGAATGCCCTAATCCAATCACATCTCATGTTGTAACAGATAAACATTATTTAGCTACCGTACACTACGCCTTGACTAAGTCAAAAAAACATAGCACGAATACTAAATAATATCTATCTGAAATGACAAAGGGCTACGCAGGTTTTTTCAGAAAAACCATGAGCGTAATGAACTTGATATCGTTGTAGAATCTAGTGAATTTTGAATGGAGTGATTTTGAGGCTTTTATTAGTTTTGCTAAAGAGGTCACTCCCGGTGAAGGGATCTCGGCTCTTTCCTCATCGAATAAGGTGCGGGATATATCATATATATCACTGTGCAAAGCAAAACTCCAAAAGCAGTCAAAAGTCAAACCGAGTGTTGTAGCATCTGCCAGTTTTGCTAAAGAGGTCACTCCCGGTGAAGGGATCTCGGCTCTTTCCTCATCGAATAAGGTGTAGGGTATATCATATATACCGCTATGCATAGCAAAACTGTAGCTACCCTTTTATTTTAAAATTTGATTCTACAACATCTTTTAGGTTTCTTTTCTTTCATTAATCACATTAATGAAGTCCCATCATTTAAGTCACCTAAACATCACAGATAAATACAACGTACACTTATGCCATCCGCATTCGCCTCGATGTCCCCTCGTGCACCGTTAGGTTAGGTAACTAACGACAGAGCAGGGCATGGCTAGTGCGGGTGTAAAACATAAGTAACGTCTATATAATATATCATATATACTATATAAAGTATCTATCACAGCACATCACATGATCACATCACAGATATCGCAGCAGAAATATAGATATAATGTGGGATATACTAGGACGCCCGTATTTAGTATCTAGCCAACAATAGAAAATACGGATTCCACAGTCGCGATGAATAGCCAAGCCCACACCCTGGACCCCTACGAGAGCGGCAAGCGACCCTACCAATTCTGGAGTTTAGGAGACCCGGTCTCGACTCCTCGAGATGGCCTCCCACTGAACCCCAGAACCCGGTCACCTGTGCTCCCCTCCTTGGGTCCATCATAATGCGGAAAAGTAAATAATATACAACACCGGTGGCATCGACCTCAACCCGGAAGTGCCTCAAATAAAAGAATATTACATTACATTTGAATTTACATGAATGAAAATATAAAACTCTCATCTCACATTAAAAAAAACCCGGCTATTCAATCGCGACAATCCTGCACATCATATCTCAGCAACACATAATATCTCATATCATCAACGTAAGTAAGTATGCGTACCCCAATTGTCGTTGATGTATAGCAACGAAACCGGCGATATCGACATACTACACTTACGGTCACAGAAAAGAAAGTGTAAAACTGCAATATCTGGAATCCACATTCTCCTTAGATATCATAAATGCGAAATATCACATACCTCGTATTTCATGTCTTATAATATGAATTCCACACATTGCATCACATTCCAGATAATTAGACAGTATTAAAGTTTTCGAACGAACGATCAAATACCCAAGATTCACTAAAGCTCAACACTTGAGCGGAGTTCAAAAACCGGAGTGTGACACAGTAGTAGCGGTCCAGCTGTAGAAGGGTCAAGCCAACGCCTCACATGTGGCACGCCGTACTGCCCCAAACCCTAAGGTTCAAAGAGCAGTTCAAGACTGTCACATAATCGAGTTAAGGTTTGTTGTCTTCTAGAGGGTCCACCACAAAACTTGCACGTATCTCCGAAATATTTAAACCCCGTGAAAAGTGAGCAAATAACACTCGTTCGAACAATTCGATACTTTCTAATTTACCCGGAAAAGCCACGAAATGAAAATTCTGATCGAATCGACAAGTCCAAAACCAACTCCAGAACAAACAGCACAAAATTCAGATTAAAAATACCCTAAAAAATATACAAGTATAATAAAGAATTACTGTATAAAAATTATGCAGTGATAGATGTAAATGGCCGCGGAACCGCGGCCCAAGCAAGCTTAGGCCGCGTTTCCGCGGCAATATGAACTGTTCACTTTGTCGAATTTTACAGTAATTCTTATATTTACCTGCTGATTTTTTTACATATTTTTAATTCTGAAAAACAGCAGTTTTGAAAAAATGACCAGAGAGTGCCAAAAAAATTCGTATTTCGGTTCGATCGGAGTTTTAACTTCGTAAAATAGTCGACTAATGTTCTAGGTCGGCTCTGATACCAATGTTGGGTTAGCCTATCACCTCGTGAAGGGTTTAGAAGCATCACATGAACCAAAGAATGAATTTTTAGGGTGCTAAGTTAACGAACATAGAATCGTTCCTAGAAAAATTAGGGTTTCAAAATTTTCACATCATCATATGAAAGAAAAGCTGGAGTTTAGAGAGTACAACCTTTGTAGCTCCCTACGCTAGACTCCTCAGCTACTTGGGGTTTGAAAAAGCTCCGCTTGAACTCCTCGAGGTCACCGATGATCCACCAGGAGTCCGCTTTGTCCAAGCTTGCAACTTTATCCGATCAAGTGAACGAAATCAAGCTAATACTCCAAACAAGTGGGCTAGACTTGTGTAGAATGGTGTTGTGGTTCTCTTTCTCACTTCAAAATCCAATCTTGATGAGTATATTGCTCACTACAAAAAACTAGAGAGCAAAATGAGAGAGGAAGAAGAAGATGATGGCAATTTGAGAAGAAGATAAGTTCAACCCCTTGAAAGAAAATAGAAAATATATCAATATATATTTTCCTCTTCTCATATCAAACCATGGTTAGGATATTATTGAATTTGAGTTAAAAACACAAAAGGAAAAGTAATCCAAGGTCAAATGGTGGGTGAGAATGGTTAGGTCAAGAAGGATGTAGAAACTAGTCATGAATTATCTTTTCCTTTTTCCATTTTGTTTTAACCAAAAATCAAATAATAATCCAAATGAAAACCCATGGTGTGAGTCTTATATTGCCACCATTTTCTTTGTATAAGCAACCATGAAGGATGTATGTATGTATGTATGTGTATATGTACATCCATATGTGCATGAATCAAAAAGAAGGCATACATGCATGCATACATCCATCAAACTCAAGAAAGGATTTCAAGTGAGAAACTAATGGTTAATTAATAAATCAACACTTGATTTATCAATCCGGTCATATCACATATGACCCCACCAAAAGCAAGCCGCCCGATCAATATACGGTATTCCATATGCGCATTTTAATCGGGTCCATGCGCATATCGCATACGCGCACCACAACGTTTCGCCTGGACTAGAAAACTCTATTGTGGGACTCTGAGACTCGTCAATACGCCGGCAGTGGGTGTTGATCATATCAAGCACCCCCAAGCCGCAAGCGGTCGGCTAAACGTAACGGCCACCCGGGTATTGAGCGATCAGAAGAGAACAAGCGAACCTGCTACAACTCCCGTCGAGCCAATCGGCAACACTTCCCGTACAGTCAGGTCTGCTCGTCTGATATGTCGCATATCAAGTCTAGGGATGGTAAACGTCAGACCCAAATAACTGATAAGTCGTGCCGATGTGAGGCTCATAACGGGTCGAGAAACTACTGGTAACACTTACCAGCAAATCTCTGAATCAGCCCTGGCCAGGGACTTCCCTGTTATGGCCAATCGAGCACAGCGCAACATCAACCCCCAATACCGGAAGAGACGAAACCCCTCCTATCGCTCATTGCCTCCATGTGACTCGGGACTGTACCCAAAAACCACCGTTTTGCATGCCCTCATGGACGTGGTAAGGTGGAAATCAAAGCACAGTGGGAATCACACAAGACTCTATGACGATCTCGGGTCTACAGACTAATCTGCATAAGTGTCACCTGAGAACTGCCATCTGACGTGAGGTATAATACCAATTGGGAGTTCTCGGCGAGTCCGTCCAGTGTACCCAGTCTCCACTGAGCACCTGTATACCATCTCTGATGTCAAACACCAATGGATATGGGATCATCCATCGCCCATCTCATGGGTCGAGAAGTGTATACGCTAGTCTACACTGGTATATCGATGCCCCGTCTCGATACACCTACGGCTAGGGACCTGATTTAAATGATTTAGCGTGCTTGCGCTTTCTAAAAGATAGATAAAAAATATTTGTAACCGCAATCAAGAACGGCGTCGCTTTGCAGCTAGCCGGTGAGTACGGGTCGGTCCACAGGGATGTTGTGACTTTCCGATTCGTTCTTACGAGTTAATTCCGAAAGGTATTCGGACAGATTATTAAATCTAAAAATCTAAATTATCCTAGGGCAATTATCTAGATCTACTCTTGCTAGGGCTAGGTTTAGGGATGGTTTGGAAATGTAATTAAATCTCACCACTTTCAATACCCGAATGAAGATCTGTGAGGAGTTATGGTAATTATCAATAAAGTGGATTAGATCCGTTCGGGAAGGTGTTCCTTCCTCTAGGTTCTTGTCCTTCCTTTAGAGATCCTTACCCTAACCTCCATGGAAAACATCACACCCGGGCCTTTATACTACGGTATCACCGCTACCTCGAGGGATAGAGTGCCGTAGGGAGCGGTATGTGCATGTATGCATGGAGTCCTATTGTAAATGTTTGGTGGGTAAGAAAGTGATGAGAGATCTCATCTCTCAAAATCCTTCCCAAAAGCTAAACCCTAAACAAGTTCCTAGGGCATGAAATTAAATCTACCTAGGGCAAGGAATTGAAAACTACACTAGGGCAAGAAATTAAATTACTTACAGATGCATCCCTCCAATCATCCATGCAGGGTTGTCAGATATGAATTTCTGAATGGAGAAGAAACACCGATGCTCTCCAAAAAGGATTTCTGAATTTTTATTAAAAGGAGGCATGAGAAAATACAAGGCTTTTGGGTTCTATTTATAGGACATAGAAACCCTAGGTTTACAATTGCTCCGCATGTCTAAAATTACAAATATACCCTCAGAAAATCTTTCCATAGCTTTCAAAACAATTTGGTAAAAATTTATTTCCATGAAGCCTTTAAACGGCCGCGGAACCGCGGCATTGGTGCGCTTGGGCCGCGGTTCCGCGGCCCAATAGTGAGTTCTTTTCATGGTTTTTTCTGGGCTTCTTTAGGTTACTCTGGGCTTCTTGGTTCTTTATTCCTCTTATCAATTTGGCTTCTGTATTAATTCCAGATTTTCAGTGAACACTTTGCAATGGATCTTTTAACCGTCTTTCTCTCAAATTTGGATCTTGTGTTGCCTTGTTGGTGGTGAACCGTTCTTCTACTGGGCTTTACTAAGATATTCCTAATTGTTGGTCAAAAGTCCTTCTTTTGTGTCGTCTTTTTTGTTTTTCACTATTTTTGCTCCAAGAACCTGTAACCTGTAACATGTAGCAGATATGGGTCAAAAGCACCTGTTTTTATTCTTAAATGCATAAGAATGGGGGATACAAAATGCAATATTATGTTATAAACAAACACCCCCAAACTTATCTTTTGCTCGTCCTCGAGCAAACTTATTATTTTATTTATTCTCGATAAAAATCTAACCTAGCCACACTTTCGCAGGGAAACGTGATTGCACTGAGCACGTGCAACAAGCCGTTAAACCTCTAGGTGTCCCTAGTAGGAGGAGTGTTGTCTCCTGAGGGTTTTCAGCGGATTACACCCACAAAATCCTATCAATTCGGCTTTTCGACTTTTGTTCTCCAATTAGGTTTTCTAACAAGGAATTCTATTATCGTCAACCCGCAAATTATCCACCCATATTCTTCACACTTTCTCATTATTTAACATAAGATTATATATGTTTTATAGAATTACTCAGCTTTCGGCATTTCTTAAGTTTTCCTTCTAGGGTTCCATCTCCACTTAGGAATTTCTATCAACTCTATTAAAGATACAAGTTCTATTCTTCATTCCTTTCTCTTATCTAAACTCTAATCACATATCCCCACGTGTGTGTAAATGTCACCCCTACACTTGGAAATTCAAATCAAGCAATCGTACTCTCGTCCATTGTCCAAAGCACTTATTAATTTGTGAATTTTTACTTGCATTTCGCTTACACATCCTTCATGCGACCGTTAATACTTCCTGAGGTACCAACAACCGATTACAAGATGCGTTAGCACTTTAAAGCGTACTTCCTAGTCTTGCAACACCCAAGGCTTTTAGCAGTGACTCCCAAACCAATTGGTCTAAGGCACTAGGTGATGAAGCACCCTCGCTAAATATTTTTCTATTTTTACAGCCTTAAGTAATCACAAAAACCAGTGTCCATTTTTTTCTTTATTCACTTTTTTTTTCTTTTTATTTTCATTGCACTAAGGACTTTAGACAAGAGCATTTCAAGGTCTCTTCTACTATTCCAAGTTTCAAGGTTCGTGATTGTGCAAATTGTAGGGTATATATTTTCAGAATCTAGACTTAAGTTAGGAACTATTTTTCAAACTTATACTCTAATAAGAATATCAATACTCTTCTCTCATTTTGAATTAGCCCAAGAAGTGAACCCAACATTTGCCTATTTCTAAATAACCTACAAAGACATATACATTCTACCGTTAAACTCTAAGGAAGGTGTTATTTTTAGGGTTTTTAATTTGCTAAGTCTAAGATCTAGTTTTTCCTAACCAGTTAACCTATTTGTCAAACTCAAGTCAATTAGCCAAAATTGAATACATTAATTTTTATAATTTTTGAAAGTTTTCAATTTTTATGGGTTTTCAAATAAGTATGCAAATGCAAAAATATGTACAAATGAATGCGAAGGAAGAAGACGTACCGAGCATACCCCCAAACTTAAACTTGACAGTGTCCTCACTGTCATGCTACACCAAGAGGGTCAAAATGCCGGCACTCCCCTGTTTATTTATTTATAAATTTTTTTTCATTTTTTAATGTTTTGAAAAAAAATTTAATATTTTTTTATATTTTTATAGAAAAGAAAACAAAAAATATATACATATATACAAAGATTCCCCCAAACTTAAGCTTGGCCTTACACAAGCCAAAGGTTAGCACCAACCATTCAAAAATCTTATCGTGGAAATGGTATAGTTGGTGCAAGAAAATGAGAAGCACGCGAGACCGTGTGGAAAGAAGAATGGTAGAATACGGTCTCGGTGGGGGAGAAGAATGGCGAAAAGAAGAAGGAAGTGGAGTACGATCTTGAGGGTGTAAATTTAGTGAATAAATTAGTGCAATATGTGATGATCGATATGTTATAAGCGATTGCGCTAACCTATCTACTCGTCGAGAAATGGGATCAAATCCCTCAAGATTCGCAAGAAAACATGGGTAAGCCGAACTTGGTATCGGAGATGAAAGCGTAACGGTCATTTGTACGGTCGGGACAATAGGAGAGACGAAAGGGAGTGAATTAGGGATGGTATCTTTCTCACCGTAGTAAACTGTTTCGAACTTGAAAGATTCCATTAATGGTTCGAAACTACTATAATCAACCGAGTCTGCTGGCTCATCTGAAAATGTAAAGGACTCAAACTCGGGCGGTGAGTCATCAACATCGTCCGAAAAAGTGAAACACTCGTAGGTGTTATCGTCTGTGAGACTTGTGTCAGATTCAAAGGAAAAGGTTTCAAGCTCACAGTCTTCAAGCGAGGTCGGAACGATGGGAAGGAGGGAGGGTGATATAACAGTCAAAGGTTCAGGAGGATGAATTGGAAAATCAGACACATCAAACAAAAATGACTCAACCTCAATATTATCCTCAAGACTCTCCTCAATACTATCCTCAATATTCAACTCATCCATGGCATTATCATCAAAATCTAGACGCATATGAGATTCGGGAGAAACATTTAATAACTCAGGATGATGATTTGAACATAAAATTTCAAGCAAATCGACAGGTTCATCATCCGAAATATTCCCGGCGTCTATATCCTCAATCAAGTGAAAATCAATTTCTTTAGACACCTCATCAGCATGGATATGTATCGATTTAGGTTCTAGAGTGGAGGTGTAAAGATCGAAAGAATTAGGTGCGGTTTCACTCGAAAGGGGTTCCTCACAATTTGGCAAATCAAGCACTACAAAATCACACAACTTGTTTTTATTTTCAACTGGTGAATCATTTGGAACAATCGATGGAAAACCGGAGTTGTGGGCTTCAATTGGGTAAGGGTAGGTTTGATTTGTAAATCCTCTCTCATTCTCACTCTGTCCAACTGCCGCCTCATACATTGAAAAATTTTGAGCTAGCGGGACACTAGCTACCGGTTCACTGGGTTGCACAAGGGCGGCCATGGACGCTTCCACATTCCTCATCATTTTATTTGTTGCAGCAATATATGCCTCCAACGACTCTTCCAAACTAGACTTAGGTGGTGAGGGGGTTTCGGTGAAAGATTTGAAATTGGTTGGATATGTGAAACTCCCTAATGGCTGTGTCGAAACAGTGTCTAGTGAAGGTGGGAAGGACGGGTATGACTTGTAGGAAGTGGGTAGTTGGGCAGGGGTAGAGTCAACATATGGATAAAAAGGTGAATAATCGTGCGGATCCCTAGAACTAGATGAGTGGAGAGGGGTGAAAGATCTACTGCGAGATTGAGCAATATGCTCAGTAATGGACATCGGCCTAGGAGTGCCAGAAGGACTTGAAGAAGTGGTATCAACATATGTAGGTGGTAAAGGTTGACTCGGTTGACACAAAGTGGGTTGAAAAGTCAAACTATTTCTCCTAGACGCCTCTATTTGATCTTTCAAAGATATTTTTGGCAAGGAAGGATCTTTTTTAAATTGACCGAACAAATTAACGTACGACGCAAAATTAGGTTCGGGATACCAAAGTTCGGCTAATGATTTATTGTGTGGGGTACCCATGTTAGAAGAAGAAAGGTGACAAGAAGGAAGGTTGGATGGTGCAAAGATTTATTTGGGGCTAAAAAAATTTGCAAGCTCTATAAAATATTTGTCCTTGTTATTTTCATTTTTTTTCTTTATTTGGAAAAATTTTTGTTGCAAAAAGATTTTAGAGAAAAGATATGCAACAGCAAAATATTTTATAGAAAAGATATGCAACAGCAAAATATTACTTGCAATTGGTTATTATTTGAAGCATATCACAAGAATCTTTATTTGGAAAAAATTGTTGCAAAAAGATATTCGAGAAAAGATATGCAACAAAAAAGATTACTTGCAATCAATTTCAATTTTGAGCGGGGCCCAAAAATCCTGCACAAGACTTGTTATATGGAAGAGAATATATTTTTAAAGCACACAAAATCTTGCAGGCATTATTCAGAAAATATATTAAAATTTGCAGAGGAGAAATAACAGAGAGCTTACAATGCAAATTTCGTAGGATGATCTCACCAAAAGAGCGCGGTTCCGCGGTATAAACGCGTTATTGCCGCGTTTTTGTGGCAGTCTAATCTGCACGAATCCCCAAAAAAATTTGACGCTCTGATTCCACTAGAAGGCCGCGGTTCCGCGGCCTAAGGTGGGTTTTGGCCACGGAATCGCGGCGGGTTGGGGGAATTGGGTCTCAAAAAATTTTTCACTGTTCTGTTAATTGATTCCCCTTCTGTTTCGATTTTCTGATTTCTGTTTCGCTTTCTGGAAATTTCCAGATCGTCTTTGTAAATCCTGCAAAATTAAAACAACAAAGTATCCCTTCCAAAAATAACAAAATATATATATATTTATATTTTTTTGGATTTTTTAGATTTTTTTGAATTTTTTTTTATGATTAATCCGAAATTGCGAAAAGAAAATTCTACGCCATCCCCGGCAACGGCGCCATTTGATTTAAATGATTTAGCGTGCTTGCGCTTTCTAAAAGATAGATCAAAAATATTTGTAACCGCAATCAAGAACGGCGTCGCTTTGCAGCTAGCCGGTGAGTACGGGTCGGTCCACAGGGATGTTGTGACTTTCCGATTCGTTCTTCCGAGTTAATTTCGAAAGGTATTCGGACAGATTATTAAATCTAAAAATCTAAATTATCCTAGGGCAATTATCTAGATCTACTCTTGCTAGGGCTAGGTTTAGGGATGGTTTGGAAATGTAATTAAATCTCACCACTTTCAATACCCGAATGAAGATCTGTGAGGAGTTATAGTAATTATCAATAAAGTGGATTAGATCCGTTCGGGAAGGTGTTCCTTCCTCTAGGTTCTTGTCCTTCCTTTAGAGATCCTTACCCTAACCTCCATGGAAAACATCACACCCGGGCCTTTATACTACGGTATCACCGCTACCTCGAGGGATAGAGTGCCGTAGGGAGCGGTATGTGCATGTATGCATGGAGTCCTATTGTAAATGTTTGGTGGGTAAGAAAGGGATGAGAGATCTCATCTCTCAAAATCCTTCCCAAAAGCTAAACCCTAAACAAGTTCCTAGGGCATGAAATTAAATCTACCTAGGGCAAGGAATTGAAAACTACACTAGGACAAGAAATTAAATTACTTACAGATGCATCCCTCCAATCATCCATACAGGGTTGTCAGATCTGAATTTTTGAATGGAGAAGAAACACCGATGCTCTCCAAAAAGGATTTCTGAATTTTTATTAAAAGGAGGCATGAGAAAATACAAGGCTTTTTGGTTCTATTTATAGGACATAGAAACCCTAGGTTTACAATTGCTCCGCATGTCTAAAATTACAAATATACCCCCAGAAAATCTTTCCATAGCTTTCAAAACAATTTGGTAAAAATTTATTTCCATGAAGCCTTTAAACGGCCGCGGAACCGCGGCATTGGTGCGCTTGGGCCGCGGTTCCGCGGCCCAATAGTGAGTTCTTTTCATGGTTTTTTCTGGGCTTCTTTAGGTTACTCTGGGCTTCTTGGTTCTTTATTCCTCTTATCAATTTGGCTTCTGTATTAATTCCAGATTTTCAGTGAACACTTTGCAATGGATCTTTTAACCGTCTTTCTCTCAAATTTGGATCTTGTGTTGCCTTGTTGGTGGTGAACCGTTCTTCTACTGGGCTTTACTAAGATCTTCCTAATTGTTGGTCAAAAGTCCTTCTTTTGTGTCGTCTTTTGTGTTTTTCACTGTTTTTGCTCCAAGAACCTGTAACCTGTAACATGTAGCAGACATGGGTCAAAAGCACCTGTTTTTATTCTTAAATGCATAAGAATGGGGGATACAAAATGCAATATTATGTTATAAACAGGACCTTGAAGGATGTACTTATGGACTACCATGTCCCCACTAGTATGATCTGCATCATAGTCCAGGTAGTCAAGTACACATCCTAAGAGCTTTACCAACATGTAACTATAAGACAGTTTAAAGAGACTAGTATACATGTTAAGATAAAGAGCAACCAGATAGTATACTATCATATCGAGCAAGAAAGTCATCTGTATATATGTCCAAGCATCCAATATAATATACATCATCTGTACAATACTGGCCTCTAGGGCATACATACAACTAACAAGTTTTTCGTTGAGATAGGTGGAAAACATTTCATTGTAAGCGCAGCATAGAGGATTGGGACATCGACATGGCAAATGGAGCTTCTTGGATTGTCTCCTCATTGATTTCCTCCTGAATGATAAACATCTTTAACACACTACGTGTCAACTGTCAAATCACTTTAATTCTCACATTTTCTAATAGTTACGAAAAGCTATGCTTAGACCCTTTTCCCCTTTTTCTGTGGGCTATGGGGACCGGCTCTTGGTTGTCTCAATTTTGGAGTTTAGATAAGCCGAGTTTTGTAAATTTCAAAATCCATTCCAAACATAGCTGATGAAGGTCCTTTTCGGGTCTCCTTCAGATGTTGTCTTCCATCGATCTCCTGATGGATTTTGGAGGTGATCTCCTGTTGTGTGTGGGTCTCAATGGGTTTTGAAGAGATTGGTGATTTGAGGAATTTAGCGCTGAGTACCTGCAAAGAAGTCCCGGGGTGGTTAGGTACCACCGAGGACCCTCCGACGATCAAGTTAGTACGAGATCCGAGCAGAGTAACGGCTAAGTGGAATCAAAATGGCTTACCTGACCCCTCTGTGATGGGGGTTTATATAGTGGCGGCAGCACGCAGCAGCAGGCGCGAGAATCTCGCCGACAGTTATGCTCCCGACGTCACGCCCGCATAAAGAGAGGATCGCCCATTAATGGGGATCGTGATGGCGTGGGACGTGGGATGCTGCTGGCGGAGAATCTGTGCGTGGTGAGATTCGTGGAGCGGCGGTCACGCCTGCGAGTGGTAGAGTTGGTCGGTCGGTGGACCGAGAAAGATGGCCTCGGCTGGGGAGCTCAGGGACGAGCGAAAGGGCCGAGGAGTCTTGGTCCTGTGGCAGCTCGGGGCGAGCTGAGAGGCCGAGGAGGCCAATCTTCAGGAGGCTCAGAGGTGAGCCAGCTTGTGCTTGCAGGTCGGGTACAGGGGTGGCCTAGTCGGCTCCTGTGGGCCCTTTCTTCTGAGTTCTGGGATACGTCATCTATCACATGTCATGATCTTGGAGATCACCAATACTGAGCATCATCATTAGCCCCCCTCTCTTGTCCCGACCAGATAGCGGGTCGGGTCAGGAGTGGACTGCCGGGCCGCCCGGGGTGAGCTCCTTCCTAAGGTTTCGTCGGGACGCGTCCTGGGGTTGTCAGCTGTCTTTCCTGCCAGCGAATCAGGAAGAGATCTCTGCATTTAAGGAGGGTGCGCCGGTTCGTACATCCTGCCACTGAAGTGATGGTCCACGTGTCGAGCGTCGGCTGGCCGACGCGACGTGTGCAGACCCGCGGTGTTTGACGGGGCGCGGTCTAGCGTGGGAACGACAAGTGGAGCAATCGGAGCCGTTGGACGCGAGGAGGCGTTTTGGCGGGAGATGAAGGGCGCCGTTGGATGAGGTCGCTTGCGGTGATAAATAGGGGTGGGACCTGTTCCAGGGTACCTACTCCTTCATATTTCCCCGTTCTAAGTCCTGGTTGCTCGGCGCTCGTCTTCTCTCTTCTGCTTTCGTCTTCCGAGGATCCCTCTTCTCAAGGTTAGATGTCTTCCTTTGTAGAGTCAGTAGGTGTCGTAGGAGTAGGTTCTAGAGACCCCTTAGTTGAGCCTGAGTCCTCCCGGGGAGTAGGGGTCGGATCCTCTCCCCGGGATCGTGCAGCGGGCGCAGCCCTCAGGAAGGAGGCGTTAGATGCTGCCCCCGGCGCCTCGTGTTGGGTGAGGCATGAGGACGAGCTCGCCAATGCTCGGGCTCGCTTCCACATCCCCTCATGTTATACGCTTCGTCTGGCCAAAGAGGGAGAGAGGGCAGACCAAGTACGGGGCAGGGAGATCGCCCTGTATTTGGAAGCTTTTTGGGGTGGAATGCGTCTGCCCTTCTCTCCCGAGGTTGCCGAAGCGTTGAACTTTTTCGGGCTAGCCCCTGGCCAATTAGTGCCGAATTCGTGGAAGATTCTCCTCGGGTTCCTGATCCGCCTGAAGTTACAGGCGGTTCCCTTTAGCCTCTCCCTCCTTGATTCTTCCCTCGTCTTCAAAAATCACCCTGGTGGTCGAGCAGGCGACCCGAGGTGGGTTTACCTCTCTTTCAGAAAGCGACAGGGGGGCGCCGCCGGGACAGGGGTTGTGGCCCTGCCTTCTTCCATTCATGAATGGAAGAAGAAGTTCTTCTTCGTTTTCCCTCCCGAGGGCGAGGACTGGCCCGTGCTTACAAAGTGGTCGAGGGAGAAATGCTTGCCGGGGAACCAGTCCAGTGACCCCGTCGCGGTGAATGTGACGTCGTGGAAGCCCATCCCCCGATTCGACGTACTGCTGTCTGAGAGGGTCCTGAGTTGGGCCAGGCTCAGCCCCGTTGAGTTCGTCGGTAAGTTTTAGGCTTGCTTTTTGGTTTGTATATTGCTTGTGTCGCTGACTTCTTTACATTTGGTTTTGCACAGGAACCATGGATATGGACGAGCTCAAAGCCTCCATGCGCCAGCCGAGGAGAGTCACGAAGGCCGGAGGCGCCGGTCCTTCCCGCTCGAAGCCCGCCCCGGCTCCTTCTCCTCCTGTGGTCGCGTCCCGTGAGCGTTCCGGGGCGGATCCTACCCCGGGGCCCAATGGAGCGTCGCGTCGGAAGCGGGCTTGGATTCTGGAAGACCAGGCCTCGGAGGAGGAGATCGGCTCTCCATCGGAGCCGCTCAAGAGGGGTTCCCGGAGGTCTTCCCGAGGCCCGCCCTCGCCGATCATGGTGGAGGAAGGAGGCCTCCAGTTCGCGGTGCCCTCGGGGCTATCCGTCGTGGATAGCCTACTTCACGAGATAGAGAAATCGGTGGAGGGTAAGGTCCCCGGGGGGGCCTTCAGGGCCCAGATGGCATCCATCGCCCAGGAGTCCGTGCAGGTAAGCGTTTGGTTTTTTATGAGATCCGGTGCCTCCTTCATTTTTCTGATCTCTTTCCTATCTTTCAGGTTCTCCAGCACGTTGCCCTCGTCCTACGCATGGAGGCCGAAGTGATAGCCCCGGCGATGAAGGCTGCGGGCCAGCTCGCCTCGCTGGAAGAGAGCTCCAAGCAGGAGCTGGAGGCGGTGATGGTGAGGGTTGCCGCTCTGGAGGGCGAGGTGGAGGCCGGGAAACGGGAGGTTGCCCGGTACCGCGAGGCCGCCGTGGCTGCCGAGGCCAAGCTTGAGGACGCTCAGGTGCTTGCCGGCAACCTGAAGAAGACGGTGAAGACCCTCCGGAAGGAGTTGGGGGCAGCGGCCGAGTCGGCGAAGTCGGCAGACCTGAGAGCGGCGAAGTTGTCCGACCTCTCGGCGGCGAAGGCGGTGGAGGGCTACAAGAAGTCGAAGGATTTCTATGATGATCTGGCCGTGGCCACCACCCTCATCTGGCACGAGGCCCTCGACGCCCTTAAGGCCCGGATGCCGGAGTTCGCCGACGAAGAGCTCCGGGCCGAGTACCCCCTCATGGATGTCAAGGAGCAGGGGAAAGAGATTCCCGAAGAGGAAGTTGTCGAGGACGCTGCTCGTCCCGTGATGAATGTAGAGGACCTCGAGGTCGCGCCCGGCCCGAGGCTTAAAGCCCCTGTCTTCCTCCTTCTTTTATTTTGTTGCTTTCGCCATTTTTGTAAGCCTCCGGGTAGTTTGTAAAGCTGGGGAGCCCAAAATACCCTTTGTAAAGACTTTGCTTTCGGTAATAAAACTTTTTCTTTCTTTGGTTTGCACTTTATCTTCTGTTCGTGAAAAATGCTCGCAAAATTTCTCTTCTTGCACTGTTAGGCTTCCATGTCAGGTCGGCCATTTGTCTAGCGATTGTTCGTCGAGTTGATTTTGATTACTTGCCAAGCGCTGCTGAGAAGGAGGTGTCTCCATGGCCCCTGAAGTCGAGGGGGGATCGCTCGAGACTCGGATAGACCTGATGCCCCTTGTTGGTGGCTCGGATCCTCTGCATGTGATGGGCAGAGAACTGCCGCCGTATTTGTGCCGAGGACGGATGGGAAGCTGCTCGGTTGCCCCTTGGCGAGGGCTTCTGATTTTTGGTGCTGCGAGCAACGACCACTAGCTGGTGATGGTCGAGCGAGGGTCAGGCTCGACTGCCTCTGGGAGGACTTTGGGTCCTTAGCGTTGGAGGGGCTGTAAGAAGCTCGCTAAGGATGTCTGGGCAGTGAAGCTGCGCTGTTGCCTCTTGGCGAGGGCTTTGATCTCTGGTGCCGTGGGTAGGCAACTACCAGCCTAGGACGACCGAGAGGGGTAGCCGCTTGGATGCCTCTTGCGAGGGCTTCGATCCCTGGCGTCATGGGTAGGGAGCTACCAACCGAGGTTGATTGAGCAGGGCAGCCGCTCGGTTGCCTATTGCGAGGGCTTTGATCCTTAGCGTTGGAGGGGCTGTAAGAAGCCCACTAAGGATGACCGAGCAGTGAAGCTGCGCGGTCGCCTCTTGGCGAGGGCTTTGATATCTGGCGTCGTGGGTAGGCAACTATCAGCCTGGGACGGCCGAGCGGGGTAGCCGCTTGGATGCCTCTTGAGAAGGCTTCGATCCCTGGCGCCATGGTAGGGATACCAGCCGGAGTTGACCGAGCAGGGCATCCGCTCGGTTGCCTCTTGCGAGGGCTTTGATCCTTCAGGACGGGGACCGAGAAGGGTTACTGCCCAGTGCCTCTTGGCGAGGACTTTGATCCCTGTCGGTTGTGGTAGGAAGCTACTAGCCGGGGATAGCCGAGCAAGGACTCGACTGCCTCTGGGAGGACTTTGGTCCTTAGCACAGGAGGGGCTGTAAGAAGCCTACCAAGGACCCTTGACCGGGCGGGGTTACCGCCCGGTGCCTCTTGGCGAGGGCTTTTGTCCTGAAGGATAGCCGAGCGAGGGATCCTCGGGCTCGACTGCATCTGGGAGGGCTTTTGATACCTGTCGGTCGTGGTAGGAAGCTACCAGCCGGGGATAGCCGAGCAGGGTAGCTGATGAGCTGCCTCTAAGAAGGACTTTGATCCTTAACGTTGGAGGGGCCGTATGAGGCCTGCTAAGGATAACCGGGCAGTGAAGCCGCGCGGTTGCCTCTTGGCGAGGGCTTTGATCCCTGGCGTTGTGAGTAGGGAAGCTACCGACCAGGGATAGCCGAGCAGGGGAGCCACTCGGCTGCCTCCACGGAGGACTTTGATCCTTAGCGTTGGAGGGGCCTTAGGAGGCCGGCTAAGGATAACCGGGCAGGGTAGCTGCTCGGCTGAATCTTCATGAGGTTTCACCCGACCATCCAGTTGCAGGTATGGGGAACAAGAACGGTCGCGGTGGGTGTGCGCGTAGCATGAGCATTGAATGTGGGGGGAGGCGAAGCGCCGGGGTCACGTCGTTCCAATTCTTCCAGGGAAGGCTCGATGATCGCCGCGTGGCGGCGACTTCTTGGGTGAGAGCGGGTGACCATTGAGTTCCGTTGGGGCGCAGCGGGATATATAAAGCTGAAGGAGCACTAGTCCTTCCTTTCCTCGCAAACAGAGCGTTGAGAATGTATGACTTTCCCTTTACCATCCCCGAGATCATCCACTTCGAAGACGTATACCTCTATGACCAGAACTGCACTGAGGACACGGTGCAGTTGGTATATGGGAGCATCGAGGACCACTTCGGCCGGCTGCTCCTCCGACGGTCCTCCCTGCTGCAGCTGCTGATATACTCCATCTGGAGGGCGTCGCCGGGGCTTTACAACCCCCTGTCCGAGCAGCTCTATGATGAGGCCGTGGGCAAGCTGCGGTCTCTGAAGTGCTTCAGCCTGATCTCCACGAACCGGATGGCTCGCTCGGAGGCGCTCGTCCGTGAGTGCTACGAGTTGAGGCTCGGGGTCGACGCGCGTGGGGGGAACCGAGGGCAGAGGTTGGATCTCGCGAGGCCTCGGCTGGCTGAGATCCTTGCCGAGTATCATGAGCAGTGCTCTCTGCACCCCCTTCCCCCGCTGTTGTAATTTTTTTTTCTTTTTGTATGTATGGCTGAGGAGCCATAATACCTTTTTTTGAATAAATGAGATCTTTCCTACTTTTTCGCAATGTTCTGTTGATCTTTATTAAATTAACAATAGACCCTAGGGAGAGTTTACATTGCCCCAAAATAAAAGTGCATGCTAATAGATGACCTTATCAGCGTGACCCGAGCTTCCCGGAGGCTTGTTGGTCTCCGTGCTCGACACCTGGTACGGGGCCTCCCGAGCGCCGGACTGGTCATCTGCTGAGACGAGCATGATCTGGCCGATGGTCAGCTCGGCGGGAGGGGGACGCTGCTCCTGCTCGCGGTCGGCCTGCCGTTTGTCCCTTAAGTAGGCGGCGAGGTGCCCCGATCGGATGAGCTCCTCGATGTAGTCCCGGAGTTGCTTACAATCCTCCGTGGCATGGCCCAACGTCCGGTGGAAGGCGCAGTAAGGGCCCCGGGTCCGCTTCGAGGCCTGACGTGGGATTGGAGGGAACTTGAAGAACCCCTCGCCTTGGGCTTCCTCTAGTAACACTGCGAGGGAGACATTGAGCGGGGTGTACTCCTGGAACTTCGGGTGATAGGGCTGCTGACGCTCCGGCCTCTCCTCCCGAGCCCTCTTCTTCTGGTCGGGCCGTTCTGCCCGGGGGAGGTTCGCGTTCACCTCGGACTCCAGCTGAACCTCGCGCTCGGTCCACGCCTTGACTTCGGCCATGGTCTTAGGCTGTGCCAACGCAAAGGAGCGCGGCCACTCCTTGTGCCTCAGAACAGATCTGAGCGCCGTGATGACGGTCTCGTCCCGGTGCTCGGGGACCTCAAGGAGAGCGTTGTAGAAGCGAGTGATGTAAGCCTTGAACGTCTCTTTGTCCCCGCTCTTAATTGTGAAGAGGTAGTCGACCGTGCGCTTCTGCCGACGGTTCCCAACGAAGTGGCCGAGAAACTTAGCAGCCAGCTCATCGAAGGTCGAGATTGAGCGAGGCTCGAGTCCTCGGAACCAGTCCCGACCAGAGCGGATGAAGGTGGCTAGGAAAGCCCTGCACTGGGCGGCGTCGGAATGGTCCTGGAAGCTCATCTCCACAGTGAAAGCATCCAAATGGTCTTTGGGGTCGGTTTTCCCGTCGAACAGAGAGACCTTCGGGGGCTTGTTGCGCGGGGAGACGTGGACAGCGAGCAGTCCCTCGGTAAACGGTTTTATGAGTGAGTCGGCGGCGTACTTAGCCCCGTCGCCCGAGAGGTGACCTTCCCGGCGCATGCCCTCGATCTTCTTCTCGAGAGCGTCGAGACGGCCGTGGTACCCTTAGGATTCGGCGCCTCGTGATCCCTAGCCTCTGTTGTAGGAGACCTGCGTCTGGGCGCGGCCCTTGTTCCTCTCGATGAGGTCCCTCAGATCCCCGGGCTAGGTGGCTATCGAGCCGTCGTGGTGAGCCCCTTCTGTGCGACCCCGTCGAGGGAGGGGGTGTCGATCATGCCTGTGGACAGGCGAGGTGACCGACATCTCCTCAGGGGGGTAAGGGTCGCGAGGAGGCTCGAGGCGAAGCGCTCTGGCGGCGGACCTTGATGTGGAGCCGTGGGGCGCCCAACGGGCCTCAGGGAGTATCGGCCCGTGAGATCTGTGGCCAGGAGTCGTAACCTGCCAGTGGTCAGCTGTGCCGACGAGGGCAGAGCCTTCTGGAGGCGAAGGAGCGGCGATCTGGGGCCAGGCCCGACCGCTTGGACGCGGACGAGCGCCTCCACGAAGGATTGTAGCCGATCTATTTGGCTGGCGAGGGCGTTGATGATGGTCGCCGGGGGAGGTTCATCCGCGCCTCCGGTGAGGGGAAGGCGGCGGCTGGTACCTTGATCTTCAGGGTGGTCGCTCGCTATGTGGATGGAGATCGGATGGCCAACTTTGTTTTTTATGGAGCGTTTCCCACAGACGGCGCCAGCTGATGGAGGTCCTTTTCGGGTCTCCTTCAGAGGTTAGTCTTCCGTCGATCTCCTGATGGATTTTGGAGGTGATCTCCTGTTGCGTGTGGGTCTCGATGGGTTTTGAGGAGATTGGTGATTTGAGGAGTTTAGTGCCGAGTACGTGCAAAGAAGTCTCGGGGTGGTTTGGTACCACCGAGGACCCTCCGACGATCAAGTTAGTACGAGATCCGAGCAGAGTAACAGCTAAGTGGAATCAAAATGGCTTAGCTGACCCCTCTGTGATGGGGGTTTATATAGTGGCGGCAGCACGCAGCAGCAGGCGCAAGAATCTCGCCGGCAGTTACGCTACTGACGTCACGCCCGCGTAAAGAACGGATCACCCATTAATGAGGATCGTGATGGCGTGGGACGTGGGATGCTGCTGGCGGAGAATCTGTGCGTGGTGAGATTCGTGGAGCGGCGGTCACGCCTGCGAGTGGTAGAGTTGGTCGGTCGGTGGACCGAGAAAGATGGCCTCGGCTGGGGAGCTCAGGGACGAGCGAAAGGGCCGAGGAGTCTTGGTCCTGTGGCAGCTCGGGGCGAGCTGAGAGGCCGAGGAGGCCAATTTTCAGGGGACTCAGAGGTGAGCCAGCTTGTGCTTGCAGGTCGGGTACAGGGGTGGCCTGGTCGGCTCCTGTGGGCCCTTTCTTCTGAGTTCTGGGACACGTCATCTACCACGTATCATGATCTTGGAGATCGCCAATACTGAGCATCATCAATGGTATAGTTGGGATTTTGGTGTTGAGTTTAGATAACTTTATGAAGTTTAGGTTATCTATCCTAAACTCTATTCCCAAACACTGCCTTAGAAAAACACCTTCGCTTTATGGCATGTTTCACAAATAAAAAGAAATACAAAATTGAGAAAGTGACAAAGTAGCAAGAAAATGAAATTATGAGAAAATAGCAAAAACTTGGTGATCCTTTCAAAGAAAATGAAAAAGATGATGAGTTGAAGCTTATCTTGCAATAAAGATTAAAGATGTAAAAGTAATTACTATGCATAGATTAAAAAATTTAATAATGCTTCAAGAAAATAATAAAAGATGCACTACACTCTCTTTTGCCTCTTCTAGTTCTGGAAGTGAAATCAATGAAGGACTCAGGCCAGTTTATGTCAGTTGCTTCTATAGTACCAAAGAGAAGGCAACATTTTACAGATTCAACTAAGAATCTTCTGCCAATGAGCAATAACTCAGTTGGTACGTGCATTTGCATTTCCCTCTAGGAACGAGAGAGTACGGGATTCGAACCGTAGAAACCCCAAAAGAAAGGAAAATTGCCAGAAATTAACACTTTCAGGGCAAATTCATGGACCCCCTAGATGCTTGTGTATGATGTGCATGGATGTGTTGTGTGCATGTATAGGCTTGGGCTTACGGTCAATTGCCAAAAACCCCAAGTGGAATCTTCTCAGTTTTTTCCCTTTTAAAGCCGTCTCATATATACAAGCCGTCTCATATATACATATGCATACAGGCACATCCAAAATACCAGTACATAAAAGAGGTATGAGATGCTCCACAACTCAATCAAATAATCAATCAACAGAACTGCAGAGCTTCCCTTGTTTCTCTCAAGCCAGGCAAGCAAAATGTGCTTCAATATTCAACACCATGTCCTCAAACCTTGCACTTTGTTGAACAAACAAAATCTAGATTGAACTCTAGAGATTAAATTATAGAACAGATGCAATTAACAAGTCTTCAATAAATTACACAGACAATAGTAAAAAAGAATGAAGCTGGTATCTAGTGTACAAGGGAAGATGAGCATCATTTGACATCATGGTTCTTGGCTGTTTACACGTCGGCGGAGCTCGAGCATCTCTTGGTGGTTCGGGTCTAAAGAGAGCGCAGCCCTGCAGTCTCTGAGAGCACTCGAAACTTTGCCGATGTGCTCGTGAAAAGCGGCTCGCAGATGGAGGAGGTGGAGATCGGCTTTGAATGCTATCACCTTTGTCAGCTCCGCTATAGCCTCTTTTTCCTTGTGGTTGTCCATCAATACTGTGTGAATGCAAGGAATTTGTCAGATAAGTTAACCGACTGCATTTGACGTGGAATTAATTTGAAGACTAAACTGCCCAATTGTTTTCACTAAGCTACCTCAAAGTTTTTCCTATTACAGTAAACTTCCTTAAAATTTGGTTTTAAAAGAGCTTTTTCGTTCACTAAAATACTTTGAAGTTTGAAAGCAGAATCAGCCATCTCTTAAGTAGTGTCAAAATCTTGAACAATCTAAGACAAACTTAGTGATCTGGTGAACACATAGAATGACAAATACCGGATTATCTTGTCCCTCAAATTAAGGCTAAATTACAGTAAAATACTCGATCTCTCTTTTTCCTTGTAGTTGTCTATCAACACTACACCAATCAAATGAACGAGTTGGAAAAAATTTAGATGGTTGCGGTTGATGAGGAATTTTATTTGAGGGGTCAGATGATTTGGTATTTGTTGCCGATGACCTAGTTTGTTATAGTTTGTTTGCGGAGGAAAACACTGATTAAGAGATGGCTAATCATAGTTCTCGACAGATGGTGGTAGTTCCGTAGCAGTTCATCAAATCTTTTATGGAGCTTTCGCTTCATAGCCAACAACCCCATTTCAGTATTTATGTTCTCAAATTACCCCCTTAGTGAAGATATATAATATCGACAGAAAATGTGACAAACAATAAGGGGTGTTTTGGACTTTGGAGAGAAAGTAGCAAAACGTTAATTACTATCATCAGTTAGATTTTGAGATTAATTGCAGGTAATGAAGAATTTGGGTGGTTTCATGCCATACAGGCAAAAGTATGGCGGATTTCCTGCAATTTAGCAAATGTATATATTTGTTTAAAAATAAATCCTAACAAAACATGCTAGCACCAACTACGAGTATGAGAACTTTGGGCACAGTCAGCCATGCTCAAGTTATGCTAGATCACACAAAAGTACCCTTAACTATTTTTTTTTTATCACTAAACTATCCTAAGGTTATTTGTTACGAGTAAGCTCCCCTGGAGTGCTATGTTTAGGGGGATTTTTAGAGAGGGAAAAAAGCACCCTTAAACCCAAAGTTCAAGGCAGTTTACTGTAATAAGAAACTTAAAGGTAGTTTAGTGGAAAAAAACGTTACTTAAGGGAGTTTAAAATAATGGTTTTTTTATATAGGCCCTCTGAAACACTGCTATTTTGAAACACAACCTAAAACTTCATATTTGTAAATACACCCCCTTAAAACTATTAATTAAACTAAATTAACCCCTATGCTTAATTATCATCCCTAACAACTTTAGAAATCTCCGTTAAGAAGCCAAAATAATAACTTGAAGATGAGAGTTTGGAAGAGCAAGACAAATGTGTTTCACACAAAAAATGAAAAGAGAGGAGGCTTTTGATGTTACATAAGAATTTTTATCTCACAATTCATCATATTAGCTAAGATCCAATTATTAATCCTAATTAACTTAAGTCAGGGTGTTTTTAGTTAACGGAGAGGTTTTAGGGGGTGTTTTTAAAAATATAAAGTTTTAGGGGTGTTCTTCAAAATACCAATGTTTTAGGGGGCCTATACAGAAAAGCCCAAAATAATTT
The DNA here is from genome assembly GCA_030015575.1 of Agapanthus africanus. Classification (NCBI taxonomy): domain Eukaryota; kingdom Viridiplantae; phylum Streptophyta; class Magnoliopsida; order Asparagales; family Amaryllidaceae; genus Agapanthus; species Agapanthus africanus. The sequence goes on along the minus strand of CM057338.1, from coordinate 819,773,688 downwards.
AACCCGCAAGTTATAAACAAGAGAGACAGGTCTCACATGCAGCAAGAATGAAGGATATCACTGTTCACCAAACTACCAATAACTTTGTAAATCTCAAGAAACTACCCAAGGGCTTCATACTAACAAACCTGTTTTTTAAAGGAATTATACCTGTCTTTCACTGAAGTAACATAATAGCGTCAAAGAAAACTAATATAGTTTAGTGAAACGTTGGTGGCATTTATGCAAGTTTTTTCTAGTTACTTATAATTTATAAAGTTAGTTTTGTCAAAAGGAATATTTTTTGGTAGATTGGTAAAATTATTGTTTTGATGAGAGAAACAGATCTCACCTGCAGCACGATATCGATAAGGATAAACTCTTAACGGATCCAATTGTGTCACCATCTGCAAATCATCCTTCGAAAGTTCACGTTCACAATATTCTGACCTCTTCTCATATGCTGATGCATTGCTTCTTGCTTTTTCAATCAATTTGGTCATCTCTTCGTAAGCAGCGACTCTATCATTCTTTAAGAAATGGACTCGTGCCAGTCCCTGATGTGCTCGAGTGTGCCGTATATTTAAGGCGCTGATGTAGCAATCGGCTGCTTGCTCTAGTTTTGCGCAGTCCACAAACACACTGCCGAGATTGTTCAGCGCCTGAAAATTAGCGATGAACATTTTGTTTGTTAAAAACAGAATGTCGTACACAAGGTTTAAAATCTGAATAATCCACAATAAAATGTTTTACGGCTAGCAACTGCTTCGAATAGTATTAAAAGAAGAAAGACCATGGCATTGATCATATGCAAAAAATGCGGACGGGAGGTCATTTAATTGGCATATAATAAGTGCGTAATGTTGAGAGTCGGTGCGCAGCGTAACACAAAACACCCGATCTATACTAAGATCTCTTTTAACGAATAACAACTAGAAATAATTCAAATCAAATAACACAAGAGATTTAACGTGGAAAACCCAATCAGGAAAAACCACAGGGAAAGAGAAGAAATCTTTATTAGAACTTTAGGGAAAAAAGAAGAACGTTGCAGAAAATTACAAAAACCCTCTCCTTATAGATCTCCATTGAGATCTACTTCTCTCTCAAAGTTCTCCCTAATGACGCCTTGATCCCTTATGGAGCCGCCATTTTACCTTCCTTAAACCTTATGATCAAGATTGCACCCTTTAAATTTTAACCCTAGCATCTTATTTATAGCTTATTACAAATCTAATATAAAATAGGATTCTTAATTACGAAACTGCCACCGGATACTGAAATTTTAGAGATAAACTCGAACTTTTAAGTCTGCACAACGAACTCGACGAGAGATGTCTGATGCTTTGGGATCAGACGTCTGTACTTCCTTTGCATGTCGATCCAGAGCGCATCCAGATGTCTGAGCCTTATGGGTCAGACGTCTGCCTTAACCCAAGCTTCTAGTCAGAGAGTTGCTAGACGTCTGAAGCTCATCGCTTAGACGTTTGTATTCTCTCTAGATTTCTGGAACTTGGTCCTCAGACGTCTGAAACACATTGCCTCAGACGTCTGCCTCTCTTCTGCCTCTTCTGGAATCATGATCAGTCTAGATATACAAGACACTTTCACAACAATCTCCACCTTGACTTGTATGTCCTTATAGCCACCTTAAAAATTTGTTGCTCTCGTCTTGTATCCTTTAGGGTTATCTTATAGTTCTCCATGTTTCCCCAACTGGTACAGTTCCAAATATTGAAACTGCGAACTGTCACAATTTTTTGCTCAGAACTGCAAAAATGATTGTCACAATTTTCCACCAGAACTACGAAATTGGTGTGACCCTCCTACTGAAGTCGCGACCCTTCCTCATATTTAAGTATCTAAATAGAAGTCAATGCTGACTTGAACTTCGCTATAGGAACTACCTTCGTCGAAATACCCGCCGGATTCATCTTAGTATCGATTTTGATCAACTCGATCTCATTTTCAGCCCACTCCCTTATTTTGTGATACCGCACGTCGATGTACTTCGTTTGACTGTGGTATATCCGATTCTTCGTCAGGTGAATGGTGCCTTGATTGTCACAAAACAAAGAAACCGGCCCCTTATCGATCACATCGTACTTACATATGGTACTCGAGATATCTTTACCTTCTTCTCCGCTGATTTCAGATCCTCCTTGGAGGATAGCTTGAAATGACCAGCATTAGAGGTACTCATTTGTCTTAAATCCTTCATGTTGAATCTCTACAGAACCTTCTCAATATACCTTCTTTGGGATAGCCATAGCTTTCCAGCCTTCCTGTCTCGAATAATCTTCATCTCAAGAATTTTCTTTGCTTCACCTAAATCCTTCATATCAAATTCTGCACTCAATGAAACTTTGAACGCCTTTATTTCCGCCATCCTTTAGCAGCAATCAACATGTCATCGATATATAGGAATAGATATATCGATGGGCCATCCTTAAGCTGCTTTGAGTTCACGCAGCTGTCATACTCATATCGAGAGTAGTTGGTCTTCATAAAAGAATCGAAGCGCTGTGTACTACTGCCTGAGAGACTGCTTCAACTCATATAGAGACCGCTTGAGTTATATACGTGAACCTCTTTGCCAGGCTCCACAAATCCTTCAGATTGCCTCATAAAGATTGTAACTTCCAACTCATCATGCAGAAAAGCCGTTTTCACGTCCATTTGCTTTAACTCTAAATTCTGAAGTGCTATCTTTGCCAACAAAACTCAAATAGATGTATGCTTGACTACATGCGAGAAAATCTCGTTGTACTCAACCCTCCTTTTGAGCAAAGCCCTTCGCAATTAATCTTGCCTTGTATTGCTCATTCTCCTTTTACCTGAATACCCACTTACAGCCCATAGTCCTATTTCCTTTCGGTAGCTCAATCAGCTTTCACGTTCCGTTCTTTCGAAGTGACTCCTCTGTCATCGCAACAATCCATCAATCCTTATCCTCTTACCCAATGACCTCCTAATAAGAGCTGGGATCTCCGCTTTCGGTGACTAGAGCAAATACGACCATATCTTCGAAACCGTACTTAACCGATGCCTTGTGTGTACGTGTTGATCTCCTTAATGCCATTGTCTGTGGATCCTGCCGGGGTTGGTTCTCACCGTCTGTCTCCGTATTCTTCTCGTCCACCTCTGTATCAATAGGCTGAAATTGTGCTTCAGTGTTCATATCTTTATGAGTGCCAGAAAACACCACCTCCACCGGATCATTGTCACCTGATACTCCACCTGCTGCCTTATTGACTTCAGCCATGTCTTTCAACATGAATTCCTCATCGAAAATCACATCTCGGCTAGTGAACGCCCTTCTGTTTTCCGGATCCCATAACTTGTAACCTTTAACTCCAAGTTTGAATTCCAAGATAACACACCTTTTTTACTTTGAATCCAGTTTGGTCCTAACCTTCTGATGCACGAGTAAGCAGGGTACCCAAACACTCGTAACGAATCATAACCAACTGGCTCTCCTCTCTATACTTCTTCTGGAATCTGAAGATTTATGGCTGTAGATGGAGACCTGTTAACCAAATAGCACGCATGATTCACTGCTTCTGCTCAGATGTCATCCGAAAGGCCGGATTGCATCTGCATACTTTTGGCTCGCTTACGTAATGTCCTGTTCATACGCTATGCTACCTCATTTTGCTCTGGACGTCCTATAACTGTCTATTGTCTCTGTATGCTCTATTCTTTAAGTAGCTTGTAAACTCTTTCGAGGCGTATTCACCTCTGTTATTTGTCCGCAAATACTTCACTGATCGCCCATTTTGCTTTCCACGTCCGCTTTCCATTTCTTAAATCTGGTAAACACCTCTGACTTGTGTTTGAGGAAATAAACCCATACCTTCCGTTAGAAGTCGTCAATGAAAGTGACATAGTATATAGCACCTCCTTTTGATGGAACCGGTGATGGCCGAATACATCTGAGTGTATATAATCGAGAATTCCTTCAGTCTTGTGCACGGCTTGCTTGAAGCCGACCTTATATTGCTTCCCCATCGTGCAATATTTGTAGAAGTCAAGCCTGCACATGGTAATACCTTTCAACAACTCTTTTCTTTGAACCTCACGAAACCCCCTCTCGCTCATATGGCTAAAACACATATGCCACAGCTTTACGGTATCCTCCACATGTTTCTCTGTAGCCACGACCGCACCACCAGTCACTGTGCTACCGTCCAAACGATACAAATTCTTCAGTCGTTGTCCTTTCATGACCACTAGGAGACCCTTGACAACCTTTAGCACTCCATCTTGACCAACGAACTTGCATCCTGCCGCATCCAATGTATCTAAAGAAATCAGATTCTTCTTTAATTCTGGAACGTGTCGCACGTTCACAAGTGTTCGCACCACACCATCAAATATGTGGACTTTGATGTTCCCTATGCCAAAGGGCTTGCACGCCACATTGTTCCCCATGAGAACACTGCTGCCATTGAACTCGTTATAGGTGCCGAACAACTCCTTTTGGGGACACATGATAAGACATCCAGAGTCGAGTATCAGAATTTTCCTCCTTCCCAGTATGTACTGTGAGTACATCACACGGATCTTCTACTTCTGTCGCAACACTGGCTTGATCCAAACTGCTTGTACTGGCATATTTACCCTTCTTCTCCAACCATTGTTTGTACTTTTGGCATTGCTTCTTCCTATGCCATGGCTGTTTGCAAAAGAAGCATGGTTCGCCCTCTCGTCCGGATGATTTGGATTCCCCGTATGCTCTTGCCTCCGTCTCTAGTCTTCGACCTTTCTCTTTCACCAGCAAACAACCCTGATGACTCTTTTGATGGATTTGATTTCTTTATGATTTCATTGTTGAGAAGCGTAGCTGTAACCTCCTCCATCTCGAGAGTCTCCTTCCTATAGAGAATTGTTGTCACCGAGTGTTCATATGAATTTGAAAACGAAAAAAGGAGCAAAAGCGTTTGGTCCTTCTCTAACTTTACTTCAAGACAGAAGATCGCTGACCATCTTGTTGAAGCTATTTAAATAGTCGTGAATTGGAGTACCTCCCTTCATGTGTAAACCGTAAAGTTGCTTCTTTAAATACAGCTTGTTGTACAAAAACTTTGTCATATACAAACCCTCTAGCTTCAACCATAAACTTACCGTAGAAGTTTCTTTCATGACGTACATCACGTTATCCACCAGACAAAACTCTATCGTGCATTGTGCCCTATGATCCATGTCTTGTCATGCATCATCCGTCATGTCGGTAGGTTTCTTACCGCCAAGAGCTTTAAACAGTCCTACTTTTACAAGTGTCTTAACCCTTCTCATCCACATCGAGAAGTTTTGTTTCCTATTAAATTTCTCTACCTCGAACTTGGTGCTATTGATCTTGTTATCTGTCATCCTTAATTTTGAAGCAAAAACCTTTCTCTCGGACCCTTATGAACCAATTCAATAAAATCACAATCTACGAAGATAAGGAGCGGACACAAGTATCGTCACCCACCATAGACTTAAATCGTAAAACCAAGAATGAGCTCTGATACCAGTTGTTGAGAGTCGTTGTGCAGCGGAACACCAAACACCCGATCTATACTAAGATCTATTTTAACGAATAACTAGAAATAATTCAAAATCAAATAACACAAGAGATTTAACGTGGAAAACCCAAACGGGAAAAACCACGGGGAAAGAGGAGAATTTTTACTAGAACTTTAGAGAAAAAAAAGAAAAACCTTACAGAAGATTACAAAAACCCTCTCCTTATAGATCTCCATCGAGATCTCTCTCAAAGTTCTCCTTAATGGCGCATTGATCTTTTATGAAGCCGCCGTTTCGCCTCCCTTAAACCTTATGATTAAGATTGCACTCTTTAATCTTTAACCCTCGCATCCTATTTATAGCCTACTCCAAATCTAATATAAAATAGGATCCTTAATTACGAAACTGCCGCCAGAAACTGAAATTTTTGAGATAAACTCGCACTTTAAAATCTGCGCAACGAACTCGACGACAGACGTCTGATTTGCGCAAAGTCTCAGACGTCTGTGCTTCCTCTGCATATCGATCCAGAGCGCACCCAGATGTCTAAGCCTTATAGGTCAGACATCTGCTTTAACCCAAGCGTCTGGCCAGAGGTTGCCAGAAATCTGAAGCTCATCGCTCGGACGTTTGTCTTCTTTCTGGATTTCTGAAACTTGGTCCTCAGACGTCTGAAGCACATTGCTTCAGACGTCCGTCTCTCTTCTAGAATCACGAACAGTCTCGATATATAAGGCACCTTCACAACACATAACCAACCAAGTACTGAAAGCACAAAGCGTAAACTCAATATCCACTTAATAAAGATTTAGGCAATTAGGGTGTTGTTTGGTAATATGCCAATTTGGCCAAAGCATAAACTCCATATCCACTTAATAAAGCTTTAGTTTTATTCTTATTCCCAAATTAACAGTTAAGGACCCAGGGTTTTTCGTCGAAGGGGACCCAAAACGGTTCTATAGACAAAAGTTCATGGTATTTTAGTATAATTAATAGTAAAATTAAACCATAAGATATTACTACCTCAAAATTCATGGCATATTAATGCACCCATGAAATCTTCAAGAACTCCAACCTAAAAATAAACAATGCCATCAAAATTTTAAATTGCAATATAATTTTTAGAATGTTACTAAAAATCTAAACAATAACCTATCCCACCAACCATTCCTCCAACCCCTTAAAAATATCATACAACCTGATTTTTTTAATAAATAGAAAGATGGATGAAGGGCTTCTCAAAGATTTACTTTATTATTAATTCGGTAAATTTTATAAAGCACCATTGAATTTTCAAGGTGTTTAAGATGGCACCATTGAATTTTAAAAATGCCATGAATCCTTCTCCAATTTATTAAGATATTTTTGTGAAAAAATGTCGTTCATTTCATTTTGGAGCCATTCGCACAAGGTCATTTTGGGCTATTCAATCCACTCGTGCCTTAACCAAGTTAAGAACACCGACATTAAGACAATATGGTCAATTGAATAAGGTTCATGGCATGTATAAAGTACAAGGGAGTTGTCTCAAAAACCTTCAAAATTCAATGGTGATGTACAAAATTTATTGCAGAGGTTTTGAGGGGGTATGGTCATGTGGGATGGGGATGGGGCCCGCTCTTTTAGTTGGTAGAAGTCAAAAGTTTGTGGTGTCTAATGGAGAGTAAAGGAGCACAGAAGGTTACATGGGTTAGAATTGCGTGGGCGAAACTAATACTAGGGGTTTATTTTGTTAGAGTCAGTGGGGGCACATGCCCCCATAACCCATTCCGTGGGTCCGCCTGTTCCCCTCCGAACGGCGGCCCGGACTTCGCGTCCGTTGCCTGAGGTTCGGGGCAGATGCTATTTGGTTTTATCCGTCCACCTCTCCGAAGATGCCAAGTTGATTTATGGCACCGTGTATTGGAGGTTTAGACGGATGCGGCCGATGTAGCAGACTTCGTCAGATTCCCCCTCAGGGTGAGGGGTTTTTTGATTGTGGGGACGCTCTTCCCTGCAGGCGCAAGCCCCTGCAGTTAATTACGCTACCGCGTCGCGGTAACAACTTTTTCCTTCTCCAGAATTTCACTTCGTGTCGTGTGTGTTTGTTTTGTTTGTGGTTGCCCGTGGATTGTATACGGAGACTGAGTAATGCTGTCGCCCGTAGGACGTGGATTAGTCCAAATCCGTGTTTGCTTAGATTTGGGTTGGGTGTTTTCAGTTTAAAGGTGCATTAGTCGCGTTGCGGCTAAGATCAGCTTAAACGTTCGTCAAGGATACGTTAGTCCTGTTTTGGACTAAGATCGACTTGACGTAGTGATTGATTTAATTATCTGGTCGTCGGGACTCGTCACCTCTCTGACGTCGTTGAGGGATTACAACGACAGGCGTCGGAGGAGTTCAGAGATGTACCCTTGAACCAAAGTTGATTTGGAGTTTTATTGTTTATTTAAATATCTAAGGACACATTAACCACATTTGGGGCTAAGATCAACTTAGACGGGACCGTTTAGATCCGGTAAAAGAGCATTCGGACTCTATTGCGCCAGTTTAAGGACGTGGTGGTCCATTATTAGTTTAGGGACGTTTCGGTCCGTCGCCAGTTTAAGGACGTAGTGGTCCATCATTAGTTTAATAAGGACGTTTCGGTCCATCGCCAGTTTAAGGACGTAGTGGTCCATCGCCAGTTTAAGGACGTAGTGGTCCGATATTAGTTTAGGGACGTTTCGGTCCGATATTAGTTTAGGGACGTTTCGGTCCATTATTAGTTTAAGGACGTTTCGGTCCATTATTAGTTTAAGGACGTTTCGGTCTGCTATTAGTTTAAGGACGTTTCGGTCCATTATTAGTTTAAGAACGTTTCGGTCCAACATTAGTTTAAGGACGTTTCGGTCCACGAGTTTAAGGACCCCGCAGTCCATATCGATGTGTGGCCGTTGGGACCCGTCACCTCTTTGACGTCGTTGAGGAATTACAACGACGGATGTCAAAGGAGTTCGGAGATGTACCCTCGAACCGGATGTAAATTGATTTAAAAGAGCCATTTTGCTCAATCAATTTAATTTAAGGACTTATGGCCAAAATTGGGCTAAGTCCAGTTGAAATGTTCAACATTTTATTTGCATTGCATTTTTTATTTAGGCTCTACCCACAAAAGATATAGAGTATCAGTTTCTTTTGGGCTCTGCCCATTTGCAAAGTATCTACTTCGTTTGGGCTTTGCCCCTTTTTAAAATGCATAGCATTCTGAATATTTTGTTTGGGCTCTGCCCATTTATAAATGATGCAAAGCATCTGTTCTTGTTTGGGCTCTGCCCCTTAAAATAATGCATTTGCGCTTTGTTGAGCCTGTTAGGCCTTCTCTTAATTGGGCTTGGCCCTTTTTAATGCATCTGCGCTTTGCGCTAAGTAATGAGCGCAAGTCCATATGGTGATGACACGTGTTGTGCTCTGATGAGCGCAAGCGCACTAGCGCAGTGCAATGCGCTGTTGCGCTGCTGACACGTGGCGCGCTCTCAGCGAGTTGCGCCAATTCCAGAGAGCAAAGCTCTATCTTAAGGGTGCTTAGCGCAAGTGGTTTTATGGCCGACACGTGGCGCTCTCTTAAGAGCGCAGCGGCGCAACTTGGAAGTGCAAAGCACTAAGAATCTTTTTAGATTCAAGAAGGGAAGTGCAAAGCACTGTTTAAGTTCTTGATCTAAATTAGATCAAAGAAAAATAAATTTCTTCTTTATTCGAAGAAACAGAGGTTCATAAAAGTGCAAAGCACTATTCTTTTATTTTTTTTATCGTTTTTAAAGAACCGAAGGTTCACAAGAAGTGCAAAGCACTGTTTTCTTTTTTTTATATAAAGATCATTGATCTTATATTTTTTTAGACTAATGGTCTTTTAGAAGGAATTTCTTCTAATCCATGAAGGTTCTTTACCTTTTTCTTGAAATCTTCTCGGAGTTCTTTCTGTTTAAAGTTCTTGAATTCTCAAGAAAAAACTCGATGCCTTTGAATTGAGGCTTAGGGTCCTTTTTATAGTGCTCACAAATTCGTTAAATTTGTTAAAGAGATCATCCTCTGAGTGATTTGGGGAATTTTCCCCACCGTTGGATCTTTGATCCAAGGGCTTCTGCTTTGCAGAAGAAAATCTTCTTGTTTTAACAAGAACAGAAAAGATTTCTTAAAAATCTTAATTTAGTTTGGCGCAGATGCCCCAGCGCGTGACACATGTCACGCAGCGCAGAGCGCAGCGCAACTGCGCTAGCGCATCTGCGCTGACACGTGTCGCGCAGCGCAGAGCGCAGCGCATCTGCGCTGACACGTGTCGTGCAGCGCAGAGCGCAGCGCAACTGAAGCGTTGCTTCAGGCAAATAGAGCTCTGCTCTGATTGGGCGCGTCTTCTTGGGCGCAGAGCTGATACATCTGCACCTGACACGTGGCGCGTTGCGCTCAGCGCAGAGGATCTGAAGCGTTGCTTCATTTATTAGAGTTTAAATTTTGGAGAATCAGAAGCGCCGCTTCATCTCCTCTTTTCAAGTCAAACTTGTATTCCCGAAATTATAATTTCCCGGGGCTTGGAAATAACTCCGCTGGGCACAGAATTTTCTGTGTTTGGATCTATATATAACTCGAGGCCAAGCCTTTCCTTTCCTCACCTTTGGAGAACTTCTTTAATCATGGCTTGCAACCGTCCTCACGCCCGCCGACAACCGTGGGAAGTGCCGATCCGGGACATCGTTCCCCGTTTTGCTGCGCGCTTGGTGGACTCCTCTCTTTCAGATGAACAATGCGATGCCGCCATGTACGAGCTTTCGACTCGTGTGGGGTCTCCTTTGCCTCCGAATTCTATTTGGCTTCGGATGATACTTGCTTCGGTGCTCGCCGACATTCCCCCCTTCCGGCGGAGATGTCCTCGGCAGTACTTGATGTGGCCGAGGATAAGATTGAGAGCTTTTTCGAAGCGCTCTTGATCACCAAAGCCCTGAGGGACTTCTCCTTCTACTTACTGAGCCAGATACGGGCTCGTCGAGTCGTCATCGCCACTTTTTCCCAGGAGTGCGGCGTCGACCGTTGGATGGCTACCCCTCGGGAAGATCGTCGTTTCGACGTGATGGAAAAGGCGGAGAGGGAGCTGAATAATTTTCTTTTCCTTTTTGTGAACCCTTGTCTCTCTGATCCCGTATTCGGTGATCTTTTTTAAATTTAATAATAAATAAATGTTTTGATTAAGTATTTTATTATCTGTTAAGTGTTCTTTTTATTTGAGCTTCTTTGTTGTGCTTGTGCATCGTATTTTAATTTGCTGTTATCAAGTGCATGTAATTTTGCATGGCTAAATTGCCTTTGGCACTTAGCCCCTTTTCCTGCGCTAGCGCATCTGCGCTGACACGTGTCGCGCAGCGCGACTGTGTTGCCACATGTCGCACAGCGCAGAGCGCAGCGCGGCGCTTCCTTTAACAGAGCCTTGCTCTAATTGGGCGCGCTGCGCTAATGTATCTGCGCTGGACACGTGGCGCGTCGCGCGCAGCGCAAAGGATCTGAAGCGTTGCTTCCTTTAAACAGAGCTTTGCTCTGATTGGGTGCGCTGCGCTAATGTATCTGCGCTGGACACGTGGCGCGTCGCGCGCAGCGCAAAGGATCTGAAGCGTTGCTTCCTTTAAACAGAGCTTTGCTCTGATTGGGTGCGCCTTCTTGGGCGCTGCGCTGATGTATTAGCGCCAGACACGCGGCGCGTTGCGCCTGAGACTTGAAGCGTTGCTTCAAAAATTTAAATTTTGAATTCAAACAGAGCTTTGCTCTGATTGGGCGAAACACCGCCCATACTCTCAATGACATATTTTTCTTCTCTTCTCATTTTCTCAAGTTGTTCTTCATACATGCATATTAAAGTCTATTTGTATAGGTCTGCTTAATCCAAGCATATGCCATATAGTCCATTTATATGTTACGTGCTGGCCAAATGAATAGAGAACAAATACATGTTTTACAGCATTGAAAACTAAGTATAATTCTTTAGGAGGCATAAACATGAAGCCACAAGATAATGATCAAGTCCGACTTTTTTAGTAAATGGCATGGCCCTAGCACAGCAAACTATTTAAGTTAAGGGAATGGAAATTGCACCATCATAGCTTGGCTCAACTAACAGTGTTAATGTAGCGAAAAGGTAGAAGTTAGAGAAATAAAAAAAACTATGTAACAAGCTCAATGTGAACAGGAAGTATTAGAAAGGTTTTAATTTAGGCAAAAAGCAGTATTCTATGGACAGATGGGTGAATTACACTAAAATACCCTCAACTATCGTTGTTTTTGACTAAAATACCTTAAACAATTTTAATTACACTAAAATACCTTAAACTAGCGTCAAAATTTTGCTAAATACCCTCCCTCCACATTCCCTCTTGTCAATTAATTTCTTGGTGTCATGGCTTGTTTAAGGACAAAAATACAGTGCCGATTTGGCATTTCTCTCTTCCTTTCCTCCATTTTCCTCCAATCTATCCTCCATTCCCTTGCCTCCCTCCCTCTTCCCCCGTCCTCCTCCAGACCTCCTCCAACGCTTTAACCTATTCTCCCCCAGCTCCCTTCCCCTCCTCCTCCATCTCTCTTCCATCGTCACCACCTCCTCCTCCTCTCCCATCTCCGTGCCCCCCTACCCCCTCAAATTTCCCCTTGGCATCGTTGCCAAAGTCGACTCCCAATGCCCCAACCTCTCCTTCTAGCTCTTTCACTCATGAAAAAGATATTTGCGTGGCAAGGGGCAAAAGGGTAAAACAAAAATCTCCGTGAACACCGTTAGGGTATTTTAGTTAATATAACCAGTTTAAGGCATTTAAGTGTAATAAAAATTGTTTGAGGTATTAGCGATAATTGAGGGTATTCTCGTGTAATTTACCTATGGAATAATATCAAGGTATAATTGGAAAATATATTCAAATAAACATGAAAAATTGTTATTAATCTTCACAATAAATATATCATTGACAAGGTAAAACTCGAACATTATAAAATAAACCATTCTGGCTTGTGAAAATGAAAGGAAAAACATAATTAAATCAGGAACAAGGATCATCACCAACATAGAATGAAGATCATTTAAGCGTAGGCTAGATTATAGTAAAATGCCCTCGGATCACTGTTTTTTCACTAAACTACCTCAAAAGTTTTTTATTACGGTACTCTTTCATTTTAAGGGGACTTTTTTCACTAAAATGCCCTTAAATGTAGCACTCTAAGGGGGTTACAATAATCTAAACAAAACTTTAAGGTAATTTAATGAAAAATTGCGATAGTTAAGGCATCTTAGTGTAATTAGCCTTAAAATAATAGCCTATATTGAACCAATTTCAATTATGGGTCACATGATTTAATCTGATTTGCAATTAACCATCATAAAAACAAAGGTATATGTTAATCTCAGATTTCTTTTCTTAATATTAAAGTTCTAATCAAAGAAAAATCATGACAAAAGAAGACCTTAGTTACACCACACCCAAAAAAGCTCTGTTGGTTGATTTTCTAAAATTCAATGTGTACTGTTCATCTTTTGTTACATGTTTACTTACAAACATGAACAAGTTTTTTTTATAAATATTTTATTTCATAAACACATGTTCTTTATAAATATAAATACCAATTCATATGTTAATATTTTTATCTATTTGAAAAAAGGTAACACCGTCATATTGTAGGATTTAAGCATGTGCATTGCACGTGCAAGTTGCTAGTGATTTAAAATCCTATCAGTGTATTCCATGCCATAAATTATCAAGTACACATCAGCACGTTAAATCCAACACCACATGATTATGCATTTAATTAGTGATATCATATACCTGACCCTTGCGAAGCCTATCAGATGGGCACTTTAGTGCATCCTCAAGAAGCGAAACAACGGTTGCAGAGCTAGAAGGATCAAGGGTCGAATCGGCCAACGCGTAAGCTTTCAAAAAGAAAGCTTCAAATGATCTTTGAATTGAAATTGATTCCTCAGCTTTACTCAAACCTTCATCGCAATGTCCCGTATCATATAAAATCCAACCCTCGTACACCAAGCGCTCGTGATCGCTCGCTGCATGCTGGCGCGCCAGCTGAAGGCTTCGCATTGCTGCTTCCGGACAATTCAACCTAATAAAGACCACAATGGATTAGTTGTGATCTATTAAGAGTTGGGGCTGTTTTGTTAGCAACAAGGAAAAAAATTCATGATTTTTGCATGATACAAATGTTGTATAAAGCATTGGTTCAAACAAGAAAGCCCCTAATCCATTGTTTGGTTGTTTTCAACTTTTGCCAAGTGAGTTCGATCCGTGTTTGGTTGCGCAAATATTAAGAAATCAACATTTGTTGCAAAATTACTTAGGTGGCATAAAGTAAGCTTATGTGGCACCTCTAATAATTGCTTGAACACACGTTTTTCAAAGTTCCAACATTTGTTGTTGCAACCAAAATGGTTGAATGTTGGAAGTGGTGGCTATTTTGCAACTCCATTTCCATTTCCAATTCAATTTGTTGCTAACCAAACATAGAAAATGAAGTTCTTTTGCAACAAATGTTGCATGAACCTCCATTTCCAAGTAACCAAACGACCCTTAAATCAGTTTGATATACTAACTCTGTTTCAATGGTTAATGCAATTTAGATGTAAGAAACCAAACCAACCCTGAATCCATTTCCAAATTCTTATAAAAGGGTAAAATAGTATTTTTCCATGTCTATCACTGAATTAAACAGGTTTCCACTCTTTCTTAATTAGTGTGCAATAGGCCAAAAGGACTCTGTTAATTCACAATATAACGGTTTAAGCTTTTGGGTAAAGTGGTTCTTGATATGGTAACAAAGTACCAGGTTTAAGGAGGTCCTAGGTTCAAATCTCGTTTAATATGCATGATAGAATTGACAATAGTCAATCCAACAACCTAACCTTTTGGGTAAGGCGGTGCTTGACATGGTATCATAATACACCATGTCAGGTTTCAAGAAGTCCTCAATTCAAAACATATCATTGCAAAAAAAATAAAACAAAAGAATAGTATATTGCATGTGTGATGCACGTATATATAGGTTACCCATGGAAAAAGATTTGCGGTTAAATAGCCAGAGAAATTAAAGGATTTTAGAAAATATTTAAAAGGTTTTAGCAGTTAAAAATTTATTTCCTTAAATTTATTTTTTCGAAAGCATGAGAATGTTTATCACCACATGTCATCCTAATAATTAAATTAGGATTTCAATTTGAGGCCCCTCCCCTTTTGAGTTAAAATAGTATATAAGATAGATTTATTTGCCCCCATTTATTTTGTCTTCAGAGACTAGCCATATTTTGACTAGCCATATTTTTGTCGGAGGCCTTTTCATATGGCCCAAAGAACCATCAACCATGTGAGGAGAGTTTAATAATAAATCACAAAATAAAAATAAATTATTGAACACTAGATTGGCTCTATAACATGCAAATATGTTAAACATAAGGAAATTACCTAAGGAGAAGCAACGACTGCCTAAAGTACAAAACACCCTTCGCAGCATCAGACTCAAGCATTTGATAAATAACTGAAAGAGAACCAATATCATCAACCGCCGACCACCGATCATAAAGCTGAAGCCAACAATCCGCAATGTTCCATTGCTCAACATGCTCTCTCACAAGCATCCTCAACTGAAACGCCGATACTCTCCCTTCAAACATTCGATATTCCGGGGAAAGGGTAAGAATTGCTTGCACATCAGTAAGAGCAGCCTTATAATCTTCCAAAGCCAAATAGAAACAAAATCGGAGCTCTAAACACTCTAAGGACAGTTTGAAGCCAAGTATATGGTTTATTTCGGCTAGAGCAAGTTTAGCATCTTGCTTTCTCATTAAAGATGCAGCCCGATACATATACGGGTAAATCAGAGTTGGGTCGAGCTCTGTGGCTTTATTGAGGTCTTCAAATTTTTGGTTTCCCTCAGAATATAAAGATCGTTCTTGATACATCCAACCTATAGGTTGAGATGAAGATATTAGATGACTGAGCTGCTCATAAGACGAGGTTTTTCCAGAATTAAGGCAAGCCAATCGAGAGAGACCGGACATAGAATAAACATGTCCAAAATCGAAAGCAGTGTTAAAGAGACGCTCGGCTTCATGATACTCCTTTCTCAAAAGCCTCACACATCCAAATCGATGAAAGGCTAATTGTTTTTGCCTACTGTTCTTTGAAGACTCCACCAACCTTTCGAGAAAAGACGCAGTGGCATCTGATCTTGGATCGATATCCATTGCAACTTCGCCAAGTAAACAGTATAATGAGAATGAGGAATGGCCGACCATTATTGACCGTTGCTGTTTATTAGCATTAGAGAAAATTTTAACAACTTGTTCATCGTTCAAGCAATTGGGGAGCTCATGCAAGAACACTTGCAAGCATGAAGCAGCAAGCACGGGTGAGTTTTCTTCAAGTGCACAATCCATTAGATCAATAGCATCTTGCCTTGAAGAAACTAAAGATGCTAGTTTTCCATCACAAGAGTCTTTTAGCTTCTCGCAACAGAACTTATTTGCAAATATTAATATCTCCAACAAAATATCGAGAGAAAGTTCTCCTAGTTTGCCTGTCATACTGAAGTCCGATACTGCTTTCATACCCAAAGGCGAGATACCATTCTCAGATAAATCGATAACTTCTAGAAGCGACTCGGTGAAGCAACCATTAAGCATGGCTTGGAATGGTATAGATAAAGAAGCCATTTTTTGTCTATCGCAAGCTATCTTTTTTCCTCCAATTTTGAAGAAAATGGTAGTAGAAGCAGATTTTATGATTGAATTGCATGAGCCTATAACTTCATTAGCATTGCTTGGGATTTGAGAAGCGATGTCTAAGATACCAAACTCCTGATAGCACTTCCCACATGAAGAAATAAGATCCGATAGAAGCTCTTCGCATTGTTTCTCGTATTTCAACCAAGCTCCAAATATTAATTTTTCATAAATAGTTGTCGCACTTTTCCAAGCATTGTGCAAGCTCTTATGAGATAGTTTAACCTCTCCAAGACCCTTAAACACTTGAAACTGTATCAAATATAAATTCGATTTCTCATGAGCAGGGCAGGACTCGAGCTCTTCATGGATCTGAGCTAAGATTTCCACATAATCGACGGGCTTAAAGTAAGGTAAAATGGGAGGCTCAGGGACCTTGATAAGAGATTCACTGTATGGAGATAATAATACAAAAGAAAATTATTAAAAAAATAAGAAAATGGCAAAGACTATACAAAATTGAAATAAAAAAAGTTAAGCGAGGTTACTTACATAGAAGAATGAGAATGAGATGCAAATTTTGAAAGCTTCCCTCTTTCAACTTGAAGCCATGATTGAGGATTTAGGGCATGGACTTGAGTTTCTTTACATGATTCTGAGAGGAATAAATTCCTCATGGGGCATAGGAGAGAGAAAAACTCCCAAATCTCCACAATCACCAAATGGGGATTCCCCCAATTTATCCAGTTCGATATATCACAACAATATGAATCAAAATTAGATTCAAACTAGCACTAATTTACAGTTGAAAACCCCAAAATTTCAACCTAAATTTGTGCCTTGAATCCCTAAATTCTAGGAACAAAACAAAGCAAGGAGGCAACTTTAATCTGTAAAAACCCCTAAATCAACATACAAAACAAACCCTTTGGATCAATTTCAGCCAATCCAACAAGAACACATCGAAGATCTCAGAAAATTTCTGCATAAAGTGGAGGTAAATCACGAAACAAAATTGTAATTAAAACCCTAATTAAGGAAAAGAGAGCCCTACAAACCTCGTTTGGTTCTCAGCTGAGGAAATAACTCTCTCACTTCATTAAATGTTTTGAAAATCTGTGATCTTGTCACTCTTTAGTTGGCAAAGAGCGAGGAAAAAAGTTTGTCTTTTTTATCCTTTATTTTTCTATTTATTTCTCTTTTATTTATTATGATTATTTTGCGTTGTTCAACGAATCTCAACGTTAGAAAAAGGAAAGGAGTGGCTGCGATTATGGATTTGTCAGGTGCCTCCTCTACAACTTAGTTATTTGAATATTGCCATTTTTGACCTTTACAAAATAGTTGCGAATAATAACCAGCAGCCTATCAATTTGAAGAAGAAACTAATGCAGCGTGAGCTCGCCCAATGGGTTATTTTGTCATCTGCTTAAAATTGAGTTGTTGTGAACTTGTGATGATGCTCACGGGTAGGAATTTCTCAGATTACGACACGTGGCGGATAACATGTCCCGGAGTTTACGGAGGTGGAATAAACAAGATTCATTGGAGACGTTCTCGGGACTTCGTCTCCGAGGATGCATCCGACCTTTCGGAGACCTCCATGAGTACCTTCCATACTCACATAGCAAACAACCATCGGCTCACCTTCGAGCAATACTACAATCGAGCTTCCTCGGCCTTCCTGCTCGTCTTTGAGCCATCTGACAGGCCGAGCTTCCTCGGCCTCCCGGCTCGCCTCCGAGCCATCTGACAATCCTGAGCTTCTTCAGTCTCCCGGCTCGCCTTCGAGCCATCTGACAGGCCGATCTTCCTGTAACATTTCAAAAATATAAAATTTTATTTTTGGAAATTAAATATTAAAATAATATATTTCACGAAAACTATTCGATTTGCGAATAAGGGTTTTTCATAAAATAGTATAAATATATACCAATATTTGAGAAATAATTGGAGATTAAAATGATTTATTCATTTAAAAATATATTTATCTGATTTTGGCATTTTTATAATTTAATTATATGCAAGTTTAAATTAAACTCGATTAGTGCACTACTAATCTCGATTATGCCAAATCCGTATTTTCACATTTTCCATGGTTAGTGTACCATGATATATTGCATTCTTGTTGCATGTTGTTTCATTGTGCTTGTTCCATTTGTATTTGGACTTTGTGAGGGGAAAAAAAAAAGAACAAATGATTGAGAAGAGAGAGAGGGGACATAGTGATGGCATGGGAGCATGTCATAAGAGAGAATGAGAGAGAGGGATAGAAGGGGGGTATGGCTCACCTTTGACCATTCCTCATTTGTTCCTTCACTTCACCATTTCCCTCTTCTTCCTTCATCTCCTTCTCCTCCAACTCCTCCTTCACCCTTCTTTACCCCATGGCAACCATCCTAAAACCTTGCCAAAACCCCATACCATCTTCACTAAAAATAATCCCCACCTCATCCTACACCTTATGGACCTTTCAAGTTTGGATTTTGAAGACTTTGAGCAACTCAAGAATTTTCTTGAGTTGCCAAATAAGGTAAAACCCATATCTTTTAGTTAAGTTATTATGTTTAGTATATCCTAGTTTAGTTTAGAGTTTGTATTAGTTGGTTTAGTGATGTTTGGAAATTCCAAGAGGGGGTTTAGGTGATTGTGTGGACTTGTGATATGTAGTGATTGTTTACAAGACCTTAGTGTTGATTTTTCTGGCCTGAACCAGAGAATAGGAAACCAAATACGAACTTAGGATTTACCCCGTATCGGTTTTGTGAAGTTTGGTTGATCTACAGGGAATCTGGAGCAAATTGGGATGTTTATAAGAAAAACAAACAACTACACTGACCTAATTAGACCACTAGAAGACCACCATAGAAGAACGAGACCCAAACTCCATGATACGGCCGGCGACACCCGTTACTGTAGTATATCTCACTGGCCCAATTTTGGGTTCTGGTGATGGGGTTTTGCCTATAGCTCATACTCCCTATAATCTGGCTACTGTATTGGTTGTTTTGTCTTACTCTACCTGAGCTAAAATTTGGGAGCATTTTGAGTTGTTTGTGGCTATATTTTCCGATATTTGAAACTTGGATTTATGAAATTGTTGATGAGATTTGGTCGTTGGACGTTCGTATGTAAACGACGGGGGATTATTTGGTTGTTTTTGTATGCGTAAGCTATAGATTCTAACCTATAAGCAATTCGTGTGCCGTATCGGTATTCGGACTTGATTTTAATAGAATTTCGATTGTGTGTTGATATGTAGATACCTTCGTGTGGATTTCCGAGACGACGAAACACATTGACTTTGGCTCAGCAAGGAGTTTAGCAGGTGAGTAGATTTATATCTACGGGAGAAATCGGGTGGATGGCGTATAGCACCCTCGCAATTATAAAATGGAAAACGATATGTAGAATATAGTCGGAGAAACCTATACTAGGAAACTATGGATATGATAAAAAATGTTAGTTGGAGATGATATGAATGATTGAATACATATACCAGGATATGAGACGAGATCTATAAGGATATGACATAAGATCGATGAATATGATAAGGTTGAGATAGATGTGTTATGAGATCGGTAAAATAATATATATTTATGAGAATAATGAGTAATATACCATACGAGACGTTAGATCCGTACCCTCATTGTTTTATAGGTTGATAGAATCCCTATTTGTTTAATACCGCCATACGATAGATTACCGTATGCGATGAGTTTTACCTGATGATTGATCCATACCCTTGACTCGAGGATGCCGTACGATGGATTATACCGTATGTGATGTTGTGAGGCTGGACTGCCGATTGATAGATTCATCGAGTCGGATATATTATAGATATTGTTAATCCCCGTGTATACTACTTAGTTTAGCCCTTATGTAGGTGTTAGATTAGATACGTATAGCTTATAATAGTACGCTTATGATTTACTTTCTACTACGTTTACGATATTCTCATTGCATTACATATACCTGTGCTTCCGTTATTTGTTTTGATATCGTCGGCTAGTACACCTGCACGATTATCGATGATGCGTATGTTACACTTACACAGATTTGTCGGCCCACACACTTTCATCATCGGTAATTGTTATGTCACTTACACAGTCAAATTTCTATATCATGCTATTACTCTTAATCGTTCAGTATTATCACATGACTCGTTGGCATAATATACTAATATGCTCACATCACTATTCTATGTTGCATGATATACTGATATGTTCACATTTTTGTTCTATGTTTGCATACATCATGCTTTATGGTTATACGCATTGAGGTGCTGTTTTCATGAGATTCTGGATTTGAGAACCGTGGTTATATTTCAAAGGAAATTATGTATTGTTTTAAAAACCCGGTTTCTCTTAATATGATATTTCGAGGCGTCCACCATGAGTTTTCTTGGTTCTGAGATAGGTTTTAGAAACCCGATTCGAGAAGATGGACGATCCGTTTGCGGGTACATGGTGGATCCGGTATAATACCCCGGGACAAGAAAGGTATGTTGTGCAGTAGACGATGAGCCTTGCAGAGGGACTACTACCTACCGGTGATAGTTTGGACCTAGCGGTTATCCGGAGGATACCGACTGGAGCGTGAGATGGATATGGGCCGATCCGGACTGATGGAGCCTATGGGCCGATCCGGACCGACGGAACCCGAGATATGAGGATTTACATGTCGATACTGGACACGGGTTTCATGATGTTTCGAGTGTCGGTATTGGGCACTCAGGTTCCATAATTTTGATGTGTCGTTGATGGACACACGTTGGTTAATATCCTCATACATACATGCATATGCTTTCATGATGTTGCGAGTGTCAATGTTGGACGCTCAGGTTCCATGATGTTGATTGTGTCATTGGTGGACACGTGGATGATATCCACCTGCATATAGGCATATGATTCAGATGTTTATTTGTATATGTCATTGGCATTGATTATATTGTTGACATATATGCATACATGGTCACCCTATATATCGTAGTATTACCTTCTTGATATAGTGACCTAGAAAATCGTTGTTTTATTTTATTTCTACCTGCTGATGTTTTCTACTCACGAGTTGGCAACTCATCCCCATTGTGCCACAGTTCTTGCAGGTTTGACCGCTTAGGATCAGTAGCGGTATCGCTGGCATACAGCTTGCATTCGGGTGTTTTGTTATGGTAGGTGGGACACATTGGATCGTACCCACTCTTGTATTTGTTATTTCCTATTGTATCTAGATAAACTCCATCAACCAGAAACTAAACTTTGTATATTTAGTGGACTTAGACGGACTTGTGGTTGTGAGACTTGGAGCGATGGGTATATATTCGCTATGTGTGGATTTAATGTCTTGCATTATTTATCATTCTTCCTGTGCCGAGCGATGGGTATATAATCGCTATGTGTGGATTTAATGTCTTGCTTTATTTATCATTCTTCCTGTGCCAATCTTCACTGTTGGGTGTCGCGCGTGTGTGTGTGTGTGTGTATTGCTTATTTGCGTGGTTGTGATTCCGTCATTTGGCGAAGAGCTGGCTCCCGCTTGGGGATGCCTTTATTATTTTTATGTATATGTGGTTTGGGTTCAAAATATATAAGGGATGTGCTGCCTAAATTTGTAAAGACGAAAAATGTTTTCAACTGCAATATCATCCACTTGCATCTTTAAATATCATTACCTATGCATTAAAGAAAATTTTTGACTTCATTATACCTTTATTTCAAAACTGCACCCCCACTATTTTCCGTAAAAGGGTTTAGATTTTCTGGGCTTCGGCTTACTTGAATTACGTTACGCCTCTAGACGTTGCGTGATTTAAGTTCCGGTCACGAGCTAAATTCCGGGTCGTGACACTTCCTCGACCTCCCGGCTCGTCTCCGAGCATCCTGACAGGCTGAGCTTCCTCGGCTTCTCCGATCAACCGAGAGCGTGGAGCCTAAGCACTCCCGCAACGGCTCCGCGTATCTCGTCAAGGCGAGATATCCGCTGTCCCACGTTCCGCGTCCTTCTATTAATGGGCGTATCCCGCCAATAATGCGGGGATAACGCATGAGCGTAACTGATGGCAAGAATCTCGCAGCGGCTCGTTCCACATGACCACTATATAAACCCCTCTTTCAGACGACTCAGGTAACTTGAACTCATTCCAATAGGCCGCTACGCTGCTCTGATTCCCCGGTACTAACTTGATCGTCCGAGGGTCCTACGGTGGTTTCCCACCTCGGGACTTCCCTTGCAGGTAGCTCGGCCTCAGCAACTTCCAACAACCCATTGAGATCCACATGCTCAACAACCTCCAAAACAAATCCCAGCCGCTCAAAACCGCTCGCTACTAGATTGACGGAGGACAACATCTAAGGAAGATAATAGCCTCCATCAGTTGGCGCCGTCTGTGGGAACTCCAGAAACTTCTCCACCCATAAAGTTGATCTTTCACCCTCGACCCGATGGCGAGCAGCAACCGCGACGATCCCAATACGAGCCATCCCACCATCCATAATGGAGGCGGGAGTGGTTCTCTTCCCCCTCCTAACATCATCGGCGCCTTATCCGTCTGAATCAACAGACTCACAGCTATGGTGGATGCGCTCGTCCGCGTTCAAACGGCAGGCCCTACCCATCAAGTCACGGTTCCCTGTCCCCGGGATAACGACGTTCGCAGAAGGACAGATGGGCAAGCTCGGGCCCTCGATCTTACTCACACTCATCTCAGTGTCACTGAGCACCGGCGTGCCGATTCCGGCAACCATGACCCGCATGCGGTGAATGATTCTATGACCCGCTGGGCGCCGGACAGCTCCACACCCCGATCTCAGAGGAGGCTAGGCCATCACTCCGACGCCCGCAGCATGCTCTTACCCCCTAAGGAGATATCGGTCAGTTCGCCTGCATCCAGGCATGACCGACGCCCCCACTCCCACCGAGGCCGCGCAAACGGTGAATGTCGGGATTACTCAAGAAGGGCCTCTCCTAAGGATTTAAGAAATTTGATAGAGCGGAATCGAAGCCACACCACCATACAGACCCGGAGCCGGGGTAGCCACCACTCTGGCTGTGCAGAAGGTACCACCACCGTCTTGAAGCCCTTGAAAAGAAAATCGAAAGCATATGACGAGATGGCCACATGTCCGGCGAAAGGGCTAGGTATTCCGCCGATTCGCTCATAAAGCCCTTTACAGAAGAGATGCTGGCCGAGCACGTCTTGTTCAGAAACAAGCCGCCCAAAGTGGCCCTCTTCGACGGGAAGTCCGACCGAAAGGACAACTTAGACGCATTTATGGCGGGTGTTCCCCTCCGAACACAGAGACGCGACCCCGTAGGTCCGTCTTGCCTGAAATTCGGGGCAGATGCTAATTGGTGCTATCCGTCCACCTCTCCGAAGATACCAAGTTGATTTATGGCATCATGTATTGAAGGTTTAAACGGATGCGGCCGATATAGCAAACTTTGTCAGATTCCCCCTCATCTAAGGGGTTTTTGATTGTGGGGACGCTCTTCCCTGCAGGCGCAAGCCCCTACAGTTAATTACGCTACCACATCGCGGTAACAACTTTCTCCTTCTCCAGATAGTCACTTTGTGTCATGGGTGTTTGTTCTGTTTGTGGTTGCCCGTGGATTGTATACGGAGACTAAGTTATGTTGTCGCCCGTAGGGCGTGGACTAGTCCAAATCCGTATCTTTCTTAGATTTGGGTTTGGGGGTTGGGTTTAAGGATACGTTAGCCTCATTTGAGATTAAGATCAATTTAAACGTTTGTTAAGGATACGTTAGTCTAATTTTAGACTAAGATCAACTTAACAGGATCGTTTAGATTCGATAAGAGAGCAATTGGGCTCTGTTGTTTAGTTTAGTGACATTATGGTCGATAATTAGTTTAAGGACATTACGATCCATTGTTAGTTTTAAGACATCACGGTCGAGGTTAAGGACATCATAGTCCGTGGATTTAAGGACCCCACAGTCCGATGTTAGTTTTAAAATATCACGGTCAAGGTTAAGGACATCATAGTCCGTGAGTTTAAGGACCTCACAGTCCGATGTTAGTTTTAAGACATTACGATCGAGGTTAAGGACGTCATAGTCCATGAGTTTAAGGACCCCACAGTCCAATGTTAGTTTTAAGACATCACGGTCGAGATTAAGGACATCATAGTCCATGGGTTTAAGGACCCCACAGTCCGATGTTAGTTTAAAGACATCACGGTCGAGATTAAGGACATCATAGTCCATAAGTTTAAGGACCCCACAGTCCATTGTTAGTTTTAAGATATCACGGTCGAGGTTAAGGACATCATAGTCTATGAGTTTAAGGACCCCACAGTCCGTAGTAATGTGTGGTTGTTGGGACCCGTCACCTCTCTGATAACGTTGAAGGATTACAACGACAGATATCAGAGGAGTAACGAGATGTACCCTCGCACCGGTGTAAATTGTTTGAAAGATCTGTAGCCCAGTTTGGGACTAAGATCTGTCGAATATTTGTGAGCAAATGTGCTCAGTTCAAGATAAGTTGAGGACTTATGGCCAAAATTGGGCTAAGTCCAATTAAAATGTTTTAACATTTTATTTTTGTTCTGGCTATTAAGACTTTATTTGGGTTCAGCCCTTTCAATAATGCTAGGCATTGGGCTCTGACATTTTTGTCTTATATTGAATGCATAGTATTCATCAGAAACAAAGCTTTTTTTGACAGTGCGCCACGTGGCGCGCCAGGCGCGTTGCGCCAGTCAAAGAGCGTATTGCGCTTCTGTCGGGTAGCGCACACGAAGGGGACACGTGTCGCGCTTAGCGCTAAGCGCTAGTTTATTAGCGCATTGCGCTTTTAATTTATGAGCGCATTGCGCTAGTCTGTTGGCGCACCAGTGAGTGACACGTGGCGCGCTTGGCGCTGAGCGCCAGCCCATGAGCGCAGTGCTCTGTTTTAAAAGCGCAAAGCGCAGGTTGTGTCTTTGTTTGACACGTGGCGTGTTCTGGTGCTGCGCGCTAATCCAAGAAGCGCAAATGCGCAATTCATAAGTGCAAGACACTTTTCAATGGCGCAAAACGCATTTGATCAATTTCAAGATCAAAGAACAAATTTTATGTTCTTCTTAAAGGAGGCTTTGCCTCAAGATCCAAGAACAAAAGTTCTTGTTTTTTATAAAAGGGCTCTGCCTTTATAGATCAAAGATCTATGAATGAAGTAAAAATACTTCTTTTATTATTTTATGGTTAGATCTTTTGATCTTTTTCTTTTTATTAAAGATCTTGGTCTTTTTTCAGATCTATGATCCTTTTAGAAGATGGTTATTCTTTTTACGAGATGGTTTCATCTCTGTTATTTCAAGAACATAGTTCTTTACCTTGAAGATGAAGAAAAATCTTCTTTTTTTTTCTAAGAGCTTGCTCTCCTTTTGCAGAGGGTTTTTTCTCTCTCTTTTTTTTGTTCTGAGACTTGAAGTCTAGGGGCCTTTATATAGGGCCAATTGATTTGTTAAATCAGTTTTGAGAGATCTTTCTCTGATTGATTTGGGAATATTTCCCACCGTTGGATCTTTGATCCTAAGGCTTCTCTTTTACAGAAGATAATTTTCTTGTTTTAATAAGACTGGAAAGATCTTTCCATAACAGAATTTTAGTTCTGATTAATTAATAATTTATTATTAGTAGATTTTTAGATCTGACGGTGGGGGAATTTTAATTCCAGCGCTGGCGCACTTTGCGCGAGCGCACCTACGTTCGACACGTGGCGCGCAGCGCAATTGTGCTAGCGCACCTGTGTCAGACACGTGGCGCGCAGCGCAGAGCGCAGCGTAACCGCGCTAGCGCACCTGTGTCTGACACGTGGCGCGCAGCGCAGAGCGCCGAATCTGAAGCGTTGTTTCAGCTTTTTAAATTTTGAATTTTGAAATAGAGCTTTGCTCTGATGGGGTGTGCTGCCTAGGGCGCAGCATTCCTGGCGCTGGCGTGTCTGTTTTTGACACGTGACGCGCAGCGTGCAGCATGCCGAATCTGAAGCGTTGCTTCAATTTTTGAATTTTTAAATTCAAAACAGAGCTTTGCTCTGATTAGGGGAAACAAATGCCCCCCACCGTTGCGCTCACGTGGCGCACACGTGAGTGCAGCGGTGGTAACATCTGAGCCCTTGGATCAACTCAGAAGTTGAAGAGGCGGTTCAGTGCCTATAAATAAGACCTTTGGTTCTCAGATGATTATCATCTTCTTCTTGAGAATTTTATTCAGAGCCTTGCTCTTCAGTTAAGAACTTTCAAGAGTCAGAACTCTTAGGTAAATTAAAAATTTTAATTTTAATAAATTTGGGTTTTTACCCATTAACAGAGCCTTGCTCTTCATAGATCTTTGATCTAAAGAAAACCCTTTTAGGGTCTCATTAATAGAGCTTTGCTCTCATGAACCCATAGATCTAAACAGGTCTTTTCTTGGGGTTTCTTATTCCATGCATCAGAGCTCTGCTCTTTTAATAATATGTAGATCTTTTGATCTTTTGATGAAGAATTCTTAAGAGTTTTTTTCATGGATCTTTAGGATCCCATAATTTTAATTCTCAAGAATTAATTTTCATTAATATTTAATGGATTTTCCATCATCATTACAGAGCAAGGCTCTTTAAAGAATCTTATTCCCTCGTGACCAGAGTTTGACAAGTGTCACTCCGTTATAGAGCTTTGCTCTGAAAGGGAGATTTTCTCCTTCTCCCGAGAGATTTCTCATTCAATGAGAATATTCTTTGAGAATTTCCTCATTAATTGACAGTCTCATCCAATGATGAGGCTGTTTTATTAATTGATGTATTGTCATCTAGATTTTGTGGGTCCACCTTTGGTCCCCTTTCCACTACATTGCAGTGTGGTACAAATTTTAAAGTGTCGCTCAAAACTTTAAGATTAAATTATAGTACTGATAATTGAAATCTGTTCTTTTTCGCAGGCGACATATCTTCCGATCTTTCTTTCCCGTTTTTCCGCTCAGAGGGAGGATTCCCTGAGGCACCGGTAGACCGGGAGGTTCTTGCACTCATTAGAGACTATGATCCGGAATACAAAAATCTTCACTTATGGGGTAGGTGGTACGACCAAATTATCAAAGGTCGCCGAAACTTCTCTTGTGCGACGCCGTCAGAGCCGATCTCATCGATCTCGTATGCAGATGTACCCCCGGTGAACTATGCCGTGGAGGTCGTTAATTGGACTTCGGAGGGTCTTCTTCAACCTTCGATTGCCGCCATACCCATACAGCTGCCTGTAGCTTTGGATACTTTAGGGCGGCGCATATGCCAGAGCGAGTCGCGCCCTTGGGGGAAACCCTACAACATCGGGTTGACCCCTCGACATTCGGCCGAGTATTTGCAGTGGGCTAGGTACATTTTGTCAGTGAAGAAGGCGCACCTGCTGAAGATAGGTCTATACCCTGCGGTTTACGCCTCGCTGTTCCAGTATTTTGCTCCTCCAACATGGTGGATTAAGGCGTTTTTAGAGCAATGGAACATTCCAACCCACACCTTTCTTCTACTGGACAGAGAAGTCTCCATCTCCTTAGAAGAATTTGCTGAGATTTCCGGTTTGCCGGTTAGGGGGGAACACTACGAGGAGCTGCTTCCTCCGGACGAATACGTTTTCGCCACCAAGCCAGTGGTAATGTGCCTAACGCCGGAGAACGCCATCCAGCACCAGTTTCTCTGCTTGATCAAGGTGCTAAACATGTATGAGAGCCTCTTCTTGGAATCCGGAGGCTGGGGGGTCAGTTTTGTGGACTTCATTGCCCGGTTTCTTCGTCCGGAGATTTTATCACAACGGGGCGAAAAATTTTCCAAGCTTGACGATCCCTACGGTTTTGGCTTGGACCGTCGACCAGTATTGGAAGATGATCAAAAGGGCTTTTATCTTCCCGATACTGCGATCATTCCTCTGTCAGAAATCGCCGCTCCGGGCATTGACGAGGAGACTTTCTTTCTCGGGTTTCTAGGGTTATGGCTGTGTTGGTTCGCGCTCCCCATGCACCCTCGCTATATGAGGTCGTCCGTCTTCTACCCAGCACACCGAATGGTGGCTGGAATACAAGTGGCCATCGGGATCGCCGGGCTGGCTCACCTGTACCATGGTCTTAGCGTGGCGGCGGATTCAACCAGACCGGGGGTGCAAGCTGCCAACTTCCCGATGCACTACCTTACTTCATGGATGGTTATGCACGTGCTCGGGGTATTTGGTATTCATAAAAGACCCTCGTTTTTTGAGAAGTGCAAATTCCCCAGAATTATGCGGTTGGTTGACGCTTCCATCGTGAATCCGTCTCAGCGGGAGGTTAGGGGGTTGCTTCTTCGTCCGCGCACGGTCGAAGCCGGTATGTCTTTTACGGACAAAGTCCTGAAGATTGGCCAGGAAACTTCCAAGACGGTGTTGGCACTGCGTGACACCTTTAAAGACGGGGCCTCCGTGTTGAAAGCCCGAGAAATTCTGCACCTATACTCCATTAGGCCGGGCTTTCTCGTATTCAGGAAAAATGATGCGGCGCTTTTCATGAGATACAACCCCCATCATTTTCCCCAACAGCTAAGTTACAACCAAGGGGTTCCACTGGAGGCGTTTTTGGAAGACCTGCTGCCACCAGAGAGGGAATACGGGGTGCGCTGCATCACTTTATGCGCTTGAATACGGGCTCCCACTTCTTCATTAGCGAGCCAAGTTGCGTCCCGAGGTCCCTTAATGTATACGGGGCCTGGTATCAGTACGCGATGGGTGCTGTCATCAGGGAAGAGAGGCGGTTGCTGCTCGATCACAAGAGTGTGCCCCTGCCAGCGATCGCAACATCCCTTTGAAACGACAGATCGCTGTCCCTCCTCCGCTAAGAGAGGCTGCTGCAGTTGGGCCTCCACGTGTGCTAAGCCCCACGCATGGATTTCCCCGTGATCCTGTGGATGTGCCATCTGTGCCCTGTGCTCCTATGGAGATGGTAAACGCAGCTTCACCCGAATCTGGCGTGGGCTCGGATATCGGGACTCGCCGTCCCAAGGTGGCCACTAAGCGCAAGCTGGTGTTGGCCGCGACCGGAGCTCGCTCTCAGAAGAAGAAAAAGTCGCTCTTTTCTCTTGATGTGGTACTTGGCCAGGAGCCTCATGCTCCCTATAGTGAGGGCTTGAGCGAGTATGGGACAAATGAGGACTTATTCATGCCGTCAGATGATACTGATCTGGCGGCTGCCATTGCAGCTTCCGAGCGATTGGCAAGACGCGAAGAGGCGTTGGCTAACCTCGCGCGATCAGGTAATTATTAGTTGCATTTTTCTTTTGCCATCGCATCATACCTCTATCATTGTTTTTTGACTAACGCTTTTCCTTCTTTAATAGGCATTTCTACCGAAGAAGCTCTCGCTGCTTCTCTCAAGACTTTTGAGGAAGAGGAGCGACTTTGAGCATCCTTAGGCCTTGGTACATTTCGGTTCGCCATGTTTCTGCTTCCGTTTCTTATGAGTAATCTGACCCTTTCCTTGTCTTATCGCAGGGATCACAATCCCTATCCCGCAAGCTGATACGGAAATTCTCCCTGGGCCAGCTACTGAAGCCTCGGCCTCTTTGGCACTGCCGCGAGAGGCCCTACTCAAAAAACCGTTGATGGAAGCCTTGACGGCTCTGGAGGTAACCCTGAATGCGGACGACGACGCCTTACTGAAGGAGGCTTCTAAAAGGTCTGTTGTGATGGCCCGGGAGAAAAGGAAGCGCTTGAGGCGCGCAGCAAGGGAGCGTAGTACTGCTTTGGCTGCGGGAGCAGGTTCAAGCGCCGTTACTCCCGCTGCTACTCCTTCAGAGGAGTTCCCGGTTGCCTTATCTACTGCTCACAGACGGACGGCACGCGCGGCTCGGGAAGCCAACGGTAAATCAACTCCAGGTAATGTGCCTTGAGGCTCTGTTGTCAAAGTTTTAAGCTATCGGTTCTTATATATTTTATCTTTATAGAGTCGAGTCTTCCTGAAGAGGTGGCAGCGACCGCTGAGCCTAAGGGAATGGTAGAGGAGGTAGCTACGGCAGGTGACGTGGTCGCAATTGCCGGGCTCGAGGTAGTGGCCGACGAGACGGCTACTACGGCGGAGCCTAAAGCGGCGGTGAATAAGACGGTTACAATTACTGAGCCCGAGGTAGCGGCGAGTGAAACGGGTACAATTGCTGGGTCCGAGGTGGCCGCTCTTTCTCAAGAGTCGGGCACCGCTCCGATCATCGCCCTTCCCGCCTACGGTTCTTTGTTGTCTCCCGGCATTGCAAGTGTGACGACGGCTCCTGTGGAGTCAGGGGACGAGTAGACGGGAGGTGAGACCACCCCGATGGAGGAGGGAGACGCCACCGTTGTATCAAGTGACGCCCTCGTCACGGCTCCGGCTGGCGACTCATCAGGTAAATTATAGGTCACCGCCCTTCTTTTTATTCTGCAATCTTTCCTCATAAGGTTTATCTTGTTTCTAATGCAGGTGCGGCTAGTGCTGATGTCGAGCTACTCGAGACAGCGCCGTCAGTTACCGCCCTGACGGTGGCCACCTCTCTACCCTCTCTCGTACCATCGCAGATGCTGGAAGGTATAAATTTGTGACCCATTAGTTCTATCTCTCAGCTGTGTGACTCATGTACTGACGTTGCATTATCGCGTTTTTGCAGGAGTCCTTTTTGACCACCTGTACCAGGTGTTGCATCCCCACTTCTCCTTCCCGTCGAAGATTGCTTCATCCAGTGGCGCTGGTGAATATAGCTTTCAATTAATGCTCTTTCTTTTATCGATAATGAAATCATTTCTTATTCTTCTTTGCCTTGGTTGCAGTGCTACAGATTGAAGGAGGAGATAAGAGATCAGTTGCGCCACCGGTCCTTCCGGCTTTGCCACCTGCTGCAGCTGGTATAGCAAATTCCATTGTTCATGAATCTCTTATATTTCTAGATCCGTCATCTGATTGCGACTTGTTTTGCAGCGGTCGCTTCGACTCCGGCCTCTTTCGAATCTTGCATTATGATTCCGGAAGGCCCCTTCTCCAGACGTCCATCCTCAAAGGGTGCTGTGACGAGTCTGCCCATGTTGAGCGAATACGTCGAGGAGCTTGACGTGGAAGCTCCTACATTTGCCGCAGATTTCGCTGCCGAGGTCAATCCGATGCCGGCGACGCTTGTAAATTTCCATAATGAAGGCTTCGTCGAGTCTTGGGTTAGTCACTGCAGGAAGATCGAGGCCTGTCTGCATCAGCTTGAACTTATGCGTCTTGTCCCTGAGACTCAAGCTCTGAACTCCCAGCGGGACGCATGGGTCGAGTAGAGTGCGTTCTTCCTTCGCCATTTCGAAAAAGAAGCGACCTTGAGGCGGAAGGAATGCGAGGAGGCTTCCGCTGAGTCCATCCAGTTGCGTGCCCAAGTCAAAACGAACGTCGCACAACTGAGAGCCGTCTTTGACACCTTGCAGCAATGTATATCGGACGGGCTTGTATTGAGACGGAAGCTCGACTCTATCGAGCGGGTTACGCAGAGTCGTGAAGCTTCCCAACGGGAAATTGATTAGAATATTTCATCATGCTTGCAGCAAAGGACTCGAATCGAAGCGGAGCTAGCCGCGGCGGCTGATCATGAGAAGGCACTGAAAGAAGTGCGAGAGCAGCTCGCGGACTTGTTGAAAATGCTTCCTTCTCAGTAGTTGCCTTTGTATCAAGCATACACTTGTAATCTCTGAATAATATGTATCTATTTTTTATTCCTTTATATGATGTATCTTGTATTCAACTGGGTTCATGAATAAAGACATTCTTTTTGTTATACTGTTGCTTTCTTTTCCTTGCTGTGTTGTTGCCATGTGATTTTAGCAAGTGCGATATGTAGATAGCATATAGTTGTCAGTCTTGTGCTCTTTGTAAGGTGGTGATGGCTTAGAAAACATGATTATGATCTGTCACCTAAGACTTTTCAACTTTATGAGCCGTGAGGGTCTCATAAAGACTTTTCTCCCTACGAGTCGAGAGGATCTCGCAGGTGTATTTTCTCCTTAAGAATCGTGAGGATTCCTAAGTGTGTTTTTCTCTTGAAAGTCGTAAGGATCTCACAAGAGAATTTACTCCCTTACGAATCGTGAGGACCCGCAAGTGATGGATGAAGTTGTCCTTATCCGCATTTCATGGAGTCAGGGGTTGCTCTGGATGCTTCCCACGGGTTCACTGCCGTGTTCTGCGAGGGCCAGACTCCGCTCTGGACGTTTTCCAGGATACCGTAGTTTAAAAACCTCGTGGTCGAGGTTAAGGACATCATAGTCCGTGGATTTAAGGACTCCATAGTCCGTTGTTAGTTTTAAGACATCACGGTCGAGATTAAGGACATCATAGTCCGTAGATTTAAGGACTCCATAGTCCGATGTTAGTTTTAAGACACCACGGTCGAGATTAAGGACATCATAGTCCATGAGTTTAAGGACCTCACAGTCCAATGTTAGTTTTAAGACATCACGGTCGAGGTTAAGGACATCAAAGTCCATGGGTTTAAAGACCCCACAGTCCAATGTTTGCTCTGGATGCTTCCCACGGGTTCACTGCCGTGTTCGGCGAGGACCAGGCTCCGCTCTGGATGCTTCACACGGGTTCACTGCCGTGCTCTGCGAGGACCAGGATCCACTCTGGACGTTTTCCACGGGGTCAGAAGTGACATAATCCGCGTTCCACGTAGCCAGGAATTTTACTCTGGATGCTTCACACGGGTTCACTGCCGTATTCGGCTAGGACCAGGCTCCGCTCTGGATGCTTCACACGGGTTCACTGCCGTGCTCTACGAGGACCAGGATCCGCTCTGGACGTTTTCCACGGGGTCAGAAGTGACGTAATCCGCGTTCCACGTAGCCAGGAATTTTGCTCTAGATGCTTCCCACGGGTTCACTGCCGTGTTCGGCGAGGACTAGGCTCCGCTCTGGATGCTTTACACGGGTTCACTGCCGTGCTCTGCGAGGACCAGGATCCGCTCTGGACGTTTTCCACGGGGTCAGAAATGACATAATCCGCGTTCCACGTAGCCAGGAATTTTGCTCTGGATGCTTCCCACGGGTTCACTGCCGTGTTCGGCGAGGACCAGACTCCGCTCTGGATGTTTTCCAGGATACCGTAGTTTAAAGACATCGCGGT
Organism: Agapanthus africanus; assembly: GCA_030015575.1. NCBI lineage: Eukaryota > Viridiplantae > Streptophyta > Magnoliopsida > Asparagales > Amaryllidaceae > Agapanthus > Agapanthus africanus. Next base: position 819,740,375 of record CM057338.1, on the reverse strand, counting down.
CGAGGTTAAGGACATCATAGTCCATGAGTTTAAGGACCTCACAGCCCGATGTTAGTTTTAAGACATCACGGTCGAGGTTAAGGACATCATAGTCCGTGGATTTAAGGATTCCACAGTCCAATGTTAGTTTTAAAACATCATGGTCGAGGTTAAGTACATCATAGTCCATGAGTTTAAGGACCTCACAGTCCAATGTTAGTTTTAAGACATCACGGTCGAGATTAAGGACATCATAGTCCATGGGTTTAAGGACCCCACAGTCCAATGTTTGCTCTGGATGCTTCCCATGGGTTCACTGCCGTGTTCGGCGAGGACCAGGCTCCGCTCTGGATGCTTCACACGGGTTCACTGCCGTACTCTGCGAGGACCAGGATCCGCTCTGGACGTTTTCCACGGGGTCAGAAGTGACATAATCCGCGTTCCACGTAGCCAGGAATTTTACTCTGGATGCTTCACACGGGTTCACTGCCGTGTTCGGCGAGGACCAGGCTCCGCTCTGGATGCTTCACATGGGTTCACTGCCATGCTCTGCAAGGACAAGGATCAGCTCTGGACGTTTTCCACGGGGTTAGGAGTGACATAATCCGCGTTCCACGTGACCAGGAAGGGTCGACTTTATCCGTATTTCACGGAGTCGGAGTTTGACTCTCGGTCATCTGTACACCGCCGAGTCATGGAACTGGGAGTTGCCGCTGTTCCGCTTTGCTTGATGTTGTGTCCGTTGTAATAAGACAAATGTTGAGGTGATCTCTAGGCTGTCTATGAACTATTGAGATTTGGCCTCTCCTTTTGATGAAATGTTTTGTATTATGTAAATTCCAGGATCGGTCGCGGAGACTTCGGACGCGGCACGAAAAGGGAAAGCTGTGATTAGATCAAGCTAGCTGGGGATTTACGGTGAGTAGATATATACATCTACGGGGAGAATCGCTTGGATGGCGCGAGGTGCCCGATAATTTAGAATTTCCAGTAATACCAGCTTGTTGCATGTAGTTCCTAGTTACCTATTTTACGGCACTGCATGACCTGTATATCCATATTTGGGTTAAATTCATCATATAGAAACCATTGAAACCATTAAATGAGATATGCGGCATAGTAAATAATTGGCTTGCTTAATTCACTATATATAATTGTGCAATTTCATCTCATAGGACACTTGCACCATTACCAGGGTTTTATGCTGCACGAGCACTATTCATGTGAACACACACACCTTGGTAATTGCTATGCCACAAACACTAGATAACTTGTTTAAACCGGAATTTAGAATAATTTCACCTTATACGACGTAGAAACCGGTACTAATATATTAAATTCCGCAAGATGAACATGTAGAATTGCTAGTCATATACATGTACCTCATTACATCATTCGTTCATGCCTAGCCTATTAGTCATACATTGCAGTTCAACTTGTCGATACTATAGGCATTCATTATCATTGACATCTACATTTATGATGATTCTCTTAAGGATTGCAGCACTTGAGATTTATGAGATTTTGGGGAAAAGCCGCAAGGATTTAGTAAATCTGATATTATTTTAAACATTGAATGTTGCGGTTTTTCTCGTGATATGATACATGTGTCGTCCACCATAAGTTTTCTGTTGGTTTTCGAGACCCGTTTCTAGGAGTTGGATGAACCGTCTCGGGTACATGGTGGGCCCGGTAAGATACCCGGGGTAAGAAGTTCGAGTAGTAGACGATGAGCCTGGCAGGGGCAGATTACCTACCAGTGATCGTTGACGCGGCGGATATTCAGAGGATATCGACCGTGGTCGTGAGATGTTGAGATATTGATATTTTGAGACGGACCAGCCGGACGGCTGGTGCCCGGATATTGGATCTCGGGTACTTTGGGACACTGAGATATTCATTTGAGGTGCCGATGCTGGGCACGGATTTCTGTTGATTGTTAGTTATATGTATGCCCTAGAGGCCATTACTGTACATTGGATGTATATTGTAGTGGATGCTGGGACATATATAGGTAGGACTTTCTTGCTTGACATGATAGTACGCTATCTGGTTGCTCTTTATCTTAACATGTATACTTTCTGTCTCTCTGTTACATGTTGATAAAGCCCTTAGAATGTGTACTCGACTTCCAGGACTATGATGCAGATCATACTAGTAGGCCTGGGTAGTCCATGAGTACATCTTTCAATGTTTCTAGTCGTGGGAATATTGAGACGGGGCATCGATATTCCAGAGTAGACTAGCGTATATCTTCTCGACCCATGTGATGGGCGATGGATGATCCCATATCCATTGGTGTTTGACATCAGAGATGGTATGCGGGTGCTCAGTGTAGACTGGGTACACTGAACGGACTCGCCGAGAACTCCCAGATGGTATTATACCTCACGTCAGATGGCAGTTCTCTGGTGACACTGGTACAGCTTAGTCTGTTGACCCGAGATCGTCATAGAGTCTTGTGTGTCTCCCACTGTGCTTTGATTTCCACCCTACCACGGCTCTACTGAGTCGTGCAAACAGGTGGTTTTTGGGTACAGTCCCGATTCACATGGAAGCAATGAGCGATAGGAGGGGATTCGTCTCTCCCGGTATTGGGAGTTGATGTTGCGCTATGCTCGACTGTCTATAACTGGAAATCCCTGGCCAGAGTTGCAGTGATATACTGGTAAGAGTTATCAGTAGTTTCACGATTGTTATAGACCTCACATCGGCATGACTTATCGAGCTATTGGGGTCTGACGTTTACCACCCCTAGGTGAGATATGCGGCATATCAGACGGACATACCGGACTGTACGGTAAGTGTTGCTGGTTGGATTCACAGGAGTGTGAGCGGGCTTGCTCGTCGATCTTCTGATCGCTCAATACCCGGGTGGCCGTTACGTTTAGCAGACCGCTTGCGGCTTGTGGGTGTTTGATATGATCATCACTTGCTGCCAGCGTATTGACGAGTCTTTAGAGTCCTACACAGAGGTTTCCTGGCTTAAGCGAAACGAAATAGGAGCGCATATGAGATATGTGCGGGACCGAGAATAATGCGTGTATGTGATACCGTATTCTATTCTCGCGATGAATGTATCGATTGGTTGTATGCGATATAACCTAGTTATCGAATCAAGGATTGATTCGATAAGCCGATACATTGAATATTAGTCGGTCATATGCGATATGACCGGATCGTTAAATCAAGTGTTGATTTAATGATTTAATGTATAATTATATATTTGATATATTACTTTGCATTAACTAGTATTGGTTCACTTAAAATAGATTTTCTCACTTGATGTGCACATTGTATATGTGATATATTTTTGTGCACTTGATTGTATCATGTTTGATGATACATGCAAGCTTGGGTGTAGGTTTACTTTAAACCATGTTTAAGTGAATGGTTAGGGTTTTGTTATCTTTTCTTAACTATTTATTTTATTTATTTATTTTAGGGCAAGAAAAGAAAAAGGTTGCTTCTTTTGTTTGTTTCTTTGAAGCTTCAAGAAGCTTTGACCATTCTTGTTTCTTTCCTAAACCTAACCATTCACCTAATCTTAGTTTATTCTCTACACTTAACCATGGTTGCTAAAATGATAAGAATGACTTTATTTCTATTTTATTCATTATTCTTATCATATTCTTTTTCTTCTTCTTCTTCTTCTTCTTCAAGAAGAAAGAAACTTGCTAGCTTCAATGGTGACTTGAGAAAAAGAGTGAGAAATCCAATTCTAAAGTGAACCCACTTCCTATTTCTTCATCCTCTACCACTTGACAAGTAGTATAGGGTGTTTTCTTCACAAGTTTCATGACTTGGTGAAGTTGGAGCTTGATCTTGAGTTGCCTCGACGTAGATCATCTTCGGCATCGAAGTCGACGACCTAGCCCGATCATTTCTCCGACGAAACCATCGCCAGAGTCCGGGATTCGATGATCGCAGCGGAGGGACGTCAACACGGAGCTATGGAGGTGGAGGACCGGATCTATAAAGGTTGTATTTTCTGTTCACTCTTAGTTAAGTTGTTAACATATATTGTTTCGCCTATACCTCTAGTTTCGATCTTGCTTAGGGTTACTTGGCACATAGAAATTTTTTAAATTGGCTATGTTTGATCTGTTGTAGAACCTCATGGGTGTGCCTAGGAACCCTACAGTGGTATCAGAGCCTAGCTAGAGCCTTAGGCGATGCGTAGACGGAGTTAGAAACCCGATCGAACCCGAAACCCTAATCCTTGACCCCTCTCTGTACATTTTTGAAAATTGTGGATTTTTCTGAATTAAAAATACCTGAAAAATACAGCAGGGAAATATAAGAATTGTGGTGAAAAACGACCCCCTAAATCGTACATTCCACCGTGGAACCGCGGCAATAGCCTGCTTGGGCCGCGGTTCCACGGTCATACAGAGGATTTAGGTTATCATTTTTGCACCATAATTCCTATTTCTGTGATTTATATTTTATGGGTATTTTTATTATGACTCAAGAGTTGAGTGTTCTGGGGTTGTATTGGGGACTCGATGATTCGATCGGATTATTTAACTTTGTTTACTGTGTTTTTCCGGGTATTTTTAGAATATGTTAAAAAGTTCGACCGGATATAAATACCCACTTTTTCCTCTGCCGGGAAATTTCCAATTGTTGGATTTTCCAAAGTTTAATGACGTTCTAAGTAGTGCAAGTAACGTGATGGTCTCTCTACAAGACAACAAACCTTAACTCGATTATGTGACCGTCTTGAACTGCCCTTTGAACCTTAGGGTTTGGGGCAGTACGGCGTGCCACATGTGAGGCGTTGGCTTGACCCTTCTACGGCTGGACCGTTGGTACTGAGGTATGAAGTGAATGTTTTTAAACTTATTTCATGTGTTGAGCTGTTTCGGGAAAACTTGGGTGTTCGATTGTTCGATTGGAAAGTTTAACATTTTCTATTTATCCGGAATGTGATAAAATAATTGGAATTCACAAGTAGTTATTGTTAGTTATGTATATGCCCTAGAGGCCATTGTTGTACATATGATGTATATTATAATGGATGCTTGGTTATATATAGAGATGACTTTCTTGCTCGTCATGATAGTATGCTATTTGGTTTCACTTTATCTTAACATGTTGACTTGTATTGGTTTACTGTTTTACTCTCACATGTTGATAAAGCCCTTAGGATCTGTACTCGACTACTGGGACTATGATGGGATCATACCAGTGGGGCCACGGTAGTCGATGAGTACATCCTATAACTGTTCCTAGTCGAGGGTATATCGAGACAGGGCATCGATACACCAGAGTAGACTAGCGTATACGCATCTTGACCCATATGATGGGCGATGGATGATCCCATATCCATCGGTGTTAGACATCAGAGATGGTGTACGGGTGCTCAGTGGAGACTGGGTACACTGGACGGACTCGCCGAGAACTCCCAGATGGTGATATACCACACGTCAGATGGCAGTTCTCCGGTGATACAGGTACAGGGTAGTCTGAAGACCCGAGATCGTCATAGAGTCTTGTGTGATTCCCACTGTGCTTTGATTTCCACCTTACCACGTCCAAGAGGGCGTGCAAAACGGTGGCTTTTGGGTACAGTCCCGAATCACATGGAGGCAATGAGCGATAGGAGGGGATTCGTCTCTCCCGGTATAGGGAGTTGATGTTGTGCTGTGTTCGATTGGCTATAACTGGAAGTCCCTGGCCAGGGCTGATATAGAGATTTACTGGTAAGTGTTACTAGTAGTTTCTCGACCCGTTATGAGCCATATATCGACACGACTTATCGGTTACTGGGGTCTGACGTATACCACCCCTAGACTTGATATGCGACATATCAGACGAACAGACCGGACTGTACGGGAGTGTTACTGGTTGGATTCACAGGAGAACGCACAGGCTAGCTTGTTGATCTTCTGATCGCTCAATACCTGGGTGGCTGTTACGTTTAGCTGACCGCTTGCAGCTTGTGGGTGTTTGATATGATCATCACCTGCTACCGGCGTATTGACGATTCTTTAGAGTCCTACACAGAGCTTTCTTGGCTCAGGCAAAACGGAGTAGAGGCACATATGTGATATGTGCAGGACCGAGAATAATGCGATATGAGATACCGTATTATATTCTCGCGATATTTAGATTTGAACCGGGTCATCGGATCAAGTGTTGATTCGATGAATCGGTACTTGATATATTAGTCGGTAATATTCGATATAGCCGGATCGTCGAATCAAGTGTTGATTCGATGATTTAATGTGTAATAATATATATGATATATTGTATTACATTATCTAATATTGGCTCGCTTTATTATTTCATTTTCTCACTGGATGATATATTGATATATATGCGATATATGTTAATTGTATTATTTTCTTTTGTTGCAAATATATAATATATATGTGATATATATTATTGTGACATGATATGATTAATTGTTAAACATGTTTAAGGATGATTAATTGAGATTAGGGTTTGATTAGGGTTAGTTGCTTCATGCACCTTCTAGAAGCTTTTTCTTTTGTCATTCTTAAGATCTTTATGGATGACACATTATTTAACTCAACCAAACCCTAACTCTAGTTTATTCTCTACACAATCTTATCCACTCATCCTTGACCATGGTTAATATTCAATCATATGGTTTATATTCTATTCATCACAAAAGAAAAAGATATCATTATCTTTTCATGATCATCTTCTTCCTTCTTCATGAAAGCTTGCTAGTTTTTCTTTAAGTGATGAAATAAAATGAGAAAATAATTTAAAAAGAAAGCAAAATTACTACTCTCTCATCCTCATCTCATCTAGCCCATGGGATTAGTGTGTTCTTCTCTTTTGAGTGAGAAAGCTTGAGTCGTAGCAACTTCAAGGTAGATCATCGGAGATTTGGAATACGACAAGCTAGAATGGATCGTTCGAGTCGTGGAGCCTCTCATGAGTCCGGGAGATCGTGGATCGCGGCAAAGGGACTTCTACTCGGAGCTTGTGAAGTGAAGGAGCGGACTACAAAGGTTGTAATCCCTCACACTTAGATAAAAGTTATCATCTTGCATATTAAACCCTAATAATCTAGCAAAGATCCCGGCTTTGGGTTGTTCGGCACGTCTAAATTTTTATCCGGGCATGTTTGATGCTTTTTGAACCTTCACAAGAGTGCCTAGGATCCCTACAGTGGTATCAGAGCCTAGCTAGAGCATTAGGCGATGTGTTTACGAAGTTAAAACTCCGATCGAACCCGAAACGACAAATTTGGACCCCTCTCTGGAAATTTTTTAAATTTTGGGATTTTTCAGAATTAAAAATATGTAAAAAAATCAGCACGGAATTCTAAGAATTACCAAGAAGCCCGAGCCCCCAATTCGATCAAACGGCCGCGGAAGCGCGGCGCAAGCATGGCTTGCGCGGCGGTTCCGCGGCGGATTGATAGGATTGTGACACGTGGCTTTTCTGGTAATGACCGTAGGTGCTTGCTGACTATTCTGGGTATTTTTAATCTGTTCCAGGTGTTTAAAATTCTGGGGTTTGTTTTGTAATAGTAGAGTCGATCGGAAATTTTAAATTCGTATTTTTTCCGGATATTTAGAAATTGTTAAACTATTTGAACGGATATCATTAACTTACTGTTTCCCGGTACGGCAAATTTTCAAGTGTTGAAATTTATTCGGGTTTAAATCTTTCGGAAAATTGTACAAGTTAAGCGGTGGACCCTCTAGAAGACAACAAACCTTAACTCGATTATGTGACCATCTTGAACTTCCTTTTGAACCTTCGGGTTTGGGGCAGTACGGCGTGCCATATGTGAGGCGTTGGCTTGACCCTTCTATGGCTGGATCACCGGTACTGTGACATATTCTGGGATCATTTGAACCCCGCTCAAGTGTTGAGCAGTTTAGGAAATTTTGGGTGTTTGATTATCTGTTCGAAAAGTTTAATACTGTTTATTTATCTGGAATGTGATACAATATGTGGAATTCATAGAGTTAGGCATGAAATACGAAGTATGTGATATTTCGCATTTACGATGTCTAAAGTGATTGTGGATTCCAAATATTGTAGTTTTACACTTTCTTTTCTGTGACCGTAAGTGTAATATGTGATATCGCCGGTTTCGTTGCTATATGTCAACGACAATTGGGATGCGCATATTTACTTACGTTGATGATATGAGATATTATGTGTTGCTGTGATATGTTATATTGGATCGTCGCGTTCTGAATAGCCGGGGGTTTTATGTGAGATGAGGTTTTTTTTATTTTCATTCATGTAAAATTCATTTGTAATGTAATATTCTTTTATTTGGGGCACTTCCAGGTTGCGGTTGCTGTCACCAGTGTATATTATTTACTTTTCCGCATTAGGTAGACCCAAGGAGGGGAGCACAAGTAACCGGGTTCTAGGGTCCAGTGGGAGGCCATCTCGAGGAGTCGAGACCGGGTCTCCTAACCCTAGAATTAGCAGTGTTACTTGCCGCTCTCGTAGGGGTCTTGGGATGTGGGTTTGGCTATTCGTCGCGACCGTGGAATCCGTATTTTATACAGGCTCGTATTGAAAACACGGACGTCCTAGTATATCCAATATTTCATATATGTTCTTCTGCTGCAATGTACTGTGATCAGATCATATTACTGCCTGAGACGAATGCTTATACTATATATATATGCTGATATATAAATATTACTGCTTTCGTTTCTTCTGTGATGCTTAGGAAGCATAAGCTGATGGGATTTTTATTAATGAGATTAATAAAAGAAAAGAAACCTAAAGATGTTGTAGAATCAAAAACTTAATAAAAATGGTAGCTACAGTTTTTCTTTGCACAGTGATATATACGATATATCCTGCACCTTATTCGATGAGGAAAGGACCGAGATCCCTTCACCGGGAGTGACTCCTTTAGCAAAACTGACAGATGCTACAAAACGCGGTTTGTCTTTTGATTGCTTTTAGAGTTTTGCTTTGCACAGCGGTATATATGATATATCCTGCACCTTATTCGATGAGGAAAGGGCCGACGATCCCTTCACCGGGAGTGACCCCTTTAGCGAAACTAAGAAAAGCCTCAAAAACACTCCTTTTCAAAAATACTCAATTCTACAACGATATCAAGTTCATTACGCTCAGGGTTTTCTGAAAAACCTGCGTAGCCCTCCGACATTTCAGATAGGTAATACTTAGTATTCGTGCTACGTTTGTTGGCTTTCGTCAAGGCGTAGTGTGCGGTAGCTAATTATTACTTATCTGTTACATATGATGAGATTGGGTTAGGGTAGTCGTGCGCCTTTGTTGGCTTTCGTCAAGGGACGTACGGCTGGGTTTAATTCAATCAAGAAATGTTCGGGTTGAACTTGACTAGCGGACTATGGTTTGTTGGCTTTCGTCAAGGTCATAGAACGTTAGGGGCAAAATATTATCGGGAATTTCAAGTGTTGAAATTTGCAATGAGATTGCATACCTCCTATGAGATAGTTGGATCCTGATACCCACTGCGAGTAAGAGTTACTCCTGGGAGAGTTTTACACAGGACAATTAGTCATTCAAGTAGGTGTCTAGAAAAGTGTTAACGAGGTTACGCCTCTGGGAAAACGAGGTTTACATTAATTAGGTCCGTGCGGGAGCATGGGGAACCTCCCTCAAAGTACCGACACTGATCTGGCTGAACGATTGACGAAATTGTAGGGTGTAATTAATCCCGGCTAATCTTACCTTTTAGGGTTTTAAGGTAGATTTGATAAAAACAGTGGGAGACATCCTGATTAGATAAGATAATAACCAATCTAATCTTGCAAGAGCATACGCTAAAGTGTTTTCTTCTCTCTCTCTCCAGGTAGCGACCATGTCATGCCATAATCAAGATAATAATATGGATGTATTGACTGAACCCAATTATTGTACTGAGCTAGGGAAAGTTGGACCCGTTCTTTCTTATAAGAGTTATAAGACTGAACAGGAAACATGAGAATATCTGGATTCTCACGCCGCCCAAAAGAACATGCAAGTTGATGCATCTTCTTCGGGTGTGTTAGTTATTGAGAACTGTTTCTCAGTTCACCCTACGTCCTGGGTATTAAATACCGGATCAGGATCCCACATATGTAAATGATTGTTAGGATACGAGCGTGTTCAAGTTCTAGTTTAAATACCGCAATCAAGACGGTTTCGCACGTAGCTAGCCGGTTGAGTACGGGTCGTCCGCAGGGAGATGGGAATCTTTTTCTATGTGTTTTTCGACGAGTTAAGTCCGGTTGTTCAGATTTTGTTTGTAGTTATCTAAGTGTTGAGTTGATATTTAAAGAGAGCTTGTTAGGGTTAGGATTAGGTTAGTTTGAGTTAGGAGTCTCCACATCTTTCGTTGCCCCACTTAATATCGGTGTTACGGTAATCGGCAACAACGGGGATTAGCACGACTAGGAAGGAACTTGCGAGTATAAGCTAGGCTTTCCAACGCATAGTCCTTCCTTTTGGTGCTTGTCCGTCCGTTCTTGGCTCTTATCCATAACCTCCGGTTAATTCAACCACAACCGGTCTCACTACGGAATCACCGCTATCATGTAGGATAGGGTGCCGTAAGGAGCGGATTGTGGTTGGGTTAACGGGAGTTGATTTAAGTTGTTGGGCAAGGAAAGAGTGAGAGAGATTTCCTTCTCTCAAACTTCCCTTATCCTACCCTAACAAGTATAGAACTACTCACACTTCATAATACGGAAAAATAAAACAACACAAAAGAGGAAGATAGAAAGAAAGAGATTAGAAGAATACGACTAACTGTTTGCGACCTCACCTTGGCGAGGATCAAGCGTAAGTATCATTGTCGTATGAAAGGATAAAGAAAAAGAGAGAAGAAACAAACAACAAGGAAATAACAACAACTACTTAACAATTAAAATTACAACAATTATAACAAGTAAAGAAAGAGACAAGCATGATAATAAAAATGGTCTTCTTTATTCATCACTCTTCACTCAAAAGCTCACTTACAAGTTTAATGGAGAAGAGGTGAGAAGAGGAAGAAGAACATGTACTAAAACCTAGCAAAGAAAAATACAAGATTATGGACCCTTTCCTTCTCAAACTTCTGGGCTATTTATAGGCTGGAGAATGAAAACCTAGGGCAACCACCAGACCAAAAATGCAAATACCAAAATACCCCTGAAAATTGGTCGGCTGAAGGCACTGTACTGCCGCGGATCCGCGGCCTAGACCCCCCTTTGGCCGCGGATCCGCCGCACCTTGGTAGGTTTAGGGTGTGGGCTTTGGGGTACTTCCCTGTTCTTCTGTCCCCTCTTGTCTGTTGTATGTATTTTCTGAAAATACTTCCAAAATTCTTCCAGAATTTCTGTTGAGGGAAAGGTGTTATGAAGTGGACTTTTTGTGGATGATTGCCTCGAGCTCCGTGTAGATCTCTTGGATTATGTGCTACCATAGTGCTTTGTGCATGAAGGTGACAATTGATTTGTCCTTTTGTCTCCTAAACTGGTATCTGGCAACATACGGATGAAGAGCGGAGACCGTGTTTTATCTGTGGTTGGCAGGAACCCGGATTTTGTTGTGTTTTTCCATGAATTTCACCGTTTTGGAACCGAGGACCTGTATCCTGCAATTGACTAGCAAACACGGCTCAAGAGTATCTACGGATATGCAATGTGATAAAAATTGGACGGTATGAAAATGCAAAAATCTGATATGAACAAATACCCCCAAACTTATCATTTGCTCGTCCCGAGCAAAGTCCATTTATTCACAAAAAATTTCCTAACCTCACTTTCGCAGGGAACGCGATTGCACTGAGCATGTGCAACAAGCCGTTAAACCTCTAGGTGTCCCTAGTAGGAGGAGTGTTGTCTCCTGAGGGTTTTCAGCGGATACTACCCACAAAATCCGGTCAAGTTGGTTTGTAAAAATGACTAAGTTTCAAACCCTAAAGTTTTGTTTTAGAAAATAACAATTCTATAATCCTTAGTCTAGACTATCGAACCTTTATTTTTCACACCTCACATCTTATTTAACTACAGATTTTATATGTCTTTACGTGCAGTGCGGATAGTGTCGTTAAGTTCCAGAAGGATCGATTAGAGTCATCATGTCGCACAATAAAGCCCAGATAACAATTTTAAAAGGATCACATAAGTTTTATAATGAGTTAAGCATTTTTCAAGTTTCGTTTTGCAGTAAGGTTTCAACTTTAGAATTTCTATCTTCCTTAACAGGAAACTAAGTCGTATTTTTCACTCCACCTTTTTCTTGTTTTCATTTCATACACACCACTGTGAACGTGCAATAGTCTTTATCAAAGAGTAAAACCTTCATATCTCCGTTAAAAATTTTTTAAAAGCCTGTCTTTTATCAAGATTATTCTCACACAAAGAACCGTTAGGAATTTTAACTCGGAGAGGACACTTGCTTGATTTTGTTTTAAACTGGACTTTCTAGGCTTCTTAGCGAGCTTTGGGCCAATGCACCCAAACCAGTTGGTTTTAGGGCATTAGGTGTAGAAACACCCCAGCGGACTTAATTACTCAAGTTACCTAGGTCCAAAAACAAAAGACAGTTTGGCGTGAAAATCAGATGATTTAATACGAACGGAGATATAACCGGCAGTTCAAATATTTTTTTGGATAAAAGACGTGTCTAGTGGGTTTGGTGTGTAATCATTCCAATCAAGTTTTAGATGGGTTATTTTTCAGACTTAGCTCCTATTACGGCCTCAATAACATTCCTTCATATTCGCTTTACTTCATAAACTATTCTTGTCATTACTTATTTCAGAACAAACCTATTTGATTCTCAGAAAATCATTTATCTGTTTAAAAGTTTGAACATGAAAGACTTGTCATCTAATTCCCAAAACTCACGACACGTGTAGTGTGATGTAAAGACGTATATCAGCTATAGTTAACTTCAAAGGAGAGTTATCTTTCAGGTTTTCAAAATCCAAACATAAGATCTAGTTATTCCTATTTTATCAAACAAAAACCGTCGAATGTTGAATCAGAGTTCTTCCACAAGCTAACTTGACAAAAAAGTTTTTATATTTTTGGAAAATTTTCAAATTTTTATGGATTTTATGGATTTTAATATGCAGATGCAAAATATACATATGAATGCGAAGGTAAGAAATGCGTACCGAGTGTACCCCCAAACTTAAACTGGACAGTGTCCTCACTGTCATTGCATGAAGAGAGTAGTTTGAAGGTTCAAAATTGTTGGTTAGCGATACACAATTTTTATTTGTTTTTGTTTTGAAAGAAAAGAAAAAGAATATACACAAATATAAACAAAATGGTTTGTAAATACCCCCAAACTTATTTGGAACAGTGTCCACTGTTCTTGGCTGGATAACCGAAGTTTGGAGGTAGGCAGAGGAAGATCAAGCAAGGTAAACCGGCTCCTGTAAGAACAGGAGCTCCTCTGTTGGTTCGGCGCTAAGGTACGGTTTGCATCGGTGTCCGTTCACTTTGAAGAGTGAACCGTCCTTTGGATTTTCCAAATCCACAGCGCCCTGCGGATACACAGTCCGCACAAAATACGGCCCTTTCCAGCGAGATCGGAGCTTTCCAGGATGGAAGTGAAGTCGGGTGTCGTAAAGAAGTACCTGCTGACCAGGTACGAAGGTTTTGCGCACAAGGTATTTATCATGAAACACCTTCGTTCGATTCTTAACGACAACCGCGTTGTCGTAAGCCTCATCCCTAAGCTCGCTCAGTTCGTTCAGCTGCAGCTTCCGATGGCTGCCCGCGTCCTCCAGAGACAGATTCAGCTCCTTTATCGCCCAAAACGCGCGATGCTCGATTTCGACAGGAAGGTGGCAGGCTTTTCCGTACACAAGCCGATAGGGAGACATGCCAAGGTCGGTCTTATAAGCGGTTCTAAATGCCCAAAGGGCATCAGTGAGTTTCAAAGACCAATCCTTACGGTTCTTGGAAACCGTTTTCTCCAGTATCTGCTTGATTTGCCGATTTGAAACTTCGGCCTGCCCGCAGGTTTGGGGGTGGTAGGGCGTAGAAAGCTTATGATTAATGGAGTATTTCCGCATCAAGGCCTCGAAAGTCCTATTGCAGAAATGACTTCCATTGTCGCTAATGATCGCTCAGGGGTGCCCAAACCGTGAGAAAATGTTTTCTTTAAGGAACCTAACGACAACCTTGTTGTCGTTAGTTCGGCTGGGCACAGCCTCGACCCATTTAGAGACGTAATCAACAGCTAGAAGAATGTACAAGTTCCCAAAAGAGCTGGGAAACGGCCCCATGAAGTCTATCCCCCAAACATCGAAAATCTCCACAACCAAGATCGGTTGGAGCGGCATCTCATTCCTCCGGGATATCCGGCCCATGTGTTGGCACCGGGAGCAAGTCTTGCAATAGTCGTGAGCGTCTTTGAAAAGTTGTGGCCAGTAGAAACCACATTGCAAGATCTTCTCAGCTGTCTTTCTGGGCCCAAAATGCCCGCCACATGCTTGGTCGTGGCAAAATGACAGCACACTCTTGAATTCCTCATCAGGGACACACCGACGAATAATCTGGTCGGGACAGTACTTGAACAAGTAGGGTTCGTCCCAGTAAAAATGTTTTACTTGGGATAAGAAGCGAAGTCTGTCCTGACTCGACCATTTGGTCGGTAGCAATCCCGTGGCCAAATAGTTCACAATATCTGCGAACCAGGGTTCGCAAGATACTGTCAAGAGTTGTTCATCCGGGAAAACGTCGTTTATCGGAATTGGAAGCGAAGGCGAAGAAGGAAGTCGCGAGAGATGGTCGGCAACCACGTTTTCACATCCTCGTTTGTCCTTAATGACAAGGTCAAACTCTTGAAGCAAGAGGATCCAACGGATCAATCGAGATTTGGCATCTTTCTTCGCAAAAAGATGGCGCAGAGCTGAGTGGTCAGTGTAGACAATGACTGGAGAGCCGATGAGGTAGGGCCTGAACTTTTCTAAGGCAAATACAACAGCTAAGAATTCCTTCTCAGTTGTTGTATAATTGAGTTGTGCGTCGTTCAGGGTTCGGCTTGCGTAATAGATCACGTGCGGCATCTTGTTGATGTGCTGTCCAAGGACAGCACCGATGGCAAAGTCGGATGCATCGCACATAATCTCGAATGGGTGCGTCCAGTCAGGAGAAGAGAGAACGGGAGCAGAAGTGAGTGAGAGTTTCAGTGACTCGAATGCAGTCACACAGCTCGAGTCGAAGGTGAAAGGCGTGTCCTTGGCCAGCAAAAGCGTCAAGGGCCTAGCAATCTTGCTAAAGTCCTTGATAAACCGTCTATAAAAACCGGCATGGCCAAGGAAGGCTCGGATATCTCTGACGCATCGGGGAGGAGGCAGATTGGAAATGACCTCAATCTTTGCTTTGTCAACCTCTATGCCATTTTGCGAGATGATATGTCCTAAGACAATACCTTCACGCACCATGAAGTGGCATTTCTCCCAGTTCAAAGTGAGATTCCTGTCCTTACATCTGGTAAGGACAGCGTCGAGATGCAGCAGACACTCGTCAAAAGAATCGCCAAAGATGGAGAAGTCGTCCATGAAGATCTCCAGAAATTTCTCCACCATGTCTGAGAAAATTCCCATCATACACCGCTGGAAGGTAGCGGGCACATTGCATAACCCAAAGGGCATGCGACGATATGCAAACGTGCCGAAAGGACAAGTGAAAGTGGTCTTGTCCTGGTCTTTTTCGGCGATGGGAATTTGATTATAGCCAGAGTAGCCATCTAGGAAGCAATAGTACTCATGTCCGGCCAATCGTTCGAGCATCTGGTCAATAAAAGGTAGCGGAAAGTGGTCTTTCCGCGTTGCAGCGTTGAGTTTTCTGTAATCAATGCAAACTCGCCACCCGGTTTGGGTGCGAGTAGGGATTAACTCATTCGCTTCGTTGGTTATGACCGTGATGCCCGACTTCTTGGGGACAACGTGAATGGGGCTAACCCACTGGCTATCAGAGATAGGGTAAATGATACCACTATCTAGACATTTGACGATCTCCTTCTTCACAGCCTCCTTCATGACTGGATTAAGACGTCTTTGTGGATCCCGGGCTGGTTTGGCATCATCCATCAGATGAATGTGATGCTCAACGATGAGGGGACTAATCCCCTTGATGTCCGCCATGGACCAGCCAAAAGCTTGCCTGTTGCTGTGCAAGACCGCGAGAAGGGCTTTCTCTTGCTCGGGAGCTAGAGAAGCCGAGATGATGACAGGAAGGGTCTCGTTCTCACCTAAGTAAGCATACTTAAGGTGAGACGGCAACGGCTTGAGTTCGAGCGTTGGAGGTGAAATGATGGAA
This sequence comes from Agapanthus africanus, assembly GCA_030015575.1. Lineage (NCBI taxonomy): Eukaryota > Viridiplantae > Streptophyta > Magnoliopsida > Asparagales > Amaryllidaceae > Agapanthus > Agapanthus africanus. The sequence goes on along the minus strand of CM057338.1, from coordinate 819,724,134 downwards.
GGCAAGACTGGTGCAAAGGTCTCGAACTCAAAGGACTCCAGCAAAGGTTCAAAACGAGTGTAGGCAACCGAGTCGGATGGTTCAGGTAACTCATCCGAAAAGTCGAAAGATTCAAACTCGGGTTGTGCGCGGCTAAGATCGTTCGTGAACGTGAAACACTCGTAGTCGTTATCGGGCGCAGAAACAGCAGCAGGTTCGAAGAGACACGCACTAGTGGCGTCAAGATTATCGTATTCAAACAAAAACTCCTCGAATTCACACTCTTCGGGGGTGATCTCCTGGATCGAGCAAACATCCAGTATATGAGCATTAGGTTCGGCGGGCTGATTCCCCAACCTAAAAATGTTGAGTTCAATTGTCATATTTCCAAAAGAGAGGTTCATTGAACCATTGCGACAATTGATCACAGCATTTGAGGTTGCGAGAAATGGGCGACCGAGTATCACCGGAATTTGATTCCGGGGGTTAGCTACAGGCTGTGTATCTAAGACAATGAAGTCGACGGGGAATATGAAATCCCCGACTTTGATTAACACATCCTCTAGCTCACCCCTAGGATGGGTGATCGATCGGTCGGCCATCTGGAGAGTGCAGTGTGTGGGTTTCAGCTCTCCGACGCCTAATTGCTCGTATACTGAATACGGAAGCAAGTTAACACTGGCACCAAGATCTAATAGTGCGCGGTTGATGTTCTTATCCCCAATAGTAATTGAAATAGTAGGACAGCCAGGGTCCTTCCGTTTTTATGGTAAAGATTGGGTAAGGGCATCACTCACAGCACTAGCCAAGAAAACTTTCTTGGGTACCTGAGACTTCCTCTTTTTCGTGCACAAGTCCTTTAAGATTTTCGCGTAAGAAGGGACTTGTTGGACAGCATCTAAAAGAGGAATGTTAATGTTAACTTGCTTGAATAACTCCAAAATCTTCTCCATTTGTGGATTTTGTTTGTTAGATCTCAACCGGTTTGGAAATGGAACATTTTGAAAATTGGTTGAGTCTAATGCTGGAGGAGGAGATTTTGGAGTTGGAACGGATCCCAGAATAGGTGTTTTCATGGAGTGAGAAGCGGGTCCGTTTAGAGAAGAGGAAGGAGAGCCTTGTGAAGAAAGGAGAATAGGCTCGGAAGACGAAGAAGAAGAAGCAGGAGAAGAAGAAGAAGAAGCGGCCGGGGTGTCATCGTTGATTTGCTTGCCAATGTTGTTTTGCAGCACCCTCCCTGATCTCAGTGTGGTCACGGCACTCACATTATGGTTTTGTTGTTCAAGAGCAACATGTGCATTATGTGGGTGGCCGGGATTTGGAAGTGGCTGGGACGGGAGCTTCCCCTTCTCTCGCTCGCTCAAGGCCGCGTTCAGCTGTGCAATCTGGGCCTCGATGGTCTTGATGCTCTGCCCGTGTGCGGCGGTGTGTTGCACTAAAGATTGGATTGAAGACTGGATGTTGGCGGTGGATTGAGTCGATTGTTTAACAAACGCATCCAGACTTCGCTCGAGCGAGGAAACCTTATCGTTGTTCGACGGAACAAAGTTGTTTGGTGGAAAGGAATTGTTCGGTGCAAAGTTGTTCGTCTGGTTTTGGTAAGGCTGGGGTTGGAAGGGCTGCTGATACTGAGTTTGTTGTTGCGCTTGTTGTTGCGGTGGAGGGCCCCTTTGGAAATGGTTGCCCTGGAATTGATTCTGATTCTGATTCCAGGCGAAATTGGGGTGGTTCCTCCAACCGGGATTGTAGGTCGAAGAGTATGGATCATTCCTTGGTCTTTGCTGGAATGCATTAACCTGATCCTGTCCTTGCGAGGGTGGATTGTAAGGACACTCTTCAGTCAAGTGGGACGGATCGGAACAACAAGCGCAGATGGTACGAAGGGGGAGAACAGGGGCAGGAGTAGGAGAAGAAAATTTGCTCTCTATTGCTTCAAGCTTTTTTGTGATAGCAGCCATTTCAGCTCTCATCGCAATAGAGACATCAAGCTGGTGAATTCCTACCCTAGACTGACCGGTAGAAGTGGAGGGAGAAGAAGAAGAAGGAGTCGGTCTGGTGCTCTCCCACTGTAGCGTTTGCTCCGCAAGATCGTCAAAGAACTGCCACGCTTCCTCGTCAGATTTGGATAGGAAGTGGCCCTGACAGATGGTTTCCAGCAACTGCTTCGTTGCTGGGTTCAGTCCCTCGTATAAGGTTTGGCAGAGTTGCCATTTCTCTATACCGTGGTGAGGACACTGAACAAGAAGGTCTTTGTATCGGTCAAAGCACTTCCAAAAGGGTTCAGAAGGAAGCTGGGAGAATTGGTTGATCTTATTTCGAATTCTTGCGGTCTTATGATTTGGGTAGAATTTTTTCAGAAACGCTTTAACAAACTCGTCCCAGCTGGTGATTGAGTGGGAAGCGGTGCTATACAGCCATTTTTCTGCGAGATCGCATAAAGTGAACGGAATGACCCGTAGACGTATAGCATCGTCCGACAGCTGGGTTGTTTTCATCATGGCACAGACGTTTTGAAATTTGTTAATGAAGATATAGGCATCTTCAGATTCAAGCCCATGAAAACGTGGAAGCATGTTGATGAAATGGGGCTTAATTTCAAAGTTGTCCCCATTGGCCGGAGGAAGAGAAAGGCAGGTTGGAAGTGCAGAACGGGTAGGGTAGAAACGATCCTGGAGCGCAATTCGCTGCGGCGCTACAACAGGCGGAGGTGGTGGGAGATTGGTCTCCATAGGAGGTGGAGCCAATCCAGGGGTGGTCAACGAGATGTTTGGAATAAATCCCGACATCGCGGAAGAAGAGGTTGGTGAAGGTGAAGGTGAAGGTGAAGATGTATGAACAGAATTCCGGTCAACATCGGAGTTGGCCGGCAAAGGAAGGGGAGAAAGAGGAGTGGACGGAGTATCGACTTCGGAGTCGATCGCGTAGTCGGTCGCGACTAACGTAACGCGGACTAGACGGGCGCTAGTGTCCCGAGTCCAAGCGGACATACACTAAACGAGTTTAGTATAGTCAAAGCGGAGAAGGTGAGGGTAAGAAAACGTCAATGAAGAACGGCGATGGGTGTTGGGTGAAAATGGATTTGGCGACAAAAGGGCAAGTTTTTATAAAAGTTTTTGATTTTTTTTTCTTTTTTCTTTTGTTTTTAGAAAGAGATTTACAGAAGTATGTACGGGAATACGGCTTAAGCAATCACAAATAAGATATGCACAATCACACCTAGATCTAGGGTAACCTAGGTCTACTAGACCTGCTCCTGAACTTGATTGTCGAAGTTAAACAATGTCGAGAAATGGGCTTAAAAATACACTGATCACGAGGCCAGGTAAGTGCAGAGATAAGGGGAGGTTGTCCAACGCTTTCGCGAAGTTCCTTAATTAAATAACCCTTTCTCTTTCGGCGGTTGCGCCTTTAACACTTTCCTAGACACCCCGTAAACAATATACGGTTAAGCGAGCTTCTAAACAAGGTTTATCTTCTCCTAATGAGCGCGAAGTCCTTAGGGCTGAAGTCTAGTATTTTTTTAATTACAATGGACAATGCATATGCTTTAGTGATTTCCGGGGTCCTGGGAAGGGTGATGAAATCCCCACCCAATCTGGATTGGTTTCAAGCCCCTTAAGTCCGTATTAAAGAATGCAAAACAGTAACAATATCAACAGCAAACAATTTTTATTTGCGGCGCAAAGAATCCTGCACAAGAACAGTTTTATTGGAAGGGGGAGAAGAATTTGCGCAAAGAAGGCTGCAGAAAACACAATTCAGTGGAGCTCAGAGGAGTGGAGAGAGGCAGAGGGACTTACAGAGAGAAGATGGCACACTGACCCCACCAAGTGGCCGCGGAAGGGCGGCAAAAAGGCCCTAATGCCGCGGTTCCGCGGCGGAAATGAGGAATTGGTGCTTAATTTTTCTGGTGTGGGCTCTGTTTGATCTTCTCTACTTGTCTGGATGTGTGGAATTCTAATATGCTCACTGTATCCGCTCCAGATTTCTACAGTAGACCGGATGCTTCGTTTTTGTCCGTCGCGGTGTAGCCGCGAACTGTGGGTCTATCTTCCCACGTCTTTGGCACTGTACTTGAACTCCGTATTTCCAACGTCTTAGGCGTCGATCTTGAGCTTCGTATTTCCTGCACACTTGCACAAAAACTAATCAAGAATAACAAGATGATTTTTACAAAGTATATATTTTTTTTTTTTGGTTTTTGGTTGTTTTTATATTCACAAATTAACCCGAAATTTCACTTAGAAATAGACTACCGTCTCCCCGGCAACGGCGCCATTTGATTGTTAGGATACGAGCGTGTTCAAGTTCTAGTTTAAATACCGCAATCAAGACGGTTTCGCACGTAGCTAGCCGGTTGAGTACGGGTCGTCCGCAGGGAGATGGGAATCTTTTTCTATGTGTTTTTCGACGAGTTAAGTCCGGTTGTTCAGATTTTGTTTGTAGTTATCTAAGTGTTGAGTTGATATTTAAAGAGAGCTTGTTAGGGTTAGGATTAGGTTAGTTTGAGTTAGGAGTCTCCACATCTTTCGTTGCCCCACTTAATATCGGTGTTACGGTAATCGGCAACAACGGGGATTAGCACGACTAGGAAGGAACTTGCGAGTATAAGCTAGGCTTTCCAACGCATAGTCCTTCCTTTTGGTGCTTGTCCGTCCGTTCTTGGCTCTTATCCATAACCTCCGGTTAATTCAACCACAACCGGTCTCACTACGGAATCACCGCTATCATGTAGGATAGGGTGCCGTAAGGAGCGGATTGTGGTTGGGTTAACGGGAGTTGATTTAAGTTGTTGGGCAAGGAAAGAGTGAGAGAGATTTCCTTCTCTCAAACTTCCCTTATCCTACCCTAACAAGTATAGAACTACTCACACTTCATAATACGGAAAAATAAAACAACACAAAAGAGGAAGATAGAAAGAAAGAGATTAGAAGAATACGACTAACTGTTTGCGACCTCACCTTGGCGAGGATCAAGCGTAAGTATCATTGTCGTATGAAAGGATAAAGAAAAAGAGAGAAGAAACAAACAACAAGGAAATAACAACAACTACTTAACAATTAAAATTACAACAATTATAACAAGTAAAGAAAGAGACAAGCATGATAATAAAAATGGTCTTCTTTATTCATCACTCTTCACTCAAAAGCTCACTTACAAGTTTAATGGAGAAGAGGTGAGAAGAGGAAGAAGAACATGTACTAAAACCTAGCAAAGAAAAATACAAGATTATGGACCCTTTCCTTCTCAAACTTCTGGGCTATTTATAGGCTGGAGAATGAAAACCTAGGGCAACCACCAGACCAAAAATGCAAATACCAAAATACCCCTGAAAATTGGTCGGCTGAAGGCACTGTACTGCCGCGGATCCGCGGCCTAGACCCCCCTTTGGCCGCGGATCCACCGCACCTTGGTAGGTTTAGGGTGTGGGCTTTGGGGTACTTCCCTGTTCTTCTGTCCCCTCTTGTCTGTTGTATGTATTTTCTGAAAATACTTCCAAAATTCTTCCAGAATTTCTGTTGAGGGAAAGGTGTTATGAAGTGGACTTTTTGTGGATGATTGCCTCGAGCTCCGTGTAGATCTCTTGGATTATGTGCTACCATAGTGCTTTGTGCATGAAGGTGACAATTGATTTGTCCTTTTGTCTCCTAAACTGGTATCTGGCAACATACGGATGAAGAGCGGAGACCGTGTTTTATCTGTGGTTGGCAGGAACCCGGATTTTGTCGTGTTTTTCCATGAATTTCACCGTTTTGGAACCGAGGACCTGTATCCTGCAATTGACTAGCAAACACGGCTCAAGAGTATCTACGAATATGCAATGTGATAAAAATTGGACGGTATGAAAATGCAAAAATCTGATATGAACAGTAAACAGTTACATGGGCTACGTAAAGGTAGAGAACTGGGAAAAGGTGATCATTCCGTTCAAGTAGGGAACGGTGCAAGTATTTTAGCCAAAGCAGTTGGCGAATATCACCTTGTATTACCAAGTCGTAATACACTGATTCTAAATGAGTGCTATTATATACCGAACATGATGTGCAACATTATATCAGTTTCTTTATTGAGTAAAGAGGGATATAATTTTGTAGTACAGGATAATGTTATGAACATATTCCTAGATCAAAAGTTGATTGCATCAGGCTCGTTACATAATGGCATATTCATTCTAAATCAGAATACAGTCCTGAATATACAAAACACACACAAGAGGAAAAGTTCAGATGTGAACGAATCCTACTTGTGGCATTGTAGACTTGGTCATATCAATGCGACACGACTGGCTAAGTTACATAAAGATGGTTATTTGAATCCGTTCGAATTGTCATCTTATGATACTTGCCATTCATGTCTCAAAGGAAAAATGACCAAAGCTCCGTTTAGTGGACACGGAGAAAGAGTTACTGAACTCTTAGGACTAATACATAGTGATGTTTGTGGTCCCATGTCTACGCATGCCAGGAACGGTTCTTCCTACTTCATTACATTCACTGACGATCTCTCTAGATACGGACATGTGTTCCTGATGAAACACAAATCTGAAGCTTTTGAGAAATTCAGAGAATATAAGCACGAAGTAGAGAACCAAACGGGGAAAAGTATTAAGATTCTTCGATCTGATCGAGGAGGTGAATACTTAAACGGTGAGTTTTTAGATTATCTAAAAGAGAATGGGATTCTCTCTCAGCTTACTCCTCCTTATACACCACAGCACAACGGTGTATCGGAACGGAGGAATCGCACCCTATTAGATATGGTGCGCTCTATGATGAGCGAGGCTGAGTTACCTATTTCCTTCTGGGGGTAGGCGCTTGAGACAGCCATACACCTATTGAATATGGTTCCTACCAAATCAGTGCCTACCACTCCGTATGAGATATGGAAAGGGAAGAGACCATCTCTTAAGTATGTTAAGATATGGGGTTGTCCAGCCTATGTCAAAAGACAAAATCCGGACAAACTCGAGGCAAGATCTGTCTTATGTAAGTTTGTAGGATATCCCAAGAACTCACAAGGGTATATCTTCTACCACACTGAGGAACAAAAGGTGTTTGTTTCTAAACATGCCACCTTTTTGGAAAAGGAATTTCTTGCAAAAGAAATTAAGGGCAATGAGGTAGAACTGGAAGAGGTTCCAGCAACGCAAACTACAACAGATGATTTAGTGGAACCAGAGGATTCAGTAGTACCCGACGAACCCCAGCCTCTCCGCCGATCTAGTAGGGTTTCTCGTCCACCTGAGAGATACTACGGTTTTCTCATTGATGGTGGAAGCGAAGATTGCATCATGGATGATGATGACCCGACTAGTTTCGAGCAGGCCATCACAAGTGGTGACTCTGTGAAATGGCTGGATGCAATGCGATCTGAGATGGAATCCATGCACACCAACAAAGTATGGACTTTGGAAAATGCTCCTGAAGGGGTAAAACCCATTGGGAGCAAGTGGATCTTTAAAAAGAAATTTGGTGTAGATGGAAAAGTTGAGACTTTCAAAGCTAGACTTGTAGCAAAGGGTTTTCGTCAACGACCAGGTGTGGATTATGACGAAACCTTTTCTCCAGTGGCTATGCTTAAGTCCATCCGGATCTTACTTGCCATTGCTGCATACCATGACTACGAAATCTGGCAAATGGATGTTAAGACCACCTTTCTAAACGGTGATTTAGAAGAGAGCGTGTACATGACTCAGCCAGAGGGCTTCGTAGATAGTGGGAGCAGCGGAAAGGTGTGCAAGCTGCTTAAATCCATTTATGGGTTAAAGCAAGCATCGCGGAGTTGGAACATCTGCTTTGATGTTGTAGTCAAAGAGTTTGACTTCATCAAAAATATAGATGAACCTTGTATCTATAAGAAGGTAGCAGAGGGTAAGGTTGTCTTCCTCGTATTGTACGTGGATGACATACTCTTGATAGGAAATGATATTCCTATGCTGCAATCAGTCAAGCTCTTCTTATCACAGAGATTCTCAATGAAAGATTTAGGTGATGCCTCCTGCATATTGGGAATCATGATCTATAGAGATAGATCTAAACGGATACTGGGATTGTCCCAATCCAGGTACATTGACACCATACTAAAGAGGTTTAGTATGGAAGAATCCAAGCGTGGGAACCAACCCACGATCTCTAGACTCACTCTCTCCAAAGAGATGTCTCCCAAGACTGATTTGGAGAGAGCTCGCATGCAAGGGATACCCTATGCTTCGGCAGTAGGCTCTATCATGTATACGATGCTATGTACCAGACCCGATGTAGCATACTCACTAAGTGTAGTGAGTCGGTATCAAGCAGATCCTGGAGAGAGTCACTGGACAGCTGTGAAGAACATTCTCAAGTACTTGCGAAGGACTAAGGAGATGTTCTTGGTGTATGGTAACGGAGAACTCCAGGTGGAGTCCTTTACCGATTCCAGCTTCCAAAGTGATAAGGACGACTCTAAGTCGCATTCGGGTTTTGTCTTTACCCTCAATGGAGGGGCGGTATGTTGGAAGAGTTCCAAACAGGATACCGTTGCAGACTCGATGATGGAGGCTGAATACATCGCTGCCAACGATGCTGCCAAAGAGGCTGTCTGGATCAAGAAGTTCATTAGTGAACTTGGTGTGGTTCCATCCATTGAGCATCCAATACCTCTGTATTGCGATAACAATGGAGCTGTGGCTTTAGCCAAGGAACCCAGATCCCATCAAAAGTCCAGACATATTCTGAGGCGGTATCACCTGATCAGGGAGATAGTTGATCGCCGGGAGATCGAGGTCAGGAGAGTAGATATGAAGGACAACACTGCGGATCCATTCACGAAGGCTATTCCCCAGATACAGTTTGAGAGATTATTCGGGATGCTAGGTATGAGATACTACAGCAGCTGGCCTTAGTGCAAGTGGGAGATTATTAGTTATGTATATGCCCTAGAGGCCATTGTTGTACATATGATGTATATTATAATGGATGCTTGGTTATATATAGAGATGACTTTCTTGCTCATCATGATAGTATGCTATTTGGTTTCACTTTATCTTAACATGTTGACTTGTATTGGTTTACTGTTTTACTCTCACATGTTGATAAAGCCCTTAGGATCTGTACTCGACTACTGGGACTATGATGAGATCATACCAGTGGGGCCACGGTAGTCGATGAGTACATCCTATAACTGTTCCTAGTCGAGGGTATATCGAGACAGGGCATCGATACACCAGAGTAGACTAGCGTATACGCATCTTGACCCATATGATGGGCGATGGATGATCCCATATCCATCGGTGTTAGACATCAGAGATGGTGTACGGGTGCTCAGTGGAGACTGGGTACACTGGACGGACTCGCCGAGAACTCCCAGATGGTGATATACCACACGTCAGATGGCAGTTCTCCGGTGACACAGGTACAGGGTAGTCTGAAGACCCGAGATCGTCATAGAGTCTTGTGTGATTCCCACTGTGCTTTGATTTCCACCTTACCACGTCTAAGAGGGCGTGCAAAACGGTGGCTTTTGGGTACAGTCCCGAATCACATGGAGGCAATGAGCGATAGGAGGGGATTCGTCTCTCCCGGTATAGGGAGTTGATGTTGTGCTGTGTTCGATTGGCTATAACTGGAAGTCCCTGGCCAGGGCTGATATAGAGATTTACTGGTAAGTGTTACTAGTAGTTTCTCGACCCGTTATGAGCTATATATCGACACGACTTATCGGTTACTGGGGTCTGACGTATACCACCCCTAGACTTGATATGCGACATATCAGACGAACAGACCGGACTGTACGGGAGTGTTACTGGTTTGATTCACAGGAGAACGCACAGGCTAGCTTGTTGATCTTCTGATCGCTCAATACCTGGGTGGCTGTTACGTTTAGCTGACCGCTTGCAGCTTGTGGGTGTTTGATATGATCATCACCTGCTACCGGCGTATTGACGATTCTTTAGAGTCCTACACAGAGATTTCTTGGCTCAGGCAAAACGGAGTAGAGGCACATATGTGATATGTGCAGGACCGAGAATAATGCGATATGAGATACCGTATTATATTCTCGCGATATTTAGATTTGAACCGGGTCATCGGATCAAGTGTTGATTCGATGAATCGGTACTTGATATATTAGTCGGTAATATTCGATATAGCCGGATCGTCGAATCAAGTGTTGATTCGATGATTTAATGTGTAATAATATATATGATATATTGTATTACATTATCTAATATTGGCTCGCTTTATTATTTCATTTTCTCACTGGATGATACATTGATATATATGCGATATATGTTAATTGTATTATTTTCTTTTGTTGCAAATATATAATATATATGTGATATATATTATTGTGACATGATATGATTAATTGTTAAACATGTTTAAGGATGATTAATTGAGATTAGGGTTTGATTAGGGTTAGTTGCTTCATGCACCTTCTAGAAGCTTTTTCTTTTGTCATTCTTAAGATCTTTATGGATGACACATTATTTAACTCAACCAAACCCTAACTCTAGTTTATTCTCTACACAATCTTATCCACTCATCCTTGACCATGGTTAATATTCAATCATATGGTTTATATTCTATTCATCACAAAAGAAAAAGATATCATTATCTTTTCATGATCATCTTCTTCCTTCTTCATGAAAGCTTGCTAGTTTTTCTTTAAGTGATGAAATAAAATGAGAAAATGATTTAAAAAGAAAGCAAAATTACTACTCTCTCATCCTCATCTCATCTAGCCTATGGGATTAGTGTGTTCTTCTCTTTTGAGTGAGAAAGCTTGAGTCGTAGCAACTTCAAGGTAGATCATCGGAGATTTGGAATACGACAAGCTAGAATGGATCGTTCGAGTCGTGGAGCCTCTCATGAGTCCGGGAGATCGTGGATCGCGGCAAAGGGACTTCTACTCGGAGCTTGTGAAGTGAAGGAGCGGACTACAAAGGTTGTAATCCCTCACACTTAGATAAAAGTTATCATCTTGCATATTAAACCCTAATAATCTAGCAAAGATCCCGGCTTTGGGTTGTTCGGCACGTCTAAATTTTTATCCGGGCATGTTTGATGCTTTTTGAACCTTCACAAGAGTGCCTAGGATCCCTACAGTTATGAGATAACTGAATGAATGTTATAAATCTAGCGGTTTAGTCTCACTTGATCGGTTGCCACGGAATTTTGATGTGATCAAAAGTCCGTCGCAATCACGTAGCGTACGCGGATACTCGCCGGGTAAACATAATAGACAGCCTCACTCCATAGCCCCGACCAAGTGACTGTAGGAGAACCCCGTCGCCGAAAGCATCCGTTCGGGTGCTTGCGGCAGCGGTGTTCCGCCTTGGTGCACTTTGTCGACGGTATCAGGGGTGCGGCCGCCTACTAAAGTTTGCAATGAGCATTCGATCAGGATGTCGGGAATCTTGTTGAATTATCCGACTTGATATTGAAAAGAGTTTTCGATAATGAGGCTAAAATGCGGGGTTTATAACTGTTAGGCATGCGATGTCTAAGTATTTCATTTGATTAGGCATGCGATGTCTAAAGAGGTTGCGGATTCCAACTGTTGTAGTTTTACACTTTCTTTTCTGTGACCGTAAGTGTAGTATGTAGTGGTATTGCCGATTGTCGTTGCTATATGTCAACGACAATCGGTGTATGCATACTTACTTACGTTGATGACATGTGATGTTATGTGTTGCTGGATATATTATATTGGATTGTCGTGTTTGAATAGCCGGGTTTTTTTTTATGTGAGATGAGTGTTTTTCATTTTCATTCATGTAAAAACTTGTATGTAATATTCTTTTATTGGGGCACTTCCAGGTTGCGGAAGATGTCACCGTTGATGTATATTATTTACTTTTCCGCATTAGGATAGACCCAAGGAGGGGAGCACAAGTAACCGGGTTCTAGGGTCCAGTGGGAGACCATCTCGAGGAGTCGAGTCCGGGTCTCCTAACCCTAGAATTGGTAGGGTTGCTTGCCGCTCTCGTAGGGGTCTAGGGGTGTGGGATTGGTTATTCATCACGACCGTGGAATCCGTGTTTTATACTGGCTCGTATTAAAAACACGGACGTCCTAGTATATCCAATATTTCATATGATATTTTCTGCTGCGTTATCTGTGATGTGATCATGTGATATGTTCAGATAGATATTATATATAGTATATATGATATATTATATAGACGTTGCTTATGTTTTACACCCGCGCTAGCCCTGCCTCGCTCTGGCGTTAGTTACCTAACCTAACGGTGCAGACGGGACATCGAGGCGAATGCGGATGGCATAAGCGTACGTTATATTTATCTGTGATGTTTAGGTGGACTTAAATGATGGGACATTCATTAATGAGATTAATGAAAGAAAATAAATCTAATTGATGTTGTGGAATCGAATTTCAAAATAAAAAACAGGTAGCTACAGTTCTTGCTTTGCATCGCGGTGTTCCTTGAAGAACATCCTGCACCTTATTCGATGAGGAAAGGACCGAGATCCCTTCACCGGGAGTGACTCCTTTAGCAATAACTGGCAGATGTTACACACTCGGTTTGTCTCTTGATTGCTTCTATAGTTTCTGCTTTGCACAGTGATATATATGATATATCCTGCACCTCATTCGACGAGAAAAGGGCCGACGATCCCTTCACCGGGAGTAACCCCTTTAGCAAAACTAGAAAAGCCTAAAAAACATTCCATTTAAAAACCATTTGATTCCGCAACGAGATCAAGTTCAAAGCGTTAAAGGTTTTCATAAAAACCATCCGCAACCCTCCGTCATTTTAGGAAGTAGAGTACTTAGTATTCGTGCTGTGTTTGTTGACCATAGTCAAGGCACAGTGTACGGTAGCTAAGTGATGTCTTCCTACACCGCATATGATGCGATTAGTTAGGACAGTCGCGTGACTTTGTTGACCTTAGTTAAGGGTAATGTGGGTGGGTCTAATGAATCACGAAATGACGGGTAGAACTTGACTAGTGCTTATGATTTGTTGACCATAGTTAAGGTCATAAGCGCTAGGGGTAAAAATCTTTATCGAGAGTTTCAAGTGTTGAAATTTGCAATGAGATTGCATACCTTCTATGTGATAGTTGGATCCCGATACCCACTGCGAGTAATTGTTACTCCTGGGAGAGTTTTGCACTTTATAATTAGCCGATCAAGTAGGTGTCTAGAAAGGTGTCAACGGGGTTGCGCCTATGGGAAAACGAGGTTTACTGTAATTAGGTCCGTGCGAAAGCACGGGGAACCTTCCTCAAAGTACCGACACTGGCCTGGCCGAAAGATTGGCGAACTTGTAGAGTGTAATTAATCCCGGCTAGTCTTTCTTTTTAGGGTTTGAAGGAAGATTTGATAAAAACAGTGGGAGCCATCCTGATTAGATAAAATATATAACCAATCTAATTTTGCAAGAGCGCACGCAGAGTGTTTTCTTTTCTCTCTCTCTCCCCAGGTAGCGACCACATCACGCCTTAATCAAGATAATAATATGGATGTATTGACCGAACCCGTTTGTTATACTGAGCTGGGGAACGTTGGTCCCGCTCCAACTTATAATGGTTATAAGACAGAGCAGGAAATAGGGGAATACCAGAATTCCCATGCCGCCCAAACGAAGAAAGTGCATATGATGCATCACCTTCGGGTGTGTTCATTACAAAGAACTGTTTCTCTGTAACCTCTACGTCCTGGGTATTTGATACCGGATCAGGATCCCAGATATGTAATCCGTTACATGGGCTACAGATAGGTAGAGAACTGAGAACGGGTGATAAGTTTCATGAGACAGAACGGGGCAAGTGTTGCAGCCAAGTCTGTTGGTCACTGTCACCCTGTATTACCAATACATTGATTCTGAACAAATGCTATTAGATACCGAACCTGAAATACAAAATCATATCAATCTCTTTATTTATTAAAGAAATGATAAAATTTTGTATTGTTGGATAATGTTTTGAACATTTCCTATATCAAAAGTTGATCGGTTCAGGCACGTTATCTAAAAGCATTGATGTTCTAAATCAAATTACAGTTCCTAGTATACAGAACACACACAAGAGGAAGAGTTCAGAAATGAACGAATTCTTCTTGAGGCATTGTAGACTAGGTCATATCAATGCGACCCGACTGGCTGAAGTTACATTTTAGATGCATATTTAAATCAATTTGAATTTACATCTTGTGAAACTTGCCAGTCATGCCACAAAGATAAGATGACCATAGCTCTGTTTATTGGAAATAGAGAAAGAGTTAGTGAACTCTTGGGACTAATACATGATGATGTAGCCAGGACCGGTTCTTTATACTTCATTACGTTCTTTGACGATCTCTCAAGATTCAGACATATGTTCCTGTTGAAACACAAGTCCGAACCTTTTGAGATATTCACAGAATATAAGCTAGAAGTAGGGAATCAAAATACGGGTATAAGTATTATGTCCTATGATAAGATCAGGGAGGAGAATACTTGTGCATGGAATTCTTGGACTATTCTAAAAGAAAATGAGATTCTCTCTCAGTATTACTCCTCTGAATACACCACAGCACAACGGTGTATCAGGGCGGAGCAATCGCACCGTATTAGATATGGTGTGCTCTATGATGAGTACTGCTGAGTTATCTATTTTCTTTTGGGGTTGTGCACTTGAGAAGCTGCATACCTATTGAATTAGGTTCGAATCAGATCACTGCCTACCTCTCCATATAAGATATGGTATGGGAAGAGCCTATCTCTTAAGTAAGTTAAGATTTAGGATTGTCCGGCCTATGTCTAAAGCAAAATCCGGACAAGATCGAGGCAAGGTCAGTTCTGTACAACTGGAAAGGTTCCAGCTATACAAAACTGCAGCTGGTGATTTGACAGAAACAAAGGATTCAATAGTTCCTGACGAACCTCAGCCTCTCCGCCGATCTGGTAGGGTTTCTCATCCGCCTGAGAGATACTTCGGTTTCTCGATGACAGTGGGAGCGGGGAATGCATCATGAGATGATGACCCAACTAGCTTCGAGCAGGCCATCGAGAGTAGGGACTCTGTAAGAATGGCTGGATGCTTAGCGATCTGAGATGGAATCCATGTACACCAGCAAAGTATGGACTTTGGCTGCTATATCTGAAGGGTTAAATCCCCATCAGGAGCAAGTATATCTTGAGAAGATTACTAGGTGTAGATGGAAAAGTTGAGACTTTCAAAGCTAAACTTGTTAAAGGTTTTCGTCATCGACCCGGCGTGGATAATGATGAAACTTTTTCAGAGGCTATGCTTAAGTCCATCCGGATCCTACTTGCCATTGCTACATACCATGACTACGATATCTGGTGGTTGGGTGCCATGACTAATTTTCTAAATAATGATTTAGAAGAGAACGTCTATAAGAACACAGCCAGAGGGCATCGTAAACAGTGGGAGCAGCGGAAACGTGTGCAAGTTGCTTCACAGAATAAAGCAGGCATCGCGGAGTTGGAACGTCTGTTTGATGTGGTAGTCAAAAGTGTTTGACTTCATCAAAATGGTAGATGAACCTTGTATATACAAAACGGTAGTAAAGATGTAACGTTTTAAAAATAATTAAATAAATAAAATTGTTTAAGTGAATTTTCTGATTTTCGGCAAAATTAACAGTCTTTTCCGTAAAATGTCAAAATAGGTATTTTTCATTATATACCTAATTATAAAAAATTTAGATAAGATATTACTATAAATTGGTCACTAAAATGTCACTTAAAATTTTCTAGTTAATTAAAAAAAATTTTCCTTAATTAATTATTTTTAATATTATTTTAAGTTTTTAAAAATACATTTAATTAGTGATAAATACAAATTTAATTGGGTAAATTACATAATTAGGAACCATTATAAACTAAAGTTAAGTGTAACAAAATTTTTAGCAAAACATTGCAAGTTTAAAAGTTTATGGGAAAAGGGGGTTGAAAAATGGAAAGAAAAATGGGTTTTTTTGAAAAGTTTTGATGTAACATGCATTAATTGACCTTAGATGATATTTTTTTGTGGAAATTTCCACACAATCCTCTCATTTCATCCCCTCCCACAACTTGGCCGAGCCACCCTCCAACAGCCCCCATTTCCCCTCATTTTCTTTCTTCAAAAATTCATGAAAAAGTGCACAAAATCCACCGAAATCAATAAATTTCTTCACAAATTCAAACCATAATCCTATTCCACCTCTTTACAAACCCTAAATTGTTTAAAACAAGCTGAAAGGAGGCATTTTTCAAGGTCAAGTGCAAGCTAGGGTTCAACTTGTAAGGTATAAATTCTAATCTAGTTGTTAATTATAGTTTAAATTGCTAGATTAAAAAGTTTTAGTGTGTTATTTGGTTATAAATTCTTGTTTATGAAATTCTAGAATTAGGGTTGTGATCTAATTAGGGTTTTCATTTGTGGGTATTGGTCTAAATTTGTAGTTTAACATATTAGGAAATGTCAAACCTAATCTAGTAGCAAAATTGATAGTTGTTGCATTTTAATTGTTTTAATTAGGTTCTTGTTACAAACTAGATTTTTACAAAACATAAAAATATGTTAGATAAAATTATAATTAGGGTTTTTATTATTAGATTGTGGTATTAGTGTGTAGATTAACATATTAAATGAGCGTGAAACATAAACTAGTTGCAATCGCTAGCTTTCCCTTTAAAAATTGTCATAATATTGCTATTTTGTTTAACTAGGTTTTGAAAATATATTTAAAATAAGGGATTAAAAATAAAGTTAGGGTTGTAGAACATCCTTAAGGTTTCAAGGAGTTGTTTAATGATTTAAAATATGCAAAATCAAGTTTGGAAGTGAAATTGTCGAATTTTGCTTTAAAATACCGAAATCGGGCAAGTTTACAAACTAGAATTTCAATTTAATACAATTTAGAGTGTTAAAAATATAATAATGGTTTATATAAGCTAGTTATGCTATTTAATGAGTATTGTGACCATTAGTTTAATTTAAACATCGAGTTTTGAAGTAAAACGGTAAATTGGCGTTTTCCGGTTTTTACGAAATCGGACGATTTGATCGATTTTAGAATTTCGATGAATTAAATCATGTTTTATATTATAAGTAATGAGTTTTAAAACTATGAGTTGTTTGTTGGTGTTTTATCTCGATCAATCGGCGTTTGTACGCCGATATCGAGCGATATTTGGTTCTTTTGCATGAGCGGGTCATAGGTTTTAACCTATGCGCGTTACGTGCGTCATTTCGGTTCTGTCCGTAATTCAGTTTACAATATTATATGTGTTTGCATATAGGTACCCCTCATGTGGATTTCGGACGATGAATAAGAGGATGGCGACACCGTCTTCGGCAGACATGGACCAGATGAGTAGATGTATATCTACGGGGGAAGTCGGGTGGATGGCGTTTAGCACCCCTGCAAACGTAGGATAGGTATATTACTTATTGTCATTAGGAAGCCAGACGTGACCTTAGAATTTCGGTGAGTAGGACCCTAGTAATGTCCTTAGGTTGGACTAGATTGATTTAGAAAGAGCTTACCCGAGGATGAATATCTTGGAAGAGATTCGTAGGTTTCAGGTAGATACACACACACGCACACACAGAACTCGACGTGGTGTATACGTGTATGTATATATATATAGGACTAGGTGTCGGTATATATATATATACACACACACACACAACACGTATATGTGATACAAGGATGTGATATGATACACGGGGATGAAACAATATAACTGGGCTTGATGCCGTGATTCTTGGCTACGGTCGTGTTATGATGTAGAGGATCATTAGAAAATGAGATAATGAATAGGTATACATAAATAAAAATGGGTGGTGATGATATTGAGGTACATGGGACTCTAAAATAGAATCCGGACAGTAACCTGTGCCTGAAATTACGATATGATATATGTGTGACTTGATTACGATATCATATAAGTGTGACTTGATTACGATATGATATAAGTGTGACTTAATCACAATATGATACATGTGACATGATATTTCTGAGGATAAATTAACGATGTATATTTATGCTGGCAATGATATATGATCGATGCATGCAATTACAGTACAGTACCTTGATCATGACATGATTTGATGATGATATTATACGAATGATGAGACACGTAGGTGATACTTGACCCGTACCCCGATATTGGGATGCCATACGATGGATTTTACCGTACGAGGCATAGATGTGATGATTGATCCGCAATCTTGATTTGAGGAAGCCGTACTACGTACGTGACGCTATTGAGGCTGGATCGCCGACTATTAGAGATATGGACTCAGACCTTAGGTTGACTCTTATTTCTTATCGACTAGTTTCTTAGGTTTAGTTCCTTAGGAGGTTAGATAGATACTAGTTTAGACTCGAGTTATATAGTTGTAGTTAGACATGTATATTACAAATGAGTGGTTATGCACATCTGTCTTTACATTCAGACCGTAATCATCATGTTGAATGTTCATACATATGTTTCTCTAATTAGTATGAAACTCTTCCTGTTAGGACACCGGCACCATTACCGATGATGCGCATATTCCACGCACACTTATTGCCGGCTCACACACATCATCATCGGTAATTGCTATGTCACGTACACTTTAGAATATATTATCTTTTATTGATAGAATCATCTAGAGACTTGATCAATATAATATTGTGATTACTCTCAGATGTTAGTCTAGACATTGCATTTATTACATAGACATGTCATGCATTCACATTTTCATGTTATCATGCAGTATTGTGGGGATTATGCCGATACTTATCATTTGCTTACTCATGATATTGGGATTTTTGATTTCTATGAGATTTCTGGATTTTTGGGGAAAACCGCAAGAATATATATAAAAACTTCTCTCTCTCCTCTTCTCTTTTTAAAATATAAGTTGCGGTTTTCTCGTGATGTATGTGTCGTCCACCATGAGATTTCATGTTTTCTGTTGGATTTCGAGACCCGATTCGAGGAGTGGATGAACCGTCTCGGGTATATGGTGGGCCCGGTATGGTACCCCGCGGCAAGAAGATCGAGTTGTAGACGATGAGCCTGGCAGGGGAAGGCTACCTACAGGTGATGTCTGGCGCGGCGGATATCCGGAGGATACCGACCGTTGTCATGAGATTTGATGATATGGGCCGATCCGGACTGACGGAGCCCGAGATATTGAGACTATGGGGTATTGAGACTTGAGATTTACATGTTTTGTGTCGATACTTGACACGGATTTCCATGGATTTCATCGATGATATTCAGATTTCTATACAAATTACCATGCTAAAAGTTAAAGATTTCTTATACAGATATATCCAGATTTCAGGACTGATTGTTTTACATTCATGGTGCATGCATACTCATTCACATGACATATTATTATTTGAGGCACTGACACGAGCACGGAGCATTTGCACTTACACGTAGTTTATTAACCTGTCTTTACTTGATGACTAGTAGTATATTAGTATATTATATGACCTAGGACAACGTCGTGCATTCGATTTCTTTTCGTAGATGTCTTCTACTCACGAGTTGGCAACTCACCCCCGTTGTGCCAAATTTTATTACAGGTTCGATGTACAGGTTTCCTTGGCAGCTTGCTGGCACATCATTTCATTCAGGGTGATTTGCACGGTAGGTTGGTTCACTTGTATCTGGACCGTCGTTGTACTTTTAATTATTTCATTTGTATCTAGTAAGCTCCATCAACCAAACTTGTATTACTTGATAAGTTAAAGGACCAGTTATTTATTTAGACCTTAGAGTCGCGCATGTATTATTATGATATCTGGTGGATTTGTTTTTTTTTGAGTATTGAGCCTCGCCCTTTGGCGTTGTATACTTTCGTGCATTGGTGTGGTTGTTTCCGCCTGTTGGCGTAGAGCTAGCTCCCGCTTGGGGATGCCTTTTTATTTCATATGTATTATACTTGTTTGTACCCGTTTGGGGCCAGTTTTTACAAAGGAGACTCTGCCGAAATTTTTAAGAAAATTGGATGTTGCTTTTAAACTTGTTTCCTACATGTTTTCCTTTACTTCTTCTTCTTTTTATGGTTTAGATTTCTGGGTTTCGGCTTACTTAGGTTACGTTGCGCATCTAGACGCTTCGTAATCTAAGTGCCGGTCACGTTCCGTACTTTCAGGTCGTGACAAAGTTGGTATCAGAGCGCTAGATTTAACCTTGTATAAGTCTAGGTGACCCTTGGTTGATGGAGTAGGCGACTTAGGTTGAGTGACGTACCGTGGGTATGATCCGCGGCATACTTACGATACGCTACTCTTCTTTACTAGCCTTAGGATGTATATTTGTTTGCACCGCATTTCATTCGTTCCTTTGATCTATCTTCGTCGATATCGGAGGGTGGTTTCTGTTACCATGGGCGCACGGGCAGAGGAAGCTGCGGCTCGAATGCGATAACCATTAGGGTATTGGTTATTCTTGAGGATTGAAGTATTGTTTAGCGTGCGAACGAAGGGTATTCACATGGTGTCCAGGCGAAGTTAAAGGGTTCGAACGATTATCAAAAAACCCATTTTCCTAAGTTTAAGGTATTCGGAAGAACATGCAGGTATTTCGATGGACCCTCTAGAAGAATGAAACCCTAACTCGACATAATGACCACGAGAACGCCCTTGAACCTTAGGGTTTACAGCAGTTCCGCGGTGCCATTAGTGAGGCTTGGGTTTGCCCTTCTACGGCTGGACCATCGATGCTGGGGTATGTACCGGATAATTTTAAACTGTACTTGAGTGTTGAGCTCTCGGGGAATTATGGGATTTTGATGGATCGATCGAAAAGTTTAATGTAGTCCGGATATCAGATGAAGGGATCGACTACGTGAGAGACTCTAGATATGAGTATTGCCGTTGATAGCGCAGTCAACACACCTATGAAGTGACGAGTTCGAAGCAATCGACATCAGAGGAAAGAGGCGTACATTGACGATAGTGTTACGATTGTGATTTGGTGATTTGAATTTCATATTTTCGTTGATTGGATTTTAGTATTTTGAGGACTTTGTTCTACGATTGGTATTTCTTATGTGTACCTTCATTATATTCTAATTGTGTTTCATATATCAGTGGTATTGATGTTGTGTAGTACATACCCAGTGCACTTGATTTGGTTTTTATACATTTTGAGATTTTGATTTGATTTCGTGCATATGGTTACACATGATTTTGACATATGCTTCGACCTAGTTTTCATGCACTTTCGTACTGTAATTTCGATTTTGATATTCGGTGTATGTTTTCGTGCACCATGTGCACCTGATTGAGATTCTTGCGCACTTGATGCGATTTTGTGCACACCAGATGCACTAAATCGGGGTTTTGTGCAGATTAGATGTACCTGATGTTGAGTCGTGCACGCCTGTTGCACTTGACAGATGTTTTTGGTGCACACCTGTTGCACTTCGTTTTGTTTTGTGTGTATTCGTGGTATCTGTATTTGGTTCCGATTTCAGTGCGCACCGGACGCACATGATATTTTTATGATGTGATTGGGATTGATTTCAGTTTGAGCAGTATGTTTTTATAATCATTACTGTTTGATTTAGTAACCAGGCGGGACGTGTATGTTAAATAAAAGATATATATATAGCTATTTTTTTTATAAAATAAACGTCCGCCACTTATGCTGTGACACGTGCATCACACGGCGATTTTCAAAAAGGGTTCTTGCATGCTTCTTTATCCAGATATTTGGACGGTTTTACTATGATGCGCACTATATATAAGTTATACATTGATGTATAATATGTTGGTTTTCATATTGGGTTTGGATATTTTATTTTCACCATAACTCCGATGATTGTGTTACGTTTGACGGAGTTTTGATTTTGAGTTATGTACTTGTCTTTCATGCGCTTGTATCGTGCTAAAAATGTTTTATGTATTGATGATTTCGGAGCCCCGACGATTTGAGTGTTTTGCTGAATGTTTTAGTAATTGGGGGAGTTTCAATTTAAATTCGGGGACCGAATTTCTTAAAGGGGGGAAGATTGTAACGTTTTAAAAATAATTAAATAAATAATTAAATAAATAAAATCGTTTAAGTGAATTTTCTGATTTTCGGCAAAATTAACAGTCTTTTCCGTAAAATGTCAAAATAGGTATTTTTCATTATAGACCTAATTATACAAAATTTAGATAAGATATTACTATAAATTGGTAACTAAAATGTCACTTAAAATTTTCTAGTTAATTAAAATTTTTTTTCCTTATTTAATTATTTTTAATATTATTTTAAGCTTTTAAAAATACATTTAATTAGTGATAAATACAAATTTAATTGGGTAAATTACATAATTAGGAACCATTATAAACTAAAGTTAAGTGTAACAAAATTTTTAGCAAAACATTGCATGTTTAATAGTTTATGGTAAAAGGGGGTTGAAAAATGGAAAGAAAAAGGGGTTTTTTTTGAAAAGTTTTGATGTAACATGCATTAATTGACCTTAGATGATATTTTTTTGTGGAAATTTCCACACAATTCTCTCATTTCATCCCCTCCCACAACTTGGCCGAGCCACCCTCCAACAGCCCCCATTTTCCCCCCATTTTCTTTCTTCAAAAATTCATGAAAAAGTGCACAAAATCCACCGAAATCAACATTTCTTCACAAATTCAAACCATAATCCTATTCCACCTCTTTACAAACCCTAAATTGTTTAAAACAAGGTGAAAGGAGGCATCTTTCAAGGTCAAGTGCAAGCTAGGGTTCAACTTGTAAGGTATAAATCCTAATCTAGTTGTTAATTGTAGTTTAAATTGCTAGATTAAAAAGTTTTAGTGTGTTATTTGGTTATAAATTCTTGTTTATGAAATTCTAGAATTAGGGTTGTGATCTAATTAGGGTTTTCATTTGTGGGTATTGGTCTAAATTTGTAGTTTAACATATTAGGAAATGTCAAACCTAATCTAGTAGCAAAATTGATAGTTGTTGCATTTTAATTGTTTTAATTAGATTCTTGTTACAAACTAGATTTTTACAAAACATAAAAATATGTTAGATAAAATTATAATTAGGGTTTTTATTATTAGATTGTGGTATTAGTGTGTATATTAACATGTTAAATGAGCGTGAAACATAAACTAGTTGCAATCGCTAGCTTTCACTTTAAAAATTGTCATAATATTGCTATTTTGTTTAACTAGGTTTTGAAAATATATTTAAAATAAGGGATTAAAAATAAAGTTAGGGTTTTAGAACATCCTTAAGGTTTCAAGGAGTTGTTTAACGATTTAAAATATGCAAAATCAAGTTTGGAAGTGAAATTATCGAATTTTGTTTTAAAATACCGAAATCGGGCAAGTTTACAAACTAGAATTTCAATTTAATACAATTTAGAGTGTTAAAAATATAGTAATGGTTTATATAAGCTAGTTATGCTATTTAATGAGTATTGTGACCATTAGTTTAATTTAAACATCGAGTTTTGAAGTAAAACGGTAAATTGGCGTTTTCCGGTTTTTACGAAATCGGACGATTTGATCGATTTTAGGATTTCGATGAATTAAATCATGTTTTATATTATAAGTAACGAGTTTTAAAACTATGAGTTGTTTGTTGGTGTTTTATCTCGATCAATCGGCGTTTGTACGCCGTATCGAGCGATATTTGGTTCTTTTGCATGAGCGGGTCATAGGTTTTAACCTATGCGCGTTACGTGCGTCATTTCGGTTCTGTCCGTGATTCAGTTTACGATATTATATGTGTTTGCATATAGGTACCCCTCACGTGGATTTCGGACGATGAAGAAGAGGATGGCGATACCGTCTTCGGCAGATATGGACCAGGTGAGTAGATGTATATCTACGGGGGAAGTCGGGTGGATGGCATTTAGCACCCCTGCAAACGTAGGATAGGTATATTACTTATTGTCATTAGGAAGCCAGACGTGACCTTAGAATTTCGGTGAGTAGGACCCTAGTAATGTCCTTAGGTTGGACTAAATTGATTTAGAAAGAGCTTACCCAAGGATGAATATCTTGGAAGAGATTCGTAGGTTTCAGGTAGATACACACACACGCACACACAGAACTCGATGTGGTGTATACGTGTATGTATATATATATATATAGGACTAGGTGTCGGTATATATATATATATATATATACACACACAACACGTATATGTGATACAAGGATATGATATGATACACGGGGATGAAACAATATAACTGGGCTTGATGCCGTGATTCTTGGCTACGGTCGTGTTATGATGTAGCAGATCATTAGAAAATGAGATAATGAATAGGTATACATAAATAAAAATTGGTGGTGATGATATTGAGGTACATGGGACTCTAAAATAGAATCCAGACCGTAACCTGTGCCTGAAATTACGATATGATATATGTGTGACTTGATTACGATATCATATAAGTGTGACTTGATTACGATATGATATAAGTGTGACTTAATCACAATATGATACATGTGACATGATATTTCTGAGGATAAATTAACGATGTATATTTATGCTGGCAATGATATATAATCGATGCATGCAATTACAGTACAGTACCTTGATCATGACATGATTTGATGATGATATTATACGAATGATGAGACACGTAGGTGATACTTGACCCGTACCCCGATATTGGGATGCCGTACGATGGATTTTACCGTACGAGGCATAGATGTGATGATTGATCAACAATCTTGATTTGAGGAAGCCGTACTACGTACGTGACGCTATTGAGGCTGGATCGCCGACTATTAGAGATATGGACTCAGACCTTAGGTTGACTCTTATTTCTTATCGACTAGTTTCTTAGGTTTAGTTCCTTAGGAGGTTAGATAGATACTAATTTAGGCTCGAGTTATATAGTTGTAGTTAGACATGTATATTACAAATGAGTGGTTATGCACATCTGTCTTTACATTCAGACCGTAATCATCATGTTGAATGTTCATACATATGTTTCTCTAATTAGTATGAAACTCTTCCTGTTAGGACACCGGCACCATTACCGATGATGCGCATATTCCACGCACACTTATTGCCGGCTCACACACATCATCATCGGTAATTGCTATGTCACGTACACTTTAGAATATATTATCTTTTATTGATAGAATCATCTAGAGACTTGATCAATATAATATTGTGATTACTCTCAGATATTAGTCTAGACATTGCATTTATTACATAGACATGTCATGCATTCACATTTTCATGTTATCATGCAGTATTGTGGGGATTATGCCGATACTTATCATTTGCTTACTCATGATATTGGGATTTTGGATTTCTATGAGATTTCTGGATTTTTGGGGAAAATCGCAAGAATATATATAAAAACTTCTCTCTCTCTTCTTCTCTTTTTAAAATATAAGTTGCGGTTTTCTCGTGATGTATGTGTCGTCCACCATGAGATTTCATGTTTTCTGTTGGATTTCGAGACCCGATTCGAGGAGTGGATGAACCGTCTCGGGTACATGGTGGGCCCGGTATGGTACCCCGCGGCAAGAAGATCGAGTTGTAGACGATGAGCCTGGCAGGGGAAGGCTACCTACAGGTGATGTCTGGCGCGGCGGATATCCGGAGGATACCGACCGTTGTCGTGAGATTTGATGATATGGGCCGATCCGGACTGACGGAGCCCGAGATATTGAGACTATGGGATATTGAGACTTGAGATTTACATGTTTTGTGTCGATGCTTGACACGGATTTCCATGGATTTCATCGATGATATTCAGATTTCTATATAAATTACCATGATAAAAGTTAAAGATTTCTTATACAGATATATCCAGATTTCAGGACTGATTGTTTTACATTCATGGTGCATGCATACTCATTCACATGACATATTATTATTTGAGGCACTGACACGAGCACGGAGCATTTGCACTTACACGTAGTTTATTAACCTGTCTTTACTTGATGACTAGTGGTATATTAGTATATTATATGACCTAGGACAACGTCGTGCATTCGATTTCTTTTCGTAGATGTCTTCTACTCACGAGTTGGCAACTCACCCCCGTTGTGCCAAATTTTATTACAGGTTCGATGTACAGGTTTCCTTGGCAGCTTGCTGGCACATCATTTCATTCAGGGTGATTTGCACGGTAGGTTGATTCACTTGTATCTGGACCGCCGTTGTACTTTTAATTATTTCATTTGTATCTAGTAAGCTCCATCAATCAAACTTGTATTACTTGATAAGTTAAAGGACCAGTTATTTATTTAGACCTTAGAGTCGCGCATGTATTATTATGATATCTGGTGGATTTGTTTTCTTTTGAGTATTGAGTCTCGCCCTTTGGCGTTGTATACTTTCGTGCATTGGTATGGTTGTTTCCGCCTGTTGGTGTAGAGCTAGCTCCCGCTTGGGGATGCCTTTTTATTTAATATGTATTATACTTGTTTGTACCCGTTTGGGGCCAGTTTTTACAAAGGAGACTCTGCCGAAATTTTTAAGAAAATTGGATGTTGCTTTTAAACTTGTTTTGTACATATTTTCCTTTACTTCTTCTTCTTTTAATGGTTTAGATTTCTGGGTTTCAGCTTACTTAGGTTACGTTGCGCCTCTAGACGCTTCGTAATCTAAGTGCCGGTCACGTTCCGTACTTTCGGGTCGTGACAGGTAGAGTGAAGGAAAACCAATTTATTACAAACGATTTTAATCAAATAAGTCACATCTAGCTTTTTAAAAGCAACATCCATTTTTCCAAAAATTTCGGCAGAGTCTCCTTTGTAAATACCGGCCCCCAAACGGGTACAAAACAGGAATATATCAATAACATGAAATAAGGCATCCCCAAGCGGGAGCTAGCTCTTCGCCCTAAGGCGGTCACAAATCCCACGCAATATAAATCAGCAATATGCAAAATAAGCATAAAAAGGCATAAGTAATAACAACATGTCGGCTCAAGTGAGCATGACCCAAAGAAACAATATACATGCCCACAAATCTCACTGTCTTGCCTCTAAGTCAATATACATCAGTACTGGTAGATGATACAGTAGATGGAGTACACTAGATACAATGAATATATAAGGTGGAAAACAAAATGAACACATAACCCACCTACGAGCAAAAATCCTCAAATCCACGCAAAAGGAGGAAGTGCATCCGCCGCTACAGTACTGACGGATCGGACCTGCAAAAAGGCTATGGCACAACGGGGTGAGTTGCCAACTCGTGAGTAATATGTATCATCTATAAAGACTATCGTAAGCATGCACGCAAAGTGTCACAATTCTACAATATTGATATGGTATGATGCACTAGCATGTATGCGACATGAATGCAATGTAACACGTGATCTGAATGTGCTGATATGAGGAAATCATTATTTTCATCTTAGGAAAATTCCTGTGAAATATCTGAGGAAATATCATATAAAATCAATGTAGGGTTCCTAGGCACACCCATGAGGTTCTACAACAGATCAAACATGGCCAATTAAAATTTTTTCTATGTGCCAAGTAACCCTAAGCAAGATCGAAACTAGAGGTATAGGCGAAACAATATATGTTAACAACTTAACTAAGAATGAACGGAAAATACAACCTTTGTAGATCCGGTCCTCCACCTCCATAGCTCCGTGTTGACGTCCCTCCGCTACGATCATCGGATCCCGGACTCTGGCGATGGTTTCGTCGGAGAAATGATCGGGCTAGGTCGTCGACTTCGATGCCGAAGATGATCTACGTCGAGGCAACTCAAGATCAAGCTCCAACTTCACCAAGTCATGAAACTTGTGAAGAAAACACCCTATACTACTTGGCAAGTGGTAGAGGATGAAGAAATAGGAAGTGGGTTCACTTTAGAATTGGATTTCTCACTCTTTTTCTCAAGTCATCATTGAAGCTAGCAAGCTTCTTTCTTCTTGAAGAAGAAGAAGAAGAAAAAGAATATGATAAGAATAATGAATAAAATGGAAATAAAGTCATTCTTATCATTTTAGCAACCATGGTTAAGTGTAGAGAATAAACTAAGGTTAGGTGAATGGTTAGGTTTAGGAAAGAAACAAGAATGGTCAAAGCTTCTTGAAGCTTCAAAGAAACGAAGAAAAGAAGCAACCTTTTTCTTTTCTTGCCCTAAAATAAATAAATAAAATAAATAGTTAAGAAAAGATAACAAAACCCTAATCATTCACTTAAACATGGTTTAAAGTAAACCTACACCCAAGCTTGCATGTATCATCAAACATGATACAATCAAGTGCACAAAAATATATCACATATACAATGTGCACATCAAGTGAGAAAATCTATTTTAAGTGAACCAATACTAGTTAATGTAAAGTAATATATCAAATATATAATTATACATTAAATCATTAAATCAACACTTGATTTAACGATCTGGTCATATCGCATATGACCGACTAATATTCAATGTATCGGTTTATCGAATCAATCCTTGATTCGATAACTAGGTTATATCGCATACAACCAATCGATACATTCATCGCGAGAATAGAATACGGTATCACATACACGCATTATTCTCGATCCCGCACATATCTCATATGCGCTCCTATTTCGTTTCGCTTGAGCCAGGAAACCTCTGTGTAGGACTCTAAAGACTCGTCAATACGCCGGCAGTAGGTGATGATCATATCAAACACCCACAAGCCGCAAGCGGTCTGCTAAACATAACGGCCACCCGGGTATTGAGCGATCAGAAGATCGACGAGCAAGCCCGCTCACACTCCTGTGAATCCAACCAGTAACACTTACCGTATAGTCCGGTCTGTCCGTTTGATATGTCGCATATCTCGCCTAGGGGTGGTAAACGTCAGACCCCAATAGCTCGATAAGTCATGCCGACATGAGGTCCATAACAATCGTGAAACTACTGATAACTCTTACCAGTATATCACTGCAACCCTGGCCAGAGATTTCCAGTTATAGCCAGTCGAGCATAGCGCAACATCAACTCCCAATACCGGGAGAGACGAATCCCCTCCTATCGCTCATTGTCTCCATGTGAATCGGGACTGTACCCAAAAACCACCTGTTTGTACGACTCAGTAGAGCCGTGGTAGGGTGGAAATCAAAGCACAGTGGGAGACATACAAGACTCTATGACGATCTCGGGTCAACAGACTAAGCTGTACCAGTGTCACCAGAGAACTGGCATCTGACGTGAGGTATAATACCATCTGGGAGTTCTCGGCGAGTCCGTTCAGTGTACCCAGTCTACACTGAGCCCCCGCATACCATCTCTGATGTCAAACACCAATGGATATGGGATCATCCATCGCCCATCACATGGGTCGAGAAGATATACGCTAGTCTACTCTGGAATATCGATGCTCCGTTTCGATATTCCCACGACTAGGAACATTGAAGGATGTACTCATGGACTACCCAGGCCCCACTAGTATGATCTGCATCATAGTCCTGGAAGTCGAGTACACATCCTAAGGGCTTTATCAACATGTAACAGAGAGACAGAAAGTATACATGTTAAGATAAAGAGCAACCAGATAGCGTACTATCATGTCGAGCAAGAAAGTCCTACCTATATATGTCCCAGCATCCACTACAATATACATCCAATATACAGTAATGGCCTCTAGGGCATACATATAACTAACAATCTCCCACTTGCACTAGGGCCATCTGTAGCAGTGGTTGTAGTATCTAATACTCAACCATCCCATATAAGTCCCTCTCTGGGAAAAAGCCTTTGTGAGTGGATCCGCCGTGTTATCCTCTGAGTCTACTCTCCTAACCCCGATCACCCTGAAAATCAACTATCTCCATGATCAGGTGATGCTGCCTCAGAATATGTCTGGGTCACTGATGGGACCAGGTTTCCTTGGCCAAAACCATACTTCCATTGTCACACAATGGTAGGAACCTAGTTCATCTCATGAACCAATATACACCCAAACTGCCTCTTTGGTAGTATTTTTAATAGCGATGGTACCGGCCTTTATCGTCTAGTTTGCCACGGTATCTAGCTTGGAACTCTTCCAACATACCATTCCTTTACTGAAGGTAAAGACAATGCCTGTGACTGATATTCAGTCATCCTCATCACCCTGGAACCTTTCCAGTGATTCACCTTTATCCTATTTGGAGGATCCTTGTGATAAGAGGAGATTGACCGTGCGTAGCATAAGAAACTCTTTTCCTATCAAGAGTATGTTATCCACGTACAATACGAGGATGACCACCTTACTCTCTTGTAATACCCCAGGTGGAGTTTGGGCTGAATACCACCTACCCCGTGAGAAGTGTGATGTTATCCGGTATCGAGGTAGGGATGTAACCGATACGGATGCACACGGGGACCCACTAGAACAATGGGGAGTATCGAATTCCATTCCGAAAGAGGGCACGATCTGAACTATAAATGGAATGATACCACTCTTATAACACAAAGGCGCCTTTTGAATGAATCGGAACTTCGGAGTTTGAAGAACTCCGTAGTTAAGCGTGCTTGAGCCAGAGAAATTCTGGGATGGGTGACCTACTGGGAAGTAGCCCCGGGTTCATTCAAAGGGACAAAACCGTGCGACTTCGGCCAGAGCGGACAATACCATCTGTGTTTGGGGGTGGGTCGTCACAAATATGGTATCAGAGCCGGTCCCTCAAAAGTAGGTCTGTGGTTCGAGGACGAACCATTGTTCTAAGTGGGGGGGGGAATGTAATACCCCAGGTGGAGTTTGGGCTGAATACCACCTACCCCGTGAGAAGTGTGATGTTATCCGGTATCGAGGTGGGGATGTAACCGATACGGATGCACACGGGGACCCACTAGAACAATGGGGAGTATCGAATTCCATTCCGAAAGAGGGCACGATCTGAACTATAAATGGAATGATACCACTCTTATAACACAGAGGCGCCTTTTGAATGAATCGGAACTTCGGAGTTTGAAGAACTCCGTAGTTAAGCGTGCTTGAGCCAGAGAAATTCTGGGATGGGTGACCTACTGGGAAGTAGCCCCGGGTTCATTCAAAGGGACAAAACCGTGCGGCTTCGGCCAGACGGACAATACCATCTGTGTTTTGGGGTAGATCGTTATTTGGTTTTGATTTCTGGGCTTTGGCTTACTTAGATTACGTACGCTTGAGACGTTCGTAATTTAAGTGCCAGTCACGTTCCGTACCTTTTGGGTCGTGACAATGGCTGAGGTGGACGGATTTTTTATTGTTTTGGCCGGCCACTTGGTGGTATTTGATGTCGGGGTTGATCCAGTAGGTCATATACATCATATACAGCACCCTAGACTTGTTTGTGCAACCCCTTTTGGCCTGAATCAAAATCTGGAGGCACTTTGGTGTGATTTTGGCTATGTTTTCCGTATTTTGAAATGTTTAGTTTTGATATTTGGATTTTTTTTAGTTATTGAATGTTTTTACATCAACGACTAGGGGTAATTTGTTGGTTTTGCATATGTGGGCTATAGGTTCTAACCTATAGGTGATCCGTGTACCATTTTGGTTTCCGGACATGATGTTAATAGCGATTGCGATTGTTTGTTATTATAGGTACCCTCACGTGGATTCTGAGGCGACGGAGCATGGCGTCATCGACTTCGACAAGTCAGGATCAAGGTGAGTAGATCTATATCTACCGGGGAAGTCGGGTGGATGGCGTATAGCACCCCGGCAAAGTTTTGATGGAAACTGGTTTTGATTTCTGGGCTTTGGCTTACTTAGATTCTTGAGACGTTCGTAATTTAAGTGCCAGTCACGTTCCTACCTTTTGGGTCGTGACAATGGCTGAGGTGGACGGATTTTTTATTGTTTTGGCCGGCCACTTGGTGGTATTTGATGTCGGGGTTGATCCAGTAGGTCATATACATCATATACAGCACCCTAGACTTGTTTGTGCAACCCCTTTTGGCCTGAATCAAAATCTGGAGGCACTTTGGTGTGATTTTGGCTATGTTTTCCGTATTTTGAAATGTTTAGTTTTGATATTTGGATTTTTTTTAGTTGTTGAATGTTTTTACATCAACGACTAGGGGTAATTTGTTGGTTTTGCGTATGTGGGCTATAGGTTCTAACCTATAGGTGATCCGTGTACCATTTTGGTTTCCGGACATGATGTTAATAGCGATTGCGATTGTTTATTATTATAGGTACCCTCGCGTGGATTCTGAGGCGACGGAGCATGGCGTCATCGACTTCGACAAGTAAGGATCAAGGTGAGTAGATCTATATCTACCGGGAAAGTCGGGTGGATGGCGTATAGCACCCCCGCAAAGTTTTGATGGAAACTGGTTTATAGAATATGCTTAAGGAAACCTAGATTTGGAAACTAGGGTTAGAGTTAAATGATAGTTAGTGAAACCATATTAGAAACTAAGGATAGTTAGAAATGATATAATACGGCTAATATATGATGACGGGATTTGAGGATGATGTTTGACGATATTGCCGTTTAGGATACTATAGGACTAGATAATCGACATAGATGTGTCATCCGAACCATACATATTTTTAAACTGAAGAGTCGTATGTGTAAGTCTACGGCAGCGTCGCGGCCGTCAATCCGAGGCCAAATGCGGAAACAAAAACTTTTTAGGAAACCGGCGCTATCGTAGTCTTTCACCCGGATCGAATCATTAACGCTAAACTAGCTAACTACTAAGAAGTGAGAGTGGCTATAACGATCGATCCGTGTCCTTCGGTCTTTGGCCACCACCCAAGCTCCTCGCGGCATCTCCGGTCTCCTCGTCGGAAGGGCACCACATCAATGAGTCTTTTTATGGGCTCCCGCTTCATCTGAAGCAACTCGAACATGAAGTTTGCTAGCCGACATGTCCAAGGTGAAGTAGAGAATGTGTGTGATAATTTTGTCTCTTGACACTCTAAGATTCTCAACACATGAGATGGGTAGAGTGGAGGTAGAAGATGATGCCAATGGTGGAACTTGTAAGCTAGAGGAAGAAGAAGAAGAAGAGAGGCTTTTGTTGTTGTGTTGCAAATGAAAAATGAGAGTTTGCATAATAATCTCAAGAGCAAAACAAACTCATATGGCTGCCCCCTCTCTCTCCACCTCTCATTTCAACACAACAATCCATCAATTAACATGACATGTTCACAAAAAAAGAGACCATGAGTCACTAGATTGCACATGCCACATTAATTGCTCCTCATGATGAAATCCACTCATAATTTCCATAAGCAAACATTAATCCAAATATTTACAACAATAAAAAGAACGGCATCATCTAAAGTAAACTCGTGACGGATCATAAGAATACCCCTCACCTGTATATACATACCTGCATCCGCATTCCGACTGCATGCAAATGCGATGAGAATAAAGTAATCTCACCCCTTTTTTTAGTGAGGTTGGGGTACCCCTCGTCTCAAAAGGGTATCCAACAAATCTAATACTAGGATCCGGCTTAAACCAAAGCCCACTGGTATGATCCGTCCGATCATGATCCGTGCACGACTGCACGTATATGATCGAACCCTGTCATAATACCATACGGCCTCTACAACGTTTCGCCCGAAACTTGGGAAACTGTCTGTAGGGGACTCTGAAGACTCATCAATACTTTGGCTATGGATTTAACCACTAGCACGTCAGTGGTACTAGCTGTACGTAACGGGCTACCAGGTATTGACCAAAAGGGAGGTCGATGAGCGAACTCATCCTGACACCCTACTGATCCTGTCAGTGACAATATCCGTACAGTCCGGTCTGTTCGTCTATGAGTATCGCATGTCGGGCCTAGGGGGTTGGTAAAAGTCAGACCCCCAAAAGCGGTACAAGTCGAGTCGGAGTATAGCCCAGAACACCCTGAGATACTACTGGAATACCTACCAGTAAATCTCGTGCCTTGGCCAAGGACTTCATGTAATGGCTCTCCTAGACACAGCGCGATCTCACTCCCAATACCGGGAGAGACGAAACCCCTGCCGATCCGCTCACTGCCTCCATGTGGTTCGGGACTGTACCCAACTAAAACCTGTTTGCACGACTCCTTTAAGCTATGGTAGGGTAGTAATCAAAGCACAGTGGGAACTCACACGAGACAAATGACGATCTCAGGTCGATGCAATAACCTGTACACATGTCACCAGAGAACTACTATCTGACGCTAGGTATAAAACCAACTAGCATGTTCCCGGCGAGTCCTGTCCGGTGTACTCATAACCCAATGAGCACCTGTATACGTCTTAGGTGAACCAACTGACACCAATGGCTTGTGAGACTAGCCACCGCCCCTCGTTGGGGTCTCGATCCGTATACACTAGTCTACTCTGGAGTATCGATGCCTTGTCTCGAAACTCCCTTGACTAGGGACCTTTTAAGGATGTGCTTATAGACCCCAGCTCCCACGTATATGATCGCCATCATACTGCTGGCCGTCAAGCAAGAATCCTAAGGGCTCTATCAATGTGTAATAGTAATCTGTAATATCACCTAAAGCATGTACACGATGATAAAGATAAACCAGATAGCATACTATCATCTTGAGTAAGACTGTTCTTCCGGCATAGGTCCTCCCTCAATCATTGCAATCACGTGCCTGCGATCCAATAATTGACTTTGAGGGCACTATATCCAACAATTTCCCCTTGCATTCAAGGCTAATTATTGCGATGTCGCATACTCACAGCCCGTGTGATGCCGAACACCCAACTTCTCTACTGATCAGTCTCACAAAACCCGTTTGTGAAACTATTGCATTCGAGGAATAGCCTCAATGAGTGGATCCGCTCTGATGTTTCTTTCTATGTCTCTCTTAATCTCAAGTTCGCGGAGAAAGCCATCTCCCGAAATGAGAAATACATGTCTTAGAATATGTCTGGATATCTGATGGGACCTAGTTCACAAATGAACTCCAAATCCAAACTTCTTAGACTGTATCGTCAACTGAATTTAATTAGTATCATGCGTCATGCCTCCCTCAGTGTCTGCTTGGATCACCTGTCCAAACTACTTCCCCTCGTCAGAGGGAAAACTATAACTCTGACAGTCACTCTGTCATCCAGGTCACCTTGGAAGCCTGGAATGATAACCGTCTCCCGAAGGAGCTTGTCGTTATCATATCCCTAGAACATCCACATATGTTCTAAAACTGCTTCCGAACGTTTCTCCAGGATTGGATTAATATCTTAACTTATTTCATCTAGTGCAAAAACAGCATCTGGTGCGGTACTTGACATCTCATGATTGACTCAATTGCCAAAGCAAGTGATATGCCAATCATGCACATCCCTCTCCCCTTTAGTCTATAAGACACCTTTAGAGAGGGTGACTCCATCACCTGCAGGTATACTACCGTGCCAGGAGTCGTCCATTCTACAATACCTGTAGAATACTGTCTAAATACCCAGATTGGGAAACTACCCAAATCTAGATTTAAAATCATAGATCTAGTAACCAGAATGTCTGATATTATATCTATATCCTATGTGGAGAAACCACTGTGTGACAACCAAAGTATAACCGATCGTAGTATAGGAATTTCACATCCTACTATGTGTATGTCATCCAAATACCAGGACATCACACCCTACTACCTTCTTAACAGATCCATCTCCTATTCTAATGAAGTCAAAGCCCATGACTTTCACATCAAAAATAGATGATCTATCTCCGCTATATCTGCTTTATTCTATAAAGAGACATAAGCTACTTGCCCACTATTCTTCCACTGCTCCCACTGACTATGATAACCCTCTGGCAGAGTCATATACACGTGCACTTCTAAAGCTAGTATAGAACGACGCTATATGTTAGTTATATGTAGTGGATGCTTGGATATATATAGGGAGGACTTTCTTGCTCGACATGATAGTATGCTATCTGGTTGCTCTTTACCTTAACGTGTACACTGATTGTCTCTCTGTTACATGTTGGTAAAGCCCTTAGGATGTGTACTTGACTACCTGGACTATGATGCAGATCATACTAGTGGGGACATGGTAGTCCATAAGTACATCCTTCAAGGTCCCTAGTCGTGGGTGTATCGAGACGGGGCATCGATATACCAGATTAGACTAGCGTATACCTTCTCGACCCATACAGATGGGCGATGGATGATCCCATATCCATTGGTGTTTGACATCAGAGATGATATATGGGTGCTCAGTGGAGACTGGGTACACTGGACGGACTCGCCGAGAACTCCCAGATGGTATTATACCTTACGTCAGATGGCAGTTCTCTGGTGACACTGGTACAGGTTAGTCTGTAGACCCGAGATTGTCATAGAGTCT
Organism: Agapanthus africanus; assembly: GCA_030015575.1. Lineage (NCBI taxonomy): Eukaryota > Viridiplantae > Streptophyta > Magnoliopsida > Asparagales > Amaryllidaceae > Agapanthus > Agapanthus africanus. The sequence continues at coordinate 819,688,016 of CM057338.1, read as the reverse complement.
TGTGTGATTCCCACTGTGCTTTGATTTCCACCTTACCATGTCCAAGAGGGCGTGCAAAATGGTGGTTTTTGGGTACAGTCCCGAGTTACATGGAGGCAATGAGCGATAGGAGGGGTTTCGTCTCTCCCGGTATTGGGGGTTGATGTTGCGCTGTGCTCGATTGGCCATAACAGGGAAGTCCCTGGCCAGGGCTGGTTTAGAGATATACTGGTAAGTGTTACCAGTAGTTTCTCAACCCGTTATGAGCCTCATATCGGCATGACTTATCGGTTATTGGGGTCTGACGTTTACCACCCCTAGACTTGATATGCGATATATCAGATGAGGAGACCGGACTGTACGGTAGTGTCACTGTCAGGCTTTTTGCAGGAGTTGGAGCGGGCTTGCTTGTTGATCTTCTGATCGCTCAATACCCGGGTAGTCGTTACGTCCAGCTAGTACCGCTGACGGCTTGTAGGTGCTTGATATGATCATCACCTACTGCCGGCGTATTGACGTGTCTTTAGAGTCCTACATAGAGGTTTTACTGGCTCAGGCGAAACGAAATAGGAGCGCATATGTGATATGTGCGGGATCGAGAATGATGCGAGTATGTGATACTGCATTCAATTCTCACGATGCTTGTGTCGATCGGTTATATGCAATATAACCAAGTTATCGAATCAAGGGTTGATTCGATAAGTCGATACGTTGGATGTTAGTCGGTTATATGCTATATAACCGGATTATTAAGTCAAGTGTTGATTTAATAATTTAGTGTATATTTGTATATTGGATATACTAATTTACATTAACTAACATTGGTTCACTAAAGCATTTATTTTTCTCACTTGTACACAACTTAATATATATGTGATATATATTTATTTGTGTTCACTTTTTTGTATCATGGTTGTTGATACACACTACATGGGTGTATGAGACATACACCATTATAATTATAATGGTTAGGTTTTTATATTTAAGTAATTCTAAAACAAATGGATAATGAGCTCACATACATGAAGCTTCATGAAGCTTATGGATGCTTTGACTTATTCCACTTGTTTTGTTTTACTTAATATATTAACTAACCTAACCACTATAATTAACAATGGTAAAGTCTCTACATGAGTTAGTATATGATACTTACTCACCATGGTTAGCTCATTCTCTCTCTTGATGATTTCTTATTCTCATTTTGAGCTCATCTTCTTCCTCCTTCACTTTCTTTCTAGGGTTTGAAAAAGAGAGAGAACCAAAGTGAGAGAAAAAGTTCTAAAGTGTACCCATTTCCTATCTCACCATCCTCTACTAGACTAGCACTTTAGTTTAGGGTGTTTGCTTCACTAATTCTTTGGTTAGTGAGGTAGAAGCTTGAGTCCGTATTCCCTCGACGTAGATCATCTTCGGCATTGAAGACTTCAAGCGATTCCGTTGCAATTTCTCATGGAGCCGTCCGAGAGTCCGGGAGTTGGATGATCACAGCGAAGGGACTACATCGAGGAGCATATGAAGTGAAGGACCGATCTACAAAGGTTGTATTTCGTATCCCTTTAGAGTAAAGTTGTTTACTTGCCATTAGATTCGCCTAATCTCTAGTACACGATCTTGCTTAGGGTTGTTCAGCACCTAAAAATTTAATTTTGGCATGGTCGATGCCTTGTAGAGCCTTGTTAGTGTGCCTAGTAACCCTACAGTGGTATCCGAGCCTAGCTAGAACATTAGGCGATGTGTTAACGAAGTTAAAACTCCGAACGAACCTGTACACGTCAAGATAACCCCCTCTCTGTACAATTTTTAAAAACTGGGGTTTTTCAGAATTAAAAATACCTAAAAAATTCAGCAGGGAATTATAAGAATTGTGGTGAAATACGACTGCATGAACCGTAAATTCCACCGCGGAACCGCTGCCGTACCCTGCTTGGGCCGCGGTTCCGCGGCCGTACAGAAGATTCATGCCATCATGTTTCCACAGTAATTATTTATTCTGTTATTTGTATTTTATAGGTATTTTTAAATTAACTCAAGTGTTGAGTATTTTGGGGTTTATTTTGTAATCGTCGATTCGATCGGAGAATTTAATTTTGTTTTGTTATTCCGGATAATTTAGAAAGTATTAAAATGTTCGAACGGATATCATTCACTCAATTTTTTCCGGCATGAAAAACATTCAAGTGTTGAATTTTTCTCGGGTTTAAATCTTTTGGAAAAACGTGCATGTGATGCGATGGACCCTCTAGAAGACAACAAACCTTAACTCGATTTGTGACCGTCTTGAACTGCCCTTTGAACCTTAGGGTTTGGGGCAGTACGGCGTGCCACATGTGAGGCGTTGGCTTGACCCTTCTACTGCTGGACCGTTGCTACTGTGATGTATTCTGGAATTTTTGAACTCCGCTCAAGTGTTGAGCTATTTAGGAAATCTTTGGTATTTGAATATTCGATCGGAAAGTTTAATACTGTCTATTTATCTGGAATGTGATACAATATGTGGAATTCACACAGTTTGGCATGAAATGCGAAATATGTGATATTTCGGATTTACGATGTCTAAAGAGATTGTGGATTCCAAATGTTGTAGTTTTACACTTTTTTATCTGTGACCGTAAGTGTAATATGTGATATCGCCGGTTTCGTTGCTATATGTCAACGACAATTGGGATGCGCATATTTACTTACGTTGATGACATGTGATGTTATGTGTTGCTGGATATGTTATATTGGATCGTCGCGTTATGAATAGCCGGGTTTTTTTTATGTGAGATGAGAGTTTTTATTTTCATTCATGTAAATTTAAATGTATGTAATATTCTTTCATTGGGGCACTTCCGGGATGAGGTTGATGTCACCATTTGTATATTATTTACTTTTCCGCACTAGGATAGACCCAAGGAAGGGAGCACAAGTAACCGGGTTCTAGGGTCCAGTGGGAGACCAACTCGAGGAGTCGAGTCCGGGTCTCCTAACCCTAGAATTGGTAGGGTTGCTTGCCACTTTCGTAGGGGTCTAGGGGTGTGGGTTTGGCTATTCGTCGCGACCGTGGAATCCGTGTTTTATAGAGGCTCAAAATAAAACACGGACGTTCTAGTATATCCAATGTTTCATATGTTTCTTCTGCTGCGATATCTGTGATGTGATCATGTGATGTTCTGTGATAAATACTGTATATAGTATATATGATATATTATATAGATGTTACTTATGTTTTACACCCACGCTAGCCCTGCCCCGCTCTGCCGTTAGTTACCTAACCTAACGGTACACGAAGGGACATCGAGGCGAATGCGGATGGCATAAGTGTACGTCGTATTTATCTGTGATGTTTTAGGTGACTTAAATGATGGGACTTCATTAATGTGATTAATGAAAGAAAAGAAACCTAAAAGATGTTGTAGAATCAAATTTTTCAAAAAGGCTAGCTACAGTTTTGCTTTGCATAGTGATATATATGATATATCCCACACCTTATTCGATGAGGAAAGAGCCGAGATCCCTTCACCGGGAGTGACCTCTTTAGCAAAACTGGCAGATGCTACAACACTCGGTTTGTTTTTGATTGCTTCTGGAGTTTTGCTTTGCATAGTGATGTATATGATATATCCTGCACCTTATTCCATAAGGAAAGAGCCGAGATCCCTTCACCGGGAGTGACCTCTTTAGCAAAACTGGCAGATGCTACAACACTCGGTTTGTTTTTGATTGCTTTTGGAGTTTTGCTTTGCATAGTGATGTATATGATATATCCTGCACCTTATTCCATAAGAAAAGAGCCGAGATCCCTTCACCGGGAGTGACCTCTTTAGCAAAACTAATAAAAGCCTCAAAATCACTCCATTTCAAAATTCACATGATTCTACAACGATATCAAGTTCATTACGCAATAGGTTTTCAGAAAAACCTGTCGTAGCCCTCCGTCATTTCAGATAAGTCCTACTTAGTATTCGTGCTACGTTTGTTGGCCTACGTCAAGACGTAGTGTGCGGTAGCTAACTAGTATTTATCTGCTTATGCATATGATGCAGATTGGATTAGGGTAGTCGTGCGACTTTGTTGGCCTGCGTCAAGGGTCGTACGGGTGGGTTTAGTTCAATCAAGAAATGACGGGTTGAACTTGACTAGCGCACTATGGTTTGTTGGCCTGCGTCAAGGTCATGGGACGCTAAGGGCAAAATATTATCGAGAATTTCAAGTGTTGAGATTTGCAATAAGATTGCATTCCTTCTATGAGATAGTTGGATCCCGATACCCACTGCGAGTAATTGTTACTCCTGGGAGAGTTTTACACAGGACAATTAGCCGATCAAGTAGGTGTCTAGAAAGGTGTCAACGGGGTTACGCCTCTGGGAAAATGAGGTTTACTTTAATTAGGTCCGTGCGAAAGCACGGGGAACTTCCCTCAAAGTACCGACACTGGCCTGGCTGAAAGATTGGCGAAGTTGTAGGGTGTAATTAATCCCGGCTAGTCTTTCCTTTTAGGGTTTGAAGGAAGATTTGATAAAAACAGTGGGAGCCATCCTGATTAGATAAAATAATAACCAATCTGATCTTGCAAGAGCGCACGCAGAGTGTTTTCTTCTCTCTCTCTCCAGGTAGCGACCATGTCACGCCTTAATCAAAATAATAATACGGAAGTATTGATCGAACCCGCTTGTTATACTGCGCTGGGGAACGTTGGTCCCGCTCCAACTTATAATTGTTATAAGACAGAGCAGGAAATTGGGGATTACCAGAATTCCTGTGCCGCCCAAACGAAGAAAGTGCATGCTGATGCATCATCTTCGGGTGTGTTCATTACAGAGAACTGTTTCTCAGTATCCTTTACGTCCTGGGTATGTGATACCGGATCAGGATCCCGCATATGTAATCTGTTACATGGGCTACAGATAGGTAGAGAACTGAGAACGGGTGATAAGTTTTATGAGATAGAAAACGGTGCAAGTGTTGCAGCCAAGTCTGTTGGTCACTATCACCCTGTATTACCAGAATACATTGATTCTGAACGAATGTTATTAGATACCGAACCTGATATACAACATCATATTAGTCTCTTTATTAGTAAAGAAGGATATAATTTTGTATTGTTGGATAATGTTTGAACATTTCCTATATCAAAAGTTGATCGGTTCAGGCACGTTATCTAAAAGCATTAACGTTCTAAATCAAATTACAGTTCTTGGTATACAGAACACACACAAGAGGAAGAGTTTAGAAATGAACGAATCCTTCTTGAGGTATTGTAGACTAGGTCATATCAATGCGACCCGACTAGCTGAAGTTACATAAAGATGCATATTTAAATTAGTTTGAATTTACATCTTGTGAAACTTGCCGGTCATGTCACAGAGATAAGATGACTATAGCTCCGTTTATTAGAAACAGAGAAAGAGTTAGTGAACTCTTGGGATGATACATGTTGATGTATGAAGGTCCCATGTCTACACATGCCAAGACCGGTCTTTTGTACTTCATTACATTCTCTGATAATCTCTCAAGATTCAGACATATGTTCTTGTTGAAACACAAGTCCGAACCTTTTGAGATATTCACAGAATATAAGTTAGAAGTAGAGAACCAAAATGGGTATAAGTATTATGTCCTTTGATGCGATCAAAGAGGAGAATACTTGAGCACGGGATTCCTGGATTATTTTAAAGGAGAATGAGATTCTCTCTCAGCATTATTCCTCCGCATACACCACAACACGTTGGTATATCGGGGTGGAGCAATAACATCCTATTTGATATAGTGTGCTCTATGATGAGTACTACTGAGTTACCTATTTCCTTTTGGGAGTTATGCACTTGAGAAGTTGCATACCTATTGAATAAGGTTCCGATCAAATTATATGCCTACCACTCCATATGAGATATGGTAAGGGAAGAGCCCATCTCTTAAATCAGTTAAGATTTGGGGTTGTCCAGCCTATATCTAAAAGCATAATCCGGACAAGCTCGAGGCAAAGTCAGGTCTGTGGAAGTTTGTTGGATATCCCAAGCATACCCAAGGGAATATCTTCTACCTAACCGAGGAACAAAAATGTTTTGTTTCTCAACATGCCACCTTTGTGAAAGGAAATTTCTTGAGAAGAAATTAGTGGTCGTGAGGTAGAACTGGAAAGAGTTCCAGCTATACAAACTACAGCAGATAATTTGGTAGAACCAAAGGATTCAGTAGAATCCAACGAACCTCAGCCTCTCCGCCGATCTAGTAGGGTTCCTTACCCACCTAAGAGTTACTTCGGTTTCTCTATGACAGTGGGAGCGAGGATTGCATCATGAGATGATGACCCAACTAGTTTCGAGCAGGCCATCAGGAGTGGGACTCTGTAAGAATGGCCGGATGCTTAGCGATCTGAGATGGAATCCTTATACACCAACAAAGTATAGACTTTGGTTGCTTTATCTGAAAGGTTAAATCCCCATCAGGAGCAAGTATATCTTGAGAAGATTACTTGGTGTACATGGAAAAGTTGAGACTTTCAAAAGATAGACTTGTTAAAGGTTTGCATCATAGACCGGTTGTGGCTAATGATGAAACCTCTTCTGTGGCCTATTCTTAAGTCCATCCAGATCCTACTTGCCACGGCTACATACCATGACTACGATATCTGGCGGTTGGGTGTCATGACTGCTTTTCTAAATGATGTTTTAGAAGAGAGAGTCTATAAGTACACAGTCGGAGGGCTTCGTAGACAGTGGGAGCAGCGGAAACGTGTGCAAAATGTTTTATATGATAAAGCAGGCATCGCGGAGTTGGAACGTCTGTTTTGATGTGTTAGTCAAAAAGTTTGACATCATCAAAATGGTTGATGAACCTTGTATAAACAAAAAGGTAGTAGGGAGTATGGTGGTGATTCTCGTAGAGTACATGGATGACATACTCTTGATAGGAAAGGAGTTTCCTATGCTACGCTCGGTCAATCTCCGCTTATCACAATGATTCTCCATATAGGATCAAAGTGATACCTACTAAATACTGGGTTTTGGATCTATGAGATAGATCTAATTGGATATTAGGATACTCACTAGTTGTAGTGAGATGGTATCAATCGATCCTGGGGAGAATCACTGGAAAGGTTCCAGGGTGATAAGGACGACTGAATGTCAGTCACAGGCATTGTCTTTACCCTCAGTAAAGGGACGGTATGTTGGAAGAGTTCCAAGCTAGATACCGTGGCATACTAGACGATAAAGGCTGGATACATCGTTACCAAAGATACTACCAAAGAGGCAGTCTGGGTGTATATTAGTTCATGAGATGAACTTCGTTCCTCCCATTGTGTGACAATGGAGTTGTGGCTTATGCTAAGGAACGCCCGTCCCATCAGTGATCCAGACATATTCTAAGGCAGTGTCACCTGATCATGGAAATGGTTGATCTCCAGGGGATCGAGGTCTGGAGAGAAGACTCAGAGGACAACGCGGCGGATCCACTCACAAAGGCCTTTTCCCAGAGAGAGACTATTATGGGATGGTTGAGTATGAGATACTACAACCACTGTTATCAGATGGCCCTAGTGCAAGTGGGAGATTGTTAGTTATATGTATGCCCTAGATGCCATTACTATATATAGGATGTATATTGTAGTGGATGTTTGGACATATATAGGGAGGACTTTCTTGCTCGACATGATAGTATGCTATCTGGTTGCTCTTTACCTTAACGTGTACACTGATTGTCTCTCTGTTACATGTTGGTAAAGCCCTTAGGATGTGTACTTGACTACCTGGACAATGATGCGGATCATACTAGTGGGGACATGGTAGTCCATAAGTACATCCTTCAAGGTCCCTAGTCGTGGGTGCATCGAGACGGGGCATCGATATACCAGAGTAGACTAGCGTATACCTTCTCGACCCATACAGATGGGCGATGGATGATCCCATATCCATTAGTGTTTGACATCAGAGATGATATACGGGTGCTTAGTGGAGACTGGGTACACTGGAAGGACTCGCCGAGAACTCCCAGATGGTATTATACCTTACGTCAGATGGCAGTTCTTTGGTGACACTGGTACAGGTTAGTCTGTAGACCTGAGATCGTCATAGAGTTTTGTGTGATTCCTACTGTGCTTTGATTTACACCTTACCACGTCTAAGAGGGCGTGCAAAACGGTGGTTTTTGGGTACAGTCCCGAGTCACATGGAAGCAATGAGCGATAGGAGGGGTTTCGTCTCTCCCGGTATTGGGGGTTGATATTGCGCTGTGCTCGATTGGCCATAACAGGGAAGTCCCTGGCCAGGGCTGGTTTAGAGATATACTGGTAAGTGTTACCAGTAGTTTCTCGATCCGTTATGAGCCTCATATCGGCATGACTTATCGGTTATTGGGGTCTGACGTTTACCACCCCTAGACTTGATATGCGACATATCAGACGAGGAGACTGGACTGTACGGTGGTGTCACTGTCAGGCTTTTTGCAGGAGTTGGAGCGGGCTTGCTTGCTGATCTTCTGATCGCTCAATACCCGGGTAGCTGTTATGTCCAGCTAGTACCGCTGACGGCTTGTGGGTGCTTGATATGATCATCACCTACTGCCGGCGTATTGACGAGTCTTTAGAGTCCTACATAGAGGTTTTACTGGCTCAGGCGAAACGAAAAAGGAGCGCATATGTGATATGTGCGGGACTGAGAATGATGCGAGTATGTGATACTGCATTCAATTCTCACGATGCTTGTGTCGATCGGTTATATGCGATATAACCAAGTTATCGAATCAAGGGTTGATTCGATAAGTCGATACATTGGATGTTAGTCGGTTATATGCGATATAACCGGATTATTAAGTCAAGTGTTGATTTAATAATTTAGTGTATATTTGTATATTGGATATACTAATTTATATTAACTAACATTGGTTCACTAAAGCATTTATTTTTCTCACTTGTACACAACTTAATATATATGTGATATATATTTATTTGTGTTCATTTTTTTGTATCATGGTTGTTGATACACACTACATGGGTGTATGAGACATACACCATTATAATTATAATGGTTAGGTTTTTATATTTAAGTAATTCTAAAACAAATGGATAATGAGCTCACATACATGAAGCTTCATGAAGCTTATGGATGCTTTGACTTATTCCACTTGTTTTGTTTTTCTTAATATATTAACTAACCTAACCACTATAATTAACAATGGTAAAGTCTCTACATGAGTTAGTATATGATACTTACTCACCATGGTTAGCTCATTCTCTCTCTTGATGATTTCTTATTCTCATTTTGAGCTCATCTTCTTCCTCTTTCACTTTCTTTCTAGGGTTTGAAAAAGAGAGAGAACCAAAGTGAGAAAAGAAATTCTAAAGTGTACCCATTTCCTATCTCACCATCCTCTACTAGACTAGCACTTTAGTTTAGGGTGTTTGCTTCACTAATTCTTTGGTTAGTGAGGTAGAAGCTTGAGTCCGTATTCTCTCGACGTAGATCATCTTCGGCATCGACGACTTCAAGCGATCCCGTTGCAATTTCTCATGGAGCCATCCGAGAGTCCGGGAGTTGGATGATCACAGCGAAGGGACTACATCAAGGAGCATATGAAGTGAAGGACCGATCTACAAAGGTTGTATTTCGTATCCCTTTAGAGTAAAGTTGTTTACTTGCCATTAGATTCGCCTAATCTCTAGTACACGATCTTTCTTAGGGTTGTTCGGCACCTAAAAATTTAATTTTGGCATGGTCGATACCTTGTAGAGCCTTGTTAGTGTGCCTAGTAACCCTACACTATACTCATCCTCCTACCGGGTCTCATAGCCTGGAACAACAGTAGTGTCAAGTCTGGGTAAACAAGAACCTCTCTGTCACCGTCCTTGAGGATACCAGAGTACCTCTCGGGTGCATGAAGTTACCCTACATATCTGCGGAGTGGCTAATGGAATGACAATCCAGATTGAATCTTTAGGTCCTATTAAATTTCAGTAATCGTTTGCGGTTCTGGAACCACTTCCAGTTCTACCATACTCCCACTACTGTTTTATGAAAAAATACATTTTACTAAAACTGTGGCGAGTCAAGAACAATATCACTATTGATCTTCCAGATGGTAGAAAGTCAACCCTCGTCATAGCCTGAGTTAACCCACAAACAGCCATTACAGAAACGCGCCTTGAGTTATCCAGAGTCTGGTTTTAAGCATAAGCCGGACAACTCCCCGTACCTTAATATTGTTAAGATATGAACTATTCTATATCCAATATAGAAACAGAGGCACTGATTTAATTGGAAACAGATTCAAATCACGCAGCTGTCTTCAGTGCATGTCAACTAAATGGAAGGGGGCTGATCAGCGTTACTCAACTTACGAATGCATCCAGATATGAGTAACCTGAAAGAGAAACAAGTTTCTCAAAATCATTACTATCAACTGAAAACCATACATAAATATCTACATCTTCGATCATCTTGAAGAATTCTGATACTTGGAACACCTGGTTCTCTACTTTATTCTTATACCTATAACTTCTCAAAACTTAGACCTTGCATTTCTACGAAACACATATCTAAGAACTAAAGAAGTCACAAATAAACAGAATATAGTACGAGTAACAACCCCTCTGTCCTAATGGACACTGGACAACATACAATACTCTGTATAAGTCCCCTGAGTCTAATAACTCATTTCTTGTGTGTCGTAGCTTGAAAACTGTACTTATGGTTAAGAAGAATTACACCGATGTTTAATGCTCCTTACCTAACCATCCACTTATATAGGTAAATATCATGGACATAATTTCAAAAAGTTATATCTCACTTTATAAAAATAAACGTACAGATATATCAATTTGAAATTGGTGCATCACAACGGATATTCAAAACCAAATATTTGCCGTCCGGCAAACAACCCAGACGATTTTCTCAAATATCACCAATTACAACGAATCCCGATATAATGAGGATGATCACCCAATTCCCAATAAGTTACTCCCACTCATCATCTGTAAAACCATACAGATGTGAGAATCATACCTGGTAAATACATACCCTGGAGTAAGGGCTAATTGGGAAATCATTTTTCTTTTAACAACGCATAGTGAAACTGAAACATGAAAATGTTTCAAAAGGGTATCCGGGTATTCTTAGTAATGCCTCTTCCATTATCAGATTTACAACTGTAACCGTATATTTCTTTGCCATCTCTCCAAATCTCTTTATATGTCTTTAGTCATTACCTTCTGTACACCTCCTTTAGGCCAAAATGGCTTTCTTCCTTCCCTATCGTTTGGCACCAGCCTATGGTTTGGAAGAAGATTATCCAATAAGCATAATGGGTGTACTCCCCAATCCTAGGAGCACTCGCAACGCGAGAGAAGGTAAAGATAAAAGACAACTGAATAAATATCTCTCATGAACCAGAATCCATCTCCGAAATGGAACAAGTCCCTTCGAGTTCGTACATAACCATACGATGGAGTATCCAAATAACTATGGATCTTCGTAGTGATACGGGGTGTCCTGGAGAAATACAAAGGTGAAGTAGGAGTGACGATGAAATACTTGGTTTGGTCATGAATAGCGGTCGCAGTTTACTTTGCTCTCTTTCTAATCCCTTTATTTGTCTTAACCTATTATCTTCTGTACACCATCGTTAGGCTAATTGGTTTTCTTCATTCCCCACCGTTCGGCACCTGCCTATGATTTGGAAGAAGACTATCTAATTAGCGTAATAGGTGTACCGTCCTAATCCAAGGAGCACTCGCAATCTGAGAGAAGGTAAAAGGAAAAGACAACTGAATAGTCTTATTCATTTTCTCCAGAACCGGAAACCATTCTTGAATCTGGAATAAGTTCCTTCGAGTTCGTAAATAACCATACAATGGTTTTATCCAATGGAAGTGGATGTTCGTAGTGATACGAAATGTTCCGGACAAAAGGGTAAAAGCAGGAGTGGCAATGAGGTATGCAACTTAGACAATCCAAAAGCCAGTGTTTTAAGAAGGTTCGGTTAACTTGGTCACTGAGTCATAGTGTAGGGTCGGGCCATGGTCGCTGCCAAAGAGAGAGAGAAAAGAAACACTCTGTGTGCACTCTAACCTAGAATAAAATGGTTATCAATCTAATCAGAAAACCTCCTACTGTATCCTTAAATTCTCCTCCAAACCTGAAAGAAGAATTAGTCGGGATCACCTTACGAGTAAACCAACTCATCAGTGGGAATCGGGATCCAACTATCATCGCATGATAACGTGACAGAATCCACTCGCGTTATCATACTCTAGAAGGCATGTGCATGCATGGCAAGTTTCAGTTTCTTTAGAAACTCCCGATATGATTTTTACCCCATGCTCTTATGACCTTGACGAAGGCCAACATATCATAAGTCACATGTCAAGTTCTACCCGTCATTATTCAGGTTAATTTGAACCCACCCATACATACCCTTGACGAAGGACAAAATAGTAGTACGACTGTCCCAAACTAATGCATCTATCTATACAACAGAAAAGTAACAAATAGCTACCATACACTATGCCTTGACGAAGGCCAACATACATAGCATGAATACTAAGTGCTACCTTTCTGAAATGACGGAGGGCCACGAATGGTTTTTGGCGAAAAACCTTTAACATAATGAACTTGATATCGTTGAAGGAACCGGATAGTTTTTACAAAAATATAGTGGCGAAAACCTTTGAAGAGGTCATTCCCGGTGAAGGGATCTCAGCTCTTTCCCCGTAGAATGAGGTGCGGGATATTTTAAATGAATATCGCGATGCAAAGCAAAAAGTAATCGACTATAATGAAGTTATTACCCTGACGCAAACTTCTGTCCAAGGGGTCACTCCCGGTGAAGGGATCTCGGCCCTTGCTTCGTCGACTGAGGTGCTGGATATTCATAACCGAATACCACTGTGCAAAACAAAAGAGAACGTCCTTGTAATAACAGCTTTTTGAAAAATTGTTCCAACAATATCAAACAGGTTTGTTTGGCTTGCATTGATCCGAATCAATGCAGTCCCATCAATTGATCACACCAATAAAGAACGAAAATATGATGTACGTATATGCCATCCGCATTCGCCACTGGGTCCTGTCATCACCCGTTAGGTTACTTAATTAACGACAGAGCGGAGACTGGACTAGCGCGGATGTAAAATATATACAACATCTACTAGTATATGTATACCAATTTATAATAATCGCTCATGGCGTGATAAATGCAACATCACAGAAATGTAATAAGCATCACAGAACAATACAGATAATCTGGGATCCCCGGGTTTCTTTTGAGCCGCAACTGAAACCCGACGTTCCCTTGGTCGTGTAGATAGCCTATGCAATGAAATCCTAGACCCCTACGGGCGCGGCAAGTTACCCGCCAAAACCTGAAGCGAGGCAGCAACAAAGTGAATAGACCACCCAGCACTTCACGGAATCCGGTAACTTGAGCACCCTTTCTTGGCTCAACCTATACCCCCTACGAGTGCGGCGAATAGCCCGTCAATTCTAGAGTAAAGCCCCCTCCGTCTCAAAGCCATGAGATGCGGACTCGTTGCCCTCTAGAACCCGGCTATCCGTGCACTCCACTGCGGGGTAATCCTAGTACAGAAAATAAAAATATATACAACGGGTATATCGACCTCAACCCGGTCGTGCCCCAAAAGAATAATATACAAACAGACAGTGACGGCAGTCTACATGTTGGACGCTCGCCCCACAATATCAAATGTACAAATATAACAAAACTGCACTACCATTGCACGCAAGCTATCCATCACGATAAATCCGCAACAACACAGCACAACACAGAACATCAACGTGAATGTCACGTTCGCAAATCCGTCTAAAAGAGCTATAGCAATTAGACAAGATTTACTGCTCGAATGACATTCACGGTCACATATAGTAATGTAAGTACTGCGCACTAACTTATTTAAATTTCAATCGACAAAATTTCCCGAAGTGGGCCCCAAGCATAAATCCAGTACTGTAACAAATCTGGGCCCAAACAAAATATTCCAGAAACTGCAATTCCACACAAAAGACCAGCACAAGAAAAATGGTGCACTGAAGCCACATAACTGCGGCGGAACCGCGGCCAAAACGTGGGTATTGCCGCGGTTCCGCGGCGTTACTGTGGACTCACGCTACCAAATTTCTACAGAGGTCTTAAAAAAGCTTGCCTGATTTTCTGACATACCCAAAATAATTTTTCGACCACAAAAAAATTTCGACAAAAACTCAGAAAATTGAAATGTGGTTTCGGAAATTTTGATCGATCGATATTTTAAATATGTTAGAACAAGCTAGTAAAGGTTAATGGTGTGGCTCTGATACCATGTAAGTCTACGGCAGCGCCCCAGCCGTCAATCCGAGGCCAAATGCGGAAACAAAAACTTTTTAGGAAACCGGCGCTATTGTAGTCTTTCACCCGGATCGAACCATTAACGCTAAACTAGCAACGACTAAGAAGTGAGAGTGGCTATACCGATCGATCCGTGTCCTTCGGTCTTTGGCCACCATGTAAGTCTACGGCAGCGCCCCGGCCGTCAATCCGATGCCAAACGTGGAAACAAAAACTTTTTAGGAAACCGGCGCTATCGTAGTCTTTCACCCGGATCGAACCATTAACGCTAAACTAGCTAACGACTAAGAAGTGAGAGTGGTTATACCGATCGATCCGTGTCCTTCGATCTTTGGCCACCATCCCAAGCTCCTCGCGGCATCTCCGATCTCCGGTCTCCTCGTTGGAAGGGCACCACATCAATGAGTCTTTTTATGGGCTCCCGCTTCCTCCGAAGCAACTCGAACATGAAGTTTGCTAGCCGACATGTTCAAGGTGAAGTAGAGAATGTGTATGATAATTTTGTCTCTTGACACTCTAGGATTCTCAACATATGAGATGGGTAGAGTGGAGGTAGAAGATGATGCCAATGGTGGAACTTGTGAGCTAGAGGAAGAAGAAGAAGAAGAAGAGAGGCTTTTGTTGTTGTGTTGCAAATGAAAAATGAGAGCTTGCATAATAATCTCAAGAGCAAAACAACCTCATATGGATGCCCCCTCTCTCTCCACCTCTCATTTCAACACAACAATCCATCAATTAACATGACATGTTCACAAAAAAAGAGACCATGAGTCACTAGATTGCACATGCCACATTAATTGCTCCTCATGATGAAATCCACTCACAATTTCCACAAGCAAAGATTAATCCAAATGTTTGCAACAATAAAAAGAACGGCATCATCTAAAGTAAACTCGTGACGGATCACAAGAATACCCCTCACCTGTATATACAATCCTGCATCTGCATTCTGACTGAATGAAAATGCGATGAGACTAAAGTAATCCAACAAATCTAATACTAGGATCCGGTTTAAACCAAAGCCCACTAGTATGATCCTCCCGATCATGATCCGTGCACGACTGCACGTATATGATCGAACCCTGCCATAATACCATACGGTCTCTACAACGTTTTGCCCGAAACTTGAGAAACTGTCTGTGGGGGACTCTGAAGACTCTTCAATACTTTGGCTGCGGATTTAACCACTAGCACGTCAGTAGTACTAGCTGTACGTAACGGGCTACCAGGTATTGACCAAAAGGGAGGTCGATGAGCGAACTCATCCTGACACCCTACCGATCCTGTCAGTGACAATATCCGTACAGTCCGTTCCGTTCGTCTATGAGTATCGCATGTCGGGCCTAACGGGTTGGTAAAAATCAGACCCCCAAAAGCGGTACAAGTCGTGTCGGAGTATAGCCCAGAACACCCTGAGATACTACTGGAATACCTACCAGTAAATCTCGTGCCTTGGCCAAGGACTTCGTGTAATGGCTTTCCTAGACACAGCGCGATCTCACCCCCAATACCGGGAGAGACGAAACCCCTGCCGATCCGCTCACTGCCTCCATGTGGCTCGGGACTGTACCCAACTAAAACCTATTTGCACGACTCCTTTGAGCCATGGTAGGGTAGTAATCAAAGCACAGTGGGAACTCACACGAGACAAATGACGATCTCAAGTCGATGAACTAACCTGTATACATGTCACCAGGGAACTTCTATCTGACGCTAGGTATAAAACCAACTAGCATGTTCCCGGCGAGTCCTGTCCGGTGTACTCATAACCCAATGAGCACATGTATACGTCTTAGGTGAACCAACTGACACCAATGGCTTATGAGACCATCCACCGCCCCTCGTCGGGGTCTCGATTCGTATACGCTAGTCTACTTTGGAGTATCGATACCCTGTCTCGAAACTCCCTCGACTAGGGACCTTTTAAGGATGTGCTTATAGACCCCAGCTCCCACGTATATGATCGCCATCATACTGCTGGCCGTCAAGCAAGAATCCTAAGGGCTCTATCAACATGTAATAGTAATCTGTAATATCACCTAAAGCATGTACACGATGATAAAGACAAACCAGATAGCATACTATTATCTTGAGTAAGACTGTCCTTCCGGCATAGGTCCTCCCTCAATCATTGCAATCACGTGCCTGCGATCCAATAATTGACTTTGAGGGCACTATATCCAACAATATGCATCTTTTAAACAGATACCTTGAAGGATGTTACGGAATTTCAAATGATATCTTTTCCTTAAAAACACCGTAACCCTATTTTCAAAAACTGCGACTCGCTCTTTAAAAATCTGATTGTATGGTTCGGGTGTGTATGTTAGATTAGATACTTATACTTTTAGTAGAGATAGAATGTTTATGTAAACTCGACTTGATGTGAGGTATAAATGCGATGAAAGAATATAAGACGGATATGATGATATGATGATATTTTGTTATACGGATGCGAGTCGATTGAGATGGTTGATACCTTGTCTGTCCCCTAATATGAGATCGTTATGGATGTGACCTGGGACATAGATATATAGTTACATTTATATATGTTGTGAAACATGTGTGATATGCCGTATGATGGATTATACCGTACGTGATGTTGTGTGGCTAGATGCCGATTGATAGATTCATTGACTCGGTCATATTAGATACATATACCTGTCAGCATTTGCATATGATTTACCTTATGCTGCATTCATATTTTTCGCATTTCATTATTTGTACCTGTGCTAGTACACCTGTACTATTATCGATGATGCGTATGTTACACGTACACAGATTTGCCGGCTCACATACTTCATCATCGATAATTGCCATGTCACTACACGGTAGGATTGCTACATTTTGATACGACTCCTTGTATAATTTACTTGCTATTATTGCATATGCACCTTTATACGATGTTGTATTTGACTTGGAGAAATTGGGAACCGCAGGATGTATTTTAAAAACGGGAATCATTTAAAAGAGCGGTTTTCCTTTAATATGTCATATCACTATCCCATGTTGCATGATATTGAGATATGCTGTTTTCATGAGATTTCTGGATTTGAGAACCGTGGCTATTTCAAAAGAAAGTAAGTATTGTTTTAAAAACCCAGTTTCTCTTAATATGATATTTCAGTGCGTCCACCATGCGTTTTCTCGGTTCTGAGATGTGTGACATGCGACACCCGATCGAGGAGCTGGATGAGGCCGATTGCGGTTACATGGTGGACCCGGTAAGGTACCCTGGGGTAAGAAGCTCGAGGTGTAGACGATGAGCCTGGCAGGGGCAGACTGCCTACCGGTGATAGCATTTGGACCTGGCGGTTATCCGGAGGATACCGACCGGAGTCATGAGATGGATATAGGCCGATCCGTACTGTCAGAGCCCGCTGGCCGATCCCGCAGATGATACGGAGCCTGAGATATATGAGGATTTATGTGCCGATGCTGGGGCACAGGTTTCATGATGTTTTCGGGTGTCGATGTTGGACACGCAGGTTCTATGATTTTGATGTGTCGCGAGGGACACCATTGATTTATATCCTCATACTTTCAGTACACTCCTTTATGATATTTACGTGGATACAGACATTGATCATATGGGTGGACGAGATCCACATGCATACATGCGTTGATTATACTATTGGATGTTATCCACATGCTTATAGGCATTAACTACCTTGTTGGCACATATACAGACCCGGTCATCCTAGATATCATAGTATTACCTTCATGATATAGTTGACCTAGGAGTCGTTGTTTATTCGATTTCTACTTGTTGATATATTTCTATTCACGAGTTGGAAACTCACCCCCGTTGTGCCACAGTTCTTGCAGGTAGACCGTAGGGATCAGTAGCGGCTTCACTGGCACACAGTTGCATTCAGGTGTTTTGCATTGGTAGGTAGGACATTTGTATCGTACCCACTCTTGTATCTACATTTCATATTATATCTAGTCAACTCCATCAATCAAAATTAGTAAATTGTATAAGTAATGAGACTTAATGGGATTGTGGTTGCGAGACTTAGGGCGAGGGTTTTCTGCTACTTGTGGTTTTTATGTCTTGCTTTTCTTTATCTTTTGTGGCGATCTTCGCCATTGGGCGTCGTATACTTATTTATATTATCTTGCGTGGTTGTGATCCGCCGTTTGGCAAAGAGCTAGCTCCCACTTGGGGATACCTTTATCATTATCTTGTATATGTGGTTTTGGATCAAAATATACAAAGGAGGTGCTGCCCAAATTTTTAAAAGACGAAACATGTTTTCAAACTAGTAAATTCCACTTGCATTTACATGTCCCTTTTCTATGCATTTTAAGAAAACTTGATCTCATGATACCTTTATTTCAAAACTTCACCTCCTTTATTTTCTTAAAAAGGTTTAGATTTCTGGGTTTCAGCTTACTTGAATTATGTTACGCCTTTAGACGTTGCGTGATTTAAGTGCTGGTCGCGAGCTAATATTTCGGGTCGTGACAGTCGTGCATGCGATTTCTACCCGCAGATGTCTTCTACTCACGAGTTGGCAACTCACCCCCGTTGTGCCAAATTTTCTTTCAGGTTCAGATGTACAGGTTTCCTTGGCGTCTTATTCGCACACCACTTCATTCAGGGTGATTACTTGATAGGTTGGTTCACTTGTATCGTGACCGCCGTTGTACATTTATTTATTTCAGTTGTATCTAGTAAGCTCTATCAACCAGACTTGTATTATTGGTAGATTTAGAAGACCAGTTGTTTTTATTTCGACCTTAGAGTCGCGCTTGTATTATTATGGATTTCTGGTGGATTTGGTTTTCTTTTGAGTTTTGAGCCCGCCCTTCGGTGTTGTATATTATAATGCATTGTGTGGTTGTTTCCGCCATTTGGCGTAGAGCTAGCTCCCGCTTGGGGATGCCTTTTTATTGCTTGTATATATTATTCTTGTTTGTACCCGTTTGGGGCCAGTTTTTACAAAAGAGACTCTACCGAAATTTTTGAGAAAAATTGATGTTGTTTTTAAACTTGTTTTCCTACACTTTTTCTTTTTAATGGTTTAGATTTCTGGGCTTCGGCTTGCTTAGATTACGTTACGCTTTTAGATGTTTCGTAATGTAAGTGTCGGTCACGTTCCGTACCTCCTGGTCGTGACAACACTTCACTAATTAGAGATTAGTGAAGCTAACACACTAATCTATATAGCTAGTATAGAAGAGCATGATGAAGTAGGAATTTTACTCTCTTTTGTTTTCTATTTCTCACAAACATTCATCACAAAAAGAAAAGCTAGAAAGCTTTGTGAGGAGGAAGAAGAAGACAAGTGATGAATGAAATTGTTATGAGATTAGAAATGCAACCATGGGTTAAGCATGTCATGCTTAACCCTTGTAGAGAACAAACCATAAGCTAGTGTTAACATTAGATTAACAAATATCTAAGAAAATATCTAAAGAGTGGACTTTAGTCAACTGAACAAAATATCCTAGCATAAATCCACAAAATAGAATTATCCAAAATAAAAATGTAAACCCTAATCATGGTTTAACTCTCATAAATCCTAGTTGCATTTATAACCTAGCATGTTAAATTATACATATCACATATATATAATTATGTAACAAAAGAAAATAATACAATTAACATATATCACATATATATCAATGTATCATCAAGTGAGAAAAAGAATCATTTAATTGAACTTATATTAGTTAATGTACTGTAATATATCACATATATAATTATACATTAAATTATTAAATCAATACTTGATTTAATAATCCGGCTATATTAGATATAACTGACCAATATAACATGTACCATTTTATCGAATCAACACTTGATCCGATAACCCGGTTATATCACATATACCCGGCCAATATCACATATACCCGGCCAATATCACATATCGCGAGAATAGAATACGGTATCACATATCGTATTAATCTCGGTCCCCCACATATCACATATGTGCTCCTACTCCGTTTCGCCTGAGCTAGGAAACCTTTGTGTAGGACTCTAAAGACTCGTCAATACGCCGGCAGTAGGTGATGATGATATCAAACACCGACAAGTTGCAAACGGTCAGCTAAACGTAACAGTCACCCGGGTATTGAGCGATCAGATGATCAACAAGCAAGCTTGCACACACTCCTGTGAATCCAATCAGTAACACTCCCGTACAGTCCGGTCTCTTCGTCTGATATGTCGCATATCCAGTCTAGGGGTGGTAAACGTTAGACCCCAGTAACCGATAAGTCGTGTCAATGTGAGGCTCATAACGGGTCGAGAAACTACTGATAACACTTACCAGTAGATCTCCATAGCAGCCCTAGCCAGGGACTTCCAGTTATAGCCAATCGAACACAGCGCAACATCAACTCCCAATACCGGGAGAGACGAAACCCCTCCTTTCGCTCATTGCCTCCATGTGATTCGGGACTATACCCAAAAGCCACCATTTTGCACGTTCTCATGAACATGGTAAGGTGGAAATTAAAGCACAGTGGGAATCATACAAGACTCTATGATGATCTCGGGTCTACAGACTAACCTGTACCAGTGTCACCAGAGAACTGCTATCTGACGATAGGTATAATACCATCTAGGAGTTCTCGATGAGTCCGTTCAGTGTACCCAGTCTCCACTGAGCACCCGTACACCATCTTTGATGTCAAACACCGATGGATATGGGATCATCCATCACCCATCATATGGGTCAAGATGCGTATACGCTAGTCTACTCCGGAGTATCGATGCACTGTCTCGATACACCCTCGATTAGGAACAGTTATAAGATGTACTCTTGGACTACCCTGGCCCTACTAGTATGATCTGCATCATAGTCCTAGTAGTCGAGTACATATCCTAAGAGCTTTATTAACATGTGAGAGCAAGACAGTAAACCAATATAAGTCAACATGTTTAGACAAAGTGAAACCAGATAGCATACTATCATATCGAGCAAGAAAGTTCTCTCTATATATATCCAAGCATCCACTATAATATAGATCATATGTACAACAATGGCCTCTAGGGCATATACATAACTAACAGCTGTCCTCCGCCTCTGCCACCCCGTCCTCTCTGAACAAAACCTCCGCGACCACGGCCTCTCTGAGCATAAGTCTGACGCGGAGCAACAACAGGCATAAGGGGCAACGCTCTCTGAGGTGGAGAAGGTGGTAAGGTAACATGTGATACGATTGCCTTGTCCTCATATGGCTCAGTACAATATCTGACGCGATGATATAAACTCCCGCACCGGAAACATCCAGACGATAACTGCTGACCTTCCTGGGGATAAGAGCTAAATAACTGGCCTCGTCCCAAGCCTCTGCTACTCCCATGACCTAAACGAAATCTGTCGCGGCGTCTATACATCTGTCTCCGGGCTGATACACCAGTATGAACCCTCTTCAGTTCCGGAACGACCGAAGTCTCGGAAAGACGCTCCTCAACTAGTAAGGCTGCGTCCACTGCGGCTGCATATGTGTCGAAATGCTGGGCGTTGATAGCGAGGAACAACTGGGTAATCAGGCCTCGCACAAATCTCTTGATCCGCATCTCCTCGGTGTCCACCAAATATGGAGCATACACAGATAGTTGGGTAAACTGAACATCGTACCCTGCCACCGTCATACCCAGAGTCTGGCGTAACGACTCAAAACTGCGAGCTCGAGCATCCCTGACACTCTGCGGAAGAAAACGGGCGAGAAAAACCATCACGAACTCAGACCAGGTCACAGGGAAAAAACCTGTAGCTCGGCCCCTCTCTGAAGACTCGCACCAAGTCTGGGCAAGACTCTCCAGACAAAAACTCGCGAACTCTACCCATCTCGCGTCGGAGCATCTCAGCGAACGACAGATCCTGGCCATACGATCAATAAACGACTGGAGATCCTCAGCTGTATTGGTGCCGATGAAAACCGGAGGCTTCAGCCTCATGAACTCAGATAATTATACGGTGATAACCTCCGTAGATGTAAGTACGACTGCTTGAACTGTAGGCACCATCTCGGCCCCCATAACAGGTGGGAAAACCTCCTGTCTCTGCGCTTGACTGGTCTCAACCAAC
Source organism: Agapanthus africanus (assembly GCA_030015575.1). Lineage (NCBI taxonomy): Eukaryota > Viridiplantae > Streptophyta > Magnoliopsida > Asparagales > Amaryllidaceae > Agapanthus > Agapanthus africanus. The sequence goes on along the minus strand of CM057338.1, from coordinate 819,665,673 downwards.
GACCCCATCATTTGGCGTAAATCCTGCATACCGGCCTTTAGCCTAGTAATACGATCTATCGAAGGTGGATCAATATGCTCCTGTGGAATATGCGTACTGCCCTGGTCCGTCATCATCTCTGACGAGCCTACCCTGACCTCGGCTCTCGCGGCCGCTCTTTGCGCCCTCGTAGTCTTCGGCAGTATAATGGCTGGAAATGAAAACAGGATTCGATAAAAACATAGAAATCGAATCATAAGGATACATGGAAATCAAGGAAGGAATTACAAGCAATATGTCCTAAGGTCACTTAGGTGGAGTACCGTGTCGTAAGTATGCCATGGAACATACACACGCTACGTCACTCTGCTTAAGCTACCTACTCCATCATACTAAGGTCATCCTACACTTCGAAAGGTAAAACTTAGCGCTCTGATACCAACTTTGTCACGACCCAATTTAGGAACGTGGCCGGCATTTAAACCACGTGACGTCAACGGGCATAACGCAATTTAAGTAAGCCGAAAACCTAGAAATCTAAACCATCAAAAGAAGTAAGTGATAAAACATCTGGAAATCTCAAGTAAAAATCTTACAGCTTAAGTTTAATTTCTTAAAAATTTTGGCAGCACCTCCTTTGTAAAAAACTAGCCCCGAAACGGGTACAAACACAGAATATAAATAAAGCATTCCCCAACGGAAGTAAATCATGTCCAAACGCGGAAACAACCACCACAAGCATATATACGACGTCGTAGCGAAGAAATAGACAATAAAAATGAAAAATAACATAAAGAGATAAAACTACATAAGAAAGGCCGGCTCACACGAGCACGACACCCAGAGTCACAAAATATACAATATCGATCCTCACAAACTCGTCTCTAAGTCAATACATGAAAGTGGTAGATGGAGAGTACTAGATACAATGAGATATACAATGGATATAATCGGATAACCGCAGACCCACCTACAACAAAAAGGTCTCACAGCCAACCGTAGCGGTATCCGCTGAAATAGATACAATAAGGAGCCCTGCCGTGACTATTCTGAGGGTCAAGCCTGCAAAACACTGTGGCACAACGGGGGTGAGTTGCCAACTCGTGAATAGTAAGTAACATCATACAGATAATCGCAAGTATGCACGAACAGCGATAATCTATCACATGCAATCTGATAGCATAAGTATGGCAATATAGATATGCAACAATCATGATCAAGGTACACCATCAGGGTACTGCAACTACATGAAACAATGCATATCAAATAACTGCTGAGTGTGGGATAAAACATATCATCATCAATGAATCATCATCGTAGAAAAACCCGGTGTCCATCAACGACACCCTAAATCCCAACACCTCATGCGCCGTCACTCTGATCGGCCCTCATATCCGCAAATCTCAAGGGATCTGAGTACCCAACATCGGCACTCGAAACATCATGAAAACCCGTGTCCAATATCGACACGTAAATCCACATAACTCGGGCTCCGTCGGTCCGGATCGGCCTATGGGCTCCGTCGGTCCGTATCGGCCTACGGGCTCCATCAGTCCGGATCGGCCCATATCCATCTCACGACTCCGGTCGATATCCTCCGGATAACCGCCGGGTCCAAACTATCACCGGTAGGTAGTAGTCCCTCTGCCAAGCTCATCGTTTACTGCACAACATACTTTTCTTGCTCCGGGGTACCATACCGGGTCCACCATGAACCCGCAAATGGATCATCCATCTTCTTGAATCGGGTTTCTAACATAAATCTCAGAACCGAGAAAACTCATTGTGGACGCATCGAAATATCATATCAAGAGAAACCGGGTTTTCAAAACAATACATACTTTCTTGAAATATCACCACGGTTCTCAAATCCTTAAATCATATGAAATCCATATCTCAATGTGTAAATCCATGAAATATGATGTATGCAATATAGAACAGTAATATGAGCATATCAAGGAAAAACCGCTCTTTTAACTGAATCAAGTTTTTAATAATATCATGTGGTTCCCACATTCTCCAAAATCAAATGCAACATTATATAAAGGTGTATATGTAGCTATAGCATGGTATGTGTGTATGCATATAGGTATGTATGCATGATGTATTTCATATGCGCAATAGAACAAGAATTAACGTCTCAATATCAATAACGAATGCAGTACCACATATGTGTATATATTGTGCGTGTCATGGCAATTACCAACGGTGTGTATATAGCATACAATTTAGTACTTGTGCAACATAAACCGTCAGTAATTATGCAGTGTCCAATAGGTACTAAGTCAAGATACAACAAGTAATGGTATGCAAGAATGCTCATGCACAATCAACTTATATGCATATAATATGTGGCCGTAACATCATATCTAGCCCTCGACGCTTAACGCCATACGGGAGATTTCCCCATAGATGTTAAATCTACTCACCGATGATCTCAAGCTAGGTAAATCCAACCACCTGCTTTCCCTTCTTTGTAGCGTCTGAAGTCCTCGCACTCGCTCCTAATATCACACAAAATATAACAAGTGCAACTTAGAAACCGTCCAATAATACATAAAAACTACGTTTAGATCGACGCACCGACTCCAACAAACTCTTAAGTGTTCGCTTAGTGGCTAACGTGTGTAGCGACATTCTAAATCAAGCCTAAGTGCAGCAAGCTACACCAAGAACGCGAACCGTGTCGGATACCGTAACGTGCGTAGTCGAAATACTAGAAACTAGCAAAGTGTTCCCAGATTTTGCCTACAGTCAACACAGAAAAATCAAGCAGTACCAAACACCCAAGACAAATTACAGACAGCTACTCTCCAAACCACAACTCCCTAGTCCCTTAAAAATCCGGCGACGCCGGAATTTCCTCAAATCTTGCCGGTTCGACTAGGTTGGGTCGGGTCCGGGTTTCAGGTGAACACTCAGGGCTTCTAACACAACACTACCACATTGCTAGATTTTACAGTAAACTATCGTGGTGATAGCAGATCACAGGGACTCCAATATCACACTAAAAATACGATATTACACAAAAACTACAATTTTAGTGTTCTAAACAGCAACTACTAGGCAACACAACATTATAAAGACCTAATTAACAGTTAGAGATCACTACCTTACCAAACTTGTTCAAAACCCCTAGCTTTCCATACTCCAAGTCATCTTTAGTGGCTTAACTTGACTTTGTGAGGGTTTAGATGAAGTTTAGTGGTGATTTGGCTTGGTTTAGTGATGAACAAGGTAGGGTTTCAATTGAGGGGAGAGGAGATGAGAAGATGAACACAAATGAGAGAGTGTGAGTGATGAGGAAAAGAAATGGGGAGTGTGAGAGTGGTGAAGAAAAATGGGGGTGTGAGGTTAGGATGAGCCATGCCTCTTTCTCTTTCCTCATTAAATGCTCCCCATGCTTGTCATGCCTCATCATTCCCATTGTCAACTCTCTCTCTCCCTCTCTCTCTCAAGTCAACCCTAATTCGAACCCTTTATTTTTAAAAGTAAATACATATAACATAATGGCATGAGGGTTAAGGTGCCATGGCTACTTAAGCATGGTTAACACTTTCCTAATCCCCAAGTTAACATGCACATGTGTGTGTAAGCCCAAACAAATAATAATAAAATATTAATCTATTTTTATAAAATATGTGAAAACTATTTTGGTTAAGTTTTTACTAAAAACCCGTATTATCGCTTAATTAACACTAATTGCATTCTAAGGTGTTACAATGGGCTGTCGCTGTCTCCTGTCTGCCATCGTTCTGGGATGCAGAAGTGGCGGTTTGAAGGCCGACGGTCTGAACGCGAGCGATCGTGTCCACCACAACTGCTTGATTGGTCGATCCGGGCAGCCAAGGCTTCGACAACGTCGGGAACTGATGGGATGGAACCGCTCCCGTCCCTGTTGCGAAGTGAGCGATGGGGGGATTGCCTGCCCGTCGTCGGAGACGATTGATGGCGACTCGTGATGGGATCTTCGTTACGGTGTTCGCTTGTCATTGGGTTAAAGCGGAGAGCAACTTCTTGGTGGAAATTTTTTTCGTTCTCATAGACGGCGCCAACCGATGGAGGTCGGAATCTCCTTCAGTTGATGTCCTCCGTCAACCTAGTGGCGAGCAGGATGAAATGCTGAGATGTGGAGAGAGAGAGAGTGTGCGGATCTCAATGGGATCGCTGGTCGCTGCTGTAGCTGAGCCACCTGCAAAAGAAGTTCCAGGATGGGAAACCATCTTAGGACCCTCCGACGATCAAGTTAGAACCGGTAAATATTCGGACAGAGTAGCGGTGTATTGGATTGCCTTACTTGAATCGTCTGGAGGAGGGGCTTATATAGAGGTCGCATGGAGTGAGCCATTATGAGATCCTCGTCGTCAGCTCCGCCCACGCATCACGTTGGCATTAATGGCGAGATAAGCTCACGCGGGACGTGGGGTGGCTGACTTCGTCGTGGCGGGAGATGCGGAGCCGTTTACGGGGGAGCTGTTACGAGGGGGACTTGGTAAAGAGGAAGTTGAGGAAGCTCAATCTGAGGAAGCTCGGGCTTTGCGCTACCAGTTCCGAGTTGGTCGGGACGGCTAGGAGGCTGAGAAAGCTCAGCTCTATGATAGCTCGGAGACGAGCTATTGACCGGTGGTTGATTGAAGAGGGAATGCATCCAGGAGGAGGCCTCAAGAGGTCGGAGCATATTTCTCGGACTGAGCCTCGTAGGCGAGGTACCGAGGAACGTTCCTTCGCATTATACTTATTTCAGTCTAGTAGCTTCCAGGAATCTAGTTGGCATATATGGGTGACACGTGATCGGCTTCGTTCCGCGCCAGGAGGAATCACCACTTACGAGCGTCATCAAGCTGCATTTTCGATTAAAAGTTACCTAAAATAAGCACACACAAAAATTTGTTTGATCGTCCTTTCATCTTATCTAGAGCCGACAATATAGGGAACAAAATTAATTTACTTCCTTAACAAGAACAAAAGTTTTAGCATATAAGCTATCTTTTCTCGGATTTTTTATTGGATCTTTCTTGCAGTCACAGCCACAGCCTCGGAGCACTCATATTTCATGTTGCACTGCAAAATGTTATTTATAACTCAATTGTTGCATACAATTATATGAGTTCAAAATCAATATCATACGGCATCATATTTTTATTTTATTGGTCGGAGTGAGGGTTGTGATTATGATTTGAAGGAGTACCTTAATAAATTTTTTTTTCAAAAAACACAATGTTGTAACCGTCATGTTATCAATATATTATCCTTAATCAATTCCCCTATAATTTATGTAACATTGTTAAGTACTTCACTTGACAACACCACAACTAATTAAGTCTGAGTAGGTGAGGATCCCCCTAATTCTCCTTTAATTAATCTTGAAGGTCAGTCCAAGTGTTTGTTAACTATGCTATTATCTTAATCAAGACTAGAAAAAGCTTAACTAGGGGCCAAAGCGCAAAACTTTGAATAAGAGGGGTTATAGTGCGAAAGATGAACATTTTCTTCTGTTTTGCAGGTTTGATCAGCTCATAGCCTCATACAAATCCACAAAACTGTATTTGACATTTGACAGGTCATTAAGTAATTCATGTGATTGAGGCCCAATTTAGTTCAGTGGGTGCAGCCATTAATGAAAAGTATTAAACTATTTTTTTAGAGTTTTGATTTTATTATTACAGTTTTTATTGTTTTTGAGAAATTATAAGAAAAATCTGATAATCTTTTTATAATCACAGTATTTGCATATTCTTATGTAACAACTATGTTCCATTGAAGCTTAAAAATAGGAGTACATAAAGATAATTCGAGCCTTTTAATTTTATATAATTAAAAAAAAAAATAACATGCCGATAAATCCAATTTAATCTCATTTACATTTCAATCCTGCTTTCTTCCACTTTTCGGGAGTTCTTTTCTTTCTAAAGCAATAATTGTTCGGAATTGAAAACAAAAAGAAAAAAACGCAACATGATGGAGGCTGTTATCTCCCTCAGATGTTATCCTCCGTTGATCTAATAGCGAGCGGTTTTGAGCGGTTGAGATTATGTTTTGGGGTTATTGAGTGTGTGGATCTCAATAGGTTGTTGGAAGTTGCTGAGGTCGGGCTATCTGGAAGGGAAGTCCCGGGATGGGAAACCACCGTAGGACCCTCCGACGATTAAGTTAGTACCGGAGAATCAGAGCAGCGTAGCGGCCTATTGGAATGAGTTCGAGTTACCTGAATTGTCTGAAAGAGGGGTTTATATAGTGGTCGTGTGGAGCGAGCCGGCACGAGATCCTCGCCGTCAGTTACGCCCCTGCGTTATCCCCGCATTAATGGCGGGATACGCCCATTAATGGAGGGACGCGCGTGGGATGCGGAACGTGGGGGGGGGGGCGGATATCTCACCTTGGCGAGATACGCGGAGCCGTTGCGGGGGCGTTTGGGCTCCGCGCTCTCAGTTGATCGGAGATGCCGAGGAAGTTCGGCCTGTCAGGAGGCTCGAAGACGAGCCGGGAGGCCGAGGAAGCTCAGCCTTTCAGATGGCTCGGAGGCGAGCAGGAAGGCCGAGGAAGCTTGGTTATAGCATTGCTCGAAGGTGAGCTGATGGCTGTTTGCTAGATGAGTATGGAAGGTACTCAGAGAGGTCTCTGGAAGGTCGGATGCATCCTCGGAGACGAAGTCCCGAGGAACGTCCCCAATGCATCTTGTTTATTCTACCTCCGTAGCCCCTGCGACACGTCACCCGCCACGTGTCGTAATATGAAGAATTCCTACTTGTGAGCATCATCATTAGCCCCCTTCTCTCGTTCCGACCTATTTATGGGTCGGGTCGAGAGTGGCCCGTTAGGTTTTCTCTGCTCAGGTTGGTGCCGAGAATTCTTCGTGATGGATTGCCCGGGAATGACATAGCGTTGGGCGGTTGCATCGTTTCAATCTTTGGGTCCACATGACATCTCAGCGCGCGCCTAAGTTTTTGCGCGTATCTTTGATAACGTCAGCGAATCGGTGAAACGATTGCACTTTAAAGAGGGGGTGCCGTTTCACTCGATCGTCGGTTGGGCTACGGGCCACGTGTCTGACGTCGGTTGGCAGGCGCGACAGACTGTCTCTGACTCCTGCAACGAAGAGACGTCCCCTATAGTCGACCGCCACGTGGAACCTCGGCGGCCGCTAGGCGCGACGTTTCGTTTTGGCGAGAATCGATCTGGGCCCTAGGATGCTCTTTTTGGGGTGTATAAATAGGAGGGGACCATTCTAGGGCTAACACTTTGCCTCAAATCTCTTTCATTGTTTGAAGATTGCTCAGCGCACCTCCGCTTAGATTGGATCTTCTGTTGAATTTTCCTCGGCGAGTCCCTTTCTTTGAATCAGGTTAGATGTCTTCCTCCGAGGAGTCTGTAGATGTAGTAGGGATAGAATCGGACGATGAGGCTCTGGTTGCTAGGGCAGAGTCCAGTGGGTCTTCCTCCTCTTCAGTTTCAGATAGCCGAGAGGGTTCTTCTTCTTCTGCGTCTTCTGCGTAGGGCTCGTCCCCTAGAGTCAGAGCCGCCCTTGTCGCTCTCCGTCGGGCGACGACAAGGGCTCCCAAGGTGCACATCGGGAACACCGGCGATGTGCCCTCCATTTTGAATTGCATGGTCGAGCTTTCCGACATCCTGACTCGATTCCATATTCCCTCTAACTATTCACTCCGTTTAGCCAGAGAGGGTGAGCGGGCAGACCAGGTGCGGGGAAAGAAGATTGCTCTGTATCTGGAAGCATTCCGGGCAGGAATGCGTCTGCCCTTCTCACCCGAGGTTCGTGCGGTGCTTCATTGCTTCCGTCTTGCCCCGAGCCAGCTAGCGCCGAACTTGTAGAGGATCCTCCTCGGGTTTCTGGTCCAGTTAAAATTTGATCGAAACTCCTTCAGTTTGACCCTCCTCTTGTATTTTCTTTGTTATAAAAATCACCCCGGTACCAGTAAGCAAGAGTCGAGCTTGGTGTACTTTTCGTTTAAAAAACGTAAGGGTGGGACGGCCGGGTCGGGGGTAGTGGTCGTCCCTTCTTCTATCCATGAATGGAAGGAGAAGTACGTCTTCGTCGGGCCACCGGAAGGTGAGGATTGGCCTATGCCCACACAGTGGTACAAGGCCAACTGCCCGAGGGCGAAGCAGTCGACCTCCCCCGAGGCGAGGGTGGTGTCCCAGTGGGAACCGATCCAGCGGGCTGATGTCCTGCTTTCCGAGTAGGTACTGAGCTGGGCTGGGCTCAGCCCTGCGCGTTTTTTGGGTAAGTTAGGGTTTTTGACGATCTGCTTAGACTTTGCTAAATTTTCTTTGCCGTTTCAACTTCGCTGATCTTTTCTCCTGTGTGTTCTTTTTTGCAGAGCCTATGGACCGATCAAAAGTCATGGCTGCTATGGCCGCCAAGGCCCAAGAGAGAAAGACCAAGGCGCAAGCTCATCCCAACCCGGTCCAAGCGCGACGCCGAGGCAAACTCCTCCAGCCAAGCCTTCCGCGGCACCCCCAGTCCCGGAGGAGTGCCGCGGGGAGGGTCAGAAGCACGTGCGTGATCCAGCACCCCGGGCGAGAGAGGAGGAGTCTCCCCTCGCCAAGGAAGTCCCTCTTAAAAGACAGAAGCGGGCGGTCTCTCGGCCACCCCTATCGGGATCTAAATGCAGGAGGGCGACTTCTGCATTGAGGTGCTCTCGGGGCTATCTATGGCCGACAGCTTGCTGGCGGACATGGAGAAGTCAGCCGGGACCAAGATTCCTCGGGGCACCATGAAAGCCTATGTGGCCGCCATAGCGCAAGAAGCGGTTCAGGTCGGTATCTATCTTTCTTCAAAAATTCCTTAAGTTTTATTTCTTCTATTTTAGCTTTTTAACACGCTTGTTGTTTTCCTCAGGTCCTTCGGCGCTGCGCTCTCCTCGTCGCCATGGAGTCCGAGGAAATATCCCCAGCGATGAGGAAGGCGGGCGAATCCTCCTCGTGGGAGGAAGAGCTTCGCCTTCAATTAAAGCAAGCAGAGGAGAAAGCAGCCTTCTTTGACTTGAGATTGGTCGCTGAGGGGCTGACGATCTCAAAGATGAAGGAGTCGCGTCGGCTTCTAAACGAGTCCAACTGGGTTATCTAACCCAAGATGGATAAGACGAAAGGCTTCTACAACTCTATGAAAAGGTCAAGGGACGCCATCAAGAAGGATGCTCGGACGGCTTTAGACGCGGCGAAGCTTGTTGAGAGCCGAGCGGAGAAGGCCGTGGGGGAATACAAGGCGTCTGATCAATTTTACCTTAATCTCACCAAATCCGCGGCCTTTGGGTGGCACAAAGTCCTTGACGCCGTTAAGGAATTTATGCCAGAGTTCGTCGATGGCGATCTCCGCACTAGGTTCCCCCTCACCGAGGAAGTGTCGCAGGGGGGAGGCACCGAGCTGGCTGTAGGAGGCAAGGCTGTCGGCGGAAGCGCCGATCCTGAGGTCGCCGTTTTGGCCCCTGATGGTGGTGTCGAGCAGGGTAAGCTCCCGGCCGATCGGGCGGTCTGAGCTATCCTTCTTCACGATTTTTCTTGTATATATAAATTTTTTTAGAATTTTATAAGCCTCCGGGAGTTTTTGTAAGGCTGAGGAGCCCACAATACCTTTGTACATAATTTTTGTAAGGCTGAGAAGCCCACAATACCTTTGTACATAATTTTGATCATAAATAAAGTATGTATTTTCCTTTTCTCAAATGTATGATCATTCTGCAAGCACTTCAGCTCGTAAGTTTTTTCATCTTGCAAGTACTTTTAGCTCGTAAGTCTCTTTATCTTGCTAGTGTTAGGCCGGTGTCCACCCTTTCTAGGTGACGATCGTTCATTGAGTATGAGTCGAACGATAGCCAAGTGTAGAAAGTGTAGGGTTCCTAGGCACTCTTACAAGGGTTCATAAGGCATCAACCATGCCCGAATAAAATTTTAGACGTGCCGAACAACCCAAAGCCAGGATCTTTGCTAGATTATTAGGGTTTAACATGCAAGTAAATATCTTTACAACTAACTGTGAGGGATTACAACCTTTGTAGTCCGCTCCTTCGCTTCATAAGCTCCGAGTAGAAGCCTCTTCGCCGCGATCCACGATCTCCCGGACTCAAGAGAGGCTCCACGACTCGAACGATCCATGCTAGCTTGTAGTGTTCCTTTTCTCCGATGATCTACGTCGAAATTGCTATAACTCAAGCTCTCTCACTCTAATGAGGTGAACACCCTAATCTAATTGGCTAGATTAGATGAGGATGATGGAGTAGTATTTATACTTTCCTTTTATATCAAATTCTCATATGAAATCATCACAAAAGGAAAACCTAGTAAGCTTTCTCAAAGCTCAAGGTTGAAGATGAAGATGAAAAATGAGTTAATCCTTTTGTGATGAATAATGAAAAGAATATATGAATAATAATGCAACCATGGTCAAGGATGACAAGGATAACTCTTGTAGAGAATTAACTAAGGCTAGGGTTTGGTTGGGTTAAACAATGAGTCATAAGAAAATATCAACCATAATATCTTCTTCATGACAAAAGAAAAGCTTCTAAAAGGTGCAAGAAAGAACTAACCCAAATCAAACCCTAACCTTGTTTAATCTCCACTAAACAAGTTGCATTAGTAATCATATCATGTTACATTAATATATATCACATATATATTATATATTTGTAACAAAAGAAAATAATACAATTAACATATATCGCATATATATCAATGTATTACCCGGTGAGAAAATGAAATAATAAAGCGAGCCAATATTAGATAATGTAATATAATATATCATATATATTATTATACATTAAATTATCGAATCAACACTTGATCCGACAATCCGGCTATATCGAATATAACCGACCAATATATCATGTACCGATTCATCGAATCAACACTTGATCCGATGACCCGGCTCATATTTAAATATCGCGAGAATATAATACGGTATCTCATATCGCATTATCCTCGGTCCTGCACATATCACATATGTGCTTCTACTCCGTTTTGCCTGAGTCAAGAAACCTCTGTGTAGGACTCTAAAGAATCATCAATACGCCGGTAGCAGGTGATGATCATATCAAACACCCACAAGCTGCAAGCGGTCATCTAAACGTAACAGCCACCCAGGTATTGAGCGATAAGAAGATCAACAAGCTAGCCTGTACGTTCTCCTGTGAATCCAATCAGTAACACTCCCGTACAGTCCGGTCTCTTCGTTTGATATGTCGCATATCAAGTCTAGGGGTGGTATACGTCAGACCCCAGTAACTGATAAGTCGTGTCGATGTGAGGCTCATAACGGGTCAATAAACTACTGGTAAAACTTACCAGTAAATCTCTATATCATCCTTGGCCAGGGACTTCCAGTTATAGCCAATCGAACACAGCACAACATCAATTCCCTATACCGGGAGAGATGAATTCCCTCCTATCGCTCATTGCCTCCATGTGATTCGGGACTGCACCCAAAAGCCACCGTTTTGCACGCCCTCTTGGACGTGGTAAGGTGGAAATCAAAGCACAGTGGGAATCACACAAGACTCTATGATGATCTCGGGTCTACAGACTACCCTGTACCAGTGTCACCGGAGAACTGTCATCTAACGTGTGGTATATTACCATCTGGGAGTTCTCGGCGAGTCCGTCCAGTGTACCCAGTCTCCACTGAGCACCCGTACACCATCCTTGATGTCAAACACCGATGGATATGGGATCATCCATCGCCCATCATATGGGTCAAGATGCGTATACGCTAGTCTACTCTGGTGTATCGATGCCCTGTCTCGATATACCCTCGACTAGGAACAGTTATAGGATATACTCATCGACTACTGTGGCCCCACTAGTATGATCTTATCATAGTCCCAGTAGTCGAGTACAGATCCTAAGGGCTTTATCAACATGTGAGAGTAAGACAGTAAACCAATATAAGTCAACATGTTAAGATAAAGTGAAACCAAATAGCATACCATCATGACGAGCAAGAAAGTCCTCTCTATATATATCCAAGCATCCATTATAATATACATCATATGTACAACAATGGCCTCTAGGGCATATACATAACTAACAATCTCCCACTTGCACTAAGGCCAGCTGCTGTAGTATTTCATACCTAGCATCCCTAATAATCTCTCAAACTGTATCTGTGGAATGGCCTTCGTGAGTGGATCCGCAGTGTTGTCCTTCGTATCTACTCTCCTGACCTCGATCTCCTGGCGATCAACTATCTCCCTGATCAGGTGATACCATCTCAGAATATGTCTGGACTTTTGATGGGACCTGGGTTCCTTGGCCAAAGCCACAGCTCCATTGTTATCGCAATACAGAGGTATTGGATGTTCAATGGATGGAACCACACCAAGCTCACTGATGAACTTCTTTATCCAGACAGCCTTTTTGGCAGTATCGTTGGCAGCGATGTATTCAGCCTCCATCGTCGAGTCTGCAATGGTATCCTGTTTGGAACTCTTCCAACATACCGCCCTTCTATTGAGGGTAAAGACAAATCCCGAGTGCGACTTAGAGTCGTCCTTATCACTTTGGAAGCTGAAATCGGTAAAGGACTCCACCTGGAGTTCTCCATTACCATACACCAAGAACATCTCTTTAGTCCTTCGTAAGTACTTGAGAATGTTCTTCACAGCTGTCCAGTGGCTCTTTCCAGGATCTGCTTGATACCGACTCACTACACTTAGTGAGTATGCTACATCGGGTCTGGTACATAGCATCGCATACATGATAGAGCCTACTGCCGAAGCATAGGGTATCCCTTGCATGCGAGCTCTCTCTAAATCAGCCTTGGGAGACATCTCTTTGGAGAGAGTGAGTCCAGAGATCATGGGTAGGTTCCCACGCTTGGATTCTTCTATACTAAACCTCTTTAGTATGGTGTCAATGTACCTGGATTGGGACAATCCCAGTATCTGTTTAGATATATCTCTATAGATCATGATTCCCAATATGCAGGAGGCATCACCTAGATCTTTCATTGAGAATCTTTGTGATAAGAAGAGCTTGACTGATTGCAGCATAGGAACATCATTTCCTATCAAGAGTATGTCATCCACGTACAATACGAGGAATACAACCTTACTCTCTGCAACCTTCTTATAAATACAAGGTTCATCTACGTTTTTGATGAAGTCAAACTCTTTGACTACAACATCAAAGCAAATGTTCCAACTCCGCGATGCTTGCTTTAACCCATAGATGGATTTAAGCAGTTTGCACACCTTTCCGCTGCTCCCATTATCTACGAAGCCCTCTGGCTGAGTCATGTACACGCACTCTTCTAAATCACCGTTTAGAAAGGCGGTCTTAACATCCATTTGCCAGATTTCGTAGTCATGGTATGCAGCAATGGCAAGTAAGATCCGGATGGACTTAAGCATAGCCACTGGAGAAAAGGTTTCGCCATAATCCACACCTGGTCGTTGACGAAAACCCTTGGCAACAAGTCAAGCTTTGAAAGTCTCAACTTTTCCATCTACACCAAATTTCTTTTTAAAGATCCACTTGCTCCCAATGGGTTTTACCCCTTCAGGAGCATTTTCCAAAGTCCATACTATGTTGGTGTACATGGATTCCATCTCAGATCGCATTGCATCCAGCCATTTCACAGAGTCACCACTCGTGATGGCCTGCTCGAAACTAGTCGGGTCATCATCTTCCATGATGCAATCCTCGCTTCCACCATGAATGAGAAAACCATAGTATCTCTTAGGTGGATGAGAAACCCTGCTAGATCGGCGGAGAGGCTGGGGTTCGTCGGGTATTACTGAATCCTCTGGTTCCAATAAATCATCAGTTATAGTTTGCGGTGCTGGAACCTCTTCCAGCTCTACCTCTTTGCCATTAATTTCTTTTGCAAGAAATTCCTTTTCTAAAAAGGTGGCATATTGAGAAACAAACACCTTTTGTTCCTCACCGTGGTAGAAGATATATCCATAGGAATCTTTTGGATATCCTACAAACTTACATAGACCTGATCTTGCCTCGAGCTTTTCCGGATTTTACTTTTTAACATAGGCCGGACAACCCCATATCTTAACTCGTTTAAGAGATGGTCTCTTTCCATTCCAAATCTCATATGGAGTGGTAGGCACTGATTTAGTTGGAACCGTATTCAATAGGTGTCACGACCCGAAAGTACGGAACGTGACTGGCACTTAGATTACGAGACGCCTAAAGGCGTACCGTAACCTAAGTCAGCCAAAGCCCAGAAAATCTAAACCAAAATCAAAAGAGAGTGAAGGAAAACCTTTAATGAAAACGGTTTTTAAATCGATTAAGTTGCATAGAATCCCTTTTTTAAAAACATCAAAAATTTCCGAAAATTTCGGCAGAGTCTCACCTGTATTTTCTATCCCCCAAAATGGGTACAACAAGATAATAAACCTGTAATCATAAAAATGGCATCCCCAAGCGGGAGCTAGCTCTTCGCCCAAGGCGGATCACAACCACACGCAATATATAAGTAATATCAAGAAAAGAGCATAAAAGAAACGCAAAATACCAGAAAACACAACGCCGGCTCAAGTGAGCTCGACCCAAAAGAAACCACATATATACAATCTCTCAGTCTCATCACTAGGTCGCATATACAATATAAAGTGGTAGATGGAGAATACTAGATACAATGATAAAGCAAAAGAAATAAAGTGTGCTCGCAACCCACCTACGGGCGATGTCGCGAGTCTGAGCAAAAGGAGCTGATGATAAGATAGCCGCTGCTACAAGACTGATGAGTCCGACCTGCAAGACACTGTGGCACAACGGGGGTGAGTTGCCAGCTCGTGAGTAAATATAACATCTAATAAGGCAATCGTAAGAATGCACGCAATGCACCACAACATGCATGTCCATATGTGATATAATAGCTCTAGTATGCATGCACATGTATGCAATGTCATTTCTAACTGTTTAAGTGTTTTAAATGCTAAGGGTACCGCGTTCTTAACTTTAGAAAATGAATATCAGTATAATAGCTAAGTACCATCAAGAAATCATCTGAAAACCCGTGTCAAGCATCGACACCAAAAATGAATCATATCTGTCTCAATGTCTCACTGTATCAATGTCTCAAATATCGGGCTCCGTCAGTCCGGATCGGCCCATATCATCAATCTCACGACAACGGTCGGTATCCTCCGGATATCCACCGCGCCAGACATCACCGGTAGGTAGTCTTCCCCTGCCAGGCTCATCGTCTACAACTCGATCTTCTTGCCCCGGGGTACCATACCGGGCCCACCATGTACCCGAGACGGTTCATCCACTCCTCGAATCGGGTCTCGAAATCCAACAGAAAACATGAAAACTCATGGTGGACGACACATACATCACGATAAAACCGCAACTTTATTTTAAAAATGATAAATATAAGCTTTTGTTAAATTCTTGCGGTTTCCCCAAAAATCCAGAAATCGCAGCAATACTGAAATCCTCAAGAAAATCATAATGTTCACATGTTATATATATGATAAATGTCTATGATATCAATGTATATGATGTGAGTTTTGGCTAGAAATCTATGTAAATATGATGGTAATGCGAGGTATATGCATGCTATGCAATTCCATATATCACGTATGAATGCAAATGGAGTTATTAAGTTAAACAGGTTCTATAGTGCACGTGGCATGGTAATTACCAAAGGCGTGTGTGTCACATGAATAGTGCGCGTGCAACAGATGCCAATGGTAATGGTGTTCGTGTCCTACGAAGTGATATCGCATAAGTATAGATGAATGTCCATGCAATCTAATATACGGTTCGCTATAAGGGTATGCAGTGTACATGAATGGATAAGCTAGCTAACAATATAAATCTTGCAAAAAGTAGGGTAATCCTAACTAGGGGGGCGCATCGCGCCATCCAGACGATTCCCCCGTAGATGAATACATCTACTCACCTGAAATCCCCGCTAATCCGATCCGACCACCGCCTTGCCTTTACGTGCCGTGTCCGATGTTTCCCCGACCGATCCTATATTTGCACAACACCAAGCATAAGATTACAAAACCTAAAATGATGCAAGTCACAATATACAATTATCGATGCTCTCGAATTAAACATAACATACACTCGGTGCGCGGGAAAACTCACGAAAATCGCTAATCGTTAACTAGAATCGTCATTTCGGGGAAATCGACAAAACTAAAACCCGACAAGACGAAACCCCGCATTCGCGCACTCTAATAGTCCTATACGAAGCTAATTATATTGTTAACATAACACAATTTGATCGCATTCTAATTTTTATAAAAAATCTAGTAAGCAAATTTCAAACCGATTCGATGCAACGTCGAAATTTAACGATTTAGCGAGCGTAATCCTACGCAATTAACCACTCTAATCAAATAGGTAACGAAAGCCCTAACTTAACTCTAACAACCATGCTTCAAACCCTAGTTCAACATCAAATCCCATTCTTGATTTTCATGAACAAGAATTTACAACTAAAATAATACTTCAAAATTAAATTTTAGCACATATAAACTACAAGTTAGCAAACTAGTTTAGGATTTTACCTCACAAGTGGAACCCTAGCATGATCAAGTCACCAAGAAGCCTCCTTTCATCAAGTTTTTGAACTAATTTGGGTTGAAGAGAGAGTGGATTAGGGTTTTACTTTGAATGGGTTAATGAATTTGTGGATTTTTTTATGAATTTGGCATGAAAATTGAAGCAAAATGAAGTGGGGAAATGGGGAATTCTGCAGGTTTGGGGTCGGCCAGCAGGTGAGGGAGAGGAGGTGGGGAAATTTGGAGAAGTTTCTAGGTCTAAAAACACCCCATGTTCTCATTTAATGCATTTCACATCAACTTTTTTACAAAAAAACCCCTTTTTACATCATTTTTTTCATAATTTTCACACCATAAAACTAAAATGTTGCAAGTCATGATACAATTTTATTAACACCATATTTTAGCTTATAAATATTCCTAATTATGAAATTTACCTAATTAAATTTGTATTTATCACTAATTTAATGTATTTAAAAAGGCTTAAAATAATAAAAAATTAATTAATTACGAATTTTTTTTTATTTAACTAGAAAATTATAAGTGACATTTTAGTGACAAAATTATAGTAATATCTTATCTAAATTTTTTATAATTAGGTCTACAATGAAAAATACCTATTTTGACTTTTTACGGAAAAAGCCGAAAAATTAGCCGATTACCGAAAAACTGCCTAAACGATTTTCGAAGGGTTACAATCTTCCCCCCTAATGAAATTCTGTCACCGAATTTAGAATTTAACTACGCGTACCTTCAAAAAGATGGGGATATCTCTTCCTCATCTCGACCTCGATCTCCCAGGTGACCTCCTCGCTATTCGGGCCACGCCAAAGGACCTTGACGGACGGTATAACTTTCGATCTCAATTTCTTCACCTGCCGATCCAAAATGACCACCGGCTGCTCGGTGAAAGAAAGATCACGCTTTAGCTGGATCGTCTGGTGCTGGATCGCCTGGGAAGGATCATGAAGGTACTTGCGGAGCATCGAGACATGGAATACGGGGTGAACATCGGGGAAGCTAGGCGGAAGAGCTAACCGATAAGCGACTGGACCAACACACTCTAGGATCTCAAAAGGACCAACATATCTAGGACCCAGTTTCCCTTTCCGCCCAAATCTCATCACACCTTTCATCGGAGAGACCTTCAGGAAAACATGATCGCCAACAGCGAACTCGAGTCGGCGACGGCGCTTGTCAGCATATGATTTCTGCCTGCTCTGTGCCGCTCTCATCCTGTCCCGAATCAGCTGTATCTTCTCGGTCGTCTCATATACGATCTGCGGCCTCAAAATACTGCTCTCCCTGAGCTCTGTCCAACATACAGGCGATCGACATCTCCTCCCATATAAAGCCTCGAAATGTGCCATCTGAATCGTCTCCTGGAAGCTATTATTGTAGGAAAACTCGATCAAAGGAAAATGATGATCCCAGCTACCACCGAAATCTAAAACACAAGCTCTGAGCATGTCCTCAAAAGTCTGAATAGTACGCTCCGACTGACCGTCAGTCTGCGGATGAAAGGCTGTGCTAAAACTCAATCGGGTGCCCAAAGCTTCCTGTAGTTTCTGCCACAATCGGCTGGTAAACTGGGTGCCACGGTTGGATACGATGCAAGTCGGAACACCATGCAGGCGCACTATCTCATCAATATAAACCTGGGCGTACTGAGAAAATCTAAAAGTGGTCTTCACTGGCAGAAAGTGAGCCGCTTTCGTCAGTCGATCCACAATCACCCATATAGAGTCGTACCCTCGACTGGTCCTGGGTAGACCCACAATGAAGTCCATGGAGACCTGCTCCCACTTCCACTCAGGGATGGGCAAAGGCTGTAACTCGCCGGCTGGCCTCTGGTGCTCGGCCTTGACTTGCTGACAAGTCAGGCATCTTGACACAAAGTCTGTAATATTCTTCTTCATCCCGTCCCACCAGTAAACCTCTCTCAAATCACGGTACATCTTGGTGGAACCTGGATGCACACTGTACACTGATCTATGTGCCTCCTCGAGAATATCACGCCTCAGTCCCTCTGAATCTGGCACGCACAGTCGAGTCCCAAATCGAAGTATCCCCTGATCATCAATCACGAACTCGGAAACTCTGCCCTGCCGAATCTGCTCAATAATCTCTAAAATGCAGGCATAGCCGGACTGTGCCTCGCGGATACGGTCAAGTAACTGTGGGCGTGCTCTGAAATGGGCCAGCTGTCCCCCTGTAGGAGTAAACTCGAACTGCACTCTGCTGTCACATAACACCTGCCAATCCGCCGTCGACTGCACCTGTACTACGCTCAAACAAGATAAGCTACCTCCGGGCCTCCTACTCAAAGCATCTGCCACCACATTCGCCTTGCCCGGATGGTATAAAATCTCGCAGTCATAATCTTTCACCAACTCCATCCAACGGCGCTGTCTCAGATTCAGATCTCGCTGCTGGAAAATATACTTCAAACTCTTATGGTCAGTGAATATCTGACACGACTCACCGTATAGGTAATGTCTTCAGATCTTAAGTGCAAATACCACTGCAGCCATCTCTAAATCATGGGTGGGGTATGTTCCCCTCCGAATGGCGGCCGCGACATGACGTCTTGCCTGAGATTCGGGGCAGATGCTAATTGGTGCTATCCGTCCACCTCTCCGAAGATACCAAGTTGATTTATGGCACCGTATATCGAAGGTTTAGACGGATGCGTCCGATGTAGCAGACTTCGTCAGATTCCCCCTCGTTTGAGGGGTTTTTGATTGTGGGGACGCTCTTCCCTGCAGGCGCAAGCCCCTGCAGTTAATTACGCTACCGCATTGCGGTAACAACTTTCTCCTTCTCCAGATGGTCACTTCGTGTCGTGGGTGTTTGTTTTGTATTTTGTTGCCCGTGGATTGTTTACGGAGACCGAGTTATGTCGTCGCCCGTAGGGCGCGGACTAGTCCGAATCCGTATTATCTTAGATTTGGGTTTGGGGGGGATTTGGTTTGAGGATACGTCAGCCATACGTGAGGCTAAGATCAACTCAAACGTTTGTTAAGGATACGTTAGTCTCACTTTGAGACTAAGATCAACTTAACGGGATCGTTTAGATCCGACAAAAGAGCATTTGGGCTCCATTGTTCCAGTTTAGGGACCTAGTGGTCCATTAAATGTATGGCCGTCAGGACCCGTCACCTCTCCGACGACGTTGAAGGATTACAACGACGGATGTCAGAGGAGTTCAGAGATGTACCCTCGAGCCAGAGTTAATTGGGGGGATTCATAGTCCAGTCTGTTTGAAGGTTTAAGGATACGTTAGCCATCTTTGAGGCTAAGATCAACTTAAACGGGACCGTTTAGATCCGACAAAAGAGCATACGGGGCTCTATTGTTCTAGTTTAAGGACATTGCGGTCCATGGGTAGTTTAAGGACATTGCGGTCCATGGGTAGTTTAAGGACATTGCGGTCCATTGTTAGTTTTAAGACATCTCGGTCAAGGTTAAGGACGTCGTAGTCCATGGGTTTAAGGACCCCACAGTCCATTGTTAGTTTTAAGACATTTCGGTCAAGGTTAAGGACGTCGTAGTCCATGGGTTTAAGGACCCCACAGTCCATTGTTAGTTTTAAGACATTTCGGTCAAGGTTAAGGACGTCGTAGTCCATGGGTTTAAGGACCCCACAGTCCGGTATGTGCTCTGGATGCTTCATACGGGTTCACTGCCGTGCTCTGCGAGGACCAGGCTCCGCTCTGGACGTTTTCCACGGGGTCAAAGAGTGACATTATCCGCGTTCCACGTAACCAGGAATTTTGCATTAAACACGGGTTTAAGGACCCCACAGTCCGTATCAATGTGTGGTCGTCGGGACCCGTCACCTCTTTGAAGACATTGAGGGATTACAATGCCAAGTATCAAAGGAGTGAAGAGATGTACCCTAGAACCGGAGTGGATTAAATAGTCCTTGGCCCAATTTGGGATCAAGACGAATTAATTATGTTATGAGTCCATTGGCCCAGTTAATCACAAATTGAGGACTTATGGCCATCTTGGGCTAAGTCCAATCAGGAGAGGCTTTGCCTCCATCCATTTAGCCAATTGGGCCAAAGCCTAGTGTTAAACACTACAGAGCAATCAGTGTTGAACACTGGGAATGAGGTTGACAAGTTAGTGTTTAACACTAAAAGATAATCGGTGTTAAACACCAGCAACAAGGCTTTTCAGATTAGTGTTAAACACTAAAACAGATCAGTGTTGAACACTGCAAATAAAGCTTTTTAATTAGTGTTGAACACTAAAGCCCAACAGTGTTTTAACACTGGGTTCGAGAGTTTCAATTTAGTGTTAAAACTAAGGCAAGAGGGGTCACGTGGCAGCACGTGAGAGCGCCCTCCCTTCATTTATTCTGCTGAGATTATCGCGTCTTTCAGAGCATCGCGTGCTATCACGTGATGGGCATTCAAATGCCTATGTATTGGAGCTTCTGCCGAGGGTCACGTGGGTCACGTGGGGTGCTGCCTCAAAGGGGCTTTCTGTAGATCTCTTGGGGGGGTCACGTGATGACACGTGACCCTGCCTCTATGTATGTTATTTAGAGGATCTGTTAACCTTTTCTCAGGAATTAAGTTCCTCGTAGGGTTAAACCCTGACAGTAATTTCAGAGGAATTAAATTCCTACTTCCTTTTGAAGGTTTATATTCTGAATAGAGTTGAACTCTGAATTTTCCGTAGGAATTAAATTCCTCATACATGTGAAGAACCAAATAGGGTTAAACCCTAACAAAAGCTTTTTAGGGAATTTGAACTTCCATCCTCTGTTAAATTATGATTAAAGGAATTAAATTCCCGCTGTTTCAACAGAACTAGGTTCTTAATTAGGGTTAAACCCTGTCTCTTTTTGTTCTGAAGGAATTAAATTCCCATGATACAGGGTCAAGCCCTAATTTTATTTTAAAGGAATTAAATTCCTATAGTTCTGTGAGAATTAAATTCTCGTGCTTGCATTCCCTCTCTATGTTTTGGATCTGCATGGCAGGATCTCAACCCATTGAGAATTAAATTCTCAACCTCAAGGGGAGATGTGCACTTTGCAGATCCTCTATCAAAGAGAGAAGAAATATGTTCTTCTGTTTTATGTATCAGAGTTAAACTCTGTTGAGAATTAAATTCTCTTTCTTCTTTCACGGAGCTTTTCCCTTTCTTACCTAGGGTTTTTGCAGAAGATCCAAGTTTCTCCAAGTATCGAAGCTCTCTTCTTTTTCTTTTTCTCTCCCTGTCTCTGTATATATATCTTTGTGTCTCTTGGCTCCTATTTATAGGAGAAGCAGCCGAATCAATCAGTTTTTTGACGAATCTTCATTGAGAGATTTGATTTGCATCCATCATTCGTTTTGGACCTTTCGATTATTAGGTGAATTTTATTCACCATTGGATTTCAAATCCAGGGATTCTCCTTTGTTGTTTCGGTTAGATTTAAAGGGGAAATCTTTCCAAACCCGAGATTTTCCCATAGATAGATGATATTTCATCACCTCTGAATCTTTAATTCGATTGGCTCCAGATAGCCGCTTTCCTTTGGAAAGATTTGAATTTCTTTCAGAATTTAATTCTGTTAACAAAATGGGCTTTGAAAGCCGGTCACGTGTGACCACGCGACCCATGGTCACGTGTGGGCACGTGACCCCCTTGGAACGAGCCTTCCTCTTTCTTCTGATTGCTGCTTAACCGTCACGTGCCACCACGTGACCCCTGGTCACGTGTGAGCACGTGACCCTTGTTTGGATTCTTTTTCTTGGTTTAACTGGAGAACAATTCTGATGTTTTGAGCGTCACGTGCCAACACGTGACCCCTGGTCACGTGGGAGCACGTGACCTCTTTTGAAGCTTTTTCCTTGGTTTGATCAGGGATCCAGTGTGCCTTTGACGCTTGCATTTAAATGTCACGTGTCGACACGTGACCCTGGTCACGTGGGCGCACGTGACTCTTTCTGAAGCCCCTTTTCTTCAATGTAGTCAGGAAGCTGAATCTGCCTTGATGATGCTTTTGGATGTCACGTGCCAACACGTGACTGCTGGTCACGTGTAAGCACGTGACCCTTTTCTGAAGCTTTTTCCATAAGCTTTCCTGATTTTAAATCAGGAAACAGGGTAGTTCTGCTCGTGTTTCCTCAGCTGCCGAGAAGCATATGCGATAACTCTGTCGTGCTGCATCAATACACATCCCATCCCCACTCTAGAAGCATCACAATATACCACGAACCTGCCTGATCCTGAAGGCAATGCTAACACTGGTGCAGTAGTCAGACGATTCTTCAACTGCTGGAAACTATCCTCACATGCCTGGGTCCAATCAAAAGGAACCCCTTTCCGGGTCAACCCGGTCAAAGGTGCAGCAATGCGGGAGAAATCCTGGACAAAACGTCGATAATAGCCGGCCAGACCTAGAAAACTGCAAACCTCTGTAACTGATACTGGTCTAGGCCAACGCTGAACTGCCTCGATCTTCTTCGGGTCCACACAAATACCGTCTCTCGTCACCACATGACCCAAGAAGTCGACACTGTCTAGCCAGAATGCGCACTTGGAGAATTTGGCGAACAGCTGATGCTCTCTCAAAGTCTGCAATGTGATACGTAAGTGCTGCTCATGCTCCTCCCGGCTTCGAGAATAAACCAAGATGTCGTCAATGAACACAATAATGAACTGATCGAGATACGGCCTTAATACACGGTTCATCAAATCCATAAATGCTGCCGGGGCATTGGTGAGCCCGAACGACATCACCAAGAACTCATAATGACCATATCGAGTACGGAAAGCGGTCTTCGGAATATCTTCCTTCCGAACTCGCAACTGGTGATAACCTGACCGTAAATCAACCTTCGAGAAGAACCCTGCACCCTGGAGCTGATCGAATAAGTCATCAATGCGGGGTAGGGGATACCTGTTCCGCATAGTAACCCGGTTGAGCTGACGATAATCAATGCATAAACGCATACTTCCGTCCTTCTTCTTAACAAACAGGACGGGAGCACCCCAAGGTGACACACTCGGTCGGATAAGCCCTTTGTCCAGCAAGTCCTGTAACTGATCCTTTAGCTCTCTCAGCTCTGCCGGGGCCATCTGATAAGGAGGTATAGAAATAGGCCCCGTGCCGGGGATCAAGTCAATACAGAACTCAATCTCGCGCTCTGGTGGCAGACCAGGCAGCTCGTCAGGGAATACATCAGGAAACTCTCTCACAACAGGGACCTGGTCCAACGGAACCTCTGTGGAGCTAGTATCACAAACATAAGCTAAGAATCCCTGACACCCTTTCCTTAAGAGCTGACCAGCGCGAAGAGATGAAATCAAGCTGGGAAGGGTAGCGCTACGATCTCCCTGAATAATAAGAACCGGCTCACCAGGAAAACTGAATCTGACTGCTTTTTCACGGCAGTCCACGGATGCATAACAGGTGGCTAGCCAGTCCATACCAAGAAGAACCTCAAAGTCTAGCATATCGAGGAGAATCAAATCAACTGAAGAATCTCTCTCCCCGATACGAACGGAACACGATCGGTACACAAAACGGGCAACAAAAGACTCGCCTACCGGGGTAATAACGACAAGCGGCTGATCTAACGGAGAAGACTCTCGGCCCAACCTCGGTGCAAAATACGTGGATACATAGGAATGTGTGGAGCCTGGATCAAATAATACCCGTGCATCAAAAGAACATACTGGCAGAGTACCTGTCACGACGGCATTGGATGCCTGTGCATCCTGAGGAGTCAACGCGAACACTCGGGCCTGCCCACCACTAATAGCTGGCTGTCCTCTGCCTCTACCTCGGCCTCTGCCTCTGCCTCTGTCGCCTCGTCCTCTCTGAACCGGACCGCCACGCCCACGGCCTCTAGAAACATCTGGCTGGCGTGAAGCATCATCGGGAGTAGGAAGCAAAGCTCTCTGAGAAGGTGGTGAGGGTGGTAAAGTCACATGCGGGACTGTCGCCGCGCCCGGACGCCCCATGGTACAGTCTCTGATACGGTGGTACTGACTCCCGCACCGAAAACATCCTGGAGACGACTGCTGGGTCTGTGGATATGAACCAAATAACTGACCTCGTCTCAATCCTCTACCTCCACCATCTCCCGAAAATAATCTATCACGATGTCTGCCCATCTGCCGCTGAGCTGGCGTATCAGTACGGATCCTCTTCGGCCCAGAAACGACTGGAGTCTCAGAAATACGCTCCTCCAAAAGTAAGGCTGCATCCATCGCGGCTGCGTATGTATCAAAGTGCTGGGTGCCGATGGTAAGGAATAACTGTGTATCAAGCCCTCGTACAAATCTCTTTATTCTCTTCTCTTCTGTGTCTACTAGGTACGGAGCATATCGAGACAACTGGGTAAACTGTATATCATACTCCGACACCGTCATCCCAGGAGTCTTGCGCAAAGACTCAAAACTACGGGCTCGAGCATCTCGGACACTCTTCGGAAGAAAACGGGCAAGAAATGCAGCTGTAAACTCATCCCAGGTCATAGAAGGTAGACCTGCAGCTCGGTCTCTCTCTACTGAATCGTACCATGTCTGGGCAAGACCCTCCAGACGAAAAATCGCAAACTCCACCAATCTATTGTAGGGTTCCTAGGCACTCTCAAGAGGTCTCACAAGGCATCAACCATGCCAATTTCTAATTTTTTAGGGTGCCGAGAAAACCTAACACGGATCGTTGACTAGAAGTTTAGGCGAAAAACTAATCTAGTTAACAATTTAACTAAAGGAGAGAGGCTACAACCTTTGTAGATCCATTTCTCTACTTCCTAAGCTCCACGTAGGCGTCCTCTCGCTGTCCTAGTTAGATCTCGGACTCTCGCATCGGCTTCATCGTCGAAATGAGCGGAATAGGTCGTCGGCTTCGTGCCGAAGATGATCTACGTCGAGGTTGCACAAGTTCAAGCTCCAACTTCACCAAGTAGTGAAACTTGTGAAGAAAACACCCAAAACAACTTGGCAAGAGGTAGAGGGTGAAGAAATAGGAGGTGGGTTCACTTTAGAATTGGATTTCTCACTTTAGAACTCAAGATGCCATTGATGGCATCAAGCTTTCTCTCTTGAAGATGAAGAAGAAGAAGTAGATAGAATATGATAAGTGTTGAAATAAAATGAAAAATAAATCAATACTTATCATAAGCTAACCATAGTTGAGTGTAGAGAATAAACCATGGTAACTTGGATGGGTTAGGGTTAAGCATGAAGACAAGAATGGTTAAGAAGTCAAAGCTTCATGAAGCTTCAACAAGAAACAAAGAAAGCCACCATTCTCATCTTTATCCTTTCCAAATAAATAAATAAACAAATAAATAAATAAATGGATATGCAAAACCCTAATTATCAAATTAATCATGGTTTAATTCTATACACTTAACTAAATGATCAAGTATCATCAAACATGATACAAATATGTGCACAAAAGTATATCACATATACTTCTTGCACATCAAGTGAGAAAATCCATATAAAGTGAACTAATACTAGCTAATGCAAAGTAATATATCAAATATATAATTATACATTAAATCATTAAATCAACATTTGATTCAATGATCCGGTCATGTCGCACATAACCGACTAGAATCCAATGTATCGATTTATCGAATCAATGATTCGATAACTAGGTCATATCGAATATAACCAATCGAAACATATATCGCGAGAATGAAATGCGGTATCACATACACGCATTATTCTCGGTCCTGCACATATCTCATATGCGCTCCTATTTCGTTTCGCTTGAGCCAGGAAACCTCTGTGTAGGACTCTAAAGACTCGTCAATACGCCGGTAGCAGATGATGATCATATCAAGCACCCACAAGCCGCAAGCGGTCTGCTAAATGTAACGGCCATCCGGGTATTGAGCGATCAGAAGATCGACGAGCTAGCCCGCTCACACTCCTGTGAATCCAACCAGTAACACTTACCGTACAGTCCGGTCTGTTCGTCTGGTATGTCGCATATCAAGTCTAGGGGTGGTATACGTCAGACCCCAATAACCGATAAGTCGTGCCGATATGAGGCTCATAACGGGTCGAGAAACTACTGGTAACACTTACCAGCAAATCTCTGATCAGCCCTGGCCAGGGACTTCCATGTTACGGCCAATCGAGCACAGCGCAACATCAACCCCCAATACCGGGAAAGACGAAACCCCTCCTATCGCTCATTGCCTCCATATGACTCGGGACTGTACCCAAAGACCACCGTTTTGCACGCCCTCATGGACGTGGTAAGGTGGAGATCAAAGCACAGTGGGAATCACACAAGACTCTATGACGATCTCGGGTCTACAGACTAACCTGTACAAGTGTCACCTGAGAACTGCAATCTGACGTGAGGTATAATACCATCTGGGAGTTCTCGGCGAGTCCGTCCAGTGTACCAGTCTCCACTGAGCACCCGTATACCCTCTCTGATGTCAAACACCAATGGATATGGGATCATCCATCGCCCATCTCATGGGTCGAGAAGCATATACGCTAGTCTACTCTGGTATATCGATGCCCCGTCTCGATACACCCACGACTAGGGACCTTGAAGGATGTACTTATGGACTACCATGTCCCCACTAGTATGATCTGTATCACAGTCCAGGTAGTCAAGTACATATCCTAAGGGCTTTACCAACATGTAACTCTAAGACAGTTTAAAGAGACAAGTGTACATGTTAAGATAAAGAGCAACCAGATAGCATACTATCATATCGAGCAAGAAAGTCATCTCTATATATGTCCAAGCATCCAATATAATATACATCATCTGTACAATACTGCCCTCTAGGGCATACATACAACTAACAATCTCCCACTTGCACTAGGGCCAGCTGCTATAGTATCGCATACCGAGCATCCCGAAGAGTCTCTCAAACTGTATCTGGGGAATGGCCTTCGTGAGTGGATCCGCCGTGTTGTTCTTCGTGTCAACCCTCCTGACCTCGATCTCCCGGCGATCAACTATCTCCCGGATCAGGTGATACCGCCTCAGAATATGCCTGGATCGCTGATGGGACCTGGGTTCCTTGGCCAAAGCCACCGCTCCATTGTTATCGCAATACAAAGGTATTGGATGCTCAATGGATGGAACCACTCCAAGTTCAGTAATGAACTTCTTGATCCAGACAGCCTCTTTGGCAGCATCGTTGGCAGCGATGTATTCAGCCTCCATCGTCGAGTCTGCCACGGTTTCCTGCTTGGAACTCTTCCAGCTAACCGCCCCTCCGTACAGGGTAAAGACAAATCCCAACTGCGACTTAGAGTCGTCCTTATCACTCTGGAAGCTCGAATCGGTAAAGGACTCCACTTGGAGTTCTCCGTTTCCATACACCAAGAGCATCTCTTTAGTCCTTCGTAAGTACTTGAGAATGCTCTTCACAGCTGTCCAGTGACTCTCTCCAGGATCAGCTTGATACCTGCTCACTACACTTAGTGAGTATGCTACATCGGGTCTGGTACATAGCATCGCATACATGATAGAGCCTACAGCTGAAGCATAGGGTATCTCTTGCATGCGAGCTCTCTCCAAATCAGTCTTGGGAGACATCTCTTTGGAGAGAGTGACTCCAGAGATCGTGGGCAAGTTCCCACGCTTGGATTCTTCCATACTAAACCTCTTTAGTATGGTGTCAATGTACCTGGATTGGGACAATCCCAATATCCGTTTGGATCTATCTCTATAGATCCTGATTCCCAATATGCAGGAGGCATCACCAAGATCTTTCATTGAGAATCTTTGTGATAAGAAGAGCTTGACCGATTGCAGCATAGGAATATCATTTCCTATCAAGAGTATGTCGTCCACGTACAATACGAGGAAGACAACCTTACTCCCTGCCACCTTCTTGTAAATACAAGGTTCATCTGGGTTTTTGACGAAATCAAACTCTTTGATAACGACATCAAAGCAGATGTTCCAACTCCGCGATGCTTGCTTTAATCCATAAATGGATTTAAGCAGCTTGCACACCTTGCCGCTGCTCCCACTGTCTACGAAGCCCTCTGGCTGAGTCATGTACACGCACTCTTCTAAATCACCATTTAGAAAGGCGGTCTTAACATCCATTTGCCAGATTTCGTAATCATGATATGCAGCGATGGCAAGCATGATCCGGATGGATTTAAGCATAGCCACTGGAGAAAAGGTCTCGTCATAGTCCACACCTGGTCTTTGACGAAAACCCTTTGCTACAAGTCTAGCTTTGAAAGTCTCCACTTTCCCATCTACACCAAGTTTTTTCTTGAAGATCCACTTGCTCCCAATGGGTTTTACCCCTTCAGGAGCAACTTCCAAAGTCCATACTTTGTTGGTGTACATGGATTCCATCTCGGACCGCATAGCATCCAGCCATTTCACTGAGTCCCTACTCGTGATGGCCTGCTCGAAGCTAGTTGGGTCATCATCCTCCATGATGCAATCCTCGCTCCCTCCATCCATGAGAAAACCGTAGTATCTCTCAGGCTGGCGAGGAACCCTACTAGATCGGCGGAGAGGCTGAGGTTCATTGGGAGCTACTGAATCTTCTGGTTCCACTAAATCTTCAGTTATGGTTTGTGTATCTGGAACTTCTTCCAGCTCTACCACTTTGCCACTAATTTCTTTTTCAAGGAATTCCTTTTCTAAAAAGGTGGCATGTGAGCAACAAACACTTTTTGTTCCTCACTGTGGTAGAAAAAATACCCATAGGAGTTCTTTGGATATCCCACAAACTTGCAAAGAACTGACCGTGCCTCGAGCTTGTCCGGATTTTGTCTTTTGACATAGGCTGGACAACCCCATATCTTAACTCGTTTAAGATATGGCCTCTTCCCACTCCATATCTCATATGGTGTGGTAGGTACAGATTTAGATGGAACTTGATTCAATAGGTATGCTGCTGTCTCCAGTGCATATCCCCAGAAGGAAATAGGTAACTCAGCTGTGCTCATCATAGAGCGCACCATATCCAATAGGGTGCGGTTCCTCCGTTCAGATACACCGTTGTGGTGGTGTATATGGAGGAGTCAGCTGAGAGAGAATCCCATTCTCTTTTAGGAAGT
This sequence comes from Agapanthus africanus, assembly GCA_030015575.1. Lineage (NCBI taxonomy): Eukaryota > Viridiplantae > Streptophyta > Magnoliopsida > Asparagales > Amaryllidaceae > Agapanthus > Agapanthus africanus. The sequence continues at coordinate 819,636,157 of CM057338.1, read as the reverse complement.
CCAGGAATTCATTGCTCAAGTATTCACCTCCTCGATCAGATCGAAGGATTTTAATACTTTTTCCGGTTTGGTTCTCGACTTCTTGTTTATATTCTCTAAATTTCTCAAAAGCTTCTGATTTGTGTTTCATCAGGAACACATATCCGAATCTAGAGAGATCGTCAGTGAATGTAATGAAGTATGAAGAACCATCCCTGGCATGTGTAGACATGGGACCACATACATCACTATGTATCAGTCCCAAGAGTTCGGTAACTCTTTCTCCGTGTCCCGTAAACGGAGTTTTGGTCATCTTGCCTTTGAGACATGACTGGCAAGTGTCATAAGATGAAAATTCGAATGGTTTCAAATATCCATCCTTATGCAACTTAGCCAGTCGTGTCGCATTGATGTGACCCAGTCTACAATGCCACAAGAAGGATTCGTTCAGTTCTGAACTCTTCCTCTTGTGTGTGTTTGTTATACTCAGAACTGTTGATTGGTTTAGAACATAAATGCCATTGCACAACGTGCCTGATCCAACCAACTTTTGGTTACGGAAAATGTTCATAACATTATCCTGTAATACAAAATTATATCCCTCTTTACTCAATAAAGAAACCGATATAATGTTGCATATCAGGTTCGGCATGTAATAACATTCGTTCAGAACCAATGTATTACCAGTTGGTAATATAAGGTGATATTCCCCGACAGTCTTAGCTGCAACAATTGCACCATTTCCAACTCTAATGTCTTTATCACCTTCTCCAAGTTCTTTACCTTTCCTAAGCCCATGTAACTGATTACATATATGGGATCCTGACCCGGTATCTAATACCCAGGACGTGGAGCAAATGGAGAAACAGTTCTCTGTAACGAACACACCCGAAGAAAATGCATCAACATGTACTTTCTTCATTCGGGTGGCATGGGAATCCTGGTATTCCCCTATATCCTGTTCAGTCCTATAACTCTTATAGGTAAGAACGGAACCAACGTTCCCCAGCACAGTATAACATGCGGGTTCGGTCAATACATCCATATTATTATCTTTATTAAGGCATGAAATGGTCGCTACCTGGAGAGAGAGAGAGAGAAGAAAACACTTAGCGTAAGCTCGTGCAAGATCAGATTGGTTATTATCTTATCTAATCAGGATGGCTCCCACTGTTTTTATCAAATCTTCCTTCAAACCCTAAAAGTAAAGACTAGCCGGGATTAATTACACACTACAAGTTCGCCAATCTTTCAGCCAGGCCAGTGTCGGTACTTTGAGGGAGGTCCCCCGTGCTTTCGCACGAACCTAATTACTGTAAACCTCGTTTTCCCAGAGGCGTAATCTCGTTAACACCTTTCTAGACACCTACTTGATCGGCTAATTATAATGTGTAAAACTCTCCCAGGAGTAACTCTTACTCGCAGTGGGTATCGGGATCCAACTATCTCATAGAAGGTATGCAATCTCATTGCAAATTTCAACACTTGAAATTCCCGATAATGCTTTTGCCCCAAACGATCTATGACCTTGACAAGGTCAACAAACCATAGACCGTAAGTCAAGTTCAACCCGTCATTTCTTGATTGAATTAAGCCCACCCGCACGACCCTTGACAAGGTCAACAAGGCCGTACGACTACCCTAACTCAATCTGCATCATATGCATAAGCAGATAAATACTGGTTAGCTACCGCACACTGCGCCTTGAAAAGGTCAACAAACGCAGCACGAATACTAAACAGGACTTATCTGAAATGACGGAGGGCTACGACAGGTTTTTCTGAAAACCTATTGCGTAATGAACTTGATATCGTTGTAGAATCAAATGAAGTTTTGAAATGGAGTGATTTTGAGGCTTTTCCAGTTTCGCTAAAGGGGTCACTCCCGGTGAAGGGATCGTCGGCCCTTTCCTCGTCGAATGAGGTGCGGGATATATCATATATATCACTATGCAAAGCAGAAACTATAGAAGCTATCAAAAACAAACCGAGTGTGTAGCATCTGCCAATTATTGCTAAAGGAGTCACTCCCGGTGAAGGGATCTCGGTCCTTTCCTCATCGAATAAGGTGCTGGGTATATCATATATACCGCTATGCAAAGCAAGAACTGTAGCTACCTGTTTTGTTTAAAATTTGATTCTACAACATCTTAGGTTTCTTTTCTTTCATTAATCACATTAATGATGTCCCATCATTTAAATACCTAAACATCACAGATAAATACGACGTACACTTATGCCATCCGCATTCGCCTCGATGTCCCCTCGTGCACTGTTAGGTTAGGTAACTAACGACAGAGCAGGGCAGGGCTAGTGCGGGTGCAAAACATAAGTAACGTCTATATAATATATCATATATACTAAATACTGTATCTATCACAGAACATCATATGATCACATCACAGATATCGCAGCAGAAGAAACATATGAAACATTGGATATACTAGGACGTCCGTGTTTTCAATACGAGCCAGTATAAAACACGGATTCCACGGTCGTGATGAATAGCCAATCCCACACCCCTAGACCCCTACGAGAGCGGCAAGCAATCCTACCAATTCTAGGGTTAGGAGACCCGGACTCGACTCCTCGAGATGGTCTCCCACTGAACCCTAGAACCCGGTTACTTGTGCTCCCCTCCTTGGGTCTATCCTAATGCGGAAAAGTAAATAATATACAAAGGGTGACAACTTCCGCAACCTGGAAGTGCCCCAAATAAAAGAATATTACATACAAGTTTTTACATGAATGAAAATGAAAAACACTCATCTCACATAAAAACCCCCGGCTATTCGAACACGACAATCCAATATAACATATCCAGCAACACATAACATCACATGTCATCAACGTAAGTAAATATGCGCATCCCAATTGTCGTTGACATATAGCAACGAAACCGGCGATATCACATATTACACTTACGGTCACAGAAAAGAAAGTGTAAAACTACAACAGTTGGAATCCGCAACCTCTTTAGACATCACATGCCTAATCAAATGAAATACTTAGACATCACATGCTTAACAGTTATAAACCCCGCATTTTAGTCCCATTATCGAAAACTCTTTTCGATATCAAGTGAAACTAAACCGCTAGATTTATAACATTCATCCAGTTATCTCATAACTGTTTGTGAATTCTAATTATTGTATCCAATTCCGGATAAATAGAATATATCAAACTTTCCGATCGAACATTCGAACACCCAAGTTTTCCCGACACCGATCAACACATGAAATAAGTTCAAAGACATTCACTTCATGCCTCAGTACCAACGGTCCAGCCGTAGAAGGGTCAAGCCAACGCCTCACATGTGGCACACCGTACTGCCCCAAACCCGAAGGTTCAAAGGGTAGTTCAAGACGGTCACATAATCGAGTTAAGGTTTGTTGTCTTCTAGAGGGACCATCGCGTTACTTGCACTACTCAGAACGTCTTTAAACCACAGAAAAATCCAACACTTGGAATTTTTCCGGCAGGGGAAAACTTGGGTATTTATATCCGTATCCAACTTTTTAACATATTCTAAAGTTATCCGGAAAAACACTTAGACAAGGTTTGATAATCCGATCGAATCGTCGATTCCCAATACAACCCCAGAGCACTCAACCCTTGAGTCAATTTAAAAATTCCCAGAAAACTCTGCATAATTTATCAGGAATTACTGTGCAAAAAATTAGGGCTGACGTCACCATAGAGCCGCGGAACCGCCGCAGAAGCCATGCTTCTGCCGCGGTTCCGCCGCACAGTGTACTGTTCATTGGAAACAAATTGCACCGTAATTCTTAGAATTCTTTGCTGAATTTTTTAAGCATTTTTAATATGGAAAAATCCCAGATTTTAGAAAAAGTCCAGAGAGCTCATGGGTTTTAGGGTTTCGGGTTCGTTCGGACTTCAAACTCCGTCTAGACTTCGCCTAAGGCTCTAGCTAGGCTCTGATACCACTGTAGAGTTCCTAGGCACTCTCAAGAGGTCTCACAAGGCATCAACCATACCAATTTCTAATTTTTTAGGGTGCCGAGAAAACCTAACACGGATCGTTGACTAGAAGTTTAGGCGAAAAACTAATCTAGTTAACAACTTAACTAAAGGAGAGAGGCTATAACCTTTGTAGATCCGTTTCTCCACTTCCTAAGCTCCACATAGGCGTCCACTCACTGTCCTCGTTGGATCTCGGACTCTCGCATCGGCTTCATCGTCGAAATGAGCGGAATAGGTCGTCGGCTTCGTGCCGAAGATGATCTACGTCGAGGTTGCACAAGTTCAAGCTCCAACTTCACCAAGTAGTGAAACTTGTGAAGAAAACACCCAAAATAACTTGGCAAGAGGTAGAGGGTGAAGAAATAGGAGGTGGGTTCACTTTAGAATTGGATTTCTCACTTTAGAACTCAAGATGCCATTGATGGCATCAAGCTTTCTCTCTTGAAGATGAAGAAGAAGAAGTAGATAGAATATGATAAGTGTTGAAATAAAATGAAAAATAAATCAATACTTATCATAAGCTAACTATAGTTGAGTGTAGAGAATAAACCATGGTAACTTGGATGGGTTAGGGTTAAGCATGAAGACAAGAATGGTTAAGAAGTCAAAGCTTCATGAAGCTTCAACAAGAAACAAAGAAAGCCACCATTCTCATCTTTATCCTTTCCAAATAAATAAATAAACAAATAAATAAATAAATGGATATGCAAAACCCTAATTATCAAATTAATCATGGTTTAATTCTATACACTTAACTAAATGATCAAGTATCATCAAACATGATACAAATATGTGCATAAAAGTATATCACATATACTTCTTGCACATCAAGTGAGAAAATCCATATAAAGTGAACTAATACTAGCTAATGCAAAGTAATATATCAAATATATAATTATACATTAAATCATTAAATCAACATTTGATTCAATGATCCGGTCATGTCGCACATAACCGACTAGAATCCAATGTATCGATTTATCGAATCAATGATTCGATAACTAGGTCATATCGAATATAACCAATCGAAACATATATCGCGAGAATGAAATGCGGTATCACATACACGCATTATTCTCGGTCCTGCACATATCTCATATGCGCTCCTATTTCGTTTCGCTTGAGCCAGGAAACCTCTGTGTAGGACTCTAAAGACTCGTCAATACGCCGGTAGCAGATGATGATCATATCAAGCACTCACAAGCCGCAAGCGGTCTGCTAAACGTAACGGCCATCCGGGTATTGAGCGATCAGAAGATCGACGAGCTAGCCCGCTCACACTCCTGTGAATCCAACCAGTAACACTTACCGTACAGTCCGGTCTGTTCGTCTGGTATGTCGCATATCAAGTCTACGGGTGGTATACGTCAGACCCCAATAACCGATAAGTCGTGCCGATATGAGGCTCATAACGGGTCGAGAAACTACTGGTAACACTTACCAGCAAATCTCTGATCAGCCCTGGCCAGGGACTTCCCTGTTACGGCCAATCGAGCACAGCGCAACATCAACCCCCAATACCGGGAGAGACGAAACCCCTCCTATCGCTCATTGCCTCCATATGACTCGGGACTGTACCCAAAGACCACCGTTTTGCATGCCCTCATGGACGTGGTAAGGTGGAAATCAAAGCACAGTGGGAATCACACAAGACTCTATGACGATCTCGGGTCTACAGACTAACCTGTACAAGTGTCACCTGAGAACTGCCATCTGACGTGAGGTATAATACCATCTGGGAGTTCTCGGCGAGTCCGTCCAGTGTACCCAGTCTCCACTGAGCACCCGTATACCCTCTCTGATGTCAAACACCAATGGATATGGGATCATCCATCGCCCATCTCATGGGTCGAGAAGCATATACGCTAGTCTACTCTGGTATATCGATGCCCCGTCTCGATACACCCACGACTAGGGACCTTGAAGGATGTTCTTATGGACTACCATGTCCCCACTAGTATGATCTGTATCACAGTCCAGGTAGTCAAGTACATATCCTAAGGGCTTTACCAACATGTAACTCTAAGACAGTTTAAAGAGACAAGTGTACATGTTAAGATAAAGAGCAACCAGATAGCATACTATCATATCGAGCAAGAAAGTCATCTCTATATATGTCCAAGCATCCAATATAATATACATCATCTGTACAATACTGGCCTCTAGGGCATACATACAACTAACATCTATCATCAGAACACCTCAACGAACGGCAAATCCGAGCCATCCTATCAAGAAATGCCTGTGGGTCCTCTGTCGCATCTATACCTGTAAAAGCTGGAGGTCTCAATCTCATGAACTCCTGTAGTGAAACAGGGATAGTCTCCGTAGTAGCAGCCGGAGTGACCATCTGTGCAGCAGGTATGATCGTGGTCTGTGCGGTGGAAGGAACGTCCTCGGATCTCTGTGCCCGACTTGTCTCAACTAAAGATCCCATCATCTGCCGCAACTCTTGCATGCCGGCCTCTAGTCTGGCAATACGGTCTGGATAAGGCGGATCAGTATGACCCTGAGGGACAGGCGTATCATCTCGCTCGATCCTCGCCTCAGACGGGCCCGCTCGAATCTCATCCCTAGCGGCAGCCCGCTGAGCTCTCGTAGTCTTTGGCGGCATCGAAGCTGGAATAAGAAACAGGACTGATAAGATCATTGCAATTGAATCAAGGAATGCAAGGAATCAAGAAAGGAAATACAAGAAATTATGTCCTAAGGTCACTTAGGCGGAGTACCGTATCGTAAGTATGCCGCGGATCATACCCACGCTACGCCACTCTGCTTAAGTCACCTACTCCATCTACCAAGGTCGTCCTACACTCAGAAAGGTAAAACCTACGCTCTGATACCAACTTTGTCATGACCCGAAAGTACGGAACGTGACTGGCACTTAGATTACGAGACGCCTAAAGGCGTACCGTAACCTAAGTCAGCCAAAACCCAGAAAATCTAAACCAAAATCAAAAGAGAGTGAAGGAAAACCTTTAATGAAAACGGTTTTTAAATCGATTAAGTTGCATAGAATCCCTTTTTTAAAAACATCAAAAATTTCCGAAAATTTCGGCAGAGTCTCCCCTGTATTTTCTATCCCCCAAAATGGGTACAACAAGATAATAAACCTGTAATCATAAAAATAGCATCCCCAAGCGGGAGCTAGCTCTTCGCCCAAGGCGGATCACAACCACACGCAATATATAAGTAATATCAAGAAAAGAGCATAAAAGAAACGCAAAATACCAGAAAACACAACGCCGGCTCAAGTGAGCTCGACCCAAAAGAAACCACATATATACAATCTCTCAGTCTCATCACTAGGTCGCATATACAATATAAAGTGGTAGATGGAGAATACTAGATACAATGATAAAGCAAAAGAAATAAAGTGTGCTCGCAACCCACCTACGGGCGATGTCGCGAGTCTGAGCAAAAGGAGGTGATGATAAGATAGCCACTGCTACAAGACTGATGAGTCCGACCTGCAAGATACTGTGGCACAACGGGGGTGAGTTGCCAGCTCGTGAGTAAATATAACATCTAATAAGGCAATCGTAAGAATGCACGCAATGCACCACAACATGCATGTCCATATGTGATATAATAGCTCTAGTATGCATGCACATGTATGCAATGTCATTTCTAACTCTTTAAGTGTTTTAAATGCTAAGGGTACTGCGTTCTTAACTTTAGAAAATGAATATCTGTATAATAGCTAAGTACCATCAAGAAATCATCTGAAAACCCGTGTCAAGTATCGACACCAAAAATGAATCATATCTGTCTCAATGTCTCACTGTATCAATGTCTCAAATATCGGGCTCCGTCAGTCCGGATCGGCCCATATCATCAATCTCACGACAACGGTCGGTATCCTCCGGATATCCGCCGCGCCAGACATCACCGGTAGGTAGTCTTCCCCTGCCTGGCTCATCGTCTACAACTCGATCTTCTTGCCCCGGGGTACCATACTGGGCCCACCATGTACCCGAGACGGTTCATCCACTCCTCGAATCGGGTCTCGAAATCCAACAGAAAACATGAAAACTCATGGTGGACGACACATACATCACGAGAAAACCGCAACTTTGTTTTAAAAATGATAAATATAAGCTTTTGTTAAATTCTTGCGGTTTCCCCAAAAATCCAGAAATCGCAGCAATACTGAAATCCTCAAGAAAATCATAATGTTCACATGTTATATATATGATAAATGTCTATGATATCAATGTATATGATGTGAGTTTTGGCTAGAAATCTATGTAAATATGATGGTAATGCGAGGTATATGCATGCTATGCAATTCCATATATCACGTATGAATGCAAATGGCGTTATTAAGTTAAACAGGTTCTATAGTGCACGTGGCATGGCAATTACCAAAGGCGTGTGTGTCACATGAATAGTGCGCGTGCAACAGATGCCAATGGTAATGGTGTTCGTGTCCTATGAAGTGATATCGCATAAGTATAGATGAATGTCCATGCAATCTAATATACGGTTCGCTATAAGGGTATGCAGTGTACATGAATGGATAAGCTAGCTAACAATATAAATCTTGCAAAAATTAGGGTAATCCTAACTAGGGGGCGCATCGCGCCATCCAGACGATTCCCCCGTAGATGAATACATCTACTCACCTGAAATCCCCGCTAATCCGATCCGACCACCGCCTTGCTTTTACGTGCCGTGTCCGATGTTTCCCCGACCGATCCTATATTTGCACAACACCAAGTATAAGATTACAAAACCTAAAACGATGCAAGTCACAATATACAATTATCGATGCTCTCGAATTAAACATAACATACACTCGGTGCGCTGGAAAACTCACGAAAATCGCTAATCGTTAACTAGAATCGTCATTTCAGGGAAATCGACAAAACTAAAACCCGACAAGACGAAACCCCGCATTCGCGCACTCTAATAGTCCTATACGAAGCTAATTATATTGCTAACATAACACAATTTGATCGCATTCTAATTTTTATAAAAAATCTAGTAAGAAAATTTCAAACCGATTCGATGCAACGTCGAAATTTAACGATTTAGCGAGCGTAACCCTACGCAATTAACCACTCTAATCAAATAGGTAACCAAAGCCCTAACTTAACTCTAACAACCATGCTTCAAACCCTAGTTCAACATCAAATCCCATTCGTGATTTTCATGAACAAGAATTTACAACTAAAATAATACTTCAAAATTAAATTTTAGCACATATAAACTACAAGTTAGCAAACTAGTTTAGGATTTTACCTCACAAGTGGAACCCTAGCATGATCAAGTCACCAAGAAGCCTCCTTTCATCAAGTTTTTGAACTAATTTGGGTTGAAGAGAGAGTGGATTAGGGTTTTACTTTGAATGGGTTAATGAATTTGTGGATTTTTTTATGAATTTGGCATGAAAATTGAAGCAAAATGAAGTGGGGAAATGGGGAATTCTGCAGGTTTGGGGTCGGCCAGCAGGTGAGGGAGAAGAGGTGGGGAAATTTGGAGAAGTTTCTAGGTCTAAAAACACCCCATGTTCTCATTTAATGCATTTCACATCAACTTTTTACAAAAAAACCCTTTTTTACATCATTTTTTTCATAATTTTCACACCATAAAACTAAAATGTTGCAAGTCATGATACAATTTTATTAACACCATATTTTAGCTTATAAAGATTCCTAATTATGAAATTTACCTAATTAAATTTGTATTTATCACTAATTTAATGTATTTAAAAAGGCTTAAAATAATAAAAAATTAATTAATTACGAATTTTTTTTTATTTAACTAGAAAATTATAAGTGACATTTTAGTGACAAAATTATAGTAATATCTTATATAAATTTTGTATAATTAGGTCTACAATGAAAAATACCTATTTTGACTTTTTACGGAAAAAGCCGAAAAATTAGCCGATTACCGAAAAACTGCCTAAACGATTTTCGAAGGGTTACAATAGGTATGCGGCTGTCTCCAGCGCATAACCCCAAAAGGAGATAGGTAACTCAGCAGTGCTCATTATAGAGCACACCATATCCAATAGGGTGCGATTCCTCCGCTCCGATACACCGTTGTGCTGTGGTGTATAAGGAGGAGTAAGCTGAGAGAGAATCCCATTCTCTTTTAGATAATCCCGGAACTCATTGCTCAAGTATTCTCCTCCTTGATCAGATCGAAGGATTTTAATACTTTTGCCCGTTTGGTTCTATACTTCGTGCTTATATTTTCTGAATTTCTCAAAAGCTTCAGACTTGTGTTTCATCAAGAACACATGTCTGAATCTAGAGAGATCGTCAGTGAGTGTAATGAAGTAGGAAGAACCGTTCCTAGCATGGGTAGACATAGAACCGCATACATCACTATGTACCAGTCCTAAGAGTTCCGTAACTCTTTTTCCATGTCCACTAAACGGAGCTTTGGTCATTTTGCCTTTGAGACTTGAATGGCAAGTATCATAAGATGATAATTCGAACGGATTCAAATATCCATCCTTATGTAATTTAGCTAGTCGTGTCACATTGATATGACCAAGTCTACAATGCCACAAGAAGGATTCGTTCATTTCTGAACTCTTCCTCTTGTGTGTGTTTTGTATATTGAGAACTGTATTTTGATTGAGAATGAATATGCCATTATGTAACGAGCCTGATGCAATCAACTTTTGATCTAGGAATATGTTCATAACATTATCCTTTACTATAAAATTATATCATTCTTTACTTAATAAAGAAACTGATATAATGTTGCACATCATGTTCGGTATATAATAGCACCCATTCAGAATCAGTGTATTACGACTTGGTAATACTAGGTGATATTCGCCAACTGCTTTGGCTGCAATACTTGCACCATTCCCTACTTGAACGGAATGATCACCTTTTCCCAGTTCTTTACCTTTACGTAGCCCATGTAGCAATTTACATATGTGGGATCCTGATCCGGTATCTAATACGCAGGACGTAGGGTGAACTGAGAAACAGTTCTCAATAACTAACACACCCGTAGAAGGTGCATCAACATACATGTTCTCTGTTTGGGCAGCGTAAGAATCCAGATATTCTCCTATTCTCTGTTCAGTCTTATAACTCTTATAAGAAAGAACGGGACCAACGTTCCCTTGCTCAGTATAATAAACGGCTTCAGTCAATACATCCATATTATTATCTTGATTAAGTCCTGACATGGTCGCTACCTGGAGAGAGAGAGAGGGAAACACTTTAGCGTATGCTCTTGCAAGATTAGATTGGTTATTATCTTATCTAATCAGGATGTCTCCCACTGTTTTTATCAAATCTTCCTTCAAACCCTAAAAGGTAAGATTAGCCGGGATTAATTACACCCTATAATTTCGTCAATCTTTCAGCCAGATCAGTGTCGGTACTTGAGAGAGGTTCCCCGTGCTTTCGCACGGACCTAATTAAAATAAACCTCTTCTTCCCAGAGGCATAACCCCGTTAACACCTTTCTAGACACCTACTTGATCGGCTAATTGTCCTGTGTAAAACTCTCCCAGGAGTAACTCTTACTCGTAGCGGGTATCAGGATCCATCTATCTCATAGAAAGTATGCAATCTCATTGCAAATTTCAACACTTGAAATTTCCGATAATGCTTTTACCCCTAGCGACTTATGACCTTAACTATGGTCAACAAATCATAAGCACTAGTCAAGTTCTACCCGTCATTTCTTGATTAATTTAGACCAACCCACATGACCCTTAACTATGGTCAACAAAGTCATATGACTGTTCTAATTAATCACATTATATGTTATATAGGAAAACATCACTCAGCTACCGTACACTGCGCCTTAACTATGGTCAACAAACGCAGCACGAATACTAAGTACTCTATTTTCCTAAAATGACGGAGGGCTACGCAGGTTTTTCAGAAAACCATGAGCGTAATGAACTTGATTTCGTTGTAGAAACAAGTGTTTTTGAAAAGGAGTGTTTTTGAGGCTTTTGCAGTTTCGCTAAAGAGGTCACTCCCGGTGAAGGGATCTCGGCTCTTTCCCCATCGAATAAGGTGCAGGGTATATCATATATACCACTGTGCAAAGCAAGAACTATATAAACTGTCAAAAACTAAACCGCGAGTTTGTAGCATCTGCCAGTTTCGCTAAAGAGGTCACTTCCGGTGAAGGGATCTCGACTCTTTCCTTATCGAATAAGGTGCAGGGTATATCATATATACCGCTGTGCAAAGCAAAACTGTAGCTACCCTTTTTATAAAGTTTTGATTCTACAACATCTTTTAGGTTTCTTTTCTTTTATAATCTCATTAATAAAAATCCCATCAGCTTATGCTTCCTAAGCATCACAGAAGAAACGAAAGCAGTAATATTTATATATCAGCATATATATATATATAGTATAAGCATTTGTCTCAGGCAGTAATATGATCTCATCACAGAACATTGCAGCAGAAGAACATATATGAAATATTGGATATACTAGAATGTCCGTGTTTTAATACGAGCCTGTATAAAACACGGATTCCACGGTCGAGATGAATAGCCAAACCCACATCCCTAGACCCCTACGAGAGCGGCAAGTAACACTGCCAATTGTAGGGTTAGGAGACCCGGTCTCGACTCCTCGAGATGGCCTCCCACTGGACTCTAGAACCCGGTTACTTGTGCTCCCCTCCTTGGGTCTACCTAATGCGGAAAACTAAATAATATACACTGGTGACATCAACCTCATCCCGGAAGTGCCCCAATAAAAGAATATTACATACAAATGAATTTTACATGAATGAAAATAAAAACCCTCATCTCACATAAAACCCCCGGCTATTCAGAACACGGCGATCCAATATAACATATCACAGCAACACATAATATCTCATATCATCAACGTAAGTAAGTATGCATACACCGATCGTCGTTGATGTATAGCAACGAAAACCGGCAATACAACTACATACTACACTTACGGTCACAGAAAAGAAATTGTAAAACTACAACATTTGGAATCCACAATCACTTTAGACATCATAAATCCGAAATATCACATACTTCGCATTTCATGCCTAACTATATAAATTCCACATATTGTATCACATTCCAGATAAATAGACAGTATTAAACTTTCCGATCGGATAATCAAATACCCAAGATTTCCTAAATAGCTCAACACTTGAGCGAAGTTCAAATAATCCCAGAATATGTCACAGTACTGATGGTTCAGCCGTAGAAGGGTCAAGCCAACGCCTCACATGTGGCATGTTATACTGCCCCAAACCCTAAGGTTTAGAGGCGGTTCAGATGGTCACATAATTGAGTTAAGGTTTGTGTTCTTCTAGAGGGACCACCGCGTTACTTGTACGTTTTTCCGAAAGATTTAAACCCAAGAAAAATTCAACACTTGAAAGTTTTTCATGCCGGGAAAAAATGAGTTAATGATATCCGTTCGAACATTTTAACAGTTTCTAAATATCCGGAAAACATAACGAAATTAAATTTTCCGATCGAATCAACGAATACAAAATAATCCCCAGAACACTCAACACTCGAGTCAGATTAAAAATACCCAGAAATATGAACAAGCAGCTACGGTCATTACTGTGCCAAAAGAAAAGTCAAACCCAACTGTACGGCCGCGGATCCACGGCACAAGCAAGGTATTGCCGCGGTTCCGCGGCGGTCCGTACAGTTTACCTCGTCGTTTTTCACAGTAATACATACAATTCCCTGCTGAATTTTTAGGTATTTTTAATACAGAATAAATCACATTTTTAAAAATTGTCCAGAGAGGGGGTCAAAATCGGTGTTTCGGGGTTCGATCGGAGTTTTAACTTTGTATACACGTCGCCTAATGCTCTAGTTAGGCTCTGATACCACTGTAGGGATCCTAGACACTCTTACAAGGGCTGATAAGGCATCAACTATGCCCGAATAAAATTTTAGACGTGCCGAACAACCCAAAGCCGGGATCTTTGCTAGATTATTAGGGTTTAACATGCAAGTAAACATCTTTACAACTAAGTGTGAGGGATTACAACCTTTGTAGTCCACTCCTTCGCTTCATAAGCTCCGAGTAGAAGTCCCTTCACCGCGATCCACGATCTCCCGGACTCAAGAGAGGCTCCACGACTCGAATGATCCATGCTAGCTTGTAGTGTTCCTTTTCTCCGATGATCTATGTCGAAGTTGCTATAACTCAAGCTCTCTCACTCTAATGAGGTGAACACCCTAATCTAATTGGCTAGATTAGATGAGGATGATGGATTAGTATTTATGCTTTCTTTTTATATCAAATTCTCACATGAAATCATCACAAAAGGAAAACCTAGTAAGCTTTCTCAAAGCTCAAGGTTGAAGATGAAGATGAAAAATGAGTTAATCCTTTTGTGATGAATAATGAAAAGAATATATGAATAATAATGCAACCATGGTCAAGGATGACAAGGATAACTCTTGTAGAGAATTAACTAAGGCTAGGGTTTGGTTGGGTTAAACAACGAGTCATAAGAAAATATCAACCATAATATCTTCTTCATGACAAAAGAAAAGCTTCTAAAAGGTGCAAGAAAGAACTAATCCAAATCAAACCCTAACCTTGTTTAATCTCCACTAAACAAGTTGCATTAGTAATCATATCATGTTACATTAATATATATCACATATATATTATATATTTGTAACAAAAGAAAATAATACAATTAACATATAGCGCATATATATCAATGTATTACCCGGTGAGAAAATGAAATAATAAAGCGAGCCAATATTAGATAATGTAATACAATATATCATATATATTATTATACATTAAATTATTGAATCAACACTTGATCCGACAATCCGGCTATATCGAATATAACCGACTAATATATCATGTACCGATTCATCGAATCAACACTTGATCCAATGACCCGGCTCATATCTAAATACCGCGAGAATATAATACGGTATCTCATATCGCATTATCCTCGGTCCTGCACATATCACATATGTGCTTCTACTCCGTTTTGCCTGAGTCAAGAAACCTCTGTGTAGGACTCTAAAGAATCGTCAATACGCCGGTAGCATGTGATGATCATATCAAACACCCATAAGCTGCAAGCGGTCAGCTAAACGTAACAGCCACCCAGGTATTGAGCGATCAAAAGATCAACAAGCTAGCCTGTACGTTCTCCTGTGAATCTAATTAGTAACACTCTCGTACAGTCCGGTCTCTTCGTCTGATATGTCGCATATCAAGTCTAGGGGAGGTATACGTCAGACCCCAGTAACCTATAAGTCGTGTCGATGTGAGGCTCATAACGGGTCGAGAAACTACTGGTAATACTTACCAATAAATCTCTATATCAGCCCTGGCCAGGGACTTCCAGTTATAGCCAATCGAACACAGCACAACATCAACTCCCAATACCGGGAGAGACGAATCCCCTCCTATCGCTCATTGCCTCCATGTGATTCGGGACTGCACCCAAAAGCCACCGTTTTGCACGCCCTCTTGGACATGGTAAGGTGGAAATCAAAGCACAGTGGGAATCACATAAGACTCTATAACGATCTCGGGTCTATAGACTACCCTATACCAGTGTCACCGGAGAACTGCCATCTGACGTGTGGTATATCACCATCTGGGAGTTCTCGGCGAGTTCGTCCAGTGTACCCAGTCTCTACTGAGCACCCGTACACCATCCTTGATGTCAAACACCGATGGATATGGGATCATCCATCGCCCATCATATGGGTCAAGATGCGTATACGCTAGTCTACTCTGGTGTATCGATGCCCTGTCTCGATATATCCTCGACTAGGAACAGTTATAGGATGTACTCATTGACTACCGTGGCCCCACTAGTATGATCTCATCATAGTCCCAGTAGTCGAGTACAGATCCTAAGGGTTTTATCAACATGTGAGAGTAAGACAGTGAACCAATACAAGTCAACATGTTAAGATAAAGTGAAACCAAATAGCATACTATCATGACGAGCAAGAAAGTCCTCTCTATATATATCCAAACATCCATTATAATATACATCATATGTACAATAATGGCCTCTAAGGCATATACATATCTAACAGGAAGGTTTATATCCTCCCTTTCTCCGGAGTCAAGATAGCGATTGCGCATCTAGTATGAGTCGAACGATAGCCAAGTGTAGGAAGGTCGGTATCCTCCCTTTCCCCGGAGTCGAGGTGGCGATCGCACATCGAGTATGAATCGAACGATAGCCAAGTGTAGGAAGGTTGGTATCCTCTCTTTCCTCAGAGTCGAGGTGGCGATCGCGCATCGGGTATGAATCGAACGATAGCCAAGTTTGAATAGGTCGGCGTCACTCGATTATACCTGGTCGCTTCGCGATAAGGGCTTTGGATCCACAACATCTATTGGGCAGGAAGCTACCCGCAGCGGATGGGTCGAGCATAAATCTACTCGGTGGCCTCGTGAGGAGGGCTTTAGATCCACTTCTTCGTAGGGCAGGAATCTACCCATTGTGGATGAGCCGAGCAGGAATCTGCTCAGCGGCCTCGTGAGAAGGGCTTTGCATCCACAGCGTTGTTGGGCAGGAAGCTACCCGCTATGGATGGACCAAGTAGGAATCTACTTGGTGGCCTCGCGATGAGGGCTTTGGATCCACAGCGTTGTTGGGCAGGAAGCTACCCGATGTGGATGGACCGAGCAAGAATCTGCTTGGCGGCCTAGTGAGGAGGGCTTTGGATCCATATCATTATTGGGCAGGAAGCTACCTGCTGTGGATGGACCGAGCAGGAATCTACTCGGTAGCCTCGCGATGAGGGCTTTGGATCCACAGCGTTGTTGGGCAGGAAGCTACCCGCTGTGGATGGACCGAGCAGGAATCTACTCGGTGGCCTCATGAGGAGGGCTTTATTATCTCGCTAGTATCTCCTTAGGGCGTCGTTCAACTTTCCGTGACCCATATAGGCAGGAATGGCGATCGTCGCGGATGACACGTGGCAACACCATATCGGGAAAGTGCGATATTCCATGATTTGCGTTGTTGTGCGAGTAAATCTCGGTCGTTGGAAGATTTTGGTTAAGGCTATAAATACCAAAGGCATATTGGTTTCTTTCCTGTCTTGCATTCCCTGAAGATGACCTGCCGCGTGTATACCATCAGGGAGATCATTTCTTATGACGATGTATACTTTTATAACCTCGATCGTTCCGAGGAGACGTACGAGGCGGTGATAGGCCGCTTAGAGGGCCACTGTGGGCGCTTGCTTCCCCGGAGATCTCCTCTCCTTCAGGTGCTAATTTATGCGATATGGAGGACTTCCCTGGGTCTGTACAATACCCTATCTCCGCAGTTGATGGACGATGCGTTCGACAAAATGCACACTGTCCACGAGCTAGGTCTGATCTCAAAGAGTAGGCGGGATCGCTCAGTGGACCACCTTCTTGAGAGTTTCCAGCAAAGGTTGGTCGTCGCATCTTACTCGACGGACGGGGATCCCAGGAAGTCCGTGGCTTCTAAGGTCCGCGAGTACCGTCGGAGGGAGCGGGTCAAGGCTACTTGGGCTCGGCTGGAGGAGCTTTCTTCGGTGTATCACCGACAATATTTCCTTAATTCTCGCCCTTCTTTGTTGTACTTGTTGTAAGGCTGAGGAGCCCATAATAACTCTTAATAAATAAATTTCTCTTTTGTTGAGCTGCATTGTCTCTTTTTACCCCCTCGATACATTTTATACATTTTCTTAAAAAACCTTGGAGTCTCGAAACCGAGAAAAGAAACAAATGGCTGGAGCCCCATGGCGGTGTAAAAGGTCTCTTCTGTGAGAGGACCTAGCTCAAGCGACTTAATTAAATGCCAATAGGAATTACATTATTTCAAAAGAGGGCACATGTTTATTTATACAACTTAAGTTTTTCGGCGTTATAAGGCAGAAGAAAATTACGCCCCCCGGCGTCCTGCAGGCGGTAAGCTCCACCGGGCAATACTTCTGTTACGAGAAATGGTTCGTCCCACTTCGGGGAGAACTTATGTAGTCTCCCTTGGTTTACGAACTCGTTTCTTCGTAAGACCAGATCTCCCGTCTTGAAGGCCCGATATTTAACTCGGGCATTATAGTAGCGAGTGGTTTGCTGCTGATAGGCGGCCGCTCTGATTTGCGCTTGATCCCGCTTTTCCAATAGGACGTCCAAGTTGCTTCAGAGCGCCGAGGTGTTAGCTTCATCGTTGAAGTGTTCGACCCTATAACTGGGCAGTCCAATCTCCATGGGGACCATCGCCTCGGTACCGTATCAGAGGCTGGATAAAGTTTCTCCCGTGGGTGTTTTCTTCGATTTCTGCAATGCCCATAGCACTCATGGCAATTCCTCGACCCAGCCGCCTTGCCTTCCTTCCAAAAGGGCTCTGAGACCGCGGATGATGACTCGGTTCGCTACCTCGGCCTGCCCGTTGCATTGAGGATGTGCGACCGCGGCAAACTTCATCAATATGTGGTAGTCGCTGCAAAACTATTTGACTTTATCGTTTTCGAAGTTGGTCCCATGGTCGGTAACTATGCACCTCGGGATCCCAATTAAAGAAATTATGTTGTTCTGCAGGAACTTTATCATAGAGGTGGCGTCCGGTTTCCTGATGGGCACGACCTCTATCCATTTCGTGAAGTAGTCCACAACGACAAGGATATATCTGTGCCCGCCGGTGCCGGTGGGGAGTTGGCTCACCATATCCATCCCCCATTGTGCAAACGGCTAAGGGGAACTGGATGGAGTTAATTCAGTGGTGGGGAAACGAGGTATGCTGCCGGAGAGTTGGCAGTTCCTACATCTTCTGACCAGCTTCTCGGCATCCTGGTGTATTCTCGGCCAATAGTACCTTTGCAATAGTTCCTTTTGGACCAGGGTTCGGTCCCCTTGGCGTGTTCCCCCGACCCCTTCATGTATTTCTCGCAGAACATAGTCAGCCTCATGGGGGTCGATGCACCGAAGCAGAGGCTGAGTGTATAATTTCATGTACAGATTTCCGTTGCTCCAGACGAAATGGCGTGCTTTGGCCCGAAGACGGCGAGCTTCTCCTCGGTCTTCAGGAAGTACACCATCCTTTAGGAACTCCACGAGGGTCTTTCTCCAATCCCGGCCTTCTTCCTAAGTTGTGTAGATCTGGAGTGTTACCTCTCCGTCTTCCACGCTGGGCCGTGGCAAGACTTCGAAGAGGATATTTCTTTTATGGTTGGTCGAATAGGAAGAAGCGAGCTTGCTTAAGGCATCGGCTTAGGTGTTCAAGTTCCTGAGAATCTGCTCCACTTGGATATCGTCGATGCCTTTTTACATCGGCCAAGTATTTTATCATGAGTGGCTCCCGGGCTTCGTAACGCCCGGTTACTTGGCCGACGACCAATGCGGAGTCGCTGCGAACTCTGATGGTCTTCAGCCCTACCCCGGAGGCGATTCGTAGTCCTGCTAACAAAGCCTCGTATTCCGCGGTGTTGTTCGACGCTCTGAACCCGAGCTTTAAAGAGTATTCCATTTTCGCTTCGTCTGGGCCACGGATGATCAGGCCAGCCCCGCTCCCCTCATCGGTAGAGGATCCGTCCACATAGAGCACCCAGTCCGGGATGTGGTCGGGTAGCTCTTTGACTGAGGGACGTGGTTCGGGGCCCCGCGTTGTTGTTCCTTCTTTAACGGGAATAGTGCATTCGACAACGAAATCTGCTAAGACCTATACTTTGATGGCTTGTCTGGGACGGTATTTGATATCGAATCAGGACAATTCCCACCTCCATTTCTCCATACGACCTGACGACTCGGGGGAGGCGAGAATAGACCCTAAAGGTCGCTCGGTGAGGACGATGATTGTGTGCGCTTAGAAATAGTGTCGAAGTTTTCTGGAGGCGACGACAAGTGCCAGGACTATTTTCTCTATGACCGGGTATCTTGTTTCTGCATCCTTAAAAACATGGTTCGCGTAGTAGACCGACGTCTGTATGCCTTCACATTCTCTGACAAGCACCGAGCCTGCAGCTTGGTCAGAGACGGCTAGATATAATAATCTCGTCGCTCACGACCGGTCGGGTGAGTAATAGGAGAGTCGCTAGGTGCGCCTTGAGTTGTTCGAAAGCGTTCTGGCATTCCTCAGACCATTCGAACTAAGGAATTTTCCTTAGGGCCTTGAAGAACGAGAGACACTTCTCTCTGGATCTGGACATAAAGTGACTCAGGGCACCCACCTTCCCTGTGAGGCGCATGATGTCGACATTGCTCCTGGGCGTTGCCATGTTGAGGATGGCGCTGATCTTTTCTGGGTTTGCTTCGATTCCTCGGTGGGTAACTATGAACCCGAGGAACTTCCCACTGGTGACTCTGAACACACACTTAGATGGGTTCAGCTTCATTTTGTACTTGCGCAGGACGTCGAATGTCTCGTCGAGGTCTTTAGTGTGCCCGGCTGAGGAGACGGATTTTACAAGCATGTCGTCGATGTAGACTTCCATATTTCTCCCAATCTGTGGTTTGAATAGTTTGTTGACCAGGCGTTGATACGTTGCCTCGGCATTCTTGAGTCCGAAGGGCATTACTTTGTAGCAGTATACCCCCTGATCCGTGGTGAAGGCGGTAAGTTCTTCGTCGACCGGGTTCATCCGGATCTGATTGTAACCGGAGAAAGCGTCCATAAAGCTCAGTAGTTCGTGGCCGGCCGAACTGTCCACTAGCCGGTCTATCTGGGAAAGTGGATAGTTGTCTTTGGGGAAAGCTTTGTGCAAGTCCATGAAATCGACGCATATGCATCATTTCCCATTTTCCTTCTTGACCATGACCACGTTCGCCAGTCAATCTGAGTAAGTCCAGGTTCCTGATGAAGTTGGCTGCGAGCAATCGATCCACCTCGTCTTCTATCGCCTTTTGTTTAACCGGCGCAAACCTTCTCTTCTTTTGTTGGACGGGTCGGGCTTTCGGGTCTACCCCGAGCTTATGGGAGATCACTTTGGGATCGATCCGGGGCATGCCCGCTGGTGTCCAAGCGAATACGTCCGAATTATCTCGGAGGAAACGGATCAAGTCTTCACGGTGGTCCTCTGTGAGAAGAGAGCCGATATGGACTGTCCGGCCATCAACTCCTTCTATGAGGGGGACTTTTGTTACTGCTTCCACCGGGGCGCCTCGAATTTCCCTTTAGTCATCACGTGTATCTAAGGACCCCTGGAAATCATCCGCGTCCTCAAAATCGTCGCTCTGCTCTCCGACGGGGGACGTCAAGGCGAGGAAAATCTTGGCGGTTTGTTGGTTCCCGTAGGCCCGGCCTATCCCCCTTGATCCAAAGGGAATTTGATCGCCAAGTGATAAGTCGAAATTTGAGCCCGGAGGGTGTTAAAGATAAGGCGTCCCAGGAGAATGTTATAGGATGAAAGGACCTTAGCGACGAGGAAGTTCACCGGTATGGTTCTCGTATTGTCCGTTTCCCCAATGTTGAGAAGGAGGGTGACTAACCCCTCGGCCGAGACAGAGTGGTTTGTGAACCCAGAGAGGATGTGGGAGGTCGGACGAAGGTCGGATGATCCTAGCCCCATACGGTGGAAACAGTCATGGAACGGGATATCCGCCGAGCTCTCTGAATCGACCAAAATTCTCAGGACCTTGTAATGGTGGACACGGGCCGTTATCACGAGAGGGTCATTGTGAGGAAGTGATATGCCGTGGAGGTCTTCATCGGTGAAGATGATTGGTTCGTCCTTCCTGCACCTCTTACGGGGCGGATCGCTTACACCTTCGACTACTAGGAGGCGGTGGTTCTTCCTGTTTTCTCGAGCTTGATCCGAGATAACGACCATGATCTGCCCAATCGTTAATTCTCCGGGAGGATTTTGGTTCTTTTGCTCCTGCTCCGCCTGCCGCTTGTCCCATAAGTATTTCTCCAGGCGGCCGGAGCGGATCAACTCCTCGATGTAGTTACAGAGTTGTTTGCAGTTCTCAGTCGGGTGACCCTGCGACATGTGGAAGGCGCAGTACGGGCCGTAGAGATGATTGTCTGCTCTTTGGGTAACTGGCGGGAGCTTAAAGAACCTCTCGTCCTTAGCTTCCTCTAGCAGCTCGGTCTGGGAAATGTTTAGAGGAGTGTACTTCTAGAACCTTGGGGAGTAAGGTTTCGAATGGTCGACTTTCTTTTTCTCCTCCCTTTCCCTTTTCTTTCGGTCCGTTTGGTCAGATCGGGGTAGATTTGAGTTCACCTCCGACTCAAGTTGGATCTCTCGCTCGGTCCAGGCTTTCACTTCGGCCATGGTCTTAGGTTGCGCTAATGTAAAAGAGCGGAGCCACTCTTTGTGCCTAAGACCCGACCTCAGTGCGGTGATAACTGTTTCATCGCAGTGCTCGGAAACCTAAAGGAGGGCATTATAGAAGCGAGTGACATACCCTTTGAAGGATTCTATGTCTCCGCTCTTGATAGTGAACTGGTAGTCGACCGTCCTTTTCTGCCGTCGGTTTCCGACGAAATGATCGAGGAACTGGGTAGCCAACTCGTCGAAGGTCAAGATGGAGCACGGCGCGAGCCCTCGGAACCAATCCCGGCCAGCCCGAATTAGGGTAGTGGGGAAAGCTCGGCATTGAGCCGCGTCTGAGTTATCTTGGAAGCTCATGCTTGCTGTTTCCCCCAATCAGAGCAAAGCTCTGTTTTGAATTTCAAAATTCAAAAATTGAAGCAACGCTTCAGATTCGGCGTGCTGCGCGCCACGTGTCAAAAGCAGACACGCCAGCGCCAGGTGCGCTGCACCCTAGGCAGCGCACCCCATCAGAGCAAAGCTCTGTTTCAAAATTCGAAATTTAAAAAGTTGAAGCAATGCTTCAGATTCGGCGCTCTACGCTGCATGCCACGTGTCAGACACAGGTGCGCTACCACGGTTGCGCTGCGCTCTGCGTTGCGCGCCACGTGTCAGACACAGTTGCGCTAGCGCGGTTGCGCTAGCGCAATTGTGCTGCGAATGTAGGTACGCTAGCGCAAAGTGCGCCAGCGCTGGAATTAAAATTCCCCCACCATCAGATCTAAAGATCTACTAATAATAAATTATTAATTAATCAGAACTAAAGTTCTGTTATGGAAAGATCTTTCCAATCTTATTAAAATAAGAATATTATTTTCTGTAAAACAGAAGCCTTAGGATCAAAGATCCAACGGTGGGAAATATTCCCAAATCAATCAGAGAAAGATCTCTCAAAACTGATTTAACAAATCAATTGGCCCTATATAAAGTCCCCTAGACTTCAAGTCTCAGAACAAAAAAACGAGAGAGAAAAAACCCTCTGCAAAAGAAGAGCAAGCTCTTAGAAAAAAAGGAGATTTTTCATCATCTTCAAGGTAAAGAACTATGTTCTTGAAATAACAGAGATGAAACCATCTCGTAAAAAGAAGAACCATCTTCTAAAAGGATCATAGATCTGAAAAAAGACCAAGGTCTTTAATAAAAAGAAAAAGATCAAAAGATCTAATCATAAAATAATAAAAGAAGTATTTTTACTTCATTCATAGATCTTTGATCTATAAAGGCAGAGCCCTTTTATAAAAAAAAAGAACTTTTGTTCTTGGATCTTGAGGCAAAGCCACCTTTAAGAAGAACATAAAATTTGTTCTTTGATCTTGAAATTGATCAAATGCGCTTTGAGCTATTGAAAAGTGTCTTGCACTTATGAATTGCGCCTTTGCGCTTCTTGGATTAGCGCGCAGCACCAGAACACGCCACGTGTCAAACAAAGACACAACCTGCGCTTTGCGCTTTTAAAATAGAGCACTGTGCTCATGGGCTGGCGCTCAGCGCCAAGCACGCCACGTATCACTCACTGGTGCGCCAACAGACTAGCGCAATGCGCTCATAAATTAAAAGCGCAATGCGCTAATAAACTAGCGCTTAGCGCTAAGCGTGACACGTGTCCCCTTCATGTGCACTACCCGACAGAAGCGCAATGCGCTCTTTGACTGGCGCAACGCGCCTGGCGCGCCACGTGGCGCACTTTCAGAACAAGTTTTATTTCTGATGAATGCTATGCATTCAATATAAGACAAAAATGTCAGAGCCCAATGCCTAGCATTATTGAAAGGGCTGAGCCCAAATAAAGGCTTAATAACCAGAACAAAAATAAAATGTTAAAACATTTTAATTGGACTTAGCCCAATTTTGGCCATAAGTCCTCAACTTATCTTGAGCTGAGCACATTTGCTCACAAATATTCGACAGATCTTAGTCCCAATCTGGGCTACAGATCTTTCAAACAATTCACACTGGTGCGAGGGTACATCTCGTTACTTCTCTGATATCTGTCGTTGTAATCCTTCAATGTCGTCAGAGAGGTGACGGGTCCCAACAACCACATATTACTACGGACTGTGGGGTCCTTAAACTCATGGACTATGATGTCCTTAATCTCGACCGTGATATCTTAAAACTAACAACGGACTGTGGGGTCCTTAAACTCATGGACTATGATGTCCTTAACCTCGACCGTGATGTCTTTAAACTAACATCGGACTATGGGGTCCTTAAACCCACGGACTATGATGCCCTTAATCTCGACCGTGATGTCTTAAAACTAACATTGGACTGTGGGGTCCTTAAACTCATGGACTATGACGTCCTTAACCTCGACCGTAATATCTTAAAACTAACATCGGACTGTGAGGTCCTTAAACTCATGGACTATGATGTCCTTAACCTTGACCGTGATGTCTTAAAACTAACATTGGACTGTGGGGTCCTTAAATCCACGGACAATGATATCCTTAACCTCGACCGTGATGTCTTAAAACTAAAAATGGACCGTAATGTTCTTAAACTAATTATCGACCGCAATGTCACTAAATTAAACAACAAAGCCCAATTGCTCTCTTGTCGGATCTAAACGATCCTGTTAAGTTGATCTTAGTCTAAAATTAGACTAACGTATCCTTAACAAACGTTTAAGTTGATCTTAATCTCAAATGAGGCTAACGTATCCTTAAACCCAACTCCCAAACCCAAATCTAAGAAAGATACGGATTTGGACTAGTCCACACCCTACGGGCGACAACATAACTTAGTCTCCATATACAATCCACGGACAACCACAAACAGAACAAACACCCACGAAACGAAGTGACTATCTGAAGAAGGAGAAAGTTGTTACCGCGATGCGGTAGCGTAATTAACTGCAGGGGCTTGCGCCTACAGGGAAGAGCATCCCCATAATCAAAAACCCCTTAGATGAGGGGGAATCTGACGAAGTTTGCTATATCGGCTGCATCCGTTTAAACCTTCGATACATGGTGCCATAAATCAACTTGGCATCTTCGGAGAGGTGGACGGATAGCACCAATTAGCATCTGCCCTGAATTTCAGGCAAGACGGACCTACGTGGTTACGTCTCTGTGTTCGGAGGGGAACAGATTCTAGCACGCCTGGTGGGACCTTTTCCTCTTTCCACTCCACACTTCGTGTGTCGTGTTCGTGAACCAATCGCGGTTTGCTGATGGTTGCCCTTGGGTTCGAGATACTAAGATTTGGCATTTTTCTTGGTGCAGAAAGCGAAAGATCAATGGCGTTCACTTGTGCAAAATGTTCCAGCTGCAACTGGAACGTACGCTCCGCCTCATCCGGAGGCATAGCCTACGGGCCTCAAGCGGCTTCGCTGTTCATAATGCCGGTGGACTAGGTAAATTAGGCCACCATCGGGTTGTTTTTCGGGACCATGCTCCCACTAACGAGCTTCACCGTTCCTGTGCCAACGCCAGAAGCTCCCAAGAAGTCGGTCTTTGATCGGCTTACAACTACTGCGGCCCCCTTCAACGGGTCGCCCAGCTCCAGGACCTCGGTCTTCTCCAGATTGGGCCGAAGTTCCTGTGGGCCCACAATGAAGCCTGCAATCCCAGAGAAGGTTATTCCGAAGAGAGTAACCAACCCTGCTCCTAAAGTCGTCAAGGCGGCTTCTCCTGCCAAAGGGTCGGTCTTTACAAGACTGACTGTCCCAACTCCCACTCCTGCTCCTGCTACTCAAAAGACATCAGTCTTTAACAGGATGACACTAGCAACAGCCCCTCACCTGAACAGGGGGCAAGACGAAGCCATCCCCATCACCGAGCCAACTCCATCAGCTCGACACGCTCGACATCGCTACTGGCGCCGGGTAAGGAAGGCCAGGGGCAACTCCCCCTCTGGGCTAACTCCACCAGCCCCAACGGCAGAAATTAATGCTGCTGTTCCAACCGGGAATAGGTTCGAGCTGCTGAATAAGGTGCGTAGGAATTCTCCTACCGCCGTACTGAAAAAATCTCCTCCTCCGGTGGAGAATGTTGCGGAAGCAAAGCCAGAACAGTCCTCTTAGCGGCTGTCCTCTAAAATCTACAAGGTCTGGCGACAAGTCCGCGAGTCGATGGTGGATCAAGACTATCCTCGCCGACAGAAGAAGCCGAAGGTTCAACAAGAAGAAAGCCGTCCTGTTAAGCCACAAAAGGCGGTGGGTACTTGGGTGCCCACTGCGACGGCCCCCTCAACTTTGACCGCTCATAAGAAGAAGAGGCCGGAGAAGATCCCCATGCTTGCGACAAGTGTCAAAGGCACTGAGCCCAAATGCCCTAAATCTGGGGGCATAACGGTCCATACTATTTACATGGCATCCGGGAAGGAGGATAGCCATGCTTCTACGGGCTACCGACCACTCACCTGATCCATCACAAGAGCTCAGGAACAGCAACAGCAGAAGCTTCAGGAGATGCTGATTGCCATGGCCGCACTCACCGGGCCCAAAGAAAGCCCGGAGGCATCATCGGAGCAGCGTTATGAACAAGAAACCGATGTTGACTTCCTTCGCAGAATCCTTGAAAAGAAGGACAAAGAAGCCGCAGAGCAAGCGGCTTACATAAAGCGAATGACACTTCTCTTCCAAAACATGGTCGGGATGATGATACAGCCGGATCCTCCAGCCGAAGACCCTCCGATCATTATTGAAGATGACAGAGGAGAAACATCGAATCCTCTGCCGGCTCTGTTAACAGCCAAAGAGGAAACAATCTCTAAAGCTGCCCTGGATGACTATATTTCTCAGCAAATAAGAGTTCACCAGGCAAATGAGGTGGCTGGTCTAGTCGTGAAAACTGGGTGACCATACCCAGGCTGTTATGATCAGATAAAGTACCCGCCGGGCTATACGATCCCTAAATTCCATGTATATAAGGGGAAAGGCAATCCCCACCAGCACGTCGCCCAGTTCAGAGCTCTGCGCGGCAACACCGGGGGCGATGATAAGCTTTTGCTCCGTCAATTCGTCGGCAGCTTGTCGGAAATGGCGTTTGAGTGGTACTCCGAACTTCCAAACGACTCCGTCAAAACTTTCGCAGAGATGGAGTTGTTATTCACTCAGCGATTCGCGAGTGCTAGTGAATGCACTCCAATAATGGCATTGATCAATGCAAGGGTGAAGCCGGACGAAACTTGGGTTCAATACGCAATCCGATGGCGGAATCTATGGTCGAAGTGCGAGCAGCGCATCGAAGAAGCACCAGCAGTGGGCATGTTCATGGGTGTTAGGTCCACGTTACCCGTCTCGGTCCTTTCGGGGTTGCGGAAACGGTAAAAATCAAATTTTTCATGAAAGGGTAACATGGACTTGAAAACCCGGATCTTTGCTAAACTACACACTAGCAACTACTATGATCTTTACCTACTCGGTTAGGGGTTATACCTTAACTTGAACTCCTTCTCTTCTTCTCCTTGGAGTGGGTTGGATGGTTCTCCTCGTCGCCTTCTCTTGCTGAAGATGGATCCACCCGAGGGCCTCTACCTTGAGCTTCTTCCTTGAACTTGAGGTAACTAAAGTATCTGGCTTGCTAGACCTTCAACCTTAGGATGAGTAAAGATGAGTTTTGGTGTTTTATCTTCAAGGCAAAATGGTTCTCAACACATGAGGGTTTTTGCCTTGAGCTAGAGGAAGAGGGAGAGCAAAAGAGGAGAGAGAATGAGAATGAGAGAATGATATGAAAATAACAACCATATCACATATATGTGAATTAATAATTAACAATATTAATCAAAATGAAAAAGGTGATGGTTGGTTTGATATGACCATTATCATTTCACATTTAATGTGTTTTGCAAAGATCAAAAAGCATCTTTGCTTAAAATGATGATGGTCAAATTTTCAACCTTGGTCAACAAGTCAACCTTGGTCAAAATGTCAACAACCCTAACCATAACTCAATTTCCTTTTAATTAACATTATTAATCATAATTCACATGTTCATTAGGGTTTGGAAAATGACAACCGTCATCAACCCTAATGAGCATCCTCTGCCTCTTCCTCAGTCAACTGTGCATACACACCCGCATCCATGTTCCGAGGAACATGAATACAATGAGATAAAACCAATCCCAAAACATTATGCTAGGATCTGGCTTAAACCAAAGCCCGCTAGCAATAACTGTCCGGACACCAAACGTGCACAAGTGCACGGATATGAACGAACCCCGTCGCAAAACCATGCGACCTCTACTCTGTTTTTCCCAAAGGCGAATAACCCTCTGTGTGGGACTCTAAACACTCGACACTACGCTGGCAGTGGGTTTAACCACAGACCGCAAGCGGCACTAGCTGTACGTAACGGTCCCCAGGTAGATGCCGATAAGAAGACTGATGAGGTGAACCCATCCGAACTCCTACTGAGCCTGTATGTGACAATCTCCGTACAGTCCGGTCAGTTCGTCTGAGAATATCGTATGGCGGGCCTAGGGGGTAGTAAACGTCAGTCCCCTAATAGCGGTACAAGTCGTATCGGAGTGTAGCCCAGAACACTCTGAGATAACACTGGAAACCCACCAGTATATCTCGCTTGCCCTGGCCAGGGACGACTATGTGTAATGGCTCTCCTAGACACAACGCGATATCAACTCCCAATATCGGGAGAGATGAATCCTGTCTAACCGTCACTGCCTCCAAGTGCTTCGGGACTGCACCCAACTACTGCCTGTTTGCACGACTCAGTAGAGCCGTGGTAGGGTAGTAATCAAAGAACAGTGGGAACACACTCGAGGCGAAGTGACAGTGTCAAGTCAGCGGACTAAGCTGTACTCATGTCACCTGGGAACTGTTAACTGACGATAGGTATAATACCAACCAACAGTTCCCGACGAGTCCTGTCCAGTGTACTCGTAACCTAACGAGCACCTGCATACTATCTCCAGTACGACGCACTGATGGCTATGGGACGGACCATCTCCCCTGCTCGGAAGAGAAGCGTATGCACCAGTCTACTCTGGAGTATCGATGCCCTGTCTCGATAATCCTATGACTAGGGACCAGAATAAGGATGTGCTTATAGACTACCCAGCCCTCACTAGTGTGATCACCATCATAACGCCGGTAGTCAAGTAAAGATCCTAAGGGCTCCATCAATATGTTTTAGCGATATGTTAAAAGAAACATATACACATATTAATATAGAAACAAACCAAGTAGCATACTACTATATCGAGCAAGACTGTCGTAAAACCGTATATATATATCCCAAGCCTCCATAATGTATTATACAAACCAGTACTATACAATAATGGCCTCTAGGGCATACATATCTAACAATCTCCCACTTGCACTAAAGGCCAGTAATTGGTGTACCGCATACCCAACGTCTGCACTAGGGCCAGCTGCTGGCGTACCGCAAACCCAATAGCTCAAAAAGTCATTCGAACTGTGTTTGAGGGAAGGCCTTTGTGAATGGATCTGCCGTGTTGTCTTTTGTGTCCACTCTCCGTACCTCGATCTCTTGGCGATCAATGATCTCCCTGATAAGGTGATACCGCCTTAAAATGTGTCTGGATTTCTGATGGGACCTTGGTTCCTTCGCTAAAGTTATGGCCCTATTGTTATCGCAATACAAAGGTATTGGGTCAACAATGGACGGAACCACCTGAAGATCACTAATGAACTTTTTCATCCAGACCGCCTCTTTTACGGCATCGCTTGCAGCAATGTATTCAGCCTCTATCGTCGAGTCTGCGACGGTATCCTGTTTGGAACTCCTCCAACATACCGCCCCTCCGTTGAGGGTAAACATAAAACCCGAGACAGATTTGTTGTCATCTTTGTCACTCTGGAATCTTGAATCGGTAAAGGACTCGACCCTGAGGTCTCCATTACCGTAAACCAGGAACATCTCCTTAGTCCTTCTTAGGTACTTGAGAATGTTCTTCACTGCCGTCCAGTGGTCCTCACCTGGGTCTGACTGATACCGGCTCACTACGCTCAGCGCGTAAGCTACATCTGGTCTTGTACATAGCATCGCATACATTATAGATCCTACCGCCGAAGCGTAGGGTATAGTGCTCATGCGAACCCTCTCCTCGTCAGTCTTAGGAGACATCTTCTTGGAGAGGGTAATTCCGTGCAATGAGGGTATGTTACCGCGCTTGGAATCCTCCATACTAAATCTCTTTAGTACGGTCTCTATGTACCTGGACCGCGAAAGTCCCAGTAGTCTCTTGGATCTATCTCTGTAGATCTTGATCCCCAGAATGTACGAGGCATCACCCAGGTCCTCCATGGAGAACCGTTGTGACAAAAATAGCTTGACCGATTGTAGCATAGGAATGTCATTTCCTATCAAAAGAATGTCGTCCACGTACAAGACTAGGAACACGACAGTTCGTCCTACAATCTTCTTATAGACACAAGGTTCATCTTCGTTCTTGATGAAAATTCCTTGATTGCCTCATCAAAACAGATGTTCTAGCTTCGCGATGCCTGCTTTAATCCATAAATGGATTTAAGCAACTTGCACACCTTCCCGCTGCTCCCACTGTCTACGAAACCTTCTGGCTAATCCATGTAAACGCACTCTTCCAAACAGCCGTTTAGAAAAGCCGTTTTAACGTCCATCTGCCAGATTTCATAGTCATGGAAGGCAGCAATGGCAAGTAGGATCCGTATGGATTTAAGCATAGCCACCGGAGAAAAAGTTTCGTCATAGTCCACACAAGGTCTTTGATGAAAACCTTTTGCAACGAGTCTAGCCTTATAGGTTTCCACCTGCCCATCTACACCAAGTTTCCTTTTGTAGATCCATTTGCATCCAACGGGTTTTACCCCAGGTGGAGCAATATCCAAGGTCCACACTTTATTGGCGTACATGGACTCCATTTCGGATTGCATTGCTTCCAGCCACTTATCAGAGTCCCTACTGATAATGGCTTTCCTGAAACTGGTAGGGTCATCTTCTTCCAAGATGCAATCCTCTCGATCTCCGTCTAAGAGAAAACCGTAGTATCTCTCGGGCGGATGAGAAATCCTACCAGATCTGCGGAGTGGCTGAGGATCGTTTGGGGCTATTGAATTTTCTGGTTCTATCAAATCCTCAGTTTGAGTTTGTAGTTCAGATATTTCATCCAGTTCTACCGTGCTCCCACTTATTTCTTTTGCAAGAAATTGCTACTCCAAAAAAGTGGCGTGCTGAGCAACAAACACCTTCTATTCCTCGGTGTGGTAGAACAGATATCCATTCGAATGCCTGGGATATCCTACAAACTTACATAAAACTGACCGTGCCTCAAGTTTGTCCGGATTCTTCTTTTTCACATATACTGGACAACCCCATATCTTAACCCGTTTAAGACATGGTTTTCTACCACTCCATATTTCATATGGAGTCTTAGGCACAGATTTAGATGAAACCTGATTCAGTAAGTATGCTGCTGTTTCTAGCGCAAGTCCCCAGAATGAAAGAGGTAACTCAGCATTACTCATCATGGAGCGAACCATATCCAATAGGGTGCGATTCCTCTTCTCCGATATACCGTTGTGCTGTGGTGTATAAGGAGGAGTAAGCTGAGAGAGAATACCATTCTCTTTTAAGTAATCTAGGAATTCCGTGCTTAAGTACTCCCCTCCCCTATCTGATCGAAGGATCTTGATACTTTTTCCAGTCTGATTCTCTACTTCGTTTATGAATTCCTTGAATTTTTCAAAAGCTTCAGATTTGTGTTTCATCAGATACAAATATCCGAACCTAGAGAGATCGTCAGTGAATGTGATGAAGTACGAGAACCCACCCCTTGCATGTATAGACATTGGACCACATACATCACTGTGTATGAGTCCCAAGAGCTCTGCTGCCCTTTCTCCATGTCCGGTGAACGGAGATTTGGTCATCTTCCCTTTGAGACAAGACTGACAAGTTTCATAAGATGAAAAATCGAACGTATTCAAGAGTCCATCTTTATGCAACTTACTTAGTCTTTTCTCTCCGATATGACCAAGTCTATAATGCCACAAGTAGGATTCATTCGTATCTGAATTCTTCCTCTTGCGTGTGTTTTGTACATTGAGAACTGTATTCTGATTTAGAACGTAGATACCATTACACAGTGTACCTTCTGCAACCAGTACCTTATGAAGGTAAATGTTCATGATATTTCTATCAAGAGCAAAGTTATATCCATCTTTATTGAGTAAAGAAATTGATATGATGTTGCAAACCATGGAAGGTACATAGTAGTAATCGTTCAAAATCATAGTATTGCCATTTGGCAATACTAGGTGATATTCACTGACGGCTGCAACATTAACTTGTGCTCCGTTCGCTACCCTGAGCGACATATCACCAAGTGCAACTTTCCTACTTTTTCTTAGTCCCTGCAGTAAATTACAGATATGAGATCCTGATCCGGTATCAAGCTCCTAGGAGGTAGGGTTGACCGTAAAGCAGTTCTCAATTACAAGAACACCTGAAGTAGATGCAAAACCATGCTTCTTCTTCAACTGGGTATCCTTGGAATTCATACAATCCTCTTTCCCTTGCTCAAACTTATGACTGTTGTCGTAAGTTAGAGCCGAACCAACGTTCCCTAGCCCCGGATAAGAATTCGGATCGGTCAAGCGATACATTTTATTATCTTGATTAGGGCGTGAAATGGTTGCTACCTGGAGAGAGAGAAAAGAAACACTCAGCGTGCGCTCTTGCAATATTAGATTGGTTTATTAATTTATCTAACCAGGATGGCTCCCACCGTTTCCTCAAATTCTTCTTCAAACCTTAAAAGAAGAATTAGTCGGGATTAATTGCACGTCACAATACTTGCTTATCCTTTCAGCTAGGCTAGTGTTGGTACTTCAAGGGAGGTTTTCCAACGCTTTCGCGAAGTTCCTTAATTAAATAGCCTCTTTTCCCTGGAGGCGTAGCCCCGCTAACACCGTTCTAGACACCTACTTGGTTTATAGCATTGATTGTTAAGTGAAATAGTCTCCCGAGAGTA
Source organism: Agapanthus africanus (assembly GCA_030015575.1). NCBI lineage: Eukaryota > Viridiplantae > Streptophyta > Magnoliopsida > Asparagales > Amaryllidaceae > Agapanthus > Agapanthus africanus. Next base: position 819,603,029 of record CM057338.1, on the reverse strand, counting down.
ATCCAACTCATCAGTGGGATCGGGATCCAACTATCATTGTGTGATGACCTAGTGTAACAACTCCAATTTTAAAGTACAAAGAATTGGTTTAAATTCAATGTATACTTGGGGTATTTATTACAGCTGATATCACTTTAAGTATCTATTTCCCTACAATAATTACAAGAAGGAGCTTGTAGCTCATTGGTAATACCTTGCACTGCTGAACCAAGCCACCAGAGTTCGAATCCCATACCCCACATATTTTTATATCATTTTGTTTTAAATTTTTTTGGGAAGGTCAACAGTCAAACAGCCATAACTCTCAAAATTTATATTGAACCCAAAAAGTTAAGTATACTAAAAATCCCCCCATGGAATTCCCCACCCAACAGTGCCCCGACTCGGCCGAGTCGGCCGGCGGACCGGCCGAGTCGTCAACACGGAATTTTTCCGTGTTGACTTGGTCAACCCCCCTGTATACTTTATTTTCCTTGTTCGGTTACCAGATTCTCAATAAATCACTTTTATTCCAAAATTTAATGATTTTTAATGATTTTCTTATATATTTATATATTTTTTTAATTAAAACCTTAACCCTAGCCTAGCCCTATATAAACACCTCTACCCTCTACCATTTCACCCTACAATTCTAAGTCCACTCTCTAAAATTCTCAAGAGAACTCGGTACGTTAGAAAAAGAGCGAAAAACGAAACGCTTCCGAAACCGACGACGAATTCCGGCGACCGTACTAGGACCCTTCACGACGTTTCGACGCTCCGACAACTCACTACTTTCTTAGCCTCCCTAGCTTGTCCAAACTTGTAAGTCCTACTCTTTCTATCTTTCTTTTCCTTGAAAGAAAATACGACTTTATGAAACCCGACGAAAATCGGAACAAACCGATTTCCGATTCGGTTTTTCTACAAAATTCCACTTGTCACCTAATCCATAATACCTAAACATATTCATGATGACTATTAATCACATAAAAATCAAATTGGACAATGTTTCTCACATGAAATGTTAACTTTCTTGTAATATCGTATTCTTTTCACAATAATACCATAAAGTTTATTTTTCTTCTTCTAATCAATTCCTTCATTCCTAAACATGTTCATCTTGATCACTAAACTTGTAAAAATCAATTTGAATGAGTTTTCACACATGAAATGATAACTTTTACAAATACCGTATTCTTACACTTAAATACCCTCATGTTTAATTTATCATATTTAACCTCCAAACTTCACTAAACCTTAAAATAAGTCACGAGGTAATGACCTACCTCTACACACATACAAATATAATCCTAATTGATATCGTTAAAACTTAGAATACGAAAATACAAGACTTTTCACTAAAATACCATTTTCTTTATAAACCTTTCCTGAAAGCTTTAAGTTGTACACAATTCTAAAACAAAATCTTTTAAAAGAAAATACGATATGTCATGGACATCGATCGTTTATCTAAACCTGACTTTGCGGTGACTAGGCAAGTGTGTCTAAGGCAAGCGGTTACTTAATTAGGGCCACTACTTGTAGTGGAGAGCCTCCTACTTACCTGGCACTTACCTGGCCGCAATTGGCGGTGAAGAGGCGATTTGAGGCTTCTAATGACTTGTTGTTTAGACCTTAGAAATAGGCTAGTTGGCTTAGGAAACCCTAGAAACTAAAATACGGAAATTTATACCCTTTTACAAATAAATACCTTATTATTATAAAACCGTTTTTCTAAATGAATAGTATTTATTAAACCTATGCAAAGCGCCACTACAACCCATCTTTGGGGAACCCGTTAGGGATAGTACGGTTCATCGTGCACCTGCGGGCTAGTAGTGCGAGATTCAGACCTCCGCAAGGAGCATTCGGTCTCGAAAGGTTTAAAATACGACATTTAAGAAAAAAATGAGATTTTTGGAAAATAAAATATTTATATAAAATTATTCTTGTATTAATATATATATAATTATCATTTAAACACCTATTTTATTATAAGATAAAGTTTCCACCTTTTTCTAAAAATTTCAAGATTAAAAGTTACATTAAAATACCATGAATTTCAAATAAATCAATTAATACTTTTATTAGGATATATTCACTAGAATAACACAAATAAAATTTACACTCATTATAACTATAAAGACGAATAATAAATACTTGAGGTGTATATTGAAAACTATACAATAGTACTTTTTACATAAAACCCCCTCAAGTTTTATAAATTACAATAAAACCCCTAACAATTACAGAATTTCAAATTACTTTTCTTTTAGTCTGACTCGGGTTAGAGTCTGACTATTTCTGACTTGAATATGATTCAAGTCAATCTATATTCTTTAATATTCCAACTCAATATGAACACATGAATCCCAGAATCCAGTTAACATTTTATATAACTTGACTGAATCAAACCATGGATATACATACATTATCCTGTTATTCCATTTACCTGATTATGCAGTTACAACATGTTTAATGATATCATGGTTTTGGTCAGTCATCTAACTTACACAATACAATACAACACTATTGTTAAAACACTACGGGGTTAAGGGGTAGATTGGTACGGAAGGTGTTAAAGGTGGTACGAGGTGGTCAGATTAAGACACCTAACCTGAATCGCATTGCTGTTGTACCGTGGCTTAACGGTTCCTTGTACTTTCCATTTGCCCTGGTCTCTAGCATATAGAGACCCCCCTCGTATACACTGGCATCCTTCTGTACCAAGCTACAAACAACAGCGTTAACATAATATTCAACAATATAATACTTTAGAAAATACTTTTACACTGTCTTTCTAATTCTTCCTTATCTTTGGGACTTACCGAGCGACCTGTTCGCTGACGACATTCTATTTCTTTTTTCTTTGAATGTCGTCAGGTGCTTTGGACCAAGCAGAGATCGAGCCCACCGGTGAAGACTTGGAGCAGTTTAACGAAGACCCCGAACTCTAGATATTGTATCTTGTTCTTTTCAGTATTTTCATTTCCTGTTATGCCACTGTTTAGGCATCGCTTTTCATTTCAGTTGTATTTACTTTTCATGCATTGTACAAAAGAATGTTATTAATAAAGTTGCTGTTATTTCTATATCTTTCGTCTCTTGTGATTTATTTTATATTGCTTTGCTACGCTTAGCGTATGTACTTCTGAGTACATACGTAGCGGACCTCGTCGCGTCCCCTTCGCCGTACACTGGGAAGCGGGGCGTGACACCTAGATGGAATCCACTCTAGTCACCACACTCCAGAAGGTATGCTAAATCTGCAAGTTTCAGTTTCTTTAGAAACTCCCGATGTGGTTTTTACCCCAAGCGACTTCATGACCAACAGAGGTCAACATATCATAAGTCACAAGTCAAGTTCAACCCGTCATTATCCTGGATTGATTTAGACCCACTCACACAAGTCCTTGACAGAGGTCAAAATGACTGTGCGACTGTCCTAAATAATCGCATTTATCTATGCAGCATGCGAGCATTGCTTAGCTACCATTCATTATGCCTTGACAGAGGTCAACATACACAGCATGAATACTAAGTAATACTTGTAAGAAATGACGGAGGGCTACGGCTGGATTTTTGGCGAAAAACCCGTTAACGTAATGAACTTGATATCGTTGAAGGAACCTGATAAACTTTTGAAAATATAGTGACGAAAACTTTTGCTAAAGAGGTCACTCCCTGTGAAAGGATCTCGGCTCTTTCCTCGTCGAATGAGGTGCAGGATATTCCAAACTGAATACCTCGATGCAAAGCAAGAATAATCGACTATAGTGAAGTTATTACCCTGACGCAAACTTTTGTCCAAGGGGTCACTCCCGATGAAGGGATCTCGGCCCTTGCCTCGTCGAATAAGGTGCTGGGCATTCATAACCGAATACCTCTATGCAAAACAAAAGTGAACGTCCTTGCAATAACAGCTTTTTGAAAATTGTTCTAACAACGTCTTTTAGGTTTATTTTCTTGCATTAATTTAATGCGTCCCATCAATTAACCCTACCATTGCAGAAAACAACGAAAATATGACGTACGCTTATGCCATCCGCATTCGCCACGGGGTCCCGTCATCACCCGTTAGGTTACTTAACTAACGACAGAGCGGGGGTTGGACTAGTGCGGATGCAAAACATAAGCAACGCCTAAATAGATATCATATATAGATATATATACATTCTTCAGATGCAATGATAGCCATTCTAGATCACAGATGAACACTTTGGATATACTAGGAATCTGCATTTCGTTCGAACCTGCAATGAAAGACATATTACATGGTCGTGATGAATAGCCAAATACCCTACCTTAGACACTTACGGGTGCGGCAAACTACCCGCCAAATACCCGAAGTGAAGCAACCTCTCTCAACAACGTGAGTAGGCCACTCGGCACTTCGAGGTACCCGGTAGTTTGTGCACCCCTCCTTAGGTCTATCCTAGGAGCAAAAATAGTAAAAAGAAATTATACAACGGCGGCTACAACCTCATCCCGGATGTGCGGCCATACAAATAATATTATATCAATTTACATATTACATGAATTGAAAGATAAAGAAAACTCTCATCTCACAACCCCCCGGCTATTCATCCGCGACAATCCAACGAATTCATATACACAAACCATCAACATTACAGATCACAGATATGTATAACCCCCACTAATCGACGTATAGCGATTAGCAGACGTTCAATACATATATCACATCACAGATATAACCCATTAGCCAAAGTCTACAGAAATTCGATCAAAATACGGATTTGTAACCACCCTAAAAACAAATTTTGTTCTCTGGAAATTCTGGGCAGAAACAAACCATCCTAAAAATAACAAAACACCAATATAAGAACACTGCAGGAAACTTGACCCACAGCCAAGTCAACTCGGCCGCGGATCTGCGGCAGGAGCATGCTCTTGCCGTGGTTCCGCGGCGCGTTGATCGAGTTGGTGGACCATTTTTCTTGTGTGTTCTTTAAAAACCCTGAGCTGATTTTTAGTACATGATTTATTATTTTTTGAGCAGAAATAAAAATCGGCAGAAAGTTAGCTTTTTCGGCGTGTTTTGTGGTTTTTGGTCCGATCGAAATTCTAGATACTTTGCTAACATGCTAGTGTGTGTTCAGATAGGCTCTAATTCCACTGTTAGGTCCACGTTACCCGTCCCGGTCCTTTCGGGGTTGTGGAAACGGTAAAAATCAAATTTTTCTTGAAAGGGTAACATGGACTTGAAAACCCGGATCTTTTCTAAACTACACACTAGCAACTACTATGAGCTTTACCTACTCGGTTAGGGGTTATACCTTAACTTGAAATCCTTCTCTTCTTCTCCTGGAGTGGGTTAGATGGTTCTCCTCGTCGCCTTCTCTTGCCGAAGATGGATCCACCCGAGGGCCTCTACCTTGAGCTCCTTCCTCGAACTTGAGGTAACTAAAGTATCCGGCTTGCTAGACCTTCAACCTTAGGATGAGTAAAGATGAGTTTTGGTGTTTTATCTTCAAGACAAAATGGTTCTCAACACATGAGGGTTTTTGCCTTGAGCTAGAGGAAGAGGGAGAGCAAAAGAGGAGAGAGAATGAGAATGAGAGAATGATATGAAAATAACAACCATATCACATATATGTGAATTAATAATTAACAATATTAATCAAAATGAAAAAGGTGATGGTTGGTTTGATATGACCATTATCATTTCACATTTAATGTGTTTTGCAAAGATCAAAGAGCATCTTTGCTTGAAATGATGATGGTCAAGGTTTCAACCTTGGTCAACAAGTCAACCTTGGTCAAAATGTCAACAACCCTAACTATAACTCAATTTCCTTTTAATTAACATTATTAATCATAATTCACATGTTCATTAGGGTTTGGAAAATGACAACCGTCATCAACTCTAATGAGGATCCTCTGCCTCTTCCTCAGTCAACTGTGCATACACACCCGCATCCATGTTCCGAGGAACATGAATACAATGAGATAAAACCAATCCAAAAACATTATGCTAGGATCTGGCTTAAACCAAAGCCCGCTAGCAATAACTGTCCGGACACCAAACGTGCACAAGTGCACGGATGTGAACGAACCCCGTCGCAAAATCATGCGACCTCTACTCTGTTTTGCCCAAAGGCGAATAACCCTCTGTCTGGGACTCTAAAGACTCGACACTAAACTCGCAGTGGGTTTAACCACAGACCGCAAGCGGCACTAGCTGTACGTAACGGTCCCCAGGTAGATGCCGATAAGAAGACTGATGATGTGAACCCATCCGAACTCCTACTGAGCCTGTATGTGACAATCTCCGTACAGTCCGGTCTGTTCGTCTGAGAATATCGCATGGCGGGTCTAGGGGGGTGGTAAACGTCAGTCCCCTAATAGCGGTACAAGTCGTGTCGGAGTGTAGTCCAGAACACCCTGAGATAACACTGGAAACCCACCAGTATATCTCGCTTGCCCTGGCCAGGGACGACTATGTGTAATGGCTCTCCTAGACACAGCGCAATATCAACTCCCAATACCGGGAGAGACGGATCCTGTCTAACCGTCACTGCCTCCAAGTGCTTCGGGACTGCACCCAACTACTACCTGTTTGCACGCCTCAGTAGAGCCGTGGTGGGGTAGTAATCAAAGAACAGTGGGAACACACTCGAGGCGAAGTGACAGTGTCAAGTCAGCGGACTAAGCTGTACTCATGTCACCTGGGAATTGTTAACTGACGATAGGTATAATACCAACCAACAGTTCCCGACGAGTCCTGTCCAGTGTACTCGTAACCTAACGAGCACCTGCATACTATCTCCAGTACGACGCACTGATGGCTGTGGGACAGACCATCTCCCCTGCTGGGAAGAGAAGCATATGCACCAGTCTACTCTGGAGTATCGATGCCCTGTCTCGATAATCCTACGACTAGGGACCAGAATAAGAATGTGCTTATAGACTACCCAGCCCCCACTACTGTGATCGCCATCACAACGCCGGTAGTCAAGCAAAGATCCTAAGGGCTCCATCAATATGTTTTAGCGATATGTTAAAAGAAACATATACATATATTAAGATAGAAACAAACCAAGTAGCATACTACTATATCGAGCAAGACTGTCGTAAAACCGTATATATATATATATCCTAAGCCTCCATAATGTATTATACAAACTAGTACTATACAATAATGGCCTCTAGGGCATACATATCTAACAGTGGGCACCTTAGACCCTCATGCAACTATTTCACAGTTCAGGATGTTCTTCAAACCGACCATATTCCAGGCTTTAATCGACAAGCTAGCTCAGATGGATCAGATTGGTCACAGACCATCTCCTCCGAAACCGAAGCCACGGAACGAGAAGGGTAAAGGGAAGGCGACCTTCGTTGCGAACACCCAACAGCAGCCCAGTGCTCCAAGACTAACGGATCAATTGGAGGAGAGACGGCACTATTACAATGAGAAAATGAAGCGCCCTTACTCATTCCCGCGGGATAAAATGAAGAGGCTGTTCGAGCTTGCAATGCGCGACAGGCTTATTAATTTGCTGAATCCAAAGCGACCACCACAACCCAGCGAAGTGAATAATCCCAATTATTGCCCTTACCACCAAACGGTAAGCCATCCGATCGAAGATTGCTTCGTCTTTAAGGGATGGATCGAGGATCAGTACCTACAAGGCAAGTTTGCGCTGTCTGAGAAGTGGAAAGTAAACCCACCACAACTGCACACTCCTAAGAAGACGGACACACCGGGGGCAACGTGCTCTTTTGTTGAAGAGGCTCCGTGGGAGGTCGTGCTTTCTGCCAAAACCAAAAGGATGCTGAATGATCTCCAGACATACCCATCAATCAGGTGGGAGAATCCGCTGGAACCCCAGATCATCGAAGGGATGCTGAAGCCGCGCGCAACTCCAAAGATTGGTGGTGATAGCCAGAGTGTTCACACCCAGCCGTCAAAATCTTCGAAAAAGAAGAAGAAATCCAAGAAGCCCGTGAAGCCTGGTGACAAGCGCACGGACTTACAGAAGCAGATTGACGCGCTGGAAGAGTATAACCAGAAGGTACGGACTCCAATCACGCTCCAAGAGTTCCTCAGCCACGTCCTTAAGGACGAAGATGATGGAGAAGGCTCTTCGGATTGATCTGAGGATTACGTAGCAAGATGCCATGTGATCTCTCATTCATCGATAGACAATGAAGAAGCTCCCTGCACAGAGAGAATGGAGGCGGGTCCCGAGCCGGAACTTCTATGGCCATCAGACGAAATGATCGACGCCTTCCTGAATGAGATTCATCTGAAAAGTAAAGCCAATCGGGAGCGTGAGATAGCCATATTTGAAAGAGCCAAACGCCGGCGACTGGACGAAAGAGTCGAGGCACTCCCGCCGAATCAAGGAACATCCATCGCGGATAAAAAAAGTTCAAGACGAGGAAAAGGTTTGCTAAAGCCATATCAATGGGAATGAAGTTACCACCTTCTGAAGGAAACACTCCCGGTGAAGCAGAAACACATCCTAGCTACTGCTTATATCATCGAAAGATTTCGCACCCTACTGAAGAGTGCGACGCTTTTAAAAGATGGTGGCAGGGATATGTTGCTCACCGGCAACATTTTAAGCGGATGAAACGCAAAACTCGTCGGGAGCAAAGAAGTGCGACCGAGGAGCATAAAAGAACTACCGGTAACTGTCGCATGGTCAACACCGGGGGATCGCAGGTTCTCACTTTCGGAAGCGACTCTGATGAAGAGATGGCTCTTGGCCCTCTCTTTAAAGAATCCATCTTGGGGAAGGAGGAAGAACCAAAGGCCTGTGAAAACATTCAGCTGCGCAATCGCACGCTTCCAGAAAAGAATCTCGGACCCACGAGTAGAAAAGATAAAGGAAAAGAAAAGGTCTCTGAGGATATCGCCCTGGATGACCAAGTCATGAAAGAGCTGACTGCTAAGGACCCACCAAAGAAAAGTAAAGTGGACTACAATGTTCTGGCACACTTGAGGAAGTTACCTTCGCAACTCAGCATTCTCGATGCTCTTTTACTATCCAAAGAAGCGAGAGATTCATTAATCAAGGCGCTACAAGAGCCAAAGCAATTCCAAGCTTTTCTCGCCGAAGAAAAGATGAAGGACGGGCTGGAAGAAGTACACATTGCCGATATCACCTTCGACGACGAAGACCTCCTCCTTGGGACGTGCGAGCACAATCGTCCCCTCTTTGTCTCAGGGTACTACCACGATATAAAGATAGGCAAAATCCTGATCGACAATGGGTCTTCCGTTAATCTCCTCAACGTGCGAGTGTTGAAGGAAATCTGCATGAGCGTCCAGCATCTCGCTCGTGATAAAATCACCATCTCTGGTTTTAACTCCCAGTCATCGCGGACTCTCGGGTCTGTGATATTGACATTGCGCTTCGGACTGCTTGTCACAGACATTAAATTTCATGTCATTGACGCTAAGACATGCTATAATTCTTTGCTCGGCCGGCCTTGGTTACACGAGTACAATATCATCCCTTCTACACAACATTAGTGTATGAAATACTTTAAGGATGGTCTCGAGTATACCGTAACAGGAGAGTTGAACCCGTTCTCCGTGAACGAAGTCCGCAAGTATGAAGATGCAAATTATTTCTTGCCAGATTTCGAGGACATGGAGAGATGTCACAAACCGGAGAACAAAGCTATCACCACCATTCCGGTCTTTGGGAGTGATACTGAGGAAGAGGAAGAGATAGTTTATTCAGGCCCACCCCAGTACAACAAGCCGGGACCGTCCGCTCCTATGTTGATCTTTGGCAGCGACTCAGAAGATGAGGTCCATGCTATATTCTCCGCTCGGCCACCAATACAAGCATTCGATGGTGATAATCAGAGTTTGCAAATTACCATGATTCCGCGGGAGCATTACAAAGATCTCGATGCACTTGAAGCTTATAGCGTCCAAGAGCTACAAACATTTTACGTCCCTCCCAGGCGAAAAGGTGAACATGCAATCCTATTCTACCGATCCACGGAAACAAGAGTGGAGAAAGAAATTTGGCATGGCACGGATTCTATACTTGACAGGCTCCAGCCCATCCGTCTGCCTAGATATTACATAGAAGGCTTGAAAAGGCTATTGAAGCGCCAAGGAATACCCTTCAAACAGACCGCTCGAAAAGCTAAGTTCTATGACAGGATCTGGAATGCTCCCAGAACTCAGCGCAAGTTGCTCAATGGGAGAATGGAAGCGATCGGGCTTGGATATGTTCGGTCCAAGAAATGGGAGCTACTCCGCGACTGCTATGTCGTACATGACTTTGATGAAGAAGGAGACGCTCAGTGGGAGAATGCTAACCTTGAACCAGAAAGAGCCCCCGACGTGAAAATGCCCAGTCCATCGTTCGAAGAACAAATGGACAAGCTTATAAGAGAAGCTGGTCAAAAAGTTCGAGACGACCATAATCACGAAATGGCCATCTACGAGAAAGCCAGGATGCAACGCCTTCTTCAACAGGCTGCGAAAGATAAAAATGCCCCTCCCTGTCAACCTGTTGTACAAAAGGCTCGACGCAGAGGCCGAAACAAGTCAAAGAGCGGAAAAGGCGTTCAACAGTGACAAAGTGGGACCAAGAAGTCACGCGATCGGGAATCGAGTGGTCCGGATTTGTCCCTTATGAAGAAGATGAGTCGAGCATACTCTTTTCCTCAAGACAAGACAAAGACGATACTTGACCTTGCCATAAGACATCAAATGCTTACGTTCCCGGAGTCCAAGCACCTCGAGCAAGCTAACGAGGTCTCTCATCCAGACTATTGCTCTTATCACCGAGCAATAGGACACCCTCTCGGAGACTGCTTCACCTTCAAGAACTGGGTCGAAGACCAATATCAGCTCGGCAAGTTCGCTCTATCCGACAGTTAGAGGATAACTCCGCCGTAGAAGCATGAACCCAAATCCACGAGGGTAGACCCAGATCCACATCGGTCTTGGAAGCGAGCTCGTACTTGTCATATGATACCGATATCAAAAGAAGAACCCGAGGATATGGATGACCTCCCCTTGTGCTTTGAAAACAATGATGATGAGGTGATCTCAGAGTTTCAACTGGTGCCAAAAGAGCTGGAAGATGGAATATATACCACTGCATAACCTCAAGAAAATTGATTTGGGGACAACAAGTGACCCGCGACCGACATTTGTCAGTGAGTTGCTGTCTGAAGAAAGGGTAGCTACACTAAAAGACGTGCTTATGCAACATAAAAATTGCTTCGCATGGAACTATTCCGAGATGCCAGGACTAGATCCAGAGATTGCTGTCCACAAACTGGCAATATCCTCGGACGTCAAGCCAATCAAACAAGCGCCAAGGAGAATGCGGCTTGAGCTTGAGATGAGTATCAACGCTGAGGTCAAGAAGCTAATCGACTCCGGCTTCATCCAAGAAGTTCAGTATCTTGATTGGATCGCCAACATCATCCCAGTGATGAAGAAGAATGGGACGGTGCGCATCTGCGTAGAATTTCTGGATCTCAATAAAGCTTGCCCGAAGGACGAATTCCCAGTACCGGTCACCGAGCTGATGATAGACAATACGTCCACTCACGAAGTTTTCTCCTTCATGGACGGCTCATTAGGATATAATCAGATAAAGATGCATCCCGAGGACCAGAAGCACACCGCTTTCCGAACCCCTTTGGGTATATTTTGCTACAAAGTGATGCATTTCAGTCTAAAGAAGCTCTAAAGAACGCCGGTGCCACCTATCAGAGGGCCATGACGAGGATCTTTGATGACCTCGTACATGAAATCGTCGAATGTTATCTCGACGACCTCGTGGTTAAAAGCAAATCATACAAGGAACATCTCGAACATCTGAAGATCGTATTTCAACGCCTTCGGCAATACAACTTGAAGATGAACCCTCTCAAATGCGCGTTCGGGGTGTTCTCAGGTAAATTCATAGGATTCATCGTCCGACACCGACGTGTCGAGATAGATCCGTCAAAGATCAAGGCGATCATGGAAATGCCCCCGCCAAGGACTCTCAAGAAATTGCGGTCTCTCCAAGGGAAGCTCGCGTATATTCGGCGATTTATAGCCAATCTCTCAAGCAATTGCCGTCCTTACAGTCACCTGATGAAGAAGGGAACCCCGTTCGTCTGGGATCATAAATGCCAAAGCGCGCTGGACGAAATCAAGCAATACCTGCAGAATCCGCCAGTACTGGCCGCTCCGGTCAAGGGAAAGCCTCTCATTCTGTATACAACCGCCCTTGAAGGTTCCTTAGGCGCATTATGGGCACAGGAGAACGACCAAGGGAAGGAGAGAGCCCTCTACTATTTGAGTCGAGTTCTACTGGGGGCAGAAAGCAATTATTCTCCCATCGAAAAACACTGCCTGGTATTAATCTTCGCGATAACGAAGCTCAGGCACTATCCGTTGGCGCATGAAGTCCGTCTCATATCGAAGGTGGATCCTCTCAAATATTTGATGTCAAAGGCCATATTGATGGGGCGACTCGCTAAATGGTCCCTGCTCTTGATGGAGTTCTCGATAACCTATCAGCCTCTTAAGGCAGTGAAAGGCCAGGCCATCGTCGACTTCCTCGCTGAGCATCCAATACCTGCTGATTCTCCCTTGAACTGCGAATTGCTAGATGAACATGCGTTTGACACGATCGACGGAAATGATACCGGATGGGAACTTTACTTTGATGGAGCGTCTTCCATGAAGAAGCGCAAGCAAAGCACCCCTATAATCAAATCAGGGGTAGGCCTCATCTTCAAAACTCCACAAGGAGGGATAATGCGCTTTGCCTTCTCCTTAACAGAGCCGAGGACAAACAATGAAGCCGAATACGAAGCTTTGATAGCAGGTCTCGAGATCGCCATTGACATGGGAATTGAAAACCTCCTCATATACAGAGATTCCCAACTGGTCGTTAGTCAAGTAAACGGCGACTATCAAACGTGCAAACCAGAACTAGTAAAGTACGGCGAGAGGGTATAGTAACTGCTGACGCAAATACCTTCCTACACCTTGGAAAGCATACCGCGTGCGGAAAATAGCAAAGCAGATGCATTAGCCAAGCTTGCTAAAGAATTGGCCGATGAGAACCTCGATGACGTAAGAATCGTGGTACAAAGCCGTCGGGTCCTCGCACCGGCAGAAATATCTCCGGAATCATCCGAGGAATAGGAAACGACCGAGCAGACAGCCCTGCAAATAAAAGACCAAGAAATGGTTGAGGACTGGAGAGAAGTCTTTGTAGACTACTTCAAATCCCGTCGAACGCCTGAAGATGCGTCCTCAAAACATCAGCTCATGAAGTGAGCCTTATCTTTTGCCTTCGTCAATGCCACTCTGTACAAGAGGTCATTTGATTCTCTGTAGTTAAGATGCCTGGGATCTGAAGAAGCAAAAAGAGTCGTCCAAGAAGTTCACGACGGACTCTGCGGTTCTCACCAAGCAGGCCCGAAGATGAAGTTGAAGATTAAACGGATGTGCTACTACTGGCCCACGATGATTCAGGACTGCCTCGAATATGCGAAGCAATGCCACTCATGCCAGATCCATGGGGACTTCATCTACCAGCATCTAAATCCGCTACACCCGACAGTGGCTAGCTGGCCGTTCGAAATGTGGGGAATTGACATAATCGGACCTATCGAACCAGCATCGTCCAGAGGACATCGATTCATTTTGGCGACAACTGATTACTTCTCCAAATGGGCAGAAGCAGTACCGCTGAGGGAAGTGAAGATAGAGAATATCCTCTATTTCTTCAAGGCACACATCATTTATCGGTTTGGAACTCCGAGACGGATCATATCCGATAACGGGCCAGCCTACAGAAGCCACAAAATCAGCCGCTTCGCACAACAACATAACATAGACTGGAGATATTCATCAGTCTATAATCTACGATCTAACGGTCTAGCCGAGTCTTTCAACAAGACCTTGACAAAGATCGTGAAAAAGACGGTGTCCCGAAATAAGAAGGACTGGCACGAGAGACTGCAAGAAGCTCTCTGGGCGTATCGAATTACGTTCAAGATGACCATGAACACAACGCCGTACGCATTGGTATTCGGTACAGAAGCAGTACTTCCCCTCGAGATAGAGTTACCCTCTCTACGAGTGGCAGTTCACTACGAGCTAACGGACGAAGAGAACACTCACCTTCGGCTTGAGGAGCTCGATGCCCTTGATGAAACCCGGCTTCTGGCGCAGCAAAATCTGGAAGCTTATAAAGCAAAGATGACGTGCTCATATGAAAGATTGACTAGGCCGAGGACATTCCGCCAAGACGAACTCATACTAGTGGTCAAAAGACCTATGATCCCCAAAAGCGCCAAGCGGGGAAAATTCGAGCTGAATTATGAAGGCCCGTACATCATAGACAAGGTCTACCAGGCTGGAGCCTATCTACTCATGGACATGCATGGCGAAAGGCCCTTCAGGCCAATAAACGGTCGCTTCCTGAAGAAGTACTACGCTTGACAAGTCACGGCCTAGGTCAATGATAGACGGCGACGACTATGTCCGCTCGCTATCTTCTTAAGCCCAAACTCTATAAGTAGTAGCCAGCTTTCTTTTCTCAGACCGAAATGTCCTTAAACTAATAGCGGACCGAAACGTCCCTAAACTAACGACGGACCGAAACGTCCTTAAAACTAACAATGGACCACTATGTCCTAAAACTGGCCGTTGACTGAGACGTCGATAAACTACCATGGATTACAGCATCCCAAAGGTGATAAAAAAAGGGGGACGAAAGAAAACGGTATGTCCATAAGCAAAATGGGCACGGATGAAAACCCGAAAGGGCTCCGTGAGTAAAAACAGCAGGGCTACCGGCGAGTCTTGTGAAAACCCGAAAGGGCGTAACCTCGTTAGAATAAAAAAAAAGGAATAAACAAAAAAAAGAAAATGGTATGTCCATAAGCAAAATGGGCACGGATGAAAACCTGAGAGGGCTCCGTGAGTAAAAATAGCATGGCTACCGGCGAGTGTTTGTGAAAACCCGAAAGGGCGCAACCTCGTTAAAAGAAACTTGCAAGGTCCTCTCGACCTTGTAAGGAGAAATCACCCGCGTGAGATCCTTACGACTCACAAGGGAGCAACACACTTAGGGATCCCCACGATTCCAAAGGAGAAATTACACTTGCGAGATCCTCACGACTCGTAAGGAGAATCCTCTTATGGGACCCTCACGGCTCATAAGATTCAAAAGTCTTAAGTTACAGAGACCTGAACCTGTTCTTAAGCAGCCCCCAAAACATCCACTACTGCCCTACAAGCGGCTCAATGCTGACCCTTGTATACAATCCACGGGCGCGAATAAACATTTCCCTAACAAATTCCCATCCGTGACTAGGGATATGTTCGCACGGTGAACAACCCTTGTGAGCCCCCCCGACTTATAAGGAGAAAACTCTCTTGTAAGATCCTTACGACTTACAAGAAGCCATACACTTAGGAGTCCTCATGATTCCTAAGGAGAAAACACACCTACGAGATCCTCACGACTTGTAGGGAGAAATACCTTTGTGAGACCCTTACAGCTCATGAAGTCAAAAGTCTTAGTCGACAGGATCCTAACCCTGTTCGCTAAGCCACCTTTGGTCGATATCGACAGAGGCAAATGATGATTCACTCCTGGCAATATCCCAGTTGTAGCGGTGTTGATGCCGAAATCGGTGTCTAATCCCAAACTTGCGGCAAAAAGCTAGCGAGCCACACATGCATACGAAATAGCCGAAATGATGGGGCAACTTGCAACAAAATCAGCAAGCAAAAATGTATGCATGCAAAATAGCCGAAATGATTGGGCAACCGCCAAAACTAAACACACACGAAAAATACTATAGCCTTAACTAAAATTATCGTTTCGGACCAACCGCCAAAACTAAACCCGATCAAACCAAGTTTCGCATTCTCACATCCTAAATGTCGTAGGAGATGACAAAAATATAAACAAGATATCACAAATAATTCATCACATAATTTTTATAAAAACCTAGTAAGCACTAAAAATTCCAAATTCGTGCAAATATCGCGGATTTGCGATAAAGTGCTCACATCATCGCACAATCCTCCAATCCACACAACTAGCTAGCCACAACACTCAATTTAACCCATTTACCATGCTTCAAAACCTATTTACCATACACAAACCCTTTCTTGATTTTATAAACTATCCATTTCAATCAAAATTCACACTAGAAAAACCTAGATTAACACTAATTAAAGCCCACATAAGAAAATTAACCTCTTAGATTAGGTTAGCAAAACAACTAGATAGCAAAATAGAATTAATTAACTTATTAATGGTGTGCTAAAACCATAGTTTAAATCAAACCACTCTCTTTAAAAACCTAGTTTATAAATTAACAATAATTTAACATTTTAAAGTTCTAATTTAGCACACTTAAACTACAAATTAACCAATTGATTAGAAAGTATACCTCACAAGTTCAACCCTAGCTTGCTCTAGCCTCCCAAGACATCTCCTTTCTCCAAGTTTTGAACCAATTTGGGCTTGAGAAGAGATAGTATAGGGTTTTGTGTTGAATTTGTGAAGAAATTTATGGATTTTTGTTGAATTTTGATGGAATTGTGATGAATTTTGGAAGGAAAAAGAGAAGGGAAATTGAGGACAGCAGCAGGGAGGCTCTCGGCAAGAGGAAGGAGTGGGGAGAATGAGGGAAAAAAGTGTGGAAAATTTCAAAGTCAAAGACTCCCCATACCTCCTAAACCCATACCTCAAATTAGTATATTTAAATCCCTTTTCATACCATTTCTTTCACATGAATTGAAGGCAAAAAGGAGGGGGCATTTCCTGCTGTGGTGGGGCCAGTCAAGGAGGGGTGAGGGAGTTGTGAGAGAATGTACAAAAAAATTCTATGCAAAAGACCCCCCAAGCATAAAATTGCAAGTTTTAGTTTAATTATTTAAAATTTTAATTTCCTTTGATTATAACCAATTAGAACTTGTAATAAAAAAGCTAAAAATTTATATTACTCACTAGATTTTAGTTGTCATGGTTCTAAAGTATTTAATTAGCCCATTCAAATTTGTATTTATCGCTAATTTAATGTATTTTTAACAGCTTAAAATAATATTAAAAATAGTAAATTAGGAAATTTTTTTTAAACAACTAGAAATTTATAAGTAACTCATTAGCTACTAAAAAATAGCAATTAGCTATCCAAATTAGGTATAATTAGGCCTATACTGCAAAAATAATTATAATGACGATTTACGAAAAAATACCAAATATTTACCGATTTTCGGGAAAACACCAAAACGACTTTTCAAGGCGTTACAATCTTCCCCACTTAAAGAAATTCGGTCCCTGAATTTAAAAATCCAGTTACGCGTACCTTCAAAGAGATGGGGATATTTCTTCCTTATCTCATCCTCGGTCTCCCAGGTGACCTCCTCGCTGCTCGAGCCACGCCAAAGGACCTTGACGGTCGGTATAATCTTCGATCTCAATTTCTTCACCTGCCGATCCAGGATGACCACCGGTTGCTCTACAAAAGAAAGGTCGCGCTCCAGCTGGACCGTCGGGTGCTGAATTATATGAGAAGGGTCGTGAAGGTACTTGCGGAGTATCGAAAAGTGAAAGACGGGTGAACATCAGGAAAGCTGGGTGGAAGAGCCAAACGATTCGCAACTGTGCCGACACGCTCGAGGATCTCGAAGGGACCCACAAATCTGGGACTAAGCTTTCCTTTTCGCCCAAACCTCATCACGCGCTTCATTGGAGAGACCCTCAGAAAAACATGATCGCCAACTGCGAACTCTAATCTGCGACGGCGTCTGTCCGCATACGATTTCTGCCTGCTCTGGGCCTGCTCTGAGCTCTGTCCAACAGACGGGCGATCTGCATCTCCTCCCATACAAGGCCTCGAAAGGTGCCATCTGAATAGTATCCTGGAAGCTGTTGTTGTAGGAGAACTCCACTAAGGGTAAATGATGACCCCAGCTACCTCCGAAGTCTAAAACGCACGCTCGAAGTATGTCCTCAAGAGTCTGAATAGTCTGCTCTGACTGGCCGTCGGTCTGCGGATGAAATGCTGTACTGAAACTCAATCGGATGCCCAACGCCTCCTGAAGTCTCTACCATAGTCGGCTGGTAAACTGGGTGCCTCGGTCGGACATGATACAAGTCGGGACGCCATGCAACCGTACGATCTCATCGATGTAAATCTAGGCATACTGAGCAAAACTGAAAGTGGTCTTCACTAGCAAGAAGTGAGCCACTTTCGTCAAATGATCCACGATCACCCAAATGGAGTCATACCCTCGACTGGTCCTGGGTAGACCCACAATGAAGTCCATAGAAATCTGCTCCCATTTCCACTCCGGAATGGGCAAAGGCTGCAACTCTCCCGCGGGCCTCTGGTGCTCGGCCTTGACTTGCTGACAAGTCAGGCATCTTGACACGAAATCTGTGACGTCCCTCTTCATTCCGTCCCACCAATAAACATCTCGCAAATCGTGCTACATCTTGGTGGAACCGGGATGAACGCTATACCTCGATCTATGGGCCTCCTCAAGAATCTCATGCCGCAGTCCCTCAGAATCTGGTATGCACAATCGAGTCCCAAATCGCAGTAACCTCTGATCATCGATCACGAACTCGGAAACTCTGCCCTGCCGTACCTGCTCTATGATCTCTAAAAGACGGTCATCACTGGGCTGTGCCTCTCGAATACGATCAAGCAACTGCGGACGTGCACGAACATGCGCAAGCTGTCCCTCTGTCGGAGTGAACTCGAACTCAACTCGGCTGTCGCATAAAATCTGCCAATCTGCTGACGACTGCCTCTGTATGACGCTCAAACAAGATAAACTACCTTCGGGCATCCTACTCAAAGCATCAGCCACTACGTTCCCCTTGCCCGGATGGTAAAGGATCTCGCAATCATAGTCTTTCACCAGCTCCATCCAACGGCGCTGTCTCAGATTCAGGTCTCGCTGCTGAAATATGTATTTCAAGCTTTTGTGGTCCGTAAATATCTGGCACGACTCGCCGTATAGGTAATGTCTCCAGATCTTGAGTGCAAACACCACTGCAGCCATCTCTAAATCGTGCGTAGGATAGTTCTGTTCATGTGTCTTCAGCTGCCGAGAAGCATATGCAATAACTCTGTCATGCTGCATCAGAACGCAACCTAGTCCTACTCGAGAAGCGTCGCAATAAACCATGAATCCGCCCGATCCCGAAGGCAATGACAACACTGGTGCAGTAGTCAGACGAGTCTTCAACTGCTGGAAGCTATGCTCACACGCCTCGGTCTAATCAAAAGGAACTCCCTACCGGGTCAACCCGGTAAACGGTGCAGCAATACGGGAAAGTCCTGAAAAAATCGTCGGTAGTAGCCAGCCAGGCCTAGGAAACTGCGGATCTCCGTAACTGATGTCGGTCTGGGCCAATGCTGAACGGCCTTGATCTTCTTCGGGTCCAAACATATGCCATCTCTCGTAATCATGTGACCCAAGAAATCAACGCTGTCAAACCAAAACGCACACTTAGAGAATTTCGCGAATAGCTGGTGCTCCCTCAAAGTCTGTAATGTGATCCGCAAGTGCTGCTCGTGCTCCTCTCGGCTCCAGGAATACAACAAAATGCCGTCAATAAACACGATGATGAACAGATCTAGATACGACCTGAAAATGCGGTTCATCAAGTCCATAAACGCAGCTGGTGCATTGGTGAGTCCGAACGACATCACCAAAAACTCATAGTGCCCGTAATGTGTGCGAAAAGCTGTCCTCGGAATATCCTCCTGCCGCACCCGCAACTGATGGTAACCCGATCGCAAGTCAATCCTCGAAAAGTATCCCGCACCCTGAAGCTGGTCAAACAAATTATCGATACATGGTAAGGGATATCTATTTCGTACGGTAACCCTGTTCAGCTGGCGGTAATCAATGCACAAGCGCAACTGCCGTCTTTCTTCTTGACGAACATGACATGAGCACCCCGCGGAGACACACTAGGTCGAATAAGCCCTTTATCTAACACATCCAGCAACTGATCCTTCAACTCTCTAAGCTCCGCCGGGGCCATCCGATAAGGCGGTATAGAAATAGGACTCGAGCTGGGAATCAAGTCGATGCAGAACTCAACATCGCGCTCAGGCGGTAACCCAGGTAACTCATCAGGGAAAACATCAGGGAGCTCACTAACAATCGGGACCTGGTCCAAAGGAACCTCTGCAGCTCGAGTATCACAAACATAAGCTAAAAATCCCTGACATCCCTTCCTCAAGAGCTGACCGGCACGAAGAGACGAAATCAAGCTGGGAAGGGTGACGCTGCGGTCTCCTTGAATAACAAGGACTGGCTCTCCCGGAAAGCTAAATCTGACTGCCTTCTCACAGCAGTCCACATATGTATAACAAGTGGCCAACCAGTCCATGCCCAGAAGCACATCAAAGTCCAACATATCGAGGAGAATCAAATCAACCGACGAATCCCTCTCCCCGATACGAATGGAACACAACCGAAACATAAAACGAGCGACAAACGACTCGCCTACCGGAGTAATAACAACAAGAGGCTGATCTAACGACGATGACTCACGGCCCAACATCGGTGGAAAGTGTGTGGATACATACGAATGTGTGGAACCTGGGTCGAATAATACTCGCGCGTCGAAAGAACATACTGGCAAGGTACCTGTCACAACGGCATTGGATGCCTGCGCATCCTGCGGAGTCAAAGCGAACACTCGGGCCTGTCCTCCACTAATAGCTGGCTGACCTCGGCCTCGGCCTCTGCCTCCTCATCCTCTCTGAACAGGACCGCCACGTCCACGGCCTCTAGGGGCGCCTAACTGACGTGGAGCATCACCGGGGGCAGGAAGTAGAGTTCTCTGAGTAGGTGGTGAAGGTGGTAAAGTCACGTGTGGAACTGTCGCCGCTCCCTGTCGTCTTACCGGACAGTCTCTGATACGATGGTGCGGACTCCCGCACCCAAAACATCGTGGCGACGCCTGCTGTCCCTGCGGATAAGAACCAAATAGCTGACTCCGTCTAACTCCTCTGCCGCCACCATCTCTCGGAAAGAATTTGGCACGATGCCTCTGAGCTGGCATATCGGTCTGAATCCTCTTCGGCCCAGAAACGGCCGAAGTCTCTGAAATGCGTGCCTCCATCCGTAAGGCCGTGTCCATAACAGCTGCATAAGTGTCAAAGTGCTGGGCGCCGATGGAAAGAAATAACTGTGTGTCGAGTCCCTGCACAAACCTCTTTACCCTCTTCTCTTCGGTATCAACCAAGTACGGAGCAAATCAGGACAACTGAGTAAACTGGATATCGTACTTGGACACTATCATCCCTGGAGTCTTGATCAAAGCCTCAAAGCTACGAGCTCGAGCATCACGAACGCTCTCTGGAAGGAAATGGGCTAGGAATACTACTGTGAACTCGGCCCAAGTCATAGGAGGTAGACCTGCAGCTCGACCTCTCTCGACTGACTCCCACCATGTTTGCGCAAGGCCCTCCAGACGGAAACCCGTAAGCTCTACCCATCTATCGTCGGAACATCTGAGAGAACGGCAAATCCTGGCTAAATTGTCAAGGAATGTTTGCGGATCCTCCGCTGCATCGGTGTCGGTGAAGACTGGGGGTCTCAGCCTTATAAAATCCTGTAGTGATACTGAAATAGCCACTGTAGTAGGAGCGACTATCTGGGCAGCATGTACTATCATAGTCTGTGTTGTGGTAGGTACGTCCTCCGATCTCGGTGCACGACTGGCCTCTACTAAGGATCCCACCATCTGTCGTAACTCCTGCATACCTCCCATCATCTGTCATAACTCCTCCATACCAGACTCTAGCCTATCCATATGTCCTGGGGAAGGCGGATCAGTCTGTCCCTGAGGCGTAGGTACGCCACCCTGCTCGGTCCTCGTCTCGGACGAGCCTGCTCGGATCTCATCTCGGGCGGCATCCCTCTGCGCTCTCGTAGCCTTCGGCTGCATAATGGCTGGTACGGAAAATAGGATAATAAGAACAGTGCAATAGAATCATAGGATACACGGAATTGAAGAAGGAATTTCATGCAAGTATATCCTAAAGTCACCTAGGCGGAGTACCGTATCGTAAGTATGCTGCAGACATACACACGCTACGTTACCCTGCTTAAATCACTTACTCCATCTACCAAGGGTCATCCTACATTTAGAAAGGTAAAACCTATCACTCTGATACCAACTTTGTCACGACCCGAAAGGTACGGAACGTGACTGGCACTTAAATTACGAACGTCTCAAGCGTACGTAATCTAAGTAAGCCAAAGCCCAGAAATCAAAACCAAATAAGCTGTAGAGTGAAGGAAAACCAATTTATTAAAAGCGATTTTAATCAAATAAGTCACATCAAGCTTTTTAAAAGCAACATCCATTTTTCCGAAAATTTCAGCAGAGTCTCCTTTGTAAATACCGGCCCCCAAACGGGTACAAAACAGGAATATATCAATAACATGAAATAAGGCATCCCCAAGCGGGAGCTAGCTCTTCGCTCCAAGGCGGTCACAAATACCACGCAATATAAATCAACAATATGCAAAATAAGCATAAAAAGGCATAAGTAATAAGCAACATGTCGGCTCAAGTGAGCATGACCTAAAGAAACAATATACATGCCCACAAATCTCACTGTCTCGCCTCTAAGTCAATATACATCAGTACCGGTAGATGATACAATAGATGGAGTACACTAGATACAATGAATATACAAGGTGGAAAACAAAATGAACACATAACCCACCTACGAGCAAAAATCCTCAAATCCACACAAAAGGAGGAAGTGCGTCCGCCGCTACAGTACTGACGGATCAGACCTGCAAAAAGGCTATGGCACAACGGGGGTGAGTTGCCAACTCGTGAGCAATATGTATCATCTATAAATACTATCGTAAACATGCACGCAAAGTGTCATAATTCTACAATATTGACATGGTATGATGCACTAGCATGTATGCGACATGAATGCAATGTAACACGTGATCTAAATGTGCTGATATGAGAAAATCATTATTTTCATCTTAGGAAAATTCCTGTGAAATATTTGAGGAAATATCATATGAAATCAACAGAAATCCGTGCCCAGCATCGGCACCTCAAATGAATATCTCAGTGTCCCAAAGTATCTGTATCCAATATTCGGGCCCCAGCCGTCCTGCTGGTCCATCTCAAAATATCAATATCTCAACATCTCACGACCACGGTCGGTATCCTCTGGATATCCGCCACGTCAACGATCACCGGTAGGTAATCTGCCCCTGCCAGGCTCATCGTCTATTACTCGAACTTCTTGCCCCGGGGTACCTTACCGGGCCCACCATGTACCCGAGACGGTTCATCCAACTCCTCGAAACGGGTCTCGAAAACCAACATAAAACTCATGGTGGACGACACATGTATCATATCACGAGAAAAACCGCAACTTTCAATGTTTAAAATAATATCAGGTTTATTAAATCCTTGCGGCTTTTTCCCAAAATCTCATAAATCTCAAGTGCTGCAATCATCAAGAAAATCATCATAAATGTAGATGTCAATGATAATGAATACCTATAGTATCGACAAGTCGAACTGCAATGTATGACTAAAAGGCTAGGCATGAACGAATGATGTAATGAGGTACATGTATATGACTAGCAATTCTACATGTTCATCTTACGGAATTTAATATATTAGTACTGGTTTCTACGTCATGTAAGGTGAAATTATTCTAAATTCCGGTTTAAACAAGTTATCTAGTGTTTGTGGCATAGCAATTACCAAGGCGTGTGTGTTCGCATGAATAGTGCTCGTGCAGTATAAAACCCTGGTAATGGTGCAAGCGTTCTATGAAATGAAGTTGCACAATTATATATAGTGAATTAAGCAAGCCTATTATTTACTATGTCGCATATCTCATTTAATGGTTTCAATGGTTTCTATATGATGAATTTAACCCAAATATGGATATACAGGTCATGCAGTGCCGTAAAATAGGTAATTAAGAACTACATGCAACAAGCTGATATTACTGGAAATTCTAAATTATCGGGCGCCTCGCGCCATCCAAATGATTCTCCCCGTAGATGTATACATCTACTCACCATAAATCCACAGCTAGCTTGATCCAATCATAGCTTTCCCTTTTCGTGCCGCGTCCGAAGTCTCCGCGACCGATCCTTGAATTTGCACAACACAAAACATAAGGTTACACATCATGAAACGACGCATGCCACAAAATGAAAGAGTCAACGCCAACGAGTTAGGCACATTGTGCACAAGGTGCGCGTAACACACACGAAAAACACTATAGCCTTAACAAAAATTGTCGTTTCGGACCAACCGCCAAAACTAAACCCGATCAAACCAAGTTTCGCATTCTCACATCCTAAATGTCGTAGGAGATTCCAAAAATATAAACAAGATATCACATAATTTTTATAAAAACCTAGTAAGCACTAAAAATTCCAAATTCGTGCAAACATCGCGGATTTGCGATAAAGTGCTCACATCATCGCACAATCCTCCAATCCACACAACTAGCTAGCCACAACACTCAATTTAATCCATTTACCATGCTTCAAAACCAATTTTCCATACACAAACCCTTTCTTGATTTTATAAACTAGCCATTTCAATCAAAATTCACACTAGAAAAACCTAGATTAACACTAATTAAAGCCCACATAAGAAAATTAACCTCTTAGATTAGGTTAGCAAAACAACTAGATAGCAAAATAGAATTAATTAACTTATTAATGGTGTGCTAAAACCCTAGTTTAAATCAAACCACTCTCTTTAAAAACCTAGTTTAGAAATTAACAATAATTTAACATTTCAAAGTTCTAATTTAGCACACTTAAACTACAAATTAACCAATTGATTAGAAAGTATACCTCACAAGTTCAACCCTAGCTTGCTTTAGCCTCCCAAGACATCTCCTTTCTCCAAGTTTTGAACCAATTTGGGCTTGAGAAGAGATAGAATAGGGTTTTGTGTTGAATTTGTGAAGAAATTTATGGATTTTTGTTGAATTTTGATGGAATTGTGATGAATTTTGGAAGGAAAAAGAGAAGGGAAATTGGGGACAGCAGCAGGGAGGCTCTCGGCCAGAGAAAGGAGTGGGGAGAATGAGGGAGAAAAGTGTGGAAAATTTCAAAGTCAGACTCCCTATACCTCCTAAACCCATACCTCAAATTAGTATATTTAAATCCCTTTTCATACCATTTCTTTCACATGAATTGAAGGCAAAAAGGAGGGGGCGTTTCCTGCTGTGGTGGGGCCAGTCAAGGAGGGATGAGGGAGTTGTGAGAGAATGTACAAAAAAATTCTATGCAAAAGACCCCCCCCCCCCCCAAGCTTAAAATTGCAAGTTTTAGTTTAATTATTTAAAATTTTAATTTCCTTTGATTATAACCAATTAGAACTTGTAATAAAAAAGCTAAAAATTTATATTACTCACTAGATTTTAGTTGTTATGGTTCTAAAGCATGTAATTAGCCCATTCAAATTTTTATTTATCGCTAATTTAATATATTTTTAACAGCTTAAAATAATTTTAAAAATAGTAAATTAGGGAAATTTTTTTAAACAAATAGAAATTTATAAGTAACTCATTAGCTACTAAAAACTAGCAATTACCTATCCAAATTAGGTATAATTAGG
The DNA here is from genome assembly GCA_030015575.1 of Agapanthus africanus. Lineage (NCBI taxonomy): Eukaryota > Viridiplantae > Streptophyta > Magnoliopsida > Asparagales > Amaryllidaceae > Agapanthus > Agapanthus africanus. Next base: position 819,577,395 of record CM057338.1, on the reverse strand, counting down.
CCTAAACTGCAAAAATAATTATAATGACGATTTACGGAAAAATACCAAATATTTACCGATTTTCGGGAAAACACCAAAATGACTTTTCAAGGCGTTACAGCCATGGTGCCTCTGTTGGGGTTCGTATGGTCGAGGTGGTCTCCTAGTAATCTAATTTGGTCCCTGGAGTTGTTTGCTTGTCTCAAAAATCCCCCGGGTTGCTCCAGATTTCCTTACAGACCCTTTATTCCTACAAAACCGACATGGATCAATTCTAAAGTTTGTATTTTTGTTACTACACTCAATTCCAGCTCTTGAAATCAATCTCTAAGGTTTGTAACAGCCACTACACACCTAAAATCTACACAAACACCCAAACCCTTCACTAGAATTTTCCAACATCACAATTCCACGCTAAAACGACTTCTAAACTAAACTAGAATAGAAAGAAGCTTAAAACTAACAAAATGGAAGAAGCTATACCTCATGGGTGTCACTTGAGCAAACCCTAGATGTCCAAAGTCATTATGATCCAACTTTTCTTGGTCCAATGTGTAGAGGAAGAGATGCGGATTAATTTTTATGAAGGGGGTATAATGTTTTGGGGATTATTTGGAGATGGATCTAGGGTTTGAAGTGGAGGGAAATGGGGTTGGAGGAAGATGAAGAAGGAGGAGGAAAATGATGGGGGAAAAGATTAGGCAGCAGCCCCCCTCTCTCACTTATTCACACACACACACTCTCTCCAATCGTACCCTTTTTCACTAAATTACCCTTTTGCCATTTCTTTTTCTTTTCTCTTTTAAATTTCAAAACCAAATCATGTAATACCCATAAAACAACACAAATGAAATAACATGTAACCAAATATAACATGACATGGTGCACTAACCATGAAAACTGTAGAAACACGGATTTGGCCTAATCGCGATTAGCAGTGCACTAATCGGGTTTTTATCGAAACTGCATATAATAAATTTTAAAAACGCCAAATCCTTTAAATATATTATTAAATGAATAAATCATTTTAATTTCCATTTATTTCACAATTATCGGTATATATTTATACCCTTTTTCGAAAACCACAATTTCGCGAATCGGTCAGTTTTCGGGAAATATATTATTTTAATATTAAATTCCAAAAATAATATTTTATATTTTCTGAAATGTTACAATCTTCCTCCCTTAAAGAAATTTGGTCCCCGAATTTAAATTTAAACCCCCAAAATCGAAAACATTTCAATAACCAGCTCAAATCAACAGGGCTCCGAAATCACGGAAGATGCAGAAACACACAGTGCGTCAAGTGCGCATGAAAATGAGTAAAAAACTCAAAATCGAACTCCGTCAAGCGTCACACAAATCATCAGATTCGTACGTATATCCTCGGAGTTACAATAGAGATATAGATCTCAAAATCCACTATTGAAATCCAATATACACTAGTCAAATACTATAATACGTGTATAGTACGCATCTTTGGAAAACTTTCAAGAACTAAATAAAACTCATGCAAAAATCTTTTCTAAATCGTCGAGTGAATGGTAACTCACGGCATAAATGACGGACGCTCATTTTAAAATAATAATATATGTTCATATATGTTTTCCTAAATACACGTCCCGCCGTTTTCAAAATATCCCAAAAAGTTTTCCTTTATAAACGTTCGTGTCGCTCACGGACACGTAGGAAATAGCGAGACTATAGCTCCTTTTGAAAACCCTCTTGGTAATCTTTTAATGCATGCAAAGTACTCTGGTACTATCCTCAGATCAGTCCTGTTTGGCTACTACACAATATAATGCCCAACATGAAAATAAAGTGCTCAAAAGCAAAATCAGCCTCAAAAGGCATATCCCACAATCACGTGCGTCTGGTGCGCATGGAAATCAAATCCAAATACAAATGCCACAATATGCACAAAAGCAAAACTTAGTGCAACGGGTGTACACGAAAACATCTGTCCAGTGCAACGGGTGTGCACGACAACAATATCAATTGCATCTAGAGTGCATCCGGTGCAACTAACATGCACGAATGAAAATCCCAATTGAGTGCATCCGGTGTGCATAAAACCACATCTCATATCATGCGCCTAATATGCACAAAAATCCAACCAAAGCGCGTCGGTCCGTAAAAGCATATAGTGCAGTAGCATGCACGAAAACGAACGGCCAGTGCCAACGCGCACGAAAACAAAAACCTGGCAACACAAATGCTCAAAGACATAAATCGGGTGCAATTATGGCACGAAAATCACATGAATAACTCAAATGCGTATAAGAACGACACCGAGTGTACCAAGGCGTATAAATAAAAAACGTGTGCAACTATGAGCACAAATCCGTATCAATGCACTATAAGCACATGCGAGCTATACAGAGTGCAAAAATCACATCATCCGTATGAAATCCACGAAATCATAAACACATGCTACGAATGTACAAAATTGACATCAAATGCAATAGATATGCACAAATCGCAAATCGACACAACGGTGTATAAAATATATATCCAGTGCAATAACTATACCCAAAAATGTAAATACCTAGCAGGTGCAGCCATGGTGCATGAAAACGACATCATGAAACTCAATTATCAAAACTCAAATCCAAGCGATATAAGCGTGATACTTGGATCATAAACGCAAATCGCAACAAATGACATCGAGTTATACCTCCTATAATGTCGAAGAATAAATCGGTGCGCCTAAAACCGGCAGAACAAGAATATCTGCTTGCCTTCTGCTCACGGTCTGGCGTCTTCTGTCTTTGGGTCTTCATTCCTTTGTGGATTTACCAATCTCGCAATTCATCGGCTCATCGGCCTAGTCAGGTGTGCTAACGGGGACGATTCCGTTCTGACACTTCTCTGGTCATCTCTCTGTCAATCATCATGACCATTCGTAAGGCAGCACATCACTGGCATTGGCTTCTGGCCCTCTAAATACTCGCGACACAACTGATCCTGGGTGCAAATCTCATTACAGCAGTGTCCTGGAAGGAATCCTGCTCAAGGTCTCTTCCGATCTCGCCTATGCAGAACTGTACGGAGGCCGGTACCTTTACATAATCCTTTCTCATTCTCTGTACATCTGCGTCCTCACCACAACATTTCCTCAGGAACTGGCCGCATCCCAACGCCTCTGTATGCATATCAGCTTTCTAATCTCGACGGGGAGTAACAACAGCTCGTCAGCGTCTCGCACGAACCTCTGGTTCCACTCGTCTGTACCATCGCCCACTATGACGTCACGCCATGCTATCTGCGCACTGCTACTGTCCTCGGCCACGGTCAATCCGGAGTCTCTCACACGGACTCGAAGTCACGAACTCGGTATCTTCATCACTCTGTAGAAGATATCTGGCCGAACACGTCCTCGGGAACTCGTCCCAACCATCGGAGGAATACTCAATACTCGTCCGTCCTTGATCAACTCACAACGCATCTGGGTGAGGTCTTCTATCCGAAACTGGTCAGCTTACTGGTCTCTTATCACATGATATCCGGACGACGTCAAACTTTTCGATCGAGTCATCAAGGTCCCAAAATTTCCCGAAAGCTCAACACCTGAGCATAGTCTAAAATATCTGGTACATACCACAGTACCTCTGGACCAGCCGTAGAAGGGCAAACCCAAGCCTCACTGATGGCACCGCTAAACTGCCGCAAAGCTTAAGGTTCAAAAGCGGTTCCATGGTCATCATGTCGAGTTAGGGTTTCATTCTTCTAGAGGGTCCAAAGAATTACCTGCATTTTCCTCCGAACACTTTAAACTTGGGAAAAATGGGTTTCTGACACTTGTTCGAACTTTTTAACTTCGTCTTAGCAACATCCTAATACCCTTCGTCCGCATGCTAAACAATGCCTCAATCCTCCAGGAAAGACGATACATCAACGGTCATCTCTGGATCGATCTGCTTTAGATCTGAGTAAGTCTCTCTACACTGAAAATCTTCAACTCAACTGGGCCTGCGTCGGCGCATCAATCTGACGTATCACCTTCGTCTCTCAACTTAGGATAGACTAGCTATCATCTATCGCATCTCTGCCTGGAAGCTCCGGCGATCTCAGCTCGTAAGCTCTGGAAGCGACATCCTATCAATCTCAGCAACAGCTGGGTCATCTGTCTGCATGGTAGGCGACATCACAATCTCTGAGGTAGGCTGTAGATCGATAGTCCTCTCATAATAGGCAGCCTCTAACAGTGGCCCGATCATCCGGTGTAAAACCAAATACTCCCCTCATCCGAGAGGTCACAACATAAGCACTACATCGAGATGTTCCCATGTCACCAAAAAACACAATGGTCAGCCCTTGTACCAGACGAGCTCACCCTGACCGCATCACTAGCAGCAGCTCAAACTGCGCTCAAACCATGGTGACAGGAACCTCAATCGAGTATCGAAGAGAGCAGATCAACGGCAAGAAAGGAAACGACAGATCCAGAATGGATACATGATCATGAGAAGAAACGGCATCAATGAGAGTATGATCATGGAAACAAATAGAATCAAGGATCTCAAATGGATGTATAATCATAGGTATGAAGAAAATCATAGATCTCAAAATATGTACATCCTAAGGTTTCTTAAGTGGAGTATCGTATATTAAATATGCCGCGGAACATACGTACGGTACGCCACTCTACTCAAGCTATCTACTCCATCAATCAGGGTCAACCTATGAAACGAAAGTTCGGGTCTAATACCCCCCCGTTCAAGTCTAAGTTCCGTAAGGTCAAGCCTAGGTTCCGAAATACATACCCGCCCTAGACTCCGCATAGTTAAACATAGACTCGAACCAAGGTTAAACCTAGCGCTCTGATACCAATTTTGTCACGACCCGAAATATTAGCTCGTGACCAGCACTTAAATCATGCAACGTCTAAAGGCGTAACGTAATTCAAGTAAGCTGAAACCCAGAAATCTAAACCTTTTTAAGAAAATAAAGGAGGTAAAGTTTTGAAATAAAGGTATCACGAGATCAAGTTTTCTTAAAATGCATAGAAAAGGGATATGAAAATGCAAGCGGAATTTATTAGTTTGAAAACATGTTTCGTCTTTTAAAAATTTGGGCAGCACCTCCTTTGTATATTTTGATCCAAAACCACATATACAAGATAATGATAAAGGCATCCCCAAGCGGGAGCTAGCTCTTCGCCAAACGGCGGATCACAACCACGCAAGACAATATAAATAAGTATACGACGCCCAACGGCGAAAATCACCACAAAAGATAAAGAAAAGCAAGACATAAAAACCACAAGTAGCGGAAAACCCCTTGCCCTAAGTCTCGCAACCACAATCCCACTAAGTCTCATTACTTATAATATTGACTAATTTTGATTGATGGAGTTGACTAGATACAATATGAAATGTAGATACAAGAGCGGGTACGATACAAATGTCCCACCTACCAATGTAAAACACCCGAATGCAACTGTGTGCCAGCGAAGCCGATACTGATCCCTGCGGTCTATCTGCAAGAACTGTGGCACAATGGGGGTGAGTTGCCAACTCATGAATAGAAATATATCAACAAGTAGAAATCGAATAAACAACGACTCTTAGGTCAACTATATCATGAAGGTAATACTATGATATCTAGGGTGACCGGGTCTGTATATGTGCCAACAAGATAGTCAATGCCTATAAGCATGTGGATAACATCCAACAGTATAATCAACGCATATATGCATGTGGATCTCGTCCACCCATATGATCAATGTCTGTATGCATGTAAATATCATAAAGGAGTGTACATGAAAATATGGGGATATAAATCAATGGTGTCCCTTGCGACACATCAAAATCATGGAATCTGGGTGTCCAACATCGACACCCGAAAACATCATAAAACCTGTGCCCAGCATCGGCACGTAAATCCTCATATATCTCAGGCTCCGTATCATCTGCGGGATCGGCCCGCGGGCTCCGGCATTATGGATCGGCCTATATCCATCTCATGACTCCGGTCGGTATCCTCCGGATAACCGCCAGGTCCAAATGCTATCATCGGTAGACAGTCTGCCCCTGCCAGGCTCATCGTCTACACCTCGAGCTTCTTGCCCCGGAGTACTTTACCGGTTCCACCATGTAACCGCAATCGGCCTCATCCAGCTCCTCGATCGGGTTTCACATGTCACATGTCTCAGAACCAAGAAAACGCATGTGGACGCACTGAAATATCATATCAAGAGAAACCAGATTTTTAAAACAGTTCTTACTTTCTTTTGAAATAGCCACGGTTCTCAAATCCAGAAATCTCATGAAAACAGCATATCTCAATATCATGCAACATGGGACAGTGATATGACATATTAAAGGAAAATCGCTCTTTTAAATGATTCCCATTTTTAAAATACATCCTCCAGTTCCTAATTTCTCCAAGTCAAATACAACATAATATAAAGGTGCATATGCAATAACAGCAAGTAAATTATGCAAGGAGTCGTATCATAATGTAGCAATCCTACTGTGTAGTGACATGGCAATTATCGATGATGAAGTGTGTGAGCCGGAAAATCTGTGTACGTGTAACATACGCATCATCGATAATGGTGCAGGTGTACTAGCACAGGTACAAATAATGAAATGCGAAAAATATGAATGCAGCATAAGGTAAATCATATGCAAATGCTGACAGGCATACGCATCTAATATGACCGAGTCGGTGAATCTATCAATCGGCATCTAGTCACACAACATCACGTACGGTATAATCCATCGTACGTCATATCATACATGTTTCACAACATATATAAATGTAACTATATACCTATGTCCCAGGTCACATCCATAACGATCTCATATCAGGGGACAGACAAGGTATCAACCATCTCAATCGACTCACATCCGTATACCAAAATATCATCATATCATCATATCCGTCTTATATTCTTTCATCGCATTTATACCTCACATCAAGTCGAGTTTACATCAACATTCTATCTCCACTAAAAGTATAAGTATCTAATCTAACATACACACCCGAACCATACAAGTAGATTTTTAAAGAGCGAGTCGTAGTTTTTGAAAATAGGGGTTACGGTGTTTTTAAGGAAAAGATATCATTTGAAATTCCGTAACGTCCCTCAAGGTATCTATTTAAAAGATGGATACGACTCTTCAGTTTAAAAATATGTATGGTTCGGATGACACATCTACGTCGACTATTTAGTCCTATAGTATCCTAAACGGCAATATCGTCAAACATCATCCTCAAATCCCGTCATCACATATTAGCCGTATTATATCATTTCTAACTATCCTTAATTTCTAATATGGTTTCAGTAACTATCATTTAATTCTAACCCTAGTTTCCAAATCTAGGTTTCCTTAACCATATTCTATAAATCAGTTTCCATCAAAACTTTGCGGGGGTGATATACGCCATCCACCCGACTTCCCCGGTAGATATAGATTTACTCACCTTGATCCTTACTTGTCGAAATCGATGATGCCATGCTCCGTCGCCTCGGAATCCATGCGAGGGTACCTACAATAATAAACAATCACAATCGCTATTAACATCATGTCCGGAAACCAAAACGACACACGGATCGCCTATAGGTTAGAACCTATAGCCCACGTATGCAAAACCAACAAATTACCCTTAGTCGTTGATGTACAAACATTCAACAACCAAAAACAAATCCAAATATCAAAACTAAACATTTCAAAATATGGAAAACATAGCCAAAATCACACCAAAGTGCCTCCAGATTTTGATTCAGGCCAAAAGGGGTTGCACAAATAAGTCTAGGGTGCTGTATATGATGTATATGATCTACTGGATCAACCCCGACATCAAATACCACCAAGTGGTCGGCCAAAACACTAAAAAATCCGGCCACCTCGGTTATGGTGCCTCTGTTGGGGTTCGTATAGTCGGGGTGGTCTCCTAGTACTCTAATTTGGTCCTTGGAGTTGTTTGCTTGTCTCAAAAATCCCCCGGGTTGCTCCAGATTTCCCTGCACACCCTTTATTCCCACAAAACCGACATGGATCAATTCTAAAGTTTGTATTTTTGTTACTACACTCAATTCTAGCTCTTGAATTCAATCCCTAAGGTTTTTAACAACCACTACATATCTCAAATCTACACAAACACCCAAACCCTTCACTAGAATTTTCCAACATCACAATTCCACGCTAAAACGACTTCTAAACTAAACTAGAAAAGAAAGAAGCTTAAAACTAATAAAATGGAAGAAGCTATACCTCATGGGTGTCACTTGAGCAAACCCTAGAAGTCCAAAGTCATCAAGATCCAACTTTTCTTGGTCCAATATGTAGAGAAAGAGATGGTGATTAATTTTTGTGAAGGGAATATAAGATTTTGGGGATTATTTGGAGATAGATCTAGGGTTTGAAGTGGAGGGAACTGGGGTTGGAGGAAGATGAAGGAGGAGGAAAATGATGGGGGAAAAGATTAGGCAGCCCCCCCTCTCTCTCACTTATTCACACACACACACACACACACACACACACACACACACACACTCTCTCTCTCTCTCTCTCTCTCTCCAATCATATCCTTTTTCACTAAATTACCCTTTTGCCATTTCTTTTTCTTTTCTTTTTTAAATTTCAAAACCAAATCACATAATACCCATAAAACAACACAAATGCAACAACATGTAACCAAATGTAACATGACATGGTGCACTAGCCATGAAAACTGTAGAAACACGGATTTGGCCTAATCGCGATTACCGGTGCACTAATCGGGTTTTTATCGAAACTGCATATAATAAATTTTAAAAACGCCAAATCATTTAAATATATTATTAAATAAATAAATCATTTTAATTTCCATTTATTTCACAATTATCGGTATATATTTATACCCTTTTTCGAAAAACCACAATTTCGCAAATCGGGCAGTTTTCGGGAAATATATTATTTTAATATTAAATTCCAAAAATAATATTTTATATTTTCTGAAATGTTACAACGACGAACTCCTAGGCCATAATAATATACTTAATATAATACTAGACATCTAGTAGTGGCAGGGTAATACTCTATGCGTAAGTGCAATGCTCAGTGCTCGTGTCAGTGCCTCAAGTAGTAACATGTCATGAGTATGAGTATGCATGCACCATGAATGTAAAACAATCAACCATGAAATCTGGATATATCTGTATAAGAAATCTTTAACTTTTATCATAGTAAAATTTTTATGGTAATCTGAAACATCATCAATGAAATTCATGGAAATCCGTGTCAAACATCGACACAAAACATGTAAATCTCAAAATCTCAATACCTCATAGTCCCAATATCTCATAGTCTCAATATCTCGGGCTCCGTCAGTTCGGATCGGCTCATATCATCAAATCACACGACAACGGTCGGTGTCCTACGAAAATCCACCGCGCCAGACATCACCGGTAGGTAGTCTTCCCCTGTCAGGCTCATCGTCTACAACTCGAGCTTCTTGCCCTGGGGTACCATACCGGGCCCACCATGTACCGGATACGGTTCATCCACTCCTCGAATCAGGTCTTAAAATCCAACATCAATCATGAAAACTCATGGTGGACGACACATACATTACGAGAAAACCGCAACTTGCATTTTAAAAATGATGATACTAAGCTTTTATTAAATTCTTGCGGTTTTCCCCTGTAGGGTTTCCTTAACACCTCGTTTAGGGTTTGGAAGTATCACACATGCCATACCTTTAAATTTATGAGGTGTTAAGTAAACTAAACTAGGAATCGAACTAGAATTATGAAGTAACAATTAAAAGTATCACATCTAAAAGATAATTTACACTAAGTGGAGAGACTACAACCTTTGTAGATCTCCTAGGGTGACTCCTTGGATCTCCTTTGGTTTGGAACGGCTCGCTAGATCACTCCCAATTCCACGATGATCCACCCGAAGTCCTTTTTCTCAAAGCTTGTTGCTTCACTTGATCTTTGAAATCCTTGAAGCAAAACACCCTACACAAAGTAGCAAGGGTTGTGTAGGATGATGAAATAGTTGGTAATCTCACTTAATACCCTTTCTTTCTTTTTATCTAACTCTATTTTGAAGTCAAGAGAGAGCTAGAGAGAGGAAGAAGAAGATGGCTTGATATTTTTCTTTTGGATGAACAATAATGATAAAATGAATATGAGAGAGAGATAAATATCATAATAGAAACCATAGTTAATAATAATAACTAGATATTTTCTCATGAGTTAATGTTAGTTATGTATATGCCCTAGAGGCCATTGTTGTACATATGATGTATATTATGATGGATGCTTGGATATATACAGAGAGGACTTTCTTGCTCGTCATGATAGTATGCTATTTGGTTTCACTTTATCTTAACATGTTGATTTGTATTGGTTTACTGTCTTTCTCTAACATGTTGATAAAGCCCTTAGGATATGTACTCGACTACTGGGATTATGATGAGATCATACTAGTGGGGCCACGATAGTCGATGAGTACATCCTATAAATGTTCCTAGTCGAGGGTATATCGAGACAGGGCATCGATACACCAGAGTAGACTAGCGTATACGCATCTTGACCCATATGATGGGCGATGGATGATCCCATATCCATCGGTGTTTGACATCAAGGATGGTGTACGGGTGCTCAGTGGAGACTGGGTACACTGGACGGACTCGCCGAGAACTCCCAGATGGTGATATACCACACGTCAGATGGCAGTTCTCCGGTGACACTGGTACAGGGTAGTCTGTAGACCCTAGATCGTCATAGAGTCTTGTGTGATTCCCACTGTGTTTTGATTTCCATCTTACCACGTCCAAGAGGGCATGCAAAACGGTGGCTTTTGGGTACAGTCCTGAATCACATGGAGGCAATGAGCGATAGGAGGGGATTCGTCTCTCCCGGTATAGGGAGTTGATGTTGCGCTGTGTTCGATTGGCTATAACTGGAAGTCCTTGGCCAGGGCTGATATAGAGATATACTGGTAAGTGTTACCAGTAGTATCTCGACCTGTTATGAGCCTCACATCGACACGACTTATCGGTTACTGGGGTCTGACGTATACCACCCCTAGACTTGATATGCGACATATCAGACGAACAGACCGGACTGTACGGGAGTGTTACTGATTGGATTCACAGGAGAACGGACATGCTAGCTTGTTGATCTTCTGATCGCTCATTACCTGGGTGGCTGTTACGTTTAGCTGACCGCTTGCAGCTTGTGGGTGTTTGATATGATCATCACCTGCTACCGGCGTATTGACGATTCTTTAGAGTCCTACATAGAGGTTTCTTGGCTCAGGCGAAACGAAGTAGAGGCACATATGTGATATGTGCAGGACCGAGAATAATGCGATATGAGATACCGTATTATATTCTCGCGATATTTAGATATGAACCGGATCATCGGATCAAGTGTTGATTCGATGAATCGGTACATGATATATTAGTCGGTAATATTCGATATAGCCGGATCGTCGGATCAAGTGTTGATTCGATGATTTAATGTGTAATAATATATATGATATATTGTATTACATTATCTAATATTGGCTCGTTTTATTATTTCATTTTCTCACTGGATGATACATTGATATATATGCGATATATGTTAATTGTATTATTTTCTTTTGTTGCAAATATATAATATATATGTGTGATATATATTATTGTGACATGATATGATTTATTATTAAACATGTTTAAGGATGATTAAATGGGATTAGGGTTTGATTAGGGTTAGCTTCTTCTTGTTCATTCTAGAAACTTTGCTTTTGTCTTGGTTAAGATATTATGGTTGATATTTTTCCATGACTCATAACTTAACCTAACCAAACCCTAACTCTAGTTTATTCTCTACAAACTCTTAGCCTATCATCCTTGACCATGGTTCTATAATCAATCATATCCATTTCTTTTCTATTCATCACAAAAGGAATGATCTTTTCATTATCATCTTCTTCTCTCTTGATTTTGAGCTCACTAGAAATTCCATTTGTGATGATAAATTGTGAGAAAGTGAAATAAAAAGAAAGCATAAATACGACTCCATCATCCTCATCTAATCTAGCCCATTAGATTAGGGTGTTCATCTCTTTAGAGTGAGAAAGCTTGAGTTATAGCAATTTCGACGTAGATCATCGGAGAATCGGAACACTTCAAGCTAGCATGGATCGTTCGAGTAGTGGAGCCTCTCTTGAGTCCGAGAGATCGTGGATCGCGGCGAAGGGACTTCTACTCGGAGCTTGTGAAGCGAAGGAGCAGACTACAAAGGTTGTAATCCCTCACACTTAGCTTTAAAGATATCATCTTGCATGCTAAACCCTAATAATCTAGCAAAGATCTCGTCTTTGGGTTGTTCGGCACATGTAAAATTTTATTCGGGCATGTTTGATACTTTATGAACCTTCACTAGTGTGCCTAGGAACCCTACAGTGGTATCAGAGACTAGATAGAGCATTAGGCGACGTGTTTACGAAGTTAAAACTCCGATCGAACCCGAACCAACAAAATTTACCCCCTCTCTGGAAATTTTTCAAAATCTGGGATTTTTCTGAATTAAAAATACCTGAAAAATACAGCAGGGAAAAATAAGAAATTCGGTGAAAAAATTATCCCCTGATCTGTACAAACCACCGCGGAACCGCGGCCGTACCTTGCTTGGGCCGCGGAACCGCGGCAGTATGAGGAGATCAAGGAGTAATTTTTGCATAGTAATTCCTAATTTTGTGATATATATTTTATGGGTATTTTTATTCTGACTCAAGTGTTGAGTATTCTGGGGTTTGCTTTGTAATCGTAGATTCGATCGGAATATTTAAATTCGTTATTATTTCCGGATATTTAGAAACTGTTAAACTGTTTGAACGGATATCATTAACTCACTGTTTTCCGGCACGGCAAACTTTCATGTGTTGAATTTTTATCGGGTTTAAATCTTTCGGAAAAATTGTACAAGTTAAGCGGTGGACCCTCTAGAAGACAACAAACCTTAACTCGATTATGTGACCGTCTTGAACTGCCTTTTGAACCTTCGGGTTTGGAGCAGTACGGCGTGCCACATGTGAGGCGTTGGCTTGACCCTTCTACGGCTGGATCACTGGTACTGTGACATATTCTGGGATTATTTGAACTCCGCTCAAGTGTTGAGCACTTTGGGAAATTTTGGGTATTTGATTATCTGTTCGAAAAGTTTAATACTGTCTATTTATCTGGAATGTGATACAATATGTGGAATTCATTGTGTTAGGCATGAAATGCGAAGTATGTGATATTTCGGATTAACGATGTCTAAAGTGTTTGTGGATTTCAAATATTGTAGTTTTACAATTTTTTTTCTGTGACCGTAAGTGTAGTATGTAGTTGTACTGCCGGTTTTCGTTGCTATACATCGACGACGATCGGTGTATGCATACTTACTTACGTTGATGATATGAGATATTATGTGTTGCTGAGATATGATGTGCAGGATTGTCGCGATTGAATAGCCGGGGGGTTTTATGTGAGATGAGAGTTTTATATTTTCATTCATGTAAATTCAATTGTAATGTAATATTCTTTTATTTGGGGCACTTCCGGGTTGAGGTTGATATCACCAGTGTTGTATATTATTTACTTTTCTGTATTAGGTAGGACCCAAGGTGGGGAGCACAGGTGACCGGGTTCTGGGGTTCAGTGGGAGGCCATCTCGAGGAGTCGAGACCGGGTCTCCTAAACTACAGAATTGGTAGGGTCGCTTGCCGCTCTCGTAGGGGTCCAGGGTGTGGGCTTGGCTATTCATCGCGACTGTGGAATCCGTATTTTCTATTATTGGCTAAGTACTAAATACGGACGTCCTAGTATATCCTACATTATATCTATGTTTCTGCTGCGATATCTGTGATGTGATCATTTGATATATTGTGATGGATACAGTTTATAGTATATATAATATATTATATAGACGTTACTTATGTTTTACACCCGCACTAGCCCTGCCCTGCTCTGTCGTTAGTGTTAGTTATATGTATGCCCTAGAGGCCATTACTGTACATAGGATGTATATTGTAGTGGATGCGGGGACATATATAGGGAGGACTTTCTTGCTCGACATGATAGTATGCTATCTGGTTGAACTTTACCTTAACGTGTATACTGATTGTCTCTCTATTACATGTTGGTAAAGCCCTTAGGATCTGTACTTGACTACCTGGACTATGATGCGGATCATACTAGTGGGGACATGGTAGTCCATAAGTACATCCTTCAAAGTCCCTAGTCGTGGGTGTATCGAGACGGGGCATCGATATACCAGAGTAGACTAGCGTATGCCTTCTCGACCCATATAGATGGGCGATGGATGATCCCATATCCATCGGTGTTTGACATCAGAGATGATATACGGGTGCTCAGTAGAGACTGGGTACACTGGACGGACTCGCCGAGAACTCCCAGATGGTATTATACCTCACGTCAGATGGCAGTTCTCTGGTGACACTGGTACAGAGTAGTCTGTTGACCCGAGATCGTCATAGAGTCTTGTGTGGTTCCCACTGTGCTTTGATTTCCATCTTACCACGTCCAAGAGGGCGTGCAAAACGGTGGTTTTTGGGTACAGTCCCGAGTCACATGGAGGCAATGAGCGATAGGAGGGGATTCGTCTCTCCCGGTATAGGGGGTTGATGTTGCGCTGTGTTCGATTGGCTATAACAGGAAATCCCTGGCCAGGGTTGCTGAGATTTACTGGTAAGTGTTACCAGTAGTTTCTCGAATTGTTATAGACCTCATATCGACACGACTTATCGAGCTATTGGGGTCTGACGTTTACCACCCCTAGGCGAGATATGCGACAGATCAGACGATCAGACCGGACTGTACGGTAGTGTTACTGGTCGGATTCACTGGAGTGTGAGCGGGCTTGCTCGTCGATCTTCAGATCGCTCAATACCCGGGTGGCCGTTACGTTTAGCAGACCGCTTGCGGCTTGTGGGTGTTTGATATGATCATCGCCTGCTGCCGGCGTATTGACGAGTCTTTAGAGTCCTACACAGAGGTTTCCTGGCTCAAGCGAAACGAAATAGGAGCGCATATGAGATATGTGCGGGACCGAGAATAATGCGTGTATGTGATACCGTATTTCATTCTCGCGATGAATGTATCGAATGGTTGTATGCGATATAACCTAGTTATCGATTCAAGCGTTGATCCGATAAGCCGATACATTGTATACTAGTCGGTTGTGTGCGACATGACCGGATCATTGAATCAAGTGTTGATTTAATGATTTGATGCATATATATATATATTTGATATATTACTTTGCATCAACTAGTATCGGTTTACTTAAGATGGATTTTCTCGCTCGGATGTGCACATTGTATATGTGATATACTTTTTGTGCACTTGATTGTATCATGTTTGATGATGCATGCTCTTTAGGGTTTGTGTAAAGATTAAACCATGGTTGTATATTGGTTAGGGTTTTCTTTTTCATTTATTTATTTATTGCATTTATTTTATTTTGGAAAAGAAATGGCAAAAGAAAAGAAAATGGTTGCTAGTTTTGTTTTACATTGAAAGTTCATGAAGCTTTGACTAAGTGACCATTTTGTCTTCATGCTTAACCCTAACCACTTCTTCTAACCATGATTTATTCTCTACACTTGACCATGGTTGCCACATGATAAGTGTTCAATTTATTTTCTATTTTGAAAAAACTTATCATAAGATTTATCATCTTCTTCTTCTTCTTCTTCAAGAAGAAAGCTTGCTTCAACAATGGTGAATTGAGCAAATGAGTGAGAAATCCAATTCTAAAGTCTACCCACTTCCTATTTCTTCATCCTCTACCTCTTGCCAAGTAGTAGAGTGTGTTTCCTTCACAAGTCATCATGGTTTGGTGAAGGTGGAGCTTGATCTAGCGATGCCTCGACGTAGATCATCTTCGGCATGGACATCGACGACCTAGCTTGCCCATTCTCCGACGAAGCCGACGCTAGAGCCCGGATTTGATATGGACAGCGGAGAGGACCTCATTGCGGAGCTATGGAGGTGGAGCACCGGATCTACAAAGGTTGTATTTCCGTATTCCCTTAGTTAAATGTTAACTAGTTAGCTTTTTCGCCTAGAAATCTAGCAAACGATCCGTAGTCGGGTCTCTCGGCACCCGTAAAATTTTATAATGGCATGTTCGATGCCTTGTGAGACCTCATTAGGGTGCCTAGGAACCCTACAGTGGTATCGGAGCCTAGCTAGAGCCTTAGGCGAAGTCTAGACGCGATTTGAAGTCCGAACGAACCCGAAACCCGATCACAAACATGCTCTCTGTCCTTTTTCCAAAAACGTGGATTTTTCCAAATTAAAAATATGCAGAAAAATCAGCAGGAAATTCTAAGGTATACTGTGAAATTCGTAAACCTAAGTCCACTAAACAGGCGCGGATCCGCGGCATGAGCACGGATCATGCGGCGGATCCGCGGCCGTACGGACTTAATGTTTAAATATTTTTACACAGTAATCCTTAGTTTTATGTGCTGGTTTTCCTGGGTATTTTTGATATTTTTTCAAGAGTTGAATTTCTGCAGTTGTTTTGGGGATTCGGTGTTTCGATCGGGGTATCAAATTTTGTCTATTTGGCTTTCCGGATAAATTTTAGAATATGTTAAAAAGTTCGACCGGATATAAATACCCAATTTTTCCCCTGTCGGGAAAATTCCAAGTGTTGGATTTTTCCGTAGTTTAACGACGTTCTAAGTAGTGCAAGTAACGCGATGGTCCCTCTAGAAGACAACAAACCTTAACTCGATTATGTGACCGTCTTGAACTGCCCTTTGAACCTTCGGGTTTGGGGCAGTACGGCGTGCCACATGTGAGGCGTTGGCTTGACCCTTCTACGGCTGGACCGTTGGTACTGAGGTACGAACTGAATGTTGTTAGACTAGTTTCATGTGTTGATCTGTATCGGGAAAACTTGGGTGTTAGAATGTTCGATCGGAAATTTTAATATTTTCTATTTATCTGGAATGTGATACAATAATTGGAATTCACAATAGTTATGTGTTAACTGAATGAATGTTATAAATCTAGCAGTTTAGTCTCACTTGATCGGTTGCCACGGAATTTTGATGTGATCAAAAGTCCGTCGCAATCACGTAGCGTACGCGGATACTCGTCGGGTAAACTTAATAGACAACCTCACTCTATAGCCCCGACCAAGTGACTGTAGGAGAACCCCGTCGCCGAAAGCATCCGTTCGGGTGCTCGCGGCAGCGGTGTTCCGCCTTGGTGCACTTCGTCGACGGTATCGGGGGTGCAGCCGTCTACTGAAGTTTGCGACGAGCATTCGATCAGGATGTCGGGAATCTTGTTGAATTACCCGACTTGATATTGAAAAGTGTTTTCGATTATGAGACTAAAATGCGGGGTTTATAATTGTTAGGCATGCGATGTCTAAGTAATTCATTTGGTCAGGCATGCGATGTCTGAGGTGGTTGCGGATTCCAACTGTTGTAGTTTTACACTTTCTTTTCTGTGACCGTAAGTGTAATATGTGATATCGCCGGTTTCGTTGCTATATGTCAACGACAATTGGGATGGACATATTTACTTACGTTGATGACATGTGATGTTATGTGTTGCTGGATATGTTATATTGGATCGTCGTGTTTGAATAGCCGGGGTTTTTTATGTGAGATGAGTGTTTTTCATTTTCATTCATGTAAAAACTTGTATGTAATATTCTTTTATTGGGGCGCTTCCAGGTTGCAGAAGTTGTCACCGTTTGTATATTATTTACTTTTCTGCACTAGGATAGACCCAAGGAGGAGGGCACAAGTAACCGGGTTCTGGAGTCCAGTGGGAGACCAACTCGAGGAGTCGAGTCCGGGTCTCCTAACTCCAGAATTGGTAGGGTTGCTTGCCGCTCTCGTAGGGGTCTAGGGGTGTGGGTTTGGCTATTCATCACGACCGTGGAATCCGTGTTTTATACTGGCTCGTATTGAAAACACGGACGTCCTAGTATATCCAATATTTCATATGTTTCTTCTGCTGCGATATCTATGATGTGATCATGTGATGTTCTGTGATAGATACAGTATATAGTATATATGATATATTATATAGGCGTTACTTATGTTTTACACCCGCGCTAGCCCTGCCCCGCTCTGCCGTTAGTTACCTAACCTAACGGTGCACGAGGGGACATCGAGGAGAATGCGGATGGCATAAGTGTACGTCGTATTTATCTGTGATGTTTAGGTACTCAAATGATGGGACTTCATTAATGTGATTAATGAAATAAAAGAAACCTAAGATGTTGTAGAATCGAATTTCAAAATAAAACAGGTAGCTACAGTTCTTGCTTTGCACAGAGGTATATGTGATATATCCTGCACCTTATTCGATAAGGAAAGGAACCGAGATCCCTTCACCGGGAGTGACTCCTTTAGCAATAACTGGCAGATGCTACACACTCGGTTTGTCTTTTGATAGCTTTTAAGTGTTTTTGCTTTGCACAGTGATATATACGATATATCCCGCACCTCATTCGACGAGGAAAGGACCGACGATCCCTTCACCGGGAGTGACTCCTTTAGCAAAACTAGAAAAGCCTCAAAAGCACTCCATTTTTTAATCATTTGATTCTACAACGATATAAAGTTCATTACGCAAAAGGTTTTCTTAAAAACCTGACGTAGCCCTCCGTCATTTCAGATAAGTCCTAGTTAGTATTCGTGCTGCGCTTGTTGACTCAGTCAAGGCGTAGTGTGCGGTAGCTGATTAGTGCTTATCTGCAATGCATATGATGCGATTGGATTAGGGTAGTCGTGCGGCCTTGTTGACTCAGTCAAGGGTCGTGCGGGTGGGTTTAATTCAATCGAGAAATGACGGGTTGAACTTTACTTGCGGTCTATGGTTTGTTGACTCAGTCAAGGTCATAGATCGCATGGGGCAAAATATTATCGGGAATTTCAAGTGTTGAAATTTGCAATGAGATTGCATACCTTCTATGAGATAGTTGGATCCCGATACCCGCTGCGAGTAAGAGTTACTCCTGGGAGAGTTTTATACATTACAATTAGCCGATCAAGTAGGTGTCTAGAAAGGTGTCAACGGGGTTACGCCTCTGGGAAAACGAGGTTTACATTAATTAGGTTCGTGCGAAAGCACGGGGGACCTCCCTCAAAGTACCGACACTGGCCTGGCTGAAAGATTGGCGAACTTGTAGTGTGTAATTAATCCCGGCTAGTCTTTCCTTTTAGGGTTTGAAGGAAGATTTGATAAAAAGCAGTGGGAGCCATCCTGATTAGATAAAATAATAACCAATCTATTCTTGCAAGAGCGCACGCTGAGTGTTTTCTTCTCTCTCTCTCCAGGTAGCGACCATATCACGCCTTAATCAAGATAATAATACGGAATATTGACCGAACCCGCTTGTTATACTGAGCTGGGGAACGTTGGTCCCGCTCCAACTTATAATTGTTATAAGACAGAGCAGGAAATTGGGGATTACCAGAATTCCCGTGCCGCCCAAACGAAGAGAGTGCATGCTGATGCATCATCTTCGGGTTTGTTCATTATACAGAACTGTTTCTCAGTATCCTTTACGTCCTGGGTATATGATACCAGATCAGGATCCCAGATATGTAATCTGTTACATAGGGCTACAGAAAAGTAGAGAACTGAGAACGGGTGATAAGTTTCATGAGGCAGAAAACGGGGCAAGAGTTGCAGCCAAGTCTGTCGGTCACTGTCACCCTGTATTACCGATATATTGATTCTGAACGAATGTTATTAGATACCGAACCTGATATACAAAATCATATCTGTCTCTTTATTAGTAAAGAAACGATAAAATTTTGTATTGTTGGATAATGTTTTGAACATTTCCTATATCAAAAGTTGATCGGTTCAGGCACGTTATCTAAAAGCATTGACGTTCTAAATCAAACTACAGTTCTTAGTATATGGAACACACATAAGAGGAAGAGTTCAGAAATGAACGGATTCTTCTTGAGGTATTGTAGACTAGGTCAGATCAATGTGACCCGACTAGCTGAAGTTACATTTAGATGTATATTCAAATTAGTTTGAATTTACATCTTGTGAAACTTGCCAGTCATGCCACAGAGATATAATGACACCAGCTCTGTTTATTGAAAACAGAGAAAGAGTTAGTGAACTCTTGGGATGATGCATGTTGATGTATAAAGGTCCCCTGTCTACACATGCCAAGACCGGTTCTTTGTACTTCATTACATTCTCTGATGATCTTTCGAGATTCAGACCTATGTTCCTGTTGAAACACAAGTCCGAACCTTTTGAGATATTCACAGAATATAAGCGAGAAGTAGAGAACCAGAATACAGGTATAAGTATTATGTCCTATGATGAGATCAAGGAGGAGAATACTTGAGCACGGAAATACTGGACTATTCTAAAGGAGAATGAGATTCTCTCTCGGCATTACTCCTCTGTATACACCATAGCACGATGGTATATCGTGGCGGAGCAATCACACCCTATATGATAAGGTGTGCTCTATGATGAGTACTACTGAGTTACCTATTTCCTTTTTGGGAGTTATGCACTTGAGAAGTTGCATACCTATTGAATTGGGTTCGAATCAAATCAGTGCCTACCGCTTCATATATGATATGGAAAGGAAGAGCCCATATCTTAAGTTGGTTAAGATTTGGGGTTGTCCGGACTATGTCTAAAAGCAAAATCCGGACAAGCTCAAGGCAAGGTCTGTTATGTAGAACTGGAAAGGTTCCAGCTATACAAACTACAGCAGATGATTTGATAGAACCAAGGGATTCAGTAGAATCCAACGAACCTCAGCCTCTCCGCCAATCTAGTAGGGTTCCTCACCCGCCTGAGAGATACTTCAGTTTCTCTATGACAGTGGGAGCGAGGATTACATCATAAGATGATGGCCCAACTAGCTTCGAGCTGGCTATCAGGGGTAAGACTCTGTAAGAATGGCTGGATGCTTAGTGATCTGAGAT
The DNA here is from genome assembly GCA_030015575.1 of Agapanthus africanus. NCBI lineage: Eukaryota > Viridiplantae > Streptophyta > Magnoliopsida > Asparagales > Amaryllidaceae > Agapanthus > Agapanthus africanus. The sequence continues at coordinate 819,556,465 of CM057338.1, read as the reverse complement.
GGAATCCTTATACACCAACAAAGTATGGACTTTGGTTGCTATATCTGAAGGGTTAAATCCCCATCAGGAGCAAGTATATCTTGAGAAGATTACTTGGTGTACATGGAAAAGTTGAGACTTTCAAAGCTAGACTTGTTAAGGGTTTGCATCACTGACCAGGTGTGGATCATGATGAAACCTTTTCAAGTAACTATGCTTAAGTCCATCCAGATCCTACTTGTCACGGCTACATACCATGACTGCGATATCTGGTGGTTGGGTGTCTTGACTGCTTTTCTAAATGATGATTTAGAAGAGAGCGTCTATAAGTACACAGCCAGAGGGCTTCGTAGACAGTGGGAGCAGCGGAAACATGTGCAAGATGCTTTATATAGGATAAAGCAGGCATCGCGGAGTTGGAACATCTGTTTTGATGAATTAGTCAAAGAAGTTGACACCATCAAAATGGTAGATGAACCTTGTATAAACAAAAAGGTAGTAGGGAGTATTGTGACGACTCTCGAAGAGTACGTGGATGACATACTCTTGATAGGGAAGGAGTTTCCTATGCTACGCTCGATCAATCTCCGCTTATCACTATGATTCTCCATATAGGATCAAAATGATACCTCCTAAATCCTGAGTTTTGGATCTATGAGATAGATTTAATTGGATGTTAGGACTCTCACTAGTTGTAGTGAGACGGTATCAACCGATCCTGGGAAGAATCACTGGAAGGGTTCCAGGGTGATAAAGATGACTGAGTGTCAGTCACAGGCATTGTCTTAATCCTCAGTAGAGGGACGGTATGTTGGAAGAGTTCCAAGCTAGATACCGTGACATACTAGACGATAAAGGCACGATACATCGCTACTAAAGATGCTACCATAGAGGCAGTCTGGGTGTATATTAGTTCATGAGATGAACTACGTTCCTACCATTGTGAGACAATGGAGTTATGGCTCATGCCGAGGAACGCCGGTCCCATCAGTGATCCAGACTTATTCTAAGGCAGCATCGCCTGATCATGGAGATAGTTGATCTCCAGGGTGATCGAGGTTAGGAGAGTAGACTCAGAGGACAACACAGCGGATCCACTCACAAAGGCCTGTTCCCAGAGAGAGACTTTTATGGGATGGTTGAGTATGAGATACTACAACCACTGCTACAGATGGCCCTAGTGCAAGTGGGAGATTGTTAGTTATATGTATGCCCTAGAGGTCATTACTGTACATAGGATGTATATTGTAGTGGATGCTGGGACATATATAGGGAGGACTTTCTTGCTCGACATGATAGTATGCTATCTGGTTGAACTTTACCTTAACGTGTATACTGATTGTCTCTCTGTTACATGTTGGTAAAGCCCTTAGGATCTGTACTTGACTACCTGGACTATGATGCGGATCATACTAGTGGGGACATGGTAGTCCATAAGTACATCCTTCAAAGTCCCTAGTCGTGGGTGTATCGAGACGGGGCATCGATATACCAGAGTAGACTAGCGTATGCCTTCTCGACCCATATAGATGGGCGATGGATGATCCCATATCCATCGGTGTTTGACATCAGAGATGATATACAGATGCTCAGTAGAGACTGGGTATACTGGACGGACTCACCGAGAACTCCCAGATGGAATTATACCTCACGTCAGATGGCAGTTCTCTGGTGACACTGGTACAGAGTAGTCTGTTGACCCGAGATCGTCATAGAGTCTTGTGTGGTTCCCACTGTGCTTTGATTTCCATCTTACCACGTCCAAGAGGGTGTGCAAAACGGTGGTTTTTGGGTACAGTCCCGAGTCACATGGAGGCAATGAGCGATAGGAGGGGATTCGTCTCTCCCGGTATAGGGGGTTGATGTTGCGCTGTGTTCGATTGGCTATAACAGGAAATCCCTGGCCAGGGTTGCTGAGATTTACTGGTAAGTGTTACCAGTAGTTTCTCGAATTATTATAGACCTCATATCGACACGACTTATCGAGCTATTGGGGTCTGACGTTTACCACCCCTAGGCGAGATATGCGACAGATCAGACGATCAGACCGGACTGTACGGTAGTGTTACTGGGCGGATTCACTGGAGTGTGAGCGGGCTTGCTCGTCGATCTTCAGATCGCTCAATACCCGGGTGGCCGTTATGTTTAGCAGACCGCTTGCGGCTTGTGGGTGTTTGATATGATCATCGCCTGCTGCCGGCGTATTGACGAGTCTTTAGAGTCCTACACAGAGGTTTCCTGGCTCAAGCGAAACGAAATAGGAGCGCATATGAGATATGTGCGGGACCGAGAATAATGCGTGTATGTGATACCGTATTTCATTCTCGCGATGAATGTATCGAATGGTTGTTTGCGATATAACCTAGTTATCGATTCAAGCGTTGATCCGATAAGCCGATACATTGTATACTAGTCGGTTGTGTGCGACATGACCGGATCATTGAATCAAGTGTTGATTTAATGATTTGATGCATATATATATATTTGATATATTACTTTGCATCAACTAGTATCGGTTTACTTAAGATGGATTTTCTCGCTCGGATGTGCACATTGTATATGTGATATACTTTTTGTGCACTTGATTGTATCATGTTTGATGATGCATGCTCTTTAGGGTTTGTGTAAAGATTAAACCATGGTTGTATATTGGTTAGGGTTTTCTTTTTCATTTATTTATTTATTGCATTTATTTTATTTTGGAAAAGAAATGGCAAAAGAAAAGAAAATGGTTGCTAGTTTTGTTTTACATTGAAAGTTCATGAAGCTTTGACTAAGTGACCATTTTGTCTTCATGCTTAACCCTAACCACTTCTTCTAACCATGATTTATTCTCTACACTTGACCATGGTTGCCACATGATAAGTGTTCAATTTATTTTCTATTTTGAAAAAACTTATCATAAGATTTATCATCTTCTTCTTCTTCTTCTTCAAGAAGAAAGCTTGCTTCAACAATGGTGAATTGAGCAAATGAGTGAGAAATCCAATTCTAAAGTCTACCCACTTCCTATTTCTTCATCCTCTACCTCTTGCCAAGTAGTAGAGTGTGTTTCCTTCACAAGTCATCATGGTTTGGTGAAGGTGGAGCTTGATCTAGCGATGCCTCGACGTAGATCATCTTCGGCATGGACATCGACGACCTAGCTTGCCCATTCTCCGACGAAGCCGACGCTAGAGCCCGGATTTGATATGGACAGCGGAGAGGACCTCATTGCGGAGCTATGGAGGTGGAGCACCGGATCTACAAAGGTTGTATTTCCGTATTCCCTTAGTTAAATGTTAACTAGTTAGCTTTTTCGCCTAGAAATCTAGCAAACGATCCGTAGTCGGGTCTCTCGGCACCCGTAAAATTTTATAATGGCATGTTCGATGCCTTGTGAGACCTCATTAGGGTGCCTAGGAACCCTACAGTTAGTTACCTAACCTAACGGTGCACGAGGGGACATCGAGGCGAATGCGGATGACATAAGTGTACGTCGTATTGATCTGTGATGCTTAGGAAGCATAAGCTGATGGGATTTTTATTAATGAGATTAATAAAAAGAAAAAAAAAACCTAAAAAATGTTGTAGAATCAAAACTTTGTAAAAAAGGGTAGCTACAGTTTTGCTTTGCATAGTGGTATATATGATATACCCTGCACCTTATTCGATGAGGAAAGAGCCGAGATCCCTTCACCGGGAGTGACCTCTTTAGCGAAACTGGCAGATGCTACGAAACTCGGTTTGTCTTTTGACTGCTTTTTAGAGTTTTGCTTTGCACAGTGATATATATGATATGTCCTGCACCTTATTCGATGAGGAAAGAGCCGAGATCCCTTCACAAGGAGTGACCTCTTTAGCAAAACTAATGAAAGCCTAAAAAACACTCCATTTCAAAACTTCACTTGATTCTACGACGATATCAAGTTCATTACGCTCAGGGTTTTTTGAAAAACCTGCGTAGCCCTCCGTCATTTCAGATAGATATTATTTAGTATTCGTGCTATGTTTGTTGACTTAGTCAAGGTGTAGTGTACGATAGCTAAGTAGTCTTTATCTGCTAAAACATGAGATGTGATTGGATTAGGGTATTCGCACGCCCTTGTTGACTCAGTCAAGGGTCGTACGGGTGGGTTTAATTCAATCGAGAAATGTACAGGTTGAACTTGACTTGCGATTTATAGTTTGTTGACTTAGTCAAGGTCATAGATCGCTAGGGGCAAAATAATATCGGGAATTTCAAATGTTGAAATTTGCAATGAGATTGCATACCTTCTATGAGATAGTTGGATCCCGATACCCACTGCGAGTAAGAGTTACTCTTGAGAGAGTTTTACACAGGACAATTAGTCGATCAAGTAGGTGTCTAGAAAAGTGTTAACGGGGTTACGCCTCTGGGAAAATGAGGTTTACTTTAATTAGGTCCGTGTGAAAGCACGGGGAACCTCCCTGAAAGTACCGACACTGATCTGGCTGAAAGATTGATGAAATTGTAGGGTGTAATTAATCCCGGCTAATCTTACCTTTTAGGGTTTGAAGGTAGATTTGATAAAAACAGTGGGAGACATCCTGATTAGATAAGATAATAACCAATCTAATCTTGCAAGAGCATACGCTAAAGTGTTTTCTTCTCTCTCTCTCTAGGTAGCGACCATGTCAGGCCATAATCAAGATAATAATATGGATGTATTGACTGAACCCGTTTATTATACTGAGCAGGGGAACGTTGGACCCGTTCTTTCTTATAAGAGTTATAAGACTGAACAGGGAATAGAAGAATATCTAGATTCTCAAGCCGCCCAAAAGAACATGCATGTTGATGCATCTTCTTCAGGTGTGTTAGTTATTGAGAACTGTTTCTCAGTTCACCCTACGTCCTGGGTATTAGATACCGGATCAGGATCCCACATATGTAAATTGTTACATGGGCTACATAAAGGTAGAGAACTGGGAAAAGGTGATCATTCCGTTCAAGTAGGGAACGGTGCAAATATTGCAGCCAAAGCAGTTGGCGAATATCACCTTGTATTGCCAAGTCGTAATACACTGATTCTAAATGAGTGCTATTATATACCGAACATGATGTGCAACATTATATCAGTCTCTTTATTAAGTAAAGAAGGATATAATTTTGTAGTAAAGGATAATGTTATGAACATATTCCTAGATCAAAAGTTGATTGCATCAGGCTCGTTACATAATGGCATATTCATTCTAAATCAGAATACAGTCCTCAATATACAAAACACACACAAGAGGAAAAGTTCAGAAATGAACGAATCCTTCTTGTGGCATTGTAGACTTGGCCATATCAATGAGACATGGCTAGCTAAGTTACATAAAAATGGATATTTGAATTCATTCGAATTTTCATCTTATGATACTTGCCATTCATGTCTCAAAGGAAAAATGACCAAAGCTCCGTTTAGTGGACACGGAGAAAGAGTTACCGAACTCTTAGGAATGGTACATAGTGATGTATTCGGTCCCATGTCTACGCATGCCAGGAACGGTTCTTCCTACTTCATTACATTCACTGACGATCTCTCTAGATACGGGCATGTGTTCCTGTTGAAACACAAGTCTGAAGCTTTTGAGAAATTCAGAGAATATAAGCACGAAGTAGAAAAACAAACGGGCAAAAGTATTAAGATCCTTCGATCTGATCGAGGAGGAGAATACTTAAGCAGTGAGTTCCTAGATTATCTAAAAGAGAATGGGATTCTCTCTCAGCTTACTCCTCCTTATACACCACAGCACAACGGTGTATCGGAACGAAGGAATCGGACCCTATTAGATATGGTGCGATCTATGATGAGCGATGCTGAGTTACCTATTTCCTTTTGGGGGTATGCGCTTGAGACAGCCATATACATATTGAATCTAGTTCCGTCTAAATCTGTACCTACCACACCATATGAGATATGGAGTGGGAAGAGACCATATTTTAAACGGGTTAAGATATGGGGTTGTCCGGCCTATGTCAAAAGACAAAATCCGGACAAACTCGAGGCACGATCAGTTCTTTGCAAATTTGTGGGATATCCAAAGAATTCTCAAGGATATTTTTTCTACCACGCTGAGGAACAAAAAGTGTTTGTTGCTCAACATGCCACCTTTTTGGAAAAGGAATTTCTTACAAAAGAAATTAGTGGCAGAGAGGTAGAGCTGGAAGAAGTTCCAGCACCACAAACCGCAACTGATGATTTGTTGGAACCAGAAGATTCAGTAGTACCCGACGAACCCCAGCCTCTCCGCCAATCTCGCAGGGTTTCTCATTCACCTGAGAGATACTACGGTTTTCTCATTGATGGTGGAAGCGAGGATTGCATCATGGAAGATGATGACCCGACTAGTTTCGAGCAGGCCATCACGAGTGGTGACTCTGTGAAATGGCTGGATGCAATGCGATCTAAGATGGAATCCATGTACACCAATAAATTATGGATTTTGGAAAATGCTCCTGAAGGGGTAAAACCCATTGGGAGCAAGTGGATTTTTAAAAAGAAATTTGGTGTAGATGGAAAAGTTGAGACTTTCAAAGCTAGACTTGTAGCAAAGGGATTTCGTCAACGACCAGGTGTGGATTATGACGAAACCTTTTCTCCAGTGGCTATGCTTAAGTCCATCCGGATCTTACTTGCCATTGCTGCATACCATGACTACGAAATCTGGCAAATGGATGTTAAGACCGCTTTTCTAAATGGTGATTTAGAAGAGTGCGTGTACATGACTCAGCCAGAGGGCTTCGTAGATAATGGGAGCAGCGGAAAGGTGTGCAAACTGCTTAAATCCATTTATGGGTTAAAGCAAGCATCGCGGAGTTGGAACATCTGTTTTGATGTTGTAGTCAAAGAGTTTGACTTCATCAAAAACATAGATGAACCTTGTATCTATAAGAAGGTAGCAGAGAGTAAGGTTTTCTTCCTCGTATTGTACGTGGATGACATACTCTAGATAGGAAATGATATTCCTATGCTGCAATCAGTCAAGCTCTTCTTATCACAAAGATTCTCAATGAAAGATCTAGGTGATGCCTCATGCATATTGGGGATAAGGATCTATAGAGATAGATCCAAACGGATACCGGGATTGTCCCAATCCAGGTACATTGACACCATACTAAAGAGGTTTAGTATGGAAGAATCCAAGCGTGGGAACCAACCCATGATCTCTGGACTCACTCTCTCCAAAGAGATGTCTCCCAAGACTGATTTGGAGAGAGCTCGCATGCAAGGGATACCCTATGCTTCGGCAGTAGGCTCTATCATGTATGCGATGCTATGTACCAGACCCGATGTAGCATACTCACTAAGTGTAGTGAGTCGGTATCAAGCAGATCCTGGAGAGAGTCACTGGACAGCTGTGAAGAACATTCTCAAGTACTTGCGAAGGACTAGAGACATGTTCTTGGTGTATGGTAACGGAGAACTCCGGGTGGAGTCCTTTACCGATTCCAGCTTCCAAAGTGATAAGGACGACTCTAAGTCGCACTCGGGATTTGTCTTTACCCTCAATGGAGAGGCGGTATGTTGGAAGAGTTCCAAACAGGATACCGTTGCAGACTCGACGATGGAGGCTGAATACATCGCTGCCAACGATGCTGCCAAAGAGGCTGTCTGGATGAAGAAGTTCATCATTGAGCTTGGTGTGGTTCCATCCATTGAACATCCAATACCTCTGTATTGCGATAACAATGGAGCTGTGGCTTTGGCCAAGGAACCCAGATCCCATCAGAAATCCAGACATATTCTGAGGCGGTATCACCTGATCAGGGAGATAGTTGATCACCGGGAGATCGAGGTCAGGAGAGCAGATACGAAGGACAACACTGCGGATCCACTCACGAAGGCCATTCCCCAGATACAGTTTGAGAGATTATTCGGGATGCTAGGTATGAGATACTACAGCAGCTGGCCTTAGTGCAAGTGGGAGATTGTTAGTTATGTATATGCCCTAGAGGCCATTGTTGTACATATGATGTATATTATGATGGATGCTTGGATATATACAGAGAGGACTTGCTTGCTCGTCTTGATAGTATGCTATTTGGTTTCACTTTATCTTAACATGTTGACTTGTATTGGTTTACTGTCTTTCTCTCACATGTTGATAAAGCCTTTAGGATATGTACTCGACTACTGGGATTATGATTAGATCATACTAGTGGGGCCACGGTAGTCGATGAGTACATCCTATAAATGTTCCTAGTCGAGGGTATATCAAGACAGGGCATCGATACACCAGAGTAGACTAGCGTATACGCATCTTGACCCATATGATGGGCGATGGATGATCCCATATCCATCGGTGTTTGACATCAAGGATGGTGTACGGGTGCTCAGTGGAGACTGGGTACACTGGACGAACTCGTCGAGAACTCCCAGTTGGTGATATACCACACGTCAGATGGCAGTTCTCCGGTGACACTGGTACAGGGTAGTCTGTAGACCCTAGATCGTCATAGAGTCTTGTGTGATTCCCACTGTGTTTTGATTTCCATCTTACCACGTCCAAGAGGGCGTGCAAAACGGTGTCTTTTGGGTACAGTCCCGAATCACATGGAGGCAATGAGCGATAGGAGGGGATTCGTCTCTCCCGGTATAGGGAGCTGATGTTGTGCTGTGTTTGATTGGTTATAACTGGAAGTCCCTGGCCAGGGCTAATATAGTGATATACTGGTAAGTGTTACCTGTAGTATCTCGACCTGTTATGAGCTTCACATCGACACGACTTATCGGTTACTGGGGTCTGACGTATACCACCCATAGACTTGATATGCGACATATCAGACGAACAGACCGGACTGTACGGGAGTGTTACTGATTGGATTCACAGGGGAACGGACAGGCTAGCTTGTTGATCTTCTGATCGCTCAATACCTGGGTGGCTGTTACGTTTAGCTGACCGCTTGCAGCTTGTGGGTGTTTGATATGATCATCACCTGCTACCGGCGTATTGACGATTCTTTAGAGTCCTACACAGAGGTTTCTTGGCTCAGGCGAAACGGAGTAGAGGCACATATGTGATATGTGCAGGACCGAGAATAATGCGATATGAGATACCGTATTATATTCTCGCGATATTTAGATATGAACCGGGTAATCGGATCAAGTGTTGATTCGATGAATCGGTACATGATATATTAGTCGGTAATATTCGATATAGCCGGATCGTCGGATCAAGTGTTGATTCGATGATTTAATGTATAATAATATATATGATATATTGTATTACATTATCTAATATTGGCTCGCTTTATTATTTCATTTTCTCACTGGATGATATATTGATATATATGCGATATATGTTAATTGTACTATTTTCTTTTATTGCAAATATATAATATATATGTGATATATATTATTGTGACATGATATGATTTATTATTAAACATGTTTAAGGATGATTAAATGGGATTAGGGTTTGATTAGGGTTAGCTTCTTCTTGTTCATTCTAGAAGCTTTGCTTTTGTCTTGGTTAAGATATTATGGTTGATATTTTTTCATGACTCATAACTTAACCTAACCAAACCCTAACTCTAGTTTATTCTCTACAAACTTTTAGCCTATCATCCTTGACCATGGTTCTATAATCAATCATATCCATTTCTTTTCTATTCATCACAAAAGGAATGATCTTTTCATTATCATCTTCTTCTCTCTTGATTTTGAGCTCACTAGAAATTCCATTTGTGATGATAAATTGTGAGAAAGTGAAATAAAAAGAAAGCATAAATACCACTCCATCATCCTCATCTAATCTAGCCCATTAGATTAGGGTGTTCATCTTTTTAGAGTGAGAAAGCTTGAGTTATAGCAACTTCGACGTAGATCATCGGAGAATTGGAACACTTCAAGCTAGCATGGATCGTTCGAGTAGTGGAGCCTCTCTTGAGTCCGGGACATCGTGGATCGCGGCGAAGGGACTTCTACTCGGAGATTATGAACCGAAGGAGCGGACTACAAAGGTTGTAATCCCTCACACTTAGCTTTAAAGATATCATCTTGCATGCTAAACCCTAATAATCTAGTAAAGATCTTGTCTTTGGGTTGTTCGGCACATGTAAAATTTTATACGGGCATGTTTGATGCTTTATGAACCTTCACTAGTATGCCGAGGAACCCTACAGTTAAAAGGCAAAGGAAAATAAACCATGGTTAAGTCAAAGGTCAACCATGGAAAAGTGTAGAAGAAATGAGTCATTACAAAAGAAATGAGTCATTATCTATTTTCCTTTATCTTTAACTTAATTCAAAAATATCCATATATTAAATTTTGAACCATGTGATTCTTATATTGCCATCTAAGTTGTATCATCAACCATGATACTTATGCATGTATGTATGTGTGTATGCACATCATCATGTACATATACATGCATGCATCCATCAAAAGAAAAGGGTTTAAATAAATGAGATAAAAGTCAATATTAAATCAACACTTGATTTAATAAACTGGTCATATCTCATAGGACTCGACTAATATAAAACGCCCGATTAAAATACAGTATCATATACTCGTATTTAATCGAGCTTTCGCACATATCTCATATGCGCACCACTTCATTTCTCCTGAGCCGAGAAACTTCTATGTGGGACTCTAAGACTCGTCAATATGCCAGCAGTAGGTGATGATCATATCAAACATCTACAAGCCACAAGCGGTCAGCTAAACGTAACGGCCACCTGGGTATTGAGCGATCAGAAGAAGAATAAGCGAACCTGTCAAAACTCCTGTCAATCCAACTGGCAACACTTACCGTACAATCCGGTCTCTTCGTCAGATATGCTGCATATCGAGTCTAGGGATGGAATCGTCGACCCCAATAACTCAATAAATCATGCCGATATATGGTCTATAACAGATCGAGAAACTTACTGATAACACTTATCAGTAATATCTCAGCAGCCCTGGTCAGGGACTTCCCGTTATAGCCAATCGTGCACAGCACAACATCAACCCCCAATACCGGGAGAGACGAAATCCCTCCTATCGCTCATTGCCTCCATATTCCTCAGGACTATACCCAAAATCCACCTGTTTGTACGGCTCAATAGCCGTAGTAGGGTGGAGATCAAAGTACATTGGGAGGACACACAAGACTCTATGGCGATCTTGGGTCTACAGACTAACCTGTACCAGTGTCACCTAAGAACTGCTATCCGACGTATGATATAATACCACATAGGAGTTCTCGGTGAGTCCGTTCAGTGTACCTAGTCTCACTGAGCACCCGTATACAATCTTCGGTGTCAGCACACCAGATGGATATGGGATCATCCATCGCCCATCATATGGAACAAGAATAGTATACGCTAGTCTACACTGGAATATCGATGCCCTGTTTCGATATACCTACGACTAAGAACATTTCAAGGATATGCTTATAAACTACAGGTGTCCCACTAGTATGATCCACATCATAATCCCAGTAGTCAAGCTAATATCCTTAGGGCATTATCAACATATACCAAAATGAATATAAACATGATCAAGTGAACATATGATAAAGAGAAACCAGATAGCATACTATCATGTCGAGCAAGACTGTCCTTTGAATATATACACACACACATCAGTACATACACTATCACATAATGGCCTCTAGGGCATACATATATCCAACAATCTCCCACTTGCACTAAGGCCAATTATTGGCGTATCTCATACCCAACATCTTAAAAAGTCGCTCATGCTGCGGCTGAGGGAGGGTCTTGGTGAATGGATCCACGGTGTTATCCTTTGTATCTACTCTCTTGATCTCGATCTCGTGGAGATCAACTATCTCCCGGATCAGATGATATTGCCTCAGGATGTGTCTGGACTTCTGATGGGACCTGGGCTCTTTGGCCAATACCATAGCCCCATTATTATCACAATACAAAGGTATTGGATCAATAATGGTTGGAACTACTCCTAACTCCGAGATGAACTTCCTCATCCAGACGGCTTCCTTGGCAGCATCATTTGCAGCAATGTACTCAGCTTCCATCGTTGACTCTGCAACAGTATCCTGTTTGGAACTCTTCCAACTCACTGTCCCTCCATTGAGGGTAAATGCAAACCATGAGATAGACTTGCTGTCATCCTTGTCACTCTGGAAGCTCGAATCGGTAAAGGCTTCCATTTGGAGATCCCCGTTACCATACACCAAGAACAATTCTTTAGTCCTTCGCAAGTACTTAAGAATGTTCTTCACAGCAATCCAGTGATTCTCCCCTAGGTTTGACTGATACCTCCTTACTACACTAAGTGCATAAGCTACATCAGGGCGTGTACATAACATCACATACATTATCGATCCTACTGCCGAAGCATAGGGAATAATGCTCATGCGAGCTCTCTCTATATCAGACTTTGGACAATCGTCCTTTGAGAGAGTGACTTTGTGGCAAGCGGGTAAGGCACCCCGCTTGGAGTCTTCCATACTAAACCTCTTTAGGATGGTGTTAATGTACTTGGTTTGAGACAATCCCAATAACCGTTTGGATCTATCCCTATAGATCCGTATGCCCAATATGTATGTGGCATCACCCAGATCCTTCATAGAGAACCTTTATGATAAGAATGATTTGACCGACTGTAGCATAGGAATATCATTTCCTATCAGAAGTATGTCATCCACGTACAATACGAGAAATGCGACATTTCTCCCTATAACCTTTTTATAAACACAAGGTTCATCTGGATTTTTGATGAAATCAAACTCTTTGATAACATCATCAAAACAGATGTTCCAATTCCATGATGCCTGCTTTAATCCATAAATGGATTTAAGTAACTTACATGCTTTTCTGCTGCTCCCACTGTCTATGAAGCCCTCTGGCTGATCCATATAAATGCATTCATCTAAATCACCATTTAGGAATGCAGTTTTAACGTCCATCTGCCAGATTTCATAGTCGTAGTGAGCAGCAATAGCAAGTAGGATCCGAATGGATTTAAGCATGGCTATCGGAGAGAAAGTCTCGTCATAGTCTAAACCTGGTCTTTGACGAAAACCTTTCGCTACCAATCTTGCCTTATAGGTTTCTACCTGTCCATCTACACCGATCTTTCTTTTAAAGATCCATTTGCAACCCACAGGTTTTATCCCGGAGGGTACATCTTCCAAAGTCCATACTTTGTTGGTGTACATGGACTCTATTTTGGATCTCATGACATCCAGCCATTTCACAGAGTCACCACTCGTGATAGCATGGTGAAAACTGGCAGGATCATCATCATCCATGATGCAATCTTCTCTATCACCATCAATGGGAAAACCATAGTATCTCTTCGGTGGGCGAGAAGCCCTACCAGATCTACGGAGTGGCTGAGGCTCATTAGATTCTGTTATAACTTCAGGTTCAGCCAAGTCGTCATTTGTAACTTGTGTCTCTAGAACCTCTTCTAGATCTACCACATTGCCATCAGCATCATTTGAAAAAATCTCATTTTCTAAAAAGGTGGCATACTGAGAAACAAACACCTTTTGTTCCTCCTTGTGGTAGAAAAGATACCCAAACGAATGTTTTGGATATCCTAAAAATATACATTTGACTGATCGTGTCTCGAGTTTGTCTGGATTCTGCTTTTTGACAAAAGCCGGACAACCCCAAATCTTAACTCTTTTAAGAGATGGTTTCTTCCCATGCCATATCTCATATGGAGTGGTAGACACGGTCTTGGTTGGAACTTTGTTTAACAGAAAAGTTGCTGTTTCCAATGCATACCCCCAAAACGAGAGAAGTAACTCAGAATCATTCATCATGGATCGTACCATATCTAATAGGGTACGATTCCGCCGCTCTGACACACCGTTGTGCTGTGGTGTGTAAGGTGGAGTGAGCTGAGAGAGAATCCCATTCTCTTTTAGGAAGTCCAAGAACTCAGTACTTAAGTACTCTCCACCTCGATCTGATCGAAGTATCTTGATACTCTTTCCTGTTTTGTTTTCTACTTCATGTTTATACTCCTTGAATTTCTCGAAAGCTTCAGACTTATGCTTTATCAAATACACATGACTGAATCTTGAGAAATCATCAGTAAAAGTTATGAAGTAAGAAAAACCGCCTCTTGCATGTGTAGACATTGGTCTGCATACATCACTATGTATGAGGCCTAGGAGCTCAGTATCTCTTTCTCCGTGTCCTGTAAATGGAGTTTTGATCATTTTACCTTTGATACAAGACTGGCAAGTTGCATAAGATTTATACTCAAAAGAATTTAAATATCCATCTTTATGAAGCTTGTTTAGTCTTGTTTCATTAATATGACCAAGTCTACAATGCCAAAGAAAAGCTTCATTTATATCTGAAAATTTTCTTTTATTTGTGTGTTGACCGTCGAAAACCGTGTGTTGATTAAGGACGTATATCCCGTTATTTAGTGTACCACAACCAATCAACTCTTGATTAAGTCTAATGTTCATAACATTGTGTTGCACAGCAAAATGATACCCTTCATTGTCTAACAAGGAAACGAATATAATATTACAAAGCATACTTGGCACAAAATAACATGGGTTCAAAACCAATATACAACCCGCCGGCAACCCTAGGTGATACTCTCCCACTGAAACTGCATTTACATTGGAACCATTTCCAACCTGGAGAGTATGATCACCTTTCTTCAAAACTTTGCTATTTCTCAACGCCTGCACAGAATTGCAAATATGAGAACCTGAACCGGTATCTAATACCCAGGAAGCAGAGTTAATAGAAAAACAGTTCTCAACTATGAACACACCTGAAGCTGAAGCATCACCATGCTTCTTCTTGAGTTCAAGGTACTCAGTACAGTTCCGATTCCAGTGTCCCGTCTTTTTGTAGTGGAAACATTCTCCTTTCCCCGATTCCCCAACCTTTGACTTGTCTCTCCCCTTAACCTTTTTGACTCCACCCTTAGGTTTGGTGGGTTTCTTCTTCATCTTTCCCTTGGCCTTAGCCTTCGGGCGAGAGGAGGATGATGGCCCAACATACGAAACGGGAGTCTTTACTGATTTTAGCATGCTCTCTGTACTCCTTAACATATTAAGGAGTTCAGGTAGTTCCTTCTCCATGTTGTGCATGTTGAAGTTAACTATGAACGGAGCAAAGGTGGAGGGGAGAGACTGCAGAATAATATCCGTATATTGTCCACCTAAGGTCCTCAAGCTCTTCTATGAGAGCTATCATTTTCAGAACATGGTCTCCTACTGCTGTACCAGGGGCCATTCGCATCTGAAATAACTTTCTAGATGCTTCATATCGTAATACGCGAGATTGCTCTCCATATAACTATTTTGTATGGAGGAATATGGATTTTATGACCATATTCTCGTGCTGCTTCTGATGTGTGTTATCCATCGATGCAAGCGCGATGCATTTGGCCGTGGAACAGTCAGGGTCCCATGTCTTGCAGATTTCCTTATCCGCAACTGAAGATTTAGGACCTGGGCTGGACGGGGTTAGAGCGGTGAGGACATATGATACCTTATCATAAGTTAAGGCAATGTTGAGATTCCTTAGCCAATTTTTATAATTGGTCCCATTCAGCTTGTTTTTATCTAATAGAAGTTTAAGTCCTGACATTTGAATCTGCTGTTAAGAGAGAGAAAAGAATACATTCAGCGAAAAGCTCTTGCAAAGATAAGATTGGTTATTATCTTGTCTAATCGATATCTCCCACTGTTTTTATCAAATTTTCTTTAAAACCTTTTAAAAAGAAAACTAGCCTGGATTAATTACATTCTACAACTTCGCTAACCGTTCAGCCAGGCCAGTGCCGGTACTTGAGGGAGGTTCTTCGTGCTTTCGCACGGACCTAATTAAAATAAACCTCATCTTCCCAGAGGCGTAGCCCCGTTTGACACCTTTCTAGACACCTACTGGGTTAGCTAATTGTAAAGTGCAAAATTCTCCCGGGAGCAACTTTTGCTCGCAGTGGGATTGTGATCCTACTATCATATAGAAGGTATACAATCTCATTATAAATTTCAACTCTTGAAATTCTCGATATGATTTTTACCCCTAGTACTCATGACCTTAACTAAAGTCAACATATCATAAGTACTAGTCAAGTTCTTCCCGTCATTTCGTGATTAACTAGACCCACCCATATGACCCTTAACTAAAGTCAACATAATCATATGAATGTCCTAATTAATCTGCATCATATGCAGTGTAGGAAGACATCACTTAGCTACCGTTCACTGCGCCTTAACTAAAGTCAAAATACGCAGCACGAATACTAAGTACTCTACTTCCTAAAATGACGGAGGGCTGCGAATAGTTTTTAAGAAAACTTTTAACGCTTTGAACTTGATATCGTTGTAGAATCCAATGGGTTTAAAAGGAGTGGCTTAAGCTCCGCATTTTAAAACTTGCTTTTTCATAAAAGGCCGAGTGCGTTTCAAATCCGATTCTACAACATCTTTTTAGGTTCATTTATCTTTTACAATAATCTCATTAATATAGTCCCATCATTTAAACCCTAAGCCATTACAGAAAGAAACGAAAATATAACGTACACTTATGCCACTCGCATTCGCTACAGTGTCCTGATATGCACCGTTAGGTTACTTAACTGACGGCATACCAGGACTGGGCTAGCGCGGGTACAAAACATAAGTAACGTCTATGATATATCATTTATATAATATCGCATTCGTCTCAGGTATAAATTAAATGATCACATCAAATAAGCAGCAGAAGCACATTTAATATAGGATATCTAGGAGGTCCGTATTTTGTATTTAGCTAGCAATAGAAAATACGGATTCTATGGTCGCGATGAATAGCCAAGCCCACACCCTTAGACCCCTACGAGAGTGGCAAGTGACCCTACCAATTCTGGAGTTTAGGAGACCCGGTCTCAACTCCTCGAGATGGCCTCCCACTGAACCCTAGAACCCGGTCACTTGTGCCCTCCTCCTTGGGTCTATCCTAATGCGGAAAAGTAAATAATATACAACAATGGTGACATCAACCTCAGCCCGAAAGTGCCCCAAATAAAAGAATATTACATACAATTTAATTTTACATGAATGAAAAGAAAACTCTCATCTCACATAAAACCCCCGGCTATTCATTCACGACAATCCTGCATATCAAATCTCATCGACACATAATATCAAATATCATCAACGTAAGTAAGTATGCATACACCGATCGTCGTTGATGTATAGCAACGAAAACCGGCAATACAATTACATACTACACTTACGGTCACAGAGAAATAAAATGAAAAACTACAACAATTGGAATCGTAACTGCCTTTAGACAACACAAACCCGGAATATCACATATAAAAGATTTCATGTCTAACAATGTAAAGCTCGCATTTGGGTCTCATCCAAGAAAACACCTTTTCAAAACAAACTGGATAATTCAACAAGATTTCTGTTTATTCCCGAGACCGAACTGCTAGATTTACACGTAACAAACAAATTTGTAGATTCTAATTATTGTATCACATACTAATAAACTAGGCACAATTAAAACATTCGATCAAACAATTAAACACCCACAGACTTCTCAGAAAGCTCGACACTTGAGCAGTTTTAAAAAATACCAGTAACTGCACAAAATACATACGGGCCTGCACAAGAAGATACGGCCCATGACCCACCTACAGCACCGCGGAACCGCTGCAGAAAGGCCACTATGGCCGCGGTTCCACGGTCGTACGGATGAGTTAGCGCGTCGTACTTCTTGTGGGCCTATAAAATACCCTGCTGAATTTTTAAAGTATTTTTAATGTGAAAAAATCCCCGTTTTTGAAAAATTTCCAGTGAGCACCCCCCGGGCGTCGTGTTTCGTTCGTTCAAGATTTTTAACGTCGTCTAGATTACTCCAAAGCTCTAGCTTGGCTCTGATACCACTGTAGGGTTTCCTTAACACCTCGTTTAGAGTTTGGAAGCATCATACATGCCATAACTTTAAATTTATGAGGTGTTAAGTAAACTAAACTAGGAATCGAACTAAAATTATGAAGTAACAATTAAAAGTATCACATCTAAAAGATAATTTACACTAAGTGGAGAGACTACAACCTTTGTAGACCTCCTAGGGTGACTCCTTGGATCTCCTTTGGTTTGGAACGGCTTGCTAGATTACTCCCAAGTCCACGACGATCCACCCGAAATCTTTTTCTCAAAGCTTGTTGCTTCACTTGATCTTTGAAATCCTTGAAGCAAAACATCCTACACAAAGTAGCAAGGGTTGTGTAGGATGATGAAATGGTTGGTAATCTCACTTAATACCCTTTCTTTCTTTTTATCTAACTCTATTTTGAAGTCAAGAGAGAGCTAGAGAGAGGAAGAAGAAGATGGCTTGATATTTTTCTTTTGGATGAAGAATAATGATAAAATGAATATGAGAGAGAGATGAATATCATAATAGAAACCATAGTTAATAATAATATCTAGATATTTTCTCATGAGTTAAAAGGCAAAGGAAAATAAACCATGGTTAAGTCAAAGGTCAACCATGGAAAAGTGTAGAAGAAATGAGTCATTACAAAAGAAATGAGTCATTATCTATTTTCCTTTATCTTTAACTTAATTCAAAAATATCCATATATTAAATTATGAACCATGTGATTCTTATATTGCCATCTAAGTTGTATCATCAACCATGATACTTATGCATGTATGTATGTGTGTATGCACATCATCATGTACATATACATGCATGCATCCATCAAAAGAAAAGGGTTTAAATAAATGAGATAAAAGTCAATATTAAATCAACACTTGATTTAATAAACCGGCCATATCTCATACAACTCGACTAATATAAAAGGCCCGATTAAAATACAGTATCATATACTCGTATTTAATCGAGCTTCCGCTCATATCTCATATGCGCACCACTTCGTTTCTCCTGAGCCGAGAAACTTCTATGTGGGACTCTGAGACTCGTCAATACGCCAGCAGTAGGTGATGATCATATCAAACATCTACAAGCCGCAAGCGGTCAGCTAAACATAACGGCCACCTGGGTATTGAGCGATCAGAAGAAGAACAAGCGAACCTGTCAAAACTCCTGTCAATCCAACTGGCAACACTTACCGTACAGTCCGGTCTCTTCGTCAGATATGCTGCATATCGAGTCTAGGGATGGAATCGTCGACTCCAATAACTCAATAAATCATGCCGATATATGGTCTATAACAGATCGAGAAACTTACTGATAACACTTATCAGTAATATCTCAGCAGCCATGGCCAGGGACTTCCCGTTATAGCCAATCGTGCACAGCACAACAGCATATCAAGATTAGGTTTAACATTACCTAACATGTTAAACTACACATTAAGATCAATATCCAATGATGAAAACCCTAATTTGATTTAATAACCCTTTCTTGAATTTTGAATCACAAAAATTAAAACCATAATTACACTTCTAATTAGCTTAATTTGAAGTATTATAGCAATAATTAAACACTTGGGTTAGGATTATACCTCCACAACAAGAAACCCAACATGCAACCTAGTCTCCAAAGTGCTAACTTTGCTCCAAAATCCATGCTAGATAGGCCAAAGAATAATGGGTAGAGATTGGATTTAGAATTTGAGGTTTTATTTTGGAATTTTTGATGGATTTTTGAAGAATTTTGATGCAAAGTGAAATGGAGAAATGGGGAGGGGGGCTGCCCAATGTGAGGCTCGGCCAAAATAGAGGAGAGGGAGAGAGAGTGAGGTTGTGTAGAAATGAGTAGAAACTTTCTTAGTTATTACATCATTTAAGTCTTTTCAATAATTGTTTTATTTATTTATTTATTTACTAATTGTTTCATGCTAGAATCTACTAGGATATTGGAGACATATTAAGAAAAGAGTGAGCATGTTACAAACTTGTTTTAATTTGTCATGGTTCACATTTGTCAAATTAACCCATTGCAATTTGAAATTTGCACCAATTTAATGTATAATTAAAAGCTTATATTAATATTTGAAATAATTAATTAAGGAAAAATATTTAGGTAAACTAATAATTTATAAGTGACCAAATAAATACCAAATACTAGCAATTACATAGTTAAAATGGGTGTATTTAAATCTGTATTGAAAAATAATTATAGTTGAGTTTTACGGAAAATACGGTTTATTTTACCGATTGTCAGAAAATTCACCTAAAGGATTTTTATTTATTTATTTATTTATTTTTTAAAACGTTACAAGTGTTAGCTTAGGTTTGTGATTCCTCAAGGTAGATCATCTTTTATTGTGAAGATTACTAGCAAGGATGCATCACTCACTTCATGGAGCCTCTCAAGAGTTCGGGAGGATGATGATCGCAGCGAAGGGACCACAACTCGGAGCTTATGAAGCGAAGGAACGGACTATAAAGGTTGTAATCCCTATCACTTAGAAGTAAAGTTGTTTGCTTTATCGATTCCGTATGATTCTCTAGTTAAAGATGTAAGGTTAGGGTTATTTAGCATGACAAAATTTTTAAATTGGCATGGTTGATGCCACCCGGAACCTTGTTGTCGTGATTAATAACCTTACAGTGGTATCAGAGCTTGGCTAGAGAATTAAACAGATAAGTGTATGATTATGAAAACGAAATAACTCCTAAACATCCAAAACGAAACCCTAGTTTCTGTCGAAATTTTTCAGGTGTCAAATTTTTTTAAACAGTTGCAGAGTGATGTATGTGATACATTATGAACATAGTGAAAATTTCAGCACTCCTCGCCGGAATTTGGCTGAGCACAATGGGGGTTTGACCGGCCAGCTCAGTTTTGTTGGGGCAGTTCAGGCTAAAATTTTTACTGTGTTCCAGTCTCTGTGGTTTGGTATTTCAGGTGTTGTTTGTTTTTGCTAAATTTGCATGTGATGTTATCTTTTTATAGAGGCAATTCGGAGTGTTTCATATTCGTAATTCTAGTTTGTTTTCGGGTTATTTAGACGGTGTTAAAAAGTTCGAAAGGATATCAATAACTCACTTTTTCCCTTGCTGGAAATTTTTCCAAGTGTTGGATTTTTCTTCAGTTTAAAACTTTCAGAAAATCATGCAAGCGATTCTGTGAAACCTCTAGAAGAACGAAACCTTAACTCGATTATGTGGCCGTAAAAACCGCCGCACACCCTAGGGTTTGTGGTAGTTTAGCGGTGCCACATGTGAGGCATTGGTTGACCCTTCTACGGCTGGTTCATAGGAGCTGTGGCATGTTCTGGGACTTTTTGAACTTCGCTCAAGTGTTGAGCTCAACTGGGAAATTTTGGGTGTTTGTTTATTCGATCGGAAAATTTAACATTGTCTAGTTATTTGGAATGTGATAAAATATGTGGAATTCATATAGTTAGGCATCAAATCCGTAATATGTGATATTTCGGGTTTATGATGTCTAAGGTGATTGTGGATTCCAAATGTTGTAGTTTTTCACTTTCTTTTCTATGACCGTAAGTGTAATATGTGGTGTATCGCCGATTTCGTTACTATACATCAACGACAATTGGGATACACATATTTACTTACGTTGATGACATATGATGTTATGTGTTGCTGTGATATGTTATATTCGATCGTCGTGTTTTGAATAGCCGGGGGTTTTATGTGAGATGAGGGTTTTTATTTTCATTCATGTAAAATTCATTGTATGTAATATTCTTTTATTGGGGCACTTCCGGGTTGAGGATGATGTCATTATTGTATATTATTTACTTTTCCGCAGGATAGACCCAAGGAGGAGAGCACAAGCAACCGGGTTCTAGGGTCCAGTGGGAGGCCATCTCGAGGAGTCGAGACCGGGTCTCATAATCCTAGAATTGGGAGGGTTGCTTGCCGCTCTCGTAGGGGTCTAGGGATGTGGGTTTGGCTATTCATCGCGATCGTGGAATCCATGTTTTATACAGGCTAAAAATAAAACACGGACCTCCTAGTATATCCAATATTTCATATGTTATTTTCTGCTGCTGATATACTGTGATATGATCATTTTTTATGCATGAGACGAATGCTTTATTATTGTATATGAGATATATAATAGACGTTGCTTATGTTTTGCACCTGCACCAGTCTCGTCCCAGTATGCCGTTAGTTAAGTAACCTATCGGTGCATAACGGGATACAGCGGCGAATGCGGATGGCATAAGCATACGTTGTATTTTCGTTTCTTCTGTGATGCTTAGGAAGCATAAATGATGGGATTCATTAATAAGATTAATGAAAGATAAAGAAACCTAAAAGATGTTGTAGAATCAAATTTATAAAAAGGGTAGCTCTAGTTTTTGCTTTGGATAGCGGTATTCCTTGTAGAATATCCATCACCTTATTCGATAAGGAAAGAGCCGAGATCCCTTCACCAGGAGTGACCTCTTTAGCGAAACTAGCAGATGCTACAACTCACTCGGTTTTGTTTTTGGGTTGCTTCTATAGTTCTTTCTTTGCATAGCGGTATTTGTGAAATATCCTGCACCTTATTCGATAAGGAAAGAGCCGAGATCCCTTCACCGGGAGTGACCTCTGTAGCGAAACTAGTAAAAGCCTAAAAAACACTCCTTTTTCAAAAATCACTTATTTCTACAACGACATCAAGTTCATTACGCAAAAGGTTTTCTGAAAAACCTGTCGTAACCCTCCGTCATTTCAGATAAGTAATATTTAGTATTTGTGCTACGGCAGTTTGGCCTGCATCAAGGCGTAGTGTACGGTAGCTGATTAGTATTTATCTGCAGCATGAGATGCGTTTGGATTAGGGTATTCGTACGGCGTTGTTTGTCCCGCGTCAAGGGTCGTATGTGTGGGTTTGATTCAATCAGGAAATGCACGGGTTGAACTTGACTAGCGGACTATGGATTGTTTGGCCTGCGTCAAGGTCATAGGACGCTAGGGGTAAAAGTGTTATCGGGAATTTCAAGTGTTGAAATTTGCAATGAGATTGCATACCTTCTATGAGATAGTTGGATCCTGATACCCACTGCGAGTAAGAGTTACTCCTGGGAGAGTTTTACACATGACAATTAGCCGATCAAGTAGGTGTCTAGAAAAGTTTTAACGGGGTTATGCCTCTGGGAAAATGAGATTTATTTTAATTAGGTCCGTGCGAAAGCAAGGGGAACCTCTCTCAAAGTACCAATACTGACCTGGCTGAAAGATTGGCGAACTTGTAAGGTATAATTTATCCCGGCTAGCCTTACCTTTTAGGGTTTGAAGGAAGATTTGATGAAACAGTGGGAGCCATCCTGATTAGATAAGATAATAACCAATCTAATCTTGCAAGAGCATACGCTAAACTGTTTTCTTCTCTCTCTCTCCAGGTAGCGACCATGTCAGGCCTTAATCAAGATAATAATATGGATGTATTGACCAAACCCGCTTATTATACTGAGCATGGGAATGTTGGTCCCGCTCCAACCTATAATTGTTATAAGTCCGAGCAGGAAATAGGGGTATATCCGGATTCCCAAGCCGCCCAAACGAAGAACAAGCATGTTGATGCATCTTCTTCTGGTGTGTTAGTTATCGAGAACTGTTTCTCAGTTCACTCTACGTCCTGGGTATTAGATGCCGGATCGGGATCCCACATATGTAATATGTTACATGGGCTATGGAAAGGTAGGGAATTGGGAGAGGGTGATCATTCCGTAAGAGTAGGGAATGGTGCAAATGTTGCAGCCAAAACAGTTGGCAAATATCACCTTATGTTACTAAATGGTAATACATTAATTCTGAACGAATGCTATTACATTTCGATCCTGATATGCAATCTTATATCAGTTTCTTTATTGAGTAAAGAAGGATATAATTTTGTAGTAAATGATAATGTTATGAATATCTTCCTAAATCAAAAGTTGATTGGATTAGGCTCGTTAAATAATGGCATATACGTTCTGAACCAAACTATAGTTCTTAATGTACAAAACACACACAAGAGGAAGAGTTCAGAAATGAACGAATCCTTCTTGTGGTATTGTAGACTAGGTCATATCAATGCGACATGACTAGCTAAGTTGCATAAGGATGGATATTTGAATCCGTTCGAACTATCATCTTATGAAACTTGCCATTCATGTCTCAAAGGCAAAATGACCAAAACTCCGTTTAGTGGACACGGAGAAAGAGTTTCGGAACTCTTGGGACTGATACATAGTGATGTATGCAGTCCCATGTCTATACATGCCAGGAATGGTTCCTCATACTTCATTACATTCACTGACGATCTCTCAAGATATGGGCATATATTCCTGATGAAACATAAGTTTGAAGCTTTTGAGAAATTCAAAGAATATAAGCACGAAGTCGAGAACCAAATGGGTAAAAGTATTAAGATCCTTCGATCTGATCGAGGAGGAGAATACTTGAGCAATGAGTTCCAGGACTATCTAAAAGAGAATAGGATTCTCTCTTAGTTTACTCCTCCCTATACACCACAGTACAACGGTGTATCGGAACGGAGAAATCGCACCCTATTAGATATGGTGCGCTCTATGATAAGCACCGCTGAGTTAGCTATTTCCTTTTGGGGATATGTACTGGAGACAGCTGCAGATCTATTGAATATGGTTCACACCAAATCTGTGCCTACCACTCCATATGAGATATGGAAAGGAAAGAGACCATATCTTAATTATGTTAAGATATGGGGTTGTCTGGCATATATGAAAACACAAAATCCGGACAAGCTCGAGGCAAGGTCAGTTCTGTGCAAGTTTATAGGATATCCCAAGCATTCGCGAGGGTATATCTTCTACCACTCCGAGGAACAAAAGGTATTTGTTTCTCGACATGCCACCTTCTTAGAAAAGAGTTTTCTTATAAAACAAGATAGTGGCAATGAGGTAGAACTGGAAGAAGTTCCAGCAACACAAATTACAACTGAAGATTTAGTGGAACCAGAGGATTCGATAGTTTTCGACGTACCCCAGCCTCTCCACCGATCTAGTAGGGTTCCTCATCCACCTGAGAGATACTATGGTTTTCTCATAGACGGTGGGAGCGATGATTGCATCATGGAAGATGATGACCCAACTAGCTTCGAGAAGGCCATCATGAGTGGAGACTCTGTGAAGTGGCTGGATGCAATGCGATCTGAGATGGAATCCATGTACACCAACAAAGTATGGATTTTGGAAGTTGCTCCTGAAGGGGTAAAATTTATTGGGAGCAAATGGATCTTTAAGAAGAAACTTGGTGTAGATGGAAAAGTTGAGACTTGTTGCAAAGGATTTTCGTCAACGACCAGGTGTAGATTATGACGAAACCTTTTCTCCAGTGGCTATGCTTAAGTACATCCGAATCCTACTTGCCATTGCTGCATACTATGACTACGAAATCTGGCAAATGGATGTTAAGACCGCCTTTCTAAATGGTGATTTAGAAGAGTGCGTGTACATGACTCAGCCAGAGGGCTTCGTAGACAGTGGGAGCAGCGGAAAGGTGTGCTAGCTACTTAAATCCATCTATGGGTTAAAGCAGGCATCGCGGAGTTGGAACATCTGTTTTGATGTTGTAGTCAAAGAGTTTGACTTTATCAAGAACGTAGATGAACCTTGTATCTACAAGAAGGTTGTAGAGAGTAAGGTTGTCTTCCTCGTATTGTATATGGATGATATACTCTTGATAGGAAATGATGTTCCTATGCTGCACTCGGTCAAGCTCTTTTTATCACACAAATTCTCAATGAAAGATCTAGGTGATGCCTCCTGCATTTTGGGACGGATCTATAGAAATAGATCTAAATACTGGGATTGTCCCAATCTAGGTACATTGACACCATACTAAAGAGATTTAGTATGGAAGAATCCAAGCGTGGGAATTTACCCACGATCTCTGGACTCACTCTCTCCAAAGAGATGTCTCCCAAGACTGATTTGGAGAGAGCTCACATGCAAGGGATACCCTATGCTTCGGCAGTAGGCTTTATCATGTACGCGATGCTATGTACCAGACCCGATGTAGCATACTCACTAAGTGTAGTGAGTAGGTATCAAGCAGATCCAGGAGAGAGTCACTGGACAACTGTGAAGAACATTCTCAAGTACTTGAGAAAGACTAAGGAGATGTTCTTGGTGTATGGTAACGGAGGACTCCAGGTGGAACCCTTTACCGATTCAAGCTTCCAAAGTGATAAGGATGACTATAAGTCGCACTTGGGATTTGTCTTTACCCTAAATGGAGGGGCGGTTTGTTGGAAGAGTTCCAAACAGGAAACCGTGGCAGACTTGACGATTGAGGCTGAATACGTCGCTGCCAACGATGTTGCCAAAGAGGCTGTCTGGATCAAGAAGTTCATAACTGAACTTGGAGTGGTTCCATCCATTGAGCATCCAATACCTTTGTATTGTGATAACAATGGAGCTGTGGCTTTGGCCAAGGAACCCAGGTCCCATCAGAGATCCATGCATATTCTGAGGCGGTATCACCTGATCCGGGAGAAAGTTGATCGCTGCGAGATCAAGGTCAGGAGAGTGACACAAAGGATAATACTGCGGATCCACTCACGAAGGCCATACACCAGATACAATTTGAGAGACTCCTCAGGATGTTGGGTATGAGATACTACAACAGCTGGCCTTAGTGTAAGTGGGAGATTGTTAGTTATGTATATGCCCCAGAGGCCATTGTTGTACATATGATGTATATTATAGTGGATGCTTGGATATATAGAGAGAGGACTTTCTTGCTCGATATGATAGTATGATATCTTGTTTCACTTTGTCTAAACATGTTGACTTGTATTGGTTTACTATCTTGCTCTCACATGTTGATAAAGCTCTTAGGATATATACTCGACTACTAGGACTATGATGCAAATCATACTAGTGGGGCCAGGGTAGTCCAAGAGTACATCCTATAACTGTTCCTAGTCGAGGGTGTGTCGAGACAGGGCATCGTTACTCCAGAGTAGAATAGCATATACGCATCTTGACCCATATGATGGGTGATGGATGATCCCATATCCATCGGTGTTTGACATCAAAGATGGTGTACGGGTGCTTAGTGGAGACTGGGTACACTGAACGGACTCACCGAGAACTCCTAGATGGTATTATACCTATCATCAGATAGCAGTTCTCTGGTGACACTGGTACAGGTTAGTCTGTAGACCCGAGATCGTCATAGAGTCTTGTATGATTCCCACCGTGCTTTGATTTTCACCTTACCACGTTCATGAGAACGTGCAAAACAGTGGCTTTTGGGTACAGTCCCGAATCACATGGAAGCAATGAGCGATAGGAGGGGTTTCGTCTCTCCCGGTATTGGGAGTTGATGTTGCGCTGTGTTCGATTGGCTATAACTGGAAGTCCCCGGCCAGGGCTGCTATGGAGATCTACTGGTAAGTGTTATCAGTAGTTTCTTGACCCGTTATGAGCCTCATATCGACACGACTTATCGGTTACTGGGGTTTGACGTTTACCACCCCTAGACTGGATATGCGACATATCAGACGAAAAGACCGGACTGTACGGGAGTGTTATTGATTGGATTCACAGGAGTGTGTCCAGGCTTGCTTGTTGATCTTCTGATCGCTCAATAACCGGGTGGCTGTTACGTTTAGCTGACCGCTTGCAGCTTGTGGGTGTTTGATATGATCATCACCTACTGCCGGCGTATTGACGAGTCTTTAGAGTTCTACGCAGAGGTTTCCTGGCTTAGGCGAAACGGAGTAGGAGCACATATGTGATATGTGCAGGACCGAGATTAATACGATATGTGATACCGTATTCTATTCTCATGATATGTGATACCGGCCGGGTATCTGTGATATAACCGGGTTATCGGATCAAGTGTTGATTCGATAAAATGGTACATGTTATATTGGTCGGTTATATCTAATATAGCCGGATTATTAAATCAAGTAATGATTTAATAATTTAATGTATAATTATATATATGATATATTACATTACATTAACCAATATAAGCTCACTTAAATGATTCTTTTTCTCACTTGATGATACATTGATATATATGTGATATATGTTAATTGTATTATTTTCTTTTGTTACATAATTATATATATGCGATATGTATAATTGTAACATGCTAGGTTATAAATGCAACTAGGGTTTATGAGAGTTAAACCATGATTAGGGTTAAGATTAGGGCTTACATTTTTATTTTGGATAATTCTATTTTGTGGATTTATGCTAGGATATTTTGCTTAGTTGACTAAAATCCACTCTTTAGATATTTTCCTAGATATTTGTTAACCTAACTTTAACCCTAGCCTATGGTTTATTCTCTATAAGGGTTAAGCATGCCATGCTTAACCTATGGTTGCATTTCTAACCTCATAACAATTTCATTCATCACTCGTCTTCTTCTTCCTCCTCACAAAGCTTTCTAGATTTTCTTTTTGTGATGAATGTTTGTGAGAAATAGAAAACAAAATGAAGCAAAATTCCTACTTCATCATTCTCTTCTATACTAGCCATATAAATTAGTTTGTTAGCTTCACTAATCTCTAATTAGTGAAGTGTTAGCTTGGGTTTGTGATTCCTCAAGATAGATCATCTTTGATTGTGAAGATTACTAGCAAGGATGCATCGCTCACTTCATGGAGCCTCTCAAGAGTTCGGGAGCATGATGATCGCAGCAGAGGGACCACAACTCGGAGCTTATGAAGCGAAGGAATAGACTATAAAGGTTGTAATCGCTATCACTTAGAAGTAAAGTTTGCTTTATCGATTCGTATGATTTTCTAGTTAAAGATGTAGGGTTAGGGTTATCTAGCATGACAAATTTTTTAGATTGGCATGGTTGATGCCACTCGGAACCTTGCTATCGTGATAAATAACCTTACAACAGCCAGTCGCCGGTAGAGGGTAGGCTCGAGTATTTGCTTTGACTCATCAAGACGCGCAGGCGTCCAATGCAGTGGTTTCAGGTACTCTTTAAGTATGTTCCTTAGATGCACACGTTTTGTTTGATCTGGGATCTACGCACTCGTATGTTTCTACACACTTCGTGCCGAGGTTGGGGCGAGAGTCGTGTTTGCTAGATCGGCTGCTTGTCGTGATTACTCCTGTTGGCGAGTCTTTTGTTGCGCGCTATGTGTTTCGGTCGTGTGCCGTTCGTATTGGAGATAGAGATTCGTCCGTCGACTTGATCTTTCTTGAGATGTTAGACTTCGACGTTCTTCTGGGCATAGACTGGTTAGCTACTTGCTACGCGTCTGTGGACTGCCGTAAGAAGACAGTCAGGTTTTGTTTTCCGGACGAGTCAGTTCTTGTTGTGCAGAGGGACCGTGGTGCCTCCCCTCACAATTTGATTTCTGCCATTTGCGCTAGTCGGCTTTTGAGGAGGGGATGTCGGGGGTTCTTGGCTTTCATACGAGATACTGGAGCCACAGTAGATTTGTTGGACCAGATTCCTATCGTGAGAGAGTTTCTCGGTGTATTTCCCGATGAGTTACCTGGATTGCCGCCAGAGCGTGAGATTGAGGTTTGCATTGATGTGATCTCCGGCACGGGGCTTATTTCTAAACCGCCTTACCGGATGGCCTCGGCGGAGCTTAAGGAGCATCTGCAAGAGTTGCTTGATAGGGGACTTTTGCGTCCGAGTGTTTCGCCTTGGGGAGCTCCTTGTCACGACCTGAAGGTACGGAATGTGACCGGCACTTAAATTACGAAACGTCTAGAGGCGTAACGTAATCTAAGCAAGCCGAAGCCCAGAAATCTAAACCATTTAAATGAAGAAGTAAAGAAAAACATGTTTAAATGCAACATCAAATTTTCTCAAAAATTTCGGCAGAGTCTCCTTTGTAAAAACTGGCCCCAAACGGGTACAAATAAAAATAATATATACAAGTAATAAAAAGGCATCCCCAAGCGGGAGCTAGCTTTACGCCAAATGGCGGAAACAACCATACAATGCACTATAATATACAACGCCGAAGGGCGAGGCTCAAAACTCAAAAGAAAACCAAATCCACCAGAAAAACAGAATAATACAAGTGCGACTCTAAGGTCGAAATAAAAACAACTGGTCTTCTAAATCTATCAAGTAATATAAGTCTAGTTGATGGAGTTTACTAGATACAATTGAAATAAATAAATGTACAACGGCGGTCACGATACAAGTGAACTAACCTACCAAGCAACAACCATGAATGAAGTGGGTGCCAACAAGCCACCAAGAAAACCTGTACATCTGAACCTGAAAGAAAATTTGTCACAACGGGGATGAGTTGCCAACTCGTGAGTAGAAGACACCTGCGAGTAGAAATCGCATGCGTGGCACTCTCCTAGGTCATATAATATACTTAACATAACACTAGACAACTAGTAGTGATAGGGTAATAGGCTATGCCTAAGTGTAATACTCAGTGCTCGTGTCAGTGTCACTAAGTGGCAACATATCATGTATGTATGTGATGTATGAATGCATCATGAATGAAACAATCAACCATGAAATATGGACATATCTGTATAAGAAAATCTTTAACTTTTATCATAGTAAAATTTATATGGTAATCTGAAATATCATCAATGAAATCCATGGAAATCCGTGTCAAGCATCGACACAAAACATATATATCTCAATGTCTCAATATCTCAAAGTCACAATATCTTGAAATCTCAATATCTCGGGCTTCGTTAGTCCGGATCGGCCCATATCATCAAATCTCACGACAACGGTCGGTATTCTCCGGATATCCGCCGCGCCAGACATCACCGGTAGGTAGTCTTCCCCTTCCAGGCTCATCGTCTACAACTCGAGCTACTTGCCCCGGGATACCTTACCGGGCCCACCATGTACCCGAAACGGTTCATCCATTCCTAGAATCGGGTCTCGAAATCCAACAGAAAACATGAAATCTCATGGTGGATGACACATACATAACGAGAAAACCGCAACTTGCATTTAAAAAAAATGATGATACTAAGTTTTTATTAAATTCTTACGGTTTTCCCCCAAAATCCAGAAATCTCATAGAAATCCAAAATCCCAAAATCATGAGTAAGTAAATAATGAGTATCGGCATCAGCCTTACAATACTGCATGATAATATGAATATGTGAATGATGAAGTGTCTAAGTAATAAATGCCAT
The DNA here is from genome assembly GCA_030015575.1 of Agapanthus africanus. Taxonomy (NCBI): domain Eukaryota; kingdom Viridiplantae; phylum Streptophyta; class Magnoliopsida; order Asparagales; family Amaryllidaceae; genus Agapanthus; species Agapanthus africanus. The sequence goes on along the minus strand of CM057338.1, from coordinate 819,525,526 downwards.
GTCTAAACTAGCACATGAGAGTAATCACACAATATTATATTGGAGTAGTATTTAGCTGATTATATCAATAAGATAATATGTTCTAAAGTGTACGTGACATGGCAATTACCGATAATGATGTGTGTGAGCCGGCAAATAAGTGTACGTAGAACATGCGCATCATCGGTAATGGTGCTGGTGTCCTAACAGGCAGATTTCATATTAGCTAAAGAAATATATATATGAACATGTAACGCGATGAATACAACATGAATATAACGGTGAATGTGTAGTAAATGCACAACTAGAGAATACATACTAATTACGAGTCATACAGTTTGTTGTTTGAAAAAGAATGAATCGTGGTTTTTAGAAAATTAGGGGCTACGGGGGTTTTTAAGAAAAGATATATCCTTCGAAAAATCCGTAGTATCCCTCAGGCTGTCTTTAAAAACGCGCATGATTCGTTAGTTTTGAAAATAAGTATGACTCGAGCCTAAACTAAGATCTACCTAACCAACTAGGAACTAACTAAAGACACTAGCCGAAAAGTAAGAAGTATCCTCCTAAAGTCTGAGTCGGTATCTCTACCAGTTGGCTATCCAGCCTCAATAGCGTCACGTACGTAGTACGACTTCCTCGAGTCAAGAGTGTGGATCAATCATCACATCTATGCCCCGTACGGTAAAATCCATCGTACGGCATCCCAAAATCGGGGTACGGGTCAACTATCACATATATATACATCATCGTTCGTATAGTATCATCATCAAACAATATCATGATCAAGGGTACTGTACTATAATCTCATACATTCCAATATTATCAAACATATATCATCGTCTGTGTAAATATACATCGTCAAATAATCCACTAAAATATCATGTCATATATCATATCGTGATTAAGCCACATATTACGATCTCGGTTTTATTCTAGAGTCTCGTTTATTTCAATGTCATCTACACATATCATCGTTTATATATTTTCTCATTACACAACGATCCGCTAATATCGTAACACATTTCATATCATATCTCGATCATATATCCAATATCTCACGGCATCATGCCCAATCATATCGACTTATCCCCAAGCATCATATAATATCCTCAAATCACATGTATATGTTGTATATATATACATATACCTACACACACTCCTATACACACACATACACACATACACCAAGTCAAGTTTATGTGTGTGCGTGTGTGTGTCTACATGAAACCTACGAATTCCTTCCAAGGCAATCATCCCCTGGTTAAGTCTTTCTAAATCAGTCTAATCCAACTTAAAGTCTTCAATTGTACCCTACTCGCCAAGAATCTAAGGTCACATCCAACTTTCTAATAATAGTATATAATATCCTTATTCTACGTTTGTGGGGGTGCTATACGCCATCCACCCGATTTCCCCCGTAGATATACATCTACTCACCTGGTCCTTGTCTGCCGAAGGCGATGCCACCATCCTCTTCTTCATCGTCTGAAGTTCACGTGAGGGGTACCTATACGCAAATATATATAATATCGTAAACCAAAATCGCGGATAAAACCCAAAACGGCAAACGAAACGCGCATATGTTAAAGCCTATGACCCGCTCATGCAAAATAACCAAATAACCCTCGACATCGGCGTACAAACGCCGATTGATTGAGAAAAAAACATAAACGTACAAATAGTAGTTCCAAAACTCACTAATTATAATATAAATAGGGTTTAAATTATCAAAACCTTAAAATTAATCAAATCGTTTTATTTCGCAAAAACCTAGAAAGCACTTAATTACCGTTTTAATTCGAAACATAATGTTTTAACAAAACTAGTGGCCAAAATATTCACTAAATATCATAAGTAGATCATATAAACCATTACTTAAATTTAATCACATCAATTTCCATTAAACCCAAAATTCTAGTTTGCAAAAATATCCAATTTTAACACTTTTAAAGCAAAAAAATTCACAAATCAACAACTAAGCTTGGTTTTGCATGATCTAAAGTATTAAACTGCAATTTATAATGTTAATAATGTCATGAAACCCTAATTATATTTTATTCTCAATTATTTAATCAATTTCCAAAATCCTAGTTTGAAAAATTAGCATAACTAGCATAATTTTAAAGTGAAAACTAGCAAACTAGTAACTAGATTAGATTTTGCATTATATTAACATATTAATCTACTCATTAGAATCATAATCTAATGATAGAAACCCTCACTAGAATTTTATCTCACCTATATATATATTTTATAAAAACGTAGTTTGCAAAAATTCTAATTAGGATAATTTAAATACAACAATTTACAAATTAGCAACTAAATTAAGTTTTCTATGTCTTAGCATATTTAAGTACACCATGTAATCATGAACACTTTATAAAAACCCTAATTTGATTTATAAACCCTTTCTTTAATTTCACAAATTAGAAATAAAAACCAATTTATTACATGAAAAGCTTAAATTAAAATAGTTAAATAACTAATTAGCCATTAGGTTAGGATTTATACCTTACTAACATGAGATCAAACATGAAAATCATAGCCTCCAAAGTACTAACTTTGCTCCAAGATCCATGCGAGATATGCCAAAGAATAATGGGTAGGATTTAAATTAGGAATTCGTGGTGTTTTATTTTGGATTTTTCATGAATTTTTGGCGATTTTTGAAGGGAAAATGAAATGGAGAAATGGGAATTGGGCGGCTGCCCATTTCGGCTAGGTTTAGGAGGGGAGTGGAGAGAGTGTGAGGTGTGTGGAAATGTGAAGAAACTTCTCCAATTAATCATCTCATTATGTCTTTTCAATAATTTCTTTATTTAATTAGTTTTCTTTCCTTAACCATCCTAGAAAATTCTAGAATTTTGAAGACAAATCCAAGAAGAGAAGAGCATGGTACAAACCTAATTCTAATATGTCATAGTTCACTTTTGTAAAATTAATCCACTCCAATTTATAATTTGCACCCATTTAATGTATAATTAAAAGCTTATGTTAATATTAAAAATAATTACTTAATGAAAAATATTTAGGTAAACTAATAATTTATAAGTGACTAAATAAATACCAAATACTAGCAATTATATATTTAAAGTAGGCATATTTAAATCTATATTGAAAAATAATTGTAGTTGAGTTTTACGGAAAATGCGGTTTATTTTACCGATTATCAGAAAATTCACCTAAAGGATTTTATTTATTTAATTATTTATTTATTTATTTTTAAAACGTTACACTCCTGTTCAACTCGTCAAGAAGAAGGACGGCATTTTGAGGTTGTGTATTGATTATCGTCAATTGAACCGAGTTACGGTGCGGAATAGGTATCCATTACCTCGCATTGACGATTTGTTTTATTAGCTCTAGGGTGCGGGACATTTTTCCAAAATTGATTTGAGATCTGGTTATCATCAGTTGTGGGTTCGGAATGATGACATTCCGAAGACTGCTTTTCGTATGCGCTACGGGCATTATGAGTTTTTAGTGATGTCGTTCGGATTCACTAATGCCCCAGTAGCGTTCATGGATTTGATGAACCGGATTTTCAGGCCGTTCCTTGACCAATTCATTATTGTGTTTATTGATGACATTCTGGTTTATTCCAAGAGTCGAGAGGAGTATGCGCAGCACTTGAGGATTGCTTTGCATACATTGAGAGAGTACCGGCTGTTTGCTAAATTCTCGAAGTGTCCCTTCTGGCTTGATAGTGTTGACTTCCTGGGTCATGTGGTTACGGGAGACGGTATTCGTGTGGACCCGAGGAAGATCGAGGCCGTACATCTTTGGCCCAGACCTGTATCAGTGACAGAGGTCCGTAGCTTTTTGGGCTTAGCCGGTTACTACCACCGTTTCGTACAGGACTTCTCGAGTATCGCTGTACCGCTGACCGGACTAACCAGGAAGGGGGTTCCTTTTCTTTGGACCGAGGCATGCGAGCTGAGTTTTCAGCAGTTGAAGACTCGGTTGACGACTGCACCAGTTTTATCTTTGCCTTCTGGATCGGGCGGCTTCGTCATTTACTGGGATGCTTCTCGAGTGGGGCTCGGTTGTGTATTGATGCAGCATGATAGAGTTATCATTTATGCTTCCCGGCAGTTGAAAAAGGACGAGCAGAATTATCCCATTCATGATCTTGAGATGGCCGCGGTGGTCTTTGCATTTAAGATTTAGAGACACTACCTATACGGGGAGTCATGTCAGATTTTCACAGACCACCAGAGCTTAAAGTACATTGTTCAGTCAAAAATATTGTAATCTTTAACATAACAATTTCCTTACTTTTCTATTCATCTAAGGATGATTGTTATAAATATAACACACATTATAAGTTCGTCTGGAAAATATCAAATACCACGTGTTATACATTATAATAACATTCTAGAGGGAAATTGTGTGTTTAATACTTCACGCATAATATTGTATATCTCAACAATCTTCAGTGAGATTTTGTGCAGAAAATTATTTCAGGACAGATATCTGAATCACAAATTTTCCGACAAAATGCAGCAAGTCAAAGAGTTTAAATCTGGCAGAGATTCAGAAGTGATAAAAATATTCCAGATATCACTTGAACACCCATGGACCAACACCAAACAACCACAGTAAAATGAAGCAGTGTTCTCACCAAACGGCCGCGGAACCGCGGCCGAGTCAGGCCGAGTCACCGCGGATCCACGGCCGAGTTAGGGCATCGGCGGTCAAAAGTTCTCCCGAACCTTCATCTCAACTCCCTAGCTTGTTGAAGACGCTCCATTGTAACAACCTTGTTCTAGAAACATCCCTACAACTACCTAGCTTCTTGAAGAAGATTAACCTAGGTTCTAGTGGAAGATTAGTGAAGGGCTATAAAAGGGAACCTAGGGCTACATTGAAAGGGTTGTTGTTCATTAAGTGACAAAACTTACAAACCAAAACCAAATCCAATTCAATTTCCAAGTCAAAATCCAAATCAAGATTCGTTGAGAACTACATCAAGCGACGACATCCGAAGATCCTTTACGCGAAGCCGATCATCATCAAGAGTGCGAGATCCTCGATAGGTCCAAGTCTCACGAAGGTCGAGCGGAGCGAAATTCGACGGAATAGTTACCTCTTCAAGTGAGCAATCGAGAGCAATTCTTGTAATCTCGGATTGAAAGAATGTGTAATTAGAAGTTGATTAATAAAGGTGATTCAATTGTTAATTCTCGCTTTCTTTAAATTCTTGCATTATGAAATTTCTAATTCTTGATTCTTTTATTTCCATGACGCGTGAGTGAAATCTCCGCTTAAGGATTCTAAGGATCGGTAGATCAAATGGTGATGAAATCCTAAACCAGTCTTAAGTTTTATGAGAATTATGAATTTTAGGAAAAAGAATCATTAACGACCAAATTTGGAGCGAGATCATCGTTCTTGATAATTTCGTTGCAATTTGAGGATTAAATGTGTGATGATTCTCTTTTCTAAAGGCTAGATTTGAATGGTGATCAATGAAAAGACAAGAGATAGTGAAGGAGAAACTCCAGTTTCTTCAAAAGATCCCTAATTTTCATTCATCGCCATCGTTCTAACTATAATTCATCAATAGATAAGATAAGTCATTTTTAGTATTCATCATTGCTACTAATTCCTATCGAATCCTATAAGCTATTCTACATTTTCTTGATAACTAAAATTGAATTTGGACATTTTCTTGATTACTATATCTTAAACTTTTTCTAGATTTTTCTTGAAAACATTTCATCTAATAAATCTTGATTCATCTTATTGAATTTTTCTTTACTATTTTCTTTTGACTCAACTAAAGCAAGGATGAATAAATACACGAATCTCAGTGGACGATTCGTACTCATTAACGAACTACATCGACACCGTTATTGATTACGGTTATAAATTCTTTGATTGCGATAACATTTTCAACACATCGAGAAATGACCAATCAAATGGCGCCGTTGCCGGGGATCCATGTGTAATTTGTTCGTTCTTGCTATTTGAGTTGAAATATTATTATTCCATCAGAATTTTAAATCAAAATCGCATCGTGTGCTTAACGATTAGTTGTGAATTTTTCAAGGGAATCTGGAATCACTGCAGCAGGGAGAAAATTATTCAGATCATTTCATCTAGGACAGAGGAGCAAAGGGAGCAGCAGTACAAAGTTTCGTTCAAAGAACCGTACAACAGACCGCGGAACCGCGGCAAAATGCAGGTATCGGCGGCGGAACGGCGGTGTTCTTGACGATTTAGGGTTTTAGATCTCTGTGGTATATTCTTCACTTTCTTATCTCTTCTCTGATCTGTCCAATAACAACTTTTCTGCAGGATTCTTGCAAAAATTCGCTGCTCAAAAATAAAATTTGTTGCGTGTTTTGATATTGGTTGTTTTGCATATTTTAAAACGGAAATTAAGGGGTAAAGACCAAATTCAGATTAGGTGGGGATTTCATTACCCTTCCTAAGCCCCAAAAATCATAAAACTAGCATCCGCATCACCCCTCATTAACTAAAAAATATCTAGACAAGACTCTAAGGACCGTCACGCTTAATTAGGACAGAAGAAGGTCGTGGGTAATCTATTGCTTATCCACATTTTTTTTTGTGGTGTCTAAGGTAAGTGTGTCTAAGGCAAGTGGTTACTTAATTAGGCCCGCTACTTACGTAGCGGATATCTCCCACTTACCTGGCCACAGGAGGGATAAAGAGGTAGTAGAGAATTTATCCTGTGATTTGTCTTCTGGAAGTCTAGGAGCGGTCTAGTGACTTGACCTAGGTGACCGTAGATTTAGGGTTGATTGTGCATTTTTGTTGTGATTTTTCAAAATCCGTCCTTTTTCAAAACAAACCACTTTCTCTAATTATCACAAACGCTGCCACTTGTGCTAAACCGTTTAGTGCATGTTCGGCTGGATACGGGATTCTAGTGCCCGTCTTGTCCGCGTTCCTCTTATCGACTCCGAAGTCGATAATTCTACATCTTCTTTTTCCTCACCACTCACCACATCCACCGAGATGGACGGATCCCCATAAAATTATAACACCACTTTGCCACCGCCCGCAGGTGCGCAGAATCTACCGCGTATGTCTCTCCAAGAGAGATGCTACCCGATACGTGGTTCTCTTTCTACTTGTCTTTCTATTCCACCAGCAAATGGGGATAACTTTGAAATCAAACCTCACTATATCAATCTTTTACTTAAATTTCACAGTCTCGAGTCTGAAGACGCATACGTTTTTATCACCAAATTTGAAAACGTATGTGCTATGATGGGCACTTCACAACTTTCTGTGGATGCTATGCGTTTACGTCTTCTCCCATTCAGTTTGTGCGATTTAGCCAAAAAATGGCTTTATAACACAGCTGCACACTCTATTTCAAACTGGGATGAATTCATCATAGCATTCCTTAAGAAATTTTATCCCAATCATAAGACCGTCCGTGTTAGGAGCGAAATCAATCAATTTACCCAGCTTCCCAATGAACAATTTTGGAAGTGTTTTGAACGATTTAAGGATCTGCTAGTCCAATGTCCTCATCACGGAATCCATCGATGGGATCTCTGTCGAATCATCTATGAGGGCATTAATTCAACAACAAAGCAGACGCTTGAATCCATGTGTAAGGCAATTTCATGTCTAAAGACGATGGTGAAGGAAATTTTTAGAAGATTTTGCTGAAAAAACTTTGCAATGGGAGAGTGCTAGTCAACCATCATCTAGGGGTGGTATCCATCAACTTGATGTTTCCATACCAGTCAAAACTGAAATGGCAGCAATGCAAAAGAAACTTGAAGCTATGGAACACAAATTTTTATTAGCCTCCCTAAACCAGGCCACACTTCCTAAAACCGTGTGTGATGCTGTTCCAATCCATCACATTTGATGGAAGAATGTCCTTTGAATTCTCCGTTTTAAGGTCAAGAACACATTAATGCTGCTTTTCAGCAACGACCTAGAAACGATCCTTATTCTTCCACTTATAATCAGGGTTGGAGGAATCACCCTAATTTTTCTTGGAACCAACACCAAACTCAAAATACGGTTCCAAACCAAAATAACTTTCAAAGGGTCCCTCCACAACAACAGCAACCACTACAACTGAGTCAGCACCCTTTTCAACCACAAAATTTTCAAAATCCGGCCAACACTTCGGTACCGTATAATAATTCTTTGCAATTGGCCGGTACTGATAATTCCTCTTCACTCGAACGAACCTTGGATTTGTTCATGAAACATTCCATCCAAATGTAGGATGATATAAGGTCTTCTATCGATGATATAAAGAAGAACTCTGCCTCCCACGGTGAGAGTATTAAATTAATAGAAGCATAAATTGCACGATTAAATGCCAAAATGAGTGCTAGAGAGAAAGGGAAACTTCCTTCTCAACCCTTACCGAATTCTGGGCATTCACAATACTACAATATGAGTGCCATTACAACGTTGAGATCCAGAAGAGTGCTAAATAATCAAGTCAATGTACAGATTGATAATGATGAAAATATCAATGACACCCCGGCTTCCTCTTCCACTTCCACTTCCACTTCTGACCCTAGTTCATCTTCTTGCGAGCCTATTCTCCGTTTTTCTCAAGGCTCGAACCCTCAGCACATTTCTTCTAGTCAACCAAAGACGATCTCCACTCCAATTCTGGTATCTGTTCCACCCACACAACCTTCTCCAATGTTGGACCGAGCTCTTATTGCTAAAGCTCCTTATCCGAATCGGTTAAGGGGAAACAAACCAAGTCCACCAATGGAGAAGATTATGGAAATGTTTAAACAGGTTAACATAAATATCCCTCTCCTAGATGCTATTCAACAAGTTTCAGCTTTTGCGAAAATCCTTAAAGACTTGTGCACTAGGAAGAGAAAGACTCAAGTGCCCAAAAAGGTATTCATGACGAATAATGTTAGCACAGTTTTTACTCCACAATTACCAAAGAAACGTAAGGACCCTGGCTGTCATACAATCTCTATTTCTATTAGGGGTAAAAACATTAATCGTGCTTTATTCAACCTTGGCACTAGTGTTAACCTGCTTCCATACTCTGTCTACGAGCAGTTAGGGATTGGAGAGTTGAAACCAGCTCATTGTACTCTCCAAATGGCAGACCGATCCATCACCAAACCTAGGGGTGAGCTTGAGGATGCGTTAATAAAAGTCAGGGAATTTATATTCCCTGTGGACTTTATTGTTTTAGATACACAGCCTGTAGCAAATCCACGGAACCAAATTCCGGTAATTCTCGGTCGACCCTTCTTAGCCACTTCCAATGCTGTCATTAATTGTCGAAATGGTTCCATGAACCTATCCTTTGGGAAAATAAAAATTGAGCTTAACATTTACAAGATTGGAAGTCAGCCATCTGAACCTTCTGCTCACATTCTTGATGTCTGTTCTGTCCACGAGATAGCTCCCGAAAGCTGCAAGGTTGATGAACTCTGGTTTGATGATCTCGACGACATTAGCACATCATTGTTTGATCTTGCACATCATAGTGAGGACACTTTTGATGAGTCCACTCCTGAGTTTGAACCTTCTGACTCATCACTAAAGTCAGCCACACTTTCCGAGTCTGTATCCTTTGCAGCTATGAACTTCTTCGAGAATCCGAATGTTATTCACTTACCCCACCTTCTATTGTCTCTCTGCCGACATTAGATCTCAAACTGTCATCTTCTCACCTTAAATATGCATATTTAGGTGAGAATGAGTCTTTGCCTGTGATCATATATGCTTCTCTAGCCTTAGAGCAAGAGAACGCTCTTTTGATGGTCTTGAGATCTAATAGGCAAGCATTTGGTTGGACAATGGCTGACATCAAAGGGATCAGTCTCTTAATTGTTGAACATCATATACATTTGATGGATGAAGCCAATCCAATCCGAGAACCACAAAGACGGTTAAATCCCGTCATGAAGGAGGCGGTAAAGAAAGAAATCATCAAATACCTTGACAGTGGTATCATTTACCCAATCTCTGATAGCTAATGGGTAAGTCCTATTCATGTAGTCCCTAAGAAATCTGGCATCACGGTCATAACTAATGAGGCTAATGAGTTGATCCAGACACGCACCCAAACGGGATGGCGTGTATGTATTGATTACAGAAAACTCAATGCCGCAACGAGGAAAGACCACTTCCCTCTACCTTTATTGACCAGATGTTGGAACGATTAGCTGGACATGAATATTATTGTTTCATGGACGGATACTCTGGCTATAACCAAGTCCCTATTGCCGAAAAGGATTAAGATAAAACCACATTTACTTGTCCTTGCGGTACTTTTGCTTATAGACGCTTGCCCTTTGGGTTATGCAATGCTCCCGCTACATTTCAGCGGTGTATGATGGGGATATTCTCGGACATGGTCGAGAATTTTCTGGAGATTTTCATGGACGATTTCTCGATATTCGGGGACTCTTTTGATGATTGCCTATCTCATCTTGACGCAGTTTTTACTCGTTGTAAAGATAAGAACTTAACTTTGAATTGGGAAAAATGCCATTTCATGGTCCAAGCGGGTATTGTGCTTGGACATGTCATTTCACGGAAAGGCATTGAGGTCGACAGAGCTAAGATAGATGTCATTCATAACCTTCCTCATCCCAAATGCGTCAAAGATATACGATCTTTCCTTGGTCATGCAGGATTTTACAGGAGATTCATTAAGGATTTTAGCAAAATTACTAGACCCTTAACTCTTCTCTTGGCCAAGAATACCACATTTCACTTCGACTCAGACTGTGTGGCTGCTTTTGAATCAGTTAAAAATTCTCTCACTACAGCCCCTGTTCTATCATCTCCTGATTGGAACCACCCGTTTGAGCTTATGTGTGATGCATCAGATTTTGTTGTGGGTGCGGTCTTGGGACAACACATTGATAAGATGCCACATGTGATTTATTATGCAAGCAAGACCCTGAATGATGCCCAATTTAATTATACAACCACCGAGAAATAACTCTTGACAGTTGTATTTGCATTAGAAAAATTCAGGCCTTACTTGATTGGCTCACTAATTGTGGTTTACACTGATCACTCCGCCTTAAAACATCTTTTATCTAAGAATGATGCTAAAGGTAGGTTAATACGTTGGATCCTATTATTACAAGAATTTGATCTTGTCATACGAGATAAGAAATGATGTGAAAACGTAGTAGTCGACCATCTTTCGCGCATATCTTCTTCACCTGTGACCTTGCCAATAAACGATTCTTTCCTGGACGAACAGCTCTTGATCGTATCCGGCGAATCTTAGTTCGTGGATTTTGTGAATTATCTTGCAACAGGACTTATTCTTAGCGAATGGTCGAAACAGGACAATTATCGATTTTTATCCCAAGTAAAGCATTTTTACTGGGATGAACCTTATTTGTTTGAATATTGTCCTGACCAAATCATTCGCAAATGTGTCTCCAATGATGAATTTAAGAGTGTTCTGTCTTTCTGTCATGATCAGGCATGTGGAGGTCATTTTGGTCCACGAAAGACGGCGGAGAAGGTTTTGCAATGCGGTTTTTACTGGTCTACTTTATTCAGAGATGCATTTGATCATTGCAAAACCTGTCCACAATGTCAACACACGGGTCGGATTTCTAAAAGAAATGAGATGCCACTTCAACCGATCTTGGTTGTTGAAATTTCGACGTTTGGGGTATTGATTTTATGGGTCCTTTTCCCAACTCTTTTGGGAATTTGTACATCTTGTTAGCAGTTGATTACGTCTTGAAATGGGTGGAAGCTATTCCAAGTCGCACTAATGAAAACAAGGTTGTCATTAAGTTCCTTAAAGAAAATATTTTTACGCGATTTGGACACCCGCGTGCTATCATTAGCGATAACGGGACGCATTTCTGTAATCGGTCTTTCGAGACTTTGATGCGAAAATATGCAATCAACCACAAACTTTCCACTCCCTATCATCCCCAAACGAGCGGGCAAGCTGAGATTTCAAATAGGCAGATCAAACAAATTCTGGAGAAAACAGTTTCTAAAAATCGCAAAGATTGGTCAACCAAATTGACGGATGCTCTTTGGGCATTTCGTACTGCTTATAAGACTGATCTGGGTATGTCTCCTTACCACCTAGTGTTTGGAAAGGCTTGCCACCTTCCTGTCGAGATTGAACATAAAGCAATGTGGGTCATTAAAGAACTTAACTTCGATTTAAATCAAGCCTGCACCTTTCAGAAGCTACAATTAAATGAGCTAAGCGAACTCCGCGATGAAGCTTACGATAACGCGGTGATAGTAAAGAACCGGACTAAGCTATTTCACGATAAAATTATTTTGAAATTTTTTTTTACCCCAGGTCAACAAGTCCTTCTTTACGATTCTTGTCTCCATCTTCATGCGGGTAAGCTCCGATCTCGTTGGAAAGGACCATTTGTTGTGCGATATCTCTACCCGCATGGGGCAGTTGAAGTTGAAAATAGAAAAAACGGTACAATTTTTAAAGCGAATGGGCATAGATTAAAACCGTATTTTTCCACTGACCCCACGGAGGAGCTTCTGTTTTTACAGGAGCCGATTTATAATGATTGATTTTCCTCCACCCTACCTCCATGTCTCGGTAATATTGTCTCATTTTTAGAATGGAGGTGAATAAATGTTAAAGAAATAAAATAAAAAAAAATAATAAAAAAATGCAAAATTGTACATAAATAAATAAAAAAAGTTTGGGGGAGATTTTCACTTTCATTCATTCTTGACCCCTAATAACTTTTCCTTCCAAACTTACAAGTTTTGAGATTTAACAGAGACAACAGTGATGACATTGCTGTAAACAGGTTTGGGGGAGCTTTGTGCTTATTTACGCATCACTTTGCATTATACTTTGCATAAGCACACATTTTTTTAAATTTTATTTTATAATAAAAGATTAGAAAGTGAAAAATTACATTTAAAAGATTGGAAAAATTTAAGAAAACCAAGAAAGTTAGATGTTTTCTTTGACGAAACTAGTAATAAGTAGTTACGAGCCGTTGTTCTAAGGGTTAGTAAGATGAAAGAAGTCACTAATCTGAGAATAAAAATAAGTCTGAAAAATAGTTCCTATTGTGGAAGCCAAACATCTGAACGTTGATACCCTACTATACGCACTTACACACGTATTGAAACTCGTGATAGTAGAGGATACCTTGAAATACTCTTGTCTAAAAGCCAAAGTATGAATAAATATAAATGAAGCATAAAAGTATAAAATGGTGAAAAAAATGAACACTGGTTTTGTAATCGCTAAGGAAGCATAAAAAATATAGCGAGGGTGCTTCATCACCTAGTGCCTTAGACCAACTGGTTTAGGAGTCACTGCTAAGCCTTAAGTGTTGCAAGACGAGGAAATTATTAATTACGCCTAATATGTGAGCATATTGAGTAATCGGTCGGTTGGTATCTCAAGAAGTATTAACGGTTACATGAAAAATGTGTGAGCAATTCCATCTAAAATATGCACCGACTAAAAAGTACTGAGGTAGATGGACAGGAGTATGATAGCTTGAATTGAATTCTCCGAGTGTAGAGATGTCTTTTACACACACGTAGGGGTATATGATCGGTGTTTTGAAGAAAGGCATGGATGAAGAATAAAGGCGATGTTTTATTGAGGGATGATGTGATTTCTAACACCTTTTCATGACTATTAAGATAGGGCTCATGACAACCGAAAAGCTAGTGTAGTTGGAAACACTAATTTTCAAAGTCTTTCTTTTATAATTCTTATTTTCATATGTAATTTTCACAGTCTTCCATTTATTATAGGATTTTGTGGGTGCAATCAGCTGAAAACCCTCATGAGACAACGCTACTCCTACTAGGGACACCTAGAGGTTTAAAGGCTTGTTGCATATGCTCAATGCAATCGTGTTGCCTACGAAAGTGTGCTAGTTAGTTTTTCTTTCTTTCTATTTTCTCCTTCTATTGAATAAAAGAAGTTTGCTCGAGACGATCAAAATCAAGTTTGGGGGAATTTGTTCAGTCGAAAATATTGCAATCTTTAACATAACAATTTCCTCACTTTTCTATTCATCTAAGGATGATTGTTATAAATATAACACGTATTACAAGTTCGTATGGAAAATATCAAATACCACGTGTTATACATTATAATAAACATTCTAAAGGGAAATTGTGTGTTTAATACTTCACACATAATATTGTATATCTCAACAATCTTCAGTGAGATTTTGTGCAGAAAATTATTTCAGGACCAACACCAAACAACCACAGAAAATGAAGCAGTGTTGTCACCAAACGGCCGCGGAACCATGGCCGAGTCAGGCCGAGTCGCCGCAGATCCACGGCCGAGTTAGGGCGTCGGCGGTCAAAAGTTCTCCCGAAACTTCATCTCAACTCCCTACCTTGTTGAAGACGCTCCATTGTAACAACATTATTATGGAAACTTCCCTACAACTACCTAGCTTCTTGAGGAAGATTAACCTAGCTTCTAGTGGAAGATTGGTGAAGGGCTATAAAAGGTAACCTAGGGCTATATTGAAAGGGTTGTTGTTCATCAAGTGATAAAACTTACAAACCAAAACCAAATCCAATTCAATTTCCAACTCAAAATCCAAATCAAGATTTGTTGAGAACTACATCAAGCGACGACATCCGAAGATCCTTTACGCGAAGCCGATCATCATCAAGAGCGCGAGATCCTTGATAGGTCCAAGTCTTACGAAGGTCGAGCGGAGCGAAATTCGACGGAATAGTTACCTCTTCAAGGGAGCAATTGAGAGCAATTCTTGTAACCTCGGATTGAAGGAATGTGCAATTAGAAGTTGATTAATAAAGGTGATTCAATTGTTAATTCTCGCTTTCTTTAAATTCTTGCATTATGAAATTTCTAATTCTTGATTCTTTTATTTCCATGATGCGTGAGTGAAATCTCCGCTTGTTAAGAATTCGAAGGATCGGTAGATCAAATGGTGATGAAATCCTAAACCAGTCTTAAGTCTTATGAGAATTATGAACTTTAGGGAAAAGAATCATCAACGATCAAATTTGGAGCGAGATCACCGTTCTTGATAATTTCGTTGCAATTTGGGGATTAAATGAGTGATGATTCTTTTTGCTAAAGGCTAGATTTGAATGGTGATCAATGAAAAGACAAGGGATAGTGAAGGAGAAATCCTAGTTTCTTCAAAAGATCCCTAATCTTCATTCATCGCCATCGTTCTAGTTATAATTCATCAATAGATAAGATAAGTCATTATTAGTATTCATCATTGCTACTAATTCCTATCGAATCCTACAAGCTATTCTACATTTTCTTGATAACTAAAATTGAATTTGGACATTTTCTTGATTACTATATCTTAAACTTTTTCTAGATTTTTCTTGGAAACATTTCATCTAATAAATCTTGATTCATCTTATTGAATTTTTCTTTACTATTTTCTTTTGACTCAATTAAAGCAAGAACGAATAAATACACGAATCTCAGTGGACGATCCGTACTCATTAAAGAACTACATCGACACCGTTATTGATTGCGGCTATAAATTCTTTGATTGTGATAACATTTTCAACACATCGAGAAACGATCAATCATACATCTTCCAGCAGCGGTATCTGAATTTGAGACAGCGCCGTTGGATGGAGCTTGTGAAGGATTATGATTGTGAGATCCTTTATCACCCGGGCAAGGCGAATGTGGTAGCTGATGTTTTGAGTCGTAGGCCCGGGGGTAGCTTGTCCCAGTTGAGCGCAGTTCAGAGATAGTCATCTGTAGATTGGTAGATCTTGTGCGACAGCAGAGTACAATTTGAGTTCACTTCTACTGGGGGACAGCTTGCTCTTGTCCGCACCCGTCCACTTCTACTTAATCGTATTCTTGAGGCACAGCCCGACGATGCCCGTTTGTCTGAGATTCTTGAGCATATTTGGCAGGGTATAGATTTGGAGTTCTTGATTGATGACCAGGTTGTGCTACGTTTCGGGACTCGTTTGTGTGTACCTGATACTGATGGGTTGAGACGTGAGATCTTAGAGCAGGCACATCAGTCAGCTTATAGTGTTCAACCAAGTTCCACCAAGATGTATCGTGACTTAAGAGATGTTTACTGGTGGGAAAGGATGAAATGTGATGTTTCGGATTTTGTTTCGAGGTGCCTGACTTGTCATCTAGTCAAGGCTGAGCATCAGAGACCGGTAGGAGAGTTGCAGCCTTTACCCATTCCGGAGTGAAAATGGGAACAGATCTTCATAGATTTCGTTGTGGGTCTACCCAGGTCTAGTCGAGGATAAAACTCCATTTGGGTGATTGTTGACCGGTTGACGAAAGCGGCTCATTTCCTTCCAGTGAAAACCACTTTCGGTTATGCTCAGTATGCTCAGTTGTACATTGATGAAATTGTGCGTTTGCACGGCGTTCCCACATACATCGTATCCGATAGGGGCACCCAGTTCACCAGTCGTCTTTGGCAGAAGCTTCAGGTGGGTACCCGATTGAGTTCTAGCACCGCTTTCTATCCGTAGACTGATGGTCAGTCAGAGCGGACCGTACAGACTCTGGAGGATATGCTTCGTGCGTGCGTGCTTGATTTTGGTGGCAGTTGAGATCGTCACTTGCCGTTGATAGAGTTATCCTACAATAACAGTTATCAGGAGACGATTCAAATGGCGCATTTTGAGGCTTTTTATGGTAGAAAGTGTCGATCGCCAGTCTGTTGGACCGAACTCAGTGAGAGCAAGATTTTGGGATCCCAGCTAGTTCAAGAGACTATGGAGAAAATTCAGTTGATTCAGGATAGGATGAGAGCAGCCCAGTACAGACGGAAGTCTTATGCCGATCGTCATCGTCGCAGGCTCAAGTTCGCAGTGGGGGATCTTGTATTCCTACGGATTTCTCCAATGAAGGGCATGATGAGATTTAGGATGAAAGGGAAGCTTAGTCCCAGGTTTGTAGGTCCTTTTGAGATCCTTGAGCGAGTTGGTACCGTTGCCTATCGTTTGACACTTCCGCCCAGTTTTTCGGATGTTCACCCCGTATTCCATGTATCGATACTTCGCAAGTACCTTCATGACCCTTCTCACATAATTCAGCACTAGACCAGTCAGCTAGAGCATGATCTTTCGTTCACCGAGCAGCCGGTAGTTATATTGGATCGGCAGGTGAAGAAACTTCGGTCAAAGGTCTTGCCATCTGTGAAGGTTCTTTGGCGTGGCCCGAATAGTGAAGAGGTCACCTGGGAAGCCGAGAGCGAGATGCGAAAGAAATTCCCTCATCTCTTTGAAGGTACGCATAGTAAGATTTTAAATTCGGGTACCGAATTTCTTTAAGAGGGGAAGACTGTAACACCTTAGAATGCGATTAGTGTTAATTAAGCGATAATGTGGGTTTTTAGTAAAAAGTTAACCAAAATAATTTTCACATATTTTATAAAAATTGATTAATATTTTATTATTATTTGTTTGGGCTTATACACACATGTGCATGCTAACTTGGGGATTAGGGAAGTGTTAACCATGCTTAAGTAGCCATGGCACCTTAACCCTCATGCCATTACGTTATATGTATTTACTTAATTATTTAGTTTTAAAAATAAAATGTTTGAATTAGGGTTGACTTGAGAGAAAGAGAGAGAGAGAGAGTTGACAATGGGAATGATGAGGCATGGCAAGCATGAGGATCATTTAATGAGGAGAGAGAAAGGGTCATGGCTCATCCTAACCTCACACCCCCATTTTCTTCACCACTCTCACACTCCCCATTTCTTTTCCTCATCACTCACACTCTCTCATTTGTGTTTATCTTCTCATCTCCTCTCCCCTCAACTGAAACCCTACCTTGTTCATCACTAAACCAAGCCAAATCACCACTAAACTTCATCTAAACCCTCACAAAGTCAAGTTAAGCCACTAAAGATGACTTGGAGCATGGAAAGCTAGGGTTTTTGAGCAAGTGTGGTAAGGTAGTGATCTCTAACTGTTAATTAGGTCTTTATAATGTTGTGTTGCCTAGCACTTGCTGTTTAGAACACTAAAGTTATAGTTTTTGTGTAATATCGTATTTTTAGTGTGATATTGGAGTCCCTGTGATCTGTTATCACCACGATAGTTTACTGTAAAATCTAGCAAAGTGGTAGTGTTGTGTTAGAAACCTGAGTGTTCACCTGAAACCCAGACTCAACCCAACCTAGTTGAACCGGCGATATTTGAGGAAATTCTGGCGTCGCCGGATTTTTAGGGGACTGGGGAGTTGTGGTTTGGAGAGTAGCTGTCTGTAGTTTATCTTGGGTGTTTGGTACTGCTTGATTTTTCTGTGTTGACTATAGGCAAAATCTGGGAACACTTTACTAGTTTCTAGTGTTTCGACTACGCGTGTTACGGTATCTGACACGGTTCGCGTTCTTGGTGTAGCTTGCTGCACTTAGGCTTGATTTAGAATGTCGCTACACACGTTTGCCACTAAGCGAACACTTGAGAGTTTGTTGGAGTCGGTGCGTCGATCTAAACGTAGTTTGTATTTATTATTGGACGGTTTCTAAGTTGCACTTGTTATGTTTTGTGTGATATTAGGAGCGAGTGCGCGGACTTCAGACGCTACAAAGAAGGGAAAGTAGGCGGTTGGATTTACCTAGATGGAGATCATCGGTGAGTAGATTTAACATCTATGGGGAAATCGCCCGTATGGCGTTAAGCGTCGATGGCTAGATATGATGTTATAGCCACATGTTATATGCATATGAGTTGATTGTGCATGAGCATCTTTGCATACCATTACTTGTTGTACCTTGACTTAGTATCTATTGGACACTTCACCATTACTGACGGTTCATGTTGCACGAGCACTAAATTGTATGCTACACACACACCGTTGGTAATTGCCATGACACGCACAACATATACACATATGTGGTACTGCATTCGTTATTGACATTGAGACGTTGATTCTTGTTCTATTGCGCATATGAAATGCATCATGCATATATATCTACATGCATACACACATACCATGCTATAGCTACATATATACCTTTATATGATGTTGCATTTGATTTTGGAGAATGTGGGAACCGCATGATATTATTAAAAACTTGATTCAGTTAAAAGAGCGGTTTTCCCTTGATATGCTCATATTACTGTTCTATGTTGCATACATCATATTTCATGGATTTACGCATTGAGATATGGATTTAATGTGATTTATGGATTTGAGAATCGTGGTGATATTTCAAGAAAGTATGCATTGTTTTGAAAATCCGGTTTCTCTTGATATGATATTTCGATGTGTCCACCATGAGTTTTCTTGGTTCTGAGATTTGTGTTAGAAACCCGATTCGAGAAGATGGATGATCCGTTTGCGGGTTCATGGTGGACTCGGTATGGTATCCCGGGGCTAGAAAGGTATGTTGTGCAGTAGACGATAAGCCTGGCAGAGGGACTACTACCTACCGGTGATAGTTTGGACCCGGCGGTTATCCGGAGGATACCGACCGGAGTTGTGAGATGGATATGGGCCGATCCGGAGTGACGGAGCCCGTAGGCTGATTCGGACTGACGGAGCCCGAGTTATGTGGATTTACGTGTCGATGTTGGACACGGGTTTCATGATATTTCGAGTGCCGATGTTGGGCACTCAGGTTCCATGAGATTTGCGGATATGAGGGCCGATCAGAGTGACGGCGCTTGAGGTGTTGGGATTTGGGGCGTCGTTGATGGACACCGGGTTTTTCCATGATGATGATTCATTGATGATGATATGTTTTATCCCACACTCAGCAGTTATTTGATATGCATTGTTTCATGTAGTTGTAGTACCCTAATGGCGTACCTTGATCATGATTGTTGCATATCCATATTGCCATACTTATACTATCAGATTGCATGTGATTGATTATCATTGTTCATGCATACCTGCGATTATCTGTATGATATTACTTACTATTCACGAGTCGGCAACTCACCCCCGTTGTGCCATAGTGTTTTGCAGGCTTGACCCTCAGAGTAGTCATGGCAGGGCTCCTTATTGTATTTATTTCAGCGGATACCGCTACGGTTGGCTGTGGGGCCTTTTTGTTGTAGGTGGGTTTGCGGTTATTCGATTATATCCATTGTATATCTCATTGTATCTAGTACTCTCCATCTACCACTTTCATGTATTGACTTAGAGACGAGTTTGTGAGGACCGATATTGTATATTTTGTGACTCTGGGTGTCGTGCTCGTATGAGCCGGCCTTTCTTATGTAGTTTTATCCCTTTATGCCGTTTTTCATTTTTATTGTCTATTTCTTCGTTACGGCGTCGTATATATGCTTGTGGTGGTTGTTTCCGCCTTTAGGCATGATTTACTCCCGTTAGAGAATGCTTTATTTATATCATGTGTTTGTACCCGTTTCGGGGCTAGTTTTTACAAAGGAGGTGCTGCCAAAATTTTTATGAAATTAAACTTAAGCTGTAAGATTTTTACTTGAGATTTCTAAATGTTTTTTAACAATGTTTTTATCACTTCTTTTGATGGTTTAGATTTCTGGGTTTTCGGCTTACTTAAATTGCGTTACGTCTGTTGACGTCACGTGGTTTAAGTGCCGACCACGTTCCTAAATTGGGTCGTGACACCCATCACACACAACCCGGGGTAAATACCCTGACCGGTGCTCTGATCAACTTTAACACTGCGGAACATCGGCGTGCCGACTTCGGCAGTCGAGACACCATACGAGGAAGGGCTTATGTATCGTCGAGCGCAGGGAGGAACAGAGATTCCCTGGCTCGATGGGCACCAAACAGTCCATCACCCCGGTCACAAGATCAACCGGGTAATACTTCAACGCTCACCGAGCTCCCTCGCACTCCAAAGCAAGTCGGTCAGGTCGCCTGATTCCAGGAGAGACCGACATCGGCACGACCATCGAAACCGTGTGCATAGCACTCGTCGGTGTAGCCCTTGAAAAGTCGTTTTGGTGTTTTCTTGAAAATCGGTGAAAATTCGGTATTTTTCCGCAAACCGTCTTTTTTGTTATTTTGCAGTTTAGAACTAATTATACCTAATTCGGATAGGTAATTGCTTGTTTTTAGTAGCTAATGAGTTACTTATTAATTTTTGGTCATTTAAAATTTTTTCCCTATTTTTCAATTTTTTTATATTATTTTAAGCCGGTAAGAAATACATTAAATTAGCGATAAATACAAATTTCTTTGGGCTAATTTTAATCTTTAAAATTATGTTAATTAAAATCTAGTTGTAATATAATTTTTTAGTATTTTATTTCAAGTTTTAACTAATTTTTATTATGGAAAACGAAATTTATTGAATTTAAGCTAAAACTTGCAATTTTGGACTTGTAGGGGGTCTTTTTGCATAAATTTTTTTTGTAAAACCCCATTCACTCTTCCCTCACCCCTAGGCCGGCCCACTTTCAGCAGCACAAGGAAAATTTCCTTGCCTCCTTTGATTTTTTATTATGTGTGGAAATGAGGTATTTTGAAAAGGGTTTTGATTTTTTAATGTGGATATGGGTCTTTGGTTGATTGGTATGGGTTGACCATGACTTTTCCATCACCACCCACACCAATCTCCCTCCATTCTCTGCTGGAAATCTGCAGCTCTCCCTCTTCATTTTTTTTTCTTTCCATTTCCTTCAAAATTCCATCATATTGCTCCAAAATTCCAATTTAAACCTCACAAATTAACCCCCATCCTTCATCCCATTCTCCTTAGCCTTTCTTGCTTGGATCATGGTGCTATAAAGCCATCTTTGGAGGCATCTTGTTCTTGCTAGATCTCTAGTGTGAGGTATAATTTCTAATCTAAGGTTAATTTGTAGTTAAAGTGTGCTAATTAGAACTTGAAAGTTGTGTTAGTGTTAAATTTATAGCTAAATTCTAATCTAGTTTTTTTCTAGTTCATGGTTTGAAATTAAACTAGGGTTTTAGAGATCATTAGTAGGTTAATTAAATCTATTTTGTTATCTAGTTATTTTGTTAGCCTAATCTAAGAGGTTAACTTTCTAATTGGGCTATAAACTAGTGTTAATTTAGGGTTTTTCATGTATAGTTTGGATTAAGATTGCTAGTTATGAAATTCTAGAAAGGGTTTGTTTATGGAAATTGTGTTTTGAAGCATGGTAAATAGGTTAAATTGAGTGTTGTGGCTAGCTAGTTGTGTGGATTGTAGGATGATGCGATGATGTGAGCACTTTATCGCAAATACGCGATGTTTGCACGAATTTGGAATTTTTAGTGCTTACTATGTTTTTGTAAAAATATTGTGATGAATTATTTGCAATATCTTGATGATATTTTTGGCATATCCTATGACATTTAGGATGTGTGAGTGCGGTTTTTTTGAGTGAGCGTGTTTTAGCTTTGCCGGGCGACCAAATCGACGATTTTAGTTAGTTTTTGCGATTTTCGCGTGTGCCGCGCACCTTGTGCACGTTGTACCTAGCTTGTGAACGTTGGTATTCTTGTTTGGGATTTGCGTCATTTCATGATATGTAACCTTATGTTTTGTATTGATGTAAATTCCAGGTTCGGTCGCGGAGACGTCAGACGCGGCACGAAAGGGGAAAGCGGTGATTGGACGTGGCTAGCTAGGGATTCCTGTGAGTAGATTTAACATCTACGGGGGACTATCGTTTGGATGGCGCAAGTCTCCCGATAGTTTTAGTAACTTAAAAAGATCCTTAGTGATGTTAGTAATTAGGAGTGTAATACTTGTATGATTATTTGCTACATCCATGCCTGATATTGACATACATATGCGAACCCATTCTATAGGACACCTGCACCATTGCCAGGGTTCTTATATGCAGCACGAGCACTATTCATGCGTGTTAGTTATATGTATGCCCTAGAGGCCATTACTATACATAGGATGTATATTGTAGTGGATGCTTGGACATATATAGGGAGGACTTTCTTGCTCGACATGATAGTATGCTATCTGGTTGATCTTTACCTTAACGTGTACACTCATTGTCTCCCTGTTACATGTTGGTAAAGCCCTTAGGATCTGTACTTGACTACCTGGACTATGATGCGGATCATACTAGTGGGGACATGGTAGTCCATAAGTACATCCTTGAAAGTCCCTAGTCGTGAGTGTATCGAGACGGGGCATCGATATACCAGAGTAGACTAGCATATACCTTCTCGACCCATACAGATAGGCGATGGATGATCTCATATCCATTGGTGTTTGACATCAGAGATGATATACGGGTGCTCAGTAGAGACTGGGTACACTGGACGGACTCGCCGAGAACTCCCAGATGGTATTATACCTCACGTCAGATGGCAGTTCTCTGGTGACACTGGTACAGAGTAGTCTGTTGACCCGAGATCGTCATAGAGTCTTGTGTGGTTCCCACTGTGCTTTGATTTCCATCTTACCACGTCCAAGAGGGCGTGCAAAACGGTGGTTTTTGGGTACAGTCCCGAGTCACATGGAGGCAATGAGCGATAGGAGGGGATTCGTCTCTCCCGGTATAGGGAGTTGATGTTGCGCTGTGTTCGATTGGCTATAACAGGAAATCCCTGGCCAGGGTTGCTGAGATTTACTGGTAAGTGTTACCAGTAGTTTCTCGAATTGTTATAGACCTCATATCGACACGACTTATCGAGCTATTGGGGTCTGACGTTTACCACCCCTAGGCGAGATATGCGACATATCAGACGATCAGACCGGACTGTACGGTAGTGTTACTGGTTGGATTCACTGGAGTGTGAGCGGGCTTGCTCGTCGATCTTCTGATCGCTCAATACCCGGGTGGCCGTTACGTTTAGCAGACCGCTTGCGGCTTGTGGGTGTTTGATATGATCATCACCTGCTGCTGGCGTATTGACGAGTCTTTAGAGTCCTACACAGAGGTTTCCTAGCTCAAGCAAAACGAAATAGGAGCGCATATGAGATATGTGCGGGACCGAGAATAATGCATGTATGTGATACCGTATTCTATTCTCGCGATGAATGTGTCGAATGGTTGTATGCGATATAACCTAGTTATCGAATCGAGGATTGATTCGATAAGCCGATACATTGGATACTAGTCGGTTATATGCGATATGACCGGATCGTTAAATCAAGTGTTGATTTAATGATTTAATGTATAATTATATATTTGATATATTACTTTGCATTAACTAGTATTGGTTCACTTTAAATGGATTTTCTCACTTTTTGTGCACATTGTATATGTGATATACTTTTGTACACAAGTTTGTATCATGTTTGATGATACATGATTGTTTAAGTGTATGTTAAGATTAAACCATGGTTATGTGATGGTTAGGGTTATGATTTTATTTGCTTACTCATTTATTTATTTATTTATTTCATTTTGGCAAAAGAAAAGAAATGGTGGCTTGCTTTGTTTTACATTGAAACTTCATGAAGGTTTGAAAAAGTCCACCATTTTTGTTTCATGCCTAACCTAACCATTGACCTAACCCTAGTTTATTCTCTACACTTGACCATGGTTGTTTATGATAAGTATTCTTTTATTTTCTATTTTCTAAATAACTTATGATAACAATATTCTTCTTCTTCTTCTTCATTTTTCTTCATGTGAAGAAAGCTTGCCTCCATCAATGGCAAGTGATGATAAAGAGTGAGAAATCCAATTCTAAAGTGAACCCACTTCCTATTTCTTCATCCTCTACCTCTTGCCAAGTAGTATAGGGTGTTTTCTTCACAAGTTTCATGACTTGGTGAAGTGGGAGCTTGATCTAGCGATGCCTCGACGTAGATCATCTTCGGCATGGACATCGACGACCTAGCCCGCCTATTCTCCGATGAAGCCGACGCTAGAGCCCGGGAATTCATTTGGACAGCAAGGGGACTTCGTTGCGGAGCTATGGAGGTGGTGCACCGGATCTACAAAGGTTGTATTTCCGTATAAACCTTAGTTAAGTTGTTAACTAGTTTTGTTTCGCCTAGTTTTCTAGCCAACGATCCGTAGTCGGGTTTCTCGGCACCGTTAAAATTTGAAATGGGCATGGTTGATGCCTTGTGAGACCTCATTAGAGTGCCTAGGAACCCTACAGTGGTATCAGAGCCTAGCTAGAGCCTTAGGCGAAGTCTAGACGGAATTTGAAGTCCGAACGAACCCGAAAACCCATTTCCAAATTGCTCTCTGTCCAATTTTTAAAAATCTGGATTTTTCAATATTAAAAATATGCAGAAAATTAAGCAGGGTTTTTTATGAATTACTGTGAAAAACGGAGACCTAACTCCGTCATAACGCCGCGGAACCGCGGCCTGATCCGACGTGGCGCGGCTGTTCCGCGGCCATATTGTTGACTCTTTGACTCCTTTTTGCACAGTAATGTTTATAATTAATTCCTGTGTTTTCTGGGTAATTTTAATATAAGCTATGCAGTTGAGTTTTCTGGGGTTGTTTTGGGGATTCGTATGTTCGATCGGATTATCAAATTTTGTCTGTGTGGCTTTCCGGATAATTTTTGAATATGTTAAAAAAGTTCGGCCGGATATAAATACCCAATTTTTCCCCTGTCGGGAAATTTCCAAGTGTTGGATTTTTCCGTGGTTTAAAGACGTTCTAAGTAGTGCAAGTAACTCGATGGACCCTCTAGAAGACAACAAACCTTAACTCGATTATGTGACCGTCTTGAACTGCCCTTTGAACCTTCGGGTTTGGGGCAGTACGGCGTGCCACATGTGAGGCGTTGGCTTGACCCTTCTACGGCTGGACCGTTGGTACTGAGGCACGAACTGAATGTTGTTAGACTTATTTCATGTGTTGAGCTGTATCGGGAAAACTTGGGTATTCGACTGTTCGATCGGAAAGTTTAACATTTTCTGTTTATCTGGAATGTGATACAATAATTGGAATTCACAAACAGTTATGAGATAACTGAATGAATGTTATAAATCTAGCGGTTTAATCTCACTTGATCGGTTGCCACGGAATTTTGATGTGATCAAAAGTCCGTCGCAATCACGTAGTGTACGCGGATACTCGCCGGGTAAACTTAATAGACAGCCTCACTCCATAGCCCCGACCAAGTGACTGTAGGAGAACCCCGTCGCCGAAAGCATCCGTTCGGGTGCTCGCGGTAGCGGTGTTCCGCCTTGGTGCACTTCGTCGACGGTATCAGGGGTGCTGCCGCCTACTAAAGTTTGCGACGAGCATTCGATCAGTTTTTCGGGAATCTTGTTGAATTGCCCGACTTGATATTGAAAAGTGTTTTCGATAATGAGACTAAAATGCGGGGTTTATAATTGTTAGGCATGTGATGTCTAAAGAAATTCATTTGGTCAGGCATGCGATGTCTGAGGTGGTTGCGGATTCCAACTGTTGTAGTTTTACACTTTCTTTTCTGTGATCGTAAGTGTAATATATGATATCGCCGGTTTCGTTGCTATATGTCAACGACAATTGGGATGGACATATTTACTTACGTTGATGACATGTGATGTTATGTGTTGCTGGATATGTTATATTGGATCGTCGTGTTCGAATAGCCGGGGTTTTTTTATGTGAGATGAGTGTTTTTCATTTTCATTCATGTAAAAACTTGTATGTAATATTCTTTTATTGGGGCGCTTCCAGGATGCGGAAGTTGTCACCTTTGTATATTATTTTCTTTTCCGCACTAGGATAGACCCAAGGAGGAGAGCACAAGTAACCGGGTTCTGGAGTCCAGTGGGAGACCAACTCGAGGAGTCGAGTCCGGGTCTCCTAACTCTAGAATTGGTAGGGTTGCTTGCCGCTCTCGTAGGGGTCTAGGGGTGTGGGTTTGGCTATTCATCACGACCGTGGAATCCGTGTTTTATACTGGCTCGTATTGAAAACACGGACGTCCTAGTATATCCAATATTTCATATGTTTCTTCTGCTGCGATATCTGTGATGTGATCATGTGATGTTCTGTGATAGATACAGTATATAGTATATATGATATATTATATAGGCGTTACTTATGTTTTACACCCGCGCTAGCCCTGCCCCGCTCTGCCGTTAGTTACCTAACCTAACGGTGCACGAGGGGACATCGAGGCGAATGCGGATGGAATAAGTGTACGTCGTATTTATCTGTGATGTTTAGGTACTTAAATGATGGGACTTCATTAATGTGATTAATGAAATAAAAGAAACCTAAGATGTTGTAGAATCGAATTTCAAAATAAAACAGGTAGCTATAGTTCTTGCTTTGCACAGAGGTATATGTGATATATCCTGCACCTTATTCGATGAGGAAAGGACCGAGATCCCTTCACCGGGAGTGACTCCTTTGGCAATAACTGGCAGATGCTACACACTCGGTTTGTCTTTTGATTGCTTTTAAGTGTTTTTGCTTTGCACAGTGATATATATGATATATCCCGCACCTCATTCGACGAGGAAAGGACCGACGATCCCTTCACCGGGAGTGACTCCTTTAGCAAAACTAGAAAAGCCTAAAAAACACTCCATTTCAAAATTCATTCGATCCTACAACGATATCAAGTTCATTACGCAATAGGTTTTCAGAAAAACCTGTCGTAGCCCTCCGTCATTTCAGATAAGTAGTAGTTAGTATTCGTGCTGCGGTTGTTTGGCCTCCGTCAAGGCGTAGTGTACGGTAGCTAACTAGTGCTTATCTGCTAGCATATGATGCGATTGGATTAGGGTATTCGTACGGCGTTGTTTGGCCTCCGTCAAGGGTCGTGCGGGTGGGTTTAATTCAATCAGGAAATGACGGGTTGAACTTGACTAGCGGACTATGGGTTGTTTGGCCTCCGTCAAGGTCATAGGACGCTAGGGGCAAAATATTATCGGGAATTTCAAGTGTTGAAATTTGCAATGAGATTGCATACCTTCTATGAGATAGTTGGATCCCGATACCCGCTGTGAGTAATTGTTACTCCTGGGAGAGTTTTATACATTACAATTAGCCGATCAAGTAGGTGTCTAGAAAGGTGTCAACGGGGTTACGCCTCTGGGAAAACGAGGTTTACATTAATTAGGTTCGTGCGAAAGCACGGGGGACCTCCCTCAAAGTACCGACACTGGCCTGGCTGAAAGATTGGCGAACTTGTAGTGTGTAATTAATCCCGGCTAGTCTTTCCTTTTAGGGTTTGAAGGAAGATTTGATAAAAAGCAGTGGGAGCCATCCTGATTAGATAAAATAATAACCAATCTATTCTTGACAGAGCGCACGCTGAGTGTTTTCTTCTCTCTCTCTCCAGGTAGCGACCATATCACGCCTTAATCAAGATAATAATACGGATGTTTTGAACGAACCCGCTTGTTATACTGAGCTGGGGAACGTTGGTCCTGCTCCAACTTATAATTGTTATAAGACCGAGAAGGAAATAGGGGATTACCAGAATTCCCATGCCGCCCAAACGAAGAGAGTGCATGCTGATGCATCATCTTCGGGTGTGTTCATTACAGAGAACTGTTTCTCAGTATCCTTTACGTCCTGGGTATGTGATACCAGATCAGGATTCCAGATATGTAATATGTTACATAGGGCTACAGAAAGGTAGAGAACTGAGAACGGGTGATAAGTTTCATGAGGCAGAAAACGGGGCAAGAGTTGCAGCCAAGTCTGTTGGTCACTGTCACCCTGTATTACCAATACATTGATTCTGAACGAATGTTATTAGATACCGAACCTGATATACAAAATCATATCAGTCTCTTTATTAGTAAAGAAATGATAAAATTTTGTATTGTTGGATAATGTTTTGAACATTTCCTATATCAAAAGTTGATCGGTTCAGGCACGTTATCTAAAAGCGTTGATGTTCTAAATCAAACTACAGTTCTTAAGTATACGGAACACACACAAGAGGAAGAGTTCAGAAATGAACGAATTCTTCTTAAGGTATTGTAGACTAGGTCATATCAATGCGACCTGACTAGCTGAAGTTACATATAGATGCATATTTAAATAAGTTTGAATTTACATCTTATGAAACTTGCCAGTCATGTCACAGAGATAAGATGACCATAGCTCCGTTTACTGGAAACAGAGAAAGAGTTAGTGAACTCTTGGGATGATACATGTTGATGTATGTAGGTCCCCTGTCTACACATACCAGGACTGGTTCTTTATACTTCATTATATTCTCTGATAATCTTTCGAGATTCAGACCTATGTTCCTGTTGAAACATGAGTCCGAACCTTTTAAGATATTCACAGAATATAAGTTAGAAGTAGAGAACCAAAATATGGGTAAAAGTATTATGTCCTTTGATGTGATCGAGGAGGAGAATACTTGTGCATGGAATTCATGGACTATTCTAAAGGAGAATGAGATTCTCTCTCAGCATTACTCCTCCGTACACCATAGCACGATGGTATATCGGGGCGGAGCAATCACACCCTATATGATAAGGTGTGCTCTATGATGAGTACTGCTGAGTTACCTTTTTCCTTTTGGGAGTTATGCACTTGAGAAGCTGCATACCTATTGAATAGGGTTCCAATCAAATCAGTTGCCTACCATTTCATATGTGATATGGAAAGGGAAGAGCCCATGTCTTAAGCTAGTTAAGATTTGGGGTTGTCCGGCCTATGTCTAAAAGCAAAATCTGGACAAGCTCGAGGCAAAGTCTGTTATGTACGACTGGAAAGGTTCCAGCTATACAAATTACAGCATTTGATTTGGTAGAACCAAAGGATTCAATAGTTTCCAATGAACCTCAGCCTCTCCGCCGATCTAGTAGGGTTCCTCACCCACCTGAGAGATACTTTGGTTCCTCTATGACAGTGGGAGCAAGGATTGCATCATGAGATGATCACCCAACTAGTTTCGAGCTGGCCATCAGGAGTAAGACTCTATAAGAATGGCTGGATGCTTAGTGATCTGAGATGGAATCCTTATACACCAACAAAGTATGGACTTTGGTTGCTATATCTGAAGGGTTAAATCCCCATCAGGAGCAAGTATATCTTGAGAAGATTACTTGGTGTACTTGGAAAAGTTGAGACTTTCAAAGCTAGACTAGTTAAAGGTTTTCGTCATCGACCAGGCGTGGATAATGATGAAACCTTTTCAGTACCTATGCTTAAGTCCATCTAGATCCTACTTACCACGGCTACATACCATGACTACGATATCTGGTGGTTGGGTGTCATGACAGCTTTTCTAAATGATGTTTTAGAATAGAGCGTCTATAAGTACACAGCCAGAGTGCCTCGTAGACAGTGGGAGCAGCGGAAACGTGTGCAAGATGCTTTATAGGATAAAGCAGGCATCGCGGAGTTGGAACATCTGTTTTGATGAATTAGTCAAAGAGTTTGACATCATCAAAATGGTAGATGAACCTTGTATAAACAAAAAGGTAGTAGGGAATATGGTGACGATCCTCGTAGAGTACGTGGATGACATACTCTTGATGGGGAAGGAGTTTCCTATGCTACGCTCGATCAATCTCCGCTTATCACAATGACTCTCCACATAGGATCAAAGTGATACCTACTAAATCCTGGATTTTGGATCTATGAGATAGATCTAAATGGATGTTAGGCTACTCACTAGTTGTAGTGAGATGGTATCAGTTGATCCTGGGGAGAATCACTGGAAGGGTTCCAGGGTGATAAAGACGACTGAATGTCAGTCACAGGCATTGTCTTTACCCTAAGTAAAGGGACGGTATGTTGGAAGAGTTCCAAGCTAGATACCGTGGCATACTAGACGATTAAGGCTGGATACATCGCTACTCAAGATGCTACCAAGGAGGATGTTTGGGTGTATATTGGTTCATGAGATGAACTACGTTCCAACCATTGTGTGACAATGGAGTTATGGCTTATGCCGAGGAACGCCGGTCCCATCAGTGATCCAGACATATTCTAAGGCAGTGTCACCTGATCATGGAGATGGTTGATCTCCAGGGTGATCGAGGTTTGGAGAGAAGACTCAGAGGAAAACACAGCGGATCCACTCACAAAGGCCTGTTCCCAGAGAGAGACTTTTATGGGATGGTTGAGTATGAGATACTACAACCACTGCTATCAGATGGCCCTAGTGCAAGTGGGAGATTGTTAGTTATATGTATGCCCTAGAGGCCATTACTATACATAGGATGTATATTGTAGTGGATGCTTGGACATATATAGGGAGGACTTTCTTGCTCGACATGATAGTATGCTATCTGGTTGATCTTTACCTTAACGTGTACACTCATTGTCTCCCTGTTACATGTTGGTAAAGCCCTTAGGATCTGTACTTGACTACCTGGACTATGATGCGGATCATACTAGTGGGGACATGGTAGTCCATAAGTACATCCTTGAAAGTCCCTAGTCGTGGGTGTATCGAGACGGGGCATCGATATACCAGAGTAGACTAGCGTATACCTTCTCGACCCATACAGATGGGCGATGGATGATCCCATATCCATTGGTGTTTGACATCAGAGATGATATACCGGTGCTCAGTAGAGACTGGGTACACTGGACGGACTCGCTGAGAACTCCCAGATGGTATTATACCTCACGTCACATGGCAGTTCTCTGGTGACACTGGTACAGAGTAGTCTGTTGACCCGAGATTGTCATAGAGTCTTGTGTGGTTCCCACTGTGCTTTGATTTCCATCTTACCACGTCCAAGAGGGCATGCAAAACGGTGGTTTTTGGGTACAGTCCCGAGTCACATGGAGGCAATGAGCGATAGGAGGGGATTTGTCTCTCCCGGTATAGGGAGTTGATGTTGCGCTATGTTCGATTGGCTATAACAGGAAATCCCTGGCCAGGGTTGCTGAGATTTACTGGTAAGTGTTACCAGTAGTTTCTCGAATTGTTATAGACCTCATATCGACACGACTTATCGAGCTATTGGGGTCTGACGTTTACCACCCCTAGGTGAGATATGCGACATATCAGACGATCAGACCGGACTGTACGGTAGTGTTACTGGTTGGATTCACTGGAGTGTGAGCGGGCTTGCTCGTCGATCTTCTGATCGCTCAATACCCGGTTGGCCGTTACGTTTAGCAGACTGCTTGCGGCTTGTGGGTGTTTGATATGATCATCACCTGCTGCCGGCGTATTGACGAGTCTTTAGAGTCCTACACAGAGGTTTCCTGGCTCAAGCAAAACGAAATAGGAGCGCATATGAGATATGTGCGGGACCGAGAATAATGCGTGTATGTGATACCGTATTCTATTCTCGCGATGAATGTGTCGAATGGTTGTATGCGATATAACCTAGTTATCGAATCGAGGATTGATTCGATAAGCCGATACATTGGATACTAGTCGGTTATATGCGATATGACCGGATCGTTAAATCAAGTGTTGATTTAATGATTTAATGTATAATTATATATTTGATATATTACTTTGCATTAACTAATATTGGTTCACTTTAAATGGATTTTCTCACTTTTTGTGCACATTGTATATGTGATATACTTTTGTACACAAGTTTGTATCATGTTTGATGATACATGATTGTTTAAGTGTATGTTAAGATTAAACCATGGTTATGTGATGGTTAGGGTTATGATTTTATTTGCTTACTCATTTATTTATTTATTTATTTCATTTTGGCAAAAGAAAAGAAATGGTGGCTTGCTTTGTTTTACATTGAAACTTCATGAAGGTTTGAAAAAGTCCACCATTTTTGTTTCATGCCTAACCTAACCATTGACCTAACCCTAGTTTATTCTCTACACTTGACCATGGTTGTTTATGATAAGTATTCTTTTATTTTCTATTTTCTAAATAACTTATGATAACAATATTCTTCTTCTTCTTCATTTTTCTTCATGTGAAGAAAGCTTGCCTCCATCAATGGCAAGTGATGATAAAGAGTGAGAAATCCAATTCTAAAGTGAACCCACTTCCTATTTCTTCATCCTCTACCTCTTGCCAAGTAGTATAGGGTGTTTTCTTCACAAGTTTCATGACTTGGTGAAGTGGGAGCTTGATCTAGCGATGCCTCGATGTAGATCATCTTCGGCATGGACATCGACAACCTAGCCCGCCTATTCTCCGATGAAGCCGACGCTAGAGCCCGGGAATTCATTTGGACAGCAAGGGGACTTCGTTGCGGAGCTATGGAGGTGGTGCACCGGATCTACAAAGGTTGTATTTCCGTATAAACCTTAGTTAAGTTGTTAACTAGTTTTGTTTCGCCTAGTTTTCTAGCCAACGATCCGTAGTCGGGTTTCTCGGCACCGTTAAAATTTGAAATGGGCATGGTTGATGCCTTGTGAGACCTCATTAGAGTGCCTAGGAACCCTACAATGCGTACACACACGCCCTGGTAATTGCCATGCCACGATACTAGATAACTTCTAATTTAGAATATTGTCACCATATTTGATACTTAAACCTGTACTATTGCAATAAATCCTTAAGATAACATTGTAGAATTGCTATTCATGTGCATGTATACCATTATATCATTTGTTCATGCCTAGTTTGTTAATCATACATTGCAACTTGAACCTTGATACCATATGCATTCATTATCATTGACACATGCACTCAGGGTGATTTCTTGAGATTTTATGATATTTCTGGATTTCGGGGGAAAGCCGCAAAATTACTAAAACTTATTACCCTTTTTAAATATGAAAAATTGCGGTTTTCTATTGATGTAAGTGTCGTCCACCATGAGTTTTCTGTGGTTTTCGAGACCCGTTTCGAGGAGTTGGATGAACCGTCTCGGGTACATGGTGGGCTCGGTAAGGTACCCCGGGGCAAGAAGCTCGTGTTGCTGACGATGAGCCTGGCAGGGGACGGATTACCTACCGGTGAGTTCATTGGACACGGCGGATATCGAGAGGATACCGACCGGGGCCGCGAGATGATGAGATATTGATATTGAGATGGGTCAGCCGGATGGCTGAGGCCAGAGATACTATGACATGGATTTATGAGATTTGAGACAGTTTTTAGGTGTCGTTGCTGGACACAGATTGTTGTCGATTCTATGAGTATTATGCTGGCATTTTAAAAGAGTTTCAAAAAAAAAAAGAGATAGAATGTTTCTTATATATACCTATTGAGACCTCAGATATTCATGTTGCATACATACATGCTAGTACCTTTATATGGCATACCTACCTGCTAGTATATTCATGTTGCATACATACATGCTAGTACCTTCATGTGGCATACATATCTGCTTGTACACTGATGTTGTATACACACCTGCTAGTGCATCCAGCCATACCTGTATTAGAGATGCTAGGAGACTTGTGTGCATGCATACGATAGCCTTTGTAGATGTTATTTATTACTCATGAGTTGGCAACTCACCCCCGTTGTGCCACAGTCGTTTGCAGGTCCGCTCCGTCAGTACAGTAGCGGCGGGCGCACGGCTTCTTTTGCCTCTCTTGCCAGGACTCGAGGTTTTTGCTCGTAGGTGAGTTGTATTATTATTTTTGTACCATCTTGTATATTCTTTGTATCTAGAGTACTCCATCTATTGTATCTACCAGTATTGTTGTATATTGACCTAGAGATGAGACTGTGAGATTTGTGAAGTTTTTATGCTGTATTTTGGGGTCGAGCTCACTTGAGTCGACATACGGTTTTTCTTATGTTTCCTTATGATTATTTTGCATGTTGTTTTATATTGCGTGGGATTTGTGACCGCCTTGTGGCGAAGAGCTAGCTCCCGCTTGGGGATGCCTTATTTGTTGGATTTATATATATTCTTATTGTACCCATTTTGGGGGCCAGTATTTACAAAGGAGACTCTGCCGAAATTTTCGGAAAAATTGATATTGTTTTTAAAAAGGTTTGATATGACTTATTTGATAAACTCGCTTTCAATTGATTGGTTTTTCTTCACTCTTTTGCTTATTTGGTTTTGGTTTCTGGGCTTTGGCTTACTTATTTTACGGACGTCTTGAGACGTTTCGTAAACTTAAGTGCCAGTCACGTTCCGTACGCTGCGGGTCGTGACAAAGTTGGTATCAGAGCGATAGGTTTTACCTTTTTGAGTGTAGGATGACCCTTGGTAGATGGAGTAAGTGACTTAAGTAGGGTAACGTAGCGTGTGTATGTCCGCGGCATACTTGCGATACGGTACTCCGCCTAAGTGACTTTAGGATATACTTGCTTGAAATTCCTTCTTCAATTCCGTGTATCCTATGATTCTATTGCACTGTTCTTATTATCCTTTTTCCTGTACCAGCCACTATGCCGCCGAAGGCTACGAGAGCACAGAGGGTTGCTGCCCGAGACGAGATTCGAGCTGGCTCGTCCGAGACTAGGACTGAGCAGGGTGTTATGCCTACGCCGTAGGGACAGACTGATCCACCTTCCCCAGGCCGTATGGATAGGCTTGAGACTGGTATGGAGGAGTTGCGACAGATGATGGGGAGTATGCAGGAGCTACGTCAGATGGTAGGATCCCTAGTTGCAGCCAGTCGTACACCGAGGCCGGATGACGCACCTACTACATCCCAGACTACTATGATACCTGCTCCTACTACTACCGCCGTGACCATCCCGGTTTCACTACAGGATTTCATGAGGCTGAGACCTCCAGTATTCACCGGCACCGAGGCAGCGGAGGACCCACAGACGTTCCTTGATAGTTTAGCCAGGATTTGCCGTTCGCTGAGATGTTCGGATGATCGATGGGTGGAGCTTGCGAGTTTCCATCTAGAGGGTCTCGCGCAGATATGGTGGGAGTCAGTCTTGAGAGGTCGAGCTGCAGGTTTACCGCCTATGACTTGGGCCGAGTTTACAGCGGTCTTTCTAGCTCGTTTCCTCCCAGAGAGCGTTCGTGACGCCAGAGCTCGTAGCTTCGAGGCCTTGGTCAAGACACCTGGGATGACGGTGTCTGAGTATGACGTTCAGTTTACACAGTTGTCCCGATATGCCCCGTACCTGGTAGATACCGAAGCGAAGAGGGTGAAGAGGTTCATACAGGGACTTGATGCCCAGTTATATCTTTCCATTGGCGCCCAGCACTACGACACTTATTCAGCTGCTATGGATACGGCATTACGGATGGAGGCACGCATATCACAGACTTCGGCCGTTTCTGGGCCGAAGAGGATTCGCACCGAGGTGCCGTCTCAGAGGCAGCGTGCCAGATTCTTTTCGAGGGATGGGCCCCGCAGAGGATTTGGACGGGGTCAGTTATATGGTTCATATCCCCAGGGACAACAGCCGTTGCCAGGGTGTTTTGGGTGCGGGAGTCCGCACTATCTTGTCAGAGACTGTCCGGCGAGACGACAGGGAGCGGCGACAGTTCCGCATATGACCCTACCACCATCACCATCCCCTCCCCAGAGAGCCCTACTTCCTACCACAGGCGATGCTCCATGCCAGTTAGGTGCACCCAGAGGCCGTGGACGCGGTGGTCCTATTCAGAGAGGACGAGGAGGCAGAGGCCGAGGTCGAGGTCAGCCCGCTATCGGTGAAGGACAGGCCCGAGTATTTGTTTTGACACCGCATGATGCGCAGGCATCCAACGCCGTTGTGACAGGTACCTTGCCAGTTTGTTCTTTCGACACACGGGTATTGTTCGACCCAGGTTCCACACATTCGTACGTATCTACACACTTTGCACCGATGTTGGGCCGTGATTCGTCGTCGTTAGATCATCCTCTTGTTGTTATTACTTCGGTAGGCGAGTCGTTTGTCGCTCGTTTTGTATTTCGATTGTGTTCCGTTCGTATCGGGGATAGGGATTCATCGGTTGATTTGATTCTCCTCGATATGTTGGACTTTGATGTGCTTCTGGGCATGGATTGGCTAGCCACTTGTTATGCTTCGGTGGACTGCCGTGAGAAGGCAGTCAGATTTAGCTTTCCGGGAGAGCCAGTCCTTGTTATTCAGGGAGACCGCAGCGTCACCCTTCCCAGCTTGATTTCGTCTCTTCGCGCTGGTCAGCTCTTGCGGAAGGGATATCAGGGATTCTTAGCGTATATTTGTGATACTCGAGCTGCAGAGGTTCCGTTGGACCGGGTCCCGGTTGTTTGTGAGTTCCCTGATGTTTTCCCTGATGAGCTACCTGGGCTACCATCTGAGCGCGACGTTGAGTTCTGCATCGATTTGATTCCCGGCTCGAGGCCTATTTCTATACCGCCTTATCGGATGGCCCCGGCAGAGCTTCGAGAGCTGAAGGATCAGTTGCAGGATTTGTTAGATAAGGGGCTTATTCGACCAAGTGTTTCTCCGTGGGGTGCTCCGGTCCTGTTTGTCAAGAAGAAGGATGGAAGTTTGCGCTTATGTATCGACTACCGCTAGCTGAACAAGGTTACCGTGCGGAACAGATATCCGTTGCCACGCATTGATGATTTGTTCGACCAGCTTCAGGGTGCGGGGTATTTTTCGAGGATCGACTTACGATCAGGGTACCTTCAGCTGCGAGTTCGACAGGAGGATATACCGAGGACAGCTTTCCGCACGCGCTACGGCCACTATGAGTTTTTGGTGATGTCGTTCGGACTTACCAACGCCCCAGCAGCATTCATGGATTTGATGAACCGTACATTCAGGCCGTATCTTGACTTGTTCATCATCGTGTTTATCGACGATATCTTGGTGTACTCCCGGAGCAGAGAGGAGCACGAGCAGCACTTGCGGATTACGTTACAGACTCTGAGGGAGCACCAGCTGTTCGCAAAGTTCTCCAAGTGTGCATTCTGGCTGGACAGCGTCGGATTCTTGGGTCACGTGATTACGAGAGACGGCATATGTGTGGACCCGAAGAAGATTGAGGCTGTTTAGCAGTGGCCCCGACCTACATCGGTTACTGAGATCCGTAGTTTTCTAGGCCTGGCGGGCTACTACAGGCGTTTTGTTCAGGACTGCTCCCGTATAGCTGCACCTTTGACCGTTTTGACCCGGAAGGGACCTTTCGTTTGGACAGAGGAGTGCGAGCACAGTTTTCAGCAGCCACGGACTTGTTTGACTACGGCGCCGGTATTATCTTTGCCTTCGGGATCAGGCGGATTTGTGGTCTACTGTGATGCTTCGCGAGTGGGGTTAGGATGCGTATTGATGCAGCATGGCCGGGTGATCGCATATGCTTCTCGGCAGTTGAAGAAACATGAACAGAACTACCCCACTCATGATTTGGAGATGGCTGCAGTGGTTTTTGCACTTAAGATTTGGCGACATTACCTATATGGCGAGTCGTGCCAAATATTCACAGACCACAAGAGCTTAAAATACATATTTCAGTATCGAGACCTGAACCTCAGACAGCGTCATTGGATGGAGTTGGTGAAAGACTACGACTGCGAGATCTTATATCACCCAGGCAAGGCGAATGTAGTGGCAGATGCTTTGAGCAGGAGGCCCGGGGGTAGTCTATCCTTTTTGCGCGCAGTGCAGAGACAGTCGTCAGCAGATTGGCAGATTTTATGCGACAGCCGAGTTGAGTTCGAGTTCACTCAGACAGGGGGACAGCTCGCGCATGTTCGTGCACGCCCATAGTTGCTTGACCGTATATATAAGGTACAGCGCAGAGACGAACGTTGCTCAGAGATCATGGCACAGATGGGACAGAGCAGATTTTCCGAGTTCGTGATTGATGATCAGGGGATTTTACGATATGGATCTAGACTGTGCGTACCAGATGCTGATGGATTGCGGCACGATATTCTTGAGGAGGCACACCGATCAGTGTATAGTGTCCATCCCGGTTCTACCAAGATGTACCATGATATGAGAGAGACCTACTGGCGGGACGAGATGAAGAGGGACATTGCGGAGTTTGTATCGAGATGCCTGACTTGTCAGCAAGTCAAGGCCGAGCACCAGAGGCCCGCAGGAGAGCTACAGCCGTTACCCATTCCAGAGTGGAAATGGGAGTAGATTTCGATGGATTTCGTTGTGGGTCTACCCAGGACCAGTCGAGGGTACGACTCCATCTGGGTGATCGTAGATCGATTGACGAAAGCGGCTCATTTCCTGCCAGTGAAGACCACTTTCAGCTTCGCTCAGTATGCCCAGCTTTACATCGACCAGATCGTGCGGTTGCATGGCGTACCGACTTGTATCGTGTCAGATCGAGGCACCCAGTTCACCAGCCGACTTTGGCAGAGACTTCAGGAGGCTTTAGGCACTCATTTGAGCTTCAGCACAGCGTTTCATCCGCAGACCGACGGACAGTCAGAGCGGACCATTCAAACTCTCGAGGACATGCTCAGAGCGTGCGTTTTAGACTTCGGCGGTAGCTGGGATCATCATTTACCTTTAGTGGAGTTCTCCTACAACAACAGCTTCCAGGATACTATTCAGATGGCACCTTTCGAGGCATTGTATGGGAGGAGATGCAGATCGTCCGTTTGTTGGAAAGAGCTCAGCGAGAGCAGTATTTTGGGGCCGCAGCTTATGGAGGAGACGACCGCGAAAATACAGTTGATTCGAGACCGGATGAGAGCAGCTCAAAGCAGGCAGAAATCGTATGCAGACAGGCGCCGTCGCAGGCTAGAGTTCGCAGTTGGCGATCATGTTTTTCTGAGGGTCTCTTCGATGAAGGGCATGATGCATTTTGGGCGAAAGGGAAAGCTTAGTCCCAGGTTTGTGGGTCCCTTCGAGATTCTCGAGCGTGTCGGCACAGTTGCATATCGTTTGGCTCTTCCAGCCATCTTTCCCGATGTTCACCCCGTCTTCCATGTTTCGATACTCCGCAAGTACCTTCACGACCCTTCGCATGCGATTCAGCACCCGACAGTCTAGCTAGAGCGCGACCTTTCTTTTGCAGAGCAGTCGGTGG
Source organism: Agapanthus africanus (assembly GCA_030015575.1). Lineage (NCBI taxonomy): Eukaryota > Viridiplantae > Streptophyta > Magnoliopsida > Asparagales > Amaryllidaceae > Agapanthus > Agapanthus africanus. The sequence continues at coordinate 819,485,951 of CM057338.1, read as the reverse complement.
CCATCCTGGATCGGCAGGTGAAGAAATTGAGATCGAAAGTTATACTGACCGTCAAGGTCCTTTGGCGTGGCCCGAGCAGCGAGGAGGTCACCTGGGAGACCGAGGGCGAGATGAGGAAGAAATATCCCCATCTCTTTGAAGGTACGCGTAGCTATATTTTTTTAAATTCGGGGACCGAATTTCTTTAAGGGGGGATGATTGTAGCGCCTTGAAAAGTCGTTTTGGTGTTTTCCTGAAAATCGGTGAAAATTCGGTATTTTTCCGCAAACCGTCTTTTTTGTTATTTTGCAGTTTAGGACTAATTATACCTAATTCGGATAGGTAATTGCTTGTTTTTAGTAGCTAATGAGTTACTTATTAATTTTTGGTCATTTAAATTTTTTTTCCTATTTTTCAATTTTTTTATATTATTTTAAGCCGGTAAGAAATACATTAAATTAGCTATAAATACAAATTTCTTTGGGCTAATTTTAATATTTAAAATCATGTTAATTAAAATCTAGTTGTAATATAATTTTTTAGTATTTTATTTCAAGTTTTAACTAATTTTTATTATGGAAAACGAAATTTATTGAATTTAAGCTAAAACTTGCAATTTTGGACTTGTAGGGGGTCTTTTTGCATAAATTTTTTTTTGTAAAACCCCATTCACTCTTCCCTCACCCCTAGGCCGGCCCACTTTCAGCAGCAGAAGGAAAATTTCCTTGCCTCCTTTGACTTTTTATTATGTGTGGAAATGAGGTATTTTGAAAAGGGTTTTGATTTTTTAATGTGGATATGGGTCTTTGGTTGATTGGTATGGGTTGACCATGACTTTTCCATCACCACCCACACCAATCTCCCTCCATTCTCTGCTGGAAATCTGCAGCTCTCCCTCTTCATTTTTTTTCTTTCCATTTCCTTCAAAATTCCATCATATTGCTCCAAAATTCCAATTTAAACCTCACAAATTAACCCCCATCCTTCATCCCATTCTCCTTAGCCTTTCTTGCTTGGATCATGGTGCTATGAAGCCATCTTTGGAGGCATCTTGTTCTTGCTAGATCTCTAGTGTGAGGTATAATTTCTAATCTAAGGTTAATTTGTAGTTAAAGTGTGCTAATTAGAACTTGAAAGTTGTGTTAGTGTTAAATTTATAGCTAAATTCTAATCTAGTTTTTTTTCTAGTTCATGGTTTGAAATTAAACTAGGGTTTTAGAGATCATTAGTAGGTTAATTAAATCTATTTTGTTATCTAGTTATTTTGTTAGCCTAATCTAAGAGGTTAACTTGCTAATTGGGCTATAAACTAGTGTTAATTTAGGGTTTTTCATGTATAGTTTGGATTAAGATTGCTAGTTATGAAATTCTAGAAAGGGTTTGTTTATGGAAATTGTGTTTTGAAGCATGGTAAATGGGTTAAATTGAGTGTTGTGGCTAGCTAGTTGTGTGGATTGTAGGATGATGCGATGATGTGAGCACTTTATCGCAAATACGCGATGTTTGCACGAATTTGGAATTTTTAGTGCTTACTAGGTTTTTATAAAAATATTGTGATGAATTATTTGCAATATCTTGATGATATTTTTGGCATATCCTATGACATTTAGGATGTGTGAGTGCGGTTTTTTTGAGTGAGCGGGTTTTAGCTTTGCCGGGCGACCAAATCGACGATTTTAGTTAGTTTTTGCGATTTTCGCGTGTGTTCCGCGCACCTTGTGCACGTTGTACCTAGCTTGTGAACGTTGGTATTTTTGTTTGGGATTTGCGTCATTTCATGATATCTAAACTTATGTTTTGTATTGATGTAAATTCCAGGTTCGGTCGCGGAGACGTCAGACGCGGCACGAAAGGGGAAAGCGGTGATTGGACGTGGCTAGCTAGGGATTCCTGTGAGTAGATTTAACATCTACGGGGGACTATCGTTTGGATGACGCAAGTCTCCCGATAGTTTTAGTAACTTAGAAAGATCCTTAGTGATGTTAGTAATTAGGGGTGTAATACTTGTATGATTATTTGCTACATCCATGCCTGATATTGACATACATATGCGAACCCATTCTATAGGACACCTGCACCATTGCCAGGGTTCTTATATGCAGCACGAGCACTATTCATGCGTACACACACGCCCTGGTAATTGCCATGCCACGATACTAGATAACTTATAATTTAGAATATTGTCACCATATTTGATACTTAAACCGGTACTATTGCAATAAATCCTTAAGATAACATTGTAGAATTGCTATTCATGTGCATGTATACCATTATATCATTTGTTCATGCCTAGTTTGTTAATCATACATTGCAACTTGAACCTTGATACCATATGCATTCATTATCATTGACACATGCACTCAGGGTGATTTCTTGAGATTTTATGATATTTCTGGATTTCGGGGGAAAGCCGCAAAATTACTAAAACTTATTACCCTTTTTAAATATGAAAAATTGCGGTTTTCTAGTGATGTAAGTGTCGTCCACCATGAGTTTGCTGTGGTTTTCGAGACCCGTTTCGAGGAGTTAGATGAACCGTCTCGGGTACATGATGGGCTCGGTAAGGTACCCCGGGGCAAGAAGCTCGTGTTGCTGACGATGAGCCTGGCAGGGGACGGATTACCTACCGGTGACTTCATTGGACACGGCGGATATCGAGAGGATACCGACCGGGGCCGCGAGATGATGAGATATTGATATTGAGATGGGTCAGCCGGATGGCTGAGGCCAGAGATACTATGACATGGATTTATGAGATTTGAGACAGTTTTTAGGTGTCGTTGCTGGACACAGATTGTTGTCGATTCTATGAGTATTATGCTGGCATTTTAAAAGAGTTTAAAAAAAAAAAGAGATAGAATGTTTCTTATATATACCTATTGAGACCTCAGATATTCATGTTGCATACATACATGCTAGTACCTTTATATGGCATACCTACCTGCTAGTATATTCATGTTGCATACATACATGCTAGTATCTTCATGTGGCATACATATCTGCTTGTACACTGATGTTGTATACACACCTGCTAGTGCATCCAGCCATACCTGTATTAGAGATGCTAGGATACTTGTGTGCATGCATACGATAGCCTTTGTAGATGTTATTTATTACTCACGAGTTGGCAACTCACCCCCGTTGTGCCACAGTCGTTTGCAGGTCCGCTCCGTCAGTACAGTAGCGGCGGGCGCACAGCTTCTTTTGCCTCTCTTGCCAGGACTCGAGGTTTTTGCTCGTAGGTGAGTTGTATTATTATTTTTGTACCATCTTATATATTCTTTGTATCTAGAGTACTCCATCTACTGTATCTACCAGTATTGTTGTATATTGACCTAGAGATGAGACTGTGAGATTTGTGAAGTTTTTATGCTGTATTTTGAAGTCGAGCTCACTTGGGTCGACATACGGTTTTTCTTATGTTTCCTTATGATTATTTTGCATGTTGTTTTATATTGCGTGGGATTTGTGACCGCCTTGTGGCGAAGAGCTAGCTCCCGCTTGGGGATGCCTTATTTGTTGGATTTATATATATTCTTATTGTACCCATTTTGGGGGCCAGTATTTACAAAGGAGACTCTGCCGAAATTTTCGGAAAAATTGATATTGTTTTTAAAAAGGTTTGATATGACTTATTTGATAAACTCGCTTTCAATTGATTGGTTTTTCTTCACTCTTTTGCTTATTTGGTTTTGGTTTCTGGGCTTTGGCTTACTTATTTTACGGACGTCTTGAGACGTTTCGTAAACTTAAGTGCCAGTCACGTTCCGTACTCTGCGGGTCGTGACAGTCGGGGGGAGCTATGAAGGCTTCATAGAGTAGATTTGAGGAACGTCTTAGAGCGGAGCAGAAGTCGTTCTGTCACCCAAGCCCGAAAATGGTACAGTAGAGACTCCAACCAGGAAGAATCCTCGGGGTATAAACAGCGAATCGATGTCCTCGAGAAGAAGATCGAGGACATGCAGCTCGCCACCCGCCAAACTGGTGAATCGGCGAAATATACCTCAAACTCTCTTACGAAGCCCTTCACCGAGCAATTGCTGAAAACACGCATCTCTTCCCAGAACAAACTGTCCAAAGTAGCTCTCTTCGACGGTAAGTCCGACCTGAAAGATCACCTAGATGTGTTTACCGCGTCCATGAGCTATCAGGATAACTCAGACGCTTCTGAGTGCCGAGCATTCCCCACCACCTTCATCCGAGCAAGACAAGACTGGTTCAAAGACCTGACTCCGTGCTCGATCTCAACCTTCGACGAATTAGCCACGCGGTTCCTCAGCTACTTCATCGACAACCGACGACAGAAGAAATCGGTTAACTGCTTGGTCACCATCAAGAGTGAGAACAAGGAGTCTTTTAAGGGCTATATTATCCGGTTCTACAATGCTCTCCTGGAAATACTCGAGCACCGGGATGAGACGGTCATAACCTCCATGAGGTCTGGGCTTAGGCACAAAGAGTGGCTCCGCTCTTTTTCATTGGCGCAACCCAAGCTTATGGCCGAGGTGAAGGTTTGGACCGAGCGAGAAATCCAACTCGAGTCCGAGATCAACGCTAACTGTTAGTTATGTATATGCCCTAGAGGCCATTGTTGTACATATGATGTATATTATAATGGATGCTTGGATATATATAGAGATGACTTTCTTGCTCGTCATGATAGTATGCTATTTAGTTTCACTTTATCTTAACATGTTGACTTGTATTGGTTTACTGTTTTTCTCTCACATGTTGATAAAGCCCTTAGGATCTGTACTCGACTACTGGGACTATGATGAGATCATACTAGTGGGGCCACGGTAGTCGATGAGTACATCCTATAACTGTTCCTAGTCGAGGGTATACGAGACGGGGCATCGATACACCAGAGTAGACTAGCGTATACGTATCTTGACCCATATGATGGGCGATGGATAATCCCATATCCATCGGTGTTTGACATCAGAGATGGTGTACGGGTGCTCAGTGGAGACTGGGTACACTGGACGGACTCACCGAGAACTCCCAGATGGTGATATACCACACGTCAGATGGCAGTTCTCCGGTGACACTGGTACAGGGTAGTCTGTAGACCCGAGATCGTCATAGATTCTTGTGTAATTCCCACTGTGCTTTGATTTCCACCTTACCACGTCCAAGAGGGCGTGCAAAACGGTGGCTTTTGGGTACAGTCCCGAATCACATGGAGGCAATGAGCGATAGGAGGGGATTCGTCTCTCCCGGTATAGGGAGTTGATGTCGTGCTGTGTTCGATTGGCTATAACTGGAAGCCCCTGGCCAGGGCTGATATAGAGATTTACTGGTAAGTGTTACTAGTAGTTTCTCAACCCGTTATGAGCCACACATTGACACGACTTATCGGTTACTGGGGTCTGACGTTTACCACCCCTAGACTTGATATGCGACATATCAGACGAACAGACCGGACTGTACGGGAGTGTTACTGATTGGATTCACAGGAGAACGCATAGGCTAGCTTGTTGATCTTCTGATCGCTCAATACCTGGGTGGCTTTTACGTTTAGCTGACCGCTTGCTGCTTGTGGGTGTTTGATATGATCATCACCTGCTACCGGCGTATTGACGATTCTTTAGTGTCCTACACAGAGGTTTCTTGGCTCAGGCAAAACGGAGTAGAGGCACATATGTGATATGTGCAGGACCGAGGATAATGCGATATGAGATACCGTATTATATTCTCGCAATATTTAGATATGAACCGGGACATCGGATCAAGTGTTGATTCGATGAATCTGTACATGAAATATTAGTCGGTTATATTCGATATAGCCGGATCGTCGGATCAAGTGTTGATTCGATGATTTAATGTATAATAATATATATGATATATTATTACATTATCTAATATTGGCTTGCTTTATTATTTCATTTTCTCACTGGACGATACATTGATATATATGCGATATATGTTAATTGTATTATTTTCTTTTGTTGCAAATATATAATATATATGTGATATATATTATTGTGATATGATATGATTTATTATTAAACATGTTTAAGGATGATTAAATGAGGTTAGGGTTTGATTAGGGTTAGTTGCTTCTTGCACTTTCTAGAAGCTTTTTCTTTTGTCATGGTTAAGATATTTGTTGATGACTCATTGCTAACCTAACCAAACCCTAACTCTAGTTTATTCTCTACAAACTATTAGCCACTCATCCTTGACCATGGTTGATACATCAATCATATACTTTTATTTCTATTCATCACAAAAAGAATTATCATTATCATTATCATCTTCTTCTCTCTTGATTTTGAGCTCACTAGAAATTCATTTTGTGATGATAAATTATGAGAAAACGATTTAAAAAGAAAGCATAAATACTACTCTCTCATCCTCATCTCATCTAGCCCATGAGATTAGTGTGTTCATCTCTTTAGAGTGAGAAAGCTTGAGTTATTGATACTTCGACGTAGATCATCGGAGATTTGGAACACTTCAAGCTAGCAAGGATCGTTCGAGTCGTGGAGCCTCTCTTGAGTCTGGAAGATCGTGGATCGCGGCGAAGGGACTTCTACTCGGAGCTTATGAAGTGAAGGAGCGGACTGCAAAGGTTGTAATCCCTCACACTTAGCTTAAAAGATGTAATCTTGTATGCTTAACCCTAATAATCTAGCAAAGATCCCGGCTTTGGGTTGTTCGGCACGTTTAAATTTTTATCCGGGCATGTTTGATGCTTTATGAACCTTCACAAGAGTGCCTAGGAACCCTACAGTGGTATCAGAGCCTAGCTAGAGCATTAGGAGACGTGTTAACGAAGTTAAAACTCCGATCGAACCCGAACCGACAAAATTTACCCCCTCTCTGGAAATTTTTCAAAATCTGGGATTTTTCTGAATTAAAATTACCTAAAAAAATCAGCAAGGAATTCTAAGAATTACCATGAAACACGGGCCCACAACTCCACTAAACCGCGGCGGAACCGCGGCGAAAACATGGTTTCCGCGGCGGTTCCGCGGCGGAATTTTGGAATTGTGACACGTGGTTTTCATGGTTATATCCGTAGGTGCTTGTTGATGCTTCTGGGTATTTTTAAAAAGTGATTCAAGTGTTGTTTAATCTGGGGTTTATTTTGTAATCGAAGATTCGATCGGAAAAATTTAAATTCGTTTTTATTTCCGGATATTTAGAAACTGTTAAACTATTTGAACGGATATCATTAACTCACTTTTTCCCGGCACGGCAAACTTTCAAGTGTTGAATTTTTATCGGGTTTAAATCTTTCGGAAAAATTGTACAAGTTAAGCGGTGGACCCTCTAGAAGACAACAAACCTTAACTCGATTATGTGACCGTCTTGAACTGCCTTTTGAACCTTCGGGCTTGGGGCAGTACGGCGTGCCATATGTGAGGCGTTGGCTTGACCCTTCTACGGCAGGATCACTGGTACTGTGACATTTTCTGGGATTATTTGAACTCCGCTCAAGTGTTGAGCTATTTAGGAAATTTTGGGTATTTGATTATCTGTTCGGAAAGTTTAATACTGTCTATTTATCTGGAATGTGATACAATATGTGGAATTTATAGAGTTAGGCATGAAATGCGAAGTATGTGATATTTCGGATTTACGATGTCTAAAGTGATTGTGGATTCCAAATGTTGTAGTTTTACACTTTCTTTTCTGTGACCGTAAGTGTAATATGTGATATCGCCGGTTTCGTTGCTAAATGTCAACGAAAATTGGGATGCGCATATTTACTTACGTTGATGATATGTGATATTATGTGTTGCTGTGATATGTTATATTGGATCGTCGCGTTCTGAATAGCCGGGGGTTTTATGTGAGATAAGGGTTTTTATTTTCATTCATGTAAATTCATTTGTAATGTAATATTCTTTTATTTGGGGCACTTCCAGGTTGCGGATGATGTCACCGTTGTATATTATTTACTTTTCCGCATTAGGTAGACCCAAGGAGGGGAGCACAAGTAACCGGGTTCTAGGGTCCAGTGGGAGGCCATCTCGAGGAGTCGAGACCGGGTCTCCTAACCCTAGAATTGGTAGTGTTACTTGCCGCTCTCGTAGGGGTCTTGGGATGTGGGTTTGGCTATTCGTCGCGACAGTGGAATCCGTGTTTTATACAGGCTCGTATTGAAAACACGGACGTCCTAGTATATCCAATATTTCATATATGTTCTTCTGCTGCAATGTTCTGTGACGAGATCATATTACTGCCTGAGACGAATGCTTATACTATATATATATATGCTGATATATAAATATTACTGCTTTCGTTTCTTCTGTGATGCTTAGGAAGCATATGCTGATGGGATTTTATTAATGATAAACCTAAAGATGTTGTAGAATCAAAACTTTATAAAAGGGGTAGCTACAGTTTTACTTTGCACAGTGATATATATGATATGTCCTGCACCTTATTCGATGAGGAAAGAGCCGAGATCCCTTCACTGGGAGTGACCTCTTTAGCGAAACTGGCAGATGCTACAAAATGCGGTTTGTCTTTTGATTGCTTTTAGAGTTTTGCTTTGCACAGCGGTATATATGATATATCCTGCACCTTATTCGATGAGGAAAGGGCCGACGATCCCTTCACCGGGAGTGACCCCTTTAGCGAAACTAAGAAAAGCCTCAAAACACTCCTTTTCAAAACTTTACTTGATTCTACGACGATATCAAGTTCATTACGCAATAGGTTTTCAGAAAAACCTGCGTAGCCCTCCGTCATTTTAGATAAGTAATATTTAGTATTCGTGCTACGGTAGTTTGGCATGAGTCAAGGCGTAGTGTACGGTAGCTGATTATTACTTATCTGCAGCATGAGATGCGATTGGATTAGGGTATTCGTACGGCGTTGTTTGGCATGCGTCAAGGGTCGTACGGGTGGGTTTAATTCAATCACGAAATGTACGGGTTGAACTTGACTAGTGGACCATGGGTTATTTGGCATGCGTCAAGGTCATAGCACACTAGGGGTAAAAGCTTTATCGGGAATTTCAAGTGTTGAAATTTGCAATGAGATTGCATACCTCCTATGAGGTAGTTGGATCCCGATACCCACTGCGAGTAAGAGTTACTCCTGGGAGAGTTTTACACAGGACAATTAGCCGATCAAGTAGGTGTCTAGAAAAGTGTTAACGGGGTTACGCCTCTGGGAAAACGAGGTTTACTTTAATTAGGTCCGTGTGAAAGCACGGGGAACCTCCCTCAAAGTACCGACACTGATCTGGCTGAAAGATTGACGAAATTGTAGGGTGTAATTAATCTCGGCTAATCTTACCTTTTAGGGTTTGAAGGTAGATTTGATAAAAACAGTGGGAGACATCCTGATTAGATAAGATAATAACCAATCTAATCTTGCAAGAGCATACGCTAAAGTGTTTTCTTCTCTCTCTCTCCAGGTAGTGACCATGTCAGGCCATAATCAAGATAATAACATGGATGTATTGACTGAACCCGATTATTGTACTGAGCAAGGGAACGTTGGACCCGTTCTATCTTATAAGAGTTATAAGACTGAACACGAAACAGGAGAATATCTGGATTCTCACACCGCCCAAAAGAACATGCATGTTGATGCATCTTCTTCAGGTGTGTTAGTTATTGAGAACTGTTTCTCAATTCACCCTACGTCCTGGGTATTGGATACCGGATCAGGATCCCATATATGTAAATTGTTACATGGGCTACGAAAAGGTAGAGAACTGGGAAAAGGTGATCATTCCGTTCAAGTAGGGAACGGTGCAAGTATTGTAACCAAAGTAGTTGGCGAATATCACCTTGTATTACCAAGTCGTAATACACTGATTCTAAATGAGTGCTATTATATACCGAACATGATGTGCAATATTATATTAGTTTCTTTATTAAGTAAAGAAGGATATAATTTTGTAGTACAGGATAATGTTATGAACATATTCCTAGATCAAAAGTTGATTGCATCAGGCTCGTTACATAATGGCATATTCATTCTAAATCAGAATACAGTCCTGAATATACAAAACACACACAAGAGGAAAAGTTCAGATATGAACGAATCCTACTTGTGGCATTGTAGACTTGGTCATATCAATGCGACACGACTGGCTAAGTTACATAAGGATGGTTATTTGAATCCGTTCGAATTATCATCTTATGATACTTGCCATTCATGTCTCAAAGGAAAAATGACCAAAGCTCCATTTAGTGGACACGGAGAAAGAGTTACTGAACTCTTAGGACTAATACATAGTGATGTATGCGGTCCCATGTCTACGCATGCCTGGAACGGTTCTTCCTACTTCATTACATTCACTGACGAACTCTCTAGATACGGACATGTGTTTCTGATGAAACACAAGTCTGAAGCTTTTGAGAAATTCAGAGAATATAAGCACGAAGTAGAGAACCAAACGGGCAAAAGTATTAAGATTCTTCGATCTGATCGAGGAGGTGAATACTTGAGCGGTGAGTTTTTAGATTATCTAAAAGAGAATGGGATTCTCTCTCAGCTTACTCCTGCTTATACACCACAGCACAACGGTGTATCGGAGCGGAGGAATCGCACCCTATTAGATATGGTGCGCTCGATGATGAGTACAGCTGAGTTATCTATTTCCTTTTGGGGGTATGCGCTTGAGACAGCCATAGACCTATTGAATAGAGTTCCTACCAAATCTGTGCCTACCACTCCATATGAGATATGGAAAGGGAAGAGACCACATCTTAATTACATTAAGATATGGGGTTGTCCGGCCTATGTCAAAAGACAAAATCCGGACAAACTCGAGGCAAGATCTGTCTTATGTAAGTTTGTAGGATATCCCAAAAACTCACAAGGGTATATCTTCTACCACCCCGAGGAACAAAAGGTGTTTGTTTCTCGACATGCCACTTTCTTAGAAAAAGGTTTTCTTATGAAACAGAATAGTAGCATTGAGGTAGAACTGGAAGAGGTTTCAGCAACACAAACTATAATAGAAGACTTGGTTGAACCAGAGGATTCAGTAGTACCCGACGAACCTCAGCCTCTCCGCCGATCTAGTAGGGTTTCTCATCCACCTGAGAGATACTACGGTTTTCTCATTGATGGTGGAAGCGAGGATTGCATCATGGATGATGATGACCCGACTGGTTTCGAGCAGGCCATCACGAGTGGTGACTCTGTGAAATGGTTGGATGCAATGCGTTCTGAGATGGAATCCATGTACACCAATAAAGTATGGATTTTGGAAAATGCTCCTGATGGGGTAAAACCCATTGGGAGCAAGTGGATTTTTAAAAAGAAATTTGGTGTAGATGGAAAAGTTGAGACTTTCAAAGCTAGACTTGTAGCAAAGGGTTTTCGTCAACGATCAGGTGTGGATTATGACGAAACCTTTTCTCCAGTGGCTATGCTTAAGTCCATCCGGATCTTACTTGCCATTGCTGCATACCATGACTACGAAATCTGGCAAATGGATGTTAAGACCGCCTTTCTAAACGGTGATTTAGAAGAGAGCGTGTACATGACTCAGCCAGAGGGCTTCGTAGATAGTGGGAGCAGCGGAAAGGTATGCATGCTGCTTAAATCCATTTATGGGTTAAAGCAAGCATCGCGGAGTTGGAACATCTGTTTTGATGTTGTAGTCAAAGAGTTTGACTTCATCAAAAATATAGATGAACCTTGTATCTATAAGAAGGTAGCAGAGGGTAAGATTGTCTTCCTCGTATTGTACGTGGATGATATAATCTTGATAGGAAATGATATTCCTATGCTGCAATCAGTCAAGCTCTTCTTATCACAGAGATTCTCAATGAAAGATCTAGGTGATGCCTCCTGCATATTGGGAATCATGATCTATAGAGATAGATCTAAAAGGATACTGGGATTGTCCCAATCCAGGTACATTGACACCATACTAAAAAGGTTTAGTATGGAAGAATCCAAGCGTGGGAACCAACCCACGATCTCTGGACTCACTCTCTCCAAAGAGATGTTTCCCAAGACTGATTTGGAGAGAGCTCACATGCAAGGGATACCCTATGCTTCGGCAGTAGGCTCTATCATGTATGCGATGCTATGTACCAGACCCGATGTAGCATACTCACTAAGTGTAGTGAGTCGGTATCAAGCAGATCCTGGAGAGAGTCACTGGACAGCTGTGAAGAACAGTCTCAAGTACTTACGAAGGACTAAGGAGATGTTCTTGGTGTATGGTAACGGAGAACTCCAGGTGGAGTCTTTTACCGATTCCAGCTTCCAAAGTGATAAGGACGACTCTAAGTCGCATTCGGGTTTTGTCTTTACCCTCAATGGAGGGGCGGTATGTTGGAACAGTTCCAAACAGGATACCGTTGCAGACTCGACGATGGAGGCTGAATACATCACTGCCAACGATGCTGCCAAAGAGGCTGTCTGGATCAAGAAGTTCATTAGTGAACTTGGTGTGGTTCCATCCATTGAGCAACCAATACCTCTGTATTGCGATAACAATGGAGCTGTGGTGGCCAAGGAACCCAGATCCCATCAAAAGTCCAGACATATTCTGAGGCGGTATCACCTGATCAGGGAGATAGTTGATCGCCGGGAGATCGAAGTCAGGAGAGTAGATACGAAGGACAACATTGCGGATCCATTCACGAAGGCTATTCCCCAGATACAGTTTGAGAGATTATTCGGGATGCTAGGTATGAGATACTACAGCAGCTGGCCTTAGTGCAAGTGGGAGATTGTTAGTTATGTATATGCCCTAGAGGCCATTGTTGTACATATGATGTATGTTATAATGGATGCTTGGATATATATAGAGATGACTTTCTTGCTCGTCATGATAGTATGCTATTTGGTTTCACTTTATCTTAACATGTTGACTTGTATTGGTTTACTGTTTTTCTCTCACATGTTGATAAAGCCCTTAGGATCTGTACTCGACTACTGGGACTATGATGAGATCATACTAGTGGGGCCACGGTAGTCGATGAGTACATCCTATAACTGTTCCTAGTCGAGGGTATATCGAGACGGGGCATCGATACACCAGAGTAGACTAGCGTATACGTATCTTGACCCATATGATGGGCGATGGATGATCCCATATCCATCGGTGTTTGACATCAGAGATGGTGTACGGGTGCTCAGTGGAAACTGGGTACACTGGACGGACTCACCGAGAACTCCCAGATGGTGATATACTACACGTCAGATGGCAGTTCTCCGGTGACACTGGTACAGGGTAGTCTGTAGACCCGAGATCGTCATAGAGTCTTGTGTGATTCCCACTGTGCTTTGATTTCCATCTTACCACGTCCAAGAGGGCGTGCAAAACGGTGGCTTTTGGGTACAGTCCCGAATCACATGGAGGCAATGAGCGATAGGAGGGGATCCGTCTCTCCCGGTATAGGGAGTTGATGTTGTGCTGTGTTCGATTGGCTATAACTGGAAGTCCCTGGCCAGGGCTGATATAGAGATTTACTGGTAAGTGTTACTAGTAGTTTCTCGACCCGTTATGAGCCACACATCGACACGACTTATCGGTTACTGGGGTCTGATGTTTACCACCCCTAGACTTGATATGCGACATATCAGACGAACAGACCGGACTGTACGGGAGTGTTACTGATTGGATTCACAGGAGAACGCACAGGCTAGCTTGTTGATCTTCTGATCGCTCAATACCTGGGTGGCTGTTACGTTTAGCTGACCGCTTGCAGCTTGTGGGTGTTTGATATGATCATCACCTGCTACCGGCGTATTGACGATTCTTTAGAGTCCTACACAGAGGTTTCTTGGCTCAGGCAAAATGGAGTAGAGGCACATATGTGATATGTGCAGGACCGAGGATAATGCGATATGAGATACCGTATTATATTCTCGCGATATTTAGATATGAACCGGGACATCGGATCAAGTGTTGATTCGATGAATCGGTACATGAAATATTAGTCGGTTATATTCGATATAGCCGGATCGTCGGATCAAGTGTTGATTCGATGATTTAATGTATAATAATATATATGATATATTATTACATTATCTAATATTGGCTTGCTTTATTATTTCATTTTCTCACTGGACGATACATTGATATATATGCGATATATGTTAATTGTATTATTTTCTTTTGTTGCAAATATATAATATATATGTGATATATATTATTGTGACATGATATAATTTATTATTAAACATGTTTAAGGATGATTAAATGAGGTTAGGGTTTGATTAGGGTTAGTTGCTTCTTGCACTTTCTAGAAGCTTTTTCTTTTGTCATGGTTAAGATATTTGTTGATGACTCATTGCTAACCCAACCAAACCCTAACTCTAGTTTATTCTCTACAAACTATTAGCCACTCATCCTTGACCATGGTTGATACATCAATCATATACTTTAATTTCTATTCATCACAAAAGGAATTATCATTATCATTATCATCTTCTTCTCTCTTGATTTTGAGCTCACTAGAAATTCATTTTGTGATGATAAATTATGAGAAAACGATTTAAAAAGAAAGCATAAATACTACTCTCTCATCCTCATCTCATCTAGCCCATGAGATTAGTGTGTTCATCTCTTTAGAGTGAGAAAGCTTGAGTTATTGATACTTCGACGTAGATCATCGGAGATTTGGAACACTTCAAGCTAGCATGGATCGTTCGAGTCGTGGAGCCTCTCTTGAGTCTGGGAGATCGTGGATCGCGGCGAAGGGACTTCTACTCGGAGCTTATGAAGCGAAGGAGCGGACTGCAAAGGTTGTAATCCCTCACACTTAGCTTAAAAGATGTAATCTTGTATGGTTAACCCTAATAATCTAGCAAAGATCCCGGCTTTGGGTTGTTCGGCACGTCTAAATTTTTATCCGGGCATGTTTGATGCCTCATGAACCTTCACAAGAGTGCCTAGGAACCCTACACTAACCTCCACCAAGGAGACCAAAAGAAAAGGGATTGAGAAGGAAAGAAGTGTAGGGTTCCTAGGCACTCTTGTAAGGGCCAAATAAAATTTTAGACGTGCCGAACAACCTAAAGCGGGGATCTTTGCTAAATTATTAGGGTTTAACATGCAAGTAAACATCTTTACTACTAAGTGTGAGGGATTACAACCTTTGTAGTCCGCTCCTTCACTTCATAAGCTCCGAGTAGAAGTCCCTTCGCCGTGATCCACGATCTCCCGGACTCAAGAGAGGCTCCATGACTCGAATGATCCATGCTAGCTTGTAGTGTTCCGCTTCTCCGATGATCTACGTCGAAGTTGCAATAGCTCAAGCTCTCTCACTCTAATGAGGTGAACACCCTAATCTAATGGGCTAGATTAGATGAGGATGATGGAGTAGTATTTATGCTTTCTTTTTATATCATAATCTCACATGAAATCATCACATAAGGAATTTCTAGTAAGCTTTCTCAAAGCTTAAGAGAGAAGAAGATGATGAATGAAAAAGATAATCCTTTTGTGATGAATAGTAGTAAAGAATATATGATTGATCATGGAACCATGGTCAAGGATGAGAAGGTTAACCTTTGTAGAGAATAAACTAGGGCTAGGGTTTGGTTAGGTTTAAAGAATGAGTCATAAGATAATATCAACCATAATATCTTACACTTGACAAAAGGAAAGCTTCTAGATGGTGCAATAAAAAGCTAACCCTAATCAAACCCTAACCTTGCTTAATCTCTACTAATCATGTTCCATTATTAATCATATAATGTTACTATAATATATATCACATATATATTATATATTTGTAACAAAAGAAAATAATACAATTAACATATATCGCATATATATCAATGTATTATCCGGTGAGAAAATGAAATAATAAAGCGAGCCAATATTAGATAATGTAATACAATATATCATATATATTATTATACATTAAATCATCGAATCAACACTTGATCCGACAATCCGGCTATATCGAATATAACCGACTAATATATCATGTACCGATTCATCGAATCAACACTTGATCCGATGACCCGGTTCATATCTAAATATCGCGAGAATATAATACGGTATCTCATATCGTATTATCCTCGGTCCTACACATATCACATATGTGCCTCTACTCCATTTTGCCTGAGCCAAGAAACCTCTGTGTAGGACTCTAAAGAATCGTCAATACGCCGGTAGCAGGTGATGATCATATCAAACACCCACAAGCTGCAAGCGGTCAGCTAAACGTAACAGCCACCCAGGTATTGAGCGATCAGAAGATCAACAAGCTAGACTGTGCGTTCTCCTGTGAATCCAATCTGTAACGCTCCCGTACAGTCCGGTCTGTTCGTTTGATATGTCGCATATCAAGTTTAGGGGTGGTATACGTCAGACCCCAATAACTGATAAGTCGTGTCAATGTGAGGCTCATAACGGGTCGAGAAACTCTTGATAACACTTACCAGTAAATCTCTATATCCGCCCTGGCCAGGGACTTCCAGTTATAGCCAATCGAACACGGCACAACATCAACTCCCTATACCGGGAGAGACGAATCCCCTCCTATCGCTCATTGCCTCCATGTAATTCGGGACTGCACCCAAAAGCCACCATTTTGCACGCCCTCTTAGACGTGGTAAGGTGGAAATCAAAGCACAGTGGGAATCACACAAGACTCTTTGACGATCTCGGGTCTACAGACTACCCTGTACCAGTGTCACCGGAGAACTGCCATCTGGCGTGTGGTATATCACCATCTTGGAGTTCTCGGCGAGTCCGTCCAGTGTACCCAGTCTCCGCTGAGCACCCGTACACCATCCTTGATGTCAAACACCGATGGATATGGGATCATCCATCGCCCATCATATGGGTTAAGATGCGTATACGCTAGTTTACTCTGGTGTATCGATGCCCTGTCTCGATATACCCTCGACTAGGAACAGTTATAGGATGTACTCATCGACTACTGTGGCCCCACTAGTATGATCTCATCATAATCCCAGTAGTCGAGTACAGATCCTAAGGGCTTTATCAACATGCGAGAGAAAGACAGTAAACCAATACAAGTCAACATGTTAAGATAAAGTGAAACCAAATAGCATACTATCATGACGAGCAAGAAAGTCCTCTCTGTATATATCCGAGCATCCATCATAATATACATCATATGTACAACAATGGCCTCTAGGGCATATACATAACTAACAATCTCCCACTTGCACTAAGGCCAGCTGCTGTAGTATCTCATACCTAACATCCTGAATAATCTCTCAAACTGTATCTGGGGAATGGCCTTCGTGAGTGGATCCGCAGTGTTGTCCTTCGTATCTACTCTCCTGACCTCGATCTCCCGGTGATCAACTATCTCCCTGATCAGGTGATACCGCCTCAGAATATGTCTAGACTTCTGATGGGACCTGGGTTCCTTGGCCAAAGTCACAGCTCCATTGTTATCGCAATACAGAGGTATTGGATGCTCAATGGATGGAACCACACCAAGTTCACTAATGAACTTCTTTATCCAGAGAGCCTCTTTGGCAGCATCGTTGGCAGCGATGTATTCAGCCTCCATCGTCGAGTCTGCAACAGTATCCTGTTTGGAACTCTTCCAACATACCACCCCTCCATTGAGGGTAAAGACAAATCCCGAGTGCGACTTAGAGTTGTCCTTATCACTTTGGAAGCTAGAATCGGTAAAGGACTCCACCCGGAGTTCTCCGTTACCATACACCAAGAACATGTCTCTAGTCCTTCGCAAGTACTTGAGAATGTTCTTCACAGCTGTCCAGTGACTCTCTCCAGGATCTGCTTGATACCGACTCACTACACTTAGTGAGTATGCTACATCGGGTCTGGTACATAGCATTGCATACATGATAGAGCCTACTGCCGAAGCATAGGGTATCCCTTGCATGCGAGCTCTCTCCAAATCAGTCTTGGGAGACATCTCTTTGGAGAAAGTGAGTCCAGAGATCGTGGGTTGGTTCCCACGCTTGGATTCTTCCATACTAAACCTCTTTAGTATGGTGTCAATGTACCTGGATTGGGACAATCCCAGTATCCGTTTAGATCTATCCCTATAGATCATGATTCCCAATATGCAGGAGGCATCACTTAGATCTTTCATTGAGAATCTTTGTGATAAGAAGAGCTTGACTGATTGCAGCATAGGAATATCATTTCCTATCAAGAGTATGTCATCCACGTACAATACGAGGAAGACAACCTTACTCTCTGCTACCTTCTTATAGATATAAGGTTCATCTATATTTTTGATGAAGTCAAACTCTTTGACTACAACATCAAAACAGATGTTCCAACTCCGCGATGCTTGCTTTAACCCATAAATGGATTTAAGCAGCTTGCACTCCTTTCCGCTGCTCCCACTATCTACGAAGCCCTCTGGCTGAGTCATGTACACGCACTCTTCTAAATCACCGTTTAGAAAAGCGGTCTTAACATCCATTTGCCAGATTTCGTAGTCATGGTATGCAGCAATGGCAAGTAAGATCTGGATGGACTTAAGCATAGCCACTGGAGAAAAGGTTTCGTCATAATCCACACCTGGTGGTTGACGAAAACCCTTTGCTACCAGTCTAGCTTTGAAAGTCTCAACTTTTCCATCTACACCAAATTTCTTTTTAAAGATCCACTTGCTCCCAATGGGTTTTACCCCTTCAGGAGCATTTTCCAAAGTCCATACTTTGTTGGTGTACATGGATTCCATCTCAGATCGCATTGCATCCAGCTATTTCACAGAGTCACCACTCGTGATGGCCTGCTCGAAACCAGTCGGGTCATCATCTTCTATGATGCAATCCTCGCTTCCACCATCAATGAGAAAACCGTAGTATCTCTCAGGCGGATGAGAAACCCTGCTAGATCGGAGGAGAGGCTGGAGTTCGTTGGGTACTACTGAATCCTCTGGTTCTACCAAGTCTTCTGTTATAGTTTGTGTTGCTAGAACCTCTTCCAGTTCTACCTCAATGCCACTATTCTGTTTCATAAGAAAACCTTTTTCTAAGAAAGTGGCATGTCGAGAAACAAACACCTTTTTTTCCTCGGGGTGGTAGAAGATATACCCTTGTGAATTTTTGGGATATCCTACAAACTTACATAAGACAGGTCTTGCCTCGAGTTTGTCCGGATTTTGCCTTTTGACATAGGCCGGACAACCCCATATCTTAATATAATTAAGATGTGGTCTCTTCCCTTTCTATATCTCATATGGAGTGGTAGGCACAGATTTGGTGGGAACTCTATTCAATAGGTCTATGGTTGTCTCAAGCGGATACCCCCAGAAGGAAATGGGTAACTCAGCTGTACTCATCATCGAGCGCACCATATCTAATAGGTGCGATTTCTCCGTTCCGATACACCGTTGTGCTGTGGTGTATAAGGAGGAGTAAGCTGAGAGAGAATCCCATTCTCTTTTAGATAATCTAGGAACGCATTGCTTAAGAGTATTCTCCTCCTCGATCAGATCGAAGAATCTTAATACTTTTTCCCATTTGGTTCTCTACTTCGTGCTTATATTCTCTGAATTTCTCAAAAGCTTCAGACTTGTGTTTCAACAGGAACACATGCCCGTATCTAGAGAGATCGTCAGTGAATGTAATGAAGTAGGAAGAACCGTTCCTGGCGTGTGTAGACATGGGACCGCATACATCACTATGTACCGGTCCTAAGAGTTCCGTAACTCTTTCTCCATGTCCACTAAACAGAGCTTTGGTCATTTTTCCTTTGAGACATGAATGACAAGTATCATAAGATGATAATTCGAACGGATTCAAATATCCATCCTTATGTAACTTAGCCAGTCGTGTCGTATTGATATGACCAAGTCTACAATGCCAAAAGAAGGATTCGTTCATTTTTGAACTCTTTCTCTTGTGTGTGTTTTGTATATTGAGGACTGTATTTTGATTGAGAATGAATATGCCATTATGTAACGAGCCTGATGCAATCAACTTTTGATCTAGGAATATGTTCATAACATTATCCTTTACTACAAAATTATATTCTTCTTTACTTAATAAAGAAACTGATATAATGTTGCACATCATGTTCGGTATATAATGCACTCATTTAGAATCAGTGTATTACGACTTGGCAATACTAGGTGATATTCGCTAACTGCTTTGGTTGCAATATTTGTACCGTTCCCTACTTGAACGGAATGATCACCTTTTCCCATTTCTCTACCTTTACGTAGCCCATGTAACATTTTACATATATGGGATCCTGATCCGGTATCTAATACCCAGGACGTAGGGTGAACTGAGAAACAGTTCTTAATAACTAACACACCTGAAGAAGATGCATCAACATGCATGTTCTTTTGGGCGGCTTGAGAATCCAAATATTCTCCTATTCCCTGTTCAGTCTTATAACTCTTATAAGAAAGAACGGGTCCAACGTTCCCCTGCTCAGTATAATAAGCGGGTTCAGTCAATACATCCATATTATTATCTTGATTATGGCCTGACATGGTCGCTACCTGGAGAGAGAGAGAAGAAAACACTTTAGCGTATGCTCTTGCAAGATTAGATTGGTTATTATCTTATCTAATCAGGATGTCTCCCACTGTTTTTATTAAATCTACGTTCAAACCCTCAAAGGTAAGATTAGCCGGGATTAATTACACCCTACAATTTCGTCAATCTTTCAGCCAGATCAGTGTCGATACTTTGAGGGAGGTTCCCCGTGCTTTCGCACGGACCTAATTAAAGTAAACCTCGTTTTCCCAGAGGCGTAACCCCGTTAACACTTTTCTTGACACCTACTTGATTGGCTAATTGTCCTATGTAAAACTCTCCCAGGAGTAACTCTTACTCGCAGTGGGTATCGGAATCCAACTATTTCATAGGAGGTATGCAATCTCATTGCAAATTTCAACACTTGAAATTCCCGACAATGCTTTTGCCCCTAGCGTCCCATGACCTTGACGGAGGCCAAACTACCCATAGGGCGCTAGTCAAGTTCAACCCGTTCATTTCTTGATTGAATTAAACCCACCCGTACGACCCTTGACGGAGGCCAAACTACGCCGTACGAATACCCTAATCCAATCGCATCGTATGCTAGAGATAAGCACTAGTTAGCTACCATACACTACGCCTTGACGGAGGCCAAACTACCGCAGCACGAATACTAAGTAGCACTTATCTGAAATGACGGAGGGCTACGCAGGTTTTTTAGAAAAACCATGAGCGTAATGAACTTGATATCGTTGTAGAATCATGTGGTTTTTGAAAAAGGAGTGTTTTTGAGGCTTTTCTAGTTTCGCTAAAGAGGTCACTCCCGGTGAAAGGATCTCGGCTCTTTCCCCATCGAATAAGGTGCAGGATATATCACATATATCACTGTGCAAAGCAAGAACTATTGAAGCTATCAAAAATTAAACCGCGAGTTTGTAGCATCTGCCAGTTTCGCTAAAGAGGTCACTCCCGGTGAAGGGATCTCGGCTCTTTCCACATCGAATAAGGTACAGGGTATATCATATATACCGCTATGCAAAGCAAAACTGTAGATACCCTTTTTTATAAAGTTTTGATTCTACAACATCTTTTAGGTTTCTTTTCTTTTTTTTAATCTCATTAATAAAATCCCATCAGCTTATGCTTCCTAAGGATTACAGAAGAAACGAAAGCAGTAATATTTATATATCAGCATATATATATAGTATAAGCATTCATCTCAGGCAGTAATATGATCTCATCACAGAACATTGCAGCAGAAGAACATATATGAAATATTGGATATACTAGGACGTCCGTGTTTTCAATACGAGCCGGTATAAAACACGGATTCCAAGGTCGCGACGAATAGCCAAACCCACATCCCAAGACCCCTACGAGAGCGGTAAGTAACACTGCCAATTCTCGGGTTAGGAGACCCGGTCTCGACTCCTGGAGATGGCCTCCCACTGGACCCTAGAACCTGGTTACTTGTGCTCCCCTCCTTGGGTCTACCTAATGCGGAAAAGTAAATAATATACACTGGTGACATCAACCTCATCCCGGAAGTGCCCCAATAAAAGAATATTACATACAAATGAATTTTACATGAATGAAAATAAAAACCCTCATCTCACATAAAACCCCCGGCTATTCTGAACACGACGATCCAATATAACATATCACAGCAACACATAATATGACATATCATCAACGTAAGTAAGTATGCATACACCGATCGTCGTTGATGTATAGCAACGAAAACCGGCAATACAACTACATACTACATTTACGGTCACAGAAAAGAAATTGTAAAACTACAATATTTGGAATCCACAATCACTTTAGACATCGTAAATCCGAAATATCGCATACTTCGCATTTCATGCCTAACTATATGAATTCCATATATTGTATCACATTCCAGATAAATAGATAGTATTAAACTTTCCGAACAGATAATCAAATACCTAAAATTTCCTAAATAGCTCAACACTTGAGCGGGGTTCAAATAATCCCAGAATATATCACAGTACCGGTGATCCAGCCGTAGAAGGGTCAAGCCAACGCCTCACATGTGACACGCCGTACTGCTCCAAACCCTAAGGTTTAAAGGCAGTTCAAGACGGTCACATAATCGAGTTAAGGTTTGTTGTCTTCTAGAGGGTCCACTGCGTTACTTGAGCATTTTTCCGAAAGATTTAAACCCGATAAAAATTCAACACTTGAAAGTTTTTCGTACCGGGAAAAAGTGAGTTAATGATATCCGCTCGAACTTTTTAACAGTTTCTAAATATCCGGAAAACATAACAAAATTAAATTTTCCGATCGAATCAACAAACCCCAGAACACTCAACACTTGAGTCAGAATAAAAAATACCCAGAAAGTATATAAGCAGCATAGGGAATTACTGTGAAAACAGAAGGGTCAAATCAAACATTACTGCCGTGGATCCGCGGCCCAAGCAAGGTACGGCCGCGGTTCCGCGGCTATATGTAAGGATGACGTCATCGTTTTTCATTGTTATTCTTAAAATTGCCTGCTGATTTTTTTAGGCATTTTTAATTCATAAAAATCACAGTTTTTAAAAAATATCCAGAGAGGGGTTCATTTCGTAGTTTCGGAGTTCGTTCGGAGTTTTAACTTCGTATACACGTCGCCTAATTCTCTAACTAGGCTCTGATACCACTGTAGAGTTCCTAGGCACTCTTGTGAGGGTTCATAAGGCATCAAACATGCTCGAATAAAATTTTAGACGTGCCGAACAACCCAAAGCCGGGATCTTTGCTAGATTATTAGGGTTTAACATGCAAGTAAACATCTTTACGACTAAGTGTGAGGGATTACAACCTTTGTAGTCCGCTCCTTCACTTCATAAGCTCCGAGTAGAAGTCCCTTTGCCGGGATCCACGATCTCCCGGACTCAAGAGAGGCACCACGACTCGAACGATCCATGCTAGCTTGTAGTGTTCCGCTTCTCCGATGATCTACGTCGAAGTTGCAATAGCTCAAGCTCTCTCACTCTAATGAGGTGAACACCCTAATCTAATGGGCTAGATTAGATGAGGATGATGGAGTAGTATTTATGCTTTCTTTTTATATCATAATCTCACATGAAATCATCACAAAAGGAATTTCTAGTAAGTTTTCTCAAAACTAAAGAGAGAAGAAGATGATGAATGAAAAAGATAATCCTTTTGTGATGAATAGTAGTAAGGAATATATGATTGATCATGGAACCATGGTCAAGGATAAGAAGGTTAACCTTTGTAGAGAATAAACTAGGGCTAGGGTTTGGTTAGGTTTAAAGAATGACTCATAAGATAATATCAACCATAATATCTTACACTTGACAAAAGGAAAGCTTCTAGATGGTGCAAGAAGGAGCTAACCCTAATCAAACCCTAACCTTGCTTAATCTCCACTAATCATGTTCCATTATTAATCATATCATGTTACTATAATACATATCACATATATATTATATATTTGTAACAAAAGAAAATAATAAAATTAACATATATCGCATATATATCAATGTATTATCCGGTGAGAAAATGAAATAATAAAGCGAGCCAATATTAGATAATGTAATACAATATATCATATATATTATTATACATTAAATCATCGAATCAACACTTGATCCGACAATCCGGCTATATCGAATATAACCGACTAATATATCATGTACCGATTCATCGAATCAACATTTGATCCGATGACCCGGTTCATATCTAAATATCGCGAGAATATAATACGGTATCTCATATCGTATTATCCTCGGTCCTGCACATATCACATATGTGCCTCTACTCCGTTTTTCCTGAGCCAAGAAACCTCTTTGTAGGACTCTAAAGAATCGTCAATACGCCGGTAGCAGGTGATGATCATATCAAACACCCACAAGCTGCAAGCGGTCAGCTAAACGTAATAGCCACCTAGGTATTGAGCGATCAGAAGATCAACAAGCTAGCCTGTGCATTGTCCTGTGAATCCAATCAGTAACACTCCCGTACAGTCCGGTCTGTTCGTCTGATATGTCGCATATCAAGTCTACGGGTGGTATACGTCAGACCCCAATAACCGATAAGTCGTGTCGATGTGAGGCTCATAACGGGTCAAGAAACTACTGATAACACTTACCAGTAAATCTCTATATCAGCCCTGGCTAGGGACTTCCAGTTATCGCCAATCGAACACAGCACAACATCAACTCCCTATACCGGGAGAGACGAATCCCCTCCTATCGCTCATTGCCTCCATGTGATTCTGGACTGCACCCAAAAGCCACCATTTTGCATGCCCTCTTGGACGTGGTAAGGTGGAAATCAAAGCACAGTGGGAATCACACAAGACTCTATGACGTTCTCGGGTCTACAGACTACCCTGTACCAGTGTCACCGGAGAACTGCCATCTGACGTGTGGTATATCACCATCTGGGAGTTCTCGGCGAGTCCGTCCAGTGTACCCAGTCTCCACTGAGCACCTGTACACCATCCTTGATGTCAAACACCGATGGATATGGGATCATCCATCGCCCATCATATGGGTCAAGATGCGTATATGCTAGTCTACTCTGGTGTATCGATGCCCTGTCTCGATATACCCTCTACTAGGAACAGTTATAGGATGTACTCATCGACTACTGTGGCCCCACTAGTATGATCTCATCATAATCCCAGTAGTCGAGTACAGATCCTAAGGGCTTTATCAACATGTGAGAGAAAGACAGTAAACCAATACAAGTTAACATATT
Source organism: Agapanthus africanus (assembly GCA_030015575.1). Classification (NCBI taxonomy): domain Eukaryota; kingdom Viridiplantae; phylum Streptophyta; class Magnoliopsida; order Asparagales; family Amaryllidaceae; genus Agapanthus; species Agapanthus africanus. The sequence continues at coordinate 819,460,877 of CM057338.1, read as the reverse complement.
AAGATAAAGTGAAACCAAATAGCATACTATCATGACGAGCAAGAAAGTCCTCTCTGTATATATCCAAGCATCCATCATAATATACATCATAGGTACAACAATGGCCTCTAGGGAATATACATAACTAACAAGAAGAAGCCTAATCGTCCGAAGCCTTATTCTCCGAGGTTTCACGAGTACACGCCTCTAAATGTCTCGCAAGGCAAGATGTTAGAAGAGGCGAAGAGCGAGAGGTTTTTCAAGCTGCCACCGATGATACAAAGGCCGGGCAAATGACTCTGTGGCCCATTTTGCACCTATCATCGGATGCAAGGGCACCCGACCGAGAATTGTAAACAGCTGCGCAACTACATCGAAGAGTTGATCCGCTTTGGTTACTTGGAGAAATACCTACGATACAAACGTCAAGCGGATAGGGATCAAGACGAGCAACAACCTGCAGGAGAGGTGACGGTCAGAAAGATCATGGTTGTCTCCGTCGGCTTGAGTTTGAGCAATGAGGACACCCGCCGTATCCGGTCAATCATGACCTTAGATTCTCCCCCAAGAAAGGTAAGAAGGTTACCCTAACTACTTACACCGACGAGGACCTATATGGCATATCCGTCCCGCACAATAATTCCCTGGTGATCATGGCCCGGGTGAACAGGTATGAAGTCAAGAGAATCCTCGCCGACTAAGGAAGTTCGGCGGACATCCCATTCTACGACTAATTCCAGCGTATGGGATTAAACCCGTCTGATCTTCAACCGACTTTGCACCTTCTCTCAGAATTCTCCAACCACTCCATTCAAGCTGATGGGACAGTCACTCTCCCTTTCAACATTGGAGAGGACGGGGGACCCGAATAATGATGGTGAGCTTTCTTGTCGCACGGGTTCCTTCCTCATACGACATCTTTCTAGGTTTCCTGACCTTAAATGCCCTTCAAGATTAGATCTTGACCTAGCACCTCATGCTCAAGTTTCCACTTAGCGAGGGTGGGATAGGCCGGGCCTACAGAGACCAGCAAATCTCCAGGGTATGTCCCGCCACCATCCGAGGAAAAAGAAGTTAGTCTAACCGATGGACCGTATGATCCTCGGGAATCGCTGGATACACGAGCCGACAAGAAAGAAATCTGGGGTTCCCCTGTAGAAGCCCTGACTGAGGTTCCCCTCAACGAGGGGGACAGCACCCGGACCATCCAAATCGGGTCCCTCCTAACTGGGGAAACAAAAGACAACCTCGTACAATTCCTCCGAGACAACTCCGCTGTGTTCGTTTGGACTCCCGCGGATATGCCGGGGATCGACCCTAAGGTGATCTCCCATAAGCTTGTGGTTGATTCGAAAGCCTGACTAATCCGACAGAAGAAAATAAACTTCTCGCCCACCAATCAAAAGGCGATTGAAGAAGTGGACAAACTGCTCATAGCTAACTTCATCAAGGATCTAGACTACTCGGACTGGCTGGACAACGTGGTCATGGTCAAAAAGGCGAGTGGGAAGTGGCGTATGTGTGTCGACTTCACCGATCTGAACAAGGCTTGCCCAAAGGACAACTATACGCTTTCTCGGATAGATCAGCTGGTGGATAGCTTGGCCAGTCATGAGCTATTAAGCTTTATGGACGCATTCTCCGATTATAATCAAATCCGGATGGATCCAACCGATTCGGAGATCACCACTTTCACCGCTGATCGGGGGGTCTATTGCTACAAGGCAATGCCCTTCGGCCTTAAAAATGCAAGGGCAACTTATCAACGGCTAGTGAACAAGCTATTCAAGCCACAGATCGACGAAATATGGAAGTTTACGTTGACAACATGCTTATGAAGTCCACCCGATCAGCCGGGCATACTACGGACCTCGGCGAAACCTTCGAGGTATTGAGAAAGTACAAAATGAAGCTAAATCCAGCTAAGTGTGCTTTCGGCGTCACGGGCGGAAATTTCCTCTGGTTCATGGTTACCCACCGAGGAATCGAAGCGAACCCAAAGAAGATCCAAGCAATCATCGACATGAAGTCATCCACGAACAATGTGGAGATCATGCGACCTATGGGCAGGGTGTCCGCCCTAAGTCGTTTCATGTCCAGATCTGAGGAAAAATGCCTCCCGTTCTTCAAAGCTTTGAGAAAGATCCTAAAATTTGAGTAGACCGAGGAGTGCTAGGTTGCCTTTACGCAGCTCAAGGAACATCTATCAACGCCCTTTCTGCTCACTCGACTAGCTGATAGAGACAAGTTGTTACTGTATTTGGCCATTTCCGACCAGGCAGCAAGCTCGGTACTCATAAAAGAGACCGAAGGAGTACAGAAGCCGGTATACTACGTCGACCACGTTTTTAAGGACGTAGAGACAAGGTACCCGGCCATCAAAAAGATAGTCCTGGCTCTTTTCGCCACCTCCATGAAGCTTCGACATTATTTCCAAGCCTATACGATCATCGTCCTCACTGACCGACCTATGGGGAGCATCCTCGGTTCCCCCTAGTCATCGGGCCGCTTGGAGAAATGGCGATGGAAGTTGTCGCAATTCGACATTCAGTACCGACTAAGGCAAGCCATCAAAGCGCAGGCCCTAACCGACTTTCTGGTCGAGTGCACTATCCCCAACAGAGATGAAATGCTAGAGTAGAGTCTGAGTCCAAACAGCTCGATGGAAGAAAAACTCGGTCCGCTTTCAGACTGGGTACTTTATGTGGATGGTTCCTCCGGCGAACAGGGAAGCGGAGCAGGACTAGTCATCCACGGTCCCAATGAAGCCGAGATAGAGTACCCTCTGCGGCTCGACTTCAAAGCCTCAAAAAACGCCGCGGAGTATGAAGCCCTATTGGCTGGTCTACGAATTGCCTCAGGGGTGGGGCTAAAGAAAATCAGAATCCGCAGCGATTCCACATTGGTCGTCGACCAAGTGATTAGACGTTTCGAAGCCCGAGAACCCCCATGATGAAATATCTTGCCGAGGCAAAAAGACTAAGGAAAAGCTTCGACGAAGTCTTAGTGGAGCAAATTCCTCAAAGCCTGAACGTCGAAGCCGACGCATTAAGCAAACTTGCCTCCTCATACCCAGCCAATCACAAGAAGAATATCCTCTTTGAAGCCTTGTCCCAGCCTAGTGTCGAGGATACGGAGGTGGTCAACAGAGTTTACACGACTCAAGGAGATACCTCGGACTGGAGAAATCCCTTGGTAAACTTCCTCAGAGAAGAGACACTTCCCGAAGGCCGAGCTGAGGCCTGAAAGCTTCACATTAAAGCTCGTCACTTCATGTAGAGTAAGGAAAACTTGTACAAGAAGTCTTACACCTAGCCCCTGTTCAGATACGTCGATTCCGACAAAGCTAGGTATATATTTCAAGAGATACACCAAGGACTTGGCGGCACCTACCAAGGAGCCCGCAATCTGGTCCAGAAGATATTGCTGCAGGGTTATTATTGGCCAACCATACATGCCGATACGGAGAAACTCGTCAGACAATGCAAAGCGTGCAACTCTTTAGCACCGTTCCTCAGCTACTGGCGACCGAGCTAACACCGCTAAGCTCTTCTTGGCCATTTGCCAATGGGGAATGGACATGATCGTCAAACTCCCAACAGGGACCAGAGGAAACAAGTACATCCTCGTCGTCGTCGACTACTTCACAAAGTGGGTTAAAGCTACGCCGATCAGAAAGCCAGACACGACTTCCACGATAAAGTTCCTGGAGAACAACATCATCGATCGGTTTAGAATTCCAAAATGTATTATCACCAACCACGGAACCAACTTCGAAAACGACAAGGTCAAGAAGTTCTGTAGCTGTTCCCGCTAAAATTTTTGGCCCAGAGCTTGTAGTTCCCTTATAAGAAGGGAAGAAAAGAATTCCTCTCATGTGCAAAGTACGTGAGCGTTCTGGCTTTGAGGATAATTAAAACCCATAGTTTGGAATCACGTGATAAACACGTGAGTGCTTATATAGAATTCCTCTCATGTGCAAAGTACGTGAGCGTTCTGGCTTTGAGGAGAATTAAAACCCATAGTTTGGAATCACGTGTTAAACACGTGAGCGCTTATATGCTTTGAATAACTAAAGACCAAACAGGTCTCACATGTTAAACACGTGTGCGCTTATAAGCAGAGCATATGAGCGCTGGAAGAAAATAACCAAAAGCCAAATAAGACTCACATGTTAAACACATGAGTGTTCATATGCAAAGCATATGAGCGCTAAATATAAATAGGTTAAAACCCATATCGATGTCACGTATTAAACACGTGAGAACATACTTTTTGAAACACTAGCTTCAGAAAGAATTAAATTCTAGATAGAATTAAATTCTATTTTGGGAAAATACTTCCCCTAATCTTTCTAAAAAGAGAAAGATTCACTGTTAAACAGAGAGCCGTTGGATCAAAGATCCAATGGTGATTAAAAATCATCAAATGATAGAATTAAATTCTATTTGGGAAATATTTTCCCTGATCTTTCTAATATGGAAAGATCTTTCTCTATCAGAGAATCTTGGATTTAAAATCCAATGGTGATAAAATCACCAATTAAACCATATGATAGAATTAAATTCTATGTGGGAAATATTTCTCTGTTCTTTCTAAATTAAGAAAGATCTTTTCTGTTAAACAGAATAAAATTCTATGATTATCTTCCTAACAATATATTCATCTGATAGAATAAAATTCTATCGTAGAAAAATATTTTCCTAATCTTGTTAAAACAAACAAGAAATATTCTCTGCTAAACAGAGAGCCTTTGGATTAAAAATCCAATAGTGAATAAAATTCACCGGTTGATCTTTAAGATCATTTCAATTGATTCTAAATCAATCATGCTCTCAATGAGAGATTTGTTCCAACAGATTGATTTTTCTTTTCTCTTAAAAATAGGAGTAAAGAGATTAAATCTAAAAAGGAGGAGACCCCCTATAAGCTTCTGTAAAAATAATACAGAAGGCTTTAAAAAGGTTCCACAAAACAACTGAGAATTTAATTCTCAATAAAGAAGAAAGATCGCCTTCCTCCTCAAAACCCTATGTAAAAGAAAACACAGGGATCAAAACATCTCCTTTACCTATATAAGGGTTTAAACCTTCTCAAAGAACTTAGTTCTTTTTCGGGATCTATGATTCACAAGACAAGTCTCCCATAAGTTGAGAATTTAATTTAATTCTTATCGGGAAGATCTTGTTCTTAAGAATCAAAGATTCAGGGGAGAACATGGATACAAGAACATGAAGAAGATGGAGTCCATAATACTCCAGGAACTTAGTTCTTTCAAATCAGGAACTTAGTTCTTTCAAATTAAGAACTTGGTTCTTAAAGAACCTGATCCCAGATCCTTAAACTAGAGATCTTGGTGATCGTTAATAGTCAAAACACCATTAACATAGGTTTAATCTCTCTAAAAACATGAATAGGAGAACATGGATAAAAGAACATAGAGAAGATGGAGTCCATAATACTCCAGGAATTTAGTTCCTTTAAATCAAGAACTTAGTTCTTAAAGAACCTGATCCCAGATTCTCAAAATAGAGATCTTGGTGATCGTTAATGGTTAAAATACCATTAACAGAGATTTAAGTTCTCTAAAAATATCAACAGAGATTAAATCTCCAAAGAACTCAGCGCCTCACGTGAAATACACGTGAGCACCCAAAACTTACTATCTCACGTGAAACATACATGAGACGCTTAAAAGAAGCCAAAGCTGAGTGCCTAACGTGAAACACACGTGAGCGCCAGATGCTTAGCACCTCACGTGAAACATACGTGGGTGCCAGAGAAAAATTAGTGCTTAATACTATTATAGCGCCTCACGTGATATACACGTGAGCGCTATATGCAACCGAGTGTTTAGCACTGCTGGGTGTTACAGAAACCCAATCTTAGCCCAAATTGGCTAAGTATATGTTCGTGATATCCAAACTGATATCAAAATTGATCTTAGTCCTATACATAACTAACGATCTTCATCCCATACCTTCTAAGTTATTCTTAGTCTCAAACAAGACTAATGATTCTTGGATGATCTACCATGATTCTTTCCCTCAAATACAGGATTTGGTTCAAGGGTACATCTCTTGACACCTCTGATATATGTCGTTGTATTTCCTCAACATCTTCAGAGAGATGCCAGGTTCCAATAACCAACAACTCCTCTTCCTTCGTCCATAAAATGGGAATGTTGGATCGTGATGTCCTTAAACTAATATAATTGAGCCCATATGCTCATTTGTTCGTAAGTCGATCTCAATCTCAAATATGACCAACGATCCTTAGAGAAAGCCCAAAATTTCATATGAACCGATGGACCTCACAAATGTGAGAAATGCATTCTATGTTCATTCCAGTTGGCAAACCAAGCTACCAATGCGGACCACGTCAAGCAAATCCTTGACCCAAACCCAAATCATGAAAATATATGTACGGATTTGGACTAATCCATGCCCTACGGGTACGACATAAATTAGTCTCCGTATACAATCCACATGCAACCAAAATAAAATAAACATAATACGACACGAAGTGAACTACTGGAGCAGAAGAAAGTTGTTATCGCAATGCGATAACGTAATTAACTGCAGGGGCTTGCGCCTACAGGGAAGAGCGTCCCCACAATCAAAACCCCCTCTCAAATGAGGGGGAATCTGATAAAGTCTGCTACATGTGTCGCATCTATCCATACCTCAGATATACAGTGCCATAAATCAACTTGGTATCTTCGGAGAGGCGGATGGATATGTCCAAATAGTATCTGCCCCCAAATTCAGGCAAGACAATCCGTCCCCGTTCGTCTCTGTTTTCGGCGGTAAACAGATTCTGGCATGCCTGGTGGGAGCTCTTCCTCTTTCCACTCTATATTTCGTGTAGGGTTACTAGGCACTCTCACAAGGGTCTATAAGGCATCAACCATGCCCAATTTAAAATTTAGACGTGCCGAACAACCCTAACCAAGATCTTTAAACTAGAGATTAGACGAAACAAAGCATGTTAAACACTTTAACACTAAGAGTTTGGGATTACAACCTTTGTAGTCCGGTCCTTCACTTCTAAAGCTCCGTGTTGAGGTCCCTTCACTGTGATCATCATGTTCTCGGACTCTAGAGAGGCTCCACAAAGAGAAAGATGTAAGCTTACTTCCGATCTTCGATAACTAAGATGATCTACCTTGAAGTTTCTTTAACACAAGCTCTCACTCACTAAATGAAGTGAACACCCTAATCTAAATGGTTAGGATAGATTAGGATGATGAAGTAGGATTTATGCTCTCATTTATTTTCTATTTCTCACACTAAATCATCACATAAAGAAAACCTAGAAAGCTTTCTCAAAGCTCAAGGAAGAAGAAGAAGAAGAATAGTAATCATTTTGTGATGAATAATGAAAATGTAATAATGATTACAAATGCAACCATGGTTCAATATGAGAAAGCTAACCCATGTAGAGAGTTAACTAGGGTTGAGGGTGTGGTTTGGGTTAAAAAATATCAACAAAATATCTTAGCTCATGACAAAAAGAAAAGCTTCTAGAAGCTTCAAGAATGAGCTAATCCAAATCAAACCCTAACCTTGTTTAATCTCCACTAATTATGTTGCATTAGTAATTATAACATGTTACAATATTATATATCACATATATAATATATTTTGTAACAAAAGAAAATAATACAGTTAACATATATCGCATATATATCAATGTATTACCCGAGTGAGAAAATGAATCAATAAGTGAGCTAATATTAGTTAATTTAATTTAATATATCGAATATATAATTATAATTAAATTAACAAATCAATACTTGATCCGATAATCCGGCTATTTTATAAATAACCGACTAATATAATCTGTATCAGTTCATCGAATCAACACTTGATCAGATGACCCGGCTATATCTCATATACCCGGCCGATATCTCATATCGTGAGAATCTAATATGGTATCACATACACGTATTGTTCTCGGTCCCACACATATCATATATGTGCTCCTACTCCGTTTTGCCTGAGCCAGGAAACCTCTGTGTAGGACTCTAAAGAATCGTCAATATGCCGGCAGTAGGTGATGATCATATCAAACACCCACAAGCTGCAAGCGGTCAGCTAAATGTAACAGCCACCCAGGTATTGAGCGATCAGAAGATCAACAAGCAAGCCTGTACATTCTCCTGCGAATCCAATCAGTAAAACTCCTGTACAGTCCGGTCTCTTCATCTGATATATTGCATTTCTCGTCTAGGTGTGGTAAACGTCAGACCCCAGTAGCTTGACAATGTAGGGTTCCTAGGCACACCCATGAGGTCTCACAACAGATCAAACATGTCCAATTCAAAATTTATGTGTGCCGAAGAACCCTAAACTAGATCGTTACTAGAGGTATAGGCGATAACAAGCAACTAGTTAACAACTTAACTAAGAGTGAACCGAAAATACAACCTTTGTAGATCCGGTAGTCCACCTCCATAGCTCCGTGACGATGTCTCTTCACTGCGATCATCGGATCCCGGACTCCGGCGATGGTTTCGTCGGAGAAATGATCGGGCTAGGTCGTTGACTTCGATGCCGAAGATGATCTACGTCGAGGCAACTCAAACTCGAGCTCCGCCTTCGCCAAGTCAAGAAACTTGTGAAGACAACACACTCTACTACATGGCAAGTAGTAGAGGATGAAGAAATAGGAAGTGGGTTGACTTTAGATTTGGATTTCTCACTCTTTTGATCATTTCACCATTGGAGGTAGCAAGGTTTCTTCTTCTTGATGAAGATGAAGAAGAAGAAGAAGAAGAATATCATGAGAATGATGAATGAATAATAAAATCAAATTGATCTTATCATAATGCAACCTTGGGCTAGATTTAACTCTTGTAGAGAGCAAACCTTAGTTTAGCTAATGGTTAGGTTTAAATATAAAACAAAATGGTTACTAATTCAAAGCTTCAAGAAGCTTCCACAAAAGACAAAATTAGCAACCATTTCATTTTAGCCAAAAGAAATAAAGAAAATAAATAAAATGAATAAGTGAATAATTAAAACCATAACCATTAATCTAAACATGGTTCAAATCAAACATACACCCAAGTTTGCATGTATCATCAAACATGATACAAACTAGTGCAAAAAACTATATCATATATACAATGTGCACATCAAGTGAGAAAATCCATCTTAAGTGAACCAATACTAGTTAATGTAAAGTAATATATCAAATATATAATTATACATTAAATCATTAAATCGACACTTGATTTAATGATCCGGTCATATCGCATATAACCGACTAATATCAATAGTAACAAATTATCGAATCAACACTTTATCCGATAACCCGGCTATATCGCATATAACCGATCAATGTTACAAATCGCAAGAATAGAATCCAGTATCTTATACTGGTATTATTCTCGGTCCCGCACATATCTCATATGCGCTCCTATTTCGTTTTGCTTGAGCCAGGAAACCTCTGTGTAGGACTCTAAAGACTCGTCAATACGCCGGCAGCAGGTGATGATCATATCAAACACCCACAAGCCGCAAGCGGTCTGCTAAACGTAACGGCCACCCGGGTATTGAGCGATCAGAAGATCAACGAGCAAGCCCGCTCACACTCCTGTGAATCCATCCAGTAACACTTACCGTACAGTCCGGTCAGTTCGTCTGATATGTCGCATATCTCGCCTAGGGGTGGTAAACGTCAGACCCCAGTAGCTTGATAAGTCATGCCGATATAAGGTCCATAACAATCGTGAAACTACTGATAACTCTTACCAGTATATCACTGCAACCCTGGCCAGGGATTTCATGTTATGTCCAGTCGTGCATAGCGCAACATCAACCCCCAATACCGGGAGAGACGAATCCCTCCTATCGCTCATTGCCTCCATGTGAATCGGGACTGTACCCAACAACCACCTGTTTACACAACTCAGTAGAGCCGTGGTAGGGTGGAAATCAAAGCACAGTGGGAGACACACAAGACTCTATGACGATCTCGGGTCAACAGACTAAGCTGCACCAGTGTCACCAGAGAACTGCCATCTGACGTGAGGTATAATACCATCTGGGAGTTCTCGGCGAGTCCGTTCAGTGTACCCAGTCCCCACTGAGCACCCGCATACCATCTCTGATGTCAAACACCAATTGATATGGGATCATCCATCGCCCATCATATGGGTCGAGAAGATATACGCTAGTCTACTCTGGAATATCGATGCCCCCTCTCGATATTCCCACGACTAGGAACAATGAAGGATGTACTCATGGACTACCCAGGCCCCATTAGTATGATCTACATCATAGTCCTGGAAGTCGAGTACTCATCCTAAGGGCTTTATCAACATGTAACAGAGAGACAGAAAGTATACATGCTAAGATAAAGAGCAACCAGATAGCGTACTATCATGTCGAGCAAGAAAGTCCTACCTATATATGTCCCAGCATCCACTACAATATACATCCAATGTACAGTAATGGCCTCTAGGGCATACATATAACTAACAATCTCCCTTTTTTCACTAGGGCCATCTGTAGCAGTGGTTATAGTATCTAATACTCAACCATCCCATATATGTCTCTCTCTGGGAAAAGGCCTTCGTGAGTGGATCCGCCGTGTTGTCCTCTGAGTCTACTCTCCAAACCTCGATCAGTCTGGAGATCAACTATCTCCATGATCAGGTGATGCTGCCTCGGAATATGTCTGGGTCACTGATGGGACCAGGGTTCATGGGCCAAAGCCACACATCCATTGTTATACAATGGTAGGAACCTAGTTCATCTTATGAACCAATATACACCCAAACTGCCTCTTTGGTAGTATCTTTAATAGCGATGTTACCAGCCTTTATCGTCTAGTTTGCCACGGTATCTAGCTTGGAACTCTTCCAACATACCGTCCCTATACTGAGGGTAAGGACAATGCCTGTGACTGACATTCAGTCGTCCTTATCACCCTGGAACCTTTCCAGTGATTCTCCCCAGGATCGATTGATACCATCTCACTACAACTAGTGAGAATCCTAATATCCAATTAGATCTATCTCATAGATGAAAACTCAGGATTTAGGAGGTATTACTTTGATCCTATTGGAGAATCCTTATGATAAGTGGAGATTGACCGAGCGTAGTATAGGAAACTCCTTTCCTATCAAGAGTATATTGTCCACGTACAATACGAGGATGACCACCTTACTCTCTACTACCTCTTTGTATATACAAGGTTCATCTACCATTTTGATGAAGTCAAACACTTTGACTACCACATCAAAACAGACGTTCCAACTCCGCGATGCCTGCTTTATTCTATAAAGCAACTTGCACATGTTTCCGCTGCTCCCACTGTTTACGAAGCCCTCTGGCTGTGTTCTTATAGACGTTCTCTTCTAAATCACTATTTAGAAAAGTAGTCATGGTACCCAACCGCCAGATATCATAGTCATGGTATGTAGCAATGGCAAGTAGGATCTGGATGGACTTAAGTATAGTCCCTAGAAAAGGTTTCATCATTATCCACACCTGGTTGATGACTAAAACTTTTAACAAGTCTAGCTTTGAAAGTCTCAACTTTTCCATCTACACCAAGTAATCTTCTCAAGATATACTTGCTCCTGATGGGAATTTAACCCTTCAGATAAAGCAACCAAAGTCCATACTTTGTTGGTGTACATGGATTCCATCTCAGATCACTAAGCATCCAGCCATTCTTACAGAGTCCTACTCCCAATGGCCAGCTCGAAACTAGTTGGGTCATCATCTCATGATGCAATCCTCGCTCCCACTGTCATCGAGAAACCGAAGTATCTCTCAGGTGGATGAGGAATCCTACTAGATCGGCGGAGAGGCTGAGGTTCGTTGGAATCTATTGAATCTTTTGGTTCTACCAAATCACCTGCTGTAGTTTGTATAGCTGGAACCTTTCTAGTTCTACACAATAGACCTTGCCTTGATCTTGTCCGGATTTTTGCTTTTAGACATAGGCCGGACAACCCCAAATCTTAACTAACTTAAGATATGGGCTCTTCCCTTTCCATATCACATATGAAGTGGTAGGCAACTGATTTGATTCGAACCTAATTCAATAGGTATGCAGCTTTTCAAGTGCATAACTTCCAAAAAGGAAATAGGTAACTCAGTAGTACTCATCATAGAGCACACCTTATCATATAGGGTGTAATTGCTCCGCCCCGATATACCATCGTGCTATGGTGTATACGGAGGAGTAATGCTGAGAGAGAATCTCATTCTCCTTTAGAATAGTCCAGGAATTCCGTGCTCAAGTATTCTCCTCCTTGATCTCATCAAAGGACATAATACTTATACCCGTATTGGTTCTCTACTTCTAACTTATATTCTGTGAATATCTCAAAAGGTTCGGACTTGTGTTTCAACAAGAACATATGTCTGAATCTAAAGAGATAATCAGAGAATGTAATGAAGTACAAAGAACCGGTCTTGGCATGTGTAGACATGGGACCTACATACATCAACATGTATCATCCCAAGAGTTCATTAACTCTTTCTCTGTTTCCAGTAAACGGAGCTATGGTCATCTTATCTTTGTGACATGACTGGCGAGTTTCACAAGATGTAAATTCAAACTAATTTAAATATGCATCTTTATGTAACTCTAGTTAGTCGGGTCAAATTGATCTGACCTAGTCTACAATACCTCAAGAAGAAATCGTTCAATTCTGAACTCTTCCTCTTGTGTGTGCTCCGTATACTAAGAATTGTAGTTTGATTTAGAACGTCAATGCTTTTAGATAACGTGCCTGAACCGATCAACTTTTGATATAGGAAATGTTCAAAACATTATCCAACAATACAAAATTTTATCATTTCTTTACTCATAAAGAGACTGATATGATTTTGTATATCAGGTTCGGTATCTAATAGCATTTGTTCAGAATCAATGTATTGGTAATACAGGGTGACAGTGACCAACAGACTTGGCTGCAACACTTGCCCCGTTTTCTGTCTCATAAAACTTATCACCCGTTCTCAGTTTTTCTACCCTTTTGTAGCCCTATGTAACAGATTACATATCTGGGATCCTGATCCGGTATCAAATACCCAGGATGCAGAGGATACTGAGAAACAGTTCTTTGTAATGAACACACCCGAAGGAGATGCATCATATGCACTTTCTTCGTTTGGGCGGCAAAGGAATTCTGGTATTCCTTTATTTCCTGCTCTGCCTTATAACAATTATAAGTTGGAGCGGGACCAACGTTCCCCAGCTCAGTATAACAAGCGGGTTTGGTCAAAACATCCATATCATTATCTTGATTAAGGCGTGATATGGTCGCTACCTGGAGAGAGAGAGAAGAAAACACTCTGCGTGCGCTCTTGCAAGATCAGATTGGTTATATATTTTATCTAATCAGGATGGCTCCCACTGTTTTTATCAAATCTTCCTTCAAACCTTAAAAGGAATGACTAGCCGGGATTAATTACACTCTACAAGTTCGCCAATCTTTCAGCCAGGTCAGTGTCGGTACTTTGAGGGAGGTTCCCCGTGCTTTCGCACGGACCTAATTACAGTAAACCTCGTTTTCCCAGAGGCATAACCCTGTTGACACCTTTCTAGACACCTACTTGATCGGCTAATTGTAAAGTGCAAAACTCTCCCAGGAGTAACAATTACTCGCAGTGGGTATCGGGATCCAACTATCACATAGAAGGTATGCAATCTCATTGCAAATTTCAACACTTGAAACTCCTGATAATGGTTTTTACCCCTAGCACCTATGACCTTGGCTAAGGTCAACAAATCATAGGTACTAGTCAAGTTCTACCCGTCATTTCGTGATTAATTAGACCCACCCACATGACCCTTGGCTAAGGTCAACAAAGCCACATGACTGTCCTAACTAATCGCATCATATGCGGTGTAGGAAGACATCACTTAGCTACCGCACACTACGCCTCGGCTATGGTCGACAAACGTAGCACGAATACTAAGTACTCTACTTCCTAAAATGACAGAGGGTTGCGAATGGTTTTTGTGAAAACCTTTAACGCTTTGAACTTGATCTCGTTGCGGAATCAAATGGTTTTTAAATGGAATGTTTTTGAGGCTTTTCTAGTTTTGCTAAAGGGGTCACTCCCGGTGAGGGGATCGTCGGCCCTTTCCTCCTCGAATGAGGTGCGGGATATATCATATATATCACTGTGCAAAGCAGAAACTATAGAAGCAATCAAAAAACAAACCGAGTGTGTAGCATCTGCCAGTTATTGCTAAAGGAGTCACTCCCGGTGAAGGGATCTCGGTCCTTTCCTCATCGAATAAGGTGCAGGATGTTCTACAAGGAACACCGCGATGCAAAGCAAGAACTGTAGCTACCTTTTTTATTTTGAAATTCGATTCCACAACATCAATTAGGTTTATTTTCTTTCATTAATCTCATTAATGAATATCCCATCATTTAAGTCCACCTAAACATCACAGATAAATATAACATACGCTCATGCCATCCTCATTCGCCTTGATGTCCCGTCTGCACCGTTAGGTTAGGTAACTAACGCCAGAGCGAGGCAGGGCTAGTGCGGGTGTAAAACATAAACAACGTCTATATAATATATCATATATACTATATAAAGTATCCATCACAGAACATATCACATGATCACATCACAGATATCGCAGCAGAAGAATCATATGAAATATTGGATATACTAGGACGTCCGTGTTTTCAATACGAGCCAGTATAAAACACGGATTCCACGGTCGTGATGAATAGCCAAACCCACACCCTAGACCCCTACGAGAGCGGCAAGCAACCCTACCAATTCTAGGGTTAGGAGACCCGGACTCGACTCCTCGAGATGGTCTCCCACTGGACCCTAGAACCCGGTTACTTGTGCTCCCCTCCTTGGATCTATCCTAATGCGGAAAAGAAAATAATATACAAAAGGTGACAGCATCCGCAACCTGGAAGTGCCCCAATAAAATAATATTACATACAATTTTTTACATGAATGAAAATGAAAAACACTCATCTCACATAAAAACCCCCGGCTATTCGAACACGACGATCCAATATAACATATCCAGCAACACATAACATCACATGTCATCAACGTAAGTAAATATGCGCATCCCAATTGTCGTTGACATATAGCAACGAAACCGGCGATAACACATATTACACTTACGGTCACAGAAAAGAAAGTGTAAAACTACAACAGTTGGAATCCGCAAACTCTTTAGACATCGCATGCCTAACCAAATGAATTCCTTAGACATCGCATGCCTAACAATTATAAACCCCGCATTTTAGTTTCATTATCGAAAACACTTTTCAATATCAAGTCGGGTAATTCAACAACATTCCCGATATCCTGATCGAATGCTCGTCGCAAACTTTAGTAGGCGGTCGCACCCCCGACGCCGTCGACGAAGTGCACCAAGGCGGAACACCGCTGCCGCGAGCACCCGAACGGAGGCTTTCGGCGATGGGGTTCTCCTACAGTCACTTGGTCGGGGCTATGGGGTGAGGCTGTTTATTAAGTTTACCCGGCGAGTATCCGCGTACGCTACGTGATTGCGACGGACTTTTGATCACATCAAAATTCCGTGGCAACCGATCAAGTGAGACTAAAGTGCTTGATTTATAACATTCATTCAGTTATCTCATAACTACTTGTGAATTCCAATTGTTGTATCACATTCCGGATAAGATAGAAAATGTTAAACTTTCCGATCGAACAATCGAACACCCATGTTTCCCCGATACAGTCCAACACATGAAATAAGTCTAAAAACATTCAGTTCGTGCCTCAGTACCAACGGTCCAGCCGTAGAAGGTTCAAGCCAACGCCTCACATGTGGCACACCGTACTGCCCCAAACCCTAAGGTTCAAAGGGCTGTTCAAGACGGTCACATAATCGAGTTAAAGTTTGTTGTCTTCTAGAGGGTCCATCGCGTTACTTGCACTACTTAGAACGTCTTTAAACCCCAGAAAAGTCCAACAATTGGAAATTTCCCAACAGTGGAAAAATTGGGTATTTATATCCGGTCAAACTTTTTAACATATTCTAAAATTATCCGGAAAAGCACACAGAAAAAATCAGACAATCCGATCGAAACACCGAGACCCCAATACAACCCAGAAAATTCAACTCTTGAAAAAATATTAAAAATTCCCAGGAAAACCAGCACTGCAAACTAAGAATTACTGTGCAAAATTTAACGCAAGAAGAGACCACATGGCCGCGGAACCGCCGCATTAGCCATGCTAATGCCGCGGTTCCGCCGCATTAGCCATGCTAATGCCGCGGTTCCGCCGCACTTTGGTGGATTCAGGGGTACGGGCTTCTCAGTAATTCTTATAATCTTTTGCTGGTTTTTCTGCATATTTTTAATCTGGAAAAAACCCAGTTTTTCAAAATTGTCAAGAGAGCAAATTTAGGTTTGGGTTTCGGTTCGATCGGACTTCTAATTCCGTCTACGCATCGCCTAAGGCTCTAGCTAGGCTCTGATACCACTGTAGGGTTCCTTGGCACACCCATGAGGTCTCACAACAGATCAAACATGTCCAATTCAAAATTTATGTGTGCCGAAGAACCCTAAACTAGATCGTTACTAGAGGTATAGGCGATAACAAGCAACTAGTTAACAACTTAACTAAGAGTGAACCGAAAATACAACCTTTGTAGATCCGGTAGTCCACCTCCATAGCTCCGTGACGATGTCTCTTCGCTGCGATCATCGGATCCCGGATTCCGGCGATGGTTTCGTCGGAGAAATGATCGGGCTAGGTCGTTGACTTCGATGCCGAAGATGATGTACGTCGAGGCAACTCAAACTCGAGCTCCGCCTTCGCCAAGTCAAGAAACTTGTGAAGACAACACACTCTACTACATGGCAAGTAGTAGAGGATGAAGAAATAGGAAGTGGGTTGACTTTAGATTTGGATTTCTCACTCTTTTGATCATTTCACCATTGAAGGTAGCAAGGTTTCTTCTTCTTGATGAAGATGAAGAAGAAGAAGAAGAAGAAGAAGAATATCATGAGAATGATGAATGAATAATAAAATCAAATTGATCTTATCATAATGCAACCTTGGGTTAGATTTAACTCTTGTAGAGAGCAAACCTTAGTTTAGCTAATGGTTAGGTTTAAATATAAAACAAAATGGTTACTAATTCAAAGCTTCATGAAGCTTCCACAAAAGACAAAATTAGCAACCATTTCATTTTAGCCAAAAGAAATAAAGAAAATAAATAAAATGAATAAGTGAATAATTAAAACCATAACCATTAATCTAAACATGGTTCAAATCAAACATACACCCAAGTTTGCATGTATCATCAAACATGATACAAACTAGTGCACAAAACTATATCATATATACAATGTGCACATCAAGTGAGAAAATCCATCTTAAGTGAACCAATACTAGTTAATGTAAAGTAATATATCAAATATATAATTATACATTAAATCATTAAATCGACACTTGATTTAATGATCCGGTCATATCGCATATAACCGACTAATATCAATAGTAACAAATTATCGAATCAACACTTTATCCGATAACCCGGCTATATCGCATATAACCGATCAATGTTACAAATCGCAAGAATAGAATCCAGTATCTTATACTGGTATTATTCTCGGTCCCGCACATATCTCATATGCGCTCCTATTTCGTTTTGCTTGAGCCAGGAAACCTCTGTGTAGGACTCTAAAGACTCGTCAATACGCCGGCAGCAGGTGATGATCATATCAAACACCCACAAGCCGCAAGCGGTCTGCTAAACGTAACAGCCACCCGGGTATTGAGCGATCAGAAGATCAACGAGCAAGCCCGCTCACACTCCTGTGAATCCATCCAGTAACACTTACCGTACAGTCCGGTCAGTTCGTCTGATATGTCGCATATCTCGCCTAGGGGTGGTAAACGTCAGACCCCAGTAGCTTGATAAGTCATGCCGATATAAGGTCCATAACAATCGTGAAACTACTGATAACTCTTACCAGTATATCACTGCAACCCTGGCCAGGGATTTCATGTTATGTCCAGTCGTGCATAGCGCAACATCAACCCCCAATACCGGGAGAGACGAATCCCCTCCTATCGCTCATTGCCTCCATGTGAATCGGGACTGTACCCAACAACCACCTGTTTACACAACTCAGTAGAGCCGTGGTAGGGTGGAAATCAAAGCACAGTGGGAGACACACAAGACTCTATGACGATCTCGGGTCAACAGACTAAGCTGCACCAGTGTCACCAGAGAACTGCCATCTGACGTGAGGTATAATACCATCTGGGAGTTCTCGGCGAGTCCGTTCAGTGTACCCAGTCCCCACTGAGCACCCGCATACCATCTCTGATGTCAAACACCAATTGATATGGGATCATCCATCGCCCATCATATGGGTCGAGAAGATATACGCTAGTCTACTCTGGAATATCGATGCCCCCTCTCGATATTCCCACGACTAGGAACAATGAAGGATGTACTCATGGACTACCCAGGCCCCATTAGTATGATCTACATCATAGTCCTGGAAGTCGAGTACTCATCCTAAGGGCTTTATCAACATGTAACAGAGAGACAGAAAGTATACATGCTAAGATAAAGAGCAACCAGATAGCGTACTATCATGTCGAGCAAGAAAGTCCTACCTATATATGTCCCAGCATCCACTACAATATACATCCAATGTACAGTAATGGCCTCTAGGGCATACATATAACTAACAGATAAGTCGTGTCGATATGAGGTCTATAACAGTTCGAGAAACTACTGATAACACTTACCAGTAGATCTCAGCAACCCTGGCCAGGAATTTCTAGTTATAGCCAATCGAACACAGCGCAACATCAACTCCCTATACCGGGAGAGACTAATCCCCTCCTATCGCTCATTGCCTCCATGTGATTCAGGACTGTACCCAAAAGCCACCTTTTTGCACGCCCTCTTGGACGTGGTATGATGGAAATCAAAGCACAGTGGGAATCACACAAGACTCTATGACGATCTCGGGTCTATAGACTAACCTGTACCAGTATCACCAGAGAACTGCCATCTGACGTGAGGTATAATACCATCTGGGAGTTCTCGGCGAGTCCGTCCAGTGTACCCAGTCTCTACTGAGCACCCGTACACCATCCTTGGTGTCAAACACCGATGGATATGGGATCATCCATTGCCCATCATATGGGTCAAGATGTGTATACACTAGTCTACTCTGGTGTATCGATGCCCTGTCTTGATACACCCTCGACTAGGAATAGTTATAGGATGTACTCGTCGACTACCCTGGCCCCACTAGTATGATCTCATCATAGTCCCAGTAGTCGAGTACATATCCTAAGGGCTTTATCAACATGTAACATAGAAACAATCAGAGTACACGTTAAGATAAAGAGCAACCAGATAGCATACTATCATGTCGAGCAAGAAAGTCCTCCCTATATATGTCCAAGCATCCACTACAATATACATCATATGTACAGTAATGGCCTCTAGGGCATACATATAACTAACACTTCGTGTGTTGTGTTTTTCCGCGATCAAATTATCATGGTATATATATGTTTGTATTTGCCGTTGGGTGATCGGATACTAAAGCTTGGCGTTTCATCTCTTTGTAGAATGGCGTTTGCTTCCACTCGCAGCAACTCAGGCTCTGTCACATCTGGTGGAGTCAATATGGGCCACTTGCAGTCTTAAATCTCTGTAATCCAGCTCTTCAAGAAATCAATGGGCTTATCTTTGGGTCTATACTCCTATCTCTTACCCTCGGTGCCTCAACGCCGAAGGTGGAAGCTAAGAAGAAAAACGTCTTCCACGGACTGGATCCTCCAACTTCAGCTTTGCCGACGGAATCAGTTCTCAAACAACTGGCACCTGCCAAAGACCAAGGTCGACGCCGGAGGCAAAATATTCAAGCTCTTAAAGGAAATAGGGGGCAGGCTCAACAAAATCTTGAGGCTAATCAAATTCCGGCCATAAGAAACGGTCGACGTCGATATCGGCGTCATACAAAACGAGCCGGGGGCAGTTCTCCATCAGCGTTGACTCCACCTGCTTCAACTCTGATGATGAATGCTGCTATTCCACCTAGGAACAACTTCGAACTGCTGCGAAGGGTCAGATAAAATTCTCCCACCGCTGTATTGAAGAAATCTCTGCAGCCCATGGAAATCCAACGAGATCAGAAACCAGTTCACTCCCTAAAAGAACTTTCCTCATCTATATATAAGGAGTGGAAGCAGGTGAAAGACTCAGTCGTCAACCGTGGCACTTCCCCTAAACGTCAGCCAAATTCTGACAAATCCCCTTTCAAATACAAGGGGACTCATCCCAAGACGGTTCTTGATACAATGGTTCCTCCTAAAGCAGGTTTTCATAAAAAAGAGAGGCCTGATAAAGCCCAAGTGCCTGAGGCAAACTCCAAGGGTCAAAGCTCCAAATGCCTCAAGCCTGGGGGCATAGTAGTTCATACAGTCTACATGGTGAACTCCAAAGATGAAGGTCACACTTATACTAGTCACGGACCGCATACTCGGTCTCTGACAAAAGCTCAGTAGCAACATGAAAAGTTGCGAGAGATGTTTGCTCAAGCGGCGGCACTTGCTAGTCCACCGCCTAAGTCAAACCCTAAAGACACACCTGAAGAAAGGACAGGGTAGGAGTCGGATATTAATTTCCTGAAGCGCGCTCTAAAAAAGAGAGATGAAAAAGCGGCAAAGATGTCCGCTAAAATGAACAAGATGGCTCTTCTGTTCCAGAACATGGCTGGAATGATGGTCCAATCGGAACCACTGGAAGATAAACCGTCGGTAGTCGCTCTTAAAGATAAGGGTGACATTTCAAATCATCTGCAAGCCTCACCAACGAATGAGAAGGAAATGATTCCAAAAGGAAAGCTAGACGCATATATCGCTCAGCAAGTTAAAGCCCACTATACCAGTGAAGCCGCAAATAGGTCAATCAAGACTGGTCGACCATATTCGGCGTGCTACGATCAAGTACATTATCTGAATATATACTTCGAACGTTCCATATGTACAAAGGGATCGGAAATCCTCGCCAGCACATCACGCGATTTAAATCCACGTGCGGCAACACTGGAGGAAATGAGATACCGCTCTTTCGACAATTCGTCAGCAGTCTGGCGGGCACTGCGTTCGAATGGTATGAGGAACTCCTAAATGACTCTGTGAATACTTTCGACGAGATGGAGATGATCTTCTGTCAGAGATTCGCTAGTGTTAATAAATGTACTACCGTAACGATGTTGGTCAATGAAAGGGTTAGACCGAATGAGACCCGGGTTCAATACGTGATCCGATAGTAAAATCTCTGGTCAAAATGCGAGCAACGCATCGACAAGGCTCCAGCCATGGGAATGTTCATAGCCACCATTGACTCAAATTCAAAGGTGTTCCCATATATGGCCCTCTTCAAGCCGACGACCTTCCAAGATCTCATAGATAAAATGGCTCAATTGGATCAGATGGGTCAAGACCCTTCCTCTTCCGATGAAGACATATGAAAAGCAAAAGCAAGGTGGCGTTTTTCGCCAACGCTCAACAAAGAATGAGCGTCTCTAAAGCAACTTGTCACCAAAATAGCGACATCACGGGTTCTACCCTATGAAAGATTGGGACACGGATACTCGCTCCCCTGGGATATATGCAAGGGGCATATTGCTCACTGGAGGAATAATCTCTACGCCATATATCCCTTTCTTCAAAAAACAGAAAGGATATTAAGGGACCTATAATCAAGTGGAATATCTCGCTTGAACCAAAAAACCATGGAAGGGGTTTGGAATTCATGTCCCACTCTAAATCAGAAGATGAGGGGAAATACCCCCAAGTCAAGTTCATTCTTCCAATAAAGAAGAAGACTCGGCAAATCGAATGACGTGATATCTTCTTCTTTTGTATATGAAGAAGATACTCTATCAGTATCAGAAAGCGATATTGATGAGCAGGGGGCATGTGTCGTGTAAAATGCCTGGTATTTCCCAGAAAGAACCAGATTGGTGCGATGGTAAAATAAATAATCTAAGGGGGTGAAGATAGCCTAAGGCGTGAAGTGTCAATGCATACAAAAGACATGCAGCAATGCCTCGGCAATCAAGCGTTGGAAGGAATGAGTTATGGAACTCCCCGACCAAATGATAAATAATGGACCGAAATATCCCTAAACTAGCGTGTCACCCCAAACATGGTAATATTGGACCGAGATGTCCCCAAACTAGCATTTCGTCCTGAACGTGAGAATGATGGACTGGAACGTCCCTAAACTAGCGCATCGCCCCAAATACAGCGATGATGGACAGAAATGTCCTTAAACTAGTGCGGCGTCCCAGATACGGCGATATACTCCTTGAGATCTATATTGCAATTGAAGTCCCAACGACGAAAATTGCAACTCAAGTCTCATCGGCTACACAGCTACTCCAGCAATGAAGCTACCCCCAAGTCCCACTGGAAAATAGATGGGTTATCTGCGGCGAAGCTACTTTTGAGAGTTTCATCGTTCGCAAAAAAAAACAGTATGTCCACAAGCGAAATGGGCACAGATGAAAACCCGAAAGGGTGACGTGAGTAAAAGTAGCAGGACTGCCAGCGAGTTTGTGAAATCCCAAAAGAGCGCGAACTCGTTAAAAAAATGCACCTGCAAAGTCCTCATGACTTTGTAAGGAGAAAGCACCTGCGTGAGATCCTCTTGACTTATAAGAAGAAAATACTCTTGTAAGATCCATACGACTCACAAAAGAAAATATCACTTAGGAATCCCCACGATTCCTAAGTATAAAACACATATACTAGATCCTCACGACTTGTAAGGAGAAATAGCTTTATGAGACTCTTACAGCTTTGATCAGTCGAAAATATTGCATTCCTAACACATCAATTTCCCTATTCTTTGCAATCATCTAAAGGTGTTTGGTATAAATATAGCATATATTAGCAATTCGTCTGCGAAATATCAAATAACATGTGTTATACATTATGACCGGTATTATGAGGGAAATTGTGTGTTTATTATTACATGCATGATCTTTGTATATCAAAAACTTGACTCGAGATTGTGTGTAGGAAATTCTCCAGATAAAAGAGCCGGAACTGCTAAAAGTGCTGATAAAACGCATCAGGTCCAAGACTTATGATCTGGCAGTAAACAAGAAAATATAAAAATATTCCAGACATCAGGAAAGTGCTATAAAGCCAACACAAATCAGCACTGGAAATTTAATGCAGTAACTCCATCAAACGGCCGCGGATCCGCGGCCGAGTCAGGCCGATCCGCCGCGGATCCACGGCCGGGTCAACTCGTCGGCGGTTGGTATTTGTTTCAGAGGCTTCCTTTCAACTGCAAAACTTCTTCAAGACGCTTCAGTTCCTCGAATTCTCCAGAAACTTCCCTCCAACAGCAAGTCTTCTATTGTAAGCTAGCTAACTACCTTAATCTAGAAACTTTTCATAACAACCAAGCTTCTAAGGGAAGATAGACCTAGCTTCTAGGGGAAGCTAAAGGGAAAACTATAAAAGGGCATCTAGGGCTTCATTGAAAAGGTTGTTCATGAATTGAATTGTCACAGCCCGAAATTGACACGTGACGGCCCTAATACTACGCAACGCCTACAGACGTAACACAGTAAAAGAAAGCCAAAACCCAGAAATCTAAACCATTAAAAAGACAAGAAAAGATAATAGAAGTTTTGAAACATTTGAAATCACAACCCAAATTCTTTAAAAGCCTAACTTATTTCCTTTAAAATTTTGGCAGCACCTCCTTTATATAAACTAGCCCCAAAAATGGGTACAAAATAAATATAAATAAAGAATCCCCAAACGGGAGCAAATACACGCCCAAAGGCGGAAAACAACCACCACAACAAATATACGACGCCGTAGCGAAGAAATAAAAGACGATAGAAAGAAAGCTGTATAAAAGACAAACAAGTCATAAATAATATACAATATCGTCCTCACCAAGTCTCTAAGTCAACATGAAAATATAGTAGATGGAGAGTATAAGGATACAACGAATATACAATACAATAATACGGATAACCACAAGAACCCACCTAAGCAAAACTGCACAATATGAGCTGAAGCGGTATCCGTAGCAAAAGATGATCGGATAGATGAATAGCCAGCCTCGACTACTCTGGGGAACACCCTGCAAAACAACTGTGGCACAACGGGGGTGAGTTGCCAACTCGTGAATAGTAAATAACATATGCAAGTAATCACAAGTATGCACGTACAACGTGAATCTAACATATGCAATTAATAGCAATAACATGTCATATGAATGCAGTAATCATGAAAAGTACACTAGCAGGTACAACTAATACATGAAGCAATAATAATATGACAATCAGTATGCAATAATCATGCAATAATGATATGAAAATGTGTAAATGCAACAATCATGGAAGGTACACTAACAGGTACTACTAATACTTGAAACAGTGCATATAAATAAAGGTGGAGTATGGAATGAAATATGTCATTTCCACGGAATCCTGATATCGTGGTAGGATCACAATCCATCAAGACAATCCAAATTCCAATTCCTCAAATCAACCCCCAAATTGGCTGTCATATCAAATAAGTCCCACAAATCTTGAATGCACACTTTTGAATAAATCTCTTATATCCTGAATGTACAAATCAGCAATCTCATATATATCCTGTATCTAATCTCAAATAAATCACCTATATCCCAAATCTAATCTCAAGTAAAAGTCTAACACCCTAAATATATTTGCATGAATTAATATGATGATGTATATAATTTAATGTCAATACACATATATTAGCGTCCTATTCCACTAATATTGGTGTAAGGGCATATATAATAGCGGCCTAATCCCCTGTTACATATACAAAGGAGTAAAAGAAATATCATGAAACCAATGTATCAAGCATCGACACAGAAATGCTGATCTGTCAGGTGCTGTCACCAAGACTGGCACCCTGATAGGTACGTATCATACGCTATACCGAAAGCACGAGTGCCTAGCTCTGACCCTCGCCTTTCGACGTATCCATACGCACATGACTCTCGTCGGTATCCCCATGATAACCGCCGAGTCATAGGTAATGTCACCGGATGGTATGGTTCCCTTGCCGGGCTCATCGGCGTGGTATATCGACATCCCTTTCTTGCCCCGGGGTACCTCCGGGCCCCACCATGTACCCTCATACGGCCTCGACGTCTCCTCGTAGGGGTATATATATATAGTAGAACCGATAAAACTCATGGTGGATGCTGAAATATCAAATCAAGGGAAACAGGGTTTTTCAAATAATACATAATTTCATGAACTCCCACGGTCCCCAAATCCAGAAAACATCATGAAAAATCCATATAATAATGCGAAAATCCATGAATATGATATATGCAACATAAGCTGAGATGTAAGCATATAAAGGAAAAGCCGCTAATTAGCTGCAACAAGTTAATATAAAATATCATGCGGTTCCTATTTTATCGGATTCTAAATAACATCAAGTGGAGGTAAATATGTAGCTATAACTGATATATGTATAAACACAAAGGTATAGCAAGATATATGTATCTACCATAAGTAATGATGTAGTAAACCCCCTGGGTATAAGTGAAATATGTGTGCAAGGTATACCTGTAGCTATATCGTAAAGTGTGTATGCACCTATCACTAATGGCACAATACCCTATAGGTATACATGTATCTAGCATATATGTATATGAAGGCATATGTGTAAGCATGTAGATATACATGTATGATATATGTCATATGCGATAAGAAATATGAATCAATGTCACAATGTCCCTAACCAAGCAATATCATGTCTATAAGTGGTTTGTGTGTGACATGGCAATTATTGACGGTGTGTGTAGCATACAATCAGTGCTCGTGCAACATGAATCGTCAATAATATGTGCAGTGTCCTAAGGCTACTAGTCCAAGCACAACAACATCTAAGTAATAGGGTAAATGCGTAATTCTAAATATGACATAGAATATGCGACAAGTTAAGTCATTTCTAGCCCAGACGCATAACACCATGCGGGCGATTCCCCTGTAGATGTTAAATCTACTCACCAACGCCCCAAGCTAGATGAATCCTACCACCTGTTTTCCCTTTATAGCAGTGTCTGTAGAACCCGCCTGCGAACCTGCAACATTAAAACTACAAAGAAAATATATATTAATAATAAACCTAAAATACTAACAATCTACACGGACCAACACGACACACCTACGTACTCTAAAGGGTTCGTATTGTAGCTAACGCGTATAGCGACACTACGAAACCAACTCAGCGCAACAGCAACACGTAACACGCATCGTATCGGATAACGTATCGCACGAAACGAAACACTAGAAATATGAAAAGTGATCCCAGATTTTTCTGTGCTAACAATTTGTAAAAATTGCAAGTACCATGAGACTACCAATCACCCCAGAGACCCTTACACCAAAAACCAACACCCAGGTCCCAACTCTGGCCGCAAATTGCGGCCAGATCCAATAAATCTGCGGCCTGAACAAGGAGGAATTGGCTCGTATTTTGAGGGTAGGTTCTAGGTCTCTATACTAGGTTACTGTCAAGTCAATTTTTGCAACAAATACCAGGTTTAACAGCAGATCATCCGAGACCCCAAATTGACACTAAAAATACGATATTTATCCGAAACGATACAATACGCGATAAAAACAGCAACTTTAAAGCTAAGCTACACAAAACTAACTTAAAGAACAGAAAAAGAAACATTACCTAATCAAAAGAATACAAAGATCCAAGCTTTGTATGATCCAAGGCATCCATGAGGCAAGATCCAAGAAAAGGTGTGATTTTTTTGATGAAATTGTGAATTTGTGATGGATTTGGTGTGGGAAATGAAAGTGTGTTCAGTTTAGAATGAGGGAGATAGAGAAATGAGAAAGAGATAGAGAAAAAGAGAGAGGGTGTGAGGAAATGAGAGAGGGAGGTGAGTGTAGGGTGAGAGATGAGGGTGAGTGTATCAAAGCCATTAATGCTAACCATGCCTCACATTAAATGCCCCATACCTCATTCCAAAAGAATATCTCTCTCTCTCACTCACAAAAGATGAAGGATTAAAGAAAAAGGGTGGATTTAAGCAAAGGGTTTAGAATTAAGGTTAAGTGTCATGGTTGCTAAAACTAGATTAGCACAAACAAAACTCACATTTACGTGCACACGTGCGTGCATGCTTATAACAAATAATAATAAATTATTAATTACATGTTATAAAAGTGAGGAACCCGAAATAGTAAACTTTTTTACAGTAAACCCGCATTAACGTCTAAACGAACACTAACCAAAATCTAAGGCGTTACAATCTCCCCCCTTAAAAAAAATTCGTCCCCGAATTTAAAATTCTTACTAAGCGTACCTTCAAAGAGAAAATTACAAACTCTTAAATCTCGCTTGCAGCCTCCCAAGTGATCACCTCACTATACGGCTACGTCCAAGAAAACCCTTCGCAGATGTCAAAACCCTTGACCGAAGTTTCTCCGCCTTCCAAGCCATTAACACAATTGGCTGCTGGTGAACGAAAGATCACATCCAAGCTCAATGGTCTGGTGCTGAATCATGCGAGAAAGGTCCTGAAGGTTATTGCAAAGTATCGACATAAGGAATACGGGGTGAATACTCAATAATCTGGGCGGAAGTGCCAAATTAATGGCAACGAAACTAACTCGCTTATAGGATCTCAAAAGGACCTACAATCCTGGGATAAGTTTCCCAAAACTCAACACGTCATTTAACGGAAAAGTTCGTAGGAATACATGATCTGCCACTGCGAACTCAAGTTTACGACCAACACGGTCGGCATAAGACCTCTGTCCGCAATGGACAATTCTCATCTTGACCTAAAACAACTGGATCATCTCCGAAGTCTCTAGACTAGCTGGGGTCCAAAAATCCTACTTATGCAGAGTCAGAAAAATAGACTGGTGATCGACACGTCCTAACCCCTGAACCTAAAGGTTGCCAATTGGAATGACTCCTGATAACAGCTATCGAAGAAGTATCCTAACGATGGCAAGTGACGATCCCAACTGCCGAAAACAATTAATACGTATGCACAAACTTAATAAAGAACAACTGAGAAAGCTGAGTATAACCGGACGACAAGCATCCGAATGGAGTCACACCCTGACTAAACCTGGGTAGACACCATAACGAAATTCGTGGAAATCTGCTCCCATTCCCACTTCGGAACGGTTAAAGGTTGCAACTCCTGCCGGTCTCAGATGCTCAACCAAAACACACAACAAGAAAAATACCTTGAAATGAAATCCGAAACTTCTCTTTACATCCCTGCCCACCCGTAACTATCTCATAAGTCACGTCAAATGTTGGTGGAACTTGAATGAGTACAGAGAGTTGACTGATGTGCCTGCTCTAGGATTTTATGTCTCTACCCAATAGTATCAGGTACACAAATGCGTCCCTAACTTAGCACACCCTTGTCACAAATCAAGGACTCCGAATCATTACCCAGCCGAGTAGGCTCAAGTATCGCTGACGAACGAGCCTCGGTGGGCAGTGTTTCGCGAAAGCGATTAAAGAAAAGTGATCGGGCGCGGACATGAGCAAGCTGTCCCCTAAGTAGAGACGAACTTAAGCTGTACTCAAGGATCGCATAAGAACTGTAAATCTGCAGAAGACTATCACAACAATCAAAATCCGCTGCAGGAAGATGTACATTAAACTCTGGCGGTCCGTGAAAATCTGACACAACTCTCGAACAGGTAGTGTCTCCAAATCTCCAACGCAAGACCACCGCGGCCATCTCCAGATCATGAGTGGAATATCCTCTTAGTACTTCCTCCAAATATAGGGAAGCAAAAGCGATAACTCCATAGTGTCACCTAAGTACACACTCGAGCCCCACTCAAGAAACATTACAGTTAAACAACAAAGTTGCCCGAACCAGAAAGCAAAGAAAGAACTGATGCAGTTGTTAACCGAATCTTCAACTGCCGAAATGTCCGTACATATGCCTCAGTCCAAAGAAAAGAAACCTCCTTTCCGGTCATTCCAGTCAACGGTGCAGCACTACACTAGCAATCCTGCACGAAACGGCGGTAAAAACCTGCTAAGCCCAAAAATCTGCGGACCTCCGTCCTGCACACAAGTCTGGGCATAAGCTGTACGGTCTCGATCTTTCTCGGAACCATACAAAAATTGTCTCCCGTAAATACATGACCTAGGAGTCAACACAAACAAGTCTGAAGGAACACTTTGAGAATCTAGCAAACCGCCGGGGCTCTTCCAATGTTTGCAAAATAAATCCTCAAGTGCTACTCCTGTCCCTCATGACATATTAAATAGACCAGAATGTCGTCAATAACACAACAAAAACTGGTCGAGGAACGGCCTGAAGAAATCTGGTTCATCATATCTACGAATGCTATTAGGGTATTGGTGAGTCTAATGACACCACCAAAACACACAAAGCCCGTAGCATGCACAAGGCAGTTTTCGGAATGTCATCACTCTGAACCCGCAACAATGATGACCCGATCCCAAACAAACTTAGAAAATGTCTCGCACTCTGGAGCTGATCGAAGAAATCGTCAATGCGAGGTAAAGGATACCTATCCGCACCGTAAGCCGGTTCAATTAACGATCCATCAATATACAACCCCAATCTGTCATCTTTCTTCTTGACGAACAGAAATAGGAGCTTCCCAAAGAGAAACACTCAGACGCACAATCCCCCCAACAAACAACTCTGTAGTTGATCCTTAAGCTCCCTAAGCTTCGCCGGCTCATCTGGAACAACATCGGAAAACTCTCGCACGAAAGAAAACCGGTCCAACAAACCAACTTTAGCTACGGTATCACGAATGAACGCCAAGAATCCACGACATCTCCTCAAAAGCTGACTAGCAAAAGGGCTAAATTCAAGATGTGAGAGGCGGCACAACTATCCACCTGCATAACAAGAACTGACTCGCCGGGGAAAACAAAACCTGACTGTTTCCTCACAGTAGTCCACAGACGCCTAGCACGTAGCTAACCAGTCCGTGCCCAGGAGAACGCCAAATCCAACATCTCTAGAAGGATCAAAATGACGGACGAATCTCTATCTCCTATCCGATTACACACGACCGAAATACGTGTCGCGCAACAAAAGAATCGCTGACAGAAGTTAACACAACAAACGACTGATCTACCTAACACGACTCTCGTCCCAACCACGGCACAAGTGTGAAAAACAAACAAATACATCAAAAGAATATACGAATTAAGGATACCTGAAAACTCTGTATTGGACGCGCGCGCGTCCCAATGAGTAGAAGCAAACTCTCGTGTCTGCCCTCTACCCGGAACAGGCTGAACTCCTCCTCTGCTAGACTGACCCCTTTGAGCGAACCCTCCGCGTCCATGACGTCTCAGAATATGACCCTGACATGGTGCTAAGGAACAATGTCTGACGAAGTGTTGAAGGGTTCCGCATCGAAAATATCCACGCGCTGACTGCTGACCCTCCTGGGTATGAGAGCTGAACGACTGTCCTCGTCCTAAGCCTCTGCTACTCCCACGACGGTCACGAAATCTATCTCGACGACTAAGCCTCTGTCTCAGGGCTGGTACACCGGTACGAGTCCTCCACTGTCCCGGAACTCTCAGAGTCTCTGGAATACGTGCCTCGTCAACTGGGGCTGCATCCACTGGTGCTATGTAGGTGACGGACTGCTGCATTCTTATCGCAAGGAACAACTGGGTAACAGGGATGACAACCTCCTGTCGCTGCGCTCGAATGATCTCAACCAATGAACTCATCGTCTGGCGGAAGTCCTGCACTCTGCCACAAGCCTAGCGAGCTGATCTGTCGAAGGCGGATCCGTCTACACCTGTGCAACTAGCATGCCATCCTTGTCAGTGCTCGTTTCACCCGAACCAACTTTGACCTCGGCCCTCGCTGCATCACTCTGAGTCCCCATAGTCATCGGCGGCAAGGCTATAAATGGAAATATGATTCGATATGAACACGGAAATCGAATCACAAGGATATGAATCAACAAGGAAGGAATTTCAAGCAATTATTACTTAGGTCACTTTAGGCGGAGTACCGCATCGTGAGTATGCTGCAGACATACACATACTACGTTACTCTGCTTAAGCTACCTACTCCATCATACCAAGGTCATCCTACACTCCGAGAGTTAAAAACCTAGCGCTCTGATACCAACTTTGTCACGACACGAAATTAGCACGTGACGGCCCTAATACTACGCAACGCCTACAGACGTAACGCAGTAAAAGAAAGCCAAAACCCAGAAATCTAAACCATTAAAAAGACAAGAAAAGAAAATAGAAGTTTTGAAATATTTGAAATCACAACCTAAATTCTTTAAAAGCCCAACTTATTTCCTTTAAAATTTTGACAGCACCTCCTTTGTAAAAACTAGCCCTAAAAATGGGTACAACATAAATATAAATAAAGCATCCCCAAACGGGAGCAAATACCCGCCCAAAGGAGGAAAACAACCACCACAACAAATATACGACGCCGTAGCGAAGAAATAAAAGACGATACAAAGAAAGCTGTATAAAAGACAAACAAGTCACAAATAATATACAATATCGCCCTCACCAAGTCTCTAAGTCAACATGAAAATATAGTAGATGGAGAGTATAAGGATACAACGAATATACAATACAACAATACGGATAACCACAAGAACCCACCTAAGCAAAACTGCACAATATGAGCTAAAGCGGTATCCGTAGCAAAAGATGATCGGATAGATGAATAGCCAGCCTCGACTACTCTGGGGAACACCCTGCAAAACAACTGTGGCACAACGGGGGTGAGTTGCCAACTCGTGAATAGTAAATAACATATGCAGGTAATCGCAAGTATGCACGTACAGCGTGAATCTAACATATGCAATTAATAGCAATAACAGATCATATGAATGCAATAATCATGAAAAGTACACTAGCAGGTACAACTAATACATGAAGCAATAATAATATGACAATCAGTATGCAATAATCATGCAATAATGATATGAAAATGTGTAAATGCAACAATCGTGGAAGGTACACTAACATGTACTACTAATACTTGAAACAGTGCATATAAATAAAGGTGGAGTATGGAATGAAATATGTCATTTCCACGGAATCCTGATATCGTGGTAGGATCACAATCCATCAAGACAATCCAAATTCCAATTCCTCAAATCAGCCCCCAAATTGGCTGTCATATCAAATAAGTCCCACAAATCCTGAATGTACACTTTTGAATAAATCTCCTATATTCTGAATGTACAAATCAGCAATCTCATATATATCCTGTATCAAATCTTAAATAAATCACATATATCCCAAATCTAATCTCAAGTAAAAGTCTAACACCCAAAATATATTTGCATGAATTAATATGATGATGCATATAATTTAATATCAATACACATATATTAGCATCCCATTCCACTAATATTAGTGTAAGGGCATATATAACAGCGGCCTAATCCTCTGTTATATATACAAAGGAGTAAAAGAAATATCATGAAACCAATGTGCCAAGCATCGACACAGAAATGCTGATCTATCAGGTGCTGTCACCAAGACTGGCACCCTGATAGGTACGTATCATACGCTATACCGAAAGCACGAGTGCCTAGCACTGACCCTCGCCTTTCGACGTATCCATACGCACATGACTCCAGTCGGTATCCCCATGATAACCGCCGAGTCATAGGTAATATCACCAGATGGTATGGTTCCCCTGCCGGGCTCATCGGCGTGGTACATCGACATCCCTTTCTTGCCCCGGGGTACCTCAGAGCCCCACCATATACCCTCATACGGCCTCGACGCCTCCTCGTAGGGGTATATATATATCAGAACCGATAAAACTCATGGTGGATGCTGAAATATCATATCAAGGGAAAACGAGTTTTTCAAATAATGCATAATTTCATGAACTCCCACGGTCTCTAAATCCAGAAAATATCATGAAAAATCCATATAACAATACGAAAATCCATGAATATGATATATGCAACATAAGCTGAAATGTAATCATATAAAGGAAAAGCCGCTAATTAACTGCAAAAAGTTAATATAAAATATCATGCGGTTCCTATTTTATCGGATTCTAGATAACACCAAGTGGAGGTAAATATGTAGCTATAACTGATATATGTATACACACAAAGGTATAGCAAGATATATGTATCTACCTATAAGTAATGATATAGTATACCCCCAGGGTATAAGTGAAATATGTGTGCAAGGTATACCTGTAGCTATGTCGTAAAGTGTGTATGCACCTATCACTAATGGCACAATACCCTATAAGTATACAGGTATCTAGCATATAAGTATATGAAGGCATATGTGTAAGCATGTAGATATACAGGTATGATATATGTCATATGCGATAAGAAATATGAATCAATGTCACAATGTCCTTAACCAAGCAATATCATGTCTATAAGTGGTTTGTGTGTGACATGGCAATTATTGACGGTGTGTGTAGCATACAATCAGTGCTCGTGCAACATGAATCGTTAATAATATGTGCAGTGTCCTAAGGCTATTAGTCCAAGCACAACAACATCTAAGTAATAGGGTAAATGCGCAATTTTAAATATGACATAGAATATGCGACAAGTTAAGTCATTTCTATCCCAGACGCATAACGCCATGCGGGCGATTCCCCTGTAGATATTAAATCTACTCACCAACGCCCTAAGCTAGGTGAATCCTACCACCTGTTTTCCCTTTGTAGCAGTGTCCGTAGTCCCCGCCTGTGAACTTGCAACATTAAAATTACAAAGCAAATATATATTAATAATAAACCTAAAATACTAACAATCTACACGGACCACACGACACACCTACGTACTCTAAAGGATTCGTATTGTAGCTAATGCGTATAGCGACACTATGAAACCAACTTAGCGCAACAGCAACACGTAACACGCATCGTATCGGATAACGTATCGCACGAAACGAAACACTAGAAATATGCAAAGTGATCCCAGATTTTTCTGTGCTAACAATTTATAAAAATTGCAAGTACCATGAGACTACCAATCACACCAGAGACCCCTACACCAAAAACCAACATCCAGGTCCCAACTTTGGCCGCAAATTGCGGCCAGATCCAATAAATCTGTGGCCTGAACAAGGAGGAATTGGCTCGTATTTTGAGAGTAGGTTCTAGGTCTCTATACTAGGTTACTGTCAAGTCAATTTTTGCAACAAATACCAGGTTTAACAGCAGATCATCCGAGACCCCAAATCGACACTGAAAATACGATATTTATCCGAAACGATACGATACGCGATAAGAACAGCAACTTTAAAGCTAAGCTACACAAAACTAACTTAAAGAAAAGAAAAGAAACATTACCTAATCAAAAGAACACAAAGATCCAAGCTTTGTATGATCCAAGGCATCTATGAAGCAAAATCCAAGAAAAGGTGTGATTTTTGTGATGAAATTATGAATTTGTGATGGATTTGGTGTGGGAAATGAAAGAGTGTTCAGTTTAGAATGAGGGAGATAGAGAAATGAGAAAGAGATAGAGAAAAAGAGAGAGGGTGTGAGGAAATGAGAGAGGGAGGTGAGTGTAGGGTGAGAGATGAGGGTGAGTGTATCAAAGGCATTAATGCTAACCATGCCTCACATTAAATGCACCATACCTCATTCCAAAAGAATATCTCTCTCTCTCACTCACAAAAGATGAAGGATTAAAGAAAAAGGGTGGATTTAAGAAAAGGGTTTAAAATTAAGGTTAAGTGTCATGTTTGCTAAAACTAGATTAGCACAAACAAAACTCACATTTACGTGCACACATGCGTGCATGCTTATAACAAATAATAATAAATTATTAATTAAATGTTATAAAATGTGAGGAACCCGAATTGGTAAACTTTTTTACATTAAACCCGCATTAACGTCCAAACGTATACTAACCGTAATCTAAGGCGTTACATGAGTTGTTAAACATTGAGCAAAATTTCCGCAAGTTGAGTGACACAACTTGTGATTCAAAACTTTAATCCAATCCAAATCCAAAGCCAAATCAAGATTCATCGAGAAGCGAATCAAGCAAGCAAATGAAGGTCCTTTGAAGCAACGCCGACCTTCATCCGAGCAGATCTACAACGATCCGCGGCTCAAGAAGATCGATGCGAAGCTAATTTCGGCGGATCTAGTTACCTCCTCAAATCTTGTAACCTCGAATTGAGTGAATGTGTACCTAATCGTCGTTAATAAAGGTGAATATTGTAAATCTTGCTTTTCTTTACATTCTTGCATTATGAAAAGTTACCGATTCTTGATTCTTTCCTTTTTCATGACGTGTGAGTGAAATCTCCGCTTGTAGCGGAATCGAGAGAATAGGTAGATGATGATGATTAAATTCTTGAACGATTCTTAAGTCTTATGAGTTTTGTAAACTTTAGGAAATTGAATCATCGAAGACCTAATTTGAGTGAGATCGCTTTCTTGAATGTTTTCGTTCTAAATTAGAGATCAACGATCGGTGATTTAATTTGCTAGAGGCTAGAATTTGAATGATAATTAATGAAAGGACAAGGGATGATGATGGAGAAACCCCAGTTTCTTCAATAGATCCCTAAATCTCATTGATCGTCATCGATCTAGCAACAAATCTTCAATATATAAGAATTAGTAATCATTAGTATATATCATCACTATCAATTGGATCGATTCCTACGAGCTATTTTACAAATCTTGATAATTCAATCGATTTGGACAATTTCTTGATCTTTATTAATTCTTGATTTTAGATCTATTTCTTTATGATTCTTGAAACTAAAATCTCATGAATATTGAATCATTTTCTTTTATCTTTTCTTTTCAACTCAAAAAAAACGATTTTGAACAAATCACACTTTCTCAGTGGACGATCCTCTCTCGCTAACGAAACTATAATAGACACCGTTATTGATTGCGGTATAAATTTCTTTGGTTGTGAAACATTTCCAAATACACACGAAGATTTTGATCAATCAAATAGTGCCTTTGCTGGGGATAGTGTGCTAATTTGTTCGTTTTTTGTAATTTGAGTTGGAAAATTTATTATTCCATCAGAATTTTTAGATCAAAATTCGCAACAAGCGCTTAACGATTTGTTGTGATTTGTTGCAAGGAGATCTAGAATCTGTGGAGCGAGAAGAAAAATTTTCAGAGCATCTCAGGGAGCTCAGTGAGGCAACAGAAGCATCTGTACCAATTTTTGTGCAGGGATCTCTTCATAAGACCGCGCATCCGCGGTGGTTAGGGCCATATTGCGGCGGTTCCGTGGTATTTTAGAGGTTTCAGTGCACCAAATTTTCTAGGTGAATCTCTGTCTTTCTTATCTCCTCCCTGCTCTTCTCCATTAACCAATTTCTGCAGGATTCTTTGCAAAAATTCGCAGCGCCGCAAAAAGAAAAATTGTTGTTTGATCTTGGTTGTTTGTATTTTTAATACGGAAATTAAGGGGCAAAGACCAACTTCAGATTAGGTAAGGAGTTCATTACCCTTTCTAAGCCCCAAAAATCACAAACTTGCATCCGCATCACTCTCATTAACAAAAAAATATATAGACAAGACTCTAAGGACCAGACCGTCGCGCTCATTTAGGACAGAAGGAGGTCGTAGGTAATCTATTGCTTATCCGCGTTTCTTTTGTGGTGTCTAAGGCAAGTGTGTCTAAGGCAAGTGGTTACTTAATTAGGCCCACTACTTACGTAGTGGAGAACCTCCCACTTACCTGGCACTTACCTGGCCACAGAAGGGGCAAAGAGGCAGTAGAGCATCTATGTTGCGACTTGTCTTCTGGAAGTCTAGGAGCGGTCTAGAGACTTGACCTAGGTGACCACTAGATTTAGGGTTGCTTGTGCATTGTTTGTGTGAATTTTTCAAAAAAAAATCCGTTTTTTTCAAAGCAAACACCAATCCACATTTTCTTTAATTATCACAATGCTGCCACTTATGCTAAACCATTTAGTGCATGCTAGGCTGGACATGGGATTCTAGTGCCCGTCTTGTCCGCGTTTCTCCTATCGACTCTGAAGTCGGTATTTCTACGTCTATTTTTTCTTCACCCACCACCACACCCACTTCGATGGACGGTTCTCCATCGAATTTCTTTAACACTACTTTGCCACCGCCCACAGGTGCGCAGAATCTGCCCCGCATCTCTCTCCAAGAGAGATGTTACCCTATGCGAGGTCCTCTTTCGACCTGTCTCACCATTCCACCAGCCAATGGGGATAACTTTGAAATCAAACTACAATACATTAATCTTTTACCAAAATATCACGGTCTCGAGTCTGAAGACGCATATGTCTTTATTACCAAATTTGAAAATGTATGCGCTATGATAGGTACTTCACAGCTTTCTTTGGATGCTATGAGATTACGTCTTCTCCCATTCACTCTGTGTGATATAGTCGAGAAGTGGCTTTACAACACAGCCGCATATTCTATTTCGAACTGGGGAGAATTCGTAACAGCTTTCCTAAAAAAATTCTACCCTAATCATAAGCTCGATTCCGTAGCAAAATAAATCAATTTACCCAGCTTCCCAATGAACCATTCTCGAAGTGTTTTGAACGCTTCAAGGATTTGTTAGTTCAATGTCCTCATCACGGAATTCCTAGATGGGATCTGTACAGAATCATATATGAGGGCATTAATCCTACAACAAAACAGACCCTTGAATCAATACGAAAAGGCACCTTCATGAATAAAGATGATGGTGAAGCCTGGAGATTTTTAGAAGATTTCGCTGAAAGAACTTTACAGTGGGAGAGTGTAAACCGGTCATCGTTTAGGGGTGGCATTCACCAGCTTGATGTTTCCATAGGAGTTAGAGTTGAAATGACAGTAATGCAAAAGAAACTTGAAGTTATGGAGCATAAATTTTTAGCAGCCTCTCTAAATCAGATGTCACTTTCCAAAACTGTCTGTGGATGCTGTTCTGATCCATCTTATCTTATGGAAGAATGTCCTTTAAATTCTCCGTTTTAAGGTCAAGAGCATACCAATGCTTCTTTCCAATCAAGACCTAGAAACGATCCATATTCTTCCACTTATAATCAGGATTGGAGGAATCACCCTAACTTTGCTTGGAACCAATCACAAACTCAAAACACGGTTCCAAATCAAAACAATTTCCAAAGGGGTTCTCCACCACAACAGCAACCACTTCAAATAAGTCAGCACCCCTACCAATCACAAAACTTTCAAAATCCGGTCAACACACCTGCACCGTATAATCCTTTGCAGTTGACCGGTACTGATAACTCCTCTTCACTTGAACGGACTTTTGAAATGTTTATGAAACAGTCCATTCAAATGTCGGCTGAATTTAAGTTTTCCCTCGATAAGATCCAGAAAAATTCTGACTCTCAAAGTGAGAGTATTAAATCGATGGAAGCACAAATTGCACAATTAAAAGCCGAGATGAGTGCTAGAGAGAAAGGGAAACTTCCGTCTCAACCCCTACCGAATCCTGGACATTCACAACACTATAATGTGAATGCAATTACAACGTTGAGATCTGGAAGAGTGTTGAATAATCAAGTTGGAGAAGAGATTGATAATCATGAAGAATTAATCAATAACACCCCGGCTTCCACTTCCACTTTTCCTTCCACATCCACTTCTACTTCTAATCCTACTTTATTTACCCCACCATTTTCTTGCGAGCCTATTCTTCATTTTCCTCAAGGCTCGAACCCTCAGCATATCTCTTCTAGTCCACCAAAGATGATCCCCACTCCTATTCTGGGATCAGTTCCACACACACCACCCTCTCCAATGATGAACCCATCTATTATTGCTAAAGCTCCTTATCCGAATCGGTTAAGGGGTAACAAATCGAGTCCACATATGGAGAAGATTATGGAAATGTTCAAACATGTTAACATCAACATCCTTTTCCTAGATGCTATTCAATAAGTCCCCACTTATGCGAAAATTCATAAAGACTTGTGCACTAGGAAGAGGAAGACTCAAGTGCCCAAAAAGGTCTTCATGACTAATAATGTTAGCACCGCTTTTACCCCACAGTTACCAAAGAAACGTAAGGACCCTGGATGTCCTACGATCTCGATTTCTATTGGGTGTAAAAGCATTAACCGTGCTCTACTTGACCTTGGCGCAAGTGTTAACCTGCTTCCATATTCGGTTTACGAGCAGTTAGGGATTGGAGAGTTGAAACCAGCTCATTGCACTCTCCAAATGGCAGACCGTTCAATCACCAAATCTAGGGGTGAACTGGAGGATGTGTTGATAAAAGTCGGGGAATTTATATTCTCTGTAGACTTTATTGTTCTCGATACACAACCTGTAGCAAACCCACCAAACCAAATTCCGGTGATTTTGGGTCAACCATTCCTTACCACTTCCAATGCTGTCATTAATTGTCGAAACGGTTCAATGAACCTATCTTTTGGAAAAATGACAATTGAACTGAACATCTATAAAATTGGAAGTCAGCCGTCTAAACCCTCTGCTCACATACTTGATGTCTGTTCTGTCCACGAGATTGCACCCGAAAGCTGCGAAGTTGATGAACTTTGTTTTGAAGATCTCTATGACATTAGCACATCAATGTTTGATCTTGCACATCTTAGTGAGGACAGGTTTCCCACTCCTGAGTCTGACACTCTTGACTCTTCATGTTCCGAGTCTGTATCTTTTGTAGGCTATGAGCTTCTTTATGACTCTGAATATCATTCACTGACCCCACCTTCTATAGTTTCTCCGCCAGTATTAGATCTCAAACTTTTACTTTCTTATCTTAAATATGCATATTTAGGTGAGAATGAGTCTTTACCAGTGATCATATCTGCTTCTCCAGCCTCAGAGCAAGAGAATGCGCTTTTGACGGTATTGAGATCTAATAGGCAGGCGTTTGGTTGGACTATGGCTGACATTAAAGGGATTAGTCCCTTGGTTGTGGAACATCATATACATCTGATGGATGAAGCCAAGCCAACCCGAGAACCACAGAGATGGTTGAACCCCGTCATGAAGGATGCGGTGAAGAAAGAAATCGTCAAATGCCTTGACAGTGGTATCATTACCCAATCTCCGATAGCCAATGGGTAAGTCCAATACATGTCGTCCCTAAGAAATCTGGCATCACGGTCATAACAATTGAGGCAGATGAGTTAATCCAGACACACGCTCAAACTGGGTAGCGTGTATGTATTGATTATAGAAAACTCAATGCCGCAACGAAGAAAAACCACTTTCTTCTACCTTTCACTGACCAGATGTTAGAACGCTTAGCTGGACGTGAATATTACTGCTTCATGGACGGATACTCTTGTTGGGCTTCCCTTGCACCTAGTCTAGGGTTTGGTAGCATCACTCATGCCATTTTAAAATTTAGAGAGGTGCAAAGCAAGAAAACAAAGAATCATGCTAGAATTTCTAGGGTAACAAAGTTTGTATCACATACAAAGAAGTAAAGAGATAATGATTACAACCTTTGTAGTCCGTTCCTTCGCTTCATAAGCTCCGTGTTGAGGTCCCTTCGCTGATATCATCAAGAACTCCGACTCTCATGAGGCTCCAAGAGGTGAATGATCCATCTTGCTTGAAGTCTTCATGATCTAAGAGTATCTATCTTGAAGAATCTCTAACCCAAGCTTACACTTCACTAAACAACTTATTAGAGAAGTGAACACCCTAATCTAAGTGGTTAGAATAGATGAGGATAATGAAGTAGGAATTTTTCTCTCTTTGTTTTCAATTTCTCACTCAATATCATCACAAATCAAAAAGCAAGTGAAGGTTTTTCAATAGCTCAAGGAAGAAGAAGATGAAGCTTTTCCTTTTGTGATGAATAATGAATTATTGTTGTGGTTAAAATTGCAACCATGAGTTAAGAATGAGAGTCTTAACTCATGTAGAGAATAAACTAAGGTTGAGGGTTTGGGTTGGGTTAACAAATATTATCAAAGTAAGATGAAAAAATGAAAGCTTCATGAAGCTTCCTTAACCCTCATCCAAAAAGCAAACCCTAATCTTGGTTTAAACTCAAAATCCTTGTTGTATTTGTAACCCTAACATGTTACAATATTATATATCACATATATAACATATTTTGTAACGAAAGAAAATAATACAATTAACATATATCACATATACATCAGTGTATTATCCAATGAGAAAATAAATCAATAAAGCGAGCTTATATTAGTTAACGTAATGTAATATATCTTATATATAATATACATTAAATTATCGAATCAACACTTGACCCGATAATCCGGCTATATTGCATATAACCGACTAATATAACATGTACCAATTCATCGAATCAACACTTGATCCGATGACCCGGCTATATCATATATACCCGTCCGATAGACATATCGCGAGAATAGAATACGGTATCTCATATCGTATTATTCTCGATCCCGCACATATCACATATGTGCTCCTACTCCGTTTTGCCTGAGCCAAGAAACCTCTGTGTAGGACTCTAAAGAATCGTCAATACGCCGGCAGTAGGTGATGATCATATCAAACACCCACAAGCTACAAGCGGTCAGCTAAACGCAACAGCCACCCAGGTATTGAGCGATCAGAAGATCAACAAGCAAGCCTGTACATTCTCCTATGAATCCAATCAGTAACACTACCGTACATTCCGGTCTCTTCGTTTGATATGTCGCATATCCTGTCCAGGGGTGGTAAACGTCAGACCCCAGTAACCGATAAGTCGTGTCGATGTGAGGCTCATAACAGGTCGAGAAACTACTGATAACTCTTACCAGCAGCACTCCATATCAGCCCTGTCCAGGGACTTCTAGTTTTAGCCAATCGAACACAGCACAATATCAACTCCCTATACCGGGAGAGACGAAACCCCTCCTATCGCTCATTGCCTCTATGTGATTCGGGATTGTACCTAAAAGCCTCCGTTTTACACGCCCTCTTGGACATGGTAAGGTGGAAATCAAAGCACAGTGGGAATCACACAAGACTCCATGACGATCTCGGGTCTACAGACTAACCTGTACTAGTGTTACCGGAGAACTACTATCTGACGATAGGTATAATACCATCTTGGAGTTCTCGACGAGTCCGTTCAGTGTACCCAGTCTCCACTGAGCGCCCGTACACCATCTTTGATGTCAAACACCGATGGATATGGGATCATCCATCACCCATCATATAGGTCAAGATGCGTATACGCTAGTCTACTCTGGTGTATCGATGCCCTGTCTTGATACACCCTCGACTATGAACAGTTATAGGATGTACTCGTTGACTACCCTGGCCCCACTAGTATGATCTGCATCATAGTCCTAGTAGTCGAGTATATATCCTAAGGACTTTATCAACATGTGAGAGCAAGACAGTAAACCAATACAAGTCAACATGTTAAGACAAAGTGAAACCAGATAGCATACTATCATATCGAGCAAGAAAGTCCTCACTATATATATCCAAGCATCCACTATAATATACATCATATGTACAACAATGGCCTCTAGGGCATATATACAACTAGCAATATCCCACTTGCACCAAGGCCAGCTGTTTCAGTATCTCATACCCAACATC
Source organism: Agapanthus africanus (assembly GCA_030015575.1). Lineage (NCBI taxonomy): Eukaryota > Viridiplantae > Streptophyta > Magnoliopsida > Asparagales > Amaryllidaceae > Agapanthus > Agapanthus africanus. The sequence goes on along the minus strand of CM057338.1, from coordinate 819,418,316 downwards.
CCGAAGAGTCTCTCAAATTGTATCTGGGGAATGGCCTTCGTTAGTGGATCCACAGTGTTGTCCTTCGTGCCAACTCTCCTGACCTCGATCTCGCGGCGATCAACTATCTCCCAGATCAGGTGATACCGCCTAGAAATATGTCTGGACTTCTGATGGGTCCTGGGTTCCTTGGCCAAAGCCACAGCTCCATTGTTATCATAATATAAAGGTATTGGATGCTCAATGGAAGGAACCACACCAAGTTCAGTGATGAACTTCTTCATTCAGACAGCCTCTTTGGCAGCATCGTTGGCAGCGATGTATTCAGCCTCCATCGTCGAGTCTGCCACGGTTTCTTACTTGGAACTCTTCCAACAAACTGCCCCTCCATTTAGGGTAAATAAAAATCCCGAGTGCGACATAGAGTCGTCCTTATCACTTTGGAAGCTTGAATCAGTAAAGGACTCCACCTGGAGTTCTCCGTTACCATACACCAAGAACATCTCCTTAGTCCTTCGTAAGTACTTGAGAATGTTCTTCACAGCTGTCCAGTGACTCTCTCCTGGCTCTGCTTGATACCTACTCATTACACTTAGTGAGTATGCTACATCGGGTCTGGTACATAACATCGCGTACAAGATAGAGCCTACTGCCGAAGCATAGGGTATCCCTTGCATACGAGCTCTCTCCAAATCAGTCTTGGGAGACATCTCTTTGGAGAGAGTGAGTGCAGAGATCGCGGGTTGGTTCCCATGCTTGGATTCTTCCATACTAAACCTCTTTAGTATGGTGTCAATGTACCTGGATTTCGATAATCCCAGTATCCGTTTAGATCTATCTCTATAGATCTTGATTCCCAAAATGTAGGAGGCATCACCTAGATCTTTCATTGAGAATCTATATGATAAGAAGAGCTTGACTGAGTGCAGCATTGTTAGTTATATGTATGCCCTAGAGGCCATTACTGTACATTGGATGCATATTGTAGTGGACGCTGGGACATATATAGGAAGGACTTTCTTGCTCGACATGATAGTACGCTATCTGGTTGCTCTTTATCTTAACGTGTATACTTTTCGTCTCTCTGTTACATGTTGATAAAGCCCTTAGGATGTGTACTCGACTTCCAGGACTATGATGCAGATCATACTAGCGGGGCCTGGATAGTCCATGAGTACATCCTTGAAATGTTCCTAGTCGAGGGAATATCGAGACGGGGCATCGATATTCCAGAGTAGACTAGCGTATATATTCTCGACCCATGCGATGGGCGATGGATGATCCCATATCCATTGGTGTTTGACATCGGAGATGGTATGCGGGTGCTCAGTAGAGACTGGGTACACTGAACGGACTCGCCGAGAACTCCCAGATGGTATTATACCTCACGTCAGATGGCAGTTCTCTGGTGACACTGGTACAGCTTAGTCTGTTGACCCGAGATCGTCATAGAGTCTTGTGTGTCTCCCACTGTGCTTTGATTTCCACCCTACCACGGCTCTACTGAGTCGTGCAAACAGGTGGTTTTTGGTTACAGTCCCGATTCACATGGAGGCAATGAGCGATAGGAGGGGAGTCGTCTCTCCCGGTATTGGGGGTTGATGTTGCGCAATGCACGACTGGCCATAACAGGAAATCCCTGGCCAGGGTTGCAGTGATATACTGGTAAGAGTTATCAGTAGTTTCACGAATGTTATGGACCTCAAGTCGGCATGACTTATCGAGCTACTGGGGTCTGACGTTTACCACCCCTAGGCGAGATATGCGACATATCAGACGAACAGACCGGACTGTACGGTAAGTGTTACTGGTTGGATTCACAGGAGTGTGAGCGGGCTTGCTCGTCGATCTTCTGATCGCTCAATACCCGGGTGGCCGTTACGTTTAGCAGACCGCTTGCGGCTTGTGGGTGTTTGATATGATCATCATCTGCTGCCGGCGTATTGACGAGTCTTTAGAGTCCTACACAGAGGTTTCCTGGCTCAAGCGAAACGAAATAGGAGCGCATATGAGATATGTGCGGGACCGAGAATAATTCGTGTATGTGATACCGTATTCCATTCTCGCGATGAATGTATCGATTAGTTATATGCGATATAACCTAGTTATCGAATCAAGGATCGATTCGACAAGCCGATACATTGGATACTAGCCGGTTATATGCGATATGACCGGATCGTTAAATCAAGTATTGATTTAATGATTTAATGCATAATTATATATTTGATATATTACTTTACATTAACTAGTATTGGTTCACTTTATGAGGATATTCTCACTTGATGATGCACATTGTATATGTGATATATTCTTGTGCACTTGTTTGTATCATGTTTGATGATACATGCAACCTTGGGTTTGTGTAAAGACTTAAACCATGATTAGTGAATGGTTAGGGTTTCTTTTCTTTTAATTCTTTATCCATTTATTTATTTATTCATTCTTTTTGGCAAAAGAAAAGGATGGTGGCTTTCTTTGTTTTACATTGAAGCTTCTTGAAGCTTTGAATAAGTCCACCATTCTTGTCTCATGTCTAACCCTAACCACTCATCTAACCCTAGTTAAATCTCTATACTAAACCATGGTTGTTGACATGATAAGTATCATATGGTTTTTTATTTTAAATAATAACTTATCATATATTATCTTCTTCTTCTTCAAGAAGAAAGATGTTGATAGCTTCAATGGCAACTAGCCAAATCAAGTGAGAAATCCAAATCTAAAGTCTACCCACTTCCTATTTCTTCATCCTCTACTACTTGTCATGTAGTAGAGTGTGTTGTCTTCACAAGTTTCTTGACTTGGCGAAGGCGGAGCTCGTTCTTGTGATGCCTCGACGTAGATCATCTTCGGTATCGAACCGACGATCAAGCCCGCCCATTTCTTCGACGAAGCCGATACTTGAGTTCGGGATTCGATTTGGACAGCGGAGGGAGATCATCGCGGAGCTTAGGAAGTGGTGGACCGGATCTACAAAGGTTGTAGCCACTTTCCTTTAGATACATTTCCGTTTACTTACTCGCTTCGCCTAGATATCTAGTAAACTATCCGTATTAGGGTTTGTAGGCACCCGTAAAATTTGATTTGTGCATGTTTGATCACTTGTGAGACTCCATAAGAGTGCCTAGGAACCCTACAGTGGTATCAGAGCCTAGCTAGAGCCTTAGGCGAAGTCCAGACGGAATTTGAAGTCCGATCGATCCAATACCCTAACTCCAAACTTGTTCTCTGTACTTTTTTCAAAACTGTGCATTTTTCCACATTAAAAATATGCAGAAAATCCAGCAGGCAGTTTTAAGAGTTACTGTGAAATTCGGTGAACCAATTCGATCAATCCGCCGCGGTTCCGCGTCACGAGCATGGCTCGTGCGGCGGTTCCGCGGCTGAATTGTCTCTTTGCCCAATTTTCTTTGCACAGTATCTCTTATTTTGTTATTCTGGTTTTCCTGGGCATTTTTAATCTGAACTCAAGAGTTGAGTTTTCTGGGTTGTATTGGGGACTCGGTGTATCGATCGGATTGTCTAATTTTGTCTGTATGTTTTTCCGGGTAATTTATGAATATGTTAAAAGTTTCGACCGGATATAAATACCCAATTTTTCCCCTGTCGGGAAATTTCCAAGTGTTGGATTTTTCCGTAGTTTAACGACGTTCTAAGTAGTGCAAGTAACGCGATGGACCCTCTAGAAGACAACAAACCTTAACTCGATTATGTGACCGTCTTGAACTGCCCTTTGAACCTTCGGGTTTGGGGCAGTACGGCGTGCCACATGTGAGGCGTTGGCTTGACCCTTCTACGGCTGGACCGTTGGTACTGAGGCACGAACTGAATGTTGTTAGACTTATTTCATGTGTTGAGCTGTTTCGGGAAAACTTGGGTGTTCGAATGTTCAATCGGAAATTTTAACATTTTCTGTTTATCCGGAATGTGATACAACAATTGGAATTCACAAAAGTTATGTGATAACTGAATGAATGTTATAAACATTGCACTTTAGTCTCACTTGATCGGTTGCCACGGAATTTTGATGTGATCAAAAGTCCGTCGCAATCACGTAGTGTACGCGGATACTCGCCGGGTAAACTTAATAGACAGCCTCACTCCATAGCCCCGACCAAGTGACTGTAGGAGAACCCCGTCGCCGAAAGCATCCGTTCGGGTGCTCGCGGCAGCGGTGTTCCGCCTTGGTGCACTTTGTCGACGGCGTTAGGGGTGCGGCCGCCTACTAAAGTTTGCAACGAGCATTCGATCAGAATGTCGGGAATCCTGTTGAATTGCCCGACTTGATATTGAAAAGAGTTTTCGATAATGAGACTAAAATGCGAAATTTATAATTGTTAGGCATGCGATGTCTAAGTAATTCATTTGATCAGGCATGCGATGTCTGAGGTGGTTGCGGATTCCAACTGTTGTAGTTTTACACTTTCTTTTCTGTGACCGTAAGTGTAATATGTGATATCGCCGGTTTCGTTGCTATATGTCAACGACAATTGGGATGTGCATATTTACTTACGTTGATGACATGTGATGTTATGTGTTGCTGGATATGTTATATTGGATCGTCGTGTTTGAATAGCCCGGGTTTTTTTATGTGAGATGAGTGTTTTTCATTTTCATTCATGTAAAAACTTGTATGTAATATTCTTTTATTGGGGCACTTCCAGGTTGCGGATGTTGTCACCATTTGTATATTATTTACTTTTCCGCATTAGGATAGACCCAAGGAGGGGAGCACAAGTAACCGGGTTCTGGGGTCCAGTGGGAGACCAACTCGAGGAGTCGAGTCCGGGTCTCCTAACCCTAGAATTGGTAGGGTTGCTTGCCGCTCTCGTAGGGGTCTAGGTGGTGTGGGATTGGCTATTCATCACGACCGTGGAATCCGTGTTTTATACTGGCTCGTATTGAAAACACGGACGTCCTAGTATATCCAATATTTCATATGTTTCTTCTGCTGTGATTTATCTGTGATGTGATCATATGATGTTCTGTGACAGGTATTATATATAGTATATATGATATATTATATAGACGTTGCTTATGTTTTACACCCGCGCTAGCCCTGCCTCGCTCTGGCGTTAGTTATCTAACCTAACGGTGCAGACGGGACATCGAGGCGAATGCGGATGGCATAAGCGTACGTTATATTTATCTGTGATGATTAGGTGGACTTATATGATGGGATATTGATTAATGTGATTAATGAAAGAAAATAAACCTAATTGATGTTGTGGAATCGAATTTCAAAATAAAACAGGTAGCTACAGTTCTTGCTTTGCATCGTGGTGTTCCTTGTAGAACATCCTGCACCTTATTCGATAAGGAAAGGACCGAGATCCCTTCACCGGGAGTGACTCCTTTAGCAATAACTGGCAGATGCTACAACCCTCGGTTTGTCTTTTGATCGCTTCTATAGTTTCTGCTTTGCACAGTGATATATATGATATATCCCGCACCTCATTCGACGAGAAAAGGGCCGACGATCCCTTCACCGGGAGTGACCCCTTTAGCAAAACTAGACAAAACTAGAAAAGCCTCAAAAACATTCCATTTAAAAACCATTTGATTCCGCAACGAGATCAAGTTCAAAGCGTTAAAGGTTTTCACAAAAACCAGCCGCAACCCTCCGTCATTTTAGGAAGTAGAGTACTTAGTATTCGTGCTGTGTTTGTTGACCATAGTCAAGGCACAGTGTACGGTAGCTAAGTGATGTCTTCCTACACCGCATATGATGCGATTAGTTAGGACAGTCACGTGACTTTGTTGACCTTAGTTAAGGGTCATGTGGGTGGGTCTAATTAATCACGAAATGACGGGTAGAACTTGACTAGTACTTATGATTTGTTGACCATAGTTAAGGTCATAGGTGCTAGGGGTAAAAACCTTTATCGGGAGTTTCAAGTGTTAAAATTTGCAATGAGATTGCATACCTTCTATATGATAGTTGGATCCCGATACCCACTGCGAGTAATTGTTACTCCTGGGAGAGTTTTGCACTTTACAATTAGCCGATCAAGTAGGTGTCTAGAAAGGTGTCAACGGGGTTACGCCTCTGGGAAAACGAGGTTTACTGTAATTAGGTCCGTGCGAAAGCACGGGGAACCTCCCTCAAAGTACCGACACTGGCCTGGCTGAAAGATTGGCGAACTTGTAGAGTGTAATTAATCCCGGCTAGTCTTTCCTTTTAGGGTTTGAAGGAAGATTTGATAAAAACAGTGGGAGCCATCCTGATTAGATAAAATATATAACCAATCTGATCTTGCAAGAGCGCACGCTGAGTGTTTTCTTCTCTCTCTCTCCAGGTAGCGACCATATCACGCCTTAATCAAGATAATAATATGGATGTATTGACCGAACCCGCTTGTTATACTGAGCTGGGGAACGTTGGTCCCGCTCCAACTTATAATTGTTATAAGACAGAGCAGGAAATTGGGGAATACCAGAATTCCTATGCCGCCCAAACGAAGAAAGTGCATATGATGCATCTCCTTCGGGTATGTTCATTACAAAGAACTGTTTCTCAGTATCCTCTGCATCCTGGGTATATGATACCGGATCAGGATCCCAGATATGTAATCTGTTACATAGGGCTACAAAAAGGTAGAAAAACTGAGAACGGGTGATAAGTTTCATGAGACAGAAAACGGGGCAAGTGTTGCAGCCAAGTCTGTTGGTCACTGTCACCCTGTATTACGAATACATTGATTCTGAACAAATGCTATTAGATACCGAACCTGATATACAAAATCATATCAGTCTCTTTATTACTAAAGAAAGGATATAATTTTGTATTGATGGATAATGTTTTGAACATTTCCTATATCAAAAGTTGATCGATTCAGGCACGTTATCTAAAAGCATTGAAGTTCTAAATCAAACTCCAGTTCCTAGTATACAGAACACACACAAGAGGAAGAGTTCAGAAATGAACGAATCCTTCTTGAGGCATTGTAGACTAGGTCATATCAATGCGACCCGACTGGCTGAAGTTACATTTAGATGTATATTTAAATCAGTTTGAATTTACATCTTGTGAAACTTGCCAGTCATGTCACAAAGATAAAATGACCATAGCTCTGTTTATTGGAAACAGAGGAAGAGTTGGTAAACTCTTGGGACTGATACATGATGATGTATGTAAGGTCTCCTGTCTACACATGCCAGGACTGGTTCTTTATACTTCATTATATTCTCTGATAATCTCTCAAGATTCAGTCATATGTTCCTGTTGAAACATAAGTCCGAACCTTTTGAGGTATTCACAGAATATAAGTTAGAAGTAGAGAACCAAAATACGGGTATAAGTATTATGTCCTATGATGAGATCAGGGAGGAGAATACTTGTGCATAGAATTCCTGGACTATTCTAAAGGAGAATGAGATTCTCTCTCAGCATTACTCCTCCGTATACACCATAGCACGATGGTATATCGGGGCGGGGCAATCACACCCTATATGATAAGGTGTGCTCTATGATGAGTACTACTGAGTTACCTGTTTCCTTTTAGGGTTATGCACTTGAGAAGTTGCATACCTATTGAATTAGGTTTGAATCAAATCAGTGCCTACCACTCCATATGAGATATGGTATGGGAAGAACCCATCTCTTAAGTAAGTTAAGATTTGGGATTGTCCGGCCTATGTCAAAAGAAAAATCCGGACAAGATCAAGGCAAGGTCAGTTCTGTAGAACTGGAAAGGTTCCAGCTATACGAAACTACAGCTGAAGATTTGACAGAACCAAAGGATTCTATAGTCCCCGACGAACCTCAGCCTCTCCGCCGATCTGGTAGGGTTCCTCGCCTGCCTGAGAGATACCTCGGTTTCTCGATGACAGTAGGAGCGAGGATTGCATCATGAGATGATGACCTAACTAGATTCGAGCAGGCCATCAAGAGTAGGGACTCTGTAAGAATGGCTGGATGCTTAGCGGTCTGAGATGGAATCCATATACACCAACAAAGTATGGACTTTGGTTGCTATATCTGAAGGGTTAAATCCCCATCAGGAGTAAGTATATCTTGAGAAGATTACTTGGTGTAGATGGAAAAGTTGAGACTTTCAAAGCTAGACTTGTTAAAGGTTTTCGTCATCGACCAGGCGTGGATAATGATGAAACCTTTTTCCAGCAGCTATGCTTAAGTCTATCCAGATCCTACTTACCACGGCTACATACCATGACTACGATATCTGGCGGTTGGGTGCCATGACTGCTTTTTTTTTAATACTGATTTAGAAGAGAACGTCTATAAGAACACAGCCAGAGGTCTTCGTAAAACAGTGGGAGCAGCGGAAACGTGTGCAAGTTGCTTTACATAATGAAGCAGGCATCGCGGAGTTGGAACGTCTGTTTTGGTGTGATAGTCAAAGTGTTTGACTTCATCAAAATAGTAGACGAACCTTGTATATACAAAAGGGTAGTAGAGAGTAAGGTGGTCATCTTCGTATTGTACGTAGACAACATACTCTTGATAGGAAAAGAGTTTCCTATACTACGATCGGTCAATCTCCTATTATCACAAGGATTCTCCAAATAGGATAAAGATGATACCTCCTAAATCCTGAGATTTGGACTTATGAGATAGATCTAAAGGGATATTAGGGTTCTCACTAGGTATAGTGAGATTGTATCAATCATCCTGGGGAGAATCACTGGAAGTGTTCCAGGGTGATAAAGATGACTTAATGTCAGTCACAGGCACTGTCTTTACCCTCAGTAAAGGGACGGTATGTTGGAAGAGTTCCAAGCTAGATACCGTGGCAAACTAGACGATAAAGGCTGGTAACATCGCTATTGAAGATACTACCAAAGAGGAAGTTTGGGTGTATATTGGTTCATAAGATGAACTAGGTTCCTGCCATTGTATGACAATGGAAGTGTGGCTTTGGCCCTGGAACCCTGGTCCCATCAGTGACCCAGACAAATTCTGAGGAAGCATCACCTGATCATGGAGATAGTTGATCTCCAGGGTGATCGAGGTTAAGGAGAGTAGACTCAGAGGACAACACGGCGGATCCATTCACGAAGGCTTTTTTCCCAAAGAGAGACTTTTAGGGGATGGTTGAGTATGTGATACTGCAACCACTGCTACAGATGGCCCTAGTGCAAGTGGGAGATTGTTAGTTATATGTATGCCCTAGAGGCCATTACTGTACATTGGATGCATATTGTAGTGGATGCTGGGACATATATAGGAAGGACTTTCTTGCTCGACATGATAGTACGCTATTTGGTTGCTCTTTATCTTAACGTGTATACTTTTCGTCTCTCTGTTACATGTTGATAAAGCCCTTAGGATGTGTACTCGACTTCCAGGACTATGATGCAGATCATACTAGCGGGGCCTGGATAGTCCATGAGTACATCCTTGAAATGTTCCTAGTCGAGGGAATATCGAGACGGGGCATCGATATTCCAGAGTAGACTAGCGTATATCTTCTCGACCCATGCGATGGGCGATGGATGATCCCATATCTATTGGTGTTTGACATCGGAGATGGTATGCGGGTGCTCAGTAGAGACTGGGTACACTGAACGGACTCGCCGAGAACTCCCAGATGGTATTATACCTCACGTCAGATGGCAGTTCTCTGGTGACACTGGTACAGCTTAGTCTGTTGACCCGAGATCGTCATAGAGTCTTGTGTGTCTCCCACTGTGCTTTGATTTCCACCCTACCACGGCTCTACTGAGTCGTGCAAACAGGTGGTTTTTGGGTACAGTCCCGATTCACATGGAGGCAATGAGCGATAGGAGGGGATTCGTCTCTCCCGGTATTGGGGGTTGATGTTGCGCAATGCACGACTGGCCATAACAGGAAATCCCTGGCCAGGGTTGCAGTGATATACTGGTAAGAGTTATCAGTAGTTTCACGAATGTTATGGACCTCAAGTCGGCATGACTTATCGAGCTACTGGGGTCTGACGTTTACCACCCCTAGGCGAGATATGCGACATATCAGACGAACAGACCGGACTGTACGGTAAGTGTTACTGGTTGGATTCACAGGAGTGTGAGCGGGCTTGCTCGTCGATCTTCTGATCGCTCAATACCCGGGTGGCCGTTACGTTTAGCAGACCGCTTGCGGCTTGTGGGTGTTTGATATGATCATCATCTGCTGCCGGCGTATTGACGAGTCTTTAGAGTCCTACACAGAGGTTTCCTGGCTCAAGCGAAACGAAATAGGAGCGCATATGAGATATGTGCGGGACCGAGAATAATTCGTGTATGTGATACCGTATTCCATTCTCGCGATGAATGTATCGATTAGTTATATGCGATATAACCTAGTTATCGAATCAAGGATCGATTCGATAAGCCGATACATTGGATACTAGCCGGTTATATGCGATATGACCGGATCGTTAAATCAAGTATTGATTTAATGATTTAATGCATAATTATATATTTGATATATTACTTTACATTAACTAGTATTGGTTCACTTTATGAGGATATTCTCACTTGATGATGCACATTGTATATGTGATATATTCTTGTGCACTTGTTTGTATCATGTTTGATGATACATGCAACCTTGGGTTTGTGTAAAGACTTAAGCCATGATTAGTGAATGGTTAGGGTTTCTTTTCTTTTAATTCTTTATCCATTTATTTATTTATTCATTCTTTTTGGCAAAAGAAAAGGATGGTGGCTTTCTTTGTTTTACATTGAAGCTTCTTGAAGCTTTGAATAAGTCCACCATTCTTGTCTCATGTCTAACCCTAACCACTCATCTAACCCTAGTTAAATCTCTACACTAAACCATGGTTGTTGACATGATAAGTATCATATGGTTTTTTATTTTAAATAATAACTTATCATATATTATCTTCTTCTTCTTCTTCTTCAAGAAGAAAGATGTTGATAGCTTCAATGGCAACTAGCCAAATCAAGTGAGAAATCCAAATCTAAAGTCTACCCACTTCCTATTTCTTCATCCTCTACTACTTGCCATGTAGTAGAGTGTGTTGTCTTCACAAGTTTCTTGACTTGGCGAAGGCGGAGCTCGTTCTTGTGATGCCTCGACGTAGATCATCTTCGGCATCGAACCGACGATCAAGCCCGCCCATTTCTTCGACGAAGCCGATACTTGAGTTCGGGATTCGATTTGGACAGCGGAGGGAGATCATCGCGGAGCTTAGGAAGTGGTGGACCAGATCTACAAAGGTTGTAGCCACTTTCCTTTAGATACATTTCCGTTTACTTACTCGCTTCGCCTAGATATCTAGTAAACGATCCGTATTAGGGTTTGTAGGCACCCGTAAAATTTGATTTGTGCATGTTTGATCACTTGTGAGACTCCATAAGAGTGCCTAGGAACCCTACAAGCATAAGAACATCATTTCCTATCAAGAGTATGTCATCCACGTACAATATGAAGACGACAACCTTACTCTCTGCGACCTTCTTGTAAATACAAGGTTCATCTACGTTCTTGATGAAGTCAAACTCATCGACTACAACATCAAAGCAGATGTTCCAACTCCGCGATGCTTGGTTTAACCCGTAGATGGATTAAAGCAGCTTGCACACCTTTCCGCTGCTCCCACTATCTACGAATCCCTCTAGCTGAGTCATGTACACGCACCCCTCTAAATCACCATTTAGAAAGGCGGTCTTAACATCCATCTGCCAGATTTCGTAGTCATGGTATGTAGCAATGGCAAGTAAGATCCGGATGGACTTAAGCATAGCCACTGGAGAAAAAGTTACGTCATAATCCACACCTGGTCGTTGACGAAAACCTTTTGCAACAAGTCTATCTTTGAAAGTCTCCACCTTTCCATCTACACCAAGTTTCTTCTTAAAGATCCATTTTCTCTCAATGGGTTTACCCCTTCAGGAGCAACTTCCAAAGTCCATACTTTGTTGGTGTACATGGATTCCATCTCGGATCGCATTGCATCCAGCCATTTCACAGAGTCACTACTCGTGATGGCCTGCTCGAAGCTATTTGGGTCATCATCTTCCATGATGCAATCATCGCTTCCATCGTCAATGAGAAAACCATAGTATCTCTCAGGTGGATGAGGAACCCTACTAGATCGGCGGAGTGGCTGGAGTTCGTTGGGAACTACCGAATCATCTGGTTCCAATAAATCTTTAGTTGTAGTTTGTGGTGCTGGAACTTCTTCCAGCTCTAGCGCTACGCCACTAATTTCTTTTACAAGAAATTCCTTTTCTAAGAAGGTGGCATGTCGAGAAACAAACACCTTTTGTTCCTTGCCGTGGTAGAAAAGATATCCATGTGAATGTTTAGGATATCCCACAAACTTACAAAGAACTGACCGTGCCTCGAGTTTGTCCGGATTTTGTGTTTTGACATAGGCCGAACAACCCCATATCTTAACACGTTTAAGACATGGTCTCTTCCTACTCCATATCTCATATGGTGTGGTAGGTACATATTTATACGGAACTTGATTCAATAGGTATGCTGCTGTCTCAAGCGCATGCCCCCAGAAGGAAATAGGTAACTCAGTAGTGCTCATCATAGAGCACATCATATCTAATAGGGTGCGATTCTTCCGCTCCGATACACCGTTGTGCTGTGGTGTATAGGGAGGAGTAAGCTGAGAGAGAATCCCATTCTCTTTTAGATAGTCTAGGAATTCATTGCTTAAGTATTCTCCTCCTCGATCAGATCGTAGGATCTTAATACTTTTTCCCGTTTGGTTCTCTACTTCGTTCTTATATTCTCTGAATTTCTCAAAACCTTCAGACTTGTGTTTCAACAAGAACACATGTCCGTATCTTGAGAGATCGTCAGTGAATGTAATGAAGTAGGAAGAACCATTCCTGGCATGTGTAGACATGGGACCACATACATCACTATGTATCAGTCCCAAGAGTTCTGTAACTCTTTCTCCGTGTCCACTAAACGGAGTTTTAGTCATCTTACCTTTGAGACATGACTGGAAAGTATCATAAGATGAAAATTCGAACGGATTCAAATATCCATCCTTATGTAACTTACCTATCCGTGTCGCATTGATATGACCTAGTCTACAATGCCACAAGAAGGATTCATTCATTTCTGAACTCTTCCTCTTGTGTGTGTTTTGTACATTAAGTACTGTAATTTGGTTGAGAACATATATGCCATTATTTAGCGATCCTGATCCAATCAACTTTTGATTCAGGAATATGTTCATAACATTATCCTGTACCACAAAATTATATCCTTCTTTGCTCAATAAAGAAACTGATATAAGATTGCATATCGGGGTCGGAATGTAATAGCATTCGTTCAGAACCAATATATTACCATTTGCTAACACAAGGTGATATTCGCCAACTGATTTGGCTGCAACATTTGCACCATTCGCTACTCTTACGGAATGATCACCCTCTCCCAGTTCCCTATCTTTACGTAGCCCATGTAACATATTACATATATAGGATCCAGATCCGGTATCTAATACCCAGGACGTAGAGTGAACTGAGAAACAGTTCTCGATAACAAACACACCTAAAGAAGATGTATCAGCATGCTTATTCTTTGTTTGGGTGGCGTGAGAATCCAGATATTCTCCTATTCCCTGCTCGGACTTAGAACAATTATAAGTGGGAGCGGGACCAACGTTCCCCTGCTTAGTATAAAAAGCGGGTTCAGTCAATACATCCATATTATTATCTTGATTAAGACCTGACATGGTCGCTACCTGGAGAGAGAGAGAAGAAAACACTTTAGCGTATGCTCTTGCAAGATTAGATTGGTTATTATCTTATCTAATCAGAATGGCTCCCACTGCTTTTTATCAAATCTTCCTTCAAACCCTAAAAGGTAAGATTAGCCGGGATTAATTACACTTTACAAGTTCACCAATCTTTCATCCAGGCCAGTGTTGGTACTTTGAGGGAGGTTCCCCGTGCTTTCACACGGACCTAATTAAAATAAACATCGTTTTCCCAGAGGCATAACCCCGTAAACACCTTTTTAGTCACCTACTTGATCGGCTAATTGTCCTGTGTGAAACTCTCTCAGGAGTAACTCTTACTCACAGTGGGTATCGGGATCCAACTATCTCATAGGAGGTATGCAATCTCATTACAAATTTCAACTCTTGAAATTCCCGATAATACTTTTACCCCTAACCCCCTATGACCTTGACAAAGGCCAACAAATCATAGGAAGCTAGTCAAGTTCAACCCGTCATTTCTTGATTGAAATAAACCCACCCGCACGACCCTTGAAAAAGGCCAACAAGGTCGTACGACTACCCTAATCCAATCGCATCACATGCTTAAACAGATAAGTACTAGTTAGCTACTGCACACTACGCCTTGACAAAGGCCAACAAACGCAGCACGAATACTAAATAGTCTTTATCTGAAATGACGGAGGGCTACGCAGGTTTTTCAGAAAACCATGAGCGTAATGAACTCGATATCGTTGTAGAAACAAGTGATTTTTGAAAAGGAGTTTTTTTGAGGCTTTTTCTAGTTTCGCTAAAGAGGTCACTCCCGGTGAAGAGATCTCGGCTTTTTCCTTATCGAATAAGATGCAGGATATTTCACAAATACCGCGGTGCAAAGCAAGAACTATAGAGGCAATCAAAAACAAAACCGTGAGTTTGTAGCATCTGCCTGTTTTGCTAAAGAGGTCACTCCCGGTGAAGGGATCTCGGTTATTTCCTCATCGAATAAGGTGCAGGGTATATCATATATACCGCTATGCAAAGCAAAATTGTAACTACCCTTTTTTTAAATTTTACAACATCTTTTAGGTTTCTTTTCTTTTGTTAATCTCATTAATAAATTCCATCATTTATGCTTCCTAAGCATCACAGAAGAAATGAAAATACAACGTATGCTTATGCCATCCGCATTCGCCACAATGTTCCGTTATGCACCGTTAGGTTACTTAACTAAGGGTATACCGGGACGGGACTAGCGCGGGTGTAAAACATAAGCAACGTTTATTATATATCATATATACAATAATAAAGCATTCATCTTACGCATATAATATGATCACATCACAGTATATCAGCAGTAGAAGAAACATATGAAATATTGGATATACTAGGAGGTCCGTGTTTTATATCGAGCCTGTATAAAACACGGATTCCACGGTCGCGATGAATAGCCAAACCCACATCCCTAGACCCCTACGAGAGCAGCAAGTAACACTGCCAATTCTAGGGTTAGGAGATCCGGTCTCGACTCCTTGAGATGGCCTCTCACTTGACCCTAGAACCCAGTTACTTATGCTCCCCTCCTTGGGTCTACCTAATGCGGAAAAGTAAATAATATACAATGGTGAAATCATCCTCAACCCAAAAGTGCCCCAATAAAAGAATATTATATACAATTGAATTTTACATGAATGAAAATAAAAACCCTCATCTCACATAAAACCCCCGGCTATTCAAAACACGACGATCCAATATAATATATCACAACAACACATAATATCTTATATCATCAACGTAAGCAAGTATGCGTATCCCAGTTGTCGTTGATGTATAGCAATGAAGCCAGCAATACCCCACATACTACACTTACGGTCGTAGAAAAGAAAAGTGAAAAACTACAACATTTGGAATCCATAATCTCCTTAGACATCGTAAACCCGAAATATCACATATTACGGATTTCATGCCTAACTATATGAATTCCACATATTGTATCACAATCACAGAATATCAAGACGATATTTAACGTTTCGATCGAATCAACATACACACACAAATTACCCCCGTGAGCTCAACACTTGAGCAAAGTTAAAACACTCAAAACCCGTGCCACAGTGTCTATGGACCAGCCGTAGAAGGAGTTAACCAACGCCCCACCTATGACACCACGGAACTACGCCAAACCCGAAGGTTCGAACGCGGTTTTGTGGGCATAGAATCGAGTTAAGGTTATTATAGTCTTCTAGGGGGTCCATAGGGGTACTTGCACGATTTTACGAGTACAATCAACTTCGGAAAATTACAACACTTGGAAATTTCAGTGGGGTACAAAATGCGGTGTGCGAAGTTCGATCGAACTGCTAAAAATAGTCAAGGTTATCAATACAGTGTTTAATTATACGACTACGAAGCACTACGAATTAGCCCCAGGTCAAACAAATCATCACATGAAAATTGGGCTAAGCAAACAATACTAGGAAACCCAAAATGGAGACATGAGAGCATAGGGGGAATACGGGGGGCAGAGGAGCCAAAAGGGCCGGCCTGGCCGGAATTCCACGCTTGGAGCTCGGCCAAAATTCGAGCCCCTCCCTCCGTATTCCTCCCATGTTCTTAGAATTGTCCATACAACATTCTGCACCTGTTTGAAAAATTTTTGAAGGACTTTTTGAAAAATTTCCAGAGAGCAAAATGGGGTGTTCATAATATCGTATTTCAGAATGGATTTCTTTTTCGTAATTGTTATAACACCGTATCTAGAATTCTAGTTTGGCTCTGATACTACTGTTGGGCTTCTCTTGCACCAAGTCTAGGGTTTGGTAGCATCACTCATACCATTTTAAAATTTAGAGAGGTGCAAAGCAAGTAAACAAAGAATCATGCTAGAATTTCTAGGGTAACAAAGTTTGTATCACATACAAAAAAGTAAATAGATAAGGATTACAACCTTTGCAGTCCGTTCCTTCACTTCATAAGCTCCGTGTTGAGGTCCCTTCGTTGCGATCATCAAGAACTCCTACTCTTGTGAGGCTCCAAGAGGTGAATGATCCATCTTACTTGAAGTCTTCATGATCTAAGATGATCCACCTTGAAGAATCTCTAACCCAAGCTTACACTTCACTAAACAACTTATTAGAGAAGTGAACACCCTAATCTATATGGTTAGAATAGACGAGGATGATGAAGTAGGAATTTTGCTCTCATTTGTTTTCAATTTCTCACTCAATATCATCACAAATCAAAAAGCAAGTGAAGGTTTTTCAAGAGCTCAAGGAAGAAGAAGATGAAACTTTTCCTTTTGTGATGAATAATGAATTATTGTTGTGGTTACAATTGCAACCATGACTTAATAATGAGAGTCTTAACTCATGTAGAGAATAAACTAAGGTTAAGGGTTTGGGTTGGGTTAACAAATATCAACTCAAAATAAGCAAGATGACAAAATGACCTAGTCTACAATGCCACAAGAAGGATTCATTCATTTCTGAACTCTTCCTCTTGTGTGTGTTTTGTACATTAAGTACTGTAATTTGGTTGAGAACATATATGCCATTATTTAGCGATCCTGATCCAATCAACTTTTGATTCAGGAATATGTTCATAACATTATCCTGTACCACAAAATTATATCCTTCTTTGCTCAATAAAGAAACTGATATAAGATTGCATATCGGGGTCGGAATGTAATAGCATTCGTTCAGAACCAATATATTACCATTTGCTAACACAAGGTGATATTCGCCAACTGATTTGGCTGCAACATTTGCACCATTCGCTACTCTTACGGAATGATCACCCTCTCCCAGTTCCCTATCTTTACGTAGCCCATGTAACATATTACATATATGGGATCCAGATCCGGTATCTAATACCCAGGACGTAGAGTGAACTGAGAAACAGTTCTCGATAACAAACACACCTAAAGAAGATGTATCAGCATGCTTATTCTTTGTTTGGGTGGCGTGAGAATCCAGATATTCTCCTATTCCCTGCTCGGACTTAGAACAATTATAAGTGGGAGCGGGACCAACGTTCCCCTGCTTAGTATAAAAAGCGGGTTCAGTCAATACATCCATATTATTATCTTGATTAAGACCTGACATGGTCGCTACCTGGAGAGAGAGAGAAGAAAACACTTTAGCGTATGCTCTTGCAAGATTAGATTGGTTATTATCTTATCTAATCAGAATGGCTCCCACTGCTTTTTATCAAATCTTCCTTCAAACCCTAAAAGGTAAGATTAGCCGGGATTAATTACACTTTACAAGTTCACCAATCTTTCATCCAGGCCAGTGTTGGTACTTTGAGGGAGGTTCCCCGTGCTTTCACACGGACCTAATTAAAATAAACATCGTTTTCCCAGAGGCATAACCCCGTAAACACCTTTTTAGTCACCTACTTGATCGGCTAATTGTCCTGTGTGAAACTCTCTCAGGAGTAACTCTTACTCACAGTGGGTATCGGGATCCAACTATCTCATAGGAGGTATGCAATCTCATTACAAATTTCAACTCTTGAAATTCCCGATAATACTTTTACCCCTAACCCCCTATGACCTTGACAAAGGCCAACAAATCATAGGAAGCTAGTCAAGTTCAACCCGTCATTTCTTGATTGAAATAAACCCACCCGCACGACCCTTGAAAAAGGCCAACAAGGTCGTACGACTACCCTAATCCAATCGCATCACATGCTTAAACAGATAAGTACTAGTTAGCTACTGCACACTACGCCTTGACAAAGGCCAACAAACGCAGCACGAATACTAAATAGTCTTTATCTGAAATGACGGAGGGCTACGCAGGTTTTTCAGAAAACCATGAGCGTAATGAACTCGATATCGTTGTAGAAACAAGTGATTTTTGAAAAGGAGTTTTTTTGAGGCTTTTTCTAGTTTCGCTAAAGAGGTCACTCCCGGTGAAGAGATCTCGGCTTTTTCCTTATCGAATAAGATGCAGGATATTTCACAAATACCGCGGTGCAAAGCAAGAACTATAGAGGCAATCAAAAACAAAACCGTGAGTTTGTAGCATCTGCCTGTTTTGCTAAAGAGGTCACTCCCGGTGAAGGGATCTCGGTTATTTCCTCATCGAATAAGGTGCAGGGTATATCATATATACCGCTATGCAAAGCAAAATTGTAACTACCCTTTTTTTAAATTTTACAACATCTTTTAGGTTTCTTTTCTTTTGTTAATCTCATTAATAAATTCCATCATTTATGCTTCCTAAGCATCACAGAAGAAATGAAAATACAACGTATGCTTATGCCATCCGCATTCGCCACAATGTTCCGTTATGCACCGTTAGGTTACTTAACTAAGGGTATACCGGGACGGGACTAGCGCGGGTGTAAAACATAAGCAACGTTTATTATATATCATATATACAATAATAAAGCATTCATCTTACGCATATAATATGATCACATCACAGTATATCAGCAGTAGAAGAAACATATGAAATATTGGATATACTAGGAGGTCCGTGTTTTATATCGAGCCTGTATAAAACACGGATTCCACGGTCGCGATGAATAGCCAAACCCACATCCCTAGACCCCTACGAGAGCAGCAAGTAACACTGCCAATTCTAGGGTTAGGAGATCCGGTCTCGACTCCTTGAGATGGCCTCTCACTTGACCCTAGAACCCAGTTACTTATGCTCCCCTCCTTGGGTCTACCTAATGCGGAAAAGTAAATAATATACAATGGTGAAATCATCCTCAACCCAAAAGTGCCCCAATAAAAGAATATTATATACAATTGAATTTTACATGAATGAAAATAAAAACCCTCATCTCACATAAAACCCCCGGCTATTCAAAACACGACGATCCAATATAATATATCACAACAACACATAATATCTTATATCATCAACGTAAGCAAGTATGCGTATCCCAGTTGTCGTTGATGTATAGCAATGAAGCCAGCAATACCCCACATACTACACTTACGGTCGTAGAAAAGAAAAGTGAAAAACTACAACATTTGGAATCCATAATCTCCTTAGACATCGTAAACCCGAAATATCACATATTACGGATTTCATGCCTAACTATATGAATTCCACATATTGTATCACAATCACAGAATATCAAGACGATATTTAACGTTTCGATCGAATCAACATACACACACAAATTACCCCCGTGAGCTCAACACTTGAGCAAAGTTAAAACACTCAAAACCCGTGCCACAGTGTCTATGGACCAGCCGTAGAAGGAGTTAACCAACGCCCCACCTATGACACCACGGAACTACGCCAAACCCGAAGGTTCGAACGCGGTTTTGTGGGCATAGAATCGAGTTAAGGTTATTATAGTCTTCTAGGGGGTCCATAGGGGTACTTGCACGATTTTACGAGTACAATCAACTTCGGAAAATTACAACACTTGGAAATTTCAGTGGGGTACAAAATGCGGTGTGCGAAGTTCGATCGAACTGCTAAAAATAGTCAAGGTTATCAATACAGTGTTTAATTATACGACTACGAAGCACTACGAATTAGCCCCAGGTCAAACAAATCATCACATGAAAATTGGGCTAAGCAAACAATACTAGGAAACCCAAAATGGAGACATGAGAGCATAGGGGGAATACGGGGGGCAGAGGAGCCAAAAGGGCCGGCCTGGCCGGAATTCCACGCTTGGAGCTCGGCCAAAATTCGAGCCCCTCCCTCCGTATTCCTCCCATGTTCTTAGAATTGTCCATACAACATTCTGCACCTGTTTGAAAAATTTTTGAAGGACTTTTTGAAAAATTTCCAGAGAGCAAAATGGGGTGTTCATAATATCGTATTTCAGAATGGATTTCTTTTTCGTAATTGTTATAACACCGTATCTAGAATTCTAGTTTGGCTCTGATACTACTGTTGGGCTTCTCTTGCACCAAGTCTAGGGTTTGGTAGCATCACTCATACCATTTTAAAATTTAGAGAGGTGCAAAGCAAGTAAACAAAGAATCATGCTAGAATTTCTAGGGTAACAAAGTTTGTATCACATACAAAAAAGTAAATAGATAAGGATTACAACCTTTGCAGTCCGTTCCTTCACTTCATAAGCTCCGTGTTGAGGTCCCTTCGTTGCGATCATCAAGAACTCCTACTCTTGTGAGGCTCCAAGAGGTGAATGATCCATCTTACTTGAAGTCTTCATGATCTAAGATGATCCACCTTGAAGAATCTCTAACCCAAGCTTACACTTCACTAAACAACTTATTAGAGAAGTGAACACCCTAATCTATATGGTTAGAATAGACGAGGATGATGAAGTAGGAATTTTGCTCTCATTTGTTTTCAATTTCTCACTCAATATCATCACAAATCAAAAAGCAAGTGAAGGTTTTTCAAGAGCTCAAGGAAGAAGAAGATGAAACTTTTCCTTTTGTGATGAATAATGAATTATTGTTGTGGTTACAATTGCAACCATGACTTAATAATGAGAGTCTTAACTCATGTAGAGAATAAACTAAGGTTAAGGGTTTGGGTTGGGTTAACAAATATCAACTCAAAATAAGCAAGATGACAAAATGACCTAGTCTACAATGCCACAAGAAGGATTCATTCATTTCTGAACTCTTCCTCTTGTGTGTGTTTTGTACATTAAGTACTGTAATTTGGTTGAGAACATATATGCCATTATTTAGCGATCCTGATCCAATCAACTTTTGATTCAGGAATATGTTCATAACATTATCCTGTACCACAAAATTATATCCTTCTTTGCTCAATAAAGAAACTGATATAAGATTGCATATCAGGGTCGGAATGTAATAGCATTCGTTCAGAACCAATATATTACCATTTGCTAACACAAGGTGATATTCGCCAACTGATTTGGCTGCAACATTTGCACCATTCGCTACTCTTACGGAATGATCACCCTCTCCCAGTTCCCTATCTTTACGTAGCCCATGTAACATATTACATATATGGGATCCAGATCCGGTATCTAATACCCAGGACGTAGAGTGAACTGAGAAACAGTTCTCGATAACAAACACACCTAAAGAAGATGTATCAGCATGCTTATTCTTTGTTTGGGTGGCGTGAGAATCCAGATATTCTCCTATTCCCTGCTCGGACTTAGAACAATTATAAGTGGGAGCGGGACCAACGTTCCCCTGCTTAGTATAAAAAGCGGGTTCAGTCAATACATCCATATTATTATCTTGATTAAGACCTGACATGGTCGCTACCTGGAGAGAGAGAGAAGAAAACACTTTAGCGTATGCTCTTGCAAGATTAGATTGGTTATTATCTTATCTAATCAGAATGGCTCCCACTGCTTTTTATCAAATCTTCCTTCAAACCCTAAAAGGTAAGATTAGCCGGGATTAATTACACTTTACAAGTTCACCAATCTTTCATCCAGGCCAGTGTTGGTACTTTGAGGGAGGTTCCCCGTGCTTTCACACGGACCTAATTAAAATAAACATCGTTTTCCCAGAGGCATAACCCCGTAAACACCTTTTTAGTCACCTACTTGATCGGCTAATTGTCCTGTGTGAAACTCTCTCAGGAGTAACTCTTACTCACAGTGGGTATCGGGATCCAACTATCTCATAGGAGGTATGCAATCTCATTACAAATTTCAACTCTTGAAATTCCCGATAATACTTTTACCCCTAACCCCCTATGACCTTGACAAAGGCCAACAAATCATAGGAAGCTAGTCAAGTTCAACCCGTCATTTCTTGATTGAAATAAACCCACCCGCACGACCCTTGAAAAAGGCCAACAAGGTCGTACGACTACCCTAATCCAATCGCATCACATGCTTAAACAGATAAGTACTAGTTAGCTACTGCACACTACGCCTTGACAAAGGCCAACAAACGCAGCACGAATACTAAATAGTCTTTATCTGAAATGACGGAAGGCTACGCAGGTTTTTCAGAAAACCATGAGCGTAATGAACTCGATATCGTTGTAGAAACAAGTGATTTTTGAAAAGGAGTTTTTTTGAGGCTTTTTCTAGTTTCGCTAAAGAGGTCACTCCCGGTGAAGAGATCTCGGCTTTTTCCTTATCGAATAAGATGCAGGATATTTCACAAATACCGCGGTGCAAAGCAAGAACTATAGAGGCAATCAAAAACAAAACCGTGAGTTTGTAGCATCTGCCTGTTTTGCTAAAGTGGTCACTCCCGGTGAAGGGATCTCGGTTCGTTCCTCATCGAATAAGGTGCAGGGTATATCATATATACCGCTATGCAAAGCAAAATTGTAACTACCCTTTTTTTAAATTTTACAACATCTTTTAGGTTTCTTTTCTTTTGTTAATCTCATTAATAAATTCCATCATTTATGCTTCCTAAGCATCACAGAAGAAATGAAAATACAACGTATGCTTATGCCATCCGCATTCGCCACAATGTTCCGTTATGCACCGTTAGGTTACTTAACTAAGGGTATACCGGGACGGGACTAGCGCGGGTGTAAAACATAAGCAACGTTTATTATATATCATATATACAATAATAAAGCATTCATCTCACGCATATAATATGATCACATCACAGTATATCAGCAGTAGAAGAAACATATGAAATATTGGATATACTAGGAGGTCCGTGTTTTATATCGAGCCTGTATAAAACACGGATTCCACGGTCGCGATGAATAGCCAAACCCACATCCCTAGACCCCTACGAGAGCAGCAAGTAACACTGCCAATTCTAGGGTTAGGAGATCCGGTCTCGACTCCTTGAGATGGCCTCTCACTTGACCCTAGAACCCAGTTACTTATGCTCCCCTCCTTGGGTCTACCTAATGCGGAAAAGTAAATAATATACAATGGTGAAATCATCCTCAACCCAAAAGTGCCCCAATAAAAGAATATTATATACAATTGAATTTTACATGAATGAAAATAAAAACCCTCATCTCACATAAAACCCCCGGCTATTCAAAACACGACGATCCAATATAATATATCACAACAACACATAATATCTTATATCATCAACGTAAGCAAGTATGCGTATCCCAGTTGTCGTTGATGTATAGCAATGAAGCCAGCAATACCCCACATACTACACTTACGGTCGTAGAAAAGAAAAGTGAAAAACTACAACATTTGGAATCCATAATCTCCTTAGACATCGTAAACCCGAAATATCACATATTACGGATTTCATGCCTAACTATATGAATTCCACATATTGTATCACAATCACAGAATATCAAGACGATATTTAACGTTTCGATCGAATCAACATACACACACAAATTACCCCCGTGAGCTCAACACTTGAGCAAAGTTAAAACACTCAAAACCCGTGCCACAGTGTCTATGGACCAGCCGTAGAAGGAGTTAACCAACGCCCCACCTATGACACCACGGAACTACGCCAAACCCGAAGGTTCGAACGCGGTTTTGTGGGCATAGAATCGAGTTAAGGTTATTATAGTCTTCTAGGGGGTCCATAGGGGTACTTGCACGATTTTACGAGTACAATCAACTTCGGAAAATTACAACACTTGGAAATTTCAGTGGGGTACAAAATGCGGTGTGCGAAGTTCGATCGAACTGCTAAAAATAGTCAAGGTTATCAATACAGTGTTTAATTATACGACTACGAAGCACTACGAATTAGCCCCAGGTCAAACAAATCATCACATGAAAATTGGGCTAAGCAAACAATACTAGGAAACCCAAAATGGAGACATGAGAGCATAGGGGGAATACGGGGGGCAGAGGAGCCTAAAGGGCCGGCCTGGCCGGAATTCCACGCTTGGAGCTCGGCCAAAATTCGAGCCCCTCCCTCCGTATTCCTCCTATGTTCTTAGAATTGTCCATACAACATTCTGCACCTGTTTGAAAAATTTTTGAAGGACTTTTTGAAAAATTTCCAGAGAGCAAAATGGGGTGTTCATAATATCGTATTTCAGAATGGATTTCTTTTTCGTAATTGTTATAACACCGTATCTAGAATTCTAGTTTGGCTCTGATACTACTGTTGGGCTTCTCTTGCACCAAGTCTAGGGTTTGGTAGCATCACTCATACCATTTTAAAATTTAGAGAGGTGCAAAGCAAGCAAACAAAGAATCATGCTAGAATTTCTAGGGTAACAAAGTTTGTATCACATACAAAAAAGTAAATAGATAAGGATTACAACCTTTGCAGTCCGTTCCTTCACTTCATAAGCTCCGTGTTGAGGTCCCTTCGTTGCGATCATCAAGAACTCCTACTCTTGTGAGGCTCCAAGAGGTGAATGATCCATCTTGCTTGAAGTTTTCATGATCTAAGATGATCCACCTTGAAGAATCTCTAACCCAAGCTTACACTTCACTAAACAACTTATTAGAGAAGTGAACACCCTAATCTATATGGTTAGAATAGACGAGGATGATGAAGTAGGAATTTTGCTCTCATTTGTTTTCAATTTCTCACTCAATATCATCACAAATCAAAAAGCAAGTGAAGGTTTTTCAAGAGCTCAAGGAAGAAGAAGATGAAACTTTTCCTTTTGTGATGAATAATGAATTATTGTTGTGGTTACAATTGCAACCATGACTTAATAATGAGAGTCTTAACTCATGTAGAGAATAAACTAAGGTTAAGGGTTTGGGTTGGGTTAACAAATATCAAAGCAAGATGACAAAATGAAAGCTTCATGAAGCTTCCTTAACCCTCATCCAAAAAGCAAACCCTAATCTTGGTTTAAACTCAAAATCCTTGTTGTATTTGTAACCCTAACATGTTACAATATTATATATCACATATATAATATATTTTGTAACAAAAGAAAATAATACAATTAACATATATCACATATACATCAGTGTATTATCCAATGAGAAAATGAATCAATAAAGCGAGCATATATTAGTTAACGTAATGTAATATATCTCATATATAATATACATTAAATTATCGAATCAACACTTGACCCGATAACCTGGCTATATTGCATATAACCGACTTATATAACTGTACCAATTCATCGAATCAATACTTGATCGATGACCCGGCTATATCACATATACCCGGCCGATATCACATATCGCGAGAATAGAATACGGTATCTCATATCGTATTATTCTCGGTCCCGCACATATCACATATGTACTCCTACTCCGTTTTGCCTGAGCTAGGAAACCTCTGTGTAGGACTCTAAAGAATCGTCAATACACCGGCGGTAGGTGATGATCATATCAAACACCCACAAGCTGCAAGCGGTCAGCTAAACGTAACAGCCACCCAGGTATTGAGTGATTAGAAGATCAACAAGCAAGCCTGTACATTCTCCTATGAATCCAATCAGTAACACTACCGTACAGTCCGGTCTCTTCGTCTGATATGTCGCATATCCAGTCTAGGGGTGGTAAACGTCAGACCCCAGTAACCGATAAGTCGTGTCGATATGAGGCTCATAACAGGTCGAGAAACTACTGATAACTCTTACCAGCAGCACTACATATCAGCCCTGGTCAGGGACTTCCAGTTATAGCCAATCGAACACAGCACAACATCAACTCCCTATACCGGGAGAGACAAAACCCCTCCTATCGCTCATTTCCTCTATGTAATTCGGCATTGTACCCAAAAGCCACCATTTTGCACGCCCTCTTAGACGCGGTAAGGTGGAAATCAAAGCACAGTGGGAATCACACAAGACTCTATAGCGATCTCAGGTCTACAGACTAACCTATACCAG
The DNA here is from genome assembly GCA_030015575.1 of Agapanthus africanus. Lineage (NCBI taxonomy): Eukaryota > Viridiplantae > Streptophyta > Magnoliopsida > Asparagales > Amaryllidaceae > Agapanthus > Agapanthus africanus. The sequence goes on along the minus strand of CM057338.1, from coordinate 819,392,032 downwards.
TGTCACCGGAGAACTGCTATCTGACGATAGGTATAATACCATCTAGGAGTTCTCGACGAGTCTGTTCAGTGTACTCAGTCTCCACTGAGCACCCGTACACCATCTTTGATGTCAAACACCGATGGATATAGGATCATCCATCGCCCATCATATGGGTCAAGATGCGTATACGCTAGTCTACTCTGGTGTATCGATGCCCTGTCTCGATACACCCTCGACTAGGAACAGTTATAGGATGTACTCGTTGACTACCCTGGCCCCACTAGTATGATCTGCATCATAGTCCTAGTAGTCGAGTACATATCCTAAGGGCTTTATCAACATGTGAGAGCAAGACAGTAAACCAATACAAGTCAACATGTTAAGACAAAGTGAATCCAGATAGTATACTATCATATCGAGCAAGAAAGTCCTCACTATATATATCCAAGCATCCACTATAATATACATCATATGTACAACAATGGCCTCTAGGGCATATATACAACTAACAACTCTGGCTATAACCAGGTCCCTGTTGCCAAAAATATCAAGACAAAACCACATTTACTTGTCTTTTTGGTACTTTTGCTTATAGACGCATGCCCTTTGGGTTATGCAATGCTCCCGCTACATTTCAGCGGTGTATGATGGGGATATTCTCGGACATGGTCATGAATTTTCTGGAGATTTTCATGGACGATTTCTCGATATTCGGAGATTCTTTTGCTGACTGCCTATCTCATCTTGACGTAGTTCTTACTCGTTGTAAAGAGAAGAACTTAACCTTGAATTGGGAAAAGTGCCATTTCATGGTCCAAGAGGGAATTGTGCTTGGACATGTTATTTCACGAATAGGCATTGAGGTTGACAAAGCTAAAATAGATGTCATTCAAAACCTTCCTCATCCCAAATGCGTCAAAGATATACGATCTTTTCTTGGCCATGCAAGCTTTTACAGGAGATTCATTAAGGATTTTAGCAAAATTGCTAGACCCTTAACTCTTCTCTTGGCTAAGGACACAACCTTTCACTTTGACTCGGATTGTGAGACAACATTTGACTCACTCAAACACTCTCTCACCACAGCCCCCGTTCTATCATCTCCAGATTGGAACCACCCTTTTGAGCTTATGTGTGATGTATCAGATTTTGCAGTTGGTGTAGTCTTAGGACAGCACATTGAAAAGATACCACACATGATCTATTATGCAAGAAAGACTCTGAATGATACTCAAATTAACTATACAACTACCGAAAAAGAACTTTTGGCTGTTGTATTTGCATTAGAAAAATTCAGGCCTTACTTGATTGGCTCACCAATTGTTGTGTACACTGACCATTCCGCCTTGAAATATCTTTTGGCGAAGAAGGATGCTAAAGGTAGGCTAATACGTTGGATCCTTCTATTACAAGAATTTGATCTTTTTATTAAATATAAGAAAGGATGTGAAAACGTTGTAGCCGACCATCTTTCGCGCATCTCTTCTTCACCTGTGACCCTGCCGATCAATGATTTTTTTCCGAACGAACAACTTGAACGTATCCGACGAACCTTGGTTCGGGGATATTGTGAATTATCTTGCGACATGACTTATTCCCTACGAATGGTCGAAATAAGACAAACATCGATTTCTATCCTAAGTAAAACACTTTTACTAGGATGAACCTTATCTGTTTAAGTATTGTTCTGATCAGATCATTCGTCGATGTGTCCCCAATAATGAATTCAAGAGTGTTCTATCTTTTTGTCATGATCAGGCATGTGGGGGTCATTTCGGTCCTCGAAAGACGGCGGAGAAGGTTTTGCAATGCGGTTTTTATTGGCCGACTTTGTTCAAAGATGCATTTGATCATTGCAAAACCTGTGCACAGTGTCAACATATGGGTAGGATTTCCTGGAGAAATGAGATGCCACTTCAAGCCATCTTGGTGGTTGAAATTTTTGACGTTTAGGGTATTGACTTTATGGGTCCTTTTCCCAACTCCTTTGGGAATCTGTATATATTGCTTGCGGTTGATTACGTTTCGAAATGGGTGGAAGCTATTCCTTGTCGCACTAATGACAAAAAGGTTATCATTAGGTTCCTTAAAGAGAACAACTTTTTGCGGTTTGGACACCCACGCGCTATCATTAGCGATAATGGGATACATTTCTGTAATCTTTCTTTCAAGACTTTGATGCGAAAATATGCAATCAACCACAAACTTTCCACACCATATCATTCCCAAACGAGCGGGCAAGCTGAGGTTTCAAACAGACAAATCAAAATTTTTTTGGAGAAAACTGTTTCTAAAAATCGAAAAGATTGGTCAACCAAATTGATGGATGCTCTTTGGGCGTTCCGAACCGCATATAAAACCAATCTTGGTATGTCTCCTTACAGACTAGTTTTTGGAAAGGCTTGTCACCTTCCGGTCGAGATTGAACACAAAGCAATGTAGGCCATTAGAGAACTTAACTTTGACTTAAATCAAGCCTGCAACTTTCGGAAGCTGCAATTAAACGAGCTAAGCGAATTCCGCGATGAAGCTTATGATAATGCTGTAATTATAAAGAACCAGACTAAGGTATTTCACGATAAAAATATTTTGAGAAAAACTTTTACACCTGGTCAACAAGTCCTTCTTTATGATTCACGTCTCCATCTTCATGCGGGTAAGCTAAAATCTCGGTGGAAAGGACCTTTTGTTGTGTGGTATGTATAACCGCACGGGGCAGTTGAGGTTAAAAATGTTGAAAACGGTACAATTTTCAAAGTAAATGGACATAGATTAAAACCGTATTTTTCCACTGACCCCACGGAGGAGCTCCTGTTTTTACAGGAGCCACTTTATCTTGCATGAAAATTCCTCCGTCTCACCTCCATGTCTTGTAAAGTACTGTATCATCTTTAGAGTGGAGGTGAGTGAAAAGAATAAGTTTGGGGGAGATTTCACGATCATATATTATTGCCCCCATTAATAAATTTCCTCCCAAACTTTCAGGTTTTTGAGATCTATCAGAAGACAACAGTGAAGACACTGTTGAAAACAAGTTTGGGGGAGGTTTGTGCTTATTTACGCATCACTTTGCATCATACTTTGCATAAGCACAAAACATATAAAACATATAAAAATTTTAAAATTTTAAAAGATAAAAATATTTAATATTTAATTTGATAATAAAAGATTAGATAGTGAAAAATTACATCCAAAATATTAGAAAAATTTAAGAAAACCAAGAAAATTAGATGTTTTCTTAAACGAACTAGTAATAAGTAGTTATGAGCCGTTGTCCCAAGGGTTAGTAAGATGAAAGAAGTCACTAATCTGAGGATAAAAATAAGTCTGAAAAATAGTTCCTACTCTCGAAGCCAAACATTTGAACGTTGATACCCAACTATACGCACTTACACACGTCTTGAAACTCGGGATAGTAGAGGGTACCTTGAAATGCTCTTGTCTAAAAGCCAAAGTATGAAGGAAATAATAAATGAAGCATAAAAGATAAAATGGTGAAGAAAAAAATAAACACTGGTTTTGTTATCACCAAGGCCGCAATAAAAAAATATAGCGAGGGTGCTTCATCACCTAGTGCCTTAGACCAACTGGTCTGGAAGTCACTGCTAAGCCTTAGGTGGTGCTAGACGAGGAAAATACTAATTTACCTAATCAGCAAGCATATGAGTAATCGGTTGGTTAGTACCTCAAGAAGTATTAATGGTCGCATGAAAAATGTGTAAGCAAATCCATCTAAATATTCATCGATTAAAAAGTACTGAGGTGATGGACAAGAGTATGATAGCTTGAATTGAATTTTCCGAGTGTAGAGATGTCTATTACACACATGTAGGGGTATATGATCGGTGTTTGGAAGAAACGTAGGAATAAAGAATAAAGGCGATGTTTTATTGAGGGATGATGTGATTTCTAACATCTTTTCATGACTATTAAGATATGGCTCATAACAACTGAAAAGCTAGCATAGTTGGAAACTCTAATTTTCAAAGTCTTTCTTTTACGATACTTATCTTTTGCATGTAACTTTCACGGTCTTCCTTTTATTATGGGATTTTGTGGGTGCAATCCGTTGAAAACTCTCAAGAGACAACACTCCTCCTACTAGAGACACCTAGAGGTTTAAAGGCTTATTGCACGTGCTCAGTGCAATCGTGTTGCCTACGAAAGTGTGCTAGTTAGTTTTCTTTTTCTTTATTTTCTCCTTCTCTTAAATAAAACATGTTTGCTCGAGACGACCAAAATTAAGTTTGGGGGAATTTGATCAGTCGAAAATATTGCATTCTTAACACATCAATTTCCCTATTCTTTGCAATCATCTAAAGGTGTTTGGTATAAATATAGCATATATTAGCAATCGTCTGCGAATATCAAATAACATGTGTTATACATTATAACCAGCATTATGAGGGAAATTGTGTGTTTATAATTACATGGATGATCTTTGTATATCAAAAACTTGTCTCGAGATTGTGTGCAGAAAATTTTCCAGGTAAAAGAGCCAAAACTGCTAAAAGTGCTGATAAAACGCATCAAGTCCAAGACTTGTGATCTGGCAGTAAACAAGAAAGTATAAAAATATTCCAGACATCAGGAAAGTGCAATAAAGCCAACACAAATCAGTACTGGAAATTTAATGCAGTAACTCCATCAAACGGCCGCGGATCCGCGACCGAGTCAGGGCGATCCGCCATGGATCCGTGGCCGAGTCGACTCGTCGGCGGTTGGTATTTGTTTCAGAGGCTTCCTTTCAACTGCAAAACTTCTTCAAGACGCTTCAGTTCCTCGAATTCTACAGAAGCTTCCCTCTAACAGTAATTCTTCTCTTGTAAGCTAGCTAACTACCTTAATCTAGAAACTTCTCATAACAACCAAGTTTTCAAGGGAAGATAGACCTAGCTTCTAGGTGAAGCTAAAGGGAAAACTATAAAAGGGCACCTAGGGCTTCATTGAAAAGGTTGTTCATGAATTTAGTTGTTAAACATTGATCAAAATTTCCGCAAGTTGAGTGATACAACTTGTGATTCAAGACCCTAATCCAATCCAAATCCAAAGCCAAATCAAGATTCATCGAGAAGCGAATCAAGTAAGCAACTGAAGATCATTTGAAGCAACGCCGACCTTCATCATAGCAAGAGATCCATAATGATCCGCGACTCAAGAAGATCGATGCGAAGCTAATTTCGGCGGATCTAGTTACCTCCTCAAATCTTGTAACCTCGAATTGAGTGAATGTGTACCTAATCGTCAATTAATAAAGGTAAATATTGTAAATCTTGCTTTTCTTTACATTCTTGCATTATGAAAAGTTACCGATTCTTGATTCTTTCCTTTTTCATGATGTGTGAGTGAAATCTCCGCTTGTAGCGGAATCGAGAGAATAGGCAGATGATGATGATTAAATTCTTAAACGATTCTTAAGTCTTATGAGTTTTGTAAAATTTAGGAAATTGAATCATCGAAGAACTAATTTGAGTGAGATCGCTTTCTTGAATGTTTTCGCTCTAAATTAGAGATCAATGATCGGTGATTTAATTTGTTAGAGACTAGAATTTGAATGACAATCAATGAAAGGACAAGGGATGATGATGGAGAAACCCTAGTTTCTTCAATAGATCCCTAAATCTCATTGATCGTCATCGATCTAGCAACAAATCTTCAATAGATAAGAATTAGTAATCATTATTATTCATCATCACTATCAATTGGATCGATTCCTACGAGCTATTTTACAAATATTGATAATTCAATCGATTTGGGCAATTTCTTGATCTTTATCAATTATTGATTTTAGATCTATTTCTTTATGATTCTTGAAACTAAAATCTCATGAATATTGAATCATTTTCTTTTATCTTTTCTTTTCAACTCAAATAAAACAATTTCGAACAAATCACACATTCTCAATGGACGATCCGCTCTCACTAACGAAACTACAATAGACACCGTTATTGTTTGCGGTATAAATTTCTTTGGTTGTGAAATATTTCCAAATACACATGAAGATTATGATCAATCAAGCTCATAAAGTCAAAAAGTCTTAGTCGACAGGATCCTAACCCTGTTTGCTAACCCACCTTTGTCCAAATCAAGAAAGGCAAATGATGATTCACTCATGGCCATATTCCAGTTGTAGCGATGCTGATGCTAAGATTGGTACCAGATTCCAAATGCTCAACTCGCAATAAAAAACAGTGAGTAAAAAAAGCCGAAATAATAGGGCAACTTGCAATAAAAATCAGCTAGAAAAAAAATATATGCATATAAAATAACCGAAATGATTGGGCAATCGTGACTTTCGCGACATAAAAAAAGGCTGAAAAGATAGAACATCACGGAAATATAAATAAAAAATTAATAAAATAAAATTTTTCTGCACTGCAGGTAGGTCCACACTGATCCTTTTATACAATTCATGGACACAAATGAAAGAAAGTGGAATCATATTTTCCCACCACATTTCGTCAAAAGAAGAACTGAGGCTTGATGGCACATCTACAGCTTAGAGACTAATTTGACATCTCTCTTACTCCAGCGGGGTACAAACGTGGTGTCGACAAGGCTCCAAGGAGCCAAATCAAAACCGAGTAATGGCAAAATCCTAGCTCCAGTTCGACGTTCCTTCTCAGTGCTGACGCGACATCAACAAGGCCAAAAAGGAAAAATCAAAGATGGAGTAAATGCATATTCCTAGCTCTAGGTCTCGATGGCAATGTATGCGGCCTAAAGACCAATTCGACGTCTCTCGTACTCTAGCAAAGTGCAGACGCGACGTCAACAAAACTCCAAGGAGCTAAATAAAAGTGGAGTGACGACAAAATCCTAGCTCTAGATCTCGATAGCAATATCTACAGCCTAGAGATCGTCTCCACGTTCTTCTCATTCCAACAAGATACAGATATGACATCAACAAAGCTATAAGGAGCCAAAATAAAAGTGGAGTGATGACAAAATCCTAACTCCAGATCTCGATGGCAACATTTACCGCTAGATATCAGCTTGAAGTTCCTTCTCAGTGTAGACGCGATGTCAACAAAGGCCCAAGGGTCGAACAAAAGAGGAGTAATGGCAAAATCCTAGCTCCAGCTCGACGTTCCTTCTCAGTGCTGATGCGATGTCAAAAAGAACCCAAGGGTCAAATAAAAATGGAGTAATGGCAAAATCTTAGCTCCAAATCTCGATGGCAACATCTACAGCCTAGAGATCAACTCGACGTGCTTCTTATGACAGCAGGATGCAGACGCGACGTCAACCAGGACCCAAGGGTCAAATAAAATTGGAGTGACGACATATCCTTCGCTCCAGACCTCGATGACAATACATACAGCATAGAGGTCATACGGATGTCTACTCTACTTCAGCAAAGAATTGGCGTGACATCATCAAAGCAAAAACGAAGTGATGACATATTCCTAGTTTCGGGTCCTGGCGACAATACATACAAATCCTAAAGACCATTGGAGATCATCCCACCCTAAAAGGGTGCGGTTATGACTCATCGGGGCTTCAATTTAAGCCTAACCTCAGGTAAAAAGTGCCAAGGCAAATACCTACCGCTTGATCTTCCGACGATAATACGGATATTCCAACCTAAGAATATTACTTGAAGACGTCTTTTCCAGCCTCAGAAGGGATTAGAGACACGACAGTCGCGCGGCTATTCGAGTAGCAACCTAAGGGATTGCATATCGAGAAATATATCAGCCAATGCGACGGTATGATGGACTTAAATATACTATCACAAACTTAACGGACCCCTATCAAAAAAGGGGTTATCTATATTTCACGTTAGGACACCTGCGAGATCTTCTCGACTCGTCTCGACTCTTAGGGAGAAACATTTTTATAAGGCCCTCGAGGCTTATAAAGGTGAAAAGTGTCATGCCCCGCTTCCTGGTGTACGGGCAGAGGGCGCGACGAGGCCGCTGCGCATTTACTCAGAAGTAAACACGCTAAGCGTATCTAAGCAATATAAGATAAAATGCACACAAGAGGCAAGATGTAAATGAACATCAATTTATTTATTAACATTCTTTTTACAATACAATGAAAAGTAAATACATGGAATAAAAGCAATGCCTAAACAATGGCATAATAGAAATGAAAATGAAATGTACAAGTAAACTAGACCTCCGGGTCAAAGGCTGGCTGATCCAAGTCCTCGCTGGTGGGCCCTGTCTCCAGAAGGTTCGATCCACCTGACAACATTCCAAAGAAAGAAGAAAAGGAATGTCGTCAGCGAATAATCGCTCGGTAAGTCCTAAAAGTAAGAAGAGACAGAATAGACAGAAGGAGAATGTGACTTTTAAAGTTGTATTATATTGTTAACGTTGTTGTTTATAGCTTGGTACAGAAAATGCCAGCGTATACGAGAGGAGTCCAACTTTTCCCTTGGACTATGGTATAAGGAGCATAAGGAACCGTTCATCCACGGTACAACGGCAATGGAGATTCAGGTTATGTGTATTATGGTTGCAGTTTCGTGCCACTTTTAACACCTTCCGTACCAATCTACCCCTTATAAACCCATGATGTCTTGATTGTATTGTATTGTTTTGTCTTATAAATTGTATAGATGGATGACTTGCCGAAACCATGATATCAGTAATGGAACGGATATAATGGATGAACATGTAGATGGAATATATCCATGGTTCGGTTCAGTCAATATAGATTGAATAGATTGAATGGATGAATTCACATTGAATTATTGTATTGCAGTTTTATACTTGAATCATATTCAAAACAAATTGATTATATTGTGACTTAGTCTGAATCAAACACTTAGAAAAGAAATTGAATTCCTGAATTAGGTTTTGATGTTGTCGGTAACTGCTGGACGGCAGGATTTGTGTCTTTTTCCAAGACAATTACCGTGTTGATTACACCGTTTGTTAGATTGTCTATTTTAAATAGGCAAGCACCCATATCTCCGCTCCCTGAGTCTTAAGAGACTGGTCCCGCTTAAACCTATGTTTACTAGGATCCTTACTGTAATTTAGTATAACTTGAGGGGTTTTATGTAAAAATAGTTTTGGTATAATTTCAAAATACAGCTCAAGCATTTAATTATCGTCTTTAGAGTTTTCATAGATTTATATTTTATAGATGTGAAATTTCTAGTGAGAAAAACCTAATTTTCATAGTATATGGTATTTATTTGTAATATGGATATTGTTTTGAATTATCATGGTAGTTTTATGTAATATTTGAATTCTTTTCTTGAGTTTTGGAACATGGAATATTATATATATTTAAAATAAGTATTTTGGTAATAATTATATATACATATTTAATGAAAATAATTTTATTTATTTTCTTGTAAAAATTTCATTTTCTAAAGAAAAATGTATAAAAATTCCATCGAGATCGAATATTCCTTGCGGAGGTCTGTATCTCGCTCTACTAAACTTGAGAATGTGCGATAATCAGGACCATCCCGAACAGGTCCCTAAAAATGGGTTGTAGAGGCGCAATTTCATGAAAATTGTTAATACTTCTTTTTAAAGAAAACGGTTTTATAAGTTAGGGTATTTATTTGTAAGGTCGTATTTCCCGTATTCTATTGTCCCAAAATCAATCGTGCTATGATAGAGATGTGTGCTGTGATGAGGTGGGTCATTACCTCGTGAACTATTTAAAGGTATAGCAAGGAATAAAGGTTATAATGTCGAAATGAATAGTTTGTTGTATTTTTATGTAAAAATGCGATAAATGTCACAAAAATGATTATTTTGATGTGAAACTTGTTTTATTGAGTTTGTTAATGTTTATTAATCAACCTATGAGAATATGGTTTTATCTTGTTAAAGAAAAGCGTAGTTTTTAAAGAAAACCGAATCAGAAGTCTGACTAACTCCGCTTCCGTCGGGTTTTAGAAATGGAACTTTTTAAAGATGAAGATGAGAGGGAAAAATGGGACTTACTAACTTATAAGGTAGAGGGGAGAAAGAGGAAGAGTTAGGCTTCGTCGGTGCGTCGTTTCGTTGCCGGAAACTCTTCGTATCGTCGCCGGAACTTCGTCGGAGCTTCGCCCTTTGCTAACTCCACTTACACAATATAAAGACTTGGGAATTCTTGAGAGTTTTGACAGGGGTTTGTGTGTGAGGAAGTGTGGAATGAGGGGTGTATTTATAGGAAAAGGTAGGGTTTAGTATAGTGAATGGGTGTATTAAAATTTGTAATAAAAATAGGTTTAAATATGAATTTTATTGTGCTCTGTAAATGTGCAGAGAATACCAACAGTGTAGAGAAAGTGGGGTAGGTCAAGGGGTGCTCAGGTGAGAAGATGAAAGCATTTAGGACAGGTTGAACCGGCACCGCCGGGCCTCCATGCACAAGTCGCCGGGTCTTTACGGACGGAGGGTGCTGGGTCTTCGGCTACGTGTCCTTGTCGATTCAATTTCCCTCGTGTTTATGTTTATTTATTCTGTAACTTACCTTATTACGTGTAGTGCACGTGAAGACTCTTGGGCTTCTAAAAGGTTAAAAGAAAATAAAACAAAACGATAATGTGGCTGATGGGATTTGAACTCTGGTGCTTTGTCTTAGCAGTGCAAGACTCTTGGGCTTCTAAAAGGTTAAAAGAAAATAAAACAAAACGATAATGTGCCTTTCTGTATTTTGAAAAAAAATTCGTACAGAAAGTTAGGGTTGTTGCAAAAAGTCTTAGGCAATGGAGATATCAACCTGTTTCCTAAGCACTGTTACCTTAAAAGTAGTTCGATATCGACTCTTGTATACTTTCCACGGGCCACATTCTACAAAGTTGTATCCAAGGAGGAGGAGGAGAAGCCACTTACGGGTCCTCTTGACTCGTAAGGGGTAAATACTCTTGTAAGATCCTTACGACTTTCAAGAGAAAACACACTTAAGGGTCCTCACGACTTCTAAGGAGAAAATACACCTACGAGATCCTCTCGACTCATAGGGAGAAATATCTTTTTGAGACCCTCTCGGCTCATAAAGTTGAAAAGCCTTAGGCGACAGATCTAAACCTGTTCCTAAGCAATCGATGCCCTACAAGGAGCTCAAGACCGACTCTTTTATACTATCCATGGGCCACATTCGCCAAAGTTGCATGCCAATGAAGTGAAGAAGTCACTTACAGGTCCTCACGACTCGTAACGAAAAAATACCTGAGTGTGAACCTTACGACTCACGCAGGCGATGGACACTTAGGAATCCTCCTGATTCCTAAGGAGAATATGCACCTGTGAGATCCTCTAGACTCATAGGGAGAAAAAACCTTCTCGAGACCTTTACGGCTTATGAAGATGAAAAAGTCTTAGGTTGCAAGGATCTAAACCTGTTCCTAATCCATCAATTCTACGAAGATGCATAACTCTGCATTACTCAACCTACGTACATACCTACGTGGGTAAAGAGTGGGGGGAATTTGTACCTGCCAAAATTTTTGGCCCAGAGCTTGTAGTTCCCTTATAAAAAAGGGGGAGAAAAGAAAGAAGAAACGAATTCCTTCCATGTGCGAAGCACGTGAGCGTTCTAGCTTTCAGGAGAATTAAAACCCATAGTTTGGACTCACGTATTAAGCATGCGAGCGCTTATATGTAAAGCATATAAGCGCTGAAAATGAATAATTAAAGACCAAACAGGTCTCATGTGTTAAACACGTGTGCGCTTATATGCAGAACATTTGAGCGCTGGAAGTAAATAACCAAAAGCCAAACAGGTCTCACGTGTTAAACACGTGAGCGCTCATATGCTTAACACGTGAGCGCTCATATGCAAAGCATATGAGCGCTAAATATAAACAGGTTAAAATCCACACTGGGGTCATGTATTAAACACGTGAAAACATACTTTTTGAAATACTAGCTTCAGATAGAATTTAATTCTATATAGAATTAAATTTTATTTTGGAAAAATACTTCCCCTGATCTTTCTAAAAAGATAAAGATTCTCTGTTAAACAGAGTGCCATTGGATCAAAGATCCAATAGTGATTAAAAAATCATCAAATGATAGAATTAAATTCTATTTGGGAAATATTTTCTCTGATCTTTCTAATATAGAAAGATCTGTCTCTAACAAAGAATCTTGGATTTAAAATCCAATGGTGGTAAAATTACCAATTAAACCATGTGATATAATTAAATTCTATGTAGGAAATAATTCCCGAATCTTTCAAAAATAAGAAAGATCTTCTCTGTTAAACAGAATAAAATTCTATGAATATCTTCCTAACAATATATTCATTTGATAGAATAAAATTCTATTTTAGGAAAATATTTTCCTAATCTTATTAAAATAAACAAGAAATCTTCTTTATTAAACAGAGAGCTTTTGGATTAAAAATCCAACGGTGAATAAAATTCACCGGTTGATCTTTAAGATCATTTCGATTGATTCTAAATCAATCATGATCTCTCAATGAGAGATTTCCTCCAACAAATTGATTTTTCTCTTCCCCTATAAATAGGAGTAAAGATATTAAATCTAAAAAGGAGAAGACCCTCTATAAGCTTCTATAAAAATAATACAGAAGGCTCTAAAATGGTTCCACAAAACAACAGAGAATTTAATTTTCAATAAAGAAGAAAGATCGTCTTCCTCCTCAAACCCCTAGGTAAAAGAAAACACACGGATTAAAATATCTCCTTCACCTATATAAGGGTTTAACCCTTCTTAAAAAACTTAGTTTTTTCTCGAGATCTGAGATCCACAAGACAAGTCTCCTATAAGTTGAGAATTTAATTCTCATCGGGAAGATCTTGATCTTAAGAATCAAAGATTCCGGGGAGAACATGGATACAAGAATATGATGAAGATTGAGTCTATAATACTTCAGGAACTTAGTTCCTTCAAATCAAGAACTTAGTTCTTAAAGAACCTGATCCCAAATTCTCAAAATAGTGATCTTGGTGATCGTTAATGGTCAAAACACCATTAACAGAGGTTTAACCTCTCTGAAAATATGAATAGGAGAACATGGATAAAAGAACATGGAGAAGATGGAGTCCATAATACTCCAGAAACTTAGTTCCTTCAAATCAAGAACTTAGTTTTTAAAGAATATGATCCCAGATTCTCAAAATAGTGATCTTGGTCATCGTTAATAGTCAAAATACCATCAATAGAGATTTATGTTCTCTAAAAATATCAATAGAGATTAAATCTCCAAAGAACTTAGCGCCTCACGTGAAACACACATGAGCACCCAAAATTTAGCGCCTCACGTGAAACACACGTGAGCACCCAAAATTTAGCGCCTCACGTGAAATATACGTGGGTGCTCAAAAGAAGCCAAAGCTGAGCGCCTCACGTGAAACACACGTGAGCGCTAAACGCTCAGTGCCTCACATAAATACACGTGAGCGCCAGAAAAAATTAGTACTTAGCACTATTATAGCTCCACACGCGATATACACGTGTTACACGTGAGCGCTATATGAAATTGAGTGCTTAGCACCGCTGGGTGTTAAAGAAACCCATTTTTGCCCAAATTGGCTAAGCTTATGTTCGTGATATCCAAACTGATCTTAGTCCCATATATGACTAACGATCTTCATCACATACCTTCTAAATTAATCTCAATCTCAAACAAGACTAATGATTCTTGGATGATCCACTACGATTATTTCCCTCAAATACGAGATTTGGTTCAAGGGTACACCTCTTCACACCTCTTATATATGTCGTTGTAATTCCTCAACATCTTCAGAGAGATGCCAGGTTCTAATAACCAACAATTCCTCTTCCTTCGTCCCCAAAATGGGAATATTGGATCGTGATGTCCTTAAACTAATATAATTGAGACTATATGCTCATTTGTTCCTAAGTCGATCTCAATCTTAAATATGACCAACGATCCTTAGAGAAAGCCCAAAATTTCATATAAACCGTTGGACCTCACAAATGTGAGAAATGCGTTCTACATTCATTCCCGTTGGCAAACCAAGTTACCAACGTGCACCCCTGCAAGCGAATCCTTAACCAAAACCCAAATCATGAAAATATATGTACGGCTTTGGACTAATTCGCGCTTTACGAGCACGACATAAATTAGTCTCTGTATACAATCCACGGGCAACCAAAATAAAACAAACATAACACGACACGAAGTGAACTACTGGAGCAGGAGAAAGTTATTATCGCATCATGATAATGTAATTAACTGTAAGGGCTTGCGCTTGCACGGAAGATCATCTCTACAATCAAAAACTCTTCATAAATGAGGGGGAATCTGATAAATTCTGCTACATCGGTCTTATCTATCCAAACTTCCAATATACGGTGCTATAAATCAACTTGATATCTTCGGAGAGGTGGGTGGATATGTCCAAATAGCATTTGCCCCCAAACTCAGGCAAGAAGATCCATCCCAGTTTTTCTCTATTTTTGGCGGTAAACAGCGGTGAGTACCATGTACCGATAAAGTTCTTCACGGTTACCCATCCCTAATACAACGGGCAAGCTGAGGCAGCCAATCGAGGAATCATAAGGAGACTCAGAGCCCGGCTGGAAGGGAGATAAGGCGGATGGGTTGAAGAACTTCTCCGGGTACTCTGGGCATTACAGAATTCAAAGAAAACTCCTATGGGAGAAACCCCGTTCAGCCTGTGCTATGGCACCGAGGTCATGGTGCCCATGGAGATCGGACTGTCCAGCTACCGGGTCGAACACTTCGATGATGATGCCAATGTCCAAGCCTTGCGAAGCAATCTGGACTTCCTGCTAGAGAAAAGAAACCGGGCTCAAGTAAAGATGGCTGCATACCAGCAACAGACTGTTCGGTACTACAATGCTCAGGTCAAACACCGAGCGTTCAAGTTAGGAGGCTTAGTCCTTCGTTGCAATGAATTTGAGGACCAAGTGAAGCTGCACAAGTTCTCTCCGAAGTGGGACGACCAATTGCTCATGACCAAAGTATTGCCCAGAGGAGCTTACCGACTCCAAGATTCCTTGGGTTACAATCTTCCGCGGCCATTCAATGTCGAAAAGCTTAAACTGTATCGCTGAACCTGTGTTCTCTTTAATAATAAGATTCTTGATTTTCTGTAATCTGAGCTTGTTTTTCTCATTTCCAAGCTAAGACCTCACACGAGGCCGGCGGACAGCCCTGCCCATCGCACCGATTCATGGCGGGTAGATTCCTACTCAACCTAAGCCGTGAATCCCAAGTTCTCACCCGAGTAGACTCCTATTCGGTTCAGAGGCACACCCATTCACAGCGGGTAGACTCCTATCTGACCTAAACTGTGGATCCCAAGTTCTCGCGCGAATAGACTCTTATTCGGTACGGATGCACAATCATTCACTGCGGGCAGATTCCTGCTCGATCTAAGTAGTGAATCTTAAGACCTCACATGAGGTCGGTGGATAACATCCTACCTGTCACACCCATTCACGGTAGGTAGATTCCTACTCGACCTAAACTGTGAATCCCAAGTCCTCGTGCGAGTAGACTCCTATTCAGTTCGGAGGCATAACCATTCACAGCGAGCAAATTCTTGCTCGACCTAAGTCGTGAATCTTAAGACCTTACATGAGGCCGGCGGACAACATTCTGCCTGTCGCACCCATTCACGGCCGGTCGATTCCTACCCGACCTAAGCCGTGAATCCTAAGTCTTCACGCGAGTAGATTCCTGCTCAGCTCATAAGCGCATTCATTCTCAGCTTGACCTGAGCTGATGAATCCTAAACCCTCTACTCATCTTACCTCGTCCCCAAGAGGTGAAGGGAGGGGATACCGACCTAATGTTCACTATACTCACATTACCTTGTCTCCAGGGAATTAAGAGGGGATATCGGTCTATCTGCACTTGGAAAATAAAAATGAAAATTTTCAATGCAGAAAAGCTTGTCCGAATAAAATATGTAAACACATTACAGATGAGCAAAAGGGTCTTCATTGATTTCAAAATTGAAGTACAAGGTGTTGTGAGCTCCCCAGCTTTACAAAATTGCCCGGAGACTTACAAAAGAAAAAATGATAAATAAAGAGAATGGGGGCTTCGGGGCTTCTCGTCGGGGATGGCCTGCTCACCAATCTTCATCTTCCTCCACCTGAGCCTGCTCGGGGGAGGCTTCCGGGGCCGTGAACTCATTGGACTGCGAAGGATGAGCAGCAGCAGTCTCGATGGCGACCGAACTCCCTCTCCGCTCCGGGGCTCTCCTTCGGGAAGATGGTACAGCGTGTGGAGCTCCTTGTCTTCGAGCTCAGGCTGAATCACCTTGACGTTGAGGGCATTGTGCCACCCTATGGTCGCGGCATCGGCTAGATCGATGTAGAACTAGTCGGACGACTTGTAGTTCTTCACGGCTTTCTTCGCCATCTCCACGGCCTGCTTCGCCGCATCCTTAAACTCCCGAGCCTTCCTCTTCGCCGAGTTCCGCTGCCCCTTCATCGAGTTGAACATCTCGGTGATTTTGTCGACTTGGTCTTGGAGAGCTCGGTTGGCCTCGTCGAGCCTCGAGGCCTTCAGCACTACCAAAACCTTCAGTGAATCAAGGGAAGCGGCATTTTCCTAGGCCGCCTTCAGCTCAGCGAGGAGTTGTTCTTCGCGCGACAAAGCCTCCTCCGCCCTCTTCATTGCCGGGGTGATTTCTTCAACCTCTATGGTGGCCAAAAGGGTGCAATGCTTGAGGACCTACAGAAAGAAACAAAAAAATTAGTAGAGAAAATAACAGAGAAAAAATAAGTTGAAGGAAATTTAAGTGCAAATTTATCAACCTGGACGGCCTCCTGAGCAATAGTCACGGCCTGGGCACGCATGGTTTGTCGGCTATAGTGCCCTCGAGGCAATTATCGTAATTGCAGACAGATGATTATGATGATTGAGAAAGGACCTATACTGATAAAACAGTCTTACTCAAGATGATAGTATGCTATCTGGTTTGTCTTTATCATGTACGTGTTGATAGAGCCCATAGGATTCTTGCTTGACTAAAAGCATTATGATGGCGATCATATACGTGGGATCTGGGGGTCTATAAGCACATCCTTAAATGTCCCTAGTCGTGGGAGTATCGAGACCGGGCATCAATACTCCAGTGTAGACTAGTGTATACTGATCGAGACCCCAACGAGGGGCGGCGGCCAGGTCTCACAAGCCATTGGTGTTAGTTTGTTCACCTAAGATAGTATACAGATGCTCATTGGGTTATGAGTACACTGGACGGACTTGCCGGGAACCTGCTAGTTGGTATTATACCTATTGTCAGATAGCAAATCCCAGGTGACATGTGTACAGGTTCGTCTGTCGACTTGAGATCGTCATTTGTCTCTTGAGAGTTCCCGCTGTGCTTTGATTACTACCCTAATGCGGCTTAAAGGAGTCGTGCAAACAGGTTTTAGTTGGGTACAGTCCCGAGCCACATGGAGGCAGTGATCGGATCGTCGGGGATTCGTCTCTCCCGGTATTGGGGGTTGATGTCGTGTTGTGTACGGATGGCCATGACCATAAATCCGTGTCCATGGTGGACGAGAATTATTGATCCAGGATCGATAGTTTCTCAGGTGGTGATGGGGTTTCATACCGATACTAAATGTCGCGTTGTTAGGGGTCTGACTTTATCCACCCCCTTAGACTCGATATGCGATACTCATAGACGAACAGACCGGACTGTACGGATATTGTCACTGTCAGGCTCAGTAGGGGTTCAGGATGAGTTTGCTCGTCGGCCTCCCTTTCGCTCAATACCTGGGTAGCCATTACGTACAGCTAGTGCCGCTGAGTGCTTGTGGTTAAAACCACTGCCAGCGTATTGAAGAGTCTTTAGAGTCCCACACAGAGGGTTTTCACGATTCAGACGATATGGTGTACATGGCGTATGTTGGTACATACAGGTGTACGATTAAATATGTGCACATGCTGCGCAAACTTTAATCGGATGGTTGATAATACTAGCGGTTTAGGATTAAGCCAGATTATTAAATTAGGTTTTGATTTAATAATTTACATATGTATTTATATATATGTATTCTAGTATTATTGTTCGCTATTTATTTTCTCTCTTGGCTATTCGTATTTTTGTACTAATACGCGTATATGTATTTCGATACATGTTCCGGGAAGTATTCCGTATTTTATACGGAATAGCTTCTAGAAGATTCCACCTCATTTATATGATTTTCCATTTATGGAAATTCATTTGTTTTATTAATGAGGTGGAAAAGGTGACATGACTTTGGGCATGGGTCAAAGCATGGACTTTGAGCTATGGTTTGCTTTGTTTAATTGGAAAAAGAAAATGATAATTTTTGGGGGGATGAGAGAGGGGGCTGGCCACTTTTGGTGGTGTGGATTGATTTCATTTGGTTGAGGATTACACTTGCACACTCCACTCTCTCATGCTCACAAAAAACACTTAGACAATTTTTGTTGCTCATGCCAAAGCTTCCTCACCTCCATCATCTTCTTGAGTTGCTCCATGGAGAACATAAGATGAGAGAATATTATAGTGACACATTCATACACCCCACTCTATATCGCTAGTAACTTTGGAGCGTCGGTTGTCTAGTTCGACGTGGCTGGAGCTTGCGCCGTTTCCCTAAGGTGGATCATCGGAGAGGAAGGAAGACCGGCAACCAAACCACATCAAGAAACCACTAGGAGCTTGGAATGAAGACCGAAAGACATGGACAAATCAGTATAACCTTTCTAACTCTTAGTTTAGCTCCCTAGATTAGGGTTTATGGTTGATCCGGGATTCGGGTAATGGTAGCGCCAGTTTAATAAATTTTTTGTTCCGCATTTGGCCAAGGTTTGATGGTCGGGACGCTGCCGTAACCCTTCATGGTAGAGTCACCTTTTAAACCCTTAGCTAGCTAGTTTAGACAATATTAATACATCGAAATAGAAACAGTCCCAATACATTGCACTGCAGTTTTCTGTTCTCTGTGGATTTTCAAAGTGTTCAAAAAATTTTTCAAACAAGTGCAGAGGACTTCTTACATGACCACTTGACCATACCGTAAACAGGAACCCATTCCATGCAAATTGGGCTGAGCACATTGCTGGAAATTCTGAGGAGGCCGGCCTTGGTAAGGCATTTACGGTTTGTTTTTTGGATGTGGTTCTGTCACAACCCGCAAGGTACGGAACGCGACCGGCACTTAAGTTACGAAACGTCTCAAGGCGTCCGTAAAATAAGTAAGCCGAAGCCCAGAATACAAAACCCAATTAAGAATTAGAGTGAAGGAAAAACCATTTTTATTTAAGCACTTGTTTCATTAAGTCATATCAAGTCTCTTTTTATTAAAACAACTTCCCCTTTTCCCAAATTTCCGGCAAAATCTTCTTGTAAAATAGTCCCCCAACGGGTACAACAGGAATACAAGTGAATAACAGAAATATGGCATCCTCAAGCGGGAGCTAGCTCTTCGCCTCAAGGCGGTCACAAATCCCACGCAATATACAATGTGCATAAGTAAGCATGAAAGCACAAGTAAAAATAATATGTCGACTCAGGGGAGCTCGACCCCAAGCATAACATATAATCCACAAGTCTCACAATCTCGTCTCTAGGTCAATATACAGTAATCCAAATAAACTGGTACAGCTGAAATAGCAGTAGTAGATGGAGTACTCTAGGTACAATGAACATATATAAGGGGGGTACAAAATGATAACAACCCACCTATGAGCAAAAGCCTCGAGTCCAGGCAAAAAGAGCAAAGGAGGCAAAAGTGCCCGCCGCTACAGTGCTGACGGAACGGACCTGCAGAAAAGCTGTGGCACAATGGGGGTGAGTTACCAGCTTGTGAGTAATAAATAACATCTATTACGGCTATCGCATGCATGCACACAAGTATCCTAGCATCCCTAAACAGGTATGGCTATATGTACTAACAGGTATGTATGCAACATTAGTGTACTAGCAAGTCTGTATGGCACATGGATGTAATAACAGGTATGTATGCCACATGAATATACTATCATGTATGTATGCTATATGAGCCAACTCAAGATCTCATCAGGTAGGTATAAGAATTATTCTTTATTCTATATTTTGAAACTCGTTTTTAAAATCAGCATAATATCCATGGAATCAACAAAATCTGTGTCCAGCAACGACACCACAAAACTGTCTCAACCTCATGTATTCATGTCAAGTATCTCTGGCCTCAGCCGTCCAGCTGATCCATGTCAAATATCCATATCTCAATCTAGCGGCCACGGTCGGTATCCTCTGGATATCCGCCATGCCAAATGAAGTCACCGGTAGGTAATCTATCCCCTGCCAGGCTCAACGCCATCTCCTGCGATCTTCTTGTCCCGGGATACCGTACCGGGCCCACCATGTACCCGAGACGGTTCATCCACCTCCTCGAAACGGGTCTCGAAGCCACAACAAACTCATGGTGGACGACACTTTACATCACTAGAAAACCGCAACTTTTATATTTTAAAAGATTATAAGTTTGAAATCTTGCGGCTTTCCTTCGAAATCCAGAAATATCATAAATCTCTTGAAATCATCATGGATGCATATGTCGATGATAATGAATGCCTATGGTATCAATGTTCAAGTTGCAATGTATGATTTATGTTAGGCATGAGCAGATGATATAATAATGCATATCCACGAGAATAGCAATTTTTATGATTTCATTTTAAATATTTGTTTCAATAGCACAGTTCTAAGCAATTAACATATTTCAGATTTATAGTTATCTAGTGTCGTGACATGGCAATTACCAGGGTGTGTGTGTACACATGAATAGTGCTCGTGCTGCATATAAAAACCTGGTAATGGTACATGTGTCCTATAAATGAGTTTGCGTATATGGGTATAACATATGGATCTAACTGCAGCAAATATCATGCAAGTATTATTATTCTAATGTCATAAGTAATATCAAGTTTACTATTTACAAGTTTATTAAATCTAACGGGCGACTCGTGCCATCCAAACGATTGTCCCTCGTAGATGTTAAATCTACTCACCCGTGATCCCGTGCTAGGTGTGTCCGACCACCTGCTTCCCTTTCTCTGCTGCGCTAGAAGTCTCTGCCGGCGAACCTAGAATTTACAATAGTCACCATATAAGGAAAAATCCTGCAAAAAACGATATATCGATAAAAGGATACGCGTGCGTGAAACTAAACGCGCGTGCACACGACACGTCGCGACGCGCACAAACCCACTAGAACCTACTCCGACGCGCTGTGTCGCGCAGCGCGCCACAGAACCACGCGTATTACGCACGTGTCGCACGAGACTTAAAACATCGAAAACACGCTATTAGCTCCAGATTTTTCCTCTGCGCTCAACTTAAAAAGTTGCAGGAACCAACAGACTAACCTACCTAGCATGACCCTACACCAAAAAATCCAACACCCTACCCCCTACTCTGGCCGCAATTTGCGTCCAGAACGATTAAACCGGCGGCCTCAAAGGTGAGGTGGGTCCCCGTGCTCTGTGTGTGTGTCCCTAGTAGTCTCACCATGCTACAGTCTTCACAATTTTATTTTTACGGGCTCAGGTCTACAGCAGAATCTACAGAGGCTAAAAAGTCGCTAAAACGGCTAAATTACGCCAAGTCGGATAAATCGGGTGTCTTTGCGAAATCTGGGACCAAACTTGGGTGTTCTAGTCTCAAGAGCACCTAATAGGGCTACTCTAACCATCACAACCATTACTTAGCCAAAATTCTCTTAATTCACCCAAAATTACCACTAAAGCATGCAATAAACATCAACTAAGCTAGATAACCATAATTTTAGCAATTTAGAGTCAGGTTAAGGGGGTTATACCTCAAAAGACCCTAGATGAAGGAGAAGAGAAGGAGTAGGAGGGTATGTGCTGCTGCTAAATCTCCTGGTGCTGCAAACTTGGCTGGAACAGAGCTGATCTGCAACTTGCTGAAATTTACAGAGCTGTTGCTGCTGCTGTTGTTCTGGTGGTGTAGTGTATATTGTGTTGCTGTTTGAAGCAGTAGCAGCAGCTGGTGAAGATTTTGAAGTATTTGTGGTGGAGTGTAGGGTGTGGTGATGTTGTGTGAATGTGGTTTTAGAGCTTTGGGCTGTTTGCAGTAGCTGAAGTTGCTATTGCAAAAGTTCTATTGATTTATTTGGTATAGAAGTGTTGCAGCAGCAGCAGCAGGGGTTGTGTTTGTGGCTGTTTGGGGTGGTGAAGTGTTGTGTGTTTGTATGGAAGGGTTATGTAAGGTGTTGGGGCTATTGTACAGCTGCTGATGTTGATGAAAAGGCTGAAGCTGATGTTATATGGCTGATGTTTTGGCTGATGTACAGGGGCTGATGTGCTGTTCTTGGTGGCTAAGCTGATGTGTGGTTGAGATAAAATTCTACTAAAATAACCATAAAACCAGATAAATCACTAAAAACCCGTTTTGGTAAACTTTTTACCAAAAACCCAACATTAACACACAATTACCACTAACCCTAAACTCAGGTGTTACAGTCTTCCCCCCTTAAGAAAATTCGTCCCCGAATTTTAAAATATGCAACTACGCGTACCTTTAAAAAGATGAGGGAATTTCTTTCGCATCTCTCCCTCGGCCTTCCAAGTGATCTCCTCACCATTTGGGCTGCGCCAAAGAACCCTCACTGACGGCAGGACCTTTGATCGAAGTTTCTTCACCTTCCGATCTAATATCTCCACTGGCTGCACGGTGAACGTAAGGTCGGGCTCAAGCTGAACGGTCTGATGCTGAATCGTGTGGGAAGGGTCATGAAGATATCTGCGTAGCATCGACATGTGGAAGACGGGGTGGACATCTGAAAAGCTGGGTGGAAGAGCCAAACGATATGCAACAGCACCGATGCGCTCGAGGATCTCGAAAGGACCTACGAATCTAGCTAAGCTTTCCCTTTCGCCCAAATCGCATCATGCCCTTCATCGGAGAGACCCTCAGAAAAACATGATCACCAACCGCGAACTCTAATCTGCGACGGCGCCTGTCTGCATACAATTTCTGCCTGCTCTGAGCTGCTCTCATCCGATCTCGAATCAACTGCACTTTCTCGGTCATCTTCAGCACGATCTGCGGCCCAAAAATACTGCTCTAGCTCAGCTCAGTCCAACAGACGGGCGATCTGCATCTCCTCCCATACAAGGCCTCGAAAGGTGCCATCTGGATAGTATCCTGGAAGCTGTTGTTGTAGGAGAACTCCACTAAAGGTAAATAACGATCCCAGCTACCGCCAAAGTCCAAAACGCACGCTCTGAGCATGTCCTCGAGAGTCTGAATAGTCCGCTCTGACTGCCCATCGGTCTGCGGATGAAATGCTGTGCTGAAGCTCAAACGGGTGCCCAATGCCTCCTGAAGTCTCTGCCATAGTCGGCTTGTAAACTGGGTGCCTCGATCTGATACTATACAAGTCGGTACGCCATATAACCGCATGATCTCGTCAATGTAAATCTGGGCATACTGAATAAAACTGAAAGTGGTCTTCACTGGCAGGAAGTGAGCCGCTTTCGTCAATCGATCCACGATCACCAAAATGGAGTCGTACCCTCGACTGGTCCTGGGTAGACCCACAATGAAGTCCATCGAAATCTGATCCTATTTCCACTCCGGAATGGGCAAAGGTTGCAACTCTCCTGCTGGCCTCTGGTGCTCGGCCTTGACTTGCTGACAAGTCAGGCATCTTGATACGAAGTCAGTGACATCCCTCTTCATCCCGTCCCACCAATAGACATCTCTTAAATCACGGTACATCTTGGTAGAACCTGGATGAACGTTGTATGTAGATCTATGCGCCTCTTCAAGAATCTCACGTCCCAGTCCCTCCGAATCTGGTATGCACAATCGAGTCCCGAATCGTAGTACTCCCTGATCGTCGATCACGAACTCGGAATCTCTGCCCTGCTTAATCTGCTCCATGATCGCTGAAAGTCGATCATCACTGGGCTGTGCCTCTCGAATGCGGTCAAGTAACTGCGGACGTGCACGAACATGCGCAAGTTGTCCCCCTGTCGGAGTGAACTCGAACTCAACTCGGCTGTCGCATAAAATTTGCCAATCTGCTGACGACTGCCTCTGCACTGCACGCAAACCAGATAGACTACCCTCGGGCCTCCTGCTCAAAGCATCCACCACTACATTCGCCTTGCCTGGGTGGTACAAGTTCTCACAGTCATAGTCTTTCATCAGTTCCATCCAACGACGCTGTCTGAGGTTCAGGTGTCATTGCTGAAATATATACTTTAAGCTATTGTGGTCAGTGAATATTTGGCACGACTCGCCGTAGAGGTAATGTCGCCAGATCTTAAGTGCAAAGACCACTGCAGCCATCTCCAAATCGTGAGTGGGGTAGTTCTGTTCATGTTTCTTCAATTGTCGCGAAGCATACGCGATCACCCTGTCATGCTGCATCAAAACGCATCCTAGTCCCACCCACGAAGCGTCACAATAAACCACGAATCAGCCTGATCTTGAAGGCAATGATAATTCTGGCGCCATAGTCAAACAAGTCCGTAGCTGCTGAAAACTGTGCTCGCACTCCTCCGTCCAAACGAAGGGAACTCCCTTCCGGTTCAAACCGGTTAAAGGTGCAGCAATACGGGAGAAATCCTGAATGAATCGCCTGTAGTAGCCCGCCAGGCCTAGAAAACTACGGATCTACATGGTCGATGTCGGTCTGGGCCACTGCTGAACAACCTCAATCTTCTTCGGGTCCACACATATGCTATCTCTTGTAATCACGTGACCCAAGAAACCAACTCTGTCCAACCAGAATGTACACTTGGAAAATTTTGCAAAAAGTTGGTGCTCCCTCAAGGTCTGCAAAGTAATCTGCAAATGCTGCTCGTGCTCCTCTCGGCTCCGGGAATACACCAAAATATCATCAATGAATACTATGATGAATAAGTCGAGATACGGCCAGAATGTACGGTTCATCAAATCCATAAATGCTGCGGGGGCGTTGGTGAGTCCGAACGACATCACCAGAAACTCATAGTGGCCATAGCGTGTACGGAAAGCTGTCTTCGGTATATCCTCCTGTCGGACTCGCAGCTGATGGTATCCTGATCGCAAGTCGATCCTCGAAAAATAACCCGCACCCTGAAGCTGGTCGAACAAATCATCAATGCGCGGTAACGGATATCTGTTCCGTACGGTAACCTTGTTCAGCTGGCGGTAATCGATGCATAAGCGCAAACTTCCGTCCTTCTTCTTGACAAATAGGACCGGAGCACCCCCTGGAGAAACACTGGGCCGAATAAGTCCCTTATCTAACAAATCTTGCAGCTGAACCTTCAACTCTCTAAGCTCCGCCGGGGCCATTCGATAGGGCGGTATAGAAATAAGCCCCAAGCCGGGAATAAAATCAATGCAGAACTCGACATCGCGCTCAGGCGGCAGTCCTGGCAGCTCATCAGGGAAAACATCGGGGAACTCGCAGGCAATCGGAACCTGGTCCAATGGAACATCTGTAGCCCTAGTATCGCAAACATAGGCCCGAAATCCCCGACATCCCTTTCTCAACAGCTGATCAGCGTGAAGAGAAGAAATCAATATGTGAGGGGCGACACCACGGTCCCCCTGCACAACAAAAGACGACTCGCCGGGAAAACAAAATCTAACTGTCTTCTCGCGGAAGTCCACAGACGCGTAGCACGTGGCTAACCAATCCATGCCCAAAAGAACGTCGAAGTCCAACATCTCAAGAAGGATCAAGTCGACATGCAGCTCTCGCTCGCCAATACGGACAGTACAGGATCGGAACACGTGCCTAGCAACAAATGACTCTCCCACAGGAGTGGTCACAACAAGCGGCTGATCAAGCAAATCGGACTCTCTACCCAAACTCGACACGAAGTGTGTAGAAACGTATGAGTGCGTGGATCCGGGATCAAACAACACGTGTGCATCAATAGAACATACTGATAGGGTACCTGTTACGACGGCATTGGATGCCTGCGCATCCTGGGGTGTCAACGCAAATACTCGGGCCTGACCTCCTCCAATAGCGAGCTGACCTCGGCCTCTGCCTCTGCCTCCTTGTCCTCTCTGGATCGGTCCGCCGCGTCCACGGCCTCTGGGTGCACCTAACTGGCGTGGAGCATCGCCTGTGGCAGGAAGTAGAGCTCTCTGAGGAGGGGGCGGTGATGGTGGTAGGGTCACATGCGGAACTGTCGCCACTCCCTGTCGTCTCGCCGGGCAGTCTCTGATACGATGGTGCAGACTCCCGCACCCAAAGCATCCTGGCGACGCCTGCTGTCCCTGTGGATACGAACCATACAGCTGACCTCGTCCAAACCTTCTGCCGGCCCTATCTCTTGGAAAGAATCTGGCGTGCTTCCTCTAATCTGGCGTGCCGGTAAGAATCCTTTTCGGCCCGGGAATGGCCAAAGTCGCTGAAATACGTGTCTCCATCCGCAAAGCTGTATCCATAGCCGCTGAATAGGTATCGAAGTGCTGGGCGCCAATGGCAAGAAATAGCTGGGCATCTAGTCCCTGTATGAACCTCTTCACCCTCTTCGCTTCAGTATCCACCAGATACGGAGCATATCGGGACAACTATGTAAACTGGACGTCATACTCAGACACCGTCATTCCTGGAGTCTTGATCAAGGCCTCAAAACTACGAGCTCTGGCGTCACGAACGCTCTCCGGAAGGAAACGGGCTAGAAAGACTGCTGTGAACTTGGTCCACGTCATGGGCGGTAGACCTGTAGCTCGACCTCTCAAAACTGACTCCCACCATATCTGTGCGAGGCCCTCTAGTCTGAAACTCGCAAGCTCTACCCATCTATCATCAGAGCATCTCAGCGAACGGCAGATCCTGGCCAAACTGTCAAGGAACGTCTGCGGGTCCTCTGCTGCATCGGTACCTGTGAAGACTAGAGGTCTCAGCCTCATGAACTCCTGTAGCGAAACCGGGATGGCCATGGCGGTAGTAGTAGGAGCAGGTATCATAGTAGTCTGGGATGTAGTAGGTACGTCCTCCGGCCTCAGTACACGACTGGCCGCAACTAAGGATCCTACCATCTGACGTAGCTCCTGCATACTCCCCATCATCTGTCGCAGCTCCTCCATACCGGACTCAAGCCTATCCATACGGCCTGGGGAAGGCGGATCAGTCTGTCCCTGCGGCGTAGGCATACCACCCTGCTCAGTCCTAGTCTCGGACGAGCCAGCTCGAATCTCGTCTCGGGCGGCAGCCCTCTGCGCTCTGGTAGCCCTCTGCGGCATAGTGACTGGTACAGGAAACAGGACAATAAGAACGGTGCAATAGAATCGTAGGATACACGGAATTGAAGAAGGAATTTCAAGCAAGTATATCCTAAAGTCACCTAGGCAGAGTACCGAATCACAAGCATGCCGCGTGTTAGTTATATGTATGCCCTAGAGGCCATTACTATACATAGGATGTATATTGTAGTGGATGCTTGGACATATATAGGGAGGACTTTCTTGCTCGACATGATAGTATGCTATCTGGTTACACTTTACCTTAACGTGTATACTGATTGTCTCTCTGTTACATGTTGGTAAAGCCCTTAGGATGTGTACTTGACTACCTAGACTATGATGCGGATCATACTAGTGGGGACATGGTAGTCTATAAGTACATCCTTCAAGGTCCCTAGTCGTGGGTATATCGAGACAGGGCATCGATATACCAGAGTAGACTAGCGTATACCTTTTCGACCCATACAGATGGGCGATGGATGATCCCATATCCATTGGTGTTTGACATCAGAGATGATATACGGGTGCTCAGTGGAGACTGGGTACACTGGATGGACTCGCCGAGAACTCCCAGATGGTATTATACCTTACGTCAGATGGCAGTTCCCAGGTGACACTGGTACAGAGTAGTCTGTTGACCCGAGATCGTCATAGAGTCTTGTGTGGTTCCCACTGTGCTTTGATTTCCACCTTACCACGTCCAAGTGGGCGTGCAAAACGGTGGTTTTTGGGTACAGTCCCGAATCACATGGAGGCAATGAGCGATAGGAGGGGATTCGTCTCTCCCGGTGTAGGGGGTTGATGTTGCGCTGTGTTCGATTGGCTATAACCAGAAATCCCTGGCCAGGGTTGCTGAGATTTACCGGTAAGTGTTACCAGTAGTTTCTCGAACTGTTATAGGCCTCATATCGACACGACTTATCGAGCTACTGGGGTCTGACGTTTACCACCCCTAGGCGAGATATGCGACATATCAGACGATCAGACCGGACTGTACGGTAAGTGTTACTGGTTGGATTCACAGGAGTGTGAGCGGGCTTGCTCGTCGATCTTCTGATCGCTCAATACCCGGGTGGCCGTTACGTTTAGCAGACCGCTTGCGGCTTGTGGGTGTTTGATATGATCATCACCTGCTGCCGCCGTATTGACGAGTCTTTAGAGTCCTACACAGAGCTTTCCTGGCTCAAGCGAAACGAAATAGGAGCGCATATGAGATATGTGCGGGACCGAGAATAATACCAGTATGTGATACTGTATTTGATTCTCGCGATTTGTAACATTGATCGGTTATATGTGGTATAGCCGGGTTATCGGATCAAGTGTTGATTCGATAAGTTGTTACTATTGATATTAGTCGGTTATATGCGATATGACCGGATCGTTAAATCAAGTGTTGATTTAATGATTTAATGTATAATTGTATATATATGATATATTAATTTACATTAACTAGTATTGGTTCATTTTAAATGGATTTTCTCACTTTATGTGCACATTGTATATGTGATATACTTTTGTGCACTTGTTTGTATCATGTTTGATGATACATGCTCACTTGGGTTTATGTAAAGAATTAAACCATGGTTATATGAATGGTTAGGGTTTCATTTCATTTACTTATTCATTTATCTATTTATTGATTTATTTATTTATTTCTTTTTGGCAAATGAAAAGAAAATGGTGGCTTGATTTGTTTTCTAGTTGAAGCTTCATGAAGCTTTGACCAAGTGACCATTTTGTCTTCATGCTTAACCCTAACCCTTCAAACTAACCATGATTTATTCTCTACACCTAACTATGGTTAGTATATGATAAGTATTCATATTATTTTCCTTTATCAAATATACTTATCATATTATTATCATCTTCTTCTTCTTCATCTTAATGAAGAAAGCTTTCTACCAACAATGGTGAAATGTGAAAATGAGTGAGAAATCCAATTCTAAAGTGAACCCACCTCCTATTTCTTCATCCTATACCTCTTGCCAAGTAGTATAGGGTGTTATCTTCACAAGTTTCATGACTTGGTGAAGTGGGAGCTTGATCTTGTGATGCTTCGACGTAGATCATCTTCGGCATCGTAGTCGATGACCTAGCCCGCCCATTTCTCCGATGAAGCCGACGCTAGAGCCCGGGATTCGATTTGGACAGCAAGGAGACTTCATCATGGAGCTATGGAGGTGGAGGACCGGATCTACAAAGGTTGTATTTCCGTTCACTTAGTTAAATTGTTAACTAGTTGCGCTTTTCGCCTAAAATTCTAGTTAACGATCCGTATTAGGGTTTCTCGGCACCGTAAAATTTGAAATTGGCATGGTTGATGCCTTATGAGACCTCATTAGAGTGCCTAGGAACCCTACACCGCGGACATACACACGCTATGCTACCCTGCTTAAGTCACTTACTCCATCAACTAAGGGTCATTCTACACTCGGAAAGGTGAAACCTATTGCTCTGATACAAACTTTGTCACGACCCGCAAGGTATGGAACACGACCGGCACTTAAGTTACGAAACGTCTCAAGGCGTCCGTAAAATAAGTAAGCCGAAGCCCAGAATACAAAACCCAATTAAGAATTAGAGTGAAGGAAAAACCATTTTTATTTAAGCACTTGTTTCATTAAGTCATATCAAGTCTCTTTTTATTAAAACAACTTCCCTTTTTCCCAAATTTCCGGCAAAATCATCTTGTAAAATAGTCCCCCAACGGGTACAACAGGAATACAAGTGAATAACAGAAATATGGCATCCCCAAGCGGGAGCTAGCTCTTCGCCTTAAGGCCGTCACAAATCCCACGCAATGTAAAATACAATGTACATAAGTAAGCATGAAAGCACAAGTAAAAATAATATGTCGACTCAGGTGAGCTCGACCCCAAGCATAACATATAATCCACAAGTCTCACAACCTCGTCTCTAGGTCAATATACAGTAATCCAAATAAACTGGTACAGCTGAAATAGTAGTAGTAGATGGAGTACTCTAGGTACAATGAACATATATAAGGGGGTGATAACAACCCACCTATGAGCAAAAGCCTTGAGTCCAGGCAAAAAGAGCAAAGGAGGCAAAAGTGTCCGCCGCTACAGTGCTGACGGGACGGACCTGCAGAAAAGCTGTGGCACAACGGGGGTGAGTTGCCAGCTCGTGAGTAATAAATAACATCTATTAAGGCTATCGCATGCATGCACACAAGTATCCTAGCATCCCTAAATAGGTATGGCTATATGTACTAACAGGTATGTATGCAACATCAGTGTACTAGAAGTCTGTATGGCACATGGATGTAATAACAGGTATGTATGCCACATGAATATACTATCATGTATGTATGCTATATGAGCCAACTCAAGATCTCATCAGGTAGGTATAAGAATTGTTCTTTATTCTATTTTTTGAAACTCCTTTTTAAAATCAGCATAATATCCATGGAATCAAAAAAATCTGTGTCCAGCAACGACACCACAAAACTGTCTCAACCTCATGTATTCATGTCAAGTATCTCTGGCCTCAGCCGTCCAGCTGATCCATGTCAAATATCCATATCTCAATCTAGCGGCCACGGTCGGTATCCTCTGGATATCCGCCATGCCAAATGAAGTCACCGGTAGGTAATCCCTCCCCTGCCAGGCTCAACGCCATCTCCTGCGATCTTCTTGTTCCGGGGTACCGTACCGGGCCCACCATGTACCCGAGACGGTTCATCCACCTCCTCGAAACGGGTCTCGAAACCACAGCAAACTCATGGTGGACGACACTTTACATCATTAGAAAACCGTAACTTTTATATTTTAAAAGATTATAAGTTTGAAATCTTGCGGCTTTCCCCCGAAATCTAGAAATATCATAAATCTCATGAAATCATCATGGATGCATATGTCGATGATAATGAATGCCTATGGTATCAATGTTCAAGTTGCAATGTATGATTTATGTTAGGCATGAGCAGATGATATAATAATGCATATGCACGAGAATAGCAATTTTTATGATTTCATTTTAAATATTTGTTTCAATAGCACAGTTCTAAGCAATTAACATATTTCAGATTTATAGTTATCTAGTGTCGTGACATGGCAATTACCAGGGTGTGTGTGTAAATATGAATAGTGCTCGTGCTGCATATAAAAACCTGGTAATGGTGCATGTGTCCTACAAATGAGTTTGCGTATATGGGTATAACATATGGATCTAACTGCAGCAAATATCATGCAAGTATTATTATTCTAATGTCACAAGTAATATCAAGTTTACTATTTACAAGTTTATTAAATCTAATGGGCGACTCGCGCCATCCAAACGATCGTCCCCCGTAGATGTTAAATCTACACACCCGTGATCCCGTGCTAGGTGTGTCCGACCACCTGCTTCCCTTTCTCTGCTGCGCTAGAAGTCTCTGCCGGCGAACCTAGAATTTACAAAAGTCACCATATAAGGAAAAATCCTGCAAAACACGATATATCGATAAAAGGATACGCGTGCGTGAAACTAAACGCGCGTGCACATGATACGTCGCGACGCGCACAAACCCACCAGAACCTACACCGACGCGCTGTGTCGCGCAGCGCGCCACAGAACCACGCGTATCACGCGCGTGTCGCACGAGACTTAAAACATCGAAAACACGCTATTAGCTCCAGATTTTGCCTCTGGGCTCAACTTAAAAAGTTGCAGATACCAACAGACTAACCTACCTAGCATCACCCTACACCCAAAAATCCAACACCCAACCCCCTACTATGGCCGTAATTTGCGGCCAGAACGATTAAACCGGCGGCCTCAAAGGTGAGGTGGGTCCCCGTGCTCTGTGTGTGTGTCCCTAGTAGTCTCACCATGCTACAGTCTTCACAATTTTATTTTTACGGGCTCAGGTCAACAGCAGAATCTACAGAGGCTAAAAAGTCGCTAAAACTGCTAAATTACACCAAGTCGGATAAATCGGGTGTCTTTTTGAAATCTGGGACCAAACTTAGGTGTTCTAGTCTCAACAGTACCTAATAGGGCTACTCTAACCATCACAACCATTACTTAGCCAAAATTCTCTTAATTCACCCAAAATTACCACTAAAGCATGCAATAAATATCAACTAAGCTAGATAACCATAATTTTAGCAATTTAGAGTCGGGTTAAGGGGGTTATATCTCAAAAGACCCTAGATGAAGGAGAAGAGAAGGAGTAGGAGGGTATGTGCTGCTGCTAAAGCTCCTGGTGCTGCAAACTTGGCTGGAACAGAGCTGATCTGCAACTTGCTGAAATTTACAGAGCTGTTGCTGCTGCTGTTGTTCTGGTGGTGTAGTGTATATTGTGTTGCTGTTTGAAGCAGCAGTAGCAGCTGGAGAAGATGTTGAAGTATTTATGGTGGAGTGTGGGGTGTAGTGATATTGTGTGAATGTGGTTTTGGAGCTTTGGGCTGTTTGCAGCAGCTGAAGTTGCTATTGCAAAAGTTCTGTTGATTTATTTGGTGTAGAAGTGTTGCAGCAGCAGCAGCAGGGGTTGTGTTTGTGGCTGTTTGGGGTGGTGAAGTGTTGAGTGTTTGTATGGAAGGGTTATGTAAGGAGTTGGGGCTGTTGTACAGCTGTTGATGCTGATGAAAAGGTTGAAGCTGATGTTATATGGCTGATGTTTTGGCTGATGTACAGGGGCTGATATGCTGTTCTTGGTGGCTAAGCTGATGTTTATTTTGTTGGCTGATGAGGTGTTGCTGCTGTGGGTGTAGTAGCTGCTGAGCTAAGGGGTTAGGTAGCTGATATTGATGATGTTGTTGGGAGCTGATGTTTCTGATGCGTGGCTGAAGTTTGGGCTGAGGAAGTTGTTTTGGGGGCTAAAAATCTAATTTTTGGGCTGATGTGAGCTTGAGTGAGAGGGTGATGGATTTGCTAAAAGTTGTGAAGTGAAAAAGGAGGTGACACATCCTTAAAGTCATCATTCTTCCTCTTACAAACAAAAGCTATCATGATACACATCACATCCCTCTCTCTCTCTCTCTCAAGCATGTCAACCTACACCCTAAATTCCCTTGGTCAAAACCAAAAACCTTTAATTAACCTAATTAGCCAAATCAAGTGTGTTAGACCACCATGGTTAGCTTAAACATGGTTAACCTACAAGCTCAATTATATGGCAAACCCTAGTCTTAACCCTAGTTAACGTGCACAAGTGTGTGTGGTCGAGATAAAATTCTACTAAAATAACCATAAAACCAGATAAATCACTAAAAACCCGTTTTGGTAAACTTTTTACCAAAACCCCACATTAACACATAATTAACACTAACCCTAAACTCTGGTGTTACAGGTTTGGTCTCTGGAAACATGGTGCAGTGGTATTGTTTATTTTGCCCATTTTGGATTTTTTGTTATCTATTGTTCGGGGGCTATTTGGGGCATTTTAAAGTCGATGTTTTAACACTGTTTAAATGTTTATCAGTACATACATTATTATCTGTGACCGTGAATGTCACTCGATCGGTACAACTCGTATAATTGCTATATGTCTTTTAGACGGGTTTGCGAACGTGACATTCACGTTGATGTTCTGTGTTGTGCTGTGATATTGGTTGGATCGTCGTGGTGGATAGCTATGGTGCAATGTTAGTACAGTTTTATTTCATTTGTACATTTGATATTGCGGGGCGAGCGTCCGACATGTGGACTGCCGTCACTGCCAGTTTGTATATTATTCTTTTGCGGCACGACCGGGTTAAGGTCGATTTCACCCTTGTATATTATTTTCTTTTCTGTACTAGGATTACCCCACGGTGAAGTGCACGAATAGCCGGGTTCTAGAGGGCAACGGGCCCGCATCTCATGGTGTTGAGACGGAGGGGACCTTACTCTAGAATTGGCGGGCTATTCGCCGCACTCGTAGGGGGTATAGGTTAACCTAGGAGGGGTGCTCAAGTTACCGGATTCCGTGAAGTGCTGGGTGGCCCATTCACATTGTTGAAGGGGGTTGCCTCGCTTCTGGTTTTTGCGGGTAACTTGCCGCGCTCGTAGGGGTCTAGGTTTCATTGCACAGGCTATCCATACGACAGGGAACGTCGGGTCTCATTTGCGGCTCAAGTGAAACCCGGGGCTCCAGATTATCCACCATTCTGTGTTACTTCTGTGATGCTTCTGTGATGTTGCTTTATATCATTCCTTGGACGATTATTATATATTTATATATATACTAGTAGATGTTGTATATGTTTTGCACCCGCGCTAGCCCAGTCCCTGCTCTGTCGTTTGTTAAGTAACCTAACGGGTGATGATGGGACCCAGTGGCGAATGCGGATGGCATATATGTATATTTTATTTTCGTTCTTTTCTGATGAGATTAATTGATGGGACTGCAATGATTCTTGTCAATGCAAGAATAAAACAAACCTATAAGATATTGTTGGAACCAAGTTTTTAAAAACTGACATTACAGACATTCTCTTTTGCTTTGCACAGTGGTATTCGGTTATGAATATCCAGCACCTCATTCGACGAGGCAAGGGCCGAGATCCCTTCACCAGGAGTGACCCCTTGAGCGTCAGTTTGCGTCATTGTAATAACTTCACTTTAGTCATTTCCTTTTGCTTGTATCGTAGTATTCGATTGGGAATATCTTGCACCTCATTCGACGGGGAAATAACCGAGATCCCTTCACAGGGAGTGACCTCTTTAGAAATTTTTTTCGCTACTATAGATTTATAAAACCACTTGGATTCCTTCAAAGATATCAAGTTCATTACGTTAAAGGTTTTTCGCCAAAAACCAGCCGTAACCCTCCATCATTTCTTACAAGTATTGCTTAGTATTCGTGCTGCGTTTGTTGACCTTGTCAAAGTGTAGTGTGTGGTAGTTAAGTAGTGCTTGTTTATGGCATATTAATGCGATTGGTTAGGACAGTTGTGCGGCCTTGTTGACTGTGTCAAGGGCTCGTACGAGTGGGTTTAATGCAATCCTGGATAATGATGGGTTGAACTTGATTAGGACTGTTTGATTTGTTGACTGTGTCAAGGTCACTTGGGTCCTAGGGGTAAAAATCACATCAATAGTTTCAAACATACAGGAAATTTGCCAGGCTTGCGCATACCATCTAGAGTGTGGTGACTTGAGCGGCTTCCATCAAGTTATCATGCAATGATAGTTGGATCCCGATTCCCACTGATGAGTAGGATTACTCCTCAGGTGATTCCGACTAATTCTCTTTTTGGGTTTGGAGGAGAATTCGAGGAACCAGTGGGAGCCATCCTGATTAGATAAAATGATTAACCATTTTGATCTTGGTTAGAGTGCACGCTGAGTGTTTTCTCTCTCTCTCTTTCTGGCTGCGACTATGACCCGACCTTTAACTAAAACTCATGAAACCAAGTTGACCGAACCTTCTTAAAACACTTTGGCTTTTAGAATTCACGGTGTCGCATACATCATTGCCACTTCTATATCACCTTTGCATTTCTCCAGAACACCCCGTATCACTACGAACATCTACTTCCATTGGATTAATCCATCGTATAGTTACAAACGAACTCGAAGGAACTTTTTCGATGATGGATTCTGGTTCTGGAGAGATTGAATAGGATTATTCGGTTGTCTTTTCCTTTTACCTTCGCTCAGGTTGTGAGGGCTCCTAGGATTAGGAGAGGGTACACCTATTGAGCTTATTGGATAGTCTTCTTCCAAACCATAGGCAAGTGCCGAATGGTAGAGAAGGAAGAAAACCAATTAAGCTTAAGTGTGGTGTACATAAGGTAATAAGTAAAGACATATAAATGAATTAGAATAATGGTAAAGGAAATTGCAACCACCATGATTCACGACAAAAACCGTGTATACCCCTGCCACTCTTACATCCAATTTGCTTTTCTCTAGAACACTCCGTATCACTACGAATATCCACTTCCATTGGATATACCATCGTATAGTTACATACGAACTCGAAGGAATTTGTTCCATATTCGAGGATGGTTTCCGGTTCAGGAGAAACATAATAAGATTATTCAGATGTCTTTTCCCATTACATTTTCTCAGGTTGCGAGGGCTCCTAGGATTAGTAGAGTGCACCTATTACGCTTATTGGATAGTCTTCTTCCAAACCTTAGACTGGTGTCGAAAGGTTGGGAAGGAAGAAAACCAATTAGCTTAAAAAAGGTGTACAGAAGGTAATAAGTAAAGACATAATAAAGGGACTGGAGTGAGGGCAGGTAAGTATATGGTTATTGTCATGAATAAGGTTTATGGAAGATGCGTTATTAGGAATACCAGTTACCCCCTTTTTGAAACATTTTCATGTTTCAGTTTTACTGTGCGATGTTAATTGAAAAACTGTTTTCCCAATTGGAATCTAACTCCAGGATATGTTTTTACCAGATCAGTTTCTCATATCTATATGTTATTACAGATGGTGAGTGGGAGTATGATATTGGGAATTGGGTGATTAGATCCTCATTATATCGGAATTCGTTGTAATTGGTAATATTTCAGGAAATCGCCTGGGTTTTTGCCGCACTGCGAATATTTGGTTTTGAATATCCGTTGTTATGCACCAATTTCAAACTGATATATCTGTACATTTATTTTATAAATTGAGATATAACTTTTTGATATTATGTCTGTGACATTTACCTATATCAGTTGGTGATTAGGTGAGGTGCATTCAACAGCGGTGTAATTCTTCTTAACCACAGTATAGTTTTTCAACCTACAACGCACAGGGTTTGAGTTATTAAACTCAGTGGACTTATACAGAGTATTGTATGTTGTCCAGTGTCCATTAGGACTATAGGGTTGGTACTCGTACTATATTCTGTTTACTCATGGCTCCTCTAATTTTAGATAGGTATTTCATTGAAATGCAAGGTCCAGATATTAAGAAGTTATAAGTATAAGAATAAAGTAGGGAACCATTTGTTGGAAGTATCAGGATTCTTCGATGAAGTCGCAGATGTAGATACTTGTTTTTGGTATTCCTTTGATAGTAATGGTTTTGAGAACTTGCTTCTCTTTCGGGTTACTCATATATGGATACTCCCCTAGTTGAGTAGGCTGAATGACCTCTTTCTATTTGGTTATATGCACTGGAGACAGCTGCATGATTTTTGAATCTGGTTCTAATTAAATTAGTGCTTTTGTTTCTATATTATATTTATATAGAATCAGTTTATATCTTAACGATATTAAGGTATAGGGAGTTGTCTGGCTGATGCTTAAAACCAGAATCCAGATAAACTCGAGTCACGTTTCAGTAATGGCAGTTTGTGGGTTATCCCGGGTTTTGATGAGGGTTAACATTCTACCATCAGGAAGATCAATATTTATATTGTTCTTGACTCGCCACAGTTTTAGTAAATTAGTTTTTTTTCCAGAAAAACAGAAGTGAGAGTATGGTAGAACTGGAAGTGATTCCAGAACCATAAACGATCACTGAAGATTTAATAGAACCTAAGGATTCAATTTGTTTCGATGTTCCATTAGCCACTCTGCAGATTTGGTGGGTAACCTCAGGCACCCGAGAGGTACTTCGGTCTTCTCAGAGACGGTGATAGGGAGGTTCTTGTTTACCCAGACTTGCCATTGCTGCTGTTCTAGACTATATAACCTAGCAGGAGGATAAGTATAGCGTCGTTCTAAACTAGTTTTGGAAGTGTACGTGTATATGACTCTGCCAGAGGGTTGTTGTAGTCAGTGGGAGCAGCAGCAGCATAGAGGACAAGTAGCTTATGTCTATTTATAGACTAAAGCAAGTATGGCGGAAATAGATCATCTATTTTTGATGTGACACTCATAGGTCTTGACCTCATCAGAATAGGAGATGGATCTGGTAAGAAGGTAGTAGGGTGTGATGTCCTGGTATTTGGAATGACATGCACTTAATAGGAAGAGATATTCCTATACTACGATTGGTTATACTGTGGTTGTCGCAAAGTTGTTTCTTTACATAGGATATAGATATAATATCAGGGTTTTTGGTTACTATATTTATGGATTTAGATTTAGATTTGGGAAGTATCCCAATTTGGGTACTTCGATATTATTCAAAAGATATTTAGAATGGTTGACTCATGGCATGGTGGTGTACCTGCAGGCGATGGAGTCACCCTCTCTAAAGGTGTCTTATAGACTAAAGGGGGGAGAGATCTGCATGATTAGCATATCACTTACTTAGACAATTGAGTTAATCATGAAATGTCAAGTACCACACCAGATGTTGTTTTTGCACTAGCTGCAATAAACATATATTAATCTAATCCTGGAGAAATATTGGGAAGCAGTTATTGAATATAAATGGATGTTCTTGGGAAATGATTAAGGCAGCCTCCTTCGGGGGACGATTATCATTTCAGGCTTCCAAGGTGACCTGGATGACAGAGAGACTGTCACAGTTATAGTTTTTCCCTCTTTTGAGGGATGGTATATTGGATGGGTGGTCCAAGCGGATACTGAGGAAGTCATGGTGCATGTTACTGATTAAATTCAGTGGATGAAACAGTCTAGGAGGTTTGATGGATTTGAAGTTCGTTTGTGAACTGGATCCCATCAGATATCCAGACAAATTCTAAGACAGGTATTGCTCATTTCGGGAGATGGGTTTCTCCGCGAAGTTGAGATACAGGGAGATACAGAAAGAAACATTGGAGCGGATCCACTCACTGAGGCTATTTCTCGAACGCAATAGTTTGGCAAATGGGCTTTGCGAAACTGATTGGTAGAGAAGATGGGTGTTCGGTATCACACGGGCTGTGAGTATGCGACATCGCAATAATTGGACTTAAATGCAAGTGAGAAATTGTTGGCTATAGTGCCCTCAAGGCAATTATCGTAATCGCAGGCAGATGATTAGGATGATTGAGCAAGGACCTATACCGATAAAACTGTCTTATTCAAGATGATAGTATGCTATCTGCTTTGTCTTTATCATCATGTACGTATTGATAGAGCCCATAGGATTCTTGCTTGACTACCAGCATTGTGATGGCGATCATATATGTGGGAGCTGGGGGTCTATAAGCACATCCTTAAATGTCCCTAGTCGTGGGAGTGTCGAGACTGGGCATCGATACTCCAGTGTAGACTAGTGTATACTGATCGAGACCCCGACGAGGGGCGGTGGCCAGGTCTTACAAGCCATTGGTGTTAGTTTGTTCACCTAAGATAGTATACATGTACTCATTGGGTTATGAGTACACTGGACGGACTCTCCGGAAACCTGCTAGTTGGTATTATACCTATTGTCAGATATCAATTCCTAGGTAACTTGTGTACAGGTTAGTCTGTCGATCTGAGATCGTCATTTGTCTCGTATGAGTTCCCACTGTGCTTTGATTACTACCCTACCACGGCTCAAATGAGTCGTGCAAACAGGTTTTAGTTGGGTACAGTCCCGAGCCACATGGAGGCAGTGATCGGATCGTCGGGGATTCGTCTCTCCCGGTATTGGGGGTTGATGTCGCGTTTGTACGGATGGCCATCACCATAAATCCATGGCCACGGTGGACGAGAATTATCGATCCAGGATCGATAATTTTTCAGGTGGTGATGGGGTTTCATACCGACACTAAATGTCGCGTTGTTAGGGGTCTGACTTTATCAACTCCCTTAGACTCGATATGCGATACTCTTAAACGAGCAGAACGGACTTTACGGATATTGTCACTGCCAGGCTCAATAGGGGTTCAGGATGAGTTTGCTCGTCGACCTCCCTTTCGCTCAATATTTGGGTAGCCGTTACATACAGCTAGTGCTGCTGACGTGCTTGTGGTTAAACCCACTGCCAGCATATTGATGTGTCTTTAGAGTCCTACATAGAGGGTTTTCACGATTCAGGCGATATGATGTACTTAGCGTATGTTGGTACATACAGGTGTCCGATTAAATATGTGCACATGCTGTGCAGACTTTAATCGGACGGTTGATAATACTAGCGGCTTAGGATTAAGCCGGATTATTAAATCAGGTTTTGACTTAATAATTTAAATATGTATTTATATATATGTATTCTAGTATTATTGTTCGCTATTTATTTTCTCTCTTGGCTATTCGTATTTTTGTACTAATACGCGTATATATATTTCGATACATGTACCGGAAAGTATTCCGTATTTTATACGGAATAGCTTCTAGAAGATGCCACCTCATTTATATGATTTTCCATTTATGGAAATTCATTTTTTCTATTAATGAGGTGGAAAAGGTGACATGACTTTGGGCATGGATCAAAGCATGGACTTTGAGGTATGGTTTGCTTTGTTTAATTGGAAAAAGAAAATGATAATTTTTTGGGGGATGAGAGAGGGGGGTCGGCCACTTTTGGTGGTGTGGATTGATTTCATTTGGTTGAGGATTACACTTGCATACTCCACTCTCTCATGCTCACAAAAAACACTTAGCCAATTTTTATTGCTCATGCCAAAGCTTCTTCACCTCCATCATCTTCTTGAGTTGCTCCATGGAGCACATGAGATGAGAGAATATTATAGTGACACATTCATACATCCCCACTCTCCATCGCTAGCAACTTTGGAGTGTCGGTTGTCTCGTTCGACGAGGCTGGAGCTTACGCCGTTTCCCTCAGGTGGATCATCGGAGAGGAAGGAAGACCGGCAACCAAACCACATCAAGGAACCTCTAGGAAATGGGAATGAAGACCGAAGGACACGGCTCAACTCGGTATAACCTTTCTAACACTTAGTTTAGCTCGCTAGATTAGGGTTTAAGGTCCATCCGGGATTCAGGTAATGGTAGCGCCAGTTTAATAAATTTTTTGTTCTGCATTTGGCCACGGTTTGATGGCCGGGGCGCTGCCGTAACCCTTCATGGTATCAGAGCAACCTTTTGAACCCTTAGCTAGCTAGTTTAGACAATGTTAATGCATCGAAATCGAAACAGTCCCAATACATTGCACTGCAGTTTTCTGTTCTCTGTGGATTTTCAA
Organism: Agapanthus africanus; assembly: GCA_030015575.1. NCBI lineage: Eukaryota > Viridiplantae > Streptophyta > Magnoliopsida > Asparagales > Amaryllidaceae > Agapanthus > Agapanthus africanus. The sequence continues at coordinate 819,351,017 of CM057338.1, read as the reverse complement.
AGTGATCAAAAAAAATTTCAAACAAGTGCAGCGGACTTCTTACATGACCACTTGACCATACCCCAAACACGAACCCATTCCATGCAAATTGGGCCGAGCACATTGCTGGAAATTCCAAGGAGGCCGGCCTGGGTAGGGCATTTGGGGTTTGTTTTTTGGGTGTGGTTTGGTCTCTGGAAACTTGGTGCAGTGATATTGTTTATTTTTCCCATTTTGCATTTTTTGTTATCTGTTGTTCGGGGGCTATTCGGGGCGTTTTAAAGTCGATGTTTTAACACTGTTTAAATGTTTATCAATACATACATTATTATCTACGACTATGAATGTCACTCGATCGGTACAACTGTATAATTGTTATATGTCTTTTAGACGGGTTTGCGAACGTGACATTCACGTTGATGTTCTGTGTTGTGCTGTGATGTTGGTTGGATCGTCATGGTGGATAGCTATGGTGCAATGTTAGTACAGTTTTATTTCATTTGTACATTTGATATTGTGGGGCGAGCGTTCGACATGTGGACTGCCGTCACTGTCAGTTTGTATATTATTCTTTTGGGGCACGATCGGGTTGAGGTCGATATCACCCTTGTATATTATTTTCTTTTCTGTACTAGGATTACCCCATGGTGGAGTGCACGAATAGCCGTGTTCTAGAGGGCAACGGGCCCGCATCTGATGGCGTTGATACGGAGGGGACCTTACTCTAGAATTGGCGGGCTATTCGCCGCACTCGTGGGGGTATAGACCCAGGAGGGGTGCTCAAGTTACCGGATTCCGTGAAGTGCTGGGTGGCCCATTCACTTTATTGAAGGGGGTTGCCTCGCTTCTGGTTTTGGCGGGTAACTTGCCGTGCTCGTAGGGGTCTAGGTTTCATTGCACAAGCTATCCACACGACAGGGAACGTCGGGTCTCATTTGCGGCTCAAGTGAAACCCGGGGCTCTAGATTATCCACCATTCTGTGTTACTTTTGTGATGCTTCTGTGATGTTGCTTTATATCATTTCTGGGACGATTGTTATATATTTATATATATACTAGTAGATGTTGTATATGTTTTGCACCTGCGCTAGCCCAGTCCCCGCTCTGTCGTTAGTTAAGTAACCTAACGGGTGATGACGAGACCCAGTGGCGAATGCGGATGGCATATACGTACATTTTATTTTCTTTCTTTTCTGGTGTGATTAATTGATGGGACTGCATTGATTCTTGTCGATGCAAGGATAAAACAAACCTATAAGATGTTGTTGGAACCAAGTTTTTAAAAACTGACATTACAGACGTTCTCTTTTGCTTTGCACAGTGGTATTCGGTTATGAATATCCAGCACCTCATTCGACGAGGCAATGGTCGAGATCCCTTCACCGGGAGTGACCCCTTGAGCGAAAGTTTGCGTCATTGTAATAATTTCACTATAGTTGTTTCTTTTTAAAACCAATTAATATATTCCTCCATGTAACTCAAAAGTATATATCCCGTTATCCCTCGGGACCACGGACACAAGATATATCCCGTTACCCTCAGTACTACTGATGCAAGATATATAAATCGAGAATGATTTTGTTCCGTTAACCCCCGAAACCATGGAAACATGTAATATCCTTTTGAGTTGCACTTTTGATTTCCTTATTTTTCCAGATTTCGTTTTCCAAGTCAGGTATAGAAATAATATCTACTCAATGCCAACACAGGAACATGCAGATACATGTTATGTCTATCAAGACAACAGGTCATGTCCATCAGGACAACAAGTTAGGATTGTTGGTATCGGTAAGTATTACAGGCAAATAGATACTAGAATGATAGCAAAACAATAACAGTGTAGTATGGTACAAGCATGTCAGGGATGGTGTAATTAAGTAGGTATGTTGTATATACCACAGTTAGGATGTATATATCATATAAGTCATTAGAATAGAACATGCAATATAGTTATAACAGTATATCGGTAAAAGTGAATTGATATAGATTAACATGCATTTAAATCAAATGGGTAAAAAATATTGTTAACCAGATAATGTATATTTTCTAGTAATAGGATTAACACATGAAATATTGTTTTCAAATTGGTTTTATAAAACATATCTAGAACGATACATGAAATACCAACAATGATCAAAACAATACTACAGGTTCAATATATCAATTTGACCGTATTAAAAATAATCTTTTGTCATAATTATGAAATATTGTTAATTAGATGTATTTACGAAATATTATAATTAAACTTATATTGATTAAATTTAATTAACGGCATGAAAAGATAAAATATAATAGTGTTACGGCGAAGTATAAATATTTTCCGTAACTATAGCATGTAGCAAGTAAAGAACTTCCCGAGTGGAATGGAGACCAAGTCAAGTGTAGCGAAGGAAGGAACTGACGAAGCGAACGATAGAATTCCCACGGAGATATAAAACACGGCGACGTTAAACGAATCAACGCTAAGATTTTATAGCTCGGCAAGGGAAATGCAATTTGCTCGGCTAGGGGATCTCGACGAAGGTGCCACTGTAATAAGTTCTCAAGTCCAACAAGATGGCTGCAGCAAGGTGAGAAGTCGGCTGGAGAAGTGGTCGACTGTGCCCAGGTAGGATCTCAGCCAAGTAAAGGAGCTCGGGTCTGGGAACAGAATATGGGGTCGACGATGAGGACGAGGAGATGATTAAGATAGTGGCTATGGTCATGTTGGGTTGCTCGGCCTAGGGAAATGGGTTGAGGAAGGAGGAAGGCGATGGCTTGTAAGTGATGGGGTCACGGTGGTGATATGGCTACAGGTTCTGGGGTCAGAGATGATGATCGGTTCGACTAGATGGCTGCGGTGAAGGGTTGTGGGTGCTTGGAGGAGGAGGCGCGGTGGTTTAAAGATGAGGGAGATGAGGATTTGCGGTGTTCGGAGGATGATGGTGTTGATTGGAAGGTTTTTCACCACGTTTTTAAAGTTCTATTCCGCAATCAAGACGGGTTTGCTTGGTAGCTAACCGGTTGAGTACGGGTCGATCTATAGAGAGATGGGAGTCTTTTTATTTATGTTTTAATGAGTTAAGTCAAGTTTGTCCAAGTTTGGTCGATACTAACTATGTGTTCGGATATGTATGTTAATGGAAGCTTGTTAGGGTTTGGATTAGAATGGTTTGAGTTAGGAGTTGTCTCACTTCTTTCATTTGCCTCTCTTGATATTGATGTTACGGTAATCGACTACAATGGGAATTAGCATGACTGGAAGGATACTTGCGAGTATAAGCTAGGCTTTCCAATGCTTATTTCTTTCCCTTTGGTCCTTGTCCGTCCGTTCTTGGCTCTTAGCCACAACCTCCAGTCAATCCAACCATAATCGGTCTCACAATGTGTCACTACTATCATAGAGGATAGGGTGTCATAGGGAGCGGATTGTGGATGTCTTGACGGGGGTTTAATTCAAGTTGTTGGGCAAAGAAAAGAGTGAGGGAGATTTCTTTCTCTCAAACTTTCCTTATCCTACCCTAACAAGTGAGAAAACTACCCACTCATTATAAAAAAAAAGGAAAATAAAACAAGTAGAGAAAATAGAAAGAAATGAGATAGAAGACGGCAACTAACTACTTGGGATCTCACCTAAGCAAGAATCACACTTGAGTTTCATGGTAGTAATGATAAACAAAATAGAAAAAGAAAAAAATGAAAACCAATAAATAACAACTTATATTTCTAAGAAAATAAAAGAAAGTAAATAAAAATTAGTTAACAATAGAAGCAAGACATTAACATATGTAACGACTCTGAAATTCCTGTACAGGAAATTTTTGTTACTGTACAGAAAAGGGTATTACAGCCTGTGTAAGAGTTACTTTTGTTCAATAAAAGCAAGAAGCAGCTTGTAGCTCACTGGTAAAGCCTCTACACTGCTGTGACATAGCCTGTGCGTTCGAATCCCATCAGACCCAATTATTTTTTAGATTTTTCTTTTTAATTTTTTGGAAGCCCAAGAGTTGCATGTGCAATTCACGGAGAAACGAAAATTTTCAGAAAAATCAAACAGGCACAATGAGGTGTACACACCAAACTTGACACGTGGCACGAATCTCGAGGCAAGACCTCAAGATCCGACCGCCCATTTCCTCAAAAGGGCCGGCGCCGACGGTTGGATTGCCCCCAATCGCCTCCGTGCTTTGCACACACACCCCTTCGACTCCCCTCAACTCCCCTGCACCGTTTGATTTTCCTGCAATCAAACAGAGACTCTTCAATTCACCATTTAACACCATTTTAATTCATTTAATCCAAATTTTTAATTCCCAAATCCCAATTCTCACTATAAATACCACCCCATGCTCTATCTCTCCCCGATTCTGAAATTTCTATCAAAAATTCTTTCAAACTCTCTAAGTATCGGGTGGAGTTAAGCACCCAAGTGGAGTAGCAAGCCAAACTCGACGACCAAAGCCTTTCCGATGATACCACGACACCCGAAGGCTACTTCTCTCTCTTGTTAACCACCTAAACCCGTAAGTCCTTCTGCTATCCATTTCTATCATCTCAATTTTTCTTCTAAGAAAACATCGACGAAAGTGGAGTTAACACATCACGACCTTCTCTTTTAAATATTTTATCTTGCTTGATAGGTCTAAATGTCACATAATCGCCCTAATATCTTTTTAAAACAAAACTCACACCCATTGCCGATGTAACAAAAAATTTAATGTTCAATAATCAAATAACGAAATTTTTCATTAAAATACCATGAACTTTAGTATAACCCTCATTTCAATAATTGTTAAAAATACTTTCAGAAAAACTTCACGGGGTAACGACCTACCCCACACGCACACTATGGTTACATAGCACGATGTTCTAAACATATGGCTAATTTAAAAAATAGGTTTTACATTAAAATACCACACTTTTACAAAAAAACGGGCTTCTTTTAATCGGTATATTTTTATAATCTTTGACAATTACGCCTCTACAACTCTCATCAGGGGAGCTGCTTATGGATGGTGCGGATTATCGCACATTCTTGGGATAATAGAGCGAGATGCAGAACTCCTCATGAAATATTCGGTCTTGAAAGGAAATAAAAATACGCTTTTTAAGAAATACGACTTCTTTAAATAAAACTAAATTTTGGAAAATTATATAAAACTATGAATTCATATTTTTAATAAAAACATATTATGAAACTATATATTTAAAATAAAAGATTATAATTTTAATAAAATACCAACAAGTTTCAAAAAGAGCTAGTATTCATAAAAGTACCATATACTTTTAAAAACTAGGTTTTATCACCAAAACACCACAACAATTAAAATATATGTTCATGAAAACCCTAATTATTATAAATCACCCTCGAGGTTATTTTTAAACAATATTAATATATTTTTTCATAAAACCCTCTCGAGGAATAAAATAATGAAAACAAACAATATTAAGGACTCTAGAATAATATATACTTAAGCGTTAACATTTCTCTTGAACCTCGGAGAGCCGGAGAAAATGAGTGCTTGCCTATTCAGGTTAGAAAGGTTTTTGTTGGTGGCCAATGCAGGTCATTTCTGCATGAACTTGTAAACAATATACCACAAGAATTAATGAATTCAACAAATATTTACATTCCTTGCATTTCAAATTTCTTAAATCTATCCTAACCTATCTTTTATATCAAGGTGAAAGAATCTCTGTGCACTAGCTAAGGCGTCAGCTGTCAACGAGTGGTCGACATCAAAGATGGTGAAAGATATAAGAAGTTTCTTGGGATTAGTAGGATACTACCAATGATTCATTGAAGGATTCTCAAAGATCGCAGCACCCCTGACCATGCTGACACGTAAAGAAGAAGGATTCGTGTGGTCAGAAGCATGTGAGAAGGCTTTTGTAGAACTCAAGTCGAGATTAACCTTTACACCTATTCTTGTAATATCGGATCAATCTGGCGGATTCGATGTGCATTATGATGCGTCCGGTAAAGGATTAGGATGTGTACCACACCAGCATGGAAAAGTTATGGTTTTTGCATCAAGACAGTTAAAGGTTCATGAGCGCAACTACCCAACATATGATCTGGAATTGGCAGCCGCCATCTTCGCACTCAAGATTTGATGCCATTATCTTTTGGGAGAATGAGTGAATATATACACCGACAATAAAAGTCTGAAGTATGTATTTACTCAGAAAGAACTCAACATGCGGCAGAGAAGATGGCTAGAACTCATGGCGGACTTCGACATACTCGAACGAGTTGGAGAAGTAGCGTACCGTTTAGCACTACCACCCTCGTTGGAAGGAGTGCACAACATGTTCCACATATCCTAACTACGACGATATGTGAATGACTCCAGTCATATACTTGATCACTCAGAGCTCACGGTACAGACTGATCTTGTAACACCCTAGTTTAGTTATACCAATTCCAGTTCTCGTATTTCTTTATTATGGTATTTTCCTGATTTATCGTGCTTTGGTGCAAGTAGTATATCTGACATCTGTATTAGCATCCGACCCGACCTTCTTTCTTGAAACCTGTCTTGATTCATGTATCCTGACTTGTAACCTAGATTTGTGCACTTTCATGAATATTGCATACTGGCATTTTATTTGGCATTGAATTTTTATAGTATAACATTTTAAGTCACATAAAATATTTTAAAAATACATTGCATGGCCTGCATGATACCTCTAACCCTGTGGTAGCATCCGCGCATCTTCTTCCTGTCCCGTTCAGTGAAACGGACTTGTTTGGATGGCTACGTGCACGTACGTGCATCCGTACTTGGGGGTATGCATTTTCGTCACCCGAGCATTCATTTTTAATTTTGGTTGTCGCATATATTTTTCGTATTTTAAAACTGAATTTTTAGACCCGACCCGGGCGTATTTTGGACTAAAATTGTATTTACCAGAAAATCCAATTTTAATTAATATAATACTTATATTTTAAATTTGGTTAACCGTGTAAAGATTTATTAAACTAACAAATTTTATTAAATATTTATCTAAACAGTTTAACAACTCTGAAGCTTTTTCTCTCTTTCCTTCTTTGCCTCGTGGCCCCCACACCACAGAGCTTTCCTCTCTCCTCTCTCTTCTCTTTCTTTTCTCTTCCTCTCTCTCCCCTTCGCTGTCTCTCTCTCTCTCTTCTTTCTCTCTCCTCTCGCACCCCCTCTCTCTCCTCTCGCGAACACTGTTCGCTTCTTGGATGTGGTCACCGCCCACGCGATCGCGTCACCTCCCTTAACAACCTCCTTGATTTTTCTCTTTCTTCTTCTTCTTATAAAACCGAGCTCCCTTACCTCGTCGCCATCACAACTCCTTCATCCTTAACCCTAACCCTCAAGACTCCCCTCAGCCTCACCGAGCTCTTCCTCCTCGCCAACTCCTTCCTCCTTCCTCCTCCCCGAGCTCACCCTGCACCCAACACAACACCAAGAACCCACCTGCACCACCACCTCACTTCGTCGCCGCCGATCACCTCCACCTCTCCTCGCCATCTCCTTCCTCTCCTCTCCTTCCTCTCCTCTGTTGTCCCTCCTAAACCAACCCCCCACCTCTCATCGCCATCTCCTTCCTCTCCTCTCCTTCCTCTCCTCTCCCTCCTAAACCAAACCTGCACACCCAAGCAAACAAAACCGAGCCTAAACCCTAACCTAACCCAAACAGCAAACCCTAGCTTCGCCGGAATTCAGTCGATCTCATCGTCATCTTCACTCCTCTCCTGACCACTGTGCACCTTAAACCACAGTAAGCAATCCTTTCCCTCTCTTCTCCTTCTTCCTCTTTCTTTCTTTCTTTTCTTTTCTTTTCTTTAGATTCTTGATTTCTGTATTTCATAGTTCGCCCGAGCCGAGCCTGACGCCGACGATCCAGACGACCCAGTGGACGTATCTTATCTGCGTGACCACCCTCTTGCATTGTTTAGATCTGTCCTGTGTGTCGTGCGTGTGTTGTGACGTTTTACCAACGTCGGACGTGCCGTGCGTATCCGTATCGTGTTCCATCGAGGCAAGTTTACCTTGCCACATGCTATGTTACTATATTTACATCCATTTGAATAAATATAATACATGTATTTAAAATTATGCATCCCATGTTATAGTTTTACAGTTTTACGACGTCCGTTTGCATCCGTACAATTTATTTCGTATCTAGTGCATGCAAATTTATCTTGTTACATGCTAGACTACAATATATTGCACCAATTTGAATAATAACATCACATAATGTTTAGTTATGCATCCCACATTACCATTTTACAGTTTTACTGTTTTCGGATATCCGTATGCATCCATATCGTTATTTACATATCTAGTCACATGCTAATTCATCTTGCTACATGCTAGGTATATCATTGTGCATCCATATGAGTAAAATGTTACCCGTTTATCATATTATACATCCATACTAAAGTTTCCTGTTTTCCGATACTCGTTTGCATCCATATCATTTAAAATATATATAACTGCATCTATAGATCACATTAATTCATATTATTATTATAGTAACACCCCATGCTTAATAATGTGCATCCCATTTAGTTTTGCAACTATAAATGTAACCCTAATCGATATATTTGTGCATCCATACCATTAATTCTATATCTATTCGCATACCATGGCACATTATTACATATTGTTGTTATATCGACACCCCATGCTTGATATTGTACACCCTACATAGTCATGATGTAACCCCTGATCGATATTTGTGCATCCATGCTTTTATTGTATATCCGTAGTTTCACCCTGATTCAATACTTGCTACAGTTTGATTATGAGCACCCGCTTGATACCTGATACACCACTACTTGACATGACTTGATACATGTATACTACTTGACTTGACCTGATATATCACTACTTGACATGTTACCTGATCCTGTTTCTAATGACGACAGTCCTGACATGTTGTCCCGATGGACATATCCTGTTGTCTGTATAGATAAACCTGTTCCTTCTTGATCCTGTGTTGGCATTAGCTTCAGATCTATTAATACCTGAATTGAACACATAACTTGGGGGTATAGGGGAATCAATGAAACCTGACTTGTAATTCGACAGTTTGATACTTATACTGATCAGTTTTACTGGCTAGGCCAACCCCGGGATGATGCGACTGACATCATTCATCTGTACATGTTACATTTTTACTGCCTAGCGGCACGTCTCGGATTCAGCCCGAGAATCTTGACCGTAGTCCCGGGCATGCACGGAATACTATTGAGTTACATCGATGATTCATTAAATTGATTTCAAAGACTTGAGAGAAATTAACTCAGTAGCTTAGTTTAGATTATTCACTGTACATCACATGTGCTTATACCCTTCACTGTTCTTTATTTTTGATACTGTTATACTCTTATTACTGTTCATACTCATGCCTCCATGTCTTGTTACCTCCTGATCGTATTACTGTTGATATTATGACGTACCGACGCCTGGGTTTTGCATGGCCCAGATCCTCTACCTTTGCAGCTGACCGATCAGGAGTATTTCAGTGAACAGGCCGAGCAGTGAGGACTTGTTAGTATTTTAGTTTAGTTTTCTATCAGCATTCTCATTCCTGATGTGAGCCCGTATTATGGGGCGTACATTCCAGATTATTATTGTATTTGGATCGTTTGCTTCTGCAATATTTTATTTCTTGACTCGTTATTCTGGCTCATGGACATGTATTAGATAGTTGTTTATATTTCTACTGTTCGTGATATCTCTACAGCCGTAATGTGACTGTGGAGGGATATTTCCTATTCACAGGTAGTATGGTTGGCTTTGTCACTATAAGTCTACGGTAGCGCCCCGGCCGTCGATTTGAGGCTTAAATGAGGAAACGAAAACTTTTTCTAAACTTGAAACCGGCGCTATCGCAGACTTTAATCCCGGATCAAACCATTAACCTATAACTAGCTAACAAGAGAAGGGTTAGAAAAGCTATACCGATCGATCCGTGTCCTTCAGTCTTTGGACACCAACACAAGCTCCTCGCGGTATCTCCGATCTCCGGTCTCCTCGTCGGAAAGGGCACCACATCTTCGAATCCTTTTACGGGCTCCCACTTCATCTGAAGAAACTCGGACACGAAGTTTGCTAGCCGACGTGTCCAAGGTGAAGTAGACAATGTGTGTGACAAGTTTGTCTCAAGCATCCATTGATTCTCAACGCATGAGAGTGTATGGATGGAGGTTGAAGATGAAGCCATTGTGGAAATGGTGAGCTAGAGGAAGAAGAAGAAGAAGAGGTTCTTTTTCTTTTGTGTTGTATTGTATGATAAGAATGAGAGTGAGATGAAATAATACAAGAGCTAACCTCTTTCTTTTGCTTCCCTCTCTGTCTCTTCTTATCATTTCAACACCCTAATCAATCACATAATGTAACATTTGCACAAGAAATGAGACCATGAGTCACCTATGAAGTACATGTCTCATTTAATGCACAAAATGATGAAATCCACTCACAATTTCCACCATTCAAACATTAATCCAAATGTTTGGTCCAACAAAAAGATACAGCAACATCTAAATTAAACTCGTGACGGATCACAAGGATACCCCTCACCTGTATATACATACATGCATCCGCATTCCGACTGAATGCGAATGCGATGAGACTAAAGTAATCCAACAAATCTAATACTAGGATCCGGCTTAAACCAAAGTATGATCCGCCCGATCATGATCCGTGCACTACTGCACGTATATGATCGAACCCTGCCATATATCATACGGCCTTTACAACATTTCGCCCGAAACTTGAGAAACTGTCTGTGGGGGACTCTAAAGATTCATCAATACTTTGGCTGTGGATTTAACTACTAGCACGTTAGTGGTACTAGCTGTACGTAACGGGCTACCAGCTATTGACCAAAAGGGAGGTCGATGAGCGAACTCATCCTGACATCCTACTGAGCCTGTCAGTGACAATATCTGTACAGTCCAGTCCGTTTGTCTATGAGCATCGCATGTCGGGCCTAGGGGGTTGGTAAAAGTCATACCCCCAAAAGCGGTACAAGTCGTGTCGGAGTGTAGCCCAGACCACCATGAGATACTACTGGAATACCTACCAGTAAATCTCCTGTCTTGGCCAAGGACTTCGTGTAATGGCTCTCCTAGACACAGCGCGATCTCACCCCCAATACCGGGAGAGACGAAAAACCTGCCGATCCGCTCACTGCCTCCATGTGGCTCGGGACTGTACCCAACTAAAACCTATTTGCACGACTCCTTTGAGTCGTGGTAGGGTAATAATCAAAGCACAGTGGCAACTCACACGAGATAAATGACGATCTCAGATCGATGAATTAACCTGTACACATGTCACCAGGGAACTGCTATCTGACGTCAGGTATAATACCAACTAGCATGTTCCCGGTGAGTCCTGTCCGGTGTACTCATAACCCACTGAGCACCTGTATACATCTTAGGTGATCCAACAGACACTAATGGCTTGTGCGACCGGCCACCGCCCCTCATCGGGGTCTCGACTGTATACACTAGTCTACTCCGGAATATCGATGCCCTGTCTCGAAAACTCCCACGACTAGGGACTCTTTAAGGATGTGCTTACAGACCCCAGCTCCCACGTATATGATCGCCATCATACTGCTGGCAGTCAAGCAAGAATCCTAAGGGCTCTATCAACGTGTATTAAGGTCACCTATAGCATGTTTACAATGATAAAGATAAACCAGATAGCATACTATCATCTTGAGTAAGACTGACCTACCGGTATAGGTCCTTCCTCAATCATTGCAATCACGTGCCTGCGATCCAATAATTGACTTTGAGGGCACTATATCCAACAGCAATGTGCCGATCTTAGCGCACTCTGGGAAGCGGGGCATGACAGTGTTTGTTTGGTATCAGAGACATAGGATTTAGGTTAATCGGGTTGATTCTTTTGTATTTGGGTATTGGACCCAATACACGAATCAGAATACTCATGATTAGGAACATGTCCTGCCACTTTACCATCTTGCCATTCTTGAATCTTAACTTCCTTCTGATCCTTACCTTGACGATATGCAAACCTCTTTGCATCTCGACTTGAAACTTTTGTTTTCCTATTGTTTATCTCTAGGATTTGGGCGACTTGAGTGGAGTTATGTGATTGTAACTATGTATCGCGGCATGGTTATAATGTGGTACTCTATTTAAGCAACTTGGAGTTCTAGTCTTGATTCATATCCTTGATCTATGGTTTGAATCTTGTTATCATACTAATCCTTTTCGGTGTTTTGGTTTCAGGAACATGGCAGACAGAAATCTGAGGGCGTACCAGAGGCATGTTGATGACACCGCTTTGCTTGGAGTAATTCGGGGGATGCTGTAGAACCAGAAACGGCAGATCGAGCTGAACCAGCGGCAAGCCGAAGCTTTTTAGGAAGGTTTGCGGACCGTCCAGAAGTCCGTAAACAATGTTATGTCCAAACCAGTAGAGCGTGTGGGTATCATGGCGGATTTCAGGAGACTTGGTCCATCCTTCTTTACTGGTCTGGAGGAGCCGTTTCCAGCGGAGCAGTGGCTGGTTGTTATGGAGAATTTGCTCGTTGCGGCACAGATTCCAGAGGACAAGAGACTGGATGCAGTACGCATCTAATTAGTGGACTATGCCCGTGAATGGTGGCTTGTGGAAGAGACCCGCTTATCCAAGCCGATCAGTTGGGCAGATTTTTCGAAGAGTTTCTTGGAGAAGTTCTTCCCGCAGACTGCACGGGAGGAAATGGAAGAAAAGTTTATCAGTTTGAAGCAGAATGGCAGATCCGTGGATGCACATGCGGTTGAGTGGATACGGCTCAGTCAATTCGCTAGACCTTTGGTGGCCAAAGAAACTGATAGGGCACGAAGGTTTATGCGCAGTTTGGACATGGAAATCCAGAGGCACATTATATCTCTAGGATTGACTACTTTCTCGCAAGTGCTTAAAATAGCCAGGGAGCAACAGAGTTTATCAGTGAAGACCAGGAATACGCAGCAGCAGGCAGTTGTGGTGCGGAAGCCAGCATTTATGCCGAACCGAGCGCATTTACGAAGAGGTATTCCGGTGAACCGACGTGGCGTGGTGCCGATGAAGAAGCCCGTTGTTGCCAATCAGAGAAAGAGCATGATTTATGACTACTGCCATTTACCTAGACATGTGCAAAGAGATTGCCGAAGGATGCTGGGACTTTGTTTGGTTTGTGGATCAGCTGATCATACTATCAACGCTTGTCCGTCGAAGCTTTGTATGAAAGATGATGTTCAGAAGCCACCGCAGAAGCAGTTTCAGGGGAAGAAGCAGTTAACTCAGGGACCCAATCAAGCTCTAGCCTTTACCCTGACGGCTGAAGAGGCCAAGGCTTCAGAGGAAGTTATTTCAGGTATCCTACTTGTTCATGATTTTCCCGCATTAGCATTATTCGATTCTGGTGCATCCCATTGTTTTTGCAGGGTTCCTAGGCACTCTAGTGAGGTCTCCCAAGCCATCAACCATGGCAATTTCAAAAATTATGGTGCCTACAAACCCTAAAGTACGGATCGTTTGCTAGATATCTAGGCGAACAAGAACTAGTTAACAGTTAACTAAATAAAATACGGAAATACAACCTTTGTAGATCCGGTGCTCCACCTCCATAGCTCCGCAACGAGGTCCTCTCCGCTGTCCAAATCAAATCCGGGCTCTAGGATCGGCTTCGTCGGAGAATGGGCAAGCTAGGTCGTCGATGTCCATGCCGAAGATGATCTACGTCGAAGCATCGATGAATCAAGCTCCACCTTCACCAAGTCATAAAACTTGTGAAGGAAACACACTCTACTACTTGGCAAGAGGTAGAGGATGAAGAAATAGGAGTTGGGTTAACTTTAGAATTGGATTTCTCACTCTTTTTCAACACTTGCCATTGGAGTAGCAAGCTACATCCATGGAAGAAGAAGATGAAGAAGAAGAAGATGATATGATAACTTAAACTTAAATAGAAAATAAAAATACAATACTTATCATATCATTGACCATGGTTTAGTGTAGAGACTTAACTTAGGTTAGATAGTGGTTAGGGTTAGATAAAAGACAAGAATGGTGGACTAAGTCCAAAGCTTCAAGAAGCTTTCAAATAAAAACAAATCTAGCAACCATTCTTATCTCTTTATCTTTTCTTTTTCCAAAATAAATAAAAGGAATAAATAAATGATTAAGTAAATGAAAAAGAAACCCTAATCACCAATTAACCATGGTTTAACACTTTACACAAAACCAAGCTAGAATGTATCATCAAACATGATACAATCATGTGCACAAAACTATATCGAATATACAATGTGCACATCCGCGTGAGAAAATCCATTTAAAGTGAACCGATACTAGTTAATGCAAAGCAATATATCAAATATATAATTATGTATTAAATCATTAAATCAACACTTGATTTAACGATCCGGTCATATCGCATATAACCGGCTAGTATCCAATGTGTCGGCTTATCGAATCAATCCTTGATTCGATAACTAGGTTATATCGCATATAACCATTCGATACATTGATTGCGAGAATTTAAATACGGTATCACATACACGCATTATTCTCGGTCCCGCACATATCTCATATGCACTCCTATTTCGTTTCGCTTGAACCAGGAAACCTCTGTGTAGGACTCTAAAGACTTGTCAATACGCCGGTAGCAGATGATGATCATATCATGCACCCACAAGCCGCAAGCGGTCTGCCAATCGTAACGGCCACCCGGGTATTGAGCGATCAGAAGATCGACGAGCAAGCCCGCTCACACTCCTGCGAATCCGACCAGTAACACTACCGTATAGTCCGGTCTGTTCGTCTGATATGTCGCATATCTCGCCTAGGGGTGGTAAACGTCAGACCCCAATAGCTCGATAAGTTATGCCGACGTAGGGTCCATAACATTCGTGAAACTACTGATAACACTTACCAGTATATCACTGCAACCCTGGCCAGGGATTTCCTGTTATGGCCAGTCGAGCATAGCACAACATCAACCCCCAATACCGGGAGAGACGAATCCCCTCCTATCGCTCATTGCCTCCATGTGAATCGGGACTGTACCCAAAAACCACCTGTTTGCACGACTCAGTAGAGCCGTGGTAAGATGGAAATCAAAGCACAGTGGGAACCACACAAGACTCTATGACGATCTCGGGTCAACAGACTACTCTGTACCAGTGTCACCAGAGAACTGCCATCTGACGTGAGGTATAATACCATCTGGGAGTTCTCGGCGAGTCCGTCCAGTGTACCCAGTCTCTACTGAGCACCCGTATATCATCTCTGATGTCAAACACCGATGGATATGGGATCATCCATCGCCCATCTACATGGGTCGAGAAGGTACACGCTAGTCTACTCTGGTATATCGATGTCCCGTCTCGATACACCCACGACTAGGGACTTTGAAGGATGTACTTATGGACTACCATGTCCCCACTAGTATGATCCGCATCATAGTCCAGGTAGTCAAGTACAGATCCTAAGGGCTTTACCAACATGTAACAGAGAGACAATCAGTATACACGTTAAGGTAAAGATCAACCAGATAGCATACTATCATGTCGAGCAAGAAAGTCTTCCCTATATATGTCCCAGCATCCACTACAATATACATCCTATGTACAGTAATGGCTTCTAGGGCATACATATAACTAACAATCTCCCACTTGCACTAGGGCCATCTGTAGCAGTGGTTTGAAGTATCTCATACTCAACCATCCCATAAGAGTCTCTCTTGGAACAGGCCTTTGTGAGTGGATCCGCTGTGTTGTCCTCTGAGTCTACTCTCCAAACCTCGATCACCCTGGAGATCAATCATCTCCATGATCAGGTGATACTGCCATAGAATATGTCTGGATCACTGATGGGACGGACGTTCCTTGGCATAAGCCACAACTCCATTGTCACACAATGGGAGGAACATAGTTCATCTCATGAACCATTATACACCCAAACAGCCTCTTTGGTAGCATCTTAAGTAGCGATGTATCCTGTCTTTATCTACTAGTATGTCACGGTATCTAGCTTGGAACTCTTCCAACATACCGTCCCTTTACCGAGGGTAAAGACAATGCCGGCGACTGACACTCAGTCGTCATTATCACCCTGGAACCCTTCCAGTGATTCTCCCCAGGATCGGTTGACACCACCTCACTACAGCTAGTGAGATTCCTAACATCCAATTAGATCTATCTCATAGATCCAAAATCCAGGATTTAGTAGGTATCATTTTAATCCTATATGTAGAATCTTTGTGATAAGCGGAGATTGACCGAGCGTAGCATAGGAAACTCCTTCCCTATCAAGGGTATGTCATCCACGTACTCTACGAGGATCGTCACCATACTCCCTACTACCTTCTTGTTTATACAAGGTTCATCTACCATTTTGATGATGTCAAACTCTTTGACTAATTCATCAAAACAGATGTTCCAACTCCGCGATGCCTGCTTTATCCTATAAAGCATCTTGCACACGTTTCCGCTGCTCCCACTGTCTACGAAGCCCTCTGGCTGTGTACTTATAGACACACTCTTCTAAAACATCATTTAGAAAAGCAGTCATGACACCCAACCACCAGATATCGTAGTCATGGTATGTAGCCGTGACAAGTAGGATCTGGATGGACTTAAGCATAGCTACTTGAAAAGGTTTCATCATTATCCACGCCTGGTTAATGACGAAAACCTTTAACAAGTCTAGCTTTGAAAGTCTCAACTTTTCCATCTACACCAAGTAATCTTCTCAAGATATACTTGCTCCTGATGGGGATTTAACCCTTCAGATATAGCAACCAAAGTCCATACTTTGTTGGTGTATATGGATTCCATCTCAGACCGCTAAGCATCCAGCCATTCTTACAGAGTCCCTACTCTCGATGGCCTGCTCGAAACTAGTTGGGTCATCATCTCATGATGCAATCCTTGCTCCCACTGTCATCGAGAAACTCAGGTATCTCTCAGGTGGGTGAGGAACCTTACCAGATCGGCGGAGAGGCTGAGGTTCGTCGGAAAATATTGAATCCTTTTGTTCTACCAAATCATTAGCAGTTTTGTACAGCTGGAACCTTTCCAGTTCTACAGAACTGATCTTGCCTCGATCTTGTTCGGATTTTGCTTTTGACATAGGCCGGACAATCCCAAATCTTAACTTACTTAAGAGATAGGTTCTTCCCATACCATATCTTATATGGAGTGGTAGGCAGTGATTTGATTCAAACCTAATTCAATAGGTATGCAGCTTCTCAAGTGCATAACTCCCAAAAGGAAAAAGGTAACTCAGTAGTACTCATCATAGAGCACACCTTATCATATAGGGTGTGATAGCCCTGCCCCGATATACCATCGTGCTATGGTGTATACGGAGGAGTAATGCTGAGAGAGAATCTCATTCTCCTTTAGAATAGTCCAGGAATTCTATGCACAAGTATTCTGATCTCATCATAGGACATAATACTTATACCCGGTTATTGGTTCTCTACTTCTAACTTATATTCTGTGAATACCTCAAAAGCTTCGGACTTATGTTTCAGCAGGAACATACGACTGAATCTTGAGAGATTATCAGAGAATATAATGGAGTATAAAGAACCAGTCCTGGCATGTGTAGACAGGAGACCTTACATACATCATCATGTATCGGTCCCAAGAGTTCATTAACTCTTTCTCTGTTTCCAATAAACAGAGCTATGGTCTTCTTATCTTTGTGACATGATTGGCGAGTTGCACAAGATGTAAATTCAAAACGATTTAAATATACATCTAAATGTAACTTCAGCCAGTCGGGTCGCATTGATCTGACCTAGTCTACAATACCTCAAGAAGAATCCGTTCATTTCTGAACTCTTCCTCTTGTGTGTGTTCCATATACTAAGAACTGTAGTTTGATTTAGAACATCAATGCTTTTAGATAACGCACCTGAACCGATCAACTTTTGATATAGGAAATGTTCAAAACATTATCCAACTATACAAAATTTTATCATTTCTTTACTAATAAAGAGACTGATATGATTTTGTATATCAGGTTCGGCATCTAATAGCATTTGTTCAGAATCAATGTATTGTAATACAGGGTGACATTGACCAACAGACTTGGCTGCAACTCTTGCCCCGTTTTCTGCCTCATGAAACTTATCACCCGTTCTCAGTTTTCTACCTTTCTGTAGCCCTATGTAACTGATTACATATCTAGGATCCTGATCTGGTATCACATACCCAGGACGTAAAGGACACTTGAGAAACAGTTCTCTGTAATGAACACACCCGAAGATGATGCATCAGCATGCACTCTCTTCGTTTGGGCGGCACGGGAATTCTGGTATTCCCCAATTTCCTGCTCTGTCTTATAACAATTATAAGTTGGAGCGGGACCAACGTTCCCCAGCTCAGTATAACAAGCGGGTTCGGTCAATAATCCGTATTATTATCTTGATTAAGGCGTGATATGGTCGCTACCAGGAGAGAGAGAGAAGAAAACACTCAGCGTGCGCTCTTTCAAGAAAAGATTGGTTATATATTTTATCTAATCAGGATGGCTCCCACTGTTTTTATCAAATCTTCCTTCAAACCCTAAAAGGAAAGACTAGCCGGGATTAATTACACACTACAAGTTCGCCAATCTTTCAGCCAGGCCAGTGTCGGTACTTTGAGGGAGGTCCCCCGTGCTTTCGCACGAACCTAATTAATGTAAACCTCGTTTTCCCAGAGGCGTAACCCCATTGACACCTTTCTAGACACCTACTTGATCGGCTAATTGTAATGTATAAAACTCTCCCAGGAGTAACTCTTACTCGCAGCGGGTATCGGGATCCAACTATCACATAGAAGGTATGCAATCTCATTGCAAGTTTCAACACTTGAAACTCCCGATAAAGGTTTTTACCCCTAGCACCTATGACCTTAACTATGGTCAACAAATCATAAGTACTAGTCAAGTTCTACCCGTCATTTCGTGATTAATTAGACCCACCCACATGACCCTTAACTAAGGTCAACAAAGTCACGCGACTGTCCTAACTAATCGCATCATATGCGGTGTAGGAAGACATCACTTAGCTACCGTACACTGTGCCTTGACTATGGTCAACAAACACAGCACGAATACTAAGTACTCTACTTCCTAAAATGACGGAGGGTTGCGGCTGGTTTTTGTGAAAACCTTTAACGCTTTGAACTTGATCTCGTTGCGGAATCAAATGGCTTTTAAATGGAATGTTTTTGAAGCTTTTCTAGTTTTGCTAAAGGGGTCACTCCCGGTGAAGGGATCGTCGGCCCTTTCCTCGTCGAATGAGTTGCGGGATATATCATATATATCACTGTGCAAAGCGGAAAACTATAGAAGCGATCAAAGACAAACCGAGGGTTGTAGCATCTGCCAGTTATTGCTAAAGGAGTCACTCCCGGTGAAGGGATCTCGGTCCTTTCCTCATCGAATAAGGTGCAGGATGTTCTATAATGAACACCGCGATGCAAAGCAAGAACTGTAGCTACCTGTTTTATTTTGAAATTCGATTCCACAACATCAATTAGGTTTATTTTCTTTCATTAATCTCATTAATGAATATCCCATCATTAATATTACCTAAACATCACAGATAGATATAACGTACGCTTATGCCATCCGCATTCGCCTCGATGTCCCCTCGTGCACCGTTAGGTTAGGTAACTAACGGCAGAGCAGGGCAGGGCTAGCGCGGGTGTAAAACATAAGCAACGTCTATATAATATATCATATATACTATAATATCTATCACAGAACATCAGAACATCGCATGATCACAGATAGAACACAGCAGAAGAAACATATGAAATATTGGATATACTAGGACGTCCGTGTTTTCAATACGAGCCAGTATAAAACACGGATTCCACGGTCGTGATGAATAGCCAATCCCACACCCCTAGACCCCTACGAGAGCGGCAAGCAACCCTGCCAATTCTAGGGTTAGGAAACCCGGACTCGACTCCTCGAGTTGGTCTCCTACTGGACCCCAGAACCCGGTTACTTGTGCTCCCCTCCTTGGGTCTATCCTAGTGCGGAAAAGTAAATAATATACAAACGGTGACAACTTCCGCGACCTGGAAGCGCCCCAATAAAAGAGTATTACATACAAGTTTTTACATGAATGAAAATGAAAAACACTCATCTCACATAAAAACCCCCGGCTATTCAAACACGACGATCCAATATAACATATCCGGCAACACATAACATCACATGTCATCAACGTAAGTAAATATGTCCATCCCAATTGTCGTTGACATATAGCAACGAAACCAGCGATATAACATATTACACTTACGGTCACAGAAAAGAAAGTGTAAAACTACAACAGTTGGAATCCGCAACCACCTCAGACATCGCATGCCTGACCAAATGAATTCCTTAGACATCACATGCCTAACAATTATAAACCCCGCATTTTAGTCTCATTATCGAAAACACTTTTCAATATCAAGTCGGGCAATTCAACAGGATTCCCGACATTCTGATCGAATGCTCGTCGCAAACTTCAGTAGACGGCCGCACCCCTGATACCGTCGACGAAGTGCACCAAGGCGGAACACCGCTGCCGCGAGCACCCGAACGGATGCTTTCGGCGACGGGGTTCTCCTACAGTCACTTGGTCGGGGCTATGGAGCGAGGCTGTCTATTAAGTTTACCCGGCGAGTATCCGCGTACGCTACGTGACTGCGACGGACTTTTGATCACATCAAAATTCCGTGGCAACCGATCAAGTGAGACTAAACTGCTGTGTTTATAACATTCATTTAGTTATCTCATAACTTTTGTGAATTCCAATTATTGTATCCCATTCCAGATAAACAGAAAATGTTAAACTTTCCGATCGAACAATCGAACACCCAAGTTTTCCCGAAACTGATCAACACATGAAACAAGTATAACAACATTCCGTTCGTGCCTCAGTACCAACGGTCCAGCCGTAGAAGGGTCAAGCCAACGCCTCACATGTGGCACGCCGTACTGCCCCAAACCCGAAGGTTCAAAGGGCAGTTCAAGACGGTCACATAATCGAGTTAAGGTTTGTGTCTTCTAGAGGGACCATCGCGTTACTTGCACTACTTAGAACGTCGTTAAACTACGGAAAAATCCAACACTTGGAAATTTCCCGACAGGGGAAAAAGTGGGTATTTATATCCGGTCGAACTTTTTAACATATTCTAAAATTTATCCGGAAAGCCACACAGACAAAATTTGATACCCCGATCGAAACACCAAATTCCCAAAACAACTCAGTTCATTCAACACTTGAATAAAATTTTAAAAATATCCAGAGAACTCAGCACAGTTAAATAGGAGTTACTGTGCAAACAAACCCACATAATACGACAAAACGGCCGCCCTTCCGCCGCACGAGCCATGCTCGTGCCGCGGAAGCGCGGCGCTTTAATGGAGTTAGGGCTACGGGTCGCACAGTTAATCTTATATTTTCCTGCATGTTTTTCTGAATATTTTTAATGCTGAAAAATCCCTGTTTTTAAAAATTGTACAGAGAGCAATATCGATGCAGGGTTTCGGGTTCGTTCGGACTTCAATTTCCGTCTGGACTTCGCCTAAGGCTCTAGCTAGGCTCTGATACCACTGCAGGGTTCCTAGGCACTCTAGTGAGGTCTCCCAAGCCATCAACCATAGCAATTTCAAAAATTATGGTGCCTACAAACCCTAAAGTACGGATCGTTTGCTAGATATCTAGGCGAACAAGAACTAGTTAACAGTTAACTAAATAAAATACGGAAATACAACCTTTGTAGATCCGGTGCTCCACCTCCATAGCTCCGCAACGAGGTCCTCTCCGCTGTCCAAATCAAATCCGGGCTCTAGGATCGGCTTCGTCGGAGAATGGGCAAGCTAGGTCGTCGATGTCCATGCCGAAGATGATCTACGTCGAAGCATCGATGAATCAAGCTCCACCTTCACCAAGTCATAAAACTTGTGAAGGAAACACACTCTACTACTTGGCAAGAGGTAGAGGATGAAGAAATAGGAGTTGGGTTAACTTTAGAATTGGATTTCTCACTCTTTTTCAACACTTGCCATTGGAGTAGCAAGCTACATCCATGGAAGAAGAAGATGAAGAAGAAGAAGATGATATGATAACTTAAACTTAAATAGAAAATAAAAATACAATACTTATCATATCATTGACCATGGTTTAGTGTAGAGACTTAACTTAGGTTAGATAGTGGTTAGGGTTAGATAAAAGACAAGAATGGTGGACTAAGTCCAAAGCTTCAAGAAGCTTTCAAATAAAAACAAATCTAGCAACCATTCTTATCTCTTTATCTTTTCTTTTTCCAAAATAAATAAAAGGAATAAATAAATGATTAAGTAAATGAAAAAGAAACCCTAATCACCAATTAACCATGGTTTAACACTTTACACAAAACCAAGCTAGAATGTATCATCAAACATGATACAATCATGTGCACAAAACTATATCGAATATACAATGTGCACATCCGCGTGAGAAAATCCATTTAAAGTGAACCGATACTAGTTAATGCAAAGCAATATATCAAATATATAATTATGTATTAAATCATTAAATCAACACTTGATTTAACGATCCGGTCATATCGCATATAACCGGCTAGTATCCAATGTGTCGGCTTATCGAATCAATCCTTGATTCGATAACTAGGTTATATCGCATATAACCATTCGATACATTGATTGCGAGAATTTAAATACGGTATCACATACACGCATTATTCTCGGTCCCGCACATATCTCATATGCACTCCTATTTCGTTTCGCTTGAACCAGGAAACCTCTGTGTAGGACTCTAAAGACTCGTCAATACGCCGGTAGCAGATGATGATCATATCATGCACCCACAAGCCGCAAGCGGTCTGCCAAACGTAACGGCCACCCGGGTATTGAGCGATCAGAAGATCGACGAGCAAGCCCGCTCACACTCCTGCGAATCCGACCAGTAACACTACCGTATAGTCCGGTCTGTTCGTCTGATATGTCGCATATCTCGCCTAGGGGTGGTAAACGTCAGACCCCAATAGCTCGATAAGTTATGCCGATGTAGGGTCCATAACATTCGTGAAACTACTGATAACACTTACCAGTATATCACTGC
Organism: Agapanthus africanus; assembly: GCA_030015575.1. NCBI lineage: Eukaryota > Viridiplantae > Streptophyta > Magnoliopsida > Asparagales > Amaryllidaceae > Agapanthus > Agapanthus africanus. The sequence goes on along the minus strand of CM057338.1, from coordinate 819,327,944 downwards.
AACCCTGGCCAGGGATTTCCTGTTATGGCCAGTCGAGCATAGCACAACATCAACCCCCAATACCGGGAGAGACGAATCCCCTCCTATCGCTCATTGCCTCCATGTGAATCGGGACTGTACCCAAAAACCACCTGTTTGCACGACTCAGTAGAGCCGTGGTAAGATGGAAATCAAAGCACAGTGGGAACCACACAAGACTCTATGACGATCTCGGGTCAACAGACTACTCTGTACCAGTGTCACCAGAGAACTGCCATCTGACGTGAGGTATAATACCATCTGGGAGTTCTCGGCGAGTCCGTCCAGTGTACCCAGTCTCTACTGAGCACCCGTATATCATCTCTGATGTCAAACACCGATGGATATGGGATCATCCATCGCCCATCTACATGGGTCGAGAAGGTACACGCTAGTCTACTCTGGTATATCGATGCCCCGTCTCGATACACCCACGACTAGGGACTTTGAAGGATGTACTTATGGACTACCATGTCCCCACTAGTATGATCCGCATCATAGTCCAGGTAGTCAAGTACAGATCCTAAGGGCTTTACCAACATGTAACAGAGAGACAATCAGTATACACGTTAAGGTAAAGATCAACCAGATAGCATACTATCATGTCGAGCAAGAAAGTCTTCCCTATATATGTCCCAGCATCCACTACAATATACATCCTATGTACAGTAATGGCCTCTAGGGCATACATATAACTAACAGTTTTATGTCATCCAAGTTTATTGCTACACACTCGATTCCTTGCACGACCTTATCTAGTTGTTGGGACATACAAATTGGGAATGGGAAGATCATAGCTAGTAGAGAATGTAAGGATTGTTTAGTTGTTGTTTGTGGACGGGAGTTATTTGCAGATTTCTTGGTGATTAATACCGGCAGCTATGAAGTTGTCTTGGGAATGGATTTTCTCGGCACTTTCTATGCACACATTGATTGTAGGGCAAAGAAAGTAATTTTCCAGATTCGCGAACATCCGGAGTTTGTTTTCACTGAAGAGCCAGTTGAGTTTAGAGCTAGGCCGACCAACAGTGTTCTTTCGACAATGGAAGTTGCTAAGGAGGAAGCGCCAGCTGTAGTTTGAAAGTTTATGGACGTATTCGAGGACATCTTGGGTTTACCGCCAAAATGAGATGTGGAGTTCGCGATCGATCTTGTTTCTGGTGCAGCGCCAATCTCAAAGGCGTAATATCCAATGGCACCAGTAGAGTTAGAAGAAGTCAAGAAGCAGGTTACCGAATTACTTGAGAAGGGTTGGATTCGCAGCAGTAATTCACCTTGGGGAGCTCCAGTTCTTCTAGTGAAGAAGAAAGATGGCACAAGGAGGATGTGAATCGATTATCGAGAATTGAACCGGGTGACTAGTAAGAACAAGTATCCGATCCCTCACATTGGCGAATTATTAGAGCAGCTTAGTGGCGCGAGAGTATTCTCGAAGCTGGATTTGCGATCCGGATATCATCAGGTCCGAGTTAAATCAGAAGATATTTGCAAGACCGCGTTCCGAACTCGGTATGGACATTACGAGTATTTAGTGATGCCATTCGGAGTCACGAATGCACCGGCGATATTTATGGACTTGATGAACTGAATCCTTTCACCATTCTTGGATCAGTTTATAGTGGTGTTCATCGATGATATTCTGGTCTACTCGAGGAGCATTGAAGAGCTTGCGGAACACTTGAAGATCGCACTGCAGACATTGAGGCAAGAAAGATTATATGCAAAGATGAGCAACTGTGAGTTTTGGCTTGAAGAAGTGAAGTTTTGGGGGCATGTCGTGTCCGGAGATGGAATCACCGTTGATCCCGAGAAGATTGTAGCAGTTCGAGATTGGCCGATTCCGAAGAACATAGCAGAGATCAGAAGTTTTCTTGGATTTGCAGGATACTACAGAAGGTTCGTGGAGAATTTTGCTCATTTGGCTGAGCCTCTGACCAAGCTTACGCGCAAGGAAGTACCGTTTGTATGGATAGATAAGTGTGTGTCAGCTTTTGAGGCATTGAAGCAGAGATTGATAACCGCTCCTATTTTGACCGTACCAGATAGTTCCGGAGGATTGGTGATTCACAGCGACGCATCTGGGAAAGGTTTGGGATGTGTTTTGATGCAGCATGGGAAGGTTATAGCTTACGCATCGAGACAGTTGAAGACCCATGAGAAGAATTACCCAACTCATGATTTGGAGCTTACAGCAGTGATTTTCTCTTTGAAGATTTGGAGACACTACTTATTGGGCGGAAGGGTCGACGTACTGATCACAAAAGCCTAAAGTATGTGTTCACGCAGAAAGAGCTTAACATGAGGCAGCGTAGATGGTTGGAGCTGATGGCTGACTACGATCTTGATCTTAAGTACCATCCGGGGAAAGTTAATGTAGTGCCAGATGCGCTTAGTCGGTTGCCAGTAATTCGGACGTTGACTGCACAGAAGGAGCTTATCAAAGACTTTCAGAGATTCGAGTTGGAGATTGTGCTACCGCATTCTTCAGGACAGTTGATGCAGTTGCAAGTACAGTCGTCGTTGATCGAAAGTATTAAAGCAGCGCAGTCACAGGACCCAAGATTGCAGAAGTTTCGAGAACAGGTTGAAGCTGTACTTCGAACGGACTTGTTGATTCATGAAGATGGTTCGTTGCGGTATGGTAGCCATTTGTTGATTCAAAAGGAGATATTCGCGAAGAACTTATGAAGGAGGCGCATAGTTCCGCATATTCTGTACATCCAGGAGGCACGAAAATGTACCGCGATCTAAGGTAACATTTCTGGTGGGAAGGCATGAAGAGGGAGATTGCTCATTTTGTAACGAAGTGCTTGGTATATCAGCAAGTCAAGGCTGAACATCAAAGGGTTGCTAGTTTACTGCAACCACTTCTGATTCCTCAATGTAAGTGGGAACATATAACCATGGATTTCGTGACAGCTTTACCATGGAGTCCAAAGGGCAACAATGCAGTTTGGGTGATTGTTGATCGATTGACCAAGGCAGCTCATTTCATACCATTTCGAGTTAGTCAATCAACGGAAGCGTTAGAAGAACGGTACATGCAGGAGATTGTGAGATTGCATGGTGTACCTGTAAGTATCGTGTCCGACCGTGACACTCGATTCTTATCGCACTTCTAGAGGAGTTTACAGGAAAGTTTGGGGACGCGATTGAAGTTTAGCATCGCTTATCATTCTCAGCGGAGAGAACGATTCAGACTCTTGAAGACATGTTGAGAGCTTGCATGTTAGACTTCAAGGGTTCATGGGAAGATCATCTACACTTGGTGGAGTTTTCGTATAACAACAGCTTTCAGACGACTATTCAGATGGCTCCATTCGAAACATTGTATGGTCGCAAGTGTCGCTCACCCGTTTGTTGGGATGATGTTGGAGAACGAAGATTGTTGAGACCGGGTTTGGTCGTGCAAACATTGGAGAAAGTTAATACTATCCGGAATCATATGAAGGCTGCACAAGATCGACAGAAAAGTTGGGCTGATACATCGATAAGACCTCTAGAGTTCGTTGTTGGTGATCTTGTGTTCTTAATGTTAGTTATATGTATACCCTAGAGGCTATTACTGTACATGAGATGTATAATGTAGTGGATGCTGGGACATATATAGAGAGGACTTTCTTGCTCGACATGATAGTATGTTATCTGGTTGCTCTTTATCTTAACATGTATACTTATTGTCTCTCTATTACATGTTGATAAAGCCCTTAGGATGTGTACTCGACTTCGAGGACTATGATGAAGATCATACTCGTGGGGCCTGGCTAGTCAATGAGTACATCCTTCAATGTTCCTAGTTGTGGGAATATCGAGACGGGGCATCGATATTCCAGAGTAGACTAGCGTATATCTTCTCGACCCATGTGATGGGCGATGGATGATCCCATATCCATTGGTGTTTGACATCAGAGACGGTATGCGGGTGCTCAGTGGAGACTGGGTACACTGAACGGACTCGCCGAGAACTCTCAGATGGTATTATACCTTACGTCAGATGGCAGTTCTCTGGTGACACTGGTACAATTTAGTCTGTTGACCCGAGATCGTCATAGAGTCTTGTGTGTCTCCCACTGTGCTTTGATTTCCACCCTACCACGGCTCTACTGAGTCATGCAAACAGGTGGTTTTTGGGTACAGTCCCGATTCACATGGAGGCAATGAGCAATAGGAGGGGATTCGTCTCTCCCGGTATTGGGGGTTGATGTTGCGCTATGCTCGACTAGCCATAACTGGAAATCCCTGACCAGGGTTGCACTGATTTACTGGTAAGTGTTATCAGTAGTTTCATGCTTGTTATGGACCTTAAATCGGCATGACTTATCAAGCTACTGGGGTCTGACGTTTACCACTCCTAGGCGAGATATGCGACATATCAGACGAACAGACCGGACTGTGCGGTAAGTGTTACTGGTTGGATTCGCAGGAGTGTGAGCAGGCTTGCTCGTTGATTTTCTGATCGCTCAATACCCGGGTGGCCGTTACGTTTAGCAGACCGCTTGCGGCTTGTGGGTGATTGATATGATCACCACCTACTGCCGGCGTATTGACGAGTCTTTAGAGTCCTACACAGAGGTTTCCTGGCTCAAGCGAAACGAAATAGGAGCGCATATGAGATATGTGCGGGACCGAGAATAATACCAGTATGTGATACTGTGTTCTATTCTCGCGATTTGTATCATCGGTCGGTTTTATGTGATATAGCCGGGTTACCGAATCAAGTGTTGATTCGATATATTGATACACTTGATATTAGTCGGTTATATGCGATATGACCGGATCATTAAATCAAGTATCGATTTAATGATTTAATGTATAATTATATATTTGATATATTACTTTACATTAACTAGTATTTGTTCACTTAAGATTGATTTTCTCACTTGATGTGCACAAGTTGTATATGTGATATATGTTTGTGCACTTGTTTGTATCATGATTGATGATACATGCAAACTTAGGTGTGTGTATGACTTACACCATATTTAAGTTAATGATTTAGGTTTTTAATTATTTTGGTAAAACAAAATGGTGGCCTTCTTTTGTCTTTGCTTGAAGCTTCATGAATCTTTCAAGCATCTTTGACAAAGTCTAACCATTTTGTTTTGCATGAGATTTTCATTAACCTAACCATTAACTTAAACTCTAGTTTAGTCTCTACAAAGGTTAACTCACCCATGGTTGCATTATTATAGACTTCACTTGATTATTCCTTTTAATTAATTCATTATTCATTCATATTCTTTTCTTCTTCTTCTTCTTCAAGAAGAAGAAAGCTTGCTAGAAAAAATTCAAGTGAAGAAAAAGAGTGAGAAATCCAAATCTAAAATGAACCCACTTTCTATTTCTTCATTCTCTACCACTTGCTATGTAGTATAGGGTGTTCTCTTCATAAAGTTCATGACCAAGTGAAGATGGAGCTTGAGTTTGAGTCTCCTCGACGTAGATCATCTTCGGCCTCGAAATCAACGACCTAGCCCGCTCATTTCTCCGAAGAAACCATCGCTAGAGTCCGGGATCCCGATGATCGCAGTGAAGGGACGTCAACATGGAGCTTTAGAAGTGAAGGACCGGATCTACAAATGTTGTAATCCCTTTCACTTGTAGTTAAAATGTTTAACTTGCTTTTAGTTTCGCCTAATCTCTAGTATACGATCTTGCATAGGGTTGTTCGGCAGATAAAAATTTGATTTTGGCATGGTAGATGCCTTATAGAACCTCATGAGTGTGCCTAGGAATCCTACAGTGGTATCAGAGCCTAGCTAAAGCTTTAGGCGAAGTGTAGACAAAGTTAGAAACCCGATCGAACCCCGAAACCCTAATCAATACCTTTCTCTGTACATTTTTTAAAACTGTGGATTTTTCAAAATTAAAAATACTCAAAAAAATCAGCAGGGTTTTTTTAGGAATTACTGTGCAGCACGTGACCCTAACTCCATCAAGGAGCCGTGGAACCGTGGCCTAACCCTGGCTTGCGCGGTGGTTCCGCGGCCATACTGTAGCTTCATTGGTCACGGTTTGCACAGTAATGTCTATATGTAATTCCTGTGTTTTCTGGGAATTTTTAATTTATACTCAAGAGTTGAGTTTTCTGGGTTGTATTGGAGACTCGATGATTCGATCGGAAAGTTTAACTTCGTCTATGTGTTTTTCCGGGTAATTTAGAACGTGTTAAAAAATTCGACCGGATATCAATGTCTCATTTTTCCCCCTGCTGGAAAATTTCCAAGTGTTGGATTTTTCCGTAGTTTGAGAACGTCTAAATCATGCAAGTAACGCGATGGACCCTCTAGAAGACAACAAACCTTAACTCGATTATATGACCGTCTTGAACTGCCTTTTGAACCTTAGGTTTTGGGGCAGTACGGCGTGCCACATGTGAGGCGTTGGCTTGACCCTTCTACGGCTGGACCGTTGGTACTGTGGCATGAAATGGATGTTTTTAAACTCCCCTCAAGTGTTGAGCTATTTGGGAAAACTTGGGTGTTTGATTATTCGATCGGAAAGTTTAACATTGTCTATTTATCTGGAATATGATACAATATTTGGAATCCACAAGTAGTTATGAGATAACTAATTTGAATGTTATAAATCTAGTAGTTTAGTCTCACTTGATCGGTTGCCACGGGATTTTGATGTGATCAAAAGTCCGTCGCAATCATGTTGCGTACGCGGATGCTCGCCGGGTAAACTTAATAGACAGCTACACCCCATAGCCCCGACCAAGTAACTGTAGGAGAACCCCGTCGCCAAAAGCATCCGTTCGGGTGCTCGCGGCAGCGGTGTTTCGCCTTAGTGCACTTCATCGATGGAATCCGGGGGTGCGGCCGTCTACTAAAGTTTGCGACGAGCATTCGATCAGGATATCGGGAATCTTGTTGAATTGCCCGACTTGATATTGAAAAGAGTTTTCGATAATGAGACTAAAATGCGAGGTTTATAATTGTTAGGCATGCGATGTCTAAGGAATTCATTTGATTAGGCATGCGATGTCTAAGGAGGTTGCGGATTCCAACTGTTGTAGTTTTACACTTTCTTTTCTGCGACCGTAAGTGTAATATGTGATATCGCCGGTTTTGTTGCTATATGTCAACGACAATTGGGATGGGCATATTTACTTACGTTGATGACATGTGATATTATGTGTTGCTGGATTTGTTATATTGGATCGTCGTGTTTGAATAGCCGGGGGTTTTTATGTGAGATGAGTATTTTTCATTTTCATTCATGTAAAAACTTGTATGTAATATTCTTTTATTGGGGCACTTCCGGGCCGAGGATGATGTCACCATTGTATATTATTTACTTTTCCGCATTAGGATAGACCCAAGGAGGGGAGCACAAGTAACCGGGTTCTAGGGTCCAGTGGGAGACCACCTCGAGGAGTCGAGTCTGGGTCTCCTAACTCTAGAATTGGTAGGGTTGCTTGCCGCTCTCATAGGGGTCTAGAGGTGTGGGATTGGCTATTCATCACGATCGTGGAATCCGTGTTTTATATAGGCTCAAAATAAAATACGAACGTCCTAGTATATCCAATATTTCATATGTTGTTTTCTGCTGCGTTATCTGTGATGTGATCATGTGATATATTCAGATAGATATTGTATATAGTATATATGATATATTATATAAACGTTACTTATGTTTTACACCCGTGCTAGCGCTGCCCCGCTCTGCCGTCAGTTACCTAACCTAACGGTGCAGACGGGACATCGAGGCGAATGCGAATGGCATAAGCGTACGTTGTGTTTATCTGTGATGTTTAGGTGGACTTAAATGATAGGACATTCATTAATGAGATTAATGAAAGAAAATAAACCTAAAAGATGTTGTGGAATCGAATTTCAAAAATTAGGTAGCTCTAGTTGTTGCTTTGCATAGCGGTGTTCCTTGTAGAACATCCAGCACCTCATTCGACGAGGAAAGAGCCGAGATCCCTTCACCGGGAGTGACCTCTTTAGCAATGACTAGCAGATGCTACAACCTTCGGTTTGTCTTTTGACTGCTTTTCTAGTTCTTGCTTTGTATAGTGGTATTGTGAATATCCTGCACCTTATTCGACAAGGAATGAGCCGAGATCCCTTCACCGGGAGTGACTTCTTTAGCGAAACTAGTAAAAGCCTCAAAAACACTCCATTTTAAAACCATTTGATTCCGCAATGAGATCAAGTTCAAAGCGTTAAAGGTTTTCTTAAAAACCATCCGCAACCCTCCGTCATTTTAGGAAGTAGAGTACTTAGTATTCGTGCTGTGTTTGTTGACCATTGTCAAGGCACAGTGTACGGTAGCTAAGTGATGTCTTCCTACACAGCATATGATGCGATTAGTTAGGACAGTCATGTGACTTTGTTGACCTTAGTTAAGGGTCATGTGGGTGGGTCTAATTAATCACGAAATGACGGGTAGAGCTTGACTAGTGCTTATGATTTGTTGACCATAGTTAAGGTCATAAGTGCTAGGGGTAAAAACCTTTATCGGGAGTTTCAAGTGTTGAAATTTGCAATTAGATTGCATACCTTCTATATGATAGTTGGATCCCGATACCCACTGCGAGTAATTGTTTCTCCTGGGATAGTTTTGCACTTTACAATTAGCCGATCAAGTAGGTGTCTAGAAACGTGTCAACGGGGTTACGCCCCTGGGAAAACGAGGTTTATTTTAATTAGGTCCGTGCGAAATCACGGGGAACCTCCCTCAAAGTACCGGTACTGGCCTGGCTGAAAGATTGGCGAACTTGTAGAGTGTAATTAATCCCGGCTAGTCTTTCCTTTTAGGGTTTGAAGGAGGATTTGATAAAAACAGTGGGAGCCATCCTGATTAGATAAAATATATAACCAATCTAATCTTGCAAGAGCGCACGCAGAGTGTTTTCTTCTCTCTCTCCAGGTAGCGACCATGTCACGCCTTAATCAAGATAATAATATGGATGTATTGACCGAACCAGCTTGTTATACTGAGTTGGGGAACGTTGGTCCCGCTCCAACTTATAATTGTTATAAGACAGAGCAGGAATTAGGGGAATACCATGATTCCCGTGCCACCCAAACGAAGAAAGTGCATGATGATGCATCTTCTTCGGGTGTGTTCATTACAAAGAACTGTTTCTCTGTATCCTCTACGTCCTGGGTATTAGATATCGGATCAGGATCCTGCATATGTAATCTGTTACATGGGCTACAAAAAGGTAGAGAACTGAGAACGGGTGATAAGTTTCATGAGACAGAAAACGGTGCAAGTGTTGCAGCCAAGTCTGTTGATCACTATCACCATGTATTACCAGAATACATTGATTCTGAACGAATGCTATTAGATACTGAACCTGATATACAACATCATATCAGTCTCTATATTAGTAAAGAAAGGATATAATTTTGTATTGTTGGATAATGTTTTGAACATTTCCTATATCAAGAGTTGATCGGTTCAGACATGTTATCTAAAAGCATTGACGTTCTAAATCAAACTATAGTTCTTAGTATACAGAACACACACGAAAGGAAGAGTTCAGAAATGAACGATTCCTTCTTGAGGTATTGTAGACTAGGTCATATCAATGTGACCCGACTGGCTGAAGTTACATTTAGAGGCATATTTAAATCAGTTTAAATTTACATCTTATGAAACTTGCCAGTCATGTCACAAAGATAAGATGACCATAGCTCCGTTTACTGGAAACAGAGAAAGAGTTAGTAAACTCTTGGGACTGATACATAGTGATGTATGAAGGTCCCCAGTCTACATATGCTAGGACTGGTTGTTTGTACTTCCTTACATTCACTGATGATCTCTCAAGATTCGGACACATGTTCCTGTTGAAACACAAGTCCGAAACTTTTGAGATAATCACCGAATATAAGTTAGAAGTAGAGAACCAAAAATGGGTATAAGTATTATGTCCTTTGATGTGATCAGGGAGGAGAATACTTGAGCACGGGATTCCTGGACTATTCTAAAGGAGAATGAGATTCTCTCTCAGCATTACTCCTCCGAATACACCACGACACGTCGGTGTATCGGGGTGGAGCAATCACACCCTATATGATATGGTGCGCTCTATGATGAGTACTACTGAGTTACCTGTTTTCTTTTGGGGGTTATGCACTTAAGAAGATGCATACCTAATGAATTAGGTTCGAATCAGATCACTGCCTACCACTCCATATAAGATATGGTATGGGAAGAGCCCATCTATTAAGCAAGTTGAGATTTGGGGTTGTCCGGCCTATGTCAAAAGCAAAATCCGGACAAGCTCGAGGCAAGGTCAGTTCTGTAGAACTGGAAGGATTTCCAACTATACAAACTACAACTGATGATTTGATAGAATCAAAGGATTCAATAGTCTCCGACGAACCTCAGCCTCTTCGCCGATCTAGTAAGGTTCCTCATCCGCCTGAGAGATACTTCGGTTTCTCGATGACAGTGGGATCGAGGATTGCATAATGAGATGATGACCCAACTAGTTTCGAGCAGGCCATCAAGAGTGGGGACTCTGTAAGAATGGCTGGATGCTTAGCGATCTGAGATGGAATCCATGTACACCAACAAAGCATGGACTTTGGATGCTATATCTGAAGGGTTAAATCCCCATCAGAAGCAAGTATATCTTGAGAAGATTACTTGCTGTAGATGGAAAAGTTAAGACTTTCAAAGCTAGACTTGTTAAAGGTTTTTGTCATCGACCAGGCGTGGATAATGATGAAACCTTTTCCAGTGGCTGTGCTTAAGTCCATCCGGATCCTACTTGCCATTTCTATATACCATGATTACGATATCTGGTGGTTGGGTGTCACGTCTGCTTTTCTAAATATTGATTTAGAAGAGAGCGTATAAGTACACAGCCAGAGGGCTTCATAAACAGTGGGAGCAGCGGAAACATGTGCAAGTTGCTTTACAGAATAAAGCAGGCATCGCGGAGTTGGAACATCTATTATGATGTGGTAGTCAAAGAGTTTGACTTCATCAAAATGGTAGATGAACCTTGTATATACAAAAAGGTAGTAGGGAGTATGGTGATGATCCTCGCATTATACGTAGACTACATACTCTTGATAGGAAAAGAGTTTCCTATGCTACGCTCGGTCAATCTCCTTTTATCACATGGATTCTCCATATAGGATCAAAGTGATACCTCCTAAATCCTGGGTTTTGGATCTATGAGGTAGATCAAATTGGATGTTAGATTTCTTACTAGTTGTAGTTAGATGGTATAAATCGATCCTGGGGAGAATCACTGGAAAGGTTTCAGGGTGATAAGAACGACTGAATGTCAGTCGCAGGCATTGTCTTTACCCTCAGTGGAGGGACGGTATGTTGGAAGAGTTCCAAGTTAGATACCGTGGCAAACTAGACGATAAAGGCTAGTGACATCGCTATCAAAGATACTACCAAAGAGGCAGTTTGGGTGTATATTAGTTTATGAGATGAACTAGGTTCCTACCATTGTGAGACAATGGAAGTGTGGCTTTGGCCTATGAACCACGGTCCCATCAATGACCCAGACATATTCTGAGGCAGCATCACCTGATCAAGGAGATAGTTGATCTCCAGGGTGATCGAGGTTAGGAGAGTAGACTCAGAGGACAACACGGCGGATCCACTCACAAAGGCCTTTTCCCAGAGAGAGACTTATATGGGATGGTTGAGTATGAGATACTGCAACCACTGCTACAGATGGCCCTAGTGCAAGTGGGAGATTGTTAGTTATATGTATGCCCTAGAGGCCATTACTGCACATGAGGTGTATAATGTAGTGGATGCTGGGACATATATAGGGAGGACTTTCTTGCTCGACATGATAGTATGCTATCTGGTTGCTCTTTATCTTAACATGTATACTTATTGTCTCTCTATTACATGTTGATAAAGCTCTTAGGATGTGTACTCGACTTCCAGGACTATGATGAAGATCATACTAGTGGGGCCTGGCTAGTCAATGAGTACATCCTTCAATGTTCCTAGTCGTGGGAATATCGAGATGGGGCATCGATATTCCAGAGTAGACTAGCGTATATCTTCTCGACCCATGTGATGGGCGATGGATGATCCCATATCCATTGGTGTTTGACATCAGAGACGGTATGCAGGTGCTCAGTGGAGACTGGGTACACTGAACGGACTCGCCGAGAACTCCCAGATGGTATTATACATTACGTCGGATGGCAGTTCTCTGGTGACATTGGTACAGCTTAGTCTGTTGACCCGAGATCGTCATAGAGTCTTGTGTGTCTCCCACTGTGCTTTGATTTCCACCCTACCACGGCTCTACTGAGTCATGCAAACGGAGGTTTTTGGGTACAGTCCCGATTCACATGGAGGCAATGAGCGATAGGAGGGGATTCGTCTCTCCCGGTATTGGGGGTTGATGTTGCGCTATGCTCGACTGGCCATAACTGTAAATCCCTGGCCAGGGTTGCACTGATTTACTAGTAAGTGTTATCAGTAGTTTCATGCTTATTATGGACCTTACATCGGCATGACTTATCAAGCTACTGGGGTCTGACGTTTACCACTCCTAGGCGAGATATGCGACATATCAGACGAACAGACCGGACTGTGCGGTAAGTGTTACTGGTTGGATTCGCAGGAGTGTGAGCAGGCTTGCTCATTGATCTTCTGATCACTCAATACCCGGGTGGCCGTTACGTTTAGCAGACCGCTTGCGGCTTGTGGGTGATTGATATGATCATCACCTACTGCCGGCGTATTGACGAGTCTTTAGAGTCCTACACAGAGGTTTCCTGGCTCAAGCGAAACGAAATAGGAGCGCATATAAGATATGTGCGGGACCGAGAATAATACCAGTATGTGATACTGTGTTCTATTCTCGCGATTTGTATCATCGGTCGGTTATATGTGATATAGCCGGGTTACCGAATCAAGTGTTGATTCGATATATTGATACACTTGATATTAGTCGGTTATATGCGATATGACCGGATCATTAAACCAAGTATCGATTTAATGATTTAATGTATAATTATATATTTGATATATTACTTTACATTAACTAGTATTTGTTCACTTAAGATTGATTTTCTCACTTGATGTGCACAAGTTGTATATGTGATATATGTTTGTGCACTAGTTTGTATCATAATTGATGATACATGCAAACTTGGGTGTGTGTATGACTTTCACCATATTTAAGTTAATGATTTAGGTTTTAATTATTTTGGTAAAACAAAATGGTGGCCTTCTTTTGTCTTTGCTTGAAGCTTCATGAAGCTTTCAAGCATCTTTGACAAAGTCTAACCATTTTGTTTTGCATAAGATTTTCATTAACCTAACCATTAACTTAAACTCTAGTTTAGTCTCTACAAAGGTTAACTCACCTATGGTTGCATTATGATAGACTTCACTTGATTATTCCTTTTAATTAATTCATTATTCATTCATATTCTTTTCTTCTTTCTTCTTCTTCAAGAAGAAGAAAGCTTGCTAGAAAAAATTCAAGCGAAAAAAAGAGTGAGAAATCCAAATCTAAAGTGAACCCACTTTGCTCCCCTCCGAACGGCGGCCAAGACATGGGACGTCTTGCCTGAGATTCAGGGCAGATGCTATTTGGTTTCATCCGTCCACCTCTCCGAAGATGCCGAGTTGATTTATGGCACCGTGTATCGGAGGTTTAGACGGATGCGGGCGATGTAGCAGACTTCGTCAGATTCCCCCTCGCTTGAGGGGGTTTTGATTGTGGGGACGCTCTTCCCAGCAGGCGCAAGCCCCTGCAGTTAATTACGCTACCGCATCGCGGTAACAACTTTCTCCTTCTCCAGAATTTCACTTCGTGTCGTGGGTGTTTGTTTTGTTTGTGGTTGCCCGTGGATTGTATACGGAGACTAATTTATGTCGTCGCCCGTAAGATGTGGATTAGTCCAAATCCGTATTTTTTTTTAGATTTGGGTTTAGGGATACGTTAGCCATATTTGAGGCTAAGATCAACTTAAACGTTTGTTAAGGATACGTTAGTCCAATTTGAGTCTAAGATCAACTTAACTGGATCGTTTAGATCCGACAAAAGAGCATTTGGGCTCTATTGTTCCAGTTTAGGGACATAGTGGTCCATTGAATGTATGGCCGTCGGGACCCGTCACCTCTCTGACGATGTTGAAGGATTACAACGACAAATATCAGAGGAGTTCAGAGATGTACCCTCGAACCAAAGTTAGTTTGGAGATCTATAGTCCAATTTGGGACTAAAGTCTGTTTGAAGGTTTTGGTTTAAGGATACGTTAGCCATATTTGAGGCTAAGATCAACTTAAACGTTTGTTAAGGATACGTTAGTCTAATTTGAGACTAAGATCAGCTTAACAGGATCATTTAGATCCAACAAAAGAGCATTTGGGGGCTCTATTGTTCAAGTTTAGGAACATAGTGGTCCATTGCCAGTTTAGGGACATGATGGTCCAAGTTCCAGTTTAGGGACGTGGTGGTCCAATACCAGTTTAAGGACATAGTAGTCCATTGCCAGTTTAGGGACATAGTGGTCGAATACCAGTTTAAGGACATAGTGGTCCAATACCAGTTTAAGGATATAGTGGTCCATTGCCAGTTTAGGGACATAGTGGTCCATAAAATGTATGGCCGTCAGGACCCATCACCTCTGACGACGTTGAAGGATTACAACGACAAATATCAGAGGAGTTCAGAGATGTACCCTTGAACCAAGTTGATTGAAAGAGCAGATGTGCTCAGTTCAAGATGATTTGAGGACTTATGGCCAGTTTGGGCTAAGTCCAATTATATTTGAAATATTGGCCCTTTGGGCCATTAGACATTTGTCTGGGTTCAGCCCCTCATCATTCAGCAGTGCTAAACAGAGGTTTGGGGGCTCTGACAACATCTTATCTTTGATTTCCTCAATTTTGAGATTCATTTGGAGGAAGGACTTTTGCCTCTGGAGAACTAGCCAATTTGGCTAAAGTAGTGTTAAACACTAAAGAACAACAGTGTTAAACACTGGAGATAGAACTCTCAAATTAGTTTTAAACACTAAAAGACAATCAGTGTTAAACACTGGAAATATAATCTTTAATTTAGTGTTAAACACTAGAAACAATCAGTGTTAAACACTGGAAAAATAATCCCCAAATTAGTGTTAAACACTAAAGAAAGAGGGGTCACGTGTGGACACGTGAGAGCACCCAAAAGTGGGACCAGATCCCTTTTCTTCGTTCTGCAATTAAGTGTTAAACACTTTTATATTTTACTTTGGAGCATCACGTGCTGACACATGAGGAGGATTCATGCACTGATTGTTAGAGCGTCTTCAAAGAGGTCACGTGGGAACACGTGAGAGCGCCCAAGGCCTTTATTTCTTTTACTTTTTCTCTCTATATTTCGGGAGTCACATGGAGCACGTGAGGCGTTGCCTCAGTGATTTTTCCTTCTCATTTCTGGGGATCTTTTCAGGGGTCACGTGGGGACACGTGACCTTAATTCTTGTTCGTTCTCTTTTGAGGGGAAGGGTCACGTGTTACCACGTGATCAAGTTCTGTTTTTTTCTTCTCTGCTCATTGAGAATGGGGGGTCATGTGTTACCACGTGATCAAGTTCTTTGCGTGCATGGAGATCTTTCAAGTCTCTTTATTTCTTTAAGAATTAAATTCTCTGTAGGGT
The DNA here is from genome assembly GCA_030015575.1 of Agapanthus africanus. Classification (NCBI taxonomy): domain Eukaryota; kingdom Viridiplantae; phylum Streptophyta; class Magnoliopsida; order Asparagales; family Amaryllidaceae; genus Agapanthus; species Agapanthus africanus. Next base: position 819,312,313 of record CM057338.1, on the reverse strand, counting down.
TAAACCCTAGTCATGATTTTGGAGGAATTAAATTCCTAAAATATGGGGTTAAACCCTAATTTTGTTTCAAAGGAATTAAATTCCTATAATTCTGTGAGAATTAAATTCTCAATACTCAATTCTTCCTCTGTGTTTTAGATCTGCATGGCAGGATCTCAACCCATTGAGAATTAAATTCTCAATTCATGGGGAGATATGCGCTTTGCAGATCCTCAATCAGAGAAAGAACTTAGTTCTTTTCTTTATCTAAGAGTTAAACTCTTTTGAGGATTAAATTCTCTTTTGAAGCCTCTCTTTTAAATTCTCCTCTCTTTTCTTTCCTCTTGAGAATTAAATTCTCCTCTCTCTGTTTTTCCCTCCAAAAAGGTCCCCTCTCTTCTTTTCTTGGCTCCTATTTATAGGAGAAAGAAAGAGATCAATTTGTTTAGCAAATCTCTCATTGAAAGATTTGATTTGTTTTCATCATTAATATGATCCTTTAGATCATTCAATGAATTTTATTCACCGTTGGATTTTAAATCCAAAGATATTCTGTTTGTTATTTCCGGTGAGATTTTAGGGGAGATCTTTCCTTGTCTAAGATCTTTCCATAAATTGGTGATATTTAATCACCCTTGGATCTTTAATCCAACGGTCCCCATAGTCCTTTTCCATTTGGAAAGATTTAGAGAAATTTAGAATTTTAATTCTATTTCGAAAGATTTTAGAGAAATTTAGAATTTTAATTCTATTAAACTGTAAAGCTTTCAAAGCCTGTCACATGCTGGCACGTGACCCTTGGTCACGTGTGAGCACGTGACCCCCAATTGAGTCCTCCTCTCAGCGTTCATTCACGCTTCAGTTTCAACCATCACATGTCAACACGTGACCATTGGTCACGTGTGAGCACGTGATACCTCATTGTGGTAACCTCTGATTTTTAATCAGGGAACAGATTTTAGAATTTAATTCTATCCATTATTTTAGAGGTCTTAAGAGCCCATCACGTGTCTGCACGTGACCCATGGTCACGTGTGAGCACGTGATGCCCCATTAGGGTCTTTTCTGAGTTTTTATTATATCTTTTAACACCTCCAGCGGGTTTTTAAAGGTCCATCACGTGTGGACACGTGATGCCTCAAAACTTTTGATCCCGGATGAATTATGAGGCCCATAATATATCAAATCGAAGGGTTTTTCGAGATGCTTCCAATATCATCAGAATTTAACAGTTCCTCCTTCAGGAGTTTATCAAAATACAGGACGGAAGATACTAGTTCGCATTTCCTTAAGCGTATCGCTGCCATTTGATACCTTGAACTCTTCTGCGCAGAAATTTTTGGCGGGAACAAATGCCCCCCACTAGTTTGCCCACGTAAGTATATACGTGGGTGAAGTAGTGCAGAGTAATGCATAGCGTATGACCAGTTTCGGGTTGGTATATAACTTTCAGAATCTTGATCTGAGAAGATAAGGAGCGGACACAAGCGTCGTCATTTATCATTGACTCAAATCTCGATTCTTAAGAGATATAGTTCCAAACTCTCAACTCCATGAGCCGCACCCTTCTATTTCTTTATGTCTTACTCTGGCGTGATGTAGTTTATACGCTCATGAGTAACTTCTCCATTTCAGTGGCATGTAGTTTTGGCAAGTGCGGCTCATAGATGGTCCGTCTTGACCGCTTTGCAGGGCAGTGATGGCTTAGGAGACAGGGTTAGGATCTGCCACCTAAGACTTTTCAACTTTATGAGCCATGAGGGTCTCATAAAGACTTTTCTCCCTACGAGTCGAGAGGATCCCGTAGGTGTATTTTCTCCCTAGAAGTCGTGAGGACTTCTAAGTGTGTATTTTCTCTTGAGAGTCGTAAGGATCTCACAAGAGAATTTTTCCCGCTTACAAGTCGAGATGACTCGTAAGTGGTTGTTTCCCTCCTTGTCGAGATTCGACTTAGGAGAGTGAGGTCCGTGAATAGTATGCAAGAGTCCGTTTTGGGCCAACTTGCAGGGCTCCAGTGCTTAGGAAACAGGTTTTTATCCCCATTGCCTAAGGCTTTATCTCACGAGTCGAGACGAATCGAGAAGTTCTCGCAAAGACATCAATTTTCTCATGAGTCGAAATGGATCGAGCAGATCTCGCAAGAATATCCTAACGTCACAGTTAACCTATGCTCTTTACGACAGAGGTCCGTTAGGGTCTGTGGTACTATGGATTTGCCCGTCGTACCGTCGCATTGGCTGATATATCCCTCGATAGGCAATCGTGCTGTTCGAGTAGCCCTGCGACTGCCGTGTCTCTGATCCCTTCGGGGGCTGGACAAGACGTCTTCAAGCAATCCTCCTAGGCAGTTTGACCGTCGGAAGAGCAAGCGTTAGGAATTTGCCATGCCGCTTTTTACTTGAGGTTAGGCTCATTTTGGAAAGCCCCGATGAGTCATAACCACTCCACGCTGGTGTGGGATGATCTCCGATAGTCTTTCAGGCTTTATATGACTTGCCGTTAAGACCCTGAAGCTAGGAATTTGGCCTTTGCTTCGTTTGCTGGCATTGCGTCTGCTGTATCGAGACGAATGTCGCGGTTGTCTCTAGGTTGCTGGTGAACCGTCGAGGTTTGGAACCAGGGATTTTGCCGTGACTCCTTTGGTGATGTTGCGTCTGCTGTGTCGAGACGAACGTCGAGGTGGTGACCACTCTGCACTGTGGCGAGATGATCTCCAATTGTCTTTCAGGCTTTATATAACTTTCCTTTAAGACCCTGAAGCTAGGAATTTGGCCTTTGCTTCGTTTGCTGGCATCGCGTCTGCTGTATCGAGACGAATGTCGCGGTTGTCTCTAGGTTGTTGGTGAACCGTAGAGGTTTGGAACTAGGGACTTTGCCGTGGCTCCGCTGTTTGATGATGTTGCGTCTGCTGTGTCGAGACGAACGTCGAGGTGGTGACCATTCCGCACTGGTGTGAGATGATCTCCGGTTGTCTTTCAGGCTTTATATGACTTGCCGTTAAAACCTTGAAGCTAAGAATTTAGCCTTTGCTTTGTTTTCTTTGGCATGTCCGGATCCTGTTGGAGGAAGGATGCCGTAGTGACCTCTCGTCTGCTGTATCGAGACGAACGTCGAGGTGGTGACCACTCCGTGCTGGTGCGAGATGATCTCCGATTGTCTTTCAGGCTTTATATGAGTTGCCGTCAAGACCGTGAAGCTAGGAATTTGGCCTTTTGCTTCATTTGCTTTGGCGCGTCCGAATCCTGCTGGGGGAAGAACGCTGGGATGACATTTCATCTGCTGTATCGAGAAGAATGACGTTGTGGTAACCACTCCGCGCTGGTATGGGATGACCTCCGATTGTCTTTCAGGCTTTATATGACTTGCCGTCAAGACCCTGAAGCTAGGAATTTAGCCTTCGCTTCATTTTCTCGCACTGCGTCTGCTGTATTGAGATGAATGCTAAGATGGAGCTGGGATTTTGCCCTCACTCCGCTTTGTTTCGACCATGGGGTCTTTTGTTAACTTTGCATGTACATCCTGCTGGACTGCGAAGGAACGCCGTCGTTGATTCTTAGGCTGTAGATATTGCCGTTAAGATTTGGAACTAGGGACTTTTCTATGGTTCCGTTTCGCTGCGAATCTGAGGTCAATTGTTGACGTCACGTCTGCATCTGGTTGGAATGAGGAGAAACGCCGTTGGTGATCTCTAAGTTGTCGATATCGACGTCGAGACCCTAAAGTTAGGGATCTTCCTTTGCTTCGTTTGTTGACATTGTGTCTGCAATATTGCGACAAATGTCGAGATTGTCTCTAGGTTGTCTATGAACCGTCGAGATTTGGCTTCGTTTTCTGATGGAGCCTGTTGGGAAGGTATGGTTCCCTCTTCGTTTGTGCCCATGGATTGTATACAGGGATCGATGTGATCTCACCTGTAGGGCAAAAAGTTTCATTCTTTCAGAATTTTTTTTAATTTCCGCGATGCTCTATCATTTCAGCTTTTATATCGCGGAGGTCGCGATTGCCCAATCATTTCGGCTATTTTTCGTGGTGCCCAATCATTTTGGCTATTTTTCTTTTTACTCGCTGCTTTTTATTGCGAGTTGCCCAATCATTTCGGCTGTTTTTGTATGCATACATTTTTACTTGCTGATTTTGTTGCAAGTTGCCCCATCATTTCGGCTATTTCACATGCATTTTTTTTGCTCGCCAATTTTTTCTCGCGATTAGGGGATTTGGGATCTGATACCAATCTTGGCATCAGCATCGCTGCGACTGGAATATTGCCAGGAGCGAATCATCATTTGCCGTAAAAGGACTTGGAATTTGATATCGGTTTAGGCATCAGCATCGCTACGACTGGGATATTGCCAGGAGCGAATCATCATTTGCCATGATAGGACTTGGAATTTGATACTGGTTTAGGCATCAGCATCGCTACAACTGGGATATTGCCAGGAGCGAATCATCATTTACCTTAATAGGACTTGGAATTTGATACTAGTTTAGGCATCAGTATCGCTACAACTGGGATATTGCCAGGAGAGAATCATCATTTCCCTCTATCGATGTCGAACAAAGGTGGCTTAGCGAACAGGGTTAGGATCCCGTCGACTAAGGCTTTTGCCTTCATGAGACATAAGGGTCTCACAAAGGTATTTCTCCCTACAAGTCGTGAGGATCTCGTAGGTGTGTTTTCTCCTTAGGGATCGTGAGGATTCCTAAGTGTATGTTCCCCTGTAAGTCGTAAGGATCTTACAAAAGGGTTTTCTCCTTATAAGTCGAGAGGACTTACAAGAGTTGTTCATCGTATGGACATATCCCCAGTCACGGGTGGGACTTGGTTAGGGAAATGTTTATTCGCGCCCGTGGGTTATATACAATGGTCAACATTGAGCCGCTTGTAGGGCCATATCGAAGGTTGTGGGGGTTGTTTAAGAACAGGTTCAGGTCTCTGTAATTTAAGACTTTCAAATCTTATGAGCCGTGAGGGTCCCATAAGAGAGTTTTCCTTACGAGTCGTGAGGATCTCGCAAGTGTAATTTCTCCTTAGGAATCATGAGGATCCCTAAGTGTGTTGCTCCCTTGTGAGTCGTAAGGATCTCACGCAGGTGGTTTCTCCTTACAAGGTCAAGAGGATCCTGTAAGTGTCCTTTAACGAGGTTGCGCCCTTTCGGGTTTTCACAAACACTCGCCGGTAGCCCTGCTATTTTTACTCACGGAGCCCTTTCGGGTTTTCATCCGTGCCTATTTTGCTTGTGGACATACCCTTTTTTTATTCTTTTTTTTAATTCATTTTTTTTTCTTTTTTTTCTTTTTTTTTAAACGAGGTCGCGCCCTTTCGGGTTTTCATGAACACTCGCCGGTAGCCCTGCTGTTTTTACTCACGGAGCCCTTTCGGGTTTTCATCCGTGCCCATTTTGCTTGTGGACGTACCGTTTTTTTTTTGGCACGTCAGCCTGAAGATGCTGCGGGTTGGGAGTAGTTTAACGACGTTTTGGTCATTTGCAAGTTTTAGGACATTGCGGTCCGCCGTTAGTTTAAGGACGTTTCGGTCCGCCGTCGCCGTATTTGAGACGCATCTCTAGTTTATTGACTTTTCGGTCAATGGGGCTTTCCCTATGAATGAGCATGATGCCCCCGGCATATCCATCTTTTTCAGAGCGTGTTGTTGTGGCGGGTTTACTTTCCACTTTTCGGGCAGTGCGAACTTGCCCTGTTGGTACTGGTCTTCAACTTAGTTTTTGAAGACGTAGCAATTTTCGAGTGGGTGACCCATTACTCTGTGGTAGGGACAATAGTTAGGATTGTTAACGTTACCTGGTTGCAATGGACGTTTTGGATCTGGCAGAGTGATGAGCCCGCTGCGCACTGCTAGCTCGAACAATCTCTTTGTTTTATCTTTGGGAAACGAGTAAGGACGTTTCAACTTCTCATTGAGGTATCGCGGCTTGTTGTTTTGACGACAAAACGGTCTCGGGTTACTCGGCTGTTGTTGAGTGTTGGAAACAAAGGCCGTTTTTTCCTTTTCCTTTCTCATTTCGTTTGCTTCGTCGTTTGCGGGTCCGAGATTCTTTCCGGGTAGTGTGAGATTGTACGGCTGAACGTTCTCGCAACTCTCCAATTCTTTTGTTTTAGAAATGAATTCCTTGAAGAGAGGGTTGAGGGCGGCTCCTTCGTCAGAATCGTTTCCAAAGGTGAGAACTCGTGATCCCCCGGGCTCGTCCCTATGACAATTGCCGGCAACTCTTTTATGCTCATCTGTTGTATTTTTTCACTGTCTACGAGCTTCCCGCTTTATTCTATTGGCGTGTTGTCTATGAGCGACATATCCTTGCCACCAACACTTAAAGGAGTTGCAATCTTCAGTAGGATGTGCGATCCTCTGATGATATAAGCAGAAGTTAGGGTGTACGTCCGTTTCATCAAAATGTATACCACCAGGAGAATTTTCTCTGAAAGAGGGTGGCCTCATCCCTATTGATATGGCTTTGGCGAATCGTTTCCTTTTCTTGATCCTGCTTTCATTTGCGGCGGATGTACTTTTATCTGGTAGGAGTGTTTCGACCCTTTTGTCCAGTCGCTGGCGTTTGGCCTTTTCAAATATGGCCATCTCGCGCTCCCGATCAGCTTTACTTTTTAGACGAATCTCATCTAGAAAAGCGTCAATCATTTCGTCTGACGTCCACACGAATTCCGGCTCAGGCTCTGTCCCCAGTTTCTCAGTGCAAGGAGTTTTTTCATCGTCCGTAAATGAGTGGGAGATCACATGACAACTCGCCACGTATCCCTCGGATTCATCCGACGAGCTTTCTCCATCATCTTCCTCCTGAAAGACGTGGTTGAGGAACTCTTGGAGTGTGATGGGAGTCCGCGCCTTTTGATTGTACTCTTCCAGCGCGTCAATTTGTTTCTGTAAGTCCGTACGCTTGTCGCCAGGCTTCACGGGCTTTTTGGACCTCTTCTTCTTCTTCTTTGAAGATTTCGACGGCTGGGTGTGAGTACTTGGGCCATCACCACCGATCTTTGGAGTTGGGCGCGGCTTCAGCATCCCTTCAGTGATTTGGGGTTCCAGCAGGTTCTTCCACCCGATCGCCGGGCATGTCCGAAGCTCATTCAGCGTTCTTTTGGTCTTTGCTGAAAGCACGATTTCCCATGGAGCTTCTTCAATGAAAGAACAAGTTGCCCCCGGTGTGTCCGTCTTCTTAGGAGTGTGCGGCTGTGGTGGGTTTACCTTCCACTTCTCGGACAGCGCAAACTTGCCTTGTAGGTATTGATCCTCAATCCATCCCTTAAAGACGAAGCAATCTTCGATTGGATGGCTTACCGCTTGGTGATAAGGGCAATAATTGGGATCGTTGACATCGCCTGGCTGCAACGGACGTTTTGGACTTGGCAGATTGATGAGTCTGTTGCGCACGGCCAGCTTGAACAGTCTCCTCGTTTTATCCTGAGGAAATGAATAAGGACGTCCTAGTCTTTCTTCGAGGGATGGGCGTGGACGTACGTTGCTTTGGCGAACAACCGGCTTTAAGTTGCTCGGCTGTTGTTGAGTATTGGCGACGAAAGTTGCTTTTCCTTTCCCCTTTTCATTTCGAGGATCCGTCTTTGAAGGAGATGATCTATGATCCATCTGATCCACTTGGGCCAACTTGTCAATCAAGGCCTGGAAAGTAGTTGGCTTGAAGAACATCATGAATTGCGAGATGGTCGCTTGCGGATCAAGAGTAACCACGAACATGCCTACCGCAGGTGCTTCTTCGATGCGTTGTTTGCATTTCGACCATAGGTTCCTCCATCGTGTTGCATATTGGACCCACGTTTCGCCTGGCCTTATCCTGGCATTGTTCAGCGCTGTTATCGGGGTGCGTTCACTAGCACTCGCGAATCTTTGTGTGAACAGTAGCTCCATCTCCGCAAATGTTTTGACAGAGTCGTTAGGTAGCTCCGAATATCACTCGAAGGCCGTTTCTGCTAAGCTGCCGATGAATTGGCGAAGCAACAATTTGTCATCGTCTCCAGTGTTGCCGCATAAGGCCCTGAATTGAGCGACATGCTGATGTGGATTCCCTGTCCCTTTATATACGTGAAACTTAGGGATCGTATATCCCGGCGGGTAACTGATTTGGTCATACCAGCTCGGGTATGGTCGCCCAGTTTTGACGACTTGGCTGGCCGCTTCACTCGCCTGATGAGCTCGTATTTGCTGAGCTATATAGTCATCTAGTGCGGCCTTGGAAATGGTTTCCTCCTTGGCTGCTGACAGAGCCGGTGGAGGATTCGATGTCTCTCCTTTGTCATTTTCAAGGACAATCGGAAGATCTTCAGTAGGAGGATCTTGCTGGATCATCATCCCTACCATATCTTGGAAGAGAAGCGCCATTTGTTTTATATTAGCCGCTTGCTCTGCGGCTTCTTTGTCCTTCTTTTCGAGGACTCTGCGTAGGTAGTCAACGTCAGTTTCTTGTTCATGACGCTGCTCTGATGATGCCTCCGGGCTTTCTTTTGGCCTGGTAAGTGCGTCCATTGCAGTCATCATTTCCTGAAGCTTCTGTTGTTGCTCCTGGGCTTTTGTCACGGATCGGGTAAGCGGTCGGTGACCTGTCGAAGCACGGCTTTCCTCCTTTCCAGAAGCCATACAAACAGTGTGCACCACCATGCCCCCAGACTTGGGGTGTTTGTGCTCAGCGCGTTTACGGTTCGCCAAGTTCACAGGGGCCTTTTGCGGCCTCCTTTTCTTTTGAGTAGTTGAAGTTGAGGGGGCCGTTGTAGTGGGCACCCAAGTAGCCGTTGCTTCTTGTGGCTTGACGGAGTAATCCTCCCCCTGCCAAACCTTCATCGTTTTCTGTCGGCGGAGATAGCCTTGATCAATCACCGACTCCTGGACCTGTCGCCAGACCTTGTAAATTTTAGAGGACAGCCGTTGAGGGGGCTGCCCTAGCTTCTTCTCTGGAGTATTCTCCACAAGTGAAGGAGTTCGCTTCAACACCGCAGTAGGAGAGTTCCTGCGTACCGTGTTCAGCAATTCAAAGCTGTTCCCGGTTGGAACAGTAGCCTCGATCCCCACCATCGGAGCTGGTGGCGTAAATCCATAGGGGGGTTGCCCCCAGCCTTCCTCACACGGCGCCAGTGGCGACGTCGAGCATGTCGTGCGGATGAGATCACCTCCGTTGTTTGATAAGCTTCTTCATGCCCCCTGCTTTGAGGAGAGGCTGTTATTGGTGCTAGCCTATCGAAGACTGACGCCCGTTGAGAAGCAATGTCTAATCTATCAAAGACAGACCTCTGAGCAGGGGAAGCAGCTTTGAGGACCTCGCCTGGAGCAGCAACCGGAATGGCCATCCTTGTAAAAATTGACTTCTTGGAAGGAGGAGCCTTTCCAATGATTTCGTCCGCTTGAGCCGGGATAGCTATCCGCTTTGGGATGGCAGCTTTGGGTATCGCGGGCTTGTAGACGTTCTGGCCCAGTCTGTTAAAAACCGAGGCAGTGGAGTTGGGTGACCCGTTGAGAGGGGCCGCGGTAGTTGTAAGACGATCAAAGACCGACTTCTTTGGAGCTTGCTGCGACGTCATTAGGGCATTGAAGCTCATCGGTGGGAGCATGGTCCCGAAGAATAGTCCAGCGGTGGCTTGAGTTACCTGTTCCACTGGCATCTTGAAAAGAGAGGCCGCTTGGGGCCCATAAGTCACTCCTCCAGCAGGGACGGAGCGAGAGTTGCAGTTGCAGGTAGTGCAGTTTGAAGCCATTTGTTCCCCTCCGAAAGACGGCGCGACATGACGTCTCGCCTGAGGTTCGGGGCAGATGCTAATTGGTGCTATCCGTCCACCTCTCCGAAGATGCCAAGTTGATTTATGGCACCATGTATCGAAGGTTTAGACGGATGCGTCCGATGTAGCAGACTTCGTCAGATTCCCCCTCGTTTGAGGGGTTTTTGATTGTGGGGACGCTCTTCCCTGCAGGCGCAAGCCCCTACAGTTAATTACGCTACCGCATTGCGGTAACAACTTTCTCCTTCTCCAGATGGTCACTTCGTGTCGTGGGTGTTTGTTTTGTATTTTGTTGCCCGTGGATTGTTTACGGAGACTGAGTTATGTCGTCGCCCGTAGGGCGTGGACTAGTCCAAATCCGTATTATCTTAGATTTGGGTTTGGGGGGGTTTGGTTTGAGGATACGTTAGCCATACGTGAGGCTAAGATCAACTCAAATGTTTGTTAAGGATACGTTAGTCTCACTTTGAGACTAAAATCAACTTAACGGGATCGTTTAGATCCGACAAAGGAGCGTTTGGGCTCTAATGTTCCAATTTAGGGACATAGTGGTCCATCGTATGTATGGCCGTCGGGACCCGTCACCTCTCTGACGACGTTGAAGGATTACAACGACGGATGTCAGAGGAGCTCAGAGATGTACCCTCGAGCCAGAGTTAATTGGGAGGATTCATAGTCCAGTCTGTTTGAAGGTTTAAGGATACGTTAGCCATCTTTGAGGCTAAGATCAACTTAAACGGGACCGTTTAGATCCGACAAAAGAGCATACGGGGCTCTATTGTTCTAGTTTAAAGACATTGCGGTCCATGGGTGGTTTAAGGACGTTGCGGTCCATGGGTAGTTTAAGGACGTTGCGGTCCATGGGTAGTTTAAGGACGTTGCGGTCCATGGGTAGTTTAAGGACATTGCGATCCATGGGTAGTTTAAGGACATTGCGGTCCAGTGTTAGTTTTAAGACATCTCGGTCAAGGTTAAGGACGTCGTAGTCCATGGGTTTAAGGACCCCACAGTCCATATCAATGTGTGGTCGTCGGGACCCGTCACCTCTTTGAAGACATTGAGGGATTACAATGCCAAGTATCAAAGGAGTGAAGAGATGTACCCTAGAACCGGAGTGGATTAAATAGTCCTTGGCCCAATTTGGGTTCAAGACGAATTAATTATGTTATGAGTCCATTGGCCCAGTTAATCACAAATTGAGGACTTATGGCCATCTTGGGCTAAGTCCAATCAGGAGAGGCTTTGCCTCCATCCATTTAGCCAATTGGGCCAAAGCCTAGTGTTAAACACTACAGAGTAATCAGTGTTGAACACCGGGAACGAGGTTGACAAGTTAGTGTTTAACACTAAAAGATAATCGGTGTTAAACACCAGCAACAAGGCTTTTCAAATTAGTGTTAAACACTAAAACAGATCAGTGTTGAACACTGCAAATAAAGCTTTTTGATTAGTATTGAACACTAAGGCTCAACAGTGTTTTAACACTGGGTTCGAGAGTTTCAATTTAGTGTTAAACACTAAGGCAAGAGGGGTCACGTGGCAGCACGTGAGAGCGCCCTCCCTTCATTTGTTCTGCTGAGATTATCGCGTCTTTCAGAACATCACGTGCCATCACGTGATGGGCATTCAAATGCCTATGTATTAGAGCTTCTGCCGAGGGTCACGTGGGTCACGTGGGGTGCTGCCTCAAAGGGGCTTTCTGTAGATCTCTTGGGGGGGTCACGTGGTGACACGTGACCCTGCCTCTATGTATGTTATTTAGAGGATCTGTTAACCTTTTCTCAGGAATTAAGTTCCTCGTAGGGTTAAACCCTGACAGTAATTTCAGAGGAATTAAATTCCTACTTCCTTTTGAAGGTTTATATTCTGAATAGAGTTGAACTCTGAATTTTCCGTAGGAATTAAATTCCTCATACATGTGAAGAACCAAATAGGGTTAAACCCTAACAAAAGCTTTTTAGGGAATTTGAACTTCCATCCTCTGTTAAATTATGATTAAAGGAATTAAATTCCCGCTGTTTCAACAGAACTAGGTTCTTAATTAGGGTTAAACCCTGTCTCTTTTTGTTCTGAAGGAATTAAATTCCCATGATACAGGGTCAAGCCCTAATTTTATTTTAAAGGAATTAAATTCCTGTAGTTCTATGAGAATTAAATTCTCGTGCTTGCATTCCCTCTCTATGTTTTGGATCTGCATGGCAGGATCTCAACCCATTGAGAATTAAATTCTCAACCTCAAGGGGAGATGTGCACTTTGCAGCTCCTCTATCAAAGAGAGAAGAAATATGTTCTTCTGTTTTATGTACCAGAGTTAAACTCTGTTGAGAATTAAATTCTCTTTTTTCTTTCAAGGAGCTTTTCCCTTTCTTACCTAGGGTTTTTGCAGAAGATCCAAGTTTCTCCAAGTATCGAAGCTCTCTTCTTTTTCTTTTTCCCTCCCTGTCTCTGTATATATTTTCTCTGTGTCTCTTGGCTCCTATTTATAGGAGAAGCAGCCAAATCAATCAGTTTTTGACGAATCTTCATGAGAGATTTGATTTGCATCCATCATTCGTTTTGGACCTTTGGATTATTAGGTGAATTTTATTCACCATTGGATTTCAAATCCAGGGATTCTCCTTTGTTGTTTCGGTTAGATTTAAAGGGGAAATCTTTCCAAACCCAAGATTTTCCCATAGATAGATGATATTTCATCACCTCTGAATCTTTAATTCGATTAGTTCCAGATAGCCGCTTTCCTTTGGAAAGATTTGAATTTCTTTCAGAATTTAATTCTGTTGACAAAATGGGCTTTGAAAGCCGGTCACGTGTGACCACGTGACCCATGGTCACGTGTGAGCACGTGACCCATTTTGGAATGAGCCTTCTTCTTTCTTTTTGCGCTGTCCTCTGGTTGCTGCTTAACCGTCACGTGCCACCACGTGACCCCTGGTCACGTGTGAGCACGTGACCCCGGTCTGGACTCTTTTTTTTTGTTTTAACTGGAGAACAAGTCTGCTGCTTTTGATCATCACGTGCCAACACGTGACCCTGGTCACGTGGGAGCACGTGACCTCTTTTGAAGCTCTTTTTCTTTGATGTAGCCAGGAAGCCGAATCTGCCTTGATGATGCTTTTAGATGTCACGTGCCCACACGTGACTGCTGGTCACGTGTAAGCACGTGGCCCTTTTCTGAAGCTTTTCCTATAAGCTTTCCTGATTTTAAATCAGGAAACAAATGCCCCCACAGCGTTGTTCTCACGTGTCAGCACGTGAGTGCAACGCTGTCACCTCTTGCGACCGTTGGATTCCTTTAGGGATCTGGGGAGATGAAACGTTTCCATTGCCTTCTATAAATACCTCTGTCTCTTCATAGGAGCCTTCACTTTGCTCATCTTCTTCTTCTGAGAACTTTTTCTGAGAATTTAATTCTCGCTTCCAGAGCTTAGTTCTCTGCCTCAAAATATTTTCAGAGTTTAACTCTGTTTTAAAGGGATTCTTCCTCCTCAGGGAATGGTAATCGAAGCACCTTCGTTTTGACAAAACTCTCTGGATTTTAAATCCAGATCAAGGGTTTTACAAAGAACCCATTTTTCTTCAAGTGCTTTAACCAAAATATGAGACCACTTAACTTCCCACAGCAGATCGCTTAGGGTTCAGATGATCCCTTAGGGAGATGATGATGGCGGTTCAAACCCATGGAATTTAATTCCATTCAAAAATGTTTTTGGGAATTTAATTCCCTTTTCTTAATAAGGAATTTTGATTCCAATGAAGCATTCGATTTCTTTACACAGAGGCTTCCTGGGGTCTCTTGGCCCGAGGTTGTTCTTCTGCAATTAATGAAATGGTGGTTTTGTTATGATTCTCATGACCTTTATTTCAGGTATCATGGATGCCCATCTGTATGGTCTTGACGAGATCATTTCCTATGGGAATATTCGTGCACTGGGCCGCAGTCAGAACCAGGAGTTCACCGATGCTCAATGTGCCGAGATCATGAGCCGCTTTGATGAGTACGACCATCGGCTACTCCCCCGTCGCTCTTCTCTTCTGAGGCTGATCGTGCTGGCGATCAGGGAGGCTCTCCCTCTATTCTGTGCTGGTGTGCCGCTTGGGGCATTGGACGCCGCCGAGGATAAAGTACACTCGGTGTATCTGATGCACTTGATCTCAAAGAGAAGGCGGGATAATCTCATTGATCTCCTGCATCAGATGTTCCAGCAGTCGGCCATACTTGCCGCCTATCGGAGGGTGGAGGACATTCGTGAGGACCCCGATGCTTGTGATCGTGAGAGGAAGCATACTCGGGAGGTTCGAAATGCTTGGAAGATTTTGAATAAAGTTAATTTTGAGTTTCTCAACCCATGCCCCGCATCTGAAGTTTTACCATTGTAAATGTGTCCTCTATATTTGTATGAATCTCTTGTAGTATGAGTGACAAGTTCTATTATGTCTTTGTATGTCTGCATGCTTTTCTCTGGGATTTTATCATTTTGCTATTGTTGTTGTTGGTGCTTTCAATATGCAGGGTGCTACTCCATTTTTTTTTTGGTGTACATCAGGTTTAGGCCTCACGTAGTCTGCACGTGGGGTCCCTTGATGTGGCTGTTCACAAAATCTTCCCATGCCCTATTTTCAGTGCACAATATTAGACGCAGAAGAAAGGGCCTTGGAAATAGTCCTATCTCCTTGATTTTCGATGCCTTTCCTTTTTTTGGGTCTTGGAAATAGCTTCACCATGCAAGATTTTCCGCGCACAGCACTTAATGCATTTCCTTATATATGAGGCTATAGCTTCCCTTTTCCTCTCACAAAGAGATTTATATTATTATTATTTTTTTATCTTGGAGTAACTTGTCTTGAGAAACAAACGAGCGCCATGGCCTGCAATCGCCCTCATGCTCGTCGACAGCCATGGGAAGTTCCTATTGAGGAAATGGTCCCCCGCTTTACTGCTCGGTTGGTGGATCCCCTCCTTACCGACAACGAATGCGACTCAGCCATGCATGAACTCTCGATCCGTAGGGGGTCCCCCCTCCCGATGGGTTCTCTCTGGCTCCGGATGATTCTCAAGGCCGTGCTTGCCGACATCCCTCCTCATCCGGCGGAGATGACCCTGGCGATGCTCGACGCGGCAGAAGAAAAGCTCGAGGGTTTTCATGAAGCGTGCCTGATTACTCAGGCTTTGAAGGATTGCTCAATTTATCTGCTGAGCCAGATCAAGGCCCGGCGAGCTATTATGTCTGCTTTCGCGGACGAACACGGCGCCAATCGATGGGGAGCGACTCCTCGTGAGAACCGTCGCTTTGACATGCTGGAGAAAGCAGAGAGAGAGATGGAGAATTTTGTCCTCTGTTTCATTAACCCTTGTGCCGTTGATCCCATGTTTGGTGACCTTTTCCGTTAGCGTAGAACATTTTTAAATTAGTCCCTCCTTTTTTACGCTTTATGCCGAGATTCCGTGTAGGCTTGGTGCTAGTATGTATGTTTCCGCTTGCATAAATAAACTTTGTATTCTTCTCATGAGAACTTTCTTTTATTGCAAATGCTACCATCACTTTCCTGCGCATCAGACCATTTTGGGTATTATGAACGTTCATGCGATTGCAAACGCTATTATTATTATTATTCCCTTTTTGAATACTCATATGATTGTGAACGTATGCTTGAAATATGTCGGAAACTTTTCTTGTTGCCTCCCACATCAGGCGATGTGAGCGCGTTTGCTGTGGTTATGAAAGCGAGCTTACGTGGCCTGATAGAGCGATACGTAGCGAACATAAGGTTGTGGCTCTCGATAAAGCTGCCACGCTCACTTGTGAGAGGGTCGAGGCTCATAAGGCCATTGAGAAAGAGCTTGAAGCCCGGCTTGCTTCATATCAGGCCCAACAAGCTCAGGCGGAGGCTCGTCTTTTGGAGATCTTGCGTCATGAAGCCGTGGTCCAACAAAAGCAGGATGAGCTGACCAAGCTGCTGAATCGCCCGCCGGCTTGAAACATTTGTATCTTTTTTCCTTTTTGTACATACTCATGGATGAGGGTATTTTCTTTTTGTTTCTTTCATGAATTGTACTTTGTACCCATTTCGGTTTATGAATAGAAGATACATTTTTCTTCTAAATGGTGTGTCCCCCTTTTTATTGAATGTATTCTGCGGATATTCTACCTCGATCTTCTTACAGGACAGCGATGGCTTAGGATTCAGGGTTAAGATCTGCTTCCTAAGACTTTTGCATTTTATGAGCCACAAGGGTCTCATAAAGAGTTTTTCTCCCTACAGGTCGAGAGGATCCCATAGGTGTAAGTTCTTCTTAGAGATCGTGAGGATCCTTAAGCGAGTTTTCCCTTGAGAGTCGTAAGGATCTCACAAGAGAGTTTTTCTTCCTTACAGGTCGTGAGGGCCTGCAAGTGCCGGATGTGATCACCCTTATCCGTGTTTCACGAAGTCAGGGGTCTATTAAGGTATCGTAGTTTAAAGACGTCACGGTCAAGGTTAAGGACCTCATAGTCCGTGGATTTAAGGACTCCACAGTCCGCTGTTAGTTTTAAGACATCACGGTCAAGGTTAAGGACCTCATAGTCCGTGGATTTAGGGACTCCACAGTCCGGTGTTTGGTTGCAGGGACCCGTCACCTCTTTGAAGACGTTGAGGAATTACAACGCCGGGCATCAAAGGAGTGAAGAGATGTACCCTTAAACCAAGGCAAAATCTGTAGGGAATCGGGGTGGTTGATCGTTAGTTTTAAGACATCACGGTCGAGGTTAAGGACGTCATAGTCTGTGGATTTTAAGGACTCCACAGTCCGGTATTTGCTCTGGATGCTTCACACGGGTTCACTGCCGTGCTTGGCGAGGACCAGGCTCCGCTCTGGACGTTTTTCACGGGGTCAAAGAGTGACATTATCCGTGTTCCACATAACTAGGAATTTTGCACTAGATGCTTCACACGGGTTCACTGCCGTGCTCGGCGAGGACTAGGCTCCGCTCTGGACGTTTTTCACGGGGTCAAAGAGTGACATTATCCGCGTTCCACGTAACCAGGAATTTTGCACTAGATGCTTCACACGGGTTCACTGCCGTGCTCGGCGAGGACTAGGCTCCG
Organism: Agapanthus africanus; assembly: GCA_030015575.1. Classification (NCBI taxonomy): domain Eukaryota; kingdom Viridiplantae; phylum Streptophyta; class Magnoliopsida; order Asparagales; family Amaryllidaceae; genus Agapanthus; species Agapanthus africanus. The sequence continues at coordinate 819,295,504 of CM057338.1, read as the reverse complement.
CTCTGGATGCTTCGCACGGGTTCACTGCCATGCTCTGCGAGGACCAGGATCCGCTCTGGACGTTTTCCACGGGGTCAAAGAGTGACATTATCCGCGTTCCACGTGACCAGGAATTTTGCACTAGATGCTTCACACGGGTTCACTGCCGTGCTCGGCGAGGACTAGGCTCCGCTCTGGATGCTTCGCACGGGTTCACTGCCATGCTCTGCGAGGACCAGGATCCGCTCTGGACGTTTTCCACGGGGTCAAAGAGTGACATTATCCGCGTTCCACGTGACCAGGAATTTTGCACTAGATGCTTCACACGGATTCACTGCCGCGTTAGGCGAGGACTAGGCTCCGCTCTGGATGCTTCGCACGGGTTCACTACCATGCTCTGCGAGGACCAGGATCCGCTCTGGACGTTTTCCACGAGGTCAAAAAGTGACATTATCCGCGTTCCACGTGACCAAGAATTTTGCACTAGATGCTTCACACGGGTTCACTGCCGCGTTAGGCGAGGACTAGGCTCCGCTCTGGATGCTTCGCACGGGTTCACTGCCATGCTCTGCGAGGACCAGGATCCGCTCTGGACGTTTTCCATGGGGTCAAAGAGTGACATTATCCGCGTTCCACGTGACCAGGAATTTTGCACTAGATGCTTCACACGGGTTCGCTGCCGCGTTAGGCGAGGACTAGGCTCCGCTCTGGATGCTTCGCACGGGTTCACTGCCATGCTCTGCGAGGACCAGGATCCGCTCTGGACGTTTTCCACGGGGTCAAAGAGTGACATTATCCGCGTTCCACGTGACCAGGAATTTTGCACTAGATGCTTCACACGGGTTCACTGCCGCGTTAGGCGAGGACTAGGCTCCGCTCTGGATGCTTCGCACGGGTTCACTGCCATGCTCTGCGAGGACCAGGATCCGCTCTGGACGTTTTCCACGGGGTCAAAGAGTGACATTATCCGCGTTCTACATGACCAGGAATTTTGCACTAGATGCTTCACACGGGTTCACTGCCGCGTTAGGCGAGGACTAGGCTCCGCTCTGGATGCTTCGCACGGGTTCACTGCCATGCTCTGCGAGGACCAGGATCCGCTCTGGACGTTTTCCACGGGGTCAAAGAGTGACATTATCCGCGTTCCACGTGACCAGGAATTTTGCACTAGATGCTTCACACGGGTTCACTGCCGCGTTAGGCGAGGACTAGGCTCCGCTCTGGATGCTTCGCACGGGTTCACTGCCATGCTCTGCGAGGACCAGGATCCGCTCTGGACGTTTTCCACGGGGTCAAAGAGTGACATTATCCGCGTTCCACGTGACCAGGAATTTTGCACTAGATGCTTCACACGGGTTCACTGCCGCGTTAGACGAGGACTAGGCTCCGCTCTGGACGTTTTCCACGGGGTCAAAGAGTGACATTATCCGCGTTCCACGTGACTAGGAATTTTGCACTAGATGCTTCACACGGGTTCACTGCCGCGTTTAGGCGAGGACTAGGCTCCGCTCTGGATGCTTCGCACGGGTTCACTGCCGTGCTCTGCGAGGACCAGGATCTGCTCTGGACGTTTTCCACGGGGTCAAAGAGTGACGTTATCCGCGTTCCACGTGACCAGGAATTTTGCACTAGATGCTTCACACGGGTTCACTGCCGCGTTAGGCGAGGACTAGGCTCCACTCTGGACGTTTTTCACGGGGTCAAAGAGTGACATTATCCGCGTTCCACGTAACCAGGAATTTTGCACTAGATGCTTCACACGGGTTCACTGCCGTGCTCGGCGAGGACTAGGCTCCGCTCTGGATGCTTCGCACGGGTTCACTACCATGCTCTGCGAGGACCAGGATCCGCTCTGGATGTTTTCCACGGGGTCAAAGAGTGACATTATCCGCGTTCCACGTGCCCAGGAATTTTGCACTAGATGCTTCACACGGGTTCACTGCCGTGCTCGGCGAGGACTAGGCTCCGCTCTGGATGCTTCGCACGGGTTCACTGCCATGCTCTGCGAGGACCAGGATCCGCTCTGGACGTTTTCCACGGGGTCAAAGAGTGACATTATCCGCGTTCCACGTGACCAGGAATTTTGCACTAGATGCTTCACACGGGTTCACTGCCGCGTTAGGCGAGGACTAGGCTCCGCTCTGGATGCTTCGCACGGGTTCACTGCCATGCTCTGTGAGGACCAGGATCCGCTCTGGACGTTTTCCACGGGGTCAAAGAGTGACATTATCCGCGTTCCACGTGACCAGGAATTTTGCACTAGATGCTTCACACGGGTTCACTGCCGCGTTAGGCGAGGACTAGGCTCCGCTCTGGATGCTTCGCACGGGTTCACTGCCATGCTCTGTGAGGACCAGGATCCGCTCTGGACATTTTCCACGGGGTCAAAGAGTGACATTATCCGCGTTCCACGTGACCAGGAATTTTTCACTAGATGCTTCACACGGGTTCACTGCCGCGTTAGGCGAGGACTAGGCTCCGCTTTGGATGCTTCGCACGGGTTCACTGCCATGCTCTGCGAGGACTAGGATCCGCTCTGGACGTTTTCCACGGGGTCAAAGAGTGACATTATCCGCGTTCCACGTGACCAGGAATTTTGCACTAGATGCTTCACACGGGTTCACTGCCGCGTTAGGCGAGGACTAGGCTCCGCTCTGGATGCTTCGCACGGGTTCACTGCCATGCTCTGCGAGGACCAGGATCTGCTCTGGACGTTTTCCACGGGGTCAAAGAGTGACATTATCCGCGTTCCACGTGACCAGGAATTTTGCTGAATATATCCGCATTTCACGGGGTGAAGGTTTGACTGTTGGCGATATGTATACCACCGAGCCATGGAACTGGGAGTTGCCGCTGTTCCGCTTAGCTTGAAGTTGTGTCCGTTGTTACGAGACGAGTGTTGGGATGATCTTTAGGTCGCTTGTGGCCCGTCGAGATTTAGCTTCTTTCTTTGGTGAAACCTGGGGGAGGGAGGTACGTTCCCTTTTTGTTTATGCCATTGGATTGTATACAGGGTGTGATGGAACATCACCTGTAAGGCATACATTTTATTTTTATTTTATTTCTTTTTCCGCGATGCTCTATCTTTTCAGCTTTTATGTCGCGAAGGTCGCGATTGCCCTATCATTTCGGCTATTTTTCGCGGTGCCCAATCATTTCGGCTATTTATTTATTTTCTACTCGCTGCTTTTTATTGCGAGTTGCCCCATCATTTCGGCTATTTTTTATGCCTTCATTCTTACTTGCTGCTTTTTATTTCAAGTTGCCCTATCATTTCGGCTATTTTGTAGGCATGTGTGGCTTGCTAGCTTTTTCGCCGCAAGCTCGGATTTTGGACACCGATTTCGGCATCAGCATCGCTGCAACTGGGATGTTGCTAGGAGCGAATCATCATTTGCCATGAAAGAACTTGGGATTTGATACCGGTTTAGGCATCAGCATCGCTGCGACTGGAATATTGCCAGGAGCGAATCATCATTTGCCTCTGTCGATGTTGAACAAAGGTGGCTTAGCAAACAGGGTTAAGGTCCTGTCGACTAAGGCTTTTGACTTCATGAGCCGTAAGGGTCTCATAAAGGTATTTCTCCCTACAAGTCGTGAGGATCTTGCAGGTGTATTTTCTCCTTAGGGATCGTGAGGATTCCTAAGTGTATGTTCCTCTGTAAGTCGTAAGGATCCTACAAGAGGGTTTTCTCCTTATGGGTCGAGAGGACCTACAAGGGTTGGACTTTGCTGGGGAAATGTTTATTCGCGCCCGTGGATTGTATACAAGGGTCAGTATTGAGCCTCTTGTAGGGCAATATCGAAGGTTGTGGAGGATTTGCTTAAGAACAGGTTCAGGCTTCTGTAACTTAAGACTTTCAAATCTCATGAGCCGTGAGGGTCCCATAAGAGAATTCTCCTTACGAGTCGTGAGGATCTCGTAAGTGTATTTTCTCCTTAGGAATCGTGAGGATCCCTAAGTGTGCTGCTCCTTTGTGAGTCGTAAGGATCTCACGCAGGTGGTTTCTCCTTACAAGGTCGAGAGGACTCTGTAAGTGTCCTTTAACGAGGTTGCGCCCTTTCGGGTTTTCACAAACACTCGCCGGTAGTCCTGCTGTTTTTACTCACGGAGCCCTTTCGGGTTTTCATCCGTGCCCATTTTGCTTATAGACATACCGTTTTTTTTTAATTCTTTTTCACTTTTTTTTTTACAAGGTCGCGCCCTTTCGGGTTTTCACGAACACTTGCCGGCAGCCCTGCTGTTTTTACTCACGGAGCCCTTTCGGGTTTTCATCCGTGCCCACTTTGCTTATGGACATACCTTTTTTTTTTTATCATTTTTTTTTATCTTCTTCTTTTTTTTTATCTCGTCAACCTAAGGATGTTACGGTAGTAGTTTAGGGACGTTTCGGTCCGTCGATAGTTTACGGACGTTTCGGTCCGCCGATAGTTTAAGGACGTTTCGGTCCGTCGCTAGTTTAAGGACGTTTCGGTCCGCCGTTAGTTTAAGGACGTTTCGGTCCGTCGTTGTGGGAAGGCCGGCTGCTGCTTGTAAAGTCTGAGCCTAGGAAGATAGTGAGCGGACATAGTCGTCGTCATCTATCATTGACCCAGGCTGCGGCTTATTAAGCGTAGTATTTCTTCAAGAAGCGGCCGTTTATTGGCCTGAAAGGCCTTTCACCGTGCATGTCCATGAGTAGGTAGGCTCCACCCTGGTAGACCTTGTCTATGATGTACGGGCCTTCATAGTTTGGCTCAAATTTTCCTCGCTTGGCACGATTGGGGATCATAGGCCTTTTGACCACTAGTACGAGTTCGCCTTGGCGGAATGTCCTCGGCCTGGTCAATCTTTCGTATGAGCGCGTCATCTTTGCTTTGTAGGCCTCTAGATGTTGTTGCGCTATGAGCCGGGTTTCGTCGAGGGCATCAAGCTCCTCAAGCCGAAGGTGAGCATTTTTTTCGTTCGTCAGCTCGTGGTGGACTGCTACTCGTAGAGAGGGTAACTCTATCTCAAGGGGGAGCACTGCTTCCGTCCCAAATACCAACGCGTACGGCGTTGTGTTTGTGGCCGTCTTGAATGTAGTTCGATAAGCCCAAAGAGCTTCTTGCAGCCTTTCGTGCCAGTCTCTCTTATTCCTAGAAACGGTCTTTTTTATGATCTTCGTCAAGGTCTTATTGAAGGCCTCGGCCAGACCGTTAGCTCGTGGGTTGTAAACCGAAGAATATCTCCAGTCTATACTGTGCTGCTGTGCGAAGCGGCTAATCTTATGGCTTCGGTAGGCCGGCCCATTATCGGAGATAATCTGCCGTGGAGTTCCGAACCGATAGATGACGTGCGTCTTGAAGAAATGGAGGATATTCTCCATCTTCACTTCCTTCAGTGGTACTGCTTCTGCCCATTTGGAGAAGTAATCAGTTGTTGCCAGGATAAAACGGTGTCCCCGGGATGATGCTGGCTCAATGGGGCCGACTATGTCAGTCCCCCACATTTCGAACGGCCAGCTAGCTACCGTTGGGTGCAGTGGATTCGGATGTTGGTGGATGAAGTCTCCATGAATCTGGCATGAGTGGCATTGCTTCGCATACTCGAGGCAGTCCTGGATCATCGTGGGCCAGTAATAACCCATCCGTTTAATTTTTAACTTCATCTTTGGGCCTGCTTGGTGAGAACCGCAAAGTCCGTCATGAACTTCCTGAATAACTCTTTCTGCTTCGTCAGGTCCTAAGCATCTCAGCCATAGAGAATCAAACGATCTCTTGTATAGAATATCGTTGACGAAAGCGAAAGATAAAGCTCGTTTCATGAGCTGATGTCTTGAGGACGCCTCTTTGGGCATTCGGTGGGACTTAAAGTAGTCTATGAAGACTTCCCTCCAGTCTTCGGCCTTCTCATGGTCTTTTATTTGTAGGGTCGTCTGCTCAGTCGCTCCCTTCTCTTCGCATGATTCCGGAGATATTTCTGCCGGGGCGAGCACTCGACGGCTTTGTACCACGATTCTGACGTCATCGAGGTTCTCGTCAGCCAGTTCTTTAGCAAGTTTAGCCAACGCGTCTGCTTTGCTGTTTTCCGCGCGCGGTATGTTCTCCAGAGTATAGGAGGGAATTTGGGTCAATAGTTGTTGCACCCTTTCGCCGTACTTCACCAACTCCGGCTTGCACGTTTGGTAATCACCATTTACTTGACTAACGACCAGCTGAGAATCCCCGTATATAAGGAGGTCTTCAATTCCCATGTCGACGGCGATCTCGAGGCCTGCTATCAGAGCTTCGTATTCAGCTTCATTGTTTGTCCTCGGCTCTGTTAAGGAGAAGGCGAAGCGCATTATCCCTCCTTGTAGAGTTGCAAAGATGAGGCCTATCCCTGATTTGATCATTGGGATACCTCGTTTCTGTTTCTTTATGGAGGACGCTCCATCGAAATAGAGTTCCCATCGGGCGCTTCCGCCGCTAATCGCATCAAATGCATGCTCATTCGGCAAATCACAGTTCAGAGGAGAATCGGCCGGTATCGGGTGCTCGGCGAGGAACTCGGCAATGGCCTGGCCTTTCACTGCCTTGAGAGGTTGATACGTTATCGAGAACTCCATCAAGAGCAGGGCCCACATAGCGAGTCGTCCCGTCAATATGGCTTTCGACATCAAATATTTGAGAGGGTCCACCTTCGAAATAAGACGGACTTCATGTGCTAATGCGTAATGTCTAAGCTTTGTTATTGCGAAGATCAACGCCAGGCAGTGCTTTTCAATGGGGGAATAGTTGCTTTCTGCCCCCAGCAGCACTCGACTTAAGTAGTAAAGTGCTCTTTCTTTCCCCTGATCGTTCTCTTGTGCCCATAATGCGCCTAAGGAACCTTCGAGGGCGGTCGTATAAAGAATGAGGGGTTTTCCCTTGACCGGCGCGGCCAACACCGGAGGGTTCTGCAGGTACTGCTTGATCTCGTCTAGTGCACCTTGACATTTGTGATCCCAAGCGAATGGAGTTCCCTTTTTCATCAGGTGGCTGTAAGGACGGCATTTGCCCGAAAGATTAGCGATAAACCGCCGGATGTATGCGAGCTTCCCTTGGAGAGACCGCAACTGCTTGAGGGTTCTTGGCGGAGGCATTTCCATGATCGCCTTAATCTTTGACGGATCTATCTCAATACCTCGGTGTCGAACGATGAATCCCAGGAATTTGCCCGAGGAGACTCCAAACGCGCATTTGAGGGGATTCATTTTCAAATTATATTGCCGAAGGCGTCGAAATACAGTCTCTAGATGCTTTAAATGATCTTCGTATGACATGCTCTTTACTACGAGGTCATCGATATAGCACTCGACGATGTCGTGTATGAGGTCGTCAAAGATCTTTGTCATGGCCCTTTGATAGGTAGCGCCAGCGTTCTTTAGACCAAAGGGCATAACCCTGTAGCAAAATATACCCAAAGGGGTGCGGAAAGCGGTGTGCTTCTGGTCTTCGGGATGCATCTTTATCTGATTGTATCCTGACGAACCATCCATAAAGGAGAAAACCTCGTGAGTGGACGTGTTATCTATCATTAGCTCGGTTACCGGCACCGGGAAATCATCCTTTGGACAGGCTTTATTGAGATCCCTGAAATCCACGCATATGTGTACCGTCCCATTCTTCTTCATTACCGGGACGATATTGGCGATCCATTCGGGATATTGGACTTCTTGGATAAATCCAGAATCGATCAACTTCTTGACTTCGGCGTTGATGCTCATCTCAAGCTCGAGTCGCATCCTCCTTGGCGCCTGCTTAACTGGCTTGATATCTGGGGATATTGCTAATCTATGCACAGCAATCTCCGGGTCTAATCCTGGCATCTCGGAGTAATTCCACGCGAAGCAGTCTTTATGCCGTAAAAGCACGTTCTTTAACGCAGCCACCCTCTCTTCGGATAACAGCTCGCTGACAAATGTCGGTCGCGGGTCATCTGCCGATCCCAACTCAATCTTCTTGAGGTTATCTGCAGTAGTATGTATACCATCTTCCAGTTCTTTTGGAGCTGGCGGAAATTCTGAGATCACCTCATCGTCGCTGTTCTCAAAGCACCGGGGAAGGTCATCTACGCTCTCGGGCTCTTCTCCTAATATCGTAATCGTATAGCAAGTCCGAACCCGCTCCCTGGACTGAGGTGGACCCGGTTCTGCTCTTGCGGCCTTGGGGCTCATGCTTTTGCGGCGGCGTTACCTTCCAGCCGTCGGATAAAGCGAATCTGCCCCGTCGGTACTGGTCCTCGACCCAGTTCTTGAAGGTGAAGCAGTCTTCGGTAGGATGTCCTATGGCTTGGTGATAAGAGCAATAACTCAGATGAGAAGCCTTGCTAGCTTGCTCAGGATGTCTAGACTCTGGAAGCGTGATCATTTGATGTTTTATAGCGAGGTTGAGTAACCTCTCCGTCTTGTCTCGGGGGAAGGAGTACGCTCGACTCATCTTCTTCATGAGGGACAAACCCGAGCCGCTTCTTGATTTATTTCCGTCTCTGCGTCGGGCCTTTCGTACAACGGGTTGACGAGGATAAGCGTCTTTGTCTTTTGCAGCACGTTGAAATAGACGTTGCGTCCTGGCCTTCTCGTAGATGGCCATTTCGCGGTTGTGGTCTTCCCGAGCTTTCTGACCCATTTTCCTGATAGGCTTGCCCATTCGTTTTTCAAACGACGGACTCGGCGCTTCAATCGTGGGGTCTAGTTTTGATGGGGGGTTGGCATCTCCTGACAGGGCGTCCTCCTCTTCATCAAAGGTATATATAGCATAGCTGCTGTGAGCCCGTTTCCGTTTTCCGGCTCTTGCGTATCCAAGCCCGAGTGTTTCCATCTTCCCGTTGGGCAATTTGCGTTGAGTCCCGGGGACATCCCAAATCCTGTTGTAGAACCGCGCCTGCCGAACGGTCTGTTCTAAGGGTACTCCTTGGCGCTTCAATAGCTTCTTTAATCCATTTGTATAGTATCTGGGCAGACGGATGGGTTGGAGCCTGTCAAGTGTAGCATCCGCGCCATGCCAGATTTCTTTCTCTATTTTCGACTCTGAGGATCGGTAGAATAGGATCACCTTCTCACCCCTTCGCCTGGGAGGGACGTAAAATGTTTGCAGGTCCTGCACATTGTGAGCCTGAAGCGTGTCGAGATCCTTGTAGTGTTCTCGCGGTACCATGGTGATTTGCAAACTATGGTCATCGCCAGGGGGTGCTTGTATTGACAGCCGATTGGAGAACACAGCATTAACTTCATCTTCTGAATCACTTCCGAAGACCAACACGGGGGCGGGCGTCCCCAGGTTGTTGCGTTGAGATGGCCCTGCATAAACTATCTCTTCCTCTTCTTCGGTGTCGCTTCCGAAAACGGGGATGGTGGCGACGGTTTTGTTCTCCGGGTTGCGACACCTTTCTGTATCCTCGAAATCTGGCAAAAAGTACTTCGCATCTTCGTATTTGCGGACTTCATTCACGGAAAATAGGTTTAACTCACCTGTTACGGTATACTCGAAACCATCCTTGAAGTACTTCATACACTGATGTTGTGTAGAAGGGATGATATTGTACTCGTGCAGCCAAGGAAGGCCGAGCAAGGCGTTGTAGCAGGTCTTGGCGTCAATGACATGGAATTTGATGTCTGTGACGAGAAGTCCAAAGCGTAATGTTAGTATCACAGATCCGAGAGTCCGTGACGATTGTGAATCGAAACCGGAGATAGTAATTTTGTCACGAGCGAGGTGTTGCACGCTCATGCAGATTTCCTTCAACACCCGAACATTAAGGAGGTTGACGGAGGATCCATTATCCACCAGGATCTTGCCTATCTTGATATCATGGCAGTATCCGGAGACATATAGGGGACGGTTGTGGTCGCACGTCCCGAGAAGGAGGTCTTCATCACCGAAAGTGATGTCGGCTGTATGCACTTCCTCCAGTTCATCTTTCATCTTTTCAGTGGCGAGGAAGGCTCGGAATTGCTCAGGTTCTTGTAACGCCTTAATTAGTGAGTCTCGCGCTTCTTTTGATAATAGGAGGGCATCGAGAATGCTAAGCTGAGAAGGTAGCTTCCTTAGGTGCGCGAGGATGTTATAGTCCACTTTACCCTTCCTAGGCGGGTCTTTGGCAGCCAGCTCTCTCATGACTTGGTCATCTAAAGTGATATCTTCAGTGACCTTTTCCTTTCCCTTATTCTTTTTATTCCCGGGCCCGAGATTCTTTTCTGGGAGTGTGCGATTGCGCAGCTGAATGTTCTCGCAGATCTCCGATTCCTCCTCTTTCCCCAACACGGATTCTTTGAAGAGAGGGCCCAGAGCGATTTCTTCATCAGAGTCGCTCCCAAAGGTGAGAACTTGTGACCCCCTTGCGTTTACCATGTAACAGTTGCCAGTAGCTCTATCGTGCCCATCGATAGTACTTCTTCGCTCCCGACGGCTCTTGCGTTTCATGCGCTTAACATGTTGCCGACGAGCGACATATCCTTGCCACCATATCTTAAAGGCGTCGCACTCCTTCGTGGGGTATGAGATTTTCCGGTGATATGCGCAATAGTCAGGGTGCCTCTCCACCCCATCGTGTGTGTTTCCTTCCGAGGGTGGTAGCTTCATTCCCATTGACATGGCTTTGGCAAACCTTTTCCTCGTCTTGAATATCTTTTTGTCTACTTCGGATGCCTTTCGCTCTGGCAGGGGTAGTTCAACTCTTTCGTTCAGTTGCCCGCATTTGGCTCCTTCCGACGTGGTCATCTCACGCTCCTGGTCCGCTTTACATTTTAGACGAATCTCGTCTAGAAAAGCGTCGATCATTTCGTCTGTTGGCCATGCACGCTCTGGTACAGGCTCTGCCTCCAGCTTTTTAGTGCCAGGAGTTTTCCCATCATCGGTAAACGAGTGGGAGATTACGTTACAACTCGCCACATATCCTTCGGATTCCGACGAGCTTTCTCCATCATCTTCCTATTGAAAGATGTGGTTGAGGAACTCTTGCAGTGTGACAGGAGTTCGCGCCTTTTGATTGTATTCTTCCAACGCGTCGATTTGCTTCTGCAAGTTCGTGTGTTCGTTTCCAAGCTTCACGGGCTTCTTGGATTTCTTCTTCTTTTTCTTCGAAGATTTTGACGGTTGGGCGTGAGTATTTGGGCCCTTATCGCGAATCTTCGTAATTGGGCGGGGCTTCAACATTCCTTCGATAATTTGAGGTTCAAGAGGGTCCTTCCATTCGATCGCAGGGCACGCATGAAGGTCTCTCAGCATTCTTTTGGTTTTAGTTGATAGCACGACCTCCCATGGAGCTTCTTCAATAAAAGAACATGTTGCCCCCGGTGTATCCGCTTTCCTAGGAGCATGCGGCTGTGGTGGGTTCACCTTCCACTTTTCGGACAGTACAAACTTCCCCTGGAGGTACTGGTCTTCAATCCATCCTTTGAAGATGAAGCAATCTTCAATCGGATGGCCTACCGTTTGATGGTAAGGGCAATAGTTAGGGTTATTCACCTCGGCGGGTTGCGGCGGTCGCCTTGGATTTGGCAGGTTTATAAGTCTGTTGCGTATTGCCAGCTCGAATAGCCGTTTCGTCTTGTATCGTAGGAACGAGTAGGGACGCTTCATCTTCTCATTATAATACCGACGCCTTTCCTCCAGTTGATCTGCCGGTTTCGGGGCGTTAGGTTGCTGTTGGGCATTCGCAACAAAGGTTGCTCTTCCTTTACCCTTGTCATTCCGAGGTTCCGACTTCGGGGGAGGTGGTCTATGACCCATCTGGTCCATCTGAGCCAACTTGTCGATCAAAGCCTGGAATGTGGTTGGCTTAAAGAACATCATAAACTGGGAGATAGTTGCGTGGGGGTCTAGGGTTCCCACGAACATGCCCACTGCGGGTGCCTCCTCAATGCGTTGTTCACATCTCGACCACAAGTTCCGCCAGCGTATAGCATACTGGACCCAGGTTTCGCCTGGTTTTACCCTGGCGTTAATCAATGCAGTTATTGGAGTGCGTTCGCTGGCACTTGCGAATCGCTGAGTGAATAACAACTCCATTTCAGCGAACGTTTTGATAGAATCGTTCGGGAGTTCCGAATACCACTCGAACGCTGTTTCTGATAAGCTGCCCACGAACTGGCGGAGCAACAGTTTATCATCACCGCCGGTGTTACCGCAGAGGGCCTGGAACTGGGCGACATGTTGATGGGGGTTGCCGGTCCCCTTGTACACGTGGAATTTCGGTATCGTATAGCCTTGCGGGTATTTGATTTGGTCGTACCAGCTCGGATACGGCCGCCCCATTTTCACGACTTGACCAGCTGCCTCAGTCGCGTGATGAACCCGGATTTGCTGGGCTATGTAGTCAGCCAAGTCAGCCTTAGAGATTGCCTCCTCCTTGGCCGTTGAGAGGGCTGGTGGTGGATTTGACGTTTCTCCTCGGTCGCCTTCAAGAACGATTGGGGGATCTTCGGCGGGTAAGTCCTGCTGGATCATCATTCCTATCATATCTTGGAAGAGAAGGCCCATACGTTGTATGTTGGCCGCTTGTTCAGCAGCCTCTTTGTCCTTTTTCTCCAGTGTCCGGCGAAGGAATTCAGCGTCGGTTTCTTCCTCTCGGCGTGCGTCTGAGGACGTTTCTGGGTTTTCTTTTGGCCCGGTAAGCGCGGCCATAGCATTCATCATTTCCTGAAGCTTTTGTTGCTGCTCTTGGGCCTTTGTCACGGATCGGGTTAGCGGTCGGTGGCCCGTAGAAGTGCGGCTTTCCTCTTTTCCAGAGGCCATGTAGACAGTGTGCACCACCATGCCCCCAGACTTAGGGCGTCTGGGCTCAGTGCTTTTAGTCGTCGTTGCATGCTGGGGGGTCTTCTCTGGCCTCTTCTCTTTATGAGCCAGTTGATCAACAGCCCTTTGGGGTTTAGCCTGGTGACCAGCTTCCGGTTGGATTTTCAGCTTCTTGTGCTGGCGGGAGAAGTTTGGATCGATGATCGAGTCTCGGGCCTGCCGCCAAACTTTATAGATTTTGGAAGATAGCCGTTGAGGAGATCGGGGCTGTTCGGGTTTTATTTCCACAACCTTTTTTAATGGGGGAGGAGACCTCTTCAGCACTGCAGTAGCAGAATTCCTTCGCACCTTATTTAGCATTTCGAAGCTGTTCCCAGTTGGAACAGCAGCATTAACTTCTGCCACCGGGGCCGATGGAGTCAACCCGGAGGGGGAGTTGCCCCCAGCCTTCCTTACTCGGCGCCAATGGCGACGTCGAGCGTGTCGAGCGGACGGCGTAGGGTCAGCGGTAAGAATGGTTTCGTCTTGCCCCCTGTCTGGGTGGAGGGTCGCTGTTGGTATTAGCCTGTCAAAGACCGATGTCCATTGGGCAGCAGGAGCGGGAGCTGAAGCCGTCAATCTTGTAAAGACCGACCTTTTGGCCGGAGAAGCTGCCTTGACGACTTCGGGGGCAGGAGCGGCCACCTTCTTAGAAGCAGCCTTCTCTGAGATTGTAGGCCCCATGATGGGTTTGCAGGATTTCTGGCCCAATCTAGAGAAGACCGAGGCGTTGACGTTGGGCGACTCGTTGAGAGGAGCCGCGGCAGGGGTAAGACGATCAAAGACCGACTTCTTGAGAGCTTCCGTTGTCAGCACTAGAGCGGTGAAGCTTGTCGGCGGGAGCATGGTCCCAAAGAACAATCCTGTGGTGGCGTGAGTGACCTGTTCCACGGGCATTGTGAATAGCGAAGCAGCTTGGGGTCCGTAGGCTATACCTCCTGGCGAGGCAGAGCGTTGGTTGCAATTGCAGTCTGAGCAGTTGAAGAATTTCACGGAAGTAGAAGCCATCAATCCTTTGCTTTCTGCAATAAGCGAGACGCCAATTCTTAGTATCTTGAAACCCAAGGGAAACCATTAGCGAACCGCGATTGGTTCGCGCGTCACGACACACGAAGTGTGGAGTGGAAAGTGGAAAAGGTCCCACCGGGCGTGCCAGAATCTGTTCCCCTTCGAAAGGCGGCGCGACATGACGTCTCGCCTGAGTTCGGGGCAGATGCTAATTGGTGCTATCCGTCCACCTCTCCGAAGATGCCAAGTTGATTTATGGCACCATGTATCGAAGGTTTAGACGGATGCGTCCGATGTAGCAGACTTCGTCAGATTCCCCCTCGTTTGAGGGGTTTTTGATTGTGGGGACGCTCTTCCCTGCTGGCGCAAGCCCCTGCAGTTAATTACGCTACCGCATTGCGGTAACAACTTTCTCCTTCTCCAGATGGTCACTTCGTGTCGTGGGTGTTTGTTTTGTATTTTGTTGCCCGTGGATTGTTTACGGAGACTGAGTTATGTCGTCGCCCGTAGGGCGTGGACTAGTCCAAATCCGTATTATCTTAGATTTGGGTTTGGGGGGGTTTGGTTTGAGGATATGTCAGCCATACGTGAGGCTAAGATCAACTCAAACGTTTGTTAAGGATACGTTAGTCTCACTTTGAGACTAAGATCAACTTAACGGGATCGTTTAGATCCGACAAAGGAGAGTTTGGGCTCTAATGTTCCAATTTAGGGACATAGTGGTCCATCGTATGTATGGCCGTCGGGACCCGTCACCTCTCTGACGACGTTGAAGGATTACAACGACGGATGTCAGAGGAGCTCAGAGATGTACCCTCGAGCCAGAGTTAATTGGGGGGATTCATAGTCCAGTCTGTTTGAAGGTTTAAGGATACGTTAGCCATCTTTGAGGCTAAGATCAACTTAAACGGGACCGTTTAGATCCGACAAAAGAGCATACGGGGCTCTATTGTTCTAGTTTAAAGACATTGCGGTCCATGGGTGGTTTAAGGACGTTGCGGTCCATGGGTAGTTTAAGGACATTGCGGTCCATGGGTAGTTTAAGGACATTGCGGTCCATGGGTAGTTTAAGGACATTGCGGTCCATTGTTAGTTTTAAGACATCTCGGTCAAGGTTAAGGACGTCGTAGTCCATGGGTTTAAGGACCCCACAGTCCATATCAATGTGTGGTCGTCGGGACCCGTCACCTCTTCGAAGACATTGAGGGATTACAATGCCAAGTATCAAAGGAGTGAAGAGATGTACCCTAGAACCGGAGTGGATTAAATAGTCCTTGGCCCAATTTGGGATCAAGACGAATTAATTATGTTATGAGTCCATTGGCCCAGTTAATCACAAATTGAGGACTTATGGCCATCTTAGGCTAAGTCCAATCAGGAGAGGCTTTGCCTCTATCCATTTAGCCAATTGGGCCAAAGCCTAGTGTTAAACACTACAGAGTAATCAGTGTTGAACACCGGGAACGAGGTTGACAAGTTAGTGTTTAACACTAAAAGATAATCGGTGTTAAACACCAGCAACAAGGATTTTCAAATTAGTGTTAAACACTAAAACAGATCAGTGTTGAACACTGCAAATAAAGCTTTTTGATTAGTATTGAACACTAAGGCTCAACAGTGTTTTAACACTGGGTTCGAGAGTTTCAATTTAGTGTTAAACACTAAGGCAAGAGGGGTCACGTGGCAGCACGTGAGAGCGCCCTCCCTTCATTTGTTCTGCTGAGATTATCGCGTCTTTCAGAACATCACGTGCCATCACGTGATGGGCATTCAAATGCCTATGTATTAGAGCTTCTGCCGAGGGTCACGTGGGTCACGTGGGGTGCTGCCTCAAAGGGGCTTTCTGTAGATCTCTTGGGGGGATCACGTGGTGACACGTGACCCTGCCTCTATGTATGTTATTTAGAGGATCTGTTAACCTTTTCTCAGGAATTAAGTTCCTCGTAGGGTTAAACCCTGACAGTAATTTCAGAGGAATTAAATTCCTACTTCCTTTTGAAGGTTTATATTCTGAATAGAGTTGAACTCTGAATTTTCCGTAGGAATTAAATTCCTCATACATGTGAAGAACCAAATAGGGTTAAACCCTAACAAAAGCTTTTTAGGGAATTTGAACTTCCATCCTCTGTTAAATTATGATTAAAGGAATTAAATTCCCGCTGTTTCAACAGAACTAGGTTCTTAATTAGGGTTAAACCCTGTCTCTTTTTGTTCTGAAGGAATTAAATTCCCATGATACAGGGTCAAGCCCTAATTTTATTTTAAAGGAATTAAATTCCTGTAGTTCTGTGAGAATTAAATTCTCGTGCTTGCATTCCCTCTCTATGTTTTGGATCTGCATGGCAGGATCTCAACCCATTGAGAATTAAATTCTCAACCTCAAGGGGAGATGTGCACTTTGCAGCTCCTCTATCAAAGAGAGAAGAAATATGTTCTTCTGTTTTATGTACCAGAGTTAAACTCTGTTGAGAATTAAATTCTCTTTTTTCTTTCAAGGAGCTTTTCCCTTTCTTACCTAGGGTTTTTGCAGAAGATCCAAGTTTCTCCAAGTATCGAAGCTCTCTTCTTTTTCTTTTTCCCTCCCTGTCTCTGTATATATTTTCTCTGTGTCTCTTGGCTCCTATTTATAGGAGAAGCAGCCAAATCAATCAGTTTTTGATGAATCTTCATGAGAGATTTGATTTGCATCCATCATTCGTTTTGGACCTTTGGATTATTAGGTGAATTTTATTCACCATTGGATTTCAAATCCAGGGATTCTCCTTTGTTGTTTCGGTTAGATTTAAAGGGGAAATCTTTCCAAACCCGAGATTTTCCCATAGATATATGATATTTCATCACCTCTGAATCTTTAATTCGATTGGTTCCAGATAGCCGCTTTCCTTTGGAAAGATTTGAATTTCTTTCAGAATTTAATTCTGTTGACAAAATGGGCTTTGAAAGCCGGTCACGTGTGACCACGTGACCCATGGTCACGTGTGAGCACGTGACCCATTTTGGAATGAGCCTTCTTCTTTCTTTTTGCGCTGTCCTCTGGTTGCTGCTTAACCGTCACGTGCCACCACGTGACCCCTGGTCACGTGTGAGCACGTGACCCCGGTCTGGACTCTTTTTTTTTGTTTTAACTGGAGAACAAGTCTGCTGCTTTTGATTATCACGTGCCAACACGTGACCCTGGTCACGTGGGAGCACGTGACCTCTTTTGAAGCTCTTTTTCTTTGATGTAGCCAGGAAGCCGAATCTGCCTTGATGATGCTTTTAAATGTCACGTGCCCACACGTGACTGCTGGTCACGTGTAAGCACGTGACCCTTTTCTGAAGCTTTTCCCATAAGCTTTCCTGATTTTAAATCAGGAAACACTATTGATCTTCTGTTTTCTTCACGGAGCAAGACACCAAATCTTAGTACCTCGAATCCACGGGCAACCACAGCAAACTGCGATTCATTCGTGAACACGACACACGAAGCGTGGAGTAGAAAGAGGAAGAGGTCCCACCGGGCGTGCCAGAATCTATTCCCCTCCAAACGGTGGCCAAGACATGGGACGTCTTGCCTGAGATTCGGGACAGATGCTATTTGGTTTTATCCGTCCACCTCTCCGAAGATGCCAAGTTGATTTATGGCACCGTGTATCGGAGGTTTAGAAGGATGCGGCCGATGTAGCAGACTTCGTCAGATTCCCCCTCGCTTGAGGGGTTTTTGATTCTGGGGACGCTCTTCCCTGCAGGAGCAAGCCCCTGCAGTTAATTACGCTACCGCATCGCAGTAACAACTTTCTCCTTCTCCAGAATTTCACTTCGTGTCGTGGGTGTTTGTTTTGTTTGTGGTTGCCCGTGGATTGTATACGGAGACTAATTTATGTCGTCGCCCGTAGGACGTGGATTAGTCCAAATCCGTATTTTTTTTTAATTTGGTTTTGGGGTTTTGGTTTAAGGATACGTTAGCCATATTTGAGGCTAAGATCAACTTAAACATTTGTTAAGGATACGTTAGTCCAATTTGAGACTAAGATCAACTTAACTGGATCGTTTAGATCCGACAAAAGAGCATTTGGGCTTTATTGTTCCAGTTTAGGGACATAGTGGTCCATTGAATGTATGGCCGTCGGGACCCGTCACCTCTCTGACGACGTTGAAGGATTACAACGACAAATATCAGAGGAGTTCAGAGATGTACCCTCAAACCAAAGTTAGTTGGGAGATCTATAGTCTAATTTGGGACTAAAGTCTGTTTGAAGGTTTTGGTTTAAGGATACGTTAGCCATATTTGAGGCTACGATCAACTTAAATGTTTCTTAAGTATACGTTAGTCTAATTTGAGACTAAGATCAGCTTAACAGGATCGTTTAGATCCAACAAAAGAGCATTTGGGGGCTCTATTGTTCCAGTTTAGGGACATAGTGGTCCATTGCCAGTTTAGGGTCATGATGGTCCAAGTTCCAGTTTAGGGACGTGGTGGTCCAATAACAGTTTAGGGACGTGGTGGTCCAATACCAGTTTAAGGACATAGTGGTCCAATACCAGTTTAAGGACATAGTGATCCATTGACAGTTTAGGGACATAGTGGTCCATAAAATATATGGTCGTCGGGACCCATCACCTCTCTGACGACGTTGAAGGATTACAATGACAAATATCAGAGGAGTTCAGAGATATACCCTTGAACCAAAGTTGATTGAAAGAGCAGATGTGCTCAGTTCAAGATGATTTGAGGACTTATGGCCAGTTTGGGCTAAGTCCAATTATATTTGAAATATTGGCCCTTTGGGCCATTAGACATTTGTCTGGGTTCAGCCCCTCATCATTCAGCAGTGCTAAACAGAGGTTTGGGGGCTCTGACAACATCTTATCTTTGATTTCCTCAATTTTGAGATTCATTTGGAGGAAGGACTTTTGCCTCTGGAGAACTAGTCAATTTGGCTAAAGTAGTGTTAAACACTAAAGAACAACAGTGTTAAACACTGGAGATAGAACTCTCAAATTAGTGTTAAACACTAAAAGACAATCAGTGTTAAGCACTGGAAATATAATCTTTAATTTAGTGTTAAACACTAGAAACAATCAGTGTTAAACACTGGAAATATAATCCCCAAATTAGTGTTAAACACTAAAGAAAGAGGGGTCACGTGTGGACACGTGAGAGCGCCCAAAAGTGGGACCAGATCCCTTTTCTTCGTTCTGCAATTAAGTGTTAAACACTTTTATATTTTACTTTGGAGCATCACGTGCTGACACGTGAGGAGGATTCATGCACTGATTGTTAGAGCATCTGCCAAGAGGTCACGTGGGAACACGTGAGAGCGTCCAAGGCCTTTATTTCTTTTACTTTTTCTCTCTGTATTTCGGGAGTCACATGGAGCACGTGAGGCGTTGCCTCAGTGATTTTTCCTTCTCATTTCTGGGGATCTTTTCAGGGGTCACGTGGGGACACATGACCTTAATTCTTGTTCGTTCTCTTTTGAGAGGAAGGGTCACGTGTTACCACGTGATCAAGTTCTGTTTTTTCTTCTCTGCTCATTGAGAATGGGGGGTCACGTGTTACCACGTGATCAAGTTCTTTACGTGCATGGAGATCTTTTAAGTCTCTTTATTTCTTTAAGAATTAAATGTTCTGTAGGGTTAAACCCTAGTCATGATTTTGGAGGAATTAAATTCCTAAAATATGGGGTTAAACCCTAATTTTGTTTCAAAGGAATTAAATTCGTATAATTCTGTGAGAATTAAATTCTCAATACTCAGTTCTTCCTCTGTGTTTTAGATCTGCATGGCAGGATCTCAACCCAATGAGAATTAAATTCTCAATTCATGGGGAGATGTGCGCTTTGCAGATGCTCAACCAGAGAAAGAACTAAGTTCTTTTGTTTATATAAGAGTTAAACTTTTTTGAGAATTAAATTCTCTTTTGAAGCCACTCTTTTAAATTCTTCTCTTTTTTCTTTCCTCTTGAGAATTAAATTCTCCTCTCTCTGTTTTTCTCTCCAAAAAGGTCCCCTCTTTTCTTTTCTTGGCTCCTATTTATAGGAGAAAGAAAGAGAATCAATTTGTTTAGCAAATCTCTCATTGAAAGATTTGATTTGTTTTCATCATTAATATGATCCTTTAGATCATTCAGTGAATTTTATTCACCGTTGGATTTTAAATCCAAAGATATTCTGTTTGTTATTTCCGGTGAGATTTTAGGGGAGATCTTTCCTTGTCTAAGATCTTTCCATAAATTGGTGATATTTAATCACCCTTGGATCTTTAATCCAACGGTCCCCATAGTCCTTTTCCATTTGGAAAGATTTAGAGAAATTTAGAATTTTAATTCTATTTCGAAAGATTTTAGAGAAATTTAGAATTTTAATTCTATTAAACTGTAAGGCTTTCAAAGCCTGTCACATGCTGGCACGTGACCCTTGGTCACGTGTGAGCATGTGACCCCCAATTGATTCCTCCTCTCAGTGTTCATTCACGCTTCAGTTTTAACCATCACATGTCAACACGTGACCATTGGTCACGTGTGAGCACGTGATACCTCATTGAGGTAACCTCTGATTTTTAATCAGGGAACAGATTTTAGAATTTAATTCTATTCATTATTTTAGAGGTCTTAAGAGCCTATCACGTGTCTGCACGTGACCTATGGTCACGTGTAAGCACGTAATGCCCCATTGGGGTCTTTTCTGAGTTTTTATTATATCTTTTAACACCTCCAGCGGGTTTTTAACAGTTCCTCCTTCGGGAGTTTATCAAAATACAGGCCGGAAGATACTGGTTCGCATTTCCTTAAGCGTATCGCTGCCATTTGATACCTTGGACTCTTCTGCGCAGAAATTTTTGGCGGGAACACACTTCCTATTTTTTCATCCTCTACCACTTGCCATGTAGTATAGGGTGTTCTTTTCACAAAGTTCATGACCAAGTGAAGATGGAGCTTGAGTTTGAGTCTCCTCGACGTAGATCATCTTCGGCCTCAAAGTCAACGACCTAGCCCGCTCATTTCTCCGAAGAAACCATCGCTAGAGTCCGGGATCCCGATGATCGCAACGAAGGGACATCAACACGGAGCTTTAGATGTGAAGGACCGGATCTACAAAGGTTGTAATCCCTTTCACTTATAGTTAAAATGTTTAACTTGCTTTTAGTTTTGCCTAATCTCTAGTATACGATCTTGCATAGGGTTGTTCGGCACATAAAAATTTGATTTTGGCATGGTAGATGCCTTGTAGAACCTCATGAGTGTGTATAGGAACCTTACACTTAAAGATATCACCGACTAGAGGAGTGATTCGTTTTGGGAGTCGAGGCAAGCTTAGTCCTCGATTCGTGAGGCCTTTCGAGATTTTGGAGCGTGTTGGAGAAGTGGCTTATCGATTGACGTTACCACAATCTTTGGAGAATGTTCATGACGTGTTTCATGTATCTCAACTCCGTAAGTATGTTCGAGATGAAACACATATGCTGGATCATTCGGAGCTGACTATAAGAGAGGATTTGACCTTTGAGGAACGACCAATGTCGATTGTTGATCGAAGAGAAAAGGTCCTTAAGAACAAGGTTATCCCTCTCATACTTGTTTCTTGGGGAAATCGCTCATACGGAGAATCAACTTGGGAACGAGAAGACGAGATTCTACAGAAATTTCCACACCTATTCTTGTAGTTTCTTGATTGTTTATCTTTCCTTGTTCTTGCAATTTCGAGGACGAAATTCTTTTTGTAGTTGGGTATAATGTAACACCCTAGTTCATTTATGCCAATTCCAGTTCTCGTATTTCTTTATTTATGGTATTTTCCTGATTTATCGTGCTTTGGTGCAAGTAGTATATCTGACATCTGTATTAGCATCAGACCCGACCCGCTTGCTTAAAACCTGTCTTGATTCATGTATCCTGACTTGTTACGTAGACTTGTGCACTTTTATGAATACTGCATACTGGCATTTTATCTGGCATTGAATTTATATTGTATAACATTTTAAGTCACGTAAAATATTTTAAAAATACATTGCATGGCCTGCATGATACCCCTAACCCTGTGGTAGCATCCGCGCATCGTGTTCCTGTTCGGTTCAGTGAAACGGACTTGTTTGGATGGCTATGCGCACGTACGCGCATCCGTTCTTGG
This sequence comes from Agapanthus africanus, assembly GCA_030015575.1. Classification (NCBI taxonomy): domain Eukaryota; kingdom Viridiplantae; phylum Streptophyta; class Magnoliopsida; order Asparagales; family Amaryllidaceae; genus Agapanthus; species Agapanthus africanus. The sequence continues at coordinate 819,273,653 of CM057338.1, read as the reverse complement.
GGGTATGCATTTTCGTTACCCGAGCATTCATTTTTAATTTTGGTTGTCGAATATATTTTTCGTATTTTAAAACTAAATTTTTAGACCCGACCCGGGCGTATTTTGGATTAAAATTGTATTTACCAGAAAATCTAATTTTAATTAATATAATACTTATATTTTAAATTTGGTTAACCGTGTAAAGATTTATTAAACTAACAAATTTTATTAAATATTTATCTAAACAGTTTAACAACTCTGAAGCTCTCTCTCTCTTTCCTTCTCTGCCTCGTGGCCCACACACCACAGAGCTTTCCTCTCTCCTCTCTCTTCTCTTTCTCTTCTCTTCCTCTCTCTTCCTTTTGTTGTCCTCTCTCTTTCTCTTCTTTCTCTCTCCTCTCATACCCTCTCTCTCCTCTCGCGAACACTGTTCACTTCTCGGATGTGGTCACCGCCCACGTGATCGCGTCACCTCCCATAACAACCTCCTTGATTTTTCTCTTTCTTCTTCTTCTTATAAAACCGAGCTCCCTCACCTTGTCGCCATCACAACTCCTTCATCCTCAACCCTAACCCTTAAGACTCCCCTCAGCCTCACCGAGCTCTTCCTCCTCGCCAACTCCTTCCTCCTTCCTCCTCCCCGAGCTCACCCTGCACCCAACACAACATCGAGAACCCACCTGCACCACCACCTCACTTCGTCGCCGCCGATCACCTCCACCTCTCCTCGCCATCTCCTTCCTCTCCTCTGTTCTCCCTCCTAAACCAACCCTCCACCTCACCTCGCCATCTCCTTCCTCTCCTCTCCTTCCTCTCCTCTCCTCTCCCTCCTAAACCAACCCTGCACGCCCAAGCAAACAAAACTGAGCCTAAACCATAACCTAACCCTAACAGCAAACCCCAGCTTCGTCGGAGTTCAGTCGATCTCATTGCCATCTTCACTCCTCTCCTGACCCCTGTGCACTTTAAACCACAGTAAGCAATACCTTCCCCCTCTTCTTCTTCTTCCTTTTTCTTTCTTTCTTTTGTTTTCTTTAGATTCTTGATTTCTGTATTTCATAGTTCGCCGGAGCCGAGCCTGACGCCGACGATCCAAACGACCCAGTGGACGTACCTTACCAGCGTGACCACTCTCTTGCATTGTTTAGATATGTCCCGTGTGTCGTGCGTGCGTTGTGACGTTTTACCGACGTCGGGCGTGCCGTGCATATCCGTATCGTGTTCCATCGAGGCAAGTTTACCTTGCCACATGCTATGTTACTATATTTACATCCATTTGAATAAATATAATACATGTATTTAAAATTATGCATCCCATGTTATAGTTTTACAGTTTTACTACGTCCATTTGCATCCGTATAATTTATTTCGTATCTAGTGCATGCAAATTTATCTTGTTACATGCTAGACTACAATATATTGCACCCATTTGAATAATAACATCACATAATATTTAGTTATGCATCCCACATTACCATTTTACAGTTTTACTGTTTTCGGATATTCGTATGCATCCATATCGTTATTTACATATCTAGTCGCATGCTAATTCATCTTGCTATATGCTAGGTATATCATTGTGCATCCATATGAGTAAAATGTTACCCGTTTATCATATTATACATCCATACTAAAATTTTACTGTTTTCGGATACTCGTTTGCATCCATATCATTTAAAATATATATAAATATATCTATAATATATAACTATATCTATAGATCACATTAATTCATATTATTATTGCAGTAACACCCCATGCTTAATAATGTGCATCCCACTTAGTTTTGCAACTGTAAATGTAACCCTAATCGATATATTTGTGCATCCATACCATTAATTCTATATCTATTTGCATACCATGGCACATTATTACATATTGTTGTTGACACCCCATACTTGATATTGTACATCCTATATAGTCATGATGTAACCCCTGATCGATATTTATGCATCCATACTTTTATTGTACATCCGTACTTTCACCCTGATTCAATACTTGCTACAGCTTGATTATGAGCACCTGCTTGATACCTGATACACCACTACTTGACATGACTTGATATATGTACACTACTTGACCTGACCTGATATATCACTACTTGACATGTTACCTGATCCTGTTTCTAATGCCGATAGTCCTGACATGTTGTCCCGATGGACATATCCTTTTGTCTGTATAGACAAACCTGTTCCTGCTTGATCTTGTGTTGGAATTAGCTTCAGATCTATCAATACCTAACTTGAACACTTGAGTGTATAGGGAAATCAATGATGAAACCTGACTTGTAACTCGACAGTTCGATACTTATACTGATCAGTTTTACGGGCTAGGCCAGCCCCGGGATGCTGCTGCTGACATCATTCATCTGTACATATTACCTGTTTACTGCCTAGCGGCACATCTCGGACTCCGCCCGAGAATCTTGACCGTTCTCCCGGGAATGCACGGGATACTATTGAGTTACATTGACGATTCGTTAAATTGATTTCAAAGACTTGAGAGAAATTAACCCAGTAGCTTAGTTCAGATTATTCACTGTACATCACATGTGCTTATACCCTTCACTGTTCTTTATTTGTGATACTGTTATACTCTTATTACTGTTCATACTCATGCCTGCATGTCTTCTTACCTCTTGATTGTATTACTATTGATATTATGACGCACTGACGTCTGGGTTTTGCATGGCCCAAATCCTCTACCTTTGCAGCTGACCGGTCAGGAGTATTTCAGTGAACAGGCCGAGCAGTGAGGACCTGTTAGTATTTTAGTTTAGTTTTCATTCAGCATTCTCATTCCTGATGTGAGCCCGTATTATGGGACGTACATTCCAGATTATTATTGTATTTAGATCTTTTGCTTCCGCAATATTTTATTTCTTGACTCGTTATTCTGGCTCATGGACATGTATTAGATAGTTATTTATTATTTCTACTGTTCTTGATATCTCTACAGCCGTAATGTGACTGTGGAGGGATATTTCCTATCCACAGGTAGCATGGTTGGCTCTGTCACGTGCCGATCTTAGCGCACTCTGGGAAGCGGGGCGTGACAGACCTAATCTGCGAGCAGCAACCGGTTGAGATCCTGGACCGAAAGGTGAAGAGTTTATGAAATAAGGAGGTGAACTTGGTCCGAGTGATGTGGAGAAAGGATTCGCTAAGGGAATCAACATGGGAATGAGAAGAAGATATGCGTACATGATATACTTACCATTTTGAAAATTAGTCTCTATGTAAAGGTAAATTTCGAGGACGAAATTTTTATAAGGTGGGTATAATATACGACTCTGAAATTCCTGTATAGAAATTTCTTGTTATAGTACAGAAAAGGGTATTACAGCATGTGTAAGAGTTATAAGTTAATTTTGTTCAATAAAGGCAAGAAGCAATTTGTAGCTCACTGGTAAAGCTTGTGCGTTCGAATCTCATCAGACCCAATTATTTTTTAGATTTTTCTTTTTAATTTTTCGGAAGCCCAAGAGTTGCACGTGCAATTCACGGAGAAAAGAAAAGTTTCAGAAAAATCAAACAGGCACAATGAGGTGTACACACCAAACTTGACACGTGGCACGAATCTCGAGGCAAGACCTCGAGATCCGACCGCCCGATTCCTCTAAAGGGTCGGCGCCGACGGTTGGATTGCCCCCAATCGCCTCCGTGCTTTGTACACACACCCCTTCGACTCCCCTCAACTCCCCTGCACTGTTTGATTTTCCTGCAATCAAACAGAGACTCTTCAATTCACCATTTAACACCATTTTAATTCATTTAATCCAAATTTTTAATTCCCAAACCCAAATTCTTCACTATAAATACCACCCCATACCCCATCTCTCCCCCATTCTGAAATTTCTATCAAAAATTCTCTCAAACTCTCTGAGTATCAGGTGGAGTTAAGCACCCAGGTGGAGTTAAGCACTCAGGTAGAGTAGCAAGCTAAACTCGACAACCGAAGCCTTTCCGATGACACCATGACACCTGAAGGCTACTTCTCTCTCTTGTTAACCACCTAAACCCTTAAGTCCCTCTTCTCTCCATTTCTTTCATCTCAATTCGTCTTCTAAGAAAATATCGACGAAAGTGGAGTTAACACGTCACGACCTTCTCTTTTAAATATTTTATCATGCTTGATAGGTCTAAATGTCACATAATCACTTTAATATTTTTTTAAAACAAAACTCACATTCATTGCCTTTTGACATAACCAAAAATTTCCTGTTCAATAATCAAATAACGAACTTTTTCATTAAAATACCATGAATTTTAGTATAACCCTCATTTCAATAATTGTTAAAAATACTTTTAGGAAAACTTCACGGGATAATGACCTACCCCACACGCACACTATGGTTACATAACACGATGTTCTAAACATATGGCTAATTTAAAGAATAGGTTTTACATTAAAATACCACAATTTTACAAAAAAAACGGGTTTCTTTTAATTGGTATATTTTTGTAATTCTTGGCAATTACGCCTCTACAACTCTCATCAGGGACCCATTAATGGATGGTGCGGATTGTCGCATATTCTTGGGATATTAGAGCGAGATGCTGAACTCCTTACGGAGTATTCGGTCTCGAAAGGAAATAAAAATACGTTTTTTTAAGAAATACGACTTTTCTAAATAAAACTAAAATTTGAAAAATTATATAAAACAATGAATTCATATTTTCAATAAAAACATATTATGAAACTATATTTTTAAAATAAAAGATTAGAATTTTAATAAAATACCAAAAAGTTTCCAAAAGAGCTAGTTTTCATAAAAAAATATCATAAACTTTTAAAAGCTAGGTTTTATCACCAAAACACCACAACAATTAAAATACATGTTCATGAAAACCCTAAATATTATAAATCACCCTCGAGGTTATTTTTAAACAATATTAATATATTTTTCATAAACCCCCTCGGGGAATAAAACAATGAAAACAAACAATATTAAGGATTCTAGAATAATATAGGTTTAAGTCGTATCATTTTTCTTGAGCCTCGGGAAGCCGGAGAAAATGAGTGCTTTCCTATTAAGGTTAGACAGGTTTTTGTTGGGTTCTGCCGGTGCCCTGGCCATCTACCGTGGCCGGTGTGGAAAAAAAACCGGCATTTAAAAAACTTGGCGTTAGCTAAAACCTGACCAAAAGAAGAATCGAACCATAAACCCTAAACTAGCAAAACTAGAGTAGTTAGAATGGTTATACCGAATGATCCGTGTCCTTCGGTCTTTTACCATCTTCATAAGCTCTTTAAGGTGTCATAGATCGAGTTTGGCCTCCGGTTTTCTTCCATCGAAGATGATCCACCCGAGAGTTTGTAGTTCGAGCTTCAACCTCTAAACCGAGGTAACTAGGGTACCTAGTATGCTAATCTAGGTAGCCTAGATGATGTAGAGAATGATGATGGTTTAGAATGTCTAAAAATACCCTAAGTTTCTCAACACATGAGACTTTTAAGGTTGAGGTAGAAGAAGAGAAGCTTGGAGGAGATGAGAGTGTAGTAATAAGCATTTTTCCTCCATGAAAAATGGCTAAGTCTTGTGAATTATTGAAGAATCCCAACGAATCAAGCATGCCAATAATTCACCAAAGCATGAGTCACCGCATGAGTCATGCTACAATTAATGCAAAGCACACATCATACCTCCACCTCACTTAACCATTTAACAAGAAATGGTTAAAACATATATGAGGTGTCTTCTTCTAGAAGCACCCTTATAATAAATTACAAGAATACTCCTCACCGTATATACATACCCGTATCCATATTCCGAAAAATACGAATACAAAGAGACGAAAATAATCCAGTAATCTAATACTAGGATCCGGTTTAAACCAAAGCCCACTAGTATTAACCGTCCGAATCATGATACGTGCACAAGTGCACGTATATTATCGAACTCTGCCGTAAAACCATACAGCCTCTATATCGTTTCGTCCGAAGTAGGAAAACCCTCTGTGTGGGACTCTAAAGACTCGTCAATACGCTGGCAGTGGGTTTAACTACAATCACGTCAGCGGCACTAGCTGTACGTAACGGCTACCCAGGTATTGAGTGAAAGGAAGGCCGATGAGCAAACTCATCCGAACCCCTACTGAGCCTGTCCGTGAAAATCTCCATACAGTCCGGTTTGTTCATCTAAGAGTATCGCATATTGAGTCTAAGGGGTGGATAAAGTTAGACCCTTAATAACGCGATATTTCGTGTCGGTATGAAGCCCATCACCCATTGAGAAACTACTGATCCAAATCAGTAATTCTCGACTATCTTAGCCAAGGATTTCTTGTGATGGCCACCCATGTACCGCACGACATCAACCCCCAATACCGGGAGAGATGAATCCCCGACGATCCGCTCACTGCCTCTATATGGCTCGGGACTGTATCTAACTAAAACCTGTTTGTATGACTCCTTTAAGCCGTTGTAGGGTAGTAATCAAAGCACAGTGGGAACTCACACGAGACAAATGACGATCTCAGGTCGACAGACTAACCTGTACACAGTCACCTGGGAATTGCTATCTGACAATAGGTTTAATACCAATTAGCATGTTCCCGGCAAGTCCTTCCAGTGTACTCATAACCCAATGAGCACCTGTATACTATCTTAGGTGACTAACTAACACCAATAGCTTGTGAGACCGGTCACCGCCCCTCGTCGGGGTCTCAATAAGTATACACTAGTCTACTCCGGAATATCGTTGCCCAGTCTCGATACTCCCTCGACTAGGGACATTTAAGGATGTGCTTATAAACCACCCAGCTCCCACGTATTTGATCGCCATCATAATGCTGGTAGTCAAGAAAGAATCCTATGGGCTCTATCAACCTGTAATAGTGATCCGTAATACCACATAATGCATGTAAATGATGATAAAGACAAACCAGATAGCATACTATCATTTTGAGTAAGACTGTTCTATCCATATAGGTCCTTCCTCAATTATCATAATCGCGTGCTTGCGATTACAATAATTGACTTGAGGGCACTATAGCCAACAATCTCCCACTTGCACTTAAGACTAATTATTGCGGTGTCGTATACTCACAGCCCGTATGATACCGTACACCCAACTTCTCTACTAATCAGTCTCGCAAAGCCCATTTGCAAAACAATTGTGTTCGAGAAATAGCCTCAGTAAGTGGATCCGCTCCAATATTTCTATCTTTATCTCTCTATATCTCAACTTCGCAGGGAAAGTCTATCTCCCGAAATGAGCGATACATATCTTAGAATTTGTCAAGATATCTGATGGGACCCAGTTCACAAATGAACTCCAAATCCAACAAACTTCTTAGACCGTATCATCCACTGAATTTAATCAGTATCCTGCGCCATGCCTTTCTCAGTATCCGCTTAGACCACCTGTCCAACATACTGCCACTCAAAAGAGGGAAAACTATAACTCTGACAGCCACTCTATCATTCAGGTCACCCTGGAAGCCTGAAATGATAACCGCCTCCTGAAGAAGGGTGTCGTTACCATATATCAAGAATATCCACTTATGTTCATAATTGCTTTCCAACGTTTCTCCCGGATTAGATTAATATATATGCTTATTGCAGCCAGTGCAAAAGCAATATCTGGTGTTGTACTTGACATCTCATGATTGACTCAATTGCCTAAGCAAGAGATATGCCAATCATGCAAATCCCTCTCCTCATCAGTCTAGAAGACATCTCTTTAGAGAGGGTGACTCCTTCACCTGCGGGTACACCACCACGCCAGGAGTCGTCCATTCTAAAATACTTTAGAATAGTGTCAAGTATCCAAATTGGGACACTTCCCAAATCTAGATCTAAAACCATAGATCTAGATATCAGAATCCCTGATATTTTATCCAGATCCTATGTGGAGAAACACCTTGTGACAACCACAGTATAACCGATCGTAATATAGGAATATCATTTCCTATCAAGTGTATGTCATCCAAATACCAGGACATCACTCCCTACTACCTTCTTACCATGTCCATCTGTTGTTCTGATGAAGTCAAACTCTATGACCGTCACATCAAAACTAGACGATCTATCTCTTCTATACTTGCTTCAGTCTATAAATAGACATAAGCTACTTGCCCACTATGCTTCCGCTGCTCCCACTGACTACAACAACCTTTTGGCAGAGTCATATACACGTGCACTTCTAAAGCTAATTTAGAACGACGTTATATTCATCCTCCTGCCAGATCTAATAGTCTTGAACAGCAGTAGTGGCAAGTTTGGGTAATCAAAAACCTCCATGTCACCGTCTTTGAGGAGGCCGAAGTACCTCTCGGGTGCCTGAGGTTACCCACCAAATCTGCGGAGTTGCTGATGGATCGTCGAAACCAATTGAATTCTCCGGTTCTACTAATTTTTCAGTAATCGTTTGTGGTTCTGAAATCAATTCCAGTTCTACCATACTCCCACTAATGTTTTCTGAAAGGAATTCATTTTACTAAAACTGTCGCGAGTCAAGAACAATATAACCATTGATCTTCTAGGTGGTAGAATGTTATTCCTCTTCAAAGCCCGGGATAACCCACAAACTGCCATTACTGAAACGTGCCTTGAGTTTGTCCAGATTCTTGTTTTAAGCATTAGCCGGACAACTCTATATACCTTAATATCGTTAAGATATGAATCCATTCTATATCCAGTATATAGAAACAGAGGCACTAATTTAATTGGAACCAGATTCAAAAATCATGCAGCTGTTTGCAGTGCATATCAACCAAATGGAAGAAGGCCATACAACATTACTCATCCAGGAATACATCCACGTATGAGTAATCTGAAAAAGAAGCAATTTCTCAAAACTATTACTTACAACGGAATACCTAACACAAGTATCTACATCTTTGATCACCTTGAAGAATCTTGATACTTGCAACAAATGGTTCTCTACCTTATTCTTATACCTATATCTTCTCAAAATCTGGACAACGAAATATTTGTCTAAAACTAGAGAAGTCATGAGTAAACAAAATATAGTACGAGTACCAACCCCTTTATCCTGACGGACATCAGACAACATATAATACTTTGTATAAGTCTACTGAGTTTAACAACTCAAACCCTGTGTGTCGAAGGTTGGAAACTGTGCTATGGTTAAGAAGAATTACACCGTCGTTGAATGCACCTTACCTAACCATCAACTGATATAGGTAAATGTCATAGACATAATTTTAAAATGTTATATCTCACTTTATAAAATAAACGTACAGATATATCAGTTTGAAATTGGTGCATAACACCGGATATTCAAAACCAAATATTTGTCGTTAAGCAAAACTTAGGCGATTTCATCAGATATCACCAATTACAAAGAATTCCGATATATATTGAGAATCTAATCACACAATTCGCAATATCTTACTCCCACTCAGCATTTGTAACGCCATACAGATGTGAGAATCAAGTCTTGGTAAATACATACCCTGGAGTTAGAATCTAATTGGGAAAACAGTTTTCAATTAACACCGCACAGTAAAACCGAAACATGAAAATGTTTCGAAGAGGTGGCCGGGTATTCCTAGTAATGCCTCTTCCATTATACAGAGATTCATGACTGTAACCGTATATTTCCTTGCCCCTACTCCAATCCCTTTATATGTCTTCACTTATTACCTTCTGTACACCACACTTAGGCTAATTGATTTTCTTCCTTCCTACCTTTCGGCACCAGCCTAAGATTTGGAAGAAAACTATCCAATAAGCGCAATAGGTGTACTCTCCTAATACTAGGTGCTCTCGCAACCTGAGAGAAGGTAAAAGGAAAATACAACTGAATAATCCTTATTCTATTTCTCCAGAACCAGAAACCATCCTCGAACTGGAATAAGTTCCTTCGAGTTCGTATGTAACTATACGATGGAATATCCAAGAAATGTGGATCTTCGTAGTGATACGGAGTGTTCTGGAGAAATGCATAGGTGATATAGGAGTGGAAGGGTTATACGCTGTTTCATCGTGAATGATAGCAGTCACAATTTCCTTTGCCCTTATTCTTATCTCTTTATATGTGTTTACTTATTACCTTATGTACACCACACTTAGGCTAATTGGTTTTCTTCCTTCCTTACCTTTCAGCACCTGCTTATGGTTTGGAAGCAAACTATTCAATAAGCGCAATAGGTGTACACTCCTAATACTAGGAGCCCTCGCAATCTGAGAGAAGGTAAAGATAAAAAACAACCGAATAATCCTATTCAATTTCTCCAGAACCAGAAACCATCCTTGAACTGGAACAAGTTCCTTCGAGTTCGTATGTAACTATACGATAGTATATCCAAGAAATATGGATCTTCATAGTGATATGGAGTGTCCTGAAGAAATACAAAGGGGATGTATGAGCGGCAATGATATATGCGACTAAATGACAATCCAAAAGTAAAAGTGTTTTAAGATGGTTCGGTTAACTTGGTTCATGAGTTTTAGTCTAAGGCCAGGCCATGGTCGTTGCCAAAAAGAGAGAGAGAAAAATACTCAGCGTGCGCTCTAACCTAGATTAGATTGGTTAATCATTTTATTTAATCTGGATGGCTCCCACCGTTTCTTCAAATTCTCCTTCAAACCCTAAAAAGAGAATTAGTCGGGATCATCTAAAATCACCCGAGGAGTAACGCCTACTCATTAGTAGGAATCGGGATCAAACTATTATCGCATGATAACTTGATGGAAGTCACTCAAGTCACCACACTACAGAAGGTATGCACATACCTGGCAAGTTTCCTGTATGTTTGAAACTCCCGATGTGGTTTTTGCCCCTACGACCTAAGTGATCTTGACACAGTCAACAAATCAAAGAGTCCTATTCAAGTTCAACCCGTCATTATCTTGATTGCATTAAACCCACTCGTACGAGCCCTTGACACAGTCAACAAGGCCGCACGACTGTCCTAACCAATCTCATTGCATGTTACAAGCAAGCACCACTTAGCTACCACACACTACGTCTTGACACAGTCAACAAACGCAGCACAAATACTAAGTACTACTCTTATGAAATGACGGAAGGCTACGGCCATTTTTTGGCAAAAAACCTTTAACGTAATGAACTTGATATCATTGAAAGAACCCGAGCAGTTTTACAAATTTATAGTGGCGCAAACTTTTGCTAAAGAGGCCACTCCCTGTGAAGGGATCTCGGCTCTTTCCTCATTGAACGAGGTGCAGGATATTTCTAACTGAATACCACGATGCAAAGCAAAAGAATTGACTATAGTGAAGTTATTACACTGATGTAAACTTTTGCCCAAGAGGTCACTCCCTGTGAAGGGATCTCGGTTCTTGCCTCGTCGAATGAGGTGATGGGTATTCATAACCGAATACCACTTGTTCCCTGATTAAAAATCAGGAAAAGCTCCAGAAGAGGCATCACGTGCTCACACGTGACCAATGGTCACGTGTTGGCACGTGATGGTTAAGCAGCAGCAAAGAGCAAGCGCAGAGGAGAAGCCCATTCCAAGGGTCACTTGCTCACACGTGACCGGCTTTAAAAGCCTTATTCTTTAACAGAACTAAATTCTGAGGATAAATCTTTCAAATCTTTCCAAAATGACGAAGGATTACCTAAAACCGTTGGATTAAAAATCTAAGGGTGATCAAATATCACCAATTTATGGAAAAATCTTGAACTTGGAAAGATTTCCGCCCCTAAACCTAACTGAGATAACAAAGAGATATCTTTGGATTTAAAATCCAATGGTGAATAAAATTCACCTAACAATATAAAGGCCCAGATTAATGATAAATATAAATCAAATCTCTCAATGAACAAATAAAATCTCTCAATGAGAGATTTACTTAGCAGATTGATTCTTTTCCTTCTCCTATAAATAGGGGCCAAGAAAGGAAGAGCAAGGATTTTTGGACTTTGGACCTTTTCTTTTGATACACAGAGACAGAGAGATATAGAGCCTTTGATTCTCTGCAAAAGGAAAACCTTAGGTAAGAAAAGAAAAAGAGGTTTCGGAAGTTTAATTCTCAAAAGAGTTTAACTCTTATATAAAGAAAAGAACTTAGTTCTTTCTCTAGTGGAGGATCTACAAAGTGCACATCTCCCCATGAATTGAGAATTTAATTCTCATTGGGTTAAGATCCTGCCATGCAGATCTAAAACACAGAAGAGGAACTGAGTTTTGAGAATTTAATTCTCACAGAATTACAGGAATTTAGTTCCTTTGAGATAAAATTAGGGTTCAACCCTATGTTATAGGAATTTAATTCCATCAAAATGAACAGAACAAGGGTTTAACCCTAATTGAGAACATAATTCTCTCAAACTCACAGGAATTTAATTCCCTTAAAAAAGAAATTAGGGTTTAACCCTATTTAAGAATATAATTTTTTAGAAGAAAACAGGAATTTAATTCCTCTAAAGTTTATTGTTAGGGTTTGACCCTATGAAGAATTTAATTCTTAAAAGGTGAACAAATCTGTAAAACATACAAAAAACCAGAGTTACGTGCTACCACGTGACCCCTGCAAAGATCCATAGAAAAGAACCTTGAGGCAATGCCTCACGTGCCCCACGTGACCCCTAAAGCACACAGAGAAAAGGTAGAGGAAATAGAAAAGAGCTCTAGGGCGCTCTCACGTGCTACCACGTGACCCCTTGGCTGAAGCTTTAACAGAAAAACACCCAAATTCCCATCACGTGACAGCACGTGATACTTCAAAGTATTCAATACTTTTGACTGAATAAAACAAGAGGAATCAGGGCGCTCTCACGTGTCCACACATGACCCGTCTCTCCTTAGTGTTTCACACTAGTCTGGAGATTTTGTCCCCAGTGTTTAACACTGATTTGCTTAGTGTTTAACACTAATTTGAAAACTCTGCTCACAGTGTTCAACACTGATTATCTTTTAGTGTTTAACACTAACTTGTTAATCTTATTCCCAGTGTTCAACACTGTTGGTCTCTAGTGTTTAACACTAGCTTTAGCCCAATTGGCTAAGTTTCCAGAGGCAAAGCCTCTCCTTCAATGAACCAACAGGGGGTCAATATGAAACATGATTGGACTTAGCCTAAGAAGGTCACAAGTCCTCAATTCAAACTTAACTGGGCCAATGGGCTCATAATATAATTAATTGGTCTTGGATCCAAATTAGGCCAAAGATCATTTAATCTACCTTGGTTTAAGGGTACATCTCTTCACTCCTTTGATTTTTGGCGTTGTAATTCCTCAACGTCTTCAAAGAGGTGACGGGTCTCGATGACCACACATTGATATGGACTGTGGGGTCCTTAAACTCACGGACTATGAGGTCCTTAACCTTGACCGTAATGTCTTAAAACTATCGCCGGACTGTGGGGTCCTTAAACCCTCGGACTATGACGTCCTTAACCTTGACCGGAATGTCTTAAAACTAACAACGGACTATGACATCCTTAACCTTGACCGTGATGTCTTAAAACTAATGTCGGACTGTGGAGTCCTTAAATCCACGGACTATGAGGTCTTTAACCTTGATTGCAATGTCTTAAAACTAACATTGGACCGCAATGTCCTTAAACTACCTATTGACCACCATGTCCATAAACTGGAACAATAGAGCCCTCAAATGCTCTTTTGTCGGATCTAAATGATCCCGTTAAGTCGATCTTAGTCAAAAAACTAGACTAATGTATCCTTAACAAACGTTTAAGTCGATCTTAGTCTCAAGCGAGGCTAACGTATCCTTAAATCCAAACCCCCAAACCCAAATCTAAGATAATACGGATTTGGACCAGTCCACGCCCTACAGGTGATGATATAACTCAGTCTCCGTATACAATCCACGGGCAACCAAACACAAATCTAACACACACGACACAAAGTGACCATCTGGAGAAGGAGAAAGTGGTTACCGCAATGCGGTAGCGTAATTAACTGCAGGGGCTTGCGCCTGCAGGGAAGAGCATCTCCACAATCAAAAACCCCTCAAGCGAAAGGGAAACTGACGAAGTCTGCTACAACGGATGCATCCGTTTAAACCTTCGATACATGGTGCCATAAATCAACTTGGCATCTTCGGAGAGGTAGACAGATAGCACCAATTAGCATCTGCCCCGAATTTCAGGCAAGATGTCAGTCTTGGCCGTCTTTCGGAGGGGAACAGATTCTGGCATGCCCGGTGGGACCTTTTTCTCTTTCCACTCCACACTTCGTGTGTCGTGATTCGCGAACCAATCGTGATTTGCTAATGGTTGCCCTCGGGTTTCGAAGTACTAAGACTTGGTGTTTCATTTGCTGCAGAAAGCAAAAGGATCAATGGCTGACAACTGCTCGAACTGCTCCAACTGCAAATGCAACCGACGCTCCGCCTCACCTGGAGGTGTAGCATATGGACCGCAGGCTGCTTCCTTATTCACTATGCCTGTGGAGCAAGTGACTCAAGCTACCACCGGTCTATTCTTTGGGACCATGCTCCCGCCGGTAAACATTAACATCCCAATGCCCGTACCGGAAGCGTCAAAGAAATCGGTCTTTGATCGACTTGCTACTCCTACGGCCCCTCTCAGCGGGTCACCCAACTCCTCGGTCTTCACTAGACTGAGCCTGAACTCCAAAGGGCCCGCCAAGAAGGCCGTGATACCTGAGAAGGCCATCCTAAAGAGGACAGCTGCTCCCTGAGTCGTTAAGGCGGCTTCTCCTCCCAGAGGGTCGGTCTTCGCGAGACTGACTACCCCCATTTCAGCTCCCGCTCAGAAATCTATTTTTGACCAGATGGACGTAGCTTCTCAATGAGCGTCAGTCTTCAAGAGGCTGACACCGGCAGCAGCCCCTCACCTGAACAGGGGGCGAGACGAAGCCGTTGCTCAGTCAATCCCAACAACCCGTCATGCCCGACATCGCTACTGGCGCCGGATAAGGAAGACTAGGGGCAACTCCCCCTCCAGACTAACTCCACCAGCTCCAACGGTAGAAATTGAGGCTGCTGTTCCAACCGGGAACAGCTTCGAGCTGCTAAACAGGGTACGCAAAAATTCGCCAACTGCAGTTCTTAAAAGAGCCCCTCCACCTGTGGAGAATGTTATAGAGACAAAGCCGGAGCAGCCTCCTCAATGGCTGTCCTCCAAAATTTATAAGGTCTGGCGACGGGTTCAGGACTCGGTAATCATTCAAAATCACTCTCGCCGGCAGAAGAGGGTGAAGGTTCAGGAAAGACAGAACCGTCACGTCAAACAACAAAGGACGACAACCGCTTGGGTGCCCGCTGCAACGGCTCCCTCCACGTCGACTACACAAAAGAGAAGAAGGCCGGATAGAGTCCCCACTCCTGCCGCAAATGTTAAGGACAATATGCCAAAACGCCCCAAGTATGGGGGCATGACGGTGCATACGGTATACATGGCGCAGGGAAAAGTGGACAGCCATGCATCCACGGGTCATAGGCCGCTTACACGGTCAGTGACCAAAGCTCAGGAGCAACAGCAGAAGCTCCAGGAAATGATGAACGCGATGGCCGCACTCACTGGGCCGAAAGAAAGCCCCGAAGCATCATCTGATCAACACCAGGAGCAAGAAACTGACGCTGAATTCCTTCGTAGGATATTGGAGAAGAAGGATAAAGAGGCTGCAGAACAAGCAGCCAATATACAACGAATGGCTCTCCTGTTCCAGGACATGGTGGGGATGATGATCCAACAAGAGACTCCTGATGAAGACCCTCCAATCGTTCTTGAAGACGACAGGGGAGAAACGTCAAATCCTCTACCCGCTCTGTCAACAACCAAGGAGGAAACAATCTCCAAGGCTGGCCTGGACGAATACATAGCCCAACAGATACGAGTTCACCAGGCGACTGAGGCAGCGGGTCAAGTTGTCAGAACAGGGCGACCATATCCGAGCTGGTATGATCAGATCAAGTACCCGCCGGGCTATACAATACTGAAATTTCATGTCTATAAGGGGACGGGCAATCCCCACCAGCATGTTGCCCAGTTTAGGGCGCTTTGCGGCAACACCGGCGGTGATGATAAATTGTTGCTTCGCCAGTTCGTCGGCAGCTTGTCGGAGACGGCGTTCAAATGGTACTCTGAACTCCCAAACGATTCCGTCAAGACGTTGCTGAAATGGAGTTGCTATTCACTCAGCAATTCGTGAGCGCTAGCGAACGCACCCCGATAAAGGCGTTGATTAATGCCAGGGTGAAACCAGGTGAGACGTGGGTCCAGTACGCTATACGCTGGCAAAACTTGTGGTCGAAATGCGAACAACGCATTGAGGAGGCGCCCGCGGTGGGCATGTTTATGGGTACCCTAGATCCTCATGCAACTATCTCACAGTTCATGATGTTCTTTAAGCCAACCACGTTTCAAGCTTTGATCGACAAGTTGGCCCAGATGGACAAGATGGGTCACAGACCGTCTCCCCCGAAGCCAGAACCTCGGAATGACAAGGGTAAAGGGAAGACAACCTTCGTTGCGAACGCTCAGCAGCAACCCAGTGCCCCAAAGCTAGCGTATCAACTGGAAGAAAGACGGCGGTATTACAATGAGAAAATGAAGCACCCCTACTCATTCCCGCGGGATAAGACGAAGAGGCTATTCGAGCTGGCAATACGCAACAGGCTTATCAACTTGCCAAACCCAAGGCGACCGCCGCAACCCAGTAAGGTGAATAACCCCAACTACCGCCCTTACCATCAAACGGTAAGCCATCCGATTGAGGATTGCTTCGTCTTCAAAGGATGGATTGAAGATCAATACCTACATGGCAAGTTTGCGCTGTCCGAGAAGTGGAAGGTGAACCCGCCACAACCGCACACTGCTAAGAAGACGGACACACCAGGGGAAACTTGTTCTTTCATTGAAGAAGCTCCATGGGAAATCGTGCTTTCAGCAAAAACCAAGAGGATGCTGAACGATCTTAAAACATGCCCGGCGATCAGGTGGAAGAACCCGTTGGAACCCTAGATAATTGAAGGGATGCTGAAGCCGTGCCCAACTCCGAAGATCAGTGGTGATGGCCCGAGCACTCACAACCAGCCGTCGAAATCTTCAAAGAAAAAGAAGAAGAAATCTAAGAAGCCCGTGAAGCCGGGTGACAAGCGCACGAACTTACAGAAACTGATTGACGCGCTGGAAGAGTACAATCAAAAGGTGTGGACTCCCATTACACTCCAAGAATTCCTCAACCACGTCTTTCAGGAGGAAGATAATGGAGAAAGCTCGTCGGATGAATCCGAGGGATATGTGGTGAGTTTTCATGTGATCTCCCACTCGTTTATGGGCGATGAAAAAACTTTTAGCACTGAGAAACTGGGGGCACAGCCTGAACCAGAACTGGTGTGGCCGACAGACGAAATGATCGACGCTTTTCTAGACGAGACTCGTTTGAAAAGTAAGGCCGACCAGGAGCGTGAGGTGGCCGCATCAAAAGAAGCCAAACGCAGGCGACTAAACGAAAGAGTCGAAGCACTCCCGCCAGATCGAAAGGAACCCGACGCGGATAAAAATGTATTCAAGACGAGGAAAAGGTTTGCCAAAGCCATGTAAATGGGAATGAAACTACCACCCTCGGAAGAAAACACGTTCAATGGGGCGGAGAGGCACCCTAATTACTGCTCATATCATCGGAAGATTTCACACCCCCACTGAGGAGTGCGACGCTTTTAAGACATGGTGGCAGGGATATATTGCTCATCGGCAACATTTTAAGCGAATGAAACACAGAACTTGTCGGGAGCAGAGAAGTACGACCGAAGGACACAAAAGAACTACCGGTAACTGTTACACGGTCAACGCCGGGGGATCGCAAGTGCTCACATTCGGAAGCGATTCTGACGAGGAAATGGCTCTTAGCCCCCTCTTTAAAGAGTCCACCTCGGGAAAAGAGGAAGAACCAGAGGCCTGTGAAAACATCCAGCTGCGCAATCGCACGCTTCCGGAAAAGAATCTCGGACCCACAACTAGAAAAGATAAGGGAAAGGAAAAGGTCGCTGAGGATATCACCTTAGATGACCAAGTTATGAAAGAGCTGACTGCCAAGGACCCGCCTAAGAAAAGTAAGGTGGACTACAACATCCTAGCGCACCTGAGGAAGCTATCCTCGCAGCTCAGCATTCTTGACGCCCTTCTGTTATCAAAGGAAGCGGGAGATTCATTAATCAAGGTGCTACAAGAGCCCGAACAATTCCAAGCCTTCCTCGCCGAAGAAAGGATGAAGGATGAACTAGAAGAAGTATACACAGCCGATGTCACGTTCGGTGATGAGGACCTTCTCCTCGGAATGGGCGACCACAACCGTCCCCTATACGTTTCTGGATACTGCCACGATATCAAGATAGGCAAAATCCTGGTTGATAATGGATCCTCCGTCAATCTCCTTAATATTCGGGTGTTGAAGGAAATCTGCATGAGCGTTCAGCACCTCGCTCGTGATAAAATTACCATCTCCGGTTTTGACTCCCAGTCGTCACGGACTCTCGGATCTGTAATAGTAACATTACGCTTTGGACTACTCATCACCGATATTAAGTTTCACGTCATTGATGCCAAGACCAGCTACAATGCCTTGCTCGGTCATCCCTGGTTACACGAGTACAACATCATCCCTTCTACGCAACATCAGTGTATGAAGTATTTCAAGGATGGTCTCGAGTATACCATAACAGGTGAGCTAAACCCGTTCTCCATAAACAAGGTCCGCAAGTACGAAGATGCAAAGTACTTTTTGCCAGATTTCGAGGATACAGAGAGGTGTCGAAAACCGAAGAGCGAAGCCGCCTCCACCATTCCTACTTTCGGGAGTGATACTGAAGAAGAAGAAGAGATAGTTTACACTGGGCCGTCTCGACACAACAACTCGGGACCGTCCGCTCCCATATTGATCTTCGGAAGTGACTCGGAAGATGAGGTTAATGCTGTGTTCTCCAGTCGGCCGTCAATACAAGCATCCCCTGGCGATGATCAGAGTTTGCAAATCACCATGACTCCGCGGGAGCACTACAAAGATCTTGACGCGCTTGAAGCTCACAACGTGCAAGACCTGCAGACTTTTTACGTCCCTCCTAAGTGAAAAGGCGAAAAGGCGATCCTATTCTATCGATCCTCGGAAACAAGAGTAGAGAAAGAGATCTGGTATAGCGCGGATTCTACACTTGATAAGGTTCAGCCCATCCGTTTGCCCAGATATTACACAAACGGATTGAAAAGGCTATTGAAGCGCCAAGGGGTACCCTTAAAACAGACTACTCGACAAGCTCGATTCTATAACAGGATTTGGGATGTCCTTGGGACTCAGCGCAAATTACCCTATGGGAAAATGGAAACACTTGGGCTTGGATACGTGAGAGCCGGGAAACGGGAACTAGTCCATGGTAGCTACGCCATATACAACTTCGATGAAGAAGAGGGCGTCCTGTCAGGAAATGCCAACCCCTCATCAGGACTAGATCCCGCAATCAAAGTGCCGACTCCGTCATTTGAAGAGCGAATGGACAAGCTTATCAGGAAAGCGGGTTAAAAAGCTCAGGACGACCATAGTCCCGAGATGGCCATCTACGAGAAAGCCAGGATGCAACGTCTTCTTCAACAGGCTGCCAAAGACGAAAATACTCCTCCCTGTCAACCTCTTGTGCAAAAGGCCCGACGCAGAAGTAGAAACAAGTCAAAGAGCAGAAAAGGCGTTCGACGGTGACAAAGCGGGACCAAGAAGTCACGCGATCGGAAATCGAGCGGTCCAGAATTGTCCCTTATGAAAAAGATGTGTCAGGCATACTCTTTTCCTCAGAATAAAACACGGAAGATACTTGACCTCTCTTTAAAACATCGAATGATTACACTTCCGGAGTCTAAACACCCTGGGCAAGCTAACGAGGTCTCTCATCCGGGCTATTGCTCTTATCACCGAGCCATAGGACACCCTATCGAAGACTGCTCCACCTTCAAGAACTGGGTCGAAGACCAATACCAGCAAGGCAGATTTGCTCTATCCGACAGCTGGAGGGTGACGCCGCCACAAAAGCACGAACCAAAAGCCGCGCATGCAGCGAGGATGGAACCAGACCTACATCGGTCCTGGAAGCGTACTCGTACTTGTCATATGATAAAGATATCAAAAGAAGAGCCCGAGGATATGGATGACCTTCCTTGGTGCTTCGAAAACAATAATGACGAGATGATTGCAGAGTTTCCGCCGGCACCGAAAGAGCTGGAAGATGTAATACATACTACTGCAGATAACCTCAGGAAAATTGAGCTGGGAACGATGAACTGTTAGTGTATATGCCCTAGAGGTCATTACTGTATCATACTAGTTTGTATATTACTTAATGGAAGCTTGGGATATTCACCTTGTATATACAATCTTGCTCAAAATAGTAGTATGCTACTTGGTTTGTTTCTACTTCAATGTGTACATGTGTTTATTTTTGTATATCGCCTATACACATTAGTGGAGCCCTTAGGATCTTTGCTTGATTACCAGCGGTATGATGGCCGTCACACTAGTGGGGCTGGGTAATCTATAAGCACATCCTTATGCAGGTCCCTGGTCGCAGGACTATCGAGACAGGGCATCGATACTCCGGAGTAGACCAGCGCATGCGCTTCTCATCCCAGTGTGGGAGACGGTCTGTCCCACAGCCGTCAGTATGTCGTACTTGAGATAGTATGCGGGTGCTCGTTAGGTTACGGGTACACTGGACAGGACTCGTCGGGAACTGACTAGTTGGTATTATGCCTATCGTCAGTTATCAGTTCCCAGGTGACATGAGTACAGCTTAGTCCGCTGACTTGACACTGTCACTTCGCCTCGAGTGTGTTCCCACTGTACATTGATCACTACCCTACCACGGCTCAAAGGAGTCGTGCAAACAGGTAGTGGTTGGGTGCAGTCCCGAAGCACTTGGAGGCAGTGACGGTTAGACAGGATTCGTCTCTCCCGGTATTGGGGGTTGACATCGCGCTGTGTCTAGGAGAGCCATTACACGAGTAGTCCCTAGCCAGGGCAAACGAGATATACTGGTAGGTTTCCAGTGTTATCTCAGGGTGTTTTGGGCTTCGCTCCGGCACGACTTGTACCGCTATTGGGGGACTGACGTTTAGCGCCCCCTAGGCCCGCCATGCGATGTATCAGACGAACAGACAGGACTGTACGGAGAATGTCACACTCAGGCTCAGTAGGAGTTCAGATGGGTTTCGCCTCGTCGGTCTTCTTGTCGGCACTACCTGGGGACCGTTACGCACAGCTAGTGCCGCTTGCGGTCTGTGGTTAAACCCACTGCCAGCGTAGTGTCGATTCTTTAGAGTCCCACACAGAAAGCTTTTCGCCTTTAGGCAAAAGAGTAGAGGTCGCATAGTATTGCGACAGGTCGCATGGTTTTGCGACAGAGTTCGGTCACATCCATGCACTTGTGCACGTACAGTGTCCGGACAGTTTACACTAGCGGGCTTTGGTTTAAGCCAGATCCTAGTGTACCTTTTGGGATTAGATTTATCCGGTTTGCATTCGTGTTCCTCGGAACGCGGATGCGGGTGTGTATGCACAGTTGACAGGGAGGCAGAGGCAGCGGATTCTCATTAAGGTTGTTGACAGTTGACCGTTGACTATTTGACTTTTTGCTCAACCCTAATGAGAATTTGATATGTGATTAACTATTATATTAATTAAGTATTATGGTGACATGGTTGTTGACTTTTGTTGACTTTGTTGACTTGTTGACTTTTGTTGACTTGTTGACTTTTGTTGACTTGTTGACTTTGTTGACCGGTTGACTAGGCTTGACAAGTTGACCATCATGATAACCATAGCCATCATTTCATGGCAAAGACTTTTGTTTGCTTGCTCAATTGTGTAAAATGAGTGAATGAAATGATATGGTTATGGTTGCTTCAACCATCACATAAGACTTTTTTAGTATGATGAGTTATCATGACTTTGGATTATGAGAGGGTGAGAGACAAAAGACTTGCTCATTTCTTTCTTGCTCATTCTCTCTCTTGTTCTTGAGCTCTCTTGTTTTGCTCTCACCCTCTTGCTCTTTTTCCCTCTCTTTAATCTATGGTTCTCTTGTCTCATGAGTTGAGAATCAAGAACCATAGATAAAATCCCATACAAACTCTTCTCTACTCATTCTAGTTCACAAGGTTTAGCAAACCGAGTGAACTAGTTTCTTCAAAGAACGAAGAAGGAGCCAAAGGTTGGAGCTTTCAGGTGGATCTATCTTCGGCGTACGGAGACGACGGGAAGAAGCCAATCCGGACCACCATCGGAGCTTGAAGATGAAGGAGTTCAAGACAAGCAAGGTATAACCCCCTAACCGAGTAGCTAGAAACTCTTAGTTAGGTTGTTAGATAGATGTTTAACCAAGATCCGGGTTTTAGGTCCATGTTACCACCTCTATAAAAATCGTTTTTTACCAAATTTCGCATTTCCGAAAGTACCGGGAGAGGTAGCATGGACTTACAGTGGTATCAGAGCCTAGTTAAACTCTATCTAACATGTTAGCAAGTAACTAGAAGATCGATCAAAGAAAAAGTCCCGAAAACGAACCCCAAAAATTCGAGTTTCTGTCGATTTTTTTACTGTTCAAAAATTGATTATTTTAACACCTAAAATCGGCTCAGGGTTTTTAAAAGCCACTGTAGAAAAATCACCATGTGATCCCCCTAAACGACCGCGGAAACGCGTCTTGCTATTGCCGCGGTTCCGCGGCCTCCTTGGCCCCTCTCTGGTGTTTCTTTGCTACAGTGTGCTTCTGGGGGTATTTTGGGATTTTTGGAATATATATTTTCAACCCAGATTTTCCAGAACGAAAATTTTATTTTGGGGTCCCGAAAATCCGTATTTTTGATCGAACTTCTAAAAGACTTAAGGTAACGGGTTTTTCCTGTAATGTGATATTTGTATTGAACGTCTACTAATCGCTATATGTCGATTAGTGGGGGTTATACAAATCTGTGATCTGTAATGTTGATGGAATGTGTATATGAATATGTTGGATTGTCGCGGGTGAATAGCCGGGGGTTGTGAGACGAGAGTTTTCTTTTCTTTCAATTCATGTAAATTTGTAAATTGATGTAATAATTATTTATATGGCCGCACAACCGGGTCGGGGTTGTAGCCGTCATTGTATAATTTCTTTTTACTGTTTTTGCTCCTAGGATAGACCCATGGAGGGGGTGCACAAACTACCGGGTATGCCGAAGTGTCGAGTGGCCTACTCATGGAGATGAGGGAGGTTGCTACGCTTCGGGTACTTGGCGGGTAGTTTGCCGCACCCGTAGGGGTCTTGGGTGGGGTATTGGCTATTCACCGCGACCGTGTAATCTGTTTTTCGTTACAGGCTCGTGCGAATTACAGATTCCTAGTATATCCAATGTATTCATCTGTGATCTGAAATGTTTATCATTGCAGTATATCTATATATGATATTATTTAGGCGTTGCTTATGTTTTACAGCCGCGCTAGCCCAGCCCCCGCTCTGTCGTTAGTTAAGTAACCTAACGGGTAATGACGGGGCCCCGTGGCGAATGCGAATGGCATAAGCGTACGTCATATTTTGGTTGTTTTCTGCAATGGTAGGATTAAATGATGGGACGCATTAAAAGAACTAATGCAAGTATATCACGCATTAAAAGAACTAATGCAAGATAATAAACCAAGTTAAAGTCGTTTGAACACTTTCGAAAAACCACTCGGTTCTTTTCAAAACCAACTTTTAAATGCGGAGCTTGAGCCACTCCTTTTAAAAGCTATCTCGTTCCATCGACCAAATCAAGTTCACTACGTTCACGGTTTTGCCAAAACCATTCGTAGCCCTCCGTCGTTTCACATGAATAGTCAATAGTATTCAAGCTGTGTTTGTTGGCCAAAGTCAAGGCATAGTGATTGGTAGCTATTGGGTATTCATGTGCAGCATAGATAGATGCGTTGGTTTGGAACAGTCGCACTGCCTTGTTGGCCAAAGTCAAGGGTAGGTGCGGGTGGATTCAAATTAACCTGGAGAACGACGGGTAGAACTTGACATGTCACTTATGATTTGTTGGCCAAAGTCAAGGTCATAAGAGCATGGGGCAAAAATCCACATCGGGAGTTTCATAAGTACTGAAACTTGCTAGATTTGCATACCATTTGGAGTGTGATGATTCTGGTAGGATTCCTTCAGTTTCGTCACGCGATGATATTTGGATCCCGATCCTACTGTGAGTATATGCTACTCCTCGGGAAATTTCTCACTAATCGATCAATGCTATAAACCTAGTAGGTGCCTAGAAAGGTGTTAGCGGGGCTACGCCCCCAGGGAAAAGAGGTTCTTTAATTAAAGAACTTCGCGAAAGCGTTGGAAAACCTCCCTCGAAGTACCGACACCGGCCTGGCTGAACGGTTAAGCAAGTATTGTGCGGTGAGATTGATCCCGACTAATTCTTCCTTTATGGTTTGAGGAGGGATTCGAGAAACAGTGGGAGCCATCCTGTTTAGACAAACTAAAAACCACTCTAAACTTGCAAGAGCATCATGCTGAGTGTTTCTTCTTCTCTCTCCTAATTGCAGCGACCCATCGACATGACTGGACTTAAGTTACTTCTAGATAAAAACAAACTGACAGGGCCAAACTACAAAGATTGGCTCAGGAATGTCAAGATAGCAATCACTTACGACAAGCTGGGGTATCTTCTTACCACCAAAGCTCCCCCTGTCCCTGGTCCCACTTCCAGCGTCGCGGATAAGGAAATCCGCAAGACTTGGGAGATTGATAGCGCGAAGGCCAAGTGCCTCGTACTTGCCTCGATGGACAACGAACATCAGAGGAGGCACGAGAATATGGACCTTGAATCCATATTTCTCCATACAAAAGAACTGTATGGAGAGCAGTCACGTATCGCAAGATACGAAACGTCGAAAAAGTTATTTTCGGCAAAGATGGCCGTCGGATCATCAGTAGCCGAGCACGTGCTAAAGATGATCGGCTACATTGAAGAGCTCGCGGACCTAGGGACCACATTGGAGAGTGAACTCTATACGGATATAGTTCTCCAGTCCCTTCCTTCCACTTACGCCCGGTTTATACTGAACTTCAACTTACAAGAAAAAGAGGTTGAACTTTCAGAGCTCCTCAACATGCTGAGGAGCGCAGAGGGCACCCTACAGAAAGGTAGGGAAACATCCACTTTGTTTGTAGGAGGATCATCTTCTTCTAGGTCCAAGGCGAAAGCCAAGGGAAAGAAGAAGAAAGCCCCCGCCAAACCAAGGGGCGGTGTTAGTAAAGTAGATACGAAGGGAAAAGCTAAAGCAACAAAAATTGCGGGGAAGCTTGTGGATAAGGAAGAATGCTTCTATTGTCATAAGAAAGGA
The DNA here is from genome assembly GCA_030015575.1 of Agapanthus africanus. NCBI lineage: Eukaryota > Viridiplantae > Streptophyta > Magnoliopsida > Asparagales > Amaryllidaceae > Agapanthus > Agapanthus africanus. The sequence continues at coordinate 819,248,398 of CM057338.1, read as the reverse complement.
CACTGGAAGAATGATTGCAGGGCCTGGAAGGCCAGAACACAGGAATTGAAGCAGGTTGCAGCTTCAGCTTCAGGTGTGTATGTTATTGAAAACTGTCTTTCAATAAACTCTACTTCCTGGGTATTGGATACCGGATCAGGATCTCATATCTGTAATTCTTTGCAGGCGTTGAGAAACTGTAGGGTTTTGAAGGCAGGTGACATGACCCTCAGAGCTGCGAACGGAGCTAGCATGGATGCTAAAGCCGTGGGGGACTATCACCTGGGAATGTCAGATGGACATGTTTTGGTTTTGCGTAATTGCTTTTTTGTACCCAACGCAACTTGTAATATCATTTCTGTATCTTTAGTTTCTAAATAAGGTTATGAATTTGCGTTTGTAAGTAATTGTAAACATTCACCTTAATCAAGTTCTGATTGGGTCAGGTACATTGAGTAATGGTATATACGTATTGAACCAACCACAGATTTTCAATGTCCAGAATACACACAAAAGAAAGTCTCCAGAAATAAATCAGACTTTCTTGTGGCATTGTAGACTGGGTCACATCAATGAGAGAAGGTTGACTAAGTTACATACAGAAGGATATTTGAATGCGTTCGAATATCAATCGTATGCCACTTGTCAATCTTGTCTTAAAGGAAAGATGACAAAGACTCCGTTTACTGGACATGGAGTAAGAGCGAGCGAGCTCTTGGGACTCGTACACAGTGACGTGTGCGGTCCAATGTCTACACATGCGCGAAGCGGCTATTCTTACTTCATTACTTTTACGGATGACTTCTCAAGGTACGGTTATGTCTTCTTAATGAAACATAAGTCCGAAGCCTTTGGAAAATTCCAGGAGTATAAGAATGAAGTAGAGAAACAGACCGGCAAAAGTATTAAGATTCTAAGATCGGATCGAGGTGGAGAATACTTAAGTGCCGAGTTCCTGGACTATTTTAAAGAGAATGGAATTTTCTCTCAGCTTACTCCTCCATACACTCCGCAACATAACGGTGTATCGGAAAGACGGAACCGCACCTTATTGGATATGGTGTGGTCCATGATGGGTAATGCTGAGTTACCGCGATCATTCTGGGGATATGCGCTAGAATCAGCCGCATATCTTTTGAACCGAGTTCCTACTAAGACTGTGCCTACTACGCCATATGAGATGTGGTGTGGGAAGAGACCCTATCTTAAGCACATTAAGACATGGGGATGTCCAGCTTTTGTCAAAAAGCAGCATGCGGACAAGCTCGAGGCACGCTCAGTACAGTGCAAGTTTGTGGGATATCCAAAGAATTCCAAAGGATATTTCTTCTACTGTGAAGAGGATCAAAAAGTTCTTGTTTCTCGTCATGCCTACTTCTTGGAAACTGAGTTTTTGGAAAACCAGATAAGTGGGAGCGCAGTAGAACTGGAAGAAATTCCAGAGCCACGGACTATTACTGAAAGTTTAGTGGAACCAGAGGGTTCGGAAGAACAGGACATTCCTACGCCGCTCCGCAGGAGTAGTAGGCAGTCTCATCCGCCCGAGAGATACTACGGTTTTCTCATAGACGGGGATAGAGAGGATTGCATCATAGATTATGATGAGCCTACTAGCTTCCAGCAGGCCGTTCAGAGCGTTGACTCAGTAAAATGGCTGGATGCAATGCGGACCGAAATGGAGTCCATGTACACCAACAAGGTATGGACGTTGGACATTGCTCCAGACGGGGCAAAACCCGTAGGATGCAAGTGGATCTTCAAAAGGAAGATTGGTGTAGATGGACAGGTTGAGACCTATAAAGCTAGGCTGGTAGCAAAGTGTTTTCGTCAAAGACCTGGCTTGGACTATGACGAAACCTTTTCTCCAGTAGCCATGCTAAAATCCATTCGGATCCTTCTTGCCATTGCTGCCTTCCACGATTATGAGATCTGGCAGATGGACGTAAAGACAGCTTTTCTAAATGGAAATTTAGAGGAGTGTGTCTATATGGACCAGCCAGAGGGTTTCATTCAGAGTGGGAGCAGCGGAAAGGTGTGCAAGTTGCTTAAGTCCATCTATGGACTAAAGCAGGCATCGCGGAGTTGGAACATCTGCTTTGATGAGACGGTCAAAGAATTTGGCTTTATCAAAAATCCAGATGAACCATGCATCTATAGTAGATTTGTAGCGAGAACTGTAGTATTCCTCGTTTTATACGTGGATGACATTCTCTTAATAGGAAATGACATTCCTATTCTACAATCTGTCAAGGGGTTCTTGTCGCACAGGTTCTCCATGAAAGACCTGGGTGATGCCTCATACATCCTGGGGATCCGGATCCATCGTGATAGATCCAAGAGGATATTAGGACTTTCTCAGTCCAGGTACATCGACACCGTGCTGAAAAGATTCAGTATGGAAGATTCCAAGCGCGATAACCTACCGGCTTGTCACAGGATCACCCTCTCTAAAGAGATGTCTCCCAAGATTGATTTGGAGAGGGATCGCATGTCTATTATACCCTACGCTTCTGCGGTAGGCTCTATAATGTATGCGATGTTGTGTACCAGACCGGATGTAGCTTATGCACTTAGTGTGGTAAGCCGGTATCAGTTAAACCCTGGGGAGAAACACTGGATAGCGGTAAAGAACATTCTCAAGTACCTGAGAAGGACTAAGGAGATGTTCTTGGTGTATGGCGGAAAAGACCTCCAGATCGAGGCCTTTGCTGACTCCAGCTTCCAGAGTGACAAGGATGATTCCAAGTCCATGTCGGGTTTTGTCTTTACCCTCAATGGAGGGGCGGTGTGTTGGAAGAGTTCCAAACAAGAAACCGTTGCAGACTCGACGATGGAAGCGGAATACATCGCTGCATCTGATGCCGCGAAAGAAGCTGTCTGGATGAGGAAGTTCTTGAAAGAACTTCAGGTGGTTCCGTCCATTGTTGATCCAATACCTCTGTATTGCGACAACAACGGGGCTATAGCTTTAGCGAAGGAACCCAGGTCCCATCAGAGATCCAGGCACATCTTGAGGCGGTATCACCTGATCAGGGAGATCGTAGATCGCCAGGAGATCGAGGTTCGGAGAGTCGCTTCATAAGATAACACTGCAGATCCATTCACCAAGGCCCTGCCCCAGACTCAGTTCGAGCGGCTGATCGAGATGATAGGTCTTCGATACGCCAGTACATGGCCTTAGTGCAAGTGGGAGATTGTTAGTGTATATGCCCTAGAGGCCATTACTGTATCATACTAGTTTGTATATTACTTAATGGAAGCTTGGGATATTCACCTTGTATATACAATCTTGCTCAAAATAGTAGTATGCTACTTGGTTTGTTTCTACTTCAATGTGTACATGTGTTTATTTTTGTATATCGCCTATACACATTAGTGGAGCCCTTAGGATCTTTGCTTGATTACCAGCGATGTGATGGCCGTCACACTAGTGGGGCTAGGTAATCTATAAGCACATCCTTATGCAGGTCCCTGGTCGCAGGACTATCGAGACAGGGCATCGATACTCCGGAGTAGACCAGCGCATGCGCTTCTCATCCCAGTGTGGGAGACGGTCTGTCCCACAGCCGTCAGTACGTCGTACTTGAGATAGTATGCGGGTGCTCGTTAGGTTATGGGTACACTGGACAGGACTCGTCGGGAACTGACTAGTTGGTATTATGCCTATCGTCAGTTATCAGTTCCCAGGTGACATGAGTACAGCTTAGTCCGCTGACTTGACACTGTCACTTTGCCTCGAGTGTGTTCCCACTGTACTTTGATCACTACCCTACCACGGCTCAAAGGAGTCATGCAAACAGGTAGTGGTTGGGTGCAGTCCCGAAGCACTTGGAGGCAGTGACGGTTAGACAGGATTCGTCTCTCCCGGTATTGGGGGTTGACATCGCGCTGTGTCTAGGAGAGCCATTACACGAGTAGTCCCTGGCCAGGGCAAACGAGATATACTGGTAGGTTTCCAGTGTTATCTCAGGGTGTTTTGGGCTTCGCTCCGGCACGACTTGTACCGCTATTGGGGGACTGACGTTTACCGCCCCTAGGCCCGCCATGCGATGTATCAGACGAACAGACAGGACTGTACGGAGAATGTCACACTCAGGCTCAGTAGGAGTTCAGATGGGTTTCGCCTCGTCGGTCTTCTTGTCGGCACTACCTGGGGACCGTTACGCACAGCTAGTGCCGCTTGCGGTCTGTGGTTAAACCCACTGCCAGCGTAGTGTCGAGTCTTTAGAGTCCCACACAGAAAGCTTTTCGCCTTTAGGCAAAAGAGTAGAGGTCGCATGGTATTGCGACAGGTCGCATGGTTTTGCGACAGAGTTCGGTCACATCCGTGCACTTGTGCACGTACAGTGTCCGGACAGTTTACACTAGCGGGCTTTGGTTTAAGCCAGATCCTAGTGTACCTTTTGGGATTGGATTTATCCGGTTTGCATTCGTGTTCCTCGGAACGCGGATGCGGGTGTGTATGCACAGTTGACAGGGAGGCAGAGGCAGCGGATTCTCATTAGGGTTGTTGACAGTTGACCGTTGACTATTTGACTTTTTGCTCAACCCTAATGAGAATTTGATATGTGATTAACTATTATATTAATTAAGTATTATGGTGACATGGTTGTTGACTTTTGTTGACTTTGTTGACTTGTTGACTTTTGTTGACTTGTTGACTTTGTTGACCGGTTGACTAGGCTTGACTAGTTGACCATCATGATAACCATAGCCATCATTTCATGGCAAAGACTTTTGTTTGCTTGCTCATTTGTGTAAAATGAGTGCATGAAATGATATGGTTATGGTTGCTTCAACCATCACATAAGACTTTTTTAGTATGATGAGTTATCATGACTTTGGATTATGAGAGGGTGAGAGACAAAAGACTTGCTCATTTCTTTCTTGCTCATTCTCTCTCTTGTTCTTGAGCTCTCTTGTTTTGCTCTCACCCTCTTGCTCTTTTTCCCTCTCTTTAATCTATGGTTCGCTTGTCTCATGAGTTGAGAATCAAGAACCATAGATAAAATCCCATACAAACTCTTCTCTACTCATTCTAGTTCACAAGGTTTAGCAAACCGAGTGAACTAGTTTCTTCAAAGAACGAAGAAGGAGCCAAAGGTTGGAGCTTTCAGGTGGATCTATCTTCGGCGTACGGAGACGACGGGAAGAAGCCAATCCGGACCACCATCGGAGCTTGAAGACGAAGGAGTTCAAGACAAGCAAGGTATAACCCCCTAACCGAGTAGCTAGAAACTCGTAGTTAGGTTGTTAGATAGATGTTTAACCAAGATCCGGGTTTTAGGTCCATGTTACCACATCTATAAAAATCGTTTTTTACCAAATTCCGCATTCCCGAAAGTACCGGGAGAGGTAGCATGGACTTACACAAACGACCCGCGATCGACATTCGTTAGCGAGTTGCTATCTGAAGAAAGGGTGGCCGCGTTAAAAGACGTGCTTATGAAGCATAGAGATTGCTTCGCATGGAACTATTCCGAAATGCTGGGACTAAATCCAGAAATTTTTGTGCACAGATTGGCGATATCTCCGGACGTCAAACCGGTCAAACAGGCGCCGAGAAGAATGCGGCTCGAGCTTGAGATGAGCATTAACGCCGAAGTCAAGAAGCTGATCGATTCGGGGTTCCAAGAAGTTCAATATCCTGATTGGATCGCCAACATCGTCCCGGTAATGACGAAAAATGGGACAGTGCGCATATGCGTGAACTTCCGGGATCTCAATAAAGTTTGCCCGAAGGATGATTTCTCAGTACCGGTAACCGAGCTGATGATAGATAACACGTCCACTCACGAGGTTTTATCTTTCATGGATGGCTCATCAGGGTATAATCAGATAAAGATGCATCCCGAAGACCAGAGGCATACCGCTTTTCGGACTCCTTTGGATATATTCTTCTACAAGGTGATGCCCTTCGGTCTAAAGAACGCCGGTGCAACCTATCATAGGGCCATGACGAAGATCTTCGATGACCTCATACATGAAATCGTCGAATGCTATATCGACGACCTCGTCGTGAAAAGCAAATCATATGAGGAACATCTCGAGCATCTGAAGACCGTATTTCAACGCCTTCGGCAATACAACTTGAAGATGAACCCTCTCAAATGCGTGTTCGGGGTGTCCTCAGGCAAATTCCTAGGATTCATTGTCCGGCATCGAGGCATTGAGATAGATCCGTCGAAGATCAAGGCGATCAAGGAAATGCCACCGCCAAGGACTCTCAAACAATTGCGGTCTCTCCAGGGGAAGCTCACGTACATCCGGCGATTTATAGCCAACCTTTCAGGAAAATGCCGCCCCTACAGTCACCTGATGAAGAAGGGAACCCCGTTCGTCTGGGACCAAAAATGCAAAAGCGTGCTAGACGAGATCAAGCAATACCTGCAGAACCCGCCAGTGTTGGCTGCTCTGGTCAAGGGAAAGCCCCTCATTCTTTATACAGCCACCCTCGAAGGTTCCTTAGGCGCATTATGGGCGCAAGAGAACGATCAAGGGAAAGAAAGAGCACTCTACTACTTAAGTCAAGTTCTACCGGGGGCAGAAAGCAACTACTCCCCCATTGAAAAATACTGCCTGGCGTTGATTTTTGCGATAACCAAGCTCAGGCACTATGCGTTGGCGCATGAAGTCCGTCTCATTTCGAAGGTGGACCCCCTCAAGTATTTAATGTCGAAGGCCATACTTACTGGTCGACTCGCTAAATGGGCCCTGCTCTTGATGGAGTTCTCAATAACATATCAGCCTCTCAAGGCAGTGAAAGGCCAGGCCATCGCCGACTTCCTCGCTGAGCATCCGATACCGGCTGATTCTCCTTTGAATTGTGAGTTGCCAGACGAACATGCGTTTGACGCAATCGACGGCGGTGATACCCGATGGGAACTTGATTTCGATGGAGCATCTTCCATGAAGAAGCGCAAACAAAGTATGCCCATAATCAAATCGGGGGTAGGCCTTATCTTCGTAACTCCACAAGGAGGGATAATGCGCTTTGCTTTCTCCCTAACAGAGCCGAGGACGAACAACGAGGCTGAATACGAAGCTTTGATAGCAGGCCTAGAGATCGCCATCGACATAGGAATTGAAAACCTCCTTATATACGGAGATTCCCAACTGGTCATCAATCAAGTAAACGGCGATTACCAGACATGCAAGCCAAAGCTGGTAAAGTATGTCGAGAGAGTACAGCGACTACTGACTCAAATCCCTTCCTACACTTTGGAAAACATACTGCGTGCAGAAAATAGCAAAGCGGATGCATTAACCAAGCTCGCTAAAGAACTGGCTGACGAGAACCTCGATGACGTCAGAATTGTGGTACAAAGCCGTCGGGTGCTCGCCCCAGCGGAAATATCTCCGGAATCATCCGAAGAAGAGGGAGCGACTGAGCAGACGACCCTGCAAATAAAAGATCGGGAAAATACCGAGGATTGGAGAGAAGTCTTTATAGACTACTTCAAATCCCGTCGAACACCTGAAGATGCGTCCTCAAGACATTAGCTCATGAAACGAGCTCTGTCTTTCGCCTTCGTCAACGATACTTTGTACAAGAGGTCATTCGATTCTCTGTGGTTGAGATGCCTGGGACCTGACGGAGCGAAAAGAGTCATTCAGGAAGTTCACGACGGACTCTGCGGTTCTCATCAAGCGGGCCCAAAGATGAAGCTGAAAATCAAACGAATGGGTTATTACTGGCCCACAATGATCCAGGACTGGCTCGAGTATGCGAAGCAATGTCACTCGTGCCAAATCCATGGGGACTTTATCCATCAGCATCCAAATCCTCTACATCCAACGATGGCTAGTTGGCCGTTCGAAATGTGGGGGACTGACATAATCGGCCCCATCGAACCAGCATCATCCAGGGGACATCGTTTCATCCTGGCGACGACTGATTACTTCTCCAAATGGGCAGAAGCAGTACCGTTAAGGGAAGTTAAGACGGAGAATATTCTTCATTTCTTCAAGACACACGTCATTTATCGGTTTGGAACTCCGCGACGGATCATCTCCGATAACGGTCCAGCCTACAGAAGCCACAAGATTGGTCGCTTCGCGCAACGACACAACATAGACTGGAGATACTCCTCAGTTTATAATCCGCGAGCTAACGGTCTAGCTGAGGCTTTCAACAAAACCTTGACAAAGATCATGAAGAAGACGGTGTCCCGAAACAAAATGGACTGGCACGAGAGACTGCAAGAAGCTCTCTGGGCATATCGAACTATGTTCAAGACGGCCACGAACACAACGCCGTACGCGTTGGTATTCGGTACAGAAGCAGTACTCCCCCTCGAGGTAGAGTTACCCTCTCTATGAGTGGCAGTCCACTACGAGCTGACGGACGAAGAAAATGCTCACCTTCGGCTTGATGAGCTTGACGCCCTTGATGAAACCCGGCTCATAGCGCAACAAAATCTGGAGGCTTATAAAGCAAAGATGACGCGCTCATACGAATGATTGACCAGGCCGAGGACGTTCCGCCAAGGCAAACTCGTGCTAATGGTCAAAAGACCTATGATCCCCAATCACGCCAAACGGGGAAAATTCGAGTCAAACTATGAAGGCCCGTACATCATAGACAAGGTCTATCAGGGTGGGGCCTATCTGCTCATGGACATGCATGGTGAGAGACCATTCAGGCCAATAAACGGTCGTTTCCTGAAGAAATACTACGCTTAACGGGTCATGGCCTAGGCCAATGATAGATGATGACGACTATGTCCGCTTGCTCTCTTCCTAAGCCCGAACTCTAAGTAGTAACCGGCCTTTTTCAACAACGGACCGAAATGTCCTTAAACTAATAACGGACCGAAACGTCCTTAAACTAACCGCGGACCGAAATGTCCTTAAACTAACAACGGACCGAAACGTCCTTAAACCAACGGCGGACCGAGATGTCTTTAAACTAACAATGGACCGAAACGTCCTTAAACTAACGACGGACCGAAACGTCTTTAAACTAACGACGGACCGAAACGTTCTTAAACTAACAATGGACCACTATGTCTTAAAACTGGCTGTTGACTGAGATGTCAATAAACTACGGTGGATTGCAGTATCTCAAATCCGATATAAAAGAAAAGAAAAAAAATAAAAAAAGGTATGTCCATAAGAGAAATGGGCACGGATGAAAATCCGAAAGGGCTCCGTGAGTAAAAACAGCAGGGCTACCGGCGAGTGTTTATGAAAACCCGAAAGGGCGCAACCTCGTTAAAGAACACTTGCAGGGTCATCACGACCTTGTAAAGAGAAACCACCCGCGTGAGATCCTTACGACTCACAAAAGAGCAACACACTTAGGAGTCCTCATGATTCCTAAGGTGAAATTACACTTGAAAGATCCTCACGACTCGTAAGGAGAACTCTCTTATGGGACCCTCACGGCTCATAAGATTTGAAAGTCTTAAGTCACAGAGACCTAAACCTGTGCTTAAGCAACCCCCACAACCTTCAATTTATGCCCTACAAGTGGCTCAATACTGACCCTTGTATACAATCCACAGGCGCGAATAAACATTTCCCTAACCAAGTCCGATCCGTGACTAGAGATATGTTCATATGGCGAACAACCCTTGTAAGCCCTCTCGACTTATAAAGAGAAGACCCTTTTGTAAGATCCTTACGACTTGCAAGAGGACATGCACTTAGGAATCCTCATGATTCCCAAGGAGAAAACACACCTGCAAGATCCTCACGACTTGTAGGGAGAAATACCTTTGTGAGACCCTTACGGCTCATGAAGTCAAAAGCCTTAGTCGACAGGACCCTTAACCTTGTTTACTAAGCCACTTTTGTTCAACATCAACAGAGGCAAATGATGATTCGCTCCTGGCGACATTCCAGTTGTAGCGGTGCTGATGCCGAAATCGGTGGCTAATTCCAAGCTTGTAACGAAATGGCTAGCAAGCCACACATGCATACGAAATAGCCAAAATGATGGGGCAATTTGCAATAAAAAGCAGCAAGTAAAAATGTATGCATATAAAATAGCCGAAATGATTGGGCAACTCGCAATAAAAAACAGCGAGTAGAAAATAAAATAAATAGCCGAAATGATTGGGCAACTCGCAATAAAAAGCAGCGAGTAGAAAATAAAATAAATAGCCGAAATGATTGGGCACCGCGAAAAATAGCCGAAGTGATGTGGCAATCACGACCTTTGCGATATAAAAGCTGAAATGATAGAGCATCGCGGAAAAAGAGATAAAATAAAAATTAAATTTTTTTCCCTACAGGTGATGTTACATCTATCCCTGTACACAAACCAGGGGCGCAAACAAAGAAGGGATCATACTCCTCCCCCAGGTTTCATCATAAGAAGAAGACAAATCTCGACGGGCCACAAGTGATCTAGAGATCGTCTCAACACTCGTCTTGTAACAACGGACACAACTTCAAGCGGAGCGGAATAGCGGAAACTCCCAGTCCCATGGCTCGGCGATATACGGATCACCCAGAGTCAAATCCCCATCCCATGAAATACGGATATAATCAAAAAATTCCTGGTCACGTGGAATGTGGATAACATCACTCTTTGACCCCGTAGAAAACATCCAGAGCGGATCCTGGTCCTTGCGGAGCACGGCAGTGAACCCGTGTGAAGCATCCAGAGCGGAGCGTAGTCCTCACCGAGCACGGCAGTGAACCCGTGTGGAGCATCTAGTGAAAAATTCCTGGTCACGTATAACGCGGATAACGTCACTCTTTGACCCCATGGAAAACGTCCAGAGCGGATCCTGGTCCTCGCGGAGCACGGCAGTGAAGCCGTATGAAGCATCCAGAGCGGAGCCTAGTCTTCGCCGAGCACGGCAGTGAACCCGTGTGGAGCATCTAGTGCAAAATTTCTGGTCACGTAGAACGCAGATAACGTCACTCTTTGACCCCATGGAAAACGTCCAGAGCGGATCCTGGTCCTCGCAGAGCACGGCAGTGAACGTGTGAAGCATCCAGAGCGGAGTCTAGTCCTCGCCAAGCACGGCAGTGAACCCGTGTGAAGCATCTAGTGCAAAATTCCTGGTCACGTAGAACGCGGATAACGTCACTCTTTGACCCCGTGGAAAACGTCCAGAGCGGATCCTAGTCTTCGCAGAGCACGGCAGTGAACCCGTGTGAAGTAACCAGAGCGGATCCTAGTTCTCGCCGAGCACGGCAGTGAACCCGTGTGAAGCATCTAGTGCAAAATTCCTGGTCACGTGGAACGCGGATAACGTCACTCTTTGACCCTGTGGAAAACATCCAGAGCGGATCCTGGTCCTCGCGGAGCACGGCAGTGAACCCGTGTGAAGCATCCAGAGTGGAGCCTAGTCCTCGCAGAGCACGGCAGTGAACCCGTGTGAAGCATCTAGTGCAAAATTCCTGGTCACGTGGAACGCGGATAACGTCACTCTTTGACCCCGCGGGAAAATGCCCAGAGCGGAGCCTGGTCCTCGCAGAGCACGGCAGTGAACCCGTGTGAAGCATCCAGATCAAACATCGGATTATGGAGTCCTTAAAATCCACGGACTATGATGTCCTTAACCTCGACCGTAATGTCTTAAAAGTAACAATCAACCATGATGATTCTAGACTGATTTTACCTTGGTTAAAGGGTATATCTCTTCACACCTTTGATATTTGGCGTTGTAATTCTTCAACGTCTTCAAAGAGGTAACGGGTCCCAGTAACCATACATTTCGTGGACTGTGGAGTCCTTAAATCCACGGATTATGAGGTCCTTAACCTTGACCGTGATGTCTTAAAACTAATATCGGACTGTGGAGTTCTTAAATCCATGGACTATGAGATCCTTAACCTTGACCGTGATGTCTTAAAACTAACATTGGACTGTGGAGTCCTTAAATCCACGGACTATGAGGTCCTTAACCTTGATCGTGACGTCTTAAAACTAACATCGGACTGTGGAGTCCTTAAATCCATGGACTATGAGGTCCTTAACCTTGACCGTGATGTCTTAAAACTAACATCGTACTATGGAGTCCTTAAATCCATGGACTATGAGGTCCTTAACCTTGACCGTGACGTCTTAAAACTAACATCGGACTGTGGAGTCCTTAAATCCACGGACTATGAGGTCCTTAACCTTGACCGTGACGTCTTAAAACTAACATCGGACTATGGATTCCTTAAATCCACGGACTATGAGGTCCTTAACCTTGACCGTGATGTCTTAAAACTAACATCGGACTGTGGAGTCCTTAAATCTACGGACTATGAGGTCCTTAACCTTGACCGTGAAGTCTTAAAACTAACATCGGACTGTGGAGTCCTTAAACCCACGGACTATGAGGTCCTTAACCTTGACCGTGATGTCTTTAAACTACGGTATCCCGGAGAACGTCCCAAAGCAACCCCTAACCCCGTGAAATACGGATAAGGGCGACCGCACCCAACACTTGCGGATCCTCACGACCCGTAAGGAAGAAAACTCTCTTGTGAGATCCTTACGACTCCCAAGGGAAAACCCGCTTAAGAATCCTCACGATTCTTAAGAAGAACTTACACCTACGGGATCCCCTCGACCTTTTGGGAGATAAACTCTTTATGAGACCCTCACGGCTCATAAAGCTCAAAAGTCTTAGGAGGCAGATCTTAACCCTGAATCCTAAGCCATCGCCACCTTGCAAGGAGGCCAAGATAAATTGCCCACAGAACAAGTTCAACCAAGAGAGACACACCATTGAAAAAAATATATATATCTTTATTCATGGAACAAAATAGGCACAAAGTACAATTCATGAAAGAACAAAAAAAATACTCTTACTAAGGAGTATGTACAAAAAGAAAGGAAAAGATACAAGTCTTCAAGCCGGCGGGCGATTTAGTAATTTTGCTAGCTCATCCTGCTTTTGCTGGGCCACGGCTTCATGATTCAGGATCGCCAGAAGACGGGCCTCCGCCTGAGCTTGCTGGGCCTGATATGAGGCAAGCCGACCTTCGAGCTCCTTCTCGGTAGCTTTGTGGGCCTCAACTATTTCGCGAGTAAACTCGGCGGCCTTGTCGATGGCCACTACCTCTTTGATAGACTCCTGAAGCACCCGCCAGAGTTCATACGCTTTGTTGGCCTTGGCAGTAAGATTAGCTTGAAGCTCGCTCAGCGCCTTAGAAGCCAGCTCCCTCTCCGAGAATTTGCGGCCGAGCCTCTTCTCGCATGAGGCCATGTTTGCAGCGCACCGTGCTATCAGCCCCCGCAACTCCGCCTTTGCAGCCACGGCCTCCGAGGAAAGGCGGGAACACTCAAGGGCGTGTAAGCAAGCCTCTACCTGCCGACAGAACTCCACCCAGACTCACACCACCTCTTCGCTATGGTAGGTGGCAAGAAAAGGAAGAGAACCGTTAGCTTCAGCGGCAAATGCTTCAGCTGTGGTTGCGCTGCCAGCACGAAGCTCCTCGATCAAGGATGACAAGGAGACAAGGCTTAACTGGGCCAAGCGCTCTTAGGCTCGCAAAGCATAGGGACCGGGCGGCATAGCGATACGCGATTCCAGTGCTATGGAGGCTGGCAGAGCTGTTCGGATTTGAAAAACATCAGTAAAACTCTTAAGCAAAAGAACAAATGGCACTATACTGAAATGTCACTTACCTACGGTCATGCAAGTGGGAGCTGAAGGTTCCCCTGGCCCTTCAACGACCTCCACCTCGTCATCGGCCTCCAAAATTATAAGAGGCATCAATGTTATTTCGCAGAATAGCAACAATGCTATAATAAAAAATGGCGAATGACGCTAACCTTGCCCAGAGGAAAGGACGATGCGCTGAGGAGAGATCGCCTGCGGAGCTGCCATCTCCAGCAGACGATGAAACGATTGCCGGGGAGACAAATCAGCGATAGAGGCCGCCAGCCCGCGCAATTCTGAGAAAACAAAAGAGTTCAGATAACAGAAAGATTGCTAATTTAAAATGTAGAAGGTTACCTTCAACACTCCTCCCGTTCTGAGTCGAGGGGATGGCGGCTTCAACGGCCTCCGCCACGACTTCCGGCTCCAGCAAAGGGAGGGTGGTCCCGACTACCTATCCTCCAGTCTCTGGGCCACCCGCAGGAAGAGTCATTGGGGCGGCAATCCCTAAAGGAGCCTCTACCAAAGGAGCAAGCGCTCCATGATCAGGAACCACCACTAGAGGCTATAAGGCGAGAGGAACAGCCTCGTCAACTGTTAGTTGAATGTATGCCCTAGAGGCCAGTATTGTACAGATGATGTATATTATATTGGATGCTTGGACATATATAGAGATGGCTTTCTTGCTCGATATGATAGTATGCTATCTGGTTACTCTTTATCTTAACATGTACACTAGTCTCTTTAAACTGTCTTATAGTTACATGTTGGTAAAGCCCTTAGGATGTGTACTTGACTACCTGGACTATGATGCAGATCATACTAGTGGGGACATGGTAGTCCATAGGTACATCCTTCAAGGTCCCTAGTCGTGGGTGTATCGAGACGGGGCATCGATATACCAGTGTAGACTAGCGTATACGCTTCTCGACCCATGAGATGGGCGATGGATGATCCCATATCCATTGGTGTTTGAAATCAGAGATGGTGTACGGGTGCTCAGTAGAGACTGGGTACACTGGACGGACTCGCCGAGAACTCCCAGATGGTATTATACCTCACGTCAGATGGCAGTTCTCAGGTGACACTTGTGCAGGTTAGTCTGTAGACCCGAGATCGTCATAGAGTCTTGTGTGATTCCCACCGTGCTTTGATCTCCACCTTACCACGTCCATGAGGGCATGCAAAACGGTGGTCTTTGGGTACAGTCCCGAGTCACATGGAGGCAATGAGCGATATGAGGGGTTTCGTCTCTCCTGGTATTGGGGGTTGATGTTGCGCTGTGCTCGATTGACCGTAACAGGGAAGTCCCTGGCCAGGGCTGATCAGAGATTTGCTGGTAAGTGTTACCAGTAGTTTCTCGACCCGTTATGAGCCTCACATCGGCACGACTTATCGGTTATTGGGGTCTGACTTTTACCACCCCTAGACTTAATATGCGACATATCAGACGAACAGACCGGACTGTACGGTAAGTGTTACTGGTTGGATTCACAGGAGTTTGAGCGGGCTTGCTCGTCAATCTTCTGATCGCTCAATACCCGGGTGGCCGTTACGTTTAGCAGACCGCTTGCGGCTTGTGGGTGCTTGATATGATCATCATCTGCTACCGGCGTATTGACGAGTCTTTAGAGTCCTACACAGAGGTTTCCTGGCTCAAGCGAAACGAAATAGGAGCGCATATGAGATATGTGCGGGAGCGAGAATAATGCGTGTATGTGATACCGTATTTCATCCTCGCGATGAATGTATCGATTGGTTATATGCGATATAACCTAGATATCAAATCAAGGATTGATTCGATAAGCCGATACATAGGATACTAGTCGGTTATATGCGATATGACCGGATCGTTAAATCAAGTGTTGATTTAATGATTTAATGTATAATTATATATTTGATATATTTCTTTGCATTAACTAGTATTGGTTCATTTTAAAAGGATTTTCTCACTTGATGCACATTGTATATGTGATATATTTTTGTGCACTTGTTTGTATCATGTTTGATGATACTTGCTCACTTGGGTTTGTGTAAAGATTAAACCATGGTTATATGAATGGTTAGGGTTTTGATTATTTACTTAGTTATTTATTTATTTATTCATTTTGGATATTATTGAGAATGGTGGCTTATTTTGTTTCTATGTTGAAGCTTCTTGAAGCTTTGACAAAGTCCACCATTCTTATCTCTGTTAGTTATATGTATGCCCTAGAGGCCGTTACTGTACATTGGATGCATATTGTAGTGGATGCTGGGACATATATAGGAAGGACTTTCTTGCTCGACATGATAGTACGCTATCTGGTTGCTCTTTATCTTAACGTGTATACTTTTCGTCTCTCTGTTACATGTTGATAAAGCCCTTAGGATGTGTACTCGTCTTCCAGGACTATGATGCAGATCATACTAGCGGGGCATGGATAGTCCATGAGTACATCCTTGAAATGTTCCTAGTCGAGGGAATATCGAGACGGGGCATCGATATTCCAGAGTAGACTAGCGTATATCTTCTCGACCCATGCGATGGGCGATGGATGATCCCATATCCATTGGTGTTTGACATCGGAGATGGTATGCGGGTGCTCAGTAGAGACTGGGTACACTGAACGGACTCGCCGAGAACTCCCAGATGGTATTATACCTCACGTCAGATGGCAGTTCTCTGGTGACACTGGTACAGCTTAGTCTGTTGACCCGAGATCGTCATAGAGTCTTGTGTGTCTCCCACTGTGCTTTGATTTCCACCCTACCACGGCTCTACTGAGTCGTGCAAACAGGAGGTTTTTGGGTACAGTCCCGATTCACATGGAGGCAATGAGCGATAGGAGGGGATTCGTCTCTCCCGGTATTGGGGGTTGATGTTGCGCAATGCACGACTGGCCATAACAGGAAATCCCTGGCCAGGGTTGCAGTGATATACTGGTAAGAGTTATCAGTAGTTTCACGAATGTTATGGACCTCAAGTCGGCATGACTTATCGAGCTACTGGGGTCTGACGTTTACCACCCCTAGGCGAGATATGCGACATATCAGACGAACATACCGAACTGTACGGTAAGTGTTACTGGTTGGATTCACAGGAGTGTGAGCGGGCTTGCTCGTCGATCTTCTGATCGCTCAATACCCGGGTGGCCGTTACGTTTAGCAGACCGCTTGCGGCTTGTGGGTGCTTGATATGATCATCATCCGCTACCGGCGTATTGACGAGTCTTTAGAGTCCTACACAGAGGTTTCCTGGCTCAAGCGAAACGAAATAGGAGCGCATATGAGATATGTGCGGGACCGAGAATAATGCGTGTATGTGATACCGTATTTCATTCTCGCGATGAATGTGTCGAATGGTTGTATGCGATATAACCTAGTTATCGAATCAAGGATTGATTCGATAAGCCGATATATTGGATACTAGCCGGTTATATGCGACATGACCGGATCATTGAATCAAGTGTTGATTTAATGATTTAATGTATAATTATATATTTGATATATTTCTTTGCCTTAACTAGTATTGGTTCACTTTAAATGGATTTACTCACTTGGTTTGTGCACATTGCATATGTGATATATTTTGTGCACATGATTGTATCATGTTTGATGATACATGCAAGCTAGGGTTAGTGTAAAGAATTAAACCATGGTTAAGATTATGATTAGGGTTTTCTTTTTTCTTATTTATTTATTTATTTATTTTGGAAAAAGATGAGAAAAGAATGGTTGCTATTTTTGTTTGCTAGTTGAAGATTCTTGAAGCTTTGAATTAGTCCACCATTCTTGTCTCATCCTTAACCCTAACCATTCAAGTTAACCATGGTCCATTCTCTACAACTAACCAAGGGTTAGTAAATGATAAGTATTGATTTATTTATCATTTACTTAATACTTATCATATTCTTTTTCTTCATCTTCTTCTTCTTCAACATGAGAAAAAAGCTTGCTACATCAATGGTGATTGATGAAAAAGTGTGGGAAATCCAAAACTAAAGTCTACCCAATTCCTATTTCTTCATCCTCTACCTCTTGCCAAGTAGTATAGGGTGTTTCCTTCACAAGTTTTCAAGGCTTGGTGAAGTTGGAGCTTGTTCTTGTGATGCCTCGACGTAGATCATCTTCGGCATCGAACCGACAATCAAGCCCGCCCATTCTTCGATGATGCCAATGCTAGAGTCAAGGGTTCGATTTGGAAAGCGGAGGGAGATCATCGTGGAGCTTAGGAAGTGGTAGACCGGATCTACAAAGGTTGTAGCCCCTTTCTTTTAGCTATATTTCCGTTTACTTGCTTGCTTCGCCTATTTATCTAGTTAACGATCCGTATTAGGGTTTATAGGCACTTGTAAAATTTGATTTGTGCATGTTTGATCACTTGTGAGACTCCATTAGAGTGCCTAGGAACCCTACAGTGGTATCAGAGCCTAGCTAGAGCCTTAGGAGAAGTCCCGACGGAATCAGAAGTCCGATCGACCCAAAACCCGACTTGAAAAATGCTCTCTGGACTTTTTTGAAAAAAGTGGTTTTTTGTAGATTAAAAATATTCAGAAAAATCAGTAGGATAATCTAAGAGTTACTGTGAATTTCGATGGACTAATTCCATCAATGAGCCGCGGATCCGCGGCACGAGCATAGCTCGTGCGGCGGTTCCGCGGCCATTTTGTCGTTTTGTGTATTTAATTTTTCACAGTAATTCTCAGTTTTCTGTTCTGGTTTTCCTGGGAATTTTTAATATTTATTCCAGAGTTGTATTTTCTGAGTTGTATTGGGGACTCGGTGTATTCGATCGGACTGTCTAATTTTGTCGGTGTGCTTTTCCGGGTATTTTTTAGAATATGTTAAAAAGTTCGATCGGATATAAATACCCACTTTTTCCCCTGCCGGGAAATTTCCAATTGTTGGATTTTTCCGTAGTTTAACGACATTCTAAGTAGTGCAAGTAACGCGATTGACCCTCTAGAAGACAACAAACCTTAACTCGATTATGTGACCGTCTTGAATTGCCCTTTGAACCTTAGGGTTTGGGGCAGTACGGCGTGCCACATGTGAGGCGTTGGCTTGACCCTTCTACGGCTGGACCGTTGGTACTGAGGCACGAACTGAATGTTGTTAGACTTATTTCATGTGTTGAGCCGTATCGGGAAAACTTGGGTGTTCGATTGTTCGATCGAAAAGTTTAGCATTTTCTATTTATTCGGAATGTGATACAATAATTGGAATTCGCAAATAGTTATGAGATAACGGAATGAATATTATAAACATAGCAGTTTAGTCTCACTTGATCGGTTGCCACGGAGTTCTGATGTGATCAAAAGTCCGTCGCAATCACGTAGCGTACGCGGATACTCGCCGGGTAAACTTAATAGACAGCCTCACTCCATAGCCCCGACCAAGTGACTGTAGGAGAACCCCGTCGCCGAAAGCATCCATTCGGGTGCTCCCGGTAGCGGTGTTCCGCCTTGGTGCACTTTGTCGACGGCGTCGGGGGTGCGGCCGCCTACTAAAGTTTGCGACGAGCATTCGATCAGAATGTCGGGAATCCTGTTGAATTGCCCGACTTGATATTGAAAAGTGTTTTCGATAATGAGACTAAAATGCGGGGTTTATAATTGTTAGGCATGCGATGTCTAAAGAATTCATTTGATCAGGCATGCGATGTCTGAGGTGGTTGCGGATTCCAACTGTTGTAGTTTTACACTTTCTTTTCTATGACCGTAAGTGTAATATGTGATATCGCCGGTTTCGTTGCTATATGTCAACGACAATTGGGATACGCATGTTTGCTTACGTTGATGACATGTGATGTTATGTGTTGCTGGATATGTTATATTGGATCGTCGTGTTTGAATAGCCGGGTTTTTTTATGTGAGATGAGTGTTTTTCATTTTCATTCATGTAAAAACTTGTATGTAATATTCTTTTATTGGGGCACTTCCAGGTTGCGGAAGTTGTCACCGTTGATGTATATTATTTACTTTTCCGCATTAGGATAGACCCAAGGAGGGGAGCACAAGTAACCGGGTTCTGGGGTCCAGTGGGAGACCAACTCGAGGAGTCGAGTCCGGGTCTCCTAACCCTAGAATTGGTAGGGTTGCTTGCCGCTCTCGTAGGGGTCTAGGGGTGTGGGATTGGCTATTCATCACGACCGTGGAATCCGTGTTTTATACTGGCTCGTATTGAAAACACAGACGTCCTAGTATATCCAATATTTCATATGTTTCTTCTGCTGTGATTTATCTGTGATGTGATCATGTGATGTTCTGTGACAGATATTATATATAGTATATATGATATATTATATAAACGTTGCTTATGTTTTACACCCGCGCTAGCCCTGCCCCGCTCTGCCGTTAGTTACCTAACCTAACGGTGCAGACGGGACATCGAGGCGAATGTGGATGGCATAAGCGTACGTTATATTTATCTGTGATGGTTAGGTGGACTTAAATGATGGGATATTCATTAATGAGATTAATGAAAGAAAATAAACCTAATTGATGTTGTGGAATCGAATTTCAAAATAAAAACAGGTAGCTACAGTTCTTGCTTTGCATCGAGGTGTTCATTATAGAACATCCTGCACCTTATTCGATGAGGAAAGGACCGAGATCCCTTCACCGGGAGTGACTCCTTTAGCAATAACTGGCAGATGCTACAACCCTCGGTTTGTCTTTCATCGCTTTTATAGTTTCCGCTTTGCACAGTGATATATATGATATATCCCGCACCTCATTCGACGAGGAAAGGGCCGACGATCCCTTCACCGGGAGTGACCCCTTTAGCAAAACTAGAAAAGCTTCAAAAACATTCCATTTAAAAACCATTTGATTCCGCAACGAGATCAAGTTCAAAGCGTTAAAGGTTTTCATAAAAACTATTCGCAACCCTCCGTCATTTTAGGAAGTAGAGTACTTAGTATTCGTGCTGTGTTTGTTGACCATAGCCAAGGCACAGTGTACGGTAGCTAAGTGATGTCTTCCTACACCGCATATGATGCGATTAGTTAGGACAGTCGCGTGACTTTGTTGACCTTAGTTAAGGGTCATGTGGGTGGGTCTAATTAATCACGAAATGACGGGTAGAACTTGACTAGTACTTATGATTTGTTGACCATAGTTAAGGTCATAGGTGCTAGGGGTAAAAACCTTTATCGGGAGTTTCAAGTGTTGAAATTTGCAATGAGATTGCATACCTTCTATATGATAGTTGGATCCCGATACCCACTGCGAGTAATTGTTACTCCTGGGAAAGTTTTGCACTTTACAATTAGCCGATCAAGTAGGTGTCTAGAAAGGTGTCAACGGGGTTACGCCTCTGGGAAAACGAGGTTTACTGTAATTAGGTCCGTGCGAAAGCACGGGGAACCTCCCTCAAAGTACCGACACTGGCCTGGCTGAAAGATTGGCGAACTTGTAGAGTGTAATTAATCCCGGCTAGTCTTTCCTTTTAGGGTTTGAAGGAAGATTTGATAAAAACAGTGGGAGCCATCCTGATTAGATAAAATATATAACCAATCTAATCTTGCAAGAGCGCACGCTGAGTGTTTTCTTCTCTCTCTCCTGGTAGCGACCATATCACGCCTTAATCAAGATAATAATATGGATGTATTGACCGAACCCGCTTGTTATACTGAGCTGGGGAACGTTGGTCCCGCTCCAACTTATAATTGTTATAAGACAAAGCACGAAATTGGGAAATACCAGAATTCCTATGCCGCCCAAACGAAGAAAGTGCATATGATGCATCTCCTTCGGGTGTGTTCATTACAAAGAACTGTTTCTCAGTATCCTCTGCATCCTGGGTATATGATACCGGATCAGGATCCCAGATATGTAATCTGTTACATAGGGCTACAAAAAGGTAGAAAAACTGAGAACGGGTGATAAGTTTCATGAGGCAGAAAACGGGGCAAGTGTTGCAGCCAAGTCTGTTGGTCACTGTCACCCTGTATTACGAATACATTGATTCTGAACAAATGCTATTAGATACCGAACCTGATATACAAAATCATATCAGTCTCTTTATTAGTAAAGAAAGGATATAATTTTGTATTGATGGATAATGTTTTGAACATTTCCTATATCAAAAGTTGATCGATTCAGGCACGTTATCTAAAAGCATTGAAGTTCTAAATCAAACTCCAGTTCCTAGTATACAGAACACACACAAGAGGAAGAGTTCAGAAATGAACGAATCCTTCTTGAGGCATTGTAGACTAGGTCATATCAATGCGACCCGACTGGCTGAAGTTACATTTAGATGTATATTTAAATCAGTTTGAATTTACATCTTGTGAAACTTGCCAGTCATGTCACAAAGATAAGATGACCATAGCTCTGTTTATTGGAAACAGAGGAAGAGTTGGTAAACTCTTGGGACTGATACATGATGATGTATGTAAGGTCTCCTGTCTACACATGCCAGGACTGGTTCTTTATACTTCATTATATTCTCTGATAATCTCTCAAGATTCAGTCATATGTTCCTGTTGAAACATAAGTCCGAACCTTTTGAGGTATTCACAGAATATAAGTTAGAAGTAGAGAACCAAAATACGGGTATAAGTATTATGTCCTATGATGAGATCAGGGAGGAGAATACTTGTGCATAGAATTCCTGGACTATTCTAAAGGAGAATGAGATTCTCTCTCAGCATTACTCCTCCGTATACACCATAGCACGATGGTATATCGGGGCGGGGCAATCACACCCTATATGATAAGGTGTGCTCTATGATGAGTACTACTGAGTTACCTGTTTCCTTTTGGGGTTATGCACTTGAGAAGTTGCACACCTATTGAATTAGGTTTGAATCAAATCAGTGCCTACCACTCCATATGAGATATGGTATGGGAAGAACCCATCTTTTAAGTAAGTTAAGATTTGGGATTGTCCGGCCTATGTCAAAAGCAAAATCCGGACAAGATCAAGGCAAGGTCAATTCTGTAGAACTGGAAAGGTTCCAGCTATACGAAACTACAGCTGAAGATTTGACAGAACCAAAGGATTCTATAGTCCCCGACGAACCTCAGCCTCTCCGCCGATCTGGTAGGGTTCCTCGCCTGCCTGAGAGATACCTCGGTTTCTCGATGACAGTGGGAGTGAGGATTGCATCATGAGATGATGACCCAACTAGATTCGAGCAGGCCATCAAGAGTAGGGACTCTGTAAGAATGGCTGGATGCTTAGCGGTCTGAGATGGAATCCATATACACCAACAAAGTATGGACTTTGGTTGCTATATCTGAAGGGTTAAATCCCCATCAGGAGCAAGTATATCTTGAGAAGATTACTTGGTGTAGATGGAAAAGTTGAGACTTTCAAAGCTAGACTTGTTAAAGGTTTTCGTCATCGACCAGGCGTGGATAATGATGAAACCTTTTTCCAGTAGCTATGCTTAAGTCTATCCAGATCCTACTTACCACGGCTACATACCATGACTACGATATCTGGCGGTTGGGTGCCATGACTGCTTTTTTAAATACTGATTTAGAAGAGAACGACTATAAGAACACAGCCAGAGGTCTTCGTAAAACAGTGGGAGCAGCGGAAACGTGTGCAAGTTGCTTTACATAATGAAGCAGGCATCGCGGAGTTGGAACGTCTGTTTTGATGTGATAGTCAAAGTGTTTGACTTCATCAAAATGGTAGACGAACCTTGTATATACAAAAGGGTAGTAGAGAGTAAGGTGGTCATCTTCGTATTGTACGTAGACAACATACTCTTGATAGGAAAAGAGTTTCCTATACTACGATCGGTCAATCTCCTATTATCACAAGGATTCTCCAAATAGGATAAAGATGATACCTCCTAAATCCTGAGATTTGGACCTATGAGATAGATCTAAAGGGATATTAGGGTTCTCACTAGGTATAGTGAGATTGTATCAATCGATCCTGGGGAGAATCACTGGAAGTGTTCCAGGGTGATAAAGATGACTGAATATCAGTCACAGGCACTGTCTTTACCCTCAGTAAAGGGACGGTTTGTTGGAAGAGTTCCAAGCTAGATACCGTGGCAAACTAGACGATAAAGGCTGGTAACATCGCTATTGAAGATACTACCAAAGAGGAAGTTTGGGTGTATATTGGTTCATAAGATGAACTAGGTTCCTGCCATTGTATGACAATGGAAGTGTGGCTTTGGCCCTGGAACCCTGGTCCCATCAGTGACCCAGACAAATTCTGAGGAAGCATCACCTGATCATGGAGATAGTTGATCTCCGGGGTGATCGAGGTTAGGAGAGTAGACTCAGAGGACAACACGGCGGATCCACTCACGAAGGCCTTTTTCCCAAAGAGAGACTTTTAGGGGATGGTTGAGTATGTGATACTGCAACCACTGCTACAGATGGCCCTAGTGCAAGTGGGAGATTGTTAGTTATATGTATGCCCTAGAGGCCATTACTGTACATTGGATGCATATTGTAGTGGATGCTGGGACATATATAGGAAGGACTTTCTTGCTCGACATGATAGTACGCTATCTGGTTGCTCTTTATCTTAACGTGTATACTTTTCGTCTCTCTGTTACATGTTGATAAAGCCCTTAGGATGTGTACTCGACTTCCAGGACTATGATGCAGATCATACTAGCGGGGCCTGGATAGTCCATGAGTACATCCTTGAAATGTTCCTAGTCGAGGGAATATCGAGACGGGGCATCGATATTCCAGAGTAGACTAGCGTATATCTTCTCGACCCATGCGATGGGCGATGGATGATCCCATATCCATTGGTGTTTGACATCGGAGATGGTATGCGGGTGCTCAGTAGAGACTGGGTACACTGAACGGACTCACCGAGAACTCCCAGATGGTATTATACCTCACGTCAGATGGCAGTTCTCTGGTGACACTGGTACAGCTTAGTCTGTTGACCTGAGATCGTCATAGAGTCTTGTGTGTCTCCCACTGTGCTTTGATTTCCACCCTACCACGGCTCTACTGAGTCGTGCAAACAGGTGGTTTTTGGGTACAGTCCCGATTCACATGGAGGCAATGAGCGATAGGAGGGGATTCGTCTCTCCCGGTATTGGGGGTTGATGTTGCGCAATGCACGACTGGCCATAACAGGAAATCCCTGGCCAGGGTTGCAGTGATATACTGCTAAGAGTTATCAGTAGTTTCACGAATGTTATGGACCTCAAGTCGGCATGACTTATCGAGCTACTGGGGTCTGACGTTTACCACCCCTAGGCGAGATATGCGACATATCAGACGAACAGACCGGACTGTACGGTAAGTGTTACTGGTTGGATTCACAGGAGTGTGAGCGGGCTTGCTCGTCGATCTTCTGATCGCTCAATACCCGGGTGGCCGTTACGTTTAGCAGACCGCTTGCGGCTTGTGGGTGCTTGATATGATCATCATCCGCTACCGGCGTATTGACGAGTCTTTAGAGTCCTACACAGAGGTTTCCTGGCTCAAGCGAAATGAAATAGGAGCGCATATGAGATATGTGCGGGACCGAGAATAATGCGTGTATGTGATACCGTATTTCATTCTCGCGATGAATGTGTCGACTGGTTGTATGCGATATAACCTAGTTATCGAATCAAGGATTGATTCGATAAGCCGATACATTGGATACTAGCCGGTTATATGCGACATGACCGGATCATTGAATCAAGTGTTGATTTAATGATTTAATGTATAATTATATATTTGATATATTACTTTGCATTAACTAGTATTGGTTCACTTTAAATGGATTTACTCACTTGGTTTGTGCACCTTGCATATGTGATATATTTTGTGCACATGATTGTATCATGTTTGATGATACATGCAAGCTAGGGTTAGTGTAAAGAATTAGACCATGGTTAAGATTATGATTAGGGTTTTCTTTTTTCTTATTTATTTATTTATTTATTTTGGAAAAAGATGAGAAAAGAATGGTTGCTATTTTTGTTTGCTAGTTGAAGATTCTTGAAGCTTTGAATTAGTCCACCATTCTTGTCTCATCCTTAACCCTAACCATTCAAGTTAACCATGGTCCATTCTCTACAACTAACCAAGGGTTAGTAAATGATAAGTATTGATTTATTTATCATTTGCTTAATACTTATCATATTCTTTTTCTTCATCTTCTTCTTCTTCAACATGAGAAAAAAGCTTGCTACATCAATGGTGATTGATGAAAAAGTGTGGGAAATCCAAAACTAAAGTCTACCCAATTCCTATTTCTTCATCCTCTACCTCTTGCCAAGTAGTATAGGGTGTTTCCTTCACAAGTTTTCAAGGCTTGGTGAAGTTGGAGCTTGTTCTTGTGATGCCTCGACATAGATCATCTTCGGCATCGAACCGACGATCAAGCCCGCCCATTCTTCGATGATGCCAATGCTAGAGTCAAGGGCTCGATTTGGACAGCGGAGGGAGATCATCGTGGAGCTTAGGAAGTGGTGGACCGGATCTACAAAGGTTGTAGCCCCTTTCCTTTAGCTATATTTCCGTTTACTTGCTTGCTTCGCCTATTTATCTAGTTAACGATCCGTATTAGGGTTTATAGGCACTTGTAAAATTTGATTTGTGCATGTTTGATCACTTGTGAGACTCCATTAGAGTGCCTAGGAACCCTACAATCTCATCCTTAACCCTAACCATTCCAACTAACCTTAGTTTAATCTCTACACTTGACCATGGTTAGTATATGATAAGTATTCATATTAGTTTCATTTTTGAATAAGAAACTTATCATATTCTTTCTTCTTCTTCATCTTCTTCAAGAAAGAAAGCTTGATGCCATCAATGGCAACTTGAGTTCTAAAGTGAGAAATCCAATTCTAAAGTGAACCCACCTCCTATTTCTTCACCCTCTACCTCTTGCCAAGTTGTTTTGGGTGTTTTCTTCACAAGTTTCACAAATTTGTGAAGTCGGAGCTTGAACTTGTGATGCCTCGACGTAGATCATCTTCGGCACGAAGCCGACGACCTAGTCCGCCCATTTCTCCGATCAAGCCGACGATTGAGTCCGGGATTCGAGATGGACAGTGAGAGGACGCCTACGTGGAGCTAAGGAAGTGGAGAACCGGATCTACAAAGGTTGTAGCCTCTCTCCTTTAGTTAAGATGTTAACTAGTTTACTGTTTCGCCTAAATTTCTAGTCAACGATCCGTATTAGGGTTTCTCGGCACCCGTAAAATTTGAAATTGGTATGGTTGATGCCTTGTGAGACCTCTTGAGAGTGCCTAGGAACCCTACAGTGGTATCAGAGCCTAGCTAGAGCCTTAGGCGAAGTCTAGACGACGTTTGAAACCCGAATACACATCGAAACCCTAACACATCTTGCTCTCTGGACTTTTTCTAAAAACTGGGATTTTTCTAGATTAAAAATGCTTAAAAAATTCAGCAGGGAATTCTAAGAATTACGGTGCAAATTTTTTCCAATGAACAGTATAGTGTGCGGCGGAACCGCGGCAGAAGCATGGCTTCTGCGGCGGTTCCGCGGCCTAATGATGACGTCATCCCTCCTCCTTTGCACAGTAATTCATCATTTCAGCCGCTGAGTTTTATGGGTATTTTTAATATTTATTCAAGAGTTGAATTTTCTGGGGTGTTTTAGAGCTTCGATGTTTCGATCGGATTATCAAATTTCGTCTTTGTGTATTTCCGGATGACTTTAGAATATGTTAAAAAGTTCGACCAGATATAAATACCCAACTTTTTCCCTGCCGGAAAATATCCAAGTGTTGGATTTTTGTGTGGTTTAAGGACGTTCTGAGTAGTGCAAGTAACGCGATGGTCCCTCTAGAAGACAACAAACCTTAACTCGATTATG
Source organism: Agapanthus africanus (assembly GCA_030015575.1). Lineage (NCBI taxonomy): Eukaryota > Viridiplantae > Streptophyta > Magnoliopsida > Asparagales > Amaryllidaceae > Agapanthus > Agapanthus africanus. Next base: position 819,221,093 of record CM057338.1, on the reverse strand, counting down.
TGACCGTCTTGAACTGCCCTTTGAACCTTCGGGTTTGGGGCAGTACGGCGTGCCACATGTAAGGCGTTGGCTTGACCCTTCTACGGCTGGACCGTTGGTACTTAGGCATGAAGTGAATGTCTTTGAACCTATTTCATGTGTTGGACGGTTTCGGGAAAACTTGGGTGTTCGAATGTTCGATCGGAAAGTTTAATATTTTCTATTTATCCGGAATGGGATACAATAATTGGAATTCACAAACAGTTATGAGATAACTGAATGAATGATATAAATCTAGCGGTTTAGTTTCATTTGATATTGAAAAGAGTTTTCGATAATGGGACTAAAATGCGGGGTTTATAACTGTTAGGCATGTGATGTCTAAGTATTTCATTTGATTAGCATGTGATGTCTAAAGAGGTTGTGGATTCCAACTGTTGTAGTTTTACACTTTCTTTTCTGTGACCGTAAGTGTAATATATGATATCGCCGGTTTCGTTGCTATATGTCAACGACAATTGGGATGCGCATATTTACTTACGTTGATGACATGTGATGTTATGTGTTGCTGGATATGTTATATTGGATTGTCGTGTTCGAATAGCCGGGGTTTTTTATGTGAGATGAGTGTTTTTCATTTTCATTCATGTAAAAAACTTGTATGTAATATTCTTTTATTTGGGGCACTTCCAGGTTGCGGAAGCTGTCACCCTTTGTATATTATTTTCTTTTCCGCATTAGGATAGACCCAAGGAGGGGAGCACAAGTAACCGGGTTCTGGGGTCCAGTGGGAGACCAACTCGAGGAGTCGAGTCCGGGTCTCCTAACCCTAGAATTGGAAGGGTTGCTTGCCGCTCTCGTAGGGGTCTAGGGGTGTGGGATTGGCTATTCATCACGACCGTGGAATCCGTGTTTTATACTGGCTCGTATTGAAAACAATGACGTCCTAGTATATCTAATGTTTCATATGTTTCTTCTGCTGCGATATCTGTGATGTGATCATGTGATGTTCTGTGATAGATACAGTATATAGTATATATGATATATTATATAGACGTTACTTATGTTTTGCACCCGCACTAGCCCTGCCCTGCTCTGTCGTTAGTTACCTAACCTAACGGTGCACGAGGGGACATCGAGGCGAATACGGATGGCATAAGTGTACGTCGTATTTATCTGTGATGTTTAGGTATTTAAATGATGGGACTTCATTAATGTGATTAATGAAAGAAAAGAAACCTAAGATGTTGTAGAATCAAATTTTTAACAAAACAGGTAGCTACAATTCTTGCTTTGCATAGCGGTATATGTGATATATCCTGCACCTTATTCGATGAGGAAAGGACCGAGATCCCTTCACCGGGAGTGACTCCTTTAGCAATAACTGGCAGATGCTACACACTCGGTTCGCTTTTGACTGCTTCTATAGTTTCTGCTTTGCATAGTGATATATATGATATATCCTGCACCTCATTCAACGAGGAAAGGGCCGACGATCCCTTCACCGGGAGTGACCCCTTTAGCAAAACTAGAAAAGCCTCAAAATCACTCCATTTCAAAACTTCATTTGATTCTACAACGATATCAAGTTCATTACGCTCATGGTTTTTTCTGAAAGAACCCCCGTAGCCCTCCGTCATTTCAGATAGATATTATTTAGTATTCGTGCTATGTTTGTTGACTTAGTCAAGGCATAGTGTATGGTAGCTAAATTATGTTTATCTGCAACAACATGAGATGTGATTGGATTAGAGCATTCGCACGGCCTTATTGACTCAGTCAAGGGTCGTATGGGTGGGTTTAATTCAATCGGGAAATGTACGGGTTGAACTTGACTTGCGATTTATGGTTTGTTGACTTAGTCAAGGTCATAGATCGCTAGGGGCAAAAGCATTATCGGGAATTTCAAGTGTTGAAATTTGCAATGAGATTGCATACCTTCTATGAGATAGTTGGATCCCGATACCCACTGTGAGTAAGAGTTACTCCTGGGAGAGTTTTACACTTTACAATTAGCCGATCAAGTAGGTGTCTAGAAAGGTGTTAACGAGGTTACGCCTCTAGGAAAACGAGGTTTACATTAATTAGGTTCGCGAAAGCACGGAGGACCTCCCTCAAAGTACCGACACTGGCCTGGCTGAAAGATTGGCGAACTTGTAGTGTGTAATTAATCTCGGCTAGTCTTTCCTTTTAGGGTTTGAAGGAAGATTTGATAAAAAGCAGTGGGAGCCATCCTGGTTAGATAAGATAATAACCAATCTGATCTTGCAAGAGCATACGCTAGAGTTTTTTTCTTCTCTCTCTCTCCAGGGAGCGACCATTTCATGCCTTAATCAAGATAATAATATGGATGTATTGACCGAACCCGCATGTTATACTGTGCAGGGGAACGTTGGACCCGTTCTATCTTATAAATGTTATAAGACTGAACAGGAAACAGGAGAATATCTAGATTCTCACGCCGCCCAAACGGAGAACGTGCATGATGATGCACCTTCTTCGGGTGTGTTTGTTATTGAGAACTGTTTCTCAGTTCACCCTACGTCCTGGGTATTAGATACCGGATCAGGATCCCATATATGTAAGCAGTTACATGGGTTACGAAAAGGTAGAGAACTGGGAAAAGGTGATCATTCCGTTCAAGTAGGGAATGGGGCAAATGTTGCAGCCAAAGCAGTTGGCATATATCACCTGGTATTACCAAATGGTGATACACTAGTCCTGAATGAGTGCTATTATATACCGAACATGATGTGCAACATTATATCAGTTTCTTTATTAAGTAAAGAAGGATATAATTTTGTAGTAAAGGATAATGTTATGAACATATTCCTAGATCAAAAGTTGATTGCATCAGGCTCGCTACATAATGGCATATTCATTCTCAATCAAAATACAGTCTTCAATATACAAAACACACACAAGAGGAAAAGCTCAGAAATGAACGAATCCTTCTTGTGGCACTGTAGACTTGGCCATATCAATGAGACACGACTGGCTAAGTTGCATAAGAATGGATATTTGAATTCATTCGAATTATCATCTTATGACACTTGCCATTCATGTCTCAAAGGAAAAATGACCAAAACTCCGTTTACGGGACACGGAGAAAGAGTTACTGAACTCTTGGGACTGGTGCATAGTGATGTATGCGGTCCTATGTCTACACACGCCAGAAATGGTTCTTCCTACTTCATTACATTCACTGACGATCTCTCTAGATACGGGCATGTGTTCCTGTTGAAACACAAGTCTGAAGCTTTTGAGAAATTCAAAGAATATAAGCACGAGGTAGAGAACCAAACGGGCAAAAGTATTAAGATTCTTCGATCTGATCGAGAAGGTGAATACTTAAGCAGTGAATTCCTGGATTATCTAAAAGAGAATGGGATTCTCTCTCAGCTTACTCCTCCTTATACACCACAGCACAACGATGTATCGGAGCGAAGGAATCACACCCTATTAGATATGGTGCGTTCAATGATGAGCAATGCTGAGTTACCTGTTTCCTTTTCGGGGTATGCGCTTGAGACAGCCATATACCTATTGAATCTGGTTCCGTCTAAATCTGTACCTACCACACCATATGAGATATGGAGTGGGAAGAGACCATATTTTAAACGAATTAAGATATGGGGTTGTCCGGCCTATGTCAAAAAGCAAAATCCGGACAAACTCGAGGCACGATCAGTCCTTTGCAAGTTTGTGGGATATCCTAAGAATTCTCAAGGATATTTTTTCTACCAAGCTGAGGAACAAAGAGTGTTTGTTGCTCAACATGCCACCTTTTTGGAAAGGGAATTTCTTGCAAAAGAAATTAATGGCAAAGAGGTAGGGCTGGAAGAGATTCCAGCACCATAAACTGCAACTAATGATTTAGTAGAACCAGAGGATTCAGTGGTGCCCGACGTACCCCAGCCTCTCCGCCGATCTAGTAGGGTTTCTCGACCACCTGAGAGATACTATAGTTTTCTCATTGATGGTGGCAGTGAGGATTGCATCTTGGAGGATGATGACCCAACTAGCTTCGAGCAGGCCATCACGAGTGGGGACTCAGTGAAATGGCTGGATGCTATGCGGTCCGAGATGGAATCCATGTACACCAACAAAGTATGGACTTTGGAAGTTGCTCCTGAAGGGGTAAAACCCATTGGGAGCAAGTGGATCTTCAAGAAGAAACTTGGTGTAGATGGGAAAGTGGAGACTTTCAAAGCTAGACTTGTTGCAAAGGGTTTTCGTCAAAGACCAGGTATGGACTATGACGAAACCTTTTCTCCAGTGGCTATGCTTAAATCCATCCGGATCATGCTTGCCATCGCTGCATATCATGATTACGAAATCTGGCAAATGGATGTTAAGACCGCCTTTCTAAATGGTGATTTAGAAGAGTGCGTGTACATGACTCAGCCAGAGGGCTTCGTAGACAGTGGGAGCAGCGGCAAGGTGTGCAAGCTGCTTAAATCCATTTATGGATTAAAGCAAGCATCGCGGAGTTGGAACATCTGCTTTGACGTCGTTATCAAAGAGTTTGATTTCGTCAAAAACCCAGATGAACCTTGTATCTACAGGAAGGTAGCAGAGAGTAAGGTTGTCTTCCTCGTATTGTACGTGGACGACATACTCTTGATAGGAAATGATATTCCTATGCTGCAATCGGTCAAGCTCTTCTTATCACAAAGATTCTCGATGAAAGATCTTGGTGATGCCTCCTGCATATTGGGAATCAGGATCTATAGAGATAGATCCAAACGGATATTGGGATTGTCCCAATCCAGGTACATTGACACCATACTAAAGAGGTTTAGTATGGAAGAATCCAAGCGTGGGAACTTTCCCACGATCTCTGGAGTCACTCTCTCCAAAGAGATGTCTCCCAAGACTGATTTGGAGAGAGCTCGCATGCAAGGGATACCCTATGCTTCGGCTGTAGGCTCTATCATGTACGCGATGCTATGTACCAGACCCGATGTTGCATACTCACTAAGTATAGTGAGCAGGTATCAAGCTGATCCTGGAGAGAGTCACTGGACAGCTGTGAAGAGCATTCTCAAGTACTTACGAAGGACTAAAGAGATGCTCTTGGTGTATGGTAACGGAGAACTCCAAGTGGAGTCCTTTACCGATTCGAGCTTCCAGAGTGATAAGGACGACTCTAAGTCGCAGTCGGGCTTTGTCTTTACCCTTTATGGAGGGGCGGTTAGCTGGAAGAGTTCCAAGCAGGAAACCGTGGCAGACTCGATGATGGAGGCTGAATACATCGCTGCCAACGATGCTGCCAAAGAGGCTGTCTGGATCAAGAAGTTCATTACTGAACTTGGAGTGGTTCCATCCATTGAGCATCCAATACCTTTGTATTGCGATAACAATGGAGCGGTGGCTTTGGCCAAGGAACCTAGGTCCCATCAGCGATCCAGGCATATTCTGAGGCGGTATCACCTGATCCGGGAGATAGTTGATCGCCGGGAGATCGAGATCAGGAGGGTTGACACGAAGGACAACACGGCGGATCCACTCACGAAGGCCATTCCCCAGATACAGTTTGAGAGACTCTTCGGGATGCTAGGTATGCGATACTACAGCAGCTGACCCTAGTGCAAGTGGGAGATTGTTAGTTGTATGTATGCCCTAGAGGCCAGTATTGTACAGATGATGTATATTATATTGGATGCTTGGACATATATAGAGATGACTTTCTTGCTCGATATGATAGTATGCTATCTGGTTACTCTTTATCTTAATATGTACACTAGTCTCTTTAAACTGTCTTATAGTTACATGTTGGTAAAGCCCTTAGGATGTGTACTTGACTATCTGGACTATGATGCAGATCATACTAGTGGGGACATGGTAGTCTATAGGTACATCCTTCAAGGTCCCTAGTCGTGGGTGTATCGAGACGGGGCATCGATATACCAGTGTAGACTAGCGTATACGCTTCTCGACCCATGAGATGGGCGATGGATGATCCCATATCCATTGGTGTTTGACATCAGAGATGGTGTACGGGTGCTCAGTAGAGACTGGGTACACTGGACGGACTCGCCGAGAACTCCCAGATGGTATTATACCTCACGTCAGATGGCAGTTCTCAGGTGACACTTGTGCAGGTTAGTCTGTAGACCCGAGATCGTCATAGAGTCTTGTGTGATTCCCACTGTGCTTTGATATCCACCTTACCACGTCCATGAGGGCGTGCAAAACGGTGGTCTTTGGGTACAGTCCCGAGTCACATGGAGGCAATGAGCGATAGGAGGGGTTTCGTCTCTCCCGGTATTGGGGGTTGATGTTGCGCTGTGCTCGATTGGCCGTAACAGGGAAGTCCCTGGCCAGGGCTGATCAGAGATTTGCTGGTAAGTGTTACCAGTAGTTTCTCGACCCGTTATGAGCCTCACATCGGCACGACTTATCGGTTATTGGGGTCTGACGTTTACCACCCCTAGACTTGATATGCGACATATCAGACGAACAGACCGGACTGTACGGTAAGTGTTACTGGTTGGATTCACAGGAGTGTGAGCGGGCTTGCTCGTCGATCTTCTGATCGCTCAATACCCGGATGGCCGTTACGTTTAGCAGACCGCTTGCGGCTTGTGGGTGCTTGATATGATCATCATCTGCTACCGGCGTATTGACGAGTCTTTAGTGTCCTACACAGAGGTTTCCTGGCTCAAGCGAAACGAAATAGGAGCGCATATGAGATATGTGCGGGAACGAGAATAATGCATGTATGTGATACCGTATTTCATTCTCGCGATGAATGTATCGATTGGTTATATGCGATATAACCTAGATATCGAATCAAGGATTGATTCGATAAGCCGATACATAGGATACTAGTCGGTTATATGCGATATGACCGGATCGTTAAATCAAGTGTTGATTTAATGATTTAATGTATAATTATATATTTGATATATTGCTTTGTATTAACTAGTATTGGTTCATTTTAAAAGGATTTTCTCACTTGATGCACATTGTATATGTGATATAGTTTTTGTGCACTTGTTTGTATCATGTTTGATGATACTTGCTCACTTGGGTTTGTGTAAAGATTAAACCATGGTTATATGAATGGTTAGGGTTTTGATTATTTACTTAGTTATTTATTTATTTATTCATTTTGGATATTATTGAGAATAGTGGCTTATTTTGTTTCTATGTTGAAGCTTCTTGAAGCTTTGACAAAGTCCACCATTCTTATCTCATCCTTAACCCTAACCATTCCAACTAACCTTAGTTTAATCTCTGCACTTGACCATGGTTAGTATATGATAAGTATTCATATTAGTTTCATTTTTGAATAAGAAACTTATTATATTCTTTCTTCTTCTTCATCTTCTTCAAGAAAGAAAGCTTGATGCCATCAATGGCAACTTGAGTTTTAAAGTGAGAAATCCAATTCTAAAGTGAACCCACCTCCTATTTCTTCACCCTCTACCTCTTGCCAAGTTGTTTTGGGTGTTTTCTTCACAAGTTTCACAAATTTGTGAAGTCGGAGCTTGAACTTGTGATGCCTCAACATAGATCATCTTCGGCACGAAGCCGACGACCTAGTCCGCCCATTTCTCCGATCAAGACGACGATTGAGTCCGGGATTCGAGATAGACAGCGAGAGGACGCCTACGTGGAGCTAAGGAAGTGGAGAACTGGATCTACAAAGGTTGTAGCCTCTCTCCTTTAGTTAAGATGTTAACTAGTTTACTGTTTCGCCTAAATTTCTAGTCAACGATCCGTATTAGGGTTTCTCGGCACCCGTAAAATTTTAAATTGGCATGGTTGATGCCTTGTGAGACCTCTTGAGAGTGCCTAGGAACCCTACATCAACCCCCTCCCCATCGAGCAAGGCTGCATCGGGAATGTCAACAGGCTCTAGCTGCAACAAGCCCGTAGGGACCTCCCTCATCGCCGAGGACTCTGCACAATCCATACAAGAATAAGAATACATATATACGGGCATAAGAATCTTGAAAAACTGCAAAGAAGTATAAAAACATACCAATGCGCAGGGAAGCCCTCAATATGGCTTCTTCAAGCCGATGCTCCTTCTTAAGGAAACGTGCTCATCGGGGTTCGAGGGTGGACTCATGGCCGCCGGTCCATAAGGAGAGCGCGTCCGCAGCATCCTCCGAAGCGGCCTGCTTCAGCGCCCTTTCACCCCACTCCTCCAAGCGACCGATGAACCGCCGCCGGATCCATGAGGGGTCTTCATAGAAGATCACGGCAGGATAGGGCTTCCTCGGAACCCTTACGTTCTGAGACTCATCTTTAGAACGTCTTATGGCCTCAGCCAATTGTGCGGCCTCCTCGGCAGCCGAGCCCGGGAAAAGAAGACTAGCGTCTGACTCTTGCACGACCAACGACTCATCTGGAAGTATGGGCTCAGACTCCGTTAAAGAATCAAGTAAGTTGGTGGCCACCCTCCTTCGCCTCTTAGATCTAGAACCGGCCGCCGAGGACGATCGTTTCTTTCCCCGTGGAGCCTTGGTGCGGCGGCGGCCCACATCGCCTTCAGCACCCTCATCCCTATTACCCTCTCTTGGTGCCACCACCGAGGATGACACCGCCATTGTTGATGCTAAGGGGGACGAGGCTGCCTCGGGTGGTGGCGCTGTTACCGGAGCCCATCTACCTCGCGACCGAGTACCCAGGGGCATACCCGCCGTTGGAGTAAGATCTACCCCCGACTCCCCCGGAATGAGCGCAGCGCCAGTATCCCTCAGAGGAAAGCGGACCGGGGCGCATGGTCACAGTGTAGCTCCCGTGGACGGAACCTGAGCAGGGGCACCATGACCAAGAAGCACCCTTCTTTCCTCAAGAATAATTGGGTTGACTCGATGGAGATACCAACCCGTGAACGATCCCACGCATCGGGGCATGTACTCAGCTTCAGGGACCATGAAGTGGGAGCCGGTGTTCAACCTCACGAAATGATGAGAGGCATCGCGAACGGCATCAAGTGAAGGAACCAGCGCAACTATGAAAGCCTCGAAGGGAACGCCCTGGTCGTATCCAAGCTGTCAGGCGAAGCGATGCGCGTTGTACCGCATGAAAAGAGTTGCACTGTCCTGGCGAAATACCAAATAGCCTGGTCTAATTGCATACAAGTGTGCGGCCTCCCGGGGCCTCAAAGAAGGTACGTTGTCTTTTGACCGATCCCAGAGTTGTTGAACTGGACCTGAAGGAGAAGATAAGACCCGATCATTAAAAACCAGCCCGCCAGCAGTAGCGTAAGGAGAAATCAACGCCTGAATAACCCCGAATTGAGTCGGGTCAGCGGCAGAAGCATCCACCAATCGCATAATTCATGGGAAGGGGTAGGCGTCGTAAAATGCGGGTCTCTGATGCATAGCGAAAGCCCCCAACACGTGCATTTCGATCCAAGACGTGAAGTAATGAAGCGAAAAGTTTACTACATCCACGCCAGGAGTAGAGGTATTAGCTGCAGTACCCAACCCGTGATAAAGATGCGCCAACGCCGGGATGCCGATGGCCAACCGCGTCCCCTCAGCGATACAATGAGCCGGGTAGATAACCGAGGCTCTCATAAAGCGGCGATGCATGGGGATGACAAACCAACTGAGCCAGACACTGACAAACCCCATGAAGAACGTCTCCTCATCCATGCCGGCAGCTGTAATGGATTCAAAAGACATCGGCGACATAATGGGGATGTAATACTGTGGTAGATCCGATTCAGTGGTCGGCAGCTTCTTCGGACCAAACCCAAAGGGGTCCTTGATGTTTGCGAACTTCGGAGCCATCTTCGACAGGACGTCCTCGCGAAGGAAGCAGGCAATGAAGCTCTTAAAAGTAACGCCCTGCTCCTCAGACTCGGTGAACAATCGGTCGAAGATACCTAATGCCTTGATCAAGCTAGGATGCTTGTGGCGGACGACATTCTCAGCAGACAAGCCGTCAACCGGTGTAGGCTCGGGCTCAAAGACATACTCGTCAGGAGGTGGCAACTCCGCATACAGTGTACCCCTGATTGGCAATCTCGAGATTTCATAAAACTCTGCCAAAGAGATCGAAACCTCTCTGTCCCCTAGGAGAAAAGTGTTGGTGGGGAGATTTCATTGATTCAAGAATGCCTTAACCCACCAGACATGCGGGAACTGATAATGGAAGAGTGACGCATATATCTCCTTGTAGAGTCCGACCTTCTGCAGCCACGCACGATGGGTGGCAAGGATATAGCGAGCCTAGAGGAGGTAGCCCGTGGGGTGTCGAGGAGTGAGCCCTATCTTATAAATCTGTCCCCATGGGTGGGCCTTACCTTGACAAATACGTCGTCCCAGGATATCTATAGCAGGGATCGGATGGTTCGGGATACCGGTTGTCGAAGGCTCGAGTCGTCCCGTTGGAGTCCAATTCGGCATCTCCACAGCGAAAACCGTCCTCGGAGGGTCCATCGGCAAGAACGGGAAAGTAGGCTCCGTCGGCACTTCAAAGAGGAAACTCCGGCGACCCTGGATGATATGACTGTACTAAGTTCCCCATAAAAGTAAGCTGGTGCAGTTCGGGTCATGAGCCCGGATCATCGCCATCGCTTCCTCGTCGGATGGTGATTGAGGAAAAGCGGCCTCTGAGCGAGTGAAGGGAAAGCACGGAACAGAAGCCATTGCACCTGAAATAAAAAAAAACTGTCAAAAGCGAAGCCAGGAATATATATATATATGTATGTATGTATGTATGTATGTATGTATGAGCATAAATATATATATATATGAAGACAGTTGAAGAAAGCGACAGCAGAATATTTTTATGGGACCGTTGGCTACAAAACACATGGGCCCCACAGAATCAGGTTGACGGCTCGTTAATAATGAAGCCAAGCAATCATAATAAGACAAAGGGGATATCCTCATTAAACAGGCAGTGGGTTTCAAGTGGTCCTACACACGCCCCTAAAAGAGATCTACCTTGGACTCTACAACAAATCAAACAAGATCAAGGGAATTAAATTCCCACAGAAGACATCATTGCAAGCTTCTTCTGTATTGATTACAGAAGGACAACTTAGGGCAAGAAAACCCTAAGAAGCCTCCATGAGAAGAACTTAGTTCTTCGTAGGAATTAAATTCCTTTTGAAAACGGGAATCAAATCCCCAGAAACATTTTTTTTGGATGGAGTTAAACTCCAGGGATTTGAACTGTCACCATCATCTCCCTAAAGATCATATGAAACCTAAGAGATCTACTGTTCGAAGATTAAGTGGTTTTCTGTTTTTTGCTGATGAACTTGAAGAAAATGGGTGCGTGTTAGAAAGATGAAACCCTTGATCCAGAGAATGTTATGTATGGAAGTTCTTTGTTCGCTCGAGATGATTACCTGAGGAAAAGGAATCGGTCAACAGAGTTAAACTCTGAAAAGTGTTCAAGGCAGAGAACTAAGCTCTGGAAACGAGAATTAAATTCTCAAGAAAAAAGTTGCAAAGAAGAAGATAAGCAAAAGTGGAGGCGCTTCTGAAGTGACCCCTATATTTATAGGATGTGATGGAGACGCTTCATCTACCCTACTCCCAAGACAGATCCGACGACCACAAAAGTGACAGCGTTGCACTCACGTGCAGACATGTGAGAACAACGCTATGGGGGCATTTGTTCCCTGATTAAAAATCAGGAAAAGCTCCAGAAGAGGCATCACGTGTTCACACGTGACAAATGGTCACGTGTTGGCACGTGATGGTTAAGCAGTGACAAAGAGCAAGCATAGAGGAGAAGCCCATTCTAGGGGTCACGTGCTGACACGTGACCAGGGGTCACGTGGTCACACGTGACTGGCTTTAAAAGCCTTACTCTTTAACAGAACTAAATTCTGAGGATAAATCTTTCAAATCTTTCCAAAATGAAGAAGGATTACCTAAAACCGTTGGATTAAAAATCTAAGGGTGATCAAATATCACCAATTTATGGAAAAATCTTGAACTTGAAAAGATTTCCCCCCTAAACCTAACCGAGATAACAAAGAGATATCTTTGGATTTAAAATCCAATGGTGAATAAAATTCACCTAAAAATCTGAAGGCCCAGATTAATGATAAATATAAATCAAATCTCTCAATGAACAAATAAAATCTCTCAATGAGAGATTTACTTAGCAGATTGATTCTTTTCCTTCTCCTATAAATAGGGGCCAAGAAAGGAAGAGCAAGGATTTTTGGACTTTGGACCTTTTCTTTTGATATACAGAGAGAGAGAGAGAGATAGAGCTTTTGATTCTCTGCAAAAGGAAAACCTTAGGTAAGAAAAGAAAAGGGAGGTTTCAGAAGAGAATTTAATTCTCAAAAGAGTTTAACTCTTATATAAAGAAAAGAACTTAGTTCTTTCTCTGGTGGAGGATTTGCAAAGTGCACATCTCCCCATGAATTGAGATTTAATTCTCATTGGGTTGAGATCCTGCCATGCAGATCTAAAACACAGAGGAGGAACTGAATTTTGAGAATTTAATTCTCACAGAATTACAGGAATTTAGTTCCTTTGAGATAAAATTATGGTTCAACCCTATGTTATAGGAATTTAATTCCTTCAAAATGAACAGAACAAGGGTTTAACCCTAATTGAGAACATAATTCTCTCAAACTCACAGGAATTTAATTCCCCTAAAAAAGAAATTTGGGTTTAACCCTATTTAAGAATATAATTCTTCAGAAGAAAATAGGAATTTAATTCCTCTAAAGTTTATTGTTAGGGTTTGACCCTATGAAGAATTTAATTCTTAAAAGGTGAACAAATCTGTAAAACATACAAAGAACCAGAGTCACATGCTACCACGTGACCCCAGCAAAGATCCATAGAAAAGAACCTTGAGGCAATGCCTCACGTGCCCCACGTGACCCCTAAAGCACACAGAGAAAAGGCAGAGGAAACAGAAAAGAGCTCTAGGGCGCTCTCACGTGCTACCACGTGACCCCTTGGCTGAAGCTTTAACAGACAAACACCCAAATTCCCATCACGTGACAGCACGTGATACTTCAAAGTATTCAATACTTTTGACTGAATAAAACAAGAGGAATCAGGGCGCTCTCACGTGTCCACACGTGGCCCCTCTCTCCTTAGTGTTTAACACTAGTCTGGAGATTTTGTCCCCAGTGTTTAACACTGATTTGCTTAGTGTTTAACACTAATTTGAAAACTCTGCTCACAGTGTTCAACACTGATTATCTTTTAGTGTTTAACACTAACTTGTTAATCTTATTCCCAGTGTTCAACACTGTTGGTCTCTAGTGTTTAACACTAGTTTTAGCCCAATTGGCTAAGTTTCCATAGGCAAAGCCTCTCCTTCAATGAACCAACAGAGGGTCAATATGAAACATGATTGGACTTAGCCCAAGAAGGCCATAAGTCCTCAATTCAAACTTAACTGGGCCAATGGGCTCATAATATAATTAATTGGTCTTAGTTCCAAATTGGGCCAAAGATCATTTAATCTACCTTGGTTTAAGGGTACATCTCTTCACTCCTTTGATTTTTGGCGTTGTAATTCCTCAACGTCTTCAAAGAGGTGAAGGGTCCCGATGACCACACATTGATATGGACTGTGGGGTCCTTAAACTCACGGACTATGAGGTCCTTAACCTTGACCGTAATGTCTTAAAACTAACGTCGGACTGTGGGGTCCTTAAACCCTCGGACTATGACGTCCTTAACCTTGATTGGAATGTCCTAAAACTAACAACGGACTATGACGTCCTTAACCTTGACCGTGATGTCTTAAAACTAATGCCGGACTATGGAGTCCTTAAATCCATGGACTATGAGGTCCTTAACCTTGACCGCAATGTCTTAAAACTAACATTGGACCGCAATGTCCTTAAACTACATATTGACCACCATGTCCCTAAACTGGAACAATAGAGCCCTCAAATGCTCTTTTGTCGGATCTAAACGATCCCGTTAAGTCGATCTTAGTCTAAAAACTAGACTAATGTATCCTTAACAAACGTTTAAGACGATCTTAGTCTCAAGCGAGGCTAACGTATCCTTAAACCCAAAACTCCAAACCCAAATCTAAGATAATACGGATTTGGACTAGTCCACGACCTACGGGCGACGACATAACTCAGTCTCCGTATACAATCCACGGGCAACCAAACACAAATCAAACACACACGACACAAAGTGACCATCTGGAGAAGGAGAAAGTGGTTACCGCAATGCGGCAACGTAATTAACTGCAGGGGCTTGCGCCTGCAGGGAAGAGCATCCCCACAATCAAAAACCCCTCAAGCGAGGGGGAATCTGACGAAGTCTGCTACATCGGACGCATCGGTTTAAACCTTCGATACATGGTGCCATAAATCAACTTGGCATCTTCGGAGAGGTAGACGGATAGCACCAATTAGCATCTGCCCCGAATTTCAGGCAAGACGTCAGTCTTGGCCGTCTTTCGGAGGGGAACACCACTGTGCAAAGCAAAAGAGAACGTCTATAATGTCAGTTTTCAAAAACTTGGTTCCAACAACATCATATAGGTTTGTTTTCCTTGCATTAATCAGAATTAATGTAGTCCCATCAATTAATCCATATCACACCAGAAAAAGGAACGAAAATAAAATATACGTATATGCCATCCTCATTCGCCACGAGGCCCCGTCATTCACCGGTAGGTTACTTAACTAACGGCAGAGCGGGGGCTGGACTAGTGCGGGTGCAAAACATATACACCATCTACTAGTATATATATAAATATATATATAACATTCGTCCTAGGCATGATATAAGCAATATTACAGAATCTCAGCAAGCAAAACAGAATGGTGGATAATCTTGGAGCCTCGGGTTTCATTTGAGCCGCAAATGAGACCCGACGTTCCCTGTTATGTGGATAGCCCGTGAAATGAAAACCTGGACCCCTGCGAGCGTGGCAAGTTACCCGCCAATCCCAGAAGTGAGATAACCCTAATCAACAAAGTGAATGGGTCACCCAGCACTTCACAGAATCCGGTAACTTGAGCACCCCTCCATGGGTCATCCTATACCCGCTACGAGTGCGGCGAATAGCCCGCCAATTCTAGAATTAGGCCCTCTCCATCTCAACTCCATGAGATGCGGACCCGTTGCCCTCTAGAACCCGGCTATTCGAGCACTCCTTCGCGGGTAATCCTAGTACAGAAAATGAAAATATATGTACAAGGGTGATATCGATCTCAATCCGGTTATTCCCCAAAAAAATAATATACAAACTGGCAAATACGACAGTCCACATGTCGGACGCTCGCCTCGCAATATCAAATGTACAAATGAATCTCAGCTGTACTACTACCGTTGCACCGCAAGCTATCCACCACAACAATCCAACCACAACCTCAGCACAACACAGAATATCAACGTGAATGTCATGTTCGCAAACCTGTCTAAAATAACATATAGCAGTTAGACGGGTTATACCGCTCTAGTGACATTCACGGTCCCAGATAGTAATGTATGCACTGAAACTTATAAACAGTATTAAAATAGCGACTTCGAAATACTCCGTATTTCCCCAATACCAAAAATAACGAAATAAGTAATTTGGGCAAAAACAAACAATACTTAAAAGCCAATATTCAAGAATCCAGAACACCACCAAAAACTCAAAACCTAAGTCCCTAGAAAAACCGATGTCGCCGGGAAAAATACCGTTCTCGCCGGCCAAGTTATGGAATTTGGGTCTCGTTATTAAACTGTGTTTTATTTACAAAAAGAGTAGCCTTCTGTAATTTTTAAAAAAATTTTAGAAGACTAATTAAAAACGATAGAAACTTGAATATTTTCCGTATTGTTTCGGAGTTGTTTCAGTTTCGTTACTTAAACATCGTTTATACTGCTAGTTAGGGGTTTATGGGCTGACTCTGATACCATGTTGGGTTCTGCCAACGCCTTGTCCATCTACCATGGATGGTGCGGAACAAAAACTGGCGTTTAAAATACTTGGCGCTAGCTAAAACCCGACCAAAAGAAGAATCGAACCATAAACCCTAAACTAGCAAAACTAGAGGAGTTAGAATGGTTATACCGAATGATCCATGTTCTTCGGTCTTCTACCATCTTCATTAGCTTCGTGAGGCGTTATGGATCAAGTTTGGCCTCCGGTCTCCCTCCATCGAAGATGATCCACCTGAGAGTTTGTAGTTCGAGCTCCAACCTCTAAATCGAGATAACTTGGATACCTAGTATGCTAATTTAGATAGCCTAGATGATGTAGAGAATGATGAGACTTTTAGGGTTGAGGTAGAAGAAGAGAAGCTTGAAGGAGATGAGAGTGTAGTAGTGAGCATTTTTCATTCATGAAAAATGGCTAAGTCTTATGAATTATTGAAGCATCCCAATGAATCAAGCATGCCAAAATCACCAAAGCATGAGTCACCCCATGAGTCACCAAGTGAGCCATGCTACAATAAATGAAAAGCACACCTCATACCTCCACCTCATTTAACCATTTAACAAAAAATGGTTAAAACATAAATGAGGTGTCTTCTTCAAGAAGCACCCTTGTAATAAATTACAAGAATACCCCTCACCGTATATACATACTCGTATCCGTATATGAATACAAAGAGAACTCACGGTACAGACTGACCTAATCTGCGAGCAGCAACCAGTTGAGATCCTGGACCGTAAGGTGAAGACCTTACGGAATAAGGAAGTGAATTTGGTTCGAATGATGTGGAGAAAGGATTCTTCAGGAGAATCAACATTGGAACGAGAAGAAGATATGCATACACGATACCCTTACCAGGATGGATTTTGATTTTAATATGATAAAATCCATTTGGATGCACTATTGCACCATGGTTGATTCTTTAGTTGCCATGCCTTTCTACAAGTGTGTTGACTTGATAATTTTTCTTGATCTCCTCCATTTTTGAGCTTCATGCTTCATGCTCTCCTCAAGCTCCTCCTTCTTCTTCTTGCTTCCATTTTTGAGCAAGATCCTAGAGAGAAAAATATAGTGGAGTATTCCTACATCACCTTCCATCCAAACCTAGCGGCTTTGGATTGTCGGTTCGAGCCTCCTCCGCGTTCCCTCGGGTGGATCGTCTTCGGCAAGCGTGGTCAATGCTTAAGCGCGATCCCGGCGGCTACGAATTTGGAGGGGTCTTCCACAATTGGGTGGACACGCGACAAAGGTTGTATTTCTCAACCCCTTGCACTTCTAGATTAGCTAGTATAAGTTTATGGTTCGTATCTTGGGTTTTATCGGGAGTCCGGTGCTCACAAGAAATTTTTATTTTTAGCTTCCGCCTCGGCAGCGGCCTCGGCGGCGCGGGCACCGGATCCCAACACATAATTGGCCCTATCGAACCGGCATCATCCAAAGGACATCCGTTCATACTAGCAACAACTGACTACTTCTCTAAGTGGGCAGAAGCAGTACCGCTAAGGGAAACGAAGTCGGAGAATATCCTCCATTTCTTTAAGACCCATGTCATATACCGAATTGGAACTCCGCGACGGATAATCTCGGATAATGGGCCAGCTTATAGAAGTCATAAAATAAACCTCTTCGCACAGTAATATACAATAGATTAGAGATATTCTTCAGTCTATAATCTTCGGGCCAATGATCTAGCTAAAGCTTTCAACAAGACCTTGAAAAAGATAATAAAAAAGATTGTGTCCAGAAATAAAAAGGATTGGCACGAAAGGCTGCATGAAACTATCTGGGCGTACCGAACAACGTTCAAGACTGCCACGAATACAACACCATACGCATTGGTATTTTGTATGGAGGCAGTGCTCCCGTTAGAAATAGAACTCCCCTCTCTAAGAGTAGCGGTTCGATGCAAGCTGACAGATGAACAAAATGCTCATCATAGGCTTGAGGAGTTCGACACCCTCGACGAAACTCGCCTTATAGCATAACAAAATCTTGAGGCTCATAAGGCAAAGATGATACGGTCATACGAATAACTGATCAGGACGAGAACATTCTGCCAAGGTGAACTTGTGGTAGTCGTCAAAAGACTAATGATCTCTAATCGTGCAAAATGGGGGAAGTTTGAGCCAAACTATGAAGGCCCGTACATCATAGACAAAGTCTACTAAGGTGGAGCCTACCTGCTCATGGATATGCATGGCGAAAGACCCTTCCGGCCAATAAACGGTCGATTCCTAAAGAAATACTACGCTTGACGAGTCATGACTTAGCTCAATGATAGATGATGATGCTTGTATCCGCTCGCTATCTTCCCGAGTCAGAATCCTGAGAGTAGTATCCAAAAAGCAAACTCCCCTAAAACACGGGAATGATGGACCGAAATGTCCTTAAACTATCATTCGTCCCCAAAATGAGAATGTTAGACCGAAACGTTTTTAAATTAACAATGGACCGAAACGTCCTTAAACTAATATTCATCCCAAATATGGAAATATTGGACCGAGAAGTCCTTAAACTAAAATTTGTCCCCAAATAAGGGACAAATATGGGAATATTGGACCGAGAAGTCCTTAAACTAAAATTTGTCCCCAAATAAGGGAATGATGGACCGAAAAGTCCCCAAACAAATTATGGACCGTAACGTCCCTAAACTAGCATTTCGCCCCAAAATACGGCGATATGTTCTCTTGAGATCTACATTGCAATTGAATCCCCAATGATGAGGATTGCAACTCAAGTCCTACCGGCTACACAGCTATTTCAGCAATGAAGTCATTCTCAAGTCCCACCGGCAAACAGCTGGGTCACCTGCGATGAAATTACTTTCGAGAGTTTCACCATGCTAATAAATAAATAAATAAATAAAATTTGGTATGTTCACAAGCAAAATAGGCACGGATGAAAACCCGAAAGGGCGCCGTGATTAAAAACAGCAGGACCGCCAGCGAGCTAGTAAAAACCCGAGAGGGCGCAAACTCGTTAGAAAAAGATATGTCCACAAGCGAAATGGGTAGGGATGAAAACCCGAAAGGGCGCCGTGAGTAAAAATAGCTGGACTACCGACAAGCTTGTTAAAATCTGAAAGGGCGCAATCTCGTGAAAATAAAAAAAATATACACTTGCAGAGTCCTTTCGACCTTGCGAGGAGAAAATACCTGCGTGAGATCCTTGCGACTCACAAAAGAGCAACACACTTAAGAGTCCCCATGATTTCTAAGGAGAAAATACACTTACGAGATCCTCAGGACTCGTAAGGAGTATTCCCCCTATGAGACCCTCACGGCTCATAGGATTCAAAAGCCTTAGGATATATGGATCTAAACCTGTTCTTAAGCCGTCATATTCACTAAGCTGCCTTCCAGGCGGTCCAATATTGATCCTTGTATACAATACACGAGCACAAATAAATATTCTCCCACCAAGTTCCACCAATGGCGAGAAAATGTCCACATATGGTGAGCAACACTTGTAAGTCCTCTCGACTTACAAGGAGAAAATACTCTTGTAAGATCCTTATGACTTACAAGAGAAAACACACTTAGGAATTCCCACGACTCCTAAAGAGAAAATACACCCACGAGATCCTCTCGACTTGTAGGGAGAAATACCTTTATGAGACCCTTATGGCTCATAAAGTCAAAAATCTGTTAGTGTATATGCCCTAAGGGCCATTATTGTATCATACTAGTTTGTATATTACTTAATGGAAGCTTGGGATATTCACAGTTATATAACAGTCTTGTTAAACATGGTAGTATGCTACTTGGTTTTATCTATCTTAATATGTGAGTATACGTATTGATAGAGCCCTTAGGATCTTGCTTGACTACCAGCGTTGTGATGGCAGTCACATTAGTGGGGGCTGGGTAGTCTACAAGCACATCCTTTTCCAGGTCCCTAGTCGTAGGATTATCGAGACAGGGCATCGATACTCCGGAGTAGGCTAGTGTGTACGCTTCTCATCCCAGTTGGGGAGATGGTCTGTCCCACAGACATCAGTACGTCGTACTGGAGATACTATACAGGTGCTCGTTGGGTTACGGGTACACCGGACAGGAATTGCAGGGAACTGTTGGTTGGTATTATACCCGTCATTAGTTAACAGTTCCCAGGTGACATGAGTACAGCATAGTCCGCAGACTTGACACTGCTACTTTGCCTCGAGTGTGTCCCACTGTTCTCAGATTGCTACCCTACCACGGCTCAAAGGAGTCGTGCAAACAGGTAGCAGTTGGGTGCAGTCCCGAGCACTTGGAGGCAGTGGCGGTGAGACAGGATTCGTCTCTCCCGGTATTGGTAGTTGATATCGCGCTGTGTCAGAGAGCCATTACGCAAAGTCCCTGGCCAGGGCAACCGAGATTTACTGGTAAGTTCCAGTAGTTTCTCAAGGTGTAATTGGCTACGCTCCGACACGACTTATACCGCTATTAGGGGACTGACGCTTGCCACCCCCTAGGACCGATATGCGATAGTCTTAGACAAACAAACCGGACTGTACGGAGATTGTCACATCAAGCTCAGTAGGAGTTCGGATGGGTTTCCTCATCGGCCTTCTTATCGACATCTACCTGGGGACCGTTACGTACAACTAGTGCCGCTTGCGGTCTGTGGTTAATGTTGGATATATATGCCCTAGAGGCCTACATTGTATAGGATACTTGGGATATGTATGTACATGACAGTCTTGCTTGATATGATAGTACGCTATTTGGTTTGACTTTGTCTTAACGTATGATATATTTTACTTGGTATTTATATATATATGTTGATAAAGCCCATATGGTGTTTTGTCTGACTACCGGCGTTGTGATGGCAGTCATACTAGTGGGAGCTGGATAGTCAATAGGAACACCCTTAGATGTCCCTGGTCGCAGGAGTATCGAGATTGGGCATCGATACTCCGGAGTAGACTAGTGTATACATATCTAGACCCTGACGAGGGGCAATGGATTGGTCCCGCAACCATTGGTGGTGTTCACCTAAGATTGTATACAGATGCTCACTGGGTGTGAGTACACCGGACAGGACTCGCCGAGAACTGACTGGATGGTATTATACCTAACGTCAGATAGCAGTTCTCAGGTGACATGTGTGCAGATAGTCCATTGACTTAAAGTCATCATTTGTCTCGTGTGAGTTCCCACTGTGCTTTGATTATTACCCTACCACGGCTCAAAGGAGTCGTGCAAACAGGTTTCAGTTGGGCACAGTCCCGAGCCATGTGGAGGCAGTGAGTGACTGTTAGGGATTCGTCTCTCCCGGTATAGGGAGTTGATATCGCACTGTGGTCGGTTGGTCATTACCATAAGTCCCTGGCCAGGGCTGATTGAGAATTACTGATGGAATGATCAGTAGATTCTCGGGTGGTCTTGAACCATACCGACACGACTTGTACGGTTATTAGGGGTCTGACGTCCACCACCTCCCTAGACCATACATGCGATACTCTTAGACGAACAGACCGGACTGCGTGGATATTGTCACAGACAGGCTCAGTAGTATTTCAGATGGATTACCTCATCAGCTTTCTTATCGACAACTACCTGGGGACCGTTACGCACAGCTAGTGCCGCTTGCGGTCTGTGGTTAAACCCACTGCCAGCGTAGTAGTCGAGTCTTTAGAGTCCCACACAGAGATTTCCCAAACCCAGGCGAAAAGATATAGAAGTCGTATGGTTTTACGACAAAGGTTCGGACGCATACGTGTTTGAATGCACGTACGACATTCGGACAGTTTTTACTAGCCGGCTTTGGTTTAAGCCAGATTCTAGTATCAGGTTATTGGATTTATACAGTCTAAAGTTTTTCCGTGTTTTTACGGATGAGAGGGGCGTTCTCGTAATTTTCCGAGAAGCTTCTAGAAGGATGTGACATGGAGGGAGAGGTGGCATTTTCATTTAATGAATTAGTGACTCATGAGTGATTCATCATGTCATTAATGCATTATTAAATGCTTAATGACTCACATAATGAATCACCCACTTGCATTAATGAAACATGATGAATAATCTCTTATTATTCATTTCTTTTTAATTCATTATGTTTCATATATCTAGTGAGAAGCTTTTTCATTTTCATATTATTTATCATTATCATCTTCTCACTCTCTCTCTTCAAGTTCTCTCTCCTTCACCAAACCTAATCCTACCCTCATGAGTTGAGAACAAGGATTAGGAAAGACTAATTACTCCATAACCTATCTCTACATCACCTTAGCCACTCTATTTAGCAACTAGAGAAACTAAGTAACCTCAAGTTTAGAGGTTATAGCTTGGATTAGGGTTCTCGGGTGGATCGTCTATCACGGAAGAAAGCCGAAGAGGACGTGGAGATCCAAAGAGGCCATAGATAACATTAAGACGAAGGACTAGAACCGTTTGGTATAATCTCTTAACATAGTAGTTTAGAACTCTATTGCTTTTGTTAAAACTTGTTTAGCAAACGATTCATACGGTTAATCGATGTTTGATCATAGAACAAGATTGTTATTCATATTTCCGCCAACCCATAAGTATTGGGGTGTTGAATATCGACTTACAGTGGTATCAGAGCCTAGCTAAACAGTATTTAACACACTTGCAAATTTGTATGAATTTCGAACGGAAAAACAAACCGGAAAAACCCCGATATCATGTACTTTCTGTCGAATTTTAAATGAGGTCCAAAAATTTTTCAGGGACCTTCAGAATGACCTAAATGAATGTATTAGAACACCTAAGAAAATTGGGCTCATGAATCGGCCATAGCGCCGCGGAACCGCGGCCGATCCCACCGATCCGCCGCGATTCCGCCGTGCTTTGGACGATTCATCATCCCAACTTTCTTGTGTTGTTTTTCTGAGATATTTGGTGTTTTCTGGTAATTTTTATTTTTGCTCAGGTTTCAGATTTACAGAGAAGTATTGGAGCAAGATTAAATGTGCTTAATCGATCGAAATTATACAGTATTTGCTTGTTTGATTATATCTGTGAAATGTTTTATGTGTTCGTAAACCTCCCCTACCTGCTAGTATGTCGGTTGGCAGGGGGTTGCACATATCTGTGATGTTATATATAACTGTTTGTGTATATAAACTGTATTGGACTGTTGTGGTGTTTAGCCGGGATTTGTGATGGGTTTTTTATTAATTCATTTGATGTAAATGTAATAAGTTGTAATATTATTTTGCGGGGCACATTCAGGTTGCGGTTGTAGCCACCGTTGTATTATTTCTTTTTACTGTTTTTGCTCCTAGGATAGACCCAAGGTGGGGTGCACAAACTACCGGGTATTTTGAAGTGTTGGGGCAGACCGCTTCACTTCTGGTACTTGGCGGGTAGTTTGCCGTACCCGTAGGGGTCTGGGTTGGGAAAATGGCTATTCATCACAGCTGTGTAATCCGTCTTTCATTGCAGGCTCAAAAGAAATGCGGATTGCTTGCAAATCCAATATTGTTTATCTGTGATCTGGAATGCCTATTATTGCGTCTGACGAATGTACAATATCTATATATGATAGCTATTTAGACGTCGCTTATATTTTACACCCGCGCTAGCCCAGCCCCCGCTCTGTCGTTAGTTAAGTAACCTAACGGGTGATGACGGGACCCCGTGGCGAATGCGGATGGCATAAGAGGACGTTGTATTTTCGTTGTTATCTGTAATGATAGGTTAAAGATGGGACGCATTATTATTAATGCAAAGAAAATAAAACCTAAATAGAATCGTTGGAACAATTTCTAAAAACCACTCGGTTTTCTTGAAAAAGCAAATTTTAAATGCGGAGCTTAAACCACTCCTTTTAATAAAAGCTATCTTAGTTCCTTCGATCAAATCAAGTTCACTACGTTAACGGTTTTTGCCAAAAACCAGCCGTAACCCTCCGTCGTTTCAGATAGACAGCACATCGTATTCATGCTATGCTTATTGGCCTACGTCAAGGCATAGTGAATGGTAGCAGTGTATGTGCCTATTTGTTGCATAGATAGATGCATTAGTTTAATACAGACGTACACCTTGTTGGCCTACGTCAAGGGCTTGTACGATGTATTTAAATTGATCAGGACAACGACGGGTAGAACTTGACTTGCGTCTTATGACTTGTTGGCCTACGTCAAGGTCTATAAGAGCTTGGGGTAAAAATCACATCGGGAGTTTCAAACATAAAGGAAACTTGCAGATTTAGCTTACCTTCTGGAGTGTGGTGACTAGAGTGGCTTCCATCTAGGGCATCATGCAATGATAGTTGGATCCCGATCCCACTGATGAGTAGGATTACTCTCGGGAATTTCTCTCACTTAACAATCAATGCTATAAACCAAGTAGGTGCCTAGAAAGGTGTTAGAGGGGCTACGCCTCCAGGGAAAAGAGGTTCTTTAATTAAGGAACTTCGCGAAAGCGTTGGAAAACCTCCCTCGAAGTACCAACACCAGCCTGGCTGAAAGGTTAAGCAAGAATTGAAACGTGTGATTAAATCCTGACTAGTTCTTCTTTTAGGTTTTGAAGAAGGATTTGAGGAAACAGTGGGAGCCATCCTGTTTAGATAAAATAAATAACCAATCTAAACTTGCAAGAGCATATGCTGAGTGTTTTCTTTTCTCTCTCTGGCAGCTACCATGACTGGACTAAAACTATTACTTGAAAAGAATATACTGACCGGGCAGAACTATAAAGATTGGCTAAGGAACGTCAATATTGCGCTGACTTATGACAAAGTTGCATATGTTACCACCGCTGTTCCTCCCCTTATCCCAGGACCAGATTCCTCAGTTGCGGACAAGGAAGTTCGTAAAACCTGGGATCTAGACTGTGAGCGAGCTAAGTGTATCGTGCTGGCGTCCATGAATAATGAACTCCAGAAACAGCACGAGAGTATGGATATTATATCCATATTCCTCCATTGCAAGGAATTGTATGGTGAACACTCCCGTATCGCGAGGTACGAAACCTCAAGGAAACTCTTCCAGATGAGGTTAGCTCCACGATCGCCTATTGGAGAGCACGTCCTCAAAATGATCACCCTCATTGAGGAACTCGCAAACCTGGGATGTGTGCTAGAGAATGATTTGTATATCGACTTGATTTTGCAGTCCCTTCCCCACACCTTCTCTCAGTTCGTGCTGAACTTCAACATGCACGAAATGGAAGCGGATCTTCCAAAGCTTCTCAATATGTTGAGGGTAGCAGAGACCTCCTTGAAAAAGGAGAAGACCCCCGTTCTGTATGTTGGCCAATCATCTTCTTCTAAATCTAAAGCGAAAGCTAAAAGGAAGAAGAAAATGAAAGCCACCAAACCGAAGGGGGGGTCAAGAAGGTGCAGGGAACGAACAAGGCAGGAAGGGTAAAGGCAGAAAAGAACGAGTGCTTCTATTGTCACAAGCAAGGGCACTGGAAGAAGAACTGTTTGGCCTTTAAAGCCAAGGACATGAAGCAAGCTGTTGCTTCTGCTTCAGGTGTGTTCGTAATCGAAAATTGTCTTTCAGTAAACTCTACTTCATGGGTACTTGATACCGGTTCTAGTTCTCACATCTGTAATTCTTTGCAGGATCTGAGAAATAGTAGAGTACTGGGGGCAGGTGATATGACTCTCCGGATGGGCAATGGAATGCATGTAGATGCAGTTGCAATAGGGGAATATCACCTAGGGTTGAATAGTGGACACATTTTGGTATTGTATAGCTGTTTTTGTATTCCCAGTATGTTGTGTAATATTATATCAGTATCTTTGTTGTCTAATAAAGGATATAATTTTGTGCTTGAAAGAAATGTCATGAACATTCTCCTAAATCAAGAACTGATTGGGTTTGGCACACTGGAAAACGGCATATACATACTTAATCAACCTCAAATTTTCAATATTCAAAACACGCGTAAAAGAAAGGCTCCAGATTTGAATCAAGCCTTCCTATGGCATTGTAGACTTGGTCATATAAATGAAACAAGGTTGACTAAGTTACATAAAGATGGATATCTAGATCCGTTTGAATATTCATCATATGCAACTTGTCAATCATGTATCAAAGGAAAAATGACCAAATCTCCGTTCACCGGACACGGAGAAAGAGCCACTGAACTCTTGGGACTAGTACACAGTGATGTATGTGGTCCGATATCTATACATGCACGAAGTGGTCACTCCTACTTCATCACTTTTACTGATGACTTCTCTAGGTATGGGCATGTGTTCTTAATAAAGCATAAATCCGAGGCTTTTGAGAAGTTTAAGGAGTATAAAAATGAAGTAGAGAAACAAACTGGTAAAAGCATCAAGACACTTCGATCTGATCGAGGTGGAGAATACTTAAGTACCAGTTTCCTTGAATACTTAAAAGCGAATGGAATTCTCTCTCAGCTTACTCCACCTTATACACCTTAGCATAATGGTGTATCAGAAAGAAGGAATCGCACGCTATTAGATATGGTGCGTTCAATGATGAGTAGTGCTGAGTTGCCACTTTCCTTCTGGGGATTTGCTCTAGAATCAGCCGCATACCTATTGAATAGAGTTCCAACTAAGTCTGTACCTACCACTCCATATGAAATATGGTGTGGGAAGAGACCATATCTCAAGTATATCAAGATATGGGGGTGTCCGGTATATGTTAAAAAGCATAATCCGGACAAGCTCGAAGCACGATCGGTTTTATGCAAGTTTGTAGGATACCCCAAGCATTCAAGGGGGTACATGGTCTACCACACTGAAGAACAAAAGGTGTTTGTCGCTCGTCACATTGTCTTCTTAGAAAGCGAATTTCTTGCAAAAGAAATTAGTGGGAGCGCGGTAGAACTGGAAGAAATTCCAGAACCTCAAACTGCAACCGAAGACTTAGAAGAATCTCAGATTTCAATAGAACATGACGAACCAACGCCACTCCGCAGATCTAGTAGGCTTTCTCATCCTCCTGAAAGATACTATGGTTTTCTTCTTGATGGAGATCGAGAGGATTGCATCATCGATGATGATGGGCCTACTAGTTTTCAGCAGGCTATCACGAGTAGCGACTCAGTGAAGTGGCTGGATGCAATGAGATCCGAAATGGAATCCATGTACACCAATAAAGTATGGACTTTAGAAGTTGCTCCTCCTGGGGTAAAACCAGTTGGGTGCAAATGGATCTTCAAAAAGAAGATTGGTACATTTGGACAAGTGGAAACCTACAAAGCTAGACTAGTAGCAAAAGGTTTTCGTCAAAGACCAGGATTGGACTATGATGAAACTTTTTCACCAGTAGCTATGCTTAAATCCATTCGGATCATGCTTGCCATTGCTGCCTTCCATGACTATGAAATCTGGCAAATGGATGTAAAAACAGCTTTTCTAAATGGACATCTAGAAGAGAGTGTTTACATGGATCAACCAGAAGGTTTCTTAGACAGTGGGAGCAGCGGAAGAGTGTGCAAATTGCTTAAATCCATTTATGGGTTAAAGCAAGCATCGCGGAGTTGGAACATCTGCTTTGATGAAACAGTCAAGGAATTTGACTTTATCAAAAATGTAGATGAACCATGTATTTATAGGAAGATTGTAGAAGGAGCAGTAGTCTTCCTCGTTTTGTACGTCGACGACATACTACTGATAGGGAATGATATCCCTATACTATAATCAGTAAAGCTCTTCTTGTCACAGAAATTCTCTATGAAAGACTTGGGAGATGCATCATACACTCTGGGCATTAAGATCTATCGAGATAGATCTAATAGAATATTAGGACTTTCACAGTCCAGGTATATAGACACTATACTAAAGAGATTTAGTATGGAAGATTCCAAGCGCGGCAATATGCCCGCTTGTCACGGAATCACCCTCTCCAAAGAGATGTCTCCAAAGATTGATAAAGAGAGGGCTCGCATGGGAATTATACCCTACGCTTCGGCGGTAGGATCAATAATGTATGCGATGTTATGTACCAGACCGGATGTAGCTTACACACTTAGTGTGGTAAGCAGGTATCAGTCTGACCCAGGTGAGAAACATTGGAGAGCGGTGAAGAACATTCTCAAGTACCTGAGAAGGACTAAGGAGATGTTCTTGATTTACGGTAATAGGGACCTCCATGTAGAGGCTTTTACCGACTCCGGCTTCCAAAGTGATAAGGATGATTCTAAATCTATTTCGGGTTTTGTGTTTACCCTCAATGGAGGGGCGGTATGTTGGAAGAGTTCCAAACAAGATACCGTCGCAGACTCAACTATGGAGGCTGAGTATATAGCTGCTAGTGAAGCCGTAAAAGAGGCTGTCTGGATGAGGAAGTTCATTTCTGAACTTCAGGTGGTTTCGTCCATTGCCAATCCAATACCTTTGTATTGCGATAACAATGGCGCTGTAGCTTTAGCGAAGGAACCAAGGTCCCATCAGAAATCCAGGCATATCTTAAGGCGGTTTCACCTGATCAGGGAGATCGTGGATCGTCGGGAGATCGAGATACGGAGAGTGAACACAAAAGACAACACGGCAGATCCATTCACCAAGGCCATTCCTCAAGTACAGTTCGAGAGGCTTTTTGAGATGTTGGGCATGCGGTACGCAAGCAACTGGATCTGGTAGAGACAGTGGGTACTCATTGCGCCAATTATAGGCCTTAGTGCAAGTGGGAGATTGTTGGATATATATGCCCTAGAGGCCTACATTGTATAGGATGCTTGGGATATGTATGTACATGACAGTCTTGCTTGATATGATAGTACGCTATTTGGTTTGACTTTGTCTTAACGTATGATATATTTTACTTGGTATTTATATATATATATGTCGATAAAGCCCATAGGGTGTTTTGTCTGACTACCGGCGTTGTGATGGCAGTCATACTAGTGGGAGCTGGATAGTCAATAGGCACACCCTTAGATGTCCCTGGTCGCAGGAGTATCGAGATTGGGCATCGATACTCCGGAGTAGACTAGTGTATACATATCTAGACCCTGACGAGGGGCAATGGATTGGTCCCGCAACCATTGGTGGTGTTCACCTAAGATTGTATACAGATGCTCACTGGGTGTGAGTACACCGGACAGGACTCGCCGAGAACTGACTGGATGGTATTATACCTAACGTCAGATAGCAGTTCTCAGGTGACATGTGTGCAGATAGTCCGTTGACTTAAAGTCATCATTTGTCTCGTGTGAGTTCCCACTGTGCTTTGATTATTACCCTACCACGGCTCAAAGGAGTCGTGCAAACAGGTTTCAGTTGGGCACAGTCCCGAGCCATGTGGAGGCAGTGAGTGACTGTTAGGGATTCGTCTCTCCCAGTATAGGGAGTTGATATCGCACTGTGGTCGGTTGGTCATTACCATAAGTCCCTGGCCAGGGCTGATTGAGAATTACTGATGGAATGATCAGTAGATTCTCGGGTGGTCTTGAACCATACCGACACGACTTGTACGGTTATTAGGGGTCTGACGTCCACCACCTCCCTAGACCATACATGCGATACTCTTAGACGAACAGACCGGACTGCGCGGATATTGTCACAGACAGGCTCAGTAGGATTTCAGATGGATTACCTCATCAGCTTTCTTATCGACAACTACCTGGGGACCGTTACGCACAGCTAGTGCCGCTTGCGGTCTATGGTTAAACCCACTGCCAGCGTAGTAGTCGAGTCTTTAGAGTCCTACACAGAGATTTCCCAAACCCAGGCGAAAAGATATAGAAGTCGTATGGTTTTACGACAAAGGTTCGGACGCATACGTGTTTGAACGCACGTACGACATTCGGACAGTTTTTACTAGCCGGCTTTGGTTTAAGCCAGATTCTAGTATCAGGTTATTGGATTTATACAGTCTAAAGTTTTTCCGTGTTTTTACGGATGAGAGGGGCGTTCTCGTAATTTTCCGAGAAGCTTCTAGAAGGATGTGACATGGAGGGAGAGGTGGCATTTTCATTTAATGAATTAGTGACTCATTGTGAGTGATTCATCATGTCATTAATGCATTATTAAATGCTTAATGACTCACATAATGAATCACCCACTTGCATTAATGAAACATGATGAATAATCTCTTATTATTCATTTCTTTTTAATTCATTATGTTTCATATATCTAGTGAGAAGCTTTTTCATTTTCATATTATTTATCATTATCATCTTCTCACTCTCTCTCTTCAAGTTCTCTCTCCTTCACCAAACCTAATCCTACCCTCATGAGTTGAGAACAAGGATTAGGAAAGACTAATTACTCCATAACCTATCTCTACATCACCTTAGCCACTCTATTTAGCTACTAGAGAAACTAAGTAACCTCAAGTTTAGAGGTTATAGCTTGGATTAGGGTTCTCGGGTGGATCGTCTATCACGGAAGAAAGCCGAAGAGGACGTGGAGATCCAAAGAGGCCGTAGATAACATTAAGACGAAGGACTAGAACCGTTTGGTATAATCTCTTAACATAGTAGTTTAGAACTCTATTGCTTTTGTTAAAACTTGTTTATCAAACGATTCATACGGTTAATCGATGTTTGATCATAGAACAAGATTGTTATTCATATTTCCGCCTCCCCATAAGTATTGGGGTGTTGAACATCGAATTACAGTTAAACTCACTGCCAGCGTAGTAGTCGAGTCTTTAGAGTCCCACACAGAGAGTTTCCCTGCTCCAGGCGAAACGATATAGAGGTCGTATGGTTTTACGAAAAGGGTTCGGACGCATACGTGTGTTTACGCACGTACGACGTTCGGACAGTTTTTACTAGCCGGCTTTGGTTTAAACCAGATTCAAGTATCGGATTATTGGATTTATATAGTCTAAAGTTTTTCCGTGTTTTCACGGATAGAAGGGGCGTTCTCGTAATTTGGCGGGAAGCTTCTAGAAGGATGATGACTTGGGGGTGTAGGTGGCATAAGCATTAAATGATTTAGTGACTCATTTGTGTGATTCATCCATGTCATTAATGCATCATTAAATGGTTAATGACTTATGTAGTGAATCACTCATATGAATAAATGAAGCATGATGATTGAACATTTTATTTATTTATTTTGATAAATCATTATGCTTCATATATTCAAGAGAGATCATTATCTCATTCTTATTCTCATGCTCACCTTCTCTCTCCTCAAGCTCTCTCTCTTCAAACCCTAATCCTCTCCTCTCATGTGTTGAGATCAAGGATTAGATAGACTAATTAATCCATTACCTCACTCTATATCACCTAGGTGCCTTTGATTAGCAACTAAAGAAACCTAGTTACCTCAAGATTAGAGGTGAAGCTTGGAATAGAAGCTCTCGGGTGGATCATCTATTACGTAGAGGAGGCCGAGGAGGAGGTGGATAATGAAAAGACGAAGGACTAGATTCACTATATATAATCACTTCTCATAGTAGTTAACAACTCCTATGTATATATTAGTTATAGTTTAGCAAAGATTCTTCGATTAGTCGATGTTAACTCAAAGAACAAGATTGTTTTTCATATTTTCGCCTTCCCGCAACTCGTGGGGTGTTGTACATCGACTTACAGTGGTTTTAGAGCCTCGCTAAACAATAATTAACTCATTAGCAAAGTTGTAAGAATTTCGAACGCAAAACGAACCGGAAAAAACATCGAAATCACATAGTTTCCGTCGAATTTAAAATGAGGTCTAAAATTTTTTCAGGGGCCTCTAAAATTACAAGCAGGGAATTTTAAGGTTACTGGAGAAAAATGGGTTCATGAATCGGCCAAACAGCCGTGGAACCGCGGCCGATCCCAACGATCCGTTGTGGATCCACGGCCGAGTTGAAGCCGATTCAGCCCAGTTCTCCCCAGTAACTCTTCTGTGATGTTTTTGTCTTTTCTGGAATGTTTATTTTCTGCTCAAGTCTCAGGTGCACAAAGAAGTTTTGGAGTAGAATCTAATGTGTTTGCTCGATCGAAATTATACAATGTTTGCTAATTAGATTATATCTGTGAACTGTATAATGTGTTCGTAAACCTCCCCTAACTGCTAGTATGTCGGTTGGCAGGGGGTTGCATATTTCTGTAATGTTTTAACTGTTTGTGATTATGAACTTGATTGGATTGTTGTGATGATTAGCCGGGGTTTGAGATGGGTTATTATATTCATTCATTCGATGTAATTGTAATATGTTGTAATATTATTTTGCGGGGCACATCCAGGTTGCGGTTGTAACCACCGTTGTATTATTTCATTTTACTGTTTTTGCTCCTAGGATAGACCCAAGGTGGGGTGCACAAACTACCGGGTACTTTGAAGTGTTTAGTGGCCTACTCACATTGTTGAGGGAGACCGCATCACTTCGGGTACTTGGCGGGTAGTTTGCCGTACCCGTAGGGGTCTAGAGTGGGGTAATGGCTATTCATCACAACTGTGTAATCCGTCTTTCGTTGCAGGCTCAAAAGAAACGTGGATTGCTTGCATATCCAATAATGTTCATCTGTGATCTGGAATGCCTATTATTGCGTCTGACGAATGTACAATATCTATATATGATAGCTATTTAGACGTCAGTTATGTTTTACACCCGTGCTAGCCCAGCCCCCGCTCTATCGTTAGTTAAGTAACCTAACGGGTGATGACGGGACCCAGTGGCAAATGCGGATGGTATAAGAGGACGTTGTATTTTCGTTGTTTTCTACAATGATAGGTTAATGATGGGACGCATTATATTAATGCAAAGAAAATAAACCAAAGTTGAATCGTTGGAACAGTTTAAAAGAAACCACTCGGTTATTTTTAAAACAGAAGATATTTTTAATTGCGGAGCTTTAACCACTCCTTTTAAAAGCTATCAGGTTCCTTCGGTCATATCAAGTTCACTACGTTCACGGTTTTGCCAAAACCATTCGTAGCCCTCCGTCATTTCATTTGGGTATTCAGTAGTATTCAAGCTATGTATTTTGACCAACGCCAAGGCATAGTGTTTAGTAGCTGCTGGGTATTCATTTGTTGCATAGATAGATGAATTAGTTTGGGACAGTCGTATTATCATTTTGGCCAACGTTAAAGATATGTACGGATGGGTTCAAATTAACAAGATAATGATGGGTAGAACTTGACATGTGACTTATGACATTTTGACCAACGCCAAGGTCATAAGAGCATGGGGCAAAAATTTATATCGGGAATTTCTAAAGAAACTAAAATTTGCAAAGAGATGCATACCATTTGGAGTTTGATGAATGTTGGTAGGATTCCTTCAGCATTATCATACGATGATATTTGGATCCCAATCCTACTGTGAGTATATGCTACTCATCAGGAGATTCGTCACTTAACGATCAATGCTATAAACCAAGTAGGTGCCGAGAAAAGTGTCAGCGGGGCTACGCCCCCAGAGAAAAGAGGTTATTTAATTAAGGAACTTCGCGAAAGCGTTGGAAAACCTCCTTCGAAGTATCGACATTGGCCTCGCTGAACGGTTAAGCAAGTATTGTACGGTGAGAATAGTCCAGGCTAGTTCTTCCTTTTTGGTTTGAGGAGGGATTCGAAAAACAGTGGGAGCCATCCAGTTTAAATAAATTAAAAACCACTTTAAACTTGCAAGAGCATCATGCTAAAGTGTTCTCTCCCTCTCCTAATTGCAGCGACCCTAAAAATGACTGGACTTAAGTTACTATTAAAAAAAATATACTGACAGGGCCAAACTATAAAGATTGGCTGCGGAATGTAAAAATAGCTTTGACCTATGACAGATTGGGGTATGTCCTCACCACTAAGGCACCTGCAGTCCCAGGTCCCAAATCCAGTAATGCGGATAAGGAAATCCGCAAAACCTGGGAGTTAGATTGCGCGAAGGCTAAGTGCATCATGCTTGCCTCGATTAACAATGAACATCAGAGGAGGCACGAGGATATGGATCTTGATACCATATTTCTCCATACAAAGGAACTTTATGGAGAGCAATCTCGTATAGCAAGATACGAGACCTCAAAGAACTTGTTTCGAGCGAGGTTGGCCGTCGGATCATCGGTAGGAGAACATGTCCTAAAGATGATAGGCTATATTGAAGAGTTCGCAGACCTTGGGACGACTTTGGATAATGAGCTCTATACAAACTTGATTCTCCAGTCCCTTCCTTCCACCTACGCCCAGTTTATTCTGAATTTCAACATTCAAAGAAAAGAAGTTGAACTTCCAGAACTCCTTAACATGTTGAGGAGTGCAGAGGGCACCTTGCAGAAGGCAAGGGAAACACCCGCTATGTTTGTTAGTGGTGCTTCTTCTTCCAGGTCCAAGGTTAGGGCCAAAGGAAAGAAGAAGAAGGCCGCCACCAAACCTAGAGGAGGTGTTAGTAAGGTGGGAGCGAAGGGAAAGAAAAAGATTGCGGTGCCAGTAGTGGCCCAGGATGAGTGCTTCCATTGTCATAGGAAAGGGCACTGGAAGAAAGATTGCAATGCGTGGAACGCCAAGAACCAGGAACCGAAGCAGGCTGTGGTTTCGACTTCAGGTGTGTTTGTAATTGAGAATTTTCTGTCAATCAAGTCTACTTCCTGGGTATTGGATACCAGATCAGGATCTCATATACGCAATTCATTTCAGGCACTAAGAAACCGTAGAGTGCTGAAGGATGGTGATATGACCCTAAAGGTTGCTAACGGAGCTAGCGTGGGAGCTGTGTCCGTAGGGGATTATCACCTGGGATTGACAAGTGGACACATTTTGGTTTTACATAACTGTTTTTGTGTACCTAGCTTAACGTGTAATATCATATCAGTTTCCTTGTTATCAAATAAAGGTTATGATTTCACGTTTGTAAGTGATGTTGTTAACATCCACCTTAATCATAGTTTGATTGGGTCCGGTACACTGAATAACGGTATATATGTCTTAAACCAACTACAGATTTTCAATGTCCAAAACACACTAAAAAGAAAGTCTCCAGATTTAAATAAGGCTTTCTTATGGTATTGTATACTAGGTCACATCAATGAGACAAGGTTAACTAAGTTACATAGAGAAGGATATTTGGACTCGTTCGAATATCAAACTTATGCCACTTGTGAATCATGTCTCAAAGGAAAGATGACAAAGACTCCATTCACTGGATATGGAGTAAGAGCGAGCGAGCTCTTAGGACTCATACACAGCGATGTATGTGGTCCAATGTCTACACATGCAAGAAGTGGTTTTTCCTATTTCATTACTTTTACGGATGATTACTCTAGGTACGGATTCATTTATCTGATGAAACATAAATCCGAGGCTTTTGAGAAATTCCAAGAGTATAAGAATGAAGTAGAAAACCAAACAGGCAAAAGTATCAAGACACTAAGATCTGATCGAGGTGGTGAATACTTAAGTGCCGAGTTCCTAGATTACCTAAAAGAGAAAGGAATTCTCTCTCAGCTTACTCCTCCATACACTCCACAGCATAATGGTGTATCGGAGAGACGGAATCGAACCCTATTAGATATGGTATGTTCCATGATGAGTAATACTGAGTTACCACGATCTTTCTGGGGTTATGCGCTAGAATCAGCGGCATATCTTTTGAACATGGTTCCTATTAAGACTGTGCCTACTACGCCATATCAGATGTGGAGTGGGAAGAAACCCTATCTTCAGTATCTGAAGATATGGGGATGTCCAGCTTTTGTGAAAAAGCAGTATATGGACAAGCTCGAGGCACGATCAGTACAGTGTAAGTATTTGGGATATACAAAGAACTCCAAGGGGTATCTATTCTATTACGCGGAGGAACAAAAGGTTTTTGTTTCTCGTAATGCTCATTTTCTAGAATATCAGTTTTTAGAAAAGGAAATAAGTGGGAGCGAAATAGAACTGGAAGAAATTCCAGAACCACAAACTACTACTGAAAGTTTGTGTCACGACCCGAAAGTACGGAACGCGACCGGCACTTAGATTACGAAGCGTCTAGAGGCGCAACGTAACCTAAGTAAGCCGAAGCCCAAAAATCTAAACCACAAAGAGAAGAAGAAGTAAAGGAAAACATATAGAAAATCAAGTTTAAAAACAAGATCAAATTTTCTCAAAAATTTCGGCAGAGTCTCCTTTGTAAAAACTGGCCCCAAACGGGTATAAACAAGAATAATATAAATACAAACAATAAAAAGCATCCTCAAACGGGAGCTAGCTCTATGCCAAAAGGTGGAAACAACCACACCAATGCACAAAAGTATACAACGCCAAAGGGCGAGGCTCAAAACTCAAAAGAAAACAAAACCACCAGATATCATAATAATACAAGCGCGACTCTAAGGTCGAAATAAATAACTGGTCTAGTAACTATCAAGTAATACAAGTTTGGTTGATGGAGCTTTCTAGATACAAATGAAATAATAAAAGTACAACTGCGGTCCAGATACAAATAAACCAACCTACCGTGCAAATCACCCGGAATGAAAAGATGTGCCAGCAAACTGCCAAGGAACCCTATACATCAACCTGTAATAAAATTTGGCACAACGGGGGTGAGTTGCCAACTCGTGAGTAAAAGATATCTGCGAAAAGAAATCGAAATGCATGACGCTATCCTAGGTCATAATAATATAATAATATACTACTAGTCATCAAGTAAAGGCAGGATAATAAGCTACGTGTAAGTGCAAATGCTCCGTGCTCATGTCAGTGCCTCATATAGTACTAAGCCATGTGAATGAGTATGCATGCACCATGAATGTAAAATAACCAATCCTGAAATCTAGATATATCTGTATAATAAATCTTTAGCTTTTATCATAGTAAAATGTGTATAGAAATCTAAAATATCAACGATGAAATCCATGGAAATCCGTGTCAAGTATCGACACAAAACATGTAAATCTCAAGTCTCAATACCTCATAATCTCAATGTCTCATAGTTTTAATATCTCGGGCTCCGTCAGTCCGGATCGGCCCATATCATCAAATCTCATGACAACGGTCGGTATCCTCCGGATATCCGTCGCGCCAGACATCACCGGTAGGTAGCCTTCCCCTGCCAGGCTCATCGTCTACAACTCGATCTTCTTGCCCCGGGGTACCATACCGGGCTCACTATGTACCCGAGACGGTTCATCCACTGTTCGAATCGGGACTCGAAATCCAACAAAAAAAATATGAAATCTCATGGTGGACGACACATACATCACGAGAAAACCACATCTTATGTTTTAAAAAGAGAGGAGGAGAGAGAGAGAAGTTTTTATATATTCTTGCGGTTTTCCCCAAAAAATCCAGAAGTCTCATAGAAATCCAAAATCCCAAAATCATGAGTAAGTACATGATAAGTGTCGGCATATGCCCCATAATACTGCATGATTAAAATGCATGAAATGTCTAAGTAATAAATACCATGTCTATACTAACACCAGAGAGTAATCAGAATATTATATCGATCTAGCTGTTTGCTGATTCTATCAGTAAAAGATAATATGATCTAAAGTGTACGTGACATGGCAATTACCGATGATGATGTGTGTGAGCCGGCAAATAAGTGTGCGTGGAATATGCGCATCATTGGTAATGGTGCTGGTGTCCTAACAGGCAAAGTTTTATTCTGATTATAGAAACATATGTATGAACATGCACCATAATGATTACGGCCTGAATGTAAGACAGATGAGCAACAACCACTCATTTGATATACAAGTAAAACTACAACTATATGACTCGAGCCTAAACTAGTGTCCATCTAACCTCCTAAGGAACTAAACCTAAGAAACTAGTCAATAAGAACTAAGAGTCCACCTAAGGTCTGGATCCATATCTCTAATAGTCGGCGATCCAGCCTCAATAGCGTCACGTACGTAGTACGGCTTCCTCGAATCAAGAGTGCGGATCAATCATCACATCTATGCCTCGTACGGTAAAATCCATCGTACGGCATCCCAATATCGGGGTACGGGTCAAGTATCACCTACGTGTCTCATCATTCGTATAATATCATCATCAACAAATGTCAAGATCAAGATGCTATACTATAATCGCATACATCAATCATATATCATTGCCAGCATAAATATACATCGTTAATTTATCCTCATAAATATCATGTATATGTATCATATTATGATTAAGTCACACTTAAATCATATCGTAATCATGTCACACCTATATGATATCGTAATCAAGTTAGACATATATATCATATCAAAATCAAGTCACACCTATATGATGTCGTAATCAGGTCACACATATATCATATCAGAATTTCAGGCACAGGTTACGGTCTGGGTTCTATTTAGAGTCCCATATACTTCAATATCATCACCATCCTTTATTATTGTTCATGTTTACAAATCCATTATCTCATTTTCTAATGATCCGCTAATATCATAACACAACTGTATAGCCAAGAATCACGGCATCAGTCCAGTTATATTGTTTCATCCCCGTGTATCATATCACATCCTTGTATCACATATACGTATTGTGTATATATATATACCTACACCTAGTCCTATATATATATATATATACACACACACACAAATACACGTATACACCATGTCAAGTCTCAGTGTGTGCGTATGTGTGTATCTACATGAAACCTACGAATCTCTTCCAAGGTATTCATCCTCTGGTATGGTCTTTCTAAATCAGTCTAGTCCAACCTAGGGTCATTATTAGGGTCCTACTTATCAAGAATCTAAGGTCACGTCTGGCTTCCTAATGACAATAAGTACTATCCCTATTCTACGTTTGCGGGGGTGCTAAACGCCATCCATCTGACTTCCCCCCGTAGATATACATCTGCTCACCTGGTCCTTGTCTGCCGAAAATGATGTCGCCCTCCTCTTCTTCCTCGTCCGAAGTCCACGTGAGGGGTATCTATACGCAAACACATATAATATCATAAACTGAATCACAGACAAAGCCAAAACGACGCACGAAACGCGCATAGGTTAAAACCTATGTCCCGCTCATGCAAAAGAACCAAATATCGCTCGATATCGGCGTACAAACGCCGATTGATCGAGATAAACATCAACAAACAATTTGTAGTTTAAAAAACTCATTACTTATAATATAAAACATGATTTAATCCATCAAAACCCTAAAAATCAATCAAATCATCCGATTTCGAAAAACCCGAAAACGCCAAATTACCGTTTTACTTCGAAACTTGACATTTAAATGAAACTAATGGTCATAAAACTCATTAAATAGCATAACTAAACTATATAAACAATCATTATATTTTTAAACCCTAATTTATATTAGTTTGAAAATTCTAGTTTGCAAACTTGCCCGATTTCGATACTTTTAAGCAAAATTTCACAATATCACAACTAAACATGATTTTACATGAATTAACTTACTAAACTACAATTCATGATAATAATAACATAATGAAACCATAAATTAGATTTTAAATTTCATTTAATTAAGAATTTCCAAAATCTAGTTAGCAAAAATAGCAATTTTTATCACAATTTATCAATTATCAATAAAAACTAGTAACCAACTTGAGTTTTCATTCTACCAACAAGTTAATATCCTCTTTAAATCCACACTCTAGTGTTATAAACATTAATTGAAATTTTATCTCACCAATAAATATAATATACATAAATCTAGTTTGCAAAATTGTTTAAATTAAACAATTTTGGATCAACAATTTACAATATATCAACCATGCATGATTTTCCATTTCTAAAAGTGTTAAACTAGTTATTATAACTCTAATTAATTAATAAAAACCATAACTTGATTTTACAAACCCTAACTTGAATTTTAAAACTTGTAGATAGAATTTATTTATTAAATCTAATTATGCTAGAATGAAACATTAAATAACAATAAATCAAAAGAATGAGATTTATACCTCCACAACATGCAATCCAAACATGAAAATAAGCCTCCATAATGAATGCTTTCCATCTCCAAAATCCATGTAAAGATGAGCAAAGAATAGATGGTAGGAATTAATTTGGATTTTGTGGATTTTTATTTGGATTTTTGATGAATTTTGATGATTTTTAATACAAAAATGATGGGGGGAAAATATTGGGGCTGCCCATGGTGGTGAGGCCAGCCATGAGGTGAGGAAAAGAGAGGAGAGTGAGAAAAGGTGAAGAAAAGTGTAGAAGGTTTCACAAAAATATCATTCCATTAAGTCTTTTCATGATTTAATAAAAAAATTCTTTATTTTCCTAACTCTATTTAACCTAGAATGGTTTAGAACCATGGAAAATTTTGAAAATAAATTTTGCATGAAACACACTTGATTCTAATATGTAATGGTTCACTTTTGCTAATTAAACCCATTCAAATTTGTAATTTACACTAATTTAGTGTATAAATAAAGCTTATGTTAATATTTAAAATAATTAATTTAGGAAAAATATTTAATTAAACTAAAAATTTATAAGTGGCTAAATAAACACCATTTACTAATAATAACATATTTAAAATAGGTATTTTTAAATTTATAATGAAAAATAATTACGGTTTAATTTTACGAAAAATACGTTTTACTTTACCGAAAATTAGAAAATTCACTTAAATAATTTTGTTTATTTATTTATTTATTTATTTTAAAACGTTACAATCTTCCCCCTTTAAGAAATTCGGACCCCGAATTTTAAATTAAAACTCCCCCCAATTACTAAAACATTTAGCCAAAACACTCAAATCGTCGGGGCTCCAAAATCGTCAATACATAACTAAAATCAACTCTGTCAAGCATAACGCAATCATCGGAGTTATGAAGAAAATAAAATATCAAAACCCAATACGAAAAACAACATAATATATATCAAAACTATAACTTAGATATAGTACGCATCGTAGTAAAATCGGCTAAATATCTTAATAAGGAAACACGCAAAAAAAACCTTTTGAAAATCCCCGTGCGATGCACGTGTCACGGCACAAGTAGCAGACGTTTATTTTTATAAAAAAATAGCTATACATATTTATATCTTTTATTTAACATACACGTCCCTCCTGGTTACTAAATCAAATAGTAATGATTATAAAAACATACTGCTCAAACTGAAATCAATCCCAATCATATCATAAAAATTTCATGTGCGTCCGGTGCACACTGAAATCGAAACCAAATACAGATACCATGAATACACACAAAAAAAAACTAAGTACAACAGGTGTGCACCAAAAACATTTGTCAAGTGCAACGGGCGTGCACGACTCTAATATCAGGTGCATCTAATCTGCACAAAACTCTGATTTAGTGCATCTGGTATGCACAAAATCGCATCAAGTGCGCCAAGTGTGCGCAAGAATCTCAATCAGGTGCACATGGTGCACGAAAACATACACTGAATATCAAAATCGAAATCACAGTACGAAAATGCATGAAAACTAGGTCGAAGCATATGTCAAAATCATGTGTAACCATATGCACGAAATCAAATCAAAATCTCAAAATATATTAAAACCAAATTAAGTGCACTGGGTATGTACTAAACAATATCAATACAACTGATATATGAAATACAAATAGAATGTAATGAAGGTACACATAAGAAATACCAATCGTAGAACAAAGTCCTCAAAATACTAAAATCCAATCAACGAAAATATGAAATCCAAATCACCAAATCACAATCGTTAACACTATCGTCAATGTGCGCCTCTTTCCCCCTTTCCTCTGGTGTCGACTGCTTCGAACTTGTCTCTTCATAGGTGTGCTGACTGCGCTACCAACGGCAATACTCATATCTAGAGTCTCCCACGTAGTCGATCCCTTCACCTGATATCCGGACTACATTAAACTTTTCGATCGATCCATCAAAATCCCCTAATTCCCCGAGAGCTCAACACTCAAATACAGTTTAAAATTATCCGGTACATACCCCAGCATCGATGGTCCAGCCGTAGAAGGGCAAACCCAAGCCTCACTAATGGCACCGCGGAACTGCCGTAAACCCTAAGGTTCAAGGGCGTTCTCGTGGTCATTATGTCGAGTTAGGGTTTCATTCTTCTAGAAGGTCCATCGAAATACCTGCATGTTCTTCCGAATACTTTAAACTTGGGAAAATGGGTTTCTGACAATCGTTTGAATCCTTTAACTTCGTCTGGACGGAATGTGAATACCCTTCATCCGCACGCTAAGCAATGCTTCAATCCTCAAGAATAAACGATACCCTAATGGTTATCGCATTCGAGCCGCAGCTCCCTCTGCCAGTGTGTTCGTGGTAACAGAAACCACCCTCCGATATCGACGAAGATAGATCAAAGGAACGAATGAAATGCGGTGCAAACAAATGTACATCCTAAGGCTACTTAAGAAGAGTAGCGTATCGTAAGTATGCCGTGGATCATACCCACGGTACGTCACTCTACCTGAGTCGCCTACTCCATCAACCAAGGGTCACCCTAGACATATAAAAATGTTAAACCTAGTGCTCTGATACCAACTTTGTCACGACCCGAAAGTACGGAACGTGACCGGCACTTAGATTACGAAGCGTCTAGAGGCGCAACGTAACCTAAGTAAGCCGAAGCCCAGAAATCTAAACCATAGAGAGAAGAAGAAGTAAAGGAAAACATATAGAAAAACAAGTTTAAAAACAAGATCAAATTTTCTGAAAAATTTCGGCAGATTCTCCTTTGTAAAAATTGGCCCCAAACGGGTACAAACAAGAATAATATATATACAAACAATAAAAAGCATCCCCAAACGGGAGCTAGCTCTACCCCAAAAGGCGGAAACAACCACACCAATGCACAAAAGTATACAACGCCAAAGAGCGAGGCTCAAAACTCAAAAGAAAACAAAACCACCAGATATCATAATAATACAAGCGCGACTCTAAGGTCGAAATAAATAACTGGTCCAGTAACTATCAAGTAATACAAGTTTGGTTGATGGAGCTTTCTAGATACAAATGAAATAATAAAAGTACAACGGCGGTCCAGATACAAATGAACCAACCTACCGTGCAAATCACCCGGAATGAAAAGATGTGCCAGCAAACTGCCAAGGAACCCTGTACATCAACCAGTAATAAAATTTTGCACAACGGGGGTGAGTTACCAACTCGTGAGTAGAAGATATCTGCGAAAAGAAATCGAAATATACGATGCTATCCTAAATCATAATAATATAATAATATACTACTAGTCATCAAGTAAAGGCAGGATAATAAGCTACTTGTAAGTGCAAATGCTCCGTGCTCGTGTCAGTGCCTCATATAGTACTAAGCCATGTGAATGAGTATGCATGCACCATGAATGTAAAATAACCAATCCTGAAATCTAGATATATCTGTATAAGAAATCTTTAGCTTTTATCATAGTAAAATGTGTATAGAAATCTGAAATATCAACGATGAAATCCATGGAAATCCGTGTCAAGCATCGACACAAAACATGTAAATCTCAAGTCTCAATACCTCATAATCTCAATGTCTCATAGTCTCAATATCTCGGGCTCCGTCAGTCCGGATTGGCCCATATCATCAAATCTCACGACAACGGTCGGTATCCTCCGGATATTCGCCGCGCCAGACATCACCAGTAGGTAGCGTTCCCCTCCCAGGCTCATCGTCTACAACTCGATCTTCTTGCCCTGGGGTACCATGCCGGGCCCACCATGTACCCGAGACGGTTCATCCACTCCTCGAATCGGGTCTCGAAATCCAACAAAAAAACATGAAATCTCATGGTGGACGACACATACATCACGAGAAAACCGCATCTTATGTTTTAAAAAGAGAGGAGGAGAGAGAGAGAAGTTTTTATATATTCTTGCGGTTTTCCCCAAAAAATCCAGAAATCTCATAGAAATCCAAAATCCCAAAATCATGAGTAAGTGCATGATAAGTGTCGGCATATGCCCCATAATACTGCATGATAACATGAAAATGCGAATGCATGAAATGTCTAAGTAATAAATACCATGTCTATACTAACACCAGAGAGTAATCACAATATTATATCGATCTAGCTGTTTGCTGATTCTATCAATAAAAGATAATATGATCTAAAATGTACGTGACATGGCAATTACCGATGATGATGTGTGTGAGCCGGCAAATAAGTGTGCGTGGAATATGCGCATCATCGGTAATGGTGCTGGTGTCCTAACAGGCAAATTTTATTCTGATTATAGAAACATATGTATGAACATGCACCATAATGATTACGGCCTGAATGTAAGACAGATGTGCAACAACCACTCATTCGATATACAAGTACAACTACAACTATATGACTCGAGCCTAAACTAGTGTCCATCTAACCTCCTAAGGAACTAAACCTAAGAAACTAGTCAATAAGAACTAAGAGTCCACCTAAGGTCTGGATCCATATCTCTAATAGTCGGCGATCCAGCCTCAATAGCGTCACGTACGTAGTACGGCTTCCTCGAATCAAGAGTGCGGATCAAT
This sequence comes from Agapanthus africanus, assembly GCA_030015575.1. Lineage (NCBI taxonomy): Eukaryota > Viridiplantae > Streptophyta > Magnoliopsida > Asparagales > Amaryllidaceae > Agapanthus > Agapanthus africanus. The sequence goes on along the minus strand of CM057338.1, from coordinate 819,177,036 downwards.
CATCACATATACGGTAAAATCTATCGTACGGCATCCCAATATCGGGGTACGGGTCAAGTATCACCTACGTGTCTCATCATTCGTATAATATCATCATCAACATATGTCAAGATCAAGATGCTATACTATAATCGCATACATCAATCATATATCATTCCCAGCATAAATATACATCGTTAATTTATCCTCATAAATATCATGTATATGCATCATATTGTGATTAAGTCACACTTAAATCATATCGTAATCATGTCACACCTATATGATATCATAATCAAGTTACACATATATATCATATCAAAATCAAGTCACACCTATATGATGTCGTAATCAGGTCACACATATATCATATCAGAATTTCAGGCACATGTTATTAGTTATGTATATGCCCTAGAGGCCATTGTTGTACATATGATGTATATTATAATGGATGCTTGGATATATATAGAGAGGACTTTCTTGCTCGTCATGATAGTATGCTATTTGGTTTCACTTTATCTTAACATGTTGACTTGTATTGGTTTACTGTTTTTCTCTCACATGTTGATAAAGCCCTTAGGATCTGTACTCGACTACTGGGACTATGATGAGATCATACTAGTGGGGCCATGGTAGTCGATGAGTACATCCTATAACTGTTCCTAGTCGAGGATATATCGAGACAGAGCATCGATACACCAGAGTAGACTTGCGTATACGCATCTTGACCCATATGATGGGCGATGGATGATCCCATATCCATCAGTGTTTGACATCAGAGATGGTGTACGGGTGCTCAGTGGAGACTGGGTACACTGGACGGACTCGCCGAGAACTCCCAGATGGTGATATACCACACGTCAGATGGCAGTTCTCCGGTGACACTGGTACAGGGTAGTCTGTAGACCCGAGATCGTCATAGAGTCTTGTGTGATTCCTACTGTGCTTTGATTTCCACCTTACCACGTCCAAGAAGGCGTGCAAAATGGTGGATTTTGGGTACAGTCCCAAATCACATGGAGGCAATGAGCGATAGGAGGGGATTCGTCTCTCCCGGTATAGGGAGTTGATGTTGTGCTGTGTTCGATTGGCTATAACTGGAAGTCCCTGGCCAGGGCCGATATAGAGATTTACTGGTAAGTGTTACCAGTAGTTTCTCGACCCGTTATAACCCACACATCGACACGACTTATCGGTTTCTGGGGTCTGACGTATACCACCCCTAGACTTGATATGCGACATATCAGACGAACAGACCGGACTGTACGGGAGTGTTACTGATTGGATTCACAGGAGAACACACAGGCTAGCTTGTTGATCTTCTGATCGCTCAATACCTGGGTGGCTGTTACGTTTAGCTGACCGCTTGCAGCTTGTGGGTGTTTGATATGATCATCACCTGCTACCGGCGTATTGACGATTCTTTAGAGTCCTACACAGAGGTTTCTTGGCTCAGGCAAAATGGAGTCGAGGCACATATGTGATATGTGCAGGACCGAGGATAATGCGATATGAGATACCGTATTATATTCTCGTGATATTTAGATATGAACCGGGACATCAGATCAAGTGTTGATTCGATGAATCAGTACATGATATATTAGTCGGTTATATACGATATAGCCGGATTGTCGGATCAAGTGTTGATTCGATGATTTAATGTATAATAATATATATGATATATTGTATTACATTATCTAATATTAGCTCGCTTTATTATTTCATTTTCTCACTGGATGATACATTGATATATATGCGATATATGTTAATTGTATTATTTTCTTTTGTTGCAAATATATAATATATATGTGATATATATTATTGTGACATGATATGAATAATAATGAAACATGTTTAGTGTTGATTAAGCAAGATTAGGGTTTGATTAGGGTTAGCTTCTTCTTGCACCTTCTAGAAGCTTTTCCTTTTGTCTTGGTTAAGATATTATGGTTGATATTTATCCATGACTCATTTCAAACCTAACCAAACCCTAGCTCTAGTTTATTCTCTACAAGGGTTACCCTTGTCATAACTAAACTATGGTTACATTATTAATTCATATATACATTTCATTATTCATAACAAAAGGAATTATCTCATTATTTTTCTTCTTCTTCTCACTTGAGCTTTGAGAAAGCTTTCTTGATTTTCCTTTTGTGATGTTTTCATGTGAGATTATGATATAAAAAGATAGCATAAATACTACTCCATCATCCTCATCTAATCTAGCCCATTAGATTAGGGTGTTCACCTCTTGAGAGTGAGAGAGCTTGAGCTTTTGCAACTTCGACGTAGATCATCGGAGAAAAGGAATACTACAATCTAGCATGGATCGTTCGAGTCGTGGTGCCTCTCTTGAGTCCGGGAGATCGTGGATCGCGGCGAAGGGACTTCTACTTGGAGCTTATGAAGCAAAGGAGCGGACTACAAAGGTTGTAATCCCTCACACTTAGGTTTAAAGATGTTATCTTGCATGTTAAACCCTAATAATCTAGCAAAGATCCCGACTTTGGGTTGTTCGGCACGTCTAAATTTTTATCCAGGCATATTTGATGCCTTATGAACCTTCACAAGAGTGCCTAGGAACCCTACAGTGGTATCAGAGCCTAGCTAGAGCATTAGGCGATGTGTGTATGAAGTTAAAACTCCGATCGAACCCCGAAACGACGAACCGGACCCCTTTTTGTACAATTTTTAAAAACTGTGATTTTTCTGTATTAAAAATACCTTAAAAAATCAGGAGGGAATTCTAAGAATTACCATGAAATACGGGCCTACAATTCCACTATGTCGCCGCGGAACCGCGGCGGGAACCTGGTTCCCGCGGCGGTTCCGCGGCCGAACTTTGGGATTGTGACATGTGGCTTCATGGTAATATCTGTAGGTGCTTGTTGATGCTTCTGGGTATTTTTAAAGTGACTCAAGTGTTGAGTAATCTGGGGTTTATTTTGTAATCATAGATTCGATCGAAAAATTTAAATTCGTTTTTATTTCCGGATATTTAGAAACTGTTAAAATGTTTGAACGGATATCATTAACTCACTTTTTCCCGGCACATAAAACTTTCAAGTGTTGAATTTTTATCGGGTTTAAATCTTTCGGAAAATTGTACAAGTTAAGCGGTGGACCCTCTAGAAGACAACAAACCTTAACTCGATTATGTGACCGTCTTGAACTGCCTCTAAACCTTAGGGTTTGGGGCAGTACGTCGTGCCACATATGAGGCGTTGGCTTGACCCTTCTACGGCTGGATCATCGGTACTGTGACACATTCTGGGATTATTTGAACTCCGCTCAAGTGTTGAGCTATTTAGGAAATCTTGGGTATTTGATTATTCGATCGGAAATTTTAATACTATCTATTTATCTGGAATGTGATACAATATGTGGAATTCATTAAGTTAGGCATGAAATGCGAAGTATGTGATATTTCGGATTTACGATGTCTAAAGTGATTGTGGATTCCAAATGTTGTAGTTTTACACTTTCTTTTCTGTGACTGTAAGTGTAATATGTGATATCGCCGGTTTCGTTGCTAAATGTCAACGACAATTGGGATGCGCATATTTACTTACGTTGATGATATGTGATATTATATGTTGCTGTGATATATTATATTGGATCGTCGCGTTCTGAATAGCCGGGGGTTTTATGTGAGATGAGGGTTTTTATTTTCATTCATGTAAAATTCATTTGTATGTAATATTCTTTTATTGGGGCACTTCCAGGTTGAGGTTGATGTTACCAGTGTATATTATTTACTTTTCCGCATTAGGTAGACCCAAGGAGGGGAGCACAAGTAACCGGGTTCTAGGGTCCAGTGGTAGGCCATCTCGAAGAGTCGAGACCGGGTCTCCTAACCCTAGAATAGGCAGTGTTACTTGCCGCTCTCGTAGGGGTCTAGGGATGTGGGTTTGGCTAGTCATCGCGACTGTGGAATCCGTGTTTTATACAGGCTCGTATTGAAAACACGGACGTCCTAGTATATCCAATATTTCATATATGTTCTTCTGCTGCAATGTTCTGTGATGAGATCATATTACTGCCTGAGACGAATGCTTATACTATATATATATGCTGATATATAAATATTACTGCTTTCGTTTCTTCTGTGATGCTTAGGAAGCATAAGCTGATGGGATTTTTATTAATAAGATTAATAAAAAGAAAAGAAACCTAAAAGATGTTGTAGAATCAAAACTTTATAAAAAGGGTAGCTACAGTTTTTCTTTGCACAGCGGTATATATGATATACCCTGCACCTTATTCGATGGGGAAAGAGCCGAGATCCCTTCACCGGGAGTGACCTCTTTAGCGAAACTGGCAAATGCTACAAACTCGCGGTTTAGTTTTTGACAGCTTATATAGTTTTTGCTTTGCACAGCGGTATATATGATATATCCTGCACCTTATTCGATGGGGAAAGAGCCGAGATCCCTTCACCGGGAGTGACCTCTTTAGCGAAACTAGAAGCCTAAAAAACACCCCATTTCAAAATTTCACATGATTCTACGACGATATCAAGTTCATTACGCTCAAGGTTTTCTGAAAAACCTGCATAGCCCTCCGACATTTCAGATAGGTAATACTTAGTATTCGTGCTGCGTTTGTTGGTTTTCGTCAAGGCATAGTGTGCGGTAGCTAACTATTACTTATCTGCTACATATGATGAGATTGGGTTAGGGTAGTCATACGGCTTTGTTGGCTTTCGTCAAGGGACGTACGGCTGGGTTTAATTCAATCAAGAAATGTTCGGGTTGAACTTGACTAGCGGACTATGGTTTGTTGGCATTCGTCAAGGTCATAGCACGTTAGGGGTAAAAGCATTATCGAGAATTTCAAGTGTTGAAATTTGCAATGAGATTACATACCTCCTATGAGATAGTTGGATCCCGATACCCACTGCGAGTAAGTGTTACTCCTGAGAGAGTTTTACACAGGACAATTAGCCGATCAAGTAGTTGTCTAGAAAAGTGTTAACGAGGTTACGCCTCTGGGAAAACGAGGTTTACTCTAATTAGGTCCGTGCGAAAGCACGGGGAACCTCCTTCAAAGTACCGATACTGATCTGGCTGAAAGATTGACGAAATTGTAGGGTGTAATTAATCCCGGCCAATCTTACCTTTTAGGGTTTGAAGGTAGATTTGATAAAAACAGTAGGAGACATCCTGATTAGATAAGATAATAACTAATCTAATCTTGCAAGAGCATACGCTAAAGTGTTTTCTTCTCTCTCTCTCCAGGTAGCGACCATGTCAGACCATAATCAAGATAATAATATGGATGTATTGACTGAACCCGATTATTGTACTGAGCAAGGGAACGTTGGACCCGTTCTTTCTTATAAGAGTTATAAGACTGAACAGGAAACAGGAGAACATCTGGATTCTCACGCCGCCCAAAAGAACTTGCATGTTGATGCATCTTCTTCGGGTGTGTTAGTTATTGAGGACTGTTTCTCAGTTCACCCTACGTCCTGGGTATTAGATACCGGATCAGGATCCCATATATGTAAATTGTTACATGGGCTACGGAAAGGTATAGAACTGGGAAGAGGTGATCATTCCGTTCAAGTAGGGAATGGTGCAAGTATTGCAGCCAAAGCAGTTGGCGAATATCACCTAGTATTACTAAGTCGTAATACACTGATTCTGAATGAGTGTTATTATATACCGAACATGATGTGCAACATTATATCAGTTTCTTTATTAAGTAAAGAAGGATATAATTTTATAGTACAGGATAATGTTATGAACATCTTCCTAAATCAAAAGTTGATTGCATCAGGCTCGTTACATAATGGCATATTCATTCTCAATCAAAATACAGTCCTCAATATACAAAACACTCACAAGAGGAAAAATTCAGAAATGAATGAATCCTTCTTGTGGCATTGTAGACTTGGTCATATCAATGCGACACGACTAGCTAAGTTACATAAGGATGGATATTTAAAACCGTTCGAATTATCATCTTATGATACTTGCCATTCATGTCTCAAAGGAAAAATGACCAAAGCTCCGTTTAGTGGACACGGAGAAAGAGTTACAGAACTCTTAGGACTGGTACATAGTGATGTATACGGTCCCATGTCTACGCATGCCAGGAACGGTTCTTCCTACTTCATTACATTCACTGACGATCTCACTAGATACGGACATGTGTTCCTAATGAAACACAAGTCTGAAGCTTTTGAGAAATTTAGAGAATATAAGCACGAAGTAAGAACCAAACGGGCAAAAGTATTAAGATCCTTCGATCTGATCGAGGAGGAGAATACTTAAGCAATGATTTTCTGGATTATCTAAAAGAGAATGGGATTCTCTCTCAGCTTACTCCTCCTTATACACCACAGCACAACGGTGCATCGGAACGCAGGAATCGCACCCTATTAGATATGGTGCGCTCTATGATGAGCGAGGCTAAGTTGCCTATTTTCTTCTAGGGGTATGCGCTTGAGACAGCCATATACCTATTGAATATGGTTCCTACCAAATCAGTGCCTACCACTCCATATGAGATATGGAAAGGGAAGAGACCATCTCTTAAGTATGTTAAGATATGGGGTTGTCCGGCCTATTTCAAAAGGCTAAATCCGGACAAACTCGAGGTAAGGTCTGTCCTATGTAAGTTTGTAGGATATCCCAAAAACTCACAATGGTATATCTTCTACCACACTGAGGAACAAAAGGTATTTGTTTCTCGACATGCCACCTTTTTAGAAAAGGAATTTCTTGAAAAAGAAATTTGTGGCGAGGAGGTAGAACTGGAAGAGGTTCCAGCGACACAAACTATAACAGATGACTTGGTAGAACCAGAGGATTCAGTAGTACCCGACGAACCCTAGCCTCTCCGCCGATCTAGCAGGGTTTCTCATCCACCTGAGAGATACTACGGTTTTCTCATTGATGGTGGAAGCGAGGATTGCATCATGGAAGATGATGACCCGACTAATTTCGAGCAGGCCATCACGAGTGGTGACTCTGTGAAATGGCTGGATGCAATGCGATCTGAGATGGAATCCATGTACACTAACAAAGTATGGACTTTGGAAAATGCTCCTGAAGGGGTAAAACCAATTGGGAGAAAGTGGATCTTTAAAAGGAAATTTGGTGTAGATGGAAAAGTTGAGACTTTCAAAGCTAGACTTGTAGCAAAGGGTTTTCGTCAATGACCAGGTGTGGATTATGACAAAACCTTTTCTCCAGTGGCTATGCTTAAGTCCATCCGGATCTTACTTACCATTGCTGCATACCATGACTACGAAATCTGGCAAATGGATGTTAAGACCGCCTTTCTAAACGGTGATTTAGAAGAGTGCGTGTACATGACTCAGCCAGAGGGCTTCGTAGATAGTGGGAGCAGCGGAAAAGTGTGCAAGCTGCTTAAATCCATTTATGGGTTGAAGCAAGTATCGCGGAGTTGGAACATCTGTTTTGATGTTGTAGTCAAAGAGTTTGACTTCATAAAAAATATAGATGAACCTTGTATCTATAAGAAGGTAGCAGAGGGTAAGGTTGTCTTCCTCGTATTGTACGTGGATGATATACTCTTGATAGGAAATGATATTCCTATGCTGCAATCAGTCAAGCTCTTCTTATCACAGAGATTCTCAATGAAAGATCTAGGTGATGCCTCTTGCATATTGGGAATCATGATCTATTGAGATAGATCTAAACGGATACTGGGATTGTCCCAATCTAGGTACATTGACACCATACTAAAGAGGTTTAGTATGGAAGAATCCAAATGTGGGAACCAACCCACGATCTCTGGACTCACTCTCTCCAAAGGGATGTCTCCCAAGACTGATTCGGAGAGAGCTCGCATGCAAGGGATACCCTATGCTTCGGCAGTAGGCTCTATCATGTATGCGATGCTATGTACCAGACCCGATGTAGCATACTCACTAAGTGTAGTGAGTCGGTATCAAGCAGATCCTGGAGAGAGTCACTGGACAGCTGTGAAGAACATTCTCAAGTACTTACGAAGGACTAAGGAGATGTTCTTGGTGTATGGTAACGGAGAACTCCAGGTGGAGTCCTTTACCGATTCCAGCTTCCAAAGTGATAAGGACGACTCTAAGTCGCACTCGGGTTTTATCTTTACCCTCAATGGAGGGGCGGTATGTTGGAAGAGTTCTAAACAGGATACCGTTGCAGACTCGACGATGGAGGCTGAATACATCGCTGCCAACGATGCTGCCAAAGAGGCTGTCTGGATAAAGAAGTTCATTAGTGAACTTGGAGTGGTTCCATCCATTGAGCATCCAATACCTCTGTATTGCGATAATAATGGAGCTGTGGCTTTGGCCAAGGAACCCAGGTCCCATCAGAAGTCCAGACACATTCTGAGGTGGTATCACCTGATCAGGGAGATAGTTGATCGCCGGGAGATCGAGGTCAGGAGAGTAAATACTGTAAGTCGATGTGCAACACCCCACGACTTGCGGGAAGGCGGAAATATGAAAAACGATCTTGTTCTCTGCTTAAACATCGACTAACCGCATGAATCGAAGCTAAACGATAACTAACATCAAACATAGAAGTTCTAAACAACTATGTAAAGTGATTATACCTCAAGAACCATGTCCTTCAGGTCTTCATCGCTGTCCTCCACTCCTCGTAGGCTCCTTGGAACATCGGCACCTCAATGACCTCCTCGAATCAAAGACGATCCACCCGAAAGTTCCTACGCCAAGCTTAATCTCAAACTTGAGATAACTAGTTTGCTCAAATCGCTAATCTAAGGTAACTAGGTGATATAGAGTGAGGTTATGGATGTATTAGTCTAGCTAACCCTTGTACTCAACACATGAGAGGGGAGGATTAGGGTTTGAAGAGAGAGAGCTTGAGGAGAGAGAAGATGAACATGATAATGATATGAGAAAATGAGTTATCATAATATATATCAAGCATTATTGTTTTTCAAGAAAAGAAAAGAAAATCATTTACAACCATGCTTGATAAATATCTTATGGTGATTCATCTCCATGAGTCATTAAGAAATTATGAAGTATTAATGACATGGATGAATCATCCATATGACTCACTAATCTCATTCAATGTATATGCCACCTAAACCTCCTTAGTCACCATCTTCTAGAAGCTTCTCGCGCAATTACGAGAACGCCCCTCCTATCCGTGAAAACACGGAAAAACATTAGACTGTATAAATCCAATAACAGGATACTAGTAACTGGCTTAAACCAAAGCCGACTAGTAAAAACTGTCCGGATGTCGTACGTGCGTAAACACACGTATGCGTCCGAACCTTTGTCGTAAAACCATACGACCTCTATATCGTTTCGCCTGGAGTAGGGAAACTCTCTGTGTAGGACTCTAAAGACTCGACACTACGCTGGCAGTGGGTTTAACCACAGACCGCAAGCGGCACTAGCTGTACGTAACGGTCCCCAGGTAGATGTCGATAAGAAGGCCGATGAGGAAAATCATCCGAACACCCACTGAGGCTGATGTGCCAATCTCCATACAGTCCTGTCTGTTCGTCTAAGACTATCGCATATCAAGCCTAGGGGGCGGCAAGCGTCAGTCCCCTAATATCTGTATAAGTCGTGTCGGAGCGAAGCTCATTACACCCTGACAAGCTACTGGAACCTACCAGTATATCTCGCTTGCCCTGGCCAGGGACTTTGCATATTGGCTCTCTGACACAGCGCGATATCATCTCCCAATACCGGGAGAGACGAATCCTATCAAATCGCCACTGCCTCTAAGTGCTCGGGACTGCACCCAACTGCTACCTGTTTGCACGACTCCTTTGAGCCATGGTAGGGTAGCAATCTAAGAACAGTGGGACACACTCGAGGCGAAGTAGCAGTGTTAAGTCTGCGGACTATGCTGTACTCATGTCCTGGGGACTGATAACTGACGATGGGTATAATACCAACCAATCAGTTCCTCGGCGAGTCCTTTTCGGTGTACCCGTAACCTAACGAGCACCTGTATACTATCTCCAGTACGACGTACTGATGGCTGTGGGACAGACCATTTCCCCAACTGGGATGAGAAGCGTATACACTTAGTCTACTCCGAAATATCGATGCCCTATCTCGATAATCAAACGACCAGGGACCTGTATAGGATGTTGCTTACAGACTACCCAGCCCCCACTAGTGTGACTGCCATCACGACGCTGGTAATCAAGCAAAGATCCTATGGGCTCTACTAATATGTATAAGTGATACGTTACAAGAAACATATGCACATATTAAAGTAGACTCAATACCAAGTAGCATACTACCATGTTTAGCAAGACTGTTATATACAACTGTGAATATCCCAAGCTTCCATTAAGTAATATACATGCTAGTATGATACAATAATGGCCCCTAGGGCATATACACTAACAGATACGAAGGACAACACTGCGGATCCACTCACGAAGGCCGTTCTCTAGATACAGTTTGAGAGATTATTCGGGATGCTAGGTATGAGATATTACAGCAGCTGGCCTTAGTGCAAGTGGGAGACTGTTAGTTATGTATATGCCCTAGAGGCCATTGTTGTACATATGATGTATATTATAATGGATGCTTGGATATATATAGAGAGGACTTTCTTGCTCGTCATGATAGTATGCTATTTGGTTTCACTTTATCTTAACATGTTGACTTGTATTGGTTTACTGTTTTTCTCTCACATGTTAATAAAACCCTTAGGATCTGTACTCGACTACTGGGACTATGATGAGATCATACTAGTGGGACCATGGTAGTCGATGAGTACATCCTATAACTGTTCCTAGTCGAGGGTATATCGAGACAGGGCATCGATACACCAGAGTAGACTAGCGTATACGCATCTTGACCCATATGATGGGCGATGGATGATCCCATATCCATCGGTGTTTGACATCAGAGATGGTGTACGGGTGCTCAGTGGAGACTGGGTACACTGGACGGACTCGCCGAGAACTCCCAAATGGTGATATACCATACGTCAGATGGCAGTTCTCCGGTGACACTGGTACAGGGTAGTCTGTAGACCCGAGATTGTCATAGAGTCTTATGTGATTCCCACTGTGCTTTGATTTCCACCTTACCACGTCCAAGAGGGCGTGCAAAATGGTGGCTTTTGGGTACAGTCCCGAATCACAAGGAGGCAATGAGCGATACGAAGGGATTCGTCTCTCCCGGTATAGGGAGTTGATGTTGTGCTGTGTTCGATTGGCTATAACTGGAAGTCCCTGGCCAGGGCTGATATAGAGATTTACTGGTAAGTGTTACCAGTAGTTTCTCGACCCGTTATGAGCCACACATCGACACGACTTATCGGTTACTGGGGTCTGACGTATACCACCCCTAGACTTGATATGCGACATATCAAACGAACAGACCGGACTGTACGGGAGTTTTACTGATTGGATTCACAGGAGAACGCACAGGCTATCTTGTTGATCTTCTGATCGCTCAATACCTGGGTGGCTGTTACGTTTAGCTGACCGCTTGCAGCTTGTGGGTGTTTGATATGATCATCACTTGCTACCGGCGTATTGACGATTCTTTAAAGTCCTACACAGAGGTTTCTTGGCTCAGGGAAAACGGAGTAGAGGCACATATGTGATATGTGCAGGACCGAGGATAATGCGATATGAGATACCGTATTATATTCTCGTGATATTTAGATATGAACCGGGACATCAGATCAAGTGTTGATTCGATGAATCGGTACATGATATATTAGTCGGTTATATACGATATAGCCGGATTGTCGGATCAAGAGTTGATTCAATGATTTAATGTATAATAATATACATGATATATTGTATTACATTATCTAATATTAGCTCGCTTTATTATTTCATTTTCTCACTGGATGATACATTGATATATATGCGATATATGTTAATTGTATTATTTTCTTTTGTTGCAAATATATAATATATATGTGATATATATTATTGTGACATGATATTATTAATAATGAAACATGTTTAGTGTTGATTAAACAATATTAGGGTTTGATTAGGGTTAGCTTCTTCTTGCACCTTCTAGAAGCTTTTCCTTTTGTCTTGGTTAAGATATTATGGTTGATATTTATCCATGACTCATTTCAAACCTAACCAAACCCTAGCTCTAGTTTATTCTCTACAAGGGTTACCCTTGTCATAACTAAACTATGGTTACATTATTAATTCATATATACATTTCATTATTCATGACAAAAAGAATTATCTCATTATTCATCTTCTTCTTCTCACTTGAGCTTTGAGAAAGCTTTCTTGATTTTCCTTTTGTGATGTTTTCATGTGAGATTATGATATAAAAAGATAGCATAAATACTACTCCATCATCCTCATCTAATCTAGCCCATTAGATTAGGGTGTTCACCTCTTGAGAGTGAGAGAGCTTGAGCTTTTGCAAGTTCGACGTAGATCATCGGAGAAAAGGAATACTATAAGCTAGCATGGATCGTTCGAGTCGTGGTGCCTCTCTTGAGTCCGGGAGATCGTGGATCGCGGCGAAGAGACTTCTACTCGGAGCTTATGAAGCGAAGGAGCGGACTACAAAGGTTGTAATCCCTCACACTTAGGTTTAAAGATGTTATCTTGCATGTTAAACCCTAATAATCTAGCAAAGATCCCGGCTTTGGGTTGTTCGGCACGTCTAAATTTTTATCCGGGCATGTTTGATGCCTTATGAACTTTCACAAGAGTGCCTAGGAATCCTACAGATGTTACGGTCCGGGTTCTATTTAGAGTCCCATATACTTCAATATCATCACCATCCTTTATTATTGTTCATGTATACAAATCCATTATCTCATTTTCTAATGATCCGTTAATATCTTAACACGACTGTATAGCCAAGAATCACGGCATCAGCCCAGTTATATTGTTTCATCCCCGTGTATCATATCACATCCTTGTATCACATATACGTATTGTGTATATATATATATATACCTACACCTAGTCCTATATATATATATATACATATATATATATATATACACCATGTCGAGTCTCAATGTGTGCTTGTGTGTGTATCTACCTGAAACCTACGAATCTCTTCCAAGGTATTCATCCTCTGGTATGGTCTTTCTAAATCAGTATAGTCCAACCTAAGGTCATTACTAGGGTCCTACTCATCAAGAATCTAAGGTCACGTCTGGCTTCCTATTGACAATAAGTACTATCCCTATTCTACGTTTGCGGGGGTGCTAAACGCCATCCACCCGACTTCCCCCGTAGATATACATCTACTCACTTGGTCCTTGTCTGCCGAAAATGATGCCGCCCTCCTCTTCTTCCTCGTCCGAAATCCACGTGAGGGGTACCTATATGCAAACACATATAATATCATAAACTGAATCACAGACAAAGCCAAAACGATGCACGAAATGCGCATAGGTTAAAACCTATGTCCCGCTCATACAAAAGAACCAAATATCGCTCGATATCGGCGTACAAACACCGATTGATCGAGATAAATATCAACAAACAACTTGTAGTTTAAAAAACTCGTTACTTATAATATAAAACATGATTTAATCCATCAAAACCCTAAAAATCAATCAAATCATCCGATTTCGAAAAACCCGAAAACGCCAAATTACCATTTTACTTCAAAACTTGACATTTAAATGAAACTAATGGTCATAAAACTCATTAAATAGCATAACTAAACTATATAAACCATCACTATATTCTTAAATCCTAATTTATATTAGTTTGAAAATTCTAGTTTGCAAACTTGCCGGATTTCGATATTTTTAAGCAAAATTTCACAATATCACAACTAAACATGATTTTACATGAATTAACTTACTAAACTACAATTCATGATAATAATAACATAATGAAACCATAAATTAGATTTTAAATTTCATTTAATTAAGAATTTCCAAAATCTAGTTGGCAAAAATAGCAATTTTTATCACAATTTATCAATTATCAATAAAAACTAGTAACCAACTTGAGTTTTCATTCCACCAACAAGTTAATATCCTCTTTAAATCCACACTCTAGTGTTATAAACATTAATTGAAATTTTATCTCACCAATAAATATAATATACATAAATCTAGTTTGCAAAATTGTTTAAATTAAACAATTTTGGATCAACAATTTACAATATATCAACCATGCATGATTTTCCATTTCTAAAAGTGTTAAACTAGTTATTATAACTCTAATTAATTAATAAAAACCATAACTTGATTTTACAAACCCTAATTTGAATTTTAAAACTTGTAGATAGAATTTATTTATTAAATCTAATTATGCTAGAATGAAACATTAAATAACAATAAATCAAAAGAATGAGATTTATACCTCCACAACATGCAATCCAAACATGAAAATAAGCCTCCAAAATGAATGCTTTCCATCTCCAAAATCCATGTAAAGATGAGCAAAGAATAGAGGGTAGGAATTAATTTGGATTTTGTGGATTTTTATTTGGATTTTTGATGAATTTTGATGATTTTTAATACAAAAATGCTGGGGGAAAAATATTGGGGCTGCCCATGGTGGTGAGGCCGGCCATGAGGTGAGGAAAAGAGAGGAGAGTGAGAAAAGGTGAAGAAAAGTGTAGAAGGTTTCACAAAAATATCATTCCATTAAGTCTTTTCTTGATTTAATAAAAAAATTCTTTATTTTCCTAACTCCATTTAACCTAGAATGGTCTAGAACCATGGAAAATTTTGAAAATAAATTTTGCATGAAACACACTTGATTCTAATATGTAATGGTTCACTTTTGCTAATTAAACCCATTCAAATTTGTAATTTACACTAATTTAGTGTATAAATAAAGCTTATGTTAATATTTAAAATAATTAATTTAGGAAAAATATTTAATTAAACTAAAAAATTATAAGTGGCTAAATAAACACCATTTACTAATAATAACATATTTAAAATAGGTATTTTTAAATTTATAATGAAAAATAATTACGGTTTAATTTTACGAAAAATACGTTTTACTTTACCGAAAATTAGAAAATTCACTTAAATAATTTTATTTATTTATTTATTTATTTTAAAACGTTACAGTTTGGTAGAACCAATAGTTCAAGAAGAACAGGACATTCCCGCACCCCTCCGCAGGAGTAGTAGGCCATCTCATCCGCCTGAGAGATACTACGGTTTTCTCATAGATGGGGATGGAGAGGATTGCATCATTGATGATGATGAACTTACTAGCTTCCAGCAGGCCATCCAGAGCGGCGACTCGGTACGATGGCTAGATGCAATGTGAATCGAAATGGAGTCCATATACACCAACAAAGTATGGACTTTGGACTTTGCTCCAGATGGGGTAAAACCCATAGGATGCAAATGGATCTTCAAGAAAAATATTGGTGTAGATGGACAGGTGGAAACCTATAAGGCTAGACTTGTTACAAAGGGTTTTCGTCAAAAACCTGGTTTGGACTATGAAGAAACTTTTTCTCCAGTGGCTATGCTCAAATCCATTCGGGTCTTTCTTGCTATTGCTGCCTTCCATGATTATGAAATCTGGCAGATGGACGTAAAGACGGGTTTTCTGAATGATAATTTAGAAGAGTGTGTCTATATGGATCAGCCAGAAGGTTTCAATCAGAGTGGGAGCAGCGGGAAAATATACAAGGTTCTTAAGTCCATTTATGGACTAAAGCAGGCATCGCGGAGTTGGTGTTAGTTATATGTATGCCCTAGAGGCCATTACTGTACATTGGATGTATATTGTAGTGGATGCTGGGACATATATAGGTAGGACTTTCTTGCTCGACATGATAGTACGCTATCTGGTTGATCTTTATCTTAGCATGTATACTTTCTGTCTCTCTGTTACATGTTGATAAAGCCCTTAGGATGAGTACTCGACTTCCAGGACTATGATGTAGATCATACTAATGGGGCCTGGGTAGTCCATGAGTACATCCTTCATTGTTCCTAGTCGTGGGAATATCGAGACGGGGCATCGATATTCCAGAGTAGACTAGCGTATATCTTCTCGACCCATGTGATGGGCGATGGATGATCCCATATCCATTGGTGTTTGACATCAGAGATGGTATGCGGGTGCTCAGTGGGGACTGGGTACACTGAACGGACTCGCCGAGAACTCCCAGATGGTATTATACCTCACGTCAGATGGCAGTTCTCTGGTGACACTGGTGCAGCTTAGTCTGTTGACCCGAGATCGTCATAGAGTCTTGTGTGTCTCCCACTGTGCTTTGATTTCCACCCTACCACGGCTCTACTGAGTTATGCAAACAGGTGGTTGTTGGGTACAGTCCCGATTCACATGGAGGCAATGAGCGATAGGAGGGGATTCGTCTCTTCCGGTATTGGGGGTTGATGTTGCGCTATGCACGACTAGACATAACATGAAATCCCTGGCTAGGGTTGCAGTGATATACTGGTAAGAGTTATCAGTAGTTTCACGATTGTTATGGACCTTATATCGGCATGACTTATCAAGCTACTGGGGTCTGACGTTTACCACCCCTAGGCGAGATATGCGACATATCAGACGAACTGACCGGACTGTACGGTAAGTGTTACTGGATGGATTCACAGGAGTGTGAGCGGGCTTGCTCGTTGATCTTCTGATCGCTCAATACCCGGGTGGCGTTTACGTTTAGCAGACCGCTTGCGGCTTGTGGGCGTTTGATATGATCATCACCTGCTGCCGGCGTATTGACGAGTCTTTAGAGTCCTACACAGAGGTTTCCTGGCTCAAGCAAAACGAAATTGGAGCGCATATGAGATATGTGCGGGACCGAGAATAATACCAGTATAAGATACTGGATTCTATTCTTGCGATTTGTAACATTGATCGGTTATATGCGATATAGCCGGGTTATCGGATCAAGTGTTGATTCGATAATTTGTTACAATTGATATTAGTCAGTTATATGCGATATGACCGGATCATTAAATCAAGTGTCGATTTAATGATTTAATGTATAATTATATATTTGATATATTACTTTACATTAACTAGTATTGGTTCACTTAAGATGGATTTTCTCACTTGATGTGCACATTGTATATATGATATAGTTTTGTGCACTAGTTTGTATCATGTTTGATGATACATGCAAACTTGGGTGTATGTTTGATTTGAACCATGTTTAGATTAATGGTTATGGTTTTAATTATTCACTTATTCATTTTATTTATTTTCTTTATTTCTTTTGGCTAAAATGAAATGGTTGCTAATTTTGTCTTTTGTGGAAGCTTCATGAAGCTTTGAATTAGTAATCATTTTGTTTTATATTTAAACCTAACCATTAGCTGAACTAAGGTTTGCTCTCTACAAGAGTTAAATCTAACCCAAGGTTGCATTATGATAAGATCAATTTGATTTTATTATTCATCCATCATTCTCATGATATTCTTCTTCTTCTTCTTCTTCATCTTCATCAAGAAGATGAAACCTTGCTACCTCCAATGGTGAAATGATCAAAAGAGTGAGAAATCCAAATCTAAAGTCAACCCACTTCCTATTTCTTCATCCTCTACTACTTGCCATGTAGTAGAGTGTGTTGTCTTCACAAGTTTCTTGACTTGGCGAAGGCGGAGCTCGAGTTTGAGTTGCCTCGACGTAGATCATCTTCGGCATCGAAGTCAACGACCTAGCCCGATCATTTCTCCGACGAAACCATCGCCGGAGTCCGGGATCCGATGATCGCAGCGAAGAGACATCGTCACGGAGCTATGGAGGTGGACTACCAGATCTACAAAGGTTGTATTTTCGGTTCACTCTTAGTTAAGTTGTTAACTAGTTGCTTGTTATCGCCTATACCTCTAGTAACGATCTAGTTTAGGGTTCTTCGGCACACATAAATTTTGAATTGGACATGTTTGATCTGTTATGAGACCTCATGGGTGTGCCTAGGAACCCTACAGTGGTATCAGAGCCAGGTTAGAGCCTTAGGCGATGCGTAGACGGAATTAGAAGTCCGATCGAACCCAAACCCAAACCCAAATTTGCTCTCTGGACAATTTTTGAAAACTGGGTTTTTTCCAGATTAAAAATATACAGAAAAACCAGCAAAAGATTATAAGAATTACTGAGAAGCCCGTACCCCTGAATCCACCAAAGTGCGGCGGAACCGCGGCATTAGCATGGCTAATGCGGCGGTTCCGCGGCCATGTGGTCTCTTCTTGCGTTAAATTTTGCACAGTAATTCTTAGTTTGCAGTGCTGGTTTTCCTGGGAATTTTTAATATTTTTTCAAGAGTTGAATTTTCTGGGTTGTATTAGGGTCTCGGTGTTTCGATCGGATTGTCTGATTTTGTCTGTGTGCTTTTCCGGATAATTTTAGAATATGTTAAAAAGTTCGACCGGATATAAATACCCAATTTTTCCACTGTTGGGAAATTTCCAATTGTTGGACTTTTCCGGGGTTTAAAGACGTTCTAAGTAGTGCAAGTAACGCGATGGACCCTCTAGAAGACAACAAACCTTAACCCAATTATGTGACCGTCTTGAACTGCCCTTTGAACCTTAGGGTTTGGGGCGGTACGGCGTGCTACATGTGAGGCGTTGGCTTGACCCTTCTACGGCTGGACCGTTGGTACTGAGGCACGAACTGAATGTTTTTAGACTTATTTCATGTGTTGGACTGTATCGGGAAAACATGGGTGTTCGATTGTTCGATCGAAAAGTTTAACATTTTCTATCTTATCCGGAATGTGATACAACAATTGGAATTCACAAGTAGTTATGAGATAACTCAATGAATGTTATAAATCAAGCACTTTAGTCTCACTTGATCGGTTGCGATGGACTTTTGATGTGATCAAAAGTCCGTCGCAATCACGTAGCGTACGCGGATACTCGCCGGGTAAACTTAATAAACAGCCTCACCCCATAGCCCCGACCAAGTGACTGTAGGAGAACCCCGTCGCCGAAAGCATCCGTTCGGGTGCTCGCGGCAGCGGTGTTCCGCCTTGGTGCACTTCGTCAACGGCGTCGGGGGTGCGACCGCCTACTAAAGTTTGCGACGAGCATTCGATCAGGATATCGGGAATGTTGTTGAATTGCCCGACTTGATATTGAAAAGTTTTTTCGATAATGAGACTAAAATGCGGGGTTTATAATTGTTAGGCATGCGATGTCTAAGGAATTCATTTGGTTAGGCATGCGATGTCTAAAGAGTTTGCGGATTCCAACTGTTCTAGTTTTACACTTTCTTTTCTGTGACCGTAAGTGTAATATGTGTTATCGCCGGTTTCGATGATATATGTCAACGACAATTGGGATGCGCATATTTACTTACGTTGATGACATGTGATGTTATGTGTTGCTGGATATGTTATATTGGATCGTCGTGTTCGAATAGCCGGGGGTTTTTATGTGAGATGAGTGTTTTTCATTTTCATTCATGTAAAAACTTGTATGTAATATTCTTTTATTGGGGCACTTCCAGGTTGCGGATGCTGTCACCTTTTGTATATTATTTTCTTTTCTGTATTAGGATAGACCCAAGGAGGGGAGCACAAGTAACCGGGTTCTAGGGTCCAGTGGGAGACCATCTCGAGGAGTCGAGTCCGGGTCTCCTAACCCTAGAATTGGTAGGGTTGCTTGCCGCTCTCGTAGGGGTCTAGGGTGT
The DNA here is from genome assembly GCA_030015575.1 of Agapanthus africanus. Taxonomy (NCBI): domain Eukaryota; kingdom Viridiplantae; phylum Streptophyta; class Magnoliopsida; order Asparagales; family Amaryllidaceae; genus Agapanthus; species Agapanthus africanus. Next base: position 819,157,482 of record CM057338.1, on the reverse strand, counting down.
GGGTTTGGCTATTCATCACGACCGTGGAATCCGTGTTTTATACTGGCTCGTATTGAAAACACGGACGTCCTAGTATATCCAATATTTCATATGATTCTTCTGCTGCGATATCTGTGATGTGATCATGTGATATGTTCTGTGATGGATACTTTATATAGTATATATGATATATTATATAGACGTTGCTTATGTTTTACACCCGCACTAGCCCTGCCTCGCTCTGGCGTTAGTTACCTAACCTAACGGTGCAGACGGGACATCGAGGGGAATGCGGATGGCATGAGCGTACGTTATATTTATCTGTGATGTTTAGGTGGACTTAAATGATGGGATATTCATTAATGAGATTAATGAAAGAAAATAAACCTAATTGATGTTGTGGAATCGAATTTCAAAATAAAACAGGTAGCTACAGTTCTTGCTTTGCATCGCGGTGTTCCTTGTAGAACATCCTGCACCTTATTCGATGAGGAAAGGACCGAGATCCCTTCACCAGGAGTGACTCCTTTAGCAATAACTGGTAGATGCTACACACTCGGTTTGTTTTTTGATTGCTTCTATAGTTTCTGCTTTGCACAGTGATATATATGATATATCCCGCACCTCATTCGAGGAGGAAAGGGCCGACGATCCCCTCACCGGGAGTGACCCCTTTAGCAAAACTAGAAAAGCCTCAAAAACATTCCATTTAAAAACCATTTGATTCCGCAACGAGATCAAGTTCAAAGCGTTAAAGGTTTTCACAAAAACCATTCGCAACCCTCCGTCATTTTAGGAAGTAGAGTACTTAGTATTCGTCTACGTTTGTCGACCATAGCCGAAACGTAGTGTGCGGTAGCTAAGTGATGTCTTCCTACACCGCATAAGATGCGATTAGTTAGGACAGTCATGTGGCTTTGTTGACCTTAGCCAAGGGTCATGTGGGCGGGTCTAATTAATCACGAAATGACGGGTAGAACTTGACTAGTACCTATGATTTGTTGACCTTAGCCAAGGTCATAGGTGCTAGGGGTAAAAACCATTATCAGGAGTTTCAAGTGTTGAAATTTGCAATGAGCTTGCATACCTTCTATGTGATAGTTGGATCCCGATACCCACTGCGAGTAATTGTTACTCCTGGGAGAGTTTTGCACTTTACAATTAGCCGATCAAGTAGGTGTCTAGAAAGGTGTAAACGGGGTTACGCCTCTGGGAAAACGAGGTTTACTGTAATTAGGTCCGTGCGAAAGCACGGGGAACCTCCCTCAAAGTACCGACACTGACCTGGCTGAAAGATTGGCGAACTTGTAGAGTGTAATTAATCCCGGCTAGTCATTTCTTTTAAGGTTTGAAGGAAGATTTGATAAAAACAGTGGGAGCCATCCTAATTAGATAAAATATATAACCAATCTGATCTTGCAAGAGCGCACGCAGAGTGTTTTCTTCTCTCTCTCTCCAGGTAGCGACCATATCACGCCTTAATCAAGATAATAATATGGATGTTTTGACCGAACCCGCTTGTTATACTGAGCTGGGGAATGTTGGTCCCGCTCCAACTTATAATTGTTATAAGGCAGAGCAGGAAATAAGGGAATACCAGAATTCCTTTGCCGCCCAAACGAAGAAAGTGCATATGATGCATCTCCTTCGGGTGTGTTCATTACAAAGAACTGTTTCTCAGTATCCTCTGCATCCTGGGTATTTGATACCGGATCAGGATCCCAGATATGTAATCTGTTACATAGGGCTACAAAAGGGTAGAAAAACTGAGAACGGGTGATAAGTTTCATGAGACAGAAAACGGGGCAAGTGTTGCAGCCAAGTCTGTTGGTCACTGTCACCCTGTATTACCAATACATTGATTCTGAACAAATGCTATTAGATACCGAACCTGATATACAAAATCATATCAGTCTCTTTATGAGTAAAGAAATGATAAAATTTTGTATTGTTGGATAATGTTTTGAACATTTCCTATATCAAAAGTTGATCGGTTCAGGCACGTTATCTAAAAGCATTGACTTTCTAAATCAAACTACAGTTCTTAGTATACAGAACACACACAAGAGGAAGAGTTCAGAATTGAACGATTCCTTCTTGAGGTATTGTAGACTAGGTCAGATCAATGTGACCTGACTAGCTAGAGTTACATAAAGATGCATATTTAAATTAGTTTGAATTTACATCTTGTGAAACTCGCCAGTCATGTCACAAAGATAAGATGACCATAGCTCCGTTTACTGGAAACAGAGAAAGAGTTAATGAACTCTTGGGATGATACAAGTTGATGTATGTAGGTCCCATGTCTACACATGCCAAGACCGGTTCTTTGTACTTCATTACATTCTCTGATGATCTCTTTAGATTCAGACATATGTTCTTGTTGAAACACAAGTCCGAACCTTTTGAGATATTCACAGAATATAAGTTAGAAGTAGAGAACCAATACGGGTATAAGTATTATGTCCTTTGATGAGATCAAGGAGGAGAATACTTGAGCACGGAATTCCTGGACTATTCTAAAAGGAGAATAAGATTCTCTCTCAGCATTACTCCTCCGTATACACCATAGCACGATGGTATATCGGGGCGGAGCAATTACACCCTATATGATAAGGTGTGCTCTATGATGAGTACTACTGAGTTACCTATTTCCTTTTTGGAAGTTATGCACTTGAGAAGCTGCATACCTATTGAATTAGGTTCGAATCAAATCAGTTGCCTACCACTTCATATGTGATATGGAAAGGGAAGAGCCCATATCTTAAGTTAGTTAAGATTTGGGGTTGTCCGGCCTATGTCTAAAAGCAAAAATCCGGACAAGATCAAGGCAAGGTCTATTGTGTAGAACTGGAAAGGTTCCAGCTATACAAACTACAGCAGGTGATTTGGTAGAACCAAAGGATTCAATAGATTCCAACGAACCTCAGCCTCTCCGCCGATCTAGTAGGGTTCCTCATCCACCTGAGAGATACTTCGGTTTCTCGATGACAGTGGGAGCGAGGATTGCATCATGAGATGATGACCCAACTAGTTTCGAGTTGGCCATTGGGAGTAGGACTCTGTAAGAATGGCTGGATGCTTAGTGATCTGAGATGGAATTCATGTACACCAACAAAGTATGGACTTTGGTTGCTTTATCTGAAGGGTTAAATTCCCATCAGGAGCAAGTATATCTTGAGAAGATTACTTGGTGTAGATGGAAAAGTTGAGACTTTCAAAACTAGACTTGTTAAAAGTTTTAGTCATCAACCAGGTGTGGATAATGATGAAACCTTTTCTAGGGACTATACTTAAGTCCATCCAGATCCTACTGGCCATTGCTACATACCATGACTACGATATCTGGCGGTTGGGTGCCATGACTACTTTTCTAAATAGTGATTTAGAAGAGAACGTCTATAAGAACACAGCCAGAGGGCTTCGTAAACAGTGGGAGCAGCGGAAACGTGTGCAAGTTGCTTTATAGAATAAAGCAGGCATCGCGGAGTTGGAACGTCTGTTTTGATGTGGTAGTCAAAGTGTTTGACTTCATCAAAATGGTAGATGAACCTTGTATATACAAAGAGGTAGTAGAGAGTAAGGTGGTCATCCTCGTATTGTACGTGGACAACATACTCTTGATAGGAAAGGAGTTTCCTATACTATGCTCGGTCAATCTCCACTTATCACAAGGATTCTCCAATAGGATCAAAGTGATACCTCCTAAATCCTGAGTTTTCATCTATGAGATAGATCTAATTGGATATTAGGATTCTCACTAGTTGTAGTGAGATGGTATCAATCGATCCTGGGGAGAATCACTGGAAAGGTTCCAGGGTGATCAGGACGACTGAATGTCAGTCACAGGCATTGTCCTTACCTTCAGTATAGGGACGGTATGTTGGAAGAGTTTCAAGCTAGATACCGTGGCAAACTAGACGATAAAGGCTGGTAACATCGCTATTAAAGATACTACCAAAGAGGCAGTTTGGGTGTATATTGGTTCATAAGATGAACTAGGTTCCTACCATTGTATGACAATGGATGTGTGGCTTTGGCCCATGAACCCTGGTCCCATCAGTGACCCAGACATATTCCGAGGCAGCATCACCTGATCATGGAGATAGTTGATCTCCAGACTGATCGAGGTTTGGAGAGTAGACTCAGAGGACAACACGGCGGATCCACTCACGAAGGCCTTTTCCCAGAGAGAGACATATATGGGATGGTTGAGTATTAGATACTACAACCACTGCTACAGATGGCCCTAGTGCAAGTGGGAGATTGTTAGTTATATGTATGCCCTAGAGGCCATTACTGTACATTGGATGTATATTGTAGTGGATGCTGGGACATATATAGGTAGGACTTTCTTGCTCGACATGATAGTACGCTATCTGGTTGCTCTTTATCTTAGCATGTATACTTTCTGTCTCTCTGTTACATGTTGATAAAGCCCTTAGGATGAGTACTCGACTTCCAGGACTATGATGTAGATCATACTAATGGGGCCTGGGTAGTCCATGAGTACATCCTTCATTGTTCCTAGTCGTGGGAATATCGAGACGGGGCATCGATATTCCAGAGTAGACTAGCGTATATCTTCTCGACCCATGTGATGGGCGATGGATGATCCCATATCCATTGGTGTTTGACATCAGAGATGGTATGCGGGTGCTCAGTGGGGACTGGGTACACTGAACGGACTCGCCGAGAACTCCCAGATGGTATTATACCTCACGTCAGATGGCAGTTCTCTAGTGACACTGGTGCAGCTTAGTCTGTTGACCCGAGATCGTCATAGAGTCTTGTGTGTCTCCCACTGTGCTTTGATTTCCACCCTACCACGGCTCTACTGAGTTGTACAAACAGGTGGTTGTTGGGTACAGTCCCGATTCACATAGAGGCAATGAGCGATAGGAGGGGATTCGTCTCTCCCGGTATTGGGGGTTGATGTTGCGCTATGCACGACTGGACATAACATGAAATCCCTGGCCAGGGTTACAGTGATATACCGGTAAGAGTTATCAGTAGTTTCACGATTGTTATGGACCTTATATCGGTATGACTTATCAAGCTACTGGGGTCTGACGTTTACCACCCCTAGGCGAGATATGCGACATATCAGACGAACTGATCGGACTGTACGGTAAGTGTTACTGGATGGATTCACAGGAGTGTGAGCGGGCTTGCTCGTTGATCTTCTGATCGCTCAATACCCGGGTGGCCGTTACGTTTAGCAGACCGCTTGCGGCTTGTGGGTGTTTGATATGATCATCACCTGCTGCCGGCGTATTGACGAGTCTTTAGAGTCCTACACAGAGGTTTCCTGGCTCAAGCAAAACGAAATAGGAGCGCATATGAGATATGTGCGGGACCGAGAATAATACCAGTATAAGATACTGGATTCTATTCTTGCGATTTGTAACATTGATCGGTTATATGCGATATAGCCGGGTTATCGGATCAAGTGTTGATTCGATAATTTGTTACTATTGATATTAGTCGGTTATATGCGATATGACCGGATCATTAAATCAAGTGTCGATTTAATGATTTAATGTATAATTATATATTTGATATATTACTTTACATTAACTAGTATTGGTTCACTTAAGATGGATTTTCTCACTTGATGTGCACATTGTATATATGATATAGTTTTGTGCACTAGTTTGTATCATGTTTGATGATACATGCAAACTTGGGTGTATGTTTGATTTGAACCATGTTTAGATTAATGGTTATGGTTTTAATTATTCACTTATTCATTTTATTTATTTTCTTTATTTCTTTTGGCTAAAATGAAATGGTTGCTAATTTTGTCTTTTGTGGAAGCTTCATGAAGCTTTGAATTAGTAACCATTTTGTTTTATATTTAAACCTAACCATTAGCTAAACTAAGGTTTGCTCTCTACAAGAGTTAAATCTAACCCAAGGTTGCATTATGATAAGATCAATTTGATTTTATTATTCATTCATCATTCTCATGATATTCTTCTTCTTCTTCTTCTTCATCTTCATCAAGAAGAAGAAACCTTGCTACCTCCAATGGTGAAATGATCAAAAGAGTGAGAAATCCAAATCTAAAGTCAACCCACTTCCTATTTCTTCATCCTCTACTACTTTCCATGTAGTAGAGTGTGTTGTCTTCACAAGTTTCTTGACTTGGCGAAGGCGGAGCTCGAGTTTGAGTTGCCTCGACGTAGATCATCTTCGGCATCGAAGTCAACGACCTAGCCCGATCATTTCTCCGACGAAACCATCGCCGGAGTCCGGGATCCGAAGCGAAGATACATCGTCACGGAGCTATGGAGGTGGACTACCAGATCTAAAAAGGTTGTATTTTCGGTTCACTCTTAGTTAAGTTGTTAACTAGTTGCTTGTTATCGCCTATACCTCTAGTAACGATCTAGTTTAGGGTTCTTCGGCACACATAAATTTTGAATTGGACATGTTTGATCTGTTGTGAGACCTCATGGGTGTGCCTAGGAACCCTACAGTTGGAACATTTGTTTTGATGAAACGGTCAAAGAATATGACTTTATCAAAAATCCAGATGAACCATATATATATAGTAAAGTTGTACCACGAACTGTCGTATTCCTCTTCTTGTACGTGGATGACATTCTATTGATAGGAAATTACATTCCTATGCTACAATCTGTCAAAGGATTCTTGTCACACAGGTTCTCCATGAAAGACCTGGGTGATGCCTCCTACATTCTGGGGATCCGGATCTATCGTGATAGATCCAAGAAGATGTTGGGACTTTCGCAGTCCAGGTATGTCAACACTATACTGAAAAGATTCAGTATGGAAGATTCTAAGCGCGTTAATCTACCGGCTTGTCACGGAATCACCCTCTCCAAAGAGATGTTTCCCAAGACTGATTTGGAAAGGGAACGCATGTCTATTATACCCTACGCTTCTGCGGTAGACTCTATAATGTATGCGATGTTGTGCACCAAACCAGATGTAGCCTACGCACTGAGCGTGGTAAGCCGGTATCAGTCAGACCCAGGGGAGAAGCACTGGATAGAAGTGAAGAACATTCTCAAGTACCTGAGAAGGACTAAGGAGATGTTCTTGGTTTACGGTGGAAAAGACCTCAAGATGGAGGCCTTTGCTGATTCCGGCTTCCAGAGTGATAAGGACGATTCCAAGTCCATGTCAGGTTATGTCTTTACCCTCAATGGAGGGGCGGTGTGCTGGAAGAGTTCCAAGCAGGACACCGTTGCTGACTCGACGATGGAAGCAGAGTATATTGCTGCTTGCGATGCCGCAAAAGAAGCGGTCTGGATGAAGAAGTTCCTAACAGAACTTCAGGTGGTTCCTACCATTGTTGATCCAATACCTCTGTATTGCGACAACAACGGAGCTATAGCTTTAGCAATGGAACCAAGGTCCCATCAGAAGTCCAGACACATCTTAAAGCGGCATCACCTGATCAGGGAGATCATAGGGGAGATCGAGGTCTGGAGAGTTGCTACTGAAGAGAACATTGCTGATCTATTCACAAAGGCCCTACCTCAGATTCAGTTCGAGAGGCTACTCGAGATCATCGGTCTTCGATATGCCAGTACATGGCCCTAGTGCAAGTGGGAGATTGTTAGTGTATATGCCATAGGGGCCATTATTGTATCATACTACTTTGTATATTACTTAATGGAAGCTTGGGATATTCGCAGTTATATAACAGTCTTGCTAAACTGTTGGAGATAGTGCCCTCAGAGTCAATTATTAGGTCACAGGTACGTGATTGTAATGATTGAGGGAGGACCTATCCCGGTAGGACAGTCTTACTCGAGATGATAGTATGCTATCTGGTTTACCTTTATCATCGTGTACTGTTTTAAGTGACATGACACGTCGCTATTACACGTTGATAGAGCCCCTAGGATTCTTGCTTGACCACCAGCAGTATGAGGGCGATCATATAAGTGGGAGCTGGGGGTCTACAAGCATATCCTTAAAAGGTCCCTAGTCGTGGGAGTTTCGAGACCGGGCATCGATACTCCATTAGTAGACTAGTGTATACAGTCGAGACCCCGACGAGGGGCGGTGGCCGGTCTCACAAGCCACTGGTGTCAGTTGGATCACCTAAGATGTATACAGGTGCTCATTGGGTTATGAGTACACCGGACAGGACTCGCCGGGAACATGCTAGTTGGTCATATACCAGACGTCAGATGGCAGTTCCCTGGTGACATGTGTGCAGGTTAGTTCATCGACCTGGGGATCGTCATTTGTCTCGTGTGAGTTCCCACTGTACTTTGATTACTACCCTACCACGGCTCAAAGGAGTCGTGCAAACAGGTTTTAGTTGGGTACAGTCCCGAGCCACATGGAGGCAGTGAGCGTATCTTCAGGGGTTCGTCTCTCCCGGTATTGGGGGTGAGGTCGTGCTGTGTCTAGGAGAGCCATTACACAAAGTCCTTGGCCAAGGCAAGGAGATTTACTGGTAGGTATTCCAGTAGTATCTCAGGGTGTTCTGGGCTACACTCCGACACGACTTGTACCGCTTTTGGGGGTCTGACTTCTACCAACCCCCTAGGCCCGCCATGCGATGCTCATAGACGAACGGACCGGACTGCACGGATATTGTCACTGACAGGCTCAGTTGGGTGTCGGGGTGAGCTTCCTCATCGACGTCCCATTTAGTCAATAGCTGGTGGCCCGTCACGTATTGGCTTATACCTCTGACGTGCTAGTGGTTAAATCCACAGCCATAGTATTGACGAGTCTTTAGAGTCCACCACACTTCAAGTTACTCAAGCTTTCGGGCGAAATGCTGTAGAGGCCGTATGGAGATATGGCAGGGTTCGATCAGATACGTGCGGTATTGCACGGATCGTGATCGGACGGTTTTTACTAGCCGGCTTTGGCTTAAGCCGGATCCTAGTATTTGATAGTGTAGTTCTGTCTCTTTGTATTTGTATCCGGTCGGAATACAGATGCGGGTGTGTATGCACAGTGTCGGGGTTTTCCTGTAATTTATTACGGGACCAGTTTACTGGAGTTGCCAGTTTGCATTCCGTTCCGGCCGGTTTTCGTTTGTTCTTTCCCGGCCGGACTTTTCCGATGGAGGGTGTTATTTGCAATTTTGCAAATAACACATTTGTGGAGGGGTTTTATGTAAAAGGTTTGATATGATGGAATTTAAATGAGTATGGGTTTAGTGGTGGGGCCGGCCACTGTTTGGGTGTAATTGGATATGGCCGGCCACTGTTTGCAGTATGGTGTGAGTGTATTGTTTAAATGTGAGGAATTAATTTATTAAGGAATGATTGAATAATGTGTGTGCTGGAGTGATGAGGAATTAATTTATTAAGGGATGAATGTGTGTGTGTGCTGTGAGATTTAATTTCTTTCTTTGGTATTAGTTCATTCATTCAAAAAGGGGTGAAGGCTTCATTCTTTTTTTCCAGAGAGCTCATTCTTGTGTTGGTGGCCGAGCTCAATTTTTGAGAGAGAGGCTCCATTTTCATCTCCTTTGCATGCTCAATTTCTCCATCATGGCAACTCCTCATAAACCCCAAAGAGACAAGTTTCTACATTATTCTACAGCATATCTTGGGCGCGTCGGCTAGCCAACTTCGCGCCCGAGTTGCCTCGGTATAGAGGTGGGAGCCCGTAAAAGAATCCGGCTACGTGGTGCCCTTCCGGCGACGAGGTGGAGCCCGGACATTCCGCGGGAGATCGGAGTGGAGATGAAGACCGGAGGACTCGGATCAGTCGGTACAACATTTCCACACTCTTTACTGTCTGTTAGTTTAGCAATAATGGCAGATCCGGGTTAAAGTATACGATAGCGCCAAGTTAAAAAGTTTTATTCCGCAATTGGCGTCTGAAGACTGCCGGGGCGCTAACGTAGACTTACAGTGGTATCAGAGCCTCACCATTTTGCTATGCTAACTTGTGCTAACGCGTTTAAAACTTCGATCCGACCGGAAATCGAAAACTGCAAAAATCCAAGCCGACAGTTTCTGTTGTTTTTAAACGGTCTCAAAAATTATTTCTGGATGTCTTAAAAATCAGAGCAGGAACTTTTAAGAGTCACGACAAAATTTGGGGTCGTGATCCCTCCAAGTTGCCGCGGAAGCGCGGCCAAAACCATGGTTTTGCCGCGCAACCGCGGCCACGTGCTCCCAAATTTTGTCAGTTGGTTCTTGGTTGGATTTTGGGGTTTTTGATATATATCGTTTTTGCCCAGATTTTGTTACTGTTCACCAGTAAGTCGTGGGGCCCACTTCTTGATATTTTGTCGATCGAAATTTAAACACGTTAGTTTCACAGTGCTTACATTATATCTGCGACCGTGAATGTCACTCGATCGGTAAATCCTGTCTAACTGCTATAGCCCGGTTAGACGGATTTGCGAACGTGACTTTCACGTTGATGTTCTATGTATTTGCTGTGTTGTTGCGGATCGGTCGTAGGGATAGCCTGGATGCAATGCTAGTACAGTTGTGGTGGTATTATGTACATTTGATATTGCGGGGCGAGCGTCCGACATGTGGACTGCCGTCACTGCCTGATTGTATTATTATTTTGGGGCACGACCTGGTTGCGGTCGATGTACCCGTTGTATGTATATTTTACTTTCTGTACTAGGATTGCCCCGCGGAGGGGTGCACGGATAGCCGGGTTCTGGAGGGCAACAAGCCCGCATCTCATGGCATTGAGACGGAGGGGGCTTCACTCTAGGATTGGCGGGCTATTCGCCGCACTCGTAGGGGGTACAGGTTGACCCAGGAGGGGTGCCCAAGTTACCGGATTCCGTGAAGTGCTGGGTGGTCCATTCACGTTGCTGAAGGGGGCTGCCTCGCTTCAGGTTTTGGCGGGTGACTTGCCGCGCCCGTAGGGGTCTAGGATTTCATTGCACAGGCTATCCACACGACCAGGGGAACGTCGGGTTTCAGCGGCTCTGTGAAACCCGGGGATCCCAGATATCTGTATTGTTTCTGTGATGCTGTTCATTATCTGTGATGTTGCATTTTATTCACGCCTTGAGCGAAATATAATATATTGGTATATATATTAGTAGATGTTGTATATGTTTTACATCAGCGCTAGTCCAGTCCCCGCTCTGTCGTTAGTTAGCTAACCTAACGGGTAATGACGGGACCCAGTGGCGAATGCGGATGGCATATACGTACATCAGTATATTTTCGTTCTTTTTGGTGTGATCAATTGATGGGACTGCATTGATTCGAATCAATGCAAAGTTAAAAACAAACCTAATCTGATGTTGTTGGAACACTTTTCAAAAAGCTGTTATTGCAAGGACGTTCACTTTTGTTTTGCATCGCGGTATTCATTTAGAATATCCTGCTCCTCAGTCGACGAGGCAAGGGCCGAGATCCCTTCACCGGGAGTGACCCCTTGGACAAAAAGTTTGCGTCAGGGCATTAACATCACTATAGCCGATTGCTTTTGCTTTGCATCGCGGTATTTATTTGGAATATCCTGCACCCCATTCTACGGGGAAAGAGCCGAGATCCCTTCACCGGGAGTGACCTCTTTAGCAACGGTTTTCGTCACTATATTTTCAAAAAGCTATCCGTTCCTTCGACGATATCAAGTTCTTTACGTTAAAGGTTTTCGCCAGAAACCATTCGTAGCCCTCCGTCGTTTCATATGGGTAGTCAATAGTATTCAAGCTGTGTTTGTTGGCCTTAGTCAAGGCACAGTGTTTGGTAGCTATTGGGTATTCATATGCTGCATAGATAGATGCGTTGGTTTGGGACAGTCGTATAGCCTTGTTGGCCTTAGTCAAGGGCTTGTACGGGTGGGTTCAAATCAACCTGGACAATGACGGGTAGAACTTGACATGTGACTTATGATTTGTTGGCCTTAGTCAAGGTCATAAGAGCATGGGGCAGAAATCACATCGGGAGTTTCAAAAGTACTGAAACTTGTCAGATATGCGCATACCTTCTGGAGTGTGATACCGTGAGCGGATTCCGTCACGTTGTCATGCGATGAGAGTTGGATCCCGATTCCCACTGATGAGTTGGTTTACTCCTCGGGTGACCCCGACTAATTCTTCTTTTAGGTTTGGAGGAGAATTTGAGGTACAGTGGGAGGTTTCCAGATTAGATAAATTGGTAACCATTCTGATCTAGGATAGAGTGCACGCTGAGTGTTTCTTTTCTCTCTCTCTCTGGCAGCGACCATTGACCCGACCCTAAGACTTTGACTCAGTGACCAAGTTGACCGAACCTTCTTAAACACCGACCTTTGGATTGTCAGAGTTGCAAACCTCATTGCCACTCCTACTTTTACCCTTTTCTCCAGGACACCCCGTTTTACTACGAACGTCCACTTCCATTGGACAAAACCATCGTATGGTTAGATACGAACTCGAAGGGATTCGAGGATGGTTTCCGGTTCTGGAGAAAACGGATAGGATTATTCAGTTGTCTTTTCTTTTCACCCTCTCTCAGGTTGCGAGTACTCCTTAGTTTAGGAGTAGTACACCTATTATGCAAATTGGATAGTCTTCTTCCAAACCATAGGCTGGTGCCGACTGGTAGGGAATAAAGAAAACCAGTTAGCTTAAACGGTGTACAGAAGGTATTAAGTTCAGACAAAGCAAGGGATTAGTAAGAGGGCAAAGTAAATTGCGACTGCTATTCACGACCAAACCAAGTATTTCTTCGCCAATCCTAAATCACCTTTGTATTTCTCCAGGACACTCCGTATCACTACGAAGATCCCATTTTATTGGATAATCCATCGTATGGTTATATACGAACTCGAAAGGAACTTGTTCCAGTTCGGGGATGGATCCTGGTTCAGGAGAAATAGGAATAAAGTACATTCAGGTGTCTTTTATCTTCACCTTCTCTCGCGTTGCGAGTGCTCCTAGGATTAGGACAGTACACCCTTTATGCTTATTGGATAGTCCTCTTCCAAACCATAGGCTGGTGCCGAACGGTAGGGAAGGAAGAAAACCATTTGGCCTAATGGGTGTGCAGAAGGTAATGACTAAAGACATATGAAGGGATTTGGAGAGGTGGCAAAGAACTATACGGTTACAGTCGTGAATCTGGAAGAGGCATTACTAGGAATACCAGAATACCCCATCGGAACATTTCGATGTTTCAGTTTCACTGTGTAATGTTAAAGGAAAACTGATTTCCCGATTAGATACTTACTCCAGGGTATGTATTTACCAGGTACGATTCTCACATCTGTATAGTTTTACAGATGATGAGTGGGAGTAAGTTATTGGGAATTGGGTGATCATCCTCATTATATCGGGATTCGTTGTAATCGGTGATATTTGAGGAAATCACCTGGGTTGTTTGCCGGTCGGCAAATATTTGGTTTTGAATATCCGCTGTTATGCACCAATTTCAAATTGATATATCTGTACGTCTATTTTCATAGAGTGAGATATACCTTTCTGAAATTATGTCTACGACATTTACCTATATCAGTGGATGGTTAGGTAAGGAGCATTAAACAGCGGTGTAATTCTTCTTAACCATAAGTACAGTTTTCAACCTACGACACACAGTGAATGAGTAATCAGACTCAAGGGACTTTTACAGAGTATTGTATGTTGTCCAGGGTCCATCAGGACAGAGGGGATGGTCCTCGTACTATATTCGGTTTACTTATGACTCCTCTATTTTTTAGACAGGTGTTTCGTGGAAACACAGGGTCCGAATTTGGAGAAGTTATATGTATTTGAATAGAGTAGAGAACCAGGTATAGCAAGTATCGGGATTCTTCAAAGAGATCGAAGATGTAGATACTTGTGTATGGTGTTCAGTTGATAGTAATGATTAAGAGAAATTGCTTCTCTTTCAGGTTACTCATAATTGGAAGCATTCCTAAGTTGAGTAACGCTGATCGGCCTTCTTCCATTTAGTTGACATGCACTGGAGACAGCTGCATGATTTGAATCTAGTTCAATTAAATCAGTGCCTCTGGTTCTATATTGGATATAGAACAGTTCATATCTTAACGATGTTAAGGTACGGGGAGTTGTCCGGTTTATGATTAAAACCAGACACTGGACAACTCAAGGCACGTTTCTGTAATGGCTGTTTGTGGGTTGACCCAGGCTATGACGAGGGTTGACTTTCTACCATCTGGATGAACAATAGCGATATTGTTCTAGACTCGCCACAGTTTTATTAAAAATGGATTTTTTCAGAAAACAGTAGTGGGAGTATGGTAGAACTGGAAGTGATTCCAGAACCACAAACGATTACTGAAGATTTGATAAGGAACCTAAAGATTCAATCTGGATTGACATTCCATTGGCCACTCCGCATATAAGGTGGGTAACTTCAGGCACCCGAGAGGCACTACGGTAGCCTCAAGGACGGTGACAGGGAAGTTCTTGTTTACCCACAATTGCCATTGCTGTTGTTCCAGGTTACGAGACCCGGCGGGAGGATGAGTATAGCGTCGTTCTAAACCAGTTTTAGAAGTGTACGTCTATATGACTCTGCCAGAGGGTTGTCGTAGTCAGTGGGAGTAGCGGAAGCATTGGTGGACAGGTTGCTTATGTCTATTTATAGACTAGAGCAGATGTAGCGGAGATAGATCATCTATTTCTGACGTGACAGTCATGGGTTTGACTTCATCAGAATAGGGGATGGATCTGTTGAGAAGGTAGTAGGGTGTGATATCCTGGTATTTGGATGATATACACAGAGTAGGAAAAGAAACTCCTACACTACAATCGGTTATACTTTGGTCGTCACACAGTGGTTTCTCCACAAAAGAAATGGATTATATATCTGACATACTGGTTATTAGATCTAGATTTGGGTGGTTTCCCAATCAGGGTACTTTGACAGCATTCTAAGAGTATTTAGGATGGACGACTCCTGGCACGGTAGTGTACCTGCAGGTAATGGAGTCACCCTCTCCAAAGGTGTCTTACAGACTAAAGGGGAGAGGGACGTGCATGATTGGCAGATCACTTGCTCAGGCAATTGAGTCAATCGTGAGATGTCAAGTACCACACCAGATGTTGTTCTTGCATTAGATGCAATAAGTTGACATTAATCCAATCCTGGAGAAACAGTCGGAAGCAGTTTTAGAACATAAGTGGATGTTCTAGGGATATGATAACGACAGCCTCATTCAGGAGACAGTTATCATTCCAGGCTTCCAAGGTGACATAGACGACAAGGAGGTTGTCAGAGTTATAGTTTTCCTTCTGATGAGGGGCAGTATTTTGGACAGGTGGTCCAAGGCAATACTGAGGGAGGCATGACGCGCAGGATACTGATTAAGTTCAGTTGACGATACAGTCTAAGAAGTTTGGATTTGGAGTTCATTTATGAGCTATGTCCCATCAGACATCCAGACACATTCTAAGACAGGTATTGCTCATTTCGGGAGATGGCTTTCTCCGCGAACTTGAGATATAGAGAGACATAGAAAGAAACAACTAAGCGGATCCACTCACTGAGGCTATTCCTCGAACGCAATAGTTCCGCAAACGAGTTTTGTGAGACTGACTAGTAGAGGAGTTGGATGTTCGGTATCACACGGGCTGTGAGTATGCGACATCGCAATAATTAGCCTTGAGTGCAAGTGGGAGATTGTTGGAGATAGTGCCCTCAGAGTCAATTATTAGGTCACAGGTACGTGATTGTAATGATTGAGGGAGGACCTATCCCGGTAGGACAGTCTTACTCGAGATGATAGTATGCTATCTGGTTTACCTTTATCATCGTGTACTGTTTTAAGTGACATGACACGTCGCTATTACACGTTGATAGAGCCCCTAGGATTCTTGCTTAACCACCAGCAGTATGAGGGCGATCATATAAGTGGGAGCTGGGGGTCTACAAGCATATCCTTAAAAGGTCCCTAGTCGTGGGAGTTTCGAGACCGGGCATCGATACTCCATTAGTAGACTAGTGTATACAGTCGAGACCCCGACGAGGGGCGGTGGCCGGTCTCACAAGCCACTGGTGTCAGTTGGATCACCTAAGATGTATACAGGTGCTCATTGGGTTATGAGTACACCGGACAGGACTCGCCGGGAACATGCTAGTTGGTCATATACCAGACGTCAGATGGCAGTTCCCTGGTGACATGTGTGCAGGTTAGTTCATCGACCTGGGGATCGTCATTTGTCTCGTGTGAGTTCCCACTGTACTTTGATTACTACCCTACCACGGCTCAAAGGAGTCGTGCAAACAGGTTTTAGTTGGGTACAGTCCCGAGCCACATGGAGGCAGTGAGCGTATCTTCAGGGGTTCGTCTCTCCCGGTATTGGGGGTGAGGTCGTGCTGTGTCTAGGAGAGCCATTACACAAAGTCCTTGGCCAAGGCAAGGAGATTTACTGGTAGGTATTCCAGTAGTATCTCAGGGTGTTCTGGGCTACACTCCGACACGACTTGTACCGCTTTTGGGGGTCTGACTTCTACCAACCCCCTAGGCCCGCCATGCGATGCTCATAGACGAACGGACCGGACTGCACGGATATTGTCACTGACAGGCTCAGTTGGGTGTCGGGGTGAGCTTCCTCATCGACGTCCCATTTAGTCAATAACTGGTGGCCCGTCACGTATTGGCTTATACCTCTGACGTGCTAGTGGTTAAATCCACAGCCATAGTATTGACGAGTCTTTAGAGTCCACCACACTTCAAGTTACTCAAGCTTTCGGGCGAAATGCTGTAGAGGCCGTATGGAGATATGGCAGGGTTCGATCAGATACGTGCGGTATTGCACGGATCGTGATCGGACGGTTTTTACTAGCCGGCTTTGGCTTAAGCCGGATCCTAGTATTTGATAGTGTAGTTCTGTCTCTTTGTATTTGTATCCGGTCGGAATACAGATGCGGGTGTGTATGCACAGTGTCGGGGTTTTCCTGTAATTTATTACGGGACCAGTTTACTGGAGTTGCCAGTTTGCATTCCGTTCCGGCCGGTTTTCGTTTGTTCTTTCCCGGCCGGACTTTTCCGATGGAGGGTGTTATTTGCAATTTTGCAAATAACACATTTGTGGAGGGGTTTTATGTAAAAGGTTTGATATGATGGAATTTAAATGAGTATGGGTTTAGTGGTGGGGCCGGCCACTGTTTGGGTGTAATTGGATATGGCCGGCCACTGTTTGCAGTATGGTGTGAGTGTATTGTTTAAATGTGAGGAATTAATTTATTAAGGAATGATTGAATAATGTGTGTGCTGGAGTGATGAGGAATTAATTTATTAAGGGATGAATGTGTGTGTGTGCTGTGAG
Source organism: Agapanthus africanus (assembly GCA_030015575.1). Lineage (NCBI taxonomy): Eukaryota > Viridiplantae > Streptophyta > Magnoliopsida > Asparagales > Amaryllidaceae > Agapanthus > Agapanthus africanus. The sequence goes on along the minus strand of CM057338.1, from coordinate 819,140,291 downwards.
ATTTAATTTCTTTCTTTGGTATTAGTTCATTCATTCAAAAAGGGGTGAAGGCTTCATTCTTTTTTTCCAGAGAGCTCATTCTTGTGTTGGTGGCCGAGCTCAATTTTTGAGAGAGAGGCTCCATTTTCATCTCCTTTGCATGCTCAATTTCTCCATCATGGCAACTCCTCATAAACCCCAAAGAGACAAGTTTCTACATTATTCTACAGCATATCTTGGGCGCGTCGGCTAGCCAACTTCGCGCCCGAGTTGCCTCGGTATAGAGGTGGGAGCCCGTAAAAGAATCCGGCTACGTGGTGCCCTTCCGGCGACGAGGTGGAGCCCGGACATTCCGCGGGAGATCGGAGTGGAGATGAAGACCGGAGGACTCGGATCAGTCGGTACAACATTTCCACACTCTTTACTGTCTGTTAGTTTAGCAATAATGGCAGATCCGGGTTAAAGTATACGATAGCGCCAAGTTAAAAAGTTTTATTCCGCAATTGGCGTCTGAAGACTGCCGGGGCGCTAACGTAGACTTACATAAACATGGTAGTATGCTACTTGGTTTTAACTATCTTAATATGTGAATATACGTATTGATAGAGACCTTAGGATCTTGCTTGACTACCAGCGTTGTGATGGCAGTCACACTAGTGGGGGCTGGGTAGTCTACAAGCATATCCTTTTCCAGGTCCCTAGTCGTAGGATTATCGAGACAGGGCATCGATACTCTGGAGTAGACTAGTGTGTACGCTTCTCATCTCAGTTGGGAAGATGGTCTTTCCCACAGCCATCAGTACGTCATACTGGAGATACTATACAGGTGCTCGTTGGGTTACGGGTACACCGGACAGGACTCGCAGGGAACTGTTGGTTGGTATTATACCCATCATTAGTTAACAGTTCCCAGGTGACATGAGTACAGCATAGTCCGCAGACTTGACACTCCTACTTCGCCTCGAGTGTGTCCACTGTTCTTAGATTGCTACCCTACCACGGCTCAAAAGAGTCATGCAAACAGGTAGCAGTTGGGTGCAGTCCCGAGCACTTGGAGGCAGTGGCGGTTAGACATGATTCGTCTCTCCCGGTATTAGGAGTTGATATCGCGCTGTGTCAGAGAGCCATTACGCAAAGTCCCTGGCCAGCGAAACCGAGATTAACTGGTAGGTTCCAGTAGTTTCTCAAGGTGTAATGGGTTACGCTCCGACACGACTTATACCGCTATTAGGGGACTGACGCTTGCCGCACCCCTAGGCCCGATATGCGATAGTCTTAGACGAACAGACCGGACTGTACGGAGATTGTCACATCAGGCTTAGTAGGAGTTCGGATGGGTTTCCTCATCGGCCTTCTTATTGACATCTACCTGGGGACCGTTACGTACAGCTAGTGCCGCTTGCGGTCTGTAGTTAAACCCACTGCCAGCGTAGTAGTCGAGTCTTTAGAGTCCCACACAGAGAGTTTCCCTACTCCAGGCGAAACGATATAGAGGCCGTATGGTTTACGACAAGGGTTCGGACGCATACGTGTGTTTACGCACGTACGACGTTCGGACAGTTTTTACTAGCCGGCTTTGGTTTAAGCCGGATTCTAGTATCGGATTATTGGATTTATACAGTCTAAAGTTTTTCCGTGTTTTCACGGATAGGAGGGGCGTTCTCGTAATTTGGCGGGAAGCTTCTAGAAGGATAATGACTTGGGGGTGTAGGTGGCATAAGCATTAAATGATTTAGTGACTCATTTGTGTGATTCATCCATGTCATTAATGCATCATTAAATGGTTAATGACTCATGTAGTGAATCACTCATATAAATAAATGAAGCATGATGATTAATCATTTTATTTATTTATTTTGATAAATCATTATGCTTCATATATTCAAGAGAGATCATTATCTCATTCTCATTCTCATGCTCACCTTCTCTTTCCTCAAGCTCTCTCTCTCTTCAAACCCTAATCCTCCCTTCTCATTTGTTGAGATCAACGATTAGATAGACTAATTAATCCATTACCTCACTCTATACCACCTAGGTGCCTTTGATTAGCAACTAAAGAAACCTAGTTACCTCAAGATTAGAGGTGAAGCTTGGAATAGAAGCTCTCGGGTGGATCATCTATTACGTAGAGGAGGCCGAGGAGGAGGTGGATAATGAAAAGACGAAGGACTAGATTCACTAGGTATAATCACTTCTCATAGTAGTTAACAACTCCTATATATATGTTAGTTATAGTTTAGCAAAGATTCTTCGGTTAGTCGATGTTAACTCAAAGAACAAGATTGTTTTTCATATTTCCGTCTCCCCGCAACTCGTGGGGTGTTGTACATCGACTTACAAAATCCTTAGTTGACAGGATCATAACCCTGTCTGCTAAGTCGTCTTTGTTCAAATCGACAAAGGCAAATAATGATTCGCTCCTGGCAATATCCTAGTTGTAGCGATACTGATGCCTAAATAGGTACCAAATCTCAAGTCCTCTCACGGCAAATGATGATTCGCTCCTGGCAATATTCTAGTAGAAGCGATGTTGATGCTAAGATTGGTATCATATTTCAAATCTCTAACTCAAAAAAGGGGCCGAAATGGTAGGGTAACTCGCAATAAAAAGCAGCGAGTAAAAACAAAAATAGCCGAAATGATTGGGCGCCGCGACAAATAGCCAGAATGATTGGGCAATTGCGACTTTCGCAAAATAAAAGCTGAAAAGATAGAGCATCGCGGAAAGAAATAAAAAATAATAATAATAAAAAAATAAATAAAATGATGAAAATGAAACTTTTCTGCCCTGCAAGTAGGTCCATATTGACTCTTGTATACAATCCATGGGCGCAAATGAAAGAAAGGGAACTATTTTTTCCCACCACGCTTCGTCAAAAGGAGAACCAAGTCTTGACGATTCATATACAACTTAGAAACTATCCTGGCATTCCTTCTCATTCCTGCAAGATGAAGACGCAATGTCATTATCCAAAAAAAGACTCAAGGGTCAAAGAAAAAATTGAGTAATGGCAAAATCCTAGCTCAAAATCTTGACGGTATATATACAACCTAGAGACTATCCCGGCGTTTCCCCTCATTTGAGCAGGTTATGGACGCAACTATCAAATGAAATTAGAGTAATGGTATATTCCTAACTCCAGACTTCAATTGCAATACATACAGCATAGAGATCCTACAGATGTCCACCCTATTTCAGCAAAGAATCGGCACGACATCTTCAAAGCAAAAATGAAGTGACAGCATATTCCTAACTTCGGGTCTTGACGGCAATACATACAATGCCTAAAGACCGTTGGAGATCATTGTTCACACAAGAATATTGTATTTAATACCACCCATTCATCTTCTCGTTTGTTTATAGACATTTGCTTTTGATCCGCGTTTACTACATATTTACAGGTTAAAGGTTCCTAGTCCAAAATAATGCAAATCATACAAAAATCTCCATAGTTACGCCAAAATCCATAACATTTGTTGCCGACAGATAAAAGTCGGGTTCCGGTCATCCATATCCGTTCAGTGCCGCGTACCAGTTCAAGAGACAAGACAAAGAACAATGGTCATTCGTGTCTTGGACAAGCACAGAGCACGAGAGGGGCAACACAAGATTCAATAGGTGCGCGGAGCTCGAGGGAGATAAGGTCAAATGAATTAAAGTGAAGCCATTTTAGACTATTGCAAATCTGAAGAAACTTTGGAAGCATTTTGCAATTTGGGACATGTAGAACTGTAAGTCTATGGTAGCGCCCCGGCCGTCTATCCGAGGCCAAAATACAGAAACGAAAACTTTTTCTAAACTTGAAACCGGCACTATCACAGACTTTAATCCCGGATCGAACCATTAACCTATAACTAGCAAACTAGAGAAGGGTTAGAAAAGCTATACCGATCGATCCATGTCCTTCGGTCTTTGGCCACCAACCCAAGCTCCTCGCGGCACCTCCGATCTCCGGTCTCCTCGTCGGAAAGGGCACCACATCTTCGAATCCTTTTACGGGCTCCCGCTTCGTCCGAAGCAACTCGGACACGAAGTTTGCCAGCCGACGTGTCCAAGGTGATGTAGAGAATGTGTGTGATCACTTTGTCTCAAGCATCTATTGATTCTCAACACATGAGAGTGTATGGATGGAGGTTGAAGATGATGCCATTAATGGAGATAGTGAGCTCAAGAAAGAAGGAGGAAGAAGAAGAGCTTTCTTTCGTTTCTTGTTGCAATGATAAAATGAGAGTGATCTCAAATAATACAAGAGCTAACCTCTCATATGGCTGCCTTTCTCTCTCTTCTCATCATTTCAACTCACAAATCAATCAAATAATGTGACACATGCACAAAGAAAGAGGCCATGAGTCATCACTTGTGCATGTGTCATAATTAATTCTCCTAATCATGACTTTGAGCTCATTATTTCCATTTGTAAACATTAATCCAAATGTTTGCAACAATAAAAAGATATGGCAACATCTAAAGTAAACTCGTGACGGATCACAAGGATACCCCTCACCTGTATATACATACCTGCATCCATATTCCGACTGAATGCGAATGCGATGAGACTAAAGTAATCCAACAAATCTAATACTAGAATCCGGTTTAAACCAAAGCCCACTAGTATGATCTGTCCGATCATGATCCGTGCACTACTGCATGTATATGATCGAACCCTGCCATATATCATATGGCCTCTACAACATTTCGCCCGAAACTTGAAAAACTGTCTGTGGGGGACTCTAAAGACTCGTCAATACTTTGGCTGTGGATTTAACCACTAGCACGTCAGTGGTACTAGCTATACGTAACGGGCTATCAGGTATTGACCAAAATGGAGGTCGATGAGCGAACTCATCCTGACACCCTACTGAGCCTGTCAGTGACAATATCCGTACAGTCCGGTCCGTTCGTCTATGAGCATCGCATGTCGGGCCTAGGGGGTTGGTAAAAGTCAGACCCCTAAAAGCGGTACAAGTCGTGTCGGAGTGTAGCCTAGAACACCCTGAGATACTACTGGAATACCTACCATTAAATCTCCTGCCTTGGCTAAGGACTTCGTGTAATGGCTCTCCTAGACACAGCGTGATCTCACCCCCAATACCGGGAGAGACGAAACCCCTGCCGATCCGCTTACTGCCTCCATGTAGCTCGGGATTGTATCCAACTAAAACGTGTTTGCGCGACTCCTTTGAGCCGTGGTGGAGTAGTAATCAAAGCACGGCGGGAACTCACATGAGACAAATGACGATCTCAGGTCGATGAACTAACCTGTATACATATCACTAGGGAACTGCTATCTAACGTCAGGTATAATACCAACTAGCATGTTCCCGGCGAGTCCTGTCACCCAATGAGCACCTGTATACATCTTAGGTGAACCAACTGACACCAATGGCTTGTGAGACCGGCCACCGGTCCTTTTCGGGGTCTCGACTGTATACACTAGTCTACTAATGGAGTATCGATACCCAGTCTCGAAACTCCCATGACTAGGGACCACTTTAAGGATATGCTTATAGACCCCAGCTCCCACGTATATGATCGCCATCATACTGCTGGCCGTCAAGCAAGAATCCTATGGGCTCCAATCATTGCAATCACGTGCCTGTGATCCAATAATTGACTCTGAGGGCACTATATCCAACAATCTCCCACTTGCACTCAAGGATAATTATTGCGATGTTGCATACTCACAGCCCGTTTGATTCCGAACACCAACTCCTCTACTCATCAGTCGCACAAAACCCGGTTGTGAAACTACTGCATTCGAGGAATAGCCTCAGTGAGTGGATTCGCCCTGATGTTTCTTTCTATGTCTCTCTTTATCTTAAGTTCGCGGAGAAAGCCATCTCCCGAAATGAGCAATACCTATCTTAGAATATGTTTGGATATCTGATGGGACCTAGTTCATAAATGAACTCCAAATCCAAACTTCTTAGACTGTATCGTCAACTGAATTTAATTAGTATCCAGCGTCATGCCTCCCTCAGTGTCTGCTTGGATCACCTGTCCAAACTACTGCCCCTCGTTAGAGGGAAAACTACAACTCTGAAAGCTACTCTGTCATCCAGGTCACCTTGGAAGCCTGGAATGATAACCGTCTCCTGAAGGAGGCTGTCATTATCACATTTCTAGAACATCTACTTATGTTCTAAAACTGCTTCCGAATGTTTCTCTAGGATTGGATTAATATCTGAACTTATAGCAGCTAGTGCAAAAACGACATCTGGTGTGGTACTTGATATCTCATGATTGACTCAATTGCCTAAGCAAGTGATATGTCAATCATGCACATCCCTCTCCCCTTTAGTCTGTAAGACACCTTTAGAGAGGGTGACTCCATCACCTGCAGGTATACTACCATGCTAGGAGTCGTCCATTCTAAAACACCTTTAGAATGCTGTCTGAGTACCCAGATTGGGAAACTACCCAAATCTAGATCTAAAACCATAGATCTAGTAACCAGAATGTCTGATATAAAATCTATGTCCTTTCTGGAGAAACCACTGTGTGACAACCAAAGTATAACCGATCGTAGTATAGGAATTTCACTTCCTACTCTGTGTATGTCATCCGTGTACCAAGACATCACACCCTACTACCTTCTTAACAGATCCATCCCCTATTCTGATGAAGTCAAATCTATGACTGTCACATCAGAAATAGATGATCTCTCTCCGCTATATCTGCTTTAGTCCATAAATAGACATAAGCTACTTGTCCACTATGCTTCCGCTGCTCCCACTGACTATGACAACCCTCTGGCAGAGTCATATACACATACACTTCTAAAACTAGTTTAGAACAATGCTATACTCATTCTCCTGCCGGGTCTCACAGTCTGGAATAACAGCAATGACAAGTCTGGGTAAACAAGAACCTCCCTGTCACCGTCCTTGAGACTACCGGAGTACCTTTCGGGTGCCTGAAGTTACCCACCATATCTGCGGAGTGGCTAATGGAATGTCAAATCAGATTGAATGTTTAGGTCCTATTAAATTTTCAGTAATCGTTTGCGGTTCTGAAATCACTTCCAGTTCTACCATACTCCCACTACTGTTTTCTGAAAAAATCCATTTTTATTAAAACTGTGGAGAGTCAAGAACAATATCACTATTGATCTTCCAAATGGTAGAAAGCCAACCCTCGTCAAAGCCTTGGTCAACCCACAAACAGCCATTACAGAAACGTGCCTTGAGTTATCCAGAGTCTAGTTTTAAGCATAAGCCGGATAACTCCCCGTACCTTAACATTATTAAGATATGAACTATTCTATATCCTAATATAGAAACAGAGGCACTGATTTAATTGGAACCAGATTCAAATCATGCAGCTGTCTCCAGTGCATGTCAACTAAATAGAGAGAGGCCGATCAGCATTACACAACTTAGGAGTGCTTCCAATTATGAGTAACCTAAAAAAGAAGCAAGTTCTCTTAATCATTACTATTAACTGAATACCATACACAAGTATCTACATCTTCGATCACCTTGAAGAATCCTGATACTTGCAACGCCTGGTTCTCTACTTTATTCTTATACCTATAACTTCTCAAAACTTAGACCCTGCATTTCTACGAAACACATGTCGAAGAACTAGAGAAGTCACAAGTAAACATAATATAGTACAGTACCAACCCCTCTGTCCTCATGGACACCGGACAACATACAATACTCCGTATAAGTCCCCTGAGTCTAATAACTCATTCTCTGTGTGTCGTAGGTTGAAAACTGTACTTATGGTTAAGAAGAATTACACCGCTGTTTAATGCTTTTTACCTAACCATCCACTGATATAGGTAAATGTCATAGACATAATTTCAAAAAGTTATATCTCACTTTATAAAAATAAACGTACAAATATATCAATTTGAAATTGGTGCATAACAACGGATATTCAAAACCAAATATTTGCCGTCCGGCTAAACAACTCAGGCGATTTCCTCAAATATCACCAATTACAACGAATCCCGATATAATGAGGATGATCACCCGATTCCCAATAACTTACTCCCACTCAACATCTGTAAAACCATACAGATGTGAGAATCAAACCTGGTAAATACATACCCTGGAGCAAGGGCTAATTAAGAAATCAGTTTTCTTTTATCAATACACAGTGAAACTGAAACATGTAAATATTTCGAAGGGGTATCCGGGTATTCTTAGTAATGCCTCTTCCATTATCAGATTCATGACTGTAACCCTATATTTTCTTGCCATCTCTCCAAATCCCTTTATATGTCTTTAGTCATTACCTTCTGTACACCCCTTTAGGCTAAATGGTTTTCTTCCCTCCCTACCGTTCGGCACCAGCCTATGGTTTGGAAGAAGACTATCCAATAAGCATAATGGGTGTACTCTCCTAATCCTAGGAGTACTCGCAACCCGAGAGAGGGTAAAGATAAAAGACATATGAATAAACCTTATTCCTATTTCTCCTGAACCAGAATCCATCCCCGAACTGGAACAAGTCCCTTCGAGTTCGTATATAACCATACGATGGAGTATCCAATAAACTGTGGATCTTCGTAGTGATACGGGGTGTTCCGGAGAAATATAAAGATGAAGTAGGAGTGGCGATGAAATACTTGGTTTGGTCGTGAATGATAGCAGTTGCAATTAACTTTGCCCTCTTACTAATCCCTTTATTTGTCTTTACTTAATACCTTCTGTACACCTTTTAGGCTAAATGGTTTTCTTCATTCCCTATCGTTCGGCACCTGCCTATGGTTCGGATGAAGACTATCCAATTAGCGTAATAGGTGTACCGTCCTAATCTAAGGAGCACTCGCAACCTGAGAGAAGGTAAGAGGAAAAGGCAACTGAATAGTCCTATTCATTTTCTCCAGAACCGGAAACCATCCTCGAATCTGGAACAAGTTCCTTCGAGTTTGTATATAACCATACGATGGTTTTATCCAATGGAAGTGGATGTTCGTAGTAATACGGGGTGTTTTGGAGGAAAGGGTAAAAGTAGGAGTGGCAATGAGGTATGCAATTCAGACAATCCAAAAGCCAGTGTTTTAAGAACGTTCGGTTAACATGGTCACTGAGTCATAGTCAAGGGTCGGGTCATGGTCGCTGCCAAAGAGAGAGAGATAAGAAACACCCAGCGTGCATTCTAACCTAGATCAGAATGGTTATCAATTTATCTAATCAGGAAACCTCCCACTGTATCGTCAAATTCTCCTCCAAATCTGAAAGAAGAATTAGTCGGGATCACCCGAGGAGTAACCAACTCATCAGTGGGTATCGAGATCCAACAATCATCGCATGATAACGTGATGGAATCCACTCACGTTATCACACTCCAGAAGGTATGCGCATATCTGGCAAGTTTCAGTTTCTTTAGAAACTCCCGATGTGATTTTTAGCCCATGCTCTTATGACCTTGACGAAGGCCAACATATCATAAGTCACATGTCCAGTTCAACCCGTCATTATCCCGGTTAATTTGAACCCACCCGTACATACCCTTGACGAAGGACAAAATAGTAGTACGACTGTCCTAAACGAACGCATCTATCTATGCAGCAGAAAAGTAACAAATAGCTACCATACACTATGCCATGACGAAGGCCAACAAACATAGCATGAATACTAAGTGCTACCCGTCTGAAATGACAGAGGGCTACGAATGTTTTTGGCGAAAAACCTTTAACGTAATGAACTTGATATCGTTGAAGGAACCGGATAGCTTTTTATAAAAATATAGTGGCGAAAACCTTTGCTAAAGAGGTCATTCCCGATAAAGGGATCTTGGCTCTTTCCCCGTAGAATGAGGTGCATGATATTCCAACTAAATACCACGATGCAAAGCAAAAAGGCAATCGACTATAGTGAAGTTATTACCCTGACGCAAACTTCTGTCCAAGGGGTCACTCCCAGTGAAGGGATCTCGGCCCTTGCCTCGTCGACTGAGGTGCTGGATATTCATAACCGAATACCACTGTGCAAAACAAAAGAAAACGTCCTAGCAATAACAGCTTTTTGAAAAATGTTCCAACAACATCAGAATAGGTTTGTTTAGCTTGCATTGATCCGAATCAATGCAGTCCCATCAATTAATCATACCACAAAAGAACGAAAATATGATGTACGTATATACCATCCGCATTCGCCACTGGGTCCCGTCATCACCTGTTAGGTTACTTAACTAACGACAGAGCGGGGACTGGACTAGCGCGGGTGTAAAACATATACAACATCTACTAGTATATATATCAATATATAATAATCGCTCGAGGCATGAAAAAATTGAAACATCACAGAAATGTAATATGCATCACAGAACAATACAGATAATTTGGGATCCTTGGGTTTCCTTTGAGCCGCAAGTGAAACCTGACGTTCCCCTGGTCGTGTGGATAGCCTGTGCAATGAAACCTAGACCCCTACGAGTGCGGCAAGTTACCCGCCAAAACCTGAAGCGAGGCAGCCCCCTACAACAAAGTGAATGGACCACCCAGCACTTCACGGAATCTGGTAACTTGAGCACCCCTCCTTGGGTCAACCTATACCCCCTACGAGTGCGGCGAATAGCCCGCCAATTCTAAAGTGAAGCTCCCTCCGTCTCAAAACCATGAGATGCGGGCTCGTTGCCCACTAGAACCCGGCTATCCGTGCACCCCACCGCGGGGTAATCCTAGTACAGAAAGTAAAATATATACAACGGGTATATCGACCTCAGCCCGGTCATGCCCCAAAAGAATAATATACCAACAGGCAGTGACGGCAGTCTACATGTCGGATGCTCGCCCTGCAATATCAAATGTACAAATACAACCAAACTGTACTACCATTGCATCCAGGCTATCCACCACGATAAATCCGTAACATCACAGCACAACACAGAACATCAACGTGAATGTCACGTTCGCAAATCCGTCTAAAAGAGCTATAGCAATTAGACAAGATTTACCGCTTGAATGACATTCACGGTCACAGATATAAAGTAAGCACTGTGAACTAACATATTTAAAATTTTCGATCGAAAAAATTTCCCGAAGTGGGCCCCAAGTACAATTCCCAGTACTCAAAATAATCTGGGCCAAAACAAAAAAATACCAGAAACCCCAATTCCAGGTCAGAGAACACAGTAGAAAAATTAGTGCACTAAAGCTACAGTAGTGCGGCGGAACCGCAGCCAAAACGTGGGTAATGTCGCGGTTTCGCGGCGCTATGGTGGAGTTACACTTCCAAATTTCTACAGTGGTCTTAGAAAAGCGTACCTGATTTTCTGACGTACCCAAAATAATTTTTAGACCACAAAAAAAAAATTCGACAGAAACTTCATGAAATGGAATCGCGGTTTCGGAAATTTCATTCGATCGATATTTTAAACATGTTAGAGCAAGCGAGTAAAGGTCAATGGCGTGGCTCTGATACCACGTAACTCTACGGTAGCGCCCGGCCCTCTATCCGAGGCCAAAATGCGGAAACGAAAACTTTTTCTAAACTTGAAACCGGCGCTATCGCAGAATTTAATCTCGGATCCAACCATTAACCTATAACTAGCAAAATAGAGAAGGGTTAGAAAAGCTATACCGATCGATCCGTGTCCTTCGGTTTTTGGCCACCAACCCAAGCTCCACGCGGCATCTCCGATCTCCGGTCTCCTCGTCGGAAAGGGCACCACATCTTCGAATCCTTTTATGGGCTCCTGCTTCTTCCGAAGCAACTCGGACACGAAATTTGCTAGACGACGTGTCTAAGGTGATGTAGAGAATGTGTGTGATCACTTTGTCTCAAGCATCCATTGATTCTCAATACATGAGAGTGTATGGATGGAGGTTGAAGATGATGCCATTAATGGAGATAGTGAGCTCAAGAAAGAAGGAGGAAGAAGAAGAGCTTTCTTTTGTTTCTTGTTGCAATGATAAAATGAGAGTGATCTCAAATAATACAAGAGCTAACCTCTCATATGGCTACCCTTGTCTCTCTTCTCATCATTTCAACTCACAAATCAATCAAATAATGTGACACATGCATAAAAAAAGAGACCATGAGTCATCACTTCTGCATGTGTCATAATTAATGCTCTTAATCATGACTTTGAGCTCATTATTTCCATTTGTAAACATTAATCCAAATGTTTGCAACAATAAAAAGATATGGCAACATCTAAAGTAAACTCGTGACGGATCACAAGGAAATGCCTCACTTGTATATACATACCTGCATCCGCATTCCGACTGAATGCGAATGCGATGAGACTAAATTAATCCTACAAATCTAATACTAGGATCCGGCTTAAACCAAAGCCCACTAGTATGATCCGTCCGATCATGATCCGTGCACTACTGCACGTATATGATCGAACCCTGCCATATATCATACAGCCTCTACAACGTTTCGCCCGAAACTTGAGAAACTGTCTGTAGGGTACTCTAAAGACTCGTCAATACTTTGGCTGTAGATTTAACCACTAGTACGTCAGTGGTACTAGCTGTACGTAACGGACTACCAGGTATTGACCATAAGGGAGGTCGATGAGCGAACTCATCCTGACACCTTACTGAGCCTGTCAGTGACAATATCCGTACAGTCCAGTCCGTTCGTCTATGAGCATCGCATGTAGGGCCTAGGGGGTTGGTAAAAGTTAGACCCCCAAAAGCGGTACAAGTCGTGTCGTAGTGTAGCCCAGAACACCCTGAGATACTACTGGAATACCTACCAGTAAATCTCCTGCCTTGGCCAAGGACTTCGTGTAATGGCTCTCCTAGACACGGCGCAATCTCACCCCCAATACCGGGAGAGACGAAACCCCTGCCGATCCGCTCATTGCCTCCACATGGCTCGAGACTGTACCCAACTAAAACCTGTTTGCACGACTCCTTTGAGCCGTGGTAGGGTAGTAATCAAAGCACAGTGGGAACTCACACGAGAAAAATGATGATCTCAGGTCGATGAACTAACCTGTACACATGTTACCAGAGAACTGCTATCTGACGTCAGGTATAATACCAACTAGCATGTTCCCGGCGAGTCCTGTTCGGTGTACTCATAACCCAATATACACCTATATACATTTTAGGTGAACCAACTGACACCAATGGCTTGTGAGACCGACCACTGCCCCTCGTCGGGGTCTCGACTGTATACACTAGTCTACTATTGGAGTATCGATGCCCAGTCTCGAAACTCCCACGACTAGGGACCAATTTGTTAGTGTATATGCTCTAGAGGTCATTACTGTATCATACTAGTATGTATATTACTTAATGGAAGCTTGGGATATTCACCTTGTATTGACAATCTTGCTCAAAATGGTAGTATGCTACTTGGTTTGTTTCTACTTTAATATGTGCATGTGTTTCTTTTAGCATATCGCTTATACATATTAGTAGAGCCCTTAGGATCTTTGCTTGATTACCAGCGTTGTGATGGCAGTCACACTAGTAGGGGCTGGGTAATCTATAAGCACATCCTTATGCAGGTCCCTAGTCGCAGGACTATCGAGACAGGGCATCGATACTCCGGTGTAGACTAGCGTATGCGCTTCTCATCCCAGAGTGGGAGATGGTCTGTCCCACAGCCATCAGTACGTCGTACTGGAGATAGTATGCGGGTGCTCGTTAGGTTACGAATACACTGGACAGGACTTGTCGGGAACTGACCGGTTGGTATTATACCTATCGTCAGTTATCAGTTCCCAGGTGACATGAGTACAGCTTAGTCCGCTGACTTAACACTGTCACTTCGCCTCGAGTGTGTTCCCACTGTACTTTGATTACTACCCTACCACGGCTCAAAGGAGTCATGCAAACAGGTAGTAGTTGGATGCAGTCCCGAAGCACTTGGAGGCAGTGACGGTTAGACAGGATTCGTCTCTCCCAGTATTGGGGGTTGACATCGCGCTGTGTCTAGGAGAGCCATTACACGAGTAGTCCCTGGCCAAGGCAAGCGAGATATACTGGTAGGCTTCCAGTGTTATCTCAGGGTGTTTTGGGCTTCACTCCGACACGACTTGTACCGCTATTAGGGGACTGATGTTTACCGCCCCCTAGGCCCGCCATGCGATGTATCAGACGAACAGACCGGACTGTTCGGAGATTGTCACATTCAGGCTCGGTAGGAGTTCAGATGGGTTTCACCTCGTCAGTCTTCTTGTCGGCATCTACCTGGGGACCGTTACGCACAGCTAGTGCCGCTTGCGGTCTGTGGCTAAACCCACTGCCAGCGTAGTTTCGAGTCTTTAGAGTCCCACACAGAAAGCTATTCGCCTTTAGGCAAAAGAGTAGAGGTCGCATGGTTTTGCGACAGGTCGCATGGTTTTGCGACAGGGTCTGGTCACATCCGTGCACTTGTGCACGTACAGTGTCCGGACAGTTAACACTAGCGGGCTTTGGTTTAAGCCAGATCCTAGTGTATGTTTTGGGATTGGTTTTATCTAGTATGTATTCGTGTTCCTCGGAACGCGGATGCGGATGTGTATGCACAGTTGACGGAGAGACAGAGGCAGAGGATTCTCATTAGGGTTGTTGACTGTTGAGTGTTGACCATTGACTTTTTGCTAAAACCTAATGAGAATATGAAACATAATTAGCAATAATATTAATTAAGTATTATAGTGACATGGTTGTTGAGGGGTTGACTTTGTTGACTTGTTGACTTTGTTGACCGGTTGACTAGGTTGGACTAGTTGACCATCATCATCACAATGGTTGTCATTTTCATGCAAAGACTTTTGCTTGCTTGTTGTGGTTTGCAAAATGGGTGCATGGAAATGATATTGCCTTTGACATGATATGAACCATCACATAATAATACTTGATTAACATTATGGCTCATGATACTTTTGGATTATGAGAGGGTGTATGACAAAAGAGAGGCTCTTTTTTTTCTTAGCTTTTCTCTCTCTTGTTTTTGCTCTCTCTCATTCTCTTGCTCTCACCCTCTTCCTCTTGCTCTCTCTCTTGTCTATGGTTCACTTGTCTCATGTGTTGAGAAGCAAGAACCATAGAGAAAATCCCATCACACTCTCCTCTACTCACTCTAGTTCACAAGGTTTAGCAAACCAAGTGAACTAGTTTCTTCAAAGTTCGAAGAAGAAGCCAAAGGTAGAAGCTTTCGGGTGGATCGATCTTCGGCGCAAGAAGACGACGGGGTGAAGCCGATCCGTACACCATCAAGAGATGAAGACGAAGGAGTTCAAGAAAGAAAGGTATAACCCCCTAACCGAGTAGTTAACAACTCGTAGTTAGGTTGTTAGGTAGATAGTTTAACAAAGATTCGTTTTGAGTCCATGTTACCGCCTCTAGAAAATTGTTTTTCATCAAATTCCTCAAGCCCGTAAGTACCGGGAGAGCTAGCATGGACTTACAGTGGTATCAGAGCCTAGTTAAACACTACCTAACATGTTAGCATAGTAACTAGAAATTCGATCGGAGAAAAAGTCACGAAATACACCCAAAAATCTAACTTGCTGTCAATTTTCAAAGTTCTGTAAAAGTAATAAATCATGCTTTAAAAATCGACTCAGGGTTTTTAGAGTATACTGTAGAAATACGATCCTGTGATCTCATCAAAGCGCCGCGGAAACGCGGCAATAGCTTGCTATTGCCGCGGTTCCGCGGCCATATTGGCTCTTCTCTGGATCTTCTTTGCTACAGTATATTCAGTGGGGTATTTTGGGAATTTTGGCATATGTTTTTTCAGCCCAGATTTTCCAGAAAGAAAATTTTGTTTTTGGGGCTTTAAAAATCGTATTTTGATCGAGTTTCTAAAGACTTAAGCTGACGGGTTTATTTCTGTGATGTGATATTTGTATTGAACGTCTGCTAATCGCTATATGTCGATTAGTGGGGGTTATACAAATCTGTGATCTATAATGTTATTGGAATGTGTATATGAATTCATTGGATTGTCGTGGGTGAATAGCCGGGGGTTGTGAGATGAGTGTTTTCTTTTCTTTCAATTCATGTAAATTTGTAAATTGATGTAATAATTATTTGTATGACCGCAAAACCGGGTCGGGGTTGTAGCCGTCATTGTATAATATCTTTTTACTGTTTTTGCTCCTAGGATAGACCCATGGAGGGGGTGCACAACCTACCGGGTATCTCAAAGTGCCGAGTGTCCTACTCACGGTGTTGAGGGAGGTTGCTCCGCTTCGGGTACTTGGCGGGTAGTTTGCCGCACCCGTAGGGGTCTTAGGTGGGGTATTGGCTATTCACCGCGACCGTGTAATCTGCTTTTCGTTACAGACTCGTAAGAATTGCGGATTCCTAGTATATCCAATGTATTCATCTGTGATCTGAAATGGCTATCATTGCAATATATCTATATATGATATTATTTAGGCGTTGCTTATGTTTTACAGCCGCGCTAGCCCAGCCCCCGCTTTGTCGTTAGTTAAGTAACCTAACGGGTAATGACGGGGCCCCGTGGCGAATGCGAATGGCATAAGCGTACGTCATATTTTGGTTGTTTTCTGCAATGGTATGATTAAATGATGGGACGCATTAAAAGAACTAATGCAAGAAAATACGCATTAAAAGAACTAATGCAAAGAAAAATAAACCAAGTAAAAGTCGTTGGAACATTTTCAAAACCACTCGGTTTCTTTTCAAAAAGCAACTTTTAAAACGCGGAGCTTAAGCCACTCCTTTTAAAAGATATCATGGTTCCATCAATTATATCAAGTTCACTACGTTCACGGTTTCGCCAAAACCATTCGTAGCCCTCCGTCGTTTCAGTTAAATATTCAGTAGTATTCAAGCTATGTATTTTGACCTTCGCCAAGGCATAATGATTGGTAGCTGCTGAATGTTTATCTGTAGCATAGATAGATGCGTTGGTTTGGGACAGTCGTACTACCATTTTGGCCTTCGTCAAGGGTATGTACGGGTGGGTTCAAATTAACCTGGATAATGACGGGTAGAACTTGACATGTGACTTATGATATTTTGGCCTTCGTCAAGGTCATAAGAGCATGGGGCAAAAATCCACATCGAGAGTTTCAAAAGAACTGAAACTTGCTAGTGTTGCATACCATTTGGAGTGTGATGATTCTGGTAGGATTCCTTCAATTTCGTCACACGATGATATTTGGATCCCGATCCTACTGTGAGTATATGCTACTCCTCGGGAAATTTCTCACTTAACGATCAATTCTATAAACCAAGTAGGTGTCTAGAAAGGTGTTAGCGGGTCTACGCCCACAGGGAAAAGAGGTTATTTAATTAAGAAACTTCGCGAAAGCGTTGGAAAACCTCCCTCGAAGTACCGACACCAGCCTGGCCGAACGGTTAAGCAAGAATTGTACGGGGAGATTGATCCTGACTAATTCTTCCTTTTTGGTTTGAGGAGGGATTCGAGAGACAGTGGGAGCCATCCTGTTTAGACAAATTAAAAACCACTCTAAACTTGCAAGAGCATCATGCTGAGTGTTTTCTTCTCTCTCTCTTAATTGCAGCGACCAAGTGACCGCACCTAGGTTACATCTAGATAATAAAATGACTGAATCTGACTGTTATGACTGGCAAAGGTCTGTCCAGATGTCCATTACCCATGACAAGCTGGGACACCTCTTAACTAATCAAACCCCTGCCGTCTCAGGTCCAGTTTCCCCTGTCACGAATATTTACATCCGCAGGACATCGGAAAAGGATTGTGCGAAAGCCAAGTGCCTCGTGTTAGCCTCAGTTGATGGTGCATACCAGGGGCAGCACGAGAAGATGGACTCAGTTTCTATCTTCCTCCATAACAAAGATTTATATGGAGAGCAATCTCGTATCGCAAGATATGAGACCTCGAACGAATTGCTTCAAGCGAGGTTGGCTGTCGGATCATCTGTAAGGGACAACGTCCTTACAGAGACCAGCTATTTTGAGCTCACGGACCTGGAGACCACGTTGGAGAATGGGTCAAGTACTGACTTAATTCTACAGTCCTTGCCCTCTGCTTATACCCTGAAGGAAACCAGGGAAGAAGAAGGAAAAGCAAGGGCAAAAGTTTCAGGACTGGATATAGTAAAAGAGGGACGTTCCTATTGTAACGGGAATGAACAATGGAAGAAAGATTGCAGGGCTTGCAAAGCCAATAGCCAGAATTCGAAGCATGTTGTGGCTTCGGCTTCGAGTGTGTTTGTAATAGAGAACTGTTTATCAGTTAACCCTACTTCCTGGGTATTGGATACCGGATCAGGATCTCATATCTGTAATTCGTTACAGGCTCTGAGAAACCGTAGGGTTATCAGGAAAGGTGATATGACTCTCAGGGTTGCTAACGGAATGAGCATGGATGCTGTATCCGTAGGGTAATATCACCTTGGACTGACAACTGGGCAGATATTGATTCTGCGTGACTGTTTGTATGTACCAGGTGCGACTTGTAATATCATATCTGTATCCTTACTTTCTAAGGAAGAATATGATTTTGCTTTTGTAAGCGATGTGGTAAACATCCACCTAAATCAAGTACTGATTGGGTCAGGTACATTAAATAACGGTATATACGTATTGAATCAAGCTCAGATATTCAGTGTCCAGAACACACTTAAAATAAAGTCTCCAGAATTAAATCAGGCTTTCTTATGGCATTGTAGACTTGGTCACATCAATGAGACACGGTTAACAAAGTTACATAAAGAAGGATACTTGGATCCGTTCGAGTACCAGTCTTATGCCACTTGTGAATCTTGTCTCATGGAAAAGATGACAAAGACTCCGTTCACTGGACACAGAGTAAGAGCGAGCGAGCTCTTGGGACTCATACACAGTGACGTGTGTGGTCCAATGTCTACACATGCGCGAAGCGGTTATTCATACTTCATTACTTTCACAGATGATTTCTCTAGGTATGGACATGTCTTCTTAATGAAGCACAAATCCGAGGCCTTTGAGAAATTTCGGGAATACAAGAATGAAGTTGAAAAACAAACAGGCAAAAGTATTAAGACACTAAGATCTGATCGAGATGGAGAATACTTGAGTGCCGAGTTTCTGGACTACTTAAAAGAGAATGGAATTCTCTCTCAGCGTACTCCTCCATACACACCACAACACAACGGTGTATCGGAAAGGAGGAATCGAACCATATTAGATATGGTTCGTTCCATGATGAGTAAGGCTGAGTTACTGTGATCTTTCTGGGGTTATGCACTAGAAACAGCTGCATCTCTCTTGAACAAGGCTCCAACCAAGATTGTGCCTACCACCCCATATCAGATGTGGAGTGGGCAGAAACCCTGTCTTAAGTACCTAAAGACATGGGGATGTCCAGCTTTTGTTAAAAAGCAGCATGCGGACAAACTCGAGGCACGCTCAATACTATGTAAGTTTGTGGGATACCCAAAAAACTCCAGGGGGTATTTTTTCTATTACGCAGAGGAACAAAAGGTTTTTGTTTCTCGTCATGCCCACTTTCTGGAACATCAGTTTTTAGAAAAAGGAATAAGTGGGAGCGCAATAGAACTGGAAGAAATTCCAGAACCATAAGCTATTACTGAAAGCTTGGAAGAGCCAGTAGTTTCAGAAGAACCGGACATTCCTGCGCCACTCCGCAAGAGTAGTAGGCAGTCTCATCCGCCCGAGAGATACTATAGTTTTCTCATAGACGGGGATAGAGAGGATTGCACCTTGGATTATGGTGAGCCTACTAGCTTCCAGCAAGCCATTCAGAGCGGTGACTCGGTAAAATGGCTGGATGCAATGCGGACCGAAATGGAGTCCATGTACACCAACAAAGTTTGGACTTTGGACTTTGCTCCAGAAGGGGTAAAACCCGTAGGCTGCAAATGGATCTTCAGAAAGAAGATTGGTGTAGATGGGCAGGTTGAAACCTATAAAGCTAGGCTCGTTGCAAAGGGTTTTCGTCAAAGACCTGGTTTGGACTATGATGAGACCTTTTCTCCGGTAGCCATGTTTAAATCCATTCGGATCCTTCTTGCCATTGCTGCCTTCCACGATTATGAAATCTGGCAGATGGACGTAAAGACGGCTTTCCTAAATGGATATTTGGAAGAGTGCGTCTATATGGATCAGCCAAAGGGATTCATTCAGAGTGGGAGCAGCGGTAAAGTGTACAAGTTGCTCAAGTCCATCTATGGACTCAAGCAGGCATCGCGGAGTTGGAACATCTGCTTTGATGATACTGTCAAAGAATTCGACTTTGTCAAAAACCCAGATGAACCATGCATTTATAGTAAGATTGTAGGGAGAAATGTGGTATTCCTCGTCTTGTACGTCGATGACATTCTCCTAATAGGAAATGATATTCCTATGCTACAGTCAGTCAAAGGATTCTTGTCGCAGAGGTTCTCCATGAAGGACCTGGGCGATGCCAACTACATTCTGGGGATCCAGATCTATCGTGATAGATCTAAGAGGATGTTGGGACTTTCACAGTCAAGGTACATCGACACCATACTGAAACGATTCAATATGGAAGATTCCAAGCGTGGTAATCTACCGGCTTGTCACGGAATCACCCTCTCCAAAGAGATGTCTCCCAAGACTGATTTGGAAAGGGCCCGCATGTCATCAATACCCTACGCATCTGCGGTAGGCTCTATTATGTATGCGATGTTGTGTACCAGACCAGATGTAGCATACGCATTGAGCGTTGTAAGCCGGTATCAGTCGAACCCAGGGGAGAAACACTGGATAGCAGTAAAGAACATTCTCAAGTACCTGAGAAGGACTAAGGAGATGTTCTTGGTGTATGGCGGAAAAGACCTCCAGATTGAGGCCTTGGCTGACTCTAGCTTCCAAAGTGACAAGGATGACTCCAAGTCCATATCGGGTTATGTCTTTACCCTCAATGGAGGGGCGGTTTGCTGGAAGAGTTCCAAGCAGGAAACCGTTGCTGACTCAACCATGGAAGCGGAGTACATAGCTGCCTGCGATGCCGCAAAGGAAGCTGTCTGGATGAAGAAGTTCCTCACGGAACTTCAGGTTGTTCCTACAAGTGTTGATCCAATACCGCTGTATTGTGACAACAACGGCGCTATAGCTTTAGCGAAGGAACCCAGGTCCCATCAGAAGTCCAGGCATATTTTGAGGCGGTACCACCTGATCAGGGAGATCGAGGTGAAGAGAGTAAATACGGAAGATAACACTGCTGATCCACTCACGAAAGCCTTACCCCAGACTCGGTTCGAGCGGCTGATCGAGATGATAGGTCTTCGATACGCCAGTACATGGCCTTAGTGCAAGTGGGAGATTGTTAGTGTATATGCCCTAGAGGCCATTACTGTATCATACTAGTATGTATATTACTTAATGGAAGCTTGGGATATTCACCTTGTATTGACAATCTTGCTCAAAATGGTAGTATGCTACTTGGTTTGTTTCTACTTTAATATGTGCATGTGTTTCTTTTAGCATATCGCTTATACATATTAGTAGAGCCCTTAGGATCTTTGCTTGATTACCAGCGTTGTGATGGCAGTCACACTAGTGGGGGTTGGGTAATCTATAAGCACATCCTTATGCAGGTCCCTAGTCGCAGGACTATCGAGACAGGGCATCGATACTCCGGAGTAGACTAGCGTATGCGCTTCTCATCCCAGAGTGGGAGATGGTCTGTCCCACAGCCATCAGTACGTCGTACTGCAGATAGTATGCGGGTGCTCGTTAGGTTACGAGTACACTGGACAGGACTCGTCGGGAACTGACCGGTTGGTATTATACCTATCGTCAGTTATCAGTTCCCAGGTGACATGAGTACAGCTTAGTCCGCTGACTTGACACTGTCACTTCGCCTCAAGTGTGTTCCTACTTTACTTTGATTACTACCCTACCACGGCTCAAAGGAGTCGTGCAAACAGGTAGTAGTTGGGTGCAGTCCCGAAGCACTTGGAGGCAGTGACGGTTAGACAGGATTCGTCTCTCCCGGTATTGGGGGTTGACATCGCGCTGTGTCTAGGAGAGCCATTACACGAGTAGTCCCTGGCCAGGGCAAGCGAGATATACTGGTAGGCTTCCAGTGTTATCTCAGGGTGTTTTGGGCTTCACTCCGACACGACTTGTACCGCTATTAGGGGACTGATGTTTACCGCCCCCCTAGGCCCGCCATGCGATGTATCAGACGAACAGACCGGACTGTACGGAGATTGTCACATTCAGGTTAGGCTCAGTAGGAGTTCAGATGGGTTTCACCTCGTCAGTCTTCTTGTCGGCATCTACCTGGGGACCGTTACGCATAGCTAGTGCCGCTTGCGGTCTGCGGTTAAACCCACTGCCAGCATAGTGTCGAGTCTTTAGAGTCCCACACAGAAAGCTATTCGCCTTTAGGCAAAAGAGTAGAGCTCGCATGGTTTTGCGACAGGTCGCATGGTTTTGTGACAGGGTCCGGTCACATCCGTGCACTTGTGCACGTACAGTGTCCGGACAGTTAACACTAGCGGGCTTTGGTTTAAGCCAGATCCTAGTGTACATTTTGGGATTAGTTTTATCCAGTATGTATTCGTGTTCCTCGGAACGTGGATACGGGTGTTTATGCACAGTTGACGGAGAGACAGAGGCAGAGGGTTCTCATTAGGGTTGTTGACTGTTGACTGTTGACCATTGACTTTTTGCTAAACCCTAATGAGAATATGAAACATAATTAGCAATAATATTAATTAAGTATTATAGTGACATGGTTGTTGAGGGATTGACTTTTTTGACTTGTTGACTTTGTTAACCGGTTGACTAGGTTGGACTAGTTGACCATCATCATCACAATGGTTGTCATTTTCATGCAAAGACTTTTGCTTGCTTGTTGTGGTTTGCAAAATGAGTGCATGGAAATGATATTGCCTTTGACATGATATGAACCATCACATAATAATACTTGATTAACATTATGGCTCATGATGCTTTTGGATTATAAGAGGGTGTATGACAAAAGAGAGGCTCTTTTTTTCTTAGCTTTTCTCTCTCTTGTTTTTGCTCTCTCTCATTCTCTTGCTCTCACCCTCTTCCTCTTGCTCTCTCTTTTGTCTATGGTTCCCTTGTCTCATGTGTTGAGAAGCAAGAACCATAGAGAAAATCCCATCACACTCTCCTCTACTCACTCTAGTTCACAAGGTTTAGCAAACCAAGTGAACTAGTTTCTTCAAAGTTCGAAGAAGAAGCCAAAGGTAGAAACTTTCGGGTGGATCGATCTTCGGCGCAAGGAGACGACGGGGTGAAGCCGATCCGTACACCATCAAGAGATGAAGACGAAGGAGTTCAAGAAAGAAAGGTATAACCCCCTAACCGAGTACTTAACAACTCATAGTTAGGTTGTTAGGTAGATAGTTTAACAAAGATCCGTTTTGAGTCCATGTTACCGTCTCTAGAAAATTGTTTTTCATCAAATTCCGCAAGCCCGTAAGTACCGGGAGAGGTAGCATGGACTTACACAATTTAAGGATGTCCTTATAGACCCCAGCACCCACGTATATGATCGCCATCATACTGCTGGCCGTCAAGCAAGAATCCTATGGGCTCTATCAACGTGCAATAATGATCTGTAATATCACCTAAAGCATGTACACGATGATAAAGATAAACCAGATAGCATACTATCATTTCGAGTAAGACTGTCCTACCGGCATAGGTCCTCCCTCAATCATTGCAATCATGTGCCTGTGATCCAATAATTGACTCTGAGGGCACTATATACAACAAGAACAACATAAGATAGCAACACAAGGAAACCCAGAAAATACGATACCCCAATTCCACAAAACCGCGGCGGAACCGCCGCCAAATGTGGGTTTTTGAGGCGGATCCGCCACGGTTTTGTGTCATCATCTGACCAAACTTTGGGGTTATTTTGGTCATTGTATTTGGGCTCAGAATTTAGCCCTAGGGTTTCAGCTCCCTGCCTATAAATAGCCTAGTATTGTGCCAAGTAAAAGTGGCTTCTTTTTAGTTAGATTTTAGTGTAGATTAGTTTGTATCTTCTTCTTTCTCTTCATCTATTCTCCATTAAAGTGTAGTGAGAGCTCTTGGGTGAAAAATCAATGAAGATGAGGGTTTTTATTTAACTTGTGTCTTTTAATTCTTGTTTTGTAATTTTAATTCCTAAGTGTAATTTTTTTCTTGTTGTTAAGTAGTTGTTGACATTTCTTTGCTTGTTTTATTTTCCTTCCCTTCTTATCCATATTATTTTCAAGCCATGATACTCAATGGAGTTCCTTGCTTAGGTGAGGACCCAAGTAGTTAGCTTGTAAAACCGTATTTTTCCTTTCTTTCTTGCTTTGTTTTCTTTTCATTTTCATGTGTGAATAATTTCCGTACTTGTTAGGGGCTAAGAAAGGTTAGTATGAGGGACGGAAAAATCCCTTGTGCTTCTTTTCGCCAAACATCCTAAAACGAACCTAGACCAAACAAACGCTACCCCCTCACTTAGGCACACTATACGTGGCATATAGCCGCGACCTAAGTCGAGAAGTCTTTTAAGCGTACTATAACGTGACATGTAGTCGTGACTTAATTGGATACATGGTTGCGGGTGTTTGGCCTAGGGTTGGAAATAAGCGCATTTAGCGGACGGACAAGGGGCACTAGGAATGGATTTAGCGTTGGAAAGTTTGCTTAAACTCGCAAATCCCATTCCTATGTCCTTATAATCCCCGCTACTTTCGATTATCCCAACATCGTTTTAAGAATGGCAAAAAACAAGTACAAGACTAATCCTAACTCTACTAACCAAGCTTAACCCTAACAAGCTTACTTGAATATACATACAAAGACTTAGGATAGAATTGAACACATATATATATTCTTTAATTGACTCGCTTAAAACACGAACGAACATACTACTATCTCCCTACGGATCGACCCGTACTCAACTGGGTAGCTGCAAAGCGACACCGTCTTGATCGCGGTAAGTAGAGAACAGTGTAAAACGCTTATCATAAAACGTATCGCTATTAGACTTCAATCAAATGGCGCCGTTGCCGGAAAGACGGTAACGTTTTTATTCTTGTTATTTCGGGTTAATTTTGTTAATACCTTCTAACACCATTCTAAAAACAAACTAAAAATTTCAAAAATTTCAAAAACCAAACATAAAACTAACACTTCCTAACCATTTTGTTCTCTGGATTTTGACCTGCTAGCACTCTGGATCTCAACTAAAAAGATAAACAATACCAGTAAGGCACTAGTGGAACACTGAGACGGCAGAAGAAGTTTGAAGCCCAAACTCCAAGTTTAGACCGACGACACCACCTCTAAATCCGAGCTCGCCGGCCTAAGCTCCCCCATTTGCTCCAAAATTTTGCCTTTTGCTCCAGTGTTATGTTTTTGCCCCATTTTTATTGCTTGTTTTTTATAATTTTTAGTGTGCAGGTATTTGGGCATCCGTATCGTTTTTTCGCACTAAAAATACGTTTTCCGACATTTGTAGATTTTTACGGATTTGCGAACTGCGATCGTGGGAGCAAAGTCTACATTCAAAGTTTGGGTGATTGCGAAATACAGTGCCAAAGATCCAGGTAGTTTGACCCGCGCAAGCGAACTTTCCAAGCTATTCGGATTTAACTTCAACGAGGGTTTCTTAACCCAAAAACTTAACGGTACGTACTTTACTAACATTTTCTTCTCAAATCCGACGCATCCACTATTCTATCTTTGCAGGATTCTTTGCAAGTTCGCTACCAAACGCCAAAATTAACTAACCCGTATTTGTTGCAGTGCAGAGCTTAAACATAAAAAATGATTGTTTGAAATTTTGAACAATTTTTTCCCATTGAATTGCGCATTGCATACATTAATACGGACTTAAGGGCAAGCGAACTCCATAACATACGGTAAAGGATTTCATCTCCTTTTCTGTGACCCACAAATCACGAATTGAGCATAACATTTACCCACACAAATTTTAAAAGAAACTAGGCTTTAAGCCTTATGGACTTCATGCTCACTAGGAGAAATTAACTGTGTTTAGAACATCGCTTAACGGTATATCATTTACGGGGTGTGTAGGAAAGTGTTCACGGCGAAACCGCCAAAAAAGAAAGGGTTATCTAATTAAAGACCTTCACGAAAGCGTCGGAAAACCTCCCCTTATCTCTGCACTTACCTGTCCTCGTGATCAGTATATCTTAAGCCAGTTTCTCGACACAGTTTTATTTCGACAATCAAGTTCTGGAGCAGGTCTAGTTGACCTAGGTGAACCCTAGACCGATTAGGTGTGTGGTATTTTGTGTCGTGATTGTTTTTGTCTAGATTCTTTTGATGTATATATTTCATTCTTTTGTTAATAACTAACAAAATAAATAAATAAACCCACATTCTTTTTCCCCTCTTTTTCTCTTCTTCTTCTTCTTCTCTTCATATCATTGGTACTCCACCCAGAAAAACTCTTGCCGAACTTTGGTACCCATAACCAAACATTACTTCTTACAGTTCTTGCTTTGGTCAAACTTTGAACGATCCATCCATGCCAAAAATTTCTTTAAAAGATCAGATAGACGCGTTTAGGACAAACAACTGGACTCTACAATCCACTCTGTATCAACTGTTTCAGCCTTCCCCAGCTTCGTACGTTGATACCCCTTTTGAGAGTCCTGTTGTAACTCCAAGACCCATGTCTATTTCTGAACGTAATGAACAATCACGTAACCGATCTTTCACTCTTTTCACCACTTAAAATTCTTTTGATCAACAGTTCTAACCACCTTCTTATCATGACATTGATCATCACCCTGTCCAACCATTCAATTCCTACCAGTCCTACCAAACTTTTGCACCTTCCCTAGACATTGCTTCTGAACAGCCATTTGGGAGTTTCCAGTATCCAAACAATTTTGAATCTTTTACTGAAACCCCTCCAAAATCCATGTCTAGTCTGGAACAGTCACTGGAAGACTTTTGGATAGCGTCATACCAACAGATGATGGATTTGAATGCGTCCATGGCCGCCCTCCTACAACCTAGTGACCCGGTAGCTAGTTTCCAAGTAGCTCCAAATTTTCCAATGTATGATGAGGTGGTAGGACAGGCTGAGAATTTGAGTGGAGAGAGTGAGCTGTACACCCTTCCAAATCAAACCTACCCGTCCCAAATTGAATCGCACAACTCCAGTTTTAAATGTCTATCAAGTGTCCCAAATGATTTACCAAGTGAAGATAGAATGTTTAATGAGTTGTGCGACTTTGTAGTTTTTGATTTACCAGATTATGAAGGGTCCATGTCAAGTGAAACGACACCAAATCCTTTTGGCCTCTACACCTCCACTCTAGAACTTGAATTTATTAATTTCCATGCTTTTGATGAGATGTCTGAGAATAGATTTTCACTTGATTGAGGATATCGACGCTGGAGATATTTTGGATGATGAACCCACAGATTTGGCTGAGTGTTTTGTTGGATATATGTATGCCCTAGAGGCCATTATATGTATAGTAGATGCTTGGACATGTATATATGTATAGATGACTTTCTTGCTCTACATGATAGTATGCTATATGGTTTTACTTTATCTGACATGTTTACTTGATACTGTTCATTTGATACATGTTGATAAAGCCCTGAGGATATTTGCTTGACTTCCATGGCTATGATGGAGATCATACTAGTGGGGCATGTGTGGTCTATAAGCATATATTTAAATGTTCCTAATCGTAGGTATATCGAGATAGGGTGTCGATATTCCAGAGTAGATTAGCGTATACGTTTCTTAACCCATATGATGGGCGATGGATGATCTCATATCCATTGGTGTTGTGACATCGAAGATTGTATACGGGTTCTCAGTGGAGAGTAGGTACACTGAACGGACTCACCGAGAATTCCTATATGGTATTATATCTATCGTCGAATAGCAGTTCTCTGGTGACACTGGTATAGGTTAGTCTGTAGACCCGAGATCGTCATAGAGTCTTGTGTGTTCTCCCACTGTACTTTGATTTCCACCCTACCACGACTCTACTGAGTCATGTAAACAGGTGACTTTTGGATATAGTCCCGAGACATATGGAGACAGTGAGCGATAGGAGGGGTTTCGTCCCTCCCGGTATTAGGAGTTGATGTTGTGTAATGTGCGATTGGCTCTGACTTGAAGTCCCAAGCCAGGGCTGATGAGATTTACTGATAAGTGTTATCAGTAGTTTCTCGACCGGTCATAGTCCATATCGACATGACTTATTGAGTTATTAGGGCTCGACGATTCCATCCCTAGACTTGATATGTAGCATATCAGACGAAGAGACCGGACTGTACAGTAAGTGTTGCCAATGGCTCGACGGGAGTTTTGACGGGTTCGCTTGTTTTTCTTCTGATCGCTCAATACCAGGTGGCCGTTACGTTTAGCTGACCGTTTGCGGCTTGTAGGTGTTTTGATATGATCATCGCCTATTGCCGGCGTATTGACGAGTCTTAGAGTCCCACACAGGATTTTTCTAGCTCAGGCGAAACAATGTGGTGTGCATATGAGATATGTGCGGGAGCTTGATTAAATGCGAGTATGTGATACCGTATTTTAATCGAGCTTTTACTATTGGTCGGGTCGTATTTGATGTGACCGATTTATTAAATTAAGTGTTGATTTAATATTGACTTTTAGCTCACTTTTAATTAAACCTTTTCTTTTGATTGTATGGATGGATGTATGCATATATGTTTATACATGCACATGATGATGTGAATGCACACATACATACATACACTTTTATCATGGTTGTTGATACATAGGAGATGGTAATATAAGACTCACATGGTTGACAAATATCTACATATTTGTAATGAATTAAAGAAAAAGGAAATTAGCTAAATGACTCATTTCTTCCACACAGTTCTTGTTGACCCTTGACTTTAACCCTAGTTATATTTCCTTTTGTTCTTTGACTCATCCCCAAAATATCTAAATATTATGTTAACCATGGTTATATTTGAGAGTGTCTCATATATATTCTTTTCTTTTTCATTTTTGGATTAAGTTTTTCACAATATTGACCAAAGCTTTTGCTATCTTCATCTTCCTCCTTCTTCAAGCTCTCTTGTGTTTTAAAAAGAGCGAGGAACTTAAAAAGAAAGGGTTTTTAAGAGAGTATACAATCCGCATAACCATTCTATACTACCCTAGCCCTTTAGTGTAGAGTGTTTGCTCCACTTCATCTTGCTTTTGTGAAGCAAAGAGCTTGACCTAGAAATCTTAAGGTGGATCATCATAGACGACGAAGGACCTCAAGCGGAGTTGATCGAAACTTCGAGCAAAGCCATAGGAGTCCAAAAGAGTGAAAGAGTTGGCTACAAAGGTTGTATTCCCTTTTCCTTTAGTTTAGACTTCCTATATTGTTGTTGTTACCCTAAACTCTAGTTACGATTCGTAGTTCGTTTGTAATAGCCCTCTAAAATTTAAAAGTTCACTACTTTATAATGTTGTAACCTAACTAGAGGTGCTACTATACACCAACATGGTATCAGTACCTAGCTAGAGCTTTAGAGTAGACTAGACGATGTTTAAAAACTCAATCGAACGTGAAAAATGTATTTTTTGCATGCTCACTGGAAATTTTTTCAAAAGTTGGAATTTTTGTAATTAAAAATATTCAGAAAATAGAGCAGGGTTTTCTATGGATCCCTAAGAAAAACGAGCGCCTAACTCGACACAACGACCGCGGAACCACGGCCAAATAGGGGTATTTGCGGTGGTTCCACGGCGCCGTTGGTGAGGCTTGGACCGTGCGTTCTTGCGTTGATCCGTAGGTACTATATATGCTCTCTGGGAATTTTTATGCAGATTCAAGTGTTGAGATCTATTACAACAGTGGGTATGTTGATGTGTGATTGATATATTTTAACGTCGTCTATGCTTTTCAATTGTTGATGTGATATGATGTATAGGATCGTCGTGATCGAATGGCCGGGGGTTTTATGTGAGACGAGGGTTTATCTTTTCATTCATGTAAAATTCATTGTATATATTATTCTTTTATTGGGGCGCTTCCGGGTTGAGGATGATGTCTCCATTGATATATATTTTACTTTTCCGCATTAGGATAGACCCAAGGAGGGGAGCACGAGTGACCGGGTTCTGGAGTTCAGTAGGAGGCCATCTCGAGGAGTCGAGACCGGGTCTCCTAAACTCCAGAATTGGAAGGGTCACTTGCCGCTCTCATAGGGGTCTAAGGGTGTTGGGTCGGCTATTCATCACGACCGTGGAATCCATATTTTCTATCATAGGCTAAATATAAAATACGGAATTCCTAGTATATCCTATATTTTCATGTATATGTTTCTGCTGTTGATTATTCTGTGATATGATTGCTTAATATCTGAGACGAATGTAATATTGTTATATATGTGATATGTAATACCGTTTTTCGTTTCTTTCTATAATGGCTTAGGAACTTAAATGATGGGAATACATTAATGAGATTAATGTAGAAGAAAAGAAACCTAATGATGTTGTAGAATCGGATTTGAAACCCACTCGTTTTTTTTATGAAAAAGTAAGTTTCAAAGGATGCGGAGCTTAAGCCACTCCTTTTCTAAAACTATTTAGATTCTACAATGAAATCAAGTTCAAAGCATTAAAGGTTTTCATAAAAACCATCCGCAGCCCTCCATCATTTTAGGTAGCAGAGTACTTAGTATTCGTGCTACGTATGTTGATCATAATCAAGGCATAGTGTACGGTAGCTAAGTGATGTCTTCCTACAAAACATATGATGCGATTAGTTAGGACATTCGTGTGATTATGTTGATCATAGTCAATGGTCACAAGGATAGGTCTAGTTAATCTCGAAATGACGGGTAGAACTTGACTGGTACTTATGATATGTTGAGCATAGCCAAGGTCATATGTTGTTAGGGGTAAAAACAAATCGGGAGTTTCAAAACTTGAAATTTGCAATGAGATTGCATACCATCTATGTGATAGTTGGATCCCGATCCCACTGTGAGTAAGAGTTACTCCCAGGAGTGTTTTGCACTTTACAATTAGCTAATCTAGTAGGTGTCTAGAAAGGTGTCAACGGGGTTTGACCTCTGGGAAAACAAGGTTTATTTTAATTAGGTCCGTACGAAAGCACGGGGAACCTCCTTCAAAGTACCGACAATGGCCTGGCTGACCGGTTAGCGAAACTGTAGTGTGTAATTAATCCTGGCTAGTTTTCTTTTTGAGGTTTTAAAGAAAATTTGATAAAAGTTGTGGGAGACATCGATTAGATAAAATAATAACCAATCTGATCTTTGCAAGAGCATTTCGCTGAGTGTATTCTTTTCTCTCTCCTAATGGCAGATACCAATGACGGGACTGAAACTTCTGTTAGAGAAAAACAAACTAACTGGACCGAATTATAAAGAATGGTTGAGGAACTTGAACATTGCATTCACATATGATAAAGTATCATATGTCCTCACTACCAAAGCCCCACCCGTCCGAGGACCTGAATCATCTGTTTCGGATAGGGAGATCCGAAAAACATGGGATATTGACTGTAACATGGCCAAGTGCCTCGCGCTTGCTTCTATGGACAGTATTCATCAGAAGCAACACGAGAATATGGATGTACAATCCATATTTCTTCATACAAAAGAGTTGTATGAAGAGCAATATCGCACTTTACGATAGGCATCTAAAAAGTTTTTTCAGATGCGTATGGCCGCTGGCACATCAGTAGGAGAACATGTTCTGAAGATAATTGGTCTTATAGAAGAACTTGAGGAACTGGGATAGACCATGGATAATGAGCAATATACAGATATTGTTCTACAGTTTCTCCCCCCTGCCTTTGCTCCGTTCATAGTTAACTACAATATGAACAATTTGGAGAAATCATTGCCTGAACTTCTCAATATGTTGAGAAGTGCAGAGAGCACGCTTAAGATAGCGAAAACTCTCGCTTTGCTTTATGGGCCATCTTCCTCTTCAGTCCCGAAAGCCAAGGCCAAGTGAAAGAAGAAGAAGAATCCCACCAAGCTGAGAGGTGCAGTTGAAAAGGCGAAGGGGAAAGACAAGTCTGGGGCCGCGGGAAGTGGAAAAGGAGATTTTTTTCTGCCACAAGTCGGGACACTGGAAACACAATTTTGCTTTGTACTTTGCTGATCTCAAGAAGAAAAAGCATACTGATGCTTCCGCTTCAGGTGTGTTTGTAACTGAAAATTGTTTTTCATTAAACTCTGCATCTTGGGTATTAGATACCGGTTCTGGTTCTCACATCTGTAATTGTATGCATGGATTGAGAAACAGTAGAGTTTTGAAGACTGGGGACCACACTCCGTGGGTTGGAAATGGTTCTAATGTACATGCTGTATCCGTAGGAAAGTATCATCTGGGGTTGCTTTCAGGATGTATTTTGGTTTTGAACCCTTGTTATTTTGTACTTGGTATGCTATGTAATATAATATCCGTATCTTTGTTGGACAATGAAGGATATAATTTTGTGTTGCAAAATAATGTTATGAACATTAACTTGAATCAACAGTTGATTAGGTATGGTACACTAAGTAACGGAATTTACGTCCTAAACCAACACACAGTTTTCAATATACAACATACAAATAAAAGAAAGATTTCAGATATAAATGAATCTTTTCTTTGGTATTGTAGACTTGGTCATATTAATGAAACAAGACTAAACAAGCTACATAAAGATGGATATTTAAAACCTTTTGAATATAAATCTTATGCGACTTTTCAGTCTTGTATCAAAGGTAAAATGACCAAAACTCCGTTTATAGGACAAGGAGAGAGATCTACAGAACTCTTAAGCCTCATACATAGCGATGTATGCGGACCAATTTCTACACATTCTAGAGTCGGTTTTTCATACTTCATCACTTTTACTGATGATTTCTCAAGATTCGGACACGTGTTTATATTGAAGCATAAATCCGAAACTTTCAAGAAATTCAAGGAGTACAAACTTGAAGTAGAAAAGCAAACTGGCTTGAGTATCAAGAAACTTCGATCAGATCGAGGTGGAGAGTATTTAAGCACTGAGTTTTCAGACTTCTTAAAAGAGAATGAGATTCTCACTCAGCTCACTCCTCCTTACACACCACAGCACAACGGTGTGTCAGAACAGAGGAATCGTACGCTATTAAATATGGTACGGTCCATGATGAGTGATGCTGAGTTACCGCTTTTCTTTTGGGGACATGCATTAGAGACAGCGATTTATCTATTGAACAGGGTTCCAACCAAGACCGTGTCTACCACTCCATATGAGATGTGGTGTGGGAAGAGACCATCTCTTAAAAGAGTTAGGATATGGGGTTGTCCGGTTTATGTCAAAAAGCAGAATCCGGATAAACTCGAGATACGATCGGTCATGTACATTTGTAGGATATCCAAAACATTCATATGGATATCTTTTCTACCACAAGGAGGAACAAAAAGTGTTTGTTTTTCAACATGCCACATTTTTTGAAAATGAAATTTTTACAAATAGTACTGATGGCAATGAGGTAGAACTAGAAGAGCTTCTAGAGACACAAATTACTCATAAAGAAATGGTTGAACCTGATGTTACAATAGAACAACAAGAACCTTAGCCGCTCCAGAGATCTAGTAGAACTTCCTGCCCACAAGAGAGATACTATAGTTTTCTCATTGATGGTGATAGAGAAAATTGCATCATGGATGATGAAGACCCTACTAGTTTTCAGCAGGCTATCACGAGTGGTGACTCAGTGAAGTGGCTGGATGCCATGAGATCTGAAATGGAGTCCATGTACACCAACAAAGTATGGACTTTGGACGTTGCACCTCCTGGGATAAAACCCGTGGGGTGCAAATGGATCTTTAAGAAAAAGATTGGTGTAGATGGACAGGTAGAGACCTATAAAGCAAGGCTTGTAGCGAAAGGTTTTTGTCAAAGACCCGGATTGGACTATGATGAAACTTTCTTTCCAGTAGCAATGCTTAAATCCATTAGGATCCTACTTGCTATTTCTGCTCACCACGACTATGAAATCTGGCAAATGGACGTTAAAACTGCATTTCTAAATGGTGATTTAGAAGAATGCATTTCTATGGATCAGCCAGAAGGCTTCATTGACAGTAGGAGCAGCGAAAAGGCATGTAGGTTGCTTAAATCCATTTATGGATTAAAGCAGGCATCTCGGAGCTGGAACATCTGTTTTGATGATATAATCAAAGAATTTGATTTTATCAAAAATATAGATGAACCATGCATTTATAAGAAAATTGCAGGGAGTACTGTCACTTTCCTCGTATTGTACGTGGATGACATTCTCTTGATAGGAAATGATATTCCTATACTACAATCGGTCAAACTATTCTTATCACAAAGGTTCTTCATGAAGGACCTGGGTGATGCCTCATGCATTTTATGCATAAGGATCTATAGAGATAGATCCAAGAGGTTATTGGGATTGTCCCAATCAAAATACATTGATACCATCCTAAAAAGGTTTAGAATGGAAGATTCCAAGTGTGGTGTCTTGCCCGCTTGCCATGGAATCACTCTCTCTAAGGACTTCTGTCTGAAGACTGATGAAGAGAGAGGTCGCATGAGCATTATACCCTACTCTTCAGCCGTAGGATCTATAATGTCTGCGATGATATGTACTCGCCCTGATGTAGCTTATGCACTAGCTGTAGTAAGCATGTATCAATCCAACCCAGGGGAGCAACACTGGATAGCCGTGAAGAACATTCTTAAGTACTTACGAAGGACTGAAGATTTGTTCTTGGTGTATGGTAATGGGGATCTCCAAATGGAGGCCTTTACCGATTCCAGTTTTCAAAGTGATAAGGATGACAGTAAATCTATCTCAGGGTTTGTATTTACCCTCAATGGAGGGGCGGTATGTTGGAAGAGTTCCAAACAGGATACTGTTGCAGACTCCATGATGGTAGCTGAGTATATTGCTGTAAATGATGCTGCCAAGGAAGCCGTCTAGATAAGGAAGTTCGTCGCGGAGCTAGGAGTAGTTCCAACCATTATTGATTCAAAACCATTGTATTGTGATAATAATGGAGCTATGGCGTTGGACAAAGAACCCAGATCCCATCAGAAGTCCAGCACATCCTCAGGCGATATCATTTGATCCGGGAGATAGTAGATCGCCAAGAGATCGAGATTCGAAGAGTAGACACAAAGAATAACACCGCGGATCCACTCAACAAGGCCCTTCCACAGCCGCAACATGAGCGACTTTTTGAGATGTTGGGTATGAGATATGCCAATAATTTTTCTTTGTGAAAGTGGGAGATTGTTGGATATATGTATGCCCTAGAGGCCATTATATGTATAGTGGATGCTTGGACATGTATATATGTATATATGACTTTCTTGCTCGACATGATAGTATGCTATCTGGTTTCACTTTATCTGACATGTTTACTTGATACTGTTCATTTGATACATGTTGATAAAGCCCTGAGGATATTTTCTTGACTTCCATGGCTATGATAGAGATCACACTAGTGGTGCATGTGTGGTCTATAAGCATATCCTTAAATGTTCTTAATCGTAGGTATATCGAGACATAGCATTGATATTCCAGAGTAGACTAGTGTATACGTTTCTTGACCCATATGATGGACGATGGATGATCCCATATCCATTGGTGTTGTGACATCGAAGATTGTATACGGGTTGCTCAGTGGAGACTGGGTACACTGAACGGACTCACCGAGAAATCCTATATGGTATTATATCTATCGTCGGATAGCAGTTCTCTGGTGACACTGGTACAGATTAGTCTGTAGACCCGAGATCATCATAGAGTCTTGTGTGTTCTCCCACTGTATTTTGATTTCCACCCTACCACGGCTCTACTGAGTCGTGCAAATAGGTGGCTTTTGGGTATAGTCCCGAGACATATAGAGACAGTGAGCGATAGGAGGGGTTTCTTCTTTCCCGGTATTGGAAGTTAATGTTGTGCGATGTGCGATTGGCTCTGACTTGAAGTTCCTGGCCAGGGCTGATGAGATTTACTGATAAGTGTTATCAGTAGTTTCTCGACCCGTCATAGTCCATATCGACATGAGTTATTGATTTATTAAGGATCGACGATTCCATCCCTAACTTGATATACAACATATCAGACGAAGAGACCGGACTGTACGGTAAGTGTTGCCAATGGATCGACGGGAGTTTTGACGGGTTCGCTTGTTTTTCTTCTTATCACTCAATACCCAGGTGGCCGTTACGTTTAGCTGACTGCTTGCGGCTTGTAGGTATTTTGATATGATCATCGCCTACTGCCGACGTATTGACGAGTCTTAGAATCCCACACAGGATTTTTCTAGCTCAGGCGAAACAATGTGGTGTGCATATGAGATATGTGCGGGAGCTTGATTAAATGCGAGTATGTGATACCGTATTTTAATCGGGCGTTTACTATTGGTCGGGTCGTATTTGATGTGACCAATTTATTAAATCAAGTGTTGATTTAATATTGACTTTTAACTCACTTTTAATTAACCTTTTCTTTTGATTGTATGGATGGATGTATGCATATATGTTTATACATGCACATGATGATTTGAATGCACGCATACATACATACACTTATATCATGGTTGTTGATACATAGGAGATGGCAATATAAGACTCACATTTTTGACAAATATCTACATATTTGTAATGAATTAAAGAAAAAGGAAATTAGCTAAATGACTCATTTCTTCCACACACTTCTTGTTGACCTTTTGACTTTAACCTTAGTTATATTTCCTTTTGTTCTTTGACTCATCCACAAAATATTTAGATATTATGTTAACCATGGTTATATTTGAGAGTGTCTCATATATATTCTTTTCTTTTTCATTTTTGGATTAAGTTTTTCACAATATTGACAAAAGCTTTTGCCATCTTCATCTTCCTCCTTCAAACTCTCTTGAGTTTTAAAAAGAGCGAGGAACTTAAAAAGAAAGGGTTTTTAAGAGAGTATACAAACCACATAACCGTTCTACACTACCCTAGCCCTTTAGTGTAGAGTGTTTGCTCCACTTCATCTTGCTTTTGTGAAGCAAAGAGCTTGACCTAGAAATCTCCGGGTTGATCATCGTAGACGACGAAGTACCTCAAGCGAGTTGATCGAAGCTTCGAGCAAAGCCATATGAGTCCAAAAGAATGAAGGAGTTGGCTACAAAGGTTGTTTTCCCTTTTCCTTTAGTTTAGACTTCCTATATTGTTGTTGTTACCCTAAACTCTAGTTACGATTCATAGTTCGTTTGTAATAGCCCTCTAAAATTTAAAAGTTCACTACTTAATGATGTTTTAACCTAACTAGAGGTGCTACTACACACCAACGTTTTTCTCTCCAATTCATCATCCCGAGTCATTAAATGTTTTTCCCGAACTTCATATGCGTCTTGATTTTGATGAGAATTGCATGGATGAGCTATGTTTTGAGGAGAATATTGAGGATAGTTTTAAGGATGAACCAGTTTTACTTGATGAGTCCGATTTTCCAATTCATCCGGTCCCTTCCACTGACTATGTACATCCTCCTGAATCTTTAACTTTGACCCTTTCTCAATCACTTCCCTCCATCCTTTCCGTCGTTCCGACTTTACAAGAAATCGTATCACCTTCTTTTCTTATGTCTGGTTTACCAAGTTCGGCGTACCCATGTTTTCTCACGAATCTTGAGAGATTTGACCCCATCTCTCGACGGTTTAATAGATTAGTACAATCGCTTGTTACACATCGCTCATTACAAATTGTGCTAATTTATTCACTCCATTTTCACCCTCAAGTTCATACACCATTTCTTTTTCCCGTCCGCCATTCTTCTTCTCATATACCGGGACCGTATACCACTTCTATCACCATACGGTCTCGTGTATTCTCCATTTATTTCCTCACCGTATTCTTTCACCAGCCCGAGCCTTATTCCGATAGAATTTTTGAATGGTTGGTGCTAACTTTTGGCTTGTGTAAAGCCTTGTATAGATTGATACTGTTCTCTTTCCCCCTAATCCTGAACTGCACCACTTAAACAGTGGAAACACTATTTCACTTATGTTGGGGTGGACCTTTTTGTGTATATATATTTGGTTTGCTTTGTGTTTTGTATAAAAATTTGTAGGGAGCGCCGACAATTTTTGACCCTCTTGGTGTAGCCTGACAGTGAGGGCACTGTCAAGTTTAAGTTTGGGGGTGTGCTCGGTAAGCTTTCTTCCTTCGCATTCATATGTATATTTCGCATTTGTATACTTATTAAAATCCCACAAAAATCAAAAAAATTTCCAAAAAAATATAAAAACTTTGTCGTCAAGTTAGCTAATAGGGTAACTTAGATCTTTATTCCGATAGTTTAGTTGATACGTTAGAAATAACTAAATCCTAAGCTTAGGAATTGAAAACCCTAAAAATAACCCTCATTCTGTTTAACCTTGGTAATACGTCCTTACAATTTTTTTTATAGATGTAAGTAATCTTGAGTTCAGTTCTTGAGTTAAGTCGAGATGAAAAGTATTGAAAATTTTATTGAAAGATAAGTCTGAAAAATAATTCCTATTCTTGAGTCCAAATTCAGAAAATATATACCCTACAAACTGCACATACACGCACCTTAAAACTTGGGATAGTAGAGAATATCTAGAAATACTCTTACCTGAAAACCTAGTATGAAAAAAACGGTATTTAAAGCTAACCACCAAAAGAGTATCATTGAAAAATATATCCGGTCTTGAAAAATAAAAATAAATAAATAAATAAAAAATAAATAAATAAAAAATAAAGTCAAGACCTGGAAACTGCTATTTACACTTTAAGCTCACATATTCAGTAATCGGATGTTAGTACCTCAAGAAGCATTAATAGTCGCATGAGAGGTGTGTGAGCAAATCCGTCCATCATTAATGAAAAGAAGTAGTATTAGGTATTAAGGCAAGAGTACTATAGCTTGAATTGAATTCTTAAGTGTAGGGGTGAAAACATAAGGGTATACGATCGATGTTTGGAGGAAAGATAGGAATAAAGATTAAGACTTATGTTTTCGGTAAAGATGATAAAAATTCCAGATTGGAGACTGCGCTTCAGAAGGAAAACTCAGGAGAAACCGAGATCTTTCTAAACTGTAAAACGTATAGGATCTGGGGTTGAATAAATAGGAGGTGTGAAAAATAAAGGCTGGATATTTCTAACTTAGGATGATAGAATTTCTAACTTAGATACTAAACTATAGGAGTAGAATCGACGTTAACTTATGAAACTAGCTTGACGGGATTTTGTGGGTAGTATCCGCTGAAAACCTCCAGGAGACAACACTCTTCCTACTGGGGACACCTAGAGGTTTAACGGCTTGTTTCACGAGCTCAGTGCAATCGCGTTCCCTGCGAAAGTGAGGTTAGGACTTTTTGTGAATAATTGGTTTTGCTCGGGACGAGAAAGAGTTAAGTTTGGGGGTATTTGTTCACACCAGAATATTGTATTTAATACCGCCCATTCTTCTGCTCGTTTGTTTATAGGCAGGTGCTTTTGATCCGTGCTTGCTACATATTTACAGGTTACAGGTTCCTAGTCCAAAATAATGCAAATCATACAAAATCTCCACAGTTACGCCAAAATCCATAACATCTGTTGCCGACAGATAAAAGCCGGGTTCTGGTCATCCATATCCGTCCAGTGCCGCTTACCGGTTCAAGAGACAAGACAAAGAACAGTGGTCATTCGTGTCTCGGACAAGTACAGAGTACGAGAGGGGCAGCACAAGATTCAATGGGTGCGTGGAGCTCGAGGGAGATAAGGTCAAATGAATTAAAAGTGAAGCCATTTTGGACTGTAGCAGATCTGAAGAAACTTTGGAAGCATTTTGCAATTTGGGACATGTAGAACAACATAAGATAGCAACACAAGGAAACCTAGAAAATACGATACTCCAATTCCATAAAACCGCGGACGAACCGCCGCCAAATGTGGGTTTTTGCGGCGGATCCGCCGCGGTTTCGTGTCATCATCTGACCAAACTTTGGGGTTATTTTGGTCATTGTATTTGGGCAAAGAATTTAACCCTAGGGTTTCAGTTCTCTGCCTATAAATAGCCCAGTTTTGTGCCAAGTAAAGGAGGATTTTTTTAGTTAGATTTTAGTGTAGGTTAGTTTGTATCTTCTTCTTCCTCTTCATCTATTCTCTATTAAACTGTAGTGAGAGCCCTTGGGTGGAAAATCAATAAAGATGAGGGTTTTTATTTAACTTGTGTTTTTTAATTCTTGTATTGTAATTTTAATTCCTAAGTGTAATTTGTTTCTTGTTGTTAAAGTAGTTGTTGATATTTCTTTACTTGTTTTATTTTCCTTCCCTTCTTATTCGTATTATTTTCAAGCCATGATACTCGACGGAGTTCCTTGCTTAGGTGAGGACACAAGTAGTTAGCTTGTAAAACCGTAGTTTTCCTTTCTTTCTGCTTTGTTTTCTTTTCATTTTCATGTGTGAATAATTTCCATACTTGTTAGGGGCTAAGGAAGGTTAGTATGAAGGACGGAAAAATCCCTTGTATTTCACTTCACCAAACATCCTAAAACGAACCTAGACCAAACAAACGCAACCCCCTCACTTAAGCGCGCTATACGTGATATATAGCCGCGACCTAAGTCGAGAAGTCCTTTAAACGCACTACAACGTGACATGTAGTTGTGACTTAATTGGATACATGGTTGCGGGTGTTTGGCCTAGGGTTGGAAATAAGCGCATTTAGCGGACGAACAAGAGGCACTAGGAATGGATTTAGCGTTGGAAAGTTTTCTTAAACTCGCAAATCCCACTCCTACGTCCTCCTAATTCCCGCTACCTTCGATTATCCCAACATCGTTTTAAGAATGGCAAAAGACAAGTACAAGACCAATCCTAACTCTACTAACCAACCTTAACCCTAACAAGCTTATTTGAATATACATACAAAGACTTAGGATAGAATTGAACACATATATATTCTTTAATTGACTCTTCTAAAACACGAACGGACATACTACCATCTCCCTGTGGATCAACCCGTACTCAACCGGCTAGCTGCAAAGTGACACCGTTTTGATTGCGATAAGTAGAGAACAGTATAGAATACATATCATAAAACATATCGCGATTCTACTTCAATCAATCATCCCACCCTAGAAAGGTGCGATTATGACTCATCGGGGCTCCAAATTGAGCCTAATCTCAAGCAAAAAGTGCCACGGTAAATATCTAACGCTTGTTCTTCTGACGGTAATATAAATACTCCAACCTAAGAAGATTACTTGAACATGTCTTGTCCAGCCTCAGAAGGGATCAGAGACACGACAGTCGTGGGGCTACTCGAACAGCGGTTTAAAGACTGCATATCGAGGAATACATCAGCCAACGCGACGGTACTATGGACTAAAACCCTAGTACCACAAA
This sequence comes from Agapanthus africanus, assembly GCA_030015575.1. Lineage (NCBI taxonomy): Eukaryota > Viridiplantae > Streptophyta > Magnoliopsida > Asparagales > Amaryllidaceae > Agapanthus > Agapanthus africanus. The sequence continues at coordinate 819,099,085 of CM057338.1, read as the reverse complement.
TTTAACAGACCTCTATCATAAAAGAATGGAGGTTATCTACATACAACATTAGGACAAGTTTTCCTGTAAACCCAAGATAGGTAAACTAAAAACACTCCGGAATGAGTACATAAACTAGAGACTCCGAAATGAGTGAATAAACTATAAACTCCGAAATGAGTACATAAACTAGAGATTCTGAAATGAGTATAAACTAAAGACTCCGAAATGAGTATGTAAACTAGAGGCTCCGAAATGAGTGAATAAACTATAAACTCTGAAATGAGTAAATAAACTAGAGACTTCGAAATGAGTGAATAAACTACAAACTTCGAAATGGGTACATAAACTACTTCGCATTAGATCAAGACATCAAGAAACAGAAGAGTGCATGCGGATAAAAAACGTATATTCTTTATTCATGAATCAAAATGTTTGAAGATACAATTTATAAAAAAAAGATGCAATTCTAGCCTTTAAGAGGGCGGGGCTTTTAATAAAGCCGCGAGCCGTTCATTCTCTTGCCGCAGCTCTTTCTCACGCTCCACTATTGCGGCTGGCATTGATTCGACTTGAACTCGTTGTTACAAGCACGAAGATAGCTTTTTAGAAATTTCCTGCTTAGCAGCTTCGGAGTCCTGCATTCCTCGCTCAGTATATTCAAGGTCCTACTTCAACGCCACTCCATTAGAAATGCATTATTGAAGATTTTCGAAAATAACTCAGAGCCGTGCAGCATTAGCTTTTACCTGGGCACGTAATTAGCTTGACTCACTAAAATCCGTCTCATGCTCCTTCTGCTTCAGGACCAGCTTTTGCTCGTAATATTGAATGGAAGTGGCAATTTATTCGATCCACGTGACTAATTGAGCCTTCGAGGATAATGCCTCAGGCGTAAGATGTTTGCGCTTGATCTCATGGAGGCAAGCCTCGATTTTCTTACAATAACCAACCCAGATGCGGAAGAAATCTTCATTATGGAAAGTCACTAGAGTCGCTAGCATGGGGTTGATTTCATCCACAAAGTCCGCTGCAGAAGTGAGAGCCTCAACATTAAGGTCTTCGATAAATTCTCTTAGTATGCACCTACTATTTGATGCGCCTCTAGAAGATTGGCGTTTACAGAAACGCCCTGCGGGCATAGAAATGCGAGACTCGAAAAGAACCAAAGACAGTGGAGCTGCTACGGAATAAGACACGTATAAAGAAGGCTCAGATTTCAACCTAAAATAAAAAAATGAATAAGATCTAACCTACCAATAGTTGAAAGCGGCAAATCGGGGAGCATAGGGGGCTCGGCTACTTCTTTGTCTTCTCTTTCGAGCCGTAAGACTGTGATCAGTACGGGGAAAAGCCTATTAGAAAAAGATTACTCATAGAAAGATAAAATAAGAAATGAAAGATATACTAACCAATGCCAGAAGGAAGGACGGATCCTGATTGGAAGGCGAAGTGCGATGTTAACATTTGGCACGGATGATTGAAAAGCACTCCTGCAAGATTGCAATTATATACGTTAAGAAATTAATCTATGGAGTAATATCAGTACTGAAACGAGGAAATAAAAGATTTTTACCTTCCGTCGCTAAGCCCGAGAAAACTCGGGGAGGTGCAAAAGAGATGGGTGGAACAACAACAGTCATGGTGATAGCTGACGGGGGTTCTTCAATCAGCAAATCGCAGGAGTTTACTGTGCTTATATCAGAAATAAAGGAGATGTTAGCGAATGTGTCTAGTAGGATTGAAGATCCAAAAGTAATAGCCTGGAAGATACCTTACGGTGTAGAATCCATAGTTATATCTGGAGCGTCACTAGTTCCGACTGTTTCTTCGACTTCCATCATCATTGGGAAGACGGATTCAACATCTGCACCCTCATATCCCGAATAAAAAAGGGCTATCGTTATGCTAGCATAATCCATGGATATTTGGAATCCACAGGGAGAGGAAGTGGTAGCTGGAACAGTGTCAGACTCAAAATAAAAGCCTTTCGCCCCAAAATCTCCAGATGCTGGCACCTCACCTGCAGCGCTGACACCTAAACTTGTCTCTGCTGTATCATTCAAGGAAAAATGTGTTATAATTCCAATAAACTGCTATGGAAAGAAACTTGGAAAGGTAAATAAGTTCTACCAGGTTTCGTTAAAGTATCATGAGCTGTCTCACCTTGAAGTAAACGCTCAGCCTCCTCACGAGTTGCACGCGCGATCTGCCTATGAGCGGTTGACAGGGCAGGGGGAATGTCCTCTATGGGAGCATCAGGGGTTTGTATTTCACTCGAATCTGCACCTGTGACCATGCTAGCCTGACGCTCCCTCACTGCGTGCTATCGACACTTCTTCTCGGCTTTAGCTGTACGGAGAGATCTCTCCAGAACCACTGACAGAGGAACATATTCATCTGAATCAAACTCAGCCTCCAGATCTACTACAATATCCATCATTGGCTGCTTTAGTGACTCTTCCTGTAGTGGCCTCAATGGTAGCCGGTAGCTCTGAATGTTCCGTTGGGGCCATCGGGGGAGGAATATCCTCTGCCCTATCACATAAAGATGGCACCACACTCGGAATAGCACTAGCTATGGTGGTTCTGGTAATGAAGAAAAAGGAGTCAGGATGTGGACAAAATGAACTAAAATATTTTAAGGGCATTACAAAATAAATCATGCCAAAGCCTATAGAAGCACGAAGCCTCTCCTCTTCCTCGTACGTTCTGATGGACGCCAAAAGAGCCTCTTCAGTAGAGATGCCTGTTAAGAAAGGAGTGTCAATAAACCATAATAAACTCTAAAATATACGAAATAGTATAAATGAAATGTACCTGACGCCGCAAAAGCAGCAAGCGTTGCTTGCTCATGGGATAAACGCTCAGAAGCCTCAATTGCGGTTTGAAGGTTAGTTGTTGCGTTCTCATCAGTAGAAGCATCAAAAAAAGTGTCGTTGGTGCCATATTCGGACAAGCCTTCGCTATAGGGAGCATGAGGTTCTTGAACAAATACAATGTCAGCTGAAAACATGGATTTCCTTTTCTTCTGAGAGCCGGCAGCAACACCTGACGACAGGAGCTTTCGCTTTATAGGCCTTTTGGATGGCGAGTCTTAACTTCTGAGCCAATATCCGACTCAGAAGACGCTGCAGCCATCACGCCGCTAGGAGCACTCACGTCCGGTCGTGGCCTAGCCATGGACACTATTGGAAAGGCACAAGGAGCTACAACCGCGTCGTTCCCTTTCAAGGAAGGGCAGGAAACTGCTCGTCGTTTCAGCGGAACCGTGAGGTTACTGGCCGGGACGGAATCGTTGTGATCATAGAGCTTCCGCCTCTCTTCTTTGATAACGTCACCCGTCGCGTGCTGATACCAGGCTACTTAGGCATTCAAGGCATTTGGAATCCGACTAGGCTTAGCAATCAGAAAATGAGATCTCGTATTCAGCTGCATTATAGGGTGCACCACATTACGAACGCTTTCCTCTGAAGCAACTGGATTGATAAGAAATGCTTCGAGGCAAACGCTTTGATTATAGCCGGATTGTTGAGCAAAGCAACGTAGCCAAACTATAAAGATTGGCTAAGTAATGTCCAGATGGCCATTGCCTATGATAAGCTGGCCTACCTCCTTTCTACTAAAGCCCTCGTCGTCCCAAGTCCAGATTCCACCATCCTGGATATTGAAATCCGTAAGACATGGGAAATAGAATATGCGAAAGCCAAGTGCCTCGTGCTCGCCACAATGGATAATGAACACCAGAGGATACATGAGAAGATAGACTTAGCTTCCATCTTCCTCCATACCAAAGATTTATATGGAAAGCAATCTCGTATCGTAAGATACGAAAGCTCAAAGAAATTATTTCAGGCGAGGTTGGCTATCGGGTCATTTGTAGGGGACCACATCCTTAAGATGATCAGCTATATTGAAGAGCTTACGGATCTTAGGACCACGTTGGAGAACGAGTTGTATATGAACTTGATTCTATAGTCCCTCCCTTCTACCTATGCCCTGTTTATATTGAATTTCAATATTCAAGGGAAGGAAGTTACACTTTCAGAACTCCTTAACATGTTAAGGAGTGCAGAGGGCACCCTAAAGAAAACCAGGGAGACACCCTCTCTGCTTATTGGGGAATCTTCTTCCTCTAGATCCAAGGCGAAAGCCAAGGAGAAGAAGAAGAAGGCCCCCACCAAACCGAAAGGTGGTGTCAATAAGTTACAAGGAAAGGGAAAGTCAAAAGTTTTGGGGCCGACAGTAGGGAAAGAGGAATGTTTCTATTGTCATAAGAAAGTCCATTGGAAGAAGAACTGCAGGGCTTGGAAAACCAAAAACAAGGATTCGAAGTAAGTTGTGGTTTCGACTTCAGGTGTGTTTATGATTGAAAACCATTTGTCAATCAACTCAACTTCCTGGGTATTGGATACCGGTTTAGGATCTCATATCTGTTATTCATTGTAGGAACTGAGAAGCCATAGAGTTATAAAGGCAGGTGATATGACCCTCAGGGTTACTAACGGAATGAGTGTGGATGCTGTTTCCATAGGGGAATATCACATAGGGTTGACAAGTGGACACATTTTGGTTTTGCGTAACTGTTTTTGTGTGCCTAGTTTGACATGTAATATCATCTCTGTATCTTTACTATCTAAAGAAGGTTATGATTTTACATTTGTAAACGATGTTGTAAACATTCACCTTAATCATGGTTTGATTGGGTCAAGTACACTAGACAACGGTATATACATATTAAATCAACACCAGGTTTTCAATGTCCAGAACACACTTAAAAGAAAGTCTCCAGAATTAAATCAACCTTTCTTATAGTATTGTAGACTAGATCACATCAATGAAACACGGTTAACGAAGTTACATGAGAGGGATATTTGGATCCGTTTGAATATCTGTCTTATGCAACTTATCAATCATGTGTCAAAGGAAAAATGACAAAGACTCTGTTCACTGGACACGGGCTAAGAGCCATTGAGCTCTTGGGAATCATACACAGCGACGTGTGTGGTCCAATGTCTACACATGCAAGAAGTGGTTATTACTACTTCATTACTTTTACGGATGATTTCTCAAGGTATGGACACGTATTCTTGATGAAATATAAATCCAATACCTTTGAGAAATTCTAGGAATATAAGAATGAAGTAGAAAAACAAACAGGCAAAAGTATTAAGATACTTCGATCTGATCGAGATGGTGGATACTTCGATCTAATCGCGATGGTGAATACTTAAGTGCCGAGTTCCTGGATTATTTAAAAAAGAAAGGAATTTTCTCTCAGCTTACCCCTCCATACACACCTCAACACAACGGTGTATCAGAAAGACGGAACCGCACCTTATTAGATATGGTACATTCCATGATGAGTAATACTGAATTACCGCGATCCTTCTGGGGTTTTGCACTAGAATTTGCTGAAGAGTTACCCTAGTGCCCCGGCCAACTTCCATGGCCAAATGCGGAACAAAATTTTTCTAAAGAACAAAAACTTGGCACTAGTTTAACTCTTAACCCGGATCTTTCTATAAAACTAACTAGCTACACTAGGAGAGCTATCTACTATGAAAGAAGATATACCAAGAGGCTCAAGTCCTTCGGTCTTCTCTCGTCGTCATGTGCTCCAAGTGGTCTCCTTGAACTAGCTTGATCTCCAACTCCGGCTCCATCGGTCCTCCGGGATCGAGCTTGTTCTCCGGACTTGCTTTGTCGTAGATGATCCATCCGGGGAGTATGATCCATGGCTCTAGCTCCTAACCAAATAGCTATAAGGAGCAACTAGAGAACTTGGGTTGCTAAACCAAGTAGTCTAGGATGTAGTGGAGGGTGTCTATGTGTTTTCTATCTCTTTTCTAACCTCTTCACTTGTTTCTCAATACATGAGAATGTTAGTGAAGAGGAAGAAGATGAAGATGGAGGAAAGCAAGAGGAGGGAAGAGCTTGGAGAGAAAATGGAGCTCAAGAAGATAATGATCAAGCATGAGAGAGAAATTCACACACACAAGAGTTTTGTATGTTCATTTCTTTCATTAAACAATAGCAACCATGCTTCAATAGTAAACCCAAAATGAATTATAAATTCATTTGTAAACTATTGAAGCATGGTCAACTCTATACCTCCCTCACCTCTCACTTTACACCTCATTTCCATTTATGAAATAAATGGAAAATCCATAATGAGGTGGCCACCTTCTAGAAGGAAATCTGTAATAAATACGGATTTCAGTCTACTGTACTAATATACCGGCAATCAGACAAAAATCCGAACGCCCAAAAGAGATAGAATAACACGAAGAACGTAATACTAGAATATATATATCGAAATACATATACGTAAATTATTAAATCAATACCTGATTTAATAATCCGGCTCAAACCCGAGCCGGCTAGTATTACAAACTGTCCGATCGAAAATCCGAGTAACAAGTACATCAATTGATCGAACCCTGCACGTATCCAATATGGCCACTACATCATTTCGCCTGAATCAGGGAAACCCTCTGTGTGGGACTCTAAAGACTCGACAGTACTCTGGCAGTAGCTTTAACCACAAGTACGTCAGCGGCACTAGCTGTACGTAACGGCTACCCAGGTACCTGTCGAAAAGAAGGCCGATGAGAAAACTCATCCGGATCTCCTACTGAGCCTATCCGTGATAATATCCGTACAGTCCGGTCTCTTCATCAAAGAGTATCGCATACCGGGTCTAGGGGATGGTGAACGTTAGACCTTAACAACCTGATAAGTCATGCCGATGTGGCTCAGGACCAATCCGGGAAACTACTGATCAACCTATCAGTAAATCCCAAGTGCCTTGGCCAAGGTTTTATGGTCCTGACCAATCGAATCACAGTGCAATATCGACTCCCTATACCGGAGAGACGAATCCCCAACAATCGCTCACTGCCTCCATGTGGCTCAGGAATGAACCCAACCAAAACCTGTTTGCATGACTCAGTAGAGCCGTGGTAGGGTAGTGATCAAAGTTCAGTGGGAACTCACACGAGACAAATGCCGATCTCGGGTCCAAAGAGTAACCTGTACACATGTTACTTGAAAGCTTCCATCTGACGATAGGTATACTACCACATGAAAGTTCTCGGCGAGTCCGTCCAGTGTGCTCATACCTATTGAGCACCTGTATACGATCATAGGTGCATCAGACCAATGGCTGGGGGACCAACTATCCCCCCGACGGGGGTAGAAATGTACACACCAGTCTACTCTGGAGAATCAGTGCCCAGTCTCGATACTCACGCGACTGGAGACCATTTAAGGATGTGCTTATGTAATACCCTGCTCCCATAAGTATGATCGCCATCACAATGTAGGTAGTCAAGAAAGATCCTAGGGGCTTTATCAACATGTAACCGCAATATGTAATAACGAGTATGACATATGCCATGTTAAGATAAAGACAAACCACTATAGTATACCACCGTATCGAGTCTTTATCAATATGTGCAAGCTAGATATAACAACAATACAAATAAATACACATATCCCGATAAAGACAAGTCAAATAATATACTATAAAATTGAGCAAGATTGTTCTGTACATATGTATCCCTAGTATCCATATGTATACATATACAATACTGGCCTCTAGGGTATATACATCCAACAATCTCCCACTTGCACTAAAGGCCAGTGATTGGCGTACCGAATACCCAACGTCTGCTCTAAGGCCAGCTGCTGGTGTACCGCATACCCAACATCCCAAAAAGTCGCTCGAACTGTGCTTGAGGGAGGGCCTTTGTAAATGGATCCGCCGTGTTGTCTTTTGTATCCAGTCTCCGAACCTCGATCTCCTGGCAATCTACGATCTCCCTGATCACGTGATACCGCCATAAGATGTGCCTGGATTTCTGATGGGACCGTGGTTCCTTTGCTAAAGCTATAGCCCAATTATTATCACAATACACTGGTATCGGATCAACAATGGACGGAACTACCTGAAGTTCAGCTATGAACTTCTTCATCCAGACCGCCTTTTTTACGGCATCGCTTGCAGCAATGTATTCAGCCTCCATCGTCGAGTCGACGACGGTATCCTGTTTGGAACTCTTCCAACATACCGCCCCTCCGTTGAAGGTAAACACAAAACCCGAGATAGACTTGCTGTCGTCCTTGTCACTGTGGAAGCTTGAGTCGGTAAAGGACTCGACCCTGAGGTCTCCATTACCGTAAATCAGGAACATCTCCTTAGTCCTTCTCAGGTACTTGAGAATGTTCTTTACTGCTGTCCAGTGGTTCTCACCTGGGTCAGACTGATACCGGCTCACCACGCTTAGCGCGTAAGTTACATCTGGTCTTGTACACAGCATCACATACATTATGGATCCTACCGCCGAAGCGTAGGGTATAGTGCTCATGCGAACCCTCTCCTCGTCAGTCTTGGGAGACATCTCCTTGGAGAGGGTGATTCCGTGCAATGCGGGCATGTTACCGCGCTTGGAATCTTCCATAGTAAATCTCTTTAGTACGGTCTCTATGTACCTGGACTGTGAAAGTCCCAATAATCTCTTGGATCTATCTCTGTAGATCTTGATCCCCAGAATGTACGAGGCATCACCTAGGTCTTTCATGGAGAACCTTTGTGATAAGAATAACTTGACCGATTGTAGCATAGGAATGTCATTTCCTATCAAAAGAATGTCGTCCACGTACAAGACTAGGAACACGACAGTTCGTCCTACAATCTTTTTATAAATATATGGCTCATCTTCATTCTTGATGAAGTCAAAGTCCTTGACTGTTTCATCAAAACAGATGTTCCAGCTCCGCGATGCTTGCTTCAATCCATAAATGGATTTGAGCAGCTTACACACCTTCCCGCTGCTCCCACTGTCTACAAAACCTTCTGGCTGATCCATATAAACGCACTCTTCTAAACTTCCGTTTAGAAAAGCCGTTGTCACGTCCATCTGCCAGATCTCATAGTCATGGAAGGCAGCAATGGCAAGCAGGATCCTAATGGATTTGAGCATAGCTACTGGAGAAAAGGTCTCGTCATAGTCCACTCCTGGTCTTTGATGAAAACCTTTTGCAATGAGTCTAGCCTTATAGGTTTCCACCTGCCCATCTACACCAAGTTTCTTCTTGTAAATCCATTTGCATCCAACGGGTTTTACCCCAGGTGGAGCAGTTTCTAGGGTCCACACTTTATTGGTGTACATGGACTCCATTTCAGATTACATAGCATCCAGCCACTTATCAGAGTCTCTACTGATAATGGCCTGTCTGAAACTAGTAGGATCATCTTCTTCCAAGATGCAATCCCCTATATCCCCATCTATGAGAAAACCGTAGCATCTCTTGGGCGGATGAGAAATCCTACTAGATCTGCGGAGTGGCTGAGGTTCGTCCGGGGTTATTGAATCCTGAGGTTCCAACAATTCTTCAGTTATAGTTTGTCCTTCTGGAATTTCTTCCAGTTCTACCGTGCTCCCACTAATTTCTTTTGCAAGAAATTCCCTTTCTAAGAAGACAGCGTGGAGAGCAACAAACACCTTCTGTTCCTCGGTGTGGTCGAACTGATATCCTTGCGAATGTTTAGGATATCCTACAAACTTACACAAAACTGACCGTGCCTCGAGTTTGTCTAGGTTCTGCTTCTTTACATAAATTGGACAACCCCATATTTTAATAAAATTAAGGTATGGTCTCTTCCGCTCCCATAGTGCATGTGGAGTGGTAGGCACATCTTTGGTAAGAACCCTATTCAATACATATATTGCCATTTCAAGGGCATATCACCAAAATGAAAGAGGTAACTCAGCACTACTCATCATGGAGCGAACCATGTCTAATAGGGTACGGTTCCTCCGCTCCGATACGCCGTTGTGCTGCGGTGTATACGGAGGAGTAAGTTGAGAGAGAATACCATTCTCTTTTAGAAATTCTTTAAATTCAGTGCTTAAGTACTCTCCTCCTCTATCAGATCGGAGGATCTTGAAACTTTTGCTAGTCAGGTTCTCTACTTCGTTTTTGAATTTCTTGAATTTCTCAAAAGCTTCAGATTTGTGTTTCATGAGATACATATATCCGAATCTAGAGAGATCGTCAGTGAATGTGATGAAGTACGAGAACCCACCCCTTGCATGTATAGACATTGGACCACATACATCACTGTGTATGAGTCCTAAGAGCTCCGATGCTCTTTCTCCATGCCCGGTGAACGGAGATTTGGTCATCTTTCCTTTGAGACAAGACCGACAAGTTTCATAAGATGAAAATTCAAACGTATTCAAGAATCCATCTTTATGTAACTTACTTAGTTTTTTCTCTCCGATATGACCAAGTCTACAATGCCACAAGTGGATTCGTTCGTATCTGAACTCTTCCTCTTGCGTGTGTTTTGTACATTGAGAACCGTGTTCTGATTTTGAACATAGATACCATTACACAGTGTACCTTCTGCAACCAGTACCTTATCAAGGTAAATGTTCATGATATTTCTATCAAGAACAAAGTTATATCCATTTTTATCAAATAAAGAAACTGATATGATGTTTCAAAGCATGGAAGGCACATAGTAGCAATTGTTCAAAATCATAGTATTGCAATTTGGCAATACTAGGTGATATTCACCGACGGCAGTAGCATTAACTTATGTTCCATTCCCCACTCTGAGGGACATATCACCAAGTCCAACTATCTTACTTTTTCTCGGTCCCTGCAATAAATTACAGATATGAGATCCTGATCCGTTATCGAGTATCCAGGAGGTAGGACTGACCGAAAAACAGTTCTCAATAACAAGAACACCTGAAGAAGACGCAACAGTATGTTTCTTCTTCGATGGGTTTATCAAGGAATTCAAACTTTCCTCTTTCCCTTGCTCATACTTATGACAGTTGTCATAAGTTAGAGCCGAACCGATGTTCCCCAGCCCCGAATAAGAATTCGGATCGGTCAAGCGATACATTTTATTATTTTGATTAGGGCGTTAAATGGTTGGTACCTGGAGAGAGAGAGGGAAAACACTCAGCGTGCGCTCTTGCAAGATTAGATTGGTTTATTAATTTATCTAATCAGGATGGCTCCCACTGTTTCCTCAAATTCTTCTTCAAACCCTAAAAGAAGAATTAGTCAGGATTAATCGCACGTCACAATACTTGCTTAACCTTTCAGCCAGGCTAGTGTTGGTACTTCGAGGGAGGTTTTCCAACGCTTTCGCGAAGTTCCTTAATTACATAAGCTCTTTTCCCTGGAGGCGTAGCCCCGCTAACACCTTTCTAGACACCTACTTGGTTTATAGCATTGATTGTTAAGTGTGATAATCTCCCGAGTGTAATCCTACTCATCAGTGGGATCGAGATCCATCTATCATTGTGTGATACACTAGATGGAATCCACTCTAGTCATCACACTCCAGAAGGTATGCTAAATCTGCAAGTTTCCTGTATATTTGAAACTCCCGATGTGGTTTTGCCCCTAACGACCTATAACCTTGACGCTTGCCAACAAGTCATTGGCCACTAGTCAAGTTCAACCTGTCATTATCCTGGATTAACTCGAACCCACCCGCACAAACTCTTGACGCTTGCCAACAAAGCTGTACAACTGTCTCGAATAATCACATATCTATGCAACAGATAAATATCACTCAGCTACCGTTCACTGTGTGTTGACGCTTGCCAACAAACACAGCACGAATACTAGGTGGTATCCATCTGAAATGACGGAGGACTACGGCTGGGTTTTTGGCAAAAAACCCGTTAATGTAATGAACTTGATATCGTTGAAAGAACCTGAGTAGTTTTATAAATATATAGTGGCGAAAACTTCTGATAAAGAGGTCACTCCCTGGGAAGGGATCTCGGCTCTTTCCTCGTCGAATGAGGTGCAGGATATTCCAAACTGAATACTACGATGCAAAGCAAAAATAGTCGACTATATTAAAGTTATTACCCTGACGCAAACTTTTACTTAAGTGGTCACTCCCGGTGAAGGGATCTCGGCCCTTGCCTCGTCGAATGAGGTGCTGGATATTCTAAACTGAATACCACTATGCAAAGCAAAAGAGAACATCTGTAATGTCGGTTTTTAAAGCTTGGTTCCAACAACATCTTTTATGTTTATTATCTTGCATTAATCAAAATTAATGCGGTCCCATCAATTTGTAACCTATCACACCAGAAAAGAACGAAAATAAAATGTACGTATATACCATCCGCATTCGCCACGGGGCCCCGTCATCACCCGTTAAGTTACTTAACTAACGACAGAGCGGGGGCTGGACTAGCGCGGGTGCAAAACATATACAACATCTACTAGTATATATATAAGTATATATAACATTCGTCCTAGGCATGATAATAATCAACATCACAGATAATAATATAGAATGGTGGATAATCTTGGAGCCCCGGGTTTCATTTGAGCCGCAAATAAAACCCGACGTTCCTGGTCATGTGGATAGCCTGTGCAACGAAAACCTATACCCCCTACAAGTGCGGCGAATAGTCCGCCAGTTCTAGAATGAAGCCCCCTCCGTCTCAGCGCCTTGAGATGCGGGCTTGTTGCCTTCTAGAACCCGGCTATTCGTGCACCCCACCGCGGGGTAATCCTAATACAGAAAATGAAAATAATATATACAAGCAGTGACATCGACCTCAACCCGGTCGTGCCCCAAAATAATATACAACCCGGCAAAGACGGCAGTCCACATGTTGGACGCTCGCCCCTCAATAACAAATGTACAAATGAATTATAAACTGCATTTCTAACATTGCACCACATGCTATCCACCACGACTATCCAACCACAATCACAGCACAACCACAAAACATCAACGCGAATGTCACATTCGCAAAACCCGTCTAAAGGACCATATACCAATTAGACGAGTTTTACCGATCGAGTGACATTCCCGGTCGCAAATAAAGGTGAATGTACTGAAAATAAAATATGTATTTTAAAATTACGATCGACTAAACTTTCCAAGTGGGCCCCAAGTATTAAACCAACACTGTAACAAATCTGGGCTCAAAAAGTAATTATTCCAAAAACCACAATTTCCAAAAATAAGAGAGGCCCAGAAGAAATTTTGTTCCCGTGGGCCCCAAAACGGCCGCGGAACCGCCACCAATATGGGGTTTGCGCGGCGGATCCGCGGTGTTTTGGAGGGATCACGTGACCAAATTTCTTCAGGGGTCTTAAAAAATCCTTCATGATTTTCTGGGACTATAAAATTGATTTTTCGAGCACGTTTAAAAATCGACAGAAAACTCATGATTTGAAATGCAGTTTTTGAAATTTTCGGTCAATCGTTATTCTAAACACGTTTAAACAAGCTAGTATAGGTTTTATGGGTAGCTCTGATACCATGAAGGGTTACCCTAGTGCCCCGGCCAACTTCCGTGGCCAAATGCAGAACAAAAATTTTCGAACGAACAAAAACTTGGCACTAGTTTAACTCTAAACCCAGATATTTCCATAAAACTAACTAGCTACACTAGAAGAGCTATCTACTATGAAAGAAGATATACCAAGAGGCTCAAGTCCTTCGGTCTTCTCACCTCGTCATGTGCTCCAAGTGGTCTCCTTGAACTTGCTTGATCTCCAACTCCGGCTCCATCAGTCCTCAAGGATCGAGCTTGTTCTCCGGCCTTACTTTGTCATAGATGATCCACCCGGGGAGTATGATCCATGGCTCTAGCTCCTAACCAAATAGCTATAAGGAGAAACTAGAGAACTTGGGTTGCTAAACCAAGTAGTCTAGGATGTAGTGGAGGGTGTCTAAGTGTTTGCTATCTCTTTTCTAACCTCTTCACTTGTTTCTCAACACATGAGAATGTTAGTGAAGAGGAAGAAGATGAAGATGGAGGAAAGCAAGAGGAGGGAAGAGCTTGGAGAGAAAATGGAGCTCAAGAAGATAATGATGAAGCATGAGAGAGAAATTCACACACAAGAGTTTTGTCTGTTCATTTCTTTCATTAAACAATAGCAACCATGCTTCAATAGTAAACCCAAAATGAATTATAAATTCATTTGTAAACTATTGAAGCATGGTCAACTCCATACCTCCCTCACCTCTCACTTTACACCTCATTTTCATTTATCAAATAAATGGAAAATCCATAATGAGGTGGCCACCTTCTAGAAGGAAATCTATAATAAATACGGATTTCAGTCTACTGTACTAATATACCGGCAATCAGACAAAAATCCGAACGCCCAAAAGAGATAGAATAACACGAAGAACATAATACTAGAATATATATATCGAAATACATATACGTAAATTATTAAATCAATACCTGATTTAATAATCCGGCTCAAACCCGAGCCGGCTAGTATTACAAACTGTCCGATCGAAAATCCGAGTAACAACAACATCAATCGATCGAACCCTACACGTATCCAATACGGCTACTACATCATTTCGCCTGAATCAGGAAATCCCTCAGTGTGGGACTCTAAACACTCGACAGTACTCTGGCAGTGGGTTTAACCACAAGCACGTCAGCGGCACTAGCTGTACGTAACAGCTATCCAGATACCTGTCGAAAAGAAGGCCGATGAGCAAACTCATCCGGATCTCCTACTGAGCTTATCCGTGACAATATCCGTACAGTCCGGTCTTTTCGTCAAAGAGTATTGCATACCGAGTCTAAGGGATGGTGAACGTCAGACCCTAACAACCTGATAAGTTGTGCCGATGTGGCTCAGGACCAATCTGGGAAACTACTGATCAATCTATCAGTAAATCCTAAGTGCCTTGGCCAAGGTCTTATGGTCCTGACCAATCGAATCACAGTGCGATATCGACTCCCTATACCGGGAGAGACGAATCTCCGACAATCGCTCACTGCTCCATGTGGCTCGGGACTGAACCCAACCAAAACCTGTTTGCACGACTCAGTAGAGCCATGGTAGGGTATTGATCAAAGTTCAGTGGGAACTCACACGAGACAAATGCCGATCTCGGGTCTAAAGCCTAACCTGTACACATGTCACCTGAGAGCTTCTATCTGACGATAGGTATAGTACCATATGGAAGTTCTCGGTGAGTCGGTCCAGTGTACTCACACCCAGTAAGCACCTGTATACGATCTTAGGTGCATCATAGCAATGGCTGCGGGACCAACCATCCCCTCGACGGGGGTAGAAACGTACACACCAGTCTACTCTGGAGTATCAATGCCTAGTCTCGATACTCACGTGACTGGGGACCATTTAAGGATGTGCTTATGGACTACCCTGCTCCCACAAGTATGATCGCCATCACAACGCGGGTAGTCAAGCAAGATCCTGGGGGCTTTATCAATATGTAACCGCAATATGTAATAACGAGTATGACATATGCCATGTTAAGATAAAGACAAACCACTATAGTATACCACCGTATCGAGTCTTTATCAATATGTGCAAGCTAGATATAACAACAATACAAATAAATACACAAATCCTGATAAAGACAAGTCAAATAATATACTATAAAACTGAGCAAGATTGTTCTGTACATACGTATCCCTAATATCCATATGTATACATATGCAATACTGGCTTCTAGGGCATATACATCCAACATTTGCTGCATATCTTTTGAACAAATTTCCTACTAAGTCAGTACCTACCACACCATATGAAATGTGGAGTAGGAAGAAACCCTATCTTAAGTATCTTAAGATATGGGGATGTCCAGCTTTTGTCAAAAAGCAGCATGCGGATAAGCTCGAGGCACGATCAGTACTGTGTAAGTTTGTGGGACACCCAAGGAACTCCAGGGGGGTATCTTTTCTATTACGTAGAGGAACAAAAGGTTTTTGTTTCTTGGCATGCCCACTTTCTGGAGACTCAATTTCTTGAAAAAGAAATAAGTGGGAGCGCAATAGAACCGGAGGAAATTCTAAAACCATAAGCTATTACTGAAAGTATGGTGGAACCAAAAGTTTCAAAAGAACCATACGTCCCTGCACCACTCCGCAAATCTAGTAGGCAGTCTCATCCGCCCGAGAGATATTACGGTTTTCCCATAGACAGGGATAGAGAAGATTGCATCATCAATGATGATGAGCCGACTAGTTTCCAGCAGGCTATTACGAGCAGAGACTTAGTAAAATGGTTGGATGCAATGCGGACCGAAATGGAATCCATGTACACCAAAAATGTTTGGACTTTGGACATTGCACCTCAAGGGATAAAACCCGTAGGCTGCAAATGGATCTTCAGAAAGAAGATTGGTGCAGAAGGACAGGTTGAAACCTATAAGGCTAGACTTGTAGGAAAAGGTTTTCTTCAAAGACCTGGTTTGAACTATGATGAAACTTTTTCTCCAGTGGCTATGTTTCAATCCATTTGGATCCTATTTTCCATTATCGCCTTCCATGATTATGAAATTTGGCAGATGGACGTAAAGACCGCTTTTCTGAATGGAAATTTAGAAGAGCGTGCTTATATGGATCAGCCAGAGAGTTTCATAGAGAGTGGGAGCAGCAGAAAGGTGTGCAAGTTGCTTAAATCCATTTATGAATTAAAGCAGGCATCACGGAGTTGAAACATCTACTTTGATGAGACGGCCAAAAAATTTGACTTTATTAAAAATCCAGATGAACTATATATTTATAGTAAGATTGTAGCGAGAACTGTGGTATTTCTCATCTTGTACGTGGATGATATTCTCCTGATAGGAAATGACATTCTTATGCTACAATCAGTCAAAAGATTCTTGTCATAGAAGTTCTCCATGAAAGACCTAGGTGATGCCTCATACATTCTGAGGATCCAGATCTATCGTGATAGATTTAAGAGGATGTTGGGACTTTCACTGTAATATTTCAAAAAAATAAAATATTATTTTTGGGAATTTTTATAATTAAGTAATAAAATATTGAATATTTTAATAAGGCGGTATAATTAAATACCGATAAATTGGGAAAAAATTTGGAAAATTATGGAAATTACTAAAACAGGGTGTTTTATGTGAATTATGATAATTTTAAGTTTTTATGATTAATTATACACTAATTTAGTGCTAATCGCATTTAAGTAACGCTAATCGCGCATTAAGCTTGTTTTGTGCAAAACATGCACATGTCTTTTTTTTAGCACTTGTTACATTTTTCTTTCATGCTTTCTTCTTTTTATCATGCATGGTTATAAAATTAAAGAGAAGAAAAGAAAAGGAAAAGAAAAGAAAAGAAAAGGAATAAACAAATAGGCATGGGTGAGAGAGAGAAAGGTGAGGGGTTAAATTTGACTTGGCCATTCTCTCATCTCACCATCTTCATCAAATTCTCTCCTTTCCCTCACTCTCTTGTTGCTGCTGCTGCTCTCTCTCTCCCTTTGCCCCTCTACCTCCTCACAATTCATCACAATAAACCCATTAAAACCCCATCTCACTTTCACAAATTTTGTGCACAAGCTCTCAAGCTACACTATGGAATAAGAAAAATTCGATTTTTGTGCCCTAAGGGATTCATGAGTGCAACATGAGGTAATTATTCCATCATTAGTGTAGAATTTCCTTTCCTTTAGCATCCATGTTAAATTAGAACCGATATTGTGTGGTTTTGGAAAGTTTGAAAACTTGAGTTGAGGGTTAGGGTTTTAGTTGAACCCAAAGGTGAAATTAAGGTTACTAGAGGCTATACAACCCCTGTGGTGATTGATTGGAGATATAAACCGGAGAATAGAACCCCAATTAGCGAACTTAGAAATCCCCGCCATCGTATTTTGTAAATTTTGTGAGTGTAAAATGAAATCTGCTATCACCCGGAGCCTCTGAAAATTATTTAGCAAGTACGGAGGAGTGTGCAGGCACCTAGGAAGCACCACCCAAGACCCCATCCCCTGACTCCACTCTATGGCCGCAAATTTAATCTTTCTGCCTGCAAATTGCGGCCAGACCTGGTCCAAATGGGTTCGTGTTTGGCCTGTAGCTCCATCTCCTGTAAACTAGACCCTTGGCATATGCAAAATTGACTGATTTGACCTAGGGTAAAATCTGGGACCATTTTCAAGAGTTGATGTTTTGATTCGGGGTTTCGTTTTGCGTATTTTGAATTCTAGATTTTTGTGATTTATGTCGTAATCGATCACTTGACGTTTGTACGTCGAAATCGAGTGTTATTTGGAGGTTTTGAAAGTGTAGTCCATAGGTTCTAACCTATAGTCTTTTAGCATGTCGTTTTGGTTTTGAATTGGGTTTTAATGCGACACGATACGTTATGATGTGTAGGTACCCCATGAAGACTTCGAGACGACAAGCAAGCCCGTGGCGACGTCGGCAACGGAAAGCGAAGAGCAAAGTGAGTAGATTATATCTAAGGGGGAAGTCGGGTGGATAGCGTATAGCACCCCGCAGTTTGTAGTATAGCTTATATATATATATATATATATATAGTTATATATATGTGTTTATGTTATGTGGATGATTATCAAGATATGATTTTTGTTCATAGTTTAGTACTTTTTATACTTGTGCGCATATGGGGATGTGTGTGTGTGTGTGTGTATACAAACACATAGGTATGGGACGATGTAAATATATACACGTATAGCTACAGTTGGATGATGAAGATAGTGGATGATATTTGGAGATGAGTCGATGAGTTTAGGCATGGTGCCATGAGATCGGTGATATGATGTGGTTCATATTATGAGATACGACATGAGTTATAGCGGGCCTTTAGGCGTGTGTTTTCATACACGCACATATATCTATATAGATGGTATCAGTTTGTACTAGACTTAGGTCGGTACCCAGTTCATGAGGTATGATGATAAGGATACCAGATAATTGATGAGATAAATGTGCGATTCGACCCGTACCCAGATTTGGGATGCCGTACGACGGATTTACGTACGAGCTTTATATTGATGATAGATCCGCACTCTTGACTCGAGAATGTCATATGATATATTGTATCGTACGCAGTACTATTGAGGCGAGATCACCGAATATTATATATGTATATATATATCGACTCAGATTTTGATGGTTTCTGCATCATTTCGATTAGCTTGTTAGTTAGATCTGTAGTTTACTTAGTAGATATTAGACTAGATGTTCATCACAGAAAACTGCATTTTATACCGCCCATTCTTATGCTCGTTTGTTTATAGGTAGGTGCTTTTAATCCGTGTTTGCTACATATTTACAGGCTACAGGTTCCTAGTCCAAAATAACGCAAATGATACAAAATCTCCACTGTTACGCCAAAATCCAGAACATCTGTTGCCAGCAGATAAAAGCCAGGCTCCGATCATCCGTATCCGTCCAGTGCCGCGTACCAGTTCCAGAGACAAGAAAAATGACGGTGGTCATTCGTGTCTCGGACAAGCACAAAGCACGAGAGAGGCAGCACAAGAATCAATGGGTGTGCGGAGCTCAAGGGAGAAAGGTCAAATCAATCAAAAGTGAAGCTATGTTTGGACTGTGCAGATCTGAAGAAATTGGGAAGGTATTTTGCAATTTGGGACATGTAGAACATCATAAGATAGCAACACAAGGAAACCCAGAAAATACGAGATCCCAACTCCACAAAACCGCGGCGGAACCACCGCCAAATGTGGGTTTTCGCGGCGGATCCGCCGCGGTTTAGTGTCATCATCAGACCAAATTTTGGGGGTAGTTTGGTCTTTGTATTTAGGGCCAGAACGTTGCCCTAGGGTTTCAGCACGCAGCCTATAAATAGCCTAGTTTTGTGCCAAGCCAAGGGTCCTTTTCATGTCTTGATTTCCATTTTCTCTTTGTTAGGATTTAGCTTAGTTTCTTCTTCTTCTTCATTCTTTCCTCCATGAAAATTGTAGTGAGAGCTTTTTGAGTGGAAGATCAATGAAGATGAGGGTTATTTTTATCTTGTCTCTTTTATTTATTGTCTTGTAATTTTATTATCTTGTATTTTAATTTGATTATTTGTTGTTAACTAGTTGTTATTATTTCTTTTCGTGTTCTCTTTTCTTTTCTTCTTTTATCTGTATTTTCAAGCGATGATACTTGACGGAGTTCCTTGCTAAGGTGAGGACCCAAGAGTTAGCTTGCTTCACTTGTAAAACCGTATTTTTCACTTTTCTTCCTTCTTGTTTTGTTTTCTTTTCTTTTATGATGTGTGAATAATTTTCCTCTTGTTAAGGCTAAGGAAGGTGGTATGAGGGATGGAGAAATCCCTTGTGCTTCTCTGCGCCAAACATCTTGAAACGAACTCCGACCAAACAACCGCAACCCCCTCGCTTAGGCGCGCTATACGTGACACATAGCCGTGACCTAAGTCGAGAAGTCCTTTAAGCGCATTACAACGTGACATGTAGTTGTGACTTAATTAGATACATGGTTGCGGGTGTTTGGCCGAGGGTTGGAAATAAGCGTATTTAGAGGACGGACAAGGGGCACTAGGAATGGATTTAGCGTTGGAAAGTTTGCTTAAACTCGCAAATCCCATTCCTATGTCCTCCTAATCCCCGCTACTTTCGATTATCCCAACACCATTTTAAGGATGGCAAAAGATAAGTACAAGAATAATCCTAACTCTACTAACCAACCTTAACCTTAACAAGCTTACTTGAACATAAAATGCGATCAAAAGGCACCGTTGCCGGGGAGAAGGTAACGTATTTTCTTTCTAGTTATTCGGGTTAATATTCTTTTTGTATATATATATATATATATAAAATAAAATCTTTTTGTTATTTTTGATAATTTTTGTGTGCAAGCGTGCAGGCTAATCTGGAGCAAGTACAGTAATCAAATCAAGAAACAAAGGTTTTTATTAGGGTGTACAGAGAAGGGCACGTGTATTGACCTAAGGTTCAGGCGCCAGCTCATCAAGTTGACCGCGGAACCGCGGTCAAAGAGGGGATTCGGCGGCGGTTCCACGGTCCTATTGAGGCTTCTGAGCCCCAAATTTTTTTCTGCCCTTTCTCTCTCCTCTAGTTCTCTATCTGAATTCCACTATACTGTATTTTCTGCAGGTATCTTTGCACAGAATTGCACAGCCGCCAAATAAATTTTTGTTGTTTTAGATTCTGTTTGTTTACCGCTTTGCATACATTAATACGGACATTAAGGGGCTATAACACCAATTCAGATTGGGTGGGGATTTCATCACCCTTCCTAAGACCCCACAAATCACTAATTGCATACGCATTATCTTGAGCTAATAAAAAATACTAGACTCGGCCCTACGGACGTCGCGCTCAATAGGACAGAGGACTAGTTATAGGCATCGGCCGTTTATCCTAACCTGACTTTGCGGTGTCTAGGCAAGTGTGTCTAAGGCAAGTGGTTACTTAATTAGGACCACTACTTTCGTAGTGGGGAGCCTCCCACTTACCTGGCACTTACCTGGCCGCAATTGGCGATGAAGAGGCGGGTTGAGGTCCTATTTCTAGCCCTTTGGAACAGTTTGGAGCTGTCTGGCTGACCTAGCTGACCCTAGCTCTAGGTGTGTTAGTGCATTTTGTGATTATAATTGTGCTTGTAAATTTTAGTCCCATAATTCCGTATTCTTTCAAACAAACAATTTTCAAAACTCCAAAAACAAACATTTTTTTTATAAAAAATAAAAAATAAAAAATAAAAAAATCCACATTCTTTCCTTCTTCTTCTCTTCATATCATGGGTACTCCACCTAGAAAAACTCTTGCCGAACTTTGGTACCCACAACCTGACATAACTTCCTACGGTTCTTGCTTTGGTCGAATTTCGAACGACCCCTCCATGACTAAAATTTCTTTGAAAGATCGGATAGACGCGTCTAGGACAAACATTTGCCCTCCGCAATCCACTTTGTATCAACCTTTTCAACCTCCCCCGCCCTCTTATGTTGATACCCCTTTTGCAAGTCGTCATTTGTCCATCGCTGAACATATTGAACAATCCCGTAGCCGATCTTTCACTCCTTTCCCCACTACAGATTCTTGGGATCAACAATTCCTTTCACCTTCTTATCCAAATATTGATCCTTCTCCTATCCAGCCATTCAATTCCTACCAGCCTTACCCGACTTTTACACCTTCCTTAGACATTGCTTCTGAACCGCCATTTGGGAGTTTTCAGTATCCAAACAACTTTGAATCTTTTACTGAAACCCCTTCACAACCCATATCTAGTCTGGAACAGTCATTGGAAGACTTTAGGGTAGCGTCGTACCAACAGATGATGAATTTGAATGCGTCTATGGCAGCCCTCATACAACCTAGTGACCCGGTAGCTAGTTTTCAACTAGCTCCAAATTTTCCAATGTATGAAGAGGCGGTAGGACAAGTTGAGAATTTGAGCGGAGAGAGTGAGCTGTACACCCTTCCAAATCAAACCTACCCGTTTCAACTTGAATCCCACAACTCCGGTTTTGAATGTCTATCTAGTGTTCCAAACAATTCATTGATTAAAGATAGAACGGATAATGAGTTGTGTGACTTTGTAGTGTTTGATTTGCCAGATTGTGAAGGGTCCCTTTCGAGCGAAACCACACCCAATCCTTTTGACCTCTACACCTCCACTCTAGAACCTGAATCGATTGATATCTATGCTTTTGTTGAGGTGTCTTGGAATATAGATTTTCACTTGATTGACGATATTGACGCTGGGAATATTTTAGATGATGAACCCGTAGATTTGGCTGAGTTTTTCTCTCCAATTCATCATCCCGAGTCATTAAATGTTTTTCCCGAACCCCATATGCGTCTGGATTTTGATGATAAATGCACGGATGTGCTTAACTTTGAAGAGAATTTTGAGGATATTCTTGAGGATGAAACAGTTCTTGTTGATGAGTCGGATTTTCCAATTC
Organism: Agapanthus africanus; assembly: GCA_030015575.1. NCBI lineage: Eukaryota > Viridiplantae > Streptophyta > Magnoliopsida > Asparagales > Amaryllidaceae > Agapanthus > Agapanthus africanus. Next base: position 819,076,367 of record CM057338.1, on the reverse strand, counting down.
ATCCTATCCCTTTCATTGACTTTGTACACCCTCATGAACCTTTAACCGATAACCTTCCTCAATCACCTACCTCCATCCTTTCCATTGTTCCGACCTGGCAAGACACCGTATCATTTTCTCTTCCTGTGTCTGGTTTACCGAGTTCGGCTTACCCATGGTTTCTCACGAATCTTGAGGGATTTGACCCCGTTTCTCGACGGGTTGATAGATTAGCACAATCACTTTTTACACATCATTCATCACATATTGTGCTGATCTATTCACTCCATTTTCACCCTCAAGTTCGTATTCCACTTCTTTCTCCCTTCCGCCATTCTTCTTCTTATATACCGAGACCGTATACCACTTCTATCTACATACGGTCTCGCGTATTCTCCATTTCTTACCTCTCCGCATTCTTTCACCAACCAGCACATTATAGAGATAAAATCTTTGAATGGTTGGTACTAACTTTTGGCCTGTGTAAGGCCTTGTATAGCTTGATACTGTTCTTTCCTCCCGATCCTGAACTTCAACGCTTAACAGTGGAAACACTATTTTACTTAAGTTTAGGGGGGAACCTTTTTGTATATATTTTTTGTTTTCCTTTTTTGTTTTTTATATAATTTGTTTTTAGGGAGCGCCGACAATTTTGACCCTCTTGGTGCAGCCTGACAGTGAGGACATTGTCAAGTTTAAGTTTAGGGGTGTTCTCGGTAACCTTTCTTCCTTCGCATTCATTTGTATATTCTGCCTTTGCATACCTTATTTTAAAAACCCATAAAAAATCGAAATTTTTCCAACATATAAAAACTTTGTCGTCAAGTTAGCTAATAGGGTAACTTAGATTTTTATTCTGAAAGTTTAGTTGATATGTTAAAAATAACTAAATTCTAGGCTTAGGAATTGAAAATCCTAAAAATAACCCTCATTCTGTTTAACCTTGGTGATTATACGTCCTTACAGTTTTTTATAGAAGTAGGTAATCTTGAGTTCAGTTCTTGAGTTAAGTTGAGATGAGGGGAAAGTATTGAAGTTTTACTGAAGGATAAATCTGAAAAATAGTTTCTTTTCTTGAGTTCAAATTTAGAAAGTATATACCCTACAAACTGCACTTACACGCATCTTGAAACTTGGTATAGTAGAGGATATCTAGAAATACTCTTGCCTGAAAATCTAGTATGAAAGAAAAAACGGTAATTAAAGCTAAACACCAAAAAAGCATCATTGAAAAATATATCCGGTCTTGAAAAAGAAAAATAAAAGAAAAGAAAAATAAATAAATAAAGTCAAGACCTGAAAACTGCTTTTTACGCTTTAAGCTCACACATTCAGTAATCGGTTGTTAGTGTCTCAAGAAGCATTAATAGTTGCTTGAAAGGTGTGTGAGCAACTCCGTTCATCCTTAATGAAAAGAAGTAGTATTAGGTATTAGGGCAAGGGTATTATAGCTTGAATTGAATTCTTGAGTGTAGGGGTGCAAATATACATACACGTAGGGGTATACAATCGATATTTGGATAAAAAAATAGAAATAAAAGATAAGACTTATGTTTTCTGTAAAGTTGATAAAAATCCCTGATTTGAGACCGCACTTTAGAAAGAAAACTCAGGAGATACCAACATCTTTCTAAACAATTTTGGAACGTATAGAATCTAAGGTTAAATAGATATGAGGTGTGAAACATAAAGGTTGGATATTTCTAACTTAGAATAATAGAGTTTCTAACGTAGATACTAAACTATAGGAGTAGAATCAATGTTAACTTATGACACTAGCTTGACGGGATTTTGTGGGTGTAATCCGCTGAAAACCCTCAGGAGACAACACTCCTCCTACTAGGGACACCTAGAGGTTTAACGGCTTGTTGCACACGCTCAGTGCAATCGCGTTCCTTGTGAAAGTGCGGTTAGTACTTTTTTTTTATGAATAATTAGTTTTGCTTGGGACGAGCAAAAGTTAAGTTTGGGGGTATTTGTTCATCACAGAAAACTGCATTTTATACCGCCCATTCTTATGCTCGTTTGTTTATAGGTAGGAGCTTTTAATCCGTATTTGTTACATATTTACAGGATACAGGTTCCTAGTCCAAAATAACGCAAATGATACAAAATCTCCACTGTTACGCCAAAATCCAGAACATCTGTTGCCAGCAGATAAAAGCCGGGTTCCGATCATCCGTATCCGTCCAGTGCCGCGTACCAGTTCCAGAGACAAGACAAATGACGGTCGTCATTCGTGTCTCGGACAAGCACAAAGCACGAGACAGGGAGCACAAGAATCAATGAGTGCGCGGAGCTCGAGGGAGAAAGGTCAAATCAATCAAAAGTGAAACTATATTTGGACTGTGCAGATCTGAAGAAATTGTGAAGGCAATTTGCAATTTGGGACATGTAGAATATCATAAGATAGCAACACAAGGAAACCCATAAAATACGAGATCCCAACTCCACAAAACCGCGGCGGAACCGCCGCCAAATGTGGGTTTTCGCGGCTGATCCGCCGCGGTTTAGTGTCATCATCAGACCAAATTTTGAGGGTAGTTTGGTCTTTGTATTTAGGGCCAGAATGTTGCCCTAAGATTTTAGCACGCATCCTATAAATAGCCCAGTTTTGTGCCAAGCCAAGGGTCCTTTTCATGTCTCGATTTCCATTCTCTCTTTGTTAGGATTTAGCTTAGTTTCTTCTTCTTATTCATTTTTTCCTCCATGAAAATTGTAGTGAGAGCTTTTTGAGTGGAAGATCAATGAAGATGAGGGTTATTTTTATCTTGTCTCTTTTATTTATTGTCTTGTAATTTTATTATCTTATATTGTAATTTTATTATTTGTTGTTAACTAGTTGTTGTTATTTCTTTTCGTGTTCTCTTTTATTTTCTTCTTTTATCCGTATTTTCAAGCGATGATACTTGACGGAGTTCCTTGCTAAGGTGAGGACCCAAGAGTTAGCCTGCTTCACTTGTAAAACCGTATTTTCCTCTTTTCTTCCTTTTTGTTTTGTTTTGTTTTCTTTTATGATGTGTGAATAATTTTCCTCTTGTTAAGGCTAAGGAAGGTGGTATGAGGGACGGAGAAATCCCTTGTGCTTCTCTTCGCCAAATATCTTGAAACGAATCTCGACCAAACAATCGCAACCCCCTCGCTTAGGCGCGCTATAAGTGACATATAGCCGTGACCTAAGTCGAGAAGTCCTTTAAGCGCACTACAACGTGACATATAGTTGTAAATTAATTGGATACATGGTTGCGGATGTTAGGCTGAGGGTTGGAAATAAGCGTATTTAGCGGACGGACAAGGGGCACTAGGAATGGATTTAGCGTTGGAAAGCTTGATTAAACTCGCAAATCCCATTCCTATGTCCTCCTAATCCCCGCTACTTTCGATTATCCCAACACCGTTTTAAGGATGGCGAAAGATAAGTACAAGAATAATCCTAACTCTACTAACCAACCTTAATCTTAACAAGCTTACTTGAACATAAAATGCGATCAAATGGCGTCGTTGCCGGGGAGACGGTAACGTATTTTGTTTCTTGTTATTCGGGTTAATATTCTTTTTGTATATATATATATATATAATAAAATCTTTTTGTTATTTTTGATAATTTTTGTGTGCAAGTGTGCAGGCTAATCTGGAGCAAGTACAGTAATAAAATCAAGAAACAGAGGTTTTTATTAGGGTGTACAGAGAAAGGCACGTGTATTGACCTGAGGTTCAGGCGCCGGCTCATCAAGTTGACCGCGGAACCGCGGTCAAAGAGGGGATTCGGCGGCGGTTCCGTGGTTCTATTGAGGCTTCTGAGCCCCAAATTTTTTTCTGCCCTTTCTCTCTCCTCTAGTTCCGTCTCTGAATTCCACTATACTGTATTTTCTGCAGGTATCTTTCCACAGAATTGCACAGCCGCCAAATAAATTTTTGTTGTTTTAGATTTTGTTTGTTTACCGCTTTGCATATATTAATGCGGACATTAAGGGGCTATAACACCAATTCAGATTGGGTGGGGATTTCATCATCCTTCCTAAGACCCCACAAATCACTAATTGCATACGCATTACCTTGAGCTAATAAAAAATACAAGACTCAGCCCTAAGGACGTCGCGCTCAATAGAACAGAGGACTAGTTATAGGCATCGACCATTTATCCTAACCTGACTTTGCGGTGTCTAGGCAAGTGTGTCTAAGGCAAGTGGTTACTTAATTAGGACCACTACTTTCGTAGTGGGGAGCCTCCCACTTACCTGGCACTTACCTGGCCGCAATTGACGGTGAAGAGGCGGTTTGAGGTCCTATTTCTAGCCCTTTGGAACAGTTAGGAGCTGTCTAGCTGACCTAGGTGACCCTAGCTCTAGGTGTGTTAGTGCATTTTGTGATTTTGATTGTGCTTGTAAATTTTAGTCCCATAATTCCGTATTCTTTCAAACAAACAATTTTCAAAACTCCAAAAACAAACATTTTTTTTATAAAAAATAAAAAATAAAAAATAAAAAAATCCACATTCTTTCCTTCTTCTTCTCTTCATACCATGGGTACTCCACCTAGAAAAACTCTTACCGAACTTTGGTACCCACAACCTGACATAACTTCCTACGGTTCTTGCTTTGGTCGAATTTCGAACGACCCCTCCATGCCCAAAATTTCTTTGAAAGATCGGATAGATACGTCTAGGACAAACATTTGCCCTCCGCAATCCACTTTGTATCAACCTTTTCAACCTCCCCCACCCACTTATGTTGATACCCCTTTTGCAAGTCGTCCTTTGTCCATCGCTGAACATATTGAACAATCCCGTAGCCGATCTTTCACTCCTTTCCCCACTACAGATTCTTGGGAGTAACAATTCCTTTCACCTTCTTATCCAAATGTTGATCCTTCTCCTGTCCAGCCATTCAATTCCTACCAGTCCTACCTGACTTTTACACCTTCCCTAGAGATTGCTTCTGAACCGCCATTTTGGAGTTTTCAGTATCCAAACAACTTTGAATCTTTTACTGAAACCCCTTCACAACCCATGTCTAGTCTTGAACAGTCATTGGAAGACTTTAGGGTAGCGTCGTACCAACAGATGATGGATTTGAATGCGTCCATGGCCGCCCTCATACAACCTAGTGACCCAGTAGCTAGTTTTCAACTAGCTCCAAATTTTCCAATGTATGAAGAGGCGGTAGGACAAGTTGAGAATTTGAGCGGAGAGAGTGAGCTGTACACCCTTCCAAATCAGACCTACCCGTTTCAACTTGAATCCTACAACTCCGGTTTTGAATGTCTATCTAGTGTTCCAAACAATTCATTGATTAAAGATAGAACAGATAATGAGTTGTGTGACTTTGTAGTGTTTGATTTGCCAGATTGTGAAGGGTCTCTTTCGAGTGAAACCACACCCAATCCTTTTGACCTCTACACCTCCACTCTAGAACCTGAATCGATTGATATCCATGCTTTTGTTGAAGTGTCTGAGAATATAGATTTTCACTTGATTGAGGATATTGACGCTGGGAATATTTTGGATGATGAACCCGTAGATTTGGCTGAGTTTTTCTCTCCAATTCATCATCCCGAGTCATTAAATGTTTTTCCCGAACCCCATATGCGTCTGGATTTTGATGATAAATGCACGGATGTGCTTAACTTTGAGGAGAATTTTGAGGATATTCTTGAGGATGAAACAGTTCTTGTTGATGAGTCGGATTTTCCAATTCATCCTATCCCTTTCATTGACTGTGTACACCCTCATGAACCTTTAACCGATAACCTTCCTCAATCACCTACCTCCATCCTTTCCATCGTTCCGACCTGGCAAGACATCGTATCATTTTCACTTCGTATGTCTGGTTTACCGAGTTCGGCTTACCCATGGTATCTCACGAATCTTGAGGGATTTGACCCCATTTCTCGACGGGTTGATAGATTATCACAATCACATTTTACACATCATTCATCACATATTGTGCTGATCTATTCACTCTATTTTCACCCTCAAGTTCGTATTCCACTTCTTTCTCCCTTCCGCCATTCTTCTTCTTATATACCGAGACCGTATACCACTTCTATCTCCATACGGTCTCGCGTATTCTCCATTTCTTACCTCTCCGTATTCTTTCACCAACCAGCACATTATAGAGATAAAATCTTTGAATGGTTGGTACTAACTTTTGGCCTGTGTAAGGCCCTGTATAGCTTAATACTGTTCTTTCCCCCCGATCCTGAACTTCAACGCTTAACAGTGGAAACACTATTTTACTTAAGTTTGGGGAGGGGGGAACCTTTTTGTATAAATTTTTTGTTTTCCTTTTTTGTTTTTATATAATTTGTTTTTAGGGAGCGCCGACAATTTTGACCCTCTTGGTGTAGCCTGACAGTGAGGGCTGTCAAGTTTAAGTTTGGGGGTGTGCTCGGTAAGCTTTCTTCCTTCGCATTCATTTGTATATTCTGCATTTGCATACCTTATTTAAAAAACCTTAAAAAATCGAAATTTTTCCAACATATAAAAACTTTGTCGTCAAGTTAGCTAATATGGTAACTTAGATTTTTATTCTAAAAGTTTAGTTGATATGTTAAAAATAACTAAATTCTAGGCTTAGGAATTGAAAATCCTAAAAATAACCCTAATTCTGTTTAAACTTGGTGATTATACGTCCTTACAGTTTTTTATAGAAGTAGATAATCTTGAGTTCAGTTCTTGAGTTAAGTTAAGATGGGAGGAAAGTATTGAAGTTTTACTGAAGGATAAATCTGAAAAATTGTTTCTTTTCTTGAGTTCAAATTTAGAAAGCATATACCCTACAAACTGCACTTACACGCACCTTGAAACTTGGGATAGTAGAGGATATCTAGAAATACTCTTACCTGAAAACCTAGTATGAAAGAAAAAACGGTAATTAAAGCTAAACACCAAAAGAGCATCATTGAAAAATATATCCGGTCTTGAAAAAGAAAAATAAAAGAAAAAAATAAATAAATAAAGTCAAGACCTGGAAACTGCTATTTACGCTTTAAGCTCACACATTCAGTAATCAGCTGTTAGTGTCTCAAGAAGCATTAATAGTCGCATGAAAGGTATGTGAGCAACTCCGTCGATCCTTAATGAAAAGAAGTAGTATTGGGTATTAGGGCAAGGGTATTATAGCTTGAATTGAATTCTTGAGTGTAGGGGTGCAAATATACACACACGTAGGGGTATACAATCGATATTTGGATAAAAGATAGAAATAAAAGATAAGACTTATGTTTTCTGTAAAGTTGATAAAAATCCCTGATTTGAGACCGCACTTTAGAAGGAAAACTCAGGAGATACCAACATCTTTCTAAACATTTTTGGAACGTATAGGATCTAAGGTTAAATAGATATGAGGTGTGAAATATAAAGGTTGGATATTTCTAACTTAGAATAATAGAGTTTCTAACTTAGATACTAAACTATAGGAGTAGAATCAATGTTAACTTATGACACTAGCTTGACGGGATTTTGTGGGTGTAATCCGCTGAAAACCCTCAGGAGACAACACTCCTCCTACTAGGGACACCTAGAGGTTTAACGGCTTGTTGCACACGCTCAGTGCAATCGCGTTCCCTGCGAAAGTGCGGTTAGTACTTTTTTTTTTGTGAATAATTGGTTTTGCTCGGGACGAGCAAAAGTTAAGTTTGCGGGTATTTGTTAATCACAGAAAACTGCATTTTATACCGCCCATTCTTATGCTCGTTTGTTTATAGGTAGGTGCTTTTAATCAGTGTTTGCTACATATTTACAGGCTACAGGTTCCTAGTCCAAAATAACGCAAATGATACAAAATCTCCACTGTTACGCCAAAATCCAGAATATCTGTTACCAGCAGATAAAAGCCGGGTTCCGATCATCCGTATCCATCCAGTGCCGCATACCAGTTCCAGAGACAAGACAAATGACGGTGATCATTCGTGTCTCGGATAAGCACAAAGTACGAGAAAGGAAGCACAAGAATCAATGGGTGCGCGGAGTTCGAGGGAGAAAGGTCAAATCAACCAAAAGTGAAGCTATGTTTGGACTGTGCAGATCTGAAGAAATTGTGAAAGCATTTTGCAATTTAGGTCATGTAGAACATCATAAGATAGCAACACAAGGAAACCCAGAAAATACAAGATCCCAACTCCACGAAACCGCGGCTGAACCGCCGCCAAATGTGGGTTTTGTTAGTTATATGTATGCCCTAGAGGCCATTACTATACATAGGATGTATATTGTAGTGGATGCTTGGACATATATAGGGAGGACTTTCTTGTTCGACATGATAGTATGCTATCTGGTTGATCTTTACCTTAACGTGTACACTGATTGTCTCTCTGTTACATGTTGGTAAAGCCCTTAGGATGTGTACTTGACTACCTGGACTATGATGCGGATCATACTAGTGGGGACATGGTAGTCCATAAGTACATTCTTCAAGGTCCCTAGTCATGGGTGTATCGAGACGGGGCATCGATATACCAGAGTAGACTAGCGTATACCTTCTCGACCTATACAGATGGGCGATGGATGATCCCATATCCATTGATGTTTGACATCGGAGATGATATACGGGTGCTCAGTGGAGACTGGGTACACTGGACGGACTCGCCGAGAACTCCCAGATGGTATTATACCTTACGTCAGATGGCAGTTCTCTGGTGACACTAGTACAGGTTAGTCTGTAGACCCGAGATCGTCATAGAGTCTTGTGTGATTCCCACTGTGCTTTGATTTCCACCTTACCACGTCCAAGAGGGCGTGCAAAACGGTGGTTTTTGGGTACAGTCCCGAATCACATGGAGGGAATGAGCGATAGGAGGGGATTCGTCTCTCCCGGTATAGGGAGTTGATGTTGCGCTGTATTCGATTGGCTATAACCGGAAATCCCTGGCTAGGGTTGCTGAGATTTATTGGTAAGTGTTACCAGTAGTTTCTCGAACTGTTATAGACCTCATATCGACACGACTTATCGAGCTATTGGGGTCTGACGTTTACCACCCCTAGGCGAGATATGCGACATATCAGACGACGAGACCGGACTGTACGGTAAGTGTTACTGGTTGGATTCACAGGAGTGTGAGCGGGCTTGCTCGTCGATCTTCTGATCGCTCAATACCCGGGTGGCCGTTACGTTTAGCAGACCGCTTGCGGCTTGTGGGTGTTTGATATGGTCATCACTTGCTGCCGGCGTATTGACGAGTCTTTAGAGTCCTACACAGAGGTTTCCTGGCTCAAGCGAAACGAAATAGGAGCGCGATTTGTATCATTGGACGGTTATATATGATATAGCCGGGTTACCGAATCAAGTGTTGATTCGATACATTGATACACGTTATATTAGTCGGTTATATGCGATATGACCGGATCATTAAATCAAGTGTTGATTTAATGATTTGATGTATAATTATATATTTGATATATTACTTAACATTAACTAATATTAGTTCACTTAAGATGTTTTTCTCACTTGTTTGTGCACATTGTATATGTGATATAGTTTTGTGCACAAGATTGTATCATGTTTGATGATACATGCAAACTTGGGTGTATGTTCGTATTAAACCATGGTTAGTTAATGGTTAGGCTTTCATTTTCTTTATTTGCTTATTCATTTATTTATTTATTCATTTGAGAAAGAAATAAAATGGTGGCTAACTTTGGATTTTCTATGAAGCTTCATAAAGCTTTGAATAGTTTGACCATTTTGTTTCTTTCCTTAACCCTAACCATTCACTTGAACCATAGTTTATTCTCTACACTTGTTAACTTAACCATGGTTGCTAATATGATAAGAATGACTTTATTTTCTATCATGAGGAATCTAATTCATTTTTATTATCATATTCTTTTTCTTCTTCTTCTTCTTCTTCAAGAAGAAGAAAGCTTGCAACCTTTAATGGTGACTTGATGAAAAGAGTGAGAAATCCAATTCTAAAGTGAACCCATTTCCTATTTCTTCATCCTCTACCACTTGCCAAGTAGTATAGGGTGTTTTCTTCACAAGTTTCATGACTTGGTGAAGTTGGAGCTCGAGTTAGAGTCGCCTCGACGTAAATCATCTTCGGCATCGAAGTCGACGACCTAGCCCGACCATTTCTCCGATGAAGCCGACGCTAGAGTCCGGGATCCGATGATCGCAGTGAGTGGACGTCATCATGGAGCTAGAGAAGTGGTGGACCGGATCTACAAAGGTTGTATTTTCCGTTCACTCATAGTTAAGATGTTAACTAGTTGCATGTTGCGCCTAATCTCTAGTGAACGATCTAGCATTAGGGTTTCTCGGCACCGGATTTTTTTGAAATTGGCATGGTTGATGCCTTGTGAGACCTCATTAGTGTGCCTAGGAAACCTACAGTGGTATCAGAGCCTAGCTAGAGCCTTAGGTGATGCGTAGACGGAGTTAGAAGTCCGATCGAACCGAAACCCTAATGCAAAATTGCTCTCTGTACATTTTTTCAAAACTGGGATTTTTGTGAATTAAAAGTATGCAGAAAATTAACCAGGCTATTATAAGAATTACTGTACAAAACGGAACCCCTAAATCGTTCAAAGCGCCGCGGAAACGCGGCACGAGCATGCCTCGTGCGGCGGTTCCGCGGCCGTACGGTCACTTCCTTCAGATCTGTTTGCACAGTAATTCCTAACTTTGATTCCTGTATTTTCTGGGTATTTTTATTTTCTGCTCAAGAGTTGAGTATTCTAGGTTGTATTGGGGGCTCGATAATTCGATCGGAAATTTTAACTTTGTCTATGTGTTTTTCCGGATAATTTTAGAAAAAAGTTGAAAAGTTCGACCGGATTTAAATACCCACTTTTTCCCCTGTCGGGAAATTTCCAAGTGTTGGATTTTTCCCTGGTTTAAAGACATTCTAAGTAGTGCAAGTAACGCGATGGTCCCTCTAGAAGACAACAAACCTTAACTCGATTATGTGACCGTCTTGAACTGCCCTTTGAACCTTAGGGTTTGGGGCAGTACGGCGTGCCACATGTGAGGCGTTGGCTTGACTACGGCTCGACCGTTGGTACTGAGGCATGAACTGGATGTTTTTAAACTTATTTCATGCGTTGAGCTATTTCGGGAAAACTTGGGTGTTTGACTGTTCGATCGGAAAGTTTAACATTTTCTGTTTATCTGGAATGGGATACAATACTTAGAATCCACAAGTAGTTATGAGATAACTGATATGAATGTTATAAACATAGCACTTTAGTCTCACTTGATCGGTTGCCACGGAATTTTGATGTGATCAAAAGTCCGTCGCAATCTGATTAATCCAAAAATTTTTAGTTTACCGTAATCAGAAACGGCGTCGCTTTGCAGCTAGCCGGTGAATACGGGTCGATCCGCAGGGATGTGTTAGTTTCTGTTTTTGTGTTATAACGAGTTGATTCAAATCGTTGTTTGGTTTTTATCGATTGAATTAAAGACGAAGTTTTGTGATAAGGAAAGACTCGTTAGGGTTAGGTCAAAGGTAGGGGTGTTGAGATCTATGTTTTCACCTCTTTCAATGCCATGATTTAAGCTTTTTAGAATTATCACAACAATTATTAGCAAAAGGGATTAGGATGATCGGGAAGAAACAAAGTTTCTTCCTCTAGATCCTTGTCCTTCCTTTCCTATTAATTGTTGTGATCTTCATGGACGTCATATATGTCCGGCCTTTTATACTACGATTCACCGTTACCTTGTAGGTAGGGTGTCGTAGAGGGCGGATCATATGTGCGTGCATGAAGATTTCGTTTTAAAAATATGTTGGCATTGAAGGAGGTGAGAGACATCCGTCTCTCACTCACTCCCTTGTTCCTAACCCTAACGAGCGAGGATTTTACTCGCTCATTAGGGAATTATTACAACGAGACATTTTTATGTTTATGTTTTAAAGAGTTTGATTACGACAAATTAAACTAGCTAACTAGTGAACTACAGCAAACAAGTGATTACTAGGGCAAGTAGAACAATTAAACTAATGCAGGAATTTAAAAACTTACAATAAAAGATGATGCTCTGAATTCTCCAACAAATCTCACTTTTATTGAATAAAAAGAGGCATGACTTTTTACAGATCTAAATTACAATTTATAAGTAAATAGAAAAGTTAGGGTTTCAGAGTCTCGCACATGCGCAATTACTGATTTGCCCACTGAAAATCTCAACACCCACAACGACGCACCGGCACAGAGAAAATGCACCGACACGGGCACATAACGGCCGCGGATCCGCGGCAATTGTTGGCTTGGGCCGCGGATCCGCGGCCCTCTGGTGGGATTGGGTCCACCAATTTGCTGCACTTGGGTTTTATTGTCTTGGGCTTCTTATTTTCATATGTATTTTCTTCTTTGGGCTTCTAGGTCTTCTCCAGATCTTCAGTGAAAGCTTGTTCGTATCTTTTGGCCGTTCTCTTGACATTTTTGGACCTTGCACTGTTCTTCGTTTCGGCTTGACTAGGATCCGTCTAAATGTTGGTCAAAAGTCCCTTTTCTGTTGTTTTGTGTCTTTTTCACTGTATTTTGCTCCAAAAACCTGTATCCTGTAACATGCAACAAACAATCGTCAAAAGCATCTATTTACTTATAAAATGCACGAAAGTGGGGCGTATGAATTGCAATATTATGATGTGAACAAATACCCCCAAACTTACCTTTTGCTCGTCCTCGAGCAAACTTATTATTTTATTCTAACCTAGCCACACTTTCGCAGGGAAACGCGATTGCACTGAGCACGTGCAACAAGCCGTTAAACCTCTAGGTGTCCCCAGTAGGAGGAGTGTTGTCTCCTGAGGGTTTTCAGCGGATTACACCCACAAAATCCTATCAATTTGGTTTTTCAACTTTTGTTCTCCAATCAGGTTTTCTAATAAGGAATTCTATTATCGTAGCCTCACAAATTATCCGTCCGTATTCTTCACACTTCCTTATTATGCAACTTAAGATTATACATGTTCCATAAAATTACTTAGAATTCAGCATTTCATAAGTTTTCCTTCTAGAGTTTCATCTCCACTTAGGAATTTCTATCAACTCTATTAAAGATACAAGTTTTATTTTTCATTCCTTTCTCTTATCTAAACTCTAATCACATATCCCCATGTGTGTGTAATTTTCACCCCTACACTTGGAAATTCAAATCAAGCAATCGTACTCTCGTCCATTGTCCAAAGCACTTAACTTTCGCTTACACATCCTTCATGCGACCGTTAATACTTCTTGAGGTACCAACAGCCGATTACAAGATACGTTAGGCCTTTAAAGCGTATTTCCTAGTTTTGCAACACCCAAGACTTTTAGCAGTGACTCCCAAACCAGTTGGTCTAAGGCACTAGGTGATGAAGCACCCTCGCTAATTAATTTTCTAGCCCTAAGTAATCACAAAAACCATTGTCCATTTTTTTATTCACACTTTTTTTCCTTTTTTTTCTTTTTTCTTTTTATGTTCATTGTGCTAAGGACTTTAGACAAGAGTAATTCAAGGTCTCTTCTACTAATCCAAGTTTCAAGGTGCGTGATTGTGCATTTTGTAGGGTACATGTTTTCAGAATCTAAACTCAAGCTAGGAACTATCTTTCGAACTTATACTTTAATAAGAGCATTAATACTCTTCCCTCGTTTTGGCTTAACCCATGAAGTGAACCCAAAATTTGCCTATTTCTAAATAACCTACAAAGACATATACTCTCTCTCGCTAAACTTTAAGGAATGTTATTTTTAGGGTTTAAACTTGCTAAGTCTAGGATCTAGTTTTTCCTACTCAGTTAACCATTTATCAAACTGAAATCAATCAACCAAAATTGAATACAACAATTTTTATAAATTTTTCAAATTTTTCAAATTTTTATGAATATTTTTTTTTTTAGTTTCCTAATTTTTTTTTGTATTTTTCAAATTTTTCAAATTTTTATGATTTTTTTTGTATAAAGATGCAATGCAGAAATTAAATATGCAAAAGGAAAGCAAAAATATATACAATATGCAATGCGAAGGATAACTATATACATCACCCTCTAATACCCCCAAACTTGAGCAAAGCAGTGCCCTCACTGCCCGGCCCCACGTCGCGCTCGTGAGCGTGAACGTGATCTCTCCCCCCTAGCCAGAAGTGTCTGGATCCCCCGCTCAATTTCCGTCAACCGACGGTCGTGCTCTCGTGCGGTTGCCCGAAACTCATCCTGCAAAGAGTCTAATCTTCTCACTGTTCTTCTCATTAATCGCGCATGCTCTTGGGGAGTTAGCTCTTCCCCGCTCGAAGTTGAGCTCGAGCTGGGGGTGTGTGCAGGTACGTTTTCTCCCGGTTCTGTCCGTGTCCAAATATCCGTGAGTCTAGAGTAGGACGATGAGACGCCCTCTAATAGTAGTCGAACTGGGGTACCGTCTATCAAATATGAGTCAAATTCCTCGGCCGGGAGGAAATAACGGCAGAGTTGGGTAACTAGCATGGGACATGTATATACACTACCTCGTTTACCCGAACCTATGGATTGCAGCAAAACCGTGCACATGTCGAACCTAGGATTTTTGGTCATTAAAGTGTGGACGATATGTAAGGAAGGGGTAAAAAAGGTCGTGTTGTGAGAACTTCCAAAAATATTGTTTTGTGCCCACCGGCACACAGTTAAAACATTTGCGAAAAGGGTCCGTGCTTAGATCCCCTTACGCGGTTCTCGCGCACAGTCATTACCCATTAACGGCATATAATCTTCAAAGCGAAGTGGGTGGTCATGTGCAGGTACACGTGGTATGAGTGTAACCTCGTGTATCATGTCCCTATCTATGCGATTTTCATTATTTCCCCAAATCAGTTTAATGTACCCTAAGTTGTCTAAGCTATTCTCTTCCATTGACTCGTAAAATTGGGCAACTAGATTAGGGAAAGAAAATGCAGATCCATGATTATAGAGGAGGAAATTCCGGCCCCTTTGTGCGATTTCATGTGGGAAATAAGTACCGTAAATGTCGTGTGCAAAAACAGGGGAAAAATCTCTCTCAAACTGCATTTTGTGTGCTATCACGATTTTACAGAGAAAAGTTTATGCAGAAATAAAGACTAGAGGGTCAGATTTACCTCCCCTGAGAAATTCAGGGGGTGAAGCGACAGAGATGCGGCGGATCCGCGGCGGGAGACGGCAACGGCGGCGGTTCCGCGGTCGGCTGGTGGCGGCGCGTCGGGAATTTTCTGCAGAAGGAGGGGGGCGGTGGCTAGGGTTTTATGAGAAGAAAATTTTTAGGGTAAACAACAGAGAGGGGCTCGGTTCCTTTAAATAGGGGTTGAGAGGGTTATTTACCCAAAACACCCTTTAAAACAAGGGTTTTATTCGTAAAAAAAGCTTGCAATCTGCAAATTTGCAATTTGGTCCAAAATTATAAAAAAAAATTTTATTATATTTTTTATATTTTTGTATATTTTCTGGTTTTTTTGGAAATATACATACAAATGATATACACACCCCCAAACTTATTTGAAATAGTGTCATTGGGAAACGAAGTTTAGGGGTGAAAGCGGAGGAAGATCAATCAGTGTAACTCGGCTCCTGCAAGAACAGGAGCTCCTCCGAAGGATCCGCAGTGAAGAACGGTTTTAGTCGATGCCCATTTACCTTAAATAAGGTACCGTCTTCGGGGTTCTCAAGATCAACCGCACCGTGCGGATAAACGGTGCGGACTACAAAAGGTCCTCTCCATCTGGACCTGAGCTTACCAGGATGAAAATGTAACCGAGTGTCATAAAGTAGAACCTGTTGACCAGGTTCAAAAGTCTTTCGTAAAAGGTGTTTATCGTGGAACACCTTGGCTCGGTTTTTAGCAGTTATGGCATTTTCATATGCCTCATCCCTTAGCTCCTCCAACTCATTCAATTGCAGCTTTCTGTTGCTGCCCGCATCTCCTAAAGACAAATTTAGCTCTTTGATAGCCCAGAAAGCTTTGTGCTCGATCTCCACTGGGAGGTGGCAAGCCTTCCCGTACACAAGCCGGTATGGAGACATACCCAGATCGGTTTTATATGCAGTACGGAAAGCCCATAGTGCATCTATAAGTTTAAATGACCAATCCTTACGGTTTTTGGAAACCGTTTTCTCCAAAATTTGCTTTATTTGCCGATTTGAAATCTTGGCTTGCCCACATGTTTGGGGGTGATATGGCGTTGACAATTTGTGAGTGATAGAATATTTACGCATCAAGGACTCGAAAGTCCTATTGCAGAAGTGAGAACAATTATCACTTATTATCGCCCGAGGGTGCCCGAATCTAGAAAATATGTGTTCTTTAAGGAATCGAACGACAACTTTATTATCGTTCGTTCGGCTGGGCACAGCCTCGACCCACTTAGAAACGTAGTCAACTGCCAACAGAATATACACATTTCCAAAAGAGTTAGGAAATGGTCCCATGAAGTCTATACCCCAAACATCAAAAATGTCCACTACCAAAATGGGTTGGAGTGGCATTTCGTTTCTCCGCGAAATCCGGCCCAAATGTTGGCACCGGGAGCAAGTTTTGCAGTATTCAAATGCATCCTTGAAGAGTCGTGGCCAATAGAAACCACACTGCAAAACTTTTTCGGCTGTCTTCTTTGGGCCAAAGTGCCCGCCACATGCTTGATCGTGGCAGAAAGACAGCACGCTCTTGACCACACTCTCGGGCACACACCGACGAATGATTTGGTCGGTACAGTATTTAAAAAGATAGGGTTCATCCCAGTAAAAATGCTTTACTTGGGACAAAAATCTAAGCTTATCCTGTTTTGACCAATCATTAGGAATTAGGCCGGTGGCTAAATAGTTTACAATATCGGCGAACCATGGTTCGCAAGAAACGGTCAAGAGTTGCTCGTCGGGAAAAACGTCAGTGATAGGAAGATCGAGCGTGGGCGAAGAAGGAAGTCGTGATAGGTGATCAGCTACTACGTTTTCACATCCCTTTTTGTCCTTAATGACAAGGTCAAACTCTTGTAATAAAAGGATCCAACGTATTATCCTTGACTTAGCATCCTTCTTCGCAAAAAGGTGGCGAAGAGCCGAGTGATCAGTATAAACAACGACTGGAGAGCCGATTAAATAAGGCCGAAATTTTTCGAGTGCAAACACAACAGCTAAAAATTCTTTCTCTGTTGTTGTGTAATTAAGTTGGGCCTCATTCAGTGTTCGGCTGGCATAATAAATCACATGCGGCATCTTATTAATGTGTTGTCCAAGAACAGCGCCAATAGCAAAGTCTGATGCGTCGCACATGATTTCAAAAGGGTGCGTCCAGTCGGGAGATGAGAGGATGGGCGCAGTGATGAGTGAATGTTTTAAAGACTCGAATGTTTCAGTGCACGTGGAGTCGAAAGCGAAGGTCGTGTCCTTGGCCAGTAAGAGAGTCAAGGGTCTAGCAATCTTGCTAAAGTCCTTGATAAACCGTCTGTAAAAACCGGCGTGGCCAAGGAAGGCTCTGATATCTTTGACGCATTTTGGGGGAGGTAGATTAGAAATCACTTCGATTTTGGCCCTGTCTACCTCGATGCCGTTTTGCGAAATGACATGTCCTAAGACAATGCCCTCTCGCACCATGATATGGCACTTCTCCCAATTTAATGTTAGGTTCTTATCCCTGCAGCGGGTAAGAACAGCGTCAAGATGGCGTAAACACTCGTCGAAGGAGTCGCCAAAGATGGAGAAATCTTCCATAAAGATCTCCAAGAACTTTTCAACCATGTCTGAAAAGATCCCCATCATACACCGCTGAAATGTCGCGGGTGCATTGCATAACCCGAAGGGCATGCGACGATAAGCAAAGGTGCCAAAGGGACAAGTGAATGTTGTCTTGTCTTGGTCCTCTTTGGCGATGGGGACTTGATTGTAACTGGAATAGCCATCAAGAAAGCAATAGAACTCGTGCCCTGCCAATCGCTCAAGCATTTGGTCAATGAAAGGTAAAGGAAAGTGGTCTTTCCTTGTTGCGGCATTGAGTTTCCTATAGTCTATGCAGACTCGCCACCCAGTTTGGGTGCGAGTGGGAATCAACTCATTTGCCTCGTTTGTAATGACCGTAATGCCCAATTTCTTTGGCACGACGTGGATTGGGCTAACCCATTGGCTATCCGAGATAGGGTAAATGATACCGCTATCCAGACATTTGACAATTTCCTTCTTAACAGCCTCTTTCATGATGGGGTTGAGGCGCCTTTGTGGATCTCGTGTTGGCTTGGCATCATCCATTAAGTGTATATGATGTTCTACTATGAGAGGACTAATCCCCTTAATGTCCGCCATAGACCAGCCAAAAGCTTGCCAATTGTTATGTAAGACCATCAAGAGAGCCTTCTCTTGCTCAAGGGCTAGAGAGGCTGATATAATGACGGGTAAGGTCTCATTATCACCTAGATATGCATATTTTAGGTGTGTCGGCAAAAGCTTTAATTCGAGTTTAGGAGGTGAAACAATAGATGGTAACAATGGGGTAGTTGTTTCAAACTCGAATGATTCCATCAAAGGTTCGAACCGAGTGTACGCAACAGTGTCGAATGGTTCAACTAACTCATCCGCAAAAGCAAAAGACTCCAATTCAGGTGATGAGTCTTCAAAGTCATCAACGAAGGTAAAGCACTCAAAATCATTATCCGTGGTGAAAGCTGCGTCGGATTCTAGGAGGAACGCACTAGTGGCGTTAACATTGCTGTGGTCGAATAAAAAATTCTCGAACTCACAGTCCTCCTCCGTGATCTCTTTGATCGAGCAAACATCGAGTATGCTAGCATTGGGCTCAGCAGGCTGACTTCCTAACTTGAAAATATTGAACTCAATTGTCATATTGCCGAAAGATAGGTTCATTGAACCGTTACGACAATTGATCACTGCGTTGGAAGTTGCCAAAAATGGCCGACCTAGTATTACCGGAATTTGGTTCCGGGGGTTAGCGACAGGTTGTGTATCCATTACAATAAAGTCAACGGGGAAAATGAAATCCCCTACTCTTATTAACACATCCTCCAGCTCTCCCCTAGGATGGGTTATTGACCGGTCAGCCATTTGGAGAGTACAGTGAGTGGGCTTAAGCTCTCCAACGCCCAATTGCTCGTACACAGAATAGGGTAGCAAATTGACGCTCGCACCAAGATCTAATAGTGCTCTATTGATGTTCTTGTCCCCAATTGTTATCGAAATGGTAGGACACCCGGGGTCCTTTTGCTTTGGGGGTAAGGAATTTACAAGAGCATCGCTAATAGCACTAGCCACAAAAACTTTCTTTGGCACTTGCGACTTCCTCTTTTTGGTGCACAAGTCCTTTAAAATTTTGGCATATGAAGGAACTTGCTGAATTGCATCCAAAAGAGGGATGTTTATGCTAACCTGTTTAAACAGCTCGACAATCTTCTCCATTTGAGGAGTTGGTTTATTGGATCTCAACCTATTAGGAAAAGGAACATTTTGAAAAGTGGTTGAGTCCAACTTTTGTGGATCAGATTGTCGAGTTGGAACGGTACCTCGTGTAGATGTGTTCGTGTCGTGAGAATTAGGTCCGTTCAAGCTAGAAGAGGTAGAGCCATGTGAAGGGTGGAGAATAGGCTCTAAAGAAGAAGAAGATGGTGAAGAAGAAGAAGAAGAAGAAGAAGAAGAAGACCCACCGGCAGGGGTGTCATTGTTAATGCCCACATTGTTCCGCAACACTTTTCCCGATCTCGACGTGGTCACAGCATTCACATTATGATTTTGCTGATTGTGTGCAGCATGTGCGTGACCGGGGTTGGGCAACGGTTGAGACGGGAGTTTTCCTTTTTCGCGCTCGCTCAAAGCTGCATTGAGTTGTGCAATTTGTGCCTCAATAGATTTGATACTCTGATCGTGGGAGGTACTATTTTGCACTAAAGATTGAATAGAAGTCTCAAGTCTTGCTGTAGACTGTGTAGATTGCTTAAGGAATGCTTCTAGACTTCTTTCGAGCGAGCTAACCTTATCATTATTAGGTTGAACATAATTGTTTGGCTGGTAAGCGTTGTTCGGCACAAAATTGTTCACCTGATTAGGGTAAGGTTGTTGAAATTCTTGCTGTTGATATTGAGTTTGCGAGGGTGCTTGTTGTTGTTGTGGAGGAGGAGGTCTTTGAAAATTATTATTATTATTTCCTTGGAATTGTTGATTTTGGTTCCAAGTGAAATTTGGGTGACTCCTCCACCCCGGATTATATGTCGAAGAGTACGGATCATTCCTTTGTCGTTGCTGAAATGCAGCATTGACTTGATCCTGTCCTTGAGTGGATGCATTATAAGGACACTCTTCAATTAAGTGCGATGGATCCGCACAACAAGCACAGACAGTTCGTGGGGGTATAGCAGGGGCAGGAGAAGGCGATGAGATTTTGGTCTCAATTGCTTCTAGCTTTTTCGTAAGAGCGGCCATCTCGGCCTTCATGGCAATCGACATCTCGACTTGATGTATGCCTGCCCTAGATTGACCACTAGAAGATGATGTGGTCTTAGTACTCTCCCACTGTATTGTCTGCTCACTGAGATCCTCGAGAAACTGCCACGCTTCATCACTAGACTTAGAGAGAAAATGACCTTGACAGATGGTTTCTAGCAACTGCTTCGTTGCCGAGTTCAATCCCTCGTATAATGTTTGGCAAAGTTGCCAACTTTCTATCCCATGATGAGGGCATTGAACTAATAGGTCCTTGAATCTCTCGAAGCACTTCCAAAATGGTTCAGACGGAAGTTGTGAGAATTGAATTATTTCATTGCGGATTCTGGCAGTCTTATGGTGAGGATAAAACTTTTTTAGAAAAGCTTTCACAAACTCATCCCAATTCCTAATAGAATATGATGCGGTGCTATATAGCCACTTCTCGGCTAGGTCACATAAGGTGAAAGGAATGACCCTTAGCCTTACAGCGTCATCACTCAATTGGGTCGTTTTCATCATAGCGCACACATTTTAGAATTTATTAATAAAGATATATGCATCTTCAGTTTCCAAACCGTGAAATTTCAGCAGCATATTGATGAAATGTGGTTTAATCTCAAAATTGTCCCCATTTGCCGGTGGGGGTGAAAGACAGGTGGGTAAAGACGTGCGGATGGGGTAAAAGAGGTCCTGGAGCGCAACTCGTGCGGGCGCTTCAACAGGCGGCTGGTTCGGGTTATTCGCACCTGGCGGAGGTGGAATCATTCTCGTTGGCAAGGTATTATTAGGGTTGAATCCCGACATACCTTCGGTGAAAGAAGTTGAAGGTGAAGGTAAGAAAGTGGACGGATTTTCGACTTCGGTGTCGAAGGGTTCGCTGGTCGGCACCAACGAAACGCGGACTAATCGGGCGTCTGTATCCCTAGTCCAAAGTGACATACACTAAAGGGGATAGTGCATACAGAAAAAAAAGAAAAACAGAATGTGGGGGTAAGATAACGTCAGTGAGGGAAAGTGGTGTGGTGAATTTGCAGGTTTTCTTTTTCCGATAAGTTGCAAGTTTTGAAAAGTTTTATTTGTTTTCTCTTTTTTATTTATGTTTTATGTGGGAGTTTTGCAAAGAGGTTTTTGAAAAAGGACTCGTGACACAACTGTATCAACCACACATGCACAATCAGGCCTAGATCTAGGGTCGCCTAGGTCTACTAGACAGCTCCTAACTAGGGCTAGAAATAGACCTCAAACCGTCTCTTCACGGACAAATACGGCCAGCTAAGTGGGAAGGAACCACCACTACAGTGGGCCTAATTAATAACCACTAGCCTAGACACCGCAATGTCGGTTAGGATAAACGGCCGATGCCTACCCTAGTCCTTTTCCTATTGAGCTCGCTGTCCTTAGGTCTGAGTCTAATCTTTTTTAGTTAATTGTGGTCGATGCAAAATGCTTTAGGTGGTTTCTGGGGTCCTAGGAAGGGTGATGAAATCCCCACCCAATCTGAGTTTGGTCAAATAGCCCCTTAAGTCCAATTAAAATATGCAAAACAAAAAATTCACTTGCAATCAATTTTAGCGCGGCGTAAAGAAACCTGCAGCAAATATGTTATTTAGAAGGGTGAAGAAGAAGAAAATTTTAGCGCAAAGAAACCTGCAGAAAATTTTACAGTGGAGATATGGAGGTTTCAGAGGGGAAGTAAAGAAAACTAACCATGCAATTTCAGTGCAGAGAAGGCAAGGGATGGCCGCGGTTCCGCGGTCTGGGGTGCTCCTTGGCCGCGGTTCCGCGGTCTGATGAGTAGATCACGTTCTGGAAAAATTTTGGTAGCTCTGTTGTGAACTTTCTTCTCTGCTGTGATGCTCCCTTTTCTATTTTGACCCTCTGTAAAATTCCAGATCCAAAAGTCTTTGTTGTTCCTGCAAGATTCCAACGAGAAACCTTTCAAACAGATAAAGATAATGAAAAGAATATTTTTTTGTATTTTGTATTTTCTGATTTTTATAATTTTTCAAATTATCAACCCGAAATCCTACAAAAACGAGAAAATTACGCCATCCCCGGCAACGGCGCCATTTGATTAATCCAAAAATTTTTAGTTTACCGTAATCAGAAACGGCGTCGCTTTGCAGCTAGCCGGTGAATACGGGTTGATCCGCAGGGATGTGTTAGTTTCTGTTTTTGTGTTATAACGAGTTGATTCAAATCGTTGTTTGGTTTTTATCGATTGAATTAAAGACGAAGTTTTGTGATAAGGAAAGACTCGTTAGGGTTAGGTCAAAGGTAGGGGTGTTGAGATCTATGTTTTCACCTCTTTCAATGCCATGATTTAAGCTTTTTAGAATTATCACAACAATTATTAGCAAAAGGGATTAGGATGATCGGGAAGAAACAAAGTTTCTTCCTCTAGATCCTTGTCCTTCCTTTCCTATTAATTGTTGTGATCTTCATGGACGTCATATATGTCCGGCCTTTTATACTACGATTCACCGTTACCTTGTAGGTAGGGTGTCGTAGGGGGCGGATCATATGTGCGTGCATGAAGATTTCGTTTTAAAAATATGTTGGCATTGAAGGAGGTGAGAGACATCCGTCTCTCACTCACTCCCTTGTTCCTAACCCTAACGAGCGAGGATTTTACTCGCTCATTAGGGAATTATTACAACGAGACATTTTTATGTTTATGTTTTAAAGAGTTTGATTACGACAAATTAAACTAGCTAAATAGTGAACTACAGCAAACAAGTGATTACTAGGGCAAGTAGAACAATTAAACTAATGCAGGAATTTAAAAACTTACAATAAAAGATGATGCTCTGAATTCTCCAACAAATCTCACTTTTATTGAATAAAAAGAGGCATGACTTTTTACAGATCTAAATTACAATTTATAAGTAAACAGAAAAGTTAGGGTTTCAGAGTCTCGCACATGCGCAATTACTGATTTGCTCACTGAAAATCTCAACACCCACAACGACGCACCGGCACAGAGAAAATGCACCGACACGGGCACATAACGGCCGCGGATCCGCGGCAATTGTTGGCTTGGGCCGCGGATCCGCGGCCCTCTGGTGGGCTTGGGTCCACCAATTTGCTGCACTTGGGTTTTATTGTCTTGGGCTTCCTATTTTCATATGTATTTTCTTCTTTGGGCTTCTAGGTCTTCTCCAGATCTTCAGTGAAAGCTTGTTCGTATCTTTTGGCCGTTCTCTTGACATTTTTGGACCTTGCACTGTTCTTCGTTTCGGCTTGACTAGGATCCGTCTAAATGTTGGTCAAAAGTCCCTTTTCTGTTGTTTTGTGTCTTTTTCACTGTATTTTGCTCCAAAAACCTGTATCCTGTAACATGCAACAAACGATCGTCAAAAGCATCTGTTTACTTATAAAATGCACGAAAGTGGGGCGTATGAATTGCAATATTATGATGTGAACACAATCACGTAGCGTACGCGGATACTCGCCGGGTAAACTTAATAGACAGCTACACCCCTTAGCCTCGACCAAGTGACTGTAGGAGAAGCCCATCGCCAATAAGCATCCGTTCGGGTGCTCGCGCAGCGGTGTTCCGCCTTGGTGCACTTCGTCGACGGTATCGGGGGTGCGGCCGCCTACTAAAGTCTGCGACGAGCATTCGATCAGTTTTTCGGGAATCTTGTTGAATTGCCCGACTAGATATTGAAAAGTGTTTTCGATAATGAGACTAAAATGCGGGGTTTATAATTGTTAGGCATGCGATGTCTAAGTAATTCATTTGGTCAGGCATGTGATGTCTGAAGAGGTTGCGGATTCCAACTGTTGTAGTTTTACACTTTCTTTTCTGTGACCGTAAGTGTAATATGTGATATCGCCGGTTTCGTTGCTATATGTCAACGACAATTGGGATGCGCATATTTACTTACGTTGATGACATGTGATGTTATGTGTTACTGGATATGTTGTATTGGATCGTCGTGTTTAAATATCCCGGGGGTTTTTATGTGAGATGAGTGTTTTTCATTTTCATTCATGTAAAAACTTGTATGTAATATTCTTTTATTGGGGAACTTCCAGGTTGCGGATGATGTCACCATTTGTATATTATTTACTTTTCCGCACTAGGATAGACCCAAAGAGGAGGGCACAAGTAACCGGGTTCTGGAGTCCAGTCGGAGACCAACTCGAGGAGTCGAGTCCGGGTCTCCTAACTCTAGAATTGGTAGGGTTGCTTGCCACTCTCGTAGGGGTCTAGGGGTGTGGGTTTGGCTATTCATCGCGACCGTGGAATCCGTGTTTTATACTGGCTCGTATTGAAAACACGGACGTCCTAGTATATCCAATATTTCATATGTTTCTTCTGCTGCGATATCTGTGATGCGATCATGTGATGTTCTGTGATAGATACAATATATAGTATATATGATATATTATATAGATGTTACTTATGTTTTACACCCGCGCTTGCCTTGCCCCGCTCTGCCGTTAGTTACCTAACCTAACGGTGCACGAGGGGACATCGAGGCGAATGCGGATGGCATAAGTGTACGTCGTATTTATCTGTGATGTTTAGGTGGACTTAAATGACGGGACTTCATTAATATGATTAATGAAATAAAAGAAACCTAAAGATGTTGTAGAATTGAATTTCAAAAATAAAACAGGTAGCTACAGTTCTTGCTTTCCACAGTGGTATATATGATATATCCTGCACCTTATTCGATGAGGAAAGGGCCGACGATCCCTTCACCGGGAGTGACCCTTTTAGCAATAACTGGCAGATGCTACACACTCGGTTTGTCTTTTGATAGCTTCTATAGTTTCTGCTTTGCACAGCGATATATATGATATATCCCACACCTCATTCTACGAGGAAAGGGCCGACGATCCCTTCACCGGGAGTGACCCCTTTAGCAAAACTAAAAAAGCCTCAAAAACACTCCATTTTAAAATCATTTGATTCTACGACGATATCAAGTTCATTACGCAATAGGTTTTCAGAAAAACCTGTCGTAGCCCTCCGTCATTTCAGATAAGTAGTAGTTAGTATTCGTGCTACGTTTGTTGGCCTGCGTCAAGGCGTAGTGTGCGGTAGCTAACTAGTATTTATCTGCTTATGCATATGATGCAGATTGGATTAGGGTAGTCGTACGACTTTGTTGGCCTGCGTCAAGGGTCGTGCGGGTGGGTTTAATTCAATCAGGAAATGACGGGTTGAACTTGACTAGCGCACTATGGTTTGTTGGCCTGCGTCAAGGTCATAGGACGCTAGGGGCAAAATTATCGGGAATTTCAAGTGTTGAAATTTGCAATGAGATTGCATACCTTCTATGACATAGTTGGATCCCGATACCCGCTGCGAGTAAGAGTTACTTCTGGGAGAGCTTTACACATTACAATTAGCCGATCAAGTAGGTGTCTAGAAAGGTGTCAACGGGGTTACGCCTCTGGGAAAACGAGGTTTACAGTAATTAGGTCCGTACGAAAGCACGGGGAACCTCCCTCAAAGTACCGACACTGGCCTGGCTGAAAGATTGGCGAACTTGTAGCGTGTAATTAATCCCGGCTAGTCTTTCCTTTTAGGGTTTGAAGGAAGATTTGATAAAAACAGTGGGAGTCATCCTGATTAGATAAAATAATAACCAATCTATTCTTGCAAGAGCGCACGCTGAGTGTTTTCTTCTCTCTCTCTCCAGGTAGCGACCATATCACGCCTTAATCAAGATAATAATACGGATAATGACCGAACCCGCTTGTTATACTGAGCTGGGGAACGTTGGTCCCGCTCCCACTTATAATTGTTATAAGACAGAGCAGGAAATTAGGGATTACCAGACTTCCCGTGCCGCCCAAACGAAGAGAGTGCATGCTGATGCATCATCTTCGGGTGTGTTCATTATACAGAACTGTTTCTCGGTATTCTTTACGTCCTGGGTATGTGATACCGGATCAGGATCCCGCATATATAATTTGTTACATGGGCTACAGATAGGTAAAGAACTGAGAACGGGTGATAAGTTTCATGAGACAGAAAACGGGGCAAGTGTTGCAGCCAAGTCTGTAGGTCACTGTCACCCTGTATTACCAATACATTGATTCTGAACAAATGTTATTAGATACCGTACCTGATATACAAAATCATATCAATCTCTTTATTTAGTAAAGAGATGATATAATTTTGTATTGTTGGATAATGTTTTGAACATTTCCTATATCAAAAGTTGATCGGTTCAGGCACGTTATCTAAAAGTATTGATGTTCTAAATCAAACTACAGTTCTTAGTTTACAGAACACACACAAGAGGAAGAGTTCAGAAATGAATGGATCCTTCTTAAGGTATTGTAGACTAGGTCATATCAATACGACCCGACTAGCTAAGTTACATTTAGATGCATATTTAAATCAGTTTGAATTTACATCTTATGAAACTTGCCAGTCATGTCACAGAGATAAGATGATCATAGCTCTGTTTACTAGAAACAGAGAAAAATTTAGTGAACTCTTGGGATGATACATATTGATGTATGAAGGTCCCCTGTCTACAAATGCCAAGACCGGTTCTTTGTACTTCATTGCGTTCTCTGATGATCTCTTTAGATTCAGACATGTGTTCCTGTTGAAACACAAGTCTGAACCTTTTGAGAGATTCACAGAATATAAGTTAGAAGTAGAGAACCAATATACGGGTATAAGTATTATGTCCTTTGATGAGATCAGGGAGGAGAATACTTGAGCACGGAAATCCTGGACTATTCTAAAGGAGAATGAGATTCTCTCTCAGCATTACTCCTCCGTATACACCATAGCACGATGGTATATCGGGGCGGAGCAATAACACCCTATGTGATATGGAGTGCTCTATGATGAGTACTACTGAGTTTCCAATTTCCTTTTGGGGTTATGCACTTGAGAAGCTGCATACCTATTGAATTAGGTTCGAATCAGATCACAGCCTACCACTCCATATGAGATATGGTATGGGAAGAGCCCATGTCTTAAGCTAGTTAAGATTTGGGGTTGACCGGCCTATGTCTAAAAGCAAAATCCGGACAAGCTCGAGGCCAGGCCTATTATGTAGAACTGGAAAGGTTCCAGCTATACAAACTACAGCAGATGATTTGGTAGAGCCAAAGGATTCAGTAGATACCAACGAACCTCAGCCTCTCCGCCGATCTAGTAGGGTTCCTCACCCACTTGAGAGATACTTCGGTTTCTCTATGACAGTGGGAGCGAGGATTGCATCATGAGATGATAACCCAACTAGTTTCGAGCTGGCCATCAGGAGTGGGACTCTGTAAGAATGGCTGGATTCTTAGCAATCTGAGATGGAATCCTTATACACCAGCAAAGTATGGACTTTGGTTGCTTTATCTGAAGGGTTAAATCCCCATCAGGAGAAAGTATATCTTGAGAAGATTACTTGGTGTTCATAGAAAAGTTGAGACTTTCAAAGCTAGACTTGTTAAAGGTTTTCGTCATCGACCAGGCGTGGATAATAATGAAACCTTTTCTAAGGAGCTATCCTTAAGTCCATCCAGATCCTACTTGCCACGGCTACATACCATGACTACGATATCTGGCGGTTGGGTGCCATGACTGCTTTTCTAAGTAATGTTTTAGAAGAGTGCGTCTCTAAGTACACAGTCAGAAGGCTTCGTAGACAGTGGGAGCAACGGAAACGTGTGCAAGATGTTTTATGTGATGAAGCAGGCATCGCGGAGTTGGAACATCTGTTTTGATGTAGTTGTCAAAAAGTTTGACTTCATCAAAATGGTAGATGAACCTTGTATATACAAATAGGTAGTAGGGAGTATGGTGGTGATCCTCGTAGAGTACGTGGATGACATACTCTTGATAAGAAAGGAGTTTCCTATGCTACGCTCGGTCAATCTCCGCTTATCACAAGGATTCTCCGTATAGGATCATAGTGATACCTCCTAAATCCTGAGTTTTGATCTATGAGATAGAAGTAACTGGATGTTAGGATTCTCACTAGTTGTAGTGAGATGGTATTAATCGATCCTGGGGAGAATCACTGGAAAGGTTCCAGAGTGATAAGGACGACTGAATGTCAGTCACATGCATTGTCTTTACCCTCAGTGAAGGGACGGTAAGTTGGAAGAGTTCCAAGCTAGATACCGTGGCATACTAGACGATAAAGGCAGGATACATCGCTACTTAAGATGCTACCAAAGAGGCTGTTTGGGTGTATATTGGTTCATGAGATGAACTAGGTTCCTACCATTGTGTGACAATGGAAGTGTGGCTTTGGCCAGGGAACCACGGTCCCATCAGTGACCCAGACATAATCTAAGGCAGTATCACCTGATCATGGAGATGGTTGATCTCCAGGGTGATCGGGGTTAGGGGAACAGACTCAGAGGACAACACGGCGGATCCACTCACAAAGGCCATTTCCCAGAGAGAGACTTTTATTGGATGGTTGAGTATGAGATACTACAACCACTGCTATTAGATGGCCCTAGTGCAAGTGGGAGATTGTTAGTTATATGTATGCCCTAGAGGCCATTACTATACATAGGATGTATATTGTAGTGGATGCTTGGACATATATAGGGAGGACTTTCTTGCTCGACATGATAGTATGCTATCTGGTTGATCTTTACCTTAACGTGTACACTGATTGTCTCTCTGTTACATGTTGGTAAAGCCCTTAGGATGTGTACTTGACTACCTGGACTATGATGAGGATCATACTAGTGGGACATGGTAGTCCATAAGTACATCCTTTAAGGTCCCTAGTCATGGGTGTATCGAGACGGGGCATCGATATACCAGAGTAGACTAGCGTATACCTTCTCGACCCATACAGATGGGCGATGGATGATCCCATATCCATTGATGTTTGACATCGGAGATGATATACGGGTGCTCAGTGGAGACTGGGTACACTGGACGGACTCGCCGAGAACTCCCAGATGGTATTATACCTTACGTCAGATGGCAGTTCTCTGGTGAAACTAGTACAGGTTAGTCTGTAGACCCGAGATCGCCATAGAGACTTGTGTGATTCCCACTGTGCTTTGATTTCCACCTTACCACGTCCAAGAGGGCGTGCAAAACGGTGGTTTTTGGGTACAGTCCCGAATCACATGAAGGCAATGAGCGATAGGAGAGGATTCGTCTCTCCCGGTATAGGGAGTTGATGTTGCGCTGTGTTCGATTGGCTATAACCGGAAATCCCTGGCCAGGGTTGCTGAGATTTACTGGTAAGTGTTACCAGTAGTTTCTCGAACTGTTATAGACCTCATATCGACACGACTTATCGAGCTATTGGGGTCTGACGTTTACCACCCCTAGGCGAGATATGCAACATATCAGACGACGAAACCGGACTATACGGTAAGTGTTACTGGTTGGATTCACAGGAGTGTGAGCGGGCTTGCTGGTCGATCTTCTGATCGCTCAATACCCGGGCGGCCGTTACGTTTAGCAGACCGCTTGCGGCTTGTGGTTATTTGATATGATCATCACTTGCTGCCGGTGTATTGACGAGTCTTTAGATTCCTACACAGAGGTTTCCTGGCTCAAGCGAAACGAAATAAGAGCGCATATGAGATATGTGCGGGACCGAGAATAATACCAGTATGTGATATTGTATTATATTCTCGCGATTTGTATCATTGGACGGTTATATATGATATAGCCGGGTTACCGAATCAAGTATTGATTCGATACATTGATACACTTTATATTAGTCGGTTATATGCGATATGACCGGATCATTAAATCAAGTGTTGATTTAATGATTTAATGTATAATTATATATTTGATATATTACTTTACATTAACTAATATTGGTTCACTTAAGATGTTTTTCTCACTTGTTTGTGCACATTGTATATGTGATATAGTTTTGTGCACAAGATTGTATCATGTTTGATGATACATGCAAACTTGGGTGTATGTTTGTATTAAACCATGGTTAGTTAATGGTTAGGGTTTCATTTGCTTTATTTGCTTATTCATTTATTTATTTATTCATTTGAGAAAGAAATAAAATGGTGGCTAACTTTGGATTTTCTATGAAGCTTCATGAAGCTTTGAATAGTTTGACCATTTTGTTTCTTTCCTTAACCCGAACCATTCACTTGAACCATAGTTTATTCTCTACACTTGTTAACTTAACCATGGTTGCTAATATGATAAGAATGACTTTATTTTCTATCATGAGGAATCTAATTCATTTTTCTTATCATATTCTTTTTCTTCTTCTTCTTCTTCTTCAAGAAGATGAAAGCTTGCAACCTTCAATGGTGACTTGATGAAAAGAGTGAGAAATCCAATTCTAAAGTGAACCCACTTCCTATTTCTTCATCCTCTACCACTTTCCAAGTAGTATAGGGTGTTTTCTTCATAAGTTTCATGACTTGGTGAAGTTGGAGCTCGAGTTAGAGTCGCCTCGACGTAGATCATCTTCGGCATCGAAGTCGACGACCTAGCCCGACCATTTCTCCGATGAAGCCGACGCTAGAGTCCGGGATCCGATGATCGCAGCGAGGGGACGTCATCATGGAGCTAGAGAAGTGGTGGACCGGATCTACAAAGGTTGTATTTTCCGTTCACTCATAGTTAAGATGTTAACTAGTTGCATGTTTCGCCTAATCTCTAGTGAACGATCTAGCATTAGGGTTTCTCGGCACCGGATTTTTTTGAAATTGGCATAGTTGATGCCTTGTGAGACCTCATTAGTGTGCCTAGGAACCCTACAGGTTTTCGCTGCGGATCCGCCGCAGTTTAGTGTCATCATCAGACCAAATATTGGGGGTAGTTTGGTCTTTGTATTTAGGGCCAGAATGTTGCCCTAGGGTTTCAGCACGCAGCCTATAAATAGCCCAGTTTTGTGCCAAGCCAAGGGTCCTTTTCATGTCTTGATTTCCATTCTCTCTTTGTTAGGATTTAGCTTAGTTTCTTCTTCTTCTTCATTCTTTCCTCCATGAAAATTGTAGTGAGAGCTTTTTGAGTGGAAGATCAATAAAGATGAGGGTTATTTTTATCTTGTCTCTTTTATTTATTGTCTTGTAATTTTATTATCTTGTATTGTAATTTTATTATTTGTTGTTAACTAGTTGTTGTTATTTCTTTTCGTGTTCTCTTTTCTTTTCTTCTTTTATCCGTATTTTCAAGCGATGAAACTTGACGGAGTTCCTTGCTAAGATGAGGACCCAAGAGTTAGCTTTCTTCACTTGTAAAACCGTATTTTCCTCTTTTCTTCCTTCTTGTTTTGTTTTCTTTTCTTTTATGATGTGTGAATAATTTTCCTCTTGTTAAGGCTAAGGAAGGTGGTATGAGGGACGGGGAAATCCCTTGTGCTTCTCTTCGCCAAACATCTTGAAACGAACCCCGACCAAATAACCGCAACCCCTTCGCTTAGGCGCGCTATACGTGATATATAGCCTTGACTTAAGTCGAGAAGTCCTTTAAGCGCACTACAACGTGACATGTAGTTGTGACTTAATTGGATACATGGTTGCGGGTGTTTGGCCGAGGGTTGGAAATAAGCGTATTTAGCGGACGGACAAGGGGCACTAGGAATGGATTTAGCGTTGGAAAGCTTGCTTAAACTCGCAAATCCCATTCCTATGTCCTCCTAATCCCCGCTACTTTCGATTATCCCAACACCGTTTTAAGGATGGCAAAAGATAAGTACAAGAATAATCCTAACTCTACTAACCAAGCTTTACCTTAACAAGCTTACTTGAATATAAAATGCGATCAAATGGCGCCGTTGCCGGAGAGACGGTAACGTATTTTCTTTCTTGTTATTCGGGTTAATATTCTTTTTGTATATATATATATATGTATATATATATAAAATAAAATCTTTTTGTTATTTTTGATAATTTTTGTGTGCAAGTGTGCAGGCTAATCTGGAGCAAGTACAGTAATCAAATCAAGAAACAGAGGTTTTTATTAGGGTGTACAGAGAAGGGCACGTGTATTGACCTAAGGTTCAGGCGCCAGCTCATCAAGTTGACCGTGGAACCGCGGTCAAAGAGGGGATTCGGCGGCGGTTCCGCGGTCCTATTGAGTCTTCTGAGCCCCAAATTTTTTTTCTGCCCTTTCTCTCTCCTCTAGTTCCCTCTCTGAATTCCACTATACTGTATTTTCTGCAGGTATCTTTGCACAGAATTGCACAGCCGCCAAATAAATTTTTGTTGTTTTAGATTTTGTTTGTTTACCGCTTTGCATATATTAATACGGACATTAAGGGGCTATAGCACCAATTCAGATTGGGTGGGGATTTCATCACCCTTCCTAAGACCCCACAAATCACTAATTGCATACGCATTACCTTGAGCTAATAAAAAATACTAGACTCAGCCCTGAGGACGTCGCGCTCAATAGGACAGAGGACTAGTTATAGGCATCGACCGTTTTTCCTAACCTGATTTTGCGGTGTCTAGGCAAGTGTGTCTAAGGAAAGTGGTTACTTAATTAGGACCACTACTTTCGTAGTGGGGAGCCTCCCACTTACCTGGCACTTACCTGGCCGCAATTGGCGGTGAAGAGGCGGTTTGAAGTCCTATTTCTAGCCCTTTGGAACAGTTAGGAGCTGTCTAGCTGACCTAGGTGACCCTAGCTCTAGGTGTGTTAGTGCATTTTGTGATTATGATTCTGGTTGTAAATTTTAGTCCCATAATTCCGTATTCTTTCAAACAAACAATTTTCAAAACTCCAAAAACAAACAATTTTTTTATAAAAAATAAAAAATAAAAAATAAAAAAATCCACATTCTTTCCTTCTTATTCTCTTCATATCATGGGTACTCCACCTAGAAAAACTCTTGCCGAACTTTGGTACCCACAACCTGACATAACTTCCTACGGTTCTTGCTTTGGTCGAATTTCGAACGACCCCTCCATGCCCAAAATTTCTTTGAAAGATCGGATAGACGCGTCTAGGACAAACATTTGCCCTTCGCAATCCACTTTGTATCAACCTTTTCAACCTCCCCCACTCTCTTATGTTGATACCCCTTTTGCAAGTCGTTCTTTGTCCATCGCTGAACATATTGAACAATCCCGTAGGCGATTTTTCACTCCTTTCCCCACTAGGAATGGATTTAGCGTTGGAAAGCTTTCTTAAACTCGCAAATCCCATTCCTATGTCCTCCTAATCCCCGCTACTTTCGATTATCCCAACACCGTTTTAAGGATGGCAAAAGATAAGTACAAGAATAATCCTAACTCTACTAACCAACCTTAACCTTAACAAGCTTACTTGAACATAAAATGCGATCACTAGACCCGAGTCATACCTATTTCAAAACTAACAAATCGTGAGTATTTTAAAGACCGGCCAAGAGATTCTACGGATATTTTCAAAAGACGCATCTTTTCTTAAAAACTTCGTAGCCCTTATTTTTCTAAACACCACGATTCGTGTTATTTCAAATGGCAACTGTATGACATATATATATTGATGTAGATTCTTCACTGTTGTGTTTATTTTTCATTTTCCGCATATTCTTGCTATTCACATCACATTGCATGTGTAAATGTTTTTATTGTTATATTAAACCCATACTGTCAGGACACCAGCACCATTATCGATGATGCGTATGTTCCACGTACACCTACTTGCCGGCTCACACACTTCATCATCGATAATCACAGTAGGATTGTTGCATCAGGATATGACTACTTGTACATCCATACTGGCACACATACATATTGTACACTCTTACTTGCGTATATACCTACTTGTACATCTATATTGGCGCACAGACATATTGTACACCCATACTTGCATACATACGTATTTGCACATACATAGATGATTCTGGCTTTATTTTGGAGATTTGGGAACCGCAAGATATATTTTAAAATTGGATTCATTTAAAAGAGCGGCTTTCCCCTCGATGTGTGCATATTACTGTTTTATATTGCATGATATACGGATATGCTTAAATTTCTATCATATGTCGCATACATCATGCTTTATGATTTTACGCATTGAGATATGCCGTTTTCATGAGATTTCTGGATTTGAGAACCGTGGTCATTTTAAAAGAAAGTATGCATTGTTTAAAAACCCGGTTTCTCTTGATATGATATTTCAGTGCGTCCACCATGCGTTTTCTCGGTTCTGAGACATGTGACATGTGAAACCCAATTCGAGGAGCCGGATGAGGCCGATTGCGGGTATATGGTGGACCCGATATGGTACCCCGGGACAAGAAAGGGATGCTGTGTATACAGACGGTGAGCCTGGCAGAGGGACTACTACCTACCGGTGAAAGTATTTGGGTTCGGCGGATATCCGGAGGATACCGACCAGAGTCGAGAGATGATATGGGCCGATTCGGACTGACGGAGCCCGATATATGAGGATTTACGTGCCGATGATGGGCACGGGTTTCATGATGTTTTCGAGTGTCGATGCTGAACACTCAAGTTCTATGATTTTGATGTGTCGCGAGGGACACACGTTGATTTATATCCTCATACTTCCATGCATATGCTTTATGATATTTACACGCATGATGTTTTGTGTCATTGGTTGACACGTGGACGAGATCCATATGCATACAGACATTGATTACATAGTTGGATGATATCCACATACTCATAGACTTTATGATATAGTTGACATTGATTACATTGATCATACCTCATATTGATGATATGTTGCTACCTGAGGCACTGACACGAGCACTTGGTATTACACTGATGTATAGATGTTTACCCGTGCCACCTTATCATGCTTCAGACTTTATCATATTGAGGATATATATTATTACTGATCGTTTAACCTAGGATTGAGTCATACATACGATTTCTGCTCTGTGATGTTTTTCTACTCACGAGTTAGAAACTCATCCCCGTTGTGCCACAGTTCTTGCAGGTTTTGCCGTACAGATTTCATTGCGGCTTTCTGGCACACTGCTTCCTTTCTGGGTGATTGCTTTGGTAGGTGGGTTCACTCGCATCGTGACCACCCTTGTATTTATTTTAATCAGTTGTATCTACTAATTCTATCAACCAGACTTGTATATTTATTTCAAACTTACAAACCAGTTGTGTATTATTTCGACCTTAGAGTCGCGCGTTGTAGTATTATGGTTTTCTTGATGATTTTGAGTTTCCTTTCGAATTTTGATCCTCGCTCTTCGGCGTTGTATATTATATTGCTTGCGTTGTTGTGACCGTCGATTGACGAAGAGCAAGCTCCCGTTTGGGGATGCCTTTTATCATTGATGTATATATTATTCATGTTGTACCCCGTTCGGGGCCAGTATTTACAAAGGAAACTCTGCCAAAATTTTCAGAAAAGACTTGGGATTTTTAAAATGCATATTCGGCTTATGTTATTTAAAAACACTTGTTTTAAAACTAGTTTTCTTTACTTCTTCCAAAAAAATGGCTTTAGATTTCTGGGCTTTTGACTCACTTGAATTAGATGAGATCCTATAGACTTCATATAATTCAAGGGCCAGTCACGTGCTATTTTGGGCTGTGACATTCATAGTCCAGGTATATTGACACCATACTGAAAAGATTTAGTATGGAAGATTCCAAGCGCGGTAATCTACCGGCTTGTTACGGGATCATCCTCTCCAAAGAGATGTCTCCCAAGACTGATTTGAAAAGGGATCGCATGAGTATTATACCCTATGTTTCTGCGGTAGGATCTATAATTGTAACACCCGAGCCCAATACTACTATTTTCAGTTACTATTTGAGCATAATGTGGTACTCATTTCATTTAACTTGCTTGTTTGTTGCTTACTGTAAAATTTACCCGGCAAAGTCATTTCTACATATAACAAATTTTGGCATCTAAAATAAAATTGAAAATATTCATCTTGACCTACTTGACACCCCTAGCCTCATGGTAGCGTCTGTGCATTGTATTCTCGTCCCGTTCAGTGAAACGGGCGAGTTTGGACGGCTACGCGCGCGTACATGTATCCGTTTTGGGGGTATACTTTTTAATCATAAAACACTTAATTTTAAAATTTGGATCCCGCTTAAAATCCTATTATTTCAATTTTAAATTTTTGGACTCGACCCGGGCGCGATTGGGAAATGTTTTATTTGGCGCCAAAATCCCAAATTTTAATATTATTAAAACCATCACATATATTTTTCTAACTAACCTGATATCTTACTGTTCATTACCTATCTTATAAATCTTTAAATTAACCTATATATATATCCTACTGTTCCTTAAAATGTTTTGAATCTTTAATTAATATTTATCCCTAACTAACGATTCCCCTTTAGCCAATCGTGTTCCTTTTAATTCCGTGGGCCCCCACCTGCAGCTCTCTCTCTCTCTCTTTCACTTCTCTCTCTCTCTATCTCTCCACTTTCTCTCTCTCCCTCTTCTCTCCCTCTCGCTCTCTCTCTCTCCACTTTTTCTCTCTCTCTCTCATATATTCTCTCGTACTTCTCTTTATCATTCTTTCTCTTCTTGCTTCATGTCTCGTTTCTCATTTTTTTAACTGTTCTTTTGTTGCCGAAATTCCGTCGTGCCGGTGACACTTCTCGACATTCCAGCGAGGTACCCCAACACGTGTGGTTCCTTTGTTCGTCGTTTGGGTTCATTCCGTGAACCGTGCGCCCGTCGCGAGTTTTCCCTACCGACGGTTAACATTCAGTTTTCCCGATTCGCGACCCATCGAGGCTAGTTAATCTTGCTACATGCTATATAATTCTTTTTATACCTATTTAAATAAATACCATACCTAAAGTTTAAATCTAGTGCCCCATATTTAATTTTATAACGTTTCGATGTTCCGTTTGCATCCGTTTATATCATATTAAATCTAGATCATGAAAACTTATCTTGTGACATACTAGATTACATTATACTGCATCCATATCAATTAAAATATACATCGTCATAATATTTCTTATTATTATCTTTAATTAGTTTATAGTCTGCATTTTATGATATTATATATTTAAAATATTATAGTTTACACATGAAACGTCGTTGAAAAAGCGGATACGACAAATCTGAAATTTATTGTACACCTTACCGTATAAAATTCGTTATAAATCATAGAAAAATCATTAGTATAAGTTCTTTAGTTCGTTACGAAGCTAACTCAGAATACTATAACTCTATGAAATATTTACTTTCAAAATAAATTGTTTAAATAACGTAAAATGCAAATGAAAATGTCTCCAAACTGCTGTCCAGGGAAATTCCAGCAGCAAACTTTCAACTCCGAATGTTCATAACTTTTTGTAGGGACAACCTGAGATGCTTATACTTATAAAACTGAAAACCTTATTGAATTATCTTTGTTTTGGTATAATACACGTCCGTTTAGGAGAACGTTTGTTATTTTTAAGCTATTTTACAAATTAGGGTGACGCTGAATTTCTGAACAGAACTTTCTTGTGCATGGTTAATCAATACCACTTTTATAGTTATTAATCGCTTTGAATATGCTATCCATATTAATATTATTATATCAATATTTATATCACATATTGCTTAGTTGTACATCCCACATTACCATTTTATAGTTTTATAACTTTTCGGATACCCGTTTGCATCCATCGCATTTAAGATACATATAATTGCATCCATAGATCACATTACTACATAATAATATGACATTAACACTCCATGTTTAATAAATTTCATCCTAATTAATATTGGAACTATAAATGTACCCTAATCGATAACTGTGCATCCATATCCTTGAAATTATATCTATTTGCATATCATATTACATGTTCCAGTTTCTGATAGTACTCATGCTTGTTTATTTATACACATGCTTATGTTAGTTTGATTATGAGCACACACATGACATCTTGTGCTTCCTGACATGACCTGTTACACTTCCTACTTGACATGACATGGTACCGTACACTCTTGACATGACATGACACCTTTATACATTACCTGGATGGACCTGATGTACCATGGCTTTACCTGTTACCTGATCTTGTGTCTAATGCCAACAAACATAACATGTGGTCCTCATGGACCATTCCTGTTGTCTATCCAGACAAACCTGCTTTTACCTGATCCTGTGTTGGCATTAGTTCTTGACTACCGAATACCTGACTTGACATACATAACTTGGGGGTATGGGGAAATCAAAGGTGAAACCTGACTTGTAACTCAACAGTTCGATACCTGTTATGATCAGTGTTATGGGCTAGGCCAGCCCCGGAGTGATGATGCTGACATCACTCGACCATCCTGCTACCTGTTACTGCCTAGCGGCACGTCTCGGATTCAGCCCCGAGGGTCTTAACCGTGGTCCCGGGCATGTACGGGATACTATTGAGTTACATCGATGATTCATCAATTGATTTCAAAGACTTTAGAATAGAAAACCTGGTAGAACAGTTTAGTTTACCCACTGCACGCTACCCTGTACTGGTATGATTCATATTATTGTTATTCTTGCTGTATTCATGTTTATATTACATTGCCTGCTACACTGTTCATATTATATTACTTGATGACATGACGCGCTGACGTCTGGGTTTTGCATGGCCCAGATTCCGTACCGCTGTTGTAGTCCGAGCAGGAGTACTTCAGCCAGCAGGCTGAG
This sequence comes from Agapanthus africanus, assembly GCA_030015575.1. Taxonomy (NCBI): domain Eukaryota; kingdom Viridiplantae; phylum Streptophyta; class Magnoliopsida; order Asparagales; family Amaryllidaceae; genus Agapanthus; species Agapanthus africanus. Next base: position 819,037,515 of record CM057338.1, on the reverse strand, counting down.
CTGTGAGTTCAGTAGTAGTTAGTTTTATTTCCTGCATTTATTTTCTGATGTGAGCCCATATTATGGGACACACTTTTCAGTTATTTGTATTGGATCATTTGCTTCCGCATTTATTTATTATTGACTCCTGTTATTCTGGATTATGGACATGTTTTAGATAGTTTTATCTTGTTCTTGATATCTCTACAGCCGTAATGTGACTGTGGATAGATACTTCCTACCCACAGGTAGCATGGTTGGCTATGTCACGTGCCCAATCTAGCGTACTCTGGGAAGCGGGGCGTGACATGGTTCTTTTTGTATCAGAGCCATAGGATAGTCGGGTTGATTCTTTTGTAGTTGGGTATTGTACCCAATATACGAATCAGAATACCCGTGTTTAGGAAACATGTCCTGCCACCTTGACCGTTTTACCATTCTTGAATCACATTCTTCCTGATTATATCTTTTACGATGTGCAAACTTCCTTTGCATATCGATTCGAAAACCTGATTCCTTGTTATCTCTAGGACTTAGGTGACTTGGATGGAGTTATGTAATTGTGGCTATGATACCGCGGCATAGTTACAATGCGGTACTCTATTTAAGTATCTTGGAGTTCTAGCCTTGATCTATATTCAAAATCTATCATCATGCTAATGTTGGGTATTTTGAGTTCAGGATTATGGCCGGTAAGAAATTGAAGACATACCAGAGGCGTGTCGACGAAGCCGCCATGCTTGGAGTGATAAGAGGAATGCTGGAGAATCAAAGAAACAGACCGAGCTGATCCAGCAGCAAGCGGACTCGTTTCGGGAAGGTTTGCAGATCGTTCAGCAGTCTGTGAACAATGTTGGAGCTAGACCAGTTGACCGAGTAGGGACCGTAGCAGATTTCAGGCGGTTGGGTCCGTCTACATTTACTGGTTTAAAGGAGCCGTTGCCAGTGGAGCAGTGGCTAGTTGACACAGAGAACTTGCTTTTTGCGGAACAGATTCCAGATGACAAAAAAGTTGTTGTGGTAAGCATTCAGCTAGTGGACTACGCCCGAGAATGGTGGCTTGTTGAGGAGACCCGCTTGCCCAAGCCGATCAAGTGGGCGGATTTTTTTAAGAGTTTCCTGGAGAAGTTCTTCCCGTGGACTGCACGGGAGGAAATGGAAGAGAAGTTCATCGGACTAAAGCAGAAGGGTGCACCCGTAGATGTGCATGTAGCAGAATGGACGAGACTCAGTAGTTTCGCTGGACCTTTAGTTGCCAACGATGCAGACAGGGCACGGAGGTTCATGCGCAGACTGGACGTGGACATCCAGAGGCAGATTGTCTCCCTGGGTTTAACCACTTTCTTACAAATACTTGCAGCAGCCAAGAGCAGCAGAGTTTATCTGGGATGAAAGGGAGTTTGCAGCAGACAGCAGTTGCGTTAAGGAAGCAGTTCGGTCGGGCCGGTCGAGTTTAAGGCTAGGCCGACAAACAATATTCTTGCATCAATGGAAGTGATGAAAGTAAAGAGCCGGCTGTTGTTCGTGATTCTATGGACGTGTTTGAAGATATATCGGGTTTACCGCCGAGGAGAGACGTGGAGTTCGCAATTGATCTTATTCCTGGTGCAGCACCAGTATCTAAAGCGTATTATCTAATGGCGCCAGTAGAGTTGGAAGAAGTAAAGAAACAGGTTGCTGAATTGCTTGAAAAGGGTTGGATTCAAAGCAGTAACTCGCCTTGGGGAGCTCCAGTTCTTCTAGTAAAGAAGAAGGATGGCACAAGAAGGATGTGCATCGACTATCGAGAATTAAACTGGGTGGCTATCAAGAACAAGTACCCGATCCCTCACATTGGAGAAATTTTTGAGCAGCTTAGTGGCGCGAGGGTATTCTCGAAGCTGGATTTACGATCCGGATATCATGAAGTCCGAGTGAAAACAAAAGATATTTGCAAGACGGCATTCCGAACTCGGTATGGACATTATGAGTACTTAGTGATGCCCTTCGGAGTAACGAATGCGCCGGCAGTATTCATGGAATTGATGAACCGAATCTTTTCACCGTTCTTGGATCAGTTCATTATGGTATTCATTAACGATATTCTGGTTTACTCGAAGAGTTTTGAAGAGCATGCTGAGCATTTAAAGATCGCACTGCAGACGTTGAGACAGGAGAAATTGTATGCGAAGATGAGTAAGTGCGAGTTTTGGCTGGAGGAAGTAAGGTTTTTGGGGCATGTTGTGTCTGGCGATGGCATTGCCGTCGATTCAGAAAAGATTGCAGCAGTTCGAGATTGGCCTATTCCAAAGAATGTTGCTGAGATAAGAAGTTTCCTTGGATTAGCCGGATACTACAGGAGATTTGTGGAGAACTTTGCTCGTCTGGCAGAGCCGTTGACCAAGCTTACGCGTAAGGAGGTACCTTTTGTATGGGCGGATAAGTGTGCGTTAGCTTTCGAGACGTTGAAGCAGAAGTTGATAACCGCCCCTATTCTGACCGTGCCAGACAATTCCGGAGGATTGGTGATTCACAGCGACGCATCTGGGAAAGGATTGGGATGTGTTTTGATGCAGCATGGGAAGGATGTAGCATACGCATCGAGACAGTTGAAGACCCATGAGAAGAATTATCCAACTCATGAATTGGAGCTTGCGGCTGCGATTTTCGCTTTGAAGATTTGGAGACACTACCTTTTGGGCGAAAGAGTCAAAGTTTTTACAGATCATAAGAGCTTGAAGTATGTGTTCACACAGAAGGAGCTTAACTTGAGGCAACGTAGATGGTTGGAGCTGATGGCTGACTACGATCTTGATCTTAAGTACTATCCGGGGAAGGTTAATGTTGTGCCGGATGCGCTTAGTCGGTTACCAGTAATTCAGGTGTTAACTACGCAGAAAGAGATCGTCGCAGATTTTCGAAGATTTGACTTAGAGGTTGTGCTACCGCGTTCTACGGGACAGTTGTTGCAGCTGCAAGTACATTCGTCTTTGATCGAGAATATTAAAGCAGCTCAATCGCAGGATCCTAGACTGCAAAAGTTTCGAGAGCAGGTTGAAGCCGGGCTACGAACAGATTTTTTGATCCACGAAGATGGTTCATTGAGGTATGGTAGCCGTTTGTGTGTGCCAAAGAGTGATGTTCGTGAAGAGCTTATGAAGGAGGCACACAGTTCAGCTTATTCTGTACATCCAGGAGGCACAAAGATGTACCGAGATATTCGACAGCATTTCTGGTGGGAGGGCATGAAGCGGGAGATTGCTCGCTTTGTGGAAAAGTGCTTGGTGTGTCAGCAAGTTATGGCTGAACATCAAAGGGTTGCTGGTTTATTGCAACCACTTCCGATTCCTCAGTGGAAGTGGGAACATATAACCATGGATTTCGTGACTGCTTTACCGCGGAGTCCAAAAGGCAACAATGCAGTATGGGTAATTGTTGACCGATTGACCAAGGCAGCTCACTTTATTCCTTTTCGGGTTGGTCAATCAACAGAGACTTTGGCAGAGCGGTACATGCAGGAGATTGTAAGATTGCATGGAGTACCGGTGAGCATCGTGTCCGATCGGGACACTCGGTTCTTATCACACTTCTGGAGGAGTTTACAGGAAAGTTTGGGGACTCGATTGAAGTTTAGCACAGCTTATCATCCTCAAACTGATGGTCAGTCGGAGAGAACGATCCAAACTCTTGAGGATATGTTGAGAGCATGCATGTTGGACTTCAAGGAGTCTTAGGAGGATCATTTACTTTTGGTGGAGTTGTCTTACAACAACAGTTTTCAGGCAACTATTCAGATGGCTCCATTTGAAGCTTTGTATGGTAGTAAATGACGTTCACCTGTTTATTGGGACGATGTCGGTGAACGAAGATTATTGGGACCAGATTTGGTTGTGCAGACAGTTGAGAAGGTTAACCCTATCAGAAATCATATGAAGGCAGCACAGGACCGACAGAAGAGTTGGGCAGATACGTCAAGAAGACCTCCAAAGTTCACCGTGGGTGATTTGGCATTCTTGAAGATATCACCGACTAGAGGGGTGATTCGTTTTGGAAGTCGAGGAAAGCTTAGTCCTCGATTCGTTGGACCCTAGAGATCGTGGAGCATGTTGGTGAGGTAGCGTATCGTTTGGCGTTACCGCAGTCTTTGGCAAATGTGCACGATGTGTTTCACGTATCTCAACTCCGTAAGTATGTTCGAGATGAAACACTCGTTTTGGATCACTCGGAGCTAACAGTACGAGAAGACTTGACTTTTGAGGAGCGACCGATTGAAATCGTGGATCGAAGGGAAAAGGTTCTTAAGAACAAGGTTATCCCCCTTGTGCTTGTTTCTTGGGGTAATCGCTCGCATGGAGAGTCCACTTGGGAACGAGAAGATGAAATCCGGCAGAAGTTTCCTCACCTTTTCTTGTAGTTATCTATCTTTGTATTCTTGGAATTTTGAGGACGAAATTCTTTTTGTAGTTGGGTATAATGTAACACCCGAGCCCAATGCTACTATTTTCAGTTACTGTTTGAGCATAATGTGGTACTCATTTCATTTAACTTGCTTGTTTGTTGCTTACTGTAAAATTTACCCGGAAAAGTCATTTCTACATATAACAAATTTTGGCATCTAAAATAAAATTGAAAATATTCATCTTGGCCTACTTGACACCCCTAGCCTCGTGGTAGCGTCCGTGCATTGTGTTCTCGTCCCGTTCAGTGAAACGGGCGAGTTTGGACGGCTACGCACGCGTACATGTGTCCGTTTTGGGGGTATACTTTTTAATCATAAAACACTTAATTTTAAATTTTGGATCCCGCTTAAAATCCTATTATTTCAATTTCAAATTTTTGGACTCGACCCGGGCGCGATTTGGAAATGTTTTATTTGGTGCCAAAATCCCAAATTTTAATATTATTAAAACCATCGCATATATTTTTCTAACTAACCTGATATCTTACTGTTCATTACCTATCTTTTAAATCTTTAAATTAACCTATATATATATCCTACTGTTCTTTAAAATGTTTTGAATGTTTAATTAATATTTATCCCTAACTAACGATTCCCCTTTAGCCAATCGCGTTCCTTTTAATTCCATGGGCCCCCACCTGCAGCTGTCTCTCTCTTTCACTTCTCTCTCTCTCTCTATCTCTCCACTTTCTATCTCTCCCTCTTCTCTCCCTCTCGCTCTCTCTCTCTCTCTCCACTTTTTCTCTCTCTCTCTCATATATTCTCTCGTACTTCTCTTTATCATTCTTTCTCTTCTTGCTTCATGTCTCGTTTCTCATTTTTTTAACTGTTCTTTTGTTGCCGAAATTCCGTCGTGCTGGTGACGCTTCTCGACGTTCCAGCGAGGTGCCCCGACCCGTGTGGTTCCTTTGTTCGTCATTTGGGTTCATTCCGTGAACCGTGCGCCCGTCGCGAGTTTTCCCCGCCGACGGTTAACGTTCCGTTTTCCCGATTCACGAACCATCGAGGCAAGTTAATCTTGCTACATGCTATATAATTCTTTTTATACCTATTTAAATAAATACCATACCTATAGTTTAAATCTAATGCCCCATGTTTAATTTTATAACGTTTCGACGTTCCGTTTGCATCCGTTTATATCATATTAAATCTAGATCATGAAAACTTATCTTGTGACATACTAGATTACATTATACTGCATCCATATCAATTAAAATATACATCGTCGTAATATTTCTTATTATTATCTTTAATTAATTTATAATCTGCATTTTATGATATTATATATTTAAAATATTTTAGTTTACACATGAAACGTCGTTGAAAACGCGGATACGAAAAATCTGAAATTTATTGTACACCTTACCGTATAAAATTCATTATAAATCATAGAAAAATCATTAGTATAAGTTCTTTAGTTCGTTACGAAGCTAACTCAGAATACTATAACTCTATGAAATATTTACTTGCAAAATAAATTTTTTAAATAACGTAAAATACAAATGAAAATGTCTCCAAACTGCTGTCCAGGGAAATTCCAGCAGCAAACTTTCAATTTCGAATATTCATAACTTTTTGTAGGGACAACCTGAGATGCTTATACTTATAAAACTAAAAACCTTATTGAATTATCTTTGTTTTGGTATAATACACGTCCGTTTAGGAGAACGTTTGTTATTTTTAAGCTATTTTACAAATTAGGGTGACGCTGAATTTCTGAACGGAACTTTCTTGTGCATGGTTAATCAATACCACTTTTATAGTTATTAATCACTTTGAATATGCTATCCATATTAATATTATTATATCAATATTTATATCATATATTGCTTAGTTGTACATCCCACATTACCATTTTATAGTTTTATAACTTTTCGGATACCCGTTTGCATCCATCGTATTTAAGATACATATAATTGCATCCATAGATCACATTACTACATAATAATGTGATATTAACACTCCATGTTTAATAAATTTCATCCTAATTAATATTGGAACTATAAATGTAACCCTAATCGATAACTGTGCATCCATATCCTTGAAATTATATCTATTTGCATATCATATTACATGTTCCAGTTTATTGTTCTGATAGTACTCATGCTTATTTATTTATACACATGCTTATGTTAGATTGATTATGAGCACACACATGACATCTTGTGCTTCCTGACATGACCTGTTACACTTCCTAGTTGACATGACATGGTACCGTACACTCTTGACATGACATGACACCTTTATAGATTACCTGGCTGGACCTGATGTACCATGGCTTTACCTGTTACCTGATCTTGTGTCTAATGCCAACAAACATAACATGTAGTCCTCATGGACCGTTCCTGTTGTCTATCCAGACAAACCTGCTTTTACCTGATCCTGTGTTGGCATTAGTTCTTGACTGCCGAATACCTGACTTGACATACATAACTTGGGGGTATGGGAAAATCAAAGGTGAAACCTGACTTGTAACTCAACAGTTCGATACCTGTTCTGATCAGTCTTACGGGCTAGGCCAGCCCCGGAGTGATGATGCTGACATCACTCACCCATCCTGCTATCTGTTACTGCCTAGCGGCACGTCTCGGATTCAGCCCCGAGGGTCTTGACCGTGGTCCCGGGCATGCACGGGATACTATTGAGTTACATCGATGATTCATCAATTGATTTCAAAGACTTTAGAATAGAAAACCTGATAGAACAGTTTAGTTTACCCACTGCACGCTACCCTGTACTGGTATGATTCATATTATTGTTATTCTTGCTGTATTCATGTTTATATTACATTACCTGCTACACTGTTCATATTATATTACTTGATGACATGACATGCTGACGTCTGGGTTTTGCATGGCCCAGATTCCGTACCGCTGTTGCAGTCCGAGCAGGAGTACTTCAGCCAACAGGCTGAGCTGTGAGTTCAGTAGTAGTTAGTTTTATTTCCTGCATTTATTTCCTGATGTGAGCCCGCGTTATGGGACACACTTTTCAGTTATTTGTATTGGATCATTTGCTTCCGCATTTATTTATTATTGACTCCTGTTATTCTGGATTATGGACATGTTTTAGATAGTTTTATCTTGTTCTTGATATCTCTACAGCCGTAATGTGACTGTGGATGGATACTTCCTACCCACAGGTAGCATGGTTGGCTATGTCACGTGCCCAATCTAGCGTACTCTGGGAAGCGGGGCGTAACAATAATGTATGCGATGTGATGTACCGGACCAGATGTTGCTTACACACTGAGCGTGGTAAGCAGGTATCAGTCAAACCCTGGGGAGAAGTATTGGATAGCAGTAAAGAACATTCTCAAGTACCTGAGAAGGACTAAGGAGATGTTCTTGGTGTACGGTAGTAAAGACCTCCAGATCGAGGCATTCGCTGACTCCAGCTTCCAGAGTGACAAGGATGACTCCAAATCTATGTCAGGTTATGTCTTCACCCTCAATGGAGGGGCGGTCTGTTGGAAGAGCTCCAAACAGGATACCGTTGCTTACTCGATGATGGAGGCAGAGTATATCGCTGCATGTGACGCCGCGAAAGAAGCGGTCTTGATGAAGAAGTTCATTACAGAACTTCAGATGGTTCTGTCCATTGTTGATCCAGTACCTTTGTATTGTGACAATAACGTGGCTATAGCTTTAGCGAAGGAACCAAGGTCCCATCAGAAGTCCAGACATATCTTGAGGCGGTATCATCTGATCAAGGAGATCGAGGTGTGGAAAGTAGACATGGAGAACAACACCTCAGATCCACTAACAAATGCCATTCCTCAGATGCGGTTCGAGAGGCTATTCAAGATGTTAGGTCTGCGATATGCCAATACACGGCCTTACTGCAAGTGGGAGATTATTAGTGATATATGCTCTAGAGGCCATTATTGTATAGTAATAGATTATATATTATATTTTGGAAGTTGGGATATATACAGATATAATAACAGTCTTGCTCAACATGATAGTATGCTATCTGGTTTGAGTCTATCTTAATATATGTATATGTTTGTTTTAACATATCGCTAATATATGTTGATAGAGCCCTTAGGATCTTTACTTGACTACCAGCGTTGTGATGGCAGTCACACTAGTGGGGGTTGGGTAGTCTATAAGCACATCCTTAAACTTGTCTCTAGTCGTAAGATTATCGAGACAGGGCATCGATACACTAGAGTAGACTAGTGTATACGCTTCTTATCCCCGTCAGGGGAGGTGGCCTGTCCCGCAGCCATTGGTATACGGTACCAAAGTTAGTATACAAGTGCTCATTAGGTTATGAGTTACACTGGACAGACTCGCTGGGAACTTCTGGTTGGTATTATACCTATCGTCAGTTAGCAATTCCTCGGTGACATGAGTACAGGTTAGTCCGTTAACTTGACATCACTATTCGTCTCGAGTGTGTTCCCACTGTACTTAAATTACTACCCTACCACGGCTCAAATGAGTCATGCAAACAGGTAGTAGTTGGGTGCAGTCCCGAAGCACTTGGAGGCAGTAGGGGATAAAAAGGATTCGTATCTCTCAGTATTGGGAGTTGATATCGCGTTGTGTACAGCTGGCTAATACACAAAGTCCCTGGCCAGAGCAAGTGAGATTTACTGGTAGGTACACCAGTAGTTTCTTAGGGTGTATTTGGTTCTACACTGATACGACTTATTGCGCTATTAGGGGTCTGATGTTTACTACCCCATAGGCCCGATACGCGATACTCTTAGACGAACAGACGGAACTGTACGGAGAATGTCACCTATAGGCTCAGTAGAGTTTTTGGACTAGTTATCGTGTCGATCTTTCCTTCGATGGATACCTGGGTAGCCGTTACGTACAGCTAGTGCCACTGACGTGCTTGTGGTTAAACCGAATACCAACGTATTGTCAAGTCTTTAGAGTCCCATACAGAGGGTTTCCCGGTTTAAGCAAAACGATGGAGTTTGCGTATGGTTTTACGTAGGAGTGTTCAATTGAACACGTGCATTTATGCACGTGATTTAATCGGGCGGTTTAGTAGTACTAGCAGGTTTGAAAGACAGCCAATTTTGATCCTAGTATTATATTGCTCTTTTGGGTATTTGTATTTTAACACGAATACGTGTATTTGTATAAATACAGATATTTGTGCTTTGATACAAATACATGTATTTCCTTCTAAATATGAATACGGTATTTTGCATTTTCGGTACAAATACGGTATTCGTATTTTGATAGAAATACGGTATACGTATTTATACGGGTATGGTATACGTGTTTATATACTTACATTTATATTTATAAATATTTGTATATGTGTACCTAGTGAGATGGCTACACACTCTCTCTTCTCTTCACTATTAAACATAGAAGTTTGTGGGCTTGTGACTCGCCATAGTGAGTCACCAACCCCACCCACTCTTTTGTTTGAGGGGTGTAGAGACAAGAGTGAGGATGTAGGATATTTTGTATGCATGGTTGATTTTTCTTCACTTGAGTTTTTCTTGAGTAGCTAGTCATCTTCATCTTCTTCCTCAATCATCTCTCTTGAGTTGTGAGGATTAAAAGAGAGCACTTAGTTTCACAAACTACACCAATCTAAGTATCTTGTCTTTGCAAGACTTGATCTTTAGTTGCTTCGGACGAAGATATCGCTTGAATCGGCATCCTCAGGTGGATCGTCTTTGACATGGAAGATCGGTTTCGAGAGCTCGTACCATCAACCTTAGAAGCTTGAGGAGTCAACTTTCAAGACCCGAAGGACCGTCCCGTCTACAAAGGTTGTAATTTCAACCGAGTAGTTAAAACTCTAGTTAGGGTTAGTTTAGTTTAGTGTTTGGGTTTGTATCCGGGGATTTAGTGTTTTGTGCTCAAGATTTTAAATGTTTTTGATTCCGCATAGCCGTAGTTGACACAGTAAGGAGCACATATACACTTACAAATTATACCCTTCATAAAATTTAGGTCTCTTATGCACACCAAAGGCACCCAATACATGCATCTCGATCCATGAGGTGAAATAGTGTAAAGGGAGATTTACGGGCTTCAAACCCGGCTGGGTGGTGTCGGTTGCCATATTTAGGCCATTATACAAATGAGCCAATTCTGCAACTCACGGCCATGCGCGTTCCCGCCGCAACACGATGAGCCGGATAGAAAACAGACGGTCTCATGTAGCGAGGATGCATTGGGAGTGCAAACCAGCTCAGCCACAAGCCAATGAAGCCCACGAAAAACGTTTCCTCATCAATGTCCGGAGCGGCAACTTCTGCAAAAGGGACGATGGGGGTGTCCAGAGTAAAGAACTGCTTCAAATCCGCATTAGCAGTCGACAAATTGTTCAAGCCAAACCCGAACGGATCATCAAGCTTAGCAAACTTCGCAGCCTTCTTCGATAAAACTTCCGGACGAAGGAAACGGGCGAGGAAATCCGTGAAGCTAACCCCATGCCCCCTGGACTCCAAAAACAAGCTTTCATAAATATTCAACACTTTGATCAGACACGGAAAATTGTGTTGGATGGCATTTTCCGGCGTAAGGACCATGACGACCGATTCGGTGACAAAGATATACTCGTCAGGAGGAAGTATTTCCTCATAATGCTCCCCTATAACGGGTAATCCAGAAATATCCATGAATTCTTCCAGCAAAATCGATACTTCCCGGTCTGATAGTAGAAACGTGTGGGTTGGGATATTCCACTGTTTTAAGAAAGAAATAACCCACTACACATGAGGAGTGTGATAATAAAAGAGAGATGCGTAGATCGCTGGATATAACCTGGTTTTCAGCAGCAACGATTTCTTGGCTAACAAGATGTAGCGGGCCCAAAGGAGGTAACCAGCCGGATGTCGATGGGTCACTCCTATTGTATAAACCTGACCCTATGGGCGCGCCTCTCCTTGACATATACGACACCCCAAAATATCTAAGGCCATTGGCGGCTGGAATGGTATCAATGCCATGGAAGGTTGAAGACGACCCTCTGCAGTCCAATTGATTTTTTCCACAGCATAAGTGACCGGCGGAGGGTAACCATACTGAATCAAGGGGATTGGTTCTGATGGCGCCTCACAAGTAAAGCTACACCGACCCCGGATAATGTAGCTGCACAATGCTCCCATAGGTGAAGAGATTTCCGTTCTGGATTGTAATTCCAGATTAAAGCAAGGACTTCATGATCAGTAAAAGCATCGGCAAAAGCACTCTCTGAACGAACATAGTGAAAAAAGGAACTAGAAGCCATGGTACCTGAAAAGAAAACCCAGTGGAGGGTTAGCGATTAAAATACTAAAGTCACTAAAGTATATAAAAAACAGTAGGCCCCATAAAATCAAGGTGATGGCTCATCAATGTTGAGATATGTGCCCAGTGTGAGAATCCAAAAGGATCCTCATTAAATAAATAGTGCCCATTAAACAGCGGAGTTAAAATCTCCCAACATTCCCCGAAAGGCGGGATTTTTTAAAACAAGCAACCGATCCAAATCTAGGAGAAAAAAGAAGGGATTAAAACTCCAGAAATTCTAAAGAAGAAAAAAAACATTCAAGAACAGTTAAGGGAATAAAATTCCCAAATTTCTTAAGATTCAAATCAAAGCTAAGCTCTGAAAAAAATGGAATTAAATTCCCCCAAACAGTAGGATTAAATCAAAGAGAGCCCTATGTTAGAAAAACTCATGGGATGAATGATGGAATCAAATTCCAGAAAATTTCAAATGTCAAGATTGACGGTAGGGTAAAACCCTAAAGAAATGAATCAATGATTTTCAAGAATGGATATGGACATCAAGATCCACGGTCTATAAAAAAAAGAATAGGGTTTTATTTTTAAGATCTCCAAGAGATCGATTCAACAAAAAAGAGAGCTAAACTCTGTCAAATCTGATATTGGATTTAAAATCCAAAAAAATTAATAAAATATATATATATATGATCAAAATAGGTTAAGAGCTAAGCTTTGTTCATAATCCTTACCAAGAAATTTGGCAGAGTTTACTCTGTTCAAAAGAGGTTCTTGAGGACAGAGATCTAAGCCCTGGAACGAGAATTAAATTCTTAAAAGAAGAGCAAGGCTCAAGGAAGAAGATGATGAGACATCAGTCATCTCAAAGGTCAATAGCCCTACTTATAAGGACGTGGGGGGACGGTTCAACTTACTAGGTAATCCAACGGTGGTAAAAGTGACACCGTTGCATTCACGTGTAAGCTACACGAGAACAACGGTGGGGGGCGTTTGTTCCCCTAATAATTAAACACATAATTATAAGAGCTAAGCTTGTTAAATCCAATGAGGCAGCGCCTCACGTGCTCCCCACGTAAGTGCCGACGCCGGCATCAGTCTTATAGGATTAAATTCTATAATGGCGCCGCACGTGAAGCTCACATGAGCGCCAGTGTGCAAAGCACAGAAGAGCTTGTTATGTATAAGAATTTAATTCTTAAGTGGCGCCCAAGTGCATAACACGTGAGCGCCAGCGCCCAAATTAAGAGCCGGCAGAATTAAATTCTATATGAAAATTATTTCCCTAAAACCTGGGATATTCTCTATTAAACAGAGCCGTTGGATCAAAAATCCAATGGTGATGATAAATCATCAAATGATAGAATTAAATTTTATTAGGGAAAAATATTTCCCTGATCTTTAAAAATGAAAAAGATATACTCTGTTAAACAAAGAGCCGTTGGATCAAAAATCCAATAACAAAATTAAATTATATTTTGGAGAATATATTTCCCCAGTCATTCTAAACAAAAATAGATTGTTCTCTGTAAAACAAAGAGCTCTTAGATTAAAATCCAATGGTGATTAAAAATCACCGCTTGAAAGAATTAAATTCTGTATGTTGGAAAATATTTCCTTAATCTTGTTAAAAATAAGAAAACATATTCTATAAAATAGAAATCACTGGATCAAAAATCCAATGGTGGATAAAATTCTCCAAATAATTTTTGAGACCAATAAAATCAATTGGAAACTCTAAATGAGAGATTTTGTTAAAAATAATCAACAATTTGCCTCTCATATATAAAGAAGCCGAGAATTCAAGTCTCATATAGAGGATCGACCCCAGAAGGTTCTCTACAAAAAGAAAACTAAGAATTTAATTCTCTAAAAAAAAGAGAAGAAGAAGAAGATTCTCACTCTCTCAAACCCTAGATAAAGAAAAGCAGAGATAGAACTAATCTCTTTTGCCTAACAAAAAGAAAACAAGGGTTTAACCCTCCATAAAAAAAAGAACTTAGTTCTTCCCCTAATCTGAGATTTGAAAAGCAAATCTCTCCACAAGTTGAGAATTTAATTCTCATCAGGGAGATTCTGTTCTTCAAACTCAAAATCTAGGAAAAAAGAACTAGGTCAAAAAGAAATAAAAGACACGCTATCTAGGAATTTAATTCCTTCATAAATAGGGTTTAACCCTATATAAAGAATTTTATTCTTACAAAAAAATACAACAGAAGAACTTAGTTCTCCAAGAAAAGCCAGTCTCAGACCTTCAAAACAGATCATTAATGGTCAAAACGCCATTAACAAAAGTCAAAAATTCTTTAGAAAACATCAACAAAGAAAAATATTTGGCTCCTTACATGCTTCCCACATGGGTGCCCAAAACAAAAGACTCAGCACCTCACGTGCTTCCTACTTGGGCGCTCAAAATAGAAAGCCCAGCACCTCACAAGAAATACACGTGAGCGCCGAGTAAAAGTGCAGATGTACTATAAAGTTAGTCTAAATAAATAAGTGCTTAGCACTTATGGGTGCATCACCCAGCGCCTCACGTGAAACACATGTGAGCGCCCAAAAAAATAAATAAGATATCGCCTCACGTGCTTCTCACGTGGATGCCATATAAAAGTGCTTAGCACTATAAATTCATTCAAAATGACTCAAGTGCTTAGTACTGATTGGGTAGCGCCTATGGCTGAGTGCCTCACATAATACACATGTGAGCACCAGAGCCCTAAATAAGTGCTTAGCACTTCTGCATAAAAGGAAAAAGACTGAGCAAACAGAATCCAAATAAGCGCTTAGCACTTTTGAATAAAAGAAAGAAAAATACTTAGCAGACCAAGCCCAAATTGGCTAAGAGTCTCTCTAAAGTTTCTTGCAGTTGAGCTCAAATCCTCTATTGTTGGATCTCAACAAATTTGATGATCCCTAAACTGTTGCTAAGTTGATCTTAGTCTCAAATAGGACTAACGTATTCTTAGTTAAAATAAATTGAGCCCAAATGCTCATATATTTAAGTAGATCTTAATCTCAAACTAGATGAACGGTCCTTAAATGAAACAAAATATTCTTTGAACTAAAGGAATATATAACCTAAGTTCAAAACCCAAATTCATAAATATACGGATTTGGACTGATCCGCGCCCTACGGGCGATGACATAAAACAGTCTCCTTACACACTCCACGGGTAACCAAAAATAAACAAAATAACACACGACACGAAGTGAACTACTGGAGCAGGAGAAAGTGGTTATCGTAACGCGATAATGTAATTAACTGCAGGGGCTTGCACCTGTAGGGAAGTGCATCCCCACAATCAAAACCCCCTCATAAACGAGGGAGAATCTGATAAAGTCTGCTACATTGGTCGCATCTATACAAACCTCCGATATACAGTGCCATAAATCAACTTAGTATTTTCGGAGAAGTGGGTGGATATTGATAGTCTACCCTAGCACCACCATGATGTTTAAACTGGCATCAAGCATTTAATTTAAAAAAATTAGGGTGCTACGCTACACTAACTAAGGATCAAACTAGATTATTAGGGTTAACATAACATATAAAGAGTTTTACACTAAGAGATGGAGGTTACAACCTTTGTAGACCATGTACTTCTCTTCTAAAGCTCCGGGTAGCAGTCCCTATGACTCCTCTACGCTCCACTTGAAGAATGAACGAGCTTCCTTGCGATGACCTTCGTGCCGAAGATGATCCACCCGAAGCTCCTCTAATCCAAGCTACCTCTTCACTAAACTCTCTTTAGTGAAGGAAACACCCTAAGCTCAAGTGCTAATCAAGTGTAGGATGGTGAAGTAGGGGTCCTAAGCTCACTAGGTTTGATCTAAAGCTATATGGTTTACATCACATGTGAGGGTTTATGGTTTTGAGGTGGTGGAAGAAGGAGATGGTGAGAGCTAGAGAGAGTGCAGCAAATGAACTCTTGAAAATGGCTAAGGCAATGGGCTAGCATAAATGGTTGTCACTTAACCTCACTTATTGAAGCATGGAATATATTCACATATATAATTCCAACAATACTTCAATAGTGAGTCAAGATAAATAAACAAATGAAAAAATCCATGCTTACCCATTCCTCAAATATCTCCCATTTTCCACCTCATCATTTCTATTTTCTAAAAATAGAAAATCAAACCATGCTTCATTATATATATATATACATATATATATATATATCATATATCATATATATAAATATATATATAAAGAAAAGAAAATAATTAGTGAGCTTAATATTTGTTAATATATAATTATATCAAATACAAATATATATCAAATTATTAAATCAACGCTTGATTTAATAATCCGGTTATATCACATATAACCGACTAATATCATTTATCTGTATATCATATTATCAAATAAACACTTGATTCAATAATCCAGTTATGTGATATAACCTAACTGATATCAAATAACCGCCAGATTAGAATACAGTATCATATACTCGTATTTAATCAGGCCCTTTGCACATATCAACATATGTGCCTTACTTCGTTTCTCTTGAACTAGGAAACTTCTGTGTGGGAGTCTAAAGACTCGTCAATACGCCAGCAGTAGGTAAGATCACATCAGTTACCCACAAGCCGTCAGCAGTACTAGCTAGACGTAACGGCTACCCAGGTATTGAGCGAATAGAAGATCAACAAGCAAGCTTGTCCAAACTCTCATGAAGCCTATAAGTAACACTTACCATACAGTTTGGTCTCTTCGTCTGATATATCGCATATCAAGTCTATGGGTGTTATCGTCAGACCCCAGTAACTTGATAAGTTATGCCGATGTGTGGCTCATAACGATTCGAGAAACTACTGATAACTCTTATCAGTAAATCTCATCAGCCCTGGCCAGGGACTTACTGTTATAGCCAATCGGGCATAGCGTGACATCATCTCCCAATACCGGAAGAGACGAAACCCCTCCTATCGCTCACTGCCTCCATGTGACTCAGGACTGTACCTAAAATCCACCTGTTTGCACGACTCCTTTGAGCCGTGGTAGGGAGGAAATCAAAGCACGGTGGGAACCACACAAGACTCTATGAAGATCTCGGGTCTACAGATTAACCTGTACCAGTGTCACCAGAGAACTGCTATCTTACGATAGGTATAGTACCAACTATGAGTTCTCGGCGAGTCCTGTTCGGTGCACCCATTCTCTAATGAGCACCTGTGTACAATCTTTGATGTCAAACACCAATAGTTATGGGATCAACCATCGTCCCATACAAGGCCAAGAAACGTACACACTAGTCTACTCTAGAATATCGATGCAATGTCTCGATACACCCTAGACTAGGAACTATTAAAGGATGTGCTTGTGGAGTACACAAGTCCCAGTAATATGATCCACATCATAGTCCTGGTAATCAAGCAAACATCTTAAGGGCTTTATCAACATGTATCAGAGAGATAGTATAATAATACAAGTGTACATATTAAGATAAAGAGCAACTAGATAACATACTATCTGTTAGTTATATGTATGCCTTAGAGGCCATTACTATACATGAGATGTATATTGTAGTGGATGCTTGGACATATATAGGGAGGACTTTCTTGCTCGACATGATAGTATGCTATTTGGTTACTCTTTACCTTAACGTGTACACTGATTGTCTCTCTGTTACATGTTAGTAAAGCCCTTAGGATGTGTACTTGGCTACCTGGACTATGATGCGGATCATACTAGTGGGGACAAGGTAGTCCATAAGTATCAAGGTCCCTAGTCGTGGGTGTATCGAGACGGGGCATCGATATACCAGTGTAGACTAGCGTATGCCTTCTCGACCCATACAGATGGGCAATGGATGATCCTATATCCATTGGTGTTTGACATCAGAGATGATATACGGGTGCTCAGTGGAGACTGGGTACACTAGACGGACTCGCCGAGAACTCCCAGATGGTATTATACCTTACGTCAGATGGTAGTTCTCTGGTGACACTGGTACAGGTTAGTCAGTAGACCCGAGATCGTCATAGAGTCTTGTGTGATTCCCACTGTGCTTTGATTTCCACCTTACCATGTCTAAGAAGGCATGCAAAACGGTGGTTTTTGGGTACAGTCCCGAGTCACATGGAGGAAATGAGCGATAGAAGGGGTTTCGTCTCTCCCGGTATTAGGGGTTGATGTTGCGCTATGCTCGATTAGCCATAACAGGGAAGTCCCTGGCCAGGGCTGGTTTAGAGATTTACTGGTAAGTGTTACCAGTAGTTTCTCGACCCGTTATGAGCCTCATATCGGCATGACTTATCGGTTATTTGGGTCTGACGTTTACCACCCCTAGACTTGATATGCGACATATCAGACGAGGAGACCGGACTGTACGGTAGTGTCACTGTCAGGCTTTTACAGGAGTTAGAGTGGGCTTGCTTGCTGATCTTCTGATCGCTCAATATCCGGGTAGCCGTTACGTCCAGCTAGTACCGCTAATGGCTTATGGGTGCTTGATATGATCATCACCTACTGCCGGCGTATTGACGAGTCTTTAGAGTCCTACGTAGAGGTTGTACTGGGTCAGGCAAAACGAAATAGGAGCGCATATGTGATATGTACGGGACCGAGAATAATGTATGTATGTGATACCGTATTCTATTCTCGCGATGTATGTATCGATCGGTTGTATGCGATATAACCTAGTTAACGAATCAAGGGTTGATTCGATAAGTCGATACATTGGATGTTAGTCGGTTATATGTGATATACCCGGATTATTAAGTCAAGTGTTGATTTAATAATTTAGTGTATAATTGTATATGTGATATACTAATTTACATTAACTAACATTGGTTCACTTAAGCATTGATTTTTTCTCACTTGTGCACAACTTGATATATATATATATATATATATATATATATGTGTGATATATATATTTATTTGTGTATACAAATTGTATCATGGTTGTTGATACACATTACATGGGTGTATAAGACTTATACCATACTAATTATATTTGTTAGGCTTTTATATTTAAAGTAATTCTAAAACAAATGGATAATGAGAACAAATGCATGAAGCTTCATGAAGCTTATCTTTGCATTTGACTTAGTCCACTTGTTTTGTTTTACTTAAGATATTAGTTAACCTAACCACTATAGTTAGCCATGGTTATGTCTCTACATGAGTTAAGTATATGATACTCACTCACCATGGTTAGATCCCTCTCTCTCTCTCTTGATAAGTTTTCATATTCATTTGAGCTCATCTTCTTCCTCCTTGATTTTCTTTCTAGGGTTTCATAAAGAAAGAGATACAAAGTGAGAAAAGAAATTCTAAAGTGTACCCATTTCCTATCTCACCATTCTCTACTAGACTAGCACTTTAGTTTAGGGTGTTTGCTTCACTAATTCTTTGGTTAGTGAAGTAGAAGCTTGAGTCCGTATTCTCTCGACGTAGATCATCTTCGGCCTCGATGACTTCAAGCAATATCGTTGCAACTTTCTCAAGGATCCGTCCGAGAGTCCGGGAGTTCGATCATCGCAGCGAAGGGACTACTACAAAGAGCTTAAGAAGTGAAGGACCGATCTACCAAGGTTGTATTTTGTATTCACTTAGAGTTAATGAGTTTAACTTGCACTTGAAACCCTAATTTTTTAGCAAAGATCTTGTTTTGAGTTATTCGTCATGGCTAAAATTTTAATCCGGCATGGTTGATATCTTGTAGATCCTTATTAGAGTGCCTAGTAATCCTACAGTGGTATCAGAGCCTAGCTAGAGAATTAGGCAATGTGTTTACGATGTTAAAACTCCGATCGAACCCCGACATGACATAGTAAACCCCCTCTCTGGAAAATTTTTGAAATCTGGGATTTTTCTTAATTAAAAATGCTTAAAAAAATCAGCAGGTAATTATAAGGGAAACTGTGCAAAACGACACTGTTTGGCTCCCAAGGCGCCGTGTAACCGCGGCACGAGCATGGCTCGTGCGGCGGTTCCACGGCTATAAGGTGACGTCACCCTTATCGTTTTGCGCTGTAAAATTCCTATTTAATTTACTGATATTTTCTGGGTATTTTTATGTGACTCAAGTGTTGAGTGTTCTGGGGTTTATTTTGTATTCGTATATTCGATCGGAAAATTTAATTTCGTTTTGTTTTCCGGATATTTAGAACGTGTTAAAAGGTTCGAACGGATATCAATAACTTACTTTTTCCCGGCCCGGAAAATTTCCAAGTGTTGGATTTTTCCGTTTGTTTAAGAACGTATAGATCGTGCAAGTTACGCAATGGACCCTCTAGAAGACAACAAACCTTAACTCGATTATGTGACCATCTTGAACTGCCTTTTGAACCTTAGGGTTTGGGGCAGTACGGCGTGCCACATGTGAGGCGTCGGCTTGACCCTTCTACGGCTGGACCATTGGTACTGTGGCATGTGATGGATGTTTTTAAACTCCCCTCAAGTGTTGAGAACTATTTGGGAAAACTTGGGTGTTTGATCATTCGATCGGAAAGTTTAACATTGTCTATTTATCTGGAATATGATACAATATTTGGAATCCACAAGTAGTTATGAGATAACTAATTTGAATGTTATAAACATAGCAATTTAGTCTCTTTGATCGGTTGCCACGGAATTTTGATACGATCAAAAGTCCGTCGCAATCACGTAGCGTACGCGGATACTCGCCGGGTAAACTTAATAGACAGCCACGCCCCATAGCCCCGACCAAGTGACTGTAGGAGAACCCTGTAGCTAAAAGCATCCATTCCGGTGCTCGCGGCAGCGGTGTTCCGCCTTAGTGCACTTCGTCGACGGCATCTAGGGGTGCTGCCGTCTACTAAAGTTTGCGACGAGTATTCGATCAGAATATCGGGAATCTTGTTGAATTGCCCGACTTGGTATTGAAAAGTGTTTTCGATATGGAGACTAAAATGCGGGGTTTATAATTGTTTGGCATGTGATGTCTAAGCCGGTTGCAGATTCCAATTGTTGTAGTTTTACACTTTCTTTTCTGCGACCGTAAGTGTAATATGTGTTATCGCCGGTTTCGTTGCTATATGTCAACGACAATTGGGATGCGCATATTTACTTACGTTGATGACATGTGATGATATGTGTTGCTGGATATGTTATATTGGATCGTCGCGTTTTGAATAGCCGGGGGTTTTATGTGAGATGAGGGTTTTTATTTTCATTCATGTAAATTTAAATGTATGTAATATTCTTTTATTGGGGCACTTCCGGGATGAGGTTGATGTCACCATTTGTATATTATTTACTTTTCCGCACTAGGATAGACCCAAAGAGGAGAGCACAAGTAACCGGGTTCTGGAGTCCAGTGGGAGACCAACTCGAGGAGTCGAGTCCGGGTCTCCTAACTTTAGAATTGGTAGGGTTGCTTGCCGCTCTCATAGGGATCTAGGGGTGTGGGTTAGGCTATTCATCGCGACCGTGGAATCCGTGTTTTATAGTGGCTCAAAATAAAACACGGACGTCCCAGTATATCCAATGTTCCATATGTTTCTTCTGCTGCGATATCTGTATGTGATCATTTGATGTTCTGTGATAAATATTGTATATAGTATATATGATATATTATATAGACGTTACTTATGTTTTACACCCGCGCTAGCCCTGCCCCTCTCTGCCGTTAGTTACCTAACCTAACGGTGCACGAGGGGACATCGAGGCGAATGCGGATGGCATACGTGTACGTCGTATTTATCTGTGATGTTTAGGTGACTTAAATGATGGGACTTCATTAATGTGATTAATGAAAGAAAAGAAACCTAAAAGATGTTGTGGAATCGAATTTTCAAAAACAGGTAGCTACAGTTCTTGCTTTGCATCGCGGTGTTCCTTGTAGAACATCCTGCACTTTATTTGATAAGGAAAGGGCCGAGATCCCTTCACCGGGAGTGACCCCTTTAGCAATAACTGGCAGATGCTACACCCCTCGGTTTTGTCTTTTGATTGCTTTTCTAGTTCTTGCTTTGCACCGTGATATATATGATATGTCCTGCACCTCATTCGACGAGAAAAGAGCCGAGATCCCTTCACCGGGAGTGACCTCTTTAGCGAAACTAGCAAAAGCCTAAAAAACACTCCATTTTAAAATCATTTGATTCTACAACGATATCAAGTTCATTACGCAATAGGTTTTCAGAAAAACCTGTCGTAGCCCTCCGTCATTTCAGATAAGTTGTATATAGTATTCATGCTACATTTGTTGGCTTTCGTCAAGGTGTAGTGTGCGGTAGCTATATGCTGCTTATCTGCTGCATACGATGCGATTAGATTAGGGTAGTCGTACGGCTTTGTTGGCTTTCGTCAAGGGTCGTGCGGGTGGGTTTAATTCAGTTAAGAAATGTACAGGTTGAACTTGACTAACGGGCTATGGTTTGTTGGCTTTCGTCAAGGTCATAGCACTTTAGGGGCAAAATATTATCAGGAATTTCAAGTGTTGAAATTTGCAAAAAGATTGCATACCTTCTATGAGATAGTTGGATCCCGATACCCACTGCGAGTAATTGTTACTCCTGGGAGAGTTTTACACATTACAATTAGCTGATCAAGTAGGTGTCTAGAAAGGTGTCAATGGGGTTACGCCTCTGGGAAAACGAGGTTTACTTTAATTAGGTCCGTGCGAAAGCACGGGAAACCTCCCTCAAAGTACCGACACTGGCCTGGCTGAAAGATTGGCGAAGTTTTAAGGTGTAGTTAATCCCGGCTAGTCTTTCCTTTTAAGGTTTGAAGGAAGATTTGATAAAAACAGTGGGAGCCATCCTGATTAGATAAAATAATAACCAATCTTATCTTGCAAGAGCATACGCTGAGTGTTTTCTTCTCTCTCTCCAGGTAGCGACCATATCATGCCTTAATCAAGATAATAATATGGATGTTTTGACCGAACCCGCTTGTTTTACTGAGCTGGGGAATGTTGGTCCCGCTCCAACTTATAAAAGTTATAAGACAGAGCAGGAAATTGGGGAATACCAGATTTCCCGTGTCGCCCAAACGAAGAAAGTGCATGCTGATGCATCATCTTCGGGTGTGTTCATTACAAAAAACTGTTTCTCAGTATCCTTTACGTCCTGGGTATGTGATACCGGATCAGGATCCCACATATGTAATCTATTACATGGGCTACAAATAGGTAGAGAACTGAGAACGGGTGATAAATTTCATGAGATAGAAAACGGTGCAAGTGTTACAACCAAGTCTGTTGGTCACTATCACCCTGTATTACCAGAATACATTGATTCTGAACGAATGTTGTTAGATACCGAACCTGATATACAACATCATATCAGTCTCTTTATTATTAAAGAAGGATATAATTTTGTATTGTTACATAATGTTTTGAACATTTTCTATATCAAAAGTTGATCGGTTCAGGCACGTTATCTAAAAGCATTGACGTTCTAAATCAAACTACAGTTCTTAGTATACAGAACACACACAAGAAGAAAAGTTCAGAAATGAACGAATCCTTCTTGAGGTATTGTAGACTAGGTCATATCAATGCGACCCGACTAGCTGAAGTTACATATAGATGCATATTTAAATTAGTTTGAATTTACATCTTGTGAAACTTCCAAGTCATGTCACAAAGATAAGATGACCATAGCTCTGTTAATAGGAAACAGAGAAAGAGTTAGTAAACTCTTGGGATGATACATGGTGATGTATGAAGGTCCACTGTCTACACATACCAAGACCGGTTCTTTGTACTTCATTACATTCTCTGATGATCTCTCAAGATTCAAACATATGTTCCTGTTGAAACACAAGTCCGAACCTTTTGAGATATTCACAGAATATAAGTTAGAAGTAGAGAACCAAAACGGGTATAAGTATTATGTCCTTTGATGTGATCAAGGAGGAGAATACTTGAGCAAGGAATTCCTGGATTATTCTAAAGGAGAATGAGATTCTCTCTCAGCATTACTCCTCCGTATACACCACAGCAAGTCGGTGTATCGGGGCGGAGCAATCACACCCTATATGATAAGGTGTGCTCTATGATGGCTACTACTGAGTTACCTATTTCCTTTTAGGAGTTATGCACTTATGAAGTTGCATACCTATTGAATAGGGTTTCGATCAAATCAGTTGCCTACCACTTCATATGAGATATGGAAAGGGAAGAGCGCATATCTTAAGTTTGTTAAGATTTGGGGTTGTCCGGCATATGTCTAAAAGCATAATCCGGACAAGCTCGAGGCAAAGTCAGTTCTGTAGAAGTTTGCTGGATATCCCAAGCATTCGCAAGGGAATATCTTCTACCAAACCGAGGAACGAAAGATGTTTTGTTTCTCAGCATGCCACCTTTATGAATGGAATTTCTTGTGAAGACATTAGTGGACATGAGGTAGAACTGGAAGGAGTTCCAGCTATACAAACTACAGCTGATGATTTGGTAGAACCAAAGGATTCAATAGTTTCCAACGAACCTCTGCCTCTCCGCCGATCTAGCAGGGTTCCTCACCCACCTGAGAGATACATTGTAGGGTTCCTAGACACTCTAAGGAGGTTCCACAAGGCATCAACCATGCCAAATTCAAAAATTTCCGGTGCCGAGAAACCCTAATGCTATCGTTGACTAGAGTTTAAGGCGAAACATGCAACTAGTTAACAACTTAACTAAGAGTGAACGAAAATACAACCTTTGTAGATCCGGTCCTCTACCTCCATAGCTCCTTAACGATGTCCCTTCGCTGCGATCATCAGATCTCGGACTCTAGTGTTGATTCCATCGGAGAAATGATTGGGCTAGGTCATCGACTTCAATGCCGAAGATGATCTACATCGAGGCAACTCAAGATCAAGTTCCAACTTCACCAAGTCATGAAACTTGTGAAGAAAACACCCTATACTACACGGCAAGTGGTAGAGGATGAAGAAATAGGAAGTGGGTTCACTTTGGATTTGGATTTCTCACTTGGAATCATCACTTAGAATTTTCTAGCCATGGTTTCTTCTCTTCATGAAGAAGATGAAGAAGAAGAAAGAAAAAGAATTTTTTCAATAATAGAAAAACAAGTGATGGTTATCATAATGCAACCATGGTTAAGTGTAGAGAATAAACTAGGGTTAGGTGAATGGTTAGGGTTAAGGAAAGAAACAAAATGGTCAAGCTTTCAAAGCTTCATGAAGCTTCAACAAAAAAAAAAGTAGCAACCATTTCATTTCTTGTCCAAATATAAATGAAAAGAAATAAATAAATAAGTAAATCAAACCCTAACCATTAACTTAATCATGGTTTAATCATACACACCCAAGTTTGCATGTATCATCAAACATGATACAAACTAGTGCACAAAACTATATCATATATACAATGTGCACATTCAAGTGAGAAAGTAATCTTAAGTGAACCAATATTAGTTAATGTAAAGTAATATATCAAATATATAATTATACATTAAATCATTAAATCAACACTTAATTTAACGATCCGGTCACATCGTATATGACTAACTAATATCCAATGTATCGACTTATCGAATCAATCCTCGATTCGATAACAAGGTTATATCGCATACAACCAATCGATACATTCATCGCGAGAATAGAATATTGTATCACATACACGCATTATTCTCGGTCCCGCATATATCTCATATGCGCTCCTATTTCGTTTCGCTTGAGCCAGGAAACCTTTGTGTAGGACTCTAAAGACTCGTCAGTACGCCGGCAGCAGGTGATGATCATATCAAACACCCACAAGCCGCAAGCGGTCTGCTAAACGTAACGGCCACCCGGGTATTGAGCGATCAGAAGATTGACGAGCAAGCCCGCTCATACTCCTGTGAATCCAACCTGTAACACTTACCGTACAGTCCGGTCTGTTCGTCTGATATGTCGTATATCTCGCCTAGGGGTGGTAAACGTCAGACCCCAGTAGCTCGATAAGTCGTGTCGATATGAGGTCTATAACAGTTTGAGAAACTACTGGTAACACTTACCAGTAAATCTCAGCAACCCTGGCCAGGGATTTTCGGTTATAGCCAATCGAACACAGTGCAACATCAACTCCCTATACCGGGAGAGACGAATCCCCTCCTATCGCTCATTGCCTCCATGTGATTTGGGACTGTACCCAAAAACCACCGTTTTGCACGCCCTCTTGGACGTGGTAAGGTGAAAATCAAAGCACAGTGGGAATCACACAAGACTCTATGACGATCTCAGGTCTACAGACTAACCTGTACCAGTGTCACCAGAAAACTGCCATCTGACGTAAGGTATAATACCATCTGGGAGTTCTCGGCGAGTCCGTCCAGTGTACCCAGTCTCCACTGAGCACCCGTATATCATCTCTGATGTCAAACACCAATGGATATGGGATCATCCATCGCCCATCTATATGGGTCGAGAAGGTATACGCTAGTCTACTCTGGTATATCGATGCCCTGTCTCGATACACCCACGACTAGGGACCTTGAAGGATGTACTTATGGACTACCATGTCCCCACTAGTATGATCCGCATCATAGTCTAGGTAGTCAAGTACACATCCTAAGGGCTTTACCAACATGTAACAGAGAGACAATCAGTGTATACGTTAAGGTAAAGTGTAACCAGATAGCATACTATCATGTCGAGCAAGAAAGTCCTCCCTATATATGTCCAAGCATCCACTACAATATACATCCTATGTATAGTAATGGCTTCTAGGGCATACATATAACTAACAATCTCCTACTTGCTTTAGGGCCATCTGATAGCAGTGGTTGTAGTAACTCATACTCAACCATCCCATAAAAGTCTTTCTTTGGGAAAAAGGCCTTTGTGAGTGGATCCGCCGTGTTGTCCTCTGAGTCTACTCTCCTAACCTTGATCACCCTGGAGATCAACTATCTCCATGATCAGGTGATGCTGCCTCAGAATATGTCTGGATCACTGATGGGACGGACGTTCCTTGGCATAAGCCACAACTCCATTGTCACACAATGGGAGGAACTAAGTTCATCTCATGAACTAATATACACCCAGACAGCCTCTTTGGTAGCATCTTAAGTAGCGATGTATCCAGCCTTTATCATCTAGTATGCCACGGTATCTAGCTTGGAACTCTTCCAACATACCGTCCCTCTACTGAGGGTAAAGACAATGCCTGTGACTGACATTCAGTCGTCCTTATCACCGTGGAACCTTTCCAGTGATTCTCTCCAGGATCAATTGATACCATCTTACTACAACTAGTGAGAATCCTAACATCCATTTAGATCTATCTCATAGATCCAAAAATTAGGATTTAGGAGGTATCACTTTGATCCTATGTGGAGAATCCTTGTGATAAGCGGAGATTGACCGAGCGTAGCATAGGAAACTCCTTCCCTATCAAGATTATGTCATCCACGTACTCTACGAGGATCACCACCATACTCCCTACTACCTTTTTGTATATGCAAGGTTCATCTCCCATTTTGATGATGCCAAACTCTTTGACTAACACATCAAAACAGACGTTCCAACTCTACGATGCCTGCTTTATCACATAAAACATCTTGCACATGTTTCTGCTGCTCCCACTGTCTACGAAGCCCTCTGACTGTGTACTTACAGACGCTCTCTTCTAAATCATCATTTAGAAAAGCAGTCATGACACCCAACCACCAGATATCGTAGTCATGGTATGTAGCCGTGGCAAGTAGGATCTGGATGGACTTAAGCATAGATACTTAGAAAAGGTTTCATCATAATCCATACCTGGTTAATGATGCAAAGCTTTAACAAGTCTAGCTTTGAATGTCTCAACTTTTCCATGTACACCAAGTAATCTTCTCAAGATATACTTGCTCCTGATGGGGATTTAACCCTTCAGATAAAGCAACCAAAGTCCATACTTTGTTGGTGTATAAGGATTCCATCTCAGATCGCTAAGCATCCAGCCATTCTTACAGAGTCCCACTCCTGATGGCCAGCTCGAAACTAGTTGGGTCATCATCTCATGATGCATTCCTCGCTCCCACTGTCATCGAGAAACAGAAGTATCTCTCAGGTGGGTGAGGAACCGTACTAGATCGGCGGAGAGGCTGAGGTTCGTTGGTAACAATTGAATCCTTTGGTTCTACCAAATTATCAGCTGCAGCTTGTATAGCTGGAACATTTCCAGTTCTACATAACAGATCTTGCCTCGAGCTTGTCCGGATTTTTCTTTTCAGACATAGGCCGGACAACCCCAAATCTTAACAAACTTAAGATATGGACTCTTCCCTTTCCATATCATATATGAAGCGGTAGGCAATTGATTTGATTAGAACCCTATTCAATAGGTATGCAGCTTCTCAAGCGCATAACTCCCAAAAGAAAATAGGAAACTCAGTAGTACTCATCATAGAGCACACCATATCACATAGGGTGCTATTGCTCCGCCTCGATACACCGATGTGCTGTGGTGTATACGGAGGAGTAATGCTGAGAGAGAATCTCATTCTCCTTTAGAAAAGTCCAAGAATTCCGTGCTCAAGTATTCTCCTCCCTGATCTTATCATAGGGCATAATACTTATACCCGGTTTTGGTTCTCTACTTCTAACTTATATTCTATGAATATCTCAAAAGATTCGGACTTGTGTTTCAACAGGAACATATGTCTGAATCTTGAGAGATTATCAGAGAATGTAACGAAGTACAAGGAACCGGTCCTGGTATATGTAGACAAGGGACCTTACATACATCAACATGTATCATCCCAAGAGTTCACCAACTCTTTCTCTGTTTCCAATAAACAGAGTTGTGGTCATCTTATCTTTGTGACATGACCGGCAAGTTTTACAAGATGTAAATTCAAACTCTTTTAAATATACATCTAAATGTAACTTCAGCCAGTCGGGTCGCAATGATATGACCTAGTCTACAATGCCTCAAGAAGGAATCGTTCATTTCTGAACTCTTCCTCTTGTGTGTGTTCTGTATACTAAGAACTGTAGTTTGATTTAGAACGTCAATGCTTTTAGATAACGTGCCTGAACCGATCAACTATTGATATAAGAAATATTCAAAACATTATCCAACAATACAAAATTATATCCTTCTTTAATAAAGAGATTGATATGATTTTGTATATCAGGTTCGGTATCTAATAGCATTTGTTCAGAATCAATGTATTGGTAATACAGGGTGACAGTGACCAACAGACATGGCTGCAACACTTGCACCGTTTTCTGTCTCATGAAACTTATCACCCGTTCTCAGTTCTCTACCTTTCTGTAGCCCTATGTAACATATTACATATCTGGGATCCTGATCCGGTATCAAATACCCAGGACGTAGAGGATACAGTGAAACAGTTCTTTGTAATGAACACACCCGAAGATGATGCATCAGCATGCACTTTCTTCGTTTGGGCGGCACGGGAATTCTGGCAATCCCCAATTTCCTGCTCTGTCTTATAACAATTACAAGTTGGAGCGGGACAAACGTTCCCCAGCTCAGTATAACAAGCGGGTTCGGTCAATGTATCCGTATTATTATCTTGATTAAGGCGTGATATGGTCGCTACCTGGAGAGAGAGAGAAGAAAGCACTCTGCGTGCGCTCTTGCAAGATCATATTGGTTATTATTTTATCTAATCAGGATGGCTCCCACTGTTTTAATCAAATCTTCCTTCAAACCCTAAAAGGAAAGACTAGCCGGGATTAATTACACGCTACAAGTTCGCCAATCTTTCAGCCAGGCCAGTGTCGGTACTTTGAGGGAGGTCCCTCGTGCTTTCGCACGAACCTAATTAATGTAAACCTCGTTTTCCCAGAGGCGTAACCCCGTTGACACCTTTCTAGACACCTACTTGATCGGCTAATCGTAATGTGTAAAACTCTCCCAGGTGTAACTCTTACTCGCAGTGGGTATCAGGATCCAACTATCTCATAGAAGGTATGCAATCTCATTGCAAATTTCAACACTTGAAATTCCCGATAATATTTTGCCCCTAGTGTTCTATGACCTTGACGAATGCCAAACAACCCATAGTCCACTAGTCAAATTCAACCCGTACATTTCTTGATTGAATTAAACCCACACGCACGACCCTTGACGAATGCCAAACAACGCCGTACGAATACCCTAATCCAATCTGCATCATATGCATAAGCAGATAAATACTAGTTAGCTACCGTACACTACGCCTTGACGAATGCCAAACTACCGCAGCACGAATACTAACTAGTACTTATCTGAAATGACGGAGGGCTACGACAGGTTTTTCTGAAAACCTATTGCGTAATGAACTTGATATCATTGCGGAATCAAATGGTTTTAAATGGAGTGTTTTTTAGGCTTTTCTAGTTTTACTAAAGGGGTCACTCCCGGTGAAGGGATCGTCGGCCCTTTCCTCATCGAATAAGGTGCAGGATATATCATATATACCACTGTGCAAAGCAAAAACTATAGAAGCAATCAAAAGACAAACCGAGGGTTGTAGCATCTTCCAGTTATTGCTAAAGGAGTCACTCCCAGTGAAGGGATCTCGGTCCTTTCCTTATCGAATAAGGTGCAGGATGTTCTACAAGGAACACCGCGATGCAAAGCAAGAACTGTAGCTACCTGGTTTTTGAAAATTGGATTCCACAACATCTTTAGGTTTCTTTCATTAATCATATTAATGAAGTCCCATCATTTAAGTTACCTAAACAGCACAGATAAATACGACGTACACTTATGCCATCCGCATTCGCCTCGATGTCCCCTCGTGCACCGTTAGGTTTGGTAACTAACGGCAGAGCGGGGCAGGGCTAGCGCGGGTGTAAAACATAAGTAACGTCTATATAATATATCATATATACTATATACAGTATTTATCACAGAACATATCACATGATCACATCACAGATATCGCAGCAGAAGAAACATATATGAAATATTGGACATACCAGGACGTCCGTGTTTTCAATACGAGCCAGTATAAAACACGGATTCCACGGTCGCGATGAATAGCCAAACCCATACCCAAAGACCCCTACGAGAGCGGCAAGCAACCCTACCAATTCTAGAGTTAGGAGACCCGGACTCGACTCCTCGAATTGGTCTCCCACTGGACTCTAGAACCCGGTTACTTGTGCTCCCCTCCTTGGGTCTATCCTAGTGCGGAAAAGTAAATAATATACAATGGGTGACATCTTCCACAACCTGGAAGTGCCCCAATAAAAGAATATTACATACAAGTTTTTACATGAATGAAAATGAAAAACACTCATCTCACATAAAAAAAACCTGGCTATTCAAGCATGACGATCCAATATAACATATCCAGCAACACATAACATCACATGTCATCAACGTAAGTAAACATGCGTATCCCAATTGTCGTTGACATATAGTAACGAAACCGGCGATATCACATATTACACTTACGATCACAGAAAAGAAAGTATAAAACTACAACAGTTGGAATCCGCAACTTCTTTAGACATCGCATGCCTAATCAAATAAAATACTTAGACATCGCATGCCTAACAATTATAAACCCCGCATTTTAGTCTCATTATCGAAAACTCTTTTCAATATCAAGTCGGGCAATTCAACAAAATTCCCGACATCCTGATCGAATGCTCGTCGCAAACTTTAGTAGATGGCCGCACCCCCGATACCGTCCACGAAGTGCACTAAGGCGGAACACCGCTGCCGCGAGCACCCGAACGGATGCTTTCGGCGACGGGGTTCTCCTACAGTCACTTGGTCGGGGATAAGGGGTGTAGCTGTCTATTAAGTTTATTCGGCGAGTATCTGCGTACGCTACGTGATTGCGACGGACTTTTGATCGCATCAAAATTCCGTGGCAACCGATCAAGTGAGACTAAAGTGCTGTGTTTATAATATTCATTCAGTTATCTCATAACTACTTGTGAATTCCAATTATTGTATCACATTCCAGATAAATAGAAAATGTTAAACTTTCCGATCGAACAATCAAACACCCAAGTTTTCCCGAAACAACTCAACACATGAAATAAGTTTAAAAACATTCACTTCATGCCTCAGTACCAACGGTCCAGCCGTAGAAGGGTCAAGCCAACGCCTCATATGTGGCACGCCGTACAGCCCCAAACCCTAAGGTTCAAAAGGCAGTTCAAGACGGTCACATAATCGAGTTAAGGTTTGTTGTCTTCTAGAGGGACCATCGCGTTACTTGCACTACTTCGAACGTTCTCAAACTACGGAAAGATCCAACACTTGGAAATTTCCCAACAGGGGAAAAATTGGGTATTTATATCCGATCGAACTTTTCAAGATTTTCTAAAATTATCCGGAAAAACACAGACGAAGTTAAACTTCCCGATCGAAACACCGAGTCCCCAATACAACCCAGAAAACTCAACTCTTGAGTAGAAGTTAAAATATCACAGAAAATACAGCACTAAAATATAGGAATTACTGTGCAAAATTGAAAAGCTAATGTCACTAGATGGCCGCGGAACCGCCGCACGAGCCATTCTCGTGCCACGGTTTCGCCGCGCTTTAGACAAATCATGAGCACGTGCTGCACAGTAATCCCTAAAATACCCTGCTAATTTTTCTGCATATTTTTAATTTGGAAAAAGGCACAGTTTTAAAAAATGTACAGAGAAGGCTTAGAATTAGGGTTTCGGGGTTCGATCGGGTTTCTAATATCGTCTACGCATCGCCTAAGGCTCTAGCTAGGCTCTGATACCACTGTAGGGTTCCTAGGCACTCTAAGGAGGTTCCACAAGGCATCAACCATGCCAAATTCAAAAATTTCCGGTGCCGAGAAACCCTAATGCGATCGTTGACTAGAGTTTAAGGCGAAACATGCAAATAGTTAACAACTTAACTAAGAGTGAACGAAAATACAACCTTTGTAGATCCGGTCCTCTGCCTCCATAGCTCCTTGACGATGTCCCTTGACTGCGATCATCGGATCTCGGACTCTAGTGTTGATTCCAACGGAGAAATGATCGGGCTAGGTCGTCGACTTCGATGCCGAAGATGATCTACGTCGAGGCAACTCAAGATCAAGTTCCAACTTCACCAAGTCATGAAACTTGTGAAGAAAACACCCTATACTACACGGCAAGTGGTATAGGATGAAGAAATAGGAAGTGGGTTCACTTTGGATTTGGATTTCTCACATGGAATCATCACTTAGAATTTTCTAGCCATGGTTTCTTCTCTTCATGAAGAAGATGAAGAAGAAGAAAGAAAAAGAAT
The DNA here is from genome assembly GCA_030015575.1 of Agapanthus africanus. Classification (NCBI taxonomy): domain Eukaryota; kingdom Viridiplantae; phylum Streptophyta; class Magnoliopsida; order Asparagales; family Amaryllidaceae; genus Agapanthus; species Agapanthus africanus. The sequence goes on along the minus strand of CM057338.1, from coordinate 819,004,753 downwards.
TTTTTCAATAATAGAAAAACAAGTGATGGTTATCATAATGCAACCATGGTTAAGTGTAGAGAATAAACTAGGGTTAGGTGAATGGTTAGGTTTAAGGAAAGAAACAAAATGGTCAAGCTTTCAAAGCTTCATGAAGCTTCAACAAAAAACAAAAGTAGCAACCATTTCATTTCTTGTCCAAATATAAATGAAAAGAAATAAATAAATAAGTAAATCAAACCCTAACCATTAACTTAATCATGGTTTAATCATACACACCCAAGTTTGCATGTATCATCAAACATGATACAAACTAGTGCACAAAACTATATCATATATACAATGTGCACATTCAAGTGAGAAAGTAATCTTAAGTGAACCAATATTAGTTAATGTAAAGTAATATATCAAATATATAATTATACATTAAATCATTAAATCAATACTTGATTTAACGATCCGGTCACATCGCATATGACTGACTAATATCTAATGTATCGATTTATCGAATCAATCTTCGATTCGATAACCAGGTTATATAGCATACAACCAATCGATACATTTATCGCGAGAATAGAATACTGTATCACATACACGCATTATTCTCGGTCCCGCACATATCTCATATGCGCTCCTATTTCGTTTCGCTTGAGCCAGGAAACCTCTGTGTACGACTCTAAAGACACGTCAATACGCCGGCAGCAGGTGATGATCATATGAAACACCCACAAGCCGCAAGCGGTCTGCTAAACGTAACGGCCACCAAGGTATTGAGCGATCAGAAGATCGATGAGCAAGCCCGCTCACACTCCTGTGAATCCAACCAGTAACACTTACCGTACAGTCCGGTCTGTTCGTCTGATATGTCGCATATCTCACCTAGGGGTGGTAAACGTCAGACCCCAGTAGCTCGATAAGTCGTGTTGATATGAGGTCTATAACAGTTCGAGAAACTACTGGTAACACTTACCAGTAAATCTCAGCAACCCTGGCCAGGGATTTCCGGGTATAGCCAATCGAACACAGTGCAACATCAACTCCCTATACCGGGAGAGACGAATCCCCTCCTATCGCTCATTGCCTCCATGTGATTCGGGACTGTACCCAAAAACCACCATTTTGTACGCCCTCTTGGACATGGTAAGATGGAAATCAAAGCACAGTGGGAATCACACAAGACTCTATGACGATCTCGGGTCTACAGACTAACCTGTACCAGTGTCACCAGAGAACTGCCATCTGACGTAAGGTATAATACCATCTGGGAGTTCTCGGCGAGTCCGTCCAGTGTACCCAGTCTCCACTGAGCACCCGTATATCATCTCTGATGTCAAACACCAATGGATATGGGATCATCCATCGCCCATCTGTATGGGTCGAGAAGGTATACGCTAGTCTACTCTAGTATATCGATGCCCAGTCTCGATACACCCACGACTAGGGACCTTGAAGGATGTACTTATGGACTACCATGTCCCCACTAATATGATCCGCATCATAGTCCAGGTTGTCAAGTAAACATCCTAAGGGCTTTACCAACATGTAACAGAGAGACAATCAGTGTACACGTTAAGGTAAAGAGTAACCAGATAGCATACTATCATGTCGAGCAAGAAAGTACTCCCTATATATGTCCAAGCATCCACTACAATATACATCCTATGTATAGTAATGGCCTCTAGGGCATACATATAACTAACATACTTTGTTTTCTCTATGACAGTGGGAGCGAGGATTGCATCATGAGATGATGACCCATCTAGTTTCGAGCTGGCCATCAGGAGTGGGACTCTGTAAGAATGGCTGCATGCTTAGCGATCTGAGATGGAATCCTTATACACCAACAAAGTATAGACTTTGGTTGCACTATCTGAAGGGTTAAATCCCCATCAGGATCAAGTATATCTTGAGAAGATTACTTGGTGTATATGGAAAAGTTGAGACTTTCAAAGCTTGACTTGTTAAAAGTTTGCATCATTGACCAGGTATGGATTATGTTGAAACCTTTTCTAAGTACCTATGCTTAAGTCCATCCCGATCCTCCTTTCCACGGCAACATACCATGACTACGACATCTGGCGGTTGGGTGTCATGACTGTTTTTCTAAATGATGTTTTAGAAGAGAGAGTCTATAAGTACACAGCCAGAAGGCCTCGTAGACAGTGGGAGCAGCGGAAACGTGTGCAAGATGTTTTATGTGATAAAGCAGGTATCGTGGAGTTGGAACGTTTGTTTTGATGTGTTAGTCAAAGAGTTTGACATCATTAAAATGGTAGATGGATCTTGTATAAACAAAAAGGTAGTAGGGAGTATGGTGGTGATCCTCGTAGAGTACGTGGATGACATACTCTAGATGGGGAAGGAGTTTCCTATGCTACGCTCGGTCAATCTCCGCTTATCACAATGATTCTCTATATAGGATCAAAATGATACCTCCTAAATCCTGGGTTTTGGATCTATGAGATAGATCTATTTGGATGTTAGGATTCTCACTAGTTGTAGTGAGATGGTATCAATCGATCCTGGGGAAAAACACTGGAAGGGTTTCAGGGTGATAAGGACGACTGAATGTCAGTCACAGGCATTGTCTTTACCCTCAGTAAAGGGACGGTATGTTGGAAGAGTTCCAAGCTAGATACCGTGGCATACTAGACGATAAAGGCTGGATACATCGTTACCAAAGATGCTACCAAAGAGGAAGTCTGGGTGTATATTGGTTCATGAGATGAACTTCGTTCCTACCATTGTGTGACAATGGAGTTGTGGCTTATGCCAAGGAACGCCCGTCCCATCAGTGATCTAGACATATTCTAAGGCAGTGTCACCTGATCATGGAGATGGTTGATCTCTACGGGATCGAGGTCAGGAGAGTAGACTCAGAGGACAACACGGCGGATCCACTCACAAAGGCCTTTTCCCAGAGAGAGACTAGTTATGGGATGGTTGAGTATGAGATACTACAACCACTGTTATCAGATGGCCCTAGTGCAAGTGGGAGATTGTTAGTTATATGTATGCCCTAGAGGCCATTACTATACATGAGATGTATATTGTAGTGGATGCTTGGACATATATAGGGAGGACTTTCTTGCTCGACATGATAGTATGCTATCTGGTTACTCTTTACCTTAACGTGTACACTCATTGTCTCTCTGTTACATGTTGGTAAAGCCCTTAGGATGTGTACTTGACTACCTGGACTATGATGCGGATCATACTAGTGGGGACAAGGTAGTCCATAAGTACATCCTTCAAAGTCCCTAGTCGTGGGTGTATCGAGATGGGGCATCGATATACCGGTGTAGACTAGCGTATGCCTTCTCGACCCTTACAGATGGGCGATGGATGATCCCATATCCATTGGTGTTTGACATCAGAGATGATATACGGGTGCTCAGTGGAGACTGGGTACACTGGACGGACTCGCCGAGAACTCCCAGATGGTATTATACCTTACGTCAGATAGCAGTTCTCTGGTGACACTGGTACAGGTTAGTCTGTAGACCCGAGATCGTCATAGAGTCTTGTGTGATTCCCACTGTTCTTTGATTTCCACCTTGCCACGTCCAAGAGGGCGTGCAAAACGGTGGTTTTTGGGTACAGTCCCGAGTCACATGGAGGCAATGAGCGATAGGAGGGGTTTTGTCTCTCCCGGTATTGGGGGTTGATGTTGCGCTATGCTCGATTGGCCATAATAGAGAAGTCCCTGGCCAGGGCTGGTTTAGAGATTTACTGGTAATTGTTACCAGTAGTTTCTCGACCCGTTATGAGCCTCATATCGGCATGACTTATCGGTTATTGGGGTCTGACGTTTACCACTCCTAGACTTGATATGCGACATATCAGATGAGGAGACCGGACTGTACGGTAGTGTCACTGTCAAGCTTTTACAGGAGTTGGAGCGGGCTTGCTTGCTGATTTTCTGATCGCTCAATACCCGGGTAGCCGTTACGTCCAGCTAGTACCGCTGACGGCTTGTGGGTGCTTGATATGATCATCACCTACCGCCGGCGTATTGACGAGTCTTTAGAGTCCTACATAGAGGTTGTACTGGCTCAGGCAAAACGAAATAGGAGCGCATATGTGATATGTGCGGGACCGAGAATAATGCGTGTATTTGATACCGTATTCTATTCTCGCGATATTGTATCGATCGGTTGTATGAGATATAACCTAGTTATTGAATCAAGGGTTGATTCGATAAGTCGATACATTGGATGTTAGTCGGTTATATGTGATATAACCGGATTATTAAGTCAAGTGTTGATTTAATAATTTAGTGTATAATTGTATATGTGATATACTAATTTACATTAACTAACATTGGTTCACTTAAGCATTGATTTTTTCTCACTTGTGCACAACTTGATATATATATATATATGTGATATATATATTTATTTGTATTTACAAATTGTATCATGGTTGTTGATACACATTACATGGGTGTATAAGACTTATACCAAACTAATTATATTTGTTAGGTTTTTATATTTAAAGTAATTCTAAAACAAATGGATAATGAGAACAAATGCATGAAGCTTCATGAAGCTTATCTTTGCATTTGACTTAGTCCACTTGTTTTGTTTTACTTAAGATATTAGTTAACCTAACCACTATAGTTAGCCATGGTTATGTCTCTACATGAGTTAAGTATATGATAGTCACTCACCATGGTTAGATCTCTCTCTCTCTCTTGATAAGTTTTCATATTCATTTGAGCTCATCTTCTTCCTCCTTGATTTTCTTTCTAGGGTTTCATAAAGAGAGAGATACAAAGTGAGAAAAGAAATTCTAAAGTGTACCCATTTCCTATCTCACCATCCTCTACTAGATTAGCACTTTAGTTTAGGATGTTTGCTTCACTAATTCTTTGGTTAGTGAAGTAGAAGCTTGAGTCCGTATTCTCTCGACGTAGATCATCTTCGGCCTCGAAGACTTCAAGGAATATCGTTGCAACTTTCTCATGGAGCCGTCCGAGAGTCCGGGAGTTCGATCATCGCAGCGAAGGGACTACTACAAGGAGCTTAAGAAGTGAAGGACCGATCTACAAAGGTTGCATTTCATATTCACTTAGAGTTAATGAGTTTAACTTGCACTTGAAACCCTAATTTTCTAGCAAAGATCTTGTTTAGAGTTATTCGGCACAGCTAAAATTTTAATCCGGCATCGTTGATGCCTTGTAGATCCTTATTAGAGTGCCTAGTAACCCTACACTATCATGTCGAGTAAGAAAGTCCTCTATATATATATATATGTCCAAGCATCCACTATATCATACAATAATTTTCTCTAAGGAATACATATTCCTAACAATCTCCTATTTGCACTAAGGCCAGTTGTTATAGTATCTCATACCCAACATCCCAAAAAGTCTCTCAAACTGCGTCTGGGGGAGGGCCTTCGTGAGTGGATCCACTATATTGACCTTCGTGTCAACTCTCCTGACCTCGATCTCCCGTCGATCTACTATCTTCCGGATCATGTGATACCGCCTAAGAATATGTCTAGATCTCTGATGGGACCAGGGTTCCTTGGCTAAAGCCACAGCTCCATTGTTATCACAATACACAGGTATTGGATGCTCAATAGATGGAACCACACCAAGTTCAGCAATGAACTTTTTCATCCAGATAGCCTTTTTGGCAGCATCGTTGGCAGCGATATATTCGGCCTCCATCGTCGAGTCTGGTATGGTATCTTGCTTGGAACTCTTCCAACATACCACCCCTCCATTGAGGGTGAAGACAAAACCCGAGACCGACTTACTGTCGTCTTTATCACTCTGGAAACTCGAATCGGTAAAAGACTCCACCTAGAGTTCACCGTTACCATACACTAAGAACGTTTCTTTAGTCCTTCTCATGTACTTAAGAATGTTCTTCACAGCTATCTAGTACTTTCCCCAGGATCTGATTGATACCTACTCACTGAACCTAGTGAGTAAGCTATATCCGGTCTGGTACATAACATCATATACATGATAGACCCGACTGCCGAAGCATAGGGTATCCCTTTCATACGAGCCCTCTCCAAATTAGTCTTGGGGGACATCTCTTTGGAGAGAGTGATCCCTAAATAAGTGGGTAAATTAGCATGCTTAGAATCTTCCATACTAAACCTATATAGTATGGTGTCAATGTACCTGCATTGGGCCAATCCCAATATCCGCTTAGATCTATCTCTATAGATCTTTATCCCCAAGATGTAGAAGGCATCACCAAGATCTTTTGTGAAGAAATTTTGTGATAAGAAGAGCTTGACCGAGTGTAGCATAGGAACATCATTTCCTATCAAGAGTATTTCATCCACGTACAATACGAGGAAGACAACCTTACTCTCTACAATCTTCTTGTATATACAAGGTTCATCTACATTTTTGATAAAGTCAAACTCTTTGAAAGCTTCATCGAAACAGATGTTCCAGGTCCGCGATGCCTGCTTTAATCCGTAGATTGATTTAAGCAGCTTGAACACGCTTCCGCTGCTCCCACTGTCTACGAAGCCTTCTGGCTGTGTCATGTACATGCTCTCTTCTAAATCACCATTTAGAAAAGCAGTCTTGTCCATCTGCCAGATTTCGTAGTCATGGTATGCAGCAATGGCAAGTAAGATCCTAATGGATTTAAGCATAGAGACAGGAGAAAAGGTTTCATCATAGTCGACACCTGTTCATTGCTGAAAACCTTTTGCTACAAATCTAGCTTTGAAAGTCTCAACATTTTCATCTACACCAATTTTCTTTTTAAAGATCCACTTGCTCCCATTGGGTTTTACCCCTTCAGGAGCAACTTCCAAACTCCATACTTTGTTGGTGTACATGGATTCCATCTCAGATCGCATAGCATCCAGCCATTTCACAGAGTTTCCACTTGTGATGGCCTGCTCGAAACTAGTTGGGTCATCATCTTCCATGATGCAATCCTCACCCAACTGTCTATGAGAAAACCGTAGTATCTCTCAGGTGGATGGGGAACCCTACTAGATCTGCGGAGTGGCTGAGGTTCGTTGGGGACTATTGAATTCTCCGGCTCCATAAAATCGTCAGTTATAGTTTGTGTTGCTGGAACTTCTTGCAATTCTACCTCATTACCACTAATTTCTTTCATAAGAAATTCCTTTTCTAAAAAGGTGGTATTCCGAGAAACAAACACCTTTTGTTTCTCGGGGTGGTAGAAGATATACCCACGTGAATGTTTGGGATATCCAACAAACTTGCACAGAGAAGACCTTGCCTCAAGCTTGTCCGGATTATGCTTTTTAACATAAGCCGGACAACCCCATATCTTAATGAAATTAAGACATGGTCTCTTCCATTCCCATATCTCATATGGAGTGGTAGGCACTGATTTGGTCGGAACTCTATTCAATAGGTATGCAGCTGTCTCAAGTGCATAACCCCAAAAGGAAATAGGTAACTCAGCAATACTCATCATAGAGCGCACCATATCTAATATGGTGTGATTCCTCCGCTCCGACACTCCATTGTGCTGTGGTGTATATAGAGGAGTAAGCTGAGAGAGAACCCCATTCTCTTTTAAATAGACTCGGAACTCCATGCTTAAGTATTCTCCTCCACGATCAGATCGAAGGATTTTAATATTTTTACCGGTCTGGTTCCATACTTTGCTCTTATATTCCTTGAATTTCTCAAAAGCTTCAGATTTGTGTTTCAATAAGAACACATGTCCAAATCTTGAGAGATCATCGGTGAATGTAATAAAGTATGATGAACCATTCCGGGCATGTGTAGACATAGGACCATATACATCACTATGTATTAGTCCCAAGAGTTCAACAGCTCTTTCTCTGTATCCAGCAAACTGAGTTTTGGTCATCTTCCTTTTAAGACATGACTCGCAAGTTTCATAAGATGTAAATTCGAACTGATTCAAATATCCATCTTTATGCAACTTAGCTAATCTTGTTGCATTGATATGACCTAGTTTATAATGCCATAAGAAGGCTTTGTTCATTTTTGAACTTTTCCTCTTGTGTGTCTTCTGTACGTTTAGAACTGTAGTTTGATTTAGAACCTATATACCATTACATAACGTACCAAACTCAATCAATACTTGATTTAGGAAAATGTTCATAACATTATCCTCCAATACAAAATTATATCCTTCTTTATACAACAAAGAAACTGATATAATATTGCACATCATATTTGGTATGTAATAACAGTCGTTCAGAATAATTGTATTACCATTTGGTAATACTAGGTGATATCCGCCAACTGCTTTGGGTGCAAAAATTACACCATTCCCTACATTTAGAGACATATCACCCTTTCCCAGTTATCTACCTCTTCTTAGCCCATGTGACAAATTACAAACATGGGATCCTGATCCGGTATTCAATACCCAGGACGTAGAGCAAACTGGGAAACAGTTCTCGGTAACGAACGCATCCGAAGAAGATGCATCAGCATGCTCCTTCTTCATTCGGGTGGCATAGGAATCCGGGTATTCCCTTATTCCTTACTCAGACTTATGACAACATAAGAAAAAGCGGAACTAATGTTCCCCAGCTCAGTATAATAAGCAGGTTCGGTCTATACATCCATATTATTATCTTGATTAAGGCATGTCATTGGTCGCTATCTGGAGAGAGAGAGAGAAGGAAACGTTTTAGCGTGCGCTCTTTGCAAGATTAGATTGGTTATTATCTTATCTAATCAGGATGGATCCCACTATTTTTATCAAATCTTCCTTCAAACTATAAATGGTAAGATTAGCTGGGATTAATTACACCCTACAAGTTCGCCAATCGGTCAGCCATGCAGGTATTGGTACTCCGAGGGAGTCTCCCCATGCTTTCGCATAGAACTAATTAAATAACCTCGTTTCCGCAGGGGCATAATCCCATTAACACCTTTCTTAGACACCTGCTGGATCAGCTAATTGTAAAGTGGAAAACTCTCCTAAGAGTAACACTTACTCGCAGTGGGTATTGGGATCCAACTATCTCATAGAAGGTATCCAATCTCATTGCAAATTTCAACACTTGAAATCCCCAATATCTGTTTTTACCCTAGCGACATATGACCTTGACGGAGGCCAACAAAGCATAGGCCGCTAGTCAAGTTCAACTCGTTCATTTCTTGATTGAATTAAACCCACCTGCACGACCCTTGACGGAGGCCAACAAGTTCGTACGACTACCCTAACTCAATCGCATCATATGCTGCAGATAAGCACTAATCAGTTACCGTACACTACGCCTTGACGGAGGGCAATAAACGCAGCACGAATACTAAATAGTACTTATCTGAAATGACGGAGGGCTATGGCTGGTTTTATTAAAAAAACCTTTAACGTAATAAACTTGATATCGTTGTAGAATCTAGTGATTTGAAAAGGAGTGTTTTTGTAGTTTTTGCTAGTTTTGCTGAAGAGGTCACTCCCGGTGAAGGGATCTCGGCTCTTTCCTCATCGAATGAGGTGCTGGATATTCATCAAGGAATACCACTATGGAAAGCAAGAACTAGAGAAGCTATAAAAACAAAACCGAGTGGGTTGTAGCATTTGCTAGTTTTGCTAAAGAGGTCACTCCCGGTGAAGAGATCTAGGCTCTTTCCTCATCGAATGAGGTGCTGGATATTCATCAAGGAATACCATTATGCAAAGTAAGAACTAGAACTACCTTTTTGAAAATTTTGATACGACAACATCTTTAGGTTTCTTTTCTTTCCATTAATCTCATTAACGAAGTCCTATCAATTATGTTTCCCTAAACATCACAGAAAAGAAACGAAAATAGAACGTACGCTTATACCATCCGTATTCGCCACGGGGCCCGTCATGCACCGTTAGGTTACTTAACTAACGGCAGAGCGGGGGATGACTAGCGCGGGTGCAAAACATAAGCAATGTTTATTATATATATATATATATATATATATATAGCATTCGTCTCATGCAGTTATATGATCACATCACAGAATACAAGCAGCAGAAGTCAACATATGAAATATTGGATATATTAGGAGGTCCGTGTTTTAAATTAAGCTAATAATGAAAATCACAGATTCCACGGTCGTGATGAATAGCTAATTCCACATCCCTAGACCCCTATGAGAGCGGCAAGCAACCATGTCAATTCTAGAGTTAGGAGACCCGGTCTCAACTCCTCGAGACGGTCTCCCACTGGACTCTAGAACCCGGTTGCTTATGCTCCCCGCCTTGGGTCTATCCTAATACGGAAAAGTAAATAATATATATCAATAGTGACATCATCCTCAACCCAGAAGTGTCCCAATAAAAGAATATTACATATAATTTTACATGAATGAAAATTAAAAAACTCTCGACTCACGCAAAACCCCCGGCTATTCAATCACGACGATCCAATATAACATATCACAACAACACATAACATCACATGTCATCAACGTAAGTAAATATGTGTATCCCAAATTCCATTAACATTTAGCAACGAGATCGGGGATACACCACATATTATACTAACGGTCGCAGAAAAGAAATGAAAAAATAAAATAATTAGAATCCGCAAACACCTTAAACATCATAAACCCAGAATATTTCATATTCCGAATTTCATGCCTAACTTATAAACCCTGCATTTTAGTCTCAAACTGAAAACACTTTTCAATAAGCAGTCGGATAATTCAACAAGATTCCCGACAAAGTGATCGCATACAATACACGATTGCGACGGAGCTTTGATCCCAATCGAAACTCCATGGCAATCAATCAACCAAGACTAAAACGCTAGATTTATAAAACACTAACTAGTTTTCTCAAAACTAATTGTTGTGGATTCCAAATATTGTATCACATATCATCATAATTTGTATGACGCTAAACATTTCGATCGATTCATCAAACACCCAAAAATTACAGAGACCTCAACAACATGAGTCTACTAAGAACACCTAGAAAGTGCAAAATAAGATACTGGAGAAGCCCAAGAAAAACGATGGCAAAACACCACAAAGTTACGGCGGAACCGCGGCCAAACTAGAGCTTAGGCCGCAGTTCCATGGCTCTTTAATGGATTTGCCTCTTCGAATTTCTTGGGGCTCCACTAAATACCCTGCACAATTTTCTGCATATTTTAAATTTGAAAATTTTTAACTTTTGAAAATCTGGACAGAAACATGTAAAGACAGGTTTTGAAAATCGATCGAACACTTTAACGTTGTGAAGACTTTGTTAGTGTTATATGCCCTTGAGGCCATTATTGTATCATATTGGTTTATATATTACATATTGGAAGTTTGGGATATACACGGATATAGTAACAGTCTTGCTCAAAATAGTAGTATGCTACCTGGTTGTTTATACCTCAATATGTGCATGTGTTTCTTTTAGCATATCGCTTATACATATTGGTAGAACCCTTAGGATCTTTTCTTGATTACCAGCGTTGTGATGGCAGTCACACTATTGGGGGCTGGGTAGTCTATAAGCACATCATATACAGGTCCCTAGTCATAGGATTATCGAGACGGGGCATCGATACTCCAGAGTAGACTAGTGTATACGCTTCTCATCCCAGCAGGGGAGATGGTCTGTCCCACAGCCATTAGTACGTCGTACTGGAGATAGTATGCAGGTGCTCATTGGGTTATGAGTACACTGGACAGGACTCATAGGGAACTGCTGGTGGGTATTATACCTATCGTCGGGTGGCAGTTCCCAGGTGACATGAGTACAGCTTAGTCCGTCGACTTGACACTGCTACTTCGCCTTGAGTGTGTTCCCACTGTTCTTAGATTATTACCCTACCACGGCTCAAAGGAGTCATGCAAACATGTAGTAGTTGGGTGCAACCCCGAAGCACTTGGAGGCAGTGGTGGTTAGATAGGATTCTTCTCTCCCGGTATTGAGGGTTGATATTGTGCTGTGTTCGGAAAGATATTACACAAAGTCTTTGGCCAAGGCATACGAGATTTACTGGTAGGTACTCCAGTAGTTTCTCAGGGTGTTTTGGGATACACTTCGACACGACTTATTGCGCTATTAGGGGTCTGACGATTACCGCCCCTAGGCCCGATATGCGATACTCTTAGACGAACAGACCCGACTGTATGGAGATTGTCACAGATAGGCTCATTAGGAGTTCGGGTGAGTTTGCTCATCGGCCTTCTTATCGACAGATACCTGGGTAGCTGTTACGTGCAGCTAGTACCGCTGACATACTTGTAGTTAAACCTTCTGCCAGCGTAGTATTGAGTTTTTAGAGTCCCACACAGAGGGTTTCCCTGCATCGAGCAAAAGATGTAGAGGCCGTATGGTTTTACGGCAGGGCTTCGATCACATACGTGTACTTGTGCACGTATGATGTTCGGGCGGATAATACTAGTGGGCTTTGGTTTAATCGGGATCCTAGTATTATATCGATGGATTATTTTCGTCTCTTTGTATTCGTATTCTTCGGAATACGGATACGGGTATGTATATACGGATGAGGGACATTCTCGTAATTTACTAGGGATTGCTTCTAGAAGAAGAAACCTTATTTGGGTTTTAATCTTTTGATTAAAAGAATAATGAGGTGGAGGAAATGAAGTGGAGGTTTGCATTAAGCGAAGCATGTCTACTTGGTGACTCATGAAGCATGCTAGATATTTTGGTGAGATATTTTGTTGCTTGAATTATTGGATGCTTCATTAGTCACAACTTTTAGCCATCTTCATTATTATCTTTTACTATACTCTCTTTTCCTCAAGCTCCCCTTCTTCTTCCTCTAACCCTAAATCTTTCATGTGTTTAGAATCCTAGGGCTATTAGAGACATACTAATCTATCTACACTCTCTACATCATCTAGGACATCTAGTTTAGCGAATTAGATGCCGTTGTTACCTCGGATTTGAGGTTGGAGCTCGGACTATAGACTCTCAGGTGGATCGTCTTTGACTCGAGGAGGCCGACGAGGAGGCATCGATCCAAACGATCCTTAAAGCATATGACGGGGAGGAGGACAGTGACAAGAAGACCCGAAGGACATGGTAACGTGAGATATAACTTCCTATCTGAGTAGTTGACCTCATAAAGTTTTGTTAGGTAGGGTTTAGCATCGATCCTGGAGTTCAAGTTGGTGTTACGACACCCGTAAAAATTGTTTTTTACATATTCCACCACCCCGCGAACCCGCAGGGTGCGCGACATCGACTTACAGTGGTATCAGAGATTACTAAACCTTTACTAACATTTTAGACAACGTGTAAAACTACGAAACCGAAATAACTCCGAAAAATCGAAATCAAAACTCAAGTTTCTGTCAAATTTGTCCGAGGCTCTAAATTTTTTTTAAACAATTGCAGAGTGCTTTATTACTTGTAAGATGAACACAAAAGAAAAACGAGCCCAATTGACCCAAGTTTGGCCGGCTACAGAGCAATATTTCCCAGCCTCGCCGGTTGACCTATGGAATTTGGACTTGATTTATTTTGTGTATTCTAGTTGCTTGGATTTAGGGTTTCAGGTGGTGTTTGATTTTGCCAAGTTTGCATATACTGTTATCTTTTTGTTATGGCAATACGGATTATTTCAAAGTCGCGGTTTTAACGTCGTTTAACTTGTTCAGTTTGATATATGTGTTCATAAACTTCCGCTAATTGCTATATATCAGTTAGTTGGGGGTTGCACATATCTATGATGTTGATTGTGTATATGGATATGTTGGATCGTCTTGGATGAATAGCTGGGAATGTGAGATGAGAGTTTTCTTTCTTTCATTCGATGTAAAATTGTAATGTGATGTAATATTATTTTGCAGGGCACATCCGGGTTGAGGTTGTTGCCACCATTGTATTGTTTCATTTACTGTTTTTTGCTCCTAGGATAGACCTAAGGTGGGGTGCACAAATTACCGGGTTCTTTGAAATGTCGAGTGGCCTACTCATTTTACTAAGGGAGGTTGCTTTATTTCGGGAATTTTGCGGGTAGTTTGCCGCACCCGTAGGGGTTTAGGATGGGATTTGGCTATTCATCATGACCGTGGAATCCGTCTTTCGTTACAGGCTCAAACGAAACGCGGAATTCCTAGTATATCCAATATGTTCATCTGTGATCTGGAATGCCTATTATTGCGTGAAACGAATTGTTATTATATATATGCTATATAGTAGACATTGATTATGTTTTGCACCCGTGCTAGTCCAGCCCCCGCTCCGGCGTTAGTTAAATAACCTAACGGTGTTAGACGGGGCCCAGTGGGGAATGCGGATGGCATAAGTGGACCTGGTATTTTCGTTTCACTCTGTGATGATAGGTGTAAATTATAGGACTGCATTAGATTAATGCAAAGTAAACAATCCAAAGCTGAATCGTTGGAACAATTTCAAAACCACTTGGCTTTTTCAAAAAGAAAACTTTTAAATACGGAGCTTAAACCACTCCTTTAAAAGCTATCTTGGTTCCTTCAATTATATCAGGTTCATTACGTTCACGGTTTACCAAAACCATTCGTAGCCCTCCGTCATTTCAGTTGGGTATTCAGTAGTATTCAAGCTATGTATTTTGACCTTCGCCAAGTGATTGACACGATGTTTTGGGCGTATGCGTTTTGAAATCAAAGAATTAACCATAATCAAGACGGTGTCGCTTTGTAGCTAGCCGGTTGAGTACGGGTCGGTCTACAGGGAGAACGTGTTCTTTTCTTATTGTTCTAACGAGTCAATTCCTATTTGTGGTAGGTTTTGATTTTCTATAAAAACTGAGGTTGAATTTGATTAGGATTAAAACCTTGCTAGGGTTAGGATTATGTTAATTTGGAAATTTAATTCTACTCACCGCTTTCTTTGCCCTAATTAAGATCTTAGGTGTAAAGGTAATAATTAACAAAGAGGATTAGCGCGATCAGGAAGAAACTTCGTTTCTTCCTTTTGGCCCTATTAGTTATATGTATGCCCTGGAGGCCATTACTGTACATACGTTGTATATTGTAGTGGATGCTTGGACATATATAGGGAGGACTTTCTTGCTCGACATGATAGTATGCTATCTGGTATACTCTGATTGTCTCTATGTCACATGCTGATAAAGCCCTTAGGATGAGTACTAGACTACCACGACTATGATACAGATCATACTAGTGGGGACAGTGTAGTCGCCAAGTACATCCTTTAAATGTTCCTAGTCATGGGAGTACCGAGATAGGGCATCGATACTCCAGAGTAGACTAGCGTATGCGCTTCTTGACCCATATGATGGGCGATGGATGATCCCATATCCATTGGTGTTTGACATCAGAGAAGGTATACGGGTGCTCAGTGGAGACTGGGTACACTGGACGGACTCGCCGAGAACTCCCAGATGGTATTATACCTCACGTCAGATGGCAGTTCTCTGGTGACACTGGTACAGGTTAGTCTGTAGACCCGAGATCGTCATAGAGTCTTGTGTGATTCCCACTGTACTTTGATTTCAATCATACCACGTCCAAGAAGGCGTGCAAAAAGGTGGCTTTTGGGTACAGTCCCGAATCACATGGAGGCAATGAGCGATAGGAGGGGTTTCGTCTCTCTCGGTATAGGGAGTTGATGTTGTGCTGTGTTCGATTGGCCATAATTGGAAATCCCTGGCCAGGGTTGCTGAAATTTACTGGTAAGTGTTATCAGTAGTTTCTCGAACTGTTATAGACCTCATATCGACACGACTTATCAAGCAACTTGGGTCTGACGTTTACCACCCCTAGGTGAGATATGCGACATATCAGACGAAGAGACCGGACTGTACGGGAGTGTTACTGGTTGGAATCACGGGAGAATGTACATGCTTGCTTGTTGATCTTCTAATTGCTCAATACCTGGGTGGTTGTTACGTTTAGCTGACCGCTTGCAACTTGTGGGTGTTTAATATGATCATCACCTACTGCCGGCGTATTGACGATTCTTTAGAGTCCTACAAAGAGGTTTCCTGGCTCAGGCAAAAGGAGTAGGAGCACATATGTGATATGTGCGGGACCGAGAACAATACGTGTATGTGATACCGTATTAGATTCTCGCGATATGTGATATCGGCCGGGTATATGTGATATAGCCGGGTCATCGGATCAAGTGTTGATTCGATGAACTGATAAAGATTATATTAGTCGATTATTTGTGAAATAGACGGATTATCGGATCAATTGTTAATTCGATAATTTAATATATAATTATATATTTGATATATTAAATTACATTAACTAATATAAGCTCACTTAAAGATTCTTTTTCTCACTCGGGTAATACATTGATATATATATGATATATGTTAATTGTAATATTTTATTTTGTTACAAAAAATATTGTATATATGATATATAATATTGTAACATGTTATGGTTATAAATGCAACATGATTTTTGGAGTTTAAATATGGTTAGGGTTTGGATTAGGGTTAAGCTTTCATGAAGCTTTGATTTTGACCTTGATATTTTGTGATATTTTGTAAAGATATTTCTGTAACCCAACCCAACCCTTGAACCATAGTTTATTCTCTACATGGGTTAAGTCTTCATACTTAACCCATGGTTGCATTTCTAACCTCACACTTGATTCATTATTCATCACAAAAGTTTTTGACCTTCTTCTTCTTCTTCCTTTGATGAAAAGCTTTCAAGATTTTTGATTTGTGATGTTTATATATGAGAAATTGAAAACAAAAGTGTTAGTTAGATGTATGCCCTAGAGGCCATTACTGTACATATGATGTATATTGTAATGGATGCTTGGACATATATAGGGAGGACTTTCTTGCTCGACTTGATAGTATGCTATCTGGTTACTCTTTATCTTAACATGTACTCTGATTGTCTCTATGTCACATGTTAATAAAGCCCTTAGGATGAGTACTTGACTACCAGGACTATGATGCGGATCATACTAGTGGGGACAGTGTAGTCGTCAAGTACACGCTTCAAATGTTCCTAGTCGTAGGTGTATCGAGACAGGGCATCGATATACCAGAGTAGACTAGCGTATGCGCTTCTTGACCCATATGATGGGCGATGGATGATCCCATATCCATTGGTGTTTGACATCAGAGAAGGTATACGGGTGCTCAGTGGAGACTGGGTACACTGGACGGACTCGCCAAGAACTCCCAGATGGTATTATACCTCACGTCAGATGACAGTTCTCTGGTGACACTGGTACAGGTTAGTCTGTAGACCCGAGATTGTCATAGAGTCTTGTGTGATTCCCACTGTGCTTTGATTTCCATCATACCACGTCCAAGAGGGCATGCAAAAAGGTGGCTTTTGTGTACAGTCCCGAATCACATGGAGGCAATGAGCGATAGGAGGGGATTCGTCTCTCCCGGTATAGGGAGTTGATGTTGTGCTGTGTTCGATTGGCTATAACTGGAAATCCCTGGCCAAGGTTGTTGAGATTTACCGGTACGTGTTATTAATAGTTTCTCGAACTGTTATAGACCTCATATCGACACGACTTATCAAGTTACTGGGGTCTGACGTTTACCACCCCTAGGCGAGATATGCGACATATCAGACAAAAAGACCGGACTGTACGGGAGTGTTACTGTTGGATTCGCAGGAGAATGTACAGGCTTGCTTGTTGATCTTCTGATCGCTCAATACCTGGGTGGCTGTTACCTTTAGCTGACCGCTTGCAGCTTGTGGGTGTTTGATATGATCATCACCTACTGCCGGCGTATTGGCGATTCTTTAGAGTCCTACACAGAGTTTTCTTGGCTCGGGCAAAACGGAGTAGGAGCACATATATGATATGTGCGGGACCGAGAACAGTACGTGTATGTGATACCGTATTAGATTCTCGCGATATGAGATATCGGGCGGGTATATGTGATATAGCCGGATCATCAGATCAAGTGTTGATTCGATGAACTGATACAGATTATATCAGTCGGTTATTTGTGAAATAGCCGGATTATCGGATCAAGTGTTGATTCGATAATTTAATGTATAATTATATATTTGATATATTAAATTACATTAACTGATATAAACTCACTAAAAGATTCTTTTTCTCACTCGGGTAATACATTGATATATATGCGATATATGTTAATTGTATTATTTTATTTTGTTACAATAAATATTGTATATGTGATATATAAAATTGTAACATATTAGGGTTATTAATGCAGCATGTTTAGTGGAGATTAAACATGGTAAGGGTTTGATTTGGGTTATTCTTTTCTAGAACCTTCCAGAAGGTTTTGTTTTGTTTTGTGCAAAGATATTTGTTTTGATATTTTGCAAGATATTTGTTTAACCCAACCCAACCCTTTAACCTTAGTTAAATCTCTGCAAGAGTTACATATACCATGGTTGCATTTCTAACCTCACACTTGACTTTTTATTATTCATCACAAATGGTTTTGGTTATTTCTTCTTCTTCTTCTTTGATAAAAAGCTTTCTAGCTTTTTGCTTTGTGATGAAAATGAATGAGATTAAGAAAACAAATGAGAGCTAAAATCCTAGTTCATCATCCTAATCTATCCTAACCATATAGATTAGGGTGTTCACTTCATTGGTGAGTGAGAGCTTGTGTTAAAGAAACTTCTAGGTAAATCATCTTAGTTATCGAAGATCGGAAGCAAGCTTACATCTTTCTCTTCGTGGAGCCTCTCTAGAGTCCGGATTCTCGATGATCGCAGCGAAGGGACCTCAACACGGAGCTTTAGAAGTGAAGGACCGGACTATAAAGGTTGTAATCCCAAACTCTTAGATGTTAAAGTGTTTAACATGCATTGTTTCACCTAATCTCTAGTTTAAAGATCTTGGTTAGGGTTGTTCGGCACGTCTAAATTTTAAATCGGGCATGGTTGATGCTCTGTAGACCCTTGTGAGACTGCCTAGTAACCCTACAAAAAGAGTGCTAAATTCCTACTTTATCATCCTCATCTATTCTAGCCGCTTAGATTAGGGTGTTTGCTTTGCTAATACTTGAGTAGAAAAGCAAGAGCTTGGGTTTGAGTTTCTTCAACGTAGATCATCTTAGTTATTGAAGATCGGAAGCAAGTTTGCATCTTTCTCTTCATGAAGCCTTTCTTGAGTCCGGGTACTCGATGATCGCAGCGAAGGGACCTCAACACGGAGCTTTGGAAGTGAAGGAACGGACTACAAAGGTTGTAATCCCAAACTTTTAAAAGTAAAGTTGTTTACTTGCATGTTTAACCCTAATCTCTAGTCTAAGATCTTGGTTAGGGTTGTTCGACACGTCTAAATTTTAAATCGGGCATGGTTGATGCCTTATAGACCCTTGTGAGAGTGCCTAGTAACCCTACAGTGATATCAGAGCCTAGCTAGAGCATTAGGCGACGTCTAGATGAAGTTTAAAGTCCGATCGAACCCCGAAACATCGCAAAATACCCCCTCTCTGGAAATTTTTTAAAATGTTGATTTATAATGTATTAAAAATACTCAGAAAATTAAGCAGGGAATTCTGAGGATCACTGTGAAAAACGAGCCACTAATCCCATTAAAACGCCGCGGAACCGCGGCAATACTATACCTTGCGCGGCGGTTCCGCGGCCGTACAGTGCAATTAAGGTTTGCTCTTTGCACAGTAACATCCACAGGTACTTTTTCCATGTTTCTAGGAATTTTTAATATTACTCAAGTGTTGAGTTTTCTGGAGATTTTTTGTATTCGTTGATTCGATCGGAAAGTTTAACTTTGTTTAAATGTTTTTCCGGGTAATTTAGAACGTGTTAAAAAGTTCGAACGGATATCAATAACTCACTTTTTCCCATTCCGGAAAATTTCCAAGTGTTGGATTTTTCCTTAGTTAAAGAACGTTCTAAGTCGTGCAAGTAACGCGGTGGACCCTCTAGAAGAACACAAACCTTAACTCGATTATGTGACCGTCTAAACCGCCTCTAAACCTTAGGATTTGGGGCAGTACGGCGTTGCCACATGTGAAGCGTTGGTTTGATCCTGCTATGGCTGGAACATTGGTACTGTGGCATGTGATGGATACTTTTTGAACTCCGCTCAAGTATTGAGCTATTTGGGAAACCTTGGGTGTTTATTTATTCGATCGGAAAGTTTAACATTTTCTATTTATCTGGATTGTGATACAATATTTAGAATCCATAAGCCGTTATGAGATAACTAATTTGAATGTTATAAATCTAGCAGTTTAGTCTCATTTGATCAGTTGCCATGGGATTTTGATGTGATCAAAAATCCGTCGCAATCACGTAGCGTACGCGAATACTCGCCGGCTAAACTTAATAGATAGCTATGCCCCATAGCCCCGACCAAGTGACTGTAGGAGAACCCCGTCGCCAAAAGCATCTGTTCGGGTGCTCGCAGCAGCGGTGTTCCGCCTTAGTGCACTTCGTCGACGGCATCTGGGGGTGCGGCCGTCTACTAAAATTTGCGACGAGCATTCGATCAGGATGTTAGGAATCTTGTTGATTTGCCCGACTTGATATTGAAAAGTGTTTTTGAGATCGAGACTAAAATGCGGGGTTTATAATTGTTAGGCATGTAATGTCTAAGGAATTCATATGGTTAGGCATGGGATGTCTAAGGAGGTTGCGGATTCCAACTATTGTAGTTTTACACTTTCTTTTCTGCGACCGTAAGTGTAATATGCGGTGTATCGCCGGTTTCGTTTCTATACATCAACGACAATTGGGATACGCATATTTACTTACGTTGATGATATGTGATATTATGTGTTGCTGTGATATGTTATATTGGATCGTCGCGTTTTGAATAGCCGGGGGTTTTATGTGAGATGAGGATTTTTATTTTCATTCATGTAAAATTCATTGTATGTAATATTCTTTTATTGGGGCACTGCCGGGCTGAGGATGATGTCACCATTGTATATTATTTACTTTTCCGCATTAGGTAGACCCAAGGCGGGGAGCACAAGTAACTGGGTTCTATGGTCCAGTGGGAGACCATCTCGAGGAGTCGAGACCGGGTCTCCAAACCCTAGAATTGGCAGTGTTACTTGCCGCTCTCGTAAGGGTCTAGGGATGTAGGTTTGGCTATTCATCGCGACCGTAGAATCCGCGTTTTATACAGGCTCGCATAAAACATGGAAATCCTAGTATATCCAATATTTCATATGTTATCTTCTGCTGCAATGTTCTGTGATGAGATCATATTACTGCCTGAGATGAATGTTTATATTATATATATGAGATATATGTTATATTGCTGATTTCGTTTCAAATGTGATACTTGTGAAGCATAATAAAATGGGACTTCAGTAATGAGATTAATGAAACTAAAAGAAACCTAAAGATGTTGTAGAAACTTGTCTCAAAAATTGGTAGCTCTAGCTCTTGCTTTGTATAGCGGTGTTCCTTGTAGAACATCCAGCACCTTTTTCGATAAGGAAAGTGCCGAGATCCCTTCATCGGGAGTGACCTATTTAGCGAAACTAGCAGATGCTACAAACTCGGTTTGTCTTTTGATTGTTTCTGTTGGAGATAGTGCCCTCAGAGTCAATTATTGGATCACAGGCACGTGATTGCAATGATTGAGGGAGGACCTATCCCGGGACGACAGTCTTACTCGAGATGATAGTTTGCTATCTGGTTTACCTTTATCATCGTGTACTGCTTTAGGTGACCTGACAGGTCGCTATTACACGTTGATAGAGCCCCTAGGATTCTTGCTTGACTGCCGGCAGTATGAGGGCGATCATACAAGTGAGAGCTGGAGTCTATAGGCATATCCTTAAAAGGTCCCTAGTCGTAGGAGTTTCGAGACAGGGCATCGATTCTCCAGAGTAGACTAGTGTATACAGTCGAGACCCCGACGAGGGGCGGTGGCCGGTCTCGCAAGCCACTGGTGTCAGTTGGTTCATCTAAGATGTATACAGGTGCTCATTGGGTTATGAGTACACCGGACAGGACTCGCCGGGAACATGCTAGTTGGTCTTATACCTGACGTCAGATAGCAGTTCCCAGGTGACATGTGTACAGGTTAGTTCATCGACCTGGGGATCGTCATTTGTCTCGTGTGAGTTCCCACTGTGCTTTGATTACTACCCTACCACGGCTCAAAGGAGTCGTGCAAACAGGTTTTAGTTGGGTACAGTCCCGAGCCACATGGAGGCAGTGAGCGGATCTTCGGGGGTTTCGTCTCTCCCGGTATTGGGGGTGAGGTCGCGCTGTGTCTAGGAGAGCCATTACACGAAGTCCTTGGCCAAGGCAGGAGATTTACTGGTAGGTATTCCAGTAGTATCTCAGGGTGTTCTGGGCTACGCTCCGACACGACTTGTACCGCTTTTGGGGGTCTGACTTTTACCCACCCCCTAGGCCCGACATGCGATGCTCATAGACGAACGGACCGGACTGTACGGATATTGTCACTGACAGGCTCAGTAGGGTGTCAGGATGAGTTCGCTCATCGACGTCCCTTTTGGTCAATAGCTGGTGGTCCGTTACGTATTGGCTTATACCTCTGACGTGCTAGTGGTTAAATCCACAGCCATAGTATTGACGAGTCTTTAGAGTCCACCACACTTTCAGTTACTCAAGCTTTCGGGCGAAACGCTGTAGAGGCCGTATGGAGATATGGCAGGGTCCGATCAGATACGTGCGGTATTGCACGGATCAGGATCGGACGGTTTGTACTAGAGGCCGTATAGTTATATGGCAGGGTTCGATCAGATTCGTGCGGTATTGCACGGATCAGGATCGGACGAACATTACTAGCCGGCTTTGGTTTAAGCCGGATCCTAGTTTAGTACAGTGTAGATTTTGTCTCATTGCATTTGTATCCGGACGGAATACAGATGCGGGTGTGTATGCACAGTATCGGGGTTTTCCTGTAATTTATTACAGGACCAGTTTTCTGGAGTTGCCAGTTTGCATTTCGTTCCGGCCGGTTTTCCTTTGTTCTTTCCCGGCCGGACTTTTCCGATGGAGGGGGTTATTTGCAATTGTGCAAATAACATATTGAGGAGGGGGTTTCTTGCATTTGTCTTCATTATGATTTGATTATGATATCTTTCATCCATGCTTTTGCATTAATGAGATGGTATGAGGTTAAGGTGTGAATAGAAGTGAAGTATGGTTGATGTTTTTGGATGTGGTCACCACTTGCTTTCTACTACACTCACCTCCCTCTTTGATAAAGTTTGATTCTCTCCACCATTTCCCACAAGTATTGGCCGGCCACAATTTGTGAGAGGGAGAGGATTTCATTTGTGAGCTTGTGGCAAATTTCATTATCTCATTTTGATACAAGGAAAAATGAAAGCACCATTTTTCATACGTTCATTCCTCCATCTTCAAAAGGCAACCAATAACCCCAATATGAGACATGAGTCCTACACATTCTACAGCACTTCTTGGGCATGTCGACTTGCCGGCTTCATGCCCGAGTTGCCTCGGTATAGAGGCGGGAGCCCGTAAAAGATGCAGGTGATGTGGTGCCCTTCCGGCGAGGAGGCGACGACCGGAGTTTCCGCGGGAGATCGGGACGATGACAAGAAGACCGGAGGACTCGGATCACTCGGTATATCTCTTCCCATCTTGTAGTTAGCTAGAACTAGTTTAATGGTACGATCCGGGTGTTTAGTGCGCGGTGGTGCCGGTTTGCAAAGTTCGCAAAATTAAAGTTTATCACCGTTTCCGCATTTGGCCGTCGGATTGACGGCCGGGGCGCCGCCGTGCACTTACAGTGGTATCAGAGACTCGCCATTAACTTCGTCTAGCTTCGTTTGATGTGTTTTGCATTTCCGATCGACCAAAAATTCCAAAATCTACATTTTCCTTTACATCAGTTTTCTGTCGAATTTTTTTGAAGTCTAAAAATTTTTCAGGTTGTCTCAGAATGATGTACTGGAAATTCTAAGAATACTGTAAAAATTCGACACTGTAAATCGACATCCAGAGCGCGGAACCGCGGCGAAAACCCCATTTCCGCCGCGTTTCCGCCGCAATATAATGACTTTGCCATGTCGAATTTCTACAGTTGCTTTCTGGGCTTTTTTTATGGGTTTTGGAATATTAAAATTGGGCCCAGAATTTCTGTTAGTGCTACAGTATTGCTTGGGGGCCCACTTGTTAATTTTTTGATCGATCGGATATTTTAAACACATTTTTCACAGTATTTACATTATATCTGCGACCGTGAATGTCACTCGATCGGTAAATCCGGTCTAACTGCTATAGCCCGGTTAGACGGATTTGCGAACGTGATTTTCACGTTGATGTTCTGTGTTTTTGCTGTGATGTTGCGGATCGGTCGTTGGGGATAGCCTGGTTGCAGTGGTAGTACAGTTTTGTTTATATATGTACATTTGATATTGCGGGGCGAGCGTCCGACATGTGGACTGCCGTCACTGCCTGTTTGTATTATTCTTTTGGGGCACGGCCAGGTTGCGGTCGATGTACCCGTTGTATGTATATTTTACCTTCTGTACTAGGATTACCCCGCGGAGGGGTGCACGGATAGCCGGATTCTAGAAGGCAACAAGCCCGCATCTCATGGCATTGGGACGGAGGGGGCTTCACTCCAGGATTGGCTGGCTATTCGCCGCACTCGTAGGGGGTATAGGTTTTCATTGCACAGGCTATCCACACGACCAGGGGAACGTCGGGTTTCAGTAGTGGCTCTGTGAAACCCGGGGATCCCAGATATCTGTATTGTTCTGTGATGCTGTACATTTCTGTGATGTTGCATTTTATTCACGCCTTGAGCGAAATACTATATATTGGTATATATATTAGTAGATGTTGTATATGTTTTTCATCCGCGCTAGTCCAGTCCCCGCTCTGCCGTTAGTTAGCTAACCTAACGGGTGATGACGGGACCCAGTGGCGAATGCGGATGGCATATACGTACGTCAGTATATTTTCGTTCTTTATGGTGTGATCAATTGATGGGACTGCATTGATTCGGATCAATGCAAGTTAAACAAACCTAATCTGATGTTGTTGGAACACTTTTCAAAAAGCTGTTATTGCAAGGACGTTCACTTTTGTTTTGCATCGTGGTATTCATTTGGAATATCCTACTCCTCAGTCGACGAGGCAAGGGCCGAGATCCCTTCACCGGGAGTGACCCCTTGGACAGAAGTTTGCGTCAGGGCATTAACTTCACTATAGCCGATTACTTTTGCTTTGCATCGTGGTATTCAGTTGGAATATCCTGCACCTCATTCTACGGGGAAAGAGCCGAGATCCCTTCACCGGGAGTGACCTCTTTAGTAAAGGTTTTCGTCACTATATTTTCTAAAAAGCTATCCGTTCCTTCGACGATATCAAGTTCATTACGTTAAAGGTTTTCTCCAGAAACCATTCGTAGCCCTCCGTCGTTTCATATGGGTAGTCAATAGTATTCAAGCTGTGTTTGTTGGCCAAAGTCAAGGCACAGTGTTTGGTAGCTGTTGGTTATTCATATGCAGCATAGATAGATGCGTTGGTTTGGGGCAGTCGTATAGCCTTGTTGGCCAAAGTCAAGGGCTTGTACGGGTGGGCTCAGATTAACCTGGAGAATGACGGGTAGAACTTGACATGTGACTTATGATTTGTTGGCCAAAGTCAAGGTCATAAGAGCATGGGGTAAAAATCTCATCGGGAGTTTCAAAAGAACTGAAACTTGCCAGATATGCGCATACCTTCTGGAGTGTGATGACGTGAGCGGATTACGTCACGTTATCATGCGATGAGAGTTGGATCCCGATTCCCACTGATGAGTTGGTTTACTCCTCGGGTGACCCCGACTAATTCTTCTTTCAGGTTTGGAGGAGAATTTGAGGTACAGTGGGAGGTTTCCAGATTAGATAAATTGGTAACCATTCTGATCTAGGTTAGAGTGCACGCTGAGTGTTTCTTTTCGCTCTCTCTTTGGCAGCGAACATTGACCCGACCCTAGACTATGACTCAGTGACCAAGTTGACCGAACCTTCTTAACACTGGCTTTTGGATTGTCAGAGTTGCAGACCTAATTGCCACTCCTACTTTTACCCTTTTCTCCAGGACACCCCGTATTACTACGAACGTCCACTTCCATTGGACAAAACCATCGTATGGTTATATACGAACTCGAAGGAATTTATTCGAGGATGGTTTCCGGTTTTGGAGAAAACGGATAGAATTATTCAGTTGTCTTTTCCCTTTTACCTTCTCTCAAGTTGTGAGTACTCCTTGGTTTAGGAGATAGTACACCTATTATGCAAATTGGATAGTCTTCTTCCAAACTTTAGGCTGGTGCCGAACAGTGGGGAATGAAGAAAACCAATTAGCATAACGATGGTGTGCAGAAGGTATTAAGATTAAGACAAAGCAAGGGATTAGTAGGAGGGCAAAGTAAAATGCGACTACTATTCACAACCAAACCAAGTATTTCTTCGCCAATCCTAAATCACCTTTGTATTTCTCCAGGACACTCCGTATCACTACGAAGATCCACAGTTTATTGGATACTCCATCGTATGGTTATATACGAACTCGAAAGGAACTTGTTCCAGTTCGGGGATGGATTCTGGTCCAGGAGAAATAGGAATAAGGTTTATTCGGTTGTCTTTTATCTTCACCTTCTCTCGCATTGCGAGTGCTCCTAGGACTAGGACGGTACACCGATTATGTTTATTGGATAGTCTTCTTCCAAACCATAGGCTGGTGCCGAACGGTAGGGAAGGAAGAAAACCATTTGGCCTAAGTGGTGTGCAGAAGGTAATGACTAAAGACATATAAAGGGATTTGGAGAGGTGGCAAAGAATTATACGGTTATAGTTGTGAATCTGGATAATGGAAGAGGCATTACTAGGAATACCAGGATACCCCATCGAAACATTTCAATGTTTCAGTTTCACTGTGTACTGTTAAAAGAAAACTGATTTCCCGATTTGACACTTACTCCAGGGTATGTATTTACCAGGTATGATTCTCACATCTGTATGGTTTTACAGATGATGAGTGGGAGTAAGTTATTGGGAATTGGGTGATCATCCTCATTATATCGGGATTCGTTGTAATCGGTGATACTTGAGGAGATCACCTGGGCTGTTTGCCGGTCGGCAAATATTTGGTTTTGAATATCCGCTGTTGTGCACCAATTTCAAATTGATATATCTGTACGTCTATTTTCATAGAGTGAGATATACCTTTTGATATTATGTCGATGACATTTACCTATATCAGTGGATGGTTAGGTAAGGAGCATTAAACAGCGGTGTAATTCTTCTTAACCATAAGTACAGTTTTCAACCTACGGCACACAGTGAAAGAGTTCTTAGACTCGGCGGACTTATACAGAGTATTGTATGTTGTCCAGTGTCCATTAGGACAGAGGGGTTGGTCCTCATACTATGTTCTGTTTACTTTTAACTTCTCTAGTTCTTAGACATGTGTTTCGTAGAAACACAGGGTCTAAGTTTTGAGGAGTTATAGGTATTTGAATAGAGTAGAGAACCAGGTGTAGCAAGTATCGGGATTCTTCAAAGTGATCGAAGATGTAGATACTTGTGTATGGTATTCAGTTGATAGTAATGATAAAGAGAACTTGCTTCTCTTTCAGGTTACTCATAATTGGAAGCATTCCTAAGTTGAGTAACGCTGATCTGTCTCTCTCCATTTAGTTGACATGCACTGGAGACAGCTGCATGATTTGAATCTGGTTCAATTAAAATCAGTGCCTCTGGTTCTATATTGGATATAGTACAGTTCATATCTTAACATTGTTGAGGTACGGGGAGTTGTTCGGCTTATGATTAAAACCAGACTCTGGATAACTCAAGGCACGTTTCTGTAATGGCTGTTTGTGGGTTGACCCAGGCTATGACGAGGGTTGATTTTCTACCATCTGGAAGATCAATAGTGATATTGTTCTTAACTCGCCACATTTTAAAAGAAATGGTTATTTTTCAGAAAACAGTAGTGGGAGTATGGTAGAACTGGAAGCGATTCCAGAACCGCAAACGATTACTGAAGATTTGATAAGGAACCTAAAGATTCAATCTGATTTGACATTCCATTGGCCGCTCCGCAGATAACGTGGGTAACTTCAGGCACCCGAGAGGTACTCCGGTAGCCTTAAGGACGGTGACAGGGAAGTTCTTGTTTACCCACACTTGCCATTGTTGTTGTTCCAGGCTGCGAGACCCGGCAGGAGGATGAGTATAGCGTCGTTCTAAATTAGCTTTAGAAGTGCACGTCTATATAACTCTGCCAGAGGGTTGTCGTAGTCAGTGGGAGCAGCGGAAGCATTGGTGGACATCAGGCTTATGTCTATAGACTAAAGCAGATATAGCAGAGATAGATCATCTATTTCTGATGTGACAGTCATAGTTTTGACGTCATCAGAATAGGGGATGGATCTGTTAAGAAGGTAGTAGGGTGTGATGTCCTGGTTTTGGATGACATACACAGAGTAGGAAGTAATATTCCTATACTACGATCGGTTATACTTTGGTCGTCACACGGTGGTTTCTCCATATGGGATTTGGACATTATATCAGACATACTGGTTACTAGATCTATGGTTTTAGATCTGGATTTGGGTGGTTTCCCAATAAGGGTACTTTGACAGCATTCTAAGAGTATTTAGAATGGACGACTCCTGGCACGGTAGTGTACCTGCAGGTGATGGAGTCACCCTCTCTAAACGTGTCTTATAGACTAAAGTAGAGAGGGATGTGCATGATTGGCAGATCACTTGCTTAGGCAATTGAGTTAATCATGAGATGTCAAGTACCACACCAGATGTTGTTCTTGCACTAGATGCAATAAGTTGATATTGATCCAATCCTGGAGGAACAGTCGGAAGCAGTTTTAGAACATAAGTGAATGTTCTAGGGATATGATAACGGCTGCCTCCTTTAGGAGACGGTTATCACTCCAGGCTTCCAAGGTGACATGGACGACAAGGAGGTTGTCAGAGTTATAGTTTTCCCTCTGACGAGGGGCAGTATTTTGGACAGGTGGTCCAAGGCAATACTGAGGGTGGCATGGCGCAGGATACTGATTAAGTTCAGTTGACGATACTGTCTAAGAAGTTTGGATTTGGAGTTCATTTATGAGCTCGGTCCCATCAGACATCCAGACACTCTAAGACAGGTATTGCTCTTTTCGGGAGATGGCTTTCTCCGCGAACTTAAGATATAGAGAAACATAGAAAGAAACATCAGAGCGGATCCACTCGCTGAGGCTATTCCTCGAACGCAGTAGTTTCGCAAATGGGATTTGTGAGACTGACTAGTAGAGAAGTTGGGTGTTCGGTATCACACGGGCTGTGAGTATGCGACATCGCAATAATTAGCCTTGAGTGCAAGTGGGAGATTGTTGGAGATAGTGCCCTCAGACTCAATTATTGGATCACATGCACGTGATTGCAATGATTGAGGGAGGACCTATCCCGGGACGACAGTCTTACTCGAGATGATAGTTTGCTATCTGGTTTACCTTTATCATCGTGTACTGCTTTAGGTGACCTGACAGGTCGCTATTACACGTTGATAGAGCCCCTAGGATTCTTACTTGACTGCCGGCAGTATGAGGGCGATCATACAAGTGAGAGCTGGAGTCTATAGGCATATCCTTAAAAGGTCCCTAGTCGTAGGAGTTTCGAGACAGGGCATCGATTCTCCAGAGTAGACTAGTGTATACAGTCGAGACCCCGACGAGGGGCGGTGGCCGGTCTCGCAAGCCACTGGTGTCAGTTGGTTCACCTAAGATGTATACAGGTGCTCATTGGGTTATGAGTACACCGGACAGGACTCGCCGGGAACATGCTAGTTGGTCTTATACCTGACGTCAGATAGCAGTTCCCAGGTGACATGTGTACAGGTTAGTTCATCGACCTGGGGATCGTCATTTGTCTCGTGTGAGTTCCCACTGTGCTTTGATTACTACCCTACCACGGCTCAAAGGAGTCGTGCAAACAGGTTTTAGTTGGGTACAGTCCCGAGCCACATGGAGGCAGTGAGCGGATCTTCGGGGGTTTCGTCTCTCCCGGTATTGGGGGTGAGGTCGCGCTGTGTCTAGGAGAGCCATTACACGAAGTCCTTGGCCAAGGCAGGAGATTTACTGGTAGGTATTCCAGTAGTATCTCAGGGTGTTCTGGGCTACGCTCCGACACGACTTGTACCGCTTTTGGGGGTCTGACTTTTACCCACCCCTAGGCCCGACATGCGATGCTCATAGACGAACGGACCGGACTGTACGGATATTGTCACTGACAGGCTCAGTAGGGTGTCAGGATGAGTTCGCTCATCGATGTCCCTTTTGGTCAATAGCTGGTGGCCCGTTACGTATTGGCTTATACCTCTGACGTGCTAGTGGTTAAATCCACAGCCATAGTATTGACGAGTCTTTAGAGTCCACCACACTTTCAGTTACTCAAGCTTTCGGGCGAAACGCTGTAGAGGCCGTATGGAGATATGGCAGGGTCCGATCAGATACGTGCGGTATTGCACGGATCAGGATCGGACGGTTTGTACTAGAGGCCGTATAGTTATATGGCAGGGTTCGATCAGATTCGTGCGGTATTGCACGGATCAGGATCGGACGAACATTACTAGCCGGCTTTGGTTTAAGCCGGATCCTAGTTTAGTACAGTGTAGATTTTGTCTCATTGCATTTGTATCCGGACGGAATACAGATGCGGGTGTGTATGCACAGTATCGGGGTTTTCTTGTAATTTATTACGGGACCAGTTTTCTGGAGTTGCCAGTTTGCATTTCGTTCCGGCCGGTTTTCCTTTGTTCTTTCCCGGCCGGACTTTTCCGATGGAGGGGGTTATTTGCAATTGTGCAAATAACATATTGAGGAGGGGGTTTCTTGCATTTGTCTTCATTATGATTTGATTATGATATCTTTCATCCATGCTTTTGCATTAATGAGATGGTATGAGGTTAAGGTGTGAATAGAAGTGAAGTATGGTTGATGTTTTTGGATGTGGTCACCACTTGCTTTCTACTACACTCACCTCCCTCTTTGATAAAGTTTGATTCTCTCCACCATTTCCCACAAGTATTGGCCGGCCACAATTTGTGAGAGGGAGAGGATTTCATTTGTGAGCTTGTGGCAAATTTCATTCATCTCATTTTGATACAAGGAAAAATGAAAGCACCATTTTTCATACCTTCATTTCTCCATCTTCAAAAGGCAACCAATAACCCCAATATGAGACATGAGTCCTACACATTCTACAGCACTTCTTGGGCATGTCGACTTGCCAGCTTCATGCCCGAGTTGCCTCGGTATAGAGGCGGGAGCCCGTAAAAGATGCAGGCGATGTGGTGCCCTTCCGGCGAGGAGGCGACGACCGGAGTTTCCGCGGGAGATCGGGACGATGACAAGAAGACCGGAGGACTCGGATCACTCGGTATATCTCTTCCCATCTTGTAGTTAGCTAGAACTAGTTTAATGGTACGATCCGGGTGTTTAGTGCGCGGTGGTGCCGGTTTGCAAAGTTCGCAAAATTAAAGTTTATCACCGTTTCCGCATTTGGCCGTCGGATTAACGGCCGGGGCGCCGCCGTGCACTTACAGTTTCTATAGTTTTTGCTTTGCATAGTGATATTTGTGAAATATCCTGCACCTTATTCGATAAGGATAGAGCCGACGATCCCTTCACCAGGAGTGACCTCTTTAGCAAAACTAGAAAAGGCCTAAACAACATTCCAATTAAACTCACTCGATTCTACAACGATATCAAGTTCATTACGCAAAGGGTTTTCTTAAAAACCTGACGTAGCCCTCCGTCATTTCAAATAAGTACTTCATAGTATTCATACTACGTTTGTTGGTTTTCGTCAAGGCATAGTGTGCAGTAGCTATTTATGCTTATCTATATAAGAATATGATGCGATTGAGTTAGGGTAGTCGTGCGACTTTTGTGGCTTTCGTCAGGGTCATGCGGGTGGGTTTAATTCAATCGGGAAATGACGGGTTGAATTTGACTAGTAGCCTATGGTTTGTTGGCTTTCGTCCAGGTCATAGGATGCTAGGGATAAAATATTATTGGGAATTTCAAGAGTTGAAATTTGCAATGAGATTGCATACCTTCTATGAGATAGTTGGATCCCGATACCCGCTGCGAGTAAGAGTTACTCCTGGGAGAGTTTTACACATTACAATTAGCCGATCGAGTAGGTGTCCAGAAAGATGTTAACGGAGTTATGCCCCTGGAAAAACGAGATTTATTTTAATTAGGTCCGTGCGAAAGCACGGGGAACCTCCCTCAAAGTACCGGCACTGGCCTAGCTGAAAGATTGGCGAACTTATAAAGTGTAATTAATCCCGGCTAGTCTTTCCTTTTAGGGTTTGAAGGAAGATTTGACTAAAATAGTGGGAGACATCCTGATTAGATATATTAATAAACAATCTAATCTTGCAAGAGCGTACGCTAAATGTTTTCTTCTATCTCTCTCCAGGTAGCGACCATGTAACGCCTTAATCAAGATAATAATACAGATGTATTGACCGAACCTGCTTGTTATACTGCGGTAGGGAACGTTGGCCCTGCTCCAACTTGTAATTGTTATAAGACAGAGCAGGAAATAGGGGATTACCAGAATTCCCGCGCCGCCCAAACAAAGAAAGTGCATGCTGATGCATCATCTTCGGGCGTGTTCATTACCGAGAACTGTTTCTCAGTATCCTTTACGTTCTGGGTATGAGATACCGGATCAGGATCCCGCAAATGTAATTTTTTACATAGGCTACAGATAGGTAGAGAACTGAGAACGGGTGATAAGTTTCAAGAGTTGGAAATGATGCAAGTGTTGCAGCCAAATCTGTTGGCAGTTATCACCCTATATTACCAGAATACATTGATTCTGAAAGAATGTTATTAGATACCGAACCTGATATACAACATCATATCAGTCTCTTTATTAGTAAAGAAAGATATAATTTTGTATTGTTGGATAATGTTTTGAACATTTCCTATATCAAGAGTTGATCGGTTCAGGCACGTTATCTAAAAGTATAGACGTTCTAAATCAAACTTGTTAGTTATATGTATGCCCTAGAGGCCATTACTGTACATTTGATGTATATTGTAGTGGATGCTGGGACATATATAGGGAGGACTTTCTTGCTCGACATGATAGTATGCTATCTGGTTGCTCTTTACCTTAACGTGTACATTGATTGTCTCTCTGTTACATGTTGGTAAAGCCCTTAGGATGTGTACTTGACTACCTGGACTATGATGCAGATCATACTAGTGGGGACATGGTAGTCCATAAGTACATCCTTCAAAGTCCCTAGTCGTGGGTGTATCGAGACGGGGCATCGATATACCAGTGTAGACTAGCGTATACCTTCTCGACCCATACAGATGGGCGATGGATGATCCCATATCCATCGGTGTTTGACATCAGAGATGATATACGGGTGCTCAGTAGAGACTGGGTACACTGGACGGACTCGCCGAGAACTCCCAGATGGTATTATACCTCACGTCAGATGGCAGTTCTCTGGTGACACTGGTACAGAGTAGTCTGTTGACCCGAGATCGTCATAGAGTCTTGTGTGGTTCCCACTGTGCTTTGATTTCCATCTTACCACGTCCAAGAGGGCGTGCAAAACGGTGGTTTTTGGGTACAGTCCCGAATCACATGGAGGCAATGAGCGATAGGATGGGATTCGTCTCTCCCGGTATAGGGGGTTGATGTTGCGCTGCGTTCGATTGGCTATAACAGGAAATCCCTGGCCAGGGTTGCTGAGATTTACTGGTAAGTGTTACCAGTAGTTTCTCGAATTGTTATAGACCTCATATCGACACGACTTATCGAGATATTGGGGTCTGACGTTTACCACCCCTAGGCGAGATATGCGACATATCAGACGATCAGACCGGACTGTACGGTAGTGTTACTGGTTGGATTCACTGGAGTGTGAGCGGGCTTGCTCGTCGATCTTGAGATCGCTCAATACCCGGGTGGCCGTTACGTTTAGCAGACCGCTTGCGGCTTGTGGATGTTTGATATGATCATCATCTGCTGCCGGCGTATTGACGAGTCTTTAGAGTCCTACACAGAGGTTTCCTGGCTCAAGCGAAACGAAATAGGAGCGCATATGAGATATGTGCGGGACCGAGAATAATGCGTGTATGTGATACCGTATTCTATTCTCGCGATGAATGTATCGGATGGCTGTATGCGATATAACCTAGTTATCGAATCAAGGATTGATTCGATAAGCCGATACATTGGATACTAGTCGGTTATATGCGATATGACCGGATCGTTAAATCAAGTGTTGATTTAATGATTTAATGTATAATTATATATTTGATATATTACTTTGCATTAACTAGTATTGGTTTACTTTAAATGGATTTTCTCACTTGGATTGTGCACATTGTATATGTGATATATATTTGTGCACTTGTATGTATCATGTTTGATGATGCATGCTAACTTGTGTTTTGTGTAAAGTTTAAACCATGGTTATGTAATGGTTAGGGTTTTCATTTTCATATCTATTTATTCATTTATTTGTTTATTTTCTTTTTGGAAAATGAAAAGAAAAATGGTGGCTTTATTTGGATATATGTTGAAGCTTCATGAAGCTTTGACTTAGTCACCATTTTTGTCTTCATACCTAACCTAACCATTCACTTAACTTGAGTTTAGTCTCTACACTTAACCATGATTGATTATGATAAGTATTCTTTTATTTTTTTCTATTTTCAAAATGAACTTATCATAACAATTTCATCTTCTTCTTCCTTTCTTCAAGTGAAGAAAGCAAGCTCCATCAATGGTGATTGATGGAAACAAGTGAGAAATCCAATTCTAAAGTCTACCCACTTCCTATTTCTTCATCCTCTACCTCTTGCCAAGTAGTAGAGTGTGTTTCCTTCACAAGTTTTCATGGCTCGGTGAAGGTGGAGCTTGATCTAGTGATGCTTCGACGTAGATCATCTTCGGCACGTCGTCGATGACCTAGCCCGCCTATTCTCCGATGAAGCGAACGCGAGAGTCCAAGATCGGATTTGTACAGCGGAGATGACTTCTTCATGGAGCTATGGAGGTGGACAAACGGATCTACAAAGGTTGTATTTCCGTATCTCTTAGTTAAAGTAGTTAACTAGTTGCTTTTTCGCCTAGATTTCAAGCAAACGATCCGTAGTCGGGTTTCTCGGCACCTAGAATTTTTGAAATTGGCATGGTTGATGCCTTGTGAGACCTCATTAGGATGCCTAGGAACCCTACAGTGGTATCAGAGCCTAGCTAGAGCCTTAGGCGAAGTCTAGACGACATTTGAAGTCCGAACGAACCCGAAACCCCAAATCAAAATTGCTCTCTGGAAATTTTCTAAAATCTGGGATTTTTCAATATTAAAAATATGCAGAAAATAAAGCAGGGTTTATTATGAAATACTGTGCAAAACGGAGCCGTAACTCCGTCATGACGGCGCGGAACCGCGGCCTAAGCCCACGTGGCGCGGCGGTTCCGCGGCTATACTGTTGACTCTTTGACTTTTGTTTGCACAGTAATTCCTATTTTCTGGAGTTGGATTTTCTGGGAATTTTTAATATTTATTCAAGTGTTGAATTTTCTGGGGTTTCTTTGGGGATTCGATGTTTCGATCGGGGTATTAAATTTTGTCTATGTGGCTTTCCGGATAAATTCTTGAATATGTTAAAAAGTTCGACCGGATATAAATACCCAATTTTTCCCCTGTCGGGAAATTTCCAAGTGTTGGATTTTTCCGTAGTTTAACGACGTTCTAAGTAGTGCAAGTAACGCGATGGACCCTCTAGAAGACAACAAACCTTAACTCGATTATGTGACCGTCTTGAACTGCCCTTTGAACCTTCGGGTTTGGGGCAGTACGGCGTGCCACATGTGAGGCGTTGGCTTGACCCTTCTACGGCTGGACCGTTGGTACTGAGGCACGAACTGAATGTTGTTAGACTCATATTTCATGTGTTGATCTGTATCGGGAAAACTTGGGTGTTCGATTGTTCGATCGGAAAGTTTGACATTTTCTATTTATCTGGAATGGGATACAATAATTGGAATTCACAATAAGTTATGAGATAACTGAATGAATGTTGTAAATCTAGCAATTTAGTCTCACTTGATCGGTTGCCACGGAATTTTGATGTGATCAAAAGTCCGTAGCAATCACGTAGCGTACGCGGATACTCGCCGGGTAAACTTAATAGACAGCCTCACTCCATAGCCCCGACCAAGTGACTGTAGGAGAACCCCGTCGCCGAAAGCATCCGTTCGGGTGCTCGCGGTAGCGGTGTTCCGCCTTGGTGCACTTCGTTGACGGTATCGGGGGTGCGGCCGCCTACTAAAGTTTGCGACGAGCATTCGATCAGGATGTCGGGAATCCTGTTGAATTGCCCGACTTGATATTGAAAAGTGTTTTCGATTTTGAGACTAAAATGCGGGGTTTATAATTGTTAGGCATGCGATGTCTAAGTAATTCATTTGGTCAGGCATGCGATGTCTGAGGTGGTTGCGGATTCCAACTGTTGTAGTTTTACACTTTCTTTTCTGTGACCGTAAGTGTAATGTGTGATATCGCCGGTTTCGTTGCTATATGTCAACGACAATTGGGATGCGCATATTTACTTACGTTGATGACATGTGATGTTATGTGTTGCTGGATATGTTATATTGGATCGTCGTGTTTGAATAGCCGGGGGGTTTTATGTGAGATGAGTGTTTTTCATTTTCATTCATGTAAAAACTTGTATGTAATATTCTTTTATTGGGGCACTTCCAGGTTGCGGAAGATGTCACCGTTTGTATATTATTTACTTTCCGCACTAGGATAGACCCAAGGAGGAGGGCACAAGTAACCGGGTTCTGGAGTCCAGTGGGAGACCAACTCGAGGAGTCGGGTCCGGGTCTCCTAACTCCAGAATTGGTAGGGCTGCTTGCCGCTCTCGTAGGGGTTTAGGGGTGTGGGTTTGGCTATTCATCACGACCGTGGAATCCGTGTTTTATACTGGCTCGTATTGAAAACACGGACGTCCTAGTATATCCAATATTTCATATGTTTCTTCTGCTGCGATATCTGTGATGTGATCATGTGATGTTCTGTGATAGATACTTTATATAGTATATATGATATATTATATAGACGTTACTTATGTTTTACACCCGCGCTAGCCCTGCCCCGCTCTGCCGTTAGTTACCTAACCTAACGGTGCACGAGGGGACATCGAGGCGAATGCGGATGGCATAAGTGTACGTCGTATTTATCTGTGATGTTTAGGTAAACTTAAATGATGGGACTTCATTAATATGATTAATGAAATAAAAGAAACCTAAGATGTTGTAGAATCGAATTTCAAAATAAAACAGGTAGCTACAGTTCTTGCTTTGCACAGCGGTATATGTGATATATCCTGCACCTTATTCGATAAGGAAAGGACCGAGATCCCTTCACCGGAAGTGACTCCTTTAGCAATAACTGGCAGATGCTACACACTCGGTTTGTCTTTTGATTGCTTTTACGTGTTTTTGCTTTGCACAGTGATATATATGATATATCCCGCACCTCATTCGACGAGGAAAGGACCGACGATCCCTTCACCGGGAGTGACTCCTTTAGCAAAACTAGAAAAGCCTCAAAAACACTCCATTTTAAAATCATTTGATTCTACAACGATATCAAGTTCATTACGCAATAGGTTTTCAGAAAAACCTGTCGTAGCCCTCCGTCATTTCAGATAAGTACTAGTTGGTATTCGTGCTACGTTTGTTGACTATGTTAAGGCGTAGTGTGCGGTAGCTAATTAGTG
Source organism: Agapanthus africanus (assembly GCA_030015575.1). Taxonomy (NCBI): domain Eukaryota; kingdom Viridiplantae; phylum Streptophyta; class Magnoliopsida; order Asparagales; family Amaryllidaceae; genus Agapanthus; species Agapanthus africanus. Next base: position 818,967,126 of record CM057338.1, on the reverse strand, counting down.
CTTATCTGCATAAGCATATGATGTGATTGGATTAGGGTAGTCGTGCGACTTTGTTGACTATGTTAAGGGTCGTGCGGGTGGGTTTAATTCAATCGGGAAATGACGGGTTGAACTTGACTAGCACTTATGATTTGTTGACTATATTAAGGTCATATAGCTGCTAGGGGCAAAATATTATCGGGAATTTCAAGTGTTGAAATTTGCAATGAGATTGCATACCTTCTATGAGATAGTTGGATCCCGATACCTGCTGCGAGTAAGAGTTACTCCTGGGAGAGTTTTATACATTACAATTAGCTGATCAAGTAGGTGTCTAGAAAGGTGTCAACGAGGTTACGCCTCTGGGAAAACGAGGTTTACATTAATTAGGTTCGTGCGAAAGCACGAGGGACCTCCCTCAAAGTACCGACACTGGCCTGGCTGAAAGATTGGCGAACTTGTAGTGTGTAATTAATCCCGGCTAGTCTTTCCTTTTAGGGTTTGAAGGAAGATTTGATAAAAAGCAGTGGGAGCCATCCTGATTAGATAAAATAATAACCAATCTATTCTTGCAAGAGCGCACGCTGAGTGTTTTCTTCTCTCTCTCTCCTGGCAGCGACCATATCACGCCTTAATCAAGATAATAATATGGATGTATTGACCGAACCCGCTTGTTATACTGAGCTGGGGAACGTTGGTCCCGCTCCAACTTATAATTTTATAAGACCGAGCAGGAAATTGGGGAATACCAGATTTCCCGTGCCACCCAAACAAAGAGAGTGCATGCTGATGCATCATCTTCGGGTGTGTTCGTTACAAAGAACTGTTTCTCAGTATCCTCTGCGTCCTGGGTATTTGATACCAGATCAGGATCCCAGATATGTAATCTGTTACATAGGGCTACAGAAAGGTAGAGAACTGAGAACGGGTGATAAGTTTCATGAGGCAGAAAACGGGGCAAGTATTGCAGCCAAGTCTGTTGGTCACTGTCACCCTGTATTCCAAATACATTGATTCTGAACGAATGTTATTAGATACCGAACCTGATATACAAAATCATATCTATCTCTTTATTAGTAAAGAAATGATAAAATTTTGTATTGTTGGATAATGTTTTGAACATTTCCTATATCAAAAGTTGATCGGTTCAGGCACGTTATCTAAAAGCATTGATGTTCTAAATCAAACTACAGTTCTTAGTATACGGAACACACACAAGAGGAAGAGTTCAGAATTGAACGATTCCTTCTTGAGGCATTGTAGACTAGGTCATATCTATGCGACCCGACTAGCTGAAGTTACATTTAGATGCATATTTAAATCAGTTTGAATTTACATCTTGTGAAACTTGCTAGTCATGTCACAAAGATACGATGACCATAGCTCTGTTTACTGGAAGCAGAGAAAGAGTTAGTAAACTCTTGGGACTGATACATGATGATGTATGTAAGGTCTCCTGTCTACACATGCCAGGACTGGTTCTTTATACTTCATTACATTCTCTGATGATCTTTCGAGATTCATACCTATGTTCCTGTTGAAACACAAGTCTGAACCTTTTGAGATATTCATAGAATATAAGTTAGAAGTAGAGAACCAGAATACGGGTAAAAGTATTATGTCCTTTGATGTGATCAAGGAGGAGAATACTTGAGCACGGAATTCCTGGACCATTCTAAAGGGGAATGAGATTCTCTCTCAGCATTACTCCTCCGTATACACCATAGCACGATGGTATATCGGGGCGGAGCAATCACACCCTATATGATATGGTGTGCTCTATGATGAGTATTACTGAGTTACCTATTTCCTTTTAGGGGTTATGCACTTGAGAAGCTGCATACCTATTGAATAGGTTCGAATCAAATCAGTTGCCTACCACTCCATATGAGATATGGAAAGGGAAGAGCCCATGTCTTAAGCTAGTTAAGATTTGGGGTTGTCCGGCCTATGTCTAAAAGCAAAATCCGGACAAGCTCGAGGCAAGGTCTGTTATGTAGAACTGGAAAGGTTCCAGCTATGCAAACTGCAGCAGATGATTTGGTACAACCAGAGGATTCAGTAGAAACCAACGAACCTCCGCCTCTCCGCCGATCTAGTAGGGTTCCTCACCCACCTGAGAGATACTTCGGTTTCTCTATGACAGTAGGAGCGAGGAATGCATCATGAGATGATGACCCAACTAGTTTCGAGCTGGCCATCAAGAGTGAGACTCTGTAAGAATGGCTGGATGTTTATCGATCTGAGATGGAATCCTTATACACCAACAAAGTATGGACTTTAGTTGCTATATCTGAAGGGTTAAATCCCCATCAGGAGCAAGTATATCTTGAGAAGATTACTTGGTGTAAATGGAAAAGTTGAGACTTTTAAAGCTAGACTTGTTAAAGATTTTCGTCATCGACCAGGCGTGGATAATGATGAAACCTTTTCCAGTACCTATGCTTAAGTCCATCCAGATCCAACTTGTCACGGCTATATACCATGACTACGATATCTGGTGGTTGGGTGTCATGACTGCTTTTCTAAATGATATTTTAGAAGAGTGCGTCTATAAGTACACAGCCAGAGGGCCTCGTAGACAGTGGGAGCAGCGGAAACATGTGCAAGATGCTTTATAGGATAAAGCAGGCATCGCGGAGTTGGAACATCTGTTTTGATGAATTAGTCAAAGAAGTTGACATCATCAAAATGGTAGATGAACCTTGTATAAACAAAAAAGTAGTAGGGAGTATGGTGACGATTCTCGCAGAGTACGTGGATGACATACTCTTGATAGGGAAGGAGTTTCCTATGCTACGCTCGATCAATCTTCGCTTATCACTATGATTCTCCATATAGGATCAAAATGATACCTCCTAAATCCTGAGTTTTGGATCTATGAGATAGATCTAATTGGATGTTAGAATACTCACTAGTTGTAGTAAGAAGGTATCAATCGATCCTGGGGAGAATCACTGGAAGGGTTCCAGGGTGATAAAGACGACTGAATGTCAGTCGCAGGCATTGTCTTTACCCTCAGTAAAGGGACGGTATGTTGGAAGAGTTCCAAGCTAGATACCGTGGCATACTAGACTATAAAGGTTGGATCCATCGCTACTTATGATGCTACCAAAGAGGCTGTTTGGGTGCATATTGGTTCATGAGATGAACTATGTTCCTCCCATTGTGTGACAATGGAGTTGTGGCTTATGCCAAGGAACGCAGGTCCCATCAGTGATCCAGACATATTCTAAGGCAGTATCACCTGATCGTGGAGATGGTTGATCTCCAGGTGATCAAGGTTAGGAGGGCAGACTCAGAGGACAACACGGCGGATCCACTCGCGAAGGCCTATTCCCAGAGAGAGACTTTTATGGGATGGTTGAGTATGCGATACTACAACCACTGCTACAGATGGCCCTAGTGCAAGTGGGAGATTGTTAGTTATATGTATGCCCTAGAGGCCATTACTGTACATTTGATGTATATTGTAGTGGATGTTGGGACATATATAGGGAGGACTTTCTTGCTCGACATGATAGTATGCTATCTGGTTGCTCTTTACCTTAACGTGTACATTGATTGTCTCTCTGTTACATGTTGGTAAAGCCCTTAGGATGTGTACTTGACTACCTGGACTATGATGCGGATTATACTAGTGGGGACATGGTAGTCCATAAGTACATCCTTCAAAGTCCCTAGTCGTGGGTGTATCGAGACGGGGCATCGATATACCAGTGTAGACTAGCGTATACCTTCTCGACCTATACAGATGGGCGATGGATGATCCCATATCCATCGGTGTTTGACATCAGAGATGATATACGGGTGCTCAGTAGAGACTGGGTACACTGGACGGACTCGCCGAGAACTCCCAGATGGTATTATACCTCACGTCAGATGGCAGTTCTCTGGTGACACTGGTACAGAGTAGTCTGTTGACCCGAGATCGTCATAGAGTCTTGTGTGGTTCCCAATGTGCTTTGATTTCCATCTTACCACATCCAAGAGGGCGTGCAAAACGGTGGTTTTTGGGTACAGTCCCGAATCACATGGAGGCAATGAGCGATAGGAGGGGATTCGTCTCTCCCGGTATAGGGGGTTGATGTTGCGCTGCGTTCGATTGGCTATAACAGGAAATCCCTGGCCAGGGTTGCTGAGATTTACTGGTAAGTGTTACCAGTAGTTTCTCGAATTGTTATAGACCTCATATCGACACGACTTATCGAGCTATTGGGGTCTGACGTTTACCACCCCTAGGCGAGATATGCGACATATCAGACGATCAGACCGGACTGTACGGTAGTGTTACTGGTTGGATTCACTGGAGTGTGAGCGGGCTTGCTCGTCGATCTTGAGATCGCTCAATACCCGGGTGGCCGTTACGTTTAGCAGACCGCTTGCGGCTTGTGGATGTTTGATATGATCATCATCTGCTGCCGGCGTATTGACGAGTCTTTAGAGTCCTACACAGAGGTTTCCTGGCTCAAGCGAAACGAAATAGGAGCGCATATGAGATATGTGCGGGACCGAGAATAATGCGTATATGTGATACCGTATTCTATTCTCGCGATGAATGTATCGGATGGCTGTATGCGATATAACCTAGTTATCGAATCAAGGATTGATTCGATAAGCCGATACATTGGATACTAGTCGGTTATATGCGATATGACCGGATCGTTAAATCAAGTGTTGATTTAATGATTTAATGTATAATTATATATTTAATATATTACTTTGCATTAACTAGTATTGGTTTACTTTAAATGGATTTTCTCACTTGGATTGTGCACATTGTATATGTGATATATATTTGTGCACTTGTATGTATCATGTTTGATGATGCATGCTAACTTGTGTTTTGTGTAAAGTTTAAACCATGGTTATGTAATGGTTAGGGTTTTCATTTTCATATCTATTTATTCATTTATTTGTTTATTTTCTTTTTGGAAAATGAAAAGAAAAATGGTGGCTTTATTTGGATATATGTTGAAGCTTCATGAAGCTTTGACTTAGTCACCATTTTTGTCTTCATACCTAACCTAACCATTCACTTAACTTGAGTTTAGTCTCTACACTTAACCATGGTTGATTATGATAAGTATTCTTTTATTTTTTTCTATTTTCAAAATGAACTTATCATAACAATTTCATCTTCTTCTTCCTTTCTTCAAGTGAAGAAAGCAAGCTCCATCAATGGTGATTGATGGAAACAAGTGAGAAATCCAATTCTAAAGTCTACCCACTTCCTATTTCTTCATCCTCTACCTCTTGCCAAGTAGTAGAGTGTGTTTCCTTCACAAGTTTTCATGGCTCGGTGAAGGTGGAGCTTGATCTAGTGATGCTTCGACGTAGATCATCTTCGGCACGTCGTCGATGACCTTGCCCGCCTATTCTCCGATGAAGCGAACGCGAGAGTCCAAGATCGGATTTGTACAGCGGAGATGACTTCTTCATGGAGCTATGGAGGTGGACAAACGGATCTACAAAGGTTGTATTTCTGTATCTCTTAGTTAAAGTAGTTAACTAGTTGCTTTTTCGCCTAGATTTCTAGCAAACGATCCGTAGTCGGGTTTCTCGGCACCTAGAATTTTTGAAATTGGCATGGTTGATGCCTTGTGAGACCTCATTAGGATGCCTAGGAACCCTACAGTGAATGAATGTTGTAAATCTAGCAATTTAGTCTCACTTGATCGGTTGCCACGGAATTTTGATGTGATCAAAAGTCCGTAGCAATCACGTAGCATACGCGGATACTCGCCGGGTAAACTTAATAAAACTACGGTTCTTAACGTACAGAACACACATAAGAGGAAGAGTTCAGAAATGAACGAATCCTTCTTGAGGCATTGTAAACTAGGTCATATCAATGCGATCCGACTAGCTGATGTTACATAAAGATGCATATTTAAATTAGTTTGGATTTACATCTTGTAAAACTTGCCAGTCATGTCACAAAGAAAAGATGACCACAGCTCCGTTTATTGAAAACAGAAAAAGAGTTAGTGAACTCATGGGATTGATACATGCTGATATATGAAGGTCCCCTGTCTACACATGCCAAGACCGGTTCTTTGTACTTCATTACATTCATTGATTATCTCTCAAGATCCGGACATATGTTCCTGTTGAAACACAGGTCTAGAACTTTTGAGAAATTCAATGAATATAAGTTAGAAGTAGAGAACCAAAAACAGGTATGAGTATTATGTTCCTTGATAAGATCAAGGAGAAGAATACTTGAGCACGGAATTCCTGGACTATTCTAAAGGAGAATGAGATTCTCTCTCAATATTACTCCTCCGTATACACCACAGCACGTCGGTGTATCGGGGCGGAGCAATCACACCCTATGAGATATGGTGTGCTCTATGATAAGTACTACTGAGTTGCCAATTTTCTTTTAGGGTTATGCACTTGAGAAGTTGCATACCTATTGAATAGGGTTCCAACCAAATCAGATGCCTACCACTCCATATGTGATATGGTATGGGAAGAGCCCATCTCTTAAAAATGTTGTGATTTGGGGTTGTCCGGCCTATGTCAAAAGCAAAATCCGGACAAGCTCGAGACAAGTTCAGTTTTGTGGAAGTTTGTTGGATATCCTAAGCATTCGCAAGGGAATATCTTCTACCACACCGAGGAACAAAAGATGTTTTATTTCTCGGCATACCACTTTTTGTGAAAAAAGGGAATTTCTTGTGAAGAAATTAGTGGTCATGAGGTAGAACTGGAAGGAGTTCCTGCTATACAAACTGCAGCTGATGATTTGGTAAACCCGGAGGATTCAATAGTTTCCAACGAACCTCCGCCTCTCTGCCGATCTGGTAGGGTTCCTCATCCACCTAAGAGATACTTCAGTTTCTCTATGACAGTGGGAGCGAGGATTGCATCATGAGATGATGCCCAACTAGTTTCGAGCAGGCCATCAGGAGTAGTGACTCTATGAGAATGGCTGGATGCTTAGCGATATGAGATGGAATCCTTATACACCAACAAAGTATGGACTTTGGTTTCTTTATCTGAAGGGTTAAATCCCCATCAGGAGCAAGTATATCTTGAGAAGATTACTTGGTGTATATGGAAAAGTTGAGACTTTCAAAGCTATGCTTAAGGCCATCCAGATCCTACTTGCCACTGCTACATACCATGACTAGATATTTGGTGGATGGGTGTCATGACTGTTTTTCTAAATGATTATTTGGAAGAGAGCGTCTATAAGTATACAGCCAGAGGGCTTCATAGACAGTGGGAGCAGCAAAAACGTGAGCAAGATATTTTATAGGATAAATCAGGCATCGCGGAGTTGGAACATCTGTTTTGATGTACTAGTCAAAAAGTTTGACTTCATCAAAATGGTAAATGAACCAAGTATATACAAAAAAGTAGTAGGGAGTATGGTGGTGATCCTCGTATAGTACGTGGATGACATACTCTTGATAGGGAAGAAGTTTCCTATGCTACGCTCGGTCAATCTCCTCTTATCACAAAGATTCTCTATAGGATCAAGGTGATACCTCCTAAATCCTGGGTTATGGATTTATGAGATAGATCTAATTGGATGTTAGAATTCTTACTAGGTGTAGTGAGATGGTATCAATAGATCCTGGGTAGAATCACTGGAAAGGTTCCAGGGTGATAAGGACGACTGAATGTCAGTCACAGGCATTGTCATTACCCTCAGTGGAGGGACGGTATGTTGGAAGAGTTCTAAGCTAGATACCGTGACTTACTAGATGATTAAAGGCAAGATACATCGTTACCAAGGATGCTACTAAAGAGGCAGTCTGGATAAATATGAGTTCATGAGATGAATTACGTTCCTACCATTGTGTGACAATGGAGTTGTGGCTTAGGCCTAGGAACCCCCGTCCCATCTGTGATCCAGACATATTCTTAGGCAGTATCACCTGATCATGGAGATGTTTGATCTCCAGGTAGATCGAGGTTAGGAGAGTAGACTAAGAGGACAACAGCGCGGATCCACTCACAAAGGCCTATTTCCCAGTAGAGACTCTTATGGGATGGTTGAGTATGAGATACTTCTACCACAGCTTATTGTTGGGTATGAGATACGACAACAGATGGCCCTAGTGCAAGTGGGAGATTGTTAGTTATATGTATGCCCTAGAGGCCATTACTGTACATACGTTGTATATTGTAGTGGATGCTTGGACATATATAGGGAGGACTTTCTTGCTCGACATGATAGTATGCTATCTGGTAACTCTTTATCTTAACATGTACTCTGATTGTCTCTAGGTCACATGTTGATAAAGCCCTTAGGATGAGTACTTGACTACCAGGACTATGATGCAGATCATACTACTGGAAACAGTGTAGTCGCCAAGTACATCCTTCAAATGTTCCTAGTCGTGGGAGTACCGAGATAGGGCATCGATACTCTAGAGTAGACTAGCATATGTGCTTCTTGACCCATATGATGGGCGATGGATGATCCCATATCCATTGGTGTTTGACATTAGAGAAGGTATACGGGTGCTCAGTGGAGACTGGGTACACTGGACGAACTCGCTGAGAACTCCCAGATGGTATTATACCTCACGTCAGATGGAAGTTCTCTGGTGAAACTGGTACAGGTTAGTCTGTAGACCCGAGATCATCATAGAGACTTGTGTGATTTCCACTGTGCTTTGATTTCCATCATACCACGTCCAAGAGGGCATGCAAAAAGGTGGCTTTTGGGTACAGTCCCGAATCACATGGAGGCAATGAGCGATAAGAGGGGTTTCGTCTCTCCCGGTATAGAGAGTTGATGTTGCGCTGTGTTCGATTGGCTATAACTTGAAATCCCTGGCCAGGGTTGCTGAGATTTACTGGTAAGTGTTATCAGTAGTTTCTCGAACTATTATAGACCTCAAATCGACATGACTTATCAAGCTACTGGGGTCTGACGTTTACCACTCCTAAGCAAGATATGCAACATATCAAACGAAGAGACCGGACTGTATGGGAGTGTTACTGGTTGGATACACGGGAGAATGTACAGGCTTGATTGTTGATCTTCTGATTGCTCAATACCTGGGTAGCTGTTACGTTTAGTTGACCGCTTACAGCTTGTGGGTTTTTGATATGATCATCACCTACTGCCGGCGTATTGACGATTCTTTAGAGTCCTACACAGAGGTTTCCTGGCTCAGGCAAAAGGAGTAGGAGCACATATGTGATATGTGCGGGACCGAGAACAATACGTGTATGTGATACCGTAATAGATTCTCTCGATATGTGGTATCGGCCGGGTATTTGTGATATAGCCGGGTCATTGGATCAAGTGTTGATTCGATGAACTGATAAAGATTATATTAGTCGGTTATTTGTGAAATAGCCGGATTATCCGATCAAGTGTTAATTAAATAATTTAATGTATAATTATATATTTGATATATTAAATTACATTAACTAATATATGCTCACTTAAAGATTCTTTTCCTCACTCGGGTAATACATTGATATATATGTGATATATGTTAATTGTATTATTTTATTTTGTTACAATAAATATTGTATATATGAAATATAATATTGTAACATGTTATGGTTATAAATGCAATATGATTTATGGAGTTTAAATATGGTTAGGGTTTGGATTAAGGTTAAGCTTTCATGAAGCTTTCAAGAAGCTTCTTGAAGCTTTGACTTTAACCTTGATATTTTGTCATATTTTGCAAAGATATTTCTTTAATCCAACCCAACCCTTTAATCATAGTTGATTCTCTACATGGGTTAAGTCTTCATACTTAACCCATGGTTGCATTTCTACCCTCACACTTGATTCATTATTCATCACAAAAGGTTTTGATCTTCTTCTTCTTCTTCCTTTGATGAAAAGCTTTCTAGCTTTTTCATTTGTGATGTTTATATGTGAGAAATTGAAAACAAAAAAGTGCTAAATTCCTACTTCATCATCCTCATCTATTCTAGCCGCTTAGATTAGGGTGTTTGCTTTGCTAATACTTGATTAGCAAAGTAAGAGCATGGGTTTGAGTTTCTTCAAGGTAGATCATCTTAGTTATTGAAGATCGGAAGCAAGTTTGCATCTTTCTCTTCATGAAGCCTCTCTTGAGTCCGGGTACTCGATGATCGCAGTGAAGGGACCTCAACACGGAGCTTTGGAAGTGAAGGAACAAACTACAAAGGTTGTAATCCCAAACTCTTAGAAGTAAAGTTGTTTACTTGCATGTTTAACCCTAATCTCTAGTATATAATCTTGGTTAGGGTTGTTCGGCACGTCTAAATTTTAAATCGGGCATGGTTGATGCCCTATAGACCATTGTGAGAGTGCTTAGTAACCCTACAGTAGTATCAGAGCCTAGCTAGAGCATTAGGCGACGTCTAGACGAAATTTAAAGTCTGATCGAACCCCGAAACATCGCAAAATACCCCCTCTCTGGAAATTTTTTAAAATGTTGATTTATTCTGTATTAAAAATACTCAAAAAATTAAGCAGGGAATTCTAAGGATTGCTGTGAAAAATGAGCCACTAATCCCATTAAAGCGCCGTGGAACCGCGGCAATACTATGCCTTGCGCGGCGATTCCGCAGCCGTACAGTGGAAATAGGGTTTTTTTTTTGCACAGTAACATCCATAGGTACTTTTTTCATGTTTCTGGGAATTTTTAATATTACTCAAGTGTTGAGTTTTCTGGAGATCTTTTGTATTCATTGATTCGATCGGAAAGTTTAACTTCGTTAAACGTTTTTCCGGGTAATTTAGAACGTGCTAAAATGTTTGGACGGATATCAATAACTCACTTTTTCCCTGCCGGAAAATTTCCAAGTATTGGATTTTTCTTTAGTTAAAGAACGTTCTAAGTCGTGCAAGTAATGCGGTGGACCCTCTAGAAGAACACAAACCTTAACTCGATTATGTGACCGTCTGAATCGCCTCTAAACCTTAAGGTTTGGGGCAGTACGGCGTTGCCACATGTGAGGCGTTGGTTTGACCCTTCTACGGCTGCACCATTGGTACTGTGGCATGTGATGGATACTTTTTGAACTCCGCTCAAGTGTTGAGCTATTTGGGAAATCATGGATGTTTTTTTTTATTCGATCGGAAAGTTTTACATTGTCTATTTATCAGGATTATGATACAATATTTGGAATCCACAAGCAGTTATGAGATAACTAATTTGTATGTTATAAATTTAGCAGTTTAGTCTCATTTGATCGATTGCCATGGGATTTTGATGTGATCAAAAGTCTGTCGCAATCACGTAGCGTACGCGGATACTCGCTGGATAAACTTAATAGATAGCCACGCCCCATAGCCCCGACCAAGTGACTGTAGGAGAACCCCGTCGCCAAAAGCATCCGTTCGGGTGCTCGCGGCAGCGGTGTTACGCCTTAGTGCACTTCGTCGACGGCATCCGGGGGTGCGGCCGTCTACTAAAGTTTGCGACGAGCATTCGATCAGGATGTTGGGAATCTTGTTGATTTGCCCGACTAGATATTGAAAATTGTTTTCGAGATCGAGACTAAAACACGGGGTTTATAATTGTTAGGCATGCGATGTCTAAGGAATTCATATGGTTAGGCATGATATGTCTAAGGAGGTTGCGGATTCCAACTGTTGTAGTTACACTTTCTTTTCTGCGACCGTAAGTGTAATATACGGTGTATCGCCGGTTTCGTTGCTATACATCAACGAAAATTGGGATACGCATATTTACTTACGTTGATGATATGTGATATTATGTGTTGCTGTGATATGTTATATTGGATCGTCGCATTTTGAATAGCCGGGGGTTTTATGTGAGATGAGCATTTTTATTTTCATTCATTTAAAATTCATTGTGTGTAAAATTCATTGTCCGTCCTTTCTTAATTCTTATCCCTAACCTCTATGGAAATCAACCACAACCGGTCTAACTAGGGAATCACCGCTATCTCGTGGGATAGGGTGCCGTAGTAAGCGGTGTGTGTTTCATTTGCATAGAGTCCAACTTTAAAATATTGAACGGGCAAGAAAGGATTGAGATATTTCTATCTCTCAAACCGACCCAATCCTAACCCTAACAAGTGAGGAACTACTCACTCATTAGGGAATTGACAATGGAATTCATTTTTTGTGATTTTCTTTTAATAGCCTAATTAACTTGTGGAAAATAACTACGGCAGATAAAAATTGCAGAGAAATAAAATTGCAGATAAGAAATTCAAGATAAAAAACTTACTTTATTGATGCACTCTTTGACGATTACAAGGAATTGAAAATTTCTAATCTAGAATTAAAAAGAGCCATGCTCCAAAAAGACCTGTAGCCTTCCTATTTATAGATAATAGAAACCCTAGGGTTTACATCTGATCTAAATCTAGAATTACAAAACTACCCTAAGAAAACCGGGTCAATGCACCGACTCCACCGACACGCACCGACACGCGCCCACACGTGTACAGCACGGCTGCTGATCCGTGGCCATAAGCCTTGTTTGGCCGCGGATCCGCGGCCATATAGTGGGCTTTCTGTCTTATTTTTCTAGGGTTTCTTCATGTTTCCTTTTTCTTCTGGTTTCTTCACTTGGTTTCTCAGAATATCTTCTATTTTCTTCCAGATTTCCACAATGCAGAATGTTGTGGACTTTTACCGTTCGCTTCGTGTTGAAGTCTTGAATCTTGTGCTGCCTTCGTACTTTGTGCAATCGAACTGTTCATTAATCGTCATTTGTTCTGTAGGCGGCATCTTGCAGATTCATCTATTTGTTGGTCGTAGTCTCACATTTGTAACGTCTTTTCACCATTTTCACTGTATTGTTCCGAGAACCTGTAACCCGCAACTATTTAACAAACATGGATCAAAATCACCTATTTATTTGCAATACGATTAAGAATGGGGAATATAATAATGCAAAAATCTGATATGAACAAATACCCCCAAACTTATCTTTTGCTCGTCCCGAGCAAAACTAGTTTATTCTCGAAAAAAAACTAACCTCACTTTCGCAGGGAAACACGATTGCACTGAGCTCGTGCAACAAGCCGTTAAACTTCTAGGTGTCCCTAGTAGGAGGAGTGTTGTCTTCTGAGGGTTTTCAGCAGATACTACCAACAAAATTCGATCAATTTGGCCTATTGACATTCATTCTTCAATTCGGTGTTCTAGCAAAAAAATCTATTATCTTCAACTTAGAAATTATTAACCCATATGTTTCACACTCACTTATTATTTACCTTAAGATTGTATATGTTCTGTAAATTTATTTAGCTTTCAGCATCTTTTGAATTTTCCTTCTAAGGTTCCATCTCAACTTAGGAATTTTTATCATCTCTACTGAAAATATAAGTCATATTTTTCATTCCTATCTCTCATCCAAACCCCAATCATATACCCCTACGTGTGTGTATGTATCAACCCTATACTTGGAAATTCAATTCAAGCTATTATACTCTTGTCCATCGTCTAAAGTACCTTTAGTTGGTGAATTTTAGATGAAATTGCTCACACATCCTTCATGCGACCGTTAATACTTCTTAATGTACTAACGACCGATTACAAAATGTGTTTGCGCATTAACGCGTAATTCCTCGTCTTGTAATACCTAAGGATTTAGCAGTGACTCCCAAACCAGTTGGTCTAAGGCACTAGGTGATAAAGCACCCTCGCTATATATATTTTTATTTTACGCAGCCTTAAATAATTACAAAACCTGTGTTTATTTTTTTATATCTCTTTTTTCACACTTATAATTTTATTTTCCTTCATACTAAGGATTTTAGACAAGAGTATTTCAAGGTCTCTTCTACTATTCCAAGTTTCAAAGTGCGTGTTTGTGTAAGTTGTACGGTATATATTTTCAGAATTTAGACTTAAGGTTCGGAATTACTTTTCAGACTTACACTTCAATAAGAATTTCAATACTCTTCCCTTATTTTGACTTAACCCAAGAAGTGAACTCAAAATTTGCCTATTTCTAAGTAAACTACAAGGACATGTATTTTCTACCGTTAAATTTTAAGAAAGGTTATTTTTAGGGTTTTTAATTTACTAAGTTTAAGATATAGTTTTTCCCTATTATTCAACCGTCATGTTGAACTTAAGTCAAATATGGCCAAAGTTGAACTTTTTAATTTTTATAATTTTTTTAAAAATTTTTCAATTTATATGGGTTTTAAAATAAGTATGCAAATGCAAAATTATACATATGAATGCGAAAGAAGAAAGCTTACCGAGCACATCCCCAAACTTAAACTTGATAGTGTCCTCACTGTCAGGCTACACCAAGAGGGTCAAAATTGTCGGCACTCCCCTATTTTATTTTTTTATTTTTATTTTATTAAAACTGGAAATTTACAAAAAATACCCTAAATTTTTTTTTATTTTCAAATTTTCATTTTTTTATTTTGTTTTTATATAATTACAAATGATACATACCCCCAAACTTGTTTGAAACAGTGTTTTGGCTAGATAATCAAAAATTTAGGGGTAGATGGAGGAAGATCAGTCAATATAAATCGGCTCCTGTAAAAACAGGAGCTCCTCCGAAGGGTCCGCAGTGGGAACGGTTTAAGTCGATATCCGTTCACTTTAAATAGTGAACCGTCCTCCGGGTTTTCTAGGTCGACCGCACCGTGCGGATATACGGTGCGTACCAAAAATGGCCCTTTCCATCGAGATTTGAGCTTGCCGGAATGGAAATGTAACCGAGTGTCATAAAGTAAAACCTGTTGACCAGGTTTGAAAGTCTTGCGCATAAGGTGTTTGTCGTGGAACACCTTCGTTCGGTTTTTAACAACTACTGCGTTCTCATAGGCCTCATCCCGTAGCTCGTCTAATTCATTCAACTGCAGCTTTCTATTACTGCCCGCATCTCCTAAGGATAGGTTCAACTCTATAATTGCCCAAAATGCCTTATGCTCTATTTCAACTGGAAGGTGGCAAGCCTTTCCATAAACAAGCCTATATGGAGACATGCCAAGATTGGTCTTATAGGCAGTACGGAATGCCCAAAGTGCATCAATTAGTTTTGATGACCAATCTTTACGGTTTTTGGAAACCGTTTTCTCCAATATTTGTTTAATCTGTCGATTCGAAATCTCGGCTTGCCCACAAGTTTGAGGATGATAGGGCGTTGACAGCTTGTAAGTAATCGAGTATTTTCGCATTAAGGACTCGATAGTCCTATTACAAAAGTGAGATCCATTATCACTGATAATCGCGTGAGGATGCCCAAACCGCGAAAAAATGTTTTCTTTGAGAAATCTAACGACAACCTTGTTGTCATTAGTTCGGCTGGGCACAGCTTCGACCCATTTTGAAACATAGTCAACAGCAAGTAGAATATACATGTTCCCAAAAGAGTTGGGAAATGGTCCCATAAAGTCTATCCCCCAAACGTCCAAAATTTCAACTACCAAAATTGGTTGGAGCGACATTTCATTTCTCTGAGATATCCGGCATAAGTGTTGGCACCGGGAGCATGTCTTGCAGTATTCGTATGCGTCTTTAAAAAGTCATGGCCAGTAGAAGCCACACTGCAAGATTTTTTCTGTTGTCTTCTTGGGGCCAAAATGCCCGCCACACACTTGATCATGGCAGAATGACAGCACGCTCTTAAACTCGTTGTCGGGGACACACCGACAAATGATTTGGTCGGAACAGTATTTGAAGAGATACGGTTCATCCCAATAAAAATGTTTTACTTGCGACAGGAATCGGAGTCTGTCCTGATTCGACCAATCGTTTAGTATCAGTCCGGTGGCCAAATAATTTACGATATCTGTGAACCAAGGTTCGCATGACACGGTTAAGAGTTGCTCATATGGAAAAACGTCTTTAATAGGAATTTGAAGTGTAGGCAAAGAAGGGAGTCGTGAAAGGTGGTCGACGACTACGTTTTCGCATCCTCTCTTGTCTCTTATGACAAGGTCAAACTCTTGTAGCAAGAGGATCCAATGTAACAGCCGAGATTTAGCATCCTTCTTCGCGAAAAGATGGCAAAGAGCTGAGTGGTCTGTGTAAACGATGACTGGAGAGCCGATTAAATAGGGCCTAATTTTTCTAGTGCAAACACAACAGCTAAGAATTCTTTTTCAGTTGTTGTGTAATTCAATTGGGCCTCGTTTAATGTTCGGCTAGCGTAATAAATTACATGCGGCATCTTATTTATGTGCTGTTCAAGGACAGCACCAATGGCGAAATCAGATGCATTGCACATAATTTCAAATGGATGCGTCCAGTCAGGAGATGAAAGAATAGGCGCAGAAATAAGTAAGTTTTTCAACGACTCAAACGCCTTCATGCAGGTTGAGTCAAAATCAAACGTGGTGTCATTGGCCATCAAAAGAGTCAAGGGTCTATATATCTTGCTAAAATCCTTGATGAACCGTCTATAGAAACCGGCATGGCCAAGAAAGGCTCGGATGTCTTTGACGCACTTGGAAGGAGGAAGATTGGAAATGACTTCAATCTTAGTTTTATCAACCTCAATGCCATTTTGCGAGATGATATGTCCTAAGACAATACCCTCTCGTACCATAAAGTGGCATTTCTCCCAATTTAAAGTGAGGTTCTTATCCCTGCACCGGTTAAGAACTGCGTCTAAATGTAGCAAACACTCATCAAAAGAGTCACCGAAAATGGAGAAGTCATCCATAAAAATCTCCAAAATTTTTTCAACTATGTCTGAAAAAATTCCCATCATACACCGCTGGAAAGTAGCGAGTGCATTGCATAACCCAAAGGGCATGCGACGGTAAGCGAATGCACCGAAGGGACAAGTGAATGTTGTCTTGTCTTGATCCTTTTCGGCGATGGGAACTTGATTATAGCTGGAGTAGCCATCCAAAATGTTAGTGTATATGCCCTAGAGGCCATTACTGTATACTAGTTTGTATATTACTTAATGGAAGCTTGGGATATTCACCTTGTATATACAATCTTGCTCAAAATAGTAGTATGCTACTTGGTTTGTTTCTACTTTAATGTGTACATGTGTTTATTTTAGTATATCACCTATACACATTAGTGGAGCCCTTAGGATCTTTGCTTGATTACCAGCGTTGTGATGGCAGTCACACTAGTGGAGGCTGGGTAATCTATAAGCATATCCTTATGCAGGTCCCTAGTCGCAGGACTATCGAGACAGGGCATCGATACTCCGGAGTAGACTAGCGCATGCGCTTCTCATCCCAGTGTGGGAGACGGTCTGTCCCACAGCCGTTAGTACGTCGTACTGGAGATAGTATGCGGGTGCTCGTTAGGTTACGAGTACACTGGACAGGACTCGTCGGGAACTGACCGGTTGGTATTATACCTATCGTCAGTTATCAGTTCCCAGGTGACATGAGTACAGCTTAGTCCGCTGACTTGACACTGTCACTTCGCCTCGAGTGTGTTCCCACTGTACTTTGATTACTATCCTACCACGGCTCAAAGGAGTCGTGCAAACAGGTAGTAGTTGGGTGCAGTCCCGAAGCACTTGGAGGCAGTGACGGTTAGACAGGATTCGTCTCTCCCGGTATTGGGGGTTGACATCGCGCTGTGTCTAGGAGAGCCATTACACGAGTAGTCCCTGGCCAGGGCAAGCGAGATATACTGGTAGGATTCCAGTATTATCTCAGGGTGTATTAGGCTTCACTCCGACACGACTTGTACCGCTATTAGGGGACTGGCGTTTACCGCCTCCTAGGCCCGCCATGCGATGTATCAGACGAACAGACCGGACTGTACGGAGATTGTCACATTCAGGCTCAGTAGGAGTTCAGATGGGTTTCACCTCGTCAGTATTCTTGTCGGCATCTACCTGGGGACCGTTACGCACAGCTAGTGCCGCTTGCGGTCTGTGGTTAAACCCACTGCCAGCGTAGTGTCGAGTCTTTAGAGTCCCACACAGAAAGCTATTCGCCTTTAGGCAAAAGAGTAGAGGTCGCATGGTTTTGCGACAGGTCACATGGTTTTGCGACAGGGTTCAGTCACATCCGTGCACTTGTGCACGTTTAGTGTCCGGACAGTTTACACTAGCGGGCTTTGGTTTAAGCCAGATCCTAGTGTACGTATTGGGATTGGTTTTATCCAGTTTGTATTCGTGTTTTTCGGAACGCGAATGCGGGTGTGTATGCACAGTTGACGGAGAGACAGAGGCAGAGGATTCTCATTAGGGTTGTTGACCGTTGACTGTTGACTATTGACTTTTTGCTCAACCCTAATGAGAATATGATATGTAATTAACAATAATATTAATTAAGTATTGTGGTGACATGGTTGTTGAGGGGTTGACTTTGTTGATTTGTTGACTTTGTTGACCGGTTGACTAGGTTGGACTAGTTGACCATCATGATGACAATGGCTATCATTTCATGGCAAAGACTTTTTACTTGCTTGTTCTCTTATGCAATATGAGTGCATGAAATGATATAGCCATTTTGACTTAAACCATTTACACAATACTTGATTACTATTTTTGTGATGATGGTTTTGGATTATGAGAGCCAAGTGAGAAAAGTCTTGCTCATTCTATCATTTTCATTCTCTCTCTTGTTCTTGAGCTCTCATCTCCTTCCTCTTGCTCTCCCTCTCTTTAGTCTATGGTTCACTTGTCTCATGTGTTGAGAACCAAGAACCATAGAGAAAATCCCAACACACTCTCTTCTACTCACTCTAGTTCACAAGGTTTGGCAAACCGAGTGAACTAGTTTCTTCAAAGACCGAAGAAGAAGCCAAAGGTAGAAGCTTTCAGGTGGATCGATCTTCGGCGCAAGGAGACGACGGGGTGAAGCCGATCCGGACAACCATCGAGGCTTGAAGACGAAGGAGTTCAAGAAAGAAAGGTATAACCCCCTAACCAAGTAGTTAACAACTCCTAGTTAGGTTGTTAGTTAGATGTTTAACAAAGATCCGGTTTTGAGTCCATGTTACCACCTCTAGAAAATTGTTTTTCACTAAATTCCGCATGCCCGAAAGTACCGGGAGAGGTAGCATGGACTTACACAAAAAGCAGTATAATTCATGCCCAGCCAATCGTTCTAGCATTTGGTCAATAAAAGGTAATGGAAAGTGGTCTTTCCGTGTCGCGGCGTTGAGTTTTCTATAATCAATGCAAACTCGCCACCCAGTTTGGGTGCGAGTAGGTATTTACTCATTCGTCTCATTAGTTATGACCGTTATGCCTGATTTCTTTAGGACAACGTGAATGGGGCTAACCCACTGGCTATCAGAGATAGGGTAAATGATACCACTATCAAGACATTTTACAATCTCTTTTTTAACCGCTTCCTTCATTATAGGGTTGAGGCGTCTCTGTGGATCCCTTACTGGCTTGGCATCATCCATCATATGT
Source organism: Agapanthus africanus (assembly GCA_030015575.1). Classification (NCBI taxonomy): domain Eukaryota; kingdom Viridiplantae; phylum Streptophyta; class Magnoliopsida; order Asparagales; family Amaryllidaceae; genus Agapanthus; species Agapanthus africanus. Next base: position 818,947,870 of record CM057338.1, on the reverse strand, counting down.
ATATGATATTCAATTATGAGGGGACTAATCCCCTTGATGTCCGCCATAGTCCAGCCAAAAACTTGCCGATTATTTTGTAAGACCATTAAAAGGGCTTTCTCTTGCTCGGGGGCTAGAGAGGCCGATATGATAACAGGAAGGGTCTCATTCTCACCTAAGTAAGCGTATTTAAGGTGAGACGGCAATAGCTTAAGTTCGAATTTCGGAGGCGAAATAATTGAAGGTAAAATTGGTGAAACTGTCTCGAACTCGAAGGATTCCAACAATAGTTCGAAGCGAGTGTAAGCAATCGAGTCGGATGGTTCAGCTAACTCATCCGAAAATTCAAAGGACTCAAACTCGGGTGGTGATTCTTCAAAATCGTCCGAAAAAGTGAAACACTCATAATCGTTATCGGGTGTGAAAGCTGTGTCAGATTCAAGGAGGAATGCACTAGTGGTGTCAAAACTGCTGTGATCGAATAGAAATTTTTCGAGCTCACAGTCCTCCTGCGTGATCTCTTGGATCGAGCAAACATCAAGTATATTAGCATTAGGCTCTGAGGGCTGATTCCCCAACTTAAAAATGTTGAGTTCAATTGTCATGTTTCCAAAAGATAGGTTCATTGAACCATTTCGACAATTGATCACCGCATTAGAAGTCGCAAGGAAAGGTCGACCAAGTATCACCGGAATTTGACTCCGGGGGTTAGCTATAGGTTGTGTGTCCATAACAATGAAATCAACGGGAAAAGCAAAGTCCCCTACTTTAATTAACACATCCTCTAACTCTCCCCTAGGATGGGTGATGGATCGGTCGGCCATTTGGAGAGTACAATGTGTGGGTTTCAGCTCTCCAACGCTTAATTGTTCATATACTAAATAGGGAAGCAAATTAACATTGGCATCAAGATCTAAAAGTGCGCGATTGATGTTCTTATCCCCAATTGTTATTGAAATTGTAGGACAGCCAGGGTCCTTACGTTTTTAGGGCAAAGGTTGTGTAAGAGCATCATTTACTGCGCTAGCCACGAAACTTTCTTAGATACCTACGATTTCCTATTCTTGGTGCATAAGTCCTTTAAGATTTTAGCGTAAGAAGGGACTTGTTGGATTGCATCCAAGAGAGGTATGTTAATACTAACCAGTTTGAATAACTCCATAATCTTCTCCATTTGTAGAGTAGGTTTATTGGATCTCAACCTGTTTGGAAATAGAATAATTTGAAAATTTGTTGAGTCCAATATTTGTGGAGTAGATTGCGGAGTTGGAACGGATCCCAGTGTTGGTGTTATCGTGGAGTGAGATATGGGTCCGTTCGAATTAGAAAAAGTAGAGCTTTGTGAAGAATGAAGAACAGGCTCTGAAGAAGATGAAGAAGATGATGATGAAGAAGAAGAAGCGGCGGCCGGGGTTTCATCATTATTGCCAACATTGTTGTGCAATACCTTTCCAGATCTTAATGTAGTCATGGCACTCACATTATGATTTTGTTGTTCATAAGCAACATATGTATTTTGTGTGTGACCGGGATTTGGCAGTGGTTGAGATAGAAGTTTCTCCTTCTCTCGCTCGCTTAACACAGCATTCAGTTGTGCAATTAGGGCTTCAATTGTTTTGATGCTCTGATCATGTGAAGCACTGTGTTGCACCAAACACTGAATGGACGATTGGATGCTGGCTGAAGATTGCGTAGATTGTTTTAAAAACGCATCCAGACTTCGTTCTAGCGAAGAAACCTTATCGTTATTGGGCTGAACAAAATTGTTTTGAGGATAAGAGTTGTTTGGTACAAAATTGTTCATTGGGTTTTGGTAAGGTTGGGGTTGGAAAGGTTGTTGATATTGAGTTTGTTAAGGGGCTTGTTGTTGTGGATGAGGCCTTTGAAAATTGTTATTGCCTTGGAATTGTTGCTGATTTTGATTCCAAGCAAAATTTGGGTGGCTCCTCCAACCAGGATTATAAGTTGAAGAGTATGGATCATTTCTTTGTCTTTGCTGAAAGGTAGCATTAGCTTGATCTTGTCCTTGAACAGGTGGGTTGTAAGGACACTCTTCGGTTAGATGGGACGGATCCGAATAACAAGCACAAATAGTGCGTGGGGGTAAAGCTGGGGCAGTAGAAGGCGATGAGAATTTGCTCTCAATTGCTTCTAGTTTTTTCGTGAGGACAGCCATTTCGGCCTTCATTGCAATCGACATATCAAGTTGATGTATGTCTATCCTAGACTGACCTGATGAAGTAGATGAAGTGGTCTTAGTGTTTTCCCACTGAAGTGTTTGTTCAGCAAGATCATCAAGAAATTGCCAAGCTTCCTCGCTTGATTTTGTAAGAAAGTGACCTTGACAAAAGGTTTCCAACAACTGCTTAGTTGCTGGGTTCAGTCCTTCGTATAAAGTTTGGCAAAGTTGCCAATTCTCGATACCGTGGTGAAGGCACTGAACAAGAAGGTCCTTAAATCTTTCGAAACACTTCCAAAAAGGTTCGGAAGGAAGCTGGGAAAATTGAATAATTTCATTGCGAATTCTTGCGGTCTTGTAGTGTGGGTAAAACTTTTTTAGAAAAGCCTTAATAAACTCTTCCCAATTTTTTTTGGAGTGTGATGCTGTGCTATATAACCATTTTTCAGTTAGGTCACATAAAGTGAATGGAATGACACGTAGCCTTATAGCATCATCAGAAAGTTGTGTGGTCTTCATCATTGCGCAAACTTTCTGGAATTTGTTAATAAAGATGTAGGAATCTTCGGATTCCAGCCTGTGAAATTTGGGTAACATATTGATGAAGTGGGGTTTAATTTCGAAGTTATCCCTATTAGCTGGTGGAAGTGAAAGACAAGTGGGAAGTGCGGTGCGGATGAGATAGAAAAGATCCTAGAGCGCGATTCGTTGGGGCGCTTCGACAGGAGGGTGTGGTGGGTTATTCACACCCAGTTAAGGTAGAATCAGTCCTGTAGGTAAGGGGTTGTTAGGATTGAATCCCGACATCTCCATAGAAGATGATGAATTTGAAGATGAAGGTAAAGAAGTGGAGGGAATTTCGACTTCGGAGTCGAACGCGTCATCAGTAGGCACTAACGAGACATGGACTAAACGGGTGCTACTGTCCCTAGTCCAACTGGACATACACTAACGAGGTGTAGTGTAGTCAAAAGGTGAAAACAGAATGTAGGGGTAAGAAAACGTGGGGTGCAATGGATTTCTAGCGACAAAATGGCAAGTTTTTGTAAAAATTTTGTTTTGTGGTTTTTTTAATTTTTATAAGGAGTTTTTGCAAAAGATTTTTATATGGAACTAGACACACTCTCAAGAAATCATAATATGCACAATCAAGCCTAGAGATAGAGTCTCCTAAATCAACTAGACTGCTCCTAACTGTTCCAAAAGGCAACTTATGAGATCCTCAAATCGCCTCTTCACCGCCAATTGTGGCCAGGTAAGCACAAGTAAAGAAAGGAGGGATCCACTCATGAATCACTGTGAGACGGGCATTTTAAAATTACCTTTCACACTTGTCTAGCCTAGGCACCACAAAGTCTGGTTTAGATAAACGACCGATGCCTACAACCTTTCCTTTGTCCTATTGAGCACGACAGTCCTTATTGGCTGAGTCTAATATTTTTTAATTAACTCAAAGGGTTGATGCAAATGCTTTTTGTGATTTTTTGGGTCCTAGAAAGGGTAATGAAATCCCCATCTAATCTGGATTGGTGTTATAGCCCCTTAAAAGTCCATTTTAAAAATGCAAAGCAGTAAACACACAAAAATCCAAAACACTTGCCAAATTTTTTTTTCTTTTATTTGCGGCGCAAAGAATCCTGCACAAGATTGATTATTGGAGAAGGGGGAGAAGTTTTGCGCAAAGAACCCTGCAGGAAAATTTTTCAAAGGATTTCAAAGGACAGAAGAGAGGAAAATAAATACTCACAGAAGGATTCAGAGGGCTGACGTCACCATAGTGCGGCGGGTCCGCGGTCAAAAGCAGGCAAGTGCGGCGGTTCCGCGGCGAGTCTGTTGGATTAGGCCTCCAAAATCTTTCTGTTATCTGCTGTGGTTCTCCTCTGTATGTTCATATCTGCTGTTTGCTGTTTTGTTCACTGGATTTTTCCAGATCTGAATCTGTTCATCTTTCCGATCCTGCATAATTCGTACGAAAACCTTTCAAAAAATAACAAGATGATAATTTTTTTTGTTTTTATATTTTTCTGTTTTATGATTTTTTTTAATTTTTAATTAACCCGAAATTACAAAAAGAAAATAACTACCGTTATCCCCGGCAACGGCGCCATTTGATTGACATGATATTTTGTGCGTATGCATTTTGAAATCAAAGAATTAACCGCAATCAAGACGGTGTCGCTTGGTAGCTAGCCGGTTGAGTACGGGTCGGTCCACAGAGAGAACGTGTTCTTTTCTTATTGTTCTAACGAGTCAATTCCTATTTGTGGTAGGTTTTGATTTTCTATAAAAACTGAGGTTGAATTTGATTAGGATTAAAACCTTGCTAGGGTTAGGATTAGGTTAATTTGGAAAGTTAATTCTACTCATCCCTTTCTTTGCCCTAATTAAGATCTTAGGTGTTAAGGTAATAATTAACAAAGGGGATTAGCGCGATCAGGAAGAAACTTCGTTTCTTCCTTTTGGCCCTTGTCCGTCCTTTCTTAATTCTTATCCCTAACCTCTATGGAAATCAACCACAACCGGTCTAACTAGGGAATCACCGCTATCTCGTGGGATAGGGTGCCGTAGTGAGCGGTGTGTGTTTCATTTGCATAGAGTCCTACTTTAAAATATTGAACGGGCAAGAAAGGAATGAGAGATTTCCATCTCTCAAACCGACCCAATCCTAACCCTAACAAGTGAGGAACTACTCACTCATTAGGGAATTAACAATGGAATTCATTTTTTATGATTTTCTTTTAATAGCCTAATTAACTTGCAGAAAATAACTACGGCAGCTAAAAATTGCAGAGAAATAAAATTGCAGATAAGAAATTCAAGATAAAAAAACTTACTTTATTGATGCACTCTTTGACGATTACAAGGAATTGAAAATTTCTAATCTAGAATTAAAAAGAGCCATGCTCAAAAAAGAGCTGTAGGCTTCCTATTTATAGATAATAGAAACCTTAGGGTTTACATCTGATCCACATCTAGAATTACAAAACTACCCTAAGAAAACTGGGTCAATGCACCGACTCCACCGACACGCACCGACAGGCGTAAAGCACGGCCGCAGATCCGCAGCCATAAGCCTTGTTTGGTCGCGGATCCGCAGCCATATAGTGGGCTTTCTGTCTCATTTTTCTAGGGTTGCTTCATGTTGTCATTTTCTTCTGGTTTCTTCACTTGGTTTCTCAGAATATCTTCTATTTTCTTCCAGATTTCCACAGTGCAGAATGTTGTGGACTTTTACCATTCGCTTCGTGTTGAAGTCTTTAATCTTATGCTGCCTTCGTACTTTGTGCAATCGAACTGTTCATTAATCTTCATTTGTTCTGTAGGCGGCATCTTGCAGATTCATCTATTTGTTGGTCGTAGTCTCACATTTGTAACGTCTTTTCACCATTTTCACTGTATTGTTCCGAGAACCTGTAACCTGCAACTATTTAACAGACATGGATCAAAAGCACCTATTTATTTGCACTACGATTAAGAATGGGGAATATAATAATGCAAAAAACTGATATGAACACTAAGGCATAGTGATTGGTAGCTGCTGAATATTCATCTGTAGCATAGATAGATGCGTTGGTTTGGGACAGTCGTACTACTATTTTGGCCTTCGTCAAGGGTATGTACGGGTGGGTTCAAATTAACCTGGAAAATGACGGGTAGAACTTGACTTGCGACTTATGATATGTTGGCCTTCGTCAAGGCCATAAGAGCTTGGGGCTCCACATCGGGAGTTTCTAAAGAAACTGAAACTTTCTAGTGTTGCATACCATTTGGAGTGTGATAATTTTGGTAGGATTCCTTCAAGATTATCACACAGTGATATTTGGATCTCGATCCAACTGTGAGTATCCGCTACTCATCGGGAGATTTTTCACTAAACAATCAATGCTATAAACCTAGTAGGTGTCTAGAACGGTGTTAGCGAGGCTACGTCTCCACGGAAAAGAGGTTATGTAATTAAGGAACTTCGCGAAAGCATTGGAAAACCTCCCTCGAAGTACCAACACCAGCCTGGCTAAAAGGTTAAGCAAGTATTGTACGGTGAGATTAATCCTGACCAATTCTTCTTTTATGGTTTGAGGAAGGATTCTAGATACAGTGGGAGCCATCCTGTTTATATAAATTAAAAACCAATCTAAACATGCAAGAGCATCATGCTGAGTATTTTCTTCTCTCTCTCCTAATTGCAGCGATCAGGTGACCAATATTAAGTTACAGCTAGATAATAAAATGACTGGGTTATACTATATTGACTGGCAAAAGTTTGTCCAGATGTCCATTACCTATGACAAGCTGGACCACCTCATTACTACTCAAGCCCCCGCCGTCCCAGGTCCAGATTCCACCGTCGCGGATAATGATATCCGTAAGACATCGAAAAAAGACAGTGTGAATGCCAAGTGCCTGTATTGGCCTCAGTAGATGGTGTAAACCAGAGGCGGTACGAGAAGATGGAATTAGTTTCCATCTTCCTCCATAACAAAGATTTATATGGAGAGCAATCTCGTATCACAAAGTATGAGACCTCGAAGGAATTGCTTCAAGCGAGGTTGGTTGTCGGGTCATCTATAGGGGACCACATCCCTACAATGATCAGATGTATTAAACAACTCACGGACCTGAGGACCACGTTGGAGAACGAGTCATATGCTGACTTGATTCTACAGTCCCTACCTTCTACTTACGTCCAGAGAAAGAAAATTATACTTCTAGTTGAGGGCACCCTGAAAGATACCAGAGAGATACCCGCTCTGCTTATTGGGGAATCTTCCTCTTCTGGATCCAAGACGAAATCTAAGGGTAAGAAGAAGAAGACCTTCATGAAGCCGATAGGCGGCGTTAGTAAGGTAGAGGGACAGGGAAGGGCAAAAGTTTCGGGGCTAACAGTAGGAAAGGAGGGATGTTCCTATTGTCACGGTAAAGAGCATTGGCTGAACGAATGCAGGGCTTGGAAAGCCAAAATCCAGGATCTGAAGCATGTTGTGGTTTCGGCTTCAGGTGTGTTTGTGATTGAAAACCGTCTGTCAATTAACTCTACTTCCTGGGTACTTGATACCGGACCAGGATTCATATCTGTAATTCATTACAAGTTTTGAGAAACCGTATACTTATCAAGGCAAGTGATATGACTCTCAGGGTTTCTAATGGAATGAGCGTGGACGCTGTATTCGTAGGGGAATATCACATAGGATTGACAAGTGGGCAGATATTGATTTTACGTAACTGTTTGTGTGTACCTAGTCTAGCTTATAATATCATATCTGTATCTTTACTTTCTAAGGAAGGATATGATTTTACATTTATAAGCGTTATGGGCCACATCCACCTTAATCAGAGTTTGATTGGGTAAGGTACACTAGGGGAAGGTATATACGTATTAAATCAAGCTCAAGTTTTCAACGTCCCGAACACACTTAAAACAAAGTCTCCACAATTAAATAAGGCTTTCTTATGGCATTGTAGACTGTGTCACATCAATGAAACACGGTTGACGAAGTTACATAGAGAGGTATATTTGGATCCGTTCGAATATCAGTCTTATGCAACTTGTCAATCTTGTCTCATAGGGAAGATAACAAAAACTCCATTCACTGGACACGGAGTGAGAGCGAGCTCGCTCTTGGGACTCATAGACGGCGACGTATGTGGTCTAATGTCTATACATGCACGAAGTTGTTATTCCTATTTCATTACTTTTATGGATGATTTCTCTAGATATGGACATGTCTTCTTGATGAAACATAAATCCGAGGCCTTTGAGAAATTCTGAGAATATAAGAATGAAATGGAAAAACAAACCGGCAAAAGTATCAAGACACTAAGATCTGATCGAGGTGGTGAATACTTAAGTGCCGAGTTCCTGGATTACCTAAAAGAGAACGGAATTCTCTTTCAGCTTACTCCTCCATACACACCAGAACACAACGGTGTATCGGAAAAGCAGAACAGAACCCTATTGGATATGGTACGTTCCATGATGAGTAACGCTGAGTTGTCGCGATCCTTCTAGGGTTATGCACTAGAATCAGCTGCATATCTTTTGAACAAGATTCTTACTAAGATTGTGCCTACCACACCATATTAGATATGGAGTGGGAAGAAACCCTATCTTCAGTATGTGAAGATATGAAGATATCCAGCTTTTGTAAAAAAGCAGCATGCGGACAAGCTCAAGGCACGCTCAGTACTTTGTAAGTTTGTGGGATACCCAAAGAACTCCAGGAGGTATCTTTTCTATTACGTAGAGGAACAAAAGGTTTTTGTTTCTCGTCATGCCCATTTTTTTGAAAAATCAATTTTTGGAAAAAGAAACCAGTGGGAGCTCAATAGAACTGGAAGAAATTCCAGAACCACAAGCTATTACTAAAAGTATGGTAGAACCAAAGGTTTCAAAAGAACTGGTCATCCCCGCACCACTCCGCAGAACTACTAGGCAGTCTCATTCGCTCGAGAGATACTACGGTTTTCTCATAGACGGGGATAGAGAGGATTGCATTATTGACAATAATGAGCCAACTAGCTTCCAACAAGCCATTCTGAGTGGTGACTCGGTAAAATGGCTGGATGCAATGCGGACCGAGATGGAGTCCATGTACACCAACAAAGTATGGACTTTGGACATTGCTCCAGAAGGGGTAAAACTCATAGGCTGCAAATGAATCTTCAGAAAGAAGATTGGTATAGATGGACAGGTTGAAACCTATAAGGCTAGACTTTTTGCATAAGGTTTTCGTCAAAGACCTAGTTTGAACTATGATAAAACCTTTTCTCCGTGGCTATGCCCAAATCCATTCGGATCCTTCTTGCCATTGCTGCCTTCCATAATTATGAGATTTTGCAGATGGACATAAAGACCGCTTTTCTGAATGGACATTTGGAAGAGCATGTCTATATGGATCATCCAAAGGGTTTCATTCAGAGTAGGAGTAGCGGAAAAGTGTGCAAATTGCTTAAATCCATTTATGGATTAAAGCAGGCATCACGGAGTTGGAACATCTGTTTTGATGAGACGGTCAAAGAATTCAACTTTATCAAAAATCCAGATGAACCATGCATTTATAGTAAGATTGTAGCGAGAACTGTGGCATTCCTCGTCTTGTACATGGATAACATTCTCTTGATAGGAAATGACATTCCTATACTACAATCAGTCAAAGGATTCTTGTCACAGAGGTTCTCCATGAAAGACCTGGGTGATGCCAACAACATTCTGGCGATCCAGATCTATCGTGATAGATCTAAGAGGATGTTGGGACTTTCACAGTCAAGATAAATCAACACCATACTGAAAAAATTAAGTATGGAAGATTCAAAGCGCGATAGTGTACCGGCATGTCACGGAATCACCCTCTCCAATGAGATGTCTCCTAAGACTGATTTGGAAAGGGCTTGCATCACATCTATACCCTACGCTTCTGCGGTAGGCTCTATAATGTATGCGATGTTGTGTACCAGACCAGATGTTGCTTACGCAATAAGCGTGGTAAGCCGGTATCAGTCAAACCCAGGGTAGAAGCACTGGGAAGCAGTAAAGAACATTCTCAAGTACCTGAGAAGGACTAAGGAGATATTCTTGGTATATGGCGGAAAGACCTCCAGATCGAGGCCTTTGCTGACTCCAGCTTCCAGAGTGACAAGGATGACTCCAAGTCCATATCGGGTTATGTCTTTACCCTCAATAGAAGGGCGGTCTTTTAGAAGAGCTCCAAGCAGGACACCGTTATAGACTCGACGATGGAAGCGGAGTATATCGCTGCTTATGACGCCACGAAAGAATCAGTTTGTATAAGGAAGTTCCTAACAGAACTTCAGGAGGTTCCGTCCATTGGAGATCTGATACCTCTGTATTGTGACAACAACGATGCTATAGCTTTAGCGAAGGAACCTAGGTCCCATAAAACGTCCAGAGGCAGTACCACCTGATCAGGGAGATCATTGATCGCCGGGAGATCGAGGTGAGGTGAGTAGATACGGAGAACAACACTGCAGATTCACTCACCAAGGCCGTTCCTCAGACACAGTTCGAGAAGCTATTCAAGATGATAGGTCTGCGATATGCCAATACATGGCCTTAGTGCAAGTGGGAGATTGTTAGTGTTATATTCCCTAGAGGCCATTATTGTATCATACTGGTTTGTATATTACATATTGGAAGCTTGGGATATACACGGATATAGTAACAGTCTTGCTCAAAATGGTAGTATGCTACCTGGTTTGTTTCTACCTCAATATGTGATTGTGTTTCTTTTAGCATATCGCTTATACATATTGATAGAGCCCTTAGGATCTTTGCATGATCACCAGCATTGAGATGGCATGTAGGGTTCCTAGGCACACAATAGAGGTCTCACAAGGCATTGAACATGCCAATTTAAAAATTTATGGGTGCCGAGAAACCCTAATACGGATCGTCGGCTAGATTTCTAGGCGAAACAATAAACTAGTTAACACTTTAACTAAAAGTTAGATGCTACAACCTTTGTAGATCCGGATATCCACTTCCTCAGCTCCACGTAGTCATCCTCTCGCTGTCCTTTTCGAATCCTAGACTCATTCGTCGGCTTCATCGGGAAAACGAGCGGAATAGGTCGTCGGCTTCGTGCCGAAGATGATCTACGTCGAGGTTGCACAAGTTCAAGATCCAACTTCACCAAGTTGTGAAACTTGTGAAGAAAACACCCAAAACAACTTGGCAAGAGGTAGAGGGTGAAGAAATAAGAGGTGGGTTCACTTTAGAATTGGATTTCACTCACTTTTGCTCAAGTTGCCATTGATGGCATCTAGTTTTCTCTCTTGAAGAAGAAGGAGAAGATGAAGCTAGAATATGATAAGTGTTGTTAATAATAGAAAAATAAATCCATACTTATCATATCTTAACCAAGGTTAAGTGTAGAGAAAAGACCATGGTAAATGAGAAGGGTTAGGGTTAAGCTAGAAGACAAAATGGTTTCTTTAGTCAAAGCTTCATGAAGCTTCAACAAGCTTCATGACAAAAAGAAACCATTATGTTTTCATTTATCCATTTAAATAAATAATGGATGGATAAATAAATGAGAGAATAAATCAAAACCCTAATTATCTTCTTAACCATGGTTTAATTCTTTACACTTAACCATGTGAGCAAGTATCATCAAACATGATACATATATGTGCACAAAAGTATATCACATATACAACTTGCACATCAAGTGAAAAAATCCGTATAAAGTGAACCAATACTAGTTAATGCAAAGTAATATATCAAATATATAATTATACATTAAATCATTAAATCAACATTTGATTCAAAGATCCGGTCATGTCGCACATAACCGACTAGTATTCAATGTATCGATTTATCGAATCAATGATTCGATAACTAGGTCATATCGAATATAACCAATCGAAACATTTATCACGAGAATGAAATGCGGTATCACATACACGCATTATTCTCGCTCCCGCACATATCTCATATGCGCTCCTATTTCATTTCGCTTGAGCCAGGAAACCTCTGTGCAGGACTCTAAAGACTCGTCAATACGCCGGTAGCAGATGATGATCATATCAAGCACCCACAAGCCGCAAGCGGTCTGCTAAACGTAACGGCCATCCGGGTATTGAGCGATCAGAAGATCGATGAGCTAGCCCGCTCATACTCCTGTGAATCCAACCAGTAACACTTACCGTACAGTCCGGTCTGTTCGTCTGATATGTCGCATATCAAGTCTAGGGGTGGTATACGTCAGACCCCAATAACCGATAAGTCGTGCTGATGTGAGGCTCATAACGGGTCGAGAAACTACTGGTAACACTTACCAGCAAATCTCTGATCAGCCCTGGCCAGGGACTTCCCTATTACGGCCAATCGAGCACAGCGCAACATCAACCCCCAATACCGGGAGAGACGAAACCCCTCCTATCGCTCATTGCCTCCATGTGACTCGGGACTGTACCCAAAGACCACCGTTTTGCACGCCCTCATGGACGTGGTAAGGTGGAGATCAAAGCACAGTGGGAATCACACAAGACTCTATGACGATCTCGGGTCTACAGACTAACCTGTATAAGTGTCACCTGAGAACTGCCATCTGACGTGAGGTATAATACCATCTGGGAGTTCTCGGCGAGTCCGTCCAGTGTACCCAGTCTCCACTGAGCACCCGTATACCATCTCTGATGTCAAACACCAATGGATGTGGGATCATCCATCGCCCATCTCATGGGTCGAGAAGCGTATACGCTAGTCTACTCTGGTATATCGATGCCCCGTCTCGATACACCCACGACTAGGGACCTTGAAGGATGTACTTATGGACTACCATGTCCCCACTAGTATGATCTGCATCATAGTCCAGGTAGTCAAGTACACATCCTAAGGGCTTTATCAACATGTAACTATAAGACAGTTTAAAGAGACAAGTGTACATGTTAAGATAAAGTGTAACCAGATAGCATACTATCATATCGAGCAAGAAAGTCATCTCCATATATGTCCAAGCATCCAATATAATATACATCATCTGTACAATACTGGCCTCTAGGGCATACATACAACTAACAATCTCCCACTTGCACTTGGGCCAGCTGCTGTAGTATCGCATACCGAGCATCCCGAAGAGTCTCTCAAACTGTATCTGGGGAATGGCCTTCGTGAGTGGATCCGCCGTGTTGTTCTTCGTGTCAACCCTCCTGACCTCGATCTCCCGGCGATCAACTATCTCCCGGATCAGGTGATACCGCCTCAGAATATGCCTGGATCGCTGATGGGACCTGGGTTCCTTGGCCAAAGCCACCGCTCCATTGTTATCGCAATACAAAGGTATTGGATGCTCAATGGATGGAACCACTCCAAGTTCAGTAATGAACTTCTTGATCCAGACAGCCTCTTTGGCAGCATCGTTGGCAGCGATGTATTCAGCCTCCATCGTCGAGTCTGCCACGGTTTCCTGCTTGGAACTCTTCCAGCTAACCGCCCCTCCGTAAAGGGTAAAGACAAAGCCCGACTGTGACTTAGAGTCGTCCTTATCACTCTGGAAGCTCGAATCGGTAAAGGACTCCACTTGGAGCTCTCCGTTACCATACACCAAGAACATATCTCTAGTCCTTCGTAAGTACTTGAGAATGCTCTTCACAGCTGTCCAGTGACTCTCTCCAGGATCAGCTTGATACCTGCTCACTACACTTGTGAGTATGCTACATCGGGTCTGGTACATAGCATCGCATACATGATAGAGCCTACTGCCGAAGCATAGGGTATCCCTTGCATGCGAGCTCTCTCCAAATCAGTCTTAAGAGACATCTCTTTGGAGTGAGTGACTCCAGAGATCGTGGGCAAGTTCCCACGCTTGGACTCTTCCATACTAAACCTCTTTAGTATGGTGTTAATGTACCTGGATTGGGACAATCCCAAAATCCTTTTGGATCTATCTCTATAAATCCTAATTCCCAATATGCAGGAGGCATCACCAAGATCTTTCATTGAGAATCTTTGTGATAAGAAGAGCTTGACCGATTGCAGCATAGGAATATCATTTCCTATCAAGAGTATGTCGTCCACGTATAATACGAGGAAGACAACCTTACTCTCTGCCACCTTCTTGTAGATACAAGGTTCATCTGGGTTTTTGACGAAATCAAACTCTTTGATAACGACGTCAAAGAAGATGTTCCAACTCCGCGATGCTTGCTTTAATCCATAAATAGATTTAAGCAGCTTGCACACATTCCCGCTGCTCCCACTGTCTACGAAGCCCTCTGGCTGAGTCATGTACACGCACTCTTCTAAATCACCATTTAGAAAGGCGGTCTTAACATCCATTTGCCAGATTTCATAATCATGATAAGCAGCGATGGCAAGCATGATCCGGATGGATTTAAGCATAGCCACTGGAGAAAAGGTCTCGTCATAGTCCACACCTGGCCTTTGACGAAAACCCTTTGCTACAAGTCTAGCTTTGAAAGTCTCCACTTTCCCATCTACACCAAGTTTCTTCTTGAAGATCCACTTGCTCCCAATGGGTTTTACCCCTTCAGGAGCAACGTCCAAAGTCCATACTTTGTTGGTGTACATGGATTCCATCTCGGACCGCATAGCATCCAGCCATTTCACTGAGTCCCCACTCGTGATGGCCTGCTCGAAGCTAGTTGGGTCATCATCCTCCATGATGCAATCCTCACTGCCACCATCAATGAGAAAACCATAGTATCTCTCAGGTGGACGAGAAACCCTACTAGATCGGCGGAGAGGCTGGGGTACGTCGGGCACCACTGAATCCTCTGGTTCTACTAAATCGTTAGTTGCAGTTTGTGGTGCTGGAACCTCTTCCAGCTCTACCTCTTTGCCATTAATTTCTTTTGCAAGAAATTCCCTTTCCAAAAAGGTGGCATGTTGAGCAACAAACATTCTTTGTTCCTCAGCTTGGTAGAAAAAATATCCTTGAGAATTCTTAGGATATCCCACAAACTTGCAAAGGACTGATCGTGCCTCGAGTTTGTCCGGATTTTGCTTTTTGACATAGGCCGGACAACCCCATATCTTAATACGTTTAAAATATGGTCTCTTCCCACTCCATATCTCATATGGTGTGGTAGGTACAGATTTAGACGGAACCAGATTCAATAGGTATATGGCTGTCTCAAGCGCATACCCCCAAAAGGAAATAGGTAACTCAGCATTACTCATCATTGAACGCACCATATCTAATAGGGTGCGATTCCTTCGTTCCGATACACCGTTGTGCTGTGGTGTATAAGGAGGAGTAAGCTGAGAGAGAATCCCATTCTCTTTTAGATAATCTAGGAATTCACTGCTTAAGTATTCACCTCCTCGATCAGATCGAAGAACCTTAATACTTTTGCCCGTTTGGTTCTCTACCTCGTGCTTATATTCTTTGAATTTCTCAAAAGGTTCAGACTTGTGTTTCAACAGGAACACATGCCCGTATCTAGAGAGATCGTTAGTGAATGTAATGAAGTAGGAAGAACTATTTCTGGCGTGTGTAGACATTGGACCGCATACATCACTATGCACCAGTCCCAAGAGTTCAGTAACTCTTTCTTCGTGTCCCGTAAACGGAGTTTTGGTCATTTTTCCTTTGAGACATGAATGGCAAGTGTCATAAGATGATAATTCGAATGAATTCAAATATCCATTCTTATGCAACTTAGCTAGTCGTGTCTCATTGATATGGCCAAGTCTACAGTGCCACAAGAAGGATTCGTTCATTTCTGAGCTTTTCCTTTTGTGTGTGTTTTGTATATTGAAGACTGTATTTTGATTGAGAATGAATATGCCATTATGTAGCGAGCCTGATGCAATCAACCTTTGATCCAGGAATATATTCATAACATTATCCTTTACTACAAAATTATATCCTTCTTTACTTAATAAAGAAACTGATATAATGTTGCACATCATGTTCGGTATATAATAGCACTCATTCAGGACTAGTGTATTACCATTTGGTAATACCAGGTGATATATGCCAACTGCTTTGGCTGCAACATTTTCCCCATTCCCTACTTGAACGGAATGATCACCTTTTCCCAGTTCTCTACCTTTCCGTAGCCCATGTAACTGCTTACATATGTGGGATCCTGATCCGGTATCTAATACCCAGGACGTAGGGTGAACTGAGAAACAGTTCTCAATAACAAACACACCCGAAGAAGGTGCATCAACATGCACGTTCTCCTTTTGGGCGGCGTGAGAATCTAGATATTCTCCTGTTTCCTGTTCAGTCTTATAACATTTATAAGATAGAACGGGTCCAACTTTCCCCTGCACAGTATAACATGCGGGTTCGGTCAATACATCCATATTATTATCTTGATTAAGGCATGAAATGGTCGCTACCTGGAGAGAGAGAGAAGAAAACACTTTAGCGTATGCTCGTGCAAGATCAGATTGGTTATTATCTTATCTAATCAGGATGGCTCCAACTGCTTTTTATCAAATCTTCCTTCAAACCTTAAAAGGAAAGACTAGCCGGGATTAATTACACACTACAAGTTCGCCAATCTTTCAGCCAGGCCAGTGTCGGTACTTTGAGGGAGGTCCCCCGTGCTTTCGCACGAACCTAATTAATGTAAACCTCGTTTTCCCAGAGGCGTAACCTCGTTAACACCTTTCTAGACACCTACTTGATCGGCTAATTGTAATGTGTAAAACTCTCCCAGGAGTAACTCTTACTCGCAGTGGGTATCGGGATCCAACTATCTCATAGAAGGTATGCAATCTCATTGCAAATTTCAACACTTGAAATTCCCGATAATGCTTTTGCCCCTAGCGATCTATGACCTTGACTAAGTCAACAAACCATAAATCGCAAGTCAAGTTCAACCCGTACATTTCCCGATTGAATTAAACCCACCCGTACGACCCTTGACTAAGTCAACAAGGCCGTGCGAATGCTCTAATCCAATCACATCTCATGTTGTTACAGATAAACATAATTTAGCTACCATACACTATGCCTTGACTAAGTCAACAAACATAGCACGAATACTAAATAATATCTATCTGAAATGACGGAGGGCTACGCGGGTTCTTTCAGAAAAAACCATGAGCGTAATGAACTTGATATCGTTGTAGAATCGAATGAAGTTTTGAAATGGAGTGATTTTGAGGCTTTTCTAGTTTTGCTAAAGGGGTCACTCCCTGTGAAGGGATCGTCGGCCCTTTCCTCGTCGAATGAGGTGCGGGATATATCATATATATCACTGTGCAAACCAAAAACTCTTAAAAGCAATCAAAGCCAAACCGAATGTGTAGCATCTGCCAGTTACTGCTAAAGGAGTCACTCCCGGTGAAGGGATTTCGGTCCTTTCCTCATCGAATAAGGTGCAGGGTATATCATATATACCGCTATGCAAAGCAAGAACTGTAGCTACCTGTTTTTTTTAAAATTTGATTCTACAACATCTTAGGTTTCTTTTCTTTCATTAATCACATTAATGAAGTCCTATCATTTAAGTACCTAAACATCACAGATAAATACGACGTACACTTATGCCATCCGCATTCGCCTCGATGTCCCCTCGTGCACCGTTAGGTTAGGTAACTAACGACAGAGCAGGGCAGGGCTAGTGCGGGTGCAAAACATAAGTAACGTCTATATAATATATCATATATACTATATAAAGTATCTATCACAGAACATCACATGATCACATCACAGATATCGCAGCAGAAGAAACATATGAAATATTGGATATACTAGGACGTCCGTGTTTTCAATACGAGCCAGTATAAAACACGGATTCCACGGTCGTGATGAATTGCCAATCCCACACCCCTAGACCCCTACGAGAGCGGCAAGCAACCCTGCCAATTCTAGGGTTAGGAGACCCGGACTCGACTCCTCGAGTTGGTCTCCCACTGGACCCCAGAACCCGGTTACTTGTGCTCCCCTCCTTGGGTCTATCCTAATGCGGAAAAGTAAATAATATACAAAAGGTGACAACTTCCGCTACCTGGAAGTGTCCCAATAAAAGAATATTACATACAAGTTTTTACATGAATGAAAATGAAAAACACTCATCTCACATAAAAAACCCCGGCTATTCAAACACGACAATCCAATATGACATAACCAGCAACACATAACATCACATGTCATCAACGTAAGTAAATATGCGCATCCCAATTGTCGTTGACATATAGCAACGAAACCGGCGATATCACATATTACACTTACGGTCACAGAAAAGAAAGTGTAAAACTACAACAATTGGAATCCGCAACTTCTTTAGACATCGCATGCCTAATCAAATGAAATACTTAGACATCACATGCCTAACTGTTATAAACCCCGCATTTTAGTCTCATTATCGAAAACTCTTTTCAATATCAAGTGAAACTAAACTGCTAGATTTATAACATTCATTCAGTTATCTTATAACTGTTTGTGAATTCCAATTATTGTATCACATTCCAGATAAACAGAAAATGTTAAACTTTCCGATCGAACAGTCGAATACCCAAGTTTTCCCGATACAGCTCAACACATGAAATAAGTCTAACAACATTCAGTTCGTGCCTCAGTACCAACGGTCCAGCCGTAGAAGGGTCAAGCCAACGCCTCACATGTGGCACGCCGTACTGCCCCAAACCCGAAGGTTCAAAGGGCAGTTCAAGACGGTCACATAATCGAGTTAAGGTTTGTTGTCTTCTAGAGGGTCCATCGCGTTACTTGCACTACTTAGAACGTCGTTAAACTACGGAAAAATCCAACACTTGGAAATTTCCCGACAGGGGAAAAATTGGGTATTTATATCCGGTCGAACTTTTTAACATATTCTAAAATTTATCTGGAAAGCTACATAGACAAAATTTGATACCCCGATCGAAACACCGAATCCCCAAAACAACCCCAGAAAATTCAACTCTTGAATAAATATTAAAAATTCCCATAAAATCCAGCATCAGAAATTAGGAATTACTGTGCAAGAGTTACTGTGAGAATCGACCGTACGGCCGCGGAACCGCCGCATGAGACATGCTCATGCCGCGGAACCGCGGCGGTTTAGATGAATTAGGATCTCGTATTGCACCAGAACTCTTAGATCTTCCTGCTGAATTTTTTAGCAATTTTTAATCTGGAAAAAACCCAGTTTTTAGAAAAAGTCCAGAGAGCATGGTTTGTGTTAGGGTTTTGGTTCGTTCGGGTTTCAAACTACGTCTAGACTTCGCCTAAGGCTCTAGCTAGGCTCTGATACCACTGTAGGGTTCCTAGGCACACAATAGAGGTCTCACAAGGCATTGAACATGCCAATTTAAAAATTTATGGGTGCCGAGAAACCCTAATACGGATCGTCGGCTAGATTTCTAGGCGAAACAATAAACTAGTTAACACTTTAACTAAAAGTTAGATGCTACAACCTTTGTAGATCCGGATATCCACTTCCTCAGCTCCACGTAGTCGTCCTCTCGCTGTCCTTTTCGAATCCTAGACTCATTCGTCGGCTTCATCGGGAAAACGAGCGGAATAGGTCGTCGGCTTCGTGCCGAAGATGATCTACGTCGAGGTTGCACAAGTTCAAGCTCCAACTTCACCAAGTTGTGAAACTTGTGAAGAAAACACCCAAAACAACTTGGCAAGAGGTAGAGGGTGAAGAAATAGGAGGTGGGTTCACTTTAGAATTGGATTTCACTCACTTTTGCTCAAGTTGCCATTGATGGCATCTAGTTTTCTCTCTTGAAGAAGAAGGAGAAGATGAAGCTAGAATATGATAAGTGTTGTTAATAATAGAAAAATAAATCCATACTTATCATATCTTAACCAAGGTTAAGTGTAGAGAAAAGACCATGGTAAATGAGAAGGGTTAGGGTTAAGCTAGAAGACAAAATGGTTTCTTTAGTCAAAGCTTCATGAAGCTTCAACAAGCTTCATGACAAAAAGAAACCATTATGTTTTCATTTATCCATTTAAATAAATAATGGATGGATAAATAAATGAGAGAATAAATCAAAACCCTAATTATCTTCTTAACCATGGTTTAATTCTTTACACTTAACCATGTGATCAAGTATCATCAAACATGATACATATATGTGCACAAAAGTATATCACATATACAACTTGCACATCAAGTGAGAAAATCCGTATAAAGTGAACCAATACTAGTTAATGCAAAGTAATATATCAAATATATAATTATACATTAAATCATTAAATCAACATTTGATTCAATGATCCGGTCATGTTGCACATAACCGACTAGTATTCAATGTATCGATTTATCGAATCAATGATTCGATAACTAGGTCATATCGAATATAACCAATCGAAACATTTATCGCGAGAATGAAATGCGGTATCACATACACGCATTATTCTCGCTCCCGCACATATCTCATATGCGCTCCTATTTCGTTTCGCTTGAGCCAGGAAACCTCTGTGTAGGACTCTAAAGACTCGTCAATACGCCGTTAGCAGATGATGATCATATCAAGCACCCACAAGCCGCAAGCGGTCTGCTAAACGTAACGGCCATCCGGGTATTGAGCGATCAGAAGATCGACGAGCTAGCCCGCTCATACTCCTGTGAATCCAACCAGTAACACTTACCGTACAGTCCGGTCTGTTCGTCTGATATGTCGCATATCAAGTCTAGGGGTGGTATACGTCAGACCCCAATAACCGATAAGTCGTGCCGATGTGAGGCTCATAACGGGTCGAGAAACTACTGGTAACACTTACCAGCAAATCTCTGATCAGCCCTGGCCAGGGACTTCCCTGTTACGGCCAATCGAGCACAGCGCAACATCAACCCCCAATACCGGGAGAGACGAAACCCCTCCTATCGCTCATTGCCTCCATGTGACTCGGGACTGTACCCAAAGACCACCGTTTTGCACGCCCTCATGGACGTGGTAAGGTGGAGATCAAAGCACAGTGGGAATCACACAAGACTCTATGACGATCTCGGGTCTACAGACTAACCTGTACAAGTGTCACCTGAGAACTGCCATCTGACGTGAGGTATAATACCATCTGGGAGTTCTCGGCGAGTCCGTCCAGTGTACCCAGTCTCCACTGAGCACCCGTATACCATCTCTGATGTCAAACACCAATGGATGTGGGATCATCCATCGCCCATCTCATGGGTCGAGAAGCGTATACGCTAGTCTACTCTGGTATATCGATGCCCCGTCTCGATACACCCACGACTAGGGACCTTGAAGAATGTACTTATGGACTACCATGTCCCCACTAGTATGATCTGCATCATAGTCCAGGTAGTCAAGTACACATCCTAAGGGCTTTATCAACATGTAACTATAAGACAGTTTAAAGAGACAAGTGTACATGTTAAGATAAAGTGTAACCAGATAGCATACTATCATATCGAGCAAGAAAGTCATCTCTATATATGTCCAA
Source organism: Agapanthus africanus (assembly GCA_030015575.1). Classification (NCBI taxonomy): domain Eukaryota; kingdom Viridiplantae; phylum Streptophyta; class Magnoliopsida; order Asparagales; family Amaryllidaceae; genus Agapanthus; species Agapanthus africanus. The sequence goes on along the minus strand of CM057338.1, from coordinate 818,926,849 downwards.
GCATCCAATATAATATACATCATCTGTACAATACTGGCCTCTAGGGCATACATACAACTAACATGGCAGTCACACTAATAGGGGCTGGGTAGTCTATAAGCACATCCTATACAGGTCCCAAGTTATAGGATTATCGAGATGGGACATCGATAATCCAGAATAGACTAGTGTATACGCTTCTCATCCCAGCAGAGGAGATGGTCTGTCTCACAGCCATTAGTACGTCATACTGGAGATAGTATGCAGGTGTGATCAGTCAAAAATATTGCATTATTAATACATCAATTTTCCTACTCTTTCTAATCATCTAAGGGTGTTTGTTGTAAATATAACACGGATTACAAATTCATCTGGAAAATACCGATTACCACGTGTTATAGTTATAATCGAGGCTCTAGAGGGAAATTGTGTGTTTATTACTTCAAGCATGATATTGTATATCTCAACACATTTTATCGAGATTGTGTGCAGAAAATTCTTCAGGTCAAAGAACCGGAATCACAAAAGTGCTGATAAATTACAGCAAGTCAAAGAATTCAAATCTGGCAAAAATTCAGAAGGGATAAAAAGATTCCAGACATCAGAAGAAAACCCTAAGACCAACACCAAACACCCCAGAAGAAATGAGCCAATGAACTCATCAATTGGCCGCGGAACCGCGGCCGAGTTGGCCGAGTTGCCGCAATTCCGCGGCAGGGTTAAAGAATCATATGACGTCGGCTCTTCAAAAGCTTCGTCTCAACAACCTTGCTTCCTCAAGACGCTAAATTACCACGTGGCTTCTTCTGGAAGGCTCTGCATAACAACCTTCTTCTACAAGGTTTCTTGTAACAACCTCATTTTAGAAGGATCTCTCTAACAACCTAGTTTTGGAGGAAAGATTCATTTGAATTTTATAAAAGGGGATCTAGATCTAAGGTCAAGGGTTGTTCATTAATTGGTTCAATAATTCAAAAAGTTTTTACACAATTCAAATTCAGGTTGAGTGACACAACTTGAGATCCAATCCAAATCCAATCAAATCAAGATCTATTGAGAAGCAAATCAAGCGAGCAATCAACGATCCTTCATCGCAACGTCGGTCGTCATTAAGAGCAAGAGATCTGCGACGATCCATGACTCACGGCGATCGAGCCTCGCAAAGATCGACGACAAATTCACCTCTTCAAAGGAGCGATCGAGAGTTTAATCTTGTACCTCGAATTGAGAAGTTGTGTAAATTTGAAGAAGATTTAATGAAGGTGATAAATTGTTAATTCTCATTTTCATTACATTCTTGCATTATGAAATATCTCATTTGTGATTCTTTAATTTTCATGATGTGTGAGTGAAATCTCCGCTTGTAAAGGAATCGAGAGAATCGGTAGATCTAATGATGATGAAATTCTAAACTAGTCTTAAGTCTTATGAGTTTTGTGAACTTTAGCAAAAGGAATCATTAATGACCTAATTTGGATCGAGATCATGTTCTTAATTATTTCGTTACAAATTAGGGATCAAAAGATTGATAATTCTCTTTGCTAGAGGTTAGATCCGAATGATGATCAATGAAAAGACAAGGGATAGTGAAGAAGAAACCCTAGTTTCTTCAATAGATCCCTAATCTTCATTGATTGCCATCAATCTAGCTATAATTCATCAATAGATAAGATTCGTAATCATTAGTATTCATCATTGCTAACCAATTTGATCGATTCCTACAAGCTATTCTACATAATCTTGATAATTCAAATTGATATTGGACATTTTATTAATTTCTAATTCTTGAATGTATTCTTGATTTTCTTGAAATGACAACTCAATTAACCCTCGAATTACTTTCTTAAATTTTCTTTTATATTTTCATTTCAACTCATCTAAAGCAAGATCGAACAAAATCCTCGCATCTCAGTGGACAATCCGTGCTTATTAACGATCACTACAAGCGACACCATTAATTGATTGCGGTATAAATTTCTTTGGTTGTGAAACATTTTACTTAACTCGTCAAGAAAAGATCAATCAAGGTGCTCATTGGGTTATGAGTACACTGGACAGGACTCGTAGGGAACTGCTGGTGGGTATTATACCTATCGTCGGGTGGCAGTTCCCAGGTGACATGAGTACAGCTTAGTCCATCGACTTGACACTGCTATTTCGCCTCGAGTGTGTTCTCACTGTTCTTAGATTACTACCCTACCACGGCTCAAAGGATACGTGCAAACAGGTAGTAGTTGGTTGCAGTCCCAAAACACTTAGAGGCAGTGGTGGTTAGATAGGATTCGTCTCTCCCGGTATCGGGGGTTGATATCGCACTGTGTTCGGAAAGCCATTACACAAAGTCTTTGGCCAAGGCATGCGAGATTTATTGGTAAGTACTCCAGCAGTTTCTCAGGGTGTTTTGGGATACACTTCGACATGACTTATTGCGCTATTAGGGGTCTGACGATTACTTCCCCTTAGGCCCGATATGCGATACTCTTAGACGAATAGACCATACTGTACGGAGATTGTCACAGATAGGCTTAGTAGGAGTTCGGATGAGTTTGCTCATCGGCCTTTTTATCGACAGATACCTGGGTAGCCGTTACGTGCAGCTAGTACCGCTGACGTACTTATGGTTAAACGCACTGCCAGCGTAGTGTCGAGTCTTTAGAGTCCCAAACTGAGCGTTTCCCTGCATTGGGCAAAAAATGTAGAGGCCGTATGGTTTTACGGCAGGACTTCGATCATATACATGTACTTATGCACGTATAATGTTCGGAAGGATAATACTAATGGGTTTTGGTTTAAGACGGATCCTAATATTATATTGATGGATTATTTTCATCTCTTTGTATTCGTATTTTTCGGAATACGGATACGGGTATGTATATACGTGTTGGAGATAGTGCCCTCAGAGTCAATTATTGGATCACAGGCACGTGATTGCAATGATTGAGGGAGGACCTATCCCGGTAGAACAGTCTTACTCGAGATGATAGTATGCTATCAGGTTTACCTTTATCATCGTGTACTGCTTTAGGTGACATGACATGTCACTATTGCACGTTGATAGAGCCCCTAGGATTCTTGCTTGACCACCAGCAGTATGAGGGCGATCATATAAGTGGGAGCTGGGGGTCTACAAACGTATCCTTAAAAGGTCCCTAGTCATGGGAGTTTCGAGACCGGGCATCGATACTCCATTAGTAGACTAGTGTATACAGTCGAGACCCCGACGAGGGGCGGTGGCCGGTCTCACAAGCCACTGGTGTCAGTTGGATCACCTAAGATGTATACAGGTGCTCATTGGGTTATGAGTACACTGGACAGGACTCGCCGGGAACATGCTAGTTGGTCTTATACCTGACGTCAGATAGCAGTTCCCAGGTGACATGTGTACAGGTTAGTTCATCGACCTGGGGATCGTCATTTGTCTCGTGTGAGTTCCCACTGTGCTTTGATTACTACCCTACCACGGCTCAAAGGAGTCGTGCAAACAGGTTTTAGTTGGGTACAGTCCCGAGCCACATGGAGGCAGTGAGCGGATCTTCGGGGGTTTCGTCTCTCCCGGTATTGGGGGTGAGGTCGCGCTGTGTCTAGGAGAGCCATTACACGAAGTCCTTGGCCAAGGCAGGAGATTTACTGGTAGGTATTCCAGTAGTATCTCAGGGTGTTCTGGGCTACACTCCGACACGACTTGTACCGCTTTTGGGGGTCTGACTTTTACCAACCCCCTAGGCCCGCCATGCGATGCTCATAGACGAACGGACCGGACTGTACGGATATTGTCACTGACAGGCTCAGTAGGGTGTCAGGATGAGTTCGCTCATCGACGTCCCTTTTAGTCAATAGCTGGTGGCCCGTTACGTATTGGCTTATACCTCTGACGTGCTAGTGGTTAAATCCACAGCCATAGTATTGACGAGTCTTTAGAGTCTACCACACTTTCAGTTACTCAGTTTTCGGGCGAAACGCTGTAGAGGCCGTATGGAGATATGGCAGGGTCCGATCAGATACGTGCGGTATTGCACGGATCAGGATCGGACGGTTTGTACTAGTAGCCGTATAGGTATATGGCAGGGTTCGATCAGATACGTGCGGTATTGCACGGATCAGGATCGAACGGATTTTACTAGCCGGCTTTGGTTTAAGCCGGTCCTAATTTAGTACAGTGTAGATTTTGTCTTTTTGCATTTGTATCCGGACGGAATACAGATGCGGGTGTGTATGCACAGTATCGGGGTTTTCCTGTAATTTATTACGGGACCAGTTTTCTGGAGTTGCCAGTTTGCATTCCGTTCCGGCCGGTTTTCCTTTGTTCTTTCCCGGCCGGACTTTTTCGATGGAGGGGGTTATTTGCAATTGTGCAAATAATCTTTGTGGAGGGGGTTTCTTGCAAAACCATTGATTATGATGGCTTTCTTTTCTTTGCACCATGACTTGCTTTGACTTATGACATGAATGGGTATGGTTTGATAAAGGTATAAGCATGGTTCATGTTTGTATATGGTCACCTTTGCTTCACTCCTACACTCACCTCCCTTCTTACTTCATATTGTTATTCCCTCCACCATTTTCCACCAAGTAATGGCCGGCCACAATTTGAAGAGGAGAGAAAATGATAGGCTTCATTTTGGTGTGGAGAAAATTAATCATTCATATCATTTTCATTGCCACAAAAATCCCCAAGTTCATATCATCTTGATTCCTCCATCAAGGCAACCAACCCCAAAGTGAGACAAAGCGTATTCTACACTACTTCCTACAGCAAATCTTGGACGCGTCGATTCGCCAGCTTCGCGCCCGAGTTGCCTCGGTATTGAGGTGGGAGCCCGTAAAAGCTACAGGCGATGTGGTGCCCTTTCCGACGAGGAGGAGACGGACGGAGATCCCGCGAGGAGATCGGAGTGGAGATGAAGACCGGAGGACTTGGATCATCGGTATACATCTCTAACCCGTATTCTAGTTAGCTTAGACTTGTTAATGGTTACGATCCGGAGTTTAGTGCGCGGTGGTGCCGGTTTGCAAAGTCCGCAAAATTTAAGTTTATCACCGCTTCCGCATTCCGGCGTCGGATTGACGGCCGGGGCGCCGCCGTGCACTTACAGTGGTATCAGAGCCTCGCCATTAACTTAGTCTAGCTTTGTGTAATGTGTTTGCATTTCCGATCGACCAAAATTTCCAAAAACCGTATTTTTTGTTCACATCAGTTTCTGTTGAAATATTTTGGTCTCGAAAAATTTTTCAGGTTGTAAAATATTGATGTACTGGAAAATATAAGAGCTCTGTAAAAATTCGATGAAGTGACTCCACAGTTGGAGCGCGGAACCGCCGCGAAAACCCCATTTGTGCGGCCCTTCCGCCGCGCACTATTCACATCACTTCACCAATTTTTTACAGAGGCCTTCTGGGCTTAAAATATGGGCTTTGGAATATTAAAGTTGGGCAAATTGTTTCTGTGAGTGCTACAGTTTTCTTTGGGGCCCACTTGTTAATTGTTTGATCAATCGGAAATTTTTTAAACACATTTTTCACAGTATTTACATTATATCTGCGACCGTGAATGTCACTCGATCGGTAAATCCGGTCTAACTGCTATAGCCCGGTTAGACGGATTTGCGAACGTGACTTTCACGTTGATGTTCTATGTATTTGCTGTGATGTTGCGGATCGGTCGTGGGGGATAGCCTGGATGCAATGCTAGTACAGTGTTGTTGTATTATGTACATTTGTTATTGCGGGGCGAGCGTCCGACATGTGGACTGCCGTCACTGCCTGATTGTATTATTCTTTTGGGGCACGACCTGGTTGCGGTCGATGTACCCGGTGTATGTATATTTTACTTTCTGTACTAGGGTTACCCCGCGGAGGGGTGCACGGATAGCCGGGTTCTGGAGGGCAACGGGCCCGCATCTCAGGGCATTGAGACGGAGGGGCTTCAGTCTGGAATTGGCGGGCTATTCGCCGCACTCGTAGGGGGTACAGGTTGACCCAGGAGGGGTGCCCAAGTTACCGGATTCCGTGAAGTGCTGGGTGGTCCATTCACGGTGCTGAAGGGGGCTGCCTCGCTTCAGGTTTTGGCGGGTGACTTGCCGCGCCCGTAGGGGTCTAGGATTCTCATTGCACAGGCTATCCACACGACCAGGGGAACGTCGGGTTTCAGTAGTGGCTCTGTGAAACCCGGGGATCCCAGATATCTGTATTGTTTCTGTTATGCTGTTCATTCTCTGTGATGTTGCATTTCTTTCACGCCTTGAGCGAAATATAATATATTGGTATATATATTAGTAGATGTTGTATATGTTTTGCATCCGCGCTAGTCCAGTCCCCGCTCTGTCGTTAGTAAGCTAACCTAACGGGTAATGACGGGACCCAGTGGCGAATGCGGATGGCATATACGTACATCAGTATATTTTCGTTCTTTGTGGTGTGATCAATTGATGGGACTGCATTGATTCGGATCAATGCAAGTTAAACAAACCTAATCTGATGTTGTTGGAACACTTTTTCAAAAAGCTGTTATTGCAAGGACGTTCACTTTTGTTTTGCATCGCGGTATTCATTTAGAATATCCTGCTCCTCAGTCGACGAGGCAAGGGCCGAGATCCCTTCACCGGGAGTGACCCCTTGGACAATAAGTTTGCGTCAGGGCATTAACTTCACTATAGCCGATTACTTTTGCTTTGCACCGTGGTATTCAGTTGGAATATCCTGCACCTCATTCTACGGGGAAAGAGCCGAGATCCCTTCACCGGGAGTGACCTCTTTAGCAACGGTTTTCGTCACTATATTTTCAAAAAGCTATCCGTTCCTTCGACGATATCAAGTTCATTACGTTAAAGGTTTTCGCCAGAAACCATTCGTAGCCCTCCGTCATTTCAGTTAAATATTCGGTAGTATTCAAGCTATGTATTTTGACCTTACGCCAAGGCATAGTGATTGGTAGCTGCCGGGTATTTATCTGTTGCATAGATAGATGCGTTGGTTTGGGACAGTCGTACTACTATTTTGGCCTACGTCAAGGGTATGTACGGGTGGGTTCAGATTAACCTGGATAATGACGGGCAGAACTTGACATGTGACTTATGATATTTTGACCTCACGCCAAGGTCATAAGAGCATGGGGCAGAAATTACATCGGGAGTTTCAAAAGTACTGAAACTTGCCAGATATGCGCATACCATCTGGAGTGTGATACCGTGAGCGGATTCCGTCACGTTATCATGCGATGAGAGTTGGATCCCGATTCCCACTGATGAGTTAGTTTACTCCTCGGGTGACCCCGACTAATTCTTCTTTCAGGTTTGGAGGAGAATTTGAGGTACAGTGGGAGGTTTCCAGATTAGATAAATTGGTAACCATTCTGATCTAGGTTAGAGTGCACGCTGAGTGTTTCTTTTCTCTCTCTCTTTGGCAGCGACCATTGACCCGACCCTAAGACTTTGACTCAGTGACCAAGTTGACCGAAGCTTCTTAACACAGGCTTTTGGATTGTCAGAATTGCAGACCTCATTGCCACTCCTACTTTTACCCTTTTCTCCAGGACACCCCGTATTACTGCGAACGTCCACTTCCATTGGACAAAACCATCGTATGGTTAGATACGAACTCGAAGGAATTCGAGGATGGTTTCTGGTTCTGGAGAAAACGGATAGGATTATTCAGTTGTCTTTTCCTTTTACCCTCTCTCAGGTTACGAGTACTCCTTGGTTTAGGGGTAGTACACCTATTACGCAAATTGGATTGTCTTCTTCCAAACCTTAGGCTGGTGCCGACCGGTAGGGAATGAAGAAAACCAATTAGCATAACGATGGTGTGCAGAAGGTATTAAGTTCAGACAAAGCAAGGGATTAGTAAGAGGGCAAAGTAAATTGCAACAGATATTCACGACCAAACCAAATATTTCGTTACCACTCCCACATCACCTTTGTATTTCTCCAGGACACTCCGTATCACTACGAAGATCCACAGTTTATTTGGATACTCCATCGTATGGTTATATACGAACTCGAATGGAACTTGTTCCAGTTCGGGGATGGATTCTGGTCCAGGAGAAATAGGAATAAAGTACATTCAGGTGTCTTTTATCTTCACCTTCTCTCGCGTTGCGAGTGCTCCTAGGATTAGGACAGTACACCCTTTATGCTTATTGGATAGTCTTCTTCCAAACCATAGGCTGGTGCCGAACGGTAGGGAAGGAAGAAAACCAATTGGCCTAAAGGGGTGTGCGGAAGGTAATGACTAAAGACATATGAAGGGATTTGGAGAGGTGGCAAAGAACTATACGGTTACAGTCGTGAATCTGGAAGAGGCATTACTAGGAATACCAGAATACCCCATCGGAACATTTCAATGTTTCAGTTTCACTGTGTAATGTTAAAGGAAAACTGATTTCCCGATTAGATACTTACTCCAGGGTATGTATTTACCAGGTACGATTCTCACATCTGTATGGTTTTACAGATGATGGGTGGGAGTAAGTTATTGGGAATTGGGTGATCATCCTCATTATATCGGGATTCGTTGTAATCGGTGATATTTGAGGAAATCACCTGGGCTGTTTGCCGGTCGGCAAATATTTGGTTTTGAATATCCACTGTTATGCACCAATTTCAAATTGATATATCTGTACGTCTATTTTTATAGAGTGAGATATACCTTTCTGAAATTATGTCTACCACATTTACCTACATCAGTGGATGGTTAGGTAAGGAGCATTAAACAGCGGTGTAATTCTTCTTAACCATAAGTACAGTTTTCAACCTACGGCACATAGTGAATGAGTTATCAGACTCAAGGGACTTATACAGAGTATTGTATGTTGTCCAGGGTCCATCAGGACAGAGGGGTTGGTCCTCGTACTACATTCAGTTTACTTATGACTTCTCTAGTTTTTAGACAGGTGTTTCGTGGAAACACAGGGTCCGAATTTGGAGAAGTTATTGGTATTTGAATAGAGTGGAGAACCAGGTGTCGCAAGTATCGGGATTCTTCAAAGAGATCGAAGATGTAGATACTTGTGTATGGTATTCAGTTGATAGTAATGATAAAGAGATCTTGCTTCTCTTTCAGGTTACTCATAATTGGAAGTATTCCTAAGTTGAGTAACGCTGGTCGGCCTCCTTCCATTTAGTTGACATGCGCTGGGGACAGCTGCATGATTTGAATCTGGTTCAATTAAATCAGTGCCTCTGGTTCTATATTGGATATAGTACAGTTCATATCTTAACATTGTTAAGGTACGGGGAGTTGTCCGGCTTATGATTAAAACCAGACTCTGGATAACTCAAGGCACGTTTCTGTAATGGCTGTTTGTGGGTTGACCCAGGCTATGACGAGGGTTGACTTTCTACCATCTGGAAGATCAATAGTGATATTGTTCTTAACTCGCCACATTTTAAAAGAAATGGTTATTTTTCAGAAAACAGTAGTGGGAGTATGGTAGAACTGGAAGCGATTCCAGAACCGCAAACGATTACTGGAGATTTGATAAGGAACCTAAAGATTCAATCTGATTTGACATTCCATTGGCCACTCCGCAGAAAAGGTGGGTAACTTCAGGCACCCGAGAGGTACTCCGGTAGCCTCAAGGACGGTGACAGGGAAGTTCTTGTTTACCCACACTTGCCATTGTTGTTGTTCCAGGCTGCGAGACCCGGCAGGAGGATGAGTATAGCGTCGTTCTAAACTAGCTTTAGAAGTGCACGTCTATATGAATCTGCCAGAGGGTTGTCGTAGTCAGTGGGAGCAGCGGAAGCATTGGTGGACATCAGGCTTATGTCTGTTTATAGACTAAAGCAGATATAGCGGAGATAGATCATCTAATTCTGATGTGACAGTCATGGGTTTGACGTCATCAGAATAGGGGATGGATCTGTTGAGAAGATAGTAGGGTGTGATATCCGGGTTTTGGATGACATACACAAAGTAGGAAAAGAAACTCCTATACTACAATCGGTTATTCTTTGGTCGTCACACAGTGGTTTCTCCACAAGGAACTTGGACACAATATCAGACATACTGGTTACTAGATCTATGGTTTTGGATCTAGATTTGGGTGGTTTCCCAATCAGGGTACCTTGACAGCATTCTAAGAGTATTTAGAATGGACGACTCCTGGCACGGTAGTGTACCTGCAGGTAATGGAGTCACCCTCTCTAAAGGTGTCTTATAGACTAAAGTAGAGAGGGATGTGCATGATTGGCAGATCACTTGCTTAGGCAATTGAGTCAATCATGAGATGTCAAGTACCACACCAGATGTTGTTCTTGCACTAGATGCAATAAGTTGATATTGATCCAATCCTGGAGGAACAGTCGGAAGCAGTTTTAGAACATAAGTGGCTGTTCTAGGGATATGATAACGAAAGCCCTATTCGGGAAACAGTTATCATTCCAGGCTTCCAAGGTGACCTGGACGACAAGGAGGTTGTCAGAGTTACAGATTTCCTTCTGACGAGGGGCAGTATTTTGGACAGGTGATCCAAGGCAATACTGAGGGAGGCATGGTGCAGGATACTGATTAAGTTCAGTTGACGATACAGTCTAAGAAGTTTGGATTTGGAGTTCATTTATGAGCTGAGTCCCATCAGACATCCAGACACTCTAAGACAGGTATTGCTCATTTCGGGAGATGGCATTCTCCGCGAACTTGAGATATAGAGAGATATAGAAAGAAACTTCAGAGCGGATCCACTCACTAAGGCTATTCCTCGAACGCAATAGTTTCGCAAACAGGTTTTGTGCGACTGACTAGTAGAGGAGTTGGGTGTTCGGTATCACACGGGCTGTGAGTATGCGACATCGCAATAATTAGCCTTGAGTGCAAGTGGGAGATTGTTGGAGATAGTGCCCTCAGAGTCAATTATTGGATCACAGGCACGTGATTGCAATGATTGAGGGAGGACCTATCCCGGTAGAACAGTCTTACTCGAGATGATAGTATGCTATCAGGTTTACCTTTATCATCGTGTACTGCTTTAGGTGACATGACATGTCACTATTGCACGTTGATAGAGCCCCTAGGATTCTTGCTTGACCACCAGCAGTATGAGGGCGATCATATAAGTGGGAGCTGGGGGTCTACAAACGTATCCTTAAAAGGTCCCTAGTCATGGGAGTTTCGAGACCGGGCATCGATACTCCATTAGTAGACTAGTGTATACAGTCGAGACCCCGACGAGGGGCGGTGGCCGGTCTCACAAGCCACTGGTGTCAGTTGGATCACCTAAGATGTATACAGGTGCTCATTGGGTTATGAGTACACTGGACAGGACTCGCCGGGAACATGCTAGTTGGTCTTATACCTGACGTCAGATAGCAGTTCCCAGGTGACATGTGTACAGGTTAGTTCATCGACCTGGGGATCGTCATTTGTCTCGTGTGAGTTCCCACTGTGCTTTGATTACTACCCTACCACGGCTCAAAGGAGTCGTGCAAACAGGTTTTAGTTGGGTACATTCCCGAGCCACATGGAGGCAGTGAGCGGATCTTCGGGGGTTTCGTCTCTCCCGGTATTGGGGGTGAGGTCGCGCTGTGTCTAGGAGAGCCATTACACGAAGTCCTTGGCCAAGGCAGGAGATTTACTGGTAGGTATTCCAGTAGTATCTCAGGGTGTTCTGGGCTACACTCCGACACGACTTGTACCGCTTTTGGGGGTCTGACTTTTACCAACCCCCTAGGCCCGCCATGCGATGCTCATAGACGAACGGACCGGACTGTACGGATATTGTCACTGACAGGCTCAGTAGGGTGTCAGGATGAGTTCGCTCATCGACGTCCCTTTTAGTCAATAGCTGGTGGCCCGTTACGTATTGGCTTATACCTCTGACGTGCTAGTGGTTAAATCCACAGCCATAGTATTGACGAGTCTTTAGAGTCTACCACACTTTCAGTTACTCAGTTTTCGGGCGAAACGCTGTAGAGGCCGTATGGAGATATGGCAGGGTCCGATCAGATACGTGCGGTATTGCACGGATCAGGATCGGACGGTTTGTACTAGTAGCCGTATAGGTATATGGCAGGGTTCGATCAGATACGTGCGGTATTGCACGGATCAGGATCGAACGGATTTTACTAGCCGGCTTTGGTTTAAGCCGGTCCTAGTTTAGTACAGTGTAGATTTTGTCTTTTTGCATTTGTATCCGGACGGAATACAGATGCGGGTGTGTATGCACAGTATCGGGGTTTTCCTGTAATTTATTACGGGACCAGTTTTCTGGAGTTGCCAGTTTGCATTCCGTTCCGGCCGGTTTTCCTTTGTTCTTTCCCGGCCGGACTTTTTCGATGGAGGGGGTTATTTGCAATTGTGCAAATAATCTTTGTGGAGGGGGTTTCTTGCAAAACCATTGATTATGATGGCTTTCTTTTCTTTGCACCATGACTTGCTTTGACTTATGACATGAATGGGTATGGTTTGATAAAGGTATAAGCATGGTTCATGTTTGTATATGGTCACCTTTGCTTCACTCCTACACTCACCTCCCTTCTTACTTCATATTGTTATTCCCTCCACCATTTTCCACCAAGTAATGGCCGGCCACAATTTGAAGAGGAGAGAAAATGATAGGCTTCATTTTGGTGTGGAGAAAATTAATCATTCATATCATTTTCATTGCCACAAAAATCCCCAAGTTCATATCATCTTGATTCCTCCATCAAGGCAACCAACCCCAAAGTGAGACAAAGCGTATTCTACACTACTTCCTACAGCAAATCTTGGACGCGTCGATTCGCCAGCTTCGCGCCCGAGTTGCCTCGGTATTGAGGTGGGAGCCCGTAAAAGCTACAGGCGATGTGGTGCCCTTTCCGACGAGGAGGAGACGGACGGAGATCCCGCGAGGAGATCGGAGTGGAGATGAAGACCGGAGGACTTGGATCATCGGTATACATCTCTAACCCGTATTCTAGTTAGCTTAGACTTGTTAATGGTTACGATCCGGAGTTTAGTGCGCGGTGGTGCCGGTTTGCAAAGTCCGCAAAATTTAAGTTTATCACCGCTTCCGCATTCCGGCGTCGGATTGACGGCCGGGGCGCCGCCGTGCACTTACAATACGGATGAGGGTCATTCTCGTAATTTACTCGGGATTGCTTCTAGAAGAAGACACCTCATTTAGGTTTTAATCTTTTGATTAAAAGAATAATGAGGTGGAGGAAATGAGGTGGATGTTTGCATTAAGTGAAGCATGGCTACTTGGTGACTCATAGCATGACTCACTGGGTGACTCATGAAGCATGCTAGATATTTTAGTGAGATATTTTCTTGCTTGAATTATTGGATGCTTTATTGGTCACAACTCTTAGCCATCTTCATTATTATCTTTTACTACACTCTCTTTTCCTCAAGCTCCCCTTCTTCTTCCTCTAACCCTAAATCTCTCATGTGTTGAGAATTTTAGGGCTATTAGAGACATACTAATCTATCTACACTCTCTACATCATCAAGGACATCTAGTTTAGCGAACTAGATGCCGTAGTTACCTCGGATTTGAAGTTGGAGCTCGGACTATAGACTCTCGGGTGGATCGTCTTTGACTCGAGGAGGCCGACGAGGAGGCATCGATCCAAACGATCCTTAGAGCTTATGATGAGGAGGAGAACAGCGACAAGAAGACCCGAAGGACATGGTAACATGCGGTATAATTTCCTATCCGAGTAGTTAACCTCATACAATTTTGTTAGTTAGGGTTTAGCATCGATCCTGGAGTTTAAGTCGGTATTACGACACCCGTAAAAATCTATTTTTACATATTCCGCCTCCCCACGAATCTGCGGGGTGTGCGACATCGACTTACAGACTTTCCCTAATGTTCTAGCCTGGCTCTGATACCATGATAGTCTACCCAAGCACCACCATGAGGTTTAAATCGGCATCAAGCATGCAATTTTAAAAAAAAATGGGATGCTAAGCTACACTAACTAAGGATCAAACTAGATTACTAGGGTTAACAAGATATATAAAGAGCTTTAAACTAAGAGATGGAGGTTACTGCCTTTGTATACCATGTCCTTCTTTTCTAAAGCTCCGGATAGTAGTCCCTACGACTCCTCTAGGCTCCACTTGAAGAATGAACAAGATTCCTTTCGATGACCTTCGTGCCGAAGATGATCCACCCGAAGCTCCTATAATCCAAGCCACTTCTTCACTAAACTCTCTTTAGTGAAAGAAATACCCTAAACTCAAGTGCTAATTAAGTGTAGGATGGTGAAGTAGGGGTTCTAAGCTCACTAGTTTTGATCTAAAGCTATATGGTTCACATTACATATGAGGGTTTATAGCTTTGAGGTGGAGGAAGAAAGAGATGGTGAGAGCTAGAGAGAGTGAAGCAAATGAACTATTGAAAATAGCTAAGGCAATGAGCTAGCATAAATGGCTCTCACATGACCTCACCTATAGAAGCATGGAATATATTCACATATATAATTCCAACCATGCTTTAATAGTGAGTCAAGAAAAATAAACAAATGAAAAAACCCATGCTTACGCATTCCTCAAATATCTCCCATTTTCCACCTCATCATTTCTATTTTCTAAAAATAGAAAATCAAACCATGCTTCATTATATATATATATATTTATTTATAAAGAAAAGAAAATAATTAGTGAGCTTAATATTAGTTAATATATAATTATATTAAATACAAATATATATCAAATTATTAAATCAACACTTGATTTAATAATCCGGTTATATCACATATAACCGACTAATATCATTTATCTGTATATCACATTATCAAATTAACACTTGATTCAATAATCCGGTTATATCACATATAAACCAACTAATATCAAATAACCGCCAGATTAGAATACGGTATCTCATACTCGTATTTAATCAGGCCCCCTGCACATATCAACATATGTGCCTTACTTCGTTTCGCTTGAACTAGGAAACTTCTGTGTAGAACTCTAAACACTCGTCAATACGCCAGCAGTAGGTAATGATCATATCAGTTACCCACAATCCGTAAGCGGTACTAGCTGGACATAACGGCTACCTAGGTATTGAGCGAATAGAAGATCAACAAGCAAACTTGTCCAAACTCTCATGAAGTCTATAAGTAACACTTACCGTACAGTTCGGTCTTTTCGTCTGATATCTCGCATATCAAGTCTAGGGGTGGTATCGTCAAACCCCAGTAACTTGATAAGTCATGCCGATGTGTGGCTCATAATGGTTCGAGAAACTACTGATAACTCTTACCGGTAAATCTCTTCAGCCATGGCCAGGGACTTACTGTTATAGCCAATCAAGTATAGCGCAACATCAACTCCCGATACCGGAAGAGACGAAACCCCTCCTATCGCTCACTGCCTCCATGTGACTCGGGACTGTACCTAAAATCTACCTGTTTGCACAAATCTTTTGAGCCGTAGTAGGGAGGAAATCAAAGCAAAATGGAAATCGCACAAGACTCTATGATGATCTCGGGTCTACAGACTAACCTGTACCAGTGTCACCAGAGATCTGCTATCTGACGATAAGTATAATACCAACTAGGAGTTCTCGGCGAGTCCTGTTCGGTGTACCCATTCTCTAATGAGCACCTATGTACAATCATTTATGTCAAAAACCAATGGTTATGGGATCAACCATCGCCCCATACAGGGTCAAGAAACGTACACACTAGTCTACTCTGGATGCCCTATCTCGATACTCTCTCGGCTAGGAACTATTAAAGGATGTGCTTGTAGACTACACAAGTCTCGGTAGTATGATCTGCATCATAGTCCTGGTAATCAAGCAAACATCGTAAGGGCTTTATCAACAAGTATCAGAGAGACAGTATAATAATACTAGTATACATGTTAAGATAAAGAGCAACCAGATAGCATACTATCATGTCGAGCAAGCAAGCCCTCTATATATATGTCCAAGCATCCACTATATCATACAACAATGGCCTCTAAGGCATACATATTCCTAACAGATATGTCCAAATGGCATCTGCCCCCCTAAATTCAGGAAATACATTCTATCCCAGTTCGTTTCTGTTTTCGGTGGTAAACAAGTACATGGTCAATACGTTCGCATACAGTGTACTTCCAAGAATTCCTTCCTTTGGCTCCTTAAATCAATTTTCACCATCAATGGCATGTAATCCTCAAATCGGAAGGGTTGGTCATGAACGGGAATGCAGGGGATTAAAGATACTTCATGAAACATGTCCCGATCTACAATAATTTCCCGATCCCCCAAAACAAGCTTATGTACCCATAACTTCGTAAACACCCCTCCTCTATACTCTCATAGAAGCATTCAACGAGATTTGGAAGCACGAATGCATTTAGATGGTTGTACAATAAGTAATTCCACCCGCGCTTCTGGATTTCGTCGCCAAAATAACTACTATAAAAGTCATGAGCGAATATGGATGAAAAATCTCTCTCGGGTTGAAATTTGGGAGCCATTGAAAATAAATAACAGATTTAATAGTTCTGGAGAGACGAGTTATAGAAAACAAACCTCGCCTGAAAAAATCAAAGGGTGAAGCGTCGAAAAGGCGGCGGAAGTGCGAAATTTTCCCCCTTCGGCGGCGATTGCGCGTTCTTCTTAAGGGATCTCTGATGGATTTTTTGTGGCAGGGACGGTTTAGTGAGTTAGGGAAGAAGGAGCCTCGGGTTAGGAAAAAGAAGAGAGCATGTGTGTTTTAAAGGGGTAAGTCGTAAGGTGGTAAAAAAATTTACATCTTTTGCACTAAAGCCCCTCTAAAATTGGTATTATTCCAAAAAAAATTCATCTTCTCATTTCCTTTTGAATATTTACAAAAAGAACATTTTTTTCTTTTTTTCTAATATTTTTTTCAAAAGGGAATTTTACAAATATCCCGACACACAAAACTGAGCATTTACGAGACAAGGATGCTCATCAGAAGAACAAAAAATGGATATGCAGCGGACAAGAAAATCTCTCTCTATATATATATATATATACACACAAGATGGTATATACATACCTATAAATTTATTTGAAACAGTGTTTCCACTGTTTATGGCTGGATAACTGATATTTGGTGGTAAACGGAGGAAGATTAGATAAGGTAAACCATCTCCTGCAACATCAAGAGCTCCCCCGATGGTTCTGCGGTAAAGAACGGTTTTAATATGTATCTGTTTACTTTGAATAGTGAACCGTCCTTTGGGTTCTCCAAATCCACCGTACCGTGCGTGTATATACACCCACCAAGAAAGGTCCTGTCCAACGAGATCGTAACTTACCCGGATGAAAATGCAGTCGGGTATCGCAAAGAAGGACTTGTTGTCCTGGCGTGAACGTTTTACGCACAAGGTGTTTATCATGAAACACCTTCATCATGTTCTTCATGATAACCGCGTTATTGTACGGTTCATCCCGAAGATCATTTAATTCATTTATCTTAGCTTCCGAAAGCAACCAGCTTGAGAAAGATCGGCGTTAAGTTCCTTGATTGCCTAAATAGCTCTGTACTCGATCTCGATTGAGAGGTGGAAAACCTTACCAAAGAAAAGCCAATACAGAGACATGCCAAGATCGGTTTTATATGCGGTTCGAAATGCCCAAAGGGCATCGGTCAATTTCGAGGACCAATCTATACGGTTTGTGAAAATCGTCTTCTTCAGAATTTGCTTGATTACCGATTAGAGACCTCGGCTTGCCCGCGTGTTTGGGGATGATAGGGCATGGAGATCTTGTGATTGATTCCATACTTCCGCATTACAGTCTCGAAAGACCGATTGTAGAAGTGCAATCCGTTATCACTGATAGTTGCTTGAGGATGCTCAAATCGAGAGAAGATCTTTTCTTTTATAAACTTAACGACAACCTTGTGTCGTTAGTTCGTCTTGGGATGACCTCGACCCATTTTGACACATAATCAACCGCAAGTAGAATGTATAGATTCCCACATGAGTTAGGGAATGGGCCCATGAAGTTAATTCCCTAGACGTCGAAAATCTCAACAATCAAGATTGGTTAGAGCGGCATTTGATTTCTTCCGGAAATTTGGCCAATGTGCTAGCATTTAGAGCAGGTCTTGCAATATCCATTTGAATCCTTGAACAGCGTTGGCCAATAAAAATCGCATTGCAAGATCTTTTCCGCAGTCTTCTTGGAGCTGAAATGACCGCTACATGCTTGATCGTGGCAGAAAAATAGAACACTCTAAAATTCAGTGTTGGGCATGCACCGGCGAACGATCTGATCAGGACAATACTTGAACAGGTAGGGTTCGTCCCAGTAAAAGTGTTTTACTTGGTAAAGAAAACGATGTTTGTCCTAACTTGACCATTCGTTTGGTACAAGTCCAGTAGTAAGATAATTTACAATATCCGCGAACCATGGTTCACATGATATTGTCAAGAGTTATTCATCAGGGAACGAATCATTGATTGGCACGACAGGCGATGGAGCATAAGGAAGTCGAGAAAGATGGTTGGCGACAACATTTTCACATCCACTTTTGTCTTTGACGACAAGATCGAATTCTTGGAGCAAGAGTATCCAACATATTAACCGAGTCTTGGCATCCTTTTTAGCGAAAAGATACCTCAGAGCTGAATGGTTTGTGTAACAGACGACTGGGGAGCCAAAAAGGTATGGCATGAATTTCTCCAAAGCAAATACAATAGCTAAGAATTCCTTCTCGGTCGTCGTATATTTCAATTGGACGTCATTCAGGGTACGACTCGCGTAATAAATTACGTGCGTCTTCTTATCGATATGCTGTCCTTAAACAACATCGATAGCAAAGTCAGAAGCATCACATATAATTTCGAATGGGTGGTTTCAGTCGGGGGATGACAAGACAGAAGAAATAGTGAGTGGTTGTTTCAGCAAGTTGAAGACGGCAAAACATTCCGAGTTGAAATGGAACATCGAGTCCTTGGCAAATAAAAAAGTCAAGGGTCTAGCAACTTTGCTAAAATACTTGATGAACCATCTATAAAATCCGGCATGGCCAAGAAATGAACGGATGTCTTTGACGCAGTTGGGAGCAGGCAGATTTGAAATGACGTTGACTTTAGCCTTATCGACTTCAATGACACTTTGTTAAATAATATGTCCTAAGACAATACCTTCACGAACCATAAAGTGGCATTTCTCCCAGTTTAAAATTAAGTTATTTTCCTTACATCTGGTAAGGACAGCGTCAAGGTGTTGTAAACACTCATCAAAGGAATCTCCAAAGATGGAGAAATCATCCATGAATATCTCCAGAAACTTCTCGACCATGTCAGAGAATATTTTCATCATACACCCTTGAAATGTAGTGGGAGTATTGCATAACCTAAAGGGCATTCGGCGATATGCGAATGTGCTGTAAGGACAAATGAAAGTGGTTTTGTTCTGGTCTTTTTCAGCGATGGGAATCTGGTTGTAACCTGAATAACCGTCCAGAAAACACTAAAACTCATGTCCAGCTAATCTTTCGAGCATTTGGTCAATGAATGGAAGCGGGAAGTGATCCTTCCGCGTTGCGGCATTGAGTTTTCGATAATCAATGCACACTCGCAACCCGGTCTGGGTGAGAATGGGGATTAACTCGTTCACCTCGTTGGTGATGACCGTAATGCCTGACTTTTTAGGGACAACATGTATCAGACTTACCCATTAGCTGTCGGATATCGGGTAAATGATACCACTATCCAAACATTTGACGATTTCCTTCTTCATAGCCTCCTTCATGACTGGATTTAATCGTCTCTTTGGATCCGTGCTGGCTTGGCATCATTCATCATGTGAATATGATGTTCAACAATCAGGGGACTGATTGGTAGAAGTCTCCTTGATATGGTATGTCACTCCCCGCTTCCCAGTAGATGGATATGGTGATATGGCAGGCCGCAATGTATTTACTAAGAAATAAATACGTTAAGCATAATAAATCAATATATAAAAATGAACAAGAATGACAAGTGATATAAAATAACAGCAACTTTATTTACATTCATCTTTGCATACAATTGTTTGAAAAGAAAAGATACAATGAGTAAAGCGTCTACTTGTTCTCGGATCTTTTTTAGCTTGGCATCATTTTCTTGAGCTGCCTTGATCTGATTGACAAAAGTGGACTGGACTTGTAAGTTCATCAAATACGAAGCGTTCTGACATAACTACTTCGATTGCCAATCTGTGCAATTCTTTCTGTAGCTTCCACTGAGCAGTTAGATTCATTGCTAATGGCTGCCGACTAAGTGCATCAGGAACTACATTCACCTTCCCAGGATGATACTGTAAGTTGATGTCGAAGTCCGCCATGAGTTCTTGCTATCTCCTCTGCCGCATGTTTAATTCCTTCTGAGTAAATAAGTACTTCAGACTCTTGTGGTCGGTGTATATATCCGCTCGTTCTCCCAAGAGGTAGTGGTGCTAAATCTTAAGTGCGAAGATGACGGCTACCAACTCCAACTCCAGATCATGTGTCAGATAGTTACGCTCATAAACCTTCAACTGTCTTAATGCAAAAGCCATAACTTTTCCATGCTGGTGTAGAATACATCCGAATCCTTTACCGGACGCATCACAATGTACAACGAATCCTCCAGATTGATCAGGTATTACAAGAATAGGAGTAGAGGTTAATCTTGATTTGAGTTCTACAAAACCTTTTTCACATGCTTCTGACCACACGAATGTTTCATCTTTACGTGTGAGCTTGGTCAGGGGTGCTGCAATATTTGAGAAGCCTTCAATGAATCTTGGTAGTATCCTGCTGTAACATTTCAGAGAAATAAAATAATATTTTTGGGAAATATTTGGAAATTATGTCAATTATTGAATTTGAAAGAGAATTTGAGATTTGAGCATTCAAAGATTGTTATATAATTAATTATATTCCATTTTAATGCTAATCGCGATTCGCTAATCGTGCATTAAGCTTGTTTTGTGCACATAACATGCACCATGTCATTTTTCACATTATTACATTTTTCTACAATGTCTTTTTCTTTTCCTTCATGCACGATTGGTTTTAAAAACAAAAGAAAAGAGAAGAGAAAAGAAAAGAAAAGAATAAAGAATTGGAGTATTGGCATGAGAGAGAGGGTGAGGGGTCAACCTTGTTCTTGGTCTTATTCCACTCTCATTTTCTCTTCATCATTCTCTCTCCCTCTCAACCCTATGGAAGCCCTCTTCATCCCCTACTACACCCCTCACTTCATCATCACAAAACTCATCAAAACTCCATCTCCATTTCATTAAAATTGTGCACAAACTCACTACAAACACTTTGGACAAAAAAAAATTGGATTTTGAAGACTTGGGGCAACTCAAGAATATTCTTGAGTTGCCAAGTGAGGTAATTCCCTTACCATTAGCATTGTATTTTATTAACTTTTGCACTCATGGTAGTTTAGATGTGATTTAGTGTAAATTAGTGAACTTTGAAATTTCAAGTTAGGGTTTTAAGGAGATATTGAATCCAAAAGTGTAACTGAGGTTAGTAGAGGCCATACAACCCTGTTGTAATTGTATTTTGAACCTAAACCTGAGACTAAATCCCAAACCCCAAACTTAGAAATCCCCGATATCGGATATTGTGGATTCTGTGAGGATGTATTGGTATCTGCTATCACCCGGGATACCTGAAAAATATTTAGCAAACACAGAGAGATGTGCAGGCAACCTAGAACCTATACCCAAAACCCAGGACCCCAACTCATTGTCTGGGCCACAGATTTATTGTTCCTGGCCACAATTTGTGGCCAAGGTAGGGTCATTTTGGTCCGTATTAGTTCGATGGCTCATTCATCAGTAAACTAGACCCTTTACATATGCAAAATTGGCTAATTTCACCTAGGGTAAAATCTGGAGAATGTTTTCGAAGTTTCTGAATTTGTTTTGCGGCTTTTTATGAATTTGGATTTGGTATTTGATTTTGTGTTTCCGTCGTGTGGCGTTTGAACGTCAACGGCTAGGGTTATTGGTCATGTTTTGCATGCGAGGCTATAGGTTTTAACCTATGAGCGAAACGTGTATCGTTTTGGTTTTTCGACTCGATGTTAAAATGCATTTACGATTGTGTATTGGTTGTAAGTACCCTCACGTGGATTTCGATACGATGAAGCAGAGGAAGGCGACATCGACATCAGTAAGCAATAGCAGGTGAGTAGATATATATCTACGGGGGAAGTCGGGTGGATGGCGTATAGCACCCCCATGGTTTCGTAGTGTAGTATACGAATAGGTATATATATATATATATATATATATATGTTTATTGTGAGATTATTGATTATCAAGATAGATTCTAAGTGTTCATGATATAGTGTTAGTGTAATTAGAAGTAACTTAGTTTAGCTTTTTAGTCGCGAAACCCTAGATTAGAGATTACACCCATACGCACACACACACATGCATACATTTTATTATTTGTGGGTATATGGGGATGTGTATATATATATATATACGCATAGGTATGGGACTATGTATATATATACGTATACATATACATGGATGATGAGGATACTATATGGTATTTGGAGATGAGTCGATGAGATTGGGCATGATGCCATTAGATCGGTGATGTGACATGGTTCGTATTTGAGATACGACATGATATTATAGCGGGTCCATGGGCGATGTGTTTTCATACACACGCATACATATATATAGACGGTATCAATATGTACTAGACTTAGATCAGTATCCCCAGATCATGAGATATGATAAAAAGGATACCAGATGAATAATGAGATAATGCGATAATTGACCCGTACCCAGATTTGGGATGCCGTACGATGGATTTACCGTACGAGCTATATATTGATGATAGATCCGCACTCTTGACTTGAGCATG
Source organism: Agapanthus africanus (assembly GCA_030015575.1). Lineage (NCBI taxonomy): Eukaryota > Viridiplantae > Streptophyta > Magnoliopsida > Asparagales > Amaryllidaceae > Agapanthus > Agapanthus africanus. The sequence continues at coordinate 818,904,107 of CM057338.1, read as the reverse complement.
TCATATTATATATTGTATCATATGTGATACTATTGTGGCTGGATCACCGACTATTATATTTATATCTATATCAACTCAGACTTAGGTGGTTTTCCTTACCCTTTTGATTAGTCTGTTAGTTTAGTCCATTAGTTTACTTGTAGATGTTAGACTAGACTTGGGTCATACCTATTTCAAAACTAACGAATCGTGAATATTTTAAAGGCAGGCTAAGGGATTCTACGGATATTTCAAAGGCCGTACATTTTCTTAAAAACATTGTAGCCCTATTTTCTAAACACCACGATTAATGTTATTTCAAAACGGCTAACTGTATGACCCATATATATTAATGTAGATTATTTATTGTTGTGTTTATTATTCAGCTCCCGCATATTCTTGTTGTTCGTATCGCATTGCATGCTTATATTGTGTTTTCAAATGCTATTATTGAAATCATTTTGTCAGGACACCAACACTATTACCGATGATGCGTATGTTGTACGTACACCTGCTTACCGGCTCACACACATCATCATCGGTAATTTCCATACCACGTACACTGTAGAGAATATTAATTCATTGATATCACTTGTTAGCTGATAGTTCCGATATATATTATTATTGTGCTAGCTTAGACATTGCATTATTGATGTAATTGTCATGCATATTTATGCGTTCATTTTCATGCATTATTATTAGGGCCAGTCCGGATTGCCGGAGCCCAATATTTTAGAATTCGTTGTTTATTTATACTTGAGATTGGGATTTAGGATTTCCATGAGATTTCTGGATTTGGAGAAACCGCGAGGATTTTATAAACTGATTATCATTTTGAAATGAAAGTTGCGGTTTTCTCATGATATGATTTGAGAGGAGTCCACCATGAGTTTTCTCGGCTCTTGAGTGATATGATACACCCGATTCGAGGAGGAGGAGGAACCGTCTGTGGGTGTATGGTGGACCCGGTGTGGTACCCCGGGGCGAGAAGGTCGTAGATGATGGCGTTGAGCCCGGCAGGGAAGCACTACCGACAAGTGATTACATTATGACTCGACGGGTATCCAGAGGATACCGATCGGAGTTGGGCCAGTCTGGATTGACGGAGCCCAGGGGCCAGTCCGGATTGCAGGAGCCCAGGGGCCAGTCCAGATAGCCGGAGCCCTAGATATTGAGATAGCGAGATATATATTTTTGTGTCGATGCTAGACACTGTTTTATGTTGATTTCATTGATGATATCTCGATTTTATATACATAAATATCACTGGGATATGAAAACAGTCTTCTCATTTACATGTATTCTGTTTTCATGCATTCATACCTCATATTTATGATTTGTTGCTACCTGAGGCACTGACATGAGCACTTGGTATTACACTTGTATAGATGTTTACCCTTTCCACCTTTTCGTACTTCAGACCTTATCATATTGAGGATATATATATTACTGATCGTATTGACCTAGGATTGAGTCATACATATGATTTCTGCTCTGTGATATTTTCTACTCACGAGTTAGCAACTCATCCACGTTGTGCCACAACTTCTTGCAGGTTTTGCCGTACAGGTTTCCTTGGCAGCTTTGTTGGCACACTGCTTCTTTCTGGGTGATTGCTTTGGTAGGTGGACTCACTTGTATCATGACCACTATTGTATATTTATTTATTTCAGTTGTATTTAGAGAACTCCATCAACCGGATTGTACTATTTATTCGACTTAGAGACCCGTGTATATTATTTCGACCTTAGAGTCGCGCTTGTATTATTATGGTTGTCATGTTGATTTTGAGTTTCCTTTTGAGTTTTGATCCTCGCCCTTGGCGTTGTATATATATTGCTTGCGTGGTTATGACCGTCAATTGACGAAGAGCTAGCTCCCGTTTCAGGATGTCTTTATACATATTATGCATGTTGTACCCGTTTGGGGCCAGTATTTACAAAGGAAACTCTACTGAAATTTTCAGAAAAGACTTGATGTTTTAAAAATGCATATTCGGCTGATTTTAATAAATACACTTCTTTAAAATGGTTTAGATTTCTGGGCTTTTGGCTTACTTGAATTAGATGGGGTCCTATAGACTTCATATGGTTCAAGTGCCAGTCATGTGCTATTTCGAGTCGTGACAATGTTGGTATCAAAGCGCTAGGTTAATCTTTGTTCGAGTCTATGTTTGACTATGTAGAGTCTAGGGCGTTTGTATATATTCGGAACCTAGGCTTGACCTTACGGAGCTTAGACTTGGTCGAGGGGGTATTAGACCCAAACTTTCGTCGCATAGGTTGACCTTGGTTGATGGAGTGGGTAACTTAGGGAGTGTGACGTACCGTGTGTATATTCCGCGGCATACTTACGATACGCTACTCCGCTTAAGAAGCTTTAGGATGTACATTTCCTGGCACAGCATTATATTCATTCATGATCTATCCTCATCATTATTGGTTTATGGTTTTGCTGCCACTATTACACTGGCAGCGAGAGCTACGGCTAGAGTTGCGGTCAACATGAGCTCGTCACACACGAGGACTGACCAGGGCGTGATTCCAGGGACATACGATTTGCATAGATGTATCGTTTTATTGTGTTTTCGCGCCATGAGCATTTGATGGATCGCTTTTACAAGATTTCTCGGACGTGCAGATCAGCACCAGAGGATTGGGCAACTGCTAGAGGCCAGCCAGAATGTGATGACCGTCAATGTACCATTTATTTGATGATTGAGGCACTGTTCAGCGTGCGAATGAATGAGCCAGTTGTTGTCGCGAATGACGAGATATCGCCTCAGATGTTTAGAGCTATTGATGCACGAGTTAAATTTAGAGATATGATAGAAGATCGCTAGTCACCGAAGGAGAAATGACTAGGACATGTGATTTGTTGCCTACCCTGATGCGAGGTCATCGGATTGATTGATTCCAGCTAGAGACGACTTCACGCAGGTACGTTGAGAGTTGGTAGAAGACGATCGAATGTCAGAAACCCATTTTTCCAAGTTTAAAGTATTCAGAGAAATATGCAAGTAATTCCGTGGACCCTCTAGAAGAATGAAACCCTAACTCGTTATAATGACCATGAGAACGCTTTGAAAGCTTAGGGTCTGCAGCAGTTCCGCGGTGCCATTAATGAGGCTTGGGTTTGCCCTTCTACGGCTGGTCCATAGGTACTATGGCATGTACTAGAATACTATTAAATTGTACTCAAGATGTTGAGCTCTTGGGGGATTATGGAACTTTGATGAATCGATCGGAATGTGCGACGTCATTCGGATATCATATGATAGGATACATTGCTTGGGAGACCCCAGATATGAGTATAGTCGTTGGAGCGCAGTCCATGCAGCCACGAAGAGACGAGTCCGAATCAGTCGACATTAGAGAAAAGTGGAGTAAGAGGTTCGTACGAGATCTTGATTAGATGACGTTCCACTCCACTGACATCAGAGATGTGATACGAATGCAGAGGCATTGTATATGGATATATCTTCCAGAAGAAGTCGCTATGGGTATGCAGCCATTCCGGAACAAGAAATAGATTTAGTAAAAGATGAAACTTCCGGGCAGTTCGGCAGAAACGAGATTTGGGAGAGACTTCGACAACCTTCCTGGGATACTATACGAGAAGACTTAGACGCAGGAGCGGTCATATTATGCACACCCAGCAGGCCAGAGTTCGACATCGTCGACGAGACATATTATGAGTGACCACGACAGCTGGCCAGAGATTCTTAGAAGATGTGTTAGAGAGGGACTATTTCCGCCACCTTTGATTTCGGTATTTTAGACGATTTATTTGCATGATTGAGATTTTGTGCACCACAGTTGCACTTGACTTTGATTTGATATCATTCGAGATGCTGATTTTGATTTCATGCCAATGGTATGCATATGATTTGACTTGCGTTTTCAGCATAGTTTTCATGCACTTTTAATATTTTTTATTCGATTTTGTGCACGCAGACGCACACAGTTGTGAGATTATATACCACGGTATACCTGATTTGGAGTGAGATATGTTGTATACACTTGATTTCAATTATGATATTCGATATTTATTTTCATGCACCTTGTATACTTGAGTTGGATTTTGCACAGACATGATGTGCTTGATGCGATTTTGGTGCACACCAGAGGTACTAAATCAAGATTCTTCGTGTATATCAGATGCACCTAATATTGCTGTCAGGCACACCCGTTGCCTTTGACAGGTGTTTCGTGCACACCTGTTGCACTAAGTTTTATTTCTGTGTACATGTATGGCACATTTATGGATTTTGATTTTCCGTGCGCACCAGACGTACGTGGCATTCTTATGCACATTGTGGGATTGGTTTCTTGCGGAGCAGTATGTTTTTATGATATTTTCTATTTGGGATAGTAGTTGAGCAGGACTAGTCCGAGGACAGTGCCTGGATATATTTTTGCATGCATTGATAGTTATCGAAGGCATTTCCAAAAAGGAGGTATAGCCTCAGTATTTACCTACGTGTCTGAGACGACACGAAAATTTTTATAAGGAAACCCTTCCAAATTGCCTTCAAAGCGGCGGGACGTGTATGTTAAACAAGGATATAAATACATAGTTATTTTCTTAGAATAAACGTCCGCCACTGTGCCGTGATACGCGCATCACACAGCAACATTAAAGGTTTGGCATGCATTTCCTTTCAGATGTTTTGACGAGTTTACACCGACGCGTACTACGTACATGTTATAGTTTTGTTATATATCATGTCGGTTTTCGTATTGGATTTTGACTTTGGTGTCTTCACCATAACTCTGATGATTGCGGGATGCTTACGGAGTTTTGATTTTTGGTTTATATACTCGTTTTCATGCACATGCATTGCGCTACGATATGTTTTATGTATTTATGATTTCGGAGCCCCCAACGACTTAGCCTTTTTACTGAAATGTTTAAGTTTTTGAGGGGTTTAAATTTAAATTCGGGGACCGAATTTCTTTAAGGGGGGAAGACTGTAGAATTTCAGAAAAATAAAATATTAATTTTGGAAAATATTTGGAAATTATGTCAATTATTGAATTTGAAAGAGAATTTAAGATTTGAGCATTCAAAGATTGTTATATAATTAATTATATTCCATTTTAATGCTAATCACGATTAAATATCGCTAATCGTGCATTAAGCTTGTTTTGTGCAGATGACATGCACCATGTCATTTTTCACATTGTTATATTTTTCTACCCTGTATTTTTCTTTTCCTTCATACATGATTGGTTTTCAATAAAAGAAAAGAAAAAAGAAGAGAAAAGAAAAGAATAAAGAATTGGAGTATGGGCATGAGAGAGAGAGGGTGATGGGTCAACCTTGGTCTTAGTCTCATTCCTCTCTCATTTTCTCTTCATCATTCTCTCTCCCTCTTAACCCCATGGAAGCCCTCTTCATCCCCCACTACACCCCTCACTTCATCATCACAAAACTCATCAAAACTCCATCTCCATTTCATTAAAATTGTGCACAAGCTCACTACAAACACTTTGGACCAAGAAAAATTGGATTTTGAAGACTTGGGGCAACACAAGAATATTCTTGAGTTGCCAAGTGAGGTAATTCCCTTACCATTAGCATTGTATTTTATTCACTTTTGCACTCATGCTAGTTTAGATGTGATTTAGTGTAAATTAGTGAACTTTGAAATTTCAAGTTAGGGTTTTAAGGAGATATTGAATCCAAAAGTGTAATTAAGCTTAGTAGAGGCCATACAACCCTGTTGTGACTGTATTTTGGACCTAAACCTGAGACTAAATCCCAAACCCCAAACTTAGAAATCCCCGATATCGGATTTTGTGGATTCTGTGAGGATGTATTGGTATCTGCTATCACCCGGGACACCTGAAAAATATTTAGCAAACACAGAGAGATGTGCAGGAAACCTAGAACCTATACCCGAAACCTAGGACCCCAACTCATTGTCTGGGCCACAGATTTATTGTTCCTAGCCTCAATTTGCGGCCAGGGTAAGGTCATTTTGGTCCGTATTGGTTCCATGGCTCATTCATCAGTAAAATAGACCCTTTACATATGCAAAATTGGCTAATTTCACTTAGGATAATCTGGGGCATGTTTTCGAAGTTTCTAAATTCGCTTTGTGGCTTTTTATGAATTTGGATTTGGTATTTGATATTGTGTTTCCGTCATGTGGCATTTGAACGTCAACGGCTAGGGTTATTGGTCATGTTTTGCATGCGAGGCTATAGGTTTTAACCTATGAGCGAAACGTGTGCCGTTTTGGTTTTCCGACTCGATGTTAAAACGCATTTGCGAATGTGTATTGCTTGTAGGTACTCTCATGTGGATTTTTAGACGATGAAGCAGAGGAAGGCGACATCGACATCGGCGAGAAAGAGCAGGTGAGTAGATATATATCTACGGAAGAAGTCAGGTGGATGGCGTATAACATCCCCGCAGTTTCGTAGTGTAGTATACGAATACGTATACATACATACATACATATATATATATATGTTTATTGTGAGATTATTGATTATCAAGATAGATTCTAGGTGTTCATGATATAGTGTTAGTGTAATTAGAAGTAATTTAGTTTAGTTTCTTAGTCGCGAAACCCTAGATTAGAGATTACACCCACTGTTACGACCCAAAATAGCACGTGACTGGCACTTGAATCAGATGAAGTCTATAGGACCACATCTAATTCAAGTAAGCCAAAAGCCTAGAAATCTAAAACCATTTAAATAATAATGAAGAAAAACTTGTTTTAAGGCAAGTGGTTTTAATAGCATAACCCGAATTATGCGTTTTTAAAACATCAAGTCCTTTATGAAAATTTCGGCAGAGTTTCCTTTGTAAATACCGGCCCCAAACGGGGTACAACATGATAAATATATACATGAATGAAAAAAGGCATCCCCAAGCGGGAGCTAGCTCTTCGTCAATCGACGGTCATAACCACTCAAGCAGTATAATATACAACGCCAAGGGCTAGGATCAAAACTCAAAGGAAACTCAAAACAACATAAAAACCCATAATAATACAAGCGCAACTCTAAGGTCGAAATAATATACAACTCTGATCTCTAAATCTGAAACAAATATACAAGTCTGGTTGATGGAGTTTACTAGATACAATGAATAAAATAAAGTATAATGGTGGTCACGATACAAGTGAACCCACCTACCAAAGCAAATCAACCGGAATGGAAGCAGTGTGCCAGCAAAGCCGCATGAAACCTGTACGGCAGAAGCTCCAAGAAACTATGGCACAACGGGGGTGAGTTGCCAACTCGTGAGTAGAAAACATCACCGAGCAGAAATCGTATGTATGACTCAATCCCAGGTCAATACGATCAATATATATAACATCAAAATGATAAAGTCTGAAGCATGATAAGGTGGCAAAGGTAAACATCTATACATAAGTGTAATCTCATGTGCTCGTGTCAGTGCCTCAGGTAGCAATATATCACAATAAGAGGTATGAATGCATGAAAACAGAATACATATAAATGAGAAACTGTTTTCTTGTTTTAGTGAGATTTCTGTAATTTAAAATGAGGTATCATCATTAAAATCAACATAAATCAGTGTCTAGTATAGACACAAAAATATAAATCCCAATATCTCAATATCTCGGGCTCCGGCTATCCGGACTGGCCCATATCATAATATCTCAAAACCTCAATATCAATATCTGGGGCTCCGGCCATCCGAACCGGCCCCTGGGCTCCGGCTATCCGGACTGGCCCAACTCCGATCCGTATCCTCCGGATATCCGATGAGTCTCAATACAATCACCGGTCAGCAATGCTCCCCTGTCACAGGCTCAACGCCGATTAACTGCAATATTCTTGCCCCGGGATACCGCACCGGGTCCACCATGCACCCACAGATGGACTCTACTCCTCCTCGAATTAGGTGTATGATATCGCTCAAGAGCCGAGAAAACTCATGGTGGACAATCTCAAATTATATCATGAGAAAACCGCAACTTTCATTTTAAAATGATAATCAGTTTTATAAAATCATGCGGTTTCTCCAAATCCATAAATCTCATGGAAAACCCAAATCTCGAGAATAAATAACAATGAATTTAAAAGCATTGGGCTCTGGCAATCCGGACTGACCCTAAATAAAAATGCATGACAGTGAATAACAATATGCATGAAATAGCAAGTAATAAATGCAATGTCTAAACTAGCATATAAAACAAGTATGCTAATGCCATGTCGAAACTATCATCTAACAAGCTATGTCAATGAAATAATATTCTATAAAGTGTACGTGACATGGCAATTACCGATGATGATGTGTGTGAGCCGGCAAGTAAGTGTATGTGGGACATACGCATCATCGATAATGGTGCTGGTGTCCTGACACAATAATTTCAATACTAGCATATGAAAACACGATATAAGCATGTAATGCGATGCGAGCAGTAGAAATATACGGGAGCTGAATAGCAAATACAACAATAATGAATATGCAATAATATAAACGAGTCTATAAATAACTATAGGTCTAACTAATAGACTAATCATAAGAGTAAGGAAAAACCACATAAATCTGAGTCGATTCGTATATATATAATAGTCGGTGATCCCGCCTTAATAGTATCCTATACGATACCCTATATAATATGACATCCTCGAGTCAAGAGTGCGGATATATCATCAATATAGCTCGTACGGTAAATCCATCGTACGGCATCCCAAATCTGGGTACGGATCAAATATCACATTTATCTCATTTCTCATCCGGTATCCTTTTCATCATATATCATGATCTGGGGTATTGATCTAAGTCTAGTACTATACTGATACCATCTACAATTTAAGAATACGTGTGTATGAAAACATAACGCTTAAAGCCCCGCTAAACATCGTGTCGTATCTCATAATACGAACCACGTCACATCACCGATCTCACAGCCTCAAGCCCAATCTCATCGACTTATCTCCAATCCTAAGTACTATCCTCATAATCCATGTATATGTATACGTATATATGTATATACATAGTCCCATACCCATGTGTGTGTGTATATATATACATATCCCCATATACGCACATGTAAATAAATGTATGCAAGTGTGTGTGTGTGTGCGCGCGTGTAGGTGTAATAACTACTTTAGGGTTCGCGACTAAAAACTAGCTAACGACACTATCCATCAATTACACTAAAATTTAACCTATGAACTCCTAAATCATACTTACTAGCCATCCATGTTTCATATAACATATAATCATAAATATATATCATATATATATATATAGTATACTATACTTCGAACTGCGGGGGTGCTATACGCCATCCACCCGACTTCCCCCGTAGATATATATCTACTCACCTGATCTTCGCTTGCCGATGCCGATATCGCCATGCTCTTGCTTGCCGTCTCGAAGTCCTTATGAGGGTATCTACATATCATAACACATCGTATCGCATTAAAATCCAATTCGTAAATCGAAACGACACACGAACACTCATAGTTTGAAACCTATGGTCTACTCACGCAAATCAACCAAACATCACCCGATATAGATGTACAAACGTCAAGTGATCGATAACAAACACAAATATCAAAACTCCAATTCATAAACATCGCAAAACATAAAGCAGCAACTTTGAAAACATACACCAGATTTTACCCTAAGTCAAATTAGCCAATTTTGCATATGTGGACGGTCTAGTTTACTGGAGATGGAGACATGAACCATTTTTTCCCTACCCTGGACGCAAATTGCGGCCATAGGGATTAAATTTGTAGCCTGGAAAAATACAGGGGGTCTTATTTTTTGGGTAAAACTTCTAGGTTGCCTGCTTGTATCTCTGTGTTTGCTAAATAATTTTCAGGTCACCAGGGTTATAGCAAATCACCAAAACACCTCATAAATCTCACAATTTTCAGATATCGGGATTTCTAGGTTTGTGAAATGGGGGTTTACTCTCAGGTTTAGTCCAATATTCTATCACAAAAGGGTTTATATGGTCTCTACTAACCTCAATTATACCTTAGGATTCAATTCAAACCCTAATCCTTTTCTAGGAATTTTCAAAGTTTATAATTCTTCACTAAATCGGTTCTAACAAATATGGGTGATAAAGTAAATGAAATACAATGTAAATGGTATAGGAATTACCTCATTTGGCAACTCAAGAATGTTCTTGAGTCGTCCCAAGTGCTCCAAAATCAGAACTTGCTTAGTCCAAAGTGTTAGGGATGGTCAAGCGCATGTTTTTTGTGAAATGGAGATGGAGTTTTGAGTTGATTTTGGAGTTGTTTTGTTTCTTGAAGAGGGGGAGGGAGAGTGTGCTGCCATGGGGAGAAGAGGAGAGGAATGTGAAGAGGAAAATAATGAAGGAGGGAAATGCCAAGACCAAGGTTTGACCCTCACCTCTCTCTCTCTCATGCCCATCCCTCAATTCTTTAATGTTTTCTTTTCTCTTTTCTTTTCTTTTCTATTCTTTTCTTCTCTTTAAATTTTAGAACCATACATGATAAAAAAAAGAAGAAAGCATGAAAGAAAAATGTAATAAGTGGTAAAAATGACTTAGTGCATATCATGTGCACAAAACCGGATTAATGCGAGATTAGCGATATTTAATCGCGATTAGCACTAAAATGGTGTATAATAAATCATAAAAACTTATAATTTGCATAAATCACATAAAACACACTCTTTTTAGTAATTTCTATAATTTTCCAAATTTCCCCCCAAATTATCGGTATTTAATTATACCGCCTTATTAAAATATTCATTATATTTATTATTTAATTATAAAAATTCCCAAAAATAATATTTTATTTTTCTGAAATGTTACAGTCTTCCCCCCTTAAAGAAATTCGGTTCCCGAATTTAAATTTAAACCCCTCACATACTAAAACATTTTAGTAAAAGTCCAAGTCGTCGGGGCTCCGAAATCATCAATATATAAAACGCATCGTAGCGCAATACATGCGCATGAACAATGAGCAGATAACTCAAATAAAAACTCCGTCAAGCATCCCGCAATCATGGGAGTCATGGTGAAGACACCAATGTCAAAATCCAAAATGAAACCAATATGATGTACTCAAACTATACATTTAAATATCGTTAAAACATCGGGAAGAAATGCATGCCAAAACCTTTTTAAGTTGTTGTGCGATGCACGTAACACGGCACGGTAGCAGACGTTTATTATAAGAAAATAGCTATGTCTTTATATATCCTTTATTTAATATGCACATCTAGCCGTTTTGAAAATAATTTAGAAGGGTTTCCTTGTTTTTAAACGTTTCGTGTCATCTCAGACACATAGGTAAATACTGAGACTATAGCTCCCTTTTTGGAAATCCCTTCGATGGCTATCAATGCATGCAAAGTATATCCAGGTACTGTTCTCTGACTAGTCCTGCTCAGTAAGAAAATAAATAGTAAATATCATAAAAATGTACTGCTCCATAAGAAATCAATCCAAAAATGTGCATAAGAATGCCGCGTGCGTCTGGTGAGCAAGGAAATCAAAATCCATATATGTGCCATACATGTGCACAGAAATAACATCTAAGTGCAACGGGTGTGCACGAAACACCTATCAAGGGCAACGGGTGTGCCTGACAGCAATATCAGGTGCATTTGATATGCACAAAGAATCCCGATTTAATGCATCTGGTGTGCATCAAAATCGCATCTCATAATGCGCCCAACATGCGTGAAAATCCAAATCAGGTGCATCCATCATGCACAAATAAGATCTAAATCATGTGCATCCAACATGCACGAAATCACAAAATCCAAAATCAAGCGCCGAACATGCGCAAAATCCAATCCAGGCACGTCAAATGTGCGCAAGAATCTAAACAGGTGCACAAAGTGCACAAAACAACTATCGAGTATCATAATCGAAATCGATGGTATATAACACATTTCAATCCAAATCCAAATCAAGTATACCGTGATATATAAATCTCACAACCATGCGCACCAGCGTGCACAAAAGCAAATTAAAAAACTAAAAGTGCATGAAAACTAAGCCGAACGCATAAGCCAAATCATATGCATGCCCTAGGCATGAAATCAAAATCAATGTCCTGAATGACACAAAACGAAGTCAGGTGCAACCGTGGTGCACAAAATACGTATCAATGCACTGCAAGCATATGTGAACTATACCGAGTGCAAAAACTAAATCGTGTGCGTACCATATGCATAAAATCAACCCAACTGTATGAAATCCATGAAATCATAAACATATGCAGCCGAGGCACAAAACGATATCAAGTGTGATACTGTGCATAAATCGTAAATCACCACAACGGTGTATAAAGCATATCTCAAGTGTAATAACTATGCACAAAATATAAATACCCAGTAGGTGCAGCCATGGTGCACGAAAACAAATATCATGAAATTCAGTCATCAAAACTCAATCATGCGAATAGATCGCCCAAAATACCGAAATCAAGTATGGCGGAATAGTCCCGCTCAAACACATCCTCTAAAGATCTCTGGCCAACTGTCATGGTCACTCATAACATGTCTCGTCGACGATGCCGAATTCTGGCCTGCTGGATGTGCGTAATATGACCACTCCTGGGTCTAAGTCTTCTCGTAAATTGTTCCAGAAAGATCCTGTCGAGGTCTGTCCCAAATCTCGTCTCTGCCAAACTGTCCGGAGGTTATCACCCTTTTCTATATCTGGTTCTGGTTCCGGAACGGCTGCATACTCATCGCGACTCCTTCTGAAAGATATATCCATATACAACGCCTCGGCATGCGTATCACATCTCTGATGTCGGTGGAGTGGAACGTCATCTCATAATCTCGTACAAACCTCTTACTCCACTTTTCTCTAATGTCGAATGATTCGGACTCGTCTTTTCATGGCTGCATGGACTGCGCTCCAACGGCTATACTCGTATCTGGAGTCTCCCAAGCAATGCATCCCATCACATGATATTCGAAAGATGTCGAACCATTCGATCAATTTGTCAAAACCTCATAATCTCCCAAGAGCTCAACATCTTGGGTACAGTTTAATAATATCGAGTACATGCCACAGCACCTATGGACCAACCGTAGAAGGGCAAACCCAAAACTCATTAATGGCACCGCTGAACTGCCGCAAACCCTAAGGTTTAAAGGCGTTCTCATGGTCATTATGTCGAGTTAGGGTTTCATTCTTCTAGAGGGTCTATAGAATCACGCATGTTTTCTCCAAATACCTTAAACTTGGAAAACATGGGTTTCTGATATTCAATCGTCTCTATCGACTCCCAACGTATCTGTGCGAAGTCGTCTCTAGCTGGAATCAATCAATCTGATGACCTCGCATCGTGGTAAGCGAACGAACCACATATCCTAGTCATTCATCCTCGGGTGACTAGCGATCTTCTATCATATCTCTATGTATAAATTCGTGCTGCAACAGCTCCAACCATCTGGGCGATATCTCTTCATTCGTAGTAGCAACTGGCTCATTCGTCTGCACGCTAAACATTGCCTCAATAATCAAGAATAGTCGATACATCAACAGTCATCACATTCTGGCTGGCCTCTAAGGCTCAATTCTCTGGTGCTGATCTGCACGTCCGAGTAATCTCGTAAAAGCGATCCATCAAATGCTCATGGCGCGAAAACACAATAAAACGACGCCTCTATATGCAATCGTATGTCCCTGGAATCACGCCCTGGTCAGTCCTCGTCTGTGACGAGCTCGTGCTGACCGCAACTCTAGCCGTAGCTCTCTCTGCCCGTATAATCGTGACAGCAAAACCATAAACCAACATCGATAAGTATAGATCATGAATGAATATAAGGATGTGCAAGAAAATGTACATCCTAAGGCTTCTTAAGCGGAGTAGTGTATCGTAAGTATGCCGCGGAACATACACACGGTACGTCACTCTCCTTAAGTCACCTACTCCATCAACCAAGGTCAATCTATGCGACGAAAGTTCGAGTCTGATACCCCCTCGACTAAGTCTAAGTTCCGTAAGGTCAAGCCTAGATTCCATATATATACAAATGCCCTAGGCTCCACATAGTCAAACCTAGACTCAAACCAAGGTTAACCTAGCGCTCTAATACCAACTTTGTCACGACCTGAAATAGCACGTGACTGGCACTTGAATCAGATGAAGTCTATAGGACCACATCTAATTCAAGTAAGCCAAAAGCCCAGAAATCTAAAACCATTCAAATAATAATGAAGGAAAACTTGTTTTAAGGCAAGTGGTTTTAATAGCATAAGCCCAATTATGCATTTTTAAAACATCAAGTCCTTTATGAAAATTTCGGCAGAGTTTCCTTTGTAAATACTGGCCCCGAACGGGGTACAACATGATAAATATATACATGAATGATAAAAGGCATCCCCAAGCGGGAGCTAGCTCTTGGTCAATTGACGGTCACAACCACGCAAGCAATATAATATACAACGCCAAGGGCGAGGATCAAAACTCAAAAGAAACCCAAAACAACATAAAAACCCATAATAATACAAGCGCGAGTCTAAGGTCGAAATAATATACAACTATGGTCTCTAAGTCTGAAACAAATATACATGTCTGGTTGATGGAGTTTACTAGATACAATGAATAAAATAAAGTACAATGGTGGTCACGATGCAAGTGAACCCACCTACCAAAGCAAATCAACCGGAATGGAAGCAGTGTGCCAGCAAAGCCGCACGAAACCTATACGGCAAAACCTGCAAGAAACTGTGGCACAACGGGGGTGAGTTGCTAACTCGTGAGTAGAAAAAATTCACCGAGCAAAAATCGTATGTATGACTCAATCCTAGGTCAATACGATCAATATATATAAGCTGCTCAAAATGATAAAGTCTGAAGCAAGATAAGGTGGAAAGGGTAAACATCTACACATAAGTGTAATCCCATATGCACGTGTCAGTGCCTCAGGTAGCAATATATCACAATAAGAGGTATGAATGCATGAAAACAGAATACATATAAATGAGAAATTGTTTTCTTGTTTTAGTGAGATTTCTGTAATTTAAAATAAGGTATCATCAATGAAATCAACATAAATCAGTGTCTAGCATCGACACAAAAATATAAATCCTAATATATCAATATCTCGGGCTCCAGCTATCCGGACTGGCCCATATCATAATATCTCAAAACCTCAATATCAATATCTAGGGCTCCGGCCATCCGGACTGGCCCCTGGGCTACGGCTATCCGGACTTGCCCAACTCCGATCGGTATCCTCCGGATATCCGACGAGTCTCAATAAAATCACCGGTCAGCAATACTCCCCTGTCACAGGCTCAACGCCGATCAACTGCGATCTTCTTGCCCCGGGGTACCGCACCAGGTGCACCATGCACCCACAGAAGGACTCTACTCCTCCTCGAATTGGGTGTATGATATCGCTCAAGAGCCGAGAAAACTCATGGTGGAAAATCTCAAATCATATCATGAGAAAACCGCAACTTTCATTTTAGAATGATAATCAGTTTTATAAAATCTTGCGGTTTCTCCAAATCCATAAATCTCATGGAAAACGCAAATCTCGAGAATAAATAACAATGAATTTAAAAGCATTGGGCTCCGGCAATCCGGACTGGCCCTAAATAAAAATGCATGACAGTGAATAATAATATGCATGAAATAGCAAGTAATAAATGCAATGTCTAAACTAGCATATAAAACAAGTATGCTAATACCATGTCAAAACTATCAGCTAACAAGCTATGTCAATGAAATAATATTCTCTAAAGTGTACGTGACATGGCAATTACCGATGATGATGTGTGTGAGCCGGAAAGTAAGTGTATGTAGGACATACGCATTATCGGTAATGGTGCTGGTGTCCTGACAGCATAATTTCAATACTAGCATATGAAAACACGATATAAGCATGCAATGCGATGCGAGCAGCAGAAATATGCGGGAGTTGAATAGCAAATACAACAATAATGAATATGCAATAATATAAACGAGTCTACAAATAATTACAGGTCTAACTAACAGAATAATCATAAGGGTAAGGAAAAACCACCTAAATCTGAGTCGATTCATATATATATAATAGTCGGTGATCCCGCCTCAATAGTATCCCATACGATACGCTATATAATATGACATCCTCGAGTCAAGAGTAGGGATCTATCATCAATATAGCTCGTACAGTAAATCCATCGTACGACATCCTAAATCTGGGTACGAGTCAAATATCGCATTTATCTCATTTCTCATCTGGTATCCTTTTCATCATATATCATGATCTGGGGTACTGATCTAGTCTAATACTATACTGATACCATCTAAAATATAAGAATGCGTGTGTATGCAAACACCACGCCTAAATACCCGCTAAACATCGTGTCGTATCTCATAATACGAACCACGTCACATCACCGATCTCATGACCTCAAGCCCAATCTCATTGACTCATCTCCAATCCCAAGTATTGTCCTCATAATCCATGTATATGTATACGTGTGTGTGTGTGTGTATGAGAGAGAGAGAGTGTGTGTATACGTCCCATACACGTGTGTGTGTATATACATATCTCCATATACGTACATGTAAATAAATGTATGCAAGTGTGTGTGCGCGTGTGGGTGTAATAACTACTTTAGGGTTCGCGACTAAAAACTAGCTAAAAACACTATCCATCAATTACACTAAAATTTAACCCATGAACTCCTAAATCATACTTACTAGCCATCCATGTTTCATATAACATATAATCATAAATATATATATATATATCATTTATATATATATATAGTATACTATACTTCGAACTGCAGGGGTGCTATACGCCATCCACCCGACTTCCCCCGTAGATATATATCTACTCACCTGATCTTCGCTTGCCGATGCCGATGTCGCTACGCGCTTGCTTGTCGTCTCGAATTCCTCATGAGGGTACCTACATATCATAACATATCGTATCGCATTAAAATCCAATTCGCAAATCGAAATGACACACGAACACTCATAGGTTGAAACTTATGGTCTACTCACGCAAATCAACCAAACATCACCCGATATAGACGTACGAACGTCAAGTGATCGATACCAAACACAAATATCAAAACTCCAATTCATAAACATCGCAAAACATAAAACAACAACTTTGAAAACATGCTCCAGATTTTACCCTAAGTCAAATTAGCCAATTTTGCATATGTGGAAGGTCTAATTTACTGGTGATGGAGACATGAACCAAACACGAGCTATTTTTCCCTACCCTGGCCGCAAATTACGGCCATAGGGATTAAATTTGCGACCTGGAAAAATACAGGAGATCTCAGGTTTTGGGTAAAACTTCTAGGTTGCCTGCTTGTATCTCTGTATTTGCTAAATAATTTTCAGGTCACCCGGGTTATAGCAGATCACCAAAACACCTCATAAATCTCACAATTTTCCGATATCGGGATTTCTAGGTTTGTGAAATGGGGGTTTAATCTCAGGTTTAGTCCAAATTTCTATCACAAAAGGGTTTATATGGTCTCTACTAACCTCAATTATACCTTAGGATTCAATTCAAATCCTAATCCTTTTCTAGGAATTTTCAAAGTTCACAATTCTTCACTAAATCAGTTCTAACAAATATGGGTGCTAAAGTAGATGAAATATAGTGCAAATGGTAAAGGAATTACCTCATTTGGTAACTCAAGAATGTTCTTGAGTTGCCCCAAGTGCTCCAAAACCAGAACTTGCTTGGTCCAAAGTGTTTGGGATGGTCATGTGCATGTTTTTTTGTGAAATGGAGATGGAGTTTTGAGTTGATTTTGGAGTTGTTTTGTATCTGGAAGAGGGGGACGGAGAGTGTGCTGCCATGGGGAGAAGAGGAGAGGAAAGTGAAGAGGAAAATAATGAAGGAGAGAAATGCCAAGACTAGGGTTTGACCCCCACCTCTCTCTCTCATGCCCATCCCTCAATTCTTTAATGTTTTCTCTTCTCTTTTCTTTTCTTTTCTTTTCTATTATTTTCTTCTCTTTAAATTTTAGAACCATGCATGATAAATAAAGAAGAAAGCATGAAAGAAAAATATAACAAGTGCTAAAAATGACTTAGTGCATGTCATGTGCACAAAACCGGATTAATGCGAGATTAGCGATATTTAATCGCGATTAGCAATAAACTGGTGTATAATAAATCATAAAAACTTATAATTTGCATAAATCATATAAAACACCATCTTTTTAGTAATTTCTATAATTTTCCAAATTTTCCCCAAATTATCGGTATTTAATTATACCGCCTTATTAAAATATCCATTATATTTATTATTTAATTATAAAAATTCCCAAAAATAATATTTTATTTTTCTGAAATGTTACACCCACACGCTCACACACAAACATGCATACATTTTATTATTTGTGCGTATATGGGGATATGTATATATATATATACGCATAGGTATGGGACTATATATATATATATATATATATATATATGCGTATACATATACATGGATGATGAGGATAGTATATGGTATTTGGAGATGAGTCGATGAGATTGGGCATGATGCCATGAGATCGGTGATGTGATATGGTTCATATTTGAGATACGACATGATATTATAGCGGGTCCTTGGGCGATGTGTTTTCATACACACGCATACATATATATAGATGGTATCATTATGTACTAGACTTATATCAGTACCCCCAGATCATGAGATATGATGAAAAGGATACCAGATGAATAATGAGATAATGCGATAATTGACCCGTACCCAGATTTGGGATGACGTACGATAGATTTACCGTACGAACTATATATTGATGATAGATCCGTACTCTTGACTTGAGAATGTCATATTATATATTGTATCGTATGTGATACTATTGAGGCAGGATCACCGACTATTATATATATATATATATATATATCGATTCAGACTTAGATGGTTTTCCTTACCCTTTTGATTAGTCTGTTAGTTTAGTCTAGTAGTTTACTTGTAGATGTCAGACTAGACTCGAGTCATACCTATTTCAAAACTAACGAATCGTGAGTATTTTAAAGGCAGGCCAAGAGATTCTACGGATATTTCAAAGGACGTACATTTTCTTAAAAACACCGTAGCCTTATTTTCTAAACACCACGATTCATGTTATTTCAAAACGGCAAATTGTATGACCCATATATATTAATGTAGATTGTTTATTATTGTGTTTATTATTCAGCTCCCGCATATTCTTGCTGTTCGCATCGCATTGCATGATTATATTGTGTTTTCATTTGCTATTTTTGAAATCATGCTGTCAGGACACCAACACTATTACCGATAATGCGTATGTTCCACGTACACCTGCTTGCCGGCTCACACACATCATCATCGGTAATTGCCATGCCACGTACACTGTAGATAATATTAATTCATTGATATCACTTGTTAGCTGATAGTTCCGATATATATCATTATTGTGCTAGCTTAGACATTGCAATATTACTGTGATTGTCATGTATATTTATACGTTCATTTTCATGCATTATTATTAGGGCCAGTCCGGATTGCCGGTGCCTAATATTTTAGAATTCGTTGTTTATTTATTCTTGAGATTGGGATTTCGGATTTCCATGAGATTTCTGGATTTGGAGAAACCGCAAGGATTTTATAAACAGATTATCATTTTAAAATGAAAGTTGCGGTTTTCTCATGATATGATTTGAGAGGAGTCCACTATGAGTTTTCTCGGCTCTTGAGCGATATGATACACCCGATTCGAGGAGGATGAGGAACTGTCTGTGGATGCATGGTGGACCCGGTGCGGTACCTCGAGGCGAGAAGGTCGCAGATGATGGCGTTGAGCCTGGCAGGGGAGCACTATCGACCGGTGATTGCATTGTGACTCGACGGATATCCGGAGAATACTGATCGAAGTTGGGCCAGTCCGGATTACCGGAGCCCAGGGGCCAGTCCGGATAGCCGGAGCCCTAGATATTGAGATAGCGAGATATATATTTTTTTGTCGATGCTAGACACTGTTTTATGTTGATTTCATTGATGATATCTCGATTTTATATACATAAATCTCACTGGGATATGAAAACAGTCTTCTTATTTACATACATTCTGATTTCATGCATTCATACCTCATATTTATGATTTGTTGCTACCTGAGGCACTGATACGAGCACTTGGTATTACACTTGTATAGATGTTTACCCTTACCACATTTTCGTGCTTCAGACCTTATCATATTGAGGATATATATATTACTAATCGTATTGACCTAGGATTGAGTTATACATACGATTTCTGCTCTATGATGTTTTCTACTCACGAATTGGCAACTTACCCCCATTGTGTTAGTTATTTGTATGCCCTAGAGGCCATTACTGTACATACCCTATATATTGTAGTGGATGCTTGGATATATATAGGGAGGACTTTCTTGCTCGACATGATAGTATGCTATCTGGTTACTCTTTATCTTAACATGTACTCTTATTGTCTCTATGTCACATGTTGATAAAGCCCTTAGGATGAGTACTTGACTACCAGGACCATGATGCAGATCATACTAGTGGGGACAGTGTAGTCGCCAAGTACATCCTTCAAATATTCCTAGTCGTGGGAGTGCCGAGACAGGGCAGCGATACTCCAGAGTAGACTAGCGTATGCGCTTCTTGACCTATATGATGGGCGATGGATGATCCCATATCCATTGGTGTTTGACATCAGAGAAGGTATACGGGTGCTCAGTGAAGACTGGGTACACTGGACGGACTCACCGAGAACTCCCAGATGGTATTATACCTCACGTTAGATGGCAGTTCTCTGGTGACACTGGTACAGGTTAGTCTGTAGACCCGAGATCATTATAGAGTCTTATGTGATTCCCACTGTGCTTTGATTTCCATCATACCACGTCCAAGAGGGCGTGCAAAAAGGTGGCTTTTTGGTACAGTCCAGAATCACATGGAGGCAATGAGCGATAGGAGGGGTTTCGTCTCTCCCGGTATAGGGAGTTGATGTTGCGCTGTGTTCGATTGGCTATAACTGGAAATCCCTGGCCAGGGTTGCTGAGATTTACTGGTAAGTGTTATCAGTAGTTTCTCAAACTGTTATAGACCTCATATCGACACGACTTATCAAGGTACTGGGGTCTGACGTTTACCACCCCTAGGCGAGATATGCGACATATCAGACGAAGAGACCAGACTGTACGGGAGTATTACTGGTTGGATTCACGGGAGAATGTACAGGCTTGCTTGTTAATCTTCTGATTACTCAATACCTGGGTGGCTGTTACATTTAGCTTACCGCTTGCAGCTTGTGGGTGTTTGATATGATCATCACCTACTGTCGGCGTATTGACGATTCTTTAGAGTCCTACACAGAGGTTTCCTGGCTCAGAAAAAAACGGAGTAGGAGTACATATATGATATGTGCGGGACCGAGAACAATATGTGTATGTGATACCGTATTAGATTCTCGTGATATGAGATATCGGCTGGGTATATGTGATATAGCTGGGTCATCGGATCAAGTGTTGATTCGATGAACTGATACAGATTATATTAGTCGGTTATTTATGAAATAGCCGGATTATCGGATCAAGTGTTGATTCGATAATTTAATGTATAATTATATATTTAATATATTAAATTACATTAACTAATATAAGCTCACTTAAAGATTCTTTTTCTCACTCGGATAATACATTGATATATATGTGATATATGTTAATTGTATTATTTTATTTTGTTACAATAAAAATTGTATATGTGATATATAATATTATAACATGTTATGGTTATAAATGCAACATGATTTGTGGAGTTTAAATATGGTTAGGGTTTGGATTAGGGTTAAGCTTTCATGAAGCTTTCAAGAAGCTTCTTGAAGCTTTGACTTTGACCTTAATATTTTGCATAGATATTTCTTTAACCCAACCCAACTCTTTAACCATAGTTGATTCTCTACATGGGTTAAGTCTTCATACTTAACCCATGGTTGCATTTCTAACCTCACACTTGATTCATTATTCATCACAAAAGGATTTGATCATTTTCTTCTTCTTTCTTGCTTAATGAAAAGCTTCACTAGCCTTTTCATATGTGATGATTTTGAGTGAGATAAAGAAAACAAATTAGAGCTAAATTCCTACTTCATCATCCTAATCTATTCTAGCCACTTAGATTAGGGTGTTTGCTTTGCTAATACTTGATTAGTGAAGCAAAAGCTTGGGTTTGAGTTTCTTCAAGGTAGATCATCTTTGTTATTGAAGATCGGAAGCAAGCTTGCATCTTTCTCTTCATGGAGCCTCTCTTGAGTCCGGGTACTCAATGATCGCAGCGAAGGGACCTCAACACGGAGCTTTAGAAGTGAAGGAATAGACTACAAAGGTTGTAATCCCTAACTCTTAGAAGTAAATTTATTTACTTGCATGTTTAACCCTAATTATCTAGCACAGATCCTCGCTTTAGGTTGTTCGACACGTCTAAAATTTAAATCGCGCATGGTTGATGCCTTATAGACCCTTGTGACAGTGCCTAGTAACCTTACGGTGGTATCAGAGTCAAGCTAGAGCATTAGGCGACGTGCATACGAAGTTAAAAGTCCGATCGAACCTCGAAATGTCGATTTACACCCCCTCTCTGGAAATTTTTTAAAATGTTGATTTTTTCTGTATTAAAAATACTCAGAAAAATAAGCAGGTAATTTTATGGATATGTGTGAAAAAGGACCCCCCGAATCCATCAAAGCCCCGCAGAACCGCGGCCAAACCAGGGTATTCGCGGCGGTTCCGCGGCAAGTCTTGAGGATTGAGGGATCATTTTTGAACAGTTGATCCATAAGTACTTTTGCATGTTTCTGGGAATTTTTAATTTTACTCAAGTGTTGAGTTTCCTGGAGATGTTTTGTATTTGTTGATTCGATCGGAAAGTTTAATTTCGTTTAGTTTTCCGGGTAATTTAGAACGTGTTAAAAAGTTCGAACGGATATCAATAACTCACTTTTTTCCCTGCCGGAAAATTTCCAAGTGTTGGATTTTTCCTTAGTTAAAGAACGTTCTAAGTCGTGCAAGTAACGCGGTGGACCCTCTAGAAGAACACAAACCTTAACTCGATTATGTGACCGTCTAAACCGCCTCTAAACCTTAGGGTTTGGGGCAGTACGGTGTTACCACATGTGAGGCATTGGTTTGACCCTTCTACGGCTGGACTATCGGTACTGTAGCATGTGATGGATAATTTTTGAACTCCGCTCAAGTGTTGAGCTATTCGGGAAATCTTGGGTGTTTGTTTATTCGATCGGAAAGTTTAACATTGTCTATTTATCTGCAATGTGATACAATATTTGGAATCCACAAGTAGTTATGAGATAACAAATTTGAATGTTATAAATCTAGCAGTTTAGTCTCATTTGATCAGTTGCCACGGAATTTTGATGTGATCAAAAGTCCGTCGCAATCACGTAGCGTATGCGGATACTCGCCGGGTAAACTTAATAGATAGCCACGCCCCATAGCCCCGACCAAGTGACTGTAGGAGAACCCATCGCCAAAAGCATCCGTTCGGGTGCTCGCGGCAGTGGTGTTCCGCCTTAGTGCACTTCGTCGACGGCATCTGGGGGTGCGGCCGTCTACTAAAGTTTGCGATGAGCATTTGATCAGGATGTCGGGAATCTTGTTGAATTACCCGACTTGATATTGAAAAGTGTTTTCGAGATCGAGACTAAAATGCGGGGTTTATAATTGTTAGGCATGCGGTGTCTAAGGAATTCATTTGATTAGGCATGAGATGTGTAAGAAGGTTGCGGATTCCAACTGTTGTAGTTTTACACTTTCTTTTCTGCGACTATAAGTGTAATATGTGGTGTATCGCCGGTTTTGTTGCTATACATCAATGACAACTGGGATATGCATATTTACTTACGTTGATGATATGAGATATTATGTGTTGCTGTGATATGTTGTATTGGATCGTCGCGTTTTGAATAGCCGAGGGTTTTATGTGAGATGAGGGTTTTTATATTTTCATTCATGTAAAATTTATTGTATGTAATATTCTTTTATTAGGGCACTTCCGAGCTGAGGATGATGTCACCATTGTATATTATTCACTTTTCCGCATTAGGTAGACCCAAGACAGGGAGCACAAGTAACCGGGTTCTAGGGTCCAGTGGGAGACCATCTCGAGGAGTCGAGACCGGGTCTCCTAACCATAGAATTGGCAGTGTTGCTTGCCGCTCTCGTAGGGGTCTAGGGATGTGAGTTTGGCTATTCATCGCGACCGTGGAATCTGTGTTTTATACAGGCTCGCATAAAACATGGAAATCCTAGTATATCCAATATTTCATATGTTATCTTCTGCTGCAATGTTCTGTGATGAAATCATATTACTGCCTGAGACGAATGTTTATATTATATATATGCGATATATGTTATATTGCTGATTTCGTTTCAAATGTGATGCTTGTGAAGCATAATAAAATGGACTTCATTAATGAGATTAATGAAATAAAAGAAACCTAAAGATTTTATAGAAACTTGTTTAAAAACTGGTAGCTCTAGTTCTTGCTTTGCATAGCGGTATTCCTTGTATAATATCCAGCACCTTATTCGATAAGGAAAGAGCCGAGATCCCTTCACCGGGAGTGACCTCTTTAGCGAAACTAGCAGATGCTACAAACTCGGTATGTCTTTTGATTGTTTCTATAGGTTTTGCTTTGCATAGTGGTATTTGTGAAATATCCTGCACCTTATTCGATAAGGAAAGAGCCGACGATCCCTTCACCGGGAGTGACCTCTTTGGAAAAACTAGAAAAGGCCTCAAAAACATTCCATTTAAAATCACTTGATTCTACAACGATATCAAGTTCATTACGCAAAGGGTTTTCTTAAAGACCGATCGTAGCCCTCCGTCATTTCAGATAAGTAATAGTTAGTATTCGTGATGCGTTTGTTGACCTCTGTCAAGACGTAGTGTGCGGTAGCTGATTAGCGCTTATCTGTATAAACATATGATGTGATTTATTTAGGTAGTCGTGCGACCTTGTTGACCTTTGTCAAGGGTCGTGCGGGTGGGTTTACTTCAATCAGGAAATGACAGGTTGAACTTAACTAGCAGCCTATGGTTTGTTGATATCTTTCAAGATCATAGGATGCTAAGGGTAAAATATTATCGGGAATTTCAAGTGTTGAAATTTGCAATGAGATTGCATACCTTCTATGAGATAGTTGGATCTTGATACCCATTGCGAGTAAGAATTACTCCTGGGAGAGTTTTACACATTACAATTAACCGATCAAGTAGGTGTCTAGAAAGGTGTTAACGGGGTTACGCCCCCGGGAAAACGAGGTTTATTTTAATTAGGTCCGTGCGAAAGCATGGGGAACCTCCCTCAAAGTACCGGCACCGGCCTGGCTGAAAGATTGGCGAACTTGTAGAGTGTAATTAATCCCGGCTAGTCTTTCCTTTTAGGGTTTGAAGGAAGATTTGACTAAAACAGTGGGAGACATCGTGATTAGATATATAAATAATCAATCTAATCTTGCAAGAGCATACGCTGAGTGTTTTCTTCTATCTCTCTCCAGGTAGCTACCATGTCACGCCTTAAATCAAGATAATAATAAATATGTATTGACCGAACTCTCTTGTTATACTGCGCTAGAGAACGTTGGTCCCGCTCCAACTTATAATTGTTATAAGACAGAGCAGGAAATAGGGGATTACCAGAATTTCCGTGCCGCCCAAATGAAGAAAGTGCATGTTGATGCATCATCTTCGGGTATGTTCATTACCGAGAACTGTTTCTCAGTATCCTTTACGTCCTGGGTATGAGATACTGGATCAGGATCCCGCAAATGTAATTTGTTACATGGGCTACAGAAAGGTTGAGAACTGAGAACGGGTGATAAGTTTCAAGAGTTGGAAATGATGCAAGTGTTGCAGCTAAGTCTGTTGGCAGTTATCACCCTGTATTACCAGAATACATTGATTTAGATACCTAACCTAATATACAACATCATATCAGTCTCTTTATTTAAGAAGGATATAATTTTGTATTGTTGGATAATCTTTTGAACATTTCCTATATCAAGAGTTGATCGGTTCAGGCACGTTATCTAACAGCATAGACATTCTAAATCAAACCACAGTTCTTAATGTACAGAACACGCACAAGTGGATGAGTTCAGAAATGAACGAATCCTTCTTGAGGCATTGTAGACTATGTCATATCAATGCGACCCGACTAGCTGAAGTTACATAAAGATGCATATTTAAATTAGTTTGGATTTACATCTTATGAAACTTGCCGGTCATGTCACAAAGATAAGATGACCACAGCTCCGTTTATTGGAAACAGAGAAAGAGTTAGTGAACTCTTGGGATTGATACATGCTGATGTATGAAGGTCCCCTGTCTACACATGCCAAGACCGGTTCTTTGTACTTCATTACATTCACTGATGATCTCTCAAGATCCGGATATATGTTCCTGTTGAAACACAAGTCTGGAACTTTTGAGAAATTCAATGAATATAAGTTAGAAGTAGAGAACCAAAAACGGGTATAAGTATTATGTCCTTTGATGAGATCAAGGAGGAGAATACTTAAGCACGGAATTCCTGGACTATTCTAAAGGAGAATGAGATTCTTTCTCAGCATTACTCCTCTGAATACACCATAGCACGTCGGTGTATCGGGGCGGAGCAATTACACCCTATGTGATATGGTGTGCTCTATGATGAGTTCTACTAAGTTACCTATTTTCTTTTAGGGTTATGCACTTGAGAAGTTGCATACCTATTGAATAGGGTTCCAACCAAATCAGATGCCTACAACTCCATATGTGATATGGTATGGGAGAGCCCATCTCTTAAGGAAGTTAAGATTTGGGGTTGTTCGGCCTATGTCAAAAGCAAAATCCGGACAAGCTCGAGGCAAGGTCAGTTCTGTGGAAGTTTGTTGGATATCCCAAGCATTCGCAAGGGAATATCTTCTACCACATCGAGAAACAAAAGATGTTTTATTTCTCGGCATACCACTTTTTGAGAAAAATGGAATTTCTTGTGAAGAAATTAGTGGTCATGAGGTAGAACTAGAAGGAGTTCCAGCTATACAAACTGCAGCTGATGATTTGGTAGGATTCAATAGTTACCAACGAACCTCAGCCTCTCCGCCGATTTGGTAGAGTTCCTCATCCACCTGAGAGATACTTTGGTTTTTCTATGACAGTGGGAGAGAGGATTGCATCATGAGATGATGACCCGACTAGTTTCGAGCAGGCCATCAGGAGTGGGACTCTATGAGAATGGCTGGATGCTTAGCGATCTGAGATGGAATCCTTATACACCAACAAAGTATGGACTTTTGTTGCTTTATCTGAAGAGTTAAATCCCCATCAGGAGCTAGTAAATCTTGAGAAGATTACTTGGTGTACATGGAAAAGTTGAGACTTTCAAAGCTATGCTTAAGTCCATCCAGATCCTACTTGCCACAGCTACATACCATGACTACGATATCTGGTGGTTGGGTGTCATGACAACTTTTCTAAATGATGATTTGGAAAAGAGCGTCTATAAGTACACAGCTAGAGGGCTTTGTAGACAGTGGGAGTAGCGGAAATGTGAGCATGATGTTTTATGGGATAAATAAGGCATCGCGGAGTTGGAACGTCTGTTTTAATGTAGTAGTCAAAGAGTTTGACTTCATCAAAATTGCAGATGAACCTTTTATATACAAAAAGGTAGTAGAGAGTATGGTGGTGATCCTCGTATAGTACGTGGATGACATACTCTTGATAGGGAACAAGTTTTCTATGCTACGCTCGGTCAATCTCCTCTTATCACAAAGATTCTCTATAGGATCAAGGTGATACCTCCTAAATCCTAAGTTATGGATCTATGAGATAGATCTAATTGGATGTTAGGATTCTCAATAGATGTAGTGAGATGGTATCAATCGATCCTGGGGAGAATCACTGGAAAGGTTCCAGGGTCATAAGGACGACTGAATGTTAGTCGCAGGCATTGTCTTTACCCTCAGTGGAGGGACGATATTTTGAAAGAGGTCCAACCTAGATACCGTGACATACTAGACGATTAAAGGCAAGATACATCGTTACCAAGGATGCTACCAAAGAGTCAGTATGGATATTTTTTAGTTCATGAGATGAACTTCGTTCCGGCCATTGTGTGACAATGGAGTTGTGGCTTATGCCAAGGAACCCCCGTCCCATCTGTGATCCAGATATATTCTTAGATAGTATCACCTGATAATGGAGATAGTTGATCTCCAGGTAGATCGAGGTTAGGAGAGTAGACACAGAGGACAACAGCGCGGATCCACTCACAAAGTCCTATTTCCCAGTAGAGACTTTTATGGGATGGTTGAGTATGAGATACTTCAACCACAGCTTATTGTTGGGTATGAGTTACAACAGCAGATGGCCCTAGTGCAAGTGGGAGATTGTTAGTTATATGTATGCCCTAGAGGCCATTACTTTACATACCCTGTATATTGTAGTGGATACTTGGACATATATAGGGAGGACTTTCTTGCTCGACATGATAGTATGTTATCTGGTTACTCATTATCTTAACATGTACTCTGATTGTCTCTATGTCACATGTTGATAAAGCTCTTAGGATGAGTACTTGACTACCAGGACTATGATGCAGATCATACTAGTGGGGACAGTGTAGTCGCCAAGTATATCCTTCAAATGTTCCTAGTCGTGAGAGTGCCGAGACAGGGCATCGATACTCCAGAGTAGACTAGCGTATGCGCTTCTTGACCCATATGATGGGCGATGGATGATCCCAAATCCATTAGTATTTGACATCAGAGAAAGTATACGGGTGCTCAGTGAAGACTGGGTACACTGGACGGACTCACCGAGAACTCCCAGATGGTATTATACCTCACATCAGATGGCAGTTCTCTGGTGACACCGGTACATGTTAGTCTGTAGACCCGAGATTGTCATAGAGTCTTGTGTGATTCCCACCGTTTTTTGATTTCCATCATACCACGTCCAAGAGGGCGTGGAAAAAGGTGGCTTTTGGGTACAGTCCCGAATCATATGGAGGCAATGAGCAATAGGAGAGGTTTCGTCTCTCCCAGTATAGGGAGTTGATACTGCGCTGTGTTCGATTGGCTATAACTAGAAATCCCTGGCTAAGGTTGCTGAGATTTACTGGTAAGTGTTATCAGTAGTTTCTCGAACTGTTATGGATCTCATATCGACATGACTTATCAAGCTACTGGGGTCTGACGTTTACCACCACTAGGAGAAATATGCGACATATCAGACGAAGAGACCGGACTGTACGGGAGTGTTACTGGTTGGATTCATGGGAGAATGTACAGGCTTGCCTGTTGATGTTCTGATTGCTCAATACCTGGGTGGCTGTTACGTTTAGCTTACCGCTTGCAGCTTGTGGGTGTTTGATATGATCATCGCCTACTGCCGGCGTATTGACGATTCTTTAGAGTCCTATACAGAGGTTTCCTGGCTCAGGAAAAACCGGAGTAGGAGCACATATATGATATGTGCGGGACCGAGAACAATATGTGTATGTGATACCGTATTAGATTCTCATGATATGAGATATCGGCCAGGTATATGTGATATAGCCAGGTCATCGGATCAAGTGTTGATTCGATGAACTGATACAGATTATATTAGTCAGTTATTTGTGAAATAGCAGGATTATCGGATCAAGTGTTGATTCGATAATTTAATGTATAATTATATATTTGATATATTAAATTATATTAACTAATATAAGCTCACTTAAAAATTCTTTTTCTCACTCGGATAATACATTGATATATATGTGATATATGTTAATTGTATTATTTTATTTTGTTACAATAAATATTGTATATGTGATATATAATATTGTAAAATGTTATGGTTATAAATGCAACATGATTTGTGGAGTTTAAATATGGTTAGGGTTTGGATTAGGGTTAAGTTTTCATGAAGCTTTCAAGAAGCTTCTTGAAGCTTTGACTTTGACCTTGATATTTTGCATAGATATTTCTTTAACCCAACCCAACTCTTTAACCATAGTTGATTCTCTACATGGGTTAAGTCTTCATACTTAACCCATGGTTGCATTTCTAACCTCACACTTGATTCATTATTCACCACAAAAGGATTTGATCATCTTCTTCTTCTTTCTTGCTTAATGAAAAGCTTCACTAGCTTTTTCATATGTGATGATTTTGGGTGAGATAAAGAAAACAAATGAGAGCTAAATTCCTACTTCATCATCCTAATCTATTCTATCCACTTAGATTAGGGTGTTTGCTTTGCTAATACTTGATTAGTGAAGCAAAAGCTTGGGTTTGAGTTTCTTCAAAGTAGATCATCTTTGTTATTGAAGATCGGAAGCATGCTTGCATCTTTCTCTTCATGGAGCCTCTCTTGAGTCCGGGTACTCGATGATCGCAGCGAAGGGACCTCAATACGGAGCTTTAGAAGTGAAGGAACGGACTACAAAGGTTGTAATCCCTAACTCTTAGAAGTAAAGTTGTTTACTTGCATGTTTAACCCTAATTATCTAGCATAGATCCTCGCTTTAGGTTGTTCGCCACGTCTAAAATTTAAATCGGGCATGTTTGATGCCTTATAGACTCTTCTGACAGTGCCTAGTAACCTTACACGTTGTGCCACAGTTTCTTGCTGGTTTTGCCGTACAGATTTCCTTGGCGGCTTTGTTGGCACACTGCTTCTTTCCGGGTGATTGCTTTGGTAGGGGGACTCACTTGTATCGTGACTACCATTGTATATTATTTCAGTTGTATCTAGTGAACTCCATCAACCAGATTGTATTATTTATTCGACTTAGAGACCAGTGTATATTATTTTGACCTTAGAGTCGCACTTGTATTATTATGGTTTTCATGTTGATTTTGAGTTTCCTTTTGTGTTTTGATCCTCACCCTTGGTGTTGTATATATTATTGCTTGCATGGTTGTGACCGTCAATTGACGAAGAGCTAGCTCCCGTTTGGGGATGCCTTTATATATATTATGCATGTTGTACCCGTTTGGGGCCAGTATTTACAAAGGAAACTCTACCAAAATTTTCAGAAAAGACTTGATGTTTTAAAAATGCATATTCGGCTGATTTTAATAAAAACGCTTCTTTAAAATGGATTAGATTTCTGGGCTTTTGGCTTACTTGAATTAGATGGGGTCCTATAGACTTAATATGATTCAAGTGCCAGTCACGTGCTATTTCGGGTCATGACACCTGCTAATCCCAAGAAACTTCGTATATCTTTTACCGTCTTTAGTGTAGGCCACTCTCTGATAGCTGACACCTTAGCTGGATCTATTGAGATTCTTTCGCCTGAAACGATATGTCTGAGAAATCCGATTTGATCTAGCCAAAATTCATACTTGTTGTACTTAGCATAGAGCTGATATGTTGTAATGTCTCCAGGACAATCCGTAAGTGCTCGGCGTGTTCTTTCCGATTCTTTGAATACAACAGGATGTCGTCGATGAATATGACAACGAACCTGTCTAAATACTCATGGAAAACTTGGTTCATCAGATTCATAATATGGCAGATGCATTGGTCACTCCAAATCGCATTACGAGATATTCATAATGATTATATCAAGTCCTAAACGCCATCTTCGGAATGTCAGACTCTTTGACCTTCACCTGATGATAACCCGAATGAAGATCTAGCTTCGAAAATACACAAGACCCACTTAACAGATCGAACAGATCATCGATGTACAGTAGTGGATACTTGTTCTTAATCGTCACTTCGTTCAGAGCTCGATAATCTATACACATCCTGTATGAACCTTCTTTCTTCTTCACGAGTAATACTGGAGATCCCTAGCTTGAAGTACTGGGTCGGATCTAACCTTTCTTCAGCAGTTCGTCCAACTGAATGCGGATCACCTTCAATCCTTCTGGACTTAACCGGTACAGAGCTTTGATTATAGGTTGCGTACCAGGTTGTAAATCGATGCTGAATTCAAGAGCTTGACCAGGAGGCAAACCTGATATATCTTCCGGGAATACATCCTTAAACTCTCGAACTACTTCGGGCTTCGATTCTTCCGCTTGCAATGCTGCAACCAGTGCCTTATTTGGTTTTGCTTTGTAGACGCTAGGTTCCAAGGTACGGTCTCCACTCTTGAAATAGAACACTGGATGATCTAGTATTTCGAGCACTACCCTCCTTTGACGACAGTCGATGGTAGCGAAGAAAGTTCCCAGCCAGTCCATTCCCAAGACTACGTCGAAGTTCGGTATGTCCAGCACCTTAAAGTCCACATAAAATTTTCTACTGCAGACGACCACTGAACACAGATCGTATCCCAAAGTTGCTTTTAGAACACCGTTCCCTGAACTGACATTCTAACTGGATACGAGCGGTTTAACTGGAATCGCATGAGTTCGGACGAACCGTTGCGACATAAAACAATGTGATACTCCAGTGTCGAAGAGAGCTAGGGCAGGTAGGAAGGCTACTTATATAGTACCTAAGTTGTGTGAGTTTGGGTTTAGATATAGGAAAATTATAGTGATATACAAGGATTGAAAAGGTTTGAAAGGATTGGGAATTACCAGTGATGACTTGGCCCGTGGCATCGGCCTCCTCGACCGTCATTGTAAAAGCTTGACGTCGTGGTCCCTTCCTCCTTGCTGGAGGCACATTCCTCTGTCCTTGGGGAATATTTCTCTGCCCTTGTGGCATGTTTCTCTGTGCCTGATGGAATTGACGTTGAGGCTGTGCAGGAGGTCCACGTGGAGCTGGTGCAGGAAGAGCTAAATGGGGTGCAGGTGCCTGAATGGCTGGCTGCTGCGGGACTGTGATTGCGGGTCTGGGGGCTAGTGTTGGGTTGAAACGATATGGACATGCTCCTATGGCGTGAGTGGATGCTCCACAAACCAAACATAGGACATTTGCACGCCTGCAGTTTTTCGCTAGGTGTCCCGTCCTCTTGCAATAGAAACAAAAGTTTGGACTGGACCGATTAAATGATCCTCTCGGTCTCCTAGGTGCAAAAGTTGGCCTAGAAGATGCTCCTCCTGACATCTGTGTGGCAGGGCATTTTACACCGGCAGTCTGCGGTGTGCCCTTCTTCTTCACAACCGCCTCATAGTGTCGAGCAACCTTCAAAGCAAGTTCATGGGTTGGGAAATCCCCTGTAGCGAGTGCAGCTTGGATTTCCGGATCCAACCCCTGCTTAAATCATCGTGCCCGGATCTCAGCAGTAGGAATCAGGTGTGTAGCGAACCTGTTACGATCTTGTGTTAGCTGTGTAATGAGTGAGATTAGGAATTTGAATTTGAGACAATATCTTACCTACTAAGCATGGTGAACTCAGTATCGTATTCATCCACAGACTTGACCCACATCGAACCTTGTTGTAGATGGTTGAACTGCTGCTCCATGTCAAAACGGTAGTCTCGGGAAAGTGCTTGGCATCGAACAGATCGCAAAACGTCTTCCACTCGATAGATTGGGTGAGACGACTTTCTTGAGCCTTCCACCAGACTCTGGCATTGTCTGTCAGTTGCAGCTTAGCAACTCTCACCCAGGAAATATCTGGCATTTGAGCTGCCGCCAGATCATCTTCTGTCGCTTGAGCCTATTCTTCCACCTCCAGTGGGCTCTCTTTCCCCGAGAAATGTTTTGGATGCAGTGCCCAAAATTGTTTGACTCTGGGTGCCTCAGCTTCTGGGCGGTGCATGAGGATAGCAGTCTGCTCCTGCTGACCTTCCAACAGGCTCTTGATAGCCTCAAGTAGTACCATTTGCTCATTGATAGGAGCTGTAACGGTAGGTGGTGGTGGTAGAGTAGGCGGTGGAGTGTTTCCATTGACATTGGTACTGGTGTTGTTCGGTGATCCATGACCTTGACAGAAAAGGAATGGTTAGGATAGATTCAAGAAATTTTAAATGTAAGGAATGTATAGTTGCTGATTCTTATAATTCTTGTGATATATATTGTTTAAGACTTCATACAGAACATACCTGTATAGGCCGCCAACAAAACCTGTCACGCCACGCTTCCCCGTAGACGGATATGGTGATGTGGCAGGACACAACGTATTTACTAAAAAATAAATACGTTAAGCATAATTAAGTGATTGTAAAAGATTTCGGATTGGATGTAGAAGTATCAATTCAAATGATCCCCGGCAAAGGCGCCATTTGATTGAAACGAATTTCTGTTGTGTCGTTTGAGAAAATAGAGTTTAGAAATCACAACCAAAAATATTTTGACCGCAATCAATAACGGTGTCGAATGTAGCGCGTTAGTAAGTGCGGATCGTCCATAGGGAAAGTGTAATCGTTCGTCTTTTGAATGAGATGAGTCGAAACTTTAATGAAAGAAAACAAAACAATTCAAGATTTATCGTTGAAGTTCAAGAATTAGAAAATCTAGATCTAATAATAAGAAAAAGATAGAATCAAGAATTGATAGTTTGACGAATTTTCCAAACCAAATATCAAGAATCGAAATGAGGCTCGTAGGAATCGATCGGATCTATAGATGTGATGTAATCTTACAATTACGTATTCTTATCCTTCGATGAATTGATACTAGATCGATGATGATCGATCAAGAATTAGGGATTTCTTATGAAACTAGGGTTTCATCTTATCCCTTGTTCTTTTGTCGATATCATTCACATTCTAGCCTCTAGTAATTTCAAGAAACGATCGTA
Source organism: Agapanthus africanus (assembly GCA_030015575.1). NCBI lineage: Eukaryota > Viridiplantae > Streptophyta > Magnoliopsida > Asparagales > Amaryllidaceae > Agapanthus > Agapanthus africanus. Next base: position 818,869,499 of record CM057338.1, on the reverse strand, counting down.
GATCCCTAATTTCCAGCGATAACAATCAAGAAAGCATCGCAACGAAACTAGGTCATCGATTCTTGAACTTGCTAGGGTTTACAAAACTCGTAGGACTCAAGAATCGTATTAAGATTTGTTACATCATCATTTTATTGATCGTCTCCACTCCTTAACGAGCGGAGTTTTACTCAAACATCACAACAAGAACAACAATTACAAATTGAGATCTAATCATGATGCAAGAATTAAAAGAAAGCAAGATTAAAGAATTTCACCTTTTATTTATATCAACAATTTCATTACATTCGCTCAAGAACTACAAGAGGAAGAACTCGATCGTCGATTTGGCTTCGCTCGTTTCCGTGGGTCGCGGATCGGCTTGGATCACTTGCTCGATTGAAGATCGGCTCGGCTCCTAAAAGGTTGAAGGCTTCTTGCTTGATTGGTACTCAAGATCTTGAATTTGGAGTGGAATTAGGGTTAGGGTTTCGCACAAGCCTTGTCACTAGACTTGTGGAAGAGGATGAAGAATTGAAGAAGACTAAAGATTAAGTAAGATTGATTACCTAATGATTGATTCTCCTCCACCCTTAGATCTAGGTTCCTATTTATAGATATCCAAACCCTAGATCTAGGATTTCAAATTCTAAGTTTCCCTCCAAAAGTTGAGGAAATTTGAATTTCCCTCCAAAAGTTAGTTAGAGGAGAAGCTTCTAGATGTGATTAGTTAGGAGGGAGCTTCTAGAAAAGATTAGTTAGGAGCTTAATTAGGATTAGCCTTGCTTAATGATCATTGCTGATCTGGCAGTAGCTTCGAGGTCCTTCTGGAATTTGACATATCAGAGAGGAATGTGGGACCAGAGCTGAGAATTGTGCACTAAAAATGAAGCGATGACGTGCCATAAGAGCCGCGGAACCGCGGCACAAGCTGGCTCCCGCCGCAGTTCCGCGGCCATGTTGGAGGCTTGGGCCTTGGGCTCTCTGGTGCTTTCTTGGGCTGATGTATGGGGCTTTTTGTGATATGTTGAATATTGTAATTCATTCTGTATTGCTACCAGATCTGAAATCATTGAGTTGGCGTAATGTTTTATCAGCTAAATAACAATTTTGGCCTGTCTCCTGAATTTTCCTGAACAAATCTCGAAACAAGTGTTGCGCAAATACAGAAATGATACGATGCCATGAAATGCGGTCAATTTCCCTTAAAGTGCCGGTTTAAAAGTCTAATACATGATATCTGATATTTTACGACTGATTTGCTAATATATGAAATATGAATACCGTACACTTCTAAATGAGTGCAAAAGATAGGGAAATTGCCGTGTTAAAAATACATTATTTTCGACTGATCAAATACCCCCAAACTTAATTTCGATCGTCTCGAGCGAATGTTTTATTTAAAAAGAAAAGGAGAAAATAAAGAAAGAGAAAAACTAACTAGCACACTTTCGTAGGCAACACGATTGCACTGAGCACGTGCAACAAGCCTTTAAAGCTCTAGGTGTCCCTAGTAGGAGGAGTGTTGTCTCCTGAGGGTTTTCAGCGGATTGCACCCACAAAATCCAATAATAAAAGGAAGATCATGAATATTACATTTAAAGAAAAGAATCGTAAAAGAAAAGCCTTGAAAATTAGGGTTTCCAACTAAGCTAGCTTTTCGGTTGTCATGAGCCCTATCTTAATGGTCATGAAAAGATGTTAGAAATCACATCCTCCCTCAATAAAACATCGTCTTATTCTTCATTCCTATCTTTATTCCAAACATCGATCATATCACCCTGCGTGTGTGTAAAGACATCCCTACACCCGGAGAATTCAATTCAAGCTATCATACTCTTGCCCATCAGCCTCAGTACTTTTTAATTAATGAATATTTTGATGAGATTGCTCACACACTTTCATGCGACCGTTAATACTTCTTAAGGTACTAACCGACCGATTACTCCTGTGCTTGCTTACTTGGTGTATTTTCCTCGTCTTGCACCACCTCAGGCATAGCAGTGACTCCCAGACCAGTTGGCCTTAGGGCACTAGGTGAAGAAGCACCCTCGCTATATATTTTTATTGCCCTTGGTGATAACAAAACCAGTGTCCATTTTTCTCACCACTTTATATTTTCTTTATTCGTTTTTTTCCCTTTTTATTTCCTTCATACATCGGCTTTAAGACAAGAGCATTTCAAGGTATCCTCTACTATCCCAGGCTTCAAGACGTGTGTAAGTGCGAATAGCAGGGTATCAACGTTCAAAATGTTTGGCTTCCAGAATAGAAACTATTTTTCAGACTTATTTTTATCCTAAGATTAGTGACTTTCCTTCATCTTACTAACCCTTGGGACAACGGCTCATAACTACTTATTACTAGTTCGTATAAGAAAACTTCTAATTTTCTTGGTTTTCTTAAATTTTTCCAATCTCATGGATGTAATTTTTCATTATCTTATTTATGTACAAGAAATATTTTTATAATTTTGAAAAATTTTAAATTTTTATAGGTTTTTGAAAAAAAAAATGTTTTGTGCTTATGCAAATCATATGCAAATGATGCGAAAATAAGCACAAACCTCCCCCAAACTTGTTTTCAACAGTGTCCTCACTGTTGCCATCTGCTATATCTCGAAAAACCTGTAAGCTTGGGAGGAATTTATTAGTGGGGGCAAAACATTTAAGTGAAGACCCTCTCCCAAACTTATTTTTGGCTTATCATTATGTAAAAATTTCTTTTCAAGAGCCCGATTATTCCCCCCCCCCCAAACTTAAGCAATGTTAATCTTTGAAAATCATATGAGGGGGTCAAAAATCATTGGTCGATGCCAAGCTTTGCAAAGACCGAAGGTTAACACCAACCATTCAAAAATTTTATCAATGCAGTGCTCTGGTTGGTGGAAGAAGAAATGGGGAAAGGGTAAGTGGTGGAATAGAAAGTGTGTGCGTCTCATATTAGAGAGACGATGCAGTGATTGTGATGGATTACTCGCATTCTTTTTACAGTTCAGAAGAAGGGGTGGAGGTTCAATTTCAATGATTGGGATATGATTCATCTCAACACCCGTGTCATTTAAAAATGCGAGTTCATCAGCGAAGATCTCCTCAAAAGTTCCATCTATACCCTGATGAATAATGTCATCACAAAGTGCGGGGTGATCTTCAGACTCTAAAAGCAGTTCGTAATCAGTGTTAATTGTTGACCCGGACATTTCGGTGGAAGAGTCCGTATGTGTATGATACATAGTTGGGTCAAACAATATCATATGAAAAGAGTCTAGATCGGTATCAGGAGGATCATCAAATTCGCTGCTGTCGTCATCCATTAAGTCGACAGAACAGACCTGAGCAGTAGGTTCGGAGGGTACACTTCCCAACTTATAAATGTTTAGTTCTATTGACCTATTCCCGAAGGATAGGGTCATAGAACCATTACGACAGTTGATAATAGCATTGGAAGTGGCCAAAAAGGGGCGACCTAAAATCACCGGAATTTGATTTCGTGGGTTCGCTACAGGCTGTGTATCAATTACAATAAAGTCCACAGGGAATATAAATTCCCCGATTTTTATTAACACATCCTCCAGTTCACCCCTAGGTTTGGTGATTGATCGGTCAGCCATCTGGAGAGCTATGCTCGAAGTCTTTAACACTCCGATACCTTGTTGCTCGTATACTGAATATGGAAGCAAGTTAACACTAGCGCCAAGGTCTAGTAGAGCACGGTTGATGTGTTTTTCCCCGATAGAAATGGAAATAGTAGGACAGCCAGGGTCCTTACGTTTCCTTGGTAATTGCTGGGGGAAGGCCGTGTCTACTGTTTTTGTCATGAATATCTTCTTGGGCACTTGAGTCTTCCTCTTCCTAGTGCACAAGTTCTTAAGAGTTTTCGCATAAGACGGAACTTGTTGGATGGCATCTAGGAGAGGGATGTTGATGTTAACTTGCTTAAACATGTTCATGTTCTTCTCCATATGTGGACTTGATGTGTTAGCCCTTAACCGATTAGGATAAGGTGCTTTAGCAATAAGCGCTGGGTCCATCATAGGAGAAGGAAGTGTGTGTGGAATCGATCCCAGAATAGAAGTGGGGATCGTCCGTGGAGGAGTAAAAGAGGTGGGCTGAAGTGGCGAGCCTTTTGGGAAACGAAGAATAGGCTCGGAAGAAGGTGGTGGGGTAGAAAAACTGGGGTCAGAATTAGAAGTGTGTGTGTGAGGAAAGGTCTCAGCCGGGGTTTTATTGATTGATTTGTCAGTATCATCAAACTCTTCCCCAAGGTGATTGTCAAGCACTCTTCCAGATCTCAACGTGGTTGCATTCACAAGATGTGAATAGCCAGGATTGGGTACAGGTTGAGCTGGAAGTTTCCCTTTCTCTCTTGCACTCATTTCGGCTTTTAGTTGTGCAATTTGTGCTTCCATCTATTTGATATTATCATTTTGAGAGACAATGATCTTCATCACATTCTCGATGGAAGATTGCAAACTTGCCGTCCCTTGGATGGATTGTTTCATGAAAGTATCCAAGGTTTGTGCTAGTGCAGAGGTATTATCTGTACCGGTCAATTGCAAAGGACTAGACGGTGCAAAAGTGTTGGCCGGATTTTGGAAGTTTTGTGATTGAAAAGGGTGCTGACTTAATTGAAGTGGTGGCTGCTGTTGTGGTGGAGGGACCCTTTGGAAATTGTGTTGGGTTGGAACCGTGTTTTGAGATTGTGATTGGTTCCAAGCAAAGTTAGGATGATTCCTCCAACCCTGATCATATGTGTAAGAAGATGGATCGTTTCTAGGTCTTTGAAATGCGGCATTGGTATGCTCATGACCTTGAAACGGACATTCTTCCGTCAAGTGAGACAGATCAGAACAGCAGCCACATACAGTTTTGGAGAGTGATATTTGACTTAGGGCGGCTAAAAATTTTTTTCCATAGTCTCAAGTTTCTTTTGCATAGCTGAAATGTCAGCTCTAACTCCTATGGAAATATCATTGCCTTCCCTAGATGTTCAGTTGATAAAACTGCACATTTGTATTACATTTTTCCTACTATTTTTATATTAAAAAAGGACTTTATTTTAATATATTATACATATGAGGGTTTATGTGTTAAAACACCATTTTCCATGTGTTAATATATTTTAATTATCATTTGGTAGGAAAATGTATGCAAATAAATCTATTGACTAAATCCTAGTAGAATTAAGGCTACTAAATATTATTTGAGATTATTGTGCAGAATTTTCCAAGTTGTTTTGCAGAATTTATCAAACAAATCAAGTTGTTGAAGAAATCTTGCCAAATTAAGAAGCAAGACTTGGAGACCAAGTCTGAAAGCAACCGAGAAAAGATTTTTGAATTCTGAAGGTGCCTAGGATTGCCACATGTCACAAGATGCAAGCACAAGAAAATTGATCAAGAGATCTCACCCATTGGCCGCGGATCCGCGGCCATACCCCCCCTTTGGCCACTGATCCGCCGCAATATTATGGAGTTGGAAGGAAAGATTTTGGGGCATGATTCTCTACTATATTTTACCAACTTTTGAAGCAAAAGATTCTGGCTTTGCATTATAAAAAGGCACCGAGAGCCTCTTGGAAAAGCTATCAAGTCGACGAGATCACGAAGTCCAAGACGGCTCACGCATCCGGGCTGATCATCGACTGTTCGACTACCTCCTTAGGAAAGATCGAGAAGCAACTAGTTGTAATCATTTTCTATGGATTTAAAGTGTGGTTTGAAGAAGTCGATTAATAAAGGTAGTTATTTTATTGTTTTTACATTATGTTTTCCCTCGATTTCTTTTCATCTTCTTCTCCCAACATGCGCGAGTAATTCTCCGCTTGTTAGGGTTCGTAGGATTAGAGTAGGCTAATGGACGATGAAAATAATTAAACCCTTTTTAAGTCCTATAAAGTTTAGGAACTTTATCAAAAGAATCATTAACATCCTAATCGGGCGCGCTAGCAATTCCTTGCTAGTTCCGACCGCGATTAGAGATTAGATTAATGATTGTTTTGGTAAACGCTAGATATGAACGGAGTTCCATGTCAAGATAAGGGTTAAGAGTGGGATTCCTTTTCCCTCCAGAAACCCTAATCTGCACGCATCACCGTCGTTCTAGTTCTAAATCTATTAATGGATAAAAAGGATAACTTTTAATTAATCGTCCATAACTACTAAATCCTAACGAACCCTACAAGCCCTCTTATTATATTAATTACATCTTTAAAATAATCTAGATCTATATTTTACATTCTTGTTTAACGTAGATCTAGAAATTTTTCTATAAAATTCTTTATCCCTCCTCTTTTTCTCAACACATCTAAAGTAAAAGTAAAAGGTTCCACGTTTCCCAGAGGACGACCCGTACTCATCTCGGTCTAGCTATACGCGACATCGTTATTGATTGCGGTTAACTACAAACACTTTCACGTAACAATCAAATGGCGCCGTTGCCGGGGATACGTGCGTAATTTTTTATTTTTACTATTTGTGTTGAATTCTTAGACGAGTCATATCATTATTAAAACAAAACTGCAAATTGTATATTTAACGATTTGTGCGTGAATTTTTGCAAGGAGATCTGGAGTCACAGAATTAAGGCGAACAGGAAACAGAGACATTTTTAGAGATCCAGAGGAGCACAGAAGGCTATACAAAAAATTTCATCAACCGTTCCTTCTGCCACGCAGCGGAACCGCGGCAAAAGCACCCCTTCTGCGGCGGAATCGCGGCAATTTGGAGGAATTAGGGAATCAATCTTCTCTGGTATCTTTCTCAACTCCTTCTCTCTCTCCTCAAATCGAATAAAATCTATTTTCTGTAGGATTCTTTGCAAAATTGCGCCGCTCAAAAATCTTTTTGCAAAAGTTTTGTGATTGGTTTTGTTTTGCATATTTAATACGGACTTTAAGGGGCAAAGACCAAATCAAGATTAGGTGGGGATTTCATCACCCTTCCTAAGCCCCACAAATCACAAACTGAGCATATAGATCAACCCTTCATTAATTTAAAAAATATCTAGACCAGACTCTAAGAACTGTCGCGCTCAATAAGGACAGAGGAAGGTCGTGGGTAATCTATCGTTTATCCGCATTACTTTTGTAGTGCCTAGGCAAGTGTGACAAAGGCTAGTGGTTTTTAATTAGGCCCATGACGTGGTTCCTTCCCACTTACCTGGCACTTATCTGGCTATAAGGGTAGTACGGAGGTGGTAGAGGATTGATCCTGCGGCTTGCCCTTTGGAAGTCTAGGAGCGGTCTAGAGACTGGAACTAGGTGACCTTAGTTCTAGGGTTGCTTGTGCATCTTAGGGAGATTTGTCTTGAGTCCCACATTTTTCAAAACAAGCCAATTTTAAATCACACACACCCTGCCACTTGCACTAAACCCGCTTAGTGCATGCTCAGCTGGACACGGGATCCTAGTGCCCGTCTTGTCCGCGTTCCTGCTATCGACGCCGATGTCGGTACTTCTTCATCTTCTTTTCCCCTACCACACACCACATCGACCGTGATGGACGGCACTCCAACTAATTATAACACCACGCTGCCACCGCCCGAAGGTGTGCAGAATCCACCGCGCATCTCTCTCCAAGAGAGATGCTATCCTATTCGTGGTCCTCTTCCTACTTGTCTATCTCTTCCACCACCTAATGGGGATAATTTCGAAATTAAACCCCACTATATCAACCTGCTGCCCAAATTTCACGGGCTTGAGTCGGAAGACGCGTACATTTTCATCACCAAATTCGAAAACGTATGCGCAATGATGGGTACTTCACAATTGACTTTAGATGCTATGCGCTTACGTCTTCTCCCATTCACACTGTGCGACTTGGCAGAAAAATGGCTTTATAATACTGCCGCACACTCTATCACTAATTGGGATGAATTCGTCGTAGCATTTCTTAAGAAGTTTTACCCAAATCATAAGACTGCACATATTAGGAGCGAGATCAACCAGTTCACCCAGCTTCCCAATGAACCATTTTGGAAGTGCTTTGAACGTTTCAAAGATCTCCTTGTCCAATGCCCCCATCAAGGAATACAAAGATGGGATTTATGTCGGATTATATATGAGGGCATTAATCCAGCGACAAAGCAGATGCTTGAAACAATGTGTCAATGCAATTTCATGTCTAAAGATGATGGTGAAGCATGGAAATATCTGGAAGATCTCGCTGAACACACGTTGCAGTGGGAAAGCGTAAGACCACCTACAACTAAGGGAGGTATTCACCAGCTCGACGTTTCCATCGCAGTGAAAGCCGAAATGGCAGCGATACAAAAGAAACTCGACGCTATTGAAAACAAGTTCTCATCTTTCTCCCTAAATCAGGTCACGCTTCCTAAGACCGTCTGTGGTTGCTGTTCGGATCCTTCACACTTAACGGAAGAATGTCCTATGAATGCATCGTTTCAAGCTAATGCTGCTTTTCAGCAGCGACCTAGAAACGACCCTTATTCTTCCACATACAATCAAGGATGGAGGAATCATCCTAACTTTGCTTGGAATCAAAACCAACAAAGCAATTATCAAAGACCTCCTCCACAGCAACCGCAACCACAGAATCAGCCCCCCTTTCAGTCACAGAATTTCCAAAATCCGGCCAACATTTCTACACCACAAGTGGCCGGTATTGACAACTCACTTGCACAAACTTTGGATATGTTCATGAAACAATCCATGCAAAATTCGGCTGAGATGAGGTCTTCTATTGATGCCCTAACGAAAAACTCCTCCTCTCATGGTGAGAGTATCAAATCAATAGAAAACCAAATCGCACAGTTAAACGCCGCAATGAGTGCAAGAGAGAAAGGGAAACTCCCATCTCAACCCCTACCGAATCCTGGCCATTCACAAAGTCATAATGTGAATGCCGTCACTACGTTGAGATCGGGGAGAGTGTTGAACAACCAAGTGGGTGAGCAAGTTGATGATAGTGACACATTTGATACCCCTTCTTCTTCTTCTTCCCCTAACTCGTCTAGTCTTCCACCTTCGTCCGAGCCTATTCTCCGTTTTCCCCAAGGCTCAAACATTTCACCAAATCTATCTAAGTCGATTCCCACTCCAATTTTCGGGTCGAATCCGTCGCCACAGTCTTCTCCACAAACGTTGGACCCAAAACTTATTGATCGAGCTCCATTTCCAAACCGATTAAGGGCCAACCGACCTAACCCGCAAATGGAGAAGATTGTGGAAATGTTTAAGCAAGTTAGCGTGAATATTCCTCTCCTAGATGCCATTCAACAAGTCCCATCTTATGCAAGAATCCTTAAAGACTTGTGCACTAGGAAGAGAAAAACTCAAGTGCCTAAAAAGGTTTTCATGACGAGTAATGTTAGCACAGCTTTTACCCAACAAATACCAAAGAAACGTAAGGACCCCGGCTGTCCTACAATCTCTATTTCTATTGGGGGTAAAAATATAAATCGTGCTTTACTCGATCTAGGCGCTAGCGTCAACTTACTTCCTTATTCAGTATACGAGCAGTTAGGAATTGGAGAGTTAAAACCCACCCATTGTACTCTCCAAATGGCAGACCGATCTATCACCAAACCTCAGGGCGAACTAGAGGATGTGTTAATTAAAGTCGGGGAATTCATATTTCCCGTGGACTTTATTGTTTTAGATACACAACCTGTGGCAAACCCACGCAATCAAATCCCGGTGATACTTGGTCGACCCTTCCTAGCAACTTCTAACGCTGTAATTAATTGTCGTAACGGTTCTATGAACTTATCCTTCGGGAAAATGACAATTGAGCTTAATATTTACAAGCTAGGAAGTCAGCCATTAGAACCTTCTGCTCAATTGCTGGATGTTTGTTCCATCCACGAGATAGCTTCCGAAAGCTGCATGGATGAGGAGCTTTGCTTTGATGTTCTCGACAACATTAATGAGACATCGTTTGATCTTGCACCACTTTACAGTGAGGATATGTTCAATGAGTCTGACCTTGAGATTGAACCCGTTGACTCGTTGCAAAAGTCAGCAGCACTTTCCGAGTCAATATCTTATGCAAGTTTTGAACCTCTTCGGGTGTCCGAATATCATTCACTTACCCCACCTTCTATTGTCTCTCCGCCAATTCTTGATCTCAAACCGCTACCTTCTCATCTTAAATATGCATATTTAGGAGAGAATGAGACTTTGCCAGTGATTATTTCCGCTTCTCTAGCATTAGAGCAAGATAATGCACTTTTGGCAGTGTTGAGATCGAATCGGGAAGCATTTGGTTGGACTATGGCTGACATCAAAGGGATTAGTCCCTTAATTGTTGAACATTACATACATCTGATGGATGAAGCCAAACCAACCCGAGACCCACAAAGACGGTTAAATCCCGTTATGAAGGAGGCGGTAAAGAAAGAAATCGTCAAGTGCCTTGATAGTGGAATAATTTACCCCATATCTGATAGCCAATGGGTAAGTCCAATTCATGTGGTCCCTAAAAAGTCTGGCATCACGGTCATCACTAATGAGGCTAATGAGTTAATCCAAACACGCACCCAAACTGGGTGGCGCGTATGTATCGATTACAGGAAACTCAATGCCGCGACGAGGAAAGATCACTTCCCTCTACCTTTCATTGACCAGATGTTAGAACGATTAGCGGGACACGAATACTACTGTTTCTTGGACGGATACTCTGGCTATAACCAGGTCCCCATCACCGAAAAGGATCAAGATAAAACCACTTTTACTTGTCCTTTCGGAACTTTTGCTTATAGACGCATGCCCTTTGGGTTATGCAATGCTCCCGCTACATTTCAGCGGTGCATGATGGGGATATTTTCAGATATGGTGGAAAATTTTCTGGAAATTTTTATGGACGATTTCTCCATTTTTGGAGACTCCTTTGAGGACTGCCTTCGTAATCTTGACGCTATTCTTACCCGCTGTAAGGATAAGAACTTGACTTTGAATTGGGAAAAATGTCATTTTATGGTCCAAGAAGGTATTGTACTTGGACATATAATTTCACATAAAGGCATTGAGGTTGACAGAGCTAAAATAGATGTCATTCAAAATCTCCCTCGTCCCAATTGCGTCAAAGATATACGATCCTTCCTTGGTCATGCAGGATTTTATAGGAGATTTATTAAGGACTTTAGCAAAATTGCTAGACCCTTAACCCTTCTATTGGCCAAGGACACTACTTTTCACTTCGATTCAGATTGTGAGGCTGCTTTTGAATTGCTTAAAGAATCACTCACTACAGCCCCCGTTTTATCATCTCCGGATTGGAACCACCCGTTCGAGCTTATGTGTGATGCATCAGATTTTGCTATTGGTGCGGTCTTAGGACAGCACATTGATAAGATGCCACATGTAATTTACTATGCAAGTAGGACCTTGAATGATGCACAAATAAATTACACAACTACCGAGAAAGAACTCTTGGCAGTTGTCTTTGCATTGGAGAAATTCAGGCCCTACTTGATTGGCTCGCCTATTGTGGTTTACACAGATCACTCCGCCCTACGACATCTTTTATCGAAGAAGGATGCGAAGGCCAGGCTAATACGTTGGATCCTATTGTTACAAGAATTTGATCTTGTCATCAAAGACAAGAGTGGATGTGAAAACGTTGTAGCCGACCATCTTTCACGCATCACTTCTTCGCCAACTGTGACCGTGCCGATAAATGACTCATTTCCCGACGAACAGCTCTTGAATGTATCTTACGAACCTTGGTTCGTGGATATCGTGAACTATCTTGCGACGGGACTTATACCTAGCGATTGGTCGAAACAAGACAAACTTCGATTTTTATCCCAAGTAAAATATTTTTACTGGGATGAACCATATCTATTCAAGTATTGTTCCGATCAAATCATTCGCAGGTGTGTCCCTAACGATGAATTCAAGAGCGTGTTATCATTTTGTCATGATCAGGCATGCGGCGGTCACTTTGGACCTCGAAAAACGGCGGAGAAAGTTTTGCAATGTGGCTTTTATTGGCCAACATTATTTAAAGATGTATTTGAACATTGCAAAACTTGTCCGCAATGTCAGCATTTGGGTCGGATTTCACGAAGGAATGAGATGCCGCTCCAACCTATATTGGTTGTGGAAATATTTGATGTTTGGGGTATTGATTTTATGGGCCCTTTTCCCAACTCCTTTGGGAATCTATATATCTTGTTAGCGGTTGATTATGTCTCGAAGTGGGTGGAAGCTGTACCGTGTCGCACTAATGACAACAAAGTTGTCATTAAGTTCCTTAAAGAAAATATCTTTTCGCGATTCGGACACCCTCGCGCTATCATTAGCGACAACGGGACACATTTCTGCAATAAGTCTTTCGAGGCCTTGATGCGGAAATATTCAATCACTCACAAGCTTTCTACGCCCTATCACCCCCAAACAAGCGGGCAGGCTGAGATCTCAAATAGGCAGATCAAACAGATATTGGAGAAGACGGTTTCGAAAAACCGTAAGGATTGGTCAACCAAATTGACGGATGCTCTTTGGGCATTCTGCACCGCTTATAAGACCGATCTTGGTATGTCTCCATACCGTCTTGTGTTTGGGAAGGCATGCCACCTCCCTGTCGAGATTGAACATAAGGCAATATGGGCTATTAAAGAGCTTAATTTTGATCTTGATCATGCAGGCAGCTATCGGAAGCTGCAATTGAATGAGCTAAGCGAACTCCGCGATGAAGCTTACGATAATATGGTGATAGTAAAGAATAGGACTAAAGTGTTCCACGATAAAAATCTTTTTAGAAAAACCTTCACATCGGGGCAACAAGTCCTTCTTTACGATTCCCGTCTCCATCTTCATCCGGGTAAGCTTAAATCTCGTTGGAAAGGACCTTTTGTGGTGCGGTATGTACACCCGCACGGAGCAGTTGAAATCGAAAATTTGAAAAACGGTTCGATTTTTAAAGTGAATGGGCATAGATTAAAACCGTATTTTTCTACTGACCCCGCGGAGGAGCTCCTGTTTTTACAGGAGCCGCTTTATCAAAACTAAATTTCCTCCGCCTCACCTCCATGTTTTTGTAACATTTTCTCATTTTAAGAAATGGAGGTGAGTAAAAAATGGATTTGATTGAATATCTGTGCGTGTCAAAGAATAAGTTTGGGGGAATTTTTCATTTAACTATTATTTTACCCTTTGTATCTCTCCCTTAGTATACAGGTCCTTGTTCTCAAAAGGCTACATCAGTGAGGACACTGCTGAAAACAGGTTTGGGGGGGAGGTTTGTATTCACTGAATTATCTTTGACACCGGGCATTAATTTTTTTTTTTATATAACAAAAGAGTAGAAAGTGAAAAATTATATCCAAAAGATTGGAATAGTTTAAGAAAACCAAGAAAATTAGAAGTTTTCTTACACGAACTAGTAATAAGTAGTTATGAGCTGTTGTCCCAAGGGTTAGTAAAATGAAGGAAGTCACTAATCTGAGGATAAAAATAAGTCTGAAAAATAGTTTCTATTCTGGAAGCCAAACATTTGAATGTTGATACCCTACTATATGCACTTACACACGTCTTGAAACTCGGGATAGTAGAGGATATCTTGAAATGCTCTTGTCTAAAAGCCAAAGTATGAAGGAAATTAAAAAAAAATATGAAGAAAATATAAAAATGGTGAAAAGAAAAAAATGAACACTGGTTTTGTTATCGCCAAGGCAGCAATAAAAAAATATAGCGAGGGTGCCTCTTCACCTAGTGCCCTAAGGCCAACTGGTCTGGGAGTCACTGCTAAGCCTTAGGTGGTGCAAGACGAGGAAAATATTATCACCTAATTAGCAAGCACATGAGTAATCGGTTGGTTAGTACCTCAAGAAGTATTAACGGTCGCATGAAAATGTGTGAGCAAATCTTTAATATTCATTAAATTAAAAAGTACTAAGGTAGATGGACAAGAGTATGATAGCTTGAATTGAATTCTCCGAGTGTAGGGATGTCCATTTCACACACGTGGGGTTATATGATCAATGTTTGGAAGAAAGGTAGGAATGAAGAATAAAGACGATGTTTTATTGAGGGGTAATGTGATTTCTAACATTTTTTCATGACTATTAAGATAGGGCTCATGACAACTGAAAAGCTAGCATAGTTGGAAACTCTTCTTTTCAAAGTATTTCTTTTATGGTTCTTGTCTTTATTTGTAAATTTCACCATCTTTCTTTTGTTATAGGATTTTGTGGGTGTAATCCGCTGAAAACCCTCAGGAGACAACACTCCTCCTACTAGGGACACCTAGAGGTTTAATGGCTTGTTGCACGTGCTTAGTGCAATCGTGTCTGCCTACGAAAGTGTGCTTAGTTTTCTCCTTTCTTTTTCTCCTCTTAAATAAACTAGTTTGCTCGGGACGATCAAAGATAAGTTTGGGGGTATTTGTTCAGTTGATAAAACTGCACATTTGTATTACATTTTTCCTACTATTTTTATATTAAAAAAGGACTTTATTTTAATAAATTATACATATGAGGGTTTATGTGTTAAAACACCATTTTCCATGTGTTAATATATTTTAATTATCATTTGGTAGGAAAATATATGCAAATAAATCTATTGACTAAATCCTAGTAGAATTAAGGCTACTAAATATTATTTGAGATTATTGTGCAGAATTTTCCAAGTTGTTATGCAGAATTTATCAAACAAATCAAGTTGTTGAAGAAATCTTGCCAAATTAAGAAGCAAGACTTGGAGACCAAGTCTGGAAGCAACCGAGAAAAGATTTTTGAATTCTGAAGGTGCCTAGGATTGCCACATGTCACAAGATGCAAGCACAAGAAAATTGATCAAGAGATCTCACCCATTGGCCGTGGATCCACGGCCATACCCCCCCTTTGGCCGCGGATCCGCCGCAATATTATGGAGTTGGAAGGAAAGATTTTGGGGCATGATTCTCTACTATATTTTACCAACTTTTGAAGCAAAAGATTCTGGCTTTGCACTATAAAAAGGCACCGAGAGCCTCTTGGAAAAGCTATCAAGCCGACGAGATCACGAAGTCCAAAACGGCTCACGCATCCGGGCTGATCATCGACTGTTCGACTACCTCCTTAGGAAAGATCGAGAAGCAACTAGTTGTAATCATTTTCTATGGATTAAAAGTGTAGTTTGAAGAATTCGATTAATAAAGGTAGTTATTTTATTGTTTTTACATTATGTTTTCCCTCGATTTCTTTTCATCTTCTTCTCCCAACATGCGCGAGTAATTCTCCGCTTGTTAGGGTTCGTAGGATTAGGGTAGGCTAATGGACGATGAAAATAATTAAACCCTTTTTAAGTCCTATAAACTTTAGGAACTTTATCAAAAGAATCATTAACATCCTAATCGGGCACGCTAGCAATTCCTTGCTAGTTCCGACCGCGATTAGAGATTAGATTAATGATTGTTTTGGTAAAGGCTAGATATGAACGGAGTTCCATGTCGAGATAAGGGTTAAGAGTGGGATTCCTTTTCCCTCCAGAAACCCTAATCTACACGCATCACCGTCGTTCTAGTTCTAAATCTATTAATGGATAAAAAGGGTAACTTTTAATTAATCGTCCATAACTACTAAATCCTAACGAATCCTACAAGCCCTCTTATTATATTAATTACATCTTTAAAATAATCTAGATCTATATTTTACATTCTTGTTTAACGTAGATCTAGAAATCTTTCTATAAAATTCTTTATCCCTCCTCTTTTTCTCAACACATCTAAAGTAAAAGTAAAAGGTTCCACGTTTCCCAGAGGACGACCCGTACTCATCTCGGTCTAGCTATACGCGACACCGTTATTGATTGCGGTTAACTACAAACACTTTCACGTAACAATCACTAGACGATTGACTCACACCCTCCCATTGTAAAGATTTTTCAGCGAAATCTTCTAGAAAATTCCAGGCTTCCCCATCATCTTTGGTCATAAAATTGCCTTGACATATGGATTCAAGGGTCTGTCTTGTGTAAGGAGTAATGCCCTCATAAATGATTCGGCACAATTCCCATCTCGGGATGCCGTGATGTGGACATTGGACTAACAGATCCTTGAAACATTCAAGACATTTTGAAAATGTTTCATTTGGAAGCTGGGTGAATTGATAGATTTCGCTACGGACTCGAGCTGTCTTTTGATGTGGGTAAAATTTCTTCAGGAATGCTTTGACGAATTCGTCCTAATTTGAAATGGAATGTGCGGTAGTGTTATATAGCCACTTCTCGGCTAGATCGCACAAGGTAAAAGGGAGAAGACGTATACGGAAAGCATCCACAGAAAGCTGTGAAGTACCCATCATTGCGCATACATTTTCAAATTTCGTGATAAACACGTATGCGTCTTCAGACTCGAGACCGTGAAATTTTGGTAGAAGGTTGATGTATTGGGGTTTAATCTGAAAATTGTCCCCGTTGGCTGGTGGTATGGAAAGACAGGTGGAAAGTGGGCCTCGTGTAGGATAGCATCTCTCTTGGAGAGAGATGTGAGGTGGATTCTGCGCACCAACGGACGGCGGCAGGGTAGTGGAAAAGAAGTTCGATGGAGATGGATCCATCGATGTGGGTGTGGTGGTGGGTAAAAGAAAAGGTAAATGTAGAAATACCGACTTTAGGGTCGATCGGAAGGACGCAGACTAAACAGGCACTAGAAACCCGTTGTCCAGCCTATCTTGCACTAAAAAGGGTTAGTACAAGTGGCAGCGTGAATTTATAATTAGGGGAAAATGAATGAATGCGGTGTTTGTTTTGAAAATTGATACGGATTTTTGAAAATATGATGCAACACAACAAATGCCACACACAAACCCTAGAATCTAGTGGTCACCTAGGTCCGGCTCTAGACCGCTCCTAACTGCCAAAAGACAAGTCGCAGGATCAATCCTCCACTGCCTCTTTGTCCCCCTGTGGCCGGATAAGTGCCAGGTAAGTGGGAAGGTACTCCACTACGTAAGTAGTGGGCCTAATTAAAAACCACTAGCCTTAGACACACTCGCCTTAGACACCACAAGAAAACGCGGATAAGCAATGAATTACCCACGACCTTCTCTTGTCCTAATTGAGCACCACGGTCCTTAGAGTCATCTTTAGATTTGTTTTAATTAATGAGGGTAAATGCGGATGCAAGTTTTGCGATTTTCGGGGCTTAGGAAGGGTAATGAACTCCCCACCTAATCTGGATTTGGTCGTGCCCCTTAATTTCCGTATTAATATGCAAACAACCGAGAATCAAAAACACGCACAAATTTTAGTTTGCTTTTTGCGGCGCAGCGATTATTTGCAAAGAAATCTGCAGAAATTGTTAATTGGAGCAGATGAGGGAAGAGATAAGAAAGAGTAGAAGTATACCTGAAATTTTGGTACAGAGAAGATCCTAACCCACCGCGGATCCGCCGCGTAAGCTGCCTATTGCCGCGGAAACACGGTCACTTGAAGGGATCTCTGCAAAAATTTTTAGGTAAATGCTTCTGTTACTCCCCTTAGCTCTCTGGAATGCTCAGAAAAATTTTATCCAAGCTCCAATGATTCCAGAATTCCTCGCAATCAAATCACAACACACGTATTAGAGTTTGTGCGAGTTTAGATCACAAAATTTAGATGGAATAAAATTTTCAACTCAAATTTCAAAATACGAACAATTAGCGCACTATCCCCGGCAATGGCGCCATTTGATTGTAAAAGATTTCGGATTGGATGTAGAAGTATCAATTCAAATGATCCCCGGCAACGGCGCCATTTGATTGAAACGAATTTCTGTTGTGTCGTTTGAGAAAATAGAGTTTAGAAATCACAACCAAAAATATTTTGACCGCAATCAATAACGGTGTCGAATGTAGCGCGTTAGTAAGTGCGGATCGTCCACAGTGAAAGTGTAATCGTTCGTCTTTTGAATGAGATGAGTCGAAACTTTAATGAAAGAAAACAAAACAATTCAAGATTTATAATTGAAGTTCAAGAATTAGAAAATCTAGATCTAATAACAAGAAAAAGATAGAATCAAGAATTCATAGTTTGATGATTTTTCCAAACCAAATATCAAGAATCGAAATGAGGCTCGTAGGAATCTATCGGATCTATAGATGTGATGTAATCTTACAATTACGTATTCTTATCCTTCGATGAATTGATACTAGATCGATGATGATCGATCAAGAATTAGGGATTTCTTATGAAACTAGGGTTTCATCTTATCCCTTGTTCTTTTGTCGATATCATTCACATTCTAGCCTCTAGTAATTTCAAGAAACGATCGTAGATCCCTAATTTCCAGCGATAACAATCAAGAAAGCATCGCAACGAAACTAGGTCATCGATTCTTGAACTTGCTAGGGTTTACAAAACTCGTAGGACTCAAGAATCGTATTAAGATTTGTTACATCATCATTCTATTGATCGTCTCCACTCCTTAACGAGCGGAGTTTTACTCAAACATCACAACAAGAACAACAATTACAAATTGAGATCTAATCATGATGCAAGAATTAAAAGAAAGCAAGATTAAAGAATTTCACCTTTTATTTATATCAACAATTTCATTACATTCGCTCAAGAACTACAAGAGGAAGAACTCGATCGTCGATTTGGCTTCGCTCGTCTCCGTGGGTCGCGGATCGGCTTGGATCACTTGCCCGATTGAAGATCGGCTCGGCTCCTAAAAGGTTGAAGGCTTCTTGCATGATTGGTACTCAAGATCTTGAATTTGGAGTGGAATTAGGGTTAGGGTTTCGCACAAGCCTTGTCACTAGACTTGTGGAAGAGGATGAAGAATTGAAGAAGACTAAAGATTAAGTAAGATTGATTACCTAATGATTGATTCTCCTCCACCCTTAGATCTAGGTTCCTATTTATAGATATCCAAACCCTAGATCTAGGATTTCAAATTCTAAGTTTCCCTCCAAAAGTTTGTTGAGGAAATTTGAATTTCCCTCCAAAAGTTAGTTAGAGGAGAAGTTTCTAGATGTGATTAGTTAGGAGGGAGCTTCTAGAAAAGATTAGTTAGGAGCTTAATTAGGATTAGCCTTGCTTAATGATCATTGCTGATCTGGCAGTAGCTTCGAGGTCCTTCTGGAATTTGACATATCAGAGAGGAATGTGGGACCAGAGCTGAGAATTGTGCATTAAAAATGAAGCGATGACGTGCCATAAGAGCCGCGGAACCGCGGCACAAGCTGGCTCCCGCCGCGGTTCCGCGGCCATGTTGGAGGCTTGGGCCTTTGGCTCTCTGGTGCTTTCTTGGGCTGATGTATGGGGCTTTTTGTGATATGTTGAATATTGTAATTCATTCTGTATTGCTACCAGATCTGAAATCATTGAGTTGGCGTAATGTTTTATCAGCTAAATAACAATTTTGGCCTGTCTCCTGAATTTTCCTGCACAAATCTCGAAACAAGTGTTGCGCAAATACAGAAATGATACGATGCCATGAAATGCGGTCAATTTCCCTTAAAGTGCCGGTTTAAAAGTCTAATACATGATATCTGATATTTTACGACTGATTTGCTAATATGTGAAATATGAATACCGTACACTTCTAAATGAGTGCAAAAGATAGGGAAATTGCCGTGTTAAAAATACATTATTTTAGACTGATCATTAAGCAATATATAAAAATGGACAAGAATGAAAAGTGATATAAAATAACAGCAACTTTATTTACATTCATCTTTACATACAATTGTTTGAAAAGAAAAGATACAATGAGTAAAGCAGTACCTAAACAATGGCATACGAAATGAAAGTACAGATGAACTAGTAGTCGAGCTGGGTGGTGAGCTGCTCCAAGTCCTCCTGGCTAGGCTCGATCCCGTGAGAGTCCGGTCCTCTTGACGAACATTCTAAAGAAAGAAATAGAAAGGAATGTCTTCAGTGAACTAACGCTCGGTAAGTCCCAAAAGAAGAAAGAGAATATAATGAGTAATGTGAAATGAACAGGTAAGCTGTATATGATTGAATAATGGTATATGATAGTTATTATAACGTGGTTGTTTTTAGTTTGGTAAAGAAGATATTCATGTATACGAGTGGGGTCTATCTTATCCCGTGAACTATGGTAACATGTAGTGCAAGGCCCCGTCATAACCAACAGGACAACGGCACGTGAATTCATGTAGGTGTCTTTTAAGTGACCTCTCATGCCACAATATACGTTCCGTACCAATCTGAACCTTTATCCCCGCATAATGTATTGTATAGATTATAATTACAAGTCTTGCCGAAACTATGGATACAAAATGTTTAGGTATTCATGTTCAGGATGTAGTCAAGTATTCAAATAGTCATGTCAAGTTATAACCATGATTCGGTCAAGTCAGGTCAAGTATACATGTTTGATATTGATGTTTGATTTCAAGTATTCATGTTTGATTTTAGATTCAGGTTTGAATTAGACTCAGACTGAGTCAGACACTTGTAAACAGATTTAGCTCTTGAATTAGGTTCGGGTGTTATCGGTAACTGCTGCACATAGACGGCAGGATTTGTGTATTTTTCCAAGACAATTATTATTGATAACTCCGTTAAGCTGTCTACCTTAAATAGGCAAGCACTCGCTTTCTCCGGCTCCCTGGGGCTCAAGAGAATTGATCCCGCTTAAACCTATATTTACTAAAGTCCTTAAATATTGTTTTATATATCTCGAGAGGGTTTTATGAAAAATATTTTTAATATAGTTAAAAAGTAAACCTTGAGGGTGATTAGTATTATTTAGGATTGTCATGAGCATGAATTTTAAGTATTGAGGTATTTTAATGATAAATACTTAGCATTTGAAAGTTCATGGTATTTTGTTGAAAAACTTGTCCTTTTTGGTATCTTGATGGTATTTTATTGTCATTTGTTAAACTTTCATTTTTAGAAAAATATCGTTTCATTATATTTTGAAAATATGGATTTATAATTTTATATAAATTTTTAAAGAAAAATAATTTTATTTTATCTAGAAAATTCGTATTTCTTAAAAACCGTATTTAAATCTTTTCGAGATCGAATGCTCCGTGAGGAGGTCTGCATCTCGCTCTACAAGCCCAAGAATGTGCGATAATCTACACCATCCGTTAGTGGGTCCCCTAAATAGGGTTGTAGAGGCGTAATCACAATGGAAATAAAATAGCGCTTTAAAAGAAATACAGTTTTAGAATTATATGGTATTTTATTGTAAATTTTTCTTTGTAACAAATATTCATACAAAAGAGGTATCGTGCTATGAATCCAAGTGTGCATGTGGGGTAGTTCGTTACTCCGTGATGTTTTCCTAAAGGTATTATTAAGCAATTTTGTCAAAAAGATGTGATAACAAAGTTCAAGATATTTTAATGTAAAAGTTCAAATATGGTTGTTTTACAAGAGATTCTTGGTTAAAAATTCATTCTAAATATTATTATTAAGATTACAAGTGAAGTGGTAAAATTGGTTTGACCAAATGATAAAAGAAAATGGAGTTATGGGCTTTAGAAAAGGTGATATCGGTAATAACTCCACTTTTACCGATTTTGTTTAAAAAGAAATTCAATGAAAAGAAAAAGGGGTTGGGAGGGACTTACTATTTAGAAAGCTCAAAGAAAGGGTAAAGAATAGAGGATGATCGTCGTGGCGTCGCGAAAGCTCCGGAATTGGTTTCGATCTTCACCGGAACCAACTTACTCACTAACTACACTTTACTTCACTTGCACTAGGTACCTTTTAAAGAGTTTTGGTTAGAATTTTCAGAATGGTGCTGAGCCAAAGTGTAGGGTGGTATTTATATTGGAGTATTAGGGTTTGGGAATTAAAAATATGGATTAAAAGAATTAAATTGTGTTTAATTGTGAAATGAAAGGTCTCTGTTTGATTGCAGAGAAATCAAACAGTGCAGAGGAGTTAAGGATGGCTGAAGAGTCATGTGTGTAGTGTACGGGCTTCGTTGGCCAATATTTGACCGTCGGCGCTGGTTTTTGAGCACATTTTGCCGGTCGATCTCGAGGCAAATGCCTCAAGATTCGTGTCACTTGATCAATTCAGTATTTAAACCATTTTCCATATGTTTGATTTTCTGAACTTTTCATTTCCCCCGTGTATTGCACGTGCAATATTTTGGGCTTCCAAAAAGTAAAAAAAATTCAGAAAAAAATTAATTGTGTCTGATGGGAATCGAACACAGAGGCTACGTCATAACGGTGCAAAGGCTTTACCAGTGAGCTACAAATTGTTTCTTGCTGTTATTTAACAAAAGTAACATATAACTCAAACTCAGGCTGTAAAACTCATTTCTTGTATATTAACAGAAAATTCCTGTACGAGATTTTAGAGTCATTACATGGCATGCATTCTACTTTTTCTACTTATCGCAATCAAGTCGGTTTCGCTTGGTAGCTAGCCGGTTGAGTACGAGTCGATCCCTAGAGAAATGGTATGTATTTTCGTTCTTATTTTAGACGAGTCATGTAAAAATATACAGGTTTGTTCAATTATATCCTAAATGTTTGAGTTCAAGAGAACTTGTTAGAGTTAGAGTTGGTTAGTAGAGTTAGGAATTAATCTTGTGCTTGTCTTGTGCCATCATTAAAAAAATGTTGAAATAATCGGAAGTAACGGGGATTAGGAGGACATAGGAATGGTATTTGAGAGTTTAAGCAAGCTTTCCAACACTAAATCCATTCCTAGTGATTGTCTGTCCGTTCCATGCTCTTATTTCCAACCCTAGGCCAAACACACACAACAAGTCTCCAATTAGGTCACAACTATATATCACTTTGTAGTGCGTCTAAAGGAATTCTCGACTTAGGTCACGGCTATATGTCACTTATAGCGTGCTTAAGGAAGAGGATTGTGTTTGTTTGGTCTAGGTTCGATTTCAATTTGTTTGGTGAAGAGAAGCACAAGGGATTTTTCCATCTCTCATACCATCCTTCCTTAACCCTAACAAGTAAGTAATCTACTCACACATGAAAAGAAAATAAACAAGAAGAAGAGAAGAATGAATGGAAGAATATGATGAGAACAAACAATAACAAGCCAACTACTTGGGCTCTCACCTAAACAAGAGACTTCATTGAGTATCATGGCTTAAAAATAGAGATTAGAAGAGAAGAAAAGAAGAACAATAAAATCAACAATTACTTTAACAAACAAATAATAAAAGTTATACTAAGAATTAAAAGATAATGCAAGAAAATAAAGATACATGGTAAAAAACCTCCCATCTTCATTATTCATCCACTCAAAAGCTCTCACTACATTTTAATGCAGAATAGATGACGAAGAAGAAGAAAACTACACTAAATTAAACTAATACTAATGAAAGTAAAAAGCATCCTTGGTTTGGCTCAGATCTGGAGTATATATAGGAAGAGAAGTGAAACCCTAGGGCAATATTCTGAACTCTTATACAATTACAAAAACACCCCTAAAAATTCGTCGCGAGACACTGTGATAAGGCCGTGGATCCGTCGCCAATATGGGCTAAATTTCGCAGTTCCATGGTCATTTTATGGAATTGGCACGCTGTTTTTCATGTGGGTTCTCGTGTTGCTGTCTTCTTCTGTTTGGTAGGTTCAAATTTGCAAAATAGTTCTAAAATATTATCAGATTTACAACAGTCCAAAATGGCAACTCTTTTTGTCTTTTGTGTCTTGATTCCCTCAACTCCACGTTGCTACCTTGATCCTTGTGCTGCCTCCCTCATGCTTTGTGCTTGTCCCAGATACGAATGACCATCGCTTGATCTTTTCCCTTGTACTGGTAAGCGGCACTTGATGGGTGTGGATGACCGGAACCCGGATTTTATTTGTTTTCGACGGTTGTTCTAAATTTGTCATAACTGTAGAGTTTATACGTGATTTGCATTGTTCTAGACTGAGAACATGTAACCTGTAATCATGTAGAAAACATAGATCAAAAGCATATACCGATATATAAATGTGCATAAGAATGAGCGGTATTAAATGTAATATTCTGGTGTGAACAAATACCCCCAAACTTATCACTTGCTCGTCCTGAGAAAACCCATTTTATTTTCAAACAAAAGTCCTAAGCTCAATTTCGTAGACATCACGGCTGCACTTAGCATGTGCAAAAAGCCGTTAAACTTCTAGGTGTCCCTAGAAGGAGGAATGTTGTCTCCTGAGGGTTTTCAGCAGATACTACCCACAAAATCCCGTCAAGCTAGTTTCATAAGCTAATCTCGACCCTAATCTCAAACTAAGATCCTATACGTTTTGTCAGTTTATAAAGACCTCGGTATTTCTTGAGTTTTCCTTCTAAAGCGCGGTTTCTAATTCGGAATTTTTATCATCTTTATGGAAAATATAAGACTTATTCTTTATTCCTATCTCTCCTCCAAACATCGATCGTATACCCCTACATGTGTGTAAATTCCACCCCTACACTCAAGAATTCAATTCAAGCTATAGTACCTTTGCCCTAATATTTAGTACTACTTCTTTTTATTAATGATGGGCAGACTCGCTCACACACCTTTCATGTGACTACTGCTGCTGCCTGAGACACTAATTAGCCGATTACCGAACGTGTGAGCTTATTAAGGCGTAAATAGCAGTTTCCAGGTCTTGCAATATATTTTTTTTCTTTTTCTTTTTTCTTTTTTCTAAGACCGGATATATTTTTCAGTGACGCTCTTATAGTGGTTGGGTATAAATACCTTTTTTTTCATACTAGGTTTTCAGGCAAGAGTATTTTAGGTATCCTCTACTATCCCAAGTTTCAAGGTGCATGTAAGTGCAATCTGTAGGGTATATATTTTCTGAATTTGGACTTAAGAATATGAACTATTTTTCGGACTTATCCTTCAATAAAACTTTCAATACTTTTCTTTCATCTAAACTTAACTTAAGAACTGAACTCAATATTACCTACTTCTAAAAAAACTGTAAGAACGTATATTTACTGCGGTTAAACTCAAGGAGGGTTATTTTTAGGGTTTTCAATTCCTAAGCCTAAGATTTAGTTATTTCTAATATATTGAGCTAAATTTTCGGAATAAAATCTAAGTTGCCATACTAGCTAACTTGACGATAAAGTTTTGATGTTTTGGAAAAAAAAAAATTTTTTTTTGGGTTTTCAAATAAGTATGCAAATGCAAAATATACACATGAATGTAAAAATAGAAAACTTATCGAGCACACCCCCAAACTTAAACTTGACAGTGCCCCCACTGTCATGCCACACAAAGAGGGTAAAAATTGTTGAGGGGTCAAAATTTGTTAGCTTTTTAATTATTTTTTTTTATATATTTATTGTTTATATTTATAATACAAGAAAAAGCAAATAAAATATATATACACAAAAAGGTCCCTCCAAACTTAAATGAAACAGTGTTTCCACTGTTTAAATGTTGAAGTTCAAAGTTAAGGGGAGGAAACATCATCAATCTATATAAGGCCTTACATAGATCAAAAGTTAACACTAACCATTCAAATTTTTTATCGTGATGATGCCATGGTTGGAGAAAGAACGTGTAGAGGAAAGAAATGAAGAATTCACGAGACCGTGAGCGGGCAGAAATAGGATACGGTCTCGATAGATGAGAAGATGAATAGAGGGGAGAAAGAAATAAAGCATGAACTTGAGGTTGAAATTTGATTGAATAAATAAATACAATTTGTTATGATGTGAAACTGGAATTTTCTAACTGTAATAATTTATCAATCCATTGAGAAATGGGGTCAAACCTCTGAAGATTTGCAAGAAAACATGGGCCGACTGAACTTGGGAACCCAGATATAAGAGATGAAGTTGATACGTCGTCTTACAATTTGGAAACGATGGAAAAGATGGAGGGAAGTGATTGAGGTATGGTATCGGTTAAGTGGCCAGGAAGATGTTCACAGTCAATGGAAGGGACATGATTAATCGGAACATTTGACTCATCCAAAAAACGAGTTCATCCTAAAAGATATCCTCAAAATTCACCACAAAATTAAACTCATCCATACAATCGATCAAATCATCATCAATCATATCCAGAAGCAAATGGGGTTCGGGAAAAACAGTGAAAGGTTCGGAATGTTGTTCATACGGATCTGAAGAAAAGTGTTGAATTGGTGAGAAAAACTCATCCAAGACTGTGGGTTCATCATCAATGTTATCCCCAGCGCCGATATCCTCAATCAAGTGAAAGTTAAATTTCTCAGACACCTCATCAAAATCATGGTGTTCAATTGGTGGATTACAAATCGCACTCAGTTGGTTTTCTATATTGGAGATATAGAGATCAAACGGAGTGGTGTTGGTTTCACTTGACAGGATCCCCTCACAATCTGGTAAATCAAACACTATGTAGTCGCATAACTCATCAAACATACTATCCTTAATCGGTGAGTCATTTGGTTTACTCGATAGACTTTCAGAATAAGAGTTGTGAAGTTTAATTGGGAATGGGCAGGCTTGGTTTTGAAGGGTGGATTGCTCACTTTCATTACTCAAATTATCAAATTGTCCTATCGCCTCATCATACATTGTAAAATTTTGAGCTAGTTGGGAACTAGCTGCTGATTCATTAAGTTGTATGAGTGTGGCCATGGATTCATTCAATTCTTTAATTTTTCGGCACGAAGCTACCCGAAATTCTTCCAATGTTTTTTCAAGACTGGATATAGGTTGTGAAGGGGTTTCAATAAAAGATTCAAAGTCATTTGGATATGTGAAACTCCCAAATGGATGTTCAAAAGAAATGTCTAGAGAAGGTGTAAAAGTCGGGTAGGATTGATAGGAATTAAATGGATGTGTAGAATGGACATGATTAGAATCAACACTTTGATAAGAAGGTGATTGGAATTGTTGTCCTAAAGAATTTAGAGTGGTGAAAGAAGTGAAAGATCGGCTACAAGATTGTTCAATGTGCTCAGCAATGGACATAGGTTTTAGAGTCTCCATATGACTCAATGTAAGAAGGTGTGAGAGTTTGAAACGGTTGATACGAAGTGGATTGTGGTGTCCAATTGTTTTTCCTAGAAGCGTCTATGCGATCTTTCAAAGAAATTTTTGGTATAAATGCATTGTTAGAAGTTCTACCAAAGCAAGAACCGCATGATGAAATATCTGATAGAGGGCACCAAAATTCGGCAAGAGTAGGTCGGTTAGGGATACCCATGATAGGAGTGAAAAATAGAGAGGGTGGAAGGTGGGCGAATTTTTATAAATTTTTGAATTTTTTTTGAGTTTTTGGATCTTTGAAATTTTTGTTTGGTTTTTTGAAAAATACAAAATTACAGGACTAAACTTCTAACAATCACAATCACAATCACAATCATAATATGCATAAGCAACACCTGGAGCTAGAGTCTTCAAAGTCCAACTAGACCGCTCCTAGATTTCCATGTGACAAATTGCAGGATAACTCTCAAATCGCCTCTTCACTACCAATTGTGGCCAGGTAAGCACAAGAGAGGTAAGGAGGGTTCCGCTCATGAATTACCATAAGACGGGACTTTTAAAATTACCTCCTCACTTGTCTAGCCTAGACACCACAAAGTCCCGTTTAGATAAAAGACCAATTCCCCGCAATATTCACTTGTCCTAAATGAGAACGACAAGTCCTTATAGGTTTGGTTTGTTCTAGATATTTTTTAATTAACTCAAGATAATGCGTATGCTTTTTGGGATTTGTGGGGTCTTAGGAAGGGTCATGAAATCCCCATCCAATCTGAATTGGTAACAAGCCACTTAATGTTCGTATTATTGTATGCAAAGCAATAAAACAATCAAAATCTAAAACAACAAAAAAATTATTTGGCGGTGGCGCAAAGAATCCTGCACAAAACAGTTTATTGGAAAGGAAGAAAGAGTTCGTGCAAAAAATACTGTAGAAAAGACAATTTATTTGAGCTCATAGGGGGATTCTGGAGAAGAGAAGAATTCACAAGAAAATTAGGGCTCTGAAGCTAAAATAAGGTGGCGGTTCCGCAGTCTATTAGAAAGAAATGGCGGTGGTTCCGCGGTCTGATTGAGAGGTTGTAGCACCAAATTTCTTCAGTGCACTCCTGGTCCTCTTTTCTTCTAGTTATAAGCCTCTGGTTCTCAATTGGATCACTGTATTTGCTCCAAATTTTGGTACAATTTCGCCTTGATCCACCGCAGTGTAGTCGCGAGATGTGGGTAAAACTTCCCACGACTTTGGCACTGAACTTGCTCTTTTCCCTATCCTGCATATTCGCACAAAAAGAATCAAAGAATAACAAGGCGATGTTTATATTTTTTTGTTTTTATTTTTATATACAAATTAACTCAAATAAAAAGAAAGAAATACATTACCGTCTCCCCGGCAACCGCGCAATTTGATTGGTAGAAGTCTCATTGATATGATATGTGTTCTACTTATTCTACTTACCGCAATCAAGTCGGTTTCGCTTGGTAGCTAGCCGGTTGAGTACGAGTCGATCCACAGAGAGATGGTATGTATTTTCGTTCTTATTTTAGATGAGTCAAGTAAATATGTACAAGTTTGTTCAATTTATCCCAAGTGTTTATGTTCAAGAGAACTTGTTAGGGTTAGGGTTGGTTAATAGAGTTAGGAATTAATCTTGTGCATGTCTTGTGCCATCATTGAAATGATGTTGGAATAATTGAAAGTAACGAGAATTAGGAGGACATAGGAATGGTATTTGCGAGTTTAAGCAAGCTTTCCAACGCTAAATCCATTCCTAGTGCCCCTTGTTCGTCCGTTCCATACTCTTATTTCCAACCCTAGGCCAAACACACAAACCAAGTCTCCAATTAGGTCACAACTACATGTTACATTATAGTGCGCCTAAAGAAATTTTCGACTTAGGTCGTGGCTATATGTCACTTATAGCGCGCCTAAGAGATATGGTTGTTTTTGTTTGGTCTAGATTCGATTTCAAGTTATTTGGCAAAGAGAAGCATAAGCGATTTTTCCATCCCTCATACCACCCTTCCTTAACCTTAACAAGTGAGTAATCTACGCACACATGAAAAGAAAAGAAACAAGAAGAAGAGAAGAAAGGATGGAAGAATACAATGAGAACAAACAATAACAAGCTAACTATTTGGACCCTCACCTAAGCAAGGAACTCCATTGAGTATCATGGCTTAAAAATAGAGATTAGAAGAAAAGAAAAGAAGAAGAATAAATCCAAAAAGTACTTTAATATACAAGTAATAAAAGTTATACTAAGAATTAAAAGATAATGCAAGAAAATAAAGATACATGGTATAAAAAAACTCTCATCTTCATTATTCATCCACTCAAAAGCTCTCACTGCATTTTAATGGAGAAGAGATGATAATGAAGAAGAAAACTACACTAAACTAAACTAATCCTAAGGAAAGTAAAAAGCATCCTTGGTTTGGCTCAGATCTGGAGTATATATAGGTAGAGAAGTGAAACCCTGAAGCAATATTCTGAGCCCTTGTACAATTACAAAGGTACCCCTGAAAATTCGTCGCGAGACACTATGTTAAGGCCGTGGATCCGCCGCCAATATTGGCTAAATTCCGCGGTTCCGTGGAATTGGCATGCCGTTTTTCATGTGGGTTCTCATGTTGCTATCTTCTTCTATTTGGTAGGTTCAAATTTGCAAAATAGTTCCAAAATATACTCAGATTCACAACAGTCCAAAATGACAACTTTTTTGTCTTTTGTGCCTTGATCTTCCTCGAGCTCCGCGTTACCACCTTGATCCTTATGTTACCTCCCTCATGCTTTGTGCTTTTCCTAGACATGAATGACCATCTTAATCTTGTCCCTTGTACTGGTAAGTGGCACCTGAGGGTGTGGATAACCGGAACCCAGATTTTATCCATTTTCGGAAATTGTTCTGAATTTTGTCATAACTATAGAGATTGTGCGTGATTTGTATTGTTCTGGACTAAGAACCTGTAATCTGTAATCATATAGCAAACATGGATCAAAAGCACCTACCTATATACAAATGTGCATAAGAATGAGCAGTATTAAATGCAATATTCTAGTGTGAACATAGACTAATCCCCTTGAAGTCCGCCATATTCCAGCCAAAAGCTTTCCGATTTGATCGCAAGACCGAAAGCATGACTTTCTTTTACTCTAAAGCTAGAGAAGCCGAAATGATCATCGGGAGAATCTCGTTTTTACCTAAGTAAGCATACTTAAGGTGATACGGCAGAGGCTTGCGTTCGATCGTCGATGAAGAAACAACTAACGGTAAGATCGGAGAACATGTCTCGAACTCAAAGGATTCCAAGAAGGGCTCAAAGTGGGTGTAGGCAACAGGGTCTGATGGTTCAATTAACTCATTCAAAAATTCGAAGGATTCCAACATGGGTTGTGACATGTCAGGAGTATCCAAAAAAGTGAGGCAGTCATATTCTCTCTCTGTCCCGGGAGCAATCGGATTGAAAAGATAAGCACTAGTGGTGTTGAGATAATCGGGAACGACAAGAAATTTCTCAAACCTGCAAGATTCCGTACCGATTTCTTGGATAGAACAGATATCCAAAACATAAGCACTCTAGTCGGAGGGTTGATTTCCCAACCTAAAAATGTTGAGCTCAATTGTCTTTTTTCCGAATGATAGGTTCATAGAATCATTACAATAATTGATTATAGCATTTGAGGTGGCCAGAAATGAACTACTGAGGATCACTAGAATTTAATTCTGGGGGATAGCCATAGGCTGTGCGTTTAAGATTATGAAGTCCACGGGGAATATAAAGTCCCTGACTTTAATCAACACATCTTCTAACTCACCCCTAGGATGGGTGATGGATTAGTCGGCCATTTGCAGCGTACAGTGTGTGGGTTTCAGTTTCCCTACATTGAGTTGCTCATAAGCTGAATATAGAAGCAAGTTAACACTGTCACCGAAGTCTAGAAGTGCATGATTGATATTCTTATCTCCGATGGTAATTAAGATTGTAGGACAACCAGGGTCCTTCCTTTTTTCGGAAAATCATGGCTAAGAACATCGCTCACATTATTAGCCAAGAAAACCTTCTTCGGTACTTGAGATTTTCTTTATTTAGTGCACAATTCTTTAAGGATTTTCGCGTATGAAGGGACTTGTTGGATTGCATCTAAAAAAGGGATGTTGATGTTAACTTATTTAAACAGCTCCACAACCTTCTCCATTTGTGGACTGGGCTTATTGGGTCTCTACCGGTTTGGAAAAGGAGCTTTGTTTAAATTGGTTAAGTCCAACGCCCATGTAGAAGGTTGTGGAGACGAAACGGAACCAAAAACTGGAGCTTTAGTTGAGTGAGATGTAAGTCCGTTCAAAGCAGCAGATTTGTGAGAGAAACCCGGTGAATTATGGAGAACGGGTTTAAAAGAAGAAGAAGAAAGTGGGATGGAAGAAGAAGAAGCCGGGGTATCATCATCAGCAATTGGGGCATCAAAAATTGTTCAGCAGTCTCCCCGATCTCAACATAGTAACAGCACTCACATTATGGTTTTGTTGTTCAAGAACAACATGCGCATTTTGTGGATGACCAGGGTATGGTAAGGGTTGAGATATGAGCTTTCCTTTCTTCCTCTCGCTTATCGTAGCGTTTAGTTGTGCAATCTGGATCTTGATGGATTTTATGCTCTGTCCATGAGAAGGTGTGTGTTGCACAAGCATTTGGATCGAAGATTGGATGTTTGCGGTGGATTGTGTGGATATCTTAACAAAACCTTCCATACTTCGTTCGAGAGTAGAAACCTTATCAGTTCCGGATGCAACAAAGTTATTATTTGGAGGGAACGAATTATTGTACGGAGCAGCGTGGTTCGTCCGGTTTTGAAAAGGTTGCGGTTGGAAAGGTTGCTGAAATTGTTGCTGTTGTGGTTGTTGTTGTGGAGGGGTCCTCTGAAAGTTATTTTGCCCTAGGAACTGGTTTTAGTTTTGATTCTAGTTCCAGGAAAAATTAGGGTGGTTCCTCCAACCAGGATTATATGTGGAAGAGTATGGATCGTTCTTTGGTCTTTGCTGAAATGCAGCATTAATCCGATCTTATCCTTGAGATGGTGGATTATAAGGACACTCTTCTGTCAAGTGTGACGGATCCGCAACAAGCACAAATGGTGCGGAGGGGAGCAATAGGGTTAGGGGTAGGAGATGAAAATTTGCTCTCAATCGCTTCGAGTTTCCGCATGATTGAGGCCAGTTCGGCTTTCATCACAATTGAGACGTCCAGATGGAGAACTCCTTCCCTAGATTGACCGGAAGAAGATGTAAAAGATGAAGAGGTCGATTGGGTGCTTTCCCATTGCAGTGTTTGCTCAGCGAGATCTTCCAAGAATAGCCAGGCTTCCTCGTCGGATTTAGATAGGAAGTGGCCTTGACAGATGGTTTTCAGTAACTGTCTAGTTTCTAGAAGCAGTCCCTCATATAAAGTGCGGCAATGGTGCCATTTTTCAAAACCATGATGAGGACACTGCACAAGGAGATCCTTGTACCGTTCGAAACACTTCCAAAATGGTTCATTAAGAAGCTGAGTGAATTGATTGATTTTAGTTCTGATGCACGCAGTCTTATAATTTGGATAAAACATCTATAAAAAGGCTTTTGCAAACTCATCCCAACTGGATATGGAATGAGATGTGGTGGAATAAAACCATTTTTCTGCTAAATCGCAAAGGGTGAAAGGGATCGTCCTTAAGCGGACCGCATCACCAGAAAGATGGGTTGTTTTCATCATCTGGCAAACTTGCTGAAATTTGTTGATGAAGACATACGGGTCATCAGAATCAAGCCCGTGAAATTTTGGCAGAATGTTGAGAAAGTAGGGCTTGATCTCAAAATTTTCCCCATTGGCTGGTGTACAGAAAGGCAGGTGGGAAGAGTTCTACGGATAGGATAGTATCGGTTTTGTAACGCGATGCGTGACGGTGCTCCTACGGGAGGTGGTAGATTATTCGCACCAAGAGGAGGTGGAATCATTCCTGGAGGAGGTAGATTATTCGCACCAAGAGGTGGTGGAATCATGCTGGGAAATGCGGGATAGGTGTGGTTGAGGAAAGGTAGAGGTCCTGACATTTCATAAGAAGAGGTACGGGATAAAGAAGGTGAAGACGTATGAACAGAATCACGGTCAATCTCGGTATTGATCGGTAAAGGTAAGGTGTGCATAGGGGAAGATGAATCGACTTCGGAGTCGATCGCGTAGTTGGTAGGGACTAGCATAACACGGACTAATCGGGAACTAGCGTCCCGAGTCCTAGTGGGCATACACTAAATACATTTAGTGTTGTCAAAGCGTGTTGATAGAATATGACGGTAAGAAAATGATGATGAGAAATATAGGTGAAAGGTGGGTGGAATGGAAATTTTATGACAAATGGAAAGTTTGTATGAAAGTTTATAGGGTTTTTTTATATATATTTTTTATTTTTTTATAGAGTTCTGAAAAAATATACGGAATTAATGACATAACTTCAAACAATCACAGTCACAATATACACAATCACATCTAGAGCTATGGTCCTCAAAGTCCAACTAGACTGCTCCTAACTGTTCCAAAGTGATAAGTTATAAGATAACCCTCGAATCGCCTATTCACTGTCGATTGTGGCCAGGTAAGCACAAGTGAGGTAAGGAGGGTTCCGCTCATGAATTACCGTGAGATGAGCTTTTTAAAGTTACCTCCTCACTTGTCTAGCCTAGGCACCATAAAGTCAAGTTTAGGTAAACGACCGAATGCCTACAACCTTCCTCTGTCCTATTGAGCACGACAAGTCCTTAATTAGCCGAGTCTAGATATTTTTTAATTAAGTTCGATGGTAATGCGTATACTTTTTATGATTTTTGGAGTCTTAGGAAGGATAATGAAATTCCCACCCAATCTGAATTGGTGTTATAGCCCTTTAAAGTCCGTATTATTTATGCAAAACAATAACAATCAAAATCTAAAAGACTTGGAAAAAAATTATTTGGTGGCGCAAAGAATCCTGCATAAAAACAGTTTATTGGAAAGAGGGGAGTTTGTGCAAAGAACACTGCAGAAACGTCAATTCAGTGGAGTTAAGAGGGCGTTTCTAGAAGAATGAAGTACTTACAAAAAAATTTAGGCTCTGAAGCGACGTTGCGGCCGCGGAACCACGGTAAAATCCCTTCACTAGCCATGGAAACACGGTAGAAATTTGGAGTTTGGACTTAAAATTTCTTAGGTGTACCCCTCAGGTTTTGTTCTTCTATGTTTCAGCCCCTGCTTCTTTATTGGATCACTGTATTGATTCCAAATTTTTGGAATGGTTTTTCCTTGATCCGCCGCGGTGTAGCCGTGAAATGTAGGTCTAACTTCCCTCAACTTTGGCACTGAACTTGCTCTTCTCCCTATCCTGCATACTCGCACAAAAATAATCAAAGAATAACAATATGATGTTTATGGTTTTGTTTTTTTATTCACAGATTAACCCGAAACTACAAAAAGAAATAAACTATCGTCTCTCCAGCAATGACGCCATTTGATTGGAAGGTTTTTCACCATGTTTTTAAAGTTCTATTCCGCAATCAAGACGGGTTCGCTTGGTAGCTAACTGGTTGAGTACGGTCGATCCACGGAGAGATGGGTGTCTTTTTCTTTATGTTTTAATGAGTTAAGTCAAGCTTGTCCAAGTTTGTTTAATGCTAACTATGTGTTTGGATATGTATGTTAATGGAAGCTTGTTAGGGTTATGATTAGGTTAGTTTGAGTTAGGAGTTCACTCACTTCTTTCATTTGCCTCTCTTTATATTGATGTTACGGTAATCGGCAACAACGGGGATTAACACGACTAGGAACGATACTTGTGAGTATAAGTTAGGCTTTCCAACACTTAGTTCTTTCCTTTTGGTCCTTGTCCGTCCGTTCTTGGCTCTTAGCCATAACCTCCGGTCAATCCAACCACAACCGGTCTCATTAGGGTGTCACCACTATCATAAAGGATAAGGTGCCGTAGGGAGCGGATTGTGGATACCTTAATGGGAGTTCAATTCAAGCTGTTGGATAAAAGAAAGAGTGAAGGAGATTTCCTTCTGTCAAACTTTCCTTATCCTACCCTAATAAGTGAGAAAACTACTCACTTATTATTAAAAAAAGGAAAATAAAACAAGAAGAGAAGATAGAAAGAAATGAGATAGAAAACGGCAGCTAACTACTTGGGATCTTACCTAAGCAAGAATCACACTTGAGTTTCATGGTTGCAATGATAAACAAAATAGAAAAAGAAAAAATGAAAAGCAATAAATAACAACTTACTGTTAGTGATATATGCCCTAGAGGCCAT
The DNA here is from genome assembly GCA_030015575.1 of Agapanthus africanus. Classification (NCBI taxonomy): domain Eukaryota; kingdom Viridiplantae; phylum Streptophyta; class Magnoliopsida; order Asparagales; family Amaryllidaceae; genus Agapanthus; species Agapanthus africanus. Next base: position 818,834,398 of record CM057338.1, on the reverse strand, counting down.
TATTGTATAGTACTGGATTGTATATTATATTTTGGAAGCTTGGGATATATACAGATATATAACAGTCTTGCTCAATATGATAGTATGTTATCTAGTTTGATTCTATCTTAACATGTGTATATATTTCTTTTAACATATCACTAATACATGTTGATAGAGCCCTTAGGATCTTTTCTTTACTACTAGCATTGTGATGGCAGTCACACTAATGGGGGCTGGGTAGTCTATAAGCACATCCTTAAACATTGTCCCCAGTCGTAGGATTATTGAGACTAAACATCGATACTCCAGAGTAAACTAGTGTATACGCTTCTTATCCCCGTTAAGGGAGATGGCCTGTCCTGCAGCCATTGGTATACGGTATCAAAGATAGCATACAGGTGCTCATTAGGTTATGAGTCATACTACATGGACTCGTGGGGAACTGCTGGTTGGTATTATACCTATCGTTAGATAGCAGTTCTCCGGTAACATGAGTACAGGTTAGTCCATTAACTTGACATCACTATTCATCTCGAGTGTGTTCCCACTATACTTAGATTACTATCCTACCACGGCTCTAATGAGTCATGCAAACAGGTAGTAGTTGAGTGCATTCCCGAAGCACTTGGTGGCAGTAGGGGATAGAAGCGATTCGACTCTCCCGGTTTTGGGAGTTGATATCGCGCTGTGTACGGCTGGCCAATACTAAAGGTCTCTGGCCAGGGCAAGTGAGATTTACTGGTAGGTACACCAATAGTTTCTCAGGTTGTATTGGGCTCCACACCGATACGACTTGTCGTGCTATTAGGGGTCTGAAGTTTACCACCCCCAAGGCTCGATATGCGATACTCTTAGATGAACAGACTAGACTGTACAGAGAATGTCATATATATGCTCAGTAGGGGTTCAGACAAGTTCTCATATCAATCTTCCTTTCGACAGATACCTGGATAGCCGTTACGTATAGCTAGTGCCATTGATGTGCTTGTGGTTAAACCTACTACCAGCATATTGTCGAGTCTTTAGAGTCCCACACAAAGGGTTTCTCGGTTTAGGCGAAACGGTGTAGTTTGCACATAGTGATACGCTCGGGTGTTCGATTGAACACGTGCTTTAATCGTACGGTTTAGTAGTACTAGAAGATTTGAAAGACGGTCAGTTTTGATACTAGTATTATATTGCTCTCTTTTGGGTATTTGTATTTTAATACGAATACGGTATTTATACGAATACGTGTATTAGTATAAATACGGGTATTTATGCTTTGATACAAATACATGTATTTCTTTCTAAATATGAATACATGTATTTTGTATTTTCGGTACAAATACGGTATTCATATTTTGATAGAAAGACGGTATACGTATTTATTATAAATACGGGTTTAGGTATACTTGTTTATATACATGCATTTATATTTATATAAGTGTGTGTATATGTGTTCCTAGTGAGATGGCTACACCCTCTCACTCTTTTCTTCATCATTAATGAAGAAGTGTGTGGGCATGTGACTCACCCTAATGAGTCACTAGCCTACCCACTCTTTTGTTTTTGAGTTGAAGAGATAAGTGAGAGTGTGTGTGAGATATTATGGATGGTTGATATTTTTTCCATCAAATGAGGTATTTTCTGTAATTGCCATCTCCTTCATCTTCTTCCTCATTTTCTCTTCTTGAGTTTTGAGGATTAAAAGAGAGCATCTTGTTCCATAAATTACACCCTCCTAAATATCTTGTCCTATCAAGACTCGATCTTTACTTTCTTCGGTTGAAGCTATCACTTGAATCGGCATTCTCAGGTGGATCGTCTTTGACATGGGAAGTTCGAGTTCGAGAGCTCGATCGGAACACCAAGGAGCTTGAAGAGTGAACTTTTGAAGACCCGAAGGACCGTCTACAAAGGTTGTAGTACTAACTCAGTAGCTAAAACTCTAATTAGTGTTAGTTTAGTTTAGTGTTTGGGCTTGTATTCTGGGTTTTTTTTGTATTGTGCTCAAGATTTTAAAAGTTTTTGATTCCGCATAACTGTAGAAGTCACGACAAGGAGCACCATACAATTACACTGGTAGTAAAGCCTACTCAAACACTTAACTAATGGTTTAGACGAAGTTTAGAGTTTCAAAACCGAGATAACTCCGTATCGATAAATCCAATATCCAAGTTGCTGTCAAATTTTTTGTAGCTTCTAAATTTTTTTAAAATAATTGTAGAATGCTCTTTATATTGTAATTAGAACACTAGAGAAAAACGAGACACCGATTTCAATAAAAACCCGCAAGAAATCCCCATTTCTCCGCCATGGGTGGTTTTCCTGTTGCATTAGGTCTCGTTCTTCTTGTGGTGTTTTGTACTCTTAGATTTAGGATTTATGGTATTATTTGATTTTGCCCAGATTTCATCTAGTCTTATCTTTGTGTTTGGGCAATACGGAATATTTCTAAGTTGAAAATTTAGCATTGTTTATTCGCTTTGCGTTCGTATGTGTTTCTATATGTCGACTAATTACTATACGTCCATTAGTAGGGGGTTGCACATATCTACTGTCTGTTATTGCATTTTGTGGATATGAAGTATTGGATCTTCGTAATTGAATAGCCGGGGGATGTGAGAGGAGTGTTCTTTTCTTTTATTCATGTATTTGTAAAGTGATGTAATATTCTTTTACGGGGCACATCCGGGTTGGGGTTGTAGCCATCGTTGTATTATTCATTTACTTTTCTGCACCTAGGATAGACCCAAGATAGGGTGCAAAAACTACCGGATTTTTTAAGCGCCGAGTGGCCTACTCATTTCATTGAGAGAGGTTACTTCACTTCGGGGATTTGGCGGGTAGTTTGTCACACCAATAGGGGTCTGGGGTGAGGGTTTGGCTATTTATCACGACCGTGGAATCCGTTTTTCATTCTAGGCTAAAACGAAACACAGAAATTCTAGTATATCCAATATATTCATCTGTGTTACTTCTGCTGTGATATGTGATCTGTGATGGCTATTATTGCATGAGACGAATGGATATAGATAGATTATATATAATAAATGTTGTTTTTGTTTTTAACCTGTGCTAGTCCAGCTCCCATTCTGTCGTTAGTTAAGTAACCTAACGGTGCATGACGGGACCCCGTGGCGAATGCGGATGGCACAAGCGTACGTTCTATTTTTGTTTCTTTCTGCAATGATAGGGTTAAATGATGGGACCGCATTAATTTTGAATAATGCAAAGAAAACAAACCAAAAGCTAAATCATTGAAACAATTTTAAAACCACTCGGTTTTCTTTAAAAATAACTTTTAAATGCGGAGCCTAAACCACTCCTTTTAAAAGCTATCAGGTTCTTTCGACTATATCAAGTCATTACGTTCACGGTTTTCGCCAAAACCAGTCGTAGCCCTCAGTCATTTCAGATGGGTATTTACAAGTATTCAAGCTATGTATTTTGACTTTCACCAAGGCATAGTGATTGGTAGCTATTGAGTATTCATCTGTAGTATAGATAGATGTATTAATCTAGGACAGATGTACAGCTATTTTGGCCTTCGTCAATGGTTTGTACGAATGGGTCTAGATTAACCTGGAAAATGACGGGTAGAACTTGACTTACGTCTTATGATATTTTGTCCTTCGTCAAGATCATAAGCGCCAGGGGCAAAAATCCACATCGGGAGTTCAAAGGAAAATGAAACTTTCTAGTTTTGCATACCATCTGGAGTGTGATGATTTTGGTACGATTCCTTCAAAATTATCACACAATGATATTTAGATTTCGATCACACTGTGAGTAATGATTATTATTCCTCGGGAGAGTTTTTAACTTTAAAATCAATGTTATAAACCAAGTAGGTGTCTAGAACGGTGTTAGCGGGGATATGCCTCCAGGGAAAATAGATTATTTAATTAATGAATTTCGTGAAAGTGTTGTAAAACCTCCCCAAAGTACCGACACTAGCCTGACCGAAAGTTTAAAACACGAATTGTAGGGTGCGATTAATCCTGACTAATTCTTTTTTTATGGTTTGAAGGAGGATTCAAGGAAACAGTGGGATCTATCTTGTTTAGATAAACTAATAACTAATATAAACTTGTAAGAGTATCATATTGAGTGTTTCTTCTCTCTCCCCTAATTGCAGCGATCAAGATGACCGGGCTTAAGTTACTATTAGATAAAAATATATTGACGGGGCAAAACTATAAAAATTGGTTAAGAAACGTCCAGATGGCCATGACTTATGATAAGCTGGGTTACCACCTAAATACTAAAGCCCCCTCCATCCTAGGTCCAAAATCCATCGTTGCGGAAATTCGAAAGATATGGGAAATAGAAAGTGCGAAAGTCAAGTGCCTCATGCTGGCCTCTATGGATAATGAACACCAGAGGCGACATGAGAATATGGACCTTGCTTCCATATTCCTCGATATTAAAGATTTATATGGAGAGTAATCTCGTATCGTAAGATACGAGACCTCGAAGAAATTGTTTCAAGCGAGGTTAGCTATCGGATCATCAGTAGGGGACCACGTCCTTAAGATGATCATCTATATTGAAGAGCTCGCGGACCTTGGGACCACGTTAGAGAACAAGTTTTACACAGACTTGATATTACAGTCCCTCCCCTCTACCTATGCCTAGTTTATATTCAATTTCAATATACAAGATAAAGAAGTTACACTTACAGAGCTTCTTAACATGTGGAGGAGTGTAGAGGGAACCCTGAAGAAATTTAGGGAAGCACCCACTCTACTTGTTGGGGAACCTTCTTCTTCTAGATCCAAGGTGAAAACTAAAGGGAAGAAGAAGAAGACCCCCACCAAACCGAAAGACGGTGTCGGTAAGGTACAGGGGAAGGGCAAGGCAAAAGTTAGGGGGCCGACGGTAGGGAAAGAGAAATGCTTCTATTGTCGTAAGAAAGGTCATTGGGAGGAAGACTACAGGCTTGGAAAGTCAGGAATCAGGATTCGAAGCAAGTTGTGGCTTCGGCTTCAGTTGTGTTTATGATTGAAAACTTTCTGTCAATCAAATCTACTTCCTGGGTATTGTATACCGGTTCAGGATCTCATATCTGTAATTCATTGCAGGCACTGAGAAGCCGTAGAGTTATAAAGGCAGGTGATATGACCCTCAAGGTTGCTAACGGAGTGAGCGCAGATGTTGTTTCCGTAGGGGAATATCACTTAGTATTGACAAGTGGACACATTTTGGTTTTGCATAACTGTTTTTGTGTACCAAGTTTGAATGATAATATCATCTCTGTATCTTTACTATCTAAAGAAGGTTATGATTTTACATTTGTAAGTGATATTGTATACATTCACCTTAATCATGGTTTGATTGGGTCTGGTACACTAGACAACGGTATATACGTAGTAAATCAACATTCAGTTTTCAATGTTCAAAACACACTTAAAAGAAAGACTCCATAATTAAATCAAGGTTTCTTATGGCATTGTAGACTAGGTCACATTAATGAAACACGGTTGTCGAAGTTACATAAAGAGGGATATTTGGATCCGTTTAAATATCTGTCTTATGCAACATGTCAATCATGTATCAAAGGAAAGATCATAAAGACTCCGTTCACTGGATACGGAGTAAGAACTTTCGAGCTCTTGGGACTTATACACAGCGACGTGTGTGGTCCAATATCTACACATGCAAGAAGTGGTTGTTCCTACTTCATTACTTTTACGGATGATTTCTTAAGATATGGACATGTATTCTTGATGAAACATAAATCCGAGACCTTTGAGAAATTCCAGGAATATAAAAATGAAGTGGAAAAACAAACATGCAAGAGTATCAAGACATTTCGATCTGATCGGGATAATGAATACTTAAGTGCCGAGTTCCTAGGATACTTAAAAAAGAATGGAATTCTCTCTCAGCTTAATCCACCATACACACCTAAACACAACGGTGTATCAGAAAGGTGGAACCGCATCTTATTAGATATGGTACGTTCCATGATGAATAATGCTGAGTTGTCGCAATTCTTCTGGGGTTATGCACTAGAATCTGCTGCATATCTTTTAAACAAAATTCCTACTAAGTCAGTGCCTACCACACCATATGAAATGTGTCATGGGAAGAAACCCCCCTAACTTAAGTATCTTAATATATGGGGATGTTCAGCTTTTGTCAAAAAGCAATATGCGGACAAGCTCGAGGCACGATCAGTACTGTGCAAGTTTGTGGGATACCCAAGATATTCTAAAGGGTATCTTTTCTATCATGCAGAGGAACAAAATGTTATTGTTTCTCGACATATCCACTTTCTGGAGACTCAATTTCTTGAAAAAGAAATAAGTGGGAGCACAATAGAACTGGAAGAAATTTCAGAACAACAATCTATTACTGAAAGGTTGGTGGAACCAGAAGTTTCAAGAGAAACGGACATCTCTGTGCCGCTCCACAGATCTAGTAGGCAGTCTCATCCGCCGGAAAGTTATTACGGTTTTCTCTAGATGGGGATAGAGAGGATTGCATCATCGATGATGATGAGCCAACTAGTTTCCAACAGGCTATTACGAGCAAAGACTCGGTAAAGTGGCTGGATGCAATGAAATCCTAGATGGAATCCATGTACACCAACAAAGTTTGGAATTTGGACATTACACCTCATGGGGTAAACCCTAAAGGCTGTAAATGGATCTTCAAAAAGAAGATTGGTGCAGATGGACGGGTTGAAACCTATAAGGCTAGACTTGTAGCAAAAGGTTTTCGTCAAAGACCTGACTTAGATTATGATGAAACATTTTCTCCAGTAGCTATGCTTAAATCCATTCGGATCCTACTTGCCATTGCTGCCTTCCATGATTATGAAATTTTCCAGATGGAAGTAAAGACCGCTTTTCTGAATGGAAATTTAGAAGAGTGTATTTATATAGATCAGCCGGAGGGCTTCATAGAGAGAGGGAGCAAGGGAAGAGTATGCAAGTTTCTTAAATCCATTTATGGATTAAAGAAGGCACCACGGAGTTGGAACATTTGCTTTGATGAGACGGTCAAAGAATTTAATATTATCAAAAATGCAGATGAACCATGTATTTATAGTAAGATTGTAGCGAGAACTGTGGTATTCCTCGTCTTGTACATGGATGGCATTAGCTTGATAGAAAATGACATTCATATGCTACAATCAGTCAAAAGATTATTATCACAAAAGTTCTCCATGAAAGACCTAGGTGATGTCTCTTAAATTCTAGGGATAAAGATCTATCGTGATAGATCTAAGAGAATGTTGGGATTTTCACAGTCCAGGTACATTGACACCATACTGAAAAGATTTAGTATGAAAGATTCTAAGCATGGTAATTTACCCGCTTGTCACAAGATCACCCTCTCCAAAGAGATGTCACCCAAGACTCATTTGGAAAAGGAACGCATGCGTATTATACCCTACGCTTCGGTGATAGGATCTATAATTTATGTGATGTTATGTACCGGAATAGATACTGCTTACGCACTAAACATAGTAAGTAGGTATCAGTCAAACCCAGGGGAGAAGCACTGGATAGCAGTAAAGAACATTCTCAAGTACCTGAGAAGGTCTAAGAAGATGTTCTTAGTATACGATAGTAAAGACCTCCAGATCGAGGCTTTCGCTGACTCCATCTTCCAGAGTGACAAGGATAACTCTAAATCCATGTCGGGTTATGTCTTCACCCTTAATGGAGGGGCGGTATGTTGGAAGATCTCCAAACAGGACACCGTTGCTGACTCGACGATGGAGGCAGAGTATATTGCTGCATGTGACGCCGCAAAAGAGGCAGTCTGGATGAGAAAGTTCATTACAGAACTTCAGATGGTTCCGTCCATTTTTGACCCAATACCTTTATATTATGACAACAACATGGCTATAGCTTTAGCGAAGGAACCACGTTCCCATCAGAAGTCCAGACATATCTTGAGGCGGTATCACCTGTTCAGGGAGATCGTAGGTCGCCAGGAGATCGAGGTGTGGAGAGTATACATGGAGAACAATACTGCAGATCCACTCACAAAGGCCATCCCTCAGACGTGGTTCGAGAGGCTATTCGAGATGTTAGGTCTGCGATACGCCAATACATGGCCTTAGTGAAAATGGGAAATTGTTAGTGATATATGGCCTAGAGGTCATTATTGTATAGTACTGGATTGTATATTACATTTTGGAAGCTTGGGATATACACAGATATAATAACAGTCTTTCTCAATATGATAGTATGCTATCTGGTTTGATTCGATCTTAATATGAATATATGATTCTTTTGGCACATCGCTAATACATATTGATAGAGCCCTTAGGATCTTTATTTGACTACCAACGTTGTGATGGCAGTCACACTAGTGGGGGCTGGGTAGTTTATAAGCACATCCTTAAACATTGTCCCTGTAAGTCGATGTCGTACACCCCGTGCGGTTTGTGGGGAGGGAGGCGGAATTTACAAAAACGATTTTATGACTTGCAACATCGACATATCATACAGGTTCTAAACTACTATGATAAAGTTTTATATCTCTTGATACAAGTCCTTCAGGTCTTCTTCTCCTTGTGCTCCTAAAAGATGTGGATCGTGCTTGATCGTCGGTCTTCTCGTGTCAAAGATGATCCACCTGAGAGTCTATGGTTCAAGCTCTAATCTCTAAACCGAGGTAACTAAAGTACCTAGTTCGCTAATCTAGGTAGCTTAGGAGATATAGAGTGTTAATTGGAGTATTTTATCTCAAGAAACCCTAGGATTCACAACTCATGTGAGAGTTTTGAGGAAGAAGGAGAAGAACAATGGAGATAAAAAGTGAAAACACAAATGAACAAGTCTTTGTGCAAGTGAAGAATAGCTCATTCTTTTCTCATATCAAGCATGCATTATGTTCATAAATAAATAGCAACCATGCTTGAATACTAAAGGCAAACCAATAAACTAAAGAATTATCCATGCTACACCATGCCACAAATATCTCTATTTTCCACCTCATTAATCAATTTTCCAAAAATAGATAAATCCAATAATGAGATGTCCCCTTCTAGAAGCATCTCTTGTAAAATTACAAGAATACCTTCACCGTATATACAAACCTGTATTCGTAATGCAAAAATATGAATATGGTGAGATAATAATAATCCAATAATATAATACTAGAATCCGGCTTAATCCCAAGCCACTAGTATTATCTGTCCGAACAACATCTGTGCAGCCAGTGCACGTATATGATTGGAACCCTGTACGTAAAACCATATGGCCTCTACAATCATTTTGCCTAAACGAGGGAAACTCTCTATGTGGGACTCTAAAAACTTGACAGTACGCTGGCTATGGGTTTAACCACAAGTCCGTCAGTGGCACTAGCTGTACGTAATGGCTACCCAGATACATGTCGAAAAGAAGGCCGACAAGCGAACTCATCTGAACCCCTACTGAGTGTCACGACCCGGAATTTGGAACGTGACCAGCACTTAAATCACGCAACGTCTAAAGGCATAACGTCATTCAAGTAAGCCGAAGACCAGAAATCTAAACCTTTTTGCGGAAAATAGTAGAGGTGCAGTTTTGAAATATCGGCATAAGGAATTTAAGCCTTCTTTTAAGTATAAATAGCATTATATGAAAATGCAACAGTTTGTAATCTAATCTTTGAAAACATTTTCATCCTTTTAAAATTTGGGCAGCACCTCCTTTGTATATTTTGATCCAAAACAACATACATGCAATAAAAGGTATCCCCAAGTGGGAGCTAGCTCTTCGCCAATTGGCAGAATCATAACCATGCAATAAACATATATACGATGCCCTACGGCGAATATCAAACACAGAAAGAATAATAAGTAAAGCAAGACATTATCCAACTCAATAGCGAACATACACCCATCTCGCTCTAAGTCTCGCAAATATACAAGTATGTATCTAGGTCTATCAATATACAAGTTTGGTTTCTGATTGATGGAGCTTATCTAGATACAACGGAAATAATAGGTACAAGAGTGGTCACGATCCAAATTTGTATCCCACCTACCAAAGCAAAACACCCTGAAGAAGGCTGTGTGCCAGCGATGCCGCTACTGATCGAATGCGGTCGAACCTGCAAGAAAACTATGGCACAACGGGGATGATTTGCCAACTCGTGAGTAGAAAATATTAGAAGGTAGAAATCGAATAGACAATGATCCCTAGGTCCTACTGTATCATGAAGGTAATACTACGTGGTATCTAGGGTGATCATGTATGCATATGCATCAACAACAAAGTCGTAACAGTAATCAGTATGTAAAATCCAATCATATGAATCATATGCATGCATGTAAGTGAATATCAACCAATGTGTGTCCATCAACGACACATCAATATCATGGAACTTGAGTGTCCAACATCAACACTCGAAATATCATGAAACCGGTGTCCAGGATCGACACGTAAATCCTCATATCTCAGGCGCCGCATCCTCAAATCGGCCCCTATATCCATCTGATCTCACGAATCCGGTTGGTATTGTAATATTTCAGGAAAATAAAATATTATTTTCTGAATTTAAATAATTAAAATAATAAATTTCATGAATATTTTAAAATATGAGAATTAGTTTTAATGAAAGGGTATAATTATATACCGAAAATTTGGAAATTTATATCAAATATTGGTTTTGAAAGAATTTATGTGATTTAAACATTTTATAAATGTTTATACAATTAAATATATACAAGTTTATTGCTAAACTTGATTAATATTTACTAATTATGCATTAAGCTTGGTTAAGCATATGACATGCACCATGTCATGTTTCAAACACTTGCTACATTTTTATTTAACCATGGCTTCATCTTGTTTTTTTAAAATGTATTTTCTTTTTTAAAAATGAAAAGAGAAAAGATAAAATAAAAAAATAAAAGAATTGTGGCATGGCATGAGGACATGGAGGTATGGCTTAAAGAGAGAGAGAGGTAGAAACCTCTACACACTCACACAATGGCATAACTCCCTCTTTTCTCCATCATTCCCTTCTTCATCTCCTTCATCTTCCTCCATCACCTCCTCTACCACCCTCAAAAACATCCTAAAGCCACACCAAAACCTTATATCCCCTTTTTAAAAAGTGTGCACAAGCTCCTCACAAAGACCATGGTGTGATCAAGTGGAGATTTTGAAGACTTTGAGCAACTCAAGAAAATTCTTGAGTTGCCAAATGAGGTATAACCCTTCACTTTTGGTTAAGATTTTAGTATTTCTAATGTTCTAGTGTAGTTTAGAGTTAAACTTGTAAGGTTTGGTGATCTTTGAAAATTCCTAGTTGAAGTTTAGGTGATATTTTGATGTATGAAGGTGAAATTGAGGAATGGATAGTATCTAAACCCCTGTGGTGTTGGTATTTCTGGACCAAACCTGAGACTAAACCCTAAAACTTGAACTTTAGATTTTTCGATGTCGGTTTCTTAATCTTTGAGGACTATAGGAAATCTGGAGCAAACTGGAGTGTTTATTGAAAAATCAAACAACTAAAATAACCTAGATAGACCATTAGGAGACCACCACAGAGAGACGAGACCTAAACTCCATAGTGGGACCGGCGGCGCCGGGCTTTTGCTCGTCTCGCCAGGCCAGCGTTGGGCAATGGTGTTGGGGTTTGGCCTAATGCTTATACACCTTATAACCTAGTCCCTGTATTGTTAGATTAGCCCCTTTTTACCTAAGCCAAAATCTGGGAGCATTTGAGTTGATTTTAGCAATGGTTTTCGGATTTCTAAAACTTGGTTTTTGGTATTTGAATATGGATATGGTCGTTGGACGTTTGTACGTCAACGACGAGGATTTTATTATTGTTATTGCATGCGTGGGCTATAAGTTCTAACCTATGAGCACTTCGCGTGTCGTGTTGGTTTTTGAATCAGGTTTTGATGTGATATGATGTGTTGTGATATGTAGGTACCTTCGCGTGGACTTCGGAACGACAAGGGAGAACAAAGCGTCATCGACTTCGGCAAGCGAAGATCGAGGTGAGTTGATGTATATCTAAGGAGGAAGTCGGGTGGATGGCGTATAGCACCCCCGCAACCGTAGGATAGGTTATGTGTGTGTGTGTGTGTGTTGCTACAAGATTTGGATACTTAACAAATAGGGTTTTAGGAAACCATGGGATTAGAATAAGCATGTTCGTAGGAGGGTATTACCTTAGTCTTGAACCTTAGGATTTGCGTTGTCACACACACGCATACACTTGGTATTTTCAATTGTGTGTATATGTGTATATATCTGTGTGTGTGTGTTTGTGTGTATGTTCATATATATACACACACATATACACGTGAGAGGAGGATAGTATATGTTATATGGATCTGAGTCGATATGATCGGGCATGATGCCGTGAGATTATGATATGTGATTGAGTCGAGACGCCGTTTATGATATGGTATAATAAAGGATCGATGGGCGATATATATGCATACATGCGATAACATGTGACTCGATGAAATAATAGATTGTACGAGACCTTAGATCTGTACCCGTGATATTGATATAGTACGATGAATGATACCGTGCGAATGATGATATATATATATATGATATTTGACCCGTACCCTCGATTTTGAGGATGCCATACGATGTATCTTACCGTACGAGTTGTATATGATGATTGATCCGCACTCTTGACTCGAGGATGTCGTACGGTAGATTACACCGTACGTGACGATATGAGGCTGGATAGCCGACTATTGGATATATCGACTGGGAATATTATAGATTTCTTATCACCATCGACTTGGTTCTTAGTTTAGTCTTTAGTTGCTTAGATATATGTTAACTTAGGCTCAAGGCATATCTATTTTCAAACTGACAAATCGTAGGCTTTTTCAAAGAATAAACCGAAGGATGCTACGGATTTTCAAAAGGGCATCTCTTTTGCCAAAAACACTGTAATCCCTACTTTTCTAAAAACAACGATTCGCGCTATTTAAACACGATAAACGGTATGGCTCGCATATAGTTTCATATACCTCATTGTTGCTTTTACTGTTTATCTTCTGTTATGATCTCGTCTGCCAGGACACCTGCACCATTACCGATGATGTGCATGTTGCACGTACACTTGATTGCCGGATCACACACTTCAGCATCGGTAATTGACATGCCACGTACACTGTAGTAATCATTAGTCCATTGTATACACTGATAGTTGTAGATAAGTAGCATTGTTAGCATTCCTGATATCATATGCTAGTTTAGACATTGCATTTCGTACTTAGATGCCACATGCCTTTGTCTACCTACAATCTGATTATATACTGCAGTTTGGCTTTATGCCGATATTCATTGTTCATTATTGGCTCATGACTAAGAGGTTCCGATTTTTTATGAGATTTCTGGATTTGGGAAACCGTGTGTGGATTTGAAAACTTATGCTCCATTTTAAGAGAAGAAATGCGGTTTTCCCTTGATATGACATTTTGTGTCCACCATGATGTTTTCTTGGATCTGAGCTTGTTTTAGAGACCTGATTCGAGGATTTGGATGAACCGTCTGTGAATACATGGTGGACCCGGTATGGTACTCCGGGGCAAGAAGCTCAAGATGTAGACGATGAGCCTGGTAGAGGGAGCACTACCGACCGGTGATATTTAGCTCAGCAGACATCCGGAGGATACCGATCGTAGTCGTGAGATTTGATGATATAGGGCCAATCCGAAAAGACAAAGCCCGAGATATAAGATCTATGTGTCGCTGATGACACGGTTTTCTTGATGTTGTCGAGTGTCGATGTTTGGCACTCAGGTTTATCATGATTTTTTATGTCGATAATGGACATGCCCATTGATGATGCATTCATGCATAACATGCATGACATGTAGTTACTTTATGACACGGACAAAAGTACTTGACTTACACATCTGCTTATATGATTACTCATACTGCTACTCACTGTTATTGTGTTATTACTATTATTGTATTGTACTGTATGACCTAGGAGATGGCCATACATTCGGTTTCTGCTCGGTGATGTCTTCTACTCACGAGTTGGCAACTCACCCACGTTGTACCACAGTTTCTTGCAGGTTTGGCCATACAGGTTCCGTAACAGCTTGCTGGCACACTGCTTCCTTCCGGGTGATTGCTTGGTAGGTGGGTTCACTCGCATCGTGACCACCAGTTGTATTTGTTATTTATTCAGTTGTATCTAGTTAAAAGCTCCATCAACCAGACTATGTATTATTTAGTAGACGTAGAAACCACCGCTTGTATATTCTTTTAGACCTAGAGTCGTGATTATGTATTTATTCTTGTTTCTGGTTTTCTTGATGATGCCTGTTTTCTTTAAATTTCTTTCTGAGTTTTGATCCTCGCCTTTCGGCATAGTATATTTATATCTTGCGTGGTTGTTTCCGCCTTTGACGAAGAGCTAGCTCCTTCTTAGAGATGCCTTTTATTATATTGCTTGTATCGTTTTCGGGCTAAAATATACAAAGGAGGTGTTGCCCAAATTTTCATTAACGAAAATGTTTTCAAGTTAGATACAAGATTGTGTTTTCATATATTATTACTTATGTATTTAAAGAAATAACTTGATTTCATTATACCATTCCTTCAAAAAACTCCACATCCACTATTTTCCTTAAAAGGTTTAGATTTCTGGGCTTTTGGCTTACTTGGATAAGGTGGGATCCTATAGACTTCATATGATTCAAGTGCCAGTCACGTGCCGATTCCGGGTCGTGAAAAAGTTGTTATCAGAGCGTTAGGTTTAACTTCGGTTCGAGTCTAGGTTTGACTATGCGGAGTCTAGGGCGTATATATATTTCGGAACCTAGGCTTGACCTTACGGAACTTAGACTTGGCCGAGGGGGTATTAGACCCGAACTTTCATCGCGTAGGTTGACCTTGGTTGATGGAGTAGGTGACTTAAGTAGAGTGACGTACGGTGTGTATGTTCCGCGGCATACTTACGATACGCTACTTCTCTTAAGAAGCCTTAGGATGTATATTTCTTTTGCATTGTAATTCTATTCGTTCCTATGATCTATCCTCATCGATATCGGATTGTAGTTTCCATTACCGTGGTTATACGAGCAGAGAGAGAGAGCTGCGGATGGAGATGCGGTCAGCACGAGCTCGTCCTGGACGAGGACTGATCAGGGAGTATTTCGGTTACATACGAACGCATTGATTTATTGTGTTGTTAAGATTTTTCGTTGACACGAGCGTTCAAGATCTACACCAGATGACCAGGCCATTGCTAGAGGCCAGCCAGATTGCAAAGTTTATGAAAGTGCCGTCTCCTTCAGATGATAGATGCGTTGTCTCCCGTGCAGACAGATGAACCAGCTGTGAGTTGATAAGATATCGTCCCTAGATCATTGAAGTTATTACAACATGAGTTTATACTTGGGGATATGATAGAAGATCGCTAGTCACCCCTGGATGAATGACTTAAACATGTTGTTCGTTTGGATACTCCGATTCGAGATCATCAAATTGACTAACTTCAGCTAGAAGAGGACCTCACACAGGTATGTGGTGAGTCGATCGAGACAGGACGAGCGTAAGCGCATAACTCCGATGATTTGGACGAGTTCCCGAGGACGTTTTGGCCAGATGCTAACTACAGGATATTAGAGGTACCGAGTTCGTAGTTTCGGAAAAAGAGACTCTATATATGACTACAGCCAAATGGAGCGCCGTCCACACAACTACGAAAAGATGATTCCAAGTTGGTCCATACCGAAGAGAAGCGGAGTAAGAGGTTCGTACGAGATCTTGATGAGATGACCTTCCACTCGGTTGACATCATAGATTTAACACGCATGCAGAGGCGTTGAATGCAGCCATAATTCCATAGAAAAGTCATGAAAAGAATGCAACTGTCCCGGAACAAGAAATGGATTGAACATAGAGTGCCAACTTTCGGGCAGTCCGGCAAAGACGAGATTAGGAAGGAGACCCAGATAGGATCTTTCGGGAATACTTCATGATAAAGACTTGACCCAGGATCGGTCGTATCACGCGCACTCAGTAGGCCAGAGACTGCCATCATTGACAGGATATGTTATGAGTGACCGTGTTAATTGGTCAGGAGATCTTCATAGAAGCGCCAGAATAGGACTGTTTCCGTCAGTACCCCGAATTGGACTGTTGAGCCGAGGGGGCATATAACTGGTAATCCACAGTAAGAGATGAGAACCTGAAGGCAGAAGGCACCAGACCGTGAACAGGAGGCAAGTAGATATCTTGCTCTGCTAGCTTTGGATGCACCGACACCTTTCGACTTTGAAGGAGGGTCACATCGACGACAGTATTTATGATGTGCACCACAGTTGCACTTGATTCTTATTTTCATGTATCGGTTGTACTTGTATTCGTTTTTATGCATACCCATTGCACTTGATTTTGATTCTTACACATTCTGAGATATTTGATTTGATTTCATACATATGGTATGCACAGGATTTTGACTTATGCATTCGGACAGTTTACACCCACTTTCAGTATTGATATGGTTTGTGCACACAGATGCACATGTTTATGAATTTATATACAACGGTATACATGATTTCGATTTGGTGTATATCGTATACTGTTGATTTCAATTTTGACACTCGATGTTTTTTTTCGTGCACCCTAGTGCACTGGATTTATGTTTTTGTGCACCCTATGCACTTGAGTGATATTCTTACGCACATTTGGCGCACTTGATGTGATTTTGTGCACACCAGATGCACTTAATCGAGATTCTTCGTGTATATCAGATGCACCTAGTATTGTTATCGTGTACTCCCGTTGCACTCGACAGATGTTTTTGTGCACACCCGTTGCAGTTAGTTTGTTTCTGTGCACATTCGTAGCACATGTATTTGGTTTCATTTCCGTGCACACCAGACGCACGTGGCATTTGTATACTCTATTTTGAGATTGATTTCCTTTCGAGCACTTTGTTTTTCATGATATATACTACGGTTTAGTAACCGAGCAGGACTGGTCTGAGGATAGTACCTGAGTATTTTTGCATGCATCGATATTTATGGAAGGGATATTCAAAAGGAGATATAGTCTCAATATTTTCCTACGTGTCCGTGAGTGACACGAGAATTTACCAGAAAAATCCTTTCCAAGGTTATTTTCAAAAAAAAAAATAGGGCGGGACGTGTATCTTAAACAAACATATATAGGTATGTAGCTATTTTCTTTATAATTGCACGTCCGCTATTTGTGCCGTGATTTGCGCATCTCACGGCGATTTGAAAAAGGGATTTTTGCATGCACTTTGTTTCAGTGTTTTGACGATTTCACAGCGATGCGTACTATATATATATATATATATAATCCTAATTATATCATATTGATTTTCGTAATGATTTTTGACAATAATGTTTGCACGTTAACTCCCAGGATGGTGTAACGCTTGACGGAGTTTTGATTTTGAGTTTTACACTCGTTTTCATTGCGCAGACATTACGCAATAACATGTTCATGTATTCATAATTTCGGAGCCCCGACGACTTCATGGTTTTGCTGAAATGTTTAAGTAATTGGGGGGTTTAAATTTAAATTCGAGGACCGAATTTATTTAAGAGAGGAAGATTGTAACATTTCAGAAAAATAAAATATTATTTTCAGAATTTAAATAATTAAAATAATAAATTTCATTGAATATTTTTAAATATAAGAATCAGTTTTAATGAAAGGGTATAATTATATACCGAAAATTTGGAAAATATTTGGAAATTTATATCAAATGTTGATTTTGAAAGAATTTATGTGATTTAGACATTTTATAAATGTTTATACAATTAAATATATATAAGTTAATTGCTAAACTTAATTAATATTTACTAATTATGCATTAAGCTTGGTTATGCATATGACATGCACCATATCATGTTTCAAACAATTGCTACATTTTTATTTAACTATGGCTTCATCTTGTTTTTTTTTTAAATGTATTTTCTTTTTTAAAAATGAAAAGACAAAAGATAAAATAAAAAAGAAAAAAAGAATTGTGGCATGGCATGGGGACATGGAGGTATGGCTTAGGTGGAGAGAAGTAGAAACCTCTATACACTCACACCATGGCATAACTCCCTCTTTCCTCCATCATTCCTTTCTTCATCTCCTTCATCTTCTTCCATCACCTCCTCTACCACCCTCAAAACCATCCCAAATCCACACCAAAACCTTATATCCTCTTTACAAAAAATGTGCACAAGCTCCTCACAAAGACCATGGTGTGATCAAGTAGAGATTTTGAAGACTTTGGGCAACTCAAGAAAATTCTTGAGTTGCCAAATGAGGTATAACCTTTCACTTTTGGTTAAGATTTTAGTGTTTCTAATGTTCTAGTGTAGTTTAGAGTTAAACTTGTAAGGTTTGGTGATCTTTGAAAATTCCTAATTGAGGTTTAGGTGATATTTTGAAGTGTGAAGGTGAAATTGAGGATTAGATAGTGTCCAAACCCCTGTGGTGTTGGTATTTCTGGACCAAACCTGAGACTAAACCCCAAAACTTGAACTTTATGGCGGTTTCTTGATCTTTGAGGACTACAGGGAATCTGGAGCAAACTGGAGTGTTTATTGAAAAATCAAACAACTAAAATAACCTAGATAGACCATTAGGAGACCACCATAGAGAAACGAGATCCAAACTCCACGGTGGGACCGGTGGCACCGGGATTTTGCTCATCTCACCGGGCCAGTGTTAAGCAAAGGTGTTGGGGTTTGGCCTGATGCTTATACACCTTATAACCTCGTCCCTGTATTATTAGATTAGCCCCTTTTTATCTGAGTCAAAATCTGGGAGCATTTGAGTTGATTTTAGCAATAGTTTTCGGATTTCTAAAACTTGGTTTTTGGTATTTGAATGTGGATTTGGTCGTTGGACGTTTGTACGTCAACGGCGAGGATTTTATGATTGTTTTTGCATGCGTAGGCTATAGGTTCTAACCTATGAGCACTTCGCGTGTCATATCGGTTTTTGAATCAGATTTTGATGCGATACGATGTGTTGTTATATGTAGGTACCTTCGCGTGGACTTCGAAACGACAAGGGAGAACAAAGCGTCATCGACTTCGGCAAGTGAGGATCAAGGTAAGTAGATGTATATCTACGGGGGAAGTCGGGTGGATGGCGTATAGCACCCCCGCAACTGTAGGATAGGTTATATATATATATATGTATGTATGTATGTATGTATGTATGTATGTATGTATGTTGCTATAAGATTTGGATACTTAGCAAATAGGGTTTTAAGAAACCATAGTATTAGAATAAGCATGTTCGTAGGAGGGTATTACCTTAGTCTTGAACCTTAGGATTTGTGTTGTCACACACACGCACACACGCATACACTTGGTATTTACAATTATGTGTATGTGTATGTGTGTGTGTGTGTGTATGTGTGTGTATGTTTATACACACACACACATACACATGAGAGGATGATAGTATATGTTATATGGATTTAAGTCGATATGATCGGGCATGATGTCATGAGGTTATGATATATGATTGAGTCGAGACACCGTTTATGAAATGATATAATAAAGGATCGACTGGAGATATATATGCAAACATACGATAACATGTGACTCGATGAAATAATAGATTGTACGAGACCTTAGATCCGTACCCATGATATTGATATAGTACGATGAAAGATACCGCACGAATGATGATATATATATGATATTTGACCCGTACCCTCGATTTTGAGGATGCCGTACGATGGATCTTACCGTACGAGTTGTATATGATGATTGATCTGCACTCTTGACTCGAGGATGTCGTACGGTAGATTACACCGTACGTGACGATATGATGCTGGATCACTGACTATAGGATATATCGACTCGGAATATTATTGATTTCTTATCACCATTGACTAGGTTCTTAGTTTAGTATTTAGTTGCTTAGATATATGTTAACTTAGGCTCGAGGCATATCTATTTTCAAACTGACGAATCGTAGGCTTTTTCAAAGATAAACCGAGCGATGCTACGGATTTTCAAAAAGGCATCTCTTTTCTCAAAAACACCGTAGTTCCTACCTTTCTAAAAACAACGATTCGTTCTATTTAAACACGATAAACGGTATGGCTCACATATAGTTTCATATACCTCATTGTTGCTTTTACTGTTTATCTTCTGTTATGATCTCGTCTGCCAGGATACCTGCACCATTACCGATGATGCGCATGTTGCACGTACACTTGCTTGCCGGCTCACACACTTCGGCATCGGTAATTGCCGTGCCACGTGCACTGTAGTAATCATTATTCCATTGTATACACTGATAATTGTAGCTAAGTAGCATTGTTAGCATTCCTGATATCATATGTGGGACATACCCATTGATGATGCATTCATGCATAACATACATGATATGTAGTTACTTTGTGACACGGACACGAGTACTTGACCTTACATATCTGCTTATATGATTACTCATACTGCTACTCATTGTTACTGTGTTATTACTATTATTGTATTGTACTGTATGACCTAGAAGATGGTCATACATTTGGTTTCTGCTCGGTAATGTCTTCTACTCACGAGTTGGCAACTTACTCCCGTTGTGCCACAGTTTTTGCAGGTTTGGCTGTACAGGTTCCGTAACGGTTTGGTGGCACAATACTTCCTTCCGGGTGATTGCTTGGTAGGTGGGTTCACTCGCAACGTGACCACCGGTTGTATTTGTTAATTACTCAGTTGTACCTACTTAAAAGCTCCATCAACCAGACTATGTATTATTTAGTAGACTTAGAAACCACCGCTTATATAGTCTTTTAGACCTAGAGTCGTGATTATGTATTTATTCTTGTTTCTAGTTTTCTTGATGATGCATGTTTTCTTTAAATTTCATTCTAAATTTTGATCCTCGCCTTTCGGCATTGTATATTTATATCTTGTGTGGTTGTTTCCGCATTTGGCGAAGAGCTAGCTCCCGCTTGGGGATGCCTTTTATTATATTGCTTGTACCGTTTTCGGGCTAAAATATACAAAGGAGGTGCTGCCTAAATTTTCATTGACGAAAATGTTTTCAAGTTAAATACAAGATTGTGTTTTCATATATTATTACTTATGTATTTAAAAAAAGAACTTGATTTTATTATACCATTCTTTCAAAAAACTCCACCTCCACTATTTTTCCCTAAAAGGTTTAGATTTCTGGGCTTTTGGCTTATTTGGATTAGGTGGGGTCCTATAGACTTCACATGATTCAAGCGCCAGTCACGTGCCAATTCTGAGTCGTGACAGGTATCCTCTGGATAACCGTCGAGCCCAAACTATCACCGGTAGGTTGTGTTCCCCAGATGGGCTCATCGCTTTTCTATACGATCTTCTTGCCCCGGGATAACTTACCGGGTCCACCATGTACCCGCAGACGGTTCCTCTTCACTCCCCGAATCGGGTTTCATAGCTCAGAACCGAGAAAACTCATGGTGGACATGATGTATCATATCACGAGAAATCGCGTTTTTAAAACAATACATAATTTCCTTTGAAATATAACCGCAATTCTCAAATCCATAGATCTCATGAAAACAGCATCTTAATGCATGTAACATAAAATACAATATATGCAACCATAGAACAGTAATGATAGCATCTCAAGTATTATCATGTAAGCTTGTCATGCGATAATTACTGAACAGTGAATTTACTTTACATTTAAGAATAATACCATAATATAGCAGTTCTGCTGTGTAAGTGGCATAGCAATTACCGATGATGAATGTGTGAGCCGGCAAATCTGTTTAAGTATAACATGCGCATCATCGCTAATAGTGCAGGTGTACTAGTAGACAAAGTCATATACAGGTAAATACTTGGAGCATAGTACGTATGTCACGGGGAATCATATAGCATTGTTAGTTATATGTATGCCCTAGAGGCCATTACTATACATAGGATGTATATTGTAGTGGATGCTTCGACATATATAGGGAGGATTTTCTTGCTCGACATGATAGTATGCTATCTGGTTGCTCTTTACCTTAACGTGTACACTGACTGTCTCTCTGTTACATGTTGGTAAAGCCCTTAGGATGTGTACTTGACTACCTGGACTATGATGCGGATCATACTAGTGGAGACACGGTAGTCCATAAGTACATCCTTCAAGGTCCCTAGTCATGGGTGTATCGAGACGGGGCATCGATATACCACAGTAGACTAGCGTATACCTTCTCGACCCATACAGATGGGCGATGGATGATCCCATATCCATTGGTGTTTGACATCAGAGATGATATACGGGTGCTCAGTGGAGACTGGGTACACTGGACGGACTCGCCGGGAACTCCCAGATGGTATTATACCTTACGTCAGATGGCAGTTCTCTGGTGACACTAGTACAGGTTAGTCTTTAGACCCGAGATAGTCATAGAGTCTTGTGTGATTCCTACTGTGCTTTGATTTCCACCTTACCACGTCCAAGAGGGCATGCAAAACGGTGGTTTTTGGGTACAGTCCCGAATCACATGGAGGCAATGAGCGATAGGAGGGGATTCGTCTCTCCCGGTATAGGGAGTTGATGTTGCACTGTGTTCGATTGGCTATAACCGGAAATCCCTGGCCAGGGTTGCTGAGATTTACTGGTATGTGTTACCAGTAGTTTCTCGAACTGTTATAGACCTCATATCGACACGACTTATCGAGCTATTAGGGTCTGACGTTTACCACCCCTAGGCAAGATATGCGACATATCAGACGACGAGACCGGACTGTACGGTAAGTGTTACTGGTTGGATTCACAGGAGTGTGAGCGGGCTTGCTCGTCGATCTTCTGATCGCTCAATACCCGGGTGGCCGTTACGTTTAGCAGACCGCTTGCGGCTTGTTGGTGTTTGATATGATCATCACCTGCTGCCGGCGTATTGACGAGTCTTTAGAGTCCTTCACACAGGTTTCCTGGCTCAAGCGAAATGAAATAGGAGCGTATATGAGATATGTGCGGGATCGAGAATAATACCAGTATGTGATACTGTATTCGATTCTCGCGATTTGTGACAGTGATCGGTTATATGCGATATAACCGGGTTATCGGATCAAGTGTTGATTCGATAAGTTGTTACTATTGATATTAGTCGGTTATATGAGATATGACCGGATCGTTAAATCAAGTGTTGATTTAATGTATAATTATATATTTGATATATTACTTTACATTAACTAGTATTTGTTCACTTAAGATGGATTTTCTCACTTGATGTGCACATTGTATATATGATATAGTTTTGTGCACTAGTTTGTATCATGTTTGATGATACATGCAAGCTTGGGTGTATGTTTGATTTAAACCTTGGTTAAGTAAATGGTTAGGGTTTTTATTTATTCATTTATTTATTTATTTTGGCAAAAAGAGAAATGGTGGCTTGCTTTGTTTTATAGTTGAAGCTTCATGAAGCTTTGGAAAAGTCTACCATTTTTGTTTCATGCTAAACCTAACCATTCACCTAACCTTAGTTTATTCTCTACACTTAACCATGGTTGCTAATATGATAAGAATGACTTATTTTCTATTTTCCAATAATTCTTATCATATTCTTTATCATCTTCTTCTTCTTCTTCTTCAAGAAGAAAGAAGCTTGCTAGCTTCAATGGTGAAATGAGAAAAAGAGTGAGAAATCCAATTCTAAAGTGAACACACTTCCTATTTCTTATCCTCTACCACTTGCCAAGTAGTATAGGGTGTTTTCTTCACAAGTTTCATGACTTGGAGAAGTTGGAGCTTGATCTTGTGTTGCCTCGATGTAGATCATCTTCGGCATCGAAGTCGACGACCTAGCCCGCCCATTTCTCCGATGAAGCCGACGCTAGAGTCCGGGATCCGATGATCGCAGCGAGGGGACGTCAACATGGAGCTAGAGAAGTGGAGGACCGGATCTACAAAGGTTGTATTTCCGTTCACTTAGCACTAAAGTAGTTTAGTAGCATTTCGTTTCGCCTAAACTCTAGTTAACGATCCGTATTAGGGTTTGTAGGCACATGAAAAATTTGAAATTGGCATGGTTGATGCCTTGTGAGATCTCGTTAGTGTGCCTAGGAACCCTACAAGCATAACATGAATGGCAATAAGATATGTAACTAC
Organism: Agapanthus africanus; assembly: GCA_030015575.1. Classification (NCBI taxonomy): domain Eukaryota; kingdom Viridiplantae; phylum Streptophyta; class Magnoliopsida; order Asparagales; family Amaryllidaceae; genus Agapanthus; species Agapanthus africanus. The sequence continues at coordinate 818,810,378 of CM057338.1, read as the reverse complement.
CCCTGGATACATCAAATATAACCCATTATCCACTAAGGTGTTTAGCAGCAACGATTCCCCGAATCAAGAAAAATCCATAAGTCGGCGATCCAGCTTCATAGTATCAGATATGATATAATCCTCGTACATCATCCTCGAGTCGAGAGTGCCGATCAATCATCCGATATCCTATCACGTACGGTATAGTCCATCGTATGATGTCATCAAATCAGAATAAGGATCTATCATCCTATACATAAACAAAGATATGGATCTATGGTCTCATACATCATATCACCTTTCATTCTTATATATACGTACATATGTATATCTCATGTCATATCTATATCGACCTCGTATAATATCTATATCAATTTCACGTCATATCTCATCAATCTCATAACATATCTTTACATAAGTATCTATGTTTTCATATCGCCTTACATCCTCATATCAAGCATATCCGCTCATGTTATTTTATTTCATCATATCCTCATATCAATATATATCATCTCGTACTTGTCCTCTGGTCAATTATATATCTATATATCGCTTAACATCCTCATGTTTATCATATCATCTCATACTAAATCTTTTGATCATATCCGTAAGTTCATAGCATATGTTCCTCCAAATTATGTTCTATATATCGACTTTCCATTATTATAATTGCGGGGGTGCTATACGCCATCCACCCGACTTTCCCCGTAGATATAAATCTTCTCACCTGCTAATCTCCTTACTTAGTCAAAGTCGATGAGCTTCTTGATCTCTTTCGTCGTCTCGGAAGTCCACGCGAAGGTAGCTACATTCAATACACATCGTAACGATATTAAAACCAAGTCTGAAAACCGATACGGCAAACGAATTGCTCATAGGTTAGAACCTATAGCCTACGCATGCAAGAACAACCAAATAACCCTTGTCATTGACGTACAAACGTCCAACAATCAAGTCCAAACTCAAATACCAAAACCAAGTTTCAAAAATCGAAAAACCCGAAATCAGGAACATAGAAAACCACTCACAGATTCTACCCTAGGTCAAATTAGAAGATTTTGCATACAGGGTAGTCTACATTGTAGGGTTACTAGGACTCTCGCAAGGGTCTATAAGGTATCAACCATGCCCGATTTAAAATTTAGACGTGCCGAACAACCCTAACCAAGATCTTTAAACTAGAGATTAGGCGAAACAAAGCATGTTAAACACTTTAACACTAAGAGTTTGGGATTACAACCTTTGTAGTCCGGTCCTTCACTTCTAAAGCTCCGTGTTGAGGTCCCTTCACTGCGATCATCATGTACCCGAACTCTAGAGAGGCTCCACGAAGAGAATGATGCAAACTTGCTTCCGATCTTCGATAACTAAGATGATCTACCTTGAAGTTTCTTTAACACAAGCTCTCACTCACAAATGAAGTGAATACCCTAATCTAAATGGCTAGGATAGATTAGGATGATGAAGTAGGAATTTAGCTCTCATTTGTTTTCTTAATTTCACTCAAAATCATCACTTATGAAAAAGCTAGTAAGCTTTTCCATGAAAGAAGAAGAAGGAAGAAAAAGATCTAATCCTTTTGTGATGAATAATGAAAGTCAAGTGTGAGGTTAGAAATGCAACCATGGTATATGTAACCCTTGTAGAGATTTAACTAAGCTTAAAGGGTTGGGTTGGGTTAAACAAATATCTTGCAAAATATCAAAACAAATATCTTTGCACAAAACAAAACAAAACCTTCTAGAAGGTTCTAAAAAAGATTAACCCAAATCAAACCCTAACCAAGTTTAATCTCCACTAAACATGTTGCATTAATAACCCTAACATATTACAATATTATATATCACATATACAATATTTATTGTAACAAAATAAAACAATACAATTAACATATATCGCATATATATCAATGTATTACCCGAGTGAGAAAAAGAATCTTTTAGTGAGCTTATATCGGTTAATGTAATTTAATATATCAAATATATAATTATACATTAAATTATCGAATCAACACTTGATCCGATAATCCGGCTATTTCACAAATAACCGACTAATATAATCTGTATCAGTTCATCGAATCAACACTGGATTCGATAATCCGGCTATATCACATATACCCGGCCGATATCTCATATCGTGAGAATCTAATACGGTATCACATACACGTATTGTTCTCGGTCCCGTACATATCATATATGTGCTCCTACTCCGTTTTGCCTGAGCCAAGAAACCTCTGTGTTGGACTCTAAAGAATCGTCAATACGCCGGCAATAGGTGATGATCATATCAAACACCTACAAGCTGCAAGCGGTCAGCTAAACGTAACAGCCACCCAGGTATTGAGTGATTAGAATATCAACAAGCAAGCCTGTACATTCTCCTGCAAATCCAATCAGTAACACTCACGTACAGTCCGGTCTCTCCATCTGATATGTCGCATATCTCGCATAGGGGTGGTAAACGTCAGACCCCAGTAGCTTGATAAGTCGTATCGATATGAGGTCTATAACTGCTCGAGAAACTACTGATAACACTTACCAGTAAATCTCAGCAATCTTGGCCAGGGATTTCTAGTTATAGCCAATCGAACACAGCACGACATCAACTCCCTATACCGGGAGAGACGAATCCCCTCCTATCACTCATTGCCTTCATGTGATTCAGGACTGTACCCAAAAGCCACCTTTTTGCATGCCCTCTTGGACGTGGTATGATGGAAATCAAAGCACAGTGGGAATCTCACAAGACTCTATTACGATCTCTGGTCTACAGACTAACCTGTTCCAGTGTCACCAGAGAACTGCCATCTGACGTGAGGTATAATACCATCTGGGAGTTCTCGGGGCGACCGTCCAGTGTACCCAGTCTCCACTGAGCACCCGTACACCATCCTTGATGTCAAACACCGATGGATATGGGATCATCCATCGCCCATCATATGGGTCAAGATGCGTATACGCTAGTCTACACTGGTGTATCGATGCCCTGTCTCGATACACCCTCGACTAAGAACAGTTATAGGATGTACTCGTCGACTACCATGGCTCCACTAGTATGATCTCATCATAGTCCCAGTAGTCGAGTACATACCCTAAGGGCTTTATCAACAAGTAACATAGAGACAATCAGAGTACAGGTTAAGATAAAGAGCAACCAGATAGCGTACTATCATGTCGAGCAAGAAAGTCCTCCCTATATATGTCCAAGCATCCACTACAATGTACATCGTATGTACAGTAATGGCCTCTAGGGCATACATATAACTAACAATCTCCCACTTGCACTAGGACCATCTGTTGTGGTATCGCATACCCAACAATTAGCTGTGGTTGAAGTATCTCATACTCAACCATCCCATAAAAGTCTCTACTGGGAAATAGGCCTTTGTGAGTGGATCCGCGCTGTTGTCGTCTATGTCTACTCTCCTAACCTCGATCTCCCTGGAAATCAACCATCTCCATGATCAGGCGATACTGCCTAAGAATTATATCTGGATTTCTGATGGGACGGGGGTTCCTTTGCTTAAGCCACAACTCCATTATCACACAATGGCAGGAACTAAGTTCATCTCATGAACTATTATCTATATCCAGACTGCCTCTTTGGTAGCATCCTTGGTAATGATGTATCTTGCCTTTAATCATCTAGTAAGTCACGGTATCTAGCATGGAACTCTTCCAACATACCATCCCTCCACTGAGGGTAAAGACAATGCCTGTGACTGACATTCAGTCGTCCTTATCACCCTGGAACCTTTCCAGTGATTCTCCCTAGGATTGATTGATACCATCTCACTACAACTAGTGAGAATCCTAACATCCAATTAGATCTATCTCATAGATCCATAACTCAGGATTTAGGAGATATCAATTTGATCCTATATGGAGAATCTTTGTGATAAGAGGAGTTTGACCGAGCGTAGCATAGGAAACTCCTTCCTTATCAAGAGTATTTCATCCACGTACTCTACAAGGATCATCACAATACTCCCTACTACCTTTTTGTATATACAAGGTTCATCTACCATTTTGATGAAGTCAAACTCTTTGACTACTACATCAAAAACAGACGTTCCAACTCCGCGATGCCTGATTTATCCCATAAAACATCATGCTCACGTTTCCACTGCTCCCACTGTCTACGAAGCCCTCTGGCTGTGTACTTATAGACGCTCTCTTCCAAATCATCATTTAGAAAAGATGTCATGACACCCAACCGCCAGATATCGTAGTCATGGTATGTAGCCGTGGCAAGTAGGATTTGGATGGACTTAAGCATAGCTTTGAAAGTCTTAACTTTTTCATGTACACCAAGTAATCTTCTCAAGATATACTTGCTCCTGATGGGGATTTAACCCGTCAGATAAAGCAACCAAAGTCCATACTTTGTTGGTGTATAAGGATTCCATCTCAGATCACTAAGCATCCAGCCATGCTCACAGAGTCCTCACTCCTGATGGCCTGCTCGAAACTAGTTGGGTCATCATCTCATGATGCAATCCTCGCTCCAGCTGTCATAGAGAAACCGAAGTATCTCTCAGGTGGATGAGGAACCCTACCAGATCGGCGGAGAAGCTGAGGTTCATTGGAAACTATTGAATCCTTCGGTTCTACCAAATCATCAGCTGCAGTTTGTATAGCTGGAACTATTTCCAGTTCTAACTCATGACCATTAATTTCTTCACAAGAAATTCCCTTTCACAAAGGTGGCATGCTAAGAAACAAAAACACTTTTTGTTCCCCAGTTTGGTAGAAGATATTCCCTTGCGAATGCTTGGGATATCCAACAAACTTCCACAGAACTGATCTTGCCTCGAGCTTGTCCGGATTTTGCTTTTGACATAGGCCGGACAACTCCAAATCTTAACATCTTTAAGATATGGGCTCTTCCCATTCCATACCACATATGAAATGATAGGCAACTGATTTGATTGGAACCCAATTCAATAGGTATGCAACTTCTCAAGTGCATAATCCCAAAAGAAAAATAGGCAACTCAGTAGTACTCATCATAGAGCACACCATATCACATAGGCTGTGATTGCTATGCCCCGATACATCGACGTGCTGTGGTGTATACGGAGGAGTAATGCTGAGAGAGAATCTCATTCTCCTTTAGAATAGTCCAGGAATTCCGTGCTCAAGTATTCTCCTCCTTGATCTCATCAAAGGACATAATACTTATACCTATTTTTGGCTCTCTACTTCTAACTTATATTCATTGAATTTCTCAAAAGTTCCAGACTTGTGTTACAACAGGAACATATGTCCGAATCTTGAGAGATAATCAGTGAATGTAATGAAGTACAAAGAACCGTTCTTGGCATGTGTAGACAGGGGACCTTCATACATCAGCATGTATCAATCCCAAGAGTTTACTAACTCTTTCTCTGTTTCCAATAAACGGAGCTGTGGTTATCTTATCTTTGTGACATCACCAGCAAGTTTCACAAGATGTAAATTCAAACTAATTTAAATATGCATCTAAATGTAACTTCAGCTAGTCGGGTCATATTGATTTGACCTAGTCTATAATGCCTCAAGAAAGATTTGTTCATTTCTGAACTCTTCCTCTTGTGTGTGTTCTGTATACTAAGAACTGTGGTTTGATTTAGAACGTCTATGCTTTTAGATAACGTGCCTGAACCGATCAACTCTTGATATAGGAAATGTTCAAAACATTATCCAACAATACAAAATTATACCCTTCTTTACTAATAAAGAGACTGATATGATGTTGTATATCAGGTTCGGTATCTGATAACATTCATTCAGAATCAATGTATTTGCTAATATTGGGTGATAACTACCAATAGACTTGGCTGCAACACTTGCACCGTTTCTATCTCAGGAAACTTATCACCCGTTCTCAGTCCTCTACCTTTCTGTAGCCCATGTAACAAATTACATATGTGGGATCCTGATCCGGTATCAAATACCCAGGACGTAAAGGATATTGAGAAACAGTTCTGTGTAATGAACACACCCGAAGAAGATGTATCAACATGTACTTTCTTCGTTTGGGCGGCACGGGAATTCTGGTAATCCCCTATTTCCTGCTCTGTCTTATAACAATTATAAGTTGGAGCGGGACCAACGTTCCCTAGCGCAGTATAACAAGAGGGTTCGGTCAATACATCCGTATTATTATCTTAAAGGCATGACATAGTCGCAACCAGGAGAGAGAGAGAAGAAAACACTCGGCGTGCGCTTTTACAAGATTAGATTGGTTATCAATTTATCTAATCAGGATGGCTCCCACTGTTTTAGTCAAATCTTCCTTCAAACCCTAAAAGGAAAGACTAGCCGGGATTAATTACACGCTACAAGTTCGTCAATCTTTCAGCCAGGCCAGTGCCGGTACTTTGAGGGAGGTTCCCCGTGCTTTCGTACGGACCTAATTAAAGTAAATCTCGTTTTCCCAGGGGCGTAACCCCGTTAACACCTTTCTAGACACCTACTTGATCGGCTAAGTGTAATGTGTAAAACTCTCTCAGTAGTAACTCTTACTTGCAGCGGGTATCGAGATCCAACTATCTCATAGAAGGTATGCAATCTCATTGCAAATTTCAACACTTCAAATTCCTAATAATATTTTACCCCAAGCCTCCTATGACCTTGACAAAGGCCAACAAACCATAAGCTGCTAGTCAAGTTCAACCCGTCATTTTCTGATTGAATCAAACCCACCCGCACGACCCTTGACAAAGGCCAACAAGGTCGTACGACTACCCTAATCCAATCTGCATCATATGCATAAGCAGATAAGTACTATTCAGCTATCGCACACTACGTCTTGACAAAGGCCAACAAACGCAGCACGAATACTAAACAGTCCTTATCTGAAATGACGGAGGGCTACGATAAGTTTTTAAGAAAACATTTTGCGTAATGAACTTGATATCGTTGTAGAATTGAGTGATTTTAAATGGAGTGTTTTTTAGGCTTTTCTAGTTTTGCTAAAGAGGGCACTCCCGGTGAAGGGATCGTCGGCTCTTTTCTCATCGAATAAGGTGTAGGATATTTCACAAATATCACTATGCAAAGCAAGAACTATAGAAGCAATCTAAAACAAAACCGAGTTTGTAGCATCTGCTAGTTTCAAAAGAGGTCACTCCCGGTGAAGGGATCTCGGCTATTTCCTTATCGAATAAGGTGCTGGATGTTCTACAAGGAACACCGCTATGCAAAGCAAGAACTAGAGCTACCAGTTTTTAAACAAGTTTCTACAACATTTTTAGGTTTCTTTTATTTCATTAATCTCATTAATGAAGTCCCATTTTATTATGCTTCACAAGCATCAGATATGAAACGAAATCAACAATATAACATATATCTTATATATATAATATATGTAGGACTACGGTAGCGCCCCGGCCGTCTATCCAAGGCCAAAATGCAGAAAAGAAAAATTTTCATGACTTTAAAACCGGCACTACCGCATCCTAAAACCCGGATCGTAACCATTAACCCAATGCTAGTAAACAAAAGATGGGATAGAATGCTATATCGAGCAATCCGTGTCCTTCGGTCTTCAGCCTCCATCTCGATCTCCTCGCGGAATTTCCGGTCTTCATCTCCTCGTCGGAATGGACACCACATCGCCGGGTTCTTTTACGGGCTCCCACCTCTGGACTGAGGCAACTCGAGCACAAAGTTGGCGAGTCGACGTGCCCAAGGATGCTGTAGGCTAAGTGTAGTAATGTTTGTCTCATGGGGTTGTGAGGTTGCCTTTTGATGGAGGAAACAACAATGAAAATGAGCTTGGGATTTTTTAGCAAGCATAATATGATATGATAATTTTCCCACACCAAAAATGATCCTCTCACCCTCTCATGAAGTGGCCGGCCATAACCTTTAATGGGTGAGGGAAAAACACAAGGGAGGTGAGCACAATAGGAGAATAATGGTGAGCATAAGAAAAGTGATGATAATGAGGGATTAATGTCACACCAAAGACAAATCAATTCACATCTCATTAATGCAAACCATGTGAAGAAAAGAATGGGATCAAAAGATGCTAGATTATCATAATCCCTCATTTACAAGAAACCCCCTCCACATATCTAATTTGCACACTTGCAAAAAAAACCTCCATCGGAAAAATCCGGCCGTGAAGGAACAAAGGAAAACTGACCGGAACGTAATGCAAACTGGCAACTTCAGAAAATTGATCCCGTAATAAATTACAGGAAAACCCCGCGACTGTATATACATACCCGCATTTGTATTCCGACCGAATACAAATGCAATGAGACAAAATCTACACTGTACAATACTAGGATCCGGCTTAAACCAAAGCCCGCTAGTATTATCCGTCCGATCATGATCCGTGCAATACCGCACGTATAAGATCGAACCCTGCTATATCTCCATACGGCCTCTACAGCGTTTCGCCCGAAACTTGAGTAACTGTCTGTGGGGGACTCTAAAGACTCGTCAATAGTTTGGCTGTGGATTTAACCACTAGCACGTCAGAGGTGTTAGCCATACATGACGGGCTACCAGCTATTGACCAAAAGGGACGTCTATGAGCGAACTCACCCTGACACCCTACTGAGCCTGTCAGTGACAATATACGTACAGTCTGGTCCGTTCGTCTATGAGTATCGCATGGCGGGCCTAGGGGGTTGGTAAAAGTCAGACCCCCAAAAGCGGTACAAGTCGTGTCGGAGTGTAGCCCAGACCACCCTGAGATACTACTGGAATACCTACCAGTAAATCTCCTGCCTCGGCCGAGGGCTTTGTGCAATGTCTCTCCTAGACACAGCGCGACCTCACCCCCAATACCGGGAGAGACGAACCCCTGCAGATCCGATCACCGCCTCCATGTGGCTCGGGACTGTACCCAACTAAAACCTGTTTGCACGACTCCTTTGAGCCATGGTAGGGTAATAATCAAAGTACAGTGGGAACTAACACGAGACAAATGACGATCTCAGGTCGATGAACTAACCTGTACACATGTCACCAAGGAACTGCTATCTGACGTCAGGTATAATACCAACTAGCATGTTCCCGGCGAGTCCTGTCCGGTGTACTTATAACCCAATGAGCACCTGTATACATCTTAGGTGAACCAACAAACACCAGTGGCTTGTGAGACCAGCCACCACCCCTCGTCGGGGTCTCGACTGTATACACTGGTCTACTCTGGAGTATCGATGCCCTATCTCGAAACTCCCACGACTAGGGACCATTTAAGGATGCGCTTATAGACCCCAGCTTCCACGTATATGATCACCATCATACTACTGGCAGTCAAGCAAGAATTCTAAGGGCTCTATCAATGTGCAATAGTGACCTGTAAGGTCACCTAAAGCAGTACATGATGATAAAGATAAACCAGATAGCATACTATCATCTTGAGTAAGACTGTCCTACCGGTATAGGTCCTCCCTCAATCATTGCAATCACGTGCCTGTGATCCAATAATTGACTCTGAGGGCACTATCTCCAACAATCTCCCACTTGCACTCAAGGCTAATTATTGCGATGTCGCATACTCACAGCCCGTGTGATACCGAACACGCAACTCCTCTACTAGTTAGTCTCACAAAGCTCGTTTGCGAAACTATTGCGTTCGAGGAATAGCCTCAGTGAGTGGATCCGCCCTGATGTTTCTTTCTATGTTTCTCTTTATCTCAAGTTCGCGGAGAAAGCCATCTCCCGAAATGAGCAATACCTGTCTTAGAATATGTCTGGATATCTGATGGGACCTAGTTCATAAATGAACTCTAAATCCAAACTTCTTGGACTGTATCGTCAACTGAACTTAATCAGTATCCAGCTCTATGCCTCCCTCAGTATCCGCTTGGACCACCTGACCAAAATACTGCCCCTCGTCAGAGGGAAAACTATAACTCTGACAGTCACTCTGTCATCCATGTCACCTTGGAAGCCTGGAATGATAACCGTCTCCTAAAAGAGGATGTTGTTATCATATCCTTAGAACATCCACTTATGTTCTAAAACTGCTTCCGAATGATTCTCCAGGATTGGATTAATATCAACTTACTGCATCTCATGCAAAAACAACATCTGGTGTGGTACTTGACATTTCATGATCAACTCAATTGCCTAAGCAAGTGATCTGCCGATCATGCACATCCCTCTCCCCTTTAGTCTGTAAGACACCTTTAGAGGGAGTGACTCCATCACCTGCAGGTACACTACCGTGCCAGGAGTCGTCCATTCTAAATACCTTTAGAATGCAGTCTAAGTATCCAGATTGGGAGACTACCCAAATCTAGATCTAAAGCCATAGATCTAGTAACCAGAATGTCTGATATAATATCCAAGTCCTATGTGGAGAAACCATTGTGTGACAACCAAAGTATAACCGATCGTAGTATAGGAATTTCACTTCCTACTCTGTGTATGTCATCCAAATACCAGGATATCACACCCTGCTACCTTCTTAATAGATCCATCCCCTATTCTGATGAGGTCAAACCTATGACTGTCACATCAGAAATAGATAATCTATCTTCGCTATATCTGCTTTAGTCTATAAATAGACATAAGCTACTTGTCCATTATACTTCCGCTGCTCCTACTGACTACAACAACCCTCTGGCAGAGTCATATACACGTACACTTCTAAAGCTAGTTTAGAACGACGCTATAATCATCCTCCTGCCGGGTCTCACAGTTTGGAACAACAGCAATGGCAAGTCTGGGTAAACAAGAACCACCCTATCACCGTCCTTGAGACTACCGGAGTACCTCTCGGGTGCCTAAGGTTACCCACCATATCTGCGGAGTGGCCAATGGAATGTCAAACCAAATTGAATCTTTAGGTTCATATCAAATTTTCAGTAATTGTTTGCGGTTCTGGAATCACTTCCAGTTCTATCATACTCCCATTACTGTTTTCTGAAAAAAAAAATCCATTTTTATTAAAACTGTGGCGAGTCTAGAACAATATCACTATTGATCTTCCAGATGGTAGAAAGTTAACCCTCGTCATAGCCCGGGTCAACCCACAAACAGCCATTACAGAAACGTGCCTTGAGTTATCCAGAGTCTGGTTTTAAGCATAAGCTGGACAACTCTCCGTACCTTAACAATGTCAAGATATGAACTGTTCTATATCCAATATAGAAACAGAGGCAAAGATTTAATTGGAACCAGATTCAAATCATGCAGCTGTCTCCAGTGCATGTCAACTAAATGGAGAGAGGCCGATCAGCGCTACTCAACTTAGGAATGCTTCCAATTATGAATAACCTGAAAGAGAAGCAAGTTCTCTTAAAACCATTACTATCAACTGAATACCATACACAAGTATCTACATCTTCGATCACCTTGAAGAATCCTGATACTTGCAATACCTGGTTCTCTACTTTATTCTTATACCTATAACTTCTCAAAACTTGGACCTTGCATTTCTACGAAACACATGTCTAAGAACTAGAGAAGTCACAAGTAAATAGAATATAGTACGAGGACCAACCCCTCTGTCCTAATGGACACTGGACAACATACAATACTCTGTATAAGTCCCCTGAGTCTAATAACTCATTCCCTGTGTGTCGTAGGTTGAAAACTGTACTTATGGTTAAGAAGAATTACACCGCTGTTTAATGCTCCTTACCTAACCATCCACTGATATAGGTAAATGTGATCGACATAATTTCAAAGAGTTATATCTCACTCTATAAAAATAGACGTACAGATATATCAATTTGAAATTGGTGCATAACAACGGCTATTCAAAACCAAATATTTGCCGTCCGGCAAACAACCCAGGTGATTTCCTTAAATATCACCAATTACAACGAATCCCGATATAATGAGGAGAATCACCTAATTCCCAATAACTTGCTCCCACTCATCATCTGCAAAACCATACAGATATGAGAATCATACCTGGTAAATACATACCCTGGAGCAAGGGCTAATTGGGAAATCAGTTTTCTTTTAACAGTACATAGTGAAACTGAAACATTGAAATGTTTCGTAGGGGTATCCGGGTATTCCTAGTAATGCCTCTTCCATTATCCAGATTCACAACTGTAACCGTATATTTCTTTGCCATCTCTCCAAATCCCTTCATATGTCTTTAGTCATTACCTTCTATACACCCTCTTAGGCTAAATGGTTTTCTTCCTTCCCTACCGTTTGGCACCAGCCTATGGTTTGGAAGAAGACTATCCAATAAGCATAATGGGTGTACTGTCCCAATCCTAGGAGCACTCGCAATGCGAGAGAAGGTGAAGATAAAAGACAACCGAATAAACCGTATTCCTATTTCTCCTGAACCAGAATCCATCCCCGAACTGGAACAAGTTTCTTTCGAGTTCGTATATAACCATACGATGGAGTATCCAATAAACTGTGGATCTTCGTGCTGATACGGAGTGTCCTGGAAAAATACAAAGGTGATTTAGGATTGGCGAAGAAATACTTGGTTTGGTCGTGAATAGCAGTCGCAGTTTACTTTGCCCTCTTACTAATCCCTTTAATTGTCTTTACATAATACCTTCTGTACACCATCGGTAGGCTAATTGGTTTTCTTCATTCCCTACCGTTCGGCACCTGCCTATGGTTTGGAAGAAGACTATCCAATAAGCGTAACAGGTGTACTATCCCCTAATCCAAGGAGCACTCGCAACCTGAGAGAAGGTAAAAGAAAAAGACAACTGAATAGTCCTATCTGTTTTCACCAGAACCAGAAACCATCCTCGAATAAATTCCTTCGAGTTCGTATATAACCATACGATGGTTTTATCCAATGGAAGTGGACGTTCGTAGTAATACGGGGTGTTCTGAAGAAAAGGGTAAAAGTAGGAGTGGCAATGAGGTATGCAACTCTGACAATCCAAAAGCCAGTGTTATAAGAAGGTTCGGTTAATCTTGGTCACTGAGTCATAGTTAAGGGTCGGGTCATGGTCGCTGCCAAAGAGAGAGAAAAGAATCACTCAGCGTGCACTCAAACCTAGATCAGAATGGTTATCAATTTATCTAATCAGGAAACCTCCCACTGTATCGTCAAATTCTCCTCCAAACCTGAAAGAAGAATTAGTCGGGATCACCCGAGGAGTAAACTAACTCATCAGTGGGAATCGGGATCCAACTATCATCGCATGATAACGTGACGGAATCCACTCACGTTATCACACTCCAGAAGGTATGCGCAAGCATGGCAAGTTTCAGTTTCTTTAGAAACTCCCGATGTATGTTTTTACCCCTAGGACCCAAGTGACCTTGACTGAGCCAACATATCAAAGGATCCTAGTCAAGTTCAACCCGTCATTATCTTGACTGCATTAAACCCACCCGCACGTGTCCTTGACTGAGCTAAAATGACCGTACGACTGTCCTAACCAATCACATATCCATAAGACAGAAAAGCATTACAGAGCTACCGCACACTACGCCTCGGCTGAGCACGACATACGTAGCACGAATACTAAGCAATACTAATCTGAAATGACGGAGGGCTACGGCTGGTTTTTGGCGAAAAACCTTTAACGTAATGAACTTGATATCGTTGAAGGAACTGGATAGCTATTTATAAAAATATAGTGGCGAAAACCTTTGCTAAAGAGGTCACTCCCGGTGAAGGGATCTCGGCTCTTTCCCCGTAGAATAAGGTGCAGGATATTCTATCTGAATACCACGATGCAAAGCAAAAGTAATCGACTATAGTGAAGTTATTGCCCTGACGCAAACTTCTGTCCAAGGGGTCACTCCCGGTGAAGGGATCTCGGCCCTTGCCTCGTCGACTGAGGTGCTGGATATTCATAACCGAATACCACTGTGCAAAACAAAAGAGAACGTCCTTGCAATAACAGCTTTTTGAAAAATTGTTCCAACAACATCAAAAAAGGTTTGTTTAGCTTGCATTAATCCGAATCAACGCAGTCCCATCAATTGATCACACCACAAAAGAACGAAAATACGATGTACGTATATGCCATCCGCATTCGCCACTGGGTCCCGTCATCACCCGTTAGGTTACTTAACTAACGACAGAGTGGGGACTAGACTAGCGCGGATGCAAAACATATACAACATCTACTAGTATATATATCAATATATAATATTCGCTCAAGGCGTGATAAAATGCAACATCACAGAAATGTAATAAGCATCACAGAACAATACAGATATCTGGGATCCCCGGGTTTCATAGAGCCGCTACTGAAACCCGACGTTCCCCTGGTCGTGTGGATAGCCTATGCAATGAAATCCTAGACCCCTACGGGCGTGGCAAGTTACCCGCCAAAACCTGAAGCGAGGCATCCCCCTTCAACAACGTGAATGGACCACCCAGCACTTCACGGAATCCGGTAACTTGAGCACCCCTCCTGGGTCAACCTGTACCCCCTACGAGTGCGGCGAATAGCCCGCCAATTCTAGAGTGAAGCCCCCTCCGTCTCAACGCCATGAGATGCGGGCCCGTTGCCCTCTAGAATCCGGCTATCCGTGCACCCCTCCGCGGGGTAATCCTAGTACAGAAATTAAAATATACATTCAACAGGTACATCGACCTCAGTCCGGTCGTGCCCCAAAAGAATAATATAAAAACAGGCAGTGACGGCAGTCTACATGTCGGACGCTCGCCCCGCAATATCAAATGTACATAAATTACCAAACTGTACTACCATTGCATCCAGGCTATCCACCACGACAAATCCGCAACATCACAGCACCACACAGAACATCAACGTGAATGTCACGTTCGCAAATCCGTTTAAAAGGGCTATAGCAGTTAGACAGGATTTACCGATCAAGTGACAATCACGGTCGCAGATATAATGTAAATACTGTGAACTAACATGTTTAAAATTTTCAATCGACTAAATTTACCGAAGTGGGCACCAAGCACAACTGTAGCACTCAAAGAAAATCTGGTCCCCAAAAGAATATTCTAGAAACCCTATTTCCATGTCCCAAGAGCACTATAGAAATTTGGTACTGTGAGGAGTCAAAATGGCGGCAGAACCGCGGCCAATGCATGGGTTTGGCCGCGATTCCGCGGTGAAACGGTAACTTCACACGACCAAATTTTCACAGAATGCTTAAAAAACCCTGCTCGTATTTTTACAATGTACCAAATAATTTTTTGATCATTGCAAAAATTCGACAGAAACTGATGCAAGAAAATACGGTTTTTGGAAAATCCGATCGATCAAAGTTCTAAACACATTAGAGCAAGCTAGACTAGGTTAATGGCGTGTCTCTGATACCATGTAGGACTACGGTAGCGCCACGGCCGTCTATCCGAGGCCAAAATGCGGAAACGAAAAATTTTCATGACTTTAAAACCGGCACTACCGCATCCTAAAACCCGGATCGTAACCATTAACCCAATGCTAGCAAACAAGAGATGGGATAGAATGCTATACCGAGCAATCCGTGTCCTTCGGTCTTCGGCCTCCATCTCGATCTCCTCGCGGAATTTCCGGTCTTTATCTCCTCGTCGGAACGGGCACCACATCACCGGGTTCTTTTACGGGCTCCCACCTCTGGACCGAGGCAATTCGAGCACGAAGTTGGCGAGTCGACGTGCCCAAGGATGCTGTAGGCTAAATGTAGTAATGTTTGTCTCATGGGGTTGTGAAGTTGCCTTTTGATGGAGGAAACAACAATGCAAATGAGCTTGGGATTTTGTAGCAAGCATTATATGATATGATAATTTTCCCACACCAAAAATGAACCTCTCACCCTCTCATGAAGTGGCCGGCCATAACCTTTAATGGGTGAGGGAAAAACACAAGGGAGGTGAGCACAAGAGGAGAATAATGGTGACCATAAGAAAAGTGATGATAAAAAGGGATTAATGTCACACCAAAGCCAAATCAATTCACATCTCATTAATGCAAACCATGTGAAGAAAAGAATGGAATCAAAAGATACTAGATTATCATAATCCCTCATTTACAAGAAACCCCCTCCACATATCTAATTTGTACACTTGCAAAAAAAACCCTCCATCGGAAAAATCCGGCCGTGAAGGAACAAAGGAAAACTGGCCGGAACGGAATGCAAACTGGCAATTTCAAAAAACTGATCCCGTAATAAATTACAGGAAAACCCCGCGACTGTATATACATACCCGTATTTGTATTCCGACCGAATACAAATGCAATGAGACAAAATCTACACTGTACAATACTAGGATCCGGCTTAAACCAAAGCCCGCTAGTATTATCCGTCCGATCATGATCCGTGCAATACCGCACGTATAAGATCGAACCCTGCCATATCTCCATACGGCCTCTACAGCGTTTCGCCCGAAACTTGAGTAACTGTCTATGGGGGACTCTAACGACTCGTCAATACTTTGGCTGTGGATTTAACCACTAGCACGTCAGAGGTGTTAGCCATACGTGACGGGCTACCAGCTATAGACCAAAAGGGACGTCTGTGAGCGAACTCACCATGACACCCTACTGAGCCTGTCAGTGACAATATCCGTACAGTCCGGTCCATTCGTCTATGAGTATCGCATGGCGGGCCTAGGGGGTTGGTAAAAGTCAGACCCCCAAAAGCGGTACAAGTCGTGTCGGAGTGTAGCCCAGAACACCCTGAGATACTACTAGAATACCTACCAGTAAATCTCCTGCCTCGGCCGAGGGCTTTGTGTAATGGCTCTCGTAGACACAGTGCGACCTCACCCCCAATACCGGGAGAGACGAACCCATGAAGATCCGCTCACTGCCTCCATGTGGCTCGGGACTGTACCCAACTAAAACCTGTTTGTACGACTCCTTTGAGCCGTGGTAGGGCAGTAATCAAAGTACAGTGGGAACTCACTCGAGACAAATGACGATCTCAGGTCGATGAACTAACCTGTACACATGTCACCAGGGAACTGCTATCTGACGTCAGGTATAATACCAACTAGCATGTTCCCGGCGAGTCCTGTCCGGTGTACTCATAACCCAATGAGCACCTGTATACATCTTAGGTAAACCAACTGACACCGGTGGCTTGTGAGACCGGCCACCGCCCCTCGTCGGGGTCTCGACTGTATACACTAGTCTACTCTGGAGTATCGATGCCCAGTCTCGAAACTCCCACGACTAGGGACCATTTAAGGATGCGCTTATAGACCCCCAGGTCCCACGTATATGATCGCCATCATACTACTGGCAGTCAAGCAAGAATCCTAAGGGCTCTATCAACGTGCAATAGTGACCTGTAGGGTCACCTAAAGCAGTACACGATGATAAAGATAAACCAGATAGCATACTATCATCTTGAGTATGACTGTCCTACCGGTATAGGTCCTCCCTCAAGCATTGCAATCACGTGCCTGTGATCCGATAATTGACTCTGTGGGCACTATCTTCAACAATATAAACATTTATCTCAGGCAGTAATATGATCTCATCATAGAACATTGTAGCAGAAGAACATATATGAAATATTGGATATACTAGGAGGTCCGTGTTTTAATACGATCCTGTATAAAACGCGGATTCCACGGTCGCGATGAATAGCCAAACCCACATACCTAGACCCCTACGAGAGCGGTAAGCAACACTGCCAATTTTAGGGTTAGGAGACCCGGTCTCGACTCCTCGAGATGGTTTCCCACTGGACCCTAGAATCCGGTTACTTGTGCTCCCCGCCTTGGGTCTACCTAATGCGGAAAAGTAAATAATATACAATGGTGACATCATCATCAGCCCGGAAGTGCCCCAATAAAAGAATATTACATACAATGAATTTTACATGAATGAAAAAGAAAAACTCTCATCTCACATAAAACCCCCGGCTATTCAGAACACGACGATCCAATATAACATATCACAGCAACACATAATATCTCATATCATCAATGTAAGTAAGTATGCATACACCGATTGTCGTTGATGTATAGCAACGAAAACCGGCGTTACAACTACATACTACACTTACGGTCGCAGAAAAGAAAGTGTAAAACTACAACAGTTGGAATCCGCAACTTCCTTAGACATCTCATGCCTAACCAAATGAATTCCTTAGATATCGCATGCCTAACAATTATAAACCCCGTATTTTAGTCTCTATATCGAAAGCACTTTTCAATATCTGGTCGGGCAATTCAACAAGATTCCCGATTGTCCTGATCGAATGCTCGTCGTAAACTTTAGTAGACGGCCGCACCCCGGATGCCGTCGATGAAGTGTACTAAGGCGGAACACCGCTGCCGCGAGCATCCGAACGGATGCTTTTGGCGACGGGGTTCTCCTACAGTCATTTAGTCGGGGCTATGGGGCATGGCTATCTATTAAGTTTACCCGGCGAGTATCCGCGTACGCTACGTGATTGCGACGGACTTTTGATAACATCAAAATCCCATGGCAACCGATCAAATGAGACTAAACTGCTAAATTTACAACATTCAAATTAGTTATCTCATAACTATTTGTGGATTCCAAATATTGTATCACATTCCAGATAAATAGAAAATGCTAAATTTCCGATCGAATAATCAAACACCCAAATTTTCCCAAATAATTCTCAACACTTGAAATTAGTTTAAAAACATCCATCACATGCCACAGTACCAATGGTCCAGCTATAGAAGGGTCAAGCCAACGCCTCACATGTGGCAATGCCGTACTGCCACAAACCCTAAGGTTTAGAGGCGGTTCAGACGGTCACATAATCGAGTTAAGGTTTGTTATCTTCTAGAGGGTCCACCGCGTTACTTGCACGACTTAGAACGTTCTTAAACTACGGAAAAATCCAACACTTGGAAATTTTCCGGCAGGGGAAAAAGTGAGTTATTGATATCCGTTCGAACTTTTAACACGTTCTAAAATTATCCGGAAAAACTTAAACGAAATTAAATTATCCGATCGAATCAACGAGTCGCCAATACATCCCAGAAAACTCAACACTTGAATATATTTAAAAAATTCCCAGAAGCAAGCATAATTACCTACGGACTAACTGTAGCAAAATCTAACCCTCAATCCCCAAGACCTGCCGCGGAACCGCCGCCAATAACCTAGTTTGGCCGCGTTTCCATGGTGCTTTGAGGGATTTAGGGCGTCGTTTTTCACACCTGTCCATAAATTTACCTGCTGAATTTTCTGAGCATTTTTAATATGAAAAATATCAATTTTTTGAAAAATTTCCAGAAACTAGGGTTTTACGGGTATTCGGAGTTCGATCAGACTTTAAATTTCGTCTAGACTTCACCTAAAGCTCTATCTTGGCTCTGATACCCCTGTAGGGTTACTAGGCACTCTCGCAAGGATCTATAAGGCATCAACCATGCCCGATTTAAAATTTAGACGTGCCGAACAACCCTAAACAAGATCTTTAAACTAGAGATTAGGCGAAACAAAGCATGTTAAACAGTTTAACAGTAAGAGTTTGGGATTACAACCTTTGTAGTCCGGTCCTTCACTTCTAAAGCTCCGTGTTGAGGTCCCTTCGCTGCGATCATCATGTACTCGGACTCTAGAGAGGCTCCACGAAGAGAATGATGCAAACTTGCTTCCGATCTTCGATAACTAAGATGATCTACCTTGAAATTTCTTTAACACAAGCTCTCACTCACAAATGAAGTGAACACTCTAATCTAAATGGCTAGGATAGATTAGGATGATGAAGTAGGAATTTAGCTCTCATTTGTTTTCTTAATCTCACTCAAAATCATCACTTATGAAAAAGCTAGTAAGCTTTTCCATGAAAGAAGAAGAAGGAAGAAGAAGATCTAATCCTTTTGTGATGAATAATGAAAGTCAAGTGTGGGGTTAGAAATGCAACCATGGTATATGTAACCCTTGTGGAGATTTAACTAAGGTTAAAGGGTTGGGTTGGGTTAAACAAATATCTTGCAAAATATCAAAACAAATATCTTTGCACAAAACAAAACAAAACCTTCTAGAAAGTTCTAGAAAAGATTAACCCAAATCAATCCCTAACCATTTTTAATCTCCACTAAACATGTTACATTAATAATCCTAGCATGTTACAATATTATATATCACATATACAATATTTATTGTAACAAAATAAAACAATACAATTAATATATATCGCATATATATCAATGTATTATCCGAGTGAGAAAAAGAATCTTTTAGTGAGCTTATATCAGTTAATGTAATTTAATATATCAAATATATAATTATACATTAAATTATCGAATCAACACTTGATCCGATAATCCGGCTATTTCACAAATAACCGACTAATATAATCTGAATCAGTTCATCGAATCAACACTTGATCCGATGACCCGGCTATATCACATATACCCGGCCGATATCTCATATCGCGAGAATCTAATATGGTATCACATACACGTATTGTTCTCGGTCCCGCACATATTATATATGTGCTCCTACTCCGTTTTGCTTGAGCCAAAAAACCTCTGTGTAGGACTCTAAAGAATCGTCAGTACGCCGGCAGTAGGTGATGATCATATCAAACACCCACAAGCTGCAAGTGGTCAACTAAACGTAACAGCCACCCAGGTATTGAGCGATCAGAAGATCAACAAGCAAGCCTGTACATTCTCCTGCAAATCCAATCAGTAACACTCCCGTACAGTCCGGTCTCTCCGTCTGATATGTCGCATATCTCACCTATGGGTGGTAAACGTCAGACCCCAGTAGCTTGATAAGTCGTGTCGATATGAGGTCTATAACAGTTCGAGAAACTATTGATAACACTTACCAATAAATCTCAGCAACCCTGGCCAGAGATTTCTAGTTATAGCCAATCGAACACAGCACAACATCAACTCCCTATACCGGGAGAGACGAATCCCCTCCTATCGCTCATTGCCTTCATGTGATTCGGGACTGTACCCAAAAGCCACCTTTTTGCACGCCCTCTTGGACATGGTATGATGGAAATCAAAGCACAGTAGGAATCACACAAGACTCTATGACGATCTCGGGTCTACAGACTAACATGTACCAGTGTCACCAGAGAACTGCCATCTGACGTGAGGTATAATACCATCTGGGATTTCTCGGCGAGTTCGTCCAGTGTACCCAGTCTCTACTGAGCACCCGTACACCATCCTTGATGTCAAACATCGATGGATATGGGATCATCCATCGCCCATCATATGGGTCAAGATGCGTATACGCTAGTCTACTCTGGTGTATCGATGCCCTGTCTCGATACACCCTCGACTAGGAATAGTTATAGGATGTACTCGTAGACTACCGTGGCCCCACTAGTATGATCTCATCATAGTCTCAGCAGTCGAGTACATATCCTAAGGGTTTTATCAACATGTAACATAGAGACAATTAGAGTACATGTTAAGATAAAGAGCAACCAGATAGCGTACTATCATGTCGAGCAAGAAAGTCCTCCCTATATATGTCCAAACATCCACTACAATGTACATCGTATGTACAGTAATGGCCTCTAGGGCATACATATAACTAACATACATATCACATAAGGGAATAATGAACCAAAGTCCATACTGATCCATCAAGACCATGCTGCAATTTGCGGCCTAAGGGAATTTATCTGCGACCAGGTAATCGAGAAAAGGGCTCGGGTTTCTAGGTAAAATTCTATATGGTCTGCATGTATCACTGTGATGGCAACTTATTTTATGGATCTCTCGGGTAATACCAGATTCTATATAAACCTCACAAACCGTCATCGGGGAAATTCTAAGTTCGTGTAATGGGGTTCTATTCTCTAATTTAACCAGAATATCATCACCAAAGGCTTGTTGTAACATTTAAGAAAAATAAAATATTATTTTTAGAATTTAAATAATTAAAATAATAAATTTTATATATATTATAAAAGTATATAGATTGGTTTTAATGAAGTGGTATGATCATATACTTATAGTTTGAAAAATAATTGGAAAATTAATATAAATTATTAATTTTGAAAGTGTTTAGTTGATTTGGACATTATATAAATTATTATACAATTAATTATATATAAGTTAATGTTAAACTTGATTAATATTTCACTAATTATGCACTAATCTTGTTTATGTATATGGCATGCAACATAACATGTTGCAAACACTTGTTACATATTTTAGGAACCATGGCTTCTATTGTTTTTAAATGGTTTGTGTTTTATTTTGGCAAGAGAAAAGATAAAGAAAAAGAAAAGAAAAGATATTTGTGAGAGGGGGGACATGGAGGCATGAGCCTTGGAGGGGGGGAGAGAGAGAGAAAAGGAAAATTCTACACACTTATGGTTCACTCTCATTCATCACATCATTCCTCCTCATCTCTTCCTTCATCTCCCTCATCCTCCACCTCCTCTACAACCCTCAAACAGCCTCCAAAACACCACAAAACACCATTCTCCCTTCACAAAAATCACTCCAAACCTCACTACAAACCCCGTGGGTAGATCAAGTTGGGACTTTGAGGCACTTGGGTAACCCTAGAATTTTCTTGAGTTGCCACATGAGGTATATTTCTACCCTTTTAGTTAAGTTTCTAGTTTTCCTAATATCCTATAGTAATTTAGAGCTAACTAATGTGGTTTAGTGATGTTGGAAAATTCCAAGATGAGGTTTAGGGGATATTATGAGTTGTGATGGTGTATTTGAGGATTAGATGGTGACTACAACACCTCTAGTGTTAAATTCTGGCCAAACTTGAGACGAGAAACCCAAATACGAAAACTGGAATTTTTCTGATATTGGATTTTGTGAAAATTGTGGTAATATTTTGAGATCTGCTATGACCCGGAGACCTTGAAAATTATTACCAATCACAGAGAGTCGTGAAGGTGACTAGAAAGCTACCCATGAAACCCGAGACCCCAACTACTTTTCCTGGCCGTAAATATAAGGCTTTTGGCCGCAAATTGCGTCCTGGGCATGTTGTTTCTGCTTCATGTTTGTTCCATGGCTCCTTTATCTATTAAATTGACCTATCCCATGTGCAAGTTTTCCTAATTCAACCTGGGGTAAAATTTGGAGGTGTTTTCTCAAGTTATTGTTTTCGTTTTACGACTTTTTAATGACTTGAGTTTTGGTATTTAGGTTTTGAATCGGTCGATTGACGTTTGTACGTCGACGTCGAGAGTTGTTGGTTATTCTTGCATGCGTAGGCCGTAGGTTCTAACCTATGAGTACTCTATGTGCCGTATCGGTTTTCGTATTCAATTCTTATTTACGATACGATGTGCTTGAACTGTAGGTACCTTTGCGTGGACTTCGGGACGACAAGGGAGAGCAAGGAATCATCGACTTCGGCAAGCAAGGATCGAAGGTGAGTAGATGTATATCTACGGGGGAAGTCGGGCAGATGGAGTATAGCACCCCCGCAACCGTAGAATAGAATACTTATATATTATATATATGTGTGTGTTAATGCAAGACTTGGATACCTAACAAATTGGGTTTCTAAGAGACTGTAGGTTAGATTAAGCGTACTTGTAGGATGGTTTAATCTTAGTTTTAGTTCCTTAGTCTTGAATCGTTGGTTTTACATTGTCGCGCACACACACACTTGATATGATATGTTATTTGGTTTTGAGTTGCTATGATCGGATATGATGTCAAGAGATTATGATATACGATTTGAGTTGAGACATTGTATACGATAAGATATATATTAAAGGATCGTTGGGCGAATTACACATAACCTGCGATAACATATGACTTGATGATATAATAGAATGTACGTGACCTTAGATCCATACCCTTGATTATGATATAGTACGGTGGATGATATCGTACGAATTATGATATATATGATATTTGACCCGTAACCTCGATTTTGAGGATGTCGTACGACAAATTTTACCGTACGAGATATATTTATATGATGATTGATTCGCATTCTTGACTCGAGAATACCGTACGATAGACCATACCGTACGTGATGCTATGAGGCTGGATCGCCGACTACTAGATATATCGACTCGGAATATGTTATATATTTCTTATCACTTTCGACTCGGTTCTTAGTTTAGTCTTTTAGTTGCTTAGGTAGATGTTAAATTAGACTCGAGTCATACATATTTTCAACTAACGAATCGTATGCATTTTCAAAGAATAAACCAAGGGACGCTATGGACTTTCAAAAGTATTTCTTTTCTAAAAAACACCATAGCCCCTACTTTTCTAAAAACGACGATTCGTGCGATTTTAAATACGGTAACTGTATGACTTGTATATAGTTATATATTTTATATAATATTGTGTTTACTGTTTACTTTCTGCTATGCTCATGTTATTCTCATTGCATTGTAGATATATACATGTGTTTTCATTAATTGTTATGATCTCGCCTGCTAGGACACCTGCACCATTACCGATGATGCGTATGTTGCACGTACAATTGCTTGCCGGTTCACTCACATCAGCATCGGTAATTTCCATGTCACGTACACTTTAGTAACCGTTACTTCATTCGTATACACTGATAAATTGTACTAAGTGGTATTGTTTAGCATTCATGATATCATATGCTAGTTTAGACTTTGTATTTCTTACTTAGATGCCACATGCATTCATATACATACATTATATTTATACACTAATCATTTGGCTTTATGCCGGTATTCATTATCTTATTATATACTCATGATTATGAGATTTCGATTTTTCATAAGATTTCTAGATTTGGGAAACCGCATGTGAATTTACAAACTTATGCTCAATTTAAAAAGAAAAATGCAGTTTCTCGTGATTTGATGTGTGACGCCAACCATGAAATTTCTCGTTTCTGAGCATATATGTTTACCCGATTCGAGGAGCGAGGAGACACCGTCTGCAGGTACATGGTGGGCCCGGTACGATACCCCGGGACAAGAAGGCCGTAAAGAGAGATGTTGAGCCTGGCAGGGGATAACTACCGACCGGTGATAGTTGGCGCGGCGGTCCGGAGGATACCGACCGTAGTCGTGAGGTCAGATGATATGGGCCGATCCGGACAAATAGAGCCCGAGATCCGAGGATGATGTGTCGCTATTGGACACGGTTTTCATGATATTTTCTAGTGTCGATGCTGGGCACTCAGATTTTCTTATGATTTTTTGTATCGATGCTGGACACACTCATTTGATGATGCATTTACACATTATATGCATGACATATAGTTACTTTGTGACACAGACACGAGTACTTGATATTTCACATATGCTTATATTATTAGCTTTGCTACCACTCGATGTTATCGTGTTGTTGTTGTTGTTGTTGTTGTTGTTATTATTATTATTATTATTATTATTGTGTTGTACTGTATGACTTAGGAGATCGTCATACATTCGGTTTCTACTCGGTGATATCTTCTACTCACAAGTTGGCAACTCACTCCCGTTGTACCAAAGTTTTCTTACAAGTTTGACCGCACATGTTCCGTAGCGGCTTGCTGGCACACCGCCTTCTTCCGGGTGATTGCTTTGGTAGGTGGGTTTCACTTGCATCGTGACCACCATTTTGTATTTGTATATATTTATTCAGTTGTATTTAGTTAAAAGCTCCATAAACCAGACTTTGTATATTTGTAGACGTAGAAAAACGCTATTGTATATTCTTTCAAACTTAGAGTCACGCTCACATATTCATTATTATTTTTAGTTTCTTGATGATGCTTTGGTTTTCTTTTCTTTATTTCTGTGTTTTGATCCTCGCCTTCGGCGTTGTATATTTATATCATTGCGTGGTTGTTTCTGCCAATTGACGAAGTGCTAGCTCCCGCTTAGGAATACCTATTATTATTGCTTGTAATGCTTTCAGGTTATGATGTACAAAGGATGTGCTGCCCAAATTTCAAACGACAAAAATGTTTTCAAGGTAGATTACAAAACATTGTATTTCCTATAAAATTACTTATGTTTTAAAGAAAGAACCTGATTTCATTAATCCTTTATTTCAAAAACTTCACCTCCACTATTTTCCCCTAAAAAGGTTTAGATTTTGTGATTTTGGCTTACTTGAATTAGATAAGGTCTTATACACTTCACATAATTCAAGTGCTAGTTACGTGCCTTTTCCGAGTCGTGTTAAAGTTGGTATCAGAGCGTTAGCTTTAATCTTGGTTTGATTCTAGGTTTGACTATGCGAAATTTAGGGCATATATATAATTTGGAACCTAGGCTTGACCTTACGGAACTTAGACTTAGCCGGGGGGTATTAGACTTGAACTTTCTTCGCGTAGGTTGACCTTGGTTGATGGAGTGGGTGGCTTAAGTAGAGTGACGTACCATGTGTATGTTCCGCAGCATACTTACGATACGCTACTTCGCTTAAGTAACCTTAGGATGTACATTTCTTATGCACTATATTTCTATTCGTTCCTATGATCTATCCTCATCGATATCGGATTGTGATTTCCATTACCTTGGCTACACAAGCAGAGAGTTGCGGCTAGGGATGCGGTCAGCACGAGCTCGTCAGAGATAAGGACTGACCAGGATGTATTTCGGTGACTCACGAATGCATGACTTATTGTTTTATTAGGATTTCCCGTTCACATGAGCGTTCGGGATCTACACAGATGATCGGGCCATGGCTGGAGGCCAGCCAGATTGTGAAGACTGTCGACATACTGTCTACTCCAGATGATTGAGGCATTGTCTAGCGTGCGGACAGGCGGGCCAGCTGTTGCTGAGTTTGACAACATATCGCCCCCAGACTTCTGAAGCTAATGCCATATGAGTTTATATACAGGGTGTGATAGAAGATCGTAGTCACCTTTGGATAAGTGACTAGGATAGTTTGTTCATTTGGATGCTCCGATGCGAGGTCATCAACTTGACTAGCTTCAGCTAGAAGAGGACCTCACACAAACGTGTTGTGAGTGGATTGAGAAAGGAAGAGCGAAAGAGCATTACTCCGATGACTTGGAAGAGTTTCCGTGGACGTAATTGGCCAGACATCTTCCACAGAATATTGGAGATACCGAGTTCGTAGCTTCGAAAGAGACTCTAGATATGACTATAGCTAATTAGAGCGCGGTCCACACTGCTATGAAGAGATGATTCCGAATTGGTCCGTATTGAAGGGAAGCGGAGTAAAAGCTTCATGCGAGATCTTTACGAGTTGTCATTCCACTCCATTGATGTCAGAGATTTACTATGCACGCAGAAGCGTTGGATACGGCCATAATTTCTTAAGGAAAGTCATGATGAGAATGCAACTGTCCCGGAACAAGAAAAAAATTGAGTAAAGAGTGCCAACTTCCGGGCAGTTCTGCAGAGATGAGATTGGGAAGAGACCCTGACAGGATCATTTAGGAGTACTTCATGATAAAGACTTGAATCAGGATCGATTGTATCGTGCACACTCAGTGGGCCAGAGATTTCCATCATTGACGTGATACGTTACGAGTAACTTTGTTAATTAGTCAGGAGACCTTCAGAGAAGCACCAGGACAGGACTGTTTTCGTCATTACTCCGTATCGGGCTGTCGAGCCGAGGAGTCAGGTAACTGGTAATCCGCAGAGAGAAACAAGGATCTAAAAGCAGAAGACGCCAGACCGTGGACTGGAGGCAAGTAGATATCTTGCCCTGCCAGTCTTGGACGCACTGGCACCTTTCGACATTAAAGGAGGGGCACCTCGACGACAGTTATTATAAATTGCGTCTTGGTGATTCGTATATCACATTTCTATCGTTTTGATCCTGGTATTTTGACGGGTTGTTTTATGATTAATATTTTCTGTATGCACCACGGTTGCACTTGATTTGTATTTTTATGTATCAGTTGTACTGATTTCGTTTTCGTGCATACCCATTTGCACTCGATTTTGATTACGTATACTCCGATATATTTGATTTGATTTCGTGCATATAGTATGCACATGATTTTTACGTATGCATTCGGTGTAGTTTACACGTGCTTCGAGTATTTGATATGGGTTTTTATGCATGCAGTTGCACACGTTTACGAGTTCATATACCACGGTATACTTGATTTGATTTGGTGTATGTCGTATACCGTTGATTTCTATTTTGATACTCGATATTTGTTTTCATGCACCCTAGTGCACTGGAATTATGTTTTCATGCATCCTGTGCACTTGATTGAAATTCTTGCGCACACTTCGCGCATTTGATGTGATTTTGTACACACAATATGCACTTAATCGAGATTTTTCGTGCACATTAGATGTACCCGGTATTGTTGTCAGGCACACCCGTTGCACTCGACATATGTTTTCATGCACACCCGTTGAACTTAGATTTTGTTCCTGTGCACATTCGTAGCACCTGTATTTGATTTTGATTTAAGTGCGCACCAGACGCACGTGGCATTTTATTTTGTCTATTTGAAATTGATTTCCTTTTGAGCATCAGGTTTTCATGACATATATTATATTATATGATAACCGAGCAGGACTAGTCTGAGGACAGTACCTGAGTATATTTGCATGTATCGATATTTACCGAGGGGATTTTCAAAAAGGGAGCTATAGTCTCAATATTTTCCTACTTGTCCATGATGACACGAAACTTTACGAAGAAAACCCTTCCAAATCATTTTCAAAAGGCGGGACGTATATGTTAAACAAAGGATATATATATATAGCAATTTTCCTTATAATGAACGTCCGCTACTTGTGCCGTGATATGCGCATCACACGACGATTTGAAAAGGGATTTTACATGCACATTTATTTGGTTGTTTTGACGATTTTACAACGATGTATACTATATATATGTTATAGTCTTAATTATATCATATTTGATTTTCGTAATAGATTTTGACATTTGTATTTTCGTCATAACTCCGATGATTGCGTAGCGTATGATGCAGTTTTGATTTTGAGTTTTACATTCGTTTTCATGCGCACGTGTTGCGCTAGGATATATCTTATGTATTCGTGATTTCGGAGCCCTGGCAACTTGATTGTTTTGCTGAAATGTTTTAAGTAATTGGAGGGTTTAAATTTAAATTCGGGGACCGAATTTATTGAAGGGTGAAGATTGTAACATTTCAGAAAAATAAAATATTATTTTTAGAATTTAAATAATTTAAATAATAAATTTTATAGATATTATAAAAGTATGGAGATTGATTTTAACAAAGTGGTATGATTATATACTTATAGTTTGAAAAATAATTGGAAAATTAATATAAATTATTGATTTTGAAAGTGTTTAGTTGATTTGGACATGATTGATGAGAATTCTTGTTGTGTATATAAGAAAAGTGTAAGAAATCACAACCAAAATTATTTGACCGCAATCAATAACGGTGTCGATTGTAGCGCGTTAGTAAGTGCGGATCGTCCACAGGGAAAGTGTAATCGTTCGTGTTTCGAATTAGATGAGTCAAAAATTTAAAGAAAAGAAAAGAAACAATTCATGATTTGTAAATTGAAGTTCAAGAATTAGGAAAATCTAGTCTAAATCAAGAAACGATAAAATCAAGAATTGAGAATTTGTGATGATTTCCAAATCAAATATCAAGAATCGAAGTGAGGCTCTTAGGAATCGATCGAATCTATAGATGTGATGAAATCTATTGATTACGTATTCTTATCCATCGATGAATTGATATTATCGATGATGATCGACGAGAATTAGGGATTTCTTATGAAACTAGAGTTTCATCATCTATCCCTTATTCCTTCGTCGATATCATTCATATTCTAACCTCTAGTAAATTCAAGAATCGATCGTGGATCCCTAATTTCAAGAGATCACAATCAAGAAAGCATCGCAACGAAACTAGGTCGTCGATTCTTCAATTTGCTAGGGTTTAAAAAACTCGTAGGACTTAAGAATCGTTTCACGATTTGTTACATCATCATTCTATTGATCGTCTCGACTCCTTTACGAGCGGAGTTTTACTCAAACATCACAACAAGAACCATAATCACAAATTGAGATCGAATCATGATGCAAGAATTTAAAGAAAGCAAGATTAAAGAATTTCACCTTTTATTTATCAACAATTCCGTTACAATTCGGGTCTTGAATTTGGCTTTGGATTTTGGATTAGGGTTTGAGGCACAAGTTGTGTCGCTCAACTTGTGGGTGGAAGATGAAGAACTTTCAACAACCTTTTCAAGTGAAGCCTAGGGTCCCTTTTATAGCCTTAAGAATGATTAGCTTCCTTAAGAAGCTAGGATTAGGTTAACTTCTTTCATAAGTGTCACGTCCCGAAAGTACGGAACATGACCGGCACTTAAACTACGAAACGTATCGAGGCGTACGTAATCTAAGTAAACCGAAAACCCAGAAATCCAAACCAAGAAAAGTAGTAGAGTGAAGGAAAACCAATTTAAATCAAGTAGTTTTAATAGCATAAGCCGAATTATACGTTTTAAAAAAACATCAAATATTTACTGAAAATTTCGGCAGAGTCTCCTTTGTAAATACTGGCCCCCAAACGGGATACAACATGAATAGTATACGAAATCAATAAAAGGGCATCCCCAAGCAGGAGCTAGCTCTTCGTCAATCGACGGTCACAACCACACAAGCAATATAATATACAACGCCAACGGCGAGGATCAAAAACTCAAAAGGGAACTCAAAACTACAAGAATAAAACGCGCGACTCTAAGGTCGAAAGAATAACATCACTGGTCTCTATCTAAAAGAATAAATACATGTTTGGTTGATGGAATTTACTAGATACAACTGAATAATATTACACAAAGTAATATGATGGGTACGATACCAATATACCTACCTACTAGCAAGTCACCCGAAAGAAGCAGTGCCAGCAAAACCGTAATGAAACCTGTACGGCAAAACCTGCAAGAAACTGTGGCACAACGGGGTGAGTTGCCAACTCGTGAGTAGAAAAACATCTACGAACAGAAATCGCATGAACAACGCAATCTTAGGTCAACGATCATAATATATCCTCAAATATATAACATGCAGCCTATAACAATGGCTAGGGTAAATATCTAACCCGAGTGTAATCCCATGTGCCTGTATCAGTGCCTCAGGTAGCAATAAATCATATGAATGAGGTATGAATGCATGAAAACAGAATACATGTAAATGAAGAAACTGTTTTCATAAATTAGTGAGATTTCCTTTGTATTTTTAAAATGAGGTATCATAAATGAAATCAGCATCAACAGTGTCTAGCATCGACATAACACATAAATCTCAATGTCTCAAAACCTCAGGCTCCGGCTATCCGGACTGGCCTGTATCATCAAATCTCAGTACCTCAATATCTCGAAATCTCAATATCTAGGGCGCCGTCAGTCCAGACCGGCCCTTACCATCCATCTCAAGACCACGAAGGTATCCTCCGGATATCCGACGCGTCCGGTAATATCACCGGTAGGTAGTCTCCCCCTGCCAGGCTCACATCGTCATCACCACGCGCTTCTTGCCCCGGGATACCTTACCGGGTCCACCATGTACCCGAAACGGTTCCTCCACTCCTCGAACTCGGGTCTCACATGTCGCTCTCAGCACCGAGAAAACACATGGTGGACGCACTGAAATATCATATCAAGGGTAACCGGGTTTTTAAAACAATTACATACTCTCTTTTGAAATCCCCACGGTTCCCAAATCCAGAAATATCATGGAAATCCGAATCCATAACCTCAATAGCACATAAACTAGTGAATATAGGCATGAGAATCCATGAATGCGGCATAACAATGAATAACAGTATGCATGAAGCGACAAGTAATAACTACAATGTCTAAACTGGTATATAAGGCAAGTACACTAATATCATGTCGAAACAACTAGCTAACAGGCTAAGTCAAGCAAATAGTCTTTTCTAAAGTGTACGTGACATGGCAATTACCGATGAAGATGTGTGTGAGCCGGCAAGTAAGTGTAAGTGGTACATACGCTTCATCGGTAATGGTGCTGGTGTCCTAACAGCATATTATCAATAATGGCATATGAATCACAATATGTATGCGATGCGGAGCAACAGCAATAATGTGCGGGAGCTGAATACTAGACACAACGATAACTAATATGCATTACCCTAATATAAGTCCTACAATAGTGCCTTTTGAAATAACACGAATCGTGGTGTTTTGAAAATGAGGGCTACGGTGTTTTTAAGAAAAAATACGTCTTTTGAAATATCCGTAGAATCCCTTGACCTGTCTTTTAAAATACCCACGATCCGTTAGTTTTGAAATAGGTAGGAGTCTAATCTAGTCTAACAACTACACTAAACTATACGTCTGAACTAACAAGCTGAACTACAGGTAAGGAAACCGCCTAATATCTGAGCCGATACATATACATACCTGTATATATATTAGTCGGTGATCCCGCCTCAATAATATTCTATCCGATACCATATCTATAATCAGACATCCCAAGTCAAGAGTGCGGATCAATCATCAATATAGCTCGTACGTAAATCCGTCGTACGGCATCCCAAATCTGGGTACGGGTCAATATCACATTCATCATACTATTCACCTGGTATCCTCTTTATCAAATATCATGATCGGGGTACTGATCTACGTCTAGTACAATACTAGTACCGCCTAAGTATGCATGGACGTGTGTGAAACACTACGTCAAGGACCCGCTACAACGTCATGTCGTATCTCAAATACGAATCCTGCCATATCACCGAATCCACAACCTCAATACAAATCTCATCGACTCATCTCAAACCCAAGTATCATCCTCAAATCCGTATGTGAACACATAGTCCCATACCCATGTGAACACATAACTATGTATTCCCGTATAAGCACAAATGAAAGAAGAAAGTATGCGAGTATGGGTGGGTGTGTGCATGCGTGGTGCGACCACTACTCTAGGGTTTCGCGACACTAAATATCCAAGAACACCAAATATCCATATCACCATCAATGTACTCAAACAATATATAAACAATAAATATATGTGTGTATACGTATTCGTATACATCACCACTAACTGCGGGGGTGCTATACGCCATCCACCCGACTTCTCCCCATAGATATAAATCTACTCACCTGGTCCTCGCTTGCCGGTGCCGACGTCGCCACGCACTTGTTTGTCATCCCGAAGTCCACATGGGGTACCTACATATCATAACGCACCATATCGCATTAAAATCCGACTCATGACCAAAACGACACACGAATCCCACATAGGTCAAAACCTATGGTTGCTTTCACAAACCAACCCAAAAACCCTCGACGTCGGCGTGCAAACGCCCGACCATCGAGAAAAAAAACCCAAGTACACTCATTTGCACATTCACGAATACTAATTTAAATATAGAATAGGTTAAAATTCACAAAAACCCCAAATTCACTTTAGAAGCCATTTTTCCGAAAATTTAGCAAGCAAAAATTACCCGTTCTAATACAAAAATCGACGTTTAAATGAATGTAGCGGCCAATATACTTATTAAATATCATAATTAGGTCATACAAATCATTACTAGACTTTTAATCTCACTTATTTTCATAATTCTAAAAATCTAGTTTAAAAAAATACATAATTTAGACAATTTTTGAAATAACAATTGGCAAACTAAAAACTAGCTTACATTTTAAATGTCTTACAGTGTCAAACTACCCATTATGTTGTTAATGATGTGATGAAAATCTTAACCATATTTTAATCTCACATTTTGAAATAATTCCCAAAACCTAGTTTGCAAAAACCCCAATTTTAACAATTTACAAGCAACAATTAGTAAACTAGAACCTAGATTAGTTTTAGCATAGCATTAACATGTTAATCCCCTCATTAAAACCATGAACAATTGATACAAAACCTCACTTAGTTCAAACCCTTCTCTTTAATTCTTAAGTTGAAATTGGAACCATAATTAAACACCAATTATGCTTGATTCAAGTAATTAAACAACAATTTAAGCAAAATGGTTAGAATTTATACCCAACAAATTGATGATCCCACAAGCAACTTAGCACTCCAAATTAGCTCCTTTTCACCAAGAACCATACTAGATTAGCCAAGTAAAAAAAATGGGTAGGGATTAGATTAGGGATTTGTGGTTTTTTTTGTTTTGGACTTTTTTTTTTTTTTTGGATGCAAAATGGTGAGTTTTTTGAAGAGAAAAGAGAGGAGAAGAATTTAGGGGGGCTGCTGTGAGGGAGCTCGGCCATGAGAGGGAAGGGAAGAGAGAGAATGAGGAATGGGTTATGACCAAGTCAAAAAGCAAAGCCCATACCTTAACCTATAACCATATTCTATTCTTTAATGTTTTTCCCTTTTTTTTTCATTTCCATTAAACTTTTAAGTGGGAATTAGGGGCTGCTGAAAAATAGGGAGGAAAATGGGGGTGTGTGAGTGTGGGTGTGTGTGGGGGTGAGGGAAAATTATAAATATTAAATCCCAAGTCAATCTAGAACCATACTTCAATTCTATTTAGCTATTTTTCACCATTTAAGCCTTTATAGTTTATATTTTCTAAAACCATCTTAATAATTTCTTTTCAATTCAAAAACAATATTTTACATGTTAGTTTAATATGTCATGATGCACAAAATTTGTTTCAACTCATTCCAATTTGTAATTTTCCCTAATTAAATGTATTAGTGACGGCTTAAAATAATATTAAAATAATTAATTTCAGAAAATTAGGAATTTTACCAGTGGCTCAATAAACACTAAACACTAGCAATTTCATAGCTAGAATATGTATTTTTAATTTTATAATAAAGATATTTATATTTTGACTTTTTACAGAAAACCCCCTTATTTTACCGATTTTTCAAAATTTCACCGAAACGATTTTCAAAACGTTACAATAAGCTTGGTCTAGGTTAGCTTCTCTCATAAGCTTGGTAGTTAGAAGGAAGGTTCTAGAATTAGTTAGTTAGGGTTGGCTTCCTTCATAAGTTTGGAGGTTAGGGAGAAGGTTATAGGCTTTAAGGTAGTTAAGGGGGAAGCTTGCTTTGGAAGCTTGGACATCATTAGCTTGCACAAGGAGCCCTTTCTGATCTGGCAGAAGCTTCTAGGGTTATCTGGAAATTGTCATAGTTTTCTGAGATGTAGGCATTGAATGAAGAGTTCTGCAGTGAACCTGAAGTGGTGACGTGGCACATAAACCGTGGATCCGCGGCAAATGCCTACTCAGGCCGCGGATCCGCGGCCCAATAGGAGCCTTTGTGCTTCAATTTTGTACAGTTGCTTCCTGATTTCTTCTTGGTATTTTTCTGATATATTTAATCTCACAATTCCTTCTAGATTACTACCAGATCTTAAGTCCTTGAGTTGGTGTAATTTTGATCAGCACTTTGACAAATTTGGCCTTTCTCCTGAAATTTCCTGCACAGACTTCGAAACAAGTGTTGCGCTACACAAGAATGATGCGATGCCGTGATAAACAGTCAATTTCCCTAGAAATGCCGGTTTTAGTATACAAAACAGGTAATCTGGTATTTTACGACTGTTTTGCTAATATGTGCAATATGCAAACCGAACACTTCTAAATGAGTGCAAATGTAGGAAAATTGACGTGTTAAAAATACATTATTTTTTACTGATCAAATTCCCCTAAACTTATTTTCGGTCGTCTCGAGCGAACTGTTTTATTAAAAAGAGAAGGAGAAAATAAAGAAAGAGAAAAACTAACTAGCACACTTTCGTAGGCAACACGATTGCACTGAGCACTGCAACAAGCCTTTAAACCTCTAGGTGTCCCTAGTAAGAGGAGTGTTGTCTCCTGAGGGTTTTCAGCGGATTGCACCCACAAAATTCAATAATAAAAGGAAGATCGTTAATATTACATTTAAAGACAAGAATTGTAAAAGAAAGACTTTGAAAATTAGGGTTTCCAACTAAGCTAGCTTTTCGGTTGTCATGAGCCCTATCTTAATAGTCATGAAAAATGTTAGAAATCACATAACCCCTCAATAAAACATCGTCTTATTCTTCATTCCTATCTTTCTTCCAAACATCGATCATATAACCCTACGTGTATGTAAAGAACATCCCTATACTCGGAGAATTCAATTCAAGCTATCATACTCTTGTCCATCTGTCTCAGTACTTTTTAATTAATGAATCTTTAGATGAATTTGCTCACACACTTTCATGCGACCGTTAATACTTCTTGAGGTACTAACCGACCAATTACTCATGTGCTTGCTTATTTGGTGTTTTTTCTCGTCTTGCACCACCTAAGGCTTAGCAGTGACTCGCAGACCAGTTGGCCTTAGGGCACTAGGTGAAGAGGCACCCTCGCTATATTTTTTTATTGCTGCCTTGGCGATAACAAAATCAGTGTTCATTTTTCTCACCATTTTATATTTTATTCATTTTTTTTATTTTCTTCATACTTTGGCTTTTAGACAAGAGCATTTCAAGGTATCCTCTACTATCCCGAGTTTCAAGACGTGTGTAGGTGCGGATAGCAGGGTATCAACGTTCAAAATGTTTGGCTTCCAGAATAGGAACTATTTTTCAGACTTATTTTTATTCTCAGATTAGTGACTTCTTTCATCTTACTAACCCTTGGGACAACGGCTCATAACTACTTATTACTAGTTCGTATAAGAAAACTTCTAATTTTCTTGGTTTTCTTAAATTTTTCCAATCTTTTGGATGTAATTTTTCACTATCTAATCTTTTATTATCTTATTTATATACAAAAATAATTTTATTTTTCGAAAAATTTTAAATTTTTATAGGTTTTTAAAAATGTTTTGTGCTTATGCAAAGTATGATGCAAATGATGCAAAAATAAGCACAAACCTCCCCCAAACTTGTTTTCAACAGTGTCCTCACTGTTGCCTTCTGCTAAATCTCGAAAAACCTGTAAGCTTGGGAGGAAATTTATTAACGGGGGTAAAATATTTAAGTGAAGATCCTCCCCCAAACTTATTTTTGGCTCACCGTTTTGTGTAAAAATTTTCTTTTCAAGAGCCAGATTATACCCCCCCCCAAAACTTGAGTTAAGCCATGTTAATCTTTGAAAATCACATGAGGGGGTCAAAAATCAGTGGTCGATGCCAAGCTTTGCAAAGACCGAAAGTTAACACCAACCATTCAAAAATTTTATCAATGTAGTGCTCTGGTTGGTGGAAGAAGAAGTGGGGAAAAGGTAAGTGGTGGAATAGAATGTGTGTGCGTCTCATTTTGGAGAGACGATGCAGTGAATGTGATGGATTACTTGCATTCTTTTTACAGTTCAAAAGAAGGGGTGGAGGTTCAATTTCATTGTTTGGGAGATGATTTATCTCAACACCTGTGTCATTCAAAAATGCGAGTTCATCAGCGAAAGTTTCCTCAAAAGTTCCATCAATACCCCGAAGAACAATGTCATCACAAAACGCGGGGTGATCTTCAGACTCCAAAAACGGTTCATAATCAGTGTTAGTTGTTGATCCGGACAACTCGGTGGAAGAGTCCATATGTGTATGATACATCATTGGGTCAAACAACAACGTATGAAAAGAGTCAAGATCAGTATCATGAGGATCATCAAATTCGCTGCTGTCGACATCCATTAATTCGACAGAACATGTCTGAGCAGTAGGTTCGGAGGGTACACTTTCCAACTTGTAAATGTTCAGCTCAATTAACCTATTCCCGAAGGATAGGGTCATAGAACCATTACGACAGTTGATTATAGCGTTGAAAGTGGCCAAAAAGGGGCGACCTAAAATCACCGGAATTTGATTCCGTGGGTTCGCTACAGGCTGTGTATCAATTACAATAAAGTCCACAGGGAATATAAATTCCCCGATTTTTATTAACACATCCTCCAGTTCACCCCTAGGTTTGGTGATTGATCGGTCAGCCATCTGGAGAGTGCAAGGAGCTGGTTTCAACTCTCCGATACCTAGTTGCTCGTAAACCGAGTATGGAAGCAAGTTAACACTAGCGCCAAGGTCAAGTAAAGCACAGTTAGTGTGTTTTTCCCCGATAGAAATGGAAATAGTAGGACAGCCAGGGTTCTTACGTTTCCGTGGTAATTGTTGGGGGAAAACCGTGTCTACAGTCTTTGCCATGAATATCTTCTTGGGCACTTGAGTCTTCCTCTTCCTAGTGCACAAGTTCTTAAGAGTTTTCGCATAGGACGGAACTTGTTGTATAGCATCTAGGAGAGGAATGTTGATATTAACTTGCTTAAACATGTCCATAATCTTCTCCATATGTGGACTCGATTTGTTAGCCCTTAACCGATTAGGATAAGGTGCTTTAGCAATAAGCGCTGGGTCCATCATAGGAGAAGGAAGTGTGTTTGGAACCGATCCCAGAATAGAAGTGGGGATCGTCGGTGGTAGACTAGAAGAGGTTGGCTGAGGTGGCGAGCCTTGTGGGAAACGAAGAATAGGCTCGCAAGAAGGTGGTGGGGTAGAAGAACTGGGGTCAGAATTAGAAGTAGAAGTGGAAAGAAAGGTCTCGGCCGGGGTGTTATTGATAGATTTTTCAGTGTCATCAATCTCTTCCCCAATGTGATTGTCAAGCACTCTTGCAGATCTCAACGTGATTGCATTCACATTATGTGAATAGCCAGGATTGGGTAAAGGTTGAGCTGGAAGTTTCCCTTTCTCTCTTGCACTCATTTCGGCTTTTAGTTGTGCAATTTGTGCTTCCATCGATTTAATATTCTCATTTTGAGAGACAATGATCTTCATCACATTCACGACGGAAGATTGCAAACTTGTCGTCCCTTGGATGAATTGTTTCATGAAAGTATCCAAGGATTGTGCTAGTGCAGAGGTATTATCTGTACCGGTCAATTGCAAAGAGTTTTCATATGGTGCAAAAGTTGGCCGGATTTTGGAAATTTTGTGATTGGTAGGGGTGCTGACTCAATTGAAGTGGTTTCTATTGTGGTGAAGAGACCCTTTGGAAATTGTTTTGGGTTGGAACCGTGTTTTGAGATTGTGATTGGTTCCAAGCAAAGTTAGGGTGATTCCTCCAACCCGGATTATATATGGAAGAAAATGGATCGTTTCTAGGTCTTTGTTGGAAAGCAGCATTGGTATGCTCGTGACCTTGAAACGGAGAATTTAGTGGACATTCTTCCGTGAGATGTGATGGATCAGAATAACATCCACATACAGTTTTGGAGAGTGACATTTGATTTAGGGCGGCGGCTAAAAATTTGCTTTCCATAGTCTCGAGTTTCTTATTTATAGCTGAAATTTCAGCTCTAACTCCTATGGAAATATTATTGCCATCCCTAGACGATTGACTCACACCCTCCCACTATAAAGATTTTTCAGCGAAATCTTCTAGAAATTTCCAGGCTTCCCCATCATCTTTAGTCATGAAGTTGCCTTGACACATGGATTCAAGGGTCTGTCTTGTGTTAGGATTAATGCCCTCATATATGATTCTGCACAGTTCCCATCTATGGATTCCGTAATGTGGACATTGGACTAACAGATCCTTGAAGCGTTCAAGACATTTTGAAAATGGTTCATTTGGAAGCTGGGTGAATTGATTTATTTTGCTACGGACTCGAGCTGTCTTTTGATGTGGGTAGAATTTCTTAAGGAATGCTTTGACGAATTCTCCCCAGTTTGAGATGGAATGTGCGGTAGTGTTGTAAAGCCACTTCTCGGCTATATCGCACAAGGTAAATGGGAGAAGACAAAGACGCATAGCATCCGCAGAAAGCTGTGAGGTACCCATCATTGCGCATACATTTTCAAATTTGGTGATAAAGGCATATGCGTCTTCAGACTCAAGACCGTGAAATTTTGGTAGAAGGTTGATGTATTGGGGTTTTATTTCAAAATTGTCCCCGTTGGATGGTGGAATGGAGAGACAGGTCGAAAGAGGACCTCGCATAGGATAACACCTCTCTTGGAGAGAGATGTGGGGTGGATTCTACGCACCTGTGGACGGCGGCAGAGTAGTGGTAAAGAAGTTCGATGGAGAAGGATCCATCGATGTGGGTGTGGTGGTGGGTAAAGAAAAGGTAAATGTAGAAATACCGACTTCGGAGTCGATCGAGGAAAACGCGGACTAAATGGGCACTAGAATCCCGTGTCCAGCCTATCTTGCGCTAAAGGGTTTAGCACAAGTGGCAGCGTTGATATAATTAGGGGAAATGAATGAAGTGTTGGTGTTTGTTTTGAAAAATATACAGATTTTTGAAAATAAATGATGCGATCACAACAAATGCAACAAGCAAAACCCTAATTCTAGTGGTCGCCTAGGTCAAAGCTCTAGACCGCTCCTAACTGCCAAAAGACAAGTCGCGGGATCAATCCTCCACTGCCTCTTTGTCTCCACTATGGCCTGGTAAGTGCCAGGTAAGTGGGAAGGTACACCACTACGTAAGTAGTGGGCCTAATTAATAACCACTAGCCTTAGACACACTTGCCTTAGACACCACAAAAGAAACGCGGATAAGCAATGAATTACCCACGGCCTTCTCTTGTCCTAAGTGAGGGCAATGGTCCTTAGAGTCATCTCTAGATATTTTTTAGTTAATGAGGGTAATGCGGATGCAAGTTTGTGATTTTTGGGGCTTAGGAAGGGTAATGAACTCCCCACCTAATCTGAATTTGGTCTTTGCCCCTTAATTTCCGTATTAATATGCAAACAACCAAAAATCAAAACACACACAATTTTATTTTTGTGGCACTGCGAATTTTGCAAAGAAACCTGCAGCAAATTGTTAATTGGAGCAGATTTAGGAGGAGATAAGAAAGTCTAAAATTTACCAGAGAAGTTTGGTACAGTGTTGCCTCTTATGAGCTGCGGAAACGCGGTGTAAGCTTGTTAGTGCCGCGGAAACGCGGTGGTATATTGGGATCACTGCACAGAATTTTGTGCACAAGCTCCTGTTAACCTTCTTAGCTCTCTGGAATGATCAGAAAAAAATTTCCACAGCTCCACAAATTCCAGAGTTCCTCGCAACAAATCACAACAATACGTTTAGTGTTTGCATGAATTTTGATCTTAAAATTATGATGGAATAAATCTTTCAACTCAAATTTCAAAAATGAACGAATTAGCGCACGATCCCCGGCAACGGCGCCATTTTATTGATGAGAATTCTTGTTGTGTATATAAGAAAAGTGTAAGAAATCACAACCAAAAATTATTTGACCACAATCAATAACGATGTCGATTGTAGTGCGTTAGTAAGTGCGGATCGTCCACAGGGAAAGTGTAATCGTTCGTGTTTCGAATTAGATGAGTCGAAAATTTAAAGAAAAGAAAAGAAACAATTCATGATTTGTAAATTGAAGTTCAAGAATTAGGAAAATCTAGTCTAAATCAAGAAACGATAAAATTAAGAATTGAGAATTTGTGATGATTTCCAAATCAAATATCAAGAATCGAAGTGAGGCTCGTAGGAATCGATCGGATCTATATATGTGATGAAATCTATTGATTACGTATTCTTATCCATCGATGAATTGATATTAGATCGATGATGATCGACGAGAATTAGGGATTTCTTGTGAAACTAGGGTTTCATCATCTATCCCTTGTTCCTTCGTCGAATCATTCACATTCTAGCCTCTAGTAAATTCAAGAATTGATCGTGGATCCCTAATTTCGAGCGATCACAATCAAGAAAGCATCGCAACGAAACTAGGTCGTCGATTCTTCAATTTGCTAGGGTTTACAAAACTCGTAGGACTTAAGAATCGTTTTAAGATTTGTTACATCATCATTCTATTGATCGTCTCGACTCCTTTACGAGCGGAGTTTTACTCAAACATCACAACAAGAACCACAATCACAAATTGAGATCGAATCATGATGCAAGAATTTAAAGAAAGCAAGATTAAAGAATTTCACCTTTTATTTATCAACAATTCCGTTACAATTCGCTCAAGAACTACAAGAGGAATGAACTCGATCATCGATTTGGCTTCGCTCGTCTCCTTGAGTCGCGGATCGGCTTGGATCATTTGCTCGATTAAAGATCGGCTCCGCTCCTAAAAGGTTGAAGGCTTCTCGCTTGATTTGGTACTCGGGTCTTGAATTTGGCTTTGGATTTTGGATTAGGGTTTGTGGCATAAGTTGTTTCACTCAACTTGTGGGTGGAAGATGAAGAACTTTCAACAACCTTTTCAAGTGAAGCCTAGGGTCCCTTTTATAGCCTTAAGAATGATTAGCTTCCTTAAGAAGGTAGGATTAGGTTAGCTTCTCTGATAAGCTTGGTCTAGGTTAGCTTCTCTCATAAGCTTGGTAGTTAGAAGGAAGGTTCTAGAATTAGTTAGTTAGGGTTGGCTTCCTTCATAAGCTTGGAGGTTAGGGAGAAGCTTCTAGGCTTTAAGGTAGTTAAGAGGGAAGCTTGCTTTGGAAGCTTGGACATCATTAGCTTGCACAAGGAGCCCTTTCTGATCTGGCAGAATCTTCTAGGGTTATCTGGAAATTGTCATAGTTTTCTGAGATGTAAGCATTGAATGAAGAGTTCTGCAGTGAAGCTGAAGTGGTGACGTGGCACATAAACCGCGGATCAACGGCAAATGCCTGCTCAGGTCGTAGATCCGCGGCCCAATAGGAGCCTTTGTGCTTCAATTTTGTACAGTTGCTTCCTGATGTCTTCTTGGTATTTTTCTGATATATTTAATCTCACAATTCCTTCTAGATTACTATTAGATCTCAAGTCCTTGAGTTGGTGTAATTTTGATCAGCACTTTGATAAATTTGGCCTTTCTCCTGGAATTTCCTGCACAGACTTCGAAACAAGTGTTGCGCTACACAAGAATGATGCGATGCCATGATAAACAGTCAATATCCCTAGAAATGCCGGTTTTAGTATACAACACAGGTAATTTGGTATTTTACGACTGTTTTGCTAATATGTGCAATATGCACACCGGACACTTCTAAATGAGTGCAAATGATAGGGAAATTGACGTGTTAAAAATACATTATTTTCGACTGATCAGGACATTATAGAAATTATTATACAATTAATTGTATATAAGTTAATGTTAAACTTGATTAATATTTCACTAATTATGCACTAATCTTATTTATGTATATGGCATGCAACATAACATGTTGCAAACACTTGTTATATATTTTTGGAACCATGACTTCTATTGTTTTTAAATGGTTTGTGTTTTATTTTGGTAAGAGAAAAGATAAAGAAAAAGATAAGATAAGATATTTGTGAGGGGGGGCATGGAGGCATGGGCCATGGAGGGGAGA
This sequence comes from Agapanthus africanus, assembly GCA_030015575.1. Classification (NCBI taxonomy): domain Eukaryota; kingdom Viridiplantae; phylum Streptophyta; class Magnoliopsida; order Asparagales; family Amaryllidaceae; genus Agapanthus; species Agapanthus africanus. The sequence continues at coordinate 818,767,469 of CM057338.1, read as the reverse complement.
GAGAGAGAGAGAAAAGGAAAATTCTACACACTTATGGTTCATTCTCATCCTCCACTTCATTCCTCTTCTTCTCTTCCTTCATCTCCCTCATCCTCCACCTCCTCTACCATCCTCAAACACCCTCCAAATCACCACAAAACATCATGCCCCCTTCACAAAAATCACTTCAAACCTCACTACAAACCCCGTGGGTAGATCAAGTTGGGAATTTAAGGCACTTAGGCAATCCTAGAATTTTCTTGAGTTGCCACATGAGGTATATTTCTACCCTTTTACTTAAGTTTCTAGTTTTCCTAATATCCTATAGTAGTTTAGAGCTAACTAATGTGGTTTAGTGATATTGGAAAATTCCAAGATGAGATTTAGGGGATATTATGAGTTGTGATGGTGTATTTGAGGATTAGATGGTGACTACAACCCTTCTAGTGTCAAATTCTGGCCAAACTTGAGACTAGAAACCCAAATATGAAAACTGGAATTTTGCCTATATTGGCTTTTATTGAAATTGTAGTGATATTTTGAGATTTGCTATGACCCGGAGACCCTGAAAATTTTTAGCGATCACAGAGAGTCGTGCAGGTGACTAGAAAGCTACCCATGAAACCCGAGACCCCAACTACTTTTCTTGGCCGCAAATATAAGCCTTTTGGCCGCAAATTGCGGCCTGGGCATGTTTTTTCTGCTTCATGTTTGGTCTGTGGCTCCTTTATCTGTTAAATTGACCTATCCTATGTGCAAGTTTTCCTAATTCAACCTAGGGTAAAATCTGGAGGTGTTTTCTCAAGTTGTTGTTTTCGTTTTATGACTTTTTAATGACTTGAGTTTTAGTATTTGGGTTTTGACTCGGTCGATTGACGTTTGTACATCGACGTCGAGAGTTGTTGGTTATTCTTGCATGCGTAGGCCGTAGGTTCTAATCTATGTGCACTCCACGTGTCGTATCGGTTTTCGTATTCAATTCTTGTTTACAATACGATGTGCTTGAACTGTAGGTACCTTCGCATGGACTTCGGGACGACAACGGAGAGCAAGGCGTCATCGACTTCGGCATGCAAGGATCGAAGGTGAGTAGATGTATATCTATGGGGGAAGTCAGGTGATGGCGTATAGCACCCCCGCAACCGTAGAATAGAATACTTATATATATATATATATTATATATATATATTTCTGTGTGTTAATGCAAGACTTGGATACCTAGCAAATAGGGTTTCTAGGAGATTATAGGTTAGATTAAGGGTACCTGTATGATGGTTTACTCTTAGCTTTAGTTCCTTAGTCGTGAGTCATCGGTTTTACATTGTCGCGCGCGCGCGCGCGCGCACACACACACACACACTTGATATGATATGTTATTTGGTTTTGAGTCGATATGATTGGATATGATGTCAAGAGATTATGATATACAATTTGAGTTGAGACATCATATACGATATGATATATATTAAAGGATCGTTGGGCGAATTACACATAACCTGCGATAACATGTGACTTGATGATATAATAGAATGTACGTGACCTTAGATCCATACCCTTCATTATGATATAGTACGGTGGATGATACCGTACGAATTTTGATATATATGATATTTGACCCGTACCCTCGATTTTGAGAATGTTATACGACGGATTTTACCGTACGAGATATATTTATATGATGATTGATCCGTACTCTTAACTCGAGGGTGCCGTACGATAGACCATACCATACGTGATGCTATGAGGCTGGATCGCTGACTGCTAGATATATCGACTCGGAATATATTATAGATTTCTTATCACTTTCGACTCGGTTCTTAGTTTAGTCTTTTAGTTGCTTAAGTAGATGTTATATTAGACTCGAGTCATACCTATTTTCAAACTAACTAATCATATGCATTTTTAAAGGATAAACCGAGGGACGCTGCGAACTTTCAAAAGTATTTCTTTTCTTAAAAACACCGTAGCCCCTACTTTTCTAAAAACGACAATTCATGTTATTTTAAAAACGATAACCGTATGACTCGTATATAGATATATAGTTTAAATAATATTACATGTACTGTTTACTTTCTGCTATGCTCATGTTATTCTCATTGCATTGTAGATATATACATGTGTTTTCATTAACTGTTATGATCTCGCTTGCTTGGACACCTGCACCATTACGGATGATGCGTATGTTGCACGTACACTTGCTTGTCGGCTCACACATATCAGCATCGGTAATTGCCATGTCACGTACACTTTAATAACCATTACTTCATTCGTATACACTAATAAATTGTAGCTAAGTAGTATTGTTTAGCATTCATGATATCATATGCTAGTTTAGACTTTGTATTTCTTACTTAGATGACGCATGCATTCATATACATACATTCTATTTATGCACTAATCATTTGGCTTTATGCCGGTATTCATTATCTCATTATATACTCATGATTATGAGATTTCGGATTTTCATGAGATTTCTGGATTTGGGAAACCGCGTGTAAATTTAAAAACTTATGCTCAATTTAAAAAGAAAAATATGGTTTCTCATGATATGATGTGTGGCATCCACCATGAGATTTCTCGGTTCTGAGCATATATGTTTACCCGATTCGAGGAGCGAGGAGATACCATATGTGGGTACATGGTGAGCCCAGTGCGGTACCCCGGGGCAAGAAGGCCGTATTAAGAGACGTTGAGCCCGGCAGGGGATAACTACCGACCGATGATAGTTGGCGCGGCGGATATCCAGAGGATACCGACCGTAGTCATGAGATCAGATGATATGGGCCGATCCGGACAGACGGAGCCCGAGATCCGAGGATGATGTGTCTTTATTGGACACGGTTTTCATGATATTTTCGAGTGCCGATGTTGGGTACTCATATTTTCTTATGATTTTGTATGTCAATGCTGGACACACTCATTTGATGATGCATTTACACATTTTATCCATGACATGTTGTTACTTTGTGACATGGACACGAGTACTTGATATTTCACATATGCTTATATTATTACCTTTGTTACCACTCGTTGTTATCGTGTTATTATTATTATTATTATTGTGTTGTACTGTATGACCTAAGATATCATCATACATTCGGTTTCTACTCAGTGATGTTTTCTATTCACGAGTTGGAAACTCATTCCCGTTGTGCCACAGTTTTCTTGTAGGTTTGACCGCACAGGTTCCGTGGAGGCTTGCTGGCACATCGCCTTCTTCCGGGTGATTGCTTTGGTTGGTGATTTTCACTTGCATCGTGACCACCATTTTGTATTTGTATATATTTATTCAGTTGTATCTAATTAAAAGCTCCATCAACCAGACTTTGTATATTTGTAGACTTAGAAAAATGCTATTGTATATTCTTTCAGACTTAAAGTCACGCTCATGTATTCATTATTGTTTTTAGTTTCTTGATGATGCTTTTGTTTTCTTTGCTTTATTTCTATGTTTTGATCTTCGCCTTCGGCGTTGTATATTTATATCATTGCGTGGTTGTTTCCGACAATTGGCGAAGAGCTAGCTCCCGCTTAGGGATGCCTATTATTATTGCTTGTAATGCTTTTGGGTTAAGATTTACAAAGAAGGTGCTGCCCAAATTTCAAATGACAAAAATATTTTCAAGGTAGATTACGAAACATTGTATTTCTTATGATATTATTTATGTTTTAAAGAAAGAACCTGATTTCATTAAACCTTTATTTCAAAAACGTCACCTCCACTATTTTTCCTTAAAAAGGTTTAGATTTCTAGGCTATTGGCTTACTTGAATTAGATGGGGTCCTATAGACTTCACATGATTCAAGTGCCAGTCACGTGTTTTTTCTGGGTCATGACAAAGTTGGTATCAGAATGTTAGGTTTAACCTTGGTTCGAGTCTAGATTTGACTATGCGGAGTCTAGGGCGTATATATAATTTGGAACCTAGGCTTAACCTTACGGAACTTAGACTTGGCTGAGGGGGTATTAGACCAGAACTTTCGTCACGTAGGTTGACCTTAGTTGATGGAGTATGTGAGTTAAGTAGAGTGATGTACCGTGTGTATGTTCCGTGGCATACTTACGATACGCTATTTCGCTTAAATAACCTTAGGATGTACATTTCTTATGCACTATATTTCTATTCGTTCCTATGATCTATCCTCATCGATATTGGATTGTGATTTCCGTTACCTTGGCTACATAAGCAGAGAGTTGCAGCTAGGGATGTGGTCAGCACGATCTCGTCAGAGATGAGGACTGACCAGGATGTATTCCGGTGACTCACGAATGCATGACTTATTGTTTTACTAGGATTTCCCGTTCACACGAGCGTTCGGGATCTACACCAAATGATTGGGCCATGGCCAGAGGCCAGCCAGATTGTGAAGACTGTTGACGTACTGTCTACTCTAGATGATTGAGGCATTGTCTACCATGCGTACAGGAGGGCCAGCTGTTGCTGAGTTTGACAAGATATCGCCCCCAGACTTCTGAAGCTAATGCAGCATAAGTTTATATACAGGGTGTGATAGAAGATCGCTAGTCACCTTTGGATAAGTGACTAGGACAGTTTTTTCATTTGGATGCTCCGATGCGAGGTCATCAACTTGACTAGCTTTAGCTAGAAAAGGACCTCACACAGACGTGTTGTGCGTCGATCGAGAAAGGACGAGCGTAAGAGCATTACTCCGATGATTTGGACGAGTTTCCGAGGACGTAATTTTCCAGACACCTTCGAGGTCATCAACTTGACTAGCTTCAGCTAGAAAAAGACCTCACACAGACGTGTTGTGCGTCGATCGAGAAAGGACGAGCATAAGAGCATTACTCCAATGATTTGGACGAGTTTCCGAGGACGTAATTTTCTAGACACCTTCTACAGAATATTGGAGATGCCAAGTTTGTAGCTTCGAAGGAGACTCTAGATATGAGTACAGCCAATTGGAGCGCAGTCCATACAGCTATAGAGAGATGATTCTGAATTGGTCCATATTGAAGGGAAGCGGAGTAAGAGCTTCGTGCGAGATCTTTATGAGTTGTCATTCCACTCCGATGTCAGAGATTTACTACGCACGCAGAGGCGTTGGATACGGCCATAATTTCTTGAGGAAAGTCGTGATGAGAATACAACTATCCCGGAACAAGAAACAGATTGAGTAAAGGGTGCCAACTTCCGGGCAGTTCTGCAGAGATGTGATTGGGAAGAGACCTTGACAGGATCTTTTAGGAGTACTTCATGATAAAGGCTTGAACCAGGATTGATTGTATCTCGCACACTCAGTGGGCTAGAGATTGCCATCGTTGACGTGATACGTTACGAGTAACCATGTTAATTTGTCAGGAGATCTTCAGAGAAGCGCCAGGACGGGACTGTTTTCGTCATTACTCCATATCGGGCTGTCGAGCCGAGGAGTCATGTAACTGGTAATCTGCAGAGAGAAACAAGGATCTAAAAGCAGAAGACACCAGACCGTGAACAGGAGGCAAGTAGATATCTTGCTCTGCCAGTCTTGGACGCACCGGCACCTTTCAACATTAAAGGAGGGGCACCTCGACGACAGCTATTATAAATCGCGCCTTGGTGATTCATATATCACGTTTCTATCATTTTGATCCCGGTAATTTGAAGGTTTTTTTATGATTGATATTTCCTTTGTGTACCACAGTTGCACTTGATTCGTATTTTTGTGTATCAGTTATACTGATTTCTTTTTCGTGCATACCTATTTGTACTCGATTTTGATTTCGTATACTCCGATATATTTGATTTGATTTCATTCTTATATTATGCACATGATTTTTACGTATGCATTCGGTGTAGTTTACACATGCTTCCAGTATTTGATATAAGCTTTTGTGCACGTAGTTGCACGCGTTTACGAGTTCATATACTGCGGTATACTTGATTTGATTTGGTGTATGTCGTATACCGTTGATTTTGATTTTGATACTCGATATTTGTTTTCGTGCACCCTAGTGCACTGGAATTATGTTTTCGTGCACCATGTGCACTTGATCGAGATTCTTGCACACACTTGGCGCACTTGATGTGATTTTTTGCAACCAGATGCACTTAATCGAGATTTTTCGTGCACAATAGATGCACGCGGTATTGTTGTCAGGCACACCCGTTGCACTCGGCATATGTTTTCATGCATACCCGTTGCACATAGATTTTGTTCCTGTGCACATTCATGGCACCTGTATTTTATTTCGATTTCTGTACGCACTAGACGCACGTGACATTGTGTTTGCCATTTGAGATTGATTTCCTTTTGAGCATCAGGTTTTCATGACCTATACTATATTATATGATAACCGAGCAGGACTAGTCTAAGGACAGTACCTGAGTATGTTTACATGTATCGATATTTACAGAGGGGATTTTCAAAAAGGGAGCTATAGTCACAATATTTTCCTACGTGTCCATGATGATACGAAACTTTATGAAGAAAACCCTTCCAAATCATTTTCAAAAGGCGAGACGTATATGTTAAACAAAGGATATGTATATGTATATATATAGCTATTTTCCTTATAATGAACATCCGCTACTTGTGCCGTGATATGTGCATCTGTCACGCCCCGCTTCCCGGTGTACGGATAAGGAGACGTGACCAGGCCCGCGACGTATTTACTCAGAAGTAAACATGCTAAGCGTAAATAAGCAATATAATAAATGTACACAAGAAAGACATAAGATGTAAATGAACAACAACTTTTTATTGATTAAACATTCTTTACAATACTACTGGAAAGTGAATTCAATACTAAAATGCGATGCCTAAACAATGGCATGAACTGAAAGTAAAAGTCTATACAGGTGAACTAGAACTCGGGGTCCTCGATGAACTGCTCCAAGTTTTCTGAGCTGGGCTCGATCTCCACAGAGTCGGATCCTCCTGACAATATTCCAAAGAAAGAATAGAAAAGGAATATCGTCAACGAACAATCGCTCGGTAAGTCCCAGGAGGTAGAGAAAAATAGACAGAGAGTAGAACATGTAAAGTATAAAAGATTATGTTCACTATACTAACGTAGTTGTTTGTAGATTGGTACAGAAGATATTAGTGTTTACGAAAGGAGTCCATCTATCCCGTGGACTAAGGTAACACGTAGTACAAGGCTTCGTCAAACCCCATGGAACAACGGCAATGGATGTTTAGTTACGTCTTTTAATGACAATCTCGTGCCACTTTTAACACATTCCGTACCAATCTACCCCTTTAACCCCGTAATGTATATTGTGTTGTTTTATAGATGTAAGACTTGCCGAAACCATGATATTAATTGTTCATGTAAACGGACAAGGATGTAAACGGATAGTCATGTAATCAAATCAATATATATCCATGGTTCGGTCAACTCAAGTCATGTTGATATTTGATAGTATTCTGGTATTCATGTTCAAGTTCCAGTATATAACGATTCATGTTGTATTGGAATTATATTTGGATTGTATGTAGATTGGAATTGTATTCAGATTAGACTAAGTCAGACACTTAAACAGAATTTGATTCCTGAATTAGATTTTAGAGTTATCGGTAACTGCTGCACATGGACGGCAGGATTTGTGACTTTTTCCAAGCCAATTACCATTGATAACCCCGTTTTAGTTTCCTACCTTAAATAGGCACGCACCCACTTTCTCTGCCTCCCTGAGGCTCAAGAGAATTGGTCCCGCTTAAACCTATATTTACTAGGGTCCTTATTGTAAATTAATAAACTTGAGGAGGTTTTATGAAAATTAGTTTTAGTATACTTTCAAAATAATCCTCAAATATTTATTTATCGTATTTAGGGTTTTCATGGATGTAATTTTTATATGATGAGGTATTCAAGTGAATAAATACCTAGCTTGAATAATATATGGTATTTTTGTGTAAATTGGAATTGTATGGATTTGTGATAGTACATTCATGAAATTTGGGATTCCTTTGTTTAGAAAACATGGAATTTATTATAAATATAAAATAGATGTTTTGAAAATATTTATATATATATATATAGTTATTAAAAATAGAATTTATTTATTAAATAGAAAATCACATTATTCTTAAAAATTGTATTAAAAATTCCATCGAGATCGGATGCTCCGTGAGGAGGTCTGCATCTCGCTCTACTAGTCCCAAGGATGTGCGATAAACCTCACCATCCAAATCAGGTTCCCCAAAATTGGTTGTAGAGGCTTAATTGCAAGGGATTAATTAAAACAATTTAAAGAATACGGTTTTTAATAGTTTAGGGTATTTTAATGTAAAATTGTATTAGCCATAAAAATATGGTTTTCAAGCAATCGTGATATGTCATGATGAGTTTTTTGAGAGGTAGGTCATTACTTTTGGGTTATGGCATCAAACCGTGGCCGATTGCAGAACAAAAATTTATAAAACTGGATCTAACACAACCCACTACCCGAATCTACCATAAACCCTAAGCTAGCAAACTATAAAGAGAGGAGTTAAGAAAGGTTATACTGAATGATCCGTGTCCTTCGGTCTTCAACCACCTTCCCAAGCTCCTAGAGGCCACCATGATCAAGCTTGGTCGCTGGTCTCCCTCCATCGAAGATGATCCACCTGAGGATTTGTATTCCGAGATCTTACCTCAATAGCCGAGATAACTAGGGTACCTAGATCGCTAAACTAGATAGCCTAGAGGATGTAAAGTGCAGTGATGGATTAATTTGTCTCCAAACACCCTAGGTTTCTCAACACATGAGACTTGAAGGGTGGAGGTAGAAGAAAAAGCTTGAGGATGAGTGTGAGAGGAAACTCAAGAAAAAATGGCTAAGTGTTTGTGTTATATTGTTGTGAGCAATAATGAAGCATCCCATAAATATCTCAAGTTTTCAAAATATCTTAAGTCAACCCAAAATATCTCACAACAAAACAAATATCAAGCATGCTTGAATAGTGACCATGAGTCACTACAAAGTCATGCCACAATAAATGCAAACCACACCTCATCCTCTCCACCTAATTAGCCATTTAATCCTAAATGGTTAAAACTAAATGAGGTGGTATCTTCTAGAAGAACCTTGTAATAAATTACAATAATACCCATCATCCGTATATACATACCCGTATCTGTATTCCGAAAAATAAGAATACAAAGAGACGAAAATAATCCATCAATATAATACTAGAATCCGGCTTAAACCAAAGCTCACTAGTATTAACCGTCTGAATCATGATACGTGCACAAGTGCACGTATATGATCGAACCCTATCGTAAAACCATACGGCCTCTACATCGTTTCGCCCGAAGTAGAAAAACCCTCTGTGTGGGACTCTAAAGACTCGTCAATACGCTGGCAGTGGGTTTAACCACAAGCACGTCAGCGGTACTAGCTATACGTAATGACTACCCAGGTATTGAGCGAAAGGGAGGCCGACAAGCAAACTCAACCCCTACTGAGCCTGTTCGTGACAATATCCATCCAGTCCAGTCTGTTTGTCTAAGAGTATTGCATATCGAGTCTAGGGGGTGGATAAAGGCGGACCCCTAATAACGCGACATTTAGTGTCGGTATGAAGCCCATCACCAACTGAGAACTACTGATCCAAATCAGTAATTCTTGACTACCTTGGCCAAGGATTTCTGGTGATGGCCACCCGTGCACAACGCGACATCAACTCCCAATACCGGGAGAGATGAATCCCCGACGATCCGCTCACTGCCTCCATGTAGCACAGGACTGTACCCAACTAAAACATGTTTGCACGACTCCTTTGAGCCGTGGTAGGGTAGTAATCAAAGCACAATGGGAACTCATACGAGACAAATGACGATATCAGGTCGACAGACTAACCTGTACACATGTCACCTGGGAACTGCTATCTGACAATAGGTATACCACCAACTAGCAGGTTCCCGGCGAGTCCGTCCATTGTACTAATAACCCAATGAGCACATTGTAACGACCCGAAATATTAGCTCGTGACCAACACTTAAATTACGCAACGTCTAAAGGCATAACGTAATTCAAGTAAGCTAAAATCCAGAAATCTAAACCTTTTTAAGAAAATAAAGAAGGTGAAGTTTTGAAATAAAGGTATAATGAAATCAAGTTTTTTTAATGCATAGAAAAGGAACATGAAAATGCAAGTGGATTATGCAAGTTTAAAAACATGTTTCGTCTTTTTGAAAATTTGGGCAGCACCTCCTTTGTATATTTTGATCCAAAACCACATATACAAGATAATGATAAAGGCAACCTCAAGCGGGAGCTATCTCTTCGCCAACAGGCGGATCACAACCATGCAAGACAGTATAAATAAGTATACGACGCCCAACGGTGAAGTTCACTACAAAAGATAAATAAATAAGCAAGACATCAAACCACAAGTAGCGGAAAACCCCTCGCTCAAAGTCTCGCAACCACAATCTCACTAAGTCTCATTACTTATACAATTTACTAATTTTGATTAATAGAGTTAACAAGATACAATATGAAATATAGATACAAGAGTGGGTATGATACAAATGCCCTACATACCAATGCAAAACACCCGAATGCAATTGTGTGCCAGCGAAGCCGCTACTGATCCAAGTGGTCAACCTGCAAGAACTGTGGCACAATGGGGGTGAGTTGCCAACTCGTGAGTAGAAAAATATCAATAGATAGAAATCGAATAAACAACGACTCCTAGGTCAACTATATCATAAAGGTAATACTATGATATCTAGGGTGACCGGGTCATCATATGTGCTAACAATGTAATCAATGTATGTATGCATGTAGATATCGTCCAACCATATAATCAATGTCTGTACGCACGTAAATATAATAAAAGAGTGTGCATGAAAGTATGAGAATATAAATAAATGGTGTCTCTCGCGACACATCAAAATCATGGAACCTGGGTGTCCAACATCGACACCCGAAAACATCATGAAACCCATGTCCAGTATCGACACGTAAATCCTCATATCTCGGGCTCCGTCAGTCCGGATCGGCCCACGGGCTCCGTCAGTCCGGATCGGACCATATCATCTCTCGACTCCGGTTGGTATCCTCCGGATATCCTCCGAGCCTAAATACTATCACCGGTAGGTAGTAGTCCCACTGCCAGGCTCACCGTCTGCAGCACAGCAATCCGTTCTCGCTTTGGGGTACCATACCGGGTTCACCATGTACCCGCAATCGGCCTCATCCAGCTCCTCGAATCGGGTTTCACATGTCACACGTCTCATAATCGAGGAAACGCATGGTGGACGCACTGAAATACCATATCAAGAGAAACCGGGTTTTTAAACAAAGCATACTTTCTTTTAAAATGACCACGGTTCTCAAATCCAGAAATTTCATGAAAATGGCATATCTCAATGCGTAAAATTATAAAGCATGATATATGCGACATATGATAGAAATGTAAGCATATCCGTATATCATGCAATATGGAACGATGATGTATCATATTAAGGGAAAACCGCACCTTTAAATGATTCCAGTTTTGGAAATATGTCCAGCGGTTCCCAATATCTCTAAATTCAAATGCAACATCGTAAAAAGGTGTATAGGTAACTATAGCAAGTAAATTATGCAGAATCATATCATGATGCAGCAATCCTACTGTGTAGTGACATGGCAATTATCAATGATGAAGTGTGTGAGCCGGTAATCTGTGTGCGTGTAACATACGCATCATCGATAATGGTGTAAGTGTACTAGCACAGGTATAAGTAATGCAATGCGAATAACATGAATGCAGCATAAGGTAAATCACATGCAAATGCTGACAGGTACACGTATCTAATATGACCGAGTCGGTGAATCTATCAATCGGCATCCAGCCTTACAATATCACGTACGGTATAATCCATCGTACGACGGCATTAAAACATTTGGGATCCTATCATCCTATACGACAATGAAGGGTACAGACCCAACGTCTCGTACGACATATCACACATGATTCACGACATTCTATATATATCTATATACCTATGTCCCAAGTCACATCCATAACAATCTCATATAAGGGGACCGGCAAGGTATCAATCATCTCAATCGACTCGCATCCGTATACCAACATATCATCATATCACATGTCAATTTGTATTCTCTTTTCATCGCATTTATATCTCACAAAGGTCAATTTTACAATACAATCTATCTTTACTATAAGCATACGTATCTAATCTAACATACACACCCGAACCATACAATCAGTTTTTTGAAAGATGTGAATCGTGGTTTTAAAAGTAGGAGCTACGGTGTTTTTAAATAAAGATATCATTTGAAAATCCGTAACATCCCTCAAGGTATCTGTTTAAAAGATGCATACAATTCTTCGGTTTGGAAATAGGTATGGTTCGGATGACACATCTACGTCGACTATCTAGTCCTATAGTACCCTAAATGGCAATATCATCAAATATCATCCTCAAATCCCGTCATCACATATTAACCGTATCATATCGCTCCTAATTATCCTTAGTTTATAATATGGTTTATCTAACTATCCCTTTTTACTCTATCTATAGTTTTCTAGTAAATGTTTCGTTAACCATAACTATATATAAATCGGTTTCCATCAAAGTGTGCGGGGGTGCTATACGCCATCCACCCGACTTCTCCCGTGGATATAGATCTACTCACCATGCTCTTGCTTGCCAATGTCGATGTCGCCATTCTCTTCTTCATCGTCTTGAAATCCTCGTGGGGTACCTACATATCATAATACATCGCAATTGCGTATTAAAATCAAGTCGGAAACCAAAACAGCATACGTCTCGCTCATAGGTCAAAACCTATAGCTTACGCCTGCAAAACACGAACAATAACCCTAGTCGTTGGCGTTCAAACGCCACACGATGGAATACAATGATAAATACAACTTAAATTCAAAAGCATCGTGAAATACAAGGCAGCAACTCAAGAAATTGGTCCAAGATTTTACCCTAGGTCAAATTTGTCAATTCTGCACATATGGAGGGTCTAATTTACTGAAGATAAAGCCCTGGAACCAACATGGACCAAATCCACCCTACTCTGGCCAAAATTACGGCCAGAATGATTAAATTTGTGGCTATTTGGTGTAGTTAGGGTCTCGGGTCTCTTTGGTAGCTTCCTGGGTGTCTGCATATGTCACTGTGTTCGCTAAATAATTTTCCAGGTCCCCAAGTGTTAGAAGATTCCAAAATACCCTCACAATTCACTCATTTTTTCGACGTCGGGTTTCTAAGTTTAGGGTTTGGAGTTCTATACTTGGTTTCAGTCCAATAAAAACACCTCTCAAGTCTAAGTAAACACCCACTACTAGTTATAGGTCAACAAGATAACCCATCCCTTCTCTTGAATCTCCAAACATCACAATACCACATTAAAACAACAACTAAACTAAACTAAAATTCTAGAAATACATAACTAAATTAAATGGAAGGGATTTTACCTTATGGGTGCAACTCAAGAAAAACTCTAGCTCTCCAAAGTCATCAAAATCCTACTTTGCTTGGTCCAAAGTGTAGAGGATGAGAAGGGGATCATTTATTATGAAAGGGGTTTAGGGTTTTGATGGAGTTTTTGAGGTGGATCTTGGGGTTGATGGTGGAGGGAAGTGAGGTTGAAGGAGATGAGGAGAAGATGAAGGAAATAATGGGGGTGAACTATAGATGGCAGGCCCCCCTCTCTCACTCTCTTATTCTCACCCTCTCTCACTCATTTTCTCACTCTCTCTCTCTCTCTCTAATCATCATGACACCTTTTCCCCTTTTTTTTCTTTTCTCACCACCAAACACACAAACCCAAATAAAACAACACAAATGATGAGTGGGAGTGCATTAATTGCGATTAGCAGTGCACTAATCGGGTTTTTATCAAAACTGCATATAATAAATTTTAAAATGCCAAATCCTTTAAATATATTTTTAAATGAATAATTCATTTTAATTTCCAATTATTTTACAATTATTGGTATATATTTATACCCTTTTTCGAAAATCCCAATTTCGCAAATCGGGCAGTTTTCGGGAAATATATTATTTTAATATTAAATTCCAAAAATAATATTTTATATTTTCTGAAATGTTACACACATGTATACTATCTTAGGTGAACAAACTAACACCAATGGCTTGTGAGACCTGGTCACCGTCCCTCGTTGGGGTCTCGATAAGTACACACTAGTCTACTCTGGAGTATCAATGCCCAGTCTCGATACTCCCACGACTAGAGACATTTAAGGATGTGCTTATAAACCACCCAGCTCCCACGTATATGATCGCCATCATAATGCTAGCAGTTAAGAAAAAGTCTTATGGGCTCTATCAACATATAATAGTGATCTGTAATACCACATAAAGTATGTACATGATGATAAAAACAAACCAGACAGCATACTATCATTTTGAGTAAGACTGTTCTATCCATATAGGCCCTTCCTCAATCATCGCAATTGCGTGCCTGCGATTCAATAATTTACTTGAGGGCACTATAGCCAACAATCTCCGACTTGCACTTAAGGATAATTATTGCGGTGTCATATACTCACAGCTCGTGTGATACCGAACACCCAACTTCTCTGCTAATCAGTTTCGCAAAGCTCGTTTGTAAAACTATTGTGTTCAAGAAATACCCTCAGTGAGTGGATCCGCTCCAATGTTTCTTTCTATATATTTCTATATCTCAACTTCGCGGAGAAAGACTATCTCCCGAAATGAGCAATACCTTTCTTAGAATTTGTCTGGATATCTTATGGGACCCAGTTCATAAATGAACTCCAAATCCAACAAACTTCTTAGACTATACCATCCACTGAATTTAATCAGTATCCCACACCATGCCTTCCACAGTATCCGCTTGAACCACCTGTCCAACATACTGTCCCTCAAAAGAAGGAAAAACTATAACTCAGACAGCCACTCTGTCATCCAGGTCACCTTGGAAGCCTGAAATTATAACCGCCTCCCGAAGGAGGCTGTCGTTACCATTTACCAAGAACATCCACTTATGTTCATAACTGCTTCCCAATGTTTCTCCAGGATTAGATTACTATATACTTATTGCAGCCTTTGCAAAAGTAATATCTGGTGTTATACTTGGCATCTCATGATTGACTAAATTGCCTAAGAAAGTGATATGTCAATCATGCAAATACCTCTCCTCATCAGTCTAAAAGACATCTCTTTAGAGAGGGTGGCTCTATCACCTGCGGGTATAGAATGCAAACCGCCAGGAGTCGTCCATTCTAAAGCACCTTTAAAATAATGTCAAAGTACCCAAATTGGGACACTTCCTAAATCTAGATCTAAAACCATAGATCTAGTAAACAGAATCCCTGATATTATATCCATATCCTGAAACCATTTGTGACAACCACAGTATAACCGATCGTAGTATAGGAAGATCTCTCCCTATCAAGTGCATGATATCCAAATACCAGAACATTACTCCCTACTACCTTCTTATCAGATCCATCTCTTTTTCTGATGAAGTCAAAACTTATGACTTTCACATCAAAACTAGATGATCTATCTCCGATGTATCTGCTTTAGTCTATAAATAGACATAAACTACTTGCCCACTATGCTTCCGCTGCTGCCACTGACTACAACAACCCTCTGGCAGGGTCATATACACGTGCACTGCTAAAACTAGTTTAGAACGACGTTATACTCATCCTCCTGCCAGGTCTCATAGTCAAGAACAGCAGCAGTGGCAAGTTTGGGTAATCATAAACCTCCATGTCACAGTCTTTGAGGATACCGAAGTACCTCTCGGGTGTCTGAGGTTACCCACCAAATCTGCGGAGTGGCTAATGGATCGTCGAAACCATTTGAATCCATAGGTTCTATTAAATTTTCAGTAATCGTTTGTGGTTCTGGAATCACTTCTAGTTCTACGATACTCCCACTAATGTTTTCTAAAAAGAATCCATTTTACTAAAACTGGTGGCGAGTCAAAAACGATATAACTATTGATCTTCCTGGTGGTAAAAAGTTAACCCTCGTCAAAGCCCGGGATAACCCACAAACTGCCATTACTAAAACGTGCCTAGAGTTTATCCGGATTCTGGTTTTAAGCATAAGCCGGACAACTCCATATACCTTAACATCGTTATGATATGATCCATTCTATATCCACTATAGAAACTAAGGCGCTAATTTAATTGGAACTAGATTCAATAATCATCCAGTTGTTTCCAGTGCATATCAACAAACTGGAAGGAGGCCAAGCAACATTACTCATCTGGGAATATATCCACATATGAGTAATCTGAAAGAGAAGCAAGTTCTCAAAACCATTACTTATAACGGAATACGTAGCACAATTATCTACGTCTTCGATTATCTCGAATAATCCTGATACTTCCAACAAATGGTTCTCTACTTTATTCTTATATCTATAACTTCTCAAAACTTGGACCATGTATTTCAAAGAAATACTTATCTAAAACTAGAGAAGTCAAAAGTAAAGAGAATATAGTATAAGTACCAACCCTTTGTCTTGCAACATATGGTTCTCTACTCATTCTTATACCTATAACTGTCACGACCCGAAAGTACGGAACATGACCGGCACTTAAACTACGAACGTCTCGAGGCGTACGTAATCTAAGTAAACCGAAAACCCAGAAATCCAAACCAAGAAAAGTAGTAGAGTGCAGGAAAAACCAACTTAAAGAAAGTAATTTCAATAGCATAAGCCGAATTATGCGGTTTTTAAAACATCAAAAATTTACTGAAAATTTCGGCAGAGTCTCCTTTGTAAATACTGGCCCCCAACGGGATACAACATGAATAGTATACGAAATCAAGAAAAAAGGCATCCCCAAGCGGGAGCTAGCTCTTCGTCAAACGATGGTCACAACCACACAAGCAATAAATATACAACGCCAACGGCGAGGATCGAAAACTCAAAAGGGAACTCAAAACCACCAGAAATATAACGAGCGACTCTAAGGTCGAAAGAATAAACAACACTGGTCTCTATCTCAATAGATACATGTTTGGTTGATGGAACTTCTAGATACAACAGAATAATGATATACAAGATATATAATGGGGGTATGATACAAGTAAACCCACCTACTAGCAAATCACCCGAATGAAACTGAGCCCGCAAGCCGTAAGGAAACCTGTACGGCAAATCTGCAAGAAACTGGGGCACAACGGGGGTGAGTTGCCAACTCGTGAATAGAAAAACATCTACGCACAGAAATCGCATAAATAACGCAACCTAGGTCAAAGATCATAAAATATCCTCAAATATATGTATAACAGGCAGCCTATGACAATGTCTAGGGTAATATCTATCCCGAGTATAATTTCATGTGCCCGTGTCAGTGCCTCAGGTAGCAATATATCATATGAATGAGGTATGAATGCATGAAACAGAATACATGTAAATGAAGAAACTGTTTTCATAAATTAGTGAGATTTCCTTCGTATTTTTAAACTGAGGTATCATAATGAAATCAGTATCAACAGTGTCTAGCATCGACACAAAACATAAATCTCACTGTCTCGAAATATCAATGTCTCAAGCTCAATATCAAGGGCGCCGTCAGTCCGGACCGGCCCCTACCATCCATCTCAAGACCACGACGGTATCCTCCGGATATCCGACGCGTCGGGTAATATCACCGGTAGGTAGTGCTCCCCAGCCAGGCTCAACGTCAACACCACATTCCTCTTGCCCCGGGGTACCATACCGGGCCCACCATGTACCCGTGACGGTTCCTCCACTCCTCGACACGGATCTCCAAAACCACAGCAAACTCATGGTGGACGACACTTTACATCACTAGAAAACCGCAACATTTTATATTTTAAAAGATCATAAGTTGTAAATTTTGCGGCTTTCCCCGAAATCCAGAAATATCATAAATCTCAAGAAATCATCACAAGTGCATATGTCAATGATAATGAACTAGGCATGAACAACTGAATAACAGTATGCATGAAGTGGTAGGTAATAACTACAATGTCTAATATGGCATATAAGGGAAGTACACTAATATCGTGTCAAAACTACCAGCTAACAATCTAAGTCAAGCAATTATATTCTCTAAAGTGTACGTGACATGGCAATTACCGATGAAGATGTGTGTGAGCCGGCAAGTAGGTGTACGTGGTACATACGCATCATCGGTAATAGTGCTGGTGTCCTAACAGCATGATATCAATAATGGAATATGCAGCAAAATAAATATGCGAGGCAGAGCGAACAGCAATAATGTGCGGGAGCTGAATACTAGACACAACGATAACTAATCTGCAATAATCTAATATAAGTCCTACGAATTGTGCCTTTTGAAATAACACGAATCATGGGGTTTTGAAAATAGGGGCTACGGTGTTTTTATGAAAAGATACGTCGTTTTTTTGAAATATCCGTAGATTCCCTTGAGCTGTCTTTAAAAATGCCCACAATTCGTTAGTTTTTGAAATAGGTAAGGAGTCTAATCTAATCTAACAACTACACTAAACTATACGGCTGAACTAACAAGCTGAACTACAGGTAAGGAAACCGCCTATCATCTGAGTCGATACATATACATACCTGTATATGTATAATCGGTGATCCCGCCTCAATAATATCATATCCGATACCATATCTATAATCAGGCATCCCAAGTCAAGAGTGCGGATCAATCATCAATATAGCTCGTACGTAAATCCGTCGTACGGCATCCCAATCTGGGTACGGTTCAATATCACATTCATCATACTATTCACCTGGTATCCTCTTTATCAAATATCATGATCGGGGTACTGATCTACGTCTAGTACCATACTGATACCGCCTACGTATGCATGGACGTGTGTGAAACACTACGTCAAGGACCCGCTACAACGTCATGTCGTATCTAAGATACGAACCCTGCTATATCACCGATCTCACGGGCTCAAATCAAATCTCATCGACTCAGCTCAATCCCAAGTATCATCCTCAATCCGTACGTGAACACATAGTCCCATACCCATATGAACACATAACTATAAAGAATCCCATGAGCACATATCAATAGGAATGTATGCAAGTATGTATGTGTGTATGTGTGTGTAACACTACCCTAGGGTTCGCAACACTAAAGTAATCCAACACACCAATATCCATCCTAAGCATCGTTATTAATCCCAAATAACATATAATAATTGTTGGTGTGTATACGCATCCGTATACACCACCACGGACTGCGGGGGTGCTATACGCCATCCACCCGACTTCTCCCCGTAGATATAAATCTACTCACCTGGTCCTCGCTAGCCGGTGCCGACGTCGCCACGCGCTTTCTTGTCGTCTCGAAGTCCACATGGGGGTACCTACATATCATAACGCACCATATCTCATTAAAATCCGACTCATGATCAAAACGACGCACGAATCCCACATAGGTCAAAACCTATGGTTGCTTTCACAAATCAACCCAAAAACCCTCGACGTCGGCGTACAAACGCCAAACCATCGAGAAAAACCCAAATACACTCATTTGCACATTCACGAACACTAATTTTAATATAAACTAGGTTGAAACTCACAAAACCGCCAATTTCACTCAAAAAGTCATTTTTCCGAAAATCTAGCAAGCACAATTCGCCGTTTTTGTACAAAACACGATATTTAAATGAATGTAGCGGCCAATATATTTATTAATTATCTTAAATAAGTCATAAAAACCATTTCCATAATTTAAACTCATAAATTTGCATAATTTCCAAAATCCTAGTTTGCAAAATATCAAATTTAACACCCTTTAAAGCAAAATTCACAATTCATCAATTAAGCTTCGTTTTGCATGAACCAAAGTCATTAAACCACTCATTATAATAGTTATAATGACATGAACACTTAATTATATTTTAATCTAAGCATTTGATAATTTTTTCAAAAACTCTAGTTAGCAAAAACAAAACTTAATTTAGACATTTCCATGCAACAATATGAAATTTAACTACTAAATTACTTTCTACAAATTCTAAGATGGTAAGCTACCCATCACAACCATAATCCCATTACTCAAAACCTAACTTGAAATCAACCTCATTCTTGAATTTTTCAAACATGCAATTAGAACCAATCTAAAACCTAATTAAACACTTAATAAGCTAACATAAAGCAATTAAACAACAATTTCACTAAAGGGTTAAAATTTATACCTCCCAATTGAGTTCTAGCATGCAAATCCTAGCCTCCAAAAGTAGCTTCCATGCTCCTAGATCCATGCTAGATAGGCAAGAAATAATGGGTAGGAGTTGGATTTGGAAAAAGCTTTGAAATTGTATGGATTTTGAAGCTTTTTCTTGGATTTTTGAAGCAAAATAGTGTGGATTTTGGGGGGGGGGGGGAAGGGCTGCTGTTGTGGGATCATTTTCGGCCAGAAGTGGGTGAGGGGAGAGAGAGGGAGGTGAGGAAAATGCAAGGGAGGAAAGTCAAGGTCAAGATAAGGTCAAAGTCTAACTACTTTATCTATTTTCTAATCTTTTCTTTTATTTCTTTTTCCTTTGCAAACCAAGTGGGGAAAAAGTGAGGGTTGCTGAATTTGGCTAAGGGGAGGGGTAAGTGGGGGGGTGTGGGTGTGGGCACGGGTGTGGGGTGATGAAAAATGATAAATACAATACCCCAAACATCCATTTACGCTAAAAAAAACCCTTTTTTCTTCAATAATTTCTAAACCGTTTTGGCAAATGATTTCGTTCCAAAAACCACATGATAAATTTTTTATTTAATGTTTTATGATGCACAAAATTTGTTTCAACTCATTCCAATTTGTAATTTTCCCTAATTAAATGTATTAGTGACGGCTTAAAATAATAATAAAATAATATTTTTTTCAGAAAATTTGAAATTTCACCAGCGGCTCAATAAACACCAAATAATAGCAATTACATAGCTAGAATATGTATATTTAATTTTTATAATAAGATATTTGTATTTTGACTTTTTACAGAAAACCCCCTCATTTTACCGATTTTCCGAAATTTCACCGAAACCATTTTCAAAACGCTACAATAACTTCTCAAAATCCGGACCTTGTATTTCAACGAAATACTTGTCTAGAACTGAAAAAGTCATAAGCAAACAGAATATAGTACGAGTACCAACCCCTTTGTGCTTACGGACACCGGACAACATACAATACTTTGTATAAGTCCCCTGAGTTCAATAACTTAAACCCTGTGCGTCATAGGTTGAAAAACCGTACTATGGTTAAGAAGAATTACACTGTTGTTGAATGCACCTTACCTAATCACCAACTGATATAGGTAAATGTCATAGACATAATTTCAAAAAGTTGTATCTCACTTTATAAAATAAACGTACATATATATCAGTTTGAAATTGGTGCATAACAACGGATATTCAAAACCAAATATTTGCCGTCAAGCAAAACCCAAGTGACTTCCTCAAATATCACTAATTACAAAGAATTTTGATATGTATTGAGGATCTTATCACCCAATTCCTAATATCTTACTCCCACTCATCATCCGTAATACCATACAGATGTGAGAATCAAATCTGGTAAATACATACCCTGGAGTCAAAATCTAATTGGGAAAACAGTTTTCAATTAACACTGCACAGTGAAACTGAAACATGAAAATTTTTCGAAGGGGTAGCCTGGTATTCCTAGTAATGCCTCTTCCACTATCCTAATTCATGACAGTAACCGTATACTTCCTTGCCCGTGCCCTTTATATGTCTTTACTTATTACCTTCTGTACACCTCACTTAGGCTAATTGATTTTCTTCCTTCACTACCCTTCGGCACAAACCTATGATTTGGAAGAAAACTATCCAATAAGCCCAATATGTGTACTCTCCTAATACCAGGAGCCATTGCAACCTGAGAGAAGGTGAAGAGAAAAGACAACTGAATAATCCTATTCTATTTCTCCTGAACCAGAATCCATCCTCGAACTGGAACAAGTTCCTTCGAGTTCGTATGTAACTATATGATAGCATATCCAATCAATATGGATTTTCGTAGTGATACGAAGTGTTCTGGAGAAATCCAAAGGTGAAGTAGAAGTGGCAGGGGTATACGCGGTTTTGTCATGAATAATAGCAGTCGCAATTTCCTTTGCCCTTACTCTAATCCCTTTATATGTCTTTACTTATTACCTTCTGTACACCACACTTAGACTAATTGGTTTTCTTCCTTCCCCACCTTTCGGCACCTGCCTATGGTTTGGAAGAAGACTATCCAATAAGCGCAATAGGTGTACTCTCCTAATACTAAGAGCTCTCGCAACCTGAGAGAAGGTAAATGGAAAAGACAACCGAATAATCCTATTCAATTTCTTCAGAACCATAATCCATCCTCGAACTGGAACAAGTTCCTTCAAGTTCGTAGGTAACTATACGATGGAATATCCAAGAAATATGGATTTTTGTAGTGATACGAAGTGTTCTGGAGATATGCAAAAGGGGTGTATGATTGGCAATGATATATGCGACTCCGTGACAATCCAAAAGCCAAAGTATTTTAAGAAGGTTCGGTTAACTTGGTTCATGAGTTTTAGTTTAGGGTCGGGCCATGGTCGTTGCCAAAGAGAGATAAAAAAGAAACACTCAGCGTGCACGCTAACCTAGATCAGAATGGTTAATCACTTTATCTAATCAGCATGGCTCTCACTGTTTCCTCGAATTCTCCTTCAAACCCTATAAGGAGAATTAGTTGGGATCATCTAAAATCACCCGAGGAGTAATCCTACTCATCAGTGGGAATCAGGATCCAACTATCATCGCATGATAACTTGATGGAATCTACTCAAGTCACCACACTCCAGAAGGTATGTGCATGCCTGGCAAGTTTCCTGTATGTTTGAAACTCCCGATGTGATTTTTACCCCAAGCGTCAAATGGTCTTGATAGAGACCAACGAACCATAAGTCGCAAGTCAAGTTCAAACCGTCATTGTCCTGGATTAAGTTAGACCCACCCGCATAAGCCCTTGATAGAGACCAAAGTGGTTATGCGACTGTCCTAATTAATCGCATCCTAAGATGTAATAGATAAGTAACATTCAGCTATTGTTCATTATGCCTTGATAGAGACCACCGTACATAGCATAAATACTAACTGCCACTTATCTAAAATGACGGAGGGCTACGACTGGTTTTTGGCGAAAAACCTTTAACGTAATGAACATGATATCGTTGAAAGAACCGAGTGGTTTTATAAATATACAGTGGAGAAAGTTTTTGCTAAAGTGGTCACTCCCTGTGAAGGGATCTTGGCTCTTTTCTCGTCGAATGAGGTGCAGGATATTCCAAACTGAATACAACGATGCAAAGCAAAATAATTGACTATAGTAAAGTTATTACACTGACGCAAACTTTTGCCTAAGAGATCACTCCCGATGAAGGGATCTCGGCTCTTGTCTCGTCAAATGAGGTGCCGGATATTCATAACCGAATACTGCTGTGCAAAGCAAAAGGAAACATTTGTAATATCTGTTTTCAAAAAACTTGGTTCCAACAACATTATATAGGTTTGTTTTCCTTGCATTGATCAGAATCAATGCAGTCCCATCAATTAAACATATCACACCAGAAAAGAACGAAAATATAATGTACGTATATGCCATCCGCATTCGCCACTATGCCCCGTCATCACCCGTTAGGTTACTTAACTAACGGTAGAGCGGGGGCTGGACTAGTGCGGGTGCAAAACATATACAACATGTACTAGTATATATATAAATATATATAACATTCTTCCCAGGCATGATATAAAGCAACATCACAAAATCTTAGCCAACAACACAGAGTGGTGGATAACCTTGGAGCCTCAGGTTTCACTTGAGCCGCAAATGAGACCCGACGTTCCCTGTCGTATGGATAGCCTGTGCAATAAAAACCTAGACCCCTACGAGTGCAGCAAGTTACCCGCCAATCCCAGAAGCGAGGCAACCCCAATCAACAACGTGAATGGGCCACCCAGCACTTCACGGAATCCGGTAACTTAGACACCCCTCCGTGGGTCAACCTATACCCCCTACGAGTGCGGCGAATAGCCTACCAATTCTAGAGTAAGGCCCCCTCCGTCTCAACGCCATGAGATATGGGCCCGTTGCTTTCTAGAATCCGGCTATTCAAGCACTCCATCGCGAGGTAATCCTAGTACAGAAAAAAAAAAGAAATATATGTACAAGGGTGACATCGACCTCAACCCGGTCGTGCCCCAAACAAATAATATACAAACTGGCATAGACAGCGGTCCACATGTCGGACGCTCGTCCCGCAATAACAAATGTACAAATGAATCTGAACTGTACAACTATCATAGCACCACTGTCTATCCATCACGACAATCTAACCACAACCTCAGTACAACACAGAATATCAACGTGAAAGTTATGTTCGCAAACCCGTCTAAAAGAACATATAGCAATTAGACGAGTTGTACCGCTCTAATTACATTCATGGTCGCAGATAGTAATGTATGTACTGAAAACTTTAAAACAGTGTTAAAAATTAACGACATCGAAATACCCCGTATTTCCCCCAAACAAAAGATAACACAATATGCAATATGGGTAAAAACAAACAATACCAAAAACCCAATATTCCAGATACCAGAACACACAAAAAATTCAAGGACCCAACTTGCATACCAGACCGGCCAGGCCTATTCAATCTCGTCGGCCAAATTTTTGCAATTGGGGCTCGTGTTTTGAGGGTGTTCTAGTTACAACATAAATAGCTTTCTGCAAATGTTTTAAAAAGACTAGAAAAATTTGACAGAAACTGGAATATTCGGGGTATTGTTTCGGAGTTATTTCGGTTTCGATACTTTAACATCGTCTAAAACTGCTAGTAAGGGGTTAATGGGTTTGCTCTGATACCATGTTGGGTTATGGCAGCGCCCTGGCCATCAAACCGATGTCGATTGCGGAACAAAAAATTTATAAAACTGGCGCTAACACAACCCGCTATCCAGATCTACCATTAACCCTAAGCTAGCAAACTATAAAGAGAGGGGTTAAGAATGGTTATACCGAATGATCCGTGTCCTTCGGTCTTCAACCACCTTCCCAAGCTCCTAAAGGCCGCCATGATCAAGCTTGGTCGTCGGTCTCCCTCCATCGAAGATGATCCACCTGAGGATATGTATTCCGAGCTCCTACCTTAATAGCCGAGGTAACTATGGTACCTAAATCAATAAACTAGATAGCCTAGAAGATGTACTGAAAACTTTAAAACAGTGTTAAAAATTAACGACATCGAAATACCCCGTATTTCCCCCAAACAAAAGATAACACAATATGCAATATGGGTAAAAACAAACAATACCAAAAATCCAATATTCCAGATACCAGAACACACAAAAAATTCCAAGACCCAACTTGCATACCAGACCGGCCAGGCCTATTCAATCTCGCCGGCCAAATTTTTGCAATTGGGGCTCGTGTTTTGAGGGTGTTCTAGTTACAACATAAATAGCTTTCTGCAAATGTTTTAAAAAAATTGAAGACTAGAAAAATTTGACAGAAACTGGAATATTCGGGGTATTGTTTCGGAGTTATTTCGGTTTCGATACTTTAACATCGTCTAAAACTGCTAGTAAGGGGTTAATGGGTTTGCTCTGATACCATGTTGGGTTATGGCAGCGCCCTGGCCATCAAACCGATGTCGATTGCGGAACAAAAAATTTATAAAACTGGCGCTAACACAACCCGCTATCCAGATCTACCATTAACCCTAAGCTAGCAAACTATAAAGAGAGGGGTTAAGAATGGTTATACCGAATGATCCGTGTCCTTCGGTCTTCAATCACCTTCCCAAGCTCCTAAAGGCCGCCATGATCAAGCTTGGTCGTCGGTCTCCCTCCATCGAAGATGATCCACCTGAGGATTTGTATTCCGAGCTCTTACCTTAATAGCCGAGGTAACTATGGTACCTAAATCAATAAACTAGATAGCCTAGAAGATGTAGGGTGTAGTGATGGATTAATTTGTCTCCAAACACACTAGGTTTCTCAACACATGATACTTGAAGGGTGGAGGTAGAAGAAGAATCTTGAGGATGAGAGTGAGAGGCAACTCAAAAAAAATGGCTAAGTGTTTAAGTTGTTGTGTTGTGAGCAATAATGAAGCATCCCATAAATATCTCAAGTCTCCAAAATATCTTAAGTCAACCCAAAATATCTCACAACAAAACAAATATCAAGCATGCTTGAATAGTAACCATGAGTCACTAAAAAGCCATGCCACAGTAAATGCAAACCACACCTCATCCTCTCCACCTCATTAACCATTTAATCCTAAATGGTTAAAACTAAATGAGGTGGCATCTTCTAGAAGCACCTTGTAATAAATTACAATAATACCCCTCATCCATATATACATACCCGTATCTGTATTCCGAAAAATATGAATACGAAGAGACGAAAATAATCCATCAATATAATACTAGAATCCGGCTTAAACCAAAGCCCACTAGTATTAACCATCCGAATCATGATACGTGCACAAGTGCACGTATATGATCGAACCCTGCCGTAAAACCATACGGCCTCTACATCGTTTCACCTGAAGCAGGGAAACCCTCTGTATGGGACTCTAACGACTCGTCAATACGCTGGCAGTGGGTTTAACCATAAGCATATCAGCGGCACTAGCTGTACGTAACGACTACCCAGGTATTGAGCGAAAGGGAGGCCGACGAGCAAACTCATCTGAACACCTACTGAGCCTGTCCATGACAATATCTGTCCAGTCTGGTCTGTTCGTCTAAGAGTATCGCATATTGAGTCTAGGGGGTGGATAAAGTCAGACCCCTAATAACGCGACATTTCATGTCGGTATGAAGCCCATCACCAACTGAGAAACTACCGATCCAAATCCGTAATTCTCGACTACCTTGGCCAAGGATTTTTGGTGATGGCCACTCATGCACAACGCGACAACAACCCTCAATACCGGGAGAGACAAATCCCCGACGATCCGCACACTGCTTCCATGTGGCTCGGGACTGTACCCAACTAAAACCTGTTTGCATGACTCCTTTGAGCCATGGTAGGGTAGTAATCAAAGCACAGTAGGAACTCACACGAGATAAATGACGATATCATGTTGACAGACTAACCTGTACACATATCACCTGCGAACTGCTATCTGACAACAGGTATACTACTAACTAGCAGGTTCCCGGCGAGTCAGTCCAGTATACTCATAACCAAATGAGCACCTGTATACTATCTTAGGTGAACAAACTAACACCAATGGCTTATGAGACCTAGCCACCGCCCTTCATCGGGGTCTCGATAAGTATGACTAGTCTACTCTGGAGTATCAATGCCCAGTCCCGATACTCCTACGACTAGGGACATTTAAGAATGTGCTTATAGACCACCCAGCTCCCACATACATGATCGCCATCATAATGCTGGTAGTCAAGCAAGAATCCTATGGGCTCTATCAACATTTAATAGTGATCTGTAATACCACATAATGCATGTACATGATTATAAAGACAAACCAGATAGCATACTATCATTTTGAGTAAAACTGTTCTATCCGTATAGGTCCTTCCTCAATCATCGCAATCGTGTGCCTGCGATTCAATAATTGACTTGAGGGCACTATAGCCAACAATTACCTCGTGAGGTTTTTCTAAAGGTAATATGAGCAATTATGATAAAAGAATGCCATAGGTAAAGTTTGTGGTATTTTACTATAAAAGTGTAATGCAAGTTGCATAGCATGGTATTTTAAATTGAAACTTGTTCTCTATGTTGATTTATGGTTGCTAAACAATATATAAAGAAAAGGATGATTTGTTATTAAGAAAAGTTGGGTTTTTTAAACAAATTAGAATCGGATGTCGGATTAACTCCACTTCCGACGAGTTTTTAAAAGAGGACTTTTTAGAATAGGAAGAGAGAGAAGGAGAGGGGACTTATGAGTTTATGGTAGAGAGGAGAGGTATAGGAAGGTTTTGAGAGCTCCACAGAGTCGTGGGATCGCCGGAATCTTCTCGAATCATCGCCGGAACTTGACCTTGGCTAACTCCACTTGTACAACTTATTTGACTTGGAAAATTTTGAAAGTTTGACAATGGATTTCAGAATGGAGAGAGCTAGGTATGGGATGTGGTATTTATATAGTAGAATTAGGGTTTTGAGAATTGAAGGATAGAATTAAAATGCATTAAAATTTTGGATTAATGCCACATTTTAATTCTCTGTTTAATTTCAGGAAAAACAAACAGTACTGAGGTTAAGGGGGGAGGCCAAAAGACTAGGGTAAAAAATGATCGCATTCCCCACGGGGGGCCCGGCAGGACCAGCCTTTTGGCTCATCTCGCTGATCGATGGGTGGGGGTTGGGGTCTGGATTCTTTCCACATGTTGGTGTCTGCTCATATATCAATTTCCACATGTTTGATATTAGTGACTTTTCATTTTTATGTGTATTGCACGTGTAAACTTTTGGATTTCCAAAAAGTTTAAAAGAAATATCATTAAAAATAATATGTAGCTGATGGGATTCGAACACAGGGGCTACGTCACAGCAGTGCAAGGGCTTTACCAGTGAGCTACAAGCTATTTCTTGTTGTTCTTAAACAAGAAATACTTTTAAGTTGTGCTCAGGCTAAGGTACTCATTTCTGTACATTACAAAAATTTTGTACAAAAAGTTTATGGTTGTTACATTCTACCCTCCTTATAAAAATTTCGTCCTCGAAATTTATAGAAGGAAGTTATAACAGATTCAAGAAAAATTTGGTGATAGTGGTGGTGAAAGAAATACTGGTAATGCATGAAAAGTAACAAGATGATGCAACGGTTTAAAAAGATTGAAGGGAATTACCAGTGTTACCTTGGTCTATAGCCTCGGCTTCTACTGCCGCTAATGTGTAAGCTTGACGCCGGGGTACGTTCCTCCTAGCTGGAGGTACATTCCTCTATCCTTGGAGCATGTTCCTCTGCCCTCGAGGCATATTCCTCAGTACCTGATGGAATTGGCGAGTAGGCTGTGCAGAAGATCTATGTGGAGGTGGAGCTGGGAGAGCAAGACAAGGTGCAAGTGCCTGAGTAGTTGGCCACTGTGGATAGTTGATGTGTGTTAGAACTGGGTTGCGTCTATGAGGACATGTTCCAATTCCATGACTGGATGCGCCACAAACTAAGCACAGGCCATTTGCGCGCCTGCAGTCCTTCAACATGTGACCATCCCTCTTGCAGTAGTAGCAAAAGTCTGGACTTGACCGGTTAAATATTACATCCGGTCCCCTGGGTACAAACGGTGGCTTGGAAGAGGCTCCTCCTGCTATCTTAGTAGCAGGGCGCTTCATACCGGCAGATTGAGATCTGCCTTTTTTCTTCACCACTGTCTCATATCTTCGGGCAACCTTCAAAACAAAATCATGGGTTGGGAAATCCCCTGTAGCTAACGCAGCTTGGATCTCCGGGTCCAACCCTTGTTAAAATCTTTTAGCCCTGATCTCAGCAGTCGGTATGAGATGGGCCGCAAACCTGCTCAATATGGTGAACTCAGCATCATACTCATCCACAGATTTGGTCCACTTTGAACCTTGTTCCAAGTTGATGAATTGCTGCTCCATATCAAAGCGGGCAGTCTCGGGAAAATATTTCGCATCGAACATCTCGCGAAAAATCCTCTATTCGACCGGCTAGGCAAGACGGCTTTCTTCCGTCTTTCACCATACTCGGGTGTTATCGGTAAGTTGCAGCTTCACAACCCTTACCCAAGCAATGTCTGGCACTTGTGCTGTTGCTAAATCATCTTCGATTGATTGAGCACATTCCTCAGCTTCCAAAGAGCTCTCTTTCCCAGAGAATTGTTTAGGGTGCAATGACCGGAATTGTTTCACTCCAGATGCCTCATTTTCTGGACGGTTCAGGAGTATAGCAGTTTGCTGCTATTGTCCCTCCAAGAGGCTCTTGATTGCCACATGCAAAACTGTATGCTCGTTGATCGGAGCTGCTATGATAGGTGTAAGTGGAAGAGGTGGTGGTGTAGTGTTTCCATTCACGTTGGTGCTAGTATTGTTTGAAGAATCTATAACCTTGAAAGAAAAATAGGGTTAGGATAGATTCATAGAATATGAAATATAAAGAATGTTTTAGTTGCTGGTTCTTGTGATATATTGCTTAAGACTTCATGCAGAACTGACCTGCATGGTATGACTTCATGCAGAACTGACCTACATGGTATGACTTCATGCAGAACTGACCTGCATGGGCCACCAACAAAATCCGTCACGCCCCGCTTCCCGGTGTACGGATAAAGAGACATGACTAGGCCCGCGACGTATTTACTCAGAAGTAAACACGCTAAGCGTAAATAAGCAATATAATAAATGTACACAAGAAAGACATAAGATGTAAATGAACAGCAACTTTGTATTGATTAAACATTCTTTACAATACTACTGGAAAGTGAATACAATACTGGAAAGCGATGCTTAAACAATGGCATGAACTGAAAGTAAAAGTTTATACAGGTGAACTAGAACTCGGGGTCCTCGATGAACTGCTCCAAGTCTTCTGCTCCAGAGAGTCGGGTCCTCCTGACAACATTCCAAAGAAAGAATAGAAAAGGAATGTCGTCAGCGAACAATCGCTCAGTAAGTCCCAGGAGGTAGAGAAGAATAGACAGAGAATGGAACATGTAAAGTATAAAAGATTATGTTTGTTATACTAACGTAGTTGTTTGTAGTTTGGTACAGAAGATATTAGTGTTTACGAGAGGAGTCCATCTATCCTGTGGACTAAGATAAGCCGTAGTACAATGCTCCGTCAAACCCCACGGAACAACGGCAATGGATGTTTAGTTACGTCTTTTAATGACCATCTTGTGCCACTTTTAACACATTCCGTACCAGTCTATCCCTTTAACCCCGTAATGTATATTATGTTGTTTTATAGATGTAAGACTTGCCAAAACCATGATATCAATTGTTCATGTAAACGGATAAGGATGTAAACGGATAGTCATGTAATCAAGTCAATATATATCCATGGTTCGGTCAACTCAAGTCATATTGATATTTGATAGTATTCTGATATTCATGTACAAGTTCCAGTATATAACGATTCATGTTGTATTGGAGTTATATTTGGATTGTATGTAGATTGAAATTGTATTCATTTTAGACTAAGTCAGACACTTAAACAGAATTTGATTCCTGAATTAGGTTTTGGAGTTATCGGTAACTGCTGCACATGAACGGCAGGATTTATGACTTTTTCCAAGCCAATTACCATTGATAACCCCGTTTTAGTTTCCTACCTTAGATAGGCAAGCACCCACTTTCTCCGGCTCCCTGAGGCTCATGAGAATTGGTCCCGCTTAAATCTATATTTACTAGGGTTCATATTATAAATTAATAAACTTGAGGGGGTTTTCTGAAAAATAGATTTAGTATAGTTTCAAAATAATTCTTAAGTATTTATTTATCGTATTTAGGGTTTTCATGGATGTAATTTTTATATGATGAGGTATTCTAGTGAATAAATACCTAGCTTGAATAATATATGGTATTTTTGTGTAAAGTGGAATTGTATGGATTTGTGATGGTACATTCATGAAATTTGGGATTCCTTTGTTTAGAAAATATGGAATTTATTATAAATATAAAATAGATGTTTTGATAATATTTATATATATATAATTATTAAAAATAGACTTTATTTATTAAATAGAAAATCACATTATTCTTAAAAATTGTATTAAAAATTCCATCGAGATCGGATGCTCCGTGAGGAGGTCTGCATATCGCTCTACTAGTCCCAAGGATATGCGATAACCCGCACCATCCAAATCGAGTTCCCCAAAATGAATTGTAGAGGCTTAATTGCAAGGGATTAATTAAAATAATTTAAAGAATACGGTTTTTAAAAGTTTAGGCTATTTTAATGTAAAATTGTATTAGCCACAAAAATATGGTTTTCCAGCATTCGTGCTATGTCATGATGAGTGTTGTGAGAGGTAGGTCATTAGCTCGTGAGGTTTTTCTAAAGGTAATATGAGCAATTATGATAAAAGAATACCGTAGGTAAACTTTGTGGTATTTAACTATAAAAGTGTAATACAAGTTGCATAACATGGTATTTTAAATTGAAACGTGTTCTCAATATTGATTTATGGTTGCTAAATAATATATAATGAAATGGATGATTTTTTATTAAGAAAAGTTAGGTTTTTTAACAAATTGGAATCGGATGTCGGATTAACTCCATTTCCGACGTGTTTTAAAAAAAGAACTTTTTAGAATAGGAAGAGAGAGAAGGAGAGGGGACTTACGAGTTTAGGGTAGAGAGGAGAGGTATAAGAAGGTTTTGAGAGCTTCGTGGAGTCGTGGGATCACCGGAATCTTCCCGAATCGTCGCCGGAACTTGACCTTGGCTAACTCCACTTGTACAAATTATTTGACTTGGAAAAATTTGAGAGTTTTGACAATGGATTTCAGAATGGAGTGGGCTAGGTATGGGATGTGGTATTTATAGGATAGAATTAGGGTTTTGAGGATTGAAGAATGGAATTAAAATGCATTAAAATTTTGGATTAATGCATCATTTTAATTCTCTGTTTAATTTCAGGAAAAACAAACAGTACTGGGGTTAAGGGGGGAGGAAAGAGACTACGGTAAAAAAATGAAAGCATTCCCCACGGGGGGGCCCGGCGGCGCCGGCCTTTTGGCTCATCTCACCGGTCGATGGGTAGGGGTTGGGGTCTGTATTCTTGCCACGTGTTAGTGTCTGCTCATATATCAATTTCCACATGTTTGATTTTAGTGACTTTTCATTTTTACGTGTATTGCACGTGTAAACTTTTGGGCTTCCAAAAAGTTTAAAAGAAAAACCATTAAAAATAATATGTGGCTAATGGGATTCGAACATAGGGGCCACGTTACAGCAGTGTAGAATCTTTACCAGTGAGCTATAAGTTATTTCTTGCTGTTCTTAAACAAAAAATACTTTTAAGTTGTGCTCAGGCTAAGATACTCCTTTCTGTACTTTACAAAAATTTTGTATAGAAAGTTTCGGGTTGTTACAGCATCGCACGGCGATTTGAAAAGGGATTTTGCATGCTCTTTTATTTGGTTGTTTTGACAATTTCACAACGATGTGTACTATATATATGTTATAGTCATAATTAAATCATATTTGATTTTCGTAATGGATTTTGACATTTGAATTTTCGTCATAACTCCGATGATTGCGTGGCGCTTGATGGAGTTTTGATTTTGATTTTTACACTCGTTTTCATGCGCACGCGTTGCGCTAGAATATATCTTATGTATTCATGATTTCGGAGCCCCGGCAACTTGATCGTTTTGCTGAAATATTTTAAGTAATTTGGGGGTTTAAATTTAAATTCGGGGACCGAATTTATTTAAGGGGGGAAGATTGTAACATTTCAGAAAAATAAAATATTATTTTTAGAATTTAAATAATTAAAATAATAAATTTTATAGATATTATAAAAGCATGGAGATTGGTTTTAACGAAGTGGTATAATTATATATTTATAGTTTGAAAAATAATTGGAAAATTAATATAAATTATTGATTTTGAAAGTGTTTAGTTGATTTGGACATTATATAAATTATTATACAATTAATTGTATATAAGTTAATGTTAAATTTGATTAATATTTCACTAATTATGCACTAATCTTCTTTATGTATATGGCATGCAACATAACATGTTGCAAACACTTTTTCCATATTTTTGGAACCATGGCTTCTATTGTTTTTAAATGGTTTGTGTTTTATTTTGGTAAGAGAACAGATAAAGAAAAAGAAAAGATGAGATATTTGTGAGAGCGGGGACATGGAGGCATGGGCCTTGGAGGGGGGAGAGAGAGAGAAAGAGAGAAAAGGAAAATTCTACACACTTATGGTTCATTCTCATTCTTCACTTCATTCCTCTTCTTCTCCTCCTTCATCACCCTCATCCTCCATCTTCTCTACCACCCTCAAACACCATAAAACACCATGCTCCCTTCACAAAAATCACTCCAAACCTCACTACAAACCCCGTGGGTAGATCAAATTGGGAATTTGAGGCACTTGGACAATCCTAGAATTTTCTTGAGTTTCCACATGAGGTATATTTCTACCCTTTTAGTTAAGTTTCTAGTTTTCCTAATATCCTATAGTAGTTTAGAGCTAACTAATGCGGTTTACTGATGTTGGAAAATTCTAAGATGAGATTTATGGAATATTATGAGTTGTGATGGTGTATTTGAGGATTAGATGGTGACTACAACCCCTCTAGTGTCAAATTCTGACCAAACTAGAGACTAGAAACCCAAATATGAAAACTGGAATTTTGCCGATATTGGATTTTGTGGAAATTATGGTGATATTTTGAGATCTGCTATGACCTGGAGACCCTGAAAATTTTTAGCAATCACATAGAGTCGTGCAGGTGACTAGAAAGCTACCCATGAAACCTGAGACCCCAACTACTTTTCTTGGCCGCAAATATAAGCCTTTTGGCCGCAAATTGCGGCCAGGGCATGTTTTTTCTGCTTCATGTTTGGTCCGTGGCTCCTTT
Organism: Agapanthus africanus; assembly: GCA_030015575.1. Classification (NCBI taxonomy): domain Eukaryota; kingdom Viridiplantae; phylum Streptophyta; class Magnoliopsida; order Asparagales; family Amaryllidaceae; genus Agapanthus; species Agapanthus africanus. Next base: position 818,733,014 of record CM057338.1, on the reverse strand, counting down.
ATATGTTAAATTGACCTATCCTATGTTCTAGATTTTCTAATTCAACTTAGGGTAAAATCTGGAGGTATTTTCTAAAGTTGTTGTTTTCGTTTTACGGCTTTTTAATAACTTGAGTTTTGGTATTTGGGTTTTGACTCGATCGATTGACGTTTGTACGTCGATGTCGAGAGTTGTTGGTTATTCTTGCATGCATAGGCTGTAGGGTTCCCTAGGCGGTCGCTGGGTTTTGGGAGGCATCGTCCATACCAATTTCAAAATTTTGCCATACTAAAGAACCCTAACCTAGAATCTTAACTAAAGATTTAGACGAAACAATAATGTAAACAACTTTACATCTAAGTAAACGAGGATTACAACCTTTCTAAACTGGTCCTTCACTTCTAAAGCTCTGTGTAGTAGTCCCTTCGCTCTAAGTAGTGAACACCCGAACTCTAGTAAGGGTTCACATGAAGAAATGAACAAACTTGCTCGAAGTCTTCGAGGCCGAAGATGATATACGTCGATGAGACTCAAGCTCATACTACCTCTTCACTAATGGTAGATTAGTGAAGCAAACATCCTAAACTAAATGACTAATATAGTAGAGGATGATGAGGTAGGAATTTTGCTCACTTTATTGTTCTTACAATATTTCTTCACTTTGAGAAAAGCTAGCAAGCTTTCTCTTGATGAAGAAGAAGATGAAGTGGAGATGAGATTGAAACTCATGAGGTGAGAATAGCAAGCATGGGAGAGTTAGTGTCATACGCTAACTCATGTAGAGAATAAACCATGGCTAACAACAATGGTTAAGTTAATAAATATCTACAAGCAAAACAAAGTTAGTGGACTAAGTCAATAATTAGCATAAGCTTCTCCAAGCTTCTAGCCATGACAATTTTCCATCTAATTTTGATGAACTTTAAATGAATAAAACCCTTCATTATATCAAGCATGGTGTAGTCTCATACACCCATGAAGCATGTGGCATCAAGCATGACACAAATAAAATGTACATTAATATATATTACATATATACTATATGCATACAAGTGAGAAAAAGAAATGTTTAAGTGAGTTAATATAAATAAATATATCAAATATATAATTATACATTAAATTATTAAATCAACACTTGATTTAATAATCCGGCTATATCACATACAACCGGCTAATATCAAATGCAACAACCTATCGAATCAACACTTGATCCGATAGCCCGGCTATATCTCATATAACCGACCGATATCACATATCGCGAGAATAGAATGCGGTATCACATACGCGCATTAATCTCGGTCCCGCACATATTACATATGTGCTCCTACTTCGTTTCGCATGAACCAGAAAAGCTCTGTGTAGGACTCTAAAGACTCGTCAATACGTCGGTAGTAGGTGATGATCATATCAAACACCCACATGCCGCAAGCGGTCTGCTAAACATAACGGCCATCCAGGTATTGAGTGGTCAGAAGATCAACAAGCAAGCCTGCTCATACTCCTGCGAATCTAATCAGTAACACTACCGTATAGTCCGGTCTCATCGTCAGATATGTCGCATATCATCAGCCTGGGAGTGGTATAACGCCAGACCCCAATAGCCTGATAAGTCATGTCGATGCAAGGTCCATAACGGTTTGAGAACTACTGATAACACTTACCAGTAAATCTCAGCAACCCTGGCCAGGGATTTCCTGTTATGGCCAATTAAGCATAGAGCAACATCAACCCACAATACCGGGAGAGACGAATCCCCTCCTATCGATCATTGCCTCTATATGTCTCAGGAATGTACCCAAAAACCATCGTTTTGCACGATCTCTTGAACGTGGTATGGTGTAAATCAAAGCACAGTGGGAATCACACAAGACTCTATGACTATCTCGAGTCGACATACTAACCTGTACTAGTGTCACCAGAGAACTGCTATCTGACGATAGGTATAATACCATCTAGGAGTTCTCGGCGAGTTCGTTCGGTGTACCCTATCTCTACTGAGCACCCGTATATCTTCTCTGATGTCAAACACCAATAGATGTGGGATCATCCATCGCCCATCATATGGGTCAAGAAGCGCATACGCTAGTCTACTCTGGAGTATCGACGCCCTGTCTCAATACTCCCACGACTAAGAACATTTGAAGGATGTACTTACCGACTACCCTATCCCTACTAGTATGATCTGCATCGTAATCCTGATAGTTAAGTACTCATCCTAAGGGCTTTATCAATATGTAATAGAGAGAAAATAAGTGTACATATTAAGATAAAGTGCAACCAGATAGCATACCATCATGTCGAGCAAGAAAATCCTCCCTATATATGTCCAAGCATCCACTACAATATACATCGCATGTACAGTAATGGCCTATAGGGCATACATATAACTAACAATCTCCCACTTGTACTAAGGCCATTTATTGTAGTATCTCATACACAACGTCCTATAAATGTCTCTCTATGGAAGTCCTTTGTGAGTGGATCCGCCGTGTTATCCTTTGCGTCAACTCACCTGATCTCGATCCCCTGGAGATCAACCTGTAAGTCCACGTTGCGACCCCCGGTTCTTACGGGGAGGCGGAAACGGTATAAAAAAAACGAATTTTTATCGCAAGAGGCAACATGGACTAAACTATGGTCGGGATCGTTGTCTAAACTAAAACTAGCAAACTAAGCTAAAGAGAGTTAGCTACTCGGATGAAGATGGTTATACCTAAACTTGAACTCCTTCTCTTCAAGCTCCGATGGTGGTCCGATGGCTCCTTCTCGTTGTCTCCGTACGCCGAAGATAGATCCACTTGAAAGCTCCAACCTTTAGCTCCTTCTTCGTTCTTTGAAGAAACTAGTTCACTTGGTTTGCTAAACCTAGTGAACTAGAATGAGTAGAGATGATTTAGAATGGGATTTTATCTATGGTTCTTGATTCTCAACTCATGAGACAAGAGAACCATAGATCAAGAGAGGGAGCAAGAGGTTGAGGATGAGAGCAAGAGGAGAGCTCAAGAACAAGAGAGAGAATGAGCAAGAAAGAATGAGGCTCTCTTTTTCCTTTCACCCTCTCATAATCCAAAGTGATCATAACTCATCATATCAAAAAAGTCTTTTGGTAATGGTTAGAAGCAACCATAAGGTTATCATATCATGCACTCATTTTACTCAAAAAGCAAGCAAGAAAAAAGTCTTTGGCATGAAATGATAACCATGGTCATCATGATGGTCAACTAGTCAAGCCTAGTCAACCGGTCAACAAGTCAACAAAAGTCAACAAGTCACCAAAGTCAACAAGTCAACAAAAGTCAACAAGTCAACAACCATATCACCATAATACTTAATTAATATAATAGTTAATCACAAATCATATTCTCATTAGGGTTGAGCATAAAGTCAAAAAGTCAACGGTCAACTGTCAACAACCCTAATGAGAATCCGCTGCCTCTGCCTCCCTGTCAACTGTGCATACACACCCGCATCCGCGTTCCGAGGAACACGAATGCAAACTGGATAAATCCAATCCCATAAGGTACACTAGGATCTGGCTTAAACCAAAGCCCGCTAGTGTAAACTGTCCGGACACTGTACGTGCACAAGTGCACGGATGTGACCGAACCCTGTCGCAAAACCATGCGACCTGTCGCAATACCATGCGACCTCTACTCTTTTGCCTAAAGGCGAAAAGCTTTCTGTGTGGGACTCTAAAGACTCGACACTACGCTGGCAGTGGGTTTAACCACAGACCGCAAGCGGCACTAGCTGTGCGTAACGGTCCCCAGGTAATGCCGACAAGAAGACCGACGAGGCGAAACCCATCTGAACTCCTACTGAGCCTGAGTGTGACATTCTCCGTATAGTCCGGTCTGTTCGTCTGATACATCGTATGGCGGGCCTAGGGGGCGGTAAACGTCAGTCCCCCAATAGCGGTACAAGTCGTGCCGGAGTGAAGCCCAATACACCCTGAGATAACACTGGAAACCTACCAGCATATCTCGTTTGCCCTGGCCAGGGACTACTCGTGTAATGGCTCTCCTAGACACAGCGCGATGTCAACCCCCAATACCGGGAGAGACGAATCCTGTCTAACCGTCACTGCCTCCAAGTGCTTCGGGACTGCACCCAACCACCACCTGTTTGCACGACTCCTTTGAGCCGTGGTAGGGTAGTGATCAAAGTACAGTGGGAACACACCCGAGGCGAAGTGACAGTGTCAAGTCAGCGGACTAAGCTGTACTCATGTCACCTGGGAACTGATAACTGACGATAGGTATAATACCAACTAGTCAGTTCCCTACGAGTCCTGTCCAGTGTACCCGTAACCTAACGAGCACCCGCATACTATCTCAAGTACGACGTACTGACGGCTGTGGGACAGACCGTCTCCCACACTGGGATGAGAAGCGCATGCGCTGGTCTACTCCGGAGTATCGATGCCCTGTCTCGATAGTCCTGCGACCAGGGACCTGAATAAGGATGTGCTTATAGATTACCCAGCCCCCACTAGTGTGACTGCCATCACAACGCTGGTAATCAAGCAAAGATCCTAAGGGCTCCACTAATGCGTATAAGTGATATACTGAAATAAACACAAGTACACATTGAAGTAGAAACAAACCAAGTAGCATACTACTATTTTGAGCAAGATTGTATATACAAGGTGAATATCCCAAGCATCCATTAAGTAATATACAAACTAGTATGATACAGTAATGGCCTCTAGGGCATATACACTAACAATCTCCCACTTGCACTAAGGCCATGTACTGGCGTATCGAAGACCTATCATCTCGATCAGCCGCTCGAACTGAGTCTGGGGCAGGGCCTTGGTGAATGGATCAGCAGTGTTATCTTCTGAAGCGACTCTCCGAACCTCGATCTCCTGGCGATCTACGATCTCCCTGATCAAGTGATACCGCCTTAAGATGTGCCTGGATCTCTGATGGGACCTGGGTTCCTTCGCTAAAGCTATAGCCCCGTTGTTGTCGCAATACAGAGGTATTGGATCAACAATGGACGGAACCACCTGAAGTTCTTTCAAGAACTTCCTTATCCAGACAGCTTCTTTTGCGGCATCAGATGCAGCGATGTATTCCGCTTCCATCGTCGAGTCTGCAACGGTTTCCTGTTTGGAACTCTTCCAACACACCGCCCCTCCATTGAGGGTAAAGACAAAACCCGACATGGACTTGGAATCATCCTTGTCACTCTGGAAGCTGGAGTCAGCAAAGGCCTCGATCTGGAGGTCTTTTCCGCCATATACCAAGAACATCTCCTTAGTCCTTCTCAGGTACTTGAGAATGTTCTTTACCGCTATCCAGTGTTTCTCCCCAGGGTTAGACTGATACCGGCTTACCACACTCAGTGCATAAGCTACATCCGGCCTGGTACACAACATCGCATACATTATAGAGCCTACCGCAGAAGCGTAGGGTATAATAGACATGCGATCCCTCTCCAAATCAGTCTTGGGAGACATCTCTTTAGAGAGGGTGATCCCGTGACAAGCCGGTAGGTTACCGCGCTTGGAATCTTCCATACTGAATCTCTTCAGTATGGTGTCGATGTACCTGGACTGTGAAAGTCCTAATATCCTCTTGGATCTGTCACGGTAGATCCGGATACCCAGAATGTATGAGGCATCACCCAGGTCTTTCATGGAGAACCTGTGTGACAAGAACCCCTTGACAGATTGTAGCATAGGAATGTCATTTCCTATTAAGAGAATGTCATCCACGTATAAAACGAGGAATACTACAGTTCTCGCTACAAATCTACTATAGATGCATGGTTCATCTGGATTTTTGATAAAGCCAAATTCTTTGACCGTCTCATCAAAGCAGATGTTCCAACTCCGCGATGCCTGCTTTAGTCCATAGATGGACTTAAGCAACTTGCACACCTTTCCGCTGCTCCCACTCTGAATGAAACCCTCTGGCTGGTCCATATAGACACACTCCTCTAAATTTCCATTTAGAAAAGCTGTCTTTACGTCCATTTGCCAGATCTCATAATCGTGGAAGGCAGCAATGGCAAGAAGGATCCGAATGGATTTCAGCATGGCTACTGGAGAAAAGGTTTCGTCGTAGTCCAAGCCAGGTCTTTGACGAAAACCCTTTGCTACCAGCCTAGCTTTATAGGTCTCAACCTGTCCATCTACACCAATCTTCCTTTTGAAGATCCACTTGCATCCTACGGGTTTTACCCCGTCTGGAGCAATGTCCAACGTCCATACCTTGTTGGTGTACATGGACTCCATTTCGGTCCGCATTGCATCCAGCCATTTCACTGAGTCAACGCTCTGAACGGCCTGCTGGAAGCTAGTAGGCTCATCATAATCTATGATGCAATCCTCTCTATCCCCGTCTATGAGAAAACCGTAGTATCTCTCGGGCGGATGAGACTGCCTACTACTCCTGCGGAGCGGCGTAGGAATGTCCTGTTCTGTTGAACCCTCTGGTTCCATCAAGCTTTCAGTAACAGTCTGTGGTTCTGGAATTTCTTCCAGTTCTACTGCGCTCCCACTTATTTCTTTTTCTATGAACTGGTGTTCTAGAAAGTGGGCATGTCGAGAAACAAGAACTTTTTGTTCCTCTTCACAGTAGAAGAAATATCCCTTGGAATTCTTTGGATATCCCACAAACTTGCACAGTACTGAGCGTGCCTCGAGCTTGTCCGTATGCTGCTTTTTGACAAAAGCTGGACTTCCCCATATCTTAATGTGATTAAGATGGGGTCTCTTCCCACACCACATCTCAAATGGCGTGGTAGGCACAGTCTTAGTGGGAACTCGGTTCAAAAGGTATGCGGCTGATTCTAGCGCATACCCCCAGAATGATCGCGGTAACTCAGCGTTACTCATCATGGACCGCACCATATCCAATAGGGTGCGGTTCCGTCTCTCCGATACACCGTTATGTTGCGGGGTGTATGGAGGAGTAAGCTGAGAGAGAATTCCGTTCTCTTTTAAATAGTCCAGGAACTCGGCACTTAAGTATTCTCCACCTCGATCCGATCTTAGAATCTTAATACTTTTGCCGGTCTGTTTCTCTACTTCATTCTTATACTCTTGGAATTTTCCAAAGGCCTCGGACTTATGTTTCATTAAGAAGACATAACCGTACCTTGAGAAGTCATCCGTAAAAGTAATGAAGTAAGAATGTCCGCTTCGGGCATGTGTAGACATTGGACCGCACACGTCACTGTGTACGAGTCCCAAGAGCTCGCTCGCTCTTACTCCTTGTCCAGTAAACGGAGTCTTTGTCATCTTTCCTTTGAGACAAGATTGACAAGTGGCATACGATTGATATTCGAACGCATTCAAATATCCTTCTGTATGTAACTTAGTCAACCTTCTCTCATTGATGTGACCCAATCTACAATGCCATAAGAAAGTCTGATTTATTTCTGGAGACTTTCTTTTGTGTGTATTCTGGATGTTGAAAATCTGTGGTTGGTTTAACACGTATATACCATTACTCAATGTACCTGACCCAATCAAAACTTGATTAAGGTGAATGTTTACAACATTACTTACAAACGCAAATTCATAACCTTCTTTAGAAACTAAAGATACAGAAATGATATTACAAGTTGCGTTGGGTACAAAAAAGCAATTACGCAAAACCAAAACATGTCCATCTGACATTCCCAGGTGATAGTCCCCCACAGCTTTAGCGTCCATGCTAGCTCCGTTTGCAACTCTGAGGGTCATGTCACCTGCTTTCAAAACACTACGGTTTCTCAACGCCTGCAAAGAATTACAGATATGAGATCCTGATCCGGTATCCAATACCCAGGAAGTAGAGTTTATTGAAAGACAGTTTTCAATAACATACACACCTGAAGCTGAAGCTGCAACCTGCTTCAATTCCTGTGTTCTGGCCTTCCAGGCCCTGCAATCATTCTTCCAGTGTCCTTTCTTATGACAATAGAAGCATTCTTCCTTATCCACAAGCTTCCCCGCTATCTTTGTTGCTTTGCCTTTTCCCTTCGTATCCACTTTACCAACACCGCCCCTTGGTTTGGCGGGGGCCTTCTTCTTCTTTCCCTTGGCTTTCGCCTTGGACCTAGAAGAAGATGATCCTCCTACAAACAAAGTGGATGTTTCCCTACTTTTCTGTAGGGTGCCCTCTGCGCTCCTCAGCATGTTGAGGAGCTCTGATAGTTCAACCTCTTTTTCTTGTAGGTTGAAGTTCAGTATAAACTGGGCGTAAGTGGAAGGAAGGGACTGGAGAACTATATCCGTATATAGCTCACTCTCCAATGTGATCCCTAGGTCAGCGAGCTCCTCAATGAAGCCGATCATCTTTAGCACATGCTCGGCTACTGATGATCCGACGGCCATTCTTGTCGAAAATAACTTTTTCGACGCTTCGTATCTTGCGATACGTGATTGCTCTCCATACAGTTCTTTTGTATGGAGCAATATGGACTCCATGTCCATATTCTCATGCCTCCTCTGATGTTCGTTGTCCATCGAGGCAAGCAGGAGGCACTTGGCCTTCGCGCTATCAATCTCCCAAGTCTTGCGGATTTCCTTATCCGCGACGCTGGAAGTTGGACCAGGGACAGGGGGAGCTTTGGTGGTAAGAAGATACCCCAGCTTGTCATAAGTGATTGCTATCGTGACATTCCTGAGCCAATCTTTGTAGTTTGGCCCTGTCAGTTTGTTTTTATCTAGGAGTAACTTAAGTCCAGTCATGTTGATTGGTCGCTGCAATTAGGAGAGAGAAGAAGAAACACTCAGCATGATGCTCTTGCAAGTTTAGAGTGGTTTTTAGTTTGTCTAAACAGGATGGCTCCCACTGTTTCTCGAATCCCTCCTCAAACCATAAAGGAAGAATTAGTCAGGATCAATCCCACCGTACAATACTTGCTTAACCGTTCAGCCAGGCCGGTGTCGGTACTTCGAGGGAGGTTTTCCAACGCTTTCGCGAAGTTCCTTAATTAGAGAACCTCTTTTCCCTGGGGGCGTAGCCCCGCTAACACCTTTCTAGGCACCTACTAGGTTTATAGCATTGATCGTTAAGTGAGAAATTTCCCGAGGAGTAGCATATACTCACAGTAGGATCGGGATCCAAATATCATTGCGTGACGAAACTGAAGGAATCCTACCAGAATCATCACACTCCAAATGGTATGCAAATCTAGCAAGCTTCAGTACTTATGAAACTCCCGATGTGGATTTTTGCCCCATGCTCTTATGACCTTGACTTTGGCCAAAATATCATAAGTCACATGTCAAGTTCTACCCGTCATTATCCAGGTTAATTTGGATCCATCCGTACCTACCCTTGACTTTGGCCAAAATGGCAGTACGACTGTCCCAAACCAACGCATCTATCTATGCTACACATGAACACCCAATAGCTACCAATCACTGTGCCTTGACTTTGGCCAACATACACAGCTTGAATACTATTGACTATTCATGTGAAACGACGGAGGGCTACGGATGGTTTTGGCAAAACCGTGAACGTAGTGAACTTGATATGGTCGATGGAACGAGATAGCTTTTAAATGGAGTGGCTCAAACTCCGTATTTTAAAAGTTTGTTTTGAAAAGAACCGAGTGGTTTTTCGAAAGTGTTCCAACGACTTTAACTTGGTTTATTATCTTGCATTAGTTCTTTTAATGCGTGATATTCTTGCATTAGTTCTTTTAATGCGTCCCATCATTTAACCCTACCATTGCAGAAAACAACCAAAATATGACGTACGCTTATGCCATTCGCATTCGCCACTGGGCCCCGTCATTACCCGTTAGGTTACTTAACTAACGACAGAGCGGGGGCTGGGCTAGCGCGTCTGTAAAACATAAGCAACGCCTAAATAATAAGCAATGATAGACATTACAGATCACAGATGAATGCATTGGATATACTAGCAATCCGCAATCCTTTCGAGCCTGAAACGAAAAGCGGATAACACGGTCGCGGTGAATAGCCAAATACCCCACCCAAGACCCCTACGGGTGCGGCAAACTACCCGCCAAGTACTCGGTAGTTTGTGCACCCCTCCATGGGTCTATCCTAGGAGCAAAAACAGTAAAAAGAATTATACAATGACGGCTACAACCCCGACCCGGTTGTGCGGTCAAACAAATAATAATTATTACATCAATTTACATTTACAATGAATGAAAGAAAAACAAAAGCTCATCTCACATCCACCCCGGCTATTCACCCGCGACAGTCCAATACATTCATATACACATTCCAGCACATTACAGATCATGTATAACCCCGACTAATCGACTTATAGCGATTAGCCGACGTTCAATACATGCAAGCATCACAGATATAACCATCATAGTCAAAGTGCAGTGAAGTTCGGAAAAAATACGGAATTATAGGACCCCAAAAGGAAATTTCTTTTCTGGAAAATCTGGGCACATATAATATATTTTAAAAATCCCAAAACCAACACACAAACACACTGCACGAAAAACGATGCAGAGAAGACACCAAGTCGCGGCGGTTCCGCGGCGTCTAAGAAGGATCACGCGGCGGAAGCGCGGCACTTTAGGCGAATCACTGTATCGTTTTTCTTGGGTGTTCACACAAAACCCTGAGCCGAATTTAGGAGTATAAAGTTTTTCATTTTGAGCAGAAAAAATTTCAACAGAAACTCAGTTTTTGTGATTATCCGGTTTTGTGATTTTTTTCGGTTCCGAACTTCGTTACACTTCACTACCAAGCTAGTTTAAGTTTAGTTAGGCTCTGATACCACTGTAAGTCCACGTTGCGACCCCCGGTTCTTACGGGGAGGCGGAAACGGTATAAAAAAACGAATTTTTATCGCAAGAGGCAACATGGACTAAACTATGGTCGGGATCGTTGTCTAAACTAAAACTAGCAAACTAAGCTAAAGAGAGTTAGCTACTCGGATGAAGATGGTTATACCTAAACTTGAACTCCTTCTCTTCAAGCTCCGATGGTGGTCCGATGGCTCCTTCTCGTTGTCTCCGTACGCCGAAGATAGATCCACTTGAAAGCTCCAACCTTTAGCTCCTTCTTCGTTCTTTGAAGAAACTAGTTCACTTGGTTTGCTAAACCTAGTGAACTAGAATGAGTAGAGATGATTTAGAATGGGATTTTATCTATGGTTCTTGATTCTCAACTCATGAGACAAGAGAACCATAGATCAAGAGAGGGAGCAAGAGGTTGAGGATGAGAGCAAGAGGAGAGCTCAAGAACAAGAGAGAGAATGAGCAAGAAAGAATGAGGCTCTCTTTTTCCTTTCACCCTCTCATAATCCAAAGTGATCATAACTCATCATATCAAAAAAGTCTTTTGGTAATGGTTAGAAGCAACCATAAGGTTATCATATCATGCACTCATTTTACTCAAAAAGCAAGCAAGAAAAAAGTCTTTGGCATGAAATGATAACCATGGTCATCATGATGGTCAACTAGTCAAGCCTAGTCAACCGGTCAACAAGTCAACAAAAGTCAACAAGTCACCAAAGTCAACAAGTCAACAAAAGTCAACAAGTCAACAACCATATCACCATAATACTTAATTAATATAATAGTTAATCACAAATCATATTCTCATTAGGGTTGAGCATAAAGTCAAAAAGTCAACGGTCAACTGTCAACAACCCTAATGAGAATCCGCTGCCTCTGCCTCCCTGTCAACTGTGCATACACACCCGCATCCGCGTTCTGAGGAACACGAATGCAAACTGGATAAATCCAATCCCATAAGGTACACTAGGATCTGGCTTAAACCAAAGCCCGCTAGTGTAAACTGTCCGGACACTGTACGTGCACAAGTGCACGGATGTGACCGAACCCTGTCGCAAAACCATGCGACCTGTCGCAATACCATGCGACCTCTACTCTTTTGCCTAAAGGCGAAAAGCTTTCTGTGTGGGACTCTAAAGACTCGACACTACGCTGGCAGTGGGTTTAACCACAGACCGCAAGCGGCACTAGCTGTGCGTAACGGTCCCCAGGTAATGCCGACAAGAAGACCGACGAGGCGAAACCCATCTGAACTCCTACTGAGCCTGAGTGTGACATTCTCCGTACAGTCCGGTCTGTTCGTCTGATACATCGCATGGCGGGCCTAGGGGGCGGTAAACGTCAGTCCCCCAATAGCGGTACAAGTCGTGCCGGAGTGAAGCCCAATACACCCTGAGATAACACTGGAAACCTACCAGCATATCTCGTTTGCCCTGGCCAGGGACTACTCGTGTAATGGCTCTCCTAGACACAGCGCGATGTCAACCCCCAATACCGGGAGAGACGAATCCTGTCTAACCGTCACTGCCTCCAAGTGCTTCGGGACTGCACCCAACCACCACCTGTTTGCACGACTCCTTTGAGCCGTGGTAGGGTAGTGATCAAAGTACAGTGGGAACACACCCGAGGCGAAGTGACAGTGTCAAGTCAGCGGACTAAGCTGTACTCATGTCACCTGGGAACTGATAACTGACGATAGGTATAATACCAACTAGTCAGTTCCCTACGAGTCCTGTCCAGTGTACCCGTAACCTAACGAGCACCCGCATACTATCTCAAGTACGACGTACTGACGGCTGTGGGACAGACCGTCTCCCACACTGGGATGAGAAGCGCATGCGCTGGTCTACTCCGGAGTATCGATGCCCTGTCTCGATAGTCCTGCGACCAGGGACCTGAATAAGGATGTGCTTATAGATTACCCAGCCCCCACTAGTGTGACTGCCATCACAACGCTGGTAATCAAGCAAAGATCCTAAGGGCTCCACTAATGCGTATAAGTGATATACTGAAATAAACACAAGTACACATTGAAGTAGAAACAAACCAAGTAGCATACTACTATTTTGAGCAAGATTGTATATACAAGGTGAATATCCCAAGCATCCATTAAGTAATATACAAACTAGTATGATACAGTAATGGCCTCTAGGGCATATACACTAACACAACCATCTCCCTGATCAGGTGATATTGTCCTCAAAATATGTCTGGAATGCTGATGGGACCAGCGTTCCTAGGCCAAAACCATAACTCTATTGTTGTCACAATAACAATTATTGGACGCTCAATGGTAGGAACCATGTTCATCTCATGATCAAGAATTATCCAGACAACCTCTTTGGTAGTATCGTTGGTAGCGATGTATCTAGCCTTTATCGTCTAGTATGTCACGGTATCTAGCTTGGAACTCTTCCAACATACCATCCATCCACTGAGGGTAACTACAATGCCCATGACTAACTTTTAGTCGACCTCATCACTCTGGAAGCTCGAACCAAGGACATTCTTTTAGTGCTTCTCAAGTACTTAAGAATGTCCTCCACAACTGTCCAGTGATTCTCCCAAAATCCGATTGATTCCTGATCACTACACCTAGTGAGTTAGCTACATCTGGTCTGGTACATAACATCACACACATGATAGTGCCTACTGCCGAAGCATAGGGTATCCCTTGCACACAAGCTCTCTCCAAATCAGTCTTGAGAGACATCTTTTTGGAGAGAATGATTCCTGAGTAAGTAGATGAACCACCACGCTTAGAATCCTCCACATACTAAACCCCTTTAGTACGGTATTAATGTACCTGGATTTGGGACACTCCCAATATCCACTTAGATCTATCATCATAGATCATAATCCACAAGATGTGGTAGGTATCATCCAGATCTTCCGTGGAGAATCCCCGTGATAAGAGGAGCTTGACCGAGTGTAGCATAGGAAACCATTTCCTATCAAGAGTATGTTATCTACGTACAATACGTGGAAGACAACCTTACTCTCTACAACTTTCTTGTATATACAAGGTTCATCTATCTTTTTGATGAAGTCAAACTCTTTGACTGCCACATCAAAACAGATGTTCCAACTCCACGATGCCTGCTTTAATCCTGATGGACTTAAGCATAGCTTTGAAAGTCTTAACTTTTCCATCTACATCAAGAATCTTCTCAAGATCCATTTGCTCTTAATGGGTTTTACCCCTTCAGGTGCAACATTCAAAGTCATACTTTGTTGGTGTACATGGATTCCATCTTTGATTGCATAGCATCCAGCCAATTCACAGAGTCCCCACTCGTGATGGCTTGTATGAACCTAGTTGGGCCATCATCTACCATAATGCAATCCTCTCTCCCACCGTCACCGAGGAAACCATAGTATCTCTTAGGTGGATGAGGAACCCTACCAGATTCGCGGGGAGGCTGAGGTGTAGGGTTGCTAGGTACGCTCATAAGAGTCTACGAGGCATCAACCATGCCCGATTAAAATTTTAGCCGTGCCGAACAACCCAAAGCCGGATCTTTAAACTAGGGTTTATGCGAAACTAAGCATGTTAAACACTTTAACACTAAGTGATAGGGATTACAACCTTTGTAGATCCGGTCCTTCACTTCTTAAGCTCCGTATTGAGGCCCCTTCGCTGCGATCATCGTGTTCCGGACTCTCGAGAGGCTCCACGAAGAGAAAGATGCAGTCTTGCTTCCGATCTTCAATAACAAAGATGATTTACCTTGAACTTTCATTAACACTCACTAAATGAAGTGAGCACTCTCATCTAAAGGGCAAGGGTAGATGAGGATGATGAAGTAGGATTTTTGCTCTCATTTATAATCTTTTTCTCACTCATTTTTCATCACTTGGAAAAAAGCTAGTAAGCTTTTTCCATGAAAAGTATAAGGAAGAAGAAGAAGAATAAATCATAATGCTTTTGTGATGAATAATGAAAGTAATCATAAGGTTAGAAATGCAACCATGGTTCAAGTAACCATTGTAGAGAATTAACTAAGGCTAGGGTTTGGGTTGGGTTAAAGGTGAGTTACTTGAAAATATCAAGCATAATATCTTTTCCAAGACAAAAGAAAAGCTTCTAGAAACTACTAGAAGTCTTAACCCTAATACAAACCCTAACCATGTTTAAACTCCACAAAACATGTTGCATTAATAACCATATCATGTTACAATATTATATATCTCATATATAATATTTATTGTAACAAAATAAAATAATACAATTAACATATATCGCATATATATCAATGTATTACCCGAGTGAGAAAAAGAATCTTTTAATGAGCTAATATTAGTTAATGTAATTTAATATATCATATATATTATTATACATTAAATTATCGAATCAACACTTGATCCGACAATCCGGCTATATCGCATATAACCGACTAATATCATTTACCGATTCATCGAATCAACACTTGATCCGATGAGCCGGCTGATTTCAAATATCGAGAGAATAGAATACGGTATCTCATATCGCATTATCCTCGGTCCCGCACATATCACATATATGCCCCTACTCCGTTTTGCCTGAGCCAAGAAACCTCTGTGTAGGACTCTAAAGAATCGTCAATACGCCGGCAGTAGGTGATGATCATATCAAACACCCACAAGTTGCAAGCGGTCAGCTAAACGTAACAGCCACCCAGGTATTGAGCGCTCAGAAGATCAACAAGCAAGCCTGTACATTCTCCTGTGAATCCAAACAGTAACACTCCCGTACAGTCCGGTCTCGTCGTCTGATATGTCGCATATCTCGCATAGGGGTGGTAAACGTCAGACCCCAGTGTAAGTGCACGGCGGCGCCCCGGCCGTCAATCCGACGCCGGAATGCGGAAGCGGTGATAAACTTAAATATTTTGCGGACTTTGCAAACCGGCACCACCGCGCACTTTAACCGGATCGGACCATTAACTAGTCTAGCTAACTACAATAAGAAAGGGAAGAGATGTATACCGACGATCCAAGTCCTCCGGTCTTCATCTCCACTCCGATCTCCTCGCGGGATCTCCGTCCGTCTCCTCCTCGTCGGAAAGGGCACCACGAAGCCGGGTACTTTTACGGGCTCCCGCCTCTATACCGAGGCAACTCGCGCATGAAGCCGGCAACTCGACATGCCCAAGGCTTGCTGTAGGATGTGTAGGGTTTATGTCTCATTGGGGTTTTGGTTGCCTTTTGAAGATGGAGGAATGAAGGTATGAAAAATGGTGCTTTCATTTTTCTTGGCATGAAAAGAGATCAAGAATGAAAAACACTCTCAAGGATGAAGGTCTCTCCTTCTCTTTTCTTCTTCTCACTCCACCATGAAAAAAACTATTGAACTTAGAAAAGGAGGAGGAATGAATATGAAGCAATAAGGGAGGTGAGTGTAGGAGATGAGAAGAGGTGACCACATCAAGGGACAAGAAAACATACAACCATGCCTTTCACTATTAAACCCATACCCTCACTTTATCACAATCAAATCTCATAAAGCAAAAGCATGGTTGAAAAGAAAATGATAGCTATCATAATCAAACATTTACAAGAAACCCCCTCCACAAATGTTATTTGCACAATTGCAAATAACCCCCTCCATCGGAAAAGTCCGGCCGGGAAAGAACAAAGGAAAACCGGCCGGAACGGAATGCAAACTGGCAACTCCAGAAAACTGGTCCCGTAATAAATTACAGGAAAACCCCAATACTGTGCATACACACCCGCATCTGTATTCCGTCCGGATACAAATGCAATGAGACAAAATCTACACTGTACTAAACTAGGACCGGCTTAAGCCAAAGCCGGCTAGTAAAAACCGTTCGATCCTGATCCGTGCAATACCGCACGTATCAGATCAAACCCTGCCATATACCTATACGGCTACTAGTACAAACCGTCCGATCCTGATTCGTGCAATACCGCACGTATCTGATCGGACCCTGCCATATCTCCATACGGCCTCTACAGCGTTTCGCCCGAAAGCTGAGTAACTGAAAGTGTGGTGGACTCTAAAGACTCGTCAATACTATGGCTGTGGATTTAACCACTAGCTCGTCAGAGGTATAAGCCAATACGTAACGGGCCACCAGCTATTGACCAAAAGGGACGTCGATGAGCGAACTCATCCTGACACCCTACTGAGCCTGTCAGTGACAATATCCGTGCAGTCCGGTCCGTTCGTCTATGAGCATCGCATGGCGGGCCTAGGGGGTTGGTAAAAGTCAGACCCCCAAAAGCGGTACAAGTCGTGTCGGAGTGTAGCCCAGAACACCCTGAGATGCTACTGGAATACCTACCAGTAAATCTCCTTGCCTTGGCCAAGGACTTTGTGTAATGGCTCTCCTAGACACAGCACGACCTCACCCCCAATACCGGGAGAGACGAACCCCTGAAGATACGCTCACTGCCTCCATGTGGCTCGGGACTGTACCCAACTAAAACCTGTTTGCACGACTCCTTTGAGCCGTGGTAGGGTAGTAATCAAAGTACAGTGGGAACTCACACGAGACAAATGACGATCCCCAGGTCGATGAACTAACCTGCACACATGTCACCAGGGAACTGCCATCTGACGTCTGGTATATGACCAACTAGCATGTTCCCGGCGAGTCCTGTCCGGTGTACTCATAACCCAATGAGCACCTGTATACATCTTAGGTGATCCTACTGACACCAGTGGCTTGTGAGACCGGCCACCGCCCCTCGTCGGGGTCTCGACTGTATACACTAGTCTACTAATGGAGTATCGATGCCCGGTCTCGAAACTCCCACGACTAGGGACCTTTTAAGGATATGCTTGTAGACCCCCAGCTCCCACTTATATGATCGCCCTCATACTGCTGGTGGTCAAGCAAGAATCCTAGGGGCTCTATCAACGTGTAATAGCGACGTGTCATGTCACCTAAAGCAGTACACGATGATAAAGGTAAACCAGATAGCATACTATCATCTCGAGTAAGACTGTCCTACCGGGATAGGTCCTCCCTCAATCATTACAATCACGTACCTGTGACCTAATAATTGACTCTGAGGGCACTATCTCCAACAATCTCCCACTTGCACTCAAGGCTAATTATTGCGATGTCGCATACTCACAGCCCGTGTGATACCGAACATCCAACTCCTCTACTAGTCAGTCTCACAAAGCCCGTTTGCGGAACTATTGCGTTCGAGGAATAGCCTCAGTGAGTGGATCCGCTTAGTAGTTTCTTTCTATGTCTCTCTATATCTCAAGTTCGCGGAGAAAGCCATCTCCCGAAAAGAGCAATACCTGTCTCAGAATATGTCTGGATGTCTGATGGGACCTAGCTCATAAATGAACTCCAAATCCAAACTTCTTAGACTGTATCGTCAACTGAACTTAATCAGTATCCTGCGCGCCATGCCTCCCTCAGTATTGCCTTGGACCACCTGTCCAAAATACTGCCCCTCATCAGAAGGAAAAAAACTATAACTCTGACAACCTCCTTGCCGTCCATGTCACCTTGGAAGCCTGGAATGATAACTGTTTCCTGAATGAGGCTGTCGTTATCATATCCCTAGAACATTCACTTATGTTCTAAAACTGCTTCCGACTGTTTCTCCAGGATTGGATTAATGTCATCTTATTGCATCTAGTGCAAGAACAACATCTGGTGTGGTACTTGACATCTCACGATTGACTCAATTGCCTGAGCAAGTGATCTGCCAATCATGCCCGTCCCTCTCCCCTTTAGTCTGTAAGACACGTTTGGAGAGGGTGACTCCATTACCTGCAGGTACACTACCGTGCCAGGAGTCGTCCATCCTAAATACTCTTAGAATGCTGTCAAGTACCCTGATTGGGAAACCACCCAAATCTAGATCTAAAACCATAGATCTAGTAACCAGTATGTCTGATATAATACCCAATTCCTATGTGGAGAAACAACTGTGTGACGACCAAAGTATAACCGATCGTAGTATAGGAGCTTCTTTTCCTACTCTGTGTATATCATCCAAATACCAGGATATCACACCCTACTACCTTCTCAACAGATCCATCCCCTATTCTGATGAAGTCAAACCTATGACTGTCACGTCAGAAATAGATGATCTATGTCCGCTACATCTGCTTTAGTCTATAAATAGACATAAGCTGCCTGTCCACCAATGCTTCCGCTGCTCCCACTGACTACGACAACCCTCTGGCAGAGTCATATACACGTACACTTCTAAAACTAGTTTAGAACGACGCTATACTCATCCTCCTGCCGGGTCTCGCAGCCTGGAACAACAGCAATGGTATTTGTGGGTAAGCAAGAACTTCCCTGTCACCGTCCTTGAGGCTACCGTATTAGTACCTCTCGGGTGCCTGAAGTTACCCACCTTATCTGTGGAGTGGTCAATGGAATGTCAATCCAGATTGAATCTTTAGGTTCCTTATCAAATCTTCAGTAATCGTTTGTGGTTCTGGAATTACTTCCAGTTCTACCATACTCCCACTACTGTTTTCTGAAAAAAAAAAATCCATTTTTAATAAAACTGTGGCGAGTCTAGAACAATATCGCTATTGTTCATCCAGATGGTAGAAAATCAACCCTCGTCATAGCCTGGGTCAACCCACAAACAGCTATTACAGAAACGTGCCTTGAGTTATCCAGAGTCTGGTTTTAATCATAAGCCGGACAACTCCCCGTACCTTAACATCGTTAAGATATGAACTGTTCTATATCCAATATAGAATCAGAGGCACTGATTTATTTGAACCAGATTCACATCATGCAGCTGTCTCCAGTGCATGTCAACTAAATGGAAAGAGGCCGATCAGCGTTACTCAACTTAGGAATACTTCCAATTATGAGTAACCTGAAAGAGAAGCAAGATCTCTTTATCATTACTATCAACTGAATACCATACACAAGTATCTACATCTTCGATCTCTTTGAAGAATCCCGATACTTGCTATACCTGGTTCTCTACTCTATTCAAATACCTATAACTTCTCCAAATTCGGACCCTGTGTTTCCACGAAACACCTGTCTAAAAACTAGAGAAGTCATAAGTAAACTGAATGTAGTACGAGGGCCAACCCCTCTGTCCTGATGGACCTTGGACAACATACAATACTCTGTATAAGTCCCTTGAGTCTGATAACTCATTCACTGTGTGTCGTAGGTTGAAAACTGTACTTATGGTTAAGAAGAATTACACCGCTGTTTAATGCTCCTTACCTAACCATCCACTGATATAGGTAAATGTCGTAGACATAATTTCAGAAAGGTATATCTCACTCTATGAAAATAGACGTACAGATATATCAATTTGAAATTGGTGCATAACTGCGGATATTCAAAACCAAATATTTGCCGACCGGCAAACAGCCCAGATGATTTCCTCAAATATCACCGATTACAACGAATCCCGATATAATGAGGATGATCACCCAATTCCCAATAACCTACTCCCACTCATCATCTGTAAAACCATACAGATGTGAGAATCATACCTGGTAAATACATACCCTGGAGTAAGTATCTAATCGGGAAATCAGTTTTCTTTTAACAGTACACAGTGAAACTGAAACATTGAAATGTTTCGGTGGGGTATCCCGGTATTCTTAGTAATGCCTCTTCCATTATCCAGATTCACAACTATAACCGTATAATTCTTTGCCACCTCTCCAAATCCCTTCATATGTCTTTAGTCATTACCTTCCGCACACCCCTTTAGGCCAATTGGTTTTCTTCCTTCCCTACCGTTCGGCACCAGCCTATGGTTTGGAAGAAGACTATCCAATAAGCATAAAGGGTGTACTGTCCTAATCCTAGGAGCACTCGCAACGCGAGAGAAGGTGAAGATAAAAGACACCTGAATGTACTTTATTCCTATTTCTCCTGAACCAGGATCCATCCCCGAACTGGAACAAGTTCCTTTCGAGTTCGTATATAACCATACGATGGATTATCCAAATAAACTGTGGATCTTCGTAGTGATACGGAGTGTCCTGGAGAAATACAAAGGTGATGTGGGAGTGGTAACGAAATATTTGGTTTGGTCGTGAATATCTGTTGCAATTTACTTTGCCCTCTTACTAATCCCTTGCTTTGTCTGAACTTAATACCTTCTGCACACCATCGTTATGCTAATTGGTTTTCTTCATTCCCTACCGGTCGGCACCAGCCTAAGGTTTGGAAGAAGACAATCCAATTTGCGTAATAGGTGTACTACTCCTAAACCAAGGAGTACTCGTAACCTGAGAGAGGGTAAAAGGAAAAGACAACTGAATAATCCTATCCGTTTTCTCCAGAACCAGAAACCATCCTCGAATTCCTTCGAGTTCGTATCTAACTATACGATGGTTTTGTCCAATGGAAGTGGACGTTCGCAGTAATACGGGGTGTCCTGGAGAAAAGGGTAAAAGTAGGAGTGGCAATGAGGTCTGCAACTCTGACAATCCAAAAGCCGGTGTTTAAGAAGGTTCGGTCAACTTGGTCACTGAGTCATAGTCTTAGGGTCGGGTCAATGGTCGCTGCCAAAGAGAGAGAGAAAAGAAACACTCAGCGTGCACTCTAATCTAGATCAGAATGGTTACCAATTTATCTAATCTGGAATCCTCCCACTGTACCTCAAATTCTTCTCCAAACCTAAAAGAAGAATTAGTCGGGGTCACCCGAGGAGTAAACTAACTCATCAGTGGGAATCGGGATCCAACTCTCATCGCATGACAACGTGACGGAATCCGCTCACGGTATCACACTCCAGAAGGTATGCGCATATCTGGCAAGTTTCAGTACTTTTGAAACTCCCGATGTGATTTCTGCCCCATGCTCTTATGACCTTGGCGTGAGGTCAAAATATCATAAGTCACATGTCAAGTTCTGCCCATCATTATCCAGGTTAATTTGAATCCACCCGTACATACCCTTGACGTAGGCCAAAATAGTAGTACGACTGTCCCAAACCAACGCATCTATCTATGCAACAGATAAATACCCGGCAGCTACCAAACACTATGCCTTGGCGTGAGGTCAAAATACATAGCTTGAATACTACCGAATATTTAACTGAAATGATGGAGGGCTACGAATGGTTTCTGGCGAAAACCTTTAACGTAATGAACTTGATATCGTTGAAGGAACGGATAGCTTTTTAGAAAATATAGTGACGAAAACCGTTGCTAAAGAGGTCACTCCCGGTGAAGGGATCTCGGCTCTTTCCCCGTAGAATGGGGTGCAGGATATTCCAAATGAATACCGCGATGCAAAGCAAAAGCAATCGGCTATAGTGAAGTTAATGCCCTGACGCAAACTTTTTGTCCAAGGGGTCACTCCCGGTGAAGGGATCTCGGCCCTTGCCTCGTCGACTGAGGAGCAGGATATTCCAACTGAATACCACGATGCAAAACAAAAGAGAACGTCCTTGCAATAACAGCTTTTTGAAAAAGTGTTCCAACAACATCAGATTAGGTTTGTTTTTAACTTGCATTGATCCGAATCAATGCAGTCCCATCAATTGATCACACCACAAAGAACGAAAATATACTGACGTACGTATATGCCATCCGCATTCGCCACTGGGTCCCGTCATCACCCGTTAGGTTAGCTAACTAACGGCAGAGCGGGGACTGGACTAGCGCGGATGAAAAACATATACAACATCTACTAATATATATACCAAATATATAGTATTTCGCTCAAGGCGTGAATAAAATGCAACATCACAGAAATGTACAGCATCACAGAAACAATACAGATATCTGGGATCCCCGGGTTTCACAGAGCCACTACTGAAACCCGACGTTCCCCTGGTCGTGTGGATAGCCTGTGCAATGAAATCCTAGACCCCTACGGGCGCGGCAAGTCACCCGCCAAAACCTGAAGCGAGGCAGCCCCCTTCAGCACCGTGAATGGACCACCCAGCACTTCACGGAATCCGGTAACTTGGGCACCCCTCCTGGGTCA
The DNA here is from genome assembly GCA_030015575.1 of Agapanthus africanus. Classification (NCBI taxonomy): domain Eukaryota; kingdom Viridiplantae; phylum Streptophyta; class Magnoliopsida; order Asparagales; family Amaryllidaceae; genus Agapanthus; species Agapanthus africanus. The sequence goes on along the minus strand of CM057338.1, from coordinate 818,710,383 downwards.
ACCTGTACCCCCTACGAGTGCGGCGAGTAGCCCGCCAATCCTAGAGTGAAGCCCCCTCCGTCTCAATGCCATGAGATGCGGGCTTGTTGCCCTCCAGAACCCGGCTATCCGTGCACCCCTCCGCGGGGCAATCCTAGTACAGAAAGTAAAATATACATACATCGGGTACATCGACCGCAACCAGGTCGTGCCCCAAAATAATAATACAAACAGGCAGTGACGGCAGTCCACATGTCGGACGCTCGCCCCGCAATATCAAATGTACATAATACAACAAAACTGTACTAACATTGCATCCAGGCTATCCCCACGACCGATCCGCAACATCACAGCAAATACATAGAACATCAACGTGAAAGTCACGTTCGCAAATCCGTCTAACCGGGCTATAGCAGTTAGACCGGATTTACCGATCGAGTGACATTCACGGTCGCAGATATAATGTAAATACTGTGAAAAATGTGTTTAAAATTTTTCCGATTGATCAAACATTAACAAGTGGGCCCCCAAACAAAACTGTAGCAACCACAGAAAACCTGGGCCCAATTTTAATATTCCAAAAACCACACTTATCACTCAGAAACACACTGGAAAAATTTGGGGTGGTGAACAGTAAAATACGCGGCGGAAGCACGGCCAAAGCAGGGATTTGGCCGCCCTTCCGCGGCGGTATGGGGAGATCGAGGTACCAAATTTTTACAGTGTGCTTAGTTTTCCCTGCACATCATTCTGAGACCACCTGAAAAATTTTTGGACTCAAAAAAAATTCGACAGAAACTGATGTGCAAAGAAATACGGGTTTTCAGGATTTTGTTCGATCGGAAACGTAAAACACATTACACAAAAGCTAGACGAAGTTAATGGCGAGGCTCTGATACCACTGTAAGTGCACGGCGGCGCCCCGGCCGTCAATCCGACGCCGGAATGCGGAAGCGGTGATAAACTTAAATATTTTGCGGACTTTGCAAACCGGCACCACCGCGCACTTTAACCGGATCGGACCATTAACTAGTCTAGCTAACTACAATAAGAAAGGGAAGAGATGTATACCGACGATCCAAGTCCTCCGGTCTTCATCTCCACTCCGATCTCCTCGCGGGATCTCCGTCCGTCTCCTCCTCGTCGGAAAGGGCACCACGAAGCCGGGTACTTTTACGGGCTCCCGCCTCTATACCGAGGCAACTCGCGCATGAAGCCGGCAACTCGACATGCCCAAGGCTTGCTGTAGGATGTGTAGGGTTTATGTCTCATTGGGGTTTTGGTTGCCTTTTGAAGATGGAGGAATGAAGGTATGAAAAATGGTGCTTTCATTTTTCTTGGCATGAAAAGAGATCAAGAATGAAAAACACTCTCAAGGATGAAGGTCTCTCCTTCTCTTTTCTTCTTCTCACTCCACCATGAAAAAAACTATTGAACTTAGAAAAGGAGGAGGAATGAATATGAAGCAATAAGGGAGGTGAGTGTAGGAGATGAGAAGAGGTGACCACATCAAGGGACAAGAAAACATACAACCATGCCTTTCACTATTAAACCCATACCCTCACTTTATCACAATCAAATCTCATAAAGCAAAAGCATGGTTGAAAAGAAAATGATAGCTATCATAATCAAACATTTACAAGAAACCCCCTCCACAAATGTTATTTGCACAATTGCAAATAACCCCCTCCATCGGAAAAGTCCGGCCGGGAAAGAACAAAGGAAAACCGGCCGGAACGGAATGCAAACTGGCAACTCCAGAAAACTGGTCCCGTAATAAATTACAGGAAAACCCCAATACTGTGCATACACACCCGCATCTGTATTCCGTCCGGATACAAATGCAATGAGACAAAATCTACACTGTACTAAACTAGGACCGGCTTAAGCCAAAGCCGGCTAGTAAAAACCGTTCGATCCTGATCCGTGCAATACCGCACGTATCAGATCAAACCCTGCCATATACCTATACGGCTACTAGTACAAACCGTCCGATCCTGATTCGTGCAATACCGCACGTATCTGATCGGACCCTGCCATATCTCCATACGGCCTCTACAGCGTTTCGCCCGAAAGCTGAGTAACTGAAAGTGTGGTGGACTCTAAAGACTCGTCAATACTATGGCTGTGGATTTAACCACTAGCTCGTCAGAGGTATAAGCCAATACGTAACGGGCCACCAGCTATTGACCAAAAGGGACGTCGATGAGCGAACTCATCCTGACACCCTACTGAGCCTGTCAGTGACAATATCCGTGCAGTCCGGTCCGTTCGTCTATGAGCATCGCATGGCAGGCCTAGGGGGTTGGTAAAAGTCAGACCCCCAAAAGCGGTACAAGTCGTGTCGGAGTGTAGCCCAGAACACCCTGAGATGCTACTGGAATACCTACCAGTAAATCTCCTTGCCTTGGCCAAGGACTTTGTGTAATGGCTCTCCTAGACACAGCACGACCTCACCCCCAATACCGGGAGAGACGAACCCCTGAAGATACGCTCACTGCCTCCATGTGGCTCGGGACTGTACCCAACTAAAACCTGTTTGCACGACTCCTTTGAGCCGTGGTAGGGTAGTAATCAAAGTACAGTGGGAACTCACACGAGACAAATGACGATCCCCAGGTCGATGAACTAACCTGCACACATGTCACCAGGGAACTGCCATCTGACGTCTGGTATATGACCAACTAGCATGTTCCCGGCGAGTCCTGTCCGGTGTACTCATAACCCAATGAGCACCTGTATACATCTTAGGTGATCCTACTGACACCAGTGGCTTGTGAGACCGGCCACCGCCCCTCGTCGGGGTCTCGACTGTATACACTAGTCTACTAATGGAGTATCGATGCCCGGTCTCGAAACTCCCACGACTAGGGACCTTTTAAGGATATGCTTGTAGACCCCCAGCTCCCACTTATATGATCGCCCTCATACTGCTGGTGGTCAAGCAAGAATCCTAGGGGCTCTATCAACGTGTAATAGCGACGTGTCATGTCACCTAAAGCAGTACACGATGATAAAGGTAAACCAGATAGCATACTATCATCTCGAGTAAGACTGTCCTACCGGGATAGGTCCTCCCTCAATCATTACAATCACGTACCTGTGACCTAATAATTGACTCTGAGGGCACTATCTCCAACACCCAGTAGCTCGATAAGTCGTGTCGATATGAGGTCTATAACAGTTCGAGAAACTACTGATAACACTTACCAGTAAATCTCGGCAACCCTGGCCAGGGATTTCCAGTTATAGCCAATCGAACACAGCACAACATCAACTCCCTATACCGGGAGAGACGAATCCCCTCCTATCGCTCATTGCCTCCATGTGATTCGGGACTGTACCCAAAAGCCACCTTTTTGCACGCCCTCTTGGACGTGGTATGATAGAAATCAAAGCATAGTGGGAATCACACAAGACTCTATAACGATCTCGGGTCAACAGACTACTCTGTACCAGTGTCATTGGAGAACTGCCATCTGACGTGAGGTATAATACCATCTGGGAGTTCTCGGCGAGTCCGTCCAGTGTACCCAGTCTCTACTGAGTAACCGTACACCATCCTTGATGTCAAACACCGATGGATATGGGATCATCCATCGCCCATCATATGAGTCAAGATGCGTATACGCTAGTCTACTCTGGTGTATCGATGCCCTGTCTCGATACACCCTCGACTAGGAACAGTTATAGGATGTACTCGTCGACTACCGTGGCCCCACTAGTATGATCTCATCATAGTCCCAGTAGTCGAGTACATATTCTAAGGGCTTTATCAACATGTAACATAGAGACAATCAGAGTACATGTTAAGATAAAGTACAACCAGATAGCATACTATAATGTCGAGCAAGAAATTCCTCCCTATATATGTCCAAGCATCCATTACAATATACATCGTATGTACAGTAATGGCCTCTAGGGCATACATATAACTAACAATCTCCCACTTGCACTAGGGCCATCTGTTGTGGTATCGCATACCCAACAATTAGCTGTGGTTGAAGTATCTCATACTCAACCATCCCATAAAAGTCTCTACTGGGAAAAAGGCCTTTGTGAGTGGATCCGCGCTGTTGTCCTCTGTGTCTACTCTCCTAATCTCGATCTCACTGGAGATCAACCATCTCCATGATCAGGTGATACTGCCTAAGAATTATATCTGGATTTCTTATGGGACGGGGTTCCTAGGCAAAAGCCACAACTCTATTGTCACACAATGGTAGGAACGAAGTTCATCTCATGAACTTATATATATCCAGACTGTCTCTTTGGTAGCATCCTTGGTAACGATGTATCTTGCCTTTAATCGTCTAGTAAGTCACGGTATCTAGCTTGGAACTCTTCCAACATACCGTCCCTCCACTGAGGGTAAAGACAATGCCTGCGACTGACACTCAGTCGTCCTTATCACTCTGGAACCTTTCCAGTGATTCTCCCCAGGATCGATTGATACCATCTCACTACAACTAGTGAGTATCCTAACATCCAATTAGATCTATCTCATAGATCCAAAACCTAGGATTTAGGAGGTATCACCTTGATCCTATATAGAGAATCCTTGTGATAAGCGGAGATTGACCGAGCGTAGCATAGGAAACTCCTTCCCTATCAAGAGTATGTCATCCACGTACTCTACGAGGATCACCACCATACTTTCTACTACCTTTTTGTATATACAAGGTTCATCTACCATTTTGATGAAGTCAAACTCTTTGACTACCACATCAAAACAGATGTTCCAACTCCGCGATGCCTGTTTTATCACATAAAGTATCTTGCACATGTTTCCGCTGCTCCCACTATCTACGAAGCCCTCTGACTGTGTACTTATAGAAGCTCTCCTCTAAATCATCATTTAGAAAAGCTGTCATGACACCCAACCGCCAGATATCGTAGCCATGGTATCTAGCCGTGGCAGGTAGGAACTGGATGGACTTAAGCATAGCTTTGAAAGTCTCAACTTTTCCATGTACCCCAAGTACTCTTCTTAAGATATACTTGCTCCTGATGGGGATTTAACCCTTCAGATAAAGCAACCAAAGTCCATACTTTGTTGGTGTATAAGGATTCCATCTCAAATCGCTAAGCATCCATCCATTCTTACAGAGTCCCACTCCTGATGGCCAGCTCGAAACTAGTTGGGTCATCATCTCATGAAGCAATCCTCGCTCCCACTGTCATAGAGAAAACCGAAGTATCTCTCAGGTGGATGAGGAACTCTACTAGATCGGCGGAGACGCTGAGCTTCGTTGGTTACTATTGAATCCTTTGGTTCTACTAAATTATCAGCTACAGTCTGTATAGCTGGAACTACTTCCAGTTTTACAGAGTTGACCTTGCCTCGAGCTTGTCCGGTATTTGCTTTTAGACATAGGCCGGACAACCCCAAATCTTAAAACTTAAGATATGGGCTCTTCCCTTTCCATATCACATATGAAGTGGTAGGTAACTGATTTGATTTGAACCTTATTCAATAAGTATGCAGCTTCAAGTGCATAACTCCCAAAAGGAAATAGGAAACTCAGTAGTACTCATCATAGAGCACACCATATCTAATAGGGTGTGATTGCTCCGCCCCGATATACCATCGTGCTATGGTGTATACGGAGGAGTAATGCTGAGAGAGAATCTCATTCTCCTTTAGAATAGTCCAGAAATTCCGTGCTCAAGTATTCTCCTCCCTGATCTCATCAAAGGACATAATACTTATACCCGTTTTTGGTTCTCTACTTCTAACTTATATTCTGTGAATATCTCAAAAGCTTCGGACTTGTGTTTCAACAGGAACATATGTCTGAATCTTGAGAGATCATCAGAGAATGTAATGAAGTACAAAGAACCGGTCTTGGCATGTGTAGACAGGGGACTTTCATACATCAGCATGTATCAATCCCAAGAGTTCACTAACTCTTTCTCTGTTTCCAATAAACAGAGATGTGGTCATCTTATCTTTGTGACATGACCGGCAAGTTTCACAAGATGTAAATTCAAACAAATTTAAATATGCATCTTAATGTATCTTCAGCTAGTCGGGTCGCATTGATATGACCTAGTCTATAATGCCTCAAGAAGAATTCATTAATTTCTGAACTCTTCCTCTTGTGTGTGTTCTGTACGTTAAGAACTGTGGTTTGATTTAGAACGTCAATGCTTTTAGATAACGTACCTGAACCGATCAACTCTTGATATAGGAAATGTTCAAAACATTATCCATCAAAACAAAATTATATCACTTCTTTACTAATAAAGAGACTGATATGATGTTGTATATCAGGTTCGGTATCTAATAACATTCGTTCAGAATCAATGTATTCTGGTAATACTGGGTGATAGTGACCAACAGACTTGGCTGCAACACTTACACCATTTCTATCTCATGAAACTTATCACCCGTTCTCAGTTCTCTACCTATCTGTAGCCCATGTAACAAATTACATATGTGGGATCCTGATTCGGTATCACATACCCAGGATGTAAAGGATACTGAAAAATAGTTCTGTGTAATGAACACACCCGAAGAAGATGCATCATCATGCACTTTCTTCGTTTGGGTGGCACGGGAAATCTGGTATTCCCCATTTCCTGCTCTGTCTTATAACAATTATAAGTTGGAGCGGGACCAACGTTCCCCAGCTCAGTATAACAAGCGGGTTCGGTCAATATATCCATATTATTATCTTGATTAAGGCGTGATATGGTCACTACCTGGAGAGAGAGAGAAGAAAACACTCAGCGTATGCTCTTGCAAGATTATATTGGTTATCTAATATATCTAATCAGGATGTCTCCCACTGTTTTTGTCAAATCTTCTTTCAAACCCTAAAAGGAAAGACTAGCCGGGATTAATTACACGCTACAAGTTCGTCAATCTTTCAGCCAGGCCAGTGCCGGTACTTTGAGGGAGGTCCCCCGTGCTTTCACACGAACCTAATTAAAGTAAACCTCGTTTTCCCAGGGGCGTAACCCCGTTGACACCTTTCTAGACACCTACTTGATCGGCTAATTGTAATGTGTAAAACTCTCCCAGGAGTAACTCTTACTCTCGGTGGGTATCGGGATCCAACTATCTCATAGAAGATATGCAATCTTATTGCAAATTTCAACACTTGAAATTCCAAATAATATTTTACCCCTAGCGTCATATGACCTTGATAAAGGCCAACAAATCATAGGCTGCTAGTCAAGTTCAACCCGTCATTTCTTGATTGAATTAAACCCACTCGCACGGCCCTTGACAAAGGCCAACAAGGTCGCACGACTACCCTAATCCAATCTGCATCATATGCATAAGCAGATAAGTACTATTCAGCTACCGCACACTACGCCTTGACAAAGGCCAACAAACACAACACGAATACTAAAAAGTCCTTATCTGAAATGACGGAGGGCTACGACAGGTTTTTAAGAAAACCCTTTGCGTAACGAACTTGATATCGTTGTAGAATCGAGTGATTTTAAATGGAGTGTTTTTGAAGCCTTTCTAGTTTTGCTAAAGGGGTCACTCCCGGTGAAGGGATCGTCGGCCCTTTCCTCATCGAATAAGGTGCGGGATATTTCACAAATACCACTATGCAAAGCAAGAACTATAGAAGCAATCAAAAGACAAACCGAGTTTGTAGCATCTGCTAGTTTCACTAAAGAAGTCACTCCCGGTGTAGGGATCTCGGCTCTTTCCTTATCGAATAAGGTGCTGGATGTTCTACAAGGAACACCGCCATGCAAAGCAAGAACTAGAGCTACCAGTTTTTAAACAAGTTTCTACAACATCTTTAGGTTTCTTTTATTTCATTAATCTCATTAATGAAGTCCCATTTTAATATGCTTCACAAGCAACAGATATGAAACGAAATCAACAATATATAATATACATCTCATATATATAATATAAACATTCGTCTCAGGCAGTAATATAATCTCATCACAGAACATTGCAGCAGAAGAACATATATAAAATATTGGATATACTTGGACATCCGTGTTTTCAATACGAGCCTGTATAAAACACGGATTCCACGGTCACGATGAATAGCCAAACCCACATCCCTAGACCCCTACGAGAGCGGCAAGTAACACTGCCAATTCTACGGTTAGGAGACCCGGTCTCGACATCTCGAGATGGTCTCCCACTGGACCCTAGAACCGGTTTACTTGTGCTCCCCGCCTTGGGTCTACCTAATGCGGAAAAGTAAATAATATACAATGGTGACATCATCCTCAGCCCGGAAGTGCCCCAATAAAAAAATATTACATACAAATGAATTTTACATGAATGAAAAAGAAAAACTCTCATCTCACATAAAACCCCTGGCTATTCAGAACGCGACGATCCAATATAACATATCACAGCAACACATAATATCTCATATCATCAACGTAAGCAAGTATGCGTATCCCGATTGTCGTTGATGTATAGCAACGAAGCCGGCGATACACCACATACAACACTTACGGTCACAGAAAAGAAAGTGTAAAACTACAACAGTTGGAATCCGCACATCGCATGCCTAACCAAATGAATTCCTTAGACATCGCATGCCTAACAATTATAAACCCCGCATTCTAGTCTCATTATTGAAAACTCTTTTCAATATCAAGTCGGGCAATTCAACAGGATTCCCGACATCATCTGATCGAATGCTCATCGCAAACTTTAGTAGACGGCCGCATCCTCGATGCCGTCGACGAAGTGCACTAAGGCGGAACACCGCTGCCGCGAGCATACAAACGGATACTTTTGGCGACGGGGTTCTCCTACAGTCACTTGGTCGGGGCTTTGGGGCGTGGCTGTCTGTTAAGTTTACCCGGCGACTATCCGCGTACGCTACGTGATTGAGACGGACTTTTGATCACATCAAAATTCCATGGCAACCGATCATCTGAGACTAAACTGCTAGATTTATAACATTCAAATTAGTTATCTCATAACTACCTGTAGATTCTAAATATTGTATCACATTCGAGATAAATAGACAATGTTAAATTTTTCGATCGAATAATCAAACACCCAAGTTTTCCCAAATAGTTCTCAACACTTGAAATTAGTTTAAAAACATTCATCACATGCCACAGTACCAATGGTCCAGCCGTAGAAGGGTCAAGCCAATGCCTCACATGTGGCACGCCGTACTACCACAAACCCTAAGGTTTAGAGGCAGTTCAAGACGGTCACATAATCGAGTTAAGGTTCGTTGTCTTCTAGAGGGTCCACCGCGTTACTTGCATGACTTAGAACGTTCTCAAACTACGGAAAAATCCAACACTTGGAAATTTTCCAGGTCGGGAAAAAGTGAGTTATTGATATCCGGTCGAACTTTTTAACAGTTTCTAAAAATTATCCGGGAAAAACTAAACGAAGTTAAATTATCCGATCGAATCAACAAGTCCCCAATACAACCCAAGAAAACTCAACACTTGGGTGGAATTAAAAAATTCCCAGAAAAAAATGACAAGAAAGGACCTAAGAATAAACATATGAAGCTCCAGGGACTAATTCAAAATTTTGGTCGCGGAACATCGGCCAAACCAAGGGTTTGGCGGCGATTCCGCGTTCACATAACCAAATTAGTGGGTTGTACTTCACAGTAATTCTTAGTTTTTCCTGCTTGTTTTTCTGAGCATTTTTAATTCATAAAATAATCACATTTTTGAAAAATATCCAGAGAAGGGTTCGTGTCGGGGTTTCCGGGTTCGATCGGACTTTAAACTTCGCCTATACTTAGCTTATCTCTGATACCACTGTAGGGTTGCTAGGCACGCTCACAAGAGTCTACGAGGCATGAATCATGCCCGATTAAAATTTTAGCCGTGCCGAACAACCCAAAGCCAGATCTTTAAACTAGAGTTTATGCGAAACTAAGCATGTTAAACACTTTAACACTAAGTGAGAGGGATTACAACCCTTGTAGATCCGGTCCTTCACTTCTTAAGCTCCGTGCTGAGGTCTCTTCGCTGCGATCATCGTGTTCCGGACTCTCGAGAGGCTCCACGAAAAGAAAGATGCAGTCTTGCTTCCGATCTTCGATAACAAAGATGATCTACCTTGAAGTTTCATTAACACAAGCTAACACTCACTAAATGAAGTGAACACTCTCATCTAAAGGGCAAGGGTAGATGAAGATGATGAAGTAGGATTTTTTCTCTCATTTATAATCTTTTTCTCACTCATTTTTCATCACTTGGAAAAAAGCTAGTAAGCTTTGTCCATGAAAAGTAAAAGGAAGAAGAAGAAGAATAAATCATAATGCTTTTGTGATGAATAATGAAAGTAATCATAAGGTTAGAAATGCAACCATGGTTCAAGTAACCATTGTAGAGAATTAACTAAGGCTAGGGTTTGGGTTGGGTTAAAGGTGAGTTACTTGAAAATATCAAGCATAATATCTTTTCCAAGACAAAAGAAAAGCTTCTAGAAACTACTAGAAGTCTTAACCCTAATCCAAACCCTAACCATGTTTAAACTCCACAAAACATGTTGCATTAATAACCATATCATGTTACAATATTATATATCTCATATATAATATTTATTGTAACAAAATAAAATAATACAATTAACATATATCGCATATATATCAATGTATTACCCGAGTGAGAAAAAGAATCTTTTAGTGAGCTAATATTAGTTAATGTAATTTAATATATCATATATATTATTATACATTAAATTATCGAATCAACACTTGATCCGACAATCCGGCTATATCGCATATAACCGACTAATATCATTTACCGATTCATCGAATCAACACTTGATCCGATGAGTCGGCTGATTTCAAATATCGCGAGAATAGAATACGGTATCTCATATCGCATTATCCTCGGTCCCTCACATATCACATATGTGCCCCTACTCCGTTTTGCCTGAGGCAAGAAACCTCTGTGTAGGACTCTAAAGAATCATCAATACGCCGGCAGTAGGTGATGATCATATCAAACACCCACAAGCTGCAAGCTGTCAGCTAAACGTAGCAGCCACCCAAGTATTGAGCGCTCAGAAGATCAACAAGCAAGCCTATACATTCTCATGTGAATCCAAGCAGTAACACTCCCGTACAGTCCGGTCTCGTCGTCTGATATGTCTCATATCTCGCCTAGGGGTGGTAAACGTCAGACCCCAGTAGCTCGATAAGTCGTGTCGATATGAGGTCTATAACAGTTCGAGAAACTACTGATAACACTTACCAGTAAATCTCGGCAACCCTGGCCAGGGATTTTTAGTTATAGCCAATCGAACACAGCACAACATCAACTCCTTATACCGGGAGAGACGAATCCCCTCCTATCGCTCATTGCCTCCATGTGATTCGGGACTGTACCTAAAAGCCACCTTTTTGCACGCCCTCTTGGACATGGTATGATGGAAATCAAAGCACAGTGGGAATCACACAAGACTCTATGATGATCTCGGGTCAACAGACTACTCTGTACCAGTGTCACCAGAGAACTGCCATCTGACGTGAGGTATAATACCATCTGGGATTTCTCGGCGAGTCCGTCCAGTGTACCCAGTCTCTACTGAGCACCCGTACACCATCCTTGATGTCAAACACCGATGGATATGGGATCATCCATTGCCCATCATTTAGGTCAAGATGCGTATACGCTAGTCTATTCTGGTGTATGGATACCCTGTCTCGATACACCCTCGACTAGGAATAGTTATAGGATGTACTCGTCGACTACCGTGGCCCCACTAGTATGATCTCATCATAGTCCCAGTAGTCGAGTACATATCCTAAGGGCTTTATCAACATGTAACATAGAGACAATCAGAGTACATGTTAAGATAAAGTACAACCAGATAGCATACTATCATGTCGAGCAAGAAAGTCCTTCCTATATATGTCCAAGTATCCATTACAATATACATCGTATGTACAGTAATGGCCTCTAGGGCATACATATAACTAACATGAGGTTCGTTGGAGACTATTGAATCCTTTGATTTCACCAAATCATCAGCTGTAAGTTTGTCCAGCTGGAACTTCTTCCAATTCTACCTCATGACCACTAATTTCTTCACAAGAAATTCCTTTTCTAAAAAGGTGGCTTGCTGAGAAACAAAACATCTTTTGCTCCTCAGTGTTGTAGAAGATATTCCCTCATAAATGTTTGGGATATCCTAACAAACTTATACAGAACTGACATTGCCTCGAGCTTGTCCGGATTCTGTTTTTCAAGATAGACCGGACAACCCCATATCTTAACTTGTTTAAGACATAGTCTCTTCTCATACCATATCTCATATGCAGTGGGTAGGCACTAATTTGGATGGAACTCCATTCAATAGGTATGCAGCTTCTCAAGTGTATAACACCCAAAAGGAAACAGGTAACTCAGCAGTACTCATCATAGAGCGCACCATATCTCATAGGGCGCGATACCTCCGCCCCGATACACCGTTGTGTTGTGGTGTATTCGAAGGAGTAAGCTGAGAGAGAATCCCATTCTCTGTTTTAGAAAATCCAGGAACTCCATGCCCAAGTATTTTCCTCCCCGATCTCATCAAAGGACTTTAATACTTCTACCCGTCTGGTTCTTAACTTCAAGCTTATATTCCTTGAATTTCTTAAAAGTTTCAGACTTGTGTTTCAACAGGAACACATTTCTGAATCTTGAGAGATCGTCGATGAATGTAATGAAGTACAAAGAACCAACCTAGGCATTTATAGACATAAGACCGCATACATCATCATGTATCCGTCCCAAGAGTTTAATAACTCTTTCTCTATTTCCAGTAAACGGATTATTGGTCATTTTACCTTTGAGACAAGACTGGCAAGTAGCATAAGATGAAAATTTGAACAGATTCTTATATTCATCCTTATGTAACTTAGCCAGTCATGTCGCATTGATATGACCTAGTCTACAATACCATAAGAAGGATTCGTTCATTTCTGAACTACTCCTCTTGTGTGTGTTCTAGATACTTTGAACTATGGTTTGATTTAGAACTTATATGCCATTACATAACGTGCCTGATCCAATCAACTCTTGATTCAGGAAAATTTTCACAACATTATCCTCCAATACAGAATTTTATCCTTCTTTAACTTAATAAAGAAACTGATATAATGTTGTATATCAGGTTCGGTATCTAATAACATTTGTTCTGAATCAATATATTAATACAAGGTGATATTTGCCAACTGGTCTGGCTGCAACAATTGCACCATTCTCTAACACTTAGAGACATATCACCCAATCTCAGTTCTCTACCTTTCAGTAACCCATGTAACTCTTACATATCTAGGATCCTGATTCGGTATCTCATACCTAAGACGTAGAGGATACTAAGAAACAGTTCTTGGTAACGAACACACCCGAAGAATATGCATCAATATGCTCATTCCTCGATTGGGTGGCATGGGAATTCGGATATTCCCCTATTTCCTGCTCGGACTTATAACAGTTATAAGATAGAGCGGAACAAACGTTCCCCAGCTCAGTATAATAAGCAGGTTCGGTCAATGCATCCATATTATTATCTTGATTAAGGCGTGACATGGTCGCTATAAGGAGAGAGAGAGAGAAGAAAAAATTCTGCGTGCGCTCTTGCAACATCAGATTGGTTATTATTTTATCTAATCAGGATGGCTCCCACTGTTTTTTATCAAATCTTCTTTCAAACTCTAAAAGGTAAGACTAGCCGGGATTAATTACACCCTACAAGTTCACCAATCTTTCGGCCAGGCCAATGTCGGTACTTTGACGGAGGTTCCCCATGCTTTTGCACGGACCTAATTAAAATAACATCATTTTCCCAGGGGCGTAACCCCGTTAACACCTTCTAGACACCTACTTGATCGGCTAATTGTAATGTGTAAAACTCTTCCAGGAGTAACTCTTACTCGCAGTGGGTATCGGGATCTAACTATCTCATAGAAGGTATGCAATCTCATTGCAAATTTCAACACCTACCCCTAGCATCCTATCATATTGACGAAAGCTAACAAACCATAGTCCACTAGTCAAGTTCAACCTGTAAATTTCATGATTGAATTAAACCCACCCGCACGACCCTTGATGAAAGCCAACAAAGTCATACGACTACCATAATCCAATCGCATCATATGCTTAAGCAGATAAGCACTAATCATCTACCGCACACTAAGCCTTGACGAAAGCCAACAAACGTAGCACGAATACTAAATACTACATATCTGAAATGAAGGAGGGCTACGACAGGTTTTTAAGAAAACCCTTTACTTAATGAACTTGATATTGTTGTAGAATCGAGTGATTTTGAAAAAGAGTGTTTTTTAGGCTTTTACTAGTTTTGCTAAAGAGGTCACTCCCGGTGAAGGGATCTCGACTCTTTCCTCATCGAATGAGGTGCAGGATATTTCATAAATATCACTATACAAAGTATGACTAAAAAAGCAATCAAAAGACAAAACCGAGTGGGTTGTAGCATCTGCCAGTTTCGCTAAAGAGGTCACTCCCGGTGAAGGGATCTCGGCTCTTTCCTTATCGAATAAGGTGCTGGATATTCTACAAGGAATACCGCTATGCAAAGCAAGAACTAGAGCTACCAGTTTCTAAAACAAGATTCTTCAACATCTTTAGGTTTCTTTTATTTCATTAATCTCATTAATGAAGTTCCATCAATTATGCTTCCTAAACATCACAGAAGAAACGAAAGTATCAATATTAATTATATATCATATATGTAATATAAGCATTCGTCTCAACTTATAAAGTGATCACATCACAGAATATCAGCAGCAGAAGAACACATATGAAATATTGGATATACTAGGAATTCCGTGTTTTATTTAAGCCAATAAAAAACGCGGATTCCACGGTCGCGATGAGTATCCAAACCCACATCCCTAGACCCCTACGAGAGCGGCAAGCAACCCTACCAATTCTAGAGTTAGGAGACCCGGACTCAACTCCTTGAGATGGTCTCCCACTGAACCCTAGAACCCGGTTACTTGTGCTCTCCTCTTTTGGTCTATCCTAATGCGGAAAAGTAAATAATATACATCAATGGTGACATCATACTCAACCCGGAAGTGCGCCAATAAAAGAATATTACATACAAGCTTTTACATGAATCAAAATGAAAAAACTCTCAATTCACATAAAAAGAACCCGCATATTCAAAACACGACGATCCAATATAACATATTAAAATAACACATAACATCACATGTCATCAACGTAAGTAAATATGCGTATCCCAATTGTCGTTGATATATAGCAACGAAACTGGCGATACACCATATAATACACTTACGGTCGCAGAAAAGAAAGTGAAAAACTGCAACAATTAGAATTCGCAACCACCTTAGACATCATAAACCCAATGTATCTCATACTTTGGATTTCATGCCCAACCAAATCTATTCCTTAGACATCGCATGCCTAACAATTATAAACCCCGCGTTTTAGTCTCAATATTGAAAACACTTTCCAATAACCTGTCGGATAATTCAACAAGATTTCCGATAACCTGATCGAATACTCATCGGAAACTTTAGTAGACGGCCGCACCCCTAATACCGTCGCGAAACACCGTGGCCGCGAGGACCCGAACGGATGCTTTTGGCGATAGGGTGCTCCTACAGTCAATTGGTCGGGGCTATGGGGCGTGGCTATCCAGTAAGGTTACCCGGCGAGTATCCGCATACACTACGTGATTGCGACGGACTTTTGATCCACATCAAAATTCCGTGGCAACCGATCAAATAAGACTGAATTGCTAGATTTATAAAATTCAAACTCGTTATCACAAAACTAATTATTGTGGATTCCAAGTATTGTATCACAATCACAGATAGCTAGACGATGTTAAACTTTTCGATCGAATAAACAAACACCCAAAATTTCCCAAAGAGCTCAACACTTGAGCGGAGTTCAAAAAGTACCCAGAACATGCCACAGCACCTATGAACCATCCGTAGAAGAGTCGACCCATGCTTCACTCATGTCGCCGCGGAATTTCCGCAAACCCTAGGGTATGGCCGTGGTTCCGCGATCCAAAAAGTCGAGTTTGGGTATCGTTCTTTTAGAGGGTCCACAGAATCCCTTGCATGATTTTCTGAAGATTTTAAACTCGGAAAAATCCAACTCTTGGAAAATTTCCAACGAGGGAAAATATGGGTTATTGATATCCGTTCGAACTTTTTAACGTCATCTAAATAACCCGAATAGATGTTAGAATTACGACTACGAAGCACTCCGAATTGCCTTTGCACAAAGATAACATCACATGCAAATTTAACAAAAACAAGTAACGCCTGAAATACCAAAACATAGAGACTGGAACACTAAAAAAACTTGAAGCCCGGAACCCTAATCAGGGCCGGCCAAGCCGGAAATTAGAGCAATGTGGCCGGTCATTTTTCGGCGATAGGGCTTCAATTTTCTTCTGTGTTCATGTCACATCACATGTAACATTCTGCAATTTCTTAAAAAAATTTAGACACTGTTTAAAAATCGACAGAAACTGGGTTTATATATCGAGTGTTTTGGAGTTGTTTCGGTTTCGTAATTCCACAACATCGTCTAATTCTCTAGCACAGTTCGGATACCACTGTAGAGTTCCCTAGCCGCTGTTTTGAGAGGTATCGTCCATGCCAATTTCAAAAATTTGTCGTGCTAAAGAACCCTAACCTAGAATCTTAACAAGAGATTTAGACGAAACAACAATGTAAACAACTTTACATCTAAGTGAATGAGGAATACAACCTTTATAGACCGGTCCTTCACCTCTAAAGCTCCGTGTAGTAGTCCCTTCGCTCCAAGTAGTGAACCCCCGAACTCTAGTAAGGGTTCACATGAAGAAATGAACAAGCTTGCTCAAAGTCTTCGAGGCCGAAGATGATCTACGTCGAGAAGACTCAAGCTCATGCTACCTCTTCACTAATGGTAGATTAGTGAAGCAAACACCCTAAACTAAATGGCTAATATAGTAGCGGATGATGAAGTAGGAATTTTGCTCACTTTAGATTTATTTTTCTCACAATATTTCTTCACTTTGAGAAAAGCTAGCAAGCTTTCTCTTGATGAAGAAGAAGATGAAGTGGAGATGAGATTGAAACTCATGAGGTGAGAATAGCAACTATGGGTGAGTTAGTGTCATACATTAACTCATGTAGAGAATAAACCATGGCTAACAATAATAGTTAGGTTAATAAATATCTACAAGTAAAACAAAGTTAGTGGACTAAGTCAAAGGTTAGCATAAGCTTCTCCAAGCTTATAGCCATGACAATTTTCCATCTAATTTTGATTAATTTTAAATACATAAAACCCTTCATTATATCAAGTATGGTGTGAGTCTCATACACCCATGAAGTATGTGGCATCAAGCATGACACAAATAAAATGTACATTAATATATATCACATATATACTATATGCACACAAGTGAGAAAAAGAAATGTTTAAGTGAGCTAATATTAGTTAATATAAATCAAAATATCAAATATATAATTATACATTACTTGATTTAATAATCCGGCTATATCACATACAACCGGCTAATATCGAATGTAACAACCTATCGAATCAACACTTGATCCGATAGCCCGGCTATATTTCATATAACCGACCGATATCACATATCGCGAGAATAGAATGCGGTATCACATACGCGCATTAATCTCGGTCCCGCACATATAACATATGTGCTCCTACTTCGTTTCACATGAACCAGAAAACCTCTGTGTAGGACTCTAAAGACTCGTCAATACGCCGACAGTAGGTGATGATCATATGAAACACCCACAAGCCGCAAGCAGTCTACTAAACGTAACGGCGACCCGGGTATTGTGTGATCAGAAGATCAACAAGCAAGCCTGCTCATACACCTGCGAATCCAATCAGTAACACTACCGTACAGTCCGGTCTCTTCGTCAGATATGTCGCATATCATCAGCCTGGGGGTGGTATAACGTCAGACCCCAATAGCCTGATAAGTCATGCCGATGCAAGGTCCATAACGGTTCAAGAAACTACTGATAACACTTACCAGTAAATATCAGCAACTCTGGCCAGGGATTTCCTGTTGTAGCTGTTGCGCCACGGCAGCGCCCCGGCCTCGTACTCGAGGCCAAAATGCGGAATCAAAATTTTTTCCTTACTCGGAAACCGGCGCTACCGCGGACAATGAAAACCCGGATCGTTTACCATTAACCTAATGCTAGCAATCAAGAGATAGGGTGAGAAGTATACCGAGTGATCCGAGTCCTCCGGTCTTCTCGTCATCGTCCCGATCTCCCGCGGAAAGTGTAGTGTCCATATCGTTGCCTCCTCGCCGGAAAGGGCACCACAATGCCTGCGTCTTTTACGGGCTCCCGCCTCAATACCGAGGCAACTCGAGCATGAAGCCGGCAACTCGACATGCTCAAGATATACTGTAGAATGTGTAGTGTAGTGTCTCACTTGGGGTTTGTTGCCATTTGAAGATGATGGAGGAAATGAGATAAGAAAAATGGTGCTTGCATTTTTCTAGCATGAATGAGATCAAGAAATCAAACTCTCAAGAAGAAGATCTCTTCTTCTTCTTCTCTCTTTCTTTTTCTTCTTCTCTCTTTTCTAATGAAAAACTTATCATTCAAATGAGAATGGTGGAGGAGGTAATATGAAGCATGAAGGGAGGTGAGTGTAGGAGAAAGCAAGTGGTAACCATATCAAAAGCCATCATAACAAACTCACATCAACTCTAATCAAAGATCAAATCCTTTCTCATCACTTCTAATCTTCATAAAGCATGACAAGATGATAGAAAAGAATGGAATAAAAAGATGCTATCATAATTAATCATCTTACAAATAAAACCTCCACCAAATGTAATTTGCAAAACTGCAAATTACCCCCTCCATCAGAAAAGTCCGGCCGGGAAAGAACAAAGAAAAACCGGCCGGAACGGAATGCAAACTGGCAACTCCAGAAAACTGGTCCCGTAATAAATTACAGGAAAACCCCGATACTGTGCATACACACCCGCATCTGTATTCCGACCGGATACAAATGCAATGAGACAAAATCTACACTGTACTAAACTAGGACCGGCTTAAGCCAAAGCCGGCTAGTAAAATCCGTTCGATCCTGATCCGTGCAATACCGCATGTGTCAGATCAAACCCTGCCATATAACTATACGGCCACTAGTACAAAACTGTCCGATCCTGATCCGTGCAATACCGCACGTATCTGATCGGACCCTGCCATATCTCCATACGGCCTCTACAGCGTTTCGCCCGAAAGCTGAGTAACTGTAAGTGTGGTGGACTCTAAAGACTCGTCAATACAATGGCTGTGGATTTAACCACTAGCACGTCAGAGGTATAAGCCAATACGTAACGGGCCACCAGCTATTGACCAAAAGGGACGTCGATGAGCGAACTCATCCTGACACCCTACTGAGCCTGTCAGTGACAATATCCGTACAGTCCGGTCCGTTCGTCTACGAGGATCGCATGTCGGGCCTAGGGGGTTGGTAAAAGTCAGACCCCCAAAGGCGGTACAAGTCGTGTCGGAGTGTAGCCCAGAACGCCCTGAGATACTACTGGAATACCTACCAGTAAATCTCCTGCCTCGGCCGAGGGCTTTGCGTAATGGCTCTCCTAGACACAGCGCGACCTCACCCCCAATACCGGGAGAGACGAACCCCTGCAGATCCGCTCACTGCCTCCATGTGGCTCGGGACTGTACCCAACTAAAACCTGTTTGCACGACTCCTTTGAGCCGTGGTAGGGTAGTAATCAAAGCATAGTGGGAACTCACATGAGACAAATGACGATCTCAGGTCGATGAACTAACCTGTACACATGTCACCAGGGAACTGCTATCTGACATCTGGTATAAGACCAACTAGCAGGTTCCCGGCGAGTCCTGTCCAGTGTACTCATAACCCAATGAGCACCTGTATACATCTTAGGTGAACCAACTGACACCAGTGGCTTGTGAGACCGGCCACCACCCCTCGTCGGGGTCTCGACTGTATACACTAGTCTACTAATGGAGTGTCGATGCCCTGTCTCGAAACTCCTACGACTAGGGACCTTTTAAGGATGTTCTTATAGACTACCAGCTCCCACGTATATGATCGCCATCACACTGCTGGTAGTCAAGCAAGAATCCTAGGGGCTCTATCAACGTGTAATAGCGACATGTCAGGTCACCTAAAACAGTACACGATGATAAAGGTAAACCAGATAGCATACTATCATCTCGAGTAAGACTGTCCTACCGGGATAGGTCCTCCCTCAATCATTGCAATCACGTGCCTGTGATCTAATAATTGACTCTGAGGGCACTATCACCAACAATCTCCCACTTGCACTCAAGGCTAATTATTGCGATGCCGCATACTCACAGCCCGTGTGATACCGAACACCCAACTCCTCTACTAGTCAGTCTCACAAAGCTCGTTTGCGAAACTATTGCGTTCGAGGAATAGCCTCAGTGAGTGGATCCGCTGTGATGTTTCTTTCTATGTCTCTCTTTATCTCAAGTTCGCGGAGAAAGCCATCTCCCGAAATGAGCAATACCTGTCTTAGAATATGTCTGGATATCTGATGGGACCTAGCTCATAAATGAACTCCAAATCCAAACTTCTTAGACTGTATCGATAACTGAACTTAATCAGTACCCAGCGCCATGCCTCCCTCAGTATTGCCTTGGACTACCTGTCCAAAATACTGCCCCTCGTCAGAAGGAGAAACTATAACTCTGACAGCCACTCTGCCATCCATGTCACCTTGGAAGCCTGGAATGATAACTGTCTCCTAAAAGAGGCTGCTGCTATCATATCCCTAGAACATCAACTTATGTTCTAAAACTGCTTCCGACTGTTTCTCCAGGATTGGATCAATATAAACTTATTGCATCTACTGCAAGAACAACATCTGGTGTGGTACTTGACATTTCATGATTGACTCAATTGCCTAAGCAAGTGATCTGCCAATCATGCACATCCTCTCCCCTTTAGTCTGTAAGACACCTGTAGAGAGGGTGACTCCATTACCTGCAGGTATACTACCGTGCCTGGAGTCGTCCATTCCAAATACTCATAGAATGCTGTCAAGGTACCCAGATTGGGAAACTACCCAAATCTAGATCTAAAACCATAGATCTAGTAACCAGTATGTCTGATATAATGTCCAAGTCCTTTGTGGAGAAACCACTGTGTGACGACCAAAGTATAACCGATCGTAGTATAGGAATATCACTTCCTACTACCTTCTCAACTGATCCATCCCCTATTCTGATGACGTCAAACCTATGACTGTTACATCAGAAATGGATGATCTATCTCCGCTACATCTGCTTTAGTCTATAAATAGACATAAGCCTGATGTCCACCAATGCTTCCGCTGCTCCCACTGACTACGACAACCTTCTGGCAGAGTCATACAGACGTGCACTTCTAAAACTAGTTTAGAACGACGCTATACTCATCCTCCTGCCGGGTCTCGCAGCCTGGAACAACAGCAATGGTAAGTGTGGGTAAACAAGAACTTCCCTGTCACCGTCCTTGAGGCTACCGGAGTACCTCTCGGGTGCCTGAAGTTACCCACCGTATCTGCGGAGTGGCCAATGGAATGTCAAATCAGATTGAATCTTTAGGTTCCTTATCAAATCTTCAGTAATCGTTTGCGGTTCTGGAATCACTTCCAGTTCTACCATACTCCCACTGCTGTTTTCTGAAAAAAAATCCATTTTTAATAAAACTGTGGCGAGTCTAGAACAATATTTCTACTGTTCATCCAGATGGTAGAAAGTCAACCCTCGTCATAGCCTGGGTCAACCCACAAAACAGCCATTATAGAAACGTGCCCTGAGTTGTCCAGTGTCTGGTTTTAAGCATAAGCCGGACAACTCCCCGTACCTTAACAACGTTAAGATATGAACTGTTCTATATCCATTATAGAAACAGAGGCACTGATTTAATTGAACCAGATTCAAATCATGCAGCTATCTCCAGTGCATGTCAACTAAATGGAAGGAGGTCGATCAGCGTTACTCAACTTAGGAATGCTTCCAATTATGAGTGACCTGAAAGAGAAGCAAGTTCTCATTACTATCAACTGAATACCATACACAAGTATCTACATCTTCGATCACTTCGAAGAATCCCGATACTTGCTACACCTGGTTCTCTACTCTATTCAAATACCTATAACTCCTCAAACCTTAGACCCTGTGTTTCCACGAAACACCTGTCTAAAAACTAGAGAAGTCATAAGTAAACCGAATATAGTACGAGGACCTACCCCTCTGTCCTGATGGACCCTGGACAACATACAATACTCTGTATAAGTCCGCTGAGTCTAACAACTCTTTTACTGTGCGTCGCAGGTTGAAAACTGTACATATGGTTAAGAAGAATTACACCGTTGTTTAATGCTCCTTACCTAACCATCCACTGATATAGGTAAATGTCATCGACATAATATCAAAAGGTATATCTCACTCTATGAAAATAGACGTACAGATATATCAATTTGAAATTGGTGCATAACCGCGGATATTCAAAACCAAAAAATTGCCGTCCGGCAAACAACCCAGGTGACTTCCTCAAATATCACCGATTACAATGAATCCCGATATAGTGAGGATGATCACCCAATTCCCAATAACTTACTCCCACTCATCATCTGTAAAACCATACAGATGTGAGAATCATATCTGGTAAATACATACCCTGGAGCAAGTGTCTAACTGGGAAATCAGTTTTCCATTAACAGTACACAGTGAAACTGAAACATTGAAATGTTTCGGTGGGGTATCCTGGTATTCCTAGTAATGCCTCTACCATTATCCAGATTCACAACTATAACCGTATAATTCTTTGCCACCTGTCCAAATCCCTTTATATGTCTTTAGTCAATACCGTCTGTACACCCCTTTAGGCCAAATGGTTTTCTTCCTTCCCTACCGTTCGGCACCAGCCTATGGTTTGGAAGAAGACTATCCAAAAAGCATAAAGGGTGGGTGTACTGTCCTAATCCTAGGAGCACTCGCAACGCGAGAGAAGGTGAAGATAAAAGACACCTGAATGTACTTTATTCCTATTTCTCCTGAACTAGGATCCATCCCCGAACTGGAACAAGTTCCTTTCGAGTTCGTATATAACCATACGATGGAGTATCCAATAAACTGTGGATCTTCGTAGTGATACGGAGTGTCCTGAAGAAATACAAAGGTGATTTATGATTGGCGAAGAAATACTTGGTTTGGTCGTGAATATCAGTCGCAATTTACTTTGCCCTCCTACTAATCCCTTGCTTTGTCTTAACTTAATACCTTCTGTACACCGTTTTAGGCTAACTGGTTTTCTTCATTCCCTACCGGTCGGCACCAGCCTATGGTTTGGAAGAAGACTATCCAATTTGCGTAATAGGTGTACTATCTCCTAAACCAAGGAGTACTCGCAACCTGAGAGAAGGTAAAAGGAAAAGACAACTGAATAATCCTATCCTTTTTCTCCAGAACCAGAAACCATCCTCGAAGTCCTTCGAGTTCGTATCTAACCATACGATGGTTTTGTCCAATGGAAGTGGACGTTCGTAGTAATACGGGGTGTCCTGGAGAAAAGGGTAAAAGTAGGAGTGGCAATGAGGTCTGCAACTCTGACAATCCAAAAGCCAGTGTTAAGAAGGTTCGGTCAACTTGGTCACTGAGTCAAAGTCCAGGGTCGGGTCAATGGTCGCTGCCAAAGAGAGAGAGAGAAAAAAAAAAAAAAAAAAAACACTCAGCGTGCACTCTAACCTAGATCAGAATGGTTATCACTTTATCTAATCTGGAAACCTCCCACTGTACCTCAAATTCTCCTCCAAACCTGAAAGAAGAATTAGTCGGGATCACCCGAGGAGTAAACCAACTCATCAGTGGAAATCGGGATCCGACTATCATCGCATGATAACTTGACGGAATCCACTCAAGTCACCACACTCCAGAAGGTATGCGCATGCCTGGCAAGTTTCAGTTCTTTTGAAACTCCCGATGTGATTTTTACCCCAAGCGGTTTATGACCTTGACTAGGTCAACAAACCATAAACCGCCAGTCAAGTTCAACCCGTCATTATTCTGGATTGCATTAAACCCACCCGCACGTGCCCTTGACTAGGTCAACAAGGCCGCACGACTGTCTCAATCAATCCCACTTATGCAACAAACAAGTACCACTTAGCTACCGAACACTACGTCTTGACTAGGTCAACAAACGCAGCACGAATACCAAATAATACCTGTAGGAAATGACGGAGGGCTACGACTGGTTTTTGGCGAAAAACCTTTAACGTAATGAACTTGATGTCGTTGAAGGAACTGCATAGCCTTTTATAAAAATATAGTGACGAAAACCTTTACTAAAGAGGTCACTCCCGGTGAAGGGATCTCGGCTCTTTCCCCGTAGAATGAGGTGCAGGATATTCCAACTGAATACCACGATGCAAAGCAAAAGTAATCGGCTATAGTGAAGTTAATGCCCTGACGCAAACTTCTGTCCAAGGGGTCACTCCCGGTGAAGGGATCTCGGCCCTTGCCTCGTCGACTGAGGAGCAGGATATTCCAAATGAATACCACGATGCAAAACAAAAGTGAACGTCCTTGCAATAACAGCATTTTGAAAAATTGTTCCAACAACATTAGATTAGGTTTGTTTATCTTGCATTGATCCGAATCAATGCATTCCCATCAATTGATCACACCAAAAAGAACGAAAATATACTGACGTACGTATATGCCATCCGCATTCGCCACTGGGTCCCGTCATCACCCGTTAGGTTAGCTAACTAACGGCAGAGCGGGGACTGGACTAGCGCGGATGAAAAACATATACAACATCTACTAATATATATACCAATATATAGTATTTCGCTCAAGGCGTGAATAAAATGCAACATCACAGAAATGTACAGCATCACAGAACAATACAGATATCTGGAAGCCCCGGGTTTCACAGAGCCGCTGCTGAAACCCGACGTTCCCCTGGTCGTGTGGATAGCCTGTGCAATGAAAACCTAGACCCCTACGGGCGCGGCAAGTCACCCGCCAAAACCTGAAGCGAGGCAGCCCCCTTCAGCACCGTGAATGGACCACCCAGCACTTCACGGAATCCGGTAACCTGGGCACCCCTCCTGGGTCAACCTGTACCCCCTACGAGTGCAGCGAATAGCCTGCCAATTCCAGACTGAAGCCCCCTCCGTCTCAATGCCCTGAGATGCGGGCCCGTTGCCCTCTAGAACCCGGCTATCCGTGCACCCCTCCGCGGGGTAACCTAGTACAGAAAGTAAAATATACATACAACGGGTACATCGACCGCAACCAGGTCGTGTCCCAAAAGAATAATACAAACAGGCAGTGACGGCAGTCCACATGTCGGACGCTCGCCCCGCAATATCAAATGTACATAATACAACAAAACTGTACTAGCATTGCATCCAGGCTATCCCCACCGACCGATCCGCAACAACACAGCATAAACATAGAACATCAACGTGAAAGTCACGTTCTCAAATCCGTCTAACCGGGCTATAGCAGTTAGACCGGATTTACCTATCGAGTGACATTCACGGTCGCAGATATAATGTAAATACTGTGAAATAATGTGTTTAAAATTTTCCGATTGACCAAAAATTAACAAGTGGGCCCCCAATCAAAAATGTAGCACTCACAAAAAACCTGGGCCCAATTTTAATATTCCAAAACCCCTAATTACAGCCCATAAGCTCACTGCAAAAAAATAATCACACGAACCCACACTACTGCGGCGGAAGAGCGGCCAAAATAGGGTTATGGCCGCGCTTCCGCGGTCGTACGGAGGAGTTGTGTCACCAAATTTTTTCAGTATTCTTAGAACTCCCTGCACATCATACTGAGACCACCTGAAAAATTTTTAGACTCCAAAAAATTTCGACAGAAACTGATGTGAAGGAAAAATACGGTTTTTGGAATTTCGGTCGATCGGATAAGCAAAACACATCAAACGAAGCTAGGTAAGGTTAATGGCGTGGCTCTGATACCATGTTGCGCCACGGCAGCGCCCCGGCCTCGTACTCGAGGACAAAATGCGGAATCAAAATTTTTTCCTTACTCGGAAACCGGCGCTACCGCGGACAATGAAAACCCGGATCGTTTACCATTAACCTAATGCTAGCAATCAAGAGATAGGGTGAGAAGTATACCGAGTGATCCGAGTCCTCCGGTCTTCTCGTCATCGTCCCGATCTCCCGCGGAAAGTGTAGTCTCCATATCGTTGCCTCCTCGCCGGAAAGGGCACCACAATGCCTGCGTCTTTTACGGGCTCCCGCCTCAATACCGAGGCAACTCGAGCATGAAGCCGGCAACTCGACATGCTCAAGATATACTGTAGAATGTGTAGTGTAGTGTCTCACTTGGGGTTTGTTGCCATTTGAAGATGATGGAGGAAATGAGATAAGAAAAATGGTGCTTGCATTTTTCTAGCATGAATGAGATCAAGAAATCAAACTCTCAAGAAGAAGATCTCTTCTTCTTCTTCTCTCTTTCTTTTTCTTCTTCTCTCTTTTCTAATGAAAAACTTATCATTCAAATGAGAATGGTGGAGGAGGTAATATGAAGCATGAAGGGAGGTGAGTGTAGGAGAAAGCAAGTGGTAACCATATCAAAAGCCATCATAACAAACTCACATCAACTCTAATCAAAGATCAAATCCTTTCTCATCACTTCTAATCTTCATAAAGCATGACAAGATGATAGAAAAGAATGGAATAAAAAGATGCTATCATAATTAATCTTCTTACAAATAAAACCTCCACCAAATGTAATTTGCAAAACTGCAAATTACCCCCTCCATCAGAAAAGTCCGGCCGGGAAAGAACAAAGAAAAACCGGCCGGAACGGAATGCAAACTGGCAACTCCAGAAAACTGGTCCCGTAATAAATTACAGGAAAACCCCGATACTGTGCATACACACCCGCATCTGTATTCCGACCGGATACAAATGCAATGAGACAAAATCTACACTGTACTAAACTAGGACCGGCTTAAGCCAAAGCCGGCTAGTAAAATCCGTTCGATCCTGATCCGTGCAATACCGCATGTGTCAGATCAAACCCTGCCATATAACTATACGGCCACTAGTACAAAACTGTCCGATCCTGATCCGTGCAATACCGCACGTATCTGATCGGACCCTGCCATATCTCCATACGGCCTCTACAGCGTTTCGCCCGAAAGCTGAGTAACTGTAAGTGTGGTGGACTCTAAAGACTCGTCAATACAATGGCTGTGGATTTAACCACTAGCACGTCAGAGGTATAAGCCAATACGTAACGGGCCACCAGCTATTGACCAAAAGGGACGTCGATGAGCGAACTCATCCTGACACCCTACTGAGCCTGTCAGTGACAATATCCGTACAGTCCGGTCCGTTCGTCTACGAGGATCGCATGTCGGGCCTAGGGGGTTGGTAAAAGTCAGACCCCCAAAGGCGGTACAAGTCGTGTCGGAGTGTAGCCCAGAACGCCCTGAGATACTACTGGAATACCTACCAGTAAATCTCCTGCCTCGGCCGAGGGCTTTGCGTAATGGCTCTCCTAGACACAGCGCGACCTCACCCCCAATACCGGGAGAGACGAACCCCTGCAGATACGCTCACTGCCTCCATGTGGCTCGGGACTGTACCCAACTAAAACCTGTTTGCACGACTCCTTTGAGCCGTGGTAGGGTAGTAATCAAAGCATAGTGGGAACTCACACGAGACAAATGACGATCTCAGGTCGATGAACTAACCTGTACACATGTCACCAGGGAACTGCTATCTGACATCTGGTATAAGACCAACTAGCAGGTTCCCGGCGAGTCCTGTCCAGTGTACTCATAACCCAATGAGCACCTGTATACATCTTAGGTGAACCAACTGACACCAGTGGCTTGTGAGACCGGCCACCGCCCCTCGTCGGGGTCTCGACTGTATACACTAGTCTACTAATGGAGTGTCGATGCCCTGTTTCGAAACTCCTACGACTAGGGACCTTTTAAGGATGTTCTTATAGACTACCAGCTCCCACGTATATGATCGCCATCACACTGCTGGTAGTCAAGCAAGAATCCTAGGGGCTCTATCAACGTGTAATAGCGACATGTCAGGTCACCTAAAACAGTACACGATGATAAAGGTAAACCAGATAGCATACTATCATCTCGAGTAAGACTGTCCTACCGGGATAGGTCCTCCCTCAATCATTGCAATCACGTGCCTGTGATCTAATAATTGACTCTGAGGGCACTATCACCAACAGTAGCCAATCAAGTATAGCGCAACATCAACCCCCAATACTGGGAGAGACGAATCCCTTCCTATCGCTCATTGCCTCCATGTGACTTGGGACTGTACCAAAAATCACCGTTTTGCATGATCTCTTGAACGTGGTATGGTGGAAATCAAAGCACAGTGGGAATCACACAAGACTCTATGACGATCTCGGGTCGACAGACTAATCTTTACCAGTGTCACCAGAGAACTGCTATCTGGCAATAGGTATAATACCATCTAGGAGTTCTCGGTGAGTCCGTTCAGTGTACCCAGTCTCCACCGAGCACCCGTATACCTTCTCTGATGCCAAACACCAATGGATGTAGGATCATCCATCGCCCATCATATGGATCAAGAAGCGCATACACTGGTCTACTCTGGAGTATCGACGCCCTGTCTCGATACTCCCACGACTAGGAACATTTGAAGGATGTACTTACCGACTACCTTATCCCCACTAGTATGATCTGCAACGTAATCCTGGTAGTCAAGTACTCATCCTAAGGGCTTTATCAACATATAATAGAGAGACAATAACTGTACATGTTAAGATAAAGTGCAACCATATAGCATACTATCATGTCGAGCAAGAAAGTCCTCCCTATATGTCACGACCCGAAATTACGGAACGTGACCGACACTTAGATTACGAAGCGTCTAGAGACGCAACGTAACCTAAGTAAGCCGAAGCCCAGAAATCTAAATCATAAAAATAAGAAGAAGTAAAGGAAAACACGTAGAAAACAAGTTTAAAAACAATATCCAATTTTCTCAAAAATTTCGGCAAAGTCTCCTTTGTAAAAACTGGCCCCAAACGGGTATAAACAAGAATAATATATATACAAACAACAAAAAGCATCCCCAAACAGGAGCTAGCTCTACGCCAAAAGGCGGAAACAACCACACCAATGCACAATATTATACAACGCCGAAGGGCGAGGCTCAAAACTCAAAAGAAAACAAAACCACCAGATATCGTAATAATACAAGCGCGACTCTAAGGTCGAAATAAATAAATGGTCCAGTAAACTATCAAGTAATACAAGTTTGGTTGATGGAGCTTACTAGATACAAATGAAATAATAAAAGTACAACGGCGGTTCAGATACAAGTGAACCAACCTACCGTGCAAATCACCCTGAATGAAAAGATGTGCCAGCAAGCTGCCAGGGAAACCTGTACATCGAACCTGTAATAAAATTTGGCACAACGGGGGTGAGTTGCTAACTCGTGAGTAGAAGATATCTGCGAAAAGAAATCGAATGCACGACGCTGTCCTAGGTCATAATAATATAATAATATACTACTAGTCATCAAGTAAAGGCAGAATAATAAGCTACGTGTAAGTGCAAATGCTCCGTGCTCGTGTCAGTGCCTCATATAGTGCTATGTCATGTGAATGAGTATGCATGCACCATGAATATGAAATAACCAATCCTGAAATCTAGATATATCTGTATAAGAAATCTTTAACTTTTATCATGGTAAAATGTGTATAGAAATCTGAAATATCAACGATGAAATCCATGGAAATCCGTGTCAAGTATCGACACAAAACATGTAAATCTCAAGTCTCAATACCTCATAATCTCAATGTCTCATAGTCTCAATATCTCGGGCTCCGTCAGTCCGGATCGGCCCATATCATCAAATCTCACGACAACGGTCGGTATCCTCCGGATATCCGCCGCGCCAGACATCACCGGTAGGTAGTCCTCCCCTGCCAGGCTCATCGTCTACAACTCGATCTTCTTGCCCCGGGGTACCATACCGGGCCCACCATGTACCCGAGACGGTTCATCCACTCCTCGAATCGGGTCTCGAAATCCAACAGAAAACATGAAATCTCATGGTGGACGACACATGCATCACGAGAAAACCGCATCTTATGTTTTAAAAAGAGAGGAGGACAGAGAGAGAAGTTTTTATATATATTCTTGCGGTTTTCCCCAAAAATCCAGAAATCTCATAGAAAACCAAAATCCTAAAATCATGAGTAAGTATATGATAAGTGTCGGCATATGCCCCATAATACTGCATGATAACATGAAAATGCGAATGCATGAAATGTCTAAGTAATAAATACCATGTCTATACTAACACCAGAGAGTAATCACAATATTATATCGATCTAGCTGTTACCTGATTGTATCAATAAAAGATAATATGATCTAAAGTGTACGTGACATAGAAATTACCGATGATGATGTGTGTGAGCCGGCAAATAAGTGTGCGTGGAATATGCGCATCATCGGTAATGGTGCTGGTGTCCTAACAGGCAAACTTTTATTCTGATTATAGAAACATATGAATGAACATGCACCATTATGATTACGGTATGAATGTAAAGACGGATGTGTAATAACCACTCATCTGTGATATACAAGTATAACTATAACTATATAACTCGAGCCTAAACTAGTGTCCATCTAACATCCTAAGGAACTAAACCTAAGAAACTAGTCAATAAGAAATAAGAGTCCACCTAAGGTCTGAATCCATATCTCTAATAGTCGGTGATCCAGCCTCAATAGAGTCACGTACGTAGTACGGCTTCCTCGAATCAAGAGTGCGGATCAATCATCATATCTATGCCTCATACGGTAAAATCCATCGTACGGCATCCCAATATCGGAGTACGGGTCAAGTATCACCTACGTGTCTCATCATTCTTATAATATCATCATCAACACATGTCAAGATCAAGGTGCTATACTGTAATCGCATACATCAATCATATATCATTGTCAGCATAAATATACATCGTTAATTTATCCTCAGAAATATCATGTCATATGTATCATATTGTGATTAAGTCACACTTAGATCATATCGTAATCAAGTCACACATATATGATATCGTAATCAAGTCACACATATACGATATCGAAATCAAGTCACACCTATATGATGTCGTAATCAAGTCACACCTATATGATATCATATCAGAATTTCAGGCACAGGTTACGGTCCGGGTTCTATTTTAGAATCCCATATACTTCAATATCATCACCACCCTTTATTATTTATGTATACCTATTCATTATCTCATTTCCTAATGATCCGCTAACATCATAACACGACCGTAAAGCCAAGAATCACGGCATCAAGCCCAGTTATATTGTTTTATCCCGGTGTATCATATCACATCCTTGCATCGCATATACGTATTGTGTATATATATATATACCTACACCTAGTCCTATATATATACACATACACATATACACCACGTCGAGTCTCAGTATGTGCGTGTGTGTATCTACCTGAAACCTACGAATCTCCTCCAAGATATTCATCCTCGGGTAAGGTCTTTCTAAATCAGTCTAGTCCAACCTAAGGTCACTACTAGGGTCCTACTCACCGAAATTCTAAGGTCACGTCTGGCTTCCTAATAACAATAAGTACTATCTCTATTCTATGTTTGCGGGGGTGCTAAACGCCATCCACCCAAATTCCCCCCGTAGATATACATCTACTCACCTGGTCCTTGTCTGCCGAAGACGGTGTCACCATCCTCTTCTTCATCGCCCGCAGTGCACGTGAAGGGTACCTATACGCAAACACATATAATATCATAAACTGAATCACGGACAACATCAAAACGACGGACGAAACGCGCATAGGTTAAAAGCTATATCCCACTCATGCAAAAGAACCAAATATCGCTCGATATCGGCGTACAAACGCCGATGATCGAGATAAGCATCAACAAACAACTCATAGTTATAAAACTCATTACTTATAATATAAAACATGATTTAATTCATCGAAACCCTAAAAATCGATCAAATCGTCCGATTCCGTAAAACCTGAAAACACCAATTTACCGTTTTACTTCAAAACTTGATATTTAAAAGAAACTAATAGTCATAGTATTCATTAATTAGCATAACTAGACTATGTAAACCATCACTATATTTTTAACACCCTAATTTATATTAGTTTGAAAATTCTAGTTTGCAAACTTGCCCGATTTCGATACTTTTAAGGAAAATTTTACAATATCACGTCTAAACTGGATTTTTCATGAATTAATGCATTAAACTACAATTCATGATGATAATAATATAATGAAATCATAATTTAGATTTTAAACCTCATTTATTTAAGAATTTCCAAAATCTAGTTAGCAAAATTAGTATTTTTATTAGTATTTTTCAATTATCAATAGAAACTAGTAGCCAATTTAAGTTTTTCATTCCACTAAAAAGTTAATATTCTCATTAAAACCACAATCTAGTGTTACAAACATTAATTGGAATTTTATCTCACCAATATATACAATATATAGAAATCTAGTTTGCAAAATGGATTAATTTAAACAATTTTGGATAAACAATTTACAATATATAATCCATACAAGATTTTCCACTTATAAAAATGTTAAACTAGTTATTATAACCCTACTTAATTAATAAAAACCATAACTTAATTTTATAAACCCTAACTTGAATTTTAAAACTTATAGATAGAAATTATTTATTAAATCTAATTATGCTTAAATGAAACATCTAATAACAATAAATCAAAAGAAGAAGATTTATACCTCCACAACATGAAATCCAAACATGAAAATAAGCCTCCAAAATGAATGCTTTCCATCTCCAAAATTCATGTAAAGATGAGCAAAGAATAGAGGGTAGGAATTAATTAGGATTTTGTGGGTTTTTTATTGAATTTTTGATGAATTTTGATGATTTTTAATACAAAAATGATGGGGGGGAATTTTGGGGCTGCCCATGGTGGTGAGGCCGGCCATGAGGTGAGGAAAACAGAGGAGAGTAAGAAAAGGTGAAGAAAAGTGTAGAAAGTTTCACAAAAATATCACACAATTAAGTCTTTTCATGAATTTATTTAAAAATTCTTTATTATCTTCACTCCATTTGGCCTAGAATGGTCTAGAACCATTCTAAAATTTTGAAAATAAATTTTGCATGAAACACACTTGATTCTAATATTTAATGGTTCACTTTTGCTAATTAAACCCATTCAAATTTTTAATTTACACTAATTTAGTGTAAAACTAAAGCTTATGTTAATATTTAAAATAATTAATTTAAGAAAAATATTTAATTAAACTAAAAATTTATAAGTGGATAAATAAACACCATTTACTAGTAATAACATAATTAAAATAGGTATTTTTAAATTTATAGTGAAAAATAATTACGGTTTAGTTTTATGAAAACTACGTTTTACTTTACCGAAAATTATAAAATTCACTTAAACGATTTTATTTATTTAATTAATTATTTAATTATTTTTAAAATGTTACAATCTTCCCCCCTTTAAGAAATTAGGTCCCCGAATTTAAATTAAAACTCCCCCCAATTACTAAAACATTCAGCCAAAACACTCAAGTCGTCGGGGCTCCGAAATCATCAATACATAACTAAAATCAACTCCGTCAAATATAACACAATCATCGGAGTTATGGCGAAAATAAAATACAAAAACCCAACACGAAAACCAACATAATATACATCAAAATTACAACTTATATATTGTGCGCATCATAGTAAAATCGTCCAAACATCTGGATAAAGAAGTATGCAAGAACCCCTTTTGAAAATCGCCGTGTGATGAACGTGCCACGGCATAAGTAGCGGACGTTTATTTTTAAAAAAATAGCTATATATATATATATATATATATATATATATATCTTTTATTTAACATACACGTCCCGCCTGGTTACCAAATCAATAGTAATGATTATAAAAGCATACTGCTTAAACTGAATTCAATCCCAATCACATCATAAAAATATCATGTGCGTCCGGTGCGCACTGAAATCGAAACCAAATACAGATACCACGAATACACACAAAAACGAACTAAGTGCAACAGGTGTGCACCAAAAACATCTGTCAAGTGCAACGGGCGTGCACGACTCAATATCAGGTGCATCTAATCTGCACAAAACCCCGATTTAGTGCATCTGGTGTGCACAAAATCGCATCAAGTGCGCCAAGTGTGCGCAAGAATCTCAATCAGGTGCACATGGTGCACGAAAACATACACCGAATATCAAAATTGAAATCACAATATGAAAATGCATGAAAACTAGGTCGAAGCATATGTCAAAATCATATGTAACCATATGCACGAAATCAAATCAAAATCTCAAAATGTATAAAAACCAAATCAAGTGCACTGGGTACGTACTAAACAACATCAATACCACTGATATATGAAACACAAATAGAATGTAATGAAGGTGCACATAAGAAATACCAATCGTAGAACAAAGTCCTCAAAATACCAAAATCCAATCAACAAAAATATGAAATTCAAATCACCAAATCACAATCGTAAACACTATCGTCAATGTACGCCTCTTTCCCCCTTTCCTCTGGTGTCGACTGCTTCGAACCCGTCTCTTCATAGGTGTGCTGACTGCGCTACAAACGGAAATACTCATATCTAGAGTCTCGCATTCAGTCGATCCCTTCACCTGATATCCGGACTACATTAAACTTTTCGATCGATCCATCAAAATTCCATAATTCCCCGAGAGCTCAACACTCAAGTACAGTTTAAAAAATATCCGGTACATACCCTAGTATCGATGGTCTAGCCGTAGAAGGGCAAACCCAAGCCTCACTAATGGCACCGTGGAACTGCCGTAAACCCTAAGGTTCAAGGGCGTTCTCGTGGTCATTATGTCGAGTTAGGGTTTCATTCTTCTAGAGGGTCCATCGAAATACCTGCATGTTCTTCCGAATACTTTAAATTTGGGAAAATGGGTTTCTGACAATCGTTCGAATCCTTTAACTTCGTCTGGACGGCATGTGAATACCCTTCTCCCGCACGCTAAACAATGCTTCAATCCTCAAAAATAACTGATACCCTAATGGTTATCGCATTCGAGCCGCGGCTCCTTCTGCCCGTGCGCCCGTGGTAACAGAAACCACCCTCCGATATCGACGAAGATAGATCAAAAGAACGAATGAAATGCGGTGCAAACAAATGTACATCCTAAGGATACTTAAGAAGAGTAGCGTATCGTAAGTATGCCGCGGATCACACCCATGCTACGTCACTCTACCTAAGTCGCCTACTCCATCAACCAAGGGTCACCCTAGACATATACAAGGATAAACCTAGCGCTCTGATACCAACTTTGTCACGACCCGAAAGTACGGAACGTGACCGGCACTTAAATTACGAAGCGTCTAGAGGCGCAACGTAACCTAAGTAAGCCGAAGCCCAGAAATCTAAACCATAAAAAGAAGAAGAAGTAAAGGAAAACACGTAGAAAACAAGTTTAAAAGCAACATCCAATTTTCTCAAAAATTTCGGCAGAGTCACCTTTATAAAAACTGTCCCCAAACGGGTACAAACAAGAATAATATATATACGAACAATAAAAAGCATCCCCAAACAAGAGCTAGCTCTACGCCAAAAGGCGGAAACAACCACACCAATGCACAATATTATACAACGCCGAAGGGCGAGGCTCAAAACTCAAAAGAAAACAAAACCACCAGATATCGTAATAATACAAGCGCGACTCTAAGGTCGAAATAAATAATTAGTCCAGTAAACTATCAAGTAATACAAGTTTGGTTGATGGAGCTTACTAGATACAAATGAAATAATAAAAGTACAACGGCGGTTCAGATACAAGTGAACCAACCTACCGTGCAAATCACCCTGAATGAAAAGATATGCCAGCAAGCTGCCAGGGAAACCTGTACATCGAACCTGTAATAAAATTTGGCACAACGGGGGTGAGTTGCCAACTCATGAGTAGAAGATATCTGCGAAAAGAAATCGAATGCACGACGCTCTCCTAGGTCATAATAATATACTAATATACTACTAGTCATCAAGTAAAGGCAGAATAATAAGCTACGTGTAAGTGCAAATGCTCCGTGCTCGTGTCAGTGCCTCATATAGCGCTATGTCATGTGAATGAGTATGCATGCACCATGAATGTGAAATAACCAATCCTGAAATCTAGATATATCTGTATAAGAAATCTTTAACTTTTATCATGGTAAAATGTGTATAGAAATCTGAAATATCAACGATGAAATCCATGGAAATCCGTGTCAAGCATCGACACAAAACATGTAAATCTCAAGTCTCAATACCTCATAATCTCAATGTCTCATAGTCTCAATATCTTAGGCTCCGTCAGTCCGGATCGGCCCATATCATCAAATCTCACGACAACGGTCGGTATCCTCTGGATATCCGCCGCGCCAGACATCACCGGTAGGTAGTCCTCCCCTGCCAGGCTCATCGTCTACAACTCTATCTTCTTACCCCGGGGTACCATACCGGGCCCACCATGTACCCGAGACGGTTCATCCACTCCTCGAATCGGGTCTCGAAATCCAACAGAAAACATGAAATCTCATGGTGGACGACACATGCATCACGAGAAAACCGCATCTTATGTTTTAAAAAGAGAGGAGGACAGAGAGAGAAGTTTTTATATATATTCTTGCGGTTTTCCCCAAAAATCCAGAAATCTCATAGAAATCCAAAATCCCAAAATCATGAGTAAGTATATGATAAGTGTCGGCATATGCCCCATAATACTGCATGATAACATGAAAATGCGAATGCATGAAATGTCTAAGTAATAAATACCATGTCTATACTAACACCAGAGAGCAATCACAATATTATATCGATCTAGCTGTTAGCTGATTGTATCAATAAAAGATAATATGATCTAAAGTGTACGTGACATAGCAATTACCGATGATGATGTGTGTGAGCCGGCAAATAAGTGTTCGTGGAATATGCGCATCATCGGTAATGGTGCCGGTGTCCTAACAGGCAAACTTTTATTCTGATTATAGAAACATATGAATGAACATGCAACATTATGATTACAGTATGAATGTAAAGAGGGATGTGTAATAACCACTCATCTGTGATATACAAGTATAACTACAACTATATGACTCGAGCCTAAACTAGTGTCCATCTAACCTCCTAAGGAACTAAACCGAAGAAACAAGTCAATAAGAAATAAGAGTCCACCTAAGGTCTGAATCCATATCTCTAATAGTCGGCGATCCAGCCTCAATAGAGTCACGTACGTAGTACGGCTTCCTCGAATAAAGAGTGCGGATCAGTAGGGTTCCCTGGAACGCTAATGAAGTCTCACAAGGCATCAACCATACCAATTTCAAATTTTATGAGTGCCGAGAAACCCTAATACGGATCGTCGACTAGAATTTTAGGCAAAAAAGGAAACTAGTTAACATCTTAACTAAAAGTGAGAAGCTACAACCTTTGTAGATCCGGTTCTGCACTTCCTTAGCTCCACGTAGGCTTCCTCCCGCTGTCCAAGTTGGATCTCGGACCCTAGCATCGGCTTCATCGGAGAAATGAGCGGAATAGTCGTCGGCTACGATGCCGAAGATGATCTACGTCGATGCTTCACAAGATCAAGCTCCGACTTCACCAAGTTGTGAAACTTGTGAAGAAAACACCCTATACTACTTGGCAAGAGGTAGAGGGTGAAGAAATAGGAGGTGGGTTCACTTTAGAATTGGATTTCTCACTTGTTTACTCAAGATGCCATTAATGGTGGCAAGCTTTTTCTTGAACTCAAGAAGAAGATGAAGATGAAGATGATTATGATAAGTTAATTAAAATGCAAAAGAAATGAATACTTATCATAATAGGAACCATGGTTAGGTGTAGAGAATTGACTAAGGTTAGATGAATGGTTAGGGTTAAGCATGAAGACAAAATGGTCACTTTGGTCAAAGCTTCATTAAGCTTCAACAAGCTTCAAGAATGAAAGCAACCACTTTGTCTTCTTTTGCAATTTCTTTTTAATCCATATTAAAAAGATAAATGAATGAATAAATAAAAACCCTAACCATTTACTTAACCAAGGTTTAATTCTTTACACTTAACCAAATGAGCAAGTATCATCAAACATGATACAAACATGTGCACAAAAGTATATCACATATACAACTTGCACATCAAGTGAGAAAATCCATTTAAAATGAACCAATACTAGTTAATGCAAAGCAATATATCAAATATATAATTATACATTAAATCATTAAATCAACACTTGATTTAATGATCCGGTCATATCGCATATAACCGACTAGTATCCTATGTATCGTCTTATCGAATCAATCCTTGATTCGATATCTAGGTTATATCGCATATAACCAATCGATACATTCATCGCGAGAATGGAATACGGTATCACATAGACGCATTATTCTCAGTCCTGCACACATCTCATATGCGCTCCTATTTCATTTCGCTTGAGCCAGGAAACCTCTGTGTAGGACTCTAAAGACTCGTCAATACGCCGGCAGCAGATGATGATCATATCAAGCACCCACAAGCCGCAAGCGGTCTGCTAAACGTAACGGCCATCCGGGTATTGAGCGATCAGAAGATCGACGAGCTAGCCCGCTCACACTCCTGTGAATCCAACCAGTAACACTTACCGTACAGTCTGGTCTGTTCGTCTGATATGTCGCATATCAAGTCTAGGGGTGGTAAACGTCAGACCCCAGTAACCGATAAGTCGTGCCGATGTGAGGCTCATAACGGGTCAAGAAACTACTGGTAACACTTACCAGCAGATCTCTGATCAGCCCTGGCCAGGGACTTCCCTGTTACGGCCAATCGAGCACAGCGCAACATCAACCCCCAATACCGGGAGAGACGAAACCCCTCCTATCGCTCATTGCCTTCATGTGACTCGGGACTGTACCCAAAGACCACCGTTTTGCACGCCCTCATGGACGTGGTAAGGTGGAGATCAAAGCACAGTGGGAATCACATATGACTCTATGACGATCTCGGGTCTACAGACTAAGCTGTACAAGTGTCACCTGAGAACTGCCATCTGACGTGAGGTATAATACCATCTGGGAGTTCTCGGCGAGTCCGTCCAGTGTACCCAGTCTCCACTGAGCACCCGTATACCATCTCTGATGTCAAACACCAATGGATATGGGATCATCCATCGCCCATCTCATGGGTCGAGAAGCGTATACGCTAGTCTACACTGGTATATCGATGCCCCGTCTCGATACACCCACGACTAGGGACCTTGAAGGATGTACTTATGGACTACCATGTCCCCACTAGTATGATCCGCATCATAGTCCAGGTAGTCAAGTACACATCCTAAGGGCTTTACCAACATGTAACTACAAGACAGTTTAAAGAGACTAGTGTACATGTTAAGATAAAGAGTAACCAGATAGCATACTATCATATCGAGCAAGAAAGTCATCTCTATATATGTTCAAGCATCCAATATAATATACCTCATCTGTACAATACTGGCCTCTAGGGCATACATACAACTAACAGGATCAATCATCATATCTATGCCTCGTACGGTAAAATCCATCGTACGGCATCCCAATATCGGGGTACGGGTCAAGTATCACCTACGTGTCTCATCATTCGTATAATATCATCATCAACACATGTCAAGATCAAGGTGCTATACTGTAATCACATACATCAATCATATATCATTGTCAGCATAAATATACATCGTTAATTTATTTTCAGAAATATCATGTCATATGTATCATATTGTGATTAAGTCACACTTAGATCATATCGTAATCAAGTCACACCTATATGATATCGTAATTAAGTCACACATATATGATATCGAAATCAAGTCACACATATATGATGTCGTAATCAAGTCACACCTATATGATATCATATCAGAATTTCAGGCACAGGTTACGGTCCGGGTTCTATTTTAGAGTCCCATATACTTCAATATCATCACCACCCTTTATTATTTATGTATACCTATTCATTATCTTATTTCCTAATGATCCGCTAACATCATAACACGACCGTAAAGCCAAGAATCACGGCATCAAGCCCAGTTATATTGTTTCATCCCCATGTATCATATCACATCCTTGCACCACATATACGTATTGTGTGTGTGTGTGTATACCTACACCTAGTCCTATATATATACACATACACATATACACCACGTCGAGTCTCAGTGTGTGCGTGTGTCTATCTACCTGAAACCTACGAATCTCCTCCAAGATATTCATCTTCGGGTAAGGTCTTTCTAAATCAATCTAGTCCAACCTAAGGTCACTACTAGGGTCCTACTCACCGAAATTCTAAGGTCACGTCTGGCTTCCTAATGATAATAAGTATTATCCCTATTCTACGTTTGCGGGGGTGCTAAACGCCATCCACCCGACTTCCCCCCGTAGATATACATCTACTCACCTGGTCCTTATCTGCCGAAGACGGTATCGTCATCCTTTTCTTCATCGCCCGCAGTCCACGTGAAGGGTACCTATACGCAAACACATATAATATCGTAAACTGAATCACGGACAACATCAAAACGACGCACGAAACGCGCATAGGTTAAAACCTATGTCCCGCTCATGCAAAA
Source organism: Agapanthus africanus (assembly GCA_030015575.1). Taxonomy (NCBI): domain Eukaryota; kingdom Viridiplantae; phylum Streptophyta; class Magnoliopsida; order Asparagales; family Amaryllidaceae; genus Agapanthus; species Agapanthus africanus. Next base: position 818,669,731 of record CM057338.1, on the reverse strand, counting down.
GAACCAAATATCGCTCGATATCGGCGTACAAACGCCGATTGATCGAGATAAGCATCAACAAACAACTCATAGTTATAAAACTCATTACTTATAATATAAAACATGATTTAATTCATCGAAACCCTAAAAATCGATCAAATCGTCCGATTCCTTAAAACCTGAAAACACCAATTTACCGTTTTACTTCAAAACTTGATGTTTAAAAGAAACTAATGGTCATAGTATTCATTAATTAGCATAACTAGACTATATAAACCATCACTATATTTTTAACACCCTAATTTATATTAGTTTGAAAATTCTAGTTTGCAAACTTGCCCGATTTCGATACTTTCAAGAAAAATTTTACAATATCACATCTAAACTAGATTTTGAATGAATTAAAGCATTAAACTACAATTCATGATGATAATAATATAATGAAATCATAATTTAGATTTTAAACCTCATTTATTTAAGAATTTCCAAAATCTAGTTAGCAAAAATAGCATTTTTATTAGTATTTTTCAATTATTAATAGAAACTAGTAACCAATTTAAGTTTTTCATTCCACTAAAAAGTTAATATCCTCATTAAAACCATAATATAGTGTTAAAAATATTAATTGGAATTTTATCTCACCAATATATACAATATATAGAAATCTAGTTTGCAAAATGGATTAATTTAAACAATTTTGGATAAACAATTTACAATATATCATCCATACAAGATTTTCCACTTATAAAAATGTTAAACTAGTTATTATAACCCTACTTAATTAATAAAAATAATAACTTAATTTTATAAACCCTAACTTGAATTTTAAAACTTGTATATAGAAATTATTTATTAAATCTAATTATGCTTAAATGAAACATCTAATAACAATAAATCAAAAGAAGAAGATTTATACCTCCACAACATGAAATCCAAACATGAAAATAAGCCTCCAAAATGAATGCTTTCCATCTCCAAAATCCATGTAATGTTGAGCAAAGAATAGAGGGTAGGAATTAATTAGGATTTTGTGGGTTTTTTATTGAATTTTTGATGAATTTTGATGATTTTTAATACAAAAATGATGGGGGAAAAATTTTGGGGCTGCCCATGGTGGTGAGGCCGGCCATGAGGTGAGGAAAAGAGAGAAGAGTGAGAAAAGGTGAAGAAAAATGTAGAAGGTTTCACAAAAATATCACACAATTAAGTCTTTTCATGAATTTATTTAAAAATTCTTTATTTTCTTCACTCCATTTGACCTAGAATGGTCTAGAACCATTGCAAAATTTTGAAAATAAATTTTTCATGAAACACACTTGTTTCTAATATATAATGGTTCACTTTTGCTAATTAAACCCATTCAAATTTGTAATTTACACTAATTTAGTGTAAAAATAAAGCTTATGTTAATATTTAAAATAATTAATTTAAGAAAAATATTTAATTAAACTAAAAATTTATAAGTGGCTAAATAAACACCATTTACTAGTAATAACATAATTAAAATAGGTATTTTTTAATTTATAGTGAAAAATAATTACGGTTTAGTTTTATGAAAACTACGTTTTATTTTACCGAAAATTATAAAATTCACTTAAACGATTTTATTTATTTAATTATTTTTAAAATGTTACACTATATATGTCCAAGCATCCACTACAATATACATCGAATGTACAGTAACGGCCTCTAGGGCATACATATAACAAACATAGGCCGTAAGTTCTAACTTATGTGCACTCTACGTAACGTATCGGTTTTCATATTCAATTCTTATTTACGATACGATGTGCTTGAACTGTAGGTACTTTCGCGTGGACTTCCGGACGACAAGAGAGAGCAAGGCGTCATCGACTTCGGCAAGCAAGGATCGAAGGTGGATAGATGTATATCTACGGGGGAAGTCGGGTGGATGGTATATAGCACCCCCGCAACCATAGAATAGAATACTTATATATTATATATATGTGTTAATGCAAGACTTGGATACCTAGCAAATAGGGCTTCTAGGAGACTACAGGTTAGATTAAGCGTACATATAGGATGGTTTTCTCTTAGTTTTAGTTCCTTAGTCGTGAGTCGTCGGTTTTACATTGTCGCGCACACACACACACACACTTGATATGATATGTTATATGGTTTTGAGTTGATATGATCGGATATGATGTCAAGAGATTATGATATACGATTTGAGTTGAGACATCGTATACGATATGATATATATTAAAGGATCGTTGGGTGAATTGCACGTAACCTGCAATAACATGTGACTTGATGATATAATAGAATGTACGTGACCTTAGATCCGTACTCTTGACTATGATATAGTACGGTGGATGATACCGTACGAATTATGATATATATGATATTTGACCCATACCCTCGATTTTGAGGATGTCGTACGACGGATTTTACCGTACGAGATATATTTATATGATGATTGATCCACACTCTTGACTCAAGGATGCCGTACGATGGACCATACCGTACATGATGTTATGAGGCTAGATCACCGACTACTAGATATATTGACTCGAAAAAGGTTATAAATTTCTTATCACTTTCGACACGGTTCTTAGTTTAGTCCTTTAATTGCTTAGGTAGATGTTAGATTAGACTCAAGTCATACGTATTTTCAAACTAACTAATCGCATGCATTTTCAAAGGATAAACTGAGGGACGCTACGGACTTTCAAAAGTATTTCTTTTCTTAAAAACACCGTAGCCCCTACTTTTCTAAAAACGATGATTCGTGCTATTTTAAATACGGTAACCGTTTGAATCGTATGACTTGTATATAGTTATATATTTTATATAATATTGCGTTGACTGTTTACTTTCTACTATGCTCATGTTATTCTCATTGCATTATAGATATATACATGTGTTTTCATTAACTGTTATGATCTCGCCTGCTAGGACACCTGCACCATTACCGATGATGCGTATGTTTCACGTACAGTTGCTTGCCGGCTCACACACATCAGCATCGGTAATTGCCATGTCACGTACAGTTTAGTAACCGTTACTTCATTCATAAACACTAATAAATTGTAGCCAAGTAGTATTATTTAGCATTCATGATATCATTTGCTAGTTTAGACTTTGTATTTCTTACTTAGATGCCGCATGCATTCATATACATACATTCTAGTAATGCACTAATCATTTGGCTTTATGCCGGTATTCATTATCTTATTATATACTCATGCTTATGAGATTTCAGTTTTTCATGAGATTTCTGGATTTGGAAAACCGCATGTGAATTTAAAAACTTATGCTCAATTTAAAAAGAAAAATGCGATTTTTCTTGATATGATGTGTGGCGTCCACCATGAGATTTCTCGGTTCTGAGCATATATGTTTACCTGATTCGAGGAGTGAGGAGACACCGTCTGCGAGTACATGGTGGGTCCGGTGCGGTACCCTGGGGCAAGAAGGCCGTATAGAGAGACGTTGAGCCCGGCAGGGGATAACTACCGACCGGTAATAATTGGCGCGGCGGATATCCGGAGGATACCGACCGTAGTCATGAGATCAGATGATATGGACCGATCTGGACAGACGGAGCCCGAGATCCGAGGATGATGTGTCTCTATTGCACACGGTTTTCATGATGTTTTCGAGTATCGATACTGGGCACTAAGATTTTCTCATGATTTTGTGTGTCGATACTGGACACACTCATTTGATGATGCATTTACACATTATATGCATGACATGTAGTTACTTCGTGACACGGACACGAGTACTTGATATTTAACATATGCTTATATTATTACATTTGCTACCACACGATGTTATCGTGTTATTATTATTATTATTGTGTTGTACTGTATGACCTAGGAGATCGTCATACATTCGGTTGCTTCTCAGTGATGTCTTCTACTCACGAGTTGGCAACTCACCCTCGTTGCGCCACAGTTTTCTTGCAGGTTTGACCGCACAGGTTCCGTAGCGGCTTGCTGGCACGCCGCATTCTTCCGGGTGATTGCTTTGGTGGGTGGGTTTCACTTGCATCGTGACCACCATTTTGTATTTTAATATATTTATTCAGTTTTATCTAATTAAAAGCTCCATCAACCAGACTTTGTATATTTGTAGACTTAGAAAAATGCTATTGTATATTCTTTCGGAATTAAAGTCACGCTCATGTATTCATTATTGTTTTTGGTTTCTTGATGATGCTTTGGTTTTCTTTGCTTTATTTCTGTGTTTTGATCCACGCCTTCGGCGTTGTATATTTATATCATTGCGTGGTTGTTTCTGCCAATTGGCGAAAAGCTAGCTCCCGCTTGGGGATGCCTATTATTATTGCTTGTATTGCTTTCGAGTTAAGATTTACAAAGGAGGTGCTACCCAAATTTCAAACGACAAAAATATTTTTAAGGTAGATTACGAAACATTGTATTTCCTATGATATTACGTATGTTTTAAAGAAAGAACCTGATTTCATTAAACCTTTATTTCAAAAACTTCACATCTACTATTTTTCCCTAAAAAGTTTTAGATTTCTTGGCTTTTGGCTTACTTGAATTAGATGGGCTCCTATAGACTTCACATGATTGAAGTGCCAGTCACGTGCCTTTTCTAGGTCGTGACACTTGTAGTCACTCACTAAACCTCAATTGCCTCTCTACAACTCAAATCACCCACTAACATCATTCTAGAAATTTCCAAGGTCATTAATCTTGCTTAAACGAACTCTAAACATAACTAGGAGATGAAGGAACTAAATAACAAGATGAGTAATGAAAATTATACCTCTTGGAAGCAACTCAAGAAAAACCCTAGATGGTTGGAAAGTCTTCAAAATCCAAACTTGAGCTTGCTATGGGGTGTAGGATGAGGTGGTGGTCATTTTTTGTGAAGGTGGTGTGGAGTTTTGATGAGGATTTAGGATGTTTATGGAAGAGGTAGTGGAGGTGGAGGAAGGAGGAGAAAGAGATGAAGATGGAGGAGTTGAAGAAATAATGAAGTGAAGAAGGATGAAGGAATGGGAGCTATCCCCCCCCTCTCTCTCTCTCTTTCTCGCTCTCACTCTCTCTCTCTCTCTCTCGCCCATGCTCACTTGTCCCCCTCTATATCATCTTTGTCCCCCCTCTCTCTCTTCAATTATATTTTCTTTTCTTTTCTCTTTTCTTTTCTTCTCTCATTTAAAAGAAACCAAAGTCTACAAATACAATTGAACCATGGATGAAAAAAAATGTGTCATAGTGCACTAGCCATGGTTAATTAATAAGATGGATTTGGCTTAATCAGTATTAGTAGTGCACTAATCAAGTTTAGCATAAACATGCATATAAATAATTACATAATTATTTATAAAATATCCAAATCTAATAAATGCCTTTATAATTAATAATACATATAAATCTCCAATTATTTTCCAAATATTGGTATATAATTATACCATTTTAAGAAAACCCTAATTCGTAATCGAATAATTTTCGTGAAATATATTATTTTTTTATTTAAATTCTAAAAATAATATTTTATATTTCTGAAATGTTACACTGAGCCTATCCATGACAATCTCCGTATAGTCTGGTCTTTTCGTCTAAGAATATCGCATATCGGGCCTAGGGGGTGGTAAACGTCAGATCCCTAATAGCGCAATAAGTCGTGTCGGTGTAGAGCCCAATACACCCTGAGAAACTACTCGTGTACCTACCATTAAATCTCACTTGCCCTGGCCAGAGACTTTGTATATTGGCTATCCGAACACAGCGCGATATCAACTCCCAAAACCAAGAGAGACAAATCCTTTCTTTCCATTACTACCTCCAAGTGCTTCAGGACTGCACCCAACTACTACCTGTTTGCACAACTCATTTGAGCCGTGGTAGGGTAGTAATAAAAGTACAGTAAGAACAAACTCAAGACGAATAGTAATGTCAAGTCAACAGACTAACCTGTACTCATGTCACCCGGGGACTGCTAACTGACAATAGGTACAATACCAACCAGCAGTTCCCAGCGAATCCATCCAATGTAACTAATAACTAAATGAGCATATGTATACTATCTCTGGTACCTCATACCAATGTCTGTAGGACAGGCCACCTCCTCTGATGGGGATAAGAAGCATATACACTAGTCTACTCTGGAGTATCGAGGCCCTGTCTCGATAATCCTATGACTAGGGATAAGCTTAAGGATGTGCTTATAGACTACTCGGCCCCCACTAGTGTGACTGCCATCACAATGCTGGTAGTCAAGCAAACATCATAAGGGCTCTATCAATATGTATTAAAGATATGCTAAAATAAACATATACATATATTAATATAGAATCAAACCAGATAGCATACTATCATATTGAGCAAGACTGTTATTATATCTATATATATCCCAAGATTCCAAATATTAATATACAATCCAGTACTATACAATAATGGCCTCTAAGGTATATATCACTAATAATCTCCTACTTGCACTAAGGCCATGTATTGGCATATCGCAGACCTAGCATCTCGAATAGCCTCTTGAACTACGTCTGAGGGATGGCCTTTGTGAGTGGATCTGCAGTTTTTTTCTCCATGTCTACTCTCTGCACCTCGATCTCCCGGCGATCCACGATCTTCCTGATCAGGTAATACCGCCTCAAGATATATATAGACTTCTGATGGGACCTTGGTTCCTTCTCTAAAGCTATAGCCCCGTTGTTGTCACAATACAAAGGTATTGGATCAATAATGGACAGAACCACTTGATGTTCTGTAATGAACTTCTTCATCCAGACTGCTTCTTTCGCGACGTCACATGCAGCGATATACTCTGTCTCCAATATCGAGTCAGCGACTCTATCCTGCTTGGAGCTCTTCCAACAGACCGCTCCTCCATTGAGGGTGAAAACATAACCCGACATGGATTTGGAGTCATTCTTGTCACTCTGGAAGCTGGAGTCAGCGAAGATCTCGATCTGGAGGTCTTTACTGCCGTACACCAAGAACATCTCCTTATTCTTTCTTAGGTACTTGAGAATGTTCTTAACTACTATCCAGTGCTTCTCCCCAGGGTCTAACTGATACCTGCTTACTACGCTCAGTGCGTAAGCAACACCTGGTCTAGTACACAACATCACATACATTATAGATCCTACCGCAGAAGTGTAGGGTAAAATACTCATGCGATCCCTTTCCAAATCAGTTTTGGGAGACATCTCTTTGGAGAGGGTGATCCCGTGACAAGCCAGTAGATTACCGCGCTTGGAATCTTCCATACTAAATCTTCTCAGTATGGTGTCGATATACCTGGACTGTGAAAGTCCCAATATTTTCTTAGATCTATCACGATAGATCTGGATCCCAAAAATGTAGGAGGCATCACCCAGGTATTTCATGGAAAACTTCTGTAACAAGAATTGTTTGACTGATTGTAGCATAAGAATGTCATTTTCTATCATAGAATGTCATCTACGTACAAGACGAGAAATACAACAGTTCTTGCTACAATCTTACTATAAATACATGGTTTATTTGGATTTTTGATAAAGTCAAATTGTTTGACCGTCTCATCAAAACAGATGTTCCAACTCCGCGATATCTGATTTAATCCATAAATGGATTTAAACAACTTGCATACTCTTCCGCTGCTCCCACTCTCTATGAAACCTTCTGGTTGATCCATATAAACACACACTTCAAGATTTCCATTCAGAAAAGCGGTCTTTATGTCCATCTGCCAAATTTCATAATCATGGAAGGCAACAATGGCAAGTAGGATCCGAATGGATTTAAGCATAGCCACTGGAGAAAAGGTTTCATCATAGTCCAAGCCGGGTCTTTGACGAAAACCTTTTGTTACAAGTCTAGCCTTATAGGTTTCAACATGTCCATCTGCACCAATCTTCTTTCTGAAGATCCATTTGCAGCCTACAGGTTTTACCCCTTAAGGTGCAATGTCCAAAGTCCAAACTTTGTTGGTGTATATAGATTCCGTTTCGGTCTGCATTGCATCCAGCCATTTTACTGAGTCTCTGCTCTTAATGGCCTGTTGGAAACTAGTTGGCTCATCATCATTGATGATGCAATCCTCTTTATCCTCGTCTATGAGAAAACCATAGTATCTCTCGGGCGGATGAGACTGCCTACTAGATCTGCGGAGTGGCGCAGGGATGTCCGATTCTTTTGAAACTTCTGGTTCCACCATGCTTTCAGTAATAGTTTATGACTCTGGAATTTCTTCCAGTTATATTGCGCTCCCACTTATTTCTTTTTCAAGAAATTGAGTCTCCAGAAAGTGGACATGCCGAGAAACAAAAACATTTTGTTCCTATGTGTAATAGAAAAGATACCACGTGAAATTCCTTGGGTATCCCATAAACTAAAGAACTAGCTATGCTTCACCCATGCCACAAATATCTCCATTTTCCACCTCATTAATCTATTTTCCAAAAATAGATAAATCCAATAATGAGGTGTCCGCTTCTAGAAGCATCTATTGTAAAATTACACGAATGCCCTCGCCGTATATACATACCTGTATTCGTACTGCAAAAATACGAATACGATGAGATAATAATAATCCAATAATATAATACTAGAATCCGGCTTAATCCCAAACCCACTAGTATTATCCATCCGAACAACATCCATGCAGCCAGTGCACGTATATGATTAGAACCCTGCACGTAAAACCATACGGCCTCTACATCTTTCGTCTGAACCAGGAAAACCCTCTGTATAGGACTTTAAAGACTCAACAGTACGCTGGCGGTGGGTTTAACCATAAGTCCGTCAGCGGCACTAGCTGTACGTAACGGCTACCCAGGTACCTGTCGAAAAGAAGGCCGACGAACGAACTCATCCGAACCCCTATTGAGCCTATCTGTGACAATCTTCGTATAGTCCGATCTGTTCGTCTAAGAGTATCGCATATCGGGCCTAGGGGGTAGTAAACATCAGACCCCTAATAGCGCAATTGTCACGACCTGGAATTTGGCACATGACCGGCACTTAACGCAACGTCTAAAGGCGTAACATAATTCATGTAAGCCGAAGCTCAGAATCTAAACCTTTTTGCGGAAAATAGTAGAGGTGCTGTTTTGAAACATCGGCATAATGAAATTCAAGCCATCCCTTTTAAAAATATAAGCCATATCATATGAAAATGCAACAGTTTGCTATCTTTGAAAACATTTTCGTGTTTGAAATTTGGGCAGCACCTCCCTTGTATTTTTTGATCCAAAACACATACATGCAATAAAAATGCATCCCCAAGCGGGAGCTAGCTCTTCGCCAATTACCGGAATCACAACCACGCAATAAGCATATATACGATGCCATACAGCGAAGATCAAACACAAAAAGAATAATAAGTAAAGCAAGACATCATCAGCTCAAATAGCAAACATACACCCATCTCGCTCTAAGTCTCGCAAATACACAAGTCTGGGTCTACCAATATACAAAGTCTAGTTTCTGATTGATGGAGCTTATGTAGATACAATGGAAATAATAGGTACAAGAGTGGTCACGATCCAAATGTGTATCCCACCTACCAAAGCAAAACACCTTGAAGAAAGTTGTGTGCCAGCGATACCGCTACTGATCCGAGCGGTCGAACCTGCAAGAAAACCGTGGCAAAATGGGGGTGAGTTTATAACTCGTGAGTAGACAATATCAGCAGGTAGAAATCAAATAGACAACGATCCTTAGGTCCTACTGTATCATGAAGGTAACACTATGGTATCTAGGGCGACCATATATGCATATATATCAATAATAGAGTCATGCCAATAATAACATGTAATGATAGTCATCTGAAATGTATGCATGTACGCATATGTATCAAGCAACGTGTGTCTATCAACGACACATCAACATCATGAAACCTGAGTGTCCAACATCGACACTCGAAACATCATGCAACCCGTGTCCAGCATCGACACATCAATATCATGGAACCTGAGTGTCCAACATCGACACTCAAAATATCATGAAACCCGTGTCCAGCATCGACACGTAAATTCTTATATCTCAGGCACCGCATCAACAGATCTTCCCTCATATCCATCTGATCTCACGACTCCGGTCGGTATCCTCTAGATAACCGCCGGGTCCAAACTATCACCGGTAGGTAGCACATCCCCTGCTAGGCCCATCGTCTACTCTACGATCTTCTTGCCCCGAGGTACCTTACCGGGTCCACCATGTACCCGCAGACGATTCCTCCTCACTCCTCGAATCGGGTATCACATAGCTCAGAACCGAGAAAACTCATGGTGGACATGAAATATCATATCACGAGAAACCGCATTTTTAAAACAATACATAATTTTCTTTGAAATATAACTGCGGTTCTCAAATCCAGAGATCTCATGAAAACAGCATCTCAATGCATGTAACCATAAAGTACAATATATGCAAACATAGAACAATAATGTAAGCATATCAAGTATATCATGTAAGCATGTCATGTGATAATTACTGAACAATGAATGTACTTTACAGTTAAGAATAATACCGTGATATAGCAGTTCTACTGTGTAAGTGGTATGGCAATTACCGATGATGAATGTATGAGTCGGCGAATCTGTGTAAGTGTAACATGCGCATCATCGGTAATAGTGTAAACAAAGCCATATGCAGGTAAGTACTGGGAATATAGTACGTATGTCACAGGTAAAAGATGCAGTCTAAATATGAACTGTATAAGGTACACAGCTATACCTAAATTCATCAATATACACCATATCTATCAAGGAGTTTAGAGATCAAAGATTCTCCAAATCAAGACAATCCAAAAGTTGGCGATCCAGCCTTATAGTATCAAATGTGCACTATCATTGAACATCATCATCAAGTCACGAGCGCGGATCAATAATCCGGTATATCTTATCACGTACGGTGATCCATCGTACGGTGTCATCAAATTAGATTAAGTATCTATCGTCTCATATATAATATCATCTCATATTCTCATGCATATATACATATATCACTCCCATGTCATATCTATGTCTATCTCATATCATATCTATATCAATTTCATACCATATCTATCTCAATCTTATACCATATTTATATCGATCTCATGTCATATCTATATCAATCCCATATCATCTCGATATCAATCCCATGTCATCTCGATATCAATTTCATATCGGTTCTTCCATCATTTCATCATGTCATCTCATAGTAAATCCTTTGGTCATATCCGTAAATTCATAGCATAGGTCTCTCCAAATTTGTATTCTATATATCGGTTTTCCATTATTATGATTGCGGGGGTGCTATACGCCATCCACCCGACTTCCCCCGTAAATATATATCTACTCACCTACAACATCCTTGCTTATCCGAAGTCGATGAACATCTTTATCTCCTTCGTCGTCTCGGAAGTCCACGCGAAGGTACCTACAATTCAACGCATATCGTATCGATATCAAAATCAAGTCCGAAAACCGATACGGCAAGCGAAACGCACATAGGTTAGAACCTATGGTTCATGTAGGACTACGGTAGCGCCCCGGCCGTCTATCCGAGGACAAAATGCGGAAACGAAAAATTTTCTTAACTTTAAACCGGCACTACCGCATCCTAAAAACCCGGATCGAACCATTAACCTATACCTACCTAACAAGAGAAAGGGTAGAATGCTATACCGAGCAATCCGTGTCCTTCGGTCTTCGGCCTCCACTCCGATCTCCTCGCGGAATCTCCGGTCTTCATCTCCTCGTCGGAACGGGCACCACATCGCCGGGTTCTTTTTAGGGCACCCACCTCTGGACCGAGGCAACTCGAGTATGAAGTTGGCGAGTCGACGTGCCCAAGGATGCTATAGGCTAAGTGTAGTAATGTTTGTCTCATGGGGTTATGAAGTTGCCTTTTGATGGAGGTGAAGAAATCAACTTTGGAGATGAGTTATGAATTTTGTAGCAAGCAAGGAAAAATGAGATGAAGTAAAATTCCCACACCAAATGAATTCACCCTCCTCTCACCAAGATATGGCCGGCCATATGATAAGAATGAGATGGATATCAAAAACCATGAAAGGAGGTGAGTGTAGTAAAAGGAATGGTGACCATAAACCAAAAGCAAGTCTCACATCAATATCAAAATCAACTCTCATCACATCCTTTCTCAATTAATGCAAAAGAAATGATGAAAGAAAAAGCAAAGATGCTTAATCCATCATAATCCCTCATTTACAAATAAACCCTCCACAATTGCTAATTTGCAAATATGCAAATTAGCCCCTCCATCAATAATTAGCCAACGAAAGGAAGAAAGGAAAACTGGCTGGACGGAATGCAAACTGGCAACTTCAAAAAACTGATCCCGTAATAAATTACAGGAAAACCCCGCGACCGTATATACATACCCGCATTTGTATTCTGACCGAATACAAATGCAAGGAGACAAAATCTACACTGTACAATACTAGGATCTGGCTTAAACCAAAGCCCGCTAGTATTATCCGTCCGATCATGATCCGTGCAATACCGCACGTATAAGATCGAACCCTGCCATATCTCCATACGGCCTCTACAGCGTTTCGCCCGAAACTTGAGAAACTGTCTGTGGGAGACTCTAAAGACTCGTCAATACTTTGGCTGTGGATTTAACCACTAGCACGTCAGAGGTATTAGCCATACGTAACGGGCTACCAGGTATTGACTAAAAGGGACGTCGATGAGCGAACTCATCCTGACACCCTACTGAGCCTGTCAGTGACAATATCCATACAGTCCGGTCCGTTCGTCTATGAGCATCGCATGGCGGGCCTAGGGGTTGGTAAAAGTCAGACCCCCAAAAGCGGTACAAGTCGTGTCGGAGTGTAGCCCAGAACACCCTGAGATACTACTAGAATACCTACCAGTAAATCTCCTGCCTCGGCCGAGAGCTTTGTGTAATGGCTCTCCTAGACACAGCGCGACCTCACCCCCAATAACGGGAGAGACGAACCCCTTCCGATCCGCTCACTGCCTCCATATGACTCGGGACTGTACCCAACTAAAACCTGTTTGCACGACTCCTTTGAGCCGTGGTAGGGTAGTAATCAAAGCACAGTGGGAACTCACACGAGACAAATAACGATCTCAGGTCGATGAACTAACCTGTACACATGTCACCAGGGAACTGCTATCTGACGTCTGGTATAATCCCAACTAGCATGTTCCCGGCGAGTCCTGTCCGGTGTACTCGTAACCCAATGAGCATCTGTATACATCTTAGGTGAACCAACTGACACCAGTGGCTTTTGAGACCGGCCACCGCCCCTCGTCGGGGTCTCGACTGTATACACTAGTCTACTCTGGAGTATCGATGCCCTGTCTCGAAACTCCCACGACTAGAGACCTTTTAAGGATATGCTTATAGACCCCAGCTCCCACGTATATGATCGCCATCATACTGCTGCTAGTCAAGCAAGAATCCTAGGGGCTCTATCAACGTGCAATAGTGATCAGTAATGTCACCTAAAACAGTACACGATGATAAAGATAAACCAGATAACATACTATCATCTTGAGTAAGACTGTCCTACCGGTATAGGTCCTCACTCAATCATTGCAATCACGTGCCTGTGATCCAATAATTGACTCTGAGGGCACTATCTCCAACAATCTCCCACTTGCACTTAAGGCTAATTATTATGATGTCGTATACTCACAGCCCGTGTGATACCGAACACCCAACTCCTCTACTAATCAGTCTCACAAAACCCGTTTGCGAAACTATTGCGTTCAAGGAATAGCCTCAGTGAGTGGATCCGCTCAAATGTTTCTTTCTTTGTCTCTCTTTATCTCAAGTTCGCGGAGAAAATCCATCTCCCAAAATGAGCAATACCTGTCTTAGAATATGTCTGGATAACTGATGGGACCTGGTTCATAAATGAACTCCAAATCCAAACTTCTTAGACTATATTGTCAACTGAACTTAGTCAGTATCCTGCGCCATGCCTCCCTCAGTACCCGCCTGGACCACCTGTCCAAAATACCGCCCCTCGTCAGACGGAAAACTATAACTCTGACAGTCACTCTGTCATCCATGTCACCTTGGAAACCTGGAATGATAACCGTCTCACGAATGAGGCTATCGTTATCATATCCCTAGAACATCCACTTATGTTCTAAAACTGCTTCCAATCATTTCTCCAGGACTGGATTAATATCCTATGTGGAGAAACCACTGTGTGACGACCAAAGTATAACCGATCGTAGTATAAGAATTTCACTTCCTACTCTGTGTATGTCATCCAAATACCAGGACATCACACCCTACTACCTTCTTAACAGATCCATCCTCTATTCTGATGAAGTCAAACCTATGACTGTTACATCAGAAATAGATGATCTATCTCCGCTATATCTGCTTAAGTCTATAAATAGACATAAGCCACTTGTCCACTATGCTTCCGCTGCTCCCACTGACCACGACAACCCTCTGGCAGGGTCATATAAACGTACACTTCTAAAGCTAGTTTAGAACGACGCTATACTCATCTTCCTGCCGGGTCTCACAGTCTGGAACAACAGCAATGGCAAGTATGGGTAAACAAGAACCTCCCTGTCACCGTCCTTGAGGCTACCGGAGTACCTCTCGGGTGCCTGAGGTTACCCACCATATCTGCAGAGTGGCTAAGGGAATGTCAAACCAGATTGAATCTTTAGGTTCTTATCAAATTTTCAGTAATCGTTTGCGGTTCTGGAATCACTTCCAGTTCTACCATACTCCCACTACTGTTTTCTGAAAAAATCCATTTTACTAAAACTGTGGCGAGTCAAGAACAATATCACTATTGATCTTCCAGATGGTAGATAGTCAACCCTCGTCATAGCCCGGGTCAACCCACAAACAGCCATTACAGAAACATGCCTCGAGTTATCCGGAGTCTGGTTTTAAGCACAAGCCGAACAACTCCCCGTACCTTAACATCGTTAAGATATGAACTGTTCTATATCCAATATAGAAACAAAGGCACTGATTTAATTGAACCAGATTCAAATCATGCAGCTGTCTCCAGTGCATGTCAACTAAATGGAGAGAGGCCGATCAGCATTACTCAACTTAGGAATGCTTCCAATTATGAGTAACCTGAAAGAGAAGCAAGTTCTCTTAATCATTACTATCAACTGAATACCATACACAAGTATCTACATCTTCGATCACCTCGAAAAATCTCGATACTTGCAACATCTGGTTCTCTACTTTATTCATATACTTATAACTTCTCAAAACTTGGACCATGTGTTTCTACGAAACACATGTCTAAGAACTAGAGAAGTCATAAGTAAACCGAATATAGTACTAGGACCAACCCCTCTATCCTAAAGGACACTGGACAATATACAATACTCTGTATAAGTCCCCTGAGTCTAGTGACTCATTCACTGTGTGTCGTAGGTTAAAAATTGTACTTATGGTTAAGAAGAATTACACCGCTGTTCAATGCTCCTTACCTAACCATCCATTGATATAGATAAATGCCATAGACATAATTTCAAGAAGGTATATCTCACTCTATAAAAATAGACGTACAGATATATGAAATTGAAATTGGTGCATAACAACGGATATTCAAAACCAAATATTTGCCATCCGGCAAACAGCCCAGGTGACTTCCTCAAATATCACCAATTACAACGAATTCCGATATAATGAGGATAATCACCTAATTCCCAAAAACTTACTCCCACTCATCATCTGTAAAAACCATACAGATGTGAGAATCATACCTGGTAAATACATACCCTGGAGCAAGTGTCTAATTAGGAAATCAGTTTTCTATTAACAGTACACAGTGAAACTGAAATATTGAAATGTTTCGTAGGGGTATCCGGGTATTCCTAGTAATGCCTCTTCCATTATCCAGATTCACGACTGTAACCGTATATTTCTTTACCACCTCTCCAAATCCCTTTATATGTCTTTAGTCGTTACCTTCTGCACACCCCTTTAGGCCAAATGGTTTTCTTCCTTCCCTACCGTTCGGCACCAGCCTATGGTTTGGAAGAAGACTATCCAATTAGCATAATGGGTGTACTGTCCTAATCCTAGGAGCATTCGCAACACGAGAGAAGGTAAAGATAAAAGACACTTGAATAAACCTTATTCTTATTTCTCCTGAACCAGAATCCATCCCCGAACTGGAACAAGTTCCTTTCGAGTTCGTATATAACCATATGATGGAGTATCCAATAAACTGTGGATCTTCGTAGTGATACGAAGTGTCCTGGAGAAATACAAAGGTGATTTAGGATTGGCGAAGAAATACTTAGTATGGTCGTGACTAGCAGTCGCAATTTACTTTGCCCTCTTACTAGTCCCTTGATATGTCTTTACTTAATACCTTCTGTACACCTTTTAGGCTAAATGGTTTTCTTCATTCCCCACCGGTCGGCACCTGCCTATGGTTTGGAAGAAGACCATCCAATTTGTGTAATGGGTGTACTGCCCTAATCCAAGGAGCACTCGCAACCTGAGAGAAGGTAAAAGGAAAAGACAACTGAATAGTCATATTCGTTTTCTCCAGAACCAGAAACCATCCTCGAATAAATTCCTTCGAGTTTGTATATAACCATACGATGGTTTTATCCAATGGAAGTGGACGTTCGTAGTAATACGGGGTGTCCTGGAGAAAAGGGTAAAAGTAGGAGTGGCAATGAGGTATGTAACTCTGACAATCCAAAAGTCAGTATTTTAAGAAGGTTCGGTTAATTTTGGTCACTGAGTCATAGTCAAGGGTCGGGCCATGGTCGCTGCCAAAGAGAGAGAGAAAAGAAACACTCAGCGTGCACTCTAACCTAGATCAGAATGGTTATCAATTTATCCAATCAGGAAACCTCCCACTGTAACGTCAAATTCTTCTCCAAACCTGAAAGAAGAATTAGTCGGGATCACCCGAGGAGTAAACCAACTCATCAGTGGGAATCGGGATCCAACTATCATCGCATGATAACGTGACGGAATCCACTCACGTCATCACACTCCAGAAGGTATGCGCATGCCTGGTAAGTTTCAGTTTCTTTAGAAACTCCCGATATGATTTTCACCCCTAGGACCCAAGTGACCTTGACTGAGCCAACATATCAAAGGATCCTAGTCAAGTTCAACCCGTCATTATCTTGATTGCATTAGACCCACCCGCACGAGTCCTTGACTGAGCCAAAATAACCGCACGACTATCCTAACCAATCACATATCCATAAGACAGAAAAGCATTACAGAGCTACCGCACACTACGCCTCGGCTGAGCACGACATACGTAGCATGAATACTAAGTAATACTAATCTGAAATGACGGAGGGCTACGGCTGGTTTTTGGCAAAAAACCTTTAACGTAATGAACTTGATATCGTTGAAGGAACCGGATAACTTTTTATAAAAATATAGTGGCGAAAACCTTTGCTAAAGAGGTCACTCCCGGTGAAGGGATCTCGGCTCTTTCCCCGTAGAATGAGGTGCAGGATATTCCAACCGAATACCACGATGCAAAGCAAAAAGCAATCGGCTATAGTGAAGTTATTACCCTGACGCAAACTTCTATCCAAGGGGTCACTCCCGGTGAAGGGATCTCGGCCCTTGCCTCGTCGACTGAGGTGCTGGATATTCATAACCGAATACCACTGTGCAAAACAAAAGAGAACGCCCTTCCAACAACAGCTTTTTTTGAAAAATGTTCCAACAACATCAGAATAGGTTTGTTTAGCTTGCATTGATCCGAATCAATGCAGTCCCATCAATTGATCACACCAATAAAGAACGAAACTAATGATGTACGTATATGCCATCCGCATTCGCCACTGGGTCCCGTCATCACCCGTTAGGTTACTTAACTAACGACAGAGCGGGGACTGGACTAGCGCGGATGCAAAACATATACAACATCTACTAGTATATATATCAATATATAATATTCGCTCAAGGCGTGATAAAAAGCAACATCACAAAAATGTAATAAGCATCACAAAACAATACAGATATCTGGGATCCCCGGGTTTCATAGAGCCGCTACTGAAACCCGAGGTTCCCCTGGTCGTGTGGATAGCCTGTGCAATGAAATTCTAGACCCCTACGGGCGCGGCAAGTTACCCGCCAAAACCTGAAGCGAGGCAGCCCCCTTCAACAACGTGAATTGACCACCCAGCACTTCACAGAATCCGGTAACTTGAGCACCCCTCCTTAGGTCAGCCTGTACCCCCTACGAGTGCGGCGAATAGCCCGCCAATTCTAGAGTAAAGCCCCCTCCGTCTCAACGCCATGAGATGCGGGCCCGTTGCCCTCTAGAACCCGGCTACCCGTGCACCCCTCCGCGGGGTAATCCTAGTACAAAAAGTAAAAATATATACAACGGGTACATCGAGCTCAGCCCGGTCGTGCCCCAAAAGAATAATATACAAACAGGCAGTGACGGCAGTCCACATGTCGGATTCTCGCCCCGCAATATCAAATGTACATAATAAACCAAACTGTACTACCATTGCATCCAGGCTATCCACCACGACAATCCGCAACATCACAGCACAACACAGAACATCAACGTGAATGTCACGTTCGCAAATCCGTCTAAAAGGGCTATAGCAGTTAGACAGGATTTACCGATCAAATGACATTCGCGGTCACAGATATAATGTAAATACTGTGAACTAACATGTTTAAAATTTTCGATCGACTAAATTCCCGAAATGGGCCCCAAGCACAATTGTAGCACACAAAGAAAATCTGGGCCCAAACAGAACATACCAAAAACCCTATTTCCATGTCAGAGAGCCACTGTAGAAATCTGGTGCATTGATAACACTGTTCCGCGGCGGAACCGTGGCCAAAGTGGGGTTACGGCCGCGATTCCGCGGCGCTACAGTAAGATCATGGTGCCAAATTTTTGCAGTGTTCTCTAAAAAGCCTGCACATATTTCTGCAATGCACCAAATATTTTTTTTGAGCACAGCAAAAATTCGACAGAAACCTGGACTTGAAAATGGGGTTTTTGGAAAATTCGTTCGATCAAACTTGTAAACATGTTAGAGCAAGCTAGACTAGGTTAATGGCGTGGCTCTGATACCATGTAGGACTACGGTAGCGCCCCGGCCGTCTTTCCGAGGCCAAAATGCGGAAACGAAAATTTTTCTTGACTTGAAAACCGGCGCTACTGCAAGCTTAAAACCCAGTTCGAACCATTAACCTATACCTACCTAACAAGAGAAAGGGTAGAATGCTATATCGAGCGATCCGTGTCCTTCGGTCTTCGGCCTCCACTCCGATCTCCTCGCGGAATCTCCGGTCTTCATCTCCTCGTCGGAACGGGCACCACATCATCGGATTCTTTTACGGGCTCCCACCTCTGGACCGAGGCAACTCGAGCACGAAGTTGGCGAGTCGACGTGCCCAAGGATGCTGTAGGCTAAGTGCGGTAATGTTTGTCTCATGGGGTTGTGAAGTTGCCTTTTTGATGGAGGTGAAGAAATCAACTTTGGAGATATGTTAGGAATTTTGTAGCAAGCAAGGAAAAATGAGATGAAGTAAAATTCCCACACCAAATGAATTCACCCTCCCTCTGACCAAGATATGGCTGGCCATATGATAAGAATGAGATGGATATCAAAAACCATGAAAGGAGGTGAGTGTAGTAAAAGGAATGGTGACCATAAGCCAAAAGTAAGTCTCACATCAATATCAAAATCAACTCTTATCACATCCTTTCTCAATTAATGCAAAAGAAATGATGAAAGAAAAAGCAAAGATGCTTAATCCATCATAATCCCTCATTTACAAATAAACCCTCCACAATTGCTAATTTGCAAATATGCAAATTAGCCCCACCATCAATAATCAGCCAACAAAAGGAAGAAAGGAAAACTGGCTGAAACGGAATGCAAACTGGAAACTTCAAAAAACTGATCCCATAATAAATTACAGGAAAATCTCGCGACCGTATATACATACCCGTATTTGTATTCCGACCGAATACAAATGCAAAGAAACAAAATCTATACTGTACAATACTAGGATCCGGTTTAAACCAAAGCCCGCTAGTATTATCCATCCGATCATGATCCGTGCAATACCGCACGTATAAGATCGAACCCTGCCATATCTCCATACGGCCTCTACAGCGTTTCGCCCGAAACTTGAGAAACTGTCTGTGGGGGACTCTAAAGACTCGTCAATAGTTTGGCTGTGGATTTAACCACTAGCACGTCAGAGGTATTAGCCATACATAACGGGCTACCAGCTATTGACTAAAAGGGACGTCGATAAGCGAACTCATCCTGACACCCTACTGATCATGTCAGTGACAATATCCGTACAGTCCGGTCCGTTCGTCTATGAGCATCGCATGGCGGGCCTAGGGGGTTGGTAAAAGTCAGACCCCTAAAAGCGGTACAAGTCGTGTCGGAGTATAGCCCAGAACACCCTGAGATACTACTGGAATACCTACCAGTAAATCTCCTGTCTCGGCCGAGGGCTTTGTGTAATGGCTCTCCTAGACACAGCGCGACCTCACCCCCAATACCGGGAGAGACGAATCCCTGCCGATCCGCTCACTGCCTCCATGTGGCTCGGGACTGTACCCAACTAAAACCTGTTTGCACGAATCCTTTGAGCCATGGTAGGGTAGTAATCAAAGCACAGTGGGAACTCATACGAGACAAATTACGATCTCAGGTCGATGAACTAACCTGTACACATGTCACCAGGAAACTGCTATCTGACGTCTGGTATAATCCCAACTAGCATGTTCCCAGCGAGTCATGTCCAGTGTACTCATTGTAGGGTTCCTAGGCACACTAATGAGGTCTCACAAGGCATCAACCATGCCAATTTCAAATTTTACAAGTGCCAAGAAACCCTAATACGGATTCGTTGACTAGAGTTTAGGCGAAAAGTGAAACTAGTTAACAATTTAACTAAAAAAAAGAGGCTACAACCTTTGTAGATCCGGTTCTCCACTTCCTTAGCTCCACGTAGACGTCCCCTCGCTGTCCATGTCGGATCTCGGACTCTATCATCGGCTTCATCGGAGAAATGAGCGGACTAGTCGTCGGCTACGATGCCGAAGATGATCTACGTCGAGGCTACACAAGATCAAGCTCCAACTTCACCAAGTGATGAAACTTATGAAGAAAACACCCTATACTACTTGGCAAGAGGTAGAGGATGAAGAAATAGGAGGTGGGTTCACTTTAGAATTGGATTTCTCACTCTTTTACTCAAGATGCCATTGTTGGAGGAAAACTTTTCTTCTTGATGAAGATGAAGAAGAAGAAGAAAGAATATGATAAGTCTTTAGAAAAAGGAAATAATATGAATACTTATCATATACTAACCATGGTCAAGTGTAGAGAGTAAACTAGGGTTAGGTGTATGGTTAGGTTAAGGGAAGAAAACAAAATGGTCAACCTTTTCAACTCTTCAAGAAGCTTCATGAAAGAACCAAAGAAAGCCACCATTTCCCTTTTCTTTTCTAAAATAAATAATCAATATAAATAAATGAATAAGTAAACAAAACCCTAACCATTCATATAACCATGGTTTAATCTTTACACAAACTCAAGTTAACATGTATCATCAAACATGATACAATAAAGTGTACACAAAAATATATCACATATACAATGTGCACATCAAGTGAGAAAATCCTTTTAAAGTGAACCAATACTAGTTAATGCAAAGTAATATATCAAATATATAATTATACATTAAATCATTAAATCAACACTTGATTCAATGATCTGATCATGTCGCACACAACCGACTAGTATACAATGTATCGACTTATCGAATCACTCTTCGATTCGATAACTAGGTTATATCGTATACAACCAATCGAAACATTCATCGCGAGAATGAAATACGGTATCACATACACGCATCATTCTCGGTCCCGCACATATCTCATATGCGCTCCTATTTCGTTTCGCTTGAGCCAGGAAACCTCTGTGTAGGACTCTAAAGACTCGTCAATACGCCGGCAGCAGATGATGATCATATCAAGCACCCACAAGCCGTAAGCGGTCTGCTAAATGTAACGGCCACCCGGGTATTGAGCGATCAGAAGATCGACGAGCAAGCCCGCTCATACTCCTGTGAATCCAACCAGTAACACTTACCGTACAGTCCGGTCTGTTCGTCTGATATGTCGCATATCAAGTCTAGGGGTGGCAAACGTCAGACCCCAATAACCGATAAGTCGTGCCGATGTGAGGCTCATAACGGGTCAAGAAACTACTGGTAACACTTACCAGCAAATCTCTGATCATCCCTGGCCAGGGACTTCCCTGTTACGGCCAATCGAGCACAGCGCAACATCAACCCCCAATACCGGGAGAGACGAAACCCCTCCTATCGCTCATTGCCTCCATGTGACTCGGGACTGTACCCAAAAACCACCGTTTTGCACGCCCTCATGGACGTGGTAAGGTGGAGATCAAAGCACAGTGGGAATCACACAAGACTCTATGACGATCTCGGGTCTACAGACTAACCTGCACAAGTGTCACCTGAGAACTGCCATCTGACGTGAGGTATAATACCATCTGGGAGTTCTCGGCGAGTCCGTCCAGTGTACCCAGTCTCCACTGAGCACCCGTATATCATCTCTGATGTCAAACACCAATGGATATGGGATCATCCATCGCCCATCTCATGTGTCGAGATGCGTATACGCTAGTCTATACTGGTATATCGATGCCCCGTCTCGATACACCCACGACTAGGGACCTTGAAGGATGTACCTATGGACTACCATGTCCCCACTAGTATGATCTGCATCATAGTCCAGGTAGTCAAGTACACATCCTAAGGGCTTTACCAAAATGTAACTGTAAGACAGTTTAAAGAGACAAGTGTACATGTTAAGATAAAGAGCAACCGGATAGCATACTATCATATCGAGCAAGAAAGTCATCTCTATATATGTCCAAGCATCCAACATAATATACATCATCTGTACAATATTGGCCTCTAGGGCATACATACAATAGGTCTGCAGCTGTTTCCAGTGCATATCCCCAGAAGGAAATAGGTAACTTAGCTGTGCTCATCATAGAGCGCACCATATCTAATAGGGTGCGGTTCCTCCGTTCTGATACACCGTTGTGCTGTGGTGTATATGGAGGAGTCAGCTGAGAGAGAATCCCATTCTCTTTTAGGAAGTCCAGGAATTCATTGCTCAAGTATTCACCTTCTCGATCAGATCGAAGGACTTTAATACTTTTTCCGGTTTGGTTCTCGACTTCTTGTTTATATTCTCTAAATTTCTCAAAAGCTTCTGATTTGTGTTTCATCAGGAACACATATCCGAATCTAGAGAGATCGTCAGTGAATGTAATGAAGTACGAAGAACCATCCCTGGCATGTGTAGACATTGGACCACATACATCACTATGCACTAGTCCCAAGAGTTCCGTAACTCTTTCTCCGTGTCCCATAAACGGAGTTTTGGTCATCTTGCCTTTGAGACATGACTGGCAAGTGTCATAAGATGAAAATTCAAACGGATTTAAATATCCATCCTTATGCAACTTAGCTAGTCGTGTCGCATTGATGTGACCCAGTATACAATGCCACAAGAAGGATTCGTTCAGTTCAGAACTCTTACTCTTGTGTGTGTTTGTTATGCTCAGAACTGTTGATTGATTTAGAACATAAATGCCATTGCACAACGTGCCTGATCCAACCAACTTTTGGTTACGGAAAATGTTCATAACATTGTCCTGTAATACAAAATTATATCCCTCTCTACTCAATAAAGAAACCGATATAACGTTGCATATCAGGTTCGGCATGTAATAGCATTCGTTCAGAACCAATGTATTACCAGTTGGTAATGTAAGGTGATATTCCCCGACAGTCTTAGCTGCAACAATTGCACCATTTCCAACTCTAATGTCTTTATCACCTTCTCCAAGTTCTCTACCTTTCCTGAGCCCATGTAACTGATTACATATATGGGATCCTGACCCGGTATCTAATACCCAGGACGTAGGGCAAATGGAGAAACAGTTCTCTGTAACGAACACACCCGAAGAAAATGCATCAACATGTACTTTCTTCATTCGGGTGGCATGGGAATCCTGGTATTCCCCTATATCCTGTTCAGTCCTATAACTCTTATAAGAAAGAACGGAACCAACGTTCCCCAGCACAGTATAACATGCGGGTTCGGTCAATACATCCATATTATTATCTTGATTAGGGCATGAAATGGTCACTACCTGGAGAGAGAGAGAAGAAAACACTTTAGCGTATGCTCTTGCAAGATCAGATTGGTTATTATCTTATCTAATCAGGATGGCTCCCACTGGTTTTTATCAAATCTTCCTTCAAACCCTAAAAGGAAAGACTAGCTGGGATTAATTACACCCTACAACTTCGCCAATCTTTCAGCCAGGCCAGTGTCGGTACTTTGAGGGAGGTTCCCCGTGCTTTCGCACGGACCTAATTAAAGTAAACCTCGTTTTCCCAGAGGCGTAACCCCGTTGACACCTTTCTAGACACCTACTTGATCGGCTAATTGTAATGTGCAAAACTCTCCCGGGAGTAACTCTTACTCGCATTGGGTATCGGGATCCAACTATCTCATAGAAGGTATGCAATCTCATTACAAATTTCAACACTTGAAATTCCCGATAATATTTTGCCCCTAGCGTCCTATGACCTTGACGCAGGCCAACAAACCATAGTGCGCTAGTCAAGTTCAACCCGTCATTTCTTGATTGAATTAAACCTACCCGTACGACCCTTGACGCAGGCCAACAAAGTCGCACGACTACCCTAATCCAATCTGCATCACATGCATTAACAGATAAATACTAGTTAGCTACCGCACACTACGCCTTGACGCAGGCCAACAAACGTAGCACGAATACTAAGTAGGATTTATCTGAAATGACGGAGGGCTACGACAGGTTTTTCTGAAAAACCTATTGCGTAATGAACTTGATATCGTTGTAGAATCAGGTGAAGTTTTGAAATGGAGTGATTTTAAGGCTTTTCTAGTTTTGCTAAAAGGGTCACTCCCGGTGAAGGGATCGTGGGCCCTTTCCTCGTCGAATGAGGTGCGGGATATATCATATATATCACTGTGCAAAGCAAAACACCAAAAGCAATCAAAAGCAAACCGAGTGTGTAGCATCTATCAGTTATTGCTAAAGGGGTCACTCCCGGTGAAGGGATCTCGGCCCTTTCCTCATCGAATAAGGTGCAGGGTATATCATATATACCGCTATGCAAAGCAAAACTGTAGCTACCCTTTTTGTTTAAAATTTGATTCTACAATATCTTTTAGGTTTCTTTTCTTTCATTAATCACATTAATGAAGTCCCATCATTTAAGTCACCTAAACATCACAGATAAATACGACGTACACTTATGCCATCCGCATTCGCCTCGATGTCCCCTCGTGCACCGTTAGATTAGGTAACTAACGACAGAGCAGGGCAGGGCTAGTGCGGGTGCAAAAAATAAGTAACGTCTATATAATATATCATATATACTATATACTGTATCCATCAGAACATATCAAATGATCACATCACAGATATCGCAGCATAAAATATCATATGAAATATTGGATATACTAGGACGTCCGTGTTTTTAATACGAGCCAGTATAAAACACGGATTCCACGGTTGTGATGAATAGCCAATCCCACACCCCTAGACCCCTACGAGAGCGGCAAGCAACCCTACCAATTCTAGGGTTAGGAGACCCGGACTCGACTCCTCGAGATGGTCTCCCACTGGACCCTAGAACCCGGTTACTTGTGCTCCCCTCCTTGGGTCTATCCTAATGCGGAAAAGTAAATAATATACATCAACGGTGACATCTTCCGCAACCTGGAAGTTCCCCAATAAAAGAATATTACATACAAGTATTTACATGAATGAAAATGAAAAACACTCATCTCACATAAAAAAACCCGGCTATTCAAACACGACGATCCAATATAACATATCCAGGAACACATAACATCACATGTCATCAACGTAAGTAAGTATGCATACACCGATTGTCGTCGACATATAGCAATGACAATCGGCAATACCACTACATACTGCACTTACGGTCACAGAAAAGAAAGTGTAAAACTACAACAGTTGGAATCCGCAACCTCTTTAGACATCGCATGCCTAATCAAATGAAATACTTAGACATCACATGCCTAACAATTATAAACCCCGCATTTTAGTCCCATTATCGAAAACTCTTTTCAATATCAAGTGAGACTAAACCGCTAGATTTATAACATTCATTCAGTTATCTCATAACTGTTTGTGAATTCCAATTATTGTATCCCATTCCGGATAAATAGAAAATATTAAACTTTCCGATCGAACATTCGAACACCCAAGTTTTCCCGAAACCGTTCAACACATGAAATAAGTTCAAAGACATTCACTTCATGCCTCAGTACCAACGGTCCAGCCGTAGAAGGGTCAAGCCAACGCCTCACATGTGGCACGCCGTACTGCCCCAAACCCGAAGGTTCAAAGGGCAGTTCAAGACGGTCACATAATCGAGTTAAGGTTTGTTGTCTTCTAGAGGGACCATCGCGTTACTTGCACTACTTAGAACGTCATTAAACTACGGAAAAGTCCAACAATTGGAAATTTCCCGGCAGGGGAAAGATTGGGTATTTACATCCGGTCGAACTTTTTAACATATTCTAAAAATATCCGGAAAAACACATAGACAAAGCTTGATAATCCGATCGAAACAATGATTTCCAATGCAACCCCAGAACACTCAACTCTTGAGTCAAATTAAAAATTCCCAGAAAACTCAGCATCATAAATTAGGAATTACTGTGCAAAAATGGAAGGCTGACGTCATAAGATGACCGCGGAACCGCCACAGAAGCCAGGCTTCTGCCGCGGTTCCGCCGCGCTTTGGACTTATCTTTTGGAAAAATTTGCACCGTAATTCTTAGAATTCCCTGCTGAATTTTTTAAGCATTTTTAATATGGAAAAAACCCAGTTTTTGAAAAAAGTCCAGAGAGCATATTTTAAATTAGGGTTTCGGTTCGATCGGACTTCAAACTCCGTCTACGCATCGCCTAAGGCTCTAGCTAGGCTTTGATACCACTGTAGGGTTTCTAGGCACGCTAATTAGGTCTCACAAGGCATCAACCATGCCAATTTCAAATTTTACAAGTGCCGAGAAACCCTAATACGGATTCGTTGACTAGAGTTTAGGCAAAAAGTGAAACTAGTTAACAATTTAACTAAAAGAAAGAGGCTACAACCTTTGTAGATCCGGTTCTCCACTTCCTTAGCTCCACGTAGATGTCCCCTCGCTGTCCATGTCGGATCTCGAACTCTAGCATCGGCTTCATCGGAGAAATGAGCGGACTAGTCGTCGGCTACGATGCCGAAGATGATCTACGTCGAGGCTACACAAGATCAAGCTCCAACTTCACCAAGTCGTGAAACTTGTGAAGAAAACACCCTATACTACTTGGCAAGAGGTAGAGGATAAAGAAATAGGAGGTGGGTTCACTTTAGAATTGGATTTCTCACTCTTTTAGTCAAGATGCCATTGTTGGAGGAAAACTTTTCTTCTTGATAAAGATGAAGAAGAAGAAGAAAGAATATGATAAGTCTTTAGAAAAAGGAAATAATGTGAATACTTATCATATACTAACCATGGTCAAGTGTAGAGAGTAAACTAGGGTTAGGTGTATGGTTAGGTTAAGGGAAGAAAACAAAATGGTCAACCTTTTCAACTCTTCATGAAGCTTCATGAAAGAACCAAAGAAAGCCACCATTTCCCTTTTCTTTTCCAAAATAAATAATCAATATAAATAAATGAATAAGTAAACAAAACCCTAACCATTTATATAACCATGGTTTAATCTTTACACAAACTCAAGTTAACATGTATCATCAAACATGATACAATCAAGTGTACACAAAAATATATCACATATACAATGTGCACATCAAGTGAGAAAATCCTTTTAAAGTGAACCAATACTAGTTAATGCAAAGTAATATATCAAATATATAATTATACATTAAATCATTAAATCAACACTTGATTCAATGATCCGGTCATGTCGCACACAACCGACTAGTATACAATGTATCGACTTATCGAATCACTCTTCGATTCGATAACTAGGTTATATCGTATACAACCAATCGAAACATTCATCGCGAGAATGAAATACGGTATCACATACACGCATCATTCTCGGTCCCACACATATCTCATATGCGCTCCTATTTCGTTTCGCTTGAGCCAGGAAACCTCTGTGTAGGACTCTAAAGACTCATCAATATGCCGGCAGCAGATGATGATCATATCAAGCACCCACAAGCCGCAAGCGGTCTGCTAAACGTAACGGCCACCCGGGTATTGAGCGATCAGAAGATCGACGAGCAAGCCCGCTCATACTCCTGTGAATCCAACCAGTAACACTTACCGTACAGTCCGGTCTGTTCGTCTAATATGTCGCATATCAAGTCTAGGGGTGGCAAACGTCAGACCCCAATAACCGATAAGTCATGCCGATGTGAGGCTCATAACGGGTCGAGAAACTACTGGTAACACTTACCAGCAAATCTCTGATCAGCCCTGGCCAGGGACTTCCCTATTACGGCCAATCGAGCACAGCGCAACATCAACCCCCAATACCGGGAGAGACGAAACCCCTCCTATCGCTCATTGCCTCCATGTGACTCGGGAGTGTACCCAAAAACCACTGTTTTGCACGCCCTCATGGACGTGGTAAGGTGGAGATCAAAGCACAGTGGGAATCACACAAGACTCTATGACGATCTCGGGTCTACAGACTAACCTGCACAAGTGTCACATGAGAACTGCCATCTGACGTGAGGTATAATACCATCTGGGAGTTCTCGGCGAGTCCGTCCAGTGTACCCAGTCTCCACTGAGCACCCGTATATCATCTCTGATGTCAAACACCAATGGATATGGGATCATCTATCGCCCATCTCATGGGTCGAGAAGCGTATACGCTAGTCTACACTGGTATATCGATGCCCCGTCTCGATACACCCACGACTAGGGACCTTGAAGGATGTACCTATGGACTACCATGTCCCCACTAGTATGATCTGCATCATAGTCCAGGTAGTCAAGTACACATCCTAAGGGCTTTACCAACATGTAACTGTAAGACAGTTTAAAGAGACAAGTGTACATGTTAAGATAAAGAGCAACCAGATAGCATACTATCATATCGAGCAAGAAAGTCATCTCTATATATGTCCAAGCATCCAATATAATATACATCATCTGTACAATACTGGCCTCTAGGGCATACATACAACTAACACTCATAACCCAATGAGCACCAGTATACATCTTAGGTGAACCAACTGACACCAGTGGCTTGTGAGACCGGCCACTGCCCCTCGTCGGGGTCTCGACTGTATACACTTGTCTACTCTGGAGTATCGATGCCGTGTCTCGAAACTCCCATGTCTAAAGACCTGTTAAGGATGTGCTTATGGACCAAGCTCCCACGTATATGATCGCCATCATACTGCTGGTAGTCAAGCAAGAATCGTAGGGGCTCTATCAACGTACAATAATGATAAGTAATGTCACCTAAAGCAGTACACGATGATAAAGATAAACCAGATAGCATACTATCATCTTGAGTAAGACTGTCCTACCGGTATAGGTCCTCACTCAATCATTGCAATCACGTGCATGTGATCCAATAATTGACTTTGAGGGCACTATCTCCAACAGTTCATGCATGCAAAAACAACCAAACAACTCCCGACGTTGATGTACGAACGTCAAATGACCGATTCAAAACTCAAATATCAAAAAACCAAGTTCAAACATCATAAAACATCACCAAAAGCCATGTAAAACGACTCTAGAATTTTATTTATGTAAAATTAGAATTTTTTGCATACATGGTAGGTCTGGTTATCTAAAAAGTAAGCTACTGACCAAGTTTCAGACCCTAACTCCAAAATTGGGCCGCAAATTGCGGCCAAATCAAATAAAACGGCAGCTAACAGATGAAGGATTGGGCTTGGGTTTCTAGGGTAGCTTCCTAGTGGTATGCACATCTCACTGTATCTGCAAAATATTTTTTAGAGTTCTCGAGTCATAGCAGATTCTATTTGATCACCACAATTGCAACAAAACCCGATGTCGGAAAGTTCGAAGTTCATGTTTGGGACTTCTAAACTCAAGTTTGGTCCAGAATTCTATCACTAATAGGTTTGTGGTCACTAACTAAGCCTCACATACACCTCCACAACTCAAAACATCTCCTAAATCTCATTCTAGAATTTTCCAAGATCACTAAGCTACACTTGTTTAACTCTAAATCACTATAGGAGATTAGGAAACTCAACTACTTAACTAAAAGTAAGCGATTTATCTTCCTAGAGCAACTCAAGAACATTCTAGGATGGCCAAAGTGATCAAAGTCCCAACTTGATCCCACCATAGAGTTTGTAGTAAGCTTTGGAAAGATTTTTGTGAAGGTTGTATAGGGTTTTGAGGTGGTTTTGTAGTGGTAGAGGAGGTGGAGGATGAGGATGAAGATGATGAAGGAATGAAGGATGAGGGAAGTGAAGAAGAGATGGTGCCATGGTTGTAGAGATAAGGACCCCCCCCTCTCTCTCTCTCTTGGCTCATGCCCTCTTGTCCCCCTCTCACAAATATCTTTTTCTTTTCTTTTTCTCATTTTTCCCTTCTCTTTTCAATTAAAACCAAATACCACAAATACAAATGAAACAACATGCAACAACTATAACATATCATGGTGCACTAGCCATGGTTATTTAAAAGATGGATTTGGCTTAATCATGATTAGTAGTGCACTAATCAAGTTTAACATAAACTTGCATATAATTAATTGCATAATTATTTATAAAATTTCCAAATCAAATAAATGCCTTTATAATAAATAATTCATATTAATATCCAATTATTTTCCAAATATTAGTATATAATTATACCATTTTATGAAAACCCCAATTCGTAATCGAATAGTTTTCGTGAAATATATTATTTCATTATTTAAATTCCAAAAATAATATTTTAAATTTCTGAAATGTTACAACAATAAGTCGTGTTGATGTAAAGCGCAATACACCCTGAGAAACTACAGGTGTACCTACCAGTAAATCTCACTTGCCCTGGCCAAGGACTTTGTGTATTGGCTATCCGAACACAGCGCGATATCAACTTGATTGGTTGTGTAATTTTGGAGAAAGAAGAAGAAGAGAAGTTTATAAGTTTTAGTAAAGTAACCGCAATCAGCACGGCTTCACGTGTAGCTAGCTGTGGTGAATACGGGTCGTCCTCTGGGATTCATGGGATTTTATAATTCTTGCTTTATATAGGTTGAAAGAAATAGAAAAGAGAAAATCAAAAAAATCAAGAAGATAGTTTCAAGATCTAATTAAAGAAAATCAAAAAAATGGTTTCAAGATTTAATTGAATTATCAAGAAAATTGTTTTAAGATCTAATTGAATTATCAAGAAAATTTATATGAAAAAGGTTTGTACGATTTGTTGGGATTTAGTAGCCAAAGATGACTCCTCTTATCTATTGACAGATTTAAAACTAGATTGATGGCGATGAATGATGATTAGGGTTCTTTGGAAAAAAAACTAGGGTTTCTCCTCTATTGACCCTTGTCCTTTCATTGATCTCCATTAATGTCTAGCCCTTAATAAAAAGATCATCAATCTTGTCTCAAACCGTGGTCAAGATTATCAAGAATTTGATATCGCGCCCGATAAGGATGTTGACGATTCTTTTGTTTAATTTTTTAAACTTTATAAGACTTAAAAGGAGTATGGTATTTTCTCATCCATTGATCTACCATAATCCTACGAATCCTATCAAGCGAAGAATTATTCGCACATCATGCAATAAAAGAAAGAATAGAGAAAGAATTCATAATGCGGAAATTAAAAGAAAGCGAAATGATAAAACTAATTATCTACCTTTTTCACTCAACTTCACAATACAATTCTTCGAGTTTAGACTACAAGAGGAAGAAAAATTTTCTCTCGATCTCTGCCTCGAAGAAGTTGATGTTCCGTCGATTACGTCGCTTGATCACCTCGAATCGTGGACCTGTTTTGGATCGCTTGTTCGTTGATGGTGATTGGATTCGTGTAAAGGAGACTTGATTGATTGATCGCTTAATGGATTTCTCAATGATTTCTTGATCTTGGATCTCAAGATCGTTGATTCTTGATCTTAGATCCTTTTTGAGATTGGTTTTTGATCTTTGGAATTGATTTTCTTAGATCTTTTTTTTATCTTCTTTAAGATGTAGCCCTCGGTCCTTTTTATAGCCCCAAAACCAGTAACCGAAGCCCCTAACAAAAGCCCCCAACAAACAAAAGTTTGTTGTACCGAAGATTCCAGAGAATTCCCGAACCCTGACTCCTTGAATCAGCCACGGATCCGCGGTGACTCGGCCGTGGTTCCACGGCTTAATGGTGAGTTCCTGGCTTCAGACTTTTGGAGTCTTCTTATGTTGGTATTTGGGTATTTCTTTGATATCTGGAACCTTCTTAACTCTTCTGAGTCTCTGCCAGTATTTGATTCTTCGACTTTCTTTACTTTATCGGCAGATTCTTGATTCCTGATATCTAGCCTGAGCTAATCTTCACTGAACAATGTTAGTTATATTTGAGATACAATTTGATCTGATAAGCGTATCAAAATATTAAGCACATTTTCCTTCATAATATTGAATAATATATAAACACATGATAAATGGTATTTTGCAGATAAACTTCTAATATGTGTTATATTTATAACAAACATCTTTAGATGATTAAAAAATATAAAGAAATTATCATGTTAAAAGTGCAATATTTTCGACTGAACAAATACCCCCAAACTTGACTTTGATCATCCCGAGCAAACTATTTATTCAAGAGAAGGAG
The DNA here is from genome assembly GCA_030015575.1 of Agapanthus africanus. Classification (NCBI taxonomy): domain Eukaryota; kingdom Viridiplantae; phylum Streptophyta; class Magnoliopsida; order Asparagales; family Amaryllidaceae; genus Agapanthus; species Agapanthus africanus. The sequence goes on along the minus strand of CM057338.1, from coordinate 818,636,887 downwards.
AAAAGAAAATAGAAAGAAAAATAAAGACTAACTAGCACACTTTCGTAGGCAACACGATTGCACTGAGCACGTGCAACAAGCCGTTTAACCTCTAGGAGTCCCTAGAAGGAGGAGTGTTGTCTCCTGAGGGTTTTCAGATGATTACACCCACAAAATCCAATAATAAAAGAAAGATGGTGAAAGTTACATATAAAGATAAGAACTATAAAAGAAAAGAACTTGAAAATAAGAGTTTCTAACTACACAAGCTTTTCGGTTGCCATGAGCCCTATCTTAATGGTCATAAAAAGATATTAGAAATCACATCATCCCTCAATAAAATATCGCCTTTAGTCTACCTCCCTACCTTTCTTCCAAGCACCGATCATATACCCCTGTGTGTGTGTAAAAGACATCCCTACACTCGGAGAATTCAATTCAAGCTATCATACTCTTGTCCATCTATCTCAGTACTTTTTAGTCGGTGAATATTTTAGATGGAATTGCTTACACATTCTTCATGCGACCGTTAATACTTCTTGAGGCACTAACTGACCGATTACTAAATGTGCTCACTTATTAGGCGTAATTAGCAATTTCCTCGTCTTGCAACACCTAAGGCTTAGCAGCGGCTCCCAAACCAGTTGATCTAAGGCACTAGGTGATAATGCGTCCTTACTATATTTTTTATGCTGCCTTGGTGATTACAAAACCAGTGTTCATTTTTCTTCACCATTTTATACTTTTATGCTTCATTTATATTTTCTTCGTACTTTTGCTTTTAGACAAGAGCATTTCAAGGTATCCTCTACAATCCCAAGTTTCAAGACGTGTGTAAGTGCGTATAGTAGGGTATCAATGTTCAAATGTTTGGCCTCAAGAATAAGGACTATTTTTCAGGCTTATTTTTATCCTCAGATTAGTGACTTCCTTCATCTTACTAACTCTTGGGACAATGGCTCATAACTACTTATTACTAGTTTTGTTTAAGAAAACATCTAACTTTCTTGTTTTTCTCAAACTCTTCCAATCTTTTAAATGTAATTTTTCACTTTCTAATCTTTCATTATCAAAGAAAAAATTGTGTTTATGCAAAGTGTAATGCAAAGTAATGCGTAAATAAGCACAAACCTCCCTCAAACCTGTTAGCAGCAGTGTCCTCACTATCATCATCTTTTAAATCTCAAAAACCTATAGACTTGGGAGAAAAATTTATTAACGGGGATAAAAATAAATGAACATAAAAAATCTCCACCAAACTTATTTTTTATCATACGGATATTCAGTTAAGTCATTTTTCACGCACCTCCATTCTTAGGATGAGATAATATTATCGAGATATGGAGGTGAGGTGGAGGAAATTTATGTTGGAGATAGTGCCCTCAAAATCAATTATTGGATAGCAGGTACGTGATTGCAATGATTGAGACAGGACCTATACCGATAAGACAGTCTTGCTTGAGATGATAGTATGCTATCTGGTTTGTCTTTATCATCGTATACATGCTTTAGTTTGCTATTGCATGATGATAGAGCCCATAGGATTCTTGCTTGACTACCAGCGGTATGATGGCGATCATATACGTGGGAGCTGGGGTCTGTAAGCACATCCTTAAAGTGTCCCTAGTCGTGGGAGTTTTGAGGCAGGGCATCGATACTCCAGAGTAGACTAGTGTATACAGTCGAGACCCCGGCGAGGGGCGGTAGCCGGTCACACAAGCCACTAGTGTCAGTTTGATCACCTAAGATGTGTACAGGTGCTCATTGGGTTATGAGTACACCGGACAGGACTCGCCGGGAACATGCTAGTTGGTATTATACATATCTTCAGATAGCAGTTCCCTGGTGACATGTGTACAGGTTAGTTCATCGACCTAAGGTCGTCATTTGTCTCATGTGAGTTCCCACTGTGCTTTGATTTCTACCCTACCACGGCTCAAAGGAGTCGTGCAAACGGGTCTTTTTGGGGTACAGTCCCGAGCCACATGGAGGCAAGTGAGCGGATCGGCAGGGGATTCGTCTCTCCCGGTATTGGGGGTGAGATGGCGCTGTGTCTAGGAGAGCCATTACACAAAGCCCTCGGCCAAGGCAGGAGATTTACTGGTAGGTACTCCAGTAGTATCTCAGGGTGTTCTGGGCCACTCTCTGACACGACTTATACCGCTAATGGGGGTCTGACGTTACCAGCCCCCTAGGCAGATATGCGATACTCATAGACGAACGGACCGGACTGTATGTATATTGTCACTGTTAGGCTCAGTAGGGTTTATGGATGAGTTCGCTCGTCAGCTTCCCTTCCAATCAATACATAGGCAACCGTCACGTACAGCTCGTACCTCTGTCGTGCTAGAGGTTATACCCAGTGCCAGTGTGTTGATGAGTCATTAGAGTCCCCCACAGACACTTTCCCAAGTTCGGGCGAAACGTTGTAGAGGCCGTATGGTTTTATGGCAGGGTTCGGAAAATGCACGTGCGTTTTCGCACGTGTCATTTTTGGGGCAGATAATACCGGTAGGCTTTGGTTTAAACCGGAACCCGGTATTATACTGTGTAGATATAATATCTTTGTCTCAGATGTATTTGTATTCGGTCGTAATACAAATGCGGGTATGTTTATACCATTACGGGGTTATCCTGAAATTCGTTTCAGGATCACTTTTGGAAGTTGCCGGTTTCCAGTTTTCTATCGCCCGTCTTTAACATTCGGTTAAAGACGGATTTATCTTTTCTTGATGAGGGTGAGTCGTGCTTCTAGAAGGTTCTAGATGGTAACTAGGATGGTGAGGTGGCTTTATTCATTAATTGGTCATTTAATGCATGATGACTAGGTTTTTGTGACTCATGCTTTAGCTTTAATGATTCTTGTTAATCTTAGCATATTTCCTCTTGATATTTATCCTTGTGGTCACCCTCTTTGCTCCTACCCTCACCCCCCTCTTGTTATATATTGGCCGGCCCCTCCCCTTGAGAAAACATCATGGTTTTTGAAAAAAAGATAGAGTTTTGGATGTATGGAAATTAACATATTCATATCTCATTTTCATATCAATCCAAAAGACAACTTCATTAACCGTTCGTCCATAACTTTGGACGTAACAAGACAAAGTGTTCTACTCATTCTCTACATCATCTTGGTTGTCTCTTTTAGCAAACTTGATGACCGAGTTGCCTCGATTCAGAGGCGGGAGCTCGTTTAAAGATCCGTCGACGTGGTGCCTGCTGGACGAGAAGACTGGAGATTCAGGAGATCGGAGCAGCCGCAAAAAGCGTGGGATGATGGTTGAAGACCGAAGGACTCGGATCGTTCGGTATAACATTTCTACCCACTTTGTCGTTTGTTAGTTTAGCTTTAATGGCAGATCCGGGTTATAGTACACGATAGCGCCGTTTGTAAAAAGTTTTTGTTCCGCATTTGGCGTCTGTTAGACGGCCGGGGCGCTACCGTGGACTTACAGTGGTATCAGAGCCTCACCATTAAGCTATACTAATTTGTGCTAACACGTTTAAAAGATCGATCGAACGGAATTTCCGAAATCACAATTTTCAAGCATACAAGTTTCTGTCGATTTTTAAAAGGGTCTAAAAATAATTGTGCATATCACAGAAAAGCGTGCAGGGTTTTCTAAGAATTATGGGAAAATTTGGGCACGTAATCCCACTTTACCACCGTGGAACCGCGGCGCTTTAGTGGGAACAGTGTACCAACTTTTTCCAAAGAACTTCATTTTGGAAATTGTGGTTTTTTGTATAGTTCTTTTGGTCCCTGATTTTGTTACTGTACAGCAGATGTACGTAGGGCCCACTTCGGGAAATTTTATCGATCGAAATTTTAAACTTGTTAGTATGCAGTACTTACTTTATATCTCCGACCGGGAATGTCATTTGATCGGTAAACCGCGTCTAATTGCTATAGTTCTATTAGACGGGTTTGCGAACGTGACATTCGCGTTGATGTTCTGTGTTGTGCTGTGATGTTGCGGATATGTCATGGTGGATAGTAGTGTGCAATGGTAGTGCAGTTTGGATTTATTTGTACATTTGATATTGTGAGGCGAGCGTCCAACATGTGGACTTCCGTCACTGCCTGTTTGTATAATATTCTTTTGGGACACGACCGGGTTGAGGTCGATATACCCGTTGTACATATTTTTATTTCTGTACTAGGTTTATCCTTCGAAGGAGTGCACGGATAGCCGGATTCTGGAGGGCAACGGGACCGTATCTCATGGCTTTGAGAGGCAGAGGGACCTCACTCTAGAATTGGCAGACTATTCGCCGCACTCGTAGGGGGTACAGTTTGACCTAAGGAGGGGTGCTCAATTTACCGGATTCCGTGAAGTGTCGGGTGTTAGTTATATGTATGCCCTAGAGGCCATTACTGTACATAGGATGTATATTGTAGTGGATGCTGGGACATATCTAGGGAGGACTTTCTTGCTCGACATGATAGTATGCTATCTGGTTGCTCTTTACCTTAACGTGTATACTGTTTGTCTCTCTGTTACATGTTGGTAAAGCCCTTAGGATCTGTACTTGACTACCTGGACTATGATGCAGATCATACTAGTGGGGACATGGTAGTCCATAAGTACATCCTTCAAAGTCCCTAGTCGTGGGTGTATCGAGACGGGGCATCGATATACCAGAGTAGACTAGCGTGTACCTTCTCGACCCATACAGATGGGCGATGGATGATCCCATATCCATCGGTGTTTGACATCAGAGATGATATACGGGTGCTCAGTAGAGACTGGGTACACTGGACGGACTCACCGAGAACTCCCAGATGGTATTATACCTCACGTCAGATGGCAGTTCTCTGGTGACACTGGTACAGAGTAGTCTGTTGACCCGAGATCGTCATAGAGTCTTGTGTGGTTCCCACTGTGCTTTGATTTCCATCTTACCACGTCCAAGAGGGCGTGCAAAACGGTGGTTTTTGGGTACAGTCCCGAGTCACATGGAGGCAATGAGCGATAGGAGGGGATTCGTCTCTCCCGGTATAGGGGGTTGATGTCGTGCTGTGTTCGATTGGCTATAACAGGAAATCCCTGGCCAGGGTTGCTGAGATTTACTGGTAAGTGTTACCAGTAGTTTCTCGAACAGTTATAGACCTCATATCGACACGACTTATCGAGCTATTGGGGTCTGACGTTTACCACCCCTAGGCGAGATATGCGACAGATCAGACGATCAGACCGGACTGTACGGTAGTGTTACTGGTCGGATTCACTGGAGTGTGAGCGGGCTTGCTCGTCGATCTTCAGATCGTTCAATACCCGGGTGGCCGTTACGTTTAGCAGACCGCTTGCGGCTTGTGGATGTTTGATATGATCATCATCCGCTGCCGGCGTATTGACGAGTCTTTAGAGTCCTACACAGAGGTTTCCTGGTTCAAGCGAAACGAAATAGGAGCGCATATGAGATATGTGCGGGACCGAGAATAATGCGTGTATGTGATACCGTATTCTATTCTCGCGATAAATATATCGAATGGTTGTATGCGATATAACCTAGTTATCGATTCAAGCGTTGATTCGATAAGCCGATATATTTGATACCAGTCGGTTATGTGCGCATGACCGGATCATTGAATCAAGTGTTGATTTAATGATTTAATGTATAATTATATATTTGATATATTACTTTACATTAACTAGTATCGGTTCACTTTAGACGGATTTTCTCACTCGGATGTGCGCATTGTATATGCGATATACTTTTGTGCACTTGATTGCATCATGTTTGATGATACATGTCATGCTAGGGTTCAAGTGTAAAGATTAAACCTTGGTTAATGAAATGGTTAGGGTTTCTTATTTGTTATCCATTTATTTTTGATAAATGAATAAAAGAAAATGAGAAAAAGAATGGTGGCTTCTTTTATTCTTTAGTTGAAGCTTCATGAAGCTTTGTTCAAGTCAACCATCCTTATCTCATCCTTAACCCTAACCATTCCCACTAACCATGATTCATTCTCTACACTTAACTCTAGTTAGAATTATGATAAGAATTCATTTTCTTTTCTTTTTCTATTAACTTATCATAACCTTTTCTTCTTCTTCTTCCTTGCTTCAAGTGAAGAAATGTTAACCTCATCAATGGTGATTGATGCATATGAGTGAGAAATCCAATTCTAAAGTCTACCCACTTCCTATTTCTTCATCCTCTACCTCTTGCCAAGTAGTAGAGTGTGTTTACTTCACAAGTTTCATGACTTGGTGAAGTTGTGAGCTTGATCTAGCGATGCCTCGACGTAGATCATCTTCGGCATGGACATCGACGACCTAGCTTGCCCATTCTCCGACGAAGCCGACTCTAGAGCCCGGATTTGATTTGGACAGCGGAGACGACATCGTTGCGGAGCCGTGGAGGTGGAGCACCGGATCTACAAAGGTTGTATTTCCGTATTCTCTTTAGCTAAGTTGTTAGCTAGCTTTCTTTTCGCCTAGACATCTAGTTATCGATCCGTACACTAGGGTTTGTAGGCACCATAATTTTGAAATTGCCATGGTTGATGGCTTGGGAGACCTCACTAGCGTGCCTAGGAACCCTGCAGTGGTATCAGAGCCAAGCTAGAGCCTTAGGCGAAGTCCAGACGGAAATTGAAGTCCGAACGAACCCGGAATTCCAAATCAAATATGCTCTCTGTACTTTTTTCAAAACAGTGCATTTTTCCACATTAAAAATATTCATAAAAACATGCAGGAAAATATAAGATTAACTGTGCAACCCGTAGCCCTAACTCCATTAAACCGCCGCGCTTCCGCGGCACGAGCATGGCTCGTGCGGCGGAAGGGCGGCCGTTTTGTCGTCTTATGTGGGTTTGTTTGCACAGTAACTCCTATTTAACTGTGCTGAGTTCTCTGGATATTTTTAAAATTTTATTCAAGTGTTGAATAATCTGAGTTGTTTTGGGAATTCGGTGTTTCGATCGGGGTATCAAATTTTGTCTGTGTGGCTTTCCGGATAAATTTTAGGATATGTTAAAAAGTTCGACCGGATATAAATACCCAACTTTTCCCCTGTCGGGAAATTTCCAAGTGTTGGATTTTTCCGTAGTTTGACGATGTTCTAAGTAGTGCAAGTAACGCGATGGTCCCTCTAGAAGACACAAACCTTAACTCGATTATGTGACCGTCTTGAACTGCCCTTTGAACCTTCGGGTTTGGGGCAGTACGGCATGCCACATGTGAGGCGTTGGCTTGACCCTTCTACGGCTGGACCGTTGGTACTGAGGTACGAACTGAATGTTGTTAGACTAGTTTCATGTGTTGATCTGTATCGGGAAAACTTGGGTGTTCGATTGTTCGATCGAAAAGTTTGACATTTTCTGTTTATCTGGAATGGGATACAATAATTGGAATTCACAATAGTTATGAGATAACTAAATGAATGTTATAAACATAGCACTTTAGTCTCACTTGATCGGTTGCCACGGAATTTTGATGTGATCAAAAGTTCGTCGCAATCACGTAGCGTACGCGGATACTCGCCGGGTAAACTTAATAGACAGCCTCACTCCATAGCCCCGACCAAGTGACTGTAGGAGAACCCCGTCGCCGAAAGCATCCGTTCGGGTGCTCCCGGTAACGGTGTTCCGCCTTGGTGCACTTCGTCGACGGTATCGGGGGTGCAGCTGTCTACTGAAGTTTGCGACGAGTATTCGATCAGACTGTCGGGAATCTTGTTGAATTGCCCGACTCTATATTGAAAAGTGTTTTCGATAATGAGACTAAAATGCGGGGTTTATAATTGTTAGGCATGCGATGTCTAAGTAATTCATTTGGTCAGGCATGCGATGTCTGAGATGGTTGCGGATTCCAACTGTTGTAGTTTTACACTTTCTTTTCTGTGACCGTAAGTGTAATATGTGATATCGCCGGTTTCGTTGCTATATGTCAACGACAATTGGGATGCGCATATTTACTTACGTTGTTGACATGTGATGTTATGTGTTGCTGGATATGTTATATTGGATCGTCGTGTTTGAATAGCCGGGGGTTTTTATGTGAGATGAGTGTTTTTCATTTTCATTCATGTAAAAACTTGTATGTAATATTCTTTTATTGGGGCGCTTCCAGGTTGCGGAAGTTGTCACCGTTTGTATATTATTTACTTTTCCGCACTAGGATAGACCCAAGGAGGAGGGCACAAGTAACCGGGTTCTGGGGTCCAGTGGGAGACCAACTCGAGGTGTCGAGTCCGGGTCTCCTAACCCTAGAATTGGCAGGGTTGCTTGCCGCTCTCGTAGGGGTCTAGGGGTGTGGGATTGGCTATTCATCACGACCGTGGAATCCGTGTTTTATACTGGCTCGTATTGAAAACACGGACGTCCTAGTATATCCAATATTTCATATATTTCTTCTGCTGCGATATCTGTGATGAGATCATGTGATGTTTCTGTGATGGATATAGTATATAGTATATATGATATATTATATAGACGTTACTTATGTTTTACACCCGCGCTAGCCCTGCCCTGCTCTGTCGTTAGTTACCTAACCTAACGGTGCATGAGGGGACATCGAGGCGAATGCCGATGGCATAAGTGTACGTCATATCTATCTGTGATGTTTAGGTACTTAAATGATTGGAATTCATTAATGTGATTAATGAAATAAAAGAAACCTAAGATGTTGTAGAATCGAATTTCAAAATAAAACAGGTAGCTACAGTTCTTGCTTTGCACAGCGGTATATGTGATATATCCTGCACCTTATTCGATGAGGAAAGGACCGAGATCCCTTCACCGGGAGTGACTCCTTTAGCAATAACTGGCAGATGCTACACACTCGGTTTGTCTTTTGATTGCTTTTAAGTGTTTTTGCTTTGCATAGTGATATATACGATATATCCCGCACCTCATTCGACGAGGAAAGGACCGACGATCCCTTCACCGGGAGTGACTCCTTTAGCAAAACTAGAAAAGCCTCAAAAGCACTCCATTTTAAAATTCATTCGATCCTACAACGATATCAAGTTCATTACGCAATAGGTTTTCAGAAAAACCTGTCGGCCCTCCGTCATTTCAGATAAATCCTGTTTAGTATTCGTGCTGCATTTGTTGACCTTGTCAAGGCGCAGTGTGCGGTAGCTAACCAGTATTTATCTGCTTATGCATATGATGCAGATTGGGTTAGGGTAGTCGTGCGGCCTTGTTGACCTTGTCAAGGGTCGTGCGGGTGGGTTTGATTCAATCAAGAAATGACGGGTAGAACTTGACTTGCGGTCTATGGTTTGTTGACCTTGTCAAGGTCATAGATCGTTCGGGGCAAAATATTATCGGGAATTTCAAGTGTTGAAATTTGCAATGAGATTGCATACCTTCTATGAGATAGTTGGATCCCGATACCCGCTGCGAGTAAGAGTTACTCCTGGGAGAGTTTTATACATTACAATTAGCCGATCAAGTAGGTGTCTAGAAAGGTGTTAACGGGGTTACGCCTCTGGGAAAACGAGGTTTACATTAATTAGGTTCGTGCGAAAGCACGGGGGACCTCCCTCAAAGTACCGACACTGGCCTGGCTGAAAGATTGGCGAACTTGTAGTGTGTAATTAATCCCGGCTAGTCTTTCCTTTTAGGGTTTGAAGGAAGATTTGATAAAAAGCAGTGGGAGCCATCCTGATTAGATAAAATAATAACCAATCTATTCTTGACAGAGCGCACGCTGAGTGTTTTCTTCTCTCTCTCTCCAGGTAGCGACCATATCACGCCTTAATCAAGATAATAATACGGATTATTGACCGAACCTGCTTGTTATACTGAGCTGGGGAACGTTGGTCCCGCTCCAACTTATAATTGTTATAAGACAGAGCAGGAAATTGGGGAATACCAGATTTCCCGTGCCGCCCAAACGAAGAGAGTGCATGTTGATGCATCATCTACGGGTGTGTTCTTTATACAGAACTGTTTCTCAGTATCCTTTACGTCCTGGGTATGTGATACCAGACCAGGATCCCAGATATGTAATCTGTTACATAGGGCTACAGAAAGGTAGAGAACTGAGAACGGGTGATAAGTTTTATGAGGCAGAGAACGGGGCAAGTGTTGCAGCCAAGTCTGTCGGTCACTGTCACCCTGTATTACAATACATTGATTCTGAACGAATGTTATTAGATACCGAACCTGATATACAAAATCATATCAGTCTCTTTATTAGTAAAGAAAGGATATAATTTTGTATTGTTGGATAATGTTTTGAACATTTCCTATATCAAAAGTTGATCGGTTCAGGCGCGTTATCTAAAAGCATTGATGTTCTAAATCAAACGACAGTTCTTTAGTATACGGAACACACACAAGAGGAAGAGTTCAGACATGAACGAATCCTTCTTGAGGCATTGTAGACTAGGTCAGATCAATGTGACCCGACTAGCTGGAGTTACATATAGATGTATATTTAAATCAGTTTGAATTTACATCTTGTGAAACTCGCCAGTCATGTCACAAAGATAAGATGACCATAGCTCCGTTTACTGGAAACAGAGAAAGAGTTAGTGAACTCTTGGGATGATACATGTTGATGTATGTAGGTCCCCTGTCTACACATGCCAAGACCGGTTCTTTGTACTTCATTACGTTCTCTGATGATCTCTTTAGATTCAGACATATGTTCCTGTTGAAACATGAGTCCGAACCTTTTTAGATATTCACAGAATATAAGTTAGAAGTAGAGAACCAAAATACGGGTAAAAGTATTATGTCCTTTGATGTGATCAGGGAGGAGAATACTTGAGCACGAAAATCCTGGATTATTCTAAAAGAGAATGAGATTCTCTCTCAGCATTACTCCTCTGTATACACCATGGCACGATGGTATATCGGGGCGGAGCAATCACACCCTATTTGATATGGTGTGCTCTATGATGAGTATTACTGAGTCACCTATTTCCTTTTAGGGAGTTATGCACTTGAGAAGCTGCATACCTATTGAACAGGGTTCCAATCAAATCAGTTGCCTACCATTTCATATGTGATATGGAAAGGGAAGAGCCCATGTCTTATGTTAGTTAAGATTTGGGGTTGTCCGGCCTATGTCTGAAAGCAAAATCCGGACAAGCTCGAGGCAAGGTCTGTAATGTATAACTGGAAAGGTTCCAGCTATACAAACTACAGCTGATGATTTGATAGAACCAAAGGATTCAGTAGATACCAACGAACCTCAGCCTCTCCGCCGATCTAGTAGGGTTCCTTACCCACCTGAGAGATACTTCGATTTCTCTAGGACAGTGGGAGCGAGGATTACATCATGAGATGATGACCCAACTAGTTTCGAGCTGGCCATCAGGAGTAAGACTCTGTAAGAATGGCTGGATGTTTAGTGATCTGAGATGGAATCCTTATACACCAACAAAGTATGGACTTTGGTTGCAATATCTGAAGGGTTAAATCCCCATCAGGAGCAAGTATATCTTGAGAAGATTACTTGGTGTACATGGAAAAGTTGAGACTTTCAAAGCTAGACTTGTTAAAGCTTTTCGTCATTGACCAGGCGTGGATCATGATGAAACCTTTTCAAGTGACTATGCTTAAGTCCATCCAGATCCTACTTGCCACGGCTACATACCATGACTGCGATATCTGGTTGGGTGTCTTGACTGCTTTTCTAAATGATGATTTAGAGAGCGTCTATAAGTACACAGCCAGAGGGCCTCGTAGACAGTGGGAGCAGCGGAAACGTGTGTAAGATGCTTTATAGGATAAAGCAGGCATCGCGGAGTTGGAACATCTGTTTTGATGAGTTAGTCAAAGAGTTTGACATCATCAAAATGGTAGATGAACCTTGTATAAACAAGAAGGTAGTAGGGAGTATGGTGACGATCCTCGTAGAGTACGTGGATGACATACTCTTGATAGGGAAGGAGTTTCCTATGCTACGCTCGATCAATCTTCGCTTATCACAAAGATTCTCCACTTAGGATCAAAATGATACCTACTAAATCCTGGGTTTTGGATCTATGAGATAGATCTAAATGGATGTTAGGATACTCACTAAGATGTAGTGAGACGGTATCAACCGATCCTGGGGAGAATCACTGGAAGTGTTCCAGGGTGATAAAGACGACTGAGTGTCAGTCGCAGGCATTGTCTTTACCCTCAGTAAAGGGACGGTATGTTGGAAGAGTTCCAAGCTAGATACCGTGACATACTAGACGATAAAGGCTGGATACATCGCTACTTAAGATGCTACCCTAGAAGCTGTTTGGGTGTATATTGGTTCATGAGATGAACTATGTTCCTACCATTGTGTGACAATGGAGTTGTGGCTTATGCCAAGGAACGCCGGTCCCATCAGTGATCCAGACTTATTCTAAGGCAGTATCACCTGATCATGGAGATAGTTGATCTCCAGGGTGATCGAGGTGAGGAGAGTAGACTCAGAGGAAAACACAGCGGATCCACTCACAAAGGCCTGTTCCCAGATAGAGACTTTTATGGGATGGTTGAGTATGAGATACTTCAAACCACTGCTACAGATGGCCCTAGTGCAAGTGGGAGATTGTTAGTTATATGTATGCCCTAAAGGCCATTACTGTACATAGGATGTATATTGTAGTGGATGCTGGGACATATATAGGGAGGACTTTCTTGCTCGACATGATAGTATGCTATCTGGTTGCTCTTTACCTTAACGTGTATACTGTTTGTCTCTCTGTTACATGTTGGTAAAGCCCTTAGGATCTGTACTTGACTACCTGGACTATGATGCAGATCATACTAGTGGGGACATGGTAGTCCATAAGTACATCCTTCAAAGTCCCTAGTCGTGGGTGTATCGAGACGGGGCATCGATATACCAGAGTAGACTAGCGTGTACCTTCTCGTCCCATACAGATGGGCGATGGATGATCCCATATCCATCGGTGTTTGACATCAGAGATGATATACGGGTGCTCAGTAGAGACTGGGTACACTGGACGGACTCGCCGAGAACTCCCAGATGGTATTATACCGCACGTCAGATGGCAGTTCTCTGGTGACACTGGTACAGAGTAGTCTGTTGACCCGAGATCGTCATAGAGTCTTGTGTGGTTCCCACTGTGCTTTGATTTCCATCTTACCACGTCCAAGAGGGCGTGCAAAACGGTGGTTTTTGGGTACAGTCCCGAGTCACATGGAGGCAATGAACGATAGGAGGGGATTCGTCTCTCCCGGTATAGGGGGTTGATGTCGTGCTGTGTTCGATTGGCTATAACAGGAAATCCCTGGCCAGGGTTGCTGAGATTTACTGGTAAGTGTTACCAGTAGTTTCTCGAACAGTTATAGACCTCATATCGATACGACTTATCGAGCTATTGGGGTCTGACGTTTACCACCCCTAGGCGAGATATGCGACAGATCAGACGATCAGACCGGACTGTACGGTAGTGTTACTGGTCGGATTCACTGGAGTGTGAGCGGGCTTGCTCGTCGATCTTCAGATCGCTCAATACCCGGGTGGCCGTTACGTTTAGCAGACCGCTTGCGGCTTGTGGATGTTTGATATGATCATCATCCGCTGCCGGCGTATTGACGAGTCTTTAGAGTCGTACACAGAGGTTTCCTGGTTCAAGCGAAACGAAATAGGAGCGCATATGAGATATGTGCGGGACCGAGAATAATGCGTGTATGTGATACCGTATTCTATTCTCGCGATAAATATATCGAATGGTTGTATGCGATATAACCTAGTTATCGATTCAAGCGTTGATTTGATAAGCCGATATATTTGATACCAGTCGGTTATGTGCGCATGACCGGATCATTGAATCAAGTGTTGATTTAATGATTTAATGTATAATTATATATTTGATATATTACTTTACATTAACTAGTATCGGTTCACTTTAGACGGATTTTCTCACTCGGATGTGCGCATTGTATATGCGATATACTTTTGTGCACTTGATTGCATCATGTTTGATGATACATGTCATGCTAGGGTTCAAGTGTAAAGATTAAACCTTGGTTAATGAAATGGTTAGGGTTTCTTATTTGTTATCCATTTATTTTTGATAAATGAATAAAAGAAAATGAGAAAAAGAATGGTGGCTTCTTTTGTTCTTTAGTTGAAGCTTCATGAAGCTTTGTTCAAGTCAACCATCCTTATCTCATCCTTAACCCTAACCATTCCCACTAACCATGATTCATTCTCTACACTTAACTCTAGTTAGAATTATGATAAGAATTCATTTTCTTTTCTTTTTCTATTAACTTATCATAACCTTTTCTTCTTCTTCTTCCTTGCTTCAAGTGAAGAAATGTTAACCTCATCAATGGTGATTGATGCATATGAGTGAGAAATCCAATTCTAAAGTCTACCCACTTCCTATTTCTTCATCCTCTACCTCTTGCCAAGTAGTAGAGTGTGTTTACTTCACAAGTTTCATGACTTGGTGAAGTTGTGAGCTTGATCTAGCGATGCCTCGACGTAGATCATCTTCGGCATGGACATCGACGACCTAGCTTGCCCATTCTCCGACGAAGCCGACTCTAGAGCCCGGATTTGATTTGGACAGCGGAGACGACATCGTTGCGGAGCCGTGGAGGTGGAGCACCGGATCTACAAAGGTTGTATTTCCGTATTCTCTTTAGCTAAGTTGTTAGCTAGCTTTCTTTTCGCCTAGACATCTAGTTATCGATCCGTACACTAGGGTTTGTAGGCACCATAATTTTGAAATTGCCATGGTTGATGGCTTGGGAGACCTCACTAGCGTGCCTAGGAACCCTGCATCGGGTGTTCCATTCACTATGCTGTGGGGGACTACCTCGCTTCAGGTTTTGGCGGGTAACTTGCCGCACCCGTAGGGGTCTAGGTTTCATTGCACAGGCTATCCACACGACCAGGGGAACGTCAGGTTTCAGCAGCGACTCTGTGAAACCCGGGGATCCCAGATTATCTGTATTATTCTGTAATGCTTATTACTTTTCTGTAATGTTGCATATTATCACGCCTGGAGCGATTATTGTATATTGGTATATATACTATTAGATGTTGTATATGTTTTACACCCGCGCTAGTCCAGCCCCCGCTCTGTCGTTAGTTAAGTAACCTAACGGGTGATGACGGGACCCAGTGACGAATACGAATGGCATATACGTACATTTTATTTTCGTTCTTTTCTGGTGTGATTGATTGATGGGGCTGTATTGATTCTTATCAATGCAAGGATAAAACAAACCAATATTTGATGTTGTTGGAACAAATTTTAAAAGTGTTATTACAAAGACGTTTCTTTTTGTTTTGCATAGTGGTATTCAGTTGGAATATCCTGCACCTCATTCGACGAGGCAGGGGCTGATATCCCTTCACCGGGAAAGACCCCTTGGGCAGAAGTTTGCGTCAGGGTAATAACTTTATATAGTCAATTACAAGTTGCTTTGCATAGTGATATTCGGTTGGAATATCCTGCACCTCATTCCACGAGGAAAGAGCCGAGATCCCTTCACCGGGAGTGACCTCTTTAGCAAAGGTTTTTCGTCACTATATTTTTATAAAAGCTATCAGGTTCCTTCAACGAGATCAAGTTCATTACGTTAAAGGTTTTTTCGCCAAAAACCAGCCGTAGCCATCCGTCATTTCTTATGGGTGGTCAGTAGTATTCAAGCTATGTTTGTTGACTAAAGTCAAGGCATAGTGTTTGGTAGTTGCTGGGTATTCATATGTTGCATAGATAGATGTGTTGGTTTGGGACAGTCGTATTACCTTGTTGACTAAAGTCAAGGGTATGTACGGGTGGGTTCAAATCAACCTGGACAATGACGGGTAGAACTTGACATGTGACTTATGATTTGTTGACTAAATTCAAGGTCATAAGAGCATGAGGAAAAAATCATATCGGGAGTTTCAAACATACAGGAAACTTACCGGACATGCGCATACCTTCTGGAGTGTGATAACTTGAGTGGCTTCCATCAAGTTATCATGCGATGATAGTTGGATTCCGATTCCCACTGATGAGTTGGTTTACTCTTCGGGTGATCCTGACTAATTCTTCTTTAAGGTTTGGAGGAGAATTTGAGATTACAGTGGGAGGTTTCCTGATTAGATAAAGTGATAACCATTCTGATCTAGGTTAGAGTGCACGCAGAGTGTTTCTTTTCTCTCTCTCTTTGGCAGCGACCTTTGACCGACCCTAGACTATGACTCAGTGACCAAGTTGACCGAACCTTCTTAAAATACTGGCTTTTGGATTGTCTGAGTTGCATAAGTCATTGCTGTTAGTGTATATGCCATAGAGGCCAATACTGTATCATACTAGTTTGTATATTACTTAATGGAAACTTGGGATATTCACCTTGTATATACAATCTTGCTCAAAATGGTAGTATGCTACTTGGTTTGTTTCTACTTTAATATGTGCATGTGTTTCTTTTAGCATATCGCTTATACATATTAGTAGAGCCCTTAGGATCTTTGCTTGATTACCAGCGTTGTGATGGCAGTCACACTCGTGGGGGCTGGGTAATCCACAAGCACATCCTTATACAGGTCCCTAGTTGTAGGACTATCAAGACGGGGCATCGATACTCCGGAGTAGACTAGCGTATGCGCTTCTCATCCCAGCAGGGGAGACGGTCTGTCCCACAGCCGTCAGTACGTCGTACTTGAGATAGTATGCGGGTGCTCATTAGGTTACGAGTACACTGGACAGGACTCGTCGGGAACTGATTGGTTGGTACTATACCTATCGTCAGTCATCAGTTCCCAGGTGACATGAGTACAGCTTAGTCCGCTGACTTGACACTGTCACTTCGCCTCGAGTGTGTTCCCACTGTACTTTGATTACTACCCTACCACGGCTCAAAGGAGTCGTGCAAACGGGTAGTAGTTGGGTGCAGTCCCGAAGCACTAGGAGGCAGTGATGGTTAGACAGGATTCGTCTCTCCCGGTATTGGGGGTTGACATCGCGCTGTGTCTAGGAGAGCCACTACACAAGTAGTCCCTGGCCAGGGCAAGCGAGATATACTGGTAGGTTTCCAGTGTTATCTCAGGGTGTTCTGGGCTACACTCCGGCACGACTTGTACCGCTATTAGGGGACTGACATTCACCGCCCCCTAGGCCCACCATGCGATGTATCAGACGAATAGACCGGACTGTATGGAGATTGTCACATTCAGGCTCAGTAGGAGTTCAGATGGGTTTCACCTCATCCGTCTTCTTATCAGCATCTACCTGGGGGCCGTTACGCACAGCTAGTGCCACTTGCGGTCTCTGGTTAAACCCACTGCCAGCGTAGTGTCGAGTCTTTAGAGTCCCACACAGAAAGCTATTCGCCTTTAGGCAAAAGAGTAGAGGTCGCATGGTTTTTGCAACAGGTCGCATGGTTTTGCGACAGGTCGCATGGTTTTGCGACAGGGTTCGGTCACATCCGTGCACTTGTGCACGTTTAGTGTCCGGACAGTTAACACTAGCGGGCTTTGGTTTAAGCCAGATCCTAGTGTACGTTTTGGGATTGGTTTTATCTCGTTTGTATTCGTGTTCCTCGGAACGCGGATGCGGGTGTGTATGCACAGTTGACAGAGAGACGGAGGCAGAAGATTCTCATTGGGGTTGTTGACTGTTGACTATTGACTTTTTGCTAAACCCTAATGAGAATAAGAAATATATATAATTAACAAAAATATTAATTAAGTATTATAATGATATGGTTGTTGAGGGGTTGACTTTGTTGACTTGTTGACTTTGTTGACCGGTTGACTAGGTTGGACTAGTTGACCATCATCATTACAATGGCTATCATTTCATGGCAAAGACTTTTGCTTGCTTGTTTGTTTTTGCAAAATGAGTGCATGAAATGATATGGCCATTTTGACTTGAACCATCACATAATACTTGATTACTATTATTTATTATGATGTTTTTGGATTATGAGAGCTTGGATGGCAAAAGGGTTACTCATTCTCTCATTTGCTTTCTCTTTCTTGCTTGAGTTCTCCCTCTTCCTCTTGCTCTCTCTCTAGTCTTTGGTTCACTTGTCTCATGTGTTGAGAAGCAAGAACCATAGAGATAAATCCCAACACACTCCTCTACTCATCCTAGTTCACAAGGTTTCGCAAACCAAGTATTCTAGTTTCTTCTAGTTTGAAGAGAAGCCAAAGGTAGAAGGTTTCAGGTGGATCCATCTTCGGCGCAAGGAGACGACGAGGTGAGGCCGATCCGTACACCGCAAAGAGTTGAAGACGAAGGAGTTCAAGAAAGGTATAACCCCCTAACCGAGTAGGTAAAACTCTTGTTAGGTTTGTTAGATAGTTGTTTAACAAAGATCCGTATTTTGAGTCCATATTACCACCTCTTGAAAAATCGTTTTTCATCATTTCCGCAAGCCCGTAAGTACCGGGAGAGGTAACGTGGACTTACAGTGGTATCAGAGCCTAGTTAAACACTATCTAACATGTTAGCAAAATAAGTAAAAGCTCGATCGGAGAAAATATCACGAAACATACCCGAATAGCATAGTTTTTGCCGATTTTTTCCTCTGTTCAAAAATTAATAAATCATATATGAAAAATCGGCTCAGGCTTTTGTTAAGACACCCAAGAAAACAGGTCCACTGACTCGGTCAAAGCGCCGCGGAACAGCGGCCGGAGCTTGCTCCCGCCGCGGAACCGCGGCCGAGTTGACTCGGTCGTGGCACTGTTTTCTTGCAGAGTGTTTCTGGGGTTGTTTTATGATTTTTACAATATGATTTTTCTGCCCAGATTTTCCAGAAAGAAAAATTTTTGTTTGGGGCCTAAAAATCCGTATTTTGATCGAACTTCTAAAGACTAAAACTGACGGGTATATATCTGTGATGTGTTATATGTATCGAATGTCCGCTAATCGCTATACGTCGATTAGTGGGGGTTATACATATCTTGATCTATAATGTTGATGGTATGTGTATATGAATTCATTGGATTGTCGCGGGTGAATAGCCGAGGGTTATGAGATGAGAGTTTTCTTTTCTTTCAATTCATGTAATATGTAAATTGATGTAATATTATTTGTATGGCCGACAACCGGGTCGGGGTTGTAGCCGTCATTGTATAATTTCTTTTTACTGTTTTTGCTCATAGGATAGACCCAAGGTGGGGTGCACAAACTACCGGGTATCTCGAAGTGCCGAGTGGCCTACTCACGTCGTTGAGGGAGGTTGCTCCGCTTCGGATATTTGGCGGGTAGTTTGCCGCACCCGTAGGGGTCTAGGGTGGGGTATTGGCTATTCACCGCGACCGTGTAATCCACTTTTCGTTACAGGCTCGTACGAATTGCGGATTCCTAGTATATCCAATGTATTCATCTGTGATCTGAAATGGCTATCATTGCAATATATCTATATATGATATTATTTAGGTGTTGCTTATGTTTTGCATCCGCGCTAGTCCAGCCCCCGCTCTGTCTTTAGTTAAGTAACCTAACGGGTAATGACGGGGCCCCGTGGCGAATGCGGATGGCATAAGCGTACGTCATATTTTGGTTGTTTTCTGCAATGGTAGGATTAAATGATGGGACGCATTAAAAGGAATTAATGCAAGAAAATAAACCAAAGTAAAGTCGTTGGAACACTTTCAAAACCACTCGGTTCTTTTCAAAAACCAACTTTTAAATGTGGAGCTTGAGCCACTCCTTTTAAAAGCTATCCCGTTCCATCGATTATATCAAGTTCACTACGTTCACGGTTTCGTCAAAACCATTCGTAGCCCTCCATCATTTCAGTTAAATATTCGGTAGTATTCAAGCTATGTATTTTGACCTCACGCCAAGGCATAGTGATTGGTAGCTGCCGGATATTTATCTGTTGCATAGATAGAATGCGTTGGTTTGAGACAGTCGTACTGCCATTTTGGCCTACGTCAAGGGTAGGTACGGGTGGGTTCAAATCAACCTGGATAATGATGGGTAGAACTTTACATGTGACTTATGACATTTTGACCTCACGCCAAGGTCATAAGAGCATGGGGCAAAAATCCACATCGGGAGTTTCAAAAGAACCTGAAACTTGCTAGCGCTGCATACCATTTGGAGTGTGATGATTCTGGTAGAATTCCTTCAGTTTTGTCACGCGATGATATTTGGATCCCGATCCTACTGTGAGTATATGCTACTCCTCGGGAAATTTCTCACTTAACGATCAATGCTATAAACCAAGTAGGTGTCTAGAAAGGTGTTAGCGGGGCTACGCCCCCAGGGAAAAGAGATTATTTAATTAAGGAACTTCGCGAAAGCGTTGAAAAACCTCCCTCGAAGTACCGACACTAGCCTGGCTGAACAGTTAAGCAAGTATTGTACGGTGAGATTGATCCTGACTAATTCTTCCTTTTTGGTTTGAGGAGGGATTCGAGAGACAGTGGGAGCCATCCTGTTTAGACAAATTAAAAACCACTCTAAACTTGCAAGAGCATCATGCTTGTTAGTTATATGTATGCCCTAGAGGCTATTACTATACATAGGATGTATATTGTAGTGGATGCTGGGACATATATAGGGAGGACTTTCTTGCTCGACATGATAGTATGCTATCTGGTTGATCTTTACCTTAACGTGTATACTGATTGTCTCTCTGTTACATGTTGGTAAAGCCCTTAGGATCTGTACTTGACTACCTGGACTATGATGCGGATCATACTAGTGGGGACATGGTAGTCCATAAGTACATCCTTCAAAGTCCCTAGTCGTGGGTGTATCGAGACGGGGCATCGATATACCAGAGTAGACTAGCGTATACCTTCTCGACCCATACAGATGGGCGATGGATGATCTCATATCCATTGGTGTTTGACATCAGAGATGATATACGGGTGCTCAGTAGAGACTGGGTACACTGGACGGACTCGCCGAGAACTCCCAGATGGTATTATACCTCACGTCAGATGGCAGTTCTCTGGTGACACTGGTACAGAGTAGTCTGTTGACCCGAGATCGTCATAGAGTCTTGTGTGGTCCCCACTGTGCTTTGATTTCCATCTTACCACGTCCAAGAGGGCGTGCAAAACGGTGGTTTTTGGGTACAGTCCTGAGTCACATGGAGGCAATGAGCGATAGGAGGGGATTCGTCTCTCCCGGTATAGGGAGTTGATGTTGCACTGTGTTCGATTGGCTATAACAGGAAGTCCCTGGCCAGGGCTGATCAGAGAATTGCTGGCAAGTGTTACCAGTAGTTTCTCGACCCGTTATGAGCCTCATATCGACATGACTTATCAAGCTATTGGGGTCTGACGTTTACCACCCCTAGGCAAGATATGCGACATATCAGACGATCAGACCGGACTGTACGGTAGTGTTACTGGTCGGATTCACTGGAGTGTGAGCGGGCTTGCTCGTCGATCTTCAGATCGCTCAATACCCGGGTGGCCGTTACGTTTAGCAGACTGCTTGCGGCTTGTGGGTGTTTGATATGATCATCACCTGCTGCCGGCGTATTGACGAGTCTTTAGAGTCCTACACAGAGGTTTCCTGGCTCAAGCGAAACGAAATAGGAGCGCATATGAGATATGTGCGGGACCGAGAATAATACGTGTATGTGATACCGTATTACATTCTCGCGATGAATGTATCGGAAAGGTTGTATGCGATATAACCTAGTTATCGATTCAAGCGTTGATTCGATAAGCCGATACATTGAATACTAGTCGGTTGTGTGCGACATGACCGGATCATTGAATCAAGTGTTGATTTAATGATTTAATGCATAATTATATATTTGATATGTTACTTTGCACTAACTAGTATTGGTTCACTTTAAACGGATTTTCTCACTTAGATTGTGCACATTGTATATGTGATATATTTTTGTGCACTTGTATGTATCATGTTTGATGATGCATGCTAACTTGTGTTTTGTGTGAAGATTAAACCATGGTTGTGAGAGTGGTTAGGGTTTTATTTTCCATTACTTATTTATTCATTTATTTATTTTTTTATACATTTTGGAAAATAAATGGAAAAGAGAAAAGAATGGTGGCTTTATTTGTTCTTTAGTTGAAGCTTCATGAAGCTTTGATAAAGTCAACCATTCTTATCTCATCCTTAACCCTAACCATTCCCACTAACCCTAGTTTAGTCTCTACACTTGACCATGGTTAATTTTATGATAAGAATTTATTTTTCTTTTCTTTTTCAATTAACTTATCATAACTATTTCCTTCTTCTTCTTCATCTTCTTCACATGAAGAAAGTTCACTTCATCAATGGTGATTGATGAAAACAAGTGAGAAATCCAATTCTAAATTCTACCCATTTCCTATTTCTTCATCCTCTACCTCTTGCCAAGTAGTAGAGTGTGTTCTCTTCACAAGTTTTTGGACTTGGTGAAGTCGGAGCTTGATTTAGCGATGCCTCGACGTAGATCATCTTCGGCACGTCGTCGATGACCTAGCCCGCTTCTTCTCCGATGAAGCCGACGCAAGAGCCCGGATTTCGGATTTGTACAGCAGAGATGACTTCTTCATGGAGCTATGGAGGTGGACAAACGGATCTACAAAGGTTGTATATCCGTATCCCTTAGTTAAGTGTTAACTAGTTAGCTTTTTCGCCTAGTTTTCTAGCAAACGATCCGTAGTCGGGTCTCTCGGCACCCGTAAAAACTTATATTGGCATGTTCGATGCCTTGTGAGACCTCCATAGGGTGCCTAGGAACCCTACAGTGGTATCAGAGCCTAACTAGAGCCTTAGGCGAAGTCTAGACGGATTTTGAAACCCGAACGAACCCGAAAACCCAAACCCAAAATGCTCTCTGTACTTTTTCTAAAAACAGGGATTTTTCAGTATTAAAAATATGTAGAAATATCAGCAGGAAAATATAAAAGTAACTGTGCAATTCGTAACCCTAATTCCATTAAAGCGCCGCGCTTCCGCGGCACGAGCATGGCTCGTGCGGCGGAAACGCGGCCTGTTTGTCGTTTTGTGTGGTGATGTCTGCACAGTAACTCCTATTTAACAGTGCTGGTTTTCCTGGGTATTTTTAATATTTATTCAAGTGTTGAATATTCTGGAGTTGTTTTGGGGATTCGGTGTTTCGATCGGTGTATCAAATTTGTCTATTTGGCTTTCCGGATAAATTTTAAAATATGTTAAAAAGTTCGACCGGATATAAATACCCAATTTTTCCCCTGTCGGGAAATTTCCAAGTGTTGGATTTTTCCGTAGTTTAACGACGTTCGAAGTAGTGCAAGTAACGCGATGGACCCTCTAGAAGACAACAAACCTTAACTCGATTATGTGACCGTCTTGAACTGCCCTTTGAACCTTCGGGTTTGGGGCAGTACGGCGTGCCACATGTGAGGCGTTGGCTTGACCCTTCTACGGCTGGACCGTCGTTACTGAGGCACGAACTGAATGTTGTTAGACTTATTTCATGTGTTGAGCAGTATCGGGAAAACTTGGGTGTTCGATTGTTCGATCGGAAAGTTTAACATTTTCTATTTATCCGGAATGGGATACAATAATTGGAATTCACAAATAGTTATGAGATAACTAAATGAATGTTATAAACATAGCACTTTAGTCTCACTTGATCGGTTGCCACGGAATTTTGATGTGATCAAAAGTCCGTCGCAATCACGTAGCGTACGCGGATACTCGCTGGGTAAACTTAATAGACAGCCTCACTCCATAGCCCCGACCAAGTGACTGTAGGAGAACCCCGTCGCCGAAAGCATCCGTTCGGGTGCTCGCGGCAGCGGTGTTCCGCCTTGGTGCACTTCGTCGACGGTATCGGGGGTGCGGCCGTCTACTGAAGTTTGCGACGAGTATTCGATCAGACTGTCGGGAATCTTGTTGAATTGCCCGACTTGGTATTGAAAAGTGTTTTCGATAAAGAGACTAAAATGCGGGGTTTATAATTGTTAGGCATGCGATGTCTAAAGGAATTCATTTGGTCAGGCATGCGATGTCTGAGGTGGTTGCGGATTCCAACTGTTGTAGTTTTACACTTTCTTTTCTGTGACCGTAAGTGTAATATGTGATATCGCCGGTTTCGTTGCTATATGTCAACGACAATTGGGATGCGCATATTTACTTACGTTGATGACATGTGATGTTATGTGTTGCTGGATATGTTATATTGGATCGTCGTGTTTGAATAGCCGGGGGTTTTTATGTGAGATGAGTGTTTTTCATTTTCATTCATGTAAAAACTTGTATGTAATATTCTTTTATTGGGGCGCTTCCAGGTTGCGGAAGTAGTCACCTTTTGTATATTATTTACTTTTCCGCACTAGGATAGACCCAAGGAGGAGGGCACAAGTAACCGGGTTCTGGAGTCCAGTGGGAGACCAACTCGAGGAGTCGAGTCCGGGTCTCCTAACTCCAGAATTGGTAGGGTTGCTTGCAGCTCTCGTAGGGGTCTAGGGGTGTGGGTTTGGCTATTCATCACGACCGTGGAATCCGTGTTTTATACTGGCTCGTATTGAAAACACGGACGTCCTAGTATATCCAATATTTCATATGATTCTTCTGCTGCGATATCTGTGATGTGATCATGTGATGTTCTGTGATAGATACAGTATATAGTATATATGATATATTATATAGACGTGACTTATGTTTTACACCCGCGCTAGCCCTGCCCTGCTCTGCCGTTAGTTACCTAACCTAACGGTGCACGAGGGGACATCGAGGCGAATGTGGATGGCATAAGTGTACGTCGTATTTATCTGTGATGTTTAGGTACTTAAATGATGGGACTTCATTAATGTGATTAATGAAATAAAAGAAACCTAAGATGTTGTAGAATCGAATTTCAAAATAAAACAGGTAGCTACAGTTCTTGCTTTGCACAGCGGTATATGAGATATATCCTGCACCTTATTCGATGAGGAAAGGACCGAGATCCCTTCACCGGGAGTGACTCCTTTAGCAATAACTGGCAGATGCTACACACTCGGTTTGTCTTTTGATTGCTTTTAAGAGTTTTTGCTTTGCACAGTGATATATGTGATATATCCCGCACCTCATTCGACGAGGAAAGGACCGACGATCCCTTCACCGGGAGTGACTCCTTTAGCAAAACTAGAAAAGCCTCAAAAACACTCCATTTTAAAATCATTTGATTCTACAACGATATCAAGTTCATTACGCAATAGGTTTTCAGAAAAACCTGTCGTAGCCCTCCGTCATTTCAGATATGTACTGGTTAGTATTCGTGCTGCATTTGTTGACCTCTGTCAAGGCGTAGTGTGCGGTAGCTGATTAGTGCTTATCTGCATAAGCATATGATGTGATTGATTTAGGGTAGTCGTGCGACCTTGTTGACCTCTGTCAAGGGTCGTGCGGGTGGATTTACTTCAATCAGGAAATGACGGGTTGAACTTGACTAGCAGCCTATGGTTTGTTGACCTCTGTCAAGGTCATAGGACGCTAGGGGCAAAATATTATCGGGAATTTCAAGTGTTGAAATTTGCAATGAGATTGCATACCTTCTATGAGATAGTTGGATCCCGATACCCGCTGCGAGTAAGAGTTACTCCTGGGAGAGTTTTATACATTACAATTAGCCGATCAAGTAGGTGTCTAGAAAGGTGTTAACGAGGTTACGCCTCTGGGAAAACGAGGTTTACATTAATTAGGTTCGTGCAAAAGCACGGGGGACCTCCCTCAAAGTACCGACACTGGCCTGGCTGAAAGATTGGCGAACTTGTAGTGTGTAATTAATCCCGGCTAGTCTTTCTTTTTAGGGTTTGAAGGAAGATTTGATAAAAAGCAGTGGGAGCCATCCTGATTAGATAAAATAATAACCAATCTATTCTTGCAAGAGCGCACGCTGAGTGTTTTCTTCTCTCTCTCTCCAGGTAGCGACCATATCACGCCTTAATCAAGATAATAAAACGGATTATTGACCGAACCCGCTTGTTATACTGAGCTGGGGAACGTTGGTCCCGCTCCAACTTATAATTGTTATAAGACAGAGCAGGAAATTGGGGATTACCAGAATTCCCGTGCCGCCCAAACGAAGAGAGTGCATGCTGATGCATCATCTTCGGGTGTGTTCATTATACAGAACTGTTTCTCAATGTCCTTTACGTCCTGGGTATATGATACCAGATCAGGATCCCAGATATGTAATCTGTTACATAGGGCTACAGAAAGGTAGAGAACTGAGAACGGGTGATAAGTTTCATGAGGCAGAAAACGGGGCAAGAGTTGCAGCCAAGTCTGTTGGTCACTGTCACCCTGTATTACCAATACATTGATTCTGAACGAATGTTATTAGATACCGAACCTGATATACAAAATCATATCAGTCTCTTTATCAGTAAAGAAATGATAAAATTTTGTATTGTTGGATAATGTTTTGAACATTTCCTATATCAAAAGTTGATCGGTTCAGGCACGTTATCTAAAAGCATTGACGTTCTAAATCAAATTACAGTTCTTAGTATATGGAACACATATAAGAGGAAGAGTTCAGAAATGAACGGATCCTTCTTAAGGTATTGTAGACTAGGTCATATCAATGTGACCAGACTAGCTAGAGTTACATAAAGATGCATATTTAAATTAGTTTGAATTTACATCTTGTGAAACTCGCCAGTCATGTAACAAAGATAAGATGACCATAGCTCCGTTTACTGAAAACAGAGAAAGAGTTAGTGAACTCTTGGGATGATACATGTTGATGTATGTAGGTCCCCTGTCTACACATGCCAGGACTGGTTCTTTATACTTCATTACGTTCTCTGATGATCTTTCGAGATTTAGACCTATGTTCCTGTTGAAACATGAGTCCGAACCTTTTGAGATATTCACAGAATATAAGTTAGAAGTAGAGAACCAAAATACGGGTATAAGTATTATGTCCTTTGATGTAATCAAGGAGGAGAATACTTGAGCACGGAAATTCCTGAACTATTCTAAAGGAGAATGAGATTCTCTCTCAGAATTACTCCTCCGTATACACCATAGCACGATGGTATATCGGGGCGGAGCAGATACACCCTATTTGATATGGTGTGCTCTATGAAGAGTACTACTGAGTTACCTTTTTCCTTTTTGGGAGTTATGCACTTGAGAAGTTGCATACCTATTGAATAGGGTTCAAATAAAATCAGAAGCCTACCACTTCATATGTGATATGGAAAGGGAAGAGCCCATTTCTTAAGTTAGTTAAGATTTGGGGTTGTCCGGCCTATGTCTAAAAGCAAAATCCGGACAAGCTCGAGGCAAGATCTGTTATGTAGAACTGGAAATGTTCCAGCTATACAAACTACAGCAGATGATTTGATAGAACCAAAGGATTCAGTAGATACCAACGAACCTCAGCCTCTCCGCCGATCTAGTAGGGTTCCTCACCCACCTGAGAGATACTTTGGTTTCTCTATGACAGTGGGAGTGAGGATTACATCATGAGATGATGACCCAACTAGTTTCGAGCTGGCCATCAGGAGTAAGACTCTGTAAGAATGGCTGGATGCTTTATGATCTGAGATGGAATCCTTATACACCAACAAAGTATGGACTTTGGTTGCTATATCTGAAGGGTTAAATCCCCATCAGGAGCAAGTATATCTTGAGAAGATTACTTAGTGTACATGGAAAAGTTGAGACTTTCAAAGCTAGACTTGTTAAAGGTTTGCATCATTGACCAGGTATGGATCATGACGAAACCTTTTCTAAGGAGCTATGCTTAAGTCCATCCGGATCCTACTTGTCACGGCTACATACCATGACTACGATATCTGGTGGTTAGGTGTCATGACTGCTTTTCTAAATGATGTTTTAGAAGAGTGCGTCTATAAGTACACAGCCAGAGGGCTTCGTAGACAGTGGGAGCAGCGGAAACGTGTGCAAGATGCTTTATAGGATAAAGCAGGCATCGCGGAGTTGGAACATCTGTTTTGATGGATAAGTCAAAGAGTTTGACATCATCAAAATGGTAGATGAACCTTGTATAAACAAAAAGGTAGTAGGGAGTATGGTGGTGATCCTCGTAGAGTACGTGGATGTCATGCTCATGATAGGGAAGGAGTTTCCTATGCTACGCTCAGTCAATCTCCGCTTATCACAATGATTCTCCATATAGGATCAAAGTGATACCTCCTAAATCCTCGATTATGGATCTATGAGATAGATCTAATTGGAAATTAGGATACTCACTAGTTGTAGTGAGATGGTATCAATCGATCCTGGGGAGAATCGCTCGAAGGGTTCCAGTGTGATAAAGACGACTGAATGTCAGTCGCAGGCATTGCCTTTACCCTCAGTAAAGGGACGGTATGTTGGAAGAGTTCCAAGCTAGATACCGTGGCATACTAGACGATAAAGGCTGGATACATCGCTACTTAAGATGCTACCAAAGTGGCTGTCTGGGTGTATATTGGTTCATGAGATGAACTTAGTTCCTCCCATTGTGTGACAATGGGGTTGTGGCTTATGCCAAGGAACGTCCGTCCCATCAGTGATCCAGACATATTCTAAGGCAGTATCACCTGATCATGGAGATGGTTGATCTCCAGGGGATCGAGGTTAGGAGAGTAGACTCAGAGGACAACACAGCGGATCCACTCACAAAGGCCTGTTCCCAAAGAGAGACTTTTATGGGATGGTTGAGTATGAGATACTACAACCACTGCTATCAGATGGCCCTAGTGCAAGTGGGAGATTGTTAGTTATATGTATGCCCTAGAGGCCATTACTATACATAGGATGTATATTGTAGTGGATGCTGGGACATATATAGGGATGACTTTCTTGCTCGACATGATAGTATGCTATCTGGTTGATCTTTACCTTAACGTGTATACTGATTGTCTCTCTGTTACATGTTGGTAAAGCCCTTAGGATCTGTACTTGACTACCTGGACTATGATGCGGATCATACTAGTGGGGACATGGTAGTCCATAAGTACATCCTTCAAAGTCCCTAGTCGTGGGTGTATCGAGACGGGGCATCGATATACCAGAGTAGACTAGCGTATACCTTCTCGACCCATACAGATGGGCGATGGATGATCCCATATCCATTGGTGTTTGACATCAGAGATGATATACGGGTGCTCAGTAGAGACTGTGTACACTGGACGGACTCGCCGAGAACTCCCAGATGGTATTATACCTCACGTCAGATGGCAGTTCTCTGGTGACACTGGTACAGAGTAGTCTGTTGACCCGAGATCGTCATAGAGTCTTGTGTGGTTCCCACTGTGCTTTGATTTCCATCTTACCACGTCCAAGAGGGCGTGCAAAACGGTGGTTTTTGGGTACAGTCCCGAGTCACATGGAGGCAATGAGCGATAGGAGGGGATTCGTCTCTCCCGGTATAGGGAGTTGATGTTGCACTGTGTTCGATTGGCTATAACAGGAAGTCCCTGGCCAGGGCTGATCAGAGAATTGCTGGTAAGTGTTACCAGTAGTTTCTCGACCCGTTATGAGCCTCATATCGACACGACTTATCGAGCTATTGGGGTCTGACGTTTACCACCCCTAGGCAAGATATGCGACATATCAGACGATCAGACCGGACTGTACGGTAGTGTTACTGGTCGGATTCACTGGAGTGTGAGCGGGCTTGCTCGTCGATCTTCAGATCGCTCAATACCCGGGTGGCCGTTACGTTTAGCAGACCGCTTGCGGCTTGTGGGTGTTTGATATGATCATCACCTGCTGCCGGCGTATTGACGAGTCTTTAGAGTCCTACACAGAGGTTTCCTGGCTCAAGCGAAACGAAATAGGAGCGCATATGAGATATGTGCGGGACCGAGAATAATACGTGTATGTGATACCGTATTACATTCTCGCGATGAATGTATCGGAAAGGTTGTATGCGATATAACCTAGTTATCGATTCAAGCGTTGATTCGATAAGCCGATACATTGAATACTAGTCGGTTGTGTGCGACATGACCGGATCATTGAATCAAGTGTTGATTTAATGATTTAATGCATAATTATATATTTGATATGTTACTTTGCACTAACTAGTATTGGTTCACTTTAAACGGATTTTCTCACTTAGATTGTGCACATTGTATATGTGATATATTTTTGTGCACTTGTATGTATCATGTTTGATGATGCATGCTAACTTGTGTTTTGTGTGAAGATTAAACCATGGTTGTGAGAGTGGTTAGGGTTTTATTTTCCATTACTTATTTATTCATTTATTTATTTGTTTATACATTTTGGAAAATAAATGGAAAAGAGAAAAGAATGGTGGCTTTATTTGTTCTTTAGTTGAAGCTTCATGAAGCTTTGATAAAGTCAACCATTCTTATCTCATCCTTAACCCTAACCATTCCCACTAACCCTAGTTTAGTCTCTACACTTGACCATGGTTAATTTTATGATAAGAATTCATTTTTCTTTTCTTTTTCAATTAACTTATCATAACTATTTCCTTCTTCTTCTTCATCTTCTTCACATGAAGAAAGTTCACTACATCAATGGTGATTGATGAAAACAAGTGAGAAATCCAATTCTAAAGTCTACCCACTTCCTATTTCTTCATCCTCTACCTCTTGCCAAGTAGTAGAGTGTGTTCTCTTCACAAGTTTTTGGACTTGGTGAAGTCGGAGCTTGATTTAGCGATGCCTCGACGTAGATCATCTTCGGCACGCCGTCGATGACCTAGCCCGCTTCTTCTCCGATGAAGCCGACGCAAGAGCCCGGATTTCGGATTTGTACAGCGGAGATAACTTCTTCATGGAGCTATGGAGGTGGACAAACGGATCTACAAAGGTTGTATATCCGTATCCCTTAGTTAAGTGTTAACTAGTTAGCTTTTTCGCCTAGTTTTCTAGCAAACGATCCATAGTCGGGTCTCTCGGCACCCGTAAAAATTTATATTGGCATGTTCGATGCCTTGTGAGACCTCCATAGGGTGCCTAGGAACCCTACAATGCTGAGTGTTTCTTCTCTCTCTCCTAATTGCAGCGACCAATCGTCATGACCAGACTTAAGTTACTTCTAGATAAAAACATACTGACAGGGCCAAACTACAAAGATTGGCTCTGGAATGTCAAAATGGCAATCACTTACGACAAGCTGGGGTATTTTCTTACCACCAAAGCTCCCCCTGTCCCAGGTCCCACCTTCAGCGTCGCGGATAAGGAAATCCGTAAGACTTGGGAGATCGATTGCGCGAAGGCCAGGTGCCTCGTGCTTGCCTCTATGGACAATGAACATCAGAGGAGGCACGAGAATATGGACCTCGAATTCATATTTCTCCATACAAAAGAACTGTATGGAGAGCAATCTCGTATCGCAAGATACGAAGTGTCGAAGAAGCTATTTTCGGCAAGGTTGGCCATCGGATCATCGGTAGCGGAACACGTGCTTAAGATGATTGGCTTCATTGAGGAGCTCGTGGACCTTGGGACCACGTTAGAGAACGAGCTCTATACGGACTTGATTCTCCAGTCCTTTCCTTCCACTTACGCCCAGTTTATCCTGAACTTCAACTTGCAAGAAAAAGAAGTTGAACTTCCGGAGCTCCTCAACATGCTGAGGAGAGCAGAGGGCATCCTATAGAAAGGTAGGGATACATCCACTTTGTTTGTAGGAGGATCTTCCTCTTCTAAGTCCAAGGCGAAAGCCAAGGGAAAGAAGAAGAAAGCCCCCGCCAAACCAAGGGGCGGTTTTAGTAAAGTGGATACGAAGGGAAAAGCAAAGGCAACAAAGATAGCGGGGCAGCTTGTGGGAAAGGAAGAATGCTTCTATTGTCATAAGAAGGGACACTGGAAGAAAGATTGCAGGGCTTGGAAGGCCAGAACACAGGATCTGAAGCAAGTTGCGGCTTCAGCTTCAGGTGTGTATGTTATTGAAAACTGTCTTTCAATAAACTCTACTTCCTGGGTATTGGATACCGGATCAGGATCTCATATCTGTAATTCTTTGCAGGCACTGAGAAAGCGTAGGGTTTTGAAGGCAGGTGATATGACCCTCAGAGTTGCAAACAGAGTTGGCATGGATGCTGAGTCCGTGGAGGACTATTACCTGGGCTTGTCAGATGGACACGTTTTGGTTTTGCGTAATTGCTATTTTGTACCCAATGCAACTTGTAATATCATTTCTGTATCTTTATTATCTAAAGAAGGTTATGAATTTGCATTTGTAAGTAATGTTGTGAACATTCACCTTAATCAAGTTCTGATTGGGTCAGGTACATTAAGCAATGGTATATACGTATTAAACCAACCACGGATTTTCAATGTCCAGAATACACACAAAAGAAAGTCTCCGGAAACTAATCAGGCTTTCTTATGGCATTGTAGACTGGGTCACATCAATGAGAGAAGATTGACTAAGTTACATACAGAAGGATATTTGGATCCATTCCAATATCAATCATATGCAACTTGTCAATCCTGTCTCAAAGGAAAGATGACAAAGACTCCGTTCACTGGACACGGAGTAAGAGCGAGCGAGCTCTTAGGACTAGTACACAGCGACGTGTGCGGTCCAATGTCTACACATGCGCGAAGTGGTTTTTCTTACTTCATTACTTTTACGGATGATTTTTCAAGGTTCGGACATGTCTTCTTAATGAAACATAAATCCGAAGCCTTTGGAAAATTCCAGGAATATAAGAATGAAGTAGAAAAACAAACCGGCAAAAGTATCAAGACACTGAGATCTGATCGAAGTGGTGAATACTTGAGTGCCGAGTTCCTGGATTACCTAAAAGAGAATGGTATTCTCTCTCATCTTACTCCTCCATACACTCCGCAACATAACGGTGTATCGGAGAGACGGAACCGCACCCTATTGGATATGGTACGTTCCATGATGAGTAACGCTGAGTTACCGCGATCATTCTGGGGATATGCGCTAGAATCAGCTGCATACCTTTTGAACCGAGTTCCAACTAAGACTGTGCCTACCACACCATATGAAATGTGGAGTGGGAAGAAACCCTATTTTCAGTATCTGAAGATCTGGGGATGTCCAGCTTTTGTCAAAAAGCAGCATACGGACAAACTCGAGGCACGCTCAGTACTGTGCAAGTTTGTGGGATACCCAAATAACTCCAGGGGTATCTTTTCTATTACGCAGAGGAACAAAAGGTCTGTGTTTCGTGTAATGCCCACTTTCTGGAACACCAGTTCTTAGAAAAAGAAATAAGTGGGAGCGCAATAGAACTGGATAAAATTCCAGAACCATAGACTATTACTGAAAGCTTAGTAGAACCAGAGAGTTCGAAAGAATATGACATTCCTACGCCACTCTGCAGGAGTAGTAGGCAGTCTCATCCGCTCGAGAGATACTACGGCTTTCTCATAGACGGGGATAGAGAGGATTGCATCATTGATTATGATGAGCCTACTAGCTTCCAACAGGCCGTTCAGAGCGTTGACTCGGTAAAATGGCTGGATGCAATGCCGACCGAAATGGAGTCCATGTACACCAACAAAGTATGGACGTTGGACGTTGCTCCAGACGGGGTAAAACCCGTAGGATGCAAGTGGATCTTCAAAAGGAAGATTGGTGTAGATGGACAGGTTGAGATCTATAAGGCTAGACTTGTTGCAAAGGGTTTTCGTCAAAGACCTGGTTTGGACTATGACGAAACCTTTTCTTCAGTGGCTATGCTGAAATCCATTCGGATCCTTCTTGCCATTGCTGCTTTCCACGATTATGAGATTTGGCAGATGGACGTAAAGATCGCTTTTCTAAATGGAAATTTAGAGGAGTGTGTCTATATGGACCAGCCAGAGGGTTTCATTCAGAGTGGGAGCAGCGGAAAGGTGTGCAAATTGCTTAAGTCCATCTATGGACTAAAGCAGGCATCACGGAGTTGGAACATCTGCTTTGATGAGACAATCAAAGAATTTGGCTTTATCAAAAATCCAGATGAACCATGCATCTATAGTAGATTTCTAGCAAGAACTGTCGTATTCCTTGTTCTATACGTGGATGACATTCTTCTGATAGGAAATGACATTCCTATGCTACAATCTGTCAAGGGGTTATTGTCACACAGGTTCTCCATGAAGGACCTGGGTGATGCCAACTACATTCTGGGGATCCAGATCTATCGTGATAGATCTAAAAGGATGTTGGGACTTTCACAGTCCAGGTACATCAACACCATACTGAAACGATTCAGTATGGAAGATTCCAAGCGCGGTAATCTACCGGCTTGTCACGGAATCACCCTATCCAAAGAGATGTCTCCCAAGACTGATTTGGAAAGGGCTCGCATGTCATCAATACCCTACGCATCTGCGGTAGGCTCTATTATGTATGTGATGTTGTGTACCAGACCAGATGTAGCATACGTATTAAGCGTTGTAAGCCGGTATCAGTCGGACCCAGGGGAGAAGCACTGGATAGTGGTAAAGAACATTCTCAAGTACCTGAGAAAGACTAAGGAGATGTTCTTGGTGTATGGCGGAAAAGACCTCCAGATCGAGGCCTTTGCTGACTCCAGCTTCCAAAGTGACAAGGATGATTCCAAGTCCATGTCGGGTTATGTCTTTACCCTCAATGGAGGGGCGGTGTGTTGGAAGAGTTCCAAACAGAAAACCGTTGCTGACTCAACAATGGAAGCGGAATATATCGCTGCTGCAGATGCCGTAAAAGAAGCCGTCTGGATAAGGAAGTTCTTAACGGAACTTCAGGTGGTTCCGTCCATTGTTGATCCAATACCTCTGTATTGCGACAACAACGGGGCTATAGCTTTAGCGAAGGAACCCAGGTCCCATCAGAAGTCCAGACACATCTTGAGGCGGTATCACCTGATCAGGGAGATCGTGGGTCGCCAGGAGATCGAGGTTCGGAGAGTTGCTACGGAAGATAACACTGCTGATCCACTCACGAAGGCCTTACCCCAGACTCAGTTCGAGCAGCTGATCGAGATGATAGGTCTTCGATACGCCAGTACATGGCCTTAGTGCAAGTGGGAGATTGTTAGTGTATATGCCCTAGAGGCCATTACTGTATCATACTAGTTTGTATATTACTTAATGGAAGCTTGGGATATTCACCTTGTATATACAATCTTGCTCAAAATGGTAGTATGCTACTTGGTTTGTTTCTACTTTAATATGTCCATGTGTTTCTTTTAGCATATCGCTTATACATATTAGTAGAGCCCTTAGGATCTTTGCTTGATTACCAGCGTTGTGATGGCAGTCACACTCGTGGGGGCTGGGTAATCTACAAGCACATCCTTATACAGGTCCCTAGTCGTAGGACTATCGAGACGGGGCATCGATACTCCGGAGTAGACTAGCGTATGCGCTTCTCATCCCAGCAGGGGAGACGGTCTGTCCCACAGCCGTCAGTACGTCGTACTTGAGATAGTATGCGGGTGCTCGTTAGGTTATGAGTACACTGGACAGGACTCGTCGGGAACTGATTGGTTGGTACTATACCTATCGTTAGTCATCAGTTCCCAGGTGACATGAGTACAGCTTAGTCCGCTGACTTAACACTGTCACTTCACCTTGAGTGTGTTCCCACTGTACTTTGATTACTACCCTACCACGGCTCAAAGGAGTCGTGCAAACAGGTAGTAGTTAGGTGCAGTCCCGAAGCACTTGGAGGCAGTGATGGTTAGACAGGATTCGTCTCTCCCGGTATTGGGGGTTGACATCGCGCTGTGTCTAGAAGAGCTATTACACAAGTAGTCCCTGGCCAGGGCAAGCGAGATATACTGATAGGTTTCCAGTGTTATCTCAGGGTGTTCTGGGCTACACTCCGGCATGACTTGTACCGCTATTAGGGGACTGACGTTCACCGCCTCCTAGGCCCGCCATGCGATGTATCAGACGAACAGACCGGACTGTACGGAGATTGTCACATTCAGGCTCAGTAGGAGTTCTGATGGGTTTCACCTCGTCCGTCTTCTTATCGGCATCTACCTGGGGGCCGATACGCACAGCTAGTGCCGCTTGCGGTCTGTAGTTAAACCCACTGCCAGCGTAGTGTCGAGTCTTTAGAGTCCCA
The DNA here is from genome assembly GCA_030015575.1 of Agapanthus africanus. Classification (NCBI taxonomy): domain Eukaryota; kingdom Viridiplantae; phylum Streptophyta; class Magnoliopsida; order Asparagales; family Amaryllidaceae; genus Agapanthus; species Agapanthus africanus. Next base: position 818,601,055 of record CM057338.1, on the reverse strand, counting down.
CACAGAAAGCTATTCGCCTTTAGGCAAAAGAGTAGAGGTCGCATGGTTTTGCGACAGGGTTCGGCTACATCCGTGCACTTGTGCATGTTTAGTGTCCGAACAGTTAACACTAGCGGGCTTTGGTTTAAGCCAGATCCTAGTGTACGTTTTGGGATTGGTTTTATCTCATTTGTATTCGTGTTCCTCGGAACGCGGATGCGGGTGTGTATGCACAGTTGACAGAGAGACAGAGGCAGAGGATTCTCATTGGGGTTGTTGACTGTTGACTGTTGACTATTGACTTTTTGCTAAACCCTAATGAGAATAAGAAATATATATAATTAACAATAATATTAATTAAGTATTATAGTGACATGGTTGTTGAGGGGTTGACTTTGTTGACTTGTTGACTTTGTTGACCGGTTGACTAGGTTGGACTAGTTGACCATCATCATTACAATGGCTATCATTTCATGGCAAAGACTTTTGCTTGCTTGTTTCTTTTTGCAAAATGAGTGCATGAAATGATATGGCCATTTTGACTTGAACCATCACATAATACTTGATTACTATTATTTGTTATGATGTTTTTGGATTATGAGAGCTTGGATGGCAAAAGGGTTACTCATTCTCTCATTTGCTTTCTCTCTCTTGCTTGAGCTCTCCCTCTTCCTCTTGCTCTCTCTCTAGTTTATGGTTCACTTGTCTCATGTGTTGAGAAGCAAGAACCATAGAGATAAATCCCAACACACTCCTCTACTCATCCTAGTTCACAAGGTTTAGCAAACCAAGTGTTCTAGTTTCTTCTAGTTTGAAGAGAAGCCAAAGGTAGAAGCTTTCAGGTGGATCCATCTTCCGCGCAAGGAGACGAAGAGGTGAGGCGGATCCGTACACCGCAAAGAGTTGAAGACGAAGGAGTTCAAAAAAGGTATAATCCCCTAACCGAGTAGGCAAAACTCTTGTTAGGTTTGTTAGATAGTTGTTTAACAAAAATCCATATTTTGAGTCCATGTTACCACCTCTTGAAAAATCGTTTTTCATCATTTCCGCAAGCCCGTAAGTACCAGGAGAGGTAACGTAGACTTACAATTGCTGCTCCTTCTTTTTACCCTTTGCATTTCTCAGAACACCCCGTATTACTACGGATATCCACTTCCATTGGATAGATCCATCGTATGGTTATATACGAACTCGAAGGGATTTCTTCGAGGATGGATCCAGGTTCAGGAAAAATAGAATTGGTTTATTCAGTTGTCTTTTGTTATCACCTTCTCTCAGGTTGCGAGGGCTCCTCTGTTTAGGAGAGTACACCTATTTCGCTTATTGGATAGTCTTATTCCAAACCATAGGCTGGTGCCGAAAGGTAGGGAATGAAGAAAACCAATTAGCCTAAATAGGGTGTACAGAAGGTAATATGTAAAGACAAAATAAAGGGATTCGAAAGAGGGCAAAGTAAATTGCGACTGTTATTATTCACGACCAAACCGCGTACTTCATCGCCACTCCTATTTCACCTTTGCTTTTTCCCCAGTTCGGGAAAAATAGAATAAGGTTTTATTCAGTAGTCTTTTATCATCACCTTCTCTCAAATTGTGAGTACTCCTAGGATTAGGAGGGTATGCCTATTATGCTTACTGGATAGTCTTCTTTCAAACCATAGGCTGGTGCCGAACGGTAGGGAAGGAAGAAAACCATTTAGCCTAACGATGGTGTGCAGAAGGTAACGACTAAAGACAAATAAAGGGATTTGGAGAGATGGCAAAGAAATATACGGTTACAGTCATGAATAGGTTTATGGAAGAGGCATTACTAGGAATACCAGGATACCCCTACGAAACATTTACATGTTTCAGTTTCACTATGCATTGTTAAAAGGAAAACTGATTTCCCGATTAGATACTTGTTGCGCCACGGCAGCGCCACGGCCGTCTATCCGAGGCCAAAATGCGGAATCAAAAATTTTCTTAACTTTTAAACTGGCGCTACCGCGGACAATATACCCGGATCGTAACCATTAACCGATACTAGCTAACAAGAGAAAGGGTGAGAGATATACCGAGTGATCCGAGTCCTCCGGTCTTCTCGTCGTCGTCCCGATCTCCCGCGGAAACTCCGGTCGTCGCATCCTTGCCGGAAGGGCACCATATTGTCTGCATCTTTTACGGGCTCCCACCTCAATACCGAGGCAACTCGGGCGTGAAGTTGGCTAGCCGACGCGTCCAAGAAGTGCTGTAGGCTAGTGTAGAATGGTTGTCTCATTTGGGGTGGTGAAGTTGCCATGGATGGAGAGGAGAATGAACTTTGGAAGAGAATGAAGGTATATCATATCTTTCTAGCATGAAGAAAAATAAGAGATGAACAAATACCATACATCAAAAAATGAACTCTCTCTCATTATTCCTTCCCCAATGTGGCCGGCCCCTCTCATATGACAAAATGGTAGAGGCAATCTCAAAACAAGAAGGAAGGTGAGTGTAGGAAAAGAGAATGGGTGACCACACCCCAAAAGCAAATCTCACATCAAAGACCAAATCAACTATAATCCATTCTTATCTCATTAATGCAAAGGATAAGAAAGAAAAAGTATCTCATGATACTTGTCAAATCATGAAGCTATCATAATCATTCCATATGCAAGAAACCCCCTCCACAAATGTTATTTGCAAACTTGCAAATAACCCCCTCCATCGGAAAAGTCCGGCCGGGAAAGAACAAAGGAAAACCGGCCGGAACGGAATGCAAACTGGCAACTTCGGAAAACTGATCCCGTAATAAATTACAGGAAAACCCCACTACTGCACATACATGCCCGCATTTGTATTCCCACTGAACACAAATGCAAAGAGACAAAATCTACACAGTCTAATACTAGGATCCGGCTTAAGCCAAAGCCGGCTAGTAAAATCCGTCCGATCACGATCCGTGTAATACCGCACGTATCTGATCGAACCCTGCCATATCTCCATATGGCCTCTACAGCGTTTCGCCCGAAACTTGAGTAACTGAGTGTGGTGGACTCTAAAGACTCGTCAATACTATGGCTGTGGATTTAACCACTAGTACGTCAGAGGTATTAGCCATACGTGACGGGCTACCAGCTATTGACCAAAAGGGACGTCGATGAGCGAACTCATCCTGACACCCTACTAAGCCTGTCAGTGACAATATCCGTACAGTCCGGTCCGTTCGTCTATGAGTATCGCATGGCGGGCCTAGGGGGTTGGTAAAAGTCAGACCCCCAAAAGCGGTACAAGTCGTGTCGGAGTGAAGCCCAGAACACCCTGAGATCCTACTGGAATACCTACCAGTAAATCTCCTGCCTCGGCCGAGGGCTTTGTGTAATGGCTCTCCTAGACACAGCGCGACCTCACCCCCAATACCGGGAGAGACGAACCCCTGCAGATCCGCTCACTGCCTCCATGTGGCTCGGGACTGTACCCAACTAAAACCTGTTTGCACGACTCCTTTGAGCCGTGGTAGGGTAGTAATCAAAGCACAGTGGGAACTCACACGAGACAAATGATGATCTCAGGTCGATGAACTAACCTGTACACATGTCACCAGGGAACTGCTATCTGACGTCTGGTATAATCCCAACTAGCAGGTTCCCGGCGAGTCCTGTCCGGTGTACTCATAACCTAATGAGCACCTGTATACATCTTAGGTGAACCAACTGACACCAGTGGCTTGTGAGACCGGCCACCGCCCCTCGTCGGGGTCTCGACTGTATACACTAGTCTACTCTGGAGTATCGATGCCCTGTCTCGAAACTCCCACGACTAGGGACCTTTTAAGGATGTGCTTATAGACTCCAGCTCTCACGTATATGATCGCCATCATACTGCTGGTAGTCAAGCAAGAATCTTAGGGGCTCTATCAACGTGTAATAGCGACTCGTAAGGTCACCTAAAGCAGTACACGACGACAAGGATAAACCAGATAGCATACTATCATCTCGAGTAAGACTGTCCTACCGGGATAGGTCCTCCCTCAATCATTGCAATCACGTGCCTGTGATCCAATAATTGACTCTGAGGGCACTATCTTCAACAATCTCCCACTTGCACTCAAGGCTAATTATTGCGATGTCGCATACTCACAGCCCGTGTGATACCGAACACCCAACTCCTCTACTGGTCAGTCTCACAAAGCTCGTTTGCGAAACTATTGCGTTCATGGAATAGCCTCAGTGAGTGGATCCGCTGTGGTGTTTCTTTCTATATCTCTCTATATCTCAAGTTCGCGGAGAAAACTATCTCCCGAAATGAGCAATACCTGTCTTGGAATGTCTGGATGTCTGATGGGACCTAGCTCATAAATGAACTCCAAATCCAAACTTCTTAGACTGTATCGACAACTGAACTTAATCAGTATCCTGCGCCATGCCTTTCCCTCAGTATCCACCTGGACCACCTGTCCAAAATACTGCCCCTCGTCAGAGGGAAAACTATAACTCTGACAGCCATTCTGCCATCCAAGTCACCTTGGAACCCTGGAATGATAACCGTCTCCTAAAAGGAGGCTGTCGTTATCATATCCCTAGAACATCAACTTATGTTCTAAAACTGCTTCCGACTGTTTCTCCAGGATTGGATCATTATCAACTTATTGCACCTAGTGCAAGAACAACATCTGGTGTGGTACTTGACATCTCATGATTGACTCAATTGCCTAAGCAAGTGATCTGCCAATCATGCACATCCCTCTCCACTTTAGTCTGTAATACACCTTTAGAGAGGGTGACTCCATCACCTGCAGGTATCCTACCATGCCAGGAGTCGTCCATTCTAAATACTCATAGAATGCTATCAAAGTACCCTGATTGGGAAACCACCCAAATCTAGATCTAAAACCATAGATCTAGTAACCAGAATGTCTGATATAATATCCAAGTCCTATGTGGAGAACCCACTGTGTGACAACCAAAGAATAACCGATCGTAGTATAGGAATATCACTTCCTACTCTGTGTATGTCATCCTAATACCAGGACATCACACCCTACTACCTTCTTAACAGATCCATCCCCTATTCTGATGAAGTCAAATCTATGACTGTCACATCAGAAATAGATGATCTATCTCCGCTATATCTGCTTAAGTCTATAAATAGACATAAGCCTCTTGCCCACTGTGCCTCCGTTGCTCCCACTGACTACGACAACCCTCTGGCAGAGTCATATAGACGTACACTTCTAAAGCTAGTTTAGAATGAAGCTATACTCATCCTCCTGCCGGATCTCATAGTCTGGAACAACAGCAACGGTAAGTCTGGGTAAACAAGAACCTCCCTGCCACCATCCTTGAGCATACCGAAGTACCTCTCGGGTGCCTGAGGTTACCCACTTTATCTGCGGAGTGGCCAATGGAATGTCAAAACAGATTGAATCTTTAGGTTCTTATCAAATCTTCAGTAATCGTTTGCGGTTCTGGAATCACTTCCAGTTCTACCATACTCCCACTACTGTTTTTCTGAAAAAAAATCCATTTCCTTTTAAAATGTGGCGAGTCAAGAACAATATCACTATTGATCTTCCAGATGGTAGAAAGTCAACCCTCGTCATAGCCTGGGTCAACCCACAAACAGCCATTACAGAAACGTGCCTTGAGTTATCCGGAGTCTGGTTTTAAGCATAAGCCGGACAACTCCCCGTACCTTAACAATATCAAGATATGAACTGTTCTACATCCAATATAGAAACAGAGGCACTGATTTAATTGAACCAGATTCAAATCATGCAGCTGTCTCCAGTGCATGTCAAGTAAATGGAAGGAGGCCGATCAGCGTTACTCAACTTCGGAATGCTTCCAATTATGAGTAACCTGAAAGAGAAGCAAGTTTTCATTACTATCAACTGAATACCATACACAAGTATCTACATCTTCGATCACCTTGAAAAATCCCGATACTTGCAATACCTGGTTCTCTACTCTATTCTTATACCAATAACTCCTCAAAACTCAGACCCTATGTTTCTACGAAACACATGTCTAAGAACTAGAGTAGTTAAAAGTAAACAGAATATAGTACGAGGACCAACCCCACTGTCCTAATGGACACTGGACAATATACAATACTCTGTATAAGTCCCTGAGTCTAACAATGTCACGACCCGAAAGTACGGAACGTGACCGGCACTTAGATTACGAAGTGTCTAGAGGCGCAACGTAACCTAAGTAAGCCGAAGCCCAGAAATCTAAACCATAAAAGAAGAAGAAGAAGTAAAAGAACATGAAGAAAAACAAGTTTAAAAATATCAGCAATTTTTCCCAAAAATTTCGGCAGAGTCTCTTCTGTAAAAACTGGCCCCCAGACGGGTACAACAAATATAATATAAATAAACAATAAAAAGCATCCCCAAACGGGTGCTAGCATCAACGCCAACAGGCGGAAACAACACAACAAGCACAATAATATACAACGCCAAAGGGCGAGGCTCAAAACTCAAAGAAAACTAAACCACCATATCAGAATAAAACATGCGCGACTCTAAGGTCGAAATAAAAAAAATACTGGTCCAATAAACTTATCAAGTAATACAAGTATGGTTGATGGAGCTTACTAGATACAAATGAAAGAATAAAAAATACAATGGTGGTTCAGATACAAGTGAACCAACCTACCGTGCAAATCACCCTGAAGAAAAGATGTGCCAGCAAGCTGCCAGGGAAACCTGTATATCGAACCTGTAATAAAATTTGGCACAACGGGGTGAGTTGCCAACTCGTGAGTAGAAGACATCTACGAAAAGAAATCGAATGCACGACGCTATCCTAGGTCATAATATTACACTATTATATCCCAATCATCTAGTAATAGCAGGGTAAAACTACGTGTAAATGCAGATACTCCGTGCTCGTGTCAGTGCCTCATATAATACTATGTCATATGAATGGATATGCATGCATCATGAATATAAAATAACCAATCCTGAAATCCAGAAATATCTGTATAAGAAATCTTTAGCTGTTATCATAGTAAAATGTGTATAAGAATCTGAAATCTCAACAATGAAATTCATGGAAATCCATGTCAAGTATCGACACAACACATGTAAATCTCAAGTCTCATAGTCTCAATACCTCGGGCTCCGTCAGTCCGGATCGACCCATATCATCAAATCTCACGACAACGGTCTGTATCCTCCGGATATCCGCCGCGCCAGACATCACCGGTAGGTAGCCTTCCCCTGCCAGGCTCATCGTCTACAACTCGATCTTCTTGCCTCGGGGTACCATACCGGGCCCACCATGTACCCGAGACGGTTCATCCACTCCTCGAATCGGGTCTCGAAATCCAACAGAAAACATGAAATACTCATGGTGGACGACACATACATCACGAGAAAACCATATCTTAATTTAAAAAGAGAAGAGGAGAGAGAGAGAAGTTTTTATATATTTTTGCGGTTTTCCCCAAAAATCCATAAATCTCATAGAAATCCAAATCTCAAAATCATGAGTAAGTATATGATAAGTGTCGGCATATGCCCATACTACTGTGCGATAACATGAAAATATGAATGCATGAATGTCTAAGTAATAAATATCATGTCTTATACTAACATCAGAGAGTAATCACAATATTATATCGGTTTAGTTGTTAACTGATTCTATCCATAAAAGACAATATGATCTAAAGTGTACGTGACATAGCAATTACCGATGATGATGTGTGTGAGCCGGCAAATAAGTGTGCGTGGAATATGCGCATCATCGGTAATGGTGCTGGTATCCTAACAGGTAAGGTTTATACTGATTATAGCAACATATGTCAGAACATGCACCATGATAATTACAGTATGAATGTAAATACATATGTGCATTATCCACTCCTCTGTGAGATACGAGTACAACTACCACTATGTGAGTCAAACCTAAACCAGTGTCCATCTAACATCCTAAGGAACTAAACCTAATAGACTAGTCAGTAAGAAACTAGAGTCTACCTAAGGTCTGAATCAATATCTCTAATAGTCGGCGATCCCGCCTCAATAGCGTCACGTACGTAGTACGGCTTCCTCGAATCAAGAGTGCGGATCAATCATCAAATCTAAGCCTCATACGGTAAAATCCATCGTACGGCATCCCAATATCGGGGTACGGTCAAGTATCTCCTAGGTGTCTCCTCATTCGTATAATGTCATCATCAACACATCTCATGATCAAGGTTCTAAACTGTGATCGCATACATCAATCATATATCATTACCATCATGATAAGCATCATTAGTTTATCCTCAGAAATATCATGTCATATGTATCATATTGTGATTAAGTCATACTTATATGATATCGGCATCAGGTCACAAGTTACAGTCCGGGTACTATTCTAGCGTCCCATGTACATCAATATCACCACCACTCTTTATAATTTATATATTCATGTTCATTATCTCATTCTCTAATGATCCTCTAACACTTTAATACGACTGTATAGCCAAGAATTACGGCATCAAGCCCAGTTACATTGTTTCATCATATCTCGGATATCATATCACATCAATGTATCCCATATACGTGTTGTATATATATATATACCTATACCTCGTCCTATATATATATATACACATGCACGTATACACCATGTCGTGTTTCAGTGTGTGAGTGTGTATGTTTCTACCTGAAACCTATGAACCTCTTCCAAGGTATTCATCTTCTGATATGGTTTTCCTAAATCAGTCTAGTCCAGCCTAGGGTCAATACTAGGGTCCTACTGATTAAGAATCTAGGGTCACATCTGGTTTCCTAATGTCAATAAGCACTATTCCTATTCTACGTTACGGGGGTGCTAAACGCCATCCACCCGACTTCCCCCCGTAGATATACATCTACTCACCTGGTCCATGTCTGCCGAAGACGGTGTCGCCATCCTCCTCTTCATCGCCCGCAGTCCACGTGAGGGGTACCTAAACGCAAATATATAAATAGCATCGTAAACCGAATCACCTACAAAAGTCAAACGATACAAGGAACAAGCATAGGTTAAAACCTATGTCCCGTCCATGCAAAAGAACCAAATACCGCTCGATATCGGCGTACAAACTCCGATGGATCGAGATAACATCAACAAACAACTTATAGTTTTAAAACACATTACTTATACTATAAAACATGATTAAATCCATCGAAACCCGAAAATCTATCAAACCGTCCAATTTCGCAAAACCCGAAAATGCCAGTTTACCGTTTTTCATCAAAACTTAACATTTAAATGAAACCAATGGTCATAAAACTCATTAAATAGCATAACTAGACTATACAAACTATTACTATATTTTTATTACACAAACTTGTATAAATTTGAAATTTCTAGTTTGCACCCTTTAACAATTTTCAACATTTTTCAAGTAAAATACCACAATTCAACCACAAAACTTGATTTTGCATAAATTAATGACTTAAATCACAATTCATAATGATAATGATATAATGAAACCATAATTATATTTTTAATCTCATTTATATAGAAATTTCTAAAATCTAGTTTACAAAATTAGCAATTTTTATCACAATTTATCAATTAACCATAGAAACTAGCAATCAAACTAAGTTTTTCTTTCCATTAACATGCTAATATTTCCACTAAAACTATAATCCAATGATAACAACCCAAATTAGAATTTTATATTAACCACAACCACATTTTGCAAAAACCTAGTTAACTAAATTCCTAATTTAAAACAATTTTTGAATAACAATTTGTTAAACAATAACCATGCAAGATTTCCTAATACTAAAAGTGTTAAACTAACTAATATAACCCTAATTAATTATTAAAAATCATAACTTGAATTTAGAACCCTAGCTTGCATTTTAAAAAAAAGAACATAGAATTAATTCATTAAATCTAATTAAGCTTAATATGAACCTCTAATAACAATAAGTTAAAAGAAAGAAAATTATACCTTCAAAATGTGAAATCCAAACAAGAAAAGAGCCTCCAAAATTCATGCTTTCCATCTCCAAATTTCATATAAAAATGAGCAAGGAATAAAGAGTATGGAATAAATAGGATTTTGTGGAATTTTAATTGAATTTTTGATGTGTTTTTGATGAATTTTGAATAAAAATGATGTGGGAAATGGGGGGGGCAGCCATGGGGGGTTGTGGCCGGCCTTAGTGAGGTGAGGGAGAGAAATAAGAGAGTGTGAAAAGTGTGTGGAAGTTTCAAGAAGAGAAACAACACTAAAAGTCTTTTCATGCTTTATTTATTTATTTATTTATTTCTTTACTATAGCAACTCAAGAAAGCTCTAGAAAATAGGAAAAATTTGCAAATAAATTTTGCATGATACACACTAATTTCTAATATGCCATGGTTCATTTTTACAAATTAAAACCATTTAAATTTGTAATTTACACTAATTTAGTGTAAAAATAAAGCTTATGTTAATATTTAAAATAATTAATTTAGGAAAAATATTTTATTAAACTAAAAATTTATAAGTGGCTAAATAAACACCATTTACTAGTAATTTCATAATTAAAATAGATATTTTAAAAATTATAATGAAAACAATCACGGTTTGGTTTTACGAAAAATACATTTTACTTTACCGAAAATCCTAAAATTCACTTAAACACTTTTATTCATTTAATTATTTATTTAATCATTTTTAACACGTTACAATCTTCCCACCTTTAAGAAATTCGGTCCCCGAATTTAAATTAAAACTCCCCCTCCAAATACTAAAACATTTAGCAAAACACTCAAATCGTCGGAGCTCCAAAATCGTCAATATGTAACTAAAATCAACTCCGTCAAGCTTAACGCAATCATCGGAGTTATGGTGAAGACAAAATATCAAAACCCAATACGAAAACCAGCATAATATACATCAAAACTATAACTTAAATATAGTGCGCATCATAGTAAAATCGTCCAAATATCTGGATAAGGAAATATGCAACACCCCTTTTTGAAAATCGCCGTGTGATGCACGTGTCACGGCATAAGTAGCGGATGTTTATTTAAAAAAAATAACTATATATATATATATCTTTTATTTAACATACACGTCCCGCCTGGTTACTAAATCAAATAATAATGACTATGAAAACATACTGCTCAAACTGAAATCAATCCCAATCACATCATTAAAATATCATGTGCGTCCGGTGCGCACTGAAATCGAAATCACAGTAAAAAAATGCATGAAAACTAGGTCGAAACATATGTCAAAATCATGTGTAACCATATGCACGAAATCAAATCAAAATCATAAAAGGTATTAAAACCAAATCAAGTGCACTGGGTATGTACTAAACAACATCAATACAACCGATATATGAAACACACTAGAATGTAATGAAGGTACACACATGAAATACCAATAGTAGAACAAGGTCCTCAAAATACCAAAATCCAATCAACGAAAAGATGAAATTCAAATCACCAAATCGCAATCGTAAACACTATCGTCAATGTGCGCCTCTTTCCTCTGATGTCGATTGCTTCGAACTCGTCTCTTCGTAGCTGTGCTGACTGTGCTACCAACGGCAATACTCATATCTAGAGTCTCCCACGTAGTCGATCCCTTCACATGATATCCGGACTACATTAAACTTTTCGATCAATCCATCAAAATCCCATAAGTCCCCGAGAGCTCAACACTCAAGTACAGTTTAAAAATATCCGGTACATACCCCAGCATCGATGATCCAGCCGTAGAAGGGCAAACCCAAGCCTCACTAATGGCACCGCGAAACTGCCGTAAACCCTAAGGTTCAAGGGCGTTCTCGTGGTCATTATGTCGAGTTAGGGTTTCATTCTTCCAGAGGGTCCATCGAAATACCTGCATGTTCTTCCGAAAACTTTAAACTTGGGAAAATGGTTTTCTGATAATCGTTCGAACCCTTTAACTTCATCCGGAAGGCATGTGAATACCCTTCGTCCACACGCTAAGCAATGCTTCAATCCTCAAGAATAACCAATACTCTAATGGTTATCGTATTCGAGCCGCAGCTCCCTCTGCCCGTGTGCCCGTGGTAGCAGAAACTACCATCCGATATCGACGAAGATAGATCAAAGGAACGAATGAAATACGGTGCAAACAATGTACATCCTAGGGCTCCTTAAGCAGAGTAGCGTATCATAAGTATGCCGCGGACCATACCCACGGTACGTTACTCTACCTAAATCGCCTACTCCATCAACCAAGGGTCACCTAGACTTATATAAGGTTAAACCTGGCTCTGATACCAACTTTGTCACGACCCGAAAGTACGGAACGTGACCGGCACTTAGATTACGAAGCGTCTAGAGGCGCAACGTAACCTAAGTAAGCCGAAGCCCAGAAATCTAAACCATAAAAGAAGAAGAAGAAGTAAAAGAACATGAAGAAAAACAAGATTAAAAATATCAGCAATTTTTCCCAAAAATTTCGGCAGAGTCTCCTCTGTAAAAACTGGCCCCCAGACGGGTACAACAAGTATAATATAAATAAACAATAAAAAGCATCCCCAAACGGGTGCTAGCATCAACGCCAAGAGGCGGAAACAACCACAACAAGCACAATAATATACAACGCCAAAGGGCGAGGCTCAAAACTCAAAGAAAACAAAACCACCATATCAGAATAAAACATACGCGACTCTAAGGTCGAAATAAAAAAAATACTGGTCCAATAAACTTATCAAGTAATACAAGTATGGTTGATGGAGCTTACTAGATACAAATGAAAGAATAAAAAATACAATGGTGGTTCAGATACAAGTGAACCAACCTACCGTGCAAATCACCCTGAAGAAAAGATGTGCCAGCAAGCTGCCAGGGAAACCTGTATATCGAACCTGTAATAAAATTTGGCACAACGGGGTGAGTTGCCAACTCGTGAGTAGAAGACATCTACGAAAAGAAATCGAATGCACGACGCTATCCTAGGTCATAATATTACACTATTATATCCCAATCATCTAGTAATAGCAGGGTAAAACTACGTGTAAATGCAGATACTCCGTGCTCATGTCAGTGCCTCATATAATACTATGTCATATGAATGGATATGCATGCATCATGAATATAAAATAACCAATCCTGAAATCCAGAAATATCTGTATAAGAAATCTTTAGCTGTTATCATAGTAAAATGTGTATAAGAATCTGAAATCTCAACAATGAAATTCATGGAAATCCGTGTCAAGTATCGACACAACACATGTAAATCTCAAGTCTCATAGTCTCAATACCTCGGGCTCCGTCAGTCCGGATCGGCCCATATCATCAAATCTCACGACAACGGTCGGTATCCTCCGGATATCCGCCGCGCCAGACATCACCGGTAGGTAGCCTTCCCCTGCCAGGCTCATCGTCTACAACTCGATCTTCTTGCCCCGGGGTACCATACCGGGCCCACCATGTACCCGAGACGGTTCATCCACTCCTCGAATCGGGTCTCGAAATCCAACAGAAAACATGAAATACTCATGGTGGACGACACATACATCACGAGAAAACCGTATCTTAATTTAAAAAGAGAAGAGGAGAGAGAGAGAAGTTTTTATATATTTTTGCGGTTTTCCCCAAAAATCCATAAATCTCATAGAAATCCAAATCTCAAAATCATGAGTAAGTATATGATAAGTGTCGGCATATGCCCATACTACTGTGCGATAACATGAAAATATGAATGCATGAATGTCTAAGTAATAAATATCATGTCTTATACTAACATCAGAGAGTAATCACAATATTATATCGGTTTAGTTGTTAACTGATTCTATCCATAAAAGACAATATGATCTAAAGTGTACGTGACATAGCAATTACCGATGATGATGTGTGTGAGCCGGCAAATAAGTGTGTGTGGAATATGCGAATCATCGGTAATGGTGCTGGTATCCTAACAGGTAAGGTTTATACTGATTATAGCAACATATGTCAGAACATGCACCATGATAATTACAGTATGAATGTAAATACATATGTGCATTATCCACTCCTCTGTGAGATACGAGTATAACTACCACTATGTGAGTCAAACCTAAACCAGTGTCCATCTAACATCCTAAGGAACTAAACCTAATAGACTAGTCAGTAAGAAACTAGAGTCTACCTAAGGTCTGAATCAATATCTCTAATAGTCGGCGATCCCGCCTCAATAGCGTCACGTACGTAGTACGGCTTCCTCGAATCAAGAGTGCGGATCAATCATCAAATCTAAGCCTCATACGGTAAAATCCATCGTACGGCATCCCAATATCGGGGTACGGTCAAGTATCTCCTAGGTGTCTCCTCATTCGTATAATGTCATCATCAACACATCTCATGATCAAGGTTCTAAACTGTGATCGCATACATCAATCATATATCATTACCATCATGATAAGCATCATTAGTTTATCCTCAGAAATATCATGTCATATGTATCATATTGTGATTAAGTCATACTTATATGATATCGGCATCAGGTCACAAGTTACAGTCCGGGTACTATTCTAGCGTCCCATGTACATCAATATCACCACCACTCTTTATAATTTATATATTCATGTTCATTATCTCATTCTCTAATGATCCTCTAACACTTTAATACGACTGTATAGCCAAGAATTACGGCATCAAGCCCAGTTACATTGTTTCATCATATCTCGGATATCATATCACATCAATGTATCCCATATACGTTTTGTATATATATATATACCTATACCTCGTCCTATATAAATATATATATACACATGCACGTATACACCATGTCGTGTTTCAGTGTGTGAGTGTGTATGTTTCTACCTGAAACCTATGAACCTCTTCCAAGGTATTCATCTTCTGATATGGTTTTCCTAAATCAGTCTAGTCCAGCCTAGGGTCAATACTAGGGTCCTACTGATTAAGAATCTAGGGTCACATCTGGTTTCCTAATGTCAATAAGCACTATTCCTATTCTACGTTACGGGGGTGCTAAACGCCATCCACCCGACTTCCCCCCGTAGATATACATCTACTCACCTGGTCCATGTCGGCCGAAGACGGTGTCGCCATCCTCCTCTTCATCGCCCGCAGTCCACGTGAGGAGTACCTAAACGCAAATATATAAATAGCATCGTAAACCGAATCACCTACAAAAGTCAAACGATACAAGGAACAAGCATAGGTTAAAACCTATGTCCCGTCCATGCAAAAGAACCAAATACCGCTCGATATCGGCGTACAAACTCCGATGGATCGAGATAACATCAACAAACAACTTATAGTTTTAAAACACATTACTTATACTATAAAACATGATTAAATCCATCGAAACCCGAAAATCTATCAAACCGTCCAATTTCGCAAAACCCGAAAATGCCAGTTTACCGTTTTTCATCAAAACTTAACATTTAAATGAAACCAATGGTCATAAAACTCATTAAATAGAATAACTAGACTATACAAACTATTGCTATATTTTTATTACACAAACTTGTATAAATTTGAAATTTCTAGTTTGCACCCTTTAACAATTTTCAACATTTTTCAAGTAAAACACCACAATTCCACCACAAAACTTGATTTTGCATAAATTAATGACTTAAACCACAATTCATGATTATAATGATATAATGAAACCATAATTATATTTTTAATCTCATTTATATAGGAATTTCTAAAATCTAGTTTACAAAATTAGCAATTTTTATCACAATTTATCAATTAACCATAGAAACTAGCTATCAAACTAAGTTTTTCTTTCCATTAACATGCTAATATTTCCACTAAAACTATAATCCAATGATAACAACCCAAATTAGAATTTTATATTAACCACAACCACATTTTGCAAAAACCTAGTTAACTAAATTCCTAATTTAAAACAATTTTTGAATAACAATTTGTTAAACAATAACCATGCAAGATTTCCTAATACTAAAAGTGTTAAACTAACTAATATAACCCTAATTAATTATTAAAAATCATAACTTGAATTTAGAACCCTAGCTTGCATTTTAAAAAAAAGAACATAGAATTAATTCATTAAATCTAATTAAGCTTAATATGAACCTCTAATAACAATAAGTTAAAAGAAAGAAAATTATACCTTCAAAATGTAAAATCCAAACAAGAAATGAGCCTCCAAAATGCATGCTTTCCATCTCCAAATTTCATATAAAAATGAGCAAGGAATAAAGAGTATGGAATAAATAGGATTTTGTGGAATTTTAATTGAATTTTTGATGTGTTTTTGATGAATTTTGAATAAAAATGATGTGGGAAATGGGCGGGGGCAGCCATGGGGGGTTGTGGCCGGCCTTAGTGAGGTGAGGGAGAGAAAGAAGAGAGTGTGAAAAGTGTGTGGAAGTTTCAAGAAGAGAAACAACACTAAAAGTCTTTTCATGCTTTATTTATTTATTTATTTATTTCTTTACTATAGCAACTCAAGAAAGCTCTAGAAAATAGGAAAAATTTGCAAATAAATTTTGCATGATACACACTAATTTCTAATATGCCATGGTTCATTTTTACAAATTAAAACCATTTAAATTTGTAATTTACACTAATTTAGTGTAAAAATAAAGCTTATGTTAATATTTAAAATAATTAATTTAGGAAAAATATTTTATTAAACTAAAAATTTATAAGTGGCTAAATAAACACCATTTACTAGTAATTTCATAATTAAAATAGATATTTTAAAAATTATAATGAAAACAATCACGGTTTGGTTTTACGAAAAATACATTTTACTTTACCGAAAATCCTAAAATTCACTTAAACACTTTTATTCATTTAATTATTTATTTAATCATTTTTAACACGTTACAATCTTCCCACCTTTAAGAAATTCGGTCCCCGAATTTAAATTAAAACTCCCCCTCCAAATACTAAAACATTTAGCAAAACACTCAAATCGTCGGGGCTCCGAAATCGTCAATATGTAACTAAAATCAACTCCGTCAAGCTTAACGCAATCATCGGAGTTATGGTGAAGACAAAATATCAAAACCCAATACGAAAACCAGCATAATATACATCAAAACTATAACTTAAATATAGTGCGCATCATAGTAAAATCGTCCAAATATCTGGATAAGGAAATATGCAACACCCCTTTTTGAAAATCGCCGTGTGATGCACGTGTCACGGCATAAGTAGCGGATGTTTATTTAAAAAAAATAACTATATATATATATCTTTTATTTAACATACACGTCCCGCCTGGTTACTAAATCAAATAATAATGACTATGAAAACATACTGCTCAAACTGAAATCAATCCCAATCACATCATTAAAATATCATGTGCGTCCGGTGCGCACTGAAATCGAAATCACAGTACAAAAATGCATGAAAACTAGGTCGAAACATATGTCAAAATCATGTGTAACCATATGCACGAAATCAAATCAAAATCACAAAAGGTATTAAAACCAAATCAAGTGCACTGGGTATGTACTAAACAACATCAATACAACCGATATATGAAACACACTAGAATGTAATGAAGGTACACACATGAAATACCAATAGTAGAACAAGGTCCTCAAAATACCAAAATCCAATCAACGAAAAGATGAAATTCAAATCACCAAATCGCAATCGTAAACAGTATCGTCAATGTGCGCCTCTTTCCTCTGATGTCGATTGCTTCGAACTCGTCTCTTCGTAGCTGTGCTGACTGCGCTACCAACGGCAATACTCATATCTAGAGTCTCCCACGTAGTCGATCCCTTCACATGATATCCGGACTACATTAAACTTTTCGATCAATCCATCAAAATCCCATAAGTCCCCGAGAGCTCAACACTCAAGTACAGTTTAAAAATATCCGGTACATACCCCAGCATCGATGATCCAGCCGTAGAAGGGCAAACCCAAGCCTCACTAATGGCACCGTGAAACTGCCGTAAACCCTAAGGTTCAAGGGCGTTCTCGTGGTCATTATGTCGAGTTAGGGTTTCATTCTTCTAGAGGGTCCATCGAAATACCTGCATGTTCTTCCGAATACTTTAAACTTGGGAAAATGGTTTTCTGATAATCATTCGAACCCTTTAACTTCATCCGGACGGCATGTGAATACCCTTCGTCCACACGCTAAGCAATGCTTCAATCCTCAAGAATAACCAATACTCTAATGGTTATCGTATTCGAGCCGCAGCTCCCTCTGCCCGTGTGCCCGTGGTAGCAGAAACTACCATCCGATATCGACGAAGATAGATCAAAGGAACGAATGAAATACGGTGCAAACAATGTACATCCTAGGGCTCCTTAAGCAGAGTAGCGTATCATAAGTATGCCGCGGACCATACCCACGGTACGTTACTCTACCTAAATCGCCTACTCCATCAACCAAGGGTCACCTAGACTTATACAAGGTTAAACCTGGCTCTGATACCAACTTTGTCACGACCCGAAAGTACGGAACGTGACCGGCACTTAGATTACGAAGCGTCTAGAGGCGCAACGTAACCTAAGTAAGCCGAAGCCCAGAAATCTAAACCATAAAAGAAGAAGAAGAAGTAAAAGAACATGAAGAAAAACAAGTTTAAAAATATCAGCAATTTTTCCCAAAAATTTCGGCAGAGTCTCCTCTGTAAAAACTGGCCCCCAGACGGGTACAACAAGTATAATATAAATAAACAATAAAAAGCATCCCCAAACGGGTGCAAGCATCAACGCCAACAGGCGGAAACAACCACAACAAGCACAATAATATACAACGCCAAAGGGCGAGGCTCAAAACTCAAAGAAAACAAAACCACCATATCAGAATAAAACATGCGCGACTCTAAGGTCGAAATAAAAAAAATACTGGTCCAATAAACTTATCAAGTAACACAAGTATGGTTGATGGAGCTTACTAGATACAAATGAAAGAATAAAAAATACAATGGTGGTTCAGATACAAGTGAACCAACCTACCGTGCAAATCACCCTGAAGAAAAGATGTGCCAGCAAGCTGCCAGGGAAACCTGTATATCGAACCTGTAATAAAATTTGGCACAACGGGGTGAGTTGCCAACTCGTGAGTAGAAGACATCTACGAAAAGAAATCGAATGCACGACGCTATCCTAGGTCATAATATTACACTATTATATCCCAATCATCTAGTAATAGCAGGGTAAAACTACGTGTAAATGCAGATACTCCGTGCTCGTGTCAGTGCCTCATATAATACTATGTCATATGAATGGATATGCATGCATCATGAATATAAAATAACCAATCCTGAAATCCAGAAATATCTGTATAAGAAATCTTTAGCTGTTATCATAGTAAAATGTGTATAAGAATCTGAAATCTCAACAATGAAATTCATGGAAATCCGTGTCAAGTATCGACACAACACATGTAAATCTCAAGTCTCATAGTCTCAATACCTCGGGCTCCGTCAGTCCGGATCGGCCCATATCATCAAATCTCACGACAACGGTCGGTATCCTCCGGATATCCGCCGCGTCAGACATCACCGGTAGGTAGCCTTCCCCTGCCAGGCTCATCGTCTACAACTCGATCTTCTTGCCCCGGGGTACCATACCGGGCCCACCATGTACCCGAGACGGTTCATCCACTCCTCGAATCGGGTCTCGAAATCCAACAGAAAACATGAAATACTCATGGTGGACGACACATACATCACGAGAAAACCGCATCTTATTTTAAAAAGAGAAGAGGAGAGAGAGAGAAGTTTTTATATATTTTTGCGGTTTTCCCCAAAAATCCATAAATCTCATAGAAATCCAAATCTCAAAATCATGAGTAAGTATATGATAAGTGTCGGCATATGCCCATACTACTGTGCGATAACATGAAAATATGAATGCATGAATGTCTAAGTAATAAATATCATGTCTTATACTAACATCAGAGAGTAATCACAATATTATATTGGTTTAGTTGTTAACTGATTCTATCCATAAAAGACAATATGATCTAAAGTGTACGTGACATAGCAATTACCGATGATGATGTGTGTGAGCCGGCAAATAAGTGTGCGTGGAATATGCGCATCATCGGTAATGGTGCTGGTATCCTAACAGGTAAGGTTTATACTGATTATAGCAACATATGTCAGAACATGCACCATGATAATTACAGTATGAATGTAAATACATATGTGCATTATCCACTCCTCTGTGAGATACGAGTACAACTACCACTATGTGAGTCAAACCTAAACCAGTGTCCATCTAACATCCTAAGGAACTAAACCTAATAGACTAGTCAGTAAGAAACTAGAGTCTACCTAAGGTCTGAATCAATATCTCTAATAGTCGGCGATCCCGCCTCAATAGCGTCACGTACGTAGTACGGCTTCCTCGAATCAAGAGTGCGGATCAATCATCAAATCTAAGCCTCGTACGGTAAAATCCATCGTACGGCATCCCAATATCGGGGTACGGTCAAGTATCTCCTAGGTGTCTCCTCATTCGTATAATGTCATCATCAACACATCTCATGATCAAGGTTCTAAACTGTGATCGCATACATCAATCATATATCATTACCATCATGATAAGCATCATTAGTTTATCCTCAGAAATATCATGTCATATGTATCATATTGTGATTAAGTCATACTTATATGATATCGGCATCAGGTCACAAGTTACAGTCCGGGTACTATTCTAGCGTCCCATGTACATCAATATCACCACCACTCTTTATAATTTATATATTCATGTTCATTATCTCATTCTCTAATGATCCGCTAACACTTTAATACGACTGTATAGCCAAGAATTACGGCATCAAGCCCAGTTACATTGTTTCATCATATCTCGGATATCATATCACATCAATGTATCCCATATACGTGTTGTATATATATATATACCTATACCTCGTCCTATATATAAATATACACATGCACGTATACACCATGTCGTGTTTCAGTGTGTGAGTGTGTATGTTTCTACCTGAAACCTATGAACCTCTTCCAAGGTATTCATCTTCTGATATGGTTTTCCTAAATCAGTCTAGTCCAGCCTAGGGTCAATACTAGGGTCCTACTGATTAAGAATCTAGGGTCACATCTGGTTTCCTAATGTCAATAAGCACTATTCCTATTCTACGTTGCGGGGGTGCTAAACGCCGTCCACCCGACTTCCCCCCGTAGATATACATCTACTCACCTGGTCCATGTCTGCCGAAGACGGTGTCGCCATCCTCCTCTTCATCGCCCGCAGTCCACGTGAGGGGTACCTAAACGCAAATATATAAATAGCATCGTAAACCGAATCACATACAAAAGTCAAACGATATAAGGAACAAGCATAGGTTAAAACCTATGTCCCGTCCATGCAAAAGAACCAAATACCGCTCGATATCGGCATACAAACTCCGATGGATCGAGATAACATCAACAAACAACTTGTAGTTTTAAAACACATTACTTATACTATAAAACATGATTAAATCTATCGAAACCCGAAAATCTATCAAACCGTCCAATTTCGCAAAACCCGAAAATGCCAGTTTACCGTTTTTCATCAAAACTTAACATTTAAATGAAACCAATGGTCATAAAACTCATTAAATAGCATAACTAGACTATACAAACTGTTACTATATTTTTATTACACAAACTTGTATAAATTTGAAATTTCTAGTTTGCACCCTTTAACAATTTTCAACATTTTTCAAGTAAAATACCACAATTCCACCACAAAACATGATTTTGCATAAATTAATGACTTAAACCACAATTCATGATGATAATGATATAATGAAACCATAATTATATTTTTAATCTCATTTATATAGGAATTTCTAAAATCTAGTTTACAAAATTAGCAATTTTTATCACAATTTATCAATTAACCATAGAAACTAGCAATCAAACTAAGTTTTTCTTTCCATTAACATGCTAATATTTCCACTAAAACTATAATCCAATGATAACAACCCAAATTAGAATTTTATATTAACCACAACCACATTTTGCAAAAACCTAGTTAACTAAATTCCTAATTTAAAACAATTTTTGAATAACAATTTGTTAAACAATAACCATGCAAGATTTCCTAATACTAAAAGTGTTAAACTAACTACTATAACCCTAATTAATTATTAAAAATCATAACTTGAATTTAGAACCCTAGCTTGCATTTTAAAAAAAAGAACATAGAATTAATTCATTAAATCTAATTAAGCTTAATATGAACCTCTAATAACAATAAGTTAAAAGAAAGAAAATTATACCTTCAAAATGTGAAATCCAAACAAGAAATGAGCCTCCAAAATGCATGCTTTCCATCTCCAAATTTCATATAAAAATGAGCAAGGAATAAAGAGTATGGAATAAATAGGATTTTGTGGAATTTTAATTGAATTTTTGATGTGTTTTTGATGAATTTTGAATAAAAATGATGTGGGAAATGGGGGGGGCAGCCATGGGGGGTTGTGGCCGGCCTTAGTGAGGTGAGGGAGAGAAAGAAGAGAGTGTGAAAAGTGTGTGGAAGTTTCAAGAAGAGAAACAACACTAAAAGTCTTTTCATGCTTTATTTATTTATTTATTTATTTCTTTAATAGCAACTCAAGAAAGCTCTAGAAAATAGGAAAAATTTGCAAATAAATTTTGCATGATACACACTAATTTCTAATATGTCATGGTTCATTTTTACAAATTAAAACCATTTAAATTTGTAATTTACACTAATTTAGTGTAAAAATAAAGCTTATGTTAATATTTAAAATAATTAATTTAGGAAAAATATTTTATTAAACTAAAAATTTATAAGTGGCTAAATAAACACCATTTACTAGTAATTTCATAATTAAAATAGATATTTTAAAAATTATAATGAAAAAATCACGGTTTGGTTTTACGAAAAATACATTTTACTTTACCGAAAATTCTAAAATTCACTTAAACACTTTTATTCATTTAATTATTTATTTAATCATTTTTAACACGTTACAAACAACTCATTCACTGTGTGTCGTAGGTTGAAAACTGTACTATGGTTAAGAAGAATTACACCGCTGTTCAATGATCCTTACCTAACCATCCACTGATATAGGTAAATGTCATAGACATAATTTCAAAAGGTATATCTCACTCTATAAAAATAGACGTACAGATATATCAATTTGAAATTGGTGCATAACAACGGATATTCAAAACCAAATATTTGCCGTCCGGCAAACAACCCAGGCGATTTCCTCAAATATCACCAATTACAACGAATCCCGATATAATGAGGATGATCACCTAATTCCCAATAACTTACTCCCACTCATCATCTGTAAAACCATACAGATGTGAGAATCAAACCTGGTAAATACATACCCTGGAGCAAGTGTCTAATTGGGAAATCAGTTTTTCTTTTAACAGTACACAGTGAAACTGAAACATTAAAATGTTTCGATGGTGTATCCTGGTATTCCTAGTGATGCCTCTTCCATTATCCAGATTCACAACTGTAACCGTATAATTCTTTGCCACTTCTCCAAATCCCTTTATATGTCTTTAGTCATTACCTTCTGCACACCCCTTTAGGCCAAATGGTTTTCTTCCTTCCCTACCGTTCGGCACCAGCCTATGGTTTGGAAGAAGACTATCCAATAAGCATAATGGGTGTACTGTCCTAATCCTAGGAGCACTTGCAATGCGAGAGAAGGTGAAGATAAAAGACAACCGAATGAACCTTATTCCTATTTCTCCTGAACCAGGATCCATCCCCGAACTGGAACAAGTTCCTTTCGAGTTCGTATATAACTATACGATGGATTATCCAATAAACTTGGGATCTTCATAGTGATACGGAGTGTCCTGGAGAAATACAAAGGTGATTTAGGATTGGCGAAGAAATACTTGGTTTGGTCATGAATAGCAGTCGCAATTTACTTTGCCCTCTTACTAATCCCTTTCTTTGTCTTAACTTAATACCTTCTGTACACCATCGTTATGCTAATTGGTTTTCTTCATTCCCCACCGTTCGGCACCAGCCTAAGGTTTGGAAGAAGACTATCCAATTTGCATAATAGGTGTACTATCTCCTAAACCAAGGAGTACTCGTAACCTGAGAGAAGGTAAAAGGAAAAGACAACTGAATAGTCCTATTCGTTTTCTCCAGAACCGGAAACCATCCTCGAATAAATTCCTTCGAGTTCGTATATAACCATACGATGGTTTTGTCCAATGGAAGTGGACGTTCGTAGTAATACGGGGTGTCCTGGAGAAAAGGGTAAAAGTAGGAGTGGCAAAGAGGTCTGCAACTCTGACAATCCAAAAGCCAGTGTTTAAGAAGGTTCGGTTAACTTGGTCAATGAGTCATAGAGTAGGGTCGGGTCAATGGTCGCTGCTAAAGAGAGAGAGAAAAGAAACACTCAGCGTGCACTCTAACCTAGATCAGAATGGTTATCACTTTATCTAATCTGGAAACCTCCCACTGTAACGTCGAATTCTTCCCCAAACCTGAAAGAAGAATTAGCCGGGATCACCCGAGGAGTAAACCAACTCATCAATGGGAATCGGGATCCAACTATCATCGCATGATAACGTGACGGAATCCACTCACGTCACCACACTCCAGAAGGTATGCGCATGCCTGGCAAGTTTCAGTTTCTTTAGAAACTCCCGATGAGATTTTTACCCCTAGGACCCAAGTGACCTTGACAAATAATCAACAAATCAAAAGGTCCTAGTCAAGTTCAACCCGTCATTATCTTGATTGCGTTAAACCCACCCGCACGACCCTTGACGAATAATCAACAAAGTCGTACGACTGTCCTAACCAATCCACATATCCATGCGACAGAAAGCATTACAGAGCTACCGCACACTACGCCTCGGCGAATAGCAATGACAAACGTAGCGCGAATACTAAGCAATACTAATCTGAAATGACGGAGGGCTACGGCTGGTTTTTGGCGAAAAACCTTTAACGTGATGAACTTGATATCGTTGAAGGAACTGCATAGATTTTTATAAAAAGTATAGTGACGAAAACCCTTTGCTAAAGAGGTCACTCCCGGTGAAGGGATCTCGGCTCTTTCCCCGTAGAATGAGGTGCAGGATATTCCAACTGAATACCACGATGCAAAGCAAAAAGTAATCGGCTATAGTGAAGTTATTGCCCTGACGCAAACTTCTGTCCAAGGGGTCACTCCCGGTGAAGGGATCTCGGCCCTTGCCTCGTCGACTGAGGAGCAGGATATTCCAACTGAATACCACGATGCAAAACAAAAGAGAACGCCCTTGCAATAATAGCTTTTTGAAAAAAAATATTCCAACAACATCAGAATAGGTTTGTTTATAACTTGCATTGATCCGAATCAATGCAGTCCCATCAATTGATCACACCATAAAGAACGAAAATATACTGATGTACGTATATGTCATCCGCATTCGCCACTGGGTCCCGTCATTACCCGTTAGGTTAGCTAACTAACGACAGAGCGGGGACTGGACTAGCGCGGATGCAAAACATATACAACATCTACTAATATATATATACCAATATTTATTATATTTCGCTCAAGGCGTGATAAAAATGCAACATCACAGAAATGTAGAGCATCACAGAACAGTACAGATATCTGGGATCCCCAGGTTTCACAGAGCCGCTGCTGAAACCCGACGTTCCCCTGGTCGTGTGGATAGCCTGTGCAATGAAATCCTAGACCCCTACGGGCGCGGCAAGTTACCCGCCAAAACCTGAAGCGAGGCAGCCCCCTTCAGCAACGTGAATGGACCACCCAGCACTTCACGGAATCCGTAACTTAGGCACCCCTCCTGGGTCAATCCTATACCCCCTACGAATGCGGCGAACAGCCCGCCAATTCTAGAG
This sequence comes from Agapanthus africanus, assembly GCA_030015575.1. NCBI lineage: Eukaryota > Viridiplantae > Streptophyta > Magnoliopsida > Asparagales > Amaryllidaceae > Agapanthus > Agapanthus africanus. Next base: position 818,575,363 of record CM057338.1, on the reverse strand, counting down.
TAAAGCCCCCTCCGTCTCAATGCCATGAGATGCGGGCTTGTTGCCCTCTAGAACCCAGCTATCCGTGCACCCCTCCACGGGGTAATCCTAGTACTGAAAGTAAAATATACATACAACGGGTACATCGACCGCAACCAGGTCGTGCCCCCAAAAGAATAATACAAACAGGCAGTGACGGCAGTCCACATGTCGGACGCTCGCCCCGCAATATCAAATGTACATATAAAACAAAACTGTACTACCACTGCAACCAGGCTATCCCCACGACCGATCCGCAACAACACAGCACAAACACAGAACATCAACGTGAATGTCACGTTCGCAAATCCGTCTAACCGGGCTATAGCAGTTAGACAGGATTTACCGATCAAGTGACATTCACGGTCGCAGATATAATATAAATACTGTGAACTAATGTGTTTAAACTTTTCGATCGATCGAATTTATCGAAGTGGGTCCCAAGCATTACTGTAGCACTTAAAGAGAGTCTAGGCCCAAAAAGAATATTCCAAAAAACCCCATTTTCAACCCAGGAGCTCACTGCAAAAATTTTGTCCAATGAATAGTAAAAATGGCCGCGGAACCGCCGCAAATACGTGGTTTTAGCCGCGGTTCCGCGGTGGAATAGTGAGATCAAACGACCAAATTTTCACAGAATGCTTAGAATTGCCTGCACATGTCACTGCAATGTACTGAAAAAATTTGGAGCCAAAAAAATTTCGACAGAAAAACTGTGCAAATGAAAATGGGTTTTCGGAAAATCTGTTCGATCGAACATGTAAACACACTAGAACAAGCTAGGCAAGGTTAATGGCATGGCTCTGATACCATGTTGCGCCACGGCAGCGCCCCGGCCGTCTATCCGAGGCCAAAATGCGGAATCAAAAATTTCTTAACTTTTAAACTGGCGCTACCCGCGGACAATATACCCGGATCGTAACCATTAACCGATACTAGCTAACAAGAGAAAGGGTGAGAGATATACCGAGTGATCCGAGTCCTCCGGTCTTCTCGTCGTCGTCCCGATCTCCCGCGGAAACTCCGGTCGTCGCATCCTTGCCGGAAGGGCACCACATCGTCTGCATCTTTTACGGGCTCCCACCTCAATACCGAGGTAACTCGGGCGCGAAGTTGGCTAGCCGACACGTCCAAGAAGTGCTGTAGGCTAGTGTAGAATGGTTGTCTCATTTGGGGTGGTGAAGTTGCCATGGATGGAGAGGAGAATGAACTTTGGAAGAGAATGAAGGTATATCATATCTTTCTAGCATGAAGAAAAATAAGAGATGAACAAATACCATACATCAAAAAATGAACTCTCTCTCATTATTCCTTCCCCAATGTGGCCGGTCCCTCTCATATGACAAAATGGTGGAGGCAATCTCAAAACAAGAAGGAAGGTGAGTGTAGGAAAAGAGAATGGGTGACCACACCCCAAAAGCAAATCTCACATCAAAGACCAAATCAACTCTAATCCATTCTTATCTCATTAATGCAAAGGATAAGAAAGAAAAAGTATCTCATGATACTTGTCAAATCATGAAGCTATCATAATCATTCCATATGCAAGAAACCCCCTCCACAAATGTTATTTGCAAACTTGCAAATAACCCCCTCCATCGGAAAAGTCCGGCCGGGAAAGAACAAAGGAAAACCGGCCGGAACGGAATGCAAACTGGCAACTTCGGAAAACTGATCCCGTAATAAATTACAGGAAAACCCCACTACTGCACATACATGCCCGCATTTGTATTCCCACTGAACACAAATGCAAAGAGACAAAATCTACACAGTCTAATACTAGGATCCGGCTTAAGCCAAAGCCGGCTAGTAAAATCCGTCCGATCACGATCCCGTGCAATACCGCACGTATCTGATCGAACCCTGCCATATCTCCATATGGCCTCTACGGCGTTTCGCCCGAAACTTGAGTAACTGAGTGTGGTAGACTCTAAAGACTCGTCAATACTATGGCTGTGGATTTAACCACTAGTACGTCAGAGGTATTAGCCATACGTGACGGGCTACCAGCTATTGACCAAAAGGGACGTCGATGAGCGAACTCATCCTGACACCCTACTGAGCCTGTCAGTGAAAATATCCGTACAGTCCGGTCCGTTCGTCTATGAGTATCGCATGGCGGGCCTAGGGGGTCGGTAAAAGTCAGACCCCCAAAAACGGTACAAGTCGTGTCGGAGTGAAGCCCAGAACACCCTGAGATCCTACTGGAATACCTACCAGTAAATCTCCTGCCTCGGCCGAGGCTTTGTGTAATGGCTCTCCTAGACACAGCGCGACCTCACCCCCAATACCGGGAGAGACGAACCCCTGCAGATCCGCTCACTGCCTCCATGTGGCTCGGGACTGTACCCAACTAAAACCTGTTTGCACGACTCCTTTGAGCCGTGGTAGGGTAGTAATCAAAGCACAGTGGGAACTCACACGAGACAAATGATGATCTCAGGTCGATGAACTAACCTGTACACATGTCACCAGGGAACTGCTATCTGACGTCTTGTATAATCCTAACTAGCAGGTTCCCGGCGAGTCCTGTCCGGTGTACTCATAACCCAATGAGCACCTGTATACATCTTAGGTGAACCAACTGACACCAGTGGCTTGTGAGACCGGCCACCGCCCCTCGTCGGGGTCTCGACTGTATACACTAGTCTACTCTGGAGTATCGATGCCCTGCCTCGAAACTCCCACGACTAGGGACCTTTTAAGGATGTGCTTATAGACTCCAGCTCTCACGTATATGATCGCCATCATACTGCTGGTAGTCAAGCAAGAATCCTAGGGGCTCTATCAACGTGTAATAGCGACTCGTAAGGTCACCTAAAGCAGTACACGACGACAAAGATAAACCAGATAGCATACTATCATCTCGAGTAAGACTGTCCTACCCGGGATAGGTCCTCCCTCAATCATTGCAATCACGTGCCTGTGATCCAATAATTGACTCTGAGGGCACTATCTTCAACAATACTTACTCTAGGGTATGTATTTACCAGGTAAGATTCTCATATCTGTATGGTTTTATAGATGATGAGTGGGAGTAAGTTGTTGGGAATTAGGTGATCATCCTCATTATATCGGAGTTCGTTGTAATTGGTGATATTTTAGGAAATCGCCTGGGTACAGTTTTTAACCTACGATGCACAGGTTGTTGAGTTATTCAACTCAGCGGACTTATACATAGTATTGTATGTTGTCCAGTGTCTGTCAGGACAAAGGGGTAGGTCCTCGTACTATGTTCTATTTACTTGTGACTTCTCTAGTATTTAGACAAATGTTTCATAGAAATACAATGTCTAAGTTTTGAGAAGTTGTGGGTATAAGAATAAAGTAGAGAACCAGATGTCGCAAGTATCAGGATTCTTCAAAGAGATCAAAGATGTAGATTCTTATGATTGGTATTCAGTTGATACTAATGGTTTTTGAGAAACTTGTTTCTTTTTCAGGTTACTCATAATTGGATGAATTCCTAAGTTGAGTAATGCTGATTAGCCTCTCTCCATTAAGTTTATATGCACTGGAAACAGCTGCATGGTTTGAATCTGGTTCCAATTAAATTAGTGCCTCTACTTCTATATTGTATATAGAATGGTTCATATCTTAACGAAGTTAAGGTAAGGGGAGTTGTCCAGCTTATGCTTAAAACCGGACACTGGATAACTCAAGGCACGTTTCTGTAATGGCAGTTTGTGGGTTAACCCTGGCTTTGACGAAGGTTGACATTTCTACCATCTGGAAGATCAATAGTGATATTGTTCTTGACTCGCCACAGTTTTATTAAAATGGATTTTTTCAGAAAACAGTAGTGGGAGTATGGTAAAACTGGAAGTGATTCCAGAACAGCAAACGATTACGGAAAATTTAATAGGACCTATATATTCAATCAGGTTTGACATTCCAATAGCCACTCCGCAGATATGGTGGGTAACCTCAGACACCCGAGAGGTACTCAGGTAGCCTCAAGGACGGTGACAGGGAGGTTCTTGTTTACCCAGACTTGACTCTACTGTTGTTCCAGACTATGAGACCCGGCAAGAGAATAAGTATAACGTCGTTCTAAACTAGCTTTAGAAGTGTACGTAGATATTATTCTGCCAGAGAGTTGTCGTATTTAGTGGGAGCAGCGGAAGCATAGTGGGCAAGTAGCTTATGTCTATTTATAGACTCGAGCAGTTATAGCGGAGATAGATCATCTAATTTTGATGTGACAGTCATAGGTTTAACTTCATCAGAATAGGGGATGGATCTATTAAGAAGGTAGTAGGGTGTGATGTCCTGGTATTTGGATGACATACACAGAGTAGGAAGTAAAATTCCTATACTACGATCGGTTGTACTGTGGTCGTCACACAGTTGTTTCTCCAGACAAGATATGGATATAATATCAGACATTCTGGTTACTAGATCTATAGTATTAAATCTAGATTTGGGTAGTTTCCCAATGTGGGTACTTTGACAGTATTCTAATTGTATTTTAGAATAGATGACTCCTGGCATGGTGGTGTACCTGCAGGTGATAGAGTCACCCTCTCTAAAGGTGTCTTAGAGACTAAAGGAGAGAGGGATGTGCATGATTGGCAGATCACTTGCTTAGGCAATTGAGTCAATCATGAGATGTCAAGTACCACACCAGATGCAGTTTTTGCACTTGATGCGATAATTTTATATTAATCCAATCCTGAAGAAACGTAAAGAAGCAGTTTTAGAACATAAGGTGCATGTTCTATGGATTTGATGACGGCAGCCTCCTTCGGGAGACGGTTATCATTCCAGGCTTCAAAAGTGACATGGATGACAGAGTGATTGTCAGAATTATAGTTTTCCCTCTGACGAGGGACAGTATTATGGACAGGTGGTCCAAGAGGATACTGTGGGAGGCATGGTGCTGGATACTGATTAGGTTCAGTTATCGATACAGTCTAAGAAGTTTGGATTTAGAGTTCATTTATGAACTAGGTCCCATCAGATATCCAGACATATTCTAAGACAGGTATTACTCGATTCGGGAGATGGCTTTCTCCGCGAACTTAAAATTAAGAGAGACATAGAAAGAAACATCAGGGCGGATCCACTCACTGAGGCTATTTCTCAAACACAAAAGTTTTACAAACAAACTTTGTGAAACTGATTAGTAGAGAAGTTGGATATTCGGAATCACACGGGCTGTGAGTATGCGACATCACAATAATTAGCCTTAAGTGCAAGTGGGAGATTGTTGGAGATTGTGCCCTCAAAGTCAATTATTGGATCGCAGGTACGTGATTGCAATGATTGAGACAGGACCTATACCGATATGACAGTCTTGCTCGAGATGATAGTATGTTATCTGGTTTTTCTTTATCATCGTATACATGCTTTAGTTCGCTATTGCATGATGATAGAGCCCATAGGATTCTTGCTTGACTACCAGCAGTATGATGGCGATCATATACGTGGGAGCTGGGGTCTATAAGCACATCCTTAAAGTGTCCCTAGTCGTGGGAGTTTCGAGACAGGGCATCGATACTCCAGAGTAGACTAGTGTATACAGTTGAGACCTCGACGAGGGGCGGTGGCCGGTCTCACAAGCCACTGGTGTCAGTTTGATCACCTAAGATGTGTACAGGTGCTCATTGGGTTATGAGTACACCGGACAAGACTCGCCGAGAACATGCTAGTTGGTATGATATATATCGTCAGATAGCAGTTCCCTGGTGACATGTATACAGGTTAGTTCATCGACCTGAGGTCGTCATTTGTCTCATGTGAGTTCCTACTGTGCTTTGATTTCTACCCTACCACGGCTCAAAGGAGTCGTGCAAACAGGTCTTTTTGGGGTACAGTCCCGAGCCACATGGAGGCAAGTGAGCGGATCGGCAGGGGATTCATCTCTCCCGAGGCAGGAGATTTACTGGTAGGTACTCCAGTAGTATCTCAGGGTGCTCTGGGCCACTCTCTGACACGACTTATACCGCTAATGGGGGTCTGACGTTCCAGACCCCTAGGCAGATATGCGATACTCATAGATGAACAGACCGGACTGTATGTATATTGTCACTGTTAGGCTCAGTAGGGTTTATGGATGAGTTCGCTCGTCAGCTTCCCTTCCAATCAATACATAGGCAACCGTCACATACAGCTCGTACCTCTGTCGTGCTAGAGGTTATACCCAGTACCAGTGTGTTGATGAGTCATTAGAGTCCCCCACAGACACTTTCCCAAGTTCGGGCGAAACGTTGTAGAGGCCGTATGGTTTTATGGCAGGGTTCGGAAAATGCACGTGCGTTTTCGCACGTGTCATTTTTCGGGCAGATAATACTGGTAGGCTTTGGTTTAAGCCGGAACCCAGTATTATACTGTGTAGATATAATATCTTTGTCTCGGATGCATTTGTATTCGGTCGTAATACAAATGCGGGTATGTTTATACCATTACGGGGTTATCCTGAAATTCGTTTCAGGATCACTTTTGGAAGTTGCCGGTTTCCAGTTTTCTATCGCCCGTCTTTAACATTCGGTTAAAGACGGATTTATCTTTTCTTGATGAGGGTGAGTCGTGCTTCTAGAAGGTTCTAGATGGTGACTAGGATGGTGAGGTGGTTTTGTTCATTAATTGGTCATTTAATGCATGATGACTAGGTTTTTATGACTCATGCTTTAGCTTTAATGATTCTTGTTAACCTTAGGATATTTCCTCTTGATATTTATCCTTGTGGTCACCCTCTTTGCTCCTACCCTCACCTCCCTCTTGTTATATATTGGCCGGCCCCTCCCCTTGAGAAAACATCATGGTTGTTGAAAAAAAATAGAGTTTTGGATGTATGGAAATTAACATATTCATATCTCATTTTCATATCGACCCAAAAGGCAACTTCATTAACCGTTCGTCCATAACTTTGGACGTAACGAGACAAAGTGTTCTACTCATTCTCTATATCATCTTGGTCGCCTCTTTTAGCTAACTTGACGACCGAGTTGCCTCGGTTCAGAGGCGGGAGCCCGTTTAAAGATCCGTCGACGTGGTGCCTCCTGGACGAGAAGACTGGAGATTCAGGAGATCGGAGCAGCCGCAAAAAGCGTAGGATGATGGTTGAAGACCGAAGAACTCGGATCGTTCGGTATAACGTTTCTACCCACTTTGTAGTATAGTACGTGATAGCGCCGTTTGTAAAAAGTTTTTGTTCCGCATTTGGCGTCTGTTAGACGGCCGGGGCGCTACCGTAGACTTACAGTTTAGTTATGATAAAGCGGCTCCTATAAAAACAGGAGCTCCTCCACGGGGTCAGTGGAAAAATACGGTTTTAATCTATACCCATTCACTTTAAAAATATAATCGTTTTTAATATTTTCAACTCCAACTGCCCCGTGTGGGTATACATACCGCACCATAAATGGTCCTTTCCAACGAGATCTTAGCTTACCCGTATGAAGATGGAGACAAGAATCGTAAAGAAGGACTTGTTGTCCCGGGGTAAAAGTTTTTCTAAAAATATTTCTATCATGGAATACTTTAGTCCGGCTCTTTACTATAACCGCATTATCGTAAGCTTCATCATGGAGTTCGCTTAGCTCATTTAATTGCAGATTTCAAAAGTTGCAGGCTTGATTGAAATCAAAGTTAAGCTCTTTAATGGCCCACATTGCTTTATGTTCGATCTCGACAGGAAAGTGGCAAGCCTTTCCAAACACTAGTCGGTAAGGAGACATACTAAGATCGGTCTTATAAGCGGTACGAAATGCCCAAAGAGCATCAGTCAATTTGGTTGACCAATTTTTACGATTTTTAGAAAATGTCTTCTCCAAAATTTGTTTGATCTGCCTATTGGAAATCTCAGCTTTCCCACTCGTTTGGGGATGATAGGGCGTAGAAAGTTTATGGCTGATTGAATATTTCCGCATCAAAGTCTCGAATGACCGATTACGGAAAAGTGTCTCGTTGTCGCTAATTGTAGCGCGAGGGTGTCCGAATAGCGAAAAGATATTTTCTTTAAGAAACTTAATAACAGCCTTGTTGTCATTAGTGCGACATGGTATCGCTTCCACCCATTTCGAGACGTAATCAACCGCTAACAAGATATATAAATTCCCAAAAGAGTTGGAAAAAAGGCTCATAAAATCAATACCCCAAACGTCAAATATTTCCACAACTAAGATAGGTTGAAGTGGCATCTTATTTCTTCGAGAAATCCGACCCGTGTGTTGACACCGTGGACAAGTTTTGCAATGATCATATGCATCTTTAAATAATGTTGGCCAATAAAAACCGCATTGCAAAACTTTCTCCGCCGTTTTACGTAGACCAAACTGACCGCCACATTCCTGGTCATGACAGAAAGACAATACACTCTTGAATTCATCATTAGGGACACATCTGCGAATGATTTGGTCAAGACAGTACTTAAACAAATAAGGTTCATCCCAATAAAAGTGCTTTACTCAGGATAGAAATCGATGATTATCCTGTTTAGACCAATTGCTAGGAATAAGTCTCGTTGCTAGATAATTCACAATATCCATGAACCAAGGTTCGCAGGATACGGTCAAGAGTTGTTCATCAGGAAAAGAGTCGTTTAGTGGCAAGGTCACTATAGGTGAGGAAGAGATACGTGAAAGACGGTCGGCTACTACGTTTTCATATCCACTCTTATCTCATATAATAAGATCAAATTCTTTTAATAACAAGATCCAATGTATTAACTTGGCCTTAGCATCCTTCTTTGATAAAAGATGTTTTAGGGCGGAGTGATCGATGTAAACCAATATCGGTGAGCCAATCAAGTAAGGCCTGAATTTTTCTAATGCAAATACAACTGCCAAGAGTTCTTTCTCGGTAGTTGTATAATTAATTAGGGCATCATTCAAGGTCTTACTTACATAATAAATTGCATATGGTATCTTATCAATGTGTTGTCCTAAGACTGCACCAATAGCAAAATCTGATGCATCACACATAAGCTCGAACGGGTGATTCCAATCAGGAGATGATAGAATGGGGGCTGTAGTGAGGGAGCTTTTAAGTGAGTCAATAGCAGCCTCGCAATCCGAATCGAAGTGAAATGTTATATCCTTGGCCAAGAGAAGAGTTAAGGGTCTAGCAATTTTGCTAAAATCCTTAATGAATCTCCTATAAAATCCTGCATGACCAAGGAAGGATCATATATCTTTGACGCATTTAAGATGAGCAAGGTTATGGATGACATCTATTTTAGCCCTGTCTACCTCAATGCCTTTTCGTGAAATGACATGTCCAAGCACGATACGTTCTTGGACCATGAAATGGCATTTTTTCCAATTCAAAGTTAAGTTCGTATCCTTACAGCGGGTAAGAACCGCGTCAAGATGACATAGGCAATCCACAAAAGAGTCCCCATATAGAGAAATCGTCCATAAATATCTTCAGAAAATTCTCGACCATGTCTGAGAATATCCCCATCATACACAGCTGAAATGTAGCGGGAGCGTTGCATAACCTGAAGGGCATGCGTCTATAAGCAAAGGTATCGAAAGGACAAGTATCTTGATCCTTTTCGGCGATGGGGACCTGGTTATAGCCAGAGTATCCATCCAAGAAACAATAATATTAATGTCCAGCTAATCGTTCCAACATCTGGTCAATGAAAGGTAGAGGGAAGTGGTCTTTCCTCGTTGCGGCATTGAGTTTCCTATAATCAATACATACACGCCACCCAGTTTGGGTGCGTGTTTGGATCAACTCATTATCCTCATTAGTTATGACCGTGATGCCAGACTTTTTAGGGACTACATGAATAGGACTTACCCATTGGCTATCAGAGATTGGGTAAATTATTCCACTATCTAGGCACTTGACGATTTCTTTCTTTACCACCTTCTTAATGACGGTATTTAACCGTCTTTGTGGGTCTCGGGTTGGTTTGGTCATCCATCAAATGTATATGATGTTCAACAATCAAAAGACTAATCCCTTTGATGTCTGCCATTGTCCAACCAAATGCTTGCCGATTTGATCTTAAGACCACCAAAAGAGCGTTCTCTTGCTCTAAAGCTAGAGAAGCGGATATGATCACGGGCAAAAACTCGTTTTCACCTAAATATGCATATTTAAGATGAGAAGGTGGTAGTTTGAAATCTAATGTCGGCGGAGAGATGATAGAAGATGGGGTAAGGGAATGATATTCGGACTCCCTAAGAAGTTCATAACTTGCGTAAGATATTGACTCGGAAAGTGCTACTGACTTTTACGATGAGTCAAAAGGTTCGAACTCGGGGGTGGACTCTTCAAAGGTGTCCTCACTATAATAATTTTCTAGATCAAACAATGATGTACTAGTGTCGTCGAGATCATTATAGTAAAATTTCTCAACCTTGCAGCTGTCGGAAGCTATCTCGTTGACAGAACAGACATCAATTAGATGAGCAGAAGATTTAGATGGTTGACTTCCTAGCTTGTAAATATTAAGCTCAATTGTCATCTTTCCGAATGATAAGTTCATAGAACCGTTACGACAATTAATAACAGCAATAGAAGTGGCTAAGAAGGGTCGACCGAGAATCACCGAAATTTGGATTTGTGGGTTTGCTACAGACTGTGTATCTAGAACAATAAAATTCACAGGGAATATAAATTCCCCGGCTTTTATCAACACTTCCTCTAGCTCACCCCTAGGTTCAGTGATAGATCGATCTGCCATCTGAAGAGTGCAGTGGGCAGGTTTCAACTCTCCCATAGCTAACTGCTCATAGACAGAACAAGGAAGTAAGATAACACTAGCACCAAGGTCAAGTAGAGCACGATTGATATTTTTACCCCCAATAAAAATAGATATTGTAGGACATCCGAGGTCCTTACGTTTCTTAGGTAATTGCTGAGTAAAAACTGTGCTTACATTACTCGTCATGAATGCCTTTTTCGGCACTTGAGTTTTTCTCTTCCTAGTGCATAAGTCCATTTTCGCATAAGCCGGAACTTGTTGTATAGCATCTAGGAGAGGGATATTTATATTAACCTGTTTAAACATTTCCATAATCTTCTCCATTTGTGGACTTGGTTTGTTTCCCCTTAACCTATTTGGATAAAGGGCTTTATCAATAAGAGTTGGGTCCAATATTGGAGAAGATCGAGAGGGTGGAACGGATCCCAGTATTGGAGTTGGGATCGTATTAGGTTGACTCAAGGAGGTGGACGGAGGGTTCGAACCTAGGGGAAAAAGAAGAATAGGCTCAGAAGAAGATGGTGGATTAGACGAAATAGGGTTAGAAGTGGATGCCGGGGTATCATTGATTGAATCCTCATTATCAACCTGTTCACCGACTTGGTTGTTCAGTGCTCTTCCCGATCTCAACGTGGTAATAGCATTCACATTATGATGTTGTGAGTGGCCAGGATTCGATAGAGGTTGAGATGGAAATTTCCCTTTCTCTCTAGCACTCATCGCGGTATTTAATTGTGCAATTTGTGCTTCTATCGATTTTATACTCTCACCGTAGGATGCAGAGTCCTTCGTTAACGTATCGATAGAAGACTTTATATCATCCGACGTTTGCATGGAATGTTTTATAAACATATCCAAGGTTCTTTCAAGTGCAGAGGAGTTTTCGGTACCAGCCGTTTGGAAGGAATTATTATAAGGTGCAGAATTGTTGACCGGATTTTGAAAAGTTTGTGGTTGAAAGGGGTGCTGACTCTGCGGTAGTTGATGTTGCTGTGGAGGAACCCTTTGATAGTTATTTTGGTTTGGAACCGTATTTTGAGTTTGAGTTTGGTGTTGGTTCCAAGCAAAATTAGGGTGATTCCTCCAACCCTTATTATATGTGAAAGAATAAGGATCGTTTCTAGGTCACTGTTGAAAAGCAGCATTAGTGTTCTTGACCTTGAAACGGAGAATTTAAAGGACATTCTTCCGTCAGATGTGATGGATCGAAACAGCATCCACACACGGTTTTTGTCACGACCCGAAATGGTACGCGACTGGCACTTGAATCATATGAAGTCTATAGGACCCTATCTCATTCAAGTAAGCCAAAAGCCCAGAAATCTAAAACCATTTTAAGGAATAAGTAAAGAAAACTAGTTTTTAAAACAAGTGTTTTTAAATAACATAAGCCGAATATGCATTTTTTTTAAAAAATCTCAAGTCTTTTCTAAAAATTTCGGCAGAGTTTCCTTTGTAAATACTGGCCCCGAATGGGGTACAACATGAATAATATATATATCAATGATAAAAGGCATCCCCAAGCGGGAGCTAGCTCTTCGTCAGTCGACGGACACAACCACGCAAGCAATATAATATACAACGTCGAAGGGCGAGGATCAAAACTCAAAAGGAAACTCAAGATCATCAAGAAAACTATAATACTACAACGCGCGACTCTAAGATCGAAATAATACACAACTGGTTTCTAAGTCTGAAATAAATATACAAGTCTAGTTGATGGAATTACTAGATACAACTGATTAAAATAAATACAAGGGTGGTCACGATGCGAGTGAACCCACCTACCAAAGCAATCACCTAGAAAGGAAGCAGTGTACCAGAAAGCCGCAATGAAACCTGTACGGCAAAACCTGCAAGAAACTGTGGCACAACGGGGGTAAGTTGCCAACTCATGAGTAGAAAACATCACAGAGCAGAAATCGTATGTATGACTCAATCCTAGGTCAAACGATCAGTAATATATATCCTCAAAATGATAAAGTCTGAAGCATGATAAGGTTGGCAAGGGTAAACATCTATACATCTGTGTAATACCAAGTGCTCGTGTCTGTGCGTCAGGTAGCAACATATCATAAATATGAGGTATGATCAATGTAATCAACATGAATCAATGTCAACTATATCATGAACTCTATAAGTATATGGATATCATCCAACTATCTAATCAATGTCTGTATGCATATGGATCTCGTCCACGTGTCAACCAATGACACAAAACATCATGCATGTAAATATCATAAAGCATATATATAAATCAACGTGTGTCCCTCGCGACACATCAAAATCATGGAACCTGAGTGTCCAGCATCGACACTCGAAAACATCATGAAACCTGTGCCCAGCATCGGCACGTAAATCCTCATATATATAGGGCTCCGTCAGTCCGGATCGGCCCACGGGCTCCGTCAGTCCGGATCGGCCCGAATCATCTCTCAACTCCGGTCGGTATCCTCCGGATATCCACCGAGCTCAAATACAATCACCGGTAGGTAGTTGTCTCTCTGCCAGGCTCATCATCTGTATACATAGCATCCCTTTCTTGCCCCAGGGTACCATAACGGGTCTACCATGTACCCGCAATCGGCCTCATCCAGCTCCTCGAATCGAGTTTCACATGTCACACGTCTCAGAACCGAGAAAACGCATGGTGGACGCACTGAAATATCATATCAAGAGAAACCGGATTTTTAAACAATGCATACTTTCTTTTAAAATGACCACGGTTCCCAAATCCAGAAATCTCATGAAAACGGCATATCTCAATGCGTAAAATCATAAAGCATGATGTATGCGACATATGATAGAAATGTAAGCATGTCCGTATATCATGCAACATAAAATAGTAATATGCACACATCGAGGGGAAAACCGCTCTTTTAAATGAATCCAGTTTTAAAATATATCTTGCGAATTCCCAAATCTCCAAAATAAAGCCAGAATCATCTATGTATGTGCAAATACGTATGTATGCAAGTATGGGTGTACAATATGTCTGTGCGCCAATATAGATGTACAAGTAGGTATATACGCAAGTATGAGTGTACAATATGTATGTGCGCCAATAGAGATGTACAAATAGGTATATACGCAAGTATGAGTGTACAATATGTCTGTGTGCCAATATAGATGTACAAGTAGGTATATACGCAAGTATGAGTGTACAATATGTATGTGCACCAATATAGATGTACAAGTAGGTATATACGCAAGTATGAGTGTACAATATGCCTGTTCGCCAATATGGATGTACAATTAGTCATCCGGATGCAACAATCCTACTGTGTAGTGATATAGCAATTATCGATGATGAAGTGTGTGAGCCGGCAAGTAGGTGTACGTGGAACATACACATCTTCGATAATGGTGTTGGTGTCCTGACAGCATGGGTTCAATATAACAATAAACACATTTACACATGCAACGCGATGCGAATAGCATGAATATGCGGAAAATGAATAATAAACACTACAGTGAAGAATCTACATCAATATATATATATATATATCATACAGTTTTTCTATTTGAAATAATACGAATCGTGGGGTTTAGAAAAATAGGGGCTATGGTGTTTTTAAGAAAAAATGTGTCTTTTGAAAATATTCATAGAATCCCTTGATCTGTCTTAAAAATACTCACGATTCGTTAGTTTTAAAATAGGTATGACTCGGGTCTAGTCTAACATCTACTAAGTAAACTACAGATCTAACTAACAAGCTAATCGAAAGGGTATGGAAACCACCTAAATCTGAGTCGATATATATATACCTATAATAGTCGGTGATCCCGCCTCAATAGTATCATACACGATACAATATAAAATATGACATCCTCGAGTCAAAAGTGCGGATCTATCATCAATATATAGCTCATACGTAAATCCGTCGTATGGCATACCAAATCTGGGTATGGGTCGAATCTCACATTTATCTCATCAATTATATGGTATCCTTATCATCATATCTTATGAACTGGGGTACTGATCTAAGTCTAGTACAAGCTGATACCATTTATATATATATATGTGCGTGTATGAGAACACACGCCTAAAGGTCCGCTATAACTCATGTCGTATCTCATAATACGAACTACATCATATCACCGATCTCATGGCACCATGCCCAATCTCATCGACTCATCTCCAAATATCATCCACTATTCTTATCATCCAAGTGTAGGTATACGTGTATATATATACATGTCCCCTACCTATGAGTGTATATGCATATACATATCCCCATATACGCACAAGTATAAAAAGTAAGCATGTGTGTGCGTGTGGTTGTAAACCTATTATAGGGTTCGCAACTAAGAAGCTAAACCAAGTTACTTCTAACTACCCTAAATTAAACCATGAACACAAATCATATCTTGATAATCATCCACGTAACATAAACACATATTTATATATATATAACCATATATATATAAGCTATACTACGAACTGCGGGGGTGCTATACGCCATCCACCCGACTTCCCCCATAGATATTATCTACTCACCTTGCTCTTCACTTTCCGTTGCCGACGTTGCCACGCGCTTGCTTGTCGTCTCGAAGTCTTCGTGGGGTACCAACACATCATAACGTATCGTGTCGCATTAAAACCCAATTCAAAACCAAAACGAAACGCTAAAAGCCTATAGATTAGAACCTATGGACTACGCTTTCAAAACCTCCAAAAAAAACACTCGATTTCGACGTACAAACGTCAAGTGATCGAATACGACACAAATCACAAAAATTTAGAATTCAAAATACTCAAAACGAAACCCCGAATCAAAACAGCAACTCTTGAAAATGGTCCCAGATTTTACCCAAGGTCAAATCAGTCAATTTTGCATATGCCAAGGGTCTAATTTACAGGAGATGGAGCTACAGACCAAACACGAACCCATTTGGACCAGGTCTGTAACGTTTTAGAAATCGTTATGCGAAATTTTTCCGTTTTAGGGTAAAATTGTCGGTATTTCCCGTTTTAACCCGACTGTGATCAAACGGCCATATAGACTTGCCAGCACCTAGTTTAGCTAAAATAAAGCTAGTGCACAAGCTTTGGGGGTATATGGGACGTTTTGGTTCAATTTGATTTTTTCCCCAATTTTAATATTATTTTAATGCGGTATTCACTTTTTGGGAAATTTCTCTTATTGCAATCTTTTCCATAAATTGATTCTTGAGTAAACCAAAACCTTCTCACATTATCTAGATATTTGGTTGGAATTAGAATTTAGATTAAAGGAAAAGAAAAGAATGCAAGAGGTGCATGAATATGCATGTGAAAGCATTTATTACATTTAATGCTAGAAATTGCTAGGAAATTCCACACAAAACCCTCCCCTTCCTTACTTGGCCGAATCCCTCCCTCTCTCTTCTGCCTTTGATCTTTCTTTCTCCATTTGCAACAATTTCAAAGCTCATAAATCTCCAAAATTCCCAAATAAATCACAAAAATACCTCAAGTCTTTGTTCTTGCTCTTTGATCACTTAGACACTAGGAAAGCTTGGATCTTCTGAGCTAAAATTGATAGGTATAATCCATATACTGATATATAGGAGTTTTTATGTTGTATAGCTCGTTGGATATGGTTTAGAACACTTTAAATATCGATTAGTGCAATATCGTGTTTTTAGTGTCGTTTTAGAGCCTCTGTATCTGCTGTGATCTAGAAATTTTAGTGAGTGACCAAAAAAATTTGTAGTGATGTACTAGTGACCCTGGAGCACCACCTGAGACACGAGGACTACCCCACCGGCCGGGGCCGGCGATCCTTTTGACTAATTCCGGCGACGCCGGCGATGTAGGGAGGTGCAGGGGTTTGGCTTTTGTAGGTAGTTGTCTGCTGTTGGTTAGGGGTGTTTGGTACTGTTTACTTTTTTAGTAATTGCAGTATGAAAAATCTGGAATCGTTTACCTATAATATAGTGTTTTGAATCTGCGTGTTACGTAATCCGACACGAATCGTGTTCTGATGCAGCTGCTGTACTCAGTTTGGTTTTGTGGTATCGTTACGCACGTTAACAACTACGGACACTCGTGAGTTAGTTTAGTGTTGGTGCGTCGTTTAAAACGTAGTTTTAAGTTATATTGGTCGATTTCTGAGTTTTTGCTCTGTTTATATGTTTTGTGAAATTTATAGCGTCGCAAGCGGGGACTTCGAACGCTGCGAACAAGGGGAAGCAGGTGGTCGGATTTTCATAGCTGGAGGCCATTCGTGAGTAGATTTAACATCTATGGGGAAATCGCCCATATGGCGTTATGCGTCGGGGCTGATATGATAGGATAGCTGCATGTTATTGCATATTGGCTAATTTCATATGAATGTCATTACATAGTAGTATCTGTTGTACGTTTAGATATAACACATTACTGACGGTTCATGTTGCACGAGCACTATTTGTATGCTACACCCACACCGTCAGTAATTGCCATGACACACACAAACCACCTTCATACGTGATATGGTAGTGGATAGGGATAGTGGAGGTAGTAATTCTTATTCCTTTGTGCATAGGAGATGTTGTTAACACCTACATACGTGTTATTGTGTTTGACATGGATAGTTAAGATAGTAATTCTTATTCCATTTCACATATACCTTACTATAGCTACTTATACATCATGCATACATATTGATATGTACACCCAAATACTCGATTACAGTTACATGTACACCATGCACACATAATGACATGTATACCGCATATTTTTGCTATAGTTGTATATACCCTAAGTGGTATTGTTTTGATATGTGATATTGAGTTGTTGATCATTGCGCTATGAAATGCATCATACCTACTTGCTTACATGTAGATACTTAAACCTTGCTACACTTACATGTACTCTTCATATGATGCTGCACTTATTTTTCGGAGGATTTTGGGAACCGCAAGATATATTTTTAAAGGAAGATTCATTTAAAAGAGCGGCTTTCCCTTGATATACTCATGTTGTTGTTTTATGATGCATATATCAGTTTTAATGGATTTACGCATTGAGATATGGATTTCATATGATTTATAGATTTGAGAACCGTGGGGGTATTTCAAGAAAACTATGTATTGTTTGAAAACCCAGTTTCTCTTGATATGATATTTCAGTACGTCCACCATGTGATTTCTCGGTTCTGAGATTTGGCTTGTGATACCCGATTCGAAGAGCGGGAGGCACCGTCTATGGGTACATGGTGGATCCTGTATGGTACCCCGGGGCGAGTGGTGATTTCGTGGTGTAGACGATAAGCCTGGCGGTGGGACCACTACCTACCGGTGATAGTATTTGGACTCGGCGGTTATCGTGGGGATACCGACCGGAGTGAGGTATGACATATCGTCAGGGCCAGTCGTGGTGACGACGCCTGAGTTATGGGGATTTACATGTCGATGCTAAACATGGGTTTCATGATATTTTGAGTGTCGGTATTAGACACTCAAGTCCATGAGACTTCCAGGATGTGAGGGCCAATCTGAGGATGCGGTACCTGAGGATTTGGGATTTGATGTGTCAGCGAGGGACACTAGTGTTTTTTTCCATACTGATGATTTTGCATTGCGATTTTATTATATCATCCCACACACTCAGGATTATTTTGATATGCATTGTTTCATGTAGTTGTAGTACCCTGATGATGTACCTTTACATGATTGTTGCATATTCACTTATCATATTTATGCTATCGGATTACATGTGATAGATAAATCGCTATTCGTGCATACTTGCGATTACAGTATGATGTTGATTACTATTCACAAGTTGGCAACTCACCCCCGTTGTGCCACAGTGTTTTTCAGGACTTACCCTCAGAGTAGTCGCGGCAGGGCGTCTTATCATCTCTACTTTTGCGGATACCGCTACGTTAGGCAGTGAGACCTTTGCTTTTAGGTAGGTTTGCGGTTATCTGCTTGTACATTGTATATATTTTGCTGGATCTAGTATTCTCCATCTACCACTGTTTGTATATGACTTAGAGACGACTTGTGAGGATTCGGTGTTGTATTATTTTGGTGACTTTGGGTACCATGCTCATGGGAGCCGGTTTTGTTGAAAAGTTTACTTCTTTGTGCAGTTTTCCTTTATATTCTTCGCTTCGGCGTCGTATACATGTTGTGATTTTCTCCGCCGTTGGGCGTGATTTTGCTCCCATTTGGGATGCTTTATATATTATCTGTGTTGTACCCGTTTTCGGGGCTAGTTTTTACAAAGGAGGTGCTTCCGAAATTTTCAAGAAAGAAAACTAGAGTTAGAGATTTTACTTGTGATTTTCCAAATGTTAAAACTATGTTTTTCTCCGTTGATCCAGATTTGGGTGGTTTAGATTTCTGGGTTTCGGCTTACTTGAGTTGCGTACGCCTGTAGACGTTAGGTAGTTTAAGTGCCGGTTACGGGCCAAATTTTGGGTCGTGACAAAGTTGGTATCCGAGCGCTAGGTTTTACCTTTCGGAGTGTAGGATGACCTTGGTATGATGGAGTAGGTAGCTTAAGCAAAGTGACGTAGCGTGTGTATGTTCCGCGGCATACTTACGACACGGTTCTCCGCCTAAGTGGTCTTAGGACTTATTGATTGATATTCCTCCGTGATGATATACATCTTTGTGATTCAATTCCTGTTTCCTGATCGAATCTTGTTTCAATCTCCAGCCTATTTGCCGCTGAAGACTACGAGGGCACAGAGAGCGGCCGCGAGGGCTCGTCTGAGGCGAGGACTGACCAGAGCGGTACGCCTGTTGTACCGGAGCATATTGCTATGATTGGGGCTGGTATGCAGGACCTGCGCCAGATGATAGGGACTTTAGTCTAGGCCATTCGAGCGCAGGGTCAGGCAGTTGTTCCACCCATTGCAGGGACCACGATGGTACCTACAGTTCCGGCAGCCGCAGTTACAGCTCCGGAGGATATTACCGTGTCACTGACAGAGTTTATGAGGCTGAGGCCTCCGGTGTTTACTGGCACAGATGTTACTGAGGATCCGCGGTCGTTTATCGAACGAATGGCCAGGATTTGTCGTTCGCTCTGATGCTCCGACGAGAGATGGGTAGAGTTTGCGAGTTTCCGGCTGGAGGGTCTGGCCCAGAAGTGGTGTGCGTCGTTGGAGAGGGGCAGAGCCACTGGTATTGCTCCTATGACCTGAGCTGAGTTTGTGACTGTGTTTCTCACCTGTTTTCTTCCACCGAGCATCAGGGATGCGCGAGCGCGCAAATTTGAGTCGTTGCGTCAGACTCTGTGGATGACGGTGTCTGAGTATGATGTACTGTTTACCGAGATGTCTGTGTATACTCCGTACCTGGTGGCGACTGAGGAGATAAGGGTGAAGAGGTTTGTTCGAGGCCTGCTTACCCAGTTGTTCCTAGCCATCAGCATTCAGCATTGCGACACGTATGCGGCAGCTATCGATGCAACCCTATTAGTGGAGGAGCGTCTAGCTGAGTCATCGGTTGTTCCGGAACCGAAGAGGGCTCGTACGGATGTACCAGCATGGAGACCAAGGTTTGCACGCAGAGGTAGAGTTCCTTCAGACTCGGGGAGTAGCAGAGATATGGGACGGGGCCAGTTATTTAGTTCTTACTCTCAGGAAGGCCAGCGACCGTCTTATGGGTGCTTTTGGTATGGCAGTCTACATCACCTTGTTCGAGATTGCACCGTAGTGCGTCAAAGAGGGCCAGCAGTACCCCAGGTTACCTTACCACCTTCTCCGCCTCAGAGATCATTGCCTCTTGTTCCTGTTGTTGCGCCGTGTCAGACTCCTGTTTAGAGAGGTCGTGGTCATGGGGGTTTTATGCCAAGAGGTCGAGGTGGCGGAGGCAGAGGACAGCCAGTAGCCTGTAGAGGGTAGGCACGGGTTTTTTCCTTGACTCACCAGGACGCTCAGGCGTCCAATGCTGTGGTTTGAGGTACCCTTTCTGTATGTTCTTATGATACTCATGTTCTTTTTGATCCGGGATCTATGCATTCGTATGTTTCTACACACTTCATGCCAAGGTTTGGCCGAGATTCGTGTTTGCTAGATCAGCCGCTTGTCGTGACCACTCCTGTGGGAGAGTCGTTTATTGCGCGACACGTGTTCCAGTCTTGTGCTATCCGTATTGGTAACAGAGATCTGTCCGTCGACTTGATCCTTCTTGAGATGTTGGACTTCGACGTTCTGTTGGGCATCGACTGGTTAGCTACTTGCTACGCGTCCGTGGACTGCCGAGAGAAGACAGTTAGGTTTTGTTTTCCCGGCGAGTCAGTGTTTGTTGTGCAGGGGGACCGTGGTGCCGCCCCTCACAGTTTGATTTCTGTCTTGTGCGCTAGTCGGATTTTGAGGAGGGGATGTCGGGGATTCTTGGCTTTCATTCATGATACTGGAGCCACAGTGGAGTCGTTGGACCAGGTTTCTACCGTGCGAGAGTTTCCCGATGTCTTTCCCGATGAGTTACCTGGGTTGCCGCCAGAGCGCGATATAGAGTTCTGCATTGATATGATTCCTGGCATGGAGCCTATTTCTATATCGCCTTATCGGATGGCTCCGGCAGAGCTTAGAGAGCTTAAAGATCAATTGCAAGAGCTGCTTGATTTAGGACTTGTGCGTCCGAGTGTTTCGTCGTGGGGAGCTCCTGTTCTGTTCGTCAAGAAGAAGGACGGCAGTTTGAGGCTATGTGTGGATTATCATCAGTTGAACCGAGTTACGGTGCGGAACAGGTATCCTTTACCTTGCATTGATGATTTATTTGATCAGCTCCAGGGTGCGAAACATTTTTCTAAGATTGATTTACGTTCGGGTTATCATCAGTTGCGGGTTAGGAATGATGACATTCCGAAGACTGCTTTTCGTACGCGCTATGGGCACTATGACTTTTTGGTGATGTCGTTCGGACTCACCAATGCGCCAGCAGCGTTCATGGATCTGATGAACCGAATTTTCAGGCCGTTCCTTGACCAGTTTATTATAGTGTTTATTGATGACATACTGGTCAACTCTAGGAGTCGTGAGGAGCATGAGCAGCACTTGAGGATTACTTTGCAGATTTTGAGAGAGCACCAGCTGTATGCTAAATTCTCAAAGTGCACGTTTTAGCTTGAAAGAGTTGACTTCCTGGGTCATGTGGTGACGGGTGGTGGTATTCCTGTAGACCCGAGGAAGATCGAGGATGTACAGCTTTGGCCCAGACCTGTATCGGTGACTGAGGTCCGCAGCTTTTTGGGCTTAGCTGGTTATTATCGCCGTTTTGTGCAGGATTTCTCGAGTATCACTGCACCGCTGACTGGACTGACCCAGAAGGGAGTTCCTTTTCTTTGTACTGATGCGTGCAAGCAGAGTTTTCAGCAGTTGAAGACTCGGTTGACGACGGCACCAGTTCTTTCTTTACCTTCTGGATCAGGCGGCTATGTTGTTTATTGTGATGCTTCTCGAGTGGGGCTCGGCTGTGTTCTGATGCAGCATGACAGAATGATTGCTTACGCTTCTAGGCAGCTGAAGAAGCATGAACAGAATTACCCCACTCACGATCTTGAAATGACCGCGGTGGTCTTTGTGTTGAAAATTTGGAGGCACTACTTGTACGGGGAATCATGTCAAATCTTCACGGATCATAAGAGCTTGAAGTATATCTTCCAGCAGCGGGATCTGAATCTGAGACAGCGCCGATGGATGGAGCTAGTGAAGGATTATGATTGTGAGATCCTTTATCACCCGGGCAAGGCGAATGTGGTAGCTGATACTTTGAGTCGTAGGCCCGGGGGTAGCTTATCCCAGTTGAGTGCATTTCAGCGTCAGTCTTCTGCAGATTGGCAGCTCTTGTGTGATGGTAGAGTGCAGTTCAAGTTCACTTCTGCTGGGGGACAGTTTGCTCATGTCCGCGCCTATCCACTACTATTTGATCGTATCCATGAGGCGCAACCCAGTGATGCCCGTTTGTCCGAGATTCTTGAGCTTGTTCGACAGGGTATAGTTTCGGAGTTCATGATTGATGACCAGGGTGTGCTACGATGCGGGACTCGCTTGTGTGTACCAGATGTTGATGGGTTGAGACGCGAGATCCTAGAGCAGGCACATCAGTCGGCCTTTAGCGTTCATCCAGGATCTACCAAGATGTACCATGACTTGAGAGACTTTTACTGGTGGGAAGGGATGAAACGCGATATTTCGGACTTCGTTTCTAAGTGCCTGACTTGTCAGCAAGTCAAGGCTGAGCACCAGCGACCAGCTGGAGAGTTGCAACCTTTACCCGTTCCGGAGTGGAAATGGGAGCAGATTTCCATGGACTTCATTGTGGGTCTACCCAGGACCAGTAGAGGATATGACTCCATTTGGGTGATTGTTGACCGGTTGACGAAAGCGGCTCACTTCCTTTCAGTGAAGGCCACTTTCGGGTATGCTCGGTATGCGCAGCTGTATATAGATGAGATTGTGCGTTTGCACGGTGTTCCCACATGCATAGTATCCGACAGAGGCACCCAGTTTACTAGCCGTCTTTGGCAGAACCTTCAGGAAGCTTTGGGTACCTGGTTGAGTTTTAGCACCGCTTTTCATCCGCAGACCGATGTTCAGTCGGAGCGGACTATTCATCCGCAGACCGATGTTCAGTTGGGATCGTCACTTGCCGTTGATTGATTTCTCCTGCAACAACAGCTTTCAGGAGACTATTCATATGACACCTTTTGAGGCTTTATATGGTAGGAAGTGTCGATCGCCAGTCTGTTGGAACGAGCTTAGTGAGAGTCTGGTTTTGGGACCCCAGCTAGTTCAGGAGACTACGGAGAAGATCCAGTTGATTCAGGACAGGATGAAAGCAGCCCAGTGCAGGCAGAAGTCTTATGCCGACTGTCATCGTCGCAGACTTGAGTTCGCAGTGGGGGATCATGTATTCCTGAGGATTTCTCCGATGAAGGGCGTTATGCGATTTGAGAAGAGGGGGAAGCTCAGTCCCAGATTTATAGGTCCTTTCGAGATCCTTGAGCGAGTGGGTTCTGTTGCTTATCATTTAGCGCTCCCGCCCAGTTTTCCGGATGTTCACCCTATTTTCCATGTGTCGATACTTCGTAGATACCTTCATGATCCTTCTCACATGATTCAGCACGAGACCGTTCAGCTTGAGCGCGATCTTCCGTTCACCGAGCAGCCGGTAGTTATTTTAGATCGGCAAGTGAAGAAATTTCGGTCAAAGGTCTTGCCGTCTGTGAAGGTTCTATGGCGTAGCCCTACTAGTGAGGAGATCACTTGGGAGGCCGAGAGTGAGATGCGGAAGAAATTCTCTCATCTCTTTGAAGGTACACTTAGTAGTTAATGTTAGTGTATATGCCCTAGAGGCCATTACTGTATCATACTAGTTTGTATATTACTTAATGGAAGCTTGGGATATTCACAGTTGTATAGACAATCTTGCTCAAAATGGTAGTATGCTACTTGGTTTGTTTCTACTTTAATATGTGTGTGTGTTTCTTTTAGCATTTCGCTTATACATATTAGTGGAGCCCTTAGAATCTTTGCTTGATTACCAGCGTTGTGATGGCAGTCACACTAGTAGGGGCTGGGTAATCTATAAGCACATCCTTATACAGGTCCCTAGTCGTAGGATTATCGAGACGGGGCATAGATACTCCGGAGTAGACTAGCGTATACGCTTCTCATCCCAGCAGGGAAAATGGTCTATCCTACAGCCATTAGTACGTCGTACTGGAGATAGTATGCGGGTGCTCGTTGGGTTACAGGTACACTGGACAGGACTCGTCGGGAACTGTTGGTTGGTAATATACCTATCGTCAGATAACAGTTCCCAGGTGACAGGAGTACAGCTTAGTCCGCCGACTTGACACTGCTACTTAGCCTCGAGTGTGTTCCCACTGTACTTTGATTACTAATCTACCACGGCTCAAAGGAGTCGTGCAAACAGGTAGTAGTTGGGTGCAGTCCCGAAGCACTTGGAGGCAGTAGCGGTTAGATAGGATTCGTCTCTCCGGGTATTGGGGGTTGATATCGCGCTGTGTCTAGGAGAGCCATTACACAAAGTCCCTGGCCAGGGCAAGCGAGAATTAATGGTAGTGTTTCCAGTAGTTTCTCAGGGTGTTCTGGGCTACACTCTGGCACGACTTGTACCGCTATTAGGGGTCTGACGCTTACCGCCCCCTAGGCCCGCCATGCGATACTCTCAGACGAACAGACCGGACTGTACGGAGATTGTCACATTCAGGCTCAGTAGGAGTTCGGATGGGTTTACCTCATCGGCCTTCTTATCGACATCTACTTGGGGACCGTTACGTACAGCTAGTGCCGCTTGCAGTCTGTGGTTAAACCTACTTCCAGCGTAGTGTCGAGTCTTTAGAGTCCCACACAGAGAGTTTCCCTGCACTGGGCGAAAGGTGTAGAGGCCGTATGGTTTTACGGCAGGGCTACGATCACTTACGTGCACTTGTACGCGTATGCTGTTCGGGCAGACAATACTAGTGGGCTTTGGTTTAAGCCGGATCCTAGTATTGTATGGATGGATTAGTTTTGTCTTCTGTGCATTCGCATTCTACGGAATGCGGGTGCGAGTGTGTATGCACGGTTGTGAGGAGCGAAGAAGGAGGAGGTGCCTCATCAGGGTTTTGACCGTTGGTTCGGTCAAAACCATTATGAGGTGAAATATTTACTAATCTTTTTAATGATAATTGTGTTATGGCTAATTGCTTTGACCATTTGACCATGCTTGACATTTTGACCTAGTTGACCATTGTTGACTTGGATCTTTCTCTTGAGCTCTAGACTCTTCTTTTGCTTTTGTCTTTGGATTTGATTTGTGATGATAATGGTCAAATCAATATAACCATCAACTTTATCATGATAAGAGATTAGTAATTATTTGATATATGGTTCATGATCTCTTTGGCATTCTCTCTCTCTTCACTTGAGCTCTCATGTTTTGTTCTTCTTCCTCCTCCTCACTAAGAAATCCTTTAGTTCTCATGTGTTGAGATAATTAGGATTTAAATAGACAAATATATCCACCATCATATTCTACATCACCTAGGACATCAAGAGTAGCATACTTGTTGCCCTAGTTACCTCAGCTTGAGGTGGAGCTCGGATTACAAACTCTCGGGTGGATCGTCTTCGACTCAAGGAGGCCGCGGAGGTGACCAAGATCCGGATCGATACTTGGAGCTTGCATGGACGAGGAGGAAAGCGGAGAGAAGACCCGAAGGACTTAGTTCATGAGGTATAATCTCTTGAGTATAGTAGATAATCTCTTGAGTATAGTAGATAGAACCTCTTGTAGTTTGTTAGCAATGGTTTGGCAAAGATCCTCAAGTTTTTAGTCCATGTTACTTTGTGTTAAAAATTGTTTTTTACCTATTTCGCCTCCTCATAAGCACCGGGGTGGGTAACGTGGACTTACAGTGGTATCAGAGCCTCGCTAAACCATTACTAACTTGTTAGCAAAGTGTTAGAAATTCGATCACCGAAAAAAATCGCAAAACACGTCGAAAAATGCACTTTTCTATCATTTTTAAAAACTGGTCCAAAAAATTTTCAGGGGACCTTAAAAATACGTGCAGGCATTTCTGGGAAAACTGTAGAAATTTGGGCGCCTGAGTCACTCAGAAGACCGCGGATCCGCGGCCGATCCAAGCGATCCGCCGCGGATCCACGGCCGAGTCAACTCGGCCGCGCACCAAATTTCTTCTGGGGTTCTCTGCGATGGTTTTGTGATTTTTTAGATAGTTTGTTTCTGCCCAGATTTTGCTGAGTACTGTGTTGTGCTTGGGGTAGTTTCAAATAAAGTTATCGATCGAAATTCTAAGTACTTTTGCTAATCGGATATTCTGTGATGTGATATATGTATTGAACGTCTACTAATCGCTATACGTCGATTAGTGAGGGTTATACATATCTGTGATCTGTGATGTTGGTTTGTGTATATGAACTTGTTGGATCGTCGTGATGAATAGCCGGGGATATGAGATGAGAGTTTTCATTTTTCATTCAATGTAAAATTTGTAATTTGATGTAATATTATTTTATGGCCGCACATCCGGGCTGAGGTTGTAGCCGCCATTGTATATTATTTCTTTTACTGTTTTTGCTCCTAGGATAGACCAAAGGTGGGGTGCACAAACTACCGGGTATTTTGAAGTGCCGAGTGGCCTACTCACGTTGTTGAGGGAGATTGCTCCACTTCGGGTACTTGGCGGGTAGTTTGCCGCATCCGTAGGGGTCTAGGGTGGGGTTTGGCTATTCATCGCGACCGTGTAATCCGTCTTTCGTTGCAGGCTCGAACGAAACGCGGATTCCTAGCATATCCAATGTGTTCATCTGTGATCTGGAATGGCTATCATTGCATCTGACGAATGTATATATCTATATATGATATCTAGTAGGCGTTGCTTATGTTTTGCATCCGTGCTAGTCCAGCCCCTGCTCCGTCGTTAGTTAAGTAACCTAACCGGTGATGACGGGGCCCCGTGGCGAATGCGGATGGCATAAGCATATGTTATATTTTCGTTGTTTTCTGCAATGGTAGGATTAATTGATGGGACGCATTAAATTAATGAAAAGAAAACAAACCAAAGCTGAATCGTTGGAACAATTTCAAAACCACTCGGTTTTTTTCAAAACAGAAAAACTTTTAAAAACGCGGAGCTTAAACCACTCCTTTTAAAAGCTATCAGGTTCCTTCGATTATATCAAGTTCACTACGTTCACGGTTTCGCCAAAACCATTCGTATCCCTCCGTCGTTTCATATGAATATCCAATAGTATTCAAGCTATGTTTGTTGGCCTTAGTTAAGGCATAGTGATTGGTAGCTGCTGGGTATTCATATGTTGCATAGATAGATGCATTGGTCTGGGACAGTCGTATTACTTTGTTGGCCATAGTCAAGGGTATATACCGGTGGGTTCAAATCAACCTGGACAATGATGGGTAGAACTTGACATGTGACTTATGATTTGTTGGTCTTAGTCAAGATCATAAGAGCATGGGGCAAAAATCCACATTGGGAGTTTCTAAAGAAACCGAAACTTGCTAGTTCTGTATACCATTTGGAGTTTGATAATATTGGTTGGATTCCTTCAGCATTATCTCACAATGATATTTGGATCCTGATCCTACTGTAAGTATCCTCTACTCTTCGGGAAACTTTTCACTTAACGATCAATGCTATAAACCAAGTAGGTGTCTAGAAAGGTGTTAGCGGGGCTACGCCCACAGGGAAAAGAGGTTATTTAATTAAGGAACTTCGCGAAAGCGTCGTAAAACCTCCCTCGAAGTACTGACACTGGCCTGGCTGAACAGTTAAGCAAGTATTGTACGGTGAGATTGATCCCGACTAATTCTTCTTTTATGATTTGAGAAAGGATTCGAGAAACAGTGGGAGCCATCCTGTTTAGAGAAAATTAAAAACCAATCTAAACTTGCAAGAGCATCATGCTGAGTGTTTTCTTCTCTCTCTCTCTTAATTGCAGCGACCTAGTGACCAGACATAGGTTACATCTAGATAATAAAATGACTGAATCCGACTGTTATGACTGACAAAGGTCTGTCCAGATGTCCATTGCCCATGACAAGCTAGGACACCTCCTAACTAATCAAACCCCTGCCATCTCAGGACCAGTTTCCCCTGTCACGGATATTGATATCCGTAAGACATTGGAAAAAGACTGTGCGAATGCCAAGTGCCTCGTGTTGGCCTCAGTTGATGGTGCATACCAGAGGCAGCACGAGAAGATGGACTCAGTCTCTATCTTCCTCCATAACAAAGATTTATATGGAGAGCAATCTCGTATCGCAAGATATGAGACCTTGAACGAATTGCTTCAACCGAGGTTGGCTGTCGGGTCATCTGTAAGGGGCAACGTCCTTACAGAGACTAGTTATTTTGATGAGCTCACGGACCTGAAGACCACGTTGAAGAACGGGTCAAATACTGACTTGATTCTACAGTCTCTACCCTCTACTTATACCCTGAAGGAAACCAGAGAAGAAGAAGGAAAGGGAAGGGCAAAAGTTTTGGGACAAGATATAGTAAATGAAGGATGTTCTTATTGTTATGGAAATGAACATTGGCAGAAGGATTGCAGGGCTGGCAAAGCCAGTAGCCAGGATTCGAAGCATGTTGTGGCTTCGGCTTCGGGTGTGTTTGTAGTTGAAAACTGTATGTCAATTAACCCTACTTCCTGGGTATTGGATACCGGATCAGGATCTCACATCTGTAATTCATTACAGGCTTTGAGAAACCGTAGAGTTATCAAGATACATGATATGACTCTCAGGGTTGCCAACGGAATGAGCGTGAACGCTGAATCCATAAGGGAATATCACCTTGGATTGACAAATGGGCAGATATTGATTCTACATAACTGTTTGTATGTACCTAGTATGGCTTATAATATCATATCTGTATCCTTACTTTCTAAGGAAGGATATGATTTTACTTTTGTAAGCGAGGTGGTCCACATCCACTTAAATCAAGTTTTGATTGGGTCAGGTACATTAGAAAATGGGATATACGTATTGAATCAAGCTCAGGTTTTCAGTGTCCAGAACACACTTAAAAGAAAGTCTCCAGAAACAAATCAGGCTTTCTTGTGGCATTGTAGACTGGGTCACATTAATGAGACACGGTTGACAAAGTTATATAAAGAGGGATACTTGAATCCGTTCGAGTATCAGTCTTATGCTACTTGTGAATCTTGTCTCATGGGAAAGATGACAAAGACTCCGTTCACTGGACACGGAGTAAGAGCGAGCGAGCTCTTAGAACTCATACACAGTGATGTGTGTGGTCCAATGTCTACACATGCACGAAGTGGTTATTCATACTTCATTACTTTCACAGATGATTTCTCTTGGTATGGATATGTCTTCCTAATGAAGCATAAATCCGAGGCCTTTGAGAAATTTCGGGAATATAAGAGTGAAGTTGAAAAACAAACAGGCAAAAGTATCAAGACACTAATATCTGATCGAGGTGGTGAATACTTGAGTGCCGAGTTTCTTTGCTACTTAAAAGAGAATGGAATTCTCTCTCAGCTTACTCCTCCATACACACCACAGCACAATGGTGTATCGGAAAGGCGGAATCGAACTCTATTGGATATGGTTCATTTCATGATGAGTAAGGCTGAGTTGCCGCGATCTTTCTGGGGTTATGCACTAGAAACAGCTGCATATATTTTGAACCAAGTTCCTACTAAGTCAGTGCCTACCACACCATATCAGATGTGGAGTGGGAAGAAACCTTGTCTTGAACACTTTAAGACATGAGGATGTCCAGCTTTTGTCAAAAAGTAGCATGCGGACAAGCTCGAGGCACGCTCAGTACAGTGTAAGTTTGTGGGATACCCAAAGAACTCCAAGGGGTATGTTTTCTATTACGTAGAGGAGCAAAAGGTCTTTATTTCTCGTCATGCCCGCTTCTTGGAAACTGAGTTTTTAGAAAATCAGATAAGTAGGAGCGCAATAGAACTGGAAGAAATTCCAGAACCACAAGCTATTACTGAAAGCTTGGTAGAACCAGAAGGTTCAGGAGAACCGGACATCCCAGCGCCACTCCGTAGGAGTAGTAAGCAGTCTCATCCGCCCGAGAGATACTACGGTTTTCTCATAGACGAGGATCGAGAGGATTGCGTCATTGAATATGATGAGCCTACTAGCTTCCAGCAAGCCATTCAGAGCGGTGACTCAGTAAAATGGCTGGATGCAATGCGGACCGAGATGGAGTCCATGTACACCAACAAAGTTTGGACTTTGGACATTGCTCCAGAAGGGGTAAACCCCGTAGGCTGCAAATGGATCTTCAGAAAGAAGATTGGTGTAGATGGGCAGGTTGAAACCTATAAAGCTAGACTTGTTGCAAAGGGTTTTCGTCAAAGACCTGGTTTGGACTATGATGAGACCTTTTCTCCAGTGGCTTTGCTCAAATCCATTCGGATCCTTCTTGCCATTGCTGCCTTCCACGATTATGAGATATGGAAGATGGACGTAAAGATGGCTTTCCTAAATAGAAATTTGGAAGAGTGCGTCTATATGGATCAGCCGGAGGGTTTCATTCAGAGTGGGAGCAGCGGTAAAGTGTGCAAGTTGCTTAAGTCCATCTATGGACTGAAGCAGGCATCGCGGAGTTGGAACATCTGCTTTGATGATACTGTCAAAGAATTCGGCTTTATCAAGAATCCAGATGAACCATGCATTCACAGTAAGATTGTAGGGAGAACTGTGGTATTCCTCGTCTTGTACATGAATGACATTCTCCTAATAGGAAATGATATTCCTATGCTACAGTCAGTCAAAGGATTCTTGTCACAGAGGTTCTCCATGAAGGACCTGGGCGATGCCAACTACATTCTAGGGATCCAGATCTATCGTGATAGATCTAAGAGGATGTTGGGACTTTCGCAGTCCAGGTACATCGACACCATACTGAAACGATTCAGTATGGAAGATTCAAAGAGCGGTAATTTACCGGCTTGTCACGGAATCACCCTCTCCAAAGAGATGTCTCCCAAGACTGATTTAGAAAGGGCTCGCATGTCATCTATACCCTACGCATCTGCGGTAGGCTCTATAATGTATGCGATGTTGTGCACCAGACCAGATGTAGCATACGCATTAAGCATTGTAAGACGGTATCAGTCGAACCCAGGGGAGAAACACTGGATAGCAGTAAAGAACATTCTCAAGTACCTGAGAAGGACTAAGGAGATGTTCTTGGTGTATGGCAGAAAAGACCTCCAGATCGAGGCCTTTGCTGACTCCAGCTTCCAAAGTGACAAGGATGACTCCAATTCCATGTCGGGTTATGTCTTTACCCTCAATGGAGGGGCAGTTTGCTGGAAGAGCTCCAAGCAGGAAACCGTTGCTGACTCAGCTATGGAAGCGGAGTACATAGCTTCTTGCGATGCCGTAAAGGAAGCTGTCTGGATGAAAAGGTTCCTCACAGAACTTCAGGTGGTTCCTACCATTGTTGATCCAATACCGCTGTATTGTGACAACAACGGTGCTATAGTTTTAGCGAAGCAACCCAGGTCCCATCAGAAGTCCAGGCACATTTTGAGGCGGTACCACCTGATCAGGGAGATCGTAGATCACCGGGAGATCGAGGTGAGGAGAGTAGATTCGGAGAATAACACTGCAGATCCATTCACGAAGGCCATACCCCAGACTCAGTTCGAGCGGCTGATCGAGATGATAGTTCTTCGATACGCCAGTACATGGCCCTAGTGCAAGTGGGAGATTGTTAGTGTATATTTCCTAGAGGCCATTACTATATCATACTAGTTTGTATATTACTTAATGGAAGCTTGGGATATTCACGGTTGTATAGACAATCTTGCTCAAAATGGTAGTATGCTACTTGGTTTGTTTCTACTTTAATATGTGCGTGTGTTTCTTTTAGCATGTCGCTTATACATATTAGTGGAGCCCTTAGGATCTTTGCTTGATTACCAGCGTTGTGATGGCAGTCACAGTAGTGGGGGCTAGGTAATCTATAAGCACATCCTTCTACAGGTCCCTAGTCGTAAGATTATCGAGACGGGGCATCGATACTCCAGAGTAGACTAGCGTATACGCTTCTCATCCCAGCAGGGGAAATGGTCTTTCCCACAGCCATTAGTACGTCGTACTGGAGATAGTATGCGGGTGCTCGTTGGGTTACGGGTACATTGGACAAGACTCGTCGGGAACTGTTGGTTGGTAATATACCTATCGTCAGATAACAGTTCCCAGGTGACAGGAGTACAGCTTAGTCTGCCGACTTGACACTGCTACTTCGCCTCGAGTGTGTTCCCACTGTACTTTGATTACTACCCTACCACGGCTCAAAGGAATCATACAAACAGGTAGTAGTTGGGTGCAGTCCTGAAGCACTTGGAGGCAGTAGCGGTTAGATAGGATTCGCCTCTCCCGGTATTGGGGGTTGATATCGCGCTGTGTCTAGAAGAGCCATTACACAAAGTCCCTGGCCAGGGCAAGCGAGAATTACTGGTAGTGTTTCCAGTAGTTTCTCAGGGTGTTCTGGGCTACACTCCGGCACGACTTGTACCGCTATTAGGGGTCTGACGTTTACCGCCCTCCTAGGCCCGCCATGCGATACTCTCAGACGAATAGACTGGACTGTACGGAGATTGTCACATTTAGGCTCAGTAGGAATTCGGATAGGTTTACCTCATCGGCCTTCTTATCGATATCTACCTGGGGACCGTTACGTACAGCTAGTGCCGCTTGCGGTCTGTGGTTAAACCCACTGCCAGCGTGGTGTCGAGTCTTTAGAGTCCCACACAGAGAGTTTCCCTGCACTGGGCGAAAGGTGTAGAGGCCGTATGGTTTTACGGCAGGGCTACGATCACTTACGTGCACTTGTGCGTGTATACTGTTCGGGCAGACAATGCTAGTGGGCTTTGGTTTAAGCCGGATTCTAGTATTGTATGGATTGATTGGTTTTGTCTTCTGTGCATTCGCATTCTACGGAATGCGGGTACGGGTGTGTATGCACGGTTGTGAGGAGCGAAGAAGTAGGAGGTGCCTCATCAGGGTTTTGACCGTTGGTTCGGTAAAAACCTTTATGAGGTGAGGAAAATATTTACTAATCTTTTTAATGATAATTGTGTTATGGCTAATTGCTTTGACCATTTAACCATGCTTAACATTTTGACCTAGTTAACCATTGTTGACTTGGATCATTCTCTTGATCTCTAGACTCTTCTTTTGCTTTTGGCTTTGGATTTGATTTGTGATGATAATGGTAAAATCAATATAACCATCAACTTTATCATGATAAGAGATTAGTAATTATTTGATATATGGTTCATAATCTCTTTGGCATTCTCTCTCTCTTCACTTGAGCTCTCATGCTTTGTTCTTCTTCCTCCTCCTCACTAAGAAATCCTTTAGTTCTCATGTGTTGGGATAATTAGAATTTAAATAGACAAATATATCCACCATCATATTCTTCATCACCTAGGACATCAAGAGTAGCATAATTGTTTCCCTAGTTACCTCGGCTTGAGGTGGAGCTCGGATTACAAACTCTCGGGTGGATCGTCTTCGACTCAAGGAGGCCGCGGAGGTGACCAAGATCCGGATCGATCCTTGGAGCTTGTATGGACGAGGAGGAAAGCGGAGAGAAGACCCGAAGGACTTAGTTCGTGAGGTATAATCTCTTGAGCATAGTAGATAGAACCTCTTGTAGTTTGTTAGCAATGGTTTGGCAAAGATCCTCAAATTTTTAGTCCATGTTATCTTGTGTTAAAAAATTGTTTTTTACCTATTCCGCCTCCCCGTAAGCACCGGGGTGGCTAACGTGGACTTACAGATAATTTTAATTCGGAGACTGAATTTCTATAAGGGGGAGATTGTAACGTTTTAGAAATCGTTATGCGAAATTTTTCCGTTTTAGGGTAAAATTGTCGGTATTTCCCATTTTAACCCGACTGTGATCAAACAGCCATATAGACTTGCCAGCACCTAGTTTAGCTAAAATAAAACTAGTGCACAAGCTTTGGGGGTATATAGGACGTTTTGGTACAATTTGATTTTTTCCCAATTTTAATATTATTTTAATGTGGTATTCACTTTTTGGGGAAATTTCTCTTATTGCAATCTTTTTCATAAATTGATTCTTGAGTACACCAAAACCTTCTCACATTATCTAGATATTTGGTTGGAATTAGAATTTAGATTAAAGGAAAAGAAAAGAATGCAAGAGGTGCATGAATGTGCATGTGAATGCATTTATTGCATTTAATGCTAGAAATTGCTAGGAAATTCCACACAAAACCCTCCCCTTCCTCATTTGGCCGAATCCCTCCCTCTCTCTTCTGCCTTTGATCTTTCTTTCTCCATTTGCAACAATTTCAAAGCTCATAAATCTCCAAAATTCCCAAATAAATCACAAAAATACCTCAAGTCTTTGTTCTTGCTCTTTGATCACTTGGAAACTAGGAAAGCTTGGATCTTGTGAGCTAAAATTTATAGGTATAATCCCTACACTAATATATAGGAGTTTTTATGTTGTATAGCTCGTTGAATATAGTTTAGAACACTTTAAATATCGATTAGTGCAATATCGTATTTTTAGTGTCGTTTTAGAGCCTCTGTCTGCTGTGATCTGGAAATTTTAGTGAGTGACCAAACAAAATTGTAGTGATGTACTAGTGACCCTGGAGCACCACCTGAGACACGAGGAGCACCCCACCGGTAGGGGCCGGCGACCCCTTTGACTAATTCCGGCGACGCCGGCGATGTAGGGAGGTGCTGGGGTTTGGCTTTTGTGGGTAGTTGTCTGCTGTTGGTTAGGGGTGTTTGGTACTGTTTACTTTTTTAGTAATTGCAGTATGAAAAATCTGGAATCGTTTACCTATAATA
The DNA here is from genome assembly GCA_030015575.1 of Agapanthus africanus. Lineage (NCBI taxonomy): Eukaryota > Viridiplantae > Streptophyta > Magnoliopsida > Asparagales > Amaryllidaceae > Agapanthus > Agapanthus africanus. The sequence goes on along the minus strand of CM057338.1, from coordinate 818,540,358 downwards.
TAGTGTTTTGAATCCGCGTGTTACGTAATCCGACACGAATCGTGTTCTGATGCAGCTACTGTACTCAGTTTGGTTTTGTGGTATCGTTACGCACGTTAACAACTACGGACACTCGTGAGTTAGTTTAGTGTTGGTGTGTCGTTTAAAACGTAGTTTTCAGTTATATTGGTCGATTTCTGAGTTTTTGCTCTGTTTATGTGTTTTGTGAAATTTATAGCGTCGCAAGCGGGGACTTCGGACGTTGCGAACAAGGGGAAGCAGGTGGTCGGATTTTCATAGCTGGAGGCCATTGGTGAGTAGATTTAACATCTACGGGGAAATCGCCCGTATGGCGTTATGCGTCGGGGCTGATATGATAGGATATCTGCATGTTATTGCATATTGGTTAATTTCATATGAATGTCATTGCATAGTAGTATCTGTTGTACCTTTAGATATAACATATTACTGACGGTTCATGTTGCACGAGCACTATTTGTATGCTACACCCACACCGTCAGTAATTGCCATGACACGCACAAACCACCTTCATACGTGATATGGTAGTGGATAGGGATAGTGGAGGTGGTAATTCTTATTCTTTTGTGCATAGGAGATATTGTTGATACCTACATACGTGTTATTGTGTTTGACATGGATAGTTAAGATAGTAATTCTTATTCCATTTCACGTATACCTTACTATAGCTACTTGTACATCATGCATACATATTGACATGTACACCCATATATTCGATTACAGTTACATGTACACCATGCACACATAATGACATGTATACCGCATATTTTTGCTATTGTTGTATATACCCTAAGTGGTATTGTTTTGATATGTGATATTGAGTTGTTGATCATTACGCTATGAAATGCATCATATCTACTTGCTTACATGTAGATACTTAAACCTTGCTACACTTACATGTACTCTTCATAAGATGCTGCACTTGTTTTTCGCAGGATTTTGGAAACCACAAGATTCATTTAAAAGAGCGGCTTTCCCTTGATATACTCATGTAGTTGTTTTATGATGCATATATCAGTTTTCATGGATTTACGCATTGAAATATGGATTTCATATGATTTATGGATTTGAGAACCGTGGGGGTATTTCAAGAAAACTATGTATTGTTTGAAAACCCGGTTTCTCTTGATATGATATTTCAGTGCGTCCACCATATGATTTCTCGGTTCTGAGATTTGGCTTGTGATACCCGATTCGAAGAGCGGGAGGCACCGTCTGTGGGTACATGGTGGATCCGGTATGGTACCCCGGGGCGAGTGGTGATTTCATGGTGTAGACGATAAGTCTGGCGGTGGGACCATTACCTACCGGTGATGGTATTTGGACTCGGCGGTTATCGTGAGGATACCGACCGGAGTGAGGTATGACATATCGTCAGGGCCAGTCGTGGTGACGGCGCCTGAGTTATGGGGATTTACGTGTCGATGCTAGACATGGGTTTCATGATGTTTTGAGTGTCGGTGTTAGACACTCAGGTCCAATGAGACTTACAGGATGTGAGGGCCGATCTAAGGATGCGGTGCCTGAGGATTTAGGATTTGATGTGTCAGTGAGGGACACTGGTGTTTTTTTTCCATGCTAATGATTTTGCATGAGATTTTATTATATCATCCTACACACTCAGGATTCTTTTGATATGCATTGTTTCATGTAGTTGTAGTACCCTGATGATATACCTTTACATGATTGTTGCATATTCACTTATCATACTTATGCTATCGGATTACATGTGATAGATAAATCGCTATTCGTGCATACTTGCGATTACAGTATGATGTTGATTACTATTCACGAGTTGGCAACTCACCCCCGTTGTGCCACAGTGTTTTGCAGGACTTACCCTCAGAGTAGTCGCGGCAGAGCGTTTTATCATCTCTGCTTTTACGGATACCGCTACGTTAGGCAGTGAGGCCTTTGCTTTTAGGTGGGTTTGCGGTTATCTGCTTATACATTGTATATCTTTTGCTGGATCTAGTATTCTCCATCTACCACTGTTTGTATATGACTTAGAGACGACTTGTGAGGATTCGATGTTGTATTATTTTGGTGACTTTGGGTGCCGTGCTCGTGGGAGCCGGTTTTGTTGAAAAGTTTACTTCTTTGTGCAGTTTTCCTTTATATTCTTCGCTTCGGCGTCGTATATATGTTATGGTGATTGTCTCCGCCGTTAGGCGTGATTTTGTTCCCGTTTGGGATGCTTTATATATTATCTGTGTTGTACCCGTTTTCGGGGCTAGTTTTTACAAAGGAGGTGCTGCCGAAATTTTCAAGAAAGAAAACTAGAGTTAGAGATTTTACTTGTTATTTTCCGAATGTTAAAACTATGTTTTTCTCCGTTGATCCAGATTTGGGTGGTTTAGATTTCTGGGTTTCGGCTTACTTGAGTTGCGTACGCCTGTAGACGTTACGTAGTTTAAGTGCCGGTTACGGGCCAAATTTTGGGTCGTGACAAGGTCTGGCCGCAATTTGCGGCCATAGAGTGGAGTCAAGGGCTGGGGTCTTGGGTGGTGCTTCCTAGGTGCCTGCACACTCCTCTGTACTTGCTAAATAATTTTCAGAGGCTCCGGGTGATAGCAGATTTCATTTTACACTCACAGAATTTACAAAATACGATGTCGGGATTTCTAAGTTCGCTAATTAGGGTTATAGTCTCTGGTTTAGGTCTCCAATCAATCACCACAGGGGTTGTATAGCCTCTAGTAACCTTAATTTCACCTTTGGGTTCAACTAAAACCCTAACCCTCAACTCAAGTTTTCAAACTTCCCAAAACCACACAATATCGGTTCTAATTTAACATGGATGCTAAAGGAAAGGAAATTCTACACTAATGATGGAATAATTACCTCATGTTGCACTCATGAATCCCATAGGGCACCAAAATCGAATTTTTCTTGGTCCATAGTGTAGCTTGTGGGCTTGTGCACAAAATCTGTGAAAGTGAGATGGGGTTTTAATGGGTTTATTGTGATGGATTTGAGGAGGTAGAGAGGCAAGGGGAGAGAGGGAAGCAGCAGCAGCATGAGTGAGGGAGAGGAGAGAAAATGGTGATGAAATGAAATAGGAATGAGAGTTTGGTCCAAGGTTTGACCCCTTACCCTCTCACTCTCTCTCATGCCCATCACTCCATTCTTTATTCCCTTTTCTTTTCTTTTCTTTTCTTTTCCTTTTCTTCTCTTCTCTTTAATTTTTAACCATGCATGATAAAAAGAAAAAGTATGAAAGAAAAATGTAACAAGTGCTAAAAAAAAGGCATGTGCCTGTTTTGCACAAAACAGGCTTAATGCGCGATTAGCGATATTTAATCGCGATTAGCACTAAATTAGTGTATAATTAATCATAAAAACTTAAAATTTGCATAATTCACATAAAACACTCTCTTTTAGTAATTTCCATAATTTTCCAAATTTTTTCCCAATTTATCGGTATTTAATTATATCGCCTTATTAAAATATTAAATATTTTATTATTTAATTATAAAAATTCCCAAAAATAATATTTATTTTTATGAAATGTTACAATCTTCCCCCCTTAAAGAAATTCGATCCCCGAATTTAAATTTAAACCCCTCAATCCTAAAACATTTCAGTAAAAAGTCCAAGTCGTCGGGGCTCCGAAATCATCAATACATAAAACGCATCATAGCGCAATGCATGCGCATGAACAATGAGCAGATAACTCAAAATCAAAACTCCGTCAAGCATCTTGCAATCATCGGAGTCATGGTGAAGACACAAAGTCAAATCCAATACGAAAACCAATATGATATAAATCAGAACTATACATGTAAACATCAAATTTATACAAGTAGATATCTGAAGGAAATACATGACAAACCTTTTTAAGTCGCTGTGCGATGCGCATAACACTGCACAGTGGCGGACGTCTATTGTAAGAAAATAACCATATATGTATATATCTTTTATTTAATATGTACGTTCCGCCATTTTGAAAACAATTTAGAAGGGTTTCCTTCTTTTAAACGTTTCGTGTCATATCAGACACGTAGGTAAATACTGAGACTATAGCTCCCTTTTTGGAAATCTCTTCGATAACTATCAATGCATGCAAAATATATCCAGGTACTGTCTTCTGACTAGTCCTGCTCAGTACGAAAACAAATAGCAAATATCATAAAAACGTACTCCTCCATAAGAAATCAATCCAAAAATGTATATAAGAATACCATGTGCGTCTGATGCGCACGGAAATCGAAATCAACAAATGTGCCCTACGTGTGCACAAAAACAAAAATCTAAGTGCAACGGGTGTGCACGAAACACCTGTCAGAGACAACGTGTGTGCCTGACAGCAAAATCAGGTGCATCTGATATGCACGAAGAATCTCAATTTAGTGCATCTGGTGTGCACCAAAATCGCATTTCATAGCATGCGCCCAACATGCACGAAAATCGCAAATCAGGTGCATCCATCATGCCCGAATAAAATCTAAATCATGTGCATCCAACATGCACGAAATCACGAAATCCAATATCAAGTGCCGAACATGCGCAAAAATCCAATACAAGCGCGCTAAATATGCGCAAGAATCCAAATCAAATGCACAGAGTGCACGAAATCAACATCAATATCAGAATTGAAATCGACGATATACAATAAAGCTCAATCCAAATCAGGTATACCGCGGTATATAATCTCACAACCATGGGCATCAACGTGCACAAATCAAATCAAAACACTAAAAGTGCATAAAAACTATGTCGAAAGCATAAGTCAAATCACATGCATAACATAAGCATGAAATGAAAATCAACATATCGAATGACATCAAACCGAAGTCAGGTGCAACCGTGGTGCAAAAAATGTAAATCCATGGCAACAAACGCACGAAATATAAATCCGGTGCAACGAATGCACGAATTATAAATCCGGTGCAACGAATGCACGAATTATGAATCCGGTGCGACAGATGCACGAAACAAAAATCTAGTGCAACAACTGCACGGAACACAAATCCGGTGCATCCTGTGCAAGAAATACAAATACAGTGCATTTAGTGCACAAAATACCAATACAGTGCATCCTGTGCACAAAATACCAATCCAGTGCATCCTGTGCACAAAATACCAATACAGTGCATCCTGTGCACAAAATACTTATACAGTAACTCAAATGCGTAAATAGCAACACCGAGTGTACCAAGGTGTAAAATCATAAACGTGTGCAACTGCGTCCAGAAAACACATATCAATGCACTACAAGCACATATAAGCTATACCGAGTGCAAAAACCAAATCGTGTGCATACCATGTGCACAAAATCAACCCAACTGTATAAAATCCATGAAGTCATAAACATGTGCGACCAAGGCACAAAACGATACTAAGTGCAATCACTGTGCACAAATCATAAATCAACACAACGGTGTATAAAGCATATCTCAAGGATAATAACTATGCACAAAATATGAATACCCAGTAGGTGCAACCATGGTGCTCGAAAACAAATATCATGAAACTCAGTCATCAAGACTAAATCATGCGAATAGATCGCCCAAAATACCGAAATCTAAGGTGACGGATGCGTGATAATCGAATCACCAAATCACAAATCATAAATACCGTCGTCGATATTTCCTCCTTCAAAGTCGAGAAGGTGTTGGTGCATCCAATGCTAGAAGAGCAAGATATCTACTTGCCTCTTGTTCATGGTCAGGCGCTTGGTGCTTTTAGGCTCTTGTCTTTCACTGTGCATTGCTAGATATATAGCTCCTCGGCTCAACGGCCCAATATGGAATGACGACGGAAACAGTCCCGCTCTGGTACATCCTCTACAAATCTCTGACCAACTATCTCATCGACGATGCAGAACTCTGGCCTGCTGGGTATGCACAACATGACCGCTCCTGGGTCCAAGTCTTCTCGTGTAGTATTCCAGAAAGGTCCTGTCGAGGTCTCTCCCAAATCTCGTTTCTGCTGAATTGCCCGGAAGTTACCACCCTTTACTATATATGTTTCTTGTTCCGGAACGGCTGCATTCTTATCACGAATCCTTCTGGAAGATATATCAATAATCAACGCCTCTGCATGCGTATCGCATCTCTGATGTCAGCAGAGTGGAACGTCATCTCATCGAAATCTCATGCGAACTCTTTACTCCACTTTTTCTCTAATGTCGACTGCTTCGGATTCGTCTCTTCGTGGCTGCATGGACTGCGCTCCAACGGCTATACTCGTATCTGGAATCTCCCAAGCAATACATCCCATCACATGATATCCGAAAGATGTCAAGCCTTTCGATCGATTCGTCAAGGTTCCATAATTCCCCCAAGAGATAAACATCTTGGGTACAGTTTAATAATACTCCAGTACATACCACAGCACCTGTGGACCAACCGTAGAAGGGCAAACCCAAGCCTCACAAATGGCACCGCTGAACTGCCGCAAACCCTAAGGTTTCAAGGCGTTCCATGGTCATTACGTCGAGTTAGGGTTTCATTCTTCTAGAGGGTCCATAGCATTACTTGCATTTGTCTCTGAATACTTTAAACTTGGAAAATGGGCTCATGACATTCGATCGTCTCTATCGACTCTCAACATACCTGCGTGAAGTCGTCTCTAGCTGGAATCAATCTATCTGATGACCTCGTATCGGGGTAAGCGAACGAACCGCATGTCCTAATCATTCATCCTCGGGTGACTAGCGACCTTCTATCATATCTCTAGGTACAACTCGTACTACAATAGCTCCAACATCTGGGGCAATATCTCGTCGTTCGCAGCAACGACTGGTTCATTCGTCTGCACGCTGAACAGTGCCTCAATCATCATGAATAAGCGATACATCAATGGTCATCACATTCTGGCTGGCCTCTATCAGTGGCTCAATCCTCTGGTGCTGATCTGCACGTCCGAGAAATCTCATAAAAGAGATCCTTCAAACGCTCATGGCGCGAAAACACAATAAAACGACGCCTCTATGCAATGTATGTATCTGGAATCATGCCCTGGTCAGTCCTCGTCCGTGACGAGCTCGTGCTGACGCAACTCTAGCCGTAGCTCTCTCTGCCCGTGTAATCGTGGCAGCAAAATCATAACCAATATCGATGAGGATAGATCATAGGAATGAATATAATACTGTGTAAGGAAATGTACATCCTAAGGCTCCTTAAGAGGAGTAGCGTATCGTAAGTATGCCGCGAAACATACACACGGTACGTCACTCTCTTTAAGTCACCTACTCCATCAACCAAGGTCAACCTATGTGACAAAAGTTCGGGTCTAATACCCCCTCGACTAAGTCTAAATTCCGTAAGGTCAAGCCTAAGTTCCGAATATATGCAAACGCTCTAGGCTCCTCATAGTCAAACTTAGACTCAAACCAAAGTTAACCTAGCACTCTGATACCAACTTTGTCACGACCCGAAATGGTACGCGACTAGCACTTGAATCATATGAAGTCTATAGGACCCCATCTAATTCAAGTAAGCCAAAAGCCCAGAAATCTAAAACCATTTTAAGGAATAAGTAAAGAAAACTAGTTTTTAAAACAAGTTTTTTTAAATAACATAAGCCGAATATGCATTTTTAAAAAAATCTCAAGTCTTTTCTGAAAATTTCGGCAGAGTTTCCTTTGTAAATACTGGCCACGAACGGGGTACAACATGAATAATATATATATCAATGATAAAAGGCATCCCCAAGCGAGAGCTAGCTCTTCGTCAGTCGACGGTCACAACCACGCAAGAAATATAATATATAACGCCGAAGGGCGAGAATCAAAACTCAAAAGGAAACTCAAGATCATCAAGAAAACTATAATACAACAACGCGCGACTCTAAGGTCGAAATAATACACAACTGGTTTCTAAGTCTGAAATAAATATACAAGTCTGGTTGATGGAATTACTAGATACAACTGATTAAAATAAATACAAGGGTGGTCACGATGCGAGTGGACCCACCTACCAAAGCAATCACCTAGAAAGGAAGCAGTGTGCCAGAAAGCCGTAATGAAACCTGTACGGCAAAACCTGCAAGAAACTGTGGCACAACGGGGGTGAGTTGCCAACTCGTGAGTAGAAAACATCACAGAGAAGAAATCGTATGTATGACTCAATCCTAGGTCAAACGATCAGTAATATATATCCTCAAAATGATAAAGTCTGAAGCATGATAAGATGGCAAGGGTAAACATCTATACATCAGTGTAATACCAAGTGCTCGTGTCAGTGCCTCAGGTAGCAACATATCATAAATATGAGGTATGATCAATGTAATTAACATGAATCAATGTCAACTATATCATGAACTCTATAAGTATATGGATATCATCCAATTATGTAATCAATATCTGTACGTGTCAACCAATGACACAAAACATCATGCATGTAAATATCATAAAGCATATGCATGGAAGTATGAGAATATAAATCAACGTGTGTTCCTCGCGACACATCAAAATCATGGAACCTGAGTGTCCAGCATCGACACTCGAAAACATCATGAAACCAGTGCCCAGCATCGGCATGTAAATCCTCATATATATAGGGCTCCGTTAGTCCGGATCGGCCCGTATCATCTCTCAACTCCGGTCGGTATCCTCCGGATATCCGCCGAGCTCAAATACAATCACCGGTAGGTAGTAGTCCCTCTGCCAGGCTCACCGTCTGTATACACAGCATCTCTTTCTTGCCCCGGGGTACCATACCGGGTCCACCATGTACTCGCAATCGGCCTCATCCAGCTCCTCGAATCGGGTTTCATATGTCACACGTCTCAGAACCGAGAAAACGCATGGTGGACGCACTGAAATATCATACCAAGAGAAACTGGGTTTTTAAACAATGTATACTTTCTTTTAAAATGACCACGGTTCTCAAATCCAGAAATATCATGAAAACGGCATATCTCAATGCGTAAAATCATAAAGCATGATGTATGCGACATATGATAGAAATATAAGCATATCCGTATATCATGCAACATAAAACAGTAATATGCACATATCGAGGGGAAAACCGCTCTTTTAAATGAATCCAGTTTTAAAATATATCTTGCGGATTCCTAAATCTCCAAAATAAAACCAAAATCATCTATGTATGTGCAAATACGTAATATGGATGTACAATTAGTCATATCCTGATGCAACAATCCTACTGTGTAGTGACATGGCAATTGTCGATGATGAAGTGTGTGAGAAGGCAAGCAGGTGTACGTGGAACATACGCATCATCGATAATGGTGCTGGTGTCCTGACAGCATAGGTTTAATATAACAATAAACACATTTACACATGCAACGCGATGCAAATAGAAAGAACATGCGGAAAATGAATAATAAACACTACAGTGAAGAATCTACATCAATATATATATATATATATATCATACAGTTTTGCTATTTGAAATAACACGAATCGTGGGGTTTAGAAAAATAGGGGCTACGTTGTTTTTATGAAAAGATGCGTCTTTTAAAAATATCCGTAGAATCCCTTGACCTGTCTTAAAAATACTCATGATTCGTTAGTTTTGAAATAGGTATGACTCGGGTCTATTCTAACATCTACTAAGTAAACTACAGATCTAACTAACAAGCTAATCGAAAGGGTATGGAAACCACTTAAATCTGAGTCGATATATATATACCTATAATAGTCGGTGATCCCGTCTCAATAGTATCACACACGATACAATATACAATATGACATCCTCGAGTCAAGAGTGAGGATCTATCATCAATATAGAGCTCGTACGTAAATCCGTCATACGGCATCCCAAATCTGGGTACGGGTCAAATCTCACATTTATCTCATCAATTATATTGTATCCTTATCATCATATCTCATGAACTGGGGTACTGATCTAAGTCTAGTACAAGCTGATACCATATGTGTGTGTGTGTGTGCGTGCGCGTGTATGAAAACACATGCCTAAAGTTCTGCTATAACTCATGGCGTATCTCATAATACGAACTACATCATATCACCGATCTCATGGCACCATGCCCAATCTCATTGACTCATCTCCAAATATGATCCACTAACCTCATCATCCAAGTGTAGGTATACGTGTGTATATATACATAGTCCCCTACCTATGAGTGTATATGTATATACATATCCCCATATACGCACAAGTATAAAAAGTAATCATGTGTGTGTGCGTGTGGTTGTAAACCTATTCTAGGGTTCGCAACTAAGAAGCTAAACCAAGTTACTTCTAACTATCCTAAACTAAACCATGAACACAAATCATATCTTGATAATCATCCACGTAACATAAACACATATATATAACCACATATATATAAGCTATACTACGAACTGCGGGGGTGCTATACGCCATCCACCCGACTTCCCCCGTAGATATAATCAACTCATCTTGCTCTTTGCTTTCCGTTGCCGACGTCGCCACACGCTTGCTTGTCGTCTCGAAGTCTTCATGGGGTACCACACATCATAACGTATCGTGTCGCATTAAAATCCAATTCAAAACCAAAACGACACGCTAAAAGCCTATAGGTTAGAACCTATGGACTATGCTTTCAACCTCCAAATAACACTCGATTTCGACGTACAAACGTCAAGTGATCGAATACAACACAAATCACAAAAATATAGAATTCAAAATACGCAAAACGAAACCCCGAATCAAAACAGCAACTCTTGAAAATGGTCCTAGATTTTACCTAGGTCAAATCAGTCAATTTTGCATATGCCAAGGGTCTAGTTTACAGGAGATGGAGCTACAGACCAAACACGAACCTATTTGGACCAGGTCTGGCCACAATTTGTAGCCAGAAAGATTAAATTTGCGACCATAGAGTGGAGTCAGGGGCTGGGGTCTTGGGTGGTGCTTCCTAGATGCCTGCACACTCCTTTGTACTTGCTAAATAATTTTCAGAGGCTCCGGGTGATAGAAGATTTCATTTACACTCACAGAATTTACAAAATACGATGTCGGGGATTTCTAAGTTCGCTAATTGAGGTTCTAGTCTCTGGTTTAGGTCTCCAATCAATCACCACAGGGGTTGTACAGCCTCTAGTAACCTTAATTTCACCTTTGGGTTCAACTAAAACCCTAACCCTCAACTCAAGTTTTCAAACTTCCCAAAACCATACAATATCGGTTCTAATTTAATATGGATGCTAAAGGAAAGAAAATTCTACACCAATGATGGAATAATTACCTCATGTTACACTCATGAATCCCCTAGGGCACCAAAATCGAATTTTTCTTGGTCCATAGTGTAGCTTGTGAGCTTGTGCACAAAATCTGTGAAAGTGAGATGGGGTTTTAATGGGTTTATTGTGATGGATTTGAGGAGGTAGAGAGGCAAGGGGAGAGAGGGCAGCAGCAGCAGCATGAGTGAGGGAAAGGAGAGAAAATGGTGAAGAAATGTAGTAGGAATGGGAGTTTGGTCCAAGGTTTGACCCTTTACCCTCTCACTCTCTCTCATGCCATCCCTCCATTCTTTATTCCCTTTTCTTTTCTTCTCTTTTCCTTTTCTTCTCTTCTTTTTAATTTTTAACCATGCATGATAAAAAGAAGAAAGCATGAAAGAAAAATGTAACAAGTGCTAAAAAAAGGCATGTGCATGTTTTGCACAAAACAGGCTTAATGCGCGATTAGCGATATTTAATCGCGATTAGCACTAAATTAGTGTATAATTAATCATAAAAACTTAAAATTTGCATAATTCACATAAAACACCCTCTTTTAGTAATTTACATAATTTTTCAAATTTTTTCCCAATTTATCGGTATTTAATTATACCGCCTTATTAAAATATTCAATATTTTATTATTTAATTATAAAAATTCCCAAAAATAATATTTTATTTTTTTGAAATGTTACAATCTTCCTCCTTAAAGAAATTTGATCCCTGAATTTAAATTTAAACCCCTCAATTCTAAAATATTTCAGTAAAAAGTCCAAGTCGTCGGAGCTCCGAAATCATCAATATATAAAACACATCATAGCGCAATGCATGCGCATGAACAATGAGCAGATAACTCAAAATCAAAACTCCGTCAAGCATCTTGCAATCATCGGAGTCATGGTGAACACACAATGTCAAATCCAATATGAAAACCAATATGATATAAATCAGAACTATACATGTAAACATCAAATTTATACATGTAGATATCTGAAGGAAATGCATGCCAAACATTTTTAACTCGCTATGCGATGCGCATAACACTGCATAGTGGCGGACGTCTATTGTAAGAAAATAACCATATATGTATATATCCTTTGTTTAATATGTACATTCCGCCGTTTTGAAAACAATTTAAAAGGGATCCATGTAGCTAGCTTTGGTGAATACGGGTAATTTTGGAGAAAGAAGAGAAGTCCTCTGGGATTGCGGTTACTTGACTAAAACTTCTAAACTTCTCTTCTTCTTCTAAACTATACATGTAAACAATTTTGAAAACTTCTAAACTTCTAAACTAAAAGTAACGGATTTATCTTCCTAGAGCAACTCAAGAACATTCTAGGATGGCCAAAGTGATCAAAGTCCCAACTTGATCCCACCATGGAGTTTGTAGTAAGATTTGGAAAGATTTTTGTGAAGGTTGTATAGGGTTTTGAGATGGTTTTGAAGTGGTTTCATGGCGGTGGAAGAGGTGGAGGATGAGGATGAAGATGATGAAGGAATGAAGGATGAGGGAAGTGAAGAAATGAAGTGAAGAAGAGATGGTGCCATGGTTGTAGAGATAAGGACCCCTCTCTCTCTCTCTCTCTCTCTCTCTCTCGGCTTATACCCTCTTGTCCTCCACTCACAAATATCTTTTTCTTTTCTTTTTCTCATTTTTCCCTTCTCTTTTCAATTAAAACCAAATACCACAAATACAAATGAAACAACATGCAACAACTATCACATATCATGGTGCACTAGCCATGGTTATTTAAAAGATGGATTTGGCTTAATCATGATTAGTAGTGCACTAATCAAGTTTAACATAAACTTGCATATAATTAATTGCATAATTATTTATAAAATTTCCAAAGCCAATAAATGCCTTTATAATAAATAATTCATATTAATATCTAATTATTTTCCAAATATTGGTATATAATTATACCATTTTATGAAAACCCCAATTCGTAATCGAATAGTTTTCGTGAAATATATTATTTTATTATTTAAATTCCAAAAATAATATTTTATATTTCTGAAATGTTACAGCAATAAGTCGTGTTGATGTAGAGCACAATACACTCTGAAAAACTACAAGTGTACCTACCAGTAAATCTCACTTGCCCTGGCCAGGGACTTTGTGTATTGGCTATCCGAACACAGCGCGATATCAACTTGATTAGTTATGTAATTTTGGAGAAAGAAGAAGAAGAGAAGTTTAGAAGTTTTAGTAAAGTAACCGCAATCAGCACGGCGTCGCGTGTAGCTAGCTGTGGTGAATACGGATCGTCCTCTGGGATTCGTGGAATTTTATAATTCCTGCTTTAGATGGGTTGAAAGAAATAGAAAAGAGAAAATCAAGAAAATCAAGAAGATAGTTTCAAGATCTAATTAAAGAAAATCAAGAAAATAGTTTCAAGATTTAATTGAATTATCAAGAAAATTATTTTAAGATCTAATTGAATTATAAAGAAAATTTATATGAAAAGGCTTATAGGATTCGTTGGGATTTAGTAGCCATGGATGACTAATAAAGATGACTCCTCTTATCTATTGATAGATTTAAAACTAGATTGATAGCGATGAATGAGGATTAGGATTCTTTGGAAGAAACTAGGGTTTCTCCTCTATTGACCCTTGTCCTTTCATCGATCTCCATTAATGTCTAGCCCTTAACAAAAAGATCGTCAATCATATCTCAAATCGTGATCAAGATTATTAAGAATTTGATATCGCGCCCGATAAGGATGTTGACGATTCTTTTTTTAAAATTTATAAACTTCATAAGACTTAAAAGGAGTATGGTATTTTCTCATCTATTGATCTACCCTAATCCTACGAATCCTATCAATCGGAGAATTATTCGCACATCATGAAAATAAAAGAAAGAATAGAGAAAGAATTCATAATGCGGAAATTAAAAGAAAGCGAAATGATAAAACTAATTATCTACCTTTATTACTCAACTTCACAATACAATTCTTCGAGTTTAGATTACAAGAGAAAGAAGAATTTGCTCTCGATCTCTACCTCGAAGAAATAGATGTTTCGTCGATTATGTCGCTTGATCACCTCGAATCGTAGACCTGTCTTGGATCACTTGTTCGTTGATGGTGATTGGCTTCGTGTAAAGGAGACTTGATTGATTGATCGCGTGATGGATTTCTCGATGATTTCTTGATCTTGGATCTCAAGATCGTTGATTCTTGATCTTAGATCCTTTTTGAAATTGGTTTTTGATGTTTGGAATTGATTTTTTTAGATCTTTTTTTATCTTTTCTGAGATGTAGCCCTCGGTCCTTTTTATAGCCACAAAACCAGTAACCGAAGCCCCCAACAAACAAAAGTTTGTTGCATCGAAGATTCCAGAGAATTCCCGAACCCTGACTCCTTGAATCGGCCGCGGATCCGCGGTGACTCGGCCTGACTCGGCCGCGATTCTGCGGCTTAATGGTGAGTTCTTAGCTTCAAACTTCTGGAGTATTCTTCTACTGGTATTTGGGTATTTCTTTAATGTCTGAAACCTTCTTAACTCTTCTGAGTCTCTGTCAGTATTTGATTCTTCGGTTTTCTTTACTTTATCGGCAGATTCTTGATTCCTGATATCTGAAATGAGCTAATCTTCACTGAACAATGTTAGTTATATTTGAGATATAATTTGATCTGATAAGCGTATCAAAATATTAAGCACATTTTCCTTCATAATGTTGATTATAATATATAAAGACATGGTAAATGGTATTTTGCAGATAAACTTCTAACATGTGTTATATTTATAACAAACACCTTTAAATGATTAAGAAAAGTAAGGAAATTGTCATGTTAAAAGTGCAATATTTTCGACTGAACACAACTCCCAATACCAGAAGAGACGAATCCTTTCAATCCATTACTGCCTCCAAGTGCTTCAGGACCGCACCCAACCACTACCTGTTTCCATGACTCATTTGAGCCGTGGTAGGGTAGTAATCTAAGTACAGTGGGAACACACTCGAGACGAATAATGATGTCAAGTCAATGGACTAATCTGTACTCATGTCACCCCGGGACTATTAACAGACGATAGGTATAATACCAACCAGCAATTCCCAGCGAGTCCGTCCAGTGTAACTCATAATCCAATGAGCACCTGTATACTATCTCTGATACCGCATACCAATGGCTGTGAGATAGGACACATCCCCTGATGGGGATAAGAAGCGTATACACTAGTCTACTCTGGAGTATCGATGCCCTGTCTCGATAATCTTACGACTAGGGACAAGCTTAAGGATATGCTTAAAGATTACCCAGCCTCCATTAGTGTGACTGAAATCACAACACTGGTAGTCAAGCAAACATCCTATGGGCTCTATCAATATGTATTAGCGATATGCTAAAAGAAACATATACACATATTAAGATAGAATCAAACCAGATAGTATACTATCATATTGAGCAAGACTGTTATTATATCTATGTATATCCCAAGCTTCCAAAATGTAATATACAATCCAGTACTATACAATAATGGCCTCTAGGACATATATCACTAACAATCTCTTGTCATAGGATTATCGAGACTGGGTATCGAGACTCTAGAGTAGACTAGTATATATACTTCTTATCCCCGTCAGGGGAGATGGCCTATCCCGTAACCATTGATATATGGTACCAAAGATAGTATACAGGTGCTTATTGAGTTATGAGTTACACTGGACGGACTCACGGGGAACTGCTGGTTAGTATTATACCTGTCGTCGGATAGCAGTTCTCCGGTGACATGAGTACAGGTTAGTCCGTTGACTTGACATCACTATTTGTCTCGAGTGTATTCCTACTATACTTAGATTATTACTCTACCGCGGCTCTAATGAGTCGTGCAAATAAGTAGTAGTTGGGTGCAGTCCAGAAGAACTTGGAGGCAGTAGGGGATAGAAGGGATTCGTCTCTCCCGATATTGGCAGTTGATTTCGCGCTGTGTACGGTTGGCCAATACTAAAGGTCCCTGAACAGGGAAAGTGAGATTTACTGGTAATTACACCAGTAGTTTCTCATATTGTATTGGGCTGCACACCGGCATGACTTGTTACGCTATTAGGGGTCTAACGTTTACCACCCCCTAGGCCAGATATGCGATACTCTTAGACGAACAGACCGGACTGTATGGAGAATATCACTTATAGGCTCAGTAGAGGTTCAGAAAAGTTCTCTTGTCGATCTTCCTTTCGACATATATCTAGGTAGCCATTACATACAGCTTAGTGCTACTGACATGCTTATAGTTAAACCAACTGCCAGCGTATTGTCGAGTCTTTAAAGTCCCATACTGAGGATTTCCCGGTTCAGGCAAAACGGTGTAGTTTGTGTATAATGATACGCTTGAGTGTTCGATTGAACATGTGTATTTATACACGTGCTTTAATCGAACGGTATATTAGTACTGTTGGATATAGTGCCCTCAGAGTCAATTATTGGATCACAGGCATGTGATTGCAATGATTGAGGGAGGACCTATACCGGTAGGACAGTCTTACTCAAGATGATAGTATGCTATCTAGTTTATCTTTATCATCGTGTACTACTTTAGGTGACCTTACAGATCACTATTACACATTGATAGAGCCCTTAGGATTCTTGCTTGACGGCCAGTAGTATGATGGCGATCATATATGTGGGAGCTGGGGTCTACAAGCACATTCTTAAAAGGTCCCTAGTCGTAGGAGTTTCGAGACTGGGCGTCGATACTCCATTAGTAGACTAGTGTATACGGTTGAGACCCTGACGCGGGGTGGTGGCCGGTCTCACAAGCCATTGGTGTCAGTTGGTTCACCTAAGATGTATACAGGTGCTCATTGGGTTATGAGTACACCGGACAGGACTCGCCGGGAACATGCTAGTTGGTATTATACCTGACGTCAGATAGCAGTTCCCTGGTGACATGTGTACAGGTTAATTCATCGACCTGAGATCGTCATTTGTCTCGTGTGAGTTCCGACTGTGCTTTGATTACTACCCTACCACGGCTCAAAGGAGTCGTGCAAACAGGTTTTAGTTGGGTACAGTCCCGAGCCACATGGAGGCAGTGAGCAGATCGGCAGGGGTTTCGTCTCTTCCGGTATTGGGGGTGAGATCGTGCTGTGTGTAGGAGAGCCATTACACGAAGTCCTTGGCCAAGGCTGGAGATTTACTGGTAGGTATTCCAGTAGTATCTCAAGGTGTTCTGGGCTACACTCCGACACGACTTGTACCGCTTTTGGGGGTCTGACTTTTACCAACCCCTAGGCCCGACATGCAATGCTCATAGACGAACGGACCGGACTGTATGGATATTGTCACTGAAAGGCTCAGTAGGGTGTCAGGATGAATTCGCTCATCGACCAACCCCCTAGGCCCGACATGCGATGCTCATAGAAGAACGGACCGGACTGTACGGATATTATCACTGACAGGCTCAGTAGGGTGTCAGGATGAGTTCGCTTATCGACCTCCTTTTTGTTCAATACCTGGTAGCCCGTTACGTACGGCTAGTACCTCTGACGTGCTAGTGGTTAAATCCACAGCCAAAATATTAACGAGTCTTTAGAGTCCCCCACAGACAGTTTCTCAAGTTTCGGAAGAAACGTTGTAGAGGTCATATGATATATGGCAGGGTCTGATCATATACGTGCAGTAGTGCACGGATCATGATCGGGCGGATCATACTAGTGGGCTTTGGTTTAAACCGGATCCTAGTATTAGATTTGTTGGATTACTTTAGTCTCATCGCATTCGCATTCAGTCAAAATGCGGATGCAGGTATGTATATACAGGTGAGGGGTATCCTTATGATCCGTCATGAGTTCACTTTAGATGTTGCCGTATCTTTTTGTTGTTATAAACATTTGGGTTAATATTTACTAATGGAAATTATGAGCTAGAAATCATGATTAGGAGCATTAATTGTGACACATGCACAAGTGATGACTCATGGTCTCTTTCTTTGTGCATATGTCACATTATGTGATTGATTTATGGTTGATATGATAAGAGGAAAGAGGAGGGGCTGCCATAAGTGGGTTTTGGTCTTGTATTTTTGATAACTCTCTCTCTCTCATTTCATCATAGAAAACACAAGAAAAAGAAAGGTTCCTCATCTTCTTCTTCCTCTAGCTCACAACCTCCATTGATTGCTTCATCTTCAACCTCCATCCATGCAATGGATGCAAGAGACAAAGTTGTCACACGCATTCTCTACTTCGCCTTGGACACGTCAGCTAACGAACTTCGTGCCCGAGTTGCTTCGGATGAAGTGGGAGCCCATAAAAAGACTCGAAGATGTGGTGCCCTTTCCGACGAGGAGACCGGAGATCGGAGATGCCGCGAGGAGTAAGAGATGGTGGATAAAGACCGAAGGACACGGATCGATCGGTATAGCTTTTCTAACCCTTCTCTAGTTAGCTGGTTGTAGGTTAATGGTTCGATCTGGGATTAAAGTCTGCGATAGCGCCGGTTTAAAGTTTAGAAAAAGTTTTCGTTTCCGCATTTTGGCCTCGGACAGACGGCCAGGGCGCTACCGTAGACTTACATGGTATCAGAGCCACGCCATTAACCTTTACTAGCTTGTTCTAACGTATTTAAAATATTGATCGAACGAAATTTCCAAAACCGCGATTCCAATTCATGAAGTTTCTGTCAATTTTTTTTTGTGGTCAAAAAAATATTTTGTGTGTTGCAGAAAAACGGGCAGGTTTTTTTAAGAAACCTGTGAAAATTTCGTTGCATGATGATACTGTTCTGCCGCGGAACCGCGGCAATACCCCTCTTTTAGCGCGGTTCCGCCGCCATTTTGTGCCTTCTATGCACCAGATTTTCTGCAGTGGTCTCTGACTTGGAATTGGGGTTTCTGGTATTTTTAGTTTTGGCCCAGATTATTTTGAGTGCTGGATTTGTGCTTGGGGCCCACTTCGGGAAATTTTGTCGATCGAAAATTTAAATATGTTAGTTTACAGTACTTACATTATATCTGTGACCGTGAATGTCATTTGATCGGTAAATCTTGTCTAATTGCTATAGTTCTTTTAGACAGATTTGCGAACGTGACATTCACATTGATGTTCTGTGTTGTGCTGTGATGTTGCGAATTTGTCGTGGTGGATAGCCTGAATGCAATGGTAGTACAGTTTGGTTGTATTTGTACATTTGATATTGCGGGGCGAGCGTCCGACATGTGGACTGCCGTCACTGCCTGTTTGTATATTATTCTTTTGGGGCACGACCGGGCTGAGGTCGATGTACCCGTTGTATATATATTTTACTTTCTGTACTAGGATTACCCCGCGGAGGGGTGCACGGGTAGCCGATTTCTAGAGGGCAACAGGCCCGCATCTCATGGCTTTGAGACGGAGAGGGCTTCACTCTAGAATTGGCGGGCTATTCGCCGCACTCGTAGGGGGTACAGGTTGACCCAAGGAGGGATGCTCAAGTTACCGGATTCCGTGAAGTGTTGGGTGGTCCATTCACTTTGCTGTAGGGGGCTGCCTCGCTTCAGGTTTTGGCGGGTAACTTGTCGCAGTCGTAGGGGTCTAGGATTTCATTGCACATGCTATCCACACGACCAGGGAAACGTCGGGTTTCAGTAGCGGCTCTATGAAACCCAGGGATCCCAGATTATCTGTATTGTTCTGTGATGCTTATTACATTTCTGTAATGTTGCATTTTATCACGCCAGGAGCGAATATTATATATTGATATATATACTAGTAGATATTGTAACCTAACGCTAGTCCAGTCCCCGCTCTGTCGTTAGTTAAGTAACCTAACGGGTGATAACGGGACCTAGTGGCGAATGCGGATGGCATATACGTACATCATATTTTCGTTCTTTTGTGGTGTGATTAATTGATGGGACTGCATTGATTCGGATCAATGCAAGCTAAACAAACCTGTTTGATGTTGTTGGAACATTTTTCAAAAAAAGATGTTATTGCAAGGACGTTCTCTTTTGTTTTGCACGGTGGTATTCGGTTATGAATATCCAGCACCTCAGTCGACGAGGCAAGGGCCGAGATCCCTTCACCGGGAGTGACCCCTTGGATAGAAGTTTGCGTCAGGGTAATAACTTCACTATAGCCGATTGCCTTTTTGCTTTGCATCATGGTATTCAGTTGGAATATCCTGCACCTCATTCTACGGGGAAAGAGCCGAGATCCCTTCACCGGGAGTGACCTCTTTAGCAAAGGTATTCACCACTATATTTTTATATAAATCTATCCGGTTCCTTCAACGATATCAAGTTCATTACGTTAAAGGTTTTTCGCCAAAAACCACTCGTAGCCCTCTGTCATTTCAGACGGGTAGCACTTAGTATTCATGCTATGTTTGTTGGCCTTAGTCAAGGCATAGTGTATGGTAGCTATTTGTTATTTTTTTGCAGCATAGATAGATGCGTTGGTTTGGGACAGTCGTACATCCTTGTTGGCCCTAGTCAAAGGCTTGTACGGGTGGGTTCAAATTAACCTGGACAATGACAGGTAGAACTTGACATGTGACTTATGATTTGTTGACCTTAGTCAAGGTCATAAGAGCATGGGGTAAAAATCACATCGGGAGTTTCTAAAGAAACTGAAACTTACCAGATATGCGCATACCTTCTGGAATGTGATAACGTGAGTGGATCCCATCACGTTATCATGCGATGATAGTTGGATCCCGATTCCTACTGATGAGTTGGTTTACTCCTCGGGTGATCCCGACTAATTCTTCTTTCAGGTTTGGAGGAGAATTTGACGATACAGTGGGAGGTTTCCTGATTAGAAAAAGTGATAACCATTCTGATCTAGATTAGAGTGCACGCAGAGTGTTTCTTTTCTCTCTCTCTTTGGCAGCGACCATGACCCGACCCTTGACTATGACTCAGTGACCAAGTTAACCGAACTTTCTTAAAACACTGGCTTTTGGATTGTCTGAGTTGCATACCTCATTGCCACTCTACTTTTACCCTTTCTCCAGAACACCCCATGTTACTACGAATATCCACTTCCATTGGATAAAACCATCGTATGGTTATATACGAACTTGAAGGAACTTGTTCCAGATTCGAGGATGGTTTCCGGTTCTGAGGAAAATGAATTGGTTTATTCAGTTGTCTTTTCCTTTTACCTTCTCTCAGGTTGCGAGTGCTTCTTAGATTAGGACGGTACACCTATTATGCTAATTGGATAGTTTTCTTCCAAACCATAGGCAGGTGCCGAATGGTGGGGAATGAAGAAAACCAATTAGCCTAACGAAGGTGTACAGAAGGTATTAAGTAAAGACAAATAAAGGGATTAGTAAGAGGGCAAAGTAAACTGCGACTGCTATTCACGACCAAACCAAGTATTTCATCGTCACTCCTACTTCACCTTTGTATTTCTCCAGAACACTCCGTATCACTACGAATATCCACAGTTGTTTGGATACTCCATCGTATGGTTATATACGAACTCGAAGGAACGTGTTCCAGTTTGGGGATGGATTCTGGTTCAGGAGAAATAGGAATAAGGTTTTATTCAGTTGTCTTTTATCTTTACCTTCTCTTGGGTTGCAAGTGCTCCTAGGATTAGGACAGTACACCCATTATGCTTATTGGATAGTCTTCTTTCAAACCACAGGCTGGTGCCGAACGGTAGGGAAGGAAGAAAACCATTTGGCCTAAAGGGGTGTACAGAAGGTAATGACTAAAGACATATAAAAGGATTTGGAGAGATGGCAAAGAAATATACGGTTACAGTTGTGAATCTGATAATGGAAGAGGCATTACTAAGAATACCCGGATACCCCTTCGAAACGTTTACATGTTTCAGTTTCACTGTGTATTGTTAAAAGAAAACTGATTTCCCAATTAACCCTTGCTCCAGGGTATGTATTTACCAGGTTTGATTCTTATATCTGTATGGTTTTACAAATGATGAGTGGGAGCAAGTTATTGGGAATTGGGTGATCATCCTCATTATATCGGGATTCGCTGTAATTGGTGATATTTGAGGAAATCACCTGGGTTGTTTGCCGGACGGCAAATATTTGGTTTTGAATATCCGTTGTTATGCACCAATTTCAAATTGATATATCTGTACGTTTATTTTTATAAAGTGAGATATAACTTTTTGAAATTATGTCCATGACATTTACCTATATCAGTTGATGGTTAGGTAAGGAGTATTAAACAGCGGTGTAATTCTTCTTAACCATAAGTACAGTTTTCAACCTACGACACACAGGGAATGAGTTATTAGACTCAGGGGACTTATACAGAGCATTGTATGTTGTCCAGTGTCCATGAGGACAGAGGGGTTAGTACTCGTACTATATTCTGTTTACTTATGACTTCTCTAGTTCTTAGACATGTGTTTCGTAGAAATGCAAGGTCTAAGTTTTGAGAAGTTATAGGTATATGAATAAAGTAGAGAACCAGGTATTGCAAATATCAGGATTATTCAAGGTGATCGAAGATGTAGATACTTGTGTATGGTATTCAGTTGATAGTAATGATTATGAGAACTTGCTTCTCTTTCAGGTTACTCATATCTGGATGTATTCCTAAGTTGAGTAATGCCGATCGGCCTCTCTCCATTTAGTTGACATGCACTGGAGACAGCTGCATGATTTGAATCTGGTTCCAATTAAATCAGTACCTCTGTTTCTATATTGAATATAGAATAGTTCATATCTTAACAATGTTAAGGTACGGAGAGTTGTCCGGTTTATGCTTAAAACCAGACTCTGGATAACTCAAGGCACGTTTCTGTAATGGCAGTTTGTGGGTTGATCCGGGGTATGACGAGGGTTGACTTTCTACCATCTGGAAGATCAATAATGATATTTGTTAGTTATATGTATGCCCTAGAGGCCATTACTGTACATTGGATGTATATTGTAGTGGATGCTGGGACATATATAGGTAGGACTTTCTTTCTCGACATGATAGTACGCTATCTGGTTGCTCTTTATCTTAACATGTATACTTTCTGTCTTTCTGTTACATGTTGATAAAGCCCTTAGGATGAGTACTCGAATTCCAGGACTATGATGTAGATCATACTAGTGGGGCCTGGGTAGTCCATGAGTACATCCTTCAATGTTCCTAGTCGTGGGAATATCGAGACGGGGCATCGATATTCCAGAGTAGACTAGCGCATATCTTCTCGACCCATGTGATGGGCGATGGATGATCCCATATCCATTGGTGTTTGACATCAAAGATGGTATGCAGGTGCTCAGTGGAGACTGGGTACACTGAACGGACTCGCCGAGAACTCCCAGATGGTATTATACCTCACGTCAGATGGCAGTTCTCTGGTGACACTGGAACAGCTTAGTCTGTTGACCCGAGATCGTCATAGAGTCTTATGTGTCTCCCACTGTGCTTTGATTTCCACCCTACCACGGCTCTACTGAGTCATGCAAACAGGTGATTTTTGGGTACAGTCCCGATTCACATGGAGGCAATAAGCGATAGGAGGGGATTCGTCTCTCCCGGTATTGGGGGTTGATGTTGCGCTATGCACGACTAGCCATAACTGGAAATCCCTGGCCAGGGTTGCAGTGATATACTGGTAAGAGTTATCAGTAGTTTCACGATTGTTATGGACCTTACGTCGACATGACTTATCAAGCTATTGGGGTCTGACGTTTACCACCCCTAGGCGAGATATGCGACATATCAGACGAACAGACCAGACTGTACAGTAAGTGTTACTGGTTGGATTCACAGGAGTGTGAGCGGGCTTGCTCGTCGATCTTCTGATCGCTCAATACCCGAGTGGCCGTTACGTTTAGCAGACCGCTTGCGGCTTGTGGGTGTTTGATATGATCATCGCCTGCTGCCGGCGTATTGACGAGTCTTTAGAGTCCTACACAGAGGTTTCCTGGCTCAAGCAAAACGAAATAGGAGCGCATATGAGATATGTGCGGGACCGAGAATAATGCGTGTATGTGATACCGTATTCTATTCTTGCGATGAATGTATCGATTGGTTGTATGCGATATAACCTAGTTATCGAATCGAGGATTGATTCAATAAGTCGATACATTGGATATTAGTCGGTCATATGCGATATGACCGGATCGTTAAATCAAGTGTTGATTTAATGATTTAATGTATAATTATATATTTGATATATTACTTTGCATTAACTAATATTGGTTCACTTAAAATGGATTTTCTCACTTAAAATGCACATTGTATATGTGATATATTTTTGTGCACTTGATTGTATCATGTTTGATGATACATGCAAGCTTGGGTGTGTGTGTGCTTTAAACTATAATTAGGTTAATGGTTAGGGTTTGTTTTATTTATTTATTTATTCATTTTGGAAAGGATAAAATGGTGGTTTTCTTTTCTTTCTTTGCTTGAAGCTTCTTGAAGCTTCAAAGCATCTTTGAAAGTCTACCATTTTGTCTTTATCCCTTAACCTTGTAGGGTTCCTAGGCACTCTCAAGAGGTCTCACAAGGCATCAACCATGCCAATTTTAAATTTTACGGGTGCCGAGAAACCCTAATACGGATCGTTGACTAGAAGTTTAGGTGAAATACGAATCTAGTTAACAACTTAACTAAAGATAAGAAGCTACAGCCTTTGTAGATCCGGATGTCCACTTCCTTGGCTCCACGTAGGCGTTCTCTCGCTGTCCATCTCAAATTCCGGACTCAATCGTCGGCTTGATCGGAGAAATGGGCGGACTAGGTCGTCGGCTTCGTGCCGAAGATGATCTACGTCAAGGCATCACAAGTTCAAGCTCCGACTTCACAAATTTGTGAAACTTGTGAAGAAAACACCCAAAACAACTTGGCAAGAGGTAGAGGGTGAAGAAATAGGAGGTGGGTTCACTTTAGAATTGGATTTCTCACTTTAGAACTCAAGTTGCAATTGATGGCATCAAGCTTTCTTTCTTGAAGAAGAAGATCAAGAAGAAGGAAATATTATGATAAGTTAATCCAAAATGAAAAAGAAATGAATACTTATCATAATAGGAACCATGGTTAGGTGTAGAGAATTGACCAAGGTTAGAAGAGTGGTTAGGGTTAAGCATGAAGACAAATTGGTCACTTTGGTCAAAGCTTCATGAAGCTTCACAAAGGTTCAAGAATGAAAGCAACCATTTTGTATTCTTATCCCATTCTTTTTCCAAAATCAATAAATAAAAGAATGGATAATTAAAACCCTAATCACTTTCTTAACCTAGGTTTAATTCTTTACACTTAACCAAATGAGCAAGCATCATCAAACATGATACAAAGATGTGCAAAAATATATCACATATACAACTTGCACATCAAGTGAGAAAATCCATTTAAAGTGAACCAATACTAGTTAATGCAAAGTAATATATCAAATATAATTATACATTAAATCATTAAATCAACATTTGATTCAATGATCCGGTCATGTCGCACATAACCGACTAGTATCGAATGTATCGATTTATCAAATCAATGATTCGATAACTAGGTCATATCGCATACAACCAATCGAAACATTCATCGCGAGAATGAAATGCGGTATCACATACACGCATCATTCTTGGTCCCGCACATATCTCATATGCGCTCCTATTTCGTTTCGCTTGAGCCAGGAAACCTCTGTGTAGGACTCTAAAGACTCGTCAATACGCCGGTAGCAGATGATGATCATATCAAGCACCCACAAGCCGCAAGCGGTCTGCTAAACGTAACGGCCATCCGGGTATTGAGCGATCAGAAGATCGACGAGCTAGCCCACTCACACTCCTGTGAATCCAACCAGTAACACTTACCGTACAGTCCGGTCTGTTCGTCTGATATGTCGCATATCAAGTCTAGGGGTGGTAAACGTCAGACCCTAATAACCGATAAGTCGTGCCGATGTGAGGCTCATAACGGGTCGAGAAACTACTGGTAACACTTACCAGCAAATCTCTGATCAGCCCTGGCCAGGGACTTCCCTGTTACGGCCAATCGAGCACAGCGCAACATCAACCCCCAATACCGGGAGAGACGAAACCCCTCCTATCGCTCATTGCCTCCATGTGACTCGGGACTGTGCCCAAAGACCACCGTTTTGCACGCCCTCATGGACGTGGTAAGGTGGAGATCAAAGCACAGTGGGAATCACACAAGACTCTATGACGATCTCGGGTCTACAGACTAACCTGTACAAGTGTCACCTGAGAACTGCCATCTGACATAAGGTATAATACCATCTGGGAGTTCTCGGCGAGTCCGTCCAGTGTACCCAGTCTCCACTGAGCACCCGTATACCATCTCTGATGTCAAACACCAATGGATATGGGATCATCCATCACCCATCTCATGGGTCGAGAGGCGTATACGCTAGTCTACACTGGTATATCGATGCCCCGTCTCGATACACCCACGACTAGGGACCTTGAAGGATGTACCTATGGACTACCATGTCCCCACTAGTATGATCTGCATCACAGTCCAGGTAGTCAAGTACACATCCTAAGGGCTTTACCAACATGTAACTATAAGACAGTTTAAAGAGACAAGTGTACATGTTAAGATAAAGAGTAACCAGATAGCATACTATCATATCGAGCAAGAAAGTCATCTCTATATATGTCCAAGCATCCAATATAATATACATCATCTGTACAATACTGGCCTCTAGGGCATACATACAACTAATAATCTCCCACTTGCACTAGGGCCAGCTGCTGTAGTATCGCATACCGAGCATCCCGAAGAGTCTCTCAAACTGTATCTGGGGAATGGCCTTCGTGAGTGGATCCGCCGTGTTGTTCTTCGTGTCAACCCTCCTGACCTCGATCTCTCGTCGATCAACTATCTCCCGGATCAGGTGATACCGCCTCAGAATATGCCTGGATCGCTGACGGGACCTGGGTTCCTTGGCCAAAGCCACCGCTCCATTATTATCGCAATACAAAGGTATTGGATGCTCAATGGATGGAACCACTCCAAGTTCAGTAATGAACTTCTTGATCCAGACAGCCTCTTTGGCAGCATCGTTGGCAGCGATGTATTCAGCCTCCATCGTCGAGTCTGCCACGGTTTCTTGCTTGGAACTCTTCCAGCTAACCGCCCCTCCGTAAAGGGTAAAGACAAATCCCGACTGCGACTTAGAGTCGTCCTTATCACTCTGGAAGCTCGAATCGGTAAAGGACTCCACTTGGAGTTCTCCGTTACCATACACCAAGAGCATCTCTTTAGTCCTTCGTAAGTACTTGAGAATGCTCTTCACAGCTGTCCAGTGACTCTCTCCAGGATCAGCTTGATACCTGCTCACTACACTTAGTGAGTATGCTACATCGGGTCTGGTACATAGCATCGCATACATGATAGAGCCTACAGCCGAAGCATAGGGTATCCCTTGCATGCGAGCTCTCTCCAAATCAGTCTTGGGAGACATCTCTTTGGAGAGAGTGACTCCAGAGATCGTGGGCAAGTTCCCACGCTTGGATTCTTCCATACTAAACCTCTTTAGTATGGTGTCAATGTACCTGGATTGGGACAATCCCAAAATCCGTTTGGATCTATCTCTATAGATCCTAATTCCCAATATGCAGGAGGCATCACCAAGATCTTTCATTGAGAATCTTTGTGATAAGAAGAGCTTGACCGATTGCAGCATAGGAATATCATTTCCTATCAAGAGTATATCGTCCACGTACAATACGAGGAAGACAACCTTACTCTCTGCCACCTTCTTGTAGATACAAGGTTCATCTGGATTTTTGACGAAATCAAACTCTTTGATAACGACGTCAAAGCAGATGTTCCAACTCCGCGATGCTTGCTTTAATCCATAAATGGATTTAAGCAGCTTGCACACCTGTCCGCTGCTCCCACTGTCTACGAAGCCCTCTGGCTGAGTCATGTACACGCACTCTTCTAAATCACCATTTAGAAAGGCGGTCTTAACATCCATTTGCCAGATTTCGTAATCATGATATGCAGCGATGGCAAGCATGATCCGAATGGATTTAAGCATAGCCACTGGAGAAAAGGTTTCGTCATAGTCCACACCTGGTCTTTGACGAAAACCCTTTGGTACAAGTCTAGCTTTGAAAGTTTCCACTTTCCCATCTACACCAAGTTTCTTCTTGAAGATCCACTTGCTCCCAATGGGTTTTACCCCTTCAGGAGCAACATCCAAAGTCCATACTTTGTTGGTGTACATGGATTCCATCTCGGACCGCATAGCATCCAGCCATTTCACTGAGTCCCTACTCGTGATGGCCTGCTCGAAGCTAGTTGGGTCATCATCCTCCATGATGCAATCCTCACTCCCACCATCCATGAGAAAACCGTAGTATCTCTCAGGTGGGCGAGGAACCCTACTAGATCGGCGGAGAGCCTGAGGTTCATTTGGAGCTACTGAATCTTCTGGTTCCACTAAATCTTCAGTTACGGTTTATGTATCTGGAACTTCTTCCAGCTCTACCACTTTGCCACTAATTTCTTTTTCAAGGAATTCCTTTTCTAAAAAGGTGGCATATTGAGAAACAAACACCTTTTGTTCTTCAGTATGGTAGAAAAAATATCCCTGTGAATTTTTAGGATATCCCACAAACTTGCAATGAACTGACCGTGCCTCGAGTTTGTCTGGATTTTGCCTTTTGACATAGGCCGGACAACCCCATATCTTAACTCGTTTAAAATATGGTCTCTTCCCACTCCATATCTCATATGGTGTGGTAGGTACAGATTTAGATGGAACTTGATTCAATAGGTATGCAGCTGTCTCCAGCGCATATCCCCAGAAGGAAATAGGTAACTCAGCTGTGCTCATCATAGAGCGCACCATATCTAATAGGGTGCGGTTCCTCCGTTCTGATACACCGTTGTGCTGTGGTGTATATGGAGGAGTCAGCTGAGAGAGAATCCCATTCTCTTTTAGGAAGTCCAGGAATTCATTGCTCAAGTATTCACCTCCTCGATCGGATCGTAGGATTTTAATACTTTTTCCGGTTTGGTTCTCAACTTCTTGTTTATATTCTCTAAATTTCTCAAAAGCTTCTGATTTGTGTTTCATCAGGAACACATACCCGAACCTAGAGAGATCGTCAGTGAATGTAATGAAGTATGAAGAACCATCCCTGGCATGTGTAGACATAGGACCGCATACATCACTATGTATCAGTCCTAAGAGTTCGGTAACTCTTTCTCCGTGTCCCGTAAACGGAGTTTTGGTCATCTTGCCTTTGAGACATGACTGGCAAGTGTCATAAGATGAAAATTCGAATGGCTTCAAATATCCATCCTTATGCAACTTAGCCAGTCGTGTCACATTGATGTGACCCAGTCTACAATGCCACAAGAAGGATTCGTTCAGTTCTGAACTCTTCCTCTTGTGTGTGTTTGTTATGCTCAGAACTGTTGATTGATTTAGAACATAAATGCCATTGCACAACGTGCCTGATCCAACTAACTTTTGGTTACGGAAAATGTTCATAACATTATCCTGTAATACAAAATTATATCCATCTTTACTTAATAAAGAAACCGATATAATGTTGCATATCAGGTTCGGCATGTAATAGCATTCGTTCAGAACCAATGTATTACCAGTAGGTAATTCAAGGTGATATTCCCCGACAGTCTTAGCTGCAACAATTGCACCATTTCCAACTCTAATGTCTTTATCACCTTCTCCAAGTTCTTTACCTTTCCTTAGCCCATGTAACTGATTACATATATGGGATCCTGACCCGGTATCTAATACCCAGGACGTAGAGCAAATGGAGAAACAGTTCTCTGTAACGAACACACCCGAAGAAAATGCATCAACATGTACTTTCTTCATTCGGGTGGCATGGGAATCCTGGTATTCCCCTATATCCTGTTCATTCCTATAACTCTTATAAGAAAGAACGGAACCAACGTTCCCCAGCACAGTATAACATGCGGGTTCGGTCAATACATCCATATTATTATCTTCATTAGGGCATGAAATGGTCGCTACCTGGAGAGAGAGAGAAGAAAACACTTTAGCGTAAGCTCGTGCAAGATCAGATTGGTTATTATCTTATCTAATCAGGATGGCTCCCACTGGTTTTTATCAAATCTTCCTTCAAACCCTAAAAGGAAAGACTAGCCGGGATTAATTACACACTACAAGTTCGCCAATCTTTCAGCCAGGCCAGTGTCGGTACTTTGAGGGAGGTCCCCCGTGCTATCGCACGAACCTAATTAATGTAAACCTCGTTTTCCCAGAGGCGTAACCTCGTTGACACCTTTCTAGACACCTACTTGATCAGCTAATTACAATGTGTAAAACTCTCCCAGGAGTAACTCTTACTCGCAGCGGGTATCGGGATCCAACTATCTCATAGAAGGTATGCAATCTCATTGCAAATTTCAACACTTGAAATTCCCGATAATATTTTGCCCCTAGCAGCTATATGACCTTAACATAGTCAACAAATCATAAGTGCTAGTCAAGTCCAACCCGTCATTTCTCGATTGAATTAAAACCACCCGCACGACCTTTAACATAGTCAACAAAGTCGCACGACTACCCTAATCCAATCGCATCATATGCTTATGCAGATAAGCACTAATTAGCTACCGCACACTACGCCTTAACATAGTCAACAAACGTAGCACGAATACTAACTAGTACTTATCTGAAATGACGGAGGGCTACGACAGGTTTTTCTGAAAACCTATTGCGTAATGAACTTGATATCATTGTAGGATCAAATGAAGTTTTGAAATGGAATGATTTTGAGGCTTTTCTAGTTTTGCTAAAGGGGTCACTCCCTGTGAAGGGATCGTCGGCCCTTTCCTCGTCGAATGAGGTGCGGGATATATCATATATATCGCTGTGCAAAGCAAAACTCAAAAAACAATCAAAAGCAAACCGAGTGTGTAGCATCTGCCAGTTATTGCTAAAGGAGTCACTCCCGGTGAAGGGATCTCGGTCCTTTCCTCATCGAATAAGGTGCAGGGTATATCATATATACCGCTATGCAAAGCAAGAACTGTAGCTACCTGTTTTGTTTAAAATTTGATTCTACAACATCTTAGGTTTCTTTTCTTTCATTAATCACATTAATGAAGTCCCATCATTTAAATACCTAAACATCACAGATAAATACGACGTACACTTATGCCATCCGCATTCGCCTCGATGTCCCCTCGTGCACCGTTAGGTTAGGTAACTAACGGCAGAGCGGGGCAGGGCTAGCGCGGGTGTAAAACATAAGTAACGCCTATATAATATATCATATATACTATATACTGTATCTATCACAGAACATCACATGATCATATCACAGATAAAGCAGCAGAAGAAACATATGAAATATTGGATATACTAGGACGTCCGTGTTTTCAATACGAGCCAGTATAAAACACGGATTCCACGGTCGTGATGAATAGCCAATCCCACATCCCTAGACCCCTACGAGAGCGGCAAGCAACCCTATCAATTCTAGGGTTAGGAGACCCGGACTCGACTCCTCGAGATGGTCTCCCACTGGACCCTAGAACCCGGTTACTTGTGCTCCCCTCCTTGGGTCTATCCTAATAAGGAAATGTAAATAATATACAAAAGGTGACAACTTCCGCAACCTGGAAGTGCCCCAAATAAAAGAATATTACATACAAGTTTTTACATGAATGAAAAATGAAAAACACTCATCTCACATAAAAACCCCCGGCTATTCAAACACGGCGATCCAATATAACATATCTAGCAACACATAACATCACATGTCATCAACGTAAGTAAGTATGCATACCCCAATTGTCGTTGACATATAGCAACGAAACCGACGATATCACATATTACACTTACGGTCACAGAAAAGAAAGTGTAAAACTACAACAGTTGGAATCCGCAACCTCTTTAGACATCACATGCCTAATCAGTTATAAACCCCGCATTTTAGTCTCATTATCGAAAACTCTTTTCAATATCAAATGAAACTAAACCGCTAGATTTATAACATTCATTCAGTTATCTCATAACTGTTTGTGAATTCCAATTATTGTATCCCATTCCAGATAAATAGAAAATATTAAACTTTCCGATAGAACATTCGAACACCCAAGTTTTCCCGAAACCGATCAACACATGAAATAAGTTCAAAGACATTCACTTCATGCCTCAGTACCAACGGTCCAGCCGTAGAAGGGTCAAGCCAACGCCTCACATGTGGCACGCCGTACTGCCCCAAACTCGAAGGTTCAAAGGGCAGTTCAAGACGGTCACATAATCGAGTTAAGGTTTGTTGTCTTCTAGAGGGACCATCGCGTTACTTGCACTACTCAGAACGTCTTTAAACCACGGAAAGATCCAACACTTGGAAATTTCCCGACAGGGGAAAAAGTGGGTATTTATATCCGGTAGGACTTTTTAACATATTCAAAAAAATTATCCAGAAAGCACTTAGACAAAGTTCGATAATCCGATCGAAATACCGAGTCCCCAATACAACCCAGAATACTCAACTCTTGAATAAATATTAAAAATTCCCAGAGAACTCAGCACTGAATAAAAGAAGTTACTGTGCAAAATTGGGTGGGTGACGTCATCATACGGCCGCGGAACCGCCGCAGAAGCCAGGCTTCTGCCGCGGTTCCGCCGCACTTTGGAGGAATTGGGTGATCGTGTTTCACAGTAATTCTTAGAAAGTCCTGCTGAATTTTCTGCATATTTTTAATTTGGAAAAAACCCAGTTTTTAAAAAATGTACAGAGAGCAACTTTGATATTAGGGTTTCGGTTCGATCGGACTTCAAACTCCGTCTGGACTTCGCCTAAGGATCTAGCTAGTCTCTGATACCACTGTAGG
Organism: Agapanthus africanus; assembly: GCA_030015575.1. Lineage (NCBI taxonomy): Eukaryota > Viridiplantae > Streptophyta > Magnoliopsida > Asparagales > Amaryllidaceae > Agapanthus > Agapanthus africanus. Next base: position 818,507,471 of record CM057338.1, on the reverse strand, counting down.
TCAGGAAGCCACCCCATCCAATGGGGTCACCGTGGCACCAACGGGTCCCTCAGCCGCTACTTTTTACGCATGCCCCCTCGCGAGGACTACAACCCGCCAGAACGCCTTCCGGTCTCGGGACACCCTGGGGGTAAGAGCCTATGCTTCGCCACACTGTCACACAGTGAGAACCCCCCATAGGTCGACATCCAATGCCTAGTAGCTCTGATACCACTGTAGGGTTCCTAGGCACTCTCAAGAGGTCTCACAAGGCATCAACCATGCCAATTTTAAATTTTACGGGTGCCGAGAAACCCTAATACGGATCGTTGACTAGAAGTTTAGGTGAAATACGAATCTAGTTAACAACTTAACTAAAGATAAGAAGCTACAACCTTTGTAGATCCGGATATCCACTTCCTTGGCTCCATGTAGGCGTCCTCTCGCTGTCCATCTCGAATCCCGGACTCAATCGTCGGCTTGATCGGAGAAATGGGCAGACTAGGTCGTCGGCTTCGTGCCGAAGATGATCTACGTCGAGGCATCACAAGTTCAAGCTCCGACTTCACAAATTTGTGAAACTTGTGAATAAAACACCCAAAACAACTTGGCAAGAGGTAGAGGGTGAAGAAATAGGAGGTGGGTTCACTTTAGAATTGGATTTCTCACTTTAGAACTCAAGTTTCCATTGATGGCATCAAGCTTTCTTTCTTGAAGAAGTAGATCAAGAAGAAGGAAATATTATGATAAGTTAATCCAAAATGAAAAAGAAATGAATACTTATCATAATAGGAACCATGGTTAGGTGTAGAGAATTGACCAAGGTTAGAAGAGTGGTTAGGGTTAAGCATGAAGACAAATTGGTCACTTTGGTCAAAGCTTCATGAAGCTTCACAAAGGTTCAAGAATGAAAGCAACCATTTTGTATTCTTATCCCATTCTTTTTCCAAAATCAATAAATAAAAGAATGGATAATTAAAACCCTAATCACTTTCTTAACCTAGGTTTAATTCTTTACACTTAACCAAATGAGCAAGCATCATCAAACATGATACAAAGATGTGCAAAAATATATCACATATACAACTTGCACATCAAGTGAGAAAATCCATTTAAAGTGAACCAATACTAGTTAATGCAAAGTAATATATCAAATATAATTATACATTAAATCATTAAATCAACATTTGATTCAATGATCCGGTCATGTCGCACATAACCGACTAGTATCGAATGTATCGATTTATCGAATCAATGATTCGATAACTAGGTCATATCGCATACAACCAATCGAAACATTCATCGCGAGAATGAAATGCGGTATCGCATACACGCATCATTCTCGATTCCGCACATATCTCATATGCGCTCCTATTTCGTTTCGCTTGAGCCAGGAAACCTCTGTGTAGGACTCTAAAGACTCGTCAATACGCCGGTAGCAGATGATGATCATATCAAGCACCCACAAGCCGCAAGCGGTCTGCTAAACGTAACGGCCATCCGAGTATTGAGCGATCAGAAGATCGACGAGCTTGCCCGCTCACACTCCTGTGAATCCAATTAGTAACACTTACCGTACAGTCCGGTCTGTTCGTCTGATATGTCGCATATCAAGTCTAGGGGTGGTAAACGTCAGACCCCAATAACCGATAAGTCGTGCCGATGTGAGGCTCATAACGGGTCGAGAAACTACTGGTAACACTTACCAGCAAATCTCTGACCAGCCCTGGCCAGGGACTTCCCTGTTACGGCCAATCGAGCACAGCGCAACATCAACCCCCAATACCGGGAGAGACGAAACCCCTCCTATCGCTCATTGCCTCCATGTGACTCGGGACTGTGCCCAAAGACCACCGTTTTGCACGCCCTCATGGACGTGGTAAGGTGGAGATCAAAGCACGGTGGGAATCACACAAGACTCTATGACGATCTCGGGTCTACAGACTAACCTGTACAAGTGTCACCTGAGAACTGCCATCTGACGTGAGGTATAATACCATCTGGGAGTTCTCAGCGAGTCCGTCCAGTGTACCCAGTCTCCACTGAGCACCTGTATACCATCTCTGATGTCAAACACCAATGGATATGGGATCATCCATCTTCCATCTCATGGGTCGAGAGACGTATACGCTAGTCTACACTGGTATATCGATGCCCCGTCTCGATACACCCACGACTAGGGACCTTGAAGGATGTACCTATGGACTACCATGTCCCCACTAGTATAATCTGCATCACAGTCCAGGTAGTCAAGTACACATCCTAAGGGCTTTACCAACATGTAACTATAAGACAGTTTAAACAGACAAGTGTACATGTTAAGATAAAGAGTAACCAGATAGCATACTATCATATCGAGCAAGAAAGTCATCTCTATATATGTCCAAGCATCCAATATAATATACATCATCTGTACAATACTAGCCTCTAGGGCATACATACAACTAACAAACCTAACCATTCAACTAAACTATAGTTTATTCTCTACACTAAACCATGGTTGCTAAAATGATAAGAATCACTTTATTTTCTTTTTCCATTATTCTTATCATATTCTTTTTCTTCTTCTTCTTCTTCTTCAAGAAGAAGAAACCATTCTAGCTTCAATGGTGCCTTGAGAAAAAGAGTGAGAAATCCAATTCTAAAGTGAACCCACTTCCTATTTCTTCATCATCTACCACTTGCCATGTAGTATAGGGTGTTTTCTTCACAAGTTTCATGACTTGGTGAAGTTGGAGCTTGATCTTGAGTTGTCTCGATGTAGAGCATCTTCGGCATCGAAGTAGACGACCTAGCCCGATCATTTCTCCGACGAAACCATCGCCAGAGTCCGGGATCTGATTATCGCAGCGGAGGACATCATCACGGAGCTATGGAAGTGGAGGACCGGATCTACAAAGGTTGTAGTCACTTTCCTTTTTAGTTAAAGTTGTTAACTTGCTTGCATCGCCTTACCTCTAGTAACAATCTAGTTTAGGCTTTCTCGGCACATAGAAAAATTTTGATTTTGGCATGTTTGATCTATTGTGGAACATCATGGGTGTGCCTAAGAACCCTACAGTGGTATCAGAGCCTAGCTAGAGCCTTAGGCGATGTGTAGACGATATTTTACGTCCGATCGAAACACGAAACCCTAATCCGACCCGTTCTCTGTACAATTTTTTAAACAGTGAGATTTTCTATATTAAAAATATGCAGAAAAATAAGCAGGGTTTTCTGAGAAATCCAATTCTAAAGTGAACCCACTTCGGCGGTTCCGCGGCCGTATGGTCACCTTTTGCATTAATTTTTACACAGTAACTTCTTTCTTTCATTGCTGAGTTTTCTGGGAATTTTTAATGTTTACTCAAGAGTTGAGTTTTCTGGGTTGTATTGGGAGTTCGTAGATTCGATCGGATTATCAAACTTTGTCTATATGTTTTTCCGGGTAATTTTAAAATATGTTAAAAAGTTCGACCGGATATAAATACCCATTTTTTCCCCTGCCGGGAAATTTTCAATTGTTGGATTTTTCCGTAGTTTAATGACGTTCTAAGTAGTGCAAGTAACGCGATGGTCCCTCTAGAAGACAACAAACCTTAACTCGATTATGTGACCGTCTTGAACTGCCCTTTGAACCTTAGGGTTTGGGGCAGTACGGCGTGCCACATGTGAGGCGTTGGCTTAACCCTTCTACGGCTGGACCGTTGGTACTGAGGCATGAAATGGATGTTTTTGAACTTAATTCATGTGTTTAGCTGTTTTGGGAAAACTTGGGTGTTCGATTGTTCGATCGGAAAGTTTAACATTTTCTATTTATCTGGAATGTGATACAATATTTGGAATCCACAAGAAATTATGAGATAACTGAATGAATGTTATAAACATAGCGGTTTAGTCTCACTTGATCGGTTGCCACGGAATTTTGATGTGATCAAAAGTCCGTCGCAATCACGTAGCGTACGCGGATACTCGCCGGATAAACTTAATAGACAGCTACACCCCATAGCCCCGACCAAGTGACTGTAGGAGAACCCCGTCGCCGAAAGCATCCGTTCGGGTGCTCGTGGCAGCGGTGTTCCGCCTTAGTGCACTTCGTCGACGGCGTCGGGGGTGCGGCCGTCTACTAAAGTTTGCGACGAGCATTCGATCAAAATGTCGGGAATCTTGTTGAATTGCCCGACTTGATATTGAAAAGAGTTTTCGATAATGAGACTAAAATGTGGGGTTTATAATTGTTAGGCATGTGATGTCTAAGGAATTCATTTGATTAGGCATGCGATGTCTATGCAAGTTGCGGATTCCAACTGTTGTAGTTTTACACTTTCTTTTCTGTGACCGTAAGTGTAATATGTGATATCGCCGGTTTCGTTGCTATATGTCAACGACAATTGGGATACGCATGTTTACTTACGTTGATGACATGTAATGTTATGTGTTGCTGGATATGTTATATTGGATCGTCATGTTTGAATAGCCGGGGGGTTTTATGTGAGATGAGTGTTTTTCATTTTCATTCATGTAAAAACTTGTATGTAATATTCTTTTAGTAGGGCACTTCCAAGTTGCGGATGATGTCACCATTTGTATATTATTTACTTTTCAGCATTAGGATAGACCCAAGGAGGGGAGCACAAGTAACCGGGTTCTAGGGTCCAGTGGGAGACCATCTCGAGAAGTCGAGTCCGGGTCTCCTAACCCTAGAATTGGTAGGGTTGCTTGCCGCTCTCGTAAGGGTCTAGGGGTGTGGGATTGGCTATTCATCACGACCGTGGAATCCGTGTTTTATACTGGCTCGTATTAAAAACCCGGAAGTCCTACTATATCCAATATTTCATATGATATTTTCTGCCGCGTTATCTGTGATGTGATCATGTGATTTGTTCAGATAGATATGGTATATAGTATATATGATATATTATATAGACGTTACTTATGTTTTACACCCGTGCTAGCCCTGCCTCGCTCTGGCGTTAGTTACCTAACCTAACGGTGCAGACGAGGCATCGAGGCGAATGCGGAGGCCAATGATTTGTCTGATTTTGCTTTAGAATTTTGTTTTTATTGTTTAGAATTGAATTTGAGAACTTTTGGGTTTTGACCGTTTCAGCATGCAAAGGGAGTGTTGTGTATTACCTCATAGGGTATAAGTGCCGCACTTGGTAAGTTACAGGGGTATTTAGTGCGACCAACCCCCTAAATATATCTCTATCTCTATTGTACCCGTTTTATGCACGTGCCATGCATGTGGGCTTTAATTTGATATTGTAAACTTTAAATTTATTAAGTAAAAGAATTGTTTTAATATGTCTCCAATTTTAACGGAACATGAACGGGCTTGTAATTTTATTTTGACGGATTATAGAGTAGATATCCCTATTGAAGAGAGAATTGTAAAATCATTTTAAATTTTTATTCATTTTTTATGACTTGATTACAAATTTAGTTACTTCCTCTGTTTAATATTCTCTGTATATAACCCATATGCATTTTCATTTGAACATACAGTCATAAAGACCATTCCTTTTTGTAAGAAATCGTGTGTTGAATATTTGTTATATGGTCACATGAGAGTGTATGATTAATGAAATATTAAGTGTCATTATACAATTCAGATAATTGATCGATATAGAATCCATAAAATACTTGTGAAAAGAAATATTTAACTATCTAACAATTAACCTATAGTTTAAATTAGTTATTTCACTACTGGTATATATACTCATGCTCTCAATACTCAAATGAATAAATTAGTTTTCTTAATCCAAGTGATGATGCTCACTATTGGCGATGCGAGATCAGGATACGTGGCGGATGACATGTTCCAAGACCCAGAAGAAAGGGCCCACAAAGGCCGACCAGGCCACCCTGGTACCCGATCTGCAAGCACAAGCTGGCCCTCCTCGGGGCCCCCTGCAAATTTGCCTCCTCGGCCCCTCAACTCGCCCCGAGCTGCCACAAGACCAAGTCTTCTCAGCCCTCTTGCTCGGTTCTGAGCTCCCCAGCCGAGGCCGTCTTCCTCGGTCCCTCCAACCGACCAACTCCACAATTCACAGGCGTAACCGCCGCTCCGCAAATCTCGCCACGCGCAGATTCTCCGCCAGCAACGTCCCACGTTCCACGCCATCACGATCCCCATTAATGAGCGATCCGCTCTTCACGCGGGAGTGACGTCGGGAGCATAACTGCCGGCGAGATTCTCACGCCTGCTGCTGCGTGTTGCCGCCGCTATATAAACCCCCATCACAGAGGGGTCAAGTAAGCCATTCTTGATTCCACTTAGCCGTTACTCTGCTCGGATCTAGTACTAACTTGATCGTCGGAGGGTCATCGGTGGTACCAAACCACCCTGGGACTTCTTTGCAGGTACTCGGTGCTAAACTCCTCAAATCACCAATCTCCTCAAAACCCATTGAGACCCCCACGCAACAGAAGATCACCGCCGAAATCCACTGGGAGATCAACGGAAGACAACATCTGACGAAGACCCGAAAAGGACTGCCATCAGTTGGCATCGTCTGTGGGAAAGCAAACTCCACAAAAACAAAGTTGGCCTTCCGATCTCCGTCCGCATGGCGAGCAACCATCCTGAAGATCCCGGTACCAGCCGCCGCCTTCCCCTCATCGGAGGCGTGGATGAGCCTCCTCCAGTGACCATCATCAACGCCCTCGCCAGCCGGATAGATCGGCTACAGTCCCTTATGGAGGCGCTCGTCCGCGTCCAAGCGGCCGGGCCCGGGCCCCAGATCGCCGCTCCACCGCCTCCAGAAGGCTCTGCCCATATCGGGACGGCTGACTACCAGCAAGCTACGACTCCTGGCCACAGATCTCCCGAGCCGATACTCCCCGAGGCCCGTTGGGCACCCCACGTCTCCACGCCAAGGTCTCGAGCCTCCTCACGACCCTTACCCCCCTGAGTAGATGTCAGTCACCTCGCCTGTCCACAGGCATGGTCGACACCACTTCCCTCGGCGGGGTCGCACAGAAGAGGTTCACCTCGGCGGCTCAAGAGCCACCTCGTCCAGGGATCTGAGGCACCTCATCGAGAGAAACCGAGGCCGCTCCCAGACGCAGGTCACCCGCAGCAGAGGCCAGGGATCCCAAGGCGCCGATTCCTCGGGATACCACGGGCGACTCAACGCCCGTGAGAATAAGATCGAGGGCATGCGCCGGGAGGCTCACCTCTCGAGTGACGGGGCTAAATACGCCTCCGACTCGCTCACAAAGCCGTTCACTGAGGAATTGCTCACCGTCCACGTCTCCTAGCGTAAGAAGCCCCCAAAGGTCTCTCTATTCGACGGGAAAACCGACCCGAAGGACCATTGGGACGCTTTCACCGCGGGGATGAGCTTCCAGGACCACTCCGACACCACCCAATGCAGGGCCTTCCCAGCCACCCTCATCCGCGCAGGTCGGGACTGGTTCCGAGGGCTCGAGCCCCGCCCAATCTCGACCTTCGACGAGCTGGCTACCCAGTTCCTCGGCCACTTCGTTGGAAACCGTCGACAGAAGCGCACGGTCGACTACCTCTTCACGGTTAAGAGTGGGGACAAAAAGATGTTCAAGGCCTACATCACCCGCCTCTACAACTCCCTTCTCGAGGTCCCCGAGCACCGGGACGAGACCGTCATCACGGCGCTCAGATCTGGTCTGAGGCACAAAGAGTGGTTGCGCTCCTTTACGTTGGCACAACCTAAGACCATGGCCGAGGTCAAGGCGTGGACCGAGAGCGAGGTTCAACTGGAATCCGAGGTGAACGAAAACCTCCCCCGAGCAGAACGGTCCGACCTGAAAAAGAGGGCTCGGGAGGAGAGGCTGCAGTGTCACGTCCCGAAAGTACGGAACATGACCGGCACTTAAACTACGAAACGTCTCGAGGCGTACGTAATCTAAGTAAACCGAAAACCCAGAAATCCAAACCAAGAAAAGAAGTAGAGTGAAGGAAAACCAATTTAAAACAAGTAGTTTCAATAGCATAAGCCGAATTATGCGGTTTTTTTTAAAACATCAAAATTTTACTGAAAATTTCGGCAGAGTCTCCTTTGTAAATACTGGCCCCCAAACGGGATACAACATGAATAGTATACGAAATCAAGAAAAAGGCATCCCCAAGCGGGAGCTAGCTCTTCGTCAATCGACGGTCACAACCACACAAGTAATATAATATACAACGCCAACGGCGAGGATCAAAACTCAAAAGGAAACTCAAAACCACCAGAAATATAACGAGCGACTCTAAGGTCGAAAGAATAAACAATACTGGTCTCTATCTCAATAAATACATGTTTGGTTGATGGAATTTACTAGATACAACTGAATAATATTATACAAGGTAATATGATGGGTACGATACAAGAAAAACCCACCTACTAGCAAGTCACCCGAATGAAACTGAGCCCGCAAAGCCGTAATGAAACCTGTACGGCAAAACCTGCAAGAAACTGGGGCACAACGGGGGTGAGTTGCCAACTCGTGAATAGAAGAACATCTACGCACAGAAATCGCATAAATAACGCAATCCTAGGTCAATGATCATAATATATCCTCAAATATAAGTATAACAGGCAGCCTATAACAATGGCTAGGGTAATATCTAACCCGAGTAATATTTCATGTGCCCGTGTCAGTGCCTCAGGTAGCAATATATCATATGAATGAGGTATGAATGCATGAAACATAATACATATAAATGAAGAAACTGTTTTCATAAATTAGTGAGATTTCCTTCGTATTTTTAAACTGAGGTATCATAAATGAAATCAGCATCAACAGTGTCTAGCATCGACACAAAACATAAATCTCACTGTCTCGAAATATCAATGTCTCAATCTCAATATCTAGGGCGCCGTCAGTCCAGACCGGCCCCTACCATCCATCTCAAGACCACGACGGTATCCTCCGGATATCCGACGCGTCGGGTAATATCACCGGTAGGTAGTGCTCCCCAGCCAGGCTCAACGTCAACACCACATTCCTCTTGCCCCGGGGTACCATACCGGGCCCACCATGTACCCGTGACGGTTCCTCCACTCCTCGACACGGATCTCCAAAACCACAGCAAACTCATGGTGGACGACACTTTACATCACTAGAAAACCGCAACATTTTATATTTTAAAAGATCATAAGTTGTAAATTTTGCGGCTTTCCCCGAAATCCAGAAATATCATAAATCTCAAGAAATCATCACAAGTGCATATGTCAATGATAATGAACTAGGCATGAACAACTGAATAACAGTATGCATGAAGTGGTAGGTAATAACTACAATGTCTAATATGGCATATAAGGGAAGTACACTAATATCATGTCAAAACTACTAGCTAACAATCTAAGTCAAGCAATTATATTCTCTAAAGTGTACGTGACATGGCAATTACCGATGAAGATGTGTGTGAGCCGGCAAGTAGGTGTACGTGGTACATACGCATCATCGGTAATGGTGCTGGTGTCCTAACAGCATGATATCAATAATGGAATATGCAGCAAAATAAATATGCGAGGCAGAGCGAACAGCAATAATGTGCGGGAGCTGAATACTAGACACAACGATAACTAATCTGCAATAATCTAATATAAGTCCTACAAATGGTGCCTTTTGAAATAACACGAATCATGGGGTTTTGAAAATAGGGGCTACGGTGTTTTTTATGAAAAGATACGTCGTTTTTGAAATATCCGTAGATTCCCTTAAGCTGTCTTTAAAAATGCCCACGATTCGTTAGTTTTTGAAATAGGTAAGAAGTCTAATCTAATCTAAGAGCTACACTAAACTATACGGCTGAACTACAAGCTGAACTACAGGTAAGGAAACCGCCTATCATCTGAGTCGATACATATACATACCTGTATATGTATAGTCGGTGATCTCGCCTCAATAATATCATATCCGATACCATATCTATAATCAGGCATCCCAAGTCAAGAGTGCGGATCAATCATCAATATAGCTCGTACGTAAATCCGTCGTACGGCATCCCAATCTGGGTACGGGTCAATATCACATTCATCATACTATTCACCTGGTATCCTCTTTATCAAATATCATGATCGGGGTACTGATCTACATCTAGTACAATACTGATACCGTCTAAGTATGCATGCACGTGTGTAAAAACTACGTCAAGGACCCGCTACAACGTCATGTCGTATCTCAAATACGAACCCTGCTATATCACCGATCTCACGGCCTCAAATCAAATCTCATCGACTCATCATAAATCCCAAGTACTATCCTCAAATCCGTATGTGAACACACAGTCCCATACCTATGTGAACACATAACTATATAGAATCCCATGAGCACATATCAATAGGAATGTATGCAAGTATGTATGTGTGTATGTGTGTGCAACACTACCCTAGGGTTCGCAACGCTAAAATAATCTAACACACCAATATCCATCCTAAGTATCGTTAATAATCCCAAATGACATATAATAATTATTGGTGTGTATACGCATCCGTATACACCACCACGGACTGCGGGGGTGCTATACGCCATCCACCCGACTTCTCCCCGTAGATATAAATCTACTCACCTGGTCCTCGCTAGCCGGTGCCTACGTTGCCACGCGCTTGTTTGTCGTCTCGAAGTCCACATGGGGGTACCTACATATCATAACGCACCATATCTCATTAAAATCCGACTCATGACCAAAACGACGCACGAATCCCACATAGGTCAAAACCTATGGTTGCTTTCACAAATCAACCCAAAAACCCTCGACGTCGGCGTACAAACGCCAAACCATCGAGAAAACCCAAATACACTCATTTGCACATTCACGAACACTAATTTTAATATAAACTAGGTTAAAACTCACAAAAACCCCATTTTCACTTAAAAAGTCATTTTTCCGAAAATCTAGCAAGCACAATTCGCCGTTTTTGTACAAAACATGATGTTTAAATGAATGTAGCGGCCAATATATTTATTAAATATCTTAAATAAGTCGTATAAACAATTTCCGGAATTTAATCTCATCAAATTCCAAAAATCCTAATATTCTAGTTTACAAAAATACCCTTTTTAACAATTTCAAAGCAAAAATGCACAAACTACAATCTAGCTTAGATTTGCATGATCCAAAGCATTAAACCACACTTAATAAAGTTAATGAAGCCAAGAAAAACCTAATCACATTTTTAATCTCAAGAATTTAATTATTTAAAAAACCTAGTTTACCAATTATATAATTATCACTTTTAAATTAACAAATATGCAAACTAGCAACTTAAATTGGATTTAGCATAACATTAATATGTCAATTATATCACATAAACTAAATCTCACAACACAAAATACCAATTTAAAATCAAACCCCTCTCTTGAATTTTAAATCATGCACCTAAAACTAATTAAAAACCTAGTAAGCAATTAGCAAATTAACACAATTTTTCAAGTAACAACTTGTAATTAACAACTAGATTAGTTTTCTACAAAACTAATTATGTTAAACCACTTCACTAAACCATGCACAATCAAACACAACTCATTTTCACAACAAAGCCTAACTTGAAATCCAAAACTTGCAATTAAACTCACATATCCAAGTTAACACTTAATTTAAATTAGCTTTAAGAAACAAGTAACAATTTAAGCAAAAAGTTTTAGAATTATACCCAAAAATATATGAAGGTCCACAAGCATCCATGGCCTCCCAAAATGCTCTCTTTTCACAAGGATCCATGCTATACGGGCTAAGCTAAAATGGGTAGGAGTCGGATTTGGGTTTTGGGATCTTTTTGATGGATTTAGAAGCAATTTTTCATGAAGTTTGAAGAGAAAAGAGAAGGGAAATTGGGGGGGGCTGTTGCTGCAGTAGGGGAGGGAAATTTCGGCTGGAATTGTGAGTGGGAGAGGAGAGAGAGGGAGGTAGAGAAAGTGGGGCAAAGTCAAGGTCAAAGCAAGTCAAAAGTCTAACTACTTATCCATTTTCTATTCTTTTCTTTCATTTCCTTTCATTTGAAAATCAAGTGGGGAAAAATTAGGGTGGCTGCTGAATTCAGCCATGGGGAGGAGTAAGTGGGGGTGTGTGGGTGTGGGTACGGATGTGGGGTGATGAAAAATGATAAATACAATACCCCAAACATCTATTTACGCTAAAAAAAAGCCTTTTTTTCTTCAATAATTTCTAAACCGTTTTGGCAAACGATTTCGTTCCAAAAACCACATGATAAATTTTTATTTAATGTTTTATGATGCACAAAATTTGTTTCAACTCATTCCAATTTGTAATTTTTCCTAATTAAATGTATTAGTGACGGCTTAAAATAATAATAAAATAATATTTTTTTTCAGAAAATTTGAAATTTCACCAGCGGCTCAATAAACACCAAATAATAGCAATTACATAGCTAGAATATGTATATTTAATTTTAGAATAAGATATTTGTATTTTGACTTTTTACAGAAAACCCCCTCATTTTACCGATATTTCCGAAATTTCACCGAAACGATTTTCAAAACGCTACAATCTTCCCCCCTTAAAGAAATTCGGTCCCCGAATTTAAATTCAAACTCCCCCAAATACTAAAACATCTAAGAAAAACCATCAAGTCGTCGGGGCTCCGAAATTGTAAATACATAAAACAAATCGTAGCGCAGCGCATGCGCTTGAAAAATGAGTATATAACTCAAATCAGAACTCCGTCAAGCATCTCGCAATCATCGGAGTCATGGGGAAGATATCAATGCCAAATCCAAATCAAAACCAATATGACATAACTCGAAACTATACATGTAAATATCGAATCTATATCTGTAAGTATCTGAAGGAAATGCATGCCAAATCTCTTTAAGTCGCTGTGCAACGCGTATAACACTGCACAGTGGCGGACGTCTATCATAAGAAAATAACTATATACATATATACCTTTGTTTGAAATGTACGTTCCGCCGTTTTGGAAACAATTTAGAAGGGTCTCCTTGTTTTAAACATTTCGTGTCATATCAGACACGTAGGTAAATACTGAGGCTATAGCTCGCTTTTTGGAAATCCTTTCAATAACTATCAATGCATGCAAAATATATTCAGGTACTGTCCTCTGACTAGTCCTGCTCAGTACGAAAACACATAGCAATATCATAAAAACGTACTGCTCTATACGAAATCAATCCCAAAATATGCACATGAATGCTACGTGCGTCTGGTGCGCACGGAAATCAAAATCCATGAATGTGCCATACATGCGCACAGAAACAATATCTAAGTGCATCGGGTGTGCACGAAACATCTGTCGTAGGCAACATGTGTGCCTGACAGCAAAATCAAGTGCATCTGACATGCACGAAAAAAATCTCGATTTAGTGCCTCGGGTGTGCACCAAAATCACCCTTCAAAACATGCGCCCAACATGCGCGAAAATCCAAATCAGGTGCATCCATCGTGCACGAAATCATGAAATCCAATATCAAGCGCCGAACGTGCGCAAAATCAATCAGGTGCACAAGGTGCACAAAACAAATATTGAGTATCACAATCGAAATCGAAGTCCAGTGCATCTAAGTACACAAAAGGCGTATCACTGCACTGCAAGCATATATAAACTATACCGAGTGTAGGAACGAAATCGTGTGCATGCATACGCACAAAACCAACTCAACTGTTTAAAACCGTAAAATCACAAACATGTGAAACTAAAGCACGAAAACGATATCAAGTGCAACACTGTGCAAAGATCGTAAATCCTCAATCATCAAAATCAAATCATACGAATAAATCACCCAAAACATCGTAATCAATAATGGCGGAATAGTACTGCTCAAGCGCATCCTCTAAGAATCTCGGCCAACTGTCACGGTCACTAGTGGGACGTCTCGTCGATGATCATGAACTCTGTCCTGCTGGTGTGCGTAACCATGACCACTCCTGGGTCAAGGTCTTCACTGTGAATTACCAATCTCTCGGTCCATCGGCTCATCGGCCCTTCAGGTGTGCTAACGGGGATGATCCAGTTCTTGCACATCTCTTGTCATCTCCCGGTCAATCATCACGACCACTCGTAAGACAGCATATCACTGGCGTCGGCCTCTGGCTCTCTGAATGTACATGACACATCTGATCCTGGGTGCAAGTATCATTGCAGCAGTGTCCTGGAAGGAATCCTGCTCACGGTCTACTCCATGCCTCATCTCTGCCAACTGTCCGGAAGTCATCGTCCTTTCCTATATCTGCATCTTGCTCTGGAACGACTGCATACTCATCGCGACTCCTTCTGGAAGGTGAGTCCAAGTACCATGCCTCGGCATGCGCATCGCATCTCTGATGTCGGCGGAGTGGAACGTCATCTCATCTAGATCTGGTGCGAACCTCTTACTCCACTTTTCTCTAATGTCGTCTGCTTTGGACTCGTCTCGTCGCGGCTGCATGGACTGAGCTCCAACGACTATCCTCGTATCTGGAGTCTCCCAAGAATGCATCTCACCACCAAGCATCCGATTGAAGTCGAACCATTCGATCGATTCGTCAAAACCTCATAATCCCCCAAGAGCTCAATATCTTGGGCACAGTTTAATAGTATCGAATACATACCACAGCATCGGTGGTCCAGCCGTAGAAGGGCAAACCCAAGCCTCACTAATGGCGCCATAGAACTGCCGCAAACCCGAAGGTTCAAAGGCTTTCACACGGTCATTAAGTCGAGTTAGGGTTTCATTCTTCTAGAGGGACCATAGAATTGCCTGCATGTCTTTCCGACTACTTTAAACTTGGAATAATAGGTTTCCGACATTCGATCGTCTCTGTCGACCCTCACGTCTCTGCGTGAAGTCGTTTCTAGCTGGAATCAATCTATCTGATGACCTCTCATCGGGTAGGCGAACGAACCACATGTCCTAGTCATTCATCCTCGGGTGACTAGCGACCTTCTATCATCTCTTAGTACAATCTGTACTGCAATAGCTCCAATATATGGGGCGATATCTCGTCGCTCGCAGCAACAACTGGCTCACTCGTCTGCATGCTGAACGGTGCCTCAATCATCAGGAGTAAGCAACACACCAACGGTCATCAAAATCTGGCTGGCCTCTGCCAGTGGCCCAATCCTCTGATACTGATCGGCACGTCCGAGAAATCTCATAAAGGCGATCTGCCAAACGCTCGTGGTGCGAAAACACAATCAAAAGACACCTCTCTACAATCGGGTGTCGCCGGAATTTCGCCCTGGTCAGTCCTCGTCCGTGACGAGCTCGTGCTGACCGCAACTCTAGCCGTAGCTCTCCCTGCCCGTAACCGTAGTAGCAAAACCAAACTGGTACCGACGAGGCTAGATCAGGAAGGAATATAATACTGAACAAGGAAATGTACATCCTAAGACTTCTTAAGTGGAGTGGCGTGTCATAAATATGCCGCGGAACATATCAACGGTACGTCACTCTACTTTAGTCACCTATTCCATCAACCAAGGGTCATCCTACGCTCCGAAGGTTAAAACCTAACGCTCTGATACCAACTTTGTCACGTCCCGAAAGTACGGAACATGACCGGCACTTAAACTACGAAACGTCTCGAGGCGTACGTAATCTAAGTAAACCGAAAACCCAGAAATCCAAACCAAGAAAAGAAGTAGAGTGAAGGAAAACCAATTTAAAACAAGTAGTTTCAATAGCATAAGCCGAATTATGCGGTTTTTTTTAAAACATCAAAATTTTACTGAAAATTTCGGCAGAGTCTCCTTTGTAAATACTGGCCCCCAAACGGGATACAACATGAATAGTATACGAAATCAAGAAAAAGGCATCCCCAAGCGGGAGCTAGCTCTTCGTCAATCGACGGTCACAACCACACAAGTAATATAATATACAACGCCAACGGCGAGGATCAAAACTCAAAAGGAAACTCAAAACCACCAGAAATATAACGAGCGACTCTAAGGTCGAAAGAATAAACAATACTGGTCTCTATCTCAATAAATACATGTTTGGTTGATGGAATTTACTAGATACAACTGAATAATATTATACAAGGTAATATGATGGGTACGATACAAGAAAAACCCACCTACTAGCAAGTCACCCGAATGAAACTGAGCCCGCAAAGCCGTAATGAAACCTGTACGGCAAAACCTGCAAGAAACTGGGGCACAACGGGGGTGAGTTGCCAACTCGTGAATAGAAGAACATCTACGCACAGAAATCGCATAAATAACGCAATCCTAGGTCAATGATCATAATATATCCTCAAATATAAGTATAACAGGCAGCCTATAACAATGGCTAGGGTAATATCTAACCCGAGTAATATTTCATGTGCCCGTGTCAGTGCCTCAGGTAGCAATATATCATATGAATGAGGTATGAATGCATGAAACATAATACATGTAAATGAAGAAACTGTTTTCATAAATTAGTGAGATTTCCTTCGTATTTTTAAACTGAGGTATCATAAATGAAATCAGCATCAACAGTGTCTAGCATCGACACAAAACATAAATCTCACTGTCTCGAAATATCAATGTCTCAATCTCAATATCTAGGGCGCCGTCAGTCCAGACCGGCCCCTACCATCCATCTCAAGACCACGACGGTATCCTCCGGATATCCGACGCGTCGGGTAATATCACCGGTAGGTAGTGCTCCCCAGCCAGGCTCAACGTCAACACCACATTCCTCTTGCCCCGGGGTACCATACCGGGCCCACCATGTACCCGTGACGGTTCCTCCACTCCTCGACACGGATCTCCAAAACCACAGCAAACTCATGGTGGACGACACTTTACATCACTAGAAAACCGCAACATTTTATATTTTAAAAGATCATAAGTTGTAAATTTTGCGGCTTTCCCCGAAATCCAGAAATATCATAAATCTCAAGAAATCATCACAAGTGCATATGTCAATGATAATGAACTAGGCATGAACAACTGAATAACAGTATGCATGAAGTGGTAGGTAATAACTACAATGTCTAATATGGCATATAAGGGAAGTACACTAATATCATGTCAAAACTACTAGCTAACAATCTAAGTCAAGCAATTATATTCTCTAAAGTGTACGTGACATGGCAATTACCGATGAAGATGTGTGTGAGCCGGCAAGTAGGTGTACGTGGTACATACGCATCATCGGTAATGGTGCTGGTGTCCTAACAGCATGATATCAATAATGGAATATGCAGCAAAATAAATATGCGAGGCAGAGCGAACAGCAATAATGTGCGGGAGCTGAATACTAGACACAACGATAACTAATCTGCAATAATCTAATATAAGTCCTACAAATGGTGCCTTTTGAAATAACACGAATCATGGGGTTTTGAAAATAGGGGCTACGGTGTTTTTTATGAAAAGATACGTCGTTTTTGAAATATCCGTAGATTCCCTTAAGCTGTCTTTAAAAATGCCCACGATTCGTTAGCTTTTGAAATAGGTAAGAAGTCTAATCTAATCTAACAGCTACACTAAACTATACGGCTGAACTACAAGCTGAACTACAGGTAAGGAAACCGCCTATCATCTGAGTCGATACATATACATACCTGTATATGTATAGTCGGTGATCTCGCCTCAATAATATCATATCTGATACCATATCTATAATCAGGCATCCCAAGTCAAGAGTGCGGATCAATCATCAATATAGCTCGTACGTAAATCCGTCGTACGGCATCCCAATCTGGGTACGGGTCAATATCACATTCATCATACTATTCACCTGGTATCCTCTTTATCAAATATCATGATCGGGGTACTGATCTACATCTAGTACAATACTGATACCGTCTAAGTATGCATGCACGTGTGTAAAAACTACGTCAAGGACCCGCTACAACGTCATGTCGTATCTCAAATACGAACCCTGCTATATCACCGATCTCACGGCCTCAAATCAAATCTCATCGACTCATCATAAATCCCAAGTACTATCCTCAAATCCGTATGTGAACACACAGTCCCATACCTATGTGAACACATAACTATATAGAATCCCATGAGCACATATCAATAGGAATGTATGCAAGTATGTATGTGTGTATGTGTGTGCAACACTACCCTAGGGTTCGCAACGCTAAAATAATCTAACACACCAATATCCATCCTAAGTATCGTTAATAATCCCAAATGACATATAATAATTATTAGTGTGTATACGCATCCGTATACACCACCACGGACTGCGGGGGTGCTATACGCCATCCACCCGACTTCTCCCCGTAGATATAAATCTACTCACCTGGTCCTCGCTAGCCGGTGCCTACGTTGCCACGCGCTTGTTTGTCATCTCGAAGTCCACATGGGGGTACCTACATATCATAACGCACCATATCTCATTAAAATCCGACTCATGACCAAAACGACGCACGAATCCCACATAGGTCAAAACCTATGGTTGCTTTCACAAATCAACCCAAAAACCCTCGACGTCGGCGTACAAACGCCAAACCATCGAGAAAACCCAAATACACTCATTTGCACATTCACGAACACTAATTTTAATATAAACTAGGTTAAAACTCACAAAAACCCCATTTTCACTTAAAAAGTCATTTTTCCGAAAATCTAGCAAGCACAATTCGCCGTTTTTGTACAAAACATGATGTTTAAATGAATGTAGCGGCCAATATATTTATTAAATATCTTAAATAAGTCGTATAAACAATTTCCGGAATTTAATCTCATCAAATTCCAAAAATCCTAATATTCTAGTTTACAAAAATACCCTTTTTAACAATTTCAAAGCAAAAATGCACAAACTACAATCTAGCTTAGATTTGCATGATCCAAAGCATTAAACCACACTTAATAAAGTTAATGAAGCCAAGAAAAACCTAATCACATTTTTAATCTCAAGAATTTAATTATTTAAAAAACCTAGTTTACCAATTATATAATTATCACTTTTAAATTAACAAATATGCAAACTAGCAACTTAAATTGGATTTAGCATAACATTAATATGTCAATTATATCACATAAACTAAATCTCACAACACAAAATACCAATTTAAAATCAAACCCCTCTCTTGAATTTTAAATCATGCACCTAAAACTAATTAAAAACCTAGTAAGCAATTAGCAAATTAACACAATTTTTCAAGTAACAACTTGTAATTAACAACTAGATTAGTTTTCTACAAAACTAATTATGTTAAACCACTTCACTAAACCATGCACAATCAAACACAACTCATTTCCACAACAAAGCCTAACTTGAAATCCAAAACTTGCAATTAAACTCACATATCCAAGTTAACACTTAATTTAAATTAGCTTTAAGAAACAAGTAACAATTTAAGCAAAAAGTTTTAGAATTATACCCAAAAATATATGAAGGTCCACAAGCATCCATGGCCTCCCAAAATGCTCTCTTTTCACAAGGATCCATGCTATACGGGCTAAGCTAAAATGGGTAGGAGTCGGATTTGGGTTTTGGGATTTTTTTGATGGATTTAGAAGCAATTTTTCATGAAGTTTGAAGAGAAAAGAGAAGGGAAATTGGGGGGGAGGGCTGTTGCTGCAGTAGGGGAGGGAAATTTCTGCTGGAATTGTGAGTGGGAGAGGAGAGAGAGGGAGGTAGAGAAAGTGGGGCAAAGTCAAGGTCAAAGCAAGTCAAAAATCTAACTACTTATCCATTTTCTATTCTTTTCTTTCATTTCCTTTCATTTGAAAATCAAGTGGGGAAAAATTAGGGTGGCTGCTGAATTCAGCCATGGGGAGGAGTAAGTGGGGGTGTGTGGGTGTGGGTACGGGTGTGGGGTGATGAAAAATGATAAATACAATACCCCAAACATCCATTTACGCTAAAAAAAAGCCTTTTTTTCTTCAATAATTTCTAAACCGTTTTGGCAAATGATTTCATTCCAAAAACCACATGATAAATTTTTATTTAATGTTTTATGATGCACAAAATTTGTTTCAACTCATTCCAATTTGTAATTTTTCCTAATTAAATGTATTAGTGACGGCTTAAAATAATAATAAAATAATATTTTTTTTCAGAAAATTTGAAATTTCACCAGCGGCTCAATAAACACCAAATAATAGCAATTACATAGCTAGAATATGTATATTTAATTTTATAATAAGATATTTGTATTTTGACTTTTTACAGAAAACCCCCTCATTTTACCGATATTTCCGAAATTTCACCGAAACGATTTTCAAAACGCTACATGCAGCGTCAGCAGCCCTATCACCCGAAGTTCCAGGAGTATACCCCACTCAACGTCTCCCTCGCAGTATTGCTAGAGGAGGCCCAGAACGAGGGGTTCTTCAAGTTCCCTCCAATCCCGCGTCAGGCCGCGAAGCGAACCCGGGGCCCTTACTGCGCTTTCCACCGGATGCTGGGCCATGCCACGGAGGACTGTAAGCAACTCCGGGACTACATCGAGGAGCTCATCCGATCGGGGCACCTCGCCGCCTACTTGAGAGACAAACGGCAGGCCGACCGCGAGCAGGAGCAGCGTCCCCCTCCCGCCGAGCTGACCATTGACCAGATCATGCTCATTTCGGCAGATAACCTGTCCAACACTCAGGGAGCCCCGTACCCGGTGCCGAGCACGGAGACCAACAAGCCCCCGGGGAGCTTGGGCCATGCTAATAAGATCATCTATTAGCATGTACTTTTCCTTTGGGACAATGTAAACTCTTCCTAGGGTCTGTTGTTAATTTAATAAAGATCAATGAAACATTGCGGAAAAGAGAGAATGATCTCATTTATTCAAAAAAGGTATTATAGGCTCCTCAGCCATACATACAAAAAGAAAAAGAAAATTACAACGGCGGGGGAAGGGGGTGCAGAGAGCACTGCACGTGATACTCGGTAAAGATCTCCGCCAGCCGAGGCCTCGCAAGATCCAACCTCTGCCCTCGGTTCCACCCGCGCGCGTTGGCCCCGACCCTCAGCTGGTAGCACTCGCGGACGAGCGCCTCTGAGCGAGCCAGCCGGTTCGCGAAGATCAGGCCGAAGCACCTCAGAGACCGCAGCTTACCCACGGCCTCGTCATAGAGCTGCTCGGACAGGGGTTGTAAAGCCCCGGCGACGCCCTCAAGATGGAGTACATCAGCGGCTGCAGGAGGGAGGAGCGTCGGGGGAGCAGCCGGCCGAAGTGGTCCTCGATGCTCCCGTAGACCAACTGCACCGTGTCCTCGGTACAGTTCTGGTCATAGAGGTATACATCTTCGAAATGGATGATATCGGGGATAGTAAAGGGGAAGTCCTGTATTCTCAACGATCTGTTTACGAAGAAAAGAAGGACCGGTGCTCCTTCAGCCTTATATAGACCACTGCGCCCCAACAGAACTCAACAGTCACCCGCCTTCGCCTAAAAAATTCGCCGCCACGCGACGATCAACGAGCCTTCCCTCGCGGAATTGAAACGACGTAACCCTGACGCTTCGCCTCCCCCCACATTCAATGCGCATGCTGCGCGCGCGTTCGCCGCGATCGTTCCTGTTCCCCATACCTACGACTGGATGGTCGGGCGAAATCTCATGAAGAATCAGCCGAGCAGATACCCTGCTCGGCTATCCATGGCAGGTAGCTTCCCTACCAAAACGCCAAGGACCAGAAAGTCCTCCCAGAGGCAGTCGAGCCCGACCCTCGCTCGGCTATCCCTGGTGGGTAGCTCCCCTACAGCATCGCCAGGGATCAGAAAGCCCTCCCAGAGGCAGTCGAGCCCGAGGATCTCTCGCTCGGCTATCTTTCAGGACAAAAGCCCTCGCCAAGAGGCACCGGGCAGTAACCTGCACAGCCAAGGGTCCTTGGTAGGCTTCTTATAGCCCCTCCCACGCCAAGGACCAAAGTCCTCCTAGAGGCAGTCGAGTCCTTGCTCGGCTTTCCCCGGCTGGTAGCTTCCTACCACAACCGACAGGGATCAAAGTCCTCGTCAAGAGGCACTGGGCGGTAACCCTGCTCGGTCCCCGTCCTGAAGGATCAAAACCCTCGCAAGAGGCAACCGAGCGGTTGCCCTGCTCGGTCAACTCCGGCTGGTGGCTCCCTACCTACGATGCCAGGGATCAAAGCCCTCACAAGAGGCAACCGAGCGGCTACCCCGCTCATTCATCCCAGACTGGTAGTTGCCTACCCACGACGCCAGAGATCAAAGCCCTCACCAAGAAGCAACCGCGCAGCTTCACTGCCCGGTCATCCTTAGTGGGCTTCTTACAGCCCTTCCAACGCTAAGGATCAAAGCCCTTGCAAGAGGCAACCGAGCAGCTACCCTGCTCGGTCTTCTCTGGCGGGTAGCCTCCCTGTTGGAGATAGTGCCCTCAGAGTCAATTATTAGGTCACAGGTACGTGATTGCAATGATTGATGGAGGACCTATCCCGGTAGGACAGTCTTACTCGAGATGATAGTATGCTATCTGGTTTACCTTTATCATCGTGTACTGCTTCAGGTGACCTGACAAGTCGCTATTACACGTTGGTAGAACCCCTAGGATTCTTGCTTGACCACCAGCAGTATGAGGGCGATCATATAAGTGGGAGCTGGGGGTCTATAAGCATATCCTTAAATGGTCCCTAGTCGTGTGAGTTTCGAGACAGGGCATCGATACTCCAGAGTAGACTAGTGTATACAGTCGAGACCCCGACGAGGGGCGGTGGCCGGTCTCACAAGCCACTGGTGTCAGTTGGTTCACCTAAGATGTATACAGGTGCTCATTGGGTTATGAGTACACCGGACAGGACTCGCCGGGAACATGCCAGTTGGTCATATACCAGACGTCAGATGGCAGTTCCCTGGTGACATGTGTACAGGTTAGTTCATCGACCTGGGGATCGTCATTTGTCTTGTGTGAGTTCCCACTGTACTTTGATTACTACCCTACCACGGCTCAAAGGAGTCGTGCAAACAGGTTTTAGTTGGGTGCAGTCCCGAGCCACATGGAGGCAGTGAGCGCATCTTCAGGGGTTCGTCTCTCCCGGTATTGGGGGTGAGGTCGCGCTGTGTCTAGGAGAGCCATTACACGAAGCCCTCGGCCGAGGCAAGGAGATTTACTGGTAGGTATTCCAGTAGTATCTCAGGGTGTTCTGGGCTACACTCCGACACGACTTGTACCGCTTTTGGGGGTCTGACTTTTACCAACCCCCTAGGCCCGCCATGCGATGCTCATAGACGAACGGACCGGACTGTACGGATATTGTCACTGACAGGCTCAGTAGGGTTGTCAGGCTGAGTTCGCTCACAGACGTCCCTTTTAGTCAGTACCTGGTAGCCCGTTACGTATTGGCTTATACCTCTGACATGCTAGTGGTTAAATCCACAACCAAGGTGTTGACGAGTCTTTAGAGTCCCCCACATTCAGTTACTCAGCTTTCGGGCGAAAGGTTGTAGAGGCCGAATGGAGATATGGCAAGGTCCGATCAGATACGTGCAGTATTGCACGGATCAGGATCGGACAGTTTGTACTACAGGCCGTATGGATATATGGCAGGGTTCGATCAGATACGTGCGGTATTGCACGGATCAGGATCGAACGGATCATACTAGCCGGCTTTGGTATAAGCCGGATCCTAGTATAGTACAGTGGAGATTTTGTCTCATTGCATTTGTATTTCGGTCGGAATACAAATGCAGGTGTGTATGCACAGTATCGGGGTTTTCCTGTAATTTATTACGGGACCAGTTTTCTGGAGTTGCCAGTTTGCTTTTCGTTTCGGCCAATTTCCTTTGTATCGTTCATTGGCCGAAGTTTGGTGGAGGAGGGCTTATTTGCATTGTTGCAAATAAGCATTTGTGGAAGGGGGTCTTTGCATATTCTTGTGTCATGATAGCTTTTCATTGACCTTGACTTCTTGACTTCTTCTTGTCATGATGGCATGACTTTTGTGGACATGATTGTTGATGATGGGAGATGATATGGTTGTTGAGTGAGGACTTTTCTTTGTGATCATTATTTTCCATATGATAACCATTCCTCTCTCTCTCTCTTGTATTATTCTTTTTGGTCACTCTCTCATTCACCCCTCCACCATGTCATAGCCGGCCACTTCTTGAAGTGGGCTGTCCAAATTTTTGGATGGGGATTTGTTGTTCTTTTCATGCTCCAAAAATCCCCAAGTCCCTCCATATAGTTCTTGTATCATCCCTCCATCAAAATGGCACCTCCTACAACCCCAAATGAGACATATAGATCCACACTATATTCTACAGCAAACCTTGGGCACGTCGACTAGCCAGCTTCGTGCCCAAGTTGCCTCGGCATTGAGGTGGGAGCCCGTAAAAGAAGTAGGCGATGTGGTGCACTTCCGGCGACGATGTGGAGACCGGAGCTTCCGTAAGAGATCGGGACGACGACGAGAAGACCGGAGGACTCGGATCAGTCGGTATATCTCTCTTCCCCATCTCGTAGTTAGCTAGGACTAATTAATGGTTCGATCCGGGTATTAGTGCGCGGCGGTTTGCCAGTTCAAGAAAATTTAAAGTTTATCACCGCTTCCGCATTTGGCCGTCGGATTGACGGCCGGGGCGCCGCCGTGCACTTACAGTGGTATCAGAGCCTCGCCATTAACATAGTCTAGCTTTGTTTAATGTGTTTTGCATTTCCGATCGACCAAAATTCCAAAATCTACATTTTTGTTCACATCAGTTTTCTGTTGAAATTTTTTGGTGTCGAAAATTTTTTCAGGTTACAGAAAAGTGATGTACTGGAAAATCTAAGAGTTCTGTGAAAATTCGATGACGTAACTCCACTGTAGGAGCACGGAACCGCGGCCAAACACCCCCTTGGGCCACGGTTCCGCCGCACTACTTTGGGTTTGCTGCACCAATTTTTTACAGAGGCTTTCTGGGGTGAAAAGTGAGGTTTTGGAATATTAAAATTGGGCCCAGAATTTCTGTGAGTGCTACAGTATTGCTTGGGGGCCCACTTGTTAATTTTTGATCGATCAGATATTTTAAACACATTATTTCACAGTATTTACATTATATCCGCGACCGTGAATGTCACTTGATCGGTAAATCCGGTCTAACTGCTATAGCCCGGTTAGACGGATTTGCGAACGTGACTTTCACGTTGATGTTCTGTTTTTGCTGTGATGTTGCGGATCGGTCGTGGGGGATAGCCTGGATGCAATGCTAGTACAGTTGTGGTTGTATTATGTACATTTGATATTGCGGGACGAGCGTCCGACATGTGGACTGCCGTCACTGCCTGTTTGTATTATTATTTTGGGGCACGGCCAGTTTGCGGTCGATGTACCTGTTGTATGTATATTTTACTTTCTGTACTAGGATTGCCCCGCGGAGGGGTGCACGGATAGCCGGGTTCTAGAGGGAAACAAGCCCGCATCTCATGGCATTGAGACGGAGGGGGCTTCACTCTAGGATTGACAGGCTATTCGCCGCACTCGTAGGGGGTACAGGTTGACCCAGGAGGGGTGCCCAAGTTACCGGATTCCGTGAAGTGCTGGGTGGTCCATTCACGGTGCTGAAGGGGGCTGCCTCGCTTCAGGTTTTGGCGGGTGACTTGCCGCGCCCGTAGGGGTCTAGGATTTCATTGCACAGGCTATCCACACGACCAGGGGAACGTCGGGTTTCAGCGGCTCTGTGAAACCCGGGGATCCCAGATATCTGTATTGTTTCTGTGATGCTGTACATTTCTGTGATGTTGCATTTTTATTCACGCCTTGAGCGAAATATAATATATTGGTATATATATTAGTAGATGTTGTATATGTTTTACATCCGCGCTAGTCCAGTCCCCGCTCTGTCGTTAGTTAGCTAACCTAACGGGTAATGACGGGACCTAGTGGCGAATGCGGATGGCATATACGTACATCAGTATATTTTCATTCTTTTTGGTGTGATCCATTGATGGGACTGCGTTGATTCGGATCAATGCAAGTTAAAAACAAACCTAATCTGATGTTGTTGGAACACTTTTCAAAAGTTATTGCAAGGACGTTCACTTTTGTTTTGCATCGTGGTATTCATTTGGAATATCCTGCTCCTCAGTCGACGAGGCAAGGGTCGAGATCCCTTCACCGGGAGTGACCCCTTGGACAAAAAGTTTGCGTCAGGGCAATGACTTCACTATAGCCGATTACTTTTGCTTTGCATCGCGGTATTCAGTTGGAATATCCTGCACCTCATTCTACGGGGAAAGAGCCGAGATCCCTTCACCGGGAGTGACCTCTTTATCGAAGGTTTTCGTCACTATATTTTCAAAAAGCTATCCGTTCCTTCAACGATATCAAGTTCTTTACGTTAAAGGTTTTCGCCAGAAACCATTCGTAGCCCTCCGTCGTTTCATATGGGTAGTCAATAGTATTCAAGCTGTGTTTGTTGGCCAAAGTCAAGGCACAGTGTTTGGTAGCTGTTGGTTATTCATATGCAGCATAGATAGATGCGTTGGTTTGGAACAGTCGTATAGCCTTGTTGGCCAAAGTCAAGGGCTTGTGCGGGTGGATTCGAATCAACCTGGAGAATGACGGGTAGAACTTGACATGTGACTTATGATTTGTTGGCCAAAGTCAAGGTCATAAGAGCATGGGGCAGAAATCACATCGGGAGTTTCAAAAGAACTGAAACTTGCCAGATATGCGCATACCTTCTGGAGTGTGATGACGTGAGCGGATTCCGTCACGTTATCATGCGGTGATAGTTGGATCCCGATTCCCACTGATGAGTTAGTTTACTCCTCGGGTGACCCCGACTAATTCTTCTTTCAGGTTTGGAGAAGAATTTGACGGTACAGTGGGAGGTTTCCAGATTAGATAAATTGGTAACCATTCTGATCTAGGTTAGAGTGCACGCTGAGTGTTTCTTTTCTCTCTCTCTTCGGCAGCGACCATTGACCCGACCCTAAGACTATGACTCAGTGACCAAGTTAACCGAACCTTCTTAAACACTGGCTTTTGGATTGTCAGAGTTGCGAACCTCATTGCCACTCCTACTTTTACCCTTTTCTCCAGGACACCCCGTATTACTACGAACGTCCACTTCCATTGGACAAAACTATCGTATGGTTAGATACGAACTCGAAAGAATTTATTCGAGGATGGTTTCCGGTTCTGGAGAAAACGGATAGAACTATTCAGTTGTCTTTTCCTTTTACCTTCTCTCAGGTTGCGAGTACTCCTTGGTTTAGGAGATAGTACACCTATTACGCAAATTGGATAGTCTTCTTCCAAACCTTAGGCTGGTGCCGACCGGTAGGGAATGAAGAAAACCAATTAGCCTAACGATGGTGTACAGAAGGTATTAAGTTAAGACAAATCAAGGGATTAGTAAGAGGGCAAAGTAAATTGCAACAGATATTCACGACCAAACCAAGTATTTCTTTGCCAATCCTAAATCACCTTTGTATTTCTCCAGGACACTCCGTATCACTACGAAGATCCACAGTATATTGGATACTCCATCGTATGGTTATATACGAACTCGAAAGGAACTTGTTCCAGTTCGGGGATGGATTCTGGTCCAGGAGAAATAGGAATAAGGTTTATTCGGTTGTCTTTTATCTTCACCTTCTCTCGCATTACGAGTGTTCCTAGGATTGGGACAGTACACCCATTATGCTTATTTGATAGTCTTCTTCCAAACCATAGGCTGGTGCCGAACGGTAGGGAAGGAAGAAAACCATTTGGCCTAAGGGGTGTGCAGAAGGTAAAGACTAAAGACATAAGAAGGGATTTGGAGAGGTGGCAAAGGATTATACGGTTACAGTCGTGAATCTGGAAGAGGCATTACTAGGATTACCGGGATACCCCATCGAAACATTTCATTGTTTCAGTCTCACTGTGTACTGTTAAAGGAAAACTGATTTCCCGATTAGATACTTACTCCAGGGTATGTATTTACCAGTTACGATTCTCACATCTGTATGGCTTTACAGATGATGAGTGGGAGTAAGTTATTGGGAATTGGGTGATCATCCTCATTATATCGGGATTCGTAGTAATCAGTGATATTTGAGGAAGTCACCTGGGTTGTTTGCCGGTCGGCAAACATTTGGTTTTGAATATCCGCTGTTATGCACCAATTTCAAATCGATATATCTGTACGTCTATTTTCATAGAGTGAGATATACCTTTTGATATTATGTCGATGACATTTACCTATATCAGTGGATGGTTAGGTAAGGAGCATTAAACAGCAGTGTAATTCTTCTTAACCATAAGTACAGTTTTCAACCTACGACACACAGTGAAAGAGTTGTTAGACTCGGCGGACTTATACAGAGTATTATATGTTGTCCAGTGTCCATTAGGACAGAGGGGTTGGTCCTCATACTATATTCTGTTTACTTTTAACTTCTCTAGTTCTTAGACATGTGTTTCGTAGAAACACAGGGTCTAAGTTTTGAGGAGTTATAGGTATTTGAATAGAGTAAAGAACCAGGTGTAGCAAGTATCGGGATTCTTCAAGGTGATCGAAGATGTAGATACTTGTGTATGGTATTCAGTTGATAGTAATGATAAAGAGAAATTGCTTCTCTTTCAGGTTACTCATAATTGGAAGCATTCCTAAGTTGAGTAACGCTGATCGGCCTCTCTCCATTTAGTTGACATGCACTGGAGATAGCTGCATGATTTGAATCTGGTTCAATTAAATCAGTGCCTCTGGTTCTATATTGGATATAGTACAGTTCATATCTTAACATTGTTAAGGTACGGGGAGTTGTCCGGCTTATGATTAAAACCAGACTCTGGATAACTCAAGGCACGTTTCTGTAATGGCTGTTTGTGGGTTGACCCAGGCTACGACGAGGGTTGACTTTCTACCATCTGGGAGAACAATAGTAATATTGTTCTAGACTCTCCACAGTTTTAATAAAAATGGATTTTTTTCAAAAACAGTAGTGGGAGTATGGTAGAAGTGGAAGTGATTCCAGAACCGCAAACGATTACTGAAGATTTGATAAGGAACCTAAAGATTCAATCTGATTTGACATTCCATTGGCCACTCCGCAGATAAGGTGGGTAACTTCAAGCACCCGAGAGGTACTCCGGTAGCCTCAAGGACGGTGACAGCGAAGTTCTTGTTTACCCACACTTGCCATTGTTGTTGTTCCAGGCTGCGAGACCCGACAGGAGGATGAGTATAGCGTCGTTCTAAACTAGCTTTAGAAGTGCACGTCTATATGACTCTGCCAGAGGGTTGTCGTAGTCAGTGGAAGCAGCGGAAGCATTGGTGGACATCAGGCTTATGTCTATTTATAGACTAAAGCAGATATAGCGGAGATAGATCATCTATTTCTGATGTGACAGTCATAGGTTTGACTTCATCAGAATAGGGGATGGATCTATTGAGAAGGTAGTAGGGTGTGATATCCGGGTTTTGGATGACATACACAAGGTAGGAAGTGACATTCCTATACTACGATCGGTTATACTTTGGTCGTCACACAGTGGTTTCTCCACAAGGGACTTGGACATTATATCAGACATACTGGTTACTAGATCTATGGTTTTAGATCTAGATTTGGGTGGTTTCCCAATCAGGGTACTTTGACAGCATTCTAAGAGTATTTAGAATGGACGACTCCTGGCACGGTAGTGTACTTGCAGGTGATGGAGTCACCCTCTCTAAAGGTGTCTTATAGACTAAAGTAGAGAGGGATATGCATGATTGGCAGATCACTTGCTTAGGCAATTGAGTCAATCATGAGATGTCAAGTACCACACCAGATGTTGTTCTTGCACTAGATGCAATAAGTTAACATTGATCCAATCCTGGAGAAACAGTCGGAAGGAGTTTTAGAACATAAGTGGATGTTCTAGGGATATGATGACGACAGCCTCATTTGGGAGACAGTTATCATTCCAGGCTTCCAAGGTGACATGGACGACAAGGAAGTTGTCAGAGTTATAGTTTTCCTTCTGACGAGGGGCAGTATTTTGGACAGGTGGTCCAAGGAAATACTGAGGGTGGCATGGCGCAGGATACTGATTAAGTTCAGTTGACGATACAGTCTAAGAAGTTTGGATTTGGAGTTCATTTAAGAGCTAGGTCCCATCAGACATCCAGACACATTCTAAGAAAGGTATTGCTCTTTTCGGGAGATGGCTTTCTCCGCGAACTTGAGATATAGAGAGACATAGAAAGAAACAACAAAGCGGATCCACTCACTGAGGCTGTTCCTCGAACGCAATAGTTTCGCAAACGAGCTTTGTGAGACTGACTAGTAGAGGAGTTGGGTGTTCGGTATCACACGGGCTGTGAGTATGCGACATCGCAATAATTAGCCTTGAGTGCAAGTGGGAGATTGTTGGAGATAGTGCCCTCAGAGTCAATTATTAGGTCACAGGTACGTGATTGCAATGATTGATGGAGGACCTATCCCGGTAGGACAGTCTTACTCGAGATGATAGTATGCTATCTGGTTTACCTTTATCATCGTGTACTGCTTCAGGTGACCTGACAAGTCGCTATTACACGTTGGTAGAGCCCCTAGGATTCTTGCTTGACCACCAGCAGTATGAGGGCGATCATATAAGTGGGAGCTGGGGGTCTATAAGCATATCCTTAAATGGTCCCTAGTCGTGTGAGTTTCGAGACAGGGCATCGATACTCCAGAGTAGACTAGTGTATACAGTCGAGACCCCGACGAGGGGCGGTGGCCGGTCTCACAAGCCACTGGTGTCAGTTGGTTCACCTAAGATGTATACAGGTGCTCATTGGGTTATGAGTACACCGGACAGGACTCGCCGGGAACATGCCAGTTGGTCATATACCAGACGTCAGATGGCAGTTCCCTGGTGACATGTGTACAGGTTAGTTCATCGACCTGGGGATCGTCATTTGTCTTGTGTGAGTTCCCACTGTACTTTGATTACTACCCTACCACGGCTCAAAGGAGTCGTGCAAACAGGTTTTAGTTGGGTGCAGTCCCGAGCCACATGGAGGCAGTGAGCGCATCTTCAGGGGTTCGTCTCTCCCGGTATTGGGGGTGAGGTCGCGCTGTGTCTAGGAGAGCCATTACACGAAGCCCTCGGCCGAGGCAAGGAGATTTACTGGTAGGTATTCCAGTAGTATCTCAGGGTGTTCTGGGCTACACTCCGACACGACTTGTACCGCTTTTGGGGGTCTGACTTTTACCAACCCCCTAGGCCCGCCATGCGATGCTCATAGACGAACGGACCGGACTGTACGGATATTATCACTGACAGGCTCAGTAGGGTTGTCAGGCTGAGTTCGCTCACAGACGTCCCTTTTAGTCAGTACCTGGTAGCCCGTTACGTATTGGCTTATACCTCTGACGTGCTAGTGGTTAAATCCACAACCAAGGTGTTGACGAGTCTTTAGAGTCCCCCACATTCAGTTACTCAGCTTTCGGGCGAAAGGTTGTAGAGGCCGTATGGAGATATGATAAGGTCCGATCAGATACGTGCGGTATTGCACGGATCAGGATCGGACAGTTTGTACTACAGGCCGTATGGATATATGGCAGGGTTCGATCAGATACGGGCGGTATTGCACGGATCAGGATCGAACGGATCATACTAGCCGGCTTTGGTATAAGCCGGATCCTAGTATAGTACAGTGGAGATTTTGTCTCATTGCATTTGTATTTCGGTCGGAATACAAATGTAGGTGTGTATGCACAGTATCGGGGTTTTCCTGTAATTTATTACGGGACCAGTTTTCTGGAGTTGCCAGTTTGCTTTTCGTTTCGGCCAATTTCCTTTGTATCGTTCATTGGCCGAAGTTTGGTGGAGGAGGGCTTATTTGCATTGTTGCAAATAAGCATTTGTGGAAGGGGGTCTTTGCATATTCTTGTGTCATGATAGCTTTTCATTGACCTTGACTTCTTGACTTCTTCTTGTCATGATGGCATGACTTTTGTGGACATGATTGTTGATGATGGGAGATGATATGGTTGTTGAGTGAGGACTTTTCTTTGTGATCATTATTTTCCATATGATAACCATTCCTCTCTCTCTCTCTTGTATTATTCCTTTTGGTCACTCTCTCATTCACCCCTCCACCATGTCATGGCCGGCCACTTCTTGAAGTGGGCTGTCCAAATTTTTGGATGGGGATTTGTTGTTCTTTTCATGCTCCAAAAATCCCCAAGTCCCTCCATATAGTTCTTGTATCATCCCTCCATCAAAATGGCACCTCCTACAACCCCAAATGAGACATATAGATCCACACTATATTCTACAGCAAACCTTGGGCACGTCGACTAGCCAGCTTCGTGCCCGAGTTGCCTCGGCATTGAGGTGGGAGCCCGTAAAAGAAGTAGGCGATGTGGTGCACTTCCGGCGACGATGTGGAGACCGGAGCTTCCACAAGAGATCGGGACGACGACGAGAAGACCGGAGGACTCGGATCAGTCGGTATATCTCTCTTCCCCATCTCGTAGTTAGCTAGGACTAATTAATGGTTCGATCCGGGTATTAGTGCGCGGCGGTTTGCCAGTTCAAGAAAATTTAAAGTTTATCACCGCTTCCGCATTTGGCCGTCGGATTGACGGCCGGGGCGCCGCCGTGCACTTACACTCCCTACCGCAACGCCAGGGACCAGAAAGTCCTCCTTAGAGGCAGCTCAGTAGCTTCCCTACCGCAACACCAGGGATCAGAAAGCCCTCCAAGAGGCAGTCGAGCGTGAGGATCCCTCGTTCGGCTATCCGTCAGGACAAAAGCCCTCGCCAAGAGGCACCGGGCAGAAACCCTGCCCGGCCAAGGGTCCTTGGTAGGCTTCCTACAGCCCCTCCCGCGCTAAGGACCAAAGTCCTCCCAGAGGCAGTCGGGTCCTTGCTCGGCTATCCCCGGCTGGTAGCTTCCTGCCACAACCGACAGAGATCAAAGTTCTCGCCAAGAGGCACTGGACGGTAACCCCGCTCGGTCCCCGTCCTGAAGGATCAAAGCCCTCGCAAGAGGCAACCGAGCAGCTACCCTGCTCGGTCATCTCCGGCTGGTGGTCGATGCTCGCATTGCCAGAAGTCAAAAGATGGACCCCCTATGAGGCTGGCGAGCAGCCTCCCACTGACGCTCGGCACAAATACGACGAACAGCGCTCTGCCCGTCACCCGCAGAGGATCCGAGACCCCGGTGAGGGGCATCAAGTGTAAGTCTATGTAACCCACCCCGGTACTTACGGGGAGGCGGAAAGAGTGAAAATCAGATTTTTATCACAAGGAAATATAGACTAACCATGAAGGATCTTTGCTAAACAAAAACTAACAAACTAACTTCAAGTTCTAACTACTAGGTTAGATGGTTATACCTAGTTCTTGAACTCCTTCTCTTCTTGTTGTGGTCCTCCTTGTTTCTAGCTCCTTGGAGTGGTGTAGACGGCTCCTCCTCTTCGTCTTCTCCTTGCCGAAGAAAGATCCACCCGAAGGCCTCTACCTTGAGCTCCTACCTCAACCAAGAAGTAACTAGTGCTTGGCTTGCTATACTAAGAACCCTAGAATGAGTAGAAAGTTGTCTTGATGGTTTTATCTCACAAAGCTCATGTTTTTCAACTCATGAAACAAGAGAGCTTTGGGAGAGGAAGAGGAGAGATCTTTGCAAGAGAGAGAAAGAGCATGAGAGAATGAAAATAATGTGAACCTTTCTCTCATATGAACAAAAAAGAATAATGATAATTTTAATTAGGATAAATTGTCATGGTTGATGTTGATTTGACCCTTATCATATCATAATAAATGCTAAGCATGCTCACAAAAATATCCAAGTCAACATGGGTCAACTTGGTCAAAGGGTCAAACCTAATTAACCATGATACAATTATCACTAATTAAAACTCATTAAACAATTTCCTCAATCTCATTTTGGTTTTAATCAAGTCAATGGTCAAAACCCTAATGAAGTTCCTCTGCCTCTGTCAACTGTGTATACACACCCGCATCCGTGTTCCGAGGAACATGAATACAATGAGACAAAACCAATCCCAAAACAAATACTAGGATATGGCTTAAATCAAAGCCCGCTAGTAATAACTGCCCGGACACTAAAACGTGCACAAGTGCGTGTATGTGATCGAACCCTGTCGTAAAACCATACGACCTCTACTCTGTTTTGCCCAAAGGTGAACAACCCTCTGTGTGGGACTCTAAAGACTCGACACTACGCTGGCAGTAGGTTTAACCAAAGGTTGCAAGTGGTACTAGCTGTACGTAACGGTCCCCGGGTAGATGCCGATAAGAAGACCGATGAGGCGAACCCATCCGAACTCCTACTGAGCCTGAATGTGACAATCTCCGTACAGTCCGGTCTGTTCGTCTGAGAATATCGCATGTCGGGCCTAGGGGCGGTAAACGTCAGCCCCTAATAGCAGTACGAGTCGTGTTGGAGTGTAGCCCAGAACACCCTGAGAAAATACTGAAAACACTACCAGTAAATCTCGCTTGCCCTGGCCAGAGACTTTGTGTAATGGCTCTCCTAGACACAACGCGATATCGACTCTCAATACCGGGAGAGACGAATCCTGTCTAACCGTCACGGCCTCCAAGTGCTTCGGGACTGCACCCAACTACTACCTGTTTGCATGACTCATTTGAGCCGTGGTAGGGTAGTAATCTAAGAACAGTGGGAACACACTCGAAGCGAAGTGACAGTGTCAAGTCAACGGAGTAAGCTGTACTCATGTCACCTGGGAACTGATAACTGACGATAGGTATAATACCAACCAACAGTTCCCAGCGAGTCCTGTCCAGTGTACTCGTAACCTAACGAGCACCTGCATACTAGTCTACTCTGGAGTATCGATGCCCTGTCTCGATAATCCTACGACCAGAGACTTTGTATAAGGATGTGCTTATAGACTACCCAGACCCACTAGTGTGACTGCCATCACAATGCTGGTAGTCAAGCAAAAGATCCTAAGGGCTCTATCAATATGTATTAGCAATATGTCAAAAGAAACACATACACATATTAAGATAGATACAAACCAAGTAGCATACTACCATATTGAGCAAGAATGTCAATCCGTGTACATATCCCAAGCTTCCAAAATGTAATATACAAACTAGTACTATACAATAATGGCCTCTAGGGCATATCACACTAACAATCTCCCACTTGCACTAAGGCCATGTGCTGGCATATCGCAGACCTATCATCTCGAATAGCCTCTCGAACTGCGTCTGAGAAATGGCCTTTGTGAATGGATCTGCAGTGTTATCTTCTGTAGCAACCTTCTGAACCTTGATCTCCTAGCCATCCACGATCTTCCTGATCAGGTGATACCGCCTCAAGATGTGTCTGGACTTCTGATGGGACCTTGGTTCCTTTGCTAAAGCTATAGCCCCGTTGTTGTCACAATACAGAGGTATTGGATCAACAATGGACGGAACCACCTGAAGTTCTGTTAAGAACTTCCTCATCCAGACGGCTTCTTTTGCGATATCAGATGCTGCGATATATTCTGCTTCCATCGTCGAGTCAGCAACGGTTTCTTGTTTGGAACTCTTCCAACACATCGCCCCTCCATTGAGGGTAAAGACATAACCCGACATGGATTTGGAGTCATCCTTGTCACTCTGGAAGCTGGAGTCAGCAAAGGCCTAGATCTGGAGGTCTTTTCCGCCGTAAACCAAAAACATATCCTTAGTCCTTCTTAGGTACTTCAGAATGTTCTTTACCGCTATCCAGTGCTTCTTCCCAGGGTTTGACTGATACCGGCTTACTACACTCAATGCATAAGCTACATCTGGTCTGGTATACAACATCGCATACATTATAGAGCCTACCGCAGATGCGTAGGGTATAGATGACATGCGAGCCCTTTCCAAATCAGTCTTGGGAGACATCTCTTTGGAGAGGGTGATTCCGTGACAAGCCGGTAGATTTCTGCACTTTGAATCTTCCATACTGAATCGTTTCAGTATGGTGTCGTTGTACCTGAACTGCGAAAGTCCCAATATCCTCTTAGATTTATCACGATAGATCTGGATCCCCAGAATGTAGTTAGCATCGCCTAGGTCCTTCATAGAGAACCTTTGTGACAAGAATCCTTTGACTGACTGTAGCATAGGAATGTCATTTCCTATTAAGAGAATGTCATCCACGTACAAGACGAGGAATACCACAGTTCTCCCTACAACCTTACTGTAAATGCATGGTTCATCTGGATTTTTGATAAAGTCGAATTCTTTGACAGTATCATCAAAGCAGATGTTCCAACTCTATGATGCCTGCTTTAGTCCATAAATGGACTTAAGCAACTTGCATACTTTACCGCTACTCCCACTCTGAATGAAACCCTCCGGCTGATCCATATAGA
This sequence comes from Agapanthus africanus, assembly GCA_030015575.1. NCBI lineage: Eukaryota > Viridiplantae > Streptophyta > Magnoliopsida > Asparagales > Amaryllidaceae > Agapanthus > Agapanthus africanus. The sequence continues at coordinate 818,471,383 of CM057338.1, read as the reverse complement.
CGCACTCTTCCAAATTTCCATTTAGAAAAGCTGTCTTTACGTCCATCTGACAGATCTCATAATCGTGGAAGGCAGCAATGGCAAGAAGGATCCGAATGGATTTGAGCATATCCACTGGAGAAAAGGTTTCGTCATAGTCCAAACCAGGTCTTTGACAAAAACCCTTTGCAACAAGTCTAGCTTTATAGGTTTCAACCTGCCCATCTACACCAATCTTCTTTCTGAATATCCATTTGCAGCCTATGGGTTTTACCCCTTTTGGAGCAATGTCCAAAGTCCAAACTTTGTTGGTGTACATGGACTCCATCTCGGTCCGCATTGCATCCAGCCATTTCACTGAGTCACCGCTCTGAAATAGCTTGCTGGAATCTAGTAGGCTCATTATTTTCAATGATGCATCCTCTCGATCCACGTCTATGAGAAAACCATAGTATCTCTCGGACGGATGAGACTGCCTACTACTCCTGCGGAGTGGCGCTGGGATGTCCGGTTCTCCTGAAACTTCTGGTTCTACCAAGATTTTAGTAATAGCTTGTGGTTCTGGAATTTCTTTCAGTTCTATTGCGCTCCCACTTATCTAATTTTCTAAAAACTCATTTTCCAAGAAGCGGGCATGACGAAAAACAAAGACTTTCTTCTCCTCTGCGTAATAGAAAACATACCCCTTGGAGTTCTTTGGGTATCCCACAAACTTACACTGTACTGAGCGTGCCTCGAGCTTGTCCGCATGCTGCTTTTTGACAAAAGCTGGACATCCCCATGTCTTAAAGTGTTTAAAACAGGGTTTCTTCCCACTCCACATCTGATATGGTGTGGTAGGCACTGACTTAGTAGGAACTTGGTTCAAAAGATATGCAGCTGTTTCTAGTGCATAACCCCAGAAAGATCGCGGTAATTCAGCCTTACTCATCATGGAACGAACCATATCCAATAGAGTTCGATTCCACCTTTCCGATACACCGTTATGTTGTGGTGTGTATGGAGGAGTAAGCTGAGAGAGAATTCCATTCTCTTTTAAGTAGTCCAGAAACTCGGTACTTGAGTATTCACCACATCGATCAGATCTCAGTGTCTTATACTTTTGCCTGTTCGTTTTTCAACTTCATTCTTGTATTCCCGAAATTTCTCAAAGGCCTCGAATTTATGCTTCATCAGGAAGACATGTCCATACCTAGAGAAATCATCCGTAAAAGTAATGAAGTATGAATAACCACTTCGCGCATGTGTAGACATTAGACCACACACGTCACTTTGTATGAGTCCTAAGAGCTCGCTCGCTCTTACTCCGTGTCCAGTGAACGGAGTCTTTGTCATCTTTCCCATGAGACAGGATTCACAAGTAGCATAAGACTGATACTCGAACGGATTCAAGTATCCCTCTTTATGTAACTTTGTTAATCGTGTCTCATTAATGTGACCCAGTCTACAATGCCATAAGAAAGCCTGATTTGTGTCCGGAGACTTTCTTTTAAGTGTGTTCTGGACACTGAAAACTTGAGCTTGATTCAATACGTATATTCCATTTTCTAATGTACCTGACCCAATCAGAACTTGATTTAGGTGGATGTGGACTACATCGCTTACAAAGGTAAAATCATATCCTTCCTTAGAAAGTAAGGATACAGATATGATATTACAAGCCATACTAGGTACATACAAACAGTTGCGCAGAATCAATATCTGCCCACTTGTCAATCCAAGGTGATATTCCCCTACGGATTCAGCGTCCACGCTCATTCCGTTGGCAACTCTTAGAGTTATATCACCTATCATGATAACTCTACGGTTTCTCAAAGCCTGTAATGAATTACAGATATGAGATCCTGATCCGGTATCCAGTACCCAGGAAGTAGAGTTAATTGACATACAGTTTTCTATTACAAACACACCCGAAGCCGAAGCCACAACATACTTCGAATCCTGGCTACTGGCTTTGCTAGCCCTACAATCTTTCTGCCAATGTCCTTTCCTGTAACAATAGGAACGTCCCTCCTTTACTACATCCAGTCCCAAATCTTTTGCCCTTCCCTTCCCTTCTTCTTCCCTGGTTTCCTTCAGGGTGTAAGTAGAGGGTAGAGACTGTAGAATCAAGTCATTATTTGACCCGTTCTTCAACGTGGTCTTCAGGTCTGTGAGCTCATCAAAATAGCTAGTTTCTGTAAGGACGTTGTCCCCTACAGATGACCTGAAAGCCAACCTCTCTTGAAGCAATTCGTTTGAGGTCTCATATCTTGCGATACGAGATTGCTCTCCATATAAATCTTTGTTATGGAGGAAGACAGAAACTAAGTCCATCTTCTCGTGCTGCCTTTGGTATGCACCATCAACTGAGGCCAACACGAGGCACTTGGCATTCACACAGTCTTTTTCCGATATTTTACGGATATCAATATCCGTGACAGGGGAAACTGGTCCTGAGACGGCAGGGGTTTGATTAGTTAAGAGGTGTCCCAGCTTGTCATGGGTAATGGACATCTGGACAGACCATTGCCAGTCATAGCAGTCAGATTCAGTCATTTTATTATCTAGATGTAACCTATGTCTGGTCACTGGGTCGCTGCAATTAAGAGAGAGAGAAGAAAACACTTAGCATGATGCTCTTGCAAGTTTAGATTTGTTTTTAGTTTATCTAAACAGGATGGCTCCCACTGTTTCTCGAATCCTTCCTCAAACCATAAAAGAAGAACTAGTCGGGATTGATCTTTCCTTACAATACTTGCTTACCGTTCAGCCAGGCCGGTGTCGGTACTTCGAGGGAGATTTTATGACGCTTTCACGAAGTTCCTTAATTAAATAACCTCTTTTCCCTGTGGGTGTAGCCCCGCTAACATCTTTCTAAACACCTACTTGGTTTATAGCATTGATCGTTAAGTGAAAAGTCTCCCGAGGAGTAGCGGATACTCACAGTAGGATCGGGATCCAAATATCATTGTGAGATAATGCTGAAGGAATCCTACCAACATTATCAAACTCCAAATGGTATGCAACATTAGTAAGTTTCAGTTTGTTTAGAAACTCCCGATGTGGATTTTTACCCCATGCTCTTATGACCATGACTTTGGCCAACAAATCATAAGTCACATGTCAAGTTCTACCCGTCATTTTCCAGGTTAATTTGAACCCACCCGTACCTACCCTTGACTTTGGCCAACAAGGCAGTACGACTGTCCCAAACCAACGCATCTATCTATACTACATATGAATATCCAATAGTTACTAATCACTATGCCCTGACTTTGGCCAACAAACATAGCTTGAATACTATTGACTATCCATATGAAACGACGGAAGGCTACGAATGGTTTTGGCAAAACCATGAACATAGTGAACTTGATAAAATCGAAGGAATCTTGATAGCTTTTAAAAGGAGTGGTTTAAGCTCCGCGTTTTTAAAATTCTGTTTTTGAAAAAAAAAAGAGTAGTTTTGAAATTGTTCCAACGATTTAACTTTGGTTTATTTTCTTTGCATTAATATAATGCGTCCCATCAATTAATCCTACAATTGCAGAAAACAACAAAAATATGACGTACGCTTATGCCATCCGCATTCGCCACGGGGCCCCGTCATCACCCGTTAGGTTACTTAACTAACGACAGAGCGGGGGCTAGACTAGCGCGGATGCAAAACATAAGCAACGCCTACTAGATATCATATATGATATATACATTAGTCATATGCAATGATAGCCATTCCAGATCACAGATGAACACATTGGATATGCTAAGAATCCGCGTTTCGTTCGAGCCTGCAACGAAAGACGGATTACACGGTCGCGATGAATAGCCAAACCCCACCCTAGACCCCTACGGGTGCGGCAAACTACCTGCCAAGTACCCGAAGTGAAGCAACCTCCCTCAACAACGTAAGTAGGCCACTCGGCACTTTAAAGTACCCGGTAGTTTGTGCACCCCTCCTTGGGTCTATCTTAGGAGCAAAAACAGTAAAAGAAATCATATACAATGGAGGCTACAACCTCAACCCGGATGTGCGGCCATAACAATAATATTACATCAATTTACAATTTACATCAAATGAAAGATAAATAAACACTCATCTCACAACCCCGGCTATTCATCCGCGACAATCCAACAAGTTCATATACACAATCCAACATCACAGATCACAGATATGTACAACCCCCACTAATCGACGTATAGCGATTAGTCGACGTTCAGTACATATATCACATTATACATATAATCAATTAGCTAAAGTTTATAGAATTTCGATCAATATTCCAATTTGAAACTACCCTAAATACAACACTGTTCTCTGAAGAATCTGGGCAGAAAGAAAGCATCTGAAAAATCACAAAACATCAAGCTGGACACACTGCAGGAAAAATGAGTTGACTCTGAGTCAACTCGGCCGCGGATCCACGGCGAAACGCATGATTTCGCTGCGCTTCCGCGGCAGTCTGACCGAGTCATGAGCTCGTTTTTCTTGGGTGTTCCTAAAAAACCCTACACGTATTTTTCAGGTCTCTGGAAATATTTTTAGAACTATTTTTCAAATCGAAGAAAACACTAATTTTTGATGTATTTTGCGATTTTTTTCGGATCGAAGTTCTAAATACTTTGCTAACATGTTAGTTGTTGTTTAGCCAGGCTCTGATACCGCTGTAAGTCTATGTAACCCATCCCGGTACTTACGGGGAGGCGGAAAGAGTAAAAATCAGATTTTTATCACAAGGAAATATAGACTAACCATGAAGGATATTTGCTAAACAAAAACTAACAAACTAACTTCAAGTTCTAGCAACTAGGTTAGATGGTTATTCCTAGTTCTTGAACTCCTTCTCTTCTTGTTGTGGTCCTCCATGTTGCTAGCTCCTTGGAGTGGTGTAGACGGCTCCTCCTCTTCGTCTTCTCCTTGCCGAAAAAAGATCCACCCGAAGGCCTCTACCTTGAGCTCCTACCTCAACCAAGAAGTAACTAGAGTGCTTGGCTTGCTAGACTAAGAACCCTAGAATGAGTAGAGAGTTATCTTGATGGTTTTATCTCACAAAGCTCATGTTTTTCAACTCATGAAACAAGAGAGCTTTGAGAGAGGAAGAGGAGAGAGCTTTGCAAGAGAGAGAAAGAGCATGAGAGAATGAGAATAATGTGAACCTTTCTCTCATATATACAAAAAAGAATAATGATAATTTTAATTAGGATAAATTGTCATGGTTGATGTTGATTTGATCCTTATCATATCATAATAAATTCTAAGCATGCTCACAAAAATATCCAAGTCAACATGGGTCAACTTGGTCAAAGGGTCAAACCTAATTAACCATGATACAATTATCACTAATTAAAACTCATTAAACAATTTCCTCAATCTCATTTTGGTTTTAATCAAGTCAATGGTCAAAACCCTAATGAGGTTCCTCTGCCTCTGTCAACTGTGTATACACACCCGCATCCGTGTTCCGAGGAACATGAATACAATGAGACAAAACCAATCCCAAAACAAATACTAGGATCTGGCTTAAACTAAAACCCGCTAGTAATAACTGCCCGGATACCAAAACGTGCACAAGTGCGCGTATGTGAACGAACCCCGTCGTAAAACCATACGAACTCTACTCTGTTTTGCCCAAAGGTGAACAACCCTCTGTGTGGGACTCTAAAGAATTGACACTACGCTGGCAGTGGGTTTAACCACAGGTCACAAGCGGTACTAGCTGTTAGTTATATGTATGCCCTAGAGGCCATTACTGTACATTGGATGTATATTGTAGTGGATGCTGGGACATATATAGGTAAGACTTTCTTGCTCGACATGATAGTACGCTATCTGGTTGCTCTTTATCTTAACATGTATACTTTCTGTCTCTCTGTTACATGATGATAAAGCCCTTAGGATGTGTACTCGACTTCCAGGACTATGATGCAGATCATACTAGTGGGGCCTGGATAGTCCATGAGTACATCCTTCAATGTTCCTAGTCGTGGGAATATCGAGACGGGACATCGATATTCCAGAGTAGACTAGCGTATATCTTCTCGACCCATGTGATGGGCGATGGATGATCCCATATCCATTGGTGTTCGACATCAGAGATGGTATGCGGGTGCTCAGTGGAGACTGGGTACACAGAACGGACTCGCCGAGAACTCCCAGATGGTATTATACCTCACGTCAGATGGCAGTTCTCTGGTGACACTGGTACAGCTTAGTCTGTTGACCCGAGATCGTCAGAGAGTCTTGTGTGTCTCCCACTGTGCTTTGATTTCCACCCTACCACGGCTCTACTGAGTCGTGCAAACAGGTGGTTTTTGGGTAGAGTCCCGATTCACATGGAGGCAATGAGCGATAGGAGGGGAATCGTCTCTCCCGGTATTGGGGGTTGATGTTGCGCTATGCACGACTGGCCATAACAGGAAATCCCTGGCCAGGGTTGCAGTGATATACTGATAAGAGTTATCAGTAGTTTCACGAATGTTATGGACCTCACGTCGACATGACTTATTGAGCTATTGGGGTCTGACGTTTACCACCCCTAGGCGAGACATGCGACATATCAGACAAACAGACCGGACTGTACGGTAAGTGTTATTGGTTGGATTCACAGGAGTGTGAGCGGGCTTGCTCGTCGATCTTCTGATCGCTCAATACCCGGGTGGCCGTTACGTTTAGCAGACCGCTTGCGGCTTGTGGGTGTTTGATATGATCATCACCTGTTGCCGGCGTATTGACGAGTCTTTAGAGTCCTACACAGAGGTTTCCTGGCTCAAGCGAAACGAAATAGGAGCGCATATGAGATATGTGTGGGACCGAGAATAATACCAATATGTGATACTGTATTCGATTCTCGCGATTTGTGACATTGATCGGTTATATGTGATATAGCTGGGTTATCGGATCAAGTGTTAATTCGATAAGTTGTTGCTATTGATATTAGTCGGTTATATGCGATATGACCGGATCGTTAAGTCAAGTGTTGATTTAATGATTTAATGTATAATTATATATTTGATATATTACTTTGCATTAACTAGTATTGGTTCACTCAAGATTGATTTTCTCACTTGATGTGCACATTGTATATGTGATATATTTTTGTGCACTTGTTTGTATCATGTTTGATGATACATGCAAACTTGGGTATGTATGATTAAACCATGGTTATGTTAATGGTTAGGGTTTTGATTTACTTATCTATTTATTTTTGTTTATTCATTTATTTTGGAAAGAAATGAAATGGTTGCTTGTTTTGTCCTTTGTTGAAACTTCATGAAGCTTTGAAGCTTTGACCATTTTGTTTCTTAGCCTTAACCTAACCATTAAACCTAACCCTAGTTTATTCTCTACACTTAACCATGGTTGCTATATGATAAGAATCACTTCATTTTCTATTTGGAATATACTTATCATATTATTTTTCTTCTTCTTCTTCTTCTTCTTCTTCTTCTTCTTCAACTTGAAAAAAGCTTGCTACCATTAATGGAAACATGAGAAAAAGAGTGAGAAATCCAATTTTAAAGTGAACCCACTTCCTATTTCTTCATCCTCTACCACTTGCCAAGTAGTATAGGGTGTTTTCTTCACAAGTTTCATGACTTGGTGAAGTTGGAGCTTGATCTTGAGTTGCCTCGACGTAGATCATCTTCGGCATCGAAGTCGGCGACCTAGCCCGATCTTTTCTCCGATGAAACCACCGCGAGAGTCTAGGATTCCGATGGATACAACGGAGGGACGTCATCACGGAGCTAGAGAGGTGGAGGACCGGATCTACAAAGGTTGTAGTCACTTTCCTTTAGCAATAAAGTCGTTTACTTGCTTGCATCGCCTTATCATCTAGTTAACGATCCGTATTAGGGTTTGTAGGCATATGAAAATTTTTGAATTGAGCATGTTTGATCTGTTGTGAGACCTCATTAGTGTGCCTAGGAACCCCTACAGTGGTATCAGAGCTACTAGGCATTAGATGTCGACCTATGGGGGGTTCTCACTGTGTGACAGTATGCGAAGCATAGGCTCTTACCCCTAGGGTGTCCCGAGACCGGAAGGTGTTCCGGCGGGTTGTAGTCCTCGCGAGGGGGCATGCGTAAAAAGTAGCTGCTGAGGGACCCGTTGGTGCCACGGCGACCCCATTGCATGGGATTGCTGCCTGCCCTACAGTGGTATCAGAGCCTAGCTAGAGCCTTAGGCGATGCGTAGACGGAGTTAGATGTCCGATCGAACCGAAACCCTAATGCAAAGTTGCTCTCTGTACATTTTTTGAAATCGGAGATTTTTGAGAATTAAAAATATGCAGAAAAATCAGCAGGAGTTTCTATGAATTACTGTGAAGCACGTACGCTTGATTCAATCAAAGCGCGGCGGAACCGCGGCATTAGCATGGCTAATGCGGTGGTTCCGCGGCCATTTAGTCTCCTCTTTCATTTAATTTTACACTGTAATTCCTATTTTGTAGTGCTGGTTTTCCTGGGAATTTTTAATCTGAACTCAAGAGTTGAGTTTTCTGGGTTGTATTGGGAGTTCGGAGATTCGATCGGACTGTCTAATTTTGTCTACGTTTTTTCCGGGTAATTTTAGAATATGTTAAAAGTTCGACCATATATAAATACCCACTTTTTCCACTGCCGGGAAATTTCCAATTGTTGGACTTTTCCATTGTTTAATGACGTTCTAAGTGTTAGTTATATGTATGCCCTAGAGGCCATTACTATACATAGGATGTATATTGTAGTGGATGCTTGGACATATATAGGGAGGACTTTCTTGCTCGACATGATAGTATGCTATCTGGTTGATCTTTACCTTAACGTGTATACCGATTGTCTCTCTGTTACATGTTGGTAAAGCCCTTAGGATGTGTACTTGACTACCTGGACTATGATGCGGATCATACTAGTGGGGACAAGGTAGTCCATAAGTACATCCTTGAAAGTCCCTAGTCGTGGGTGTATCGAGACGGGGCATCGATATACCAGAGTAGACTAGCGTATACCTTCTCGACCCATATAGATGGGCGATGGATGATCCCATATCCATTGGTGTTTGACATCAGAGATGATATACGGGTGCTCAGTAGAGACTGGGTACACTGGACGGACTCGCCGAGAACTCCCAGATGGTATTATACCTTACGTCAGATGGCAGTTCTCTGGTGACACTGGTACAGAGTAGTCTGTTGACCCGAGATCGTCATAGAGTCTTGTGTGGTTCCCACTGTGCTTTGATTTCCATCTTACCACGTCCAAGAGGGCGTGCAAAACGGTGGTTTTTGGGTACAGTCCCGAGTCACATGGAGGCAATGAGCGATAGGAGGGGATTCGTCTCTCCCGGTATAGGGAGTTGATGTTGCGCTGTGTTCGATTGGTTATAACAGGAAATCCCTGGCCAGGGTTGCTGAGATTTACTGGTAAGTGTTACCATTAGTTTCTCGAATTGTTATAGACCTCATATCGACACGACTTATCGAGCTATTGGGGTCTGACGTTTACCACCCCTAGGCGAGATATGCGACATATCAGACGATCAGACCGGACTGTACGGTAGTGTTACTGGTTGGATTCACTGGAGTGTGAGCGGGCTTGCTCGTCGATCTTTAGATCGCTCAATACCCGGGTGGCCGTTACGTTTAGCAGACCGCTTGCGGCTTGTGGGTGTTTGATATGATCATCACCTGCTGCCGGCGTATTGACGAGTCTTTAGAGTCCTACACAGAGGTTTCCTGGCTCAAGCGAAACGAAATAGGAGCGCATATGAGATATGTGCGGGACCGAGAATAATGCGTGTATGTGATACCGTATTTCATTCTCGCGATGAATGTATCGATTGGTTGTATGCGATATAACCTAGTTATCGAATCAAGTATTGATTCGATAAGCCGATACATAAAATACTAGTCGGTTATATGCGATATGACCGGATCGTTAAATCAAGTGTTGATTTAATGATTTAATGCATAATTATATATTTGATATATTACTTTGCATTAACTAGTATTGGTTCACTTTAAATGGATATTCTCACTCGGATGTGCACATTGTATATGTGATATACTTTTGTGCACTTGATTGTATCATGTTTGATGATACATGCTAACTTGATTGGGTGTATGATTAAACCATGGTTAGTTAATGGTTAGGGTTTCATTTGATTTATTTATGCCTTTATTTATTTTGTTTTGACAAAAAAGAAAAAGGGGAATGAAAACAAAAGGGTTGCTTTCAAAGATGAAGCTTGTTGAAGATTCATGAAGGTTTGACCAAAGTGACCATTTTGTCTTCATCTCTAAACCTAACCATTCACTAACCCTGGTTCATTCTCTACACCTAACCATGGTTTGCTTATGATAAGAATTGATTTTCTTTTCTATTTGAATTATTCTTATCATAACAATTATCATCATCTTCTTCTTCTTCTTCAAGATGAAAGCTTACTTCATCAATGGTGATTTGAGCATAAGTGTGAGAAATCCAAATCTAAAGTGAACCCACTTCCTATTTCTTCATCCTCTACCTCTTGCCAAGTAGTAGAGTGTGTTTTCTTCACAAGTTTCATGACTTGGTGAATTTGGAGCTTGATCTAGCGATGCCTCGACGTAGATCATCTTCAGCACGAAGCCGACGCCCTTGCCCTCCCATTTCTCCGATGAAGCCGACGCTAGAGCCCGGATTCGATTTGGACAGCGGAGAGGACTTCATCACGGAGCCGTGGAGGTGGAGGACCGGATCTACAAAGGTTGTATTTCCGTATTCTTGTAGTTAAGTGTTAACTAGTTTGCTTTTTCGCTTAGAAATCTAGCCAACGATCCGTTCTAGGGTTTCTCGGCACCGTTTAAATTTGAAATTGGCATGATTGATGCCTCGTGAGACCTCATTAGGGTGCCTAGGAACCCTACAGTGGTATCAGAGACTAGCTAGAGCCTTAGACGAAGTCTAGACGGAATTTGAAACCCGAACGAACCCGAAACCCAACTCAAAAATAGCTCTCTGTCCTTTTTTCAAAAACTGGGATTTTTCCAAATTAAAAATTGCTAAAAAATTCAGCAGGGAAATATAAGAATTACGGCGCAAAAAGTTTCCAATGAACAGTATAGTTTGCGGCGGAACCGCGGCATAAGCATGGCTTATGCGGCGGTTCCGCGGCCTGTTGATGACGTAATCCTCCACTGTTTGCACAGTAACTCTTATTAAATTATGCTGGATTTTCTGGGATTTTTTAATATTAATTCAAGAGTTGAATTTTCTGGGTTGTTTTGGGGATTCGAATGTTCGATCGGATTATCAGATTTTGTCTATGTGGCTTTCCGGATAAATTTTAGAATATGTTAAAAAGTTCGACCGGATATAAATACCCAATTTTTCCCCTGTCGGGAAATTTCCAAGTGTTGGATTTTCCATAGTTTAACGACGTTCTAAGTAGTGCAAGTAACGCGATGGTCCCTCTAGAAGACAACAAACCTTAACTCGATTATGTGACCGTCTTGAACTGCCCTTTGAACCTTCGGGTTTGGGGCAGTACGGCGTGCCACATGTGAGGCGTTGGCTTCACCCTTCTACGGCTGGACCGTTGGTACTGAGGCACGAACTGAATGTTGTTAGACTTGTTTCATGTGTTGATCTGTATCGGGAAAACTTGGGTGTTTGACTGTTCGATCGAAAAGTTTAACATTTTCTATTTATCTGGAATGTGATACAATAATTGGAATTCACAAGAAGTTATGAGATAACTGAATGAATGTTATAAACATAGCAGTTTAGTCTCACTTGATCGGTTGCCACGGAATTTTGATGTGATCAAAAGTCCGTCGCAATCACGTAGCGTACGCGGATACTCGCCGGGTAAACTTAATAGACAGCCTCACTCCATAGCCCCGACCAAGTGACTGTAGGAGAACCCCGTCGCCGAAAGCATCCGTCCGGGTGCTCGCGGTAGTGGTGTTCCGCCTTGGTACACTTCGTCGACGGCATTAGGGGTGCAGCCGTCTACTGAAGTTTGCGACGAGCATTCGATCAGGATGTCGGGAATCTTGTTGAATTGCCCGACTTGATATTGAAAAGAGTTTTCGATTTTGAGACTAAAATGCGGGGTTTATAATTGTTAGGCATGCGATGTCTAAGAAATTCATTTGGTCAGGCATGCGATGTCTGAGATGGTTGCGGATTCCAACTGTTGTAGTTTTACACTTTCTTTTCTGTGACCGTAAGTGTAATATGTGATATCGCCGGTTTCGTTGCTATATGTCAACGACAATTGGGATGCGCATATTTACTTACGTTGATGACATGTGATGTTATGTGTTGCTGGATATGTTATATTGGATCGTCGTGTTTAAATAGCCTGGGGGTTTTATGTGAGATGAGTGTTTTTCATTTTCATTCATGTAAAAATCTATATGTAATATTCTTTTATTTGGGGCACTTCCAGGTTGCGGAAGATGTCACCGATTGTATATTATTTTCTTTTCCGCACTAGGATAGACCCAAGGAGGGGAGCACAAGTAACCGGGTTCTAGGGTCCAGTGGGAGACCAACTCGAGGAGTCGAGTCCGGGTCTCCTAACTCTAGAATTGGTAGGGTTGCTTGCCGCTCTCATAGGGGTCTAGGGGTGTGGGTTTGGCTATTCATCGCGACCGTGGAATCCGTGTTTTATACTGGCTCGTATTGAAAACACGGACGTCCTAGTATATCCAATATTTCATATGATTCTTCTGCTGCGATATCTGTGATGTGATCATGTGATGTTCTGTGATAGATACAGTATATAGTATATATGATATATTATATAGACGTTACTTATGTTTTACACCCGCGCTAGCCCTGCCCCGCTCTGCCGTTAGTTACCTAACCTAACGGTGCACGAGGGGACATCGAGGCGAATGCGGATGGCATAAGTGTACGTCGTATTTATCTGTGATGTTTAGGTACTTAAATGATGGGACTTCATTAATGTGATTAATGAAATAAAAGAAACCTAAGATGTTGTAGAATCGAATTTCAAAATAAAACAGGTAGCTACAGTTCTTGCTTTGCACAGCGGTATATATGATATATCCTGCACCTTATTCGATAAGGAAAGGACCGAGATCCCTTCACCGGGAGTGACTCCTTTAGCAATAACTGGCAGATGCTACACACTCGGTTTGTCTTTTGATTGCTTTTAAGAGTTTTTGCTTTGCACAGTGATATATATGATATATCCCGCACCTCATTCGACGAGGAAAGGACCGACGATCCCTTCACTGGGAGTGACTCCTTTAGCAAAACTAGAAAAGCCTCAAAAACACTCCATTTCAAAATTCATTCGATCCTACAACGATATCAAGTTCATTACGCAATAGGTTTTCAGAAAAACCTGTCGTAGCCCTCCTTCATTTCAGATACGTACTAGTTAGTATTCGTGCTGCGGTTGTTTGGCCTCCGTCAAGGCGTAGTGTACGGTAGCTAACTAGTGCTTATCTGCTAGCATATGATGCGATTGGATTAGGGTATTCGTACGGCGTTGTTTGGCCTCCGTCAAGGGTCGTGCGGGTGGGTTTAATTCAATCAGGAAATGACGGGTTGAACTTGACTAGCGGACTATGGGTTTTTTGGCCTCCGTCAAGGTCATAGGACGCTAGGGGCAAAATATTATCGGGAATTTCAAGTGTTGAAATTTGCAATGAGATTGCATACCTTCTATGAGATAGTTGGATCCCGATACCCGCTGTGAGTAAGAGTTACTCCTGGGAGAGTTTTATACATTACAATTAGCCGATCAAGTAGGTGTCTAGAAAGGTGTCAACGGGGTTACGCCTCTGGGAAAACGAGGTTCACATTAATTAGGTTCGTGCGAAAGCACGGGGGACCTCCCTCAAAGTACCGACACTGGCCTGGCTGAAAGATTGGCGAACTTGTAGTGTGTAATTAATCCCGGCTAGTCTTTCCTTTTAGGGTTTGAAGGAAGATTTGATAAAAAGCAGTGGGAGCCATCCTGATTAGATAAAATTATAACCAATCTATTCTTGCAAGAGCGCACGCTGAGTGTTTTCTTCTCTCTCTCTCCAGGTAGCGACCATATCACGCCTTAATCAAGATAATAATACGGAATATTGACCGAACCCGCTTGTTATACTGAGCTGGGGAACGTTGGTCCCGCTCCAACTTATAATTGTTATAAGACAGAGCAGGAAATAGGGGATTACCAGAATTCCCGTGCCGCCCAAACGAAGAGAGTGCATGCTGATGCATCATCTTCGGGTGTGTTCATTACAGAGAACTGTTTCTCAGTATCCTTTACGTCCTGGGTATGTGATACCAGATCAGAATCCCAGATATGTAATATGTTACATAGGGCTACAGAAAGGTAGAGAACTGAGAACGGGTGATAAGTTTCATGAGGCAGAAAACGGGGCAAGTGTTGCAGCCAAGTCTGTTGGTCACTGTCACCCTGTATTACCAATACATTGATTCTGAACGAATGTTGTTAGATACCGAACCTGATATACAAAATCATATCAGTCTCTTTATTAGTAAAGAAATGATAAAATTTTGTATTGTTGGATAATGTTTTGAACATTTCCTATATCAAAAGTTGATCGGTTCAGGCACGTTATCTAAAAGCATTAATGTTCTAAATCAAACTACAGTTCTTAGTATACGGAACACACAAAAGAGGAAGAGTTCAGAAATGAACGAATTCTTCTTGAGGTATTGTAGACTAGGTCATATCAATGTGACCCGACTAGCTAGAGTTTCATAAAGATGCATATTTAAATTAGTTTGAATTTACATCTTGTGAAACTTGCCAGTCATGTCACAGAGATGAGATGACCATAGCTCCGTTTATTGGAAACAGAGAAAGAGTTAGTGAACTCTTGGGATGATACATGTTGATGTATAAAGGTCCCCTGTCTACACATGCCAAGACCGGTTCTTTGTACTTCATTACATTCTCTGATAATCTCTCAAGATTCAGACATATGTTCCTGTTGAAACACAAGTCCGAACCTTTTGAGATATTCACAGAATATAAGTTAGAAGTAGAGAACCAATACGGGTATAAGTATTATGTCCTTTGATGAGATCAAGGAGGAGAATACTTGAGCACGGAATTCCTGGACTATTCTAAAGGAGAATGAGATTCTCTCTCGGCATTACTCCTCCGGATACACCATAGCACGATGGTATATCGGGACGTAGCAATCACACCCTATATGATATGGTGTGCTCTATGATGAGTACTACTGAGTTACCTTTTTCCTATTGAGTGTTATGCACTTAAGAAGTTGCATACCTATTGAATGGGGTTCGAATCAAATCAGATGCCTACCACTTCATATGTGATATGGAAAGGGAAGAGCCCATATCTTAAGCTAGTTAAGATTTGGGGTTGTCCAGCCTTTGTCTAAAAGCAAAATCCGGACAAGCTCAAGGCAAGGTCTGTTATGTAGAACTGGAAATGTTCCAGCTATACAGACTGCAGCTGATGATTTGATAGAACCAAAGGATTCAGTAGATTCCAACGAACCTCAGCCTCTCCGCCGATCTAGTAGGGTTCCTCACCCACCTGAGAGATACTTCTGTTTCTCTATGACAGTGGGAGCGAGGATTGCATCATGAGATGATGACCCAACTAGTTTCGAGCTGGCCATCAGGAGTAAGACTCTGTAAGAATGGCTGGATGCTTAGTGATCTGAGATGGAATCCATGTACACCAACAAAGTATGGACTTTGGTTGCTATATCTGAAGGGTTAAATCCCCATCAGGAGCAAGTATATCTTGAGAAGATTACGTGGTGTAGATGGAAAAGTTGAGACTTTCAAAGCTAGACTTGTTAAAGGTTTGCATCATTGACCAGCTGTGGATTATGTTGAAACCTTTTCTAAGGATCTATACTTAAGTCCATCCAGATCCTACTTGCCATGGCTACATACCATGACTACGATATCTGGTGGTGGGGTGTCTTGACTGCTTTTCTAAATGATGATTTGGAAGAGAGCGTCTATAAGTACACAGCCAGAGGGCTTCGTAGACAGTGGGAGTAGCGGAAACGTGTGCAAGATGCTTTATTTGATAAAGCAGGCATCGCGGAGTTGGAACATCTGTTTTGATGAATTAGTCAAAGAAGTTGACATCATCAAAATGGTAGATGAACCTTGTATAAACAAAAAGGTAGTAGGGAGTATGGTGACGATCCTCGTAGAGTACGTGGATGACATACTCTTGATAAGAAAAGAGTTTCTTATGCTACGCTCGATCAATCTCCGCTTATCACTAGGATTCTCCATATAGGATCAAAGTGATACATACTAAATCCTGGATTTTGGATCTATAAGATAGATTTAATTGGATGTTAGGATTCTCACTAGTTGTAGTGAGATGATATCAATTGATCCTGGGGAGAATCGCTGGAAGTGTTCCAGAGTGATAAGAACGACTGAATGTCAGTCACAGGCATTGTCTTTGCCCTCAAAAGGGACGGTATGTTGGAAGAGTTCCAAGCTAGATACCGTGGCACACTAGACGATAAAGGCAGGATACATCGCTACTTAAGATGCTACCAAAGAGGCAGTCTGGGTGTATATTAGTTCATAAGATGAACTTTGTTCCTCCCATTGTGTGACAATGGAGTTATGGCTTGAGCCAAGGAACGCCGGTCCCATCAGTGATCCAGACATATTCTAAGGCAGTGTCACCTGATCATGGAGATGAATGATCTCCAGGGTGATCGAGGTTTGGAGAGTAGACTCAGAGGACAACACAGCGGATCCACTCACAAAGGCCTGTTCCCAGAGAGAGATTTTTATGGGATGGTTGAGTATGAGATACTACAACCACTGCTATCAGATGGCCTTAGTGCAAGTGGGAGATTGTTAGTTATATGTATGCCCTAGAGGCCATTACTATACATAGGATGTATATTGTAGTGGATGCTTGGACATATATAGGGAGGACTTTCTTGCTCGACATGATAGTATGCTATCTGGTTGATCTTTACCTTAACGTGTATACTGATTGTCTCTCTGTTACATGTTGGTAAAGCCCTTAGGATGTGTACTTGACTACCTGGACTATGATGCGGATCATACTAGTGGGGACAAGGTAGTCCATAAGTACATCCTTGAAAGTCCCTAGTCGTGGGTGTATCGAGACGGGGCATCGATATACCAGAGTAGACTAGCGTATACCTTCTCGACCTATACAAATGGGCGATGGATGATCCCATATCCATTGGTGTTTGACATCAGAGATGATATACGGGTGCTCAGTAGAGACTGGGTATACTGGACGGACTCGCCGAGAACTCCCAGATGGTATTATACCTTACGTCAGATGGCAGTTCTCTGGTAACACTGGTACAGAGTAGTCTGTTGACCCGAGATCGTCATAGAGTCTTGTGTGGTTCCTACTGTGCTTTGATTTCCATCTTACCACGTCCAAGAGGGCGTGCAAAACGGTGGTTTTTGGGTACAGTCCCGAGTCACATGGAGGCAATGAGCGATAGGAGGGGATTCGTCTCTCCCGGTATAGGGAGTTGATGTTGCGCTGTGTTCGATTGGCTATAACAGGAAATCCCTGGCCAGGGTTGCTGAGATTTACTGGTAAGTGTTACCAGTAGTTTCTCGAATTGTTATAGACCTCATATCGACACGACTTATCGAACTATTGGGGTCTGACGTTTACCACCCCTAGGCGAGATATGCGACATATCAGACGATCAGACCGGACTGTACGGTAGTGTTACTGGTTGGATTCACTGGAGTGTGAGCGGGCTTGCTCGTCGATCTTCAGATCGCTCAATACCCGGGTGGCCGTTACGTTTAGCAGACCGCTTGCGGCTTGTGGGTGTTTGATATGATCATCACCTGCTGCCGGCGTATTGACGAGTCTTTAGAGTCCTACACAGAGGTTTCCTGGCTCAAGCGAAACGAAATAGGAGCGCATATGAGATATGTGCGGGACCGAGAATAATGCGTGTATGTGATACCGTATTTCATTCTCGCGATGAATGTATCGATTGGTTGTATGCGATATAACCTAGTTATCGAATCAAGTATTGATTCGATAAGCCGATACATAAGATACTAGTCGGTTATATGCGATATGACCGGATCGTTAAATCAAGTGTTGATTTAATGATTTAATGCATAATTATATATTTGATATATTACTTTGCATTAACTAGTATTGGTTCACTTTAAATGGATATTCTCACTCGGATGTGCACATTGTATATGTGATATACTTTTGTGCACTTGATTGTATCATGTTTGATGATACATGCTAACTTGATTAGGTGTATGATTAAACCATGGTTAGTTAATGGTTAGGGTTTCATTTGATTTATTTATGCCTTTATTTATTTTGTTTTGACAAAAAAGAAAAAGGGGAATGAAAACAAAAGGGTTGCTTTCAAAGATGAAGCTTGTTGAAGCTTCATGAAGGTTTGACCAAAGTGACCATTTTGTCTTCATCTCTAAACCTAACCATTCACTAACCCTAGTTCATTCTCTACACCTAACCATGGTTTGCTTATGATAAGAATTGATTTTCTTTTCTATTTGAATTATTCTTATCATAACAATTATCATCATCTTCTTCTTCTTCTTCAAGATGAAAGCTTACTTCATCAATGGTGATTTGAGCATAAGTGTGAGAAATCCAAATCTAAAGTGAACCCACTTCCTATTTCTTTATCCTCTACCTCTTGCCAAGTAGTAGAGTGTGTTTTCTTCACAAGTTTCATGACTTGGTGAATTTGGAGCTTGATCTAGCGATGCCTCGACGTAGATCATCTTCGGCACGAAGCCGACGACCTTGCCCGCCCATTTCTCCGATGAAGCCGACGCTAGAGCCCGGATTCGATTTGGACAGCGGAGAGGACTTCATCACGGAGCCGTGGAGGTGGAGGACCGGATCTACAAAGGTTGTATTTCCGTATTCTTGTAGTTAAGTGTTAACTAGTTTGCTTTTTCTCCTAGAAATCTAGCCAACGATCCGTTCTAGGGTTTCTCGGCACCGTTTAAATTTGAAATTGGCATGATTGATGCCTCGTGAGACCTCATTAGGGTGCCTAGGAACCCTACACTAAGTAGTGCAAGTAACGCGATGGTCCCTCTAGAAGACAACAAAGCTTAACTCGATTATGTGACCGTCTTGAACTGCCCTTTGAACCTTAAAGTTTGGGGCAGTACGGCGTGCCACATGTGAGGCGTTGGCTTGACCCTTCTACAGCTGGACCGTTGGTACTGAGGCACGAAGTGAATGTTTTTAAACTTATTTCATTTGTTGAACTGTTTCGGGAAAACCTGGGTGTTCGATTGTTCGATCAGAAAGTTTAACATTTTCTATTTATCCGGAATGTGATACAACATTTGGAATTCACAAGTAGTTATGAGATAACTGAATGAATGTTATAAACATAGCAGTTTAGTCTCACTTGATCGGTTGCCATGGAATTTTGATGTGATCAAAAGTCCGTCGCAATCACGTAGCGTACGCGGATACTCGCCGGGTAAACTTAATAGACAGTCTCACCCCATAGCCCCGACCAAGTGACTGTAGGAGAACCCCGTCGCCGAAAGCATCCGTTCGGGTGCTCGCGGCAGCGGTGTTCCGCCTTGGTGCACTTCGTCGACGGCTTCGGGGGTGCAGCCGCCTACTAAAGTTTGCGACGAGCATTCGATCAGGATGTCAGGAATCTTGTTGAATTGCCCGACTTGATATTGAAAAGAGTTTTCGATAATGAGACTAAAATGCGGGGTTTATAATTGTTAGGCATGTGATGTCTAAGGAATTCATTTGATTAGGCATGCGATGTCTGAAGAGTTTGCGGATTCCAACTGTTGTAGTTTTACACTTTCTTTTCTGTGACCGTAAGTGTAATATGTGATATCGCCGGTTTCGTTGCTATATGTCAACGATAATTGGGATACGCATGTTTACTTACGTTGATGACATGTGATGTTATGTATTGCTGGATATGTTATATTGGATCGTCGTGTTTGAATAGCCGGGGGTTTTATGTGAGATGGGTGTTTTTCCTTTTTCATTCATGTAAAAACTTGTATGTAATATTCTTTTATTGGGGCACTTCCAGGTTGCGGATGATGTCACCATTTGTATATTATTTACTTTTCCGCATTAGGATAGACCCAAGGAGGGGAGCATAAGTAACCGGGTTCTAGGGTCCAGTGGAGACCATCTCGAGGAGTCGAGTCCGGGTCTCCTAACCCTAGAATTGGTAGGGTTGCTTGCCGCTCTCGTAGGGGTCTAAGGGTGTGGGATTGGCTATTCATCACGACCGTGGAATCCGTGTTTTATACTGGCTCGTATTGAAAACACAGACGTCCTGGTATATCCAATATTTCATATGATATTTTCTGCTGCGTTATCTGTGATGTAATCATGTGATTTATTCAGATAGATATGGTATATAGTATATGTGATATATTATATAGACGTTGCTTATGTTTTACACCCGCGCTAGCCCTGCCTCGCTCTGGCGTTAGTTACCTAACCTAACGGTGCAGACGGGACATCGAGGCGAATGCGGATGGCATAAGCGTACGTTATATTTATCTGTGATGTTTAGGTGGACTTAAATGATGGGATATTCATTAATGAGATTAATGAAAGAAAATAAACCTAATTGATGTTGTGGAATCGAATTTCAAAATAAAAACAGGTAGCTACAGTTCTTGCTTTGCATCGCGATGTTCATTGTAGAACATCCTGCACCTTATTCGATGAGGAAAGGACCGAGATCCCTTCACCGGGAGTGACTCCTTTAGCAATAACTGGCAGATGCTACAACCCTCGGTTTGTCTTTTGATCGCTTCTATAGTTTCTGCTTTGCACAGTGATATATATGATATATCCCGCACCTCATTCGACGAGGAAAGGGCCGACGATCCCTTCACCGGGAGTGACCCCTTTAGCAAAACTAGAAAAGCCTCAAAAACATTCCATTTAAAAACCATTTGATTCCGCAACGAGATCAAGTTCAAAGCGTTAAAGGTTTTCATAAAAACCATTCGCAACCCTCCGTCATTTTAGGAAGTAGAGTACTTAGTATTCGTGCTGTGTTTGTTGATCATACTCAAGGCACAGTGTACGGTAGCTAAGTGATGTCTTCCTACACCGCATATGATGCGATTAGTTAGGACAGTCGCGTGACTTTGTTGACCTTAGTTAAGGGTCATGTGGGTGGGTCTAATTAATCACGAAATGACGGGTAGAACTTGACTAGTGCTTATGATTTGTTGACCATAGTTAAGGTCATAAGTGCTAGGGGTAAAAACCATTATCGGGAGTTTCAAGTGTTGAAATTTGCAATGAGATTGCATACCTTCTATGTGATAGTTGGATCCCGATACCCACTGCGAGTAATTGTTACTCCTGAGAGAGTTTTGCACTTTACAATTAGCCGATCAAGTAGGTGTCTAGAAAGGTGTCAACGGGGTTACGCCTCTGGGAAAACGAGGTTTACTGTAATTAGGTCCGTGCGAAAGCACGGGAAACCTCCCTCAAAGTACCGACACTGGCATGGCTGAAAAATTGGCGAACTTGCAGAGTGTAATTAATCCCGGCTAGTCTTTCCTGTTAAGGTTTGAAGGAAGATTTGATAAAAAAACAGTGGGAGCCATCCTGATTAGATAAAATATATAACCAATCTAATCTTGCAAGAGCGCACGCAGAGTGTTTTCTTCTCTCTCTCTCTCCAGGTAGCGACCATATCACGCCTTAATCAAGATAATAATATGGATGTATTGACCGAACCCGCTTGTTATACTGAGCTGGGGAACATTGGTCCCGCTCCAACTTATAATTGTTATAAGGCAGAGAAGGAAATAGGGGAATACCAGAATTCCTATGCCGTCCAAACGAAGAAAGTGCATATGATGCATCTCCTTCGGGTGTGTTCATTACAAAGAACTGTTTCTCAGTATCCTCTGCATCCTGGGTATTTGATACCGGATCAGGATCCCAGATATGTAATCTGTTACATAGGGCTACAGAAAGGTAGAAAACTGAGAACGGGTGATAAGTTTCATGAGACAGAAAACGGGGCAAGTGTTGCAGCCAAGTCTGTTGGTCACTGTCACCCTGTATTACCAGTACATTGATTCTGAACAAATGTTATTAGATACCGAACCTGATATACAAAATCATATCAATCTCTTTATTAGTAAAGAAATGATAAAATTTTGTATTGTTGGATAATGTTTTGAACATTTCCTATATCAAAAGTTGATCGGTTCAGGCACGTTATCTAAAAGCATTGATGTTCTAAATCAAACTACAGTTCTTAGTATACATAACACACACAAGAGAAAGAGTTCAGAAATGAACAAATCATTCTTGAGGCATTGTAGACTAGGTCATATCAATGCGACCCGACTGGCTGAAGTTACATTTTAGATGTATATTTAAATCAGTTTGAATTTACATCTTGTGAAACTTGCCAGTCATGTCACAAAGATTAAATGACCATAGCTCTGTTTATTGGAAACAGAGAAAGAGTTAGTGAACTCTTGGGACTGATACATGATGATGTATGTAAGGTCTCCTGTCTACACATGCCAGGACCGGTTCTTTATACTTCATTACATTCTCTGATAGGCTCTCAAGATTCAGCCATATGTTCCTGTTGAAACATAGGTCCGAAGCGTTTGAGATATTCACAGAATATAAGCTAGAAGTAGAAAACTAATACGGGTATAAGTATTATGTCCTATGATAAGATCAGGGAGGAGAATACTTGTGCATGGCATTCCTGGACCATTCTAAAAGAAAATGAGATTCACTCTCAGTATTACTCCTCTAAATACACCACAGCACAACGGTGTATCGGGATGGAGCAATCGCACAATATTAGATATGGTATGCTCTATGATGAGTATTAATGAGTTACCTATTTCCTTTTGGGGTTGTGCACTTGAGAAGCTGCATACCTATTGAATTAGGTTCGAATCAAATCAGTGCCTACCACTCCATATAAGATATGGTATGGGAAAAGCCTATCTCTTAAGTAAGTTAAGATTTAGGATTGTCCGGCCTATGTCTAAAGCAAAATCCGGACAAGATCGAGGCAAGGTCAGTTCTGTAGAATTGGAAAGGTTCCAGCTATACAAAACTGCAGCTGATGATTTGACAGAACCAAAGGATTCAATAGTTCCCGACGAACCTCAGCCTCTCCGCCGATCTGGTAGGGTTCCTCATCCGCCTGAGAGATACCTCGGTTTCTCGATGACAGTGGGAGCGAGGAATGCATCATGAGATAATGACCCAACTAGTTTCGAGCAGGCCATCGAGAGTAGGGACTCTGTAAGAATGGCTGGATGGTTAGCGATCAGAGATGGAATCCATGTACACCAACAAAGTATGGACTTTGGTTGCTATATCTGAAGGGTTAAATCCCCATCAGGAGCAAGTATATCTTGAGAAGATTACTTGGTGTAGATGGAAAAGTTGAGACTTTCAAAGCTAAGACTTTCAAAGCTAGATTTGTTAAAGGTTTTCGTCATCAACCAGGCATGGATAATGATGAAACCTTTCCAGGGACTATGCTTAAGTCCATCCAGATCCTACTTGCCATTGCTACATACCATGACTACGATATCTGGTGGTTGGGTGCCATGACTACTTTTCTAAATAGTGATTTAGAAGAGAACGTCAATAAGAACACAGCCAGAGGGCTTCGTAAATAGTGGAGCAGCGGAAACGTGTGCAAGTTGCTTTACATAATAAAGCAAGCATCGCGGAGTTGGAACGTCTGTTTTTATGTGATAGTCAAAGTGTTTGACTTCATCAAAATGGTAGATGAACCTTGTATATACAAAAAAGGTAGTAGGGAGTATGGTGGTGATCCTCGTAGAGTACGTAGATAACATACTCTTGATAGGAAAAGAGTTTCTTATGCTACGAACGGTCAATCTCTTCTTATCACAAGGATTCTCCAAATAGGATAAAGGTGAATCACTGGAATGGTTCCAGGGTGATAAAGACGACTGAATGTCAGTCACAGGCATTGCCTTTACCCTCAGTCGAGGGACGGTATGTTGGAAGAGTTCCAAGCTAGATACCGTGGCAAACTAGACGATAAAGGCTGGTAACATCGCTATTAAAGATACTACCAAAGAGGCAGTTTGGGTGTATATTTGGTTCATAGGATGAACTAGGTTCCTACCATTGTATGACAATGGAAGTGTGGCTTAGGCCCAGGAACCCTGGTCCCATCAGTGACCCAGACATATTCTGAGACAGCATCACCTGATCATGGAGATAGATGATCTCCAGGGTGATCGAGGTTAGGAGAGTAGACTCATAGGACAACACGGCGGATCCACTCACAAAGGCCTTTTCCCAAAGAGAGACTTTTATGGGATGGTTAAGTATTAGATACTGCAACCACTGCTACAGATGGCTCTAGTGCAAGTGGGAGATTGTTAGTTATATGTAAGCCCTAGAGGCCATTACTGTACATTGGATGTATATTGTAGTGGATGCTGGGACATATATAGGTAAGACTTTCTTGCTCGACATGATAGTACGCTATCTGGTTGCTCTTTATCTTAACATGTATACTTTCTGTCTCTCTGTTACATGTTGATAAAGCCCTTAGGATGTGTACTCGACTTCCAGGACTATGATGCAGATCATACTAGTGGGGCCTGGATAGTCCATGAGTACATCCTTCAATGTTCCTAGTCGTGGGAATATCGAGACGGGACATCGATATTCCAGAGTAGACTAGCGTATATCTTCTCGACCCATGTGATGGGCGATGGATGATCCCATATCCATTGGTGTTCGACATCAGAGATGGTATGCGGGTGCTCAGTGGAGACTGGGTACACAGAACGGACTCGCCGAGAACTCCCAGATGGTATTATACCTCACGTCAGATGGCAGTTCTCTGGTGACACTGGTACAGCTTAGTCTGTTGACCCGAGATCGTCAGAGAGTCTTGTGTGTCTCCCACTGTGGTTTGATTTCCACCCTACCACGGCTCTACTGAGTCGTGCAAACAGGTGGTTTTTGGATACAGTCCCGATTCACATGGAGGCAATGAGCGATAGGAGGGGATTCGTCTCTCCCGGTATTGGGGGTTGATGTTGCGCTATGCACGACTGGCCATAACAGGAAATCCCTGGCCAGGGTTGCAGTGATATACTGGTAAGAGTTATCAGTAGTTTCACGAATGTTATGGACCTCACGTCGACATGACTTATCGAGCTATTGGGGTCTGACGTTTACCACCCCTAGGCGAGACATGCGACATATCAGACGAACAGACCGGACTGTACGGTAAGTGTTACTGGTTGGATTCACAGGAGTGTGAGCGGGCTAGCTCGTCGATCTTCTGATCGCTCAATACCCGGGTGGCCGTTACGTTTAGCAGACCGCTTGCGGCTTATGGGTGTTTGATATGATCATCACCTGCTGCCGGCGTATTGACGAGTCTTTAGAGTCCTACACAGAGGTTTCCTGGCTCAAGCGAAACGAAATAGGAGCGCATATGAGATATGTGCGGGACCGAGAATAATACCAGTATGTGATACTGTATTCGATTCTCGCGATTTGTGACATTGATCGGTTATATGTGATATAGCTGGGTTATCGGATCAAGTATTGATTCGATAAGTTGTTGCTATTGATATTAGTCGGTTATATGCGATATGACCGGATCGTTAAGTAAAGTGTTGATTTAATGATTTAATGTATAATTATATATTTGATATATTACTTTGCATTAACTAGTATTGGTTCACTCAAGATTGATTTTCTCACTTAATGTGCACATTGTATATGTGATATATTTTTGTGCACTTGTTTGTATCATGTTTGATGATACATGCAAACTTGGGTGTGTATGATTAAACCATGGTTATGTTAATGGTTAGGGTTTTGATTTACTTATCTATTTATTTTTGTTTATTCATTTATTTTGGAAAGAAATGAAATGGTTGCTTGTTTTGTCCTTTGTTGAAACTTCATGAAGCTTTGAAGCTTTGAAGCTTTGACCATTTTGTTTCTTAGCCTTAACCTAACCATTAAACCTAACCCCAGTTTATTCTCTACACTTAACCATGGTTGCTATATGATAAGAATCACTTCATTTTCTATTTGGAATATACTTATCATATTCTTTTTCTTCTTCTTCTTCTTCAACATGAAGAAAGCTTGCTACCATTAATGGCAACATGAGAAAAAGAGTGAGAAATCCAATTCTAAATTGAACCCACTTCCTATTTCTTCATCCTCTACCACTTGCCAAGTAGTATAGGGTGTTTTCTTCACAAGTTTCATGACTTGGTGAAGTTGGAGCTTGATCTTGAGTTGCCTCGACGTAGATCATCTTCGGCATCGAAGTCGGCGACCTAGCCCGATCTTTTCTCCGATACAACCACCGCGAGAGTCTAGGATTCCGATGGGTACAGCGGAGGGATGTCATCACGGAGCTAGAGAGGTGGAGGACCGGATCTACAAAGGTTGTAGTCACTTTCCTTTAGCAATAAAGTCGTTTACTTGCTTGCATCGCCTTATCATCTAGTTAACGATCCGTATTAGGGTTTGTAGGCACATGAAAAATTTTGAATTGGGCATGTTTGATCTGTTGTGAGACCTCATTAGTGTGCCTAGGAACCCCTACACTAGCTGTACGTAACGGTCCCCAGGTAGATGCCGATAAGAAGACCAATGAGGCGAACCCATCCGAACTCCTACTGAGCCTGAATGTGACAATCTCCGTACAGTCCGGTCTGTTCGTCTGAGAGTATCGCATGTCGGGCCTAGGGGGCGGTAAACGTCAATCCCCTAATAGCGGTACAAGTCGTGTCGGGGTGTAGCCCAGAACACCCTGAGAAAATACTGGAAACACTACCAATAAATCTCGCTTGCCCTGGCCAGGGACTTTGTGTAATGGCTCTCCTAGACACAGCGCGATATCGACTCCCAATACTGGGAGAGACGAATCCTGTCTAACCGTCACTGCCTATAAGTGCTTCGGGACAGCACCCAACTACTACCTGTTTGCATGACTCATTTGAGCTGTGGTAGGGTAGTAATCTAAGAACAGTGGGAACACACTCGAAGCGAAGTGACAGTGTCAAGTCAACGGACTAAGCTGTACTCATGTCACCTGGGAACTGATAACTAACGATAGGTATAATTCCAACCAACAGTTCCCAGCGAGTCTTGTCCAGTGTACTCGTAACCTAACAAGCACCTGCATACTATCTCCAGTACGACGTACTGATGGCTGTGGGACAGACCATCTTCCCTCCTGGGATGAGAAACGTATACACTAGTCTACTCTGGAGTATCGATGCCCTGTCTCGATAATCTTACGACCAGGGACTTTGTATAAGGATGTGCTTATAGACTACCCAGCCCCCACTAGTGTGACTGCCATCACAACGCTGGTAGTCAAGCAAAAGATCCTAAGGGCTCTATCAATATGTATTAGCAATATGTCAAAAGAAACACATACACATATTAAGATAGATACAAACCAAGTAGCATACTACCATATTGAGCAAGAATGTCAATCCGTGTATATATTCCAAGCTTCCAAAATGTAATATACAAACTAGTACTATACAATAATGGCCTCTAGGGCATATCACACTAACATCAAGTCTATCCAGGTCCAAACGATCTCCTTTCGACTTCGGGGCCCATGGGGATACCTCCTCGGCAGCGCTTAGCATGCTCGTCGGCGAGTGATCGAAATCAACTCGACGGATGATCACTAGACAGATGGCCAACCTGACATGAAAACACAACGGTGCAAGCAGAGATATCTTACGAGCATTCTTCACAAACAGATGATAGAGCGCGATTCGATGAAACCAAAGAAAAATTTTATTACTACCAAAGACAAAGGCTTTACAAAGGGTATTTTTTGGGCTCCCCAGCCTTACAAAATTCCGAAAACAAAGAAATAAAAAGAGGAAGACGGGGGCTCTAGACCTCGGGGCCAGGTGCGACCTCGGGGTCCTCGACATCCACCACGTGACGCGCGGGGTCCTCGACGGTTTCCTCGTCAGGAACCTCTTCCCCCTGCTCATCGGCGTCTGCGGGAGGAATTCGGCTCGGAGATCTCCGTCGGCAAACTCCGGCATCCGGGCCTTAACGGCATTGAGGGCCTCGTGCCAGATGCGGGTCGTAGCCACGGCCAGGTCATCATAGAAGTCCTTCGACTTCTTATAGCTCTCCACCGCCTTCGCCGCCTTCAGGTCGGCCGACTTGGCCGCCTCGGCCGCCGCCCCAAGCTCCTTCCGGAGGGTCTTCACCGTCCTCTTCAGGTTGTCGGCAAGCACCTGAGCATCCCCGAGCTTGGCCTCGGCAGTCACGGCAGCCTCACGGTACCGGGCTACCTCCCGTTTCCCAGCCTCCGCCTCGCCTTCCAAGGCAGCAACCCTCGCCGTCACCGCCTCCAGCTCCCGCCTGGAGCTCTCTTCCAGCGAGGCGAGCTGACCCGCAGCCTCCAGCGCCGGGGCTACCACCTTGGCTTCCATACATAAGGCGAGGGCAACGTGCTGGAGAACCTGGGAGATACGAAAGAGATCAGAAAGATGAAGGAGGCACCGAATCTCACAATGAACCAAACACTTACATGCACGGACTCCTGGGCAATGGACGCCAGCTCAGCCCTGAAGGCCCCCCCAGGAACTTTACCCCCGGCCGAGGCCTTTATCTCATGCAGAAGGCTATCCGCAACGGATAGCCCCGATGGCACCGCGAACCGGAGGCCCCCTTCCTCCACCATGATCGGCGGGGACCGGCCCCGGGAAGGTCTCTGGGAGCTCCTCTTAAGCGGCTCCGAGGGAGAGCCGATCTCCTCTTCCGAGCCCGGATCCTCCAGAACCAGGGCCCGCTTCCGGCCCGACACTCTGCTGGGACCCGGGGCAGGATCCGCCCCCGAACGCTCGCCAGACACCACCACTGGAGCAGTAGGAGCCGGGGCAGGCTTCACGCGAGAAGAGCTGGCGCCCCCAGCCTTCGTAACCTTCCTCGGCTAGCGCATGGAGGCTTTAAGCGAGTCGAAGTCCATGGATCATGCACAAAACAAATATCCAACAAGTCAGTGACACGAGCAAAACACAAGCCAAAAACCAAGCCTAACTTACCGACGAACTCAACGGGGCTGAGCCCGGCCCAACTCAGGACTCTCTCAGACAGCAGCACGTCAGGTCGGGGGATGGGCTCCCACGACGCCACTCTCACCGCGGCGGGGTCATTGGACTGGTTCCCCGGCAAACATTTCTCCCTCGATAACTTGGTAGGCACGGGCCAGACCTCGCCCTCGGGAGGGGAAACGAATAAAATTTTCTTCTTTCAATCATGAATAGAAGAGGGCAAGGTCACGACCCCGGTCCCGGCAGCGCCCCCCGGCCACTTTCTGAAAGAGAGATAGACCTATCTCGGGTCGCCCGCTCGACCACCAGGGTGATTTTTGAAGACGAGAAAAGAATCGAGAAGGGAGAGGCTGAAGGGGGCCGCCTGTAACTTCAGGCGGATCAAGAACCCGAGGAGGATCCTCCACGAGTTCGGCACTAACTGGCCGGGGGCCAAACTGAAAAAATTCAGCGCTGCGACGACCTCGGGAGAGAAGGGCAGGCGCATTCCACCCCATAAAGCTTCCAAATACAAGGCGATCTCCCTGCCCCGTACTTGATCCGCCCTCTCTCCCTATTTGACCAGTCGGACCTTGTAACACGAGGGGATGTGGAAGCGAACCCGAGCATTGGCGAGCTCGTCCTCATGCCTCACCCACCACGAGGTGTCGGGGGCCGCATCTGCCGCCTCCTCCCTGGGGGCTGCCCCCGCCGCACGATCCCGGGGAGAGGATCCGACCCCTGCTTCCCGGGGGGACTCGGACACAACTAAAGGGTCCCTAGAACCTACTCCTACAACATCTACTGACTCTACAAAGGAAGACATCTAACCTTGAAAAGGGGAATCCTCTGGAACCGAAAGCGAGAGAAAGAAGACGAGCGCCGAGCAACCAAGGCTTAGAAGAGGGAAATATGAAGAAGTAAGAGCCTAAGGACGGGCCCTACCCCTGTTTACTGCTGCAAGCGACCTCATCCAACGACGCCCGTCATCTTCCGCCAAAACGACTCCTCGTGTCCAGCGGCTCCAATCGCTCCACGTGTCGATCCTGCGCTGGACCGCATCCCATCAGACGCCGTAGGCCTGTATACGTCGTGTTGGCCAATCGACGCTTGACACGTGGACCGTCGCTTTAGTGGCAGAATGCACGAACCGGCGCACCTTCCTTAAATGCAAAGATCTCACCCTGATTCGCTGACAGAAAAGACAACTGACAGTCCGAGGACTCGTCCCGACGAAGCCTTAGGAAGGAGCTCACCTCAGGAGGCCTGGCAGTCCACTTCTGACCCGATCCGCTAGCTGGTCGGGACAAGAGTGGGGGGCTAATGATGATGCTCAATATTGGCGATGCGAGATCAGGACACGTGGCGGATGACATGTTCCAAGACCCAGAAGAAAGGGCTCACAGAGGCCGACCAGGCCATCCTGGTACCCGATCTGCAAGCACAAGCTGGCCCTCCTCGGCCCCCCTGCAAATTTGCCTCCTCGGCCCCTCAGCTCGTCCCGAGCTGCCACAGGACTAAGTCTCCTCAGCCCTCTTGCTCGGTTCCGAGCTCCCCAGCCGAGGTCGTCTTCCTCCGTCCCTCCGACCGACCAACTCCACAACTCACAGGCGTAACCGCCACTCCGCAAATCTCACAACGCGCAGATTCTCCGCCAGAAACGTCCCACGTTCCACTCCATCACGATCCCAATTAATGGGCGATCCGCTCTTTACGCGGGCGTGACGTCGGGAGCGTAACTGCCGGCGAGATTCTCGCGCCTGCTGCTGCGTGCCGCCGCCGCTATATAAACCCCCATCACAGAGAGGTCAAGAAAGCCATTCTTGATTCCACTTAGCCGTTACTCTGCTCGGATCTGGTACTAACTTGATCGTCGGAGGGTCCTCGGTGGTACCAAACCATCCCGGGAGTTCTTTACAGGTAATCGGCGCTAAACTCCTCAAATCACTAATCTCCTCAAAACCCATTGAGACCCACACGCAACAGAAGATCACCGCCGAAATCCACTGAGAGATCAACGAAAGACAACATCTGACGAAGACCCGAAAAGGACCTCATCACCAAGGATCCATAAATCTTTTGACAGTGCATGCAAATTTAAATGTTGTTACATGATATAATTAGTTATCCGTAATCCATAAGGCTTTGTTTCGAAGACCCTAAAAAATTAATGTGCACTAAAAGACAAAAGTCCAAACATCCAAGTGTGAAGTTTTTTAGTCCCACCAGGAAAAGACCCGCCCCCACAACACAGACGGTATCGTCCGTTCTGACCGAAACTGCACGGTTTTGTTCTTTGGAGTGAACCGAATTCGGCCAGGGGCTACTTCTCAAGAGATCACCCATCCCAAAATTTCACTTAAAAGGCATTCCAGTTTACGAAGTCTCAAGTATTCATTTTAGAGGAAATTTATTAATATATATTTTTTGAAACGTTTTTCATGAATGGTTTTTTGCCAACGGACGCGACCGTTGCAAGTTGAACGGTTACAACTGTTGGAAGTTATTGCGGTTGCAGATCGAACGACTGCGATTGTTGCGGTTGCAGATCGAACGACTGCGATCAAGTTGTTGCCGGCGGGTTCAAATCGAACGGCTGCAATCGGTCTCTCACAACCGTTTGGGGGCTATTTAAGCCCTTCCCTCACAACCAAGAATCAAAAACGAAAAAACACAAAATTCTTTCTTCTTCTTCTTCACTGCATTCACATCATCCGAGCATCTGACTTCGAGACAGAAAGCGCACTAACACTATTTTGGCGACTTGTGCAAGCCGGAGTACCAAAAGGACTGGAAGAGTTGTATCTTGGAATTGAATCGCCGCTGTAAACCTGCCAAGAGGGAGGCGATATCTTTCTTAGATCATGCATGTCTCTTTCCCATCATGATTTAATGTTCATCAATTTTTTTGTATTCCAAAGATTTGAAATCGACTACATAATTTTTTTCTTCTCTATAGTTTTCCCACAACCTTAAAATTGATGTATGATTGTCCTATTTGAATCCATTCCTCCTCGGTGATCGTCTTCTATTGCATCATTAATAATTGAAAAGATAAAATAAAATAAAAGCGAACTGTATATATACCGATCGTCGAAAAAAATCATGAAGGATGTAAGGAAATCCCCTCCTATGACACATTTCTTTCATTAACCCCCCTCTCTCTATATATATACATATAAGAATAATGGAGAAAAGATGCCATAGGAGGAAATTTCCTCCTATGGCGTGGAAAAAATACAACCTCCATCAATTTTTTCGACGATCGGCCCCCTCATCAGATTAGATGTCATCGCAAAGATTTGAATCGCATAATTGACGTAGGCTTACTTTAAATGAAGGTATGCTATCAACACCAACTTTTAACTTTTAAATTTTAAATGTTGGAGCATCTAGACCAAACACACACACATATATATATATATATATATATATATATATATATATATATATATATATATATAGACAGAGAGATTAATGGAGGAAAGAGGCCATAGGAGGGGATTTCCTCCTATGGCGTGGAAAAAATACAACCTTCACCAATTTTTTCGACGATCGGCCCCCATCATCTTCATCGTTATCATCTACGATGTGGGTATACCAAATTTCATGTGATTCTACAACTTTTTCACCGTTGATTTAGCAATGTAAAAAGTTCTACTGTCGGTAAACCGTTAATTTTGAACGCACCAAATCAACGATGAAAAAGTTGTGGAATCACATGAAATTTGGTGTACGCACATCTTAGATGATAACGATGATGATGATTGGTGCCGATCGTCGGAAAAAAGGATGGAGGTTGTATTTTTTCCACGCCATAGGAGGAAATCTCCTCCTATGGCCTCTTTCCTCCATTAATCTCTCTCTCTCTATATATATATATGTTTGGTCTAGATGCTCCAACATTTAAAATTTAAAAGTTAAAAGTTGGTGTTGATAGCTTACCTTCATTTAAAGTAAGCCTACGTCAATTATGCGATTCAAATCTTTGCGATGACATCTAATCTGATCATCCGGTTGGCCATGAGTCACTATTAAACATGATAAAATTCATCATTAACAAAATTTGACATATATGAAAAAACGTACACTTAATTCTTTGGTTTTAGACATACTAATTCGATGGGGGGGAAAATTTAACAAATAAAATACTTCAATATAAGAAAATCAATTAGCTCACACATGTTGAGATTGTAAGAATGAATCAATTGATAAGGGGTTGGGGTCTCTTACATATATGGAGACGAAGAAATTGTTGGTTTTTCGATTACATTTTGAATTTGAAGAATGAAGAATGATGAAGCATTACCTGCTATAATCATTATTGCAATCTTTGGTTTTCTTCTCAATCATGGGAATTATCAGAATAATTTTTGTAACCGAACTTTGATTTTATCAATTAAATCTTCAGTTAATTATATAGGAGTGTTCTCATTTATAAGCCTCCTAGGCTCGTGGAATTCCAAAAGAGCGAATTCCATAAGAGCAAGGCTTAATAATTTGATAATTAAGGTCGGTTCGGGAGTTCGGACGAACGGCGTGAAACCAACCAACCATAATTTAAGAAGTATTCAGAGGAGCGGTGTGAAACCTTGGTTTGGTAAATATGAACTCACCATTGTAATTTTAAAAAATATAATTAAAGAAAAAGGACCCACCATTTATTCCCTTCTTGTTTTTGTTAAAAAATAATATGAAACGTGTGCATGATAACCAGGAATGTTCTCTTCACAACGGTATATAGCTTAATTAATTAAAAAGGGGAGCTATAATAAATTTTGTGTGAACATGTAAAGAGTACTAGCAAAAATGGATTCTCATTTTTATTTTTGACGCTACCCTACGACAGATCTAATAATAAACTAAAGTAATAGAGTTATTTGACTATAAACAAATGAAATAAATATAAACTCTTTAAAAGGGATATGCATTTCCATATTTTATTCTTCTTTTTCTACTTTTAAATTTTATATTTTCTTATTTTTTTTTTTTCCAAACACCCCCCCCCCCCCCCCCCCCCCCTCCCACAAGCAACCAATAACTCATTTGCCTAATTTCACTCCATTTTTACTAAATCCATTAGAACAACCATTTACAACATATAATTAATACAAAGGGTGAACTCTAAAATTGGGTGTATATATGTATATAATAAGGACTACCAAAGCTTAGGAGCACCAAAAATTTATCTTATTTTCATTTAGTAGTGTGTGCGCACGCGCAAAGGAGAGATGTACGGAACACGCGCAAAATAAACCTTTCTAATTTGCCGCCACCTAAACAGCCATGACGTGTCAACTTATTATGGCAGGTGCAATGCACATAATTAAATTAACAAGATATAGAAAAAGGTGTCTTGTTTTTTTTAGTTTAAATCACTTTGATATTTTGATTGAGAAACATTTTAAATATTTTCAATTAAAATAATAACAATTTTTAAAAGTTATTTAAAATGGCTAACTTATTAAATTTTTAAAAAATAAAAATTCCGCGAAAAATCTTTAAATTTATATTATTTTAACTTATTCTTTAAAAAAATTCTCAAAATTCTGTCCATGTTAAAATATGCAAACGCCCATCGCATGTGCTAAATACTCATACAATGGAGGAGGGGGGGGGGGGGGGGCGCGGTATAGATCCTTGGTTCCGGATTGGTTCCGGAAAACAACAGAGTAGGTTCAAGTTCTACATTCAACCACATTTTATTTTTCAATATCCCTATGTTATCCTTGCAAATTGATGGCAGACAACCGCCACATTTATCAGATTTAGTTAATGCAGTGGTTACTTATCTAATAAATGTAGTATTTATATAATAAACATAATAGTTATCTATAAAAAAATTACAAGTATAGCATATGAATTTTGAAAATTTTAAAGTGGCCAGTTTCGACTTAAAACTAATGTTTTTGAACCGAAGTTTTTCACAAGTTTTCTGGGCGCGTCCAGAAAGCTGGACCCATTTTCCAAAAAAAGCAAGAACGAAAAGCCCAAATCTGATCGCTATTTATTCTTGGACCAAAATAGCCATATCAACTAACCATGATTTGAACTAAACACAGCCCTCAATCTTACGGCCCGGCCCATATAACGCACAGCCCAGCTCCATAACGGAACGTAAAAAACGTTGCAAGAGAAAACGAATAAACTGTCGAATAAAAACATGCGTTTCTTCGGAGCGAAGCATGTACGCGCCACTTCTGCTGCGATCGCCAAAACAGCAAAGACGAATCAAACCCAATCACTAGCTTTCTTCTTCCTAATACACGTGTATTAATATTATTCGTCCAAAACAGCTGTTCCCTCTTCGAAAAGATACTATAATCATTAAGTGGCATTTCCGTAAGTACGCCCACACAACCGTCGTCGTCTGCTTTGTGGGCAACGAGTACAACGAGGAATTTTCATCGTTTTATCATCCTCGCTTCCTTTTCTTTTGAAACCCTAACCCTAATTTTGAGTTTCTGCTTCGATCCTGTGAAGATGTGGAAGCGGCAATCGTACGGCAAGGACGGCGGCGACCTGGAGGCGGGCACGGCGCCGCTGTATCCGATGATGCTGGAGGCGCCGGAGCTCCGATGGGCCTTCATCCGAAAGATCTACTCGATCCTCGCCATTCAGTTGCTGCTCACCGTCTCCGTCGCCGCCGTCGTTATCACCGTTCGTCCGATCTCGCACTTCTTCGTGTCCACCGGCGTCGGATTCGGGCTCTACATCTTCCTCATCTTTCTGCCCATCATTCGTGTGTATTTCTTTCTTTTTTTGTGAATTTTTGGTTTTATTTTTTGGAGTTTTTTGTGATCAATGATGTTTGATTGCAGTTTTGTTGCCGCTGTATTACTATTACAAGAAGCATCCGGTGAATCTGCTTCTGCTTGGGTTGTTTACGGTGGCAATTAGCTTTGCCGTCGGAATGTCTTGCGCTTTCACCAGCGGTGAGTTTGAAAAACCCTAATTTGGTTCTTTGTTAAAATTTGGTTTTTTTTCCCCTTCAATATATAATCTCGTGTTATTATGATTGAAGTTGCCATCATTAGAAGTGCACAAGTGCTGATTTGAGAAGGAACAACAATGCACATTGAGGGCATTCATGCTATTGGGCAGCATACACATTGCAATTGATTTGTGGATAGCATCATGTAGGAATAATATGTCAGTGGAGGAAAATTATTGGTTAATGGAAAGCAATATATATATATAGGGAGTGATCCATTGCAAACCGGTTCGCGTTTTTAAAAAACGAGAACTCTCGGTATACGACATATTTGAACGATCCGATCAAGTTGATCATCCTGCCCTCAAATATACATGTATGAAAAATCAAAGG
This sequence comes from Agapanthus africanus, assembly GCA_030015575.1. Lineage (NCBI taxonomy): Eukaryota > Viridiplantae > Streptophyta > Magnoliopsida > Asparagales > Amaryllidaceae > Agapanthus > Agapanthus africanus. Next base: position 818,435,001 of record CM057338.1, on the reverse strand, counting down.
ATTTGAAGGACTCTACATATGCATCGGATGAGGTTTGTGTTGCATTATCGAAAGACGTTCATTTTTGCACTCATTGATGCATTGGTTAGAGGTCTTCAAATCTTTTGATTCTTCATACACGAATATTTGAAGGTAGGGCGATCAACTTGAACGGATTGGATCGTTCAAATATCAAATATGTCATAGACTGAGAGTTCCCGTTTTTAAAAATGCGGACCGGTTTGCAATGAAGCACTCATATATATATATATATATATATATATATATATATATATATATATATATATATCGAGAGAGAGAGAGAGAGTATGAGGCAGGTTCGTTTTTTTTAAATACGAACTTGAATGAATGCCGTTGGATCTTGTGTTTTTAATCAACGGTTAAAATTAATTCAGCTTATTAAATCGTTAATAAATGAAAGGTAAATATTCTACTGCTTGATTTTAGATTAAAAAATCAAGAGAAATATCAAATCCTTTAGTATTACCTACGAATATTTGGCAGTGGAATATTTATCTTCTATTTATTAACGATTTAATAAGCTGGATTAGTTTTAACCATTGATTAAAAACACAAGATCCAACAGTTCTTATTCAAGTTCGTGTTTTTAAAAACACGAACTTGTGTCATAGGATCCGTACTTTGTGTGTGTGCGTGCCTGTGTGTGTGAGTGCTTCATTGCAAACAGGTCCGCGTTTTTTTAAAAACGGGAACTCTTGATTTATGACATATTTGAACGATCTGTCAAGTTGATCATTTTACCCTCAAATATTCGTGTATGAAAAATCAAAAGATTTGAAGACCTCTAACCAATGCATCGATGGGTGCAAAAATGGACATTTTTCGATAATGAAACATAAACCTCATCTGATGCATAGGTTTTTTGATCTTCAAATCCTTTGATTTTTCATACCTATACATTTGAGGGTAGGGTGATCAATTGGAATGGATTGGATCGTTAAAATATGCCAAAGACCGAGTTTCCGTTTTTAAAAGAATGCGGACCTATTTGCAATAGATCGCTTGTGTGTGTGTGTGTAGAGAGAGAGAGAGAATAATGGAGGAAAGATGCCATAGGAGGGGATTTCCTCCTATGGTGTTGAAAAAATACAATCTCCATCGTGTTTTCCGACGATCGGCACCATTCATCTTCACCATTATCATCTAAGATATGGGTACACCAAATTTCATGTGATTCTACAATTTTTTCACTGTTGAATTAATGGGTTCAAAATTAACGGTTTACCGACAATATAACTTTTTACATTGCTAAATCAACAGTGAAAAAGTTGTAGAATCACATGCAATTTGGCGTATCCACATCTTAGATGATAACGATGAAAATGATGGATTCCGATCGTCGGAAAACACGATGGAACACGTATTTTTCGACGTCATAGGAGGGAATTCTCTCCTATGGTCTCTTTCCTCCATATATATATATATATATATATATATATATATATATATATGGTCTTCAATGCTTTTCCCAAAGCCTTATTCATTGATGTTTCTTGCTTGTCACCGAATGTCATAGTACATGTGCAGGTGCGAGCATAGGGGTGGATTTTGGTGCTGGTGGTGGTTGTTGGGAGGGGGTTCAATTTTTTTTTTCTTTTGAAGGATGCCCAAGTCATGTGTCCATCAAGCCGAGCCAGGCAGTCTCCTATGAAGGAGATTATGAATTTGATTTTGCTCTGCTAGTATACTATTAGTCATGTCTTTGTCAAGGTGTTACCTTCTTCTTTCTCTTCTCCATTTGGAAACAATGCCCTGAAGGACCTGACCTTTCCTTCCCAAAAGACATACAGACCTATTCTTACCTTAGTATTTGCTTTGGTTCTTTTATCTTAAATATTTTGTTGTCCTTTGTTTATAAAAAAAAGTTGATTATTGCCACAATAATTACGTCGCAGTGGGGAAAGCAGAAGATAAATTCTTTGAGGGTATAGATATGTAACGAGCGAGGAGAACCGGAATGCATAGAGGGAGCCAGGCCAGACTGTGGTTAGGTATAGAGGAAGCGAGGAGGAGGGTTTTAAAAAAAGGTATGAAGACTAGGAAAATAGTTGGTAAATGCTTTACCATAATCGATATGGTTCCATTCATGGATCTACTTTGTGTAATCCTTATTGATATGTTAAGCTACTGGTTCTTTTAAAAAAGTATGAACAAGAGGAAAATGGTATTTGGGGGAAATGATTTCGGTGTCGTATTGTTGGTTAAGTTAATTGACACCCTGCCCTTCTTAGCCATGGGAAGAAAATATGCCATATATAGGTCTTGTGCTTTTGTATCAGGTGATTAATCAGCGGTTGGGATGGGATACCAACAGATTATATTATGGGGATATGAATATCTTAAAATGATTTTGTGGTAGTCCACATGTGACATCTAAACATTTTGTTCCCATATACGAATGGCATCAAATGTTTGCATCTGGACCATGCAATTAACTTGAACATCGAGATAGAAAATACATTAAAGCCACTGTAGGGTGTTTTTCGTCATCCCATTGAGATGGAAAATACGCGTCGCTTGTCAGGCGCATTACAGATCTCCTACCTAGGGTAGGCCGGGGTTTATTGATTGTGGGGATCTGAATCTCCGGCAGCCGCAGACTAAGCTGCCGTTAATTACCCATCGTTTTTGAAGCGAAAGAACTTCCGATTGACGGGTCAAACTGGTCATGCGAACTCAATGTGCCGTGTACGTGCATTGTGTCTTAGACATATTGGGGGCCTCGCAGAGTTTACGGGGGTCCCCGTTACCCGGATAGCGGGCTGGGGGTTAAGAGGGCTAGCAGCCACCTTGCGGGTTGCGGGACAGCTCCCTGTTAGAAATTTTTTTCTAACGGGGGAGGTATTTTTAGTGTGGAGTGCATGGGAAAAGAGGAGCGAGAAGCGTCCTAAGGATGTGTGCGTAGCGCATGGGCGCTGGACGCCCGCGGGCTACGTGCGAGACACGTGGGCGCTAGGCGCCTGCAAAAAAGGGGGAATTTAGCCCCGAGATTAGGAGTTAAACTCCGATGGGCTATGGAAACGCATAGAAAAATGCAGATTTTTTATCTTTATGGAGTTAAACTTTCAAAAGGATTTTGAGTGGAATTAAACTCCTAAAAGGATTTTATTTATGGAGTTAAACCCCAATAGATTTTGACAAATGGAGTTAAACTCTCAGAAATCTTTGGAGATGATCAAAGAGGACTCCTTTCTTCTTACCTTTAACCCTGGATTTTCTTTTAAGCCTTGGATCTTCCCGAAGTGGGGTTTTTGAAGATGTGTCTCCCTTCTCTCTGTTGGCTGGATTTTGGAGAAAAGGGAGTTAGACTTAAAAATCTCCCCATTTGGAGATTTGATGGAAGATCCGAGCTCCCCTTCAAGGGTTTTATGGTGAAAAACTATTTTTTGGAAAAAGAATAGTTAAACTCTTGATTTAATTCAAAAAAAAAGGGAAGAAGGTCTTGAGGAAGGAGACACAGAAACCCTGGCTTTTGAGGGGGATCAATTATTGTTCTTCATTTTATCATATGTTGCCTTATATAGGCTTATAAATTTACACATAGTCTTTTGGACTTTACAAAATGGACTTTTGCCCATCCCATCCCTCATGTGATCATTTCTTTTGCACATGAGCCATGAGCTTTACAAAAGTTTGGCTTTATGCCCATTTTTCTTACATCTATTCATAAAAATTACATCAAAATTATTTATTATATGATTTTCATTTTGGCATGGCAGAGGCCGTCCGCGGGGTTTGACTTGGGCATGGGCACTTGACCTGGACTTAGGCCCGCTCACTTGGGTTGACTTTGACTTTGACTTTGACTTGGTCAACCGGGGTGTAATTTTTGACCCCAACAACCACATGTTATTAAAAATGGGAAATCCTTCTTTGACATATGCGATGTTCTTGACATCAAGGTTGATACCTTTGAACTTTGCTTTCAGGATTCAAACACATCTTAGCAGGAATTGAGATACGAACCTTTATTTTCTAGTGTGACTGTAGTTCTGTTCCTTACATTTCCTTGTTTGATAGCTTCCATACTGGTGGCACCATATGGTTTGGTTTCCTTTATAGGATTGATATGACACCAATCTGATATCAGTCTTCATGGAATCTGTAAACAACTGCAAGTTCAGAATTCTTTTTTATCATGGAAGAACAAGGTAGTAGAGTGAGGACCCGTCACTGTATAAGAATTCTGCTAAATGTTCAAAGCTGGATATTCATAAAACAATGAATATGCAATGGGGTTTGCAACCCAAATTGACTGAAAAGGAGAAGACTTGTGGAGTGAGGGCCTCAACGTATTTAACCATTTTATTTCTTACTTTCTCACACGATATGGGACTAACTGTGCATTTATTGGTTTTTAACCGTATCCGACAATTGGATAATTTTTCTTACTGGGTTGACTAGATGCAAGGCACTCCCCACAAATTGCAACTTTGGCTGTATATAGGGGGAGTGCCTGATTATTTCTTTTGATACACCAACAGTTAACTTTCATGGTCTCTTACTTCGTGGAGTCTTGCCTTCTCTTGGATCGTTTTTTTTAACTTAAGTACTTGAATCTGCAAGCATTCATATTATTAGGCTAAATGGACTATTGGCTCTTACACCCCTAGTTAGCTATTTGGTGATGGTCTAGAATATGATTGGATAGTTAACCGACTTGGAGGACAATCTGACCCAAAAAGCAAAACCTCTGAAAGAGACTTCCAAAAATTAAGTCAATAATAAATCTAAAATATTTATTCGAGTCTCTTTGCTCTAATTATCAAGGTCAGTTTACACCCATTATAAAGCCAATGCTGCTTTAAATTCTAATTCTTGTTATTATTCGCTTATGCATTTATATATTTTTGGCTACACCAATTGTTTTCAGGATGTTTGCGAAGTTATGTTTGAACAAACTTACCTTTGCATACAACAAGTAATTGTGCAGGCTTTAGATACCTATTGTGAGTTTCTATATAACTTCTATAACTGCTAACAGGGAAGGTCATCCTTGAGGCTGCTATTCTGACGTCTGTCGTGGTTGTGGGCCTCACCCTCTACACATTCTGGGCGGCAAAGAGAGGCCATGACTTCAACTTCCTCGGTCCTTTCCTCTTCTCAGCAGTCTTGGTGCTATTGGTGTTTGGCCTTATTCAGGCAAGATAGTTTAGTTTCTTGCAGTTGCTTTTTTAAGTATAAGTTTTATTTTTGCAGAGTACGTTGGCTAAATTGCAGGAAACTCCCCTCGATATTGCCCTTACTGCACTGTCTTCTTTAAGAAATATGCACTTCACCCCCTACTTTAACATCAATTTTCTGAACCCTGTAACTTCTCAATCATAGTCCATGGTATAGCAGTTGTCAAATGCGGAAAGTATTAATGATGCTGGTGGAGAAATTGCACTAGATTTAGGTTTGGGGACAAAAAGGTGTAGAGCGCCGGGTGCTGGCGCCCGGCGCCTGCGTGCCAGGCACGCCGGAGAAAAAGAAGAGGGGTGTGTGTGTGTGTGTGTGTGAGAGAGAGAGAGAGAGAGAGAGAGATCTTCAAGTGAGAGTGTGCTATCCTGCTATAGAGGCAGGTTGCTTGCAATCTAGTCGTATTTCTTTAATGGCTTATCATCTTTGAATTTCATTGCGGACTTGGTGCTTCTCATTTTAAGTTTATTGTGAGCTTATGTGTGCTCTTGTATGTATGCAGGCTTTCTTTCCACTGGGAAAGATTTCGGTCATGATTTATGGAGGATTAGGGGCAATCATATTCTCTGGATACATCATCTTCGACACAGACAACTTGATCAAACGCTACACTTACGATGACTACATTTGGGCCTCAGTTTCTCTATATCTGGACATCATCAACCTATTCCTCTCTTTGCTTACTATTCTTAGAGCCGCAGATAATTAAATTAACTGAATGTCTGTGGTTCAAATGACTGTATCTTCATTTTCGAACCTAGACTTTCTTATATATCACGAAGCTCTTAAACCTTGTTGAAATGGAGAACTTAGAGGTAGATGTTATTGTCCAGTCGACACTATTTTCTTAAGGAATACGCTTTCAATATTGGGCGTTATTGATATGATTGTTCTCGGTTTACTCTTGAAGTTCATTAAATACTGTGGTAGTACCCAGCTTTGGTTAAAAATACTGCTTACGGGCTGCTGAAAAGAAACTGTTTCTTCAATTTCAGAATTTTGGGTGGTTTATATGTATCTTTCTCATTACGTAGAACACTTTTTTTTATGGGAAACCAACTGTGGCATGTTATTTCAGCCGTCCGATTCCCTTACCAGCAATCGTGTGAAACAGAAGGGCCTGGTGTTTTTGAGTGAGCTTTTGTTTTTGTGATGAAGGGTTTAAATGCATATAGTGAGGAAAATAATAGCAGAGAGTCTCAACTCGGGGAATGCTTTACAAATGCGAGGATAACCCACAGCCTTCACACAGTGGAGTCGGAGTCTTCCTACTGAAATAATTGGGTCAACTACAATGTTTGCAAAAATATAATTTTTTTCCCATTCTCTCCGTCGCAAACAAATTATTGTTGTCTACATTTTAAAGCTGAAGAAAAATTGAACATTTCTCCCCAAGTTCATGGTAGTGGATTGTGGAGTGTTGTTTGTTGGTGATGCAGGAAAGTGAGTACAATTATGGAATAACATATATTATACCGTGAATAAACCTAAATGGAGAGTGAGTTGTTACCAAGGGATTAAGGGTCATGTAGACATGTGTGAGACCCAATTTTTCTTCTTCTCGTTGCTACTACCGAGGCTGAAAGCCATCGGTTCTAAGATGTTATTTGATGTGTAGAATTGTTCCACAAGGCTGATGTTCAACTTTTCACTTAAATTAGCAACCAAAACAAGCTTTATGACTTTCCTAAAACCATTATGTAGTTTAAACTCATCATGAAACCCTCCGAACTTTTATTTCATTACACAAAAATTCTCTAGGATTATTAATTACAAAATCTGACTAAATTAACTTCTTATTTTAATAAAAATATGGATCTTATAGATGCATTGAAGTTAAACCATATTCCCAGTGTCGATTAGTCAGCAATTTGCCATAATTTGGAGAACAAGACTTTATGTCTTAGGATTTGGAGAAGCAGCCTCAATTTAAAATTAAATCGAAATTTAGAGAAAAAAGATGATATAATAAGATTAGAATGGATAATTTAGGATAAAACTACAAGAATCGGTCAAATGTACGATCACATGACCCGTTAATCGCCAAAAAACTTTACAAATCAAACCACAGGGGGGCTTGTATAACAAATTGAAAGTTAGGGGGTTTTTCATGATAGGTTTAAACTTTTCAGAATGGTTTTGGAAAACTCGAATAAACCGCTGGATGGATTGTTTGCTTGAAATACCATTCCATAATGCATTGCCCTCCTAAAGAGGAAAAAACTACTATGCCCTTTGCATAGCCCTTGAATGGGCTTACTCCATATGCAAAGGTAGCTCATCCAAGGGCTCTAGAGGGGTTTGCATGATGTAAGCCCTTCTTGAATAGTTTTTTTCTCCTAAAGAAGCCGTCTAATCCAGCCTCATAAGGAGACAAGCCCAAACCGTGAAGGCAGTATCTCCAAAAACCTAGCATGAAAAAAGAAAAGAAAAAGAGGAAAATATATATATATATATAAATTTGTAGGGCGACTCAAAAACAAAGCCTTTTTATTTTAAATAGAAAGAAAAGCCCGCCACCATTTTTCCCAACTGACAAAAACTCAAAAATAGAATCCCCCGCCTCTTCCTCTTCTCCTCTCAAGTCTCATATCCCCATCCCTTAAAAAGAAAAAAAAAACCGACAAAATCCCTAACCCTAATTCCCATCTCCATTTCCCCCCAAATCTCCGTTCAAGAATGGGGAAGCAAGGGGACATCGAGGCCGGCACCAATGGCGCGCTCTATCCCGACATGATGGAGAGCCCCCAGCTGCGGTGGGCCTTCATCCGCAAGGTCTACTCCATCGTCACCTTCCAGATCCTCATCACCGCCTTTGTCGCCGCTGCCGTCATCTTCGTCCGCCCCATCCCCGACTTCCTCCTCTCCAACACGCCTCTCTCTTGCGCCGCCTTCGCCCTCATCGCCATCTCCCCTTTGATCAGTGAGTAGTCTTTCCCGTTCTCGATCGGATAAAGGTCTCTTATAATATAAAATATATTCCCTCAGCCCTCATAAGTCGGAGTTTTGGTGCAGCGGAAAGGACATTGCACACGGTATTAGATTAAATTATAAATATCGCTGCGTAAAAGTCAAGTTTTAGTCCTGAAGGGACTTCGCCCCTGCAACGCTCATCATAACTTTTGAGTTTTGGTCCAGTGGTCGGGAAATTTCACATATTTTTATCGAAATTTTTTTGGGGTGGGGTTGATTTTGGTTTTGGTTTTGTTTGTGGCGTGTTGCAGCGTTGATACCATTGATGTTTTTGAGGAACAAGCATCCCTGGAACTTGATTCTGCTGGTGTTGTTTACGATCTGCATCAGCTTCGCTATCGGCCTGACTTGCACTACAAGAAGCGGTAAGCTTTATCTCAATCGATTATGTTATAATAGAAGAAAGGGATAAAAATGAAGCAGTGTGAGAATGATGACCGATTCTCGGATTTTTATGTTGTTGAGATAACGGCGATAATGCTTGGTCTCTCGGGTTGAAGAATGACGGTTTATTCGATTTTCGTTTGCTTATAATTTGTGTCGATGATGGAACAAACTCTGATTTTAGATTACGGTTTTAATGAACACTGATGAATTGGCAAGAATGCGTGATTTTGTATCTAATATGAAGTCTTTCATTTAGTATTAGAAATCTCAATTCCAGTTGTATTGCAGAATTCTAATCCTGGCTATTTCTATAACAGGGGGCACGATACTAGAAGCCGCGATTTTGACGGCCGTGGTCTTCTTTGGTCTCACGCATTATACATTTTGGGCAGCCAAGAGAGGCCACGATTTCAGCTTCCTTGGGCCCTTTTTATTCGCATCGGCTCTCGTCCTAATGTTCTATTGTCTAATCCAGGTAATGAAACTTTAAGCCTTTACTTGTTTCTTTCTCCGTAAGTGGCTGGAGTGTTTTGCATTGAACTACCATAAGGTTTTTAATACAGTAAGCACCCATAAAGTGCTGCATCGGGGTAAGTACACTAAACTACCGGTAACCCTTAGCTATCGATGTTTTAACTAAACTTCCTTGAAGTTTAAACTCCCTTAGACACTGATTCCAGTGGAGTTATTTGCATTTAACTTCCCTTAAATGTAGCACTTTATGCGTGCATTCTGTAATAAAATAATTTTAAGATAGTTTAGTGAAAGAAGATACTTAAGGGTATTTTAGTATAATTCAGCCGTATTTTAATGAAAACCCCTTTGAATCTGAAGTTTAAGGGAGTTCACTGCAATTAAAAAAGTTAAGGTAGTTTGGTGAAAAACAGCGATAGCTATGGGTATTTTGGTGTAATTCAGTGACATAAATAGGTCTCTGTTATAAAGATTAATCTTTTATTATTCTTTTTTCAGCTCTTTTGGCCTTTGGGGAGGATTGGGAACACAATCTATAGTTGCCTCGCTGCTATCGTGTTCTCGGGTTTTATTGTTTATGATACGGATAACTTGATCAAGCGCCACAGTTATGATGAGTATGTTACCGCTGCCATCTCTTTGTATTTGGACATCATCAATCTCTTCTCTGCTCTGCTCAATCTGAGCAATTAAGAGGTTGTTAGTTGTGCATATTGTTGTAAGAAATGGAACATAGTAGTATAACTTGTGTATCAATGGTCTACATTGAATACCGTTGCTTATGTATATTTGAATGGTACCGGTTCAAGTTTCTCTCAATCTCTCTCTCTCACCCATCCATGCGCATACGAGAATAACCAAGAAAGGAGGCCTAAGAGGCCTTTTTCGTTTTATGGCGTCAAAAATCTATAACCTCCACGGTTTTTTCGGCGATCGGCATCTATCATCATAATCTTTATAAGATATGGATACATCAAATGTTATGTGATTCCACTATCTTTTTACTGTTGAATTAGCAATGTAAAAAGTTTTATTGTAGGTAAATCGTTAATTTTGCATCCATTAAATTAACGGTGAAAAAATGATGAAATCATATGAAATTTGGTGTATCTACATCTTACATGATAAAGAAGATGATGGGTGTCGGTTGTCGAAAAAAATCGTTGAGGCCATAGGAGGCTTTTTCGTTAAGTGGCGTTAAAAACTATACCCTCTAACATTTTATTCAACGATCGGCATTCATCATCATCTGAGATGCGAATACATCAAATTTCATGTAATTCTAATACTTTTTCATTGTTGATTTAGCAATATAAAAATTTCTATTATCGGTAAACCGTTAAATTTACACCCATTAAATCAACGGTGAAAAATTGTTAGAATCATATGAAATTTGGTGAACCAACATCTTAGATGATAAAAATGATGACGACGAATGCCGATTGTCGAAAAAAATGGTGAATGGCGTATTTTTTTGCGTCACCTAACGAAAAAAGCTTTTTAGGCTCTCATTTCTGCATTATTTTCGTGTGCACAGACACTAGAATTCACCTCATTGCATACTTGAATCTTATGTATTTGTATACTTTGTACGTCTGACTATCATAGACATATAAGACTATCATAGCCATTATATGTCTGACCATTATAGCCATTATAAAGTTGGATTGCTCAAGAAAACTTTTGCAAATAAAAGCACTTGGCATTTACTCTTTTGTCCCTCTCTTCATTCATATTAATTTTCTTATCCTTTTCTACTTGACCCATTCATTTAAGGCCCAATATAAAAAAAACTTATTTATGGAATGTATTTGGTAATTATTTGTTTCCTATTTTATTTTATCTAGCTTAAAAGCTTTTTCTAAAGGAAATTTCATAATTAAAAATAATAAAGTAAGTATTGTTTGTACTTATTTTTCAATTAAACTTCAAAAAAGGTTCATTGAATTAATCTTTATAAAATCTTTCACTTTTGAATGATTTCTATGTTAAATTGTTACTTTATATGGAATTTTCTCTATGTTTGTTAAAATTATTTCTTTTATCCTATGTCGTAATTGTTTTTTCTTTTTCTTTGCAAATATTTTTCATTATTTGTTAAATTGACGAGAATTTTGTATGGTTGGCTAAAATGACCGGTAAATATATAATTGGTTGGATGGATTGATGAAAAAGGAATTTAGATTGACATTTTACTACCTTCTGTTTTGTGTTTGATTTAAAAGTTCCTGCCTTTACTTCCTTTTATTCCCAATTGCAAAAAATTTATTTCGACAAGGATTATTGTAAATCCCCAGTTCCATGGTACATCTTGTATTTAAAATTTTGGTCCCAATAAATTTTCCGTTTAATTCTCAATTTAAATTCCTAAATATTTTTTCAAAATTTTCTAATTCCTTTCTTTAAACCTTAACCTAATTTTTCCAAATTTTTCTATTTCTATATTTTTTACTTAAACCCTTGTCACAACCCGAAAGTACGGAACGTGACTGGCACTTAGATTACGAGACGTCTAAAGGCGTAACGTAAACTAAGTCAGCCAAACCCCAGAAAATCTAAACCAAAATCAACAAGGGTGAAGGAAAACCTTTTATGAAAATGCTTTTAAACCATTTAAGTTGTATTAATCCCTATTTTAAAAACCTCAAAATTTTTCGAAAATTTCGGCTGAGTCTCCTTTGTAAATACTAGCCCCCAAAATGGGTACAACAAGATATATAAATCTGTAATAACAAAATGGCATCCCCAAATGGGCGCTAGCTTTTCGTCCAAGATGGATCACAACCATACGCAATATATATGCAATATCAAGCAAATAAGTATAAACAAGCAAAAAAAAAAAAAAGAAAACACAACGTCGGCTCAAGTGAACTCGACCCCAGAGAAACCACATATACACAAATCTCTCAGTCTCAACACTAGATCGCATATACAAATAAGAAGTGGTAGATGGAGAATACTAGATACAAAGATAGTACAAAAAAATAAAAGTGTTCTCGCAACCCACCTAAGAGCAATGTCACGAGTCCGAGCAAAAGAAGCCAATGATAAGATAAGCCCGCCGCTACAAGGCTGACGGGTCCGACCTGCAAGACACTGTGGCATAACGGGGGTGAGTTGCCAGCTCGTGAGTAGAATATAACATCTAATAAGGCTATCGTCAGAATGCACGCAAATGCGTCAAAAATTGTATGTCTAGATGTGATGTAATACCACTAGTATGTATGCACATGTATGCAACATCAATACGAAATCTTTAAGTGTTTAAAATACTATAAGCTCTGCATTCTTAACTTAGAAAAAGAATATCTGTGCAATAGCTAAAGTACCATCAATGAAATCATCTGAAAACCGTGTCAAGCATCGACACCAAATGTGGAAATATATCTGTCTCAATGTCTCACTATATCAATGTCTCAATATATCGGGCTCCGTCAGTCCGGATCGGCCCATATCATCAAATCTCACGACAACGGTCGGTATCCTCCGGATATCCGCCGCGCCAGACATTACCGGTAGGTAGTCTTCCACTGCCAGGATCATCGTCTACAACTCGATTTTCTTGCCCCGGGGTACCATACCGGGCCCACCTTGTACCCGAGACAGTTCATCCACTCCTCGAATTGGGTCTAGAAATCCAACAAAAAATATGAAAACTCATGGTGGACGACACATACATCACGAGAAAACCGCAACTTTATTTTAAAAATGATAATAATAAGTTTTTGTTAAATTCTTGCGGTTTTCCCCAAAATCCAGAAATCTCATCAATACTGAAATCCTCAAGAAAATCATAATACCCAACATGTTGTATATGATAAATGTTTATGATATCAAAAGTATGCAATTGATTTGTGACTAGGAATCTATATAAGCATGATAATGATGTAAGATATATACATGCTATGCAATTCAATGTCTCATGTATGATGCAAGTGGTGATACTAAACTAAGCAGATTCTAAACTGCTCGTGACATGTCAATTACCAAGGCGTGTGTGTTCACATGAATAGTGCGCGTGCGACATGAGCCAATGGTAATGGTGTAAGTGTCCTAAAGGGTGATATCACACATAGGTATATAGATGTCCATGCAATGCCAGCAGACGAATAACTAGACGAGTATGTATATGAATGAGATGGTTAACTAACTATGCATATATTTTGCAAGCAATAAAGTGATCCTAACTATGGGACGCCTCGCGCCATCCAGACGATTTCCCCATAGATGTATACATCTACTCACTTGGACGTCTCGCTAATCTGATCCAACCACCGTTTTGCTTTTGCGCGCCGCGTCCGATATTTCCGCAACCGATTCTAAAATTACACAACACACAACATAAGATTAAACATCATGGAACGATGCAAGTCACAATATGAAAAGATCAACTCCCACAATTTAGGCACAACGTGCACTCGGTGCGCGGAAAACACACGAAAATCACTAAAAGCTTAACTAAAATCGTCGTTTCGGAGCAACCGTCAAAACTAAAACCCGACTAAACCAAACTCCGCATTCGCACACCCTACAAGTCGTAGTAGATACTAATAGTATCGAAAATATATCGCAATTAATTCACCTCCTAAGAATTTAGAAAACCTAATAAGCATTGACATAGCAATTTCGATGCAAACATCGCGATTTAACGATATAGCGATCGCCACATCGCACAAACATCCAATTCAAGCTACTAAATGGCCACAATACAATTTACAACCCACTTACAAAACTTCAAACCCTAATTAAAATTCCAAACCTTTACTAGAATTTTCAAAAACAACCCATTACAATGAAATTAACACATTAAAATTCTAAATTAGCTTATTTAAACTACAATTAAACAACTTGATTAGAACTTATACCTCCCAAGTGTTGATCCCCTTGCACTTAGCCTCCAAAGATGCCTCTTTTCTCCTTATTTTAAACCAATTAGGGTTTGGGAAGAGGTAGAATAGGGTTTAGGTTTGAATCAGTGAAGAAAATTGTGTATTTTGTGGATTTTTGTGGATTTTAACATGAATTTTGAAGCAAGAAATGGGGAAAATGAGGGGTTTCCTGCAGGTGAGCTCGGCCTGTGGTGGGGAGGGGTGAGTGTGAGCGAATTTTGTAGAAAATTCTACACAAAAAATATCTTTTAAACTCATTTAATGCATATCACATCAATTTTTTTTAAAAAAAACCCCATTTTAATTAATTTTTGCTTTAATTTTTAAACCATAGAACTAAAATCTTGAAAAGTCTTGATACAATTTTTGTTACACTAAATTTTAGTTTATAATGGTTCCTAAGTGTGTAATTTACCCATTTAAATTTGTATTTTCCACTAATTTAATGTATTTTTAAAATCTTAAAATAATATTAAAACTAATTAATTAAGGATTTTTTTTAAATAACTAGAAATTTTTAAGTGACAATTTAGTGACCAAATTCTAGCAATATCTTATCTAAATTTTGTATAATTAGGCTTATATGGAAAAATACTTATTTTGACTTTTTACGGAAAAAACTGTTTATTTTACCGATTATCGAAAAACCGCCAAAACGATTTTCGAAGCGTTACAATCTTCCCCCTTAAAGAAATTCGGTCTCCGAATTAAAATTTAACTACGCGTACCTTCAAAAAGATAGGGATATTTCTTCCTCATCTCGTCCTCGGTCTCCCAGGTGACCTCCTCGCTGTTCGGGCCACGCCAAAGAACCTTGACGGACGGTATAACCTTCGACCTCAATTTCTTAACCTGCCGATCCAAAATAGCCACCGGCTGCTCGGTGAATGAAAGATCGCGCTCTAACTGGATCGTCTGGTGCTGAATCGCATGGGAAGGGTTATGAAGGTACTTGCGGAGCATCGAAATATGGAACACGGGGTGAATATCGGGGAAGCTGGGCGGAAGAGCTAGCCGATAAGCCACTGAACCGACACACTCTAGGATCTCGAAAGGATCAACATATCTAGGACTAAGCTTTCCTTTCCGCCCAAATCTCATCACGCCCTTCATCGGAGAGACCTTCAGGAAAACATGATCGCCAACAGCCAACTCGAGTCGGCGACGGCACCTATCAGCATTTGATTTCTGCCTACTCTGTGCCGCTCTCATCCTGTCCCGAATCAGCTGTATCTTTTCGGTCGTCTCCTGTACGATCTGCGGCCCCAAAATACTGCTCTCCCTGAGCTCTGTCTAACATACAGGCGATCGACATCTCCTCCCATATAAAGCCTCGAAAGGTGCCATCTGAATCGTCTCCTGGAAGCAATTATTATAGGAGAATCAAGGGCAAATGACGATCCCAGCTACCACCAAAATCTAAAACACAAGCTCTGAGCATGTCCTCAAGAGTCTGAATAGTACTCTCTGACTGACCGTCAGTTTGCGGATGAAAAGCTGTGCTAAAACTCAATCGGGTGCCCAAAACCTTCTGAAGTTTCTGCCATAATCGGCTGGTAAACTGGGTGCCCCGGTCGGACACAATGCAAGTTGGGACGCCATGCAGTCGCACGATCTCATCAATATAAACCTGGGTGTACTGAGCAAATCCAAAAGTGGTCTTCACTGGAAGGAAGTGAGCCGCTTTCGTCAGTCGATCCACAATCACCCAAATAGAGTCATACCCTCGACTGGTCCTGGTAGACCCACAATGAAGTCCATGGAGACTTGTTCCCACTTCCACTCAGGAATGGGCAAAGGCTGTAACTCGCCGGCTGGCCTCTGGTGCTCGGCCTTGACTTGCTGACAAGTCAGGCATCTCGATACGAAGTCTGTAATATCCTTCTTCATCCTGTCCCACCAGTAAACCTCTCTCAAATCACGGTACATCTTGGTGGAACCTGGATGAACGCTGTATACTGACCTATGTGCCTCCTCAAGAATATCACGCCTCAGTCCCTCAGAATCTGGTACGCACAGTCGAGTCCCAAATCGAAGTATCCCCTGATCATCAATCACGAACTCGGAAACTCTGCCCTGCTGAATCTGCTCGGTAATATCTAAAATACGGGCATCGCCGGACTGTGCCTCGCGGATACGGTCAAGCAACTGTGGGCGTGCTCTGAAATGGGCCAGCTGTCCCCCTATAGGAGTAAACTCGAACTGCATTCTGCTGTCACATAAAACCTGCCAATCCGCCGTCGACTGCATCTGTACTGCGCTCAAACAAGATAAGCTACCTCCGGGCCTCCTACTCAAAGCATCTGCCACCACATTCGTCTTGCCCGGATGGTATAGAATCTCGCAGTCATAATTTTTCACCAACTCCATCCAATGGCGCTGTCTCAGATTTAGATCTCGCTGCTGAAAGATATACTTCAAGCTTTTGTGGTCAGTGAATATCTGGCACGACTCGCCGTATAGGTAATGTCTCCAGATCTTGAGTGCAAACACCACTGCAGCCATCTCTAAATTATGAGTGGGGTAGTTCTGCTCGTGTTTCCGCAACTGCCGAGAAGCATACGTGATAACTCTGTCGTGCTGCATCAGTACACAGCCCAGCCCCACTCGAGAAGCATCACAATAAACCACGAAACTGCCTGATCCTGAAGGCAAAGATAACACTGGTGCACTAGTCAGACGAGTCTTTAACTGCTGGAAGCTATCCTCACATGCCTCGGTCCAATCAAAAGGAACCCCCTTCCGGATCAACCCGGTCAACGGTGCAGCAATACGGGAGAAATCCTGGACAAAACGTTGATAATAACCGGCCAGACCTAGAAAGCTGCGGACCTCTGTAACTGATACCGGTCTGGGCCAACGCCACACTGTCTCGATCTTCTTCGGGTCCACATAAATACCATCTCTCGTCACCACATGACCTAAGAAGTCGACACTGTTTAGCCAGAATGCGCACTTGGAAAATTTGGCGAACAGTTGATGCTCCCTCAAATTCTGCAATGTGATACGCAAGTGCTGCTCGTGCTCCTCCCAGCTCCGAGAATAAACAAAGATGTCATCAATGAACACAATGATGAACTGATCAAGATACGGCCTGAATACACGGTTCATCAAGTCCATAAATGCTGCCGGGGCGTTGGTGAGCCCGAACGACATCACCAAGAACTCATAATGACCATAACGTGTATGGAAAGCGGTCTTCGGAATATCCTCCTTCCGAACCCGCAACTGGTGATAACCTGACCGTAAATCAACCTTCGAGAAATACCCTGCACCCTGGAGCTGATCGAATAAGTCATCAATGCGGGGTAGGGGATATCTGTTCCGCACAGTAACCCGGTTCAGCTGACGATAATCAATGCATAAGCGCATACCGCCGTCCTTCTTCTTAACAAACAGGACGGGAGCACCCCAAGGTGACACACTCGATCGGATAAGTCCCTTATCCAGCAAGTCCTGTAACTGATCCTTCAGCTCTCTAAGCTCCGCCGGGGCCATCCGATAGGGCGGTATAGAGATAGGCCCCGTACCGGAGATCAAGTCAATGCAGAACTCAATCTCGCGCTTTGGTGGCAGACCAGGCAGCTCGTCAGGGAATGCATCAGGAAACTCTCTCACAATAGGGACCTGGTCCAATGGAACCTCTGTGGCGCTAGTATCACAAACATAGGCTAAGAATCCCTGACACCCTTTCCGCAAGAGCTGACCAGCGTGAAGAGAAGAAATCAAGCTGGGAAGGGTAGCGCTACGATCTCCCTGAATAACAAGAACCAGCTTACCAGGAAAACTGAATCTGACTGCCTTCTCACGGCAGTCCACAGATGCATAACAGGTGGCTAGCTAGTCCATAACAAGAAGAACGTCGAAGTCTAGCATATCGAGGAGAATCAAATCAACTGAAAAATCTCTCTCCCCGATACGAACGGGACATGATTGGTACACAAAACGAGCAACAAACGACTCGCCTACTGGAGTAATAACGACAAGCGGCTGATCTAAAGAAGAAGACTCTCGGCCCAACCTCGGTGCAAAGTATGTGGATACATAGGAATGTGTGGAGCCTGGATCAAATAATACCCGTGCATCAAAAGAACATACTGACAGAGTACCTGTCACAACGACATTAGATGCCTGTGCATCGTGAGGAGTCAACGCGAACACTCGGGCCTGTCCACCACTAATAGCTGGCTGTCTTCTGCCTCTACCTCTGTCTCTGTCGCCTCGTCCTCTCTGAACAGGACCTCCACGCCCACGACCTCTAGGAGCATCTGCCTGGCATGGAGCCTCATCAGGGGTAGGAAGTAGAGCTCTCTGAGGAGGTGGTGAAGGTGGTAAGGTCACATGTGGCACTGTCGCCGCGCCCTGGCACCCCATGGTACAGTCTCTGACATGATGGTACTGACTCCCGCACCGAAAACATCCTGGCGACAACTGCTGGGTCTACGGATATGAACCAAATAACTGACCTCGTCTCAATCCTCTGCCGCCACCATCTCCCGGAAAGAATCTATCACGGTGTCTACCCATCTGTCGCTGGGCTGGCGTATCAGTACGGATCCTCTTCGGCTGAGAAACGACCGGAGTCTCAGAAATGCGCTCCTCCAAAAGTAAGGCTGCATCCATCGCGGCTGCGTATGTGTCAAAGTGCTGGGTGCCGATAGCAAGGAATAGCTGTATGTCAAGCCCTCGCACAAACCTCTTTATCCTCTTCTCTTCCACGTCTACCAGGTACGGAGCATATCGGGACAACTGGGTAAACTGTATATCATACTCCGACACCGTCATCCCAGGAGTCTTGCGCAAAGACTCAAAACTACGGACTCGAGCATCTCGGACACTCTCCGGAAGGAAACGGGCAAGAAATGCAGCTATAAACTCGTCCCAGGTCATAGGAGGTAGACCTGCAGCTCGGCCTTTCTCTACTGAATCGTACCACGTCTGGGCAAGGCCCTCCAGATGAAAACTCGCGAACTCCACCCATCTATCATCAGAACACCTCAACGAACGACAAATCCTAGCCATCCTATCAAGAAATTCCTACGGGTCCTCTGTCGCATCCGTGCCGGTAAAAGCTGGAAGTCTCAGCCTCATAAACTCCTGTAGTGACACGGGGATAGTCGCAGTAGCAGCAGGAGTAACCGTCTGGGCAGCAGGTACAATCGTGATATGTGCGGTGGAAGGAACGTCCTCGGATCTCCATGTCCGACTGGACTCAACTAAAGATCCCATCATTTGTCACAACTCCTGCATACCGGCCTTTAATCTGGCAATACGGTCAGGAGATGGCGGATCAATCTGACCCTTAGGGGTAGGCGTATCATCCCGCTCGATCCTCGCCTCAGACGAGCCCGCTCGAAGCTCATCCCTAGCGGCAGCCCGCTGAGCTCTCGTAGTCTTTGGCGGTATCGAAGCTGGAATAAGAAACAGGAGCGATAAGGACATTGCAATTGAATCAAGGAATGCATGGAATCAAGGAGGAAATACAAGCAATTATGTCCTAAGGTCATTTAGGCGGAGTACCATATCGTAAGTATGCCGCGGAACATACCCACGCTACGCCACTCTGCTTAAATCACCTACTCCATCTACTAAGGGTCGTCCTACTCTCAGAAAGGTAAAACCTACGCTCTAATACCAACTTTGTCACGACCCGAAGGTACGGAACGTGACTGGCACTTAGATTACGAGACGTCTAAAGGCGTAACGTAAACTAAGTCAGCCAAAGCCCAGAAAATCTAAACCAAAATTAACAAGAGTGAAGGAAAACCTTTTATGAAAATGCTTTTAAACCATTTAAGTTGTTTTAATCCCTATTTTAAAAACCTCAAAATTTTCCGAAAATTTCGGCTGAGTCTCCTTTGTAAATACTAGCCCCCAAAATGGGTACAACAAGATATATAAATCTGTAATAACAAAATGGCATCCCCAAGTGGGAGCTAACTCTTCGCCCAAGGCGGATCACAACCACACGCAATATATATGCAATATCAAGCAAATAAGCATAAAGAAGCACAAAAAAAAAAGAAAACACAACGTCGGCTCAAGTGAGCTCGACCCCAGAGAAACCACATATACACAAATCTCTCAGTCTCAACACTAGGTCGCATATACAAATAAGAAGTGGTAGATGGAGAATACTGAATACTAAATACAAAGATAGTACAAAAAGATAAAAGTGTCCTCGCAACCCACCTAAGAGCAATGTCACGAGTCCGAGCAAAAGAAGCCAATGATAAGAAAAGCCCGCCGCTACAAGGCTGACGGGTCCGACCTGCAAGACACTGTGGCACAACGGGGGTGAGTTGCCAGTTCATGAGTAGAATATAACATCTAATAAGGTTATCGTAAGAATGCATGCAAATGCGCCACAACATGTATGTCTAGATGTGATGTAATGCCACTAGTATGTATGCACATGTATGCAACATCAATACGAAATCTTTAAGTGTTTAAAATACTATAAGCTCTGCATTCTTAACTTAGAAAAAAAATATCTGTGCAATAGCTAAAGTACCATCAATGAAATCATCTGAAAACCGTGTCAAGCATCGACACCAAATGTGGAAATATATCTGTCTCAATGTCTCACTATATCAATGTCTCAATACATCGGGCTCTGTCAGTCCGGATCAGCCCATATCATCAAATCTCACGACAACGGGTGGTATCCTCTGGATATCTGCCGCGCCAGACATCATCGGTAGGTAGTCTTCCCCTGCCAGGCTCATCGTCTACAATTCGATCTTCTTGCCCCGGGGTACCATACCGGGCCCACCATGTACCCGAGACGATTCATCCACTTCTCGAATCGGGTCTCGAAATCTAACAGAAAATATGAAAACTCATGGTGGACGACACATACATCACGAGAAAACCGCAACTTTATTTTAAAAATGATAATAATAAGCTTTTGTTAAATTCTTGTGGTTTTCCCCAAAATCCAGAAATCTCATCAATACTGAAATCATCAAGAAAATCATAATACCCAATATGTTGTATATGATAAATGTTTATGATATCAAAGGTATGCAATTGATTTGTGACTAGGAATCTATATAAGCATGCTAATGATATAAGATATATACATGCTATGCAATTCAATGTCTCATGTATGATGCAAGTGGTGATACTAAACTAAGCAGGTTCTAAAGTGCTCGTGACATGTCAATTACCAAGGCGTGTGTGTTCACATGAATAGTGCGCTTGCGATATGAGCCAATGGTAATGGTGTAAGTGTCCTAAAGGGTGATATCATACATAGGTATATAGATGTCCATGCAATGCCAGCAGACGAATAACTAGACGGGTATGTATATGAATGAGATGGTTAACTAACTAACTATGCATATATTTTGCAAGCAATAAAGTGATCCTAACTATGGGGCGCCTTGTTAGTGTATATGCTCTAGGGGCCATTATTGTATCATAGTAGCTTGTATATTACTTAATGGAAGCTTGGGATATTCACAGTTATATAACAGTCTTGCTAAACATGGTAGTATGCTACTTGGTTTTATCTATCTTAATATGTGAGTATATGTATTGATAGAGCTCTTAGGATCTTGCTTGACTACCAGCGTTGTGATGGCAGTCACACTAGTGGGGGCTGGGTAGTCTACAAGCACATCCTTTTTCAGGTCCCTAGTTGTAGGATTATCGAGACAGGGCATCGATACTCCGGAGTAGACTAGTGTGTACGCTTCTCATCCCAGTTGGAGAGATGGTCTGTCCTACAGCCATCAGTACGTCGTACTAGAGATAGTATACAGGTGCTTGTTGGGTTACGGGTACACCGGACAGGACTCGCGGGGAACTGTTGGTTGGTATTATACCCGTCGTCAGTTAACAGTTCCCAGGTGATATGAGTACAGCATAGTCCGCAGACTTGACACTGCTACTTCGCCTCGAGTGTGTCCCACTGTTCTTAGATTGCTACCCTACCACGGCTCAAAGGAGTCGTGCAAACAGGTAGCAGTTGGGTGCAGTCTCGAGCACTTGGAGGCAGTGGCGGTTGACAGGATTCGTCTCTCCCGGTATTGGGAGTTGATATCGAGCTGTGTCAGAGAGCCATTACGCAAAGTCCCTGGCCAGGGCAAGCGAGATTTACTGGTAGGTTCCAGTAGTTTCTCAGGGTGTAATGGGCTTCACTCCGACACGACTTATA
Source organism: Agapanthus africanus (assembly GCA_030015575.1). Classification (NCBI taxonomy): domain Eukaryota; kingdom Viridiplantae; phylum Streptophyta; class Magnoliopsida; order Asparagales; family Amaryllidaceae; genus Agapanthus; species Agapanthus africanus. Next base: position 818,412,912 of record CM057338.1, on the reverse strand, counting down.
CCGCTATTAGGGGATTGACGCTTGCCGCCCCCTGGCCCGATATGCGATAGTCTTAGACGAATAGACCGGACTGTACGGAGATTGTCACATCAGGCTCAGTAGGAGTTCAGATGGGTTTCCTCATCGGCCTTCTTATCGACATCTACCTAGGGACCGTTACGTACAGCTAGTGCCGCTTGCGGTCTGTGGTTAAACCCACTGCCAGCGTAGTAGTTGAGTCTTTAGAGTCCCACACAGAGAGTTTCCCTGCTCCAGGCGAAACGATATAGAGGTCGTATGGTTTTACGACAAGGGTTCGGATGCATACGTGTGTTTACGTACGTACGACATTCGGACAGTTTTTACTAGCCGGCTTTGGTTTAAGCCAGATTCTAGTATCGGGTTACTGGATTTATACAGTCTAAAGTTTTTCCGTGTTTTCACGGATAAGAGGGGCGTTCTCGTAATTTCACGAGAAGCTTCTAGAAGGATGGTGACTTGGGGGTTTAGGTGGCTTAAGCATTAAATGATATTAGTGACTCATTTGTGTGATTCATCCATGTCATTAATGCATCATTAAATGGTTAATGACTCATGTAGATGAATCACTCATATGAATAAATGAAGCATGATGATTAATCATTTTATTTATTTATTTTGATAAATCATTATGCTTCATATATTCATAAGAGATCATTATCTCATTCTCATTCTCTTGCTCACCTTTTCTCTCCTCAAGCTCTCTCTCTTCAAACCCTAATTCTCCCCTCTCATGTGTTGAGATCAAGGATTAGATAGACTAATTAATCCATAAACTCACTCTATATCACCTAGATACCTTTGATTAGCAACTAAAGAAACCTAGTTACCTCAAGTTTAGAAGTGAAGCTTGGAATAGAAGCTCTCGGGTGGATCGTCTATTACGTAGAGGAGGCCGAGGAGGAGGTGGATAACAAAAAGAAGAAGGACTAGGTTCACTAGGTATAATCTCTTTTCATAGTAGTTAAGAACTCCTATGCTTGTGTTAGTTATAGTTTAGCAAAGATTCTTCGGTTAGTCGATGTTTACTAAAAGAACAAGATCGTTTTTCATATTTCCGCCTTCCCGCAACTCGTGGGGTGTTGTACATCGACTTACAGTGGTATCAGAGCCTCGCTAAACAATAATTAACTTATTAGCAAAGTCGTATGAATTTCGAACGCAAAACGAACCGGAAAAAACATCGATATCACTAAGTTTCTGTCGAATTTAAAACATGCCCTAAAAATTTTACAGGGACGTCTAAAATAACCAGCAGGGAATTATAAGGCTATAGGAGAAAAATGGGTTCATGAATCGGCCAAACCGCCGCGGAACCGCGGCCGATCCCACCGATCCGCCGCGGATCCGCTGCCGAGTTGAAGCCGATTCAACCCAGTTTGCTCTAGTAACTCTTCTGTGATATTTTTGTGCTTTCTGGAATGTTTATTTTCTGCTCAAGTCTCAGGTGCACAGAGAAGTTTGGAGTAGAATCTGATATGTTTACTCGATCGAAATTATACGATATTTGCTAATTTGATTATATCTGTGAACTGTTTAATGTGTTCGTAAACCTTCCCTAACTGCTAGTATGTCGGTTGGCAGGGGGTTGCACATTTCTGTAATGGATTTCACTGTTTGTGGTTGTAACACCTTAGAATGTGTTTTGTAGCTAATTATATTTAAAAATATAGTTTTTAATATAAAGTTTACCAAATTAAGTTTCAAATATTTTATCCTATTTATTGAGTATTTTATTAGAATTTTGTTAGGCTTGCACATACTTGTGCATGATAACTAGGGTTGTTTTTGGGGTTAAACATGATTAGCAAATCATGGTTAACTAACCATTTGTCTTAAGTTAGTTTTATGATTAGATTAAGAGTTATGGTTGTATTTATTCATGATGGTTTTTAAAATGAAAATGAATTTGCAAAAGGTTTTAATATTGGTTTGAATGTTGACTTTGTGTGAGAGAGGGGGGCATGGGAAGCATGGTGTGAGCCATGCCTCATTATGAGGGAAGAGAGAGAGGGGGGGGTCTTGGCTTTGTTCTCTCATTTCTCCTCCCATTTTCTCTTTCTCTCATTCTCTCTCACAAACCCACACACACACACACTCATCAGCATCAGCAGCAAGCTGCCCCAGCAGCAGTAACAACAACAACAATAACAACAACAGCCCCAGCGCAAGAAGAAGCAGCAGCAGAAGCAGCAGCAACACCAGAAGCTTCAGCAGCCGCAACAGCTCCAACACCAGCATCACCATCATCAGCTCCAGCATGATCATCATCAGCATCATCATCATCATCATCATCAGCAGCAGCAGGAGCAGCAGGAAGCAACAGCAGTAGCAGGAGCTCCAGCAACCTATAGAAGTTCTTCTCCACTTCTTCACCTGCTCTCTAGGGTCCTTTTGGGTATATTTCCTTAACCCAATTTCCTAGTTTGCTTAGCTTGTATGGTTTAGTGTCGGTTTGTGTTAAATTGTTAGTTTAGTGCTAGATTATGGTGTTTTTGTGGAATGTTGATTAATTGATGATTGTGTTGGTTAACCCTACTTGTTTAAGTGTTGTTAGGGTCACCTTAACTGAGTTTAACCCCAGATTACACTAAAATACCATAGGGTTTGCCTATTGTGCTAATTGGTGATTTTTAAGCGATATATTGGACATCTGGAATCTGCTATGGACCCGGACCCTACATAAAAAAATTGAGAAGACTGGAACATGTTTGTTAGGTCTAGACACCACCACCAAAAGACGAACCACCCTCTCCCAACCCAGGCCGCAAATTAATTCAATTTGGCCGCAATTTGCGGCCAAGTAGGGGGCAGGGGTGTTGGGGTTTTGTGTAGGGCTCTCTTTTGTGTTGCCTAGGTCCTTGGTATATCTAGTTTTGTAATATTTTACCTGTAGGAAAATCTGGGATCATATATCGTTTTTGGTGTTCGTTGTGTTTGCGCGATACGCGCGATACGCGAGTGGGTCCTGTGATCCAGCGTATCGCGACGTGTCGCGATGGTTTTAGACGCGTACATACACGATTCAGCGTATCGTGCACACGCGCGTTTAGTTCGCGACGCGAGTTTCTCGTTTTGGTTCGATATCGCGTTTCGCGGAATATTTGGCTTATATATGATTTTTGTGTCTTATTTGCAGGTTGCAGGCAGGGACTACGAACACTACTACAGGGGGGAGCAGATGGTAGGATTCACCAAGCGTGGAGCGTAGGTGAGTAGATTTAACATCTACAGGGGAATCGCCCGCATGGCGTTATGCGTCTGGGCTAGGATTCAAATACCTGTCGCACATTCTACGTCATTGTTAGAATCGCGCCTTTACTGTATTTACTTAGATATAGTTATACTGTGACTAGCAGCCGTAGGACACTGCACATATTATTGACGGTTCATGTTGCACGAGCACGGATTGTATGCTACACACACACCGTCAATAATTGCCATGTCACACACAACCATTTTAGACATTATATTGCTTATCACAGAGGACATTACCATACCTATATACCTATAGAGTATCGTACCATTAGTGATAGGTACACTTACCCTTTACGATACATCTACAGGTATACCTTACTCATATTTTCTTATACCCAGGGGGGTATACGATATCGGTTCTTATAGGTAGATACCTATACATTGCTACACCTGTATGTTACACACATATTCAGTTGCAGTTACATATTTACCTTTACTGATGATTACTTAGCTGTACCTTATTGGTTTTGCGTATATCTGGTTTCAGCTACATATTCTCATTTATATGCTCGCATTTCAGATATATCGCATATGTTTATTCCTGGATTGCGCATTATTATTTGGATTTTAGATGATGTTTTCTGGATTTGGGAACCGCGGGAGTTCATGAAATTATGCATACATTGAAAAACCATGTTTCCTTGATATGATATTTGCGCATCCACCATGAGCTTTATCGGTGCTGATTATACATACCCCTACGAGGAGGCGTCGAGGCCGTAGAGGGAACATGGTGGGGCCCGGTATGGTTCCCCTCGGCAAGAAGATCGATGGATTTTGCCGATTGAGCCTGGAGGCGGGCTAGTACCTACCGGTGACAGTACTGATGACTCGGCGGGGGTCATGGAGACACCGTTGGGAGTCATGCACGTATGCATACGTCGAAAGGCGAGGGTCAGAGCTAGGCACTCGTGCTTTCGGGACAGCGTATGATACGTACCTATCAGGATTTCTGTGTCGATGCTTGGCACACTGTTTTCATGATATTTCTTTTAATACCTTTGTATATATAACAGGGGATTTAGCCGTTGTTATATATACCTTTACACCAATATTAGTGGAATGGGACGCTAATATATATGTATTGCCCCCATCATATTTATTTCTGTATATATATATGTTTAGGATGTTAGAGATTATTTGAGATTTGACTTGGGTTATTAGGTGATTCATTGAGATTGGATATTGGATATGAAAGATATGGTTGATTTGTACATTCGACATATAGGAGAGCTATTCGATATTGTACTTTGGAGTGATGTGATACCTATGTGATGTGAGAGCCCAGTTTGGGGGCCGATTTGACGATCTGGGATGTGAGTGTCTTGATGGATTGTGATCCTACCACGATGTCAGGTTTCCGTGGAAATGACATATTCCACCCTATACCACACCCTTATCTACCTTATGCACGGATTCATATAGTGGTAGTAACCGTTGTATACCCTTATGATAGTTGCATATCTACATTTTCATATCCTTATTGCATAGTTCTGCATATTAGTGTCATGTTACTATAGCCTCACATTTTGATTGTACCGGCTACTGTACTTTTCTTATTTCAGCATTTGCATGACATGTTATTGCTGTAATCGCATATCTTAGATTCATGCTGTACGTGCATTCCTGCGATTACCTGCATATGTTATCTACTATTCATGAGTTGGCAACTCACCCCCGTTGTGCCACAGGTGTTTCAGGTTTTTCCCCAGAGTAGTCGAGGCAGGCTATTCCTCCATTCAGCTATCCAGCTATCATCTTTTACTACAGATACCGCATCAGCTCACAGTACCTTTTTGCTTAGGTAGGTTAGATGATTATCTGTATTTCATATTGTACATTAGTTGTATTTTTTACTCTCCATCTACTATTGTATTGTTGACTTAGAGACTTGGTGAGGACGTTATGTGTATTATTGTGGATTTGATGTCTTTTATATACAGCTTTTTCTCCACTGTCTTTATTTTTGTGTTGTACTCATCTTGCCTAGTTTTACAAATAAGGGGGTGTTGCTAAAATTTTAAAGAAGGAAAGTAGACCTTTTTAAAGAATTTGGGTTGCGATTTCAAATGTTTCCAAAACTTATATTATCTTTTTCCGTATTTTCATGGTTTAGATTTCTGGGTTTTGGCTTTCTTTTACTACGTTGCGTCTTTAGGCATTGCGTAGTATTAGGGCCGTCACGGGCCAATTTTGGGTCGTGACAAAGTTGGTATCAGAGCGTTAGGTTTTACCTTTCGGAGTGTAGGATGACCTTAGTATGATGGAGTAGGTTGCTTAAGCAAAGTAACGTAGAGTGTGTATGTCTGCAGCATACCCACGATGCGGTACTTCGCATTAAGTGACCTAAGTACAATTTGCTTGAAATTCCTTCCTTGATGATTTCCTATCTTTAAGATTCGATTCCTTATTCTTATCGAATCTTATATCTATTTTGCTTAGCCTTGCCGCCGATGACTATGGGGACTCAGAGTGATGCAGCGAGGGCCGAGGTCAGAGTTGGCTCGGGTGAGACGAGTACTGACCAGGATGGCACTCTAGTTGCACAGGTGCAGACGGATCAGCCTACGATCTATACTATGGATAGACTTTTAGTAGAGATGCAGGAGCTCCGCCAGACGATGAGTTCTTTGGTTGATGTCGTTCGGGAGCTACGACAGGAGGTTGTCACCCCTGTTACTCAGCTGTCCCTTACGATCAGCATGCAGCAATCCGTCACCTACATAGCACCAGTGGTTGCAGCTCCAGTTGACGAGGCGTATATTCCAGAGGCTCAGAGAGTTCCAGGACAGTGGAGGACTCGTACCAGTGTACCGGCCCAGAGACAGAGGTTTGGTCATCGGGACAGATTTCGTGGCCGTCGCGGGAGTAGCAGAGGCTTAGGACGAGGACAGTCGTTCAGCTCTCATCCCCAGGATGGTCAGCAGTCAGCGTGTGGATGTTTCCGATGCGGGAGCCTTCAGCACTTCGTCAGGGATTGTTCCTTAGCACCTCGTCAGAGTCGTATTCAGAGAGGCCGTGGACGTAGAAGATTCGCTCAGAGGGCTCAGTCTACCAGAGGAGTTCATCCAGCTGCGAGTAGAGGGCAGACACAGGAGTTCGCTTCTACTCATCAGGACGCGCAGACGTCCAATGTGGAGTTTTCAGGTATTCTTTATTTATATGTTCTTTTGATGTATTCGTTTGTCTTCTTGCTTGTACCGTTGTCGGGTAGATTAGTAGTAGTTGTTTTAACTTCTGTCAGCGATCCTTTTGTTGTGCGACACGTATTCAGTTGTGCGCCAATCGGACAGGAGATAGAGATTCGTCCGTCGTTTCGATCCTTCTAGAGATGTTGGATTTGACGTTCTCCTGGGCACGGACTGATTAACTACGTGTTAGGCGTCTGTGGACTACCTTGAGGAAACAGTCAGGGTTGTTTTCCCGGCAAGTCAATTCTTGTTGTGCAGATGGATAGTTATGCCGCCTTTCACAGCTTGAATTCAGCCTTTTTCTCTAGTCGGCTACTGAGGAGATGTCGTGGATTCTTGGCGTTCATTCGTGATACCGGAGCCACAGTTAGGATTGTTGGACCGGGTTCCTTTCGTGCGAGAGTTTTTCCGACGTTGTTCCGGATGAGCCGGCGAAGCTTGGAGCTTAAGGATCAGCTGCAGAGTTGTGGTTTGGGGAGTTTTGTGTGTCTGAGTGTTTCGCTTTTAGAAGCTCCTATTTCTGTTCGTCGAGGAGGAAGACGGCGGTTTAGGGTTGTGTATCGACGGATCGTCAATTGAACCGGCTTACGGTGCGGATAGGTATCCTTCACCTCGCTGTGACGATTTCTTCGATCAGCTCCAGAGTGCGAGACATTTTCTAAGTTTGTTCAGGATCAGGTCATCATTATTGCGGATTCGGGGTGGTGGCATTCCGAAGACTGCCTTGTGCGTGCTACGGGCTTGTGTGTTTTTGGGTGAGTCGTAGGATTCACTAGTGCCCTGGCAGCGTTTGTAAATATGATGAACCAGATTTCTTCAGGCCGTTCCTCGACCAGTTATTGTTGTGTTATTTACGACATTCTGGTCTAACTAATGTGTCTTGAGGAACAGGAGCAGCACTTGAGGATTTGTTTTGCAGATACTGGGAGAGCACCAGCAGTTTGCTAAATTGTCGGAGTGTTTCTTCAGGCTTGTTTTGTGTTGACTCCTAGGTCTTGTAGTCACGGGAGACGGTTTCTTATGGTTCTGAGGGAGATCGTAACCGTACAGCTTAGGTCCATACATGTGTGCAGGATGGAGATCCGCAAATTCTTGGACTTAGCGGGTTTTTACCGCCGTTTCGTGCAGGATTACGAGAGTAGTGCTGCACCGTCGACTGAATGGACCGGAAGGGAGATTTCTTTTTTGTGGACTGAGGCATGTGTACGGAGTTTTCGGCAGTTGGAGATTCGGTTAACAACTGCATCAGTCCTTTCCTTGCTTTCTGGTTCGGGCGACCTTGTTGTTTAAACTGTAATGTTTCTTGAGTGGGCTCGAGTGTGTACTGAGGTGACACTAAAGAGTTGTCGCTTTTGCTTCCCTACATTTGGAGGAAGTACGAGAAGGATATTCCACTCATGATCTGGAGATGGCCGCGGTGGTTTTGCGTTGGAGATTTGGAGACACTACTTGTTTGAGAGTCGTGTCAGATTTTCCACGGACCACTAGAGCTTAATGTATATCTTCCTGCAGCGGATTTTGATTGTTGTGATAATCTTCTGCAGATTTACAGTTCTTGTGTGATCGTTGAGTACAGCTTAAGTTCGTCTCTACGGAGGGGACAGCTTGCTCATGTCCGCGCCCGACCGCTTTCCTTAAATCGTTTTGCGAGACACTGCTCGCCGATGCTCGTATGTCAGTGATACTTGAGCATACTCGGCTGGGTAATGATTCGGAGACCTTGATTTGTGACAATGACGTGCTAAGTTAGGGACGCGTTTGTGTACCTGGGTTCATCGGGTAGAGACGTATAATCCTAGAATAGGCACATTAGTCAACTCTCTATTTTCATTCAAGTTCCTCCAACAGTGACGTGACTTGTGAGATGGTTACGGGTGGACAGGATGTAAAGAGAAGTTTCGGGTTTCGTTTCAGGGTGTCTGTCTTGTTGTGTGCTTGGGTCGAGCATCTGGGGCCGGCTGGAGAGTTGCAATCTTTTACCGTTCCGAAGTAGGAGTGGGAGCAGATCTCCACGAATTTCGTTATGGTTTCTACCCAAGTTTAGTCAGGGTGTGACTCCATTCGGATTCTTGTCGTCCGGTTATACTCAGTTTGCTCAGTTGTTTCTTGTTAAATTGTGTGTTTGTTTTGTTTGTTGTCAGCAGTTGGGGATCGTCACTCGCCATCGCTCGGGTTCTCCTTCGATAGCCGTTATCAGGAGACACTCCAATTGGCCACCCTTAGGCTTAGGGGTTAGGTCGTGTCGATCACCAGTCTGTTGTTCTTCTGACTCCGCGTAAGTAGGACTTTGGATCCCAGCTAGTCTAGAGACTTCGGAGATGGTCCAGTTGTGTTAAGTCAGGATGGGAATTGCCCATTGCAAACTGAGGTCTTATGCCTACTGTGTTAGCCATAGACTTGAGTTCGCAGGGACAGGTCATGTATTCCTATGGACTTCCGATGAATGATGTGTTGGATTTTGGGAAGCTTGTCCCAGGATTTAGGTCCTTTTAAGATCCTATAAGCGAGTTAGTTTCGTTGCCTTTAATTTGGCACTTCCGCCCAGATTATTGGATTTTCACCCCGTATTCCTTGTGATGATACTTTACAACCACCTTCTTGACCTTTCTCACATGATTTGGCACTAGACCATTTAGCGTGACGCGATCTTTCGTTCACCAGCAGCCAATTGTGTTAATGGCTCGGCAGGTGGAGGAACATCGGTCAAGGGTCTTGCCATCTGTGAAGGGTTTTCTTAGACGTAGCCGTATAGTGAGATAATCGCTTGGAGGCTGCGAGCGAGATTTGGATGAAGGTACGCGTATCAGTATATTTTTAAATTCGGGGACGAATTTCTTTTAAGGGTGGAGATTGTAACACCTTAGAATGTGTTTTGTAGCTAATTATATTTAAAAATATAGTTTTTAATATAAAGTTTACCAAATTAAGTTTCAAATATTTTATCCTATTTATTGAGTATTTTATTAGAATTTTGTTAGGCTTGCACACACTTGTGCATGATAACTAGGGTTGTTTTTGGGATTAAACATGATTAGCAAATCATGGTTAACTAACCATTTGTCTTAAGTTAGTTTTATGATTAGTTTAAGAGTTATGGTTGTATTTATTCATGATGGTTTTTAAAATGAAAATGAATTTGCAAAAGGTTTTAATATTGGTTTGAATGTTGACTTTGTGTGAGAGAGGGGGGCATGGGAAGCATGGTGTGAGCCATGCCTCATTATGAGGGAAGAGAGAGAGAGGGGGGTCTTGGCTTTGTTCTCTCATTTCTCCTCCCATTTTCTCTTTCTCTCATTCTCTCTCACAAACCCACACACACACATACACTCATCAGCATCAGCAGCAAGCTGCCCCAGCAGCAGTAACAACAACAACAATAACAACAACAGCCCCAGCGCAAGAAGAAGCAGCAGCAGAAGCAGCAGCAACACCAGAAGCTTCAGCAGCCGCAACAGCTCCAACACCAGCATCACCATCATCAGCTCCAGCATGATCATCATCAGCAGCATCATCATCATTATCATCAGCAGCAGCAGGAGCAGCAGGAAGCAACAGCAGTAGCAGGAGCTCCAGCAACCTATAGAAGCTCTTCTCCACTTCTTCACCTGCTCTCTAGGGTCCTTTTGGGTATATTTCCTTAACCCAATTTCCTAGTTTGCTTAGCTTGTATGGTTTAGTGTCGGTTTGTGTTAAATTGTTAGTTTAGTGCTAGATTATGGTGTTTTTGTGGAATGTTGATTAATTGATGATTGTGTTGGTTAACCCTACTTGTTTAAGTGTTGTTAGGGTCACCTTAACTGAGTTTAACCCCAGATTACACTAAAATACCATAGGGTTTGCCTATTGTGCTAATTGGTGATTTTTAAGCGATATATTGGACATCTGGAATCTGCTATGGACCCGGACCCTACATAAAAAAATTGAGAAGACTGGAACATGTTTGTTAGGTCTAGACACCACCACCAAAAGACGAGCCACCCTCTCCCAACCCAGGCCGCAAATTAATTCAATTTGGCCGCAATTTGCGGCCAAGTAGGGGGCAGGGGTGTTGGGGTTTTGTGTAGGGCTCTCTTTTGTGTTGCCTAGGTCCTTGGTATGTCTAGTTTTGTAATATTTTACCTGTAGGAAAATCTGGGATCATATATCGTTTTTGGTGTTCGTTGTGTTTGCGCGATACGCGCGATACGTGAGTGGGTCCTGTGATCCAGCGTATCGCGGCGTGTCGCGATGGTTTTAGACGCGTACATACACGATTCAGCGTATCGTGCACACGCGCGTTTAGTTCGCGACGCGAGTTTCTCGTTTTGGTTCGATATCGCGTTTCGCGGAATATTTGGCTTATATATGATTTTTGTGTCTTATTTGCAGGTTGCAGGCAGGGACTACGAACACTACTACAGGGGGGAGCAGATGGTAGGATTCACCTAGCGTGGAGCGTAGGTGAGTAGATTTAACATCTACAGGGGAATCGCCTGCATGGCGTTATGCGTCTGGGCTAGGATTCAAATACCTGTCGCACATTCTACGTCATTGTTAGAATCGCGCCTTTACTGTATTTACTTAGATATAGTTATACTGTGACTAGCAGCCGTAGGACACTGCACATATTATTGACGGTTCATGTTGCACGAGCACGGATTGTATGCTACACACACACCGTCAATAATTGCCATGTCACACACAACCATTTTAGACATTATATTGCTTATCACAGAGGACATTACCATACCTATATACCTATAGAGTATCGTACCATTAGTGATAGGTACACTTACCCTTTACGATACATCTACAGGTATACCTTACTCATATTTTCTTATACCCAGGGGGGTATACGACATCGGTTCTTATAGGTAGATACCTATACATTGCTACACCTGTATGTTACACACATATTCAGTTGCAGTTACATATTTACCTTTACTGATGATTATTTAGCTGTACCTTATTGGTTTTGCATACATCTGGTTTCAGCTACATATTCTCATTTATATGCTCGCATTTCAGATATATCGCATATGTTTATTCCTGGATTGCGCATTATTATTTGGATTTTAGATGATGTTTTCTGGATTTGGGAACCGCGGGAGTTCATGAAATTATGCATACATTGAAAAACCCGGTTTCCTTGATATGATATTTGCGCATCCACCATGAGCTTTATCGGTGCTGATTATACATACCCTTACGAGGAGGCGTCGAGGCCGTAGAGGGAACATGGTGGGGCCCGGTATGGTTCCCCTCGGCAAGAAGATCGATGGATTTTGCCGATTGAGCCTGGAGGCGGGCTAGTACCTACCGGTGACAGTACTGATGACTCGGCGGGGGTCATGGAGACACCGTTGGGAGTCATGCACGTATGCATACGTCGAAAGGCGAGGGTCAGAGCTAGGCACTCGTGCTTTCGGGACAGCGTATGATACGTACCTATCAGGATTTCTGTGTCGATGCTTGGCACACTGTTTTCATGATATTTCTTTTAATACCTTTGTATATATAACAGGGGATTTAGCCGTTGTTATATATACCTTTACACCAATATTAATGGAATGGGACGCTAATATATGTGTATTGCCCCCATCATATTTATTTCTGTATATATATATGTTTAGGATGTTTGAGATTATTTGAGATTTGACTTGGGTTATTAGGTGATTCATTGAGATTGGATATTGGATATGAAAGATATGGTTGATTTGTACATTCGAGGTATAGGAGAGCTATTCGATATTGTACTTTGGGGTGATGTGAGACCTATGTGATGTGAGAGCCCAATTTGGGGGTCGATTTGACGATCTGGGATGTGAGTGTCTTGATGGATTGTGATCCTACCACGATGTCAGGTTTCCGTGGAAATGACATATTCCACCCTATACCACACCCTTATCTACCTTATGCACGGATTCATATAGTGGTAGTAACCGTTGTATACCCTTATGATAGTTGCATATCTACATTTTCATATCCTTATTGCATAGTTCTGCATATTACTGTCATGTTACTATAGCCTCACATTTTGATTGTACCGGCTACTGTACTTTTCTTATTTCAGCATTTGCATGACATGTTATTGCTGTAATCGCATATCTTAGATTCATGCTGTACGTGCATTCCTGCGATTACCTGCATATGTTATCTACTATTCACGAGTTGGCAACTCACCCCCGTTGTGCCACAGGTGTTTCAGGTTTTTCCCCAGAGTAGTCGAGGCAGGCTATTCCTCCATTCAGCTATCCAGCTATCATCTTTTGCTACAGATACCGCATCAGCTCACAGTACCTTTTTGCTTAGGTGGGCTAGATGATTATCTGTATTTCATATTGTACATTCGTTGTATTTTGTACTCTCCATCTACTATTGTATTGTTGATTTAGAGACTTGGTGAGGACGTTATGTGTATTATTGTGGATTTGATGTCTTTTATATACAGCTTTTTCTCCACTGTCTTTATTTTTGTGTTGTACTCATCTTGCCTAGTTTTACAAATAAGGGGGTGTTGCTAAAATTTTAAAGAAGGAAAGTAGACCTTTTTAAAGAATTTGGGTTGCGATTTCAAATGTTTCCAAAACTTATATTATCTTTTTCCGTATTTTCATGGTTTAGATTTCTGGGTTTTGGCTTTCTTTTACTACGTTGCGTCTTTAGGCATTGCGTAGTATTAGGGCCGTCACGGGCCAATTTTGGGTCGTGACAGTGGTTATGAACTGTATTGGATTGTTGTGATGATTAGACGGGGTTTGTGATGGGTTATTATATTCATTCATTCAATATAATTGTAATATGTTGTAATATTATTTTGCGGGGCACATCCAGGTTGCGGTTGTAGCCACCGTTATATTATTTCATTTTACTGTTTTTGCTCCTAGGATAGACCCAAGGTGGGTGCACAAACTACTGGATACTTTGAAGTGTTTAGTGGTCTACTCACGTTGTTGTGGAAGACCGCTTCACTTCGGGTACTTGGCGGATAGTTTGCCGTACCCGTAGGGGTCTAGGGTGGGGTAATGGCTATTCATCACAACTGTGTAATCCGTCTTTCGTTGCAGGCTCAAAAGAAACGCGTATTGCTTGCATATCAATAATGTTCATCTGTGATCTGGAATGCCTATTATTGCGTCTGACGAATGTACAATATCTATATATGATAGTTATTTAGACGTCACTTATGTTTTACACCCACGCTAGCCCAGCCGCGGCTCTGCCGTTAGTTAAGTAACCTAACGGGTGATGACGGGACCCAGTGGCGAATGCGGATGGCATAAGAGGACGTTGTATTTTCGTTGTTTTCTGCAATGATAGGTTAATGATGGGACACATTATTATTAATGCAAAGAAAATAAACCAAAGTTTAATCGTTGGAACAATTTAAAAGAAACCACCCGGTTATTTTTAAAACAGAAGATATTTTAATTGCGTAGCTTTAACCACTCCTTTTAAAAGCTATCAGGTTCCTTCGGTTATATCAAGTTCACTACGTTCACGGTTTTGCCAAAACCACTCGTAGCCCTCCGTCATTTCATTTGGGTATTCAGTAGTATTCAAACTATGTATTTTGGCCAAAGTCAAGGCATAGTGTTTGGTAGCTGCTGGGTATTCATTTGTTGCATAGATAGATGAGTTAGTTTGGGACAGTCGTATTATCATTTGACCAAAGTCAGGGGTATGTACGGATGGGTTCAAATTGACAAGATAATGACGGGTAGAACTTGACATGTGACTTATGACATTTTGACCAAAGCCAAGGTCATAAGAGCATGGGGCAAAAATCTATATCGGGAATTTCTAAAGAAACTGAAATTTGCAAAGAGATGCATACCATTTGGAGTTTGATGAATGTTGGTAGGATTCCTTCAACATTATCATACGATGATATTTGGATCCCGATCCTACTGTGAGTATATGCTACTCATCAAGAGATTCGTCACTTAACGATCAATGCTATAAACCAAGTAGATGCCGAGAAAGGTGTCAGCGGGGCTACGCCCCCAGAGAAAAGAGGTTATTTAATTAAGGATCTTCGCGAAAGCATTGGAAAACCTCCCTCGAAGTACCGACACCGGCCTGGCCGAACGGTTAAGCAAGTATTGTACGGTGAGAATAGTCCTGGCTAGTTCTTCCTTTTTGGTTTGAGGAGGGATTTGAGAAACAGTGGGAGCCATCCAGTTTAGATAAACTAAAAAACCACTCTAAACTTGCAAGAGCATCATGCTAAAGTGTTCTTCTCTCTCTCCTATTTGCAGCGACCCTGAAAATGACTGGACTTAAGTTACTTTTAGAAAAAAATATATTGACAGGGCCAAACTATAAAGATTGACTGCGGAATGTCAAAATGGTTTTGACCTATGACAGATTGGGGTATGTCCTCACCACTAAGGCACCTGCAGTCCCAGGTCCTAAATCCAGTAATGCGGATAAGGAAATCCGCAAAACCTGGGATTTAGATTGCGCGAAGGCCAAGTTCATCGTGCTTGCCTCGATGAACAATGAACATCAGAGGAGGCACGAGGATATGGATCTAGATGCCATATTTCTCCATACAAAGGAACTTTATGGAGAGCAATCTCGTATAGTAAGATACGAGACCTCAAAGAACTTGTTTCGAGCGAGATTGGCCATCGGATCATCGGTAGGAGAACATGTCCTAAAGATGATAGGCTATATTGAAGAGCTCGTAGACCTTGGGACGACTTTGGATAATGAGCTCTATACAGACTTGATTCTCCAGTCCCTTCCTTCCACCTACGCCCAGTTTATTCTGAATTTCAACATTCAAAGAAAAGAAGTTGAACTTCCAGAACTCCTTAACATGTTGAGGAGTGCAGAAGGCACCTTGCAGAAGGCAAAGGAAACACCCGCTATGTTTGTTAGCGGTGCTTCTTCTTCCAGGTCCAAGGCTAGGGCCAAAGGAAAGAAAAAGAAGACCGCCACCAAACCTAGAGGAGGTGTTAGTAACGTGGGAGCGAAGGGAAAGAAAAAGATTGCGGTGCCAGTAGTGGCCCAGGATGAGTGCTTCCATTGTCACAGGAAATGGTACTGGAAGAAAGATTGCAAGGCGTGGAATACCAAGAACCAGGAACTGAAGCAAGCTGTGGCTTCGACTTCAGGTGTGTTTGTAATTGAGAATTGTCTGTCAATCAACTCTACTTCCTGGGTATTGGATACCGGATCAGGATCTCATATATGCAATTCATTGCAGGCACTGAGAAACCGTAGGGTGCTGAAGGATGGTGATATGACCCTAAAGGTTGCTAACGGAGCTAGCGTGGAAGCTGTGTCCGTAGGGGATTATCACCTGGGATTGACAAGTGGACACATTTTGGTTTTACATAACTGTTTTTGTGTACCTAGCTTAACGTGTAATATCATATCAGTTTCCTTGTTATCAAATAAGGTTATGATTTCACGTTTGTAAGTGATGTTGTTAACATCCACCTTAATCATAGTTTGATTGGGTCCGGTACACTGGATAACGGTATATATATCTTAAACCAACTACAGATTTTCAATGTCCAGAACACACTAAAAAGAAAGTCTCCAGATTTAAATAAGGCTTTCTTATGGCATTGTAGACTGGGTCACATCAATGAGACAAGGTTAACTAAGTTACATAGAGAAGGATATTTGGATCCGTTTGAATATCAATCTTATGACACTTGTCAATCATGTCTCAAAGGAAAGATGACAAAGACTCCATTCACTGGACATGGAGTAAGAGCGAGCGAGCTCTTAGGACTCATACACAGCGATGTATGTGGTCCAATGTCTACACATGCAAGAGGTGGTTTTTCCTATTTCATTACTTTTACGGATGATTTCTCTAGGTACGGGTTCATTTATCTGATGAAACATAAATCCGAGGCTTTTGAGAAATTCCAGGAGTATAAGAATGAAGTAGAAAACCAAACCGGCAAAAGTATCAAGACACTAAGATCTGATCGAGGTGGTGAATACTTAAGTGCCGAGTTCCTAGATTACCTAAAAGAGAAAGGAATTCTCTCTCAGCTTACCCCTCCATACACTCCACAGCATAACGGTGTATCGGAAAGACGGAATCGAACCCTATTGGATATGGTACGTTCCATGATGAGTAATGCTGAGTTACCGCGATCTTTCTGGGGTTATGCGCTAGAATCAGCGGCATATATTTTGAACAGGGCTCCTACCAAGACTGTGCCTACCACACCATATCAGATGTGGAGTGGGAAGAAACCCCATCTTCAGCATCTGAAGATATGGGGATGTCCAGCTTTTGTTAAAAAGCAGCATGCGGACAAGCTCGAGGCACGATCAGTACAGTGTAAGTTTGTGGGATATCCAAAGAACTCCAAGGGATATTATTTCTATTACGCAGAGGAACAAAAGGTTTTTGTTTCTCATAATGCCCATTTTCTAGAATATCAGTTTTTAGAAAGGGAAATAAGTGGGAGCGAAATAGAACTGGAAGAAATTCCAAAACCACAAACTACTACTGAAAGTTTGGTAGAACCAGTAGTTCAAGAAGAACAGGACATTCCCGCACCCCTCTGCAGGAGTAGTAGGCCGTCTCATCCGCCTGAGAGATACTCCGGTTTTCTCATAGATGGGGATGGATAGGATTGCATCATTGATGATGATGAACCTACTAGCTTCCAGCAGGCCATCCAGAGCGGCGACTCGGTACGATGGCTAGATGCAATGCGGACCGAGATGGAGTCAATGTACACCAACAAAGTATGGACTTTGGACTTTGCTCTAGATGGGGTAAAACCCATAGGATGCAAATGGATCTTCAAGAAAAAGATTGGTGTAGATGGACAGGTAGAAACCTATAAGGCTAGACTTGTTGCAAAGGGTTTTCGTCAAAGACCTGGTTTGGACTATGACGAAACTTTTTCTCCAGTGGCTATGCTCAAATCCATTCGGGTCCTTCTTGCTATTGCTGCCTTCCATGATTATGAAATCTGGCAGATGGACGTAAAGACGGCTTTTCTGAATGGTAATTTAGAAGAGTGCGTCTATATGGATCAGCCATAAGGTTTCAATCAGAGTGGGAGCAGCGGGAAAGTATGAAAGTTGCTTAAGCCCATTTATGGACTAAAGCAGGCATCGCGGAGTTGGAACATCTGTTTTGATAAAACGGTCAAAGAATATGACTTTATCAAAAATCCAGATGAACCATATATATATAGTAAAGTTGTAGCACGAACTGTCGTATTCCTCGTCTTGTACGTGGATGACATTCTATTGATAGGAAATGACATTCCTATGCTATAATCTGTCAAAGGATTCTTGTCACACAGGTTCTCCATGAAAGACCTGGGTGACGCCTCTTACATTCTGGGGATCCGGATCTATCGTGATAGATCCAAGAGGATGTTGGGATTTTCGCAGTCCAGGTATATCAACACTATACTGAAAAGATTCAGTATGGAAGATTCTAAGCGCGGTAATCTACCGGCTTATCACGGAATCACCCTATCCAAAGAGATGTCTCCCAAGACTGATTTAGAAAGGGAACGCATGTCTATTATACCCTACGCTTCTGCGGTAGGCTCTATAATGTATGCGATGTTGTGCACCAGACCAGATGTAGCTTACGCACTGAGCGTGGTAAGCCGGTATCAGTCAGACCCAGGGGAGAAGCACTGGATAGCAGTAAAGAACATTCTCAAGTACCTGAGAAGGACTAAGGAGATGTTCTTGGTTTACGGCGGAAAAGACCTCAAGATGGAGGCCTTTGCTGATTCCAGCTTCCAGAGTGATAAGGACCATTCCAAGTCCATGTCAGGCTATGTCTTTACCCTCAATGGAGGGGCGGTGTGCTGGAAGAGTTCCAAGCAGGACATCGTTGCTGACTCGACGATGGAAGCGGAGTATATTGCTGCTTGCGATGCCGCAAAAGAAGCTGTCTGGATGAAGAAGTTCCTAACAGAACTTCAGGTGGTTCCTACCATAGTTGATCCAATACCTCTGTATTGCGACAACAACGGAGCTATAGCTTTAGCAAAGGAACCAAGGTCCCATCAGAAGTCCAAACATATCTTAAGGCGGTATCACCTGATCAGGGAGATCATAGATTGCCGGGAGATCGAGGTCCGGAGAGTTGCTACTGAAGAGAACATTGCTGATCCATTCACAAAGGCCCTACCTCAAATTCAGTTCGAGAGGCTACTCGAGATCATCGGTCTTCGATATGCCAGTACATGGCCCTAGTGTAAGTGGGAGATTGTTAGTGTATATGCCCTAGGGGCCATTATTGTATCATACTAGCTTGTATATTACTTAATGAAAGCTTGGGATATTCACAGTTATATAACAGTCTTGCTAAACATGGTAGTATGCTACTTGGTTTTATCTATCTTAATATGTGAGTATACATATTGATAGAGCTCTTAGGATCTTGCTTGACTACCAGCGTTGTGATGGCAGTCACACTAGTGGGGGCTGGGTAGTCTACAAGCACATCCTTTTTCAGGTCCCTAGTCGTAGGATTATCGAGACAGGGCATCGATACTTCGGAGTAGACTAGTGTGTACGCTTCTCATCCCAGTTGGGGAGATGGTCTGTCCCACAGTCGTCAGTACGTCGTACTGGAGATAGTATACAGGTGCTCGTTGGGTTATGGGTACACCGGACAGGACTCGCGGGGAACTGTTGGTTGGTATTATACCCGTCGTCAGTTAACAGTTCCCAGGTGACATGAGTACAGCATAGTCCGCAGACTTGACACTGCTACTTCGCCTCGAGTGTGTCCCACTGTTCTTAGATTGCTACCCTACCACGGCTCAAAGGAGTCGTGCAAACAGGTAGCAGTTAGGTGCAGTCCCGAGCACTTGGAGGCAGTGGCGGTTAGACAGGATTCGTCTCTCCCGGTATTGGGAGTTGATATCGCGCTGTGTCAGAGAGCCATTACGCAAAGTCCCTGGCCAGGGCAAGCGAGATTTACTGGTAGGTTCCAGTAGTTTCTCAGGGTGTAATGGGCTTCACTCCGACACTACTTATACCGCTATTAGGGGACTGACGCTTGCCGCCCCCTAGGCCCGATATGCGATAGTCTTAGACGAACAGACCGGACTGTACGGAGATTGTCACATCAGGCTCAGTAGGAGTTCGGATGGGTTTCCTCATCGGCCTTCTTATCGACATCTACCTGCGGACCGTTATGTACAGCTAGTGCCGCTTGCGGTCTGTTGTTAAACCCACTGCCAGCGTAGTAGTCGAGTCTTTAGAGTCCCACACAGAGAGTTTCCCTGCTCCAGGCGAAACGATATAGAGGTCGTATGGTTTTACGACAAGGGTTCGGACGCATACATGTGTTTACGCACGTACGACATTCGGACAGTTTTTATTAGCCGGTTTTGGTTTAAGCCAGATTCTAGTATCGGGTTATTGGATTTATACAGTCTAAAATTTTTCCGTGTTTTCACGGATAGGAGGGGCGTTCTCGTAATTTCACGAGAAGCTTCTAGAAGGATGGTGACTTGGGGGTTTAGGTGGCATAAGCATTAAATGATATTAGTGACTCATTTGTGTGATTCATCCATGTCATTAATGCATCATTAAATGGTTAATGACTCATGTAGATGAATCACTCATATGAATAAATGAAGCATGATGATTAATCATTTTATTTATTTATTTTGATAAATCATTATGCTTCATATATTCATGAGAGATCATTATCTCATTCTCATTCTCTTGCTCACCTTCTCTCTCCTCAAGCTCTCTCTCTTCAAACCCTAATCCTTCCCTCTCATGTATTGAGATCAAGGATTAGATGGACTAATTAATCCATAACCTCACTCTATATCACCTAGATACCTTTGATTAGCAACTAAAGAAACCTAGTTACCTCAAGTTTAGAGATGAAGCTTGGAATAGAAGCTCTCGGGTGGATCGTCTATTACGTAGAGGAGGCCGAGGAGGAGGTGGATAACGAAAAGAAGAAGGACTAGGTTCACTAGGTATAATCTCTTTTCATAGTGTTAGTTATGTATATGCCCTAGAGGCCATTGTTGTACATATGATGTATATTATAATGGATGCTTGGATATATATAGAGAGGACTTTCTTGCTCGTCATGATAGTATGCTATTTGGTTTTCCTTTATCTTAACATGTTGACTTGTATTGGTTTACTGTTTTTCTCTCACATGTTGATAAAGCCCTTAAGATCTGTAATCGACTACTGGGACTATGATGAGATCATACTAGTGGGGCCACGGTAGTCGATGAGTACATCCTACAACTGTTCCTAGTCGAGGGTATATCGAGACAGGGTATCGATACACCATAGTAGACTAGCATATACGCATCTTGACCCATATGATGAGCGATGGATGATCCCATATCCATCGGTGTTTGACATCAGAGATGGTGTACGGGTGCTCAGTGGAGACTGGGTACACTGGACGGACTCGCCGAGAACTCCCAGATGGAGATATACCACACGTCAGATGGCAGTTCTCCGATGACACTGGTACAGGGTAGTCTGTAGACCCGAGATCGTCATAGAGTCTTGTATGATTCCCACTGTGCTTTGATTTCCACCTTACCACGTCCAAGAGGGCGTACAAAACGGTGGCTTTTGGGTACAGTCCCGAATCACATGGAGGCAATGAGCGATAGGAGGGGATTCGTCTCTCCCGGTATAGGGAGTTGATATTGTGCTATGTTCGATTGGCTATAACTGGAAGTCCCTGAACATGGCTGATATAGAGATTTACTGGTAAGTGTTACCAGTAGTTTCTCGACCTGTTATGAGCCACACATCAACATGACTTATCGGTTACCGGGGTCTGACGTATACCACCCCTAGACTTGATATGCGACATATCAGACGAACAGACCGGACTGTACGAAAGTGTTACCGATTGGATTCACAGGAGAACGTACATGCTAGCTTGTTGATCTTCTGATCGCTCAATACCTGGGTGGCTGTTACGTTTAGCTGACCGCTTGCATCTTGTGGGTGTTTGATATGATCATCACCTGCTACCGGCGTATTGACGATTCTTTAGAGTCCTACACAGAGGTTTCTTGGCTCAGGCAAAATGGAGTAGAGGCACATATGCGATATGTGCAGGACCGAGGATAATGCGATATGAGATACCGTATTATATTCTCGCGATATTTTGATATGAACCGGATCATCGGATCAAGTATTGATTCGATGAATCGGTACATGATATATTAGTCGGTTATATTCAATATAGCCGGATTGTCGGATCAAGTGTTGATTCGATAATTTAATGTATAATAATATATATGATATATTGTATTACATTATCTAATATTGGCTCGCTTTATTATTTCATTTTCTCACCGGATAATACATTGATATATATGCGATATATATTAATTGTATTATTTTCTTTTGTTACAAATATGTAATATATATGTGATATATATTATAGTAACATGATATGATTAATAATGAAACATGTTTGGTGATGATAAAAAGATATTAGGGTTTGATTAGGGTTAGTTTCTTCTTGCACCTTCTAGAAGTTATTCTTTTGTCATGAAGAAGATATTATGATAGATATTTTCTTATGACTCATATCTTAACCCAACCAAACCCTAGCCTTAGTTAACTCTCTACAAGGGTTATCCTAGTCATCATTAACCATGGTTGCATTATTATTCATATACTCATTTCATTATTCATGACAAAAGGAATTATCTCATTATTCATCTTCTTCTTCTCTCTTTAGCTTTGAGAAAGACTACTAGAAATTCCTTTTGTGATGATTTCATATGAGATTATGATATAAAAGGATAGCATAAATACTACTCCATCATCCTTATCTAATCTAGCCCATTAGATTAGGGTGTTCACCTCATTAGAGTGAGAGAGCTTGGGTTATAGCAACTTCGACGTAGATCATCGGAGAAACGAAACACTACAAGCTAGCATGGATCGTTCGAGTCGTGGAGCCTCTCTTGAGTCCGGGAGATCGTGGATCGCGGCGAAGGGACTTCTACTCGGAGCTTATGAAGCGAAGGAGCGGACTACAAAGGTTGTAATCCCTCACGCTTAGCAATAAAGTTGTTATCTTGCATGTTTAACCCTAATAATCTAGCAAAGATCCCGGTTTTGGGTTGTTCGGCACGTTTAAAATTTTATTCGGGCATGTTTGATCCCTTATGAACCTTCATAAGAGTGCCTAGGAACCCTACAGTGGTATCAGAGCCTAGTTAGAGCATTAGGCGATGTGTTAACGAAGTTAAAACCCCGATCGAACCCGACGACGTCAAAATGAACCCCTCTCTGTACATTTTTTAAAATATGTGATTTTTCTGAATTAAAAATACCTAAAAAAATCAGCAGGTAAATATAAACATTAATATAGAAAACGAGCCCATGAACAGTATATCCCACCGCGGAACCGCGGCCAAACCTCTGTTGGGCCGCGGATCCGCGGCAGTACTGTAGCTATGGGCTTTGAATTTTCTGCAGTAATGTTTATTTCTGTGAGTATATCTTTCTGGGTATTTTGTATTCTGACTCAAGTGTTGAGTATTTTGGGGTTTATTTTGAAATCGTCGATTCGATCGGAGAATTTAATTTTGTTATGTTATTCCGGATAATTTAGAAAGTATTAAAATGTTCGAACGGATATCATTAACTCAATTTTTCCCGTCACGAAAAACATTCAAGTGTTGAATTTTTCTCGGGTTTAAATCTTTCGGAAAAACGTGCATGTGACGCGATGGACCCTCTAGAAGACAACAAACCTTAACTCGATTATGTGACCGTCTTGAACTGCCCTTTGAACCTTAGGGTTTGGGGCAGTACGGCGTACCACATGTGAGGCGTTGACTTGACCCTTCTACGGCTGGACCGTTGCTACTGTGACGTATTCTGGAATCTTTGAACTCCGCTCAAGTGTTGAGCTATTTAGGAAATCTTGGGTATTTGATTATCCGGTCGGAAAGTTTAATATTGTCTATCTATCTGGAATGTGATACAATATGTGGAATTCATTTAGTTAGGCATGAAATGCGAAGTATGTGATATTTCGGATTTACGATGTCTAAAGTGATTGTGGATTCCAAATGTTGTAGTTTTACAATTTCTTTTCTGTGACCGTAAGTGTAGTATGTAGTATTATTGCCGGTCTTCGTTGCTATACATCTACGACGATTGGTGTATGCATACTTATTTACGTTGATGATATGTGATATTATGTGTTGCTGTGATATGTCATATTGGATCGTCGTGTTCTGAATAGCCGGGGGTTTTATGTGAGATGAGGGTTTTTATTTTCATTCATGTAAAATGTAGGGTTGCTAGGCACGCTCATAAGGGTCTACGAGGCATCAACCATGCCCGATTAAAATTTTAGCCGTACCGAACAACCCAAAGCCGGATCTTTAAACTAGAGTTTAGGCGAAAACTAGCATGTTAAACACTTTAACACTAAGTGAGAGGGATTACAACCTTTGTAGATCCGGTCCTTCACTTCTTAAGCTCCGTGTTGAGGTCCCTTCGCTGCGATCATCGTGTTCTGGACTCTCGAGAGGTTCCACGAAGAGAAAGATGCAGTCTTGCTTCCGATCTTCGATACAAAGATGATCTACCTTGAAGTTTCGTTAACACAAGCTAACACTCATAAAATGAAGTGAACACGCTCATATAAATGGCAAGGATAGATGAGGATGATGAAGTAGGATTTTTGCTCTCATTTGTTTTCTTATTCTCACTCAATTTTCATCACAAAATCAAATCAAGAAAGCTTTTTCATGAAAAGAGGAAGGAAGAAGAAGAAGAATAATTCATGAACCTTTTGTGATGAATAATGAAAGGATAAAGATGATCAATAATGCAACCATGGTTGACTAAACCATTGTAGAGAATTAACCAAGGCTAGGATTTGGGTTAGGTTAAGAATGAGTCACTTGAAAATATCTTTCACAAAACAAAACTAAACCTTCTAGAATCATCTAGAAAGAATTAACCCAAATCAAACCCTAATCTTGTTTAATCTCTACTAAACATGTTGCATTAGTTATCATATCATGTTACAATATTATATATCACATATATAATATTTATTGTAACCAAATAAAATAATACAATTAACATATATCGCATATATATCAATGTATTACCCGAGTGAGAAAAAGAATCTTTTAGTGAGCAAATATTAGTTAATGTAATTTAATATATCATATATATTATTTTACATTAAATTATCGAATCAACACATGATCCGACAATCTAGCTATATCGCATATAACCGACTAATATTTATCCGTACCGATTCATCGAATCAACACTTGATCCGATGACCCGGCTGATATCAAATATCGCGAGAATAGAATACGGTATCTCATATCGTATTATCCTCGGTCCCGCACATATCACATATGTGCTCCCACTCCGTTTTGCCTGAGCCAAGAAACCTCTGTGTAGGACTCTAAAGAATCGTCAATACGCCGGCAGTAGGTGATGATCATATCAAACACCCACAAGCTGCAAGCGGTCAGCTAAACGTAACAGCTACCCAGGTATTGAGCGCTCAGAAGATCAACAAGCAAGCCTGTACATTCTCCTGTGAATCCAATCAGTAACACTCCCGTACAGTCCGGTCTCGTCGTCTGATATGTCGCATATCTTGCCTAGGGGTGGTAAACGTCAGACCCCAGTAGCTCGATAAGTCGTGTCGATATGAGGTCTATAACTGTTCGAGAAACTACTGATAACACTTACCGGTAGATCTCAGCAACCCTGGCCAGGGATTTCCGGTTATAGCCAATCGAACACAGCACAACATCAACTCCCTATACCGGGAGAGACGAATCCCCTCCTATCGCTTATTGCCTCCATGTGATTCGGGACTGTACCCAAAAGCCACCTTTTTTCACGCTTTCTTGGACGTGGTATGATGGAAATCAAAGCACAGTGGGAATCACACAAGACTCTATGACGATCTCGGGTCAACAGACTACTCTGTACCAGTGTCACCGGAGAACTGCCATCTGACGTGAGGTACAATACCATCTGGGAGTTCTCGGCGAGTCCGTCCAGTGTACCCAGTCTCCACTGAGCACCCGTACACCATCCTTGATGTCAAACACCGATGGATATGGGATCACCCATCTCCCATCATATGGGTCAAGATGCGTATACTCTAGTCTACTCTGGTGTATCGATGCCCTGTCTCGATACACCCTCGACTAGGAACAGTTATAGGATGTACTCGTCGACTACCGTGGCCCCACTAGTATGATCTCATCATAGTCCCAGTAGTCGAGTACATATCCTAAGGGCTTTATTAACATGTAACATAGAGACAATCAGAGTACATGTTAAGATAAAGAGCAACCAGATAGCGTACTATCATATCGAGCAAGAAAGTCCTCCCTATATATGTCCAAGCATCCATTACAATATACATCGTATGTACAGTAATGGCCTCTAGGGCATACATATAACTAACAATCTCCCACTTGCACTAAGACCATCTGTTGTGGTATCACATGTTGGAGATAGTGCCCTCAGAGTCAATTATTGGATCGTAGGTACGTGATTGCAATGATTGCGAAGGACCTATACCGGTAGGACAATCTTACTCAAGATGATAGTATGCTATCTGGTTTGCCTTTATCAGTCGTGTACATGTTCAGGTGACTGATTACATGTTACACTTTGATAGAGCCCTTAGGATCTTGCTTTACTACCAACTGTATGATGGCGATCATATACGTGAGAGTTGGGTAGTTTATACGCATATCCTTAATTGTGGTCCCTAGTCGTGGGAGTTTCGAGACAGGGGCATCAATACTCCGGAGTAGACTAGTGTATACAGTCGAGACCCCGACGAGGGGCGGTGGCCGGTCTCACAAGCCACTGGTGTCAGTTGGATCACCTAAGATGTATACAGGTGCTCATTGGGTTATGAGGACACCAGACAGGACTCGCCGGGAATCTGCTAGTTGGTATTATACATATCGTCAGATAGCAGTTCCCTGGTGACATGTGTACAGGTTAGTTCATCGACCTGAGGTCGTCATTTGTCTCGTGTGAGTTCCCACTGTGCTTTGATTTCTACCCTACCACGGCTCAAAGGAGTCGTGCAAACAGGTAGTTTTTGGGTACAGTCCCGAGCCATATGGAGGCACGTGAGCGGATCGGCAGGGGATTCGTCTCTCCCGGTATTGGGGGCGAGATCGTGCTGTGTCTAGGAGAGCCATTACACATAGCCCACGGCCGTGGCAGGAGATTTACTGGTAGGTACTCCAGTAGTATCTCAGGGTGTTATTGGGCTACACTCCGACATGACTTATACTGCTATTGGGGGTCTGACGTTACTAGCCCCCTAGGCAGATATGCGATACTCATAGACGAACGGACCGGACTGTATATACATTGTCACTGTTAGGCTCAGTAGGGTTTTCGGATGAGTTCGCTCATCGGCCTCCCTTGAGGTCAGTCCATGGGCAGCCGTTACGCATTGCTAGTGCCGTTGACGGTTTGTGGTTAAACCCACTGCCAGGGTACTGACGAATCATTAGAGCCCCCCACAGACAGTTTCCCAAGTTTGGGCGAAACGTTGTAGAGGCCGTATGGTTTTATGGCAGGGTTCGGAAAATGCACGTGCGTTTACGCACGTGTCGGTTTTCGGGCAGATGATACTGGTCGGCTTTGGTTTAAGCCGGATCCGAGTATTATATTGAGTAGATATAATATCTTTGTCTCAGTTGCATTTGTATTCGGTCGTAATACAAATGCGGGTATATTTATACAGTTACGGGGTTATCCTGAAATTCGTTTCGGGATCACTTTTGGAAGTTGCCAGTTTCCAGTTTTCTATCAGCCATCTTTTAACATTCGGTTAAAGACGGATTTATCTTTTCTTTAGAAGAGTGTGGATGCTTCTAGAAGGTTCTAGAAGCGGTGAGGTGTTATTGTTTCATTGGTTGCATTCTTTGTGTTCACACTGTGTGTTCACACTAGATATTTATTTGTGTTCACACTAGATATTTATTTGTGTTCACACTCTTGTGGTCACTCTCCTCTCTCCTACACTCACCCCCCATCCTTATATATGGCCGGCCCCCTCCTCTCTCTCTCTCACTTGAGTTTTCATCTGGTAAAAAGATTATGATAGATTTTGGGGTGTATGGAATTTCACAGCTCATTTCATTCCATCACCCGATTCGAGTGGCAACTTCATTAACCGTTCGTCCATAGCTTTGGACGGAACGAGACAAAGTCTTCTACTCATTCTCTACATCAATCTTGGTCGTCTCTTTTAGCAAACTTGACGACCGAGTTGCCTCGAGTCAGAGGCGGGAGCCCGTTTAAAGAATCGTCGACGTGGTGCCACCTGGACGAGCAGATCGGAGATCGAAGAGATCGGAGCAGCCGCAACGGAGCGTGGGATGATGGTTAAAGAACGAAGGACTCGGATCGTTCGGTATAACGTTTCTACACTCTTTACAGTTTGTTAGTTTAGCAATAATGGCAGATCCGGGTTAAAGTATACGATAGCGCCAGTTAAAAAGTTTTTGTTCCGCATTTGGCGTCTGTAGATGGCCGGGGCGCTACCGTAGACTAACAGTGGTATCAGAGCCTCACCATTTTGCTTTACTAACTTGTGCTAACGCGTTTAAAATATCGATCGAACCGGATATCGAAAAACACAATTTTCAAGCTTCACAGTTTCTGTCGATTTTAAATGATGTCCTAAAATTATTCTACATATCACAGAAAGTTGTGCAGGGTTTCAGAAGTACACCGACCAAATTTGAGCACGTGATTCCACCAAACTGCCGCGGAATCGCGGCCAAACCCATGGTTTGGCCGCGCATCCGCGGCCGTTCTATTGAATCAGTGCACCAAATTTGCACAGTGTATTCTTCTCTGGAAATTGGGGTTTTTGGTACATATCTTTTGGGCCCAGATTTTGTTACTGTTCACCAGTTGTTCGTGGGGCCCACTTCGTGATATTTTGTCGATCGAAATTTAAACATGTTAGTTTACAGTGCTTACATTATATCTCCGACCGGGAATGTCATTTGATCGGTAAACCGCGTCTGATTGCTATAGTTCTTTTAGACGGGTTTGCGAACGTGGCATTCGCGTTGATGTTCTGTGTTGTGCTGTGATGTTGCGGATTTGTTGTGGTGGATAGCAGTGTGCAATGGTAGTGCAGTTTGGATTTATTTGTACATTTGATATTGCGGGGCGAGCGTCCAACATGTGGACTGCCGTCACTGCCTGTTGTATAATATTCTTTTGGGGCATGACCAGGTTGCGGTCGATGTACCCGTTGTACTATTTTTCATTACTGTACTAGGTTTTTGCTCCGCGACGGAGTGCACGGATAGCCGGGTTCTGGAGGGCAACGGGTCCGCATCTCATGGCTTTGAGAGGCAGAGGGGCCTCACTCTAGAATTGGCAGACTATTCGCCGCACTCGTAGGGGGTACAGGTTGACCCAAGGAGGGGTGCCCAAGATTACCGGATTCCGTGAAGTGCTGGGTGGTCCATTCACTTTGCTGTAGGGGGCTGCCTCGCTTCAGGTTTTGGCGGGTAACTTGCCGCACCCGTAGGGGTCTAGGTTTCATTGCACAGGCTATCCACATGACAGGGGAACGTCGGGTTTCAGCAGCGGCTCTGTGAAACTCGGGGTTCCCAGATTATCTGTATTGTTCTGTGATGCTTATTACTTTTCTGTAATGTTGCATATTATCACGCCTGGAGCGATTATTGTATATTGGTTTATATACTATTAGATGTTGTATATGTTTTACACCCGCGCTAGTCCAGTCCCCGCTCTGTCGTTAGTTAAGTAACCTAACGGGTGATGACGGGACCCAGTGACGAATGCGGATGGCATATACGTACATTTTATTTTTCGTTCTTTTCTGGTGTGATTGATTGATGGGACTGCGTTGATTCTGATCAATGCAAAGTAAAACAAATCTGTTTGCAGTTGTTGGAACAAATTTAAAAAGTATTATTGCAAAGACGTTTCCTTTTGTTTTGCATCGCGGTATTCAGTGGAATATCCTGCACCTCATTCAACGGGGCAAGGGCCGATATCCCTTCACCGGGACTGACCCCTTGGGCAGAAGTTTGCGTCAGGGTAATAACTTCACTATAGTCGATTACAAGTTGCTTTGCATCACGGTATTCAGTGGAATATCCTGCACCTCATTCCACGAGGAAAGAGCCGAGATCCCTTCACCGGGAGTGACCTCTTTAGCAAAAGGTTTTCGCCACTATATTTTAAAAAGCTATCAGGTTCCTTCAGCGATATCAAGTTCACTACGTTAAAGGTTTTTCGCCAAAAACCAGCCGTAGCCCTCCGTCACTTCTTTTGGGTATTCAGTAGTATTCAAGCTATGCATTTTAGCCAAAGTTAAGGCATAGTGTTTGGTAGCTGCTGGGTATTCATTTGTTGCATAGATAGATGAGTTGGTTTGGGACAGTCGTTCTGTTATTTGGCCAAAGCCAGGGGCATGTGCGGGTGGGTTCAAATTGATAAGATAGTGACGGGTAGAACTTGGCATGTGACTTATGACATTTTGAACAAAGCCAAGGTTATAAGAGCATGGGGCAAAAATCATATCGGGAGTTTATAAAGAAACTGAAACTTGCCAAGTATGCGCATACCATCTGGAGTATGAGTAACGTGGATGCATTCCATCATGTTATCATGCGATGAGAGTTGGATCCCGATTCCCACTGATGAGTTGGTTTACTCTTCGGGTGATCCCGATTGATTCTTCTTTCAGGTTTGGAGGAGAATTTGACAGGACAGTGGGAGGTTTCCGGATTGGATAAAGTGATAACCATTCTGATCTAGGTTAGAGTGCACGCAGAGTGTTTCTTTTCTCTCTCTCTTTGACAGCGACCTTTGACCGACCCTAGACTATGACTCAGTGACCAAGTTGACCGAACCTTCTTAAAATACTGGCTTTTGGATTGTCTATGTTGCATAAGTCATTGCCACTCCTTCTTTTACCCTTTGAATTTCTCAGAACACCAGTATTACTACGGATATCCACTTCCATTGGATAGATCCATCGTATGGTAATATACGAACTCGAAGGGACTTCTTCGAGGATGGATCCAGGTTCAGGAGAAATAGAATTGGTTTATTCAGTTGTCTTTTATTATCACCTTCTCTCAGGTTGCGAGGGCTCTTTGGTTTAGGAGAGTACACCTATTACGCTTATTGGATAGTCTTATTCCAAACCATAGGCAGGTGCCGAAAGGTAGGGAATGAAGAAAACCAATTAGCCTAAGTAGGGTGTGCAGAAGGCAATAACTAAAGACAAAATAAAGGGATTAGAAAGAGGGCAAAGTAAATTGCGACTGATATCATTCACGACCAAAACCGCGTACTTCATCGCCACTCCTATTTTACTTTTAAAAGAATAAGGTATTATTCAGTTGTCTTTTATCATCACCTTCTCTCAAGATATGAGTACTCCTTGGTTTAGGAGGGTACACCTATTATGCTTACTGGATAGTCTTCTTCCAAACCATAGGCTGGTGCCGAACGGTAGGGAAGGAAGAAAACCATTTAGCCTAACGATGGTGTACAGAAGGTAACGACTAAAGACAAATAAAGGGATTTGGAGAGATGGCAATAAAATATACGGTTAAAGTCATGAATTGGATTATGGAAGAGGCATTGCTATGAATACCAGGATACCCCTACGAAACATTTTCATGTTTCAGTGCATTGTTAAAAGAAAACTGTTTTCCCGATTAGATACTTACTCCAAGGGTATGTATTTACCAGGTTTCATTCTCATATCTGTATGGTTTTACAGATGATGAGCGGGAGTAAGTTATTGGGAATAAGGTGATCATCCTCATTATATCGGAATTCGTTGTAATTGGTGATATTTGAGGAAATCGCCAGGGTACAGTTTTCAACCTACGACGCACAGGTTTTGAGTTGTTTAACTCAGCGGACTTATACAGAGTATTGTATGTTGTCCAAGTGTCCATCAGGACAAAGGGGTAGGTCCTCGTACTATATTCTGTTTACTTATGACTTCTCTAGATTTTAGACAAGTGTTTCGTAGAAATACAAGGTCTAAGTTTTGAGAAGTTGTGGGTATAAGAATAAAGTAGAGAACCAGGTGTCACAAGTATCGGGATTCTTCAAAGAGATCGAAGATGTAGATTCTTGTGATTGGTATTCAGATGATAGTAATGGTTTTGAGAAACTTGTTTCACTTTCAGGTTACTCATAATTGGATGGATTCCTAAGTTGAGTAATGCTGATTAGCCTCTTTCCATTAAGATGATATGCACTGGAGACAGCTGCATGATTTGAATATGGTTCCAATTAAATAAGTGCCAAAGTTTATATATTGGATATAGAATAGTTCGTACCTTAAAAGATGTAAAGGTACGGGGAGTTGTCCAGCTTATGCTTAAAACCAGACTCTGGATAACTCAGGGCACGTTTCTGTAATGGCTGTTTGTGGGTTGATCCTGGCTATGAAGAGGGTTAGTATTCTACCATTTGGAAGATCAATAGTGATATTGTTCTTGACTCGCCACAGTTTTAGTAAAATGGATTTTTTCAGAAAACAGTAGTGGGAGTATGGTAGAACTGGAAGTGATTCCAGAACCGTGAACGATTACGGAAAATTTAATAGGACCTATATATTCAATCAGGTTTGACATTCCATTAGCCACTCCGCAGATACGGTGGGTAACCTCAGACACCCGAGAGGTACTTCGGTAGCCTCAAGGACGGTGACAGGGAGGTTCTTATCTACCCAGACTTGACACTACTGTTGTTCCAGGCTATGAGACCCGGTAGGAGGGTTGTCGTAGTCAGTGGGAGCAGCGAAAGTATAGTGGGCAAGATGCTTATATCTATTTATAGACTTGAGCAGTTATAGCGGAGATAGATCATCTAATTTTGATGTGACAGTCATGGGTTTGACTTCAATCAGAATAGGAGATAGATCTGTTAAGAAGGTAGTAGGGTGTGATGTCATGGTATCTGGATGACATACACAGAGTAGGAAGTAAAATTCCTATACTACGATCGGTTGTACTGTGGTCGTCACACAGTTATTTCTCCAGATAGGATATGGATATAATTTTTGACATTCTGGTTTCTGGATCTATGGTTTTAGATCTGGATTTGGGTAGTTTCCCAATGTGGGTACTTTGACAGTATTCTAATGGTTTTTAGAATAGATGACTCCTAGCATGGTGGTGTACCTGCAGGTGATGGAGTCACCCTCTCTAAAGGTGTCTTACAGACTAAAGGGGAGAGGGATGGGCATGATTGACAGATCACTTGCTTAGGCAACTGAGTCAATCATGAGATGTCAAGTACCACACCAGATATTGTTTTTGCACTTGATGCGATAAGTTTGTATTAAATCCAATCCTGGAGAAACATAAGGAAGCAGTTTTTGAACATAAGTACATGTTCTACGGATTTGATGACGGCAGCCTCCTTCGGGAGACGATTATCATTCCAGGCTTCAAAGGTGACGTGGATGACAAAGTGATTGTCAGAGTTATAGTTTTCCCTCTGATGAGGGACAGTATTGTGGACAGGTGGTCCAAGAGGATACTATGGGAGGCTTGGTGCACGATACTGATTAGGTTCAGTGATCGATACAGTCTAAGAAGTTTGGATTTGGAGTTCATTTATGAACTAGGTCCCATCAGATATCCAGACATATTCTAAGACAGGTATTACTCAATTCGGGAGATGGCTTTCTCCGCGAATTTGAGATTAAGAGAGATATAGAAAGAAACATCTAGGCGGATCCACTCACTGAGGCTATTTCTCGAACACAATACTTTTACAAACGGGCTTTGTGAAACTGATTAGTAGAGGAGTTGGATGTTCGGTTTCACACGGGCTGTGGGTAGTCGACATCGCAATAATTAGCCTTGAGTGCAAGTGGGAGATTGTTGGAGATAGTGCCCTCAGAGTCAATTATTGGATCGCAGGTACGTGATTGCAATGATTGCGAAGGACCTATACCGGTAGGACAATCTTACTCAAGATGATAGTATGCTATCTGGTTTGCCTTTATCAGTCGTGTACATGTTCAGGTGACTGATTACATGTTACACTTTGATAGAGCCCTTAGGATCTTGATTTACTACCAACTGTATGATGGCGATCATATACGTGAGAGTTGGGTAGTTTATATGCATATCCTTAATTGTGGTCCCCAGTCGTGGGAGTTTCGAGACAGGGGCATTGATACTCCGGAGTAGACTAGTGTATACAGTCGAGACCCCGACGAGGGACGGTGGCCGGTCTCACAAGCCACTGGTGTCAGTTGGATCACCTAATATGTATACAGGTGCTCATTGGGTTATGAGTACACCGGACAGGACTCGCCGGGAATCTGCTAGTTGGTATTATACATATCGTCAGATAGCAGTTCCCTGGTGACATGTGTACAGGTTAGTTCATCGACCTGAGGTCGTCATTTGTCTCGTGTGAGTTTCCACTGTGCTTTGATTTCTACCCTACCACGGCTCAAAGGAGTCGTGCAAACAGGTAGTTTTTGGGTACAGTCCCGAGCCATATGGAGGCACGTGAGCGGATCGGCAGGGGATTCGTCTCTCCCGGTATTGGGGGAAAGATCGTGCTGTGTCTAGGAGAGCCATTACACATAGCCCACGGCCGTGGCAGGAGATTTACTGGTAGGTACTCCAGTAGTATCTCAGGGTGTTATTGGGCTACACTCCGACACGACTTATACTGCTATTGGGGGTCTGACGTTACTAGCCCCCTAGGCAGATATGCGATACTCATAGACGAACAGACCGGACTGTATATACATTGTCACTGTTAGGCTCAGTAGGATTTTCGGATGAGTTCGCTCATCGGCCTCCCTTGAGGTCAGTCCATGGGCAGCCGTTACGCATTGCTAGTGCCACTGACGGTTTGTGGTTAAACCCACTGCCAGGGTACTGACGAATCATTAGAGTCCCCCACAGACAGTTTCCCAAGTTTGGGCGAAACGTTGTAGAGGCCGTATGGTTTTATGGCAGGGTTCGGAAAATGCACGTGCGTTTACGCACGTGTCGGTTTTCGGGCAGATGATACTGGTCGGCTTTGGTTTAAGCCGGATCCGAGTATTATATTGAGTAGATATAATATCTTTGTCTCAGTTGCATTTGTATTCGGTCGTAATACAAATGCGGGTATATTTATACAGTTACGGGGTTATCCTGAAATTCGTTTCGGGATCACTTTTGGAAGTTGCCAGTTTCCAGTTTTCTATCAGCCGTCTTTTAACATTCGGTTAAAGACGGATTTATCTTTTCTTTGGAAGAGTGTGGATGCTTCTAGAAGGTTCTAGAAGCGGTGAGGTGTTATTGTTTCATTGGTTGCATTCTTTGTGTTCACACTGTGTGTTCACACTATATATTTATTTGTGTTCACACTAGATATTTATTTGTGTTCACACTCTTGTGGTCACTCTCCTCTCTCCTACACTCACCCCCCATCCCTATATATGGCCGGCCCCCTCCTCTCTCTCTCTCACTTGAGTTTTCATCTGGTAAAAAGATTATGATAGATTTTGGGGTGTATGGAATTTCACAGCTCATTTCATTCCATCACCCGATTCGAGTGGCAACTTCATTAACCGTTCGTCCATAGCTTTGGACGGAACGAGACAAAGTCTTCTACTCATTCTCTACATCAATCTTGGTCGTCTATTTTAGCAAACTTGACGACCGAGTTGTCTCGAGTCAGAGGCGGGAGCCCGTTTAAAGAATCGTCGACGTGGTGCCACCTGGACGAGCAGATCGGAGATCGAAGAGATCGGAGCAGCCGCAACGGAGCGTGGGATGATGGTTAAAGAACGAAGGACTCGGATCGTTCGGTATAACCTTTCTACACTCTTTACAGTTTGTTAGTTTAGCAATAATGGTAGATCCGGGTTAAAGTATACGATAGCGCCAGTTAAAAAGTTTTTGTTCCGCATTTGGCGTCTGTAGACGGCCGGGGCGCTACCGTAGACTAACATCACATACCTAACAATTAGCTGCGGTTGAAGTATCTCATATTCAACCATCCCATAAATGTCTCTACTTGGAAAAAGGCCTTTGTGAGTGGATCCGCGCTGTCGTCCTCTGTGTCTACTCTGCTAACCTCGATCTCACTGGAGATCAACCATCTCCTATGATCAGGTGATACTGCCTAAGAATTATATCTGGATTTCAGATGGGACGGTAGTTCCTTGGCTAAAGCCACAACTCCATTGTCACACAATGGTAGGAACGAATTTCATCTCATGAACTTATATATATCCAGATTGCCTCTTTGGTAGCATCTTTGGTAACGATGTATCTCACCTTTAATTGTCTAGTAAGCCACGGTATCTAGCTTGGAACTCTTCCAACATACCGTCCCTCCACTGAGGGTAAAGACAATGCCTGCGACTGACATTCAGTCGTCCTTATCATCCTGGAACCTTTCCAGTGATTCTCCCCAGGATCGATTGATACCCTCTCACTACAACTAGTGAGTATCCTGACATCTAATTAGATCTATCTCATAGATCCAAAACTCAGGATTTAGGAGGTATCACTTTGATCCTATATGGAGAATCCTTGTGATAAGCGGAGATTGACCGAGCATAGCATAGGAAACTCCTTCCTTATCAAGAGTATGTCATCCACGTACTCTACGAGGATCACCACCATACTCCCTACTACCTTTTTGTATATACAAGGTTCATCTACCATTTTGATGAAGTCAAACTCTTTGACTACCACATTAAAACAGATGTTCCAACTCCGCGATGCCTGCTTTATCCTATAAAGCATCTTGCACACGTTTCCGCTGCTCCCACTGTCTACGAAGCTCTCTGGCTGTGTACTTATAGGCGCTCTCTTCTAAAACATCATTTTAGAAAAGCTGTCATGACACCCAACCACCAGATATCGTAGTCATGGTATGTAGCCGTGGCAAGTAGGATCTGGATGGACTTAAGCATAGGTTTGAAAGTCTCAACTTTTCCATGTACACCAAGTAATCTTCTCAAGATATACCTGCTCCTGATGGGGATTTAATTCTTTAGATAAAGCAACCAAAGTCCATATTTTGTTGGTGTATAAGGATTCCA
Organism: Agapanthus africanus; assembly: GCA_030015575.1. Lineage (NCBI taxonomy): Eukaryota > Viridiplantae > Streptophyta > Magnoliopsida > Asparagales > Amaryllidaceae > Agapanthus > Agapanthus africanus. Next base: position 818,376,360 of record CM057338.1, on the reverse strand, counting down.
TCTCAGATCACTAAGCATCCAGCCATTCTTACAGAGTCTCACTCCTGATGGCCAGCTCGAAACTAGTTGGGTCATCATCTCATGATGTAATCCTCGCTCCCACTGTCATAGAGAAACCGAAGTATCTCTCAGGTGGGTGAGGAACCCTACTAGATCGGCGGAGAGGCTGAGGTTCGTTGGAAACTATTGAATCCTTTGGTTCTACCAAATCATTAGCTGCAGTTTGTATAGCTGGAACCTTTCCAGTTTTACATAACAGATCTTGCTTCGAGATTGTCCGGATTTTGCTTTTAGACATAGGCCGGACAACCCTAAATCTTAAAAAACTTAAGATATGGGCTCTTCCCTTTCCATATCACATATGAAGTGGTAGGCAACTGATTTGATCGGAACCCTATTCAATAGGTATGCAACTTCACAAGTGCATAACTCCCTAAAGGAAATAGGAAACTCAGTAGTACTCATCATAGAGCACACCATATTACATAGGGTGCTATTGCTCCGCCCCGATACACCGACGTGCTGTGGTGTATACGGAGGAGTAATGCTGAGAGAGAATCTCATTCTCCTTTAGAATAGTACAGGAATTCCGTGCTCAAGTATTCTCCTCCTTGATCTCATCAAAGGACATAATACTTATACCCGTTTTTGGTTATCTACTTCTAACTTATATTCTATGAATATCTCAAAAGCTTCGGACTTGTGTTTCAATAGGAACATATGTCTGAATCTTGAGAGATCATCAGAGAATGTAATGAAGTACAAAGAACCGGTCTTGGCATGTGTAGACAGGAGACTTTCATACATCAGCATGTATCAATCCCAAGAGTTCACTAACTCTTTCTCTGTTTCCAATAAACAGAGCTATGGTCATCTTATCTTTGTGACATTGACCGGCAAGTTTCACAAGATGTAAATTCAAACAGATTTAAATATGCATCTAAATGTAACTTAGCTAGTCGGGTCGCATTAATATGACCTAGTCTACAATGCCTCAAGAAGGATTCGTTCATTTCTGAACTCTTCCTCTTGTGTGTGTTCTGTACGTTAAGAACTGTGGTTTGATTTAGAACGTCTATGCTTTTAGATAACGTGCCTGAACCGATCAACTCTTGATATAGGAAATGTTCAAAACATTATCCAGCAATACAAAATTATATCCTTTCTTTAATAATAAAGAGACTGATATGATGTTGTATATCAGGTTCGGTATCTAATAACATTCGTTCAGAATCAATGTATTTTGGTAATACAGGGTGACAGTGACCAACAGACTTGGCTGCAACACTTGCACCATTTTCTATCTCATGAAACTTATCACCCGTTCTCAGTTCTCTACCTATCTGTAGCCCATGTAACAGATTACATATGCGGGATCCTGATCCGGTATCTCATACCCAGGACGTAAAGGATACTGAGAAACAGTTTTGTGTAATGAACACACCCGAAGAAGATGCATCAGCATGCACTTTCTTCGTTTGGGCGGCACGGGAAATCTGGTATTCCCCAATTTCCTGCTCTGTCTTATGACAATTATAAGTTGGAGCGGGACCAACATTCCCCAGCTCAGTTGGGGCGCCCCCAAGAATGAAAAAGAATTTGAAAAGCAGGTTCGGTCAATACATCCATATTATTATCTTGATTAAGGCGTGATATGGTCGCTACCTGGAGAGAGAGAGAAGAAAACACTCAGCGTATGCTCTTGCAAGATTAGATTGGTTATCTAATATATCTAATCAGGATGTCTCCCACTGTTTTAGTCAAATCTTCCTTCAAACCCTAAAAGGAAAGACTAGCCGGGATTAATTACACGCTACAAGTTCGCCAATCTTTCAGCCAGGCCAGTGTCGGTACTTTGAGGGAGGTCCCCCGTGCTTTCGCACGAACCTAATTAAAGTAAACATCGTTTTCCCAGGGGCGTAACCCCGTTAACACCTTTCTAAACACCTACTTGATCGGCTAATTGTAATGTGTAAAACTCTTCCAGGAGTAACTCTTACTCGCAGCGGGTATCGGGATCCAACTATCTCATAGAAGGTATGCAATCTCATTGCAAATTTCAACACTTGAAATTCCCAATAATATTTTACCCCTAGTGACTTATGACCTTAACTATGGTCAACAAATCATAAGCACTAGTCAAGTTCTACCCGTCATTTCTTGATTAAATAGACCCACCCACATGACCCTTAACTAAGGTCAACAAAGTCATATGACTGTCCTAACTAATCGCATCATATGCTATATATAGGAAGACATCACTTAGCTTCCGTACACTGTGCCTTAACTAAGGTCAACAAACACAGCACGAATACTAAGTACTCTACTTTCTAAAATGACGGAGGGCTACGATAGGTTTTTAAGAAAAACCTTTTGCGTAATGAACTTGATATCGTTGTAGAATCGAGTGATTTTAAATGGAGTGTATTTGAGGCTTTTCTAGTTTTGCTAAAGGGGTCACTCCCGGTGAAGGGACGTCGGCCCTTTCCGCATCGAATAAGGTGCAGGATATTTCACAAATATCACTATGTAAAGCAAAAACTATAGAAGCAATCAAAAGACAAACCGAGTTTGTAGCATCTGCTAGTTTCACTAAAGAGGTCACTCCCGGTGAAGGGATCTCGGCTCTTTCCTTATCGAATAAGGTGCTGGATGTTCTACAAGGAACACCGCTATGCAAAGCAAGAACTAGAGCTACCAGTTTTTTTTAAACAAGTTTCTACAACATCTTTAGGTTTCTTTTAGTTTCATTAATCTCATTAATGAAGTCCTATTTTATTATGCTTCACAAGCATCACATTTGAAACGAAATCTGCAATATAACATATATCTCATATATATAATATAAACATTCGTCTCAGGCAGTAATATGATCTCATCACAGAACATTGCAGCAGAAGAACATATATGAAATATTGGATATACTAGGACGTCCGTGTTTTCAATACGAGCCTGTATAAAACACGGATTCCACTGTCGCGATGAATAGCCAAACCCACATCCCTAGACCCTTACGAGAGCGGCAAGCAACACTGCCAATTCTAGGGTTAGGAGACCCGGTCTCGACTCCTCGAGATGGTCTCCCACTGGACCCCAGAACCCGGTTACTTATGCTCCCCGCCTTGGGTCTACCTAATGCGGAAAAGTAAATAATATACAATGGTGACATCATCCTCAGCCCGGAAGTGCCCCAATAAAAGAATATTATATACAAATGAATTTTACATGAATGAAAAAGAAAAAACTCTCATCTCACGTAAAACCCCCGGCTATTCAAAACGCGACGATCCAATATAACATATCACAGCAACACATAATATCTCATATCATCAACGTAAGCAAGTATGCGTATCCCGATTGTCGTTGATGTATAGCAACGAAGCCGGCGATACACCACATACTACGCTTACGGTCACAGAAAAGAAAGTGTAAAACTACAACAGTTGGAATCCGCAACCTTATTAGACATTGCATGCCTAACCAAATGAATTCCTTAGACATCGCATGCCTAACAATTATAAACCCCGCATTTTAGTCTCTTTATCGAAAACTCTTTTCAATATCAAGTCGGGCAATTCAACAAGATTCCCGATATCCTGATCGAATACTCGTCGCAAACTTTAGTAGATGGCCGCACCCCCAGATGCCGTCGACGAAGTGCACTAAGGCGGAACACCGCTACCGCGAGCACCCGAATGGATGCTTTCGGCGACGGGGTTCTCCTACAGTCACTTGGTCGGGGCTTTGGGGCGTGGCTGTCTATTAAGTTTACCCGGCGAGTATCCGTGTACGCTACGTGATTGCGACAGACTTTTGATCACATCAAAATCCCGTGGCAACCGATCATCTGAGACTGAACTGCTAGATTTATAACATTCAAATTAGTTATCTCATAACTACTTATGAATTCCAAATATTGTATCACATTCCAGAGAAATAGACAATGTTAAACTTTCCGATCGAATAATTAAACACCCAAGATTTCCCCAATATATCTCAACACTTGAAATCAGTTTAAAAACATCCATCACATGCCACAGTACCAATGGTCCAGCCGTAGAAGGGTCAAGCCAACGCCTCACATGTGGCACGCCGTACTGCCCCAAATCTGAAGGTTTAGAGGCAGTTCAAGACGATCACATAATCGAGTTAAGGTTTGTTGTCTTCTAGAGGGTCCACCGCGTTACTTGCACGACTTAGAACGTTCTTAAACTCGAGGAAAAATCTAACTTTTGAAAAATTTTCCGACAGGGGAAAAAGTGAGTTATTGATATCCGTTCGAACCTTTTAACAGTTTCTATAAATTATCCGGACAAACTAAACAAAGTTAAATTATCCGATCGAATCAACGAGTCTCCAATACAACCCTAGAAAACTCAACACTTGAGTGGAATTAAAAAATTCCCAGAAAAAAATAACAAGAAAGGACCTAAAAATAATTACATGAAATTTCAGGGACTAAGTCACAATTTGGGCCGCGGAACCGCCGCCAAACCCTTGGTTTGGACGCGGTTCCGCGGTCAAATAGTTGACTTAAAGGACCGTACTTCACAGTAATTCTTAGTTTTTCCTGCTTGTTTTACTGAGCATTTTTAATTCAGAAAAAATCAACATTTTTGAAAATGTACAGAGAAGGGTAAAATCGGGGTTTTCCGGGTTCGATCGGACTTTAAACTTTGTCTAGACTTTGCCTAAAGCTCTAGCTTGGCTCTAATACCACTGTAGGGTTGCTAGGCACGCTCACAAGGGTCTACGAGGTATCAACCATGCCCGATTAAAATTTTAGCCGTGCCGAACAACCCGAAACCGGAACTTTAAACTAGAGTTTAGGCGAAAACTAGCATGTTAAACACTTTAACACTAAGTGAGAGGGATTACAACCTTTGTAGATCCGGTCCTTCACTTCTTAAGCTCCGTGTTGAGGTCCCTTCGCTGCGATCATCGTGTTCCGGACTCTCGAGAGGTTCCACGAAGAGAAAGATGCAGTCTTGCTTCCGATCTTCGATACAAAGATGATCTACCTTGAAGTTTCGTTAACACAAGCTAACACTCATAAAATGAAGTGAACACCCTCATCTAAATGGCAAGGATAGATGAGGATGATGAGGTAGGATTTTTGCTCTCATTTGTTTTTTTATTCTCACTCAATTTTCATCACAAAATCAAATCAAGAAAGCTTTTTCATGAAAAGAGGAAGGAAGAAGAAGAAGAATAATTCATGAACCTTTTGTGATGAATAATGAAAGGATAAAGATGATCAATAATGCAACCATGGTTGACTAAACCATTGTAGAGAATTAACCAAGGCTAGGGTTTGGGTTAGGTTAAGAATGAGTCACTTGAAAATATCCTTCACAAAACAAAACTAAACCTTCTAGAATCATCTAGAAAGTATTAACCCAAATCAAACCCTAATCTTGTTTAATCTCTACTAAACATATTGCATTAGTTATTATATCATATTACAATATTATATATCACATATATAATATTTATTGTAACCAAATAAAATAATACAATTAACATTTATCGCATATATATCAATGTATTACCCGAGTGAGAAAAAGAATCTTTTAGTGACCAAATATTAGTTAATGTAATTTAATATATCATATATATTATTTTACATTAAATTATCGAATCAACACATGATCCGACAATCCAGCTATATCGCATATAACCGACTAATATTTATCCGTACCGATTCATCGAATCAACACTTGATCCGATGACCCGGCTGATATCAAATATCGCGAGAATAGAATACGGTATCTCATATCGTATTATCCTCGGTCCCGCACATATCACATATGTGCTCATACTCCGTTTTGCCTGAGCCAAGAAACCTCTGTGTAGAACTCTAAAGAATCGTCAATACGCCGGCAGTAGGTGATGATCATATTAAACACCCACAAGCTGCAAGCGGTCAGCTAAACGTAACAGCTACCCAGGTATTGAGCGCTCAGAAGATCAACAAGCAAGCCTGTACATTCTCCTATGAATCCAATCAGTAACACTCCCGTACAGTCCGGTCTCGTCGTCTGATATGTCGCATATCTCGCCTAGGGGTGGTAAACGTCAGACCCCAGTAGCTCGATAAGTCGTGTCGATATTGTAGGGTTCCTAGGCACTCTCAAGAGGTCTCACAAGGCATCAACCATGCCAATTTTAAATTTTACAAGTGCCGAGAAACTCTAATACGGATCGTTAACTAGAATTTTAGGCGAAAAAGGAAACTAGTTAACATCTTAACTAAAAGTGAGATGCTACAACCTTTGTAGATCCGGTTATCCACTTCCTTAGCTCCACGTAGTTGTCCCCTCGCTGTCCATCCCGAATCCCGGACTCTCGCATCGGCTTCATCGGAGAAATGAGCGGAACAGTCGTCGGCTACGATGCCGAAGATGATCTACGTCGAGGCTTCACAAGATCAAGCTCCAACTTCACCAAGTTGTGAAACTTGTGAAGAAAACACCCTATACTACTTGGCAAGAGGTAGAGGGTGAAGAAATAGGAGGTGGGTTCACTTTAGAATTGGATTTCTCACACTTTTGCTCAAGATGCCATTGATGGAATCAAGCTTTCTTTCTTGATGAAGATGATGAAGGAGAAGAAAGAATATGATAAGTGTTGCTTTTAAAATGAAAATAAAATCAATACTTATCATATGCTAACCATGGTAAAGTGTAGAGAATGGATCATGGTTAGTTAGAATGGTTAGGGTTAAGGATGAAGACAAAATGGTAATAAAGTCAAACCTTCATGAAGCTTCAACTAAATACAAAGAAAGCCACCATTTTTCTTCATAATCCTTTCCAAAATCAATAAATAAATAAATGAGTAATAAAAAGGAAACCCTAACCATTACACAACCATGGTTTAATCTTTACACAAAACACAAGTTAGCATGCAACATCTAACATGATACAATCAAGTGCACACAAAATATATCACATATACAATGTGCTTTTCAAGTGAGAAAATCCCTTTAAAGTGAACCAATACTAGTTAATGCAAAGTAATATATCAAATATATAATTATACATTAAATCATTAAATCAACACTTGATTCAATGATCCGGTCATGTCGCACATAACCGACTAGTATCCAATGTATCGACTTATCGAATCGATCTTCGATTCGATAACTAGGTTATATCACATACAACCAATCGAAACATTCATCGCGAGAATGAAATGCGGTAACACATACACGCATCATTCTCGGTCCCGCACATATCTCATATGCGCTCCTATTTCGTTTTACTTGAGCCAGAAAACCTCTGTGTAGGACTCTAAAGACTCGTCAATACGCCGGCAGCAGATGATGATCATATCAAGCACCCACAAGCCGCAAGCGGTCTGCTAAACGTAACGGCCACCCGGGTATTGAGCGATCAGAAGATCGACGAGCAAGCCCGCTCACACTCCTGTGAATCCAAACAGTAACACTTACCGTACAGTCCGGTCTGTTCGTCTGATATGTCGCATATCAAGTCTAGGGGTGGTAAACGTCAGACCCCAGTAACCGATAAGTCATGCCGATGTGAGGCTCATAACGGGTCGAGAAACTACTGGTAACACTTACCAGCAAATCTCTGATCATCCCTGGCCAGGGACTTCCCTGTTACGGCCAATCGAGCACAGCGCAACATCAACCCCCAATACCGGGAGAGACAAAACCCCTCCTATCGCTCATTGCCTCCATGTGACTCGGGACTGTACCCTAAGACCACCGTTTTGCACGCCTTCATGGACGTGGTAAGGTGGAGATCAAAGCACAGTGGGAATCACACAAGACTCTATGACGATCTCGGGTCTACAGACTAACCTGCACAAGTGTCACTTGAGAACTGCCATCTGACGTGAGGTATAATACCATCTGGGAGTTCTCGGTGAGTCCGTCCAGTGTACCCAGTCTCCACTGAGCATCCGTATACCATCTCTAATGTCAAACACCAATGGATATGGGATCATCCATCGCCCATCTCATGAGTCGAGAAGTGTATACGCTAGTCTATACTGGTATATCGATGCCCAGTATCGATACACCCACGACTAGGGACCTTGAAGGATGTACCTATGGACTACCATGTCCCCACTAGTATGATCTGCATCATAGTCCAGGTAGTCAAGTACACATCCTAAGGGCTTTACCAACATGTAACTATAAGACAGTTTAAAGAGACTAGTGTACATGTTAAGATAAAGAGCAACCAGATAGCATACTATCATATCGAGCAAGAAAGTCATCTCTATATATGTCCAAGCATCCAATATAATATACATCATCTGTACAATACTGGCCTCTAGGGCATACATACAACTAACAGATATGAGGTCTACAACTGTTCGAGAAACTACTGATAACACTTACCGGTAGATCTCAGCAACCCTGGCCAGGGATTTCCGGTTATAGCCAATCGAACACAGCACAACATCAACTCCCTATACCGGGAGAGACGAATCCCCTCCTATCGCTCATTGCCTCCATGTGATTCGGGACTGTACCCAAAAGCCACCTTTTTGCACGCCCTCTTGGACATGGTATGATGGAAATCAAAGCACAGTGGGAATCACACAAGAATCTATGACGATCTCTGGTCAACAGACTACTCTGTACCAGTGTCACCGGAGAACTGCCATCTGACGTGAGGTACAATACCATCTGGGAGTTCTCGGCGAGTCCGTCCAGTGTACCCAGTCTCCACTGAGCACCCGTACACCATCCTTGATGTCAAACACCGATGGATATGGGATCACCCATCGCCCATCATATGGGTCAAGATGCGTATACGTTAGTCTACTCTGGTGTATCGATGCCTTGTCTCGATACACCCTTGACTAGGAACAGTTATACGATTTACTCGTCGACTACCGTGGCCCCACTAGTATGATCTCATCATAGTCCCAGTAGTCGAGTACATATCCTAAGGGCTTTATCAACATGTAACATAGAGACAATCAGAGTACATGTTAAGATAAAGAGCAACCAGATAGCATACTATCATGTTGAGCAAGAAAGTCCTCCCTATATATGATCAAGCATCCATTACAATATACATCGTAGGTACAGTAATGGCCTCTAGGGCATACATATAACTAACATAAAATTCATTTGTATGTAATATTCTTTTATTGGGGCACTTCCGGGATGAGGTTGATGTCACCAGTGTATATTATTTACTTTTCCGCATTAGGTAGACCCAAGGAGGGGAGCACAAGTAACCGGGTTCTAGGGTCCAGTGGGAGGCCATCTCGAGGAGTCGAGACCGGGTCTCCTAACCTTAGAATTGGCAGTGTTACTTGCCTCTCTCGTAGGGTTCTTGGGATGTGGGTTTGGCTATTCGTCGCGACCGTGGAATCCGAGTTTTATACAAGCTCGTATTGAAAACACGGACGTCCTAGTATATCTAATATTTCATATATGTTCTTCTGCTGCAATGTTCTGTGATGAGATCATATTACTGCCTGAGACGAATGCTTATACAATATATATATATATATATATATATATATGCTGATATATAAATATTACTGCTTTCGTTTCTTCTGTGATACTTAGGAAGCATAAACTGATGGGATTTTATTAATGAGATTAATAAAAGGAAAAGAAACCTAAAAGATGCTGTAGAATCAAAACTTTATAAAAAGGGTAGCTACAGTTTTGCTTTGCATAGCGGTATATATGATATACCCTGCACCTTATTCGATGAGGAAAGAGCCGAGATCCCTTCACCGGGAGTGACCTCTTTAGCGAAACTGGCAGATGCTACAAACTCGCGGTTTAGTTTTTGACAGCTTCTATAGTCTTTCTTTGCACAGCGGTATATATGATATACCTTGCACCTTATTCGATAGGGAAAGAGCCGAGATCCCTTCACCGGGAGTGACCTCTTTAGCGAAACTAGAAAAGCCTAAAAATCACTCCTATTCAAAAACACTCGATTCTACGACGATATCAAGTTCATTACGCAATAGGTTTTCAGAAAAACCTGACGTAGCCCTCCGTCTTTCAGATAAGTCCTACTTAGTATTCGTGCTACGTTTGTTGACCTTCGTCAAGGCGTAGTGTACGGTAGCTAATTAGTATTTATCTGCTTATGCATATGATGCAGATTGGATTAGGATAGTCGTACGGCCTTGTTGACCTCCGTCAAGGGTCGTGCGGATGGGTTTAATTCAATCAGGAAATGACGGGTTGGACTTGACTAGTAGCCTATGGTTTGTTGACCTCCGTCAAGGTCATAGGACGCTAGGGGCAAAATATTATCGGGAATTTCAAGTGTGCAATCTCTCCTATGAGATAGTTGGATCCCTATACCCACTGCGAGTAAGAGTTACTCCTGGGAGAGTTTTACACAGAACAATTAGCCGATCAAGTAGGTGTCTAGAAAAGTGTTAACGAGGTTACGCCTCTGGGAAAACGAGGTTTACTTTAATTAGGTCCGTGCGAAAGCACGGGGAACCTCCCTCAAAGTACCGACACTGATCTGGTTGAAAGATTGACGAAATTGTAGGGTGTAATTAATCCCGGCTAATCTTACCTTTTAGGGTTTGAAGGAAGATTTGATAAAAACAGTGGGAGACATCCTGATTAGATAAGATAATAACCAATCTAATCTTGCAAGAGCATACGCTAAAGTGTTTTCTTCTCTCTCTCTCCAGGTAGCGACCATGTCAGGCCATAATCAAGATAATAATATGGATGTATTGACTGAACCCGTTTATTATACTGAGCAGGGGAACGTTGGACCCGTTCTTTCTTATAAGAGTTATAAGACTGAACAGGGAATAGTAGAATATCTGGATTCTCACGCCGCCCAAAAGAACATGCATGTTAATGCATCTTCTTCAGGTGTGTTAGTTATTGAGAATTGTTTCTCAGTTCACCCTACGTCCTGGGTATTAGATACCGGATCAGAATCCCACATATGTAAATTGTTACATGGGCTACGGAAAGGTAGAGAACTGGGAAAAAGTGATCATTCCGTTCAAGTAGGGAACGGTGCAAATATTGCAGCCAAAGCAGTTGGCGAATATCATCTAGTATTGCCAAGTCGTAATACACTGATTCTAAATGAGTGCTATTATATACCGAACATGATGTGCAACATTATATCAGTTTCTTTATTAAGTAAAGAAGGATATAATTTTGTAGTAAAGGATAATGTTATGAACATATTCCTAGATCAAAAGTTGATTGCATCGGGCTCGTTATATAATGGCATATTCATTCTCAATCAAAATACAGTCCTCAATATACAAAACACACACAAGAGGAAAAGTTCAGAAATGAACGATTCCTACTTGTGACATTGTAGACTTGGTCATATCAATGCGACACGACTGGCTAAGTTACATAAAGATGGATATTTGAATCCGTTCGAATTATCATCTTATGATACTTGCCATTCATGTCTCAAAGGGAAAATGACCAAAACTCCGTTTAGTGGACACGGAGAAAGAGTTACGGAACTCTTAGGACTGGTACATAGTGATGTATGCGGTCCTATGTCTACGCATGCCAGGAACGGTTCTTCCTACTTCATTACATTCACTGACGATCTCTCTAGATACGGACATGTGTTCCTGATGAAACACAAATCTGAAGCTTTTGAGAAATTCAGGGAATATAAGCATGAAGTAGAGAATCAAACGGGCAAAAGTATTAAGATTCTTCGATCTGATCGAGGAGGAGAATACTTAAGCAATGAGTTCCTATAATATCTAAAAGAGAATGGGATTCTCTCTCAGCTTACTCCTCCTTATACACCACAGCACAACGGTGTATCGGAACGAAGGAATCGCACCCTATTAGATATGGTGCGCTCGATGATGAGCACTGTTGAGTTACCTATTTCCTTCTGGGGGTATGCGCTTGAGACAGCGGCATACATACTGAATAAAGTTCCTACCAAATCTGTGCCTACCACCCTATATGAGATATGGGAAGGAAAGAGACCATATCTTAATTTTGTTAAGATATGGGGTTGCCCGGCCTATGTCAAAAGACAAAACCCAGACAAACTCGAGGCAAGATCTGTTTTATGTAAGTTTATTGGATATCCCAAGCACTCACGATGGTATATTTTCTACCACAGTGAGGAACAAAGAATGTTTGTTGCTCAACACGCCACCTTTTTAGAAAAGGAATTTCTTGCAAAAGAGATTAGTGGCTCTGAGATAGAACTGGAAGAAGTTCCAGCAGAACAAACTACAACAGATGATTTAGTAGAACCAGAGGATTCAGTAGTACCCGACGAACCCCAGCCTCTCCGCTGATCTAGCAGGGTTTCTCATCCACCTGAGAGATACTACGGTTTTCTCATTGATGGTAGAAGTGAGGATTGCATCATGGAAGATGATGACCCGACTAGTTTCGAGCATGCCATCACGAGTGGTGACTCTGTGAAATGGCTGGATGCAATGCGATCTAAGATGGAATCCATGTAAACCAATAAAGTATGGACTTTGGAAAATGCTCCTGAAGGGGTAAAACCCATTGGGAGCAAGTGGATCTTTAAAAAGAAATTTGGTGTAGATGGAAAAGTTGAGACTTTCAAAGCTAGACTTGTAGCAAAGGGTTTTCGTCAATGACCAGGTGTGGATTATGACGAAACTTTTTCTCCAGTGGCTATGCTTAAGTCCATCCGGATCTTACTTGCCATTGCTGCATACCATGACTACGAAATCTGGCAAATGGATGTTAAGACCGCCTTTCTAAACGGTGATTTAGAAGAGAGCGTGTACATGACTCAGCTAGAGGGCTTCGTAGATAGTGGGAGCAGCGGAAAGGTATGCAAGCTGCTTAAATCCATTTATGGGTTAAAGCAAGCATCGCAGAGTTGGAATATCTGTTTTGATGTTGTAGTCAAAGAGTTTGACTTCATCAAAAATATAGATAAACCTTGTATCTATAAGAAGGTAGCAGAGGGTAAGGTTGTCTTCCTCGTATTGTACGTGGATGACATACTCTTGATAGGAAATGATATTCCTATGCTGCAATCAGTCAAGCTCTTCTTATCACAGAGATTCTCAATGAAAGATCTAGGTGATGCCTCCTGCATATTGGGAATCATGATCTATAGAGATAGATCTAAAAGGATACTGGGATTGTCCCAATCCAGGTACATTGACACCATACTAAAGAGGTTTAGTATGGAAGAATCCAAGCGTGGGAACCAACCCACGATCTCTGGACTCACTCTCTCCAAAGAGATGTCTCCCAAGACTGATTTGGAGAGAGCTCGCATGCAAGGGATACCCTATGCTTCAGCAGTAGGCTCTATCATGTATGCGATGCTATGTACCAGACCCGATGTAGCATACTCACTAAGTGTAGTGAGTCGGTATCAAGCAGATCCTGGAGAGAGTCACTGGACAGCTGTGAATAACATTCTCAAGTACTTACGAAGGACTAAGGAGATGTTCTTGGTGTATGGTAACGGAGAACTCTAAGTGGAGTCCTTTACCGATTCCAGCTTCCAAAGTGATAAGGACGACTCTAAGTCGCACTCGGGTTTTGTCTTTACCCTCAATGGAGGGGCAGTATGTTGGAAGAGTTCCAAACAGGATACCGTTGTAGACTCGACGATGGAGGCTGAATACATCGCTGCCAACGATGCTGCCAAAGAGGCTATCTGGATAAAGAAGTTCATTAGTGAACTTGGAGTGGTTCCATCCATTGAGCATCCAATACCTCTGTATTGCGATAACAATGGAGCTGTGGCTTTGGCCAAGGAACCCAAGTCCCATCAGAAGTCCACACATATTCTGAGGCGGTATCACCTGATCAGGGAGATAGTTGATCGCCGGGAGATCGAGGTAAGGAGAGTAGATATGAAGGACAACACTGCGGATCCACTCACGAAGGCCGTTCCCCAGATACAGTTTGAGAGATTATTCGGGATGCTAGGTATGAGATACTACAGCAGCTGGCCTTAGTGCAAGTGGGAGATTGTTAGTTATGTATATGCCCTAGAGGCCATTGTTGTACATATGATGTATATTATAATGGATGCTTGGATATATATAGAGAGGACTTTCTTGCTCGTCATGATAGTATGCTATTTGGTTTTCCTTTATCTTAACATGTTGACTTGTATTGGTTTACTGTTGTTCTCTCACATGTTGATAAAACCCTTAGGATCTGTACTCGACTACTGGGACTATGATGAGATCATACTAGTGGGGCCACGGTAGTCGATGAGTACATCCTACAACTGTTCCTAGTCGAGGGTATATCGAGACAGGGCATCGATACACCAGAGTAGACTAGCGTATACGCATCTTGACCCATATGATGGGTGATGGATGATCCTATATCCATCGGTGTTTGACATCAGGGATGGTGTACGGGTGCTCAGTGGAGACTGGGTACACTGGACGAACTCGCCGAGAACTCCCAGATGGTGATATACCACACGTCAGATGGCAGTTCTCCGGTGACACTGGTACAGGGTAGTCTGTAGACCCGAAATCATCATAGAGTCTTGTGTGATTCCCACTGTGCTTTGATTTCCACCTTACCACATCCAAGAGGGCGTGCAAAACGGTGGCTTTTGGGTACAGTCCCGAATCACATGGAGGCAATGAGCGATAGGAGGGGATTCTTCTCTCCTGGTATAGGGAGTTGATGTTGTGCTGTGTTCGATTGGCTATAACTGGAAGTCCCTGGCCAGGGATGATATAGAGATTTACTGGTAAGTGTTACCAGTAGTTTCTCGACCTGTTATGAGCTACACATCGACATGACTTATCGGTTACTGGGGTCTGACGTATACCACCCCTAGACTTGATATGCGACATATCAGACGAACAGACCGGACTGTACGGGAGTGTTACTGATTGGATTCACAGGAGAACGTACAGGCTAGCTTGTTGATCTTCTGATCGCTCAATACTTTGTGGCTGTTACGTTTAGCTGACCGCTTGTAGCTTGTGGGTGTTTTATATGATCATCACCTGCTACCGGCGTATTGACGATTCTTTAGAGTCCTACACAGAGGTTTCTTGGCTCAGGCAAAACGGAGTAGAGGCACATATGTGATATGTGCAGGACCGAGGATAATGCGATATGAGATACCGTATTATATTCTCGCGATATTTTGATATGAACCGGATCATCGGATCAAGTGTTGATTCGATGAATCGGTACATGATATATTAGTCGGTTATATTCGATATAGCCGGATTGTCGGATCAAGTGTTGATTCGATGATTTAATGTATAATAATATATATGATATATTGTATTACATTATCTAATATTAGCTCGCTTTATTATTTCATTTTCTCACCGGATAATACATTGATATATATGCGATATATATTAATTGTATTATTTTCTTTTGTTACAAATATGTAATATATATGTGATATATATTATAGTAACATGATATGATTAATAATGAAACATGTTTGGTGATGATAAAAAGAGATTAGGGTTTGATTAGGGTTAGTTTCTTCTTGCACCTTCTAGAAGTTATTCTTTTGTCATGAAGAAGATATTATGATAGATATTTTCTTATGACTCATATCTTAACCCAACCAAACCCTAGCCTTAGTTAACTCTCTACAAGGGTTATCCTAGTCATCATTAACCATGGTTGCATTATTATTCATATACTCATTTCATTATTCATGACAAAAGGAATTATCTCATTATTCATCTTCTTCTTCTCTCTTTAGCTTTGAGAAAGCTTACTAGAAATTCCTTTTGTGATAATTTCATGTGAGATTATGATATAAAAGGATAGCATAAATACTACTCCATCATCCTTATCTAATCTAGCCCATTAGATTAGGGTGTTCACCTCATTAGAGTGAGAGAGCTTGGGTTATAGCAACTTCGACGTAGATCATCGGAGAAACGGAACACTACAAGCTAGCATGGATCATTCGAGTCGTGGAGCCTCTCTTGAGTCCGGAAGATCGTGGATCGCGGCGAAGGGACTTCTACTCGGAGCTTATGAAGCGAAGGAGCGGACTACAAAGGTTGTAATCCCTCACGCTTAGTAATAAAGTTGTTATCTTGCATGTTTAACCCTAATAATCTAGCAAAGATCCCGGCTTTGGGTTGCTCGGCACGTCTAAAATTTTATTCGGGCATGTTTGATGCCTTATGAACCTTCACAAGAGTGCCTAGGAACCCTACACATAGTAGTTAAGAACTCCTATGCTTGTGTTAGTTATAGTTTAGCAAAGATTCTTCGGTTAGTCGATGTTTACTAAAAGAAAAAGATCGTTTTTCATATTTCCGCCTCCCCGCAACTCGTGGGGTATTGTACATCGACTTACAGTGGTATCAGAGCCTCGCTAAACAATAATTAACTTATTAGCAAAGTTGTATGAATTTCGAACGCAAAACGAACCGGAAAAAACGTCGATATCACTAAGTTTCTGTCGAATTTAAAACAGGCCCTAAAATTTTTTCAGGGACCTCTAAAATAACCAGCAGGGAATTATAAGGATACAGGAGAAAAATGGGTTCATGACTCTGACAGTCACTCAGAAAAGGGAAAAACTATAACTCTGACAGTCACTCTGTCATCCAGGTCACCTTGGAAGCCTGAAATGATAACCGTCTCCAGAAGGAGGTTGCCGTAATCATTTCCCTAGAACATTCACTTATGTTCAATAACTGCTTCCCAATGTTTCTCCGGGATTGGATTAATATATCTGCTTATTGCATTTAGTGCAAAAGCAATATCTGGTGTAGTACTTGACATTTCATGATTAACTCAATTGCCTAAGCAAGTGATATGCTAATCATGCAGATCCCTCTCCCCTTTAGTCTGTAAGACACCTTTAGAGAGGGTGACTCCATCACCTGCAGGTACACCACCATGCCAGGAGTCGTCCATTTAATGTCAAAGTACCCAGATTAGGATACTTCCTAAATCTAGATCTAAAACCATAGATCTAGTAACCAGAAAACCTGATATTATATCCATATCCTATGTGGAGAAACAACTTTGTGACAACCACAGTATAACCGATCGTAGTATAGGAATATCTCTTCCTATTAAGTGCATGTCATCCCAATATCTAGACATCACTCTTTACTACCTTCTTACCAGATCCATCTCCCATTCTGATGAAGTCAAGACCTATGACTGTTACATCAAAATTAGATGATCTATTTCCGCTATAGCTGCTTTAGTCTATAAATAGATATAAGCTACTTGCCTACTATGCTTCCGCTGCTTCCACTGACTACAACAACCCTCTGGCAGAGTCATATACACGTTCACTTCTAAAGCTAGTTTAGAACGACGCTATACTCATCCTCCTGCCGGGTCTTATAGTCTAGAATAGCAGCAATGGCAAGTCTGGGTAAACAAGAACCTCCCTGTCACCGTCTCTAAGAAGACCGAAGTACCTCTCAGGTGCCTGAGGTCACCCACCAAAATCTGCGGAGTGGCTAATGGAACATCAAATCCAATTGAATCCTTAGGTTTTATTAAATTTTCAGTAATCGTTTGTGGTTCTGGAATAACTTCCAGTTCTACCATACTCCTACTTGTGTTTTCTGAAAAAGTCCATTTTATTAAAACTGTGGCGAGTCAAAAACAATATAAATATTTATCTTCCTAATGGTAGAAAGTTAACCCTCGTCAAAGCCCGGGATAAACCACAAATTGCCATTATTGAAGCGTGCCTTGAGTTTATCCGGATTCTGGTTTTAAGCATCAGCTGGACAACTCCCTATACCTTAACATCGTTAAGATATAAATTGATTCTATATATATCTAATAGAGAAACAAAAGCACTAATTTAATTGGAACCAGATTCAAAAACATGCAGCTATCTGCAGTGCATATCAACCAAATGGAAAAAAGGACAATCAGCATTACTCATCTAGGAGTGCATTCTTATATGAGTAATCTGAAAGAGAAGCAAGTTCTCAAAACCATTACTATCATTGGAATACCAAACACAAGTATATACATCTTCGACTTCATCGAAGAATCCTGATACTTTCAACAAATGGATCTCTACTTTATTCTTATACCTATGACTTCTGAATATCTGGACCTTGCATTTCAACGAAATACATGTCCAGAATTGGAGAAGTCATAAGTAAACACAATATAGTATGAGTACCACCCCCTTTGTCCTAATGGACACTGGACAACATACAATACTTTGTATAAGTCCCCTGAGTTCAATAACTCAAACTCTGTGCGTCGTAGGTTGAAAAACTGTAGTATGGTTAAGAAGAATTACACCGCTGTTGAATGCACCTTACCTAATCACCAACCGATATAGGTAAATGTCACAGACATAATATCAAAAAGATATATCTCACTTTATAAAATAAATGTACAGATATATCAGTTTGAAATTGGTGCATAACAATAGATATTCAAAACCAAATATTTGCCATCCGGCAAAATCCAGATGATTTCCTCAAATATCACCAATTACAATGAATTCCGATATAATGAGGATCTAATCACCAAATTCCCAATATCTTACTCCCACTCACCATCCGTAATAACATGTAGATGTGAGAAACTGATCTGGTAAATACATACCCTGGAGTTAGATTCCAACTGGGAAAACAGTTATCAATTATTATCGCACAGTGAAACTGAAACATGAAAATGTTTCGAAGGGGTTTACTGGTATTCCTACTAACGCCTCTTCCACTATCCAGATTCACGACAGTAACCATATACTATACCCGCCTTCACTGCAATCCTCTTTAATATGTCTTTACTTATTACCTTCTGTACACCTTCTTTACGCTAATTAGTTTTCTTCATTCCCTACCTTTCGGTACCAGCCTAAGGTTTGGAAAAAGACTATCCAATAAGCGTAATAGGTGTACTCTCCTAATCCTAGGGGCCCTCGCAACCTGAGAGAAGGTAAAGAGAAAAGACATCTGAATAATCCTATTCTTTTTCTCCTGAACCAGAATCCATCCTCGAAAAAGTTCCTTCGAGTTCGTATGTAACTATACGATGGATTTATCCAATGGAAGTGGATATCCGTAGTGATACGGAGTGTCCTAGAGAAATGCAAAGTGGATGTAGGAGTGGCAGGGGTATACCTGGTTTCGTCGTGAATGATGGTGATCGCATTTCCTTTGCTATTATTCTAATCCCTTTATATGTCTTTACTTATTACCTTCTGTACACCACACTTAAGCTTAATTGGTTTTCTTCCTTCCCTACCTTTCGGCACCTGCCTATGGTTTGGAGGAAGACTATCCAATAAGCTCAATAGGTGTACCCTCTCCTAATCCTAGGAGCCCTCACAACCTGAGAGAAGGTAAAGAGAAAAGACAACCGAATAATCCTATTCAATTTCTCCAGAACCAGAATCCATCCTCGAATCATATCCTTCGAGTTCGTATATAACCATACGATGGATTTATCCAATGGAAGTGTACATTCGTTGTGATACGAGGTGTTCTGGAGAAATGCAAAGGTGATATAGAAGTGGCAATGATGTATGCGACACCATAACATTCCAAAAGCCAAAGTGTTTTAAGAAGGTTCGGTCAACTTGGTTTCATGAGTTTTAGTCAAAGGTCGGGTCATAGTCGCAGCCAGAGAGAGAGAGAGAGAGAAGAAACACTCAGCGTGCACTCTAACCTAGATCAGAATGGTTAATCATTTTATCTAATCTGGATGGCTCCCACTGTTTCCTCGAATTCTCCTCCAAACCCAAAAGGAGAATTAGTCGGAATCACCCGAGGAGTAATCTTACTCATCAGTGGGAATCGGGATCCAACTATTATCGTATGATGACTTGATGGAAGCCACTCAAGTCACCACACTCCAGAAGGTATGCGCAAGCCTGGCAAGTTTCCTGTATGTTTGAAACTCCCGATGTGATTTTTTACCCCAAGCAGCTTATGAACTTGACGGATGCCAACAAATCATAAGTTGGAAGTCAAGTTCTACCCGTCATTGTCCGGATTAATTTAGACCCACCCGTACTTGCCCTTGACGGATGCCAATAAGGCTGCACGACTGTCCTAGATTAATGCATATCCATGCTACAGAGAAGTAATATATAGCTACCGCACACTATGCCTTGACGGAAGCCAACAAACATCGCACGAATACTAGGTGCTACTTTTCTGAAATGACGGAGGGCTACGACTGGTTTTTGGCGAAAAACCTTTAACGTAATGAACTTGATATCGTTGAAGGAATCCAAGTGGTTTTATAAATATATAGCGGCGAAAACTTTTGCTAAAGAGGTCACTCCCGGTGAAGGGATCTCGGCACTTTCCCCGTAGAATGAGGTGCAGGATATTCCAAACTGAATACCATGATGCAAAGCAAAAATAATCGACTATAGTAAAGTATTACGTTGACGCAAACTTATACCCAAGGGGTCACTCCCGATGAAGGGATCTCGGCCCTTGCCTCGTCGAATGAGGTGCTGGATATTCATAACGGAATACCACTCTGCAAAGCAAAAGAGAACGTCTGTAATGTCAGTTTTAAAAACTTGGTTCCAACAACATCATATATATATAGGTTTGTTTTATCCTTGTGTTGATAAGAATCATTGCAGTCCCATCAATTAAACACACCAAAAAAGAACGAAAATAAAATGTACGTATATGCCATTCGCATTCGCCACTGGGTCCCGTCATCACCCGTTAGGTTACTTAACTAACGATAGAGCGGGGACTGGACTAGCGCGGGTACAAAACATATACAACATCTACTAATATATATAAATATATATAACATTCATCCCAGGCATGATATAAAGCAACATCACAGAAACATCATAGAAGCAATACAGAATGGTGGATAATCTGAAGCCCCGAGTTTCACTTGAGCCGCAAGTGAGACCCGACGTTCCCTGTCGTGTGGATAGCCTGTGCAATGAAAACCTAGACCCCCTACGAGTACGGCGAATAGCCTGCCAATTCTAGAGTAAGGTCCCCTCTGTCTCAACGCCTTGAGATGCGGACCCGTTGCCCTCAAGAATCCGGCTATTTGTGCACCCCACCGCGGGGTAATCCTAGTACAGAAAAGAAAATAATATATAAGGGTGACATCGACCTCAGCCCGGTCGTGCCCCAAAAGAATAATATACAAAATGGCAGTGACGGCAGTCCACATATCGGACGCTCGCCCCGCAATATCAAATGTACAAATGAAATTAAACTGTACTAACATTGCACCATTGCTATCCACCATGACGATCCAACCAACATCACAGCACAACATAGAACATCAACGTGAATATCACATTCGCAAACCCGTCTAAAAGACATAAAGCAGTTAGACGGGTTTACCGATCAAATGACATTCACGGTCGCAGAATATAATGTATGTACTGTTAAACGCTCACTTAAAATATTGATCGACAAAGTTCCAAATTGGCCCCAATAGCAAAACAACACTTTACTGAAACCTGGGCCAAAACAGAATATCACAAAAATCACAATTCCAAGAAATAGAGCTACAGAAAAAATTTCGATGCCCGTTGCCACTATTCCGCCACAGAACCGTCGCCACTATTCCGCCACAGAACCGTCGCCAATGGGGGTTTATTTCGGCGGATCCGCGACGCTTTAGTAGAATGATGAGCCCAAATTTTTTGTGTCCCCATAAATCACCTGCACGGATTTTTAAGATGTGTGAAATATTTTTTTGACCATATTTGAAAATCGACAGCAAACAGAAAATTGGAATCGTGTTTTCGGTAAAATCCGTCGATCGATCTTTTAAGCACGTCTAGACAAGCTAGTACGGGGTTTAAAGGGTGGCTCTGATACCATGTAGGGTCCCGACAGCGCCCCGGCCGTCGAAATGCGGCCAAAATGCGGAACAAAAATTTCTAAAACCGGCGCTACCGCTACCCGAATCCCGGATCGACCTTAAACCCTAAACTAGCAAACTAAACTAAGAGTTAGAATCTTTATACCGAGATGATCCGAGTCCTTCGGTCTTCATTCTAAGCTCCTAGCGATCCTTTGATGATGTTTAGTTGCCGGTCTTCCTTCATCTCCGATGATCCACCCGAGGGAAACGGCGCAAGCTCCAACCTCGACAAACGAGTTAACCGACGCTCCAAAGTCGCTAGCGATTGAGAGTGGGGGTGTATGAAAGTGTCACTACATTTTTCTCTCAAACCATGAGCTCAATAAATAAACTCAAGAAGAAGATGAAGGAGGATGTGAACTTTTGCTAAGTCTTTTTGGGTCAAGCATGAGAGTGAGAGAGAGAGATGAGGCTAGTGTAATGTTTCATATCAAAAAACCTAAATGAAATTCACCCGCCCACCCCCAATAGTGGCCGGCCCCTTCTCTCCCTCCCATCAACTAAAAATCATTTTACATTTTCAAATAAACAATTGCACACCATACTTAAAGACCATGCTTTGACCCATGCTTTTGCCACATCATTCTTTCCACCTCATTTATAAAACAAATGATTTTCCAAAAAAGGAAATCATATAAATGAGGTGGCAACTTCTTCTAGAAGCTATTCCGTACAAAATACGGAACACTTCCCGGTACATGTACCGAAATACATATACGCGTATTCGTACCAAAATACGAATAAACGAGAGAGAAAACGAATAGTGAACAATAATACTAGAATATGTATATACAAATACATATATAAATTATTAAATCAAAACCTGATTTAATAAACTGGCTTAATCCTAAGCCGCTAGTATTATAAACCGTCCAATTAAAGTTTGCGCAGCAAGTGCGCATATTTAATCGGACATCTGTATGTATCAACATACCTCATATACACCATATCGCCTGAACCGTGAAAACCCTCTGTGTGGGACTCTAAAGACTCGTCAATATGTTGGCAGTGGGTTTAACCACAAGCACGTCAGCGGCACTACCTGTACGTAACGGCTACCCAGGTATTGAGCGAAAGGGAGGCCGACGAGCAAACTCATCCTGAACCCCTACTGAGCCTGTCGGTGACAATATCCGTACAGTCCGGTCTGTTCGTCTAAGAGTATCGCATATCGAGTCTAGGGGGATGGATAAAGTCAGACCCCCAACAACGCGATATTTAGTGTCGGTATGAAACCCATCACCACCTGAGAAACTATTGATCCTGGATCGATAATTCTCGTCCACCGTGGCCACGGATTTATGGTGATGGCCATCCGTACACAACGCGACATCAACCCCCAATACCGGAAGAGACGAATCCCCGACGATCCGATCACTGCCTCCATGTGGCTCGGGACTGTACCCAACTAAAACCTGTTTGCACGACTCCTTTGAGTCATGGTAGGGTAGTAATCAAAGCACAGTGGGACCTCACACGAGACAAATGACGATCTCAGGTCGATAGACTAACCTGTACACATGTCACCTGGGAACCGCTATCTGACAATAGGTATAATACCAACTAGCAGGTTCCCGGCGAGTCCGTCCAGTGTACTTATACCCCAATAAGCACCTCTATACTATCTTAGGTGAACAAACTAACACCAATGGCTTGTGAGACCTGGCCACTGCCCCTCGTCGGGGTCTCGATCAGTATACACTAGTCTACACTGGAGTATCGATACCCGGTCTCGATACTCCTACGACTAGGGACATTTAAGGATGTGCTTATAGACCCCATCTCCCACATATATGATCGCCATCATAGTGCTGGCAGTCAAGCAAGAATCCTAAGGGCTCTATCAACACGTACATGATGATAAAGACGAACCAGATAGCATACTATCATCTTGAGTAAGACTGTGTTATCGGTATAGGTCCTACCTCAATCATCATAATCATCTGTCCGCGACTATGATAATTGCCTTGAGGGCACTATATATAACACATGGTTTGCTGACATGATACATATACCACATAGTTCATTTCACTTGATACTTCTTATTCTCATGTTACTGTATTCTTCCGTGCATTTCATGTTTAATAACATAGTACACACACTATATATTTATTGCTATATGTGTCGTCCTGACGACCTGAGTGTGCATGCTCAGAGGATGAAGTGGACCCGGCTCAAGAGCAGGACCTGCCATTTGAGATTGCGGAGGTTTAGACCGCGTCATCAGTGCTATCGTCTTCTGCGTGCTTGAAGAACACTGTTATTTCATTGGTTAGTTATTTCTTTCATGCAAATAAATGTATTCCGAACTTTATTATTTTAATGTACTAAAGTTGTGAACTGTGATTTCCTTTATGAAGGGTTAGCTTAGCACCTTAGCAAGGTTTTGGCAAGTATCAATCATGCTATTTTAAAATTTTGGGGTGCTAAACAAACCAACCAAGTAATCGAACTAGAGAATTACGGTTAACTTTGCACGTAAACAACTTTACAACTAAGTGTTTAGGGATTACAACCTTTGTAGTCCGTTCCTTCGCTTCATAAACTCCGAGTAGTGGTCCCTTCGCTGCGACCCAAGAACTCCCAGACTCTTGAGAGGCTCCACAAGTTGAATGATCCATACTTGCTTGAATACTTCGAAATCCAAGATGATCTACTTCGAGGAAACACGAACTTAAGCTATGACTTCAATAATATGGAATTAGTGAAGCTAACACACTAATCTATATGGCTAGTATAGAAGAGGATGATAAAGTAAGAATTTTGCTCTCTTTAGTTTTCTTTTTCTCACAATCTTTCATCACAAGATCAAAAGCTAGAAAGCTTTTGCAATGAGGAAGAAGAAGATGAAATGATGAAAAATAATTGAAGTGAGGTTAGAAATGCAACCTTGGGTGAGTATATGGCATGCACTAACTCATGTAGAGAGTTAACCATGGCTATGTGTAATGGTTAGGTTAACAAAATATCTTAAGTGAAACAAGAAAGGTGGACTAAGTCAATGGTTATCTACAAGCTTCTCCAAGCTTCTAACCATGAGTCATTTCCATTTAATTTTGAATTACTTGATATAAATAGAAACCCAAACATTATTAATAGCATGGTGTAAGTCTCATACACCCTTGTTGCATGTATAACTAAACATGTCACATTAATAATATATATCACACACACACACATATCATTTGTGAACAAAAGAAAATAATACAATAAACATATATTACATATATGTTAAATGTATCATAAGTGAGAATAATAAATAATTAAGTGAGCATAAAATATGTATCATTTTATCGAATCAACACTTGATTCGATAACCCGGCTATATCACATATACCCGGCCGATATCACATATCGCGAGAATAGAATATGGTATCACATTCACGTATCAATCTCGGCCCCGCACATATCACATATGTGCTCCTACTCCGTTTCTCCTGATCCAGGAAACCTCTGTGTAGGACTTTAAAGACTCGTCAATACGCCGGCAGTAGGTGATGATCATATCAAACACCCACAAGCTGCAAGCGGTCAGCTAAACGTAACAGCCACCCGGGTATTGAGCGACCAGAAGATCAATAAGCAAGCCTGTACATACTCCTGCGAATCCAGTC
This sequence comes from Agapanthus africanus, assembly GCA_030015575.1. NCBI lineage: Eukaryota > Viridiplantae > Streptophyta > Magnoliopsida > Asparagales > Amaryllidaceae > Agapanthus > Agapanthus africanus. Next base: position 818,350,938 of record CM057338.1, on the reverse strand, counting down.
AGTAAACATACCGTATAGTCCGGTCTCTTCGTCTGATATGTCGTATATCCAGTCTAGGGGTGGTAAACGTCAGACCCTAGTAACCGATAATTCATGTCGATGTGAGGCTCATAATAGGTCGAGAAACTACTGATAAAACTTACCAGTAGATCTCCATATCAGCCCTGGCCAGGGACTTCCAGTTATAGCCAATCGAACACAGCGCAACATCAACCCCCAATACCGGGAGAGACGAAACCCCTCCTATCGCTCATTGCCTTCATGTGATTCGGGACTGTACCCAAAAGCCACCGTTTTGCACGTTCTCTTGAACGTGGTAAGGTGGAAATCAAAGCACAGTAGGAATCACACAAGACTCTATCACGATCTCGGGTCTACATACTAACCTGTATCAGTGTCACCAGAGAACTGCTATCTGACGATAGGTAAAATACTAACAAGGAGTTCTCGGCGAGTCCGTTCAGTGTACGCAGTCTCCACTGAGCACCCGTATACCATCTTTGATGTCAAACACCAATGGATGTGGGATCATCCATCGCCTATCATATGGGTCATGATGCGTATACGCTAGTCTACTCTGGAGTATCGATGCCCTATCTCGATACACCCTCGACTAGAAACAATTATAGGATGTACTCGTGGACTACCCTAGCCCCACTAGTATGATCTAGATCATAGTCCTAGTAGTCAAGTACATATCCTAAGGGCTTTATCAACATGTGAGAGCAAGACAGTAATCCAATACAAGTCAACATGTTAAGATAAAGTGAAACCAGATAGCATACTATCATATCGAGCAAGAATGTCCTCTCTATATATATCTAAGCATCCACTATAATATATATCATATGTACAATAATGGCCTCTAGGGCATATACATAACTAACACCTTACTCTAGTGCTGTGTTTACTAATTACCATGTAATGCTAGAAGCCTAAGTGTGACTATGGTGAGATTATTCCTTGACCGTAGGAGCATGGATGGCCTAGTCACTTCTCGCATTCCGTATTTTGGGAAGCGGGGCATGATATGGTTTTGTTGGTATCAGAGCGCCAGGTTAAGATGAAATTACAGTTCCGTCGAGTGATCCCAAGATTGAGTTACACCCTTGGTGTATGCTTTATTACATTTCATTTTCACTTTTCTAATCCTCGTTGAATCATCCTATAATCCTTGCTTGAATCTAATTCTTTTCCTTGATCATCTTTCAGAGATATGGACTTCTCAGGCAACTTCTCAAGTGCAAGTTCCCACGATCGTACAGAGAAAGTCTTCAGCACACTGACAACCCTAGCACAGGCTCAGAAAAAGAAGACCGGTCTCTTGGCTGAAAGATTGAAGGCGGGGCAAGAAACCGCAATTACCGCTCTGGAGAGATCTACAGTTGTCCCCGCCACCCTTAAGGGCGTCCTCATACCGGCTATACAGGTTAGGGCCAGTACCATTTCTGATTTTAGGAGATTTCACCCAGCGGTTTTCACAGGAGCAGAAAATCCACTTGAGGCCGAGCAATGGCTCATCAACGTGGAGAATCATTTGACGACTGCTCGGATCCCTGATGATGACAGAGTGAGCATAGTGAAGATCCAGCCAGAGAATGAAGGTCGCATGTGGTGGTCTGTAGAGGAAAGCCGGCTAGAGAAACCAATCGGATGGGACACGTTCTCCATGTGCTTTCTAGATCACTATTTTCCAGCCACTGCCAAGGCCGAGATGGAGGAGAAATTCATCATGTTGAAACAAAATGGACACTCGGTGGATGTCTACGCTGCAGAGTTTAACCGGCTGAGTTACTTCACACTGTACATGCTAGCCACCGAAGCCGCCAGGGTCAAACGGTTTCAACAGGGGCTCAATATCGAGATGCGGCAGCTTATCGCGTCCTTCGACCTGAAGACCTTCACTCAGGTGCTGAACGCTGCTCAGGTATAGGAAAGGTTGGCGGAGAAGGACAAGGGCCATCGATCGGTGGAAAAGAGACTCCATGTAGTTCCATTTGACGAGTTACCATTTCCCCTCGTGGAGCGATCCCAGTTCACAAGACGGTATTACGCAGATGAAGCGTACTTTCTCACCTCAGCAGCCGCAGTGGAGGGATCTAATTTGCGACTATTGTCAGAGGTTGGGGCATATGCGGAGAGATTATCGTAGAGCTAAGGGGCAGTGTCTGATTTATGGATCCGACGAGCATAGGATCAGCGGGTGTTCCCAGAGATCCGAGCTACAGGGAGGGTTCGAGCAACAACAGCCATCATTTGGCACTTCAGCTCAGAGGGATCCACATCTGGTATCCCAGCGGCGATTATTCGACCAGAGGTAGACCGGTACGAGTCGGGGTCAAGGGCGGGCTTTCACCCTGACCGCCGAGCAGGTAGAGGCTTCTGGAGAAGTGGTTGCAGGTACTTTTCTTGTTTATTCTGTACCAGCTACAGTTCTTTTTGATTCGGGTGCTTCACATTACTTTATTTCTGCACGGTTTGTTGACACACACTCTATACCTCACGAGCCGTTGACCAAGGGTTGGGAGCTACATACGGATGACGAAATTATTGTATCCGGCCAAGAGTGTAGGTTATGTCCTGTGGTGGTTTGTGGCAGAGAATTTTATGCAAACTTCCTTTTGATTGGGACCGGTAGTTACGACACCATTCTGAGGATGGATTGGTTGAGCATGTTCCATACTGTTATCAACTGCCGGGTTAGAAGTATGAAATTTCACATTCCTAATCATCCAGAGTTCGTGTTTGTGGGCGGTAGCGAGTCTTTGGAGCCAGCTAAGTTCCGAGCGAAGCCGAAGACCTTGATCGCTGTGGAGATAGACGGGAAGCCAACACCGGAAGTAGTTCAAGAGTTTCTTGATGTGTTCCCCGAAAATCTACCTGGTTTACTCCCGCCTTACATATTGGGCTCTCGATCGACCTGATTACAGGGACGACGCCAGTTTCCAAGCCTCCCTACAAGATGGCACCAGTTGAGTTGGCGTAATTAAAGAAGCAGATAGAATACCTACTAGACAAGGGATTTATCCGTCCAAGTGTTTCTTCGTAGGGTGCTCCTGTGTTACTGGTGAAGAAGAAAGAAGGTTCTTTGTGCATGTGCATCGACTACCATGAGTTGAATAGGGTGACCGTGAAGAACAAGTATCCCATTCCCCGCATCGACGACTTGTTCGATCAACTAGGTGATGCTCGGGTATTTTCTAAGCTGGATCTTCGGCCAGGGTATCACCAAATCAGGGTTAAGCCAGAGGATGTAAGCAAGACGGCTTTTCGGACCCGATATGGCCAGTATGAGTTTCTGGTGAAGCCGTTCGGTTTTACTAATGCACTCACCATATTTATAGACTTGATGAACAGAGTCTTCTCCAAATACTTGAACAAGTTTGTCGTTGTATTCATCGACGACATTCTAGTCTATTTCAGAAGTCGAGAGGAGCACGCCGAGAATCTACGAATTGTATTGCAGATTCTATGGGAGGAGAAGCTCTATGCTAAGCTAAGCAAGTGCGAGTTTTGGCTCGACAAGGTGCAATTTCTGGGGCATGTCGTTTTGAGTGACGGAATTTCAGTGGATCCTGCGAAAATTGAATCTATCAAGGACTGGCCGACCCCGAAATCGGTAGCTGAGATAAGGAGTTTCATGGGATTTGCTAGGTATTATCGGCGGTTTTTCCAAGATTTGACCAGAGTAGCAGAACCCTTAACGAAACTTACATGGAAGGAGGTGCCTTATATTTGGTCGGAAGAGTGCACCCAGGCGTTCGAGCTGTTAAAACTGAAGTTGACCATGGCCCCAATCCTGACTGTGCCAGACAACTCCGGTAGCTTGGTTGTTTATAGTGATGCGTCAGGAAAAGGTTTAGGCTATGTTTTAATGCAGCACGGTCGAGTGGTGGCTTACGCCTCTCGTTAGCTGAAGACTCACGAGAAGAACTTCCCTACACATGACCTAGAGTTAGCGGCCGTTGTGTTCGCTGTTCTCCGCCGAAAGACGCGACCGGGACGTTGGAACGTCCGGCCTGAATTTTGGGGGCAGATGCTATTTGGTTTTATCTGTGTACCTCTCCGAAAATGCCATGTTGATTTATGGCACCGTGTATCGGAGGTTTAGACAGATGCGGCCGTTGTAGCAGACTTCGTCAGATTCCCCCTCGTGTATGAGGGTTTTTTGATTATGGGGACGCTCTTCCCTGCAGGGGCAAGCCCCTGCAGTTAATTACGCCACTGCATAGCGGTAACTACTTTCTCCTTCTCCAGATGATCACTTCATGTCGTGTGTGTTTGTTTTATTTTTTGTTGCCCATGGATTGTATACGGAGACTACTGTATGTTGTCGCCCGTAGGGCGTGGATTAGTCCAAATCCGTATTTTCTTAGATTTGGGTTTGGGTTGGTTTAAGGATCGTTAATCTTGTTTTAGATTAAGATTAAATCAAATGTTTGTTGAGGATACGCTAGTCTAATTTTAGACTAAGATCTACTCAACAGGATTTTGGGATCATTTAGATCCGACGAAAGTGTATTTAGACTCTATTGTCTTAGTTTAGGGACGTTGCGATCTATTGGGTTTAAGGACATTGTAGTCCATGGAGTTTAAAGACATCATAGTCCGTGTTTAAAGACATCATAGTTTAGTTTAAAGACATCATAGTCTATGGGGTTTAAAGACATCATAGTCTGTAAAGTTTCTGGTTGTCGGGACCCGCCACCTCTCTGAAGACGTTGAAGAATTACAATGACACATATCAAAGGTGTGAAGAGATGTAACCTTGAACTGATGTTGGTTGAGAGATCTGTAGTCAAGGTTTGGGACTAAGACCAATTAAAGAGATTGTGAGCACATAGGCTCAGTTAATCTGAATTGAGGACTTATGGCCAACTTGGGCTCAGTCCACTCATATTTGAATAAAATGTTGAACATTTGTTTGGGCTCAGTCTTTTTTGGTTCGATAATGCTAAGTATTAATTTGGGTTCTGACACCCCTCTTTCTTTTGTTTTTTATTGGGTTTTGAACACTCTTTACGACGCAGAGCGCTTTAAGTAAAGAACACTTTATGTTCCCTCAGCGCATACGTGAGGAGCACGCGGTGCGCTTGGCACTGAGCGTCAGACCTGGAGCACTAAGGCGTTTCTTGTAAAATAGTGCACACGTGAAGAGCACGTGGTGCGCTTGGCGCCAGACCTGGAGCGCTAAGGCGCTTATTATGAAATAGCGCACACGTGAGGAGCACGTAGTGTGCTTGGCGCTGAGCGCCAGTCAATGAATGCATAGCGCTCTTCTAAAATAGTGCCCACGTGAGGAATACGTGGAGCGCTTGGCGCTGATCGCCAGACTTGGAGCACTAAGACGCTTCTTGTAAAATAGCGCACATGTGAGGAGCATGTGGTGCGCTTGCGCTGAGCGCCAGACCTGGAGCGCTGAAGCGCTTCTTTTAAAATAGCGCACACGTGAGGAGCACGTGATGCGCTTGGCGCTGAATGCTAGACTTAGAGCGTTGAAGCGTTTCTTTGGCAGTTCTGGTCAGTTCTGTGCTCTGAGAATTAAATTCTCGTTTATAAGAGACTTTGTCTCATGGATCTAAGAACTAAGTTCTTCCTTTTATGAAGAGATGCTATGATCTCTTCTGTTTTTCGTGAAAGACTTTGTCTTATAGATCTGTGATCTAGAAAAAGAACTAAATTCTTATTTTTTATCAAGAGATGCTATGATCTCTCTTCTTTTTATTTACCTTGAAGAAGGTTCTTCTTCTTAGAGCTTGCTCTTCTCTTTTTCTTTTTTGAGAACTTGAAGTTTATGGGAGGTTTTCTCTCTATGCAAGACTTGAAGTCTTGGGTCCTTTATATAGGGGAGGCTGATTTGTTGAATCAGTTAAGAAAATTTTTCTCTGATTGATTTGGGGATATTTCCCCACCATTGGATCTTTGATCCTAGGGCTTCTGTTTTACAGAAGACAATCTTCTTGTTTTTAACAAGATTGGGAAAATATTTTCCCAGAACTTACTATGTATCTTGGTGATTTTTAGTCACCATTGGATCTTTGATCCAATGGTGCTCTGATTTACAGAGCACAATCTTTCCTGTTTGGAAAGATTCGAGGAGTATTTCCTCAACAGAATTTTATTCTGGTAATTTGATAATTTTTAATCATCTTCGTTGGATCTTTGATCCAAGGGTGGAGGACGTCTAGTTCTAGCACTAGCGCTCTCGTTCTTTGCACGTGAGGCGCTGTCTCAGAGTCTTTGACTCTTGGCGCTAGCGTACTTAGCGCTAGCGCTCTCGTGCTTTGTACGTGAGGTGTTGCCTCAGAGTCATTAGTGCTGGCGCACTTAGCGCGAGCGCTCTCGTGCTTTGCACGTGAAGCACTGTCTCAAAGTCATTAGCGCTGGCTCTCTTGGCGCGAGCGCTCTTGTGTTTTGCACGTGAGCGCTGCTTCAGAGTCTTTGACTCCTAGCATTGGCGCTCTTGGCGCAAGCGCTCTTATGAGGCGCTGCCTCATTTCAAATTTCAAAATTTGAAATTTTAATTAGAGCTTTGCTCTCTGATTGGGGGAAACAAATGCCCTCCCACCGTTGCGCTCGCGTAGCTCACACGTAAGTGCAGCGGTGGCAGCTTTTCCACCATTGGATCAACTTGGAAGTTGGATTGGCTCCCAGCGCCTATAAATAGGGCCTTTGGCCCTTGAGATGACTGTTTGTTCATCTTCTTATTTTTCTTGAGAATTAATTCTCCTTCAGAGCCCAGCTCTCTGCCTTAAGAACTCTCTTAGAGTAGAAACCCTGTCAAAAATTTAGGTAAAGATCAAATCTTTGAAGGGATTACTTCATAATTTAGGGTTTTAACCATTAACAGAGCTTTGTTCTTCTCAAATCATATGGATTTTTAGGGTTTCTCAACAGAGCTTTGCTCTTCTTAGATCATAGATCTAAAGAGATCTTTTTTAGGGTTTCTTAACCCATTAATGAAGAACTCTTAGAGTTCATTTTCAGATCTTAAAGATCTCGGAGTTTTTTAACTCAGTAAAGCTTTGCTTTTTTAGGGTTTTGATGGATGATTCCATCATCTTCACAGAGCATAGCTCTTCAGAATTTTTGGGGAATTTTTATTCCATTCATCATTAGAGTTGACAGATGTCACTCTTTTGCACTCTTTTGCAGAGCACTGCTCTCAAGGGAGTTTTACTCCTCGGCCCGAGGGGTTTCTCATTGAATGAGAATCCTTCTAGAGATTTCTATTTAATGAATTGACTGTCTCATCAATGATAAGACTGTCTCATCAATGATGAGCCGTCATCTTGATTGTGTGGGTCCCCTTTCGTCCCTTTCCACTGCATTGTAGTGTGGTATAAATTTTATGTACCAAGTGTCAGCATTTGAATTGTAGCCTTGACAGCTAACTCTTGTTCTTTTTTCGCGCAGTGCCTTTCGATACTTCTTTCCCATTTGTTCGTTCGGAAAGCGGATTTTCTGAAGCGCCCGTGGATAGGGAAGTCTTCGCGTTGATCAAACATCATAATCCGGAGCAAAAGAATCTTCATTTATGGGGGATGTTGTACAATCAAATCATCCGGGGTCGACGCAGCTTTTCTTGTGCGGCGCCTTCGGAACCCATTTCGGCGATCTCCTACGCCGACTCACCCCCAGTGAACTATGCCGTAGAGGAGGTCAACTGGACTTCGAAAGGTTGCCTTCAGCCCTCTATGGCCGCGATACCCGTACAGCCGCCAATGTCTTTAGATACTCTAGGGCGGCGTATATGTCAAGGCGAGTCGTGCCCTTGGAGACAGACGTATATGATTGGCTTGACTCCTCGCCATCCAGCCGGGTACTTGCAGTGGCCCGGTATATTTTGTCGGCCAAGAAATCGCAGCTGCTGAAGCATGGGTTGTACCCCGCGATTTATCCGTCTCTCTTCCAGTATTCTACACCCCCTGTATGGTGTGTCAAAGCTTTCCTGGAACAATGGAACGTTCTGACTCATACATTTCTTCTATCAGATCGGAAAGTCTCAATCTCTTTGGAGGAATCCGCGGAGATCTCCAGCTTGCCTGTCAGGGGAGAGCATTATGAGGAGTTACTTCCTCTTGACGAGTACATCTTTTCCGCCAAGTCAATGGTAATGGGCCTTACCCCGGAGAATTTCATTCAACATCAATGCCCAAGTTTGATTAAGGTGTTGAATATTTATGAAAGTCTATTTCTCGAATCCGGAAGCCACGGGGTTAACTTCATAGATTTCATTGCCCATTTTCTCCGCTCAGAAGTCCTGTCGAAGGAAGCCGCGAAATTCGCTAAACTCGACGATCCTTTTAGCTTTGGTTTGGACAACCAGCCGGCAACGGAGGCGGATCAGAGGAATTTCTTTCTCCCTGACACCCCGGTCGTCTCTTTCGCAGAGCTCGCAGCTTCCGACATCGACGAAGAGGCGTTCTTTTTGGGGTTCCTTGGGCTATGGCTAAGCTGGTTTGTTCTCCCAATGCACCCTCGCCATATGAGGTCGTCTGTCTTCTACCCAGCTTACCTAATGGCTATTAGGATGCGAATGGTCGTCGGGGTCGCTGGGCTGGCTCACCTATATCATGGCCTTAGCTTGGCGGCTGACATTACTCAGCCGGGGGTGCAGCCCGTAAACTTCTCGCCACACTATTTCACTTCATGGCTTGAGCTGCATGTGCTCGACGCTTTTGGAGTCCACATGCGGCCCCGTTTCTACGAAAGTCATAATTTTCCTCGGGTTATGCGGCTAGTTGACACTTCCGTTTTGGAACCAACTCAGCAAGAGGCTCGGGGTCTGGTTCTTCGCCCACGTACAGTTGGAGATTGCATGACCTTTTTCGATAAGGTTTTAACCATAGGCAAGGAGTCCGCTAAAACGGTGCAGCCACTGCTGGACACCTTCAAAGACGGGGCCTCTACCTTGAAAGCTCGGGAGATTCTTCACTTATATTCAATTAGGCCGGGCTTTTTAGTGTTTAGGCAGAACAATTCGGCGTTGTTCATGAGATAAAACCCGCACCGTTTTGCCCAGTCGTCGGGTTACAATCAGGGTGTTCCCCTCGAGGCCTTCCTAGCTGAGCCAGTTGCCACAGAAGAGGGTATCCGCAATGCGCTACACCATTTCATGCGGCTCAATACCGGGTCTAACTTCTTTATCAGTGAGCCGAGCTGCGTCCCGAAGGTGTTGAATTATACGTGGCGTGGTATCAGCACGCGATGGGTGCTGTTATCAGGGAGGAAAAACGGTTATTGCTTGATCGTAAGGGCGCTGTCCCAGCTGGTAATCCAGCCGTTCCTTTGAAGCGATGGACCATTGTTCGTCCTTCCTTGAGAGAAGCTGCTACGGCAGTGGTCTCGCACACCTTTCCTAATAAGCCTCTACCCCGTGTTCCTGCAGAATTGGCAGCTGTAGCATCCCCGGATTCTGGGGTGGGTTCGGAGATTGGGACTCGTTGCCCAAAGTTACCCGCTAAGTGCAAGCTTGTGTTATCGGCTGTTGTAACTCGCTCGCGGAAGAAGAAGAAGTCGATGTTTTCTGTCGACGTCGTACTCGACCAGGATCCCCATGCTCCCTATAGCGAGGGCTTGAGTGAGTACGGGACCAATGGGGGTTTATTTATCGAGCCTGCGGACGATACTGATCTTCAAGCCGCCCTTGTAGCTTCCGAGCGACTGGCTCGCGATGAAGCAGCACTGATCACGATCGCACAGCCAGGTAGACTTCAGTCATATCTTTCCGCGGTTATCTTTTTTTTTATTATGCTTTGACTGCCGCTTTCTTCTCCAATAGGTATTTCTGCCGAAGTGCCTTTCGCGGCTTCCCTCAAAACATTTGAAGAGGAAGATAGGCTCCATGCTTCTTTAGGCCTTAGTATAATTCGGCTTATTATGCCTTCATTCCCTTTTTCTTTATTTGTAGTCTGACCCCCTCTTTTATTTTGTTGCAGAGACTACTTTGACGCGGGTTATCCCAAGCGCGGTGCCGATCCCGAGCGGTGATGCGGCGACGCTTCTAGAGCCGGCTATCGTGGCCTTAGCTCCCCCATCAGTATCGCAAGAGGTTTCACTTAAACAGTTGATGACGGATGTCGTAGCGGCTCCAGAAGCAGAACTTGGTTTGGACGATGACGTCCCTTTGACGGAGGTCTTGCAGAGATCGCTTCTCACCGCTCAGACCGAAAGGAAGCATAGGAAGCGTGTGGCGAGGGAATGTGATGCCAGCTTGGCTGTGGGTGCAGGATCAAGTACTACTCCCTCTGTCGCCATTTCTTCAGAGGATGCTCCAGCTGCCCTGTCTACCACTCATAGACAGGTTGTGCGCGCGGCTCGGGAAGAAATCGAAAAGCCTTCCCAAGGTAACGTAATACTGGGTCTTTTTATTAGAATTTGATCTTCAAATTCTTATATATCATATCCTGCAGGGCCAAGTCCTGGCGATGAGGTGGCAGGTGAGATGACGGCAACCACCGAGCCCGAAGCGGCTACTCTTTCTCAGGAGTCTGGGACTGCCCTAATTGCCTCTCTTACTCTTTGTGGTTCCCTGCCATCGGTGAGCATTGCGAGTGTCACGACGGCCCTTTTAGAATCAGGGGATGACGCCACCGGCGTTGAAACCATTCCACTGAATGAGAGCGAAGAAGCCGCACCGCTTGGTGATGCTTCCGTCGCAGTTTTGGCCGATGACCCATCAGGTAGGTTTCAGGTCGCCATTTACATTTTGTTTCACAATCCCTTTCAATCCCTTCTGATGACATTTTGTTTGTTTCGAATGTAGGTGTGGTGAGCGCTGAGGTTGTGCCACCCGAAGAAGCGTCACCGGCTGCTGCTCTGACGGTCGCCGTCCCTTCGCCTTCTCTTATGTCCTCTCAAATGCTGGAAGGTATAGGTTTGAAATTTATCTAATTTAAATTGTGGATACCATCTTCTTTGTACTGACCATGTATCATCGCAACCTTGCAGGAGTTCTCTTTGATCATCTGTATCAGGTGCTGAACCCGCATTTCTCCTTCCAGTCGGAAGTCAATCTGCCTATTGGTGTCGGTGAGTATAGTTTTTTAATCGACATCCTTTCCTTCCTTTTATGGGCGACCACATCGTTTTTAATTCTTCTTTAAATTGATTACAGCGTTACAAATTGGAGGAGGAGACGAGAGAACGGTCGCGCCTCCGGTACTCCCAGCTTTACCACCTGTCGCGGCCGGTATAGTAGACTTCATCGCTCGTGCATTTTCTTTATATCTTGAGCCGAAATTTGACCTTAACTTGTTTTGCAGCAATCGCACCGACTCCGGCTCCCTTCGAGTCTCGAATCCTAATGCCGGCAGGGCCCTTTTCAAGACGTCCGTCTTCCAAAGGCGCTGTGACCAGCCTGCGTATGTTGAGTGAATCCATCGAGAAGCTTGACGCGGAGGCCCCTCCATTCATTGCAGATTTTGCTGCTGAGGTTAATCCAATGTTGGCGACTCTTGTGCACTTCCATAGCGAGGGCATCGTCGAATCCTGGGTTAATTATTATAGATAGATCAAGGCTTGCTTGCACGAAGTTGAGCTCAAACGTCTTGCTCCCGAAGTTCTGGATTCGAACTCCCAGCGGGCTATATGGGTTGAGAAAAGTGCTTCTTTCCTTTGCCATTTTGAAAAAGGGGCGACCCTAAAGCGAAAGGAACGTGAGGCGACTTCCGTAGAGTCTGTCCAATTGCGTTCCCAGGTCAAAGCGAATGCTGCGCAACTGAGAACCGTCTTTGATAATCTGCAGCGATGCATTTTGAACCAGCTGGTACTGAGGAAGAAGCTCGACTTCATTGAGCGGGTTACGCAGAGTCGCAAAGCAGCCCAACGGGAAATCGATGAGAAGGTTTCATCCTGTTTGCAGCAACGGGCCCGAGTCGAAGCGGAGCTGGCCGCGGCTGCTGCTCATGAAAAAGAGCTGAGAGGAGTGCGCGAGCGGCTTGCTGATTTGCTAAAATCGCCTCCTTCTCAATAGTCATCTTTGTATCGATTGTAATTTATGAATAACATGTATTCATTTCATTTTTTATTTTATATGATGTATCTCATATTCAATTGAATTCATGAGTAAATGACACATTTTTTTTATCTCTGACCATCGCTTTCTTTTCTTTGCTGTGTTGTTGGCATGTGATTTCATCAAGTGTAACTTGTAGACGATAGATAACAGTTCATCTTGAACTCTTTGTAGGGTAGTGACGGCTTAGGAAACAGGTTTAGATCTGCCGTCTAAGACTTTTCAACTTTATGAGCCGTGAGGGTCTCATAAAGACTTTTCTCCCTACGAGTCGAGAGGATCCCGCAGGTGTAATTTCTCCTTAGGAATCATGAGGATTCCTAAGTGCGTTTTCTCTTGAAAGTCATAAGGATCTAACAAGAGAATTGTTTTGCTTATAAGTCGAGAGGACTCGTAAGTGGTTGTTTCCCTTCTTGTCGATATTCGACTTGGAAGAGTATGGCCCATAGATAGTCTATTTTGACCTTCTTGCAAGGCAGTGATGGCTTAGGAGACAGGGTTAGGATCTGCCACTTAAGACTTTTTAATTTTATGAGCTATGAGGGTCTCATACAGACTTTTCTCCTTACAGGTCGAGAGGATCCCGTAGGTGTATTTCCTCCTTAAGGGTCATGAGGACTCCTAAGTGCGTTTTCTCTTGAGAGCCGTAAGGATCTCACAAGAGAATTTTCTTTTCATGCACAGGGATACTAATTTCCCTGAGGTCAAGACGAATCAAGAGATTCCTGCAAAGACACTGATTTTCTTGCGGGTCGACGTGAATCGAGAGGTTCTCGTCAAGGACGCCGATTTCCCTGAATCGAGATATTTTGCCAAGGACACTGGTTTTCCTAGGGTCGAGACGAATCGAGAGATTTCTGCAAAGAAACTGATTTCCTTGCGGGTCAACGTGAATCGAGGTTCTCACCAAGGACGCTAATTTCCCTGAATCGAGGGTTTTGCCAAGGACACTGATTTCCCTAGGGTTGAGACGAATCGAGAGATTCCTGCAAAGACACTGATTGTCTTGCGGGTCGACGGGAATCGAGGTTCTCGCCAAGGATGCTGATTTCCCTGAATCGAGGTTTTTCCAAGGACACTGATTTCCTTGGGGGTGAGAAGAATCGAGAGATTCCTGCAAAGACGCTGATTTCCTTGCGGGTCGACGCGAATCGAGGTTCTCGCTAAAGACGCTGATTTCCCTGAATCGAGGTTTTGCCAAGGACACTAATTTCCCCGGGGTTGAGACGAATCGAGGTATTCCTGCAAAGACACTGATTTCTCTGCGGGTCGACACGAATTAAGATGTTCTAGTCAAGGACGCTGATTTCCCTGAATCGAGATATTTGCCAAGGACACTGATTTCCCCGGGGTTGAGACGAATCGAGATATTCCTGCAAAGACACTGATTTCTCTGCGGGTCAACGCGAATCGAGATGCTCTCGTCAAGGATGCTGATTTCCCTGAATCGAGATATTTGCCAAGGACACTGATTTCTCCGGGGTTGAGACGAATCAAGGTATTCCTGCAAAGACACTGATTTCTCTGCGGGTCGACGCGAATCGAGATGTTTTCGTCAAGGATGCAGATTTCCCTGAATCAAGATATTTTCCAAGGACACAGATTTCCCTGGGGTCGAAACGAATCGAGGTATTCCTATAAAGACACTGATTTACTTGCGGGTCGACGCGAATCGAGATGTTCTCGTCAAGGACGCTGATTTCCCTGAATCGAGAGGTTTTACCAAGGACACTGATTTCCCTGGGGTTGGAGGTCATTGGCTGACTTGCTCCGCTTTCCGTGATGTCAGGGTTGACATTCTTCACTTTCTTCGGTGTCAGGGTTGACATTCTCCACCTTCTGCGGCGTCAGGGTTGACTTTCTCTGTTTTCTTCGGTGTCGGGATCGACTTTCTCCGTTTTCTATGGTGTCGGGGTTGACTTTCTCCGTTTTCTATGGTGTCGGGATCAACTTTCTCCATTTTCTACCGTGTCAGGGTTGACTTTCTCCATTTTCTACGGTGTCGAGGTTGACTTTAGGTTGTCTGTGAATCGCAGAGTCTTAGAACTGGGGACTTTGCCGTGGCTCCGATTGGTAGTGTCGCGTCCGTGTCCTGCTGGCATGAGGAGGAACGCCGCTGTTGGTCTTCTGGGATGCAGATGTTGCCGCTGAGACCTGACTCTCCCTTTGATAGAGTTTGTTGGGACATGTGGTTCCCTTTTCGTTTATGCCCATGGATTGTATACAGGGGTCAGTATGGACTTACCTGCAAAGCAAAAGTTTCATTTTATATGTATTTTTTGTTTTCTTTCTCGATACTCTATCATTTCAGCTTTTTGTATCACGAAACTCGCGATTACCCAATCATTTTGGCTATTTTTCACGGTGCCCAATCATTTCGGCTGCTTTTTCCTTTTTACTCGCTGCTTTTTATTGCGAGCTGCCCAATCATTTCGGCTATTTTTGTGTGCATATATTTTACTCGCTGATTTTTATTGCGAGTTGCCCAAACATTTCGGCTTTTTCATATGCATTTTTTTTCTGAGTATGGAACTCAAGATCTGATACCAATCTTAGCATCAGCATCGCTGCGACTGGAATGTTGCCAGTAGCGAATCATCATTTGCCATGAAAGGACTAAGAATTTGATACTGATGTAGGCATCATCATCGCTACAACTGGGATATTGCCAGAAGCGAATCATCATTTGCCTTTGTTGATTTAAACAAAGATGGCTTAGCAAACAGGGTTAGGATCTGTCGACTGAGACTTTTGACTTCATGAGCCGTAAGGGTCTCATAAAGGTGTTTCTCCCTACGAGTCGTAAGGATCTCATAGGTGCGATTTCTCCTTAAGAATCGTGAGGATTCTTAAGTGTATGTTCTCTTGTAAGTCGTAAGGATCTTGCAAGAGTGTTTTCTCCTTGTAAATCGAGAGGACCTACAAGTGTTTGTTCACCAAATGAGGGCATTCCTCGTCGTTGGTGGGACTCGGCAAGGAAATGATTATTTATGCCCGTGGATTGTATACAAGGGTCAGTATTGAACCGCTTGTAGGGCAGTCTAGGAGATGTGATGGCTTAAGAACAGGTTCAGATCCCTGTAGCTTAAGGCTTTTGAATTTTATGAGCCGTGAGGGTCTCATAAGAGGGTTCTCCTAACGAGTCGTGAGGATTTCGTAAGTGTAATTCCTCCTTAGGAATCGTGGGGATTCCTAAGTGTTTTGCTCCCTTGTGAGTCGTAAGGATCTCACGCGGGTGTTTTCACCTTACAAGGTCGAGAGGATCTTGCAAGTGTGCATAATTTTTTTTAACGAGTCTGCGCCCTTTCAGGTTTTCACAAATTCGCCGGTGGCCCTGCTGTTTTTACTCACGGAGCCTTTTCGAGTTTTCATCCGTGCCCATCTTGCTTATGGACGTATTGTTTTTTTTACGAGTCTGCGCCCTTTCGGGTTTTCACAAACATCGCCGGTAGCCTTGCTGTTTTTACTCACGGAGCCCTTTTGAGTTTTCATCCATGTCCATCTTGCTTGCGGACGTACCGTTTTTTTAACGAGATTGCGCCCTTCCGGGTTTTCACAAGCTCGCCGGCAGTCCTACTGTTTTTACTCACGGCGCCCTTTCGGGTTTTCATCCATGCCCATTTTGCTTGTGGACATACCATTTTTTTTGTGGGGTTCAAGTGGGATATTCCACTTGATTGCAAGACTCGCTTGTAAGCCTCTTGATATCCTTTCTATTCTTTGAGAAGAAAGGACCATCTTACGTAGAGATTCTTCCTCCAGTAACAAATATGCCCCCTGTGTATACCTCGGGGGGAGCGAGTACCCACGCCGTCGCTATTTTGGCGACATGTCGCTTTAAAGTCGCTCATTTTTTTTGTTGAGCGTCGGCGACAAATACCACCTTACCTCCGCTTTTCATTCATCTTCATCAGATGATGAAGGGTCTTGACTCAGCTGATCCAATCGAGTCATTTTATCCTTGAGCTCTTGGAAGGTTGTCGGCTTGAAGAGGACCATATACGAGGACGCTTTTGAATTTGGGTCAAGGGTGGCTATGAGTATTCCCATGGTTGAAACTTCATCGATGCGTTACCTGTATTTGACCAGAGATTTCGCCATCGGGTAACATATTGAACCTGAGTCTCATTCGGTCTAACCTTTTCGTTGACCAGTGCCGTCACGGTAGTGCGTTTATTCACACTAGCGAATCTCTGACAGGAGGAGCATATCCATCTCGTCGAAGGTATTCACGGAGTCATTCGTGAGTTCCGCATACCATTCGAAGGTAATGCACGCCAGACAGCTAATGAATTGTCTGTTTACAGAAGGCAATCTTCTTGTTTTTAACAAGATTGGGAAATCTTTTCCCATACAGAACTTATTCTGTATCTTGGTGATTTTTAATCACCATTGGATCTTTGATCCAACGGCAGGGAACATTTAGTTCCGGCGCTAGCGCTTTCGTGGTTTGCACGTGTGCGCTGCAACAGAGTCTTTGACTCTTAGCGCTGGCGCTGCTAGCGCTGGCGCTGCTAGCGCTGGCGCTCTTGTGCTTTGCATGTGAGCGTTGCAACAGAGTCTTTGACTCTTAGCGCTGGCGCTGCTAGTGTGAGCGCTCTCGTGCTTTGCATGTGAGCGCTGCAGCAGAGTCTTTGACTCTTAGCGCTGGCGCTGCTAGCGCAAGCGCTCTCGTGCTTTGCACATGAGCGCTGTAGCAGAGTCTTTGACTCTTAGCGTTGCGCTGCTAGCACTAGCGCTCTCGTGCCTTACACGTGAGCGCTGCAGTAGAGTCTTTGACTCTTAGCGCTGCTTCATTTCAAATTTCAAAATTTGAATAGAGTTTTGCTCTGATTGGGGGAAACAGGTGGGATCAAGTTGGGACATTGAGCACTTTGGCCATCCTAGAATGGTTTTGAGTTGCTCTAAGAAGGTAAATCCCTCACTTTTAGTTAAGTAGTTGAGTTTCCTAATCTCTTATAGTGATTTAAAGTTAAACAAGTGTAGGTTAGTGATCTTGGAAAATTCTTGAATGAGATTTAGGAGATGTTTTGAGTTGTGGAGGTGTATGTGAGGCTTAGTTAGTGACCACAAATCTATTAGTGATAGAATTCTGGACCAACCTTGAGTTTAGAAGTCCCAAACATGAACTTGGAACTTTCCGACATCGGGTTTTGTTGCAATTGTGGTGATCAAATAGAATATGCTATGACTCGAGGACTCTAAAAAATATTTTGCAGATACAGTGAGATGTGCAGACCACTAGGAAGCTACCCTAGAAACCCAAGCCCAATCCTTCATCTTTTGGCTGCCGTTTTATTCGATTTGGCCGCAATTTGCGGCCAAATTTTGGAGTTAGGGTCTGAAACTTGGTCAGTAGCTCACTTTTTAGATAACTAGACCTACCCTGTATGCAAAAAAGTCTAATTTTTTATAAATAAAAATCTAGAGTCATTTTACATGACTTATGGCGATGTTTTATGATATTTGAAACTTGGTTTTTTGATATTTAAGTTTTGACTCAGTCGTTTAATGTTCGTACGTCAACGTCGGGAGTTGTTTGGTTGTTTTTGCATGCGTGGACCATAGGTTCTAACCTATGTGCGTTTCGCTTGCCGTATCGATTTTCGGACTTGATTTTGATATCGATACGATATGCGTTGAATTGTAGGTACCTTCGCGTGGACTTCTGAGACGACGAAGAAGATTAAGATGTTCATCGACTTCGGATAAGCAAGGATGTTGCAGGTGAGTAGATCTATATCTACGGGGGAAGTCGGGTGGATAACGTATAGCACCCCCGCAATCATAATAATGGAAAACCGATATATAGACTACAAATTTAGAGAGACTTATGCTATGAACTTACGGATATGATCAAAGGATTTAGTAAGAGTTGACATGATGAAATGATGGAAGAACCGATATGAAATTGATATTGAGATGATATAAGATTGATATGAGATTGATATTGAGATGATATGGGATTGATAACGAGATGATATGAGATTGATATAGATATGACATGAGATCAATATAAATATGGTTTGAGATTGAGATAGATATGGTATGAAATTGATATAGATATGATATGAGATAGACATATATATGACATGGGAGTGATATATGTATATATGCATGAGAATATGAGATGATATTATGTATGAGACGATAGATACTTAATCTAATTTGATGACACCGTACGATAGATCACTATACGCGATAAGATATACCAGATTATTGATCCACGCTCATGACTTGATGATGATGTTCAATGATAGAGCACATCTGATACTATGAGGCTGGATCGCCGATGTCATGACCCAAATATGTGGAACGTGACTGGCACTTAAATTACGTAACGTCTAGAGGCATAACACAATCTATGTAAGCTAAAGCTCAGAAGATCTAAACAATTTTAAGAAAATAGAATGAAGGAAAATTTGTTTAAAAGTTAAGTTAACATAGAAAATCACTTTGAAAGTCTTTATAATAAGCACAATTTTTTATAAAAAATTTGGAAGAGTTTTCTTTGTAAATACTGGCCCCAAACGGGTACAAACATGAATATATACAAGAAATGAACAAAGGCATCCCCAAGCGAGAGCTACCTCTTCGCCGAATGGCAGAATCACAACCACATGTAAGATATATCATCCAAGAATGAAACCAACATTTAAATGTTAGTTATATGTATGCCTTAGAGGCCATTACTGTACATACGATGTATAATGTAATGGATGCTTGGACATATATAGGGAGGACTTTCTTGCTCGACATGATAGTATGCTATCTGGTTGTACTTTATCTTAACATGTACTCTGATTGTCTCTATGTTACATGTTGATAAAGCCCTTAGGATATGTACTCGACTACTAGGACTATGATGAGATCATACTAGTGGGGGCCTTGGTAGTCGACGAGTACATCCTATAACTGTTCCTAGTCGAGGGTGTATCGAGACAGGGCATCGATACACCAGAGTAGACTAGCGTATACGCATCTTGACCTATATGATGGGCGATGGATGATCCCATATCCATAGGTGTTTGACATCAAGGATGGTGTACGGGTGCTCAGTGGAGTCTGGGTACATTGGACGGACTCGCCGAGAACTCCCAGATGGTATTATACCTCACGTTAGATGGCAGTTCTCCGGTGACACTGGTACAGAGTAGTCTGTTGACCCGAGATCGTCATAGAGTCTTGTGTGATTCCCACTGTGCTTTGACTTCCATCATACCACGTCCAAGAGGGCGTGCAAAAAGGTGGCTTTTGGGTACATTCCCGAATCACATGGAGGCAATGAGCGATAGGAGGGTATTCGTCTCTCCTGGTATAGGGAGTCGATGTTGCGCTGTGTTCGATTGGCTATAACTGAAAATCCCTGGCCAGGGTTGCTGAGATTTACTGGTAAGTGTTATCAGTAGTTTCTCGAACTATTACAGACCTCAAATCGACACAACTTATCAAGCTACTGGGGTCTGACGTTTACCATCCCTAGGCGAGATATGCGACATATCAGACGACGAAACCGGACTGTACGCGAGTGTTACTGATTGGATTCGCAGGAGAATGTACAGGCTTGCTTGTTGATATTCTGATCACTCAATACCTGGGTGGCTGTTACGTTTAGCTGACCGCTTGCAGCTTGTGGGTGTTTGATATGATCATCAGCTACTGCCGGCGTATTGACGATTCTTTAGAGTCCTACACAGAGGTTTCTTGACTCAGGCAAAACGGAGTAGGGGCACATATGTGATATGTGCAGGACCGAGGATAATGCTATATGAGATACCGTATTCTATTCTCGTGATATTTGATATCAGCCGGGTCATCGGATCAAGTGTTGATTCGATGAATCGGTACATGATATATTAGTCGGTTATATTCGATATAGCCAGATTGTCGGATCAAGTGTTGATTCGATGATTTAATGTATAATTATATATGTGATATATTAAATTACATTAACTAATATAAGCTCACTAAAAGATTCTTTTTCTCACTCGGGTAATATATTGATATATATGCGATATATGTTAATTGTATTATTTTATTTTGTTACAACAAATATTATATATGTGATATATAATATTGTAACATGATATGATTACTAATGCAACATGTTTAGTGGAGATTAAACAAGGTTAGGGTTTGATTTGGGTTAGTTGTTTCTTGAACCTTCTAGAATGTTTCCTTTTTGTTTTTGCAAAGATATTTTGCAAGATATTTACTTAACCCAACCCACACCCTTTACTATGGTTAGATATCTATAATGGTTAAGTCATTTCTTGACTTAACCATGGTTGCTTTGGTAATGATATTATTATTTTCATTATTCATCACAAAAGGATTACTATTGTTCTTCTTTTTCCTTCTTCTTTCTTTGATAAAAAAGCTTACTAGCTTTTTCAAAGGTGATGAAAATGAGTGAGAATATGAAAACAAATGAGAGCTAAAATCCTACTTCATCATCCTCATCTACCCTTGCCATTTAGATGAGGGTGTTCACTTCATTTAGTGAGTGATAGCTTGTGTTAATGAAACTTCAAGGTAGATCATCTTTGTTATCGAAGATCGGAAGCAAGCTTGCATCTTTCTCTTCGTGGAGCCTCTCGAGAGTCCGGAACTTGATGATCGTAGCGAAGGGACCACAACACGGAGCTTATGAAGTGAAGGACCGGACTACAAAGGTTGTAATCCCAAACTCTTAGATATTAAAGTGTTTAACATGCTTTGTTTCGCCTAATCTCTAGTCTAAGATCTTGGTTTAGGGTTGTTCAGCACGGCTAATTTTTAAATCGAGCATGGTTGATGCCTCGTAGACCCTTGTGCGTGTGCCTAGTAACCCTACAGTGGTATCAGAGCCAAGCTAGAGCTTTAGGCAAAGTCTGGGCGAAGTTTAAAGTCCGATCGAACCCCGAAACCCCAAAACATACCCTTCACTGGAAATTTTGTAAAAATGTTGATTTTTTCATATTAAAAATACTCAAAAAAATCAGTAGGGAAATACAAGAATTACTGTGCAGCACGTGCCTCCAATCCCTTAATACGCCGCGAAACCGCGGCAATGACCTGGCTTGCGCGGCGGTTCCGTGGCTAAACATTAACATTAGGGTTTACTATTTGCACAGTAATGTCCGTATTTCTTTCCTGATATTTTTTGGGAATTTTTAATTTACTCAAGTGTTGAGTTTTCTGGGATGTATTGGGGATTCGTTGATTCAATCGGATAATTTAACTTCGTTTAGTTAGTCCTGGTAATTTTTAGAACGTGTTAAAAAGTTCGAACGGATATCAATAACTCACTTTTTCCCCTGCCAAAAAATTTTCAAGTGCTGAATTTTTCCGTAGTTTAAGAACGTTCTAAGTCGTGCAAGTAACGCGGTGGACCCTCTAGAAGACAACAAACCTTAACTCGATTATGTGACCGTCTTAAATTACCTCTAAACCTTAGGATTTGGGGCAGTACGGCGTGCCACATGTGAGGTGTTGGCATGACCCTTCTACGGCTGGACCATTGGTACTGTGGCATGTGATGGATATTTTTAAACTAATTTCAAGTGTTGAGAACTATTTGGGAAATCTTGGGTGTTTGATCATTTGATCAGAAAGTTTAACATTGTCTATTTATCTGAAATGTGATACAATATTTGGAATCCACATATAGTTATGAGATAACTAATTTGAATATTATAAATCTAGTAGTTTAGTCTCATTTGATCGGTTGCCACGGAATTTTGATGTGATCAAAAGTCCGTCGCAATCACGTAGCGTACGCGGATACTCGCCGGGTAAACTTAATGGACAGCCACGCCCCATAGCCCCGACCAAGTGACTGTAGGAGAACCCCGTCGCCAAAAGCATCCGTTCGGGTGCTCGCGGCAGCGGTGTTCCGCCTTAGTGCACTTCGTCGACGGCATCCGGGGGTGCGGCCGTCTACTAAAGTTTGTGACGAACATTCGATCAGGATGTTGGGAATCTTGTTGAATTGCCCGACTTGATATTGAAAAGAGTTTTCGATAAAAAGACTAAAATGCGGGGTTTATAATTGTTAGGCATGCGATGTCTAAGGAATTCATTTGGTTAGGCATGTGATGTCTAAAGAGGTTGCGGATTCCAACTGTTGTAGTTTTACATTTTCTTTTCTGTGACCGTAAGCGTAGCATGTGGTGTATCGCCGGTTTCGTTGTTATACATTAGACAACCGGGATACACATACTTGCCTACGTTGATGATATGAGATATTATATGTTGCTGTGATATGTTATATTGGATCGTCATGTTTGAATAGCCGGGGGTTTTATGTGAGATGAAAGTTTTTTCTTTTTCATTCATGTAAAATTTATTGTATATAATATTCTTTTATTGGGGCACTTCTGGGCTGAGGATGATGTCACCATTGTATATTATTTACTTTTCGGCATTAGGTAGACCCAAGGCGGGGAGCACAAGTAACCGGGTTCTAGGGTCCAGCGGGAGACCATCTCGAGGAATCGAGACCGGGTCTCCTAATCCTAGAATTGGCAGTGTTGCTTGCCGCTCTCGTAGGGGTCTAGAGATGTGGGTTAGGCTATTCATCGCGACCGTGGAATCTGTGTTTTATACAGACTCGTATTAAAACACGGACGTCCTACTATATCCAATATTTCATATATGTTCTTCTGCTGCAATGTTCTGTGATGAGATCATATTACTGCCTGAGACGAATGTTTAATATTATATATATGAGATATATGTTATATTGCAGATTTCGTTTCAAATGTGATGCTTGCGAAGCATAATTAAAATGGGACTTCATTAATGAGATTAATGAAACTAAAAGAAACCTAAAGATGTTATTGAAACTTGTCTCAAAAACAGGTAGCTCTAGTTCTTGCTTTGCATAGCGATGTTCCTTGTAGAACATCCAGCACCTTATTCGATAAGGAAAGAGCCGAGATCCTTTCACCGGGAGTGACCTCTTTAGTGAAACTAGCAGATACTACAAACTCGGTTTGTCTTTTGATTGCTTCTATAGTTCTTGCTTTGCATAGTGATATTTGTGAAATATCCTGCACCTTATTCGATGAGGAAAGAGCCGATGATCCCTTCACCGGGAGTGACCTCTTTAGCAAAACTAGAAAAGGCCTCAAAAACATTCCATTTAAAATCACTCGATTCTACAACGATATCAAGTTCATTACGCAAAGGGTTTTCTTAAAAACCTGTCGTATCCCTCCATCATTTCAGATAAGTAATAGTTAGTATTCGTGCTGCGTTTGTTGACCTTGTCAAGGCGTAGTGTGCGGTAGCTGATTACTGCTTATCTGTATAAACATATGATGCGATTGGATTAGGGTAGTCATGCGACTTTGTTGACCTTGTCAAGGGTCGTGCGGGTGGGTTTAATTCATATCAGGAAATGACGGGTTGAACTTGACTTGCGGTCTATGGTTTGTTGACCTTGTCAAGGTCATAGATCGCTCGGGGTAAAATATTATTGGGAATTTCAAGAGTTGAAATTTGCAATGAGATTGCATACCTTCTATGAGATAGTTGGATCCCGATAGCCGCTGCGAGTAAGAGTTGCTCCTGGGAGAGTTTTACACATTACAATTAGCCGATCAAGTAGGTGTCTAGAAAGGTGTCAACGGGGTTACGCCCCTGGGAAAACGAGATTTATTTTAATTAGGTCCGTGCGAAAGCGCGGGGAACCTCTCTCAAAGTACCGGCACTGGCCTGGCTAAAAGATTGGCGAACTTATAAGGTGTAATTAATCCCAGCTAGTCTTTTCTTTTAGGGTTTGAAGGAAGATTTGACTAAAACAGTGGGAGACATCCTGATTAGATAAATTGATAAGCAATCTAATCTTGTAAAAGCGCACGCTGAGTGTTTTCTTCTCTCTCTCTCCTGGTTACGACTATGTCACGCCTTAATCAAGATAATAATACGGATGTATTGACCGAACCCGCTTGTTATACTGCGCTAGGGAACGTTGGTCCCGCTCCAACTTATAATTGTTATAAGACATAGCAGGAAATAGGGGATTACCAGAATTCCCGTGCCACCCAAACGAAGAAAGTGTATGCTGATGCATCTTCTTCGGGTGTGTTCATTACAAAGAACTGTTTCTCAGTATCCTTTACGTCCTGGGTATGTGATACCGGATCAGGATCCCGCATATGTAATCTGTTACATGGGCTACAGATAGGTAGAGAACTGAGAACGGGTGATAAGTTTCATGAGATAGAAACGGTGCAAGTGTTGTAGCCAAGTCTGTTGGTAACTATCACCCTGTATTAACAAATACATTAATTCTGAACGAATGTTATTAGATACCGAACCTGATGTACAACATCATATCTGTCTCTTTATTAGTAAACAAGGATATAATTTTGTATTGTTGGATAATGTTTTGAACATTTCCTATATCAAGAGTTGATCGGATCAGGCACGTTATCTAAAAGCATAAGACGTTCTAAATCAAACCACACTTCTTAGTATACAGAACACACAAAAGAGGAAGAGTTCAGAAATGAACGGATCCTTCTTGAGGTATTGTAGACTAGGTCATATCAATGCGACCCGACTAGCTGAACTTACATTGAGATGTATATTTAAATTTTTTGAATTTACATCTTTTGAAACTTGCCGGTCATGTCACAAAGATAAGATGACCACAGCTCTGTTTATTGGAAACAGAGAAAGAGTTAGTGAACTCTTGGGATTGATACATGCTGATGTATGAAGGTCCCCTGTCTACACATGCCAATACCGGTTCTTTGTACTTCATTACATTCTCTGATGATCTCTCAAGATTCAGACATATGTTCTTGTTGAAACACAAGTCCGAAGCTTTTGAGATATTCACAGAATATAAGTTAGAAGTAGAGAACCAAAAACGGGTATAAGTATTATGTACTTTGATGAGATCAAGGAGGAGAATACTTGAGCACGGAAATCCTGGACTATTCTAAAGGAGAATGAGATTCTCTCTCAGTATTACTCCTCCGTATACACCACAACACGTAGGTGTATCGGGGCGGAGCAATCACACCCTATCAGATATGGTGAGCTCTATGATGAGTACTACTGAATTTCCTATTTCCTTTTAGGAGTTATGCACTTGAGAAGCTGCATACCTATTGAATAGGGTTCCAATCAAATCAGTTGCCTACCACTTCATATGTGATATGGAATGGGAAGAGCCCATATCTTAAGTTTGTTAAGATTTGGGGTTGTCCAGCCTATGTCTAAAAGCATAATCCGGATAAGCTCGAGGCAAAGTCAGTTCTGTAGAAGTTTGTTGGATATCCCAAGCATTCGCAAGGGAATATCTTCTACCTAACCGAGGAACAAAAGATATTTTGTTTCTCAGCATGCCACCTTTGTGAAAGGGAATTTCTTGTGAAGAAATTATTGGTCATGAGGTAGAACCAAAGGATTCAATAGTTTCCAACGAAGCTCGGCCTCTCCGCTGATCTAGTAGGGTTCCTCACCCACCTGAGAGATACTTCGATTTCTCTATGACAGTGGGAGCGAGGATTGCATCATGACATGATGACCCAACTAGTTTCGAGCTGGCCATCAGGAGTAGTACGCTGTGAGAATGGCTGGATGCTTAGTGATCTGAGATGGAATCCTTATACACCAACAAAGTATGGACTTTGGCTACTTTATCTGAAGGGTTAAATCCCCATCAGGAGCAAGTATATCCTGAGAAGATTACTTGGTGTACATGGAAAAGTTGAGACTTTCAAAGCTATGCTTAAGTCCATCCAGATCCTACTTACCACTGCTACATACCATGACTACGATATCTGGTGGTTGGGTGTCATGATTGCTTTTCTAAATGATGTTTTAGAAGAGAGCGTCTATAAGTACACAGCCAGAGGGCTTCGTAGTCAGTGGGAGCGGCGGAAACATGTGCAAGATGCTTTATAGGATAAAGCAGGCATCGCGGAGTTGGAACATCTGTTTTGATGTGGAAGTCAAAGAGTTTGACTTCATCAAAATGGTAGATGAACTTTGTATATACAAAAAGGTAGTAGAGAGTATGGTGGTGATCCTCGTAGAGTACGTGGATGACATACTCTTGATAGGGAAGGAGTTTCCTATGCTACGCTCGGTCAATCTCCTCTTATCATAAAGATTTTCCATATAGGATCAAGGTGATACCTCCTAAATCCTGGGTTATGGATTATGGGATAGATCTAATTGGATGTTAGGAATCTCACTAGTTGTAGTGGGATGGTATCAATCGATCCTGGAGAGAATCACTGGAAAGGTTCCAGGGTGATAAGGACGACTGAATGTCAGGCGTAGGCATTGTCTTTACCCTCAGTGGAGGGACGGTATGTTGGAAGAGTTCCAAGCTAGATACCGTGACTTACTAGATGATTAAAGGCAAGATACGTCGTTACCAAGGATGCTACCAAAGAGGCAGTCTGGATATATAAGTTCATGAGATGAACTTCGTTCCTGCCATTGTGTGACAATGGAGTTATGGCTTCGGCCAAGGATCCCCCATCCCATCAGAAATCCAGATATAATTCTTAGGCAGTATCACCTGATCATGGAGATGGTTGATCTCCAGGGAGATCGAGGTTAGGAGAGTAGACACAGAGGACAACAGCACGGATCTACTCACAAAGGCCTTTTTCCCAGTAGAGACTTTTATGGGATGGTTGAGTATGAGATACTTCAACCACAGCTAATTGTTGGGTATGCGATACCACAACAAATAGCCCTAGTGCAAGTGGGAGATTGTTAGTTATATGTATGCCCTAGAGGCCATTACTGTACATACGATGTATAATGTAATGGATGCTTGGACATATATAGGGAGGACTTTCTTACTAGATATGATAGTATGATATCTGGTTGTATTTTATCTTAACATGTACTCTGATTGTCTCTATGTTACATGTTGATAAAGCCCTTAGGATATGTACTCGACTACTGGGACTATGATGAGATCATACTAGTGGGGGCCACGGTAGTCGACGAGTACATCCTATAACTGTTCCTAATCGAGGGTGTATCGAGACAGGGCATCGATACACCAGAGTAGACTAGCGTATACGCATTTTGACCCATATGATGGGTGATGGATAATCCCATATCCATCGGTGTTTGACATCAAGGATGGTGTACGGGTGCTCAGTGGAGTCTGGGTACATTGGACGGACTCGCCGAGAACTCCCAGATGGTATTATACCTCACGTTAGATGGCAGTTCTCCGGTGACACTGGTACAGAGTAGTCTGTTGACCCGAGATCGTCATAGAGTCTTGTGTGATTCCCACTGTGCTTTGATTTCCATCATACCACATCTAAGAAGGCGTGCAAAAAGGTGGCTTTTGGGTACAGTCCCGAATCACATGGAGGCAATGAGCGATAGGAGGGGATTCGTCTCTCCCGGTATAGGGAGTTGATGTTGCGCTGCGTTCGATTGGCTATAACTGGAAATCCCAGGCCAGGGTTGCTGAGATTTACTGGTAAGTGTTATCAGTAGTTTCTCGAACTGTTATAGACCTCAAATTGACACGACTTATCAAGCTACTGGGGTCTGACGTTTACCACCCCTAGGCGAGATATGCGACATATCAGACGACGAGACCGGACTGTACGCGAGTGTTACTGATTGGATTCGCAGGAGAATGTACAGGCTTGCTTGTTGATCTTCTGATCGCTCAATACCTGGGTGGCTGTTACGTTTAGCTGACCGCTTGCAGCTTGTGGGTGTTTGATATGATCATCACCTACTGCCGGCGTATTGACGATTCTTTAGAGTCCTACACAGAGATTTCTTGACTCAGGCAAAACGGAGTAGGGGCACATATGTGATATGTGCAGGACCGAGGATAATGCGATATGAGATACCGTATTCTATTCTCGCGATATTTGATATCAGTCGGGTCATCGGATCAAGTGTTGATTCGATGAATCGGTATATGATATATTAGTCGGTTATATTCGATATAGCCGGATTGTCGGATCAAGTGTTGATTCGATGATTTAATGTATAATTATATATGTGATATATTAAATTACATTAACTAATATAAGCTCACTAAAAGATTCTTTTTCTCACTCGGGTAATACATTGATATATATGCGATATACGTTAATTGTATTATTTTATTTTATTACAATAAATATTATATATGTGATATATAATATTGTAACATGATATAGTTACTAATGCAACATGTTTAGTGGAGATTAAACAAGGTTAGGGTTTGATTTGGGTTAGTTGTTTCTTGAACCTTCTAGAAGGTTTCCTTTTTGTTTTTGCAAAGATATTTTGCAAGATATTTACTTAACCCAACCCACACCCTTTACTATGGTTAGATCTCTACAATGATTATGTCTTTTCTTGACTTAACCATGGTTACTTTGGTAATGATATTATTACTTTCATTATTCATCACAAAAGGATTACTATTGTTCTTCTTTTTCCTTCTTCTTTCTTTGATAAAAAAGCTTACTAGCTTTTTCAAAGGTGATGAAAATGAGTGAGAATATGAAAACAAATGAGAGCTAAAATCCTACTTCATCATCCTCATCTACCCTTTCCATTTAGATGAGGGTGTTCACTTCATTTAGTGAGTGAGAGCTTGTGTTAATGAAACTTCAAGGTAGATCATCTTTGTTATCGAAGATCGGAAGCAAGCTTGCATCTTTCTCTTAGTGGAGCCTCTCGAGAGTCCGGAACTTGATGATCGCAGCGAAGGGACCACAACACGGAGCTTATGAAGTGAAGGACTGGACTACAAAGGTTGTAATCCCAAATTCTTAGATGTTAAAGTGTTTAACATGCTTTGTTTCGCCAAATCTATAGTCTAAGATCTTGGTTTAGGGTTGTTCGGCACGGCTAATATTTAAATCGAGCATGGTTGATGCCTCGTAGACCCTTGTGCGTGTGCCTAGTAACCCTACATTAAAAGCAAGAAAATGGAAATCAAAAATATAAGTCGGCTCACACGAGCTCAACACCAGATACCAAAAATACAAGTCTCACAGTCTCACTGTCTAGTCCAATATATAAGGGTAGATGGAGTATACTAAATATAAAAGAAATATACATGGTGGAATCAAAGAATATCCTCACAACCCACCTACAAGCAAGTTGATGCAAAGAAATCAGAAGAAGAAATGTGCCCGCCGCTACTATGTTGACGGATTGGACCTGCAAGATACTGTGGCACAACGGGAGTGAGTTTCCAACTCGTGAGTAGTAAGTAACATCTGATAAGGCTATCGTAAGTATGCACGTAAATGCGTTACAACCTTACATATAAAATTAAGATGCGATGCACTAGTATGAATATGACATGAATGAATAATCAACACGAAATCCGGATATATCTGGTATGAGAAAATCCATATCCATATCTCAGTAAAACTTTTGTATAATATAGCTGGAGAAAATCCGTGTCAAGCTTCGAAACAAAGTATGTATCTCAATATCTCAATACCTCAAAATTTCAATATCTCAATACCTTAAAATCTCAATATCTCAATAGCCGTCTCTCAGATCGGCTCCCAATCTTTCACATCCCATGACTCCGGTCGGTATCCTCCGGATAACCGCCGAGCCAATAATCATAACTGGTAGGTCATGCTCCCCTGCCAGGCTCATCGTCTACAACTCGAGCTTCTTGCCCCAGGGTACCTCACTGGGTCCACCATGTACTCGAAACTTTTCATCCAACTCCTTGAATCGGGTCTTGAAAATCAACTCAAATCAGGAAAACTCATGGTGGACTCCACATACATCATATCATGAGAAAACTGCAACTTGCATTTTTAAAATGATAATAGGTTCATAAAATTCTTGCGGTTTTCCCCCAAAATCCATAAATCTCATAAACACTGAAATCTCTAAGAAGAATCACAATATATGAACATGTCGATAATGATGAATGTCTATGATATCAATAATATGCCATGCGATGTATGACTAGAAAACCACGTATGAATGATGA
Organism: Agapanthus africanus; assembly: GCA_030015575.1. Taxonomy (NCBI): domain Eukaryota; kingdom Viridiplantae; phylum Streptophyta; class Magnoliopsida; order Asparagales; family Amaryllidaceae; genus Agapanthus; species Agapanthus africanus. Next base: position 818,320,963 of record CM057338.1, on the reverse strand, counting down.
TGCAATGAGGTATATATATAACTTGAAATCCTACGTATCCATCCTGATGAAATGAATATAAAACTATAATTTTACATATCATATATGATGCAAATACTCACATACTGATTTAAGCAAGTTCTATAGTGTTCATGACATAGCAATTACCAATGGCGTGTGTGTTCGCATAAATAGTGCACGTGCGGCATGAACCAATGGTAACGGTGCAAGTGTCCTAAGTAATAACATCACGCGTAAGAAAATGCAATGCCATGCTATGAATGCTTTGAGGCTATGCATATAGATGCAAGAACTACTAAAAATCCTAACTATCAGGCGCCTTGCGCCATCCAGACGATCCGCCCATGGATGTGTACATCCACTCACCGGGACACCTCGACTAATTTGATCCAATCACAGCCTTTCCTTTCCTTGCCGCGTCCGACGTCTCCGCAACCGATCCTAGAATCGCACAAATAGTATATATGAGGTTAAACATTTAAATAGATGCGGACACACAATGATACAAGACAATTAACACGTACTAACTAGATGCGCATGCACTTGGTGCACAAAACGCGCGTGCGATATCGCCACAAACTACAAATAGGGGTTGCTATGCGTAGCAACCACCAAATCTAAAAACCAATCGTACCAATCGCGCACTCACATCGCATTACAAATTGTAGAAATTAGGTTGTAGATCATTCCAACCTCAAACTTAATTAAAATCTATTTATTCTCAAAACCTAGTAAGCAACAATTAACCATTTTAGTGCAAAACTAGATATTTTAGCAAATCTAATGGCCACAATTTACACTTAATATCTTAATTAAGCCACACAAATATTAACTAAATTTTAATCTCACCTTTTTATATACTAAACATAAATTAGTTTGCATGAAAATTTAATTAAGATAATATAAAAGAAAGGATTTGCAAGTTTAACAACTAGATTATATATGATACACCATTAGATGTTAACTACATATTGCTACCATAAATTAGTGATAAATCCTTAATTTTTAAACAAACCATTTTCTTTAAATTCCTATTTTGAAATTAAAACCATAATAACGCCTAATTAAAATTTTATTAATGCAATTAATTAACAAAGTAACAAATGGGTTAAGATTTATACCTTAAGAATTTGGAGATCTAATTTGCAAACTTGGCCACCCAAAATGTTATTTTGCTTCAAGATCCAAGCTAGTTTAGGCCAAGGAATTTGGGTGAAGATTTAACTTGGAATTAGTGGGTTTTTTAATGGAATTTTTGTGAGTTTTTTTTGTGGGATTTTACAAAGAAAATAAGAAGAAGAAATGGAGAGAAAGAGGGCTGCCCATTTCTGGCCGAAACAATGAGGGGATAGGTGAGGGTAAGTGAGAGAGAGAGAGAGAGGTGACCATACCCCCCATACACATCAACATCTTATCTTTCATTTCTCATTTAATATTTCATTTTCTTATCTATTTTATTTCTTAATTTTCTCCAAGAATTACTAGAACCATGGAGAATAATTTAGAAGAAAGAATATGTTACAAACTAAGTATTAAATTGTCATGGTGCACAAATGTGTAATTAACCGATTCTAATTTGTAATTAACACTAATTAAATGTGTAAGTGCATGATTAAAATAATATTTAAAATAATTACTTAAGGAAAATAATTAAATAAACCAGCAATTAATAAGTGACTAATTAAACACTCATACATAAGAAATTACATAATTAAAATAGGTATAATTATGTTTATGTAGGAAAAATAATTATATCTCGGTTTACGGAAAACACTTATTATCACTAATTAACACATAATTAACCTAAACGAATTTTCAAAATGTTACAATCTTCCCCCTAAAAGAAATTCAGTCCCCGAATTTAAAATTTAACTACGCATATCTTCAAAGAGATGGGGATATTCCTTGCCCATCTCGTCCTCGGCTTTCCACGTGTCCTATTCGCTGTTCAGTCAGTTGGATCACCTAAGATGTATACAGGTGCTCATTGGGTTATGAAAACACCGGACAGGACTCGCCGGGAACATGCTAGTTGGTATTATACATATCGTCAGATAGCAGTTCCCTGGTGACATGTGTACAGGTTAGTTTGTCGACCTGAGACCGTCATTTGTCTCGTGTGAGTTCCCACTGTGCTTTGATTCCTACCCTACCACGCTCAAAGGAGTTGTGCAAACAGGTATTTTTTGGGTACAGTCCCGAGCCACATGGAGGCAGTGAGCGGACCGTCGGGGATTCGTCTCTCCCGGTATTGGGGGTTGATGTCGCGCAGTGCACGGGTGGCCATCACTAGAAATCCTTGGCCAAGGTAGTGGAGAATTACTGATTTGGATCAGTAGTTTCTCAGGTGGTGATGGGCTTCATACCAACACGAATTATCGCGTTATTAGGGGTCTGACTTTATCCACCCCCTAGACTCTATATGCGATACTCTTTAGACGAACGGACCAGACTGTATGTATATTGTCACTGTTAGGCTCAGTAGGGTTTATAGATGAGTTCGCTCGTCAGCTTCCCTTCCAATCAATACATAGGCAAACCATTACGTACAGCTTGTACCTCTGACGTGCTAGAGGTTATACCCAGTGCCGGTGTGTTGATGAGTCATTAGAGTCCCCCACAGACACTTTTCCAAGTTCGGGCGAAACGTTGTAGAGGCCGTATGGTTTTATGGCAGGGTTCGGAAAATGCACGTGCGTTTTCGCACGTGTCATTTTTCGGGAAGATAATACTGGTCAGCTTTGGTTTAAGCCGGATCCGAGTATTATACTGTGTAGATATAATATCTTTGTCTCAGATCCATTTGTATTCGGTCGTAATACAAATGCGGGTATATTTATACTGATACGGGGTTATCCTGAAATTCGTTTCAGGATCACTTTTGGAAGTTGCCAGTTTTCAGTTTTCTATCGGCCGTATTTAACATTCGGTTATATACGGATTTATCTTTTCTTTGGATGAGTGTGGAAGGTTCTAGAAGTTTCTAGAAGAGGTGACTAGGGTGGTGATGTGGCTTAGTGCATTAATGGAGCATTTAATGTTTTGGTGACTAAGGGTGTTGATTCATTAGTTCTTAAATGAGTTCATACTAGGTGTTTTTATGACTCACCCTCTTCATTATTGTTATGATGACCCTCCCCTCTCCTACACTCACCTCCCCCCTCTACTTATATGGCCGGCCACCCCTTGGTGGAGACATATGGTTGTTGATTGAAAAAGATATAAGTTTTGGTGCATAGAAATTAGATGTGATCCATATCTCATTTCCATTCGATCCAAAAGGCAACTTCAATAACCGTTCGTCCATAGCCTTGGACGTAACGAGACAAAGTGTTCTACTCATTCTCTACATCATCTTGGTCGTCTCTTTTAGCAAACTTGACGACCGACTTGCCTCGGTTCAGAGGCGGGAGCCCGTTTAAAGATCCGTCGACGTGGTGCCATTTGGACGACGAGACTGGAGATCCAGAAGATCGGAGCAGCCGCAACAAAGCGTGGGATGATGGTTGAAGACCGAAGGACTCGGATCGTTCGGTATAACTCTTCTACCCACTTTGTAATTTGTTAGTTTAGCTTTAATGGCAGATCCGGGTTATAGTACGCGATAGCGCCAGTTGTAAAAAGTTTTTGTTCCGCATTTGGCGTCTGTTAGACTGCCGGGGAGCTACCGTGGACTTAAAGTGGTATCAGAGCCTCACCATTAAGCTATACTAACTTATGATAACGCGTTTAAAATATCGATCGAACCGAATTTCGAAAATCATAATTTTCAAGTGCTTAAGTTTCTGTCGATTTTTAAAAGGGTCTAAAAATAATTTTACATATCACAGAAAACTAAGCAGGGTTTTCTAAGAATACTGGTAAATTTTGAGCACGTGATCCCACGTGACCGCCGTGGATCCGCGGTCAAACCTAGGGTTTGACCGCGGAACCACTGCTGTACTGTGGGAACAGTGCGTCAAAATTCTTCAGTAGGCTTTGCTGTGGAATTTGTGGTTTTTGGTATAGTTCTTTTGGGCCCAGATTTTTGTTACTGTACAGCAGATGTACGTGGGGCCCACTTCGAGAAATTTTATCGATCGAAATTTTAAACTTCTTAGTATGCAGTATTTACATTATATCTCCGACCGGAAATGTCATTTGATCGGTAAACCGCGTCTGATTGCTATAGTTCTTTTAGACGGGTTTGCGAACGTGACATTCGCGTTGATGTTCTGTGTTGTGCTGTGATGTTGCTGATTTGTCGTGGTGGATAGCAGGGTGCAATGATAGTGCAGTTTGGATTTATTTGGACATTTAATATTGCGGGGCGAGCGTCCAACATGTGGACTTCCATTACTGCCTGTTGTATAATATTCTTTTAGGGCACGACCGGGTTGAGGTTGATGTACCCGTTGTACATATTTTTATTTCTGTACTAGGTTTTGTTAGTTATATGTATGCCCTAGAGGCCATTACTGTACATAGGATGTATATTGTAGTGGATGCTGGGACATATATAGGGAGGACTTTCTTGCTCGACATGATAGTATGCTATCTGGTTGAACTTTACCTTAACGTGTATACTGATTGTCTCTCTGTTACATGTTGGTAAAGCCCTTAGGATATGTACTTGACTACCTGGACTATGATGCGGATCATACTAGTGGGGACATGGTAGTCCATAAGTACATCCTTCAAAGTCGCTAGTCGTGGGTGTATCGAGACGGGGCATCGATATACCAGAGTAGACTAGCGTATACCTTCTCGACCCATACAGATGGGCGATGGATGATCCCATATCCATCGGTGTTTGACATCAGAGATGATATACGGGTGCTCAGTAGAGACTGGGTACACTGGACGGACTCGCTGAGAACTCCCAGATGGTATTATACCTCACGTCAGATGGCAGTTCTCTGGTGACACTGGTACAGAGTAGTCTGTTGACCCGAGATCGTCATAGAGTCTTGTGTGGTTCCCACTGTGCTTTGATTTCCATCTTACCACGTCCAAGAGGGCGTGCAAAACGGTGGTTTTTGGGTACAGTCCCGAGTCACATGGAGGCAATGAGCGATAGGAGGGGATTCGTCTCTCCCGGTATAGGGGGTTGATGTTGCGCTGTGTTCGATTGGCTATAACAGGAAATCCCTGGCCAGGGTTGCTGAGATTTACTGGTAAGTGTTACCAGTAGTTTCTCGAACAGTTATAGACCTCATATCGACACGACTTATCGAGCTATTGGAGTCTGACGTTTACCACCCCTAGGCGAGATATGCGACATATCAGACGATCAGACCGGACTGTACGGTAGTGTTACTGGTCGGATTCACTGGAGTGTGAGCGGGCTTGCTCGTCGATCTTCAGATCGCTCAATACCCGGGTGGCCGTTACGTTTAGCAGACCGCTTGCGGCTTGTGGGTGTTTGATATGATCATCGCCTGCTGCCGGCGTATTGACGAGTCTTTAGAGTCCTACACAGAGGTTTCCTGGCTCAAGCGAAACGAAATAGGAGCGCATATGAGATATGTGCGGGACCGAGAATAATGCGTGTATGTGATACCGTATTCCATTCTCGCGATGAATGTATCGAATGGTTGTATGCGATATAACCTAGTTATCGATTCAAGCGTTGATTCGATAAGCCGATACATTGTATACTAGTCGGTTGTGTGCGACATGACCGGATCATTGAATCAAGTGTTGATTTAATGATTTAATGTATAATTATATATTTGATATATTACTTTTCATTAACTAGTATTGGTTCACTTTAAATGGATTTTCTCACTCGGATGTGCGCATTACATATGCGATATGATTTTGTGCACTTGATTGTATCATGTTTCATGATACATATTTACTTGGTTAAGTGCAAAGACTTAAACCATGGTTAAAAGAATGGCTAGGGTTTCATTTCCTTTATTTATTCATTTATTTATTTATTTATTCATTTTGGAAAAGAAGAGAAAAGAATGGTTGCTAGTTTTGGAGTTTAGTTGAAGCTTCATGAAGCTTTGATCAAGTCAACCATTCTTATCTCATCCTTAACCCTAACCATTCCCACTAACCATGATTCATTCTCTACACTTGACTATAGTTAATGTTATGATAAGTATTTGTTTTTCTATTTTTTTTTAATTAACTTATCATATATTTCTTTCTTCTTCTTCTTCATGAGCAAGGAAGAAAAAGCTTTCTTCATCAATGGTGATTGATGATAAAGAGTGAGAAATCCAATTCTAAAGTTAACCCACTTCCTATTTTTTCATCCTCTACCTCTTGCCAAGTAGTAGAGTGTGTTTTCTTCACAAGTTTCTTGACTTGGTGAAGTCGGAGCTTGATTTAGCGATGCCTCGACGTAGATCATCTTCGGCATGGACATCGACGACCTAGCTTGCCCATTCTCCGACGAAGCCGACGCTAAAGCCCGGATTTGATTTGGACAGCGGAGAGGACTTCGTTGCGGAGCTATGGAGGTGGAGCACCGGATCTACAAAGGTTGAATTTCCGTATTCCCTTAGTTAAGTGTTAACTAGTTATCTTTTCGCCTAGAAATCTAGCCAACGATCCGTAGTCGGGTCTCTCGGCACCTAGAATTTTTGAAATTGGCATGGTTGATGCCTTGTGAGACCTCACTAGTGTGCCTAGGAACCCTACAGTGGTATCAGAGCCTAGCTAGAGCCTTAGGCGAAGTCTAGACGGACTTTGAAGTCCGATCGAAACACAAATCCGAACCCAAAATAGCTCTCTGGACTTTTTCCAAATTCTGGGATTTTTCCAAATTAAAAATGCGTAAAAAATTCAGCAGGGAATTATAAGAATTACGGTGTAATTTTTTTCCCATGAACAGTAAATCTCGCGGCAGAAGCGCGGCATAAGCTTGCCTTATGCGGCGGTTCCGCCGCGCCTTGATGACGTCATCCTCGTATGTTTGCACAGTAACTCTTATTAAATTATGCTGGATTTTCTGGGTATTTTTAAAATTTATTCAAGAGTTGAATTTTCTGCAGTTATTTTGGGGATTCGGTGTTTCGATCGGAGTATCAAATTTTGTCTGTGTGGCTTTCCGGATAATTTTTAGAATATGTTAAAAAGTTCGACCGGATATAAATACCCAATTTTTCCCCTGTCGGGAAATTTCCAAGTGTTGGATTTTTCCGTAGTTTAACGACGTTCTAAGTAGTGCAAGTAACGCGATGGACCCTCTAGAAGACAACAAACCTTAACTCGATTATGTGACCGTCTTGAACTGCCCTTTGAACCTTCGGGTTTGGGGCAGTACGGCGTGCCACATGTGAGGCGTTGGCTTGACCCTTCTACGGCTGGACCGTCGGTATTGAGGCACGAACTGAATGTTGTTAGACTTATTTTATGTGTTGATCTGTATCGGGAAAACTTGGGTGTTCGAATGTTCAATCGGAAAGTTTAACATTTTCTAATTATCTGGAATGGGATACAATAATTGGAATTCACAAAAGTTATGTGATAACTGAACGAATGTTATAAACGTAGCAATTTAGTCTCACTTGATCGGTTGCCACGGAATTTTGATGTGATCAAAAGTCCGTCGCAATCACGTAGCGTACGCGGATACTCGCCGGGTAAACTTAATAGACAGCCTCACTCCATAGCCCCGACCAAGTGACTGTAGGAGAACCCCGTCGCCGAAAGCATCCGTTCGGGTGCTCACGGTAGCGGTGTTCCGCCTTGGTGCACTTCGTCGACGGTATCGGGGGTGCGGCCGTCTACTTAAGTTTGCGACGAGCATTCGATCAAAATGTCGGGAATCCTGTTGAATTGCCCGACTTGTTATTGAAAAGTGTTTTCGATAATGAGACTAAAATGCGGGGTTTATAATTGTTAGGCATGCGATGTCTAAGGAATTCATTTGGTCAGGCATGCGATGTCTGAGGTGGTTGCGGATTCCAACTGTTGTAGTTTTACACTTTCTTTTCTGTGACCGTAAGTGTAATATGTGATATCGCCGGTTTCGTTGCTATATGTCAACGACAATTGGGATGCGCATATTTACTTACGTTGATGACATGTGATGTTATGTGTTGCTGGATATGTTATATTGGATCGTCGTGTTTGAATAGCCGGGGGTTTTTATGTGAGATGAGTGTTTTTCATTTTCATTCATGTAAAAACTTGTATGTAATATTCTTTTATTGGGGCACTTCCAGGTTGCGGAAGATGTCACCCTTTGTATATTATTTACTTTTCCGCACTAGGATAGACCCAAGGAGGAGGGCACAAGTAACCGGGTTCTGGAGTCCAGTGGGAGACCAACTCGAGGAGTCGGGTCCGGGTCTCCTAACTCCAGAATTGGTAGGGTTGCTTGCCGCTCTCGTAGGGGTCTAGGGGTGTGGGTTTGGCTATTCATCACGACCGTAGAATCCGTGTTTTATACTGGCTCGTATTGAAAACACGGACGTCCTAGTATATCCAATATTTCATATGTTTCTTCTGCTGCGATATCTGTGATATGATCATGTGATATTCTGTGATAGATACAGTATATAGTATATATGATATATTATATAGACGTTACTTATGTTTTACACCCGTGCTAGCCCTGCCCCGCTCTGCCGTTAGTTACCTAACCTAACGGTGCACGAGGGGACATCGAGGCGAATGCGGATGGCATAAGTGTACGTCGTATTTATCTGTGATGATTAGGTACTTAAATGATGGGACTTCATTAATGTGATTAATGAAATAAAAGAAACCTAAGATGTTGTAGAATCGAATTTCAAAAAACAAAACAGGTAGCTACAGTTCTTGCTTTGCACAGAGGTATATGTGATATATCCTGCACCTTATTCGATAAGGAAAGGACCGAGATCCCTTCACCGGGAGTGACTCCTTTAGCAATAACTGGCAGATGCTACACACTCGGTTTGTCTTTTGATTGCTTTTAAGGGTTTTTGCTTTGCACAGTGATATATGTGATATATCCCGCATCTCATTCGACGAGGAAAGGACCGACGATCCCTTCACCGGGAGTGACTCCTTTAGCAAAACTAGAAAAGCCTCAAAAGCACTCCATTTCAAAATCATTTGATTCTACAACGATATCAAGTTCATTACGCAATAGGTTTTCAGAAAAACCTGTCGTAGCCCTCCGTCATTTCAGATAAGTAGTAGTTAGTATTCGTGCTACGTTTGTTGGCCTGCGTCAAGACGTAGTGTGCGGTAGCTAACTGGTGCTTATCTGCATAAGCATATGATGTGATTGGATTAGGGTAGTCGTGCGACTTTGTTGGCCTGCGTCAAGGGTCGTGCGGGTGGGTTTAATTCAATCAGGAAATGACGGGTTGAACTTGACTAGCGGACTATGGTTTGTTGGCCTGCGTCAAGGTCATAGGACGCTAGGGGCAAAATATTATCGGGAATTTCAAGTGTTGAAATTTGCAATGAGATTGCATACCTTCTATGAGATAGTTGGATCCCGATACCCGCTGCGAGTAAGAGTTACTCCTGGGAGAGTTTTATACATTACAATTAGCCGATCAAGTAGGTGTCTAGAAAGGTGTCAACGGGGTTACGCCTCTGGGAAAACGAGGTTTACATTAATTAGGTTCGTGCGAAAGCACGGGGGACCTCCCTCAAAGTACCGACACTGGCCTGGCTGAAAGATTGGCGAACTTGTAGTGTGTAATTAATCCCGGCTAGTCTTTCCTTTTAGGGTTTTAAGGAAGATTTGATAAAAAGCAGTGGGAGCCATCCTGATTAGATAAAATAATAACCAATCTATTCTTGCAAGAGCGCACGCTGAGTGTTTTCTTCTCTCTCTCTCCAGGTAGCGACCATATCACGCCTTAATCAAGATAATAATACGGAATATTGACCGAACCCGCTTGTTATACTGAGCTGGGGAACGTTGGTCCCGCTCCAACTTATAATTGTTATAAGATAGAGCAGGAAATTGGGGATTACCAGAATTCCCGTGCCGCCCAAACGAAGAGAGTGCATGCTGATGCATCATCTTCGGGTGTGTTCATTATAGAGAACTGAGAACGGGTGATAAGTTTCATGAGGCAGAAAACGGGGCAAGTGTTGCAGCCAAGTCTGTTGGTCACTGTCACCCTGTATTACCAATACATTGATTCTGAACAAATGCTATTAGATACCGAACCTGATATACAAAATCATATCAGTCTCTTTATCAGTAAAGAAACGGTAAAATTTTGTATTGTTGGATAATGTTTTGAACATTTCCTATATCAAAAGTTGATCAGTTCAGGCACGTTATCTAAAAGCATTGACGTTCTAAATCAAACTACAGTTCTTTAGTATACAGAACACACACAAGAGGAAGAGTTCAGAAATGAACGAATCCTTCTTGAGGTATTGTAGACTAGGTCATATCAATGCGACCCGACTGGCTGAGTTACATTTAGATGCATATTTAAATCAGTTTGAATTTACATCTTGTGAAACTCGCCAGTCATTTCACAAAGATAAGATGACCATAGCTCCGTTTACTGGAAACAGAGAAAGAGTTGGTAAACTCTTGGGATGATACATGTTGATGTATGTAGGTCTCCTGTCTACACATGCCAAGAATGGTTCTTTGTACTTCATTACATTCTCTGATAATCTCTCAAGATTCAGACATATGTTCCCGTTGAAACACAAGTCTGAACCTTTTGAGATATTCACAGAATATAAGTTAGAAGTAGAGAACCACAATACGGGTATAAGTATTATGTCCTATGATGAGATCAGGGAGGAGAATACTTGTGCATGGAACTCCTGGACTATTCTAAAGGAGAATGAGATTCTCTCTCAGCATTACTCCTCTGTATACACCATAGCACGATGGTATATCGGGGCAGAGCAGATACACCCTATTTGATATGGTGTGCTCTATGATGAGTACTACTGAGTTACCTATTTCCTTTTGGGAGTTATGCACTTGAGAAGCTGCATACCTATTGAATAGGGTTCTAATCAAATCTGTTGCCTACCACTTCATATGATATGATAAGGGAAGAGCCCATCTCTCAAGTTAGTTAAGATTTGGGGTTGTCCGGCCTATGTCTAAAAGCAAAATCCGGACAAGCTCGAGGCAAGGTCTGTTATGTAAAACTGGAAATGTTCCAGCTATACAAACTACAGCAGATGATTTGGTACAACCAGAGGATTCAGTAGAAACCAACGAACCTCAGCCTCTCCGCCGATCTAGTAGGGTTCCTCACCCACCTGAGAGATACTTCGGTTTCTCTATGACAGTGGGAGCAAGGATTGCATCATGAGATGATGACCCAACTAGTTTCGAGCTGGCCATCAGGAGTGAGACTCTGTAAGAATGGCTGGATGTTTATCGATCTGAGATGGAATCCTTATACACCAACAAAGTATGGACTTTGGTTGCTATATCTGAAGGGTTAAATCCCCATCAGGAGCAAGTATATCTTGAGAAGATTACTTGGTGTACATGGAAGAGTTGAGACTTTCAAAGCTAGACTTGTTAAAGGTTTACATCATTGACCAGGTATGGATTATGATGAAACCTTTTTCAAGTGACTATGCTTAAGTCCATCCAGATCCGACTTGTCACGGCTACATACCATGACTGCGATATCTGGTGGTTGGGTGTCTTGACTGCTTTTCTAAATGATGATTTGGAAGAGAGCGTCTATAAGTACACAGCCAGAGGGCTTCGTAGACAGTGGGAGCAGCGGAAACGTGTGCAAGATGCTTTATAAGATAAAGCAGGCATCGCGGAGTTGGAACATCTGTTTTGATGAATTAGTCAATGAGTTTGACATCATCAAAATGGTAGATGAACCTTGTATAAACAAAAAGGTAGTAGGGAGTATGGTGATGATCCTCGTAGAGTACGTGGATGACATACTCTTGATAGGGAAGGAGTTTTCTATGCTACGCTCGATCAATCTCCGCTTATCACAATGATTCTCCACATAGGATCAAAGTGATACCTACTAAATCCTGGATTTTGGATCTATGAGATAGATCTAATTGGATGTTAGGATTCTTACTAGTTGTAGTGAGATGGTATCAATTGATCCAGGGGAGAATCACTGGAAGGGTTCCAGGGTGATAATGACGACTGAGTGTCAGTCGCAGGCATTGTCTTTACCCTCAGTAAAGGGACGGTATGTTGGAAGAGTTCCAAGCTAGATACCGTGACATACTAGACGATAAAGGCACAATACATCGCTACTTAAGATGCTACCAAAGAGACTGTTTGAGTGTATATTGGTTCATAAGATGAACTACGTTCCTACCATTGTGTGACAATGGAGTTGTGGCTTATGCCAAGGAACGCCCGTCCCATCAGTGATCCAGACATATTCTAAGGCAGTATCACTTGATCATGGAGATGATTGACCTCCAGGGTGATCGAGGTTTGGAGAGTAGACTCAGAGGACAACACAGCGGATCCACTCACAAAGGCCTGTTCCCAGAGAGAGACTTTTATGGGATAGTTGAGTATGAGATACTACAACCACTGCTATCAGATGGCCCTAGTGCAAGTGGGAGATTGTTAGTTATATGTATGCCCTAGAGGCCATTACTGTACATAGGATGTATATTGTAGTGGATGCTGGGACATATATAGGGAGGACTTTCTTGCTCGACATGATAGTATGCTATCTGGTTGAACTTTACCTTAACGTGTATACTGATTGTCTCTCTGTTACATGTTGGTAAAGCCCTTAGGATATGTACTTGACTACCTGGACTATGATGCGGATCATACTAGTGGGGACATGGTAGTCCATAAGTACATCCTTTAAAGTCCCTAGTCGTGGGTGTATCGAGACGGGGCATCGATATACCAGAGTAGACTAGCGTATACCTTCTCGACCCATACAGATGGGCGATGGATGATCCCATATCCATCGGTGTTTGACATCAGAGATGATATACGGGTGCTCAGTAGAGACTGGGTACACTGGACGGACTCGCCGAGAACTCCCAGATGGTATTATACCTCACGTCAGATGGCAGTTCTCTGGTGACACTGGTACAGAGTAGTCTGTTGACCCGAGATCGTCATAGAGTCTTGTGTGGTTCCCACTGTGCTTTGATTTCCATCTTACCACGTCCAAGATGGCGTGCAAAACGGTGGTTTTTGGGTACAGTCCCGAGTCACATGGAGGCAATGAGCGATAGGAGGGGATTCGTCTCTCCCGGTATAGGGGGTTGATGTTGCGCTGTGTTCGATTGGCTATAACAGGAAATCCCTGGCCAGGGTTGCTGAGATTTACTGGTAAGTGTTACCAGTAGTTTCTCGAACAGTTATAGACCTCATATAGACACGACTTATCGAGCTATTGGGGTCTGACGTTTACCACCCCTAGGCGAGATATGCGACATATCAGACGATCAGACCGGACTGTACGGTAGTGTTACTGGTCGGATTCACTGGAGTGTGAGCGGGCTTGCTCGTCGATCTTCAGATCGCTCAATACCCGGGTGGCCGTTACGTTTAGCAGACCGCTTGCGGCTTGTGGGTGTTTGATATGATCATCGCCTGCTGCCGGCGTATTGACGAGTCTTTAGAGTCCTACACAGAGGTTTCCTGGCTCAAGCGAAACGAAATAGGAGCGCATATGAGATATGTGCGGGACCGAGAATAATGCGTGTATGTGATACCGTATTCCATTCTCGCGATGAATGTATCGAATGGTTGTATGCGATATAACCTAGTTATCGATTCAAGCGTTGATTCGATAAGCCGATACATTGTATACTAGTCGGTTGTGTGCGACATGACCGGATCATTGAATCAAGTGTTGATTTAATGATTTAATGTATAATTATATATTTGATATATTACTTTTCATTAACTAGTATTGGTTCATTTTAAATGGATTTTCTCACTCGGATGTGCGCATTACATATGCGATATGATTTTGTGCACTTGATTGTATCATGTTTGATGATACATGTTTACTTGGTTAAGTGCAAAGAATTAAACCATGGTTAAAAGAATGGCTAGGGTTTCATTTCCTTTATTTATTCATTTATTTATTCATTTTGGAAAAGAAGAGAAAAGAATGGTTGCTAGTTTTGGAGTTTAGTGATCAAGTCAACCATTCTTATCTCATCCTTAACCCTAACCATTCCCACTAACCATGATTCATTCTCTACACTTGACTATAGTTAATGTTATGATAAGTATTTGTTTTTCTATTTTTTTTTAATTAACTTATCATATATTTCTTTCTTCTTCTTCTTCATGAGCAAGGAAGAAAAAGCTTTCTTCATCAATGGTGATTGATGATAAAGAGTGAGAAATCCAATTCTAAAGTTAACCCACTTCCTATTTCTTCATCCTCTACCTCTTGCCAAGTAGTAGAGTGTGTTTTCTTCACAAGTTTCTTGACTTGGTGAAGTCGGAGCTTGATTTAGCGATGCCTCGACGTAGATCATCTTCGGCATGGACATCGACGACCTAGCTTGCCCATTCTCCGACGAAGCCGACGCTAAAGCCCGGATTTGATTTGGACAGCGGAGAGGACTTCGTTGCGGAGCTATGGAGGTGGAGCACCGGATCTACAAAGGTTGTATTTCCGTATTCCCTTAGTTAAGTGTTAACTAGTTATCTTTTCGCCTAGAAATCTAGCCAACGATCCGTAGTCGGGTCTCTCGGCACCTAGAATTTTTGAAATTGGCATGGTTGATGCCTTGTGAGACCTCACTAGTGTGCCTAGGAACCCTACAGGTTTATCCCGCGACGGAGTGCACGGATAGCCGGGTTCTGGAGGGCAACGGGTCCGTATCTCATGGCTTTGAGAGGCAGAGGGACCTCACTCTAGAATTAGCAGACTATTCGCCGCACTCGTAGGGGGTACAGGTTGAACCAAGGAGGGGTGCTCAATTTACCGGATTCCGTGAAGTGTCGGGTATTCCATTCACTATGCTGTGGGGGACTACCTCGCTTCAGGTTTTAGCGGGTAACTTGCCGCACCCGTAGGGGTCTAGGTTTCATTGCACAGGCTATCCACACGACCAGGGGAACGTCGGGTTTCAGCAGCGGCTCTGTGAAACCCGAGGATTCCATATTATCTGTATTGTTCTGTGATGCTTATTACTTTTCTGTAATGTTGCATATTATCATGCCTGGAGCGATTATTGTATATTGGTATATATACTATTAGATGTTGTATATGTTTTACACCCGCGCTAGTCCAGCCCCCGCTCTGTCGTTAGTTAAGTAACCTAACGGGTGATGACGGGACCCAGTGACGAATGCGGATGGCATATACGTACATTTTATTTTCGTTCTTTTCTGGTGTGATTGATTGATGAGACTGCATTGATTCTTATCAATGCAAGGATAAAACAAACCTATATTTGATGTTGTTGGAACAAATTTAAAAAGGTGTTATTACAAAGATGTTTCCTTTTGTTTTGCATAGTGATATTCAGTTAGAATATCTCGCACCTCATTCGACGAGGCAAGGGCCGAGATCCCTTCACCGGGAGTGACCCCTTGGGCAGAAGTTTACGTCAGGGTAATAACTTCACTATAGTCGATTACAAGTTGCTTTGCATAACGGTATTCAGTTGGAATATCCTGCACCTCATTCCACGAGGAAAGAGCCGAGATCCCTTCACCGGGAGTGACCTCTTTAGCAAATGTTTTTCGTCACTATATTTTTATAAAAAGCTATCAGGTTCTTTCAACGAGATCAAGTTCACTACGTTAAAGGTTTTTCACCAAAAACCAGTCGTAGCCCTCCGTCATTTCTTTTGGGTATTCAGTAGTATTCAAGCTATGCATTTGACCAATGCCAGGGCATAGTGTTTGGTAGCTGCTAGGGTATTCATCTGTTGCATAGATAGATGAGTTGGTTTGGGATAGTCGTTCTGTCATACTTGGCCAACGTCAAGGGCATGTACGGGTGGGTTCAAATTGACCTGGATAGTGACGGGCAGAACTTGGCATGTGACTTATGATATTTTGACCAACGCCAAGGTCATAAGAGCATGGGGCAAAAATCATATCAGGAGTTTCAAACATACATCAAACTTGCCAGGCATGCGCATACCTTCTGGAGTGTGATAACTTGAGTGGCTTCTATCAAGTTATCATACGATGATAGTTGGATCCCGATTCTTACTGATGAGTGGGTTTACTCTTCGGGTGATCCCAACTAATTCTTCTTTCAGGTTTGGAGGAGAATTTGAGATTTCAGTGGGAGGTTTCCTGATTAGATAAAGTGATAATCATTCTGATCTAGGTTAGAATGCACGCATAGTGTTTCTTTTCTCTCTCTCTCTTTGGCAGCGACCTTTGACCGACCCTAGACTATGACTCAGTGACCAAGTTGACCGAACCTTCTTAAAATACTGGCTTTCGGATTGTCTAAAGTTGCATAAGTCATTGCTGCTCCTTCTTTTACCCTTTGTATTTCTCAGAACACCCGGTATTACTACGGACATCCACTTCCATTGGATAGATCCATCGTATGGTTATATACGAACTCGAAGGGATTTCTTCGAGGATGGATGCAGGTTCAGGAGAAATAGAATAAGTTATTATTCAGTTGTCTTTTATTATCACCTTCTCTCAGGTTGCGAGGGCTCCTTAGTTTAGGAGAGTACACCTATTACGCTTATTGGATAGTCTTATTCCAAACCATAGGCTGGTGCCGAAAGGTAGGGAATGAAGAAAACCAATTAGCCTAAGTAGGGTGTGCAGAAGGTAATATGTAAAAAAAAGATAAAGGGATTAGAAAGAGGGCAAAGTAAATTGCGACTGTTATAATTCACGACCAAACCTCGTACTTCATCGCCACTCCTATTTCACCTTTGCTTTTTCCCCAGTTTGGGAGAAATAGAATAAGGTATTATTCAGTTGTCTTTTATCATCACCTTCTCTCATGTTGCGAGTACTCCTAGGATTAGGAGAGTACACCTATTATGCTTACTGGATAGTCTTCTTCCAAACCATAGGCTGGTGCCGAACGGTAGGGAAGGAAGAAAACCATTTAGCCTAACGATGGTGTACAGAAGGAAATGACTAAAGACAAATAAAGGGATTTGGTGAGATGGCAAATGAAATATACGGTTAAAGTCATGAATTGGATTATGGAAGAGACACTAATAGAATACCAGGATACCCCTATGAAACATTTTCATGTTTCAGTTACACTGTGTATTGTTAAAGGAAAACTGATTTCCCGATTAGATACTTACTCCAAGGTATGTATTTACCAGGTTACATTCTCATATCTGTATGGATTTTTACAGATGATGAGTGGGAGTAAGTTATTGGGAATTAGGAGATCATCCTCATTATATCGGAATTCGTTGTAATTGGTGATATTTGAGGAAGTCGTCTGGGTACAGTTTTCAACCTACGACACACAGGTTGTGAGTTATTCAACTCAGCGGACTTATACAGAGTATTGTATGTTGTCCAGTGTTCGTCAGGACAAAGGGGTTGGTCCGAGTACTATGTTCTGTTTACTTATGACTTCTCTAGTTTTTGGACAAGTGTTTCGTAGAAATACAATGTCTAAGTTTTGAGAAGTTGTGGGTATAAGAATAAAGTAGAGAACCAGGTATCACAAGTATCGGGATTCTTCAAAGAGATCGAAGATGTAGATACTTATGATTGGTATTCAGATGATAGTAATGGTTTTGAGAAACTTATTTCTCTTTCAGGTTACTCATAATTGGATGCATTCCTAAGTTGAGTAATACTGATTAGCCTCTCTCCATTAAGTCGATATGCACTGGAGACAGTTGCATGATTAGAATCTGGTTCCAATTAAATAAGTGCCAAAGTTTCTATATTGGATATAGAATGCTTCAGATCTTAACGATGTTAAGGTAAGGGAAGTTGTCCAGCTTATGCTTAAAACTAGACACTGGATAACTCAAGACACGTTTCTGTAATGGCAGTTTGTGGGTTGACCCTGGCTTTGACGAGGGTTGACATTTCTACCATCTGGAAGATCAATAGTGATATTGTTCTAGACTCGTCACAGTTTTAGTAAAATGGATTTTTTCAGAAAACAGTAGTGGGAGTATGGTAGAACTGGAAGTGATTCCAGAACCGCAAACGATTACGGAAAATTTAATAGGACCTATATATTCAATCAGGTTTGACATTCCAATAGCCACTCCGCAGATATGGTGGGTAACCTCAGACACCCGAAAGGTACTCCGGTAGCCTCAAGGACGGTGACAGGGAGGTTCTTGTTTACCCAGACTTGACACTACTGTTGTTCCAGGCTATGATACCCGGCAGGAGGATAAGTATAGCATCGTTCTAAACTAGTTTTAGAAATGCACGTATATATTATTCTGCCAGAGGGTTGTCGTAGTCAGTGTGAGCAGTGGAAGCATAGTGGGCAAGAAGCTTATGTCTATTTATAGGCTTGAGCAGATATAGCAGAGATAAGATCATCTAATTTTTGATGTGACAGTCATAGGTTTGACTTCATCAGAATAGGGGATGGATCTGCTAAGAAGGTAGTAGGGTGTGATGTCCTGATATTTGGATGACATTCACAGAGTAGGAAGTAAAATTCCTATACTACGATCGGTTCTACTGTGGTCGTCACACAGTTGTTTCTTTACAAAAGATATGGATATAATATCAGACATTCTGGTTACTAGATTTATGGTTTTAGATCTAGATTTGGGTAGTTTCCCAATGTGGGTACTTTGACAGTATTGTAATAGTATTTTAGAACAAATGACTCCTGGCATGGTGGTGTACCTGCAGGTGATGGAGTCACCCTCTCTAAAGGTGTCTTGCAGACTAAAGGGGAGAGGGATGTGCATGATTGGCAGATCACTTGCTTAGGCAATTGAGTCAATCGTGAGTTGTCAAGTACCACACCAGATGTTGTTTTTGCACTAGATGCGATAAGTTTATATTAATCCAATCCTGGAGAAACATAAGGAAGCAGTTTTAGAACATAAGTGTATGTTCTACGGTTTTGATGACGGCAGCCTCCTTCGGGAGACGGTTATCATTGCAGGCTTCAAAGGTGACATGGATGACAGAGTGATTGTTAGAGTTATAGTTTTCCCTCTGACGAGGGACAGTATTATGGACAGGTGGTCCAAGAGGATACTGTGGGAGGTATGGTGCTGGATACTGATTAGGTTCAGTGATCGATACATTCTAAGAAGTTTGGATTTGGAGTTCATTTATGAACTAGGTCCCATCAGATATTCAGACACATTCTAAGACAGGTATTACTCGATTTGGGAGATGGCTTTCTCTGCGAACTTAAGATTAAGAGAGACATAGAATGAAACATCAGGACGGATCCACTCACTGAGGCTATTTCTCGAACACAAGAGTTTTACAAATTAGCTTTATGAAACTGATTAGTAGAGGAGTTGGATGTTCGGTATCACACGGGCTGTGAGTATGCGACATCGCAATAATTAGCCTTAAGTGCAAGTGGGAGATTGTTGGAGATAGTGCCCTCAAAGTCAATTATTGGATCGCAGGTACGTGATTGCAATGATTGAGGCATGACCTATACCGATATGACAGTTATGCTCGAGATGATAGTATGCTATCTGGTTTGTCTTTATCATCGTATACATGCTTTAGTTCGCTATTGCATATTGATAGAGCCCATAGGATTCTTGCTTGACTACCAGCAGTATGATGGCGATCATATACGTGGGAGCTGGGGTCTGTAAGCACATCCTTAAACGTGTCCCTAGTCATGGAAGTTTTGAGACAGGGCATCGATACTCCAGAGTAGACTAGTGTATACAGTCGAGACCCCGACGAGGGGCGATGGCCGGTCTCACAAGCCATTGGTGTCAGTTGGATCACCTAAGATGTATACAGGCGCTCATTGGGTTATGAGTACACCGGACAGGACTCGCCGGGAACATGCTAGTTGGTAATATACATATCGTCAGATAGCAGTTCCCTGGTGACATGTGTACATGTTAGTTGGTCGACCTGAGATCGTCATTTGTCTCGTGTGAGTTCCCACTGTGCTTTGATTCCTACCCTACCACGCTCAAAGGAGTTGGAACATCTGCAGTGGTAAAGTGTGCAAGTTGCTTAAGTCCATTTATGGACTAAAGCGGGCATCGCGGAGTTGGAACATCTGCTTTGATGATACTGTCAAAGAATTCGATTTTATCAAAAATCCAGATGAACCATGCATTTACAGTAAGATTGTAGGGAGAACTGTGGTATTCCTCGTCTTGTACGTGGAAGACATTCTCTTAATAGAAAATGACATTCCTATGCTACAGTCAGTCAAAGGATTCTTGTCACAGAGGTTCTCCATGAAGGTGTAAGACTACGGTAGCGCTCCGGCCGTCTTTTCGAGGCCAAAATGCGGAAACAAAACTTTTTCAAAACTAGAAACCGGCGCTATCGTATGCTTAAAACCCGGATCGAACCATTAACCTACAACTAGCTATCTAGAGAAGGGATAAAAAGGCTATACTGATCAATCCGTGTCCTTCGGTCTTTGGCCACCATCCCTATAGGGTTCCTAGGCACACTATAGAGGTCTCACAAGGCATCAACCATGCCAATATAAAATTTTATGGGTGCCGAGAAACCCTAATACGGATCGTCGGCTAGAATTCTAGGCGAAATACGAATCTAGTTAACACTTTAACTAAAGGAGAGAGGCTACAACCTTTGTAGATCCGGTTCTCCACTTCCTTAGCTCCACGTGGGTGTCCTGTCGCTATCCATCATGAATCCCGAACTCATTCTTCGGCTTCATCGGAGAAACGGGCGAGCTAGGTCGTCGGCTTCGTGTCAAAGACGATCTACGTCGAGGCATCACAAGTTCAAGCTCCGACTTCACAAAGTTGTGAAACTTGTGAAGAAAACACCCAAAACAACTTGGCAAGAGGTAGAGGGTGAAGAAATAGGAGGTGGGTTCACTTTAGAATTGGATTTCTCTCACTAGAACTCAAGTTGCCATTGATGGCATCAAGGTTTCTATCTTGAAGAAGAAGGAGAAGATGAAGCTAGTTTTATGATAAGTTCTTTAAAATGAAAAGAAAATTCATACTTATCATAATCTAACAAGGGTTAAGTGTAGAGAATAAACCATGGTAAGTGGATGGGTTAGGGTTAAGCATGAAGACAAAATGGTCTCTTTGGTCAAAGCTTCATGAAGCTTCAACAAGCTTCATGACAAAAACAAACCATTTTATTTTCATTTATCCAATAAAATAAATAAAGAAATGAATAAATAAATGATAAGGCAAAACCCTAATTATCATTTAACCATGGTTTAATTCTTCACACTTAACCAAATGATCAAGTATCATCAAACATGATACATATATGTGCACAAAAGTATATCACATATACAACTTGCACATCAAGTGAGAAAATCCGTATAAAGTGAACCAATACTAGTTAATGCAAAGTAATATATCAAATATATAATTATACATTAAATCATTAAATCAACATTTGATTCAATGATCCGGTCATGTCGCACATAACCGACTAGTATTCAATGTATCGATTTATCGAATCAATGATTCGATAACTAGGTCATATCGAATATAACCAATCGAAACATTTATCGCGAGAATGAAATGCGGTATCACATACACGCATTATTCTCGCTCCCGCACATATCTCATATGCGCTCCTATTTCGTTTCGCTTGAGCCAGGAAACCTCTGTGTAGGACTCTAAAGACTCGTCAATACGCCGGTAGCAGATGATGATCATATCAAGCACCCACAAGCCGCAAGCGGTCTGCTAAACGTAACGGCCATCCGGGTATTGAGCGATCAGAAGATCGACGAGCTAGCCCGCTCACACTTCTGTGAATCCAACCAGTAACACTTACCGTACAGTCCGGTCTGTTCGTCTGATATGTCGCATATCAAGTCTAGGGGTGGTATACGTCAGACCCCAATAAACGATAAGTCGTGCCGATGTGAGGCTCATAACGGGTCGAGAAACTACTGGTAACACTTACCAGCAAATCTCTGATCAGCCCTGGCCAGGGACTTCCCTGTTACGGCCAATCGAGCACAGCGCAACATCAACCCCCAATACCGGGAGAGACGAAACCCCTCCTATCGCTCATTGCCTCCATGTGACTCGGGACTGTACCCAAAGACCACCGTTTTGCACGCCCTCATGGACGTGGTAAGGTGGAGATCAAAGCACAGTGGGAATCACACAAGACTCTATGACGATCTCGGGTCTACAGACTAACCTGTATAAGTGTCACCTGAGAACTGCCATCTGACGTGAGGTATAATACCATCTGGGAGTTCTCGGCGAGTCCGTCCAGTGTACCCAGTCTCCACTGAGCACCCGTATACCATCTTTGATGTCAAACACCAATGGATATGGGATCATCCATCGCCCATCTCATGGGTCGAGAAGCATATACGCTAGTCTACTCTGGTATATCGATGCCCTGTCTCGATACACCCACGACTAGGGACCTTGAAGGATGTACTTATGGACTACCATGTCCCCACTAGTATGATCTGCATCATAGTCCAGGTAGTCAAGTACACATCCTAAGGGCTTTATCAACATGTAACTATAAGACAGTTTAAAGAGACAAGTGTACATGTTAAGATAAAGAGTAACCAGATAGCATACTATCATATCGAGCAAGAAAGTCATCTCTATATATGTCCAAGCATCCAATATAATATACATCATCTGTACAATACTGGCCTCTAGGGCATACATACAACTAACAATCTCCCATTTGCACTAGGGCCAGCTGCTGTAGTATCGCATACCGAGCATCCCGAAGAGTCTCTCAAACTGTATCTGGGGAATGGCCTTCGTGAGTGGATCCGCCGTGTTGTTCTTCATGTCAACCCTCCTGACCTCGATCTCCCGGCGATCAACTATCTCCCGGATCAGGTGATACCGCTTCAGAATATGCCTGGATCGCTGATGGGACCTGGGTTCCTTGGCCAAAGCCACCGCTCCATTGTTATCGCAATACAAAGGTATTGGATGCTCAATGGATGGAACCACTCCAAGTTCAGTAATGAACTTCTTGATCCAGACAGCCTCTTTGGCAGCATCGTTGGCAGCGATGTATTCAGCCTCCATCGTCGAGTCTGCCACGGTTTCCTTCTTGGAACTCTTCCAGCTAACCGTCCCTCCGTAAAGGGTAAAGACAAAGCCCGACTGCGACTTAGAGTCGTCCTTATCACTCTGGAAGCTCGAATCGGTAAAGGACTCCACTTGGAGTTCTCCGTTACCATACACCAAGAGCATCTCTTTAGTTCTTCGCAAGTACTTGAGAATGCTCTTCACAGCTGTCCAGTGATTCTCTCCAGGATCAGCTTGATACCTGCTCACTACACTTAGTGAGTATGCAACATCGGGTCTGGTACATAACATCGCATACATGATAGAGCCTACTGCCGAAGCATAGGGTATCCCTTGCATGCGAGCTCTCTCCAAATCAGTCTTGGGAGACATCTCTTTGGAGAGAGTGACTCCAGAGATCGTGGGTAAGTTCCCACGCTTGGATTCTTCTATACTAAACCTCTTTAGTATGGTGTCAATGTACCTGGATTGGGACAATCCCAATATCCTTTTGGATCTATCTCTATAGATCCTAATTCCCAATATGCAGGAGGCATCACCAAGATCTTTCATCGAGAATCTTTGTGATAAGAAGAGCTTGACCGATTGCAGCATAGGAATATCATTTCCTATCAAGAGTATGTCGTCCACGTAGAATACGAGGAAGATAACCTTACTCTCTACCACCTTCTTGTAGATACAAGGTTCATCTGGATTTTTGACGAAATCAAACTCTTTGATAACGACGTCAAAGCAGATGTTCCAACTCCGCGATGCTTGCTTTAATCCATAAATGGATTTAAGCAGCTTGCACACCTTCCCGCTGCTCCCACTGTCTACGAAGCCCTCTGGCTGAGTCATGTACACGCACTCTTCTAAATCACCATTTAGAAAGGCGGTCTTAACATCCATTTGCCAGATTTCGTAGTCATGATATGCAGCGATGGCAAGCATGATCCGGATGGATTTAAGCATAGCCACTGGAGAAAAGGTCTCGTCATAGTCCACACCTGGTCTTTGACGAAAACCCTTTGCTACAAGTCTAGCTTTGAAAGTCTCCACTTTCCCATCTACACCAAGTTTCTTCTTGAAGATCCACTTGCTCCCAATGGGTTTTACCCCTTCAGGAGCAACTTCCAAAGTCCATACTTTGTTGGTGTACATGGATTCCATCTCAGACCGCATAGCATCCAGCCATTTCACTGAGTCCCTACTCGTGATGGCCTGCTCGAAGCTAGTTGGGTCATCATCCTCCATGATGCAATCCTCGCTTCCACCGTCAATGAGAAAACCGTAGTATCTCTCAGGTGGACGAGATACCCTACTAGATCGGCGGAGAGGCTGGGGTTCGTCGAGTTCTACTGAATCCTCTGGTTCTACCAAGTCTTCTGTTGCAGTTTGTGTTGCTGGAACCTCTTCCAGTTCTACCTCAATGCCACTAATCTGTTTCATAAGAAAACCTTTTTCTAAGAAAGTGGCATGTCGAGAAACAAACACCTTTTGTTCCTCGGGGTGGTAGAAGATTTACCCTTGTGAATTTTTGGGATATCCTACAAACTTACATAAGACAGATCTTGCCTCGAGTTTGTCCAGATTTTGTCTTTTGACATAGGCTGGACAACCCCATATCTTAACATACTTAAGAGATGGTCTCTTCCCTTTCCATATCTCATATGGAGTGGTAGGCACTGATTTGGTAGGAACCATATTCAATAGGTGTATGGCTGTCTCAAGCGCATACCCCCAGAAGGAAATAGGTAACTCAGCTGTACTCATCGTTGAACGCACCATATCTAATAGGGTGCGATTCCTTCGTTCCGATACACCGTTGTGCTGTGGTGTATAAGGTGGAGTAAGCTGAGAGAGAATCCCATTCTCTTTTAGATAATCTTGGAACTCATTGCTCAAGTATTCTCCTCCTCGATCAGATCGAAGGATCTTAATACTTTTGCCCGTTTGGTTCTCTACTTCGTGCTTATATTCTCTGAATTTCTCAAAAGCTTCAGACTTGTGTTTCAATAGGAGCACATGCCCGTATCTAGAGAGATCGTCAGTGAATGTAATGAAGTAGGAAGAACCGTTCCTGGCAAGGGTAGACATGGGACCGCATACATCACTATGTACCAGTCCTAAGAGTTCAGTAACTCTTTCTCCGTGTCCACTAAACGGAGCTTTGGTCATTTTTCCTTTGAGACATGAATGGCAAGTATCATAAGATGATAATTCGAACGGATTCAAATAACCATCCTTATGTAACTTAGCCAGTCGTGTCGCATTGATATGACCAAGTCTACAATGCCACAAGAAGGATTCGTTCATTTCTGAACTTTTCCTCTTGTGTGTGTTTTGTATATTGAGGACTGTATTTTGATTTAGAATGAATATGCCATTATGTAGCGAGCCTGATGCAATCAACTTTTGATCTAGGAATATGTTCATAACATTATCCTTTACTACAAAATTATATCCTTCTTTACTCAATAAAGAAACTGATATAATGTTGCACATCATGTTTGGTATATAATAGCACTCATTCAGAATTATTGTATCACCACTTGGTAATACTAGGTGATATTCGCCAACTGCTTTGGCTGCAACATTTGCACCGTTCCCTACTTGAACGGAATGATCACCTTTTCCCAGTTCTCTACCTTTTCGTAGCCCATGTAACATCTTACATATGTGGGATCTTGATCCGGTATCTAATACCCAGGACGTAGGGTGAACTGAGAAACAGTTCTCAATGACAAACACACCCGAAGATGATGCATCAACATGCATTTTCTCCGTTTGGGCGGTGTGAGAATCCAGATATTCTCCTGTTTCCTGTTCATTCTTATAACACTTATAAGATAGAACGGGTCCAACGTTCCCCTGCACAGTATAACATGCGGGTTCGGTCAATACATCCATATTATTATCTTGATTAAGGCATGAAATGGTCGCTACCTGGAGAGAGAGAGAAGAAAACACTTTAGCGTATGCTCGTGCAAGATCAGATTGGTTATTATCTTATCTAATCAGGATGGCTCCCACTGGTTTTTATCAAATCTTCCTTCAAACCCTAAAAGGAAAGACTAGCCGGGATTAATTACACACTACAAGTTCGCCAATCTTTCAGCCAGGCCAGTGTCGGTACTTTGAGGGAGGTCCCCCGTGCTTTTGCACGAACCTAATTAATGTAAACCTCGTTTTCCCAGAGGCGAACCTCGTTAACACCTTTCTAGACACCTACTTGATCGGCTAATTGTAATGTGTAAAACTCTCCCAGGAGTAACTCTTACTCGCAGTGGGTATCGGGATCCAACTATCTCATAGAAGGTATGCAATCTCATTGCAAATTTCAACACTTGAAATTCCCGATAATATTTTACCCCTAGTGTTCTATGACCTTGACGAATGCCAAACAACCCATAGTCCACTAGTCAAGTTCAACCCGTACATTTCTTGATTGAATTAAACCCACCCGCACGACCCTTGACGAATGCCAAACAACGCCGTACGAATACCCTAATACAATCTGCATCATATGCATAAGCAGATAAATACTAGTTAGCTACCGTACACTACGCCTTGACGAATGCCAAACTACCGTAGCACGAATACTAAGTAGTACTTATCTGAAATGACGGAGGGCTACGCAAGTTTTCATAAAACCATGAACGTAATGAACTTGATATCGTTGTAGAATCAAATGAAGTTTTGAAATGGAGTGATTTTGAGGCTTTTCCAGTTTTGCTAAAGGGGTCACTCCCGGTGAAGGGATCGTCGGCCCTTTCCTCGTCGAATGAGGTGCGGGATATATCATATATATCACTGTGCAAAGCAAAAACTCTTAAAAGCAATCAAAGCCAAACCGAGTGTGTAGCATCTGCCAGTTACTGCTAAAGGAGTCACTCCCGGTGAAGGGATCTCGGTCCTTTCCTCATCGAATAAGGTGCAGGGTATATTATATATACCGCTATGCGAAGCAAGAACTGTAGCTACCTGTTTTATTTTAAAATCTGATTCTACAACATCATTTGGTTTCTTTTATTTCATTAATCACATTAATGAAGTCCCATCATTTAAATACCTAAACATCACAGATAAATACGACGTACACTTATGCCATCCGCATTCGCCTGGATGTCCCCTCGTGCACTGTTAGGTTAGGTAACTAACGACAGAGCAGGGCAGGGCTAGCGCGGGTGTAAAACATAAGTAACGTCTATATAATATATCATATATACTATATATAGTATCTATCACAGAACATCACATGATCACATCACAGATAACGCAGCAGAAGAAACATATGAAACATTGGATATACTAGGACGTCCGTGTTTTCAATACGAGCCAGTATAAAACACGGATTCCACGGTCGTGATGAATAGCCAATCCCACACCCCTAGACCCCTACGAGAGCGGCAAGCAACCCTGCCAATTCTAGGGTTAGGAGACCCGGACTCGACTCCTCGAGTTGGTCTCCCACTGGACCCCAGAACCCGGTTACTTGTGCTCCCCTCCTTGGGTCTATCCTAATGCGGAAAAGTAAATAATATACAAAGGTGACATCTTCCGCTACCTGGAAGTGCCCCAAATAAAAGAATATTACATACAAGTTTTTACATGAATGAAAATGAAAAACACTCATCTCACATAAAAACCCCCGGCTATTCAAACACGACAATCCAATACAACATATCCAGCAACACATAACATCACATGTCATCAACGCAAGTAAATATGTCCATCCCAATTGTCGTTGACATATAGCAACGAAACCGGCGATATCACATATCACACTTACGATCACAGAAAAGAAAGTGTAAAACTACAACAGTTGGAATCCGCAACCTCTTTAGACATCACATGCCTAATCAAATGAAATACTTAGACATCACATGCCTAACAGTTATAAACCCTGCATTTTAGTCCCATTATCGAAAACTCTTTTCAATATCACGTGAGACTAAACCGCTAGATTTATAACATTCATTCAGTTATCTCATAACTGTTTGTGAATTCCAATTATTGTATCCCATTCCGAATAAATAGAATATATTAAACTTTCCGATCGAACATTCGAACACCCAAGTTTTCCCGAAACCGTTCAACACATGAAATAGGTTCAATGACATTCGCTTCATGCCTCAGTACCAACGGTCCAGCCGTAGAAGGGTCAAGCCAACGCCTCACATGTGGCACGCCGTACTGCCCCAAACCCGAAGGTTCAAAGGGCAGTTCAAGACGGTCACATAATCGAGTTAAGGTTTGTTGTCTTCTAGAGGGACCATCGCGTTACTTGCACTACTCAGAACGTCTTTAAACCATAGAAAAATCCAACACTTGGAAATATTCCGGCAGGGGAAAAGTTGGGTATTTTCATCCGGTCGAACTTTTTAACATATTCTTAAAATATCCGGAAAAACACATAGACGAAATTTGATAATCCGATCGAACTATCGAAGTTCCAAAACAACCCCAGAAAATGCAACTCTTGAATAAATTTTAAAAATTCCCAGGAAAACCAGCACTGGAAAATAAGAATTACTGTGCAGAATTCATTGTTTAAAGAGGCCGTACGGCCGCGGAACCGCCGCATGAGCCATGCTCATGCCGCGGAACCGCGGCGACTTGGTGGATTTGGGCTGTCGAATTTCACAGTAACTCTTAGAATCACCTGCTGATTTTTTTGCATATTTTTAATTTGGAAAAATCCCAGATTTTAGAAAATGTACAGAGAGCATTTTGTGAGTTAGGGTTTCGGTTCGTTCGGACTTCAAACTCCGTCTAGACTTCGCCTAAGGCTCTAGCTAGGCTCTGATACCACTGTAGGGTTCCTAGGCACACTATAGAGGTCTCACAAGGCATCAACCATGCCAATATAAAATTTTATGGGTGCCGAGAAACCCTAATATGGATCGTCGGCTAGAATTCTAGGCGAAATACGAATCTAGTTAACACTTTAACTAAAGGAGAGAGGCTACAACCTTTGTAGATCCGGTTCTCCACTTCCTTAGCTCCACGTGGGTGTCCTGTCGCTGTCCATCATGAATCCCGAACTCATTCGTCGGTTTCATCGGAGAAACGGGCGAGCTAGGTCGTCGGCTTCGTGTCAAAGACGATCTACGTCGAGGCATCACAAGTTCAAGCCCCGACTTCACAAAGTTGTGAAACTTGTGAAGAAAACACCCAAAACAACTTGGCAAGAGGTAGAGGGTGAAGAAATAGGAGGTGGGTTCACTTTAGAATTGGATTTCTCTCACTAGAACTCAAGTTGCCATTGATGGCATCAAGGTTTCTATCTTGAAGAAGAAGGAGAAGATGAAGCTAGTTTTATGATAAGTTCTTTAAAATGAAAAGAAAATTCATACTTATCATAATCTAACAAGGGTTAAGTGTAGAGAATAAACCATGGTAAGTGGATGGGTTAGGGTTAAGCATGAAGACAAAATGGTCTCTTTGGTCAAAGCTTCATGAAGCTTCAACAAGCTTCATGACAAAAACAAACCATTTTATTTTCATTTATCCAATAAAATAAATAAAGAAATGAATAAATAAATGATAAGGCAAAACCCTAATTATCATTTAACCATGGTTTAATTCTTCACACTTAACCAAATGATCAAGTATCATCAAACATGATACATATATGTGCACAAAAGTATATCACATATACAACTTGCACATCAAGTGAGAAAATCCGTATAAAGTGAACCAATACTAGTTAATGCAAAGTAATATATCAAATATATAATTATACATTAAATCATTAAATCAACATTTGATTCAATGATCCGGTCATGTCGCACATAACCGACTAGTATTCAATGTATCGATTTATCGAATCAATGATTCGATAACTAGGTCATATCGAATATAACCAATCGAAACATTTATCGCGAGAATGAAATGCGGTATCACATACACGCATTATTCTCGCTCCCGCACATATCTCATATGCGCTCCTATTTCGTTTCGCTTGAGCCAGGAAACCTCTGTGTAGGACTCTAAAGACTCGTCAATACGCCGGTAGCAGATGATGATCATATCAAGCACCCACAAGCCGCAAGCGGTCTGCTAAACGTAACGGCCATCCGGGTATTGAGCGATCAGAAGATCGACGAGCTAGCCCGCTCACACTCCTGTGAATCCAACCAGTAACACTTACCGTACAGTCCGGTCTGTTCGTCTGATATGTCGCATATCAAGTCTAGGGGTGGTATACGTCAGACCCCAATAACCGATAAGTCGTGCCGATGTGAGGCTCATAACGGGTCGAGAAACTACTGGTAACACTTACCAGCTAATCTCTGATCAGCCCTGGCCAGGGACTTCCCTGTTACGGCCAATCGAGCACAACGCAACATCAACCCCCAATACAGGGAGAGACGAAACCCCTCCTATCGCTCATTGCCTCCATGTGACTCGGGACTGTACCCAAAGACCACCGTTTTGCACGCCCTCATGGACGTGGTAAGGTGGAGATCAAAGCACAGTGGGAATCACACAAGACTCTATGACGATCTCGGGTCTACAGACTAACCTGTACAAGTGTCACCTGAGAACTGCCATCTGACGTGAGGTATAATACCATCTGGGAGTTCTCGGCGAGTCCGTCCAGTGTACCCAGTCTCCACTGAGCACCCGTATACCATCTCTGATGTCAAACACCAATGGATATGGGATCATCCATCGCCCATCTCATGGGTCGAGAAGCATATACGCTAGTCTACTCTGGTATATCGATGCCCTGTCTCGATACACCCACGACTAGGGACCTTGAAGGATGTACTTATGGACTACCATGTCCCCACTAGTATGATCTGCATCATAGTCTAGGTAGTCATGTACACATCCTAAGGGCTTTATCAACATGTAACTATAAGACAGCTTAAAGAGACAAGTGTACATGTTAAGATAAAGAGTAACCAGATAGCATACTATCATATCGAGCAAGAAAGTCATCTCTATATATGTCCAAGCATCCAATATAATAGACATCATCTGTACAATACTGGCCTCTAGGGCATACATACATCTAACAATCCCAAGCTCCTCGCGGAAACTCCGGTCTCGATCTCCTCGTCGGAAAGGGCACCACATCTACGAGTCTTTTTACGGGCTCCCGCTTCATCCGAAGCAACTCGGGCATGAAGTGTGCTAGCCGACGTGTCCATGGTGTTGTAGAGAATGTTTGTGATCACTTTGTCTTTTGCATCCATTGCTTGGATGGAGGTTGAAGGTGTTGCCATTAATGGAGATTATGAGCTAGAGGAGAAAGAGGAAGAAGAATGAGTTTCCTCTCTCTTTTCTTTTGTTGTTGCAAGAAGAATAATGATAGTGAGAAAAAAATAACACAAGGGCCAACCTTCCCTTGGCTGCCCCTCTCTCTCCTCTCATCAAATCAACTCACAAATCCATCATATAATGTGACACATGCACAAGAAAAGAGACCATGAGTCATCACTTGTGCATGTGTCACAATTAATGTTCTTAATCATGATTTTGTCCTCATAATTTCCATTAACAAACATTAATCCAAATGTTTGCAATAATAAAAAGATACGGCAACATCTAAAGTAAACTCGTAACGGGTCACAAGGATACCCCTCACCTGTATATACATACCTACATCCGCATTCCGACTGAATGCGAATGCGATGAGACTAAAGTAATCCAACAAATCTAATATTAGGATCCGGCTGAAACCAAAGCCCACTAGTATGATCCTCCCGATCATGATCCGTGCACTACTGCACGTATATGATCGGACCCTGCCATATATCATACGGCCTCTGCAACGTTTCGCCCGAAACTTGAGAAACTGTCTGTGGGGGACTCTAAAGACTCGTCAATACTTTGGCTGTGGATTTAACCACTAGCTCGTCAGAGGTATTAGCCGTACGTAACGGGCTATCAGGTATTGACCACAAGGGAGGCCGATGAGCGAACTCATCCTGACACCCTACTGAGCCTGTCAGTGACAATATCCGTACACTCCGGTCCGTTCGTCTATGAGCATCGCATGGCGGGCCTAAGGGGTTGGTAAAAGTTAGACCCCCAAAAGCGGTACAAGTCGTGTCGGAGTGTAGCCTAGAACACCCTGAGATACTACTGGAATACCTACCAGTAAATCTCCTGCCTCGGCCGAGGGCTTTGTGAAATGGCTCTCCTAGACACAACGTGTGTTAGTGTATATGCCCTAGAGGCCATTACTGTATCATACTAGTTTGTATATTACTTAATGGAAGCTTGGGATATTCACCTTGTATATACAATCTTGCTCAAAATAGTAGTATGCTACTTGGTTTGTTTCTACTTCAATGTGTACATGTGTTTATTTTAGTATATCGCATATACACATTAGTGGAGCCCTTAGGATCTTTTCTTGATTACCAGCGTTGTGATGGCAGTCACACTAGTGGGGCTGGGTAATCTATAAGCACATCCTTATGCAGGTCCCTGGTCGTAGGACTATCGAGACAGGGCATCGATACTCCGGAGTAGACTAGCGCATGCGCTTCTCATCCCAGTGTGGGAGACGGTCTGTCCCATAGCCGTCGGTAAGTCGTACTTGAGATAGTATGCGGGTGCTCGTTGGGTTACGAGTACACTGGACAGGACTCGTCGGGAACTGACTAGTTGGTATTATGCCTATCGTCAGTTATCAGTTCCCAGGTGACATGAGTACAGCTTAGTCCGCTGACTTGACACTGTCACTTCGTCTCGAGTGTGTTCCCACTGTACTTTGATTACTACCCTACCACGGCTCAAAGGAGTCGTGCAAACAGGTGGTAGTTGGGTGCAGTCCCGAAGCACTTGGAGGCAGTGACGGTTAGACAGGATTCGTCTCTCCCGATATTGGGGGTTGACATCGCGCTGTGTCTAGGAGAGCCATTACACTAGTAGTCCCTGGCCAGGGCAAACGAGATATACTGATAGGCTTCCAGTGTTATCTCAGGGTGTTTTGGGCTTCACTTCGACACGACTTGTACCGCTATTGGGGGACTGACGTTTACCGCGCCCTAGGCCCGCCATGCGATGTATCTGACGAACAGACCGGACTGTACGGAGAATGTCACATTCAGGCTCAGTAGGAGTTCAGATGGGTTTCGCCTCGTCAGTCTTCTTGTCGGCATCTACCTGGGGACCGTTACGCACAGCTAGTGTCGCTTGCGGTCTGTGGTTAAACCCACTGCCAGCGTAGTGTCGAGTCTTTAGAGTCCCACACAGAAAGCTATTCGCCTTTAGGCAAAAGAGTAGAGGTCGCATGGTTTTGCGACAGGTCGCATGGTTTTGCGACAGGGTTCGGTCACATCCGTGCACTTGTGCACGTACAGTGTCCGGACAGTTCACACTAGCGGGCTTTGGTTTAAGCCAGATCCCAGTGTACCTTTTGGGATTGGTTTTATCCAGTATGCATTCGTGTTCCTCGGAACGCGGATGCGGGTGTGTATGCACAGTTGACGGAGAGACAGAGGCAGAGGATTCTCATTATGGTTGTTGACCGTTGACAGTTGACTATTGACTTTTTGCTCAACCCTAATGAGAATATGATATGTGATTAACAATTATATTAATTAAGTATTATGATGATATGGTTGTTGAGGGATTGACTTTGTTGACTTGTTGACTTGTTGACTTTGTTGACCGGTTGACTAGGCTTGACTAGTTGACCATCATGATAACTATAGCTATCATTTCATGGCAAAGACTTTTGCTTGCTTGCTCTTTTGTGCAAAATGAGTGCATGAAATGATATGGCTATGGTTGCTTAAACCATCACATAATACTTGATTGATATGAGGTGTTATGATTGTTTTGGATTATGAGAGCCAAATGAGAAAAGTCTTCTCTCATTCTTTCATGCTCATTCTCTCTCTTGTTCTTGAGCTCTCATCTTCCTCCTCTTGCTCTCCCTCTCTTGACTCTATGGTTCACTTGTCTCATGAGTTGAGAACCAAGAACCATAGATAAAATCCCATACAAACTCTTCTCTACTCACTCTAGTTCACAAGGTTTAGCAAGCCGAGTGAACTAGTTTCTTCAAAGTTCGAAGAAGGAGCCAAAGGTTGAAGCTTTCAGGTGGATCTATCTTCGGCACAAGGAGACGACGGGGAGAAGCATATTCGGACGACCATCGAAGCTTGAAGACGAAGGAGTTTGAGAAAAAGAAAGGTATAACCCCCTAACCGAGTAGTTAGCAACTCGTAGTTAGGTTGTTAGTTAGATGTTTAACAAAGATCCGGTTTTGAGTCCATGTTACCACCTCTAAGAAAATTGTTTTTCACCAAATTCCGCATGCCCGAAAGTACCGAGAGAGGTAGCATGGACCTACAGCGTGACCTCACCCATACCGGGAGAGATGAATCCCCTGCCGATCCGCTCACTTGAGCCGTGGTAGGGTAGTAATAAAAGTACAGTGGGAACTCACATGAGACAAATGATGATCTCAGGTCGATGAACTAACCTGTACATATGTCACAAGGGAACTGCTATCTGACGCTAGGTATAATACCAACTAGCGTGTTCCCGGCGAGTCATGTCCGGTGTACTCATAACCCAATGAGCACCTGTATACATCTTAGGTGAACCAACTGACACCAGTAGCTTGTGAGACCAGCCACGCCCTTCGTCGGGGTCTCGACTGTATACACTAGTCTACTAATGGAGTATCGATGCCCAGTCTCGAAACTCCCACGACTAGGGACCACTTTAAGGATGTGCTTATAGACCCCAGCTCCCACGTATATGATCGCCATCATACTGCTGGCAGTCAAGAAAGAATCCTAAGGGCTCTATCAATGTGTAATAGGGACCTGTAAGGTCACCTAAAGCAGTACACGATGATAAAGACAAACCATGGTAGCATACTATTCTCTATCAACGTGTAATAGTGAACTACAATGTCACCTAAAGCATGTACACGATGATAAAGACAAACCAGATAGTATACAAACCTCTCGAGTAAGACTGTCCTACCGGTATAGGTCCTCCCTCAATCATTGCAATCACGTGCCTACGATCCAATAATTGACACTGAGGGCACTATATCCAACAATCTCCCACTTGCACTTAAGGCTAATTATTGCGATGTCGCATACTCACAGCCCGTGTGATACCGAACACCCAACTCCTCTACTAATCAGTCTCACAAAGCTCGTTTGTGAAACTATCTCGTTCGAGAAATAGCCTCAACTAATGGATCCGTCCAGATGTTTCTTTCTATGTCTCTCTTTATCTCAAGTTCGCGGAGAAAGCCATCTTCCGAAATGAGCAATACCTGTCTTAGAATATGTCTGCATATCTGATGGGACCTAGCTCATAAATGAACTCCAAATCCAAACTTCTTAGATTGTATCGTCAACTGAACTTAATCAGTATCCTGCGTCATGCCTCCCTCAGTGTCCGCTTGGATCACCTGTCCAAAACACTGCCCCCCGTTAGAGGGAAAACTATAACTCTGATAGCCACTCTGTCATCCAGGTCACCTTGGAAGCCTGGAATGATAACTGTCTCCTAAAAGAGGCTGTTGTTATCATATCCCTAGAACATCCATTTATGTTCTAAAACTGCTTCCGAATGTTACTCCAGGATTGGATCAATATCAACTTATTGCATCTACTGCAAAAACAACATCTGGTGTGGTACTTGACATCTCATGATTGACTCAATTGCCTAAGCAAGTGATCTGCCAATCATGCACATCCCTCTCTTCTTTAGTCTGTAAGACACCTTTAGAGAGGGTGACTCCATCACCTGCAGGTACACTACCATGCCTGGAGTCGTCCATTTTAAATACCTTTAGAATGCTGCCTAAGTACCCTGATTGGGAAACCACCCAAATCTAGATCTAAAACCATAGATCTAGTAACCAGAATATCTGATATAATATCCATATCCTATATGGAGAAACTACTGTGTGACAACCAAAGTATAACCGATCGTAGTATAGGAATATCACTTCCTACTCTGTGTATGTCATCCAAATACCAGGACATCACACCCTACTACCTTCTTAACAGATCCATCCCCTATTCTGATGAAGTCAAACTAATGACTGTCACATCAGAAATAGATGATCTATCTCCGCTATATCTGCTTTAGTCTATAAATAGACATAAGCAACTTGTCCATTATGCTTCCGCTGCTCCCACTGACTATGACAACCTTCTGGCAGAATATTATACACATGCACTTCTAAAGCCAGTTCAGAACGATGCTATACTCATCCTCCTGCCGGGTCTCATATCCTGGAACAACAACAATGACAAGTCTGGGTAAACAAGAACCTCCCTTTCACCGTCTTTGAGCATACCGAAGTACCTCTCAAGTGCCTGAGGTTACCCACCATATCTGTAGAGTGGCCAATGGAATGTCAATCCAGATTGAATCTTTAGGTTCTTATAGAATTTTCAGTAATCGTTTGCGGTTCTGGAATCACTTCCAGTTCTACCATACTCTCACTACCGTTTTCTGAAAAAATCCATTTTTATTAAAACTGTGGCGAGTCAAGAACAATAACACTATTGATCTTCCAGATGGTAGAAAGTCAACCCTCATCATAGCCCGGGTCAACCCACAAACGGCCATTACAGAAGCGTGCCTTGAGTTATCCAGAGTCTGGTTTTAAGCATAAGCCGGACAACTCCCCGTACATTAACATCGTTAAGATATGAACCGTTCTATATCCAATATAGAAACAGAGGCACTGATTTAATTGGAACCAGATTCGAATCATGCAGCTGTCTCCAGTGCATGTCAACTAAATGGAAGGAGGCCGATCAGTATTACTCAACTTAGGAGTGCTTCCAATTATGAGTAACCTGAAAGAGAAGCAAGTTCTCTTAATCATTACTATTAACTTAATACCATACACAAGTATCTACATCTTCGATCACCTTGAAGAATCCTGATACTTGCAATACCTGGTTCTCTACTTTATTCTTATACCTATAACTTCTCAAAACTTGGACCTTGCATTTCTACGAAACACATGTCTAAGAACTAGAGAAGTTACAAGTAAACAGAATATAGTACGAGTACCAACCCCTCTGTCCTCATGGACACTGGACAACATACAATACTCTGTATAAGTCCCCTGAGTCTAATAACTCATTCCCTGTGTGTCGTAGGTTGAAAACTGTACTTATGGTTAAGAAGAATTACACCGCTGTTTAATGCTCCGTACCTAACCATCCACTGATATAGGTAAATGTCATGGACATAATTTCAAAAAGTTACATCTCACTTTATAAAAATAAACGTACAGATATATAAATTTGAAATTGGTGCATAACAACGGATATTCAAAACCAAATATTTGCCGTCCGGCAAACAACTCAGGCGATTTCCACAAATATCACCAATTACAACGAATCCCGATATAATGAGGATGATCACCCAATTCCCAATAACTTACTCCCACTCATCATCTGTAAAACCATACAGATGTGAGAATCAAACCTGGTAAATACATACCCTGGAGCAAGGGCTAATTGGGAAATCAGTTTTCTTTTAACAATACATAGTTAAACTGAAACATGTAAATGTTTCGAAGGGGTATCCGGGTATTCCTAGTAATGCCTCTTCTATTATCAGATTCACAACTGTAACCGTATATTTCTTTGCCATCTCTCCAAATCCCTTTATATGTCTTTAGTCATTACCTTCTGTACACCCCTTTAGTCCAAATGGTTTTCTTCCTTCCCTACCGTTCGGCACCAGCCTATGATTTGGAAGAAAACTATCCAATAAGCATAATGGGTGTACTCTCCTAATCCTAGGAGTACTCGTAACCTGAAAGAAGGTGAAGATAAAAGACAACTGAATAAACCTTATTCCTATTTCTCCTGAACCAGAATCCATCCCCGAACTGGAACAAGTTCCTTCGAGTTCGTATATAACCATACGATGGAGTATCCAAATAACTATGGATCTTCGTAGTGATACGGAGTGTTCTGGAAAAATACAAAGGTGATGTAGGATTGGCGAAGAAATACTTGGTTTGGTCGTGAATAGCAGTCGCAATTTACTTTGCCCTCTTACTAATCCCTTTATTTGTCTTAACTTATTACCTTCTGTACACCATCGTTAGGCTAATTGGTTTTCTTCATTCCCCACCGTTCGGCACCTACCTATGGTTTGGAAGAAGACTATCCAATAAGCGTAATAGGTATACCGTCCTAATCCAAAGAGCACTCGCAACCTGAGAAAAGGTAAAAGGAAAAGACAACTGAATAGTTCTATTCATTTTCTCCAGAACCGAAAACCATCCTCGAATCTGGAACAAGTTCGTTCGAGTTCGTATATAACCATACGATGGTTTTATCCAATGGAAGTGGATGTTCGTAATAATACGGGGTGTTCTGGAGAAAAGGGTAAAAGTAGGAGTGGCAATGAGGTACGCGGCTCTGACAATCCAAAAGCCAGTGTTTAAGAAAGTTCGGTTAATCTTGGTCACTGAGTCATAGTCAAGGGTCGGGTCATGGTCGCTGCCAAAGAGAGAGAGAAAAGAAACACTCAGCGTGCACTCTAACCTAGATCAGAATGGTTATCAATTTATCCAATCAGGAAACCTCCCACTGTAATCTCAAATTCTCCTCCAAACCTGAAAGAAGAATTAGTCGGGATCACCCGAGGAGTAAACTAACTCATCAGTGGGAATCGGGATCCAACTATCATCGCATGATAACATGATGGAATCCACTCACGTTATCACACTCCAGAAGGTATTCACATGCCTGGCAAGTTTCAGTTTCTTTAGAAACTCCCGATGTGATTTTTACCCCTAGGACCCAAGTAACCTTGACAATGCCAACATATCAAAGAGTTCTAGTCAAGTTCATCCCGTCATTATCTTGATTGCATTAAACCCACCCGTACGAGTCCTTGATAATGCCAACATAACCGTATGACTGTCCTAACCAATCCACATATCCATGCGACAGAAAAGCATTACAGAGCTACCGAACATACGCCTCGGCAATGCACGACATACGTAGCACGAATACTAAGCAATACTAATCTGAAATGACGGAGGGCTACGGCTGGTTTTTGGCGAAAAACCTTTAACGTAATGAACTTGATATCGTTGAAGGAACCGGATAACTTTTTATAAAAATATAGTGGCGAAAACCTTTGCTAAAGAGGCCACTCCCGGTGAAGGGATCTCGGCTTTTTCCCCATAGAATGAGGTGCAGGATATTCCAGCTGAATACCATGATGCAAAGCAAAAAGTAATCGGCTATAGTGAAGTTATTACCCTGACGCAAATTTTTTTCCAAGGGGTCACTCCCGGTGAAGGGATCTCGGCCCTTGTCTCGTCGACTGAGGTGCTGGATATTCATAACCGAATACCACTGTGCAAAACAAAAGAGAACGTCCTTGCAATAACAGCTTTTTTTTTTAAAAATGTTCCAACAACATCAGAATATATATGTTTAGCTTGCATTGATCCGAATCAATGCAGTCCCATCAATTAATCACACCACAAAAGAACGAAAATACGATGTACGTATATGCCATCTGCATTCGCCACTGGGTCCCGTCATCACCCGTTAGGTTACTTAACTAACGACAGAGCGGGGATTGGACTAGCGCGGGTGTAAAACATATACAACATCTACTAGTATATATATCAATATATACTATTCGCTCAAGGCGTGATAAAATGCAACATCACAGAAATGTAATAAGCATCACAGAACAATACAGATAATCTGGGATCCCCGGGTTTCATAGAGCCGCTACTGAAACCCGACGTTCCCCTGGTCGTGTGGATAGCCTGTGCAATGAAATCCTAGACCCCTACGGGCGCGACAAGTTACCCGCCAAAACCTGAAGCGAGGCAGCCCTCTTCAACAAAGTGAATGGACCGCCCAGCACTTCACGGTATCCGGTAACTTGAGCACCCCTCCTTGGGTCAACCTATACCCCCTATGAGTGCGGCGAATAGCCCGCCAATTCTAGAGTAAAGCCCCCTCCGTCTCAAAGCCATGAGATGCGGGCCCGTTGCCCTTTAGAACCCGGCTATCCGCGCACCCTGCCTTGGGGTAATCCTAGTACAGAAAGTAAAATATATACAACGGGTACATCGACCTCAGCCCGGTCGTGCCCCAAAAGAATAATATACAAACAGGCAGTGACAGCAGTCCACATGTCGGACGCTCGCCCTGCAAAATCAAATGTACATATACAACCAAACTGTACTACCATTGCATCCAGGCTATCCACCACGACAAATCCGCAACATCACAGCACAACACAGAACATCAACGTGAATGTCGCATTCGCAAATCCGTCTAAAAGAACTATAGAAATTAGACAGGATTTACCGATCAAATGACATTCACGGTCATAGATATAATGTAAATACTGTGAACTAACATGTTTAAAATTTTCGATCGACAAAAATTCCCGAAGTGAGCCCCAAGTACAATACCCAGTACTCAGAAAAATCTGGGCCCAAACAAAAAATACCAGAAACCCCATTTCCAACACAGAGACCACTATAGAAAATTTCATGCAGTGTTACTACAGTGCGGCGGCGGAACCGCGGCCAAAACGTGGGTACGGCCGCGGATCCGCGGCGCTACAATGCAATCAATGTACCAAATTTTCCCAGAACTCTTAAAAAACCCCTGCCTGATTTTCTGACATACTCAAAATAATTTTTTGACGACAATAAAAATTCGACAGAAAGTTCATGATTGGAAATGCAGTTTTTTGAAATTCCGTCCGATTGAAGTTCTAAACACGTTAGAGCAAGCTAGTAAAGATTAATGGCGTGGCTCTGATACCATGTAAAACTACGGTAGCGCCCCGGCCGTCTTTCCGAGGCCAAAATGTGGAAACAAAACTTTTTCAAAACTAGAAACCGACGCTATCGTATGCTTAAAACCCGGATCGAACCATTAACCTACAACTACCTATCTAGAGAAGGGATAGAAAGGCTATACCGATCGATCCGTGTCCTTCGGTCTTTGGCCACCATCCCAAACTCCTCGCGGCAACTCCGGTCTTGATCTCCTCATCAGAAAGGGCACCACATCTATAAGTCTTTTTACGGGCTCCCGCTTCATCCGAAGCAACTCGGGCACGAAGTGTGCTAGCCGACGTGTCCAAGGTGTTGTAGAGAATGTTTGTGATCACTTTGTCTCTTGCATCCATTGCTTGGATGGAGGTTGAAGATGTTGCCATTAATGGAGGTTATGAGCTAGAGGAGAAAGAGGAAGAAGAAGGAGTTTCCTCTCTCTTTTCTTTTGTGTTGTTACAAGAAGAATAATGAGAGTGAGAAAAAAAATAACACAAGAGCCAACCTTCCCTTGGTTGCCCCTCTCTCTCCTCTCATTAAATCAACTCACAAATCCATCATATAATGTGACACATGCACAAGAAAAGAGACCATGAGTCATCACTTGTGCATGTCTCACAATTAATGATCTTAATCATGATTTTGTGCTCATAATTTTCATTAACAAACATTAATCCAAATGTTTGCAACAATAAAAAGATACAGCAACATCTAAAGTAAACTCGTGACGGATCACAAGGATACCCCTCACCTGTATATACATACCTACATCCGCATTCCGACTGAATACGAATGCGACGAGACTAAAGTAATCCAACAAATCTAATACTAGGATCCGGCTTAAACCAAAGCCCACTAGTATGATCCGCCTGATCATGATCCGTGCACTACTGCACGTATATGATCGGACCCTGCCATATATCATACGACCTCTGCAACGTTTCGCCCGAAACTTGAGAAACTGTCTGTGGGGGACTCTAAACACTCGTCAATATTTTGGCTGTGGATTTAACCACTAGCATGTCAGAGGTATTAGCCGTACGTAACGGGCTACCAGGTATTGACCATAAGGGAGGTCGATGAGCGAACTCATCCTGACACCCTACTGAGCCTGTCAGTGACAATATCCGTACAGTCCGGTCCGTTCGTCTATGAGCATCGCATGGCGGGCCTAGGGGGTTGGTAAAAGTCAGACCCCCAAAAGCGGTACAAGTCGTGTCGGTGTGTAGCCCAGAACACCCTGAGATACAACTGGAATACCTACCAGTAAATCTCCTGCCTCGGCCGAGAGCTTTGTGTAATGGCTGTCCTAGACACAGCGTGACCACACCCCCAATACCGGGAGAGATGAATCCTCTGCCGATCCGCTCACTTGCCTCCATGTGGCTCGGGACTGTACCCAACT
Organism: Agapanthus africanus; assembly: GCA_030015575.1. NCBI lineage: Eukaryota > Viridiplantae > Streptophyta > Magnoliopsida > Asparagales > Amaryllidaceae > Agapanthus > Agapanthus africanus. Next base: position 818,278,733 of record CM057338.1, on the reverse strand, counting down.
AAAACCTGTTTGCACGACTCCTTTGAGCCGTGGTAGGGTAGTAATCAAAGTACAGTGGGAACTTACACGAGACAAATGACGATCTCAGGTCGATGAACTAACCTGTACACATATCACCAGGGAACTGCTATCTGACGCTAGGTATAATACCAACTAGCATGTTCCCGGTGAGTCCTGTCCGGTGTACTCATAACCCAATGAGCACCTGTATACATCTTAGGTGAACCAACTGACACCAGTAACTTGTGAGACCGGCCACCGCCCCTCGTCGGGGTCTCGACTGTATACACTAGTCTACTAATGGAGTATCGATGCCCAGTCTTGAAACTCCCACAACTAGGGACCACTTTAAAGATTTGCTTATAGACCCCAGCTCCCATGTATATGATCACCATCATACTGCTGGCAGTCAAACAAGAATCCTAAGAGCTCTATCAAGGTGTAATAGCAACCTGTAAGGTCACCTAAAACAGTACACGATGATAAAGACAAACCATGGTAGCATACTATTCTCTATCAATATGTAATAGTGAACTACAATGACACCTAAAGCATGTACACGATGATAAAGACAAACCAGATAGTATACAAACCTCTCGAGTAAGACTGTCCAACCGGTATAGGTCCTCCCTCAATCATTGCAATCACGTGCCTGCGATCCAATAATTGACTCTGAGGGCACTATATCCAACAGAAGGACCTGGGCGATACCAACTACATTCTGGGGATCCAGATCTATCGTGATAGATCTAAGAGGATGTTGGGACTTTCGCAGTCCAGGTACATCGACCCCATACTGAAACGATTCAGTATGGAAGATTCAAAGCGCGGTAACCTACCGTCTTGTCACAGAATCACCCTATCTAAAGAGATGTCTCCAAAGACTGATTTGGAAAGGGCTCGCATGTCATCTATACCCTACGCATCTGCGGTAGGCTTTATAATGTATGCGATGTTGTGTACCAGACCAGATGTAGCATACGCACTGAGCGTTGTAAGCAGGTATCAGTCTGACCCAGGGGAGAAATACTGGATAGCAGTAAAGAACATTCTGAAGTACCTGAGAAGGACTATGGAGATTTTCTTGGTGTATGGCGGAAAAGACCTCCAGATCGAGGCCTTTGTTGACTCCACATTCCAGAGTGACAAGGATGACTCCAAGTCCATGTCGGGTTATGTCTTTACCCTCTTTACCCTCAATGGAGGGGCGGTTTGTTGGAAGAGCTCTAAACAGGAAACTGTTGCTGGCTCGACGATGGAAGCGGAGTACATAGCAGCTTGCGATGCCGCAAAGGAAGCTGTCTGGATGAAGAAGTTCCTCACGGTGCTTCAGGTGGTTCATACCATTGTTGATCCAATACCGCTGTATTGCGACAACAACGGCGCTATAGCTTTAGCGAAGGAACCATGGTCCCATCAGAAGTCCAGGCACATTTTGAGGCGGTACCACCTGATCAGGGAGATCGTAGATCACCGGGAGATCGAGGTGAGGAGAGTAGATTCGGAGAATAATACTGCAGATCCACTCACGAAGGCCATACCCAGACTTAGTTCGAGCGGCTGATCGAGATGATAGGTCTTCGATACGCCAGTACATGGCCCTAGTGCTAGTGGGAGATTGTTAGTGTATATGCCCTAGAGGCCATTACTGTATCATACTAGTTTGTATATTACTTAATGGAAGCTTGGGATATTCACAGTTGTATAGACATTCTTGCTCAAAATAGTAGTATGCTACTTGGTTTGTTTCTACTTCAATATGTGCATGTGTTTCTTTTAGCATATCGCTTATATATATTAGTGGAGCCCTTAGGATCTTTACTTGATAACCAGCGTTGTGATGGCAGTCACAGTAGTGGGGGCTGGGTAATCTACAAGCACATCCTTATACAGGTTTCTAGTCGTAGGATTATCGAGACGGGGCATCGATACTCCGGAGTAGACTAGCGTATACGCTTCTCATCCCAGCAGGGGAGATGGTCTGTCCCACAGCCATTAGTATGTCATACTGGAGAAAGTATGCGGGTGCTCATTAGGTTACGAGTACACTGGACAGGACTCGTCAGGAACTATTGGTTGGTACTATACCTATCGTCGGATAACAGTTCCCAGGTGACAGGAGTACAGCTTAATCCATCGACTTGACACTGCTACTTCGCCTCGGTGTGTTCCCACTGTACTTTGATTACTACCCTACCACGGCTCAAAGGAGTCGTGCAAACAGGTAGTAGTTGGGTGCAGTCCCGAAGCACTTGGAGGCAGTAGCGGTTAGATAGGATTCGTCTCTCCCGGTATTGGGGGTTGATATCGCGCTGTGTCTAGGAGAGCCATTACACAAAGTCCCTGACCAGGGTAAGCGAGATTTACTGGTAGTGTTTCCAGTAGTTTCTCAGGATGTTCTGGGCTACACTCCGGCACGACTTGTACCGCTATTAGGGGTCTGACGTTTACCGCCCTCTAGGCCCGACATGCGATACTCATAGACGAACAGACCGGACTGTACGGAGATTGTCACATTCAGGCTCAGTAGGAGTTCGGATGAGGTCTACCTCATCGGCCTTCTTATCGACATCTACCTGGGGACCGTTACGTACAGCTAGTGCCGCTTGCGGTCTGTGGTTAAACCGACTTCCAGCGTAGTGTCGAGTCTTTAGAGTCCCACACAGAGAGTTTCCTTGCACTGGGCAAAAGGTGTAGAGGCCGTATGGTATTACGGCAGGGCTATGATCACTTACGTGCACTTGTATGCGTATGATGTTCGGGCAGACAATACTAGTGGGCTTTGGTTTAAGCCGGATCCTAATATTGTATAGATGGATTGGTTTTGTCTTCTGTGCATTCGTATTCTACGGAATGCGGATGCGGGTTTGTATGCACGGTTGTGAGGAGCGAAGAAGGAGATGCCTCTTTAGAGTTTTGACCATTGACTTGGTCAAAACCATTATGAGGTGGAGGAAAATATTTACTAATCCTTTTAATGATAATTGTGTTATGGTTAATTGCTTTGACCATGTTAACCTTTTGACATAGTTGACCATTGTTGACTTGGATATTTTTTTTGAGCTCTAGACTTTTCTTATGGCTTGGATTTAACCTGACATGATAATGGTCAAATCAATTGTAACCATCAAAATTTATCATGACAAAAGAATGGTAATTATTTTTCTTATGGATCACTATCTCTTGCTCATTCTCTCTCATCAAAAGAGAGCTCTCATACTCTCTTCTTCTTCCTCCTCACTAGAAAATCCTATAGCTCTCATGTGTTGAGAAAATTAAGATTTAAATAGACAAATAAATCCATCTTCATCCTCTACATCACCTAGTACATCAAGCTTAGCATACTTGTTGCCCTAGTTACCTCGGTTCTTGAGGTGGAGCTTGGACTATAGACTTTCGGGTGGATCATCTTCGACTCAAGGAGGCCGTCGAGGAAGCCACGATCCGGATCGACCGATGGAGCCTTCGGAGATGAGGAGGACAGCGGGGAAGACCCGAAGGACTTGTTGCATGAGGTATAATCTCCTGAGCATAGTAGATAGAACCTCTAGTTGTTTGTTAGAAATGGTTTGGCAAAGATCCTCAAGAAAATCTATGTTACCTTATGATAAAAATTTATTTTTTACATATTCCGCCTCCCCGTAAGTACCGGGGTGGGTAACGTAGACTTACAGACTTCAAGTCTGAAAAAGAAGAACCCCTCCATAAACTTGGAGAGATTTCAAATAGAAGAGCAAGCTCTCGGAAGAAGAAGAATTTCTTTAAGGTAAATAAAATAGAGAGATAAAATTATCTCATAAGAGAAGAAGAACCTATTTCTTTTTCTAGATCATAGATCTATAAGACCAATGTCTTTCACAAAAGAGATCATACCATCTCATCATAAAAAGGGGGAGAAGAAGAATTCAATTCTCTTCAGATCACAGATCCATAAAGGCAAAGCCTTTCACAAAAATCAGAGATTGTAACATCTCCTATAAAAATAAGAACTTTGTTCTTAAACCCACGAGACAAAGTCTCTTATAAACGAGAATTTAATTCTCAGAGTGCAGAACTGATTAAAGTTGCCTAAAAAGAGCTTTAGCATTCCAAATTAAAAAGAAGCGCCTTAGCGCTCCAAGACTGGCGCACAGCGTCGCAGCGCTCCTAGCGCTCCAACTTAAAGAAAGAGCCTCAGTGCTCTAAGACTGGCGCTCAACGCCAAGCGCACCACATGCTCTTCACATGTACGTTTTTTCCCAAGGAGCGCTCTGCATTCATTTATTGGCGCTCAGCCCCAAGCGTACTACGTGCTCCTCACGTGTGCGCTCTTTCACAAGAAGTGCTCTGCATTCATTCACTGGCGCTTAGCGCCAAGCGCACCACAAGCTCCTCACGTGTGCGCTTTTTCACAAGGAGCGCTCTGCACTCATTTGATTGGCGCTCAGCGCCATGTGCTCCTCACGTGTGCGCTATCTCACAGGAAGCGCCTTAGCGCTCTAAATCTGGCGCTCAGCGCCAAGCGCACCACGTGCTCCTCATGTGTGCGCTGTGGGAACATAAACTGTTCTTTAAATAAAGCCCCAAAGCTATAATGAGTGCTCAACACTCAATAAAAGACAAAAATGGTTGTCAGAACCCAAACCAATACTCAGCATTGTTAAATGAAAAAGGACTGATCCTAATTAAATTGTCCAACATTTTAACCGAATGGGCCGAGCCCAAGTTGGCCACAGATCCCTAATTCAGATTATCTGAGCCCGTATGCTCATAAATCTTTGATCTTAGTCCCAAACTTGACTACAGATCCTTGTTCATATCATAATATTGCAATTTATATTCCCCAATTCTTATTCGTTTTATAATTAAACAGGTGCTTTTGACGCATGTCTGCTGCATGTTACAGGATACAGGTTTTTGGAGCGAAAACAGTGAAAAAGACACAAGAAAACAGAAAAGGGACTTTTTACCAACAAATAGACGGATCCTAGTTAAGCCGAGACTAATCACAGTTCACATAGGTACAAGGCAACGCAAGGTCCAAACATGTCAAAGTGAAACGGTTAAAAGACCAATACAAATTTTCACTGAATATCTGGAGAAGAATAAGAAGCCAAACAAAGAAATAGGATGAAGAAAGAACAAGCCCAGACAAGTACAATGAATCCCAGAAAAGATGGTGAGCCAAGCCCACCAAAGGGCCGCGGAACCGCGGCCCAAGCCCACTAATGCCGCGGTTCCGCAGCCATTAAGTGCCCATATCGGTGGATTTTTCTCGTGTCGGTGCGTCGGTGCGGGTGTTGGGATTTTTCGTGGGCATATCTGTAATTGCACATGCGCGAGACTCTGTAACCCTAGTTTTCCTGTTTTCCTATAAATTGTAATCACAGATCTGTAAAACTCATGCCTCTCTTCAATAAACAAATTCAGATCTGTTCTGTATTATTGCTTGGAGGGAGCCATCAAATTAGTAAGTTAATTTTATTTCTTTGTTTTAATTCTTTTAATTAGTATGTCTTTTCATCCCCTAATGAGCGAGTAATCTCCTCGCTTGTTAGGGTTAGCCTTAGGGAAAGGTTTGAGAGATGAGATCTCTCACCCCTTTCATGCCCCTTCACAACTAAGAATTAGAACTCCATGCATACACGCACAACCGCTCCCTACGGCACCCTACCCCTCGAGGTAACGGTGACACCGTAGTATAAAGGCCCGGTTACGCGCGTTTTCCATGGAGGTTAGGGTAAGTATCGATAAAGGAAGGATAAGAATCTAGAGGAAGAAACATCTTCCCAAAAGATTCTAATCCACTTTATTGATAATTACCGTAACATTTAATAGATCAAAAACAAGGCATTGAAAGCGGTGAGGAAACCTTTAATCTCCAAACTTCCCCTAAGACTAACCCTAGCAAGACTTTAATTTAGATTAATTTAGTTTAGTGATAGATCTAGGTTTTAGATTTAATCAATCCAAACAACATTTGGAATCAACTCGTAAAAACACATTAAGAAAATTACCCATCTCTGTGGATCGACCCGTACTCACCGGCTAGCTGCAAAGCGACGCCGTTTCTGATTACGGTTAACAAGTATTTTTGCACTAATCAATCCTCCAAACAATATTGGTTCAAGGGTACATCTCTTCACTCCTCTGATATGTGTCGTTGTAATCCTTCAACGTCTTCAGAGAGGTGACGGGTCCCGACAACCAGACATTCCACGGACTATGATGTCCTTAAACTTTACAGACTATGATGTCTCTAAACTACCATGGACTGTGAGGTCCTTAAACTCACAGACTATGATGTCTTTAAACTTTACGGACTATGATGTCCTTAAACTTATGGACCGCAATGTTTCTAAACTAAAACAATAGAGCCCAAATGCTCTTTTGTTGGATCTAAATGATCCTGTTGAGTAGATCTTAGTCTAAAATTAGACTAACGTATCCTCAACAAACGTTTGAGTTGATCCTAGTCTAAAAAAAGACTAACGATCCTTAAACCCAACCCAAACCCAAATCTAAGAAAATACGGATTTGAACTAATCCACGCCCTACGGGCGACAACATAAATTAGTCTCCGTATACAATCCACGGGCAACCGAAAATAAAACAAACATACACGACACGAAGTGACCATCTGGAGAAGGAGAAAATGGTTACCGCGATGCGGTAGCGTAATTAACTGCAGGGGCTTGCGCCTACAGGGAAGAGCGTCCCCACAATAAAAACCCCCTCAAATGAGGGGGAATCTGACGAAGTCTGCTACAACGACCGCATCCTTCTAAACCTCCGATACACGGTGCCATAAATCAACTTGGTATCTTTGGAGAGGTGGACGGATAAAACCAAAATAGCATCTGCCCCTAAAATTCAGGCCAGATGTCCCAACGTCCCGGTCGCGTCTTTTGGCGGAGAACAGATTCTGATACGCCTGGGAGGACCTTTTCCTCTTTCCACTCCACACTTCGTGTGTCGTGTTCACGAACGAATTGTGGTTTGATATGGTTGCCCCTGGATTTGAGGTACTAAGATTTGGTGTTTTGGCTCCATGTAGAAAACAAAAGATCAATGGCTTTCAGCTGCACAAACTGCAACAACTGCAATAACTCCCACTCTGTCCTTGCTGAAAGAGTGACTTATGGGCTCAAGCGGCCTCCGTTTTCAAGATACCAGTGGAACAGGTAATGCAAGCCACTACTGGGTTGTTCTTCGGGACCATGCTCCCACCCATGAGCTTCAACGCCCCACTTCCATTGCAAGAAGCTCCAAAGAAGTCGGTCTTTGATCGGCTTACGATTACCGCGGCCTCTCTCAACGGGTCGCCCAAATCCAACGCCTTAGTCTTTGACAGACTGGGCCAAAACTCTAATGGGCCCATGAAGAAGCCCGCGATACCTAAGGGGGTTATCCCGAAATGGATAGCCATCCCTGCTCCAGTGAACGAAGTCATAAGAGAGGCTTCTCCTGCTAAGGGATCAGTCTTCGCTAGACTATCTGCTCCAACTCCCGCTTCAGGCGAAGTCACCAAGGCTGCTTTCCCTGCTCGGAAGTCTGCCTTCGACAGGTTGGCCATCCCCACTCAACGGACGTCAGTTTTCAATAGGCTGGCACCAACGGCAACCCTTCACCAGAACAGGGGCATGAGGGAGCCACCCCCATAGCCGAATCAAAACCGTCTGCAAGACATGCTCGATGTCACCACTGGCGCCGAGTGAGGAAATCTGGGGGCAATTCCCCATCTGGATTTACCCCGCCAGTTCCAACGGTGGAAGTTGACGCTGCTGTTCTAACTGGAAACAGCTTTGAACCACTCAGGAGGGTCCGCAAGAACTCTCCGACTGCCGTGCTGAAAAGATCTTCTCCACCTGTGGAGAATGCTGCAAAGACAAGGCTGGAGCAGCCCTCTCAGCGGCTGTCCTCTAAAATTCACAAGGTCTGGAGATAGGTCCAAGACACGTTGATCAACCAAGATTACTCCCGCCTACTAAGAAGATGAAAGTTCGGCAAGAGAAGGACCACCCTGTCGCACCACAGAAGGTGTCGTCTACTTTGGTGCCCGCTGCAACGGCCCCCTCAACTTCGACCGCTCACAAAAGAAGAAGGTCGTAGAAAATCCCCGTGTCTGCGACAAAGCTCAAAGGCACTGAATCCAAACGCCCCAAGTCTGGGGGCATGGTGGTGCACACTGTTTATATGGCATGCAGAAAAGAGGATAGCCGTATCTCCACGGGTCATCGACCACTCACCCGATTACTAACAAAAGCTCAGGAGCAATAACAGAAACTCCAGGAGATGCTAACAAAGATGGCTGCACTCACTGGGCCAAAAGAAATTCCTGAGACGTCGTCGGAACAACGTCAAGAATAAGAAACCGATGCTGAGTTCCTCTGCAGAATCCTCGAGAAGAAAGACAGAGAGGCCGCGGAATAATCGGCCAACATAAAACGAATGACGCTTTTATTCCATGATATGGTCTGGATGATGATACAGCCGGATCCTCCAGCTGAAGACCCTCCTATTGTCCTTGAAGACGACATAGGGGAGACATCGAACCCTCTTACGGCTCTATCAATGGCTAAAGAGGAGACGATCTCCAAATCCGCCCTGGATGACTATATAGCTCAACAGATATGAGCTTATCAGGCGAGCGAAGCGGCTAGTCAAATCGTTAAGACTAGACGACCCTATCCGAGTTGGTACGATCAAATAAAGTACCCGCCAGGATATACGATCCCTAAATTCCACGTATATAAGGGAACGGGAAATCCACACCAGCATGTTGCTCAATTCAGAGTCTTGTGCGATAATACTGGGGGTAACGACAAACTGCTGCTTCGCCAGTTTGTTGGCAACTTGTCGGAGACATCGTTTGAATGGTACTCTGAGCTCCTGAACGATTCCATTAAGACATTTGCAAAAATGGAGTTACTGTTTACACAATGGTTCGCAAGCGCTAGTGAACGCACCCCAATTACGGCATTGATCAATGCCAGGGTGAAGCCGGGAGAAACATAGGTTCAGTATGCAATCCGGTGGCGGAACCTATAGTCGAAATGCGAACAACGCATCGAAGAAGCTCCTGCAGTAGGCATGTTTGTGGGTACCCTTGATCTACATGCAACCATATCCCAGTTCATGACGTTCTTCAAGCCGACCACCTTCCAGGCCCTAATAGACAAACCGGCCCAGATGGACCAGATGGGCCGCAGGCCTTCCTCTTCGAAGTCAGAGCCACGAAGTGAAAATGGGAAAGGAAAAGCGACCTTCATCGCCAACACTCAGCAACAGCCGAGTAGTCCAAAACCAGCTGATTGCCAAAACGATAGACATCGATTTATCAACGAAAAGTTAAAACGTCCTTACTCGTTCCCTCAGGATAAAACAAGGAGACTGTTCGAACTGGTGGTGCGCAACAGGCTTATCACTCTGACAGATCCGAGACGCCTACTGCAGCCAGGTGACGTCAACAATCCCAATTACCGCTCCTACCACCGAGTAGCAAGCCATCCAATCGAAGATTGCATCGTCTTTAAAGGCTGGATTGAGAACCAATATCAACAGGGAAAATTCGCACTGTCCGAGAATTGGAAAGTAAGTCCGCCCCAGCCGCACGCTCCTAAAGGGGTAGGCACACCAGGGGCATCATGCTCATTTATAGAAGAAGCTCTATGGGAAGTCGCTCTTTCAGCCAAAACGAAAAGAATGCTGAAAGATCTTCAAACATGCCCGGCGATTAGGTGGATGAGCCCTTTGGAACCTGAGATTATTAAGGGGATGCTGAAGCCGCACCCAACGCTGAAAGTTGGTGAAGGTGGACAAAATGTTCAAGCCAAGCCTCCAAAGTCTTTAAAGAAAAAGAAGAAGGTCAAGAAGCCCATCCAACCAGAAGACAGCCGTACAGGTCTGCAGAAATACATCGATGCACTAGAAGAATATAACCAGAAGGCACGGACCCCAATCACGTTGGATGAATTCTTTAAGCATGTTCTTGAGAATGAAGACGATGACGATGACGCTGACGAAGGAGACGGTTCTTCAGAAGGGCCTGAAGACTATGTGGCGAGCTGCCACATGATCTCTCACTCGATAAATGGCAAAGAAGCTCCTGATGCAGAGAAATTGGGGGCAGATCCCCAACCGGAACTCCTAGAACCGTCAGATGAGATGATTGACGTATTCTTGAACGAGGCGCTTCAGAAAAGCAAAGCTGACCGAGAGCGCGAAATCGCCATATACGAAAAAGCCAAACGTCGGCGACTGTACGAAAGGATTGAAATATCCCAACCGGATAGAAGCACTTCTGCCGCCAGCAAAAGTAGGTTCAAGATAAGGAAGCAGTTCGCTAAAACCCTGTCGATGGGAATGAAGTTGCTACCTTCCAAAGAAAACACTTCAGAAAATACGTTCCTCAACGAACTAGATGCACATCTAAATTACTGCTTGTACCATCCGAGGATCACGCACCCTACCAAAGAGTGCAGTGCCTTTAAAAACTGGCGACAGGGATATGTTGCCTACCGACAACACGTCAGGTGATTGAAGCGTAAGACACGTCGGGAGCAAAGAAACACGACAAATGGGCGCAGAAGAGCTGCCGACGACTGCCACATGGTTAATTCCGGGGGATCACGAGTTCTCACTTTCGGGACCGATTCGGATGAAGAAATAGCCCCCAGCCCTCTCTTCTAGGAATCCATCTCTGAAGCAGAAGAAATGAAAACTTGCAAGAACATTCAGCTGCGTAATCGCACATTACCCGAAAAGAATCTTGGACCCACAAACAAGGGGTCGAGTAAAAAAGATAAAGGGAAGGAAAAGTCCCTGAAGATATTACCCTCGATGATCAAGTCGTCAAAGAGCTGACAGCCAAGGACCCGCCAAAGAAAAACAAGGTGGATTACAACGTTCTGGCACACCTGAGGAAGATACCCTCACAGCTAAGCATTCTCGATGCCCTTCTGCTATCTAAAGAGGCGAGAGATTCTTTGATTAAGGCACTACAAGTGCCCGAGCAGTTTCAAGCTTTCCTTACCGAAGAAAAGATGAAGGACGAGATGGAAGAAGTGCACACTACGGACGTCACTTTCGGCGATGAAGACCTCCTCCTCGGGACATGCGAGCACAACCGTCCCCTGTATGTCACCGGATACTGTCATGACATCAAGGTAGGCAAAATTCTGGTCGACAATGGGTCCTCCGTCAACCTTCTCAATGTAAGAGTGTTGAAGGAGATTTGCATGAGCGTTCCGCACCTCGCTCGGGATAAAATCACCATCTCCGGATTTGACTCCCAGTCATCACGGACGCTCGGGTCATTGATACTGACGTTACGCTTTGGGCTGCTCGTCATTGACATCAAGTTTCACGTCATTGACGCCAAAACATGCTACAACGCTTTGCTCGGCAGGCCTTGGTTACACAAGTACAATATCATCCCTTCTACACAACATCAGTGTATGAAGTATTTCAATGATGGTCTCGAGTATACCGTGACAGGGGAGCTGAACCCATTCTCCGTGAATGAAGTCCGCAAATACGAGGACACAAAGTACTTTCTGACAGACTTTGAAGACACAGAAAGATGCCATAAACCGAAGAATAAGCAAAAAGGTATCACCACTATTCCGGTCTTCGGGAGCGATATCGAGGAGGAAGAAGAGATAGTCTATTCGGGGCCGCCCCAATGTAACAAGCCGGGACCGTCTACCCCTATTCTGATCTTTGGCAGTGACTCTGAAAACGAGGTCGACACAGTGTTCTCGGTCCGCCCATCGATGCAGGCCTTCACCGGAGATGATTAGAGTTTGTAATCGCCATAGTCCCGAGAAAGCATTACAAAGAATTCGACACACTCGATACCAATAGTGTACAAGAGCTGCAGACGTTCTACATCTCTCCCAGGAAGAAAGATGAAAAGGCGACCCTCTTTTATCGATCCGCGCAGAATAAAGTGGAGCAAGAAATCTGGCATGGTGCCGATTCTACGCTTGACAGGCTCCAGCCCATCCGTCTACCCATATACTACACAGAAAGATTAAAAAGGCTGTTGAGGTGCCAAGGCGTACCCTTCAAACAGACTGCTCGACAAGATCAGTTCTACAACAGGATCTGGAACGTCCCCGGAGCTCAGCGAAAATTGCCCAACGGGAGAATGGAAACGATCGGGCTTGGATAAGTTCAATCCAAGAAACGGGAGCAATTCCATGACTGCTACATTATACGCGACTTTGATGAAGAAGGAGATGATCTGTTAGAATACGCTAACCCTGAACCAAAATGAGGTCCCGCTATGAAAGTGCCAAGTCTGTTGTTCGAAGAACAGATGGACAAGATAATAAGGGAAGCGGGTCAAAAGGCCCGAGATGACCATATCCGCGAAATGGCCATCTACGAGAAAGCCAGGACGCAACGCCTCTTTCAGCAGACTGCAGAGAATGACAATGCTCTTTGTCGCCAACCAGTTATACAGAAGACCCGACGCGGAGGCAAAAACAAGATAAAGAACGGAAAAACGTTCGACAGCGGCAGAGCGGGGCCAAGAAGCCACGCGATTGAGAATTGAGCAACCGGGATCCGTCTCTTGTAAAGAAGATAGGTCGAGCATATTCTTTTCCCCAAGACAAGACAAGGAAGATATTTGATCTTGTCATGAAATATCAAATGACTACGCTCCCGGAGTCCAAGCACCCCGAACAAGTAAACGAGGTCCGTCACCCGGATTATTGCTCCTATCATCGAGCGATAGGACATCCTCTTGAAGACTGCTTCACCTTCAAAAACTGGGTCGAGGACCAGTATCAACTCGGCAGGTTTGCTCTATCCGACAGTTGGAGGGTAACCCCGCCACAAATACATGTGCCAAAAGCAACATATGCGGTGAGAGTAGAACCAGATCAACATTGGTCACGGAAACGATCTCGTACCTGTCACGTGATAACGTTGTTAGAAGGAGGAGCGCCCGAGAACATGGATGAACTCTCCTGGCGCTTCGAAAACAAGTATGAAGATGAGTTGATCAAAGAATTTCCACCGGCGTCAAAAGAATTGGAAGATGGAATACACACTACCGCGGACAACCTAAGAAAAATCGACTTGGGAACGGCAAATGACCCACGACCGACGTTCGTCAGTGAGCTGTTGTCCGAAGAAAAAGGTGGCTACGCTCAAAGACGTGCTCATGCAGTATAAAGATTGCTTCGCATGGAACTACTCCGAGATGCCGGGATTAGATCCAGAAATACTCGTCCACAAATTGGCAATATCTCCAGATATCAAGCCAGTCAAACAAGCGCGGAGAAGAATGTGGCTCGAACTTGAAATGAGCATCAACGCCGAGGTCAAGAAGCTAATCGATTCCGGCTTCATCCAAGAGGTTCAGTACCCTGACTGGATCGCCAACATTGTCCCAGTGATGAAGAAGAATGGGACGGTACGTATCTGCGTAGACTTTCGAGATCTCAACAAAGACTGTCCAAAGGATGACTTTCCTATACCGGTCACCGAGCTGATAATAGACAACACTCGCGAAGTCTTCTCCTTCATGGACGGCTCATCAGGGTACAATTAAATAAAGATGCATCCCGAAGACCAGAAGCATACCGCTTAATGGAATAGTTTTTCCGTTGAACTTTTATTGAGAATTCTGACAACACTACTCTTAATGGAATTCTCGATAACATATCGACCGCTCAAGGCAGTGAAAGGCCAAGCCATCGCCGACTTTCTCGCTGACCATCCGATACCCGCCGATTCATCCCTAAATTGCGAATTGCAAGACGAGCAGGTGTTTGACATGATCAATGGGGGGAGCAGAGAGAATGATACCCGATGGGAAGTCTATTTCAACAGAGCATCTTCTATGAAGAAGCGAAAGCACAGCTCCCCTATAATCAAATCGGAGGTAGGCTTCATCTTCGTGACTCCACAAGGAGGGATAATGCGCTTTGCCTTCTCCTTAACAGAGCCGACGATAAACAATGAAGCTGAATATGAATCTTTGATAGCAGGTCTTAAGATCGCTGTCGATGTAGGAATCGAAAACCTCCTTATATAAGGAGACTCCAAGTTGGTCATTAGTCAAGTAATGGTGACTATCAAACATACAAACCGGAGTTGGTAAAGTATGGTGAGAGAGTGCAGCAACTGCTGACTCAAATCCCCTCCTACATGCTGGAGAGCATACCGCGCACGGAAAATAGCAAAGCTGATGCTCTAGCCAAGATCGCTAAAGAATTGGCTGATGAAAATCTCGATGACGTAAGGATCGTTCTGCAAAGCCGTCGGGTTCTCGCACCGGTAGAAATATCTCCGGAGTCATCTGAAGAAAAGGAAATGACCAAGCAAACGGCCCTACAAATAGAGGACCAGGAAAAGGTCAAGGATTGGAGAGAAGTCTTTATAAACTACTTCAAATTCTGTCAAACACCTGAAGATGCGTCCTCAAGACATCAGCTCATGAAACGAGCTCTGTCTTTCGCCTTCATCAATGATACTCTGTATAAGAGATCGTTCGACTCTCTGTGGCTAAGATGCCTAGGACCGGAAGAAGCAATGAAAGTCGTCCAAGAAACTCACGACGGACTCTGCGGTTCTCATCAAGCCGGGTCGAAGATGAAGCTGAAGAACAAAAGGATGGGCTACTATTGGCCCACGATGATCCAAGACTGTCTCAAATACGCGAAGCAGTGCCATTCGTGCGCAATTCACGGGGACTTCATTCACCAGCATTCGAGTCCGCTACACCCAACGGTAGCTAGCTGTCCATTCGAAATGTGGGGAACCGACATAGTCGGGCCCATCGAACCAGCGTCATCCAGAGGACATCGGTTCATATTGGCGATAACCGATTATTTTTCCAGGTGGGCAGAAACAGTACCGCTAAGAGAAGTGAAGACGGAGAATATTCTCCATTTCTTCGAGACACACGTCATCTATCGGTTCGGCACTCCGCGACGGATTATCTCCGATAACGGGCCGGCCTACAGAAGTCACAAAATTAGCCGCTTCGCACAATAGCATAATATAGACTGGAGATACTCTTCGGTCTATAATCCTCGAGCTAATGGTCTAGCTGAGGCTTTCAACAAGGCTTTGACGAAGATCATAAAGAAAACGGTGTCTCGAAATAAGAAGGGCTGGAACGAGAGACTGCATGAAGCCTTCTGGGCGTATCGGACCACGTTCAAGACGGCCTCAAATACAACGCCGTATGCATTGGTATTCGGAACAGAAGCAGTACTTCACTTGGAGATAGAGCTACCTTCTCTATGAGTGGCAGTCCATTACGAGCTAACAGACGAAGAGAATGCTCATCTTCGCTTAAGGAGCTTGATGCCCTCGATGAAACTCGTCTTATAGCGCAGCAAAACATGGAGGCTTACAAAGCAAAGATGATGCACTTATATAAGAGATTGACTAGGCCGAAAACATTCCGCCAAGGCGAACTCGTGCTAGTGGTCAAGATACCTATGATCCCCAATCGTGCCAAACGGGGGAAATTCAAGCCGAATTATGAGGGCCCGTACATCATAGACAAGGTCTACCAAAGTGGGGCTTACTTGCTCATAAATATGCATGGAGAAAGACCCTTCAGGACAATAAACGGCCGGTTCTTAAAAAAATACTACACCAGACGAGTCACGGCCTAGGTCAACGATAGATGACGACGCCTATGTCCACTCGTTATCTTCCCAAGCCCAAAATCTATAAGTAGTATCCGACGAAACCTCACCTCGAAAACGTGCGACGGACCGTAATGTCCTTAAACTAACAACGGACCAAAACGTTCCTAAACTAGCAATGGACCGAAATGTCCTAAAACTAATTACTGACCGAAACGTCTTTAAACTACTGCAAACCCGTAGCATCCTTAGGCTGACGCGTTGAAAAAAAACAAAAAAAAACGGTACGTCCACAATCAGAATGGGTACGGATGAAAACCCAAAAGGGCTCCGTGAGTAAAAACAGCAGGGCTACCGGCGAGTTTGTGAAAACCCGAAAGAGTGCAATCTCGTTAAAAGACACTTGCAAGGTCCTCTCGACCTTGTAAGGAGAAAACTACCCGCGTGAGATCCTTACGACTCACAAAAGAGCAACACACTTAGGGATCCCCACGATTTCTAAGGAGAAATTATACTTACGAGATCCTCACGACTCGTAAGGAGAACCCTCTTATGAGAACCTCATAGCTCATAAGATTCAAAAGCCTTAAGCTACAAGGATCTGAACCTGTTCTTAAGCCATCACCTTTCCCAGACTGCCCTACAAACGGTTCAATATTGACCATTGTATACAATCCACGGGCATAAATAAACGTCTCTCGCACCAAGTTCCGCCAATGGCATGAAATCCCCCTGTTTGGTGAACAGGCACTTGTAAGTCCTCTCGACTTATAAGGAGAAAAAACTCTTATAAGATCCTTATGACTTATAAGGGAACGCACACTTGAGGATCCTCACAATTCTTAAGGAGAAAACGCACCTACGAGATCCTCACGACTTGTAAGAAGAAATACCTTTATGAGACCCTTACGGCTCATGAAGTCAGAAGCCTTAGTCGATGGGATCCTAACCCTGTTTGCTAAGCCACCTTTGTTCGACATCGACAGAGGCAAATGATGATTCACTCCTGGTAATGTCCTAGTGGTAGCGATGCTGATACCTAAATCGGTATCAAATTCTAAGTTCTTTCACGGCAAATGATGATTCGCTCCTGGCAATATTCCAGTCGCAGCGATACTGATGCTAAGATTGGCATCAGGTTCCAAGTTCCATACTTGCAAAAAAATCAGCAAGTAAAAGAAATGCATATGAAATAGCCGAAATGATAGGGTAACTTGCAACAAAATCAGCCAGTAAAAGATATGCATACAAAAATAGCCGAAATGATAGGGCAACTTACAACAAAATCAGCAAGTAAAAGATATGCATACAAAAATAGCCGAAATGATTGGGCAACTCGCAATAAAAAGCAGCGAGTAAAAACAAAAACAGCCGCAATGATTTGGCAACTCGCAATAAAAAGTAGCGAGTAAAAAGAAAAATAGCCGAAATGATTGGGCACCGTGAAAAATAGCCGAAATGATTGGGCAATCGCGACTTTCGCGATATATAAAGCTGAAATGATAGAGCATCGCGGAAAGAAATAAAAAAATGAAATGAAACTTTTTACCCTACAGGTGAGTCCATACCGACCCCTGTATACAATCCATGGGCATAAACGAAAATGGAACCACATGTCCCCTACCAAATCCTGTCAAAGGGGAAGTCAGATCTCGACAGCAACATTTGCATCCCAGAAGACCAACAATGGCGTTCCTCCTCATGCCAGTAGGGCACGTACGCGACACCAACAATCGGAGCCACGGCAAAGTCCCTAGTTCTAAGATTCTATGGTTCACGGACAACCTAGAGTCAGCCCCGACACCGCAGAAAACGGAGCACGTCAGCATATGACCCCGTTGCAGAAATACGTCAGCACATGACCCCGTCTCGGAAATACATCATCCAATGACCCCGTTGCGGAAATACGTCAGCACATGACCCTGTCGCGGAAATACATCATCCAATGACCCCGTCGCGCGGAAATACGTCATCCAATGACCCCGTCACGGAAATACGTCAGCAGATGACCCCATCACGGAAATACGTCAGCACATGACTCCGTCGCGGAAATACGTCATCCAATGACCCCGTTGCGGAAATACGTCAGCACATGACCCCGTTGCGGAAATATGTTAGCACATGACCCCGTCACGGAAATACATCATCCAATGACCCCATCGCGGAAATACGTCAGCACATGACCCCTTCGCGGAAATACGTCAGCACATGACCCCGTTGCGGAAATACGTCATCCAATGACCCCATTGCGGAAATACGTCAGCACATGACCCCGTCGCGGAAATACGTCAGCACATGACCCCATCTCGGAAATACGACATCCAATGACCCCATCGCGGAAATACATCAGCACATGACCCCGTCGCGGAAATACGTCACCACATGACCCCGTCTCGGAAATACGTCATCCAATGTCCCTGTCGTAGAAATACGTCAGCACATGACCCCGTCGCGGAAATACGTCAGCACATGACCCCGTTGCGGAAATACGTCATCCAATGACCTCGTCGCGGAAATACGTCAACCAAATGACCTCCTTGTCGGAGCGGTGCTTCGACTCGGAAAAAGGCCAACTCATCGATCACTTACGAGTCCTCTCGACTTGTAAGGGAGAAAATTCTCTTGTGAGATCCTTACGACTCTCAAGGGAAAGCACACTTAGAAGTCCTCATGACTCCTAAGGAGAAAATACACCTAGGAGATCCTCACGACTCATAGGGAGAAAAATCTTTATGAGACCCTCATGGCTCATAAAATTGAAAAGTCTTGGGCGGCAGATCTGAACCTGTTTCCTAAGCCATCACTATCCTACAAAGAGTTCAAGAGAACTATTATCTATCAACTACAGGCCAAATTTGCTAAAATCACATGACAGCAAAGAAAAGAAGGCAATAATACAAGATGGAAAAGAAATGTGTCCTTTATTCATAAATTCAATTGGATATGAGGTACATCATATGAAAATGGATGGAATAAAAGAATAAAAAAATGAATGAATACATGTTATTCATTAATTACAAATTCCCGTCAATACAAAAAATTACAAAGACAGGTACTAAGGAGGAGAACTCTTCAACAAGTCGGCAAGCCGCTCGTGCACTCCTTTCAGCTCTTTCTCACAGTCAGCCACCGCTGCCAGCTCCGCTTTAATTCGAGCCCGTTGCTGCAAGCAGGATGAAAGCTTCGTATCGATTTCATGCTTAGCACTTCGCAACTTTGCACAACCCGCTCGGTGGAATCAAGCTTCTGCCTTAGCGCCAACCCGTTTGAGATACACCATTGGAGACTATCGAAAAAAGCTTTCAGCTGTGCAGCGTTCGCGTCGACCTCGGCGTGCAACCGAGCAGACTCGTTAGAAGCCACCTCATGTTCCTTCTGCCGTAGGGTCGCCTCTTGTTCAAAATGGCGAAAGAAAGGAACACTCTGCTCTATCCATGCAACCCGCTGGGAAGTTGAAGCTAACACCTCAGGAGCAATACGCTTGAGCTTGATCTCGTGCAAGCAAGCCTCGATCTGTCTGCAGTAGTCAACCCATGACCCTATGGTGTCCTCAGTATGAAAGTTTACGAGTGTCGCCAGCATCGGATTAACCTGCATAGCAAAATTTATAGCGGAGGTGAGGGCTTCAACATCAAGATCCTCGACGAACTCGCTCAACATTCGTCGGCTATTCACGGCGCCTCGAGAAGGTGTGAGTTTAATAGGAGACCCTACCGGCATCCTAATGCGAGTCTCGAAGGAAGCTGGATTCGGTGCGATTGCTGCAGAATGAGTTACGGTTAATTGCCAACTCAGGAAATAAAAAAAACGCATAAAGGATAAAGCCTATCATACCAGCTACAACTGGCGGTAGGACGGGGAGTGCTGGGAGCTCGGTTATTCTCTCGACCCACGACGCTATATCCAATATGAAGAAGATTTAACAATATGGTTATCTGTAAGAGAAAGGAAAAGACGTCTGTGTAGACTATACTCACCGACATCAACAGGTAGGGAAATCTCTGGCTGGAATGAGAAATACGGGTTTAGCACCTGATACGGGTGATAAAAAAGGACTCCTGTAAAGTTATGACAACATACTGTCAGTACAAAGAGAGTGATACCTATAATGAAGCCGATGAATCACAAACCCATACCTTCCAGCATTTGAGAGGACACAAGAGAAGGCGAAGGGTCGGCGACGGTCAGAGCAGCAACTGGTGACACTTCTTCGGGTGGCACGGCCTCAGTGCTCACCACGCCTGCATTAGAAACAAAAAAAATGCCATCAGAAGGGATTGAAAGGGACTGCAAAATAGAAAGGAAAACAGTAACCCAAGATATACCTGATGGGTCATCAATCGAAACCACAACAAGAGCATCACCAGGCGTAGCGACTACTTCGCTTTCCTCCATTGGAATGGTTTTGCCACCCATGGCTTCGTCCCTTGATTCGACGAGGGCTGTCGTGACGCTCACAATGCCAACCGACAGTCTGGAACCGCAAGGAGAAAGAGCAAAAATTGGCGCAGTCCTAGACTCCTAAGAAAGAGTAGCAGCTTCAGGCTCGGTGGTTGCCATCTTCTCACCTGCCACCTCATCGCCAATAATTGGCCCTGCAAGATATAGTATATTAGAGTTTGTGAATTGAGTGAAAATGAGAAGACCGGGCATTACATTACCTGACGATGGATACTGGGTTGCCTCCCGAGCCTCGCGCACAGCCTGTTTGTGAGCGGTGGACAAAGCAGCTGAAGCAAACTCTGAAGAAATGGCGATAGATGGGACAGTACTTGAACCCGCACCCACAGCCAAGCTGGCATCATGCTTCCTCGCCGCACGCTTTCGATGCTTCTTGTCGGCTTGGGCAGTGAGAAAAGACCTCCTCAAGACCTCCGTCAAAGTGACATCATCGTCCGAACCAGGAGCTACCTCTGGAGTCGTTACGGCGTCCGTCATCGGCTGCTTAAGCGAAGCCTCTTTCGGCGATACTGGGGGAGCTGGGACTTCAGCAGCCGACCCTGGAAACGTCGCCGTGCTACCCTGCAGGATCAGCACTGCATTCGGGATAACCTGGGTCGAGGTAGTCCCTGCAATAAGAAAAAAAGGGGTCAGACTACCCATGAAGAAAAAGGGAATGAGGGCATAGTGAACCGAAATATATCGAGGTCCAAAGAAGCCCGAAGCCTCTCTTCCTCCTCAAAAGTCCGAAAGGAAGCCGCCAGAGCCTCTTCAGCGGAGATACCTGACAAAGAAGGATGTATTAATAAATGCATAATAAGAGAGAAGGAAAAAGCTCAAAACGACATGACTAGAGCATACCCGTCTCCGCAAGTGATAGCAACGCCGCTTCTGCGCGAGCCCGTCGCTCGGAAGCCACAAGGGCGGCTTGAAGATCGTTATCATCCGCAGGCTCAATAAATAGACCCTCATTGGTCCCGTACTCACTCAAACCCTCGCTATAGGGAGCATGGGGCTCCTGGCCGAGTACGACGTCGAGAAAAAACGTCGACTTCTTCTTCTTCTGCGAGCGAGCCCTGGCGGCCGACGATAGGAGCCTACGTTTCACGGGCATTTTGGGGCGACGAGTCCCGATCTCAGTACCCATGCCAGACTCGGGAGACGCTACAGCTACCGCTTCTACCGGCGCGCGAGGTAGGGGCAGCTCAGGCATAACATGTGGTATCACAGCCGCAGCAGGTTCTCTTAGGGGAGGACGGACGATGATTCGTCGCTTCAAAGGAACGGCTGGATTACCAGTGGGGCCGGTACCTTTGCGATCAAGTAATAATCGCTTTTCTTCCTTAATGACGGCGCCCATCGAATGTTGATTTTATGCCACAAATGCGTTCAAGATTCGCGGAACGCAACTCGGCTCACTGATAAAGAAATTAGAACCGGTGTTCAACCGCATAAAATGGTGCAATGCGTTCCGAATACTTTCTTCTGTGGCAGTAGGCTCGGCTAAGAAGGCTTCGAGCAGGACACCTTGATTATAGCTTGATTGCTGACCGAAACGGTGTGGGTTGTACCTCATGAACAATGCTGAATCATTCTTCCTAAACATGAGAAAGCCAAGCCTGATGGAGTATAAATGAAGAATTTCCCGAGCTTTCAAGGTAGAGGCCCCATCTTTAAAAGTATCACACAGAGGATGCACCATTTTTGCGGATTCTTTGCCGATGGTTAAAACCTTATCGACAAAGGTCATGCTATCTCCAACCATACGCGAACGAAGAAGCACACCCCTAGCCTCCCGCAGTGTCGGAGTTAAAACAGAAGCATCGACTAAGCACATAATCCTAGGGAAGTTGTAATTATCGTAGAAACGAGGCCGTTTGTGAGCACCAAAAGCGCCAAGTATGTGCAGCTCGATCCATGACAAAAAATAGTGCAGCGAGAAAGTGACTGGCTGTACCCCTGGCTCGGTGGTGTCCATCGCTAAGCTGAGACCATGGTACAGGTATGCCAACCCAGCAATCCCTATAGCCACTCGCATTCCTGCGACCATGCGATGGGCTGGGTAAAAGACCGATGGCCTCATGTAATGAGGATGCATCGGAAGCACGAACCAGTTTAGCCACAAGCCAATGAACCTCAGCACGAACGTCTTTTCATCGACGTCTGCGTAGCTACGGGAGTATCTGGAATAAAGAAACTTTTTAAATCTGCCTCCGCCGTCGGTTAGTTATCCAAACTAAAACCGAACGAGTCATCAAGCTTGGAAAACAGCGCGGCTTGCTTCGATAAGGCTTCTGGATGAAAAAAGCGAGCGATGAAGTCTGCGTAGCTAACTCCATGCCCTTCGGACTCCAGAAATAGATTTTCGTATATATTCAACACTTTGATCAAGCTCGGGAATTGGTGTTGAATGGCGTTATTCGGGGAAAGACCCATTACCACTGATTTGGTGGTAAAGATATACTCGTCTGGAGGAAGCAACTCCTCATAGTGTTCTCCCCTAACGGGTAATCCAGAGATCTCTGCAAACTCTTCCAAAGATATTGAGACTTCTCGATCCGACAGAAGGAAAGTGCGGGTCAGAATATTCCATTGCTCTAGAAAAGCCTTAACCCACTATGTAGGAGGTGCGGAATATTGGAAGAGAGAAGCGTAAATTGCGGGATATAACCCGAGCTTCAGCATCTGCGACTTCTTGGCCGACAAGATGTAGCGGGCCCACTGCAAATACCCCGCTGGTGTTAGTGTATATGCCCTAGAGGCCATTACTGTATCATACTAGTTTGTATATTACTTAATGGAAGCTTGGGATATTCACCTTGTATACACAATCTTGCTCAAAATAGTAGTATGCTACTTGGTTTGTTTCTACTTCAATGTGTACATGTGTTTATTTTAGTATATCGCCTATACACATTAGTGGAGCCCTTAGGATCTTTGCTTGATTACCAGCGTTGTTATGGCAGTCACACTAGTGGGGGCTGGGTAATCTATAAGCACATCCTTATGCAGGTCCCTAGTCGCGGGACTATCGAGACAGGGCATCGATACTCCGGAGTAGATTAACGCATGCGCTTCTCATCCCAGAGTGGGAGATGGTTTGTCCCACAGCCATCAGTACGTCGTACTGGAGATAGTATGCGGGTGCTCGTTGGGTTACGAGTACACTGGACAGGACTTGTCGGGAACTGACCGGTTGGTATTATACCTATCGTCAGTTATCAGTTCCCAGGTGACATGAGTACAGCTTAGTCCGCTGACTTGACACTGTCACTTCGCCTCGAGTGTGTTCCCACTGTACTTTGATTACTACCCTACCATGGCTCAAAGGAGTCGTGCAAACAGGTAGTAGTTGGGTGCAGTCCCGAAGCACTTGGAGGCAGTGACGGTTAGACAGGATTCGTCTCTCCCGGTATTGGGGGTTGATATCGCGCTGTGTCTAGGAGAGCCATTACACGAGTAGTCCCTGGCCAGGGCAAGCGAGATATACTGGTAGGCTTCCAGTGTTATCTCAGGGTGTATTGGGCTTCACTCCGACACGACTTGTACCGCTATTAGGGGACTGACGTTTACCGCCCCCTAGGCCCGCCATGCGATGTATCAGACGAACAGACCGGACTGTACGGAGACTGTCATATTCAGGCTCAGTAGGAGTTCAGATGGGTTTCACCTCGTCAGTCTTCTTGTCGGCATCTACCTGGGGACCGTTACGCACAGCTAGTGCCACTTGCGGTCTGTGGTTAAACCCACTGCCAGCGTAGTGTCGAGTCTTTAGAGTCCCACACAGAAAGCTATTCGTCTTTTGGCAAAAGAGTAGAGGTCGCATGGTTTTGCGACAGGTCGCATGGTTTTGCGACAGGGTCCGGTCACATCCGTGCACTTGTGCACATACAGTGTCCGGACAGTTAACACTAGCGGGCTTTGGTTTAAGCCAGATCCTAGTGTACGTTTTGGGATTGGTTTTATCCAGTATGTATTCGTGTTCCTCGGAACGCGAATGCGGGTGTGTATGCACAGTTGACGGAGAGACAGAGGCAGAGGATTCTCATTAGGGTTGTTGACCGTTGACTGTTGACTATTGACTTTTTGCTCAACCCTAATGAGAATATGATATGTAATTAACAATAATATTAATTAAGTATTGTGGTGACATGGTTGTTGAGGGGTTGACTTTGTTGACTTATTGACTTTGTTGACCGGTTGACTAGGTTGGACTAGTTGACCATCATGATGACAATGGCTATCATTTCATGGCAAAGACTTTTTACTTGCTTGTTCTCTTGTGCAATATGAGTGCATGAAATGATATAGCCATTTTGACTTAAACCATTTACACAATACTTGATTACTATTTTTGTGATGATGGTTTTGGATTATGAGAGCCAAGTGAGAAAAGTCTTGCTCATTCTATTGTTAGTTGTATGTATGCCCTAGAGGCCAGTATTGTACAGATGATGTATATTATATTGGATGCTTGGACATATATAGAGATGACTTTCTTGCTCGATATGATAGTATGCTATCTGGTTACTCTTTATCTTAACATGTACACTAGTCTCTTTATACTGTCTTATAGTTACATGTTGGTAAAGCCCTTAGGATATGTACTTGACTACCTGGACTGTGATGCAGATCATACTAGTGGGGACATGGTAGTCCATAAGTACATCCTTCAAGGTCCCTAGTCGTGGGTGTATCGAGACAGGGCATCGATATACCAGAGTAGACTAGCGTATATGCTTCTCGACCCATGAGATGGGCGATGGATGATCCCATATCCATTGGTGTTTGACATCAGAGATGGTATACGGGTGCTCAGTGGAGACTGAATACACTGGACGGACTCGCCGAGAACTCCCAGATGGTATTATACCTCACGTCAGATGGCAGTTCTCAGGTGACACTTGTACAGGTTAGTCTGTAGACCCGAGATCGTCATAGAGTCTTGTGTGATTCCCACTGTGCTTTGATCTCCACCTTACCACGTCCATGAGGGCGTGCAAAACGGTGGTCTTTGGGTACAGTCCCGAGTCACATGGAGGCAATGAGCGATAGGAGGGGTTTCGTCTCTCCCGGTATTGGGAGTTGATGTTGCGCTGTGCTCGATTGGCCGTAACAGGGAAGTCCCTGGCCAGGGCTGATCAGAGATTTGCTGGTAAGTGTTACCAGTAGTTTCTCGACCCGTTATGAGCCTCACATCAGCACGACTTATCGGTGTAAGTCCACGTTGCGACCCCCGGTTCTTACGGGGAGGCGGAAACGGTATAAAAATCAAATTTTAAGCGCAAGGGGCAACATGGACTAAGCAAAGTCGGGATCTTTGACTAAACTAAAACTAGCATACTTAGCTAAAGAGAGTTAGCTACTCGGATGGAGATGGTTATACCTAAACTTGTCTTGAACTCCTTCTCTTCAAGCTCCGATGGTGGTCCGATGGCTCCTTCTCGTCGTCTCCGTACGCCGAAGATAGATCCACTTGAAAGCTCCAACCTTTAGCTCCTTCTTCGTTCTTTGAAGAAACTAGTTCACTTGGTTTGCTAAACCTAGTGAACTAGAATGAGTAGAGAGGAAATAGAATGGGATTTTATCTATGGTTCTTGATTCTCAACTCATGAGACAAGAGAACCATAGATCAAGAGAGGGAGCAAGAGGTTGAGGGTGAGAGCAAGAGGAGAGCTCAAGAACAAGAGAGAGAATGAGCAAGAAAAGAATGAGGCTCTCTTTTGTCTCTCACCCTCTCATAATCCAAAGCAATGATAACTCATCATATCAACAAAAGTCTTATGTGATGGTTGAAGCAACCATAACCTTATCATGTCATGCACTCATTTTACTCAAATGAACAAGCAAGTAAAAGTCTTTGGCATGAAATGATAACCATGGTTATCATGATGGTCAACTAGTCAAGCCTAGTCAACCGGTCAACAAAGTCAACAAGTCAACAAAAGTCAACAAGTCAACAAGGTCAACAAAAGTCAACAACCAAGTCACCATAATACTTAATTAATATAATAGTTAATCGCATATCATATTCTCATTAGGGTTGAGCAAAAAGTCAAAAAGTCAACGGTCAACTGTCAACAACCCTAATGAGAATCCGCTGCCTCTGCCTCCCTGTCAACTGTGCATACACACCCGCATCCGCGTTCCGAGGAACACGAATGCAAACTGGATAAATCCAATCCCATAAGGTACACTAGGATCTGGCTTAAACCAAAGCCCGCTAGTGTAAACTGTCCGGACACTGTACGTGCACAAGTGCACGGATGTGACCGAACCCTGTCGCAAAACCATGCGACCTGTCGCAATACCATGCGACCTCTACTCTTTTGCCTAAAGGCGAAAAGCTTTCTGTGTGGGACTCTAAAGACTCGACACTACGCTGGCAGTGGGTTTAACCACAGACCGCAAGCGGCACTAGCTGTGCGTAACGGTCCCCAGGTAATGCCGACAAGAAGACCGACGAGGCGAAACCCATCTGAACTCCTACTGAGCCTGAGTGTGACATTCTCCGTACAGTCCGGTCTGTTCGTCTGATACATCGCATGGCGGGCCTAGGGGGCGGTAAACGTCAGTCCCCCAATAGCGGTACAAGTCGTGCCGGAGCGAAGCCCAAAACACCCTGAGATAACACTGGAAACCTACCAGTATATCTCGTTTGCCCTGGCCAGGGACTACTCGTGTAATGGCTCTCCTAGACACAGCGCGATGTCAACCCCCAATACCGGGAGAGACGAATCCTGTCTAACCGTCACTGCCTCCAAGTGCTTCGGGACTGCACCCAACCACTACCTGTTTGTACGACTCCTTTGAGCCGTGGTAGGGTAGTGATCAAAGTACAGTGGGAACACACCCGAGGCGAAGTGACAGTGTCAAGTCAGCGGACTAAGCTGTACTCATGTCACCTGGGAACTGATAACTGACGATAGGTATAATACCAACTAGTCAGTTCCCGACGAGTCCTGTCCAGTGTACCCGTAACCTAACGAGCACCCACATACTATCTCAAGTATGACGTACTGACGGCTGTGGGACAGACCGTCTCCCACACTGGGATGAGAAGCGCATGCGCTGGTCTACTCCGGAGTATCGATGCCCTGTCTCGATAGTCCTGCGACCAGGGACCTGCATAAGGATGTGCTTATAGATTACCCAGCCCCACTAGTGTGACGGCCATCACATCGCTGGTAATCAAGCAAAGATCCTAAGGGCTCTACTAATGTGTATAGGCGATATACTAAAATAAACACATGTACACATTGAAGTAGAAACAAACCAAGTAGCATACTACTATTTTGAGCAAGATTGTATATACAAGGTGAATATCCCAAGCATCCATTAAGTAATATACAAACTAGTATGATACAGTAATGGCCTCTAGGGCATATACACTAACAATCTCCCACTTGCACTAAGGCCATGTACTGGCGTATCGAAGACCTATCATCTCGATCAGCCGCTCGAACTGAGTCTGGGGCAGGGCCTTGGTGAATGGATCAGCAGTGTTATCTTCTGAAGCGACTCTCCGAACCTCGATCTCCTGGCGATCTACGATCTCCCTGATCAGGTGATACCGCCTCAAGATGTGCCTGGATCTCTGATGGGACCTGGGTTCCTTCGCTAAAGCTATAGCCCCGTTGTTGTCGCAATACAGAGGTATTGGATCAACAATGGACGGAACCACCTGAAGTTCTTTCAAGAACTTCCTCATCCAGACAGCTTCTTTTGCGGCATCAGATGCAGCGATGTATTCCGCTTCCATCGTCGAGTCTGCAACGGTTTCCTGTTTGGAACTCTTCCAACACACCGCCCCTCCATTGAGGGTAAAGACAAAACCCGACATGGACTTGGAATCATCCTTGTCACTCTGGAAGCTGGAGTCAGCAAAGGCCTCGATCTGGAGGTCTTTTCCGCCATACACCAAGAACATCTCCTTAGTCCTTCTCAGGTACTTGAGAATGTTCTTTACCGCTATCCAGTGTTTCTCCCCAGGGTTTGACTGATACCGGCTTACCACACTCAGTGCATAAGCTACATCCGGTCTGGTACACAACATCGCATACATTATAGAGCCTACCGCAGAAGCGTAGGGTATAATAGACATGCGATCCCTCTCCAAATCAGTCTTGGGAGACATCTCTTTAGAGAGGGTGATCCCGTGACAAGCCGGTAGGTTACCGCGCTTGGAATCTTCCATACTGAATCTCTTCAGTATGGTGTCGATGTACCTGGACTGTGATAGTCCTAATATCCTCTTGGATCTGTCACGGTAGATCCGGATACCCAGAATGTACGAGGCATCACCCAGGTCTTTCATGGAGAACCTGTGTGACAAGAACCCCTTGACAGATTGTAGCATAGGAATGTCATTTCCTATTAAGAGAATGTCATCCACGTATAAAACGAGGAATACTACAGTTCTCGCTACAAATCTACTATAGATGCATGGTTCATCTGGATTTTTGATAAAGCCAAATTCTTTGACCGTTTCATCAAAGCAGATGTTCCAACTCCGCGACGCCTGCTTTAGTCCATAGATGGACTTAAGCAACTTGCACACCTTTCCGCTGCTCCCACTCTGAATGAAACCCTCCGGCTGGTCCATATAGACACACTCCTCTAAATTTCCATTTAGAAAAGCTGTCTTTACGTCCATTTGCCAGATCTCATAATCGTGGAAGGCAGCAATGGCAAGAAGGATCCGAATGGATTTCAGCATGGCTACTGGAGAAAAGGTTTCGTCATAGTCCAAGCCAGGTCTTTGACGAAAACCCTTTGCTACCAGCCTCGCTTTATAGGTCTCAACCTGTCCATCTACACCAATCTTCCTTTTGAAGATCCACTTGCATCCTACGGGTTTTACCCCGTCTGGAGCAATGTCCAACGTCCATACCTTGTTGGTGTACATGGACTCCATTTCGGTCCGCATTGCATCCAGCCATTTCACTGAGTCAACGCTCTGAACGGCCTGCTGGAAGCTAGTAGGCTCATCATAATCTATGATGCAATCATCTCTATCCCCGTCTATGAGAAAACCGTAGTATCTCTCGGGCGGATGAGACTGCCTACTACTCCTGCGGAGCGGCGTAGGAATGTCTTGTTCTGTTGAACCCTCTGGTTCCACTAAACTTTCAGTAATAGTCCGTGGTT
Organism: Agapanthus africanus; assembly: GCA_030015575.1. Classification (NCBI taxonomy): domain Eukaryota; kingdom Viridiplantae; phylum Streptophyta; class Magnoliopsida; order Asparagales; family Amaryllidaceae; genus Agapanthus; species Agapanthus africanus. Next base: position 818,249,541 of record CM057338.1, on the reverse strand, counting down.
CTGGAATTTCTTCCAGTTCTACTGTGCTCCCACTTATCTGGGTTTCCAAAAACTCAGTTTCCAAGAAGTAGGCATGACGAGAAACAAGGACTTTTTGTTCCTCTTCACAGTAGAAGAAATATCCTTTGGAATTCTTTGGATATCCCACAAACTTGCACTGTACTGAGCGTGCCTCGAGCTTGTCCGCATGCTGCTTTTTGACAAAAGCTGGACATCCCCATGTCTTAATATGCTTAAGATAGGGTCTCTTCCCACACCACATCTCATATGGTGTAGTAGGCACGGTCTTAGTAGGAACTCGGTTCAAAAGGTATGCGGCTGATTCTAGCGCATACCCCCAGAATGATCGCGGCAACTCAGCGTTACTCATCATGGACCGCACCATATCCAATAGGGTGCGGTTCCGTCTCTCCGATACACCGTTATGTTGCGGGGTGTATGGAGGAGTAAGCTGAGAGAGAATTCCGTTCTCTTTTAAATAGTCCAGGAACTCGGCACTTAAGTATTCTCCACCTCGATCCGATCTTAGAATCTTAATACTTTTGCCGGTCTGTTTCTCTACTTCATTCTTATACTCCTGGAATTTTCCAAAGGCCTCGGACTTATGTTTCATCAAGAAGATATAACCGTACCTTGAGAAGTCATCCGTAAAAGTAATGAAGTAAGAATGTCCGCTTCGGGCATGTGTAGACATTGGACCGCACACGTCACTGTGTACGAGTCCCAAGAGCTCGCTCGCTCTTACTCCTTGTCCAGTAAACGGAGTCTTTGTCATCTTTCCTTTGAGACAAGATTGACAAGTGGCATACGATTGATATTCGAACGCATTCAAATATCCTTCTGTATGTAACTTAGTCAACCTTCTCTCATTGATGTGACCCAATCTACAATGCCATAAGAAAGTCTGATTCATTTCCGGAGACTTTCTTTTGTGTGTATTCTGGACGTTGAAAATCTGTGGTTGGTTTAACACGTATATACAATTACTCAATGTACCTGACCCAATCAAAACTTGATTAAGGTGAATGTTTACAACATTACTTACAAACGCAAATTCATAACCTTCTTTAGAAACTAAAGATACAGAAATGATATTACAAGTTGCGTTGGGTACAAAAAAGCAATTACGCAAAACCAAAATATGTCCATCTGACATTCCCAGGTGATAGTCCCCCACGGCTTTAGCATCCATGCTAGCTCCGTTCGCAACTTTGAGGGTCATGTCACCTGCCTTCAAAACCCTACGGTTTCTCAACGCCTGCAAAGAATTACAGATATGAGATCCTGATCCGGTATCCAATACCCAGGAAGTAGAGTTTATTGAAAGACAATTTTCAATAACATACACACCTGAAGCTGAAGCTGCAACCTGCTTCAATTCCTGTGTTCTGGCCTTCCAGGCCCTGCAATCATTCTTCCAGTGTCATTTCTTATGACAATAGAAGCATTCTTCCTTATCCACAAGCTTCCCCGCTATCTTTGTTGCTTTACCTTTTCCCTTCGTATCCACTTTACTAACACCGCCCCTTGGTTTGGCGGGGGCCTTCTTCTTCTTTCCCTTGGCTTTCGCCTTGGACCTAGAAGAAGATGATCCTCCTACAAACAAAGTGGATGTATCCTTACCTTTCTGTAGGGTGCCCTCTGCGCTCCTCAGCATGTTGAGGAGCTCTGAAAGTTCAACCTCTTTTTCTTGTAAGTTGAAGTTCAGTATAAACTGGGCGTAAGTGGAAGGAAGGGACTGGAGAACTATATCCGTATATAGCTCACTCTCCAATGTGATCCCTAGGTCAGCGAGCTCCTCAATGAAGCCGATCATCTTTAGCACGTGCTCGGCTACTGATGATCCGACGGCCATTCTTGTCGAAAATAACTTTTTCGACGCTTCGTATCTTGCGATACGTGATTGCTCTCCATACAGTTCTTTTGTATGAAGCAATATGGATTCCATGTCCATATTCTCATGCCACCTCTGATGTTCGTTGTCCATCGAGGCAAGCAGGAGGCACTTGGCCTTCGCGCTATCAATCTCCCAAGTCTTGCGGATTTCCTTATCCGCGACGCTGGAAGTTGGACCAGGGACAGGGGGAGCTTTGGTGGTAAGAAGATACCCCAGCTTGTCATAAGTGATTGCTATCTTGACATTCCTGAGCCAATCTTTGTAGTTTGGCCCTGTCAGTTTGTTTTTATCTAGGAGTAACTTAAGTCCAGTCATGTTGATTGGTCGCTGCAATTAGGAGAGAGAAGAAGAAACACTCAGCATGATGCTCTTGCAAGTTTAGAGTGGTTTTTAGTTTGTCTAAACAGGATGGCTCCCACTGTTTCTCGAATCCCTCCTCAAACCATAAAGGAAGAATTAGCCGGGATCAATCCCACCGCACAATACTTGCTTAACCGTTCAGCCAGGCCGGTGTCGGTACTTCGAGGGAGGTTTTCCAACGCTTTCGCGAAGTTCCTTAATTAAAGAACCTCTTTTCCCTGGGGGCGTAGCCCCGCTAACACCTTTCTAGGCACCTACTAGGTTTATAGCATTGATCGATTAGTGAGAAATTTCCCGAGGAGTAGCATATACTCACAGTAGGATCGGGATCCAAATATCATTGCGTGACGAAACTGAAGGAATCCTACCAGAATCATCACACTCAAAATGGTATGCAAATCTAGCAAGTTTCAGTACTTATGAAACTCCCGATGTGGATTTTTGCCCCATGCTCTTATGACCTTGACTTTGGCCAACAAATCATAAGTCACATGTCAAGTTCTGCCCGTCGTTCTCCAGGTTAATTTGAATCCACCCGCACCTACCCTTGACTTTGGCCAACAAGGCAGTACGACTGTTCCAAACCAACGCATCTATCTATGCTGCACATGAATACCCAATAGCTACCAATCACTGTGCCTTGACTTTGGCCAACAAATACAGCTTGAATACTATTGACTATTCATGTGAAACGACGGAGGGCTACGGATGGTTTTGGCAAAACCGTGAACGTAGTGAACTTGATTTGGTCGATGGAACGAGATAGCTTTTAAAAGGAGTGGCCCAAGCTCCGTATTTAAAAGTTGTTTTGAAAAGAACCGAGTGGTTTTTCGAAAGTGTTCCAACGACTTTAACTTGGTTTATTATCTTGCATTAGTTCTTTTAATGCGTGATATTCTTGCATTAGTTCTTCTAATGCGTCCCATCATTTAATCCTACCATTGCAGAAAACAACCAAAATATGACGTACGCTTATGCCATTCGCATTCGCCACTGGGCCCCGTCATTACCCGTTAGGTTACTTAACTAACGACAGAGCGGGGGCTGGGCTAGCGCGTCTGTAAAACATAAGCAACGCCTAAATAATATCATATATAGATATACTGCAATGATAAACATTTCAGATCTCAGATAAATACATTGGATATACTAGCAATCTGTAATTTGTACGAGCCTGTAACAAAAACAGATAACACGGTCGCGGTGAATAGCCAAAACCCCACCCAAGACCCCTACGGGTGCGGCAAACTACCCGCCAAGTACCCGAAGCGTAGCAACCTCCCTCATCTCCATGAGTAGGCCACTCGACACTTCGGCATACCCGGTAGTTTGTGCACCCCTCCATGGGTCTATCCTAGGAGCAAAAACAGTAAAAAGAAATTATACAATGACGGCTACAACCCCGACCCGGTTGTGCGGCCATACAAATAATTATTACATCAATTTACAAAATTTACATGAATTGCAAGAAAAGAAAACTCTCGTCTCACAACCCCCGGCTATTCACCCGCGACAATCCAACATATTTATATACACATTCCAATATCAAACACAGATCATGTATAACCCCGACCAATCGACTTATAGCGATTAGCCGACGTTCAATACATGCAAACATCACAGATATAACCATCATAGTCAAAGTGCAGTGAAGTTCAGAAAAAATACGGAATTATAGGACCCCAAAAGGAAATTTCTTTTCTGAAAAATCTGGGCACATATAATATATTCCAAAAATCCCAAAACCAACATAGACACACACTGCACGAAAAACGATGCAGAGAAGACGACAAACCGCGGCGCTTCCGCGGCAAATGCCTACCTCGTGCGGCGGAAGCGCGGCGGTTTGAACGAAACAATGGACCGTTTTTCATGGGTGTTCACACAAAACCCTGAGCCGAATTTAGGAGTATAAAGTTTTTCATTTTGACCAGAAAAATTTTCAACAGAAACTCAGGTTTTGTAAAAGTTAGGTTTTTGGATTTTTCCGGTTCCGAACTTCGTTACACTTTACTACCAAGCTAGTTTAAGTTTAGTTAGGCTCTGATACCACTGTAAGTCCACGTTGCGACCCCCGGTTCTTACGGGGAGGCGGAAACGGTATAAAAATCAAATTTTAAGCGCAAGGGGCAATATGGACTAAGCAAAGTCGGGATCTTTGACTAAACTAAAACTAGCATACTTAGCTAAAGAGAGTTAGCTACTCGGATGGAGATGGTTATACCTAAACTTGTCTTGAACTCCTTCTCTTCAAGCTCCGATGGTGGTCCGATGGCTCCTTCTCGTCGTCTCCGTACGCCGAAGATAGATCCACTTGAAAGCTCCAACCTTTAGCTCCTTCTTCGTTCTTTGAAGAAACTAGTTCACTTGGTTTGCTAAACCTAGTGAACTAGAATGAGTAGAGAGGAAATAGAATGGGATTTTATCTATGGTTCTTGATTCTCAACTCATGAGACAAGAGAACCATAGATCAAGAGAGGGAGCAAGAGGTTGAGGGTGAGAGCAAGAGGAGAGCTCAAGAACAAGAGAGAGAATGAGCAAGAAAAGAATGAGGCTCTCTTTTGTCTCTCACCCTCTCATAATCCAAAGCAATGATAACTCATCATATCAACAAAAGTCTTATGTGATGGTTGAAGCAACCATAACCTTATCATGTCATGCACTCATTTTACTCAAATGAACAAGCAAGTAAAAGTCTTTGGCATGAAATGATAACCATGGTTATCATGATGGTCAACTAGTCAAGCCTAGTCAACCGGTCAACAAAGTCAACAAGTCAACAAAAGTCAACAAGTCAACAAGGTCAACAAAAGTCAACAACCAAGTCACCATAATACTTAATTAATATAATAGTTAATCGCATATCATATTCTCATTAGGGTTGAGCAAAAAGTCAAAAAGTCAACGGTCAACTGTCAACAACCCTAATGAGAATCCGCTGCCTCTGCCTCCCTGTCAACTGTGCATACACACCCGCATCCGCGTTCCGAGGAACACGAATGCAAACTGGATAAATCCAATCCCATAAGGTACACTAGGATCTGGCTTAAACCAAAGCCCGCTAATGTAAACTGTCCGGACACTGTACGTGCACAAGTGCACGGATGTGACCGAACCCTGTCGCAAAACCATGCGACCTGTCGCAATACCATGCGACCTCTACTCTTTTGCCTAAAGGCGAAAAGCTTTCTGTGTGGGACTCTAAAGACTCGACACTACGCTGGCAGTGGGTTTAACCACAGACCGCAAGCGGCACTAGCTGTGCGTAACGGTCCCCAGGTAATGCCGACAAGAAGACCGACGAGGCGAAACCCATCTGAACTCCTACTGAGCCTGAGTGTGACATTCTCCGTACAGTCCGGTCTGTTCGTCTGATACATCGCATGGCGGGCCTAGGGGGCGGTAAACGTCAGTCCCCCAATAGCGGTACAAGTCGTGCCGGAGCGAAGCCCAAAACACCCTGAGATAACACTGGAAACCTACCAGTATATCTCGTTTGCCCTGGCCAGGGACTACTCGTGTAATGGCTCTCCTAGACACAGCGCGATGTCAACCCCCAATACCGGGAGAGACGAATCCTGTCTAACCGTCACTGCCTCCAAGTGCTTCGGGACTGCACCCAACCACTACCTGTTTGCACGACTCCTTTGAGCCGTGGTAGGGTAGTGATCAAAGTACAGTGGGAACACACCCGAGGCGAAGTGACAGTGTCAAGTCAGCGGACTAAGCTGTACTCATGTCACCTGGGAACTGATAACTGACGATAGGTATAATACCAACTAGTCAGTTCCCGACGAGTCCTGTCCAGTGTACCCGTAACCTAACGAGCACCCACATACTATCTCAAGTACGACGTACTGACGGCTGTGGGACAGACCGTCTCCCACACTGGGATGAGAAGCGCATGCGCTGGTCTACTCCGGAGTATCGATGCCCTGTCTCGATAGTCCTGCGACCAGGGACCTGCATAAGGATGTGCTTATAGATTACCCAGCCCCACTAGTGTGACGGCCATCACATCGCTGGTAATCAAGCAAAGATCCTAAGGGCTCTACTAATGTGTATAGGCGATATACTAAAATAAACACATGTACACATTGAAGTAGAAACAAACAAAGTAGCATACTACTATTTTGAGCAAGATTGTATATACAAGGTGAATATCCCAAGCATCCATTAAGTAATATACAAACTAGTATGATACAGTAATGGCCTCTAGGGCATATACACTAACAATCGGGTTATTGGGGTCTGACGTATACCACCCCTAGACTTGATATGCGACATATCAGACGAAGAGACTGGACTGTATGGTAAGTGTTACTGGTTGGATTCACAGGAGTGTGAGCAGGCTAGCTCGTCGATCTTCTGATCGCTCAATACCCGGGTGGCCGTTACGTTTAGCAGACCGCTTGCGGCTTGTGGATGCTTGATATGATCATCATCTGCTACCGGCGTATTGACGAGTCTTTAGAGTCCTACACAGAGGTTTCCTGGCTCAAGAGAAACGAAATAGGAGCGCATATGAGATATGTGCAGGACCGAGAATAATGCATGTATGTGATACCGCATTTCATTCTCGCGATATATGTTTCGATTGGTTATATTCGATATGACCTAGTTATCGAATCATTCATTCGATAAATCGATACATTGGATTCTAGTCGGTTATGTGCGACATGACCGGATCATTGAATCAAATGTTGATTTAATGATTTAATGCATAATTATATATTTGATATATTGTTTTGCATTAGCTAGTATTGGTTCACATTATATGGATTTTCTCACTCGATGTGCAAGAAGTATATATGATATACTTTTGTGCACTACTTTGTATCATGTTTGATGATACTTGATAATGTGGTTAAGTGTAAAGGGTTAAACCATGGTTAAGTGATGATTAGGGTTTTGGTTTTTCATTTATTTATTTGTTTATTTATTTGGAAAGGATTAAGTTAAGAATGGTGGCTTATTTTGGAGCTATGTTGAAGCTTCTTGAAGCTTTGACAAAGTCCACCATCCTTATCTCATCCTTAACCCTAACCACTCTAACTAACCTTGGTTTAATCTCTACACTTGACCATGGTCAAGATATGATAAGTATTCATATTAGTTTTATTTTAAAAAGTGAAGACTTATCATTCTTGCTTCATCTTCATCTTCTTCTTCTTCAAGCTTGCTACTTTAATGGCAACTTGAGATCTAGTGAGATAAATCCAATTCTAAAGTGAACCCACCTCCTATTTCTTCACCCTCTACCTCTTGCCAAGTTGTTTTGGGTGTTTTCTTCACAAGTTTCACAACTTTGTGAAGTCGGAGCTTGAGCTTGTGCAACCTCGACGTAGATCGTCTTTGACATGAAGCCGACGACCTATTCCGCACGTTTCTCCGATGAAGCCGTCACGAGAGTCCAAGGTTCAAGATGGACAGCGAGAGGACGCCCTCGTGGAGCTAAGGAAGTGGGTATCCGGATCTACAAAGGTTGTAGCATCTTAACTTTAGTTAAATTGTTAACTAGATTAATATTTCGCCTAGAATTCTAGCAACGATCCGTAGTCTAGGGTTTCTCGGCACCATTTTTTTTGAAATTGGCATGTTCGATGCCTTGTGAGACCTCACTAGGGTGCCTAGGAACCCTACAGTGGTATCAGAGCCTAGCTAGATGTCACGACCCGAAAGTACGGAACGTGACCGGCACTTAGATTACGAAGCGTCTAGAGGCGCCACGTGACCTAAGTAAGCCGAAGCCCAGAGATCTAAACCATAAAAGAAGAAAAAGAAGAAAAGAAAACAAGTAAAAAAAAAACATCAGCAAATTTTACCAAAAATTTCGGCAGAGTCTCCTCTGTAAAAACTGGCCCCCAAACGGGTACAACAAGTAAAATATGAATAAACAATAAAAAGCATCCCCAAACGGGTGCTAGCATCAACGCCAACAGGTGGAAACAACCACAACAAGCACAATAATATACAACGCCAGAGGGCGAGGCTCAAAACTCAAAAGAAAGCAAAACCACCAGATCAGAATAATACAGGCGCGACTCTAAGGTCGAAGTAAAAGACTGGTCCAATAACTTATCAAGTAATACAAATATGGTTGATGGAGCTTACTAGATACAAATGAATGAATAAAAGTACAATGGTGGTTCGGATACAAGTGAACCAACCTACCGTGCCAATCGCCCTGAAGAACAGATGTGCCAACAAGCTGCCACGGGAAACCTGTACATCGAACCTGTAAAGAATTTGGCACAACGGGGGTGAGTTACCAACTCGTGAGTAGAAGACATCTACGAAAAGAAATCGAATGCACGACGCTATCCTAGGTCATAATAATACACTACTATATCATAAACATCTAGTAATAGCAGGGTAAAACTACGTGTAAATGCAGATACTCCGTGCTCGTGTCAGTGCCTCATATAGTACTATGTCATACGAATGGATATGCATGCACCATGAATATAAAATAATCAATCCTGAAATCCAGATATATCTGTATAAGAAATCTTTAGCTGTTATCATAGTAAAACGTGTATAGAAATCTGAAATATCAACAATGAAATCCATGGAAATCCGTGTCAAGCATCGACACAAACATGTAAATCTCAAGTCTCATAGTCTCAATACCTCGGGCTCCGTCAGTCCGGATCGGCCCATAGCATCAAATCTCACGACAACGGTCGGTATCCTCCGGATATCCGCCGCGCCAGACATCACCGGTAGGTAGCCTTCCCCTGCCAGGCTCATCGTCTACAACTCGATCTTCTTGCCCCGGGATACCATACCGGGCCCACCATGTACCCGAGACGGTTCATCCACTCCTCGAATCGGGTCTCGAAATCCATCAGAAAACATGAAATACTCATGGTGGACGACACATACATCACGAGAAAACCGCATCTTATTTTAAAAAAAAGAGAAGAGGAGAGAGAGAGAAGTTTTTATATATTTTTGCGGTTTTCCCCAAAAATCCAGAAATCTCATAGAAATCCAAATCTCAAAATCATGAGTACTATATGATAAGTGTCGGCATATGCCCATAATACTGCATGATAACACGAAAATATGAATGCATGAATGTCTAAGTAATGAATGCCATGTCTTATACTTAACATCAGAGAGTGATCACAATACTACATCGGTTTAGTTGTTAACTGATTCTATCAATAAAAGATAATATGATCTAAAGTGTACGTGACATAGCAATTACCGATGATGATGTGTGTGAGCCGGCAAATAAGTGTGCGTGGAATATGCGCATCATCGGTAATGGTGCTGGTGTCCTAACAGGTAAAGTTTATACTGATTATAGCAACATATAAAAGAACATGCACCATGAGGATTACAGTATGAATGTGAATACAGATGTGCATTATCCACTCCTCTGCGAGATACGAGTACAACTACCACTGTGTGAGTCGAACCTAAACCAATGTCCATCTAACATCCTAAGGAACTAAACCTAATAGACTAGTCAGTAAGAAACTAGAGTCTACCTAAGATCTGAATCAATATCTCTAATAGTCGGCGATTTCGCCTCAATAGCATCACGTACGTAGTACGGCTTCCTCGAATCAAGAGTGCGGATCAATCATCAAATCTAAGCCTCGTACGGTAAAATCCATCGTACGGCATCCCAATATCGGGGTACGGTCAAGTATCTCCTAGGTGTCTCCTCATTCGTATAATGTCATATGTATCTTATTGTGATTAAGTCATACTTATATGATATCGGCATCAGGTCACACCAATATAATGTCGTAATCAAGTTATACATATATCATATAGTGATCAGTCACAAGTTACAGTCCGGGTACTATTCTAGCGTCCTATATACATCAATATCACCACCACTCCTTATAATTTATATATTCATGTTCATTATCTCATTCTCTAATGATCCGCTAACACTTTATTACGACTGTATAGTCAAGAATCACGGCATCAAGCCCAGTTATACTGTTTCATCATACCTCAGATATCATATCACCTCAATGAATCACCTATACGTGTTGTATATATATGTATATACCTATACCTAGTTCTATATATATACACATACACGTACCCCATGTCGAGTTTCAGTGTGTGCGTCGGTGTGTTTCTATCTGAAACCTACAAACCTCTTCCAAGGTACTCATCCTCTGATATGGTTTTCCTAAATCAGTCTAGTCCAGCCTAGGGTCAATACTAGGGTCCTACTAGGGTCACGTCTGGTTTCCTAATGTCAATAAATACTATTCCTATTCTACGTTGCGGGGGTGCTAAACGCCATCCACCCGACTTCCCCCCGTAGATATGCATCTACTCACCTGGTCCATGTCTGCCGAAGACAGTGTCGCCATCCTCCTCTTCATCGCCCGCAGTCCACGTGAGGGTACCTAGACGCAAACATATAAATAGCATCGTAAACCGAATCACATACAAAAGTCAAACGATACGAAGAGCAAGCACAGGTTAAAACCTATGTCCCGTCCACGCAAAAGAACCAAATACCGCTCGATATCGGCGTACAAACTCCGATGGATCGAGATAACATCATCAAACAACTTGTAGTTTTAAAACACATTACTTATATTGTAAAACATGATCAAATTCATCGAAACACTAAAATCGATCAAATCGTCCGTTTTCGAAAAACCCGAAAATGCCAATTTACCGTTTTTCATCGAAACTTGACATTTAAATGAAACCAATGGTCATAAAACTCATTAAATAGCATTACTAGACTATACAAACCATTACTATATTTTTATTACACAATTTTGCATTTATTTGAAATTTCTAGTTTGCAACTTTTAACAATTTTAACATTTTCCAAGCAAAATACCGCAATTCCACCTCAAAACATGATTTTGCATAAATTAATCACTTAAACCACAATTTATGATGATAATGATGTAATGAAACTATAATTATATTTTTAATCACATTTATTTAGAAATTCCTAAAATCTAGTTTACAAAATAATAGCATTTTATTACTATTTTTCCAATTATCAAAATAATCTAGTGATCAAACTAAGTTTTTCATTCAATTAATATGCTAATATTCTCACTAAAATTACCATATAATGATAACACCCTTAATAAGAATTTTATTTTACCCACAACACACTTTAGAAAAAATCTAGTTAGCTAAATAGTTTAAATTAAACAGTTTCGATCAACAATTTATTATACCACCACCATGCAAGAATTTTCCACTCTAAAAGATGTTAAACTAGCTATTATAATCTTAATTAATTAAAAAAAACCACCTCTTGAATTTTCAAACCCTAACTTGAATTTTAGAATTTGCAACAAGAATTAATCTAATTAATCTAATTATGCTTTAAAAGAAATATCTAATAGAAATAAAACAAAAGAGAAGGATTTATACCTCCACAACCTCATGTCCAAACTTGAAAATGAGCCTCAAAAATACATGCTTTCCCACTCCAAAATCCATGTAGAGAAGAGTAGAGAATAAAGGGTATGAAATAATTAGGTTTTTGTGGAATTTAAATTGGATTTTTGTAGTATTTTTGATGATTTTTGAATAAAAATGAGGTGGAAAATGGGGGGGGGGGGCAGCCATGGTGATGGGGAGGCCGGCCACAATAAGGGGAAGAGGGAGAAACACATGAGAAATGGTGTAGAAACTTCTCCAAAATGTCATCATCTTAATGTCTTTTCATGCTTTATTCATTTTCTTTTAATTCTCCAAAAAACAAATTTCTAGAAGTCACTTGAAGAATGAAGTGAGAGGGGGCTTCCAAGGTCAGCCAAAAATAGTGTGAGGGAGTAAAATATAGTGTGGTTTTGTTTGGGAAAAGATAAAAGTTATACCGCACTCCGTTTGCACTAATTTCACCGAAAAAAAGCCTTTTTCTTCGATATTTTCTAACACCGGATAACAACCCTATTTCAATTCAAAAACCACATGATAAAATTTTGTTTAATGTATAATGATGCACAAAATTTGTTTGAACTCATTCCAGTTTGTAATTTTCCTGAATTAAATGTATTAGTGACGGCTTAAAATAATATTAAAATAATTAATTTCGGAAAAAATTTCAGAAATTTTGAAATCTCACCAGTGGCTCAATAAACACCAAATACTAGCAATTACATAACTAGAATATTTATATTTAATTTTAAAATAAAGATATTTGTATTTTGACTTTTTACAGAAAACCCCCTTATTTTACCGATTTTCCGAAATTTCACCAAAACGATTTTCACAACGTTACAATCTTCCCCCCTTAAAGAAATTCGGTCCCCGAATTTAAATTAAAACTCCCCCTCCAAATACTAAAACATTTATCAAAATACTCAAATCGTCGGGGCTCCGAAATCATCAATACATAACTAAAATCAACTCCGTCAAGCATAACGCAATCATCGGAGTTACGGCGAAGATAAAATATCAAACCCAATACGAAAACCAACATAATATATATCAAACTATAACTTATATATATATAGTGTGCATCTTAATAAAGAAGCATACAAAAAAAAACCCTCTTGAAAATCGTCGTGCGATGCACGTGTCACGGCATATGTAGCGGACGTTTATTTTATGAAAAAAATAGCTATATATATATATATATATCTTTTATTTAACATACACGTCCCGCCTGGTTATTGAATCAATAGTAATGATTATAAAAACATACTGCTTAAACTAAAATCAATCCCAATCACATCAATAAAATATCATGTGCGTCCGGTGCACACTGAAATCGAAACCAAATACAGATACCATGAATACACACAACAACAAAACTAAGTGCAACAGGTGTGCACCAAAAACATCTGTCAAGTGCAACGGGCGTGCACGACTCAATATCAGGTGCATCTAATCTGCACAAAACCCCGATTTAGTGCATCTGGTGTGCACAAAATCGCATCAAGTGCGCCAAGTATGCGCAAGAACCCTAATCAGGTGCACATGGAGCACGAAAACATACATTGAATATCAAAATCGAAATCACAGCACAAAAATGCATGAAAATTAGGTCGAAACATATGTCAAAATCACGTGTAACCTCTATGCACGAAATCAAATCAAAAATCTCAAAAAAATATATAAAACCAAATCAAGTGTACTGGGTGCGTACTAAACCACATCAATACAACTGATATAAGAAACACAGATAGAATGAAGGTACACACAGGAAATACCAATCGTAGAACAAGTCCTCAAAATACAAAAATCCAATCAACGAAAATAGGAAATTCAAATCACTAAATCACAATCGTAAATACTATCGTCAATGTGCGCCTCTTTCCTCTGATGTCGACCGCTTCGAACTCGTTTTTTCATAGGTGTGCTGACTGCGCTACCAACGGCAATACTCATGTCTAGAGTCTCCCACATAGTCGATCCCTTCACTTGATATCCGGACTACATTAAACTTCTCGATCGATCCATCAAAATCCCATAATTCCCCAAGAGCTCAACACTCAAGTACAGTTTAAAAATATACGGTACATACCCCAGCATCGATGATCCAGCTGTAGAAGGGCAAACCCAAGCCTCACTAATGGCACAGCGGAACTGCCGTAAACCCTAAGGTTCAAGGGCGTTCTCGTGGTCATTATGTCGAGTTAGGGTTTCATTCTTCTAGAGGGTCCATCGAAATACCTGCATGTTCTTCCGAATACTTTAAACTTAGGAAATGGTTTTCTGATAATCGTTCGAACCCTTTAACTTCATCCGGACGGCATGTGAATACCCTTCGTCCGCACGCTAAGCAATGCTTCAGTCCTCAAGAATAACCAATACTCTAATGGTTACTGCATTCGAGCCGCATCTCCCTCTGCCCGTGGTAACAGAAACCACCATCCGACATTGACGAAGATAGATCAAAGGAACGAATGAAATACGGTGCAAACAATGTAAATCCTAGGGCTCCTTAAGCAGAGTAGCGTATCGTAAGTATGCCGCGGACCATACCCACGGTACGTTACTCTACCTAACTCGCCTACTCCATCAACCAAGGGTCACCTAGACTTATACAAGGTTAAACCTAGCGCTCTGATACCAACTTTGTCACGACCCGAAAGTACGGAACGTGACCGGCACTTAGATTACGAAGCGTCTAGAGGCGCCACGTGACCTAAGTAAGACGAAGCCCAGAGATCTAAACCATAAAAGAAGAAAAAGAAGAAAAGAAAACAAGTAAAAAAAAAACATCAGCAAATTTTACCAAAAATTTCGGCAGAGTCTCCTCTGTAAAAACTGGCCCCCAAACGGGTACAACAAGTAAAATATGAATAAACAATAAAAAGCATCCCCAAACGGGTGCTAGCATCAACGCCAACAGGCGGAAACAACCACAACAAGCATAATAATATACAACGCCAGAGGGCGAGGCTCAAAACTCAAAAGAAAGCAAAACCACCAGATCAGAATAATACAGGTGCGACTCTAAGGTCGAAGTAAAAGACTGGTCCAATAACTTATCAAGTAATACAAATATGGTTGATGGAGCTTACTAGATACAAATGAATGAATAAAAGTACAATGGTGGTTCGGATACAAGTGAACCAACCTACCGTGCCAATCGCCCTGAAGAAAAGATGTGCCAACAAGCTGCCACGGGAAACCTGTACATCGAACCTGTAAAGAATTTGGCACAACGGGGGTGAGTTACCAACTCGTGAGTAGAAGACATCTACGAAAAGAAATCGAATGCACGACGCTATCCTAGGTCATAATAATACACTACTATATCATAAACATCTAGTAATAGCAGGGTAAAACTACGTGTAAATGCAGATACTCCGTGCTCGTGTCAGTGCCTCATATAGTACTATGTCATACGAATGGATATGCATGCACCATGAATATAAAATAATCAATCCTGAAATCCAGATATATCTGTATAAGAAATCTTTAGCTGTTATCATAGTAAAACGTGTATAGAAATCTGAAATATCAACAATGAAATCCATGGAAATCCGTGTCAAGCATCGACACAAACATGTAAATCTCAAGTCTCATAGTCTCAATACCTCGGGCTCCGTCAGTCCGGATCGGCCCATAGCATCAAATCTTACGACAACGGTCGGTATCCTCCGGATATCCGCCGCGCCAGACATCACCGGTAGGTAGCCTTCCCCTGCCAGGCTCATCGTCTACAACTCGATCTTCTTGCCCCGGGGTACCATACCGGGCCCACCATGTACCCGAGACGGTTCATCCACTCCTCGAATCGGGTCTCGAAATCCATCAGAAAACATGAAATACTCATGGTGGACGACACATACATCACGAGAAAACCGCATCTTATTTTAAAAAAAAGAGAAGAGGAGAGAGAGAGAAGTTTTTATATATTTTTGCGGTTTTCCCCAAAAATCCAGAAATCTCATAGAAATCCAAATCTCAAAATCATGAGTACTATATGATAAGTGTCGGCATATGCCCATAATACTGCATGATAACACGAAAATATGAATGCATGAATGTCTAAGTAATGAATGCCATGTCTTATACTTAACATCAGAGAGTGATCACAATACTACATCGGTTTAGTTGTTAACTGATTCTATCAATAAAAGATAATATGATCTAAAGTGTACGTGACATAGCAATTACCGATGATGATGTGTGTGAGCCGGCAAATAAGTGTGCGTGGAATATGCGCATCATCGGTAATGGTGCTGGTGTCCTAATAGGTAAAGTTTATACTGATTATAGCAACATATAAAAGAACATGCACCATGAGGATTACAGTATGAATGTGAATACAGATGTGCATTATCCACTCCTCTGCGAGATACGAGTACAACTACCACTGTGTGAGTCGAACCTAAACCAATGTCCATCTAACATCCTAAGGAACTAAACCTAATAGACTAGTCAGTAAGAAACTAGAGTTTACCTAAGATCTGAATCAATATCTCTAATAGTCGGCGATTTCGCCTCAATACCATCACGTACGTAGTACGGCTTCCTCGAATCAAGAGTGCGGATCAATCATCAAATCTAAGCCTCGTACGGTAAAATCCATCGTACTGCATCCCAATATCGGGGTACGGTCAAGTATCTCCTAGGTGTCTCCTCATTCGTATAATGTCATATGTATCTTATTGTGATTAAGTCATACTTATATGATATCGGCATCAGGTCACACCAATATAATGTCGTAATCAAGTTATACATATATCATATAGTGATCAGTCACAAGTTACAGTCCGGGTACTATTCTAGCGTCCTATGTACATCAATATCACCACCACTCCTTATAATTTATATATTCATGTTCATTATCTCATTCTCTAATGATCCGCTAACACTTTATTACGACTGTATAGTCAAGAATCACGGCATCAAGCCCAGTTATACTGTTTCATCATACCTCAGATATCATATCACCTCAATGAATCACCTATACGTGTTGTATATATATGTATATACCTATACCTAGTTCTATATATATACACATACACGTACCCCATGTCGAGTTTCAGTGTGTGCGTGGGTGTATTTCTATCTGAAACCTACGAACCTCTTCCAAGGTACTCATCCTCTGATATGGTTTTCCTAAATCAGTCTAGTCCAGCCTAGGGTCAATACTAGGGTCCTACTAGGGTCACGTCTGGTTTTCTAATGTCAATAAATACTATTCCTATTCTACGTTGCGGGGGTGCTAAACGCCATCCACCCGACTTCCCCCCGTAGATATGCATCTACTCACCTGGTCCATGTCTGCCGAAGACAGTGTCGCCATCCTCCTCTTCATCGCCCGCAGTCCACGTGAGGGTACCTAGACGCAAACATATAAATAGCATCGTAAACCGAATCACATACAAAAGTCAAACGATACGAAGAGCAAGCACAGGTTAAAACCTATGTCCCGTCCACGCAAAAGAACCAAATACCGCTCGATATCGGCGTACAAACTCCGATGGATCGAGATAACATCATCAAACAACTTGTAGTTTTAAAACATTACTTATATTGTAAAACAAGATCAAATTCATCGAAACACTAAAATCGATCAAATCGTCCGTTTTCGAAAAACCCGAAAATGCCAATTTACCGTTTTTCATCGAAACTTGACATTTAAATGAAACCAATGGTCATAAAACTCATTAAATAGCATTACTAGACTATACAAACCATTACTATATTTTTATTACACAATTTTGCATTTATTTGAAATTTCTAGTTTGCAACTTTTAACAATTTTAACATTTTCCAAGCAAAATACCGCAATTCCACCTCAAAACATGATTTTGCATAAATTAATCACTTAAACCACAATTTATGATGATAATGATGTAATGAAACTATAATTATATTTTTAATCACATTTATTTAGAAATTCTTAAAATCTAGTTTACAAAATAATAGCATTTTATTACTATTTTTCCAATTATCAAAATAATCTAGTGATCAAACTAAGTTTTTCATTCAATTAATATGCTAATATTCTCACTAAAATTACCATATAATGATAACACCCTTAATAAGAATTTTATTTTACCCACAACACATTTTAGAAAAAATCTAGTTAGCTAAATAGTTTAAATTAAACAATTTCGATCAACAATTTATTATACCACCACCATGCAAGAATTTTCCACTCTAAAAGATGTTAAACTAGCTATTATAATCTTAATTAATTAACAAAAACCACCTCTTGAATTTTCAAACCCTAACTTGAATTTTAGAATTTGCAACAAGAATTAATCTAATTAATCTAATTATGCTTTAAAAGAAATATCTAATAGAAATAAAACAAAAGAGAAGGATTTATACCTCCACAACCTCATGTCCAAACTTGAAAATGAGCCTCAAAAATACATGCTTTCCCACTCCAAAATCCATGTAGAGAAGAGTAGAGAATAAAGGGTATGAAATAATTAGGTTTTTGTGGAATTTAAATTGGATTTTTGTAGTATTTTTGATGATTTTTGAATAAAAATGAGGTGGAAAATCGGGGGGGGGGGGGGGCAGCCATGGTGATGGGGAGGCCGGCCACAATAAGGGGAAGAGGGAGAAACACATAAGAAATGGTGTAGAAACTTCTCCAAAATGTCATCATCTTAATGTCTTTTCATGCTTTATTCATTTTCTTTTAATTCTCCAAAAAACAAATTTCTAGAAGTCACTTGAAGAATGAAGTGAGAGGGGGCTGCCAAGGTCAGCCAAAAATAGTGTGAGGGAGTAAAATATAGTGTGGTTTTGTTTGGGAAAAGATAAAAGTTATACCGCACTCCGTTTGCACTAATTTCACCGAAAAAAGCCTTTTTCTTCGATATTTTCTAACACCGGATAACAACCCTATTTCAATTCAAAAACCACATGATAAAATTTTGTTTAATGTATAATGATGCACAAAATTTGTTTGAACTCATTCCAGTTTGTAATTTTCCTGAATTAAATGTATTTGTGACGGCTTAAAATAATATTAAAATAATTAATTTCGGAAAAATTTTCAGAAATTTTGAAATCTCACCAGTGGCTCAATAAACACCAAATACTAGCAATTACATAACTAGAATATTTATATTTAATTTTAAAATAAAGATATTTGTATTTTGACTTTTTACAGAAAACGCCCTTATTTTACCGATTTTCCGAAATTTCACTAAAACGATTTTCACAACGTTACACTAGAGCCTTAGGCGAAGTCTAGACGGAATTTGATGTCCGATCGAACCCGAAACCGCATATTTTACACGCTCTCTGGACTTTTTCTAAAAAGTGGGATTTTTCGAGATTAAAAATGTCTAAAAAATTCAGCAGGAATATCTAAGAATTATGGTGAAACACGACATCATGTATCGTTCAAATAGCCGCGGAAACGCGGCAGAAGCATGGCTTCTGCCGCTGTTCCGCGGCCCACTGTTCACTTTGTATAATTTGTGTTGCACAGTAATTCATCATTTCTGTTTCTGAGTTTTATGGAAAATTTTAATAATTATTCAAGAGTTGAATTTTCTGGGATGCTTTGGGGATTCGGTGTTTCGATCGGGGTATCAAATTTCGTCTTTGTGGCTTTCCGGATAAATTTTAGAATATGTTAAAAAGTTCGACCGGATATAAATACCCAATTTTTCCCCTGTCGGGAAATTTCCAAGTGTTGGATTTTTCCGTAGTTTAACGACGTTCTAAGTAGTGCAAGTAACGCGATGGACCCTCTAGAAGACAACAAACCTTAACTCGATTATGTGACCGTCTTGAACTGCCCTTTGAACCTTCGGGTTTGGGGCAGTACGGCGTGCCACATGTAAGGCGTTGGCTTGACCCTTCTACGGCTGGACCGTCGGTACTGAGGCACGAACTGAATGTTTTTAGACTTATTTCATGTGTTGAGCTGTATCGGGAAAACTTGGGTATTCGAATGTTCGATCGGAAAGTTTGATATTTTCTGTTTATCTGGAATGTGATACAATAATTGGAATTCACAAACAGTTATGAGATAATTGAATGATTGTTATAAATCTAGCAGTTTAGTCCCACATGATATTGAAAAGAGTTTTCGATAATGAGACTAAAATGCGGGATTTATATCTGTTAGGCATGCGATGTCTAAAGGAGTTGCGGATTCCAATTGTTGTAGTTTTACACTTTCTTTTCTGTGACCGTAAGTGTAGTATGTTCATATCGCCGGTTTCGTTGCTATACGTCAACGACAATTGGGGTATGCATACTTACTTACGTTGATGACATGTGATGTTATGTGTTGCTGGATATGTTATATTGGATCGTCGTGTTCGAATAGCCGGGGTTTTTTTATGTGAGATGAGTGTTTTTCATTTTCATTCATGTAAAAACTTGTATGTAATATTCTTTTATTTGGGGCACTTCCAGGTAGCGGAAGCTGTCACCCTTTGTATATTATTTACTTTTCCGCATTAGGATAGACCCAAGGAGGGGAGCACAAGTAACCGGGTTCTGGGGTCCAGTGGGAGACCAACTCGAGGAGTCGAGTCCGGGTCTCCTAACCCTAGAATTGGCAGGGTTGCTTGCCGCTCTCGTAGGGGTCTAGGGGTGTGGGATTGGCTATTCATCACGACCGTGGAATCCGTGTTTTATACAGGCTCGTATTGAAAACACGGACGTCCTAGTATATCCAATATTTCATATGTTTATTCTGCTGCGATATCTGTGTTGTGACTCTGTGATGGATATAGTATATAGTATATATGATATATTATATAGACGTTACTTATGTTTTACACCCGCGCTAGCCCTGCCCTGCTCTGTCGTTAGTTACCTAACCTAACGGTGCACGAGGGGACATCGAGGCGAATGCGGATGGCATAAGTGTACGTCATATCTATCTGTGATGTTTAGGTACTTAAATGATGGGACTTCATTAATGTGATTAATGAAAGAAAAGAAACCTAAGATGTTGTAGAATCAAATTTTAAAACAAAACAGGTAGCTACAGTTCTTGCTTTGCATAGCGGTATATATGATATACCCTGCACCTTATTCGATGAGGAAAGGACCGAGATCCCTTCACCGGGAGTGACTCCTTTAGCAATAACTGGCAGATTCTACATACTCGGTTTGCTTTTGACTGCTTTTGGGTTTTTGCTTTGCACAGCGATATATATGATATATCCCGCACCTCATTCGACGAGGAAAGGACCGAGATCCCTTCATCGGGAGTGACTCCTTTAGCAAAACTAGAAAAGCCTCAAAATCACTCCATTTCAAAAACTTCATTTGATTCTACAACGATATCAAGTTCATTACGCAATAGGTTTTCAGAAAACCTGTCGTAGCCCTCCGTCATTTCAGATAAATTACATATAGTATTCGTGCTACATTTGTTGGCTTTCGTCAAGGTGTAGTGTGCGGTAGCTATGTGCTGTTTATCTGCTGCATATGATGCGACTGGATTAGGTTAGTCGTACGGCTTTGTTGGCTTTCGTCAAGGGTCGTACGGGTGGGTTTAATTCAGTCAAGAAATGTACGGGTTGAACTTGACTAGCGGGCTGTGGTTTGTTGGCTTTCGTCAAGATCATAGCACGCTAGGGGCAAAAGCATTATCGGGAATTTCAAGTGTTGAAATTTGCAATGAGATTGCATACCTTCTATGAGATAGTTGGATCCCGATACCCACTGCGAGTAAGAGTTACTCCTGGGAGAGTTTTACACATTACAATTAGCCGATCAAGTAGGTGTCTAGAAAGGTGTTAACGAGGTTACGCCTCTGGGAAAACGAGGTTTACATTAATTAGGTTCGTGCGAAAGCACGGGGGACCTCCCTCAAAGTACCGACACTGGCCTGGCTGAAAGATTGGCGAACTTGTAGTGTGTAATTAATCCCGGCTAGTCTATCCTTTTAGGGTTTGGAGGAAGATTTGATAAAAAGCAGTGGGAGCCATCCTGATTAGATAAGATAATAACCAATCTGATCTTGCACGAGCATACGCTAAAGTGTTTTCTTCTCTCTCTCTCCAGGTAGCGACCATTTCATGCCCTAATGAAGATAATAATATGGATGTATTGACCGAACCCGCATGTTATACTGTGCTGGGGAACGTTGGTTCCGTTCTTTCTTATAAGAGTTATAGGAATGAACAGGATATAGGGGAATACCAGGATTCCCATGCCACCCGAATGAAGAAAGTACATGTCGATGCATTTTCTTCGGGTGTGTTCGTTACTGAGAACTGTTTCTCCATTTGCTCTACGTCCTGGGTATTAGATACCGGGTCAGGATCCCATATATGTAATCAGTTACATGGGCTTAGGAAAGGTAGAGAACTTGGAGAAGGTGATAAAGACATTAGAGTTGGAAATGGTGCAATTGTTGCAGCTAAGACTGTCGGGGAATATCACCTTGTATTACCAACTGGTAGTACATTGGTTCTGAACGAATGCTATTACATGCCGAACCTGATATGCAACATTATATCGGTTTCTTTATTAAGTAAAGAGGGATATAATTTTGTATTACAGGACAATGTTATGAACATTTTCCATAACCAAAAGTTGGTTGGATCAGGCACGTTGTGCAATGGCATTTATGTTCTAAACCAATCAACAGTTCTGAGCATAACAAACACACACAAGAGGAAGAGTTCTGAACTGAACGAATCCTTCTTGTGGCATTGTAGACTGGGTCACATCAATGCGACACGACTGGCTAAGTTGCATAAGGATGGGTATTTGAAACCATTCGAATTTTCATCTTATGACACTTGCCAGTCATGTCTCAAAGGCAAGATGACCAAAACTCCGTTTACGGGACACGGAGAAAGAGTTACCGAACTCTTGGGACTGATACATAGTGATGTATGCGGTCCAATGTCTACACATGCCAGGGATGGTTCTTCGTACTTCATTGCATTCACTGACGATCTCTCAAGATACGGACATGTGTACTTGATAAGACACAAGTCTGAAGCTTTTGAGAAATTTAGAGAATATAAACAAGAAGTCGAAAACCAAACCGGAAAAGGTATTAAAATCCTTCGATCTGATCGAGGAGGTGAATACTTGAGCAATGAATTCCTGGACTTCCTAAAAGAGAATGGGATTCTCTCTCAGCTGACTCCTCCATATACACCACAGCACAACGGTGTATCAGAACGGAGGAACCGCACCCTATTAGATATGGTGCGCTCTATGATGAGCACAGCTGAGTTACCTATTTCCTTCTGGGGGTATGCGCTTGAGACAGCCATACATCTATTGAATATGGCCCCCACCAAATCTATGCCTACCACTCCATATGAGATATGGAAAGGGAAGAGACCATGTCTTAACTATGTTAAGATATGGGGTTGTCCAGCCTATGTCAAACGACAAAATCCGGACAAACTCGAGGCACGGTCTGTTCTATGCAAATTTGTAGGATATCCCAAGAATTCTCAAGGGTATATCTTCTACCACCCTGAGGAACAAAGAGTATTTGTTTCTCGGCATGCCACCTTTTTAGAAAAGGAATTTCTTGAAAAAGAGATTAGTGGTCATGAGGTAGAACTGGAAGAGGTTCCAGCTGCAGAAGCTACAACAGAAGATCTGGTGGAACCAGAGGATTCCGTAGTTCCCGATGAACCCCAGCCACTCCGCCGATCTAATAGGGTTCCTCGCCAACCTGAGAGATACTACGGTTTTCTCATGGACGGTGGGAGCGAGGATTGCATCATGGAGGATGATGACCCAACTAGCTTTGAGCAGGCCATCACGAGTAGGGACCCAGTGAAATGGATGGATGCTATGCGGTCCGAGATGGAATCCATGTACACCAACAAAGTATGGACTTTGGAAGTTGCTCCTGAAGGGGTAAAACCCATTGGGAGCAAGTGGATCTTCAAGAAGAAACTTGGTGTAGATGGGAAAGTGGAGACTTTCAAAGCTAGACTTGTAGCAAAGGGTTTTCGTCAAAGACCAGGTGTGGACTATGACGAAACCTTTTCTCCAGTGGCTATGCTTAAATCCATCCGAATCATGCTTGCCATTGCTGCCTTTCATGACTACGAAATCTGGCAAATGGATGTTAAGACCGCCTTTCTAAATGGTGATTTAGAAGAGTGCGTGTACATGACTCAGCCAGAGGGCTTCGTAGACAGTGGGAGCAGCGGGAAGGTGTGCAAGCTGCTTAAATCCATTTATGGATTAAAGCAAGCATCGCGGAGTTGGAACATCTGCTTTGACGTCATTATCAAAGAGTTTGATTTCGTCAAAAATCCAGATGAACCTTGTATCTACAAGAAGGTGGCAGAGAGTAAGGTTGTCTTCCTCGTATTGTACGTGGACGACATACTCTTGATAGGAAATGATATTCCTATGCTGCAATCGGTCAAGCTCTTCTTATCACAAAGATTCTCAATGAAAGATCTTGGTGATGCCTCCTGCATATTGGGAATTAGGATCTATAGAGATAGATCCAAACGGATTTTGGGATTGTCCCAATCCAGGTACATTGACACCATACTAAAGAGGTTTAGTATGGAAGAGTCCAAGCGTGGGAACTTGCCCACGATCTCTGGAGTCACTCTCTCCAAAGAGATGTCTCCCAAGACTGATTTGGAGAGAGCTCGCATGCAAGGGATACACTATGCTTCGGCAGTAGGCTCTATCATGTATGCGATGCTATGTACCAGACCCGATGTAGCATACTCACTAAGTGTAGTGAGCAGGTATCAAGCTGATCCTGGAGAGAGTCACTGGACAGCTGTGAAGAGCATTCTCAAGTACTTGCGAAGGACTAGAGATATGTTCTTGGTGTATGGTAACGGAGAGCTCCAAGTGGAGTCCTTTACCGATTCGAGCTTCCAGAGTGATAAGGACGACTCTAAGTCGCAGTCGGGCTTTGTCTTTACCCTTTACGGAGGGGCGGTTAGCTGGAAGAGTTCCAAGCAGGAAACCGTGGCAGACTCGACGATGGAGGCTGAATACATCGCTGCCAACGATGCTGCCAAAGAGGCTGTCTGGATCAAGAAGTTCATTACTGAACTTGGTGTGGTTCCGTCCATTGAGCATCCAATACCTTTGTATTGTGATAACAATGGACCAGTGGCTTTGGCCAAGGAACCCAGGTCCCATCAGCGATCCAGGCATATTCTGAGGCGGTATCACCTGATCCGGAAGATAGTTGATCGCCGGGAGATCGAGGTCAGGAGGGTTGATACGAAGAACAACACGGCGGATCCACTCACGAAGGCCATTCCCCAGATACAGTTTGAGAGACTCTTTGGGATGCTCGGTATGAGATACTACAGCAGCTGGCCCTAGTGCAAGTGGGAGATTGTTAGTTGTATGTATGCCCTAGAGGCCAGTATTGTACAGATGATGTATATTATATTGGATGCTTGGACATATATAGAGATGACTTTCTTGCTCGATATGATAGTATGCTATCTGGTTACTCTTTATCTTAACATGTACACTAGTCTCTTTATACTGTCTTATAGTTACATGTTGGTAAAGCCCTTAGGATATGTACTTGACTACCTGGACTGTGATGCAGATCATACTAGTGGGGACATGGTAGTCCATAAGTACATCCTTCAAGGTCCCTAGTCGTGGGTGTATCGAGACAGGGCATCGATATACCAGAGTAGACTAGCGTATATGCTTCTCGACCCATGAGATGGGCGATGGATGATCCCATATCCATTGGTGTTTGACATCAGAGATGGTATACGGGTGCTCAGTGGAGACTGAGTACACTGGACGGACTCGCCGAGAACTCCCAGATGGTATTATACCTCACGTCAGATGGCAGTTCTCAGGTGACACTTGTACAGGTTAGTCTGTAGACCCGAGATCGTCATAGAGTCTTGTGTGATTCCCACTGTGCTTTGATCTCCACCTTACCACGTCCATGAGGGCGTGCAAAACGGTGGTCTTTGGGTACAGTCCCGAGTCACATGGAGGCAATGAGCGATAGGAGGGGTTTCGTCTCTCCCGGTATTGGGAGTTGATGTTGCGCTGTGCTCGATTGGCCGTAACAGGGAAGTCCCTGGCCAGGGCTGATCAGAGATTTGCTGGTAAGTGTTACCAGTAGTTTCTCGACCCGTTATGAGCCTCACATCAGCACGACTTATCGGGTTATTGGGGTCTGACGTATACCACCCCTTGACTTGATATGCGACATATCAGACGAAGAGACCGGACTGTATGGTAAGTGTTTCTGGTTGGATTCACAGGAGTGTGAGCGGGCTAGCTCGTCGATCTTCTGATCGCTCAATACCCGGGTGGCCGTTACGTTTAGCAGACCGCTTGCGGCTTGTGGATGCTTGATATGATCATCATCTGCTACCGGCGTATTGACGAGTCTTTAGAGTCCTACACAGAGGTTTCCTGGCTCAAGCGAAACGAAATAGGAGCGCATATGAGATATGTGCAGGACCGAGAATAATGCGTGTATGTGATACCGCATTTCATTCTCGCGATATATGTTTCGATTGGTTATATTCGATATGACCTAGTTATCGAATCATTCATTCGATAAATCGATACATTGGATTCTAGTCGGTTATGTGCGACATGACCGGATCATTGAATCAAATGTTGATTTAATGATTTAATGCATAATTATATATTTGATATATTGTTTT
The DNA here is from genome assembly GCA_030015575.1 of Agapanthus africanus. Taxonomy (NCBI): domain Eukaryota; kingdom Viridiplantae; phylum Streptophyta; class Magnoliopsida; order Asparagales; family Amaryllidaceae; genus Agapanthus; species Agapanthus africanus. The sequence continues at coordinate 818,223,249 of CM057338.1, read as the reverse complement.
GCATTAGCTAGTATTGGTTCACATTATATGGATTTTCTCACTCGATGTGCAAGAAGTATATATGATATACTTTTGTGCACTACTTTGTATCATGTTTGATGATACTTGATAATGTGGTTAAGTATAAAGGGTTAAACCATGGTTAAGTGATGATTAGGGTTTTGGTTTTTCATTTATTTATTTGTTTATTTATTTGGAAAGGATTAAGTTAAGAATGGTGGCTTATTTTGGAGCTATGTTGAAGCTTCTTGAAGCTTTGACAAAGTCCACCATCCTTATCTCATCCTTAACCCTAACCACTCTAACTAACCTTGGTTTAATCTCTACACTTGACCATGGTCAAGATATGATAAGTATTCATATTAGTTTTATTTTAAAAAGTAAAGACTTATCATTCTTGCTTCATCTTCATCTTCTTCTTCTTCAAGCTTGCTACTTTAATGGCAACTTGAGATCTAGTGAGATAAATCCAATTCTAAAGTGAACCCACCTCCTATTTCTTCACCCTCTACCTCTTGCCAAGTTGTTTTGGGTGTTTTCTTCACAAGTTTCACAACTTTGTGAAGTCGGAGCTTGAGCTTGTGCAACCTCGACGTAGATCGTCTTTGACATGAAGCCGACGACCTATTCCGCACGTTTCTCCGATGAAGCCGTCACGAGAGTCCAAGGTTCAAGATGGACAGCGAGAGGACGCCCTCGTGGAGCTAAGGAAGTGGGTATCCGGATCTACAAAGGTTGTAGCATCTTAACTTTAGTTAAATTGTTAACTAGATTAATATTTCCCCTAGAATTCTAGCAACGATCCGTAGTCTAGGGTTTCTCGGCACCATTTTTTTTGAAATTGGCATGTTCGATGCCTTGTGAGACCTCACTAGGGTGCCTAGGAACCCTACATCTATCATTTTTCATTCTCTCTCTTGTGTTCTTGAGCTCTCATCTCCTTCCTCTTGCTCTCCCTCTCTTTAGTCTATGGTTCACTTGTCTCATGTGTTGAGAACCAAGAACCATAGAGAAAATCCCAACACACTCTCCTCTACTCACTCTAGTTCACAAGGTTTAGCAAACCGAGTGAACTAGTTTCTTCAAAGTTCGAAGAAGAAGCCAAAGGTAGAAGCTTTCAGGTGGATCGATCTTCGGCTCAAGGAGACGACGGGGTGAAGCCGATCCGGACAACCATCGAGGCTTGAAGACGAAGGAGTTCAAGAAAGAAAGGTATAACCCCCTAACCGAGTAGTTAACAACTCCTAGTTAGGTTGTTAGTTAGATGTTTAACAAATATCCGGTTTTGAGTCCATGTTACCACCTCTAGAAAATTGTTTTTCACCAAATTCCGCATGCCCGAAAGTACCGGGAGAGGTAGCATGGACTTACAGCTGGATGGTGAAGAGTTAGGCCTATCATGTATGGCTGACCCCATGGGCACGACTCGCCCTGACATATACGCCTCCCTAAGGTATCCAAAGCCGTCGGCGGCTGTACGGGTATTGCAGTCATAGAAGGCTGAAGGAGACCCTCTGAAGTCCAATTGACCTCCTCCATGGCATAGTTCACCGGAGGTGCGTCAGCATAAGGGATCGCCGAAATAGGTTCTAAAGGCGTCGCGCAAGAGAAGCTGTGTCGACCCTGGATAATCTGGTTGTACCACAACCCCCACAAATGAAGCGACTTCTGTTCCGGGTCATGATCCTTGATCAGTGCAAAAACTTCTCGATCTACCGGCGCGTCGGCGAAAGCGCTCTCAGGACGAATGAATGGGAAAGAAGTGTCATAAGACATAGTACCTGCACAGGAAGAACGAGGGTTAGTCGTCAATTCTACAACCCAAAGCCTAGTACTTGGTACTTTAAACTCGTTAGCATAGTAGCTAGAAATTCGATCGGAGAAAAAGTCCCGAAATAAACCCGAAATTCAAAGTTGCTGTCGATTTTTAAAGTTCTGTAAAATTGATAAATTTCATCTTAAAAATCGGATCAGGGTTTTTATTAAACACCCACGAAATTTGGTCCCACGAACCGGTCAAAGCGCCGTGGAAACGCGGCGGGAGCACGCTCCCGCCGCGGTTCCGCGGCCGAGTTAACTCGGCCGAGGTCCAAATTTTGTGCAGTGTTTTTATGGGGTTGTTTTGGGATTTTTGGAATATGTATTTTCTGCCCAGATTTTCCAGAACGAAAATTTTGTATTTGGGGCCTGAAAATCCGTATTTTTGATCGAACTTCTAAAAGACTTAAGCTGACGGGTTTTTTCTGTGATGTGATATTTGTATTGAACGTCTGCTAATCGCTATATGTCGATTAGTGGGAGTTATACAAATCTGTGATCTGTAATGTTATTGGTTTGTGTATATGAATTCATTGGATTGCCGCGGGTGAATAGCCGGGGGGTTGTGAGACGAGAGTTTTCTTTCCTTTCAATTCATGTAAATTTGTAAATTGATGTAATAATTATTTGTATGGCCGCACAACCAGGTCGGGGTTGTAGCCGTCATTGTATAATTTCTTTTTACTGTTTTTGCTCCTAGGATAGACCCATGGAGGGGGTGCACAAACTACAGGGAATGCCGAAGTGCTGAGTGGCCTACTCACGGAGTTGAGGGAGGTTGCTTCGCTTCGGGTACTTGGCGGGTAGTTTGCCGCACCCGTAGGGGTCTTGGGTGGGGTATTGGCTATTCACCGCGACCGTGTGATCTGCTTTTAGTTACAGGCTCGTACGAATTGCGGGTTCCTAGTATATCCAATGTGTTCATCTGTGATCTGAAATGGCTATCATTGTAATATATCTATATATGATATTATTTAGGCGTTGCTTATGTTTTACAGCCGCGCTAGCCCAGCCCCCGCTCTGTCGTTAGTTAAGTAACCTAACGGGTAATGACGGGGCCCCATGGCGAATGCGAATGGCATAAGCGTACGTCATATTTTGGTTGTTTTCTGCAATGGTAGGATTAAATGACGGGACGCATTAAAATGACTAATGCAAGAATATCACGCATTAAAAGAACTAATGCAAGAAAATAAACCAAGTTAAAGTCGTTGGAACACTTTCTGAAAACCACTCGGTTCTTTTCAAAACTAACTTTTAAATGCGGAGTTTGAGCCACTCCTTTTAAAAGCTATCTCGTTCCATCGATTATATCAAGTTCACTACGTTCACGGTTTTGCCAAAACCATCCGTAGCCCTCCGTCGTTTCACATGAATAGTCAATAGTATTCAAGCTGTGTATGTTGGCCAAAGTCAAGGCATAGTGATTGGTAGCTATTGGGTATTCATGTGTAGCATAGATAGATGCGTTGGTTTGGGACAGTCGTACTGCCATTTTGGCCAAAGTCAAGGGTAGGTACGGATGGATCCAAATTAACCTGGAGAATGACGGGTAGAACTTGACATGTGACTTATGATATTTTGGCCAAAGTCAAGGTCATAAGAGCATGGGGAAAAAATCCATATCGGGAGTTTCAAAAGAACTGAAACTTGCTAGTGTTGCATACCATTTGGAGCGTGATGATTCTGGTAGGATTCCTTCAGTTTCGTCACGCGATGATATTTGGATCCCGATCCTACTGTGAGTATATGCTACTCCTCGGGAAATTTCTCACTTAACGATCAATGCTATAAACCAAGTAGGTGTCTAGAAAGGTGTTAGCGGGGCTACGCCCCCAGGGAAAAGAGGTTATTTAATTAAGGAACTTCGCGAAAGCGTTGGAAAACCTCCCACGAAGTACCGACACTGGCCTGGCTGAACGGTTAAGCAAGTATTGTACGGTGAGATTGATCCTGACTAATTCTTCCTTTTTGGTTTGAGGAGGGATTCGAGAAACAGTAGGAGCCATCCTGTTTAGACAAATTAAAAACCATTCTAAACTTGCAAGAACATCATGCTGAGTGTTTCTTCTCTCTCTCCTAATTGCAGCGACCAATCGACATGACTGGACTTAAGTTACTTCTAGATAAAAACATACTGACAGGGCCAAACTACAAAGATTGGCTCAGGAATGTCAAGATGGCAATCACTTACGACAAGCTGGGGTATCTTCTTACCACCAAAGCTCTCCCTGTCCCAGGTCCCAAAACCAGCATCACGGATAAGGAAATCCGTAAGACCTGGGAAATCGACTGCGCGAAGGCCAAGTGCCTCGTGCTTGCCTCTATGGACAACGAACATCAGAGGAGGCATGAGAATATGGACCTCGAATCCATATTTCTCCACACAAAAGAACTGTATGGAGAGCAGTCTCGTATCGCAAGATACAAAGTGTCGAAGAAGTTGTTTTCGGCAAGGTTGGCCGTCGGATCATCGGTAGCGGAACACGTGCTTAAGATGATTGGCTACATAGAATAGCTCACGGACCTTGGGACCACGTTGGAGAATGAGCTCTATACGGACTTGATTCTCCAGTCCCTTCCTTCCACTTACGCCCAGTTTATCCTGAACTTCAACTTACAAGAAAAGGAAGTTGAACTTTCAGAACTCCTCAACATGCTGAGGAGCGCAGAGGGTGCAGGGTTCCTAGGCACTCTAGTGAGGTCTCCCAAGCCATCAACCATGGCAATTTCAAATATTATGGTGCCTACAAACCCTAAAGTACGGATCGTTTGCTAGAAATCTAGGCGAACAAGAACTAGTTAACAGTTAACTACTGAGAATACGGAAATACAACCTTTGTAGATCCGGTCCTCCACCTCCACGGCTCCGCAACGGGGTCGTCTCCGCTGTCCAAATCAAATCCGGGCTCTAGAGTCGGCTTCGTCGGAGAATGGGCAAGCTAGGTCGTCGATGTCCATGCCGAAGATGATCTACGTCGAGGCATCGATGAATCAAGCTCCTCCTTCACCAAACCCTAAAATCTTGTGAAGGAAACACACTCTACTACTTGGCAAGAGGTAGAGGATGAAGAAATAGGAAGTGGGTTAACTTTAGAATTGGATTTCTCACTCAAAACATCAATCCACCATTGATGAGGTAAAGCTTTTCTTCTTTAAGTCAAGGAAGAAGAAGAAGAAAGCTTATCATAAGAGATAATTCTAAAAAGAAAAGAATAATACATTCTTATCATCTTAGAACCATGGTTTAGTGTAGAGAATTAATCATGGTTGAGTGGTATGGTTAGGGTTAAGGATGAGATAAGAATAGTGGACTAAGTCAAAGCTTCATGAAGCTTTAACAAAACAACAAAAGAAGCCACCACCCTTTTCTCATTCTTATATTCATTTATCAAAAATAAATGAATAACTAAATAAGATAAATGAATAACTAAATTATAAACCCTAACCATATCATTAACCAAGGTTTAATACTTTACACTTAATCAAAAAAACATGCATCATCAAACATGATACATACAAGTGCACAAAAAACATATCGCATATGCAATGCGCACGAACCAAGTGAGAAAATCCGTCTAAAGTGAACCGATACTAGTTAATGCAAAGTAATATATCAAATATATAATTATACATTAAATCATTAAATCAACATTTGATTCAATGATCCGGTCATGCGCACATAACCGACTGGTATCTAATATATCGGCTTATCGAATCAACACTTGAATCGATAACTAGGTTATATCGCATACAACCATTCGATATATTTATCGTGAGAATAGAATACGGTATCACATACTCGTATTATTCTCGGTCCCGCACATATCTCATATGCGCTCCTATTTCGTTTCGCTTGAGCCAGGAAACCTCTGTGTAGGACTCTAAAGACTCGTCAATACGCCGGCAGCGGATGATGATCATATCAAACATCCACAAGCCGCAAGCGGTCTGCTAAACGTAACGGCCACCCGGGTATTGAGCGATCTGAAGATCGACGAGCAAGCCCGCTCACACTCCAGTGAATCCGACCAGTAACACTACCGTACAGTCCGGTCTGATCGTCTGATATGTCGCATATCTCGCCTAGGGGTGGTAAACGTCAGACCCCAATAGCGCAATAAGTCGTGTCGATATGAGGCTCATAACGGGTCGAGAAACTACTGGTAACACTTACCAGCAATTCTCTGAGCAGCCCTGGCCAGGGACTTCCTGTTATAGCCGATCGAACACAGTGCAACATCAACCCCCATATACCGGGAGAGACGAATCCCCTTCTATCGCTCATTGCCTCCATGTGACTCGGGACTGTACCCAAAAACCACCGTTTTGCACGCCCTCTTGGACGTGGTAAGATGGAAATCAAAGCACAGTGGGAACCACACAAGACTCTATGACGATCTCGGGTCAACAGACTACTCTGTACCAATGTCACCAGAGAACTGCCATCTGACGTGAGGTATAATACCATCTGGGAGTTCTCGGCGAGTCCGTCCAGTGTACCCAGTCTCTACTGAGCACCCGTATATCATCTCTGATGTCAAACACCGATGGATATGGGATCATCCATCGCCCATCTGTATGGGTCGAGAAGGTACACGCTAGTCTACTCTGGTATATCGATGCCCCGTCTCGATACACCCACGACTAGGGACTTTGAAGGATGTACTTATAGACTACCATGTCCCCACTGGTATGATCCGCATCATAGTCCAAGTAGTCAAGTACAGATCCTAAGGGCTTTACCAACATGTAACAGAGAGACAATCAGCATACACGTTAAGGTAAAGTTCAACCAGATAGCATACTATCATGTCGAGCAAGAAAGTCCTCCCTATATATGTCCCAGCATCCACTACAATATACATCCTATGTATAGTAATGGCCTCTAGGGCATACATATAACTAACAATCTCCCACTTGCACTAGGGCCATCTGTAGCAGTGGTTGCAGTATCTCATACTCAACCATCCCATAAAAGTCTCTCTCTGGGAACAGGCCTTTGTGAGTGGATCCGCTGCGTTGTCCTCTGAGTCTACTCTCCTTGCCTCGATCTCCCTGGAGATCAACCATCTCCATGATCAAGTGATACTGCCTTAGAATATGTCTGAATCACTGATGGGACCGGCGTTCCTTGGCATAAGCCACAACTCCATTGTCACACAATGGGAGGAACATGGTTCATCTCATGAACCAATATACATCCAAACAGCCTCTTTGGTAGCATCTTAAGTAGCGATGTATCCAGCCTTTATCGTCTAGTATGTCACGGTATCTAGCTTGGAACTCTTCCAACATACCGTCCCTTTACTGAGGGTAAAGACAATGCCTGCGACTGATATTCAGTCGTCTTTATCACCCTGGAACACTTCCAGTGATTCTCCTCAGGATCGATTGACACCATCTCACTACATCTAGTGAGTATCCTAACATCCATTTAGATCTATTTCATAGATCCAAAACCCAGGATTTAGTAGGTATCACTTTTGATCCTATATGGAGAATCATTGTGATAAGCGGAGATTGATCGAGCGTAGCATAGGAAACTCCTTTCTTATCAAGAGTATGTCATCCACGTACTCTACGAGGATCGTCACCATACTCCCTACTACCTTCTTGTTTATACAAGGTTCATCTACCATTTTGATGATGTCAAACTCTTTGACTGCTTCATCAAAACAGATGTTCCAACTCCGCGATGCCTGCTTTATCCTATAAAGCATCTTGCACACGTTTCCGCTGCTCCCACTGTCTATGAAGTCCTCTGGCTGTGTACTTATAGACGCTCTCTTCCAAATCATCATTTAGAAAAGCAGTCAAGACACCCAACCACCAGATATCGTAGTCAGGGTATGCAGCCGTGGCAAGTAGGATCTGGATGGACTTAAGCATAGTCACTTGAAAAGGTTTCATCATGATCCACGCCTGGTCAATGACGAAAACCTTTAACAAGTCTAGCTTTGAAAGTCTCAACTCTTCCATGTACACCAAGTAATCTTCTCAAGATATACTTGCTCCTGATGGGGATTTAACCCTTCAGATCTTGCAGCTAAAGTCCATACTTTGCTGGTGTATAAGGATTCCATCTCAGATCACTAAACATCCAGCCATTCTTACAGAGTCTTACTCCTGATGGCCAGCTCGAAACTAGTTGGGTCATCATCTCATGATGCAATCCTCGCTCCCACTGTCATAGAGAAACCGAAGTATCTCTCAGGTGGGTGAGGAACCCTACTAGATCGGCGGAGAGGCTGAGGTTCGTTGGCATCTACTGAATCCTTTGGTTCTTTCAAATCATCAGCTGCATTATGTATAGCTGGAACATTTCCAGTTCTACAATACAGACTTTGCCTCGAGCTTGTCCGGATTTTGCTTTTCAGACATAGGCTGGACAACCCCAAATCTTAACTAGCTTAAAACATGGGCTCTTCCCTTTCCATATCACATATGAAATGGTAGGCAACTGATTTGATTGTGACCCTATTCAATAGGTATGCAACTTCTCAAGTGCATAACACCCAAAAGGAAAAAGGTAACTCAGTATTACTCATCATAGAGCACACCATATCATATAGGGTGTGATTGCTCCGCCCCGATATACCATCGTGCTATGGTGTATACGGAGGAGTAATGCTGAGAGAGAATCTCATTCTCCTTTAGAATAATCCAGGAATTCCGTGCTCAAGTATTCTCCTCCTTGATCACATCAAAGGACATAATACTTATACCCGTATTTTGGTTCTCTACTTCTAACTTATATTCTGTGAATATCTCAAAAGGTTCGGACTTGTGTTTCAACAGGAACATAGGTCTGAAACTCGAAAGATCATCAGAGAACGTAATGAAGTACAAAGAACCAGTCCTGGCATTTGTAGACAGGGGACCTAACATACATCAACATGTATCATCCCAAGAGTTCACTAACTCTTTCTCTGTTTCCAATAAACGGAGCTATGGTCATCTTATCTTTGTGACATGACTGGCGAGTTTCACAAGATGTAAATTCAAACTTATTTAAATATGCATCTATATGTAACTCTAGCTAGTCGGGTCACATTGATCTGACCTAGTCTACAATGCCTCAAGAAGAATTCGTTCATTTCTGAACTATTCTTCTTGTGTGTGTGTTCTGTATACTAAGAACTGTAGTTTGATTTAGAACTTCAACGCTTTTAGATAACGTGCCTGATACGATCAACTTTTGATATAGGAAATGTTCAAAACATTATCCAACAATACAAAATTATATCCTTTCTTTACTAACAAAGAGAGTGATATGATTTGGTATATCAGGTTCGGTATCTAACAACATTCGTTCAGAATCAATGTATTGGTAATACAGGGTGACAGTGACCGACAGACTTGGCTGCAACTCTTGCCCCGTTTTCTGCCTCATGAAACTTATCACCCGTTCTCAGTTCTCTACCTATCTGTAGCCCTATGTAACAGATTACATATCTGGGATCCTAATCCGGTATCACATACCCAGGATGCGGAGGATACTGAGAAACAGTTCTGTATAATGAACACACCCGAAGATGATGCATCATCATGCACTCTCTTCGTTTGGGCGGCACGGGAAATCTGGTATTCCCCAATTTCCTGCTCTGTCTTATAACAATTATAAGTTGGAGCGGGACCAACGTTCCCCAGCTCAGTATAACAAGCGGGTTCGGTCAATAATCCGTATTATTATGTTGATTAAGGCGTGATATGGTCGCTACCAGGAGAGAGAGAGAAGAAAACACTCAGCGTGCGCTCTGTCAAGAATAGATTGGTTATTATTTTATCTAATCAGGATGGCTCCCACTGCTTTTTATCAAATCTTCCTTCAAACCCTAAAAGGAAAGACTAGCCGGGATTAATTACACACTACAAGTTCGCCAATCTTTCAGCCAGGCCAGTGTCGGTACTTTGAGGGAGGTCCCCCGTGCTTTCGCACGAACCTAATTACTGTAAACCTCGTTTTCCCAGAGGCGTAACCTCGTTGACACCTTTCTAGACACCTACTTGATCGGCTAATTGTAATGTATAAAACTCTCCCAGGAGTAACACTTACTCGCAGCGGGTATCGGGATCCAACTATCTCATAGAAGGTATGCAATCTCATTGCAAATCTCAACACTTGAAATTCCCGATAATATTTTGCCCCTAGCTCGCTATGACCTTGACGAATGCCAAACAACCCATAGTCCACTAGTCAAGTTCAACCCGTACATTACTTGATCGAATTAAACCCACCCGCACGACCCTTGACGAATGCCAAACAACGCCGTACGAATACCCTAATCCAATCTGCATCATATGCATAAGCAGATAAATACTAGTTAGCTACCGCACACTACGCCTTGACGAATGCCAAACTACCGCAGCACGAATACTAACTAGTACTTATCTGTAATGACGGAGGGCTACGACAGGTTTTTCTTAAAATCTATTGCGTAATGAACTTGATATTGTTGTAGGATCGAATGAATTTTGAAATGGAGTGTTTTTGAGGCTTTTCTAGTTTTTCTAAAGGAGTCACTCCCGGTGAAGGGATCGTCGGTCCTTTCCTCGTCGAATGAGGTGCGGGATATATCATATATATCACTGTGCAAAGCAAAAACACTTAAAAGCAATCAAAAGACAAACCGAGGGTGTAGCATCTGCCAGTTATTGCTAAAGGAGTCACTCCCGGTGAAGGGATCTCGGTCCTTTCCTCGTCGGATGAGGTGCAGGATATATCACATATACCGCTATGCAAAGCAAGAACTGTAGCTACCTGTTTTATTTTGAAATTCGATTCTACAACATCTTAGGTTTCTTTTATTTTCATTAATCACATTAATGAAGTCCCATCAGTTATGTACCTAAACATCACAGATAGATATGACGTACACTTATGCCATCCGCATTCGCCTCGATGTCCCCTCGTGCACCGTTAGGTTAGGTAACTAACGGCAGAGCAGGGCAGGGCTAGCGCGGGTGTAAAACATAAGTAACGTCTATATAATATATCATATATACTATATACTATATCCATCACAGAACATCACATGATCTCATCACAGATATCGCAGCAGAAGAATCATATGAAATATTGGATATACTAGGACGTCCGTGTTTTCAATACGAGCCAGTATAAAACACGGATTCCACGGTCGTGATGAATAGCCAAACCCACACCCCTAGACCCCTACGAGAGCGGCAAGCAACCCTACCAATTCTGGAGTTAGGAGACCCGGACTCGACTCCTCGAGTTGGTCTCCCACTGGACCCCAGAACCCGGTTACTTGTGCCCTCCTCCTTGGGTCTATCCTAGTGCGGAAAAGTAAATAATATACAAACGGTGACAACTCCCGCAACCTGGAAGCGCCCCAATAAAAGAATATTACATACAAGTTTTTACATGAATGAAAATGAAAAACACTCATCTCACATAAAAACCCCCGGCTATTCAAACACGACGATCCAATATAACATATCCAGCAACACATAACATCACATGTCATCAACGTAAGCAAATATGCGCATCCCAATTGTCGTTGACATATAGCAACGAAACCCGCGATATCACATATTACACTTACGGTCACAAAAAAGAAAGTGTAAAACTACAACAGTTGGAATCCGCAATCTGCATAGACATCGCATGCCTAATCAAATGAATACCTTAGACATCACATGCCTAACAATTATAAACCCCGCATTTTAGTCTCAAAATCGAAAACACTTTTCAATATCTAGTCGGGGAATTCAACAGGATTCCCGACAGTCTGATCGAATACTCGTCGCAAACTTCAGTAGACGGCTGCACCCCCGATACCGTCGACGAAGTGCACCAAGGCGGAACACCGCTACCGCGAGCACCCGGACGGATGCTTTCGGCGACGGGGTTCTCCTACAGTCACTTGGTCGGGGCTATGAAGTGAAGCTGTCTATTAAGTTTATCCGGCGAGTATCCGCGTACGCTACGTGATTGCGACGGACTTTTGATCACATCAAAATTCCGTGGCAACCGATCAAGTGAGACTAAACTGCTATGTTTATAACATTCATTTAGTTATCTCATAACTTTTTGTGAATTCCAATTATTGTATCCCATTCCAGATAAATAGAAAATGTTAAACTTTCCGATCGAACAATCGAACACCCAAGTTTTCCCGATACAGATCAACACATGAAATAAGTCTAACAACATTCAGTTCGTACCTCAGTACCAACGGTCCAGCCGTAGAAGGGTCAAGCCAACGCCTCACATGTGGCACGCCGTACTGCCCCAAACCCGAAGGTTCAAAGGGTAGTTCAAGACGGTCACATAATCGAGTTAAGGTTTGTGTCTTCTAGAGGGACCATCGCGTTACTTGCACTACTTAGAACGTCGTTAAACTACGGAAAAATCCAACACTTGGAAATTTCCCGACAGGGGAAAAGTTGGGTATTTATATCCGGTCGAACTTTTTAACATATCCTAAAATTTATCCGGAAAGCCACACAGACAAAATTTGATACTCCAATCGAAACACCGAATCCCCAAATCAACTCAGAATTTTTCAACTCTGTAATAAATATTAAAAATACCCAGGAATACCAGCACTAATAATTATGAGATACTGTGCAAAAATTAATAAACAATCATTCCGTACCGCCGCGCAACCGCCGCACGAGTCTAGCTCGTGCCGCGGAAGCGCGGCAAGATTAAGGAATTATGTGTACGAATTTCACAGTATATCATATATTAACCTGCTGATTTTTCTGAACATTTTTAATGTAGAAAAAGGCCAGATTTTAAAAATTGTACAGAGAGCATATTTGATTTGGAATTCCGGGTTCGTTCGGACTTCAATTTCCGTCTGGACTTCGCCTAAGGCTCTAGCTAGGCTCTGATACCACTGCAGGGTTCCTAGGCACTCTAGTGAGGTCTCCCAAGCCATCAACCATGGCAATTTCAAATATTATGGTGCCTACAAACCCTAAAGTACGGATCGTTTGCTAGAAATCTAGGCGAACAAGAACTAGTTAACAGTTAACTACTGAGAATACGGAAATACAACCTTTGTAGATCCGGTCCTCCACCTCCACGGCTCCGCAACGGGGTCGTCTCCGCTGTCCAAATCAAATCCGGGCTCTAGAGTCGGCTTCGTCGGAGAATGGGCAAGCTAGGTCGTCGATGTCCATGCCGAAGATGATCTACGTCGAGGCATCGATGAATCAAGCTCCTCCTTCACCAAACCCTAAAATCTTGTGAAGGAAACACACTCTACTACTTGGCAAGAGGTAGAGGATGAAGAAATAGGAAGTGGGTTAACTTTAGAATTGGATTTCTCACTCAAAACATCAATCCACCATTGATGAGGTAAAGCTTTTCTTCTTTAAGTCAAGGAAGAAGAAGAAGAAAGCTTATCATAAGAGATAATTCTAAAAAGAAAAGAATAATACATTCTTATCATCTTAGAACCATGGTTTAGTGTAGAGAATTAATCATGGTTGAGTGGTATGGTTAGGGTTAAGGATGAGATAAGAATAGTGGACTAAGTCAAAGCTTCATGAAGCTTTAACAAAACAACAAAAGAAGCCACCACCCTTTTCTCATTCTTATATTCATTTATCAAAAATAAATGAATAACTAAATAAGATAAATGAATAACTAAATTATAAACCCTAACCATATCATTAACCAAGGTTTAATACTTTACACTTAATCAAAAAAACATGCATCATCAAACATGATACATACAAGTGCACAAAAAACATATCGCATATGCAATGCGCACGAACCAAGTGAGAAAATCCGTCTAAAGTGAACCGATACTAGTTAATGCAAAGTAATATATCAAATATATAATTATACATTAAATCATTAAATCAACATTTGATTCAATGATCCGGTCATGCGCACATAACCGACTGGTATCTAATATATCGGCTTATCGAATCAACACTTGAATCGATAACTAGGTTATATCGCATACAACCATTCGATATATTTATCGCGAGAATAGAATACGGTATCACATACTCGTATTATTCTCGGTCCCGCACATATCTCATATGCGCTCCTATTTCGTTTCGCTTGAGCCAGGAAACCTCTGTGTAGGACTCTAAAGACTCGTCAATACGCCGGCAGCGGATGATGATCATATCAAACATCCACAAGCCGCAAGCGGTCTGCTAAACGTAACGGCCACCCGGGTATTGAGCGATCTGAAGATCGACGAGCAAGCCCGCTCACACTCCAGTGAATCCGACCAGTAACACTACCGTACAGTCCGGTCTGATCGTCTGATATGTCGCATATCTCGCCTAGGGGTGGTAAACGTCAGACCCCAATAGCGCAATAAGTCGTGTCGATATGAGGCTCATAACGGGTCGAGAAACTACTGGTAACACTTACCAGCAATTCTCTGAGCAGCCCTGGCCAGGGACTTCCTGTTATAGCCGATCGAACACAGTGCAACATCAACCCCCATATACCGGGAGAGACGAATCCCCTTCTATCGCTCATTGCCTCCATGTGACTCGGGACTGTACCCAAAAACCACCGTTTTGCACGCCCTCTTGGACGTGGTAAGATGGAAATCAAAGCACAGTGGGAACCACACAAGACTCTATGACGATCTCGGGTCAACAGACTACTCTGTACCAGTGTCACCAGAGAACTGCCATCTGACGTGAGGTATAATACCATCTGGGAGTTCTCGGCGAGTCCGTCCAGTGTACCCAGTCTCTACTGAGCACCCGTATATCATCTCTGATGTCAAACACCGATGGATATGGGATCATCCATCGCCCATCTGTATGGGTCGAGAAGGTACACGCTAGTCTACTCTGGTATATCGATGCCCCGTCTCGATACACCCACGACTAGGGACTTTGAAGGATGTACTTATAGACTACCATGTCCCCACTGGTATGATCCGCATCATAGTCCAAGTAGTCAAGTACAGATCCTAAGGGCTTTACCAACATGTAACAGAGAGACAATCAGCATACACGTTAAGGTAAAGTTCAACCAGATAGCATACTATCATGTCGAGCAAGAAAGTCCTCCCTATATATGTCCCAGCATCCACTACAATATACATCCTATGTATAGTAATGGCCTCTAGGGCATACATATAACTAACAGAGGGCACCCTACAGAAAGGTAGGGAAACATCCACTTTGTTTGTAGGAGGATCTTCCTCTTCTAGGTCCAAGGCGAAAGCCAAGGGAAAGAAGAAGAAAGCCCCCGCCAAACCAAGGGGCGATGTTAGTAAAGTGGATACGAAGGGAAAGGCAAAAGCAACAAAGAAAGTGGGAAAGCTTGTGGATAAGGAAGAATGCTTCTATTGTCATAAGAAGGGACACTGGAAGAATGATTGCAGGGCTTGGAAAGCCAGGACACAGGAATTGAAGCAGGTTGCAGCTTCAGCTTCAGGTGTGTATGTTATTGAAAACTGTCTTTCAATAAACTCTACATCCTGGGTATTGGATACCGGATCAGGATCTCATATCTGTAATTCTTTGCAGGCGTTGAGAAACCGTAGGGTTTTGAAGGCAGGTGACATGACCCTCAAAGTTGCAAACAGAGCTAGCATGGATGCTAAGGCCGTGGGGGACTATCACCTGTGGTTGTCAGATGGACACGTTTTGGTTTTACGTAATTGCTATTTTGTACCCAACGCAACTTGTAATATCATTTCTGTATCTTTGACTTCTAAAGAAGGTTATGAATTTGCGTTTGTAAGTAATGTTGTATACATTCACCTTAATCAAGTTTTGATTGGGTCAGGTACATTAAGCAATGGTGTATACGTATTAAACCAACCACAGATTTTCAATGTCCAGAATACACACAAAAGAAAGTCTCCGGAAATCAATCAGACTTTCTTGTGACATTGTAGACTAGGTCACATCAATGAGAGAAGGTTGACGAAGTTACATACAGAAGGATATTTGAATCCGTTCGAATATCAATCGTATGCCACTTGTCAATCCTGTCTCAAAGGAAAGATGACAAAGACTCCGTTCACTGGACACGGAGTAAGGGCGAGCGAGCTCTTGGGACTCGTACACAGCGACGTGTGCGGTCCAATGTCTACACATGCGCGAAGCGGTTATTCTTACTTCATTACTTTTACGGATGACTTTTCAAGGTACGGTTATGTCTTCTTAATGAAACATAAGTCCGAAGCCTTTGGAAAATTCCAGGAATATAAGAATGAAGTAGAAAAACAAACCGGCAAAAGTATCAAGATCCTAAGATCGGATCGAGGTGGTGAATACTTGAGTGCCGAATTCCTGGACTATTTAAAAGAGAACGGAATTCTCTCTCAGCTTACTCCTCCATACACTCCGCAACATAACGGTGTATCGGAGAGACGGAACCGAACCCTATTGGATATGGTACGGTCCATGATGAGTAACGCTGAGTTACCGCGATCATTCTGGGGGTATGCGCTAGAATCAGCTGCATACCTTTTGAACCGAGTTCCCACTAAGACTGTGCCTACTACACCATATGAGATGTGGTGTGGGAAGAGACTCTATCTTAATCACATTAAGACATGGGGAAGTCCAGCTTTTGTCAAAAAGCAGTATGCGGACAAGCTCGAGGCACGCTCAGTACAGTGCAAGTTTGTGGGATATCCAAAGAACTCCAAGGGATATTTCTTCTACTGCGAAGAGGAACAAAAGGTTTTTGTTTCTCGTCATGCCCATTTTCTAGAACACCAGTTCTTAGAAAAGGAAATTGGTGGGAGCGCAGTAGAACTGGAAGAAATTCCAGAACCACGAGCTATTATTGAAAGCTTAGTGGAACCAGAGGGTTCAAAAGAACAGGACATTCCTACGCCACTCCGCAGGAGTAGTAGGCAGTCTCATCCACCCGAGAGATACTATGGTTTTCTCATAGACGGGAATAGAGAGGATTGCATCATAGATTATGATGAGCCTACTAGCTTCCAGCAGGCCGTTCAGAGTGTTGACTCGGTAAAATGGCTGGATGCAATGCGGACCGAAATGGAGTCCATGTACACCAACAAAGTATGGACGTTGGACATTGCTCCAGACGGGGTAAAACCCGTAGGATGCAAGTGGATCTTCAAAAGGAAGATTGGTGTAGATGGACAGGTTGAGACCTATAAAGCTAGACTTGTTGCAAAGGGTTTCCGTCAAAGACCTGGCTTGGACTATGACGAAACCTTTTCTCCAGTGGCTATGCTAAAATCCATTCGGATCCTTCTTGCCATTGCATCCTTCCACGATTATGAGATCTGGCAGATGGACGTAAAGACCGCTTTTCTAAATGGAAATTTAGAGGAGTGTGTCTATATGGACCAGCCAGAGGGTTTCATTCAGAGTGGGAGCAGCGGAAAGGTGTGCAAGTTGCTTAAGTCCATCTATGGACTAAAGCAGGCATCGCGGAGTTGGAACATCTTTTTTGATGAGACGGTCAAGGAATTTGGCTTTATCAAAAATCCAGATGAACCATGCATCTATAGTAGATTTGTAGCGAGAACTGTAGTATTCCTCGTTTTATACGTGAATGACATTCTCTTAATAGGAAATGACATTCCTATGCTACAATCTGTCAAGGGGTTCTTGTCACACAGGTTCTCCATGAAAGACCTGGGTGATGCCTCATACATCCTGGGGATCCGGATCCATCGTGATAGATCCAAGAGGATATTAGGACTTTCACAGTCCAGGTACATCGACACCATACTGGAAAGATTCAGTATGGAAGATTCCAAGCGCGGTAACCTACCGGCTTATCACGGGATCATCCTCTCTAAAGAGATGTCTCCTAAGACTGATTTGGAGAGGGATCGCATGTCAATTATACCCTACGCTTCTGCGGTAGGTTCTATAATGTATGCGATGTTGTGTACCAGACCGGATGTAGCTTATGCACTGAGTGTGGTAAGCCGGTATCAGTCAAACCCTGGGGAGAAACACTGGATAGCGGTAAAGAACATTCTCAAGTACCTGAGAAGGACTAAGGAGATGTTCTTGGTGTATGGCGGAAAAGACCTCCAGATCGAGGCCTTTGCTGACTCCAGCTTCCAGAATGACAAGGATGATTCCAAGTCCATGTCGGGTTTTGTCTTTACCCTCAATGGAGGGGCGGTGTGTTGGAAGAGTTCCAAACAGGAAACCATTGCAGACTCGACGATGGAAGCGGAATACATCGCTGCATCTGATGCCGCAAAAGAAGCTGTCTGGATGAGGAAGTTCTTGAAAGAACTTCAGGTGGTTCCGTCCATTGTTGATCCAATACCTCTGTATTGCGACAACAACGAGGCTATAGCTTTAGCGAAGGAACCCAGGTCCCATCAGAGATCCAGACACATCTTGAGGCGGTATCACCTGATCAGGGAGATCGTGGATCGCTAGGAGATCGAGGTTCGGAGGGTTGCTTCAGAAGATAACACTGTAGATCCATTCACCAAGGCCTTACCCCAGACTCAGTTCGAGCGGCTGATCGAGATGATAGGTCTTCGATACGCCAGTACATGGCCTTAGTGCAAGTGGGAGATTGTTAGTGTATATGCCCTAGAGGCCATTACTGTATCATACTAGTTTGTATATTACTTAATGGAAGCTTGGGATATTCACCTTGTATACACAATCTTGCTCAAAATAGTAGTATGCTACTTGGTTTGTTTCTATTTCAATGTGTACATGTGTTTATTTTAGTATATCGTCTATACACATTAGTGGAGCCCTTAGGATCTTTGCTTGATTACCAGCGTTGTGATGGCAGTCACACTAGTGGGGGCTGGGTAATCTATAAGCACATCCTTATGCAGGTCCCTAGTCGCGGGACTATCGAGACAGGGCATCGATACTCCGGAGTAGATTAGCGCATGCGCTTCTCATCCTAGAGTGGGAGATGGTCTGTCCCACAGCCATCAGTACTTCGTACTGGAGATAGTATGCGGGTGCTCGTTGGGTTACGAGTACACTGGACAGGACTCATCGGGAACTGACCGGTTGGTATTATACCTATCGTCAGTTATCAGTTCCCAGGTGACATGAGTACAGCTTAGTCCACTGACTTGACACTGTCACTTCGCCTCGAGTGTGTTCCCACTGTACTTTGATTACTACCCTACCACGGCTCAAAGGAGTCGTGCAAACAGGTAGTAGTTGGGTGCAGTCCCGAAGCACTTGGAGGCAGTGACGGTTAGACAGGATTCGTCTCTCCCGGTATTGGGGGTTGACATCGCGCTGTGTCTAGGAGAGCCATTACACGAGTAGTCCCTGGCCAGGGCAAGCGAGATATACTGGTAGGCTTCCAGTGTTATCTCAGGGTGTATTGGGCTTCACTCCGACACGACTTGTACCGCTATTAGGGGACTGACGTTTACCGCCCCCTAGGCCCGTCATGTGATGTATCAGACGAACAGACCGGACTGTACGGAGACTGTCACATTCAGGCTCAGTAGGAGTTCAGATGGGTTTCACCTCGTCAGTCTTCTTGTCGGCATCTACCTTGGGACCGTTACGCACAGCTAGTGCCGCTTGCGGTCTGTGGTTAAACCCACTGCCAGCGTAGTGTCGAGTCTTTAGAGTCCCACACAGAAAGCTATTCGCCTTTTAGCAAAAGAGTAGAGGTCGCATGGTTTTGCGACAGGTCGCATGGTTTTGCGATAGGGTCCGGTCACATCCGTGCACTTGTGCACGTACAGTGTCCGGACAGTTAACACTAGCGGGCTTTGGTTTAAGCCAGATCCTAGTGTACGTTTTGGGATTGGTTTTATCCAGTATGTATTCGTGTTCCTCGGAACGCGAATGCGGGTGTGTATACACAGTTGACGGAGAAACAGAGGCAGAGGATTCTTATTAGGGTTGTTGACCGTTGACTGTTGACTATTGACTTTTTGCTCAACCCTAATGAGAATATGATATGTAATTAACAATAATATTAATTAAGTATTGTGGTGACATGGTTGTTGAGGGGTTGACTTTGTTGACTTGTTGACTTTGTTGACCGGTTGACTAGGTTGGACTAGTTGACCATCATGATGACAATGGCTATCATTTCATGGCAAAGACTTTTTACGTGCTTGTTCTCTTGTGCAATATGAGTGCATGAAATGATATAGCCATTTTGACTTAAACCATTTACACAATACTTGATTACTATTTTTGTGATGATGGTTTTGGATTATGAGAGCCAAGTGAGAAAAGTCTTGCTCATTCTATCATTTTTCATTCTCTCTCTTGTGTTCTTGAGCTCTCATCTCCTTCCTCTTGCTCTCCCTCTCTTTAGTCTATGGTTCACTTGTCTCATGTGTTGAGAACCAAGAACCATAGAGAAAATCCCAACACACTCTCCTCTACTCACTCTAGTTCACAAGGTTTAGCAAACCGAGTGAACTAGTTTCTTCAAAGTTCGAAGAAGAAGCCAAAGGTAGAAGCTTTCAGGTGGATCGATCTTCGGCTCAAGGAGACGACGGGGTGAAGCCGATCCGGACAACCATCGAGGCTTGAAGACGGAGGAGTTCAAGAAAGAAAGGTATAACCCCCTAACCGAGTAGTTAACAACTCCTAGTTAGGTTGTTAGTTAGATGTTTAACAAAGATCCGGTTTTGAGTCCATGTTACCACCTCTAGAAAATTGTTTTTCACCAAATTCCGCATGCCCGAAAGTACCGGGAGAGGTAGCATGGACTTACAGCTGGATGGTGAAGAGTTAGGCCTATCATGTATGGCTGACCCCATGGCACGACTCGCCCTGACATATACGCCTCCCTAAGGTATCCAAAGCCGTCGGCGGCTGTACGGGTATTGCAGTCATAGAAGGCTGAAGGAGACCCTCTGAAGTCCAATTGACCTCCTCCATGGCATAGTTCACCGGAGGTGCGTCAGCGTAAGGGATCGCCGAAATAGGTTCTAAATGTTTCGCGCAAGAGAAGCTGTGTCGACCCTGGATAATCTGGTTGTACCATAACCCCCACAAATGAAGCGACTTCTGTTCCGGGTCATGATCCTTGATCAGTGCAAAAACTTCTCGATATACGGGCGCGTCGGCGAAAGCGCTCTCAGGACAAATGAATGGGAAAGAAGTGTCATAAGACATAGTACCTGCACAGGAAGAACGAGGGTTAGTCGTCAATTCTACAGCCCAAAGCCTAGTACTTGGTATTTTAAACTCGTACCGCACTGCAATGCAGTGGAAAGGGACCAAAGGGAACCCACACAATCTTGATGACAGTTCATCATTAATAAAACAGCCTCATCATTTGATGAGACGGTCATTAAATGAAGAAATCCTAAAAGGATTCTCATTTAATGAGCGCCCCTTGGGCCAAGGAGTAAATCTCCCTTGAGAGCAGTGCTCTGCAACAGATATGACTTCTGTCATAATTAATCATGAAGGGAATAAAAATTCCCCAAAGAAAAAATTCTGAAGAGCCATTGCTCTGTGATGACGATGGAATTATCCATCAAAACCCTAAAAGCAAAGCTTTATTGAGTTAAAAATTCTGAGATCTTTAAGATCTGCAAGATGAACTCTAAGAGTTCTTCTCTAATGGGTTAACAAACCTTAAGAAAGATCTCTTTAGATCTATGATTTCAAGAGAGTAAAGCTCTGTTAAGAAAACCCTAAAAGTTTCTTTAGATCTATGATCTGAAAAAGAGCAAAGCTCTGTTAATAGGTGAAACCCTAGATTATAAAATAATCTTTTCAAAGATTTGATCTTTACCTAGATTTTTGACAGAGTTCTGACTCTAAGAGTGTTCTTAAAACAGAGAGCTTAGCTCTGAAAGAGAATTAATTCTCAGAAAAACAAACAAAAAGATGAACAGAGATCATCTCAAGGGCCAAAGGCCCTATTTATAGGCACTGAGAGCCATTTCAAATTCTAAGTTGATCCAATGGTGGAGATGCTGCCACCGGTGCACTCACGTGTAGGCCACGTGAGCGCAATGGTGGGGGGCATTTGTTTTCCCAATCAGAGCAAAGCTCTGTTCAAATTTTGAAATTTGAAATGAAGCAGCGCTTTATAATAGTGCCAGCGCTAAGAGTCAAAGACTCTGCTGCAGCGGTCACGTGCAAAGCACGAGAGTGCTAGTGCTAGCAGCGCCAGCGCTAAGAGTCAAAGACTCTGCTGCAGTGCTCACGTGCAAAGCACGAGAGCGCTAGTGCTAGCAGCGCCAGCGCTAAGAGTCAAAGACTCTGCTGCAGTGCTCACGTGCAAAGCACGAGAGCGCTAGCGCTAGCAGCGCCAGCGCTAAGAGTCAAAGACTTTGTTGCAGCACCGGAACTAAATGTTCCCTACAGTTGGATCAAAGATCCAATGGTGATTAAATATCACCAAGATACAGAATAAGTTCTGTATGGGAAAAGATTTCCTAATCTTGTTAAAAACAAGAAGATTGCCTTCTGTAAAACAGAACCTCTAGAATCAAAAATCCAACGGTGGGAAACATCCCCAAATCAATTAGAGAAAAGATCTCTTCAACTGATTCAACAAATCAGCCTCCCCTATATAAAGGACCCAAGACTTCAAGTCTGAAAAAGAGGAACCCCCATAAACTTAGAGAAATTTCAAAGAGAAGAGCAAACTTTTAGAAGAAGAAGAATTTCTTCAAGGTAAATAAAATAGAGAGATAAAATCATCTCATAAGAGAAGAAGAATCTATTTCTTTCTCTAGATCATAGATCTATAAGACCAAGGTCTTTCACAAAAGAGATCATAGCATCTCATCATAAAAAGGGGGAAGAAGAATTCAATTCTCTTCAGATCATAGATCCATAAAGGCAAAGCCTTTCACAAAAATCAGAGATTGTAACATCTCCTATAAAAATAAGAACTGTGTTCTTAAACCCCCCCACGAGACAAAGTCTCTTATAAACGAGAATTTAATTCTTAGAGCGCAGAACTGATCAAAGTTGCCTAAAAAGAGCCTTAGCGCTCCAAATTAAAAAGAAGCGCCTTAGCGCTCCAAGACTGGTGCACAGTGCCGCAGCGCTCCTAGCGCTCCAATTTAAAGAAAGCGCCTCAGCGCTCCAAGACTAGTGCTTAGCGCCAAGTGCACCACGTGCTGCTCACGTATGCGATTTTCACAAGGAGCGCTCTGCATTCATTTATTGGCGCTCAGCGTCAAGCGCACCACGTGCTCCTCACGTGTGCGCTCTTTCATAAGGAGCGTTCTACACTCATTTACTGGCGCTCAGCACCAAGCGCACCACGTGCTCCTCACATGTGCGCTCTTTCACAAGGAGCACTCTGCACTCATTTGACTGGCGCTCAGCGCCAAGCGCGCCACGTGCTCCTCACGTGTGCGCTATCTCACAGGAAGCGCCTTAGCGCTTTAAATCTGGCGCTCAGTTCCAAGCGCATCACGTGCTCCTCACCTGTGCACTGAGGGAACATAAACTATTCTTTAAATAAAGCCCTAAAGCTATAATGAGTGCTCAGCACTCAATAAAAGACAAAAACGGTTGTCAGAACCCAAATCAATGCTCAGCATTGTTAAATGAAAAAGGACCGAGCCTAATTAAATTGTCCAACATTTTAACCGAATGGGCCGAGCCCAAGTTGGCTACAGATCCCTAATTCAGATTAATTGAGCCCATATGCTCATAAATCTTTGATCTTAGTCCCAAACTTGACTACAGATCTCCCAAACAATATTAGTTCAAGGGTACATCTCTTCACTCCTCTGATATGTGTCGTTGTAATCCTTCAACGTCTTCAGAGAGGTGACGAGTCCCGACAACCAGACATTCCACGGACTATGATGTCCTTAAACTTTACAGACTATGATGTCTCTAAACTACCATGGACTGTGAGGTCCTTAAACTCACAGACTGCGATGTCTTTAAAATTTACGGACTATGATGTCCTTAAACTTATGGAACACAATGTCCCTAAACTAAAACAATAGAGCCCAAATGCTCTTTTGTTGGATCTAAATGACCTTGTTGAGTAGATTTTAGTCTAAAATTAGACTAACGTATCCTCAACAAACGTTTGAGTTGATCTTAGTCTAAAACAAGACTAACGATCCTTAAACCTAACCCAAACCTAAATCTAAGAAAATACGGATTTGGACCAATCCACGCCCTACGGGCGACAACATAAATTAGTCTCTGTATACAATCCACGGGCAACCGAAAATAAAACAAACAAACACGACACGAAGTGACTATCTGGAGAAGGAGAAAGTGGTTACCACGATGCGGTAGCGTAATTAACTGCAAGGGCTTGCGCCTGCAGGGAAGAGCGTCCCCACAATCAAAAACCCCTCAAATGAGGGGGAATCAGACGAAGTCTGCTACAACGGCCGCATCTGTCTGAACCTCCGATACACGGTGCCATAAATCAACTTGGCATATTCGGAGAGGTGGACGGATAAAACCCAAATAGCATATGCCCCGAAAATTCAGGCCAGACGTCCCAACGTCCCGGTTGCGTCTTTCGGCGGAGAACACCAACATGGAGTTTGTAGTAAGCTTTGGAATGATTTTTGTGAAGGTTGTATGGGGTTTTGAGGTGGTTTTGGGGTGGTTTCATGGTGGTAGAGGAAGTGGAGGATGAGGATGAAGATGATGAAGGAATGAAGGATGAGGGAAGTGAAGAAATGAAGTGAAGAAGAGATGGTGCCATGGTTGTAGAGATAAGGACCCCCCCTCTCTCTCACTCTCTCTCTCTCTCTCGGCCCATGCCCTCTTGTCCCCTACTGACAATTATCTTTTTCTTTTCTTTTTCTCATTTTTCCCTTCTCTTTTCATTTAAAACCAAATACCACAAATACAAATGAAACAACATGCAACAACTATAACATGTCATGGTGCACTAGCCATGGTTATTTAAAAGATAGATTTGGATTAATCATGATTAGTAGTGCACTAATCAAGTTTAACATAAACTTGCATATAATTAATTGCATAATTATTTATAAAAGGTCCAAATCCAATAAATGCCTTTATAATAAATACTTCATATTAATATCTGATCGCACGCTTTCGGCGTGTCGAGTTTTAAGTTCTAAAGTTTAACCGCGATCAGGACGGTGTCGCTTTGCAGCTAGCCGCGATGAGCACGGGTCGATCCACGGGGAGACGGAGAATTTTAGGTTCTTCTTTTCACGAGTTAATGCGCGTGGCGGAAGCTTTGTATCTATCCTATGTGTTATATGCAAAGTTAAACTTGTTAGGACACGATAGGATAATGTAAGTTAATGGATTCCGTATTCAAGTTCTTTGAGCCGAACTTAACAATTGAAGCTAAAGCAATCGGCAACAATGTGGATTAGGGGATTTAAGCACGGTATTCGTGGAATCCGGCTTATTGACCCTTGTCCTTCCATTCTTGCCTCTTGCTTTCGCCTCGACCAAACCGAACGCAACCGGTCGCGGTTAGAAATCACCGTTATCTTGGTAGGGTAGGGTGTCTAACGGAGCGCTTGTGTAACGTTTGGACGGAGTTCAATGGAAAATACGGGAAAAGAAAATGAGAAACGGAACGTTAACTTACAATATCGTAATCTTTTCCTAACAACACATATTCACAACCCATTCACAACAATAACAAAAAGGGCAAAAAAAAGAGAAAAGAAAAGAAAAGAAAAACAAGTAAGTAAGTAAATAAATGACATGGAATTAAAGAGCAAGTAATTAAGGCATGGTAATAAATTTCATGAATGTAAAAGCAAGTAAGAAAAATGCAAGAAAGAAAGAACTAGGAACCAAAGAGCAAAATACAAGACATGAGTTCAATAACCTAATCTTAAACTTGCAAGCTCAATTAAGAGCTTGCAAGATCAAGAAAAGGCAAAAAACTCATGGTGAATGAAGGCACAAAAAGAGAACTTTATTAATCTTCAAGAATGATACAACTCTTGAAATCAATAACCAACTCTTAAACTTGCAAGCTCAATGAAGAGATTGCAAGATCAAGTGAATCTTAAGAACTCAAAGGGAAGTTATGTACAAGAACTAAAGAAAAGAGAAACAAAAGAGAATACAAAGTGTATGAAATGTTTAACAAAACATGGACCCCTTGACCCCTTGCCAACAGCTTGCTTTTGTAGGCTCAAAAAATGAATAAATAAACAATAAAAAAATGATGACAAGGCATTAAGGGAGGGCCCACAGAAGACTGGAAGCCATAGGGGTAGATGGGGCCGGCGACGCCGGATTGGGTGAGCATGTGCTCGGCCAAATTCCGAGCATATGGGCTCGTACTTGCAGTGTAGGTTTGTGTGCACTCCAATAGCACTCTGGCGATGTTTGCTTGGTCTAAAATACCCTGATTTGTCTTCAGAGTTTTGGAGGGAACTTGGTTGCTTTAACTCACATCAAAGCTTTTAGCAATAAATGCACAATCAATGCACATCACACCCATATAGCCCACATGCTCTTTAGCCATCATGCCATGGCAGCCCCACTTGGTCCATGCCCAAGAGTTGTGTGCAACATGTATTGTGTTGGACCAAAAGTATGTGCACACACTTATTTGCAAAAACTCTTGGGATATCGGTCGGTTCTCCGTTCTGATTGTAGTGTCGGCTCACAAATGATATATCCATGATTCTGGATGTATTTCTAGTATTTTGTCACGGATACCTGTAATCTGTATTACTAAATAAACACCGGTTAATAGTACCGATATATAAAAAAATAGATAATGGATGAGCGGTATTAAAATGCAATATTCTGGTCTGAAAAAATACCGCGAAACTTATTTTTTGCTCGTCCCAAGCAAAACAAAATCCTAGCCTCACTTTCGCAGGGAACGCGATTGCACTGAGCGCGTGCAACAAGCCGTTAAACCTCTAGGTGTCCCTAGTAGGAGGAGTATTGTCTCCCGAGGGTTTTCAGCGGATACTACCCAAAAAATCCCATCAAGCTAATTTCATAAGTTAACGTTGATTCTACTCCTACAGTTTTGTATCTAGGTTAGAAATTCTATTATCCTAAGTTAGAAATATCCTACGCTTATGTTTCACGCCTCCTATTTATTTAACCTTAGATCCTATACGTTCCAAAAAAAATTTAGAAAGATGTTGGTATCTCCTGAGTTTTCCTTCTAAAGTGCGGTCTCAAATCAGGGATTTTTATCAATTTTATAGAAAGCATAAGTCTTATTCTTCATTTCTATCTTTCCTCCAAATATCGATCGTATACCCCTACGTGTGTGTAAATTTTCACCCCTACACTCAAGAATTCAATTCAAGCTATAGTACCCTTGCCTTAATACCTATTACTACTTCTTTTCATTAATGATGGACGGATTTGCTCACACACCTTTCATGCGACTATTAATGCTTCTTGAGGCACTAACGGCCGATTACTGAATGTGTGAGCTTAAAGCATAAATAGCAATTTCCTGGTCTTGACTTTATTTATTTATTTTTCTTTTCTTTATTTTCTTTTTCAAGCCAGGATATATTTTTCAATATGCTCTTTAGGTGTTTAGCTTTAAATACCGTTTTTTCTTTCATACTAGGTTTTCAGGCAAGAGTATTTCTAGGTATCCTCTACTATCCCAAGTTTTAAGGTGCGTGTATGTACAGTTTGTAGGGTATATATTTTCTAAATTTGGACTCAATAATAGAAACTATTTTTCAGACTTATCCTTCAGTAAAACTTCAATACTTTCCCTTCATTTCGACTTAACTCAAGAACTGAACTCAAGATTACCTATTTCTCAAAAAAAAACTGCAGGACGTATAATTACAAAGGTTAAACAAAAATAGGGTTATTTGTAGGGTTTTCAATTCCTAAGCCTAGAATTTAGTTATTTCTAATATATCAACTAAACTTTCGGAATAAAAATCTATGTTACCCTATTAGCTAACTTGACGACAAAGTTTTTATATTTTTGGAAATTTTTTTTGATTTGTATGGGTTTTTAAATATGTATGCAAATGCAAAATATACAAATGAATGCGAAGGTAGAAAGCTTACCAAGCACACCCCCAAACTTAAACTTGACAGTGCCCTCACTGTCAGGCTACACCAAGAGGGTCAAAATTTTCGGCGCTCCCTAAAGAAAATTTTATTAAAAACAAAAATAAAAACAAAAATATATATATACAAAAAGGACCCCCCCCCCCCAAACTTAAGTGAAACAATGGTTCCACTGTTTAAGCGGTGAAGTTCAGGATTAGAGGGGAGAGAACAATATTAATCTATACAAAGCCTTACAAAGGCCAAAAGTTAACACCAACGATTCAAAAATATTATCGTTATAATGGTGTGGTTGGTGAAAGAATACGGAGAGAAAAGAAATGGAGAATACGCGAGACCGTATGCGGGTAGAAGTGGTATATGGTCCCGGTATATGAGAAGAAGAATGGCGGAAGGGAAAAAGAAACGTTGTATGAACTTGAGGGTGAAAATGGAGTGAATAGATTAGCACAATTTGTGATGATCGATGTGTGAAAAACGATTGTGCTAATCTATCAACCCATCGAGAGACGGGGTCAAATCCCTCAAGATTAGTGAGAAAATATGGGTACACCGAACTTGGTAAACCAGACATAGAAAATCAAAGTGATACGGTGTCTTGCAAGGTCAGAACGATGGACAGGGTGGAGGGGAGTGATTGAGGAATGAGATCGGTTAAAGGTTTAGGAGGGTGTACACAGTCAGTGAAAGGGATATGATGAATTAGAAAATCCGACTCATCAAGCAAAACTGGTTCATCCTTACAAATATCCTCAAAATTCTCCTCAAAATTCAGCTTATCCATACAAATTTCATCAAAATCAAGATGCATATGAAATTCGGGAAAAACATTTAATGACTCGGGATGATGAATTGGAGAGAAAAACTCATCCAAATCTGCGGGTTCATCATCCAAAATATCCCTAGCGTCAATATCCTCAATCAAGCGAAAATCAATATTCTCAGACACCTCATCAAAAGTATGGATTTCAATCAATTCTGGTTCAAAGATGGAGGTGTAGAGGTCAAAAGGTTGAGAATTGGTTTCACTTGGAAGGGTCCCTTCAAATTCGGGTAAATCAAACACTACAAAGTCGCACAACTCATTAACTGTTCTATCTTCAATCGGTGAATCGTTTGGAACACAAGATAGACATTCAAACTGGAGTTGTGGGATTCAATTTGCAATGGGTAGGTTTGATTTGGAAATGGGTACAGCTCACTCCTTCCACTCAAATTCTCAACCTGTCATACCGCCTCATCATACATTGGAAAATTTGGAGCTAGTTGAAAACTAGATACCGGGTCACTAGGTTGTATGAGGGCGGCCATGGACGCATTCAAATCCATCATCTGTTGGCATGACGCTACCCTAAAGTCTACCAACAGCTGTTCCAGATTAGACATAGGTTGTGACGGGGTTTCAGTAAAAGATTCGAAGTTGTTTGGATACTGGAAACCCTCAAAAGGCTGTTCAGAAGCAATGTCTAGGGAAGGTGCAAAAGTTGGGTAGGATGGATACGAATTGAATGGTTGGATAGGGGTAGGATCAATATTTGGATAAAAAAGTGAATGGAATTGTTGATCCCAAGAATTTGAAGTGGTGAAAGGAGTGAAAGATCGGCTACGAGATTGTTCAATATGTTCAGCAATAGACATGGGTCTTGGAGTTACAACTAGACTCTCAAAAGGGGTATCAACGTAAGAAGGTGGTGAAGGTTGAAATGGTTGATACAGAGTGGATTGCGGAGTCCAGTTGGTTGTTCTAGACGCGTCTATCCGATCTTTCAAAGAAATTTTTGGCATGGATGGATCGTTCGACGTTCGGCCAAAGCAAGAACCGTAGGAAGTTATGTCTGGTTGTGGGTACCAAAGTTCGGAAAGAGTTTTTCTAGATGGAGTACCCATGATATGAAGAGAAGAAGAAGAAAAGGAGGGGAAAAAGAATATGGATTTTTTTAATATTTTTATTTTATGTTAGTTATTAACAAAAGAATGAAATATACACACAAAAAGAATCTGAACAAAAATAATCATGACACAAAAATACCACACACCTAATCGGTCTAGGGTTCACCTAGGTCAACTAGACCTGCTCAAGAACTTGATTGTCGAGGTAAAACTGTTTCGAGAAACGGGCTCAAGATATACTGATCACGAGGCCAGGTAAGTGCAGAGATAAGGGGAGGTTTTCCGACGCTTTCGCGAAGGTCCTTAATTAAATAACCCTTTCTCTTTTGGTGGTTTCGCCGTTAACACTTTGCTAAACACCCCGTAAACAATATACCGTTAAGCGGTGTTCTAAACACGGTTAAATTCTCCTAGTGAGCGCGAAGTCCTTAAGGTTTAAAGTCTAGTTTCATTTAAAATTTATGCGGGTAAACGTTATGCTCAAGTTCATGATTTGTGGGCCACGGAAAAAGTGATGAAATCCTTTACCGTATGCTGTGGGGTTTGCTTGCCCTTAATTCCGTATTAATGGATGCAATGTGCAATTCAATAAAAATTATTCAAAAAATCAAACAATCGTTTTTACGTTAAGCACTGCACTGCAACAAATACAGGTTAGTCAATTTTTGTGTTTGCTAGCGAACTTGCAAAGAATCCTGCAAAGAATAGTATATTGGATGCGTCGGATTTGAGAAGAAGGTGTTTAAGAAATACGTACCGATAAATTTTTAGGTTTAGAAACCCCCGTTGAAGTTAAATCCGAATAGCTTGAAATATTCTCTTGCGCAGGTCAAACTAGCCGGATCCTTGGCACTATACGTCGTAACCACCTTAACGTTGAATGTACACTTTGCCCCCCACGATCGCAGTTCGCAAATCCGTAAAAATATGAAATGTCGGAAAAACGGATTTTAGTGCGGAAAAACGGATTTTAGTGCAGAAAAACGATACAAATGCCCAAATACCTGCACACTAAAAATTATAAAAAACAAACAATAAAAATGGGACAAAAACATAATATTGGAGCAAAGAGGAAAATTTGGAGGCAAAAAGTGGTGAAGAGGCCGGCGTCGCCGGATTTGGGGATGATGTTGCCGGATTTGGGGATGATGTTACCTCCAAACTTCTTCTGTTGTCACAGTGCTCCACTAGTGCCTCACTGGTATTGTTTATCTTTTCTGTTGAGATCCAAAGTGCTTGCAGGTCTTAAATCTAGAGAACAAAAAATGTTAATTTAGTTAGTTTTTGTTTGGGTTTTGGTTTTTTTTGAAATTTTTATGTTGTTTTGAAAATAGGGTTAGTTGTATAAGTGAAATGTACAGAGATTAACCCGAAATAACAAAAACTAAAATGTTACCATCTCCACGGCAACGGTGCCATTTGATCGCACGCATTCGGCGTGTCGAGTTTTAAGTTCTAAAGTTTAACCGCGATCAGTACGGTGTCGCTTTGCAGCTAGTCGCAATGAGCACGGGTCGATCCATAAGGAGACGGAGCATTTTAGGTTCTTGTTTTCATGAGTTAATGCGCATGGCGGAAAGTTTGTATCTATCCTATATGTTATATGCAAAGTTAAACTTGTTAGGAAACGATAGGATAATGTAAGTTAATGGATTCCGTATTCAAGTCCTTTGAGCTGAACTTAACGATTGAAGCTAGAGCAATCGGCAAAAACGTGGATTAGGGGATTTAAGCACGGAGTTGAGGGAGGTTGCTTCGCTTCGGGTACTTGGAGGGTAGTTTGCCGCACCCGTAGGGGTCTTGGGTGGGGTATTGGCTATTCACCGCGACCGTGTGATCTGCTTTTAGTTACAGGCTCGTACGAATTGCGGGTTCCTAGTATATCCAATGTGTTCATCTGTGATCTGAAATGGCTATCATTGTAATATATCTATATATGATATTATTTAGGCGTTGCTTATGTTTTACAGCCGCGCTAGCCCAGCCCCCGCTCTGTCGTTAGTTAAGTAACCTAACGGGTAATGACGGGGCCCCATGGCGAATGCGAATGGCATAAGCGTACGTCATATTTTGGTTGTTTTCTGCAATGGTAGGATTAAATGATGGGACGCATTAAAATGACTAATGCAAGAATATCACGCATTAAAAGAACTAATGCAAGAAAATAAACCAAGTTAAAGTCGTTGGAACACTTTCTGAAAACCACTCGGTTCTTTTCAAAACTAACTTTTAAATGCGGAGCTTGAGCCACTCCTTTTAAAAGCTATCTCGTTCCATCGATTATATCAAGTTCACTACGTTCACGGTTTTGCCAAAACCATCCGTAGCCCTCCGTCGTTTCACATGAATAGTCAATAGTATTCAAGCTGTGTATGTTGGCCAAAGTCAAGGCATAGTGATTGATAGCTATTGGGTATTCAAGTGTAGCATAGATAGATGCGTTGGTTTGGGACAGTCGTACTGCCATTTTGGCCAAAGTCAAGGGTAGGTACGGATGGATCCAAATTAACCTGGAGAATGACGGGTAGAACTTGACATGTGACTTATGATATTTTGGCCAAAGTCAAGGTCATAAGAGCATGGGGCAAAAATCCATATCGGGAGTTTCAAAAGAACTGAAACTTGCTAGTGTTGCATACCATTTGGAGCGTGATGATTCTGGTAGGATTCCTTCAGTTTCGTCACGCGATGATATTTGGATCCCGATCCTACTGTGAGTATATGCTACTCCTCGGGAAATTTCTCACTTAACGATCAATGCTATAAACCAAGTAGGTGTCTAGAAAGGTGTTAGCGGGGCTACGCCCCCAGGGAAAAGAGGTTATTTAATTAAGGAACTTCGCGAAAGCGTTGGAAAACCTCCCACGAAGTACCGACACTGGCCTGGCTGAACGGTTAAGCAAGTATTGTACGGTGAGATTGATCCTGACTAATTCTTCCTTTTTGGTTTGAGGAGGGATTCGAGAAACAGTAGGAGCCATCCTGTTTAGACAAATTAAAAACCATTCTAAACTTGTGAGAGCATCATGCTGAGTGTTTCTTCTCTCTCTCCTAATTGCAGCAACCAATCGACATGACTGGACTTAAGTTACTTCTAGATAAAAACATACTGACAGGGCCAAACTATAAAGATTGGCTCAGGAATATCAAGATGGCAATCACTTACGACAAGCTGGGGTATCTTCTTACCACCAAAGCTCCCCCTGTCCCAGGTCCCAAAACCAGCATCGCGGATAAGGAAATCCGTAAGACCAGGGAAATCGACTGCGCGAAGGCCAAGTGCCTCGTGCTTGCCTCTATGGACAACGAACATCAGAGGAGGCATGAGAATATGGACCTCGAATCCATATTTCTCCACACAAAAGAACTGTATGGAGAGCAGTCTCGTATCGCAAGATACAAAGTGTCGAAGAAGTTGTTTTCGGCAAGGTTGGCCGTCGGATCATCGGTAGCGGAACACGTACTTAAGATGATTGGCTACATAGAAGAGCTCGCGGACCTTGGGACCACGTTGGAGAATGAGCTCTATACGGACTTGATTCTCCAGTCCCTTCCTTCCACTTACGCCCAGTTTATCCTGAACTTCAACTTACAAGAAAAGGAAGTTGAACTTTCAGAACTCCTCAACATGCTGAGGAGCGCAGAGGGCACCCTACAGAAAGGTAGGGAAACATCCACTTTGTTTGTAGGAGGATCTTCCTCTTCTAGGTCCAAGGCGAAAGCCAAGGGAAAGAAGAAGAAAGCCCCCGCCAAACCAAGGGGCGGTGTTAGTAAAGTGGATACGAAGGGAAAGGCAAAAGCAACAAAGAAAGTGGGAAAGCTTGTGGATAAGGAAGAATGCTTCTATTGTCATAAGAAGGGACACTGGAAGAATGATTGCAGGGCTTGAAAAGCCAGGACACAGGAATTGAAGCAGGTTGCAGCTTCAGCTTCAGGTGTGTATGTTATTGAAAACTGTCTTTCAATAAACTCTACATTCTGGGTATTGGATACCGGATCAGGATCTCATATCTGTAATTCTTTGCAGGCGTTGAGAAACCGTAGGGTTTTGAAGGCAGGTGACATGACCCTCAAAGTTGCAAACAGAGCTAGCATGGATGCTAAGGCCGTGGGGGACTATCACCTGGGGTTGTCAGATGGACACGTTTTGGTTTTGCGTAATTGCTATTTTGTACCCAACGCAACTTGTAATATCATTTCTGTATCTTTGACTTCTAAAGAAGGTTATGAATTTGCGTTTGTAAGTAATGTTGTATACATTCACCTTAATCAAGTTTTGATTTGGTCAGGTACATTAAGCAATGGTGTATACGTATTAAACCAACCACAGATTTTCAATGTCCAGAATACACACAAAAGAAAGTCTCCGGAAATCAATCAGACTTTCTTGTGGCATTGTAGACTAGGTCACATCAATGAGAGAAGGTTGACGAAGTTACATACAGAAGGATATTTGAATCCGTTCGAATATCAATCGTATGCCACTTGTCAATCCTGTCTCAAAGGAAAGATGACAAAGACTCCGTTCACTGGACACGGAGTAAGGGCGAGCGAGCTCTTGGGACTCGTACACAGCGACGTGTGCGGTCCAATGTCTATACATGCGCGAAGCGGTTATTCTTACTTCATTACTTTTACGGATGACTTTTCAAGGTACGGTTATGTCTTCTTAATGAAACATAAGTCCGAAGCCTTTGGAAAATTCCAGGAATATAAGAATGAAGTAGAAAAACAAACCGGCAAAAGTATCAAGATCCTAAGATCGGATCGAGGTGGTGAATACTTGAGTGCCGAGTTCCTGGACTATTTAAAAGAGAACGGAATTCTCTCTCAGCTTACTCCTCCATACACTCCGCAACATAACGGTGTATCGGAGAGACGGAACCGAACCCTATTGGATATGGTACGGTCCATGATGAGTAATGCTGAGTTACCGCGATCATTCTGGGGGTATGCGCTAGAATCAGCTGCATACCTTTTGAACCGAGTTCCCACTAAGACTGTGCCTACTACACCATATGAGATGTGGTGTGGGAAGAGACTCTATCTTAATCACATTAAGACATGGGGAAGTCCAGCTTTTGTCAAAAAGCAGTATGCGAACAAGCTCGAGGCACGCTCAGTACAGTGCAAGTTTGTGGGATATCCAAAGAACTCCAAGGGATATTTCTTCTACTGCGAAGAGGAACAAAAGGTTTTTGTTTCTCGTCATGCCCATTTTCTAGAACACCAGTTCTTAGAAAAGGAAATTGGTGGGAGCGTAGTAGAACTGGAAGAAATTCCAGAACCACGAGCTATTATTGAAAGCTTAGTGGAACCAGAGGGTTCAAAAGAACAGGACATTCCTACGCCACTGCGCAGGAGTAGTAGGCAGTCTCATCCGCCCGAGAGATACTACGGTTTTCTCATAGACGGGAATAGAGAGGATTGCATCATAGATTATGATGAGCCTACTAGCTTCCAGCAGGCCGTTCAGAGCGTTGACTCGGTAAAATGGCTGGATGCAATGCGGACCGAAATGGAGTCCATGTACACCAACAAAGTATGGACGTTGGACATTGCTCCAGACGGGGTAAAACCCGTAAGATGCAAGTGGATCTTCAAAAGGAAGATTGGTGTAGATGGACAGGTTGAGACCTATAAAGCTAGACTTGTTGCAAAGGGTTTCTGTCAAAGACCTGGCTTGGACTATGACGAAACCTTTTCTCCAGTGGCTATGCTAAAATCCATTCGGATCCTTCTTGCCATTGCTGCCTTCCACGATTATGAGATCTGGCAGATGGACGTAAAGACCGCTTTTCTAAATGGAAATTTAGAGGAGTGTGTCTATATGGACCAGCCAGAGGGTTTCATTCAGAGTGGGAGCAGCGGAAAGGTGTACAAGTTGCTTAAGTCCATCTATGGACTAAAGCAGGCATCGCGGAGTTGGAACATCTGTTTTGATGAGACGGTCAAGGAATTTGGCTTTATCAAAAATCCAGATGAACCATGCATCTATAGTAGATTTGTAGCGAGAACTGTAGTATTCCTCGTTTTATACGTGAATGACATTCTCTTAATAGGAAATGACATTCCTATGCTACAATCTGTCAAGGGGTTCTTGTCACACAGGTTCTCCATGAAAGACCTGGGTGATGCCTCATACATCCTGGGGATCCGGATCCATCGTGATAGATCCAAGAGGATATTAGGACTTTCACAGTCCAGGTACATCAACACCATACTGGAAAGATTCAGTATGGAAGATTCCAAGCGCGGTAACCTACCGGCTTATCACGGGATCACCCTCTCTAAAGAGATGTCTCCTAAGACTGATTTGGAGAGGGATCGCATGTCAATTATACCCTACGCTTCTGCGGTAGGTTCTATAATGTATGCGATGTTGTGTACCAGACCGGATGTAGCTTATGCACTGAGTGTGGTAAGCCGGTATCAGTCAAACCCTGGGGAGAAACACTGGATAGCGGTAAAGAACATTCTCAAGTACCTGAGAAGGACTAAGGAGATGTTCTTAGTGTATGGCGGAAAAGACCTCCAGATCGAGGCCTTTGCTGACTCCAGCTTCCAGAATGACAAGGATGATTCCAAGTCCATGTCGGGTTTTGTCTTTACCCTCAATGGAGGGGCGGTGTGTTGGAAGAGTTCCAAACAGGAAACCGTTGCAGACTCGACGATGGAAGTGGAATACATCGCTGCATCTGATGCCGCAAAAGAAGCTGTCTGGATGAGGAAGTTCTTGAAAGAACTTCAGGTGGTTCCGTCCATTGTTAATCCAATACCTCTGTATTGCGACAACAACGAGGCTATAGCTTTAGCGAAGGAACCCAGGTCCCATCAGAGATCCAGACACATCTTGAGGCGGTATCACCTGATCAGGGAGATCGTGGATCGCTAGGAGATCGAGGTTCGGAGGGTTGCTTCAGAAGATAACACTGTAGATCCATTCACCAAAGCCTTGCCCCAGACTCAGTTCGAGCGGCTGATCGAGATGATAGGTCTTCGATACGCCAGTACATGGCCTTAGTGCAAGTGGGAGATTGTTAGTGTATATGCCCTAGAGGCCATTACTGTATCATACTAGTTTGTATATTACTTAATGGAAGCTTGGGATATTCACCTTGTATACACAATCTTGCTCAAAATAGTAGTATGCTACTTGGTTTGTTTCTATTTTAATGTGTACATGTGTTTATTTTAGTATATCGTCTATACACATTAGTGGAGCCCTTAGGATCTTTGCTTGATTACCAGCGTTGTGATGGCAGTCATACTAGTGGGGGCTGGGTAATCTATAAGCACATCCTTATGCAGGTCCCTAGTCGTGGGACTATCGAGACAGGGCATCGATACTCCGGAGTAGATTAGCGCATGCGCTTCTCATCCCAGAGTTGGAGATGGTCTGTCCCACAGCCATCAGTACGTCGTACTGGAGATAGTATGCGGGTGCTCGTTGGGTTACGAGTACACTGGACAGGACTCATCGGGAACTGACCGGTTGGTATTATACCTATCGTCAGTTATCAGTTCCCAGGTGACATGAGTACAGCTTAGTCCGCTGACTTGACACTGTCACTTCGCCTCGAGTGTGTTCCCACTGTACTTTGATTACTACCCTACCACGGCTCAAAGGAGTCGTGCAAACAGGTAGTAGTTGGGTGCAGTCCTGAAACACTTGGAGGCAGTGACGGTTAGATAGGATTCGTCTCTCCCGGTATTGGGGGTTGACATCGCGCTGTGTCTAGGAGAGCCATTACACGAGTAGTCCCTGGCCAGGGCAAGCGAGATATACTGGTAGGCTTCCAGTGTTATCTCAGGGTGTATTGGGCTTCACTCCGACACGACTTGTACCGCTATTAGGGGACTGACGTTTACCGCCCCCTAGGCCCGCCATGTGATGTATCAGACGAACAGAACGGACTGTACGGAGACTGTCACATTCAGGCTCAGTAGGAGTTCAGATGGGTTTCACCTCGTCAGTCTTCTTGTCGGCATCTACCTGGGGACCGTTACGCACAGCTAGTGCCGCTTGCGGTCTGTGGTTAAACCCACTGCCAGCGTAGTGTCGAGTCTTTAGAGTCCCACACAGAAAGCTATTCGCCTTTTGGCAAAAGAGTAGAGGTCGCATGGTTTTGCGACAGGTCGCATGGTTTTGCGACAGGGTCCGGTCACATCCGTGCACTTGTGCACGTACAGTGTCCGGACAGTTAACACTAGCGGGCTTTGGTTTAAGCCAGATCCTAGTGTACGTTTTGGGATTGGTTTTATCCAGTATGTATTCGTGTTCCTCGGAACGCGAATGCGGGTGTGTATGCACAGTTAACGGAGAGACAGAGGCAGAGGATTCTCATTAGGGTTGTTGACCATTGACTGTTGACTATTGACTTTTTGCTCAACCCTAATGAGAATATGATATGTAATTAACAATAATATTAATTAAGTATTGTGGTGACATGATTGTTGAGGGGTTGACTTTGTTGACTTGTTGACTTTGTTGACCGGTTGACTAGGTTGGACTAGTTGACCATCATGATGACAATGGCTATCATTTCATGGCAAAGACTTTTTACTTGCTTGTTCTCTTATGCAATATGAGTGCATGAAATGATATAGCCATTTTGACTTAAACCATTTACACAATACTTGATTACTATTTTTGTGATGATGGTTTTGGATTATGAGAGCCAAGTGAGAAAAGTCTTGCTCATTCTATCATTTTTCATTCTCTCTCTTGTGTTCTTGAGCTCTCATCTCCTTCCTCTTGCTCTCCCTCTCTTTAGTCTATGGTTCACTTGTCTCATGTGTTGAGAACCAAGAACCATAGAGAAAATCCCAACACACTCTCCTCAACTCACTCTAGTTCACAAGGTTTAGCAAACCTAGTGAACTAGTTTCTTCAAAGTTCGAAGAAGAAGCCAAAGGTAGAAGCTTTCAGGTGGATCGATCTTCGGCGCAAGGAGACGACGGGGTGAAGCCGATCCGGACAACCATCGAGGCTTGAAGACGAAGGAGTTCAAGAAAGAAAGGTATAACCCCCTAACCGAGTAGTTAACAACTCCTAGTTAGGTTGTTAGTTAGATGTTTAACAAAAATCCGGTTTTGAGTCCATGTTACCCCCTCTAGAAAATTGTTTTTCACCAAATTCCGCATGCCCGAAAGTACCGGGAGAGGTAGCATGGACTTACAGCTGGATGGTGAAGAGTTAGGCCTATCATGTATGGCTGACCCCATGGGCACGACTTGCCCTGACATATATGCCTCCCTAAGGTATCCAATGCCGTCGGCGGCTGTACGGGTATTGCAGTCATAGAAGGCTGAAGGAGACCCTCTGAAGTCCAATTGACCTCCTCCATGGCATAGTTCACCGGAGGTGCGTCAGCGTAAGGGATCGCCGAAATAGGTTCTAAATGTTTCGCGCAAGAGAAGCTGTGTCGACCCTGGATAATCTGGTTGTACCATAACCCCCACAAATGAAGCGACTTCTGTTCCGGGTCATGATCCTTGATCAGTGCAAAAACTTCTCGATATACGGGCGCGTTGGCGAAAGCGCTCTCAGGACAAATGAATGGGAAAGAAGTGTCATAAGACATAGTACCTGCACAGGAAGAACGAGGGTTAGTCGTCAATTCTACAGCCCAAAGCCTAGTACTTGGTATTTTAAACTCGTACCGCACTGCAATGCAGTGGAAAGGGACCAAAGGGAACCCACACAATCTTGATGACAGTTCATCATTAATAAAACAGCCTCATCATTTGATGAGACGGTCATTAAATGAAGAAATCCTAAAAGGATTCTCATTTAATGAGCGCCCCTTGGGCCAAGGAGTAAATCTCCCTTGAGAGCAGTGCTCTGCAACAGATATGACTTCTGTCATAATTAATCATGAAGGGAATAAAAATTCCCCAAAGAAAAAATTCTGAAGAGCCATTGCTCTGTGATGACGATGGAATTATCCATCAAAACCCTAAAAGCAAAGCTTTATTGAGTTAAAAATTCTGAGATCTTTAAGATCTGCAAGATGAACTCTAAGAGTTCTTCTCTAATGGGTTAACAAACCTTAAGAAAGATCTCTTTAGATCTATGATTTCAAGAGAGTAAAGCTCTGTTAAGAAAACCCTAAAAGTTTCTTTAGATCTATGATCTGAAAAAGAGCAAAGCTCTGTTAATAGGTGAAACCCTAGATTATAAAATAATCTTTTCAAAGATTTGATCTTTACCTAGATTTTTGACAGAGTTCTGACTCTAAGAGTGTTCTTAAAACAGAGAGCTTAGCTCTGAAAGAGAATTAATTCTCAGAAAAACAAACAAAAAGATGAACAGAGATCATCTCAAGGGCCAAAGGCCCTATTTATAGGCACTGAGAGCCATTTCAAATTCTAAGTTGATCCAATGGTGGAGATGCTGCCACCGGTGCACTCACGTGTAGGCCACGTGAGCGCAATGGTGGGGGGCATTTGTTTTCCCAATCAGAGCAAAGCTCTGTTCAAATTTTGAAATTTGAAATGAAGCAGCGCTTTATAATAGTGCCAGCGCTAAGAGTCAAAGACTCTGCTGCAGCGGTCACGTGCAAAGCACGAGAGTGCTAGTGCTAGCAGCGCCAGCGCTAAGAGTCAAAGACTCTGCTGCAGTGCTCACGTGCAAAGCACGAGAGCGCTAGTGCTAGCAGCGCCAGCGCTAAGAGTCAAAGACTCTGCTGCAGTGCTCACGTGCAAAGCACGAGAGCGCTAGCGCTAGCAGCGCCAGCGCTAAGAGTCAAAGACTTTGTTGCAGCACCGGAACTAAATGTTCCCTACAGTTGGATCAAAGATCCAATGGTGATTAAATATCACCAAGATACAGAATA
This sequence comes from Agapanthus africanus, assembly GCA_030015575.1. NCBI lineage: Eukaryota > Viridiplantae > Streptophyta > Magnoliopsida > Asparagales > Amaryllidaceae > Agapanthus > Agapanthus africanus. The sequence continues at coordinate 818,182,801 of CM057338.1, read as the reverse complement.
AGTTCTGTATGGGAAAAGATTTCCTAATCTTGTTAAAAACAAGAAGATTGCCTTCTGTAAAACAGAACCTCTAGAATCAAAAATCCAACGGTGGGAAACATCCCCAAATCAATTAGAGAAAAGATCTCTTCAACTGATTCAACAAATCAGCCTCCCCTATATAAAGGACCCAAGACTTCAAGTCTGAAAAAGAGGAACCCCCATAAACTTAGAGAAATTTCAAAGAGAAGAGCAAACTTTTAGAAGAAGAAGAATTTCTTCAAGGTAAATAAAATAGAGAGATAAAATCATCTCATAAGAGAAGAAGAATCTATTTCTTTCTCTAGATCATAGATCTATAAGACCAAGGTCTTTCACAAAAGAGATCATAGCATCTCATCATAAAAAGGGGGAAGAAGAATTCAGTTCTCTTCAGATCATAGATCCATAAAGGCAAAGCCTTTCACAAAAATCAGAGATTGTAACATCTCCTATAAAAATAAGAACTGTGTTCTTAAACCCCCCCACGAGACAAAGTCTCTTATAAACGAGAATTTAATTCTTAGAGCGCAGAACTGATCAAAGTTGCCTAAAAAGAGCCTTAGCGCTCCAAATTAAAAAGAAGCGCCTTAGCGCTCCAAGACTGGTGCACAGTGCCGCAGCGCTCCTAGCGCTCCAATTTAAAGAAAGCGCCTCAGCGCTCCAAGACTAGTGCTTAGCGCCAAGTGCACCACGTGCTGCTCACGTATGCGATTTTCACAAGGAGCGCTCTGCATTCATTTATTGGCGCTCAGCGTCAAGCGCACCACGTGCTCCTCACGTGTGCGCTCTTTCATAAGGAGCGTTCTACACTCATTTACTGGCGCTCAGCACCAAGCGCACCACGTGCTCCTCACATGTGCGCTCTTTCACAAGGAGCACTCTGCACTCATTTGACTGGCGCTCAGCGCCAAGCGCGCCACGTGCTCCTCACGTGTGCGCTATCTCACAGGAAGCGCCTTAGCGCTTTAAATCTGGCGCTCAGTTCCAAGCGCATCACGTGCTCCTCACCTGTGCACTGAGGGAACATAAACTATTCTTTAAATAAAGCCCTAAAGCTATAATGAGTGCTCAGCACTCAATAAAAGACAAAAACGGTTGTCAGAACCCAAATCAATGCTCAGCATTGTTAAATGAAAAAGGACCGAGCCTAATTAAATTGTCCAACATTTTAACCGAATGGGCCGAGCCCAAGTTGGCTACAGATCCCTAATTCAGATTAATTGAGCCCATATGCTCATAAATCTTTGATCTTAGTCCCAAACTTGACTACAGATCTCCCAAACAATATTAGTTCAAGGGTACATCTCTTCACTCCTCTGATATGTGTCGTTGTAATCCTTCAACGTCTTCAGAGAGGTGACGAGTCCCGACAACCAGACATTCCACGGACTATGATGTCCTTAAACTTTACAGACTATGATGTCTCTAAACTACCATGGACTGTGAGGTCCTTAAACTCACAGACTGCGATGTCTTTAAAATTTACGGACTATGATGTCCTTAAACTTATGGAACACAATGTCCCTAAACTAAAACAATAGAGCCCAAATGCTCTTTTGTTGGATCTAAATGACCTTGTTGAGTAGATTTTAGTCTAAAATTAGACTAACGTATCCTCAACAAACGTTTGAGTTGATCTTAGTCTAAAACAAGACTAACGATCCTTAAACCTAACCCAAACCTAAATCTAAGAAAATACGGATTTGGACCAATCCACGCCCTACGGGCGACAACATAAATTAGTCTCTGTATACAATCCACGGGCAACCGAAAATAAAACAAACAAACACGACACGAAGTGACTATCTGGAGAAGGAGAAAGTGGTTACCACGATGCGGTAGCGTAATTAACTGCAAGGGCTTGCGCCTGCAGGGAAGAGCGTCCCCACAATCAAAAACCCCTCAAATGAGGGGGAATCAGACGAAGTCTGCTACAACGGCCGCATCTGTCTGAACCTCCGATACACGGTGCCATAAATCAACTTGGCATATTCGGAGAGGTGGACGGATAAAACCCAAATAGCATATGCCCCGAAAATTCAGGCCAGACGTCCCAACGTCCCGGTTGCGTCTTTCGGCGGAGAACACCAACATGGAGTTTGTAGTAAGCTTTGGAATGATTTTTGTGAAGGTTGTATGGGGTTTTGAGGTGGTTTTGGGGTGGTTTCATGGTGGTAGAGGAAGTGGAGGATGAGGATGAAGATGATGAAGGAATGAAGGATGAGGGAAGTGAAGAAATGAAGTGAAGAAGAGATGGTGCCATGGTTGTAGAGATAAGGACCCCCCCTCTCTCTCACTCTCTCTCTCTCTCTCGGCCCATGCCCTCTTGTCCCCTACTGACAATTATCTTTTTCTTTTCTTTTTCTCATTTTTCCCTTCTCTTTTCATTTAAAACCAAATACCACAAATACAAATGAAACAACATGCAACAACTATAACATGTCATGGTGCACTAGCCATGGTTATTTAAAAGATAGATTTGGATTAATCATGATTAGTAGTGCACTAATCAAGTTTAACATAAACTTGCATATAATTAATTGCATAATTATTTATAAAAGGTCCAAATCCAATAAATGCCTTTATAATAAATACTTCATATTAATATCTGATCGCACGCTTTCGGCGTGTCGAGTTTTAAGTTCTAAAGTTTAACCGCGATCAGGACGGTGTCGCTTTGCAGCTAGCCGCGATGAGCACGGGTCGATCCACGGGGAGACGGAGAATTTTAGGTTCTTCTTTTCACGAGTTAATGCGTGTGGCGGAAGCTTTGTATCTATCCTATGTGTTATATGCAAAGCTAAACTTGTTAGGACACGATAGGATAATGTAAGTTAATGGATTCCGTATTCAAGTTCTTTGAGCCGAACTTAACAATTGAAGCTAAAGCAATCGGCAACAATGTGGATTAGGGGATTTAAGCACGGTATTCGTGGAATCCGGCTTATTGACCCTTGTCCTTCCATTCTTGCCTCTTGCTTTCGCCTCGACCAAACCGAACGCAACCGGTCGCGGTTAGAAATCACCGTTATCTTGGTAGGGTAGGGTGTCTAACGGAGCGCTTGTGTAACGTTTGGACGGAGTTCAATGGAAAATACGGGAAAAGAAAATGAGAAACGGAACGTTAACTTACAATATCGTAATCTTTTCCTAACAACACATATTCACAACCCATTCACAACAATAACAAAAAGGGCAAAAAAAAGAGAAAAGAAAAGAAAAGAAAAACAAGTAAGTAAGTAAATAAATGACATGGAATTAAAGAGCAAGTAATTAAGGCATGGTAATAAATTTCATGAATGTAAAAGCAAGTAAGAAAAATGCAAGAAAGAAAGAACTAGGAACCAAAGAGCAAAATACAAGACATGAGTTCAATAACCTAATCTTAAACTTGCAAGCTCAATTAAGAGCTTGCAAGATCAAGAAAAGGCAAAGAACTCATGGTGAATGAAGGCACAAAAAGAGAACTTTATTAATCTTCAAGAATGATACAACTCTTGAAATCAATAACCAACTCTTAAACTTGCAAGCTCAATGAAGAGATTGCAAGATCAAGTGAATCTTAAGAACTCAAAGGGAAGTTATGTACAAGAACTAAAGAAAAGAGAAACAAAAGAGAATACAAAGTGTATGAAATGTTTAACAAAACATGGACCCCTTGACCCCTTGCCAACAGCTTGCTTTTGTAGGCTCAAAAAATGAATAAATAAACAATAAAAAAATGATGACAAGGCATTAAGGGAGGGCCCACAGAAGACTGGAAGCCATAGGGGTAGATGGGGCCGGCGACGCCGGATTGGGTGAGCATGTGCTCGGCCAAATTCCGAGCATATGGGCTCGTACTTGCAGTGTAGGTTTGTGTGCACTCCAATAGCACTCTGGCGATGTTTGCTTGGTCTAAAATACCCTGATTTGTCTTCAGAGTTTTGGAGGGAACTTGGTTGCTTTAACTCACATCAAAGCTTTTAGCAATAAATGCACAATCAATGCACATCACACCCATATAGCCCACATGCTCTTTAGCCATCATGCCATGGCAGCCCCACTTGGTCCATGCCCAAGAGTTGTGTGCAACATGTATTGTGTTGGACCAAAAGTATGTGCACACACTTATTTGCAAAAACTCTTGGGATATCGGTCGGTTCTCCGTTCTGATTGTAGTGTCGGCTCACAAATGATATATCCATGATTCTGGATGTATTTCTAGTATTTTGTCACGGATACCTGTAATCTGTATTACTAAATAAACACCGGTTAATAGTACCGATATATAAAAAAATAGATAATGGATGAGCGGTATTAAAATGCAATATTCTGGTCTGAAAAAATACCGCGAAACTTATTTTTTGCTCGTCCCAAGCAAAACAAAATCCTAGCCTCACTTTCGCAGGGAACGCGATTGCACTGAGCGCGTGCAACAAGCCGTTAAACCTCTAGGTGTCCCTAGTAGGAGGAGTATTGTCTCCCGAGGGTTTTCAGCGGATACTACCCAAAAAATCCCGTCAAGCTAATTTCATAAGTTAACGTTGATTCTACTCCTACAGTTTTGTATCTAGGTTAGAAATTCTATTATCCTAAGTTAGAAATATCCTACGCTTATGTTTCACGCCTCCTATTTATTTAACCTTAGATCCTATACGTTCCAAAAAAAATTTAGAAAGATGTTGGTATCTCCTGAGTTTTCCTTCTAAAGTGCGGTCTCAAATCAGGGATTTTTATCAATTTTATAGAAAGCATAAGTCTTATTCTTCATTTCTATCTTTCCTCCAAATATCGATCGTATACCCCTACGTGCGTGTAAATTTTCACCCCTACACTCAAGAATTCAATTCAAGCTATAGTACCCTTGCCTTAATACCTATTACTACTTCTTTTCATTAATGATGGACGGATTTGCTCACACACCTTTCATGCGACTATTAATGCTTCTTGAGGCACTAACGGCCGATTACTGAATGTGTGAGCTTAAAGCATAAATAGCAATTTCCTGGTCTTGACTTTATTTATTTATTTTTCTTTTCTTTATTTTCTTTTTCAAGCCAGGATATATTTTTCAATATGCTCTTTAGGTGTTTAGCTTTAAATACCGTTTTTTCTTTCATACTAGGTTTTCAGGCAAGAGTATTTCTAGGTATCCTCTACTATCCCAAGTTTTAAGGTGCGTGTATGTACAGTTTGTAGGGTATATATTTTCTAAATTTGGACTCAATAATAGAAACTATTTTTCAGACTTATCCTTCAGTAAAACTTCAATACTTTCCCTTCATTTCGACTTAACTCAAGAACTGAACTCAAGATTACCTATTTCTCAAAAAAAAACTGCAGGACGTATAATTACAAAGGTTAAACAAAAATAGGGTTATTTGTAGGGTTTTCAATTCCTAAGCCTAGAATTTAGTTATTTCTAATATATCAACTAAACTTTCGGAATAAAAATCTATGTTACCCTATTAGCTAACTTGACGACAAAGTTTTTATATTTTTGGAAAATTTTTTTGATTTGTATGGGTTTTTAAATATGTATGCAAATGCAAAATATACAAATGAATGCGAAGGTAGAAAGCTTACCAAGCACACCCCCAAACTTAAACTTGACAGTGCCCTCACTGTCAGGCTACACCAAGAGGGTCAAAATTTTCGGCGCTCCCTAAAGAAAATTTTATTAAAAACAAAAATAAAAACAAAAATATATATATACAAAAAGGACCCCCCCCCAAACTTAAGTGAAACAGTGGTTCCACTGTTTAAGCGGTGAAGTTCAGGATTAGAGGGGAGAGAACAATATTAATCTATACAAAGCCTTACAAAGGCCAAAAGTTAACACCAACGATTCAAAAATATTATCGTTATAATGGTGTGGTTGGTGAAAGAATACGGAGAGAAAAGAAATGGAGAATACGCGAGACCGTATGCGGGTAGAAGTGGTATATGGTCCCGGTATATGAGAAGAAGAATGGCGGAAGGGAAAAAGAAACGTTGTATGAACTTGAGGGTGAAAATGGAGTGAATAGATTAGCACAATTTGTGATGATCGATGTGTGAAAAACGATTGTGCTAATCTATCAACCCATCGAGAGACGGGGTCAAATCCCTCAAGATTAGTGAGAAAATATGGGTACACCGAACTTGGTAAACCAGACATAGAAAATCAAAGTGATACGGTGTCTTGCAAGGTCAGAACGATGGACAGGGTGGAGGGGAGTGATTGAGGAATGAGATCGGTTAAAGGTTTAGGAGGGTGTACACAGTCAGTGAAAGGGATATGATGAATTAGAAAATCCGACTCATCAAGCAAAACTGGTTCATCCTTACAAATATCCTCAAAATTCTCCTCAAAATTCAGCTTATCCATACAAATTTCATCAAAATCAAGATGCATATGAAATTCGGGAAAAACATTTAATGACTCGGGATGATGAATTGGAGAGAAAAACTCATCCAAATCTGCGGGTTCATCATCCAAAATATCCCTAGCGTCAATATCCTCAATCAAGCGAAAATCAATATTCTCAGACACCTCATCAAAAGTATGGATTTCAATCAATTCTGGTTCAAAGATGGAGGTGTAGAGGTCAAAAGGTTGAGAATTGGTTTCACTTGGAAGGGTCCCTTCAAATTCGGGTAAATCAAACACTACAAAGTCGCACAACTCATTAACTGTTCTATCTTCAATCGGTGAATCGTTTGGAACACAAGATAGACATTCAAACTGGAGTTGTGGGATTCAATTTGCAATGGGTAGGTTTGATTTGGAAATGGGTACAGCTCACTCCTTCCACTCAAATTCTCAACCTGTCATACCGCCTCATCATACATTGGAAAATTTGGAGCTAGTTGAAAACTAGATACCGGGTCACTAGGTTGTATGAGGGCGGCCATGGACGCATTCAAATCCATCATCTGTTGGCATGACGCTACCCTAAAGTCTACCAACAGCTGTTCCAGATTAGACATAGGTTGTGACGGGGTTTCAGTAAAAGATTCGAAGTTGTTTGGATACTGGAAACCCTCAAAAGGCTGTTCAGAAGCAATGTCTAGGGAAGGTGCAAAAGTTGGGTAGGATGGATACGAATTGAATGGTTGGATAGGGGTAGGATCAATATTTGGATAAAAAAGTGAATGGAATTGTTGATCCCAAGAATTTGAAGTGGTGAAAGGAGTGAAAGATCGGCTACGAGATTGTTCAATATGTTCAGCAATAGACATGGGTCTTGGAGTTACAACTAGACTCTCAAAAGGGGTATCAACGTAAGAAGGTGGTGAAGGTTGAAATGGTTGATACAGAGTGGATTGCGGAGTCCAGTTGGTTGTTCTAGACGCGTCTATCCGATCTTTCAAAGAAATTTTTGGCATGGATGGATCGTTCGACGTTCGGCCAAAGCAAGAACCGTAGGAAGTTATGTCTGGTTGTGGGTACCAAAGTTCGGAAAGAGTTTTTCTAGATGGAGTACCCATGATATGAAGAGAAGAAGAAGAAAAGGAGGGGAAAAAGAATATGGATTTTTTTAATATTTTTATTTTATGTTAGTTATTAACAAAAGAATGAAATATACACACAAAAAGAATCTGAACAAAAATAATCATGACACAAAAATACCACACACCTAATCGGTCTAGGGTTCACCTAGGTCAACTAGACCTGCTCAAGAACTTGATTGTCGAGGTAAAACTGTTTCGAGAAACGGGCTCAAGATATACTGATCACGAGGCCAGGTAAGTGCAGAGATAAGGGGAGGTTTTCCGACGCTTTCGCGAAGGTCCTTAATTAAATAACCCTTTCTCTTTTGGTGGTTTCGCCGTTAACACTTTGCTAAACACCCCGTAAACAATATACCGTTAAGCGGTGTTCTAAACACGGTTAAATTCTCCTAGTGAGCGCGAAGTCCTTAAGGTTTAAAGTCTAGTTTCATTTAAAATTTATGCGGGTAAACGTTATGCTCAAGTTCATGATTTGTGGGCCACGGAAAAAGTGATGAAATCCTTTACCGTATGCTGTGGGGTTTGCTTGCCCTTAATTCCGTATTAATGGATGCAATGTGCAATTCAATAAAAATTATTCAAAAAATCAAACAATCGTTTTTACGTTAAGCACTGCACTGCAACAAATACAGGTTAGTCAATTTTTGTGTTTGCTAGCGAACTTGCAAAGAATCCTGCAAAGAATAGTATATTGGATGCGTCGGATTTGAGAAGAAGGTGTTTAAGAAATACGTACCGATAAATTTTTAGGTTTAGAAACCCCCGTTGAAGTTAAATCCGAATAGCTTGAAATATTCTCTTGCGCAGGTCAAACTAGCCGGATCCTTGGCACTATACGTCGTAACCACCTTAACGTTGAATGTACACTTTGCCCCCCACGATCGCAGTTCGCAAATCCGTAAAAATATGAAATGTCGGAAAAACGGATTTTAGTGCGGAAAAACGGATTTTAGTGCAGAAAAACGATACAAATGCCCAAATACCTGCACACTAAAAATTATAAAAAACAAACAATAAAAATGGGACAAAAACATAATATTGGAGCAAAGAGGAAAATTTGGAGGCAAAAAGTGGTGAAGAGGCCGGCGTCGCCGGATTTGGGGATGATGTTGCCGGATTTGGGGATGATGTTACCTCCAAACTTCTTCTGTTGTCACAGTGCTCCACTAGTGCCTCACTGGTATTGTTTATCTTTTCTGTTGAGATCCAAAGTGCTTGCAGGTCTTAAATCTAGAGAACAAAAAATGTTAATTTAGTTAGTTTTTGTTTGGGTTTTGGTTTTTTTTGAAATTTTTATGTTGTTTTGAAAATAGGGTTAGTTGTATAAGTGAAATGTACAGAGATTAACCCGAAATAACAAAAACTAAAATGTTACCATCTCCACGGCAACGGTGCCATTTGATCGCACGCATTCGGCGTGTCGAGTTTTAAGTTCTAAAGTTTAACCGCGATCAGGACGGTGTCGCTTTGCAGCTAGTCGCAATGAGCACGGGTCGATCCATAAGGAGACGGAGCATTTTAGGTTCTTGTTTTCATGAGTTAATGCGCATGGCGGAAAGTTTGTATCTATCCTATATGTTATATGCAAAGTTAAACTTGTTAGGAAACGATAGGATAATGTAAGTTAATGGATTCCGTATTCAAGTCCTTTGAGCTGAACTTAACGATTGAAGCTAGAGCAATCGGCAAAAACGTGGATTAGGGGATTTAAGCACGGTATTCGTGGAATCCGGCTTATTGACCCTTGTCCTTCCATTCTTGCCTCTTGCTTTCGCCTCCGACCAAACCGAAAGCAACCGGTCGCGGTTAGGAATCACCATTATCTTGGTAGGGTAGGTTGCCTAACGGAGCGCTTGTGTAACGTTTGGACGGAGTTCAATGGAAAATACGGGAAAAGCAAATGAGAAACGGAACGTTAACTTACAATATCGTAATCTTTTCCTAACAACACATATTCACAGCCCATTCACAACAACAACAAAAAGGGCAAAAAAAAAGAGAAAAGAAAAGAAAAACAAGCAAGTAAGTAAATAAATGACATGGAATTAAAGAGCAAGTAAGGAAAGCATGATAATAAATTGCATGTATGTAAAAGCAAGTAAGAAAAATGCAAGAAAGAAAGAACTAGAAACCAAGCAAAATACAAGACATGGGTTCAATTACCTAATCTTAAACTTACAAGCTCAATTAAAAGGTTGCAAGATCAAGAAGAGGCAAAGAACTTATGGTGAATAAAGACACAAAAAGAGAACTTTATTAATCTTAAAGAATGATACAACTCTTGAAATCAATAACCAACTCTTAAACTTGCAAGCTCAATGAAGAGATTGCAAGATCAAGAGAAGGTTAAGAACTCAAGGGGAAGCTATGTACAAGAACTAAAGAAAAAAAGAAACAAAAGAGAATACAAAGTGTATGGAATGTTTAACAAAACATGGACCCCTTGACCCTTTCCCACTGCATGCTTTTATAGGCTCAAAAAATTAATAAACAAACAATAACAAAATGATGACAAGGCATCAAGGGAGGGCCTACAGAAGACTGGGAGCCATTAGGGTAGATGGGGCCGGCGATGCCGGATTGGGTGAGCATGTGCTCGGCTAAATTCCGAGCACATGGGCTCGTACTTGCAGTGTAGCTTTGTGTGCACTCCAATAGCACTCTGGTGATGTTTGCTTGGTCTAAAATACCCTGGTTTATCTTCAGAGTTTTGGAGGGAACTTGGTTGCTTTAACTCACATCAAAGCTTTTAGCAATCAATGGACATCACACCCATATAGCCCACATGCTCTTTAGCCATCATGCCATGGCAGCCCCACTTGGTCCATGCCCAAGAGTTGTGTGCAATATGTATTGTGCTGGACCAAAAGTATGTGCACACACTTATTTGCAAAAACTCTTAGTATATCGGTCGGTTCTCCGTTTTGATTGCAGTGTCGGCTCACAAATGATATATCCGTGATTCTGGATGTATTTCTAGTATTTTGTCACGGATACCTGTAATCTGTATTACTGAGCAAACACCGGTTAATAGTACCGATATAAAAAAAATAGATAATGGATGAACGGTATTAAAATGCAATATTCTAGTCTGAACAATATCCAATTATTTTCCAAATATTGGTATATAATTATACCATTTTACGAAAACCCCAATTCGTAATCGAATAGTTTTCGTGATATATATTATTTTATTTTTTAATTCCAAAAATAATATTTTATATTTCTGAAATGTTACAGCAATAAGTCGTGTCGGTATAGATCCCAATACACCATGAGAAACTACTAGTGTACCTACCAGTAAATCTCACTTTCCCTGGCCAGAGACTTTGTGTATTGGCTATCCGAACACAGCGCGATATCAACTCCCAATACCAGAAGAGACGAATCCTTTCTATCCACTACTGCCTCCAAATGCTTCGAGACCGCACCCAACCACTACCTGTTTGTACGACTCATTTGAGCCATGGTAGGGCAGTGATTTAAGTACAGTGGGAACACACTCGAGACGACTAATGATGTCAAGTCAACGGAATAACCTGTACTCATGTCACCCCCGGACTGTTAACTGACGATAGGTATAATACCAACCAGCAATTTCCAGTGAGTCTATCCAGTGTAACTCATAACCCAATGATCACATGTATACTATCTCTGGTACCACATACCAACGGCTGCGAGATAGGCCACGTCCCCTGACGGGGATAAGAAGCGTATACACTAGTCTACTCTGGAGTATCGATGCCCTGTCTCAATAATCTTACGACTAGAGACAAGCATAAGGATGTGCTTATAGACTATCCAGCCCCCACTAATGTCATGACCCGAAAAGTACGGAACATGACCGGCACTTAAATTATGAAACGTCTCAAGATGTACGTAATCTAAGTAAGCCAAACACAGAAATCAAAACCAATGAAGCAGTAGAGTGAAGGGAAAACCAATTTAAAGCAAGTAGTTTAACAACATAATCCGAAATATGCATTTTTAAAATCTTAAGTCTTTTCTGAAAATTTCGACAGAGTTTCCTTTGTAAATACTAACCCCAAACGGGTACAAAACCTGATAAAGCATATATAATGGATAAAGGCATCCCCAAGCGGGAGCTAGCTCTTCGTCAATTGACGGTCACAACCACGCAAGCAATATAATATACAATGCCGAAGGGCGAGGGTCAAAACTCAAAAGAAAGCCCATATCCACCAGAAAACCATAATAATACAAGCGCGACTCTAAGGTCGAAAGAATAGCAACAGGTTTTCTAAGTCTGAAATAGTATACAAGTCTGGTTAATGGAGTTTACTAGATACAACTGAAATAATAAATGTACAATGGTGGTCACGATGCAAGTGAACCTACCTACCAAAGCAATCACCCAAAATGAAAGTAGTATGCCAGCAAGCCGTCAAGAAACCTGTATGGCAAAACCTGCAAGAAACTGTGGCACAACGGGGGTGAGTTGCCAACTCGTGAGTAGAAAATATCACAGAGCAGAAATCGCATGTATGACGCTATCCTAGGTCATATCAAGTAATATCCTCAAATAAATATCCTGATCCATGTACACATAAGTGCAATACCATGTGCTCGTGTCAGTGCCTCAGATAGCAACATATCAGATATATGATGTATGAATGCATTACTAATGGAAATAGAATACATGATGAATGAGACAACTATTTTCTTTATTTAATGAGATTTCTGTATGTATATAAATCGAGTATCATCAATGAAATCAACAGAGAAATCAAAGTCAAGTATCGACACAAAACATAAATCTCAATATCTTAATATCTCAGGCTCCGGCTATCCGGACTGGCCTGTATCATCAAATCTCAATATCTCAGACTCCGGCTATCCAGACTGGCCTGTATCATCAAATCTCAATATCTCAGTGTCTCAAATCTCAATATCTTAATATCTCAATACCTCGGGCTCCGTCAGTCCGGATCGGCCCACATCATCAATCACACGACCACGAATGGTATTCTCCGGATATCCGCCGCGCCAAACAATCACCGGTAGGCAGTCTGCCCCTGCCGGGCTCATCGTCTACAACTCGAGCTTCTTGCCCCGGGGTACTGTACTGGGTCCATCATGTACCCAAGACGGTTCATCCGGCTCCTCGAATCGGGTCTCGAAATCCAATAGCAATCATGAAAACTCATGGTGGACGACTCATACATCAAGAGAAAACCGCAACTTGCATTTTTAAAAAGAGGGGGAGAGAGAGAAGTTTATATATATATTCTTGCAGTTTTCCCCCAAATCCAGAAATCTCATAGAAGTCTGAAATCCAAGAATCAAGAGTAAGTAAACAGTGAATATCGGCATAAATCTCCATAATACTGCATGACCAATGAATATATGAATGCCTCCGATATCATGCAATGAGTGCAGTAGTAAAACCGGCATATGAAAGTGATAACATATTGCAACTATCAGCTAGCAAGTTATGTCAATAAGATAATCTTCTCTAAAGTGTACGTGACATGGCAATTACCGATGATGATGTGTGTGAGCCGGCAAGCAGGTGTACGTGGAACATACGCATCATCGGTAATGGTGCCAGTGTCCTGACAGCAGAGTTTCATAATAATTACAGATAACATATATATAAGCATGCAATGCGATGAAACATCATGAATATACAGAAAGTGATATAGTAACAGCAACACTGAAAAAATAAACCTACCCAATATACGAGTCATACAGTTTGGTATTTTAAAGTGATCATGATTCACTGCATTTGAAAACAAGTATGACTCGAGCCCATTCAAAAGGGTAAGGAAATCAACCTAGGTCTGAGTCGACCTATATATATCTAGTAGTCGGTGATCTCGCCTCAATAGTATCACGTACAATACAATATATATATATATATATATATGAAATCCTCGAGTCAAGAGTGCGGATCTAACATCATAATTATATCTCGTACGATAAATCTATCGTACGGCATCCCAAATCGGGTCAAATATCATATACTCATCTGATATCCTTATCATCACATATCGTGAACAGGTGAGTACTAATCTAAGTCTAGTACAATACTAATATCATCAACATATATGTACGCATGTGTGTGAATACACATCGCTCATCAATCCGCTAGTTTCCTGTCGTATCTCATAATACGAACCAATCACATTACCGATCTCATGGCACCATGCCTAAACTCATCGACTCATCTCCAAATACCATGTACTATCCTCAACATCCGTGTATAAGTGTATGTATGTATGTATGTATATATATATAAGCACCAACACATCCACATATACATACATACACACACACACACACACACACACACATATGGCGTATACACCCAAAACCATATCCCGTGTGTGTATATGTAAGTGTACAACCTTACTCTAGGGTTCATGACTATGAAACCAACTACATCCTTTCTTTAATTCTCGCTAAAACTAACCCATGATCTCCTAAAGATTTTCTTGCTAAGTGTTTATATCCCTCAATAACACATCTAAGCATATCTATATCACATCATATCATTTCTTACGACATTGCGGGGGTGCTATACGCCACCCGACTTCCCCCGTAGATATATATCTACTCACCTTGATCTTCGCTTGTCGATGCCGATATCGCCACGCGCTTTCTTGTCGTCTTGAAGTCCTCGTGAGGTACCTACATACCACATATAACATCGTAAACGAAATCACGCACGAAAACCAAAATGTCGCACGAAACACCGATACGTTAAAACCTATAGTCTCGCATGCAAACACAACCAATAACCCTAGTCGTTGGCGTTCAAACGCCACACGACGGAATACAATATCAAAAACCACAACCAAATTCATCAAAAGACGCAAAACGAATTCAAAAACTTAGAAACATGCTTTAGGTTTTACCATAAGTGAAATTAGCCAATTTTGCATATGTACAGGGTCTAGTTTACTGGAGATGGAGCTACAGATGAAACATGAAGCAAAATGAACCAGGTCTGGCCGTAAATTGCGGCCAGAAGGGATATTTCTGCGGCCATGGTGAGGGCATAGGGGCTAGGGTTTTTGTGGTGGGTCCTAGGTTTCCTGCTTGTGTCTCTATGTTTGCTAAAATATTTTTAGTGTCCCCGGGTGTTGGCAGATATACAAAAACCATCACAAATTCCACAATTTCAATATCGGCAGAATTTCTATGTTTTCTAATTGGGGTTTAAGTCTCTGTTTTAGTCCAAAATGTTATCACTAAGGGGGTTTTAAGGTCACTACTACACTCAATTGCACTTCACAACTCAAGAATTCCTCAAACCCTAACTTGGAATTTCCAAACATCACTATATCGGTTTTACGTTAACATGGATGCAAAAGCAATAGAAATTCTACACTAATGATGGAATAATTACCTCATTTGGCATTCATGAATCCCCTAGAGCACCAAAATCAAATTTTTCTTTGTCCAAAGTGTAGCTTGTGAGCTTGTGCACGTTTTTTTATGAAATGGGGATGGACTTTTGATGTTGTTTTGGGGGTGTTTTGAGGGTTGAAGAGATGGGGGGAGGAAGAGGGCAGCCATGGAAGCTGAGGGGAGAGAGAATGAAGAAGAGAAAATGAGAGAGGAATGAGACCTAGACCAAGGTTGCCCCCTCACTTCTCTCTCTCTCTCATGCCCATACCTCTTACTATATTCATTTATTTTCTTTTCTTTTTATTTTCTTTTCTTCTCTCTTCTCATAATAAAACCCAAATCAAGCACGAAGAATAAAGTAAAGCCATGATAAAATATAACAAGTGTAAAATATGACATGGTGCATGTCATGTGCACAAAACCGGATTAATACAAGATTAGCGATATTTAATCGCGATTAGCATTAAAATAGTGTATAATAAATCACAATTAACTTAAAATTGCTCAATTCATATAAAACACCGTCTTTTAGTAATTTCTATAATTTTTCAAATTTTTCCCAATTTATCGATATTTAATTATACCGAAATATTAAAATATTCGATATATTTATTATTTGATTATAAAAATTCCCAAAAATGATATTTTATTTTTCTTAAATGTTACAATCTTCCCCCTTAAAGAAATTCGATCCCCGAATTTAAATTTAAACCCCTTAAATACTAAAACATTTCAGTAAAAAGCCCAAGTCGTCGGGGCTCCGAAATCATCAATACATAAAACGCATCATAGCGCAATGCATGCGCATGAATAATGAGCTGATAACTCCAAATCAAAACTCCGTCAAGCATCCTGCAATCATCGGAGTCATGGTGAAGACACAAATGTCAGATCCAATACGAAAACTAATATGATATACATCAAAACTATACATGTAAACATCTAAAGGAAATGCATACCAAATCTTTCATGTTGCTGTGCGATATGCGTATCGTGGCACAGTGGCGGATGTCTATTGTAAGAAAATAACTATATATAGACTTATCCTTTGTTTAATATGTACGTCCCGCCGTTTTTGAAAATAATTTAGAAGAGTTTCCTTATTGTAAACGTTTCGTTTCATATCAGACACGTAGGTAAATACTGAGACTATGGCTCTCTTTTTGGAAATCCCTTCGATAACTATCAATGCATGCAAAATGTATCCAGGTACTGGCCTCTGACTAGTCCTGCTCAGTACGAAAACAAATAACAAAAATCATAAAAACGTACTGCTCCATAAGAAATCAATCCCAAAATGTGCATATGAATGTCATGTGCGTCTGGTGCGCACGAAAATCTAAATCAATAATTGTGCCATACATGTGCACAGAAATAAAATCTAAGTGCAACGGGTGTGCACTAAAACACCTGTCAAGGGCAACGGGTGTGCCTGACAGCAACATCAGCTGCATCTGATGTGCACGAAGAATCCCGATTTAGTGCATCTGGTGTGCACAAAACCATATCTCACATCATGCACTCAACATGCGCGAAAATCCAAATCAAGTACATCCGTCATGCACGAATGAAGGCTAAATCAAGGGTATCGAATATGCACGAATAAAATCTAAATCAAGTGCATCCAACATGCACGAATAAAATCTAAATCAAGTGCATCCGATGCGCACAAAATCCAATATTAAGCGCCTAATATGCGTAAAAATCCAACCCAAGTGCGTCAGTCCGTGAAAAGTATCTAGTGCAGTAACATGCATGAAAACGAACATCAAGTGCAGACGCGCACAAAACACAAATCTGGTAACACAATTGCTCAAAGAAATAAATCGGGTGCAACCAAAGTACAGAGTATAATTCCGGTGCAATCAATGCACAAAATACCTAGCTGGTGCAACAAATGCTCGAAATATGAATCTGGTGCTTCCAATGCACGAAATACAATATAGTGCAACAATCGCAGAAAAATACAAATCGGGTGCAACAAGTGCACGGAAATGCATCAATAACTCAAATGCGTATAAAAAGAAACACCGAGTATGCCAAGGTGTATAAAATCATAAATGCATGCAACTTCTTGCACAAAACACGTATCCATGCACTGCAAGCACATGTAAGCTATACCGAGTGCAAAAACCTAATCGAGTGCATACTACCTGCACAAAAATCAAATCAGCTGTATGCAATCCATGAAATCATAAACATGTGCAGCTAAGGCACAAAACTGAATCAAGTGCAATAAACCTGCACAAATCATAAATCAACACAACGGTGTATAAAACACATCTCAAGTGCAATAACTATGCACAAAACGTAAATACTCAGTAGGTGCAGCCATGGTGCACGAAAACAAATATCATGAAACTCAGTCATCAAAACTCAATCATGCGAATAGATCGCCCAAAAGTACCGAAATCAAGTATGGCGGAATAGTCCTGCTCAAGCACATCCTCTAAGAGTCTCTAGCCAACTGTCGTGGTCACTCATAATATGTCTCGTCGACGATGCCGAACTCTGGCCTGCTGGGTGTGCATAATAGGACTGCACCTGGGTCCAAGTCTTCTCATAAATTATTCCAGAAAGGTCCTGTCGAGGTCTCTCCCAAATCTCATCTCTGCCGAACTGTCCGGAGGTTATCACCCTTTACTATCTTTTTCTGGTTTCGTAACGGCTGCATACTCATCACGACTACTTCTGGAAGATATATTCATATACAACGCCTCTGCATGTGTATCACATCTCTGATGTCAGCAGAGTGGAACATCATCTCATCAAGATCTCGTACGAACCTCTTACTCCCCCTTTCTCTAACGTCGACTGATTCGGACTTGTCTCTTCGTGGTTGCATGGACTGCGCTCCAACGGCTATACTCGTATCTGGAGCCTCCCAAGCAATGTATCCCATCACATGATATCCGAATGATGTCGAACTTTTCGATCGATTTGTCAAGGTTCCATAATCCCCCAAGAGCTCAACATCTTGAGTATAGTTTAGTAGTATCGAATATATGCCACAGCACCTATGGACCAACTGTAGAAGGGAAAACCTAAGCCTCATTAATGGTATCGCTGAACTGCTGTAAACCCTAAGGTTTTGAAGCGTTCTCATGGTCATTATATCGAGTTAGGATTTTATTCTTCTAGAGGGTTCGTAGAATTACTAGCATGTTTCTCCGAATATTTTAAACTTGGAAAATGGGTTTCTGACATTCGATCGTCTTTATCGACTCCCAACGTACCTGTGTGAAGTCTTCTCAAGATGGAATCAATCAATCTGATGACCTCGCATCGGGGTGTGCAAACGATCCACATGTCCTAGTCATTCATCCTTGATGACTAGCGATCTTCCATCATATCCCTAAGTATCACTCGTGCTGCAGTAGCTCCAACATATGGGGCGGTATCTCGTCATTCGCAGCAACAACTGGCTCATTCGTCTGCATGCTGAATAGTATCTCAATCATCAATAATAATCGGTGCATCGACGGTCATCACATTCTGGTTGGCTTTTAGCAGTAGCCCAAATTCTCTGGTGCTGATCTGCACGTCCGAGAAATCTCGTAGAAGCGATCCGTCAAACGCTCATGGCGCGAAAACACAAGTAAACAACGCATCTATGCAAATCGTACGTCCCTGGAATCATGCCCTGGTCAGTCCTCGTCCGTGACGAGCTCGTGCTGACCGCAACTCTAGTCGTAGCTCTCTCTGTCTATGCCATCGTGGTAGCAAAACCATAAACCAATATCGATGAGGATAGATCAATGAACGAATATAATAATGTGCAATGAAATGTACATCCTAAGGCTTCTTAAGCGGAGTAGCGTATCGTAAGTATGCCGCGGAACATACACATGGTACGTCACTTTTCTTAAATCACCTAATCCATCAACCAAGGGTCATCCTACACTCAGGAGGTAAAATCTAACGCTATGATACCAACTTTGTCACGACCCAAAAAGTATGGAACATGACCGGAAATTAAATTATGAAACGTCTCGAGGCGTACGTAATCTAAGTAAGCCAAACCCAGAAATCAAAACCAATGAAGCAATAGAGTGGAGGGAAAACCAATTTAAAGCAAGTAGTTTAACAACATAAGCCGAAGTATGCATTTTTAAAATCTCAAGTCTTTTCTGAAAATTTCGGTAGAGTTTCCTTTGTAAATACTGACCCCAAATGGGTACAAAACCTGATAAAGCATATATAATGGATAAAGGCATCCCAAGCGGGAGCTAGCTCTTCGTCAATTGACGGTCAAAACTATGCAAGCAATATAATATACAACACCGAAGGATGGGGATCAAAACTCAAAAGAAAGCCCATATCCACCAGAAAACCATAATAATACAAGCGCGACTCTAAGGTCGAAAGAATAGCAACAGGTTTTCTAAGTCTGAAATAGTATACAAGTCTGGTTAATGGAGTTTACTAGATACAACTGAAATAATAAATGTATAATGGTGGACACGATGCAAGTGAACCTACCTACCAAAGCAATCACCCGAAATGAAAGCAGTATGCCAGCAAGCCGTCAAGAAACCTGTACAGCAAAACCTGCAAGAAACTGTGGCACAACGGGGGTGAGTTGCCAACTCGTGAGTAGAAAATATCACAGAGCAGAAATCGCAAGTATGACGCTGTCCTAGGTCATATCAAATAATATCCTCAAATAAATATCCTGATCCATATACACATAAGTGCAATACCACGTGCTCGTGTCAGTGCCTCAGATAGCAACATATCAGATATATGATGTATGAATGCATTACTAATGGAAACAGAATATATCATGAATGATACAACTGTTTTCTTTATTTAATGAGATTGCTGTATATATATAAATCGAGTGTAAGGTTCCAAAATAATAAAATATGATTTTTGGGAAATTTTATAATTTAATATTATTTTAATGAATATTTTAATATTCTGGTATAATTAAATACAAATAAATGGGGAAAAATTATGGAAAATTCTAAAATAAGGTATTTTATGGAATTATGCCATTTTAAATTTTTTTAGATTAGTTATATGCTAATTTAGTGCTAATCGCGATTAAGAATCGCTAATTGGATTTTTAGCATTTTTGTGCAAAAATGTGCACATATCATTTTCTACACTTGTGTTGCTTGTGCATTTCTACCATAGCTTTTCTTTTGGGTCTACTATTCAAGTGAGAAGAGTTTAGTGAAGAAAAGAAAAGAAAAAGTAGTATGATGAGAGAGAGAAAGGGACCAAGTCAACCATCACCTCTTTTGACCCATGCCCCCCCATCATTTCCCTTCTCATTTTCTCTCCCCTCTCCCATTTGAGCTGCTGCTGCTCTCTCTCTCCCTCTCTCTCCCTCTTCATGAAACCCTAGATCCACCATGAAAACAAAGCCAAAACCCCATTCCCACTTCACAAAACTTACTCCCAAGCTCACTAGCTACACATTGAACCAAGCAAGATTGGATTTGGAGAACTTTGAGCAACTCAAGAATTTTCTTGAGTTGCCAAAGGAGGTAATTTCTGCACCCTCTTGTAGTATTTCAAATTCCTTGTGCATCTATTCTAGTTTCATATCGATATTGTGTTGTTTGTGGACTTTAGAGAATTCAAGTTAGGGTTTAGGGTAAAACTGAAATCAAAGATGGAATTGAGGATTGTGGTGACCTTAGAATCCCTTGTGTGATGCTAATTTGGACCCGAACCTGAACTTGAAACCAGAATACGGAATTACGGAATCGATATCGGGGAAAACTGAAAATCTGGAAGTGTTTTGTGTAATCTGCTATTACCCCGAGACCCCAAAAATAAAACTGAGTTGACAGTGAGATGTGCAGGCACCATGGAACCACCACACCAAACCCTAGCCCCCAACTCCAAGGTGAGGCTGCCAATTATTCCCTTCTGGCCGCAAATTGCGGCCAAAGAAGGAGGGAATTGCCTCGATCTTTGTGCATGGCCCTATTTCCTATATTCTTGACCCTGGGTATGTCTAGTTTTGACTGATTCCATCTAGGGTGAAATCTGGGTTGATTTTCCTATGTTAGTGCATGGTTTACGACTTGTGTTAGTGTGGATTTTGGTATTTGGTGTTTCGTTCCTGTCGGGTGGCGTTTGGACGTCAACGACAAGTGGATATTGATCGTGTTTGCATGTGAGGTTATAGGTTTTTACCTATAGGCGTAGCGTGTGCCGTTTTGGTTTCCGATGTGATTTTCATGTGCTTTAGCGTTTGTGATATCCTTGTAGGTACCCTATGAGATGTGAGGCAAAGAAGATGAAGATGGCGACATCGGCACCGACACATGAGAAGCAAGGTGAGTAGATTTATATCTACGGGGAGAAGTCAGGTGGATGGCGTATAGCACCCCCGCAGTCCGTGGTGATGTATACGAATACGTATACACACATATATTTATTATGTGTTGTTTAGGATTATTGATAATAAGGATATATTGGTTTAGTAGTGCGAAACCCTAGAGTAGTGGGTGCACTCACATATAAACACATACTTGCATACATTCTTTCATTTATCTGTGTGCATATGATGGTGTGTATATCTACACATGGGTATGGGACTATGTGTTTATATACGGGTTTTGAGGATGATGCGTGGGATTGAGATGAGTCGATGAGATTCGATTGAGGCCGTGAGATTTGGCGACATGACAAAGTTCGTATTGGAGATGTGATATGATGGTAGTGATGCCTGTCATGTGATGAGATATTGTGATATCGACTCATATTTAGGTGGTTTTCATACCCCTCTCGACTGACTTGATTGTTGGGTTCGTAGTTCGCCTAGTAGGCGTTAGGCTAGACCCGATTCATACCTATTTCAAAACTAACGAATCGGGGATATTTTAAAGATAGAGCAAAAAGGGTTTATACGGATATTTTCAAACGACGCGTCTTTTCTTAAAACACCGTAGCCCTTATTTTACCAAAAGCCCTGATTCGTCTTATTTCAAAAGGCAAGGTTGCATGATATAATTATTGAGGCAGGTTCTTTACGGTTGCGTAATTACTCGATTCTGCATATTCATGCTGTTGCATTGCATCGCTTATATTGTTGATACATTTCAGTCATGCTGCTAGGACACCAGCACAATTATCGATGATGCGTATGTTCCACGTACACTTGTTTGCCGGCTCACACACTTCATCATCGATAATTGCCATGTCACTACACTGTAGTACTGTTGCATTCAGTGTATGTTGCTTACATTTCTTCACATGTCGCATACGTCATGCTTTCTGATTATACGCATTGAGATATGTTATTTCCATGATATTTCTGGTTTTGGGAACCGTGGGTGTTTTAAAAAGAGAATATGGAATTGTTTTAAAACCCGGTTACCCTTGATATGATATTTCAGTGCGTCCACCATGTGTTTTCTCGGTGCTCAGAGCGACATGTGAAACCCGATTCGAGGAGGCGGATGAGGTCGATTGCGGGTACATGGTGGACCCGGTATGGTTCCCCGGGGCAAGAAATGTTTTTCGTGGAGTAGACGATGAGCCTGGCAGGGTGGCGAGTACCTACCGGTGATTGGTTGGACCTGGCAGTTATCCGGAGGATACTGACCAGAGTCGATAGATGGATATGGGCGTACTGCCGGGGCCGAGGGCCGATACCGCAGACAGAGCCTGTGGGCCGATCCGGACTGACGGAGCCCGATATATGAGGATTTACGTGCCGATGCTGGGCTCAGTTTTCATGATGTTTTCGAGTGCCGATGCTGGGCACTCCGGTTCCATGATTTTGACGTGTCGTGAGGGACACGGGTGGTTTATATCCTCATATTTCCATGCATATGCTGATGATATTTACATGCATGATGGTTATTGTCATTGGGTGACGAGTGGATGGGATCCACGTACATGCAGATTTGATTACATTGATCATACCTCACATTCATGATATGCCATTACCTGAGGCACTAGCACGAGCACTTGGCACTACACTCATGTATAGAGATTACATTGCCAGTTTAGCATGCTTCAGCTTTATTCATGTTGATGTTTATTTATATCTGATCGTATTGACCTAGGTTGGGTCATGCATTCGATCTCTGCTTGTAGATATTTTCTATTCACGAGTTGGCAACTCACCCCCGTTGTGCCACAGTCCTTGCAGGTTTTTGCCGTACAGATTCCATAGCGGCATTTTTGGCACACTGCTTCCATATGGGTGACTTGCGTTGGTAGGTGGGTTCTTTTGTATCAGAACCGCCATTGTTCCTGTATTGTTTATTGTATCTAGAATTCCATCAACCAAAACTTGTTTATTGCTTCAGACTTAGAAAACAGTGTTGTATTATTTCGACCTTAGAGTCGCGTTTGTAGTATTACGGTTTTCTGGCTGTTTTGAGTTTCTTTTTGGGTTTTGATCCTCGCCCTTTAGCGTTGTATATTATTATTACTTGCGTGGTTGTGACCGTCATTTGACGAAGAGCTAGCTCCCGCTTGGGGATGCCTTTTATCATTTCATATATATTATTCTTGTTGTACCCCGTTCGGGGCCAGTTTTTACAAAGGAAACTCTGCCGATATTTTCAGGAAAGGTTACACATTTTAAAAATACATATTCGGCTTAGTTATTTAAAAACTTGGATTTTTGAAACACGATTTCTTTACTTCTTAAAAACCAGTTTTCCTTATTTACTCTTTAAATGATTTTAGATTTCTGGGCTTTTGGCTTACTTGGATCAGATGGGGTCCTATAGACTTCATATGGTTCAAGGGCCAGTCACGTGCTCTTTCGGGTCGTGACAAAGTTGGTATCAGAGCGCTAGGTTGACCTTGGTTCGAGTCTGAGTTTGACTATGTGGAGCCTAGAGCGTTATTTATATATGGAACTTAGGCTTGACCTTACGGAACTTAGACTTAGTCGAGGGGGTATTAGACCCGAACTTTCATCGTGTAGGATGACCCTTGGTTGATGGAATAGGTGACTAAAGTAGAGTGACGTACCGTGGGTATGTTCCGCGGCATACTTACGACACGCCACTCCGCTTAAGAAACCTTAGGTTGTACATTTCCTTGCACCGTATTATATTCCTTCCTATGATCTACCTTCATCGATACTGGTTATGGTTTTGCTGCCGCGATTGCACGGGCAGAGTGAGCTATGGCTCGAGTTGTGTCAGCATGAGCTCATCGGGGACGAGGGCTGACCGGGGCGTGATTCCAGAGACATACGGTTGCATTGAGGCTTCGTATTTTGTGTTTCCGCACTATGAGCGTTTGACAGATCGCTGTTGCGAGATTTTTCGGATGTACCGGTCGGTACCAGAGGATTGAGCCACTGATAGAGGCCAGCCAGGATGTGATGACTGTTGATATATCGCTTATTCATGATGGTTGAGGCGCTGCTTAGCGTACCGACGATTGAGCCAGTTGTTGCTGCGAATGATGAGATATCACCCAGATGATTGGAGCTACTGCAGCATGAGCATATTCTTAGAGATATGATAGTGAGTCGCTAGTCACCGAGGATTAATGACTAGGACATGTGGTTCGTTCGCTTACCCCGATGCGAGGCCATCAGATAGATTGATTCCAGCTAGAGGCGACTTCACGCAGATTCGTTGAGAGTCGATTGAGACGATCGAATGTCAGGAACCCATTTTCCAAGTTTAAAGTATTCGGAAAGACATGCAAGCGATTCTATGGACCCTCTAGAAGAATGAAACCCTAACTCGACATAATGACCGTGTGAAAGCCTTTGAACCTTAGGGTTTGCGGCAGTTCCGCGGCACCATTTGTGAGGCTTGGGTTTGCCCTTCTACGGCTGGACCACCGTTGCTGTGGTATGTACTCGATACTATTAAACTGTACCCGAGATGTTGAGCACTTGGGGATTATGAGGTTCTGACGAGCCGATCGGACGATTCGACATCATTCGGATATCATGTGATGGGACACTGCTTGGGAGACTCCAGATACGAGCATAGCCGTTGGAGCGCAGTCTGTGTAGCCACGATGAGATGAGTCCGAATCAGTCGATATTGAAGCAGAGTGGAGTAAAGAGTTCGCACGAGATTTCGACGAGATGACGTTTCACTCCGCTGACATCAGAGATGCGATATGCACGCTGAGGACGTGTTCGGCTAGATATCTCCTACTGAGTGACGAAGGTACCGAGTTCGTAATTTCGAGTCCGTGTTAGAGACTTCGGAGGGACCGTAGCCGATGGCATTGAAGTGCGCAAATAGAGATGCGATGTCGAAATGGTCGATGATACAGATAAGCGGGACAAGAAGTTCGTGCGAGAAGCAGACGAGCTGTTACTACACCCCGTTAAGATTAAAAGTCGGATATGCATACAGAGGCACAGGGTGTAGGGTTCCTAGGCACACTAATGAGGTCTCACAAGGCATCAACCATGCCAATTTCAAAAATTACAAGTGCCGAGAAACCCTAATACGGATCGTTAACTAGAATTTTAGGCGAAACAAATGCAAGTAAACGACTTTACTCTAAGTGAACGGAAATACAACCTTTGTAGATCTGGTGCTCCACCTCCATAGCTCCGTGATGAAATCCCCATGCTGTCCAAATCAAATCCCGGGCTCTAGCGTCGGCTTCATCGGAGAAATGGGCGGGCTAGGTCATCGACTACGATGCCGAAGATGATCTACGTCGAGGCATCACAAGATCAAGCTCCCACTTCACCAAGTCATGAAACTTGTGAAGAAAACACCCTATACTACTTGGCAAGAGATAGAGGATGAAGAAATAGGAAGTGGGTTCACTTTAGAATTGGATTTCTCACTCATTTGCTCAAGTTGCCATTGAAGCTATCAAGCTTTTTCTTCTTGAAGAAGAAGAAGAAGAAGAAGATAATATATGATCAGTCTCTAAATAAAAAGAAAACAATATGATACTTATCATGTATTCAACCATGGTTTAGTGTAGAGATTTAACTAAGGTTAGATCAATGGTTAGGGTTAGAGAAGAGACAAGAATGGTGGACTTGTTCAAAGCTTCAAGAAGCATCAACAAGCAAACAAAACAAGCCACCATTATCTTTTCTTCTTTTCTAAAATAAATAAATAAATAAATAGATAAGAAAATGAAAACCCTAACCATTACACAACCATGGTTTAATCTTTACAAAAACCCAAGTGAGCATGTATCATCAAACATGATACAATCTTGTGCACAAAAATATATCACATATACAATGTGCATTTCAAGTAAGAAAATCCTTTTAAAGTGAACCAATATTAGTTAATGCAAAGTAATATATCAAATATATAATTATACATCAAATCATTAAATCAACCCTTGATTTAATGATCCGGTCATATCGCATATAACAGACTAATATCAAGTGTATCAATGTATCGAATCAACACTTGATTCGGTAACCCGGCTATATCACATATAACCTGCCGATGATACAAATCGCGAGAATAGAATATGGTATCACATACACGCATTATTCTCGGTCCCGCACATATCTCGTATGCGCTCCTATTTCGTTTCGCTTGAGCCAGGAAACCTCTGTGTTGGACTCTAAAGACTCGTCAATACGCCGGCAGCAGGTGATGATCATATCAAACACCCACAAGCCGCAAGCGGTCTGCTAAACGTAACGGCCACCTGGGTATTGAGCGATCAGAAGATCGACGAGCAAGCCCGCTCACACTCCTGTGAATCCAACCAGTAACACTTACCGTACAGTCCGGTCTCGTCGTCTGATATGTCGCATATCTCACCTAGGGGTGGTAAACGTCAGACCCCAATAGCTCGATAAGTCGTGTCGATATGAGGTCTATAACAGTTTGAGAAACTACAGGTAACACTTACCAGTAATTCTCAGCAACCCTGGCCAGGGATTTTCGGTTATAGCCAATCGAACACAGCGCAACATCAACCCCCTATACCGGGAGAGACGAATCCCCTCCTATCGCTCATTGCCTCCATGTGATTTGGGACTGTACCCAAAAACCACCATTTTGCATGCCCTCTTGGACGTGGTAAGGTGGAAATCAAAGCACAGTGGGAACCACACAAGACTCTATGACGATCTCGGGTCAACAGACTACTCTGTACCAGTGTCACCAGAGAACTGCCATCTGATGTAAGGTATAATACCATCTGGGAATTCTCGGCGAGTCCGTCCAGTGTACCCAGTCTCCACTGAGCACCCGTATATCATCTCTGATGTCAAACACCAATGGATATGGGATCATCCATCGCCCATCTGTATGGGTCGAGAAGGTATACGCTAGTCTACTCTGGTATATCGATGCCCCGTCTCGATACACCCACGACTAGGGACCTTGAGGGATGTACTTATGGACTACCCTGTCCCCACTAGTATGATCCGCATCATAGTCCAGGTAGTCAAGGACACATCCTAAGGGCTTTACCAACATGTAACAGAGAGACAATCAGTGTACACGTTAAGGTAAAGATCAACCAGATAGCATACTATCATATCGAGCAAGAAAGTCCTCCCTATATATGTCCAAGCACCCACTACAATATACATCCTATGTATAGTAATGGCCTCTAGGGCATACATATAACTAACAATCTCCCACTTGCACTGGGGCCATCTGATAGCAGTGGTTGTAGTATCTCATACTCAACCATCCCATAAAAGTCTCTCTCTGGGAAAAGGCCTTTGTGAGTGGATCCGCCGTGTTGTCCTCTGAGTCTATTCTCCTAACCTCGATCACCCTGGAGATCAACCATCTCCATGATCAGGTGATACTGCCTTAGAATATGTCTGGATCACTGATGGGACGGACGTTCCTTGGCATAAGCCACAACTCCATTGTCACACAATGGGAGGAACTAAGTTCATCTCATGAACAAATATACATCCAGACTGCCTCTTTGGTAGCATCTTAAGTAGTGATGTATCGAGCCTTTATCGTCTAGTATGCCACGGTATCTAGCTTGGAACTCTTCCAACATACCGTCCCTTTACTGAGGGTAAAGACAATGCCTGCGACTGATTTTCAGTCGTCCTTATCACCCTAGAACCCTTCCAGTGATTCTCCCCAGGATCGGTTGATACCATCTCACTACAACTAGTGAGAATCCTAACATCCAATTAGATCTATCTCATAGATCCTGAACCCAGGATTTAGGAGGTATCACTTTGATCCTATATGGAGAATCATTGTGATAAGCGGAGATTGACCGAGCGTAGTGTTAGTTATATGTATGCCCTAGAGGCCATTACTGTACATTGGATGTATATTGTAGTGGATGCTAGGACATATATAGGTAGGACTTTCTTGCTCGACATGATAGTACGCTATCTGGTTGCTCTTTATCTTAACATGTATACTTTCTGTCTCTATGTTACATGTTGATAAAGCCCTTAGGATGTGTACTCGACTTCCAGGACTATGATGCAGATCATACTAGTGGAGCCTGGGTAGTCCATGAGTACATCCTTCAATGTTCCTAGTCGTGGGAATATCGAGACGGGGCATCGATATTCCAGAGTAGACTAGCGTATATCTTCTGGACCCATGTGATGGGCGATGGATGATCCCATATCCATTGGTGTTTGACATCGGAGATGGTATGCGGGTGCTCAGTGGAGACTGGGTACACTGAACGGACTCGCCGAGAACTCCCAGATGGTATTATACCTCACGTCAGATGGCAGTTCTCTGGTGACACTGGTACAGCTTAGTCTGTTGACCTGAGATCGTCATAGAGTCTTGTGTGTCTTCCACTGTGCTTTGATTTCCACCCTACCATGGCTCTACTGAGTCGTGCACACAGGTGGTTTTTGGGTACAGTCCCGATTCACATGGAGGCAATGAGCGATAGGAGGGGATTCGTCTCTCCCGGTATTGGGGGTTGATGTTGCGCTATGCTCGACTGGCCATAACAGGAAATCCCTGGCCAGGGTTGCAGTGACCTACTGGTAAGTGTTATCAGTAGTTTCACACATGTCATGGACTTCACGTCGGCATGACTTATCGAGCTACTGGGGTCTGACGTTTACCACCCCTAGGCGAGATATGCGACATATCAGATGAACAGACCGGACTATACGGTAAGTGTTACTGGTTGGATTCACAGGAGTGTGAGCAGGCTTGCTCGTCGATCTTCTGATCGCTCAATACCCGGGTGGCCGTTACGTTTAGCAGACCGCTTGCGGCTTGTGGGTGTTTGATATGATCATCACTTGCTGCCGGCGTATTGACGAGTCTTTAGAGTCCTACACAGAGGTTTCCTGGCTCAAGCGAAACGAAATAGGAGCGCATATGAGATACGTGCGGGACCGAGAATAATGCGTGTATGTGATACCGTATTTCATTCTCGCGATGAATGTGTCGAATGGTTGTATGCGATATAACCTAGTTATCGAATCAAGGATTGATTCGATAAGTCGATACATTGGATACTAGCCGGTTATATGCGACATGACCGGATCATTGAATCAAGTGTTGATTTAATGATTTAATGTATAATTATATATTTGATATATTACTTTGCATCAACTAGTATTGGTTCACTTTAAATGGATTTTCTCACTTGAAGTGCACATTGTGTATATGATATATTTTTGTGCACAAGATTGTATCATGTTTGATGATACTTGCTCATTTAGGTTTGTGTAAAGATTAAACCATGTTTAGTGAATGGTTAGGTTTTCTTTTCTCTTATTTATTTATCCATTTATTATTGTTTTGGAAAAGATAAAGAGAAAAAGAAATGGTGGCTTAGTTTGTTTTTTGTTGAAGCTTCTTGAAGCTTTGAACAAGTCCACCATTCTTGTCTCTTCTCTAACCCTAACCACTCATCTAACCTTAGTTAAATCTCTACACTAAACCATGGTTGAAGTCATGATAAGTATTCTTTTTATTTTCCTTTTTAAATAACTTATCATATATCTTCTTCTTCTTCATCTTCAACAAAATGAAGAAGCTTGTCTTCACCAATGGCAAGTTGAGCATATGAGTGAGAAATCCAATTCTAACGTGAACCCACCTCCTATTTCTTCATCCTCTACCTCTTGCCAAGTAGTATAGGGTGTTTCCTTCACAAGTTTTCATGGCTTTGTGAAGGTGGAGCTTGATCTAGTGATGCCTCGACGTAGATCATCTTCGGCATCGAAGCCGACGACCAAGCCCACCCATTTCTTCAATGAAGCCGATGCTTGAGTCCGGAATCCGATTTGGACAGCGAGGGGACTTCATCACGAAGCCTAGGAGGTGGAGGACCGGATCTACAAAGGTTGTAGCCCCTTCCCTTTAGCTATATTTCCGTTTACTTGCTCGCATAGCCTATATATCTAGTTAACGATCCGTATTAGGGTTTGTAGGCACTTATAAAATTTGAATTGTCCATGTTCGATCGCTTGTGAGACTTCATTAGTGTGCCTAGGAACCCTACAGTGATATCAGAGCCTAGCTAGAGCCTTAGGCGATGCGTAGACGGAGTTAGAAGTCCGATCAACCCGAAACCCGATTTTAATTTGCTCTCTGGACTTTTTTGAAAAAATGGGTTTTTTCCAGATTAAAAATTCCTAAAAAATTCAGCAGGAAGTCCTAAGAATTATGGTGCGAAACGAGGACCTGACTCATCTAAACCGCCGCGGAACAGCGGCAGAAGCATGGCTTCTGCCGCGGTTCCGCGGCCATAAGGTCCCATTACCCAATAAATCTTGCACAGTAATTCCTATTTTCTGGTGTTGGATTTTCTGGGATTTTTTAACAATTATTCAAGAGTTGAATTTTCTGGGTTGTATTGGGGACTCGGTGTACCGATCGGATTGTCTAATTCTGTCTGTGTGCATTTCCGAGTATTTTTTAGAATATGTTAAAAAGTTCGACCGGATATAAATACCCACTTTTTCCCCTGTCGGGAAATTTCCAAGTGATGGATCTTTCCGTGGTTTAACGACGTTCTAAATAGTGCAAGTAACGCGATGGTCCCTCTAGAAGACAACAAACCTTAACTCGATTATGTGACAGTCTTGAACTGCCCTTTGAACCTTCGGGTTTGGGGCAGTACGGCGTGCCACATGTGAGGCGTTGGCTTGACCCTTCTACGGCTGGACCGTTGGTACTGAGGCATGAACTGAATGCTGTTAGACTTATTTCATGTGTTGAGCTGTATCGGGAAAACTTGGGTATTCGATTGTTCGATCGGAAAGTTTAACATTTTCTATCTTATCCGGAATGTGATACAACAATTGGAATTCACAAGAAGTTATGAGATAACTGAATGAATGTTATAAACATAGCAGTTTAGTCTCAATTGATCGGTTGCCACGGAATTTTGATGTGATCAAAAGTCCGTTGCAATCACGTAGCGTACGCGGATACTCGCCGGGTAAACTTAATAGACAGCCTCACTCCATAGCCCCGACCAAGTGACTGTAGGAGAACCCCGTCGCCGAAAGCATCCGTTCGGGTGCTCGCGGTAGCGGTGTTCCGCCTTGGTGCACTTCGTCGACGATATCAGGGGTGCGGCCGTCTGCTGAAGTTTGCGACGAGCATTCGATCAGGATGTCGGGAATCTTGTTGAATTTCCCGACTTGATATTGAAAAGTGTTTTCGATAATGAGACTAAAATGCGGGGTTTATAATTGTTAGGCATGCGATGTCTAAAGAATTCATTTGGTCAGGCATGCAATGTCTGAGGTGGTTGCGGATTCCAACTGTTGTAGTTTTACACTTTCTTTTCTGTGACCGTAAGCGTAATATGTGATATCGCCGGTTTCGTTGCTATATGTCAACGACAATTGGGATGCGCATATTTACTTACGTTGATGATGTTAGTTATGTATATGCCCTAGAGGCCATTGTTGTACATATGATGTATATTATAATGGATGCTTGGATATATATAGAGATGACTTTCTTGCTCGTCATGATAGTATGCTATTTGGTTTCACTTTATCTTAACATGTTGACTTGTATTGGTTTACTGTTTTACTCTCACATGTTGATAAAGCCCTTAGGATCTGTACTCGACTACTGGGACTATGATGAGATCATACTAGTGGGGCCACGATAGTCGATGAGTACATCCTATAACTGTTCCTAGTCGAGGGTATATCGAGACAGGGCATCGATACACCAGAGTAGACTAGCGTATACGCATCTTGACCCATATGATGGGCGATGGATGATCCCATATCCATCGGTGTTTGACATCAGAGATGGTGTACGGGTGCTCAGTGGTGACTGGGTACACTGGACGGACTCACCGAGAACTCCCAGATGGTGATATACCACACGTCAGATGGCAGTTCTCCGGTGACACTGGTACAGGGTAGTCTGTAGACCCAAGATCGTCATAGAGTCTTGTGTGATTCCCACTGTGCTTTGATTTCCACCTTACCACGTCCAAGAGAGCGTGCAAAACGGTGGCTTTTGGGTACAGTCCCGAATCACATGGAGGCAATGAGCGATAGGAGGGGATTCGTCTCTCCCGGTATAGGGAGTTGATGTTGTGCTGTGTTCGATTGGCTATAACTGGAAGTCCCTGGCCAGGGCTGATATAGAGATTTACTGGTAAGTGTTACTAGTAGTTTCTCGACCCGTTATGAGCCACACATCGACACGACTTATCGGTTACTGGGGTCTGACGTATACCACCCCTAGACTTGATATGCGACATATCAGACGAACAGACCGGACTGTACGGGAGTGTTACTGATTGGATTCACAGGAGAACGCACAGGCTAGCTTGTTGATCTTCTGATCGCTCAATACCTGGGTGGCTGTTACGTTTAGCTGACCGCTTGCAGCTTGTGGGTGTTTGATATGATCATCACCTGCTACCGGCGTATTGACGATTCTTTAGAGTCCTACACAGAGGTTTCTTGGCTCAGGCGAAACAGAGTAAAGGCACATATGTGATATGCGCAGGACCGAGAATAATGCGATATGAGATACCGTATTATATTCTCGCGATATTTAGATATGAACCGGGACATCAGATCAAGTGTTGATTCGATGAATCGGTACATGATATATTAGTCGGTAATATTCGATATAGCCGGATCGTCGAATCAAGTGTTGATTCGATAATTTAATGTATAATAATATATATATGATATATTATTACATTATCTAATATTGGCTCGCTTTATTATTTCATTTTCTCACTGGATGATACATTGATATATATGCGATATATGTTAATTGTATTATTTTCTTTTGTTGCAAATATATAATATATATGTGATATATATTATTGTGACATGATATGATTTATTGTTAAACATGTTTAAGGATGATTAAATGAGGTTAGGGTTTGATTAGGGTTAGTTGCTTCTTGCACCTTCTAGAAGCATTTTCTTTTGTCATGGTTAAGATATTTTTTGATGACACATTTCTAAGCCAACCAAACCCTAACTCTAGTTGTTTCTCTACACATTTTTAGCCACTCATCCTTGACCATGGTTTAATATATCAATCATATACTTTTATTTCTATTCATCACAAAAGGATTTATCATTATCTTTTTCCATTATCATCTTCTTCTCTCTTAAAAAGCTCACTAGAAATTCTTTATGTGATGAATAAATATGAGAAAATGATTTATAAGGAAAGCATAAATACTACTCTCTCATCCTCATCTCATCTAGCCCATGAGATTAGTGTGTTCATCTCTTTAGAGTGAGAAAGTTTGAGTCTTTGCAACTTCGACGTAGATCATCGGATATTTGGAACACTTCAAGCTAGCATGGATCATTCGAGTCGTGGAGCCTCTCATGAGTCCGGGAGATCGTGGATCGCGGCAAAGGGACTTCTACTCGGAGCTTGTGAACCGAAGGAGCGGACTACAAAGATTGTAATCCCTCACACTTAGATAAAAGTTATCATCTTGCATGTTTAACCCTAATAATCTAGCAAAGATCCCGGCTTTGGGTTGTTCGGCACGTCTAAATTTTTATCCGGGCATGTTTGATGCCTTATGAACCTTCACAAGAGTGCCTAGGAACCCTACAGTGGTATCAGAGCCTAGCTAGAGCATTAGGCGACGTGTTTACGAAGTTAAAACTCCGATCGAACCCGAACCGACGAATTTAACCCCCTCTATGGAAATTTTTAAAAAACTGGGATTTTTCTGAATTAAAAATACGTAAAAAAATCAGCAGGGAATTCTAAGAATTACCATGAAACACGGGCCCATAACTCCACTAAACCGCGGCGGAACCGCGGCGAAAACATGGCTTTCGCGGCGGTTCCGCGGCGGAATTATGGAGTTGTGACACGTATTTTTCATGGTAACATCCGTAGGTGCTTGTTGATGCTTCTGGGTATTTTTAATCTGTTTCAAGTGTTGAATATTCAGGGGTTTGTTTTTTAATAGTAGATTCGATCGGAATATTTAAATTCGTATTTCTTTCCGGATATTTAGAAACTGTTAAACTAGTTGAACGGATATCATTAACCCACTTTTTCCCGGTACGTAAAACTTTCAAGTGTTGAATTTTTATCGGGTTTAAATCTTTCGGAAAAATTGTACAAGTTAAGCGGTGGACCCTCTAGAAGACAACAAACCTTAACTCGATTATGTGACCGTCTTGAACTGCCTTTTGAACCTTCGGGTTTGGGGCAGTACGGCGTGCCACATGTGAGGCGTTGGCTTGACCCTTCTACGGCTGGATCACTGGTACTTTGACATATTCTGGGATTATTTGAACTCCGCTCAAGAGTTGAGCACTTTGGGAAATCTTGAGTATTTGATTATCTGTTCGGAAAGTTTAATACTGTCTATTTATCTGGAATGTGATACAATATGTGGAATTCATAAAGTTAGGCATGAAATGTGAAGTATGTGATATTTCGGATTTACGATGTCTAAAGTGATTGTGGATCCCAAATGTTGTAGTTTTACACTTTCTTTTCTGTGACCGTAAGTGTAATATGTGATATCGCCGGTTTCGTTGCTATATGTCAACGACAATTGGGATGCGCATATTTACTTACGTTGATGATATGTGATATTATGTGTTGCTGTGATATGTTATATTGGATCGTCGCGTTCTGAATAGCCGGGGGTTTTATGTGAGATGAGGGTTTTTATTTTCATTCATGTAAAATTCATTTGTAATGTAATATTCTTTTATTTGGGGCACTTCCAGGTTGAGGTTGATGTCACCAGCGTATATTATTTACTTTTCCGTATTAGGTAGACCCAAGGAGGGGAGCACAAGTAACCGGGTTCTAGGGTCCAGTGGGAGGCCATCTCGAGGAGTCGAGACCGGGTCTCCTAACCCTAGAATTGGCAGTGTTACTTGCCGCTTTCGTAGGGGTCTTGGGATGTGGGTTTGGCTATTCGTCGCGACCGTGGAATCCGTGTTTTATACAGGCTCGTATTGAAAACACGGACGTCCTATTATATCCAATATTTCATATATGTTCTTCTGCTGCAATGTTCTGTGATGAGATCATATTACTGCCTGAGACGAATGCTTATACTATATATATATGCTGATATATAAATATTACTGCTTTCGTTTCTTCTGTGATGCTTAGGAAGCATAAGCTGTTGGGATTTTATTAATGAGATTAATAAAAAGAAAAGAAACCTAAAGATGTTGTAGAATCAAAACTTTATAAAAGGGGTAGCTACAGTTTTGCTTTTCACGGTGATATATATATGATATATCCTGCACCTTATTCGATGGGGAAAGAGCCGAGATCCCTTCACCGGGAGTGACCTCTTTAGCGAAACTGGCAGATGCTACAAAACGCGGTTTGTCTTTTGAATGCTTTTAGTGTTTTGCTTTGCACAGCGGTATATATGATATATCCTGCACCTTATTCGATGAGGAAAGGGCCGACGATCCCTTCACCGGGAGTGACCCCTTTAGCAAAACTAAGAAAAAAGCCTCAAAAACACTCCTTTTCAAAAACACTCGATTCTACGACGATATCAAGTTCATTACGCTCAGGGTTTTTCTGAAAAACCTGCGTAGCCCTCCGTCATTTCAGATAAGCACTATTTAGTATTCGTGCTGCGTTTGTTGGCCTTTGTCAAGGCGTAGTGTGCGGTAGCTAACTGGTACTTATCTGTTTAAACATATGATGTGATTGGATTAGGGTATTCGTACGACCTTGTTGGCCTTTGTCAAGGGTCGTGCGGGTGGGTTTAATTCAATCAAGAAATGACAGGTTGAACTTGACTAGCTTCCTATGGTTTGTTGGCCTTTGTCAAGGTCATAGGGGGTTAGGGGTAAAAATATTTTTGGGAATTTCAAGTGTTGAAATTTGCAATGAGATTGCATACCTTCTATGAGATAGTTGGATCCCGATACCCACTGCGAGTAAGAGTTACTCCTGGGAGAGTTTTACACAGAACAATTAGTCATTCAAGTAGGTGTCTAGAAAAGTGTTAACGGGGTTACGCCTCTGGAAAAACGAGGTTTACTTTAATTAGGTCCGTGCGAAAGCACGGGGAACCTCCCTCAAAGTACCAACACTGATCTGGCTGAAAGATTGACGAAATTGTAGGGTGTAATTAATCCCGGCTAATCTTACCTTTTAGGGTTTTAAGGTAGATTTGATAAAAACAGTGGGAGACATCCTGATTAGATAAGATAATAACCAATCTAATCTTGCAAGAGCATACGCTAAAGTGTTTTCTTCTCTCTCTCTCCAGGTAGCGACCATGTCAGGCCATAATCAAGATAATAATATGGATGTATTGACTGAACCCAATTATTGTACTGAGCTAGGGAATGTTGGACCCGTTCTTTCTTATAAGAGTTATAAGACTGAACAGGAAACAGGAGAATATCTGGATTCTCAAGCCGCCCAAAAGAACATGCATGTTGATGCATCTTCTTCGGGTGTATTAGTTATTGAGAACTGTTTCTCAGTTCACCCTACGTCCTGGGTATTAGATACCGGATCAGGATCCCACATATGTAAATTGTTACATGGGCTACGAAAAGGTAGAGAACTAGGAAAAGGTGATCATTCCGTTCAAGTAGGGAACGGTGCAAGTATTGTAGCCAAAGCAGTTGGCGAATATCACCTTGTATTACCAAGTCGTAATACACTGATTCTAAATGAGTGCTATTATATACCGAGCATGATGTGCAACATTATATCAGTTTCTTTATTAAGTAAAGAAGGATATAATTTTGTAGTAAAGGATAATGTTATGAACATATTCCTAGATCAAAAGTTGATTGCATCAGGCTCGTTACATAATGGCATATTCATTCTAAATCAGAATACAGTCCTCAATATACAAAACAGACACAAGAGGAAAAATTCAGAAATGAACGAATCCTTTTTGTGGCATTGTAGACTTGGTCATATCAATGCGACACGACTGGCTAAGTTACATAAGGATGGTTATTTGAATCCGTTCGAATTATCATCTTATGATACTTGCCATTCATGTCTCAAAGGAAAAATGACCAAAGCTCCGTTTAGTGGACACGGAGAAAGAGTTACCGAACTCTTAGGACTGGTACATAGTGATGTATGCGGTCCCATTTCTACGCATGCCAGGAACGGTTCTTCCTACTTCATTACATTCACTGACGATCT
Organism: Agapanthus africanus; assembly: GCA_030015575.1. Taxonomy (NCBI): domain Eukaryota; kingdom Viridiplantae; phylum Streptophyta; class Magnoliopsida; order Asparagales; family Amaryllidaceae; genus Agapanthus; species Agapanthus africanus. Next base: position 818,145,425 of record CM057338.1, on the reverse strand, counting down.
CTCAAGATTCGGATATGTGTTCCTGATGAAACACAAGTCTGAAGCTTTTGAGAAATTCAGAGAATATAAGCACGAAGTAGAGAATCAAACGGGCAAAAGTATTAAGATTCTTCGATCTGATCGAGGAGGTGAGTACTTAAGCAATGAGTTCCTAGATTATCTAAAAGAGAATGGAATTCTCTCTCAGCTTACTCCTCCTTATACACCACAGCACAACGGTGTATCAGAGCGGAGGAATCGCACCCTATTAGATATGGTGCGCTCTATGATGAGTACAGCTGAGTTGCCTATTTCCTTCTGGGGGTATGCACTGGAGACAGCAGCATACCTATTGAATCAAGTTCCAACTAAATCTGTACCTACCACACCATATGAGATATGGAGTGGGAAGAGACCATGTCTTAAACGAGTTAAGATATGGGGTTGTCTGGCCTATGTCAAAAGGCAGAATCCAGACAAACTCGAGGCACGGTCAGTTCTATGTAAGTTTGTGGGATATCCCAAACATTCACATGGATATCTTTTCTACCATCGCGAGGAACAAAAGGTGTTTGTTTCTCGACATGCCACCTTTTTAGAAAAGGAATTTCTTGCTAAAGAAATTAGTGGCGAAGCGGTAGAACTGGAAGAAATTCCAGCTGCACATACTCAAACTGAAACTGAAGATTTGGTAGAACCGGAGGATTCAATAGTACCCAACGAACCCCAGCCTCTCCACCGATCTAGTAGGGTTTCTCGTCCACCTGAGAGATACTACGGTTTTCTCATTGATGGTGGAAGCGAGGATTGCATCATGGATGATGATGAACCGACTAGTTTCGAGCAGGCCATCACGAGTGGTGACTCTGTGAAATGGCTGGATGCAATGCGATCTGAGATGGAATCCATGTACACCAATAAAGTATGGATTTTGGATAATGCTCCTGAAGGGGTAAAACCCATTGGGAGCAAGTGGATTTTTAAAAGGAAATTTGGTGTAGATGGAAAAGTTGAGACTTTCAAAGCTAGACTTGTAGCAAAGGGATTTCGTCAACGACCAGGTGTGGATTATGACGAAACCTTTTCTCCAGTGGCTATGCTTAAGTCCATCCGGATCTTACTTGCCATTGCTGCATACCATGACTACGAAATCTGGCAAATGGATGTTAAGACCGCCTTTCTAAACGGTGATTTAGAAGAGTGCGTGTACATGACTCAGCCAGAGGGCTTCGTAGATAGTGGGAGCAGCGGAAAGGTGTGCAAGCTGCTTAAATCCATTTATGGGTTAAAGCAAGCATCGCGGAGTTGGAACATCTGTTTTGATGTTGTAATCAAAGAGTTTGACTTCATCAAAAATATAGATGAACCTTGTATCTATAAGAAGGTAGCAGAGGGTAAGGTAGTCTTCCTCGTATTGTACGTGGATGATATACTCTTGATAGGAAATGATATTCCTATGCTGCAATCGGTCAAGCTCTTCTTATCACAGAGATTCTCAATGAAAGATCTAGGTGATGCCTCCTGCATATTGGGAATCATGATCTATAGAGATAGATCTAAACGGATACTGGGATTGTCCCAATCCAGGTACATTGACACCATACTAAAGAGGTTTAGTATGGAAGAATCCAAGCGTGGGAACCAACCCACGATCTCTGGACTCACTCTCTCCAAAGAGATGTCTCCCAAGACTGATTTGGAGAGAGCTCGCATGCAAGGGATACCCTATGCTTCGGCAGTAGGCTCTATCATGTATGCGATGCTATGTACCAGACCCGATGTAGCATACTCACTAAGTGTAGTGAGTCGGTATCAAGCAGATCCTGGAGAGAGTCATTGGACAGCTGTGAAGAACATTCTCAAGTACTTACGAAGGACTAAGGAGATGTTCTTGGTGTATGGTAACGGAGAACTCCAGGTGGAGTCCTTTACCGATTCCAGCTTCCAAAGTGATAAGGACGACTCTAAGTCGCATTCGGGTTTTGTCTTTACCCTCAATGGAGGGGCGGTATGTTGGAAGAGTTCCAAACAGGATACCGTTGCAGACTCGACGATGGAGGCTGAATACATCGCTGCCAACGATGCTGCCAAAGAGGCTGTCTGGATCAAGAAGTTCATTACTGAACTTGGAGTGGTTCCATCCATTGAGCATCCAATACCTCTGTATTGCGATAACAATGGAGCTGTGGCATTGGCCAAGGAACCCAGATCCCATCAGAAGTCCAGACATATTCTGAGGCGGTATCACCTGATCAGGGAGATAGTTGATCGCCGGGAGATCGAGGTCAGGAGAGTAGATACGAAGGACAACACTGCGGATCCATTCACGAAGGCTATTCCCCAGATACAGTTTGAGAGATTATTCGGGATGCTAGGTATGAGATACTACAGCAGCTGGCCTTAGTGCAAGTGGGAGATTGTTAGTTATGTATATGCCCTTGAGGCCATTGTTGTACATATGATGTATATTATAATGGATGCTTGGATATATATAGAGATGACTTTCTTGCTCGTCATGATAGTATGCTATTTGGTTTCACTTTATCTTAACATGTTGACTTGTATTGGTTTACTGTTTTACTCTCACATGTTGATAAAGCCCTTAGGATCTGTACTCGACTACTGGGACTATGATGAGATCATACTAGTGGGGCCACGATAGTCGATGAGTATATCCTATAACTGTTCCTAGTCGAGGGTATATCGAGACAGGGTATCGATACACCAGAGTAGACTAGCGTATACGCATCTTGACCCATATGATGGGCGATGGATGATCCCATATCCATCGGTGTTTGACATCAGAGATGGTGTACGCGTGCTCAGTGGAGACTGGGTACACTGGACGGACTCGCCGAGAACTCCCAGATGGTGATATACCACACGTCAGATGGCAGTTCTCCGGTGACACTGGTACAGGGTAGTCTGTAGACCCGAGATCGTCATAGAGTCTTGTGTGATTCCCACTGTGCTTTGATTTCCACCTTACCACGTCCAAGAGGGCGTGCAAAACGGTGGCTTTTGGGTACAGTCCCGAATCACATGGAGGAAATGAGCGATAGGAGGGGATTCGTCTCTCCCGGTATACGGAGTTGATGTTGTGCTGTGTTCGATTGGCTATAACTGGAAGTCCATGGCCAGGGCTGATATAGAGATTTACTGGTAAGTGTTACTAGTAGTTTCTCGACCCGTTATGAGCCACACATCGACACGACTTATCGGTTACTGGGGTCTGACGTATACCACCCCTAGACTTGATATGCGACATATCAGACGAACAGACCGGACTGTACGGGAGTGTTACTGATTGGATTCATAGGAGAACGCACAGGCTAGCTTGTTGATCTTCTGATCGCTCAATACCTGGGTGGCTGTTACGTTTAGCTGACCGCTTGCAGCTTGTGGGTGTTTGATATGATCATCACCTGCTACCGGCGTATTGACGATTCTTTAGAGTCCTACACAGAGGTTTCTTGGCTCAGGCGAAACAGAGTAGAGGCACATATGTGATATGTGCAGGACCGAGAATAATGCGATATGAGATACCGTATTATATTCTCGCGATATTTAGATATGAACCGGGACATCGGATCAAGTGTTGATTGGATGAATCGGTACATGATATATTAGTCGGTAATATTCGATATAGCCGGATCGTCGAATCAAGTGTTGATTCGATGATTTAATGTATAATAATATATATATGATATATTATTACATTATCTAATATTGGCTCGCTTTATTATTTCATTTTCTCACTGGATGATACATTGATATATATGCGATATATGTTAATTGTATTATTTTCTTTTGTTGCAAATATATAATATATATGTGATATATATTATTGTGACATGATATGATTTATTGTTAAACATGTTTAAGGATGATTAAATGAGGTTAGGGTTCGATTAGGGTTAGTTGCTTCTTGCACCTTCTAGAAGCATTTTCTTTTGTCATGGTTAAGATATTTTTTTGATGACACATTTCTAACCCAACCAAACCCTAACTCTAGTTGTTTCTCTACACATTTTTAGCCACTCATCCTTGACCATGGTTTAATATATCAATCATATACTTTTATTTCTATTCATCACAAAAGGATTTATCATTATCTTTTTCCATTATCATCTTCTTCTCTCTTAAAAAGCTCACTAGAAATTCTTTATGTGATGAATAAATATGAGAAAATGATTTAAAAGGAAAGCATAAATACTACTCTCTCATCCTCATCTCATCTAGCCCATGAGATTAGTGTGTTCATCTCTTTAGAGTGAGAAAGCTTGAGTCTTTGCAACTTCGACGTAGATCATCGGAGATTTGGAACACTTCAAGCTAGCATGGATCGTTCGAGTTGTGGAGCCTTTCATGAGTCTGGGAGATCGTGGATCGCGGCAAAGGGACTTCTACTCGGAGCTTGTGAAGCGAAGGAGCGGACTACAAAGGTTGTAATCCCTCACACTTAGATAAAAGTTATCATCTTGCATGTTTAACCCTAATAATCTAGCAAAGATCCCGGCTTTGGGTTGTTCGGCACGTATAAATTTTTATCCGGGCATGTTTGATGCCTTATGAACCTTCACAAGAGTGCCTAGGAACCCTACAGATGATATGTGTTGTTATGTGTTGCTGGATATGTTATATTGGATCGTCGTGTTTGAATAGCCGGGGTTTTTTTTATGTGAGATGAGTGTTTTTCATTTTCATTCATGTAAAACTTGTATGTAATATTCTTTTATTGGGGCACTTCCAGGTTGCGGATGTTGTCACCATTTGTATATTATTTATTTTTCCGCATTAGGATAGACCCAAGGAGGGGAGCACAAGTAACCGGGTTCTGGAGTCCAGTGGGAGACCAACTCGAGGAGTCGAGTCCGGGTCTCCTAACTCTAGAATTGGTAGGGTTGCTTGCCGCTCTCGTAGGGGTCTAGGGGTGTAGGATTGGCTATTCATCACAACCGTGGAATCCGTGTTTTGTGCTGGCTCGTATTGAAAACACGGACGTCCTAGTATATCCAATATTTCATATGTTTCTTCTGCTGTGATTTATCTGTGATGTGATCATGTGATGTTCTGTGACAGATATTATATATAGTATATATGATATATTATATAGACGTTGCTTATGTTTTACACCCGCGCTAGCCCTGCCCCGCTCTGCCGTTAGTTACCTAACCTAACGGTGCAGACGGGACATCGAGGCGAATGCGGATGGCATAAGCGTACGTTATATTTATCTGTGATGTTTAGGTGGACTTAAATGATGGGATATTCATTAATGAGATTAATGAAAGAAAATAAACCTAATTGATGTTGTGGAATCGAATTTCAAAATAAAAACAGGTAGCTACAGTTCTTGCTTTGCATCACGGTGTTCATTATAGAACATCCTGCACCTTATTCGATGAGGAAAGGACCGAGATCCCTTCACCGGGAGTGACTCCTTTAGCAATAACTGGCAGATGCTACACACTCGGTTTGTCCTTTGATTGCTTCTATAGTTTCTGCTTTGCACAGTGATATATATGATATATCCCGCACCTCATTCGACGAGCAAAGGGCCGACGATCCCTTCGCCGGGAGTGACCCCTTTAGCAAAACTAGAAAAGCCTCGAAAACATTCCATTTAAAAAAAAACCATTTGATTCCGCAACGAGATCAAGTTCAAAGCGTTAAAGGTTTTCATAAAAACCATTCGCAACCCTCCGTCATTTTAGGAAGTAGAGTACTTAGTATTCGTGCTGTGTTTGTTGACCATAGTCAAGGCACAGTGTACGGTAGCTAAGTGATGTCTTCCTACACCGCATATGATGCGATTAGTTAGGACAGTCGCGTGACTTTGTTGACCTTAGTTAAGGGTCATGTGGGTAGGTCTAATTAATCACGAAATGACGGGTAGAACTTGACTAGTACTTATGATTTGTTGACCATAGTTAAGGTCATAAGTGCTAGGGGTAAAAATCTTTATCGGGAGTTTCAAGTGTTGAAATTTGCAATGAGATTGCATACCTTCTATGTGATAGTTGGATCCCGATACCCACTGCGAGTAATTGTTACTCCTGGGAGAGTTTTGCACTTTACAATTAGCCGATCAAGTAGGTGTCTAGAAAGGTGTCAACGGGGTTACGCCTCTGGGAAAACGAGGTTTACTGTAATTAGGTCCGTGCGAAAGCACGGGGAACCTCCCTCAAAGTACCGACACTGGCCTGGCTGAAAGATTGGCGAACTTGTAGAGTGCAATTAATCCCGGCTAGTCTTTCCTTTTAAGGTTTGAAGGAAGATTTGATAAAAACAGTGGGAGCCATCCTGATTAGATAAAATATATAACCAATCTAATCTTGCAAGAGCGCACGCAGAGTGTTTTCTTCTCTCTCTCTCCTGGTAGCGACCATATCACGCCTTAATCAAGATAATAAAATGGATGTATTGACCGAACCCGCTTGTTATACTGAGCTGGGGAACGTTGGTCCCGCTCCAACTTATAATTGTTATAAGACAGAGCAGGAAATTGGGGAATACCAGAATTCCTATGCCGCCCAAACGAAGAAAGTGCATATGATGCATCTCCTTCGGGTGTGTTCATTACAAAGAACTGTTTCTCAGTATCCTCTGCATCCTGGGTATATGATACCGGATCAGGATCCCAGATATGTAATCTGTTACATAGGGCTACAAAAAGGTAGAAAAACTGAGAACGGGTGATAAGTTTCATAAGGCAGAAAACGGGGCAAGTGTTGCAGCCAAGTCTGTTGGTCACTGTCACCCTGTATTACCAATACATTGATTCTGAACAAATACTATTAGATACCGAACCTGATATACAAAATCATATCAGTCTCTTTATTAGTAAAGAATTGATAAAATTTTGTATTGATGGATAATGTTTTGAAAATTTCCTATATCAAAAGTTGATCGGTTCAGGCACGTTATCTAAAAGCATTGACGTTCTAAATCAAACTACAGTTCCTTGTATACTGAACACACACAAGAGGAAGAGTTCAGAAATGAACAAATTCTTCTTGAGGTATTGTAGACTAGGTCACATCAATGCGACCCGACTGGCTGAAGTTACATTTTAGATGCATATTTAAATTAGTTTGAATTTACATCTTGTGAAACTTGTCAGTCATGTCACAAAGATTAGATGACCATAGCTCCGTTTGCTGAAAACTGAGAAAGAGTTAGTAAACTCTTGGGACTGATGCATGATGATGTATGTAAGGTCTCCTGTCTACACATGCCAGGACTGGTTCTTTATACTTCATTATATTCTATGATAATCTCTCAAGATTCAGTCATACGTTCCTGTTGAAACATAAGTCCGAACCTTTTGAAGTATTCACAGAATATAAGTTAGAAGTAGAGAACCATTAACCGGGTATAAGTATTATGTCCTATGATAAGATCAGGGAGGAGAATACTTGTGCATGGCATTCCTGGACCATTCTAAAGGAAAATGAGATTCTCTCTCGGTATTACTCCTCTGAATACACCACAGCACAACGGTGTATCGGGGCGGAGCAATCACACAATATTAGATATCGTGTGCTCTATGATGAGTATTACTGAGTTACCTATTTCCTTTTGGATGTTATGCGCTTGAGAAGCTGCATACCTATTGAATTAGGTTCGAATCAAATCACTGCCCACCACTTCATATGTGATATGGAAAGGGAAGAGCCCATATCTTAAGTTAGTTAAGATTTGGGATTGTCCGGCCTATGTCTAAAAGCAAAATCCGGACAGGCTCGATGCAAGGTCTGTAATGTAGAACTGGAAAGGTTCCAGCTATACAAACTACAGCAGATAATTTGGTAGAACCAAAGGATTCAGTAGATTCCAACGAACCTCAGCCTCTCCGCCGATCTAGTAGGGTTCCTCACCCACCTGAGAGATACCTTGGTTTCTCGATGACAGTGGGAGCATGGAATGCATCATGAGATGATGACCCAACTAGATTCGAGCAGGCCATCAAGAGTAGGGACTCTGTAAGAATGGCTGGATGCTTAGCGGTCTGAGATGGAATCCATATACACCAACAAAGTATGGACTTTGGTTGCTATATCTGAAGGGTTAAATCCCCATCAGGAGCAAGTATATCTTGAGAAGATTACTTGGTGTAGATGGAAAAGTTGAGACTTTCAAAGCTAGACTTGTTAAAGGTTTTAGTCATCAACCAGGTGTGGATAATGATGAAACCTTTTCTTGGGACTATGCTTGAGTCCATCCAGATCCTACTTGCCACGGCTACATACCATGACTACGATATCTGGTGGTTGGGTGCCATGACTACTTTTCTAAATGATGTTTTAGAAGAGTGCGTCTATAAGTACACAGCCAGAGGGCCTCGTAGACAGTGGGAGCAGCGGAAACGTGTGCAAGATGCTTTATAGGATAAAGCAGGCATCGCGGAGTTGGAACATCTGTTTTGATGGATTAGTCAAAGAAGTTGACATCATCAAAATGGTAGATGAACCTTGTATAAACAAAAAGGTAGTAGGGAGTATGGTGACGATCCTCGTAGAGTATGTGGATGACATACTCTTGTTAGGGAAGGAGTTTCCTATGCTACGCTCGATCAATCTCCGCTTATCACAATGATTTTCCATATAGGATCAAAGTGATACATACTATATCCTAAGCTTTGGATCTATGAGATAGATCTAATTGGATGTTAGGATACTCACTAGTTGTAGTGAGATGGTATCAATCGATCCTGGGGAGAATCACTGGAAGGGTTCCAGAGTGATAAAGACGACTGAATGTCAGTCACATGCATTGTCTTTACCCTCAGTAAAGGGTCGGTATGTTGGAAGATTTCCAAGCTAGATACCGTGACAAACTAGACGATAAAGGCTGGTAACATCGCTATTAAAGATACTACCAAAGAGGCAGTTTGGGTGTATATTGGTTCATAGGATGAACTAGGTTCCTACCATTGTGTGACAATGGAACTGTGGCTTTGGCCTAGGAACCCTGGTCCCATCAGTGACCCAGACATAATCTGAGGCAGCATCACCTGATCATGGAGATAGTTGATCTCCAGGGTGATCGAGGTTAGGAGAGTAGACTCAGAGGACAACACGGCGGATCCACTCACGAAGGCCTTTTCCCAAAGAGAGACTTTTAGGGGATGGTTGAGTATTAGATACTACAACTACTGCTACAGATGGCCCTAGTGCAAGTGGGAGGTTGTTAGTTATATGTATGCCCTAGAGGCCATTACTGTACATTGGATGTATATTGTAGTGGATGCTGGGACATATATAGGTAGGACTTTCTTGCTCGACATGATAGTACGCTATCTGGTTGCTCTTTATCTTAACATGTATACTTTCTGTCTCTATGTTACATGTTGATAAAGCCCTTAGGATGTGTACTCGACTTCCAGGACTATGATGCAGATCATACTAGTGGAGCCTGGGTAGTCCATGAGTACATCCTTCAATGTTCCTAGTCGTAGGAATATCGAGACGGGGCATCGATATTCCAGAGTAGACTAGCGTATATCTTCTCGACCCATGTGATGGGCGATGGATGATCCCATATCCATTGGTGTTTGACATCGGAGATGGTATGCGGGTGCTCAGTGGAGACTGGGTACACTGAACGGACTCGCCGAGAACTCCCAGATGGTATTATACCTCACGTCAGATGGCAGTTCTCTGGTGACACTGGTACAGCTTAGTCTGTTGACCCGAGATCGTCATAGAGTCTTGTGTGTCTCCCACTGTGCTTTGATTTCCACCCTACCACGGCTCTACTGAGTCGTGCAAACAGGTGGTTTTTGGGTACAGTCCCGATTCACATGGAGGCAATGAGCGATAGGAGGGGATTCGTCTCTCCCGGTATTGGGGGTTGATGTTGCGCTATGCTCGACTGGCCATAACAGGAAATCCCTGGCCAGGGTTGCAGTGACCTACTGGTAAGTGTTATCAGTAGTTTCACACATGTCATGGACTTCACGTCGGCATGACTTATCGAGCTACTGGGGTCTGACGTTTACCACCCCTAGGCGAGATATGCGACATATCAGACGAACAGACCGGACTGTACGGTAAGTGTTACTGGTTGGATTCACAGGAGTGTGAGCGGGCTTGCTCGTCGATCTTCTGATCGCTCAATACCTGGGTGGCCGTTACGTTTAGCAGACCGCTTGCGGCTTGTGGGTGTTTGATATGATCATCACCTGCTGCCGGTGTATTGACGAGTCTTTAGAGTCCTACACAGAGGTTTCCTGGCTCAAGCGAAATGAAATAGGAGCGCATATGATATACGTGCGGGACCGAGAATAATGCGTGTATGTGATACCGTATTTCATTCTCGCGATGAATGTCTCGAATGGTTGTATGCGATATAACCTAGTTATCGAATCAAGGATTGATTCGATAAGTCGATACATTGGATACTAGCCGGTTATATGCGACATGACCGGATCATTGAATCAAGTGTTGATTTAATGATTTAATGTATAATTATATATTTGATATATTACTTTGCATCAACTAGTATTGATTCACTTTAAATGGATTTTCTCACTTGAAGTGCACATTGTGTATATGATATATTTTTGTGCACAAGATTGTATCATGTTTGATGATACTTGCTCATTTAGGTTTTTGTAAAGATTAAACCATGTTTAGTGAATGGTTAGGGTTTCTTTTCTCTTATTTATTTATCCATTTATTATTGTTTTAGAAAAGATAAAGAGAAAAAGAAATGGTGGCTTAGTTTGTTTTTTGTTGAAGCTTCTTGAAGCTTTGAACAAGTCCACCATTCTTGTCTCTTCTCTAACCCTAACCACTCATCTAACCTTAGTTAAATCTCTACACTAAACCATGGTTGAAGTCATGATAAGTATTCTTTTTATTTTCCTTTTTAAATAACTTATCATATATCTTCTTCTTCTTCTTCTTCATCTTCAACAAAATGAAGAAGCTTGTCTTCACCAATGGCAAGTTGAGCATATGAGTGAGAAATCCAATTCTAAAGTGAACCCACCTCCTATTTCTTCATCCTCTACCTATTGCCAAGTAGTATAGGGTGTTTCCTTCACAAGTTTTCATGGCTTTGTGAAGGTGGAGCTTGATCTAGTGATGCCTCGACGTAGATAATCTTCGGCATCGAAGCCGATGACCAAGCCCACCCATTTCTTCGATGAAGCCGATGCTTGAGTCCGGAATCCGATTTGGACAGCGAGGGGACTTCATTACGGAGCCTAGGAGGTGGAGGACCGGATCTACAAAGGTTGTAGCCCCTTCCCTTTAGCTATATTTCCGTTTACTTGCTCGCATAGCCTATATATCTAGTTAACGATCCGTATTAGGGTTTGTAGGCACTTATAAAATTTGAATTGGACATGTTCGATCGCTTATGAGACTTCATTAGTGTGCCTAGGAACCCTACACGTAGCATAGGAAACTTCTTCCCTATCAAGAGTATGTCATCCACGTACTCTACGAGGATCATTACCATACTCCCTACTACCTTTTTGTATATACAAGGTTCATCTACTATTTTGATGAAGTCAAACTTTTTGACAACTACATCAAAACAGACGTTCCAACTCCGCGATACCTGCTTTATCCTATAAAGCATCTTGTACACGTTTCCGCTGCTCCCACTGTCTACGAAGCCCTCTGGCTGTGTACTTATAGACGTCCTCTTCTAAAACATCATTTAGAAAAGCAGTCATGGCACCCAACCGCCAGATATCGTAGTCATGGTATGTAGCCGTGGCAAGTAGGATCTGGATGGACTTAAGCATAGCCTCTTGAAAAGGTTTCATCATTATCCACGCCTGGTCGATGACGAAAAGCTTTAACAAGTCTAGCTTTGAAAGTCTCAACTTTTCCATCTACACCAAGTAATCTTCTCAAGATTTACTTGCTCCTGATGGGGATTTAACCCTTCAGATATAGCAACCAAAGTCCATACTTTGTCGGTGTACATGGATTCCATCTCAGATCGCTCAGCATCCAGCCATTCTTACAGAGTCCCACTCCTGATGGCCAGCTCGAAACTAGTTGGGTCATCATCTCATGATGCAATCCTCGCTCCCACTGTCATAGAGTAACCGAAGTATCTCTCAGGCGGGTGAGAAACCCTACTAGATCGGCGGAGAGGCTGAGGTTCGTTGGTAACTATTGAATCCTTTGGTTTTATCAAATCATCGCTGTAGTTTGTATAGCTGGAACCTTTCCAGTTCTACATTACAGACCTTGCCTCGAGCTTGTCCGGATTTTGCTTTTAGACATAGGCCAGACAACCCCATATCTTAACCAACTTAATGTTAGTTATATGTATGCCCTAGAGGCCATTACTGTACATTGGATGTATATTGTAGTGGATGCTGGGACATATATAGTGAGGACTTTCTTGCTCGACATGATAGTATGCTACCTGGTTGAACTTTACCTTAACGTGTACACTGATTGTCTCTCTGTTACATGTTGGTAAAGCCCTTAGGATGTGTGCTTGACTACCTGGACTATGATGCAGATCATACTAGTGGGGACAGATAGTCTATAAGTACATCCTTCAAAGTCCCTAGTCGTGGGTGTATCGAGACGGGGCATCGATATACCAGAGTAGACTAACGTATACCTTCTCGACCCATACAGATGGGCGATGGATGATCACATATCCATTGGTGTTTGACATCAGAGATGATATACGGGTGCTCAGTAGAGACTGGGTACACTGGACGGACTCGCCGAGAACTCCCAGATGGTATTATACCTCACGTCAGATGGCAGTTCTCTGGTGACACTGGTACAGAGTAGTCTGTTGACCCGAGATCGTCATAGAGTCTTGTGTGGTTCCCACTGTGCTTTGATTTCCATCTTACCACATCCAAGAGGGCGTGCAAAACGGTGGTTTTTGGGTACAGTCCCGAGTCACATGGAGGCAATGAGCGATAGGAGGGGATTCGTCTCTCCCGGTATAGGGAGTTGATGTTGCGCTGTGTTCGATTGGCTATAACAGGAAATCCCTGGCTAGGGTTGCTGAGATTTACTGGTAAGTGTTACCAGTAGTTTCTCGAACAGTTATAGACCTCATATCGACACGACTTATCGAGCTATTGGGGTCTGACGTTTACCACCCCTAGGCGAGATATGCGACATATCAGACGATGAGACCGGACTGTACGGTAGTGTTACTAGTTGGATTCACAGGAGTGTGAGCGGGCTTGCTCATCGATCTTCTGATCGCTCAATACCCGGGTGGCCGTTACGTTTAGCAGACCGCTTGCGGCTTGTTGGTGTTTGATATGATCATCACCTGCTGCCGGCGTATTGACGAGTCTTTAGAGTCCTACACAGAGGTTTCCTGGCTCAAGCGAAACGAAATAGGAGCGCATATGAGATATGTGCGGGACCGAGAATAAAGCGTGTATGTGATACCGTATTCTATTCTCGCGATGAATGTGTCGAATGGTTGTATGCGATATAACCTAGTTATCGAATCAAGGATTGATTCGATAAATCGATACATTGGATATTAGTCGGTTATATGCGATATGACCGGATCGTTAAATCAAGTGTTGATTTAATGATTTAATGTATAATTATATATTTGATATATTACTTTGCATTAACTAGTATCGGTTCACTTTAAATGGATTTTCTCGCTCGGATGTGCGCATTATATATGTGATATGATTTTGTGCACATGCTTGTATCATGTTTGATGATACATGATAGTTTGGTGTATGGTTTAAACCATGGTTGGTCAATGGTTAGGGTTTCTTATTCTTCATTTACTTATTCTTTTATTTATTCATTGATTTATGAATGAAATAGAATGGTGGCCAATTTTGGATTATCCTTGAAGCTTCATGAAGCTTTGAAATGGTTGACCATTTTGTTTCTTTCTCTAACCCTAACCATACAACCTAACCTAAGTTAATTCTCTACACCTAACTAGGGTTGGATTATGATAAGTATTCATTCCTTTTTATTTTACAAAATAACTTATCTTAATTTGATCATCTTCTTGCTTTCTTCTTCTTCTTCTTCAAGAAAAGAAACTAGATTCCATCAATGGTGATTGATGTATTTGAGTGAGAAATCCAATTCTAAAGTGAACCCAACTCCTATTTCTTCATCCTCTACCTCTTGCCAAGTAGTATAGGGTGTTTCCTTCACAAGTTTTCATGGCTTGGTGAAGGTGGAGCTTGATCTAGCGATGCCTCGACGTAGATCATCTTCGGCATGGACATCGATGACCTAGCCCGTCCATTCTCCGATGAAGCCGACGCTAGAGCCCGGGACTTGTTATGGACAGCGAGGAGACTTCATTGCGGAGCTATGGAGGTGGAGAACCGGATCTACAAAGGTTGTATTTCCGTATCTCTTAGTTAAGTGTTAACTAGTTTACTGTTTCGCCTAGATATCTAGCCAACGATCCGTAGTCGGGTTTCTCGGCACCTAGATTTTTTGAAATTGGCATGGTTGATGCCTTGTGAGACCTCATTGGGATTCCTAGGAACCCTACAGTGGTATCAGAGCCTAGCTAGAGCCTTAGGCGAAGTCTAGACGCAATTTGAAGTCCGAACGAACCCGAAACCCAACCCGGAAAATGCTCTCTGTCCTTTTTCTAAAATCTGGGATTTTTCAACATTAAAAATATGCAGAAAATCAAGCAGGGTTTTCTAGGAATTACTGTAAATTTCGTGGACCTAAATTCAACTTTCCCACCGCGTTTCCGCGGCATGAGCAAGGCTCATGCGGCGGATCCGCGGCCGTACGGCCACAGTATTTAAATTATTTTGCACAGTAATTCTTAGTTTCCAGTGGTGATTTTTCTGGGAATTTTTAATATTTTTTCTAGAGTTGTATTTTCTGGGATTGATTTGGGGATTCGGTGTTTCGATCGGAGTATCAAATTTTGTCTGTGTGGCTTTCCGGATAATTTTTAGAATATGTTAAAAAGTTCGACCGGATATAAATACCCAATTTTTCTCCTGTCGGGAAATTTCCAAGTGTTGGATTTTTCCGTAGTTTGACGACGTTCTAAGTAGTGCAAGTAACGCGATGGACCCTCTAGAAGACAACAAACCTTAACTCGATTATGTGACCGTCTTGAACTGCCCTTTGAACCTTCGGGTTTGGGGCAGTACGGCGTGCCACATATGAGGCGTTGGCTTGACCCTTCTACGGCTGGACCGTTGGTACTGAGGCATGAACTGAATGTTGTTAGACTTAATTCATGTGTTGAGCTGTATCGGGAAAACTTGGGTATTCGACTGTTCGATCGGAAAGTTTAGCATTTTCTGTTTATCTGGAATGTGATACGATAATTGGAATTCACAAACAGTTATGTGATAACTGAATGAATGTTATAAACATAGCAGTTTAGTCTCAATTGATCGGTTGCCACGGAATTTTGATGTGATCAAAAGTCCGTCGCAATCACGTAGCGTACGCGGATACTCGCCGGGTAAACTTAATAGACAGCCTCACTCCATAGCCCCGACCAAGTGACTGTAGGAGAACCCCGTCGCCGAAAGCATCCGTCCGGGTGCTCGCGGCAGCGGTGTTCCACCTTGGTGCACTTCGTCGACGGCGTCGAGGGTGCGGCCGCCTACTGAAGTTTGCGACGAGCATTCGATCAGGATGTCGGGAATCTTATTGACTTCCCCGACTTGATATTGAAAAGAGTTTTCGATAATGAGACTAAAATGCGGGGTTTATAATTGTTAGGCATGCGATGTCTAAGTAATTCATTTGGTCAGGCATGCGATGTCTGAGGTGGTTGTGGATTCCAACTGTTGTAGTTTTACACTTTCTTTTCTGTGACCGTAAGTGTAATATGTGATATCGCCGGTTTCGTTGCTATATGTCAACGACAATTGGGATGCGCATATTTACTTACGTTGATGACATGTGATGTTATGTGTTGCTGGATATGTTATATTGGATCGTCGTGTTTGAATAGCCGGGGGGTTTTTTATGTGAGATGAGTGTTTTTCATTTTCATTCATGTAAAAACTTGTATGTAATATTCTTTTATTGGGGCGCTTCCAGGTAGCGGAAGTTGTCACCGTTTGTATATTATTTACTTTTCCGCACTAGGATAGACCCAAGGAGGAGGGCACAAGTAACCGGGTTCTGGAGTCCAGTGGGAGACCAACTCGAGGAGTCGAGTCCGGGTCTCCTAACTCTAGAATTGGTAGGGTTGCTTGCTGCTCTCGTAGGGGTCTAGGGGTGTGGGTTTGGCTATTCATCACGACTGTGGAATCCTTGTTTTATACTGGCTCGTATTGAAAACACGGATGTCCTAGTATATCCAATATTTCATATGTTTCTTCTGCTGCGATATATGTGATGTGATCATGTGATGTTCTGTGATAGATACAGTATATAGTATATATGATATATTATATAGACGTTACTTATGTTTTACACCCGCGCTAGCCCCGCTCTGCCCCGCTCTGCCCCGCTCTGCCGTTAGTTACCTAACCTAACGGTGCACGAGGGGACATCGAGGCGAATGCGGATGGCATAAGTGTACGTCGTATTTATCTGTGATGTTTAGGTAATTTAAATGATGGGACTTCATTAATGAGATTAATGAAATAAAAGAAACCTAAAGATGATGTAGAATCGAATTTCAAAATAAAACAGGTAGCTACAGTTCTTGCTTTGCACAGCGGTATATACGATATATCCTGCACCTTATTCGATGAGGAAAGGACCGAGATCCCTTCACCGGGAGTGACTCCTTTAGCAATAACTGGCAGATGCTACACACTCGGTTTGTCTTTTGATTGCTTTTAAGAGTTTTTGCTTTGCACAGTGATATATATGATATATCCCGCACCTCATTCGACGAGGAAAGGACCGACGATCCCTTCACCGGGAGTGACTCCTTTAGCAAAACTAGAAAAGCCTCAAAAGCACTCCATTTTAAAATCATTTGATTCTACAATGATATCAAGTTCATTACGCAATAGGTTTTCAGAAAAACCTGTCGTAGCCCTCCGTCATTTCAGATAAGTTGTATATAGTATTCGTGCTGCATTTGTTGGCTTTCGTCAAGGTGCAGTGTGCGGTAGCTATATGCTGCTTATCTGCAGCATACGATGCGATTGGATTAGGGTAGTCGTGCGGCTTTGTTGGCTTTCGTCAAGGGTCGTGCGGGTGGGTTTAATTCGATCAAGAAATGTACGGGTTGAACTTGACTAGCGGGCTATGGTTTGTTGGCTTTCGTCAAGGTCATAGCACGTTAGGGGCAAAATATTATCGGGAATTTTAAGTGTTGAAATTTGCAATGAGATTGCATACCTTCTATGAGATAGTTGGATCCCGATACCCGCTGCGAGTAAGAGTTACTCCTGGGAGAGTTTTATACATTACAATTAGCCGATCAAGTAGGTGTCTAGAAAGGTGTCAACGGGGTTATGCCTCTGGGAAAACGAGGTTTACATTAATTAGGTTCGTGCGAAAGCACGGGGGACCTCCCTCAAAGTACCGACACTGGCCTGGCTGAAAGATTGGCGAACTTGTAGTGTGTAATTAATCCCGGCTAGTCTTTCCTTTTAGGGTTTGAAGGAAGATTTGATAAAAAACAGTGGGAGCCATCCTGATTAGATAAAATAAAAACCAATCTATTCTTGATAGAGCGCACGCTGAGTGTTTTCTTCTCTCTCTCTCCTGGTAGCGACCATATCACTCCTTAATCAAGATAATAATACGGATTATTGACCGAACCCGCTTGTTATACTGAGCTGGGGAACGTTGGTCCCGCTCCAACTTATAATTGTTATAAGACAGAGCAGGAAATAGGGGATTACCAGAATTCCCGTGCCGCCCAAACGAAGAGAGTGCATGCTGATGCATCATCTTCGGGTGTGTTCATTATACAGAACTGTTTCTCAGTATCCTTTACATCCTGGGTATGTGATACCAGATCAGGATCCCAGATATGTAATCTGTTACATAGGGCTGCAGAAAGGTAGAGAACTGAGAACAGGTGATAAGTTTCATGAGGCAGAAAACGGGGCAAGTGTTGCAGCCAAGTCTGTTGGTCACTGTCACCCTGTATTACAATACATTGATTCTGAACGAATGTTATTAGATACCGAACCTGTTATGCAAAATCATATCTGTCTCTTTATTAGTAAAGAAACGATAAAATTTTGTATTGTTGGATAATGTTTTGAACATTTCCTATATCAAAAGTTGATCGGTTCAGGCACGTTATCTAAAAGCATTAATGTTCTAAATCAAACTACAGTTCTTAGTATACGGAACACACACAAGAGGAAGAGTTCAGAAATGAACGAATCCTTCTTGAGGTATTGTAGACTAGGTCAGATCAATGTGACCCGACTAGCTAGAGTTACATAAAAATGCATATTTAAATTAGTTTGAATTTACATCTTGTGAAACTCGCCAGTCATGTCACAAAGATATAATGACACCAGCTCTGTTTATTGGAAACAGAGAAAGAGTTAGTAAACTCTTGGGATGATACATGTTGATGTATGTAGGTCCCCTGTCTACACATGCCAGGACTGGTTCTTTATACTTCATTATATTCTCTGATAATCTCTCAAGATTCAGTCATATGTTCCTGTTGAAACATGAGTCCGAACCTTTTGAGATATTCACAGAATATAAGCGAGAAGTAGAGAACCAAAATACGGATATAAATATTATGTCCTTTGATGAGATCGAGGAGGAGAATACTTAAGCACGGAAATCCTGGATTATTCTAAAGAAGAATGAGATTCTCTCTCAGCATTACTCCTCCGTATACACCATAGCACGATGGTAAATCGGGATGGAGCAATCACACCCTATATGATAAGGTGTGCTCTATGATGAGTAATACTGAGTTACCTGTTTCCTTAATGGAAGTTATGCACTTGAGAAGCTGCATACCTATTGAATAGGGTTCAAATCAAATCAGTTTCCTACCACTTCATATGTGATATGATAAGGGAAGAGCCCATCTCTCAAGTTAGTTGAGATTTGGGGTTGTCCAGCCTATGTCTGAAAAGCAAAATCCGGACAAGCTCAAGGCAAGATCTATTATGTACAACTGGAAAGGTTCCAG
Organism: Agapanthus africanus; assembly: GCA_030015575.1. Taxonomy (NCBI): domain Eukaryota; kingdom Viridiplantae; phylum Streptophyta; class Magnoliopsida; order Asparagales; family Amaryllidaceae; genus Agapanthus; species Agapanthus africanus. The sequence continues at coordinate 818,126,378 of CM057338.1, read as the reverse complement.
CTATACAAACAACAACAGATGATTTGGTAGAACCAAAGGATTCAGTAGATTCCAACGAACCTCAGCCTCTCCGCCAATCTAGTAGGGTTCCTCACCCACCTGAGAGATACTTCGGTTTCTCTATGACAGTGGGAGCGAGGACTGCATCATGAGATGATGACCCAACTATTTTCGAGCAGGCCATCGAGAGTGACGACTCTGTAAGAATGGCTGGATGCTCAGTGATCTGAGATAGAATCCTTATACACCAACAAAGTATGGACTTTGGTTGCTATATCTGAAGGGTTAAATCCCCATCAGGAGCAAGTATATCTTGAGAAGATTACTTGGTGTACATGGAAAAGTTGAGACTTTCAAAGCTAGACTTGTTAAAGGTTTGCATCATTGACCGGGTATGGATCATGACGAAACCTTTTCTAAGGAGCTATGCTTAAGTCCATCCAGATCCTACTTGTCACGGCTACATACCATGACTACGATATCTGGTGGTTGGGTGTCATGACTGCTTTTCTAAATGATGTTTTAGAAGAGTGCGTCTATAAGTACACAGCCAGAGGGCTTCGTAGACAGTGGGAGCAGCGGAAACGAGTGCAAGATGCTTTATAGGATAAAGCAGGCATCGCGGAGTTGGAACATCTGTTTTGATGGATAAGTCAAAGAGTTTGACATCATCAAAATGGTAGATGAACCTTGTATAAACAAAAAGGTAGTAGGGAGTATGGCGGTGATCCTCGTAGAGTACGTGGATGTCATGCTCATGATAGGGAAGGAGTTTCCTATGCTACGCTCAGTCAGTCTCCGCTTATCACCATAATTCTCCATATAGGATCAAAGTGATACCTCCTAAATCCTGGATTTTGGATCTATGAGATAGATCTAAATGGATGTTAGGATACTCACTAGCTGTAGTGAGATGGTATCAATCGACCCTGGGGAGAATCACTGGAATGGTTCCTGGGTGATTAAGACGACTGAATGTCAGTCGCAGGCATTGTCTTTACCCTCAGTAAAGGGACGGTATGTTGGAAGAGTTCCAAGCTAGATACCGTGACATACTAGACGATAAAGGCTCGATACATCGCTACTTAAGATGCTACCATAGAGGCAGTCTGGAAGTATATTAGTTCATGAAATGAACTTCGTTCCTACCATTGTGTGACAATGGAGTTGTGGCTTATGCCAAGGAACATCCGTCCCATCAGTAATCCAGACATATTCTAAGGCAGTGTCACCTGATCATGGAGATGCTTGATCTCCAAGGGATCGAGGTTTGGAGAGTAGACTCAGAGGACAACACAGCGGATCCACTCTCAAAGGCCTGTTCCCAAAGAGAGACCTTTATGGGATGGTTGAGTATGAGATACTACAACCACTGCTACAGATGGCCCTAGTGCAAGTGGGAGATTGTTAGTTATATGTATGCCCTAGAGGCCATTACTGTACATTGGATGTATATTGTAGTGGATGCTGGGACATATATAGTGAGGACTTTCTTGCTCGACATGATAGTATGCTATCTGGTTGAACTTTACCTTAACGTGTACACTGATTGTCTCTCTGTTACATGTTGGTAAAGCCCTTAGGATGTGTGCTTGACTACCTGGACTATGATGCAGATCATACTAGTGGGGACAGATAGTCTATAAGTACATCCTTCAAAGTCCCTAGTCGTGGGTGTATCGAGACGGGGCATCGATATACCAGAGTAGACTAACGTATACCTTCTCGACCCATACAGATGGGCGATGGATGATCCCATATCCATTGGTGTTTGACATCAGAGATGATATACGGGTGCTCAGTAGAGACTGGGTACACTGGACGGACTCGCCGAGAACTCCCAGATGGTATTATACCTCACGTCAGATGGCAGTTCTCTGGTGACACTGGTACAGAGTAGTCTGTTGACCCGAGATCGTCATAGAGTCTTGTGTGGTTCCTACTGTGCTTTGATTTCCATCTTACCACGTCCAAGAGGGCGTGCAAAACGGTGGTTTTTGGGTACAGTCCCGAGTCACATGGAGGCAATGAGCGATAGGAGGGGATTCGTCTCTCCCGGTATAGGGAGTTGATGTTGCGCTGTGTTCGATTGGCTATAACAGGAAATCCCTGGCCAGGGTTGGTGAGATTTACTGGTAAGTGTTACCAGTAGTTTCTCGAACAGTTATAGACCTCATATCGACACGACTTATCGAGCTATTGGGGTCTGACGTTTACCACCCCTAGGCGAGATATGCGACATATCAGACGATGAGACCGGACTGTACGGTAGTGTTACTGGTTGGATTTACAGGAGTGTGAGCGGGCTTGCTCGTCGATCTTCTGATCGCTCAATACCCGGGTGGCCGTTACGTTTAGCAGACCGCTTGCGGCTTGTGGGTGTTTGATATGATCATCACCTGCTGCCGGCGTATCGACGAGTCTTTAGAGTCCTACACAGAGGTTTCCTGGCTCAAGCGAAACGAAATAGGAGCGCATATGAGATATGTGCGGGACCGAGAATAAAGCGTGTATGTGATACCGTATTCTATTCTCGCGATGAATGTGTCGAATGGTTGTATGCGATATAACCTAGTTATCGAATCAAGGATTGATTCGATAAATCGATACATTGGATATTAGTCGGTTATATGCGATATGACCGGATCGTTAAATCAAGTGTTGATTTAATGATTTAATGTATAATTATATATTTGATATATTACTTTGCATTAACTAGTATCGGTTCACTTTAAATGGATTTTCTCGCTCGGATGTGCGCATTATATATGTGATATGATTTTGTGCACATGCTTGTATCATGTTTGATGATACATGATAGTTTGGTGTATGGTTTAAACCATGGTTGGTCAATGGTTAGGGTTTCTTATTCTTCATTTACTTATTCTTTTATTTATTCATTGATTTATGAATGAAATAGAATGGTGGCCAATTTTGGATTATCCTTGAAGCTTCATGAAGCTTTGAAATGGTTGACCATTTTGTTTCTTTCTCTAACCCTAACCATACAACCTAACCTAAGTTAATTCTCTACACCTAACTAGGGTTGGATTATGATAAGTATTCATTCCTTTTTATTTTACAAAATAACTTATCATAATTTGATCATCTTCTTGCTTTCTTCTTCTTCTTCTTCAAGAAGAGAAACTAGATTCCATCAATGGTGATTGATGTATTTGAGTGAGAAATCCAATTCTAAAGTGAACCCAACTCCTATTTCTTCATCCTCTACCTCTTGCCAAGTAGTATAGGGTGTTTCCTTCACAAGTTTTCATGGCTTGGTGAAGGTGGAGCTTGATCTAGCGATGCCTCGACGTAGATCATCTTCGGCATGGACATCGATGACCTAGCCCGTCCATTCTCCGATGAAGCCGACGCTAGAGCCCGGGACTTGTTATGGACAGCGAGGAGACTTCATTGCGGAGCTATGGAGGTGGAGAACCGGATCTACAAAGGTTGTATTTCCGTATCTCTTAGTTAAGTGTTAACTAGTTTACTGTTTCGCCTAGATATCTAGCCAACGATCCGTAGTCGGGTTTCTCGGCACCTAGATTTTTTGAAATTGACATGGTTGATACCTTGTGAGACCTCATTGGGATGCCTAGGAACCCTACACTTAAGATATGGGCCCTTCCCTTTCCATATCACATAGGAAGCGGTAGGCAACAGTTTTGATTTGAACCTAATTCAATAGGTATGCAACTTCTCAAGCGCATAACTCCCAAAAGGAAATAGGAAACACAGTAGTACTCATCATAGAGCACACCATATCACATAGGGTGCTATTGCTCCGCCCCGATATCCCATCGTTCTATGGTGTATACGGAGGAGTAATGCTGAGAGAGAATCTCATTCTCCTTTAGAATAATCCAGGATTTCCGTGCTCAAGTATTCTCCTCTTTGATCACATCAAAGGATATAACACTTATACCCGTATTGGTTCTCTACTTCTAGCTTATATTCTGTGAATATCTCAAAAGGTTCGGACTTGTGTTTCAACAGGAACATATGTCTGAATCTTGAGAGATTATCAGAGAATGTAACGAAGTACAAAGAACCGGTCCTGGCATTTGCAGACAGGGGACCTACATACATCAACATGTATCATCCCAAGAGTTCACTAACTCTTTCTCTGTTTCCAGTAAACGGAGCTATGGTCATCTTATCTCTGTGACATGATTGGCAAGTTTCACAAGATGTAAATTCAAACTGATTTAAATATGCATCTATAATGTAACTTCAGCCAGTCGGATCGCATTGATATGACCTAGTCTACAATGCCTCAAGAAAGATTCGTTCATTTCTGAACACTTCCTCTTGTGTGTGTTCTGTATATTAGGAACTGTAGTTTGATTTAGAACGTCAATGCTTTTAGATAACGTGCCTGAATCGATCAACTTTTGATATAGGAAATGTTTAAAATATTATCCATCAATACAAAATTATATCCTTTCTTTACTAGTAAAGAGACTGATATGATTTTGTATATCAGGTTCGGTATCTAATAACGTTCGTTCAGAATCAATGTACTGGTCATACAGGGTGACAGTGACCAACAGACTTGGCTGCAACACTTGCCCCGTTTTCTGCCTCATGAAACTTATCACCCGTTCTCAGTTCTCTACCTTTCTGTAGCCCTATGTAACATATTACATATCTGGGATCCTGATCTGGTATCAAATACCCAGGACGTAGAGGATACAGAGAAACAGTTTTTTATATAATGAACACACCCGAAGGAGATGCATCATATGCACTTTCTTCGTTTGGGCGGCATAGGAATTCTGGTATTCCCCAATTTCCTGCTCTGTCTTATAATAATTATAAGTTGGAGCGGGACCAACGTTCCCCAGCTCAGTATAATAAGCGGGTTCGGTCAATATTCCGTATTATTATCTTGATTAAGGCGTGATATGGTCTCTACCTGGAGAGAGAGAGAAGAAAACACTCAGCGTGCGCTCTTGCAAGAATAGATTGGTTATTATTTTGTCTAATCAAGATGGCTCCCACTGGTTTTATCAAATCTTCCTTCAAACCCTAAAAGGAAAGACTAGCCGGGATTAATTACAAACTACAAGTTCGCCAATCTTTCAGCCAGGCCAGTGTCGGTACTTTGAGGGAGGTCCCCCGTGCTTTCGCACGAACCTAATTAATGTAAAGCTCGTTTTCCCAGAGGCGTAACCTCGTTAACACCTTTCTAGACACCTACTTGATTGGCTAATTGTAATGTGTAAAACTCTCCCAGGAATAACTCTTACTCGCAGTGGGTATCGGGATCCAACTATCTCATAGAAGGTATGCAATCTCATTGCAAATTTCAACACTTGAAATTCCCGATAATTTTGCCCCTAGCGTCCTATGACCTTGACGCGGGCCAACAAACCACAGTGCGCTAGTCAAGTTCAACCCGTCATTTCTTGATTGAATTAAACCCACCCGCACGACCCTTGACGCAGGCCAACAAAGTCGCACGACTACCCTAATCCAATCTGCATCATATGCATAAGCAGATAAATACTAGTTAGCTACCGCACACTACGCCTTGACGCAGGCCAACAAACGTAGCACGAATACTAACTAGCACTTATCTGAAATGACGGAGGACTACGACAGGTTTTTCTGAAAACCTATTGCGTAATGAACTTGATATCGTTGTAGAATCAAATGATTTTAAAATGGAGTGTTTTTTAGGCTTTTCTAGTTTTGCTAAAGGGGTCACTCCCGGTGAAGGGATCGTCGGCCCTTTCCTCATCGAATAAGGTGCGGGATATATCATATATATCACTGTGCAAAAATAAAACTCTTAAAAGCAATCAAAAGACAAACCAAAAGTTGTAGCATCTGCCAGTTGTTGCTAAAGGAGTCACTCCCGGTGAAGGGATCTCGGTCCTTTCCTCATCGAATAAGGTGCATGATATATCATATATATCGCTGTGCAAAGCAAGAACTGTAGCTACCTTCTTTATTTTAGAAATTCGATTCTACAACATCTTAGGTTTCTTTTATTTTCATTAATCACATTAATGAAATCCCATCATTTATATACCTAAACATCACAGATAAATACGACGTACACTTATGCCATCCGCATTCGCCTCGATGTCCCCTCATGCACCGTTAGGTTAGGTAACTAACGGCAGAGCGGGGCAGGGCTAGCGCGGGTGTAAAACATAAGTAACATCTATATAATATATCATATATACTATATACAGTATCTATCACAGAACATATCACATGATCACATCACAGATATCGCAGCAGAAGAATCATATGAAATATTGGATATACTAGGATGTCCGTGTTTTCAATACGAGCCAGTATAAAACACGGATTCCACGGTCGTGATGAATAGCCAAACCTACACCCCTAGACCCCTACGAGAGCGGCAAGCAACCCTACCAATTCTAGAGTTAGGAGACCCAGACTCGACTCCTCGAGTTGGTCTCCTACTGGACTCCAGAACCCGGTTACTTGTGCTCCCCTCCTTGGGTCTATCCTAGTGCGAAAAAGTAAATAATATACAAAGGGTGACATCTTCCGCAACCTGGAAGTGCCCCAATAAAAGAATATTACATACAAGTTTTTACATGAATGAAAATGAAAAACACTCATCTCACATAAAAACCCCCGGCTATTCAAACACGACGATCCAATATAACATATCCAGCAACACATAACATCAGATGTCATCAACGTAAGTAAATATGCCCATCCCAATTGTCGTTGACATATAGCAACGAAACCGGCGATATCACATATTACACTTACGGTCGCAGAAAAGAAAGTGTAAAACTACAACAGTTGGAATCCGCAGCCTCCTTAGACATCACATGCCTAATCAAATGAATTACTTAGACATCGCATGCCTAACAATTATAAACCCCGCATTTTAGTCTCAAAATCGAAAACACTTTTCAATATCAAGTCGGGCAATTCAACAAGATTCCCGACATCCTGATCGAATACACGTCGCAAACTTTAGTAGGCGGCCGCATCCCTGATTCCGTCGACGAAGTGCACCAAGGCGGAACACCGCTACCGCGAGCACCCTTACGGATGCTTTCGGCGACGGGGTTCTCCTACAGTCACTTGGTCGGGGCTATGGAGTGAGGCTGTCTATTAAGTTTACCCGGTGAGTATCCGCGTACGCTACGTGATTGCGACGGAATTTTTATCACATCAAAATTCCGTGGCAACCGATCAAGTGAGACTAAACCGCTAGATTTATAACATTCATTCAGTTATCTCATAACTACTTGTGAATTCCAAATATTGTATCACATTCCGAATAAGATAGAAAATGTTAAACTTTCCGATCGAACAATCGAACATCCAAGTTTTCCCGAAACAGCTCATCACATGAAATAAGTTCAAAAACATTCACTTCGTGCCTCAGTACCAACGGTCCAGCCGTAGAAGGGTCAAGCCAACGCCTCACATGTGGCACGCCGTACTGCCCCAAACCCTAAGGTTCAAAGGGCAGTTCAAGACGGTCACATAATCGAGTTAAGGTTTGTTGTCTTCTAGAGGGACCATCGCGTTACTTGCACTACTTAGAACGTCTTTAAACCTCGGAAAAATCCAATACTTGGAAATTTTCCGGCAGGGGAAAAATTGGGTATTTATATCCGGTCGAACTTTTTAACATATTCAATAATTATCCGGAAAGACACATAGACAAAGCTTGATAATCCGATCGAATAAAAGAATCCCCAAAACAACCCAGAATATTCAACTCTTGAATAAATATTAAAAATTCCCATAAAATCCAGCACCATAAAATAGGAATTACTGTGCAAAAATGGTTGGCTGATGAGACTAAATGGGCGCGGAACCGCCGCAATAGGCGGCTAATGCCGCGGTTCCGCCGCGCTTTAGAAAGATCATTAGGTAAGTTTTGCACCGTAATTCTTAGAATTTCCTGCTGAATTTTTTAAGTATTTTTAATTTGGAAAAAACCACTTTTTCAGAAAAAGTCCAGAGAGGGTTAAAAGTTAGGGTTTCGGGGTTCGATCGGGTTTCTAACATCGTCTACGCATCGCCTAAGGCTCTAGCTAGGCTCTGATACCACTGTAGGGTTCCTAGGCACACTAATGAGGTCTCACAAGGTATCAACCATGCCAATTTCAAAAATTACAAGTGCCGAGAAACCCTAATACGGATCGTTAACTAGAATTTTAGGCGAAACAAATACAAGTAAACGACTTTACTCTACGTGAACGGAAATACAACCTTTGTAGATCCGGTGCTCCACCTCCATAGCTCCGTGATGAAGTCCCCATGCTGTCCAAATCAAATCCCGGGCTCTAGCGTCGGCTTCATCGGAGAAATGGGCGGGCTAGGTAATCGACTACGATGCCGAAGATGATCTACGTCGAGGCATCACAAGATCAAGCTCCCACTTCACCAAGTCATGAAACTTGTGAAGAAAACACCCTATACTACTTGGCAAGAGGTAGAGGATGAAGAAATAGGAAGTGGGTTCACTTTAGAATTGGATTTCTCACTCATTTGCTCAAGTTGCCATTGAAGCTATCAAGCTTTTTCTTCTTGAAGAAGAAGAAGAAGAAGAAGATAATATATGATTTGTCTCTAAATAAAAAGAAAACAATATGATACTTATCATGTATTCAACCATGGTTTAGTGTAGAGATTTAACTAAGGTTAGATCAATGGTTAGGGTTAGAGAAGAGACAAGAATGGTGGACTTGTTCAAAGCTTCAAGAAGCTTCAACAAGCAAACAAAACAAGCCACCATTATCTTTTCTTCTTTTCTAAAATAAATAAATAAATAAATAGATAAGAAAATGAAAACCCTAACCATTACACAACCATGGTTTAATCTTTACACAAACCCAAGTGAGCATGTATCATCAAACATGATACAATCTTGTGCACAAAAATATATCACATATACAATATGCATTTCAAGTGAGAAAACCCTTTTAAAGTGAACCAATATTAGTTAATGCAAAGTAATATATCAAATATATAATTATACATCAAATCATTAAATCAACCCTTGATTTAATGATCCGGTCATATCGCATATAACCGACTAATATCAAGTGTATCAATGTATCGAATCAACACTTGATTCGGTAACCCGGCTATATCACATATAACCTGCCGATGATACAAATCGCGAGAATAGAATACGGTATCACATACACGCATTATTCTCGGTCCCGCACATATCTCGTATGCGCTCCTATTTCGTTTCGCTTGAGCCAGGAAACCTCTGTGTAGGACTCTAAAGACTCGTCAATACGCCGGCAGCAGGTGATGATCATATCAAACACCCACAAGCCGCAAGCGGTCTGCTAAACGTAACGGCCACCCGGGTATTGAGCGATCAGAAGATCGACGAGCAAGCTCGCTCACACTCCTGTGAATCCAACCAGTAACACTTACCGTACAGTCCGGTCTCGTCGTCTGATATGTCGCATATCTCGCCTAGGGGTGGTAAACGTCAGACCCCAATAGCTCGATAAGTCGTGTCGATATGAGGTCTATAACAGTTCGGGAAACTACAGGTAACACTTACCAGTAATTCTCAGCAACCCTGGCCAGGGATTTCCGGTTATAGCCAATCGAACACAGCGCAACATCAACCCCCTATACCGGGAGAGACGAATCCCCTCCTATCGCTCATTGCCTCCATGTGATTCGGGACTGTACCCAAAAACCACCGTTTTGCACGCCCTCTTGGACGTGGTAAGGTGGAAATCAAAGCACAGTGGGAACCACACAAGACTCTATGACGATCTCGGGTCAACAGACTACTCTGTACCAGTGTCATCAGAGAACTGCCATCTGACGTAAGGTATAATACCATCTGGAAGTTCTCGGCGAGTCCGTCCAGTGTACACAGTCTCCACTGAGCACCCGTATATCATCTCTGATGTCAAACACCAATGGATATGGGATCATCCATCGCCCATCTGTATGGGTCGAGAAGGTATACGCTAGTCTACTCTGGTATATCGATGCTCCGTCTCGATACACCCACGACTAGGGACCTTGAGGGATGTACTTATGGACTACCCTGTCCCCACTAGTATGATCCGCATCATAGTCCAGGTAGTCAAGTACACATCCTAAGGGCTTTACCAACATGTAACAGAGAGACAATCAGTGTACACGTTAAGGTAAAGATCAACCAGATAGCATACTATCATGTCGAGCAAGAAAGTCCTCCCTATATATGTCCAAGCACCCACTACAATATACATCCTATGTATAGTAATGGCCTCTAGGGCATACATATAACTAACACAGGGATGCGACCAGCTTCCGAGGAGATGTTGTACTAAGGGCGCAGATGTCCAGAGAGCGAGAAAAGATTATGCCAGAGTACCAGCCCTGTACAGTTTGGCCTAGGCAAAATCTGAAGAGACCTTGAGCAGGGATTCCTTCCAATACACTGCTGCAATAAGATTTGCACCAGGAGCAGATGCGTGATGTGCATTCAGAGGACCCGAGGTCGGCGCCAGAGATGTGCTGCGTTACGAGCGGTCGTGAGGATTGACCGAGTGATGACTTGAAAATTGCCAGAACGGGATCGTTCCTGTCAGCACACCTGACCGGGCCGATGAGCCGATGGATTGCGAGATTGGTAATCTACAGGAAAGATCAAGAACCAGAGGCAGAGGACGCCAGCCGCGAGCAAGAGGCAAGTAGATATCTTGCGCCGCTAGCATTGGATGTACCGGCACCTTCTCGACTTCGAAGGAGGATATACCGACGACGGTAATTATGATTTGTGATTTTGTGATTTGACTATCACGTATCCGTTGCTTTAGATTTCGGTATTTTGGGCGATCTATTTGCATGATTGGTCTTGGGTGACCGAGTTCTATGATATTTGATTTGGTGCATCATGGTTGCACCTACCGGGTATTTATACCTTGCACATAGTTATTACTCTTGAGGTATTGATTGTGATTTCATGCCTATTTTATGCCGGTGATTTGATTTACGCTTCCAGCATAGTTTCATGTACTTTTAGTGTTTTGATTTGTGCACGCTGATGCACACGGTTATGAGTTTTTCCATCGCGGTACACCTGATTTTGATTGAGCCGCGTTGTATATCGTTTCGTGCCTTGGCTGCACCTGCTTATGACTTTATGGATTTCATACGGTTGATTTGATGTTGTGCATATGTTACGCACACGATTTGATTTTTGCACTCGGTATAGCTTATATGTGCTTGTAGTGCATTGATGTGTGTTTTGTGCACGCAGTTGCACACGTTTATGATTTCCTTTATACCTGGGTACACTTGGTGTTGCTGCTTACGTATTTGAGTTATTGCTTGATATTTGTGCATGGGATGCACCAGTTCTATACTTCGTGCGTTTGTCGCACCAGTTTTATGTTTCTTGCGTTTATCGCATCAGATTTATATATCATGCCTTTGTTGCACCGGATTTACATTTTGTGCATTACAGTTGCACCTGACTTCGATTTGATGTCTTTCGATATGTCGATTTTGATTGTGATATTGATGTGGATTCTTGCACTCCGTGCTTTTGACTGGACTTACGCATGTTCGGCGTTGCTATTGGATTTTGTGATTCCATGCATGTTGAGTGCGCAGGGTTTAGATTTTCATTCGTGCACGATGGATGCACCGATTTGGATTTTCGCGTATGTTGGGCGCATGTTTTGAGATACGATTTTGGGGCACACCAGATGCACTAAATCGAGATTTCTTAGTGCATGTTAGATGCACTGGATTTTGACTGTCAGGCACACACGTTGCCTATGACAGATGCTTCGTGCACACCCGTTGCACCTAGATGTTGTTTTATGCACCTGTATGGCACATATATGGATTTTGATTTCCGTGCGCACCAGACGCACAGGGTGGTGTTATGTGCATTTTGGGATTTATTCCTTTTGGAGCAGTACATTTCTATGATATTTGATATTCGTTTTGTACCGAGCAGGACTAGTCAGAGGACAGTACCTGGATATATTTTGCATGCATTGATAGTTCGAAGGGATTTCCAAAGAGCGAGCTATAGTCTCGGTATATATATACCTACGTGTCCGATATGACACGGAACGTTTTAAAACAAGGAAACCCTTCTAAATTGTTTTCAAAACGGCGGAACGTACCTATTAAACAAAGGATATATATATACGTATATAGTTATTTTCTTATGAAAAACGTCCGCCACTGTACAGTGTTACGCGCATCGCACAGCGACTTAAAAAGATTTGGCATGCATTTACATCAGCTATTTACATGTATAGATTGGATGTCTACATGTATAGTTCTGATCTATATCATATTGGTTTTATATTGGATTTGACATTGTGTCTTTACCATGACTCCAATGATTTCGGGATGCTTGATGGAGTGTTGCTTTTGAGTTATCTGCTCAGTACTCATGCGCATGCATTGCGCTATGATACGTTTTATGTATTGCAGATTTCGGAGCCCCGATGACTTGGAATTTGTATTGCAATATTTTACTATTTGGGGGTTTAAATTTAAATTCGGGGACCGAATTTCTTTAAGGGGGGTAGATTGTAACGTTCTAAAATAATAAAATAAGATTTTTGGGAAATTTTATAATTTAATATTATTTTAATGAATATTTTAATATTCTGGTATAATTAAATACAAATAAATGGGGAAAAATTATGGAAAATTCTAAAATAAGGTATTTTATGGAATTATGCCATTTTAAACTTTTTAAGATTAGTTATATGCTAATTTAGTGCTAATCGCGATTAAGAATCGCTAATTGGATTTTTCGCATTTTTGTGCAAAAATGTGCACATATCATTTTCTACACTTGTGTTGCTTGTGCATTTTTACCATGGCTTTTCTTTTGGGTCTACTATTCAAGTGAGAAGAGTTTAGTGAAGAAAAGAAAAGAAAAGAAAAAGTAGTATGATGAGAGAGAGAAAGGGACCAAGTCAACCTTCACCTCTTTTGACCCATGCCCCCCCATCATTTCCCTTCTCATTTTCTCTCCCCTCTCCCATTTGAGCTGTTGCTGCTCTCTCTCTCCCTCTCTCTCCCTCTTCATGAAACCTTAAATCCACCATGAAAACAAAGCCAAAACCCCATTCCCACTTCACAAAACTTACTCCCAAGCTCACTAGCTACAGATTGAACCAAGCAAGATTGGATTTGGAGAACTTTGAGCAACTCAAGAATTTTCTTGAGTTGCCAAAGGAGGTAATTTCTGCACCCTCTTGTAGTATTTCAAATTCCTTGTGCATCTATTCTAGTTTCATATCGATATTGTGTTGTTTGTGGACTTTAGAGAATTCAAGTTAAGGTTTAGGGTAAAACTGAAATCAAAGATGGAATTGAGGATTGTGGTGACCTTAGAATCCCTTGTGTGATGCTAATTTGGACCCGAACCTGAACTTGAAACCAGAATACGGAATTACGGAATCGATATCGGGGAAAACTGTAAATCTGGAAGTGTTTTGTGTAATCTGCTATTACCCCGAGACCCCAAAAATAAAACTGAGTTGACAGTGAGATGTGCAGGCACTATGGAACCACTACACCAAACCCTAGCCCCCAACTCCAAGGTGAGGCCGCCAATTATTCCCTTCTGGCCGCAAATTGCGGCCAGAGCAGGAGGGAATTGCCTCGATCTTTGTGCATGGCCCTATTTCCTATATTCTTGACCCTGGGTATGTCTAGTTTTGACTGATTCCATCTAGGGTGAAATCTGGGTTGATTTTCCTATGTTGGTGCATGGTTTACGACTTGTGTTAGTGTGGATTTTGGTATTTGGTGTTTCGTTCCTGTCGGGTGGCGTTTGGACGTCAACGACAAGTGGATATTGATCGTGTTTGCATGCGAGGTTATAGGTTTTTACCTATAGGCGTAGCGTGTGCCATTTTGGTTTCCGATGTGATTTTCATGTGCTTTAGCGTTTGTGATATCCTTGTAGGTACCCTACGAGATGTGAGGCAAAGAAGATGAAGATGGCGACATCGGCATCGACACATGAGAAGCAAGGTGAGTAGATTTATATCTACGGGGAGAATTCGGGTGGATGGCGTATAGCACCCCCGCAGTCCGTGGTGATGTATACGAATACGTATACACACATATATTTATTATGTGTTGTTTAGGATTATTGATAATAAGGATGTATTGGTTTAGTAGTGCGAAACCCTAGAGTAGTGGGTGCACTCACACATACACACATACTTGCATACATTCTTTCATTTATCTGTGTGCATATGATGGTGTGTATATCTACACATGGGTATGGGACTATGTGTTTATATACGGGTTTTGAGGATGATGCGTGGTATTGAGATGAGTCGATGAGATTCGATTGAGGCCGTGAGATTTGGCGACATGACAGAGTTCGTATTGGAGATGTGATATGATGGTAGTGATGCCTGTCATGTGACGAGATATTGTGATATCGACTCATATTTAGGTGGTTTTCATACCCCTCTCGATTGACTTGATTGTTGGGTTCGTAGTTCGCCTAGTAGGCGTTAGGCTAGACCCGAGTCATACCTATTTCAAAACTAACGAATCAGGGATATTTTAAAGATAGAGAAAAAGGGTTTATACGGATATTTTCAAACGACGCGTCTTTTCTTAAAACACCGTAGCCCTTATTTTACCAAAAGCCCTGATTCGTCTTATTTCAAAAGGCAAGGTTGCATGATATAATTATTGAGGCAGGTTCTTTACTGTTGCGTGATTACTCGATTCCGCATATTCATGCTGTTGCATTGCATCGCTTATATTGTTGATACATTTCAGTCATGCTGCTAGGACACCAGCACAATTATCGATGATGCGTATGTTCCACGTACACTTGTTTGCCGGCTCACACACTTCATCATCGATAATTGCCATGCCACTACACTGTAGTACTGTTGCATTCAGTGTATGTTGCTTACATTTCTTCACATGTCGCATACGTTATGCTTTCTGATTATACGCATTGAGATATGTTATTTCCATGATATTTCTGGTTTTGGGAACCGTGGGTGTCACGACCCGAAAGTACGGAACATGACCGACACTTAAACTATGACGTCTCGAGGCGTATGTAATCTAAGTAAACCGAAAACCCAGAAATCCAAACCAAGAAAAGTAATAGAGTGCAGGAAAAACCAACTTAAAGCAAGTAGTTTCAATAGCATAAGCCGTATTGTGCGGTTTTTAAAAAACATCAAAGAAATTTACTGAAAATTTCGGCAGAGTCTCCTTTGTAAATACTGGCTCCCAAACGGGATACAACATGAATAGTATACGAAATCAAGAAAAAGGCATCCCCAAGCGGGAGCTAGCTCTTCGTCAATCGACGGTCACAACCACACAAGCAATATAATATACAACGCCAACGGCGAGGATCAAAACTCAAAAAGAAACTCAAAACCACCAGAAATCCACAGAAATATAACGCGCGACTCTAAGGTCGAAAGAATAACATCACTGGTCTCTATCTCAAAAATAAATACATGTTTGGTCGATGGAACTTCTAGATACAACAGAATAATGATATACAAGATATATAATGGGGGTACGATACAAGTAAACCCACCTACTAGCAAATCACCCGAAGGAAACTATGCCCGCAAAGCCGTAATGAAACCTGTACGGCAAACCTGCAAGAAACTGGGGCACAACGGGGGTGAGTTGCCAACTCGTGAATAGAAAAATATCTACGCACAGAAATCGCATAAATAACGCAACCTAGGTCAATGATCATAATATATCCTCAAATATATGAATAACACGTAGCCTATAACAAGGCTAGGGTAAATATCTAACCCGAGTGTAATCTCATGTGCCCGTGTCAGTGCCTCAAGTAGCAACATATCATATGAATGAGGTATGAAAGCATGAAAATAGAATACATGTAAATGAAGAACTGTTTTCATAATTTAGTGAGATTTCCTTTGTATTTTTAAAATGAGGTATCATAATGAAATCAGCATAAAACAGTGCCTAGCATCGGCACAAAACGTAATCCCAATATCTCGATATCTCTGTATCACAGTCTCTGTACCTCAATATCTCGAAATCTCAATGTCTCAATCACAATATCTAGGGCGCCGTCAGTCCAGACCGGCCCCTACCATCCATCTCAAGACCACGACGGTATCCTCCGGATATCCGACGCGTCGGGTAAAATCACCGGTAGATAGTGCTCCCCTGCCAGGCTCACATCGTCATCATCACGCGCGTCTTGCCCCGGGGTACCTTACCGGGTCCACCATATACCCGAAACGGTTCATCCGTCTCCTCGAATCGGATCTCGAAATCCATCAGCAAACTCATGGTGGACGACTCATACATCATGGGAAAAACCGCACTTTTTTTTTTAAAAGAGAGGGAAGAAGCTTATACAAGTTTTGCGATTTTCCCCCAAATCCAGAAAATCTGATAGAAATCCGAATCATCAAAAGCATGTAAAACCATGAATATCCATGAATACGGCATATAATGAATAACAGTATGCACGAAGTGACAAGTAACAACTACAATATTTAAACTAGCATATAATGCAAGCAACTAATTATCATGTCAAAACTACTAGTTAACAAGGTACATTAGGCGATAATATTTTCTAAAGTGTGCGTGACATGGCAATTACCGATGAAGATGTGTGTGAGCCGGCAAGCAAGTGTACGTGGTACATACGCATCATCGGTAATGGTGCTGGTGTCCTAACAGTATGATATCAACAATGCAATAAGAAATTATAATATAAGTATGCGATGCGGAGCGAACAGTAATAATGAGCGGGAGCTAAATACTAAACACAACGATAACTAATCTGCATTACCCTAATATAAATCCTACAAATGGTGCCTTTTGAAATAACACGAATCATGAGGTTTTGAAAATAGGGGCTACGGTGTTTTTATGAAAAGATACGTCATTTTGAAATATCCGTAGGATCCCTTGGGCTGTCTTTTAAAATATCCACGATTCGTTAGTTTTTGAAATAGGTAAGAATCGAATCTAATCTAACAACTAAACTAAACTAAAGGACAAAGTTAACAAGCTGGACCGCAGGTAAGGAACCCGCCTAACATCTGAGTCGATACATATACATACCTGTATATATATATTAGTCGGTGATCCCGCCTCAATAATATCATACCCGATACCATATCTATAACCAGACATCCCAAGTCAAGAGTGCGGATCAATCATCAAAATATATCTTGTACATAAATCCGTCGTACGGCATCCCCAAATCTGGGTACGGGTCAATATCATATTCCTCACACCATTCCTCTGGTATCCTCTTTATTCAAGATCATAGTCTAAGGTACTGACCTATGTCTAGTACAATACTAATATCCTCAATATACTCATGATCTGATTACAGATCGACAATCTCGTACAAACCGATACCGTCAGCACATAGCATCATCAAGGGTATACATCGCCCGATACGGCCTAATATCAATATCCTAGCATATCATGCCTCATATCACGATCACATGTCGACCATTTTATTTATAACACTATTCACCCGTATCGCCGCCCCAAGATCCGCTATAACACCAGGACATACCTCAAGTACGAATCCTGCCAAATCACCGATATCACAACCACAAAACAAATCTCATCGACTCAGCTCAATCCCAAGTATCATCCTCAAATCCGTATGTGAACACATAGTCCCATACCCATGTGAACACATAACTATAAAGAATCTCATGAGCACATATAAAAAGGAATGTATGCAAGTATGTATGTGTGTATGTGTAGTGCAACACTACCCTAGGGTTCGCAACACTAAAGTAATCCAACACACCAATATCCATCCTAACATCGTTATTAATCCCAAATAACATATACTAATTGTTGGTGTGTATACGCATCCGTATACACCACCACGGACTGCGGGGGTGCTATACACCATCCACCCGACTTCTCCCCGTAGATATAAATCTACTCACCTGGTCCTCGTTCGCCGGTGCCGACGTCGCCACGCGCTTGCTTGTCGTCTCGAAGTCCACATGGGGTACCTACATATCATAACGCACCATACCGCATTAAAATCCGACTCATGACCACAACGACGCACGAATCCCACATAGGTCAAAACCTATGGTTGCTTCACAAATCGACCCAAAAACCCTCGATGTCGGCGTACAAACGCCAAACCATCGAGAAAGCTCCCAACACACTCATTTGTATAATTAAAAGCACTAATTATAATATAAAATAGCTTAAAATTCACAAAAACCCCAATTTCACTTAAAAGGTCATTTTTCCGAAAATCTAGCAAGCACAAATCACCGTTTTTGTACAAAACTCGATGTATAGACGAATCTAGAGGCCACAATATCCACCAATTATCATAACCAAGTTATAGAAAGCATATCAATAATTTATTCTCATCAACTTGTATAAATTCCAAAATTCTAGTTTTGCAAAAATATCCAATTTAACACTTTTTAACGCAAAATTTCACAATTTAACAATTTAGCTTGGCTTTGCATATTTTAAATGGTTAAACCACTCATGGAAATCTTAATGATGTGCTAAAAAGCCTAACTAGATTTTAATCCCACATTTTAATAAAATTTCTAAAACCTAGTTAGCAAATTAGCATAATTATCACAATTTGGGCAAATTAAATATAACAATTTGCAAATTAGCTACAAGATTTGGTTTTGCATAACTTAAGATGCTAAAATACATCACACTACTATGAACAAATTATCACAACCATAACTTTAATTCAAACCCTTCTCTTGAATTTAAACTTGCAATTTAAAACCTAAATTAAACACCTAATTAAGTTGATTTAAAGTATTTAACATCAAATTAAGCACAAGGGTTAGAGTTATACCTTCACAAACCAAGAGATCAAATATGGAACTTTGACCTCCAAATTGAGATCTTTGCACCAAGATCCATGCTATAAGGGCTAAGGAAAAATGGGTAGGGAATGGATTTGGGATTTGTGAGGTTTTGTGTTGATTTGTGAGGCAATTTTGATGAGTTTTTTGAAGAGAAATGTGATGAGAAAAGAGGAGGGGCTGTTGTGTGCAGGAATTGGGAAGGTCGGCCACTAGTGGGTGATTGGAGAGAGAGTGGGGTGAGGAAAGTCTTGCCAAGTCAAAAAGGTCCAAAGTCAACACAACCCATACCTCTTTTCTTATACTTTTCTTTATGTTTTCTTTCCTTTTATCAAAAGAAATGGGGGAAAACTTTAGAGAGGGGCTGCTGAAAATGGGGAGGAAAATGGGTGTGTGTGAGTGTGGGTGTGTGTGTGGGGTGAGGGAAAATGATAAATGTTATACCCCAATATCTATTTACACTAATTTCACCGAAAAAAGCATTTTTCTTCGATATTTTCTAAACCGTTTTGGCAAACCATTTCATTTCAAAAACCACATGATAAAATTTTGTTTAATGTGTTATGATGCACAAAATTTGTTTCAACTCATTCCAATTTGTAATTTTTCCTAATTAAATGTATTAGTGACGGCTTAAAATAATATTAAAATAATATTTTTTTCCAGAAAATTTGAAATTTCACCAGTGGCTCAATAAACACCAAATACTAGCAATTACATAGCTAGAATATGTATATTTAATTTTATAATAAAGATATTTGTATTTTGACTTTTTACAGAAAACCCCCTTATTTTACCGATTTTCCGAAATTTCACCGAAACGATTTTCAAAACGTTACAATCTTCCCCCCTTAAAGAAATTCGGTCCCCGAATTTAAATTAAAACTCCCCCCCCCAAATAGTAAAAGATCTAAGCAAAACCATCAAGTCGTCGGGGCTCTGAAATCATAAATACATAAAATAATTCGTAGCGCAGCGCATGCGCATGAAAAATAAGCATATAACTCAAATCAAAACTCCATCCAGCATCCCGCAATCATTGGAGTCATGGTGAAGACACAATGTCCAAATCAAAAATGAAAATCAGTATGATATACATCATTAAAATATCTGGAAGCAATGCATGCCAAATCTTCTTCAAATCGTTGTGCGATGCTCGCAGCACTGCACAGTGGCGGACGTTTATTGAAAAAAAAATAACTACATATATATATATATATATATCCTTTGTTTAATATGCACGTCCCGCCGTTTTGGAAGCAATTTCAGAAGGGTTTCCTTTATAAAATGTTTCGTGTCATCTCAGACACGTAGGTAAATACTGAGACTATAGCTCGCTTTTTGGAAATCCCTTCGATAACTATCAATGCATGCAAAATATATTCAGGTACTGTCCTCTGACTAGTCCTGCTCAGTACGAGAACACATAGCGAATATCATAAAAACGTACTGCTCCATAAGAAATCAATCACGAATATATATGAATACTACGTGCGTCAGGTGCGCACGGAAATCAAAATCTATAAATGTGCCATACATGTACACAGAAACAACATCTAGGTACAACAGGTGTGCACACAACATCAGTGATAGGCAACGTGTGTGCCTGACAGCAAAATCAGGTGCATCTGACATGCACGAAAAATCCCGATTCAGTGCATCTGGTGTGCACCAAATCGCATCTCATAACAGGCGCCCAACATGCGCTAAAAATCCAAATCTGGTGCATTCATCATGCACAAAATCAACTCAACTGTATGAAACCCATAAAATCATAAACATGAGAAACCAAGGCACGAAAACGATGTCAAGTGCAACAACTGTGCAAAATCGTAAATACTCAGTAGGTGCAACCATGGTCCATGAAAACAAATATCATGAAACTCAATCATCAAAATCAATCATGCGAATAGATCGCCCAAAATACCCAAAATCAAGTATGGCGGAATAGTCCCGCTCAAGCATATACTCAAGAATCTCTGGCCAACTGTCGTGGTCACTCATAGCATGTCTCGTCGACGATCCTGAACTCTGGCCTGCCGGTGTGCATAACATGACCACTCCTGGGTCCTAGTCTTCTCGTAATTCATTCCAGAAAGGTCCTATCGAGATCTCTCCCAAATCTCGTCTCTGCCGAACTGTCCGGAAGTCATCGTCCCTTACTAGATCTATTCTCGTTCCTGAACGGCTGCATACTCATCGCGACTCCTTCTGGAAGGTATATCCAAGTACAATGCCTCGGCATGCGTACCGCATCTTTGATGTCGGCTGAGTGGAACGTCGTCTTATCAAGATCTCGTACGAACCTCTTACTCTACTTTTCTCTAATATCGACTGCTCCGGACTCGTCTCGTCGTGGCTTCATGGACTGAGCTCCAACGGCTATCCTCGTATCTGGAGTCTCCCAAGAAATGCATCTCACCACCTAGCATCCGAATTAAGTCGAGCCATCCGATCAAGTCGTCAAAACCTCATAATCCCCCAAGAGCTCAACCTCTCGGGCACGGTTTAATAGTATCGAGTACATACCACAGTATCGGTGGTCCAGCCGTAGAAGGGCAAACCCAAGACTCACTAATGGCGCCGTAGAACTGCCGCAAACCCGAAGGTTCAAAAGCTTTCACACGGTCATTAAGTCGAGTTAGGGTTTCATTCTTCTAGAGGGACCATAGAATTGCCTGCATGTCTTTCCGACTACTTTAAACTTGGAATAATAGGTTTCTGACATTCGATCGTCTCTGTCGACTCCCAACGTCTCCGCGTGAAGTCGTCTCTAGCTGGAATCAATCTATCTGATGACCTCACATCGGGGTAGGCGAACGATCCACATGTCCTAGTCATTCATCCTCGATGACTAGCGACCTTCTATCATCTCTTAGTACAACTCGTTCTGCACTAACTCCAGCATCTGGGGTAATATCTCATCGTTCGCAGCAATAGCTGGCTCGCTCGTCTGCATGCTGAACAGTGCCTCAACCATCATGAATAAGCAATACACCAACGGTCATCAAAATCTGGTTGGCCTCTATCATTGGCTCGATCCTCTGGTACTGATCGGCACGTCCGAGAAATCTCGTACAGCGATCCATCCAAACGCTCGTGGCGTGAAAACACAATAAAAAGACACATCTCTGCAATCGTGTGTCGCTGGAATTACGCCCTGGTCTGTCCTCATTCGTAACGAGCTCGTGCTGACCGCAACTCTAGCCGTAGCTCTCCCTGCCCGTAATCGTGGCAGCAAAACCATAACTGGTACCGATGAGGCTAGATCAGGAATGAATATAATACTGAACAAAGAAATGTACATCCTAAGGCTTCTTAAGTGGAGTGGCGTATCGTAAATATGCCGCAGAACATACCAACGGTACGTCACTCTACTTTAGTCACCTATTCCATCAACCAAGGGTCATCCTACGCTCCGAAGGTAAAACCTAACGCTCTGATACCAACTTTGTCACGAGCCGAAAGTACGGAACTTGACCGGCACTTAAACTACGAACGTCTCGAGGCGTACGTAATCTAAGTAAACTGAAAACCCAGAAATCCAAACCAAGAAAAGTAGTAGAGTGCAGGAAAAACCAACTTAAAGCAAGTAGTTTCAATAGCATAAGCCGTATTATGCGCTTTTTAAAAAACATCGAAAAAATTTACTGAAAATTTCGGCAGAGTCTCCTTTGTAAATACTGGCTCCCAAACGGGATACAACATGAATAGTATACGAAATCAAGAAAAAGGCATCCCCAAGCGGGAGCTAGCTCTTCGTCAATCGACGGTCACAACCACACAAGCAATATAATATACAACGCCAACGGCGAGGATCAAAACTCAAAAGGAAACTCAAAACCACCAGAAATCCACAGAAATATAACGCGCGACTCTAAGGTCGAAAGAATAACATCACTGGTCTCTATCTCAAAAATAAATACATGTTTGGTTGATGGAACTTCTAGATACAACAGAATAATGATATACAAGATATATAATGGGGGTACGATACAAGTAAACCCACCTACTAGCAAATCACCCGAAGGAAACTATGCCCGCAAAGCCGTAATGAAACCTGTACGGCAAACCTGCAAGAAACTGGGGCACAACGGGGGTGAGTTGCCAACTCGTGAATAGAAAAATATCTACGCACAGAAATCGCATAAATAACGCAACCTAGGTCAATGATCATAATATATCCTCAAATATATGAATAACACGTAGCCTATAACAAGGCTAGGGTAAATATCTAACCCGAGTGTAATCTCATGTGCCCGTGTCAGTGCCTCAAGTAGCAACATATCATATGAATGAGGTATGAATGCATGAAAATAGAATACATGTAAATGAAGAACTGTTTTCATAATTTAGTGAGATTTCCTTTGTATTTTTAAAATGAGGTATCATAATGAAATCAGCATAAAACAGTGCCTAGCATCGGCACAAAACGTAATCCCAATATCTCGATATCTCTGTATCACAGTCTCTGTACCTCAATATCTCGAAATCTCAATGTCTCAATCACAATATCTAGGGCGCCGTCAGTCCAGATCGGCCCCTACCATCCATCTCAAGACCACGACGGTATTCTCCGGATATCCGACGCGTCGGGTAAAATCACCGGTAGATAGTGCTCCCCTGCCAGGCTCATATCGTCATCATCACGCGCCTCTTACCCCGGGGTACCTTACCGGGTCCACCATGTACCCGAAACGGTTCATCCGTCTCCTCGAATCGGGTCTCGAAATCCATCAGCAAACTCATGGTGGACGACTCATACATCATGGGAAAAACCGCACTTTTTTTTAAAAGAGAGGGAAGAAGCTTATACTAGTTTTGCGGTTTTCCCCCAAATCCAGAAAATCTCATAGAAATCCGAATCATCAAAAGCATGTAAAACCATGAATATAAGCATGAGCATCCATGAATACGGCATATAATGAATAACAGTATGCACGAAGTGACAAGTGACAACTACAATATTTAAACTAGCATATAATGCAAGCAACTAATCATCATGTCAAAACTACTAGTTAACAAGCTACATTAGGCGATAATATTTTCTAAGGTGTGCGTGACATGGCAATTACCGATGAAGATGTGTGTGAGCCGGCAAGCAAGTGTACGTGGTACATACGCATCATCGGTAATGGTGCTGGTGTCCTAAAAGTATGATATCAACAATGCAATAAGAAATTATAATATAAGTATGCGATGCGGAGCGAACAGTAATAATGAGCGGGAGCTAAATACTAAACACAACGATAACTAATCTGCATTACCCTAATATAAATCCTACAAATGGTGCCTTTTGAAATAACACGAATCATGGGGTTTTGAAAATAGGGGCTACGGTGTTTTTATGAAAAGATACGTCATTTTGAAATATCCGTAGGATCCCTTGGGCTGTCTTTTAAAATACCCACGATTCGTTAGTTTTTGAAATAGGTAAGAATCGAATCTAATCTAACAACTAAACTAAACTAAAGGACAAAGTTAACAAGCTGGACCGCAGGTAAGGAACCCGCCTAATATCTGAGTCGATACATATACATACCTGTATATATATATTAGTCGGTGATCCCGCCTCAATAATATCATACCCGATACCATATCTATAACCAGACATCCCAAGTCAACAG
This sequence comes from Agapanthus africanus, assembly GCA_030015575.1. Lineage (NCBI taxonomy): Eukaryota > Viridiplantae > Streptophyta > Magnoliopsida > Asparagales > Amaryllidaceae > Agapanthus > Agapanthus africanus. The sequence continues at coordinate 818,101,906 of CM057338.1, read as the reverse complement.
TGCGGATCAATCATCAAAATATAGCTTGTACATAAATCCGTCGTACGGCATCCCCAAATCTGGGTACGGGTCAATATCATATTCCTCACACCATTCCTCTGGTATCCTCTTTATTCAAGATCATATTCTAGGGTACTGACCTATGTCTAGTACAATACTAATATCCTCAATATACTCATGATCTGATTACAGATCGACAATCTCGTACAAACCGATACCGTCAGCACATAGCATCATCAAGGGTATACATCGCCCGATACGGCCTAATATCAATATCCTAGCATATCATGCCTCATATCACGATCACATGTCGACCATTTTATTTATAACACTATTCACCCGTATCGCCGCCCCAAGATCCGCTATAACACCAGGACGTACCTCAAGTACGAATCCTGCCAAATCACCGATATCACAACCACAAAACAAATCTCATCGACTCAGCTCAATCCCAAGTATCATCCTCAAATCCGTATGTGAACACATAGTCCCATACCCATGTGAACACATAACTATAAAGAATCTCATGAGCACATATAAAAAGGAATGTATGCAAGTATGTATGTGTGTATGTGTAGTGCAACACTACCCTAGGGTTCGCAACACTAAAGTAATCCAACACACCAATATCCATCCTAACATCGTTATTAATCCCAAATAACATATACTAATTGTTGGTGTGTATACGCATCCGTATACACCACCACAGACTGCGGGGGTGCTATACGCCATCCACCCGACTTCTCCCCGTAGATATAAATCTACTCACCTGGTCCTCGTTCGCCGGTGCCGACGTCGCCACGCGCTTGCTTGTCGTCTCGAAGTCCACATGGGGTACCTACATATCATAATGCACCATACCGCATTAAAATCCGACTCATGACCACAACGACGCACGAATCCCACATAGGTCAAAACCTATGGTTGCTTCACAAATCGACCCAAAACCCCTCGATGTCGGCGTACAAACGCCAAACCTTCGAGAAAGCTCCCAACACACTCATTTGTACAATTAAAAGCACTAATTATAATATAAAATAGCTTAAAATTCACAAAAACCCCAATTTCACTTAAAAGGTCATTTTTCCGAAAATCTAGCAAGCACAAATCACCGTTTTTGTACAAAACTCGATGTATAGACGAATCTAGAGGCCACAATATCCACCAATTATCATAACCAAGTTATAGAAACCATATCAATAATTTATTCTCATCAACTTGTATAAATTCCAAAATTCTAGTTTTGCAAAAATATCCAATTTAACACTTTTTAACGCAAAATTTCACAATTTAACAATTTAGCTTGGCTTTGCATATTTTAAATGGTTAAACCACTCATGGAAACCTTAATGATGTGCTAAAAAGCCTAACTAGATTTTAATACCACATTTTAATAAAATTTCTAAAACCTAGTTAGCAAATTAGCATAATTATCACAATTTGGGCAAATTAAATATAACAATATGCAAATTAGCTACAAGATTTGGTTTTGCATAACTTAAGATGCTAAAATACATCACACTACTATGAACAAATTATCACAACCATAACTTTAATTCAAACCCTTCTCTTGAATTTAAACTTGCAATTTAAAACCTAAATTAAACACCTAATTAAGTTGATTTAAAGTATTTAACATCAAATTAAGCACAAGGGTTAGAGTTATACCTTCACAAACCATGAGATCAAATATGGAACTTTGACCTCCAAATTGAGATCTTTGCACCAAGATCCATGCTATAAGGGCTAAGGAAAAATGGATAGGGAATGGATTTGGGATTTGTGAGGTTTTGTGTTGATTTGTGAGGCAATTTTGATGAGTTTTTTGAAGAGAAATGTGATGAGAAAAGAGGAGGGGCTGTTGTGTGCAGGAATTGGGAAGGTCGGCCACTAGTGGGTGATTGGAGAGAGAGTGGGGTGAGGAAAGTCTTGCCAAGTCAAAAAGGTCCAAAGTCAACACAACCCATACCTCTTTTCTTATACTTTTCTTTATGTTTTCTTTCCTTTTATCAAATGAAATGGGGGAAAACTTTGGAGAGGGGCTGCTGAAAATGGGGAGGAAAATGGGTGTGTGTGAGTGTGGGTGTGTGTGTGGGGTGAGGGAAAATGATAAATGTTATACCCCAATATCTATTTACACTAATTTCACCGAAAAAAGCATTTTTCTTCGATATTTTCTAAACCGTTTTGGCAAACCATTTCATTTCAAAAACCACATGATAAAATTTTGTTTAATGTGTTATGATGCACAAAATTTGTTTCAACTCATTCCAATTTGTAATTTTTCCTAATTAAATGTATTAGTGACGGCTTAAAATAATATTAAAATAATATTTTTTTCCAGAAAATTTGAAATTTCACCAGTGGCTCAATAAACACCAAATACTAGCAATTAAATAGCTAGAATATGTATATTTAATTTTATAATAAAGATATTTGTATTTTGACTTTTTACAGAAAACCCCCTTATTTTACCGATTTTCCGAAATTTCACCGAAACGATTTTCAAAACGTTACAATCTTCCCCCCTTAAAGAAATTCGGTCCCCGAATTTAAATTAAAACTCCCCCCCCCCAAATACTAAAACATCTAAGCAAAACCATCAAGTCGTCGGGGCTCTGAAATCATAAATACATAAAATAATTCGTAGCGCAGCGCATGCGCATGAAAAATAAGCATATAACTCAAATCAAAACTCCATCCAGCATCCCGCAATCATTGGAGTCATGGTGAAGACACAATGTCCAAATCAAAAATGAAAATCAGTATGATATACATCATTAAAATATCTGGAAGCAATGCATGCCAAATCTTCTTCAAATCGTTGTGCGATGCTCGCAGCACTGCACAGTGGCGGACGTTTATTGAAAAAAAAAAACTACATATATATATATATATATATATATATATATATATATATATATATATATATCCTTTGTTTAATATGCACGTCCCGCCGTTTTGGAAGCAATTTCAGAAGGGTTTCCTTTATAAAATGTTTCGTGTCATCTCAGACACGTAGGTAAATACTGAGACTATAGCTCGCTTTTTGGAAATCCTTTCGATAACTATCAATGCATGCAAAATATATTCAGGTATTGTCCTCTGACTAGTCCTGCTCAGTACGAGAACACATAGCGAATATCATAAAAACGTACTGCTCCATAAGAAATCAATCACGAATATATATGAATACTACGTGCGTCAGGTGCGCACGGAAATCAAAATCTATAAATGTGCCATACATGTGCACAGAAACAACATCTAGGTACAACAGGTGTGCACACAACATCAGTGATAGGCAACGTGTGTGCCTGACAGCAAAATCAGGTGCATCTGACATGCACGAAAAATCCCGATTCAGTGCATCTGGTGTGCACCAAATCGCATCTCATAACAGGCGCCCAACATGTGCTAAAAATCCAAATCTGGTGCATTCATCATGCACAAAATCAACTCAACTGTATGAAACCCATAAAATCATAAACATGAGAAACCAAGGCACGAAAACGATGTCAAGTGCAACAACTGTGCAAAATCGTAAATACTCAGTAGGTGCAACCATGGTCCATGAAAACAAATATCATGAAACTCAATCATCAAAATCAATCATGCGAATAGATCGCCCAAAATACCCAAAATCAAGTATGGCGGAATAGTCCCGCTCAAGCACATACTCAAGAATCTCTGGCCAACTGTCGTGGTCACTCATAGCATGTATCGTCGACGATCCTGAACTCTGGCCTGCCGGTGTGCATAACATGACCACTCCTGGGTCCTAGTCTTCTCGTAATTCATTCCAGAACGGTCCTATCGAGATCTCTCCCAAATCTCGTCTCTGCCGAACTGTCCGGAAGTCATCGTCCCTTACTAGATCTATTCTCGTTCCTGAACGGCTGCATACTCATCGCGACTCCTTCTGGAAGGTATATCCAAGTACAATGCCTCGGCATGCGTACCGCATCTTTGATGTCGGCTGAGTGGAACGTCGTCTTATCAAGATCTCGTACGAACCTCTTACTCTACTTTTCTCTAATGTCGACTGCTCCGGACTCGTCTCGTCGTGGCTGCATGGACTGAGCTCCAACGGCTATCCTCGTATCTGGAGTCTCCCAAGAAATGCATCTCACCACCTAGCATCCGAATTAAGTCGAGCCATCCGATCAAGTCGTCAAAACCTCATAATCCCCCAAGAGCTCAACCTCTCGGGCACGGTTTAATAGTATCGAGTACATACCACAGTATCGGTGGTCCAGCCGTAGAAGGGCAACCCAAGCCTCACTAATGGCACCGTAGAACTGCCGCAAACCCGAAGGTTCAAAGGCTTTCACACGGTCATTAAGTCGAGTTAGGGTTTCATTCTTCTAGAGGGACCATAGAATTGCCTGCATGTCTTTCCGACTACTTTAAACTTGGAATAATAGGTTTCTGACATTCGATCGTCTCTTTCGACTCCCAACGTCTCCGCGTGAAGTCGTCTCTAGCTGGAATCAATCTATCTGATGACCTCGCATCGGGGTAGGCGAACGATCCACATGTCCTAGTCATTCATCCTCGATGACTAGCGACCTTCTATCATCTCTTAGTACAACTCGTTCTGCACTAACTCCAGCATCTGGGGTAATATCTCGTCGTTCGCAGCAATAGCTGGCTCGCTCGTCTGCACGCTGAACAGTGCCTCAACCATCATGAATAAGCAATACACCAACGGTCATCAAAATCTGGTTGGCCTCTATCATTGGCTCGATCCTCTGGTACTGATCGGCACGTCCGAGAAATCTCGTACAGCGATCCATCCAAACGCTCGTGGCGTGAAAACACAATAAAAAGACACATCTCTGCAATCGTGTGTCGCCGGAATTACGCCCTGGTCTGTCCTCGTTCGTAACGAGCTCGTGCTGACCGCAACTCTAGCCGTAGCTCTCCTTGCCCGTAATCGTGGCAGCAAAACCATAACTGGTACCGATAAGGCTAGATCAGGAATGAATATAATACTGAACAAAGAAATGTACATCCTAAGGCTTCTTAAGTGGAGTGGCGTGTCGTAAATATGCCGCGGAACATACCAACAGTACGTCACTCTACTTTAGTCACCTATTCCATCAACCAAGGGTCATCCTACGCTCCGAAGGTAAAACCTAACGCTCTGATACCAACTTTGTCACGAGCCGAAAGTACGGAACATGACCGGCACTTAAACTACGAACGTCTCGAGGCGTACGTAATCTAAGTAAACCGAAAACCCAGAAATCCAAACCAAGAAAAGTAGTAGAGTGCAGGAAAAACCAACTTAAAGCAAGTAGTTTCAATAGCATAAGCCGTATTATGCGCTTTTTAAAAAACATCGAAAAAATTTACTGAAAATTTCGGCAGAGTCTCCTTTGTAAATACTGGCTCCCAAACGGGATACAACATGAATAGTATACGAAATCAAGAAAAAAGCATCCCCAAGCGGGAGCTAGCTCTTCGTCAATCGACGGTCACAACCACACAAGCAATATAATATACAACGCCAACGGCGAGGATCAAAACTCAAAAGGAAACTCAAAACCACCAGAAATCCACAGAAATATAACACGCGACTCTAAGGTCGAAAGAATAACATCACTGGTCTCTATCTCAAAAATAAATACATGTTTGGTTGATGGAACTTCTAGATACAACAGAATAATGATATACAAGATATATAATGGGGGTACGATACAAGTAAACCCACCTACTAGCAAATCACCCGAAGGAAACTATGCCCGCAAAGCCGTAATGAAACCTGTACGGCAAACCTACAAGAAACTGGGGCACAACGGGGGTGAGTTGCCAACTCGTGAATAGAAAAATATCTACGCACAGAAATCGCATAAATAACGCAACCTAGGTCAATGATCATAATATATCCTCAAATATATGAATAACACGTAGCCTATAACAAGGCTAGGGTAAATATCTAACCCGAGTGTAATCTCATGTGCCCGTGTCAGTGCCTCAAGTAGCAACATATCATATGAATGAGGTATGAATGCATGAAAATAGAATACATGTAAATGAAGAACTGTTTTCATAATTTAGTGAGATTTCCTTTGTATTTTTAAAATGAGGTATCATAATGAAATCAGCATAAAACAGTGCCTAGCATCGGCACAAAACGTAATCCCAATATCTCGATATCTCTGTATCACAGTCTCTGTACCTCAATATCTCGAAATCTCAATGTCTCAATCACAATATCTAGGGCGCCGTCAGTCCAGATCGGCCCCTACCATCCATCTCAAGACCACGACGGTATCCTCCGGATATCCGACGCGTCGGGTAAAATCACCGGTAGATAGTGCTCCCCTGCCAGGCTCACATCGTCATCATCACGCGCCTCTTACCCCGGGGTACCTTACCGGGTCCACCATGTACCCGAAACGGTTCATCCGTCTCCTCGAATCGGGTCTCGAAATCCATCAGCAAACTCATGGTGGACGACTCATACATCATGGGAAAAACCGCACTTTTTTTTTAAAAGAGAGGGAAGAAGCTTATACAAGTTTTGCGGTTTTCCCCCAAATCCAGAAAATCTCATAGAAATCCGAATCATCAAAAGCATGTAAAACCATGAATATAAGCATGAGCATCCATGAATACGGCATATAATGAATAACAGTATGCACGAAGTGACAAGTAACAACTACAATATTTAAACTAGCATATAATGCAAGCAACTAATCATCATGTCAAAACTACTAGTTAACAAGCTACATTAGGCGATAATATTTTCTAAGGTGTGCGTGACATGGCAATTACCGATGAAGATGTGTGTGAGCCGGCAAGCAAGTGTATGTGGTACATACGCATCATCGGTAATGGTGCTGGTGTCCTAACAGTATGATATCAACAATGCAATAAGAAATTATAATATAAGTATGCGATGCGGAGCGAACAGTAATAATGAGCGGGAGCTAAATACTAAACACAACGATAACTAATCTGCATTACCCTAATATAAATCCTACAAATGGTGCCTTTTGAAATAACACGAATCATGGGGTTTTGAAAATAGGGGCTACGGTGTTTTTATGAAAAGATACGTCATTTTGAAATATCCGTAGGATCCCTTGGGCTGTCTTTTAAAATACCCACGATTCGTTAGTTTTTGAAATAGGTAAGAATCGAATCTAATCTAACAACTAAACTAAACTAAAGGACAAAGTTAACAAGCTGGACCGCAGGTAAGGAACCCGCCTAACATCTGAGTCGATACATATACATACCTGTATATATATATTAGTCGGTGATCCCGCCTCAATAATATCATACCCGATACCATATCTATAACCAGACATCCCAAGTCAACAGTGCGGATCAATCATCAAAATATAGCTTGTACATAAATCCGTCGTACGGCATCCCCAAATCTGGGTACGGGTCAATATCATATTCCTCACACCATTCCTCTGGTATCCTCTTTATTCAAGATCATAGTCTAGGGTACTGACCTATGTCTAGTACAATACTAATATCCTCAATATACTCATGATCTGATTACAGATCGACAATCTCGTACAAACCGATACCGTCAGCACATAGCATCATCAAGGGTATACATCGCCCGATACGGCCTAATATCAATATCCTAGCATATCATGCCTCATATCACGATCACATGTCGACCATTATATTTATAACACTATTCACCCGTATCGCCGCCCCAAGATCCGCTATAACACCAGGACGTACCTCAAGTACGAATCCTGCCAAATCACCGATATCACAACCACAAAACAAATCTCATCGACTCAGCTCAATCCCAAGTATCATCCTCAAATCCGTATGTGAACACATAGTCCCATACCCATGTGAACACATAACTATAAAGAATCTCATGAGCACATATAAAAAGGAATGTATGCAAGTATGTATGTGTGTATGTGTAGTGCAACACTACCCTAGGGTTCGCAACACTAAAGTAATCCAACACACCAATATCCATCCTAACATCGTTATTAATCCCAAATAACATATACTAATTGTTGGTGTGTATACGCATCCGTATACACCACCACGGACTGCGGGGGTGCTATACGCCATCCACCCGACTTCTCCCCGTAGATATAAATCTACTCACCTGGTCCTCGTTCGCCGGTGCCGACGTCGCCACGCGCTTGCTTATCGTCTCGAAGTCCACATGGGGTACCTACATATCATAACGCACCATACCGCATTAAAATCCGACTCATGATCACAACGACGCACGAATCCCACATAGGTCAAAACCTATGGTTGCTTCACAAATCGACCCAAAAACCCTCGATGTCGGCGTACAAACACCAAACCATCGAGAAAGCTCCCAACACACTCATTTGTACAATTAAAAGCACTAATTATGATATAAAATAGCTTAAAATTCACAAAAACCCCAATTTCACTTAAAGGTCATTTTTCCGAAAATCTAGCGAGCACAAATCACCGTTTTTGTACAAAACTCGATGTATAGACGAATCTAGAGGCCACAATATCCACCAATTATCATAACCAAGTTATAGAAACCATATCAATAATTTATTCTCATCAACTTGTATAAATTCCAAAATTCTAGTTTTGCAAAAATATCCAATTTAACACTTTTTAACGCAAAATTTCACAATTTAACAATTTAGCTTGGCTTTGCATATTTTAAATGGTTAAACCACTCATGGAAACCTTAATGATGTGCTAGAAACCCTAACTAGATTTTAATCCTACATTTTAATAAAATTTCTAAAACCTAGTTAGCAAATTAGCATAATTATCACAATTTGGGCAAATTAAATATAACAATATGCAAATTAGCTACAAGATTTGGTTTTGCATAACTTAAGATGCTAAAATACATCACACTACCATGAACAAATTATCACAACCATAACTTTAATTCAAACCCTTCTCTTGAATTTAAACTTGCAATTTAAAACCTAAATTAAACACCTAATTAAGTTGATTTAAAGTATTTAACATCAAATTAAGCACAAGGGTTAGAGTTATACCTTCACAAACCATGAGATCAAATATGGAACTTGACCTCCAAATTGAGATCTTTGCACCAAGATCCATGCTATAAGGGCTAAGGAAAAATGGGTAGGGAATGGATTTGGGATTTGTGAGGTTTTGTGTTGATTTGTGAGGCAATTTTGATGAGTTTTTTGAAGAGAAATGTGATGAGAAAAGAGGAGGGGCTGTTGTGTGCAGGAATTGGGAGGGTCGGCCACTAGTGGGTGATTGGAGAGAGAGTGAGGTGAGGAAAGTCTTGCCAAGTCAAAAAGGTCCAAAGTCAACACAACCCATACCTCTTTTCTTATACTTTTCTTTATGTTTTCTTTCCTTTTATCAAAAGAAATGGGGGAAAACTTTGGAGAGGGGCTGCTGAAAATGGGGAGGAAAATGGGTGTGTGTGAGTGTGGGTGTGTGTGTGGGGTGAGGGAAAATGATAAATGTTATACCCCAATATCTATTTACACTAATTTCACCGAAAAAAGCATTTTTCTTCGATATTTTCTAAACCGTTTTGGCAAACCATTTCATTTCAAAAATCACATGATAAAATTTTGTTTAATGTGTTATGATGCACAAAATTTGTTTCAACTCATTCCAATTTGTAATTTTTCCTAATTAAATGTATTAGTGACGGCTTAAAATAATATTAAAATAATATTTTTTTTCCAGAAAATTTGAAATTTCACCAGTGGCTCAATAAACACCAAATACTAGCAATTACATAGCTAGAATATGTATATTTAATTTTATAATAAAGATATTTGTATTTTGACTTTTTACAGAAAACCCCCTTATTTTACCGATTTTCCGAAATTTCACCGAAACGATTTTCAAAACGTTACAGTGGGTGTTTTAAAAAGGGAATATGGAATTGTTTTAAAACCCGGTTACCCTTGATATGATATTTCAGTGCGTCCACCATGTGTTTTCTCGGTGCTGAGAGCGACATGTGAAACCCGATTCGTGGAGGCGGATGAGGCCGATTGCGGGTACATGGTGGACCCGGTATGGTTCCCCGGGGCAAGAAATGTTTTTCGTGGAGTAGACGATGAGCCTGGCAGGGTGGCGAGTACCTACCGGTGATTGGTTGGACCTGGCAGTTATCCGGAGGATACTGACCAGTGTCGATAGATGGATATGGGCGTACTGCCGGGGCCGAGGGCCGATACCGCAGACAGAGCCTGTGGGCCGATCCGGACTGACGGAGCCCGATATATGAGGATTTACGTGCCGATGCTGGGCACAGTTTTTATGATGTTTTCGAGTGCCGATGCTGGGCACTCCGGTTCCATGATTTTGACGTGTCGCGAGGGACACGGGTGGTTTATATCCTCATATTTCCATGCATATGCTGATGATATTTACATGCATGATGGTTATTGTCATTGGGTTATGAGTGGACGGGATCCACGTACATGCAGATTTGATTACATTGATCATACCTCACATTCATGATATGCTATTACCTGAGGCACTAGCACGAGCACTTGGCACTACACTCATGTATAGAGATTACATTGCCAGTTTAGCATGCTTCAGCTTTATTCATGTTGAGGTTTATTTATATCTGATCGTATTGACCTAGGTTGGGTCATGCATTCGATCTCTGCTTGTAGATTTTTTTTATTCACGAGTTGGCAACTCACCCCCGTTGTGCCACAGTCCTTGCAGGTTTTTGCCGTACAGATTCCATAGCGGCATTTCTGGCACACTGCTTCCATATGGGTGACTTGCGTTGGTAGGTGGGTTCTTTTGTATCAGAACCGCCATTGTTCCTGTATTGTTTATTGTATCTAGAATTCCATCAACCAAAACTTGTTTATTGCTTCAGACTTAGAAAACAGTGTTGTATTATTTCGACCTTAGAGTCGCGTTTGTAGTATTACGGTTTTCTGGCTGTTTTGAGTTTCTTTTTGGGTTTTGATCCTCGCCCTTTGGCGTTGTATATTATTATTGCTTGCGTGGTTGTGACCGTCGTTTGATGAAGAGCTAGCTCCCGCTTGGGGATGCCTTTTATCATTTCATATATATTATTCTTGTTGTACCCCGTTCGGGGCCAGTTTTTACAAAGGAAACTCTGCCGAAATTTTCAGGAAAGGTTACACATTTTAAAAATACATATTCGGCTTAGTTATTTAAAAACTTGGATTTTTGAAACACGATTTCTTTACTTCTTAAAAACCAGTTTTCCTTATTTACTCTTTAAATGGTTTTAGATTTCTGGGCTTTTGGCTTACTTGGATCAGATGGGGTCCTATAGACTTCATATGGTTCAAGGGCCAGTCACGTGCTCTTTCGGGTCGTGACATCGAGTATCATCAATGAAATCAAAGAGAAATCAGTGTCAAGTATCGACACAAGACATCAATATCTCAGGCTCCGGCTATCCGGACTGGCCTATATCATCAAATCTCAATATCTCAGGCTTCGGCTATCCGGACTGGCCTGTATCATCAAATCTCAATATCTCAGTGTCTCAAATCTCAATATCTTAATATCTCAATACCTCGGGCTCCGTCAGTCTGGATCGGCCCACATCATCAATCACACAACCATGAACGGTATCCTTCGGATATCCGTCGCGCCAAACAATCACCGGTAGGCAGTCTGCCCCTGCCGGGCTCATCGTCTACAACTCGAGCTTCTTGCCCCGGGTTATCGTACCGGGTCCACCATGTACCCGAGACGGTTCATCCGGCTCCTCGAATCGGGTCTCGAAATCCAATAGCAATCATGAAAACTCATGGTGGACGACTCATACATCACGAGAAAACCACAACTTGCATTTTTAAAAAGAGGAGAGAGAGAGAAGTTTATATATATATATATATATATATATATATTCTTGCAGTTTCCCCCAAATCCAGAAATCTCATGGAAGTCCGAAATCCAAGAATCAAGAGTAAGTAAACAGTGAATATCGGCATAAATCTCCATAATACTGCATGACCAATGAATATATGAATGCCTCCGATATCATGCAATGAGTGCAATAGTAAAACTGGCATATGAAAGTGATAACATATTGCAACTATCAGCTAGCAAGCTATGTCAATGAGATAATCTTCTCTAAAGTGTACGTGACATGGCAATTACCGATGATGATGTGTGTGAGCCGGCAAGCAGGTGTACGTGGAACATACGCATCATCGGTAATGGTGCCGGTGTCCTGACAGCAGGGTTTCATAATAATTACAGATAACATATATATAAGCATGCAATGCGATGAAACATCATGAATATACAGAAAGTGATATAGTAACAGCAACACTGAAAAAGTAAACCTACCCAATATACGAGTCATACAGTTTGGTATTTTAAAGTGATCATGATTCACTGCATTTGAAAACAAGGATGACTCGAGCCCATTCAAAAGGGTAAGGAAATCAACCTAGGTCTGAGTCGACCTATATATATCTAGTAGTGGGTGATCTCGCCTCAATAGTATCACGTACGATACAATATATATATGACATCCTCGAGTCAAGAGTGCAGATCTAACATCATAATTATATCTCGTACGATAAATCTATCGTACGGCATCCCAAATCTGGGTACGGGTCAAATACATATTTATCTCATTACTCATCTGATATCCTTATCATCGCATATCGTGAATAGGTGGGTACTGATCTAAATCTAGTACAATACTAATATCATCAATATATATGTACGCGTGTGTGTGAATACACATCGCCCATCAATCCGCTAGTATCCTGTCGTATCTCATAATACGAACCAATCACATCACCGATCTCATGGCACCATGCCTAAACTCATCGACTCATCTCTAAATAACATGTACTATCCTCAACATCCGTGTATACATGTATGTATATATACATATATATATATATATATATATAAGCACCAACACATCCACATATACATATATATATATATACATATGGCGTATACACCCAAAACCATATCCCGTGTGTGTATATGTAAGTGTACAACCTTACTTTAGGGTTCACGACTATGAAACCAACTACATCTTTTCTTTAATTCTCGCTAACACTAACCCATGATCTCCTAAAGATTTTCTTTCTAAGTGTTTATATCCCTCAATAACACATCTAACTATATCTATATCACATCATATCATTTCTTACGACATTGCGGGGGTGCTATACGCCATCCACCCGACTTCCCCCGTAAATATATATCTACTCACCTTGATCTTCGCTTGCCGATGCCGATGTCGCCACGCGCTTGCTTGTTGTCTTGAAGTCCTCATGAGGTACCTACATACCATATATAGCATCGTAAACGAAATCACGCACGAAAACCAAAATGTCGCACGAAACACCGATAGGTTAAAACCTATAGTCTCGCATGCAAACATAACCAATAACCCTAGTCGTTGGCGTTCAAATGCCACACGACGGAATACAATATCAAAAACCACAACCAAATTCATCAAAAGCCGCAAAACGAATTCAAAAACTTAGAAAACATTCTCCAGATTTTAGGATAAGTGAAATTAGCCAATTTTGCATATGTACAGGGTCTAGTTTACTGGAGATGGAGTTACAGACGAAACACGAAGCAAAATGAACCAGGTATGGCCACAAATTGTGGCCAGAAGGGATATTTCTGCTTCCATGGTGAGGGCATAGGGGCTAGGGTTTCAGTGGTGGGTCCTAGGTTACCTGCTTGTGTCTCTGTGTTTGCTAAAATATTTTTAGTGTCCCCGGGTGTTGGCAGATATACAAAAACCATCACAAATTCCACAATTTCAATATCGGCAGAATTTCTATGTTTGCTAATTGGGGTTTAAGTCTCTATTTTAGTTCAAAATGTTATCACTAAGAGGGGTTTTAAGGTCACTACTACACTCAATTGCACTTCACAACTCAAGGATTCCTCAAACCCTAACTTGGAATTTCCAAACCTCACCAAACATCACTATATCGGTTTTAAGTTAACATGGATGCAAAAGCAATGGAAATTCTACACTAATAATGGAATAATTATCTCATTTGGCACTCATGAATTCCCTAGAACACTAAAATCAAAATTTTCTTTGTCCAAAGTGTAGCTTGTGAGCTTGTGCAAGTTTTTTATGAAATGGGGATGCACTTTTGATGTTGTTTTGGGGGTGTTTTGAGGGTTGAAGAGATGGGGGGAGGAAGAGGGCAGCCATGGGAGTTGAGGGGAGAGAGAATGAAGAAGAGAAAATGAGAGAGGAATGAGACCTAGACCAAGGTTGACCCCCTCACCCCTCTCTCTTTCATGCCCATACCTCTTACTATATTCATTTATTTTATTTTATTTTATTTTATTTTCTTCTCTCTTCTCATAATAAAACCCAAATCAAGCATGAAGAATAAAGTAAAGCCATGATAAAATGTAACAAGTGTAAAATATGATATGGTGCATGTCATGTGTACAAAACCGGATTAATGCAAGATTAGCGATATTTAATCGCGATTAGCATTAAAATAGTGTATAATAAATCACAATTAACTTTAAATTACTCAATTCATATAAAACACCCTCTTTTAGTAATTTCTATAATTTTCCAATTTTTTCCCAATTTATCGGTATTTAATTATACCGAAATATTAAAATATTCAATATATTTATTATTTAATTATAAAAATTCCCAAAAATGATATTATATTTTTCTGAAATGTTACAACTAATGTGACTGCCATCACAACGCTGGTAGTCAAGCAAAGATCCTAAGGGCTCTATCAATATGTATTAGCGATATGCTAAAAGAAACATATACACATATTAAGATAGAATCAAACCAGATAGCATACTATCATATTGAGCAAGACTGTTATTATATCTGTGTATATCCTAAGCTTCCAAAATGTAATATACAATCCAGTACTATACAATAATGGGCTCTAGGACATCTATCACTAACAATCCCTAGTCGTAGGATTATTGAGACCGGGTATCGATACTCCAGAGTAGACTGGTGTATATGCTTCTTATCCCTGTCAAAGAAGATGGCATGTCCCGCAGCCATTGGTATACGGTACCAAAGATAGTATACAGATGCTTATTGGATTATCAGTTCCACTGGACGGACTTACGGGGAACTGCTTGTTAGTGTTATACCTGTCGTTGGATAGCAGTTCTCCGGTGACATGAGTACAGGTTAGTCCATTGACTTGACATCACTATTCGTCTTGAGTGTATTCCCACTGTACTTAGATTATTACCCTACCATATAAAGGAATTTTTGTCAAAAGTTCAACGGAATTCTCGATAACATATAAAGGAATTCACTATACTTAGAATCAAAAGCTTTTCACATTGCAGTTGAACTTTTGTCAGGGACCGAGTTTGAGGTCGGTGACTAGTAGAAGCTCGAACTTCGTCTTTGGAATTCACCGCATAGACTATATGAACTACCATGCCCCTAGACTTGGGGTGTTTTTTCTTCGGGCACTTGAGCTTTATTAGGCCTCTCTTTTTTGTGAAAAGCCGCTTTGGTTTTAGGAGGAACCGCTGTATCAGGATCCGTCTTGGGATGAATCCCCTTGTATTTGAAAGGGGATTTGTCAAAATTTAGCTAACGTCTAGGGGAAGAGCTATGTTTGATGACAGAGACCTTCACCTGCTTCCACACCTTATATATAGATGAGGAAAGTTGCTTTAGGGAGCGAACTAGTTTCTGCTCTCGTGGGATCTCCATGGGCTGCGGAGATTTCTTCAATATTGCGGTTGAAGAATTTTGTCTGTGTAATACCTTAGAATGTGATTAGTGGCTAATTATACTTTATTGTAAAGTTTTTAGTAAAAAGTTTACCAAAACGATCTTTAAATATTTTATCAAAATTAATGAATATTTTATTAGAATTTATTTAGGCTTGCACACACATGTGCATGTAACTAGGGTTAAGTTAGGGTTAGACCATGATTAGCAACCATGGTGGACTAACCATTTTTGTTAAGCCAATTTGATTTTAATTAAGTGTTCTGGGTTTTTTCTTTTAAAATGAAAAATGAATTAGTTTAGTGTTAACTTGTGTAGGTAAGGGGGAGAGGGAGCATGATGGCTTGAGCCATGCTCACATTTAATGAGGAGAGAGAGGGGGGGTTGACTAGCTTAGGCTTGTAGGGTTTCTAGGAACACCCATGAGGTTCTACAACAGATCAAACTTGCCAAAATCATATTTTTTCTATGTGCCAACTAACCCTAAGCAAGATCGTAACTAGAGGATAGGCGAAAACGATATAAGTTAACAACTTAACTAAGAGTGAACGGAAAATACAACCTTTGTAGATCCGGTCCTCCACCTCTATAGCTCCGTGATGACATCCCTCCGCTGCGATCATCGGATCCCGGACTCTGGCGATGGTTTCGTCGGAGAAATGATCGAGCTAGGTCGTCGACTTCGATGCCGAAGATGATCTACGTCGAGGCAACTAAAGATCAAGCTTCAACTTCACCAAGTCATGAAACTTGTAAAGAAAACACCCTATACTACATGGCTAGTGGTAGAGGATGAAGAAATAGGAAGTGGGTTCACTTTAGAATTGGATTTCTCACTCTTTTTCTTATGGCACCATTAAAGCTAGCAAGCTTTTTTGAAGCTTGATGAAGATGAAGATGAAGATGAAGAAAGAATAAAAAGGATTATCTTAAAAAGAAAATCCAAGTCATTCTTATCATAATGCAACCATGGTTGAGTGTAGAGAATAAACTAGGGTTAGGTGAATGGTTAGGTTAAGCAAAAGAAACAAAAATGGTCAAAGCTTCTTGAAGCTTCAAGGAAAAAACAAAAGAAGCAACCATTTCTTTTCTTGCTAAAATGAATAAATGAATTATAAAATATCAAGAAAAGATAACAAAACCCTAACCATTCACTTAAACATGGTTTAAAGTAAACATACACCCAAGTTTGCATGTATCATCAAACATGATACAAACTAGTGCACAAAACTATATCATATATACAATGTGCACATCAAGTAAGAAAATCCATCTTAAGTGAACCAATACTAGTTAATGCAAAGTAATATATCAAATATAAAATTATACATTAAATCATTAAATCAACACTTGATTTAACGATCCGGTCATATCGCATATGACCGACTAATATCCAATGTATCGACGTATCGAATCAATCCTCGATTCGATAACTAGGTTATATCGCATACAACCAATCGATACATTCATCGCGAGAATAGAATACGGTATCACATACACGCATTATTCTCGGTCCCGCACATATCTCATATGCTCTCCTATTTCGTTTCGCTTGAGCCAGGAAACCTCTGTGTAGGACTCTAAAGACTCGTCAATACGCTGGCAGTAGGTGATGATCATATCAAACACTCACAAGCCGCAAGCGGTCTGCCAAACGTAACGGCCACCAGGGTATTGAGCGATCAGAAAATCGACGAGCAATCCCGCTCACACTCCTGTGAATCCAACCAGTAACACTTACCGTACAGTCCGGTCTGTTCGTCTGATATGTCGCATATCTTGCCTAGGGGTGGTAAACGTCAGACCCCAATAGCTTGATAACACATGCCGACGTGAGGTCCATAACAATCATGAAACTACTGATAACTCTTACCAGTATATCACTGCAACCCTGGCCAGGAATTTCCAGTTATGGCCAGTCGTGCATAGCGCAACATCAACCCCCAATACCGGGAGAAATGTATCCCCTCCTATCGCTCATTCCCTCCATGTGAATCGGGACTGTACCCAAAAACCACCTGTTTGCATGACTCAGTAGAGCCGTGGTAGGGTGGAAATCAAAGCACAGTGGGAGACACACAAGACTCTATGACGATCTCGGGTCAACAGACTAAGCTGTACCAGTGTCACCAGAGAACTGCCATCTGACGTGAGGTATAATACCATCTGGGAGTTCTCGGCGAGTCCGTTCAGTGTACCCAGTCTCCACTGAGCACCCACATACCATTTCTGATGTCAAACACCAATGGATATAGGATCATCCATCGCCCATCACATGGGTCGAGAAGATATACGCTAGTCTACTCTGGAATATCGATGCCCCGTCTCGATATTTCCACAACTAGGAACAGTGAAGGATGTACTCATGGACTACCCAGGCCCCACTAGTATGATCTACATCATAGTCCTGGAAGTCGAGTACACATCCTAAGAGCTTTATCAACATGTAACAGAGAGACAGAAAGTGTACATGTTAAGATAAAGAGCAACCAGATAGCGTACTATCATGTCGAGCAAGAAAGTCCTTCCTATATATGTCCCAGCATCCACTACAATATACATCCAATGTACAGTAATGGCCTCTAGGGCATACATATAACTAACAATCTCCCACTTGCACTAGGGCCATCTGTAGCAGTGGTTGCAGTATCACATACTCAACCATCCCTTATAAGTCTCTCTCTGGGAAAAAGCCTTTGTGAGTGGATCCGCCGTGTTGTCCTCTGAGTCTACTCTCCTAACCTCGATCACCCCGGGGATCAACTATCTCCATGATCAGGTGATGCTGCCTCAGAATTTGTCTGGGTCACTGATGGGACCAGGGTTCCAGGGCCAAAGCCACACTTCCATTGCCACACAATGGTAGGAACCCAGTTCATCTCATGAACCTCTATACACCCAAACTGCCTCTTTGGTAGTATCTTTAATAGCGATGTTACCAGCCTTTATCGTCTAGTTTGCCACGGTATCTATCTTGGAACTCTTCCAACTACCGTCCCTCTACTGAGGGTAAAGACAATGCCTGCGACTGACATTCAGTCGTCCTTATCACCCTGGAACCTTTCCAGTGATTCTCCTAAGGATCGATTGATACCATCTCACCAAACCTAGTGAGAACCCTAACATCCCTTTAGATCTATATCATAGATACAAAATCCAGGATATAGTAGGTATCATCTTGATCCTATATGGGGAATCATTGTGATAAGCGGAGATTGACCGAACGTAGCACAGGAAACTCCTTCCCCATCAAGAGTATATCATCCACGTACTCTACGAGGATCACCACCATACTCCCTACTACCTTTTTGTATATACAAGGTTCATCTACCATTTTGATGAAGTCAAACACTTTGACTACCACATCAAAACAGACGTTCTAACTCCGCGATGCCTGCTTTAATTTATAAAGCAACTTGCACACGTTTCCGCTGCTCCCACTATTTACGAAGCCCTCTAGCTGTGTTCTTATAGACGTTCTCTTCTAAATCATTATTTAGAAAAGTAGTCATGGCATCCAACCACCAGATATCGTAGTCATAGTATGTAGCCGTGGTAAGTAGGATCCGGATGGACTTAAGCATAGCCACTGGAAAAGGTTTCATCATTATCCACGCCTGGTCGATGACGAAAACCTTTAACAAGTCTAGCTTTGAAAGTCTCAACTTTTCCATCTACACCAAGTAATCTTCTCAAGATATACTTTCTCCTGATGGGGATTTAACCCTTCAGATATAGCAATCAAAGTCCATACTTTATTGGTGTACATGGATTCCATCTCAGATCGCTAAGCATCCAGCCATTCTTACAGAGTCCCTACTCTCGATGGCCTGCTCGAAACTAGTTGGGTCATCACCTCATGATGCATTCCTCGCTCCCACTGTCATCGAGAAACCGAAGTATCTCTCAGGTAGGTGAGGAACCCTGCTAGTTCGGCGAAGAGGCTGAGGTTCGTCGGGGACTATTGAATCCTTTGGTTCCGTCAAATCATCAGCTGCAGTTTGTATAGCTGGAACCTTTCCAGTTCTATAGAACTGACCTTGCCTCGATCTTGTCCGGATTTTGCTTTTGACATAGGCCGGACATTCCCAAATCTTAACCAACTTAAGATATGGGCTCTTCCCTTTCCATATCACATATGAAGTGGTAGGCAACTGATTTTATTTGAACCTTATTCAATAGGTATGCAGCTTCCCAAGTGCATAACTCCCAAAAGGAAATAGGTAACTCAGTAGTACTCATCATAGAGCATACCATATCTAATATGATGCGATTGCTCCGCCCCGATACACCATTATGCTATGGTATATTCAGAGGAGTAATACCGAGAGAGAATCTTATTCTGCTTTAGAACAGTCCAGGAATTCTATGCACAAGTATTCTCCTCCCTGATCTTATCATAGGACATAATACTTATACCCGGTTTTTGGTTCTCTACTTCTAACTTATATTCTGTGAATATCTCAAAAGGTTCGGACTTGTGTTTCAACAGGAACATATGTCTGAATCTTGAGAGATTATCAGAGAATGTAATGAAATACAAAGAACCGGTCCTGGTATGTGTAGACAGTGGACCTTGCATACATCACAATGTATCAGTCCCAAGAGTTCACTAACTCTTTCTCTGTTTCCAATAAACAGAGCTATGGTCATCTAATCTTTGTGACATGACTGGCAAGTTTCATAAGATGTAAATTCAAACTGATTTAAATATGCATCTAAATGTAACTTCAGCCAGTCGGGTCGCATTGATATGACCTAGTCTAAAATGCCTCAAGAAGGATTCGTTCATTTCTGAACTCTTCCTCTTGTGTGTGTTCTGTATACTAGGAACTGTAGTTTGATTTAGAACGTCAATGCTTTTAGATAACGTGCCTGAACCGATCAACTTTTGAAATAGGAAATGTTCAAAATAATAACCATTAATACAAAATTATATCCTTCTTTAATAAATAAAGAGATTGATATGATTTTGTATATCAGGTTCGGTATCTAATAGCATTTGTTCAGAATCAATGTATTTGTAATACAGGGTGACAGTGACCAACAGACCTGGCTGGAACACTTGCACCATTTTCTGTCTCATGAAACTTATCACCCGTTCTCAGTTCTCTACCTTTCTGTAGCCCATGTAACGGATTACATTTGCGGGATCCTGATCCGGTATCTAATACCTAGGACGTAGAGGACACCGAGAAACAGTTCTTTATAATGAACACACCCGAAGGAGATGCATCATATGCACTTTCTTCGTTTGGGTGGCATGGGAATCCTGGTATTCCCCTATTTCCTGCTCGGTCTTATAACAATTATAAGTTGGAGCGAGACCAACGTTCCCCAGCTCAGTATAACAAGCGGGTTCGGTCAATTCATCCATATTATTATCTTGATTAAGGCGTAATATGGTCGCTACCTGGAGAGAGAGAAAGAAGAAAACACTCTGCGTGCGCTCTTGCAAGATTAGATTGGTTGTTTATTTTATCTAATCAGGATGGCTCCCACTGTTTTTATCAAATCTTCCTTCAAACCCTAAAAGGAAAGACTAGCCGGGATTAATTACACTCTACAAGTTCGCCAATCTTTCAGCCAGGCCAGTGTCGGTATTTTGAGGGAGGTTCCCCGTGCTTTCGCACGGACCTAATTACAGTAAACCTCGTTTTCCCAGAGGCATAACCCCGTTGACACCTTTCTAGACACCTACTTGATCGGCTAATTGTAAAGTGCAAAACTCTCCCAGGAGTAACAATTACTCGCAGTGGGTATCGGGATCCAACTATCATATAGAAGGTATGCAATCTCATTGCAAATTTCAACACTTGAAACTCCCGATAAAGGTTTTTACCCCTAGCACCTATGACCTTGGCTAAGGTCAACAAATCATAAGCACTAGTCAAGTTCTACCCGTCATTTCGTGATTAATTAGACCCACCCACATGAACCTTGGCTAAGGTCAACAAAGCCACATGACTGTCCTAACTAATCGCATCATATGCGGTGTAGGAAGACATCACTTAGCTATCGTACACTACGCCTCGGCTATGGTCGACAAACGTAGCACGAATACTAAGTACTCTACTTCCTAAAATGATGGAGGGTTGCGGATGGTTTTAAAGAAAACCTTTAACGCTTTGAACTTGATCTCGTTGCGGAATCAAATGGTTTTTAAATGGAATGTTTTTTAGGCTTTTCTAGTTTTGCTAAAGGGGTCACTCCCGGTGAAGGGATCGTCGGCCCTTTCCTCATCGAATAAGGTGCAGGATATATCATATATACCGCTGTGCAAAGCAAAAACCATAGAAGCAATCAAAAGACAAACCGAGGGTTGTAGCATCTGTCAGTTATTGCTAAAGGGGTCGCTCCCGGTGAAGGGATCGTCGGCCCTTGCCTCATCGAATAAGGTGCAGGATATATCATATATACCGCTGTGCAAAGCAAGAACTGTAGCTACCTGTTTTATTTTTGAAATTCGATTCCACAACATCTTTTAGGTTTATTTTCTTTCATTAATCTCATTAATGAATGTCCCATCATTTAAGTCCACCTAAACATCACAGATAAATATAACGTACGCTTATGCCATCCGCATTCGCCTCGATATCCCGTCTGCACCGTTAGGTTAGGTAACTAACGCCAGAGCGAGGCAGGGCTAGCGCGGGTGTAAAACATAAGCAAAGTCTATATAATATATCATATATACTATATATCTATCTGAACAAATCACATGATCACATCACAGATAACGCAGCAGAAAATATCATATGAAATATTGGATATACTAGGACGTTCATGTTTTATATTGAGCCTGTTTAAAACACGGATTCCACGGTCGTGATGAATAGCCAATCCCACACCCCTAGACCCCTACGAGAGTGGCAAGCAACCCTACCAATTCTAGGGTTAGGAGACCCGGACTCGACTCCTCGAGATGGTCTCCTACCGGACCCTAGAACCCGGTTACTTGTGTTCCCCTCCTTGGGTATATCCTAGTGCGGAAAAGTAAATAATATACAAATGGTGACATCATCCGCAACCTGGAAGTGCCCCAATAAAAGAATATTACATACAAGTTTTTACATGAATGAAAATGAAAAACACTCATCTCACATAAAAACCCCCGGCTATTCAAACACGACAATCCAATATAACATATCCAGCAACACATAACATCACATGTTATCAACGTAAGTAAATATGCCCATCCCAATTGTCGTTGACATATAGCAACGAAACCGGCAATATCATATATTACACTTACGGTTACAGAAAAGAAAGTGTAAAACTACAACAGTTGGAATCCGCAACTTGCATAGACATCGCATGCCTAATCAAATGAATTCCTTAGACATCGCATGCCTAACAATTATAAACCTCGCATTTTAGTCTCATTACCGAAAACTCTTTTCAATATCAAGTCGGGCAATTCAAAAAGATTCCCGACATTTTGATCGAATGCTCGTCGCAAACTTTATTAGGCAGCCGCACCCCCGATGCCGTCGACGAAGTGCACCAAGGCGGAACACCGCTGCCGCGAGCACCCGAACGGATGCTTTCGGCGACGGGGTTCTCCTACAGTCACTTGGTCGGGGCTATGGGGCGTGGCTGTCTATTAAGTTTACCCGGCGAATATCCGCGTATGCTACGTGATTGCGACGGACTTTTGATCGCATCAAAATTTCGTGGCAACCGATCAAGTGAGACTAAACTGCTATGTTTATAACATCCAAATCAGTTATCTCATGACTACTTGTGGATTCCAAATATTGTATCACATTCCAGATAAATGGAAAATGTTAAACTTTTCGATCGAACAATCGAACACCCAAGTTTTCCCAAAAAAGATCAACACATGAAATAAGTTTAAAAACATTCACTTCATGCCTCAGTACCAACGGTCCAGCCGTAGAAGGGTCAAGCCAACGCTTCACATGTGGCACGCCGTACTTCCCCAAACCCTAAGGTTCAAAGGGCAGTTCAAGACGGTCATATAATCGAGTTAGGGTTTGTTGTCTTCTAGAGGGACCATCGCGTTACTTGCACTACTTAGAACGTCATTAAACTACGGAAAAATCAAACAATTGGAAATTTCCCGGCAGGGGAAAAAGTGGGTATTTATATCCGGTCGAACTTTTTAACATGTTCTAAAAATACCCGGAAAAGCACATAGACAAAGTTTGATAATCCGATCAAATCTACGAACTCCCAATACAACCGAGAATACTCAACTCTTGAGTAGAATTTAAAAATTACCAGAAAATCCAGCACCAAAAGATAGGAATTACTGTGCAAAATTAAATAAAAGAAGCGACCGTACGGCCGCAGAACCGCCGCAAGAGGCAGGCTCCTGCCGCGGTTCCGCGGTGGTTTAGTTGAGTTAGGTTCTCGTTTTGCACAGTATTTCTTAGAAAAGCCTGCTGATTTTTCTGCATATTTTTAATTTGGAAAAAACCCAGTTTTGAAAAAATGTACAGAGAAGGGTCTTGGATTAGGGTTTCAGGTTCGATCGGACTTCTAACATCGTCTACGCATCGCCTAAGGCTCTAGCTAGGCTCTGATACCACTGTAGGGTTCCTAGGCACACCCATGAGGTTCTACAACAAATCAAACTTGCCAAAATCATATTTTTTCTATGTGCCAACTAACCCTAAGCAAGATCGTAACTAGAGGATAGGCGAAAACGATATAAGTTAACAATTTAACTAAGAGTGAACGGAAAATACAACCTTTGTAGATCCGGTCCTCCACCTCCATAGCTCCGTGATGACGTCCCTCCGCTGCGATCATCGGATCCCGGACTCTAGCGATGGTTTCGTCGGAGAAATGATCGGGCTAGGTCGTCGACTTCGATTCCGAAGATGATCTACGTCGAGGCAACTAAAGATCAAGCTTCAACTTCACCAAGTCATGAAACTTGTGAAGAAAACACCCTATACTACATGGCAAGTGGTAGAGGATGAAGAAATAGGAAGTGGGTTCACTTTAGAATTGGATTTCTCACTCTTTTTCTTATAGCACCATTAAAGCTAGCAAGCTTTTTTGAAACTTGATGAAGATGAAGATGAAGAAAGAATAAAAAGGATTATCTTAAAAAGAAAATCCAAGTCATTCTTATCATAATGAAACCATGGTTGAGTATAGAGAATAAACTAGGGTTAGGTGAATGGTTAGGTTAAGCAAAAGAAACAAAAATGGTCAAAGCTTCAAGGAAAAAACAAAAGAAGCAACCATTTCTTTTCTTGCTAAAATGAATAAATGAATTATAAAATATCAAGAAAAGATAACAAAACCCTAACCATTCACTTAAACATGGTTTAAAGTAAACATACACCCAAGTTTGCATGTATCATCAAACATGATACAAACTAGTGCACAAAACTATATCATATATACAATGTGCACATCAAGTAAGAAAATCCATCTTAAGTGAACCAATACTAGTTAATGCAAAGTAATATATCAAATATATAACTATACATTAAATCATTAAATCAACACTTGATTTAACGATCCGGTCATATCGCATATGACCGACTAATATCCAATGTATCGACTTATCGAATCAATCCTCGATTCGATGACTAGGTTATATCGCATACAACCAATCGATACATTCATCACGAGAATAGAATACGGTATCACATACATGCATTATTCTTGGTCCCGCACATATCTCATATGCGCTCCTATTTCGTTTCGCTTGAGCCAGGAAACCTCTGTGTAGGACTCTAAAGACTCGTCAATACGCCGGCAGTATGTGATGATCATATCAAACACCCACAAGCCGCAAGCGGTCTGCCAAATGTAACGGCCACCCGGGTATTGAGCGATCAGAAGATCGACGAGCAAGCCCGCTCACACTCCTGTGAATCCAACCAGTAACACTTACCGTACAGTCCGGTCTGTTCGTCTGATATGTCGCATATCTCGCCTAGGGGTGGTAAACGTCAGACCCCAATAGCTTGATAAGTCATGCCGACGTGAGGTCCATAACAATCATGAAACTACTGATAACTCTTACCAGTATATCACTGCTGTTAGTTGTATGTATGCCCTAGAGGCCAGTATTGTACAGATGATGTATATTATATTGGATGCTTGGACATATATAGAGATGACTTTCTTGCTCGATATGATAGTATGCTATCTGGTTACTCTTTATCTTAACATGTATACTTATCTCTTTATACTGTCTTATAGTTACATGTTGGTAAAGCCCTTAGGATGTGTACTTGACTACCTGGACTATGATGCAGATCATACTAGTGGGGACATGGTAGTCCATAAGTACATCCTTCAAGGTCCCTAGTCGTGGGTGTATCGAGATGGGGCATCGATATACCAGAGTAGACTAGCGTATACGCCTCTCGACCCATGAGATGGGCGATGGATGATCCCATATCCATTGGTGTTTGACATCAGAGATGGTATACGGGTGCTCAGTGGAGACTGGGTACACTGGACGGACTCACCGAGAACTCCCAGATGGTATTATACCTCACGTCAGATGGCAGTTCTCAGGTGACACTTGTGCAGGTTAGTCTGTAGACCCGAGATCATCATAGAGTCTTGTGTGATTCCCACTGTGCTTTAATCTCCACCTTACCACGTCCATGAGGGCGTGCAAAACGGTGGTCTTTAGGTACAGTCCCGAGTCACATGGAGGCAATGAGTGATAGGAGGGGTTTCGTCTCTCCCGGTATTGGGGGTTGATGTTGCGCTGTGCTCGATTGGCCGTAACAGGGAAGTCCCTGGCCAGGGCTGATCAGAGATTTGCTGGTAAGTGTTACCAGTAGTTTCTCGACCCGTTATGAGCCTCACATCGGCACGACTTATCGGTTATTGGGGTCTGACGTATACCACCCCTAGACTTGATATGCGACATATCAGACGAACAGACCGGACTGTACGGTAAGTATTACTGGTTGAATTCACAGGAGTGTGAGCGGACTAGCTCGTCGATCTTCTGATCGCTCAATACCCGGATGGCCGTTACGTTTAGCTGACCGCTTGCGGCTTGTGGGTGCTTGATATGATCATCATCTGCTACCGGCGTATTGACGAGTCTTTAGAGTCCTACACAGAGGTTTCCTGGCTCAAGCGAAACGAAATAGGAGCGCATATGAGATATGTGCAGGACCGAGAATAATGCGTGTATGTGATACCGTATTCCATTCTCGCGATGGATGTATCGATTGGTTATATTCGATATAACCTAGATATCGAATCAACGATTGATTCGATAAGCCGATACATAGGATACTAGTCGGTTATATGCGATATGACCGGATCGTTAAATCAAGTGTTGATTTAATGATTTAATATATAATTATATATTTGATATATTACTTTGCATTAACTAGTATTGGTTCATTTTAAATGGATTTTCTCACTTGATGTGCAAGTTGTATATATGATATACTTTTGTGCACATGTTTGTATCATGTTTGATGATACTTGCTCACATGGTTAAGTGTAAAGAATTAAACCATGGTTAAGTAGATAATTAGGGTTTTGATTTATTCTCTCATTTATTTATCCATTCTTTATTTATATAAATGGATAAATGAAAACATAATGGTTTCTTTTTATCATGAAGCTTGTTGAAGCTTCATGAAGCTTTGACTGAAGAAACCATTTTGTCTTCTAGCTTAACCCTAACCCTTCTCATTTACCATGGTCTTTTCTCTACACTTAACCTTGGTTAAGATATGATAAGTATTGATTTATTTTTCTATTATTAAAGACTTATCATATTCTAGCTTCATCTTCTCCTTCTTCTTCAAGAAAGAAAACTAGATGCCATCAATGGCAACTTGAGCAAAAGTGAGTGAAATCCAATTCTAAAGTGAACCCACCTCCTATTTCTTCACCCTCTACTTCTTGCCAAGTTGTTTCGGGTGTTTTCTTCACAAGTTTCACAACTTGGTGAAGTTGGAGCTTGAACTTGTGCAACCTCGACGTAGATCATCTTCGGCACGAAGCCGACGACCTATTTCGCTCATTCCTTTTGATGAAGCCGATGCGAGAGTCCGAGATCCGACTAGGACAGTGAGAGGACGTCTACGTGGAGCTAAAGAAGTGGATAACCGGATCTACAAAGGTTGTAACCTCTCTCCTTTAGTTAAAGTGTTAACTAGATTCGTATTTCGCCTAGAATTCTAGCCGACGATCCGTATTAGGGTTTCTCGGCACCAATAAAATTTGAAATTGGCATGGTTGATGCCTTGTGAGACCTCTATAGTGTGCCTAGGAACCCTACAGTGGTATCAGAGCCTAGCTAAAGCCTTAGGCGAAGTCTAGACGGAGTTTGAAGTCCGAACGAACCCGAAACCCTAACCCGATAATGCTCTCTGGACTTTTTCCAAATTTGTAGTTTTTTGTCAATTAAAAATGCTTAAAAAATTCAGCAATGAAATCTAAGAATTACGGTGCAAAAAGTTTCCCATAAACAGTACTTTGTGCGGCGGAACCGCGGCAGAAGCCTAGCTTCTGCGGCGGTTCCGCGGCTATTTGGTGACGTCAGCCCTAAGTGTTTGCACAGTAATTCCTGATTAATTATTCTGAGTTTTCTGGGAATTTTTAAATTGGCTCTTAAGTTGAGTGTTCTGGGGTTAAATTGGGAAACGATGTTTCGATCGGATTATCGAACCTTGTCTAAGTGTTTTTCCGGATAATTTTTGAATATGTTAAAAAAATCCGACCGGATATAAATACCCAAGTTCTCCCCTGCCGAAAAAAATTCCAAGTGTTGGATTTTTCTGTGGTTTAACGACGTTCTAAGTAGTGCAAGTAACGCGATGGACCCTTTAGAAGACAACAAACCTTAACTCGATTATGTGACCGTCTTGAACTGCCCTTTGAACCTTCGGGTTTGGGGCAGTACGGCGTGCCACATGTGAGGCGTTGGCTTGACCCTTCTACGGCTGGACCGTTGGTACTGAGGCACGAACTGAATGTTGTTAGACTTATTTCATGTGTTGAGCTGTATCGGGAAAACTTGGGTATTCGACTGTTCGATCGGAAAGTTTAACATTTTCTGTTTATCTGGAATGTGATACAATAATTGGAATTCACAAACAGTTATGAGATAACTGAATGAATGTTATAAATCTAGCAGTTTAGTCCCACATGATATTGAAAAGAGTTTTCGATAATGAGACTAAAATGCGGAATTTATATCTGTTAGGCATGTGATGTCTAAGTATTTCATTTGATTAGGCATGTGATGTCTAAAGAGGTTGCGGATTCCAACTGTTGTAGTTTTACACTTTCTTTTCTGTGACCGTAAGTGTAATATGTGATATCGCCGGTTTCGTTGCTATATGTCAACGAAAATTGGGATGCGCATATTTACTTATGTTGATGACATGTGATATTATGTGTTGCTGGATATATTATATTGGATTGTCGTGTTTGAATAGCCGGGGGTTTTTATGTGAGATGAGTGTTTTTCATTTTCATTCATGTAAAAACTTGTATGTAATATTCTTTTATTTGGGGCACTTACAGGTTGCGGAAGCTGTCACCTTTTGTATATTATTTACTTTTCTGCACTAGGATAGACCCAAGGAGGGGAGCACAAGTAACCGGGTTCTGGGGTCCAGTGGAAGACCAACTCGAGGAGTCGAGTCTGGGTCTCCTAACCCTAGAATTGGCAGGGTTGCTTGCCGCTCTCGTAGGGGTCTAGGAGTGTGGGATTGGCTATTCATCACGACCGTAGAATCCGTGTTTTATACTGGCTCGTATTGAAAACACGGACGTCCTAGTATATCCAATGTTTCATATGTTTCTTCTGCTGCAATATCTGTGATGCGATCTTGTGATGTTCTTTGATAGATACTTTATATAGTATATATGATATATTATATAGACGTTACTTATGTTTTACACCCACGCTAGCCCTGCCCTGCTCTGTCGTTAGTTACCTAACCTAACGGTGCACGAGGGGACATCGAGGCGAATGCGGATGGCATAAGTGTACGTCGTATTTATCTGTGATGTTTAGGTACTTAAATGATGGGACTTCATTAATGTGATTAATGAAAGAAAAGAAACCTAAGATGTTGTAGAATCAAATTTTAAACAAAAACAGGTAGCTACAGTTCTTGCTTTGTATAGCGGTATATATGATATACCCTGCACCTTATTCGATGAGGAAAGGACCGAGATCCCTTCACCGGGAGTGACTCCTTTAGCAATAACTGGCAGATGCTACACACTCGGTTTGCTTTTGATTGTTTTTGAGTTTTGCTTTGCACAGTGATATATATGATATATCCTGCACCTCATTCGACGAGGAAAGGGCCGACGATCCCTTCACCGGGAGTGACCCCTTTAGCAAAACTAGAAAAGCCTCAAAATCACTCCATTTCAAAACTTCATTTGATTCTACAACGATATCAAGTTCATTACGCTCATGGTTTTTTATGAAAGAACCCGCGTAGCCCTCCGTCATTTCAGATAGATATTATTTAGTATTCGTGCTATGTTTGTTGACTTAGTCAAGGCATAGTGTATGGTAGCTAAATTATGTTTATCTGTAACAACATGAGATTTGATTGGATTAGAGCATTTGCACGGCCTTGTTGACTCAGTCAAGGGTCGTACGGGTGGGTTTAATTCAATCGGGAAATGTACGGGTTGAACTTGACTTGCGATTTATGGTTTGTTGACTTAGTCAAGGTCATAGATCGCTAGGGGCAAAAGCATTATCGGGAATTTCAAGTGTTGAAATTTGCAATGAGATTGCATACCTTCTATGAGATAGTTGGATCCCGATACCCACTGCGAGTAAGAGTTACTCCTGGGAGAGTTTTGCACACTACAATTAGCCGATCAAGTAGGTGTCTAGATAGGTGTCAACGGGGTTACGCCTCTGGGAAAACGAGGTTTACATTAATTAGGTTCGTGCGAAAGCACGGGGGACCTCCCTCAAAGTACCGACACTGGCCTGGCTGAAAGATCGACGAAATTGTAGGGTGTAATTAATTCCGGCTAGTCTTTCCTTTTAGGGTTTGAAGGAAGATTTGATAAAAAGCAGTGGGAGCCATCCTGATTAGATAAGATAATAACCAATCTGATCTTGCACGAGCATACGCTAAAGTGTTTTCTTCTCTCTCTCTCCAGGTAGCGACCATTTCATGCCCTAATGAAGATAATAATATGGATGTATTGACCGAACCCGCATGTTATACTGTGCAGGGGAACGTTGGACCCGTTCTATCTTATAAGTGTTATAAGAATGAACAGGAAACAGGAGAATATCTGGATTCTCAAGCCGCCCAAAAGAACATGCATGTTGATGCATCTTCTATAGGTGTGTTAGTTATTGAGAACTATTTCTCAGTTCACCCTACGTCCTGGGTATTAGATACCGGATCAGGATCCCACATATGTAAACAGTTACATGGGCTACGAAAAGGTAGAGAACTGGGAAAAGGTGATCATTCCGTTCAAGTAGAGAATGGGGCAAATGTTGCAGCCAAAGCAGTTGGCATATATCACCTGGTATTACCAAATGGTGATACACTAGTCTTGAATGAGTGCTATTATATACCGAACATGATGTGCAACATTATATCAGTTTCTTTACTAAGTAAAGAAGGATATAATTTTGTAGTAAAGGATAATGTTATGAACATATTCCTAGACCAAAAGTTGATTGCATCAGCTCGCTACATAATGGCATATTCATTCTCAATCAAAATACAGTCTTCAATATACAAAACACACACAAGAGGAAAAGCTCAGAAATGAACGAATCCTTCTTGTGGTACTGTAGACTTGGCCATATCAATGAGACACGACTGGCTAAGTTGCATAAGAATGGATATTTGAATTCATTCGAATTATCATCTTATGACACTTGCCATTCATGTCTCAAAGGAAAAATGACCAAAACTCCGTTTACGGGACACGGAGAAAGAGTTACTGAACTCTTGGGACTGGTGCATAGTGATGTATGCGGTCCTATGTCTACACATGCCAGAAATGGTTCTTCCTACTTTATTACATTCACTGACGATCTCTCTAGATACGGGCATGTGTTCCTGTTGAAACACAAGTCTGAAGCTTTTGAGAAATTCAAAGAATATAAGCACGAGGTAGAGAACCAAACGGGCAAAAGTATTAAGATTCTTCGATCTGATCGAGGAGGTGAATACTTAAGCAGTGAATTCCTGGATTATCTAAAAGAGAATGGGATTCTCTCTCAGCTTACTCCTCCTTATACACCACAGCACAACGGTGTATCGGAGCGAAGGAATCGCACCCTATTAGATATGGTGCGTTCAATGATGAGCAATGCTGAGTTACCTATTTCCTTTTGGGGGTATGCGCTTGAGACAGCCATATACCTATTGAATCTGGTTCCGTCTAAATCTGTACCTACCACACCATATGAGATATGGAGTGGGAAGAGACCATATTTTAAACGAATTAAGATATGGGGTTGTCCGGCCTATGTCAAAAAGCAAAATCCGGACAAACTCGAGGCACGATCAGTCCTTTGCAAGTTTGTGGGATATCCTAAGAATTCTCAAGGATATTTTTTCTACCAAGCTGAGGAACAAAGAGTGTTTGTTGCTCAACATGCCACCTTTTTGGAAAGGGAATTTCTTGCAAAAGAAATTAATGGCAAAGAAGTAGAACTGGAAGAGGTTCCAGCACCACAAACTGCAACTAATGACTTGGTAGAACCAGAGGATTCAGTAGAACTCGACGAACCCCAGCCTCTCCGCCGATCTAGTAGGGTTTCTCGTCCACCTGAGAGATACTACGGTTTTCTCATTGACGGTGGAAGCGAGGATTGCATCATGGAGGATGATGACCCAACTAGCTTCGAGCAGGCCATCACGAGTAGGGACTCAGTGAAATGGCTGGATGCTATGCGGTCCGAGATGGAATCCATGTACACCAACAAAGTATGGACTTTGGAAGTTGCTCCTGAAGGGGTAAAACCCATCGGGAGCAAGTGGATCTTCAAAAAGAAACTTGGTGTAGATGGGAAAGTGGAGACTTTAAAAGCTAGACTTGTAGCAAAGGGTTTTCGTCAAAGACCAGGTGTGGACTATGACGAGACATTTTCTCCAGTGACTATGCTTAAATCCATCCGGATCATGCTTGCCATCGCTGCATATCATGATTACGAAATCTGGCAAATGGATGTTAAGACCGTCTTTTTAAATGGTGATTTAGAAGAGTGCGTGTACATGACTCAGCCAGACGGCTTCGTAGATAGTGGGAGCAGCGGGAAGGTATGCAAGCTGCTTAAATCTATTTATGGATTAAAGCAAGCATCGCGGAGTTGGAACATCTGCTTTGACGTCGTTATCAAAGAGTTTGATTTCGTCAAAAATCCAGATGAACCTTGTATCTACAAGAAGGTGGCAGAGAGTAAGGTTGTCTTCCTCGTATTGTACGTGGACGACATACTCTTGATAGGAAATGATATTCCTATGCTGCAAGCGGTCAAGCTCTTCTTATCACAAAGATTCTCGATGAAAGATCTTGGTGATGCCTCCTGCATATTGGGAATCAGGATCTATAGAGATAGATCTAAACGGATATTGGGATTGTCCCAATCCAGGTACATTGACACCATACTAAAGAGGTTTAGTATGGAAGAATCCAAGCGTGGGAACTTGCCCACAATCTCTGGAGTCACTCTCTCCAAAGAGATGTCTCCCAAGACTGATTTGGAGAGAGCTCGCATGCAAGAGATACCCTATGCTTCAGCTGTAGGCTCTATCATGTATGCGATGCTATGTACCAGACCAGATGTTGCATACTCACTAAGTGTAGTGAGCAGGTATCAAGCTGATCCTGGAGAGAGTCACTGGACAGCTGTGAAGAGCATTCTCAAGTACTTGCGAAGGACTAAAGAGATGCTCTTGGTGTATGGTAACGGAGAACTCCAAGTGGAGTCCTTTACCGATTCGAGCTTCCAGAGTGATAAGGACGACTCTAAGTCGCAGTCGGGCTTTGTCTTTACCCTTTACGGAGGGGCGGTTAGCTGGAAGAGTTCCAAGCAGGAAACCGTGGCAGACTCGACGATGGAGGCTGAATACATCGCTGCCAACGATGCTGCCAAAGAGGCTGTCTGGATCAAGAAGTTCATTACTGAACTTGGAGTGGTTCCATCCATTGAGCATCCAATACCTTTGTATTGCGATAACAATGGAGCGGTGGCTTTGGCCAAGGAACCTAGGTCCCATCAGCGATCCAGGCATATTCTGAGGCGGTATCACCTGATCCGGGAGATAGTTGATCGCCGGGAGATCGAGGTCAGGAGGGTTGACACGAAGAACAACACGGCGGATCCACTCACGAAGGCCATTCCCCAGATACAGTTTGAGAGACTCTTCGGGATGCTCGGTATGCAATACTACAGCAGCTGGCCCTAGTGCAAGTGGGAGATTGTTAGTTGTATGTATGCCCTAGAGGCCAGTATTGTACAGATGATGTATATTATATTGGATGCTTGGACATATATAGAGATGTCTTTCTTGCTCGATATGATAGTATGCTATCTGGTTACTCTTTATCTTAACATGTACACTTGTCTCTTTATACTGTCTTATAGTTACATGTTGGTAAAGCCCTTAGGATGTGTACTTGACTACCTGGACTATGATGCAGATCGTACTAGTGGGGACATGGTAGTCCATAAGTACATCCTTCAAGGTCCCTAGTCGTGGGTGTATCGAGACGGGGCATCGATATACCAGAGTAGACTAGCGTATACGCCTCTCGACCCATGAGATGGGCGATGGATGATCCCATATCCATTGGTGTTTGACATCAGAGATGGTATACGGGTGCTGAGTGAAGACTGGGTACACTGGACGGACTCGCCGAGAACTCCCAGATGGTATTATACCTTACGTCAGATGGCAGTTCTCAGGTGACACTTGTGCAGGTTAGTCTGTAGACCCGAGATCGTCATAGAGTCTTGTGTGATTCCCACTGTGCTTTGATCTCCACCTTACCACGTCCATGAGGGCGTGCAAAACGGTGGTCTTTGGGTACAGTCCCGAGTCACATGGAGGCAATGAGCGATAGGAGGGGTTTCGTCTCTCCCGGTATTGGGGGTTGATGTTGCGCTGTGCTCGATTGGCCGTAACAGGGAAGTCCCTGGCCAGGGCTGATCAGAGATTTGCTGGTAAGTGTTACCAGTAGTTTCTCGACCCGTTATGAGCCTCACATCGGCACGACTTATCGGTTATTGGGGTCTGACGTATACCACCCCTAGACTTGATATGCGACATATCAGACGAACAGACCGGACTGTACGGTAAGTGTTACTGGTTGGATTCACAGGAGTGTGAGCGGACTAGCTCGTCGATCTTCTGATCGCTCAATACCCGGATGGCCGTTACGTTTAGCTGACCGCTTGCGGCTTGTGGGTGCTTGATATGATCATCATATGCTACCGGCGTATTGACGAGTCTTTAGAGTCCTACACAGAGGTTTCCTGGCTCAAGCGAAACGAAATAGGAGCGCATATGAGATATGTGCAGGACCGAGAATAATGCGTGTATGTGATACCGTATTCCATTCTCGCGATGGATGTATCGATTGGTTATATTCGATATAACCTAGATATCGAATCAACGATTGATTCGATAAGCCGATACATAGGATACTAGTCGGTTATATGCGATATGACCGGATCGTTAAATCAAGTGTTGATTTAATGATTTAATGTATAATTATATATTTGATATATTACTTTGCATTAACTAGTATTGGTTCATTTTAAATGGATTTTCTCACTTGATGTGCAAGTTGTATATATGATATACTTTTGTGCACATGTTTGTATCATGTTTGATGATACTTGCTCACATGGTTAAGTGTAAAGAATTAAACCATGGTTAAGTAGATAATTAGGGTTTTGATTTATTCTCTCATTTATTTATCCATTCTTTATTTATATAAATGGATAAATGAAAACATAATGGTTTCTTTTTATCATGAAGCTTGTTGAAGCTTCATGAAGCTTTGACTAAAGAAACCATTTTGTCTTCTAGCTTAACCCTAACCCTTCTCATTTACCATGGTCTTTTCTCTACACTTAACCTTGGTTAAGATATGATAAGTATTGATTTATTTTTCTATTATTAAAGACTTATCATATTTTAGCTTCATCTTCTCCTTCTTCTTCAAGAAAGAAAACTAGATGCCATCAATAGCAACTTGAGCAAAAGTGAGTGAAATCCAATTCTAAAGTGAACCCACCTCCTATTTCTTCACCCTCTACTTCTTGCCAAGTTGTTTTGGGTGTTTTCTTCACAAGTTTCACAACTTGGTGAAGTTGGAGCTTGAACTTGTGCAACCTCGACGTAGATCATCTTCGGCACGAAACCGACGACCTATTTCGCTCATTCCTTTTGATGAAGCCGATGCGAGAGTCCGAGATCCGACTAGGACAGCGAGAGGACGTTTATGTGGAGCTAAGGAAGTGGATAACCGGATCTACAAAGGTTGTAGCCTCTCTCCTTTAGTTAAAGTGTTAACTAGATTCGTATTTCGCCTAGAATTCTAGCCGACGATCCGTATTAGGGTTTCTCGGCACCAATAAAATTTGAAATTGGCATGGTTGATGCCTTGTGAGACCTCTATAGTGTGCCTAGGAACCCTACAACTGCAACCCTGGCCAGGGATTTCCAGTTATGGCCAGTCGTGCATAGCGCAACATCAACCCCCAATACCGGGAGAGACGAATCCCCTCCTATCGCTCATTGCCTCCATGTGAATCGGGACTGTACCCAAAAACCACCTGTTTGTACAACTCAGTAGAGCCGTGGTAGGGTGGAAATCAAAGCACAGTGGGAGACACACAAGACTCTATGACGATCTCGGGTCAACAGACTAAGCTGTACCAGTGTCACCAGAGAACTGCTATCTGACGTGAGGTATAATACCATCTGGGAGTTCTCGGCGAGTCCGTTCAGTGTACCCAGTCTCCACTGAGCACCCGCATACCATTTCTGATGTCAAACACCAATGGATATGGGATCATCCATCGCCCATCACATGGGTCGAGAAGATATACGCTGGTCTACTCTGGAATATCGATGCCCCGTCTCGATATTCCCACGACTAGGAACCGTGAGGATATACTCATGGACTACCCAGGCCTCACTAGTATGATCTACATCATAGTCCTGAAAGTCGAGTACACATCCTAAGGGCTTTATCAACATGTAACAGAGAGACAGAAAGTGTACATGTTAAGATAAAGAGCAACCAGATAGCGTACTATCATGTCGAGCAAGAAAGTCCTTCCTTTATATGTCCCAGCATCCACTACAATATACATCCAATGTACAGTAATGGCCTCTAAGGCATACATATAACTAACAAGGCTCTCATTCTTTTTTTTTTGTTAACTTATTCACACTTCTCTCTCTCACTCACACACACACACTTCAGCTGAAGCAGCAGCAGCAGTTGCAAGCAGCAGCAACACCCAGCTGCAGCAGCACAAGTAGCAGCAGCACATGCAGCAGCAGCAGCAGCTCCAGGCACCAGCAGCAACATGCAGCAACAGCAGTAGAAAGCAGCAACAGCCACAGCAAGCACCTCCTCCTCCTTCTTCTCCTCTTTCTCCTTGCACTTAGGGTCAAGTGAGGTATAATTTTTAGGCTAACTTCTTTGCTTGCTAAACTTATGTGTTATTTAGCTTCGGTTAGTGTTTAATAGGAGTTTTAGTGCTAGAAATGGTGATTTGTGTGGATTTTTGGCCAAGTGGTGATTTTTATGGTTAACTTAGCTTAACTAAGTGTTAAATGGCCCTTTAAACTGAGATTTAACACCAGATTTCACTAAAATACCATAGGGTTTCAATTTAGTGCAAATTTAACGTTTTAAGGTAAATTTTAGCCTTTCTGTGATCTGCTGTTGACCCGGTTGTTTCAGACAAAAACTGAGAATACTGGGGCATGCACACTAGACCTAGACCACACAAATGAAGCACGAGCCCCAAATTCCCAACCTGGGCCGCAATTTTAATTGTTCTAGCCGCAAATTGCGGCCAGAAGGGGGAGTTAGGTGCTGTGGTTTTGTCTAGGGTAGTCTACTGTATATTCTAGTGTTTTGGTATATGCAACTTTTCACTTTTTCACCCGAGTCAAAATCTGGAGCAAAATACCGTTTTTCCAATACGTTTAGCTTGCGCGACACGTGTGATACGTGAGTGGATTTAGTGTTTGCTGCGTGTCGCGACGTGTCGAAGTAGTTTCAGACGCGTATACACACGTTTCAGCGTATCGGATACACGCGCGTTTAGTTCGCGACGCGAGTTTCTCGTTTGGTTTCGATATCGCATTTTTGTAGGATTTTTGCTAATGTGTATACTTTGTGTAAATTCTAGGTTCGCAGGCGGGTATGTCGGACGCCGCAAAGAAAGGGAAGCAAGTGGTCGGCTATGCTTAGTACGAGACCAGGTGAGTAGATTTAACATCTACGGGAAAATCGTCCGTATGGCGTTAAGCGTCAGGGCGTGATAGGATATTGTAGTCGCATATATACTTATATGTATATTGTTCGTGCATATGTATTATTGTATCATACCCCTCCTTGTTGCATATAGAAATGGTAGTTATATAACACCACACTGTCACTAACAGTTTAAGAGGCACGAGCACTATTTGTATGTTACACTCACACCGTTAGTGATTGCCATGACACTCGCACTATAGAATTGTTACGAACCATACATCATTTTGATTACCGCATCATTGATGATTAAACATGTTTCTGCCACATATTGCACACATTCATATTGTATATTGACATTGATGCATACATACATGATATACCTATATTGTGCACATTCATATTGTATATTGATATTGATGCACACATACATGATATACCTATATTGCGCACATTCATATTGTATATTGACATTGATACACACATACATGATATACCTATATTGCGCACATTCATATTGTATATTGACATTGATGCACATATACATTGTATATCCATATTGGTGCACATATACCTTGACATATCTATACTTGTGCACATATACATTGTATATCCATATTGGTGCACACATACCTTGACATATCTATACTTGTGCACACACACATTGTATATCCCTATTGGTGCACACATACTTTGACATATCTATACTTGCGCACATACACACTGTGTATCCATATTGGTGCACATATATATTGTTGCACTCATATTTGCGTATATATCCACTTGCACATCCATACCTATATACATATATATGTTACATACATGGATGATATTGACTTGATTTCTAGAAAATAGGGACCGCATGAGATATTTTCAAAACTAGATCCTTTTAAAAGAGCGGTTTTCCCTTTTTACTCTTAGTGTCATACGACACATTGCATGGATTTACGCAATGAGTTTTGGATTCATGTGATTTCTGGATTTGAGAACCGTGGTATTATTTTAAGAAAATACGCACTGTTTTAAAAACCCGGTTTCTCTTGATATGATATTTCAGTACGTCCACCATGCGTTTTCTCGGTTCTGAGACATGTGACATGTGAACCCGAATGGAGAAGCTGGATGAGGCCGATTGCGGGTATATGGTGGACCCGATATGGTACCCCGGGGCAAGAACGGATCGCTGTGCAGTAGACGGTGAGCCTGGCAGAGGGACTACTACCTACCGGTGATTGGTTGGACCTGGCAGTTATCCAGAGGATACTGACCAGAGTCGATAGATGGATACGGGACGACCCGTACTGCCGGGGCCGAGGGCCGATTCCGCAGACGGAGCCCGTGGACCGATCCGAACTGACGGAGCCCGAGACTTAAGGATTCGCGTGTCGATGCTGGACACGATGATTTCATAATATTTTCGAGTGCCGATGCTGGGCACTCACGATTCCATGAGATGTACAGGATTCGAGGGCCGATTAGAGTGACGGCGCCTGAGGTTTTACTGGGATTTGGGTGTATTCGATGGACACTGGTTATTTTTCCATGTTGAGATTTCGTGTAGATAATATTTTACCCCATGCTCAGCATTCATTGTTCTGCATCTCATCCTGTAGTTGTAGTACCTGATAGAGTACTTTGGCATGATGTATTAGCTTACACTTGTTATGCATGATTATTGCATACCATGCTCATCATATATAGATGTATTAGCTTACACTTGTTATGCATGATTATTGCATACCCTGCTCATCGCATATAGATGTTATCTGTTGGCATATGTTAGAGTATAGCGGTACGTGCATACTCGCGATTACTTTTATATGTTATCTACTATTCACGAGTTGGCAACTCACCCCGTTGTGCCATAGTGTTTGCAGGTTGCCCCTCAGAGTAGTTGCGGCAGGGCTACTTTCTTGTATCTTTTGCTACGAATACCACTGCAGTTGGCGCGTGAGCTTTTTTGCTAATAGATGGGTTTTTGCAGTATCCGTTTATTTTCCAGTTGTACACACTATTGTATCTAGTACTCTCCATCTACTATTCATGTATTGACTTAGAGACCAGTTGTGAGGACGATATATATTATTTTGTACTCTGGTATCGAGCTCGTTGTGAGCCGACTTTATTTATGCAGTTTTATCTTTCATGATATTTTTCACTTATATTGCTCATTTCTTCGCTACGGCGCCATATATTATTATTGTGGTGGTTGTTTCGGCCGTTGGGCGTGATTGCTCCCATTTGGGGATGCTTTATTCTTATTGTATGTCATCTTTACTTATATCTTGTCTTGTACCCGATTTCGGGGCTGGTTTTTACAAAGGAGATGCTGCCAAAATTTTTAAGAAAACAACTTAAACTTTAAAGAATTTTTACTAAATTACTTAAGGTTTTCTAAATGTTTTAAACTAATGTTTTCTTTCACTCGCTTTTTCAATGGTTTCGAGTTCTGGGTTTCGGCTTACTTAGTCACGTTATGCCTGTAGACGTTACGTGGTTAAGTGCCGGTCACGGGCCGAACTTTGGATCGTGACAGTCTGACCCTTCGCAACAATTTGAAGCTGTTCCCGGTCGGAACAATATTCACCACTGGGGTTGAAACAGGACCATACGGAGAACTGCCCCCAGCTCATTTTGTATAATGCCGATATCGACATCGACCATTTCTTACGGCCGGGATTTGATTAGCCTCAGTATTTTGCCGAGCCTACCCTCTATTTCCTATAGGAGCTTAAATATTCCACCCCCTGCATCGACCTTGGTCCTTGGTAGGTGCCAGTTGTTTGAGGAATGATTTCGTCGGCAAAATTGCAGCTTGGGGAACTAGCCTGTGGAAGACAGACTTCCTCTGGGCTTCCTCCATCGGCGTTGAGGCACCGAGGGTGGGAGATGGGAGTATCGACCCAAAGAGAATCCCATTGATTTCTTAAAGAACCGGATTGCAGAGATTTGAGGCTGCAAGTGGCCTATACTTGACTCCACTAGATATGACAGAGCCCGAGTTGCTAGGATAGAAGCAAACGCCATTCTTCATAGAGACGAAACACCGGCTTCAGTATCCCATCACCCAAGGGAAACTACAAACATACATACCGTGAATATTTGATCGCGGAAAAACACGACACACGAAATGTGGAGTGGAAAGAGGAAAATGTCCC
Organism: Agapanthus africanus; assembly: GCA_030015575.1. Classification (NCBI taxonomy): domain Eukaryota; kingdom Viridiplantae; phylum Streptophyta; class Magnoliopsida; order Asparagales; family Amaryllidaceae; genus Agapanthus; species Agapanthus africanus. The sequence continues at coordinate 818,060,617 of CM057338.1, read as the reverse complement.
ACCGGGCGTGCCAGAATCTGTTCTCCGCCGAAAGACGCGACCGGGATGTTGGGATGTCCGGCTTGAATTTTGGGGGCAGATGCTATTTAGTTTTATCCGTCCACCTCTCCAAAGATGCCAAGTTGATTTATGGCACCGTGTATCGGAGGTTTAGACAGATACGGCCGTTGTAGCATGTTCCCTCATAAAATACAAGGAAAACCCCCAATGGGGCATCACGTGCACAAACGTGATCGGGGGTCACGTGATGGCTTCCTGAGGGCTCTGAAATGATAAGAATTGAATCCTAATCAAATGGGGTCACGTGCCCACACGTGATGGGCCTTTAAACCCACTGAAAAGAATTAAAGGTATAATAAAACAACAGGGAAAAACCCCAATGGGGCATCATGTGCCCACACATGACCAAGGGTCACGTGTTGACACGTGATAATTCCTGAGTTCTTTAAAACAACAGAATTAAATTCAGGTTAAATGCTTAATCAGGGGGTCGCGTGCCAACACGTGATGGGTTCCTAAAGATCTCTGAATTAATAGAATTAAATTCTAATTAAATGGTCAATCAGTGGGGTCACGTGCTAACACGTGATAGGCTATTAAACCTTCTGAACTAATAGAATTAAATTCTGATTAAGGGAAATCAAAAACCCTAATATTTCCTTAGATTTTTCAAAACAAAAAGATTGCGCTCTGTAAAGTGGAGCACCGTTGGATTAAAAATCCAATGGTGATTAAAAATCACCAATTTATAGAAAGATTCTATACAAAGAGATATTTTCTTGAAATTTTCCAAGAATAACAGACAGAATATCTTTTGGATTAAAAATCCAATAGTGAATAAAATTCACTGAGTGATCTAAAAGATCATGTTGGTTACAAAATCAATCAAAATTTTTCAATGAAAGATTGACTAAACAAACTGATTCTTTTCTTTCTCCTATAAATAGGAGCCATGAGAAAAAAAAAGAAAGAAGAGATACAACCATAGAGAGAAAAAAGAAGAGAATTTAATTCTCCAGAGAGAAAGAAGATTTCTTCAGAAAAAGAAAGAAACCCTAGGTAAGAAAGGGAAAGAGATCATTCTAAAAGCTCTCAGAAAACAAAAGGAGAATTTAATTCTCAAATTAAAAGATTAACTCTTCTGAATAAAAACTTAGTTCTTCCTTTGGTTGAAGATCTGCAGAAGCAGACCTCCCCATAAGTTGAGAATTTAATTCTCATCGGGGAGATTCTGCCATGCAGATCCAAAACTTAGAGGGAGAATTGAGTTTAAAGAATTTAATTCTTCCAAATAATTAGGAATTTAATTCCTCCAACAAAGATAGGGTTTAACCCTTAAAATAAGAACTTAATTCTTCTTCATGGTTGAAGATCTGCAGAAGCAGATCTTCCCATAAGTTGAGAATTTAATTCTCATCGGGGAGATTCTGCCATGCAAATCCAAAACTTAGAGGGAGAATCGAGTTTAGAGAATTTAATTCTTCCAAATACATAGAAATTTAATTCTTCTAAATAAAATTAGGGTTTAACCCTACAAAAGAATTTAATTCTTAAACAAGGGACTTAAACTTTTCATGCACGTAAAAGAAATTAGTATCCAACCTGATCACGTGTGTCCACGTGACTCCCCTCCTCGGTGATCAAAAGAGAACGAAAGAAATTGGGTCACGTGCTCCCACGTAACCCCTGACAAACACCTCTTTAAAAAAGAGAAGATGGAAAGAACTGAAGGATTAAAATCCAATGCATGGGCGCTCTCACATGTCTCCACGTGACCCTTAGCAAATCCTTTTAATATCCAGTACATAGGTACCCATCACGTGCCCACACGTGATGGCCGTGAAGACTAAAATGTTTAACACTTATTTGCATATTTTGAGAATAAAATAAAAGAAGTTTGGGCCCAACACTGTTTTGTGCGCTGCATTCTTAGTGTTTAACACTATTTTAAGCACATCACGTGGGAGCACGTGATAGCCAAGTGTACTCTAGTGTTTTAACACTATATCCAAGCCAATCTTAGCTTGAACTAGCCAAGTTTTTCCAGAGGTAGTACCCCCTTTTGACAGAACCTCAAACACACTTTTGTCTTCCAAAATTGGTCATCTCATATGACATTCAAAGTAGAACCCAGAGCCTTTCAGACAACTTTGGTTCAAGGGTACATCTCTCCACACCTCTGATATTTGTCGTTGTAATCCTTTAACGTCTTAAGAGAGGTGGTGGGTCCTAATGGCCAATAACTATCTGGTGCATTTCCAAATCCATATTTGCATCTGAACTTGTACCGCAATGTCCCTAAACTAAACAACAGAGTCTAAATGCTCTTTTGTTGGATCTAAATGATCCTGTTAAGTAGATCTTAGTCTAAAATTAGACTAACGTATCCTTAACAAACATTTAAGTTGATCTTAATCTCAAACGAGATTAACGATCTTTAAATCAATCCAATTACAGATCGCTCAACCAATATTGGTTCAAGGGTACATCTCTTCACTCCTTTGATATTTATCGTTGTAATCCTTCAACGTCTTCAGAGAGGTGACGGGTCCCGAAAACCAGACATTCCATGGACTGTAGGGTCCTTAAAATCATAGACTATGACGTCCTTAAACTTTATGGACTGTGGGGTCCTTAAACTCATGGACTATGATATCCTTAAACTTTATAGACTATGATGTCTCTAAACTACCATGGACTGTGGGGTCCTTAAACCCATGGACTATGATGTCCTTAACCTCGGACTGTGGGGTCCTTAAGCCCATGGACTATGATGTCCTTAACCTTGGACCGTAATGTCCTTAAACTAACCATGGACCGCAATGTCCCTAAACTAAACAATAGAGTCCAAATTCTCTTTTGTTGGATCTAAATGATCCTGTTAAGTTGATCTTAGTCTAAAATTAGACTAACATATCCTTAACAAATCGTTAAGTTGATCTTAGTCTAAAATTAGACTAACATATCCTTAACAAACGTTTAAGTTGATCTTAGTCTCAAATGAGGCTAACGTATTCTTAAACCCAAACCAAAAACCAAATCTAAGAAAAATATGGATTTGGACTGTAGGGCGACAACATAAATTAGTCTCCGTATACAATCCACGGGCAACCAAAAACAAAACAAACACACACGACACGAAGTGACCATCTGGAGAAGGAGAAAGTGGTTACCGCGATGCGGTAGCGTAATTAACTGCAGGGGTTTGCGCCGGCAGGGAAGAGCGTCCCCACAATCAAAAACCCCTCAACGAGGGGGAATCTGACGAAGTCTGCTACATCGGCCGCATCCGTTTAAACCTTCGATAAACGGTGTCATAAATCAACTTGGCATCTTCAGAGAGGTGGATGGATAGCACCAAATAGCATCTGCCCTCCAAATTCAGGCAAGACGGACTTACGCGGTCTCGTCTCTGTTTTCGGTGGAGAACAGATTCCGGCATGCCCGGTGGGATCTCTTTCCACTGCACACTTCGTGTGTCGTGTTCGCGAACGAATCGCGGTTTGATATGGTTTCCCTTGGGTTCGAGGTACTAAGATTTGGTGTCTTGCTCCGTGCAAAAAACAGAAGATCAATGGCTTCAAACTGCACTAACTGCAACTGCAACTCTCGCTCCGTCCTGTCTGGAGGAGTGACTTACGGGCCTCAAGCGGCCTCCATCTTCGCTATGCCGGTGGAACAGGTGACTCAGGCCACCACTGGATTGTTCTTCGGGAACATGCTCCCTCCAACGAGCTTCAATGCCCCTGTACCATCACAAGAAGCTCCCAAGAAGTCGTCTTTGATCAGTTTGCAACTACTGTGGGCCCTCTCAGCGGGTCGCCTAAGTCTACTGCCTCAGTTTTTAATAGATTGGGCTGAAGCTCAAATGGGCCTATGAAGAAGCCCGCAATTCCTGAAGGTGTTATCCCTAAGCGATTAGCCATTCTTACTCCTGAAGTCCCTAAGGCGGCTTCTCCTGCTAAGGAGCCGGTCATCACGAGACTGGCCGTTTCAGCTCCCATTCCAGACAAAGTCATGAAGACTGTTTCCCCTGTTCGAAAGTCGGCCTTTGCAAGACTGACTACCCCCTCTTAACGGGTGTCAGTCTTTGACAGGCTAGCACCAATAACAGTCTCTCCTCAAAGCAGGGAACATGAAGAAGCTCATCCAACAGCGAAGGTGATCCCAGCTGCACGATATGCTCGACGTCGCTACTGGCGCCGAGTGAGGAAAGATGGGGATAATTCCCTTACGGATTGACCCCACCAGCCTCAATGGTAGAAGTCGATGCTGCTGTTCCAACTGGGAACAGCTTTGAACTACTTAGGAGGGTCCACAAGAACTCTTCGATCGCTGTTCTAAAAAAGTCTCCTCCGCTTGTGGAGAATGCCATAAACGCAAATCTCGAACAGCCCCCTCAGCGGCTGTCCTCTAAAATTTACAAAGTCTGGCGTCAAGTCCAAGACTCGATGATTGATCAAAACTATCCCCGCCGACAGAAAAAGATGAAGGTTCGGCAAGAAGAGGATCACCCTGTCAAACCACAGAAAGCGACAGCTACTTGGGTGCCCACTGCAATGGCCCCCTCAACCTCGACTGCTCACAAGAGGAGAAAGCTGGAGAAAATCCCGGTGTCTGCGACGAATCGCAAGAACACTGAGTCTAAATGCCCCAACTCTGGGGGCATGGTGGTGCACACCATCTATATGGCATCCGGAAAAAAGGATAGCCGTATCTCCAAAGGTCATCGACCGCTTACGCGATCAGTGACTAAGGCTCAGGAGCAACAACAACAAAAGCTCCAAGAGATGTTAACAGCTATGGCCGCACTCACAGGACCGAAAGCAAGCCCGAAGACATCCTCGGAGCAGCGCCGTGAGCAGGAAACTGATGCCTAATTCTTTCGGAGAATGCTTGAGAAGAAGGACAAAGAGGCCGCGAAACAAGCGGCCAATATAAAACAAATGGCCCTTCTATTCCAAGATATGGTGGGCATGGTGATCCAGCCGGACCCTCCAGCCGAAGATCCTCCAGTAATAATTGAAGATGATAGAGGAGAGACATCAAATCCTCTGCCGGCTCTGTCAGCAGCCAAGGAGGAGACCATCTCTAAAGCCACGCTCGATCATTATATAGCTCAACAAATATGAGCTCATCAAGCAAACGAAGCGGCTGGCCAAGTCGTCAGAACTGGACGGCCCTATCCGGGTTGGTACGATCAAATAAAGTATCCACCAGGATATACGATTCCCAAATTCCATGTATACAAGGGAACAGGCAATCCCCATCAACATGTCGCTCAGTTCAGGGCTCTCTGCGGCAACACTGGAGGGGATGATAAGCCACTGCTTCGCCAATTCGTCGGCAGCTTAGCGGAGACGGCATTCGAATGGTATTAAGAGCTTCCCAACGATTCCGTCAAAACTTTTACGGAGATGGAGTTGCTCTTCACCCAGCGTTTTGCAAGTGCTAGCGAATGCACCCCGATCACAGTGTTAATTAACGCCAGAGTGAAGCCAAGCGAAACATGGGTGCAGTATGCGATACGGTGGTGGAATCTGTGGTCGAAGTGCGATCAGCGTATTGAAGAAGTGCCTACGGTAGGTATGTTCGTGGGGACCCTCGACCCTTAAGCGACCATTTCCCAATTCATAATGTTCTTCAAGCCAACTACTTTCCAGGCCTTGATTGACAAGTTAGCCCAAATGGATCAGATGGGTCATAGGCCATCTTCTTCAAAATTGGAATCTCGAAATGAAAAAGGGAAAGGGAAAGTAACCTTCGTCGCCAATGCTCAATAGCAGCCCAGTGGCCCAAAACTAACTGATCGCCTAGACGAGAGACGGCGATTCTTTAATGAGAAAATGAAGCGTCCTTATTCGTTTCCCCGGGACAAAACGAGGAGATTGTTTGAGCTGGCGGTGTGCAACAGGCTCATCAACTTACCCGATCCAAAACGCCCATTGCAACCCAGAGGCTCATAATCCCAATTATTGCCCTATCATAAAGCGATAGGTCATCTAATCGAAGATTGCTTCATTTTCAAAGGGTAGATTGAGAACCAATACCAACAGGGCAAATTCGCACTATCCAAGAATTGGAAAGTAAACCCGCCCCAACCGCACACTCTCAAAAAGGCGGACACACTAGGGGCATCGTGCTTTTTTGTCGAAGAAGCTCCATGGGAGGTCGCTCTTTCAGCCAAAACGAAAAGAATGCTGAAGGATCTCCAAGCATACCCAGCGATCAGGTGGAAAAATCAGCTAGAACCCGAGATCATCGAGGGAATGCTGAAGCCGTGCTCGACGCCAAAAATTGGTAGCGATAATCAAAACACTCAGGCCCAGCCGTCAAAGTCTTTGGAGAAAAAGAAGAAGACCAAAAAGCCCGTGAAGCCTAGTGACAAGCGCACGGACTTGCAAAAATATATTGACACGCTGGAAGAATATAACCAGAAGGCACAGACCCCAGTCACACTCCAAGAATTTCTTAGCCATATCCTTGAGGATGAAGATGATGACAATGGAGAAGACTCGTCGGATGAACCTGAGGATTATGTGGCAAGCTGCCATGTGATCTCTCACTCGTTAATAAACTGTGAATAAGCTCTGGACGCAGAGAAACTGGGGGCAAATCTCGAGCCAGAACTTCTAGGACCATCAGACGAAATGATTGATGCATTCCTGAACGAAGCTCTTCTGAAAAGTAAAGCTGACCGAGAGCGCGAGATGGCCATATTTGAAAAGGCCAGACGCCTGCGACTGGACGAAAGGGTTGAAACGCTCCCACCAGATCAAAATACATCTGCCGCAAATAAAAGCAGGTTCAAGACAAGGAAAAGGTTTGCCAAAGCCATATCGATGGGAATGAAGCTGCCCTCGTTCAGAAGAAATTCTCCTGGCGGTATACATCTTGATGAAGCGGACGTACATCCTAACTTCTGCTTATATCATCAGAAGATCGCACACCCTACTGAGGAATGCAACACCTTTAAAAATTGGTGGTAAGGGTACATCGCTCACAGGCAACACTTCAAGATGATGAAGCGTGAAGCTCGTCGACAGCGGAAAAATGCGACAGACAAACGAGGAAGAACTGCCGGTAACTGTCACATGGTTGATAGCAGGGGATCGTGAGTTCTTACCTTTGGGAGTGATTCTGAAGAAGAAATGGCTCTTGGCCCTCTCTTCAAAGAATCCACCTCAGGAAAAGAGAAAAAACCGAAGAGCTGGTAGAACATTCACCTGCGCAATTGCACATTACCTGAAAAGAATCTCGGACCCGTAAACAAGGGGTCGAACAAAAAGGATAAGGGAAAAGAAAAGGTCCCTGAGGATATCACCCTCGATGATCAAGCCGTCGAAGAGCTGACGGCCAAGGATCCGCCCAAGAAAAACAAGGTGGATTACAACGTTCTGGCACACCTAAGGAAGATACCCTCACAGCTAAGCATTCTCGACGCCTTTCTGATATCTAAAGAGGCGAGAGATTCTTTGATCAAGGCACTATAAGAGCCCGAGCGGTTCTAAGATTTCCTCGCCGAAGAAAAGATGAAGGACGAGCTAGAAGAAGTGCACACAGCCGATATCACCTTTGGCGATGAAGATCTCCTCCTAGAGACGTGCAAGCATAACCGTCCCTTTTATGTCTTTGGATACTGTCATGATATTAAGATAGGCAAGATCCTGGTTGACAATGGGTCCTTCGTCAATCTCCTCAATGTAAGAGTGTTGAAGGAAATCTGCATGAGCGTTCGGCACCTCGCTCGTGATAAAATCACCATCTCCGGGTTCAACTCCCAGTCATCACGGACGCTCGAGTCTATGATATTGACATTACGCTTTGGGCTGCTCATCACGGACATCAAATTTCATGTCATTGACGCTAAGACATGTTACAATGCTTTGCTCGGCAGGCCTTGGTTACATGAGTACAATATTATCCCTTCTATACAACATCAGTGTATGAAGTATTTCAAGGATGGTCTCGAGTATACTGTGACAGGGGAACTAAACCCATTCTCCGTGAATGAAGTCCGAAAGTACGAAGATGCAAAATACTTTCTGTCAGACTTTGAAGATACGGAAAGGTGCCATAAGCCGGAGAATAAGCAAAAAGTTATCACCACCATTCCGGTCTTCTGGAGTGATACCGAGGAAGAGGAAGAGATAGTTTATTCAGGGCCGCCCCAATGCAACAAGCTGGGACCGTCCACCCCTACGCAAGTCTTTGGCAACGACTCGGAAGATGAGGTCAATACAGTATTTTCTGTTGGCCATCAATACAAGCCTTTGCTGGCGATGATCAGAGTTTACAAATCGCCATGGTCCCGTAGGAGCATTACAAAGACTCGACGCACTTAATACCTACAGTGTGGAAGAACTGCAGACGTTCTACGTTCCTGCCAGGCGAAAAGATTAAAAGGCGATCCTCTTTTATCGATCCACGGAAACCAAAGTGGAGAAAGAAGTCTGGCGTGGTGCCGACTCGACACTTGACCGACTTCAGCCCATCCGTCTGCCCAGATACTACACAGAAGGATTGAAGAGGCTGTTGAGGCGCCAAGGCGTACCCCTTAAGCAGACTGCTCGACAAGCTCAGTTCTACAACAGGATCTGGAACGTCCCCGGAACTCAGCGAAAATTTCCCAACGGGAGAATGGAAGCGATCGGGCTTGGATATATCCGATCCAAGAAACATGAGCGATTCCATGGCTGCTATGTCATACATGACTGCGATGAAGAAGGAGATGCTTTATGGGAAGATGCTAACCCTGAACCATAACGAGGTCCCGCCGTGAAAATGCCAAGTCCGTCGTTCGAAGAACAGATAGACAAGCTTATAAGGGAAGCGGGTCAAAAATTCCGGGATGACCATAGCCGCGAAATGGCCATTTACGAGAAAGCCAAGAAGCAGCACCTCCTTCAGCAGGATACGGAGAATGACGATACCCTTCATTGTCAACCCGTCATATAGAAGACCCGACGCAGAGGTAAAAACAAGATAAAGAATGGAAAAGACGTTCGACAACGGCAAAGCGGGTCCAAGAAGCCACGCGATCGAGAATTGAACAGCATAGATCCATCTCTTATAAAGAAAAAGGGTCAAGCATATTCTTTTCCCCAAGACAAGACAAAGAAGATATTCGATCTTATCATAAAACATCAGATGATGACACTTCCGGAGTCCAAGCACCCCGAGCAAGTAGGTGAAGTTCATCATCCGGACTATTGCTCCTATCACCGAGCGATAGGACATCCTCTCGAAGACTACTTCACATTCAAAAACTGGGTAGAAGACCAGTATCAGCAAGGCAGGTTTTCTCTATCCAGCAGTTGGAGGGTAACCCCACCACAGAAGTATGAACCAAAAGCCGCACATGCAGCGAGAGTAAAGCCGGATCGACATCGGTCTTTGAAGCGATCTCGTACCTGTCACGTGATAACGCTGTCAGAAGAAGAACCCGAGACTATGGATGACCTCCCCTGGTGCTTCGAAAACGATGATGACGAGGTGATCTCAGAGTTTCCACCGGCGCCAAAAAAGCTGGAAGATGGGATACATACTACTGCAGATAACCTCAAGAAAATTGACTTGGGGACGGCAATGACCCGCGGCCGACATTCGTCAGTGAGCTGTTGTTTGAAGAATGGGTGGTTACGCTTAAAGATGTGCTCATGCAGTATAAAGACTGCTTGGCATGGAACTATTCCGAGATGCCGGGACTAGATCTAGAGATTGCTGTGCACAAATTGGCGATATCTCCGGACGTCAAGCCGATCAAACAAGCACCGAGAAGAATGCGGCTCGAGGTTGAGATGAGCATCAACGCCGAAGTCAAGAAGCTAATCGACTCCGGCTTCATCCTAGAGGTTCAGTATCCTGACTGGATCGCCAACATCGTCCCAGTGATGAAGAAAAATGGGACGGTGCGCATATGCGTAGACTTCCGGGATCTCAACAAAGCTTGCCCGAAGGACGACTTTCCAGTACCGGTCACCGAGCTGATGATAGATAATACGTCCACACATGAAGTTTTCTCCTTCATGGATGGCTTATCGGGATACAATCAGATAAAGATACATCCCGAGGATCAGAAGCATACCGCTTTCCGGACCCCTTTGGGCATATTCTGCTACAAGGTGATGCCTTTCGGTCTAAAGAACGCCGGTGCCACCTATCAGAGGGCCATGAAGAAGATTTTCGATGACCTCATACATGAAATCGTCGAATGCTATATTGACGACCTTGTGGTGAAAAGCAAATCGCACGAGGAGCATTGGGAGCATCTGAAGATCATGTTCCAACGTCTGCGGAAATACAATCTGAAGATGAACCCTCTCAAATGCGCATTCGGACTATCCTCAGGCAAGTTCCTGGGATTCATTATACGACACTGGGGCATCGAGATAGACCCTGGTTCCCCCAATCTGTAACATTTTAAAAATAATTAAATAAATAATTAAATGAATAAAAGTGTTTAAGTGAATTTTAGGATTTTCGGTAAATTAAAATGTATTTTTCGTAAAACCAAACCGTGATTGTTTTTCACTATAAATTTAAAAATATCTATTTTAATTATGAAATTACTAGTAAATAGTGTTTATTTAGCCACTTATAAATTTTTGGTTTAATAAAATATTTTTATTAAATTAATTATGTTAAATATTAACATAAGCTTTATTTTTACACTAAATTAGTGTAAATTACAAATTTAAATGGTTTTAATTTGTAAAAATGAACCATGGCATATTAGAATTTAGTGTGTATCATGCAAAATTTATTTGCAAATTTTTCCTTGTTTCTAGATCTTTCTTGAGTTATTTTAGAAAAGAATTAAAAGAAAATGAATAAAGCATGAAAAGACATTAAGATGATGACATTTTGGAGAAGTTTCTACACCATTTCTCATGTGTTTCTCCCTCTTCCCCTTATTGTGGCCGGCCTCCCCATCACCATGGCTGCCCCCCCCCCCCCATTTTCCACCTCTTTTTTTATTCAAAAATCATCAAAAATACTACAAAAATCCAATTTAAATTCCACAAAAACCTAATTATTTCATACCCTTTATTCTCTACTCTTCTCTACATGGATTTTGGAGTGGGAAAGCATGTATTTTTGAGGCTCATTTTCAAGTTTGGACATGAGGTTGTGGAGGTATAAATCCTTCTCTTTTGTTTTATTTCTATTAGATATTTCTTTTAAAGCATAATTAGATTAATTAGATTAATTCTTGTTGCAAATTCTAAAATTCAAGTTAGGGTTTGAAAATTCAAGAGGTGGTTTTTGTTAATTAATTAGGGTTATAATAGCTAGTTTAACATCTTTTAGAGTGGAAAATTCTTGCATGGTGGTGGTATAATAAATTGTTGATCGAAATTGTTTAATTTAAACTATTTAGCTAACTAGATTTTTTCTAAAATGTGTTGTGGGTAAAATAAAATTCTTATTAAGGGTGTTATCATTAGATGGTAATTTTAGTGAGAATATTAGCATATTAATTGAATGAAAAACTTAGTTTGATCACTAGATTATTTTGATAATTGGAAAAATAGTAATAAAATGCTATTATTTTGTAAACTAGATTTTAGGAATTTCTAAATAAATGTGATTAAAAATATAATTATAGTTTCATTACATAATTATCATCATAAATTGTGGTTTAAGTGATTAATTTATGCAAAATCATGTTTTGAGGTGGAATTGTGGTATTTTGTTTGGAAAATGTTAAAATTGTTAAAAGTTGCAAACTAGAAATTTCAAATAAATGCAAAATTGTGTAATAAAAATATAGTAATGGTTTGTATAGTCTAGTAATGCTATTTAATGAGTTTTATGACCATTGGTTTCATTTAAATGTCAAGTTTCGATGAAAAACGGTAAATTGGCATTTTCGGGTTTTTCGAAAACGGACGATTTGATCGATTTTAGTGTTTCAATGAATTTGATCATGTTTTACAATATAAGTAATGTGTTTTAAAACTACAAGTTGTTTGATGATGTTATCTCGATCCATCGGAGTTTGTACGCCGATATCGAGCGGTATTTGGTTCTTTTGCGTGGACGGGGCATAGGTTTTAACCTGTGCTTGCTCTTCGTATCGTTTGACTTTTGTATGTGATTCGGTTTACGATACTATTTATATGTTTGCGTCTAGGTACCCTCACGTGGACTGCGGGCGATGAAGAGGAGGATGGCGACACTGTCTTCGGCAGACATGGACCAGGTGAGTAGATGCATATCTACGGGGGGAAGTCGGGTGGATGGCGTTTAGCACCCCCGCAACGTAGAATAGGAATAGTACTTATTGACATTAGGAAACCAGACGTAACCCTAGTAGGACCCTAGTATTGACCCTAGGCTGGACTAGACCGATTTAGGAAAACTATATCAGAGGATGAGTACCTTGGAAGAGGTTCGTAGGTTTCAGATAGAAACACACCCGCGCACACACTGAAAATCGACATGGAGTACGTGTATGTGTATATATATAGAACTAGGTATAGGTATATACATATATATACAACACATATAGGTGATTCAGTGATGTGATATGATATCCGAGGTATGATGAAATAGTATAACTGGGCTTGATGCCGTGATTTTTGACTATACAGTCGTAATAAAGTGTTAGCGGATCATTAGGGAATGAGATAATGAACTTGAATATATAAATTACAAAGAGTGGTGGTGATATTGATGTACATGGGATGCTAGAATAGTACTCGGACTGTAACTTGTGACTGATTACGATATGATATATGTATAACTTGATTTCGACATTATATTGGTGTGACCTGATGCCGATATCATATGAGTATGACTTAATCATAATATGATACATATGACATTATACGAATGAGGAGACACCTAGGAGATACTTGACCGTACCCCGACATTAGGATGCCGTACGATGGATTTTACCGTACGAGGCTTAGATTTGATGATTGATCCGCACTCTTGATTCGAGGAAGCCGTACTACGTACGTGACGCTGTTGAGGCGGGATCGCCGACTATTAGAGATATTGATTCAGACCTTAGCTAGACTCTTATTTCTATTGACTAGTTCTTAGGTTTAGTTTTCCTTATGAGGTTAGATGGACACTAGGTTAGGTTCGAGTCATATAGTGGTAGTAGTATTAGTATATTAAATGAGTAGGTAATATACATTCGTCTTTACTTTCACACTGTAATCATAATGTTGCATGTTCATACATATGTTGCTATAAATAGTATAAACCTTACCTGTTAGGACACCAGCACCATTACCGATGATGCGCATATTCCACGCACACTTATTTGCCGGCTCACACACATCATCATCGGTAATTGCTATGTCACGTACACTTTAGATCATATTATCTTTTATTGATAGAATCAGTTAACAACTAAACCGATGTAATATTGTGATCACTCTCTGATGTTAAGTATAAGACATGACATTCATTACTTAGACATTCATGCATTCATATTTTCGTGTTATCATGCTGTATTATGGGCATATGCCGACACTTATCATATAGTTACTCATGATTTTGAGATTTTGATTTCTATGAGATTTCTGGATTTTTGGGGAAAACCGCAAAAATATATAAAAACTTCTCTCTCTCCTCTTCTCTTTTTTTAAAAATAAGATGCGGTTTTCTCGTGATGTATGTGTCGTCCACCATGAGTATTTCATGTTTTCTGATGGATTTCAAGACCCGATTCGAGGAGTGGATGAACCGTCTCGGGTACATGGTGGGCCCGGTATGGTACCCCGGGGCAAGAAGATCGAGTTGTAGACGATGAGCCTGGCAGGGGAAGGCTACCTACCGGTGATGTCTGGCGCGGCGGATATCCGGAGGATACCGACCGTTGTCGTGGGATTTGATGATATGGGCCGATCCGGACTGACGGAGCCCGACATATTGATACTTGAGGTTACATGTGTTGTGTCGATGCTTGACACGGATTTCCATGGATTTCATTGTTGAGATTTCTGATGCTTATACACACTTTACTATGATAACGGCTAAAGGTTCTCATACATATATATCTGGATTTCAGGATTTGTGACTTTACATTCATGGTGCATGCATTTCATTTCATATGACTTAGTACTATATGAGGCACTGACACGACACGGAGTATTTGCACTTACACGTAGTATTACCCTGCTATTACTAGATGTTTGGGATATAGTAGTGTATTATTATGACCTAGGATAGCGTCGTGCATTCGATTTCTTTTCGTAGATGTCTTCTACTCACGAGTTGGCAACTTACCCCCGTTGTGCCAAATTCTTTACAGGTTCGATGTACAGGTTTCCCGTGGCAGCTTGTTGGCACATCTTTTCTTCAGGGCGATTGGCACGGTAGGTTGGTTCACTTGTATCCGAACCACCATTGTACTTTTATTCATTCATTTGTATCTAGTAAGCTCCATCAACCATATTTGTATTACTTGATAAGTTATTGGACCAGTCTTTTACTTCGACCTTAGAGTCGCGCCTGTATTATTCTGATCTGGTGGTTTTGTTTTCTTTTGAGTTTTGAGCCTCGCTCTCTGGCGTTGTATATTATTGTGATTGTTGTGGTTGTTTCCTCCTGTTGGCGTTGATGCTAGCACCCGTTTGGGGATGCTTTTTATTGTTTATTCATATTATACTTGTTGTACCCGTTTGGGGGCCAGTTTTTACAGAGGAGACTCTGCCGAAATTTTTGGTAAAATTTGCTGATGTTTTTTTTACTTGTTTTCTTTTCTTTTCTTCTTTTTCTTCTTTTATGGTTTAGATCTCTGGGCTTCGGCTTACTTAGGTCACGTGGCGCCTCTAGACGCTTCGTAATCTAAGTGCCGGTCACGTTCCGTACTTTCGGATCGTGACACAATCAGAGCAAGGCCCTGTTCAAATTTTCAAAATTTGAAATGAAGCGGCGCTTCATAAAAGCGCCAGCGCTTTGAGGTAGCGCACCACGTGCAAAGCATCAGTGCGCTAGCGCTAAGTGCGCCAAGAGTGCCAGTGCTCTAAGGCAGCGTATCACGTGCAATGCACGAGTGCGCTAGCGCTGAGTGCGCTAGCGCTAAGTGCGCCAAAAGCACCAGCGCTCTGAAATAGCGCATCACGTGCAAAGCACGAGTGCGCTAGCGCTGGAACTAAATGTTCCCTACCGTTAGATCAAAGATCCAATAATAATGATAAATCATTAATTGACCAGAATAAAATTCTGTTAAGGAAAGATTCCTAAAAATCTTTCCAAACAAAAAGATTGTGCTCTGTAAATCAGAGCACCATTAGATCAATGATCCAATGGTGATTAAAAAAATCACCGAAAACACAGAATAAATTCTGTATGGAAATGATTTCCCAATCTTGTTAAAAACAAAAAAATTGCCTTCTGTAAATCAGAAGCCCTTGGATCAAAGATCCAATGGTGGGGAATCCCCAAATCAATTGGAGAAGAGATCTCCTTAACTGATTGAACAAATCAGCTCACCTTATATAAAGGCCTCAAGACTTCAAGTCTCAGATATACAGAAACATATAGAGGAACCCCCCATAAACTTTAAGAAATCTCAGAAAGAAGAGCCAAGCTCTCGGTAGAAGAACAACTTTTCTTCAAGGTAAAAAAAAGAACAGAAAGGCGAAATCGTCTCATATAAAAAGAAGAATTCACTTCTTTCTTTAAGATCATAGATATGCAAGACCAAGGTCTTTCACAAAGAGATCAAAGGATCTCATCATAATATAAGAAGAAGAACATAATTCTTCTCACAGATCATAGATCTATAAGACTAAGGTCTTTTACAAAAAGAGATCATAATATCTCATTATAAGAGGGGGGAGAATAATTCAATTCTCTTAGGATCACAGATCCATAAAGGCAAAGCCTTTCACTAAAATAAGAGATTGAAATATCTCCTACAAAACAAGAACTTTGTTCTTAGAATCTTGAGACAAAGTTTCTTCTAAACGAGAATTTATTTCTCAAATCATAAAATTGATCAGATGCGCTTCTGGACTCTTTGACTGGCGCAAAGCGCCAAGCGCACCACGTGCTCCCCACGTATGCGCCACTAAACAGATAGCGCTTTGCGCTCATAAAATAACACTTTGCGCTCATGGATTGGCGCTCAGTGCCTAGCGCACCACGTGCTCCTCACGTGTGCGCCACTGAACAAATAGCGCTTTGCGCTCATAAAATAGCGCTTTGCCCTCATGGACTAGCGCTTAGCGCCGAGCGCACCACGTACTCCTCACGTGTGCGCTGATAGAACATAAATTGTTATATAAATAAAGTCCAGAGCTATGATGAATGCTCAGCATTCAATAAAAGACTGAAAATATTGTCAGAACTCAAATCAATGCTCAGCATTGTCAAATGTTTAACATTTTAACTGAGTGGGCCGAGCCCAAGTTGGCCATAAACCCCTCATTCAGATTAACTGAGCCCATATGCTCTTAAATCTCAGATCTTAGTCCCAATTGGACTACAGATCTTCCAACCAAAATTGGTTCAAGGGTACATCTCTTGATATTTGTCGTTGTAATTCTTCAACGTTTTCAGAGAGGTGACGGGTCCCGACAACCATACATTCCATAGACTATGACGTCTTTAAACTGGACTTTGGGGTCTTTAAACCCATGGACTATGATGTCCTTAACCTTGGACTGTGGGGTCCTTAAACCCATGGACTATGATGTCCTTAACCTTAGACCGTAACATCCTTAAACTAATTATTGACCGCAATATCCCTAAACTAAAAAAAAAGCCCAAATGCTCTCTTATTGGATCTAAACGATCCTGTTAAGTAGATCTTAGTCTAAAATTAGACTAACGTATCTTTAACAAATGTTTAAGTTGATCTTAGTCTCAAAATGAGACAAACGTATCCTTAAACCCAACCCCAAACCCAAATCTAAGAAAAATACGGATTTGGACTAATGCACGCCGTACGGGTGACAACATAAATTAGTCTCCGTATACAATCCATGGGCAACCAAAAAATAAAACAAACACACACAACAGGAAGTGATCATCTGGAGAAGGAGGAAGTGGTTACCGCGATGCGGTAGCGTAATTAATTACAAGGGCTTGCGCCTGCAGGGAAGAGCGTCCCCACAATCAAAAACCCCTCAACGAGGGGGAATCTGACGAAATTTGCTACATTGGCCGCATCTGTTTAAACCTTCGATATATGGTGTCATAAATCAACTTGGCATCTTCAGAGACGGATAGCACCAAATAGCATCTGCCCTCGAAGTTCAGGCCCGGACGTCCCAACGTCCCGGTCGCGGCTTTCGGCGGAGTACAGACCCGTCGAAGATCAAGGCGATCGTGGAAATGCCTCCGCCAAGAACACTCAAGCAGCTGCGGTCTCTCCAAGGAAAGCTCGCATATATCTGGTGGTTCATAGCCAATCTTTCCGGCAAGTGCCGTCCTTACAGTCACCTAATGAAGAAGGGAACCCCGTTCGTTTGGAATCGCAAATGCCAAAGCGCACTGGACGAAATTAAGAAATACTTGCAGAATCCGCCGGTGCTGACCGCTCCAGTCAAGGGAAAGCCTCTCATTCTGTATACAACCGCCCTTGAGGGTTCTCTAGGCACATTATGGGCATAAGAAAATGACCAAGGGAAGGAGAGAGCCCTTTACTATTTGAGTCGAGTTCTTCTGGGGGCAGAAAACAATTACTCTCCCATTGAAAAACACTGCCTGGCGTTGATCTTCGCGATAACGAAGCTTAGGCACTATGTGTTGCTACATGAGGTCCATCTCATATCGAAAGTGGATCCTCTCAAGTATTTGATGTCAAAAGCCATATTAATGGGACGACTCGATAAATGGGCCCTGCTCTTGATGGAATTCTCGATAACATATCGTCCTCTCAAGGCAGTGAAAGGCCAAGCCATCGATGACTTCCTTGCCGAACATCCTATACCTGCCGACTCTCCTTTAAATTGTGAATTGCCTGACGAGCATGTGTTTGACACGATCGACGGGAGAGAAGAGAGAATGATACCCGATGGGACTCTATTTCGATAGAGCATCTTCTATGAAAAAGCACAAACAAAGCACCCCCATAATCAAATCCGGGGTGGTCCTCACCTTCGTGACTCCACAAGGAGGGATAATGCGCTTTGCCTTCTCCTTAACAGAGCCGAGGACAAACAATGAAGCTGAATATGAAGCTTTGATCTTGAGATCGCTGTCGACATGGGAATTGAAAACATCCTCATATACGGAGACTCCCAACTAGTCGTTAGCCAAGTAAACGGCGATTATCAGACGTGCAAACCGGAGTTGGTGAAATACGGCGAAAAGGTACAACAATTGCTGACTCAAATCCCTACCTATGCCCTAGAAAGCATACCACGTGCTGAAAATAGCAAGGCGAATGCATTAGCCAAGCTCGCTAAAGAACTGGCCGACGAGAACCTCGATGACATGAGGATCGTTGTGCAAAGCCGTCAGGTTCTTGCACCGGCAGAAATATCTCCAGATTCGTCCGAAGAAAATGGAACGACAGAGCAAGCAACCCTACAAGTAAAAGACCAGGAAAAGGCTATGTATTGGAGAAAAGTCTTTATAGACTACTTCAAATCCCGTCGAACACCTGAAGACGCGTCCTTAAGACATCAGCTCATGAAACGAGCTCTATCCTTCGCCTTTGTCAATGATACTCTGTATAAGAGATCGTTTGACTCCCTATGGCTAAGATTCCTGAGACCTGAAGAGGCAAAGAGAGTCGTCCAAGAAACTCACGACGGACTCTGCGGTTCTCACCGAGCCGGGCCGAAGATGAAGCTGAAGATCAAAAGGATGGGCTATTATTGGCCCACAATGATCCAAGACTGCCTCGAATACGCGAAGCAGTGCCACTCATGCCAAATTCATGGGGACTTTATCCACCAGCATCTAAATCCGCTACATCCAATGGTGGCTAGCTGGCCGTTCGAAATGTGGGGAACTGATATAATCGGGCCCCTCGAACCAGTGTCGTCCAGAGGATATCAGTTTATTCTCGCAACAACTAATTACTTCTCCAAGTGGGCAAAAGCAGTACCACTAAGAGAAGTGAAGACAAAGAATATCCTCCATTTCTTCAGGACACACGTCATTTATCGGTTCGGCACCCCGTGACGGATCATCTCCGATAACGGGCCAGCCTACAGAACCCACAAAATCAGCCGCTTCGCACAACATCATAATATAGATTGGAGATACTCTTCAGTCAATAATCCCCGAGTTAACGGTCTAGCTGAGGCTTTCAACAAGACCTTGACGAAGATCGTGAAAAAGACGATGTCCAAGAATAAGAAGGACTGGTACGAGAGACTCCATGAAGCTCTCTGGGCATATCGAACTACGTTCAAAATAGCCACAAACACAACGCCGTATGCATTGGTATTCGGCACAGAAGTGGTACTCCATCTCGAGATAGAGTTACCCTCTCTATGAGTGGCGGTTCACTACGAGCTAACAGACGAAGAAAATGCTCACCTTCGGCTTGAGGAACTCGACGCCCTTGATGAAACCCGGCCTATGGCGCAACAAAACCTGGAGGCTTATAAAGCAAAGATGACGTGCTCATACGAAAGATTGACTAGGCCGAGAACATTTCGCCAAGGTGAACTCGTGCTGGTGATCAAGAGACCTATGATCCCCAATCGTGCCAAACGGGGGAAATTCGAGCCAAACTATGAAGGCCCGTACATCATAGACAAAATTTACCAGGGTGGAGCCTATCTACTCATGGACATGCATGGTGAAAGACCTTCCAGGCCAATAAACTATAGCTTCCTGAAAAAATACTACGCCTGACGAGTCACGGCCTAAGTCAACGATAGATAACGATGCCTATGTCCGCTCGCTATATTCCTAAGCCCAAACTCTATAAGTAGTAGCCGGCGCCACGGACCGAAACATCCTTAAACTAACGATGGACCACTATGTCCTAAAACTGGCTGTTGACCGAGACGTCTATAAACTACTATGGACCGCAGCATCCTAAGGCTGACAAAAAACGGTATGTCCATAAGCGATATGGGCACGGATGAAAACCCGAAAGGGCTCCGTGAGTAAAAACTGTAGGACTACCGGCGAGTTTTGTGAAAACCCGGAAGGGCACAATCTTGTTAAAAGACACTTGCAAGGTCCTCTCGACCCTGTAAGGAGAAACCATCTGAGTGAGATCCTTACGACTCATAAAGGAGAAACACACTTAGAGATCCCTACGATTCCTAAGAAGAAATTACACTTTGCGAGATCCTCACGACTCGTAAGGAGCACCCTCTTATGAGACTCTCACGGCTCATAAGATTCAAAAGCCTTAAGCTAAAGGGATCTGAACCTGTTCTTAAGCAGTCATACCCCCGATTTTGCCCTACAAGCGGTTCAATATTGACCCTTGTATACAATCCACGAGCACGAATAAACATTTTCTTTAACAAAGTCCCACCCGCGACTAGGGATATGTTTACACAGTGGACAGCCCTTGTAAGTCCTCTCGACTTATAAGGAGAAAACACTCTTATAAGATCCTTACGACTTATAGAAGGCTATATGCTTAAGACTCCTCACAATTCTTAAGGAGAAAACACACCTACGAGATCCTCATGAATCGTAGGGAGAAATACCTTCATGAGACCCTTATGGCTTATGAAGTTAAAAGCCTTAGTCGACAGGATCCTAACCCTATTCGCTAAGCCACCTTTGTTTGAACCGACAAAGGCAAATGATGATTTGCTCCTGGTAATATCCCAATTGTAGCGATGCTGATGCCTAAATCAGTATCAAATCCCAAACTCGCAGCGAAAAGTCAGCGAGCTACAAATCCATATGAAATAGCCGAAATGATGGGGCAACTTGTAACAAAATCAGCAAGTAAAAATGTATGCATATGAAATAGCCGAAATGGTTGGGCAACTCGCAATAAAAAGCAGCGAGTAAATAAAACAAATAGCCAAAATGGTTGGGCAACTTGCAATAAAAAGCAGCGAGTAAAAAGAAAAATAGCCGAAATGGTTGGGCACCACGAAAAATAGCCGAAATGATTGGGCAATCGCGGCTTTCGCGATATAAAAGCTGAAATGATAGAGCATCACGGAAAGAAAAATATATAAAATGAAACTTTTTGCCCTACAGGTGAGATCACATCGATCCCTATATACAATCCAGGGGCAAAAACAAAGAGGGAACCATACCTTCCCACCAGGCTCCATCAGAAAGAGGGCCAAGTCTCGACGGTTCATGGACAGCCTAGAGATCACCAACAGCGTTCCTCTTCATTCTAGCAGGATTCAGACGCAACAATCAACCTTGGAGCCATGGCAAAGTCCCTGTTCCAAACCTCGACGGTTCACAGACAACCGAGAGAGCAAATCTTGGTCCCGTAGAACACGGCTAATGTCAATCCTGATCCCGTGGGAAACGCCCAGAGCACCTCCTGGTCCTGTAGAACATGTCTAATGTCAAGCCTGACCCCGTGGGAAACACCTAGAGCAAATCCTAGTCCCGTAGAATACGGCTAATGTCAATCCTGACCCCGTGGGAAACGCCCAGAGCAAATTCTGGTCCCGTAGAACACGGCTAATGTCAATCTTGACCCCGTGGGAAACGCCCAGAGCACCTCCTGGTCCTGGAGAACACGGCTAATGTCAATCTTGACCCCGTGGGAAATGCCCAGAGCACCTCCTGGTCCTGTAGAGCACGGCTAATGTCAATCTTGACCCCGTGAAATGCAGATAAGGTCAACCCCTGACCCCGTGAAATGCGGATAAGGTCAACCCCTGACTCCGTGAAATACGGATAAAGTCAATCCCTGACTCCGTGAAATGCGGATAAGGTCAACCCCCTGACCCCGTGAAATATGGATAAGGTCAACCTCTGACTCCGTGAAATGCGGATAAAGTCAATCCCTGACCCCGTGAAATGCGGATAAGGTCAACCCCTGACTCTGTGAAATGCAGATAAAGTCAATCCCAGACTCCGTGAAATACGGATAAAGTCAACCCCCTGACCCTGTGAAATGCGGCCAAGGTCAACCCCTGACTCCGTGAAATGCGGATAAAGTCAATCCCTGACCCCGTGAAATGCGGATAAAGTCAATCCCCTGACCCCGTGAAATACGGATAAGGTCAACCCCTGACTCCGTGAAGTGTGGATAAAGTCAACCCCCTGACCCCGTAAAATGCGGATAAAGTCAACCCCTGACTCCGTGAAATGCGGATAACGTCAACCCCTGACTTCGTGAAATGAGGATAAAGTCAACCCCTGACTCCGTGAAATGCGGATAAAGTCAACCCCTGATTCCGTGAAAATACAGATAAAGTCAACCCTCGACTTCCCCGTCAAAGCAATTCTTTGATTCGGGAGCAAGTCAACTCATCAATCACTTACGGGTCCTCTCGACTTGTAAGGAGAAAATTCTCTTGTGAAATCCTTACAACTCTCAAGTGAAAACGCACTTAAGAATCCTCACAATTCCTAAGGAGAAAATACACCTACGGGATCCTCTCGACCGGTAGGGAGAAAATTCTTTATGAGACCCTCACGGCTCATAAAGTTGAAAAGTCTTAGGTGGCAGATCCTAACCCTGTCTCCCAAGCCATCATTGCCTCACAGAGAGGTCAAGGTAGATTTTCTACGGGCCACACTCTCCGACAAGAAAGAAAACAATCACTTATGAGTCCTCTCGACTCGTAAGCAAGAAAAACTCTCTTGAGAGATTCTTACAACTTTTAAGAGAAAATACACTTAGGAATCCTCACGATTCCTAAGAAGAAATTACACTTATGAGATCCTCACGACTCGTAAGGAGAAATACCTTTATGAGACCCTCATGACTCATAAAGTTGGAAAGCCTTAGGAGGTAGATCTGAACCTGACTCCTAAGCCATCACTGTCCTATAAGGAGATGAAAATAGATTATCAACAAAATGCATTTACTAAAAGGGACACACCACCATGAAGTAAAATATGTCTTTTATTCATGAATCAAAATGAATACAAAGTACAATTTATGAAAGAATCAAAAAATACTCTCATTCAGGAGTATGTACAAAAAAAGAATAAAAAGAAAAATATACAATTCTTCAAGCCGGCGGACGATTTAATAGATTTGCCAGTTCATCCTTTTTCCGCTGGGCCTTGGCTTCATGATTCATTATCGCTAAGAGACGGGCCTCCGTTTGAGACTGTTGGGCCTGGTACGAGGCAAGCCGACTTTCAAGCTCCTTTTCGGTAACTTTATGAGCTTCGACCATTTCGTGAGTAAAAATGATGGCTTTATCGATGGCTACCACCTCCCTGATAGCTTCTTGAAGCACCCGCCAAAGTTCATATGCCCGAGTGGTCTTGGCTGTAAGATCAGCTTGAAGTTCCCCCAGCGCAGTTGAAGCCAGCTTCCTCTCTGAAAATTTTCGGCTGAGCCTCTTCTCACATGACAGCATATTTTCAGCGCACCGTTTGATCATCCCCTGCAAGCACTCCTTTGCAGCCACAACCTCTGAAGGAAGGTGCGTACATTCAAGACTATGCAAGCAAGCCTCCACCTGACGACAAAACTTAACCCAGACTTGCACCAATATTTCGCTGTGGTAAGCAGCAAGAAAGAGGAGAGAACTGTTGGCTTCGGCGGCAAATTCTTCGGCCGTGATCAAACTACCAACACGAAGGTCTTCGATCAGAGCTGACAAAGAGTGAAGGCTTAGCTTTGCCATCCGTTCCGAGGCACGTAGAGCATAGGGGCCGGGTGGCATGACGATGTGAGATTCCAGCATGGTAAGAACTGGCAAAGCTGTTAAGATTTATAAACAATCAGTGAGACTTGCAAGCAAAGAGCAGATAGAACAACGTCGAAACTTTACTTATCCACAGGCATGCAAGAAGGGTCCGAAAGATCCCCAAGCCCGTCAAGAATCTCAACTTCGTCATCAGCTTCCAGAACTACAGAAGACATCAGTATCGTTATATAAAATAATAATAATGCCGTAAGGAAAAGGCAAATACCACTAACCTTGCCCGGAAGAGAGGACGATACGTTGAGGGGATATTGCCTGCGGAGCGGCCATTTCTAGCAGACGCTGAAAAGACATCCTGGGGGACAGGTCCGCGATGGACGTCGCCAATCCTGGTAGCTCTGAAAAGACAGAAAGGTTCAGATGATGGGGAGATTATTAAAATAAAATATAGAAAGCTACCTTCGATGCTCCTCCCACTCTGGACTAGAGGGATAGCAGCTTCGGCGGCCTCCTCCGTGCCCCAGGCACATCATCAGGGACATGGGCCGATATAACAACTTCCAATTGAGGGCAGTGGCCACCGCTTCAGGCTCCAATGAAAGGACGGTGGCCTCTACTACCTGTCCCATAGTCTCTAGGCCGTCCCCAGAAAGATCCATTAAATCCACGGACAATGAAGATGCCTCTTCCGGGAGAGCAAGTACCGGGGGAACGGAAATCACCAATGGGAGCTCCGTGGCAGGAAGAATAGCTGTATCGATCCCCTCCACACTTACTAGTGTCTCATCGGGGATATTTACGGAGTCCATAGTCAAGGCGCGACTCGAACTCATATCCTCTGCCATTGCCGAAGTCCCTGCAAAGTTTTCACGAAGATAAGGATATATATGTATATAAGCAGTGAAAAATACTACAAAAAGATATATAAGTATACCAATGCGCAAAGGAGGTTCTAGTATGGCTTTTTCAAGCCAGCGTTCCTTCTCAAGAATTCATGCTCGCCGGGATTCGAGGGTAGACTCGTGGCCACCAGTCCACAACGACAGCGCATCTTCGGCATCGGCCAAGATAGGCTGCTTAAGGGCTATCTCTCCTCCCTCTTCCAAAGGACCTATAAATATCCGCCGTATCGATGGAGGATCTTCGTAGAAGATGACGGCAAGATAAGGCCTCTTCGGGATCTTTATATTTTCAGTCTCATCCTGGGAGCATCTTATAGCCTCAGCCAATTGTGCGGCTTCCTCGGCAGATGAACCTGGAAAAAGAAGACCACTATCTGGCTCTTGCATAGCTATTGGTTCATCTTGAAAGATAGGCTCGAATTCCACTAGAAAGTCGAGCAGATTGGTGACCGTCTTCTTCCGCCTCTTTGACCCAGAACTAACACCAGAAGATGATCGCTTCTTTCCCCTCGGTGCTTTGCTGCAACATTGACCCACTTCGCCTTCAGTATCCTCTCTCGGCGGTGCTACCGATGAGGACACTGCTATCGCTGACGCTGCAGCCGATGAAACTGCTACCGGCGCCTTATCAGAAGCCCTCGCTTGAGCTTTAGTGCGCGTCGGCAACCCAACAGTAGGAGGAGTCAGGCCCGCGTCCACCGCCTCAGGAATAAGTAAGGTGCCAGTCCCCCTCAAGGGAGGGCGAACCATTACCCACGGTCGTGGCGGGATTCCCGTAGCCTGGAGCGGGGTGGGAGCCCTAAGTCCAAAAAGTATCCTCCTCTCCTCAGTAATGATTGGACTAACCCGGTGGTGATACCAACCCGTGAAATCCCCCACGCACCTCGGAATGTGGTCGGCCTCGGGGATCATGAAATAAGAACCGATGTTCAGCCTCATGAAATTGTGGGTGGCGTCACGAACAGCTTCCAAAGAAGAGCTAGGCTCCACCATGAATGCTTCAAAGGGAACACCCTGGTCATAACCCAATTTCCGGTCAAAGCGGTGTGGATTGTACCTCATGAAAAGAGCCGCATTGTTTCGACGGAACACCAGATAACCGGGTCTGATCGAGTACAGGTGCATGGCTTCCTTGGGCTTCAAGGATGGTGCCCTCTCTTTCGATAAGTCAAACAACTGTTGAACAGGTCCCGAAGGAGCAGAAAGGATTCGATCACTAAATACCATTCCGCCTTCATTGGCATACGGATTGAGCAGCACACGAAGAGCCCCTAATTGAGTTGGGTCAGGAGCAGAAGCGTCCACCAACCTCATGAGCCGCGGAAAGGTATAAGTATCATAAAAGCTGGGTCTTTGGTGCACAGCAAATGCCCCTAGCACGTGCATCTCAATCCATGACGTAAAATAATGAAGATAGAAACTCATTATGTCCACGCCTGGGGTTGAGGTATTGGCTGCAGTGCTTAGCCCATGGTACAGATGCGATAGCCCTGCAATGCCCACGGCTAGTCGCATCTCTTCGGCAACACGATGAACAGGGTAAATGACCGAGGCTCTCATGAATCGACGGTGCGTTGGAACGACAAACCAACTAAGTCAAACGCTGATAAAGCCGATGAAGAAAGTTTCTTCATCCATGCCCAGAGTTGCAATCGACTCAAAAGGTATAGCGGACAAGATTGGGATATAAAACTGCGGCAGATCTTCTTCTCTGGCCGGTAGCTTATTTAAACCAAACCCGAAGGGGTCATTAATATTTGTGAACTTCGGAGTCACCTTTGATAGAACGTCTCCACGAAGGAAGCAGGCAATAAAGCTTTTAAAAGTGACGCCCTGTTCCTCCGACTCTGTGAACAGCTTCTCAAAAATACCCAGGGTCTTGATTAGACTCGGGTACTTGTGGCGGACGGCATTTTTAGTCGACAAGCCATCAAGTGTAGCGGGCACAGTCTCGAAGACATACTCGTCAGAGGGAAACAATTCTTCGTAAAGCGCTCTCCTAATCGATAAACCCGAGATCTTGCGAAACTCTTCCAAAGAAATCGAAACTTCGCGGTCCCCTAACAAGAAAGTGTTGGTAGGAAGATTCCATTGATTAAGGAAAGCTTTAACCTACCACACATGAGGAGACTGATAATGGAAAAGAGATGCGTACACCTCCTGGTAAAGCCCGACCATCTGCAGTCGCGCACGATGGGCGGACAGGATGTAACGAGCCCAGAGAAGATAGCCCGTGGGATGGCGAGGGGTAAGCCCTATCTTGTAGACTTATCCCCAGGGCTGGGCTTCACCTTGGCGGATACGACGCCCCAAGATGTCTATGGCCGACACAGGCTGGTTTGGTATCCCAACTGTCGATGCTTCGAGCCTGCCTGTAGGAGTCCAATCTGCCACCTCTACAGCAAAAGCAGTCCGCGGACGGTCCATCGGCAGGAACGGGCGGAGAGGTTCTGTTGGCACCTCGCAAAGAAAGCTTCGACGACTGCGGATGATATGATCGTACCAGGTCCCCCATAAAAGTAAATTGGTGCAATCCGGGTCATGAGCCTTGATCATTGCCATCACTTCTTCATCCGACGGTGATTGAGGAAAAGCCGCCTGTCACGACCCGAAATTGGCACGTGACGGCCCTTAAACTACGCAACGTCTACAGGCGTAACGCAATTTAAGTAAGCCGAAAACCCAGCAATATAAACCATCAAAAGTAGTAAGAAATAATAGTATTTTCGAAACCTTTGAAATCTTAACCCAAATTCTTTAAAAGTCCAACTTTATTTCCTTTAAAATTTTGGCAGCACCTCCTTTGTAAAAACCAGCCCCAAAAAATTGGTACAATATACTTATAAGTAAAGCATCCCCAAACGGGAGTAAATACACGCCCGACGGCGGAAAACAACCAACACAACAGATATACGATGCCGTAGCGAAGGAATAAAAGACAATATAAGTAAAACTGCATAAAAGACATCCAAGTCACAAAATTTACAATATCGTCCTCATATCAAGTCTCTAAGTCAAACATGAAAGTAGTAGATGGAGAGTACATGGATGCAACGAATATACAATAAAAAACATTGGATAACTGCAAAACCCACCTAAGCAAAACTGCACACTATAAGCCGAAACGGTATCCGCAGCAAAAGATGATAAGGTAGATAAATAGCCTATCTCAACTACTCTGGGGAACCACCTGAAAAACACTGTGGCACAACGGGGGTGAGTTGCCAACTCGTGAATAGTAAATAACATATGCAGGTAATCGCAAGTACGCACGTACAGCGTGAATCTAACATATGCAAACTAATAGCAATAAATGGTCATATGTATGCAATAGTCATGAAAGGTACACTAGCAGGTACAACTAATACATGAAGCAATAATATGACAATCTGTATGCAACAATCATGTAAGATACTCTATCAGGTACAACTAATACATGAAACAATGATATGACAATGTATATATGCAACAGTCATGAAAGGTACTCTAGCAGGTACAACTAATACATGAAGCAATGCATATGAAATAAAAGTATGTAAATGCAACAGTAATGAAAGGTACTCTATCAGGTACTATTAATACATGAAGCAGTGCATAAACAATAAATGTGGAGTATAGGATAAAACATGTCATTTCCATGAAATCCTGACATCGTGGTAGGACCAAAATCCAGCAAGACAATCCAAATCCCAATTTCCTCAAATCAGCCCCCAAATTGGCTCTCATATCATGTAAGTCTCACAAACCCTGAATGTACAATATCAAGTAAATTTTATATATCCTGAATCCAATATCAAGTCAATCTCATATATATCCTGTATCCAATTATCAAGTAAATCTCATATATCCTAAGTGTCCAATATCAAGTAAATCTCATATATCTTGTAAGTCTCAACGAATCCTAAGTGCCAAACACCGACACATATGATCCAAAACAGCGAATCCTAAGTGCCAAACACCGACACTTATGATCGAAAACAGCGAATCCTAAGTGCCGAACACCGACACTTATGATCCAAAACAGCGAATCCTAAATGCCAAACACCGACACTTATGATCCAAAACAGATTTATACGTCCTTCGAATCTTAAGTGCCCAACATCGACACTCTCTATCCCGTATCGGTTTATACGTCCTTCGAATCTTAAGTGCCCAATATCGACACTCTCGATCCCGTATCGGTTTATACGTCCTTCGAATCATAAGTGCCCAACATCGACACTCTCGATCCCGTATCGGTTTATACGTCCTTCGAATCTTAAGTGCCCAATATCGACACTCTCGATCCCGTATCGCTTTATACGTCCTTCGAATCTTAAATGCCTAACATCGACACTCTCGATCCCGTATCGGTTTTAAAACAAATCTCATAGTGGATGCATCCAAATATCAGGTAAAGAATAAGAATACTTGCATAAATCAATACATATATATTAGCGTCACATTCCACTAATATATATATATGCATATATAATAGCGTCCCATTCCACTGTTATATATACTTAGGAGTAAAAATATCAGAGAATATCATATGAAATCCATGAATGTAATATATGCAACATGAAACAGTAATATAAGCATATAAAGGAAAAACCGCTATTTAACTGCAACAAGTTAAAATATATATCATGCGGTTCATAATTTCTCCAAGTCTATATAACATCAAGAAAAGGTAAACATGTAGCTATAACCAGATATATGTGTAAACATAAAGGTATAGAAAGGTATATGTATTTACCTATCAGTAATGATGTAATATACCCTCCAGATATAAGTGAAGTATGTATGCAAGGTATACATGTAGTTATGTCATTATGTGTGTATGTACCTATCGCTAATGGTACAATACCCTATAGGTATACAGATAACTAGCATGTAAGCATGTAAAGGCATATGTGTAAGCATGTAGGTATACAGGTATACTATATGTCATATGCAACAAGGAATATGAATCAATATCTCAATGTCCCTAACCAAAAAATATCAAATATATATGTGTGTTGTGCGTGTCATGGCAATTATTGACGGTGTGTGTGGCGTACAATCAGTGCTCGTGCAACATGAGCCGTCAATAATAGTGCAGTGTCCTAAGGGTACAAGTCCAAGCACAACAAATAACCAAGCAATAAGGTGTATGCGCAACTCTATATATGCAATAGAATATGCGACAATATCATAACATCTCTAGCCCAGACGCATAACGCCATGCAGGCGATTCTCCTGTAAATGTTAAATCTACTCACCAACGCTCCTGGATAAGTAAAGCCAACCACCTGTTTCCCCCACTTCGCAGCGCCCGAAGTCCCCGCCTGCGAACCTAAAGCATAACACAACAAAACAAGTATATATTAGCAATAGATCCAAAACATGTACAAACTACACTTGACCGACGCAACAACTTAAAACATACTCTCAAGTGTTCGTATTGTGGCTAACGTGCATAGCGACACGACGAAACCAACCCAAGAGCAAAATCACACAAAGTGCATGATCCGTGTCGTATAACGTATCGCGCGTAAACGGAACACAAGAAACTACCTATATGATCCCAGATTTCGTATACAGAGAAAACTTAACAACCAAATAAGACCAAACACACCTAAACCACAGCAGACATCAACCCAGAGAAACCCAAACCCTAACTCCTCACGAAAATCGAGGTCGCCAGAATTCAAGGGAGTGTCACCAGTCATGGTCCGAGCAGTGTGGTTCATGCTTGAGGTGAAGGCTCAGGGTCTCAGGTACAACATAACTACATTGTTTGGTTTTCTAGTAAACTCTCGGGGTCACAGCAGATCACAGATGTCATATATTGACACTAAAAACACGATATTTGCACAAAAACTTAACTTTACGCTATCTAAACAGAAACTAACAAGCTACGCAACACAATAACTACATATAGAACAGATACAGATTATTACCTAACCAAAAGAACTCAAAGATCCTAACTTCCCAAGCTCCAAGCCATCCAAGAGGCAAAACCAAGCCAAAGATGTGATTTTTGTGAGATTTTGTGAATATTTGTGATGGATTGTAAAGGAAATGAAGAAGTGTTCAGTTTGTGTTGAAGAGATAAAGAAAAATGAGAGGAAATGAGTGTGAGAGAGAGAGAGAGTGAATGATAAAGAGAGAGAGAGAGGTGAGATTAAGGTGAGAGGGTAAGTGCACCAATGCATTAATTTCTCATTAATGCCTTCACACTACATCATGCCATCTCTTCTCTCCAAAACAAATATCTCTCTTCTCTCACAAAAGATCTAGGAGTTTAGGATTAAGGATTGGATTAAAGCAAAGATTAGATTAGGTTAAGGGTTAAGTTGTCATGGTTGCTAAGAACAAGATTAACACAAACGAGCCCTCACATTAACGTGCACACGTGCGTGCATGCCATAACAAATAATAATAAATTATTAATTAAATGTTATAAAATGTGAGGAACCCAAATTTGTAAACTTTTTACAGTAAACCCGCATTAACGTCTAAGCTAACACTAACCGAAATCTAAGGCATTACAATCTCCCCCTTATAAAAATTCGTCCCCGAATTTAAAATTTTCACTAAGCGTACCTTCAAAGAGAAGAGTGCAAAACTCCCAAATCTCGCTCGCAGCCTCCCAAGTGATCACCTCACTATACGGCTACACCCAAGAAAACTCTCCACAGATGGCAAGACCCTTTGACCGAAGTCCCTTTACCAGCCGAACCACTAACACAAATGGCTGCCGGTGAACGAAAAGATCGCGTCCAAGCTAAATGGTCTGGTGCTGAATCATGTGAGAAAGGTCATGAAGGTATTCGCAAAGTATCGACACAAGGAATACGGGGTGAATACTCAATAATCTGGACGGAAGTGCCAAGTTAAAGGTAATGAAACTAACTTGCTTGAGGATCTCAAAAGGACCTACCATCCTGGGATAAGCTTCCCAAAACTCAACACGTTATCGATCGGAAAAATCCTTAGGAATACATGATCTCCCACTGCGAACTCAAGTCTGCGACCACCACGGTCGGCGTAAGACCTCTGTCTGCACTGGGCTACTCTCATCCTGACCTAAACCAACTAAATCATCTCCGAAGTCTCTGGACTAGCTGGGGTCCAAAAATCCTACTTACGTAGAGTCAGAAAAAAACAGAATGCCGATCGACACGACCTAACAACTAAACCTAAAGGTTGCCAATTGGAATGTCTCCTGATAACAGCTATCGAAGGAGAACCCTAATAATGGCAAGTGACGATCCCAACTGCCGACAACAATTAGTACGTACATACAAGCATATCCTCCAGAGTCTGTATAGCCCGCTCTCACAAGACCATCATCCTGCAGATGGAAAAGCGGAGGTAAAACTCAACCAGTACCCAAGGCTTCTTGAAGCTTCTGCCCAAGACGGCAAGCGAAAAGGGTGCCTCTATTGGATACAACGCATGAAGGAACTCCGTGCAAACGCACAACTTAACAAAGAACAACTGAGCAAACTGAGCATAACCGGACAACAAACACCCAAATGAAGTCACACCCTGTCTAGACCGGGGTAGACACCACAACGAAATTCATGGAGATCTGCTCCCATTCCCACTCCGGAACGGTTAAAGATTGCAACTCTCCAACCGGTCTCAGATGCTCAACCTTAACTCACAACAAGACAGACACCTTGAAACAAAATCCGAAACTTCACTCTTCATCCCTACCCACCCGTAACTATCTCACAAGTCACGTTAAATGTTGGTGGAACTTGAATGAACACAGAAAGCTGACTGATGTGCCTGCTCTAGGATTTCGTGTCTCTACCCATCAGCACCAGGTACACACAAACGCGTCCCTAAACGTAGCACATCCTGGTCACAAATCAAGGACTCCAAATCTTTACCCAGCCGAGTATGCTTAAGAATCTCTGACAACCGAGTATCGGCAGGCAGTGCCTCGTGAAAGAGATTAAGGAAAAGTGGTCGGGCGCAGACATGAGCAAGCTGTCCCTTTAGTAGAGGCGAACTCAAGCTGTACTCAACAATCGCACAAGAACTGTAAATCTGCAGAAAACTGTCTCAACAATCAAAACCCGCTGCAGGAAAATGTACATTAAGCTCTGGTGGTCCGAGAAAATATGACACGACTCTCCGAACAAGTAGTGTTCTCAGATCTTCAACGCACGACCACCGCGGCCATCTCCAGATCATGAGTGGGATATCCTGCTCGTACTTCCTCCAACTGTCGGGAAGCATAAGCGATAACTCTATAGTGCCACATCAGTGCAAAATCGAGCCCCACTCGCGAAACATCACAGTTAAAAAACAAAGTCGCCCGAACCAGCAAGCAAAGAAAGAACTGGTGCAGTTGTCAACCGTATCTCCAACTGCTGGAAACTCTGCACACATGCTTCAGTCCAAGGAAAAGAACCTCCTTTCCGGTCAGTCCAGTCAATGGTGCAGCGATACACTAGCAATCCTGCAAGAAACGGCGGTTAAAACCTGTTAAGCCCAAAAATCTGCGGACCTCCGTCCCATACACAAGTCTAGGCCAAAGCTGTACGGCCTTGATCTTCCTCGGGACCATACAAAAACCGTCTCCCGTAACTACAAGACCTAGGAGTCAACATAATCAAGCCTGAAGGAACACTCCGAGAATTTAGCAAACAGTTGGTGCACTCCCAGTATCTGCAAAAAAAATCCTCAAGTGCTGCCCACGTTCCTCACGACTCTTAGAAAAAGACCAGAATGCCATCAATGACACAACAATAACTGGTCGAGGAACAGCCTGAAGAAATCTGGTTCATCACATCCACGAATGCTGCCAGGGCATTGGTGAGTCCAATGACACCACCAAAACACGTAATGCCCATAGCACGCACAAAAGCAGTCTTAGGAATGCCACCACTCCGAACCCGTAACCAATGATGACCTGATCCCAAATAAACTTAGAAAATGTCTCGCACTCTGGATCTGATCAAGAAATCGTCAATGCGAGGTAAAGGATACCTATCTGCACCGTAACTCGGCTCAATTGACGATCCCTCAATACACAACCTTAACTGCCGTCCTTCTCCCGACGAACAGAATAGGAGATCCCCAAAGCGAAACACTCAGACGCACAAGCCCCCCAACAAACAACTCTGCAGCTGATCCTTAAGCTCCCTAAACTTCGCCGGCTCATCTGGAACAATGTCGGAAAACTCTCGCATGAAAGGAACCCGGTCCAACAATCCCACTGTGGCTCCAGTATCATGAATGAACGCCACGAATCCTCGACATCCTCTCCTCAAAAGCCGACTAACGAAAAAGGCTGAATTCAAGCTGTGAGAGGCGGCTCCACTGTTCCCCTGCACAACAAGGACTGACTCGCCGGGAAAACAAAACCTGACTGTTTCCTCGCAGCAGTCCACAGATGCCTAGCACGTAGCTAACCAGTCCGTGCCCAGGAGAACGTCAAATCCAACATCTCTAGAAGGATCACAACGACGGACGAATCTCTATCTCCTATCCGATTGGCACACGACCGAAACACGTGTCGCGCAACTAAAGAATCGCTGACAGAAGTTAACACAACAAACGGCTGATCTAGCTAACACTACTCTCATCCCAAGCCTCTGCTACTCCTACGACGGTCACGAAATCTGTCTCGAAAACTACGCCTCTGTCTCTGGGCTGGTACACCGGTACGAGTCCTCCACGGTTCCGAAACTCCCAAAGTCTCTGGAAGACGTGCCTCATCAACCGGGGCTGCATCCACTAGTGTGTTATACGTAACACTATGCTGAGTGTTGATCATAAGGAACAACTGCGTAACAGGGGTGATAACCTCCTATCGCTGCGCTCTACTGGCCTCAACCAAAGACCTCATCGTCTGACGCAAGTCCAGTATCTCTGCCACAAGCCTAGCGATACGATCTGTCGAAGGCGGATCCATCTACTTCGGTGTAGCGAGCGTGCCATCCTGATCAGTCTTCGTCCCACCCGAGTCAATTCTGACCTCGGCCCTCGCTGCATCACTCTGAGTTCCCATAGTCATCGGCAGCAAAGGCTATAAATGGAAATAGGATTCAATATGAACACGGAAATCGAATCACAAGGATATATCATCAAGGAAGGAATTTCAAGCAATTAGTACTTAGGTCACTTTAGGCGGAGTACCGCGTCGTGAGTATGCCGCGGACATACACACACTACGTTACTCTGCTTAAGCTACCTACTCCATCATACCAAGGTCATCCTACACTCCGAAAGGTAAAACCTAGCGCTTTGATACCAACTTTGTCACGACCCGAAATTGGCACTTGACGGCCCTTAAACTACGCAACGTCTACAGGCGTAACGCAATTTAAGTAAGCCGAAAACTTAGCAATCTAAACCATCAAAAGTAGTAAGAAATAATAGTATTTTCGAAACCATTGAAATCTCAACCCAAATTCTTTAAAAGTCCAGCTTTATTTCCTTTAAAATTTTGGCAGCACCTCCTTTGTAAAAACCAGCCCCAAAAAATGGGTACAACATAAATATAAGTAAAGCATCCCCAAACGGGAGCAAATACACGCCCAACGGAGGAAAACAACCACCACAATAGATATACAACGCCGTAGCGAAGGAATAAAAGACAATATAAGTAAAACTGCATAAAAGACATCCAAGTCACAAAATATACAATATCATCCTCACATCAAATCTCTAAGTCAAACATGAAAGTAGTAGATGGAGAGTACATGGATACAACGAATATACAATAAACAACATTGGATAACCGCAAAACCCACCCAAGAAAAACTGCACACTATAAGCCGAAACGGTATCCACAGCAAAAGATGATAAGATAGATGAATAGCCTGCCTCGACTACTCTGGGGAACCACCTGCAAAACACTGTGGCACAACGGGGGTGAGTTGCCAACTCATGAATAGTAAATAACATATGCAGGTAATCGCAAGTATGCACGTACAGCGCGAATCTAACATATGCAAGCTAATAGCAATAAATGGTCATATGTATGCAATAGTCATGAAAGGTACACTAGCAGGTACAACTAATACATGAAACAATAATATGACAATCTATATGCAATAATCAAGTAAGATACTCTATCAGACAACTAATACATAAAAAAATGATATGACAATGTATATATGCAACAGTCATGAAAGGTACTCTAGCAGGTACAACTAATATATGAAGCAATGCATATAAAATAAAAGTATGTAAATGCAACAGTCATGAAAGGTACTCTATCAGGTACTACTAATACATGAAGCAGTGCATAAACAATAAATGTGGAGTATGGGATGAAACATGTCATTTCCACGGAATCCTGACATCGTGGTAGGACCAAAATCCAGCAAGACAATCTAAATCCCAATTTCCTCAAATCAGCTCCCAAATTGGCTCTCATATCATGTAAGTCTCACAAACCCTGAATGTCCAATATCAAGTAAATCTCATATATCCTGAATCCAATATCAAGTCAATCTTATATATATCCTGTATCCAATTATCAAGTAAATCTCGTATATCCTAAGTGTCCAATATCAAGTAAATCTCATATATCCTGTAAGTCTCAGCGAATCCTAAGTGCCAAACACCGACACTTATGATCCAAAACAGCGAATCCTAAGTGCCAAATACCGACACTTATGATCCAAAACAGATTTATACGTCTTTCGAATCTTAAGTGCCCAACATCGACACTCTCGATCCCGTATCGGTTTATACGTCCTTCGAATCTTAAGTGCCCAATATCGACACTCTCGATCCCGTATCGGTTTATACGTCCTTCGAATCTTAAGTGCCCAACATCGACACTCTCGATCCCATATCGGTTTATACGTCCTACGAATCTTAAGTGCCCAACATCGACACTCTCGATCCCGTATCGGTTTTAAAACAAATCTCAGAGTGGATGCATCCAAATATCAGGTAAAGAATAAGAATACGTGCATAAATCAATACATATATATTAGCGTCTCATTCCACTAATATATATATATATATATATATATATGCATATATAACAGTGTCCCATTCCACTTTTATATATACTTAGGAGTAAAAATATCAGAGAATATCATATAAAATCCATGAATTTAATATATGCAACATGAAACAGTAATATGAGCATATAAAGGAAAAACCGCTATTTAACTGCAACAAGTTAAAATATATATCATGCGGTTCCTAATTTCTCCAAGTCTATATAATATCAAGTAAAGGTAAACATGTAGCTATAACCAGATATATGTGTAAACATAAAGGTATAGCAAGGTATATGTATCTACCTATCAGTAATGATGTAATATACCCTCCAGGTATAAGTGAAGTATGTATGCAAGGTATACATGTAGCTATGTCATTATGTGTGTATGTACATATCGCTAATGGTACAATACCCTATAGGTATACAGGTAACTAGCATGTAAATATGTCAAGGCATATGTGTAAGCATGTAGGTATACAGGTATGCTATATGTCATATGCAACAAGGAATATGAATCAATATCTCAATGTCCCTAACCAAACAATATCAGATATGTATGTGTGTTGTGCGTGTCATGGCAATTATTGACGGTGTGTGTGGTGTACAATCAATGCTCGTGCAACATGAGCCGTCAATAATAGTGCAGTGTCTTAAGGGTATAAGTCCAAGCACAACAAATAACTAAGTAATAAGGTGTATGCGCAACTCTATATATGCAATAGAATATGCGACAATATCATAATATCTCTAGCCCAGACGTATAACGCCATACGGGCGATTCCCCTGTAGATGTTAAATCTACTCACCAACGCTCCTGGATAAGTAAAGCCAACCACCTGTTTCCCCCTCTTCGCAGCACCCGAAGTCTCCGCCTACGAACCTAAAGCATAATACAACAAAACAAGTATATATTAGCAATAGACCTAAAACACGTACAAACTACACTTGACTGACGCAACAACTCAAAACATACTCTCAAGTATTCGTATTGTGGCTAATGTGCGTAGTGACACGACGAAACCAACCCAAGAGCAAAATCACACAAAGTGCACGATCCGTGTCGTATAACGTATCGCGCGTAAACGGAACACACGAAACTACCTATGTGATCCCATATTTCATATACAGAGAAAACTCAACAACCAAACAAGACCAAATACACCTAAACCACAGCAGACATCAACCCAGAGAAACCCAAACCCTAAGTCCTCATGAAAACCGAGGTCGCCAGAATTCAAGGGAGTGTCGCCGGCCATGGTCCGAGCAGTGTGGTTCATGCTTGAGGTGAAGGCTTGAGGTCTCAGGTACAACACAACTATATTGTTTGGTTTTCTAGTAAACTCTCGGGGTCACAGCAGCTCACAGATGTCATATATTGACACTAAAAATACGATATTTGCACAAAAATGTAACTTTACGCTATCTAAACAGAAACTAACAAGCTACGCAACACAATAACTATATAAAGAACAGATAGAGATCATTACTTAACCAAAAGAACTTAAAGATCCTAGCTTCCTAAGCTCCAAGGCATTCAAGAGGCAAAACCAAGCCAAAGATGTGACTTTTGTGAGATTTTGTGAATATTTGTGATGGATTGTAAAGGAAATGAAGAAGTGTTCAGTTTGTGTTGAAGAAATAAAGAAAAATGAGAGGAAATGAGTGTGAGAGAGAGAGATAGAGAGAGTGAATGATAAAGAGAGAGAGAGGTGAGATTAAGGTGAGAGGGTAAGTGCACCAATGCATTAATTTCTCATTAATGCCTTCACACTACATCATGCCACCTCTTCTCTCCAAAACAAATATCTCTCCTCTCACAAAAGATTTAGGAGTTTAGGGTTAAGGATTAGATTAAAGCAAAGATTAGATTAGGTTAAGGGTTAAGTTGTCATGGTTGTTAAGAACAAGATTAACACAAACGAACCCTCACATTAACGTGCACACGTGCGTGCATGCCATAACAAATAATAATAAATTATTAATTAAATGTTATAAAATATGAGGAACCCAAATTGGTAAACTTTTTACAGTAAACCCGCATTAAC
Source organism: Agapanthus africanus (assembly GCA_030015575.1). NCBI lineage: Eukaryota > Viridiplantae > Streptophyta > Magnoliopsida > Asparagales > Amaryllidaceae > Agapanthus > Agapanthus africanus. The sequence goes on along the minus strand of CM057338.1, from coordinate 818,022,009 downwards.
GTCTAAACTAACACTAACCGAAATCTAAGGCGTTACACCGCCTCCGAGCGAGTAAAGGGAAAGTATGGAAGAGAAGCCATTGTTTCTGAAATAAAGGAAGGGGAAACTGTTAGTGAAGCCCACACATGTATAAATATATATATATATATATATATATGTAAGAAGAAAGTGGAAGAAAATGACAAACTACTTATTTTATGGGACCATTGGTTACAAAACACATGGGCCCCACAAAATCAATATGGCGGCTTACTAATAATGAGGCTGAGCAATCATCATGAGAACAAAAGGAAGATTCTCAATAAATTCAAATGACTCTACACATTCTCCCAAAGAGAAAATCCATTACAGAAACTCTGAGCAAATCGAGAAGGATCTCTGCAAGAACAACTCAGGATGAAAAATCCCAAGAAGTCTTCTTTTAAGAACTAAGTTCTTTAAAGAAATTAAATTCCTTTTGATCAGAGGAATTGAGTTCCCAGAAAATTTTCAGAGCTAAGCTCTTTGAAATGGAATTAAATTCCAGAGGGAGGACAAGTATCATCATCAATCCCCTGAGATCAGAGAAACCCTAGCAAAAGGGGTTTTTTATTTAAAGATTGGACATTTTTAAAGAACTTGGAAAGACGGGTTTTTGTTAAAGAGAAAAACCCTTGGTGTAGATTTAAAATCCAAATAAAATTTCTATAAGAAGTTCTTCGGTCGTTCAAGATCCTTACCTCAAAAAGGAAATCTTTTGTTGACAGAGTTAAACTCTGAAAATTTTTAGAACGGAGAACTGAGCTCTGAGAAAGAGAATTAAATTCTCAAGGCAAGAACAAGGAAGGAAGAAGATGAAAGAGTGGAGGCGCTTCTGAAGAGACCCCTGCATTTATAGGATGTGATGGGAAACGGTCCATCTACCCCCTTCCCTAGGCAGATCCAACGGCCACAAAAGTTACAGCGTTGCACTCATGTGCAAACACGTGAGAACAACGCTGTGGGGGCATTTTTTCCCTCATAAAATACAAGGAAAACCCCAATGGGGTATCATGTGCACACACGTGATCGGGGGTCACGTGCTGACACGTGATGGCTTCCCGAGGGCTCTGAAATGATAAGAATTGAATCCTAATAAAATGGAGTCACGTGCCCACACATGATGAGCCTTTAAACCCATTGAAAAGAATTAAAGGTATAATAAAACAACAGGGAAAAACCCCAATGGAGCATCACGTGACCAAGGGTCACGTGCTGACACGTGATAATTCCTGAGTTCTTTAAAACAACAGAATTAAATTCTGGTTAAATGCTTAATCAGGGGGTCACATGCCAACACGTGATGGGTTCCTAAAGATTTCTGAATTAATAGAATTAAATTCTAATTAAATGGTCTATCAGTGGGGTCACGTGCTAACACGTGATAGGCTCTTAAACCTTCTGAACTTATAGAATTAAATTCTAATTAAGAGAAATCAAAAACCCTAATATTTCCATAGATTTTTCGAAACAAAAAGATTGCGCTCTGTAAAGTGGAGCACCGTTGGATTAAAAATCCAATGGTGATTAAAGATCACCAATTTATAGAAAGATTATATACAAGAAGATATTTCACTAAAATTTGCCAAGAATAACAGACAGAATATCTTTTGGTAAAAATCCAATGGTGAATAAAATTTACTAAGTGATCTAAAAGATCATGTTGGTTACAAAATCAATCAAAATCTTTCAATGAAAGATTGACTAAATAAACTGATTCTTTTCTTTCTCCTATAAATAGGAGCCATGAAAAAAAAGAAGAGATACAAAAACAGAGAGAAAAAAGAAGAGAATTTAATTCTCCAGAGAGAAAGAAGATTTCTTCAGAAAAAGAAAGAAATCCTAGATAAGAAAGGAAAGGAGATCATTCTATAAGCTCCCAAAAAACAAAAAGAGAATTTAATTCTCAAATTAAGAGTTTAACTCTTCTGAATAAGAACTTAGTTCTTCCTTTGGTTGAAAATCTGCAGAAGCAGATCTCCCCATAAGTTGAGAACTTAATTCTCATCAGGGAGATTCTGCCATGCAGATCCAAAACTTAGAGGGAGAATTGAGTTTAAAGAATTTAATTCTTCCAAATACTTAGGAATTTAATTCCTCCAACAAAGATAGGTTTAACCCTTAAAATAAGAACTTAGTTCTTCTTCATGGTTGAAGATCTGCAGAAGCAGATCTTCCCATAAGTTGAGAATTTAATTCTCATCGGGAAGATTCTGCCATGCAAATCCAAAACTTAGAGGGAGAATTGAGTTTAGAGAATTTAATTTTTCTAAATACATAGAAATTTAATTCCTCTAAATAAAATTAGGGTTTAACCCTACAAAAGAATTTAATTCTTAAACAAGGGACTTAAACTTTTCATGCACGTAAAAGAAATCAGTATCCAACCTGATCACGTGTGTCCACGTGACTCCCCTCCTCAGTGATCAAAAGAGAATGAACGAAATTGGGTCACGTGCTCCCACATGACCCCTGACAAACACCTTTTTATAAAAGAGAAGATGGAAAGAACTGAAGGATTAAAATCCAATGCATGATCGCTCTCAATTGTCTCCACGTGACCCCTAGCAAATCCTTTTAATATCCAGTACATGGGTACCCATAACGTGCCCACACGTGATGGTCGTAAAGACAAAAGTGTTTAACACTTATTTGCATATTTTGAGGGGAAAAATAAAGGAAGTTAGAGCCCAACACTGTTTTGTGCGCTGCATTCTTAGTGTTTAACACTATTTTAAGCGCATCACATGGGAGCACGTCATAGCCTAGTGTACTCTAGTGTTTTAACACTATATCCAAGCCAATCTTAGCTTGAACTAGCCAAGTTTTTCCAGAGGCGGTACCCCTTTTGACTGAACCTCAAACACACTTTTGTCTTCTAAAATTAGTCATCTCATATGACATTCAAAGTAGAACCCAGAGCCTTTCAGACAACTTTGGTTCAAGGGTATATCTCTCCACACCTCTGATATTTGTCGTTGTAATCTTTCAACGCCTTCAGAAAGGTGATGGGTCCCAATGGCCAATAACTATCTGGTGCATTTCCAAATCCATGTTTGCATCTGAACTTGTACCGCAATGTCCCTAAACTAAACAACAGAGTCTAAATGCTCTTTTGTTGGATCTAAATGATCATGTTAAGTAGATCTTAGTCTAAAATTAGACTAATGTATCCTTAACAAACATTTAAGTTGATCTTAATCTCAAACGAGATTAACGATCTTTAAATCAATCCAATTACAGATCTCTCAACCAATATTGGTTCAAGGGTACATCTCTTCACTCCTTTGATATTTGTCGTTGTAATCCTTCAACGTCTTCAGAGAGGTGACGGGTCCCGGCAACCAGACATTCCATGGACTGTGGGGTCCTTAAAATCATCGACTATGACGTCCTTACACTTTACGGATTGTGGGGTCCTTAAACTCATGGACTATGATGTCCTTAAACTTTACAGACTATGATATCTCTAAACTACCATGGACTGTGGGGTCCTTAAACCCATGGACTATGATGTCCTTAACCTCGGACCGTGGGTCTTTAAGCCCATGGACTATGATGTCCTTAACCTTAGACCGTAATGTCCTTAAACTAACTATGGACCGCATTGTCCCTAAACTAAACAATAGAGTCCAAATGCTCTTTTGTTGGATCAAAATGATCCTGTTAAGTTGATCTTAGTCTAAAATTAGATTAACGTATCCTTAACAAATTGTTAAGTTGATCTTAGTCTAAAATTAGACTAACGTATCCTTAACAAACGTTTAAGTTGATCTTAGTCTTAAATGAGGCTAACGTATCCTTAAACCCAAACCAAAAACCAAATCTATGAAAAATACGGATTTGGACTAATCCACGCCCTACGGGAGACAACATAAATTAGTCTCCGTATACAATCCACAGGCAACCAAAAAAAAACAAACAAACACGACACGAAGTGACCATCTGGAGAAGGAGAAAGTGGTTACCGCGATGCGGTAGCGTAATTAACTGCAGGGGCTTGCGCCTGCAGGGAAGAGCATCCCCACAATCAAAAACCCCTCAACGAGGGAGAATCTGACGAAGTCTGCTACATCGGCCGCATCCATTTAAACCTTCGATACGTGGTGTCATAAATCAACTTGGCATCTTCAGAGAGGTGGACGGATAGCACCAAATAGCATCTGCCCTCGAAATTTAGGAAAGAAGGACCTATGCGGTCTCGTCTCTGTTTTCGGCAGAGAACATAGCAGACTTCGTCAGATTCCCCCTCATGTGCGAGGGGTTTTTGATTGTGGGGACGCTTTTTCCTGCTGGCGCAAGCCCCTGCAGTCAATTATGCCACCGCATAACAGTAACCACTTTCTCCTTCTCCTGATGGTCACTTCGTGTCGTGTGTGTTTGTTTTATTTTTGGTTGCCCGTGGATTGTATACGGAGACTAATGTATGTTGTCGCCCGTAGGGCGTGGATTAGTCCAAATCCTTATTTTCTTAGATTTGGGTTTGGGTTGGTTTAAGGATCATTAATCTTGGTTTAGATTAAGATCAACTCAAACGTTTGTTGAGGATACGTTAGTCTAATTTTAGACTAAGATCTACTCAACAGGATTTTGGGATCATTTAGATCCAACAAAAGAGTATTTGGACTCTATCGTCTTAGTTTAGGGACGTTACGATCTATTGGGTTTAAGGACATCGTAGTCCATGGAGTTTAAAGACATCGTAGTCCATGGAGTTTAAAGATATCGTAGTCCATAGAGTTTAAAGACATCATAGTCTAGTTTAAAGACATCATAGTCTGTGGGGTTTAAAGACATCATAGTCTGTAAAGTTTCTGGTTGTCGGGACCCGCCACCTCGTTGAAGAATTACAACGACACATATCAAATGTGTGAAGAGATGTACTGAACCGATGTTGGTTGAGAGATCTGTAGTCAAGATTTGGGACTAAGACCAATTGAAGAAATTGTGAGCACATGGGCTCAGTTAATCTGAATTGAGGACTTATGGACAACTTGGGCTCAGTCCACTCATATTTGAATAAAATGTTGAACATTTGTTTGGGCTCAGTCCCTTTTGGTTCGATAATGCTGAGTATTAATTTGGGTTCTGACACCTCTCTTTCTTTTGTTTTTTATTGGGTGTTGAACACTCTTTATGGCGCAGAGCGCTTTAAGTAAAGAACACTTTGTGTTCCCTCAGCGCGCATGTGAGGAGCACGTGGTGCGCTTGGCGCTGAGAGCCAGACCTAGAGCACTAAGGCGCTTCCTGTAAAATAGCACACACGTAAAGAGCATGTGGTGCGCTTGGCGCTGAGCACCAGACCTGGAGCGCTAAGGTGCTTCTTATGAAATGGCGCACACGTGAGGAGCACGTGGTGCGCTTGGCACTGAGCACCAATCAATGAATGCAGAGTGCTCTTCTAAAATAGGTCCCACGTGAGGAACACGTGGAGTGCTTGGCGCTGATCGCCAGACTTGGAGCGCTAAGGCGCTTCTTGTAAAATAGCGCACACGTGAGGAGCACGTGGTGCGCTTGGCGCTGAGCGCCAGACCTGGAGCGCTGAAGCGCTTCTTTTAAAATAGCGCACACGTGAGGAGTATATGATGCGCTTGGCGCTGAGCGCTAGACTTGGAGCGCTAAAGCGTTTCTTTGGCAGTTCTGGTCAATTCTGTGCTCTGAGAATTAAATTCTCCTTTATAAGAGAGTTTGTCTCATGGATCTAAGAACTAAGTTATTTCTTTTATGAAGAGATGCTATGATCTCTTCTGTTTTTTGTGAAATACTTTGTCTTACAGATCTGTGATCTAGAAAAAGAACTAAATTCTTATTTTTTATCAAGAGATGCTATGATCTCTCTACGTTTTATTTACCTTGAAGAAGGTTCTTCTTCTTAGAGCTTACTTTTCTCTTTTTCTTTTTTGAGAACATGAAGTTTATGCGGGGGTTCCTCTCTGTGCAAGACTTGAAGTCTTGGGTCTTTTATATGGGGGAGGCTGATTTGTTGGATCAGTTAAGAAAATTTTTCTCTGATTGATTTGGGGATGTTTCCCCACCATTGGATCTTTGATCCTAGGGCTTCTGTTTTACAGAAGATAATTTTCTTGTTTTTAACAAAATTGGGAAAATATTTTCCCATACAGAACTTATTATGTATCTTGGTGATTGGGGGAAACATTCGCCTTAAAGATATGGAGGAATTACTTGCTGGGCGAAAGAGTAGAGGTGTACACGGATCATAAAAGTTTGAAATACGTGTTCACTTAGAAAGAGTTGAATATGAGACAACGCAGATGGCTGGAGTTAATGGCAGACTACGATATTGATCTGCAGTATCACCCGGGGAAGGAGAACGTCGTTCCTGATGCTCTCAGTCGTAGGCCATCAACCACGTTGCCGACTTGTCAGAAGGGGATTCTCGATGACCTTCAGAGACTCGAGTTGGAGGTAGTTACACTGGGTGTGCATAGACAGCTCGGACAGTTTCAAGTTCAATCATCGCTTATAGATCGCATTAAAGCTGCACAGACTGGAGACTCTCGGTTGTAGAAGTTTAGAGGGTTGGTTGAGGGTGGTTTGAGAACGGATTTGCAGATTCACAAAGATAGTTTCCTGAGATTTGGCAGTCGGCTGTGTGTTCCAAAGGGGGAATTCGAGATGAAGTTCTAGTCGAGGCACACAGTTCTGTTTACTCAGTGCACCCAGGTGGCACCAATATGTATAGAGATCTGAGGCAGCACTTCTGGCGGAACGGAATGAAGAGGGAGATTGCTCGTTTTGTCTCCAACTGTCTGGTATGCCAACAGGTGAAAACCGAGCATCAGATAATAGCTGGGTTGTTGCAAACGCTTCCAGTGCCAGAGTGGAAATAGGAGCACATCACTATGGATTTTGTGACCGCACTACCTCGAAGTCCAAAGGACAACAATACTGTCTGGGTTATTGTTGATAGTCTCACGAACATAGCACATTTCATACCTTTCCAAGTCGGACAATCGACTAAGTCGCTTGCTGAGAAGTATATTCAGGAGATTGTGAGACTGCATGGAGTGCCCATTAGTATCATGTCTGATCGAGACACCAGGTTCATTTCCCATTTCTGGAAGAGCCTGCATGAGAGTTTGGGCACTCTTCTCAAGTTCAGCATGGCTTATCATCGGCAGACGGACGGGCAATTTGAGCGTACTATCCAGACGCTCGAGGATATGCTGAGGGCATGCATGCTTGATTTTTAGGGCTCTTGGGAAGATCACCTCCATCTGGTAGAATTTTCATATAACAACAGGTATCAGGCTAGCATCTAGATGGCACCATTCGAATCTCTTTACGGACAAAAGTGTCGATCACCTCTTTGTTGGGATGACGTAAGTGAGCGAAGGTTGTTAGGCCCAGATCTTATAGTATAGACTGTAGGGTTACTAGGCACACTCAAGAGGTTCCACAAGGCATCAACCATGCCAAATTCAAAAAATTAGGTGCCGAGAAACCCTAATATAGATCGTTAACTAGAGGATAGGCGAAACTATAAGCTAGCAAACAACTTTACTAACAAGTGAAAGGGATTACAACCTTTGTAGATCCGGTCCTCCACTTATTTAGCTCCGTGTTGACATCCCTCTGCTGCGATCATCGGAATCCTGGACTCTAGTGATGGTTTTGTCGGAGAAATAATCGGGCTAGGTCGTTGACTTCGAGGCCGAAGATGATCTACGTCGGGGAGACTCAAACTCAAGCTATTCCTTCACTTGGTCAAAAACTTTATGAAGAGAACACCCTATACTACATGGAAAGTAGTAGAGGATGAAGAAATAGGAAGTGGGTTCACTTTAGAATTGGATTTCTCACTCTTTTTCTCATGGCACCATTGGAGCTAGCAAGCTTTTGTGGAGCTTGATGATGAAGAAGAAGAAGAAAAGAATCAATAGAATAAAATATCCAAATGAAACTTATCCTTTTAATTATGGCACCATGGTTGAGTTAAGCTCTCATGCTTAACTCATGTAGAGAATTAACCAAAGTATTAGGTTAAAGGTTGGGTTAACTAATATCCTAAAGAAATGACAAAAGAGTTGACTTTGTCAATGTTTATCAAGCTTCATGAAGCTTGATAACTTTGACCAAAGTCTCATTTCTTTTGTTATTTGCTAGGAAAATAGTAAACCCTAATTTAACCTTGATTTGGTTTAGTTCTCATACACACAACTTGTATGTATCATCAAGCATGATACAAACTTGTACACTTGCATATATCACATATAAACAATGTGCACATTCAAGTGAGAAAATCAATCTTAAGTGAACCAATACTAGTTAATATAAAGTAATATATCAAATATATAATTATACATTAAATCATTAAATCAACACTTGATTTAACGATCCGGTCATATTGCATATAACCGACTAATATCAATAGTAACAACTTATCGAATCAACACTTGATCCGATAACCCGGCTATATCGCATACAACCGATTAATGTCACAAATCGCGAGAATAGAATACAGTATCACATACTGGTATTATTCTCGGTCCCGCACATATCTCATATGCGCTCCTATTTCGTTTCGCTTGAGCCAGGAAACCCCTGTGTAGGACTCTAAAGACTCGTCAATACGCCGGCAATAGGTGATGATCATATCAAACACCCACAAGCCGCAAGCGGTCTTCTAAACGTAACGGCCACCCGGGTATTGAGCGATCAGAAGATCAACGTGCAAGCCCTCTCACACTCCTGTGAATCCAACCAGTAACACTTACCGTACAGTCTGGTCTGTTCGTCTGATATGTCGCATATCTCGTCTAGGGGTGGTAAACGTCAGACCCCAATAACTCGATAAGTCGTGTCGATATGAGGCTCATAACGGGTCGAGAAACTACTGGTAACACTTACCAGTAAATCCCTAAAGCATCCTTGGCCAAGGACTTCCTGTTATAGCCAATCGAGCACAGCGCAACATCAACTCCCTATACCGGGATAGACGAAACCCCTCCCATCGCTCATTGCCTCCATGTGACTCGGGACTGTACCCAAAAACTACTGTTTTGCACGCCCTCTTGGACGTAGTAAGGTGGAAATCAAAGCACAGTGGGAATCACACAAGACTCTATGACGATCTTGGGTCTACAGACTAACCTGCATCAGTGTCACCAGAGAACTGCCATCTGACGTAAGGTATAATACCATCTGGGAGTTCTCGGCGAGTCCGTCCAGTGTACCCAGTCTTCACTGAGCACCCGTATATCATCTCTGATGTCAAACACCAATGGATATGGGATCATCCATCGCCTATCTATATGGGTCGAGAAGGTACACGCTAGTCTACTCTGGTATATCGATGCCCCGTCTCGATACACCCACGACTAGGGACTTTGAAGGATGTACTTATGGACTACCACGTCCCCACTAGTATGATCTGCATCATAGTCCAGGTAGTCAAGTACACATCCTAAGGGCTTTACCAACATGTAACAGAGAGACAATCAGTGTACACGTTAAGGTAAAGAGTAACCAGATAGCATACTATCATATCGAGCAAGAAAGTCATCCCTATATATGTCCAAGCATCCACTACAATATACATCCTATGTATAGTAATGGCCTCTAGGGCATACATATAACTAACAATCTCCCACTTGCACTAGGGCCATCTGATAGCAGTGGTTGTAGTATCTCATACTCAACCATCCCATAAAATTCTCTCTCTGGGAAAATGCCTTTGTGAGTGGATCCACCGTGTTGTCCTCTGAGTCTACTCTCCTAACCTCGATCCCCTGAAGATCAACCATCTCCACGATCAGGTGATACTGCCTAAGAATATGTTTGGATCACTGATGGGACGGGCGTTCCTTGGCAAAAGCCACAACTCCATTGTCACACAATGGAAGGAACAAAGTTCATCTCATGAACTAATATATACCCAGACTTCATCTTTGGTAGCATCTTTGGTAGCGATGTATCCAGCCTTTATCGTCTAGTATGCCACGGTATCTAGCTTGGAACTCTTCCAACATACCGTCCCTTTACTGAGGGTAAAGACAATGCTTGTGACTGACATTCAGTCATCCTTATCACTCTGGAACCTTTCCTGTGATTCTCCCTAGGATCTATTGATACTATCTCACTACAACTAGTGAGTGTCCTAACATCCAATTAGATCTATCTCATAGATCCAAAACCCAGGATTTAGTAGGTATCACTTTGATCCTATATGGAGAATCCTTGTGATAAGCGGAGATTGACCGAGCGTAGCATAGGAAACTCCTTCCCTATCAAGAGTATGTTATCCACGTACTCTACGAGGATCACCACCACACTCCTTACTACCTTTTTGTATATACAAGGTTCATCTACCATTTTGATGATGTCAAACACTTTGACTAACACATCAAAACAGATGTTCCAACTCCGCGATGCCTGCTTTATCACATAAAATATCTTGCACTCGTTTCCGCTGCTCCCACTGTCTACGAAGCCTTCTAACTATGTACTTACAGACTCTCTCTTCTAAAACATCATTTAGAAAAGCAGTCATGACACCCAACCGCCAGATATCGTAGTCATGGTATGTAGCCGTGGCAAGTAGGATCTGGATGGACTTAAGCATAGTTACTTAGAAAAGGTTTCATTATAATCCATACCTGGTCAATGATGTAAACCTTTAACAAGTCTAGGTTTGAAAGTCTTAACTTTTCCATGTACACCAATTAATCTTCTCAAGATATACTTGCTCCTGATGGGGATTTAACCCTTCAGATAAAGCAACCAAAGTCCATACTTTGTTGCTGTATAAGGATTCCATCTCAGATCGATAAGCATCCAGCCATTCTTACAGAGTTCTACTTCTGATAGCCAGCCCGAAACCAGTTGGGTCATCATCTCATGATGCAATCCTTGCTCCCACTCTCATAGAGAAACCGAAGTATCTCTCAGGTGGGTGAGGAACCCTACTAGATCGGCGGAGAGGCTGAGGTTCGTTGGTTGCTATTGAATCCTTTGGTTCTACCAAATCATCAGCTGCAGTTTGTATAGCTGGAACTATTTCCAGTTCTACCTCATGTCCACAAATTTCTTCATAAGAAATTCCCTTTCACAAAGGTGGCATGCTGAGTAACAAAACATTTTTTTTGTTCCTCGGTTAGGTAGAAGATATTCCCTTGCGTATGCTTGGGATATCCAACAAACATCCACAAAACTGACTTTGCCTTGAGCTTGTCCGGATTATGCTTTTAGACATAGGCTGGACAACCCCAAATCTTAACAAACTTAAGATATGGGCTCTTCCCTTTCCATATCATATATGAAGTGGTAGGCAACTGATTTGATCAGAACCCTATTCAATAGGTATGCAACTTCATAAGTGCATAACTCCCTAAAAAGAAATAGGAAACTCAGTAGTACTCATCATAGAGCACACCATATCTAATAGGGTGTGATTGCTCCACCCCGATATATCGAGGTGCTGTGGTGTATACGGAGGAGTAATGCTGAGAGAGAATCTCATTCTTAGAATAGTCCAGGAATCCCGTGCTCAAGTATTCTCCTCCTTGATCACATCAAAGGACATAATACTTATACCCGTTTTTGGTTCTCTACTTCGAACTTATATTCTGTGAATATCTCAAAAGGTTCGGACTTGTGTTTTAACAGGAACATATGTCTGAATCTTGAGAGATCATCAGAGAATTTAATGAAGTACAAAGAATCGGTCTTGGCATTTGTAGACAGGGGACCTTCATACATCAATATGTATCACCCCAAGAGTTCACTAACTCTTTCTCTGTTTCCAATAAACAGAGCTATGGTCATCTTGTCTCTGTGACATGACTGGCAAGTTTCACAAGATGTAAATTCAAACTAATTCAAATATGCATCTTAATGTAACTTCAGCTAGTCGGGTCGCATTGATATGACCTAGTGTACAATGCCTCAAGAAGGATTTGTTCATTTCTGAACTCTTCCTCTTGTGTGTGTTCTGTATACTAAGAACTGTAGTTTGATTTAGAACATTAATGCTTTTAGATAACGTGCATGAACCGATCAACTCTTGATATAGGAAATGTTCAAAACATTATCCAACAATACAAAATTATATCCTTTCTTTACTAATAAAGAGACTGATATGATTTTGTATATCAGGTTCGGTATCTAATTACATTTGTTCAGAATCAATGTATTCTGGTAATACAGGGTGACAGTGACCAACAGACTTGGCTGCAACACTTGCACCGTTTTCTGCCTTATGAAACTTATCACCCGTTCTCAGTTCTCTACCTTTCTGTAGCCCATGTAATATATTACATATCTGGGATCCTGATCCGGTATAAGATACCCAGGACGCAGAGGATACTGAGAAACAGTTCTATGTAATGAACACACCCGAAGATGATGCATCGGTATGCACTTTCTTCATTTGGGCGGCACGGGAATTCTGGTAATCCCCAATTTCCTGCTCTGTCTTATAACAATTATAAGTTAGAGCGGGACCAACGTTCCCCAGCTCAGTATAACAAGCGGGTTTGGTCAATATATCCGTTTTATTATCTTGATTAAGCCGTGACATGGTCGCTACCTAGAGAGAGAGAGAAGAAAACACTCTGCGTGCGCTCTTGCAAAATCAGATTGGTTATTATTTTATCTAATCAGGATGGCTCCCACTGTTTTTATCAAATCTTCCTTCAAACCCTAAAAGGAAAGACTAGCCGGGATTAATTACACGCTACAAGTTCGCCAATCTTTCAGCCAGGCCAGTGTCGGTACTTTGAGGGAGGTTCCCCGTGCTTTCGCACGGACCTAATTAAATTAAACCTCGTTTTCCCAGAGGCGTAACCCCGTTGACACATTTCTAGACACCTACTTGATCGGCTAATTGTAATGTGTAAAACTCTCCCAGGAGTAACAATTACTCGCAGTGGGTATCGGGATCCAACTATCTCATAGAAGGTATGCAATCTCATTGCAAATTTCAACACTTGAAATTCCCGATAATATTTTGCCCCTAGCGTTCTATGACCTTGACGAATGCCAAACAACCCATAGTCCACTAGTCAAGTTCAACCCATGCATTTCTTAATTGAATTAAACCCACCCGCACGACCCTTGACGAATGCCAAACAACGCCGTACGAATACCCTAATCCAATCTGCATCATATGCATAAGCAGATAAGTACTAGTTAGCTACCGCACACTACGCCTTGACGAATGCCAAACTACCGCAGTACGAATACTAAGTAGTACTTATCTGAAATGACGGAGGGCTACGACAGGTTTTTCTGAAAACCTATTGCGTAATGAACTTGATATCGTTGTAGAATCAAATGATTTTAAAATGGAGTGTTTTTGAGGCTTTTCTAGCTTTGCTAAAGGGGTCACTCCCGGTGAAGGGATCGTCGGCCCTTTCCTCATCAAATAAGGTGCAGGATATATCATATATACCGCTGTGGAAAGCAAGAACTATAGGAGCAATCAAAAGACAAACCGAGGGTTGTAGCATCTGCCAGTCATTGCTAAAGGGGTCACTCCCGGTGAAGGGATCTCGGCCCTTTCCTTATCGAATAAGGTGCAGGATGTTCTACAAGGAACACCGCGATGCAAAGCAAGAACTGTAGCTACCTGTTTTTGAAAATTCGATTCCACAACATCTTTTAGGTTTCTTTTCTTTCATTAATCATATTAATGAAGTCCCATCAATTAAGTCACCTAAACATCACAGATAAATACGACGTACACTTATGCCATCCGCATTCGCCTCGATGTCCCCTCGTGCACCGCTAGGTTAGGTAACTAACGACAGAGCGGGGCAGGGCTAACGCGGGTGCAAAACATAAATAACGTCTATATAATATATCATATATACTATATACAGTATCCATCACAACATATCAAATGATCATATCACAGATATCGCAGCAGAAGAAACATATGAAACATTGGATATACTAGGACGTCCGTGTTTTCAATACGAGCCTGTATAAAACACGGATTCCACGGTCGCGATGAATAGCCAAACCCACACCCCTAGACCCCTACGAGAGCGGCAAGCAACCCTACCAATTCTGGAGTTAGGAGACCCGGACTCGACTCCTCGAGTTGGTCTCCCACTGGACTCTAGAACCCGGTTACTTGCGCTCTCCTCCTTGGGTCTATCCTAGTGCGGAAAAGTAAATAATATACAAGTGGTGACAGCAACCTCAACCCGGAAGTGCCCCAATAAAAGAATATTACATACAATTAAATTTACATGAATGAAAATAAAAACTCTCATCTCACATAAAAAAAAACCGGCTATTCATAACGCGACGATCCAATATAACATATCCAGCAACACAGAACATCACATGTCATCAACGTAAGTAAATATGCGCATCCCAATTGTCGTTGACATATAGCAACGAAACCGGCGATATCACATATTACACTTACGGTCGCAGATAAGAAAGTGTAAAACTACAATAGTTGGAATCCGCAACCTCCTTAGACATCGCATGCCTAACAATTATAAACTCCGCATTTTAGTCTCTATATCGAAAACACTTTTCAATATCTAGTCGGGCAATTCAACAAGATTCCCGATAAACTGATCGAATGCTCGTCGCAAACTTTAGTAGACGGCCGCACCCCTAGATGCCGTCGACGAAGTGCACTAAGGCGGAACACCGTTGCCGCGAGCACCCGAACGGATGCTTTTGGCGACGGGGTTCTCCTACAGTCACTTGGTCGGGGCTATGGGGCATGGCTGTCTATTAAGTTTACCCGGCGAGTATCCACGTACGCTACGTGATTGCGACGGACTTTTGATCGCATCAAAATTCCGTGGCAACCGATCATTCGAGACTAAACTGCTACGTTTATAACATTTAAAACAGTTATCTCATAACTTCTTATGGATTCCAAATATTGCATCACATTCCAGATAAATAGACAACGTTAAACTTTCCGATCGAATGATCAAATACCCAAGTTTTCCCGAATGGTTCTCAACACTTGAGGGGAGTTTTAAAAACATCCATCACATGCCACAGTACCAATAGTCCAGCCGTAGAAGGGTCAAGCCAACGCCTCACATGTGGCACGTCATACTGCCCCAAACCCTAAGGTTCAAAAGGCAGTTCAAGACGGTCACATAATCGAGTTAAGGTTTGTTGTCTTCTAGAGGGTCCATTGCGTAACTTGCACGATCTAGACGTTCTCAAACAAACGGAAAAATCCAACACTTGGAAATTTTCCGGGTCGGGGAAAAAGTGAGTTATTGATATCGGATCGAACTTTTTAATATTTTCTAAATATCCGGAAAACATTATGAAATTAAATATTCCGATCGAATCATCGAATACAAAATAAACCCCAAAAATACTCAACACTTGAGTCACTGTTAAAAATACCCAGAAAATAAAAACAACAGAGGAAAGTATTACTGTGCAAAAAACCGTCACTAATACCCTTACATTGCCGCGGAACCGCCGCCAAAAGTGGCTTGTTGCCGCGGTTCCGCAGCTATGTGGAGGTATTGGGTGACCGTTTTTCATGGTAATTCTAATAAAACACTGCTGAATTTTTTAGGCATTTTTAATTGAGAAAAATCCCAGATTTCAAAAATTTTCCAGAGAGGGGGTTAACTTTGACACGTCGGGGTTCGATCGGAGTTTTAACATCGTAAACACTTCGCCTAATGCTCTAGCTAGGCTCTGATACCACTGTAGGGTTACTAGGCACACTCAAGAGGTTCCACAAGGCATCAACCATGCCAAATTCAAAAAATTAGGTGCCGAGAAACCCTAATATAGATCGTTAACTAGAGGATAGGCGAAACTATAAGCTAGCAAACAACTTTACTAACAAGTGAAAGGGATTACAACCTTTGTAGATCCGGTCCTCCACTTCTTTAGCTTCGTGTTGACGTCCCTCCGCTGCGATCATCGGAATCCTGGACTCTAGTGATGGTTTCGTCGGAGAAATAATCGGGCTAGGTAGTTGACTTCGAGGCCGAAGATGATCTACGTCGGGGAGACTCAAACTCAATCTATTCCTTCACTTGGTCAAAAACTTTGTGAAGAGAACACCCTATACTACATGGCAAGTAGTAGAGGATGATGAAATAGGAAGTGGGTTCACTTTAGAATTGGATTTCTCACTCTTTTTCTCATGGCACCATTGGAGCTAGCAAGCTTTTGTGGAGCTTGATGATGAAGAAGAAGAAGAAAAGAATCAATAGAAAAAAATATCCAAATGAAACTTATCCTTTTAATTATGGCACCATGGTTGAGTTAAGCCCTCATGCTTAACTCATGTAGAGAATTAACCAAAGTATTAGGTTAAAGGTTGGGTTAACTAATATCCTAAACAAATGACAAAAGAGTTGACTTTGTCAATGTTTATCAAGCTTCATGAAGCTTGATAACTTTGACCAAAGTCTCATTTCTTTTGTTATTTGCTAGGAAAATAGTAAACCCTAATTTAACCTTGATTTGGTTTAGTTCTCATACACACAACTTGTATGTATCATCAAGCATGATACAAACTTGTACACTTGCATATATCACATATAAACAATGTGCACATTCAAGTGAGAAAATCAATCTTAAGTGAACCAATACTAGTTAATGTAAAGTAATATATCAAATATATAATTATACATTAAATCATTAAATCAACACTTGATTTAACGATCCGGTCATATTGCATATAACCGACTAATATCAATAGTAACAACGTATCGAATCAACACTTGATCCGATAACCCGGCTATATCGCATACAACCGAATAATGTCACAAATCGCGAGAATAGAATACAGTATCACATACTGGTATTATTCTCGGTCCCGTACATATCTCATATGCTCTCCTATTTCGTTTCGCTTGAGCCAGGAAACCCCTGTGTAGGACTCTAAAGACTCGTCAATATGCCGGCAGTAGGTGATGATCATATCAAACACCCACAAGCCGCAAGCGGTCTTCTAAACGTAACGGCCACCCGGGTATTGAGCGATCAGAAGATCAACGAGCAAGCCCGCTCACACTCCTGTGAATCCAACCAGTAACACTTACCGTACAGTCCGGTATGTTCGTCTGATATGTCGCATATCTCGTCTAGGGGTGGTAAACGTCAGACCCCAATAACTCGATAAGTCGTGTCGATATGAGGCTCATAACGGGTCGAGAAACTACTGGTAACACTTACCAGTAAATCCCTAAAGCAGCCTTGGCCAAGGACTTCCTGTTATAGCCAATCGAGCACAGCGCAACATCAACTCCCTATACCGGGAGAGACGAAACCCCTCCTATCGCTCATTGCCTCCATGTGACTCGGGACTGTGCCCAAAAACCACCGTTTTGCATGCCCTCTTGGACGTGGTAAGGTGGAAATCAAAGCACAGTGGGAATCACACAAGACTCTATGACGATCTCGGGTCTACAGACTAACCTGCACCAGTGTCACCAGAGAACTGCCATCTAACGTAAGGTATATTACCATCTGGGAGTTCTTGGCGAGTCCGTCCAGTGTACCCAGTCTCCACTGAGCACCCGTATATCATCTCTGATGTCAAACACCAATGGATATGGGATCATCCATCGCCCATCTATATGGGTCGAGAAGGTACACGCTAGTCTACTCTGGTATATCGATGCCCCGTCTCGATACACCCACGACTAGGGACTTTGAAGGATGTACTTATGGACTACCACGTCCCCACTAGTATGATCCGCATCATAGTCCAGGTAGTCAAGTGCACATCCTAAGGGCTTTACCAACATGTAACAGAGAGACAATCAGTGTACACGTTAAGGTAAAGAGTAACCAGATAGCATACTATCATATCGAGCAAGAAAGTCATCCCTATATATGTCCAAGCATCCACTACAATATACATCTTATGTATAGTAATGGCCTCTAGGGCATACATATAACTGACACAGACTGTGAGTAAGGTTTAAACGATCAGGCAACGTGTCAAGGCTGCTCAGGACCGACAGAAGAGTTGGGCAGATGACGGCAGAAGGTCGTTAGAGTTTAGTGTTGGTGCCTATGTATTTCTGAAGATATCATCCACTCAGGGAGTGATCAGGTTCGGTTGTCGTGGGAAACTCGGTTTCTGATTCATCGGACCTTTTGAGGTGCTGGAGCGAGTAGGAAAGGTGGCTTATCGACTTGCCGTGCCTCCATCGCTAGCTGGCATGCATAATACTTTTCATGTATCTCAGTTGAGATGCTACGTTCGGGATGTCATCCATATCTTGGACCATTCAGAGTTAACATTGGGCACCGATCTGTCTTACAAGGAGCAGCCTACCACCATTCTCGATCGTCGGGAAAAAATACTAAAGAATAAAATCATTCTCTTAGTTTGAGTTTCTTAGGTGGTCGTTCCCAAGGAGAGTTTACATAGGAATGCGAGGAGGACATCCGTTCATGATTTCTGCACCGTTATGAGTAGTTGTTGTTATTTGTTCCGTTGTTTTTCCTTCTTTAATTTCGAGGACAAAATTTTTGTAAGGGATGTATGATTTAAATCCCCAGTTTCATGCTACATCTTGTATTTAAAATTATGGTCGCAATAAATTTTCCGTTTAATTCCCAATTTAAATTCCTAAATGTTTTTTCAAATTTTTCTAATTCTTTTCTTTAAACCTTAACCTAATTTTTCCAAATTTTTCTATTTCTATATTCTTTTACCTAAACCCTAATTCCAAGCCCAGCCCAAACACATACACCTTCTCCCCGACCCGACCCGACCCTAACCCTTCCCCCCACACCAACTCAAACCCGACCCGTCTCCCCCTCCTTGTTTTCCTCTTCTTTTCTCCTCCTCCTTCCTTTCTCCTTCTTTTTTGAACGAGCCCCACGTTCCCCTCTTTCCTCACAACCGCCTCTTCATGACCTACGCTCGCCCACATCTCCGCATCGTCGCCAACCAACGCGAGATCCCCTCCTCCAAATCCCCACCTCTTACTCTCTCTAAATCTCTATCTCTCTCTCTATCTACTTCTCAAATCCCTTTCTCAAACTCTCTCCTCCCAACTTACGACCGCCGACGAGCTCTTCACTGACCACCGAACATCCCTCTTCCAGTCTCACCGCCTCCCCTCTCTCAAGAACCCATCCTCGACCCTACAGCGCGATCACTACCTCGCCAACAACCCCCAACCTTCTCACTACACCCAACCACCTCACCGACCCTCCTCCCATCGCCATCATCGCTAGAGACCTCCCAGCACCACCGCCGACCATCTACTCTCGTCCCCATCATAACTCAACTCCCAAGCTCCACCATCGCCGAGGCCATCTACCTCTAGCACCCAGAGCACCACCTCATTTCCCTCACCACCACTTCTCCTCAGCCACCGACCACCTTCATCGCTGGCTGAGCATCACGCCGGCCACCTCCACATCAGCCAACTCTCTGTCACCTAGCTCCAACCACCCGCAGCCGAACCCTAACTGCCTCCCCTCGATCCAAGTTGTGTCGCCGTCAATTGTAGCCTCGATCACCTTCGCCTCCTCAGGACATCGCCTGTCACGCCCCGCTTTCCAGTGTACGGGCAGAGGACGCGACGAGGCTGCTACGTATTTACTGTGAAGTAAATACGCTAAGCGTATCTAAGCAATATAAATATAAATGCACAAGAGACAAGATATAATAAAACAGCAACTTTATTTATTCACATTCTTTTTACAATACATGGAAAAGTAAATACAACTGAATGAAAGCAATGCCTAAATAGTGGCATAACAGAAATGAAAAATACTAAAACAAAAGTGTGTACAATGAAGCTAGAGCTTTGGGTCGTAGGAAAGCTGGTCCAAGTCCTCACTAGTAGGCTCAATCTCCTGAGTGTCCAGATCACCTGACAACATTCCAAAGAAGAAAGAGAAGGAATGCCGTCAGTGAACAATCGCTCGGTAAGTCCCAAAGATAAGGGAGAAATAGAATAGACAGAAAGAGAGAGAGAGTGTAGCTTTTAAAGTTGTATTATATTGTTATAATATTGTATTTAGTGTTAACACTGTTGTTTGTAGCTTGGTACAGAAGGATACCAGTGTATACGAGAGGAGTCTCTATATGCTAGAGACTAGAGGCACGTGTAGTACAAGGAACCGTTTATGGATGTATATAGGTTAGGTGTATTAAATCTTACAGTCTCATGCCACTTCTAACACCTTCCGTACTAATCTGCCCCTTAAACCCCGCGATATCTTGTATTGTATTGTTTGTGTTGTATTGTAAATTGTATTGTCTTGTATATATGGATAACTTGCCGAAACCATGATATCAGTAAATGGATGTAACTGGAGAATCATGTAAATGGAAGTATATCCATGGTTCGGTTCGGTCAATACAGATTAAATAAATTGAATATAAGTATTCATATTGAATTGTAGATTGTAAATTGTACTTGAATCATATTCAAGTCAGATTATTAAGAAGAGACTCAGTCTGAGTCAGAACAATTAGAAAAGAAATTGAAGTCCTGATTGTTTTGAAGTTATCGGTAACCGCTGCACATGGGCGGCAGGATTTGTGTCCTTTTCAAAGACGATTTTCGTATTGATAACACCGTTGTTAAGTTGTCTACCTTAAATAGGCAAGCACTCACTTCTCCGGCTCCCTGAGGCTCAAGAGATTGGTCCCGCTTAAACCTATATATACTAGGGTCCTTAGGGTAATTTATAGAACTTGAAGAGGTTTTATGTAAAAATAATTTGTATACTTTTCAAAATACACCCCAAGTATTTATTTATCGTCTTTAGAGTTTTCATAGCTGTGGATTTTATATTTGTGATATTTCCAGTGAAAATAACCTATTTTTCATAATACATGGTATTTATTTGTAATATTGAACTTGTATGGATTTCATGGTATTTTAATGTAAAGTGATCCTTATGATTTTTAGAAAAAGTTGGAATATTTATATTATTACAAAATAGATATTTTAATGATACATATATATATATATATATATTAATATATATTATATTTCTAGAAATCTCATTTTCTTAAGATATGCGTATTTTAAATTTTCGAGACCGAATGCTCCTTGCGGAGGTCTGAATCTCGCACTACTAAGCCCAGGGATGTGCGATAATCCACACCATCCCAGTCGGGTTCCCCAAAGTGGGTTGTATCGGCGCTTTACAAAAATTTATAAAAAAAATACAAATTCTTATAGAAAACGGTTTTTAATAGTTATTGGTATTTATAGTAAAGTTTCGTTTTCCCGTATTCTATGTTCCCGAAAGGTATTGTGCTATGTTGCATATGAGTGTTGTGAGGAGGTAGGTCATTAGCTCGTGATCTACTTAAAGGTATAGGAAGTTTGTGATGTTTTAATGTCGAAATGAAACTACATGGTATTTTAATGAAAAAGAGCGGTAAAAGTTATAAAATGAAATATATTGTCATGAGACATGTTCAACATGTTTATTAATGTTTAATAGTCAACATGTAATGGTTTGGTATGATTTGTATTTAAGAAAAGGTTGAATTTTTAGAAAGAACCGAATCGAAAATCGGATTAATTCCGATTCCGTCAGGTTTTGGAATTTCGTATTTTTAGAAAAGAAAAGAGAAGTGGGAGGTGGGACTTACGGGTTTAGAGCTTATAAAAGAGGGAGAGGAAGTGGTAGGAGGCGTCGGTACGTCGTTTCGTGGCTGGGAGCTCCTACGGTTGTCGTCGGAAAATCGCCAAAGCTTTTGCCTTTTGCTAACTCCAAAAGTACACTAAACTTCTACGGATTTCTTGAGATTTTTGATCAGAATTTTAGAGTGAGAGGGTGTGTCTAGGGGTTGTATTTATAGGGTAAGGCTAGGGTTTAGGGTAGGTGAAAGGTTGAATTGAAAAAAAAAAGTATTAAAATGTAATAAAATGTATTAAAAATGGAGTAATTAGGGTTTTAAAGGGTCTCTGGAACCGATCTAAGGTAATAAAGTATGCAGGAGTGATGGGAAGGTGAAGAGGCCCAACTTTCATGTTGGGGACTCGGCGGTCCGGCCGAGTCCGGCCGGCGGCGGCGGCCCGAGTCGGTCGAGTCGTCGGTCGAGTCAGGCGCCCAGTATGTTCCCCGTCGTTTCATTAACCCCTGGGCCAGTTAGTTTTATTAGTGTAGTGGAGTTTTACGGGTTTAGCACGTGTAGACTCTTGGAATTCTAAAAATATTAAAATAAAACAATATTAAAAATAATGTGGGGTATGGGATTTGAACTCTGGTGGCTTGGTTCAACAGTGCAATGTATTACCAATGAGCTACAAGCTCCTTCTTACTATTAAAAAGCAAATCACTTACTTATAGCAATCACAGTAAATGCAAATACCCCAAGTATACATTAATTTTTAAACAAATTTTTGTACACCAAAATTGGAGTTGTTACATCACCACTGCTCCGTCACCAGAGCCACCGACGTCGCCATCGACCTCCCCTGAACCGAAGCCCAAGTCCTTTTGCAAAACTCAGGCCGAGGCCACCACAACCCATTGCTGCGAGTTGCCATGCTCGTGGTCATGCCTTCGTCGTGTGCGTGCCCGTGTGATCATCGTCATTGTGCCATCGTCGCAGGCAAGTGAAAAATCTTCACTTGTTTTCATGCTATAGTATAGAGAAATCACGGTAGAATTGGTTACACAAACAAATGACCTATATCGATATATACATGTATATGTTTGAAAAAAATATAATGGATCTCCGTGCCATTGCAATCTAAATAGAGCCCGGCTAGGGCTTATTACTGTACCGATAATCCGTATGAGTCAAGTGTTTGCCAACTATTTAAATCAGCCAGAGAAAACGATAAACTCAATCGATAACTAAATGGTTGTTCTGGGTGTTCGATGCGGTATTTATGTGGAAACCTAATCACAGATGGCAGAACTTAGGTCCATTGGTTTACCTTAGCGATAATGGATAAGGCGTAAAAATTTAGGTTGAAGACACGGGCTTTAACACCATAGAATGTCAACCACTTTTAGATCTGTCAAATCTGAAACTTTCCGCACATGTAACTTATGAAAATCATAGTAAATTAGATACATGCCAGAATATTATGTTCGAGGGATCTTATCGAATCCGACTCGACAACCTAGAACCCCATGTAATTCATGTTTCTTTTCTGTTTTAAAACGATGACGAAAATTGTTTGGGAGTACAGCTCTGGACTGCAGTCCAGAGCAGTACTGCCCATCGACACCTGTTTTAATATGCTCGTATAACTCTGTGTGAAAATAATATTATGTGAAACCCTATACCGTTGCGAAGATTATCCTGTTAGAAAACTTTTTGTGATGGTTTCATTCGTTTTTACCATCGTTTGCTATTTTAATTATCTTTTAAATCGTTGTTATGTACTGCAGTCCCATGCAGGGACAGTATGTATAATCTGATCTTAAACAGGGTATATCTTCCATCATACAGTGGATATTGTCAATCCATCTAGTGCGTTGAAAACCTAATTAATAGATCTAAATATTACTCAACCGTAGCATTGCCTAATTATGATCCCAACAGGGTGAAAAATGTGTTACGGATTGGACTTTCAGTTCAGGAACTGAATTTCCAGCGATGAAAACTTAAAATGAAACGACCGTGTCTCGCAAACCTGAAACCCGATTTATCTAGAACCAATTTTGATGGATCGCTGTTTGAATTTACTTACTACCTTTTTTATAGAATTTTGTCTAATTACGATCGTACGAATTAATATGTTTTTCTGAACTCATATTGTACATTGTGTTTCACATCATACATGACTTGCTATATTGCATCATTCCCGTATTTTTACCCGACCATGATACCTTTAGTGATTGCGAACGTTTATAGTGATTTATAGCGAACTTTGCATTGTCGAACATGAGTGGTGTTGGATTAGTTGTGTCAAGTACGCCAATGATAAGGGATTGATTCGAGAAAGTGAATAGTTTAGTGCAATTGAGTAAAATCGTGATTTGGCATGTGCTTGTACACAATTAGTCATATACTTATAGTTATTGTGACCTGGGAAAATGGGGAAATCAAGATGGAATCGAACTCGTATTTAGCGAGGTACAGTGACTTAGAGGATGATCATTCGATATTAGTGATACACACACACACATTAGGTCGTAGGCCTAACGACATGGCTGCAGGGTTATGTCCCGGGCAACAGTGGACCATAGTCTCGAACACGCATGAGACCCTTATTAAACATAAGCATTCTTTTCCACCGATTGATTTCAATTGACTTAGTGACTGATAAGTAATGACATACACATTGCCTAGTTTGCTGACATGATACATATACCGCATAGTTCATTTCACTTGATACATCTTATTCTCATGTTACTGTATTCTTCCGTACATTTTATATTTAATGACATAGTATACACACTATATATTTATTGCTATATGTGTCGCCCTGATGACCCCAGTGTGCATGCTCAGAGGACGAAGTGGACCCAGCTCAGGAGCAGGATCTGCTTATTGGATATGTATGCCCTACAGGCCATTATTGTATATGTATACATATGGATGCTTGGACATATATATGTACATGACAATCTTGCTCGATATGATAGTATGGTATCTGGTTTGTCTTTATCTTAACAAGTGCATATGTTCTACTTGTTATTACGTATCATCTATACATGTTGATAAAGCCCGTAGGATCATTGCTTGACTACCTGTGTTTTGATGGCGATCATACTTATGGGAGCAGGGTAGTCGATAAGCACATCCTTAAAAGGTCCCTGGTCGTGGGAGTATCGAGACTGGGCATCGATATTCCAGAGTAGATTGGTGTATACGTTTCTAGACCCCGACGAGAGGCGATGGTTGGTCCCGCAGCCATTGGTCTTTTGCACCTAAGATCGTATACGGGTGCTCACCGGGGATGAGTACACTGGACGGACTCGCCAAGAACTTCTAAATAGTACTATATCTATCATCAGATAGCAGTTCTCAGGTGATATAAGTACAGGGCAGTCTTTAGACCTGATATCATCATTTGTCTCGTGTGAGTTCCTACTGTGCTTTGATCACTACCCTAGTATGGCTCTACTGAGTCGTGCAAACAGGTTTTGGTTGGGTACAGTCCCGAGCCACATGGAGGCAGTGAGTGATTGTTGGGGATTTGTCTCTCCCGGTATAGGGATTCGATATCGCACTGTGTTCGATTGGTCAGGACCATAAGACCTTAGCCAAGGCAGTTGGGATTTACTGATAGGTTGATCGGTAGTTTCCCGGATTGGTCCTGAGCATCATCATCATGAATTATCAGGTTATTAGAGTTTGACGTTTACCACCCCTGTAACACCCGAGCCCAATAATACTGGTTATATTACAAGTTGAGGGTTATATATTGCTCATTCCAATTTTCCTGATTTTCTGGTGTTTGTTGCTAAATTTTACCCGGTTAAGTCATTTTGGCACATAACAAATTTTAACTCCTAAAATGAAATTTAAGATGTCCATGTTGGCCTACTCGTCGCCACTAGTCGCGTGGTAGCGTCCGCGTGTCGAGATTCCGTTCCGTTTGGCTAAACGGGCAAGTTTGGGCGACTACGCGCGCGCGCAAGTGTCCGACTTGGGGGCATGCATTTTAATCATTAAACACCTATTTTCAAAATTTGGAACCCGCTTAAAATCCTATAATTTGAATTTGGAACATTTGGGCGCAACCCGGACGCGATTTGGAAATGTTTCATTTCGCGCCAAAAAGGGCCCGTTTCAATTTAATATATTTAAACTAAATTATACGAATATTAATCCTTAACAGTAAATCCATTCAAAATCCCTATTCTAATATTTTCCCTATCTCCCTCCAGCCAATCACGAGCTCCTATTTGAGCTCGTGGGCCCCACCTCCCATTTCCCTATCTCTCTCTCTCTTCCCTCAATCTCTCTCTCTATCTCACCAATCTCCCTTTCTCTCTCTAATCCCTCTCTCTCTCTTCCTCTTTATATACGAAAACATGTAGCAGCCGCCTCCCTCAACCCTCGTCTCCCATCACGAACCCACAAACCCTAACCCTAGCCTCGTTCTCGCGCAGCTACCGTCGCCACCGCGACCTCGCCGTCGCCGCCAGCAACGCCTCCTCGACCGCCGCACCTTCCTCCTCCTGTTCTCCCGACGATTCCCGCGCCTGCAACCCATTCCCGACCTCGCCTCCACCCTCGCAGACCTCGCCGTCGACGTCGCCTCTCACCGTCGACGCCTCCCACGACTCCCTTTCACCCTACTCGACCCGACCTCGTCGTCGTTTCCCTCCTCCCCTCGCCGGAACAGCAAACCCGAGCCTTCATCCATTGCCTACCCGCTGTTCACCGGAGAACGTACCGGCGACCTCGTCGACACCACCTCCGACCACCTCCTTCTCTCCCTCGACCACCAAAGCCGACCATACTCTTCCCCACTCACCGCAGCACCCCTTTCCAGCGACCCCGAGCCCTTTCAGCCGTTCCAGCACCCTCGCCGCACCTCCTGTTCACCGCCGGTGGGTCCATCGCCGTCGGGCCCGTCATAGTTACCCCTGTTTCTCCTCTGTAAGCATCACTTTACTTCCTTTGGTGCAAAATCCCGTTGATCTTGTATGTTTATCTTGTTGCTAACTTGTTGCCGATAACTTTTGCCGGAATCCGACCGTGCCGTTTGACGAACCCGACGCTGTAGCGAAATCCCCTGGTCCGTGTGATCCCGTTGATCTCTGTTGGGACTCGATCCGTGGCCCGTGCTTCCATATCGCAGTTTCTGCCGACATCGCATCCGTGTTTCGGTTTGCGGAACCGCCGAGGCAAGTATCCGAATACTTGCTTTAACATGCTACAACTTAATCATCATATTATAACCACACAACTATTATAACATCGATACCTTTTATAACTTAGAATTGCTAGTCACAATTATCCGTAACTTTAAATCAATGAAATCATTGCTCGTATTAACCGGTCTGCTATTAATTCATACTTAACTAATCAAACCAAGTAGATCATCCCCACTTCATTTGTTAAAATCACTCATGAGACAATTATTATGCTTAGTTCAAATTCATGTAACTCCATTACGTATATTATCGATATTGTTTCGTCTTGTGGCTATTGCACCTCAAAGGTGCGTGAATCGGATTAATAAGAGAATACGAAACATCACTGTGTTTACCTAGATTAATATTGTTATTTACTGTTTCCTGCTACTGTTCATTATTGATTGCATACCTGTTGCGAGCACACACCTGATTGCATTACATATTGACCGATCTTGATACACATGACACATGTACTGATACACCGGACATGACACCCTGTGCATATCGACTCGACCTGTTGAAAGTAACCTGACCTGTTACCTGATTTCATGCCTAATGCCGACAAACCTGACCATTCCCGCTGTCTATCCAGACAGACCTACTCTTACTGGATCTTGCGTTGGCATTAGTCCTTGACAACTGAATACCTGACCTAACATACATAGCTTGGGGGTATGGGGAAATCAAAGGTGAAACCGACTTGTAACTCAACAGTTCGATACTTGTTCTGATCAGTCTTACGGGCTTGGCCAGCTCCGGAGTGTTGATGCTGACATCACTCATCTATCCTACTACCTTTTACTGCTTAGCGGCACGTCTCGGATTCAGCCCCGAGGATCATGACCGTGGTCCCGGGCATGCACGGGATACTATTGAGTTACATCGACGATTCATCAATTGGTTTCAAAGACTATAGAGTAGAAAACCTGATAGGACAGTTCAGTCACCATTGCACACTACCCTGCTTGTTATTTCTTATCACTGCTTTATTCATGTTCATACTTGCATTGCTTATCATCATGTTTACATTATATACTTGATGTCACGACGCGCTGACGTCTGGGTTTTGCATGGCCCAGATTCCTTACCACTATCGACGACCGAGCAGGAGTACTTCAGCCAGCGGGCTGAACTGTGAGTTCCTTAGAGTTTAGTTTGTTTATTTTCATTTCATTTCCAGATGTGAGCCCGCATTATGGGACGTACTGTTTATTCATTGTATTGGATCATTAGCTTCCGCACTTATTGTTTATTGATTCTTGTTATATTGGATTTAGACATGTATTAGTTTAGTTTATTTGTACTGTTCTTGATAACCTTACAACCGTAATGTGACTGTGGATGGATACTTCCTACCCACAGGTAGCATGGTTGGCTATGTCACGTGCCCAAACGCGCGTACTCTGGGAAGCGGGGCGTGACATGGTTTTATGGTATCAGAGCCATAGGTTAATTGGGTTGATTCTTGTAGTTGGGTATTGCACCCGATACATGAATCAGAATACCCGTGATTAGGAAACATGTCCTGCCACTTTGACCGTTTTACTATCCTTAAATCATTCTTCCGGATCATGTCGACGTGCAAACTTACTTTTCATTTGTCAACTCAAAAACCTAATTTCTTGTTATCTCTAGGACTTAGGCGACTTGGGTGGAGTTAAGTAATTGCGGCTATGATACCGCGGCATAGCTACAATGCAGTACTCTATTTAAGTATCTTGGAGTTCTAGCCTTGATCTATACTCAGAATCTATCATCATGCTAATGTTGGGTACTTTGATTTCCAGGATTCATGACAGGTACGAATTTGAAGATGGACCAAAGAAGTGCGGTCTTAGCCGCCAGGCGTAGAGTGATAAGGGGATTGCTGGAGAGTCTAAAGGAACAGATCGAGCTGGAACCGGCTTTTGCACTGAACCAAACGTCGGTACGTAGAAGTATTCCAGTGAACAGGCGCAGCGTAGCACCGATGAAGAAAATGATTGTGGGTGATCGAAAGGGGAGCGTGATCTGTAGCCACTGCCATAAACCCGGACATGTGCGAAGGGAGTGTCGTTTGAGGCTGGGACTCTGTTTGAGATGTGGAGCGGCAGATCACACCGTTGATGCTTGTCCGTCGAAGCCTCGCACGAAAGATGATGTTCAGAAGCCTCCGCAGAGACCGTTCCAAGGGCAGAGACAGTCGAATCAAGGACCAAATCAGGCTCGAGCGTTCACATTGACAGCCGAGGAAGCTAAGGCATCGGGAGAAGTGGTTTCAGGTACTTTACTCGTTCATGGTTTTCCCGCATTGGCATTATTTGATTCCGGAGCATCCCACTGTTTTATGTCGTCCAAATTTATAACTGCACACTCGATTACCTGCACGACCCTGTCTAGTTTTTGGGACATACACACTGGGAATGGGAAAATCATAGCTAGTAAGGAATGTAGAGATTGTACAGTCGTTGTTTGCGGACGAGAGCTTTTTGCAGATTTCTTGGTGATAGATACGGGCAGTTGAGGTTGTCTTGGGGATGGATTTTCTGGGCACTTTCCACGCACACATTGATAGTAGGGCAAGGAAAGTAATTTTCCAGATTCCCGGACACCCTGAGTTTATTTTCACTGGAGGTAGCAGCTCTGTCGGGCCAGTCGAGTTTAGGGCTAGGCCGACAAACAGTATTCTTGCGGCAATGGAGGTGGAAGAGCCAACAGTTGTTCGCGACTTTATGGATGTGTTCGAGGATATTTCGGGCTTACCGCCGAAGCGAGATGTGGAGTTTGCGATTAACCTTATTCCGGGTGCAGCGCCAGTATCAAAATCTTATTATCCGATGGCACCGGTGGAATTAGAAGAAGTTAAGAAACAAGTTGGCGAATTACTCGAGAAGGGATGGATTCGAAGCAGCAACTCGCCTTGGGGAGCTCCAGTTCTTTTAGTAAAGAAGAAGGATGGCACGAGAAGAATGTGCATTGATTATCGAGAATTGAATCGGGTGACTATTAAGAACAAGTACCCGATCCCTTGCATTGGAGAACTTTTGAGCAGCTTAATGGTGCGAGGGTATTCTCGAAACTGGATTTGCGATCAGGATATCATCAGGTTCGAGTAAAGGCAGAAGACAGTTGCAAGACGGCATTCCGAACTCAGTATGGGCATTTCGAGTATTTAGTGATGCCCTTCGGAGTGACTAATGCGCCTGCAATATTCATGGATTTGATGAACAGGGTCTTTTCACCATACCTGGACCAGTTTATTGTGGTATTCATAGACGATATTCTAGTGTACTCGAAGAGTCCGGAGGAGCATGCTGAGCACTTAAAGATCGCACTACAGACGCTGAGACGGGAGAAATTATTTGCGAAGTTGAGTAAGTGCGAATTCTGGCTGGAAGAAGTGAAGTTTCTAGGGCATGTCGTGTCGGGCGATGGAATCGCCGTTGATCCCGAGAAAATTGCAGCAGTTCGAGATTGGCCTATTCCGAAGAATGTTGCGGAGATAAGAAGTTTTCTTGGACTCGCCGGATACTACAGAAGATTTGTGGAGAACTTCGCTCGCGTAGCTGAACCGTTAACCAAGCTCACACGAAAGGAGGTACCGTTTGTTTGGACAGATGGATGCGCTTTGGCCTTCGAGACTTTGAAGCAGAAGTTGATAACCGCCCCGATCCTGACTGTGCCCGATAATTCAGGAGGACTGTGATTCACAGCGACGCATCAGGACAAGGTTTGGGATGTGTATTAATGCAGAACGGGAAAGTCGTCGCTTACGCATCGAGACAGCTGAAGACTCATGAGAAGAACTATCCGACCCATGATTTGGAGCTTGCAGCCGTGATCTTCGCCCTGAAGATTTGGAGACACTACCTATTGGGCGAGAGAGTCGAAGTCTTTACAGATCACAAAAGTTTGAAGTATGTATTCACTCAGAAGGAGTTGAACATGAGGCAACGCAGATGGTTAGAGTTGATGGCCGACTACGACCTTGATCTTAAGTACCATCCGGGAAAAGTCAACGTCGTGCCAGATGCGCTAAGTCGGTTACCAGCCATTCAGGTATTGACCGCACAAAGGGAGATCATTGCGGATTTTCAGAGATTTGACTTGGAAGCTGTGCTACCACATGCTACAGGACAGTTGATGCAACTGCAAGTACAGTCGTCTTTAGTTGAGAAGATTAAAGCAGCACAATCGCAGGATCCTAGACTGCAAAAGTTTCGGGAGCAGGTTGAAGCCGGATTGCGAACCGATTTACTGATCCATGAAGACGGTTCTTTGAGATATGGTAGCCGTGTGTGTGTGCCAAAAGGAGATGTGCGTGAAGAGCTTATGAGGGAGGCACACAGTTCAGCTTACTCTGTACATCCAGGAGGGACAAAGATGTACCGAGATATTCGACAGCACTTCTGGTGGGAAGGTATGAAACGGGAAATTGCTCGCTTCGTGGCTAAGTGCTTGGTGTGTCAGCAAGTCAAGGCTGAACACCAAAGGGTTGCTGGTTTGTTGCAACCACTTCCGATTCCTCAGTGGAAGTGGGAACATATAACCATGGATTTCGTGACGGCTCTACCGCGGAGTCCAAAGGGTAACAATGCTGTATGGGTGATTGTCGATCGGTTGACCAAGGCAGCTCACTTTATTCCTTTTCGGGTTGGTCAATCGACAGAGACTTTGGCAGAGCGATATATGCAGGAGATTATCAGATTGCATGGAGTACCGGTAAGCATCGTGTCCGATCGGGACACTCGGTTCTTGTCGCACTTTTGGAGGAGTTTACAAGAAAGTTTGGGGACTCGATTGAAGTTCAGCACAGCTTATCATCCTCAGACTGATGGACAATCGGAGAGAACGATCCAGACCCTTGAAGATATGTTGAGAGCTTGCATGTTGGACTTTAAAGGTTCTTGGGAAGACCATCTACACCTGGTGGAGTTTTCATACAACAATAGCTTCCAAGCAACTATTCAGATGGCCCCGTTTGAAGCGTTGTATGGTCGTAAGTGCCGTTCACCTGTATGTTGGGATGATGTGGGTGAACGAAGGTTACTAGGGCCAGACTTGGTGGTACAGACAGTTGAGAAGGTGAATACGATCAGGAAGCATATGAAGACAGCTCAAGACAGATAGAAAAGTTGGGCCGACACGTCAAGAAGACCTCTAGAGTTCGCCGTGGGTGATTTGGTGTTCCTGAAGATATCACCGACTAGAGGGGTGATTCGCTTTAGAGGTCGGGGAAAGCTTAGTCCTCGATTCGTTGGACCCTTCGAGATTTTGGAGCGTGTAGGAGAGGTAGCGTACCGTTTGGCGTTACCACAGTCTTTGGCAGGAGTGCACGATGTGTTTCATGTGTCTCAACTACGGAGGTATGTTCGTGATGAGACTCATGTCTTGGATCATTCGGAGTTGACTGTGCGAGAGAACCTGACCTTTGAGGAGCGACCAGTTGAAATAAAGGATCGAAGAGAAAAGGTTCTTAAGAACAAGGTTATCCCTCTTGTACTAGTTTCTTGGGGTAATCGATTGCATGGAGAATCCACTTGGGAGCGAGAAGACGAAATCCGACAGAAATTTCCCCACCTGTTCCAGTAGTTAGTCATTTTGTATTCTTGGAATTTCGAGGACGAAATTCTTTTGTAGTTGGGTATGATGTAACACCCGAGCCCAATAATACTGGTTATATTACAAGTTGAGGGTTATATATTGCTCATTCCAATTTTCCTGATTTTCTGGTGTTTGTTGCTAAATTTTACCCGGTTAAGTCATTTTGGCACATAACAAATTTTAACTCCTAAAATGAAATTTAAGATGTCCATGTTGGCCTACTCGTCGCCACTAGTCGCGTGGTAGCGTCCGCGTGTCGAGATTCCGTTCCGTTTGGCAAAACGGGCAAGTTTGGGCGACTACGCGCGCGCGCAAGTGTCCGACTTGGGGGCATGCATTTTAATCATT
The DNA here is from genome assembly GCA_030015575.1 of Agapanthus africanus. Classification (NCBI taxonomy): domain Eukaryota; kingdom Viridiplantae; phylum Streptophyta; class Magnoliopsida; order Asparagales; family Amaryllidaceae; genus Agapanthus; species Agapanthus africanus. The sequence goes on along the minus strand of CM057338.1, from coordinate 817,989,312 downwards.
AAACACCTATTTTCAAAATTTGAAACCCGCTTAAAATCCTATAATTTGAATTTGGAACATTTGGGCGCAACCCGGGCGCGATTTGGAAATGTTTCATTTCGCGCCAAAAAGGGCCCGTTTCAATTTAATATATTTAAACTAAATTATACGAATATTAATCCTTAACAGTAAATCCATTCAAAATCCCTATTCTAATATTTTCCCTATCTCCCTCCAGCCAATCACGAGCTCCTATTTGAGCTCGTGGGCCCCACCTCCCATTTCCCTCTCTCTCTCTCTCTCTCTTCCCTCAATCTCTCTCTCTATCTCACCAATCTCCCTTTCTCTCTCTAATCCCTCTCTCTCTCTTCCTCTTTATATACGAAAACATGCAGCAGCCGCCTCCCTCAACCCTCGTCTCCCATCACGAACCCACAAACCCTAACCCTAGCCTCGTTTTTGCGCAGCTACCGTCGCCACCGCGACCTCGCCGTCGCCGCCAGCAACGCCTCCTCGACCGCCGCACCTTCCTCCTCCTGTTCTCCCGACGATTCCCGCGCCTGCAACCCATTCCCGACCTCGCCTCCACCCTCGCAGACCTCGCCGTCGACGTCGCCTCTCACCGTCGACGCCTCCCACGACTCCCTTTCACCCTACTCGACCCGACCTCGTCGTCGTTTCCCTCATCCCCTCGCCGGAACAGCAAACCCGAGCCTTCATCCATTGCCTACCCGCTATTCACCGGAGAACGCACCGGCGACCTCGTCGACACCACCTCCGACCACCTCCTTCTCTCCCTCGACCACCAGAGCCGACCACACTCTTCCCCACTCACCGCAGCACCCCTTTCCAGCGACCCCGAGCCCTTTCAGCCGTTCCAGCACCCTCGCCGCACCTCCTGTTCACCGCCGGTGGGTCCATCGCCGTCGGGCCCGTCATAGTTACCCCTGTTTCTCCTCTGTAAGCATCACTTTACTTCCTTTGGTGCAAAATCCCGTTGATCTTGTATGTTTATCTTGTTGCTAACTTGTTGCCGATAACTTTTGCCGGAATCCGACCGTGCCGTTTGACGAACCCGACGCTGTAGCGAAATCCCCTGGTCCGTGTGATCCCGTTGATCTCTGTTGGGACTCGATCCGTGGCCCGTGCTTCCATATCGCAGTTTCTGCCGACATCGCATCCGTGTTTCGGTTTGCGGAACCGCCGAGGCAAGTATCCGAATACTTGCTTTAACATGCTACAACTTAATCATCATATTATAACCACACAACTATTATAACATCGATACCTTTTATAACTTAGAATTGCTAGTCACAATTATCCGTAACTTTAAATCAATGAAATCATTGCTCGTATTAACCGGTCTGCTATTAATTCATACTTAACTAATCAAACCAAGTAGATCATCCCCACTTCATTTGTTAAAATCACTCATGAGACAATTATTATGCTTAGTTCAAATTCATGTAACTCCATTACGTATATTATCGATATTGTTTCGTCTTGTGGCTATTGCACCTCAAAGGTGCGTGAACCGGATTAATAAGAGAATACGAAACATCACTGTGTTTACCTAGATTAATATTGTTATTTACTGTTTCCTGCTACTGTTCATTATTGATTGCATACCTGTTGCGAGCACACACCTGATTGCATTACATATTGACCGATCTTGATACACATGACACATGTACTGATACACCGGACATGACACCCTGTGCATATCGACTCGACCTGTTGAAAGTAACCTGACCTGTTACCTGATTTCATGCCTAATGCCGACAAACCTGACCATTCCCGCTGTCTATCCAGACAGACCTACTCTTACTGGATCTTGCGTTGGCATTAGTCCTTGACAACTGAATACCTGACCTGACATACATAGCTTGGGGGTATGGGGAAATCAAAGGTGAAACCGACTTGTAACTCAACAGTTCGATACTTGTTCTGATCAGTCTTACGGGCTTGGCCAGCTCCGGAGTGTTGATGCTGACATCACTCATCTATCCTACTACCTTTTACTGCTTAGCGGCACGTCTCGGATTCAGCCCCGAGGATCATGACCGTGGTCCCGGGCATGCACGGGATACTATTGAGTTACATCGACGATTCATCAATTGGTTTCAAAGACTATAGAGTAGAAAACCTGATAGGACAGTTCAGTCACCATTGCACACTACCCTGCTTGTTATTTCTTATCACTGCTTTATTCATGTTCATACTTGCATTGCTTATCATCATGTTTACATTATATACTTGATGTCACGACGCGCTGACGTCTGGGTTTTGCATGGCCCAGATTCCTTACCACTATCGACGACCGAGCAGGAGTACTTCAGCCAGCGGGCTGAACTGTGAGTTCCTTAGAGTTTAGTTTGTTTATTTTCATTTCATTTCCAGATGTGAGCCCGCATTATGGGACGTACTGTTTATTCATTGTATTGGATCATTAGCTTCCGCACTTATTGTTTATTGATTCTTGTTATATTGGATTTAGACATGTATTAGTTTAGTTTATTTGTACTGTTCTTGATAACCTTACAACCGTAATGTGACTGTGGATGGATACTTCCTACCCACAGGTAGCATGGTTGGCTATGTCACGTGCCCAAACGCGCGTACTCTGGAAAGCGGGGCGTGACAACCCCCTAGACCCGGTATGCGATACCCTCAGACGAAGAGACTAGACTGTACGGAGATTGTCACGGATATGCTCATTAGGGATCCAGATGAGTTTTGAAATACCCGGTATCTTGTATATAAAAAAAACTTGTATATTTTCCAAATTATTTTCCCACTCTTATTTTAATTTCCTAAATAATTTTTCACCTAATTTTTTCTAAACCCTTCTATTTTTCCTAATCCTTATTTTCCGAACCTAACTATTAAACCCTAATCCTTTATTCTATCTCAAACCCAAATCCTATTTCTATTAAAACCCAACTCAGCCTATTCTTTTCCCCTCTCTTTAAATTTTTTTCCAAAGCCCAACTCTCTTTTTCTTTCTCTTTTTCCTTACCCTGGCCCGGCCCAGGAAGCCCGGCCCAAACCCTTTCCCTCACCCTACACCCCGAACCCGATTCGAACCCGAGCATACCTGACCCGCTTTCCCCTCACCATCTTCCTCCCTCGTACATCTCTTCCCACCCTTTTCCCAACGTCGCCCCTGTTTCTCGCGCCCATCGCCCCATGCCTCCGCTCTCCTCGTGCCCGCGCCACGAGACCCACGCCCGCTCGCAAGTTCCTCGCGCTAGCCTTCACTCGACCCGCTCACTCCCCAACGGCTCCAAGTCCCCAACGGCGCCCCAACAACTCCCCGCTCCTCGCGCTCGCGTACGAGCCGGCTATCTCCAACAGCCACGACTCCTCTCTTCTCTCCAACACCTCTTTCTCTAACCTCTCTCTATTCCCCGTCACCATCACCTTCTATTCCCTGCACTACGAGCCCCTTCCCTACACACCCACCACCACAACACCAGCACCTCGAACCACCGTCGATCACCTCCCTGCCACAACCACCACCACCGTCGTCTTCACCGCCACCCATCGCCCCTGCAACCTATACCTAGAACCCCCACCAAGCAACCCTCGGCTTGCACCATCGCCGCACCCTCGTCGCCGGAGTTCCGACCTCATCTTCAACTACCTCACCTTGCCGCCTCACCTTCGACCTCGCCAGCATCCCCGACTCCGCCTCGACAACCTCACCTCCTCTTCCACCTCTCCCCGCTCATCTTCCCCACCTCCCCCTGCACACCTACCGTGACGACTCCAACCCACAGCCCCGACCTCGCCTACACGTCGCCGTCGCTCCCTCGCCGCCACCTCATTCTCCCCTCTCCAACCCAGCACCACCTCCTTCCCGAGCACCCCTGCAACCTCCAGAGCACCGACGAGCCCCGAGCACCGTCGACAAGCTTCCCCAAGACCCCCTCTGTGACCTCCCAGCTTCTCCTCCTCCGACCCACCGAACCTTGTCGAGCCTTGCTGCAAGTATTTCGGCAGTCCCCCGGCACCACCTAGAGCACCACCGCGACCCGCTCCAAGCTACGTCGACTCATCTCAACGCTGTCTGAACCATCGCCACCTTCTTCCCGAGCACCGTACTACAACCCCTTCGCCCGAACCCACTGCGGTCGCCACAACGAGCACCTTTGGCTGCCTATCTCGCCATCGACCTTCCCCAGAGCCAGAGCCCATGGCCGAGCTAGTTGATCGTTGTCGCAGCCGTGAACTGCTGTGCTTGTAGCTATGCCCCAGTCGTAATCATGTCGTGTTCATGTCTGTGCTGCCGCTGTGCCAGGCCCGTGCCTACTCCCAGAACCATCGTGCCACCACCGGACCCACTCCCGCATCGCGTCGTGCCACTTGTGTGCCATGACAGCATCGCGCTCCATACCCGGCACCGTGCCACATCGTGCCCACTACTGTGCCCGGTCTAGTGCCCGCCTCTGTGTCACCGCGTACCCAGACGTGTCGCGCCCCGTACCCACTCCCCGTGCCATGTCGTACCAGCCCCTGTGCCACACCGTGCTCGATCCATTGCATGCGCCGTGCCCTCCCAGACCACGCACCGAGTCCAGACCGTGCCCTGGTCGTGTCGCCCCCGCGTCGCTGCCACGTCCAGTACCGGATCTTCACGCATTGCGTCCGCGCCACACGCCGTGTCCAGCATCGCATTGTCTCGTGTGTCGAGACGAAGTTCTCAAGCGGCGTCGCTTCTATATCTAGCGACCGAAAGCAAGTGAATTCCTTACTTGCTTACATGCTACTATTTTTACAAACCAAAATAAATGTTTAATTAGACTATATGCACCAATAGGCACAATCGAGATCGAACAGTGTGAAACCCTAGATCAAAACCTATTTTAATGTGGCGGAACTCATGATCAATGGAACCCTGCGTTGTTAATGAACACCATACATAAATTTGACTGTAAGATAAAGTTGTTTAACCCCATAAAACGACAACCTAATAACCCTGGTGGAAGCTGGTTTTTCTCGGACGAGCTGAATGGATAAAATCATAATAGATTATTTATATATCGGACCCTAGAGTTATATGGCTCATATCAAAGCCAACGGATAAACATACAGTACCCCATAGTTCATATTTGCATTTTGATAAGTTATATCCATGAATACTGAGACGATTCACGGCCCTGTACTGCAGTCCGGGACAGCGTTTAGTTTTGGATACCCGGCTTGGGAACACCTGTATACCCATTCTTTAAACTGAAAATGCGTGGAGCCCCATATTACCACATTGATAATTGGATTAGATAACACATGAATCTGTTCTCGTGTCGTTTCACCATCATTTGATATTTAATTCGTATTTCAGAATACCGTGGTGTTCTGCAGTTTCTGCAGTGACCTCTCTTACACCAGCACCTTGAACACAACATAACTTTTAATACAGAACTGCTATTGATAATACGTTTAATGCGTTGGAAACATAACATAAAAATATACAATTAGTTGAACTGTAGCATCGCCTAATTATTCTCCCAACTAGGAGTAAAACGAGTTACAAAACGGACTTCCAGGTCAGAAATTGGATTTCCAGCAGTGAACACTTAAAATGAAATGACCATAACTAAAACACCTGAAACCCGATTGATGCGAAACAAATTTTGATGGACAGATAATTAAACATACTACTTACCTATTTTATATTGTTTTGCTTAATTCTGTACGTATGATTTATAGTAAATTTTTCAAGTAGTATGATACTGGCTGATATGTCTTATTCGTATTATAATTAATTGCATCTTCATCATATCATGTAGCGGTTATATCCTCATTGAATAGTGGTCATGAGGCATTGATAACCTAATGACCGTGTACATTACCCAGTGATAGATATTAGTGTTTTGATTGTGGTAAGTACGTTAGTGTTAAAGCGTGAAGGAATAAGTGAAGTGATACGTACTTGTACACAATCAGCGAACCCAGTTAATTTATTACATTGTCGATGTCTATGGGACATATATAAGTGTAACTATAACTGAAATGGGACGGTTATGGAGCACTTATATTAGTGTCATAAGTAAGGCGTCAAACACTGTCCATTTATCTCGAGTACCAGTCGAGACATGCTTGATGGAGATCCTGTCTCCAGTTTTCGCGTAGACTTGTTATGGACCGACTAGTATTTGGGTTTATGGTCGGTATTTGATGCAGACCGTGGGTGTGGGGTAGTTTGAGTGTGAGTTCAACGGAATCTCGGGAGTCCCATTACCGGCATATACAGCGATTCTGGGAGTCATATGGGTGATATTACTGATTATTAGCGAGCGTTTCGGGCCCGTGTTCCCTTACCCCTGGGGCCCTATCCTTGGGTTGGGGTACTCCTGCGTGGTTGACTCTCACACTTGGACTGACGATAGGTTTAGCGACCTGAACAGTGAGACTTAGAGACTGATAGGGTTAGTGACATTGACATGCACCGCTTACTGATTTGATATACCTACTTTACTGTTTACCTTTACCGATTATTTCATGCGCGTCATCATTCTATATTTACTGCTTCATGTCATCATCATTGCATGTGTTTACTTTTGCATTTATATATATTGCTATTGTGTCGCTCTGACGACCTGAATATGCATGCTCAGAGCGAGAAGTGGACTTAGCTCGGATCAGCACATGTCATACCTTGAGGATATTGCGGACGTCTAGATCAGCGACGTCAGCTCCATCTTTCCTTGATCTCTATCTAGTTAGTTTTTGTATCTGTTTTGATTTAGTGACTGCATTTCTCATTACCTGTGCATTGATTACTGATTACCACGTAAAGTTAGAAGCCGAAGTGTGACTACGGCAGGATGTTTCCTTGACCGTAGAAGCATGGTTGGCCTTGTCAACCCCTCGTATTCCGTATTTTGGGAAGCGGGGCATGACATAGTTTTTTTGGTATCAGAGCCATGTTTGCTATGATTGGGATTGCAGTTTCCGAGTAGGGCTTGACAATCTAAGCCACCCTTTCGGTCTAGATTGTAAACTTGTTGTCCTTGATCTTGATTCATATAGTGTGTCTGCTATATATTTTGATCCATCCGCTAGAGTTTTGAATGACTTAGTAGAGTTACGTGATTGTAAATATGAACTGCAGCATAGTTACAATGCTGTAAGCTGCTTGAGTGATTTAGAGTTCTACATTTGATTTCCACTCCTTTGAGTTTCGCCTCACTATATATTCTTGTTTCGTTGTCCATTTTATATCTTATTTTGATCCTTATTTCTTGTACCTTATGTCATCCTAAAATTTGTTATTTCAGGACCATGGCTTCCAAAAACTCCTCTTCTATCTCCACTCCCCAGAATCAGACCGTCGGGATTTTGAGTGTACTGTAAGGCTTGAAGAAAGCCCAGGAGCGAACAAACGATCTCTTAGCTGAAGGACTAAGAAGGAAAATGGCTCAGGCACCAGCGGAAGCCTCCAATCGTAAGAGAATCCATGATAAGCAAAGAATAGATGTGAAGATGAAGCGTTCATTTGTTCCTCAGCAACGGAAACAGCGGAGAACTCAACGTTGCGGATATTGCAAGAGACCGGGACACCTTCAGAGGGACTGTCGTAGGGCTAAAGGGCAATGCTTGATTTGTGGATCCAACGAGTACCTTATCAATGGTTGCCCTCGAAGGAAAGAGCTATAAGGAGGAGACTCGTCCACGCTCTCCACTTCTGCTAAGTAACTTAGTTGTTTCGTAGTTCGAGCTTTGAGGACAGTACGGACCCAGCGCAGGGTTCAACTCGCTTGACAAGAACGCAGCGGTCTAGATATCGACGAAGAATTATCACCCTTCTTGTTTTCAATAAAAACCCTGTTAGTTTATTTAGTATTTGTTTCTTTTCGTCCGAACCTTGTATTTTTGTTGAACCCTTTGGTTAAATGAACGAAAAATAAAATGTGAGTTGTGATCTATGTATCGTTCCCTTACCACTCATTTCCTTATACTGTTTACTGCATCATCATTCAAATTTTGATTTTTCAGTCCTTACCTGCCGTATATTTTCCATATGCTCCACATCTTTGGTTATTTTCTTTGTGTGTTCCACTATCTGATTATGACTCTCTCTTTCCAGGCCATGGCCAATCCTGGAGCAGCGCCGCCTATTGATGAGGACACTCGGTCCTGCGTTTCTTTGGACTGCATGCTGGTGAGTTCAGATGACGAGATCGATAGCCCACAGGTTATTTTCGGCAACAGCGATTCTGAGGACGAGGGAGTCGCAGCCCTAAAAGTCGACATGATCAGCGACTCTGACAACGAAGAAGAGGACCCCGAAGAGGACCCGATGGAGGAAGATCCTGAGGAAGACCCGGTAAAAGAAAATCCAGAAGAGGAAGATCCTGAGGATGACCCAGTGGAAGAGAATCCAGTGGAAGAAGATCCAGAAGAAGTGAATCACGTGGAAGCAGACCACGATGAAGAGGCCCCAGCCGAGAAAGAGTCGGAGGACGAAATCTCGAGTGAGGAGGAATTCGAGGCGGAAGAACCTCCAGTGGCAATCCCTGCGAGGCGCTATGGAAATGGATGCCCCTATCTTAGCATGAGAGCTTACCGTAACCTGTTGAACTTCCATAATCGCGACTGACGCGACTTATCTTTGTTCCTTCTGGCCAAATAAATCTATGTATAGCTTAGAACCGCCTTTATCTTTCGAGTATGCCTTGATTGAAATTCTTCTGGGAAATAAATAATAATAAAGTTCCTGGGTGCGCACATATTTTGAGTATTGATTCGCATGATGCATTGACTGTTTTCCCTCCCCAATAAATTTCTTTCCCTCCTGAGATTCATTACTATTCACCCTTGCACCTTGTGCTGACCTGACCCCAGCCTCTTCAACATTCAGATTAAAGTACCGCATTCCGACTTCTTTTGAATGGGCCATACTCCACTGTGATCCATACCCTGGCTAGCCCCTTATATATTATTAGTGCTATCTCTTATTACTATAATTACATTCAGTGACATTGCTATTCGAGATTTAGTTTTCGTTACTTTATGTTTATCAAAAAAAAATTGCGTGTTATTAACTACTTTCGTTTTACATATTTTAAATGCTTTACTATTCTTCACATTTTCAATAGCACAAATATATGTCGCACATACTATCTTGTTTCATTTATCTTATTTCACCATATGGGTTTCATCAAGTTATTTTAAATTACTTGATCGATATTCTTTCTAAAATATTTTGGCCTATCGGCAAATCCTTCACTATTGTTTATTACTGTTATTTTATTTTTCCTGGTATTGTGCATATAGTTTATCATTATAGATGGTTATGCATTGTGCTTACTTATGCATATTCTTTTAGTTACGTTATTTCTTATACATATATAGACCTTGGATTTTCATATGGCTGCTTCTGCGTAAATCTCTATATAATAGTATTTTTTTGCTTTTCGCATTACATTTTATAACCTATCGTTTATTTTAAATTTCGAGCACGAAATTTTATATAAGTAGGGTATGATGTAATACCCGGTATCTTGTATATAAAAAAAATTTGTATATTTTCCAAATTATTTTCCCACTACTATTTTAATTTCCTAAATAATTTTTCACCTAATTTTTTCTAAACCCTTCTATTTTTCCTAATTCTTATTTTCCAAACCTAACTATTAAACCCTAACCCTTTATTCTATCTCAAACCCAAATCCTATTTCTATTAAAACCCAACTCAGCCCATTCTTTTCCCTTCTCTTTAAATTTTCTTCCAAAGCCCAACTCTCTTTTTCTTTATCTTTTTCCGTACCCTGGCCCGGCCCAAGAAGCCCGACCCAAACCCTTTCCCTCACCCTACTCCCCGAACCCGACCCGAACCCGAGCATACCCGACCCGCTTTCCCCTTACCAACTTCCTCCCTAGTTCATCTCTTCCCGCCCTTTTCCCAACGTCGCCCCCGTTTTGCCCATCGCCCATGCCTCCACGCTCCTCGTGCCCGCGCCGCGAGACCCGCACCCATGCCCACTCGCAAGTTTCTCGCGCCAGCCTCCACTCGACCCGCTCACTCCCCAACGGCTTCAAGTCCCCAACGGCACCCCCACGACTCCCCGCTCCTCGCACTCGCATACGAACTGGCCATCTCTAACAGCCACGACTCCCCTCTTCTCTCCAACACCTCTTTCTCTAACCTCTCTCTATCTCCCGTCACTATCACCTTCTCTCCCCTGCACCCTGACCTCCTTCCCTGCACACCCACCACCACAACGCTAGCACCTCGAACTACCATCGATCACCTACCTGTAACAACCACCACCACCATCGCCTTCACTGTCGCCCATCTCCTCCACTGCCGCCCATCTCCTCTGAAACCTATACCTAGAACCCCCATCAAGCAACCCTCGGCTCGCACCATCGCCGCACCCTCATCGCCGAAGCTCCGACCTCGTCTTCAACCGCCTCACCTTCGACCTCGCCTGTATCCCCAAGTCCACCTCAACAACCTCATCTCCTCTTCCACCTCTCCCCGCTCATCTTCCTCACCTCCCCCTGCACACCCACCGCGACAACTCCAACCCACAACCCCAACCTGACCTGCACGTCACCGTCACTCCCTCGCCACCACCTTGTTCTCCCCTCTCCAACCCAGCACCACCTTCTTCCCGAGCAACCCTGCAACCTCCAGAGCGCCGACGAGCCCCGAGCACCGTCGACAAGCTTTCCCAAGACCCCCTCTGTGACCCCCAGCTTCTACTCCTCCGACCCACCGAACCTTGTCGAGCCTCGCTGCAAGTCTTTCAGCAGACCCCCGGCACCACCAAGAGCACCACCGCGACCCGCTCCTGTAGGGTTACTAGGCACACTAACAAGGCTCTACAAGGCATCGACCATACCAAAATTAAATTTTTATGTGCCGAACAACCCTAAGAAAGATCGTATGCTAGAGTTTAGGCGAAACTAATAGCAATTAAACAACTTTACTCTAAAGGGAATATGAAATACAACCTTTGTAGATCGGTCATTCACTTCTTTAGCTCCTTGTTGAAGTCCCTTCGCTGCGATCGTGGTTCTCCCGGACCCTTGCATGGCTTCACGAGGCGAAAGGTGCGTCCTTGCTTGAAGTCTTCGAGGCCGAAGATGATCTACGTCGAGAGAATTCCGACTCAAGCTACTACTTCACTAATTTGAGAATTAGTGAAGCAAATACCCTATACTAAAGTGCTAGTCTAGTAGAGGATGGAGAAATAGGAAGTGGGTTCTCTTTGGATTTTTATTTCTCACTTTAGTTCTCACTTTGTGTCACGATCCGAAAGTACGGAACGTGACCGGCACTTAGATTACGAAGCGTCTAGAGGCGCCACGTAACCTAAGTAAGCCGAAGCCCAGAAATCTAAACCATAAAAGAAAAAGAAGAAGGAAAAGTAAACAAGTTTAAAAGTATCAGCAAATTTTCCCAAAAATTTCGGCAGAGTCTCCTTTGTAAAAACTGGCCCCAAACGAGTACAACAAGTATAATATACATAAACAACAATAAAAAGCATCCCCAAACGGGAGCTAACTCAATGCCAACAGGCGGAAACAACCACAACAAGCACAATAATATACAACGCCAAAGGACGAGGCTCAAAACACAAAAGAAAACAATTCCACCAAACCAGAATAATACATGCGCGACTCTAAGGTCGAAATAAATAAATGGTCCAGTAATCTATCAAATAATACAAGTTTGGTTGATAGAGCTTTCTAGATACAAATGAAATAATAAAAATACAACGGCGGTCCAGATACAAATGAACCAACCTACCGTGCAAATCACCCGGAATGAAAATGATGTGCCAGCAACTGCCAAAAAAAAACCTGTACATCAACCTGTAAAAAAATTTGGCACAACGGGGGTGAGTTGCCAACTCGTGAGTAGAAGACATCTACGAAAAGAAATCGAATGCACGACGCTATCCTAGGTCATAATAATACACTACTATATCTCAATCATCTAGTAATAGCAGGGTAATACTACGTGTAAATGCAGATACTCCGTGCTCGTGTCAGTGCCTCCTATAGTACTATGTCATATGAATAGATATGCATGCACCATGAATGTAAGGTAACCAATCCTGAAATCCAGATATATCTGTATAAGAAATATTTAGAGGTTATCATAGTAAAATGTGTATAGGGATCTGAAATCTCAACAATGAAATCCATGGAAATCCGTGTCAAGCATCGACACAAACATGTAAATCTCAAGTCTCATAGTCTCAATATCTCGGGCTCCGTCAGTCCGGATCGGCCCATATCATCAAATCTCACGACAACAGTCGGTATCCTCCGGATATCCGCCGCGCCAGACATCACCGGTAGGTAGCCTTCCCCTGCCAGGCTCATCGTCTACAACTCGATCTTCTTTCCTCGGGGTACCATACCGGGCCCACCATGTACCCGAGACGGTTCATCCACTCCTCAAATCGGGTCTCGAAATCCAACAGAAAACATGAAATCTCATGGTGGACGACACATACATCACGAGAAAACCGCATCTTATGTTTTAAAAAGAGAGGAGGAGAGAGAGAGAGAAGTTTTTATATATTCTTGCGGTTTTCCCCAAAAATCCAGAAATCTCATAGAAATCCAAATCTTAAAATCATGAGTAAGTATATGATAAGTGTCGGCATATACCCATGATACTGCATGATAACATGAAAATATGAATGCATGAATGTCTAAGTAATAAATGCCATGTCTAGACTAACATCTGAGAGTAATCCCAAAATTATATCGATCTAGTTGTTAACTGATTCTGTCAATAAAAGATAATATGATCTAAAGTGTACGTGACATAGCAATTACCGATGATAATGTGTGTGAGCCGGCAAATAAGTGTGCGTGGAATATGCGCATCATCGGTAATGGTGATGGTGTCCTAACAGGTACAGTTTATACTGATTATAGCAACATATGTATGAACATGCAACATTATGATTACAGTGTGAAAGTAAAGACGGATGTATGTTATCCACTCATTTGATATACAATTATCACTACCACTATATGACTCGAACCTAACCTAGTGTCCATCTAACCTCCTAAAGAACTAAACCTAAGAAACTAGTCATTAAGAAACAAGATACTACCTAGGGCTGAATCAATATCTCTAATAGTCGGCGATCCAGCCTCAATAGCGTCACGTACGTAGTACAGCTTCCTCGAATCAAGAGTGCGGATCAATCATCATATCTATGCCTCGTACGGTAAAATCCATCGTACGGCATCCCAATATCGGGGTACGGGTCAAGTATCTCCTAGGTGTCTCATCATTAGTATAATGTCATCATCAACACATCTCATGATCAAGGTGCTAAACTATGATCGCATACATCAATCATATATCATTGCTATCATAATAAGCATCATTAGTTTATCCTCAGAAATATCATGTCATATGTATCATATTGTGATTAAGTCATACTGATATCATATCATCCTCAAGTCACACCTCTATGATATCGACATCAGGTCACACCTATATGATGTCGTAATCAAGTCATACGTATCCCATATCGTGATCAATCACAAGTTACAGTCCGGGTACTATTTTAGAGTCCCATGTACCTCAATATCATCACCACCCATTATAATTTAAGTATACATGTTCATTATCTCATTCTCTAATGATCCGCTAACACTTAATACGACTGTATAGCCAAGAATCACGGCATCAAGCCCAGTTACACTATTTCATCATACCTCGGATATCATATCACATCAATGTATCCCATATACGTGTTGTATATATATATATATACCTATATCTCGTCCTATATATATACACATGCACGTATACACCATGTCGTGTTTCAGTGTGTGCGTGTGGGTGTTTCTACCTGAAACCTACGAACCTCTTCCAAGGTATTCATCTTCTGATATGTCTTCCTAAATCAGTCTAGTCCAGCCTAAGGTCATTACTAGGGCCCTACTCATTAAGAATCTAGGGTCACATCTGGTTTCCTAATGACAATAAATACTATTCCTATTCTACATTGCGGGGTGCTAAACGCCATCCACCCGACTTCCCCCCGTAGATATACATCTACTCACCTGGTCCATGTCTGCCGAAGACGGTGTCGTCATCCTCCTCTTCATCGCCCGAAGTCCACGTGAGGAGTACCTAAACGCAAACATATAAATAGCATCGTAAACTGAATCACATACAAAAGTCAAACGATACAAGGAACAAGCATATGTTAAAACCTATATCCCGTCCACGCAAAAGAACCAAATATCGCTCGATATCGGCGTACAAACTCCGATGGATCGAGATAAACATCAACAAATAACTCATAGTTTTAAAACACATTACTTATATTATAAAACATGATTAAATCTATCGAAACCCTAAAATCCATCAAACCGTCCAATTTCGTAAAACCCGAAAATGCCAATTTACCGTTTTTCATCAAAACTTGACATTTAAATGAAACCAATGGTCATAAAACTCATTAAATAGCATAACTAGACTATACAAACCGTTACTATATTTTTATTACACAAATTTGTATTAATTTGAAATTTCTAGTTTGCAACCTTTAACAATTTTCAACATTTTTCAAGCAAAATACCACAATTCCACCACAAAACATGATTTTGCATGAATTAATGTATTAAACCATAATTCATGATGATAATGATTTAATGAAACCATAAATTATATTTTTAATCTCATTTATTTAGGAATTTCAAAAAATCTAGTTAACAAATTTTCATTTTTTTCACAATTTATCAATCATAAATAAAACTAGTAACAAATTTGAGTTTTTCATCCCATCAACAAGTTAATATCCTCTTTAAAACCACACTCTAGTGTTATAAACATCAATTGGAATTTTATTCCACCTATATATACTATAAGTAGAAATCTAGTTTATAAAAAAATGGTTTAATTTAACAAATTTGGATCACAATTTGCAATATGTCAACTATGCATGATTTTCCATTTGTAAAAGTGTTAATCTAGTTATTATAACCCTAATGAATTAATAAAACCACAACTTAATTTTTACAAACCCTAACTTGAATTTTTAAAAGTAGTAAATAGAATTAATATATTAAATCTAATTAAGCTTAAATGAACATCTAATAACAATAAATCAAAAGAAAGAAATTTATACCTCCAAATCATGAAATCCAAACATGAAATAAGCCTCCAAAAATGCATGCTTTCCATCTCCAAAATCCATGTAAAAATGAGCAAGGAATAAAGGGTAGGAAATAAATAGGATTTTGTGGATTTTTAATTGAATTTTTAAAGGATTTTTGATGAATTTTGGAGCAAAATAAAATGAGGAAAATGGGGGCTACCATGGGGGGTGAGGCCGGCCATTTTTTTGGAGGTGAGGGAGAGAAAGAAGAGGGTGAGAAAATGTGTAGAAGTCTCCACCAAAATATCACTTCATTATGTCTTTTCATGCATTTATTTATTTTTCTTTTATTTCTTTACTATAGCAACTCAAGAAAACTCTAGAAAATAGGAAAAATTTGCAAATAAATTTTGCATGATACACACTAAATTATAACATGCCATGGTTCATTTTTACAAATTAAAAC
Source organism: Agapanthus africanus (assembly GCA_030015575.1). Lineage (NCBI taxonomy): Eukaryota > Viridiplantae > Streptophyta > Magnoliopsida > Asparagales > Amaryllidaceae > Agapanthus > Agapanthus africanus. The sequence goes on along the minus strand of CM057338.1, from coordinate 817,973,769 downwards.
CATTCAAATTTGTAATTTACACTAATTTAGTGTAAAAATAAAGCTTATGTTAATATTTAAAATAATTAATTTAGGAAAAATATTTAATTAAACTAAAAATTTATAAGTGGCTAAATAAACACCATTTAATAGTAATTACATAATTAAAATAGGTATTTTTGAAATTATAATGAAAAACAATCACGGTTTAGTTTTATGAAAAATACATTTTACTTTACCGAAAATCATAAAATTCACTTAAACAATTTTATTCATTTAATTATTTATTTAATTATTTTTAAAACGTTACAATCTTCCCCCCTTTAATAAATTCGGTCCTCGAATTTAAATTAAATCTTCCCTTCCAAATACTAAAACACTTAGCAAACACTCAAATCGTCGGGGCTCCGAAATCATCAATACATAACTAAAATCAACTCCGTCAAGCATAACGCAATCATCGGAGTTATGGCGAGAATAAAATATCAAAACCCAATATGAAGACCATCATAATATACATCAATCTATAACTTATATATAGTTCGCATCCTAGTAAAATCGCCTAAACATCATAATAAAGAAACATATAAAAAACCCTCTTGAAAATCTCCGTGCAATGCACTTGTCACGGCATAAGTAGCGGACGTTTATTTTTAAAAAAAATAGCTATATATATATATATATATATATATATATATATATATATATATATCTTTTATTTAACATACACGTCCCGCCTGGTTACTAAATCAAATAATAATGATTATGAAACATACTGCTCAAACTGAAATCAATCCCAATTACATCAATAAAATATCATGTGCGTCCGGTACGTACGGAAATCGAAACCAAATACAGATACCATTAATACACACAAAAACAAAATAAGTGCAACAGGTGTGCACCAAAACATCTGTCAAGTGCAACGGGCGTGCACGACTCACTATCAGGTGCATCTAATCTGCACAAAACCCCGATTTAGTGCATCTGGTGTGCACAAAATCGCATCAAGTGCGCCAAGTATGCGCAAGAATCCTAATCAGGTGCACATGGTGCACGAAAACATAATCGAATATCAAAATCACAGTACAAAAATGCATGAAAACTAGGTCGAAACATATGTCAAAATCATGTGTGACCCCATGCACAAAATCAAATCAAAAATCTCAAAATATATAAAACCTAATCAAGTGTACTGGGTGTGAACTAAACAACATCAATACAACTGATATATAAAACACAAATAGAATGTAATGAAGGTACACACTGTTAGTTATATGTATGCCCTAGAGGCCATTACTATACATAGGATGTATATTGTAGTGGATGCTGGGACATATATAGGGAGGACTTTCTTGCTCGACATGATAGTATGCTATCTGGTTGATCTTTACCTTAACGTGTATACTGATTGTCTCTCTGTTACATGTTGGTAAAGCCCTTAGGATCTGTACTTGACTACCTGGACTATGATGCGGATCATACTAGTGGGGACATGGTAGTCCATAAGTACATCCTTCAAAGTCCCTAGTCGTGGGTGTATCGAGACGGGGCATCGATATACCAGAGTAGACTAGCGTATACCTTCTCGACCCATACAGATGGGCGATGGATGATCCCATATCCATTGGTGTTTGACATCAGAGATGATATACGGGTGCTCAGTAGAGACTGGGTACACTGGACGGACTCGCCGAGAACTCCCAGATGGTATTATACCTCACGTCAGATGGCAGTTCTCTGGTGACACTGGTACAGAGTAGTCTGTTGACCCGAGATCGTCATAGAGTCTTGTGTGGTTCCCACTGTGCTTTGATTTCCATCTTACCACGTCCAAGAAGGCGTGCAAAACGGTGGTTTTTGGGTACAGTCCCGAGTCACATGGAGGCAATGAGCGATAGGAGGGGATTCGTCTCTCCCGGTATAGGGAGTTGATGTTGCACAGTGTTCGATTGGCTATAACAGGAAGTCCCTGGCCAGGGCTGCTCAGAGAATTGCTGGTAAGTGTTACCAGTAGTTTCTCGACCCGTTATGAGCCTCATATCGACACGACTTATCGAGCTATTGGGGTCTGACGTTTACCACCCCTAGGCGAGATATGCGACATATCAGACGATCAGACCGGACTGTACGGTAGTGTTACTGGTTGGATTCACTGGAGTGTGAGCGAGCTTGCTCGTCGATCTTCAGATCGCTCAATACCCGGGTGGCCGTTACGTTTAGCAGACCGCTTGCGGCTTGTGGGTGTTTGATATGATCATCATCTGCTGCCGGCGTATTGACGAGTCTTTAGAGTCCTACACAGAGGTTTCCTGGCTCAAGCGAAACGAAATAGGAGCGCATATGAGATATGTGCGGGACCGAGAATAATACGTGTATGTGATACCGTATTCCATTCTCGCGATGAATGTGTCGAATGGTTGTATGCGATATAACCTAGTTATCGAATCAAGTACTGATTCGATAAGCCGATACATTGAATACTAGTCGGTTGTGTGCGACATGACCGGATCATTGAATCAAGTGTTGATTTAATGATTTAATGTATAATTATATATTTGATATATTACTTTGCATTAACTAGTATTGGTTCACTTTAAATGGATTTTCTCGCTCGATTGTGCGCATTACATATGCGATATGATTTTGTGCACTTGTTTGTATCATGTTTGATGATGCAAGAATGCTAGGGTTTGTGTAATGAAGTAAACCTAAGTTAAATAAATAATTAGGGTTTTCTTTTATTCATTCATTTATCTTTTCATTTGGATTTAAAAGATAAATGAGAAAAAGAAAACAAAAGGGTTTCTTTCATGAAGCTAAGTGAAGCTTCATGAAGCTTTGACCATTCTAACCCTTTTGTCTTCATCTATTAAACCCTAACCATTATTTAACTATGGTCAACTCTCTACACTTGACCATGGTAAAAGTTATGATAAGAATGGATTTTTCTTTTCTATTTTGAATTCTTATCATAACTTTCTTCTTCTTCTTCTTCATCTTCTTCTTTGAAGAAGCTTGAGGTCATCAATGGTGGATTGATGATTTGAGTGAGAAATCCAATTCTAAAGTCTACCCACTTCCTATTTCTTCATCCTCTACCTCTTGCCAAGTGGTAGAGTGTGTTTCCTTCACAAGTTTTCACGACTTGGTGAAGGTGGAGCTTGATCTAGCGATGCTTCGACGTAGATCATCTTCGGCATGGACATCGACGACCTAGCTCGCTTTTTCTCCGACGAAGCCGACTCTAGAGCCCGGATTCCTTTTGGACAGCGGAGATGACTTCGTTGCGGAGCTATGGAGGTGGAGCACCGGATCTACAAAGGTTGTATTTCCGTTTTCCCATTAGTTAATTGTTAACTAGTTATCTTTTCGCCTAGTTTTCTAGCAAACGATCCGTAGTCGGGTCTCTCGGCACCTAGATTTTTTGAATTTGGCATGTTCGATGCCTTGTGAGACCTCACTAGTGTGCCTAGGAACCCTACACACACATGAAATACCAATCGTAGAACAAAGTCCTCAAAATAACAAAATCCAATCAACGAAAATATGAAATTCAAATCACTAAATCACAATCGTAAACACTATCGTCAATGTACACCACTTTCCTCTGATGTCGGCTGCTTCAAACTTGTCTCTTCATAAGTTTGCTGACTGCACAACCAACAGCAATACTCATATCTAGAGTCTCCAACGTAGTCGATCCCTTCACTTGATATCCGGACTACATTAAACTTTTCGATCGATCCATCAAAATCCCATAATTCCCCGAGAGCTCAACACTCAAGTACAGCTTAAAAATATCCGGTACATACCCCAGCATCGATGATCCAGCCGTAGAAGGGCAAACCCAAGCCTCACTAATGGCACCGCGGAACTGCCGTAAACCCTAAGATTCAAGGGCGTTATCGTGGTCATTATGTCGAGTTAGGGTTTCATTCTTCTAGAGGGTCCATCGAAATACCTGCATGTTATTCCGAATACCTTAAACTTGGGGAAATGGTTTTCTGATAATCGTTCGAACCCTTTAACTTCATCCGGACGGCATGTGAATACCCTTCATCCGCACGCTAAACAATGCTTCAATCCTCAAGAATAACCAATACTCTAATGGTTATCGCATTCGAGCCGCAGCTCCCTCTGCCAGTGTGCCCGTGGTAACAGAAATTACCATCCGATATCGACGAAGATAGATCAAAGGAACGAATAAAATACGGTGCAAACAATGTACATCCTAAGGCTCCTTAAACAGAGTAGCGTATCGTAAGTATGCCGCGGACCATACCCACGGTACGTTACTCTACCTAAATCGCCTACTCCATCAACCAAGGGTCACCTAGACTTATACAAGGTTAAACCTAGAGCTCTGATACCAATTTTGTCACGACCCGAAAGTACGGAACGTGACCGGCACTTAGATTACGAAGCGTCTAGAGACGCCACGTAACCTAAGTAAGCCGAAGCCCAGAAATCTAAACCATAAAAGAAGAAGAAGAAGGAAAAGTAAACAAGTTTAAAAGTATCAGCAAATTTTCCCAAAAATTTCGGCAGAGTCTCCTTTGTAAAAACTGGCCCCAAACGAGTACAACAAGTATAATATACATAAACAACAATAAAAAGAATCCCCAAACGGGAGCTAACTCAACGCCAACAGGCGGAAACAACCACAACAAGCACAATAATATACAACGCCAAAGGGCGAGGCTCAAAACTCAAAAGAAAACAATTCCACCAAACCAGAATAATACATGCGCGACTCTAAGGTCGAAATAAATAAATGGTCCAGTAATCTATCAAATAATACAAGTTTGGTTGATGGAGCTTTCTAGATACAAATGAAATAATAAAAATACAACGGCGGTCCAGATACAAATGAACCAACCTACCGTGCAAATCACCCGGAATGAAAATGATGTGCCAACAACTGCCAAAAAAAACCTGTACATCAACCTATAATAAAATTTGGAACAACGGGGGTGAGTTGCCAACTCGTGAGTAGAAGACATCTACGAAAAGAAATCGAATGCACGACGCTATCCTAGGTCATAATAATACACTACTATATCTCAATCATCTAGTAATAGCAGGGTAATACTACGTGTAAATGCAGACACTCCGTGCTCGTGTCAGTGCCTCCTATAGCACTATGTCATATGAATGGATATACATGCACCATGAAGGTAAGGTAACCAATCCTGAAATCCAGATATATCTGTATAAGAAATCTTTAGAGGTTATCATAGTAAAATGTGTATAGGGATCTGAAATCTCAACAATGAAATCCATGGAAATCCGTGTCAAGCATCGACACAAACATGTAAATCTCAAGTCTCATAGTCTCAATATCTCGGGCTCCGTCAGTCCGGATCGGCCCATATCATCAAATCTCACGACAACGGTCGGTATCCTCCGGATATCCGCCGCGCCAGACATCACCGGTAGGTAGCCTTCCCCTGCCAGGCTCATCGTCTACAACTCGATCTTCTTGCCTCGGGGTACCATACCGGGCCCACCATGTACCCGAGACGGTTCATCCACTCCTCGAATCGGGTCTCAAAATCCAACAGAAAACATGAAATCTCATGGTGGACGACACATACATCACGAGAAAACCGCATCTTATGTTTTAAAAAGAGAGGAGGAGAGAGAGAGAGAAGTTTTTATATATTCTTGCGGTTTTCCCCAAAAATCCAGAAATCTCATAGAAATCCAAATCTTAAAATCATAAGTAAGTATATGATAAGTGTCGGCATATGCCCATGATACTGCATGATAACATGAAAATATGAATGCATGAATGTCTAAGTAATAAATGCCATGTCTAGACTAACATCTGAGAGTAATCCCAAAATTATATCGATCTAGTTGTTAACTGATTCTGTCAATAAAAGATAATATGATCTAAAGTGTACGTGACATAGCAATTACCGATGATAATGTGTGTGAGCCGGCAAATAAGTGTGCGTGGAATATGTGCATCATCGGTAATGGTGCCGGTGTTCTAACAGGTACAGTTTATACTGATTATAGCAACATATGTATGAACATGCAACATTATGATTACAGTGTGAAAGTAAAGACGGATGTGTGTTATCCACTCATTTGATATACAATTATCACTACCACTATATGACTCGAACCTAATCTAGTGTCCATCTAACCTCCTAAGGAACTAAACCTAAGAAACTAGTCATTAAGAAACAAGAGTCTACCTAGGTCTGAATCAATATCTCTAATAGTCGGCGATCCAGCCTCAATAGCGTCACGTACGTAGTACGGCTTCCTCGAATCAAGAGTGCGGATCAATCATCATATCTATGCCTCGTACGGTAAAATCCATCATACGGCATCCCAATATCGGGGTACGGGTCAAGTATCTCCTAGGTGTCTCATCATTAGTATAATGTCATCATAAACACATCTCATGATCAAGGTGCTAAACTGTGATCGCATACATCAATCATATATCATTGCCATCATAATATGTATCATTAGTTTATCCTCAGAAATATCATGTCATATGTATCATATTGTGATTAAGTCATACTGATATCATATCGTCCTCAAGTCACACCTCTATGATATCGACATCAGGTCACACCTATATGATGTCGTAATCAAGTCATACGTATCCCATATCGTGATCAATCACAAGTTACAGTCCGGGTACTATTTTAGAGTCCCATGTACCTCAATATCATCACCACCCATTATAATTTAAGTATACATGTTCATTATCTCATTCTCTAATGATCCGCTAACACTTAATACGACTGTATAGCCAAGAATCACGGCATCAAGCCCAGTTACACTGTTTCATCATACCTCGGATATCATATCACATCAATGTATCCCATATACGTGTTGTATATATATATTATATATACCTATACCTCGTCCTATATATATATACACATGCACGTATACACCATGTCGTGTTTCAGTGTGTGCGTGTGGGTGTTTCTACCTGAAACCTACGAACCTCTTCCAAGGTATTCATCTTCTGATATGTCTTCCTAAATCAGTCTAGTCCAGCCTAGGGTAATTACTAGGGCCCTACTCATTAAGAATCTAGGGTCACATCTGGTTTCCTAATGACAATAAATACTATTCCTATTCTACGTTGCGGGGGTGCTAAACGCCATCCACCCGACTTCCCCCCGTAGATATACATCTACTCACCTGGTCCATGTCTGCCGAAGACGGTGTCGCCATCCTCCTCTTCATCGCCCGAAGTCCACGTGAGGGGTACCTAAACGCAAACATATAAATAGCATCGTAAACTGAATCACATACAAAAGTCAAACGCTACAAGGAACAAGCATATGTTAAAACCTATGTCCCGTCCACGCAAAAGAACCAAATATCGCTCGATATCGGCGTACAAACTCCGATGGATCGAGATAAACATCAACAAATAACTCATAGTTTTAAAACACATTACTTATATTATAAAACATGATTAAATCCATCGAAACCCTAAAATCCATCAAACCGTCCAATTTCGTAAAACCCGAAAATGCCAATTTACCGTTTTTCATCAAAACTTGACATTTAAATGAAATCAATGGTCATAAAACTCATTAAATAGCATAACTAGACTATACAAACCGTTACTATATTTTTATTACACAAATTTGTATTAATTTGAAATTTCTAGTTTGCAACATTTAACAATTTTCAACATTTTTCAAGCAAAATACCACAATTCCATCACAAAACATGATTTTGCATGAATTAATGTATTAAACCACAATTCATGATGATAATGATTTAATGAAACCATAAATTATATTTTTAATCTCATTTATTTAGGAATTTCAAAAAATCTAGTTAACAAATTTTCATTTTTTTCACAATTTATCAATCATCAATAAAACTAGTAACAAATTTGAGTTTTTCATCCCATCAACAAGTTAATATCCTCTTTAAAACCACACTCTAGTGTTATAAACATCAATTGGAATTTTATTCCACCTATATATACTATAAGTAGAAATCTAGTTTATTAAAAAATGGTTTAATTTAACAAATTTGGATCACAATTTGCAATATGTCAACTATGCATGATTTTCCATTTGTAAAAGTGTTAATCTAGTTATTATAACCCTAATGAATTAATAAAACCACAACTTAATTTTTACAAACCCTAACTTGAATTTTTAAAAGTAGTAAATAGAATTAATATATTAAATCTAATTAAGCTTAAATGAACATCTAATAACAATAAATCAAAAGAAAGAAATTTATACCTCCAAATCATGAAATCCAAACATGAAATAAGCCTCCAAAAATGCATGCTTTCCATCTCCAAAATACATGTAAAAATGAGCAAGGAATAAAGGGTAGGAAATAAATAGGATTTTGTGGATTTTTAATTGAATTTTTAAAGGATTTTTGATGAATTTTGGAGCAAAATAAAATGAGGAAAATGGGGGCTACCCTGGGGGGTGAGGCCGGCCATTTTTTTGGAGGTGAGGGAGAGAAAGAAGAGGGTGAGAAAATGTGTAGAAGTCTCCACCAAAATATCACTTCATTATGTCTTTTCATGCATTTATTTATTTTTCTTTTATTTCTTTACTATAGCAACTCAAGAAAACTCTAGAAAATAGGAAAAATTTGCAAATAAATTTTGCATGATACACACTAAATTATAACATGCCATGGTTCATTTTTACAAATTAAAACCATTCAAATTTGTAATTTACACTAATTTAGTGTAAAAATAAAGCTTATGTTAATATTTAAAATAATTAATTTAGGAAAAATATTTAATTAAACTAAAAATTTATAAGTGGCTAAATAAACACCATTTATTAGTAATTACATAATTAAAATAGGTATTTTTGAAATTATAATGAAAAACAATCACGGTTTAGTTTTATGAAAAATACATTTTACCTTACCGAAAATCATAAAATTCACTTAAACAATTTTATTCATTTAATTATTTATTTAATTATTTTTAAAACGTTACACTTTGGATCAAACCCTAGCAAGCTTTTCTTTTGAACTATGAAGAAGATGAACAAAAGAAAAGAGAAGAGGATAATGATCCAGTGAGAAGGCTAACTATGGTGAGTGGGTATCATATACTAACTCTTGTAGAGCCATAACCATAGCTAATTGAAAATGGCTAGGTTAATAAAAATTTAAAGTAAAACAAATTTAGTGGACTTTGTCAAAAGCATCCACAAGCTTCTACATGCTTCATGCTTATGTCCTAATCACCACTAATTTGTAATTACCTTAAATAAATATTAACCACCATTTTATATAGTATGGTGTATGTCTTACACACCCATGTTTAGTGTATCATCAACAATGATACAAAAGAAAACACTTTTAATATATATATCACATATATATATATATATATATATATATATATATATATATATCACACATATATATATATATATATATTCAAGTGTGAATATGAGAAAAACCCTAAAGTGAACAAGTGTTAGTAAATGTAAAATAGTATATCTAATATACAATTATACACTTAATTATTAAATCAACACTTGACTTAATAATCCGGTCATATCTCATATAACTGGCTAACATCCATTGTATCGACTTATCGAATCAACACTTGATTCGATAACCCGGCTATATCATATATAACCGACCGATACAAAAAGTCGCGAGAATAGAATACGGTATCACATACACGCATTAGTCTCGGTCTCACACATATCACATATGCGCTCCTATTTCGTTTTGCCTGAGCCAGTAAAACCTCTATGTAGGACTCTAAAGACTCGTCAATACACCGGCAGTAGGTGATGATCACATCAAGTACCCATAAGCCGTCAGCGGTACTAGCTGGACGTAACGGCTATCCGGATATTGAGCGATCAGAAGATCAGCAAGCAAGCCCGCTCCAACTCCTGTAAAAAGCCTGCCGGTAACACTTCCCGTACAGTCCGGTCTCCTCGTCTGATATGTCGCATATCAAGTCTAGGGGTGGTAAACGTCAGACCCCAATAACCGATAAGTCATGACGATGTGAGGCTCATAACGGGTCGAGAAACTACTGGTAACACTTACCAGTAAATCTCTAAATCAGTCCTGGCCAGGGACTTCCCTGTTACGGCCAATCGAGCACAGCGCAACATCAACCCCCAATACCGGGAGAGACGAAACCCCTCCTATCGCTCATTGCCTCCATGTAACTCGGGACTGTACCCAAAAACCACCGTTTTGCACGCCCTCATGGACATGGTAAGGTGGAAATCAAAGCACAGTGGGAATCACACAAGACTCTATGACGATCTCGGGTCTACAGACTAACCTGCATAAGTGTCACCAGAGAACTGCCATTTGACGTGAGGTATAATACCATCTGGGAGTTCTCGGCGAGTCCGTCTAGTGTACCCAGTCTCCACTGAGCACCCGTATACCATCTCTGATGTCAAACACCAATGGATATGGGATCATCCCATCGCCCATCTCATGGGTCGAGAAGCGTATACGCTAGTCTACTCTGGTATATCGATACACCCACGACTAGGGATCTTGAAGGATGTACTTATGGACTACCATGTCCCCACTAGTATGATCCGCATCATAGTCCAGGTAGTCAAGTACGCATCCTAAGGGCTTTACCAACATGTTACTATAAGACAATATAAAGAGACAAGTATACATGTTAAAGTAAAGTGCAACTAGATAGCATACTATCATATCGAGCAAGAAAGTCCTCTCTATATATGTCCAAGCATCCAATATAATATACATCATCTGGACAATACTGGCCTCTAAGGCATACATGCAGCTAACAATCTCCCATTTGCACTAGGGCCAGCTGCTGTAGTATCGCATACCGAGCATCCCGAAGAGTCTCTCAAACTGTATCTGGGGAATGGCCTTCGTGAGTGGATCCGCTGTGTTGTTCTTCGTGTCAACCCTCCTGACCTCGATCTCCCGGCGATCAACTATCTCCCGGATCAGGTGATACCGCCTCAGAATATGCCTGGATCGCTGATGGGACCTGGGTTCCTTGGCCAAAGCCACCGCTCCATTGTTATCGCAATACAAAGGTATTGGATGCTCAATGGATGGAACCACTCCAAGTTCAGTAATGAACTTCTTGATCCAGACAGCCTCTTTGGCAGCATCGTTGGCAACGATGTATTCAGCCTCCATCGTCGAGTCTGCCACGGTTTCCTGCTTGGAACTCTTCCAGCTAACCGGCCCTCAGTAAAGGGTAAAGACAAATCCCGACTGCGACTTAGAGTCGTCCTTATCACTCTGGAAGCTCGAATCGGTAAAGGACTCCACTTGGAGTTCTCCGTTACCATACACCAAGAGCATCTTTTTAGTCCTTCGCAAGTACTTGAGAATACTCTTCACAGCTGTCCAGTGACTCTCTCTAGGATCAGCTTGATACCTACTCACTACACTTAGTGAGTATGCTACATCGGGTCTGGTACATAGCATCGCGTACATGATAGAGCCTACTGCCGAAGCATAGGGTATCCCTTGCATGCGAGCTCTCTCCAAATCAGTCTTGGGAGATATCTCTTTGGAGAGAGTGAGCCCTGAGATCGTGGGTAAAAACCCACGTTTGGACTCTTCCATACTAAACCTCTTTAGTATGGTGTCAATGTACCTGGATTGGGACAATCCTAATATCCTTTTAGATCTATCTCTATAGATCATAATTCCCAATATGCAGGAGGCATCACCAAGATCTTTCATTGAGAATCTTTGTGATAAGAAGAGCTTGACCGATTGCAGCATAGGAATGTCATTTCCTATCAAGAGTATGTCGTCCACGTACAATACGAGGAAGACAACCTTACTCTCTGCCACCTTCTTGTAGATACAAGGTTCATCTACGTTTTTGACGGAATCAAACTCTTTGATAACGACGTCAAAGCAGATGTTCTAACTCCGCAATGCTTGCTTTAATCCATAAATGGATTTAAGCAGCTTGCACGCCTTCCCGCTGCTCCCACTATCTATGAAGCCCTCTGGCTGAGTCATATACACGCACTCTTCTAAATCACCGTTTAGAAAGGCGGTCTTAACATCCATTTACCAGATTTCGTAGTCATGATATGCAGCGATGGCAAGCATGATCCGGATGGATTTAAGCATAGCCACTGGAGAAAAGGTTTCGTCATAGTCCACACCTGGTCTTTGACGAAAACCCTTTGCAACAAGTCTAGCTTTGAAAGTCTCCACTTTCCCATCTACACCAAGTTTTTTCTTGAAGATCCACTTGCTCCCAATGGGTTTTACCCCTTCAAGAGTATCTTCCAAAGTCCATACTTTGTTGGTGTACATGGATTCCATCTCGGATCGCATTGCATCCAGCCATTTCACTGAGTCCCTACTCGTGATGGCCTGCTCGAAGCTAGTTGGGTCATCATCAACCATGATGCAATCCTCGCTCCCACCATCCATGAGAAAACCGTAGTATCTCTCAGGTGGGTGAGGAACCCTACTAAATCGGCGGAGAGGCTGAGGTTCGTTGGGAACTATCGAATCCTCCGGTTCTACTAAATCTTCAGTTTGAGTTTGTGTAGTCGGAATTTCTTCCAGTTCTACCTTGTCGCCACTAATTTCTTTTGCAAGAAATTCCTTTTCTAAAAAGGTGGCATGTCGAGAAACAAACACTTTTTGTTCCTCAGTATGGTAGAAAAGATATCCATGTGAATGTTTGGGATATCCCACAAACTTGCATAGAACTGACCGTGCCTCAAGTTTGTCCGGATTTTGCGTTTTGACATAGGCCGGACAACCCCATATCTTAACTTGTTTAAGACATGGTCTCTTCCCACTCCATATCTCATATGGTGTGGTAGGTACAGATTTAGATGGAACTTGATTCAATAGGTATGCTGCTGTCTCCAGCGCATACCCCCAGAAGAAAATAGGTAACTCAGTTGTGCTCATCATAGAGCGCACCATATCTAATAGGGTGCGGTTCCTCCGTTCCGATACACCGTTGTGCTGTGGTGTATATGGAGGAGTCACCTGAGAGAGAATCCCATTCTCTTTTAGGAAGTCCAGGAATTCATTGCTCAAGTATTCACCTCCTCGATCAGATCGAAGGATTTTAATACTTTTCCCGGTTTGGTTCTCGACTTCTTGTTTATATTCTCTAAATTTCTTAAAAGCTTCTGATTTGTGTTTCATCAGGAACACATATCCGAATCTAGAGAGATCGTCAGTGAATGTAATGAAGTACGCAGAACCATTCCTGGCATGTGTAGACATGGGGCCGCATACATCACTATGTACCAGTCCCAAGAGTTCCGTAACTCTCTCTCCGTGTCCCGTAAACGGAGTTTTGGTTATCTTGCCTTTGAGACATGACTGGCAAGTGTCATAAGATTAAAATTCAAATGGATTCAAATATCCATTCTTATGCAACTTAGCTAGTCGTGTCGTATTGATGTGACCCAGTCTACAATGCCACAAGAAGGATTCGTTCAGTTCTGAACTCTTCCTCTTGTGTGTGTTTGTTATACTCAGAACTGTTGATTGATTTAGAACATAAATGCCATTGCAAAACGTGCCTGATCCAACCAACTTTTGGTTTAGGAAAATGTTCATAACATTATCCTGTAATACAAAATTATATCCCTCTTTACACAACAAAGAAACCAATATAATGTTGCATATCAGGTTCGGCATGTAATAGCATTCGTTCAGAATCAATGTATTACCAATTAGCAATACAAGGTGATATTCCCCGACGGTTTTAGCTGCAACAATTGCACCATTTCCAACCCTTATGTCTTTATCACCTTCTCCAAGTTCTCTACCTTTCCTAAGCCCATGTAACTGATTACATATATGGGATCCTGACCCGGTATCTAATACCCGGGACGTAGAGGAAATGGAGAAACAATTCTCTGTAACGAACACACCCGAAGAAAATGCATCAACATGTACTTTCTTCATTCGGGTGGCATGGGAATCCTGGTATTCCCCTATATCCTGTTCAGTCCTATAACTCTTATAAGAAAGAACGGGACCAACGTTTCCCAGCACAGTATAACATGCGGGTTCGGTCAATACATCCATATTATTATCTTTATTAAGGCATGATATGGTCGCTACCTGGAGAGAGAGAGAGAAGAAAACACTTTAGCGTATGCTCTTGCAAGATCAGATTGGTTATTATTTTATCTAATCAGAATGGCTCCTACTGTTTTTATCAAATCTTCCTTCAAACCCTAAAAGGAAAGACTAGCCGGGATTAATTACACCCTACAATTTCGCCAATCTTTCAGCCAGGCCAGTGTCGGTACTTTGAGGGAGGTTCCCCGTGCTTTCGCACGGACCTAATTAAAGTAAATCTCGTTTTCCCAGAGGCGTAACCCCGTTGACACGTTTCTAGACACCTACTTGATCGGCTAATTGTCCTGTGTAAAACTCTCCCAGGAGTAACAATTACTCGCAGTGGGTATCGGGATCCAACTATCTCATAGAAGGTATGCAATCTCATTGCAAATCTCAACACTTGAAATTCCCGATAATATTTTGCTCCTAACCCCTATGACATTGACAAAGGCCAACAAATCATAGGATGCTAGTCAAGTTCAACTCGTCATTTCTTGATTGAATCAAACCCATCCGCACGACCCTTGACAAAGGCCAACAAGGTCGTACGACTACCCTAAAACAATCTGCATCATATGCATAAGCAGATAAGCACCATTTAGCTACCGCACACTACGTCTTGACAAAGGCCAACAAACGTAGCACAAATACTAAATAGTTCTTATCTGAAATGACGGAGGGCTACGACAGGTTTTTCTGAAAACCTATTGCGTAATGAACTTGATATCGTCGTAGAATCGAGTGAATTTTGAAATGGAGTGATTTTGAGGCTTTTATTAGTTTTGCTAAAGAGGCCACTCCCGGTGAAGGGATCTCGGCTCTTTCCCCATCGAATAAGGTGCAGGGTATATCATATATACCACTATGCAAAGCAAAACTCCAAAAGCAATCAAAAGCAAACCGAGTGTTGTAGCATCTGCCAGTTTTGCTAAAGAGGTCACTCCCGGTGAAGGGATCTCGGCTCTTACCCCATCGAATAAGGTGCATGGTATATCATATATACCACTATGCAAACCAAAACTGTAGCTACCCTTTTTGAAAAATTTGATTCAACAACATCTTTTAGGTTTCTTTTCTTTCATTAATCACATAAATGAAGTCCCATCATTTAAGTCACCTAAACATCACAGATAAATACGACGTACACTCATGCCATCCGCATTCGCCTCGATGTCCCCTCGTGCACCGTTAGGTTAGGTAACTAACGGCAGAGCGGGGCAGGGCTAGCGCGGGTGTTAAACATAAGTAACGCCTATATAATATATCATATATACTATATACAGTATTTATCACAGCACATCAAATGATCACATCACAGATATCGCAGCAGAAGAAACATATGAAACATTGGATATACTAGGACGTCCGTGTTTTATTTTGAACCTCTATAAAACACGGATTCCACGGTCACGATGAATAGCCAAACCCACACCCCTAGACCCCTACGAGAGCGGCAAGCAACCCTACCAATTCTAGAGTTAGGAGACCCGGACTCGACTCCTCGAGTTGGTCTCCCACTGGACTCCAGAACCCGGTTACTTGTGCTCTCTTCCTTGGGTCTATCCTAGTGCGGAAAAGTAAATAATATACAAAAGGTGACATCAACCTCATCTCGGAAGTGCCCCAATAAAAGAATATTACATGCATATTATTTTACATGAATGAAAATAAAAACTCTCATCTCACATAAAAAAAAACCCGGCTATTCAGAACGCGACGATCCAATATAACATATCCAGCAACACATAATATCACATGTTATCAACGTAAGTAAATATGCGCATCCCAATTGTCGTTGACATATAGCAATGAAACCGGCGATATCACATATTACACTTACGGTCACAGAAAAGAAAGTGTAAAACTACAATATTTGGAATTCACAATCTCTTTAGACATCGTAAATCCGAAATATCACATACTTCGCATTTCATGCCTAACTGTATGAATTCCACATATTGTATCACATTCCAGATAAATAGACAGTATAAACTTTCCAATCGAATAATCAAATACCTGAGATTTCCTAAATAGCTCAACACTTGAGCGGAGTTCAAAAATTCCAGAATACATCACAGTAGCAACGGTCCAGCCGTAGAAGGGTCAAGCCAACGCCTCACATGTGGCACGCCGTACTGCCCCAAACCCTAAGGTTCAAAAGGCAGTTCAAGACGGTCACATAATCGAGTTAAGGTTTGTTGTCTTCTAGAGGGTCCATCGCGTCACATGCACGTGTTTCCGAAAGATTTAAACCCGAGAAAAATTCAACACTTGAATGTTTTTCGAGCCGGAAAAAATTGAGTTAATGATATCCGTTCGAACATTTTAATACTTTCTAAATTATCCGGAATAACAATACGAAATTAAATCTTCCGATCGAATTAACGAATACAAAAGGATCCCCAGAATACTTAACACTTGAGTCAGTTTAAAAATACCCATAAAATAGCACTATCAGATAAAAGTATTACTGTGCAAACCCCAAGTCAAACACTCACTGTACGGCCGCGGATCCGCGGCACAAGCAGGCTATTGCCGCGGTCCGCAGCTATCCGTACAGATGACATCACCAATTTTGCACCGTAATGCTTAGAAAACCCTGCTGAATTTTTTAGGTATTTTTAATTCT
Organism: Agapanthus africanus; assembly: GCA_030015575.1. Classification (NCBI taxonomy): domain Eukaryota; kingdom Viridiplantae; phylum Streptophyta; class Magnoliopsida; order Asparagales; family Amaryllidaceae; genus Agapanthus; species Agapanthus africanus. Next base: position 817,957,073 of record CM057338.1, on the reverse strand, counting down.
GAAAAAACACAGATTTTGAAAAAAGTACAGAGAGGTGATCGCTTTGACGTTTTCGGGTTCGATCGGGGTTTTAACTTCGTTAACATATCGCCTAATGTTCTAGCTAGGCTCTGATACCACTGTAGGGTTACTAGGCACACTAACAAGGCTCTACAAGGCATCGACCATGCCAAAATTAAATTTTTATGTGCCGAACAATCCTAAGCAAGATCGTATACTAGAGTTTAGGCGAAACTAATAGCAAGTAAACAACTTTACTCTAAAGGGAATACGAAATACAACCTTTGTAGATCGGTCCTTCACTTCTTTAGCTCCTTGTTGAAGTCCTTTCGCTGCGATCGTGGTTCTCCCGGACCCTTGCATGGCTTCACGAGGCGAAAGGCGCGTCCTTGCTTGAAGTCTTCGAGGCCGAAGATGATCTACGTCGAGGGAATTCCGACTCAAGCTACTACTTCACTAATTTGAGAATTAGTAAAGCAAACACCCTATACTAAAGTTCTAGTCTAGTAGAGGATGGAGAAATAGGAAGTGGGTTCTCTTTGCATTTTTATTTCTCACTTTAGTTGTCACTTTGGATCAAACTCTAGCAAGCTTTTCTTTTGAACTATGAAGAAGATGAACAAAAGAAAAGAGAAGAGGATGATGATCAAGTGAGAAGGCTAACTATGGTGAGTGAGTATCATATACTAACTCTTGTAGAGACATAACCATAGATAATTGAAAATGGTTAGGATAATAAAAATCTAAAGTAAAACAAATTTTGTGGACTTTGTCAAAGCATCCACAATCTTCTACATGCTTCATGCTTATGACCTAAGCACCACTAATTTGTAATTACCTTAAATAAATATTAACCACCATTTTATATAGTATGGTGTATGTCTTACACACCCATGTTTAGTGTATCATCAATCATGATACAAAAGAAAACACTTTTAATATATATATCACACACACACACACACACACACACACACATATATATATATATTCAAGTGTGCATATGAGAAAAACCCTAAAGTGAACAAGTGTTAGTAAATGTAAATTAGTATATCTAATATACAATTATACACTTAATTATTAAATCAACACTTGACTTAATAATCCGGTCATATCTCATATAGCTGGCTAACATCCATTGTATCGACTTATTGAATCAACACTTGATTCGATAACCCGGCTATATCATATATAACCGACCGATACAAAAAGTCATGAGAATAGAATACGGTATCACATACACGCATTATTCTCGGTCTCGCACATATCACATATGCGCTCCTATTTCGTTTTGCCTGAGCCAGTAAAACCTCTATGTAGGACTCTAAAGACTCGTCAATACGCCGGCAGTAGGTGATGATCACATCAAGCACCCACAAGCCGTCAGCGGTACGAGCTGGACGTAACGGCAACCGGGTATTGAGTGATCAGAAGATCAGCAAGCAAGCCTACTCCAACTCCTGTAAAAATCCTGCCGGTAACACTTCCCGTACAGTCCGGTCTCCTCGTCTGATATGTCGCATATCAAGTCTAGGGATGGTAAATGTCAGACCCCAATAACCGATAAGTCGTGCCTATGTGAGGCTCATAACGGGTCGAGAAACTACTGGTAACACTTACCAGTAAATCTCTAAATCAGCCCTGGCCAGAGACTTTCCTGTTACGGCTAATCGAGCACAGCGCAACATCAACCCCCAATACCGGGAGAGACGAAACCCCTCCTATCGCTCATTGCCTCCATGTGACTCGGGACTGTACCCAAAAACCACCGTTTTGCACGCCCTCATGGACATGGCAAGGTGGAAATCAAAGCACAGTGGGAATCACACAAGACTCTATGACGATATCGGATCTACAGACTAACCTGCACAAGTGTCACCAGAGAAGTGCCATCTGACGTGAGGTATAATACCATCTGGGAGTTCTCGGCGAGTACGTCCAGTGTACCCAGTCTCCACTGAGCACCCGTATACCATCTCTGATATCAAACACCAATGGATATGGGATCATCCATCGCCCATCTCATGGGTCGAGAAGCGTATACGCTAGTCTACTCTGGTATATCGATGCCCCGTCTCGATACACACATGACTAGGGACCTTGAAGGATGTACTTATGGACTACCATGTCCCCACTAGTATGATCCGCATCATAGTCCAGGTAGTCAAGTACACATCCTAAGGGCTTCACCAACATGTTAATATAAGACAGTATAAAGAGACAAGTATACATGTTAAAGTAAAGTGCAACCAGATAGCATACTATCATATCGAGCAAGAAAGTCCTCTCTATATATGTCCAAGCATCCAATATAATATACATCATCTGTACAATACTGGCCTCCAGGGCATACATACAACTAACAGCTCCAAGCTACGTCGACTTATCTCAACGCCGTCTGAACCATCACCACCTTCTTCCCGAGCACCGTGCTGCAACCCCCTTCGCCCGAACCCACTGCGGTTGCCACAACGTGCACCTTCGGCTGCCTATCTCGTCGTCGACCTTCCCCAGAGCCAGAGCCCATGGCCGAGCTAGTTGATCGCTGTCGCAGCCATGAACTGCTGTGCTTGTAGCCATGCCCCTGTCGTGATCGTGCCGTGTTCGTGTCTGTGTTGCCGCTGTGCCAGGCCCGTGCCCACTCCCAGAACCACCGTGCCCCCATCGGACCCACTCCCGCGTCGTGTCGTGCTCACCTGTATGCCACGCAGCATCGCGCTCCGTACCCAGCACCGTGCCACATCGTGCCTACTACTGTGCCCGGTCTAGTGCCCGCCTCCGTGTCACCGCGTACCCAGACGCGTAGCGCCCCGTACCCACTCCCCGTGCCACGTCGTGCCAGCCCCTGTGCCACACCGTGCTCAATCCAGTGCACGCGCCATGCCGCTCCTGGACCACGCACCGAGTCCAGACCGTGCCCAGGGTCGTGTCGCGCCCGCGTCGCCGCCGCGTCCAATACCGGATCTCCACGCATCGCGCCCGCGCCACGCGACGTGTCAAGCATCGCATCGTCTCGTGTGTCAAAACGAAGTCCGCAAGCGGCGTCGTTTCTATATCAAGCGACCGAAGGCAAGTGAATTCCTCACTTGCTTACATGCTACTATTTTTACAAACCAAAATAAATGTTTAATTAGACTATATGCACCAATAGGCACAATCGAGATCGAACAGCGTGAAATCCTAGATCAAAACATATTTTAATATAGAAGAACTCATGATCAATAGAACCCTGCGTTGTTATTGAACACCGTACATAAATTTGACTGTAAGATAAAGTTGGTTAACCCCCTAAAACGACAACCCAATAACCCTGGTGGAAGCTGGTTTTTCTCGGACGAGCTGAACGGATAAAATCATAATAAATTATTTATATATCGGACCCTAGAGTTCTATAGCTCGTATCGAATCCAACGGATAAACCTACAGCATCCCATAGTTCATATTTGCATTTTGATAAGTTATATCCATGAATACTGAGGCGATTCGCGGCCCTGTACTGCAATCCGGGACAGCGTTTAGTTTTGGATATCTGGCTTGGGAACACCTGTGTACCCATTCTTTAAACTGAAAATGCATGGAGCCCCATATTACCAAGTAGATAATTGGATTAGCTAACATGTGAATCTGGTCTCGTGTCATTTCACCATCATTTGATATTTAATTCGTATTTCAGAATACCGTGGTGTTCTGCAGTTTCTGCAGTGACCTCTCTTACACCAGCACCTTGAACACAACATAACTTTTAATAAAGAACTGATATTGATGATCCGTTTTATGCGTTGGAAACATAACATAAAAATATACAATTAGTTGAACTGTATCATTGCCTAATTATGCTCCCAACTAGGAGTAAAACGAGTTACGAAACGGACTTCCAGGTCAGAAATTGAATTTCCAGCAGTGAACACTTAAAATGAAATGACCATAACTAGAAAACCTGAACCCCGATTGATGCGAAATCAATTTTTATGGACAAACAATTAAACATACTACTTACTTCTTTTATATTGTTTTGCTTAATTCTGCACGTATGATTTATAGTAAAATTTTCAAGTAGTATGATATTGGCTGATATGTCTTATTCGTATTATAATTAATTGCATCTTCATCATATCATGTAGCGGTTATATCCTCATTGAACAGTGGTCATGAAGCATTGATAACCTAGTGACCGTGTACATTACCCAGTGATAGATATTAGTATTTTGATTGTGGTAAGTTCATTAGTGTTAAAGCGTGAAGGAATAAGTGAAGTGATACGTACTTGTACACAATCAGCGAACCCAGTTAATTTATTGCATTGTCGATGTCTATGGGACATATATAAGTGTAACTATAACTGAAATGGGACGGTTATGGAGCACTTATATTAGTGTCATAGGTAAGGTGTCAAACACTGTCCATTTATCTCGGGTACCAGTCGAGACATGCTTGATGGAGATCCTGTTTCCAGTTCTCGCGTATACTTGTCATGGACCGACTAGTATTTGGGTTTATGGTCGGTATTTGATACAGACTATGGTTGTGGGATAGTTTGAGTGTGAGTTCAACGGAATCTCGGGAGTCCCATTTCCGGTATATACAGCGATTCTGGGAGTCATATAGGTGATATTACTGATTATTAGCGAGCGTTTCGGGCCCGTGTTCCCTTATCCCTGGGGCCCTATCCTTGGGTTGGGGTACTCCCGCGTGGTTGACTCTCACACTTGGACTGACGATAGGTTTAGCGACCTGAACAGTGAGACTTAGAGACTGATAGGGTTAGTGGCATTGATATGCACTGCTTACTGATTTGATATACCTACTTTATTGTTTACCTGTACCGATTATTTCATGTGCGTCATCATTCTATATTTACTGCTTCATCTTTATCATCATTGCATGTGTTTACTTTTGCATTTATATATATTGCTATTGTGTCGCTCTGACAACCTGAGTATGCATGCTCAGAGCGAGAAGTGGACTTAGCTCGGATCGGCACCTGTCATACCTTAAGGACTAGATCAGCGACGTCAGCGCCATCTTTCCTTGATCTCTATCTGGTTAGTTTTTGTATCTGTTTTGATTTAGTGACTGCATTTCTTATTGCATGTACATTGATTACTGATTACCACGTAAAGCTAAAAGCCGAAGTATGACTACGGCAGGATGTTTCCTTGACTGGCCTTGTCAACCCCTCGTATTCCGTATTTTGGGAAGCAGGGAATGACAAGTTTGCTCGTCGGCCTTACTTTTCGACAAGTACCCGGGAAGTCGTTATGTACAGCTAGTGCCGCTGACGTGCTTGTGGTTATGGATTTATCCAGTAACTCACTGCCGGCGTACTGTCGAGTCTTTAGAGTCCCACACATGGGGTTTCCCTGGTTCAGGCGAAATGATGTAATAGCTGTATTGGATACGTGCTGGGTTCTAATTGATTGATAGTACTATGTACCCGGACTTTCGATCGGACGGTTGATAATACTAGCCGGCTAGGGTTTTGAGCCGGATTGTGAAATCAGGTATTGATTTAATAATTTACATATATATATTTCGATATGTATATTCTAGTATTATATTCTTTGTGTTATTCTATCTCTTTGGGTATTCGTATTTTTATGCGAATGCAGGTATGTATATACAGTAGACTGTAATTCGTATTTTATACGGAAAACATTCTAGAAGGTGGACACCCCATTCTTGATTTTTCCATTTATTCATAAATGGAAAATGAGGTGTAAAGTGAGGTGAGGAGAGTATGGTGAGAGTCATGCCTAAATAGTGTTGACAAATGAATTTCTAATTCATTTGTTCTCACTATTGAAGTATGGTTGCTTTATTATATTGTAAAAATCATTTTACAAAACCATTGTGAGGATTTTCTCTCACTTGTATGCGTCATTTTTTGAGCTCGCCATTTGCTTCACTCTCCTCTTCCTCTCTTAAGCTCCTCCACCTTCAAGTTCAACATTCTCTCTACCTTCTCATGAGTTGAGAATCAAGAGAAGAGGTGAGATAGAAACACACTTAGAACCCTAGACTACATCCTAGAGTTCTTAGACTAGCAATCCAAATTCTCTAGTTGCTCCATTTGATACTTAGTTTGGAGCTAGAGCCATGGACTACATCTCTCAGGTGGATCATCTTCAACGGAGGGAGATGGACGATCAAGCTTGATCATGGAGGCCACTAGGAGCTAAAGAAGAGAAGACCGAAGGACATGGATCTTTTGGTGAGACTCTTTCATCATAGTAGATAGCCACTCCTGGTTAGCTAGTTTAGGGTATATGGTAGATTCTAGATGGGTTTCATTTAACGCCAGTTTTAAACTCTAAAATAAAAATTGTTTCACAAATGGCCACGATAGATGGACGGGGCACTAGTGTAACCCAACATGGTATCAGAACCAACCCATAAACCCTTAACTAGCAGTTTTATACAATGTTAAAGTAACAAAACCGAATCAACTCCGAAATACGAAATCGAAATCCAAGTTTCTGTTAAATTTTGCAGAGCCTCTGAAATTTTTTTAAACAACTGCAAAGTGCTCTCTGTGCTATAACTAGAACACCAGAGAAAAACAAGCCCAGAATTCAATAACTTGGCCGGCGAAAACTTCTTTTTGACCGGCCTGGCCGGTTCTACTGTAGAGTTAGGTGCTCGTTTTTGTTTGGTATTCTATAACACTTGGATTTAGGGTTTCAGGATATGTTTGATTTTGCCCAGGTTGGATATTCTGTTATCCTTGAGATTGGGGCAATACGGAGTATTTCGAAGTCATTATTTTAACACCGTTTATAAGTTTCAGTACATACACTACTATCTACGACGGTGAATGTCATTTGAGCGGTATAACCCATCTAACTGCTATATGTTCTTTTAGACGGGTTTGTGAACATAATATTCACGTTGATGTTCTATGATTGTGCTGATATTGTGGTTGGATTGTCGTGGTGGATAGCCAGCGGTGCAAAGGTAATAGTATAGTTTACATTCATTTGTATATTTGTTATTGCGGGGCCAGCGTTTAACATGTGGATAGCCGTTTCTGCCGTGTTGTATATTATTTTATTGTGGCATAACCGAGTTGAGATCGATGTCACCATTGTACATATATTTTCCTTTTCTGTACTAGGATTACCCAGCAGTGGAGTGCTCGAATAGCCGGGTTCTAGAGGGCAACGAGCCCGCATCTCATGGCGTTGAGACAGAGGGGGATTCACTCTAGAATTGGTATCGGAGTGATGCGCTTACTTGGTATCCATGATATCCTATAGTAGGCATCTGGCCAATTACATTTTCGGGGACTCGTCCAAGTCGTTGGAGTGATGCGTTTACGCTCGTCCTGTCTCAATCGACTTACAACACACCTGTGTGAAGTAAATCATGTTTTGCCTTTTGAAAATTTGGGCAGCACATCCCTTATAAAAGCTAGCCCCGAAAACGGGTACAACATAGAATATAAATGAAGCATCCCCAAACAGGAGCAAATTGTTAGTTATATGTATGCCCTAGAGGCCATTACTGTACATAGGATGTATATTGTAGTGGATGCTGGGACATATATAGGGAGGACTTTCTTGCTCGACATGATAGTATGCTATCTGGTTACCCTTTACCTTAACGTGTACACTGATTGTCTCCCTGTTACATGTTGGTAAAGCCCTTAGGATCTGTACTTGACTACCTGGACTATGATGCGGATCATACTAGTGGGGACATGGTAGTCCATAAGTACATCCTTCAACGTCCCTAGTCGTGGGTGTATCGAGACGGGGCATCGATATACCAGAGTAGACTAGCATATACCTTCTCGACCCATACAGATGGGCGATGTATGATCCCATATCCATTGGTGTTTGACATCAGAGATGATATACGGGTGCTCAGTAGAGACTGGGTATACTGGACGGACTCGCCGAGAACTCCCAGATGGTATTATACCTCACGTCAGATGGCAGTTCTCTGGTGACACTGGTACAGAGTAGTCTGTTGACCCGAGATCGTCATAGAGTCTTGTGTGGTTCCCACTGTGCTTTGATTTCCATCTTACCACGTCCAAGAGGGCGTGCAAAACGGTGGTTTTTGGGTACAGTCCCGAGTCACATGGAGGCAATGAGCGATAGGAGGGGATTCGTCTCTCCCGGTATAGGGAGTTGATGTTGCGCTGTGTTCGATTGGCTATAACAGGAAATCCCTGGCCATGGTTGCTGAGATTTACTGGTAAGTGTTACCAGTAGTTTCTCGAATTGTTATAGACCTCATATCAACACGACTTATCGAGCTATTGGGGTCTGACGTTTACCACCCCTAGGCGAGATATGCGACATATCAGACGATCAGACCGGACTGTACGGTAGTGTTACTGGTTGGATTCACTGGAGTGTGAGCGGGCTTGCTCGTCGATCTTCAGATCGCTCAATACCCGGGTGGCCGTTACGTTTAGCAGACCGCTTGCGGCTTGTGGATGTTTGATATGATCATCATCCGCTGCCGGCGTATTGACGAGTCTTTAGAGTCCTACACAGAGGTTTCCTGGCTCAAGCGAAACGAAATAGGAGCGCATATGAGATATGTGCGGGACCGAGAATAATGTGTGTATGTGATACCGTATTCCATTCTCACGATGAATGTATCAATTAGGTTATATGCGATATACCCTAGTTATCGAATCAAGGATTGATTCGATAAACCGATACAAAGGATACTAGTCGGTTATATACGATATGACCGGATCGTTAAATCAAGAGTTGATTTAATGATTTAATGCATAATTATATATTTGATATATTACTTTGCATTAACTAGTATCGGTTCACTTTAAATGGATTTTCTCACTCGGGTGTGCGCATTGCATATGCGATATGATTTTGTGCACTTGCTTGTATCATGTTTGATGATACATGCAATACTTGGTTAAATGTATGTTTAAACCATAGTTAGTTAATGGTTAAGGGTTTTAAATGATTTATTTATTGTTTTATTTATTTTTGGCAAAAGGAAAATGGTGGCTTTATTTATTTCTTTTGTTGAAGTTTCTTGAACTTTTGAAAAGTCCACCATTTTTGTTTTATGCCAAACCCTAACCACTCACTAACTTTGGTTAACTCTCTACACTTAACTATGGTAAGTGTTATGATAAGATTGAATTTTCTTTTCTATTCATTTTAACTTATCATAATATTTATCATCTTCTTCCTCTTCTTCTTCTTCATGAAGATACCTTCCTCCATCAATGGTGATTGATGCAAATGAGTGAGAAATCCAATTCTAAAGTCTACTCACTTCCTATTTCTTCATCCTCTACCTCTTGCCAAGTAGTAGAGTGTGTTTCTTTCACAAGTTTTCATGACTTGATGAAGTTTGGAGCTTGATCTTGCGATGCCTCGACATAGATCATCTTCGGCATGGACATCGACGACCTAGCTTGCCCATTCTCCGACGAAGCCGACGCTAGAGCCCGGATATTGATTTGGACAGCGGAGAGGACTTCATTGCGGAGCCATGGAGGTGGTGGACCGGATCTACAAAGGTTGTATATCCGTTCCCTTAGTTAAAGTAGTTAACTAGATTTCATTTTCGCCTAGATTTCTAGCCAACGATCCGTAGTTTATGGTTTCTCGGCACCGTAATTTTTGAAATTGGCATGTTCGATGCCTTGTGAGACCTCTTGAGTGTGCCTAGGAACCCTACAGTGGTATCAGAGCCTAGCTAGAGCCTTAGGCGAAGTCCAGACGGAATTTGAATTCCGAACGAACCCGAAACCCCAATACAAATTGCTCTCTGTACTTTTTCTGAAAACGTGGTTTTTTCCAGATTAAAAATTACCAAAAAATTCAGCAGGTAATTGCATGAGTTACTGTGAAGCACGTGATAATAACTCAACTACAGAGGCGCGGAACCGCGGCCCCCACCATGGGATTCGCGGCGGTTCCGCGGCCACTGTGTTGAGTTACACCACGTGGCTTGCATAGTAATTCATGTTTTGTAATGCTGAGTCTTCTGGAAATTTTTAGTATTTTTCTAGAGTTGAATTTTCTGGGATTGATTTGGGGATTCGGTGTTTCGATCGGAGTATCAAATTTTGTCTGTGTGGCTTTCCGGATAATTTTTAGAATATGTTAAAAAGTTCGACCGGATATAAATACCCAATTTTTCCCCTGTCGGGAAATTTCCAAGTGTTGGATTTTTCCGTAGTTTAACGACGTTCTAAGTAGTGCAAGTAACTCGATGGACCCTCTAGAAGACAACAAACCTTAACTCGATTATGTGACCGTCTTGACTGCCCTTTGAACCTTCGGGTTTGGGGCAGTACGGCGTGCCACATGTGAGGCGTTGGCTTGACCCTTCTACGGCTGGACCATTGGTACTGAGGCACGAACTGAATGTTGTTAGACTTATTTCATGTGTTGAGCTGTATCGGGAAAACTGGGGTGTTTGACTGTTCGATCAAAAAGTTTAACATTTTCTGTTTATCTGGAATGGGATACAATAATTGGAATTCACAAGTAGTTATGAGATAACTGAATGAATGTTATAAACATAGCACTTTAGTCTCACTTGATCAGTTGCTACGGAATTTTGATGCGATCAAAAGTCCGTCGCAATCACGTAGCGTACGCGGATACTCGCCGGGTAAACTTAATAGACAGCCTCACTCCATAGCCCCGACCAAGTGACTGTAGGAGAACCCCGTCGCCGAAAGCATCCGTTCGGGTGCTCGCGGTAGCGGTGTTCCGCCTTGGTGCACTTCGTCGACGGTATCGGGGGTGCGGCCGCCTACTAAAGTTTGCGACGAGCATTCGATCAGTTTTTCGGGAATCTTGTTGAATTGCCCGACTTGATATTGAAAAGTGTTTTCGATTTTGAGACTAAAATGCGGGGTTTATAATTGTTAGGCATGTGATGTCTAAGTAATTCATTTGGTCAGGCATGCGATGTCTGAGGTGGTTGCGGATTCCAACTGTTGTAGTTTTACACTTTCTTTTCTGTGACCGTAAGTGTAATATGTGATATCACCGGTTTCGTTGCTATATGTCAACGACAATTGGGATGCGCATATTTACTTACGTTGATGTTATGTGTTGCTGGATATGTTATATTGGATCGTCGTGTTTGAATAGCCGGGGGGTTTTTATGTGAGATGAGTGTTTTTCATTTTCATTCATGTAAAAACTTGTATGTAATATTCTTTTATTGGGGCACTTCCAGGTTGCGGAAGATGTCACCTTTTGTATATTATTTACTTTTCCGCACTAGGATAGACCCAAGGAGGGGAGCACAAGTAACCGGGTTCTGGAGTCCAGTGGGAGACCAACTCGAGGAGTCGAGTCCGGGTCTCCTAACTCTAGAATTGGTAGGGTTGCTTGCCGCTCTCGTAGGGGTCTAGGGGTGTGGGTTTGGCTATTCATCACGACCGTGGAATCCGTGTTTTATACTGGCTCGTATTGAAAACACGGACGTCCTAGTATATCCAATATTTCATATGATTCTTCTGCTGCGATATCTGTGATGTGATCATGTGATGTTCTGTGATAGATACAGTATATAGTATATATGATATATTATATAGGCGTTACTTATGTTTTACACCCGCGCTAGCCCTGCCCCGCTCTGCCGTTAGTTACCTAACCTAACGGTGCACGAGGGGACATCGAGGCGAATGCGGATGGCATAAGTGTACGTCGTATTTATCTGTGATGTTTAGGTACTTAAATGATGGGACTTCATTAATGTGATTAATGAAAATAAAAGAAACCTAAGATGTTGTAGAATCGAATTTCAAAATAAAACAGGTAGCTACAGTTTTTGCTTTGCACAGCGGTATATACGATATATCCTGCACCTTATTCGATGAGGAAAGGACCGAGATCCCTTCACCGGGAGTGACTCCTTTAGCAATAACTGGCAGATGCTACACACTCGGTTTGTCTTTTGATTGCTTTTTAGAGTTTTTGCTTTGCACAGTGATATATATGATATATCCCGCACCTCATTCGACGAGGAAAGGACCGACGATCCCTTCACCGGGAGTGACTCCTTTAGCAAAACTAGAAAAGCCTAAAAAACACTCCATTTTAAAATCATTTGATTCTACAACGATATCAAGTTCATTACGCAATAGGTTTTCAGAAAAACCTGTCGTAGCTCTCCGTCATTTCAGATAAGTGGTAGTTAGTATTCGTGCTACGTTTGTTGGCCTGCGTCAAGGCGTAGTGTGCGGTAGCTAACTAGTATTTATCTGCTTATGCATATGATGCAGATTGGATTAGGGTAGTCGTGCGACTTTGTTGGCCTGCGTCAAGGGTCGTGCGGGTGGGTTTAATTTAATCGAGAAATGACGGGTTGAACTTTACTTGCGGTCTATGGTTTGTTGACTCAGTCAAGGTCATAGATCGCATGGGGCAAAATATTATCGGGAATTTCAAGTGTTGAATTTTGCAATGAGACTGCATACCTTCTATGAGATAGTTGGATCCCGATACCCGCTGCGAGTAAGAGTTACTCCTGGGAGAGTTTTATACATTACAATTAGCCGATCAAGTAGGTGTCTAGAAAGGTGTCAACGGGGTTACGCCTCTGGGAAAACGAGGTTTACATTAATTAGGTTCGTGCGAAAGCACGGGGGACCTCCCTCAAAGTACCGACACTGGCCTGGCTGAAAGATTGGCGAACTTGTAGTGTGTAATTAATCCCGGCAAGTCTTTACTTTTAGGGTTTGAAGGAAGATTTGATAAAAAGCAGTGGGAGCTATCCTGATTAGATAAAATAAAACCAATCTATTCTTGCAAGAGCATACGCTGAGTGTTTTATTCTCTCTCTCTCCTGGTAGCAACCATATCACGCCTTAATCAAGATAATAATACGGATTATTGACCGAACCCGCTTGTTATACTGAGCTGGGGAACGTTGGTCCCGCTCCACCTTATAATTGTTATAAGACAGAGCAGGAAATTGGGGAATACAAGAATTCCCGTTCCGCCCAAACGAAGAGAGTGCATGCTGATGCATCATCTTCGGGTGTGTTCATTACAGAGAACTGTTTCTCAGTGTCCTTTACGTCCTGGGTATATGATACCGGATCAGGATCCCGCATATGTAATATGTTACATGGGCTACAGATAGGTAGAGAACTGAGAACGGGTGATAAGTTTCATGAGGCAGAAAACGGGGCAAGTGTTGCAGCCAAGTCTGTTGGTCACTGTCATCCTGTATTACCAATACATTGATTCTGAACGAATGTTATTAGATACCGAACCTGATATACAAAATCATATCAGTCTCTTTATTAGTAAAGAAATGATAAAATTTTGTATTGTTGGATAATGTTTTGAACATTTCCTATATCAAAAGTTGATCGGTTCAGGCACGTTATCTAAAAGCATTGATGTTCTAAATCAAACTACAGTTCTTTAGTATACGGAACACACACAAGAGGAAGAGTTCAGAAATGAACGAATCCTACTTGAGGCATTGTAGACTAGGTCATATCAATGCGACCCGACTAGCTGAAGTTACATGTAGATGCATATTTAAATCAGTTTGAATTTACATATTGTGAAACTTGCCAGTCATGTCACAGAGATAAGATGACCATAGCTCCGTTTAATGGAAACAGAGAAAGAGTTAGTAAACTCTTGGGATGATACATGTTGATGTATGTAGGTCCCCTGTCTACACTTGCCAAGACCGATTCTTTATACTTCATTACATTCTCTGATAATCTCAAAAGATTCAGATATATGTTCCTGTTGAAACACAAGTCAGAACCTTTTGAGATATTCACAGAATATAAATTAGAAGTAGAGAACCAATACGGGTATAAGTATTATGTCCTTTGATGAGATCAAGGAGGAGAATACTTGAGCACGAAAATCCTGGATTATTCTAAAGGAGAATGAGATTCTCTCTCAGCATTACTCCTCTGAATACACCATAGCACGATGGTATATCGGGGCGGAGCAATAACACCCTATATGATAAGGTGTGCTCTATGATGAGTACTACTGAGTTACCTATTTCCTTTTTGGGAGTTATGCACTTGAGAAGCTGCATACCTATTGAATAGGGTTCAAATCAAATCAATGCCTACCATTTCATATGTGATATAGAAAGGGAAGAGCCCATATCTTAAGTTAGATAAGATTTGGGGTTGTCCGGCCTATGTCTAAAAGCAAAATCCGGACAAGCTCGAGGCAAGGTCTGTAATGTAGAACTGGAAAGGTTCCAGCTATACAAACTGCAGCTGATGATTTAATAGAACCAAAGGATTCAGTAGATTCCAACGAACCTCAGCCTCTCCGCCGATCTAGTAGGGTTCCTCACCCACCCGAGAGATACTTCGGTTGCTCTATGATAGTGGGAGCGAGGATTGCATCATGAGATGATGACCCAACTAGCTTCGAGCTGGCCATCAGGAGTAAGACTCTGTAAGAATGGCTGGATGCTTAGCGATTTGAGATGGAATCCTTATACACCAACAAAGTATGGACTTTGGTTGCTATATCTGAAGGGTTAAATCCCCATCAGGAGCAAGTATATCTTGAGAAGATTACTTGGTGTAAATGGAAAGGTTGAGACTTTCAAAGCTAGACTTGTTAAAGATTTTCGTCATAGACCAGGCGTGGATAATGATGAAACCTTTTCCAGTGCCTATGCTTAAGTCCATTCAGATCCTACTTACCACGGCTACATACCATAACTACGATATCTGGTGGTTGGGTGTCATGACTGCTTTTCTAAATGATATTTTGGAAGAGAGCGTCTATAAGTACACAGCCAGAGGGCTTCGTAGACAGTGGGAGCAGCGGAAACGTGTGCAAGATGCTTTATAGGATAAAGCAAGCATCGCGGAGTTGGAACATCTGTTTTGATGAATTAGTCAAAGAGTTTGACATCATCAAAATGGTAGATGAACCTTGTATATACAAAAAGGTAGTGGGGAGTATGGTGATGATCCTCGTAGAGTACGTGGATGACATACTCCTGATAGGGAAGGAGTTTCCTATGCTACGCTCGATCAATCTCCGCATATCACAGTGATTCTCCACATAGGATCATGATGATACCTGCTAAATCCTGAGTTTTGGATCTATGAAATAGATCTAAATGGATGTTAGGATACTCACTAGCTGTAGTGAGATGGTATCAGTTGATCCTGGGGAGAATCACTGGAAGGGTTCCAGGGTGATAAAGACGACTGAATGTCAGTCACAGGCATTGTCTTTACCCTCAATAAAGGGACGGTATGTTGGAAGAGTTCCAAACTAGATACCGTGACATACTAGAAGATAAAGGCATGATACATCGCTACTTAAGATGCTACCAAAGAGGCTGTTTGGGTGTATATTGGTTCATAAGATGAACTACGTTCCTACCATTGTGTGACAATGGAGTTGTGGCTTATGCCAAGGAACGCCCGTCCCATCAGTGATCCAGACATATTCTAAGGCAGTATCACTTGATCATGGAGATGGTTGATCTCCAGGGTGATCGAGGTTAGGAGAGTAGACTCAGAGGACAACACAGCGGATCCACTCACAAAGGCCTGTTCCCAGAGAGAGACTTTCATGGGATGGTTGAGTATGAGATACTGCAACCACTGCTACAGATGGCCCTAGTGCAAGTGGGAGATTGTTAGTTATATGTATGCCCTAGAGGCCATTACTGTACATAGGATGTATATTGTAGTGGATGCTGGGACATATATAGGGAGGACTTTCTTGCTCGACATGATAGTATGCTATCTGGTTACCCTTTACCTTAACGTGTACACTGATTGTCTCCCTGTTACATGTTGGTAAAGCCCTTAGGATCTGTACTTGACTACCTGGACTATAATGCGGATCATACTAGTGGGGACATGGTAGTCCATAAGTACATCCTTCAACGTCCCTAGTCGTGGGTGTATCGAGACGGGGCATCGATATACCAGAGTAGACTAGCGTATACCTTCTCGACCCATACAGATGGGCGATGGATGATCCCATATCCATTGGTGTTTGACATCAGAGATGATATACGGGTGCTCAGTAGAGACTGGGTACACTGGACGGACTCGCCGAGAACTCCCAGATGGTATTATACCTCACGTCAGATGGCAGTTCTCTGGTGACACTGGTACAGAGTAGTCTGTTGACCCGAGATCGTCATAGAGTCTTGTGTGGTTCCCACTGTGCTTTGATTTCCATCTTACCACGTCCAAGAGGGCGTGCAAAACGGTGGTTTTTGGGTACAGTCCCGAGTCACATGGAGGCAATGAGCGATAGGAGGGGATTCGTCTCTCCCGGTATAGGGAGTTGATGTTGCGCTGTGTTCGATTGGCTATAACAGGAAATCCCTGGCCAGGGTTGCTGAGATTTACTGGTAAGTGTTACCAGTAGTTTCTCGAATTGTTATAGACCTCATATCAACACGACTTATCGAGCTATTGGGGTCTGACGTTTACCACCCCTAGGCGAGATATGCGACATATCAGACGATCAGACCGGACTGTACGGTAGTGTTACTGGTTGGATTCACTGGAGTGTGAGCGGGCTTGCTCGTCGATCTTCAGATCGCTCAATACCCGGGTGGCCGTTACGTTTAGCAGACCGCTTGCGGCTTGTGGATGTTTGATATGATCATCATCCGCTGCCGGCGTATTGACGAGTTTTAGAGTCCTACACAGAGGTTTCCTGGCTCAAGCGAAACGAAATAGGAGCGCATATGAGATATGTGCGGGACTGAGAATAATGCGTGTATGTGATACCGTATTCCATTCTCGCGATGAATGTATCAATTAGGTTATATGCGATATACCCTAGTTATCGAATCAAGGATTGATTCGATAAACCGATACAAAGGATACTAGTCGGTTATATACGATATGACCGGATCGTTAAATCAAGAGTTGATTTAATGATTTAATGCATAATTATATATTTAATATATTACTTTGCATTAACTAGTATCGGTTCACTTTAAATGGATTTTCTCACTCGGGTGTGCGCATTGCATATGCGATATGATTTTGTGCACTTGCTTGTATCATGTTTGATGATACATGCAATACTTGGTTAAATGTATGTTTAAACCATAGTTAGTTAATGGTTAAGGGTTTTAAATGATTTATTTATTGTTTTATTTATTTTTGGCAAAAGGAAAATGGTGGCTTTATTTATTTCTTTTGTTGAAGTTTCTTGAACTTTTGAAAAGTCCACCATTTTTGTTTTATGCCAAACCCTAACCACTCACTAACTTTGGTTAACTCTCTACACTTAACTATGGTAAGTGTTATGATAAGATTGAATTTTCTTTTCTATTCATTTTAACTTATCATAATATTTATCATCTTCTTCCTCTTCTTCTTCTTCTTCATGAAGATACCTTCCTCCATCAATGGTGATTGATGCAAATGAGTGAGAAATCCAATTCTAAAGTCTACCCACTTTCTATTTCTTCATCCTCTACCTCTTGCCAAGTAGTAGAGTGTGTTTCCTTCACAAGTTTTCATGACTTGATGAAGTTTGGAGCTTGATCTTGCGATGCCTCGACGTAGATCATCTTCGGCATGGACATCGACGACCTAGCTTGCCCATTCTCCGACGAAGCCGACGCTAGAGCCCGGATATTGATTTGGACAGCGGAGAGGACTTCATTGCGGAGCCGTGGAGGTGGTGGACCGGATCTACAAAGGTTGTATATCCGTTCCCTTAATTAAAGTAGTTAACTAGATTTCATTTTCGCCTAGATTTCTAGCCAACGATCCGTAGTTTAGGGTTTCTCGGCACCGTAATTTTTGAAATTGGCATGTTCGATGCCGTGTGAGACCTCTTGAGTGTGCCTAGGAACCCTACACAAATCACGCCCCACGGCGGAAACAACCACCACAACATAAATAAATGTATGATGCCCAACGGCGAAGATCCACAAAAGGAAATAAAGTAAAGCAAGACATCATACCCACCAAGCGAACAAAAAACCCATCGCTCAAGTCTTGCAAATATTCCATATCAATGTTTGCGGGGGTGCTATACGCCATCCACCCGATTTCTCCCGTAGATATAAATTTACTCACCTGCTAAACTCCTCGCTTAGCCGTAGTTGATGTATTTCGTCGTCTCAGAAATCCACGCGAATGTACCTACAATCAATATGAATTCGCAAAGCTATTAACATTAAATTCCAAAATCCAAATACGGCACGCGGTGCGCTCATAGGTTAGAACCTATAACCTACGCATGCAAAACAACCAAACACCCTCGTCGTTGACGTACAAACGTCTAACGGCCAAATTCAATATCCAGTCGCAAAACCAAGAAATCCAAATACCAGAAAAACATAGCCAAAACCCCAATCTAAGGTCGCTATTTATGAAAACCGCCACGCCAAAAACCCCAATCGTACCAATAACCCTATGTTAGTAAACTGTAAATGGTTTAAGACATTATACCGATCGATCCGTGTCCTTCGGTCTCAAATCTCAGTCCTTAGCTTGTTGCGGCTGCCTCGACAAAGTTAGCCCCCCAGTCAAGCTCGTCAAAAAGGTCGCACGTATACGGGCTCCAGTTTGCTAGCCTAGATACCCAAGAAAGAAGTAGAGAGAGTGTAGGATAATTTGTTTCAAGGCATCCAATGAATTGGGTGAAGGTAAATGAAGTTGCCAATTTGGAGTTGTGATGAAATGAGCTAAAGGATTTTGCAAATGATGAAATTTTTTCCTCACCTCAAAAACTTAGGCTCGGCCAATAATCAGCACACAAAGTGCTCACTGTGAATTTGTAATAGGGGGTGGGGTGAGCACAAGCTTTACAAAGGTGACCATATCCAAAATATCCATTACATAATATCTTTTGCAAAACAAAAGGAATTAAAGCAAAAACCATCTCATGAAAGAAACCATGCTCATCTAGAAGTAAGCCATGACTCACAACAACGATTCACCCAAAATAAATCAAGCCCACTCAAATGATTTCGGCCATGACAAGAAGAAAAGGAAATGGCCAAAAAAAAAAAACAAAGCTCAAACATTTACCAATAATTCAACTTAATTTATATTCATACCATTTTACGAAAACCCCTAATTTCGCAAATCGTGTAGTTTAGGCAAAATATATTATTTTAATATTAAATTCTAAAAATAATATTTTATATTTTCCGAAATGTTACAATTTGCATCCAACAGGTTTTACCCTAGGTGGAGCAATATCCAAGGTCCACACTTTATTGGTGTACATGGACTCCATTTCGGATCGCATAGCATCAAGCCATTTTTCAAAGTCCCTACTGATAATGGCCTGCTTGAAACTAATAGGATCATTTTCTTCCAAGATGCAATCCTATCGATCCCTGTCTATGAGAAAACCGTAGTATCTCTCGGGCGGATGAGAAATCCTACCAGATCTGCGGAGTGGCTGAGGTTCGTCCGGGATTATTCAATTCTGAAGTTCCACCAAATCTTCAGGTATAGTTTGTCCCTCTGGAATTTCTTCCAGTTCTACCGCGCTCCCATTAATTTCTTTTACAAGAAATTCCTTCTCTAAAAAGACGGCGTGTCGAGCAACAAACACCTTCTGTTCCTCGGTGTGGTAGAACAGATATCCTTGCGAATGTTTAGGATATCCTACAAACTTACAGAAAACTGATCGTGCCTCAAGTTTGTCCGGGTTCCGCTTCTTTACATAAGCTGGACATCCCCATATCTTAACAAAATTAAGATATGGTCTTTTCCCTTCCCATATTTCATATAGGATAGTAGGCATGGATTTAGTTGGGACTCTATTCAATAAATACACAGTCGTTTCAAGTGCATATCCCAGAAGAAAGAGGCAACTCGGCGTTACTCATCATGGAGCGAACCATGTCCAATAGGATACGGTTCCTCCACTCCGATACAACATTGTGCTGTGGTGTATATGGAGGAGTAAGCTGAGAGAGAATTTTATTCTCTTTTAGGTATTCTAGAAATTCCGTGCTTAAATACTCCCCTCCTCTATCATATTGGAGGATCTTGATATTTTTACCAGTCTGGTTCTCTACTTCGTTTCTGAATTCTTAGAATTTCTCAAAAGCTTCAGATTTGTGTTTCATAAGATACACATATCCGAACCTAGACAGATTTTCAGTAAATGTGATGAAGTACGAGAACCCAACCCTTGCATGTATATACATCGGACCACATACATCACTGTGTATGAGTCCCAAGAGCTCTGCTGCTCTTTCTCTGTGTCCGGTGAACGGAAATTTAATCTTTCCCTTGAGACAGGACTGATAAGTTTCATAAGATGAAAATTCGAACGCATTCAAATACCTATCTTTATGCAACTTACTTAGTCTTTTCTCTCCGATATGACCAAGTCTACAATGCCACAAGTAGAATTCGTTATCTTTTGAACTCTTCCTCTTGCGTGTGTTTTATATATTGAAAACCGCGTTTTGATTTAGAATATAGATACCGTTACACAGTGTATCTTCTGCAACTAATACCTGATTAAGGTAAATGTTCATGATATTTCTATCAAGAACAAACTTATATCAATCTTTATCAAGTAAAGAAACTGATATGATGTTGCAAATCATGCAAGGTACATAGTAGCAATTATTCAAAATCATAATTGTAACATTTTGGAAAATTATAAATATTAATTTATAATTTTAAATATGAATATAATGAGTTTACAAAAAATGATATCGCATATGAATTTTGGTATCGGATTTATATCCGCAAAAATATAATTATTTTGGTAAAAATGAAGAAAAGTGTGTGATATAAAAAATGATATTTTAATGGTTTTAACATGACATGAGATTTTATAATAAGGTAATGGTATTTAAGTATTATGATAAGTATTTTATTTCTTTTAAAATAAAGAGTTTGGATTTTTGTAACATAAAGGTATTTATATGTAAGGGGTAATTATTTGCAAAATGTATTGGATTTTAAAATGAGGGCACTTATTTAAAAAGAATGTTTGTATTTCTTTTGTTTTTATGATGAGGGTAGGTATATGTTATGCTAAGTCTAAACTCTCACACCAACACACCCACACACTCATCCTCCTCCCTCCACCTCATGCTTCAATCCTTACACCACCACCTTACAGCCCTCCACCTCATTATTCTTTCTCTACTTACCTCCCTCCTCTAAATTACACATACGTATTCCTTCTTTTCAAACTGAACAAAAAGGTCCTTCTCCTTCAACCCCATCTCAAGTTTAAACACTTCACTCAAAAGCCATGAATTCCTTCATCAAGCTTGTACATACCTTCTGTCACGACCCGGAAAAGACACGTGACAAAGTTGGTATCAGAGCGTTAGGTTTAACCTTAGTTCGAGTCTAGATTTGACTATGCGGAGTCTAGGACGTATATATATTCGGAACCTAGGCTTGATGTTACGGAACTTAGACTTGGCCGAGGGGGTATTAGACCCGAACTTTCGTCGTGTAGGTTGACCTTGGTTGATTGAGTAGGTGACTTAAATAGAGTGACGTACCGTGTATATGTTCCGCGGTATACTTACGATACGCTACTCCGCTTAAGAAGCCTTAGGATGTACATTTCTTATATATTGTATTTCTATTCGTTCCTATAATCTATTCTCATCGATATCGGATTATGGTTTCCGTTACCACGGCTACATGAGCAGTAAGAGTTGCGGTTAGAGATGTGGTCAAAGCGAGCTCGTCACGAACGAGGACTGACCAGGATGTTTTCCGTTGACACGAGCGTTTTGATGTGTTAATTTTTCTAAGATTTCTCGTTGACATGAACGATCGGATCTACACTAGATGACCGGGCCCTTGATAGAGGCCAGCCAGAATGTGAAGACTGTTGATTTACCGTCTATTCCAAATGATTGAGGCGTTGTCTATCGTGCAGACAAATGAGCCAGCTGTAGCTGAGATTGATAAGATATCGTCCCCAGACTATTGAAGCTGACGCAGCATGAGGCTATATTTAGAGATGCGAAAGAAGATCACTAGTCACCTTGGATAAGACTAGGACATTGCTCGTTGGATACCCCGATGCGAGATCACTGGATTGGCTAGCTTCAGCTAGAAGAAGATTGTATCTTTATTTCTTAAAAAGATTTAGATTTCTGGATTTCAGCTTACTTGAATTACGTTGAATTACGTTACGTCTGTAGATGTCGCGTGATTTAAGTGCTGGTCACGAGCTAATATTTCGGGTCGTGACACAAATGGATCTCCAAAAAGAAGTTTGGTGTGGATGGGCAGGTAGAAATGTATAAGGCTAGACTTGTTGCAAAAGGTTTTCGTCAAAGACCAGGTGTGGACTATGACAAAACTTTTTCTCCAGTGGCTATGCTCAAATCCATTCGGATCCTACTTGTCATTGCTGCCTTCCATGACTATGAAATCTGGCATATGGACGTAAAAACGGTTTTTCTAAACGAAAGTTTGGAAGAGTGCGTTTATATGGATCAGCCAGAAGGTTTTGTAGACAGTAGGAGCAGCGGGAAGGTGTGCAAGCTGCTTAAATCTATTTATGGATTAAAACAGGCATCGCGGAGCTGGAACATCTGTTTTGATGAAGTAGTCAAGAAATTTGACTTCATCAAGAACGAGAATCGGTCTTATATATATAAGAAGATTGTAGTACGAAATGTCGTGTTACTAGTCTTGTATGTGGACGACATTCTTTTGATAGGAAATGATATTCCTATGCTACAATCGGTCAAGCTGTTCTTGTCAAAAAGGTTCTCCATGAAAGACCTGGGTGATGCCTCGTACATTCTGGGGATTAAGATCTATAGAGATAGATCCAAGAGATTATTGGGACTTTCGCAGTCCGGGTACATAGAGACTATACTAAAAAGATTTAGTATGGAAAATTCCAAGTGCGGTAATATACCCGTATTACATGAAATCTGTTAGTGTATATGCCCTAGAGGCCATTACTGTATCATACTAGTATGTATATTACTTGATGGAAGCTTGGGATATTCACAGTTGTACAGACAATCTTGCTCAATATAGTAGTATGCTACTTGGTTTGTCTCTGCTTTAATGTGTACCTGTGTGTTTATTTATTATATCACCTATACGCATTAGTAAGAGCCCTTAGGATCTTTGCTTGATTACCGGCGTTGTGATGGCGATCACACTCGTGGGGGCTGGGTAATCTACAAGCACATCCTTATACAGGTCCCTAGTCGTAGGACTATCGAGACAGGGCATCGATACTCCGGAGTAGACTAGCGTATGCGCTTCTCATCCCAGTGTGGGAGATGGTCTGTCCCACAGCCATCAGTACGTCGTACTGGAGATAGTATACGGGTGCTCGTTGGGTTACGAGTACACTGGACAGGACTCGTCGGGAACTGACAGGTTGGTATTATACCTATCGTCAGTTATCAGTTCCCAGGTGACATGAGTACAGCTTAGTCCGCTGACTTGACACTGTCACTTCGCCTCGAGTGTATTCCCACTGTTCTTTGATTGCTACCCTACCACGGCTCTACCGAGTCGTGCAAACAGGTAGTAGTTGGGAGCAGTCCCGAAGCACTTGGAGGCAGTGACGGTTAGACAGGATTCGTCTCTCCCGGTATTGGGGGTTGACATCGCGCTGTGTCTAGGAGAGCCATTACACAAGTAGTCCCTGGCCAGGGCAAGCGAGATATACTGGTAGGTTCCAGTGTTATCTCAGGGTGTTTTGGGCTTCACTCCGACACGACTTATACCGCTATTAGGGGACTGACGTTTACCGCCCCCTAGGCCCGCCATGCGATGTATCAGACGAACAGACCGGACTGTACGGAGAATGTCACATTCAGACTCAGTAGGAGTTCAGATGGGGTTTCACCTCGTCAGCCTTCTTGTCGGCATCTACCTGGGGACCGTTACGCACAGCTAGTGCCGCTTGCGGTCTGTGGTTAAACCCACTGCCAGCGTAGTGTCGAGTCTTTAGAGTCCCACACAGAGGGTATTCGCCTCTGGGCAAAACAGAGTAGAGGTCGCATGGTTTTGCGACAGGGTTCGTTCTCATCCGCGCACTTGTGCACGTTTGGAGTCCGGACGGATTATACTGGCAGGCTCTGGTTTGAGCCAGATACTGGTATATATATTTGGGGTTGCTTTTATATCTTAGTATTCTTGTTCCTCGGAACGAGAATGCAGGTGTGTATGCACAGTTGCTTGAGGCGGAGGATGAGGTATTTCATTAGGGTTTCGGAACGGGTGCGTATGCACAGTTGACAGTTATCATTTTCCAAACCCTAATGGATTTATGAATTTACCGTTTCCGCAACCCCGAAAGTACCGGGAGAGGTAACGTGGACCTAACAAAATCATCCTCTCCAAAAAGATGTCTCTCAAGACTGATGAGGAGAGGGTTCACATGAGCACTATACCCTACGTTTCGGCGGTAGGATCTATAATGTATGCGATGCTGTGTACCAGACCAAATGTAGCATACGCGCTTAGCGTGGTGAGCCGATATCAGTCGAACCCAGGTGAGGATCATTGGACAGCTATGAAGAACATTCTCAAGTACCTGAGAAGGACTAAAGAGATGTTCTTGGTTTATGGTAATAGAGACCTTAAGGTCGAGTCCTTTACCGATTCAAGCTTCCAGAGTGACAAGGATGACAGCAAGTTTGTCTCGGGTTTTGTGTTTACCCTCAATGGAGGGGCGATGTGTTGAAAGAGCTCCAAACAGGACACCGTCGCAGACTTGACGATGGAGGCTGAATACATTGCTGCGAACGATACAACAAAAGAAGCGGTCTGGATGAAAAAGTTCATTACTGAACTTCAGGTAGTTCCGTCCATTGTTGATCCGATACCTTTGTATTGCAATAACAATGGGGCTATAACTCAAGTGAAGGAACCACAGTCCCATCAGAAATCCAGACATATCTTAAGGCGGTATCACCTGATCAGGGAGATCGTTGATCGTCGGGAGATTGAGGTGCGGAGAGTGGACACAAAAGACAACACGGCAGATCCATTCATGAAGGCCCTCCCTCAAGCACGGTTCGAGCGACTTTTTGAGATGTTGGGTATGCAATACGCCAACAGCTGGCTCTAGAGCAGACATTGGGTACTTGGTACGCCAATATATGGCCTTAGTGCAAGTGGGAGATTGTTGGATATGTATGCCCTAAAGGCCATTATTGTATATGTATACATGTGGATGCTTGGACATATGTATGTATATGACAATCTTGCTCGATATGATAGTATGCTATCTGGTTTGTCTCTATCTTAATATGTGCATATGTTCTACTTGTTATTACTATCATCTATACATGTTGATAAATCTCGTAGGATCATTGCTTGACTACCTGCGTTGTGATGGCGATCATACTTGTGGAAGCAGGGTAGTCGATAAGCACATCCTTAAAAGGTCCCTAGTCGTGGGAGTATCGAGACTGGACATTGATATTCCGGAGTAAACTGGTGTATATGTTTCTAGACCCCGACGAGGAGCGATGGTTGGTCCCGCAGCCATTGGTCTTTTGCATATAAGATCATATACATGTGCTCACTGGGAGTGAGTACACTAGACGGACTCGCCAAGAATTTCTAGATGGTATTATACCTCGTCAGATAGCGGTTCTCAGGTGACATGAGTACAGGGTAGTCTTTAAACTTGAGATCGGCATTTGTCTCGTTTGAGTTCCCATTGTACTTTGATCACTACCCTACCACGGCTCTACTGAGTCGTGCAAACAGATTTTGGTTGGGTACAGTCCCGAGCCATATGGAGGCAGTGAGTGATTGTTAGGGATTTGTCACTCCCGGTATAGGGAGTCGATATCGCACTGTGTTCGATTGGTCAGGACCATAAGACCTTGGCCAAGGCAGTTGAGATGTACCGATAGGTTGATCAGTAGTTTCCCGGATTGGTCCTGAGCCGCATCAGCACGAATTATAGGGTTATTAAGGTCTGACGTTTATCACCTCCTAGACCCGGTATGCGATACTCTCAGACGAAGAGATCGGACTGTACAGAGATTGTCATGGATAGGCTCCGGTTAGAGTCCCACACAGAGGGTTTCCCTGGTTCAGGTGAAATCATGTAGTAGCCATATTGGATACGTGCAGGGTTCCGATTGATTGATAGTACTATGTATCCGGACTTTCGATCGGACGGTTGATAATACTAGTCGACTAAGGTTTTGAGCCGGATTATTAAATCAGGTATTGATTTAATAATTTACATATATATATATATATATGTATGTATGTATATTCTAGTATTATGTTATTTGTGTTATTCTATCTCTTTGGGTATTCGTATTTTTATGCGAATGCAGGTAAGTATATACAGTAAACTGTAATCTGTATTTTATATGGAAAATATTCTAAAAGTTCGACACCTCATTCTTGATTTTTCCATTTATTCATAAATGGAAATGAGGTGTAAAGTGAGATGAGGAGAGTATGGTACGAACCATGCCTAAATAATATTGACAAATGAATTTTTAATTCATTTATGCTCACTATTGAAGCATGGTTGCTTTATTATATTGTAAAAATCATTTTACAAAACCATTGTGAGGATTTTCTCTCACTTGTATGCTTTATTTTTTTGAGTTCACTATTTGCTTCACTCTCCTCTTCCTCTATTGAGCTCCTCCACCTTCAAGTTCAACCTCCTCTCTACCTTCTCATGAGTTGAGAATCAAGAGAGGAGCTGAGATAGAAACACACTTAGAACCCTAGACTGCATCCTAGAGTTCTTAGATTAGCAATCCAAGTTCTCTAGTTGCTTTATTTGATACTTAGTTTGGAGCTAGAGCCATTGACTATATCTCTCGGGTGGATCATTTTCGACGGAGGAAGACGGACAATCAAACTCGATCATGGAAGCCACTAGAAGCTAAAGAAGAGAAGACCGAAGGACATGGATCTTTTGGTGAGACTCTTTCATCATAGTAGACAGCCACTCCTAATTAGCTTGTTTAGGGTATATGATAGATTCTAGACGGGTTTCATTTAGCGCCAGATTTAAACTCCAGAAAAAAATTTGTTTCGCAAATGGCCACGGTAGATGGTCGGGACGCTAGTGTAACCCAACACTGCTATTCGAGATCGCGGAGGTTTAGACCGCGACATCAGCGCTATCGCCTTCTGCGTGTTATCTTTGGTCAGTTTTTTTCTTTCATGCAAATAAATATATCCTGAACTCTATTATTTTAATGTAATAAAGTTGTGAACTATGATTTTCTTTACTCTAATGTTGTGTTTACTGATTACAATATAATATTAGAAACCGAAGTGTGACTACGGCGGGATTATTTTTTGACCATACGAGCCTATTCACCCCTCGCATTCCGTATTTTGGATGTGACGAATACCAATATTTTTTTGATAATAAAATTATTAATACTTCCCTATTTATTAATATTAGTTAAAGTGAGCAATAAATCTTCTATGATAAAATAAGGAAATGTTAGTAATCTTTTTGGTTTTCCAATATAATTTTTTTTTATTGGATTGGTTTTGACCTGGGCATTAAGCGTGGGGGTACCGGGCAGGGTCCATGCTAGTAATAATAAAAAGAGAAACTTGAGATTGTAGGAGTGAACCCATCTGCAATAAGAATGATGGAAAAGGCAAATAAAACATAGTCATGAAACTGCAATCCCTATAACATTGAATCAGTACAGATAGAACCAAAAATGAAATGTTTTTCCAGCCTCTGAAACATTAGGAGATGAAGCAAACAGATTACTGTGATTAGGTTAAATTATATATGATTGTGATGGGTCTATCACTTCCCAATTCTTAGATAAATCCTAAATTTTCTTGGTAAAAGATTGTCTCAATGATCTTCCACCTTCTTCAAATCCTTCATATTTGTTGTGTCAACCCTGCAGGAAAAAAAACCAAATGCAAATCATCATTTAAAATAAACATTGATTTTATTTAAAATTCTATGTTTACTGATAGAGGTGAATAAAAATATTGATTACAGTAAACTGTCTTAGAATCATAAAATCAAAGCATTATAGACTTTATAGTGAATATTGATCATGAGGCAGCAGCCAAGCACCACGTGGCAATCAACACTACAACAATATATATGCAAAATGCAAAATCCATACAGAAATGCCACCATGACTGGTATTGTTGAGTTTCCACTGGTATTATTCTGCTTCTCAATAATTATAAGGCTTAATATCCTCCCCCCCCCCCCCCCCCCAAAAAAAAAAAAACTAACAAAAGTATTATATTTTGGCAACAAACTATCAAAAGGTTTCGGAATTACAAGAAACTACTATAACTAGCGGTCAACATGACGTTAAATGTGCATATTAAATGATTTTTTCCTTTTAATAATACAATTAAATAATTTAAATGATCATCAATCATTTAATTAATAATTTTAATTAAGTGTTAATTACAAGCTTAACGACAATAGCAGTGGCAAGAGAGGACATGGGCGGTGGCGGCAGTTACAGAGGAGGTAATCGGCAGTGGTGACAGCCGAAGAGGGCAGTGGTTGGGTTAGGGTTAAGGGTTAGGATTAAGGAAGAGGGAAGAAGATACAGGAGAACCCATCTCTCCTACTCCTAGCGTCGAATCTTGGGGCTGTGATGATCGCCATGCTCGAGTCAACTTCCAAGTCTCTGCTGCAATTGGCCCTCGATGGCTGATGATCGCGGCGCTTGACTCGCCTTGCCCTCGATGACTGATGATCGCAGTGCTTGACTCGCCTCGCCTTCGATGATGTGTAGGGCCATGTGACAACGGATCAGGGGCAGTGGTGGCGGCCCATGAAGGTGGATAGTGACAGCGGCAAGGGAGGTGGGCAGCGGCAGCGTTTAGGTTAGGGATGAAAGAGATGAAGAAGAGGGGTATATTTTGGTGGTATTTTTATTTTTATTTGTTTGGGTCACATGGCGACAAGTGACTTGGCAGTGACATGGCCCCATCAGTGCTGACATTGCAGACAGCACAATTTGTCATGGTAGCTAGTAGTTTTCAAACGGGTAAACCTTTTGTTAGTTTTTGGAAATTGTGCCATATTATAAATCACTTGATAGGAAAATCATATATTCTATTGAGCTGGTAACTTGCAATTATCCAAAATGGAATAAATATACGAGGCTTTCTCTGCTAAAATGGATTCAAGATGATGAATTGGCCCTCCTACGGTTTATAGTAGTCAAAATAACAAAGCATAAATAACTCAAAAGATCCGAGGGCTTATTAATCACATAATGCAAGTGAAAGGTAACAGAGAATATTAAATAAAAGTCAAATTATATTCTAACACAGGATGACAGGATAGCTATAAATAAAAACTACATAGAATTGAAAGAAAATAAAGAGAGGACAAATACATTATTCACTTACGTTGTTCCATGAAGGACAATCTTCTGGATCTTTGTTATTTCACCACCGCCTTGATTATCCTCAATAAAAATTGTTAAGCTGGAGATTTCATTGCAATAAGATAACCTTTTGCAAGATGTATAATTGAACTTGCTATTGAAAAGTGAATGAAAGAAATGAAAAGGAATACCAAATCTGATAGCTAATACACACCCCTTCTAACATTTTGAAACTTGACATACTTCAAGACAACAGGTTTTCCCTATATATGCAAAGAAGTTAAAACATGAGCTGTATGCAAATAAATAGCTCTTAAACATAAGCTGTCTTCCAATATTATACCAGTACAATTCACCTATTGCAAGCAAAAGTAATTCAATGAAAGAAGAAAAAGGGTCCATCCTCCCCAAAAATAAATAAACAAATTGTAAATACTAAAAAATAATAATCTTAAAATAACAGAACTTAAACCTCGAGGTTTTCTGAGGATAAATCAATTGAGTCGCTTGGTGGGTAGTCATTAACGTTACTGCAAAAGTTAATAAAATGATTAATAATCAATATGACCTCAAAGCGCTCGAAACTTCCAAACTTTCCATCAAATGTCAATACTCAAATCCATATTCCTAAAACCCAACACAGCATACCTGAAACCCATATGCTCCTTGTTTGCAAAAAGTTTCACCGTTTTTGGTCCTGCCAAAATAAGCAGGTATTTATCTGGTTTAATCAACACTATTACATGTAAGAGAAAATAAAAATCCTGGAGCAAAAGAAGGATCATGAAAATAACCAGCGGATTTCTGTCTCACACAATATGGTTACCTAAGCCTTAATACCAAGGGCTGAAATATGCAAGTCTGATTGAGTTGTTTCAAAGTACTGGAAAGTTTTAATATCTTTAAATGGCAGCCACGGATTATTAGAAAATGAGAATTGTTTCTTTGGGTTTTTTTAAATTTCTTTTTTAAAGTTAGTCGGTTGTTCTTTCTTTGAGTTAACAACCGCTCTTTGTTTCCAGGGTTACAGTTTGGTAGCCTCTAATTTGACAGTACTAGAAGAGCAAGCTCTTCGAGGCCTTCTTAATTCAAAATCGGAGCAGCCACGGGGAAGATTTATTTAGTATTCTCCTTTCTTCCCATCTACTTAATGCATTTGTCCTATTATGCCGATTGGACGGCTCCAAACAGTGGAAACTGAGGGGGGGGGGGGGGGGGTTGCTAAGGGGTTGGGGTGTTTTTGGATATCTGATGAAGAGCTGGGATCATCATAGCATGCTAAAAAAAATTAGCAGATAATCCCAATCCATATGTGGTTATTTATTTTTTGTTTTTTTTTTGTTTTTTTGTTTTTTGTTGGGGTGGGGGGGAGCACCTTCAAACACATGGAACATCCGAACATGTGGGAAGATAGGTGAAGAACAAGCAAACACTGCGATCAAAATGTACAGCCTAACCTTTATTCTAATTTTTAAGAGAAGGCACATAAGCTCTACAAGATAATCACTTACACCAACACAACTGCTTGCAAACAAATCAACCCAATATGGGTTAGAATTCTTGGACCTGAAGAGAAAAAATGCAAGGGGATGAAAGAGAAGGCCACCTGGCTTAATTAGACATAAGATCGCGTATCGGAGATAAAAAAAAATGACTAACATAAAAATCTTATGCAAGGCTATAGCTGTGATTGGAAAGTATCAAGCTAGTTAAAAAAGTAATGAGAAGGTAATCAGCAAAAAATATTGTTTGGGTGCTCTGGGTTGAGAACCTTTAGGCTACGTTGGTAACGAGGTTATGATTTCACGAACCTCGGTTCCATGGGGTTTTGATGCAAAACTCCAAAATTTGAAATTATGGCTCATTTGGCAATCAAAATAGAGTTTCCCAAACCATGGTTTCAACTAGTTTTGAGGGCTCGAAAACCCCAGTTTTCAAACTCCAACAGAGTGGAGTTTTATAAGGTTTCGTGCCGTCTCTCTTCATTCCATCTCTGTAGCGCTTAAATAATAAGTAGAGTTGAATAAAACTCATAAACTATGTTGCCAAACGACCCTAAACTTTGTGCAAGCCAAATTTTATGAAACCATGGTTTGTACACATGCAA
Organism: Agapanthus africanus; assembly: GCA_030015575.1. Classification (NCBI taxonomy): domain Eukaryota; kingdom Viridiplantae; phylum Streptophyta; class Magnoliopsida; order Asparagales; family Amaryllidaceae; genus Agapanthus; species Agapanthus africanus. Next base: position 817,925,692 of record CM057338.1, on the reverse strand, counting down.
GAACTGGTTTCGTTAACTTAATTGAAACCATGGTTCTGGGAACCTTGTTCCCAAACCAGGCCTCACTGAAAAAGACTTCTATAAATTTGCAATTCGATTAGCATTAACTTATAACAATTGGTACAAAATATCATAAAGCTGGGGTTTTAGAGCATGGTGATTGAGAAGGAAACAGCAGCAACAGGATCAAACCAATCAGATCATTACCTTCTTCTTCTGGCCCTTTGATAACAATCGAATACAACTTAACAACTTGCATGAAAGGAATATAGATCAACAGCTGCTCATCTGCATCACTCTCAAGGTGCAGCCCATCGTCTTCTCTGTAACCCTAGAATCAAACACCGCAATTTTTATTTTTTTTATAAAAAAAGATGAAATTTTTTAGAGCTAATAGTAATCAAGACGATAAATTGATCTCACCTGCTTCAATGCATTGGCGACGGCGTGGGATGGGTTCTGATTCAGGCACTCGATTCCCCTCCAATCGATGAAATCGATGAGATCGACCTAGGGCAAAAGGGACGAAATTTTGGTAACTGAAAGCGAAAGAGGTAAGAAAATTAGGGTTTTGTCATTTCGTTTTTGGGTACCTGGCCTCGCTGGATCGCTGAAGAAGGAGTCGAAGCCATGGCGATGGAGATTCTAGAAGAGAGAAAGTAGAGAGAGAGAAGGGGGGATGCCGAGCTAAATACTCGAGTTTCACTGCGGGGAATTTTATGCGTTTCAAGGTAAGAACTCGGACCCGAAGTCTTTGAAGCTTCGCTTAACACGTGCTTTGCACGTGTTCCTTTCTGTTTATTTAAAAAAAATTATGAAGATTTTTTGTGAGAAATTTTGTTTGTGAGAAATTTTTTGTGGATATGTATAAAGAGAAATTTTTTGTAACGTGTTCCTTTCTGTTTTTTTTCTGTGAGAAATTTTTCTGTGGATACGTAAGGTTACAAAATATGTTTTTGTTAAGGTATTTTTGCACGCTTGTGTAAAATATATTTTAGAAAAGATAAATTAAGATGTTATTGTTTTTTTGGTAAATAGACAGAATATACATCGGACATCATGTATAAAGAGAGCAATTGACACGGATTTTAAATTTATGAAGATGATGATCGGATTTTATGCAGAGCGGTTCTTATGGCTGATTCTAAAGGCAATAGTAAAAATTCTAGCAAAAAATCAACGGTGATTTCAGATTTTTAAGGATGTTGGTCATTTTAACACAAAACAATTTTTTTTATGAGCATTGGTTACATGCTTTCTGAATATAAGAAAAATACATTAAAATAAATATAGAAGATATATAATTTAATTTCAGTTTGCATCAAGTAAGCCAAAAATTCTACTTAAACTTACAGAGGTATGCATGTCATCCTCATGTCACCATGATTCTTTTCTTTGGGATTGAAATGTCTCCTCTAACCTTGGCCGAAGTTAACCTTAGATCTCCGTACCAAAAACCTCATTTTTACCAACAAATGGTGAAGAGGAAATTCAACTTCAACAACTACGTACCCACGCTCCAAAGGAGTGAGATCTTCGTGATCGATGTTTCAAATGTGAAGCAAAGACTGCATGGTCGAACGGTAGAGAAGCTGGATTTGCTTCCATTGCCAAACAAGGTCACAGAATCGATGAATACCCAGTTTTGCAATATAAAGAGTCGTTATTGGTGACTCTCAACGAAATAATCATCAAGCCTGTTGAAGCTGGCCACTGGCTTATTAATCTCTTATGCTTTGGTCGATGTTATCAGTAGAGATCCAAAAGCTAAATAATGGTATTGCATTGAAGATGGATTCGATTTGGAATGACACGACTTGAGACGACAAATCCGATGCCAGTCTTTTCGCTATTAGGGAGATTGATTTTTCTTTTAAGAGGTGCCTAATGCTTTCAAAAGAAAGTAAGGAGGTAAAGGCATTCTTTTCGCTACCGTCCGCGGAGAACTTTTTGTTTGTTCGTCTTGTTAGGAATATGTATGCTCTAGAGGCCATTATTGATGATATAGTGGATGTTTGGACATATATATAGAGGATTTTCTTGCTCGACATGATTGTATGCAATCAGATTACCTTTATCTTAACATGTAGACTGGTATTTATATTGTATGTCTCTTACATGTTGATAAAGCCCTTAGGATATGTACTTGACTACTAGAATTATGATGAGATCATACTAGTGGGGCCAAGGTGGTCAACAAGTACATCCTTTAATCAGTTTCTAATCGAGCGAATAACGAGACTAGGGCATCGATATTCCAAAATAAACTAGTGTGTACGTTTCGTGTCCCTTAGAGGGAGATGGTTGATCCCACAGCCATTGGTGTGTGACATCAAAGATTGCACACAGGTGCTCATTAGAGAATGGGTGCACCGAACGGACTCGTCGAGGACTTCTATGTGGTAGTATACCTATCGTCAGATAGCAGTCCTCTGGTTACACTGGTACAGGTTAGTCTATAAACCCGAGATCATCATAGAATCTTGTGCGGATCCCACTGTGCTTTGATTTCCTCCCTACCACGCTCAAAGGAGACGTGTAAACAGGTGGATTTTGGGTACAATCCCGAGTCACATGGAGGCAATGAGCGATAGGAGGGGTTTCGTCTCTCCCGGTATTGGGGGTTGATTGTAATACCTTAAAATGCGATTAGTGTTAATTAAGCGATAATATGGGTATTTAGTAAAAAGTTAACCAAAATAGTTTTCAAATATTTTATAAAAATTAATTAATTTTTTATTATTACTTGTTTTAGCTTGCACACACTTATGCATGTTAACCTAGGGTTAATAGTGTTAACCATGTTTAACTAGCCATGGCACCTTAACCCTCATTTCCAATATGTTATATGTAATTATATAAATTATTTAGTTTTTAAAATAAAGGCTTGAATTTGGGGTTGACTTGAGAGAGAGGGAGAGAGAGAGGGTTGACATGGAATGATGAGGAATGAGCAAGCATGGGGAGCATTTAATGAAGAGAGAGAAGGGGTATGGCTACTCTCACCCTCTCATTCTTACTTCACACTCCTCATTTCTCTTCTCATTCTCTCATTCTCACTTGTTTCTTCATCTCATTTTCCCTCATCCCTCAAATTGAACCCTAACCATATCTTCACAAAACCAAGCAAAATCACCACTAAACCTTACTAAAATCCTTCACAAAGTCAAGTTAAGCCACTAAGATGACTTGGAGCATGGAAAGCTAGGGTTTTTGAGCAAGTGTGGAAAGGTAGTGGTCTCTAACTGTTAATTAGGTGTTTATAGTATTGTGTTGCTTAGTGGTTGTTGTTTAGAACACTAAAAATATAGTTTTGTGCACATATCATATTTTTAATGTTATTTTAGAGTCACTGTAACCTGCTATCACCATGAATTTTTACTGTAAAATCTAGCAATATAGTACTATTGTACTAGAGGCCCTGAGTGTTCACCTGAAGCCCGAACCCCACCTGACCTAGTTGGACCGTCGAGATAGGGGAGAATTCCGGCGTCGCCGGATTTCCTGGGGACTGGGGGGTTGTGGTCTGTAGGGTAGCTGTCTGTATGTATTTTGGGGTGTTTGGTACTGCTAGATTTTTATATATTGACAGTATGCAAAATCTGGGACCACTTAGCTAATTTTAGGTGTTTCGGCAAAGTGCGATACGATTGATCCGACGTAGTTTAAGTGTTTCTGGTAGTTTGCAGTCGTGGACTTATTTTGATGATGTCGCTACACACGTTAGCCGCTAAGCGAACCCTTTTGTAGCTTAAGGGAACCGATTCGTTAATTGGCGTTGAGTTCGTTTATTATTGGGTAGTTTGCTAAATCCACGCGTTATTGTGTTGTGTGTTAGATCACAGGCGGGGACTTCGGACGCTGCGAAGAAAGGAAAGCAGGTGGTTGGATTTACTTAGCTCGAGATCATCGGTGAGTAGATTTAACATCTACGGGGAAATCGCCCGTATGGTGTTAAGCGTTAGGGCTAGATATGATATTATAGTCACATGTTATATGCATATGAGTTGATTGTGCATGAGCATCATTGCATACCATTACTTGTTGTGCCTTGACTTAGTACCCATTGGACACTGCACCATTACCGACGGTTCATGTTGCACGAGCACTAAATTGTATGCTACACACACCGTTGGTAATTGCCATGACACGCACAACATATACACATATGTGGTATTATATTCGTTATTGACATTGAGACGTTGATTCTTATTCTATTGCGCATATGAAATGTATCATGCATACATACCTACATGTATACACACATACCTTGCTATAGCTACATATACACCTTTATATGATATTGCATTTGATTTTGGAGAATGTGAGAACCGCATGATATATTTACAAGCTTGATTCATTTAAAAGAGCGGTTTTTCCTTGATATACTCATATTATTGTTCTATGTTGCATACATCATATTTCATGGATTTACGCATTGAGATACGGATTTCATGTGATTTATGGATTTGAGAACCGTGGTGATATTTCAAGAAAGTATACATTGTTTTGAAAACCCGGTTTCTCTTGAAATGATATTTCGATGCGTCCACCATGAGTTTTCTCGGTTCTGAGCTATGAGTATACCCGATTCGAGGAGCGGTAGGCACCGTCTGCGGGTACATGATGGACCCGGTGAGCTACCCCGGGGCAAGAAGACTCGTATAGAAAGGCGGTGAGCCCGACGGAGGGAATACTACCTTCCGGTGATTGGTTAGACCTGGCGGTTATCCGGAGAATACCGACCGGAGTCATGAGATGGATATGGGTCGATCCAGACTGGCGGAGCCCGCGTTATGTGGATTTATGTGTCGATATTGGACACAGGTTTTCATGATGTTTCAAGTGTCGATATTGGGCACTCAAATTCCATGAGATTTACAGATATGAGGGCCGATCAGAGTGACGTCGTCTGAGATATTGGGATTTGGGGTGTCGTTGATGGACACCGGGATTTTCCACGATGATGATTCATTGATGATGTTATGTTTTATCCTATACTCAGTATTTATTAGATATGCATTATTTAATGTAGTAGTAGTACCCTGATGGTGTACCTTGATCATGATTGTTGCACATCCATATTGCCATACTTATGCTATCAAATTGCATGTGATAGATTATCGCTATACATGCATACCTGCGATTATCTGTATGATCTTACTTACTATTCACGAGTTGGCAACTCACCCCCGTTGCGCCACAGTGTTTTGCAGGCTTGACCCCCAGAGTAGTCGTGGCAGGGCTTCTTATTGTATCTATTTCAGCGGATACCACTACGGTTGGCTGTGAGGCTTTTTTGCTGTAGGTGGGTTGCGGTTATCCGATTATATCCATTGTATATCTCATTTTATCTAGTACTCTCCATCTACCACTTTCATGTATAGAAATAGAGACGAGTTGTGAAGATCGATATTGTATATTATGTGACTCTGGGTGTCGAGCTCGTGTGAGCCGGCCTTTATTATGTAGTTTTACTTCTTTATGTTGTTTTTCATTTATATTGTCTATTTCTTCGCTACGGTGTCGTATATATGCTTGTGGTGGTTGTTTCCGCCTTTGGGCGTGATTTTCTCCCGTTTGGGGATGCTTTATTTTTATACTATGTTTGTACCCGTTTCGGGGCTATTTTTACAAAGGAGATGCTGCCGAAATTTTTAAGAAAATAAACTTAAGTTTTAAAATTTTTACTTGAGATTTCCAAATGTTTTAACAATGTTTTATCACTTACTTCTTTTTATGGTTTAGATTTCTGGGTTTTCGGCTTACTTAAATTGCGTTGCGCCTGTTGACGTCACGTGGTTTAAGTGCCGGCCACGTGCCTAATTTTAGGTCGTGACAAAGTTGGTATCAGAGCGCTAGATTTTACCTTTCGGAGTGTAGGATCACCTTGGTATAATGGAGTAGGTAGCTTAAGCAGAGTGACGTAGCGTGTATATGTTCCGCGGCATGGTTACGACACGGTATTCCGCCTAAGTGACTGTTAGTTATATGTATGCCTTAGAGGCCATTACTGTATATGTGATGTATAATGTAGTGGATGCTTGGACATATATAGGGAGGACTTTCTTGCTCGATATGATAGTATGCTATCTGGTTTATCTTTGTCTTAACATGTTGACTTGTATACATCATACTGTCTTGCTCTTACATGTTGACAAAGCCCTTAGGATGTGTACTTGACTGCCAGGACTATGATGGAGATCATACTAGTAGGGCCAGGGGTAGTCCACAAGTACACCCTATAATTGTTCCCAGTCGAGAGAGTATCGAGACAGGGTATCGATACTCCAGAGTAGACTAGCGTATACGCTTCTTGACCCATATGATGGGCGAATGATGATCCCATATCGATTGGTGTTTGACATCAGAGATAGTATACGGGTGCTCAGTGGAGACTGGGTACACTGAACGGACTCGCCGAGAACTCCTAGATAGTATTATACCTATCATCGGATAGCAATTCTCTGGTGACACTGGTACAGGTTAGTCTGTCGACCTGAGATCGTCATAGAGTCTTGTGTGTCTCCCACTGTGCTTTGATTTCCACCCTACCATAGCTCTACTGAGTCGTGCAAAACGGTGGTTTTTGGGTACAGTCCCGAGTCGCATGGAGGCAATGAGCGATAGGAGGGAATTCGTCTCTCCCGGTATTGGGAGTTGATGTTGCGTTATGCTCGATTGGCCATAACATGAAATCCCTGGCCAGGATTGCTAAGATCTACCGGTAAGTGTTATCAATAGTTTCTCGAACCGTTATGGACATTGCATCGGCATGACTTATCAGGCTATTGGGGTCTGACGTTATACCACCCCCAGGCTGTGATATGCTGTAACGTTTCAGAAATCGTTATGAGAATTTTTCCGTTTTAGGGTTAAATTGTCGGTATTTTCCGTTTTAACCCGACTGTGTTCAAACGACCATATAGACTTGCTAGCACCTAATTTAGCTAAAATAAAGCTAGTGTGTAAACTTTGGGGGTATATGGGACGTTTTTGTTCAATTAGAATTTTTTCCAATTTTAATATTATTTTAATGCGGTATTCACATTTTGGGAAATTTCTTCTAAGTGAACTTTTCTTTGTTTATGTTTGAGTTAATCAAACCCTTCTCACCATATCTATATCTTTGTGTGGACTAGGATTAAAGTTAAGGAAAAGAAAAGAAATGAATGCAAGAGGTGCATGCATGTGTGTGTGAATGCATTTATGTGCATTTATTGATGAAATGAGCTAGAACACTCCACAAAACTCCATTCTTCTCCCTTGGTCGAAATCCTTCCTCCCCTTCTGTTCTTGATCATTCCCTTTCGCTTTTTCATCAATCCTAGCACAATAAATCCCCAAAATTCCCAAATAAATCACAAAAATACTTCAAGTCTTGATTATTGCTCTTGGATCACTTGGAACTAGGAAAGCTTGGATCTTGTGAGCTAAAATTGATAGGTATAATCTCTACACTGATAAATTAGGGTTTTTATGATGTGTAGCTCGTTGAGTATGGTTTAGAACACTTTAAATATCGTTTAGTATAATATCGTGTTTTTAGTGTCGTGTTAGAGTCTCTGTGAACTGCTGTGACCTGGGATTTTTACAGAAAAATCAAACAAAATTATAGTGATGTACTAGTGACCCTAGAGCACCACCTGAGAGACGAGGACCACCCCACCGGCCGGGGCCGGCGACCCCTTCGGCGAATTCCGGCGACGCCGGCGATGTAGGGAAGTGCTGGGGTTTGGTTTTTGTGGGTAGTTGTCTGCTGTTGGTTAGGGGTGTTTGGTACTGTTTACTTTTTTAGTAATTGCAGTATACAAAATCTGGGATCGTTTACCTTTAATCTAGTGTTTTTGTGTCCGCGTGTTACGTAATCCGACATGAATCATGATCTGATGCAGCTGCTGTACTCAGTTTGGTTTAGTAGTGTCGCAACGCACGTTAGCCACTAGACAGAGACTTGTGAGTTAGTTTAGTGTTGGTGCGTCGTTTTAAGCGTAGTTTTACGTTATATTGGTCGATTTCTGAGATGTTTGCGCTATTTCTTGTGTTTGTAGAAATATAGCGTCGTAAGCGGGGACTTCGGACGCTGTGAACAAGGGGAAGCGGGTGGTCGGATTTTCATAGCTGGAGACCATTGGTGAGTAGATTTAACATCTACGGGGAAATCGCCCGTATGGCGTTATGCGTCGGGGCGGATATGATATGATAGCTGCATGTATTTGCATATTAGTTAATTATATATGAATGTCATTGCATAGTATTATCTGTTGTACTTGACTCGTACTTTTAGATATAACACATTACTGACGGTTCATGTTGCACGAGCACTAAATTGTATGCTACACCCACATCGTCAGTAATTGCCATGACACGCACAAACCACCTACATACGTGATATGGTAGTGGATAGGGGTAGTGGAGGTAGTAACTCTTATTCTTTTGTGCATAGGAGATATTGTTGACACCTACATACGTGTTATTGTGTTTGACATGGATAGTTAAGATAGTAACTCTTAATCCATTTCACGTATACCTTACTATAGCTACTTGTACATCTTGCATACATATTGACATGTACACCCACATAGTCTATTACAGCTACATGTATATCATACACACATATTGACATGTACACCCACATAGTTTATTACATCTACATGTATATCATGCATAAATATTGACATGTACACCCGCATATTTTCGCTATAGTTGTATGTACCCCAAGTGGTATTGTTTTGATAGGTGATATTGAGTTGTTGATCATTGCGCTTATGAAATGCATCATACATACTTGCTTACATGTAGATACTTAAACCTTGCTACACTTACATGTACACCACATATGATGCTGCATTGTTTTCGGAGAATTTTGGGAACCGCAAGATATATTTTAAAACTGGATTCATTTAAAAGAGCGGTTTTCCCTTTATATGCTCATATTGATGTTTTATGTTGCATATATCAGTTTTATATGGATTTTACACATTGAGATATGGATTTCATATGATTTATGGATTTGAGAACCGTGAGAGTATTTTCAAGAAACTATGTATTGTTTGAAAAGCCGGTTTCTCTTGATATGATATTTGATGCGTCCACCATGAGATTTCTCGGTTCTGAGATTTGTGATATATACCCGATGCGAGGAGTGAGTGGGCCGTGTGCGGGTACATGGTGGGGCCCGGTACGGTTCCCCTCGGCAAGATGTTCGTGGTACAGACGATGAGCCTGGAAGGTGGGCAAGTACCTACCGGTAACTGTATTTGGACTCGGCGGTTATCGCGGGGATACCGACCGGAGTGATGTACGACATATCGTCAGGGCCAGTCGTGGTGACAGCACCTGAGTTATGAGGATTTACGTGTCGATGATAGACACGGGTTTCATGATGTTTCGAGTGTCGGTGTTAGACACTCAGGTTTTCCATGATTTTCATGTATCGTCGGTGGACATACGAGGTTGATATCCTCATACTTATATACGTATATATATACACATAGGGATATGTTTTCATGATATTTCGGGTGTCGATGTTTGACACTCAGGTTTCATGAGACTTCCAGGATGTGAGGGCCGATCTGTGGATGCGGTGCCTGGGGATTTGGGATTTGATGTGTCAGTGAGGGACACTGGTGTTTTTCCATGCTGATGATTTTGCATGAGATTTTATTGTATCATCTCCCACACTCAGGATTATTGTTGTTATGCATTGTTTCATATAGTTGTAGTACCCCGATGATGTACCTTTACATGATTGTCGCATATTCACTTATCATACTTATGCTATCGGATTACATGTGATAGATAGATCGCTGTTCGTGCATACTTGCGATTACAGTATGATGTTATTTACTATTCACGAGTTGGCAACTCACCCCCGTTATGCCACAGTGTTTTGCAGGACTTACCCTCAGAGTAGTCACGGCAGGGCGTCTTATCATCTCTACTTTTGCGGATACCGCTACGTTAGGCAGTGAGGCCTTTGCTTTTAGGTGGGTTTGCGGTTATCTGCCTGTACATTGTATATCTTTTTGTTGGATCTAGTATTCTCCATCTACCACTGTTTGTACATGACTTAGAGACGACTTGTGAGGATTTGGTGTTGTATTATTTTGGTGACTTTGGGTGCCGTGCTCGTGGGAGCCGGTTTTGTTGAAAAGTTTACTTCTTATTGTAGTCGTTTCTTTGATATTTCTTCGCTTCGGCGCCGTATACTTGTTGTGGTGATTGTCTCCGCCATTGGGCGTGATTTTTCTCCCATTTGGGATGCTTTATATATTATCTGTGTTGTAACCGTTTTCGGGGCTAGTTTTTACAAAGGAGGTGCTGCCGAAATTTTCAAGAAAGAAAACTAGAGTTAGAGATTTTACTTGTGATTTTCCAAATGTTAAAACTATGTTTTTCTCCGTTGATCCAGATTTGGGTGGTTTATATTTCTGGGTTTCAGCTTACTTGAGTTGCGTATGCCTGTAGACGTTACGTAGTTTAAGTGCCGGTTACGGACCAAATTACGGGTCGTGACAAAGTTGGTATCAGAGCGCTAGGTTTTACCTTTCGGAGTGTAGGATGACCTTGGTATGATGGAGTAGGTAGCTTAAGCAGAGTGACGTAGCGTGTGTATGTTCCGCGGCATATTTACGACATGGTACTCCGCCTACGTGACCTTAGGACTTATTGATTGATATCCTTCCGTGATGATATACATCTTTGTGATTCGATTCCTGTTTCCTTATCGAATCTTGTTTCAATTTCCAGTCTAAATGCCGCCGAAGACTGCGAGGGCACAGAGAGCGGCCGCGAGGGCTGGGGTCAGAGTTGACTCGTCTGAGGCGAGGACTGAACAGGGCAGTAGGCCTGTTGTACCGGAGCACATTGCTATGATTGGAGCTGGTATGCAGGATTTGCGCCAGATAGTGGGGACTTTAGTAGAGACCATTCGAGCGCAGGGGCAGGCAGTTGTTCCACCCGTTGCAGAGACCACGATGGTACCTACAGTTCCGGTAGTCGCAGTTACAGCTCTGGAGGTTATTACCGTGTCACTGACAGATTTTATGAGGCTGAGGCCTCCGGTGTTTACTGGCACAGATGTTACTGAGGATCCGCAGTCGTTTATCGACCGGATGTCCAGGATTTGTCGTTCGGTCCGATGCTCCGACGAGAGGTGGGTAGAGTTTGCGAGTTTCCGGCTGGAGGGTTTGGCCCAGAAGTGGTGTGAGTCGTTGGAGAGGGGCAGAGCCGCGGGTCTTTCTCCTATGACCTGGGCCGAGTTTGTGACGTCGTTTCTTGCCCGTTTTCTTCCACCGAGCGTCAGGGATGCGCGAGCGCGCAAATTTGAGTCGTTAGAGATTTTACTTGTGATTTCCCAAATGTTAAAACTATGTTTTTCTCCATTAATCCAGATTTGGGTGGTTTAGATTTCTGGGTTTCGGCTTACTTGAGTTGCGTACGCCTGTAGACGTTACGTAGTTTAAGTGCCGGTTACACACCAAATTACGGGTCGTGACATATGCGACATATCTGACGAAGAGACTGGACTGTACGGTAGTGTTACTGATTGGATTTGCAGGAGTTTGAGCAGGCTTTCTTGTTGATCTTCTGATCGCTCAATACCCGGGTGGCCGTTACGTTTGGCAGATCGCTTGCGGCTTGTGGGTGTTTGATATAATCATCATCTACTGCTGGCGTATTGACGAGTCTTTAGAGTCCTACATAGAGCTTTCCTGGTTCATGTGAAACGGAGTAGGAGCACATATGTGATATGTGCAGGACCGAGATTAATGCGCGTATATAATACCGCATTCTATTCTCGCGATATGTGATATCGGTCGGTTATATGTGATATAGCCGGGTTATCGGATCAAGTGTTGATTCGATAATTTAATGTATAATTATATATTTGATATATTAACTTACATTAACTAATATTTGCTCACTAAGTATTCTTTTTCTCACTTGTGTGCATATTGTATATATGTGATATATATTAATGTATATTTTTTTATTGTGTCATGTTTGATGATACATGAAACATGGGTGTATGAGACTTACACTATAGTTAGGATAATCCTAGAGTTTTTATTTATCAAAGTAATTCTAAAATGGTGGAATTTTGTCATGGTAGAAGCTTTGAGAAAGCTTTCGATAACCATTGACCAAGTCCACTCTTTTGTTTTCCTTGAGATATTTATTAACCCAACCTTTATCCTTACCCTAGTTAAGTCTCTACATGAGTTAGTGCATGACACTAACTCACCCATGGTTTATATTCTCACCTCATGAGTTCATTCTTTCTTCTTCTTCACTTGAGCTTCTTCTTCCTCATGAAAAGCTTACTAGCTTTTGAAAATGGTGAGAAAACATTGTGAGAAAAAGAAAACTAAAGAGAGCCCATTTCCTACTTCATCGTCCTCTACTATTAGCCATTTAGTTTAGGGTGTTTGCTTCACTAAACCCTAATTTAGTGAAGAGGTAGCATGAGCTTGAGTCTCCTCAACGTAGATCATCTTCGGCCTCGAAGACTTCGAGCAAGTTTGCATCTTTCACCTTGTGGAGCCTCTCAAGAGTTTGGGAGATCATACTCGCAGCGAAGGGACATCTACACGGAGCGTTTGAAGTGAAGGATCGGTCTACAAAAGTTGTATTCCCCATTCACTTAGTATGTAAAGTTGTTTGCATGTTTATTGTTTAAATCTTTAGTTAAGATTCTAGGGTTAGGGTTCTTTAGAACGGCAAAAATTTGAAAACGGCATGGACGATACCTCCGCACTAAGTAACCCTCAAGTGGTATCAGAGCCAAGCTAGAAATATAAACGATGTTTGTTAGATTACGAAACCGAAACTACTCCGAAACTTGAAACCCTATGATCTAGTTTTTGTCGAATTTTTAAAGGCCTCAAATTTTTTTTAAACAAGTGCAGAATATTGTATGAGATATGACATGAACACCATGAAAATTTGAGGGGGTTTTGTGCAAATTTGTGTAGGGTTCCAATCGACGGTAGCAAGGTTTCGGGAGGTATCATCCATGCCATTTAAAAAAAAATTTGTCGTTTTAAGGAACTCTAAACAAGAATCGATAACTAGAAAATAATACGGAAACGAATGTAAACCATTTTACATCTAAGTGAAAAAGGAAATATAACCTTTGTAGATCAGTCTTTCACTTCATAAGCTCCTTGTAGTAGTCCCTTCGCTGCGATCATAGTACTCGCGGACTCTTGGACGGCTCCATGAGAAGAAAGAAACGGTCTTGCTTGAAGTCTTCGAGGCCAAAGATGATCTTCGTTGAGGGATTACTAACTCAAGTTACCACTTCACCAAAGTGAAGCAAACACCCTATACTAAACTGCTAATCTAGTAGAGGATGGTGAAATAGGAAGTGGGCTCACTTTAGAATTTCTTTTCTCACATTACTTTCTCACTTTTATCAAACTCTAGCAAGCATTTCTTTTGGAAGAAGAAGATGAAGAAAGAAGAAGATAATGAGATTAATCCAAAGTGAGATAAGTAACCATGGGTGAGTGGATATCTTATACAAACTCATGTAGAGACATAACCACGGTTAAATATAGTGGTTAGGTTAATAAATATCCTAAGTAAAATAAAATGGGTGGACTTTGTCAAAGCACTCACAAGCTACTACAAGCTTCATGCTTTGAACAATTATCCACTAATTTTGTGTTTACTTTGAATATTAAAACCCCCACCATTATAATTAAAATGGTGTATGTCTTATACACCCATGTAGTGTGTATCAACAACCATGACACACAAAAATAAACAATGCACATTAATATATATCACATATATATTACATGTACACACAAGTGAGAAAAGAATGCTTAAGTGAGCTAATGTTAGCTAATGCAAATTAGTATATCAAATATACAATTATACACTAAATTATTAAATTAACACTTGATTTAATAATCCGGCTATATCTCATATAACCGACTAAGACTAAATGTACCAGCTTATCGAATCAACACTTGATTCGATAACCCGGCTATATCACATATAACTGACCGATACAAAAGTCGCGAGAATAGAATATGGTATCACATACACGCATTATTCTCGGTCCCGCACATATCACATATGCGATCCAATTTCGTTTTGCATGAGCCAGTAAAATCTCTATGTAGGACTTTAAAGACTCGTCAATACGCCGGCAGTAGATGATGATCATATCAAGCACCCACAAGCCGTCAGCGGTACTAGCTGGACATAACGGCTACCCGAGTATTGAGCGATCAGAAGATCAGCAAGCAAGCCCGCTCCACCTCCTGCAAAAGCCTGACAGTGACACTACCGTACAGTCCGGTCTGCTCGTCTGATATGTCGCATATCAAGTCTAGGGGTGGTAAACGTCAGACCCCAATAACCGATAAGTCATGCCGATATGAGGCTCATAACGGGTCGAGAAACTACTGGTAACACTTAACAGTAAATCTCTAAACCAGCCCTGGCCAGGGACTTCCCTGTTATGGCCAATCGAGCACAGTGCAACATCAACCCCCAGTACCGGGAGAGACGAAACCCCTCCTATCGCTCATTGCCTCCATGTGACTCGGGACTGTACCCAAAAACCACCATTTTGCACGCCCTCTTAGACGTGGTAAGGTGGAAATCAAAGCACAGTGGGAATCACACAAGACTCTATGACGATCTCGGGTGTACAGACTAACCTCTGTAGGGTTCCTAGGCACTCTCAAGAGGTCTCACAAGGCATCAACCATGCCAATTTCAAAAATTACGGGTGCCGAGAAACCCTAATACGGATCGTTAACTAGATTTTAGGCGAAACAATAAACTAGTTAACAACTTAACTACGAGTAAACGGAAATACAACCTTTGTAGATCCGGTCCTCCACCTCCATAGCTCCGCAATGAAGTCTCCTCGCTGTCCAAATGGAAACCCGGGCTCTAGCGTCGGCTTCATCGGAGAAATGGGCGGGCTAGGTCGTCGACTTCGTGCCGAAGATGATCTACGTCGAGGCATCACAAGATCAAGCTCCCACTTCACCAAGTCATGAAACTTGTGAAGAGAACACCCTATACTACTTGGCAAGAGGTAGAGGATGAAGAAATAGGAAGTGGGTTCACTTTAGAATTGGATTTCTCACTCTTTTCATCAAGTTGCCATTGATGGAGGCAAGCTTCTTCATGTGAAGAAGAAGAAGAAGAAGATGAAAATGTTATGATAAGTTGTTTTTTTCAAAAAGAAAATAATGAGAATACTTATCATAATCCAACCATGGTCAAGTGTAGAGAATAGACTAGGGTTAAGTGGAATGGTTAGGGTTAAGCATGAGACAAAATGGTCACTAAGTCAAAGCTTCAAGAAGCTTCAACAACAAACAAAGTTAGCCACCATTTTCTCTTTATGCTTATCATTTTCCAAAATGAATAAACAAATAAATAAATGAATAAGAAAATGAAAAACAAAACCCTAACCATTTAAATAACCATGGTTTAATCTTTACACAAACTCAAGTAAGCATGTATCATCAAACATGATACAATCAATTGCACAAAAGTATATCACATATATAACTTGTGAACTTCAAGTGAGAAAATCCATTTAAAGTGAACCAATACTAGTTAATGCAAAGTAATATATCAAATATATAATTATACATTAAATCATTAAATCAACACTTGATTTAACGATCCGGTCATATCGCATATAACCGACTAGTATCCTATGTATCGGCTTACCGAATCAATCCTTGATTCGATAACTAGGTTATATCGCATACAACCAATCGATACATTTATCGCGAGAATAGAATACGGTATCACATACACGCATTATTCTCGGTCCCGCACATATCTCATATGCGCTCCTATTTCGTTTCGCTTGAGCCAGGAAACCTCTGTGTAGGACTCTAAAGACTCGTCAATACGCCGGCAGCAGGTGATGATCATATCAAACACCCACAAGCCGCAAGCGGTCTGCTAAACGTAACGGCCACCCGGGTATTGAGCGATCAGAAGATCGACGAGCAAGCCCGCTCACACTCCTGTGAATCCAACCAGTAACACTCACCGTACAGTCCGGTCTGATCGTCTGATATGTCGCATATCTCGCCTAGGGGTGGTAAACGTCAGACCCCAATAGCTTGATAAGTCGTGTCGATATGAGGCCTATAACAGTTCGAGAAACTACTGGTAACACTTACCAGTAAATCTCAGCAACCCTGGCCAGGGATTTCTGGTTATAGCCAATCGAACACAGCGCAACATCAACTCCCTATACCGGGAGAGACGAATCCCCTCCTATCGCTCATTGCCTTCATGTGATTCGGGACTGTACCCAAAAACCACCGTTTTGCACGCCCTCTTGGACGTGGTAAGATGGAAATCAAAGCACAGTGGGAACCACACAAGACTCTATGACAATCTCGGGTCAACAGACTACTCTGTACCAGTGTCACCAGAGAACTGCCATCTGACGTAAGGTATAATACCATCTGGGAGTTCTCGGCGAGTCCGTCCAGTATACCCAGTCTCCACTGAGCACCCGTATATCATCTCTGATGTCAAACACCAATGGATATGGGATCATCCATCGCCCATCTGTATGGGTCGAGAAGGTATACGCTAGTCTACTCTGGTATATCGATGCCCCGTCTCGATATACCCACGACTAGGGACCTTGAAGGATGTACTTATGGAGTACCATGTCCCCACTAGTATGACCCGCATCATAGTCCAGGTAGTCAAGCACACATCCTAAGGGCTTTACCAACATGTAACAGAGAGACAAACAGTATACACGTTAAGGTAAAGAGTAACCAGATAGCGTACTATCATGTCGAGCAAGAAAGTCCTCCCTATATATGTCCCAGCATCCACTACAATACACATCCTATGTATAGTAATGGCCTCTAGGGCATACATATAACTAACAACCTGTACCAGTGTCACCACAGAATTGCCATACGAAGTGAGGTATAATACCATCTGGGAGTTCTCGGCGAGTCCGTCCAGTGTACCCAGTCTCCACTGAGCACCCGTATATCATCTCTGATGTCAAACACCAATGGATATGGGATCATCCATCACCTATCTATATGGGTCGAGAAGGTATACGCTATTCTACTCTGGTATATCGATGCCCCATCTCGATACACCCACGACTAGGGACCTTAAAGGACGTACTTATGGACTACCATGGCCCCACTAGTATGATCTGCATCATAGTCCTGGTAGTCAAGTACACATCCTAAGGGCTTTACCAACATGTAACAGAGAGACAATTAGTATACATGTTAAGGAAAAAAGTAACCAGATAGCATACTATCATGTCGAGCAAGAAAGTCCTCCCTATATATGTCCAAGCATCCACTACAATATACATATCATGTATAGTAATGGCCTCTAGGGTATACATATAACTAACAATCTCCCACTTGCACTAGGGCCATCTGATAGCAGTGGTTGTAGTATCACATACTAAACCATCCCATAAAAGTCTCTCTCTGGGAAAAAGGACTTTGTGAGTGGATCCTCCGTGTTGTCCTCTGAGTCTACTCTCCTAACCTTGATCCCCTGGAGATCAACCATCTCCATGATCAGGTGATACTGCCTTAGAATATGTCTGGATCACTGATGGGACGGGCATACCTAGGCATAAGCTACAACTCTATTGTCATACAATGGTAGGAACGAAGTTCATCTCATGAACTAATATACACCCAGACTGCCTCTTTGGTAGCATCTTTGGTAGCGATGTATCAAGCCTTTATCGTCTAGTATGCCACGGTATCCAGCTTGGAACTCTTCCAACATACCGTCCCTCTACTGAGGGTAAAGATAATGCCTGTGACTGACATTCAGTCAACCTTATCATCCTGAAAGCTATCCAGTGATTCTCCCCAGGATCGATTGATACCATCTCACTACACCTAGTGAGAATCCTAACATCCATTTAGATCTATCACATAGATCCAAAATCTCTGGATCTAGGAGGTATCACCTTGATCCTATATGGAGAATCAATGTGATAAGAGGAGATTGACCGAGTGTATCATAGGAAACTCCTTTCCTATCAAGAGTATGTCATCCATGTACAATACGAGGATTACCACCATACTCCCTCCTACCATTTTGTATATACAAGGTTCATCTACCATTTTGATGAAGTCAAACTCTTTGACTACCACATCAAAACAGATGTTCCAACTCCACGATGCCTGCTTTAACCTGTAAAGCAACTTGCATACGTTTCCGCTGCTATCACTGTCTACGGAGCCCTCTGGCTGTGTACTTATAGATGCTTTCTTCTAAATCACTATTTAGAACAGCAGTCATGACACCCAACCGCCAGATATCGTAGTCATGGTCTGTAGCAGTGGCAAGTAGGATCCGGATGGACTTAAGCATAGGCCTCAGAAAAGGTTTCATTATTATCCAAACTTGGTTGATGACGAGAACCTTTTAAAACAAGTCTTAGCTTTGAAACTCTCAACTTTTCCATGTACACCAAGTAATCTTCTCAAGATATACTTGCTCCTAATGAGGATTTAACCCTTTAGATATAGCATCCAAAGTCCTTACTTCATTGGTGTACATAGATTCCATCTCAGATCGCATAGCATCCAGCCATACTTACAGAGTCCCCTACACTTGATGGCCTGCTCGAAACTAGTTGGGTCATCATCTTATGATGCAATCGTCGCTCCCACTGTCAGAGAGAAACCAAAGTATCTCTCAGGTGGGTGAGGAACCCTACCAGATCGGCGGAGAGGCTGAGGTTCGTTGGGAACTATTGAATCCTCCGGTTCTACCAAATCATCAACTGTAGTTTGTATAGCTGGAACTCCTTCCAGTTCTGTCACGCCCCGCTTCCCAAAATACGGAATACGAGGGGTTGACAAGGCCAGCCATGCTCCTACGGTCAAGGAAATATCCTGCCGTAGTCACACTTCGGCTTCTAGCTTTACTTGGTAATCAGTAAATAATGCGCAGGCAATGAGAAATGCAGTAACTGAAACGAAACGATATAAAGAACCGACCTGATGGAAACAAAAGAGTATAACTCTGGATAGCTAATCAAGGTGTCCATGATGTGCGTCTGGTCCTGGTCCCGGCTAAATCTTCTACTCACACTGAGCATGCATACTCAGGTCGTCAGAGCGACACAATAGCAATATAATATATAAATTCATATGACAACTCTAACAGTGATAACAAATATGTATAACAGTAAATCAATGACGGTATAGGTATGAACATGTAGTAATCGATGCAGTGGAACAGTAAAAGCAGTAAAATGATATGCCAAGTATGTCAACACGGTAAGTGTGTATATCGATGCTATCATGCCTATCAGTCTCTAAGTCTCACTGTACGGGTTACTAAGTCTATCGTCAGTCCAAGTATGAGAGTCAACCACTCGTGAGTGTCCTCCACCTAAGGATAGAACCCAAGGGCAAGGGACCACGGGCCCAACATATAAATCACGGTAATAATCATGTACCCTGTAAATCTCCATATATCTCCATATATATAAGCCGGCAAGGGACTCCCGAGATTCTGTTGAACTCACACTCAAACTATCCCACACCCCGTGGTCTACATCAAACGCTAACCATAATCTCAAATACCAATCGGTCTGTGACAAGTCTGCGCGAGAACTGGAGGCAGGACCTCCATCAAGCACGTCCCGACTAATACCTAAGATAAATGGCAGTGTCTAGTGCCTTATCTGTGACACCCGTGCAAGAGCTTCCATAAGTGTCCCATACCACTTTTAGTCACACGTACATGCGTCCCACAGACGTCGACAATGGAATAGAATAATAAGGTTCACTGATTGTGTACAAGTACGTATCACTTTCACTTATTCACTTATGCACGAACACTAACGTACTTGCCACAATCATCACTAATACCTAACACTGGGTAATGCACGTTATCGTTAGGTTATCAATGCAGTGACATGTGTATAGTATGATGCGTAAACAGTATGTGAAGCATGATTAGGATGTCATGAATCAGTAATCTACCATTTGCACAATTAATCATAAATCATACGGATACAGTTTAGCGAAACGATGAATGGGGAATAAATAGTATGTTCAATTATCTATCCGGTGACTTTAGTTTCACGGCAATCGGGTTTCAGGATCATTAGTTATGGCCATTTCCTTTTAAGCGTTCACGGCTGGAAACCCGGTTTCAGAATCGGAAGTTCGTTTCGCAACGCATTTTAATCCCAGTTGGGATCAGAATTTAGCGATGCTACAGTTGAATAAAATCTAGGATTTTCAGTAAGGTTTTCAACGCAATAGACAGATCTTCAATCGCGTCTGTATGTCAGGAGATATACACTGCTCAATACTAGTATGTCAATTCTGATTCTGTTGGGACTGTTATACGTCCACATCTATTAAATTACAGATTAAATAACAAACGATAACGAAACAGTATGAAACCACTTGTGTTGTCTAGATAACGAATTCACCTTTAATAAACAGTGGAGTTCCACAACCTATGAGTTAAGGAAACAGTGTGGTACCCATTACGGGATAGCACACAGCAACTAGAGTCGCTCTGGACTGCAGGCTAGAGTCGCACTCCGATCCAAGTATTGTCACAGTTTAAGTATAGAAATATTTAGAAACTTGCATAGGGTTAAAGTTCGTCGAGTCGTCTTCGATTTAAGCCCTCGAACACATCATTCCAATATGTATATAATTTATGGTGATTTTAACGGTTTACAGGTACAATAAAATTCCAGTTTTACGAGTAAACTTGGGGGTAGTCGTTTTAGTCGTTAACGGTCATATTATCCGACGAAATTCACACACTAGATTCAAAGCCATACGGGCCAAACTATACCATTTAATTCTGTCAAATTAGGTGAGTAATTTCATTGGGAACACACTTCGAACATGTATGGCACATAATTGATCTAAAATTGTAATTTTATGATCTAAGTAATCTAAGATTGTAACTTGAGTATATAGCATGTAAGCAAGTAAAATACTTGCCTGGACACGTCTCGGTGATGTACGGTGACGGTAACGTCACGAACGCACGACGAACGGCGCTCCGGTGATGGCAGCAGTGGCTCGCAGGCTTGGTGGTTGGGGCTCGGCTGTGAAGCTCGGGAAGTGAGGAGGATCACGAGAGAGAGAATAGAGAAAGGGAGGGGGAGTGATCAGAGAGAGAGAGAGAGATTAGTTAGAGAGAGAGAGAACGGAGAGAGAGGGTGAGGAAGAGAGAGAGATTTGAGAGAATGAGAAAGACAGAGAGAGAGAGAGAGTTGTAGAGGAAGAGAGAGAGAGGAAAAGAACAGAGAGAGAGAGAGTGATAGAGAACAGAGGAAGGGAGAGGGAAGGAGAGAGAGTGATCGAGAGAGAGAGAGATCGAGAGAGAGGATGATGGCGACGGTGATGATGATGACGACGAGGCGGTCCCGGTGAGAGGAGGCTCACCGACGAAAGGCAGGTGGGGGTCGAGATGGGTGCAGAGAGCTTGGTGTGTGCAGGGGTTCTGTGGAGGTGCCGGTGGCGATGGGTGCAAGGGTGGTCAGTCGCGGGTGATGGTGGAGGGAGAGAGAGAAGGTGGAAAGAATGAAGGCGAGGAGGAGGTGAGCGACGGTGAGGGGACGAGGTGGCTGCAGTCATCGACATCGGGGGAGTGGGGTGCAGGTGAGTTTCGCGGAGGAAGGAGGATGAGGGAGAGAGAGAGAGATGAGGAAGAGGGTGTGACGGAGGTAAGGAGGCGTGAACGTTGGGGGAGCGGGTCACAGGGAAAACGTGCGCGTCGTGGCAAGGGCGCGGGCGTGGGCGGAGGAGGCGGGTCGAGGAACAGTTGGCGGGGATTTGGGAAGTAGCCGTTGGAGGGAAGGAGGTGAAGAGCGGGCCGGGTCGGGTTGGAGGCGCGGGCTGGAGTGAGTGGGCTGGGCCAGAAGATTTTAAGAATTAAATAAAAATGGAGCTGAAGCTCTGGGCGCGGCTGAGGGAGTTGGGCCGGGCCAAAGATTTAAAAATGGGGTTTAAATAAAGGAA
Organism: Agapanthus africanus; assembly: GCA_030015575.1. Lineage (NCBI taxonomy): Eukaryota > Viridiplantae > Streptophyta > Magnoliopsida > Asparagales > Amaryllidaceae > Agapanthus > Agapanthus africanus. The sequence continues at coordinate 817,903,670 of CM057338.1, read as the reverse complement.
GGTGGGCTGAGAAAATGGTGCTGGGCTCGGGCTTGAGGAATAAAAATTCAAATAAAAAAATAAAGGAAAAGAATGGGGCCGGCTTGTTTTCTAAAAATCAAAGAATGAATGTTAGGAGGGATGGGCCGGAAGAAAAAGAAAATAAATTTAAAAGAATGTGTTTGGGTTTTGGTTTAGGATAAATAATTAGAACTAGGGTTTGGGTTCAGGGGCTGACTTTAGACGGAAAAATATACATAATATTTGTTTTGGGGTTTAACTTCAATAAAAAGAAAACGGCTTAGGCCGGAGGAAATGAAGGGTAAGGTCTGGGGGTTTTAGGGTTTAATGGAGTTCCTTTAAAGTAATTAAATAAAAAAAATAACAAAATTTATAGTTTAAAGAGAAATACGGATTTTCGGCGTATAAAAAGAACCGGGTATTACATCATACCACCCTTACAAAAATTTCGTTCTCGAAATTTAAAATAAACGATATGTTATACAAATATAGGCGAAAGCTATTATATTGCAACCTAACAAATAAAGATTTACTAGAAATCCGTGGACGAAGAAATTTGAAGGTATAAACATATAAGAACACATACAAAAGATAGGTCTAAATAAGTATAAGGCAGGAACAACTATAAGAGCAACTACATATATACGGGAATATAAATAACAACCATAATGAACAATATTATTCGAGGCGTACTCGATAAAATCGAAACTCAAATATGTGCACGTATAAGTATATCCAAAGTAGCAAAGCAGAAATAATAAGTATAAGGCTAGACCATTTATAATAGTACCCATAGACACAATACCCGAAATAAAGTAGCGACAATAAAGTAGTGAAAGATTTGTCGGTAGGTTAAAATATTTTAGGATAACGTATCGATCAGATAACTTAGAAAACTCAAATAGTGAAAATAAGAAATATGGAACGAAAATATGCGCGATGTAAGGTTGCGCTATTGAAAAAATAAGGATAATAGTAGGGTGCTTTAAAATACATAACACTAAGTAGTCAATAACATGCACTCTTCGACAAATACAAGATAATGAAAACCAAATTTCGAATAATCAAGTCCCTAAATATATATAGGGTAATAGGAAAACACAAAATGCATAGCGCTAGTTAGGGTAAGGATTACAAGGGAGTGTGGATCGTTCAAAGGTCGGAGTGTGACGGCCTTTAGGCTGAATGTTAAGGAGATTGGGATCGGGTCAGCACAGGAACAAAGGACTGCAAGGGAAGAGTATGGGGAGGATAACGGTCGGTAGATCATATGAATCAAAAATTTGAAGGGTTAGCGAACTTGGAAATTTCACTAAAAATTTTCTCCTCCCAGAAAGATCACAAACGAGGCACAGACGGAGGATGAAGGGTGAACCTCTAAAAGATCGGGTGTGGTACTGGTTAATCTGAGTGAGGGTTAAGACGATGTAAGGAGTAGGGGTGGACAAACCTCAGTAGGAAAATGATGGTATAGGAGAAATAATCAAGCAACAAGTGAACTAAGAAGATCGAAAGATTAGCGAACTCAACAATTTATTTCATTCTAGAAAATTTTAAATAGAGCATTCTCAAAGATGAAAGGTGGCCCTAAACTATACACAGTTTTATTTGGCCAGATAAGACAACATCTAAAAGAAATTCCGTCAGTCGCGGTTGTGGAGATTTAGCAGGTTGCGGTACGCTCGCGCGCTCAGGTAGGGGCGCCCATTCCCATATCGCCTCGCAGGAATCACCATTGGGAGTTCTTCCACAGCAGGGTCTTGTTCCTCTGGTCCTTCTTCCTTGGCTGGAGCTTCTTCATCGAGATCTGCTTCCATGTGATTCTTTTCTTCTGGATTCTCTTCCACGGGATTTTCCTCAACTGGATTTTCTTCTATCGGGTCTTCCTCGGGATCTTCCTCTATAGGGTTCTCTTCATGGTCTCCTTCCTCTTCGTCGGAATCGCCTATCATGTCAAACTCTGGGGCGGCTGCTCCTTCGTCCTCGGAATCGCTGTTTCCGAAAATGCCTTGGGGATCATTAATCTCATCGTCGGATCTCATCAGCGTGCGGTCTATGGAAACGCATGACTGTGCATCCTCATCTAGCTGCGGCGCTGCTCCAGGGTGGGCCATGGCCTGAAAGGAAAGAGTCATGATTAGACAGTGGAATACATCAAGAAAATAGCTAAGGGTACGAAGTATAGGAAAATATGCGGTGGCAGGAACTGAAAAAAATCAGGATTAAAATGTTGTGATAATGAATAGTATGAATAAGAGAAAGTACAAGAGAATGATACATATATCACGATTCAAGCTTTATTGCATTCAACTAAAAGTTCGACGGATACAAGATTTCAAACGGAAAGAAACATTTATAAGAGGACGATGACATTATTACTGAAATTAGAAAACATGAAAATTCTTCTTTGACTACTAGAACGTTGCATTCTCGTCACGTGAGTTGAATCCTGTGCTGGGTCCGCCTTATCCTCGAAGTTCGAACTGCGCAATAATCCTCACTTGACAGAAGTGGGGAATGTGGACGAATCGTCTCCCTGAAGTTCTTTCCTTTTTGGGCAACCGTTGATGAGATGTTTGTTGGATCCGCAAATTAGACATTTCCCTTGGGCGCGGCGACAATCCCTCTGAAGATGTCCTGGCCTCTTACAGTACCCGCAACACTGGGTTTTCTGTTGTTTCTGTCGCGGGGAAAAATTTGGCGCTTCATCTTCTTCTCTATTCCACGTCTAACAGGGATCCCTTTACAATTTGAGACTCCCGCTGGTGCCTGATTCACCTGCCTTCTCAGTTCTTCAGCCAGCAAGTCGTTCGTCCGCTCCTGGCTTCCTTCAGACCTTGCAGTACACTCAAAATCTCAATGTTCTGATTCTGGGGAGTGGAGATAGAGGAAGAGTCGTTGGAAAACATGATCCTGACACAATAATTTTGAGGATGATATAAGGCACAAGCTATAAGAATATAATATGGATTGGACAAAGATTCAAGAATATCAGATGTGATGAAATTCATTATAAGTGGAAAATCCACGGTAGGATTCTAAGTCACTTAAACAGAGTACGGTAGTGCAATTGCAACCACATAACCTTGCCAAGTTACCCGAAACCCTAGCGAATGGATAGCAGAACACTCAATGTGAATATGGATCAAGGATATCAAGTTTACAATCTAGACTGAGGGATGTCTTAGATTGTCAAGCTCTACACGGAAAACTGCAATCCCAATCGAAGCAAAACCTGGGCTCTGATACCAACTAAACTATGTCACGCCCCGCTTCCCAAAATACGGAATACGAGGGGTTGACAATGACAGCCATGCTCCTACGGTCAAGGAAATATCCTGCCGTAGTCACACTTCGGCTTCTAGCTTTACTTGGTAATCAGTAAATAATGCGCAGGCAATGAGAAATGCAGTAACTGAAACGAAACAATATAAAGAACTGACCTGATGGAAACAAAAGAGTATAACTCTGGATAGCTAATCAAGATGTCCGTGATGTGCGTCTGGTCCTGGTCCCGGCTAAATCTTCTCCTCACACTGAGCATGCATACTCAGGTCGTCAGAGCGACACAATAGCAATATAATATATAAATTCATATGACAACTCTAACAGTGATAACAAATATGTATAACAGTAAATCAATGACGGTATAGGTATGAACATGTAGTAATCGATGCAGTGGAACAGTAAAAGCAGTAAAATGATATGCCAAGTATGTCAACACGGTAAGTGTGTATATCGATGCTATCATGCCTATCAGTCTCTAAGTCTCACTGTACGGGTCACTAAGCCTATCGTCAGTCCAAGTGTGAGAGTCAACCACTCATGAGTGTCCTCCACCCAAGGGTAGAACCCAAGGGCAAGGAACCACAGGCCCAACATATAAATCACGGTAATAATCATGTACCCTGTAAATCTCCATATATCTCCATATATATAAGCCGGCAAGAGACTCCCGAGATTCTGTTGAACTCACACTCAAACTACTCCACACCCCGTGGTCTACATCAAACGCTAACCATAATCTCAAATACCAATCGGTCTGTGACAAGTCTGCGCGAGAACTGGAGGCAGGACCTCCATCAAGCACGTCCCGACTAATACCTAAGATAAATGGCAGTGTCTGGTGCCTTATCTGTGATACCCGTGCAAGAGCTTCTATAAGTGTCCCATACCACTTATAGTCACACGTACACGCGTCCCACAGACGTCGATAATGCAATAGAATAATAAGGTTCACTGATTGTGTACAAGTACGTATCACTTTCACTTATTCACTTATGCACGAACACTAACGTACTTGCCACAATCATCACTAATACCTAACACTGGGTAATGCACGTTATCGCTAGGTTATCAATGCAGTGACATGTGTATAGTATGATGCGTAAACAGTATGTGAAGCATGATTAGGATGTCATGAATCAGTAATCTACCACTTGCACAATTAATCATAAATCATACGGATACAGTTTAGCGAAATGATGAACGGGGAATAAATAGTATGTTCAATTATCTATCCGGTGACTTTAGTTTCACGGCAATCGGGTTTCAGGATCATTAGTTATGGCCATTTCCTTTTAAGCGTTCACGGCTGGAAACCCGGTTTCAGAATCGGAAGTCCGTTTCGCAACGCATTTTAATCCCAGTTGGGATCATAATTTAGCGATGCTACAGTTGAATGAAATCTAGAGTTTCCAGTAAGGTTTTCAACTCAATAGATGGATCTTCAATCGCGTCTGTACGTCAGGAGATATACACTGCTCAATACTAGTATGTCAATTCTGATTCTGTTGGGACTGTTATACGTCCACATCTATTAAATTACAGATTAAATAACAAACGATAACGAAACAGTATGAAACCACTTGTGTTGTCTATCTAACGGATTCACCTTTAATAAACAGCAGAGTTCCGCAACCTACGAGTTAAGGAAACAGTGTGGTACCCATTACGGGATAGCACACAGCAACTAGAATCGCTCTGGACTGCAGTCCAGAGTCGCACTCCGATCCAATTATTGTCATAGTTTAAGTACAGAAATATTTAGAAACTTGCATAGGGATAAAGTTCGTCGAGTCGGATTCGATTTAAGCCCTCGAACGCATCATTCCAATATGTATATAATTTATGGTGATTTTAACAGTTTACAGGTACAATAAAATTCCAGTTTTACGAGTAAACTTGGGGGTAGTCGTTTTAGTCGTTAACGGTCATATTATCCGATGAAATTCACACACTAGATTCACAGCCATACGGGCCAAACTATAACATTTAATTCTGTCAAATTAGGTGAGTAATTTCATTGGGAACACACTTCGAACATGTATGACACATAATTGATCTAAAATTGTAACTTTATGATCTAAGTAATCTAAGATTGTAACTTGAGTATATAGTATGTAAGCAAGTAAAATACTTGCCTGGACACGTCTCGGGGATGTACGGTGACGGTAACGTCACGAACGCGTGACGAACGGCGCTCCGGTAATGGCAGCAGTGGCTCGCAGGCTTGGTGGTTGGGGCTCGGCTGTGAAGCTTGGGAAGTGAGGAGGATCATGAGAGAGAGAATAGAGAAAGGGAGGGGGAGTGATCAGAGAGAGAGAGAGAGGGAGAGAGAGAGATTAGTTAGAGAGAGAGAGAGAACGGAGAGAGAGGGTGAGGAAGAGAGAGAGATTTGAGAGAATGAGAAAGACAGAGAGAGAGAGAGTTGTAGAGGAAGAGAGAGAGGGAGAGAACAGAGAGAGAGAGAGATAGAGAACAGAGGAAGGGAGAGGGAAGGAGAGAGAGTGATCGAGAGAGAGAGATCGAGAGAGAGGATGATGGCGACGGTGATGATGATGACGACGAGGCGGTCCCGGTGAGAGGAGGCTCGCCGGCGAAAGGTAGGTGGGGGTCGAGATGGGTGCAGAGAGCTCGGTGTGTGCAGGGGTTCTGTGGAGGTGCCGGCGGCGATGGGTGCAAGGGTGGTCGGTCGCGGGTGATGTTGGAGGGAGAGAGAGAAGGTGGAAAGAATGAAGGCGAGGAGGAGGTGAGCGACGGTGTGGGGACGAGGTAGCTGCAGTTATCGACGTTGGGCGAGTGGGGTGCAGGTGAGTTTCGCGGAGGAAGGAGGACGAGGGAGAGAGAGAGATGAGGAAGAGGGTATGAGGGAAGTAAAGAGGAGTGAACGTTGGGGGAGCGGGTCGCAGGGGAAACGTGCGCGTCGTGGCAAGGGCGCGGGCGTGGGCGGAGGAGGCGGGTCGAGGAACAGTGGGCAGGGATTTGGGAAGTAGCCGTTGGAGGGAAGGAGGTGAAGAGCGGGCCGGGTCGGGTTGGAGGCGCGGGCTGGAGTGAGTGGGCTGGGCCAGAAGATTTTAAGAATTAAATAAAAATGGAGCTGAAGCTCTGGGCGCGGCTGAGATAGTTGGGCCGGGCCAACGATTTAAAAATGGGGTTTAAATAAAGGAAGGTGGGCTGAGAAAATGGTGCTGGGCTCGGGCTTGAGGAATAAAAATTCAAATAAAAAAATAAAGGAAAAGAATGGGGCCGGCTTGTTTTCTAAAAATCAAAGAATGAATGTTAGGAGGGATGGGCCGGAAGAAAAAGAAAATAAATTTAAAAGAATGTGTTTGGGTTTTGGTTTAGGATAAATAATTAGAACTAGGGTTTGGGTTCAGGGGCTGACTTTAGACGGAAAAATATACATAAGATTTGTTTTGGGGTTTAACTTCAATAAAAAGAAAACGGCTTAGGCCGGAGGAAATGAAGGGTAAGGTTTGGGGGTTTTAGGGTTTAATGGAGTTCCTTTAAAGTAATTAAATAAAAAAAATAACAAAATTTATAGTTTAAAGAGAAATACGGATTTTAGGCGTATAAAAAGAACCGGGTATTACAAGTTCTACCTCATGACCACAAATTTCTTTCCAAAATAAATTCCTTTTCTAAAAAAGGTGGCATGCCGAGAAATAAAACACCTTTTGTTCTTCGATGCGGTAGAAGATATTCCCTTGCGAATGCTTGGGATATCCAACAAACTTCCACAGAACTGACCTTTCTTCGAGCTTGTCCGGATTTTGCTTTTAGACATAGGTCGGACAACCCCAAATCTCAACATACTTAAGACATGGGCTCTTCCCATTCCATATCACATATGGAGTGGTAGGCACCTGATTTGGTTGGAACACTATTCAATAGGTGTAGGGTTACTAGGCACTAGAACAAGGTTCTACAAGGCATCAACCATGCCAAAATCAAATTTTTCATGTGCTGAACAACCTTAACCAAGATCTTAGACTAGAGATTAGGCGAAACAAAAAGCAAGTAAACAACTTTACATCTAAGAGTTAGGGATTACAAGCTTTGTAGACCGGTCCTTCACTTCTTATAGCTCCGTGTAGTAGTCCCCTTCGCTGCGATCGTAAACTCCGGACTCTAGAGTGGCTCTATGAAGAAACGAACGTGCTTGCCTCGATGACTTCGAGGCCGAAGATGATCTACGTCGAGGAGACACTAACTCAAGCTATTCCTTCACTAGGTCATGAACTTTGTGAAGAGAACACACTCTACTACATGGCAAGTGGTAGAGGATGAAGAAGTAGGAGGTGGGCTCACTTTAGAATTGATTTTCTCACTTTATTTCTTATACCTCCATTGAAGCTAGAAAGCTTTTCATGGAGCTTGAAGAAGAAGAAGAAGAAGTCATGAATAATTCATCCAAAATGAATTATTACACCCATGGTTGAGTTAAAGCTATCATGCTTAACTCATGTAGAGAAATAACCACACACTATGGTTAAGGGTTGGGTTTGATAAATATCTTTAAGTAGACAAAAGAGTTGACTTTGTCAAAGCTTATCAAAAAGCTTTTTTCTAAGCTTTAGCATAACAAACTCAATCTCTTTTGAATTAGCTTAACATAAATAGAAATCCTAACTTAACCCTAGTATGGTATTAATCTTATACACCCATCTTGTATGTATCATCAAGCATGACACAATACATGTACACAAATATACATATCACATATATACAATGTGCACACCAAGTGAGAAAAGAAATCATTAGTGAGATAAATATTAGTTAATGTAATATAATATATCAAATATATAATTATACATTAAATTATCAAATCAACTCTTGATTTAATAATCCGGCTATATCACATATAACCGACTAATATGAAATGCAATATCTTATCGAATCAACGCTTGATCCGATAACTCGGCTATATCACATATAACCAATCATATCACACATTGCGAGAATAGAATGCGGTATCACATACATGCATCAATCTCGGTCCTGCACATATCACATATGCGCTCCTACTCCATTTCACTTGATCCAGGAAACCTCTGTGTAGGACTCTAAAGACTCGTCAATACACCGGCAGTAGGTGATGATCATATCAAACACCTACAACCCGCAAGCGGTCTGCTAAACGTAACGGCCATCCGGGTATTGAGCGATCAGAAGATCAACAAGCAAGCCTGTACATTCTCCTGTGAATCCAATCAGTAACACTCCCGTACAGTCCGGTCTCTTCGTCTGATATGTCGCATATGCAGTCTAGGGGTGGTAAACGTCAGACCCCAATAACCGATAAGTCGTGTCGATATGAGGTCTATAACAGTTCAAAAAACTACTGATAACACTTACCAGTAAATCTCAGCAACCCTGGCCAGGGATTTCCAGTTATAGCCAATCGAACACAGCACAACATCAACTCCCTATACCGGGAGAGACGAAACCCCTCCTATCGTTCATTGTCTCCATGTGATTCGGGACTGTACCCAAAAGCCACCGTTTTGCACGCCCCCATGGACGTGGTAAGGTGGAAATCAAAGCACAGTGGGAATCACACAAGACTCTATGACGATCTCGGGTCTACAGACTAACCTGTACCAGTGTCACCAGAGAACTGCCATCTGACGTGAGGTATAATACCATCTAGGAGTTCTCGGCGAGTCCGTCCAGTGTACCCAGTCTCCACTGAGCACCCGTATACCTTCTTTGATGTCAAACACCAATGGATATGGGATCATCCATCGCCCATCATATGGGTCAAGAAGCGCATACGCTAGTCTACTCTGGAGTATCGATGCCCTGTTTCGGTACTCCCACTACTAGGAACATTTGAAGGATGTACTTGGCGACTATACTATCCCCACTAGTATGATCTGCATCATAGTCCTGGTAGTCAAGTACTCATCCTAAGGGCTTTATCAACATGTGACATAGAGACAATCAGAGTACATGTTAAGATAAAGGGTAACCAGACAGCATACTATCATGTCGAGCAAGAAAGTCCTCCCTATATATGTCCAAGCATCCACTACAATATACAACGTATGTATAGTAATGGCCTCTAGGGCATACATATAACTAACAATCTCCCACTTGCACTAGGGCCATCTGTTGTAGTATCTCATACCTAACAATAAGCTGTGGTTGAAGTATCTCATACTCAACTATCCCTTAAAAGTCTCCACTGGGAAATAGGCCTTTATGAGTGGATCCGCGCTGTTGTCCTCTGTGTCTACTCTCCTAACCTCGATCTCCCTGGAGATCAACCATCTCCATGATCAGGCGATACTGCCTAAGAATATGTCTGGATCTCTGATGGGACGGAGGTTCCTTGGCATAAGCCACAACTCCATTGTCACACAATGGCAGGAACGAAGTTCATCTCATGAACTAAAATATATCCAGACTGCCTCTTTGGTAGCATCCTTGGTAACGATGTATCTTGCCTTTAATCGTCTAGTATGTCACGGTATCTAGCTTGGAACTCTTCCAACATACCGTCCCTCCACTGAGGGTAAAGACAATGCCTGCGACTGACATTCAGTCGTCCTTATCACCCTGGAACCTTTCCAGTGATTCTCCCCAGGATCGATTGATACCATCTCACTACAACTAGTGAGAATCCTAATATCCAGTTAGATCTATCTCATAGATCCATAACCTAGGATTTAGGAGGTATCACCTTGATCCTATAGAGAATCTTTGTGATAAGTGGAGATTGACCGAGCGTAGCATAGGAAACTTCTTCCCTATCAAGAGTATGTCATCCACGTACTATACGAGGATCACCACCATACTCCCTACTACCTTTTTATATACAAGGTTCATCTACCATTTTGATGAAGTCAAACTCTTTAACTACTACATCAAAACAGACGTTCCAACTCCGCGTTACCTGATTTATCCCATAAAACATCATGCTCACGTTTCCGCTGCTTCCACTATCTACGAAGCCCTCTGGCTGTGTACTTATAGACGCTCTTTTCCAAATCATCATTTAGAAAAGCAGTCATGACACCCAACCGTCAGATATCGTAGTCATGGTATGTAGCCGTGGCAAGTGGGATCTGGATGGACTTAAGTATAGCTTTGAAAGTCTCAACTTTTCCATGTACACCAAGTAATCTTCTCAAGATATACTTGCTCTTGATGGGGATTTAACCCTTCAGATAAAGCAACCAAAGTCCATACTTTGTTGGTGTATAAGGATTCCATCTCAGATCGCTAAGCATCCAGCCATTCTTACAGAGTCCCCACTCCTGATGGCCTGCTCGAAACTAGTTGGGTCATCATCTCATGATGCAATCCTCTCTCCCACTATCATAGAGAAACTGAAGTATCTCTCAAGTGGATGAGGAACCCTACCAGATCGGCGGAGAGGCTGAGGTTCGTTGGAAACTATTGAATCCTCCGGGTTTACCAAATCATCAGCTGCAGTTTGTATAGCTGGAACTCCTTCCAGTTCTACCTCATGACCACTAATTTCTTCACAAGAAATTCCCTTTTTATCAAAAAGTGGTATGCCGAGAAATAAAACATCTTTTTTTCCTCGGTGTGGTAGAAGATATTCCTTTGCGAATGCTTGGGATATCCAACAAACTTCCATAGAACTAACCTTGCCTCGAGCTTGTCCGGATTTTTCTTTTGACATAGTCCGGACAACCCCAAATCTTAACATCTTTAAGAGATGGGCTCTTCCCATACCATATCACATATGGAGTGGTAGGCATCTGATTTGGTTGGAACCCTATTCAATAGATATGCAACTTCTCAAGTGCATAACTCCCAAATAGGCAACTCAATAGTACTCATCATAGAGCACACCATATCATATAGGGTGCGATTGCTCTGCCCCGACACACCGACGTGCTGTGGTGTATACGGAGGAGTAATGCTGAGAGAGAATCCTATGCTCCTTTAGAATAGTCCAGGAATCCCGTGCTCAAGTATTCTCCTCCCTAATCACATCAAAGGACATAATACTTATACCCGTTTTGGTTCTCTACTTCTAACTCATATTCATTGAATTTCTCAAAAGGTTCAGACTTGTGTTTCATCAGGAACATATGTCCGAACCTTGAGAGATAATCAGTGAATGTAATGAAGTATAAAGAACCGGTCCTGGCATATGTAGACAGGGGACCTTTTATACATCATCATGTATCAATCTCAAAAGTTCACTAACTCTTTCTCTGTTTCCAATAAACAGAGCTGTGGTCATCTTATCTTTGTGACATGACTGGCAAGTTTCACAAGATGTAAATTCAAACAGATTTAAATATGCATCTCAATGTAACTTGGCTAGTCGGGTCGCATTGATATGACCTAGTCTATACTGCCTTAAGAAAGATTCGTTCATTTCTGAACTCTTCCTCTTGTGTGTGTTCTGTACATTAAAAAATGTGGTTTGATTTAGAACGTATATGCTTGTAGATAACGTGCCTGAACCGATCAACTATTGATATAGGAAATGCTCAAAACATTATCCAACAATTCAAAATTATATCCTTCTTTACTAATAAAGAGACTGATATGATGTTGTATATCAGGTTTGGTATGTAATAACATTCGTTCAGAATCAATGCATTCTAGTAATACAGGGTGATAACTGCCAACAGGCTTGGTTGCAACACTTGCATCATTTCCAACTCTTGAAACTTATCACACGTTCTCAGTTCTCTACTATCTGTAGCCCATGTAACAAATTACGTTTGCGGGATCCTGATCTGGTATTTCATACCCAGGACGTAAAGGATACTGAGAAACAGTTCTCGGTAATGAACACACCCGAAGAAGATGCATCGGCATGTACTTTCTTCGTTTGGGCGGCACGGGAATTCTGGTAATCCCCTATTTCCTGCTCTGTCTTATAACAATTATAAGTTGGAGCGGGACCAACGTTTCCTAGTGCAGTATAACAAGCGGGTTCGGTCAATACATCCGTAATATTATCTTGATTAAGGCGTGACATGGTCGCTACCTAGAGAGAGATAGAAGAAAACACTCAGCGTATACTCTTGCAAGATTAGATTGGTTATAAATATATCTAATCAGGATGTCTCCCACCATTTTAGTCAAATCTTCCTTCAAACCCTAAAAGGAAAGACTAGCCGGGATTAATTACACCCTACAAGTTTGCCAATCTTTCAGTCAGGCCAGTGCCGGTACTTTGAGGGAGATTCCCCGTGCTTTCGCACGGACCTAATTAAAATAAACCTCGTTTTCCCAGAGGCATAACCCCGTAAACACCTTTCTAGACACCTACTCGATCGACTAATTGTAATGTGTAAAACTCTCCCAGGAGTAACTCTTACTCGCAGTGGGTATCGGGATCCAACTATCTCATAGAACGTATGCAATCTCATTGCAAATTTCAACACTTGAAATTCCCGATAATATTTTGCCCCTAGTACTTATGACCTTAATTATGGTCAACATATCATAAGCACTAGTCAAGTTCTTCCCGTCATTTCATGATTAATTAGACCCACCCATATGACCCTCAACTATGGTCGACATAATCACATGACTGTCCTAATTAATCGCATTATATGCTGTGTAGGAAGACATCACTTAGCTACCGTACACTATGCCCCAACTATAGTCGACATACGCAGCACGAATACTAAGTACTCTACTTCCTAAAATGACAGAGGGCTACGACAGGTTTTTAAGAAAACCGTTTGTGTAATAAACTTGATATCGTTGTAAAATCGAGTGATTTTAAATGGAATGTTTTTTAGGCCTTTTCTAGTTTTGCCAAAGAGGTCACTCCCGGTGAAGGGATCTCGGCTCTTTCCTCATCGAATAAGGTGCAGGATATTTCACAAATATCACTATGCAAAGCAAAAACTATAAAAACAATTAAAAGACAAACCGAATTTGTAGCATCTGCTAGTTTCGCTAAAGAGGTCACTCCCGGTGAAGGGATCTCGGCTCTTTCCTTATCGAATAAGGTGCTGGATATTCTACAAGGAATACCGCTATGCAAAGCAAGAACTAGAACTACCTGTTTTTGAGACAAGTTTCTACAACATCTTTAGGTTTCTTTTAGTTTCATTAATCTCATTAATGAAGTCCCATTTTATTATGCTTCATAAGCATCATATTTGAAACGAAATCAGCAATATAACATATATCTCATATATATAATATAAACATTCGTCTCAGGCAGTAATATGATCTCATCACAGAACATTGCAGCAGAAGAACATATATGAAATATTGGATATATCTCCTGATCGAATGTTCGTCGGAAACTTTAGTAGACGGCCGCACCCCCGACGCCGTCGACGAAGTGCACTAAGGTGGAACACCGTTGCCGCGAGCACCCGAACGGATGCTTTTGGCGACGGGGTTCTCCTACAGTCACTTGGTTGGGGCTATAGGGCGTGACTATCTATTAAGTTTACTCAGCGAGTATCCGCGTACGCTACGTGATTGCGACGGACTTTTGATCACATCAAAATTCCGTGGCATCCGATCAAACGAGACTAAAAACTGCTAGATCTATAATATTCAAATTAGTTATCTCATAACTACTTGTGGATTCCAAATATTATATCACATTCCAGATAAATAGATAATGTTAAACTTTCCGATCGAATAAACAAACACCCAAGATTTCCCAAATAGCTCAACACTTGAGCGGAGTTCAAAAAGTCCCAGAATATGTCACAGCCGCTATGAACCAGCAGTAGAAGGGTCAAACCAACGCCTCACACGTGGCAACGCTAAACTACCACAAACCCTAGGGTTCAGTGGTAGTTTTCACGGTCACATAATCGAGTTAAGGTTCCGTTCTTTTAGAGGGTCCACAAATACGCTTGCATGATTTTCCGAAAGTTTTAAACTCGTGAAAAATTCCAACACTTGAAAGTTTTCCGACAGGGGAAAAAGTGAGTTATTGATATCCGTTCGAACTTTTTAACACGTTCTAAATTACCCGGACAAACTTAAACGAAGTTAAATTTTCCGATCGAATCAACGAATACAAAAGATCTCCAGAAAACTTAACACTTGAGTAGAATTAAAAATTTCCGGAAGCATGCAAAAGTACCCAAGAATCATACCCTGAAGAATTATCCCCTGACACCCTAAGTTGGCCGCGGAACCGCCGCCAAACCTATGGTTTGGCCGCGGTTCCGCGGTCTCTTGAAGGGTTCATGGGTCCGTACTTCACAGTAATTCTTATAATTCTCTGCTTAATTTTCTGAGCATTTTTAATACAGAAAAATCAACACTTTTAAAAATTTCCAGAGAGGGGGTGTATATCGACGTTTCGGGGTTCGATCGGATTTTAAACTTCGTCTAGACAACGTCTAAAGCTCTAGCTTGGCTCTGATACCACTGTAGGGTTACTAGGCACTAGAACAAGATTCTACAAGGCATCAACCATGCCAAAATCAAATTTTTCATGTGCCGAACAACCCTAACCAAGATCTTAGACTAGAGATTAGGCGAAACAAAGAGCAAGTAAACACCTTTACATCTAAGAGTTAGAGATTACAACCTTTGTAGACCGGTCCTTCACTTCTTATAGCTCCGTGTAGTAGTCCCCTTCGCTGCGATCGTAAACTCCGGACTATAGAGTGGCTCTATGAAGAAACGAACGTGCTTGCTTCGATGACTTCGAGGCCGAAGATGATCTACGTCGAGGAGACACTAACTCAAGCTATTCCTTCACTAGGTCATGAACTTTGTGAAGAGAACACACTGTACTACATGGCACGTGGTAGAGGATGAAGAAGTAGGAGGTGGGCTCACTTTAGAATAGATTTTCTCACTTTATTTCTTATACCTCCATTGAAGCTAGAAAGCTTTTCATGGAGCTTGAAGAAGAAGAAGAAGTCATGAATAATTCATCCAAAATGAATTATTTCACCCATTGTTGAGTTAAAGCTATCATGCTTAACTCATGTAGAGAAATAACCATACACTATGGTTAAGGGTTGGGTTTGATAAATATCTTTAACTAGACAAAAGAGTTGATTTTATCAAAGCTTATCCAAAAGTTTTTGTCCAAGCTTTAGCATAACAAACTCAATCTCTTTTGAATTAGCTTAACATAATTTGAAACCCTAACTTAACCCTAGTATAGTATTAATCTCATACACCCATCTTGTATGTATCATCAAGAATGACACAATATATGTACACAAATATACATATCACATATATACAATGTGCACACCAAGTGAGAAAATAAATCATTAGTGAGCTAAATATTAGTTAATGTAATATAATATATCAAATATATAATTATACATTAAATTATCAAATCAACTTATGATTTAATAATCCGGCTATATCACATATAACCGACTAATATGAAAAGCAACATCTTATCGAATCAACGCTTGATCCGATAACTCGGCTATATCACATATAACCAATCATATCACACATCGCGAGAATAGAATGCGGTGTCACATACACGCATCAATCTCGGTCCTGCACATATCACATATGCGCTCCTACTCCATTTCGCTTGAGCCAGGAAACCTCTGTGTAGGACTCTAAAGACTCGTCAATACGCCGGCAGTAGGTGATGATCATATCAAACACCTACAAGCCGCAAGCGGTCTGCTAAACGCAACGGCCACCCGGGTATTGAGCGATCAGAAGATCAACAAGCAAGCCTGTACATTCTCCTGTGAATCCAATCAGTAACACTCCTGTACAGTCCGGTCTCTTCGTCTGATATGTCGCATATGAAGTCTCGGGGTGGTAAACGTCAGACCCCAATAACCGATAAGTCGTGTCGATATGAGGTCTATAACAGTTCGAGAAACTACTGATAACACTTATCAGTAAATCTCAGCAACCCTGGCCAGGGATTTCCAGTTATAGCCAATCGAACACAGCGCAACATCAACTCCCTATACCGAGAGAGACGAAACCCCTCCTATCGTTCATTGCCTCCATGTGATTCGGGACTGTACCCAAAAGCCACCGTTTTGCACACCCCCATGGACGTGGTAAGGTGGAAATCAAAGCACAGTGGGAATCACACAAGACTCTATGACGATCTCGGGTCTACAGACTAACCTGTACTAGTGTCACCAGAGAACTGGCATCTGACGTGAGGTATAATACCATCTGGGAGTTTTCAGCGAGTCCGTCCAGTGTACCCAGTCTCCACTGAGCACCCGTATACCTTCTCTGATGTCAAACACCAATGGATATGGGATCATCCTGTTAGTTGTATGTATGCCCTAGAGGCCAGTATTGTACAGATGATGTATATTATATTGGATGCTTGGACATATATAGAGATGACTTTCTTGCTCGACATGATAGTATGCTATCTGGTTACTCTTTATCTTAACATGTACACTTGTCTCTTTTTACTGTCTTATAGTTACATGTTGGTAAAGCCCTTAGGATGTGTACTTGACTACCTGGACTATGATACAGATCATACTAGTGGGGACATGGTAGTCCATAGGTACATCCTTCAAGGTCCCTAGTCGTAGGTGTATCGAGACGGGGCATCGATATACCAGTGTAGACTAGCGTATACGCTTCTCGACCCATGAGATGGGCGATGGATGATCCCATATCCATTGGTGTTTGACATCAGAGATGGTATACGGGTGCTCAGTGGAGACTGGGTACACTGGACGGACTCGCCGAGAACTCCCAGATGGTATTATACCTTACGTCAGATGGCAGTTCTCAGGTGACACTTGTACAGGTTAGTCTGTAGACCCGAGATCGTCATAGAGTCTTGTGTGATTACCACTGTGCTTTGATCTCCACCTTACCACGTCCATGAGGGCATGCAAAACGGTGGTCTTTGGGTACAGTCCCGAGTCACATGGAGGCAATGAGCGATAGGAGGGGTTTCGTCTTTCCCGGTATTGGGGGTTGATGTTGCGCTGTGCTTGATTGGCCGTAACAGGGAAGTCCCTGGCCAGGGCTGATCAGAGATTTGCTGGTAAGTGTTACCAGTAGTTTCTCGACCCGTTATGAGCCTAACATCGGCACGACTTATCGGTTATTGGGGTCTGACGTTTACCACCCCTTGACTTGATATGCGACATATCAGACGAACAGACCGGACTGTATGGTAAGTGTTACTGGTTGGATTCACAGGAGTGTGAGCGGGCTAGCTCGTCGATCTTCTGATCGCTTAATACCCGGGTGGCCGTTACGTTTAGCAGACCGCTTGCGGCTTGTGGGTGCTTGATATGATCATCATCTGCTACCGGCGTATTGACGAGTCTTTAGAGTCCTACACAGAGGTTTCCTGGCTCAAGCGAAACGAAATAGGAGCGCATATGAGATATGTGCAGGGCCGAGAATAATGCGTGTATGTGATACCGCATTTCATTCTCGCGATATATGTTTCGATTGGTTATATTCGATATGACCTAGTTATCGAATCATTGATTCGATAAATCGATACATTGGATTCTAGTCGGTTATGTGCGACATGACCGGATCATTGAATCAAATGTTGATTTAATGATTTAATGTATAATTATATATTTGATATATTGCATTGCATTAACTAGTAATGGTTCACTTTATATGGATTTTCTCACTTGATGTGCAAGAAGTATATGTGATATACTTTTGTGCACATATTTGTATCATGTTTGATGATACTTGATCATTTTGTTAAGTGTAAAGAATTAAAACCATGGTTAAGTGTTGATTAGGGTTTTGCATATTCATTTATTTATTTATTTATTTATTTATTTGAAAAGGATTATGATGAGAATGGTGGCTTTCTTTGTTTTAAGTTGAAGCTTCATGAAGCTTTGACTTTTGTAACCATTCTTGTCTTCATGCTTAACCCTAACTCATCCAAGTAACCATGGTCTATTCTCTACACTTAATTATAGTTAGCTTATGATAAGTATTGAATAATTATTCATTTTAACAAAACTTTTATCATATTCTTTCTTCTTCTTCATCTTCATCTTCAAGAAAGAAAGCTTGATGCCATCAATGGCAACTTGAGCTAAAGTGAGAGAAATCCAATTCTAAAGTGAACCCACCTCCTATTTCTTCACCCTCTACCTCTTGCCAAGTTGTTTTTGGTGTTTTCTTCACAAGTTTCACAACTTGGTGAAGTTGGAGCTTGAACTTGTGCAACCTCGACGTAGATCATCTTCGGCACGAAGCCGACGACCTATTCCGCTCATTTCTCCGATGAAGCCGACGCGAGAGTCCGAGATCAAACTAGGACAGCGAGAGGATGCCTACGTGGAGCTTAGGAAGTGGAGAAACGGATCTACAAAGGTTGTAGTCTCTCTCCTTTAGTTAAAGTGTTAACTAGATTTGTATTTCGCCTAGAATTCTAGTCTACGATCCGTATTAGGGTTTCTCGGCACCCATAAAATTTAAAATTGGCATGGTTGATGCCTTGTGAGACCTCTATTGCGTGCCTAGGAACCCTACAGTGGTATCAGAGCCTAGCTAGAGCCTTAGACGAAGTCTAGACGACGTTTGAAACCCGAACGAACCCGAAACCCTAAAACCCAAGTGCTCTCTGGACTTTTTCTAAAATCTGGGATTTTTCAATATTAAAAATGCTTAAAAAATTCAGCAGGGAATTCTAAGAATTACGGTGCAATTTTTATTCAATGAACAGTGTAATGCGCGGCGGAACCGCGGCCTAAGCAAGCTTAGGCGGCGGTTCCGCGGCTAAAGAATGACGTCAGCCATCCTCATCTGCACAGTAATTCATAGTTTCTGATGCTGAGTTTTATGGGTATTTTTAATAATTATTCAAGAGTTGAATTTTCTGGGGTGTTTTAGAGCTTCGGTGTTTCGACCGGATTATCAAACTTCGTCTTTGTGTATTTCCGGATAATTTTTTGAATTTGTTAAAAAGTTCGACCGGATATAAATACCCAACTTTTCTCCTGTCGGGAAATTTCCAAGTGTTGGATTTTTCCGTAGTTTAACGACATTCTAAGTAGTGCAAGTAACGCGATGGACCCTCTAGAAGACAACAAACCTTAACTCGATTATGTGACCGTCTTGAACTGCCCTTTGAACCTTCGGGTTTGGGGCAGTACGGCGTGCCACATGTGAGGCGTTGGCTTGACCCTTCTACGGCTGGACCGTTGGTACTGAGGCACGAACTGAATGTTGCTAGACTTATTTCATGTGTTGAGCTGTATCGGGAAAACTTGGGTATTCGACTGTTCGATCGGAAAGTTTAACATTTTCTGTTTATCTGGAATGTGATACAATAATTGGAATTCACAAACAGTTATGTGATAACTGAATGAATGTTATAAATCTAGCAGTTTAGTTTCACTTGATATTGAAAAGAGTTTTCGATAATGTGACTAAAATGCGGGGTTTATAACTGTTAGGCATGTGATGTCTAAGTATTTCATTTGATTAGGCATGCGATGTCTAAAGAAGTTGCGGATTCCAATTGTTGTAGTTTTACACTTTCTTTTCTGTGACCGTAAGTGTAATATGTGATATCGCCGGTTTCGTTGCTATATGTCAACGACAATTGGGATGGACACATTTACTTACGTTGATGACATGTGATGTTATGTGTTGCTGGATATGTTATATTGGATTGTCGTGTTTGAATAGCCGGGGTTTTTTTTATGTGAGATGAGTGTTTTTCATTTTCATTCATGTAAAAACTTATATGTAATATTCTTTTATTGGGGCACTTCCAGGTTGCGGAAGTCGTCACCTTTTGTATATTATTTACTTTTCCGCATTAGGATAGACCCAAGGAGGGGAGCACAAGTAACCGGGTTCTGGAGTCCAGTGGGAGACCAACTCGAGGAGTCGAGTCCGGGTCTCCTAACCCTAGAATTGGCAGGGTTGCTTACCGCTCTCGTAGGGGTCTAGGGGTGTGGGATTGGCTATTCATCACGACCGTGGAATCCGTGTTTTATACTGGCTCGTATTGAAAACACGGACGTCCTAGTATATCCAATGTTTCATATGTTTCTTCTGCTGCGATATCTGTGATGTGATCATGTGATGTTCTGTGATAGATACTTTATATAGTATATATGATATATTATATAGACGTTACTTATGTTTTGCACCCGCACTAGCCCTGCCCTGCTCTGTCGTTAGTTACCTAACCTAACGGTGCACGAGGGGACATCGAGGCGAATGCGGATGGCATAAGTGTACGTCGTATTTATCTGTGATGTTTAGGTATTTAAATGATGGGACTTCATTAATGTGATTAATGAAATAAAAGAAACCAAAAGATGTTGTAGAATCAAATTTTAAATAAAACAGGTAGCTACAGTTCTTGCTTTGCATAGCGGTATATATGATATACCCTGCACCTTATTCGATGAGGAAAGGACCGAGATCCCTTCACCGGGAGTGACTCCTTTAGCAATAACTGGCAGATGCTATACACTCGGTTTGTTTTTTGATTGCTTCTATAGTTTCTGCTTTGCACAGTGATATATATGATATATCCCGCACCTCATTCGACGAGGAAAGGGCCGACGATCCCTTCACCGGGAGTGACCCCTTTAGCAAAACTAGAAAAGCCTCAAAATCACTCTATTTCAAAACTTCATTTGATTCTACAACGATATCAAGTTCATTACGCTCATGGTTTTTATGAAAAACCTGCGTAGCCCTCCGTCATTTCAGATAAGTTACATATAGTATTCGTGCTACATTTGTTGGCTTTCGTCAAGGTGTAGTGTGCAGTAGCTATGTGCTGCTTATCTACTGCATATGATGCGACTGGATTAGGGTAGTCGTACGACTTTGTTGGCTTTCGTCAAGGGTCGTGCGGGTGGGTTTAATTCAGTCAAGAAATGTACGGGTTGAACTTGACTAGCGGGCTGTGGTTTGTTGGCTTTCGTCAAGATCATAGCACGCTAGGGGCAAAAACATTATCGGGAATTTCAAGTGTTGAAATTTGCAATGAGATTGCATACCTTCTATGAGATAGTTGGATCCCGATACCCACTGCGAGTAAGAGTTACTCCTGGGAGAGTTTTACACACTACAATTAGCCGATCAAGTAGGTGTCTAGAAAGGTGTCAACGGGGTTACGCCTCTGGGAAAACGAGGTTTACATTAATTAGGTCCGTGCGAAAGCACGGGGAACCTCCCTCAAAGTACCGACACTGGCCTGGCTGAAAGATCGACGAAGTTGTAGGGTGTAATTAATCCCGGCTAGTCTTTCCTTTTAGGGTTTGAAGGAAGATTTGATAAAAAGCAGTGGGAGCCATCCTGATTAGATAAGATAATAACCAATCTGATCTTGCACGAGCATACGCTAAAGTGTTTTCTTCTCTCTCTCTCCAGGTAGCGACCATTTCATGCCCTAACAAAGATAATAATATGGATGTATTGACCAAACCCGCATGTTATATTGTGCTGGGGAACGTTGGTTCCGTTCTTTCCTATAAGAGTTATAGGAATGAATAGGATATAGGGGAATACCAGGATTCCCATGCCACCCGAATGAAGAAAGTACATGATGATGCATTTTCTTCGGGTGTGTTCGTTACCGAGAACTGTTTCTCCATTTGCTCTACGTCCTGGGTATTAGAGACCGGATCAGGATCCCATATATGTAATTAGTTACATGGGCTTAGGAAAGGTAGAGAACTTGGAGAAGGTGATAAAGACATTAGAGTTGGAAATGGTGCAATTGTTGCAGCTAAGACTGTCGGGGAATATCACCTTGTGTTACCAACTGGTAATACATTGGTTCTGAACGAATGCTATTACATGCCGAACCTGATATGCAACATTATATCAGTTTCTTTATTAAGTAAAGAGGGATATAATTTTGTATTACAGGACAATGTTATGAACATTTTCCGTAACCAAAAGTTGGTTGGATCAGGCACGTTGTGCAATGGCATTTATGTTCTAAATCAATCAACAGTTCTGAGCATAAAAAACACACACAAGAGGAAGAGTTCAGAACTGAACGAATCCTTCTTGTGGCATTGTAGACTGGGTCACATCAATGCGACACGACTGGCTAAGTTGCATAAGGATGGATATTTGAAACCATTCGAATTTTCATCTTATGACACTTGCCAGTCATGTCTCAAAGGCAAGATGACCAAAACTCCGTTTACGGGACACGGAGAAAGAGTTACTGAACTCTTAGGACTAGTACATAGTGATGTATGCTGTCCAATGTCTACACATGCCAGGGATGGTTCTTCGTACTTCATTACATTCACTGACGATCTCTCAAGATACGGACATGTGTACTTGATAAGACACAAATCTGAAGCTTTTGAGAAATTTAGAGAATATAAACAAGAAGTCGAGAACCAAACCGGAAAAAGTATTAAAATCCTTCGATCTGATCGAGGAGGTGAATACTTGAGCAATGAATTCCTGGACTTCCTAAAAGAGAATGGGATTCTCTCTCAGCTGACTCCTCCATATACACCACAGCACAACGGTGTATCAGAACGGAGGAACCGCACCCTATTAGATATGGTGCGCTCTATGATGAGCACAGCTGAGTTACCTATTTCCTTCTGGGGGTATGCGCTTGAGACAGCCATACATCTATTGAATATGGTCCCAACCAAATCTGTGCCTACCACTCCGTATGAGATATGGAAAGGAAAGAGACCAAGTCTTAACTATGTTAAGATATGGGGTTGTCCAGCCTATGTCAAACGACAAAATCCGGACAAACTCGAGACACAGTCTGTTCTATGCAAATTTATAGGATATCCCAAGAATTCTCAAGGGTATATCTTCTACCACCCTGAGGAACAAAGAGTGTTTGTTTCTCGGCATGCCACCTTTTTAGAAAAGGAATTTCTTGAAAAAGAGATTAGTGGTCATGAGGTAGAACTGGAAGAGGTTCCAGCTGCAGAAGCTACAACAGAAGATCTGGTGGAACCAGAGGATTCCGTAGTTCCCGATGAACCCCAGCCACTCCGCCGATCTAGTAGGGTTCCTCGCCAACCTGAGAGATACTACGGTTTTCTCATGGATAGAGGGAGCGAGGATTGCATCATGGAGGATGATGACCCAACTAGCTTCGAGCAGACCATAACGAGTAGGGACTCAGTGAAATGGCTGGATGCTATGCAGTCCGAGATGGAATCCATGTACACCAACAAAGTATGGACTTTGGAAGTTGCTCCTGAAGGGGTAAAACCCATTGGGAGCAAGTGGATCTTCAAGAAGAAACTTGGTGTAGATGGGAAAGTGGAGACTTTCAAAGCTAGACTTGTAGCAAAGGGTTTTCGTCAAAGACCAGGTGTGGACTATGACGAGACCTTTTCTCCAGTGGCTATGCTTAAATCCATCCGGATCATGCTTGCCATCGCTGCATATCATGATTACGAAATCTGGCAAATGGATGTTAAGACCGCCTTTCTAAATGGTGATTTAGAAGAGTGCGTGTACATGACTCAGCCAGAGGGCTTCGTAGATAGTGGGAGCAGCGGGAAGGTGTGCAAGCTGCTTAAATCCATTTATGGATTAAAGCAAGCATCGCGGAGTTGGAACATCTGCTTTGACGTCGTTATCAAAGAGTTTGATTTCGTCAAAAATCCAGATGAACCTTGTATCTACAAGAAGGTGGCAGAGAGTAAGGTTGTATTCCTCGTATTGTACGTGGACGACATACTCTTGATAGGAAATGAAATTCCTATGCTGCAATCGGTCAAGCTCTTCTTATCACAAAGATTCTCAATGAAAGATCTTGGTGATGCCTCCTGCATATTGGGAATCAGGATCTATAGAGATAGATCCAAACGGATATTGGGATTGTCCCAATCCAGGTACATTGACACCATACTAAAGAGGTTTAGTATGGAAGAATCCAAGCGTGGGAACTTGCCCACGATCTCTGGACTCACTCTCTCCAAAGAGATGTCTCCCAAGACTGATTTGGAGAGAGCTCGCATGCAAGGGATACCCTATGCTTCGGCAGTAGGCTCTATCATGTATGCGATGCTATGTATCAGACCCGATGTTGCATACTCACTAAGTGTAGTGAGTCGGTATCAAGCAGATCCTGGAGAGAGTCACTGGACAGCTGTGAAGAACATTCTCAAGTACTTGCGAAGGACTAGAGATATGTTCTTGGTGTATGGTAACGGAGAACTCCAAGTGGAGTCCTTTACCGATTCAAGCTTCCAGAGTGATAAGGACGACTCTAAGTCGCAATCGGGCTTTGTCTTTACCCTTTACGGAGGGGCGGTTAGCTGGAAGAGTTCCAAGCAGGAAACCGTGGCAGACTCGACGATGGAGGCTGAATACATCGCTGCCAACGATGCTGCCAAAGAGGCTGTCTGGATCAAGAAGTTCATTACTGAACTTGGAGTGGTTCCATCCATTGAGCATCCAATACCTTTGTATTGTGATAACAATGGAGCGGTGGCTTTGGCCAAGGAACCCAGGTCCCATCAGCGATCCAGGCATATTCTGAGGCGGTATCACCTGATCCGGAAGATAGTTGATCGCCGGGAGATCGAGGTCAGAAGAGTTGACACGAAGAACAACACGGCGGATCCACTCACGAAGGCCATTTCCCAGATACAGTTTGAGAGACTCTTCGGGATGCTCGGTATGCGATACTACAGCAGCTGGCCCTAGTGCAAGTGGGAGATTGTTAGTTGTATGTATGCCCTAGAGGCTAGTATTGTACAGATGATGTATATTATATTGGATGCTTGGACATATATAGAGATGACTTTCTTGCTCGACATGATAGTATGCTATCCGGTTACTCTTTATCTTAACATGTACACTTGTCTCTTTATACTGTCTTATAGTTACATGTTGGTAAAGCCCTTAGGATGTGTACTTGACTACCTGGACTATGATACAGATCATACTAGTGGGGACATGGTAGTCCATAGGTACATCCTTCAAGGTCCCTAGTCGTAGGTGTATCGAGACGGGGCATCGATATACCAGTGTAGACTAGCGTATACGCTTCTCGACCCATGAGATGGGCGATGGATGATCCCATATCCATTGGTGTTTGACATCAGAGATGGTATACGGGTGCTCAGTGGAGACTGGGTACACTGGACGGACTCGCCGAGAACTCCCAGATGGTATTATACCTCACGTCAGATGGCAGTTCTCAGGTGACACTTGTACAGGTTAGTCTGTAGACTCGAGATTGTCATAGAGTCTTGTGTGATTCCCACTGTGCTTTGATCTCCACCTTACCACGTCCATGAGGGCGTGCAAAACGGTGGTCTTTGGGTACAGTCCCGAGTCACATGGAGGCAATGAGCGATAGGAGGGGTTTCGTCTCTCCCGGTATTAGGGGTTGATGTTGCGCTGTGCTTGATTGGCCGTAACAGGGAAGTCCCTGGCCAGGGCTGATCAGAGATTTGCTGGTAAGTGTTACCAGTAGTTTCTCGACCCGTTATGAGCCTAACATCGGCACGACTTATCGGTTATTGGGGTCTGACGTTTACCACCCCTAGACTTGATATGCGACATATCAGACGAACAGACCGGACTGTATGGTAAGTGTTACTGGTTAGATTCACAGGAGTGTGAGCGGGCTAGCTCGTCGATCTTCTGATCGCTTAATACCCGGGTGGCCGTTACGTTTAGCAGACCGCTTGCGGCTTGTGGATGCTTGATATGATCATCATCTGCTACCGGCGTATTGACGAGTCTTTAGAGTCCTACACAGAGGTTTCCTGGCTCAAGCAAAACGAAATAGGAGCACATATGAGATATGTGCAGGACCGAGAATAATGCGTGTATGTGATACCGCATTTCATTCTCGTGATATATGTTTCGATTGGTTATATTCGATATGACCTAGTTATCGAATCATTGATTCGATAAATCGATACATTGGATTCTAGTCGGTTATGTGCGACATGACCGGATCATTGAATCAAATGTTGATTTAATGATTTAATGTATAATTATATATTTGATATATTGCATTGCATTAACTAGTAATGGTTCACTTTATATGGATTTTCTCACTTGATGTGCAAGAAGTATATGTGATATACTTTTGTGCACATATTTGTATCATGTTTGATGATACTTGATCATTTTGTTAAGTGTAAAGAATTAAAACCATGGTTAAGTGTTGATTAGGGTTTTGCATATTCATTTATTTATTTATTTATTTGAAAAGGATTATGATGAGAATGGTGGCTTTCTTTGTTTTAAGTTGAAGCTTCATGAAGCTTTGACTTTTGTAACCATTCTTGTCTTCATGCTTAACCCTAACTCATCCAAGTAACCATGGTCTATTCTCTACACTTAACTATAGTTAGCTTATGATAAGTATTGAATAATTATTCATTTTAACAAAACACTTATCATATTCTTTCTTCTTCTTCATCTTCATCTTCAAGAAAGAAAGCATAATGCCATCAATGGCAACTTGAGCTAAAGTGAGAGAAATCCAATTCTAAAGTGAACCCACCTCCTATTTCTTCACCCTCTACCTCTTGCCAAGTTGTTTTGGGTGTTTTCTTCACAAGTTTCACAACTTGGTGAAGTTGGAGCTTGAACTTGTGCAACCTCGACGTAGATCATCTTCGGCACGAAGCCGACGACTTATTCCGCTCATTTCTCCGATGAAGCCGACGCGAGAGTCCGAGATCAAACTAGGACAGCGAGAGGACGCCTACGTGGAGCTTAGGAAGTGGAGAAATGGATCTACAAAGGTTGTAGTCTCTCTCCTTTAGTTAAAGTGTTAACTAGATTTGTATTTCGCCTAGAATTCTAGTCTACGATCCGTATTAGGGTTTCTCGGCACCCATAAAATATAAAATTGGCATGGTTGATGCCTTGTGAGACCTCTATTGCGTGCCTAGGAACCCTACACATCCATCGCCCATCATATTGTAAGTCCACGTTGCGACCTCCGGTTCTTACGGGGAGGCGGAAACGGTATAAAAATCAAATTTTTAGCGCAAGGGGCAACATGGACTAAGCAAAGTCGGGATCTTTAACTAAACTAAAACTAGCATACTAAGCTAAAGAGAGTTAGCTACTCGGATGGGGGGTTATACCTAGCTTGTCTTGAACTCCTTCTCTTCAAGCTCCGATGGTGGTGCGATGGCTCCTTCTCGTCGTCTCCGTACGCCGAAGATAGATCCACTTGAAAGCTCCAACCTTTAGCTCCTTCTTCGTTCTTTGAAGAAACTAGTTCACTTGGTTTGCTAAACCTAGTGAACTAGAATGAGTAGAGAGGAAATAGAATGGGATTTTATCTATGGTTCTTGATTCTCAACTCATGAGACAAGAGAACCATAGATCAAGAGAGGGAGCAAGAGGTTGAGGGTGAGAGCAAGAGGAGAGCTCAAGAACAAGAGAGAGAATGAGCAAGAAAGAATGAGCAAGTATTTTGTCTCTCACCCTCTCATAATCCAAAGCAATGATAACTCATCATATCAACAAAAGTCTTATGTGATGGTTGAAGCAACCATAACCTTATCATGTCATGCACTCATTTTACTCAAATGAACAAGCAAGTAAAAGTCTTTGGCATGAAATGATAACCATGGTTATCATGATGGTCAACTAGTCAAGCCTAGTCAACCGGTCAACAAAGTCAACAAGTCAACAAAAGTCAACAAGTCAACAAGGTTAACAAAAGTCAACAACCAAGTCACCATAATACTTAATTAATATAATAGTTAATCGCATATCATATTCTCATTAGGGTTGAGCAAAAAGTCAAAAAGTCAACGGTCAACTGTCAACAACCCTAATGAGAATCCGCTGCCTCTGCCTCCCTGTCAACTGTGCATACACACCCGCATCCGCGTTCCGAGGAACACGAATGCAAACTGGATAAATCCAATCCCATAAGGTACACTAGGATCTGGCTTAAACCAAAGCCCGCTAGTGTAAACTGTCCGGACACTGTACGTGCACAAGTGCACGGATGTGACCGAACCCTGTCGCAAAACCATGCGACCTGTCGCAATACCATGCGACCTCTACTCTTTTGCCTAAAGGCGAAAAGCTTTCTGTGTGGGACTCTAAAGACTCGACACTACGCTGGCAGTGGGTTTAACCACAGACCGCAAGCGGCACTAGCTGTGCGTAACGGTCCCCAGGTAATGCCGACAAGAAGACCGACGAGGCGAAACCCATCTGAACTCCTACTGAGCCTGAGTGTGACATTCTCCGTACAGTCCGGTCTGTTCGTCTGATACATCGCATGGCGGGCCTAGGGGGCGGTAAACGTCAGTTCCCCAATAGCGGTACAAGTCGTGCCGGAGCGAAGCCCAAAACACCCTGAGATAACACTGGAAACCTACCAGTATATCTCGTTTGCCCTGGCCAGGGACTACTCGTGTAATGGCTCTCCTAGACACAGCGCGATGTCAACCCCCAATACCGGGAGAGACGAATCCTGTCTAACCGTCACTGCCTCCAAGTGCTTCGGGACTGCACCCAACCACTACCTGTTTGCACGACTCCTTTGAGCCGTGGTAGGGTAGTGATCAAAGTACAGTGGGAACACACCCGAGGCGAAGTGACAGTGTCAAGTCAGCGGACTAAGCTGTACTCATGTCACCTGGGAACTGATAACTGACGATAGGTATAATACCAACTAGTCAGTTCCCGACGAGTCCTGTCCAGTGTACCCGTAACCTAACGAGCACCCACATACTATCTCAAGTACGACGTACTGACGGCTGTGGGACAGACCGTCTCCCACACTGGGATGAGAAGCGCATGCGCTGGTCTACTCCGGAGTATCGATGCCCTGTCTCGATAGTCCTGCGACCAGGGACCTGCATAAGGATGTGCTTATAGATTACCCAGCCCCACTAGTGTGACGGCCATCACATCGCTGGTAATCAAGCAAAGATCCTAAGGGCTCCACTAATGTGTATAGGTGATATACAAAATATAAACACATGTACACATTGAAGTAGAAACAAACCAAGTAGCATACTACTATTTTGAGCAAGATTGTATATACAAGGTGAATATCCCAAGCATCCATTAAGTAATATACAAACCAGTATGATACAGTAATGGCCTCTAGGGCATATACACTAACACATATGGGTCAAGAAGCGCATACGCTAGTCTACTCTGGAGTATCGATGCCCTGTCTCGGTACTCCCACGACTAGGAACATTTGAAGGATGTACTTGGCGACTATACTGTCCCCACTAGTATGATCTGCATCATAGTCCTGGTAGTCAAGTACTCATCCTAAGGGCTTTATCAACATGTGACATAGAGACAATCAGAGTACATGTTAAGATAAAGAGTAACCAGATAGCATACTATCATGTCGAGCAAGAAAGTCCTCCCTGTATATGTCCAAGCATCTACTCCAATATACAACGTATGTACAGTAATGGCCTCTAGGGCATACATATAACTAACAATAGGTATGCAGCTTCACAAGTGTATAACCCCTAAAAGGAAATAAGCAATTCAGTAATACTCAACATAGAGCGCACCATATCTAATAGGGTCCAATTGCTCCGTCCCGATACACCGTTGTGATGTGGTGTATATGGAGGAGTAATGCTGAGAGAGAATCTCATTCTCTTTTAGAATAGTCCAAGAATTCCGTGCACAAGTATTCTCCTCCCTGATCACATCAAAGGACATAATACTTATACCCGTTTTGTTTCTCTACTTCTGACTTATATTCATTGAGTTTCTCAAAAGGTTCAGGCTTGTGTTTCAACAGGAACATATGTCCGAATCATGAGAGATCATTAGTGAATGTAATGAAGTAGAAAGAACCAGTCCTGGTATGTGTAGACAGGGGACTTACATACATCATCATGTATCAATATCAAGAGTTTACTAACTCTTTCTCTGTTTCCAGTAAATGGAGCTATGGTCATTTTATCTTTGTGACATGACTGGCAAGTTTTACAAGATGTAAATTCAAACTTGTTTTAAATATGCATCTTAATGTAACTTAGTTAGTCGGGTCACATTGATATTACCTAGTCTACAATGCCATAAGAAGGATTCGTTCATTTCTGAACTCTTCCTCTTGTGTGCGTTTTGTATGTTAAGAACTGTGGTTTGATTTAGAACATATATGCTTTTAGATAACGTGCCTGAACCGATCAGCTCTTGATATATGAAATGTTCAAAACATTATCCAACGATACAAAATTATATGCTTCTTTACTAAATAAAGAGACTGATATGATGTTGTATATCAGGTTCGGTATCTAATAACAGGGTGATAACTGCCAACATCTTGGCTGCAACAATTGCACCGTTTCCAACTCTTGAAATTTTATCACCCATTCTCAGTTCTCTACCTATCTGTAGCCCATGTAACAGATTACATATGTGGGATCCTGATCCGGTATCTCATACTCAGGACGTAGAAGATACTGAGAAACAGTTCTCGGTAATGAACACACCCAAAGAATATGCATCATCATGCACTTTTTCGTTTGGGCGGCACGAGAATCCTGATAATCCCCTATTTCCTACTCGGTCTTATAAAAATTATAAGTTGGAGCTGGACCAACGTTCTCCAACTCAGTATAACAAGCGGGTTCGGTCAGTACATACATATTATAATCTTGATTAAGGCATGACATGGTCACTATCTAGAGAGAGAGAGAGAAGAAAACACTCTGCGTGCGCTCTTGCAAGATCAGATTGGTTATTATTTTATCTAATCAGGATGGCTCCCACTGTTTTTATCAAATCTTCCTTCAAATCCTAAAAGGAAAGACTAGCCGGGATTAATTACACTCTACAATTTCGCCAATCTTTCAGCTAGACCAGTGTCGGTACTTTGAGGGAGGTTCCCCGTGCTTTCGCACGGACCTAATTAAAGTAAACCTCGTTTTCCCACGGGCGTAACCCCGTTGACACCTTTCTAGACACCTACTTGATCGACTAATTGTCCTGTGTAAAACTCTCTCAGGAGTAACAATTACTCGCAGTGGGTATCGGGATCCAACTATCTCATAGAAGGTATGCAATCTCATTGCAAATTTCAATATTTGAAATTCCTGATAATATTTTGCCCCTAGCGTCCCATGATCTTGACGCAGGCCAACAAATCATAGTGCGCTAGTCAAGTTCAACCCGTCATTTCTTGATTGAATTAAAACTACCCGCACGACCCTTGACGCAGGCCAACAAAGTCGCACGACTACCCTAATCCAATCTGCATCATATGCATAAGCAGATAAATACTAGTCATCTACCGCACACTACGTCTTGACGCAGGCCAACAAACGTAGCACGAATACTAAGTAGGACTTATTTGAAATGACGGAGGGTTACGACAGGTTTTTCTGAAAACCTTTTGCGTAATGAACTTGATATCGTTGTAGAATCGAGTGAATTTTGAAAAGGAGTGTTTTTGAGGCTTTTACTAGTTTTGCTAAAGAGGTCACTCCCGGTGAAAGGATCGTCGGCTTTTTCCTCATCGAATGAGGTGCAGGATATTTCACAAATACCACTATGCAAAGCAAAACTCCAAAAGCAATCAAAAGACAAACCGAGTGTTGTAGTATCTGCCAGTTTTGCTAAAAAGGTCACTCCTGGTGAAGGGATCTCGGCTCTTTCCTTATCGAATAAGGTGCGGGATATATCACATATATCACTATGCGAAGCAAGAAACTGTAGCTTACTTTTTTGAAAATTTGGTTCTACAATATCTTTTAGGTTTCTTTTTCTTTCATTAATCTCATTAATGAAGTCCTACCATTTTAAGTCACCTAAACATCACAGATAAATACAACGTACGCTTATGCCATCCATATTCGCATCGATATCCTCTCGTGCACCGTTAGGTTAGGTAACTAACGTCAGAGTGGGGCAGTGCTAGCATGGGTGTAAAACATAAATAACGTCTACATAATATATCATATATACTATATACAGTATCCATCTCAACATATCAAATGATCACATCACAGATATAGCAGCAGAAGAAACATATGAAATATTGGATATACTAGGAGGTCCGTGTTTTATTTTGAGCCCCTATAAAACACGGATTCCACGGTCGCGATGAATAGCCAAACCTATATCCCTAGACCCCTGCGAGAGCGGCAAGCAACCCTACCAATTCTAGAGTTAGGAGACCCGGACTCGACTCTTCGAGTTGGTCTCCCACTGGACTCTAGAACCCAGTTACTTGTGCTCTCCTCCTTGGGTCTATCCTAATGCGGAAAAGTAAATAATATACAAAAATGGTGAAATCATCCTCAACCCGAAAGTGCCCCAATAAAAGAATATTACATACGTAGAATTTTACATGAATGAAAATAAAAACTCCCATCTTGCATAAAATCCCGAATATTCAAAAACACGACGATCCAATATAACATATACAGCAACACATAACATCACATGTCATCAACGTAAGTAAATATGTGTATTCCAATTGTCGTTGACATATAGAAACGAAACCGGCGATACACCACATATTACACTTACGGTCGCAGAAAAGAAAGTGAAAAACTACAACAGTTGGAATCCGCAACCACCTTAGACATCACATGCCTAACCAAATGAATTCCTTAGACATCATATGCCTAACAATTATAAACCCCGCATTTTAGTCTCGATCTCGAAAACACTTTTCAATATCAAGTCGGGCAATTCAACAAGATTCCCGACATCCTGATCGAATGCTCGTTGGAAACTTTAGTAGACGGCCGCACCCCCGATGCCGTCGACGAAGTGCACTAAGGCGGAACACCGCTGCCGTGAGCACCCGAATGGATGCTTTTGGCGACGGGGTTCTCCTACAGTCACTTGGTCGGGTCTATGGGGCGTGGCTATTTATTAAGTTTACCCGGCGAGTATCTGCGTACGCTATGTGATCGCGACGGACTTTTGATCACATCAAAATCCCGTGGCAACCGATCAAATGAGACTAAACTGCTAGATTTATAACATTCAAATTAGTTATCTCATAACTACTTATGGATTCCAAATATTGTATTCCATCACATAATATCTGGAAGACGTTAAACTTTTCGATCGATTCATCAAAGTCCCACAATTTCCCGATAACTCAACACTTGAGCACAGTTTTAATAATACCCAGAAGATACCACAGTACCTATGAACCAGCCGTAGAATAGTCAAAACAACGCCTCACATGTGACAACGCTAAACTACCACAAACCCTAGGGTTCAAGTGGCGGTTTTGACAGCCACATAATCGAGTTAAGGTTTACGTTCTTCTAGAGGGTCCAAAGAATCACTTGCATATTTTTCCGAATACGTTAAACTTGGAAAAATGAGATTTTGACATTCGATCGAACTTTTAAACTTCGTCTAGACCATATGTGAATTACCCGAAACAATATTAAAACTACGAATACGAAACACTCCGAGTTGCCTTTGCATTAGGTTAATCATCACATGAAAAAGTAGCAAAAATAAACAACACCTGAGACCCTAAATCACAGAGACCAGAGCATGGGAAAAAATTGGCATCAAAACACCCACTGGGGGCCGACCTCCTCGGAATTTGTGGCCATGTGCTCGGCCAATAACTGAGCACATGGTCCCAATTTTCTTCCATGTTCTTAGGTTTGCTCATAGATGATTCTGCACTTGTTTGAAAAATTTTTGGAGCTCATTTTAAAATCGACAGAAACATGGTTTTAGGGTTTCAAGTTTTGGAGTTCGTTTCGTATTCGTAATCTAATATTATCCGTATAATTCTCTAGCTAGTCTCTGATACCACTGTAGGGTTCCTATCGACGGCAGCAAGGTTTCGGGAGGCATCATCCATGCCATTTAAAAAAAAATTGCCATTTCAAGGAACTCTAAACAAGAATCGATAACTAGAAAATAATACGGAAACGAATGTAAACCATTTTACATCTAAGTGAAAAAGAAAATACAACCTTTGTAGATCGGTCCTTCACTTCATAAACTCCTTGTAGTAGTCCCTTCGCTGCGATCGTGGTACTCCCGGACTCTTGGACGGCTCCATCAGAAGAAAGCAACGATCTTGCTTGAAGTCTTCGAGGCCGAAGATGATCTACGTCGAGAAATTACAAACTCAAGATGCCACTTCACCAAAGTGAAGCAAACACCCTATACTAAATTGCTAATCTAGTAGAGGATGGTGAAATAGGAAGTGGACTCACTTTAGAATTTCTTTTCTCACATTACTTTCTCACTTTTATCAAACCCTAGCAAGCATTTCTTTTGGAAGAAGAAGATGAAGAAAGAAGAAGATAATGAGCTTAATCCAAAATGAGATAAGTAACCATGGGTGAGTGGGTATCTTATACAAACTCATGTAGAGACATAACCATGGCTAAATATAGTGGTTAGGTTAATAAATATCCTAAGTAAAATAAAATGGGTGGACTTTGTCAAAGCACTCACAAGCTACTACAAGCTTCATGCTTTGAACAACTATCCACTAATTTTGTGTTTACTTTGAATATTAAAACCCCACCATTATAATTAAAATGGTGTATGTCTTATACACCCATGTAGTGTGTATCAACAACCATGACACACAAAAATAAACAATGCACATTAATATATATCACATATATATTACATGTACACACAAGTGAGAAAAGAATGCTTAAGTGAGCTAATGTTAGCTAATGTAAATTAGTATATCAAATATACAATTATACACTAAATTATTAAATCAACACTTGATTTAATAATCTGGCTATATCTCATATAACCTACTAACACTAAATGTACCAGTTTATCGAATCAACACTTGATTCGATAACCTGGCTATATCACATATAACCGACCGATACAAAAGTCGCGAGAATAGAATACGGTATCACATACACGCATTATTCTCGGTCCCGCACATATCACATATGCCTCCTATTTCGTTTTGCATGAGCCAGTAAAAGCTCTATGTAGGACTCTAAAGACTCGTCAATACGCCGGCAGTAGGTGATGATCACATCAAGCACCCATAAGCCGTCAGCGGTACTAGCTGGACGTAACGGCTACTCGGGTATTGAGCGATCAGAAGATCAGCAAGCAAGCCTGCTCCAACTCCTGCAAAATCCTGACAGTGACACTACCGTACAGTCCGGTCTCCTCGTCTGATATGTCGCATATCAAGTCTAGGGGTGGTAAACGTCATACCCCAATAACCGATAAGTCATGCCGATATGAGGCTCATAACGGGTGGAGAAATTACTGGTAATACTTACCGGTAAATCTCTAAACCATCCCTGGCTAGGGACTTCCCTGTTATGGCCAATCGAGCACAGCACAACATCAACCCCCAATACCGGGAAAGACGAAACCCATCCTATCGCTCATTGCCTCCATGTGACTCGGGACTGTACCCAAAAACCATCGTTTTGCACGCCCTCTTGGACGTGGTAAGGTGGAAATCAAAGCATAATGGGAATCACACAAGACTCTATGACGATCTCGGGTCTACAAACTAACCTGTACCAGTGTCACCAGAGAACTGCCATCTGACGTGAGATATAATACCATCTGGGAGTTCTCGGCGAATCCGTCCAGTATACCCAGTTTCCACTGAGCACCCATATATCATCTCTGATGTCAAACACCAATGGATATAGGATCATCCATCGCCCATCTATATAGGTCTAGAAGGTATACGCTAGTCTACTGTGGTATGTCGATGCCCCGTCTCAATACACCCACGACTAGGGACCTTAAAGGATGTACTTATGGACTACCATGGCCCCACTAGTATGATCTGCATCATAGTCCTGGTAGTCAAGTACACATCCTAAGGGCTTTACCAATATGTAACAGAGAGACAATCAGTATACACGTTAAGGTAAAGAGTAACCAGATAGCATACTATCATGTCGAGCAAGAAAGTCTTCCCTATATATGTCTAAGCATCCACTACAATATACATATCATGTATAGTAATGGCCTCTAGGGCATACATATAACTAACAATTTGGTCGGCTACATCATGCAAAAAATCAGCCTCCTCGGGTCAATTTTGGAGTTCAGGCTTCAAATTTTCAGGGTGTTCCAGTCTCTGGGTTTTGGTGTTTCACGTGTTGTTTGTTTTTGCTAAATTTTCATGTGATGTTAACTTTCTGCAAAGGCAACTCGGAGTGTTTCGCAGTCGTAATTCTAACATGTTTTTGGGTTATTTAGACGATATTAAAAAGTTTGAACGGATATCAATAACCCATATTTTCCCCGCTGGAAATTTTCCAAGTGTTGGATTTTTTCCGAGTTTAAAATTTTCAGAAAATCATCCAAGCGATTCTGTGGACCCTCTAGAAGAACGAAACCCTAACTCGATTCTGTGACCGTCAGAACCACCATCAAACTCTAGGGTTTGTGGTAGTTTAGCGGTGCCATAGGTGAGGCATTGGTTGACCCTTCTACGGTTGGTTCATAGGAGCTGTGGCAGTTTCTGGGTACTTTTTGAACTCCGCTTAAGTGTTGAGCTTATCGAGAAACTTTGGGTGTTTGTTTATTCGATCGAAAAGTTCAACTTCGTCTAGCT
Organism: Agapanthus africanus; assembly: GCA_030015575.1. Classification (NCBI taxonomy): domain Eukaryota; kingdom Viridiplantae; phylum Streptophyta; class Magnoliopsida; order Asparagales; family Amaryllidaceae; genus Agapanthus; species Agapanthus africanus. The sequence goes on along the minus strand of CM057338.1, from coordinate 817,866,985 downwards.
ATCTTTAATTGTGATACAATATTTGGAATCCACAAGTAGTTATGTGATAACTAGTTTGAATTTTATAAATCTAGCAGTTTAATCTCATTTGATCGGTTGCCACGGAATTTTGATGTGGATCAAAAGTCCGTCGTAATTACGTAGTGTACGCGGATACTCGCCGGGTAACCTTATGTGACGCCCCGCTTCCCGGTGTACAGGCAAGGGGACGCGGCGAGGCCCGCTACGTATTACTCAGAAGCAAACACGCTAAGCGTATCTAAGCAATATAAAGTAACAAGAACAAACAAAAAATGAAATCCAACTCTGATTTATTTCATTCATGATTCATAGTAGACAAAATATCTGAATACAAGATATTTAACATGATAAGCCTTAACAGGGAGGCATACAAAAATAAGGTGAAATGAAATGAAAAGCTGAAAGAAACTATACGTCCGTTTGTGATGTGAACTGGTTGTACTCCTTTTCGACCACTTCTATTTCCTTTGTCTCAATACCACCTGACGAACATTCCAAGAAAGAAAGAAAGATGGGTGGAATGCCCGTCAGCGAACTAACGCTCGGTAAGTCCCCAAAAGGATGGTGTGATGCATATAAATGAAATGCAGGGTGTAATATGATATATGGTATAACATGAATATAAATCATGAGCATGTAAACAAGTATAATAGCGTACATGGTAATGTGTATGTCAACTATAACAGCATGGAAATGTAGCATGAGCATAGCAAACAAGTATAGCATGGCCGTGGAGTGTAAGTATAGTGAACATAAAGTGAATGTAAGTGTCCTAAAATGTCTCTAAATGGGTAAAACTAACTAACGTGAGTTCAAGTGTGATTGTCAACCAATCTTAAGAGTATTCTCGAACCTAAAACTATCGTCCAGGGGCAAGGAATCACGGGCCCAAAATATCGGGATTTCAATTGTTATCGAAGTATTCCAAACCCAATAGGCTATCATCCTGGGGCTTGGAAACACGGGCCCTCATTCATGAATTCGTGATGTACCGTTTCATCCCGGTTCTACAGCAACGTTATTTGTACTGTTTTAGCCCGGTACCACAACATCGTTATTTTAGTAATGAGACTCCTGAGATTCCGTTGGATTCATACTCAAACTACCCCAACACCCCTTGTATATAAGTCTATGTTTAATGTTATGAGTCTTGATCAAATCCATGAATACAAAAGGTGATATATGATATTAAGTGTTCATGATTGGGTTCATGTAGTCATGTTAAGTGCAAGTCAAGCCAATTATATTCATGGTTCGAGTCAAGTTGGTTCAAGTGTACATACTGGGTTCAAGTATTCATGATTAAGTCGTGTCAAGATCAATTCAATTCTAGCATGTAATGGTTTAATCACAAGTCATATAGATAAAAACAAATAAGCAATCACAGAACATTATATGAGATAAGAATACAAGTAACGTCCAAAAACAATATTGTAAATAAGTGTTGTGTACGACTAATCAATCAAGTCAATCAATTTCGGAATATAAACAGAATTATAGATCTAAGTGTTGTGTATGCTTGAGTTCCAGTATCGCCTAAATAAGACTACCGATTTGGGAGATATACACGTTTTCGTATCGTCGAGCAAAACAAATCAGAATATGTCCAGCACCGTTATATATTTTTAAAACGCAGTTTGAGTTAATTTTCATCAGGTTTCAGGTTACGAAAATTAAGAGAAAATTATAGATCTTTCGATGTACTTATCCAAAACACTAAGATTCACATGAGTTGGATTTCTAAAACTCTAGTTATGATCATTTTAACATCAACGTTTAAAACAGAAATTCAGATTTCTGGACAGTAACTATATGTTATATTGCAAAGCCTATATCGAGTTGTTTCATGCATTTCTAAGTAATCTAGTATATAGAAAATTATATCTCTATCAATTTTGCATCCACACATCTAAATTTTATCACGAATGGATATCGGGAGTTCGAGTTATGTCCTATTTAAAAACAGTGTTCGAATCAGGACAGATTTTGTCCAGATCCGTCACTTAATATTGTAACGCGGTTTTCTATATTTTACGTCGGTGTTAAATAAAAACATAAAACTATGAAAATATATATCATTCGATGTAGATATCCAAAACACCTGAGTTTGCTCAATTTGGATATCGGTAGACCAAATTATATGTCTAAGAAGTTGACCGATAAATACAGTTTTCTGTTTTACGAACAGTGAATAAAAATAATATAATTCCTAAATCGCTAACTGATTCGATCTAAAAATTTTACAACATGTATACAAAAATATATTCTATCAAATATAAATTTTTTGAAATTTCCAGAAGTAAAAATTAATTTCTAAAAATTATTTTAAAGGTAAAGGTATTGATGGGTATACTAAAATCCGCAAAAAGATTAACTAGTATTTTTATGCAAGCTTCTATTTTTCTTTTAATAAGCAAACCGATTTCATAAGACATTATAGATATATTGTGGCATAAAATTTATGTTCTCACAACTCATAATAAACATTCATAGTCATGAACAAAGAATTAAAAACACTTTAATTTGAACAAGAAATAATAAGCTATTATTAAACCATATAGAACCATATATATCAAGACTTATATATATGTATATATTTATATTTATTTTCTATTACGGATTACGATATGAAACGAATAGCGGGTTCACGAGATATGACGAGAGGAGAATAAAGATATTGTAATATTTCAGAAAATATAAAATATTATTTTGGAATTTAATATTAAAATAATATATTCCCGAAAACTGCCCGATTTGCGAAATTGGGGTTTTCGAAAAAGGGTATAAATATATATCAATAATTGTGAAATAATTGGAAATTAAAATGATTTATTCATTTAAAAATATATTTAAAGGATTTGGCATTTTTAAAATTTATTATATGTAATTTGGATAAAACCCGATTAGTGCACTGCTAATCGTGATTAAGCCAAATCCATGTTTCTACAGTTTTTCATGGCTAGTGCACCATGACATGTTACATGTTATTTTATTTGGGTTGTTTCATTTGGGTGTATGTGTTTTTGGTGAGAAAAGAAAGGAAAAATGTGTAATGATGAGTTGGAGAGAGAGAGGACATAATGATGACTTGGAAAGTGAGGGGGTGAGAATAAAGGAGAGAGAGAGAGAGAGAGACGGCAGCCACATATTCCCTCCACCATTATTCATTTTCTTCTCCTTCTTCATCTTCCTCCAAGCTCACATCCCTTCACTTCTAACCCTAGATCCATCTCCAAATAATCCCCAAAACCTTATACTCCCTTCACAAAAATTAATCCCCATCTCTTTCTCTACACATTGAACCAAGCAAATAGGATTTTGAAAACTTTGGGACTTCTAGGGTTTGCTTAAGTGACATCTATGAGGTATAATTTCTTCCATTAGTTTAGTTTCAAGTTTTCCTAGCTTTTTGTTTAAATTAGAATTCGTTTAGTGATGGATTGGTGATACTTAGAAATCCTAGTGAGGGTTTGAATGAAATTATGGATTGGTGATGCTGTTGAGTGGCTGTTTAAGACTTAGGAATGAGTATGGGAAACCAAAATGCGGATTTAGGATTTAGTTCATGTCGGTTTTGTGAGGATTTAGGGTGTGTAGAGAGATCTGGAGCAACCCGGGGGATTTTTGAGAGTAGCAAACAATACCAGGGACCAAATTTGACTAATAGGAGACCACCTTGACGAGACGGACCCAATATGAGCATGGGGACCCGAGGAGGCCGGATTTTTTGAAGAATTGGCCGGCCACTTAGCGGGTAAGAGTGTCCAGGTTGTTTCCATAGCTCATATGCACCCTATATAGCACCCCGGTATTGTTTGTGCACCTTGTTTTGGCCTGAGTCAAAATCTTGGAGCACTTTAGTGTGGTTTTTGGCTATGTTTCCGTATTTTGAAATGTTTAGTTTTGATATTTGGATTTGTATTTGGTTTTTGGATGTTTGTACATCAACGACTAGGGGTAATTTGTTGGTTTTGCATACGTGGGCTATAAGTTTTAACCTATAGGAGACCCGTGTGCCGTTTTGGTTTCTGGACTTGATGTTAATAACGATTGCCATTGTTTATTATGTAGGTACCTTCACGTGGATTCTGAGGCAACGAAGCGTGGCATCATGGACTTCGGCAAGCGAAGAACAAGGTGAGTAGATCTATATCTACGGGGGAAGTCGGGTGGATGGCGTATAGCACCCCCGCAATGTTTTGGTGGAAACTGATTTATAGAATATGGTTAAGGAAACCTAGATTAGGAAACTAGGGTTAGAGTTAAAAGATAGTTAGTGAAACTATATTATAAACTAAGAATAGTTAGAAGTGATATGATACGAATAGTATGTGATGACGGAACTTGAGGATGAGATTGACGATATTGCCGTTTAGGGTATTATAGGATTAGATGGCCGACGTAGATGTGTCATCCGAACCATACCTATTTCCAAACTAAAGAATCGTATGCATCTTTTAAACATATACCTTGAGGGATGTTACGGATTTTCAAATGACATCTTTTCCTTAAAAACACCGTAACCCCTACTTTCAAAACTACGATTCGCTTCTTTTAAAAACTGGTTGTATGGTTCGGGTGTGTATGTTAGATTAGATACTTATGCTTATATTAAAGGTAGAATGTATTGTAAAATTGACCTTTGTGAGATATAAATGCGATGAAAAGAGAATACGATTTGACATGTGATATGATGATATGTTGGTATACGGATGTGAGTCGATTGAGATGATTGATACCTTGCCGGTCCCCTGATATGAGATTGTTACGGATGTGACTTGGGACATAGGCATATAGATATATATAGAATGTCGTGAATCATGTGTGATATGTCGTACGAGACGTTAGGTCCCTACCCCTCATTGTCGTATAGGATGATAGGATCCCAAATGTTTTAATGCCGCCGTACGATGATTTTTCCGTACGTGATGAGTTTGACTTGAGATTTGATCCATACCCTTGACTAGAGGATGCCGTACGATGGAGTATACCGTACGGGATGTTGTGAGGCTGGATGGCGATTGATAGATTCACCGACTCGATCATGTTAGATATGTACACCTTATAGCTTTTAGCCGACGATTTACCTTATGATGCATTCATGTTATTCGCATTGCATTACTTATACCTGCGCTAGTACACTTACACCATTATCGATGATGCGTATATTACACGTACACAGATTTGCCGGCTCACACACTTCATCATCGATAATTGCCATGTCACTACACAGTAAGGTTGCTGCATCATGATATGCATATTGTACGTACATCCATATTGGCGCACATACATATTGTACACTCATGCTTGTGTATATACCACTTTTATATCCATATTAGTGCACACATATATTGGTACATCCATACTTGCGCATATACACATTTCATACCCATATTGGCGCATATACACATTGGTACCTCTATACTTGCTCATATACATATTGTACCTACATAGATAACTGGTTTATTTAGGAAATTGGGAACCACATGTTATATTTTAAAAACCGGAATTATTTAAAAGAGCGGTTTTTCCCTTAATATGTCATATCACCGTTCCATGTTGCATGATATACAGATATGCTTACATTTCTATTATATGTCGCATACATCATGCTGTATGATTTTACGCATTGAGATATGCTGTTTTCATGAGATTTCTGGATTTGAGAACCGTTGACATTTTAAAAGAGATTATGTGTTATTTTAAAAACCCGGTTTCTCTTGATATGATATTTCAGTGCGTCCACCATGCGTTTTCTCGGTTCTGAGACGTGTGACATGTGAAACCCGATTCGAGGAGCTGGATGAGGCCGATTGCGGGTATATGGTGGACTCGGTATGGTACCCCGGGGTGAGAACGGATTGCTGTGCTGCAGACGGTGAGCCTGGCAGTGGGACTACTACCTACCGGTGATAGTATTTGGGCTCGGCGGATATCCGGAGGATACCGACCGGAGTCGAGAGATGATATGGGCCAATCCGGACTGACGGAGCCCGTGGGCCGATCCGGACTGACGGAGCCCGAGATATGAGGATTTACGTGTCAATACTGGACACGGGTTTCATGATATTTTCGGGTGTCGATGTTGGACACCCAGGTTCCATGATTTTGATGTGTCGCGAGGGACACCGTTGATTTATATCTTCATACTTTCATGCACACTCTTTTATGATATTTACGTGCATATAGACATTGATTATATGGTTGGACGAGATCCGCATGCATACATACATTGATTAAATGGTTGGACGAGATCCACATGCATACATACATTGATTATATGGTTGGACGAGATCCGCATGCATACATACATTGATTATATTGTTGGATTATATCCGCATACATATAGGTATTGATTACATTGTTGGCACATATACGACCCGGTCACCCTAGATATCATAGTATTACCTTTATGATATAGTTGATCTAGGAGTCGTTGTTTTTTCGATTTCTACTTGTAGATGTTTTTCTACTCATGAGTTGGCAACTCACCCCCGTTGTGCCACAGTTCTTGCAGATTGACCGCATGGATCCGCAGCGGCATCGCTGGCACATAGCTTCTTTTGGGGGTTTTGCATTGGTAGGTGGGGCATTTGTATCGTACCCACTCTTGTATTTATATTTCATATTGTATCTAGTTAACTCCATCAATCAAAATTAGTAAATTGTATAAATAATGAGACTCAGTGAGATTGTGGTTGCGAGACTTAGAGCGAGAGGTTTTCCGCTACTTATGGTTGATGTCTTACTTATTTCTTTATCTTTTGTGGTGATCTTCGCCGTTGGGTGTTGTATACTTATTTATACTGTCTTGCGTGGTTGTGATCCGCCATTTGGAGAAGGGCTAGCTCCCGCTTGGGGATGCCTTTATCATTATCTTGTATATGTGGTTTTGGATCAAAATATACAAAGGAGGTGTTGCCTAAATTTTCAAAAAGACGAAACATGTTTTTAAACTTGCATAATCCACTTGCATTTTCATGTTCCTTTTCTATGCATTAAGAAAACTTGATTTCATTATACCTTTATTTCAAAACTTCACCTCCTTTATTTTCTTTAAATGGTTTAGATTTCTGGGTTTCAGCTTACTTGAATTACGTTACGCCTATAGACATTGCGTGATTTAAATGCTGGTCACGAGCTAATATTTCGGGTCGTGACAAAATTGGTATCAGAGCGCTAGGTTTAATCTTAGTTCGAGTCTATGTTTGACTATGCGGAGTCTAGGGCGGGTATGTATTTCGGAACCTAGGCTTGATCTTACGGAACTTAGACTTGAACGGGAGGGTATTAGACCCGAACTTTCGTTTCATAGGCTGACCCTGATTGATGGAGTAGGTAGCTTGAGTAGAGTGACGTACCGTACGTATGTTCCGCGGCATATTTACGATATGATACTCCACTTAAGAAACCTTAGGATGTACATATTTTGAGATACTTGATTCTATTCGTTTCCATGATCATACTTTCATTGATGATGTTCCTTCTTATGATCATGTATCCATTCTGGATCTGTCGTTTCCTTTCATGCCCTTGATCTGCTCTCTTCGATACTCGATTGAGGTTCCTGTCACCATGGTTTGAGCGCAGATTGAGCTGCTGCTAATGCTGCAGTCAGGGCGAGCTCGTCTGGTACGAGAGCTGACCATTGTGTTTTCTGGTGATATGGGAACGTCTCGATGTAGTGTTATGTTGTGACCTCTTGTGGAGGCGAGTGCTTGGTTTTACACCAGATGATCGGGCCACTGTTAGAGGCTGCCTGTTGCGAGAGGACTGTCGATGTACAGCCTACCTCAGAGATTGGGATGTCGCCTACCATGCAGACAGATGACCCAGCTGTTGCTGAGATTGATAGGATATCGCTTCCAGAGCTTACGAGCTGAGATCGCTGGAGCTTCCAGGCAGAGATGCGACAGATGATAGCTAGTTTATCCCGAGTTGAGAGACGAAGGTGATTCGTCAGATTGATGCGCTGACGCAGGCCCAGTTGAGTTGAAGATTTTCATGTATGGAGAGTCTTACTCAGATCTAGAGTAGGCCGATCCAGAGATGACCGTGATGCACCGTCTTTCCTGGAGGATTGAGGCATTATTTAGCATGCGGGCGAAGAGTATTCACATGTCGGCTAGGCGAAACTAAAAGTTTGAGCGAGTGTCAGAAACCCATTTTTCCCAAGTTTAAAGTGTTCGGAGGAACATGCAAGTGATTCTGTGGACCCTCTAGAAGAATGAAACCCTAACTCGACATGATGACCATGGAACCGCTTTTGAACCTTAGGGTCTGCAGCAGTTTAGCGGTGCCATCAGTGAGGCTTGGGTTTGCCCTTCTACGACTGGTCCAGAGGTACTGTGGTATGTACCAGATATTTTTAGACTGTGCTCAGGTGTTGAGCCTTCGGGAAATTTTAGGACTTCGATGACTCGATCGAAAAGTTTATTGCCGTCCGGATACCATGTGATAGGAGACCAGTAAGCTGACCAGCTTCGGATAGAGGACCTCATCGAGAGGCATTGTGAGTTGATAGAGAACGGACGAGTATTGAGTATTCCTCCGATAGTTGGGACGAGTTCCCGAGGACGTGTTCGGCCAGATATCTTCTACAGAGTGATAAAGATACCGAGTTCGTGATTTCGAGTCTGTGCGAGAAACTTCGGATTAACCATGGCCGAGAACTGTTGCAATACACAGACAGAAAGACGTGACGTCGAAGCGGACGATGATAAAATGAGTGGAACCAGAGGTTCATGCGAGACGCTGACGAGCTGTTGTTACTCCCCGTCGAGATTAGAGATCTGATATGCATACAGAGGCGTTAGGATACGGCCAGTTCCCTGTTTTCACCAATCAGAGCAAAGCTCTGATTTGAAATTCAAAATTCAAAAATTGAAGCAACGCTTCAGATCCAGCGCTCTGCGCTGCGCGCCACATGTCAAACACAGATGGGCTAGCGCCAGGTGCGCTGCGCCCTAGGCAGCGCACCCTAATCAGAGCAAAACTCTGTTTTAAATTCAAAATTCAAAAGAAATTGAAGTAACGCTTCAGATCCAACGCTCTGCGCTGTGCGCCACGTGTCAAACACAGGTGCACTAGCGCAGGCTGCGTTGTGTCCTGCGCTGTGCGCCACATGTTAAACGTAGGTGCGCTAGCGCAAGGTGCGCCGCGCCCTGCGCTGTACGCCACGTGTCAAACGTAGGTGCGCCAGCGCTGGAATTAAGAATTTCCCACCGTTAGATCAAAAGATCTGATAATAAATTATTAATTAATCAGAATTAAAATTCTGTTATGGAAAGATCTTTCCAATCTTGTTAAAAAAACAAGAAGATTATTTTCTGCAAAACAGAAGCCCTAGAATCAAAGATCCAACGGTGGGAAATATTCCCAAATCAATCAGAGAAAGATCTCTTTAACTGATTTATCAAATCAATTTGCCCTATATAAAGGCCCTAAGACTTCAAGTCTGATATAGAGAAACCCCCCTATAAATTTTGAGAAAACTCAAAGAAAGAAAAGCAAGCTTTTAGCAAAAGAAGATCATTTCTTCAAGGTAAAGAACATGATTCTTGAATACGGAGATGAAATCATCTCATGAAAAGAAGAACTATCTTCTAAATAAGATCACAGATCTACAAAAGACCAAGGACTTTGATAAAAAAGAGATCAAAAGATCTCATCATAAAAACAAAACGAAGTATTTACTTCATTCACATATTATTGATCTACAAAGGCAGCGCCTTTTTATAAATAAGAACTTTTGTTCTTGAATCTTGAGGCAAAGCTTCCTTTAAAAAGAACATAAACTTGTTCTCTGATCATAAATGCACTTTGCATTATTGAAAAGTGCCTTGCACTCATGAACTGCGCTTTTGCGCTCCTTGGACTGGCGCTCAGCGCCAAAACATGCCACGTGTCAACTACGTATACAAGTTGCGCTTTGCGCTTCTGAAACAGCGCACTGCGCTCATGGGCTGGCGCTCAGCGCCAAGCGCGCTACGTGTCGCTCACTGGTGCGCCAACAAACTAGCGCAAAGCGTTCATAAACTGGAAGCGCAATGCGCTTATAAACTGGCGCTTAGCGCTAAGCGCGACACGTGTCCATTTCGCGTGCGCTACTTGGCAGAAGCGCAATGCGCTATTTAATTGGCGCAAAGCGCCTGGTGCGCCACGTGGCGCACTGTCAGAACACACATTGTTCTGATGAATGCTACGCATTCAATACAAGACAAAAATTGTCAGGACCTAATGCTCAGCATTATTAAAAGGGCTAAGCCAAAACAAATGTTCAACTGCTCAGAACAATAAAATGTCAAACATTTTAATCTTATTGGACTTAGCCCAATTCTGGCCATAAGTCCTCAACTGATATTTAATTGAGTGCATCTGCTCACGAATATTCAACAGATCTCAGTCCAAAACTTGGCTACAGATCTTTCAACCAACTCACACTGGTTCGAGGGTACATCTCTTTACTCCTCTGATATCTGTCGCTGTAATCCTTCAGCGTCTTCAGAGAGGTGACGGGTCCCGACAACCACACATTTCTACGGAATGTGGGGTCCTTAAACTCATGGACTACGATGTCCTTAAACCTTATAGACTACGATGTCTCTAAACCGGACTATGGGGTCCTTAAACCATATAGACTACGATGTCTCTAAACCGGACTGTGGGGTCCTTAAACTCATGGACTACGATGTCCTTAAACCTTATGGACTACGATGTCCTTAAACCTTATAGACTACGATGTCTCTAAACCGGACTGTTGGGTCCTTAAACTCATGGACTACGATGTCCTTAAACCTTATAGACTACGATGTCTCTAAACCGGACTGTGGGGTCCTTAAACCTTATAGACTACGATGTCTCTAAACCAGACTGTGGAGTCCTTAAACTCATGGACTACGATGTCCTTAAACCTTATAGACTACGATGTCTCTAAACCGGACTGTGGGGTCCTTAAACTCATGGACTACGATGTCCTTAAACCTTATAGACTACGATGTCTCTAAACCGGACTGTGGGGTCCTTAAACTCATGGACTACGATGTCCTTAAACCTTATAGACTACGATGTCTTTAAACTACGGACTGTGGGGTCCTTAAACTCATGGACTACGATGTCGTTAACCTTGACCGTGAGGTCGTTAAACTCACGGACTACGATGTTCTTAACCCGGACCGAGATGTCCTTAAACTAACGCTGGACCGTAATGTCCTTAAACTAATCGACCGTAATGTCCCTAAACTAAACAATAGAGTCCAAATGCTCTTTTGTTAGATCTAAACGATCCCGTTAAGTTGATCTTAGTCTAAAAATTAGGCTAACGTATCCTTAACATACGTTTAAGTTGATCTTAGTCCTAAATGAGGCTAACGTATCCTTAAACCCAACCCTCAAACCCAAATCTAAGAAAATACGGATTTGGACTAATCCACGCCCTACGGGCGACAATATAAATTAGTCTCCGTATACAATCCACGGGCAACTACAAACAAAACAAACACCCATGACACGAAGTGACCATCTGGAGAGGGAGAAAGTTGTTACCGCGATGCGGTAGCGTAATTAACTGCAGGGGCTTGCGCCTACAGGGAAGAGCATCCCCACAATCAAAAACCCCTCAAACGAGGGGGAATCTGACGAAGTCTGCTACATCGGCCGCATCCATTTAAAACTTCGATATACGGTGCCCTAAATCAACTTGGCATCTTCGGAGAGGTGGACGGATAGTATCAATTAGCATCTGCCCCCAGATTCAGGTAAGACGTTTGTCTTCCCGGTTTCCGGCGGTAAACAGATTCTGGCATGCCCGGTGGGACCTTTTCCTCTTTCCACTCCATACTTCGTGTGTCGCGCTCGCGAACGGATCGCGGTTTGTTAATGGTCGCCCTTGGGTTTGAGGTACTAAGATTTGGTGTCTTGCTAGGTGTAGAAAACAATGGCGTCTACCTGCATGAAGTGTTCCAGCTGCAATTGCAACTCACGTTCCGCCTCATCTGGAGGCATAGTTTACGGGCCCCAAGCGGCTTCCCTGTTCACGATGCCAGTGGAACAGGTCACTCAGGCCACCACTGGATTGTTTTTCGGGACCATGCTCCCGCCAACGTGCTTCAGCGCTCTTATACCAACACAAGAAGCTCCCAAGAAGTCGGTCTTTGATTGGCTTGCAACTACAGTGGCCCCTCCGGGTCGTCCAGCTCCAGCGCCTCAGTCTTCGCCAGATTGGGCCAATGTTCATGTGGGCCCATGATGAAGCCTGCAATTCCAGAAAAGGTTATTCCGAAGAGGATAGCCATCCCTGCTCCCGAAGTCGTCAAGGCGGCTTCTCCTGCCAAAGGGTCGGTCTTCACAAGACTGACTGTTCCGGCTCCCGCTCCAGTCGAAGTCCTCAAAGCTACTTCCCCCGCCCAGAGGTCTGTCTTTGACCGGTTAGACACTGCTGCTCGACGGACGTCGATCTTCAAGAGACTGGTACCAGCGTCGCCTTACCAGAACAGGGTGCATGACGAAGTCACCCCTCAAGCTGAAACAATCCCAGCAGCTCGACATGCTCGACATCGCCACTGGCGCCGAGTAAGGAAAGCTAGGGGCAACTCCCCCTCTGGGCTAACTCCACCAGCCCCAACGGTGGAAGTCAATGCCGCTGTTCCAACCGGGAACAGTTTTGAACTGCTGAACAAGGTGCGCAGGAACTCTCCTACCGCCGTACTGAAAAGATCTCCTCCACCGGTGGAGAATGTTACAGAAATAAAGCCGGATCAGCCCCCTCAACGGCTGTCCTCCAAGGTTTACAAAGTCTGGCGACGGGTCCAAGAGTCGGTGATTGATCGAGACTATCCCCATCGACATAAGAAGCTGAAGGCTCAGCAGGAAGAGAACCGTCCTGGCAAGCCATAAAGGACGACAACCACCTAGGTGCCCGATGCAATGGCCCCCTCAACGTCAACTGCTCAAAAGAGAAGGAGGCCAGAGAAAGCCCATGTGACTACGGCAGATCGCAAAGATGCTAAGCCCAAATGCCCCAAGTCTGGGGGCATAACGGTCTATACTGTTTACATGGCTTCCGGAAAAGAGGAATGCCGCGCTTCGACGGGTCACCGACCGCTCACCCGATCCGTGACCAAAGCCTAGGAGCAACAACAGAAGCTTCAGGAAATGCTGACGCAATTGGCCGCACTCACCGGGTCAAAGGAAAGCCCGGAGGCATCATCAGAACAGCGTCACGAACAAGAAACCGATGCTGACTTCCTACACAGAGTCATCGAAAAGAAGGACAGAGAAGCTGCAGAACAAACTGCCAACATAAAACGAATGGCGCTTCTCTTTCAAGACATGGTCGGGATGATGTTACAGCCGGATCCTCCAGCTGAAGAGCCTCCGATCATTATTGAAGACGACAGAGGGGAGACATCGAACCCTCCTCCGGCTCTTTCAGCAGCCAAAGAGGAAACCATTTCCAAGGCCGCTCTGGATGACTATATTGCTCAACAAATACGAGCTCACCAGGCAAATGAAGCGGCCGGCCAAGTCGTTAAAACCGGGCGACCGTATCCAGGCTGGTATGACCAAATAAAGTACCCACCGGGATACACAATCCCCAAATTCCATGTGTACAAGAGTACAGGCAATCCCCATCAACATGTCGCTCAGTTCTGGGCTCTTTGCGGCAACACCAGGGGTGATGATAAGCTTTTGCTCCGCCAATTCATCGGCAGCTTGTCGGAGACGGCATTTGAGTGGTACTCCGAACTTCCAAACGACTCCGTCAAGACTTTTGCAGAAATGGAGTTGTTATTCACCCAGCGATTCACAAGTGCTAGTGAACGCACCACAATAACGACATTGATCAATTCCAGGGTGAAGCCAGGCGAGACGTGGGTTCAATACGCAATCCGATGGTGGAATCTGTGGTCGAAATGCGAACAGCGCATCAAAGAAGCACTGGCGGTGGGCATGTTCATAGGCAGCCTAGACCCTCATGCAACTATTTCACAATTCATGATGTTCTTTAAGCCGACCACATTCCAAGCCTTGATCGATAAGCTGGCCCAAATGGACCAGATGGGTCTTAAACCGTCTCCTCCAAAGCTGGACTCTCGAAATGAGAAAGGAAAGGAGAAAGCGATCATCGTCGCCAATGCTCAACAGCAGCCCGGTGGCCCGAGACTAGTTGATCGCCAAAATAACAGAACTCGATCTCTCGAAGATAAAATGAGGCGCCCTCACTCGTTCCCTCGAGACAAGACGAAGAGGTTATTCGAGCTAGCACTGGGCAACAGGATCATCAATCTGCCGGAGCCAAGACGCCCAGCGCAACCAAGAGACATTAGCAATCCTAACTATTGCCCTTACCACCGAATGTTGGGCCACCCGATCGAGGATTGTTACATCTTCAAAAGCTGGATAGAAGATCAGTACCAGCAGGGCAAATTCGTATTATCTGAGAATTGGAAGGTGAACCCGCCTCGGCCACACACTCCCAAGAAGACGGATACACCGGGGGCATCATGCTCTTTCGTAGAAGAGGCTCTATGGGAGGTCGCCCTTTCAGCCAAGACGAAAAGAATGCTGAAAGATCTCCAAACATGCCCGGCGATCAGGTGGAAAAATTCACTCGAATTCGAGATCATCGAAGGAATGTTAAAACCACGTCCAACTCCAAAGATCGGGGGTCATAGCCAAAACACTCACACCCAGCCGTCAAAGTCTTCGAAAAAGAAGAAGAAGACCAAAAAGCCCGTGAAGCCTGGCGAAAAGCGCACAGACCTGCAAAAACATATTGACGCACTGGAAGAGTATAATCAGAAGGTGCGGACTCCAATCACACTCCAAGAGTTTCTCAGCCACGTCCTTAAGGACGGAAATGATGGAGAAGACTCGTCGGATGAATCTGAAGATTACGTGGCAAGTTGCCATGTGATCTCTCACTTGTCGATAGACTATGAAGAAGCTCCTTGCACCAAGAAACTGGGGGCAGATCCTGAGCCGAAACTTCCGGGGTCATCAGACGAAATGATCGACGCATTCCTCAACGAAGCTCTTTCAAAAAGTAAAGCTGATCGGGAGCGTGAGATGACCATATTTGAAAAGGCCAAACGCCGGTGACTGGACGAAAGGGTTGAAACACTCTCACCAGATCAAAGTACCTCCGTTGCAAATAAAAACAGGTTCAAGACGAGGAAGAGGTTCGCCAAAGCCATATCAATGGGGATGAAGCTGCCACCCTCCGAAGGAAACGTTCTTGGCGAAGCGGAAATGCATCCTAACTACTACTCATATCATCAAAAGATTGCGCACCCTACCGAAGAGTGCAATGCTTTTAAAAGATGGTGGCAAGGATATGTTGCTCACCGGCAAAATTTCAAGCGGATGAAACGCAAAACTCGTCGGGAACAAAGAAGTACGACCGAGGAGCGTAAAAGAACCACCGGCAACCGTCGCATGGTCAACGCCGGGGGATCGCAAATTCTCACATTTGGGAGCGACTCTGACGAAGAAATGACTCTTGGTCCTCTCTTTAAAGAGTCCACCTTGGGAAAAGAGGAAGAACCGAAGACCTGTGAAAATATTCAGCTGCGCAATCGTACGCTGCCCGAAAAGAATCTTGGGCCCTCGAACAGTGCGTCAAATAGAAAAGATAAGGGGAAAGAAAAAGTCTCTGAAGATATCATCCTTGATGACCAAGCCGTCGAAAAGTTGACAGCCAAGGACCCGCCAAAGAAAAGTAAAGTGGACTACAACGTTCTGGCACACTTGAGGAAGATACCCTCGCAGCTCAGTATTCTCGACGCCCTTCTGCTATCCAAAGAGACGAGAGATTCTTTAATCAAGGCACTGCAAGAGCCCGAGCAATTCCAAGCTTTTCTCGCCAAAGAAAAGATGAAGGACGAGCTGGAAGAAGTACACACAGCCGATATCACCTTCGGCGATGAAGATCTCCTCCTTGGGACATGCGAGCACAACCGTCCCCTATATGTCTCTGGATACTGTCATGACATCAAGATAGGTAAAATCTTGGTCGACAATGGGTCCTCCGTCAATCTCCTTAACATAACGGTGCTAAAGGAGATATGCATGAGCGTTCAGTACCTCGCTCGTGATAAAATCACCATCTCCGGATTTGACTCCCAGTCATCACGGACGCTTGGGTCTGTAATATTGACGTTACGCTTTGGGCTGCTCGTCACTGATATCAAGTTCCACGTCATTGACGCCAAGACATGCTATAACGCTTTGCTCGGCCGGCCTTGGTTATACGAGTACAATATCATCCCCTCTACACAACATCAGTGTATGAAATATTTCAAGGATGGTCTTGAGTATACTGTGACAGGAGAACTAAACCCGTTCTCCGTGAACGAAGTCCGGAAATACGAAGATGCAAAATACTTCTTGCCAGATTTCGAGGACACAGAAAGATGTCACAAACCGAAGAACAAAGCTATCACTACTATTCCGGTCTTCGGGAGTGATACCGAGGAGGAAGAAGAAATAGTTTACTCAGCTCCTCCCCAGCGCAACAAGCCGAGACCGTCCACTCCTATGTTGATCTTCGGCAGCGACTCGGAAGATGAAGTCAACGCCGTATTCTCTGCTCGGCCGTCCATACAAACCTTCGCTGACGAAGAGCAAAGTTTGCAAGTTGCCATGGTTCCGCCCAAGCATCATAAGGAACTAGACGCGCTTGATACCTACAGTGTGGAAGAACTGCAGACATTCTATGTCCCTCCCAGGCGAGAAGGTGAAAAGGCGATCCTATTCTACCGATCCGGGGAAACCAAAGTGGAGAAAGAAATCTGGCATGGCGCAGATTCTACACTTGACAGGCTCCAGCCCATCCGTTTGCCCAGATATTACACAGATGGACTAAAGAGACTCTTGAGATGCCAATGTGCACCCCTTAAGCAAACTGCGCGACAAGCACGGTTCTATAACAGGATCTGGAACGTTCCCGGAACTCAAAAAAAGTTGCCCAAAGGGAGAATGGAAACGACCGGACTTGGGTATGTTCGATCCAAGAAACGGGAGCTATTCCACGACTGCTACGTCATACATGACTTTGATGAAGAAGGAGATACTCTATGGGAAGATGCTAACCCTGAACCAGAAAGAGCCCCTACCATGAAAATGCCAAGCTCGTCGTTCGAAGAACAAATGGACAAGTTTATAAGCAGGTCAAAAGGTTCGAGACGACCATAATCGCGAAATGGCCATCTACGAGAAAGCCAGGACACAACGCCTCCTTCGGCAGGCTGCGAAAAATGAAAATGCTCCTCCTTGTCAACCCGTTGTACAAAAAGCCCGACGCAGAGGAAAAAATAATTCAAAGAACGGGAACGGCGTTTGACAACAACAAAGCAGGTCCAAGAAGCCACGCAATCAGGAATCGAGCAGCCCGGATTCATCTCTTATAAAAAAGATGAGTCGAGAATACTCTTTTTCTCAAGACAAGACAAGGAAGATATTTGATCTTGTCATGAAACACCAGATGATGGCATTCTCGGAGTCTAAGCATCCCGAGCAAGCAGGCGAAGTCTCTCACCCGGACTATTGCTCCTATCACAGGGCAATAGGACATCCTCTCGAAGACTGCTTCATATTTAAAGACTAGGTAGAAGACCAGTATCAGCAAGGTAGGTTCGCTCTATCCAGCAGCTGGAGGATAGCCCCGCCGCAGAAGCATGATCCCAAAGCCGTGAGAGTAGAACCAGATCAACATCGGTCTTGGAAGCGATCTCGTACTTGTCATATGATAATGTTGTCAGAAGAAGAGCCCGAGAATACGAATGAACTCCCCTGGTGCTTCGAAAACGATGATGACGAGGTAATCTCAGAATTTCCACCGGCACCAAAAGAGCTGGAAGATGGAATACATACTACTGCAGATAACCTCAAGAAAATTGATTTGGGGACGGCAAGTGACCCGCGGCCGACGTTCGTTAGTGAGCTATTGTCTGAAGAAAGGGTGGCTACACTAAAAGACGTGCTCTTGCAGCATAAAGATTGCTTCGCATGGAACTATTTTGAGATGCTAGAATTAGATCCAGAGATTGCTGTGCACAAATTGGCGATATCTCCGAACGTCAAGCCGATCAAACAAGCGCCGAGAAGAATGCGGCTCGAGCTTGAGATGAGCATCAACCCGAGGTCAAGAAGCTAATCGACTCCGGCTTCATCCAAGAGGTTCAATATCCCGACTGGATCGCCAACATCATCCCAGTGATGAAGAAGAATGGGACGGTGCGCATATGTGTGGACTTTCGAGATCTCAATAAAGCCTGCCCGAAGGACGACTTCCCAGTACCGGTCACCGAGCTGATGATAGACAATACGTCCACTCATGAAGTTTTCTCCTTCATGGATGGCTCGTCAGGATACAATCAGATAAAGATGCATCCCGAGGACCAGAAACATACCGCTTTCCGGACCCCTTTAGGCATATTCTGCTACAAGGTGATGCCTTTCGGTCTAAAGAACGCCGGCGCTACCTATTAGAGGGCCATGACGAAGATCTTCGATGACCTCATACATGAAATCGTCGAATGCTATATCGACGACCTCATAGTAAAAAGCAAATCATACGAGAAACATTTAGAACATCTGAAGATTGTGTTTCAGCGCCTTCGGCAATACAACTTGAAGATGAACCCTTTCAAATGCGCGTTCGGAGTTTCTTCAGGCAAATTCCTAGGATTCATCGTCCGACACCGAGGCATCGAGATAGATCCATCGAAGATCAAGGAGATTATGGAAATGCCTCCGCCAAGGACCCTTAAACAATTGCGGTCTCTCCAAGGGAAGCTCGCGTATATCCGGCGATTTATAGCCAATCTCTCAGGCAAGTGCCGCCCTTACAGTCACCTGATGAAGAAGGGAACCCCGTTTGTCTGGGATCACAAATGCCAAAGCGCACTGGACGAAATCAAGCAGTACCTGCAGAATCCGCCAATGCTGGCTGCTCCGGTCAAGGGAAAGCCTCTCATTCTGTATACAACAGCCCTCGAAGGTTCTTTAGGCGCGCTATGGGTACAAGAGAACGACCAGGGGAAAGAGAGAGCCCTCTACTATTTGAGTCGAGTTCTCCTGGGGGCAGAAAGCAATTACTCTCCCATTGAAAAACACTGCCTGGCATTGATCTTCGCGATAACGAAGCTCAGACACTATGCATTGGCGCATGAGGTCCATTTTATATCAAAGGTGGATCCCCTCAAATATTTGATGTCAAAAGCCATATTAACAGGACGACTCGCTAAATGGGCCTTGATCTTGATGGAGTTCTCGATAACTTATCGGCCTCTTAAGGCAGTGAAAGGCTAGGCCAGCGCCGACTTCCTCGCCGAGCATCCGATACCTGCCAATTCTCTTTTGAATTGCGAACTGCCAGACGAACATGCGTTTGACACGATAGATGGTGGTGATACCCGGTGGGAACTTTATTTTGATGGAGTATCTTCCATGAAGAAGCGTAAACAAAGCACCCCTATAATCAAAGCAGAGGTAGACCTCATCTTCGTGACTCCACAAGGAGGGATAATGCATTTTGCTTTCTCCTTAACAGAGCTGAGGATGAACAATGAAGCCGAGTATGAAGCTTTGATAGCAGGTCTCGAGATCGCCATCGACATGGGAATTGAAGACCTTTTCATATACGGAGACTCCCAACTGATCGTCAGTCAAGTAAACGGCGACTATCAGACGTGCAAACCTGAGTTGGTGAAATACGGCGAGAGAGTACAGCGACTACTCACTCAAATTCCCTCCTACACCCTGGAAAGCATACCGCGCCCGGAAAATAGCAAGGCAGATGCATTAGCCAAGCTCGCTAAAGAACTGGCCGACGAGAACCTTGATGACGTAAGGATCGTTGTACAAAGCCGTCGGGTTCTCACACCGGCAGAAATATCTCCGGAGTCGTCCGAAGAAAAGGGAGCGAATGAGCAAATGGCTCTGCAAGTAAAAGACCAGGAAAAGGTTACCGATTAGAGAGATGTCTTTATAGACTACTTCAAATCCCGTCGAACACCTGAAGATGCGTCCTCGAAACATCAGCTTATGAAACGAGCTCTGTCTTTCGCTTTCGTCAATGATACTTTGTATAAGAGATCATTTGATTCTCTCTGGCTAAGATGCCTGAGACCTGAAGAGGCGAAGAGAGTCGTTCAAGAAACTCATGACGGACTCTGTGGTTCTCACCAAGCCGGCTCTAAGATGAAGCTGAAGGTTAAAAAAATGGCTACTATTGGCCCACGATGCTTCAGGACTGCCTCGAATATGCGAAGCAGTGCCACTCATGCCAGATTCATGGGGACTTTATCCATCAACATCCAAATCCACTACATCCAACAGTGGCTAGCTGGCCGTTCGAAATATGGGGAACTGACATAATCGGCCCCATCGAACCAGCATCGTCTAGAGGACATCGATTCATTTTGGTGACAACTGATTACTTCTCCAAATGGGCAGAAGCAGTACCGCTGAGGGAAGTAAAGACGGAGAATATCCTCCATTTCTTCAAGACGCACGTCATTTATCGATTTGGAACTCCACGACGGATTATCTACGATAACGGGCCAGCCTACAGAAGCCACAAGATCAGCCACTTCGCACAACAGCATAACATAGACTGGAGATACTCAGTTTATAATTCCCGAGCTAACGGTTTAGCTGAGGCTTTTTAATAAGACCTTTACGAAGATTGTGAAAAAGACAGTGTCTCGAAATAAGAAGGACCGGCATGAGAGACTGCATGAAGCTCTCTGGGCGTATCGAACTACGTTCAAAACAGCCACTAACACAACGTCGTACGCATTTGTATTTGGTACGGAGGCGGTACTCCCCCTCGAAATAGAGCTACCCTCTCTACGAGTAGCAGTTCATTACGAGCTAACGGACGAAGAGAATGCTCACCTTCTCCTTGAGGAGCTCGATGCCCTTGATGAAACCAGGCTCATAGCGCAACAAAGTCTGGAGGCTTATAAAGCAAAGATGACGCGCTCATACGAAAGATTGACTAAGCCGAGAACATTCCGCCAAGGCGAACTCGTGCTAGTGGTCAAAAGACCTATGATCCCCAATCGTGCTAAACGGGGGAAATTCGAGCCGAACTATGAAGGCCCATATATCATAGACAAGGTCTACCAGGGTAGGGCTTATCTACTCATGGACGTGCATGGTGAAAGACCCTTCAGGCCAATAAACGGCCGCTTCCTGAAGAAGTACTACGCCTGACGAGTCACGACCTAGGTCAATGATAGATGACGATTATTATGTCCGCTCGCTATCTTCCTAAGCCCAAACTCTATAAGTGGTAGCCGGCAAAAGACCGAACCGTCCTTAAACTAACAGCGGACCGAAACGTCTTTAAACTAACGTCGGACCGAAACGTCCTTAAACTAACAATGGACCACTATGTCCTAAAACTGGCTGTTGATCGAAAATCGATAAACTACTGTGGGTTACAGCATCCCAAAGCTGATACAAAAAAAAAAGAAAGCATAAAAAAAAAGAAAACGGTATGTCCATAAGCAAATAGGCACGGATGAAAACCCGAAAGGGCTTCGTGAGTAAAAACAGCAGGGCTACCGGCGAGTTTTGTGAAAACCCGAAAGGGCGCAATCTCGCTAAAAGACACTTGCAAGGTCCTCTCGACCTTGTGAGGAGAAACCACCTGCGTGAGATCTTTACGACTCATAAGGGAGCAACACACTTAGGAGTCCTCACGATTCCTAAGGAGAAATTATACTTGAGAGATCCTCACGACTTGTAAGGAGAACCCTCTTATGAGACCCTCATGGCTCATAAGATTTGAAAATCTTAAGCTACAGGGATATAAACCTGTTCTTAAGCAGCCACCACAACCTCCAACACCGCCCTACAAGCGACTCAATGCCGACCCTTGTATACAATCCACGGACGCGAATAAACATTTCCCTAACAAAGTCCCATCCGTGACTAGGGATATGTTTACACAATGAACAGCCCTTGAAAGTCCACTCGACTTAAAAGGAGAAAATACTCTTGTAAGATCCATACGACTTACGAAAATCCATACACTTAGGAGTCCTCACGATCCCTAAGGAGAAAACGCACCTAAGAGATCCTCACGACTCGTAGGGAGAAATACCTTTATGAGACCCTTATGGCTCATGAAGTCAAAAGCCTTAGTCGACAGGATCCTAGCCCTGTCTACTAAGCCACCTTTGTTCGACATCGACAGAGGCAAATGATGATTCGCTCCTGGCAATATCCCAGTTATAGCGATGATGATGCCGAAATCGGTGTCTAATTCCAGGCTTGTAGCGAGAAGCTAGCGAGCCACACATGCATACGAAATAGCCGAAATGATGGGGCAACTTGCAACAAAATCAGCAAGTAAAAATGTATGCATGCAAAATAGCCGAAATGATTAGGCAACTCGCAATGAAAAGCAGCGAGTAAAAATAAAATAAATAGCTGAAATGATTGGGCACCGCGAAAAATAGCCGAAATGATTGGGCAATCGCGACCTTCGCGATATAAAAGCTGAAATGATAGAGCATCGCGGAAAGAAATAAAGAAAAATGAAATTTATGCCCTACAGGTGATATCACATCAATCCCTGTATACAATCCAGGGGCGCAAACAAAGAAGGAACCATACCTTCCTTCCCCAGGCTCCATCAGAAAAAGAAGCCAAATCTCAACGGTTCATAGACAACCTAGAGATCACTTCGACATTTGTCTCACTACAACAGATGCAACGTCATCCATATGACCTCGTTCGGAAATACGTCATCCACATGACCCCGTTCGGAAATACGTCATCCATATGACCCCGTTCGGATATACGTCATCCATATGACCCCGTTCAGAAATACGTCATCTACATGACCCCGTTCGGAAATACGTCATCCACATGACCCCGTTCGGAAATACGTCATCCACATGACCCCGCTCGGAAATACGTCATCCATATGATCCCGTTCGGAAATACATTATCCACATAACCCCGTTCGAAAATGCATCATCCACATGACCCCTCTCGGAAATACGTCATCCACATGACCCCGTTCGGAAATACGTCATCCACATGACCCCGCTCGGAAATACGTCATCCATATGACCCCGTTCGGAAATACGTCATCCACATGACCTCGTTCAGAAATACGTCATCAATATGACCCCGCTCAGAAATACGTCATCCATATGACCCCGCTCGGAAATACGTCATCCACATGACCCCGTTCGGAAATACGTCATCCACATGACCGCGCTCGGAAATACGTCATCCACATGACCCCGTTTCGGAAATACGTCATCAACATGACCCTGTCACGAAAATACGTCATCAGCATGACCCCGTCTCAGAAATACATCATCCACATGACCCCGCTCGGAAATACGTCATCCACATGACCCCGCTCGGAAATACGTCATCCATATGACCCCGTTCGGAAACACGTCATCAACATGACCCCGTTCGGAAATACGTCATCCACATGACCCCGTTCGGAAATACGTCATCTACATGACCCCATTTCCGAAATACGTCATCTACATGTCAATCCCACTAAACACTTACGGGTCCTCTCGATTCGTAAGGAAGAAAACTCTCTTATAAGATCCTTACGACTTATAAGGGAAAACGCACTTAGGAATCCTCACGATTTCTAAGGAGAAAATACACCTAAGAGATCCTCATGACTTGTAGGGAGAAAAGTCTTTATGAGACCCTCACGTCTCATAAAATTGAAAAGTCTTAGGTGACAGATCCTAACCCTGTTTCCTAAGCCATCACCACCCTATGAAGAGTCCAAGATGGACAGCTATATACTATCTACAGGCCACATTTGCTAAAATCACATGGCAACAACACAGCAAGGAGAAGAAAGCGACAGTGAGGAGAACATTTTATTCACATTCGGTCAAACGTTCAAGACATATCCACTCATGCATGTGCAAAAGAAGTTTGATGTATAAAATGAACACATAGGAACGAAAGAGCTTGCTATTCATACTTCGGAAAATGTCTACATTGAGGGAAACATCAAATAAAAACATAACTGAAATGTTTACAAGGGCACGACATCAAATCCAGGGCATGGATTGAGAAACTCAAAAGTAAGGCCATCTAAAATGTTCCAGGCCTTTCGAACCATCCTAGTATGCTTTCTTTCGCGATCACAAGCGTCGGGATCCTCACGGATGTCCTCCACCCTCCGATAGGCAGCAAGTATTACCGCCTGTTGAAAACCTTGATGCAGAAGATCAACAAGATTGTCTCGCCTTCTCTTCGAAATTAGGCCCATCAGATATACCGAGTGCACCTTGTCCTCAGCATTATCCAATGCCTTAAGCGGCATGCCGGCACAGAATAGAGGAAGCGCTCCCCAGACCGCTCCCACAATAAGCTTCAGGAGAGAGGAATGTCAAGGAAGCAGTCGACCATTGTATGCACCAAAGCGACCCATAATTTTGGCACACTGGGCGTTTGTGAACTCCCGGTTTTGAGAACGGCCGAGTGAGCGGATGTCTCCATAAGAGAAAATCTCATCAAGATCGTACAAATGAGCGGCCATAACGTCTGAAAAAGAGGATCGGTGAGAGTTAGTAGACAGACTGATTAGAGAAGCTTATTAAAACAGATATGGAATTTAAAGGACTCTTGATATCCCTATGGAGAAAACAAATTCTAATTATGACACCTAATAAATTCAAATTTGTGAGAAATTCTAAAAAAGGGAATCTCATTTAATAAGCGACCCTTCGGGTCAAGGAGTTAAACTCCTCGAGAGCAATGCTCTGCAGACAGAAATGACACCTGTTAAAGTCAATTATGAAAGAAATTTAAAGAGATTCCCCGAGAATGCTAAGAGCCTGGCTCTGTAAAGATGATGAAAAACCCATCAGAGAATTAATTAAAATCAATTTTTATAAATCAAAAATTCTGGGATCTTCAAGATCCATCAACAAACTCTTAAGAGCTCTTCTCAAGAGATTAAAAAATCTACATGTTACCAAGAGAGCAAAGCTCTATTAATGAAACCCTAAAAGGGTTTTCTTTAGATCAAAGATCTATGAAGAGCAAGGCTCTGTTAATGGGTAAAACCCTAATTTAGTGAAAGTTTTAAACTTTACCTAAATTTTAACAGAGTTTTGACTCTTAAAAGGTTCTTAAACAGAAGAGCTGTGCTCTGAACAAAAGTTCTCAAAGAAAGAAGATGATGATCATCTAAGGGACCAAAGGTCCTATTTATAGGCATTGAACCGCCTCTTCAACTTCTGAGTTGATCCAAGGGCTCAGATGTGGCCACCGCTGCACTCACGTGTGCACCACGTGAGCGAAAAGGTGGGGGGGGGGCATTTGTTTCCCCCAATCAGAGCAAAGCTCTGTTTTGAAATTCAAAATTCAAAAATTGAAGCAACGCTTCAGATCCAGCGCTCTGCGCTGCGCGCCACGTGTCAAACACAGACGGGTTAATGCCAGGTGCGCTGCGCCCTAGGCAGCGCACCCCCAATCAGAGCAAAGCTCTGTTTTAAAATTCAAAATTCAAAAAAAATTGAAGCAACGCTTCAGATCCAGCGCTCTGCGCTACGCGCCATGGGTCAAACACAGGAGCGCTAGCACAGGCTGCGCTGCGCGCCACGTGTCAAACGTAGGTGCGCTAACGCAAGGTGCGTTGCGCCCTGCGCCCTGCGCCACGTGTCAAACGTAGGTGCGCCTGCGCTGGAATTAAGAATTCCCCACCGTTAGATCAAAAGATTTGATAATAAATTATTAATTAATCAGAATTAAAATTCTGTTATGGAAAGATCTTTCCAATCTTATTAAAAAAACAAGAAGATTATCTTCTGCAAAACAGAAGCCCTAGGATCAAAGATCCAACGGTGGGAAACATTCCCAAATCAATCAGAGAAAGATCTCTTTAACTGATTTATCAAATCAATTTGCCCTATATAAAGGCCCCAAGACTTCAAGTCTGATATAGAGAAACTCCCCTACAAATTTTGAGAAAACTTAAAGAAAGAAAAGCAAGCTTTTAGCAAAAGAAGATCATTTTTTCAAGGTAAAGAACATGATTCTTGAACACAGAAATGAAATCATCTCATGAAAAGAAGAACTATCTTCTAAATAAGATCACAGATCTACAAAAGACCAAGGTTTTTGATAAAAAAGAGATCAAAAGATCTCATCATAAAAACAAAACGAAGTATTTACTTCATTCACAGATCATTGATCTACAAAGGCAGCGCCTTTTTATAAATAAGAACTTTTGTTCTTGAATCTTGAGGCAAAGCCTCCTTTAAAAAGAACATAAAGTTGTTCTCTGATCATAAATGCACTTTGCGCTATTGAAAAGTGCCTTACACTCATGAACTGCGCTTTTGCGCTCCTTGGACCGGCGCTCAGCGCCAAAACATGCTACGTGTCAACCACGTATACAACTTGCGCTTTACGCTTCTGAAACAGCGCACTGCGCTCATGGGCTGGCGCTCGGCGCCAAGTGTCACTCACTGGTGCGCCAACAAACTAGCGCAAAGTGTTCATAAACTGGAAGCGCAATGCGCTTATAAACTGGCGCTTAGCGCTAAGCGCGACACGTGTCCATTTCGCGTGCGCTACTTGGCAGAAGCGCAATGCGCTCTTTAATTGGCGCAAAGTGCCTGGCGCACCACGTGGCGCACTGTCAGAACACACATTGTTCTGATGAATGCTATGCATTCAATACAAGACAAAAATTGTCAGGACCTAATGCTCAGCATTATTAAAAGGGCTAAGCCCAAACAAATGTTCAACAGCTCAGAACAATAAAATGTCAAACATTTTAATCTTATTGGACATAGCCCAATTCTGGCCATAAGTCCTCAACTTATATTTAATTGAGCCCATCTGCTCATGAATATTCAACAGATCTCAGTCCCAAACTGGGTTACAGATCTTTCAACCAACTCACACCGGTTCGAGGGTACATCTCTTTACTCCTCTAATATCTGTTGTTGTAATCCTTCAATGTCTTCAGAGAGGTGACGGGTCCCGACAACCACACATTTCTACGGACTGTGGGGTCCTTAAACTCAAGGACTACGATGTCCTTAAACCTTATAGACTACGATGTCTCTAAACCGGACTGTGGGGTCCTTAAACTCATGGACTACGATGTCCTTAAACCTTATAGACTACGATGTCTCTAAACCGGACTGTGGGGTCCTTAAACTCATGGACTACGATGTCCTTAAACCTTATAGACTACGATGTCTCTAAACCGGACTGTGGGGTCCTTAAACCTTATAGACTACGATGTCTCTAAACCGGACTGTGGGGTCCTTAAACTCATGGACTACGATGTCCTTAAACCTTATGGACTACGATGTCCTTAAACCTTATAGACTACGATGTCTCTAAACCGGACTATGGGGTCCTTAAATTCATGGACTACGATGTCCTTAAACCTTATAGACTACGATGTCTCTAAACCGGACTGTAGGGTCCTTAAACCTTATAGACTACGATGTCTCTAAACCGGACTGTGCGGTCCTTAAACTCATGGACTACGATGTCCTTAAACCTTATAGACTACGATGTCTCTAAACCGGACTGTGGGGTCCTTAAACTCATAGACTATGATGTCTTTAAACTACGTACTGTGGGGTCCTTAAACTCATGGACTACGATGTCCTTAACCTTGACCGTGAGGTCGTTAAACTCACGGACTACGATGTCCTTAACCCGGACCGAGATGTCCTTAAACTAACGCTGGACCGTAATGTCCTTAAACTAATCGACCGCAATGTCCCTAAACTAAACAATAGAGTCCAAATGCTCTTTTGTTGGATCTAAACGATCCCGTTAAGTTAATCTTAGTCTAAAAATTAGGCTAATGTATCCTTAACATACGTTTAAGTTGATCTTAGTCCCAGATGAGGCTAACGTATCCTTAAACCCAACCCCCAAACCCAAATCTAAGAAAATACGGATTTGGACTAATCCACGCCCTACGGGCGACAATATAAATTAGTCTCCGTATATAATCCACGGGCAACCAAAAACAAAACAAACACCCACGACACGAAGTGACCATCTGGAGAAGGAGAAAGTTGTTACCGCGATGCGATAGCGTAATTAACTGCAGGGGCTTGCGCCTGCAGGGAAGAGCGTCCCCACAATCAAAACCCCTCAAACGAGGGGGGATCTGACGAATTCTGCTATATCTGCCGCATCCGTTTAAACCTTCGATATACGGTGCCATAAATCAATTTGGCATTTTCGGAGAGGTGGACGGATAGTATCAATTAGCATCTGCCCCCAGATTCAGGTAAGACGTTTGTCTTCCCGGTTTCCGGCGGTAAACATTCCCGAGAAAATGTTGTGGTGAGAACGCAGATGTCCAGAAACCGAGAAAAGATTATATGAGAGTACCAGCCTCCGTACAGTTCGGCATAGGCGAGATCGAAAGAGACCTTGAGAAGGATTCCTTCCAGGACACTGCCGCAATAAGATTCGCACCGAGGATCAGATGTGTTATGAGTATTCAGAGGGCCAGAGGACAACGCCAGTAACGTGCTGCTTTACGAGCGGTCGTGATGATTGGCCGAGAGATAACCAGAGAAGTGCTAGAGCGGAATCGTCCCCGTTAGCACACCTGATCGGGCCGATGAACCGATGGATTGCGAGATTGGTGAATCTATAGAGAAGGTAAGGACCCAGAGACTGAGGATGCCAGACCGTGAGCAGGAGGCAAGCAGATGTTCTTGTTCTATAGGTTTTAGGCGCACTGATTTATTTTTCGACATTGTAGGAGGTGTACCTCAATGTCATTTGTTGCGATTTGCGTTTGTGATCCGAGTATCACGCTTATATCGCTTGGATTTGAGTTTTGATGATTGAGTTTCATGATATTGTTTTCGTGCACCATGGCTACACCTGCTGGGTATTTACATTTTTAGGCATAGTTATCGCACTGGATATATATTTTATACACCGTTGTGGTTATTTGCGATTTGTGCATATCCATTGCATTTGATGTTGATTTTGTACCTTCGTAGCATGTGTTTATGATTTCGTGGATTTCATATGGTTGATTTGATTTTGTGCGTGTGGTACGCACTCGATTTAATTTTTGCACTCGGTATAGCTTACATGTGCTTGCAGTGCATTGATATGTGTTTTTTGCATGCAATTGCACACGTTTATGATTCTATACACCTTGGTACACTCGGTGTTGCTGTTTACGCATTTGAGTTATTGATCGGTATTTTGTGCACAGGATGCACTGTATTAGTATTTCGTGCACTGGATGCACTGGATTTGTATTTCGTGCACTGGATGCACCATATTTGTATTTCGTGCACTGGATGCACTGTATTTATATTTCATGCACTGGATGCACTGTATTCGTATTTCATGCACTGGATGCACTGTATTAGTATTTTGCACATTAGTTGCACTAGATTTGCATTTCTTGTATTTGTTGCACCGGACGTGTATTTATGCGTTTGTCGCACTGGATTTATACTCCGTACATTAGTTGCACCCGATTTATGTTCTTAAGCATTCGTTTTACCAGATTTGTATTTTCGTGCGCGTTGGCACTTGCTGTTCGTTTTCGTGCATGCTACTGCACTATATGCTTTTACGGACCCGACGCGCTTTGGTTGGATTTTTGCGCATATTAGACGTTTGATTTTGGGATTTTGTGCGCATTGGATGCACTTGAGGGAGATTTTTACTCGTGCATGTCGGATGCCCTCGATTTAGCTTTTATTCGTGCATGAGGGATGCACTTGATTTAGCTTTTATTCGTGCATGATGGATGCACTTGATTTAGTTTTTACTCGTGCATGTCGGATGCCCTCGATTTAGCTTTTATTCGTGCATGATGGATGCACTTGATTTAGCTTTTATTCATGCATGATGGATGCACTTGATTTAGCTTTTATTCGTGCATGTTTGATGTACTTGATTTAGATTTCATTCGTACATGATGGATGCACTTGATTCGGATTTTCGCGCATGTTGGGCGCATGATATGAGACGTGATTTTGTGCACACCAGATGCATTCGAATTGGGATTTTCATTCGTGCATGTTAGTTGCACCGGATGCACTCTAGATGCATTTGATATTGTTGTCGTGCACACCCGTTGCACTGGACAGATACTTTCGTACACACCCGCTGCACTGAGTTTTGCTTTTGTGCATATTGTGGCATTTGTATTTGGATTTGATGTCCGTATGCACCAGACGCACGCGATTATTAGATACGCCTTTTGAGGCTGATTTTGCTTTTGAGCACCTTGTTTTCATGATGGGCACTATATTATGAAGTAGCCAAACAGGACTGATCCGAGGATAGTACCTGAGTACTTTGCATGCATTAAAAGATTACCAAGAGGTTTTCAAAAGGAGCTATATAGTCTCGCTATTTCCTACGTGTCCGTGAGCGACACGAACGTTTATAAAGGAAAACCTTTTGGGATATTTTGAAAATAATAACGACGGAACACATATTTAGCAAACCATATATGGACACGTATTATTATTTTACAATGAGCGTCCGTCACTTAGACCGTGAGTTACGCATCACACGGCGATTCAGAAAAGATTTTGCATGTATTTTATTCAGATTTTGGAGTTTTCAAGGATGCGTACTATACACGTATTATAGTATTTTACTAGTGTATATTGGATTTCAGTAGTGGATTTCGAGATCTGTATCTCTATTGTAATTCCAAGGATATGTGTGAAAATCAGATGATTTGCGTGACGCTTGACGGAGTTCGATTTGAGTCTTGTATTCGTTTCGTTTTCAGGCGCATGCGAGCGCTGTAGTATTTCTGCATTTTCCATGATTTCGAAACCCTGTTGACTTGAGCTGATTATTGAAATATTTTAGATTTTGGGGGTTTAAATTTAAATTCGGAGACCGAATTTATTTAAGGGGGTAAGACTGTAACATTTCAGAAAATATAAAATATTATTTTGGAATTTAATATTAAAATAATATATTTCCCGAAAACTGCCCGATTTGCGAAATTGGGGTTTTCGAAAAAGGGTATAAATATATACCAATAATTGTGAAATAATTGGAAATTAAAATGATTTATTCATTTAAAAATATATTTAAAGAATTTGGCATTTTTAAAATTTATTATATGTAATTTGGATAAAAACCCGATTAGTGCACTGCTAATCGCGATTAAGCCAAATCCGTATATCTATAGTTTTCATGGCTAGTGCACCATGACATATTACATGTTATTTCATTTGTGTTGTTTCATTTGGGTGTATGTGTTTTTGGTGAGAAAAGAAGGGAAAAAGGTGTAATGGTGAGTTGGAGAGAGAGAGGGGACATAATGATGACTTGGAAAGTGAGGGGGTGAGAATAAAGGAGAAAGAGAGAGGGCAGCCACATATTCCCTCCACCATTATTCATTTTCTTCTCCTTCTTCATCTTCCTCCAACCTCACATCCTTCCACTTCTAACCCTAGATCCATCTCCAAATAATCCCCAAAACCTTATACTCCCTTCACAAAAATTAATCCACATCTCTTCCTCTACACATTGAACCAAGCAAAATGGGATTTTGACAACTTTGGGACTTCTAGGGTTTGCTTTTTCTTTCATTAGTTTATTTTCAAGTTTTCCTAGCTTTTTGTTTAAGTTAGAGTTCGTTTAGTGATGGATTGGTGATACTTAGAAATCCTAGTGAGGGTTTGAGTGAAATTGTGGATTGGTGATACTTGAGTTGCTGTTGAGTGGCTGTTTAAGACTTGGGAATGAGTATGGGAAACCAAAATGCAGATTTAGGATTTAGTTCATGTCGGTTTTGTGAGGATTTAGGGTGTGCAGAGAAATCTGGAGCAACCCAGGGGATTTTTGAGAGTAGCAAACAATACTAAGGACCAAATTTGACCAATAGGAGACCACCTTGACGAGACGGACCCAATCTGAGCAGGGGGACCCGAGGAGGCCGGATGTTTTGAAGAAGTGTCTGGCCTCTTGGTGGGTAGGAGTGTCCGGGTTGTTTCCATAGCTCATATGCACCTTATATACCACCCCAGTATTGTTTGTGCACTTTGTTTTAGCCTGAGTCAAAATCTAGGAGCACTTTAGTGTGGTTTTTGGCTATGTTTTAGTATTTTGAAATGTTTAGTTTTGATATTTGGATTTTTATTTGGTTGTTGGATGTTTGTATATCAACGACTAGGGGTAATTTGTTGGTTTTGCATACGTGGGCTATAGGTTCTAACCTATAGGCGATCCGTATGCCGTTTTGGTTTCCGGACTTGATGTTAATAGCGATTGCGATTGTTTATTATGTAGGAACCCTTGCGTGGATTCCGAGGTGACGGAGCGCGGCGTCATCGACTTCGGTAAGTGAAGAACAAGGTGGGTAGATCTATATCTACGAGGGAAGTCGAGTAGATGGCGTATAGCACCCCCGCAAAGTTTTGGTGGAAACTGATTTATAGAATATGGTTAAGGAAACCTATATTAGGAAACTAGGGTTAGAGTTAAAAGATAGTTAGTGAAACTATATTATAAACTAAGGATAGTTAGAAGTGATATGATACGACTAGTATGTGATGACGGAACTTGATGATGAGATTGACGATATTGCCGTTTAGGGTACTATAGAACTAGATAGCCGACATAAATGTGTCATCCGAACCATACCTATTTCCAAACTAAAGAATCGTATGTATCTTTTAAACATATACCTTGAGGGATGTTACGGATTTTCAAATGATATCTTTTCCTTAAAAGCACCGTAAGACCTACTTTCAAAACTACGATTCGCTTCTTTTAAAAACTGATTGTATGGTTCGGGTGTGTATGTTAGATTAGATACTTATGTTTATAGTAAAGGTAGAATGTATTGTAAAATTGACCTTTATGAGATATAAATGCGATGAAAAGAGAATACGATTTGACATGTGATATGATGATATGTTGGTATATGGATGCGAGTCGATTGAGATGATTGATACCTTGCCGGTCCCCTGATATGAGTTTGTTATGGATGTGACTTGGGACATAGGCATATAGATATATATAGAATGTCGTGAATCATGTGTGATATGTCGTACGAGACGTTAGGTCCCTACCCCTCATTGTCGTATAGGATGATAAGATCCCAAATGTTTTAATGCCGCCGTACGATGATTTTTCCGTACGTGATGAGTTTGACTTGAGGTTTGATCCATACCCTTGACTAGAGGATGCCGTACGATGGAGTATACCGTACGGGGTGTTGCGAGGCTGGATGCTGATTGATAGATGTAAGTGCACGGTAGCGCCCCGGCCGTCTAACAGACGCCAAATGCGGAACAAAAACTTTTTACAAACTGGCGCTATCGCGTACCGTAACCCGGATCTGCCATTAAAGCTAAACTAACAAACTACAAAGTGGGTAGAAACGTTATACCGAATGATCCGAGTCCTTCGGTCTTCAACCATCATCCCACGCTTCGTTGCGGCGGCTTCGATCTTCTGAAACTCCAGTCTCGTCGTTTAGGTGGCACCACGTCGACGGATCTTTAAACGGGCTCCCGCCTATGAACCGAGGCAACTCGGTCGTCAAGTTTGCCAAAAGAGACGACCAAGATGTTGTAGAGAATGAGTAGAACACTTTGTCTCGTTACGTCCAAGGTTATGGACGAACGGTTAATGAAGTTGCCTTTTATGGAATCGGGTAAATGGGAAATGAGTAGGTTAATTTCCATGAACCATAATCTTTTTTTCTCTCAAATGAACAACCTCCTTCTTTCTAAAAGAAGTGGCCGACCATAGATATAGGAAGAGGGGGTGAGTGTAGGAGAGGGGGGGTGACCACAACAATGCTTATCATAACTCAAAATATCCTAGCAAGAACAAAACACATTAAAGCAAAATGGTGACTCATTTAAAACACCTCATCAACCATTAAATGATCAATTAATGCTAACAATGAATCATCAAGCCTTGTCACCTCTTCTAGAAACTTCTAGAACCTTCCACACTCATCCAAAGAAAAGATAATTCCGTATTTAACCGAATGTTAAATACGGCTGATAGAAAACTGGAAACTGGCAACTTCCAAAAGTGATCCTGAAACGAATTTCAGGATAACCCCGTAACAGTATAAACATACCCACATTTGTATTACGACCGAATACAAATGCAACTGAGACAAAGATATTATATCTACACAGTATAATACTCGGATCTAGCTTAAACTAAAGCTGACCAGTATTATCTGCCCGAAAAATGACACGTGCGAAAACGCACGTGCATTTTCCGAACCTTGCCATAAACCCATACGGCCTCTACAACGTTTCGCCCGAACTTGGAAAAGTGTCTGTGGGGGACTCTAATGACTCATCAACACACTGGCACTGGGTATAACCTCTAGCATGTCAGAGGTACGAGCTGTACGTAACGTTTGCCTATGTATTGATTGGAAGGGAAGCTGACGAGCGAACTCATCTATAAACCCTACTGAGCCTGACAGTGACAATGTATATACAGTCCGGTCCGTTCGTCTAAAGAGTATCGCATATCGAGTCTGGGGGGTGGATAAAGTCAGACCCCTAATAACGCGATAATTCGTGTCGGTATGAAGCCCATCACCACCTGAGAAACTACTGATCCAAATCAGTAATTCTCCACTACCTTGGCCAAGGATTTCTAGTGATGGCCACCCGTGCACTGCGCGGCATCAACCCCCAATACCGGGAGAGACGAACCCCCGACGATCCGCTCACTTGCCTCCAATGTGGCTCGGGACTGTACCCAACTAAAACCTGTTTGCACAACTCCTTTGAGCGTGGTAGGGTAGTAATCTAAGCACAGTGGGAACTCTCATGAGACAAATGATGATCTCAGGTCGATGAACTAACCTGTACACATGTCACCAGGGAACTGCTATCTGACGATATGTATAATACCAACTAGCATGTTCCCGGCGAGTCCTGTCCGGTCTACTCATAACCTATTGAGCACCTGTACACATATTAGGTGATCCGACTGACACCAGTGGCTTGTGTGACCGGCCATCGCCCATCGTCGGGGTCTCGACTCTATACACTAGTCTACTCTGGAGTATCGATGCCCTGTCTCGAAACTCCCATGACTAGGGACACTTTTAAGGATGTGCTTATAGACCCCAGCTCCCACGTATATGATCGCCATCATACTGCTGGTAGTCAAGCAAGAATCCTATGATCTCTATCATCATGCAATAGTGAACTAAAGCATGTATACGATGATAAAGTCAAACCAGATAGCATACTATCATCTCGAGCAAGACTGTCATATCGGTATAGGTCCTGCCTCAATCATTGCAATCACGTACCTGCGATCCAATAATTGACTTTGAGGGCACTATCTCCAACAATAGATTCACAGACTCGATTATGTTAGATATGTACACCTTATAGCTTTTAGCTGACGATTTACCTTACGATGCATTCATGTTATTCGCATTGCATTACTTATACCTGCTCTAGTACACTTATACCATTATCGATGATGCGTATGTTACACGTACAAAGATTTGCCGGCTCACACACTTCATCATTGATAATTGCCATATCACTACACAGTAGGGTTGCTGCATCATGATATGCATATTGTACATCCATATTGGCGCACATACATATTGTACACTCATGCTTGCGTATATACCACATGTATATCTATATTGGTGCACACATACATTGGTACAGCCATACTTGCGCATATACACATTTTATACCCATATTGGCGTATATACTCATTGGTACCTCTATAATTGCTCATATACATATTGTACCTACATAGATAACTGGTTTATTTGGGAAATTGGGAACCGCATGTTATATTTTAAAAACTGGAATCATTTAAAAGAGCGGTTTTCCCTTAATATGTCATATTAATGTTCCATGTTGCATGATATACGGATATGCTTACATTTCTATTATATGTCGCATACATCATGCTCTATGATTTTACGCATTGAGATATGCTGTTTTTATGAGATTTCCGGATTTGAGAACCGTGGACATTTTAAAAAAGATTATGTGTTGTTTAAAAACCCGGTTTCTCTTTATATGATATTTCAGTGCGTCCACCATGTGTTTTCTCGGTTCTGAGACGTGTGACATGTGAAACCCGATTCGAGGAGCTGGATGAGACCGATTGCGGGTACATGGTGGACCCGATATGGTATCCCGGGGTGAGAACGGATTGCTGTGCTGCAGACGGTGAGCCTGGCAGTGGGACTACTACCTACCGGTGATAGTATTTGGGCTCGGCGGATATCCAGAGGATACCGACCGAAGTCGAGAGATGATATTGGCCGATCCGGACTGACGGAGCCCATGGGCCGATCCGGACTGACGGAGCCTGAGATATGAGGATTTACGTGTCGATACTGGACACGGGTTTCATGATGTTTTCGGATGTCGATGTTGAACACCCAGGTTCCATGATTTTGATGTGTCGCGAGGGACACCGTTAATTTATATCGTTATACTTTCATGCACACTTTTTTATGATATTTACGTGCATACAGATATTGATTATATGGTTGGACAAGATCCACATGCATACATACATTGATTAAATGGTTGGACGAGATCCACATGCATACATACATTGATTATATGGTTGGACGAGATCCACATGCATACATACATTGATTATATTGTTGGATTATATCCGCATGCATATAGGTATTGATTACATTGTTGGCACATATACGACCCGGTCACCCTAGATATCATAGTATTACCTTTATGATATAGTTGACCTAGGAGTCGCTTTTTATTCGATTTCTACTTGTAGATGTTTTTCTACTCATAAGTTGGCAACTCACCCCCGTTGTGCCACAGTTCTTGCAGGTTGACCGCATGGATCCGCAGCGGCATCGCTGGCACATAGCTTCTTTTGGATGTTTTGTATTCGTAGGTGGGGCATTTGTATTTATATTTCATATTGTATCTAGTTAACTCCATCAATCAAAATTAGTAAATTGTATAAGTAATGAAACTCAGTGAGATTGTGATTGCGAGACTTAGAGCGAGGGGTTTTCCGCTACTTGTGGTTGATGTCTTACTTATTTCTTTATATTTTGTGGTGAACTTCGCCGTTGGGCGTCGTATACTTATTTATACTTTCTTGCGTGGTTGTGATCCGCCGTTTAGCGAAGTGCTAGCTCCCGCTTGGGGATGCCTTTATCATTATCTTGTATATGTGGTTTTGGATCAAAATATACAAAGGAGGTGCTGCCCAAATTTTCAAAAAGACGAAACATGTTTTTAAACTTACATAATCCACTTGCATTTTCATGTTCCTTTTCTATGCATTAAGAAAACTTGATTTCATTATACCTTTATTTCAAAACTTCACCTCCTTTATTTTCTTAAAAAGGTTTAGATTTCTGGGTTTCAGCTTACTTGAATTACGTTACGCCTTTAGACGTTGCATGATTTAAGTGCTGGTCACGAGCTAATATTTCGGGTCATGACAGATATGGAGGGAGGAAGAGAGAAGGGACTTACATACACAACTCGGTATTGTCACCGGGCTTGTCTATCCGCCGATAGCCTCGCATTTCTAGCGAGACTTTTTTTGAGAATTTCTTCATGTTCTTCTTCGGGGAATTTAGATGAAGAGAGATATGTGAAATGATAGAAAGG
Source organism: Agapanthus africanus (assembly GCA_030015575.1). Lineage (NCBI taxonomy): Eukaryota > Viridiplantae > Streptophyta > Magnoliopsida > Asparagales > Amaryllidaceae > Agapanthus > Agapanthus africanus. Next base: position 817,829,327 of record CM057338.1, on the reverse strand, counting down.
TGTGATGATGAAAAGAAAGAGGAGCGAGATATAAAAAAGGTTTATGGCCACCATAATTCTAATAAATTATGGTTCATAACCATTCTAATTATTTTGGGAGTTAAAAGGAAGATGAAATGAAATGTCTCATTTTTAGGTTATGAGAAGAATAAAAATTGATAAAAAAAAATAATTGCTAGAATGGAGATTTGAACATGTGATCTATGGAATAACAATGTAAGGACTTAACCAATGAGCTATAAGGTTGTTCATGCATATATTTAATTAGAATTAATTATATGTTGTTGCTTAAAAAGAAAGTGGGCTTTTTGGGCTCATAGTTTTATAAAAGAAAATGAAAATGAGATTGGATTTGGATTATGGGTTGGGTTAGGTATTGCGTTTAATTTGAAATAATTTAAGATTTAGTTTAAAGAAATGGATTTGGGAAAAATTATTAGAATAATAAAATAATATATTTAATAGAAAACAAAATTTACGGAAAAATACTACGAATAAATAAATACAATATTTTACTAAAGAAAGAAAACACGAAGGTATAGTAATACTAGGGTCGTTACACCTTACTAGATAGCCACGCCCTATAGCCCCGACCAAGTGACTGTAGGAGAACCCCGTCGCCAAAAGCATCCGTTCGGGTGCTCCCGACAGCGGTGTTCCGCCTTAGTGCACTTCGTCGACGGCATCGGGGGTGCGGCCGTCTACTAAAGTTTCCGACGAGCATTCGATCAGGTTATCGGGAATCTTGTTGAATTACCCGACAGGTTATTGGAAAGTGTTTTCAATATCGAGACTAAAATGCGGGGTTTATAATTTTTAGGCATGTGATGTCTAAGGAATTCATTTGGTTGGGCATGAAATCCAAAGTATGTGATACATTGGGTTTATGATGTTTAAGGTGGTTGCGGATTCCAACTGTTGTATTTTTTCACTTTCTTTTCTACGACCGTAAGTGTAATATGTGGTGTATCGCCGGTTTCGTTGCTATACGTCAACGACAATTGGGATATGCATATTTACTTACGTTGATGACATATGATGTTATGTGTTGCTGTGATATGTTATATTGGATCGTCGTGTTTTGAATAGCCGGGTTTTTTATGTGAGATGAGAGTTTTTCATTTTCATTCATGTAAAAGGTTGTATGTAATATTCTTTTATTGGGGCACTTCCGGGTTGAGGATGATGTCACCGTTGATGTATATTATTTACTTTTCCGCATTAGGATAGACCCAAGGAGGAGTGCACAAGTAACCGGGTTCTAGGGTCCAGTGGGAGACCATCTCGAGGAGTCGAGACCGGGTCTCCTAACTCTAGAATTGGTAGGGTTGCTTGCCGCTCTCGTAAGGGTCTAGGGATGTGGGTTTGGCTATTCATCACGACCGTGGAATCCGTGTTTTATACTGGCTTAATTTAAAACACAGAATTCCTAGTATATCCAATATTTCATATGTGTTCTTCTGCTGCTGACATTTTGTGATGTGATCACTTTATATATTCTGAGACGAATGCTTATATGTTATATATACGATATATAATTAATATTGATGCTTTCGTTTCTTATGTGATGCTTAGGAAGCATAATTTGATGGGACTTCATTACTGAGATTAATGAAATAGAAACTTGTTTAAAAACTAGTAACTCTAGTTCTTGCTTTACATAGCGGTATTCCTTGTAGAATATCCAGCACCTTATTCGATAAGGAAAAAGCCGAGATCCCTTCACCGGGAGTGACCTCTTTAGCGAAACTAGCAAATGCTACAACCCACTCGGTTTGTCTTTTGATTGCTTCTATAGATTTTGTTTTGTATAGTGATATTTGTGAAATATCCTGCACCTCATTCGATGAGGAAAGAGCCGAGATCCCTTCACCGGGAGTGACCTCTTTAGCAAAACTAGTAAAAGCCTCAAAACACTCATTTTAAAATTCACTCGATTCTACAACGATATCAAGTTCATTAAGCGTTAAAGGTTATCACAAAAACCATTCGCAGACCTTCCGTCATTTTAGGAAGCAGAGTACTTAATATTCGTGCTGCGTATGTTGACCATAGTCAAGACGTAGTGTACGGTAGCTAAGTGATGTCTTCCTACACAGCATATGATGCGATTAGTTAGGATAGTCACATGATTATGTCGACCATAGCCGAGGGTCATGTGGGTGGGTCTAATTAATCATGAAATGACGAGTAGAACTTGACTAGTGCTTATGACATGTTGACCATAGCCAAGGTCATAGGTGCTAGGGGTAAAAACCATTATCGGGAGTTTCAAGTGTTGAAATTTGCAATGAGATTACATACCTTCTATGAGATAGTTGGATCCTGATACCCACTGCGAGTAATTGTTACTCATGGAAGAGTTTTGCACTTTACAATTAGCCGATCAAGTAGGTGTCGACGGGTTTACGCCCCTGGGAAAAACGAGGTTTATTTTAATTAGGTCCATGCGAAAGCACGAGGGACCTCCCTCAAAATACCGACACTGGCCTGGCTGAAAGATTGGCGAACTTATAGGGTGTAATTAATCCCGGCTAGTCCTTCCTTTTAAGATTTGAAGGAAGATTTGATAAAAACAGTGGGAGCCATCCTGATTAGATAAAATATATAACTAATCTAATCCTGTAAGAGAGCACGCAGAGTGTTTTCTTCTCTCTCTCCTGGTAGCCACCATGTCACGCCTTAATCAAGATAATAATATGGATGCATTGACCGAACCTGTATATTATACCGTGCTAGGGAACGTTGGATCCGCTCTATCTTATAACTATTATAAGTCCGAGCAGGAAATAGGGGAAAATCCGGATTCCCATGACCATCCAATCGAAGAAAGTGTATGTTGATGCATCTTCTTCGGGCGTGTTCATTACCGAAAACTGTTTTTCAGTATCCTCTACGTCTTGGGTATGTGATACCGGATCAGGATCCCGCATATGTAATATATTACATGGGCTACAGATAGGTAGAGAACTGGGAATGGGTGATATGTCTCTAAGTGTTAGGGAATGGTGCAAGTGCTGCAGCCAAATCAGTTAGCAAATATCACCTTGTATTAATACATTGATTCTGAACAAATGTTATTACATACCGTACCTGGTATAAAATATTACATCAGTTTCTTTATTAAGTTAAAGAAGGATATAATTCTGTATTGGAGGATAATGTTGTGAACATTTTCCTGAATCAAGAGTTGATTCGATCAGGCACGTTATATAATAGCATATGTGTTCTAAATCAAAGCACAGTTCAAAGTATACCGAACACACACAAGAGGACTAGTTCAGAAATGAACAAATCCTTCTTGTGGCATTATAGACTAGATCATATCAATGCGACAGGACCGGCTAAGTTACATAAAGATGAATATGAGAATTTGTTCGAATTTTCATCTTATGATACTTGCCAGTCTTATCTCAAAGGTAAAATGACCAATACCCCGTTTACATGAAACAGAGAAAGAGTTAATGAACTCTTGGGACAGATACATGATTGTGTATACGGTCCTATATCTATAAATGCCAAGGTTGGTTCTTAGTACTTCATTGTATTCACTGATCATCTCTCAGGATTCGGACATATGTTCCTGTTGAAACACAAGTCTGAAACTTTTGAGAAATTCAAGGAATATAAGATTGAAGTTAAAGAATCAGACGGGTAGAAGTATTAAGTCCTTCGATGTGATCGAGGAGGAGAATACTTGGGCATAGAGTTACTGAATTATTTAAAAGAGAATGTGATTCTCTTTCGGCTTAGTCCTTCGAGTACACCACAGCACAACGGTGTATCGGAACGGAGGTATCGCACCCTATGAGATATGGCGCGTTCTATGATGAGTACTGCTGAGTTACCTGTTTCCTTTAGGAGTTATGCACTTGAGAAGCTGCATACCTATTGAATGGGGTTTCATCCAAATCAATGCCAACCACTCCATATGAGATATGGAATGGAAAGAGACCATGTCTTAAATGAGTTAAGATATAGGGTTATCCGGCCTATGTTGAAAAGCAAAATCTGGACAACCTAGAGGCAATGTCAGTTCTGTATAAGTTTGTTAGGATATCCCAAACATTTGTGAGGGAATATCTTCTACCACTCTGAGGAGCAAAAGGTGTTTTTGTTTCTCAGCATGCCACCGTTTTAGAAAAGGAATTTCTTGTGAAGAAATTTGTGGTCATGAGGTAGAACTGGAAGAAGTTCCAGTTAGACAAACTAACAGCTGATTGTTGGGGTCGAAAATTGCACCCCGGTTGACCAAGTCAAAGTCAAAGTCAACCCCAAGCCAAGTGGGCCCAAGCCCTGGGTCAAGTGGGCCAATGCCCGGGTCGAGCCCGAACAAGAAGCGGCCGGCCTCCCCCATGCCAAAATAAAAATTTTGTAATAAATAATTTTAGTTGTATTTCTTTCATTTTATTTTATGAATAAATGTAATGAAATGGGCATACAGCCAAATTTTTGCAAAGCCCATGGCTTATGTGCAAAAAGAAATGGCACATGGGATGGGCAAAATGCCATTTTGTGAAGCCCAAGGGGCTATATGTAAAGTGTATAGCCTATAAAGGCAAAGATAATGAAATATCTCACCAACTTTTTTCTCTCTCCCAAAAAGAATCAAGATCTGTGATCTTCTCCTTCCTCAAGGTTCAAAAACCTTCTTCTTTCTTTTGAATTAAATCAAGAGTTTTACTCTTCCTTTTCAAAAACTAAATAGTTTTTCACCACAAAACCCACAAAAGGGAACTTAGATCTCCCATCGGATCTTAAAAAAAGAGATTTTTAAAATCTCATAGTTCTTGTTCTTCAAGATCCAGCCAATAGAGGAGGAAAGAGGAGACCCATCTCTAGAAATCCCATCTGGGGAAGATCCAAGGCCAAAAGGGAGAAACAAAGCAGCCCCCTTTGATCATTTCTAAACTTTCTAGGAGTTTAACTCCAAGGGTCAAATCGGGAGCATAGCTCCCAGTGCAGGGACAAAGTCCCCTTTCTGATGGACGCCCAGCGCCCGGCGTCCAGAGCGCTAGCGCCCACGTGCCGAGCACGTGGTGCGCCCAGCGCCCAGAGCGCTCGCGCCCACGTGCCGAGCACGTGGTGCGTCCAGCACTTAGAGCGCTCACGCCCACGTGCTGAGAATGTGAGGCGCCTAGCACCCAGAGCGCTAGCGCCCAGCACCTACGTGCCATGCACGCGAGGCGCTAGCCCCCACGCATCTTTTGGATGCCCTTTCCCTTAATACACACACACACACACACACACACACTCTACAACACTGTCCCCAGTTAGAAAAAATTTCTATCGGGGCGCTGCCCCGCAAGGGGGCTGCTAGCCCCCTTGACCCCCAGCCCGCTATCCGGGTAGCGGGACCCCCATAAAAACTCTGCGGGGCCTCCGATATATCCAAAACCCTTTCAAAACACAACACACGTACACTGCACATTGAGTTCGCATGACCAGTTTAACCCGTCAACCGGAGGTTCTCTCGCTCCAAATGCGAGGGGTAATTAACGGCAGCTTAGTCCGCGGCTGCCGGAGATTCGGATCCCCACAATCAATAAACCCCAGCCTACCCTAGGCAAGGGACATCTGTAATGCGCCTGACCAGCGCGCGCGTATTCCTATCTCAATGGGGTGACGAGAAACACCCTACAGATTCTGGCATGCCCGGTGGGACCAATCTCTCCTCCCATATTTCGGGTTAAATATCCATGCAAACTCAATCAATATACATATCGATTGTCTGTACTGAAATCATGTTTTTTTGTGCAGGGGTTAACAATTTTCAATTTCCATCTTCGAACGCAAGTCAGTATTTGAACTACTTTCCTTGGCCCCTGCTGGGAGCAAGGCCATCGACACCGACAAAGTAATACAGCATCTCGGGCAAGCTCCAGCGGTGCCCCTGACAACTGCTCAATCGGGTATCTTCTCTAAGCTCTCCGTCAGTCGACCACCACGTCATTAAACTGGGAACAGTCGACCTCTAAGTCGTTAAACTGGAAATGTAAAAAAATGTGTAAATAAATAAATAAAAAATAAAGCCGAAATGATAGGGAAACCGCGAATAAAAGCCGAAATGATAGGGCAATCGCGACCTTCGCGATAAGAAAAGCTGAAATGATAGAGCAATCGCGGCAAATAAAACGGCGAATGATGAGTCGCTCCTGGTACCATATTCCAGTGCAGCGATGCAGATGCCAACATCCGATTTTCCAAAATTCCCACGGCCCTACGGCCAATCCCCAAATTGACTACCATATACAATCCACGGGCTCAAATAATTCTCATCATACCTATACCCCACCGCAATCACCAGTTACACGGCTGGTCTCCGCCCTTAGAATTATGCTCCATTTGGGAAAACTCACTCATGTGTCCTCACAATACATGAGGAGAACAAACTTGCGAGATCCTCACGACTCGTAAGAAAACGCCTTCGCGGGATCCTTACGACTCACAAAGGAAAAACACACTTGGGGGTCCCTACGACTCCTAAGGAGAAAGTACACCTACGAGATCCTTTCGACTCGTAGGGAGAAAATGCTTTTATGGGACCCTTACGGCTCATAAAATTGAAAAGTCTTAGGTGATAGGGACCTAAACCTGTCTCCTAAGACATCGCTCCCCAACAGGGAAAGGCAAATGATGAATTGCTCCTGGCACATGTGCTTCAGTGTTAGCAACGCTGATGCCTACCCTACCCCAAAATTCCAAACTTCCGATTCAATAGACCTCTAAGTCTTTAAACTGGAAACAGATGACCTCTAAGTTGTTAAACTGGAAATAGTAGACCTCTAAGTCTTTAAACTGGAAACAGATGACCTCTAAGTCGTTAAACTGGAAACAGATGATCTCTAAGTCGTTAAACTGGAAACATTAGACCTCTAAGTTTTTAAACTGGAAACAGATGACCACTAAGTCGTTAAACTGGAAACCAATGACCTCTAAGTCGTTAAACTGGAACCGAAGACCTCTAAGTCTTTAAACTGGAAAATAGATGACCTCTAAGTCGTTAAACTGGAAATAATAGACCTCTAAGACTTTAAACTGGAAACAGATGACCTCTAAGTCGTTAAACTGGAAACAGATGACTACCACATCGTTAAACTGGAAACAGATGACCACCACGTCGTTAAACTGGAAACAATTGACCACTACGTCGTTAAACTGGAAACAGATGACCTCTAAGTCTTTAAACTGGGAACAGATGGCCTCTAAGTCGTTAAACTGGTAACAGATGATCTCTAAGTCATTAAACTGGGCATAATAGAACCCTAAGTCTTTAAACTGGGAACAGATGACCTCTAAGTCATTAAACTGGGCATAATAGACCCCTAAGTCTCTAAACTGGGAACATATGACCTCTAAGTCGTTAAACTGGAAACAGATGACCCCTAAGTCATTAAACTGGGAACAAGGGAAATCCACTCATGTGTCCTCATGATGCATGAGGAGAATAAAACTTGCGAGATCCTTACGACTCGTAAGAAAATGCCTTCGTGGGATCCTTACGACTCACAAAGGAAAAACACACTTAGGAGTCCTCACGACTCCTAAGAAGAAAGTACACCTACGAGATCCTTACAACTCGCAGGGAGAAAATGCTTTTATGGGACCCTTACGGCCCATAAAATTGAAAAGCCTTAGCTGATAGGGATCTAAACCTATCTCCTAAGCCATCGCTTCCCAATAGGCAATGGCGAATGATGAGTCGCTCCTGGTACCATATTCCAGTGCAGCGATGCAGACGCTGGCCAAAATCCAAATCCCCAAGCGGCGAATGATGAGTCGCTCCTGGTACCATATTCCAGTGCAGCGATGCAGACGCTAACCAAATTCCAAATCCCATACCCCAATGGCGAATGATGAGTCGCTCCTGGTACCATATTCCAGTGCAGCGATGCAGACGCCAATAAAGTCCCGAAATTTTTCCGGCCCTACGGTCTGGATCATACATCCTGCAAAACCGTATATAATCCATGGGCGTAAAACAATCCCAATCTCTCCCAAGTCCTACCGGTGAGACCACATTCAAAGTCCCACCAAAAAATAAATAAATAAAATAAAATAAAATGGTATGTCCACAAGCAAAATGGGCACGGATGAAAACCCGAAAGGGCTCCATGAGTAAAAACAGCAGGACTGCCGGCGAGTTTGTGAAAACCAGAAAGGGCGCAAACTCATAAAAAAGAGATGAAATGCACTCGCAAAGTCCTCTCGATATTGTGAGGAGAAAATTCCCGCGTGAGATCCTTACGACTCACAAAGGAGCAACACACTTAGAAGTCCCCATGACCCCTAAGGAGAAAATACACCTACGAGATCCTCTCGAATCATAGGGAGAAAATGCTTTTATAAGACCCATACGGCCCATAACATTGAAAAGCCTTAGGTGATAGGGATCTAAACCTGCTTCCTAAGCCACCAATTCCCAAATCCTCCCGGGGAAAATGATGAGTTGCTCCTGGCATTACTCCAGTGCAGTAATGCAGATGCCAAACAAAAACCAATTCCCAAATTCCCCCGGGGCAAATGATGAGTTGCTTCTGGCATTATTCCAGTTCAGCAATGCAGATGCCGATAGAAAACCAATCCCCAAATCCTCTCATGACAGATGATGATTTGCTCCCGGTACCATATTCCAGTGTAGCGATGCTGATGTCAACCCAAAATAAATCGAACCAACCAATTCCAATATCGACCTCTGCATCAAACAACAGACACTCCGTGCCGGGGACACGTCGACCAGCCGATACTCCGTACCGAGGAAACGTCCAACAGCGACACTCCGTCTCGGGGAAACGTCCAATATAGACACTCCATGCCGGGGAAACGTCGACCAGCGACACTCCGTCTCGGGGAAACGCCCAACACAGACACTCCGTACCGGGGAAACGTCCAACAGCGACACTCCGTCTTGAGGAAACGTCCAACACGGACACTCCATGCCGGGGAAATGTCGACCAGCGACACTCCGTCTCGGGGAAACGTTCAACACAGACACTCCCTACCGGGAAAACGTCCAACAACGATACTCCATCTTGGGGAAACGTCCAACACAGACACTCCATGCCAGGGAAACGTCGACTAGCGACACTCCGTCTCGGAGAAACGTCCAACACAGACACTCCATGCCGGGGAAACGTCGACCAGCGACACTCCATCTCGGGGAAACGTCCAACACAGACACTCCATGCTGGAGAAACTTCACAAACAGACACTCCGCTTCGGGGAAACGTCACATACAGACACTCCATGCCGGGGAAACGTCGACCAGCGACACTCCATCTCGGGGAAAAGTACAACAGCGACACTCCGTGCCGGGGAAACGTCAGCCAGCAGAGCTCCGTAATGGGGAAACGTCAAGCAGACACTCTATACCGGGGACACGTCAGCCAGCAACACTCCATGCCGGGGGCACGTTGACCAAATCACTCCGGCCCAGGGAAACGTCTACCACGGACACTCTGCCTTAGAGACGCGTTAAGCATCGACCGTCCATGTCGTAAAAAGGGCAGTGCAGGCTTCCCACAAATTGTGAACCAAATCACTCCGGGCCAGGGAAACGTCTACCACGGACACTCCGTCTCGGAGACGCGTCAAGCGTCGACCGTCCATGTCGTAAAAAGGGCAGTGCATGTTTCCTACAAGCGGGAACCAAATCACTCCGGGCTAGGGAAATGTCTACCACGGACACTCCGTCTCGGAGAACGCGTCAAGAGTCGACCGTCCATGTCGTAAAAAGGGCAGTGCGTCCCAAAAAGTGGGAACGAAAGCAAGTCGCCTCCACGCGAAAGAAGATCCATCAATTTCATGCACACAATCCACATATGTGGTGTGCATTTATTGATGGGGGCCACTTTGTTGGGGTCGAAAATTGCACCCCGGTTGTCACGACCCGAAAAGTACGGAACATGACCGGCACTTAAACTACGAAACGTCTCAAGGCATACGTAATCTAAGTAAAGCCAAAACCCAGAAATCCAAACCAAGTAAAGCAGTAGAGTGAAGGAAAAACCATATTTAGCGCAGAAGTTTAACAACATAAGCCGAAGTATGCATTTTTAAAATATCAAGTCTTTTCTGAAAATTTCGGCAGAGTTTCCTTTGTAAATACTGACCCCAAACGGGTACAAAACCTGATAAAGCATATATAATGAATAAAGGCATCCCTGAGCGGGAGCTAGCTCTTCGTCAATCGACGGACAAAACCACTCCATGCAATATAATATACAACGCCGAAAGGCGAGGATCAAATTCAGGATAAAATCCAACATCATCAAGAAAACCAGAGGAAAACCATAATAATACAGCGCGCGACTCTAAGGTCGAAAGAATATACACTGGTCTTCTATGTCTATCATATAATACAAGTCTGGTTGATGGAGTTTTATTAGATACAACTGAAATAACAAATATACAATGGTGGTCCTGATGCAAAAGAACCCACCTACCAAAGCAATCACCCAGAAGGAACAGTGTGCCAGCAAAACCGCAACGAAACCTGTACGGCAAAACCTGCAAGAAACTGTGGCACAATGAGGGTGAGTTGCCAACTCGTGAGTAGAAAACATCTACGAGTAGAAAATCGCATGTATGACGCTATCCTAGGTCATATCAAGTAACATCCTCAAATTAAAATCCTGATCCATCTACACATAAGTGCAATACCACGTGCTCGTGTCAGTACCTCAGATAGAAACATATCAATATATGATGTATGAATGCATTACTAATGGAAACAGAATACATCATGAATGAGACAACTGTTTTCTTTCTTTAATGAGATTTCTGTATGTATATAAATCGAGTATTATCAATGAAATCAACAGAGAAATCAGTGTCAAGTATCGACACAAAACATAAATCTCAATATCTCAATATCTCAGGCTCCGGCTATCCGGACTGGCCTGTATCATCAAATTTCAATATCTCAGTGTCTCAAATCTCAATATCTCAATATCTCGATACCTCAGGCTCCGTCAGTTCGGATCGGCCCATATCATCAATCACACGACCACGAACGGTATCCTCCGGATATCCGCCGCGCCAAACAATCACCGGTAGGCAGTCTGCCCCTGACAGGCTCATCATCCTCCATGAAATCACTCTCGCCCCGGGGTACTATACCGGGTCCACCATGTACCCGAGACGGTTCATACTACTCCTTGAAACGGGTCTCGAAATCCAACAGCTATCATGAAAACTCATGGTGGACGACTCATACATCACGAGAAAACAACAACTTGCATTTTTAAAAGAGAGAGAGGGAGAAGTTTATATATATTCTTGCGGTTTTCCCCCAAATCCCGAAATCTCATGAAAATCCGAAATCCAAAATAATGATATCAATAAACAGTGAGTACCGGCATAAAACCCCAAAATACTGCATAACCATGAGTATATGAATGCATCTGATATCATGCAATGAGTGCAATAGTTAAACTAGCATATGAAAGCGATAACATATTTCAACTATCAGCTAGCAAGCTATGTCAATGAAATAATATTCTCTAAGTGTACGTGACATGGCAATTACCGATGATGATGTGTGTAAAGCGGCAAGCAGGTGTACGTGGAACATACGCATCATCGGTAATGGTGCTGGTGTCCTGATAGCTGGGTTTCATAATAATTATAAATAACATATGTACAAGCATGCAATGCGATGAAACATCATGAATAAACAGAAAGTGATGTAGTAACAGCAACACTGAATATATACCTACCCAATATACGAGTCATACAGTTTGGTATTTAAAATACTCACGATTCTCCACTTTTGAAAATGAGTATGACTCGAGCCCAGTCAAAAGGGTAAGGGAATCCACCTAAGTCTGAGTCGATCTATATATATATATATATACATATATATATATAGTAGTCGGTGATCTCGCCTCAATAGTATCACGTATGATACAATAAATAATATGACATCCTCGAGTCAAGAGTGCGGATCTATCCTCATAACTATATCTCGTACGGTAAATCTATCGTACGGCATCCTAAATCAGGGTACGGGTCGAATATCACATATAACACAACATCCATATGGTATCATCATCACATATCATGAACTATCATATATAACACAACATCCATATGGTATCATCATCACATATCATGAACTGGGGGTACTGATATAAAGTCTAGTACAAACTGATACCAATATCATCATACATATGTCCTCTTGTGAATAAAATCACATCACCCAACGATCCACTATAATATCCTGTCGCGTCTCATATCATGACCCAAACACATATCATAACTCACGGCATTATGCCCGATCATATCGACTCGCCTCCAAATATCATATACTATCCTCAACATCCGTGTGTGTGCGCGCGCGTGTATATATATATAAGCACCAAAACATCCATATAAACCTATATATATACATATGACATATACACCCAAAACCAAATCCCGTGTGTGTGTGTGTGTGTGTGTGTGTATGTGTGTGTGTGTGTGTATGTGTGTGTGTGTGTGTGTGTACAACCTTAATCTAGGGTTCACGACTAAGAAACCAACTAAATCCTTTCTTCTGTTCTCACTAACACTAACCCATAATCTCCTAATGCTTTCCTTGCTAAGGTTCATATCTCGCCATAACCCAAATATGTATATCCATACCACGTCACATCAAAATCTTATGAAATTGCGGGGGTGCTATACGCCATCCACCCGACTTCCCCCGTAGATATAAATCTACTCACCTGCTCTTGCTTGCCGATGTCGATGTCGCCACGCCCATCCTTGTTGCTTCGAACCCACTCGAGGGTACCTACATGTATATCACATGACATTGTAATTCAAAATCGCATACGAAAACCAAATCGGCACGCGTATCACACATGGGTTAAAACCCATGATCTACGTATGCAAGAATAACTAACAACCCTCGACGATTGACGTATGAACGTGAATCGTCCGATAAAAACAGCAATATCAAAACCTTATTTCATAAATAATATGAAATATAAAGCAACAACTTTGAAAACATGCTCCAGATTTTACCCTAGGCCAAACTAGCCAAAGTTGCATATGTCAAGGGTCTAGTTTACTGGAGATAAAGCCACAGAACAAATACGAACCCAAATGATCCCACCCTGGCCGCAATTTGCAGCCAGATCTAATAAAGTGCGGCCAGAACATAGAGGGGGTGGCTCAGGTTTTGGGGTTAGCTTCCTGGGTGCCTGGTTATCTCTCTGTGTCTGCTAAATAATTTTTCAGGTCCCCGAGTGTTAGCAGATTTCAAATTCCCTACAGAATTCCACAAAATACGAATATCGGGGATTTCTAAGTTTGCTAATAGGGGTTTAAGTCTCTATTTTAGTCCAAAAAGTTATCACTAAGGGGGTTTTAAGGTCACTACAACACTCACTTGCACTTCACTACTCAAGGATTTCTCAAACCCTAACTTGAAATTTCCAAACCTCACCAAATATCACTATATCGGTTTTAAGTTAGCATGGATGCAAAAGCAATGGAAATTCTACACTAATGATGGAATAATTACCTCATTTGTACTCATGAATCCCCTAGGGCACCAAAATCAAATTTTTCTTTGTCCAAAGTGTAGCTTGTGAGCTTGAGCACATTTTTTGTGAAAGTGAGATGGACTTTTAATGGATTTTTGATGGATTTGTGAGGAGGTAGAGAGGAGAGGGGGAGAGAGCAGCAGCAGTAGCCCTATGAGCGGGAGAGGAAAGAAAATGAGTGAATGAGTGAAGAGAGAATGGCTCAAGATCAAGGTTTGACCCCTCACCCTCTCTTTCTCTCTCTTGCCCATACTTCTATATTCTATTCTTTTCTTTTCTTTTCTTTTCTTTTCTTCTCATTTCATTTAAAAACCCAAACCAAAACAACATAGAAGCCATGTAGGAAAATGTAATAAGTGTGAAAAGGTGACATGGTGCATGCCATGTGCACAAAACACGCTTAATGCCCGATTAGCGATACTTAATCGCGATTAGCATTAAAATAGTGTATAATAAATCATAAAATTTCATAATTTGCATAAATCACATAAAACACCCTCTTTTCAGTAATTTCCATAATTTTCCAAATTTTTCCCAATTTATCGGTATTTAATTATACCGCCTTATTAAAATATTCAATATAATATTATTTAATTATAAAAATTCCCAAAAATAATATTTTATTTTTCTGAAATGTTATACCGGTTGACCAAGTCAAAGTCAAAGTCAACCCCAAGCCAAGTGGGCCCAAGCCCCGGGTCAAGTGGGCCACTGCCCGGGTCGAGCCTGAACATGAAGCGGCCGGCCTCCCCCATGCCAAAATAAAAATTTTGTAATAAATAATTTTTGTTGTATTTCTTTCATTTTATTTTATGAATAAATTTAAGGAAATGGGTATAAAGCCAAATTTTTGTAAAGCTCATGGCTTATGTGCAAAAAGAAATGGCACATGAGCCATGAGATGGGCAAAATACCATTTTGTGAAGCCCAATGGGCTATATGTAAAGTGTATAGCCTATAAAGGCAAAGATAATGAAATATCTCACCAACTTTTTTCTCTCTCCCAAAAAGAATCAAGATCTGTGATCTTCTCCTTCCTCAAGGTTCAAAAACCTTCTTCTTTCTTTTGAATTAAATCAAAAGTTTTACTCTTACTTCTTAAAAAATAAATAGTTTTTCACCATAAAACCCACAAAGGGGAACTTAGATCTCCCATCAGATCTTAAAAATAAGAGATTTTTAAAATCTCATATTTCTTGTTCTTCAAGATCCGGCCAACAGAGGAGGAAAGAGGAGACCCATTTCCAGAAATCCCATCTGGGGAAGATCCAAGGCCAAAGGGGAGAAACAAAGCAACCCCCTTTGATCATTTCTAAACTTTCTAGAAGTTTAACTCCAAGGGTCAAATCGGGAGCACAGCTCTCAGTGCAGGGACAAAGTCCCCTTTCTGATTGACGCCCAGCGCCCGTGTGCCAAGCACATGGGGCGCTGGCGCCCGCCAAGCACGTGGTGCGCCCAGAGCGCTGGTGCCCACGTGCCGAGCACATGAGGCGCTAGCGCCCAGCGCCTACGTGCCATGTACGTGAGGCGCTGGCCCCCACGCATCCTTTGGATACCCTTTCCCTTATATATATATATATATATATATATATATATATATGTATGTACATATACACACACACATACTCTACAACACTGTCCCTCGTTAGAAAAAATTTCTAACGGAGCGCTGCCTCGTAAGGGGGCTGCTAGCCCCCTTGACCCCCAGCCCACTATCTGGGTAGCGGGACCCCCGTAAAAACACTACGGGGCCCCCGATATATCCAAAAACCCCTTTCAAAACACCACACACGTACACTGCACATTGAGTTCGCATGACCAGTTTAACCCGTCAATCGGAGGTTCTCTCGCTCCAAATGCGAGGGTAATTAACGGCAGCTTAGTCCACGGCTGCCGGAGATTCGGATCCCCACAATCAATAAACCCCAGCCTACCCTAGGCAGGGGGAATCTGTAATGCGCCTGACCAGCGCGCGTGTATTCCTATCTCAATGGGGTGACGAAAAACACTCTACACTAATGATTTGGTGAAACCAAAGGATTCAATAGTCTCCAACGAATCTCAGCCTCTCCGCGAATCTGGTAGGATTTCTTATCCACTTGAGAGATATTACGGTCTTCTCGTTGATAGTAGGAGCGAGGATTGCATGATGATGGCCCAACTAGGTTCAGACAGGCCATCACAAGTAGAGACTTTGTAAAATGGCTGGATACTATGCGATCAAAGATGGAATCCATGTACACCAACAAAGTATAACTTTGAATGTTGTATCTGAAGGGGTAAAACCAATTGGGAGCAAATAGATCTTGAGAAGATTCTTGGTGTAAATGGAAAAGTTGAGACTTTCAAAGCTATGCTTAAGTCCATCAAGATCAATGCACGCATCGCGGAGTTGGAACATGTGTTTTGATGTGGCAGTCAAAGAGTTTGACTTCATCAAAATGGTAGATGAACCTTATATATAATAGAAGGTAGTAGAGAGTAAGGTTGTCTTCTACGTATTGTACGTAGATGACATACTCTTGATAGGAAATGGTTTTCTATGATACACTCGGTCAAGCTCCTCTTATCATGAAGATTCTCCATAGAAGATCTGGATGATACCTACTACATCTTGTGGATTATGATCTATGATGATAGATCTAAGTGGATGTTAGGAGTGTCCCAAATCTAGGTACATGAACACCATATTTAAGGGGTTTAGTATGGAAGATTCTAAGCGTGGTGGTTCGCCACCTCACTCATGGATCACTCTCTCCAAGAACTAATTTGGAGATAGCTCGCGTGCAAGGGATATCCTATGCTTCGGCAGCAGGCTCTATCATGTGTGCGATGTTATGTATCAGACCAGATATAGCTAACCCACTAGGTGTAGTGATCAGGAATCAATCGGATCTTGGAAGAATCACTGGACAGCTGTGGAGGACATTCTTAAGTACTTGAGAAGCACTAAAAGAAAGTTCTTAGTTCCAGCTTCCAGAGTGATAAGTTCGACTGAGAGTCAGCCACAGGCATTGTCTTTACCCTCAGTGGAGGGATGGTATGTTGGAAGAGTTCCAAGCTAGATACCGTGACATACTAGATGATAAAGGCTGGATATATCGCTGCCAACGATACTACCAAAGTGGCTGTCTGGACATTTCTTGTTCATGAGATGAACAAGGTTCCTACCATTGAGCGTCCAATAACTGTTATTGTGAAAACAATGGAGTTGTGGCTTTGGCCTCGGAACACCGGTCCCATCAGCGATCCAGACATATTCTGAGGCAAGTATCACCTGATCAGGGACATGGTTGATCTCCAAGGGATCAAGATAAGGAGAGTAGATTTTAAGGTTAACACGGCGGATCCACTCACCAAGGCCTACTTCCCCAAATACTATTTCAAAGATTTTTGGGATGGTTGAGTATAGGATACTACAACCACTGCTATATTGTTGGGTATTGGATACCACAACATATGGCCTTAGTGCAAGTGGGAGATTGCTAGTTATATGTATGCCCTAGAGGCCATTACTGTACATGTGATGTATAATGTAGTGAATGCTTGGACATATATAGGGAGGACTTTCTTGCTCGATATGATAGTATGCTATCTGGTTGCTCTTTGTCTTAACATGTTGACTTGTATACGTGATACTGTCTTGCTCTCACATGTTGACAAAGCCCTTAGGATGTGTACTTGACTGCCAGGACTATGATGGAGATCATACTAGTGGGGCCAGGGGTAGTCCACAAGTACACCCTATAATTGTTCCCAGTCGAGGGAGTATCGAGACAGGGCATCGATGCTCCAGAGTAGACTAGCGTATACGCTTCTTGACCCATATGATGGGCGATGGATGATCCCATATCCATTGGTGTTTGACATCAGAGATGATATATGGGTTCTCAGTGGAGACTGGGTACACTGAACGGACTCGCCGAGAACTCCTAGATGGTATTATACCTATTGTCGGATAGCAGTTCTCTGGTGACACTGGTACAGGTTAGTCTGTCGACCCGAGATCGTCATAGAGTCTTGTGTGTCTCCCACTGTGCTTTGATTTCCACCATACCACGGCTCTACTGAGTCATGCAAAACGGTGGTTTTTAGGTACAGTCCCGAGTCGCATGGAGGCAATGAGCGATAGGAGGGGATTTGTCTCTCCCGGTATTGGGAGTTGATGTTGCGCTATGCTCGATAGGCCATAACATGAAATCCCTGGCCAGGGTTGCTGAGATCTACTGGTAAGTGTTATCATTAGTTTCTCGAACCGTTATGGACCTTGCATCGGCATGACTTATCAGGCTATTAGGGTATGACGTTATACCACCCCAAGGCTGTGATATACGACATATCTGACGAAGAGACCGGACTGTACGGTAGTGTTACTGATTGGATTCACAGGAGTTTGAGCAGGCTTTCTTGTTGATCTTCTGATCGCTCAATACCCGGGTGGCCGTTACATTTGGCAGACCGCTTGCGGCTTGTGGGTGTTTGATATGATCATCACCTACTGCCGGCGTATTGACGAGTCTTTAGAGTCCTACACAGAGGTTTCCTGGTTCATGCGAAATGGAGTAGGAGCACATATGTGATATGTGCGGGACTGAGATTAATGCGCGTATGTGATACCGCATTCTATTCTCACGATATGTGATATCGGTCGGTTATATGTGATATAGCCGGGTTATCGGATCAAGTGTTGATTCGAAAATTTAATGTATAATTATATATTTGATATATTAACTTACATTAACTAATATTTGCTCATTAAGTATTCTTTTTCTCACTTGTGTGCATATTGTATATATGTGATATATATTAATGTACAATTTTTTATTGTGTCATGTTTGCTGATACATGAAACATGGGTGTATGAGACTTATACTATAGTTAGGATAATTCTAGGGTTTTTATTTATCAAAGTAATTCTAAAATGGTGGAATTTTGTCATGGTAGAAGCATTGAGAAAGCTTTGGATAACCATTGACCAAGTCCACTCTTTTGTTTTCCTTGAGATATTTATTAACCCAACCTTTATCCTTACCCTAGTTAAGTCTCTACATGAGTTAGTGCATGACACTAACTCACCCATGGTTTATATTCTCACCTCATGAGTTCATTCTTTCTTCTTCTTCACTTGAGCTTCTTCTTCCTCATGAAAAGCTTACTAGCTTTTGAAAATGGTGAGAAAACATTGTGAGAAAAAGAAAACTAAAGAGAGCCCATTTTCTACTTCATCATCCTCTACTATTAGCCATTTAGTTTAGGGTGTTTGCTTCACTAAACCCTAATTTAGTGAAGAGGTAGCATGAGCTTGAGTCTCCTTGACGTAGATCATCTTCATCCTCAAAGACTTCGAGCAAGTTTGTATCTTTCACCTTGTGAAGCCTCTTAAGAGTTCGGGAGATCATACTCGCAGCGAAGGGACATCTACACGGAGCGTTTGAAGTGAAGGACCGGTCTACAAAGGTTGTATTCCTCATTAACTTAGTATGTAAAGTTGTTTGCATGCTTATTGTTTAAATCTTTAGTTAAGATTCTAGGGTTAGGGTTCTTTAGAACGGCAAAAATTTGAAAACGGCATGGACGATGCCTCCCGAAACCTTGCTGCCGCGCTAAGTAACCCTACAGTGACCTTGGGACTTGTTGGTTGAAATTCCTTCCATGATTATATACATCCTTGTGATTCGATTTCTATTTTTTTATCGAATCCTGTTTTCATTTCCAGCCATTATGCCGCAAAAGACTACGAGGGCGCAGAGAGCGACCGCTAGAGCCGAGGTCAGGGTAGGCTCTTTGGAGACGAGGACTGACCAGGGTAGTACGCCCGTTGTACAGGAGCAGGTTGATCCACCTTCGACAGACCGTATTACTAGGCTAGAGGCCGGTATGCAGGATTTGCGCCTGATGATGGGATCGTTAGTTGAGGCCAATCGAGCACAAAGACAGGAGGTTGTCCCACCTGTTATGGGGACCATGATAGTGCCTACTGTTCCGGCAGTCGTACCTACAGCTACGGAGGTTATCACCGTATCATTATTTGAGTTCATGAGGCTGAAGCCTCCGGTCTTCACCGGCACCGATACAGCTGAGGATCCACAGTCGTTTATTGATTGGATGTCCAGGATCTGTCGTTCGCTGAGATGCTCCGACGCGAGATGGGTAGAGTTCGTGAGTTTTCGTCTAGAGGGTCTTACCCAGACTTGGTGCGAGTCTTTAGGGAGGGGCAGAGCAGCAGGTCTTTCTTCTATGACCTGGACTGAGTTCGTGACGGTTTTTCTTTCCCGATTTCTTTCGCAGAGCGTCAGGAATGCTCAAGCTCACAGTTTCGAGTCATTACGCCAGACTCTGGGTATGACGGTGGCAGAGTATGACATTCAGTTTACCTAGTTATCCATATATGCTCCGTATTTGATAGATACTGAGGAGATGCGGATCAAGAGATTTGTTCGAAGCCTGAGTACCCAGTTATTAATCTCCATCTACGCCCAGCATTTCGATACATACGCAGCCGCAGTAGACGCAGCCCTATTGGTAGAGGAGCGTATTTATGAGACTTCGGTCATTCCGGAACCGAAAAGGATTCGTACTGATTTATCAGCACAGAGGCAGTTTAGCAGAGGCCGCGGTGGATTCGCTATAGGCTGTGCGGGTAGCCGGAGCGTGAGATGGGGCCAGACATATATTTTATACCCACAGGGTCAGCAGTCGTCGCCTGGATGTTTTGGGTGTGGCAGTCCCCATCACCGCATCAGAGATTGTACTGAGATACGCCAGAGGGAAGCAGCGGTTCCACATGTTACCTTACCACCTTCACCTCAGAGAGCGTTGCCTCCTACGCTTATTGATGCTCCGCGTCAGACTTTTGCTCAGAGAGGCCGTGGTCGTGGAGGTTTTGCTCAGAGGGGACAGGGTGGCAGAGGCAGAGGATAGCCAGTTGCCGGTAGAGGGCAGGCTCGAGTGTTTGCTTTGACTCATCAGGACGCGCAGGCGTCCAATGCAGTGGTTTCAGGTACTCTTTCAGTATGTTCCATCGATGCACATGTTTTGTTTGATCCGGGATCTACGCACTCGTATGTTTCTACATACTTCGTGCCGAGGTTGGGCCGAGAGTCGTGTTTGCTAGATCGGCCGCTTGTCGTGACTACTCCTGTTGGCGAGTCTTTTGCTACACGACACGTATTTCGGCCGTGTGCCGTTTGTATTGGAGATAGAGATTCGTCCGTCGATTTGATACTTCTTGAGATGTTGGACTTCGACGTTCTCCATGGCATGGACTGGTTAGCTACTTGCTACGCGTCTATGGACTGCCGCGAGAAGACAGTCTGGTTTTGTTTTCCCGGCGAGTCAGTTCTTGTCGTGCAGGGGGACCGCGGTGCCGCTCCTCACAGTTTGATTTCAGCGCTTTGTGCTAGTCGGCTTTTGAGGAGGGGATGTCGGGGATTCTTGGGTTTCATTCGAGATACTGGAGCCACAGTAGATTCGTTGGATCAGGTTCCTATCGTGAGAGAGTTTCCCGACGTATTTCCTAATGATTTGCCTAGATTACCGCCAGAGCGTGATAATGAGTTTTGCATTGATTTGATCCCCGGCACGTGGCCTATTTCTATATCGCCTTACCGGATGGCCCCGGCGAAGCTTAAGGAGCTTAAGGATCAGTTGCAAGAGTTGCTTGATAGGGGACTTATACGTCCGAGTGTTTCGCCTTGGGGAGCTCCTGTTCTGTTCATCAAGAAGAAGGACGGCAGTTTGAGGTTGTGCATTGATTATCGTCAATTGAACCAAGTTACGGTGCGAAATAGGTGTCCTTTACCTTGCATTGACGATTTGTTTGATTAGCTCCAGGGTGCGGGACATTTTTCCAAGATTGATTTGAGATCGGGTTATCATCAGTTGCGGGTTCGGAATAATGACATTCCGAAGATTGCTTTTCGTACGCGCTACGGGCATTATGAGTTTTTGGTGATGTCGTTCGAACATACCAATGCCCCAGCAGCGTTCATGGATTTGATAAACCGGATTTTCAGGCCGTTCCATGACCAGTTTATTATTGTGTTTATTGATGACAATCTGGTTTATTCCAAGAGTCGAAAGGAGCATGAGCAACACTTGAGGATTGCTTTGCAGACATTGAGAGAGCACCGGTTGTTTGCTAAATTCTCGAAGTGTGCCTTCTGACTTGATAGTGTTAACTTCCTGGGTCATGTGGTTACGGGAGACGGTATTCGTGTGTACCCGAGGAAGATCGAGGCCGTACAGCTTTAGCCCAGACCTGTATCAGTGACAGAGGTCCGCGGCATTTTGGGCTTAGCCAGTTACTACCACCATTTCATGCAGGACTTCTCGAGTATCGCTGCACTGCTGACCGAACTGACGAGGAAGGGGGTTCCTTTTCTTTTGACTGAGGTATGCGAGCTGAGTTTTCAGCAGTTGAAGACTTGGTTGACGACTGCACCAGTTTTATCTTTGCCTTCTGGATCGGGCGACTTTGTCGTTTACTGTGATACTTCTCGAGTGGGGCTCAGTTGTGTATTGATGCTTCATGATAGAGTTATCACTTATGCTTCCCGGCAGTTGAAGAAGCACGACAAGAATTATCCTACTCATGATCTTGAGATGGCCGCAGTGGTCTTTGCGCTTAAGAATTGGAGACACTACTTTTACGGGGAGTCGCGTCAGATTTTCACGGACCACAAGAGCTTGAAGTATATCTTCCAGCAGCGGGATCTGAATTTGAGACAGCGCTATTGGATGGAGCTTGTGAAGGATTATGATTGTGAGATCCTTTATCACCCGGGCAAGGCGAATGTAGTAGCTTATGCTTTGATTCGTAGGTCCGGAGGTAGCTTGTCCCAGTTGAGCGCAGTTTAGAGACAGTCTTCTGCAGATTGGCGGATCTTGTGCAACATCAGAGTATAGTTTGAGTTCACTTCCATTGGGGGACAGCTTGCTCATGTCCACGCCCGTCCACTTCTACTTGATCGTATTGTGAGGCACAGCCCGACGATGCCTGTTTGTCTGAGATTCTTGAACATGTTCTACATGGTAGAGATTCGGAGTTCTTGATTGATGACCAGGGTGTGCTACGTTTTGGGACTCGTTTGTGTGTACTTGATACTGATGGGTTGAGACGCGAGATCCTAGAGAAGGCACATCAGTCAGCTTATAGTGTTCACCCAGGTTCCACCAAGATGTATCGTGACATGAGAGATATCTACCAGTAGGCAGAGATGAAGAGTGATGTTTAGGATTTCGTTTCGAGGTGCCTGACTTGTCAGCAAGTCAAGGCGGAGCATCAAAGACCGGCAGGAGAATTGCAGCTTTTACCCATTCCGGAGTGGAAATGGGAACAGATCTCCATGGATTTCGTAGTGGGTCTACCCAGGTCCAGTCGAGGGTATGACTCCATTTGGGTGATTGTTGACCGGTTGACGAAAGCGGCTCACTTCTTTCCAGTGAAGACCACTTTCGGTTATGCTCAGTATGCTCAGTTGTACATTGATGAGATTGTGCGTTTGCACTGCGTTCCCACATGCATCGTATCCGACAGGGCCATCCAGTTCACTAGCCATCTTTGGCAGAAGCTTCAAGGAGCTTTGGGTACCCGATTGAGTTTTAGCACCGCTTTCCATCCGCAGACCGATGGTCAGTGGGAGCGGACTATACAGACACCGGAGTATATGCTTCGTGCGTGCATGCTTGATTTTGGTTGCAGTTGGGATCGTCACTTGCCGTTGATAGAGTTCTCCTACAATAACAGTTATCAGGAGACGATTCAGATGGCGTCTTTTGAGGCTTTGCATGGTAGAAAGTGTCGATCGCCAGTCTGTTGGACCGAACTCAGCAAGAGCAGGATTTTGGGACCCCAGCTAGTTCAAAAGACTACGGAGAAAATTCAGTTGATTCAGGATAGGATGAGAGCAGCCCAGTGCAGACAGAAGTCTTTTGCCGACCGTCGTCGTCGCAGGCTTGAGTTCGCAGTGGGGGATCATGTATTTCTACGGATTTCTCCGATGAAGAGCGTGATGAGATTTGGGAAGAAAGCGAAGCTTAGTCCCAGATTTGTAGGTCCTTTTGAGATCCTTGAGCGAGTTGGTACCGTTGCCTATCGTTTGGCACTTCCGCCTAGCTTTCCGGATGTTCACCCCGTATTCCATGTATCGATGCTCCGCAAGTATCTTCATGACCCTTCTCACATAATTCAGCACCAGACCGTTCAGCTAGAGCGCGATCTTTTGTTCACCGAGCAGCCGGTAGTTATATTGGATCGGCAGGTGAAGAAACTTCGGTCAAAGGGCTTGCCATCTGTGAAGCTTCTTTGGTGTGACCATAATAGGGAAGGGGTCACTTGGGAGGCCGAATGCGAGATGCGGAAGAAATTCCTTCATCTCTTTGAAGGTACGCTTAGTAAGATTTTAAATTCGGGTACCGAATTTCTTTAAGGAGGGAAGATTGTAACACCTTAGAATGTGATTAGTGTTAATTAAGTGATAATGCGGGTTTTTAGTAAAAATTTAACCAAAATAGTTTTCACATATTTTATAAAAATTAATTAATATTTTATTATTATTTGTTTTAGCTTGCACGCACTTGTGCATGTTAACCTAGGGTTAATTAGTGTTAACTATGCTTAAGTAGCCATGGCACCTTAACCCTCATTTCTATTATGTTATATGTAATTATATAAATTATTTAGTTTTTAAAATAAAGGCTTGAATTTGGGGTTGACTTGAGAGAGAGAGGGAGAGAGAGAGGGTTGACATGGAATGATGAGGAATAGGCAAGCATGAGGTGCATTTAATGAAGAGAGAGAAGGGGCATGGCTACTCTCACCCTCTCATTCTCTCATTCTCACCTCACACTCCTCATTTCTCTTCTCATTCTCTCACTCTCACTTGTTTCTTCATCTCATTTTCCTTCATCCCTCAAACTGAACCCTAACCATATCTTCACAAAACCAAGCAAAATCACCACTAAACCTCATTAAACCCCTTCACAAAGTCAAGTTAAGCCACTGAGATGACTTGGAGCATGGAAAGCTAGGGTTTTTGAGCAAGTGTGGAAAGGTAGTGGTCTCTAACTGTTAATTAGGTGTTTATAGTGTTGTGTTGCTTAGCAGTTGTTGTTTAGAACACTAAATATAGTTTTGTGCACATATCGTATTTTTAGTGTTATTTTAGAGTCACTGTAACCTGCTATCACCACGAATTTTTACTGTAAAATCTAGCAATTACTAGAGGCCCTGAGTTTTCACCTAAAACCCGAACCCCACCTGACCTAGTTGGACCGGCGAGATAGGGAAGAATTCCGGCATCGCTGGATTTCCTGGGGACTGGGGGGATTGTGTTTTGAAGGGTAGCTGTCTATATGTATTTTGGGGTGTTTGGTACTGCTAGATTTTTATATATTGACAGTATGCAAAATCTGGGACCACTTAGCTAATTTTAGGTGTTTCGAAAAAGTGCAATACGATTGATCCGACGTAGTTTAAGTGTTTCTGGTAGCTTGTAGTCGTGGACTTATTTTGATGTCGCTACACACGTTAGCCGCTAAGTGAACCCTTTTGTAACTTAAGAGAACCGATTCGTTAATTGGCGTTGTGTTCGTTTATTATTGGGTAGTTTGCTAAATCCATGCGTTATTGTGTTGTGTGTTAATAGGATCACAGGCGGGGACTTCGGACGCTGCGAAGAAAGGAAAGCGCGTGGTTGGATTTACTTAGCTCGAGATCATCGGTGAGTAGATTTAACATCTACGGGGAAATCGCCCGTATGGCGTTAAGCGTCAGGGTTAGATATGATATTATAGTCACATGTTATATGCATATGAGTTGATTGTGCATGAGTATCATTGCATACCATTACTTGTTGTGCCTTGACTTAGTACCCATTGGACACCGCACCATTACTGACGATACATGTTGCACGAGCGCTAAATTGTATGCTACACACACAACGTTAGTAATTGCCATGACACGCACAACATATACACATATGTGGTATTGTATTCGTTATTGACATTGAGACGTTGATTCTTGTTCAATTGCGCATATGAAATGTATCATGCATACATACCTACATGTATACACACATACCTTGCTATAGCTACATATACACCTTTATATGATGTTGCATTTGATTTTGGAGAATGTAAGAACCGCATGATACATTTACAAACTTGATTCATTTAAAAGAGCGGTTTTCTCTTGATATGCTCATATTATTGTTCTATCTTGCATACATCATATTTCATGGATTTACGCATTGAGATGCGGATTTCATGTGATTTATGGATTTGAGAACCGTGGTGATATTTCAAGAAAGTATACATTGTTTTGATAACCCGGTTTCTCTTGATATGATATTTCGATGCGTCCACCATGAGTTTTCTTTGTTCTGAGCTATGAGTATACCCGATTCGAGGAGCGGCAGGCACCGTCTGCGGGTACATGGTGGACCGGATGAGGTACCCCGGGGCAAGAAGACTCGTATAGAAAGGTGGTGAGCCCGACGGAGGGAATACTATCTACCGGTGATTGGTTGGACCTGGAGATTATCCGGAAGATACCGACCGGAGTCGTGAGATGGATATGGGCCGATCCAGACTGGCGGAGCCCGCGTTATGTGGATTTACGTGTCGATGTTGGACACGTATTTTCATGATGTTTCGAGTGTCGATATTTGGCGCTCATGTTCCATGAGATTTGCAAATATGAGGGCCGATCTGAGTGACGGCGCCTGAGGTATTGGGATTTGGGGTGTCGTTGATGGACACCGGGATTTTCCACGATGATAATTCATTGATGATGTTATGTTCTATCCTATACTCAGTATTTATTAGATATGCATTGTTTAATGTAGTAGTAGTACCCTGATGGTGTACCTTGATCATGATTGTTGCACATCCGTATTGCCATACTTATGTTATCAAATTGCATGTGGTAGATTATCGCTGTATGTGCATACATGCGATTATCTGTATGATGTTACTTACTATTCATGAGTTGGAAACTTACCCCCGTTGTGCCACAGTGTTTTGCAGACTTGACCCTCAGAGTAGTCGTGGCAGGGCTTCTTATTGTGTCTATTTCAGCGGATACCGCTACGGTTGGCTGTGAGGCCTTTTTGCTGTAGGTGGGTTGCGGTTATCCGATTATATCCATTGTATATCTCATTGTATCTAGTACTCTCCATCTACCACTTTCATGTATTGACTTAGAGATGAGTTGTGAGGATCGATATTGTATATTTTGTGACTCTGGGTGTCGAGCTCGTGTGAGCCGGCCTTTATTATGTAGTTTTACTTCTTTATGTTGTTTTTAATTTATATTGTCTATTTCTTCGCTACGGCGTCGTATATATACTTGTGGTGGTTGTTTCCGCCTTTGGGCATGATTTGCTCCCGTTTGGGGATGCTTTATTTTTATACTATGTTCGTATCCGTTTCGGGGCTATTTTTACAAAGGAGGTGCTGCCGAAATTTTTAAGAAAATAAACTTAAGCTTTAAGATTTTTACTTGAGATTTCCAAATGTTTTAACAATGTTTTATCACTTACTTCTTTTTATGGTTTAGATTTCTGGGTTTTCGTCTTACTTAAATTGCATTACGCCTGTTGACGTCATATGGTTTAAGTTCTAGCCACGTGCCTAATTTTGGGTCGTGACAAAGTTGGTATCAGAGCACTAGGTTTTACCTTTCGGAGTGTAGGATGACCATGGTATGATGGAGTTGTTGCTTAAGCAGAGTGACGTAGCGTGTGTATATTCCGCGGCATACTTACGACACGGTACTCCGCCTAAGTGACCTTAGGACTTGTTGGTTGAAATTCCTTCTGTGATTATATACATCCTTGTGATTCGATTTCTATCTTCTTATCGAATCCTGTTTTCATTTCCAGCCATTATGCCGTCGAAGACTATGAGGGCGCAGAGAGCTGCCGCTAGAACCGAGGTCAGGGTAGGCTTGTCGGAGACGAGGACTGACCAGGACGGTTCACCCGTTGTACAGGAGCAGGTTGATCCTCCTTCGACAGACCGTATTACTGGGATAGAGGCCGGTATGCAGAATTTGCGCCAGATGATAGGGTCGTTAGTTGAGGCCAGTTGAGCACAGAGACAGGAGGTTGTCCAGCTGTTACGGGGACCGCGATGGTGCCTACTGTTCCGGCAGTCGTACCTACAGCTACGGAGGTTATCACCGTATCATTATCTGAGTTCATGAAGATGAAGCCTCCGGACTTCACCAGCACCAATACAGCTGAGGATCCACAGTCGTTTATCGATCGGATGGCCAGGATCTGTCGTTCCCTGAGATGCTCCGACGTGAGATGAGTAGAGTTCGCGAGTTTTCGTCTAGAGGGTCTTGTCCAGACTTGGTGCGAGTTTTTAAAGAGGGCAGAGCCGCAGGTCTTTCTCCTATGACCTGGGCTGAGTTCGTGACGGTTTTTCTTTCCCAATTTCTTCCACAGAGCATCAGGGATGCTCGAGCTCACAGTTTCGAGTCGTTACGCCAGACTCCGGGTATGATGGTGGCAGAGTATGACATTCAGTTTACCCAGTTATCCTTATATGCTCCGTATTTGGTAGATACTGAGGAGATGCGGATCAAGAGATTTGTTCGAAGCCTGAGTACCCAGTTATTCCTCTCTACCTGCGCCCAGCATTTCGATACATACGCAGCCGTAGTGGACGCAACCCTATTAGTAGAGGAGCGTATTTCTGAGACTTCGGTCATTCCGGAACCGAAGAGGATTCGTACTGATTTATCAGCGCAGAGGCAGTTTGGCAGAGGCCGCGGTGGATTCTCAATAGGCCGTGCGGGTAGCCGGAGCGTGAGACGGGGCCAGACATATAGTTTATACCCACAGGGTCAGCAGTCGTCGCCTGGATGTTTTGGGTGTGGCAGTCCCCATCACCGCATCAGAGATTGTACTGAGATACGCCATAGGGAGGCAACGGTTCCACATGTTACCTTACCACCTTCACCTAAGAGAGCGTTGCCTCCTACCCTTGTTGATGTTCCTCGTCATACTTTTGCTCAGAGAGGTCGTGGTCACGGAGGTTTTGCTTAGAGGGGATGGAGTGGCAGAGGCGGAGGACAGCCAGTTGCCGGTAGAGGGCAGTATCGAGTGTTTTCTTTGACTCATCAGGACGCGCAGGCGTCCAATGCAGTGGTTTCAGGTACTCTTTCAGTATGTTCCTTCGATGCACACGTTTTGTTTGATCTGGGATCTACGCACTCGTATGTTTCTACACACTTCGTGCCGAGATTGGGCCGAGAGTCATGTTTGCTAGATCGACCGCTTGTCGTGACTACTCCTGTTGGCGAGTCTTTTGTTGCACGACACATGTTTCGGTCGTATGCCGTTTGTATTGGAGATAGAGATTCGTCCGTCGATTTGATACTTCTTGAGATGTTGGACTTCGACGTTCTCCTGGGCATAGACTGGTTAGCTACTTGCTACGCGTCTGTGGACTGCCGCGAGAAGACAGTCAGGTTTTTTTCCCCAGCGAGTCAGTTCTTATCGTGCAGGGGGACCGCGGTGCCGCCCCTTACAGTTTTATTTCAGCCCTTTATGCTAGTCTTCTTTTGAGGAGGGGATGTCGGGGATTCTTGGGTTTCATTCGAGATACTGGAGCCACGGTAGATTCGTTGGACCAGGTTCCTACCGTGAGAGAGTTTCCCGACGTATTTCCGATGAGTTGCCTGGATTGCCGCCAGAGCGTGATATTGAGTTTTGCATTGATTCGATCCCCGTCATAGGGCCTATTTCTATACCGCCTTACCGGATGGCCCCGGCGAAGCTTAAGGAGCTTAAGGATCAGCTGCAAGAGTTGCTTGATAGGGGACTTGTACGTCCGAGTGTTTCGCCTTGGGGAGCTCCTGTTCTATTCGTCAAGAAGAAGGACGGCGGTTTGAGGTTGTGCATTGATTATCGTCAATTGAACCAAGTTACGGTGCGAAATAGGTATCTTTTACCTCGCATTGACGATTTGTTTGATCAGCTCCAGGGTGCGGGACATTTTTCCAAGATTGATTTGAGATCGGGTTATCATCAGTTGTGGGTTCGGAATGATGACATTCCGAAGACTGCTTTTCGTACGCGCTACGAGCATTATGAGTTTTTGGTGATGTCGTTCGGACACACCAATGCCCCAGCAGCGTTCATGGATTTGATGAACCGGATTTTCAGGCCGTTCCATGACCAATTTATTATTGTGTTTATTGATGACATTCTGGTTTATTCCAAGAGTCGAGAGGAGCATGAGCAGCACTTGAGGATTGCTTTGCAGACATTGAGAGAGCACCAGCCGTTTGCTAAATTCTCGAAGTGTGCCTTCTAACTTGATAGTGTTGACTTCCTGGGTCATGTGGTTACGGGAGACGGTATTCGTGTGGACCCGAGGAAGATCGAGGCCGTACAGGTTTAGCCCAGACCTGATCAGTTACAGAGGTCCACAGCTTTTTGGGCTTAGCCGGTTACTACCGCCGTTTCGTGCAGGACTTCTCGAGTATCACTGCACCGATGACCGGACTGACGATGAAGGGGGTTCATTTTCTTTGGACTGAGGCATGCGAGCTGAGTTTTCAGCAGTTGGAGACTCGGTTGACGACTGCACCAGTTTTATCTTTGCCTTCTGGATCAGGCGACTTTGTCGTTTACTGTGATACTTCTCGAGTGGGGCTCGGTTGTGTATTGATGCAGAATGATAGAGTTGTCGCTTATGCTTCCTGGCAGCTGAAGAAGCATGAGCAAAATTATCCTACACATGATCTTGAGATGGCCGCAGTGGTCTTTGCGCTTAAGATTTGGAGACACTACTTGTACGGGGAGTCGTGTCAGATTTTCACGGACCACAAGAGCTTGAAGTACATTTTTGAGCAGCGGGATCTGAATTTGAGACAGCACCGTTGGATGGAGCTTGTTAAGGATTATGATTGTGAGATCCTTTATCACCCGGGCAAGGCGAATGTAGTAGCGGATGCTTTGAGTCGTAGGCCCAGGGGTAGCTTGTCCCAGTTGAGCACAGTTCAGAGACAGACTTCTGCAGATTGGCAGATCTTGTGCGACAGCAGAGTACAGTTTGAGTTCACTTCCACTAGGGGACAGCTTGCTCATGTCCACGCCCATCCACTTCTACTTGTTCGTATTCGTGAGGCACAGCCCGACGATATCCGTTTGTCTGAGATTCTTAAGCATGTTCGGCAGGGTAGAGATTCGGAGTTCTTGATTGATGACCAGGGTGTTCTACGTTTTGGGACTCGTTTGTGTGTACCTGATACCGATGGATTGAGACGCGAGATCCTAGAGCAGGCACATCAGTCAGTTTATAGTGTTCACCCAGGTTCCACCAAGATGTATCGTGACTTGAGAGATATCTACCAGTGGACAGGGATGAAGAGTGATGTTTAGGATTTCATTTCGAGATGCCTGACTTGTCAGTAAGTCAAGGCTGAGCATCAGAGTCCGACAAGAGAATTGCAGCCTTTACCCGTTCCAGAGTGGAAATAGGAACAGATCTTCATAGATTTTGTTGTGGGTCTACCCAGGTCCAGTCGAGGGTATGACTCCATTTGGGTGATTGTTGACCGGTTGACAAAAGCGGCTCACTTCCTTCCAGTGAAGACCACTTTCGGTTATGCTCAGTTTGCTCAGTTGTACATTGATGAGATTGTGCGTTTGCACCGCGTTCCCACATGCATCGTATCCGACAGGGGCACCCAATTCACTAGCCGTCTTTGGCGGAAGCTTCAGGGAGCTTTGGGTACCCGATTGAGTTTTAGCACCACTTTCCATCCGCAGACCGATGGTCAGTCAGAGAGGACTATACAGACACTGGAGGATATGCTTCATGCGTGCGTGCTTGATTTTGGTGGCAGTTGGGATCGTCGCTTGCCGTTGATAGAGTTCTCTTACAATAACAGTTATCAGGACACGATTCAGATGGCGCCTTTTGAGGCTTTGTATGGTAGAAAGTGTCGATCGCCAGTCTGTTGGACCGAACTCAGCGAGAGCAGGATTTTGGGACCCTAGCTAGTTCAAGAGACTACGGAGAAAATTCAGTTGATTCACGATAGGATGAGAGCAGCCCAGTGCAGACAGAAGTCTTATACCGACCGTCGTCGTCATAGGCTCGAGTTCGCAGTGGGGGATCATGTATTCCTACGGATTTCTCTGATGAAGGGCGTGATGAGATTTGGGAAGAAAGGGAAGTTTAGTCCCAGATTTGTAGGTCCTTTTGAGATCCTTGAGCGAGTTGGTACCGTTGCCTATCGTTTGGCACTTTCGCCCAGCTTTCCGGATGTTCACCCCGAATTCCATGTATCGATACTCCGCAAGTATCTTCATGACCTTTCTCACATGATTCTGCACCTGACCGTTCAGCTAGAGCGCGATCTTTCGTTCACCGAGCAGCCGATAGTTATATTGGATCGGCAAGTGAAGAAACTTCAGTCAAAAGTCTTGCCATCTGTGAAGGTTCTTTAGTGTGGCCCGAATAGTGAAGAGGTCACTTGGGAGGCCGAAAGCGAGATGCGGAAGAAATTCTCTCATCTTTTTGAAGGTACGCTTAATAAGATTTTAAATTCGGGGAACGAATTTCTTTAAGTGGGGAAGATTGTAACACCTTAGAATGTGATTAGTGTTAATTAAGTGATAATGCGAGTTTTTAGTAAAAAGTTAACCAAAATAGTTTTCACATATTTTATAAAAATTAATTAATATTTTATTATTATTTGTTTTGGCTTGCACATACTTGTGCATGTTAACCTAGGGTTAATTGGTGTTAACCATGCTTAAGTAGCCATGGCACCTTAACCCTCATTTCCATTATGTTATATGTAATTATATAAATTATTTAGTTTTTAAAATAAAGGTTTGAATTTGGGGTTGACTTGAGAGAGAGAGGGGGGGTTGACATGGAATGATGAGGAATGGGCAAGCATGGGGTGCATTTAATGAAGAGAGAGAAGGGGCATGGCTACTCTCACCCTCTCATTCTCTCATTCTCACCTCACACTCCTCATTTCTCTTCTCATTCTCTCATTCTCACTTGTTTCTTCATCTCATTTTCCTTCATCCCTCAAACTGAACCCTAACCATATCTTCACAAAACCAAGCAAAATCACTAAACCTCACTAAACCCCTTCACAAAGTCAAGTTAAGCCACTAAGATGACTTGGAGCAAGGAAAGCTAGGGTTTTAGAGCAAGTGTGGAAAGGTAGTGATCTCTAACTATTAATTAGGTGTTTATAGTGTTGTGTTGCTTAGTGGTTGTTGTTTAGAACACTAAAGATATAGTTTTGTGCACATATCGTATTTTTAGTGTTATTTTAGAGTCACTGTAACCTGCTATCACCATGAATTTTTACTGTAAAATCTAGCAATTACTAGAGGCCTTGAGTGTTCACCTGAAGCCCGAACCCAACGTGACTTAGTTGGACCGGCGAGATAGGGGAGAATTCCAGCGTCGCCGGATTTCCTGGGGACCGGCGGGTTGTGGTTTGTAGGGTAGCTGTCTGTATGTATATTGGGGTGTTTGGTACTGCTAGATTTTTATATATTGACAGCATGCAAAATCTAGGACCACTTAGCTAATTTTAGGAGTTTCGGAAAAGTGCGATACGATTTATCCGACGTAGTTTAAGTGTTTCTGGTTGCTTGCAGTCGTGGACTTATTTTGATGTCGCTACACACGTTAGCCGCTAAGCGAACCCTTTTATAGCTTAAGGGAACCGATTTGTTAATTGGCGTTGTGTTCGTTTATTATTGGGTAGTTTGCTAAATCCACGCGTTTTGTGTTGTGTGTTAATAGGTTCGCAGGCGGGGAATTCGGACGCTGCGAAGAAAGGAAAGAAAGTGGTTGGATTTACTTAGCTCGAGATCATCGGTGAGTAGATTTAACATCTACGGGGAAATCGCCCGTATGGCGTTAAGCGTCAGGGCTAGATATGATATTATAGTCACATGTTACATGCATATGAGTTGATTGTGCATGAGTATCATTGCATACCATTACTTGTTGTGCCTTGACTTAGTACCCATTGGACGCTGCACCATTACTGACGGTTCATGTTGCATGAGCACTAAATTATATGCTACACACACACCGTTGGTAATTGCCATGACACGCACAACATATACACATATGTGGTATTGTATTCGTTATTGACATTGAGACGTTGATTCTTGTTATATTGCGCATATGAAATGTATCATGCATACATACCTACATGTATACACACATACCTTGCTATAGCTACATATACACCTTTATATGATGTTGCATTTGATTTTGGAGAATATGAGAACCGCATGATATATTTACAAGCTTGATTCATTTAAAAGAGTGGTTTTCTCTTGATATGCTCATATTATTGTTCTATGTTGCATACATTATATTTCATGGATTTACGTATTGAGATACGGATTTCATGTGATTTATGGATTTGAGAACCGTGGTGATATTTCAAGAAAGTATACATTGTTTTGATAACTCGGTTTCTCTTGATATGATATTTCGATGCATCCACCATAAGTTTTCTCGGTTCTGAGCTATGAGTATACCCGATTCGAGGAGCGGCAGGCACCGTCTGCGGGTACATGGTGGATCCGGTAAGGTACCCCAGGGCAAGAAGACTCGTATAGAAAGGTGGTGAGCCTGATGGAGGGAATACTACCTACCGGTGATTGGTTGGACCTGGAGGTTATCCGGAGGATACCGACCGGAGTCATGAGATGGATATAGGCCGATCCGGACTGGCGGAGCCCGCGTTATGTAGATTTACGTGTCGATATTGGACACGAGTTTTCATGATGTTTCGAGTGTCGATGTTTGGCGCTCAGGTTCCATGAGATTTGCAGATATGAGGGCCGATCTGAGTGACGGCGCCTAAGGTATTGGGATTTGGGGTGTCGCTAATGGACACCGGATTTTCCACGATGATGATTCATTGATGATGTTATGTTTTATCCCATACTCAGTATTTATTAGATATGCATTGTTTAATATAGTAGTAGTACCCTGATGGTGTACCTTGATCATGATTGTTGCACATCTATATTGCCATACTTATGCTATCAAATTGCATGTGGTAGATTATCGCTGTGCGTGCATACCTGTGATTATCTGTATGATGTTACTTACTATTCACGAGTTGGAAACTCACCCCCGTTGTGCCACAGTGTTTTGTAGACTTGACCCTCAGAGTAGTCGTGGTTGTATCTATTTCAGCGGATACCGCTACGGTTGGCTGTGAGGCCTTTTTTGCTGTAGGTGGGTTGCGGTTATCCGATTATATCTATTGTATATCTCATTGTATCTAGTACTTTCCATCTACCACTTTCATGTATTGACTTAGAGATGAGTTGTGAGGATCGATATTGTATATTTTGTGACTCTGGGTATCGAGCTCGTGTGAGTCGGCCTTTATTATGTAGTTTTACTTCTTTATGTTGTTTTTCATTTATATCGTCTATTTCTTCTCTACGGCGTCGTATATATGCTTGTGGTGGTTGTTTCCTTCCTTGGGCATGATTTGCTTCTGTTTAGGTATGCTTTATTTTTATAGTATGTTTGTACCCGTTTCGGGGCTAGTTTTACAAAGGAGGTGCTACCGAAATTTTTAAGAAAATAAACTTAAGTTTTAAGATTTTTACTTGAGATTTCCAAATGTTTTAACAATGTTTTATCACTTACTTCTTTTTATGGTTTAGATTTCTGGGTTTTTGGCTTACTTAAATTGTGTTACGCCTATTGACATCACGTGGTTTAAGTGCCGGTCACGTACCTAACTTTGGGTCGTGACATTGATGTTGTGCTATACTCGATTGGCTATAACTGAAAGTCCCTGGCCAGGGCTGCTGCCGAGATTTAATGATAAGTGTTATCAGTAGTTTCTCGAACCGTAATAGGCCAGATATCGGCATGACTTATCACGTTACTGGGGTCTGACGTTTACCACCCCTAGACATGATATATCATATATCATATGAAGAGACCCGACTGTACGGTAGTATTACTGATAGACTTCATGGAGATTATGGACAAGCTTGCTTGTTGATCTTCATATCGCTCAATATCCAGGCAGTCGTTACGTCCAGCTAGTACCGCTGACGGCTTGTAGGTGACTGATGTGATCATCACCTACTGCTGGCGCATTGACGAGTTTTTAGAGTCCCACACAGAAGTTTCCTGGTTCAAGCGAAACGAAGTAGGACACATATGTGATATGTGTATGGGCCTGATTAAATACGTGTATGTGATACCGTATTGTAATCTGGCACTTATCTGTTATCGGTTCGATTATATATGATATAACCGGATTGTATAATCAAGTGTTGGTTTGATAATGTGATCTACAAATAAATGATATTAGTCGGTCATATATGATATAACCAGATTATTAAATCAAGTGTTGATTTAATAATGTGATATATATTATATGTGATATAATTATATCTTAACTAATATCATTAGCTTACTAATTATTCTTCATAATATATATATTAATATATGAGATTAATGGAGGAAAGAGGCCATAGGAGGGGATTTCCTCCTATGGCGTGGAAAAAATACAACCTCCACCATTTTTTCCGACGATCGGCACCCATCATCATCATCGTTATCATCTAAGATGTGCGTACACCAAATTTCATGTGATTCCACAACATTTTCACCGTTGATTTAGTGGGTTCAAAATCAACGGTTTACCGACAATAGAACTTTTTACATTGCTAAATGAATAGTGAAAAAGTTGTAGAATCACATGAAATTTGGTGTACCCACATCTTAGATGATGACGATGAAGATAGTGGGTGCCGATCGTCGGAAAAACCTAGAGAGGTTGTATTTTTTCGACGCCATAGGAGGGAATCCCCTCCTATGGCCTCTTTTCTCCATTATTCTCTTAATATATATGATATATATATATATATATATATATATATATATATATATATATATATAATGAAGCATGGCTTGATTTTCTATTTTTGAGAAAAATAGAAACGAGGTGGAAAATGAGAGCATGGGATTTATATTTATTTATTCATCTTGACTCACTATTCAAGCATGATTGCAATTTTATATTGCAAAATTCCATGCTTGAATGAGTGGGGGTCAAGTGTTGCCATTCATTCTAAGCCTATTCTCAACACTTAGCCATTTTCTTAAGTTGGTCCCATAGTTGCTCTCTAGCTTCTTCTTCTTCCTCAAATGCTATAGTTCAAGTTTCAACCCTCACATGTGATGTGAACCATGATACTTGAACACAAACTTGTGAGCTTTTAACATCCCCTACTTCACCATCCTACACTTGACTAGCGATCGGGTGTAGCGTGTTTACTATGCTAAAGAGTTTAGTGTAGAGGTAGCTTGAGTTGGAGGGATTTCGCATGGATCATCTTCGGCATGAAGGTCATCGGAGGAAGCTCTTCCAAAAGTTCAAGTGGAGTCTTGTGGAGTCGCGGGACTACTACACAGAGCATGTGAAGTGAAGGACTCAGTCTATGAGGGTATAAACATCCTTCACCTTCATATAGTTTTCTTTATATCAAACCTAAACCCTAATATTCTAGAAAAGATCTTGTTTAGTCTAGCTTAACACTTATAAAAATTTGAATTTGGCATGCTTGATGCTACTAAAACCTCATTGTAGTACTAGGGTCGACTTCTACGTCTTCTATCTAAACTACTGACCTGCCGGTGAACAGCCGGTTACTAAAAAAAGAATAAGACGCAGTGAAAAAGTACCAAAACAACTGAAGCCTACATCCCCCTACGTAAGGAGTCCCTGTTCCTATGAGCCTTGAGTAACAGGCGAGCGAAATGGGGCTTATGCTCACTAAGGACCTAAGGTAGGCAGTTACATCTGAAACCAATTGGAAAAGGCTGCTTAAAACTGTATTTTGACTTAGCGCCTGGCAAGCTACAAACCAAATGGTCAAAACCATACATGACACATAATGGCGCAATTCAGTTAAAGGATTTACAGGTTGATTTTCTTT
This sequence comes from Agapanthus africanus, assembly GCA_030015575.1. Taxonomy (NCBI): domain Eukaryota; kingdom Viridiplantae; phylum Streptophyta; class Magnoliopsida; order Asparagales; family Amaryllidaceae; genus Agapanthus; species Agapanthus africanus. The sequence continues at coordinate 817,791,796 of CM057338.1, read as the reverse complement.
ATTTTATTTAGATAGGGGAGCTCTTCTTCACAAATGACTTGACTAAGTCCAAATTCTGAAAAGATGAATAAACATATCCATATAAAATAGATGCTATAAATAATCCAAAAAGGACCATGCTTATCCAAAAAAATGCATTTTTCAAAAAGTGCATTTTTTTACTCTGCAAGTCAGCGGTGAGTTGAGCTTCGTAGCGAAGTGAGGGAGATAAAGTTCTTGTAGTAATACATTTTTTAAGGTACGTGATGATGCTCAATATCGGTGACTCCCTAGATAATGACACGTGGAAGATGACGTGTCCCAGAGCCTACAAGAAAGGATCAAGAACGTTACGTTGGAAGCACACCCCGGCCCTCCAACCCGAGGGATGTTCCCGACCTTCGGTGGCCTTCCAAACCACCCCCAGGTCACCTCCGAGCTATCGCAGAACCAAGATGCCTAGGCCTCCCGCTCATTCCCGAGCCTCCCGTCGAGCTTATCTTCTTCGGTCTCACCGACCGACCCACAGCACCGATCACAGGCGCCTCCGCCACCGCTCCGTGAATCTCGCCAGGCACGAGATATCCACCGCCCATGATCTCGCGTCCCAGGCCATCACGATCCCCCATTAATGAGTATATCTCGTCATTATTGGGGAATCCCGCCTATCACGCGGGCGTAACAGCCGGCGTGGATCTCGCGCCCGCCTGCCCATGGCAGCCACTATATAAACCCCTATCTCAGACAACTCAGGTAAGCCAATTTGACCCCAATAGGCCGTTACTCTGCCAAAATACCCCATCTAACCTGATCGTTGGAGGGTCCTCGGTGGCACAACCACCCCGGGACTTCCTTGCATGTAGCTCGACCTCAACCACATGAAACCCATTGAGATCCACACGCTTCAGGAGGCAACCCTTCAACTCAATCTCAGCCGTCCATCAGCGCTCGCAGCAGATCAACGGAAGGTAACATCTGAAGGAGATCTTGAGATCCATCAGTTGGCGCCGTCGTTGGGAAACACTAGTTCCACTCAACTAAAATTCACCTTCCAATCTCAACTTCATGGCGAGTGATCACCACGACGATCCAAGCGCTAGCCGCCGCCTTCCCCACAATGGAGGCGCGGACGAATCTCCTCCCCCGAACGCCATTCACGCCCTATTCGCTTGGATAGATCGGCTCGCGTCCGTCGCGGATGCACTCGTCCGTGTCCAAACGGTCGGGCAAGCTCCCCAGGTCACCGCTCCCCCACCTCGGGACCGAGACCCCTACAGTGGGAAAAAAGACTCTGCCCATGTCGCCACGACTAGACACCACCTCGCTATCTCCGACGGCCGCAAATCCCCTGGGCTAACGTATCCAATGACCCGCTGGGCGCCGTACAGCTCAATGCCGAGGTCTTTCGCCAGAGCGCCTTGCCCTGAAGCCCATCGCGCCCCTGTCCCTCCCGAGGAGGTGTCGGTTAGCTCTCATGTGCCCAGGCATGACCGGCACCTCTTCCCTCGACGGGGTCGCGCGGACGGGACTCACCACGGTAGCTCGAAGATGACCTCGCCAGGGGACCTAAGGAACCTCATCGAACGAAACCGGGGCCGTGGCCAGGCGCAGGTCTCCGGCAGCAGAGGCCAAAAATCAGAATATGCCGAATCATCGGGATACCACGGCCAACTCGACGCCCTCGAAAAGAAGATCGAAGGCATGCATCAGGAAAATCGTCTTTCAAGCGACGGGGCTAAATATGCCGCCGACTCGCTCATGAAGCCCTTCACCAAAGAGCTACTTGCCGTCCACATCTCCTCCCGGAACAAGCCCCCGAAAGTCTCATTCTTCGATGGGAAGTCCGACCCGAAGGACCATTTGGACGCATTCACAGCCGGAATGAGTTTCCAAGACTGTTCCGACGCCGCTCAATGCTGCACTTTCCCCGCCATTCTCATCCACTCCGGACGAGACTGGTTCCGAGGACTCGCGCCTTGCACAATCTCTACCCTCGATGAGCTGGCCACCCAATTCCTCGGCCACTTCGTCGGGAACAGACGGCAGAAGTGGACCGTTGACCATCTCTTCACCATAAAGGGCAGGGATAAAGAATCCTTCAAAGGATACGTCACCCGCTTCTACAACGCCCTCCTTGAGGTCCCAGAACATCGGGACAAGACGGTCATTACGGCCCTTATGTTGGGTCTTAGGCACAAGGAGTGGCTACGCTCCTTTGCATTAGCGCAACCTAAGACAATGACCGAGGTAAAGGCCTGGACCAGACGTGAGATCCAGCTCGAGTCCAAGGTGAATGCTAATCTTCCCCGGACAGAGCAAACCGATATGAAGAAAAGGGCCAGGGAGGAGAAAAATAAGATTGAGCGGCCAAAGCCCTACTCCCCGAAGTTTCAGGAGTACACCCTGCTCAACGTCTCCCAGACGGTACTGTAGGAGGAGGCTAAAGGCGAGAGGTTCTTCAAATTCCCCCAGTCTCGAATAGGGCGGCAAAGCACGCCCGGGGCCCATACTGTGGTTTCCACAGGTCGCAGGGCCACTCCACTGAGAACTGCAAGCAGCTCCAAGACTACATCGAGGAGTTAATCCGCTCGGGACACCTGACAGCGTACTTGCGAGACAAGCGGCAGGCCGACCGTGAGCAAGAGCACCATCCCCCTCCCGGCGAGTTGACAATCGGCCAAATCATGGTCATGTCAGCAGGGGGTATGATGGGAACCAACGAGACTTAGCGTCCCTTACCGATCGGGAAGACTGGCGACCACCCAAGGAAGAAGGCTAAAGCAGCCGAGCCGATCATCTTTACCGACGAGGACCTCCACGGTATATCCCTGCTTCACAACGACCCGATGGTGATCACAGCTCGGGTCCACCGCTATGAGGTGCAGAGGATACTGGTCGACTCGGGAAGCTCGGCGAACATTCTCTTTTATGACTGCTTTCTGTGTATGGGACTCACCCAGTCGGACCTAAGGCCGACCGCCCACGTCCTGTCAGGGTTCACTAACCACTCCATCCCGGCGGAAGGGGTAATCACCCTCCAATTTAACATCGGGGAGGTATGCCGTACGCGCACTGTGCCTGTGGAGTTTATCGTCGTGAGAATCCCATCGGCCTACAACGTCCTCCTCGGTCGCACGACGCTGAACTCCCTCCGGGCCCAGATATCGACTTACTACCTAGCAATGAAATTCCCGCTCGACCAAGGCGGTATAAGTCGGGCCTACGGGGACCAACGAACCACAAAGGTTTGCTTCATCGCAACATCTACGTCTGAGCGCCCAAACAATGACGTTGAGGGCGAGGGTGATATTGTCACGACCCGAAATGGTACGTGACGGACACTTGAATCATATGAAGTCTATAGGACCCCATCTAATTCAAGTAAGCCAAAATCCCAGAAATCTGAACCATTTTAAAGGAGGAGTGAGGAAAACTTGTTTTAAAGCAAGTGGTTTTAATAAATAAGTGGCATTAAATATTTAAAAGCGACGTCATATTTTCCCGAAAATTTCGGAAGAGTCTCCTTTGTAAATACTGTCCCCAAACAGGTACAAACATGCATAATATACATAATGAATAAAGGCATCCACAAGCGGGAGCTAGCTCTTCGCCAATTGGTGGACACAACCACGCAAGTAATATAATATACAATGCCGAAGGGCGAGGATCAAAACTCACAAGAAAACCAATATCCACCAGAAAACCATTATAATACAAGCGCGACTCTAAGGTCGAAAAATATACACTGTTCTTCTAAGTCTATTAATATACAAGTCGGGTTGATGGAGTTTACTAGATACAACTGAATGTAAATACAAATACAATGGTGGTCACGATACAAGTGAACCCACCTACCATGCAATCACCCGAAAGGAAGCAGTGTGCCAGCAAGCCGCCAAGGAAACCTGTACGGCAAAACCTGCAAGAAACTGTGGCACAACGGGGGTGAGTTGCCAACTCGTGAGTAGAAAATATCACCGAGAAGAAATCGCATGTATGACTCTATCCTAGGTCATACAATGATAATATCCTCAATATAATATAGCCTGAAGCATCTAATAATGGCGAGGTATACATCTACAATAGTTTAGTACCAAGTACTCGAGTCAATGCCTCAGGTAGCAACATATCACATATGATGTATGAATGCATTACAAATGAAAACAGAATACATCATGAATGAGAAAACTGTTTTATTAATTTAGTGAGATTTCTGTATATAAAAATCAAAGTATCATCAATGAATCAACATGGAATCTGTGTCAAGCATCGACACAAAACATATATCCCAATATCCAATATCTAGGGCTCCGGCAATCCGGACTGGCCCCTATCATAAATCCCAATATCTCAATATCTCGGGCTCTGACAATCCGGACTGGCCCCGGGCTCCGGCAATCCGAACTTGCCCATATAATCAAACCTCAACACTACGGCGGTATCCACCGGATATCCGCCGCATCACAAATAACCGGTCGGTAGTGCTCCCCTGCCGGGCTTAACGCCATCATCTGCGACCATCTTGCCCCGGGGTACCGCACCGGGTCCACCATGCACCCGCAGACGGTTCCTCCTCCTCCTCCTCGAATCGGGTGTATGATACCGCTCAAGAGCCGAGAAAACTCATGGTGGACATATCTCATATCATATCACGAGAAAACCGCAATTTTTATTTTTAGAAATGATAATCAGCTTATAAAATCCTTGCGGTTTCTCCAAATCTAGAAATCTCATGGAAATCCGAAATCTCAAAATCACGATGTCAATAATCAGTGAATACTGGCATAAATCCCCATGATATTGCATGACAATGGGTATATGAATGCATCGGATATCAAGCAAGGAATGCAATAATTAAACTAGCATATAAAAGAAAGTATACTAGTACTATGTCGAAACTACCAACTAGCAATTTATACCAATGAAGTAGTGTTTTCTAATGTGTACGTGACATGAAAATTACCGATGATGATGTGCGTGAGCTGGCAAATAAGTGTACGTGGGGCATACGCATCATGGGTAATGGTGCTGGTGTCCTGACAACAGATTTCATAATAACTAACGAAAACACATATAAGCATGCAATGTGATACGATCAGTAGGAATATATGGCAAATGAATAGTAAATGCAACAATAAAGAAATATACATTCCTATATACGAGTCATACAGTTTTTGGTATCTGAAATCGCACGAATTATGGTTTTAGTAAATATAGGGCTACGGGGTCTTTGAGAAAAGATGCATCTTTTGAAAAATCTGTAGTATCCCTAGGCATGTCTTTAAAATACTCACGATTCGTTAATTTTGAAAATAAGTATGACTCGAGCCCAATCTAACATCTACCTGATAACTACAGGACTAAACTAAGAGACTAAATCAAGGGGTAAGGAAATCCAGCTAAGTCTGAGTCGATATATCTAGTAGTCGGTGATCCCGCCTCAATAGTGCCACGTACGATAAAATATATTATACAACATCCTTGAGTCGAGAGTGTGGATCAATCATCATATCTATACATCGTACGGAAAAATCCATCGTACGGCATCCCAAATCGGGGTACGGGTCAATTATCATATATAACACATTATTTATCTGGTATCATTATCATCATATTCTTAATTAGGGGTACTGATCTAAAGTATAGTACATTCCAATACCATCAACATATATTCGCGTGTGTATGAAAACACATCGCCCATCGATCCATTATACTACCATGTAGTATCTCATAACATGACCCAAATCTCATCACTGATCTCACGGCATCATGCCCAATCACATCGACTCATCTCCAAGTATCATATACTATCCTCATCATATGTGTATACGTATGTGTGTGTGTGTGTGTATAGCAACACATCCACACACACACACACACACATATCATATACACCAAAACATAACTCGTCTGTGCGTGTGTGTGTGTGTGTGTGTGTGTGTGTGTGTGTGAACTTTATTCTAAGGTTTCTCGACTAAGAAACTAACTAACGACACTATCATCCAATTACACTAAAATTTAACCTATGATCTCCTAAAACCTTCCTCGCTAATTGTACATGTCTCAAATACATGTATTTATATATATAATATATATCATATATTACACTACGAACTGCGGAGGTGCTATACGCCATCCACCCGACTTCCCCCGTAGATATACATCTACTCACCTTGATCCTTGCTTACCGAAGTCGATGCCTCTTTGCCCTTGCTTGTCGTCCCGAAGTTCACACGGAGGTACCTACATGTCAAAACACATCGTATCGCATTAAAATCCGATTCGCAATCGAAACGACACGCGAATCACTTATAGGTTAAAACCTAAGGTCTACTCATGCAAAACAACCAAACAACACCCGATATCGACGTACAAACGACAAGTGACCGAGATAAAACTTAATATCCAAAAATCCAAGTCATTTAAAGTCACAAAACAAAACAGAACATCAAGAAAAAGGTTCCAGATTTTGGTTCAGGTGAAATTGGGCTAAACAAATAGTACTGGGGTGTTGTATAGGAGGTATATGAGCTACAGAAGCAACCTGAAACCCAAACTCCACAACTTGGCCGACCACATACCCATGAAATCCGGCCTGCTCGGTTTTCCTATGGTGAAACAGCCTCGTATTCTCAGGGTGGTCTCCTAGGGTCTTAATTAGGTTAATGGAGTTGCTTGTTTTTCTAGTAAATGTCCCAGGTCAACCCAGATTCCCTGCACCCACAATTTAACACAAAACCGACATTTCGGTATCTAATTCGTTTTTCAGTCTAGGCTCTGTTTGGTCTGGGTTTTAACATTAAAGGGAGGGTTTGTAGTCACTAATTACACTTCAATTGCATCTTCACTACCCAAAATCCCCTAACCATCCTCTAGGAATTTCCAAGTATCACTAAACTACACAATATCACTTTTAAACCAACTTGGATGCTAAAGGAAATAGATTACTACTTGTTCCCTCATAAAATACAAGGAAAAACCCTAATGGGGTATCACGTGCACACACGTGATCGGGGGTCACGTGCTGACACGTGATGGCTTCCTGAGGGCTCTGAAATGATAAGAATTGAATTCTAATCAAATGAGGTCATGTGCCCACACGTGATAGGCTTTTAAGCCCACTGAAGTATAATAAAACAGCAAGGAAAAACCCCAATGGCGCATCACGTGCTGACACGTGATAAGTTCCCGAGCTCTTCAAAATAACAGAATTAAATTCTGGTTAAATACTTGATCCGTGGGTCACATGCCACCACGTGATGGGGTCTTAAAAACTCTCTGAGTTAAAGGAAAGAAAGCCCTAAACGGGGCATCACGTGCCCACATGTGACAGGGGGTCACGTGCCAACACGTGATGGGTGTAGGGTTCCTAGGCACTCTAGTGAAGTCTCACAAGTGATCAAACACGCCAATTTCAAAAAATTACGGTGCCAAGAAAACCTAGAACGGATCGTTTACTAGATATTTAGGCGAAACAAGCAAACTAGTTAACATTTTAACTAAGGGATCGGATATACAACCTTTGTAGATCCGGTCCACCACCTCCACGGCTCCGCAATGAAGTCCTCTCCGCTGTCCAAATCAAAATCCGGGCTCTAGCATCGGCTTCGTCGGAGAATAGGCGGGCTTGATCGTCGGTTCGATGCCGAAGATGATCTACGTCGAGGCATCGCTAGAACAAGCTCAAACTTCACCAAGTCGGGAAAACTTGTGAAGGAAACACCCTATACTACTTGGCAAGAGGTAGAGGATGAAGAAATAGGAAGTGGGTAAACTTTAGATTTGGATTTCTCACATTTTTCCATCAATTACCATTGATGGTCAAGCTTTTTCTTTCTTGCTCAAGATGAAGAAGAAGAAGAAAAGATATGATAAGTTTTTTTAAAAAAGAAAAGAAAATACAATACTTATCATATCTTTAACCATGGTTTAGTGTAGAGACTTAACTTAGGTTAGATGAGTGGTTAGGGTTAGGCATGAGACAAGAATGGTGACTAAGTCAATGCTTCATGAATCTTCAACTAAAAACAAAATTAGCCACCATTCATTTCTCATTTTCTTTTTCTTTTGAAATAAATAAAATAAAAAGATAAATGAATAAGATGAAACCCTAATCACTAACTAACCATGGTTTAATACTTTACACAAAACCAAACAAGAATGTATCATCAAACATGATACAATCATGTGCACAAAGAAATATATCACATATACAACTTGCACAATTCAAGTGAGAAAATCCTTTTAAAGTGAACCAATACTAGTTAATGCAAAGTAATATATCAAATATATAATTATACATTAAATCATTAAATCAACACTTGATTCAATGATCCGGTCATGTCGCATATAACCGGCCAGTATCCTATGTATCGGCTTATCGAATCAATCCTTGATTCGATAACTAGGTTATATCGCATATAACCAATCGATACATAGATCGTGAGAATGGAATACGGTATCACATACACGCATTATTCTCGGTCCCGCACATATCTCATATGCGCTCCTATTTCGTTTCGCTTGAGCCAGGAAACCTCTGTGTAGGACTCTAAAGACTCGTCAATACGCCGGCAGCAGATGATGATCATATCAAGCATCCACAAGCCGCAAGCGGTCTGCTAAACGTAACGGCCACCCGGGTATTGAGCGATCAGAAGATCGACGAGCAAGCCCACTCACACTCCTGCGAATCCAACCAGTAACACTTACCGTACGGTCCGGTCTGTTCGTCTGATATGTCGCATATCTCGCCTAGGGGTGGTAAACGTCAGACCCCAATAGCTTGATAAGTCATGCCGACGTGAGGTCCATAACATTCGTGAAACTACTGATAACTCTTACCAGTATATCACTGCAACCCTGGCCAGGGATTTCCTGTTATGGCCAGTCGAGCATAGCACAACATCAACCCCCAATACCGGGGGAGACGAATCCCCTCCTATCGCTCATTGCCTCCATGTGAATCGGGACTGTACCCAAAAACCACCTGTTTGTACGACTCAGTAGAGCCGTGGTAGGGTGGAAATCAAAGCACAGTGGGAGACACACAAGACTCTATGACGATCTCGGGTCTACAGACTAAGCTGTACCAGTGTCACCGGAGAACTGCCATCTGACGTGAGGTATAATACCATCTGGGAGTTCTCGGCGAGTCCGTTCAGTGTACCCAGTCTCCACTGAGCACCCGCATACCATCTTCGATGTCAAACACCAATGGATATGGGATCATCCATCGCCCATCGCATGGGTCGAGAAGATATGCGCTAGTCTACTCTGGAATATCGATGCCCCGTCTCGATATTCCCTCGACTAGGAACAATGAAGGATGTACTCATTGACTACCCAGGCCCCACTAGTATGATCTACATCATAGTCTTGGAAGTCGAGTACACATCCTAAGGGCTTTATCAACATGTAATCAGAGAGACAGAAAGTATACATGTTAAGATAAAGTGCAACCAGATAGCGTACTATCATGTCGAGCAAGAAAGTCCTACCTATATATGTCCCAGCATCCACTAAAATATACATCCAATGTACAGTAATGGCCTCTAGGGCATACATATAACTAACAATCTCCCACTTGCACTAGGGCCATCTGTAGCAGTGGTTGCAGTATCACATACTCAACCTTCCCATAAAAGTCTCTCTTTAGGAAAAGGCCTTCGTGAGTGGATCCGCCGTGTTGTCCTCTGAGTCTACTCTCCTAACCTCGATCACCCTGGAGATCAACTATCTCCATGATCAGGTGATGCTGCCTCAGAATATGTCTGGGTCACTGATGGGACCAGGGTTCCAGGGCCAAAGCCATACTTCCATTGTCATACAATGGCAGGAACCTAGTTCATCTTATGAACCAATATACACCCAAAATTCCTCTTTGGTAGTATCTTCAATAGCGATGTTACCAGCCTTTATCGTCTAGTTTGCCACGGTATCGAGCTTGGAACTCTTCCAACATACCGTCCCTTTACTGAGGGTAAAGACAGTGCCTGTGACTGACTTTCAGTCGTCTTTATCACCCTGGAACACTTCCAGCGATTCTCCCCAGGATCGATTGATACCATCTCACTATACCTAGTGAGAACCCTAATATCCCTTTAGATCTATTTCATAGGTCCAAATCTCAGGATTTAGGAGGTATCATCTTTATCCTATTTGGAGAATCCTTGTGATAATAGGAGATTGATCGATCGTAGTATAGGAAACTCTTTTCCTATCAAGAGTATGTTGTCTACGTACAATACGAAGATGACCACCTTACTCTCTACTAACCTTTTTTATATACAAGGTTCGTCTACCATTTTGATGAAGTCAAACACTTTGACTATCACATCAAAACAGACGTTCCAACTCCGCGATGCCTGCTTCATTATGTAAAGCAACTTGCACACGTTTCCGCTGCTCCCACTGTTTACGAAGACCTCTGGCTGTGTTCTTATAGACGTTCTCTTCTAAATCAGTATTTAGAAAAGCAGTCATGGCACCTAACCGCCAGATATCGTAGTCATGGTATGTAGCCGTGGTAAGTAGGATCTGGACAGACTTAAGCATAGCTACTGGAAAAAGGTTTCATCATTATCCACGCCTGGTCGATGACGAAAACCTTTAACAAGTCTAGCTTTGAAAGTCTCAACTTTTCCATCTAAACCAAGTAATCTTCTCAAGATATACTCGCTCCTGATGGGGATTTAACCCTTCAGATATAGCAGCTAAAGTCCATACTTTGCTGGTGTACATGGATTCCATCTCAGATCGCTAAGCATCCAGCCATTCTTACAGAGTCCCTACTCTCGATGGCCTGCTCGAAACTAGTTAGGTCATCATCTCATGATGCAATCCTTGCTCCCACTGTCATCGAGAAACCGAGGTATCTCTCAGGTGGATGAGGAACCCTACTAGAACGGCGGAGAGGCTGAGGTTCGTCGGGAACTATAGAATCTTATGGTTCTGTCAAATCATCAACTGCAGTTTTGTATAGCTGGAACCTTTCCAGTTCTACAGAACTGATCCTGCCTTGATCTTGTCCGGATTTTGCTTTTAGACATAGGCCGGACAATCCCCAAATCTTAACTAACTTAAGATATGGGCTCTTCCCCTTCCATATCACATATGAAGTGGTAGGCAATTGATTTGATTGGAACCCTATTCAATAGGTATGCAGCTTCTTAAGTGCACAACTCCCTTAAGGAAAAAGGTAACTCAGTAATACTCATCATAGAGCACACCATATCTAATATTGTGCAATTGCTCCGCCCTGATACACCGTTGTGCTGTGGTGTATTCAGAGGAGTAACACTGAGAGAAAATCTCATTCTCCTTTAGAATAGTCCAGGAATTCTATGCACAAGTATTCTCCTCCCTGATCTTATCATAGGACATAATACTTATACCCGGTTATTGGTTCTCTACTTCTAACTTATATTCTGTGAATACCTCAAAAGGTTCGAACTTATGTTTCAACAGGAACATATGACTGAATCTTGAGAGATTATCAGAGAATATAATGAAGTAAAAAGAACCAGTCCTGGCATGTGTAGACAGGAGACCTTACATCATCATGTATCAGTCCCAAGAGTTTACTAACTCTTTCTCTGTTTCTTAATAAACAGGGCTATGGTCATCTTATCTTTGTGACATGATTGGCGAGTTGCACAAGATGTAAATTCAAACTGATTTAAATATACATCTAAATGTAACTTCAGCCAGTCGGGTCGCATTGATCTGACCTAGTCTACAATACCTCAAGAAGAATCCGTTCATTTCTGAACTCTTCCTCTTGTGTGTGTTCTGTATACGAGGAACTGTAGTTTGATTTAGAACGTCAATGCTTTTAGATAACGTGCCTGAACCGATCAACTTTTGATATAGGAAATGTTCAAAACATTATCCATCAATACAAAATTATATCCTTTCTTTACTAATAAAGAGACTGATATGATTTTGTATATCAGGTTCGGTATCTAATAGCATTTGTTCAGAATCAATGTATTCGTAATACAGGGTGACAGTGACCAACAGACTTGGCTGCAACACTTGCCCCGTTTTCTGTCTCATGAAACTTATCACCCGTTCTCAGTTTTTCTACCTTTTTGTAGCCCTATGTAACAGATTACATATCTGGGATCCTGATCCGGTATCATATACCCAGGATGCAGAGGATACTGAGAAACAGTTCTTTGTAATGAACACACCCGAAGGAGATGCATCATATGCACTTTCTTCGTTTGGGCGGCATAGGAATTCTGGTATTCCCCAATTTCCTGCTCTGTCTTATAACAATTATAAGTTGGAGCGGGACCAACGTTCCCCAGCTCAATATAACAAGCGGGTTCGGTCAATACATCCGTATTATTATCTTGATTAAGGCGTGATATGGTCGCTATCTGGAGAGAGAGAGAAGAAAACACTCAGCGTGCGCTCTTGCAAGAATAGATTGGTTATTATTTTATCTAATCAGGATGGCTCCCACTGCTTTTTATCAAATCTTCCTTCAAACCCTAAAAGGAAAGACTAGCCGGGATTAATTACACACTACAAGTTCGCCAATCTTTCAGCCAGGCCAGTGTCGGTACTTTGAGGGAGGTCCCCCGTGCTTTCGCACGAACCTAATTAATGTAAACCTCGTTTTCCCAGAGGCGTAACCCCGTTGACACCTTTCTAGACACCTACTTGATCGGCTAATTGTAAAGTGCAAAACTCTCCCAGGAGTAACAATTACTCGCAGTGGGTATCGGGATCCAACTATCACATAGAAGGTATGCAATCTCATTGCAAGTTTCAACACTTGAAACTCCCGATAAAAGTTTTTACCCCTAGCACCTATGACCTTGGCTAAGGTCAACAAATCATAGGTACTAGTCAAGTTCTACCCGTCATTTCGTGATTAATTAGACCCACCCACATGACCCTTGGCTAAGGTCAACAAAGCCACATGACTGTCCTAACTAATCGCATCATATGCTGTGTAGGAAGACATCACTTAGCTACCGTACACTGTGCCTTGACTATGGTCAACAAACACAGCACGAATACTAAGTACTCTACTTCCTAAAATGACGGAGGGTTGCGAATGGTTTTTGTGAAAACCTTTAACGCTTTGAACTTGATCTCGTTGCGGAATCAAATGATTTTTAAATGTAATGTTTTTGAAGCTTTTCTAGTTTTGCTAAAGGGGTCACTCCCGGTGAAGGGATCGTCGGCCCTTTCCTCGTCGAATGAGGTGCGGGATATATCATATATATCACTGTGCAAAGCGAAAACTATAGAAGCGATCAAAGACAAACCGAGTGTGTAGCATCTGCCAGTTACTGCTAAAGGAGTCACTCCCGGTGAAGGGATCTCGGTCCTTTCCTCATCGAATAAGGTGCAGGATGTTCTATAATGAACACCGCGATGCAAAGCAAGAACTGTAGCTACCTGTTTTTATTTTAAAATTCGATTCCACAACATCAATTAGGTTTATTTTATTTCATTAATCACATTAATGAACATCCCATCATTTAAATTTCCTAAACATCACAGATAGATATGACGTACACTTATGCCATTCGCATTCGCCTCGATGTCCCCTCGTGCACCGTTAGGTTAGGTAACTAACGGCAGAGCGGGGCAGGGCTAGCGCGGGTGTAAAACATAAGCAACGTCTATATAATATATCATATATACTATATATAATACCTGTCACAGAACATCGCATGATCACAGATAAAACACAGCAGAAGAAACATATGAAATATTGGATATACTAGGACGTCCGTGTTTTCAATACGAGCCAGTATAAAACACGGATTCCACGGTCGTGATGAATAGTCAATCCCACACCCCTAGACCCCTACGAGAGCGGCAAGCAACCCTACCAATTCTAGGGTTAGGAGACCCGGACTCGACTCCTCGAGTTGGTCTCCCACTGGACCCCACAACCCGGTTACTTGTGCTCCCCTCCTTGGGTCTATCCTAGTGCAGAAAAGTAAATAATATACAACAACGGTGACAACTTCCGCAACCTGGAAGCGCCCCAATAAAAGAATATTACATACAAGTTTTTACATGAATGAAAATGAAAAACACTCATCTCACATAAAAAACCCCCGGCTATTCAAAACACGACGATCCAATATAACATATCCAGCAACACATAACATCACATGTCATCAACGTAAGTAAATATGCGCATCCCAATTGTCGTTGACATATAGCAACGAAACCGGCGATATCACATATTACACTTACGGTCACAGAAAAGAAAGTGTAAAACTACAACAGTTGGAATCCGCAATCACCTCAGACATCGCATGCCTGACCAAATGAATTACTTAGACATCGCATGCCTAACAATTATAAACCCCGTATTTTAGTCTCATTATCGAAAACTCTTTTCAATATCATGTCGGGCAATTCAACAGGATCCCCGACATTCTGATCGAATGCTTGTCGCAAACTTCAGTAGACGGCCGCACCCCTGATACCGTCGACGAAGTGCACCAAGGCGGAACACTGCTACCGCGAGCACCCGAACGGATGCTTTCGGCGACGGGGTTCTCCTACAGTCACTTGGTCGGGGCTATGGAGTGAGGCTGTCTATTAAGTTTACCCGGCGAGTATCCGCGTACGCTACGTGATTGCGACGGACTTTTGATCACATCAAAACTCCGTGGCAACCGATCAAATGAGACTAAACTGCTATGTTTATAACATTCATTCCGTTATTTCATAACTATTTGCGAATTCCAATTATTGTATCACATTCCGGATAAATAGAAAATGTTAAACTTTCCGATCGAACAATCGAACACCCAAGTTTTCCCGAAACAGCTCAACACATGAAATAAGTCTAACAGCATTCAGTTCGTGCCTCAGTAGCAACGGTCCAGCCGTAGAAGGGTCAAGCCAACGCCTCACATGTGGCACGCCGTACTGCCCCAAACCCGAAGGTTCAAAGGACAGTTCAAGACGGTCACATAATCGAGTTAAGGTTTGTTGTCTTCTAGAGGGTCCATCGCGTTACTTGCACTACTTAGAACGTCGTTAAACTACGGAAAAATCCAACAATTGGAAATTTCCCGGCAGGGGAAAAAGTGGGTATTTATATCCGGTCGAACTTTTTAACATATTCTAAGATTTATCCGGAAAAACACACCGACAAAATTAGACAATCCGATCGATACACCGAGTTCCCAATACAACCCAGAAAATGCAACTCTGGAAAAATTATTAAAAATCCCCAGGAAAACCAACACAGAAAGCTAAGAACTACTGTGCAAAATTGGTTGCACAAAGCGACAAAAGCGCCGCGGATCCGCCGCATGATCCTACTGTAGGGCCGCGGATCCGTGCTGCCTTTGTGGAATCAATCCCTCGAATTTCACAGTAAGTCTTAGGATTACCTGCTGATTTTTTAGAATATTTTTAATCTCGAAAAAACCACATTTTACAGAAATGTCCAGAGAGCAATATTCGGGTCGGGGTTTTGGGTCGATCGGACTTCTAACTCCGTCGGGACTTCGCCTAAGGCTCTAGCTAGGCTCTGATACCACTGTAGGGTTCCTAGGCACTCTAGTGAAGTCTCACAAGTGATCAAACACGCCAATTTCAAAAAATTACGGTGCCAAGAAAACCTAGAACGGATCGTTTACTAGATATTTAGGCGAAACAAGCAAACTAGTTAACATTTTAACTAAGGGAACGGATATACAACCTTTGTAGATCCGGTCCACCACCTCCACGGCTCCGCAATGAAGTCCTCTCCGCTGTCCAAATCAAAATCCGGGCTCTAGCGTCGGCTTCGTCGGAGAATAGGCGGGCTTGATCGTCGGTTCGATGCCGAAGATGATCTACGTCGAGGCTTCGCATGAACAAGCTCAAACTTCACCAAGTCGGGAAAACTTGTGAACGAAACACCCTATACTACTTGGCAAGAGGTAGAGGATGAAGAAATAGGAAGTGGGTAAACTTTAGATTTGGATTTCTCACATTTTTCCATCAATCACCATTGATGGTCAAGCTTTTTCTTTCTTGCTCAAGATGAAGAAGAAGAAGAAAAGATATGATAAGTTTTTTAAAAAAAGAAAAGAAAATACAATACTTATCATATCTTTAACCATGGTTTAGTGTAGAGACTTAACTTAGGTTAGATGAGTGGTTAGGGTTAGGCATGAGACAAGAATGGTGACTAAGTCAATGCTTCATGAATCTTCAACTAAAAACAAAATTAGCCACCATTCATTTCTCATTTTCTTTTTCTTTTGAAATAAATAAAATAAAAAGATAAATGAATAAGATGAAACCCTAATCACTAACTAACCATGGTTTAATACTTTACACAAAACCAAACAAGAATGTATCATCAAACATGATACAATCATGTGCACAAAGAAATATATCACATATACAACTTGCACAATTCAAGTGAGAAAATCCTTTTAAAGTGAACCAATACTAGTTAATGCAAAGTAATATATCAAATATATAATTATACATTAAATCATTAAATCAACACTTGATTCAATAATCCGGTCATGTCGCATATAACCGGCCAGTATCCTATGTATCGGCTTATCGAATCAATCCTTGATTCGATAACTAGGTTATATCACATATAACCAATCGATACATAGATCGCGAGAATGGAATACGGTATCACATACACGCATTATTCTCGGTCCCGCACATATCTCATATGCGCTCCTATTTCGTTTCGCTTGAGCCAGGAAACCTCTGTGTAGGACTCTAAAGACTCGTCAATACGCCGGCAGCAGATGATGATCATATCAAGCATCCACAAGCCGCAAGTGGTCTGCTAAACGTAACGGCCACCCGGGTATTGAGCGATCAGAAGATCGACGAGCAAGCCCGCTCACACTCCTGCGAATCCAACCAGTAACACCTACCGTACGGTCCGGTCTGTTCGTCTGATATGTCGCATATCTCGCCTAGGGGTGGTAAACGTCAGACCCCAATAGCTTGATAAGTGATGCCGACGTGAGGTCCATAACATTCGTGAAACTACTGATAACTCTTACCAGTATATCACTGCAACCCTGGCCAGGGATTTCCTGTTATGGCCAGTCGAGCATAGCACAACATCAACCCCCAATACCGGGGGAGACGAATCCCCTCCTATCGCTCATTGCCTCCATGTGAATCGGGACTGTACCCAAAAACCACCTGTTTGCACGACTCAGTAGAGCCGTGGTAGGGTGGAAATCAAAGCACAGTGGGAGACACACAAGACTCTATGACGATCTCGGGTCTACAGACTAAGCTGTACCAGTGTCACCGGAGAACTGCCATCTGACGTGAGATATAATACCATCTGGGAGTTCTCGGCGAGTCCGTTCAGTGTACACAGTCTCCACTGAGCACCCGCATACCATCTTCGATGTCAAACACCAATGGATATGGGATCATCCATCGCCCATCGCATGGGTCGAGAAGATATGCGCTAGTCTACTCTGGAATATCGATGCCCCGTCTCGATATTCCCTCGACTAGGAACAATGAAGGATGTACTCATTGACTACCCAGGCCCCACTAATATGATCTACATCATAGTCCTGGAAGTCGAGTACACATCCTAAGGGCTTTATCAATATGTAATCAGAGAGACAGAAAGTATACATGTTAAGATAAAGTGCAACCAGATAGCGTACTATGATGTCGAGCAAGAAAGTCCTACCTATATATGTCCCAGCATCCACTACAATATACATCCAATGTACAGTAATGGCCTCTAGGGCATACATATAACTAACAATGGGTTCCTAAGATCTCTGAACTGATAGAATTAAAATCTAATTAAATGGTCAATCAGTGTGGTCATGTTCAGTTGATAAAACTGCACATTTAATATGACATTTTTCCTACTATTTCTATATAATAAAAGGTGTTTATTATAATATATAACACAGATAAGGGTTTATCTGTAAAAATACTATTTTCATGTGTTTATATATTATAATTAAACATTTGGTAGGAAAAAGTAAGCATATGATATCCATGTAACATTTGGCCCATTTAAAATATGCTTACCTTATTAAATGGTTAAGTTAATGTCTCAATAAAACAAACTCTACTAATATTATTTGTTGAGTTTGTTGTGCAGAATTTTTAGGGCTGAAATCAAGGAAATCAAAGTTGTTAGAACAAACCTGCCTAATTAAGAAAGTAAACTAAAGAAATCAAGTCTGGCAGTGACGTAGAAAAGATTTTCAGTTTCCAGAGATTAAAAAGATCACCACGTGTCATAATGATAAAGCTCCAGAATACCAATCAAGAGATCTCCCTATAAGGCCGCGGATCCGCGGCCAAACCCACCTATTGGCCGCGGATCCGCCGCGGTCTAGATGTATTGGGAGTTGGGATTTTGTTGTTGAGATCGTAACTACTGGTTTCCAAATTAAGAAGCTAGGGTTCTGGCTCTGCGACTATAAATAAGGACCGAGAGCCTCTTGGAAAAATCATCAAGCTGAAGAGATCACAAAGTCCACGACAGGCTCACGCATCCAGGCTGATCATCAACGGTTCATCTACCTCCTTAGAAAAGATCGAGAAGTAAACTAGCATTTTGTAATAATTTTCTAAGGGAACAAAGTGTAAATGAATTTTGTTGATTAATAAAAGGTAGTAGTTTTCTTATTCTATCTCTTTGTAGTTTTTAATATGATTTCTCTCTCCATCTCTTCTTCTCCCAACATGAGCGAGTAATTCTCCGCTTGTTAGGGTTCGTAGGATTAGGGTAGGTTAATGGATTATGAAGATCCTTAAACTCTTTTTACGTCCTATAAAGTTTATAAACTTTATCAAAAGAATAGTTAACATCCTAATTGGGCGCGCTATCAATTCATTGATAATCGCGACCACGATTAGAGATTAGATTAACTATTGTTTTGGTAAAGGCTAGATATGAACGGAGTTCCATGTCGATATAGGGGTTAAGAGTGGGAACCCTTTTTCCCTCCAGAAACCCTAATCTACATGCATCACTGTCGTTCTAGTTTTAAATCTATTAAAGGATAAAAAGAGTAATCTTTAATTAATCATCCATAACTACTAAATCCCAATGAACCTTACAAGCCCCTTTCTACTATAAAACCTACATCCGTAGTTAATCTAGATCTATATTCTGCATCCGTGTTTGACGTAGATCTAGAACCTACAACCATTCTTCACCATTCTTTGTTCTTCCTCTTTTCTTTCTCAACACGCCTAAAGTAAGATTAAAAGATTCAACGTTTTCCAGAGGACGAGCCGTACTCATCTCGGTCTATCTACACGCGACACCGTTATTGATTGCGGTTAACTACTACATAAATACAGACCAATCAAATGGCGCCGTTGCCGGGGATACTGCGTAATTTTTTATTCTTACTATTTGTGTTGAATTCTTATTCGATTTATATCATAAGAACAAAACAAACTGCATCTTGCATATTTAATGATAAGTGTGCGATTTTTGCGAGGGAATCTGGAGTCACAGACTTGAGGAAACAGAGATCCAGAGACATTCATCAAGATCCAGAAAAGGAAGGGAGGACACGTAGCAAAAATCTTCTTTAGATCTTCCTAGTCGGCGGCGGAACCGCGGCACAAAGAGCATATTGGCAGCGGAACCGCGGCACATTAGGGGATTTAGGGTTTCCAAATTTTCTGGTATCTTTTATATATCTTTCTCTCTCCTTTGAAATCCAATAAAATATCTTTTCTGCAGGATTCTTTGCAAAATATCGCCGCTCAAAAATCTTTTTGCAAAGCTTTGTACTTGGTTTGTTTATTCATATTTTAATACGGATTTTAAGGGGCAAGACCACAATTCAGATTAGGTGGGGATTTCATCACCCTTCCTAGGCCCCACAAATCACAAAACGAGCATCCGCAAAACCCTATATTAATTTAAAAAATATCTAGACAAGACTCTAAGGACTGTCGCACTCAAAAAGGACAGAGGAAGGTCGTGGGTAATTTATCGCTTATCCGCATTACTTTTGTGGTGCCTGGGCAAGTGTGTCTAAGGCAAGTGGTTACTTAATTAGGCCCGCTATTTTCGGTGATTCGTATAGCAGATACCTCCCACTTACCTGGCATTTACCTGGCCACAAGAGTGATAAAGAGGTGGTAGAGGATTGATCCTGTGGCTTGTCTTTTGGAAGTTTATGAGTGGTCTAGAGACTTGACCTAGGTAACCTTAGTTCTAGGGTTTATTGTGCATTTTTTTGTGATTTGTCTCAAGTTCGACACACTTTTCAAAACAAACAAATCACACACACGCTGCCACTTGCGCTAAACCCGCTTAGTGCATGCTCTGCTGGACACGGGATTCTAGTGCCCGTCTTGTCCGCGTTTCTTCTATCGACTCCGAAGTCGGTACTTCTTCGTTTTCCTTTTCCCCACCACCCATCAGGACCGAGATGGATGGTTATCCATCAAATTTTCATGATACCACGCTGCCGCCACCCGCAGGTATGCAGAATATACCGCGTATATCTCTCCAAGAGAGATGCTACCCTTCACATGGTCCCCTTCCTACTTGTCTTTCTATTCCACCAGCCAATGGGGATAATTTTGAAATCAAACCCCAATTTATCAAACTTTTGCCCAAATTTCACGGGCTTGAGTCCGATGACGCATACGTTTTTATAAACAAATTCGAAAACGTATGTGCAATGATTGGCACATCACAACTTTCTGTGGATGCTGTGCGTTTACGTCTTCTCCCTTTTTCTTTGTGCGATCTAGCCGAGAAATGGCTTTATAACACTGCCACGCATTCTATTTCTAAATGGGACGAATTCGTTGTAGCATTCCTTAAGAAATTTTATCCCAATCATAAGGCCGCCCGTGTTAGGAGCGAAATCAATCAGTTTACCCAGCTTCCCAATGAACCATTTTGGAAATGTTTTGAACGGTTCAAAGATCTGCTTATCCAATGTCCTCATCATGGAATCCACCGATGGGATCTGTGTCGAATTATATATGAGGGTATTGATCCCGCAACAAAACAGATGCTTGAAACCATGTGTCAATGTCAATTCCTGTCGAAAGATGATAGTGAAGCTTGGAAATTCCTAGAAAATTTCGCTGAACACACTTTACAATGGGAAAGTGTTAGACCTATATCATCTAGGGAAGGTATTCATGAGCTCGAGGTTTCCATCGCAATGAACGCCGAAATGGCCGCGATACAAAGGAAACTCGACACTATAGAAAACAGAATCTCTTCAGCCTCCCTAAACCAATACATGCTTCCCCAAACCGTGTGTGGTTGCTATTCTGATCCATCACACTTGACGGAAGAATGTCCTATGAATGCACTGTTTCAAGGTCACGAGCAAACTAATGCTACTTTTCAGCAGCGACCTAGAAACGATCCTTATTCTTCCACGTACAATCAGGGATGAAGGAATCATCCTAATTTTGCTTGGAACCAGAACCAACCCCAAAATCAAAACCAGTTCCAAAGCAATTATCAAAGACCTCCTCCACAGCAACCACAACCACAAAGTCAGCACCCCTTTCAGTCACAAAATTTTCAAAATCCGGCCAACGCTTCTGCACCGCAATTGGTCGGTACTGATAACTCTTCACTCACACAAACTTTGGATTTGTTTATGAAACATTCCATTAAAATGTCAGCTGATATGAGGTCTTCTATTGATACCATAAAGAAAGATTCCGCCTCCCACGGTAAGAGCATTAAATCAATAGAAAACTAAATTGCACAGTTGAACGCCTCGATGAGTGCGAGAGAAAAAGGAAAACTCCCATCTCAACCCCTACCGAATCCTGGCCACTCACAAAGTTATAATGTGAGTGTCGTTACCACGTTGAGATCGGGAAGAGTGCTGGATAACCAAATGGGTGAACAACTTGATGATGTTAGTGATACCAATGATACCCTGGCTTCTACTTCTTCCCCTAATTCTTCTAGTCCTCCACCTTCATCCGAGCCTATTCTCCGTTTTCCCCAAGGCTCGAACACTTCCACAAATCTATCTAAAACGATCCCCACTTCAATTCTAGGATCCATTCCATCCCCACAATCCTCTGCAATGTTGGACCCAACCTTTATTGATAAAGCACATTATCCAAACAGGTTAAGGGGCAACAGACCAAGTCCACAAATGGAGAAGATTATGGAAATTTTTAAGCAAGTTAACATAAACATTCCTCTCCTAGATGCTATTCAACAAGTTCTGTCTTATGCGAAAATCCTAAAAGACTTGTGCACTAGGAAGAGAAAAGTTCAAGTACCTAAAAAAGTTTTTCTTGCGAGTAATGTGATCACTGCTTTTACACAACAACTACCTAAGAAACTAAAGGACCCCAGAAGTCCTACAATTTCTATTTCTATTGGGGGTAAAAATATCAATCGTGCTCTACTCGATTTAGGTGCTAGTGTTAACTTGCTTCCGTATTCTGTTTATGAACAATTAGGGATCGGAGAGTTAAAATCGGCGCATTGCACTTTTCAGATGGCCGATCGATCTATCACCCAACCTAGGGGTGAGCTAGAGGATGTGTTAATCAAAGTCGGGGAATTTATATTTCCTGTGGACTTTATCGTTATAGATACACAAACTGTAGCGAACCCACGAAACCAAATTCCGGTGATTCTAGGTCGACCTTTTCTTGCTACTTCTAACGCAATAATCAATTGTAGAAACGGCTCTATGACCCTATCCTTCGGGAAGATGTCAATAGAGCTTAACATTTACAAGTTGGGGAGTGTACCCTCCGAACCTTCTGCTCAGGCATGTTCTGTCGAATTAATGGATGTCGACAGCAGCGAATTTGATCAACCTCATGATACTGACTCTTTTCATATGTTGTTGTTTGACCCAACCATGTATTATACATACACGGACTCTTCTACCGAGTTGTTCGGGTCAACATCTAACGCTGATGAGGAACTTTTTATAGAGTCTGACGATCGCCCCATTTTTTCTGATGACATTATTCTTCGGGGTATCGATGAAAGCTTTGAGGAAATTTTCGCTGATGAACTCGCATTTTTAAACGATACGGGTGCTGAGATGAATCAACTCCAAGACGAAGAAATTTGTTACGACCTGAAATATTAGCTCGTGACCAGCACTTGAATCACGCAACGTCTAAAGGCGTAACGGAATTCAAGTAAGCTGAAACCCAAAAATCTAAACCTTTTAAGAAAAATAAAGGAGGTGGGGTTTTGAAATAAAGGTATATGAAATCAAGTTTTCATAATGCATATCAAAGGAACATGAATGATGCAAGTGAAATTTACTAGTTTGAAAATATGTTTCGTCTTTTAAAAATTTTGGCAGCACCTCCTTTGTATATTTTGATCCAAAACCACAAATACATAATAATGATAATGGCATCCCCAAGCGGGAGCTAGCTCTTCGCCAAACGGCGGATCACAACTATGCAAGACAATATAAATAAGTATATGACGCCTAACGGCGAAGTTCACCACAAACGATAAGTAAATGAGCAAGATATCAAACCACAAGTAGCAAACAACCCCTCACTCTAAGTCTCGCAACCACAACCTCACTAAGTCTCATTACTTATACAATTTACAATTTTGATTGATGGAGTTAACTAGATACAATAATGAAATATAGATACAAGAGTGGGAATGATACAAGTGTCCCACCTACCAATACAAAACACCCGAATGCAACTGTGTGCCAGCGAAGCCGCTACTAATCCAAGCGATTAACCTGCAAGAACTGTGGCACAACGGGGGTGAGTTGCCAACTCGTGAGTAGAAAAATATCAACAGACAGAAATCGAATAAACAACGACTCCTAGGTCAACTATATCATAAAGGTAATACTATGATATCTAGGGTGACCGGGTCTGTATGTGCCAACAAGGTAGTCAATGCCTATATGCATGCGGATAATATCCAACAGTAATAATCAATGCATATATATAGATCTCGTCCAACCATAATCAATGTATGTATGCATGCGGGTCTCGCCCAACCATAATCAAGGTATGTATGCATGTGGATCTCGTCCAACCATATAATCAATGTCTGTATGCACGTAACATCCTAAAGGAGTGTGCATGAAAGTATGAGGATATATATCAACGGTGTCCCTCACGACACATCAAAATCATGGAACCTGAGTGCCTAGCATCGTCACTCGAAAACATCATGAAAACCGTGCCCAGCATCGATACGTAAATCCTCATATATCGGGCTCCGTCAGTCCGGATCGGCCCACGGGCCCCGTCAGTCCGGACCGGCCCATATCATCTCTCGACTCCGGTCGGTATCCTCCGGATATCCGCCGAGCCTACATACTATCACCGGTAGGTAGTAGTCTCTCTGCCAGGCTTACCGTCTAATGCACAGCGATCCGTTCTCTCCCCGGGGTACCATACCGGGTCCACCATGTACCCGCAATCGGCCTCATCCGCCTCCTCGAATCGGGTCTCACATGTCGCTCTCAGAACCGAGAAAACATATGGTGGACGCATTGAAATATCATATCAAGAGAAACCGGGATTTTTAAAAACAACACATAATCTCTTTTAAAATGTCCACGGTTCTCTAATCCAGAAATCTCATGAAAACAGCATATCTCAATGCGTAAAATCATAGAACATGATGTATGTGACATATAACAGAAATGTAAGCATATCAATATATCATGTAACATGGAACAGTGATATGACATATTAAGGGAAAACTGCTCTTTTAAATGATTCCAGTTTTTAAAATATATCTTGCGGTTCCCAATCTCCCAATAAAACCAGTTATCTATGTAGGTGCAATATGTATATGCGCGAGTATAGATGTACCGATGTATGTGTGCACCAATATAGATGTACAATGTGTATGTGCGCAAATATGAATATATCAATGTATATGTGCACCAATATGAATATACAAATGGGTATATCCGCAAGTATAGATGTATCAATGTATATGTAAGCATGTTATGCAAAGAGTCATATCATGATGCAGCAATCCTACTGTGTAGTGACATGGCAATTATCGATGATGAAGTGTGTGAGCCTACAATCAGTGTACGTGCAGCATACGCATCATCGATAATGGTGCAGGTGTACTATCACAGGTATATGCAATGCAATGATAATATCATGAATGCAGCACAAGGTAAATCGTCAGCTAAAAGCTATAAGGTATACGTAACTATCATATGTCCGAGTCGGTGAACCTATCAATCGGCATCTAGCCTCACAGCATCACGTACGGTATAATCCATCGTACAGCATCCTCTAGTCAAGGGTATGGATCAACCATCAAGTCAAACTCATCACGCACGGAAAATCATCGTGCGGCGGCATTAAGCTAATAGGGATCCTAACATCCTATATGACAAATGAGGGTACGGCCTAATATCACGTACGGCCTATCATCCACGATTCACAACATTCTATATATGTATATATATATATACCTATGTCCCAGGTCACATCCACAATAATCTCATATTTGGGGACCGACAGGGTATAAATCATCTCGATCGACTCGCATCCGTATACCAACATATCATCATATCATCATATCAGTCTTATATTCTTTCATTGCATTTAAATCACACATCAAATCGAATTTACATAAACATTCTATCTCAACTAAGTATAAGTATCTAATCTAACATACACACCTGAACCATACAATCAGATTTTTAAAGAAGCGAATCGTAGTTTTGAAAATAAGGGTTACGGTGTTTTTAAGAAAAAGATATCATTTAAAAACCCGTAACATCCCTCAAGGTATATATTTAAAAGATACATACGACTCTTCGGTTTAGAAAAAGGTATGGTTCGGATGACGCATCTACATCGACTATCTAGTCCTACGGTACCCTAAACGGCAATATCGCTAAACGTTATCCTATGATAGTAGTAACATATCACTTCTAACTATTCTCTAGTTTCTAATATGGTTTCATAGCTATCTCATTCTAACCCTAGTTTCCTAATCTAGGTTTCCTTAACCATATTCTATAATCGGTTTTCACCAAAACTTTGCGGGGGTACTATACGCCATCCACCCGACTTCCCCCGTGAATATAGATCCACACACCTGGTCTTCGCTCGCCGAAATCGATGACGCCATGCTCCTTCACCTCGGAATCCATGCGAGGGTACCTACAATAATAAACAATCGCAATACGTATTAAAATCGAATCCGGAAAACCGATACGGCGCATGGTGCGCTCATAGGTTAGAACTTATGGCCTACACATGCAAAAACAATCAAACAACCCCTGTTGTCGATGTACAAACATCCAACAACCAAATACAAATCCAATATCAAGAATTAACATTTCAAAATACGGAAATCATAGCCAAAAACACCCCAATGTTCTCCCAGATTTTACCCTAGGCCAAATTAGTCAATTCTGCATACATGGAGATCTAATTTACATCTAAAGGGACCCCAGAACAAATACGGATCAGTTCCAACTTACCCTGGCCGCAATTTGTGGCCAGATTGAATTTATCTGCGGCCTGGGGTTGGAGTTAGGGGCTCGGGTCTCAGTGGTAGCTTCCTAGGTGCCTGCACGACTCCCAGTAATTGCAAAATCATTTCTAGTGTCCCCAGGTTGCTCCAGATTCCAAAATACCCTTTAAATTCACACATTTATCCGATGTCGGGGTTTCTAAATCCGTGTTTGGGTTTCTAAGCTCTGGTCCAGGTCATGGATCATCTCAAAAGTCCTATTGACAGTCACAACATCACCAATTTCCCAAACCCTTCTCTTGGGATTTTCCAAGTTCATAATCCATTATTAAACGATGTCTAAACTTAACAAAAAGCTAGGAATTCAAAACTACTCTATACCTCATGGTTACTCCCAAACAAAACCCTAGAAATCCCCAAGTTGTCAAAATCCGACTTTTCTTAGTTCATAGCGATGAGGATGAGGAGGTGATCATTTTTTTGTGAAAGGGCATAGGGTTTTGGCAAGGCTTTTGGGGTGGATCAAGAGGGTAGAAGATGGAGGGAGATGAGGAAGAAGAAGAACAAGAAAATGGTGGAGGGATGAAGATGGGGCAGCACTCTCTCCCCCTCTCTCTTTCTCACTCTCATTCTCTCTCCTACACAAGTATACCTACCCTAATCATTATGTCCCCTTGACTTTTCTTTTTCTTTTTCTTTTCTCTTCACTAATAAACCATAATACATAGCCCAAATGAAATGAAATATGTAACAAAATGAAACATGTCATGGTGCACTGACCACGAAAAACTGTAGAAATGCGGATTTGGCTTAATCGCGATTAGCAGTGCACTAATCGGGTTTTTATCGAAACTGCATATAATAAATTTTAAAATTGCCAAATCCTTTAAATATATTTTTAAATGAATAAATCATTTTAATTTCCTTTTATTTCACAATTATAGGTATATATTTATACCCTTTTTCGAAAACCCCAATTTCGCAAATCGGGCAGTTTTCGGGAAAAATATTATTTTAATATTAAATTCCAAAAATAATATTTTATATTTTCTGAAATGTTACAAAATTGAACCTCCACCCCTTCTTCTGGACTATAAATTGAATGCGAGTAATCCATCACAATCATTGTGTCGTCTCTCCAAAACGAGACGCAAACACATTCTATCCCACCACTTATCTTTTCCCAACTTCTTCCTGGCTCTCTACAACATGTTCCTCCACCAACCGATGCACAACACTGATAAAATCTTCGAATGGTTGTTGTTGACTTTCGGTCTTTGCAAAACTTGGCATTAACCAATAACTTTGACCCCCTCGTGTAATTTTAAAAGATTAACATTGTTTAACTCAAGTTTGGGGAAGGGGGGTATTTTAGCTCTTGAAAGAAAATGATTTTTATAAAATTGTGAGCCAAAAATAAGTTTGGGGGAGAATTTTACTTTCACTATTTCATGTCCCCGTTACTAACTTTCCTCCAAAGTCTACAGTTTTTGAGATTTAAAAAGATGACAACAGTGAGGACACTGCTGTAAACAGGTTTGGGGGAGGTTTGTGCTTATTTACACATTACTTTGCATTATGCTATATATAAGCACAAAAATTTTTTGATAATAAAAGAGTAGAAAGTGAAAAATTATATATGAAAGATAGGAATAGTTTGAGAAAAACAAGAAAGTTAGAGATTTTCTTAAACAAAACTAGTAATAAGTAGTTATGAGCTGTTGTCCCAAGGGTTAGTAAGATGAAGGAAATTGCTAATCTGAGGATAAAAATAAGCCTGAAAAATAGTTACTATTCTGAAAACCAAACATTTGAACGTTGATACCCTACTATACGCACTTACACACGTCTTGAAACTCGGGATAGTAGAGGATACCTTGAAATGCTCTTGTCTAAAAGCCAAAGTATGAAAAAAATAATAAATGAAGAAAATATAAAATGGTGAAGAAAAATGAACACTGGTTTTGTAATCACCAAGGCAGCAATAAAAAAAAATATAGCGAAGGTACTTCATCACCTAGTGGCTTAGACCAACTGGTTTGGGAGTCACGCCAAGCCTTAGGTGTTGCAAGACGAGAAAAATACTAATACGCCTAATAAGCAAGCACATGAGTAATCGGTCGGTTAGTACCTCAAGAAATATTAACGGTTGCATGAAAAATGTGATCAAATCCATCTAAATATTCATTGATTAAAAAAGTACCGAGGTGATGGACAAGAGTATGATAGGTTGAATTGAATTCTCCGAGTGTAGGGATGTCTTTTACACACACGTAAGGGTATATGATCGATGTTTGGATGAAAGGTAGGAATGAAAAATAAAAACGATGTTTTATTGAGGGATGATGTGATTCCTAACATCTTTTCATGACTATTAAGATAGGGCTCATAGCAACTGAAAAATTAGTGTAGTTGGAAACTCTAATTTTCAAAGTCTTTCTTTTATAATTCTTATCTTTATATGTAACATTCACATCTTCCTTTTATTATTGGATTTTGTGGGTGTAATCCGCTGAAAACCCTCAGGAGACAACATTCTTCCTACTAGGGACACCTAGGGGTTTAACGGCTTGTTGCACGCGCTCAGTGCAATCGTGTTGCCTACGAAAGTGTGCTTAGCTTTCTCCTTTCTTTTTCTCCTTCTCTTGAATAAACTAGTTTGCTCGGGGCGATCAAAGATAAGTTTGGGGGTATTTGTTCAGTTGATAAAACTGCCTATTTAATATGACATTTTTCCTACTATTTCTATATAATAAAAGGTGTTTATTATAATATATAACACAGATAAGGGTTTATCTGTAAAAATACTATTTTCATGTGTTTATATATTATAATTAAACATTTGGTAGGGAAAAGTAAGCATATAATATCCATGTAACATTTGGCCCATTTAAAATATGCTTACCTTATTAAATGGTTAAGTTAATATCTCAATAAAACAAACTCTACTAATATTATTTGTTGAGTTTGTTTTGCAGAATTTCCAGGGCTGAAATCAAGGAAATCAAAGTTGTTAGAACAAACCTGCCTAATTAAGAAAGTAAACTAAAGAAATCTGGAAGTGACGTAGAAAAGATTTTCAGTTTCCAGAAATTAAAAAGATCACCACGTGTCATAATGATAAAGCTCCAGAAGACCAAATCAAGTGATCTCCCTATAAGGCCGCGGATCCGTGGCCAAACCCACCTATTGGCCGCGGATCCGCCGCGGTCTAGATGTATTGGGAGTTGGGATTTTGTTGTTGAGATTGTAACTACTTGTTTCCAAATTAGGAAGCTAGGGTTCTGGCTCTTGGACTATAAATAAGGACCGAGAGCCTCTTGGAAAAATCATGAAGCTGAAGAGATCACGAAGTCCACGATAGGCTCATGCATCCAGGCTGATCATCAACGGTTCATCTACCTCCTTAGAAGAGATCGAGAAGCAAACTAGCATTTTGTAATCATTTTCTAAGGAAACAAAGTGTAAATGAATTTTGTTGATTAATAAAAGGTAGTAGTTTTCTTATTCTATCTCTTTGTAGTTTTTAATATGATTTCTCTCTCCATCTCTTCTTCTCCCAACATGCGCGAGTAATTCTCCGCTTGTTA
The DNA here is from genome assembly GCA_030015575.1 of Agapanthus africanus. NCBI lineage: Eukaryota > Viridiplantae > Streptophyta > Magnoliopsida > Asparagales > Amaryllidaceae > Agapanthus > Agapanthus africanus. Next base: position 817,761,793 of record CM057338.1, on the reverse strand, counting down.
GGGTTCGTAGGATTATGGTAGGTTAATGGATGATGAAGATCCTTAAACTCTTTTTACGTCCTATAAAGTTTATAAACTTTATCAAAAGAATAGTTAACATCCTAATCGGGCGCGCTATCAATTCATTGATAATCGCGACCACGATTAGAGATTAGATTAACTATTGTTTTGGTAAAGGCTAGTTATGAATGGAGTTTTATGTCGAGATAGGGGTTAAGAGTGGGAACCCTTTTCCCCCCCAGAAACCCTAATCTACATGCATCACTATCGTTCTAGTTTCAAATCTATTAAAGGATAAAAGAGTAATCTTTAATTAATCATCCATAACTACTAAATCCCAATAAACCCTACAAGCTCCCTTCTACTATAAAACCTACATCCGTAGTTAATCTAGATCTATATTCTTCATCCATGTTTGACGTAGATCTAGAACCTACAGCCATTCTTCACCATTCTTTATTCTTCTTCCTTTTTTTCTCAACACGCCTAAAGTAAGATTAGAAGATTCAACGTTTCCCAGAGGACGACCCGTACTCATCTCGGTCTAGCTACACACGACACCGTTATTGATTGCGGTTAACTACTACATAACATCGCTGTATGAAGTATTTCAAGGATGGTCTCGAGTATACCGTGACAGGGGAGTTGAACCCATTCTCCATGAATGAAGTCCGAAAGTACGAAGTTGCAAAATACTTCTTACCAGATTTCAAAGATACGGAAAGATTCCACAAACCGAAGAACAGGGCTATCACTACTATTCCGGTCTTCGGGAGTGATACCGAGGAGGAAGAAGAAATAGTTTATTCAGGGCCGCCCTGACGCAACAAGCCGGGACCATCCACCCCTATTCTGGTCTTTGGCGGTGACTCATAAGATGAGGTCAATGCCATATTTTCTGTACGACCATCGATACAAGCCTTCGCTGGAAATGATCGGAGTTTGCAAATCGCCATGGTTCCGCAAGAGCATTACAAAGAGCTCGACGCACTTAATACCTATGGTGTGCAGGAACTGCAGACGTTCTACGTCCCTCCCAGGCGAAGAGATGAAAAGGCGATCCTCTTTTATTAATCCACGGAAACCAAAGTGGAGAAAGAAATTTGGCATGGTGCTGATTCTACAATTGACAGGTTCCAGCCCATCCGTCTACCCAGATACTGTAGGGTTCCTAGGCACTCTCAAGTGGTCTCACAAGGCATCAACCATGCCAATTTCAAATTTATACGGTGCCGAGAAACCCTAGAACGGATCGTTGGCTAGATTTCTAGGCGAAAATAAAACTAGTTAACAACTTAACTAAAGTTTAAACGGAAATACAACCTTTGTAGATCCGGTGCTCCACCTCCATAGCTCCGCAACGAAGTCCCCTCGCTGTCCAAATGAATTCCCGGGCTCTAGTGTCGGCTTCGTCGGAGAAATGGCGAGCTAGGTCGTCGATGTCCATGCCGAAGAAGATCTACGTCGAGGCATCGCTAGATCAAGCTCCACCTTCACCAAGCCATGAAAACTTGTGAATGAAACACCCTATACTACTTGGCAAGAGGTAGAGGATGAAGAAATAGGAAGTGGGTTCACTTTAGAATTGGATTTCTCACTCTTTATCATCACTTGCCATTAATGGAGCAAGCTTTCTTCCATGAAGAAAAATGAAGAAGAAGAAGAAAGTGTTATGATAAGTTTATATTAAATAGAAAATAAATCAAATACTTATCATAAACTAACCATGGTCTAGTGTAGAGAATGAATTATGGTTAAGTGGGATGGTTAGGGTTAAGCATGAGACAAAATGGTTACTAAAGTCAATGCTTCATGAAGGTTCAAAGAATAAAACAAAACTAGCAACCATTCTTCTCATTATCATTTCCATAATAAATAAATAAATAAATAGATATGAAAATCTAAACCCTAATCATTTAAATAACCATGGTTCAATCTTTACACAAACTCAAGTAAACTTGTATCATCAAACATGATACATCCAAGTGCACAAAATCATATCGCATATACAATGCGCACATCCGAGTGAGAAAATCCATCTTAAGTGAACCAATACTAGTTAATGCAAAGTAATATATCAAATATATAATTATGCATTAAATCATTAAATCAACACTTGATTTAACGATTCGGTCATATCGCATATAACCGACTAATATCCAATGTATCGATTTATCGAATCAATCCTTGATTCGATAACTAGGTTATATCGCATACAACCATTCGACACATTCATCGCGAGAATAGAATACGGTATCACATACACGCATTATTCTCGGTCCCGCACATATCTCATATGCGCTCCTATTTCGTTTCTCTTGAGCTAGGAAACCTCTGTGTAGGACTCTAAAGACTCGTCAATACGCCGGCAGCAGGTGATGATCATATCAAACACCCACAAGCCGCAAGCGGTCTGCTAAACGTAATGGCCACCCGGGTATTGAGTGATCAGAAGATCGACGAGCAAGCCCGCTCACACTCCTGTGAATCCAACCAGTAACACTTACCGTACAGTCCGGTCTGATCGTCTGATATGTCGCATATCTCGCCTAGGGGTGGTAAACGTCAGACCCCAATAGCTCGATAAGTCGTGTCGATATGAGGTCTATAACAATTCGAGAAACTACTGGTAACACTTACCAGTAAATCTCAGCAACCCTGGCCAGGGATTTCCGGTTATAGCCAATCGAACACAGCGCAACATCAACTCCCTATACCGGGAGAGACGAATCCCCTCCTATCGCTCATTGCCTCCATGTGACTCGGGACTGTACCCAAAAACCACCGTTTTACACGCCCTCTTGGACGTGGTAAGATGGAAATCAAAGTACAGTGGGAACCACACAAGACTCTATGACGATCTCGGGTCAACAGACTACTCTGTACCAGTGTCACCAGAGAACTGCCATCTGACGTAAGGTATAATACCATCTGGGAGTTCTCGGCGAGTCCGTCCAGTGTACCCAGTCTCTACTGAGCACCCGTATATCATCTCCGATGTCAAACACCAATGGATATGGGATCATCCATCGCCCATCTGTATGGGTCGAGAAGGTATACGCTAGTCTACTCTGGTATATCGATGCCCCGTCTCGATACACCCACGACTAGGGACCTTGAAGGATGTACTTATAGACTACCATGTCCCCACTAGTATGATCCGCATCATAGTCCAGGTAGTCAAGTACACATCCTAGGGGCTTTACCAACATGTAACAGAGAGACAATCAGTATACACGTTAAGATAAAGAGCAACCAGATAGCATACTATCATGTCGAGCAAGAAAGTCCTCCCTATATATGTCCAAGCATCTACTACAATATACATCCTATGTATAGTAATGGCCTCTAGGGCATACATATAACTAACAGATACTACACAGAAGGATTAAAAAGGCTGTTAAAGCGCCAAGGCGTTCCCTTGAAACAGACTGCTCGACAAGCTCAGTTCTACAACAGGATCTGGGACATCCCGGAACTCAGCGAAAATTGCCCAACGGGAGAATGGAAACAATAGGGCTTGGATATGTTCAATCCAAGAAACGAGAACGATTCCATGGCTGCTACGTTATACATGACTTCGATGAAGAAAGAGATGTTCTGTTAAAAGATGCTAACCTTGAACCAAAACGAGGCCCCGCCATAAAAATGCCAAGTCCGTCGTTTGAAGAACAGATGGACAGGCTAATAAGGGAAGCGGGTCAGAAGGTCCGGGATGACCATAGCCGCGAAATGGCCATTTACGAGAAAGCCAGGATGCAGCGCCTCCTTCAACAGGCCGCGGAGAATGACAATGCCCCTTGTCGCTAATCCATCATACAAAAGACCCGGCGCAGAGGCAAAAATAAACCAAAGAACGGAAAAAACGTTCGACAGTGGCAAAGCGGGTCTAAGAAGCCACACGATCGAGAATTGAGCAGCCAAGATCCGTCTCTTATGAAGAAGATGGGTCGAGCATATTCTTTTCCCCAAGACAAGACAAAGAAGATATTTGATCTTGTCATAAAACATCAGATGATGACGCTCCTGGAGTCCAAGCACCCCGAGCAATCAAACGAGGTATCTCACCTAGACTATTGCTCCTATCACCGAGCAATAGGACATCCTCTCGAAGACTGCTTCACCTTTAAGAACTGGGTTGAAGACCAGTATCAACTCGGCAGATTCGCTCTATCCGACAGTTGGAGGGTAAGTCCGCCATGGAAGCATGAATCAAAAGCCACTTATGCGATGAGAGTAGAACCAGATCAATATCGGTCTTGGAAACGATCTCATACATGTCACGCGATAACACTGTCAGAAGAAGAACCCGAGAATATGGATGACCTCTCTTAGTGCTTCAAAAACAATGAAGATGAGTTGATCTCAGAATTTCTACCGGCGCCAAAAGAGCTGGAAGATAGGATACATACTACTGCAGATGACCTCAGAAAAATCGACTTGGGAATGACAAACGACCCACGACCGACGTTCGTCAGTGAACTGTTGTCTGAAGAAAAGGAGGCTACCCTTAAAGACGTGCTCATGCAGTATAAAGACTGCTTCGCATGGAACTATTCCGAGATGCTGGGACTAGATCCAGAGATTGCTGTGCGCAAATTGGCGATATCTCTGGACGTCAAGCTGATCAAACATGCACCGAGAAGAATGCGGCTCGAGCTTGAGATGAGCATCAATGCCGAAGTCAAGAAGCTAATCGACACCGGCTTCATCCAAAAGGTTCAGTATCCTTACTGGATCGCCAACATCGTCCCAGTGATGAAGAAAAATGGGACGGTGCGTATCTGCGTGGACTTTCGGGACCTCAACAAAGCTTGCCCGAAGGACGACTTTCCGGTACCAGTCACTGAGCTGACGATAGATAATACGTCCACTCATGAAATTTTCTCCTTCATGGACGGCTCATCAGGATACAATCAAATAAAAATACATCCCGAGGACCATAAGCATACCGCTTTTCGGACCCCTTTGGGCATATTCTTGTAACGTTTTGAAAATCGTTTCGGTGAAATTTCGAAAAAACGGTAAAATAAGGGGGTTTTCTGTAAAATGTCAAAATGCAAATATCTTTATTATAAAATTAAATATGCATATTCTAGCTATGTAATTGCTAGTATTTGGTGTTTATTGAGCCACTGCTGAAATTTCAAATTTTCTGAAATTTTTTCCGAAATTAATTATTTTAATATTATTTTAAGCCGGTAAGAAAATACATTAAATTAGCGATAAATACAAATTTAAATGGGTTAATTTTAATCTTTAAAATCATGTTAATTAAAATCTAGTTGTAATATAATTTTTTAGTATTTTATTTCAAGTTTTAATTGATTTATTTTATGGAAAACAAAAATATAGTTATTTTGAACTAAAACTTGCAAATATGGTATTGTGGGGGGTTTTTTTGCATAGAATTTTTTTGTAAAGTCTCTCACACTCACCCTCACTCCCCTTGGCCGGCCCCACACTATTGTAGCAGACCAAGAATTTTATTTCCCTCTTTTTGACCTTAAATTATATGAGAAATGGGTTAAAATAAGGTTTTTATATATAGTAAAGTAGGTGGGGGTATTATGGTAATTTGGGAGGGGCTTTGACTTGGATTCTTTTCCACAACTCCCCCACACCTCTCCCCACTCCCTCCTCAGCCGAAATTCCTGCAATAAACAGCCCCAAAATTTCCCCTCTCATTTTTCTTCTAAACTCATCAAAATTCCATCAAAATTCCATTTAAACTTCACAATTTCAAGCCCATCCTTCATCCATTCTTCTTAACCTTTCTTGAATGGATTTTGGATGCTAGGAGGCCATCTTTGGAGTCAAAATTTCTTGCTAGATCTCTAGATCTAGAGGTATAATTCTTACCCATTTAAATTCTTATGGTTAGATTTCTTTAAATGAGTTGTTTTAGTGTTAATATTGGTGCTATTTTCATCTAGGATCTTCAAGAGAATGGTTTGAATTAAACTAGGATTTTTAGCACACCATTATTAAGTTAATTATTCTATTTTGCTATCTAGTGTTTTATACAAACCTAATCTAAGAGTTTAACTTGCTTTTTGGGCTTCAAATTAGTCCTAATTTAGTGTTTCATGTATAGTTTGGGTTGGATTTTGTTAGTTATAAAATTCAAGAAAGGGTTTGAATGCAAGTTAGGGTTTTTTGAAATTGGTGTATGGTTGTGTAATGTATTAGGCTCTTATGGCTTGTTAAAACAAAATTAGTAGCTAGTTGTTAATTGTTAGTTTAAAAATTATGATAATTACGCTAATTTGCTAACTAGCTATTTAAAATTGGTTAAATAATTGGGTTAAAAATGTAATTATGTTTTTATGACATCATTAACATTATTATGAGTGGTTTAATATCTTAGGTTATGCAAAACCAAGCTTAATTGTTGAATTGTGAATTTTGCTTTAAAAGGTGTTAAAAATTGATATTTTTGCAAACTAGGATTTTGGAATTTATGCAAATTGATGAGAATAAATTATAGGAATGGTTTATATGACTTTGTTATGATATTTAGTGAATATTGTGGATGCTAGGTTCGTTTATACATCGAGTTTTGTACTAAAACAGTGATTTGTGCTTGCTAGATTTTCGGAAAAATGACTTTTTAAGTGAAATTGGGGTTTTTGTGAATTTAAAGCTATTTTATATTATAATTAGTGCTTGTAATTATACAAATGAGTGTGTTGGGAGTTTTCTCGATGGTTTGGCGTTTGTACGCCGATGTCGAGGGTTTTTGGGTCGATTTGCGAAAGCAACCATAGGTTTTGACCTATGTGGGATTCGTGCGTCGTTTTGGTCATGAGTAGGATTTTAATGCGGTATGGTGCGTTATGATATGTAGGTACCCCATGTGGTCTTCGAGACGACAAGCAAGCGCGTGGCGACGTCGGCACCGGAGAACGAGGACAAGGTGAGTAGATTTATATCTACGGGGAGAAGTCGGGTGGATGGCGTATAGCACCCCCGCAGTCCGTGGTAGTGTATACGGATGCGTATACACACCAACAATTTATTATATGTTATTTGGAATTAATAACGATGTTTAGGATGGATATTGGTGTGTTGGATTATTTTAGTGTTGCGAACCCTAGGGTAGTGTTGCACTACACATACACACCTACATACTTGCATACATTCCTATTTATATGTGCTCATGGGATTCTTTATAGTTATGTGATCACATGGGTATGGGACTATGTGTTCACATACGGATTTGAGGGTGATACTTGGGATTGAGCTGAGTCGATGAGATTTGTTTTGTGGTTGTGATATCGGTAATATGGCAGGATTCGTACTTAAGGTACGCCCTGGTGTTATAGCGGATCTTGGGGCGGCGATACGGGTGAATAGTGTTATAAATAAAATGGTCGACATGTGATCGTGATATGAGGCATGATATACTAGGATATTGATATTAGGCCGTATCGGGCGATGTATACCCTTGATGATGCCATGTGCTGACGGTATCGGTTTGTACGAGATTGTCGATCTGTAGTCAGATCATGAGTATATTGAGGATATTAGTATTGTACTAGACATAGGTCAGTACCCTAGACTATGATCTTGAATAAAGAGAATACCAGAGGAATGGTGTGAGGAATATGATATTGACCCGTACCCAGATTTGGGGATGCCGTACGACGGATTTACATACGAGCTATATCTTGATGATTGATCCGCACTCTTGACTTGGGATGGCTGATTGTAGATATGGTATCGGATATGATATTATTGAGGCGGGATCACCGACTAATATATATACAGGTATGTATATGGATCGACTCAGATGTTAGGCGGTTTCCTTACCTGTAGTCCAGCTTGTTAGCTTAGCCCTTTAGTTTAGTTTAGTTGTTAGATTAGATTCGATTCTTACCTATTTCAAAAACTAACGAATCGTGGGTATTTTAAAAGACAACCCAAGGGATCTTACGGATATTTCAAAAGACGTATCTTTTCATAAAAACACCGTAGCCCCTATTTTCAAAACCCCATGATTCGTGTTATTTCAAAAGGCACCATTTGTAGGACTTATATTAGATTAATGCAGGTTAGTTACAGTTGCGTCTAGTATTCAGCTCCCGCTTATTATTGTGGTTCGCTTCGCTTCGCATACTTATGTTATAATTTCTTATTGCAATGTTGATATCATATTGTTAGGACACCAGCACCATTACCGATGATGCGTATGTACCACGTACACTTACTTGCCGGCTCACACACATCTTCATCGGTAATTGCCATGTCACGTACACCTTAGAAAATATTATTGCTTGACTTAGCTTGTTAGTTAGTAATTTGACATGATATTAGTGTGCCTGCCTTATATGCCAGCTTAACATTGTAGTTATTACTTGTCACTTCATGCATACTGTTATTCATTGTTATGCCTATATTCATGGTTTTTACATGCTATTGATGATTTGGATTCGGATTTCCATGAAATTTTCTGGATTTGGGGGGAAAACCGCAAAACTTATATAAACTGATTTCTCTCTTTTTAAATAAAAAGTGCGGTTTTTCCCATGATGTATGAGTCGTCCACCATGAGTTTGCTGATGGATTTCGAGACCTGATTCGAGAAGACGGATGAACCGTTTCGGGTACATGGTGGACCCGGTAAGGTACCCCGGGGCAAGAAGCGCGTGATGATGACGATGTGAGCCTGGCAGGGGAGCACTACCTACCGGTGATTTTACCCGACGCGTCGGATATCCGGAGGATACCGTCGTGGTCTTGAGATGGATAGTAGGGGCCGGTCTGGACTGACGGCGCCCTAGATATTGTGATTGAGACATTGAGATTTCGAGATATTGAGGTACAGAGACTGTGATACAGAGATATCGAGATATTGGGATTACGTTTTGTGCCGATGCTAAGCACTGTTTTATGCTGATTTCATTATGATACCTCATTTTAAAAATACAAAGGAAATCTCACTAAATTATGAAAACGGTTCTTCATTTACATGTATTCTGTTTTCATGCATTCATACCTCATTCATATGATATATTGCTACTTGAGGCACTGACAAGGGCATATGAGATTACACTCGGGTTAGATATTTACCCTAGCCTTGTTATAGGCTACGTGTTATTCTTATATTTGAGGATATATTATGATCATTGACCTAGGTTGCGTTATTTATGCGATTTCTGTGCGTAGATATTTTTCTATTCACGAGTTGGCAACTCACCCCCGTTGTGCCCCAGTTTCTTGCAGGTTTGCCGTACAGGTTTCTTTACGGCTTGCGGGCATAGTTTCATTCGGGTGATTTGCTAGTAGGTGGGTTTACTTGTATCGTACCCCCATTTTATATCTTGTATATTATTATTCTGTTGTATCTAGAAGTTCCATCAACCAAACATGTATTTATTTGAGATAGAGACCAGTGATGTTTATTCTTTCGACCTTAGAGTCGCGCGTTGTATTTCTGTGGTTTTCTTGTAGTTTTTGAGTTTCCTTTTGAATTTTGATCCTCGCCCTTGGCGTCGTATATTATATTGCTTGCGTGGTTGTGACCGTCGATTGACGAAGAGCTAGCTCCCGCTTGGGGATGCCTTTTTATTGATTTCGTATACTATTCATGTTGTATCGCATTTGGGGGCCAGTATTTACAAAGGAGACTCTGCCGAAATTTTCGGGAAATTTTTGATGTTTTTAAAACCGCCTAATTCGGCTTATGCTATTGAAACTACTTGCTTTAAGTTGGTTTTTCCTGCACTCTACATCTTTCTTGGTTTGGATTTCTGTGTTTTCGGTTTACTTAGATTACGTACGCCTCGAGAAGTTCGTAGTTTAAGTGCCGGTCATGTTCCGTACTTTCGGGTCGTGACAATTCTGCTACAAGGTAATGGCTTTCAGTCTAAAGAACGCCGGTGCCACCTGTCAGAGGGCCATAACGAAGATTTTCGATGACCTCATACATGAAATCGTCGAATGCTATATTGACGACCTCGTAGTTAAAAGCAAATCATACGAAGAACATTTAGAGCATCTGAAGATCGTGTTTCAGCGCCTTCGGAAATACAACTTGAAGATGAACCCTCTCAAATGCGCGTTCGGAGTTTCCTCGGGCAAGTTCCTAGGATTTGTCGTCCGACACCGAGGCATCGAAATAGACCCGTCGAAGATCAAGGCGATCATGGAAATGCCTCCGCCAAGAACTCTCAAGCAGCTGCGGTGTCTCCAAGGAAAGCTCGCGTATATCCGGCGATTTATAGCCAATCTCTCCCGCAAGTGTCGTCCTTATAGTCACCTAATGAAGAAGGGAACCCCGTTCGTCTGGGATCGCAAATGCCAAAGCGCACTGGATGAAATCAAGCAATACTTGCAGAATCCGCCTGTACTGGCCGCTCCCGTTAAAAGAAAACCTCTCGTCCTGTACACAACAGCCCTCGAAGGTTCTTTAGGCGCGCTGTGGGCATAAGAGAACGACCAAGGGAAGGAGAGAGCCCTCTACTATTTGAGTCGAGTTCTCCTGGGGGCAGAAAGTAACTACTCCCCCATCGAAAAACACTGCCTGGCATTGGTCTTCGCGATAACGAAGCTCAGACACTATGCGTTGGCACATGAGGTCCATCTCATATCAAAGGTGGATCCTCTCAAATATTTGATGTCAAAGGTCATACTAACGGGACGGCTCGCTAAATGGGCCCTACTCTTAATGGAATTCTCGATAACTTATCGTCCTTTCAAGGAAGTAAAAGGCCAGGCTATCGCCGACTTCCTCGTTGAGCATCCGATACCTGCCGACTCTCCCTTGAACTGCGAATTGCCAGACGAGCACGTGTTTGACATGATTGACGGGGAGAGAAGAGAGAATGATACCCAGTGGGAGCTCTACATCAATGGAGCATCTTCCATGAAGAAGCGCAAACAAAGCACCCCCATAATCAAATCAGGGGTAGGCCTCATCTTCGTGACTCCACAAGGAGGGATAATGCGCTTTGCCTTTTTCTTGACAGAGCCGAGGACGAACAATGAAGCCGAATATGAAGCTCTGATAGCAGGTCTTGAGATCGCTGTCGACATGGGAATCGAAAACCTCCTCATATACGGAGACTCCCAGCTGGTTGTTGGTCAAGTAAATGGCGACTATCAAACGTGCAAGCCTGAGTTGGTGAAGTACGGCGAGAGAGTGCAGCAACTGCTGACTCAAATTCCTTCCTACGCCCTGGAAAGCATACCGTGCTCGAAAAATAGCAAGGCGGATGCATTAGCCAAGCTCGCTAAAGAACTGGCCGACGAGAACCTCGATGACGTAAGGATCGTTGTGCAAAGCCGTCGGGTTCTTGCACCGGAAGAAATATCTCCGGAGTCATCCGAAGAAAAGGGAATGACAGAGCAAGCAACCCTACAAATAAAAGTACAGGAAAAGGCTAAAGATTGGAGAGAAGTCTTTATAGACTACTTCAAATCCCGTCGAACACCTGAAGATGCGTCCGCAAGACATAAGCTCATGAAACGAGCTCTTTTTGCCTTCGTCAATGATACTCTGTATAAGAGATCATTTGATTCTCTGTGGCTAAGATGACTGGGACCTGAAGAGGCAAGGAGAGTCGTCCAAGAAACTCACGACGGACTCTGCGGTTCTCACCAAACCGGGCCGAAGATGAAACTAAAGATCAAAAGGATGGGCTACTATTGGCCCACGATGATCCAAGACTTCCTAGAATACGCGAATCAGTGCCACTCGTGCCAAATCATGGGGATTTTATCCACCAGCATCCAAATCCACTACATCCAACGGTGGCTAGCTGGCCGGTCGAAATGTGGGGAACTGACATAATCGGCCCCATCGGACCAGCATCGTCCAGAGGACATCAGTTCATACTGGCAACAACTGATTACTTCTCCAAATGGGCAGAAGCAGTACCGCTGAGGGAAGTGAAGACAGAGAATATTCTCCATTTTTTAAGACATATGTCATCTATCGGTTCGGCACTCCGCGAAGGATTATCTCCGATAACGGGCCAGCCTACAGAAGCCACAAGATCAGCCGCTTCGCACAACAGCATAACATAGACTAGAGATACTCTTCGGTCTATAATCCCCGAGCTAACGGTCTACCTGAGGCTTTCAATAAGACCTTGACGAAGATCGTGAAAAAGACGGTGTCTCGAAATAAGAAGGACTGGCACGAGAGACTGCATGAAGCTCTCTGGGCGTACCGAACTATGTTCAAAATGGCCACAAACACAACACCGTATGCATTGGTATTCGGCACTGAAGTGGTACTCCCCTTGAAGATAGAGCTTGTTTACCCCAATCAGAGCAAAGCTCTATTCAAATTCCAAGACGGGAGATGAAGCAACGCTTCTGCTTCCCCAATCAGAGCAAGGCTCTGTTTTCAAATAAAATTCAAATTTTAATAAAGAAGCAACGCTTCAGCTGACTTGCGCTCTGCGCTGCGCGACACGTATCAGCGCAGTTGCGTAAGTGCAGTTGTGCTGCGCTGTGTGCGACACGTGTCCGCGCAGTTGCGCTGCGCTCTGCGCTGCGCGACACGTGTCAAGCACAGATGCGTTTGCGCCAAACAGAATTAAAATTCCAGTAAGATCTTTCTGTTCTTGTTAAAACAAGAAGATTGTCTTCTGTAAAACAGAAGCCCTTGGATCAAAGATCCAACGGTGGGGAAAATTCCCCAAATCACTCGGAGAATGATCTCTTTAACAAATTTAACAAATTAATGGGCACTATATAAAGACCCCTAGACCCCAATTCAAAAGAGAGGATCATCAAGAACTTCAAAAACAACAAAACAGAGAGAACTCTGAAGAATTTTGAGAAGAACTCAAGAAAAGAAAAAAGGTAAAAGCCTTTATAAAAGAGAAGAATTTCTTCTGAATAGATCATTGATCCAAGAACAAGATCAATGATCTTCAACAAAAAAATATAATAATAACAGTGCCTTGCACTTTTTTATGAACCATTGGTTCTGGAATCTTAAAGATTCTTTTCTTGAATCCAAAATTGGATCAAATTATTGAAACAGTGCCTTGCACTTGCAAAAAACTGCACTGTTGCGCTCCTGGGCTGGCGCAAGCCATCAGAGAGCGCCACGTGTCAGCACCATAACCATTTGCGCTATGCGCTTCTAAAAATAGAGCATTGCTCTTTAAAGTTGGCGCAACTCACCAGAGCGCACCACGTGTCACAGCGCAACAGCGCAGCGCACTGGCACAGCGCACTGCGCTAGCGTGACACGTGTCACCTCCATATGCGCTTGCGCTCAATAATTGGCGCAAAACACCTGACAAGCTACTGTCAGATAATTAATGTACTGCATTATTTACAGAAGGGCCAAGCCTAATTAAAAATTGCCTAACAGGCCAAATTAAATGCAATGCATTATTTTAAAGAAAGGCAGAGCCCAAACAAAAATAGATGCTGTGCATCATTTATAAAGAGACAGAGCCCAAATCAGATAGGCCTTACAGGCCAAAAGAGAATGCAGTGCATTGTTAAACAGGGGCAAAGCCCTAGCACAGGCCTAATAGGCCACAGATAAAAAACGTTGAACATCTTCATTTGGACTGAGCCCCATCATGGCCGTAAGTCCTCAAATTAAATTGACTGGGTACGGCTACTCTCTTAAATCAATTTACATTCGGTTCAAGGGTACATCTCCGAACTCCTCTGACACCTATCGTTGTAATCCTTCAACGACGTCAGAGAGGTGACGGGTCCCGATGGCCACAAACAAAATGGACCCCCATGTCCCTAAACTGGCAATGGACCACTATGTCCCTAAACTAGAACAATAGAGCCCAAATGCTCTTTTGTCGGATCTAAACGATCCCGTTTAAGTTGATCTTAGCCTCAAAAATGGCTAACGTATCCTTAAACCTTCAAACAGACTCTAGTCCCAAACTGGACTATAGATTCCCCCCATCTGCTTTGGTTCAAGGGTACATCTCTGAACTCCTCTGACACCTATCGTTGTAATCCTTCAACGTCATCAGAGAGGTGACGGGTCCCGACGGCCATACATGCAATGGACCACTATGTCCCTAAACTGGAACAATCGAGCCCTCAAATGCTCTTTTGTCGGATCCAAACGATCCCGTTAAGTTGATCTTAGTCTCAAATTGGACTAACGTATCCTTAACGAACGTTTAAGTTGATCTTAGCCTCAAATATGGCTAACGTATCCTTAAACCAAAACCTCAAACCCAAATCTAAGAAAATACGGATTTGGACTAATCCACGTCCTACGGGCGACGACATAAATTTGTCTCCGTATACAATCCACGGGCAACCACAAACAAAACAAACACCCACGACACGAAGTGAAATTATGGAGAAGGAGAAAGTTGTTATCGCGATGCGGTAGCGTAATTAACTGCAGGGGCTTGCGCCTGTAGGGAAGAGCGTCCCCACAATCAAAAACCCCTCAAGCGAGGGGGAATCTGACGAAGTCTGCTACATCGGCCGCATCCGTCTAAACCTCCGATACGCTGTGCCATAAATCAACTTGGCATCTTCGGAGAGGTGGACGGATAAAACCAAATAGCATCTGCCCCGAATCACAGGCAAGACGCCCATGTCTTGGCCGCCGTTCGGAGGGGAACAGATTCTGGCATGCCCGGTGGGACCTTTTCCTCTTTCCACTCCACACTTCGTGTGTCGTGTTCGCGAACGAATCGTGGTTTGTTGTGGTTGCCTGTGGATTCGAGGTACTAAGATTTGGTGTCTTGCTCCGTGCAGAAAACAGAAGATCAATGGCTTCAAACTGCACCGCCTGCAACTGCAACTCTCGCTCCGACCTTGCTGGAGGAGTGACTTATGGGCCCCAAGCGGCCTCCCTATTCAAGATGCCAGTGGAGCAAGTAACTCAACCCACCACTGGATTATTCTTGGGGACTATGCTCCCACCGATGAGCTTCAATGCCCCAATGACATCGCAAGAAGCTCCAAAGAAGTTGGCCTTTGATCGGTTTGCTACTGCCGCGGCCCCTCTCAACGGGTCGCCCAACTTCAATACCTCAGTTTCCAACAGACTGGGCCAGAACGTCTACAAGCCCGTGATACCCGAAGCTGCCATCCCAAAGCAGATATCCATCCCGGCTCAAGCGGACGAAATCATTAGGAAGGCTCCTTCTTCCAAGAAGTCAGTTTTTACAAGGCCGACCGTTCCGGTTGCTGCTCCAGGCGAGGTCCTCAAGGTTGCTTCCCCTGCCCAGAGGGGGCATGACGAAGTCACCCTTATAGCTGAAACAACTCCATCCGCAAGATGCGCTCGACGTCGCCACTGGCGCCGAGTGAGGAAGGCTGGGGGCAACTCCCCATCCGGGATAACTCCGCCAGCTCCAACGGTGGGGATCGATGCTGCTGTTCCGACCGGGAACATCTTTGAATTGTTGAACACGGTGCGCAGAAACTCTCCTACTGCAGTGTTGAAACGAACTCCTTCACCTGTGGAGAATACTCCAGAGAAGAAGCTAGAGCAGCCCCCTCAACGGCTGTCCTCTAAAATTTACAAAGTCTGGCGACAGGTTCAGGAGTCGGCGATTGATGAAAATTATCTCCGCCGATAGAAAAAGATGAAGGTTTGGCAGGAGAAGGATTACTCCGTCAAGACACAAAAAGCAAAGCTACTTGGGTGCCCACTGCAACGGCCCCCTCAACATCAATCACTCAAAAGAAAAGGAGGCCGCAAAAAGCCCCTATGAACATGGCGAACCGTAAAAGCGCTAAACACAGACGCCCCAAGTCCGGGGGCATGGTAGTGCACTCTGTTTATATGGCTTCCGAAAAGGAGGAAAGCCGTGCTTCGACGGGTCACCGGCCGCTCACTCGATCCGTGACAAAAGCCCAGGAGCAGCAACAGAAGCTTCAGGAAATGATGACTGCAATGGCTGCGCTTACCGGGCCGAAAGAGAGCTCGGAGGCATCATCAGAACAGCGTCATGAACAGAAGACTGATGCTGATTTCTTACGTAGAGTCCTTGAAAAGAAGGACGAGGAAGCTGCAGAGCAGGCGGCTAACATAAAACAGATGGCGCTCCTCTTCCAAGATATGGTAGGGATTATGGTACAGCCGGACCCTCCAGCTGAAGACCTTCCGATCGTTGTTGGAGATGACAAAGGGGAAACATCTAATCCTCCTACGGCGCTTTCAGCAGCCAAGGAGGAAACCATTTCCAAGGCCGCACTGGACGACTATACAGCTCAGCAAATACGAGTTCATCAAGCGAATGAAGCGGCTGGGTAAATGGTTAGAACCGGACGACCCTATCCAAGCTGGTATGACCAAATCAGTTACCCGCCGGGATATACGATCCCTAAGTTCCACGTATATAAGGGGATGGGGAATCCGCATCAGCATGTCGCTCAATTCAGGGCCTTTTGTGGCAATACTGGAGGCGATGACAAATTGTTACTTCGCCAATTCGTCGGCAGCTTAGCAGAAACAGCCTTTGAATGGTATTCGAAGCTACCTAACGACTCTGTCAAAATATTTGCGGAGATGGAGCTACTGTTTACACAAAGATTCGCGAGTGTTAGTGGACGCACCCCGATAACAGCACTGATTAACGCCAGGATAAGGCCCGGTGAAACGTGGGTCCAATACGCAACACGATGGCGAAACCTATGGTCGAAATGCGAACAACGCATAGAAGAGGCACCTGCGGTAGTCATGTTCGTGGGCACTCTTGATCCGCAAGCAACCATCTCGCAATTCATGATGTTCTTCAAGCCGACCACCTTCCAGGACTTGATCGACAAATTAGCCCAAATGGACCAGATGGGCCATGGACCGTCTCCTCCAAAACCAGACTCTCGAAATGAGAAAGGAAAAGGGAAAGCGACCGTCGTCGCCAATGCTCAACAATAGCCAAACAACTCAAAGCCGGTCGTTCGCCAAAATAACGTGCGTCCACACCCATCCCTCGAGGAGAGACTGGGACGTCCTTAATCATTTCCCCAGAATAAAACGAGAAGACTATTCGAGCTGGCAGTGCGCAACAGACTCATCAATCTGCTGAGTCCAAAACGTCTGTCGCAGCCAGGCGATCTCAATAATCCCAATTATTGCCCTTACTACCAAACGGTAAGTCACCCGATCGAGGATTGTTTCGTCTTTAAGAGATGGATCGAGGATCAATACCTACAAGGCAAGTTCGTGCTGTCTGAAAACTGGAAGGTAAACCCACCACAGCCGCACACTCCAAAGAAGACGGACACGATGGGGGTAGTTTGTTCTTTTGTCGAGGATGAAAACGATGGAGAAGACCCATCAGATGAATCCGAAGACTACGTAGCGACTTGTCATGTGATCTCTCACTCATTGGCGGATGATGAAGAGGCTCCTTGTGCCGAGAAAGCGAGGGCGGACCCTGAACCAGAAATTCTGCGGCCGTCAGACGAGTTGAGCGATGCCTTCCTGAATGAGATTCGTCTGAAAATTAAAGCTAATCAAGAGCGTGAGATGGCCACACTGGAAGGAGCCAAACACCGACTACTAGACCAAAGAGTCGAGGCACTTCCGTCAAATCAAAAGTCATCCGCTGCGGATAAAAACAAATTCAAGACGAGGAAAAGGTTCGCTAAAGCCCTATCAGTGGGAATGAAGCTACCGCCTTCTGAAGAAAATACTCTCGGTGGAATAGAGATGCATCTTAACTTCTGCTTATATCATCAGAAGATCATACATCCTACCGAAGACTGCGACTCCTTTAAGTGTTGGTGGCAAGGATATGTCACTCAAAAGCAACACTTCAACAGGACAAAGTGTGAAGCTCGTAGAAATCGGAAAAATGCGATAGATGAACGCAAAAGAGCCGCCGACGACTGTCATATAGCCGACTCCAAGGGATCGCAAATTATCACCTTTGGAAGAGACTCTGACGAAGAAGTTGCCCTCAACCCTCTCCTCAAAGAATCCATTTCAAAATTGAAAGAATTGAGGAATTGCGAGAACATTCAGCTGTGCAATCGCCCGCTACTTAAAAAAACTCTCGGCCCGCAAACAAAGGATCGAGCAAAAAGGATAAAGGAAAGGGGAAAATGGCCTTCGTCGCCAACACTCAACAACAGTCGAGTGGTCCTAAACCGGTTGCCCGTCAAAACAATATGTGTCCACGCATATCCCTCGAGGAGAGGCTAAGACGCCCTTACTCATTTCCCCAGGATGAAACAAGGAGGCTGTTCGAAAGCGGCAGTGCATAACAAGCTTATCACTCTACCGGAGCCGAAACACCAACTACAACTGGATGATGTCAACAGTTCTAATTATTGCCCTTACCACCAAGTATTGGGCCATCTGATCGAAAACTGTTACGTCTTCAAAAACTGGGTTGAAGACCGATACCAACAGGGCAAGTTCGTCATCTCCGAAAACTGGAGGGTGAACCCGCCACGACCGCACACTCTGAGAAAGATGGATACGCTGGGGGCATCATGTTCATTCATAAGGAAAGCCCAATAGACCGGAAAGTCAATAAACTAGATGTTCGCCTCAAATACGGCGACGGCGGACCGAAACGTCTTTAAACTAACGATGGACCGCAATGTCCTAAAACTTGCAAATGACCGAAACGTCTTTAAACTACTACCGCAGCATCCTCAGGCTGACAAGACAAAAAAAATGTAAAAACGGTATGTCCATAAGCAAAATGGGCACGGATGAAAACCCGAAAGGGCTCCGTGAGTAAAAACAGCAGGGCTATCGGCGAGTGTTCGTGAAAACCCGAAAGGGCGCGACCTCGTTAGAAAAAAGAATAAAGAATAAAAAATAATAATAATAAAAAGAGACGGTATGAGCAAAACGGGCACGGATGAAAACCCGAAAGGGCTCCGTGAGTAAAAACAGCAGGGCTACCGGCGAGTGTTTGTGAAAAGCCGAAAGGGCGCAACCTCGTTAAAAGACATTTACAAGGTCCTCTCGACCTTGTAAGGAGAAACCACCCGCATGAGATCCTTACGACTCACAAGGGAGCAACACACTTAGGGATCCCCACGATTCCTAAGAAGAAAATACACTTACGAGATCCTCACGACTCGTAAGGAGAACTCTCTTATGGGACCCTCACGGCTCATAAGATTTGAAGGTCTTAAGTTACAGAGACCTAAACCTGTGCTTAAGCAACCCCCCAACCTTCGATATTGCCCTACAAGTGGTTCAATACTGACCCTTGTATACAATCCACGGGCGCGAATAAACATTTCCCTAACCAAGTCTCATCCGTGACTGGGGATATGTACGCATGATGAACAACCCTTATAAGTCCTCTCGACTTACAAGGAGAAAACCCTCTTGTAGGATCCTTACGACTTACAGGGGAACATGCACTTAGGGATCCTCATGATCCCTAAGGAGAAACGCACCTACGAGATCCTCACGACTTGTAGGGAGAAATACCTTTGTGAGACCCTTACGGCTCATGAAGTCAAAAGCCTTAGTCGACAGAATCCTAACCCTGTTTACTAAGCCACCTTTGTTCGACATCGACAGAGGCAAATGATGATTCGCTCCTGGCAATATCCCAGTTGTAGCGATGTTGATGCCTAACCCAGTATCAAATTCCAAGCCCTTTCGAGGCAAAATGATGATTCGCTCCAGGAAATATCCCAGTTGTAGCGATGCTGATGCCTAAATCGGTATCAAATTCCAAGTCCTTTCATGACAAATGATGATTCGCTCCTGGCAATATTCCAGTCGCAACAATGCTGATGATGAGATTGGCACCAGATTCCAAGTTCCACACTCGCGATAAAAAAATCAACGAGCCAAAAATGCATATGAAATAGCCGAAATGATGGGGCAACTTGCAACGAAATCAGAAAGTAAAAATGTATGCATACGAAAACAGCCGAAATGATTGGGCAACTCGCAATAAAAAGCAGCGAGTAAAAAGAAAAATAGCCGAAATGATTGGGCACCGCGAAAAATAGCCGAAATGATTGGGCAATCGCGATTTTCACGATATAAAAAGCTGAAATGATAGAGCATCGCGGAAAGAATAAAAAATGATGAAAGAATGAAACTTTTTTCCCTACAGGTGAGATCACATCGATCCCTATATACAATCCAGGGGCACAAACAAAGAGGGAACCATACCTTCCCAACAGGCTCCACCAGAAAGCGAAGCCAAATCTCGACGGTTCATAGACAACCTAAAGACAACCTCGACATTTTTCGCAATATTGCAGACACAATGTCAACAAACAAAGCAACGGAAGATCCCTAGCTTCAGGGTCTCGACGTCAATATCGACAACTTAGAGATCACCAATGGCATTTTTCCTCACTCCAACCAGATGCAGACGTGACGTCAACAACCGACCTCAGAGTCACAACGAAACGGAGCCATGGCAAAGTCCCTAGTTCCAAATCTCAATGGCCACATCTACAGCCTGGAGACCAACAACGGTGTGCCTCCTCATTCCAGCAGGACACAGATGTTACACCATCAAACGGAGTGAAGGCGAAATCCCAGCTCCACCTCAGCATTCGTCTTGTCACACCAGACGCAATGTCAAAAACGGCGTTCCTTCGCAGTCCGGCAGGATGCAGATGCAACGTCAACAAAAGATCTCACGGTCGAAACAAAGCGGAGCGACGGCAAAATCCCAGCTTCACCTCAAGCATTCGTCTCGATACAGCAGACGAGATGTCAACAACGGCGTTCCTTCGGAGTCCAGCAGGATGCAGATGCAACGTCAACAAAAGACCTCACGGTCGAAACAAAGCGGAGTGACGGCAAAATCCTAGCTCCACCTCAGCATTCGTCTCGTTACAGCAGATGCAGTGTCAACAACGGCGTTCCTTCGGAGTCCAGCAGAATGCAGATGCAACGTCAACAAAAGACCTCACGGTCGAAACAAAGTGGAGTGACGGCAAAATCCTAGCTCCACCTCAGCATTCGTCTCGTTACAGCAGACGCAATGTCAACAACGGCGTTCCTTCACAGTCCAGCAGGATGCAGATGCAACATCAACAAAAGACCTCACGGTCGAAACAAAGCGGAGTGACGGCAAAATCCTAGCTCCACCTCAGCATTCGTCTCGTTACAGCAGACGCAATGTCAACAACGGCGTTCCTTCGTAGTCCAGCAGGATGCAGATGCAACGTCAACAAAAGACCTCACGGTCGAAACAAAGCGGAGTGACAGCAAAATCCTAGCTCCACCTCAGCATTCGTCTCGATACAGCAGACGAGATGTCAACGACGGCGTTCCTCAGCAGTCCAGCAGGATGTGGATGCAACGTCAACAAAAGGCCTCACGGTCGAAACAAAGCAGAGCGACGGCAAAATCCCAGCTCCACCTCAGCATCCGTCCCGATACAGCAGACGAGAGATCACCAACGGAGTTCCTCAGCAGTCCAGCAGGATGTGGATGCAACGTCAACAAAAGACCTCATGGTCGAAACAAAGCGGAGCGATGGCAAAAACCCACCATAACCTCGATGCTCGTCTCGATACAGCAGACGAGATGTCACTACAGCGCCCTTCCTCCAACCGGATTCATACGCGACAAAGCAATTGAAGCGAAGGCCAAATTCCTAGCTTCAGGGTCTTGACGGCAACTCATATAAAGCCTGAAAGACTATCGGAGATCATCCCACATCAGCGCGGAGTGGTCACCACCTCGATGTTCGTCTCGATACAGTAGACACGATGTCACCACAGCGTTCTTCCTCCAACAGGATTCAGACGCGACAAAGCAATTGAAGCGAAGGCCAAATTCCTAGCTTCAGGGTCTTGACGGCAACTCATATAAAGCCTGAAAAACTATCGGAGATCATCCCACATCAGCGCGGAGTGGTCACCACCTCGATGTTCGTCTCGATACAGTAGACGCGATGTTACCACAGCGTTCTTCCTCCAACAAGACTCAGACGCGACAATCAAACAACGGAGCCATGGCAAAATCCCTAGTTCCAAACCTCGGCGGTTCACTAGCAACCTAGAGACAACCGCGACATTCGTCTCGATACAGCAGACGCGATGCCAACAAACGAAGCAAAGGCCAAATTCTTAGCTTCAGGGTCTTGACGGCAACTCACATAAAACCTGAAAGACTATCGGAGATCATCCCACACCAGCGCGGAGTGGTTATGACTCATCGGGGCTCTCCAAAATGAGCCTAACCTCAAGTAAAAAGCGGCATGGCAAAATTCCTAACGCTTGCTCTTCCGACGGTCAAACTGCCAAGGAGGATTGCTTGAAGACGTCTTGTCCAGCCCCCGAAGGGATCAGAGACACGGCAGTCGCAGGGCTACTCGAACAGCACGATTACCTATCGAGGAATATATCAGCTGATGCGACGGTACGAAGGCCAAAACCCTAAGTACCACAGACCCTAACAGACTTCTGTCGTAAAGAGCAGACGTTAACTGTGACGTTAGGATATTCTTGCGAGAAATGCTCGATTCATCTCGACTTGTGAAGAAATTGATGTCTTTGCGAGAACTTCTCGATGCGGCTCGACTCGTAAGATAAAGCCTTAGGCAGTAAGGATTAAAAAACCTGTTTCCTAAGCACTGGGACCCTGCAAGTCGGCCCAAAACGGTCTCTTGCATACTATCCACGGGTCTCACTCTCCAAAGTCGAATCTCGACAAGGAGGGGAACAACCGCTTACGGGTCCTCTCGACTCATAAGAGGGAAAATTCTCTTATAGGATCCTTATGACTTATAAGAGAAAACACACTTAGGAATACACCTACGAGATCCTTTCGATCCGTAGGGAGAAAAGTCTTTATGAGACCCTCATGGCTCATAAAGTTGAAAGCCTTAGGTAGCAGACCTGAACCTGCGGCCTAAACCATCATTACCTCTTGAAGAAGACAAGACAAAATGCTCGCTCTATCATTTGTCAACCGTGTTTACTAAAGCAGTGTATTGATAATAGAAGAAAGAAGAAAATGACAGAAAGAACATCCGATTTGCATTTGATCAAGCGTTCGAGACACATACATTCATGCGTGTACAAAAGACTCAGAACGAGAAATAAGACAAGTGGAAATAAGAAATTTTCCATTCATATTGCAAAGGGTTCTTATAATCATACAGAAATAAACAACATTATTGAAATGTTTACAACGGTATAACCTCAGACCCAGGACATGGGTTAAGGAATTCGAAAGTAACCTTATCTAAGACTTTCCAAGCCTGGCGAACCATCCTGGTGTGCTTTCTTTTGCGAGCATGAGCTTCGGGGTCTCCACTGATATCCTCCTCCCTCCAATAAGCAGCGAGTATGGCAGACTGTTGGAAGGCCTGGTGCAGGAGATCGACAAGATTGTCTCGCTGTCTCTTCGAGATTAAGTTCATCAGGTACACCGAGTGCACTTTATCCTCAGCGGCATCCAACTCCCTAAGCGGCACACCGGAACAAAATAAGGGGAGTGTTTCCTAGATGGCTCACACGATAAGCTTCAGGAGAGAGGAACGTCGAGGAAGCAGTTGACCGTTGTATGCATCGAAGCGACTCATGATCTCGGCACACTCGGCATTAGTAAATTCTCGATTTTGGGAACGGCCGAGTTGGCGGATGTCCCCGTAAGAAATGATCTCGTTAAGGTCGTACATGTGGACGTCCATTACTTCTGTAAAAGAAACCTAACAAAATTAGCAGACGGCCTGATTAAGCAAGACAGTATAATTCATTAAAAAATAGAACGTCGTCTATAACCACCAGGATCTATGAAAAACTCTTAAGAGTTCTTCTATATGATTTGGAGGGAGAAAAGCTCCATTGGTGAATCAGGAATATACAAGAAAAAATCTTTCATAGAGCAGAACTCTATTAATGGAACTCTAATAGGGTTCCCTTTAGTTCTCTTTAGACCCCCTTAGAGCAAATCTCTGCTAAGTGAAACCCTAAATGGGTCTTCTTTAGATCAGGGATCTATTGAGAGCAAGGCTCTTAAAATTGATTTAATTTAATCCAAATTTTTACCTAAAATTTTCTAGAGTTTGAACTTTTAAAAATACTTAAACAAAAGAGCAAGGCTCTGAATAAAAAGTCTTATGAAGAGATGAAAATCATCTAAGGGACCAAAGGTCCTATTTATAAGCATCAAATGCCCTTTCAACTTCCAAGAGTTGCCACGGCGGTTGGAATTCTGCCACCGCTGCGCTCACGTTTGGAGGGCCACGTAAGCGCAACGGTGGGGGGCATTTGTTTACCCCAATCAGAGCAAAGCTCTGTTCAAATTCCAAGACGGGAGATGAAGCAACGCTTCCGCTTTCCCAATCAGAGTAAGGCTCTGTTTTCAAATAAAATTCAAATTTTAATAAAGAAGCAACGTTTCAGCTGACTTGCACTCTGCGCTGCGCGACACGTGGCAGCGCAGTTGCGCTAGCTCAGTTGCGCTGCGCGACACGTGTCAGCGCAGTTGCGCTGCGCTCTACGCTGCACGACACGTGTCAAGCACAGATGCGTTTGCGCCAAACAGAATTAAAATTCCAGTAAGATCTTTCTGTTCTTGTTAAAACAAGAAGATTGTCTTCTGTAAAACAGAAGCCCTTGGATCGAAGATCCAACGGTGGGGAAAATTCCCCAAATCACTCGGAGAATGATCTCTTTAACAAATTTAACAAATTAATGGGCACTATATAAAGACTCCTAGACCCCAATTCAAAAGAGAGGATCATCAAGAACTTCAAAAACAACAAAACAGAGAGAACTCTGAAGAATTTTGAGAAGAACTCAAGAAAATAAAAAGGTAAAAACCTTTACAAAAGAGAAGAATTTCTTCTGAATAGATCATTGATCCAAGAACAAGATCAATGATCTTCAATAAAAAAAATATATAATAATAACAGTGCCTTACACTTTTTTATGAACCATTGGTTCTGGAATCTTAAAGATTCTTTTCTTGAATCCAAAATTAGATTAAATTATTGAAACAGTGCCTTGCACTTGCAAAAAACTGCACTGTTGCGCTCCTGGGCTGGCGCAAGCCATCAGAGAGCGCCACGTGTCAGCACCATAACCATTTGCGCTATGCGCTTCTAAAAATAGAGCATTGCTCTTTAAAGTTGGCGCAACTCACCAGAGCGCACCACGTGTCACAGTGCAACAGCGCAGCGCACTGGCACAGCGCACTGCGCTAGCGTGATACGTGTCACCTCCACATGCGCTTGCGCTCAATAATTGGTGCAAAACACCTGACAAGCTACTGTCAGATAATTAATGCACTGCATTATTTACAGAAGGGCCAAGCCCAATTAAAAAAGGCCTAACAGGCCAAATTAAATGCAATGCATTACTAAAACTGATGTTGTGCAGAGCCCAAACAAAAACAGATGTTGTGCATCATTTATAAAGAGACAGAGCCCAAATCAGATAGGCCTTACAGGCCAAAAGAGAATGCAGTGCATTGTTAAACAGGGGCAAAGCCCTAGCACAGGCCTAATAGGCCACAGATAAAAAACGTTGAACATCTTCAACTGGACTGAGCCCAATCATGGCCGTAAGTCCTCAAATTAAATTGACTGAGTACGGCTGCTCTCTTAAATTTATTTACATCCGGTTCAAGGGTACATCTCCGAACTCCTCTGACACCTATCGTTGTAATCCTTCAACGATGTCAGAGAGGTGACGGGTCCCGACGGCCACAAACAAAATGGACCCCCATGTCCCTAAACAGGCAATGGACCACTATGTCCCTAAACTGGAACAATAGAGCCCAAATGCTCTTTTATCGGATCTAAACGATCCCGTTTAAGTTGATTTTAGCCTCAAAAATGGCTAACGTATCCTTAAACCTTCAAACAGACTCTAGTCCCAAACTGGACTATAGATTCCCCCCCCCAATCTACTTTGGTTCATGGGTACATCTCTGACCTCCTCTGACACCTATCGTTGTAATCCTTCAACGTCGTCAGAGAGGTGACGGGTCCCGACGGCCATACATGCAATGGACCACTATGTCCCTAAACTGGAACAATCGAGCCCTCAAATGCTCTTTTGTCGGATCCAAACGATCCCGTTAAGTTGATCTTAGTCTCAAATTGGACTAACGTATCCTTAACGAACGTTTAAGTTGATCTTAGCCTCAAATATGGCTAACGTATCCTTAAACCAAAACCTCAAACCCAAATCTAAGAAAATACGGATTTGGACTAATCCACGTCCTACGGGCGACGACAAAAATTAGTCTCCGTATACAATCCACGGGCAACCACAAACAAAACAAACACCCACGACACGAAGTGAAATTATGGAGAAGGAGAAAGTTGTTATCGCGATGCGGTAGCGTAATTAACTGCAGGGGCTTGCGCCTGTAGGGAAGAGCGTCCCCACAATCAAAAACCCCTCAAGCGAGGGGGGATCTGACGAAGTCTGCTACATCGGCCGCATCCGTCTAAACCTCCGATACGCGGTGCCATAAATCAACTTGGCATCTTCGGAGAGGTGGACGGATAAAACCAGATAGTATCTGCTCCGAATCACAGGCAAGACGCCCATGTCTTGGCCGCCGTTCGGAGGGGAATAGAGCTGCCCTCCCTATGAGTAGCGGTTCGTTACGAGCTAACGGATTAAGAGAATGTTCATCTTCGGCTTGAGGAGCTTGATGCCCTCAACGAAACTCGGCTCATGGCGTAGCAAAACTTGGAAGCTTACAAAGCAAAGATGGCGCGCTCATACGAGAGATTGACTAGGCCGAGAACATTCCTCCAAGGCGAACTCGTGCTAGTGGTCAAAAGACCCATGATCCCCAATCGTGCCAAGCGAAGGAAATTCGAGCCGAACTATGAAGACCCGTATATCATAGACAAAGTTTACCAGGGTGGAGCCTATCTACTCGTGGACATGCATAGTGAAAGAGCTTTCAGGCCAATAAACCGTCGCTTCCTGAAAAAATACTACGCCTGACGAGTCATAGCCTAGGTCAACGATAGATGACGACGCCTATGTCCGCTCGCTATCTTCCTAAGCCCAAACTCTATAAGTAGTAGCTGGCTACGGACCGAAACGTCCCTAAACTAACAACGGACCGAAATGTCCTAAAACTAACGATGGACCGAAATGTCCTAAAACTAACAACGGACCGAAATGTCCTTAAAATAACAATGGACCACCATGTCCTAAAACTAGCTACGGACCGGAACGTCCCTAAACTAACGATGGACCACTATGTCCTAAAACTGGCTGTTGACCGAGACGTCTATAAACTTCTATGGACCGCAGCATCCCAAGGCTGACAAAAAAAAGGTACGTCCATAAGCGAAATGGGCACGGATGATAACCCGAAAGGGCTCCGTGAGTAAAAACAGCAGGACTACCGGTGAGTTTTGTGAAAACCCGAAAGGGCGCAATCTCGTTAAAAGACATTTGCAAGGTTCTCTCGACCCTGTAAGGAGAAACTACCTGCGTAAGTGTCTTACGACTCACAAGGGAGCAACAAACTTAGGGATCCCCACGATTCCTACGGAGAAATTACACTTGCGAGATCCTCACGTCTCGTAAGGAGAACCCTCTTATGAGACCCTCACGGCTCATAAGGTTCAAAAGCCTTAAGTTACAGGGATCTGAACCTGTTCTTAAGCCATCACAACCTCCAATGCTACCCTACAAGTGGTTCAGTATTGACCTTTGTATACAATCCACGGGCACGAATAAAAATTTCCCTAACAAAGTCCCACCAGAGACTGGGGATATGCTCATACGGTGAACGACCCTTGTAAGCCCTCTCGACTTATAAGGAGAAAACATTCTTGTAAGATCCTTAAGACTCATAAGAGACCATACAGTTAGGAATCCTCACGATCCCTAAGGAGAAAACGCACCTACGAGATCCTCACAACTCGTAGGGAGAAATACCTTTATGAGACCCTTACGGCTCATGAAGTTAAAAGCCTTAGTCGACAGGATCCTAACCCTGTTCACTAAGCCACCTTTGTTCGACATCGACAGAGGCAAATGATGATTCGCTCCTGGCAATATCCTAGTTGTACCGATGCTGATGCCTAAATCGGTATCAAATCCCAAACTCACAGTGAGCCACAAATGCATATGAAATAGACGAAATGATGGGGCAACTTGCAACAAAATCAGTAAGTAAAATATATGCATACAAAATAACCGAAATGGTTAGGAAACTCGCAATAAAAAGCAGCAAGTAAATAAAACAAATAGCCGAAATGATTGGGCACTGCGAAAAATAGCCGAAATGATTGGGCAATCGCGAATTTCGCGATATTAAAGCCGAAATGATAGAGCATCACGGAAAGAAAAATATATAAAATGAAACTTTTTGCCCTACATGTGAGATCACATCGATCCCTGTATACAATCCAGGGGCACAAACAAAAAGGGAACCATATCTTCCTATCAGGCTCCATCAGAAAAAGAAGCCAAATCTCGACGGTTCATAGACAACCGGGAGATCATCTCAACATTCGTCTCATTACAACAGACACAACATCAGCAAATCGGAGCCGCGACAAAGTTCCCAGTTCCATGACTCGGCGGTGCACAGACAACCGAGAGTCAACCCCTCCTGGTCCCGTGGAACACGGCTAATATCAATCCTGACCCCATGGGAAACGTCCATAGCACCTCCTGGTCCTGTGGAACACGGCTAATGTCAATCCTGACCCCGTGGAAAACGCCCAAAGCACCTCCTGGTCCCATAGAACACGGCTAATGTCAATCCTGACCCCGTGAGAAATGTCCAGAGCACCTCCTGGTCCCGTAGAACACGGCTAATGTCAATCCTGGCCCCGTGGAAAATGTCCAGAGCACCTCCTGGTCCCGTTGAACACGGCTAATGTCAATCCTGACCCCGTGGGAAACACCCAGAGCAAATCCTGGTCCCGTAGAACACGGATAATGTCAATCCTGACCCCGTGGGAAATGTATAGTGCGAATCCTGACTCCGTTAAATGCGAATAAAGTTAACCCCTGACACCGTGAAATGCGGATAAAGTCAACCCCCTGACCCCGTGAATTACGGATAAGGTCAACCCCCGACTCCATGAAAATGCGGATAAAGTCAACCCCTGACCCCGTGAAATGCGGATAAGGTCAATCCCTGACTCCGTGAAATGCGGATAACATCAACCCCTGACCCCGTGAAATACGGATAAGGTCAACCCCTGACTCCGTGAAATGCGGATAAAGTCAACCCTCTGACCCCGTGAAATGCGGATAGGGTCAACCCCTGAATCCGTGAAATGCGGATAAAGTCAATCCCTGACTCCGTGAAATGCGGATAAAGTCAACCCCTGACCCCATGAAATGCGGATAAGGTCAACCCCTGACTCCGTGAAATGCGGATAAAGTCAACCCCCTGACCCCGTGAAATGCGGATAAGGTCAACCCATGACTCCGTGAAATGCGGATAAAGTCAATCCCTGACTCCGTGAAATACGGATAAAGGCAATCCCTGACTCCGTGAAATGCGGAGAAATTCAACCCCTGACCCCGTGAAATGCGGATAAGGTCAACCCCTGACCCCGTGAAATGCGGATAAAGTCAACCCTCGACTTTCCCGTCAAAGCAATTCTTTGATTCGGGAGCAAGTCAACTCATCGATCACTTACGGGTCCTCTCGACTTGTAAGGAAGAAAATTCTCTTCTGAGATCTTTACGACTCTCAAGAGAAAACACACTTAGGAATCCTCACGATTCCTAAGGAGAAAATTACACTTACAAGATCCTCACGACTCGTAAGGAGAAATACCTTTATGAGTCCCTCACGGCTTATAAAGTTGAAAAGTCTTAGGTGGCAGATCCTAACCCTGTCTCCCAAGCCATCATTGCTTCGCAGAAAGGTCAAGGTAGATTTTCTATGGACCACACTCTCCGACAAGAAAGGAAACAATCACTTACGAGTCCTCTCAACTCATAAGCAAGAAAAACTGTCTTGTGAGATTCTTACAACTCTCAAGAGAAAATACACTTAGGAATCCTCACGATTCTTAAGGAGAAATTACACTTACGAGATCCTCACGACTCGTAAGGAGAAATACCTTTATGAGACCCTCACGGCTCATAAAGATGGAAAGCCTTAGGAGGCAGATCTGAACCTGACTCCTAAGCCACCGCTGTCCTACAAGGAGATCAAAATAGATTATCCACAAAATGCATTTACTAAAAGGGACACACCACCATGAAGCAAAATATGTCTTTTATTCATGAATCAAAATGAATACAAAGTACAATTTATGAAAGAATCAAAAAATACTCTCATTCAGGAGTATGTACAAAAGAAGAATAAAAAGAAAAATATACAATTCTTCAAGCCGGCGGACAATTTAATAGATTTGCCAGTCCATCCTTTTTCCGCTGGGCCTCGGCTTCATGATTCATTATCGCTAAGAGACGGGCCTCCGCTTGAGACTGTTGGGCCTGGTACGAGGCAAGCCGAATTTCAAGCTCCTTTTCGGTAACTTTATGAGTTTCGACCATTTTGCGAGTAAAAATGATGGCTTTATCAATGGCTACCACCTCCCTGATAGCTTCTTGAAGCACCCGCCAAAGTTCATACGCCCGAGTGGTCTTGGCCGTAAGATCAGGTTGAAGTTCCCCCAGCGCAGTTGAAGCTAGCTTCCTCTCTGAAAATTTTCGATTGAGCCTCTTCTCGCATGACAGCATATTTGCGGCGCACCGTTCGATCAGCCCCTACAAGCTCGCCTTTGCAGCCACAACCTCTGAAGAAAGGCGCGTACATTCAAGACTATGCAAGCAAGCCTCCACCCGACGACAAAACTCAACCTGGACTTGCACCAATGTTTCGCTGTGGTAAGCAGCAAGAAAGGAGAGAGAACCGCTGGCTTTGGCGGAAAATTCTTCAGCCGTGATCAAACTACCAGCACGAAGGTCTTCGATCAGAGCTGACAAAGAATGAAGGCTTAGCTTTGTCATCCGTTCCGAGGCACGAAGAGCATAGGGGCCGGGTGGCATGGCGGTGCGAGATTCCAGTGTGGTAAGAACTAGAAAAGCTGTTAAGATTTATAAACAATCAGCGAAACTTGCAAGCAAAGAGCAGATGGTACAACGTCGAAACTTTACTTACCCACAGTTATGCAAGAAGGGTCCAAAAGATCCCCAGGCCCATCAAGAATCTCAACTTCTTCATCGTCTTCCAGAACTACAGAAGACATCAATATTGTTATACAAAATCATAATAATGCCATGAAAAAGGCAAATAACACTAACCTTGCCCGGAAGAGGGGACGATGCTTTGAGGGGATATTGCCTGCGGAGCGGCCATCTCTAGCAGACGCTGAAAAGACTTCCTGTGGGACAAGTCCGCGATGGACGCCGCCAATCCCCGTAGCTCTGAAAAGACAGAAAGATTTAGATAATGAAGAGATCATTAAAGCAAAAGATAGAAGAATACCTTCGATGCTCCTCCCGCTCTGAACTGGAGGGATAGCAGCTTCGACAGCCTCCTCCATGCCCCCAGGCACATCATTGGGGACATGGGCCAGTACAACAACTTCCAATGGAGGAGCAGCGGCCATCGTTGCAGGCTCCAATGAAAGGACGGTGGCCTCAACTACCTGTCCCATAGTCTCCGGGCCATCCCCAGAAAGATCCATTGAATCCGCGGCCAATGAAGATGCCTCTTCCGGGAGAGCAGGCACCGGAGGAACGAAAATCACCAATGGGAGTTCCGTGGAAGGAAGAACAGCTGTATCGATCCCCTCCACACTTACTGGTGTCTTATCGGGGATATTTACAGAGTCCATAATCAAGGCGCAACTCGAACTCAGATCCTCTGTCATTGCCGAAATCCCTGCAAAGTTTTCACGGAGATAAGAAGATATATATATAAGCAGTGCAAAATACTACAAAAAGATATATAAGTATACCAATGCGCCAAGGAGCATCTAGTATGGCTTTTTCAAGCCGGCGTTCCTTCTCAAGAATTCTTCCTCGCCGGGGTTCGAGGGTAGACTCGTGGCCACCAGTCCATAACGACAGCGCATCTTCGGCATCGGTCGAGATAGGCTGCTTAAGGGCTATCTCGCCTCCCTCTTCCAAAGGACCTATAAATATCCGCCGTATCGATGGAGGATCTTCATAGAAGATGACGGCAGGATAAGGCCTTTTCGGGATCCTTACATTTTCAGTCTCATCTTAGGAGCGTCTTATAGCCTCAGCCAATTATGCGGCTTCCTCGGCAGATGAACCTGGAAAAAGAAGATCACCATCCGGCTCTTGCATAGCTAGTGGTTCATCTTGAAAGATAGGCTCGGATTCCACTAAAAAGTCGAGCAGATTGGTGACCGTCTTCCTTCGCCTCTTTGACCCAGAACTAACACCAGAAGACGATCGCTTCTTTCCCCTCGGTGCTTTGGTGTGACGTTGACCCACTTCGCCTTCAATATCCTCTCTCGGCGGTGCTACCGATGACGACACTGCCATTGCTGACACCGCAGCTGATGATACTGCTACTGGCACCTTATCAGAAGCCCTTGCCTGAGCTTTAGTGCGCATCAGCATACCGACTGTCGGAGTCAAGTCCACATCCGCCGCCTCAGGAATAAGTACGGTAACAGTATCCCTCAAGGGAGGGCGAACCATCGTCTGCGGTCGCGGCGGGACTCCCGTAGCCTGGAGCGGGGCGGGAGCCTTAATCCCAAAAAGTATCCTCCTCCCTTTAGCAATGATTGGACTAACCCTGTGGCGATACCAACCCATGAAAGCCCCCACGCACCTCGGAATGTAGTCGGCCTCGGGGATTATGAAATGAGAACCGGTGTTCAGCCTCATGAAATGGTGGGTGGCGTCACGAACAGCTTCCAAAGAATAGCTAGGCTCCACCATGAATGCTTCAAAGGGAACGCCCTGGTCATAACCTAATTGCCGGGCTAAGCGGTGTGGATTGTACCGCATGAAAAGAGACGCATTATTTCAACGGAACACCAGATAACCGGGTCTTATCGAATACAAGTGCATGGCTTCCTTGGGCTTCAAGGAGGGTGCTCCCTCTTTCGACAAGTCAAAAAGCTGTTGAACAGGTCCCGAGGGAGCAGAGAGGATTCGATCATTAAATACCATTCCGCCTTAGTTGGCATACAGATTGAGCAGCACACGAAGAGCCCCTAATTGAGTTGGGTCAGGAGCAGAAGCGTCCACCAACCTCATGAGTCATGGAAAGGTATAAGCATCATAAATGCTGGGTCTCTGGTGCGCAGCAAATGCCCCTAGCACGTGCATCTCAATCCATGATGTAAAATAATGAAGAGAGAAACTCACTACGTCCATGCCTGGGTTGAGGTATTGGCTGCAGTGCTTAGCCCCTGGTACAGATGCAATAGCCCTGCAATGCCCACGGCTAGTCACATCCCTTCGGCAACGCGATGAGCAGGGTAAATGACCAAGGCTCTCATGAATCGACGGTGCATTGGAACGACAAACCAACTGAGCCAAACACTAATAAACCCGACGAAGAAAGTTTCTTCATCCATGCCAGGAGCTGCGATCGACTCGAAAGGTACAGCCGACAAGACTGGATTGTAGAACTGGATCAAATCCTCTTCTCTAGCCGGTAGCCTATTCAAACCAAACCCGAAGGGGTCGTTGATATTCGCGAACTTCGGAGCCGCCTTTGATAGAACGTCTCCACGAAGGAAGCAGACAATAAAGCTTTTAAAAGTGACGCCCTGTTCCTCCGACTCTGTGAACAGCTTCTCAAAAATACCCAGGGTCTTGATTAGACTTGGGTACTTATGGCGAACGTCATTTTCAGTCGACAAGCCGTCAAGTGTAGCGGGCACAGTCTTGAAGACATACTCGTCAGAAGGTAACAATTCTTCGTAAGGCGCTCCACTGATCGGTAAACCCGAGATCTCGCGAAATTCTTCCAAAAAAATCGAAACTTCGTGGTCTCCTAACAAGAAAGTGTTGGTGGGAAGATTCCATTGATTAAGAAAGGCTTTAACCCACCATACGTGAGGAGACTGATAATGGAAGAGAGACGCGTACACCGCCTGGTAAAGCCCGACCTTCTACAGTCGCGCACGATGGGCGGACAGGATGTAACGAGCCCAGAGAAGATAGCCTGTGGGATGGCGAGGGGTAAGCCCTATCTTGTAGACTTGTCTCCAGGGCTGGGCTTCACCTTGGCAGATACGACGCCTCAAGATGTCTATGGCCAGCACAGGCTGGTTTGATATCCCAACTATCGATGGTTCAAGCCTGCCTGTAGGAGTCCAATCTGCCACCTCTACAGCAAAAGCAGTCCGTGGACGGTCAATCGACAGGAACGGGCGGAGAGGTTCTGTTGGCACCTTGCAAAGAAAGCTTCGGCGACCGCGGATGATATGCCCGTACCAGGTTCCCCATAAAAGTAAATTGATGCAATCCGGATCGTGAGCCCTGATCATTGCCATCACTTCTTCATCCGACGGTGATTGAGGAAAAGCCGCCTCCGAGCGAGTAAAGGGAAAGTATGGAAGAGAAGCCATTGTTCCTGAAATAAAGGAAGGGGAAACTGTTAGTGAAGCCCACACGTGTATATATATTTATAAATATATATATAAAAGGACAGTGGAAGAAAACGACAAACAACTTATTTTATGGGACCATTGGTTATAAAACACATGGGTCCCACAAAATCAATATGGCGGCTCACTAATAATGAGGCTGAGCAATCATCATGAGGACAAAAGGAAGATTCTCAATAAATTCAAACAACTCTACACATTCCCCCAATGAGAAAACCCATTGCAGAAACTCTGTGCAAATCGAGAAGGATCTCTCCTAAACTATTTTTGCAAGAACAACTCAGGATGAAAAATCCCAAGAAATCTTCTTTAAGAACTAAGTTCTTTAGAGGAATTAAATTCCTTTTGAACGGAGGAATTAAATTCCCAGAAAAATTTTCAGAGCTAAGCTCTTTGAAATGGAATTAAATTCCATAGGGAAGACAAGTATCATCATCAATCCCCTAAGATCAGAGAAACCCTAGCGAACGGGGTTTATTATTTAAAGATTGGACATTCTTAAAGAACTTGGAAAGATGGGTTTTTGTTAAAGGGAA
This sequence comes from Agapanthus africanus, assembly GCA_030015575.1. Lineage (NCBI taxonomy): Eukaryota > Viridiplantae > Streptophyta > Magnoliopsida > Asparagales > Amaryllidaceae > Agapanthus > Agapanthus africanus. The sequence continues at coordinate 817,726,824 of CM057338.1, read as the reverse complement.
AAACCCTTGGTGTAGATTTAAAATCCAAAGAAAATTTCTACAAGAAGTTCTTCGGCCGTTCAAGATCCTTACCTGAAAAGGAAATCTTTTGTTGACAGAGTTAAACTCTGAAAAATTTTGGAACAGAGAACTGAGCTCTGAGAAAGAGAATTAAATTCTCAAGGCAAGAATAAGGAAGGAAGAAGATGAAAGAGTGGAGGCGCTTCTGAAGAGACCCCTACATTTATAGGATATGATGGGAAACGGTTCATCTACCCCCTTCCCTAGGCAGATCCAACGGCCACAAAAGTTAGAGCGTTGCACTCAGGTGCAAACACATGAGAACAACTCTGTGGAGGCATTTGTTCCCTCATAAAATACAAGGAAAAACCCTAATGGGGCATCACGTGCACACACGTGATCGGGGGTCACGTGCTGACACGTGATGGCTTCTTGAGGGCTCTGAAATGATAAGAATTGAATCCTAATCAAATGAGCTCATGTGCCCACACGTGATAGGCCTTTAATCCTACTGAAGTATAATAAAATAGCAAGGAAAAACTCCAATGGGGAATCACGTGCTGACACGTGATAAGTTCCTGAGCTCTTCAAAATAACAGAATTTAATTCTGGTTAAATGCTTGATCCGTGGGTCAGGTGCCACCACGTGATGGGGTCTTAAAAGCTCTCTGAGTTAAAGGAAAGAAAGCCCTAAACGGGGCATCACGTGCACACACGTGACAGGAGGTCACGTGCCAACACGTGATGGGTTCCTAAGATCTCTGAACTGATAGAATTAAAATCTAATTAAATGGTCAATCAGTGGGGTCACGTGCCGACACGTGATAGGATCTTAAACCTTCTGAACTAATAGAATTAAATTCTAATTAAGAGAAATCAAAAACCCTAATATTTCCCTAGATCTTTCCAAACAAAAAGATTGTGCTCTGTAAACTGGAGCACCGTTGGATTAAAAATCCAATGGTGATTAAAAAATCACCAATTTATAGAAAGATTCTATACAAGGAAAGATTTCCCTGAAATTTGTCAGGAGTAACAGATAAAATATCTTTTGGATTAAAAATCCAATGGTGAATAAAATTCATTGAGTGATCTAAAAGATCATGTTGGTTACAAAATCAATCAAAATCTTTCAATGAAAAATTGACTAAACAAACTGATTCTTTTCTTTCTTCTATAAATAGGAGCCATGAAAAAAAAAGAAAGGAGATTTACAACAACAGAGAGAAAAAAGAAGAGAATTTAATTCTCCAGAGAGAAAGACGATTTCTTCAGAAAAAGAAAGAAACCCTAGGTAAGAAAGGGAAAGAGATCATTCTATAAGCTCCTAGAAAACAAAAAGAAAATTTAATTCTCAAACTAAGAGTTTAACTCTTCTGAATAAGAACTTAGTTCTTCATTTGGTTGAAGATCTGCAGAAGCAGATCTCCCCATAAGTTGAGAATTTAATTCTCATCGGGGAGATTCTGCCATGCAGATCCAAAACTTAGAAAGAGAATTGAGTTTAAAGAATTTAATTCTTCCAAATACTTAGGAATTTAATTCCTCCAACAAAGATAAGGTTTAACCCTTAAAATAAGAACTTAGTTCTTCTTCATGGTTGAAGATCTGCAGAAGCAGATCTCCCCATAAGTTGAGAATTTAATTCTCATCAGGGAGATTCTGCCATGCAGATCCAAAACTTAGAGAGAGAATCGAGTTTAAAGAATTTAATTCTTCCAAATACATAGGAATTTAATTCCCCTAAATAAAATTAGGGTTTAACCCTACAAAAGAATTTAATTTTTAAATAAGGGACTTAAAACTCTCCATGCACGTAAAAGCATCAAGTACCCAGTATGATCACATGTCAACACGTGACCATCCCCCTCAGAGATCAAAAAAGAATGAACAAGATCAGGTCGCGTGCTCACACGTGACCCTTGAACAGACTCTTCAAAATAAGAAGAGCAGAACAGACTGTGGGCACCATCACGTGTTCGCACGTGATAATCATGGAAATTAAGTGTTTAACACTTACCTGCATATTCTGAGAATAAAATAAAGAAAGTTTAACCCAATTCTCAGGCGCCTCACGTGATCCTACGTGAGCGCTTCAATTTTAGTGTTTAACACTATTTTTGAATGCCTCGTCCCTAGTGTTTAACACTATTTTAAATGTGTCACGTGGGAACACGTGATCGCCGAATGTACTCTAGTGTTTAACACTATATTCAAACTAGTTTTAGCCGAAATTGGCTAAGTCTTCCAGAGGCAAGACCCCCCTTTTGACTGAACCTCAAAGTACACCCTTGTCTTCCAAGATTGATCATCTCATATGGCATATGAGTGCTCAGAACTCAATAAAAAAACAAAATATGGTCAGAACCCAGACCCATGCTTAGCATTGCTAAATAATAGGGGGCTGAGCCCAGAAAAATGTTCAACAGCCCAAACAAAAGTCCAATATTTTAAACCTAATTGGACATAGCCCAAGTTGGCCATAAGTCCTCAATTCAGATTTAACTGAGCCCATGTGCTCATAATCTAATTAATTGATCCTAGTCCCAAATTGGACTACAGATTTCCCAATCAACATTGGTTCAAGGGTACAGCTCTTCACTCCTTTGATATTTGTCGTTGTAATCCTTCAACGTCTTCAAAGAGGTGACGGGTCCCGATAACCAATCATTCCATGGACTGTAGGGTCCTTAAACTCATAGACTATGATATCCTTAAACTTTATAGACTATGACGTCTTTAAACTACGGACTGTGGGATCCTTAAGCCCATGGACTATGATGTCCTTAACCTCGGACTGTGGGGTCCTTAAGCCCATGGACTATGATGTCCTACACCTTTACAGACTATGATGTCTTTAAACTGGACCGAGATGTCCTTAAATTAATATTGGACCGTAATGTCCTTAAACTAACCTTGGATCGCAACGTCCCTAAACTAAACCTACAGACTATGATATCTCTAAACTAGACTATGATGTCTTTAAACTCCATGGACTATGATGTCCTTAAACTTATGGACCGCAAAGTCCCTAAACTAAAACAATAGAGCCCAAATGCTCTTTATTGGATCTAAATGATCCTGTTAAGTAGATTAGTCTAAAATTAGACTAACGTATCCTTAACAAATTGTTAAGTAAATCTTAGTCTGAAATTAGACTAATGTATCCTTAACAAACGTTTAAGTTGATCTTAGTCTCAAATGAGATTAACGATCCTTAAACCCAACCCCAAACACAAATCTAAGAAAATACGGATTTGGACTAATCCACGCCCTACGGGCGACAACATAAATTAGTCTCCGTATACAATCCACGGGCAACCAAAAACAAAACAAACACACACAACAAGAAGTGGCCATCTAGAGAAGGAGAAAGTGGTTACCACGATGCGGTAGCGTAATTAACTGCAGGGGCTTGCTCTTACATGGAAGAGCGTCTCCACAATCAAAAACCCCTTAACGAGGTGGAATCTGACGAAGTCTGCTACATCGGTCGCATCCGTCTAAACCTCCGATACACGGTGTCATAAATCAACTTGGCATCTTCGAAGAGGTGGACGGATAGCACCAAATAGCATTTGCCCTCGAAGTTCAGGCCGGACGTCCCAACGTCCCGGTCGCGTCTTTAGGAGAAGAACACTACTCTAATGGTGAAAGAATTATCTTATTTGGCAACTCAAGAATTTTCTTGAGTTGCCCCAAGTGCTCAAGATCGAATTTTTCTTGATCTCCCATGCTTGTAGTGAGCTTGTGCATGTTTTTTGTGAAGGGGGTGAATGGTTTTGATGTGGGATTGAGGTTGTGGTGAGGAGGTAGAGGAGGGGGAGTGAGAGGGCAGCCATGGAGATGAGGAGAAGGAAAAAATGATGAAGAGAAATGAAGTGGGGGGAAATGCCATAGTCAACACAAGACCTCTCACCCTCTCTTCTCTCTCTTTCTCATACCTCATTGTTTATCCTTTTCTTTTTCTTTTCTTTTTCTTTTCCTTAAAACAAAATTCAAACCCCATTTCTTTGCAAATGAAACCATGGTCACATAAAAAAAATGTAATAAGGTTTGTAACATACAATGGTGCATGTCACATGCACAAAACAAAAATCAATGCACGATTAAATACTAATCGAGTTTAGTAATACTAACTTATATACAAGTCATAGTATACTAAATTGTAAATTCCCAATTTTCATAATTTCTTTTAAAAATAAATAATTGATATAAATTTCCAAATATTTCCCAATTTATCGGTATATAATTATACCATATCATTTAAAACTAATCTCCACACATTAAAATATTCATAATATTTATTATTCAATTATATAATTCCCAAAAATAATATTTTATTTTTCTGAAATGTTACAGTCTTCCCCCCTTAAATAAATTTGGTCCCCGAATTTAAATTTAAATCCCTCAAATACCAAAATATTTCAGTAAAATGACCAAGTCGTCGGGGATCCGAAATCGTACATATCTAAAACATATCATAGCGCAATGCATGCGCATGAAAAACGAGTGTATAGCTCAAATCAAAACTCCATCATGTATCACGCAATCCTCGGAGTTATGGTGAAGGTACCAATGTCAAAGTCCAATATGAAAACCAACATGATATACATCAAAACTATAACATGTACATAGTACGCATCTTTGTAACTTGTCAGAACATCTGAAAGAAATGAATGCCAAACTCTTTTTCAAATCGTTGTGCGATGCGCATATCACAGCACAAGTAGTGGACGTTTATTTGTAAGAAAATAGCTATATATACATATATGTATCTTTTGTTCAACATATGTCCCGCCGTTTTGAAGATAATTTAGAAGGGTTTCCTTTGTAAAACGTTCGTGTCATCTCGGACACGTAGCTAAAATATCGAGACTGTAGTTCCTTTTTAGAAATCCCTTCGATAACTATCAATGCATGCAAAAACACCTAGGTACCGTTCTCATAACAGTCCTGCTCGGCTACTAAACCAAATAGTAAATATCATAAAAACGTACTGCTAAAAAGAAATCATACTCAATAGTACATGTAACAATGCCACGTGCGTCTGGTGCGCAAAGAAATTGAAATCAATGAATGTGCCATACATGTGCACAGAAACAAAAATCTAAGTGCAATGGGTGTGCACGAAAACACCTGTCAAGGGCAACGAGTGTGCCTGACAACAATATCAGGTGCATCTGATATGCACGAAGAATCCCGATTTAGTGCATCTGGTGTGCACCGAAATCGCATCAAGTGCGTCAAATATGCGTAAGAATCCAAATCAAGTGCACAAGGTGCACGAAAACAATATCGAGTATCACAATCGAAATCGACGGTATACAACATACCTCAATCTAAGTCAGGTATACCGTGATATAAAATCTCACATCCACGTGCATCAGCATGCACAAAAATCGAATCAAAGTACTAAAAGTGCATGAAAACTACACCGAAAGCACAAGTCAAATCACATACATGCCATAGGCATGAATCAAAATCAACCATCTCGAATGACATCAAATCGAAATCGAGTGCAACTGTAGTGCACGAAAACTCAATCATGCAAATAAATTGCCTAGAAACACCGAAATCCAAAATAACGGACACGTGATATTCGAATCACCAAATCGCAAATTGTAAACACTGTCGTCAATATGTCCTTCCTTCAAAGTCGAGAAGGTGTCGGTGCATCCAAAGCTAGCAGAGCAAGATATCTACTTGCCTCCTGTTCATGGTCCGGCGCCTTGTGCCCTTAGGCTCTCGTCTCTCACTGCGAATTGCTAGTTACATAGCTCCTCGGCTCAACGGCCCAATATGGAAATAATGACGGAAACAGTTCCGCTCTGGCACATCCTCTAAAGATCTCTGGACAACTATCATGATCACTCATAACATGTCTCGTTGATGATGCCGAACTCTGGCCTACAGTATGCGTAATACGACCGATCCTGGGTCCAAGTCTCCTCGTTTAGTACTTCCATAAATGTCTTGTCGGGGTCTCTCCCAAATCTCGTTCCTGCTGAACTGCCCGGAAGTTATTACCCTTTAGTAAATCTATTTCTTGTTCCGGAATGGCTGCATACTCATCATGACTCCTTCTGGAAGATATATCGATATTCAACGCCTCTGCATGCGTATCACATCTCTGATGTCAATGGAGTGGAACGCCATTCCGTCAAAATCTCGTACGAACCTCTTACTCCACTTTTCTCTAATGTCGACTGATTCAGACTCGTATCTCCGTAGCTGTATGGACTGCGCTACAACGGTTATACTCATATCTAGAGTCTCCCAAGTAATGTATCCCATCACATGATGTCCAGACGACGTCGAACTTTTCGATCGATTCATCAAAGTCCCATAATTTCCCGAGAGCTCCACACTCGTGCACAATTTTATAATATCTAGTACATGCCACAGTACCTATGGAACAGCTGTAGAAGGGCAAACCCAAGCCTTATTAATGGCACCGTGGAACTGCCACAAACCTTAAGGTTCAAAAGCATTTCCATGGTCATTATGTCGAGTTAGGGTTTCATTCTTCTAGAGGGTCCACAGAATTACTTGCATGTTTTTCTGAATAACTTAAACATGGAAAAATGGTTTCTAACATTCGATCGTTTTCTATCGACTCTTAACATACCTGCGTGAAGTCTTCTCAAACTGGAATCGATCAATCTAATGACCTCGATCGGGGTATGCAACGAACCACATGTCCTACTCATTCATCCTTGGGTGACTAGCGATCTTCTATCATATCTCTAAGTATAAACCCGTGCTGCAATAGCTTCAAACATCTGGGACGGTATCTTGTCAGTCGCAGCAACATTTGGCTCATTCATTTGCACACTAAACAGTGCCTCAATCATCAAGAATAACGGTGCATTGATGGTCATCACATTCTAGCCGGCCTCTATCAGTGGCCCAATCCTCTGGTGCTGATCTGTACGTTCGAGAAATTTTGTAAAAGCAATCCATCAAACGCTCATGGCGCGAAAACATAATAAAACGACACATCTATGCAATCGTGTGTCACCGGAATTACGCCCTTGTCAGTCCTCGTCTAAGATGAGCTCATGCTGACCGCAACTCTAGCCGCAGCTCTCTCTGCCCATGCAATCGTGGTAACAGAACCACCAACCGATATCGATGAGGATATATCATATGAACGAATAGAATACTGTGCAAAGAAATGTACATCCTAAGGCTTCTTAAGCGGAGTAGCGTATCGTAAGTATGCCGCGGAACATACACACGGTACGTCACTCTACTTAAGTCACTTACTCCATTAACCAAGGTCAACCTATGCGACGAAAGTTCGAGTCTAATACCCCCTCGACCAAGTCTAAGTTCCGTAAGGTCAAGCCTATGTTCCGAATATAAATATACGCCCTAGACTCCGCATAGTCAAACATAGACTCAAACCAAGATTAAACCTGGCGCTCTGATACCAACTTTGTCACGACCCGAAATGGCACGTGACTGGCACTTGAATCATATGAAGTCTATAGGACCCCATCTAATTCAAGTAAGCCAAAATCCTAGAAATCTAAACCATTTTAAAAGGGGAGTGAGGAAAACTTGTTTTAAAGCAAGTGGTTTTAATAAATAAGTGGCATTAAACATTTAAAAGCGGCGTCATATTTTCTCGAAAATTTCGGCAGAGTCTCCTTTGTAAATACTGGCCCTAAACGGGTACAAACATGCATAATATACATAATGAATAAAGGAATCCCCAAGCGGGAGCTAGCTCTTCGCCAATTGGCGGACACAACCACGCAAGCAATATAATATACAACGCCGAAGGGCGAGGATCAAAACTCAAAGAAAACCAATATCCACCAGAAAACCATCATAATACAAGCGCGACTCTAAAGTCGAAAAATATACACTGGTCTTCTAAGTCTATCAATATACAAGTCTGGTTGATGGAGTTTATTAGATACAACTGAATGTAAATACAAATACAATGGTGGTCATGATGCAAGTGAACCCACCTACCATGCAATCACCCGGAAGGAAACAGTGTGCCAGCAAGCCGCCAAGGAAACCTGTACGGCAAAACCTGCAAGAAACTATGGCACAACGGGGGTGAGTTGCCATCTCGTGAGAAGAAAATATCACCGAGAAGAAATCGCATGTATGACTCTATCCTAGGTCATACAATGATAATATCCTCAATATACTATAGCCTGAAGCATCTAATAATGGCGAGGTATACATCTACAATAGTTTAGTACCAAGTGCTCGTGTCAGTGCCTCAGGTAGCAACATATCACATATGATGTATAAATGCATTACAAATGAAAACAGAATACATCATGAATGAGAAAACTGTTTTCTTAATTTAGTGAGATTTTTGTATATAAAAATCGAGGTATCATCAATGAATCAACATAGAATCCGTGTCAAGCATCGACACAAAACATATATCCCAATATCCAATATCTCGGGCTCCGGCAATCCGGACTGGCCCCTATCATAAATCTCAATATCTCAATATCTCGGGCTCCGACAATACGGACCGGCCCCGGGATCCGGCAATCCGGACTGGCCCATATAATCAAACCTCAAGACTATGGCGGTATCCTCCGGATATCCGCCGTGTCATAAATAACCGGTCGGTAGTGCTCCCCTGCCGGGCTCAATGCCATCATCTGCGACCATCTTGCCCCGGAGTACCGCACCGGGTCCACCATGCACCTGCAGACAGTTCCTCCACCTCCTCGAATTGGGTGGATGATACCGCTCAAGAGCCGAGAAAACTCATGGTGGACATATATCATATCATATCACGAGAAAACCACAATTTCTATTTTTAGAAATGATAATCAGCTTATAAAATCCTTGCGGTTTCTCCAAATCCAGAAATCTTATGGAAATCCGAAATCTCAAAATCACGATTTGCGGTTTCTCCAAATCCAGAAATCTTATGGAAATCCGAAATCTCAAAATCACGATGTCAATAATCAGTGAATACTGGCATAAAGCCCCATGATATTGCATGACAATGGGTATATGAATGTATCGGATATCAAGCAAGGAATGCAATAATTAAACTAGCATATAAAAGAAAGTATACTAGTACTATGTCGAAACTACCAACTAGCAATTTATACCAATGAAGTAGTGTTTTCTAATGTGTACGTGACATGAAAATTACCGATGATGATGTGTGCGAGCCGGAAAATAAGTGTACGTGGGGCATACGCATCATCGGTAATGGTGCTGGTGTCCTGACAACAGGTTTCATAATAACTAACGAAAACACATATAAGCATGCAATGCGATACGAACAGCAGGAATATATGGCAAATGAATTGTAAATGCAACAATAAAGAAATATACATTCCTATATACAAGTCATACATTTTTTGGTATCTGAAATCGCACGAATCGTGGTTTTAGTAAATATAGGGCTACGGGGTCTTTCAGAAAAGATGCATCCTTTGAAAAATCCGTAGTATCCCTAGGATTGTCTTTAAAATACTCACGATTCGTTAATTTTGAAAATATGTATGACTCGAGCCCAATCTAACATCTACCCGATAACTACAGGACTAAACTAAGAGACTAAATCAAAGGGTAAGGAAATCCAGCTAAGTCTGAGTCGATATATCTAGTAGTCGGTGATCCCGCCTCAATAGTGTCACGTACGATAAAATATATTATACAACATCCTCGAGTCGAGAGTGCGGATCAATCATCATATCTATACATCGTACGGAAAAATCCATCGTACGGCATCCTAAATCGGGGTACGGGTCAATTATCACATATAACACATTACTTATCCGGTATCATTATCATCATATTCTTAATTAGGGGTACTGATCTAAAGTATAGTACATTCCGATACCATCAACATATATCCGCGTGTGTATGAAAACACATCGCCCATCGATCCACTATGCTACCATGTAGTATCTCATAACATGACCCAAATCTCATCACCGATCTCACGGCATCATGCCCAATCACACCGACTCATCTCCAAGTATCATATACTATCCTCATCATACGTGTATACGTATGTGTGTGTGTGTGTATAGCAACACATCCACACACACACACACACACACACACACACACACACACATATATATATGCATATATCATATACACCAAAACATAACCCGTGTGTGCGTGTGTGTGTGAACTTTATTCTAAGGTTTCGCGACTAAGAAGCTAACTAATGACACTATCATCCAATTACACTAAAATTTAACCCATGATCTCCTAAAACCTTCCTCGCTAATTGTACATGTCTTAAATACACGTGTATATATATAATATATATAATATACAATACTACGAACTGCGGGGGTGCTATACGCCATCCACCCGACTTCCCCCATAGATATACATCTACTCACCGTGATCCTTACTTGCCGAAGTCGATGTCATCTTGCCCTTTCTTGTCGTCCCGAAGTTCACGCGGAGGTACCTACATGTCATAACATGTCGTATCGTATTAAAATCCGATTCGCAATTGAAACGACACGCGAATCACTCATAGGTTAAAACCTATGGTCTACTCACGCAAAACAACCAAACAACACCCGATATCGATGTACAAACGTCAAGTGAACGAGATAAAACATAATATCCAAAAATCTAAGTCATTTAAAGTCACAAAACAAAACAGCACATCAAGAAAAAGGTTCCAGATTTTGGTTCAGGTAAAATTGGGCTAAACAAATAGTACTTGGGTGTTGTATAGGAGGTATATGAGCTACAAAAGCAACCTGGACCCCAAACTCCACAACTTGGCCGACCGCATGCCCATGAAATCCGGCCTGCTCGGTTTTTCTATGTTAGTGTATATGCCCTAGAGGCCATTACTGTATCATACTAGTATGTATATTACTTGATGGAAGCTTGGGATATCCACAGTTGTATGGACAATCTTGCTCGAAATAGTAGTATGCTACTTGGTTTGTCTCTGCTTTAATGTGTACATGTGTTTCTTTATTATATCACCTATACGCATTAGTAGAGCCCTTACGATCTTTACTTGATTACCAGCGTTGTGATGGCGATCACACTCGTGGGGGCTGGGTAATCCACAAGCACATCCTTATACACGTCCCTAGTCGTGGGATTATAGAGATAGGGCATCGATACTCCGGAGTAGACTAGCGTATGCGCTTCTCATCCCAGCACGGGAGACGGTCTGTCCCACAGCCGTCAGTACGTCGTACTTGAGATAGTATGCGGGTGCTCGTTAGGTTATGAGTACACTGGATAGGACTCGTCGGGAACTGATGGTTGGTATTATACCTATCGTCAGTTATCAGTTTCCAGGTGACATGAGTACAGCTTAGTCCGCTGACTTGACACTGTCACTTCGCCTCGAGTGTGTTCCCATTGTTCTTTGATTACTACCCTACCACGGCTTTACTGAGTCGTGCAAACAGGTAGTAGTTGGGTGCAGTCCCGAAGCACTTGGAGGCATTGACGGTTAGACAGGATTCGTTTCTCCCGGTATTAGGGGTTGACATCGCGCTGTTTCTAGGAGAGCCATTACACGAGTAGTCCCTGGCCAGGGCAAGCGAGATATACTGTTAGGTTTCCAGTGTTATCTCAGGGTGTTCTGGGCTTCACTCCGACACGACTTGTACCGCTATTAGGGGACTGACGTTTACCGCCCCCCTAGGCCCGCCATGCGATGTATCAGACGAACAGACCGGACTGTACGGAGATTGTCACATACAGGCTCAGTAGGAGTTCGGATGGGTTTACCTCATCGGCCTTCTTATCGACATCTACCTGGGGATCGTTACATACAGCTAGTGCCGCTTGCGGTCTGTGGTTAAACCCACTGCCAGCGTAGTGTCGAATCTTTAGAGTCCCACACAGAGAGTTTCCCTGCACTGAGCGAAACGTGTAGAGGCCGTATGGTTTTACGGCAGGGCTACGATCACTTACGTGCGCTTGTGTGCGTATGCTGTTCGGGCAGGCAATACTAGTGGGCTTTGGTTTAAGCCAGATCCTAGTATTGCATAGATGGATTTGTTTTGTCTTCTGTGCGTCCGCATTCTACGGAAAGCGGATGCGGGTGTGTATGCACAGTTTTGAGGAGAGATAAAGGAGGAGGTGCCCTATTAGGGTTTTGGCAGTTGGTTCGGCCAAAACCGTAATGTGGCACACTCATTAGGGTTTTGACAATTCGTTTGGTCAAAACCGTTATGAGCCGGAGACATTGTTTACTGATCCTTTTAGTGATAGATTAGTGATGGCTAATTACATTGACCATTTGACCACTTAGATCTCTCTTGACTTTGTTGACCCGTTGACCGTGTTGACCATTGACCTTCAAGAGAGATCCACACTCTTCTTTCATTTTCTTTTTATTTCTTGTGTTATGATAATGGTCAATTCAATGTGCCATCAACTTTTATCATGATAGGATTAGTAATGATGATTTTGTGTATTATTGCAACCATGCTTCATTTCATTTTGGTTTAATCTTTTCATTATTCTCTTCTCATTCTCTCTCTTGAAGTGAGAAGAAAAGCTCCATGGTTGCTAAGTTTCTCCTTCTTCTTCCTCCTCTTGATCTCATCTTTTGATCTCATGTGTTGAGAGAAAAAGATCACACAAAGACAAACACATCCATACATCTCCTCTACACATCCTAGGGCTTCTTGACTAGAAATCTCCTTTCCCTAGTTGCCTCGGCTCGAGGTGGAGCTCGGTGTACATCTCTCGGGTGGATCGTTTTCGACTCAAGAAGGCCGCGGAGGTGCCCAAGGTCCGGATCAACCCTCGGAGCAAGCAAGGAGAAGAACAACAAGGAGAGAAGGAGTTCAAGTTGAGTTATAACCCCTAACCGAGTAGATAAATCTCTAGTTAGGATGCTAGTGTGTTGTTTAGCAAAGATCCGGCTTTTACGGTCCATGTTACCAAGTCTAGAAAAAATTTTGTTTTACCGTTTCCGCAACCCCGAAAGTACCGGGAGAGGTAACGTGGACCTAACAGTGGTATCAGAGCCTAACTAAACACACCCTAGCATGTTAGCAAAGTATTTAGAATATCGACCGAACGAAAAAACCGCAAAACACCCCGGAAACCCTAAGTTTCTGCCGATTTTTTTCTGCTCAAAAAATAATAAATCATGTCTTAAAAATCGGCTCAGGGTTTTGTTAGAACACTGGAGAAAAACGATCCCCTAACTCGGCTAAAGCACCGCGGTAGCGCGGCATAAGCTTGCTTATGCCGCGGAACTGCGGCCGAGTTAGCTCGGTTGTGAATCGGGTTTCCTGCAGTGTTCATATATGGGTATTTTGGGATTTTTGGAATATGATTTTTCTGCCCAGATTTTCCAGAAAGCAAAATTTGTTTTTGGGGCTTAAAAATCCGTATTTTTTGGTCGATGTTCTGTAGAGTTTGGCTAATGGTTATATCTGTAATGTTATATGTGTATTGAACGTCTGCTAATCGCTATACGTCGATTAGTGGGGGTTATACATATCTGTGATCTGTAATGATTGATGGTTTGTGTATATGAACTCGTTGGATTGTCGCGGATGAATAGCCGGGGTGGATGTAAGATGAGAGTTTCTTTCTCTTTCATTCATGTAATAAATTTGTAAATTGATGTAATATTATTTATATGGCCGCACAACCGGGTCGGGGTTGTAGCCGTCATTGTATAATTCTTTTTACTGTTTTTGCTCCTAGGATAGACCCATGGAGGGGGTGCACAAACTTGTAACGTTTTAAAAATAATTAAATAAATAATTAAATGAATAAAATTGTTTAAGTGAATTTTATGATTTTCGGTAAAGTAAAATGTATTTTTCGTAAAACCAAACCGTGATTGTTTTTCATTATAATTTCAAAAATACCTATTTTAATTATGTAATTACTAGTAAATGGTGTTTATTTAGCCACTTATAAATTTTTAGTTTAATTAAATATTTTTCCTAAATTAATTATTTTAAATATTAACATAAGCTTTATTTTTACACTAAATTAGTGTAAATTACAAATTTGAATGGTTTTAATTTGTAAAAATGAACCATGGCATATTAGAATTTAGTGTGTATCATGTAAAATTTATTTGCAAATTTTCCCATTTTTCTAGAGTTTTCTAGGTTGTTTTAGTAAAGAAATGGAAGAAAATGAAGAAATTCATGAAAAGACATAAAGTGAGATGTTAATTGATGAAGTTTCTACACAACTCATGAAACTCTTTTCTCTTTCTCCCTCTCTCCCTTGCAAGGCCGGCCACACCCCCATGGCAGCCCCCCCCCCCATTTTTCATTTTTATTTCAACTCCAAAAATCATCAAAAATCCTCCAAAATTCAATAAAAATTGCACAAAATCCTAATAAATTCCTACCTTTTGTTCTTTGCTCTTCTTTACATGGATTTTGGAGTGGGAAAGCATGCATTTTGGAGGCTCATTTTCATGTTTGGATTTCATATTTTGAAGGTATAAATTTCCTTCTTTTGTTTTATTTCTATTAGATGTTTCTTTTAAAGCATAATTAGATTTATTAAATTAATTCTAGTTGCAAATTTTAAAATTCAAGTTAGGCTTTGTAAATTCAAGTTGTGGTTTTTATTAATTAAACAAGGCTATAATAGCTAGTTTAACATCTTTTAGAGTGGAAAAATCTTGCATGGTTGTTGTATAATAAATTGTTTATTCAAATTGTTTTAATTAAGCTATTTAGCTAACTAGATTTTTCTAAAATGTGTTTGTGGGTAAATTAAAATTCTTATTAAGGTTGTTATCATTAGATGGTAGTTTTAAGGAGAATATTAGCATATTAAAGGAATGAAAAACTTAGTTTGATCACTAGTTTCTTGTGATAATTGGAAAAATACTAATAAAATGCTATTTTTGTAAACTAGATTTTGGGAAATTCCTAAATAAATGAGATTAAAAATATAATTATGGTTTCATCATATCATTATCATCATGAATTGTGGTTTAATACATTAATTCATGCAAAATCACGTTTTGTGGTGGAATTGTGGTATTTTGCTTGAAAAATGTTGAAAATTGTTAAATGTTGCAAACTAGAAATTTCAAATTAATACAAATTTGTGTAATAAAAATATAGTAATGGTTTTTATAGTCTAGTTATGCTATTTATTGAGTTTTATGACCATTGGTTTCATTTAAATGTCAAGTTTTGATGAAAAACGGTAAATTGGCATTTTCTGGTTTTTACGAAATTGGACGGTTTGTTGGATTTCGAGACCCGATTCGAGGAGTGGATGAACCGTTTCGGGTACATGGTGGGCCCGGTATGGTACCCCGGGGCAAGAAGATCGAGTTGTAGACGATGAGCCTAGCAGGGGAAGACTACCTACCGGTGATGTCTGGCGCGGCGGATATCCGGAGGATACCGACCGTTGTCGTGAGATTTGATGATATGGGCCGATCCGGACTGACGGAGCCCGACATATTGAGACTTGAGATTACATGTGTTGTGTCGATGCTTGACACGAATTTCCGTGGATTTCATTATTGAGATTTCAGATGCTTATACACACTTTACTATGATAACAGCTAAAGAGTTCTTATACATATATATCTGGACTTCAGGATTTGTTACTTTACATTCATGGTGCATGCATTTCATTTCATATGACATAGTATTATATGAGGCACTGACACGAACACGGAGTATCTGCACTTACACGTAGTATTACCCTGCTATTACTAGATGTTTGGGATATAGTAGTGTATTATTATGACCTAGGATAGCGTCGTGCATTCGATTTCTTTTCGTAGATGTCTTCTACTCACGAGTTGGCAACTCACCCCCGTTGTGCCAAATTTTATTACAGGTTCGGTGTACAGGTTTCCCCTGGCAGCTTGCTGGCACATCTATTCTTTCAGGGTGATTTGTACGGTAGGTTGGTTCACTTGTATCCGAACCACCATTGTACTTTTATTCTTTCATTTGTATCTAGTAAGCTCCATCAACCATACTTGTATTACTTGATAAGTTTATTAGACCAGTCTTTTATTTCGACCTTAGAGTCGCGCATGTATTATTCTGATCTGGTGGTTTTATTTTCTTTTGAGTTTTGAGCCTCGCCCTTTGGCGTTGTATATTATTGTGTTTGTTGTGGTTGTTTCCGCCTGTTGGCGTTGAGCTAGCACCCGTTTGGGGATGCTTTTTATTGTTTATTTATATTATACTTGTTGTACCCGTTTGGGGGCCAGTTTTTACAGAGGAGACTCTACCGAAATTTTTGGGAAAATTTGCTGATACTTTTAAACTTGTTTTTCTTCATGTTTCTTTTACTTCTTCTTCTTTTATATGGTTTAGATTTCTGGGCTTCGGCTTACTTAGGTTACGTGGCGCCTCTAGACGCTTCGTAATCTAAGTGCCGGTCACGTTCCGTACTTTCGGGTCGTGACAAAGTTGGTATCAGAGCGCTAGGTTTAACCTTGTATAAGTCTAGGTGACCCTTGGTTGATGGAGTAGGCGATTTAGGTAGAGTAACGTACCGTGGGTATGGTCCGCGGCATACTTACGATACGCTACTCTGCTTAAGGAGCCTTAGGATGTACATTGTTTGCACCGTATTTCATTCGTTCCTTTGATCTATCTTCGTCGATATCAGATGGTGGTTTCTGTTACCACGGGCAGAGGGAGCTGCGGCTCGAATGCGATAACCATTAGGGTATCGTTTATTCTTGAGGATTGAAGCATTGCTTAGCGTGCGGACGAAGGGTATTCACGTGCCGTCCGGATAAAGTTAAAGGGTTCGAACGATTATCAGAAAACCATTTCCCCAAGTTTAAGGTATTCGGAAGAACATACAGGTATTTCGATGGACCCTCTAGAAGAATGAAACCCTAACTCGACATAATGACCACGAGAACGCCCTTGAACCTTAGGGTTTACGGCAGTTCCGCGGTGCCATTAGTGAGGCTTGGGTTTGCCCTTCTACGGCTGGATCATCGATGCTGGGGTATGTACCGGATATTTTTAAACTGTACTTGAGTGTTGAGCTCTCGGGGAATTATGGGATTTTGATGGATCGATCGAAAGGTTTAATGTAGTCCGGATATCAAGTGAAGGGATCGACTACGTGGGAGACTCTAGATATGAGGATTGTCGTTGGTAGCGCAGTCAGCACAGCTACAAAGAGACGAGTTCGAAGCAATCGACATCAGAAGAAAGAGGCGCACATTGACGATAGTGTTTACGATTGGGATTTTGTGATTTGAATTTCATATTTTCGTGGATTGGATTTTGGTGTTTGGAGGACTTCGTTCTACGATTGGTATTTCATGTGTGTACCTTCATTACATTCTATTTGTGTTTCATATATCAGTTGTATTGACATTGTTTAGTACATATCCAGTACACTTGATTTGGTTTTATATATTTCGAGATTTTTGATTTGATTTCGTGCATAGGGGTTACACATGATTTTGACATATGTTTCGACCTAGTTTTCATGCATTTTTGTACTGTGATTTCGATTTTGATATTCGAGGTATGTTTTCGTACACCATGTGCACCTGATTAGGATTCTTGCGCATACTTGGCGCACTTGATGCGATTTTGTGCACACCAGATGCACTAAATCGGGGTTTTGTGCAGATTAGATGCACTTGATTTTGAGTCGTGCACGCCCGTTGCACTTGACAGATGTTTTTGGTGCACACCTGTTGCACTTAGTTTTGTTGTTGTGTGTATTTATGGTATCTGTATTTAGTTTCGATTTCAGTGCGCACCGGACGCACATGATATTTTATTGATGTGATTGGGATTGATTTCAGTTTGAGCAGTATGTTTTCATAATCATTACTATTTGATTTAGTAACCAGGCGGGACGTGTATGTTAAATAAAAGATATATATATATATAGCTATTTCTTTAAAATTAATGTCCGCTACTTATGCCGTGACACGTGCATCACACGGCAATTTTCAAAAGGGGTTTTTGTATATTTCCTTATCCAGATATTTGGACGGCTTCACTATGATGCACACTATATATAAGTTATAGATTGATGTATATTATAATGGTTCTCATATTGGGTTTTGATATTTTATCTTCACCATAACTCCGATGATTGCGTTATGCTTGATGGAGTTGATTTTTGTTATGTATTGATGATTTCGGGGCCCTGACGATTTGAGTGTTTTGCTAAATGTTTTAGTATTTGGAGGGGGACTTTTAATTTAAATTCGGGGACCGAATTTCTTAAAGGGGGGAAGATTGTAACGTTTTAAAAATAATTAAATAAATAATTAAATGAATAAAATTGTTTAAGTGAATTTTATGATTTTCGGTAAAGTAAAATGTATTTTTCGTAAAACCAAACCGTGATTGTTTTTCATTATAATTTCAAAAATACCTATTTTAATTATGTAATTACTAGTAAATGGTGTTTATTTAGCCACTTCTAAATTTTTAGTTTAATTAAATATTTTTCCTAAATTAATTATTTTAAATATTAACATAAGCTTTATTTTTACACTAAATTAGTGTAAATTACATATTTGAATGGTTTTAATTTGTAAAAATGAACCATGGAATATTAGAATTTAGTGTGTATCATGCAAAATTTATTTGCAAATTTTCCCATTTTTCTAGAGTTTTCTAGGTTGTTTTAGTAAAGAAATGGAAGAAAATGAAGAAATTCATGAAAAGACATAAAGTGAGATGTTAATTGATGAAGTTTCTACACAACTCATGAAACTCTTTTCTCTTTCTCCCTCTCTCCCTTGCAAGGCCGGCCACACCCCCATGTCAGCCCCCCCATTTTTCATTTTTATTTCAACTCCAAAAATCATCAAAAATCCTCCAAAATTCAATAAAAATTGCACAAAATCCTAATAAATTCCTACCTTTTGTTCTTTGCTCTTCTTTACATGGATTTTGGAGTGGGAAAGCATGCATTTTGGAGGCTCATTTTCATGTTTGGATTTCATATTTTGAAGGTATAAATTTCCTTCTTTTGTTTTATTTCTATTAGATGTTTCTTTTAAAGCATAATTAGATTTATTAAATTAATTCTAGTTGCAAATTTTAAAATTCAAGTTAGGGTTTGTAAATTCAAGTTGTGGTTTTTATTAATTAAATAAGGTTATAATAGCTAGTTTAACATCTTTTAGAGTGGAAAAATCTTGCATGGTTGTTGTATAATAAATTGTTTATTCAAATTGTTTTAATTAAGCTATTTAGCTAACTAGATTTTTCTAAAATGTGTTTGTGGGTAAATTAAAATTCTTATTAAGGTTGTTATCATTAGATGGTAGTTTTAAGGAGAATATTAGCATATTAAAGGAATGAAAAACTTAGTTTGATCACTAGTTTCTTGTGATAATTGGAAAAATACTAATAAAATGCTATTTTTGTAAACTAGATTTTGGGAAATTCCTAAATAAATGAGATTAAAAATATAATTATGGTTTCATCATATCATTATCATCATGAATTGTGGTTTAATACATTAATTCATGCAAAATCACGTTTTGTGGTGGAATTGTGGTATTTTGCTTGAAAAATGTTGAAAATTGTTAAATGTTGCAAACTAGATATTTCAAATTAATACAAATTTGTGTAATAAAAATATAGTAATGGTTTTTATAGTCTAGTTATGCTATTTATTGAGTTTTATGATCATTGGTTTCATTTAAATGTCAAGTTTTGATGAAAAACGGTAAATTGGCATTTTCTGGTTTTTACGAAATTGGACGGTTTGATGGATTTTAGGGTTTCGATGGATTTAATCATGTTTTATAATATAAGTAATGTGTTTAAAAACTACGAGTTAGTTGTTGATGTTTATCTCGATCCATCGGAGTTTGTACGCCGATATCGAGCGATATTTGGTGCTTTTGCGTGGACGGGACATAGGTTTTAACCTATGCTTGTTCCTGGTATCGTTTGACTTTCGTATGTGATTCAGTTTACGATACTATTTATATGTTTGAATTTAGGTACCCCTCACGTGGACTGCGGGCGATGAAGAGGAGGATGGCGACACCGTTTCCGGCAGACATGGACCAGGTGAGTAGATGCATATCTACGGGGGGAAGTCGGATGGATGGCGTTTAGCACCCCCGCAACGTAGAATAGGAATAGTACTTATTGACATTAGGAAACAAGATGTGACCCTAGATTCTTAATGAGTAGGACCCTAGTAATGACCCCAGGCTGGACTAGACTGATTTAGGAAAACCATATCAGAGGATGAGGTCCTAGGAAGAGGTTCGTAGGTTTCAGATAGAAACACACACGCACACACTGAAACTCGACATGGTGTATACGTATATGTGTATGTATATATATAACTAGGTATAGTTATGCATATATATATACAACACGTATATGGGATTCATTGATGTGATGTGATATCTGAGGTGTGATGAAACCGTATAACTGGGCTTGATGCCGTGATTCTTGACGATACAGTCATATTAAAGTGTTAGCGGATCATTAGAGAATAAGATAATGAACATGTATACATAAATTATAATAGGTAGTGATTATATTGAGATACATGGGACTCTAAAATAGTATCCGGACTGTAACTTGTGACTGATGACGATATGATATCAGTATGACTTAATCACAATAGGATACAGATGACATGATATTTCTAAGGATAAACTAATGATGCATATTATGAGGGCAATGATATATGATTGATGTAGGCAATTACAGTTTAGTACCTTGATCATGAGATGTGTTGGTGATGACATTATACGAATGATGAGACACCTAGGAGATACTTGACCCGTACCCCGATATTGGGATGCCGTACGATGGATTTTACCGTACGAGGCATAAATATGATGATTGATCCGTACTCTTGATTCGAGGAAGCCGTACTACGTACGTGACGCTATTGAGGCCGGATCGCCGACTATTCGAGATATTGATTCAGACCTTAGGTAGACTCTTGTTTCTTATTGACTAGTTTCTTAGGTTTTGTTCCTTAGGAGGTTAGATGGTCACGAGGTTAGGTTCAAGTCATATAGTGGTAGTGGTAATGGTATATCAAATGAGCGGATAATGCACATCTGTCTTCACATTCAAACTGTAATCATCATGGGACATGTTCTTACATATGCTGCTATAATCAGTATATGTAAGAACATGTCCCATGATGATTACAGTATGAATGTGAAGACAGATGTGCATTATCCACTCATTTGATATACCATTACCACTACCACTATATGCCTTGAACCTAACCTCGTGACCATCTAACCTCCTAAGGAACAAAACCTAAGAAACTAGTCAATAAGAAACAAGAGTCTACCTAAGGTCTGAATCAATATCTCGAATAGTCGGCGATCCGGCCTCAATAGCGTCGCGTACGTAGTACGGCTTCCTCGAATCAAGAGTGCGGATCAATCATCATATTTATGCCTCGTACGGTAAAATCCATCGTACGGCATCCCAATATCGGGGTACGGGTCAAGTATCTCCTAGGTGTCTCATCATTCGTATAATGTCATCACCAACACATCTCATGATCAAGGTACTAAACTGTAATTGCCTACATCAATCATATATCATTGCCCTCATAATATGCATCATTAGTTTATCCTCAGAAATATCATGTCATCTGTATCCTATTGTGATTAAGTCATACTGATATCATATCGTCATCAGTCACAAGTTACAGTCCGGATACTATTTTAGAGTCCCATGTATCTCAATATCATCACTACCTATTATAATTTATGTATACATGTTCATTATCTCATTCTCTAATGATCCGCTAACACTTTAATACGACTGTATCGTCAAGAATCACGGCATCAAGCCCAGTTATACGGTTTCATCACACCTCAGATATCACATCACATCAATGAATCCCATATACGTGTTGTATATATATATGCATAACTATACCTAGTTATATATATACATACACATATACGTATACACCATGTCGAGTTTCAGTGTGTGCGTGTGTGTTTCTATCTGAAACCTACGAACCTCTTCCAAGGACCTCATCCTCTGATATGGTTTTCCTAAATCAGTCTAGTCCAGCCTAGGGTCATTACTAGGGTCCTACTCATTAAGAATCTAGGGTCATATCTTGTTTCCTAATGTCAATAAGTACTATTCCTATTCTATGTTGCGGGGGTGCTAAACGCCATTCACCCGACTTCCCCCCGTAGATATGCATCTACTCACCTGGTCCATGTCTGCCGGAAACGGTGTCGCCATCCTCCTCTTCATCGCCCGCAGTCCACGTGAGGGGTACCTAAATGCAAACATATAAATAGTATCGTAAACTGAATCACATACGAAAGTCAAACGATACCAGGAACAAGCATAGGTTAAAACCTATGTCCCGTCCACGCAAAAGCACCAAATATCGCTCGATATCGGCGTACAAACTCCGATGGATCGAGATAAACATCAACAACTAACTCGTAGTTTTTAAACACATTACTTATATTATAAAACATGATTAAATCCATCGAAACCCTAAAATCCATCAAACCGTCCAATTTCGTAAAAACCAGAAAATGCCAATTTACCGTTTTTCATCAAAACGGTAAATTGGCATTTTCTGGTTTTTACGAAATTGGGCGGTTTGTTGGATTTCGAGACCCGATTCGAGGAGTGGATGAACCGTCTCGGGTACATGGTGGGCCCGGTATGGTACCCCGGGGCAAGAAGATCGAGTTGTAGACGATGAGCCTGGCAGGGGAAGACTACCTACCGGTGATGTCTGGCGCGGCGAATATCCGAAGGATACCGACCGTTGTCGTGAGATTTGATGATATGGGCCGATCCGGACTGACGGAGCCCGACATATTGAGACTTGAGATTACATGTGTTGTGTCGATGCTTGACACGGATTTCCATGGATTTCATTGTTGAGATTTCAGATGCTTATACACACTTTACTATGATAACAGCTAAAGAGTTCTTATACATATATATCTGGACTTCAGGATTTGTTACTTTACATTCATGGTGCATGCATTTCATTTCATATGACATAGTATTATACGAGGCACTGACACGAACACGGAGTATCTGCACTTACACGTAGTATTACCCTGCTATTACTAGATGTTTGGGATATAGTAGTGTATTATTATGACCTAGGATAGCGTCGTGCATTCGATTTCTTTTCGTAGATGTCTTCTACTCATGAGTTGGCAACTCACCCCCATTGTGCCAAATTTTATTACAGGTTCGGTGTACAGGTTTCCCCTGGCAGCTTGCTGGCACATCTATTCTTTCAGGGTGATTTGCACGGTAGGTTGGTTCACTTGTATCCGAACCACCATTGTACTTTTATTCTTTAATTTGTATCTAGTAAGCTCCATCAACCATACTTGTATTACTTGATAAGTTTATTGGACCAGTCTTTTATTTCGACCTTAGAGTCGCACATGTATTATTCTGATCTGGTGGTTTTGTTTTCTTTTGAGTTTTGAGCCTCGCCCTTTGGCGTTGTATATTATTGTGTTTGTTGTGGTTGTTTCCGCCTGTTGGCGTTGAGCTAGCACCCGTTTGGGGATGCTTTTTATTGTTTATTTATATTATACTTGTTGTACCCGTTTGGGGGCCAGTTTTTACAGAGGAGACTCTGCCGAAATTTTTGGGAAAATTTGCTGATACTTTTAAACTTGTTTTTCTTCATGTTTCTTTTACTTCTTCTTCTTTTATATGGTTTAGATTTCTGGGCTTCGGCTTACTTAGGTTACGTGGCGCCTCTAGACGCTTCGTAATCTAAGTGCCGGTCACGTTCCGTACTTTCGGGTCGTGACAAAACTACCGGGTATCTCGAAGTGCCGAGTGGCCTACTCACGGTGTTGAGGGAGGTTGCTTCGCTTCGGGTACTTGGCGGGTAGTTTGCCGCACCCGTAAGGGTCTTGGGTGGGGTATTGGCTATTCATCGCGACCGTGTAATCCGCTTTTCGTTGCAGGCTCGAACGAATCGCGGGTTCCTAGTATATCCAAAGTGTTCGTCTGTGATCTGGATTGGCTATCATTGCTATATATTTATATATAATAACTATTTAGGCATTGCTTATGTTTTTCAGCCGCGCTAGCCCAGCCTCCGCTCTGTCGTTAGTTAAGTAACCTAACGGGTGATGACGGGGCCCCATGGCGAATGCGAATGGCATAAGCGTACGTCATATTTTGGTTGTTTTCTGCAATGGTAGGATTTAAATGATGGGACGCATTAAAAGAACTAATGCAAGAAAATAAACCTAAAAGACGTTGTTGGAACAATTTTTCAAAAAAAGCTGTTATTGCAAGGACGTTCACTTTTGTTTTGCATCGAGGTATTCGGTTATGAATGCCCAGCACCTTATTCGACGAGACAAGGGCCGAGATCCCCTCATCGGGAGTGACCCCTTGGACAAAAGTTTGCGTCAGGGTAATAACTTCACTATAGTCGATTAATTCTTGCTTTGCATCGAGGTATTCAGTTTGGAATATCCTGCACCTCATTCGACGAGGAAAGAGCCGAGATCCCTTCTTAGGGAGTGACCTCTTTAGCAAAAGTTTTTCGCCACTATATTTTCAAAAAGTGTATCACGTTCCTTCAACGATATCAAGTTCATTACGTTAACGGGTTTTCGCCAAAACCCAGCCGTAACCCTCCGTCATTTCTTATAAGTTATACTTAGTATTCGTGCTGCGTTTATTGACTGTGTCAAGGCGCAGTGAACGGTAGCTGAGTATTGCTTATCTGCTGGATACAATGCGATTGGTTAGGACAGTCGTATAACCTTGTTGACTGTGTCAAGGGTTATGCGGGTGGGTTTAATGCAATCAAGATAATGACGGGTTGAACTTGAGTAGGACCCTTTGATTTGTTGACTGTGTCAAGGTCACTTGGGTCCTAGGGGCAAAAACCACATCGGGAGTTTCAAAAGTACTGAAACTTGCTAGTGTTGCATACCATTTGGAGTGTGATGATTCTGGTAGGATTCCTTCAGTTTTGTCACGCGATGATATTTGGATCCCGATCCTACTGTGAGTATATGCTACTCCTCGGGAACTTTCTCGCTTAACGATCAATGCTATAAACCAAGTAGGTGTCTAGAAAGGTGTTTTCGGGGCTACGCCCACAGGGAAAAGAGATTACTTAATTAAGGAACTTCACGAAAGCGTTGGAAAACCTCCCTCGAAGTACCGACACTGGCCTGGCTGAACGGTTAAGCAAGTATTGTACGGTGAGATTGATCCCGACTAATTCTTCCTTTATGGTTTGAGGAGGGATTCGAGAGACAGTGGGAGCCATCCTGTTTAGATAAATTAAAAACCAATCTAAACTTGCAAGAGCGCACGCTAAGTGTTTCTTTTCTCTCTCTCCAGGTAGCAACCATTTCACGCTCTAATCAAGATAATAAAATGTATCGCTTGACCGATCCGAATTCTTATTCGGGGCTGGGGAACGTTGGTTCGACTCTAACTTATGACAACAGTCATAAGTATGAGCAAGGGAAAGGGGATTGTATGGATTCCCAGGATACCCAGTTGAAGAAGAAGCATGGTTTTGTATCTACTTCAGGTGTTCTTGTAATTGAGAACTGTTTTACGGTCAGCCCTACCTCCTGGGTACTTGATACCGGATCAGGATCTCATATCTGTAATTTATTGCAGGGAATGAGAAAAAGTAGGAAAGTTGCACCGGGTGATATGTCGCTCAGAGTAGCGAACGGAGCACAAGTTAATGCGGCAGACGTCGGTGAATATCACCTAGTATTGCCAAATGGCAAGACTATGATTTTGAACGATTGCTACTATGTACCTTCCATGGTTTGCAACATCATATCAGTTTCTTTACTCGATAAAGATGGATATAACTTTGTTCTTGATAGAAATATCATGAACATTTACCTTTATAAGGTACTGGTTGCAGAAGGTACACTGTGTAATGGTATCTAAGTTCTAAATCAGAATACAATTCTCAATGTACAAAACACACGCAAGAGGAAGAATTCAGATACGAATGAATCCTACTTGTGGCATTGTAGACTTGGTCATATCGGAGAGAAAAGACTGAGTAAGTTGCATAAAGATAGACTCTTGAATACGTTCGAGTTTTCATCCTATGAAACTTGTCAGTCTTGTCTCAAAGGGAAGATGACCAAATCTCCGTTCACCGGACATGGAGAGAGGGCAGCAGAGCTCTTGGGACTCATACACAGTGATGTATGTGGTCCGATGTCTATACATGCAAGGGGTGGGTTCTCGTACTTCTTCACTTTCACTGACGATCTCTCTAGGTTCGGATATGTGTATCTTATGAAACACAAATCTGAAGTTTTTGAGAAATTCAAGGAATTTAGAAACGAAGTAGAGAACCAGACTGGCAAAAGTATCAAGATCCTCCGGTCTGACAGGGGAGGGGAGTACTTAAGCACGGAATTCCTAGATTACTTAAAAGAGAATGGCATTCTCTCTCAGCTTACTCCTCCTTATACACCGCAGCACAACGGTGTTTCAGAGCGGAGGAATCGTACCTTATTGGATATGGTTCGCTCCATGATGAGTAGTGCTGAGTTGCCTCTTTCATTCTGGGGATATGCACTTCAAACTGCATCACATCTATTGAATCAAGTTCCATCCAAATCCGTGCCTAAGACTCCGTATGAAATATGGAGTGGTAAGAGTTTGTATCTTAAACGTATTAAGATTTGGGGTTGCCCAGCTTATGTCAAAAAGCAGAACCCAGACAAACTTGAGGCACGGGCAGTTTTGTGTAAGTTTGTGGGATACCCAAAAGATTCAAGTGGGTATCTATTCTACCATGCAGAGGAACAGAAGATAATTGTTTCAAGAAATGCCACATTTTTAGAAAAAGAATTTCTTGTTAAAAATATTAGTGGCAGCACGGTAGAACTGGATGAAATTCCAGAAACACAAGCTTTAACAAAAGATTTGGTGGAACCGCTAGATTCAGTTACAACCAACGAACCTCAGCCACTCCGCAGATCTGGTAGGATTTCTCGTCCGCCCGAGAGATACTACGGTTTTCTCATAGACGGGGATCGAGAGGATTGCATCTTGGAAGAAGATGACCCTACCAGTTTCAGGCAGGCCATTATCAGTAGGGACTCTGATAAGTGGCAGGAAGCAATGCAATCCGAAATGGAGTCCATGTATGCCAATAAAGTGTGGACCTTGGATATTGCTCCACCTGGGGTAAAACCCGTTGGATGCAAATGGATCTACAAAAGGAAACTTGGTGTAGATGGGCAGGTGGAAACCTATAAGGCTAGACTCGTTGCAAAAGGTTTTCGTCAAAGACCTGGTTTGGACTATGACGAAACTTTTTCTCCGGTGGCTATGCTCAAATCCATTCGGATCCTACTTGCCATTGCTGCCTTCCATGACTATGAAATCTGGCAGATGGATGTTAAAACGGCTTTCCTAAACGGTTGTTTGGAAGAGTGCGTTTACATGGATCAGCCAGAAGGTTTCGTCGACAGTGGGAGCAGCGGGAAGGTGTGCAAGTTGCTTAAATCCATTTATGGATTAAAGAAGGCATCGCGGAGCTGGAACATCTGTTTTGATGAGGCAATCAAGGAATTTGATTTCATCAAGAACGAAGATGAACCCTGTGTCTATAAGAAGATTGTAGGATGAACTGTCGTATTCCTAGTCTTGTACGTGGACGACATTCTTTTGATAGGAAATGACATTCCTATGCTACAATCGGTCAAGCTATTTTTGTCACAACGGTTCTCCATGAAGGACCTGGGTGATGCCTCGTACATTCTGGGGATCAGGATCTATAGAGATAGATCCAAGAGACTACTGGAACTTTCGCAGTCCAGGTACATAGAGACCGTACTAAAGAGATTTAGTATGGAGGATTCCAGGCGCGGTAACATACCCGCATTGCACGGAATTACCCTCTCCAAGAAGATGTCTCCTAAGACTGACGAGGAGAGGGTTCGCAATAGCACTATACCCTACGCTTCGGCGGTAGGATCTATAATGTATGCGATGCTATGTACAAGACCAGATGTAGCTTACGCGCTGAGCGCGGTAAGCCGGTATCAGTCAGACCCAGGTGAGGACCACTGGACAGCAGTGAAGAACATTCTCAAGTACCTGAGAAGGACTAAGGAGATGTTCCTGGTTTACGGTAATGGAGACCTCAGGGTCGAGTCCTTTACCGATTCAAGCTTCCAGAGTGACAAAGATGACAGCAAGTCTGTCTCGGGTTTTGTGTTTACCCTCAACGGAGGGGCGGTATGTTGGAGGAGTTCCAAACAGGATACCGTCGCAGACTCGACGATGGAGGCTGAATACATTGCTGCAAACGATGCCGCAAAAGAGGCGGTCTGGATGAAGAAGTTCATTAGTGAACTTCAGGTGGTTCCGTCCATTGTTGACCCAATACCTTTGTATTGCGATAACAATGGGGCTATAGCTTTAGCGAAGGAACTAAGGTCCCATCAGAAATCCAGGCACATCTTAAGGCGGTATCACCTGATCAGGGAGATCATTGATCGCCAGGAGATCGAGGTGCGGAGAGTGGACACAAAGGACAACACAGCGGACCCATTCACGAAGGCCTTGCCCCAGACTCAGTTCGAGCGGCTGATCGAGATAATAGGTCTTCGATACGCCAGTACATGGCCTTAGTGCAAGTGGGAGATTGTTAGTGTATATGCCCTAGAGGCCATTACTGTATCATACTAGTATGTATATTACTTGATGGAAGCTTGGGATATCCACAGTTGTATGGACAATCTTGCTCGAAATAGTAGTATGCTACTTGGTTTGTCTCTGCTTTAATGTGTACATGTGTTTCTTTATTATATCACCTATACGCATTAGTAGAGCCCTTACGATCTTTGCTTGATTACCAGCGTTGTGATGGCGATCACACTCGTGGGGGCTGGGTAATCCACAAGCACATCCTTATACACGTCCCTAGTCGTGGAATTATCGAGATAGGGCATCGATACTCCGGAGTAGACTAGCGTATGCGCTTCTCATCCCAGCACGGGAGACGGCCTGTCCCACAGCCGTCAGTACGTCGTACTTGAGATAGTATGCGGGTGCTCGTTAGGTTACGAGTACACTGGACAGGACTCGTCGGGAACTGATGGTTGGTATTATACCTATCTTCAGTTATCAGTTCCCAGGTGACATGAGTACAGCTTAGTCCGCTGACTTGACACTGTCACTTCGCCTCGAGTGTGTTCCCACTGTTCTTTGATTACTACCCTACCACAGCTCTACTGAGTCGTGCAAACAGGTAGTAGTTGGGTGCAGTCCCGAAGCACTTGGAGGCAGTGACGGTTAGACAGGATTCGTCTCTCCCGGTATTGGGGGTTGACATCGCGCTGTGTCTAGGAGAGCCATTACACGAGTAGTCCCTGGCCAGGGCAAGCGAGATATACTGGTAGGTTTCCAGTGTTATCTCAGGGTGTTCTGGGCTTCACTCCGACACGACTTGTACCGCTATTAGGGGACTGACGTTTACCGCCTCCTAGGCCCACCATGCGATGTATCAGACGAACAGACCGGACTGTACGGAGATTGTCACATACAGGCTCAGTAGGAGTTCGGATGGGTTTACCTCATCGGCCTTCTTATCGACATCTACCCGGGGATCGTTACGTACAGCTAGTGCCGCTTGCGGTCTGTGGTTAAACCCACTGCCAGCGTAGTGTCGAGTCTTTAGAGTCCCACACAGAGAGTTTCCCTGCACTGAGCGAAACGTGTAGAGGCCGTATGGTTTTACGGCAGGGCTACGATCACTTACGTGCACTTGTGTGCGTATGCTGTTCGGGCAGGCAATACTAGTGGGCTTTGGTTTAAGCCAGATCCTAGTATTGCATAGATGGATTTGTTTTGTCTTCTGTGCGTCCGCATTCTACGGAAAGCGGATGCGGGTGTGTATGCACAGTTTTGAGGAGAGATAAAGGAGGAGGTGCCCCATTAGCGTTTTGGCAGTTGGTTCGGCCAAAACCGTAATGTGGCACACTCATTAGGGTTTTGACAATTCGTTTGGTCAAAACCGTTATGAGCCGGAGACATTGTTTACTGATCCTTTTAGTGATAGATTAGTGATGGCTAATTACATTGACCATTTGACCACTTAGATCTCTCTTGACTTTGTTGACCCGTTGACCGTGTTGACCATTGACCTTCAAGAGAGATCCACACTCTTCTTTCATTTTCTTTTTATTTCTTGTGTTATGATAATGGTCAATTCAATGTGCCATCAACTTTTATCATGATAGGATTAGTAATGATGATTTTGTGTATTATTGAAACCATGGTTCATTTCATTTTGGTTTAATCTTTTCATTATTCTCTTCTCATTCTCTCTCTTGAAGTGAGAAGAAAAGCTCCATGGTTGCTAAGTTTCTCCTTCTTCTTCCTCCTCTTGATCTCATCTTTTGATCTCATGTGTTGAGAGAAAAAGATCCCACAAAGACAAACACATCCATACATCTCCTCTACACATCCTAGGGCTTCTTGACTAGCAATCTCCTTTCCCTAGTTGCCTCGGCTCTAGGTGGAGCTCGGTGTACATCTCTCGGGTGGATCGTCTTCGACTCAAGAAGGCCGTGGAGGTGCCCAAGGTCCGGATCAACCCTCGGAGCAAGTAAGGAGAAGAACAACAAGGAGAGAAGGAGTTCAAGTTGAGGTATAACCCCTAACCGAGTAGATAAATCTCTAGTTAGGATGCTAGTGTGTTGTTTAGCAAAGATCCGGCTTTTACGGTCCATGTTACCAAGTCTAGAAAAATTTTTGCTTTACCGTTTCCGCAACCCCGAAAGTACCGGGAGAGGTAACGTGGACCTAACAGTCTATGGTGAAACGGCCTCGTATTCTCAGGGTGGTCTCTTAGGGTCTTAATTAGGTTAATGGAGTTGCTTGTTTTTCTAGTAAATGTCCCAGGTCATCCCAGATTCCCTGCACCCACAATTTAACACAAAACCGACATTTCGGTATCTAATTCGTATTTTTCAGTCTAGGCTCTGTTTGGTCTGAGTTTTAACATTAAAGGGGGATTTGTAGTCACTAATTACACTTCAATTGCATCTTCACTATCCAAAATCCCATAACCATCCTCTAGGAATTTCCATGTATCACTAAACTGCACAATATCACTTTTAAACCAACTTGGATGCTAAAGGAAATAGATTACTACTCTAATGGTGAAGGAATTACCTCATTTGGCAACTCAAGAATTTTCTTGAGTTGCCCCAAGTGCTCAAAATCGAATTTTTCTTGATCTCCCATGCTTGTAGTGAGCTTGTGCATGTTTTTTTGTGAAGGGGATGAATGGTTTTGATGTGGGATTGAGGTTGTGGTGAGGAGGTAGAGGAGGGGGAGTGAGAGGGCAGCCATGGAGATGAGGAGAAGGAAAAAATGATGAAGAGAAATGAAGTGGGGGAAAATGCCATAGTCAACACAAGACCCCTCACCCTCTCTTCTCTCTCTTGCCCATACCTCATTGTTTATCCTTTTCTTTTTCTTTTCTTTTTCTTTTCCTTAAAACAAAATTCAAACCCCATTTCTTTGCAAATGAAACCATGGTCACAAAAAAAAATGTAATAAGGTTAGTAACATGCAATGGTGCATGTCACATGGACAAAACAAAAATCAATGCACGATTAAATACTAATCGAGTTTAGTAATACTAACTTATATACAAGTCATAGTATACTAAATTGTAAATTCCCAATTTTCATAATTTCTTTTAAAAATCAATAATTGATATAAATTTCCAAATATTACCCAATTTATCGGTATATAATTATACCATATCATTTAAAACTAATCTCCACACATTAAAATATTCATAATATTTATTATTTAATTATATAAATTCCCAAAAATAATTTTTTTTCCTGAAATGTTACAGATATCAAGGGTTCTCTGGACACTCGGGACGAGCAAAAAGAGGTCCGAGGGACCCCGGTGGAGCCACTAACAGAGGTCCCCCTCGTAGAAGGGGACGATGAACGAACCGTTCAGATCGGGTCGCTCTTGACGGGGACTCAGCGAGATGACCTGGTTCACTTCCTCAGAAACAACTCTGATGTGTTCGCCTGGGCACCTGCCGACATGCCTGGGATCGACCCAAAATGGGATGGTTCCTTCCTCATCTCCGAGGTCCTGCCCGGCGGAGCCTATCACCTACAAGATGCAGATGGTCGCAAATTTCCACGGCCTTACAACGCCGAGAAGCTCAAGCTATACCTCTGAAAAGAATGTCTATGAATGTGTATTTCTTCTTTCACCAAAGTGACGTAAATTCTTCTAAGTTCTTTTTACTTAAATAATAAGAAGGACACGATAGAGCATTGCAAAAAGGAGAATTTTATTCATTCAAAAGGTATTGTGGGCTCCTCAGCCTACATCAAAAAGAAAAAAGAAAAATTTACAACAGAGGGGGAACGGGATCGAGGAAGTACTCCTAGTGATACTCAGAGTAGATTTCCGCCAACCGGGCCCAAGCCCCTGCAGCCCGTTCCCGCCGATGCTGCGCGCGAACCCAGCATGCCATGGAAGCACCCGGCGCTCCGCCCTCCGCGCCTTGGCTCACGATGTACCTCTTTTGGAAGCACTCCAAAATGAGGGCCAAGGATCGGTCGTGTCTGGCCTTCGAGATGAGGCCGAGCATATTGATAGAGCGCACCTTGTCGAGCGCCTCATCCAGCAACTCCTCGCAGAGGGGGTTATACAACCCCGGGGACCTCTTCCAAATTGCGTACATCAGCAACTGTAAGAGGGGCGACCACCGAGGGAGAAGCCGGCCGACGTGACCCTTGAGGCGCTGAGCCACATCCCGACGCCTACTGTAAGTCTACGGTAGCGCCCCGGCCGTCTAACAGACGCCAAATGCGGAACAAAAACTTTTTACAACTGGTGCTATCGTGTACCGTAACCCGGATCTGCCATTAAAGCTAAACTAACAAATTGCAAAGTGGGTAGAAACGTTATACCGAATGATCCGAGTCCTTCGGTCTTCAACCATCATCCCACGCTTTGTTGCGGCTGCTCCGATCTCCTGAATCTCCAATCTTCTCGTCCAGGTGGCACCACGTCGACGGATCTTTAAACGGGCTCTCGCCTCTGAACCGAGGCAACTCGATCGTCAAATTTGCTAGAAGAGACGACCAAGATGAAGTAGAGAATGAGTAGAACACTTTGTCTCGTTACGTCCAAGGCTATGGACGAACGGTTAATGAAGTTGCCTTTTGGATCGATACAAAATGAGAAATGGAGTATATCAATTTCCATGAACCAAAATCCTTAATCTTTTCAAAACAACAACCATATTTTCTCTCAAGGAGGTGGTCGGCCATATAAAGGAGAGGGGGGTGAGTGTAGGAGGAGGGATGGTGAGAATAAGCACTAATACAAAAGAATGAGTCATAATACACCTAGTATGAACTCATTAAATGAAACAATGATTCATAACCATAGTCATCAACTCAATTAATGCACCATTAATGAACAAAGCCACCTCACCATCCTAGTCACCTCTTCTAGAAGCTTCCACACAAATCCAAGAAAAGATAAATCCGTATTTAACCGAATGTCAAAATACGGCTGATAGAAAACTGGAAACTGGCAACTTCCAAAAGCGATCCTGAAACGAATTTCAGGATAACCCCGTATTAGTATAAACATACCCGCATTTATATTACGACCGAATATAAATGCAACTGAGACAAAGATATTATATCTACACAGTACAATACTGGGTTCCGGCTTAAACCAAAGCCTACCAGTATTATCTGCCCGAAAAACGACACGTGCGAAAATGCACGTGCTTTTCCGAACCTTGCCATATCACCATACGGCCTCTACAACGTTTCGCCCGAACTTGGGAAAGTGTCTGTGGGGGACTCTAATGACTCATCAACACACTGGCACTGGGTATAACCCCTAGCACGTCAGAGGTACAAGCTGCACGTAACGTTTTGCTTATGTATTGATTGGAAGGGAACTTGACGAGCGAACTCATCTATAAACCCTACTGAGCCTGACAGTGACGATGTATATACAGTCCGGTCCATTCGTCTAAAGAGTATCGCATATCGAGTCTAGGGGTGGATAAAGTTAGACCCCTAATAACGCGATAAATCATGTCGGTATGAAGCCCATCACCACCTGAGAAACTACTGATCCAAATCAGTAATTCTCTACTACCTCGGCCGAGGATTCCTAGTGATGGCCACCCGTGCACTGCGCGATATCAACCCCCAATACCGGAAGAGACGAATCCCCGACGATCCGCTCACTTGCCTCCAATGTGGCTCGGGACTGTACCCAACTAAAACCTGTTTGCACAACTCCTTTGAGCGTGGTAGGGTAGTAATCTAAGCACAGTGGGAACTCACATGAGACAAATGACGATCTCAGGTCGATGAACTAACATGTACACATGTCACCAGGGAATTGCTATCTGATGATATGTATAATACCAACTAGCAGATTCCCGGCGAGTCCTATCCGGTGTACTCATAACCCAATGAGCACCTGTATACATCTTAGGCGATCCAACTGACACCAGTGGCTTGTGAGACCGGCCACTGCCCTTCGTCGGGGTCTCGACTGTATACACTAGTCTACTCTGGAGTATCGATGCCCTGTCTCGAAACTCCCACGACTAGGGACACTTTTAAGGATGTGCTTACAGACCCCAGCTCCCACGTATATGATCGCCATCATACTCTGGTAGTCAAGCAAGAATCCTATGGGCTCTATCATCATGCAATAGTGAACTAAAGCATGTATACGATGATAAAGACAAACCAGATAGCATACTATCATCTCGAGCAAGACTGTTATATCGGTATAGGTCATGCCTCAATCATTGCAATCACGTACCTGCGATCCAATAATTGACTTTGAGGGCACTATCTCCAACAATCTCCCACTTGCACTCAAGGCTAATTATTGCGATGTCGCATACTCACAGCCCGTGTGATACCGAACATCCAACTCCTCTACTAATCAGTTTCACAAAGCTAGTTTGTAAAACTCTTATGTTCGAGAAATAGCCTCAGTGAGTGGATCCGTCCTGATGTTTCTTTCTATATCTCTCTAAATCTCAAGTTCGCGGAGAAAGCCATCTCCCGAATCGAGTAATACCTGTCTTAGAATATGTCTGGATATCTGATGGGACCTAGTTCATAAATGAACTCCAAATCCAAACTTCTTAGACTGTATCGATAACTGAACCTAATCAGTATTCAGCACCATGCCTCCCACAGTATCCTCTTGGACCACCTGTCCATAATACTGTCGCTCGTCAGAGGGAAAACTATAACTCTGACAATCACTCTGTCATCCATGTCACCTTTGAAGCCTGGAATGATAACCGTCTCCCGAAGGAGGCTGCCGTCATCAAATCCATAGAACATGCACCTTATGTTCTAAAACTGCTTCCTTACGTTTCTTCAGGATTGGATTAATATAAACTTATCGCATCAAGTGCAAAAACTATATCTGGTGTGGTACTTGACATCTCATGATTGACTCAATTGCCTAAGCAAGTGATCTGCCAATCATGCACATCTCTCTCTCCTTTAGTCTCTAAGACACCTTTAGAGAGGGTGACTCCATCACCTGCAGGTACACCACCATGCCAGGAGTCATCTATTCTAAAATACTATTAGAATACTGTCAAAGTACCCAGATTGGGAAACTACCCAAATCTAGATCTAAAACCATAGATCTAGTAACCAGAATGTCAGATATTATATCCAATTCCTTTGTGGAGAAACAACTGTGTGATGACCAAAGTACAACCGACCGTAGTATAGGAATTTTACTTCCTACTCTGTGTATGTCATCCAAATACCAGGACATCACACCCTACTACCTTCTTAACAGATCCATCCTCTATTCTGATGAAGTCAAACCCATGACTGTCACATCAAAAATAGATGATCTATCTCCGCTATATCTGCTCAAGCCTATAAATAGACATAAGCTACTTGCCCACTATGCTTCCGCTGCTCCTACTGACTACGACAACCCTCTGGCAGAATAATATATACGTGCACTTCTAAAACTAGTTTAGAACGACGTTATATATATCCTCCTGCCGGGTCTCATAGTCTGGAACAACCGTAGTGTCAAGTCTGGGTAAACAAGAACCTTCCTGTCACTGTCCTTGAGGCTACCGGAGTACCTCTCGGGTGTCTGAGGTTACCCACCATATCTGCGGAGTGGCTAATGGAATGTCAAACCTGATTGAATATATGGGTCCTATTAAATTTTCCGTAATCGTTTGCGGTTCTAGAATCACTTCCAGTTCCACCATACTCCCACTACTGTTTTCTTAAAAAATCCATTTTACTAAAACTGTGGTGAGTTAAGAATAATATCACTATTGATCTTCCAGAAGGTAGAAATGCCAACCCTCGTCAAAGCCAGGGTCAACCCACAAACTGCCATTACAAAAACGTGCCTAGAGTTATCCAATGTCTGGTTTTAAGCATAAGCTGGACACCTCCCCTTACCTTAACATCGTTAAGATATGAACCATTCTATATCCAATATAGAAATAGAGGCACTAATTTAATTGGAACCAGATTCAAATCATACAGCTGTCTCCAGTGCATAACAACTTAATAGAGAAAGGCTAATCAGTATTACTCAACTTAGGAATCCATCCAATTATGAGTAACCTGAAAAGAGAAACAAGTTTCTCAAAACCGTTACTATCAACTGAATACTTATTACAAGAATCTACATCTTCGATTTCTTTGAAGAATCCTGATACTTGCGATACCTGGTTCTCTACTTTATTCTTATACCCACAACTTCTCAAAACTTAGACATTCTATTTCTACGAAACACTTGTCTAAAAACTAAAGAAGTCACAAGTAAACAGAACATAGTACGAGGACCTACCCCTTTGTCCTTACGAACACTGGACAACATACAATACTCTGTATAAGTCCGCTGAGTTGAATAACTCAAAACCTGTGTGTCGTAGGTTGAAAACTATACCCAGGCGATTTCCTCAAATATCACCAATTACAACGAATTCCGATATAATGAGGATGATCACCTTATTCCCAATAACTTACTCCCACTCATCATCTGTAAAAACTATACAGATATGAGAATGAAACCGGGTAAAAACATACCCTGGAGTAAGTATCTAATCGGGAAATTAGTTTTCTTTTAACAATGCGCAGTGAAACTGAAACATAAAAATGTCTCGTAGAGGTATCCTGGTATTCCTAGTAATGCCTCTTCCATAATCCTATTCATGACTGTAACCGTATATTTCTTTGCCATCTCTCCAAATCCCTTTATTTGTCTTTAGTCGTTACCTTCTGTACACCATAGTTAGGCTAAATGGTTTTCTTCCTTCCCTACCGTTCGGCACCAGCCTATGGTTTGGAAGAAGACTTTTCCAGTAAGCATAACAGGTGTACCCTCCTAATCCTAGGAGTACTCGTAACTTGAGAGAAGGTGATGATAAAAGACAACTGAATAATACCTTATTCTATTTCTCCCAAACTGGGGAAAAAAGCAAAGGTAAAAAAAGGAGTGGCGATGAAGTACGCGGTTTGGTCGTGAATGATAACAGTCGCAATTTACTTTGCCCTCTTTCTAATCCCTTTATTTTGTCTTTACATATTACCTTCTGCACACCCTACTTAGGCTAATTGGTTTTCTTCATTCCCTACCTTTCGGCACCAGCCTATGGTTTGGAATAAGACTATCCAATAAGCGTAATAGGTGTACTCTCCTAAACTAAGGAGTCCTCGCAACCTGAGAGAAGGTGATAATAAAAGACAACTGAATAAACCAATTCTATTTCTCCTTAATCTGGATCCATCCTCGAAGAAGTCCCTTCGAGTTCGTATATAACCATACGATGGATCTATCCAATGGAAGTGGATGTCCGTAGTAATACGGGTGTTCTGAGAAATATAAAGGGTAAAAGAAGGAGCGGCAATGACTTATGCAACTAAGACAATCCAAAGGCCAGTATTTTAAGAAGGTTCGGTCAACTTTGGTCACTGAGTCATAGTCTAGGGTCGGTCAAAGGTCGCTGCCAAAGAGAGAGAAAGAAAAGAAATACTCTGCGTGCACTTTAACCTAGATCAGAATGGTTATCAATTTATCTAATCAGGAAACCTCCCACTGTAATCTCAAATTCTCCTCCAAACCTGAAAGAAGAATTAGTCGGGATCACCCGAAGAGTAAACTAACTCATCAGTGGGAATCGGAATCCAACTATCATCGCATGATAACTTGATGGAAGCCACTCAAGTTATCACACTCCAGAAGGTATGCGCATATCTGGCAAGTTTCAGTTTCTCTAGAAACTCCCGATGTTATTTTTGCCTCATGCTCTTATGACCTTGACTTTGGCCAACAAATCATAAGTCACATGTCAAGTTCTACCCGTCATTATCCAGGTTAATTTGACCCCACCCGCACATGCCCTTGACTTTGGCCAACAAGGCAGAACGACTGTCCTAAACCAACACATCTATCTATGCAACAGATGAATACCCAGCAGCTACCAAACACTATGCCTTGATTTTGGCCAACAAACATAGCTTGAATACTACTGACCATCCATAAGAAATGACGGAGGGCTACAGCTGGTTTTTGGCGAAAAACCTTTAACGTAATGAACTTGATCTCGTTGAAGGAAACTGATAGCTTTTTATAAAAATATAGTGGCGAAAACATTTTGCTAAAGAGGTCACTCCCGGTGAAGGGATCTCGGCTCTTTCCTCGTGAAAAGAGGTGCAGGATATTCCAACTGAATACCGCGATGCAAAGCAACTTGTAATCGACTATATTAAAGTTATTACCCTGACGCAAACTTCTGCCCAAGGGGTCACTCCCGGTGAAGGGATCTCGGCCCTTGCCTCGTCGAATGAGGTGCAGGATATTCTGACTGAATACCGCTATGCAAAACAAAAGGAAATATCTTTGTAATAACACCTTTTAAAATTTGTTCCAACAACATCAAATATAGGTTTTTTTTATCCTTGCATTGATAAGAATCAATGCAGTCCCATCAACCAATCACACCAGAAAAGAACGAAAATATAATATACGTATATGCCATCCGCATTCGCCACTGGGTCCCGTCATCACCCGTTAGGTTACTTAACTAACGACAGAGCGGGGGCTGGATTAGCGCGGGTGTAAAACATATACAACATCTAATAGTATATATACCAATATACAATAATCGCTCCAGGCGTGATAATATGCAACATTACAGAAAAGTGATAAGCATCACAGAACAATACAGATAATCTGGGATCCCCGGGTTTCACAGAGCCGCTACTGAAACCCGACGTTCCCCTGGTCGTGTGGATAGCCTGTGCAATGAAACCTAGACCCCTACGGGTGCGGCAAGTTACCCGCCAAAACCTGAAGCGAGGTAGTCCCCACTGCATAGTGAATGGAACACCCGGCACTTCACGGAATCTGGTAAATTGAGCACCCCTCCTTGGGTCAACTTGTACCCCCTACGAGTGCGGCGAATAGTCTGCCAATTCTAGAGTGAGGTCCCTTTGCCTCTCAAAGCCATGAGATACTGACCCGTTGCCCTCAAGAACCCGGCTATCTGTGCACTCCTTCGCGGGATAAACCTAGTATAGAAATAAAAATATGTACAACGGGTACATCGACCTCGACCCGGTCGTGCCCTAAAAGAATATTATACAAACAGGCAGTGACGGCAGTCCACATGTTGGACGCTCGCCCCGCAATATCAAATGTACAAATAAATCCAAACTGCACCATCATTGCACCCTGCTATCCACCATGACATATCCGCAACATCACAGCACAACACAGAACATCAACGCGAATGTCACGTTCGCAAACCCGTCTAAAAGAACTATAGCAATCAGACGCGGTTTACCGATCAAATGACATTCTCGATCGGAGATATAATGTAAATACTGTAAACTAACAAGTTTAAAATTTCGATCGACTAAATTTCCCGAAGTGGGCCCCACGTACATCTGCTGTACAGTAATAAAATCTGGGCCCAAAATAAACATTCCAGAAGCCACAATTTCCAACAAAGAAACACCAGAAGAAATTTGACCCCCTGAAGCTCCAATATGGCCGCGGATCCGCGGCCAAAGTATGGCTTTGGCGGCGGTTCCGCGGCCGTACGGACAAATCAGGGAATCAAATTTCTAGAGTTTTCTTCAAAAAGCCTGCTTGTTTTTCTGTGATGCTTAAAATAATTTTTAGACCCTTTTAAAAATCGACAGAAACTTTAGTGCAGAAAATTGTAGTTTCGGAAATTCCGTTCGATCGATCTTTTAAACGCGTTAGCACAAGTTAGTATAGCTTAATGGTGAGGCTCTGATACCACTGTAAGTCCACGGTAGCGCCCCGGCCGTCTAATAGACGCCAAATGCGGAACAAAAACTTTTTACAACTGGCGCTATCGTGTACCGTAACCCGGATCTGCCATTAAAGCTAAACTAACAAATTGCAAAGTGGGTAGAAACGTTATACCGAATGATCTGAGTCCTTCGGTCTTCAACCATCATCCCACGCTTTGTTGCGGCTGCTCCGATCTCCTGAATCTCCAATCTTCTCGTCCAGGTGGCACCACGTCGACGGATCTTTAAACGGGCTCCTGCCTCTGAACCGAGGCAACTCGATCGTCAAATTTGCTAGAAGAGACGACCAAGATGAAGTAGAGAATGAGTAGAACACTTTGTCTCGTTACGTCCAAGGCTATGGACGAACGGTTAATGAAGTTGCCTTTTGGATCGATACGAAATGAGAAATGGAGTATATCAATTTCCATGAACCAAAATCCTTAATCTTTTCAAAACAACAACCATATTTTCTCTCAAGGAGGTGGCCGGCCATATAAAGGAGAGGGGGGTGAGTGTAGGAGGAGGGATGGTGAGAATAAGCACTAATACAAAAGAATGAGTCATAATACACCTAGTATGAACTCATTAAATGAAACAATGATTCATAACCATAGTCATCAACTCAATTAATGCAC
Organism: Agapanthus africanus; assembly: GCA_030015575.1. NCBI lineage: Eukaryota > Viridiplantae > Streptophyta > Magnoliopsida > Asparagales > Amaryllidaceae > Agapanthus > Agapanthus africanus. The sequence continues at coordinate 817,685,874 of CM057338.1, read as the reverse complement.
CATTAATGAACAAAGCCACCTCACCATCCTAGTCACCTCTTCAAGAAGCTTCCACACAAATCCCAAGAAAAGATAAATCCGTAATTAACCGAATGTCAAAATACGGCTGATAGAAAACTGGAAACTGGCAACTTCCAAAAGCGATCCTGAAACGAATTTCAGGATAACCCCGTATTAGTATAAGCTTACCCGCATTTATATTACGACCGAATATAAATGCAACTGAGACAAAGATATTATATCTACACAGTACAATACTGGGTTCCGGCTTAAACCAAAGCCTACCAGTATTATCTGCCAGAAAAACGACACGTGGGAAAATGCACGTGCTTTTTCCGAACCTTGCCATATCACCATACGGCCTCTACAACGTTTCGCCCAAACTTGGGAAAGTGTCTGTGGGGGACTCTAATGACTCATCAACACACTGGCACTGGGTATAACCCCTAGCACGTCAGAGGTACAAGCTGCACGTAACGTTTTGCCTATGTATTGATTGGAAGGGAACTTGATGAGCGAACTCATCTATAAACCCTACTGAGCCTGACAGCGACAATGTATATACAGTCCGGTCCATTCGTCTAAAGAGTATCGCATATCGATTCTAGGGGGTGGATAAAGTCAGACCCCTAATAACGCGATAAATCGTGTCGGTATGAAGCCCATCACCACCTGAGAAACTACTGATCCAAATCAGTAATTCTCCACAACCTCAGCTGAGGATTCCTAGTGATAGCCACCCGTGCACTGCGCGATATCAACCCCCAATACCGGGAGAGACGAATCCCCGACGATCCGCTCACTTGCCTCCAATGTGGCTCGGGACTGTACCCAACTAAAACCTGTTTGCACAACTCCTTTGAGCGTGGTAGGGTAGTAATCTAAGCACACTCACATGAGACAAATGACGATCTCAGGTCGATGAACTAACCTGTACACATGTCACCAGGGAATTGCTATCTGACGATATGTATAATACCAACTAGCAGATTCCCGGCGAGTCCTATTCGGTGTACTCATAACCCAATGAGCACCTGTATACATCTTAGGTGATCCAACTGACACCAGTGGCTTGTGAGACCGGCCACCGCCCCTCGTCGGGGTCTCGACTGTATACACTAGTCTACTCTGGAGTATCGATGCCCTGTCTCGAAACTCCCCGACTAGGGACACTTTTAAGGATGTGCTTACAGACCCCAGCTCCCACGTATATGATCGCCATCATACTACTGGTAGTCAAGCAAGAATCCTATGGGCTCTATCATCATGCAATAGTGAACTAAAGCATGTATACGATGATAAAGACAAACCAGATAGCATACTATCATCTCGAGCAAGACTGTTATATCGGTATAGGTCATGCCTCAATCATTGCAATCACGTACCTGCGATCCAATAATTGACTTTGAGGGCACTATCTCCAACAATCTCCCACTTGCACTCAAGGATAATTATTGCGATGTCGCATACTCACAGCCCGTGTGATACCGAACATCCAACTCCTCTACTAATCAGTTTCACAAAGCTAGTTTGTAAAACTCTTGCGTTCGAGAAATAGCCTCAGTGAGTGGATCCGCCCTGATGTTTCTTTCTATATCTCTCTAAATCTCAAGTTCGCGGAGAAAGCCATCTCCCGAATCGAGTAATACCTGTCTTAGAATATGTCTGGATATCTGATGGGACCTAGTTCATAAATGAACTCCAAATCCAAACTTCTTAGACTGTATCGATAACTGAACCTAATCAATATTCAGCACCATGCCTCCCACAGTATCCTCTTGGACCACCTGTCCATAATACTGTCGCTCGTCAGAGGGAAAACTATAACTCTAACAATCACTATGTTATCCATGTCACCTTTGAAGCCTGGAATGATAACCATCTCCCGAAGGAGGCTGCCGTCATCAAATCCATAGAACATGCACCTTATGTTCTAAAACTGCTTTCTTACGTTTCTTCAGGATTGGATTAATATAAGCTTATCGCATCAAGTACAAAAACTACATCTGGTGTGGTACTTGACATCTCATGATTGACTCAATTGCCTAAGCAAGTGATCTGCCAATTATGCACATCCCTCTCTCCTTTAGTCTCTAAGACACCTTTAGAGAGGGTCTCCATCACCTGCAGGTACACCACCATGCCAGAAGTCATCTATTCTAAAATACTATTAGAATACTGTCAAAGTACCCAGATTGGGAAACTACCCAAATCTAGATCTAAAACCATAGATCTAGTAACCAGAATGTCAGATATTATATCCAATTCCTTTGTGGAGAAACAACTGTGTGACGACCAAAGTACAACCGACCGTAGTATAGGAATTTTACTTCCTACTCTGTGTATGTCATCCAAATACCAGGACATCACACCCTACTACCTTCTTAACAGATCCATCCTCTATTCTGATGTAGTCAAACCCATGACTGTCACATCAAAAATAGATGATCTATCTCCGCTATATCTGTTCAAGCCTATAAATAGACATAAGCTACTTGCCCACTATGCTTCCGCTGCTCCTACTGACTACGACAACCCTCTGGCAGAATAATATATACGTGCACTCCTAATGACTCGACTACTACGCTGGCAGTGGGTTTAACCACAGACCGCAAGCGGCACTAGCTGTACGTAACGGTCCCCAGGTAGATGTCGATAAGAAGGCCGATGAGGAAACCCATCCGAACTCCTACTGAGCCTGATGTGACAATCTCCGTACAGTCCGGTCTGTTCGTCTAAGACTATCGCATATCGGGCCTAGGGGGCGGCAAGCGTCAGTCCCCAAATAGCTGTATAAGTCGTGTCGGAGCGAAACCCATTACACCCTGAGAAACTACTAGAACCTACCAGTAAATCTCGCTTACCTTGGCCAGGGACTTTGCATAATGGCTCTCTGACATAGCGCGATATCAACTCCCAATACCGGGAGAGACGAATCCTGTCTAACCGCCACTGCCTCCAAGTGCTCGGGACTGCACCCAACTGCTACCTGTTTGCACGACTCCTTTGAGCCGTGGTAGGGTAGCAATCTAAGAACAATGGGACACACTCGAGGCGAAGTAGCAGTGTCAAGTCTGCGGACTATGCTGTACTCATGTCACCTGGGAACTGTTAACTGACGACTGGTATAAAAACCCAACCAACAGTTCCCTGCGAGTCCTGTCCGGTGTACCCGTAACCCAACGAGCACCTGTATACTATCTCCAGTACGACGTACTGACGGCTGTGGGACAGACCATCTCCCCAACTGGGATGAGAAGCGTACACACTAGTCTACTCCGGAGTATCGATACCCTGTCTCGATAATCCTACGACTAGGGACCTGAATAAGGATGTGCTTATAGACTACCCAGCCCCCACTAGTGTGACTGCCATCACAACGCTGGTAGTCAAGCAAGATCCTAAGAGCTCTATCAATACGTATACTCATATATTAAGATAGAAAAACCAAGTAGCATACTACCATGTTTTAGCAAGACTGTTATATACATGTGAATATCCCAAGCTTCCATTAAGTAATATACAAACTAGTATGATACAATAATGGCCCATAGGGCATATACACTAACAATCTCCCACTTGCACTAGGGCCATGTACTGGCATATCGAAGACCGATGATCTCGAGTAGCCTCTCGAACTGAATCTGAGGTAGGGCCTTCGTGAATGGATCAGCAATGTTCTCTTCAGTAGCAACTCTCCTAACCTTGATCTCCCGACGATCAATGATCTCCCTGATCAGGTGATACCGCCTTAAGATGTGTCTGGACTTATGATGGGACCTTGGTTCCTTCGCTAAAGCTATAGCTCCGTTGTTGTCGCAATACAGAGGTATTGGATCAACTATGGTAGGAACCACCTGAAGTTCTGTTAGGAACTTCTTCTTCCAGACTGTTTCTTTTACGGCATCGCAAGCAGCAATATACTCCGCTTCCATTGTCGAGTCAGCAACGGTGTCCTGCTTGGAACTCTTCCAGCACACCACCCCTCCATTGAGGGTAAAGACATAACCCGACATGGACTTGGAATCGTCCTTATCACTCTGGAAGCCTGAATCAGCAAAGGACTCTAACTTGAGGTCTTTTCCGACGTAAACCAAGAACATCTCCTTAGTCCTTCTCAGGTACTTGAGAATGTTCTTTACTGCTATCCAGTGACTCTCCCCTCGGTCTGACTGATACCGGCTTACCACGCTCAGTGCGTAAGCTACATCTGGTCTGGTGCACAACATCGCATACATTATAGAGCCTACCGCAGAAGCGTAGGGTATAATAGACATGCGTTCCCTTTCTAAATCAGTCTTGGGAGACATCTCTTTGGAGAGGGTGATTCCGTGACAAGCCGGTAGATTACCGCGCTTAGAATCTTCCATACTGAATCTTTTCACTATAGTGTTGATATACCTGGACTGTGAAAGTCCCAACATCCTCTTGGATCTATCACGATAGATCTGGATCCCCAGAATGTAAGAGGCATCACCCAGGTCTTTCATGGAGAACCTGTGTGACAAGAATCCTTTGACAGATTGTAGCATAGGAATGTCATTTCCTATCAATAGAATGTCATCCACGTACAAGACGAGGAATACGACACTTCTGGCCACAACTTTACTATATATATATGGTTCATCTGGATTTTTGATAAAGTCATATTCTTTGACTGTTTCATCAAAACAGATGTTCCAACTCCTCGATGCTTGCTTTAGTCCATAAATGGACTTAAGCAACTTGCATACTCTACCGCTGCTCCCACTCTGATTGAAACCCTCTAGCTGATCCATATAGACGCACTCTTCTAAATTACTATTCAGAAAAGCCGTCTTTACGTCCATCTGCCAGATTTCATAATCATGGAAGGCAGCAATAGCAAGAAGAACCCGAATGGATTTGAGCATAGCCACTGGAGAAAAAGTCTCGTCATAGTCCAAACCAGGTCTTTGACGAAAACCCTTTGCAACAAGTCTAGCCTTATAGGTTTCCACATGTCCATCTACACCAATCTTTTTCTTGAAGATCCATTTGCATCCTATGGGTTTTACCCCATCTGGAGCGAAGTCCAAAGTCCATACTTTGTTGGTGTACATTGACTCCATTTCGGTCCGCATAGCATCTAGCCATTGTTCCGAGTCGCCGCTCTGGATGGCCTGCTGAAAGCTAGTAGATTCATCATCATCAATGATGCAATCCTCTCTATCCCCGTCTATGAGAAAATCGTAGTATCTCTCAGGTGGATGAGACGGCCTACTACTCCTGCGGAGGGGTGCGGGAATGTTCTGTTCTTCTTGAACTTCTGGTTCTACCAAACTTTCAGTAGTAGTTTGTGGCTCTGGAATTTCATCCAGTTCTATTTCGCTCCCACTTGTTTCCTTTTCTAAAAACTGATATTCTAGAAAATGGGCATTACGAGAAACAAAAACCTTTTGTTCCTCTGCGTAATAGAATAGATACCCCTTGGAGTTCTTTGGATATCCCACAAACTGACATTTTACTGATCGTGCCTCGAGCTTGTCCACATGCTGCTTTTTAACAAAAGCTGGACATCCCCGTATCTTTACATACTGCAGATAGGGTTTCTTCCCACTCCACATCTGATATGGTGTAGTAAGCATAGTCTTGGTAGGAACCATGTTCAAAAGATATGCCGCTGATTCTAGCGCATAACCCCAGAAAGATCGCGGTAACTCAACATTACTCATCATGGATCGTACCATATCCAAGAGGGTTCGATTCAGTCTCTTCGATACACCATTATGCTGTGGAGTGTATGGAGGAGTAAGCTGAGAGAGAATTCCTTTCTCTTTTAGGTAACCTATGAACTCGGCACTTAAGTATTCACCACCTCGATCAGATCTTAGTGTCTTGATACTTTTGCCGGTTTGGTTTTCTACTTCATTCTTATACTCCTGGAATTTTTCAAAAGCCTCGGATTTATGTTTCATCAGATAAATGAATCCGTACCTTGAATAATCATCCGTAAAAGTAATGAAATAGGAAAAACCACCTTTTGCATGTGTAGACATTGGACCGCATACATCGCTGTGTACGAGTCCTAAGAGCTCGCTCGCTCTTACTCCATGTCCAGTGAATGGAGTCTTTGTCATCTTTCCTTTGAGACATGATTCACAAGTGGCATAAGTTTGATATTCGAACGAGTCCAAATATCCTTCTCTATGTAACTTAGTTAACCTTGTCTCATTGATGTGACCTGGTCTACAATGCCATAAGAAAGTCTTATTTAAATTTGGAGACTTTCTTTTTAGTGTGTTCTGGACATTGAAAATCTGGAGTTGGTTTAAGACATATATACCGTTATTCAGTGTACCGGACCCAATCAAACTATGATTAAGGTGGATGTTAACAGCATCGCTTACAAACGTGAAATCATAACCTTTATTTGATAACAAGGAAACTGATATGATATTACACGTTAAACTGGGTACACAAAAACAGTTATGTAAAACCAAAATATGTCCACTCGTCAATCCCAGGTGATAATCCCTGACGGACACAGCTCCCACGCTAGCTCCGTTAGCAACCTTTAGGGTCATATCACCTTCCTTCAGCACTCTACGGTTTCTCAGTGCCCGCAATGAATTGCATATATGAGATCCTGATCCGGTATCCAATACCCAGGAAGTAGAGTTGATTGACAAACAATTCTCAATTACAAACACACCTGAAGTCGAAGCCACAGCTTGCTTCGATCCTTGGTTCTTGGCGTTCCACGCCTTGCAATCCTTCTTCCAGTGCCCTTTCCTGTGACAATGGAAGCACTCATCCTGCGCCACTACTGGCACTGCAATCTTTTTCTTTCCTTTCCCTCCCACCTTACTAACACCTCCTCTAGGTTTGGTGGCGGCCTTTTTCTTCCTTCCTTTGGCCCTTGCCTTAGACCCGGAAGAAGATGCACCGCTAACAAACATAGCGGGTGTTTCCCTTGCCTTCTGCAAGATGCCCTCTGCACTCCTCAACATGTTAAGGAGTTCTGGAAGTTCAACTTCTTTTCTTTGAATGTTGAAGTTCAGAATAAACTGGGCGTAGGTGGAAGGAAGGGACTGGAGAATAAGGTCTGTATAGAGCTCATTATCCAAAGTCGTCCCAAGGTCTGCGAGCTCTTCTATATAGCCTATCATCTTTAGGACATGTTCTCCTACCGATGATCCGACGGCCAACCTCGCTCGAAACAAGTTCTTAGAGGTCTCGTATCTTGCTATACGAGATTGCTCTCCATAAAGTTTCTTTGTATGGAGAAATATGGCATCTAGTTCCATATCCTCGCGCCTCCTCTGATGTTCATTGTTCATCGAGGAAAGCACGATGCACTTAGCCTTCGCGCAATCATACTCCCAGGTTTGCGGATTTCCTTATCCGCATTGCTGGATTTGGGACCTGGGACTGCAGGTGCCTTAGCGGTGAGGACGTACCCCAATTTGTCATAGGTCAAAGCCATTTTGACATTCCGCAGCCAATCTTTATAGTTTGGCCCAGTCAGTATATTTTTCTCTAAAAGTAACTTAAGTCCAGTCATTTTCAGGGTCGCTGCAATTAGGAGAGAGAGAAGAAAACACTTTAACATGATGCTCTTGCAAGTTTAGAGTGGTTTTTAGTTTATCTAAACTGGATGGCTCCCACTGTTTCTCGAATCCTTCCCCAAACCATAAAAGAAGAATTAGCCAGGACTATTCTCACCGTACAATACTTGCTTAACCGTTCAGCCAGGCCAGTGTCAATACTTCAAGGGAGGTTTTCCAACGCTTTCGCGAAGTTCCTTAATTAAATAACCTCTTTTCTCTGGGGGCGTAGCCCCGCTGACACCTTTCTAGACACCTACTTGGTTTATAGCATTGATCGTTAAGTGACGAATATCCTGATAAGTAGCATATACTCACAGTAGGATCGGGATCCAAATATCATTGTCTGATAATGCTGAAGGAATCCTACCAACATTCATCAAACTCCAAATGGTATGCATCTCTTTGCAAATTTCAGTTTCTTTAGAAATTCCCGATATATATTTTTGCCGCATGCTCTTATGACCTTGGCGTTGGTGAAAATATCATAAGTCACATGTCAAGTTCTACCCATCATTATCTTGTTAATTTGAACCCATCCGTATATATCCTTGACGTTGGCCAAAATGATAATACGACTGTCCCAAATTAACTCATCTATCTATGCAACAAATGAATACCCAGCAGCTACCAAACGCTATGCCTTGGCATTGGTCAAAATACATAGCTTGAATACTACTGAATACCCAAATGAAATGACGGAGGGCTATGAATGGTTTTGGTGAAACCGTGAACGTAGTGAACTTGATATAACCGAAGGAACCTGATAGCTTTTAAAAAGAGTGGTTAAAACTCCGCAATTAAAAAATATCTTCTGTTTAAAAATAACCGAGTGGTTTCTTTTAAATTGTTCCAACGATTAAACTTTGGTTTATTTTCTTTGCATTAATAATAATGCGTCCCATCATTAACCTATCATTGCAGAAAACAACAAAAATACAACGTCCTCTTATACCATCCGCATTCGCCTATGGGTCCCGTCATCACCCGTTAGGTTACTTAACTAACAACAGAGCGGGGGCTGGGCTAGCGCGGGTGTAAAACATAAGTGATGTCTAAATAGCTATCATATAGATATTGTACATTCGTCAGACGCAATAATAGGCATTCCAGATCTCATATGAACTTTATTGGATTTGCAAGCAATCCGCGTTTGTTTAGAGCCTGCAACAAAAGACGGATTACACAGTTGTGATGAATAGCCATTACCCCACCCTAGACCCCTACGGGTACGGCAAACTACCTATCAAGTACCCAAAGTGAAGCGATCTCCCTCAACAAAGTGAGTAGGCCACTAAACACTTCAAAGTACCCGGTAGTTTGTGTACCCCACCTTGGGTCTGTCCTAGGAGCAAAAACAGTAAAATGAAATAATACAACGGTGGCTACAACCGCAACCTGGATGTGCCCCTCAAAATAATATTACAACATATTACAATTACATTGAATGAATTAAAATAATAACCCATCACAAAACCCCGGCTAATCATCACAACAGTCCAATACAGTTCATAACCACAAACAGTAAAAACCATTATAGAAATGTGCAACCCCCTGCCAACCGACATACTAGCAGTTAGGGGAGGTTTACGAACACATTATACAAACACAGATATAATCAAATTAGCAAACATCATAAAATTTCGATTGAGCAAACACATCAGATTCTACTCCCAAAACTTCTCTGTGCACCTGAGACTTGAGCAGAAAATAAAATATCCCAGAAACATCACTGTTAACACCTAGGAGTTACTGAAGAAATTGGGGCTGACTCGGCCCCAACTCGGCCACGGATCCGCGGCGGATCGCATGGATCCGCCGCGGTTCCGCGGTGAGTTTGCCGAGTCATGAGTCCAAATTTCTTCAGTAGCCCTAATATTCTCTGCTTGTAATTCTGAAGGTCCCTGAAAAAATTTTAGGGCCTGTTTTAAATTCGACAAAAACTGTGATAAATCGAAGATGTTTCCGGTTCTTTTTGCGTTCGAAATTCTTACGAATTTGCTAATGAGTTAATTATAGTTTAGCGAGGCTCTGATACCACTGTAAGTCGATGTGCAACACCCCACGACTTGCGGGGAGGCGGAAATATGAAAAACGATCTTGTTCTTTGCTTAAACATCGACTAACCGCATGAATCGAAGCTAAACGATAACTAACAACTATCATAGAAGTTCTAAACTACTATGTGAAGTGATTATACCTAAAGAATCGTGTCCTTCGTCTTTACGTTCTCCACCTCCTTCTCGGCCTTCTCCAAGTACTAGACGATCCACCCGAGAGCTTTGCTTCAAGCTTTACCTCAAACTAGAAGTAACTATGTTTCTTAAAGTGCTAATCTAAGTAACCTAGGTGATATAGAGAAGGGTTATGGATTAAATAGTCTAATCTAATCTTTGATCTCAACACATGAGAGGAGAGGATTAGGGTTTGAAGAGAGAGGGCTTGAAGAGAGAGAAGGTGAGCATGAGAATGAGATGAGATAATGATCTATCATAATAAATATCAAGCATTATCATTTATCCAATAAAAGAAAATAAAGGATGAATAATCATGCTTCATAAATACAAGAGGGTGATTCATCTCCATGAGTCATTAAGCATTTATGATGCATTAATGACATGGATGAATCACTCATATGACTCACTAATCTCATTTAATGCAAATGACACCTACACCCCCAAGTCATCATCTTCTAGAAGCTTCTCATAAAATTACGAGAATGCCCCTCCTATCCGTGAAAACACGGAAAAACTTTAGACTGTATAAATCCAATATCTCGATACTAGAATCTGGATTAAACCAAAGCCGACTAGTAAAAACTGTCCGAAAAGTCATACGTGCGTAAACACACGTATGCGTCCGAACCCTTGTCGTAAAACCATACGACCTCTATATCGTTTCGCCTGGAGCAGGGAAACTCTCTGTGTGGGACTCTAATGACTCGACTACTACGCTGGCAGTGGGTTTAACCACAGACCGCAAGCGGCACTAGCTGTATGTAACGGTCCCCAGGTAGATGTCGATAAGAAGGCCGATGAGGAAACCCATCCGAACTCCTACTGAGCCTGATGTGACAATCTCCGTACAGTCCAGTCTGTTCGTCTAAGACTATCGCATATCGGGCCTAGGGGGCGGCAAGCGTCAGTCCCCAAATAGCGGTATAAGTCGTGTCGGAGCGAAGCCCATTACACCCTGAGAAACTACTAGAACCTATCGGTAAATCTCGGTTGCCCTGGCCAGGGACTTTGCGTAATGGCTTTCTGACACAGCGCGATATCAACTCCCAATACCGGGAGAGACGAATCCTGTCTAACCGCCACTGCCTCCAAGTGCTCAGGACTGCACCCAACTGCTACCTGTTTGCACGACTCTTTTGAGCCGTGGTAGGGTAGCAATCTAAGAACAGTGGGACACACTCGAGGCGAAGTAGCAGTGTCAAGTCTGCGGACTATGCTGTACTCATGTCACCTGGGAACTGTTAACTGACGACTGGTATAAAAACCCAACCAACAGTTCCCTGTGAGTCCTGTCCGGTGTACCCGTAACCCAACGAGCACCTGTATACTATCTCCAGTACGACGTACTGACGGCTGTGGGACAGACCATCTCCCCAACTGGGATGAGAAGCGTACACACTAGTCTACTCCGGAGTATCGATGCCCTGTCTCGATAATCCTACGACTAGGGACCTGAATAAGGATGTGCTTGTAGACTACCCAGCCCCCACTAGTGTGACTGCCATCACAACGCTGGTAGTCAAGCAAGATCCTAAAAGCTCTATCAATACGTATACTCACATATTAAGATAGAAAAACCAAGTAGCATACTACCATGTTTTAGCAAGACTGTTAGATACATGTGAATATCCCAAGTTTCTATTAAGTAATATACAAACTAGTATGGTATAATAGTGGCCCCTAGGGCATATACACTAACAAGAGATATGTATGCCCTAGAGGCCATTACTGTACATACGATGTATATTGTAGTGGATGCTTGGACATATATATGGAGGACTTTCTTTCTCGACATGATAGTATGCTATCTGGTTGCTCTTTATCTTAATATGTACACTAATTGTCTCTATATTACATGTTGATAAAGCCCTTAAGATGAGTACTTGACTACTAGGACTATGATGCAGATCATACTAGTGGGGACAGTGTAGTCGTTAAGTACATCATTCAAATGTTCCTAGTCGTAGGTGTATCGAGACAGGGCATCGACATACCAGAGTAGACTAGCGTATAGCTTCTCGACCCATGAAGATGGGCGATGGATATCCCATATCCATTGGTGTTTGACATCAGAGACAGTATATGGGTGCTTAGTGGAGACTGGGTACACTGAACGGACTCGCCGAGAACTCCCAGATGGTATTATACCTCACATCAGATGGCAGTTCTCTGGTGACACTGGTACTGGTTAGTCTGTAGACCCGAGATCGTCATAGAGTCTTGTGTGCTTCCCACTGTGCTTTGATTTCCACCTTACCACGTTCAAGAGAACGTGCAAAACGGCGGCTTTTGGGTACAGTCTCGAGTCACATGGAGGCAATGAGCGATAGGAGGGGTTTCGTCTCTCCCGGTATTGGGAGTTGATGTTGCGCTGTGCTCTATTGGCTATAACAGGAAGTCCTTGACCAAGGCTGCTTCAGAGATATACTGGTAAGTGTTATCAATAGTCTCTCGACCCGTTATGAGCCTCATATCGACACGACTTATCGAGTTACTGGGGTCTGACGTTTACCACCCCTAGACGAGATATGCGACATATCAGACGAAGAGACCGGACTGTACGGTGGTGTTACTGATTGGATTCGCAGGAGTGTAAGCAGGCTTGCTTGTTGATTTTCTGATCGCTCAATACCTGGGTGGCCGTTGCATTTAGTAGACTGCTTGCGGCTTGTGGGTGTTTGATATGATCATCACCTACTGCCGGCGTATTGACGAGTCTTCTACTGCCGGCGTATTGACGAGTCTTTAGAGTCCTACACAGGGGTTTCCTCGCCCAACGAAATGGAGTAGGAGCACATATGTGATATGTGGGGGATCGAGATTAATACGATATGAGATACCGTATTCTATTCTAGTGATATGAGATATCGGTTGGTTATATATGATATAGCCGGGTTATCGGATCAAGTGTTGATTCGATAAGTTGATTCATATGATATTAGTCGATTATAGGTGATATAGCCGGATTATTAAATCAAGAGTTGATTTGATAATCTAATGTATAATTATATATTTGATATATTGTATTACATTAACTAGTATTAGCTTCCTTATGATTTCTTTTCTTACTTTGGATACATTGATGTATATGTGATATATGTTAAATGTATCAAGCTAGGTTACAAATGCAACTAGGGTTATTAAGGGTTAAACCATGCTAGGGTTAAGATTAGGGTTTTATAATTATCATTAAGTTATTCAAAATTATGGATTTTATCATGGTTAATATTTGTTGAAAGCTTGTAGAAGCTTGTAAGTATCTTTGACTTTGTCCACTCTTTTGTCTAGCTTAGGATATTTGTTTAACCCAAACCTTTTACCCATGGACATGGTTAACTCTCTACAAGGGTTAAGCATGCCATGCTTAACCCTTGGTTGCATTTCTAACCTCACACATAATTCATATAATGAGTTCATTCTTCTTTTTCTTCTTCTTCCCCAAAAAAGCTTCCTAGCTTCAATGGAGGTATGAGAAAAAATGTGAGAAAATCAAATCTAAAGTGAGCCCACTTCCTACTTCATCATCCTCTACTACTTGCCATTTAGTATAGGGTTTTTGCTTCACTAATTCCACAATTGGTGAAGAGATAGCTTGGGTTAGTGTCTCCTCGACGTAGATCATTTTCGGCCTCGAAGACTTCGAAGCAAGCATGTTCGTTTCTTCATGGGAGCCTTTCTAGAGTCCGGAGTTCACGATCGCAGCGAAGGGACTACTACACGGAGCTATTGAAGTGAAGGACCGGTCTACAAAGGTTGTATTCCTTTCTCATTTAGGATGTAAAGTGTTTACATATGTTATTCCGTCGATTTCTAGTTAACTATTCTAAGTTAGGGTAGCTAGAATGGCAAATTTTTTAACTTGGCATGGGCGATGCCTCCCGAAACCTTGCTGCCATGCTAGGTAACCCTGCAGTGCTATCAGAGCCATGCTAGAAATTTATACAGATTTTGTTAAGATTACGAAACCGAAATACTCCGTAACTTGAAACGCGAAAATCATGTTTCTGTCGATTTTAAATAATTGTCAAATTTTTTTAAATAAGTACAAAGTGCTATATATGATATAACATGAACACTGACAAAATTTCAGGCTTTTTGGAGAAAAATTGGCCGGCCCCATATACCCTCATCTCGGCCAAATCCGAGCCCCACCCCCTGATTTTTTGCCTGTGTTCCAGTGACTTGGTTTTGATGTTTCAGGTGTTGTTTGTTTTTGCTAATTTTGCATGTGATGTAATCTTACACTATAAACAATTCGGAGTGTTTCATATTCGTAGTTTTAACATTGTTTCGGGTTATTCGCATGTTGTCTAGACGAAGTTAAAAAGTTCGATCGATTGTCAAAAACCCATTTTTCCAAGTTTAACGTATTCGGAAAAACATGCAAGTGATCCTATGAACCCTCTAGAAGAATGAAACCCTAACTCGACTTTTTTGGATCGCGGAACCGCGGTCAAATCCTAGGGTTTGCCGTAGTTCCGTGGCGACATGAGTGAGGCTTGGGTTTGCCTTTCTACGGCTGGTGCATAGGTACTGTGGCATATTCTGGGTATTATTAAAACTGTGCTCAAGTGTTGAGTTGTCGGGAAATTGTGGGACATTGATGAATCGATCGAAAAGTTTAACGTCGTCCGGATATTATGTGATGTGATACAATATTTAGAATCCACAAGTAGTTATGAGATAACTAATTTGAATGTTATAAATCTAGCAGTTTAGTCTCAGATGATCGGTTGCCACGGGATTTTGATGAGATCAAAAGTCCGTCGCAATCACGTAATGTACACAGATACTCGCCGGGTAAACATTATTAGATAGCCACGCCCCATAGCCCCGACCAAGTGACTGTAGGAGAACCCCGTCGCCAAAAGCATCCATTCGGGTGCTCACGGCAGTGGTGTTCCGCCTTAGTGCACTTTGTCGACGGCATCGGGGGGTGCAACCGTCTACTAAAGTTTCCAACGAGCATTCGATCAGGATGTCGGGAATCTTGTTGAATTGCCCGACTAGATATTAAAAGGTGTTTTCAATATCGAGACTAAAATGCGGGGTTTATAATTGTTAGGCATGCGATGTCTAAGGAATTCATTTGGTTAGGCATGAAATCCAAAGTATGTGATACGTTGGGTTTATGATGTCTAAGGTGGTTGCGGATTCCAACTGTTGTAGTTTTTCACTTTCTTTTCTGCGACCGTAAGTGTAATATATGGTGTATCGTCGGTTTCGGTGCTATATGTCAACGAAAATTGGGATACGCATATTTACTTACGTTGATGACATGTGATGTTATGTGTTGCTGTGATATGTTATATTGGATCGTCGTGATTGAATAGCCGGGGGTTTTATGTGAGATGAGGGTTTTTATTTTCATTCATGTAAAATTCGTTGTATGTAATATTCTTTTATTGGGGCACTTCCGGGTTGAGGATGCTTTCACCATTGTATATTATTTACTTTTCCGCATTAAGATAGACCCAAGGCGGGGAGCACAAGTAACCGGGTTCTAGGGTCCAGTGGGAGACCATCTTGAGGAGTCGAGACCGGGTCTCCTAACTCTAGAATTGGTAGGGTTGCTTGCCGCTCTCGTAGGGGTCTAGGGGTGTGGGATTGGTTATTCATCACGACCGTGGAATCCGTGTTTTATACAGGCTTAAAATAAAACACGGAAATCCTAGTATATCCAATATTTCATATGTTATCTTCTGCTGCAATATTCTGTGATGAGATCATATTACTATTTTTGAGACGAATGCTTATATATATATATATATATATATATATATATATATATTACTGCTTTCGTTTCATATCTGATGCTTGGGAAGCATAATAAATAGGACTTCATTAATGAGATTAATGAAATAAAAGAAACCTAAAAGATGTTGCAGAAACTTATTTTAAAAACTGGTAGCTTTAGTTCTTACTTTGCATAGCGGTATTCCTTGTAGAATATCCAGCACCTTATTCGATAAGGAAAGAGCCGAGATCCCTTCACCGGGAGTGACCTCTTTAGCGAAACTAACAGATGCTACAAACTCGGTTTGTTTTTTGATTGCTTTTATAGTTTTTGCTTTGCACAGTGGTATTTGTGAAATATCCTGCACCTTATTCGATAAGGAAAGAGCCGAGATCCCTTCACCGGGAGTGACCTTTTTAGCGAAACTAGTAAAAGCCTCAAAAACACTCTTTTTCAAAATCACTCGATTCTACAACGATATCAAGTTCATTACGCTCATGGTTTTCTTTAAAACTTGCGTAGCCCTCCGTCATGTCAGATAAGTACTTCATAGTATTTGTGCTACATTTGTTGGCCTGCGTCAAGGCGTAGTGTGCGGTAGCTATTTATGCTTATCTGCTAAAGCATATGATGCGATTGAGTTAGGGTAGTCGTGCGACTTTGTTAGCCTGTGTCAAGGGTCGTGCGGGTGGGTTTAATTCAATCGGGAAATGTACGGGTTAAACTTGACTAGCGGACTATGGTTTGTTGGCCTGCATCAAGGTCATAGCATGCTAGGAGTAAAATATTATCGGAATTTCAAGTGTTGAAATTTGCAATGAGATTGCATACCTCCTATGAGATAGTTGGATCCTGATACCCACTGCGAGTAAGAGTTACTCCTGGGAGAGTTTTACACATTACAATTAGCCGATCAAGTAGGTGTCTAGAAAGGTTTCAACGGGATTACGTGTCACGACCCGAAATGGCACATGACTGGCACTTGAATCATATGAAGTCTATAGGACCCCATCTAATTCAAGTAAGCCAAAATCCCAGAAATCTAAACCATTTTAAAGAAAGTGTTTTGTTAAAATAAGCCGAATATGCGTTTTTAAAACATCAAGTCTTTTCTGAAAATTTCGGCAGAGTTTCCTTTGTAAATACTGGCCCCAAACGGGTACAACATGCATAATATGAATAAAGGCATCCCCAAGCGGGAGCTAGCTCTTCGTCAATTAACGGTCACAACCGCGCAAGCCATATAATATACAACGCCAAGGGCGAGGATCAAAACTCAAAAAGAAACCCATAATCAACAATAAAACCACAAATAATACAAGCGCGACTCTACGGTCGAAAGAATATACACTGGTCTCTAAGGTTATAAAATATACAAGTCTGGTTGATGGAGTTTACTAGATACAACTGAAATATAAATAAAGGTACAATGGTGGTCACGATGCGAGTGAACCCACCTAACAAAGCAATCACCCAAAATGAAGTAGTGTGCTAGCAAAGCTGTCAAGGAAAACCTGTACGGCAAAACCTGCAAGAACTGTGGCACAACGGAGGTGAGTTGCCAACTCGTGAGTAGAAAACATCACAGATCAGAAATCGAATGCATGACTCAATCCTAGGTCATACGATCAGTAATATCCTCAATATGATAGTCTGAAGCATCTAAATATGGCATGGGTAAACATCTATACATATGTGTAATACCAAGTGCTCGTGTCAGTGCCTCAGGTAGCAACAAATCATAAACATGAGATATGAATGCAATATAATGTAAACAGAATGCATCATGAATGTGAAACTGTTTTCTTTATTTAGTGAGCTTTCTGTATATTTCTAAATTGAGGTATCATCAATGAAATCAACATGAAATCAGCGTCAAACATCGACACAAAACATAAATCAAAATATCTCAATATCTCAGGCTCCGGCAATCCGGACTGGCCTGTAACCTCGAATCTCAATATCTAGGGCTCCGGCTATCCGGACTGGCCCATATCATCAAATCTAAAACCTCAGGCTCCGGCTATCCGGACTGGCCTATACTCCGATCGGTATCCTTCGGATATCCGTCGAATCACAATAATATCACCGGTCAGTAGTGCTCCCCTGTCACAGGCTCAACGCCATCATCTGCGACCTTCTCGTCCCGAGGTACCGCACCGGGTCCACCATGCACCCACAGACGGTTTCTCCTCCTCCTCCTCGAATCGGATGTATGATATCGCTCAAGAGCTGAGAAAACTCATGGTGGACATATATCAAATCATATCATGAGAAAACCGCAACTTTCATTTTAAAATAATAATCAATTTATAAAATCCTTGCGGTTTCTCCAAATCCAGAAATCTCATGGAAACCCGAAATCCAAAACTGAATGGTCAATAATAATGAATACTGGACTCAGACAATCCGGACTAGCCCTTATAATATTGCATAACAAATGAAATATAAATACGCATGAGATATCAAGCAATAAATGAAATAATGTACTAGCATATGAAACAATAACATATTGGAACTATCAACTATTAAACGATATCAATAGAGCAATATTCTCTAAGTGTATGTGGCATGGCAATTACCGATGATGATGTGTGTGAGCCGGCAAGTAAGTGTTCGTAGACATACGCATCATCGGTAATGGTGCTGGTGTCCTGACAGCATGGTTTCATAATAATAATAAAAGTATATTTAAAATGCAATGCGATGCGAATAGCAGAATAAATGTCAACTGAATAGTAAATGCAGTAATAATATGCGGGAGCTGAATAATAAACACAACAATAAATAATCTACATTACTCTATATGTGTCATACCGTTTTGCCATTTGAAATAATATGAATCGTGGTGTTTTGAAAATAGGGCTACGGTGTTTTTTAAGAAAAGGGTACGTCCTTTGAAATATCCGTACAATCTCTTGGCCTGTCTTTATAATACTCACGATTCGCTAGTTTTGAAATAGGTATGACTCGAGTCTAATCTAGCATCTACCATTAAACTACAGGACTAAACTAACAGACTAATCGAAAGGGTAAGGAAACCGCCTAAATCTGAGTCGATATATATATATATATATATATATATATATATATAATAGTCGGTGATCCCGCCTCAATAATATCACATATGATACAATATATAACATGACATCCTCGAGTCAAGAGTGCGGATCTAACATCAATATATAGCTCGTATGGTAAATCCATCGTACGACATCCCAAATCTGGGTATGGGTCAATTATCGCATTATCTCATTATTCATCTGGTATCCTTTTCATCATATATCATGATCTGGGGGTACTGATCTACGTCTAGTACATATTGATACCATCTACATATATGTATGCGTGTGTATGAAAACACCACGCCTAAAGACCCGCTAATAACATCATGTCGTATCTCAAATACGAACCATGTCTCATCACCGATCTCATAACATCAAGCCCAAACTCATCGACTCATCTCCAAATACCATGTATGTTCAGTTGATAAAACTGCACATTTGTATTACATTTTTCCTACCATTTTCATATTAAAAAAGGACTTTAATATAATATATTATACATATGAGGGTTTATGTGTTAAAACATCATTTTCCATGTGTTAATATATTTTAATTAGCATTTGGTAGGAAAATGTATGCAAATAAATCCATTGACCAAATCCTAGTAGAAATAAGCCTACTAAATATTATTTGAGATTATTGTGCAGAATTTTCCAAGTTGTTATGCAGAATTTATCAAACAAATCAAGTTGTTGAAGAAAACTTGCCAAATTAAGAAGCAAAACTTGGGGACCAAGTCTGGAAGCAGCCGAGAGAAGATTTCTGAATTCTGAAGGTGCCTAGGATTGCCACATGTCACAAGATGCAAGCCCAAAAAATTCTGTCAAGAGATCCTTAACTTTGAGCGCGGATCCGCGGCCAAACCCCCCTTGGGCCGCGGATCCGCCGCAATTCTAGGGAGTTAGAGCATGATATTTCTTGGCATGAATCTATGATGAATTTTACCAAGTTTTCAACAAGAAGATTATGGCTTTGCACTATAAAAGAGCACCGAGAGCCTCTTGGAAAAGTTATCAAGCCGACGAGATCACGAAGTCCAAGACGGCTCACGCATCCAGGCTGATCATCAACGGCTCATCTACCTCCTTAGAAGAGGTCGAGAAGCAAACTAGGTTTTTGTAATCATTTTCTAAGGATTCAAGTGTAATGAATATTGTTGATTAATAAAGGTTGCTTTCTTCTTCTTATTCTATTTCTTCGTAGTTTAATTATGCAATTTCTTTCCATCTCTTTTTCTCCCAACATGCGCGAGTAATTCTCCGCTTGTTAGGGTTCGTAGGATTAGGGTAGGCTAATGGACGATGAACATCTCTAAACCCTTTTTAAGTCCTATAAAGTTTATGAACTTTATCAAAAGAATCATTAGCATCCTAATCGGGCGCACTAGCAATTCTTTGCTAGTTCCGACCGCGATTAGAGATTAGATTAATGATTGTTTATGTAAAGGCTAGATATGAACGGAGTTCCGTGTCGAAATAAGGGTTAAGAGTGGGATTCCTTTTCCCTCCAGAAACCCTAATCTACATGCATCACCGTCGTTCTAGTTTTAAATCTATTAATGGATAAAAAGGGTAACTTTTAATCAATCGTCCATAACTACTAAATCCTAACGAACCCTACAAGCCCTCTTATTATATTAATTACATCTTTAAAATAATCTAGATCTATATTTTACATTCTTGTTTAACGTAGATCTAGAAACCGTTCTATAAAATTCTTTATTTCTCCTCTCTTTCTCAACACATCTAAAGTAAAAGTAAAAGGTTCCACGTTTCCCAGAGGACGACCCGTACTCATCTCGGTCTAGCTACACGTGACACCGTTCTGATTGCGGTTAACTACAAACACAATTTTTCATGTCAATCAAATGGCGCCGTTGCCGGGGAAACCTGCGTAATTTTTTTTTATTCTTACTATTTGTGTTGAATTCTAAGACGATTCATATCATTATTAAAACAAAACTGCAAATTGCATATTTAACGATTTGTGTATGAATTTTGCGAGGGAATCTGGAGTCACGGACTTGAGGAAACAGGAGATCTAGGGTTTCACACTTCTCTGGTATCTTTCTTAACTCTTTCTCCCTCCTCTCAAATCCAATAAAATCTATTTTCTGCAGAATTCTTTGCAAAATTGCGCCGCTCAAAAAAAAATCTTTTTGCAAAAGTTTTGTGATTGGTTTTGTTTTGCATATTTAATACGGACTTTAAGGGGCAAAGACCAAATCAAGATTAGGTGGGGATTTCATCACCCTTCCTAAGCCCCACAAATCACAAACCGAGCATATAGATCAACCCTTCATTAATTTAAAAAAATATCTAGACCAGACTCTAAGGACTGTCGCGCTCAATAAGGACATAGAAAGGTCGTGGGTAATCTATCGTTTATCCGCATTACTTTTGTAGTGCCTAGGAAAGTGTGACAAAGGCTAGTGGTTTTTAATTAGGCCCACGACGTGGTTCCTTCCCACTTACCTGGCACTTACCTGGCTATAAGGGTAGTACGAAGGCGGTAGAGGATTGATCCTGCGGCTTGTCCTTTGGAAGTCTAGGAGCGGTCTAGAGACTGGACCTAGGTGACCTTAGTTCTAGGGTTGCTTGTGCATCTTAGGGTGATTTGTCTTGAGTCCCACTTTTTCAAAAACAAGCCAATTTTAAAATCACACACACGCTGCCACTTGCACTAAACCCACTTAGTGCATGCTCGGCTGGACACGGGATCCTAGTGCCCGTCTTGTCCGCGTTCCTGCTATCGACACCGAAGTCGGTACTTCTTCATCTTCTTTTCCCCCACCACACACCTCATCGACCGTGATGGACGGCACTCCATCTAATTATAACACCACGCTGCCACCGCCCGTAGGTGAGAAGAATCCACTGCGCATCTCTCTCCAAGAGAGATGCTATCCTATTCGTGGTCCTCTTCCCACTTGTCTATCTCTTCCACCACCTAACGGGGATAATTTCGAAATTAAACCCCACTACATCAATCTGCTGCCCAAATTTCACGGGCTTGAGTCGGAAGACGCGTACGTTTTCATCACCAAATTCGAAAACGTATGCGCAATGATGCGTACTTCACAATTGACTTTAGATGCTATTTGCTTACGTCTTCTCCCATTCACACTGTGCGACTTGGCAGAAAAATGGCTTTATAATACTGCCGCACACTCTATCACTAATTGGGATGAATTTGTCATAGCATTTCTTAAGAAGTTTTACCCAAACCATAAGACTGCCCATATTAGGAGCGAGATCAACCAGTTCACCCAGCTTCCCAATGAACCATTTTGGAAGTGCTTTGAACGTTTCAAAGATCTGCTTGTCCAATGCCCCCATCACAGAATACAAAGATGGGATTTATGTCGGATTATATATGAGGGCATTAATCCAGCGACAAAGCAGATGCTTGAAACAATGTGTCAATGCAATTTCATGTCTAAAGATGACGGTGAAGCATGGAAATATCTGGAAGATCTCCCTGAACACACGTTGCAGTGGGAAAGCGTAAGACCACCTTCAACTAAGAGAGGTATTCACCAGCTCGATGTTTCTATCGCAGTAAAAGCCGAAATGGCAGCGATACAGAAGAAACTCGACGCTATTGAAAACAAGTTCTCATCATTCTCCCTAAATCAGGTCACGCTTCCTAAGACCGTCTGTGGTTGCTGTTCGGATCCTTCACACTTAACGGAAGAATGTCCTATGAATGCATCGTTTCAAGCTAATGCGGCTTTTCAGCAGCGACCTAGAAACGACCCTTATTCTTCCACATACAATCAAGGATGGAGGAATCATCCTAACTTTGCTTGGAATCAAAACCAACAAAGCAATTATCAAAGACCTCCTCCACAGCAACCACAACCACAGAATCAGCCCCCCTTTCAGTCACAAAATTACCAAAATCCGGCCAACATTTCTACACCACAAGTGGCCGGTACTGACAACTCACTTGCACAAACTTTGGATATGTTCATGAAATAATCCATGCAAATTTCGGCTGAGATGAAGTCTTCTATTGATACCCTAACGAAAAACTCCTCATCCCATAGTGAGAGTATCAAATCAATAGAAAACCAAATCGCACAGTTAAACGCCGCAATGAGTGCGAGAGAGAAAGGGAAACTCCCATCTCAACCCCTACCGAATCCTGGCCATTCACAGTCATAATGTGAATGCCATTACTACGTTGAGATCGGGGAGAGTGCTGAATAACCGAGTGGGTGAGCAATTTGATGATAGTGACACATTTGATACCCCTTCTTCTTCTTCCCCTAATTCGTCTAGTCCCCTACTTTCATCCGAGCCTATTCTCCGTTTTCCCCAAGGCTCGAACATTTCGCCTAAGTCGATGCCCACTCCAATTTTGGGATCGAATCCGTCGCCACAGTCTTCTTAACAAATGTTGGACCCAAAACTTATTGATCGAGCTCCATTTCCAAACCGATTAAGGGCCAACAGACCTAACCTGCAAATGGAGAAGATTGTGGAAATGTTTAAGCAAATTAGCGTGAATATTCCTCTCCTAGATGCTATTCAACAAGTCCCATCTTATGCAAGAATCCTTAAAGACTTGTGCACTAGGAAGAGAAAAACTCAAGTACCTAAAAAGGTTTTCATGACAAGTAATGTTAGCACAGCTTTTACCCAATAAATACCAAAGAAACGTAAGGACCCCGGCTGTCCTACAATCTCTATTTCTATTGGGGGTAAAAATATAAATCGTGCTTTACTCGATCTAGGCGCTAGCGTCAACTTGCTTCCTTATTCAGTATACGAGCAGTTAGGAATTGGAGAGTTAAAACCCGCCCATTGTACTCTCCAAATGGCAGACCGATCTATCACCAAACCTCGGGGCGAACTAGAGGATGTGTTAATTAAAGTCGGGGAATTCATATTTCCCGTGGACTTTATTGTTTTAGATACACAACCTGTGGCAAACCCACGCATTCAAATCCCGGTGATACTTGGTCGACCCTTCCTAGCAACTTCTAACACTGTGATTAATTGTCGTAATGGTTCTATGAACTTATCCTTCGGGAAAATGACAATTGAGCTTAATATTTACAAGCTAAGAAGTCAGCCATCAGAACCTTCTGCTCATTTGCTGGATGTTTGTTCCATCCACGAGATAGCTTCCGAAAGCTGCATGGATGAGGAGCTTTGCTTTGATGTTCTCGACAACACTAATGAGACATCGTTTGATCTTGCACCACTTCAGAGTGAGGATATGTTCAATGAGTCTGACCTTGAGATTGAACCCATTGACTAGTTGCAAAAGTCAGCAGCACTTTCCGAGTCAATATCTTATGCAAGTTTTGAACCTCTTAAGGAGTCCGAATATCATTCCGTTACCCCTCCTTCTATTGTCTCTCCGCCAATTCTTGATCTCAAACCGCTACCTTCTCATCTTAAATATGCATATTTAGGAGAGAATGAGACTTTGCCAGTGATTATATCCGCTTCTCTAGCCGTAGAGCAAGAGAATGCACTTTTGGCAGTGTTGAGATCGAATCGGCAAGCATTTGGTTGGACAATGGCCGACATCAAAGGGATTAGTCCCTTAATTGTTGAACATCACATACATCTGATGGATGAAGCCAAACCAACCCGAGACCCACAAAGACGGTTAAATCCCGTTATGAAGGAGGCGGTAAAGAAAGAAATCGTCAAGTGCCTTGATAGTGGAATAATTTACCCCATATCTGATAGCCAATGGGTAAGTCCAATTCATGTGGTCCCTAAAAAGTCTGGCATCACGGTCATCACTAATGAGGCTAATGAGTTAATCCAAACACGCACCCAAACTGGGTGGCGCGTATGTATCGATTACAGGAAACTCAATGCCGCGACGAGGAAAGATCACTTCTCTCTACTTTTCATTGACCAGATGTTAGAACGATTAGCGGGACACGAATACTACTGTTTCTTGGACGGATACTCTGGTTATAACCAGGTCCCCATCGCCGAAAAGGATCAAGATAAAACCACTTTTACTTGTCCTTTCGGAACTTTTGCTTATAGACGCATGCCCTTTGGGTTATGCAACGCTCCCGCTACATTTCAGCGGTGCATGATAGGGATATTTTCAGATATGGTGGAAAATTTTCTGGAAATTTTTATGGACGATTTCTCCATTTTTGGGGACTCCTTTGAGGACTGCCTTCGTAATCTTGACGTTGTTCTTACCCGCTGTAAGGATAAGAACTTGACTTTGAATTGGGAAAAATGCCATTTTATGGTCCAAGAAGGTATTGTACTTGGCCATATAATTTCACATAAAGGCATTGAGGTTGACAGAGCTAAAATAGATGTCATTCAAAACCTCTCTCGTCCCAATTACGTCAAAGATATACGATCCTTCCATGGTCATGCAGGATTTTATAGGAGATTTATTAAGGACTTTAGCAAAATTGCTAGACCCTTAACCCTTCTATTGGCCAAGGACACTACTTTTCACTTCGATTCGGATTGTGAGGCTGCTTTTGAATCGCTTAAAGAATCACTCACCACAGCCCCCGTTTTATCATCTCCGGATTGGAACCACCCGTTCGAGCTTATGTGTGATGCATCAAATTTTGCTATTGGTGCGGTCTTAGGACAGCACATTGATAAGATGCCACATGTAATTTACTATGCAAGTAGGACCTTGAATGATGCACAAATAAATTACACAACTACCGAGAAAGAACTCTTGGCAGTTGTATTTGCATTAGAGAAATTCAGGCCCTACTTGATTGGCTCGCCTATTGTGGTTTACACAGATCGCTCCGCCCTACGACATCTTTTATCGAAGAAGGATGCGAAGGCCAGGCTCATACGTTGGATCCTATTGTTACAAGAATTTGATCTTGTCATCAAAGACAAGAGTGGATGTGAAAACGTTGTAGCCGACCATCTTTCACGCATCACTTCTTCGCCAACTGTGACCATGCCGATAAATGACTCATTTCCCGACGAACAGCTCTTGAATGTATCCTACGAACCTTGGTTCGTGGATATCGTGAACTATCTTGCGACGGGACTTATACCTAGCGATTGGTCGAAACAAGACAAACTTCGATTTTTATCCCAAGTAAAATATTTTTACTGGGATGAACCATATCTATTCAAGTATTGTTCCGATCAAATCATTCGCAGGTGTGTCCCTAACGATGAATTCAAGAGCGTGTTATCATTTTGTCATGATCAGGCATGCGGCGGTCATTTTGGACCTCGAAAAACGGCCGAGAAAGTTTTGCAATGTGGCTTTTATTGGCCAACATTATTTAAAGATGCATTTGAACATTGCAAAACTTATCCGCGATGTCAGCATTTGGGTCGGATTTCACGAAGGAATGAGATGCCGCTCCAACCTATATTGGTTGTGGAAATATTTGATATTTGGGGTATTGATTTTATGGGCCCTTTTCCCAACTCCTTTGGGAATCTATATATCTTGTTAGCGGTTGATTATGTCTCGAAGTGGGTGGAAGCTATACCGTGTCGCACTAATGACAACAAAGTTGTCATTAAGTTCCTTAAAGAAAATATCTTTTCGCGATTCGGACACCCTCGCGCTATAATTAGCGACAACGGGACACATTTCTGCAATAGGTCTTTCGAGGCCTTGATGCGGAAATATTCAATCACCCACAAGCTTTCTACGCCCTATCACCCCCAAACAAGCGGGCAGGCTGAGATCTCAAATAGGCAGATCAAACAGATATTGGAGAAGACGGTTTCGAAAAACCGTAAAGATTGGTCAACCAAATTGACGGATGCTCTTTGGGCATTCCGCACCGCTTATAAGACCGATCTTGGTATGTCTCCATACCTCCTTGTGTTTGGGAAGGCATGCCACCTCCCTGTCGAGATTGAACATAAGGCAATGTGGGCTATTAAAGAGCTTAATTTTGATCTTGAGCATGCAGGCAGCTATCGGAAGCTGCAATTAAATGAGCTAAGCGAACTCCGCGATGAAGCTTACGATAATGCGGTGATAGTAAAGAATAGGACTAAAGTATTCCACGTTAAAAATCTTTTTAGAAAAACCTTCACATCGGGGCAACAAGTCTTTCTTTATGATTGCCGTCTCCATCTTCATCCGGGTAAGCTTAAATCTCGTTGGAAAGGACCTTTTGTGGTGCGGTATGTACACCCGCACGGGGCAGTTGAAGTCGAAAATTTGAAAAACGGTTCAATTTTTAAAGTAAATGGGCATAGATTAAAACCGTATTTTTCTGCTGACCCCGCGGAAGAGCTCCTGTTTTTACAGGAGCCGCTTTATCAAAACTAAATTCCTCCGCCTCACCTCCATGTTTTTATAACATTCTCTCATTTTAAGAATGGAGGTGAGTAAAAATGGATTTGATTGAATATATGTGCGTGTCAAAGAATAAGTTTGGGGGAATTTTTTTTCTTTAACTATTATTTTACCCCTTGTATCTCTTCCTTAGTATACAGGTCCATGTTCTCAAAAGGCTACATCAGTGAGGACACTGCTGAAAACAGGTTTGGGGGGAAGGTTTGTATTCACTGAATTATCTTTGACACTGGGCATTAAATTTTTTTTTTATATAACAAAAGAATAGAAAGTGAAAAATTACATCCAAAAGATAGGAATAATTTAAGAAAACCAAGAAAATTAGAAGTTTTCTTAAACGAACTAGTAATAAGTAGTTATGAGCTGTTGTCCCAAGGGTTAGTAAGATGAAGGAAGTCACTAATCTGAGGATAAAAATAAGTCTGAAAAATAGTTTCTATTCTGGAAGCCAAACATTTGAATGTTGATACCCTACTATATGCATTTACACACATCTTGAAACTCGGGATAGTAGAGGATACCTTGAAATGCTCTTGTCTAAAAGCCAAAGTATGAAGGAAATAAAAAAAATGAAGAAAATATAAAAATGGTGAAAAGAAAAAAATGAACACTGGTTTTGTTATCGCCAAGGCAGCAATAAAAAAATATAGCAAGGGTGCCTCTTCACCTAGTGCCCTAAGGCCAACTGGTCTGGGAGTCACTGCTAAGCCTTAGGTGGTGCAAGACGAGGAAAAGATTATCACCGAATCAGCAAGCACATGAGTAATCGGTTGGTTAGTATCTCAAGAAGTATTAGCGGTCGCATGAAAGTGTGTGAGAAAATCTTAATATTCATCAAATTAAAAAGTACTGAGGTAGATGGACAAGAGTATGATAGCTTGAATTGAATTCTCCGAGTGTAGGGATGTCCATTTCACATACGTAGGGGTATATGATCGATGTTTGGATGAAAGGTAGGAATGAAGAATAAAGACGATGTTTTATTGAGGGATGATGTGATTTCTAACATTTTTTCATGACTATTAAGATAGGGCTCATGACAACTGAAAAGCTAGTGTAGTTGGAAACTCTAAATTTTCAAAGTAATTCTTTTATGGTTCTTATCTTTATATGTTAATTTCACCATCTCTCTTTTGTTATTGGATTTTGTGGGTGTAATCCGCTGAAAACCCTCAGGAGACAACACTCCTCCTACTAGGGACACCTAGAGGTTTAACTGCTTGTTGCACGTGCTCAGTGCAATCGTGTCTGCCTACGAAAGTGTGCTTAGTTTTCTCCTTTCTTTTTCTCCTCTTGAATAAACTAGTTTGCTCGGGACGATCAAAGATAAGTTTGGGGGTATTTGTTCAGTTGATAAAACTGCACATTTGTATTACATTTATCCTACCATTTTCATATTAAAAAAGGACTTTAATATAATATATTATACATATAAGGGTTTATGTTTTAAAACACCATTTTCCATGTGTTAATATATTTTAATTAGCATTTGGTAGGAAAATGTATGCAAATAAATCCATTGACCAAATCCTAGTAGAAATAAGCCTACTAAATATTATTTGAGATTATTGTGCAGAATTTTCCAAGTTGTTATGCAGAATTTATCAAACAAATCAAGTTGTTGAAGAAAACTTGCCAAATTAAGAAGCAAAACTTGGGGACCAAGTCTGGAAGCAGCCGAGAGAAGATTTCTGAATTCTGAAGGTGCCTAGGATTGCCACATGTCACAAGATGCAAGCCCAAAAAATTCTGTCAAGAGATCCTTACCTTTGAGCGCGGATCCGCGGCCAAACCACCCTTAGGCCGCGGATCCGCCGCAATTCTAGGGAGTTAGAGCATGATATTTCTTGGCATGAATCTATGATGAATTTTACCAAGTTTTCAACAAGAAGATTATGGCTTTGCACTATAAAAGAGCACCGAGAGCCTCTTGGAAAAGTTATCAAGCTGACGAGATCACGAAGTCCAAGACGGCTCACGCATCCAGACTGTTCATCAACGATTCATCTACCTCCTTAGAAGAGATCGAGAAGCAAACTAGGTTTTTATAATCATTTTCTAAGGATTCAAGTGTAATGAATATTGTTGATTAATAAAGGTAGCTTTCTTCTTCTTATTCTATTTCTTCGTAGTTTAATTATACAATTTCTTTCCATCTCTTTTTCTCCCAACATGCGCGAGTAATTCTCCGCTTGTTAGGGTTCGTAGGATTAGGGTAGGCTAATGGACGATGAACATCTCTAAACCCTTTTTAAGTCCTATAAAGTTTATGAACTTTATCAAAAGAATCATTAATATCCTAATCGGGCGCACTAGCAATTCTTTGCTAGTTCCGACCGCGATTAGAGATTAGATTAATGATTGTTTTGGTAAAGGCTAGATATGATCGGAGTTCCGTGTCGAGATAAGGTAAGAGTTGGATTCCTTCTTCCTCCAGAAACCCTAATCTACACGCATCACCGTCGTTCTAGTTTTAAATCTATTAATGGATAAAAAGGGTAACTTTTAATTAATCGTCCATAACTACTAAATCCTAACGAACCCTACAAGCCCTCTTATTATATTAATTACATCTTTAAAATAATCTAGATCTATATTTTACATTCTTGTTTAATGTAGATCTAGAAACCATTCTATAAAATTCTTTATTCCTCCTCTCTTTCTCAACACATCTAAAGTAAAATTAAAAGGTTCTACGTTTCCCAGAGGACGACCCGTA
This sequence comes from Agapanthus africanus, assembly GCA_030015575.1. Taxonomy (NCBI): domain Eukaryota; kingdom Viridiplantae; phylum Streptophyta; class Magnoliopsida; order Asparagales; family Amaryllidaceae; genus Agapanthus; species Agapanthus africanus. The sequence continues at coordinate 817,656,244 of CM057338.1, read as the reverse complement.
CTCATCTCGGTCTAGCTACACGCGACACCGTTCTGATTGCGGTTAACTACAAACACAATTTTTCGTGTCAATCAAATGGCGCCGTTGCCGGGGAAACGTGCGTAATTTTTTTTATTCTTACTATTTGTATTGAATTCTAAGACGATTCATATCATTATTAAAACAAAACTGCAAATTGCATATTTAACGATTTGTGTGTGAATTTTGCGAGGGAATCTGGAGTCACGGACTTGAGGAAACAGGAGATCTAGGGTTTCACACTTCTCTGGTATCTTTCTTAACTCTTTCTCTCTCCTCTCAAATCCAATAAAATCTATTTTCTGCAGGATTCTTTGCAAAATTGCGCCGCTAAAAAAAAAATCTTTTTGCAAAAGTTTTGTGATTGGTTTTGTTTTGCATATTTAATACGGACTTTAAGGGGCAAAGACCAAATCAAGATTAGGTGGGGATTTCATCACCCTTCCTAAGCCCCGCAAATCACAAACCGAGCATATAGATTAACCCTTCATTAATTTAAAAAAATATCTAGACCAGACTCTAAGGACTGTCGCGCTCAATAAGGACAGAGGAAGGTCGTGGGTAATCTATCGTTTATCCGCATTACTTTTGTAGTGCCTAGGAAAGTGTGACAAAGGCTAGTGGTTTTTAATTAGGCCCACGACGTGGTTCCTTCCCACTTACCTGGCACTTACCTGGCTACAAGAGTAGTACGGAGGCGGTAGAGGATTGATCCTGCGGCTTGTCCTTTGGAAGTCTAGGAGCGGTCTAGAGAATGGACCTAGGTGACCTTAGTTCTAGGGTTGCTTATGCATCTTAGGGTGATTTTTCTTGAGTCCCACTTTTTTAAAAACAAGCCAATTTTAAAATCACACACACGCTGCCACTTGCACTAAACCCGCTTAGTGCATGCTCGGCTGGACACGGGATCCTAGTGCCCGTCTTGTCCGCGTTCCTGCTATCGACACCGAAGTTGGTACTTCTTCATCTTCTTTTCCCCCACCACACACCACATCGACCATGATGGACGGCACTCCATCTAATTATAACACCACGCTGCCACCGCCCGTAGGTGAGCAGAATCCACCGTGCATCTCTCTCCAAGAGAGATGCTATCCTATTCGTGGTCCTCTTCCCACTTGTCTATCTTTTCCACCACCTAACGGGGATAATTTCGAAATTAAACCCCACTACATCAATCTGCTGCCCAAATTTCATGGGCTTGAGTCGGAAGACGCGTACGTTTTCATCACCAAATTCGAAAACGTATGCGCAATGATGGGTACTTCACAATTGACCTTAGATGCTATGCGCTTACGTCTTCTCCCATTCACACTGTGCAACTTGGCAGAAAAATGGCTTTATAATACTGCCGCACACTCTATCACTAATTGGGATGAATTTGTCATAGCATTTCTTAAGAAGTTTTACCCAAACCATAAGACTGCCCATATTAGGAGCGAGATCAACCAGTTCACCCAGCTTCCCAATGAACCATTTTGGAAGTGCTTTGAACGTTTCAAAGATCTGCTTGTCCAATGCCCCCATCACGGAATACAAAGATGGGATTTATGTCGGATTATATATGAGGGCATTAATCCAGCGACAAAGCAGATGCTTGAAACAATGTGTCAATGCAATTTCATGTCTAAAGATGACGGTGAAGCATGGAAATATCTGGAAGATCTCCCTGAACACACGTTGCAGTGGGAAAGCGTAAGACCACCTTCAACTAAGAGAGGTATTCACCAGCTCGATGTTTCTATCGTAGTAAAAGCCGAAATGGCAGCGATACAGAAGAAACTCGACGCTATTGAAAACAAGTTCTCATCATTCTCCCTAAATCAGGTCACGCTTCCTAAGACCGTCTGTGGTTGCTGTTCGGATCCTTCACACTTAACGGAAGAATGTCCTATGATATATGCGGGGGTGCTATACGCCATCCAACCGACTTCCCCCGTAGATATATATCTACTCACCTGATCTTCACTTGCCGATGCCGATGTCGCCATTGTCTTGCTTGTCGTCTCAAAGTCTTCGTGAGGGTACCTACATATCATAACATATCGTGCCGCATTAAAATCCAATTCAAAATCAAAACGACGCACGAATCTCACATAGGTCAAAACCTATGGTCTACTCACACAAATTAACTAAATAACACTCGATATAGACGTACAAACATCAAGTGACCGATACATACCAAAACTTGAATTCATAAACATCGAGGAATTCAAAGCAGCAACTGTAAGGTTACGGCGGCGGCCCGGCCGTCAATCCGAGGCCAAAATGCAGAAACAAAACTTTTCAAAAACTTGGCGCTACCTTAACCTTTACCCGGATCGAACCATTAACGCTAAACTAGCAACTAGAGAGAGGGTTGGAAAGCTATACTGATCGATCCGTGTCCTTCGGTCTTTGGCCAACATCCCAATCTCATCGCGGCATCTTCGGTCTCGATCTCCTCATTGGAAAGGGCACCACATCATCGATTCTTTTTACGGGCTCCCGCTTCATCCGAAGCAACTCGGGCACGAAGTATGCTAGCCGACGTGTCCAAGGTGATATAGAGAATGTTTGTGATCATTTTGTCTCTTGCATCCATGAGATGGATGGAGGTTGAAGGTGTTGCCATTGATGGAGATTATGAGCTAGAGAAGAAAGAGGAAGAAGAAGAAGTTTTTCTCTTTCTTTTCTTTTGTGATGGAATGATAAAATGAGAGTGAGTTAGAACAATAATATAAGAGCTAACCACCATATCATGGCTGCCCCTCTCTCTCCTCTTATCAATTCAACACACAAATCAAACACTAATGTGACATTGTACACAAAAAAAGAGACCATGAGTCACTATATATGTCCATATCATATTTAATACATCTCATGATGAATTCTAGCTCATAATTTCCATATGCAAACATTAATCCAAATGTTTGCAACAATAAAAAGATACGGCAACATCTAAAGTAAACACGTGACGGATCACAAGGATACCTCTCACCTGTATATACATACCTGCATCCCCATTCCGACTGAATGCGAATATGATGAGACTAAAGTAATCCAACAAATCTAATACTAGGATCCGGCTTAAACAAAAGCCCACTAGTATGATCCGTCCGATCATGATCCGTGCACTACCGCACGTATATGATCGAACCCTGCCATATGTCATACGGCCTCTGCAACGTTTCGCCTGAAACATGAGAAACTGTCTGTGGGGGACTCTAAAGACTCGTCAATACTTTGGCTGTGGATTTAACCACTAGCACGTCAGTGGTACTAGCTGTACGTAACGGGCTACCAGGTATTGACTAAAAGGGAGGTCGATGAGCGAACTCATCCTGACACCCTACTAAGCCTGTCGGTGACAATATCCGTACAGTCCGGTCCGTTCGTCTATGAGCATCGCATGTCGGGCCTAGGGGGTTGGTAAAAGTCAGACCCCCAAAAGAGGTACAAGTCGTGTCGGAGTGTAGCCCAGAACACCCTGAGATACTACTGGAATACCTACCAGTAAATCTCCTGCCTTGGCCAAGGACTTCGTGTAATGGCTCTCCTAGACACAGCGCGATCTCACCCCCAATACCGGGAGAGACGAAACCCCTGCCGATCCGCTCACTGCCTCCATATGGCTCGGGACTGTACCCAACTAAAACCTGTTTGCACGACTCCTTCGAGCCGTGGTAGGGTAGTAATCAAAGAACAGTGGGAACTCACACGAGACAAATGACGATTTCAGGTCGATGAACTAACCTGTACACATGTCACCAGGGAACTGCTATCTGACGTCAGGTATAATACCAACTAGTATATTCCCGGCGAGTCCTGTCCGGTGTACTCATAACCCAATGAGCACCTGTATACATCTTAGGTGAACCAACTGACACCAATGGCTTGTGAGACCGGCCACCGTCCCTCGTCGGGGTCTCGACTGTATACACTAGTCTACTAATGGAGTATCGATGCCCAGTCTCGAAACTCCCACGACTAGGGACCTTTTAAGGATGTGCTTATAGACCCCAGCTCCCACGTATATGATTACCATCATACTACTGGTCGTCAAGCAAGAATCCTAAGGGCTCTATCAATGTGTAATAGCGACCTATAATGTCACCTAAAGCATGTACACGATGATAAAGGTAAACCAGATAGCTTACTATCATCTTGAGTAAGACTGTCCTACCGGTATAGGTCCTCCCTTAATCATTGCAATCATGTGCCTGTGATCCAATAATTGACTCCGAGGGCACTATATCCAACAATCTCCCACTTGCACTCAAGGCTAATTATTGCGATATCGCATACTCACAGCCCGTGTGATACCGAACACCCAACTCCTCTACTAATCAGTTTCACAAAGCCCGTTTGCGAAACTATTGCGTTCGAGAAATAACCTCAGTGAGTAGATCCGCCCTGATGTTTCTTTCTATGTCTCTCTTTTTCTCAAGTTCGCGGAGAAAGCCATCTCCCGAAATGAGCAATACCTGTCTTAGAATATGTCTGGATATCTGATGGGACCTAGTTCATAAATGAACTCCAAATCCAAACTTCTTAGACTGTATCGTCAACTGAACTTAATCAGTATCCTGCGTCATGCCTCCCTCAGTGTCCGCTTGGATCACCTGTCCAAACTACTGCCCCTCGTCAGAGGGAAAACTATAACTCTGACAGTCACTCTGTCATCCAGGTCACCTTGGAAGCCTGGAATGATAACCGTCTCCTAAAAGAGGTTATTGTTATCATATCCCTAGAACATCCACTTATGTTCTAAAACTACTTCCGAACGTTTCTCCAGGATAGGATTAATATCACAACTTGTTGCATCTACTGCAAAAACAACATCTGGTGTAGTACTTGACATCTCATGATTGACTCAATTGCCTAAGCAAGTGATCTGCCAGTCATGCACATCTCTCTCCCCTTTAGTCTGTAAGACACCTTTAGAGAGGGTGACTCCATCACCTGCAGGTACACTACCGTGCCAGGAGTCGTCCATTCTAAAACACCTGTAGAATGCTGTCTAAGTACCCAGATTGGGAAACTACCCAAATCTAGATCTAAAACCATAGATCTAGTAACCAGAATGTCTGATATTATATCTATATCCTATGTGGAGAAACCACTGTGTAACAACCAAAGTATAACCGATCGTAGTATAGGAATTTAATTTCCTACTCTGTGTATGTCATCCAAATACCAGGACATCACACCCTACTACCTTCTTAACAGATCCATCCCATATTCTGATGAAGTCAAACCTATGACTGTCACATCAGAAATAGATGATCTTTCTCCGCTATATCCGCTTTAGTCCATAAATAGACATAAGCTACTTGTCTACTATGTTTCCGCTGCTCCCACTGACTATGACAACCCTCTGGCAGAGTCATATACACGTACAATTCTAAAGCTAGTCTAGAACGACGCTATACTCATCCTCCTGCCGGGTCTCACAGTCTGGAGCAACAGCAATGGCAAGTCTGGGTAAACAAGAACCTCCATGTCACCGTCCTTGAGGCTACCGGAGTACCTCTCGGGTGCCTGAGGTTACCCACCATATCTGCGGAGTGGCCAATGGAATATCAATCCAGATTGAATCTTTAGGTCCTTATCAAATTTTCAGTAATCGTTTGCGGTTCTGGAATCACTTCCAGTTCTACCATACCCCCACTACTGTTTTTTGAAAAAATCCATTTTTATTAAAACTGTGGCGAGTCAAGAACAATATTGCTATTGATCTTCCAGATGGTAGAAAGTCAACTCTCGTCATAGCCCGGGTCAACCCACAAACAGCCATTACAGAAACGTGCCTTGAGTTATCCAGAGTCTGGTTTTAAGCATAAGCCGGAAAACTCCCCGTACCTTAACATCGTTAAGATATGAACCGTTCTATATCCAATATAGAAACGGAGGCACTGATTTAATTGGAACCAGATTCAAATCATGCAGCTGTCTCCAGTGCATGTCAACTAAATGGAGAGAGGCCGATCAGCATTACTCAACTTAGAAGTGCTTCCAATTATGAGTAACCTGAAAGAGAAGCAAGTTCTCTTAATCATTACTATTAACTGAATACCATACACAAGTATCTATATCTTCGATCACCTTGAAGAATCCTAATACTTGCAACACCTGGTTCTCTACTTTATTCTTATACCTATAACTTCTCAAAACTTAGACCTTGCATCTCTATGAAACACATGTCTAAAAACTAGAGAAATCACAAGTAAACAGACTATAGTACGAGTACCAACCCCTCTGTCCTTATGGACACTGGACAACATGCAATACTCTGTATAAGTCCCCTGAGTCTAATAACTCATTCCCTGTGTATCGTAGGTTGAAAAACTATACTTATGGTTAAGAAGAATTACACCGCTGTTTAATACTCCTTACCTAACCATCCACTGATATAGGTAAATGTCATAGACATAATTTCAAAAAGTTATATCTCACTTTATAAAAATAAACGTACAGATATATTAATTTGAAATTGGTGCATAACAACGGATATTCAAAACCAAATATTTGCCGTCCGGCAAACAACCCAGGCGATTTCCTCAAATATCACCAATTACAACGAATCCCGATATAATGAGGATGATCACCCAATTCCCAATAACTTACTCCCACTCATCATCTGTAAAACCATACAGATGTGAGAATCAAACCTGGTAAATACATACCCTGGAGCAAGGGCTAATTGGGAAATCAGTTTTCTTTTAACAATACACAGTGAAACTGAAACATGTAAATGTTTCGAAGGGGTATCCGGGTATTCTAAGTAATGACTCTTCCATTATCAGATTCACAACTGTAACCGTATATTTCTTTACCATCTCTCCAAATCCCTTTATATGTCTTTAGTCATTACCTTCTGTACACCCCTTTAGGCCAAATGGTTTTCTTCCTTCCCTACCGTTCGGCACCAGCCTATGGTTTGGAGGAAGACTATCCAATAAGCATAATGGGTGTACTCTCCTAATCCTAGGAGTACTCGTAACCTGAGAGAAGGTGAAAATAAAAGACAACTGAATAAAACCTTATTCCTATTTCTCCTGAACCAGAATCCATCCCCGAACTGGAACAAGTCCCTTCGAGTTCGTATATAACCATACGATGGAGTATGCAATAAACTGTGGATCTTCATAGTGATACGGAGTGTCCTGGAGAAATACAAAGGTGAAGTAGGAGTGGCGATGAAATGCTTGGTTTGGTCGTAAATAGCAGTCGCGGTTTACTTTGCCCTCTTACTAATCCCTTTATTTGTCTTTACTTAATGCCTTCTGTACACCTTCTAGGCTAAATGATTTTCTTCATGCCCTACCTTCGGCATCTGCCTATGGTTTGGAAGAAGACTATCCAATTAGCGTAATAGGTGTACTGTCCTTATCCAAGGAGCACTCGCAACCTGAGAGAAGGTAAAAAGAAAAAACAACTGAATAGTCCTATTCATTTTCTCCAGAACTGGAAACTATCCTCGAATCTGGAACAAGTTCCTTCGAGTTCGTATATAACCATACGATGGTTTTATCCAATGGAAGTGGATGTTCGTAGTAATACGGGGTGTTCTGGAGAAAAGGGTAAAAGTAGGAGTGGCAATGAGGTATGCAACTCAGACAATCCAAAAGCCAGTGTTTTAAGAAGGTTCGGTTAATCTTGGTCACTGAGTCATAGTCAAGGGTCGGGTCATGGTCGCTGCCAAAGAGAGAGCACTGCTACAAATAAGGGTTGCCCCTATGGATTTAACCGTAGGGGCAAACCACTGCCCCTATGGATATATCCGTAGGGGCAAAAAAATAATCTGTAGGTGCAAACGCCGTAGGTGCAAGTTGAAGCCCTGAACTTGCCCCTACGAAGTTCTGTGTAGGTCCATTTTCACCTACGGAGTAGGGTGTAGGGGAAAAAAGTTATTTTATTTACAGTTATTTTAATTATATTAACTGTACCTACGGATATATCCGTAGGGCCAAGCACTATCCCCTACGGATATATTCGTAGGTACATATCCGTAGGGGCAAAATATCAGAAATCCTGATATTTTGCCCCTACGGATATATTCGTAGGGGTCTTTGTTTGCCCCTACGGATATATCCGTAGGGGCAAGCCCAACCCCCTAATACTGAGATCATGGGGGACATATCAGTTAATGCTGATATTTTGCCCCTACGGTTTAAACCGTAGGGGCAATATGTGTACCTACGGATTAATCCGTAGGTACATATTATCTGTTTTTTTTTAAAAAAGGGCTGCCTGATTTTTTCTCGCCCTATGCACAATAATATATATATCAATAAAATATAAAATTAATCATCACACAACATATATCCCAGTATTCATAATCACATCTCATGCATATAATATACAAAAGAAACCCAAATACTGAATATGATTAAAAAAAAACAATATCAATATCAATATCGTTTCAAAATGTAGTACAATATGTATGATATAAATAAATACATGTTTCAAAAAATAAGAATTAAAAAGCTACCCTAGCTCGGTCCAGCTCCACCTCTGATAAACGATAGAATAAGGCGCGCCTGCTCCTCGGTCAATAAACCATGCAATTCGGCGCGAGCGGGAGTCTGAGCGTCCTGTGGAGCTGGCGATGTGGTCTGCGCAGCCGCCGTCGAGGTAGTAGCTTGCGGAGCCGTGGCTGCGGGAGTCTGAGCGGGCGGTGGAGCTATACGAGCTGTCTGCGGAACCGCAGCCGATGTAGTGGCTTGCGGAGCCGCAGCCGAAGGAGATGCATGTGGAGGCTCGGCCGATGTACCCTGTCGCGTCTGGACCTAACGTGTGTAAGAAGCGTGTAAGAACTATGTATTATTCGAATTCGTATCATTATCAAGTTATTTGGATATCTAGTTTGGAAAACCGTTGTTTATTTTAATTACATATGTATGTATGATTAATAAAACCTAAGTTTAAAACCAAATAAGCTCAAGCTACGTACTAATTATGGATATGTTGATATCTATAATATGACATGATATTTTACTATAAAGTAGTATACATACCAGCATCTCCTTCAACTCCTGAACGGTGGCCCTCAAGCTCTCCAGTTCCTGCTGGACACGTCGCTCACTGGAGACGGAGGAAGTAACCGCCGGGGTGGAGTCCAACCTTATATGGGCCCTGCTAGGGCCCAGTCCCCGGCCTCTCTCCCAACCTCCGTGGTGCCCTCCATGTGCGGCGTCCAGAACTGGGGTCAGCAGCCTCGGATCGCTCTGTCCGGTAAAATCGATCCCCGAGGCCTCGGCCTGCTCAACCACCCTCTCCTACACCCACATTAAGCAGTAAAGTATAAGTATAAATTTTAAACTTGAACCTTCCAAAACTAAAATTTCAAATATGGGTAGAATAAATTGTAACGTCTTCAAAATAATAAAATATGATTTTTGGGAAATTTTATAATTTAATATTATTTTAATGAATATTTTAATATTCTGGTATAATTAAATACAGATAAATGGGGAAAAATTATGGAAAATTCTAAAATAAGGTATTTTAAGGAATTGCCTCGTTTTCTGTGCATGCCCCCATTTCCTCTAGTTTTGACCCTGAGTATGTCTAGTTTTGACTGATTCCATCTAGGGTGAAATCTGGGTTGATTTTCCTATGTTGGTGTATAATTTGGGACTTGTTTTAGCATGGATTTTGGTATTTGGTGATTCATTCCTGTCGGGTGGCGTTTGGACGTCAACGACAAGTGGATTTTGATTGTGTTTACATGCGAGTCGATGGGTTTTACCTATGCGGGTAGCGTGTGCTATTTTGGTTTCCGATGTGATTTTCATGTGCTTTAGCATTGTGATATACTTGTAGGTACCCCGCGTGATGTTGAGGCAAAGGAGGTGAAGATAGCGACATCGGCTTTGGCACACGAGAAGCAAGGTGAGTAGATTTATATCTACGGGGAGAAGTCGGGTGGATGGCGTATAGCACCCCCGCAGTCCGTGGTGATGTATACGAATACGTATACACACGAATATTTATTATGTGTTGTTTAGGGTTATTGATGGTAATAATGATATTTTGATGATAAGAATATATTGGTTTAGTATAGTGCGAACCCTAGAGTAGTGGTTGCACTCACACATACATTTACACACATACTTGCATTCATTCTTTCATTTATTAGAGTGCATATGATGGTGCGTATATCTACACATGGGTATGGGACTATGTGTTTATATACGGGATTGGAGGATGATACGTGGTTTGAGATGATACTTGATGTGAGGCCGTGAGATCGGCGATGTGACATAGTTTGCCTTTGAGGTGCGATATGATAGTTTTAGCGGGCCTTTGGACATGTGCTTTACCCGCATTCATATTTTATAGATGGTGTCGATTTGTACTAGACTTACAGTAGTACCCCAGATTGTGGGATCTGATGATAAGTGATACCTGATATGTGATGAGATAGTGTGATATTGACCCCTACCCAGCTATTGGGATGCCGTACGACGATTTACCGTACGAGCCGATATTGATGATAGATCCGCACTCATGACTCGAGGATATCATACGATATGTTATTGAGGCGAGATCACCGACTATCATATCTATATTTATATATTGACTCAGATTAGGTGGTTTCATACCCCTCCTGTCTAGATTATTTAGTAGACATTAGACTAGACCGAGTCATACCTATTTCAAAACTAACGAATCGGGGATATTTTAAAGATAAGCAGAAGGGTTATACGGATATTTTCAAATGATGCATCTTTTCTTAAAACACCGTAGCCCTTACTTTACCAAAAGCCCTGATTCGTCTTATTTCAAAAGGCAAGGTTGCATGACATATCTATTGGGGCAGGTTCTGTACTTTTGCGTTGATCATTCGTTTCCGCATATTCCTGCTATTTGCATTGCATCGCTTGTATTGTTGTGACATTCAGTCATGCTGCTAGGACACCAGCACCATTATCGATGATGTATATGTTCCACGTACACTTGTTGCCGGCTCACACACTCATCATCGATAATTGCCATGTCACTACACTATAGTACTATTGCATTCATGGTATGATTCTGGCATGGCATATTGTACACTTATACCTGTACACATATATAGATGATTCTAGCTTGATTGGGGATTTGGGAACCGCAAGATACTCTTTAAAAACAGATTCCTTTTAAAAGAGCGGTCTCCCTCGACATGTGCACATTATTATTCCATGTTGCATGACTTACTGATATGCTTGCATTACTGTTACATGCCGCATACATCATGCTTTGACTGTACGCATTGAGATATGTTGTTTTTATGATATTTCTGGATTTGGGAACCGAGGGTATTTCAAAAGAGAATATGTCATTTCTTTAAAAACCCGGTTACCCTTGATATGATATTTCAGTGCGTCCACCATGTGTTTTCTCGGTGCTGAGAGCGATATGTGTAACCCGAATCGAGGCGTGGATGAGCCGATTGCGGGTACATGGTGGACCCGGTATGGTTCCCCTCGGCAAGATGATCGACGAGCTTTGCCGATTGAGTCTGGAGGCGGGCGAGTACCTACCGGTGATTGGTTGGACCTGGCGGTTATCCGGAGGATACCGACCAGAGTCGATAGATGTTTTGGGCATACTGCCGGGGCCGAGGGCCGATACCGCAGACAGAGCCCGCGGGCCGATCCGGACTGACGGAGCCCGATATATGAGGATTTACGTGCCGATGCTGGGCACAGTTTTCATGATGTTTTCGAGTGCCGAAGCTGGGCACTCCGGTTCCATGATTTTGACGTGTCGCGAGGGACACGGGTGGGTTATATCCTCATATTTCCATGCACAGGTTTCATGAGATTTACTTGCATGATGGTTATTGTCATTGGGTGACGAGTGGACGGAATCCACGTGTGTGCAGATTTGATTACATTGATCATACCTCATATTCATGACATGCTATTACCTGAGGCACTAGCACGAGTACTTGGCATTACACTCATGTAGAGATTACATTGCCAGTTTAGCATGCTTCAGCTTTATTCATATTGAGGTTTATTTATTATCTGATCGTATTGACCTAGGATAGGTCATGCATTCGATCTCTGCTTGTAGATATTTTCTATTCACGAGTTGGCAACTCACCCCCGTTGTGCCCCAGTTCTTGCAGGTTTTTGCCGTACAGATTCCATGGCGGCATTTCTGGCACACTGCTTCCTATGGGTGACTTGCTTGGTTAGGTGGGTTCTTTGTATCAGAACCGCCATTGTTCATGTATTTTTATTGTATCTAGAATTGTCCATCAACCAAAACTTGTAGTTTGTTTCAGACTTAGAAAACAGTGTTGTTTTATTTCGACCTTAGAGTCGCGCTAGTAGTATTACGGTTTTCTGGCTGTTTGAGTTTCTTTTTTTTTTGGGTTTTGATCCTCGCCCTTTGGCGTTGCATATTATTATTGCTTGCGTGGTTGTGACCGTCGATGGACGAAGAGCTAGCTCCCGCTTGGGGATGCCTTTTATCATTTCATATATATTATTCTTGTTGTACCCCGTTCGGGGCCAGTTTTTACAAAGGAAACTCTGCCGAAATTTTCAGGAAAGGTTACACATTTTAAAAAATGCATATTCGGCTTAGTTATTTAAAAACTTTGATTTCCAAACATGATTTCCTTGCTTTTCAAAAACAGTTTTCCTTATTTACTCTTAAAATGGTTTTAGATTGCTGGGCTTTTGGCTTACTTGGATCAGATGGGGTCCTATAGACTTCATAGGGTTCAAGGGCCAGTCACGTGCTCTTTCGGGTCGTGACAAAGTTGGTATCAGAGCGCTAGGTTGACCTTGGTTCGAGTCTAAGTTTGACTATGTGGAGCCTAGGGCGTTACTTATATACAGAACTTAGGCTTGACCTTACGGAACTTAGACTTGGTCGAGGGGGTATTAGACCCGAACTTTCTTCGCGTAGGATGACCCTTGGTTGATGGAATAGGTGAATAAAGTAGAGTGACGTACCGTTGGTATGTTCCGCGGCATACTTACGACACGCCACTCCGCTTAAGAAACCTTAGGTTGTACATTTCCTTGCATTGTGTCATATTCCTTCCTATGATCTATCTTCATCGATACTGGTTGTGGTTTTGCTGCCGCAATTGCACGGGCAGAGTGAGCTACGGCTCGAGTTGTCAGCATGAGCTCGTCGCGGACGAGGGCTGACCGGGGCGTGATTCCAGAGACATACGGTTGCATTGAGGCTTCGTATTTTGTGTTTCCGCACTTTGAGCGTTTGACAGATCGCTGTTGCGAGATTTCTCGGACGGTACCAGAGGATTGAGCCACTGATAGAGGCCAGCCAGGATGTGATGACTGCTGATATATCGCTTATTCATGATGGTTGAGGCGCTGCTTATCGTACCGACGAATGAGCCAGTTGTTGCTGCGAGTGATGAGATATCGCCCAGATGATTGGAGCTACTGCAGCATGAGCATATTCTTAGAGATATGGTAGTGAGTCGCTAGTCACCGAGGATGAATGACTAGGACATGTGGTTCGTTCGCTTACCCCGATGCGAGGTCATCAGATAGATTGATTCCAGCTAGAGGCGACTTCACGCAGATTCGTTGAGAGTCGATTGAGACGATCGAAGGTCAGGAACCCATTTTCCAAGTTTAAAGTATACGGAAAGACATGCAGGTGATTCTATGGACCCTCTAGAAGAATGAAACCCTAACTCGACTTAATGACCGTGTGAAAGCCTTTGAACCTTAGGGTTTGCGGCAGTTCCTCGGCGCCATTAGTGAGGCTTGGGTTTGCCCTTCTACGGCTGAACCACCGACGCTGTGGCATGTACTCGATACTATTAAACTGTACCCGAGATGTTGAGCTCTTGGGGGATTGTGAGGTTCTGACGAGTCGATCGGATGATTCGACATCATTCGGATATCATGTGATGGGACACTGCTTGGGAGACTCCAGATACGAGCATAGCCGTCGGAGCGCAGTCTGTGTAGCCATGATGAGATGAGTCCGAACCAGTCGATATTGGAGCAAGGTGGAGTAAAGAGTTCGCACGAGATTTCGACGAAATGACGTTCCACTCCGCTGACATCAGAGATGTGACATGCACGTTGAGGACGTGTTCGGCTAGATATCTTCTACTGAGTGATGAAGATACTGAGTTCGTGATTTCGAGTCCGTGTTAGAGACTTCGGGTGGACCGTAGCCGAGGACATTGCAGTGTGCAGATAAAGACGCGACGTCGATTGGTCGATGATACAGACAAGCGGGACGAGAAGTTCGTGCGAGAGGCAGGAGAGCTGTCACTACACCCCGTTAAGATTAAAGGCCGGACATGCATACAGAGGCGCAGAGATGCGACCAGCTTCCGAGGAGATGTTGTACTAAGGACGCAGAGGTCCAGAGAGCGAGAAAAGATTATGCCAGAGTACCAGCCTCCTTACAGTTTGGCTTAGGCAAGATCAGAAGAGACCTTGAGTAGGATTCCTTCCAGTACACTGCTGCAATAAGAGTTGCACCCAGGATCGGATGTGTGATATGCATTCAGAGGACCTGAGGTCGGCGCCAGAGATGTGCTGCTTTACGAGCGGTCGTGAGGATTGACCGAGAGATGACCAGGGAAGTGCAAGAACAGAATCGTTCCTGTCAGCACACCTGACCGGGCCGATGAGCCGATGGATTGCGAGTTGGTAATCTACAGGAAAGATCAGGAACCAGAGGCAGAGGACGCCAGCCGCGAGCAAGAGGCAAGTAGATATCTTGCGCCGCTAGCATCGGATGTACCGGTACCTTCTCGACCCTGAAGGAGGGTATACCGACGACGGTAATTATGATTTGTGATTTTGTGATTTGATTATCACGTATCCGTTGCTTTGGATTTCGGTATTTTGGGCGATCTATTTGCATGATTTAGTCTTGATGACTGAGTTTCATGATATTTGATTTTGTGCACCATGGTTGCACCTACTGGGTATTTATACCTTGTACATAGTTATTACTCTTGAGCTGTTGATTGCGATTTCATGCCTATTTTATGCTGGTGATTTGATTTACGCTTCCAGCAGAGTTTCATGTAATTTTAGTGTTTTGATTTTGCACTCGGTATAGCTTATATGTGCTTGTAGTGCATCGATATGTGTTTTGTGCCCGCAGCTGCACACGTTTATGATTTTCTTCATATCTGGATACACTTGGTGTTGCTGCTTACGTATTTGAGTTATTGCTTGGTATTTGTGCATGGGATGCACCAGTTCTATACTTCGTGCATTTGTCGCACCAGTTTTATGTTTCTTGCGTTTATCGCATCAGATTTATATTTCGTGCCTTTGTTGCACCGGATTTATATTTTGTGCATTACGATTGCACCTGACTTCGATTTGATGCCTTTCGGTATGTCGATTTTGATTGTGATATTGATGTGGATTCTTGCACTCCGTGCTTTTGACTGGACTTACGCATATTCGACGTTGCTATTGGATTTTGTGATTCCGTGCATATTGAGTGCGCAGGGTTTAGATTTTCATTCGTGCACGATGGATGCACCGATTTGGATTTCCGCGCATGTTGGGCGCATGTTTTGAGATACGATTTTGGTGCACACCCGATGCACTAAATCGAGATTTCTTCGTGCATGTCAGATGCACCTGTTTTGGCTGTCAGGCACACATGTTGCCTATGACAGATGCTTCGTGCACACCCGTTGCACCTAGATGTTGTTTTGTGCACATGTTTAGCGCATATATGGATTTTGATTTCCGTGCGCGTCAGACGCACAGGGTGGTGTTATGTGCATTTTTGGAATTTATTCCTTTTGGAGCAGTACATTTTTATGATGTGGGATATTTGCTTTCATACTGAGCAGGACTAGTCAGTGGACAGTGCCTGGATATATTTTGCATGCATCGATAGTTATCGAAGGGATTTCCGAAAAGCGAGCTATAGTCTTAGTATATACCTACGTGTCCGATATGACACAAAACGTTTTAAAAAAACAAGGAAACCCTTCTGATTATTTTCAAAATGGTGGAACGTGCTTATTAAACAAAGGATATATATACACATATATAGTTATTTTCTTATGAGAAACGTCCGCCACTGTGCAGTGTTACGCGCATCGCACAGCGACTTAAAAAGATTTGGCATACGGTTGCATCAGCTATTCACATGTATAGATTGGATGTCTGCATGTGTAGTTCTGATCCATATCATATCGGTTTTGTATTGGATTTGACATTGTGTCCTTACCTTGACTCCGATGATTGCGGGATGCTTGATGGAGCATTGTTTTTGAGTTATCTGCTCAGTACTCATGCGCATGCATTGCGCTATGATGTTTTATGTATAGATGATTTCGGAGCCCCGATGACTTGGAATTTGTATTGAAATATTTTAGTATTTGGGGGTTTAAATTTAAATTCGGGGACCGAATTTCTTTAAGGGGGGTAGATTGTAACGTCTTCAAAATAATAAAATATGATTTTTGGGAAATTTTATAATTTAATATTATTTTAAAGAATATTTTAATATTCTGGTATAATTAAATACAGATAAATGGGGAAAAATTATGGAAAATTCTAAAATAAGGTATTTTAAGGAATTGCCTCGTTTTCTGTGCATGCCCCCATTTTCTCTAGTTTTGACCCTGAGTATGTCTAGTTTTGACTGATTCCATCTAGGGTGAAATCTGGGTTGATTTTCCTATGTTGGTGTATAATTTGGGACTTGTTTTAGCATGGATTTTGGTATTTGGTGATTCATTCCTGTCGGGTGGCGTTTGGACGTCAACGACAAGTGGATTTTGATTGTGTTTACATGCGAGTCGATGGGTTTTACCTATGCGGGTAGCGTGTGCTATTTTGGTTTCCGATGTGATTTTCATGTGCTTTAGCATTGTGATATACTTGTAGGTACCCCGCGTGATGTTGAGGCAAAGGAGGTGAAGATAGCGACATCGGCTTTGGCACACGAGAAGCAAGGTGAGTAGATTTATATCTACGGGGAGAAGTCGGGTGGATGGCGTATAGCACCCCCGCAGTCCGTGGTGATGTATACGAATACGTATACACACGAATATTTATTATGTGTTGTTTAGGGTTATTGATGGTAATAATGATATTTTGATGATAAGAATATATTGGTTTAGTATAGTGCGAACCCTAGAGTAGTGGTTGCACTCACACATACATTTACACACATACTTGCATTCATTCTTTCATTTATTAGAGTGCATATGATGGTGCGTATATCTACACATGGGTATGGGACTATGTGTTTATATACGGGATTGGAGGATGATACGTGGTTTGAGATGATACTTGATGTGAGGCCGTGAGATCGGCGATGTGACATAGTTTGCCTTTGAGGTGCGATATGATAGTTTTAGCGGGCCTTTGGACATGTGCTTTACCCGCATTCATATTTTATAGATGGTGTCGATTTGTACTAGACTTACAGTAGTACCCCAGATTGTGGGATCTGATGATAAGTGATACCTGATATGTGATGAGATAGTGTGATATTGACCCCTACCCAGCTATTGGGATGCCGTACGACGATTTACCGTACGAGCCGATATTGATGATAGATCCGCACTCATGACTCGAGGATATCATACGATATGTTATTGAGGCGAGATCACCGACTATCATATCTATATTTATATATTGACTCAGATTAGGTGGTTTCATACCCCTCCTGTCTAGATTATTTAGTAGACATTAGACTAGACCGAGTCATACCTATTTCAAAACTAACGAATCGGGGATATTTTAAAGATAAGCAGAAGGGTTATACGGATATTTTCAAATGATGCATCTTTTCTTAAAACACCGTAGCCCTTACTTTACCAAAAGCCCTGATTCGTCTTATTTCAAAAGGCAAGGTTGCATGACATATCTATTGGGGCAGGTTCTGTACTTTTGCGTTGATCATTCGTTTCCGCATATTCCTGCTATTTGCATTGCATCGCTTGTATTGTTGTGACATTCAGTCATGCTGCTAGGACACCAGCACCATTATCGATGATGTATATGTTCCACGTACACTTGTTGCCGGCTCACACACTCATCATCGATAATTGCCATGTCACTACACTATAGTACTATTGCATTCATGGTATGATTCTGGCATGGCATATTGTACACTTATACCTGTACACATATATAGATGATTCTAGCTTGATTGGGGATTTGGGAACCGCAAGATACTCTTTAAAAACAGATTCCTTTTAAAAGAGCGGTCTCCCTCGACATGTGCACATTATTATTCCATGTTGCATGACTTACTGATATGCTTGCATTACTGTTACATGCCGCATACATCATGCTTTGACTGTACGCATTGAGATATGTTGTTTTTATGATATTTCTGGATTTGGGAACCGAGGGTATTTCAAAAGAGAATATGTCATTTCTTTAAAAACCCGGTTACCCTTGATATGATATTTCAGTGCGTCCACCATGTGTTTTCTCGGTGCTGAGAGCGATATGTGTAACCCGAATCGAGGCGTGGATGAGCCGATTGCGGGTACATGGTGGACCCGGTATGGTTCCCCTCGGCAAGATGATCGACGAGCTTTGCCGATTGAGTCTGGAGGCGGGCGAGTACCTACCGGTGATTGGTTGGACCTGGCGGTTATCCGGAGGATACCGACCAGAGTCGATAGATGTTTTGGGCATACTGCCGGGGCCGAGGGCCGATACCGCAGACAGAGCCCGCGGGCCGATCCGGACTGACGGAGCCCGATATATGAGGATTTACGTGCCGATGCTGGGCACAGTTTTCATGATGTTTTCGAGTGCCGATGCTGGGCACTCCGGTTCCATGATTTTGACGTGTCGCGAGGGACACGGGTGGGTTATATCCTCATATTTCCATGCACAGGTTTCATGAGATTTACTTGCATGATGGTTATTGTCATTGGGTGACGAGTGGACGGGATCCACGTGTGTGCAGATTTGATTACATTGATCATACCTCATATTCATGACATGCTATTACCTGAGGCACTAGCACGAGCACTTGGCATTACACTCATGTAGAGATTACATTGCCAGTTTAGCATGCTTCAGCTTTATTCATATTGAGGTTTATTTATTATCTGATCGTATTGACCTAGGATAGGTCATGCATTCGATCTCTGCTTGTAGATATTTTCTATTCACGAGTTGGCAACTCACCCCCGTTGTGCCCCAGTTCTTGCAGGTTTTTGCCGTACAGATTCCATGGCGGCATTTCTGGCACACTGCTTCCTATGGGTGACTTGCTTGGTTAGGTGGGTTCTTTGTATCAGAACCGCCATTGTTCATGTATTTTTATTGTATCTAGAATTGTCCATCAACCAAAACTTGTAGTTTGTTTCAGACTTAGAAAACAGTGTTGTTTTATTTCGACCTTAGAGTCGCGCTAGTAGTATTACGGTTTTCTGGCTGTTTGAGTTTCTTTTTTTTTTGGGTTTTGATCCTCGCCCTTTGGCGTTGCATATTATTATTGCTTGCGTGGTTGTGACCGTCGATGGACGAAGAGCTAGCTCCCGCTTGGGGATGCCTTTTATCATTTCATATATATTATTCTTGTTGTACCCCGTTCGGGGCCAGTTTTTACAAAGGAAACTCTGCCGAAATTTTCAGGAAAGGTTACACATTTTAAAAAATGCATATTCGGCTTAGTTATTTAAAAACTTTGATTTCCAAACATGATTTCCTTGCTTTTCAAAAACAGTTTTCCTTATTTACTCTTAAAATGGTTTTAGATTGCTGGGCTTTTGGCTTACTTGGATCAGATGGGGTCCTATAGACTTCATAGGGTTCAAGGGCCAGTCACGTGCTCTTTCGGGTCGTGACATAAATATTAACACTTACGCAATACTCCTGGGTAGCGACGTCAGGATATCGAAGCTCGCCCGTGGTGGGATCTGTCGAGGTGCCGTGGACGGCAAGATATGCGGACAGCACGCTCGGTGTACCACCTTGCGCCACGGTCTGAGCTGTCTGCAATATTAGAAAATAACTCTTAATATTAGAAATATTAGAAAATAACTCTTAATATTGCAGAATATCACAAAGGTCGGTCTATTGTAATTTACCGATAACTCCATGGCTCGAGTAATATTCCTCGAGCCACCTGTGTAAGTGGGGCGACCCCTCTTCGCCGACTTCCTGTTCTCAGTATTCTGAGCGGCCTGTTTCTGCACAACGCATTAACATTTAGTTTTCTAATTAAGGAACATAAAAAAATAAATTATATCCTAAACAATGAATTACATTTAAAATACATACCTGTTTGCGTTGGGAGTCGAAATATTCGCACAATAGAGGCCATGTCTCTACGTCGACTCTCGCAAACGCCGGAGTAGATAGGAGGGCCGCTCTCTCTGCCTCGGGGGTCGCCATCCACAGGGAGTAGCAGTCGGCCTTCAGCTCATTCCTGTTGTATCGGACCTTGGTCTGCATGTTCTTCATCAGGCCATTGTACAGAGCATGAAGGTCGAGCATCCTCTCAGGGTGATCAGGGTCGGGTACAGGCTGAAAATCGTAATCCGACTGAAAATACAAAAAAAAACATTGTTATTAGATTGCAAGTGTTAATAATTAATATATTGGATAAATCAAATGAAAATATATATTAATACGTACCCGAGCCTGATCAAAGAAGAGGGCGAATGAGCGCCGGTGCTGCTCGCCCCACTCAACGTGAAGTGGATAGTTCTTCACGAGCCGGCTCTCGTCCCCCATATACGGCCGAACCTCTCGGAATGAGGACCGGTATAGCGATAGTCAAGGGTAAAAAAGAGGGGGAATGCTGCCTCCCCCTAGCTCTGTCAGGCCTCAGCCTATGGGACTGATTCGGGCCTCGAGTCCCCCTCTGGGGATGGAGAGGCCCAGCGTCTGCAAGAAATATCAAGACAATCAATATTAAGACAAAGTTGTATTAAGAAATCAAGCTTAAACGAAAATTGAAGTGTGATATATACCTCCGGTGACTATCGCACGAGCCTGGGCCCGGGCAGCAGCACGAGCGGGACGATAGTTCCTCCGGTGAGGAACAACCGGGGTCCCGGATGCGGACGCATCCCCTCCAACTAGAAAATAAACATTGACGCTAAATTTCCATGAAGTTCATATTTATTCTATAGAGCATATGTAAAATGAATAAATATTTTATATTTATTCATACTAACCTGCAGACGATGCGGATGGTATAGAAGCGGCAGGAGTGACCCCTGCGGAAGATGTGGACGCACCACCTATAATTAGACAATTAAAAATAGATTATATAAGTAATTGCAAAAAGAATGTGTAGATCAATAATATAATGTTCTAAATCAATATGCATGCACTATAGGATATATAAACATACCCGCAGGTGCGGTGGTATCACCACCTACAGCTAGACAATAATAAAAATTGCTAAGTAAGAGCAAAAGGAATGTGTGTGTATTTATGATATAGCATTCTAAATCAATATACATGCACTATATGATATATAAACATACCTGGAGGAGCGGGAGTGGCCTCTGTCCCAGATGTGGACGCATCACCAACAACTAGACAATCAAACATTGACAATATAAGTAATTTTGACATAAACAGGCATGAATATCTGTAATATTACATTCAAAATGGATATGCGTGCAGTATACCTGGAGGTGTGGCAAAATCCACACGGAAGAGGCATCCGAAGGGGTCTCCGATCTGGGTGCAAGACCAGCCCTCTGAAGCTCCCTACGAAGCTCTCCGGGCGGCAGAACCGCTCTGCCTCTGCCTCTGCCTCTGCCGCGGCTGGAGCTCCTGCCGCCCCTCGATGCTCCCGACATCGTCATCAAATCTAGATAAACGGTTCGTGGACGCATTAGACAATCATTAAAAGTATTGACTATATATGTATAGAGCGTAAAATGTGAAGTAATAATATAACATTACTGATAACATTTTTCGTTTCGTGGGCGCATTATACATATCTACTTGGATTTCATTGTCGATGTCATTTCTAACCCACGTAACTTCATGATCGGTCGAAGACAACCCGTCCTTCGAAACAGACGGTCGGAGCACTTTAAGCCTTCTCTCTTCTTCGTCCTCATCGCTGTCCTCGATTTCTGGGACATCGTAGACATCTCTGGGTTTCCATCGGCATACAACACTCCATCCCGGATGCTTCAGAAACTGTGAGTAGTATACTTGGAACGCTTGGTTCGGAAAGATAAACGGATCTTCCTGACCGTAAAATCGAAGTGTGTTCACACTGGTCAATCCATATTCATCTTTCCAAGTCCCAAGATTGCTTCTCCACCTGTCCGTATCGGTTCGCGTATCGTACCAAGTACACTGGAATATATAAAAGGGTTCTGATCGTCCGGGATAGTGGATGCCGAGTATACAATTTAAGTACCCATAATAAATCACACCGTCCGATCCTACCGTCGCAATCCCACTATTCTGAGTGGTTCTAGATGTTTCTATGTTCTTAACTTCGAATTTGTATCAAAGGACACCAAATCCTTTGTAATATGCAACCTCCGTACTAGGAAATTAAGCTAAACATCTTGAATCACTCTCAAATGATGCAGACAAGTTCGGATCGTGGATCTAACAAAACAAATTTTACGACAAATACATAACGATACAAGTTTAGATTAAAACTGATAGCAATAAAATGTTATTCGAATAACTTACATGATCTGTGACCCAATCACAAAAATTATCCTGATGATATTTTTCCAAACGTTCTTCGTTCCAATCAGGATGCCCCTCGCGTACCTCGTTAAAATGAATTCTGTTTTCGACAAATAATTGTGACATTAATATTATATCATTTCATACACACACAAACACAGATATAACAATTAATCCAAAAAAACTTACTCTCTAATTTGTTCAAGACATGCGCAATTAAGCAAGATAAACCGGTATATCTTGTTAATAAACATAGTGTCCAGCCTCTTATACTCGGCTTTACCATATGGCCCGTCTTGAATTCTTCGTGGTCGGTTAAGCCTTGTCTCAATGTTCTCGTCCAGATAGTGGGAACAAAATGTGGTTGCTTCATCAAGAAGATAACCTTGCATGATGGAACCCTCTGGTCGATTTTTATTGCGTATATACTTCTTAAGAGTGTAGAGGTACCTAATGAAAATGTGTTGAATAAATAAATATGGGCATACAGGACAACAATAAATTTATAAATTGCGCGAAACGAAAAATTACACGTACCTCTCGACGGGATACATCCATCGATATTGTACCGGTCCGGCTAACTTCGCCTCAGTTGCAAGATGAACCGTCAAGTGTATTATGATATCGAAGAATGACAGTGGGAAAATACGCTCAAACTTGCAAAGTATCAACGCAATAGAATTTTCTAGTTTATCCAGCGTCACAACCTCCAGTGTTTTAGCACATAACTCCCTGAAAAAACAACATAGGTCGTTGATTACTAGACCAACCGAGTCGGGGAGAGAAGTCCTGAGGGCTAATGGAAGAAGGTGCTCCACGATAACATGGTGATCATGACTTTTCAGCCCATCGATCTTGCTCTTCACAATTTTTTTCTCTTGCTGAATGATCCTGAGAAACCTGTGGGGACTTTCAAATCATGCAACACCTGCAGGAATCTTTTCTTCTACGGTTGTGACATATGATAAGCGGCATTGGGAAGTACAAACTTGCCTGGTTTACCCTCTACCGGTCTAGGGTGCAATTCACTTCTTATTCCCCACTCTTGTAGATCCATCCGAGCATTCATGTTGTCTTTCGATTTCCCGTCTTTACAAAGAAGCAAGTTAAGTATGTGCTCTGATACTCCCTTATCTATATGCATGACGTCCAGACAATGACGCACTGAATTTGTAGACCAGTACGGAAGCTCGAAGAAAATGCTTAACTTGTTCCAATATGGTGGTTTGACCTGTTTCGTCGGATCCATCCCGAAGGTCACATTATTGTAACCATCCCATTTAGCAGTCACGTCTTCTCCGGACAATGGGGATGGAGGTCCAAGAAGCTCCTGATGACCATCAAAGTGAACCGTGTCTAACCTATAAGGGTGGTCTGGAGGCAGGAAACGTCGATGGCCGCAATAACAAACCTTCCTGCTAAAATTCAAGAATTTCGATGTTGTGTGTTCATGGTAATGAGGACATGCTTTGTGACCATGTACGGACCAACCTGATAGCATTCCATACGCAGGAAAGTCATTAATTGTCCACATTAAAGCCGCACGCAGTATGAAGGTTGTATTTGTGTTTGCATCATATGTCTCTACACCATCAATGAACAAAGATTTCAACTCCTTGATTAGAGGTCGGAGATAGACGTCGATATTGTTCCCCGGTGAGTTTGGTCCATTGATAAGAAGAGGCATCATAAAGTATGATTGGTCCATAGCCAACCAAGGCGACAGATTATAAATTATCATAACAACGGGCCATGTGCTGTGACTTCCAGCCATATAGTTGAATGGGCATAAGCCATCAGTAGCCAGTCCGAGCCGGACATTGCGAGGATCGCTACTGGATATTGCGTGCCTCCTATCGAAATCCTTCCATGCCGGTGAATCTCTTAGATGGCTCATTTTTCCATCTTCACTTGGAGGAGCACGGTGATCCCAAATCATTGCCTCGGCTGTTTTCTTGCACCTGAATAGCCTCTGTAGCCTCTGTGTTATGGGAAAGTATCGTGCTATCTTCACAGGTATATCAGGCTTCTTATCAGAATCTTTCGGCTTATACCTGGCCTCTCCGCATGTCGGACACTCTTTCAAATCTGAATTCTCTTTCCGGTACAACACACAATTTTTAGAACATGCTTGAATCTTCTCGCACTTTAGACCCAAATCAGGCATCATCTTCTGGGCTCCGTACCAGCTGTCGGGCACGTTATTTCCCTGCGGCATAGAATCTTTCAAGAACGAAAGAAGCATTGTGAATGACTTGTTGCTCCATTCATTTAGGCACTTAATCTGGAAAAGTTGGACGAACCATGAGAGCGTGGAATACTTCGCATTCTCATAAATTGGTTTTCTAGCATCATTCATGAAATTTTCATATTTATCCGCACGCGGTCCTTGACCGGAAGGAATGTCATCTTCGGTACGAATAGATTCACCTAGGGCAGCCTCTACCATATCCTCCATTTCTTCTGATGGAAATAAATTACCGTCTTCTCCTTCTGCCGCATTACCGAATTCTTCTTCTTCTCCTGCCGCATTATCGTGTTCTCCTTCTTGTTCTGCCGCAGTACTGCATTCTTCTCCTTCCCCGTGATATTTTCAAGTTGTATAAAGTCTAGTAAACCCATATTTTACAATATGAAGCTCTGACAATTCTACCTTCTGCCAGTACTTATTGCCACATCTATCGCACGGACAAAGAATCTTCTCTATTATGATCTTATTATGTGCGCGTGCAAATTCAATGAAAGCAGCAACTCCTGCGACAAACTTAGGTTGCATACGTTATTGCCAATCCACATACATCCAGTCCTTAACTCTAACGTACTCATGGGCCATGTTAGACTGTATAACATATAAATTGTAGGTTATGGTGACTATATTGAGAAATATAAGAACGGGATAGTTACTGACAAAGGAGAAAATCCGTGTATATGTTTTGTGTGTGCGTTTGTCGTTGAAAAGAATAAATTATCGAATGTATGTTAACCGATAGACGGGGACTAAGTGGCGCTTTTAGTTTCATATATGAGTATCGATGAGAATATGAAGGTTTCATATTATCATATATTGGTTTTAACTTGAACATCTCGAATCACTCTCTAATTATGCATTTTTTGTGTATTCTTGTTGTATGTGTGTGTTCCGGCTGTCGGGGGTAGGCTTCTATCCCATTAAGAATGTATAGAGCGAACACCCATCACTTGTGCTTTCAACCGTTTCGAGTAAATTTCGGCAGCACCTCCCCGCTGTTCTCCGAGTACACTGTAATATAATAGATAATCATTTCAAAGCTGTGAAACAACGTTGAAATGAACATCTAATCTATCTTTGTACACGGAGAACCAGCGGAAAGGTACCGACGAAATATCTCGAAACGGATGAAAACACAAGTGAATGAAGGTGTTTGCTTTATACATTCTTAACTTGTCCACACGGGACAAATCTATGGGTTACCATACGATTGAATTTTCTCGTCGCGTAGACTATACGACAGTTGTTAGTATCGAGCTATACTGTCCGATATTTAACAACCTTCGTATAGTTCTATGTCACAACGAGCATCGCACGTATGTTAACCGATAGACGGGGACTAAGTGGCGCTTTTTGTTTCATATATGAGTATCGATGAGAATATGAAGGTTTCATATTATCATATATTGGTTTTAACTTGAACATCTCGAATCACTCTCTAATTATGCGTTTGTTGTGTATTCTTGTTGTATGTGTATGTTCCGGCTGTCGGGGGTAGGCTTCTATCCCATTAAGAATGTATAGAGCGAACACTCATCACTTATGCTTTCAACTGTTTCGAGTAAATTTCGGCAGCACCTCCCCGCTGTTCTCCGAGTACACTGTAATAGAATAGATAATCATTTCAAAGCTGTGAAACAACGTTGAAATGAACATCTAATCTATCTTTGTACACGGAGAACCAGCGGAAAGGTACCGACGAAATATCTCGAAACGGATGAAAACACAAGTGAATGAAGGCGTTTGCTTTATACATTCTTAACTTGTCCACACGGGACAAATCTATGGGTTACCATATGATTGAATTTTTTCGTCGCGTAGACTATACGACGGTTGTTAGTATTGAGCTATACCGTCCGATATTTAACAACCTTCGTATAGTTCTATATCACGACGAGCATCGCACGTATGTTAACCGATAGACGGGGACTAAATGGCGCTTTTAGTTTCATATATGAGTATCGATGAGAATATGAAGGTTTCATATTATCATCGAGTATCATATATTGGTTTTAACTTGAACATCTCGAATCACTCTCTAATGATGCGTTTGTGTGTATTCTTGTTGTATGTGTAACATGATTTTAAACCATTGAGATCAAGATTGATAGAACTGATCATCCTACATTGCAATGGCATTCATCAACCAAAAACTATTATTGCAATGGCATTCATCTATAACAATCAACAATTAAAACTACAAATGTAGGATACTGATATCATAAAGCGTTATACGCAACATATGAATTCACATGACTGAAACATGCATCAAAAAACATGTTCATCCAAAAGATAGGCCACTGTCAACAAATATAGACAAATACGTCATAAAAACAGTAACTAATTAACAAGTTGATTAGCATCTGGATCAAGAAAATGATAGGAAAAACAATTGACTATGATCTATAATGACAAGTCTATTACCATGACTCTCGACTAACAAAGGTGGCTTTTCATCCTCGGTAGCTTGATAATTGGGATTTTGTGGCGAATAAAAATATGCATATGCCGTTTGACCGGGAACTTCAATAGGAAACTCAATGAGGTCGGGTGTAATGAAGTACGCTTTGTATTTCGCTATATCAGGTGATGAAGCCTAAGCCCTAGCTAGCCCCAGCCCCACCCCAACCGAACCCTATCGAAGGTAAAGAACGTCCTTACACTTTCATATTTCTATTAATGATGCAAGTCTCCACCAAGTCAAATTCTTGCAATATCATTCTTTTTAGAGTATGTCTAATTTAATAGATAGAATTTTCAAAGTTGGGCAACCAAGAAAAAGTAACAAGAGATTTTACATACATGCCAAAGCTTTGATTATTTATTTATTTATTTTCCATTTCATATTAGTACTTTTATATGTTTGATGATGGCAAGAAATACAAATTATATTAGAACATTGCACATACCTAATTTCCACTTGAAATCGGTTTTTTCTTTTATCAGTACTCGTTGACATATAGTAACAAACAATGTTTGATTAGGAGGACCCAAGATTTTCTCGATCAACAATAATTTTAGTAATCAAACTAGGCTAAAATTGCTCGAAATTCCTCTCAGGTTTGCTAAATTTAGCAAACCCCAACCCCAACCTAACCCTAACCCTAGACCCAGCCCCGGCCCAGCCCCACCCCAACCCCAACCTAACCCTAGCCCCAGCTCCAGCCCAGCCCAGCCCCAACCTAACCCTAACCCCAGCCCCAGCCCCAGCTAAACCCCAACCACAGCCCTAACCCTAACCCCAGCCCAGCCCCAGCCCCAGCCCCAGCCGAATCCCAACCCTAACCCTAACCCCAACCCCAACCCCAACCCCAACCGCAACCCCTGCCGAACCCCAACTCCAACCGCAACCCTAGCCCCAGCCATGAACCCTAGCCCTAAATAATCAAAAATTTGTTTCGTTGAAAATTTAATAACCTGTGCGATGGAGGAGACGATCGATCGGTGGCGGCGACGAAACGGAGGCGACGACGAAAACGGCGACGAGGAAGAACGGTGACGAGAACGGCGGTGGCGACGACGAGAACGGCAGTGGCGACGACGAGAACGGCGGGAATGATTTGGGGATTTTGGTTCGCGCGCAATCGAGAGAGAGAGAAAGAGATAAACAGCGTAGGTGATCTGTGCCTTTTTAATTAAATCACTATTTAGTTGCCCCTACGGATTTGTCCGTAGGTCCTTGGTTTGCGGCTCCGTAAGGGCAAACACCAAATTAAGATTTAATATTTTTACTCTTGAACGTCTTGGACCGTAGGGGCAACCTTCTAGCCCTACGGCTTAATCCGTAGGGCCAACATAAATCTGTCCCTATGGATTTCACTATCCGTAGGGGCTGTAAGTCCATACTACCTCTCCCGGTACTTACGGGCTTGCGGAATTTGGTGAAAAACGATTTTCTTAAGAGGTGGTAACATGGACTCAAAACCCGGATCTTTGTTAAACTGCTAACTAACAACCTAACAAGAGTTTACCTACTCGGTTAGGGGGCTATACCTTTCTTGAACTCCTTCGTCTTCAACTCGTCCCGGAGTTCGGATCGGCCTCACCTCGTCGTCTCCTTGCGTCGAAGATGGATCCACCCGAAAGCTTCTACCTTTGGCTTGTTCTTCGGACTTTGAAGAAACTAGATCACTTGGCTTGCTAGGCCTTGTGAGCTAGAATGAGTAGAGAAGAGTATGTTGGGATTTTGCTCTATGGTTCTTGCTTCTCAACACATGAGACAAGTGAACCATAGACTAAAAAAAAGGGAGAGCAAGAGGAAGAGAGTGAGAGCAAGAGCTTGAGAGCTCAAAACCAAGAGAGAGAAAGGTCAAGCAAGAATGAGCCTCTCTTTTGTCTTTCACCCTCTCATAATCCAAAAGCATCATTAGCCATAATGTCAACCAAGTATTATGTGATGGTTCATATCATGACAAAGGCAATATCATTTCCATGCACTCATTTTGCAAACTACAACAAGCAAGCAAAAGTCTTTGCATGAAAATGACAACCATTGTGATGATGATGGTCAACTAGTCCAACCTAGTCAACCGGTCAACAAAGTCAACAAGTCAACAAAGTCAACCCTCCAACAAGCATGTCACTATAATACTTAATTAATATTATTGCTAAATATATATATATATCATATTCTCATTAGGGTTGAGCAAAAAGTCAATAGTCAACAGTCAACGGTCAACAACCCTAATGAGAATCCTCTGCCTCTGTCTCTCCGTCAACTGTGCATACACACCCGCATCCGCGTTCCGAGGAACACGGATGCAAACTGGATAAAACCAATCCCAATACGTACACTAGGATCTGGCTTAAACCAAAGCCCGCTAGTGTAAACTGTCCGGACACTAAACGTGCACAAGTGCACGGATGTGACTGAACCCTGTCGCAAAAACCATGCGACCTGTCGCAAAATCATGCGACCTCTACTCTTTTGCCTAAAGGTGAATAGCTTTCTGTGTGGGACTCTAAAGACTCGACACTACGCTGGCAGTGGGTTTAACCACAGACCGCAAGCGGCACTAGCTGTGCGTAACGGTCCCCAGGTAGATGCCGACAAGAAGACTGACGAGGTGAAACCCATCTGAACTCCTACTGAGCCTGAATGTGACAATCTCCGTACAGTCCGGTCTGTTCGTCTGATACATCGGATGGCGGGCTTAGGGAGCGGTAAACGTCAGTCCCCCAATAGCGGTACAAGTAGTGTCGGAGTGAAGCCCAAAACACCCTGAGATAACACTGGAAGCCTACCAGTATATCTCGTTTGCCCTGGCCAGGGACTACTCGTGTAATGGCTCTCCTAGACACAGCGCGATGTTAACCCCCAATACCGGGAGAGACGAATCCTGTCTAACCGTCACTGCCTCCAAGTGCTTCGGGACTGCACCCAACTACCACCTGTTTGCACGACTCCTTTGAGCCGTGGTAGGGTAGTAATCAAAGTACAGTGGGAACACACTCGAGGCGAAGTGACAGTGTCAAGTCAGCGGACTAAGCTGTACTCATGTCACCTGGGAACTGATAACTGACGATAGGCATAATACCAACTAGTCAGTTCCCGACGAGTCCTGTCCAGTGTACTCGTAACCCAACGAGCACCCGCATACTATCTCAAGTACGACGTACCGACGGCTGTGGGACAGACCGTCTCCCACACTGGGAAGAGAAGCGCATGCGCTAGTCTACTCCGGAGTATCGATGCCCTGTCTCGATAGTCCTGCGACCAGGGACCTGCATAAGGATGTGCTTATAGATTACCCAGCCCCACTAGTGTGACTGCCATCACAACGCTGGTAATCAAGCAAAGATCCTAAGGGCTCCACTAATGTGTATAGGCGATATACTAAAATAAACACATGTACACATTGAAGTAGAAACAAACCAAGTAGCATACTACTATTTTGAGCAAGATTGTCAATACAAGGTGAATATCCCAAGCTTCCATTAAGTAATATACATACTAGTATGATACAGAAATGGCCTCTAGGGCATATACACTAACAATCTCCCACTTGCACTAAGGCCATGTACTGGCGTATCGAAGACCTATCATCTCGATCAGCCGCTCGAACTGAGTCTGGGGTAAGGCCTTCGTGAGTGGATCAGCAGTGTTATCTTCCGTATTTACTCTCTTCACCTCGATCTCCCGACGATCAACGATCTCCCTGATCAGGTGGTGCCGCCTCAAAATATGCCTGGACTTCTGATGGGACCTGGGTTCCTTCGCTAAAGCTATAGCGTCGTTGTTGTCACAATACAGCGGTATTGGATCAACACTGGTAGGAACCACCTGAAGTTCCGTGAGGAACTTTTTCATCCAGACAGCTTCCTTTGCGGCATCGCAAGCAGCTATGTACTCCGCTTCCATAGTTGAGTCAGCAACGGTTTCCTGCTTGGAACTCTTCCAGCAAACCGTCCCTCCATTGAGGGTAAAGACATAACCCGACATGGACTTGGAGTCATCCTTATCACTCTGGAAGCTGGAGTCAGCAAAGGCCTCAATCTGGAGGTCTTTTCCGCCATACACCAAGAACATCTCCTTAGTCCTTCTCAGGTACTTGAGAATGTTCTTCACTGCTATCCAGTGTTTCTCCCCTGGGTTCGACTGATACCGGCTTACAACGCTCAATGCGTATGCTACATCTGGTCTGGTACACAACATCGTATACATAATAGAGCCTACCGCAGATGCGTAGGGTATTGATGACATGCGAGCCCTTTCCAAATCAGTCTTGGGAGACATCTCTTTGGAGAGGGTGATTCCGTGATAAGCCGGTAGATTACCGCGCTTGGAATCTTCCATACTGAATCGTTTCAGTATGGTGTCGATGTAGCTTGACTGTGAAAGTCCCAACATCCTCTTAGATCTATCACGATAGATCTGGATCCCCAGAATGTAGTTGGCATCGCCCAGGTCCTTCATGAAGAACCTCTGCGACAAGAATCCTTTGACTGACTGTAGCATAGGAATATCATTTCCTATTAGGAGAATGTCATCGACGTACAAGACGAGGAATACCACATTTCTCCCTACAATCTTACTGTAAATGCATGGTTCATCTGGGTTTTTGACAAAGTCGAATTCTTTGACAGTATCATCAAAGCAGATGTTCCAACTCCGCGATGCCTACTTAAGTCCATAGATGGACTTGAGCAATTTGCACACTTTACCGCTGCTCCCACTCTGATTGAATCCCTCTGGCTGATCCATATAGACGCACTCTTCCAAATTTCCATTTAGAAAAGCCGTCTTTACGTCCATCTGCCAGATTTCATAATCGTGGAAGGCAGCAATGGCAAGAAGGATCCGAATGGATTTAAGCATGGCTACCGGAGAAAAGGTCTCGTCATAGTCCAAACCAGATCTTTGACGAAAACCCTTTGCAACGAGCCTAGCTTTATAGGTTTCAACCTGCCCATCTACACCAATCTTCTTTCTGAAGATCCATTTGCAGCCTACGGGTTTTACCCCTTCTGGAGCAAAGTCCAAAGTCCAAACTTTGTTGGTGTACATGGACTCCATCTCGGTCCGCATTGCATCCAGCCATTTTACCGAGTCACCGCTCTGAATGGCTTGCTGGAAGCTAGTAGGCTCACCATAATCCATGGTGCAATCCTCTCTATCCCCGTCTATGAGAAAACCGTAGTATCTCTCGGGCGGATGAGACTGCCTACTACTCTTGCGGAGTGGCGTAGGAATGTCCGGTTCCCCTGAACCTTCTGGTTCTACTAAGGTTTCAGTAATAGCTTGTGGTTCTGGAATTTCTTCCAGTTCTATTGCGCTCCCACTTATCTGATTTTCTAAAAACTCAGTTTCCAAGAAGCGGGCATGACGAGAGACAAGGACTTTTTGCTCCTCTGCGTAATAGAAAAGATACCCCTTGGTGTTCTTTGGGTATCCCACAAACTTGCACTGTACTGAGCGTGCCTCGAGCTTGTCCGTATGCTGCTTTTTTACAAAAGCTGGACATCCCCATGTCTTAAAGGATTTAAGACAGGGTTTCTTCCCACTCCACATCTGATATGGTGTGGTAGGCACTGTCTTAGTAGGAACTTGGTCAGCTGTTTCTAGTGCATAACCCCAGAAAGATCGCGGTAACTCAGCCTTACTCATCATGAAACGAACCATATCTAATAGGGTTCGATTCCTCCTTTCCGATACACCGTTGTGTTGTGGTGTGTATGGAGGAGTACGCTGAGAGAGAATTCCATTCTCTTTTAAATAGTCCAGAAACTCGGCACTCAAGTATTCTCCACCTCGATCAGATCTTAGTGTCTTAATACTTTTGCCTGTTTGTTTTTCAACTTCATTTTTGTATTCCCGAAATTTCTCAAAGGCCTCGGATTTGTGCTTCATTAAGAAGACATGTCCATACCTAGAGAAATCATCTGTGAAAGTAATGAAGTATGAATAACCGCTTTGCGCATGTGTAGACATTGGACCATACACGTCACTGTGTATGAGTCCCAAGAGCTCGCTCGCTCTTACTCCGTGTCCAGTGAACGGAGTCTTTGTCATCTTTCCCATGAGACAAGATTCACAAGTGGCATAAGACTGGTACTCGAACGGATCCAAGTATCCTTCTTTATGTAACTTAGTCAACCGTGTCTCATTGATGTGACCCAGTCTACAATGCCATAAGAAAGCCTGATTTAATTCTGGAGACTTTCTTTTAAGTGTGTTCTGGACACTGAATATCTGAGCTTGATTCAATACGTATATACCGTTTTTTAATGTACCTGACCCAATCAGTACTTGATTTAGGTGGATGTTTACTACATCGCTTACAAAAGCAAAATCATATCCTTCCTTAGAAAGTAAGGATACAGATATGATATTACAAGTCGCACCTGGTACATACAAACAGTTACGCAGAATCAATATCTGCCCAGTTGTCAGTCCTAGGTGATATTCCCCTACGGATATAGCATCTATGCTCATTCCGTTAGCAACCCTGAGAGTCATATCACCTTTCCTGATAACCCTACGGTTTCTCAGAGCCTGTAACGAATTACAGATGTGAGATCCTGATCTGGTATCCAATACCCAGGAAGTAGGGTTAACTGACAAACAGTTCTCTATTACAAACACACTCGAAGCCGAAGCCACAACATGCTTCGAATTCTGGCTACTGGCTTCGCAAGCCCTGCAATCTTTCTGCCATTGTTCATTCCCGTTACAATAGGAACGTCCCTCTTTTACTATATCCACTCCTGAAACTTTTGCCCTTGCTTTTCCTTTTTCTTCCCTGGTTTCTTTCAGGGTATAAGCAGAGGGCAGGGACTGTAGAATTAAGTCAGTACTTGACCCATTCTTCAACATGGTCTCCAGGTCCGTGAGCTTAAAATAGCTGGTCTCTGTAAGGACGTTGTCCCTTACAGATGACCCGACAGCCAACCTCGCTTGAAGCAATTCGTTCGAGGTCTCATATCTTGCGATACGAGATTGCTCTCCATATAAATCTTTGTTATGGAGGAAGATAGAAACTGATTCCATCTTCTCGTGCTGCCCCTGGTTTGCAGCATCAACTGAGGCTAACACGAGGCACTTGGCTTTCGCACACTCCTTTTCCGATGTCCTTTGGATGTAAACATCCGTGACAGGGGAAACTGGACCTGAGACAGCAGGGGTTTGATTAGTTAAGAGGTGTCCCAGCTTGTCATGGGTAATGGACATCTGGACAGACCTTTGCCAGTCATAACAGTCAGATTCAGTCATTTTATTATCTAGATGTAACCTAGGTGCGGTCACTTGGTCGCTGCAATTAAGAGAGAGAGAAGAAAACACTCAGCATGATGCTCTTGCAAGTTTAGAATGGTTTTTAATTTGTCTAAACAGGATGGCTCCCACTGTCTCTCGAATCCCTCCTTAAAACCAAAAAGGAAGAATTAGTTAGGATCAATCTCACCGTACAATTCTTGCTTAACCGTTCAGCCAGGCCAGTGTCGGTACTTCGAGGGAGGTTTTCCAACGCTTTCGCGAAGTTCCTTAATTCAAGAACCTCTTTTCCCTAGGGGCGTAGCCCCGCTAACACCTTTCTAGGCACTTACTTGGTTTATAGCATTGATTGTTAAGTGAGAAATTTCCCGAGGAGTAGCATATACTCACAGTAGGATCGGGATCCAAATATCATCGTGTGACGAAACTGAAGGAATCCTACCAGGATCATCACACTCCAAATGGTATGCAACACTAGCAAGTTTCAGTACTTTTGAAACTCCAGATGTGGATTTTTGCCCCATGCTCTTATGACCTTGACTAAGGTCAACAAATCATAAGTCACATGTCAAGTTCTACCCGTCGTTGTCCAGGTTGATTTGAACCCACCCGTATATATTCTTAACTATGGCCAACAAAGTAATACGACTGTCCCAAACCAACGCATTCTATCTATGCAACATATGAATACCCACCAGCTACCAAACACTGTGCCTTGACTAAGGCCAACAAACACAGCTTGAATACTGTTGATTATTCATATGAAACGACGGAGGGCTACGGATGGTTTTGGCGAAACCTTGAACGTAGTGAACTTGATATAATCGAAGGAACGAAATAGCTTTTAAAAGGAGTGGCTCAAGCTCCGCATTTAAAAGTTAGTTTTGAAAAGAACCGAGTGGTTTTCAAAGTGTTCCAACGACTTGTACTTGGTTTATTTTCTTGCATTAGTTCTTTTAATGCGTGATATTCTTGCATTAGTTCTTTTAATGCGTCCAATCATTTAATCCTACCATTGTAGAAAACAACCAAAATATGACGTACGCTTATGCCATTCGCATTCGCCACGGGGCCCCGTCATTACCCGTTAGGTTACTTAACTAACGACAGAGCGGGGGCTGGGCTAGCGCGGCTGTAAAACATAAGCAACGCCTAAATAATATCATATATAGATATACTGCAATGATAGCCATTTCAGATCACAGATGAACACATTGGATATACTAGGAACCTGCAATTCGTACGAGCCTGTAATGAAAAGCAGATTACAACGGTCGCGGTGAATAGCCAATACCCCACCCAAGACCCCTACGGGTGCGGCAAACTACCCGCCAAGTACCCGAAGTGAAGCAACCTCCCTCAACCCCGTGAGTAGGCCACTCGGCACTTCGGCATACCTGGTAGTTTGTGCACCCCCTCCATGGGTCTATCCTAGGAGCAAAAATAGTAAAAAGAAATTATACAATGACGGCTACAACCCCGACCCGGTTGTGCGGCCATACAAATAATTATTACATCAATTTATAAATTTACATGAATTGAAAGAAAAGAAAACTCTCGTCTCACAACCCCCGGCTATTCACCCACGACAATCCAATGAATTCATATACACATTCCAATAACATTACAGATCACAGATTTGTATAACCCCCACTAATCGACATATAGCGATTAGCAGACATTCAATACAAATATTACATCACAAAAAAACCCGTCAGCTTAAGTCTTTTAGAAGTTCGATCAAAAATACGGATTTTCAGGACCCCAAAAATAAAATTTTCGTTCTGGAAAATCTGGGCAGAAAATATATATTCCAAAAATCCCAAAATACCCCCATAAGCACACTGTAGCAAAGAACAACCAGAGAGGAGCCAAGAGGGCCGCGGAACCGCGGCAATAGCAAGCTATTGCCGCGTTTCCGCGGCGTAATGATGAGATCAGGGGACCGTCTTTCTACAGTGCACTCTAAAAACCCTGAGTCGATTTTTGATGCATGATTTATTAATTTTATAGAACATAAAAAATCGACAGCAAGTATGAAATCGGGGTTCATTTCGGGACTTTTTCTTTGATCGATCTTCTAGCTACTTTGCTAACATGTTAGATAGAGTTTAACTAGGCTCTGATACCACTGTAAGTCCATGCTACCTCTCCCGGTACTTACGGGCTTGCGGAATTTGGTGAAAAACGATTTTCTTAAGAGGTGGTAACATGGACTCAAAACCCGGATCTTTGTTAAACTGCTAACTAACAACCTAACAAGAGTTTACCTACTCGGTTAGGGGGCTATACCTTTCTTGAACTCCTTCGTCTTCAACTCGTCCCGGAGTTCGGATCGGCCTCACCTCACCGTCTCCTTGCGTCGAAGATGGATCCACCCGAAAGCTTCTACCTTTAGCTTGTTCTTCGGACTTTGAAGAAACTAGATCACTTGGCTTGCTAGGCCTTGTGAGCTAGAATGAGTAGAGAAGAGTATGTTGGGATTTTGCTCTATGGTTCTTGCTTCTCAACACATGAGACAAGTGAACCATAGACTAAAAAAAAGGGAGAGCAAGAGGAAGAGGGTGAGAGCAAGAGCATGAGAGCTCAAAACCAAGAGAGAGAAAGGTCAAGCAAGAATGAGCCTCTCTTTTGTCTTTCACCCTCTCATAATCCAAAAGCATCATTAGCCATAATGTCAACCAAGTATTATGTGATGGTTCATATCATGACAAAGGCAATATCATTTCCATGCACTCATTTTGCAAACTACAACAAGCAAGCAAAAGTCTTTGCATGAAAATGACAACCATTGTGATGATGATGGTCAACTAGTCCAACCTAGTCAACGGTCCACAAAGTCAACAAGTCAACAAAGTCAACCCTCCAACAAGCATGTCACTATAATACTTAATTAATATTATTGCTAAATATATATATATATATATATCATATTCTCATTAGGGTTGAGCAAAAAGTCAATAGTCAACAGTCAACGGTCAACAACCCTAATGAGAATCCTCTGCCTCTGTCTCTCCGTCAACTGTGCATACACACCCGCATCCGCGTTCCGAGGAACACGGATGCAAACTGGATAAAACCAATCCCAATACGTACACTAGGATCTGGCTTAAACCAAAGCCCGCTAGTGTAAACTGTCCGGACACTAAACGTGCACAAGTGCACGGATGTGACTGAACCCTGTCGCAAAACCATGCGACCTGTCGCAAAACCATGCGACCTCTACTCTTTTGCCTAAAGGCGAATAGCTTTCTGTGTGGGACTCTAAAGACTCGACACTACGCTGGCAGTGGGTTTAACCACAGACCGCAAGCGGCACTAGCTGTGCGTAACGGTCTCCAGGTAGATGCCGACAAGAAGACTGACGAGGTGAAACCCATCTGAACTCCTACTGAGCCTAAATGTGACAATCTCCGTACAGTCCGGTCTGTTCGTCTGATACATCGCATGGCGGGCCTAGGGGGCGGTAAACGTCAATCCCCCAATAGCGGTACAAGTCGTGTCGGAGTGAAGCCCAAAACACCCTGAGATAACACTGGAAGCCTACCAGTATATCTCGTTTGCCCTGGCCAGGGACTACTCGTGTAATGGCTCTCCTAGACACAGCGCGATGTCAACCCCCAATACCGGGAGAGACGAATCCTGTCTAACCGTCACTGCCTTCAAGCGCTTCGGGACTGCACCCAACTACCACCTGTTTGCACGACTCCTTTGAGCCGTGGTAGGGTAGTAATCAAAGTACAGTGGGAACACACTCGAGGCGAAGTGACAGTGTCAAGTCAGCGGACTAAGCTGTACTCATGTCACCTGGGAACTGATAACTGACGATAGGCATAATACCAACTAGTCAGTTCCAGACGAGTCCTGTCCAGTGTACTCGTAACCCAACGAGCACCCGCATACTATCTCAAGTACGACGTACCGATGGCTGTGGGACAGACCGTCTCCCACACTGGGATGAGAAGCGCATGCGCTAGTCTACTCCGGAGTATCGATGCCCTGTCTCGATAGTCCTGCAACCAGGGACCTGCATAAGGATGTGCTTATAGATTACCCAGCCCCACTAGTGTGACTGCCATCACAACGCTGGTAATCAAGCAAAGATCCTAAGGGCTCCACTAATGTGTATAGGCGATATACTAAAATAAACACATGTACACATTGAAGTAGAAACAAACCAAGTAGCATACTACTATTTTGAGCAAGATTGTCAATACAAGGTGAATATCCCAAGCTTCCATTAAGTAATATACATACTAGTATGATACAGTAATGGCCTCTAGGGCATATACACTAACAGGGGCAACCCCCTATTGTAGTAGTGGAGAGAAAAGAAACACTCTGGGTGCACTCTAACCTAGATCAGAATGGTTATCATTTTATCCAATCAGGAAACCTCCCACTGTATCGTCAAATTCTCCTCCAAACCTGAAAGAAGAATTAGTCGGGATCACCCGAGGAGTAAACCAACTCATCGGTAGGAATCGGGATCCAACTATCATCGCATGATAACGTGATGGAATCCACTCACGTTATCACACTCCAGAAGGTATGCGCATGCCTGGCAAGTTTCAGTTTCTTTAGAAACTCCCGATGTATGATTTTACCCCTAGGACCCAAGTGACCTTGACAATGCCAACATATCAAAGAGTCCTAGTCAAGTTCAACCCGTCATTATCTTGATTGCGTTAAACCCATCCGTACGATTCCTTGACAATGCCAACATAACCGTACGACTGTCCTAACCAATCTATATATCCATGCGGCAAAAAAGCATTTTAGAGCTACCGAACACTACGCCTCGGCAATGCACGACATACGTAGCACGAATACTAAGCAATACTAATCTGAAATGACGGAGGGCTACGGCAGGTTTTTGGCAAAAAACCTTTAACGTAATGAACTTGATATCGTTGAAGGAACCGGATAGCTTTTTATAAAAATATAGTGGCGAAAACCTTTGCTAAAGAGATCACTCCCGGTGAAGAGATCTCGGCTCTTTCCCCGTAGAATGAGGTGCAGGATATTCCAACTGAATACCATGATGTAAAGCAAAAAGTAATCGACTATAGTGAAGTTATTACCCTGACGCAAACTTCTGTCCAAGGGGTCACTCCCGGTGAAGGGATCTCGGCCCTTGCCTCGTCGACTGAGGTGCTGGATATTCTTAACCGAATACCACTGTGCAAAACAAAAGAGAACGTCCTTGCAATAACAGCTTTTTTTGAAAAATGTTCCAACAACATCAGAATAGGTTTGTTTAGCTTTCATTGATCCGAATCAATGCAGTCTCATCAATTAATCACACCACGAAAGAACGAAAATACGATGTACGTATATGCCATCCGCATTCGCCACTGGGTCCCGTCATCACCCGTTAGGTTACTTAACTAACGACAGAGCGGGGACTGGACTAGCGCGGGTGTAAAACATATACAATATCTACTAGTATATATATCAATATATAATATTCGCTCAAGGCATGATAAAATACAACATCACAGAAATGTAATAAGCATCACAGAACAATACAGATAATCTGGGATCCCCGGGTTTCATAGAGCCGCTACTGAAACCCGACGTTCCCCTGGTCGTGTGGATAGCCTGTGCAATGAAATCCTAGACCCCTACGGGCACGGCAAGTTACCCGCCAAAACCTGAAGCAAGGCAGCCCCCTTCAGCAAAGTGAATGGACCACCCAGCACTTCACGGAATCCGGTAACTTGTGCACCCCTCCTTGGGTCAACCTATACCCCCTACGAGTGCGGCGAACAGCCCGCCAATTCTAGAGTAAAGCCCCCTCTGTCTCAAAGCCATGATATGCGGGCTCGTTGCCCTCTAGAACCCGGCTATCCGTGCACCCCACCGCGGGGTAATCCTAGTACAGAAAGTAAAATATATACAACGGGTACATCGACCTCAGCCCGGTCGTGCCCCAAAAGAATAATATACAAACAGGCAGTGACGGCAGTCCACATGTCGAACGCTCGCCCCGCAATATCAAATGTACAAATATAACCAAACAGTACTACCATTGCACCAGGCTATCCACCACGACAAATCCGCAACATCACAGCACAACATAGAACATCAACGTGAATGTCACGTTCGCAAATCCGTCTAAAAGAACTATAGCAATTAGACAAGATTTACGGATCAAATGACATTCACGGTCGCAGATATAATGTAAATACTGTGAACTAGCATATTTAAAATTTTCGATCGACAAAATTTCCCGAAGTAGGCCCCAAGTACAACCGCAGCACTCAAAATAATCCGGGCCAAAAATAAACATTCCAGAAACTATAATTCCAAGTTAAAAAGCACTGTAGAAATTTTGGTGCAGTGAGGATACAGAATGGCGGCGGAACCGCGGCGAGAACAGGGTTATTGCCGCAGTTCCGCGGCGGCACTGTAGGATCATGCAACCAAATTTTCTCAGACCTCCTAAAAAACCCTGCCTGATTTTCTGCAGCACACAAAATAATTTTTTGACCACAAAAAAATTTCGACAGAAACTGATGACTTGAAATGCAGTTTTTAGAAAATTCGTTCAATTGATATTTTAAATACGTTAGAAGAAGCTATTAAAGGTTAATAGTGTGGCTCTGATACCATGTAAGTCTACGGTAGCGCCCCGGCCGTCTGTCCGAGGCCAAAATGCGGAAACGAAAACTTTTCAAAACTTGAAACTGGCGCTATCGTATACTATAAACCCGGATCGAACCATTAACCTACAACTAGCAAACTGGAGAAAGGGTTGGAAAGCTATACCGATCGATCCGTGTCCTTCGGTCTTTGGCCACCATCCTAAGCTCCTCGCGGCATCTCCGGTCTCGATCTCCTCGTCGGAAAGGACACCACATCATCGATTCTTTTTTACGGGCTCCCGCTTCATCCAAAGCAACTCGAGCACGAAGTGTGCTAGCCGACGTGTCCAAGGTGATGTAGAGAATGTTTGTGATCACTTTGTCTCTTGCATCCATGAGATGGATGGAGGTTAAAGGTGTTGCCATTGATGGAGATTATGAACTAGAGAAGAAAGAGGAAGAAGAAGAAGTTTTTCTCTTTCTTTTCTTTTGTGATGGAATGATAAAATGAGAGTGAGTTAGAACAATAATATGAGAGCCAACCACCATATCATGGTTGCCCCTCTCTCTCCTCTTATCAATTCAACACACAAATCAAACACTAATGTGACATTTTACACAAAAAAAGAGACCATGAGTCACTATATATGTCCATGTCACATTTAATGCATCTCATGATGAATTCTAGCTCATAATTTCCATATGCAAACATTAATCCCAATGTTTGCAACAATAAAAAGATACGGCAACATCTAAAGTAAACTCGTGACGGATCACAAGGATACCCCTCACCTGTATATACATACCTGCATCCGCATTCCGACTGAATGCGAATACGATGAGACTAAAGTAATCCAACAAATCTAATACTAGGATCCGGCTTAAACCAAAGCCCACTAGTATGATCCGTCCGATCATGATCCGTGCACTACCGCACGTATATGATCGAACCCTGCCATATGTCATACGGCCTCTACAACGTTAAGCCCGAAACTTGAGAAACTGTCTATGGGGGACTCTAAAGACTCGTCAATACTTTGGCTGTGGATTTAACCACTAGCACGTCAGTAGTACTAGCTGTACGTAACGGGCTACCAGGTATTGACCAAAAGGGAGGTCGATGAGCGAACTCATCCTGACACCCTACTGAGCCTGTCAGTGACAATATTCATACAGTCCGGTCCGTTCGTCTATGAGCATCGCATGTCGGGCCTAGGGGGTTGGTAAAAGTCAGACCCCCAAAAGCGGTACAAGTCGTGTTGGAGTGTAGCCCAGAACACCCTGAGATACTACTGGAATACCTACCAGTAAATCTCCTGCCTTGGCCAAGAACTTCGTGTAATGGCTCTCCTAGACACAGCGCGATCTCACCCCCAATACCGGGAGAGACGAAACCCCTGCCGATCCGCTCACTGCCTCCATGTGGCTCGGGACTGTACCCAACTAAAATTTGTTTGCACGACTCCTTCGAGCCGTGGTAGGGTAGTAATCAAAGCACAGTGGGAACTCATACGAGACAAATGACGATCTCAGGTCGATGAACTAACCTGTACACATGTCACCAGGGAACTGCTATCTGACGTCAGGTATAATACCAACTAGCATGTTCCCGGCGAGTCCTGTCCGGTGTACTCATAACCCAATGAGCACCTGTATACATCTTAGGTGAACCAACTGACACCAATGGCTTGTGAGACCGGCCACCGCCCCTCGTCGGGGTCTCGACTATACACACTAGTCTACTAATGGAGTATCGATGCCCAGTCTCGAAACTCCCACGACTATGGACCTTTTAAGGATGTGCTTATAGACCCCAGCTCCCACGTATATGATCGCCATCATACTACTGGCCGTCAAGCAAGAATCCTAAGGGCTCTATCAATGTGTAATAGCGACCTGTAATGTCACCTAAAGCATGTACACGATGATAAAGGTAAACCAGATAGCATACTATCATCTTGAGTAAGATTGTCCTACCGGTATACTGTAGGGTTCCTAGGCATCCTAATGAGGTCTCACAAGGCATCAACCATGCTAATTTCAAAAATTCTAGGTGCCGAGAAACCCGACTACGGATCGTTTGCTAGAAATCTAGGCGAAAACATAAACTAGTTAACACTTAACTAAGGGAATACGGAAATACAACCTTTGTAGATCCGGTGCTCCACCTCCATAGCTCCGCAACGAAGTCCTCTCCGCTGTCCAAATCAAATCCGGGCTCTAGCGTCGGCTTCGTCGGAGAATGGGCAAGCTAGGTCGTCGATGTCCATGCCGAAGATGATCTACGTCGAGGCATCGCTAAATCAAGCTCCGACTTCACCAAGTCAAGAAACTTGTGAAGAAAACACACTCTACTACTTGGCAAGAGGTAGAGGATGAAGAAATAGGAAGTGGGTTAACTTTAGAATTGGATTTCTCACTCTTTATCATCAATCACCATTGATGACCTTGCTTTCTTCACTTGAAGAAAAATGAGGAAGAAGAAGATAATAGTTATGATAAGTCCATTAAAAAAGAAAAGAATAATCCATTCTTATCATAAAATAACCCAAGTTAAGTGTAGAGAATTGACCAAGGTTAAAGAATGGTTAGGGTTAAGGAGATGAGACAAAAAATGGTGACTTAATGAAAGCTTCATGAAGCTTCATGATGAAAACAAAACTAGCCACCATTTTTCACTTCTTTTCCTTTTCTCATTTATCTTTTAAATGCAAATGAAAAGATAAATGAATGAATAAAAGAAAACCCCAATCATTTACTTAACCTAGGTTTAATTCATTACACTTAACAAAAAAGATATGTATCATCAAATATGA
Source organism: Agapanthus africanus (assembly GCA_030015575.1). Lineage (NCBI taxonomy): Eukaryota > Viridiplantae > Streptophyta > Magnoliopsida > Asparagales > Amaryllidaceae > Agapanthus > Agapanthus africanus. The sequence continues at coordinate 817,612,241 of CM057338.1, read as the reverse complement.
TACAATCAAGTGCACAAAAATCATATCGCATATGCAATGCGCACACCCGAGTGAGAAAATCCATTCAAAATGAACCGATACTAGTTAATGCAAAGTAATATATCAAATATATAATTATGCATTAAATCACTAAATCAACACTTGATTCAATGATCCGGTCATGTCGCACATAACCGACTGGTATCTTCAGTAACAACTTATCGAATCAACACTTGATCCGATAACCCGGCTATATCGCATATAACCGATCAATGTCACATCGCGAGAATGAAATACGGTATCACATACACGCATCATTCTCGGTCCCGCACATATCTCATATGCGCTCCTATTTCGTTTCGCTTGAGCCAGGAAACCTCTGTGTAGGACTCTAAAGACTCGTCAATACGCCGGCAGCGGATGATGATCATATCAAACATCCACAAGCCGCAAGCGGTCTGCTAAACGTAACGGCCACCCGGGTATTGAGCGATCTGAAGATCGACGAGCAAGCCTGCTCACACTCCAGTGAATCCAACCAGTAACACTACCGTACAGTCCGGTCTGATCGTCTGATATGTCGCATATCTCGCCTAGGGGTGGTAGACGTCAGACCCCAATAGCTCGATAAGTCGTGTCGATACGAGGTCTATAACAATTCGAGAAGCTACTGGTAACACTTACCAGTAAATCTCAGCAACCCTGGCCAGGGATTTCCTGTTATAGCCAATCGAACACAGCGCAACATCAACTCCCTATACCGGGAGAGACGAATCCCCTCCTATCGCTCATTGCCTCCATGTGATTCGGGACTGTACCCAAAAACCACCGTTTTGCACGCCCTCTTGGACGTGGTAAGATGGAAATCAAAGCACAGTGGGAACCACACAAAACTCTATGACGATCTCGGGTCAACAGACTACTCTGTACCAGTGTCACCAGAGAACTGCCATCTGACGTGAGGTATAATACCATCTGGGAGTTCTCGGCGAGTCCGTCCAGTGTACCCAGTCTCTACTGAGCACCCGTATATCATCTCTGATGTCAAACACCAATGGATATGGGATCATCCATCGCCCATCTGTATGGGTCGAGAAGGTATACGCTAGTCTACTCTGGTATATCGATGCCCCGTCTCGATACACCCACGACTAGGGACTTTGAAGGATGTACTTATGGACTACCATGTCCCCACTAGTATGATCCGCATCATAGTCCAGGTAGTCAAGCACACATCCTAAGGGCTTTACCAACATGTAACAGAGAGACAATCAGTATACACGTTAAGGTAAAGTTCAACCAGATAGCATACTATCATGTCGAGCAAGAAAGTCCTCCCTATATATGTCCCAGCATCCACTACAATATACATCCTATGTATAGTAATGGCCTCTAGGGCATACATATAACTAACAATCTCCCACTTGCACTAGGGCCATCTGTAGCAGTGGTTGAAGTATCTCATACTCAACCATCCTATAAAAGTCTCTCTCTGGGAACAGGCCTTTGTGAGTGGATCCGCTGTGTTGTTCTCTGAGTCTACTCTCCTTACCTCGATCACCTTAGAGATCATTCATCTCCATGATCAGGTGACACTGCCTTAGAATATGTCTGGATCACTGATGGGACCGGCGTTCCTTGGCATAAGCCACAACTCCATTGTCACACAATGGTAGGAACATAGCTCATCTCATGAACCTATATACACCCAAACAGCCTCTTTGGTAGCATCTTAAGTAGCGATGTATCTTGCCTTTATCGTCTAGTATGTCACGGTATCCAGCTTGGAACTCTTCCAACATACCGTCCCTTTACTGAGGGTAAAGACAATGCCTGTGACTGACATTCAGTCGTCTTTATCACCCTGGAACCCTTCCAGTGATTCTCCTCAGGATCGATTGACACCATCTCACTACATCTAGTGAGTATCCTAACATCCATTTAGATCTATCTCATAGATCCAAAATCCAGGATTTAGTAGGTATCACTTTAATCCTATATGGAGAATCTTTGTGATAAGCGGAGATTGATCGAGCGTAGCATAAGAAACTCCTTTCTTATCAAGAGTATGTCATCCACGTACTCTACGAGGATCGTCACCATACTCCCTACTATCTTTTTGTATATACAAGGTTCATCTACCATTTTGATGATGTCAAACTCTTTGACCGCTTCATCAAAACAGATGTTCCAACTCCGCGATGCCTGCTTTATCCTATAAAGCATCTTGCACACGTTTTCGCTGCTCCCACTGTCTACGAAGCCCTCTGGCTGTGCACTTATAGACGCTCTCTTCTAAATCATCATTTAGAAAAGCAGTCAAGACACCCAACCACCAGATATCGCAGTCATGGTATGTAGCCGTGGCAAGTAGGATCTGGATGGACTTAAGCATAGTCACTTGAAAAGGTTTCATCATGATCCACGCCTGGTCGATGACGAAAAGCTTTAACAAGTCTAGCTTTGAAAGTCTCAACTCTTCCATGTACACCAAGTAATCTTCTCAAGATATACTTGCTCCTGATGGGGATTTAACCCTTCAGATATAGCAACCAAAGTCCATACTTTGTTGGTGTATAAGGATTCCATCTCAGATCGATAAACATCCAGCCATTCTTACAGAGTCTCACTCTTGATGGCCAGCTCGAAACTAGTTGGGTCATCATCTCATGATGCATTCCTCGCTCCCACTGTCATAGAGAAACCGAAGTATCTCTCAGGTGGGTGAGGAACCCTACTAGATCGGCGGAGAGGCTGAGGTTCGTTGGTAACTATTGAATCCTTTGGTTTTATCAAATCTTGTACTGTAGTTTGTGTAGCTGGAACATTTCCAGTTCTACATAACTGACCTTGCCTCGAGCTTGTCCGGATTTTGCTTTTAGACATAGGCCGGACAACCCCAAATCTTAACTAACTTAAGACATGGGCTCTTCCCTTTCCATATCATATATGAAGTGGTAGGCAACTGATTTGATTCGAACCCTATTCAATAGGTATGCAGCTTCTCAAGTGCATAACCCTCTAAGGAAAAAGGTAACTCAGTAGTACTCATCATAGAGCACACCATATCAAATAGGGTGTATCTGCTTCGCCCCGACATACCATCGTGCAATGGTGTATACGGAGGAGTAATGCTGAGAGAGAATCTCATTCTCCTTTAGAATAGTCCAGTATTTCCGTGCTCAAGTATTCTCCTCCTTGATCTCATCATAGGACATAATACTTATACCTGTATTCTGGTTCTCTACTTCTAACTTATATTCTGTGAATATCTTAAAAGGTTCGGACTCATGTTTCAACAGGAACATAGGTCTGAATCTCGAAAGATTATCAGAGAATATAATGAAGTATAAAGAACCAGTCCTGGTATGTGTAGACAGGGGACCTACATACATCAACATGTATCATCCCAAGAGTTCACTAACTCTTTCTCTGTTTCCAATAAACAGAGCTATGGTCATTTTATCTTTGTGACATGACTGGCAAGTTTCACAAGATGAAGATTCAAACTGATTTAAATATGCATCTACATGTAACTTCAGCTAGTCGGGTCACATTGATCTGACCTAGTCTACAATACCTTAAGAAGGATTCGTTCATTTCTGAACTCTTCCTCTTGTGTGTGTTCTGTATACTAAGAACTGTATTTTGATTTAGAACATTAATGCTTTTAGATAACGTGCCTGAACCGATCAACTTTTGATATAGGAAATGTTCAAAACATTATCCAACAATACAAAATTTTATCATTTCTTTACTAATAAAGAGACTGATATGATTTTGTATATCAGGTTCGGTATCTAACAACATTCGTTCAGAATCAATGTATTGGTAATACAGGGTGACAGTGACCAACAGACTTGGCTGCAACACTTGCCCCGTTTTCTGCCTCATGAAACTTATCACCCGTTCTCAGTTCTCTACCTTTCTGTAGCCCTATGTAACATATTACATATCTGGGATCCTGATCTGGTATCACATACCCAGGACGTAAAGGATACTGAGAAACAGTTCTCTGTAATGAACACACCCGAAGATGATGCATCAGCATGCACTCTCTTCGTTTGGGCGGCACGGGAATTCTGGTAATCCCCTATTTCCTGCTCTGTCTTATAACAATTATAAGTTGGAGCGGGACCAACGTTCCCCAGCTCAATATAACAAGCGGGTTCGGTCAATATTCCGTATTATTATCTTGATTAAGGCGTGATATGGTCGCTACCTGGAGAGAGAGAGAAGAAAACACTCAGCGTGCGCTCTATCAAGAATAGATTGGTTATTATTTTATCTAATCAGGATGGCTCCCACTGCTTTTTATCAAATCTTCCTTCAAACCCTAAAAGGAAAGACTAGCCGGGATTAATTACACACTACAAATTCGCCAATCTTTCAGCCAGGCCAGTGTCGGTACTTTGAGGGAGGTCCCCCGTGCTTTCGCACGAACCTAATTAATGTAAACCTCGTTTTCCCAGAGGCGTAACCTCGTTAACACCTTTCTAGTCACCTACTTGATCGGCTAATTGTAATATGTAAAACTCTCCCAGGAGTAACTCTTACTCGCAGCGAGTATCGGGATCCAACTATCTCATAGAAGGTATGCAATCTCATTGCAAATTTCAACACTTGAAATTCCCGATAATATTTTGCCCCTAGCAGCTATATGACCTTAACATAGTCAACAAATCATAAGTGCTAGTCAAGTTCAACCCGTCATTTCCCGATTGAATTAAACCCACCCGCACGACCCTTAACATAGTCAACAAAGTCGCACGACTACCCTAATCCAATCACATCATATGCTTATGCAGATAAGCACTAATTAGCTACCGCACACTACGCCTTAACATAGTCAACAAACGTAGCACGAATACTAACTAGTACTTATCTGAAATGACGGAGGGCTACGCCAGGTTTTTCTGAAAAGCTATTGCGTAAGGAACTTGATATCGTTATAGAATCAAATGATTTTAAAATGGAGCGCTTTTGAGGCTTTTCTAGTTTTGCTAAAGGAGTCACTCCCGGTGAAGGGATCGTCGGTCCTTTCTTCGTCGAATGAGGTGCGGGATATATCATATATATCACTATGCAAAGCAAAAACACTTAAAAGCAATCAAAAGACAAACCGAGTGTGTAGCATCTGCCAGTTATTGCTAAAGGAGTCACTCCCGGTGAAGGGATCTCGGTCCTTTCCTTATCGAATAAGGTGCAGGATATATCATATATACCGCTGTGCAAAGCAAAAAAACTGTAGCTACCTGTTTTATTTTGAAATTCGATTCTACAACATCTTAGGTTTCTTTTATTTCATTAATCTCATTAATGAAGTCCCATCATTTAAGTACCTAAACATCACAGATAAATACGACGTACGATTATGCAATCCGCATTCGCCTCGATGTCCCCTCGTGTACCGTTATGTTAGGTAACTAACGGCAGAGCGGGGCAGGGCTAGCGCGGGTGTAAAACATAAGCAACGTCTATATAATATATCATATATACTATATACTGTATCTATCACAGAACATCACATGATCTCATCACAGATATCGCAGCAGAAGAATCATATGAAATATTGGATATACTAGGACGTCCGTGTTTTCAATACGAGCCAGTATAAAACACGGATTCCACGGTCGCGATGAATAGCCAAACCCACACCCCTAGACCCCTACGAGAGCGGCAAGCAACCCTACCAATTCTAGAGTTAGGAGACCCGGACCCGACTCCTCGAGTTGGTCTCCCACTGGACTCCAGAACCCGGTTACTTGTGCCCTCCTCCTTGGGTCTATCCTAGTGCGGAAAAGTAAATAATATACAAAAGGTGACTACTTCCGCAACCTGGAAGTGCCCCAATAAAAGAATATTACATACAAGTTTTTACATGAATGAAAATGAAAAACACTCATCTCACATAAAAAACCCCGGCTATTCAAACACGACGATCCAATATAACATATCCAGCAACACATAACATCACATGTCATCAACGTAAGTAAATATGTCCATCCCAATTGTCGTTGACCTATAGCAACGAAACCGGCGATATCACATATTACACTTACGGTCACAGAAAAGAAAGTGTAAAACTACAACAGTTGGAATCCGCAATCACCTCAGACATCGCATGCCTGACCAAAATGAATTACTTAGACATCGCATGCCTAACAATTATAAACCCCGCATTTTAGTCTCATTATTGAAAACACTTTTCAATATCAAGTCGGGCAATTCAACAAGATTCCCGACATCCTGATCGAATGCTCGTCGCAAACTTCAGTAGACGGCCGCACCCCCGATACCGTCGACGAAGTGCACCAAGGCAGAACACCGCTACCGCGAGCACCCGAACGGATGCTTTCGGCGACGGGGTTCTCCTACAGTCACTTGGTCGGGGCTATGGCGTGAGGCTGTCTATTAAGTTTACCCGGCGAGTATCCGCGTACGCTACGTGATTGCGACGGACTTTTGATCGCATCAAAATTCCGTGGCAACCGATCAAGTGAGACTAAAGTGCTATGTTTATAACATTCATTCAGTTATCTCATAACTACTTGTGAATTCCAATTATTGTATCCCATTCCAGATAAACAGAAAATGTTAAACTTTTCGATCGAACAGTCAAACACCCAAGTTTTCCCGATACAGATCAACACATGAAATATGAGTCTAACAACATTCAGTTCGTGCCTCAGTACCAACGGTCCAGCCGTAGAAGGGTCAAGCCAACGCCTCACAAGTGGCACGCCGTACTGCCCCAAACCCGAGGGTTCAAAGGGCAGTTCAAGACGGTCACATAATCGAGTTAAGGTTTGTTGTCTTCTAGAGGGACCATCGCGTTACTTGCACTACTTAGAACGTCGTTAAACTACGGAAAAAATCCAACACTTGGAAATTTCCCGACAGGGGAAAAATTGGGTATTTATATCCGGTCGAACTTTTTAACATATTCTAATATTTATCCGGAAAGCCACATAGACAAAATTTGATACTCCGATCGAAACACCGAATCCCCAAAACAACCCATGAAAACTCTTCTGTAGAGTCACAATAAAAATACCCCAGAAAATACAGCATTATATTATATGAGTTACTGTGCAGAAATTATTAAACAATGGAACAGTAAGGCCGCGGAACCGCCGCACCATGCATAGCACGTGCCGCGGTTCCGCGCTGGAAAAGTTGATTCAGGCCCTCGTATTTCACAGTAATTCAAATAACACCCTGCTTATTTTTCTGCATATTTTTAATTTCGAAAAATCCACAATTTTCAAAAAAGGACAGAGAGCATGTTTGAAATGGGTTTTCGGGTTCGTTCGGACTTCAAACTCCGTCTGGACTTCGCCTAAGGCTCTAGCTAGGCTCTGATACCACTGTAGGGTTCCTAGGCATCCTAATGAGGTCTCACAAGGCATCAACCATGCCAATTTCAAAAATTCTAGGTGCCGAGAAACCCGACTACGGATCGTTTGCTAGAAATCTAGGCGAAAACATAAACTAGTTAACACTTAACTAAGGGAATACGGAAATACAACCTTTGTAGATCCGGTGCTCCACCTCCATAGCTCCGCAACGAAGTCCTCTCCGCTGTCCAAATCAAATCCGGGCTCTAGCGTCGGCTTCGTCGGAGAATGGGCAAGCTAGGTCGTCGATGTCCATGCTGAAGATGATCTACGTCGAGGCATCGCTAAATCAAGCTCCGACTTCACCAAGTCAAGAAACTTGTGAAGAAAACACACTCTACTACTTGGCAAGAGGTAGAGGATGAAGAAATAGGAAGTGGGTTAACTTTAGAATTGGATTTCTCACTCTTTATCATCAATCACCATTGATGACCTTGCTTTCTTCACTTGAAGAAAAATGAGGAAGAAGAAGATAATAGTTATGATAAGTCCATTAAAAAAGAAAAGAATAATCCATTCTTATCATAACATAACCCAAGTTAAGTGTAGAGAATTGACCAAGGTTAAAGAATGGTTAGGGTTAAGGAGATGAGACAAAAATGGTGACTTAATGAAAGCTTCATGAAGCTTCATGATGAAAACAAAACTAGCCACCATTTTTCACTTCTTTTCCTTTTCTCATTTATCTTTTAAATGCAAATGAAAAGATAAATGAATGAAAAAAAGAAAACCCCAATCATTTACTTAACCTAGGTTTAATTCATTACACTTAACAAAAAAGATATGTATCATCAAATATGATACAATCAAGTGCACAAAAATCATATCGCATATGCAATGCGCACACCCGAGTGAGAAAATCTATTCAAAGTGAACCGATACTAGTTAATGCAAAGTAATATATCAAATATATAATTATGCATTAAATCACTAAATCAACACTTGATTCAATGATCCGGTCATGTCGCACATAACCGACTGGTATCTTCAGTAACAACTTATCGAATCAACACTTGATCCGATAACCCGGCTATATCGCATATAACCGATCAATGTCACATCGCGAGAATGAAATACGGTATCACATACACGCATCATTCTCGGTCCCGTACATATCTCATATGCGCTCCTATTTCGTTTCGCTTGAGCCAGGAAACCTCTGTGTAGGACTCTAAAGACTCGTCAATACGCCGGCAGCGGATGATGATCATATCAAACATCCACAAGCCGCAAGCGGTCTGCTAAACGTAACGGCCACCCGGGTATTGAGCGATCTGAAGATCGACGAGCAAGCCTGCTCACACTCCAGTGAATCCAACCAGTAACACTACCGTACAGTCCGGTCTGATCGTCTGATATGTCGCATATCTCGCCTAGGGGTGGTAGACGTCAGACCCCAATAGCTCGATAAGTCGTGTCGATACGAGGTCTATAACAATTCGAGAAGCTACTGGTAACACTTACCAGTAAATCTCAGCAACCCTGGCCAGGGATTTCCTGTTATAGCCAATCGAACACAGCGCAACATCAACTCCCTATACCGGGAGAGACGAATCCCCTCCTATCGCTCATTGCCTCCATGTGATTCGGGACTGTACCCAAAAACCACCGTTTTGCACGCCCTCTTGGACGTGGTAAGATGGAAATCAAAGCACAGTGGGAACCACACAAGACTCTATGACGATCTCGGGTCAACAGACTACTCTGTACCAGTGTCACCAGAGAACTGCCATCTGACGTGAGGTATAATACCATCTGGGAGTTCTCGGCGAGTCCGTCCAGTGTACCCAGTCTCTACTGAGCACCCGTATATCATCTCTGATGTCAAACACCAATGGATATGGGATCATCCATCGCCCATCTGTATGGGTCGAGAAGGTATACGCTAGTCTACTCTGGTATATCGATGCCCCGTCTCGATACACCCACGACTAGGGACTTTGAAGGATGTACTTATGGACTACCATGTCCCCACTAGTATGATCCGCATCATAGTCCAGGTAGTCAAGCACACATCCTAAGGGCTTTACCAACATGTAACAGAGAGACAATCAGTATACACGTTAAGGTAAAGTTCAACCAGATAGCATACTATCATGTCGAGCAAGAAAGTCCTCCCTATATATGTCCCAGCATCCACTACAATATACATCCTATGTACAGTAATGGCCTCTAGGGCATACATATAACTAACATATAGGTCCTCCCTTAATCATTGCAATCACGTGCCTGTGATCCAATAATTGACTCTGAGGGCACTATATCCAACAGCAACCTAATAAAATTGTCCCAGATTTTAGTTTAGGTCAAAACTAGGTGAACAAACAGTACTGAGGTGATGTATAGGGTGTATATGACCTACAGAAGGAACCTGGGCACCAAATTTACAGAGTAGCCAGCCACCATAGGCTAAATTCCGGCCTGCTCGGTTTTCATGGGGAGTTGGGGTCTCGTTTTCATAGGGTAGTCTCGTATTGGTCCAATTTGGTCTCTAGAGTTGTTTGTTTATCCAGAAAATTTCCCAGGTCAACCCAGATTCCCTCCACTCTCAGATAATTCACAAACCGACACAGAAGTTTCTGTTTTTGGGTTTCAGGTTTTAGTTCATGCCTGGTCTGGGTTTCTAACATCATGGGGGGTCTAAGGTCACCAATAACGTTCAATGACACAATCACAAGTCAAGAAAAACCCTAACCCTTTCTAGGAATTTTCAAAGCTCACAAAACCTTGCTAAAACGATTCTAAACATGAATATGTGTTAAAGTGAATGAAAAACTACACTAAGTGTGAAGGAATTATCTCATTAGGATCACCCTAGAATCCCCTAGAGCTCAAAATCCAATTTTTCTTGGTCCAAAGTGCTTGTGAGGAGCTTGTGCATGTTTTTTGTGAAGTGGAGATGAACTTTTGATGTATTTTTGAGGGTGTTTTGAAGTGTGTAGTGGAGGTGGGGGAGGGGTGCTGCCTTGGGAGTGAAGGAGGAAGAAAGTATAGAGAAAATAATGAAGAGGGAATAGCCAAGACCAAGGTTTGACCCCTCACCTCTCTCTTCTCTCTCTTGCCCATACCTCTTTCTTTAACATTTTTCCTTTTTCTTTTCTTTTCTTATCTTTTCTCTTCTCTTTAAAAATTAAAACCATGCGTGCTAAAAATAAAGAAACCATGAAAGAAAATATAACAAGTGTAATTTGACATGGTGCATGTCATGTGCACAAATCCGGCTTAATACGCGATTAGTGATATTTAATCGCGATTAGCATTAAAATAGTGTATAATCAATCATAAAATTTATAATTCGCATAAATCACATAAAGCACCCTCATTTCAGTAATTTCTATAATTTTCCAATTTTTTCCCTAATTTATCGGTATTTAATTATACCGCATTATCAAAATATCCCTAATATTTATTATTTAATTATAAAAATTCCCAAAATAATATTTTATTTTTCTGAAATGTTACATTACGCCTCTGGGAAAACGAGGTTTATTTTAATTAGGTTCGTGCGAAAGCACGGGGAACCTCTCTCAAAGTACCGGCACTGGCCTGACTGAAAAATTGGCGAACTTGTAGAGTGTAATTAATCCCGGCTAGTCTTTCCTTTTAGGGTTTGAAGAAAGATTTGACTAAAATAGTGGGAGCTATCCTGATTAAATAAATTAATAACCAATCTAATCTTGCAAAAGCATACGCTGAGTGTTTTCTTCTCTCTCTCTCTCCAGGTAGCGGCCATGTCACGCCTTAATCAAGATAATAATACGGATGTATTGACCGAACCCGCTTGTTATACTGAGCTTAGGAACGTTGGTCCTGCTCCAACTTATAATTGTTATAAGACCGAGCAGGAAATTGGGGATTACCAGGATTCCCGTGCCGCCCAAACGAAGAAAGTACATGTTGATGCATCTTCTTCGGGTTGTTCATTACAGAGAACTGTTTCTCAGTACCCTTTACGTCCTGGGTATGAGATACCGGATCAGGATCCCACATATGTAATATGTTACATGGGCTACAGAGAGGTAGAGAACTGAGAATGGGTGATAAGTTTCAAGAGTTGGAAACGGTGCAAGTGTTGCAGCCAAGTTTGTTGGCAGTTATCACCCTGTATTACCAGAATACATTGATTCTGAACAAATGTTATTAGATACCGAACCTGATATACAATATCATATCAGTCTCTTTATTAAGATAAAGAAGGATATAATTTTGTATTGTTGGATAATGTTTTAAACATTTCCTATATCAAGAGTTGATCGATTCAGGCACGTTATCTAAAAGCATATACGTTCTAAATCAAACCACAGTTCTTAACATACAAAACACACACAAGAGGAAGAGTTCAGAAATGAACGAATCCTTCTTGATGTATTGTAGACTAGGTCATATCGATGCTACCCGACTAGCTAAGTTACATAAAGATGCATATTTAAATCAGTTTGAATTTACATCTTGTGAAATTTGCCGGTCATGTCTCAAAGATAAGATGACCATAGCTCCGTTTATTGGAAACAGAGAAAGAGTTAGTGAACTCTTGGGATTGATACATGATGATATATGTAAGTCCCTTGTCTATAATTGCCAGGACCGGTTCTTTGTACTTCATTACATTCACTAATGATCTCTCAAGATTCGTACATGTGTTCCTGTTGAAACACAAATCTGAAGCTTTTGAGAAATTCAAAGAATATAAGTCAGAAGTAGAGAACCAAAATGGGTATAAGTATTATATCCTTTGATGTGATCAGGGAGGAGAATACCTGAGCACGGAATTCCTGGACTATTCTAAAGGAGAATGAGATTCTCTTTCAGTATTACTCCTCCGTATACACCACAGTAGGTTGGTATATCGGGACGGAGCTATCGCACCCTATGTGATATGGTGTGCTCTATGATGAGTACTACTGAGTTGCCTATTTCCTTTTGGGGGTTATGCACTTGAGAAGCTGCATACCTATTGAATAGGGTTCCAATCAAATCAGGTGCCTACCACTCCATATGTGATATGGTATCGGAAGAGCACATCTCTTAAGTAAGTTAAGATTTGGGGTTGTCCGGCCTATGTCTAAAAGCAAAATCCGGACAAGCACGAGGCAAGATCAGTTCTGTGGAAGATTGTTGGATATCTCAAGCAATTCGCAAGGGAATATCTTCTACCGCACCGAGGAACAAAAGGTGTTTTGTTTCTCAGCATGTCACCTTTTGGAAAGGGAATTTCTTGTGAAGAAATTTATGGTCATGAGGTAGAACTGGAAGCAGTTCCAGCTATACAAACTATAGCTGATAATTTGGTAGAACCGGAGGATTCAATAGTTTCCAACGAACCTCAGCCTCTCCGCCGATCTAGTAGGGTTCCTCACCACCTGAGAGATACTTCGGTTTCTCTATGACAGTGGGAGCGAGGATTGCATCATGAGATGATGACCCAACTAGTTTCGAGCAGGCCATCAGGAGTGGGAACTCTATAAGAATGGCTGGATGCTAAGCGATCTGAGATGGAATCCATATACACCAACAAAGTATGGAGTTTGGTTGCTTTATCTGAAGGGTTAAATCCCCATCAGGAGCAAGTATATCTTGAGAAGATTACTTGGTGTGCATGGTAAAGTTGAGACTTTCAAAGCTAAGACTTGATGCAAAAGGTTCTCGTCATCGACCAAATGTGGATAATGATGAAACCTTTTCTAGTCCATATGCTTAAGTCCATCCAGATCCTACTTTCCATTGCTACATACCGTGACTGCGATATCTGGTGGTTGGGTGTCATGACTTCTTTTCTAAATAGTGATTTAGAAGAGAGCGTCTATAAGTACACAGCCAGAGGGCTTCGTAGACAGTGGGAGCAGCGGAAACGTGTGCAAGTTGCTTTATGGGATAAAACAGGCATCGCGGAGTTGGAACATCTGTTTTGATGTGGTAGTCAAAGCGTTTGACTTCATCAAAATGGTAGATGAACCTTGTATATATAAAAAGGTAGTAGGGAGTATAGTGGTGATCCTCGTATTGTACGCGGATGACATACTCTTGATAGGAAAGCAGTTTCCTATGCTACACTCGGTCAATCTCCTCTTATCACAAGGATTCTCCATATAGGATCAAGTTAATACCTCCTAAATCCAGGGTTTTGGATCTATGAGATAGATCTAAGTGGATGTTAGGATTCTCACTAGGTGTAGTGAGATGGTATCAATCGATCCTGGAGAGAATCACTGGATAGCTTCCAGGGTGGTAAGGTCGACTGAATATCAGTCACAGGCATTGTCTTTACCATCAGTGGAGGGACGGTATGTTAGAAGAGTTCCAAGCTAGATACCGTGACACACTAGACGATAAAGGCTGGATACATTGCTACCAAAGATGCTACCAAAGAAACAGTCTGGGTGTATATAAGTTCATGAGATGAACTTTGTTCCTACCATTGTGTGACAATGGAGTTGTGGTTTTGGCCTAGAAACCCCGTCCCATCAGTGATCCAGACATATTCTTAGGCAGTATCACCTGATCATGCAGATGGTTGATCTCCAGGGAGATCGAGGTCAGGAGAGTAGACACAGAGGAGAACAGAGCGGATCCACTCACAAAGACCTATTCCCAGGAGAGACTTATATGGGATGGTTGAGTATGAGATACTTCAACCACTGCTGATTGTTGGGTATGTGATACTACAACAGATGACCCTAGCGCAAGTGGGAGATTGTTAGTGATATGTATGCCCTAGAGGCCATTACTGTACATACGATGTATATTGTAGTGGATGCTTGGACATATATATGGAGGACTTTCTTGCTTGACATGATAGTATGCTATCTGGTTGCTCTTTATCTTAACATGTATATTGATTGTCTCTATGTTACATGTTGATAAAGCCCTTAGGATGAGTACTTGACTACCAGAACTATGATGCAGATCATACTAGTGGGGATAGTGTAGTCGTTAAGTACATCCTTCAAATGTTCCTAGTCGTAGGTGTATCGAGACAGGGCATCGATATACCGGAGTAGACTAGCGTATAGCTTCTCGACCCATGAAGATGGGCGATGGATGATCCCATATCCATTGGTGTTTGACATCAGAGACAATATATGGGTGCTCAGTGGAGACTGGGTACACTGAACGGACTCTCCGAGAACTCCCAGATGGTATTATACCTCACGTCAGAGGGCAGTTCTCTGGTGACACTGGTACAGGTTAGTCTGTAGACCCGAGATCGTCATAGAGTCTTGTGTGATTCCCACCATGCTTTGATTTCCACCTTACCACATTCAAGAGAACGTGCAAAACAGTGGCTTTGGGGTACAGTCCCGAGTCACATGGAGGTAATGAGCGATAGGAGGGGTTTCGTCTCTCCCGGTATTGGGAGTTGATGTTGCGTTGTGCTCGATTGGCTATAACAGGAAGTCCTTGGTCAAGGCTGCTTCAGAGATATATTGGTAAGTGTTATCAGTAGTCTCTCGACCCGTTATAAGCCTCATATCGACATGACTTATTGAGTTACTAGGGTCTGACGTTTACCACCCCTAGACGAGATATGCGACATATCAGACGAAGAGACCGGACTGTACGGTAGTGTTACCGATTGGATTCACAGGAGTGTGAGAAGGCTTGCTTGTTGATCTTCTGATCGCTCAATACCCGGGTGGCCGTTACATTTAGCAGACCGCTTGCGGCTTGTGGGTGTTTGATATGATCATCACCTACCGCCGGCGTATTGACGAGTCTTTAGAGTCCTACACAGGGGTTTCCTGGCTCAAGCGAAACGGAGTGGGAGCATATATGTGATATGTGCGAGACCGAGATTAATACGATATGAGATACCGTATTCTATTCTCGCGATATGAGATATCGGTCGGTTATATATGATATAGCCGGGTTATCGGATCAAGTGTTGATTCGATAAGTTGATTCATATGATATTAGTCGATTATAGGTGATATAGCCGGATTATTAAAGCAAGAGTTGATTTGATAATCTAATGTATAATTATATATTTGATATATTACATTACATTAACTAGTATTAGCTCACTTATGATTTCTTTTCTCACTTTGGATACATTGATATATATGTGATATATGTTAAATGTATCAAGCCAGGTTACAAATGCAACTAGGGTTATTAAGGGTTAAACCATGCTAGGGTTTTATAATTATCATTAAGTTATTCAAAATTGTGGATTTTTATCATGGTTGATATTTGTTGAAAGCTTGTAGAAGTTTGTAAGCATCTTTGACTTTGTCCATTCTTTTGTCTAGCTTAAGATATTTGTTTAACCCAACCCTTTAACCCATGGCCATGGTTAACTCTCTACAAGGGTTAAGCATGTCATGATTAACCCTTGGTTGCATTTCTAACCTCACACATAATTCATATGATGAGTTCATTCTTCTTTTTCTTCTTCTTCCCTAAAAAAGTTTCCTATCTTCAATGGAGGTATGAGAAAAAGTGTGAGAAAATCAAATCTAAAGTGAGCCCACTTCCTATTTCATCATCCACTACTACTTGCCATTTAGTATAGGGTGTTTGCTTCACTAATTCCACAGTTAGTGAAGAGATAGCTTGGGTTAGTGTCTCCTCGACGTAGATCATCTTCGGCCTCGAAGACTTTGAAGCAAGCATGTTCGTTTCTTCATGGGAGCCTTTCTAGAGTCCGAAGTTCACAATCGCAGTGAAGGGACTACTACACGGAGCTATTGAAGTGAAGGACCGATCTACAAAGGTTGTATTCCTTACTCACTTAGGATGTAAAGTGTTTACATATGTTATTCCGTCGATTTCTAGTTAACGATTCTAAGTTAGGGTTAGCTAGAACGGCAAATTTTTGAACTTGGCATGGGCGATACCTCCCAAAACCTTGCTGCCGTGCTAGGTAACCCTGCACCAGGCAGTACCTCTGCTCGGTCCATTCATGGCTGGTAGTTCACTACCCACCGACGCCAAGGATCAAAGCCCTCATCAAGAGGCCACCGGGAAGCAATCCTGCTCGGTCCATCCATGGCTGGTAGTTCACTATCCACCGATGCCAAGGATCCAAGCCCTCATCAAGAGGCCACCGAGCAGCAACCCTGCTTGGTCCATCCATGGCTGGTAGTTCACTATCCGCCGACGCCAAGGATCTAAGCCCTCATCAGAAGCCACCGAGCAGCTACCCTACTCGGTCCATCCTTGGCTGGTAATTTCTTACCCCACGACGCCAAGGATCAAAGCCTTCATCAAGAGGCCTCCGGGAAGCTTCCCTGCTCAATTTACTAAGTGATCTCCACCTCGACTTCGGGGCCATGGAGATACCGACCTTTCGCTGGTTTTTGCACGCTTGGCAAATGGTCGAATTCAACTCGACGTGCGATTGCTAGACGGAAAACTGACCTAACATGAAAGCAGGCAAATAAAGATGTTTACCACAAACAAAGGACACTGCAAAAAGGCTTTTTATTCATAAAAAATCGGAAGTCGTTATAGAGGTATTATGGGCTCCCCAGCCTTACAAAAATGCCTGGGGGCTTACAAAATTTTAGCGCAAAGAAAATAAGGAGGCGAGAAAGTTCAGGCCTCGGGGCCGGGGAGAACCTCGATGAGCTGCTCTTCCACTGCGACACCCGGGATGGCATCTTGAAGGTCGGCGCCCACAGCGGGAGCCTCGGTGCCGGTGGCCGGGTCAATCGATTTTCCCCAACGGGCCCACCAGGGGCCTCTTCCCTTGCAGCACCTCCGGGAGCAGTCCCTTGCGCCTCATCACCGAGGGGGTACTCACCTCGGAGCTCGCTGTCAGGGACTCCGGCATCAGGGCCTTGACGGCGTCGAGGGCGTCGTGCCAAACGACAGTAGCGGCTCCAGTGAGGTCGGTGTAGTACTGATCCGACTTCTTATAGCTCTCTACCGCCTTCGAAGCTCGGAGCTCGGCACACCTCGTTACCTCCTTCGCCGCCTCGTTCTCCCTCTGGAGGGTGTTCGCCGTCTTCTTCAGGGTGGCGGCAAGCACCCTGGAGTCTTCTAACTTGGCTTCGGCGGCTCGGGCGGCCTCTCGGTACTTGGCGATTTCCCGATCCCCGGTCTCCACCCGGTCTTCGAGAGCAGCAACCCTCTCCATCGTCGTCTCCAACTCCAGCCTCGAGCTCTCCTCCCGCGAGGAGAACTCTCCCGCAACCCGCATTGCCGGGGCAATCTCCTTGTCCTCTATGTTGACGACGAGGGCGACGTATTGGAGGACCTGAAGAACACAAAGGAGGGTTAAAAAGAAAAGGGGGCACCCAATCTCGCGAACAAAAATACTGAATGAAGAGCTGAGTGGGGTGCGAACACTAACCTGCACGGCCTCTTGAGCTATGGCCTCCATTTGGGTCCGGAGGGTCCCCCGAGGGATTCTGTCCCCGGCCGACCTTTCCATCTCCAAGAGCAAACTGTCGGCAACGGAAAGCCCGGAGGGCATCTCGAAGTGAAGCTACCCATCGTCCATGATGATCGGGGAAGCCGGGGAGCGGGGCGCCGTCCTATGAAACCTCTTGAGGAGCGTCGCAGGGGAGCCAGTCTCACCTCCCATCTCCGGAGCCCGGGGCTCTTGCTCCAGAGTGCGTTTTCGGATCGGTGCTTGGCTGGACTCCGGGGCCCGGGGCACGCTTGGGCGCCTGGATGGGGCAGTTGCCGGTGGAGCCGGAGCCGACGACGGGCGAGAAGGGCCGGCGCCTTCGTCCTTCTTCCTCTTTTTCTGTTCGATCAGGGCTGCCCGGAATTTGCCTAGGTCCATGGGTTCTGCATAAAACAAAAGTACAAAAGAGTCATCAATGCCAGAAAAAGTGAAAGTATACACAAGTCTAAGCAGGTCGCCTGAAAACTCCTAATTTACCCGCGAACTGGGCGGGGCTGAGCTCGGCCTAACTGAAGGCCCGCTCAGACAGCAACACATCGGCCCGGGGGAGGGGCTCCCACTCTGACACCGCCACTGCATCGGGATCATTCAACCGCCCCACCCGCGGGCAGGTGGCCCTGTGCTACTGAATGGGCATAGACCAATCCTCACTCTCGAGCGGCCTAACAAACAAAAACTTCTTCTTCCATTCGTGAATGGAAGAAGGCATTACGACGACCCCCTGACCCGGCAACACCTCCCCGGTGTTTTCTAAAAGAGATGTACACCCATCTCGGCTCGCCCCTGCGAGTGCCGGGGTGGTTTTTGTAGCAAAGAGAAGAAATGAGAAAGCTCCGGCTGAAAGGGATCAGACGCAATTTCAACCGGACCAAGAACCCAAGGAGAATCCTCCAAGAGTTCGGCACTAACTGGCCCGGGGCTAACTCAAAACAATTCAGCGCCGTACTCACCTCGGGGGAGAAGGGCAGGCGCATCCCAGCTCAAAAGGCTTTCAGGTACAAGGCAATCTCCTTGCCCCGTACCTGGTCTGCCCTCTCCCCCTCCTCGGCCAGACGAAGCGAGTAGCCGGGAGGGATGTGGAAACTAGTCCGGATGGTGGCGAGCTCATCCGCATGTCTCAGCACGGATGATGCGCCAAGAGCATCCACGACCTCCACTCTGGGGAGCGCCCCCGTCGCACGACCCCGGGAAGCATGACTAACCCTAACTTCTTGGGGGACTCTGACTCAAACGAGGAAGAAGCAGAGGAAGGAGAAGAAGAGGAAGCTGCAGAAGACTCCCTAGACTCTACCCGGATTATTTCTATAGACTCCTCGGTAGAAGACATCTAACCTGATCAAAAGGATGAGTCCTCGAGAGAGAAAACACAAGGAATCTGACCTGAGGAGAAGAGCGCCGAGCTGACACGACTAGGGACGAGGAAATTATGGTGAGATATGGGCCCTGATGGAGATCCCACCTCTCTTTATAGCTGCCGGTGTACATATCCTACGGCTCCGATCGCCTCCCGCCAAAACAATGCTTCGCAACCAACGGCCGACAACATTCCACCTGTCGCACTCGCATTGGGCGCATCCCATCGGGCGCGGGAACACCTGTGGCCTGTCTCGTCAGCCAACTAGCGCCAGACAAGTGGGCTGACGCTTCGACGAACGTACGCACAAACCGGCACTTCCTCTTTAATACGAGATCTCTCCCTGATCCACTGACGACATCAATATATATATATATATATATATATATATATATATACACAAACATACATACATACATACATATACATACGACTTTTTGCCCGGGAATACGCACCGACGATATCTTCAAGTGAGAGCTCACCCCGGGTGACCGGTCAGACCACTATTGACCCGACCCAGGAACGGGTCAAGACGAGAGTGGGGGGCTAATGATGATGCTCGATATCGGTGACTCCCCAGATAATGACACGTGGCAGATGACGTGTCCCAGAGCCTACAAGAAAGGATCAAGAACGTTACGTTGGAAGCACACCCCGGGCCTCCGACCCAAGGGATGTTCCCGACCTTCGGCGGCCTTCCAAACTACCCCCCAGCTCGCCTCCGAGCTATCGTAGAACCAAGATGCCTCGGCCTCCCGCTCATTCTCGAGCCTCCCGCCGAGCTTATCTTCTTCGGTCTCACCGACCGACCCACGACACCAATTACAGGCACCTCCACCACGGCTCCACGAATCTCGCCAGGCGCGAGATATCCGCCGCCTATGATCCCGCGTTCCATGCCATCACGATTCCCCATTAACGAGTATATCTTGTCATTAATGGGGAATCCCGCCTATCACCCGGGTGTAACGTTAAGGGCGTAACGGCCGGTGTGAATCTCGCGTCCGCCTGCCCATGACAGCCACTATATAAACCCCTCTCTCAGGCGACTCAGGTAAGCCAATTTGACCCCAATAGGCCGTTACTCTGCCAAAATACTCCGTCTAACTTGATCGTCGGAAGGTCCTCGGTGGCACAACCACCCCGAGACTTCCTTGCAGGTAGCTCGACCTCAACTGCACGAAACCCATTGAGATCCACACGCTTCAGGAGGCAACCCTTCAACTCAATTTCAGCCGTCCATCAGCGCTCGCAGCAGATCAACGGAAGGTAACATCTGAAGGAGATCTTGAGATCCATCGGTACGAGTACCATATCTTAGACTCTTTGGCCAATGTACCTGAATCTGAAATATAAAGAGAGAAATTCGACTAGAATCGGATTGGTAAAAGAAAGCACTTATATTGTAATTATCTACCAATTTTTAGTGTTTTACTAGCCAGGATTGCTCATGTACAGTATTTTTAATATTTATTACATATTTTCTTTGAGTAGGAATTCTACCCTGCTTTTTCAGTCAAAAAATAAATAAAATAGAAAAGCTTCTTGCAATGTAATTCTCAACTTCAAGATTAAGGAATTTTCCAAAATAATGTAAAATATTAATATTGGAAGGAATTAGAGAATAAGAAAGAAATCATGATTCAACTAATACCATACATTAATGAAAAATCCTTATACTAAATAAATTGTAGGAAACCGAGTTTTACTTTTGCCTCATTAGTAGGTTACACCCTTTTACTATTGCTCAAAAAAAAAGCAAACCCCTTTAGTTTTAGTTTAAGAATCCTACACTTCACTCCCTCCGACGACACCGAGAGTGTCAAAGTTATTTTCTCGATAATTATTTTCAAATTTTCCATGAACTTCTATCATTTTTCTGAGTTCGTTTTGTCCATCACACTTGAGCCTTCGTTTTCTCTCTACATTTCTGCTATTACAGAGCAAAAGGAATGAGGTCATTTGATTTGAAATCAATTGTTGATGTAGTTTCTTATTTTTCAGAGAAATCAACCAAAAAAACTTGTTCTATGTGTGATACACATAATTAAACGACATGCCATTCTTATATAATTACAAGTGCTATGCGTTTAATTAAATTGTCACGTCATTATTATTTTATAAATATGATGCACATAGTTAAATTAACAAAGGAATTTATTATAAAATTTTGGCTAAAACGTGGAAACCCTTTTATTTTTGCCGGAAAAGCAGGAAAACTTCCCAAACTTGAAAACCTCCAAATCTCTAAATCAAAACATCACCCATCTTCAGCATGGATTCAAAAGATATGTATTTGAAAAAGAAAATAGAATATTAAGTACGTCAATTAAATATATTCGAGGGGCAACCGCATCGATATGGTTTTTGGAGTAAATTTCATGTTTTCTAGTTTAGGAAAGATCCATGTTTTTCTCGCAAAAGTGATGAGTGTTTTCCGTATTTTAGCCTAAAAATTTCTATAATTATATGCCAAAAACACTAGATAATTATATATTACAAAATCTAGAGTTCAATAATTTTCATGTGCATTCCACGTCCAAAACAGCTAGTCAATATATGACCAGGATTCAACAAGAAAGAGTTGCTGACACACCATTAAAGATTTTTCGAAGGATCTATACAAATGTAAATTATGTCATGAATCGAGGGGGGATTATTACAGATGAAACAAATAGGGGGCACATTGTAAAACACCCTTCTAAAGGGATGCAATTATATAAGTTTAAATTCAAGGGGTTCCTTGTAATTTTCCTAATCACGCAAAGCGCGCCTATTTGGTTGGTACTCGTACCTCTCTCCGCTCTCTCCTCTCCGTTGCATTCTCCTCTCCCTCTCTCCCCTTTTTTTCAAACCCTAGAAATTTCAAAACCCCCAATTTTGGAAAAAATCAAGGGGAAAAGAGTCCCATTTCATTCAAAAATATCGATCGCATGCGCATTTGTCATCTGTTCTAGGATCGGAGATGGAGGACGAGTGCTGTTCGACTCAGCTCATCGATGGCGAAGGCGAGTTCAATGTCGCTGGCTTGGATCATTTCATGAAGACGACGAGGATCTCTGAGGTTGGCCTCTCGTACGCCGTCGTCTCTATCATGGGACCCCAAAGCAGCGGTAATTTCTCCCATAGTTTTCGCAATTTGTTTATTTTTTATGATTTATACGATCCTAGATCATGAATTCATTTGAGTATAATCATTAATGCTAATTCATTATCATGAGAGGTAAAATGTATAATATTAGCTGAAAGATTCGTTTTTCTCGCTGCCATTTCATAAAGTTGCTAAGTTATCTTGGAGAGAGATACAGAAAAAGAAAAGAACAAAGATGGAGACAAAATTGGACACAGATTCAACTCTAAACCGTCTTCATATAAAATCGATCTCCGTGTCCTGCCAGTTTGCTAAGTAGACTCAAATGCAGATCCCTATGTTGGTCATGTGCATTAACTTTAGTTGCATTCATGTTGGGATTGATCCTGGTGATGCCTAATGATGGTTAAGACATTACATAGCTTCTAATGTTAGATGTTCTAAAATATCACCACAAGACCTGCACACCCTCTTCAAGATATGAAATGAAGTTGCTTTTCCTTCTGATTGACATGGCGGCAGAATGCAAAAGGACGACCTTTAATTTTTTTCTGCTCTTAAAATGCTCTACTCTATCTCGAGCAGGGAAAAGCACCCTACTGAACCATCTGTTTAATACAAACTTCAGAGAGATGGATGCTTTTAGGGGAAGGTATGTCTCTTTTCTTTTCCTATATGAAGCAAGTAGGTATCTTATTAGCATATGCATGTATGCATGAACAAATGGCATTTTTCTGTTCATTAGGAGCCAAACTACAAAAGGTATCTGGATGGCAAAGTGTGTTGGAATTGAACCATGCACAATTGTTGCAGACTTGGAGGGCACTGATGGGAGGGAAAGAGGAGAGGTGAATTTACATCTATTAGTTTTTGTTTAAAAACTTACAGTTTGCCATTGGATATCATCTATTTGCTCAATTTCTTCTTTTGATATTTGTTCTTTGGGAAATAGTATTATCTTTATGGAGAATGGGCCGGTGCTTTAATGAAAGAAATGTTTTTCTGAAAACAAAGAACATTTCTTTCTTTCGCGTTCTTCTTCTTTTTGGAAAAATGGGTTAAGCCCCTTGCCTAAGAAGTTGTTAAAACCTCCCTAACTTTAAAGATGTCTTTGTAAGAGTCCTCCATATACACCGACAGTTTTGTATATTCCCATTTTCCAATACTACCCTTTCATGTTTAAGGTAAATCTAGGAATTTATTGGAAATAAAGTTTATCCCTAGGCACAAAGTAATACATTTCCCAGTAAAACGCTACATTTAAGAGTTTAACTTTTGTTAGGCGCAAAGTAATACATTTCCCAGTAAAACACTACATTTAAGAGTTTAACTTTTGTTAAGTTGTTCCATGGTATGATAACTTATCTAAATTAAATGTCGTGGTAGTGAATAGTAAACACTGCTGTGACGTTTCATAGTTATTATTCTAACATATTATAATTAAATAGTAATATTTCCTGAAGTTGCTATATATACAAGTCAAGTACCACAATTTAACTAGTAGTGTTTGTAAAGCAGAGAAAACAAGTAGAGTGGCTAGAGTGCTTGGCCGCTTAAGCTCTTAAGCGTCCGCTTAGCAATCAACAATGTCTTATTTTGTTTATTTTGTTATTTCTTTTCATCAACATTGATTCGACTAGTTTTTAGTTATTTTTAAGTATCTAAACCCTTCTTGAGTCAAGTTTAAAAGTCAAAACCGATATCGCTCGAAGTCAAAATTGAAGAATTGAAGTCGAAGCTACTCAACAACAACAACAATTGAGCATTTTATCCCAAGCATATGGGATAGGCTACATGAACCAACATGAGAATCATGCCGGGTCCAGCACATGAATCATCTGCCTCCACTCACTCCTATCGAACAATATACTTTCATTGAGTCCTTTGACAACCATATCGTTTTGTATCACCTCCATCCATGTTTTCTTCGGTCTCCCTTTTGCCCTTTTGCCATTGCCCATATCGAGAGTATCTATTTGTCAGACCGGTGCTTTCATAGGTCTGCGTCGCACATGACCAAACCATCTTAGCCGGTTTTCCCGCATCTTCTCCTCTACAGGTGCGACACCAACTTTTGTACGAATAACCTCATTTCGCACCTTATCTTTTTTAGTGTTACAGCACATCCAACGAAGCATGCGCATCTCCGCTACGTGCATCTTCTGTGTATGATGCTTCTTAGGAGCCCAACATTCTGTACCATATAATAAGGCAGGCCGAATAGCGCTCCGATAAAACTTCCCTTTTAATTTTAACGGAAAGTTACGATCACACAAAATCCCTGTTGCACTCCATTTCAACCAACCAGCTTGGATCCTTTGATTAATATCACTATCAATCTCCCTATTCTTTTGGACGATGGAACCTAGATATCTAAACTGGTCGCTCGGTGATATCTCTTGCCCTTCCAATGTTATACCAATATGGTTTTGACTTCTCTGGTTACTAAATTTGCAATGCGTATATGCTGTCTTCGACCTGCTCAATCTGAATCCCTGAGATTCCAATATTTGCCTCCATAATTCCAATTTGGCATTAACTCTTGCTTTCGTCTCATTTACTAGAACAATATCATCAGCGAATAGCATACACCAAGGTACCTCATCTTGGATAGTTCTAGTAAGCTCATCCATCACGATGGTAAACAAGCAGATCCTTGATGTAAACCAATAGTAATCGGAAAATCACTCGTTAAGCCGCCGCAAGTTCTGACATTTTCCACTACTCCATCGTACATATCCTTGATTATGTCAATATACTTGACGGGGACCCCCTTCTTCATTGTCCCCCATAATACCTCTCTGGTATCTTGTCGTACGCTTTTTCTAAATCAATAAATATCATATGCAAATATCTTCTCTTCTCTCGAAAACGCTCAACAAGTTGACGAAGAAAATGAATAGCCTCTATCGTTGATCGTCCAGGCATGAACCCAAACTGATTTTCTGTTATCTTAATATCCTTCCTTAGCCTGTGTTCAATCACTCTCTCCCAAAGTTTCATGGTGTGACACATAAGTTTTATTTCTCGGTAGTTTGAGCAACTTTGAATGTCACCCTTGTTCTTATAGATAGGTATAAGGATATTTTTCCTCTATTTATTTGGCATCTTTTTTGTCCGCCAAATCTTATTAAACAGATCTGTCAGCCATTTAACGCCTATTTCTCCTAAGCATCTCCAAATCTCGATAGGAATCCCGTCAGGGCCAACCGCTTTTCTTAAACTCATTCTGTTCAAAGCTTCTTTAACCTCAGGTAGTTTTATTTTACGCATGAAATCACGGTTTATATCTTGAGATTGAATGACAAGTCCATCCAAATTCTTAGTAAAGCTCTCATTGAACAATTTGTCAAAATAATCTCTCCATCTTTCCTTGATATCCTCATCTCGAACTAAAACCTTCTGATTTTCATTTTTGACACACTTCACCGCACATAAGTCTCTAGTCTTCCTTTCCCGCATCCGAGCAATCCGGTATATATCATTTGCAGCCTCTTTAGTGTCTAATTTCTTGTACACCTCCTTGTAGACCTTAGATTTAGCTTCCCGAACAGCTTTCTTAACTTCCTTTTTAGCCATTTTGTACTTCTCAAATCTCTCCACATCTCTACTTTTCTTCAAATCTTTATAAGAATCCCTTTTAATTTTAATAGCAGCCTTTACATCTTCATTCCACCATGATATGTCCTTAGATGGTGGAGCACCACCTCTCGACTCACCAAGTAGATCTCTACCTACTTTCTTGATACAACTAGCCATTTTGTTCCATGTTTTGTTTAGATCATCTTCCGACTGCCAATCCGCTTCTTGGACTACACGATCTATAAAAGCCTTTTGGTTACCTTCTTTCAATCGCCATCATTTAATTCGAGGGTCTACCTTACGTCTAATCTTCTTAGGTTCTCTTCTAAATCGAAAATCTAGAACTAAAAGTCTATGTTGAGTGGTTACACTCTCACCTGGCATTACCTTACAGTCGATACAACAACCTCTATCTATTCTTCTCGTTAGAAAAAAGTCTATTTGACTAGCACTTGATCCGCTCCTAAAAGTGATAAGGTGGGACTCTCTTTTCCTAAACCAGGTGTTTGCTAAGATCAAGTCATAAGATAAGACAAAATCTAGAATCGAGTCACCTACTTCATTCCTTTGTTCGAAACCAAAACCTCCATGGATAGTATCAAACCCACTACGACTAGTACCTACATGTCCATTAAGATCACCACCAATAAATAACTTCTCTCCACTAGGTATACTTTGCATCACCTCGTCTAAATCCTTCCCGAATAGACGCTTACTAGCGTCATCAAGATCTATCTGTGGTGCATAAGCACTAATAACATTAAGGATCTCTCCACCTAGAATAAGCTTAACCAGTAAAATTCTATCACCTTTTCTGCTAATCTCAACTACATCCTCAAGCAACCGTCTATCTATGATTATGCCTATTCCATTACGATTTTTATCTCTACCCGTATACCAAAGCTTATAACCCAAGGCTCTATGACTCTACTCTTTTCACCTACCCACTTAGTTTCTTGCAAACACATAATACCAACTCTCCTCCTAATCATCACCTCCACTAATTCTATTAGTCTACCCGTAAGGGAACCTATGTTCCAGGAAGCTAGACGGATCCTATGAAACCCTTGCTTATTTGTCACTACACCCGGGGTCCGATATAGCGCGCCGTTTCTGGACGACGACCCTTACTTATTTGTCACTACACCTGGGATCCGATGTAGCGCGCCGTCTCTGGACGACGACCGTTGCTTATTTGTCACTACATCCGGGGTCCGATGTAGCGCGTCGTTTCTAGACGACGATCCTTACTTATTTGTCACTACACCCGGGGTCCGATGTAGCACGCCGCATCTTGACGACGACCTAGAAGCCCTTGCATATTTAACACTACACCCGGGATCCGATGTAGCGCGTCGCTGAAGTCGAAGCTACTCGAGGCTCGAAAATGAAGCCGCACAATATCCCTAGATTTTGAAATCAAAATCAAATTCGGAAAAGCCTAGAAATCAAAATCAAATTCAGAAAAGCCTAGAAATCAAAATCAAATTCGGAAAAGCCTAGCTCCTCAATCTTAGCTTTGAAGCCAAAATCAAATCTCATCCAAGCTTGAAATCGAAGTCTTCAAGTCAAAAATCTTAACCGCTCATAGTCGAAGCTTTGAAGCCTCCACGTCGAAGTCGAAGTCTCGAACCCAAAGCTAAAGCCTTGAAGTCGAAGTTCCAAAACCTTAGTTTGAAGACTTGGCCAAAGAGGAAAAGAAAACTACGTGAAAATAATTGGGAAGCTGGGTTAACTAAGATGTTATTATCATGCCAAACTTACTACATATTTACTGATTTTAAGACTTTATAAAGGTGCAAACATCAATATAGTGGGTATGATAATAAAAGTACTAAAACCACACTTATAAATCTTTAAATGCGCCCAAATCAATAAGAAATAGAATAGAATTACCCGATTAATGGGAGAGATTATCATCTCATTTAAGCGATAAAAAGCAGAGCAATGTGTAAGTCCATGCTACCTCTCCCGGTACTTTCGGGAATGCGGAATTTGGTAAAAAACAATTTTTATAGAGGTGGTAACATGGACCTAAAACCCGGATCTTGGTTAAACATCTATCTAACAACCTAACTACGAGTTTCTAGCTACTCGGTTAGGGGGTTATACCTTGCTTGTCTTGAACTCCTTCGTCTTCAAGCTCCGATGGTGGTCCGGATTGGCTTCTTCCCGTCGTCTC
Source organism: Agapanthus africanus (assembly GCA_030015575.1). Lineage (NCBI taxonomy): Eukaryota > Viridiplantae > Streptophyta > Magnoliopsida > Asparagales > Amaryllidaceae > Agapanthus > Agapanthus africanus. The sequence continues at coordinate 817,584,296 of CM057338.1, read as the reverse complement.
CGTACGCCGAAGATAGATCCACCTGAAAGCTCCAACCTTTGGCTCCTTCTTCGTTCTTTGAAGAAACTAGTTCACTCGGTTTGCTAAACCTTGTGAACTAGAATGAGTAGAGAATAGTTTGTGTGGGATTTTATCTATGGTTCTTGATTCTCAACTCATGAGACAAGAGAACCATAGATTAAAGAGAGGGAAAAAGAGCAAGAGGGTGAGAGCAAAATAAGAGAGCTCAAGAACAAGAGAGAGAATGAGTAAGAAAGAATGAGCAACTCTTTTGTCTCTCACCCTCTCATAATCCAAAGTCATGATAACTCATCATACCAAAAAAAGTCTTATGTGATGGTTGAAGCAACCATAACCATATCATTTCATGCACTCATTTTACACAAATGAGCAAGTAAGAAAAAGTCTTTGCCATGAAATGATGGCTATGGTTATCATGATGGTCAACTAGTCAAGCCTAGTCAACCGGTCAACAAAGTCAACAAGTCAACAAAAGTCAACAAGTCAACAAAGTCAACAAAAGTCAACAACCATGTCACCATAATACTTAATTAATATAATAGTTAATCACATATCATATTCTCATTAGGGTTGAGCAAAAAGTCAAATAGTCAACGGTCAACTGTCAACAACCCTAATGAGAATCCGCTGCCTCTGCCTCCCTGTCAACTGTGCATACACACCCGCATCCGCGTTCCGAGGAACACGAATGCACACTGGATAAATCCAATCCCAAAAGGTACACTAGGATCTGGCTTAAACCAAAGCCCGCCAGTGTAAACTGTCCGGACACTGTACGTGCACAAGTGCACGGATGTGACCGAACCCTGTCGCAAAACCATGCGACCTGTCGCAATACCATGCGACCTCTACTCTTTTGCCTAAAGGCGAAAAGCTTTCTGTGTGGGACTCTAAAGACTCGACACTACGCTGGCAGTGGGTTTAACCACAGACCGCAAGCGGCACTAGCTGTGCGTAACGGTCCCCAGGTAATGCCGACAAGAAGACCGACGGGGCGAAATCCATCTGAACTCCTACTGAGCCTGAGTGTGACATTCTCCGTACAGTCCGGTCTGTTCGTCTGATACATCGCATGGCGGGCCTAGGGGGTGGTAAACGTCAGTCCCCCAATAGCGGTACAAGTCGTGCCGGAGTGAAGCCCAAAACACCCTGAGATAACACTGGAAGCCTACCAGTATATCTCGTTTGCCCTGGCCAGGGACTACTCGTGTAATGGCTCTCCTAGACACAGCGCGATGTCAACCCCCAATACCGGGAGAGACGAATCCTGTCTAACCGTCACTGCCTCCAAGTGCTTCGGGACTGCACCCAACCACTACCTGTTTGCACGACTCCTTTGAGCCGTGGTAGGGTAGTGATCAAAGTACAGTGGGAACACACTCGAGGCGAAGTGACAGTGTCAAGTCAGCGGACTAAGCTGTACTCATGTCACCTGGGAACTGATAACTGACGATAGGCATAATACCAACTAGTCAGTTCCCGACGAGTCCTGTCCAGTGTACCCGTAACCTAACGAGCACCCGCATACTATCTCAAGTACGACGTACTGACGGCTGTGGGACAGACCGTCTCCCACACTGGGATGAGAAGCGCATGCGCTGGTCTACTCCGGAGTATCGATGCCCTGTCTCGATAGTCCTGCGATCAGGGACCTGCATAAGGATGTGCTTATAAATTACCCAGCCCCACTAGTGTGACGGCCATCACATCGCTGGTAATCAAGCAAAGATCCTAAGGGCTCCACTAATGTGTATAGGCGATATACAAAAATAAACACATGTACACATTGAAGTAGAAACAAACCAAGTAGCATACTACTATTTTGAGCAAGATTGTACATACAAGGTGAATATCACAAGCTTCCATTAAGTAATATACAAACTAGTATGATACAGTAATGGCCTCTAGGGCATATACACTAACAATCTCCCACTTGCACTAAGGCCATATACTGGCGTATCGAAGACCTATCATCTCGATCAGCCGCTCGAACTGAGTCTGGGGCAGGGCCTTGGTGAATGGATCTGCAGTGTTATCTTCTGAAGCGACTCTCCGAATCTCGATCTCCTGGCGATCTACGATCTCCCTGATCAGGTGATACCGCCTCAAGATGTGTCGGGATCTCTGATGGGACCTGGGTTCCTTCGCTAAAGCTATAGCCCCGTTGTTGTCGCAATACAGAGGTATTGGATCAACAATGGATGGAACCACCTGAAGTTCTTTCAAGAACTTCCTCATCCAGACAGCTTCTTTTGCGGCATCAGATGCAGCGATGTATTCCGCTTCCATCGTCGAGTCTGCAACGGTTTCTTGTTTGGAACTCTTCCAACACACCGCCCCTCCATTGAGGGTAAAGACAAAACCCGACATGGACTTGGAATCATCCTTGTCACTCTGGAAGCTGGAGTCAGCAAAGGCCTCGATCTGGAGGTCTTTTCCGCCATACACCAAGAACATCTCCTTAGTCCTTCTCAGGTACTTGAGAATGTTCTTTACCGCTATCCAGTGTTTCTCCCCAGGGTTTGACTGATACCGGCTTACCACACTAAGTGCATAAGCTACATCCGGTCTGGTACACAACATCGCATACATTATAGAGCCTACCGCAGAAGCGTAGGGTATAATAGACATGCGATCCCTCTCCAAATCAGTCTTGGGAGACATCTCTTTAGAGAGGGTGATCCCGTGACAAGCCGGTAGGTTACCGCGCTTGGAATCTTCCATACTGAATCTTTTCAGCACGGTGTCGATGTACCTGGACTGAGAAAGTCCTAATATCCTCTTGGATCTATCACGATGGATCCGGATCCCCAGGATGTATGAGGCATCACCCAGGTCTTTCATGGAGAACCTGTGTGACAAGAACCCCTTGACAGATTGTAGCATAGGAATGTCATTTCCTATTAAGAGAATGTCATCCACGTATAAAACGAGGAATACTACAGTTCTCGCTACAAATCTACTATAGATGCATGGTTCATCTGGATTTTTGATAAAGCCAAATTCTTTGACCGTCTCATCAAAGCAGATGTTCCAACTCCGCGATGCCTGCTTTAGTCCATAGATAGACATAAGCAACTTGCACACCTTTCCGCTGCTCCCACTCTGAATGAAACCCTCTGGCTGGTCCATATAGACACACTCCTCTAAATTTCCATTTAGAAAAGCGGTCTTTACGTCCATTTGCCAGATCTCATAATCGTGGAAGGCAGCAATGGCAAGAAGGATCCGAATGGATTTCAGCATGGCTACTGGAGAAAAGGTTTCGTCATAGTCCAAGCCAGGTCTTTGACGAAAACCCTTTGCTACCAGCCTAGCTTTATAGGTCTCAACCTGTCCATCTACACCAATCTTCCTTTTGAAGATCCACTTGCATCCTACGGGTTTTATCCCGTCTGGAGCAATGTCCAACGTCCATACCTTGTTGGTGTACATGGACTCCATTTCGGTCCGCATTGCATCCAGCCATTTCACTGAGTCGACGCTCTGAACGGCCTGCTGGAAGCTAGTAGGCTCATCATAATCTATGATGCAATCCTCTCTATCCCCGTCTATGAGAAAACCGTAGTATCTCTCGGGCGGATGAGACTGCCTACTACTTCTGCGGAGCGGCGTAGGAATGTCCTGTTCTTTCGAACCCTCTGGTTCCGCTAAACTTTCAGTAATAGTCCGTGGTTCTGGAATTTCTTCCAGTTCTACTGCGCTCCCACTAATTTCCTTTTCTAAGAACTGGTGTTCTAGAAAGTGGGCATGACGAGAAACAAGAACTTTTTGTTCCTCTTCGCAGTAGAAGAAATATCCCTTGGAATTCTTTGGATATCCCACAAACTTGCACAGTACTGAGCGTGCCTCGAGCTTGTCCGCATGCTGCCTTTTGACAAAAGCTGGACTTCCCCATGTCTTAATGTGATTAAGATGGGGCCTCTTCCCACACCACATCTCAAATGGTGTGGTAGGCACAGTCTTAGTGGGAACTCGGTTCAAAAGGTATGCGGCTGATTCTAACGCATATCCCCAGAATGATCGCGGTAACTCAGCGTTACTCATCATGGACCGCACCATATCCAATAGGGTGCGGTTCCGTCTCTCCGATACACCGTTATGTTGCGGGGTGTATGGAGGAGTAAGCTGAGAGAGAATTCCGTTCTCTTTTAAATAGTCCAGGAATTCGGCACTTAAGTATTCTCCACTTCGATCCGATCTTAGAATCTTAATACTTTTGCCGGTCTGTTTCTCTACTTCATTCTTATACTCCTGGAATTTTCCAAAGGCTTCGGACTTATGTTTCATTAAGAAGACATAACCGTACCTTGAGAAGTCATCCGTAAAAGTAATGAAGTAAGAGTATCCGCTTCGCGCATGTGTAGACATTGGACCGCACACGTCACTGTGTACGAGTCCCAAGAGCTCGCTCGCTCTTACTCCATGTCCAGTAAACGGAGTCTTTGTCATCTTTCCTTTGAGACATGATTGACAAGTGGCATACGACTGATATTCGAACGCATTCAAATACCCTTCTGTATGTAACTTCGTCAACCTTCTCTCATTGATGTGACCCAGTCTACAATGCCACAAGAAAGTCTGATTTATTTCTGGAGACTTTCTTTTGTGTGTATTCTGGACATTGAAAATCTGTGGTTGGTTCAATACGTATATACCATTACTCAATGTACCTGACCCAATCAGAACTTGATTAAGGTGAATGTTTACAACATTACTTACAAACGCAAATTCATAACCTTCTTTAGAAACTAAAGATACAGAAATGATATTACAAGTTGCGTTGGGTACAAAAAAGCAATTACGCAAAACCAAAACATGTCCATCTGACATTCCCAGGTGATAGTCCCCCACGGCTTTAGCATCCATGCTAGCTCCGTTCGCAACTCTGAGGGTCATGTCACCTGCCTTCAAAACTCTACGGTTTCTCAACGCCTGCAAAGAATTACAGATATGAGATCCTGATCCGGTATCCAATACCCAGGAAGTAGAGTTTATTGAAAGACAGTTTTCAATAACATACACACCTGAAGCTGAAGCTGCAACTTGCTTCAATTCCTGTGTCCTGGCTTTCCAAGCCCTGCAATCATTCTTCCAGTGACCTTTCTTATGACAATAGAAGCATTCTTCCTTATCCACAAGCTTCCCCGCTTTCTTTGTTGCTTTAGCTTTTCCCTTCGTATCCACTTTACTAACACCGCCCCTTGGTTTGGCGGGGGCTTTCTTCTTCTTTCCCTTGGCTTTCGCCTTGGACCTAGAAGAAGATGATCCTCCTACAAACAAAGTGGATGTTTCCCTACCTTTCTGTAGGGTGCCCTCTGCGCTCCTCAGCATGTTGAGGAGCTCTGAAAGTTCAACCTCTTTTTCTTGTAAGTTGAAGTTCAGTATGAACTGGGCGTAAGTGGAAGGAAGGGACTGGAGAACTATGTCCGTATAGAGTTCACTCTCCAATGTGGTCCCTAGGTCCGCGAGCTCCTCAATGTAGCTGATCATCTTTAGCACGTGCTTGGCTACTGATGATCCGACGGCCATCTTTGTCGAGAATAACTTTTTCGACGCTTCGTATCTTGCGATACGAGATTGCTCTCCATACAGTTCTTTTGTATGGAGAAATATGGATTCAAGGTCCATATTCTCGTGCCTCCTCTGATGTTCGTTATCCATCGAGGCAAGTACGAGGCACTTGGCCTTCGCGCTATCAATCTCCCAAGTCTTGCGGATTTCCTTATCCGCGACGCTGGAAGTGGGACCAGGGGCAGGGGGAGCTTTGGTGGTAAGAAGATACCCCAGCTTGTCGTAAGTGATTGCCATTTTGACATTCCTGAGCCAATCTTTGTAGTTTGGCCCTGTCAGTATGTTTTTATCTAGAAGTAACTTAAGTCCAGTCATGTCGATTGGTCGCTGCAATTAGGAGAGAGAAGAAGAAACACTCAGCATGATGCTCTTGCAAGTTTAGAGTGGTTTTTAGTTTGTCTAAACAGGATGGCTCCCACTGTTTCTCGAATCCCTCCTCAAACCATAAAGGAAGAATTAGCCGGGATCAATCCCACCGCACAATACTTGCTTAACCGTTCAGCCAGGCCGGTGTCGGTATTTCGAGGGAGGTTTTCCAACGCTTTCGCGAAGTTCCTTAATTATAGAACCTCTTTTCCCTGGGGGCGTAGCCCCGCTAACACCTTTCTAGGCACCTACTAGGTTTATAGCATTGATCGTTTAGTGAGAAATTTCCCGAGGAGTAGCATATACTCACAGTAGGATCGGGATCCAAATATCATCGCGTGACGAAACTGAAGGAATCCTACCAGAATCATCACACTCCAAATGGTATGCAAATCTAGCAAGTTTCAGTACTTATGAAACTCCCGATGTGGATTTTCGCCCCATGCTCTTATGACCTTGACTTTGGCCAAAATATCATAAGTCACATGTCAAGTTCTACCCGTCATTATCCAGGTTAATTTGGATCCATCCGTACCTACCCTTGACTTTGGCCAAAATGGCAGTACGACTGTCCCAAACCAACGCATCTATCTATGCTACACATGAACACCCAATAACTACCAATCACTGTGCCTTGACTTTGGCCAACATACACAGCTTGAATACTACTGACTATTCATGTGAAACGACGGAGGGCTACGGATGGTTTTGGCAAAACCGTGAACGTAGTGAACTTGATTTGGTCGATGGAACGAGATAGCTTTTAAAAAGGAGTGGCTTAAGCTCCGCATTTAAAAGTTGGTTTTGAAAAGAACCGAGTGGTTTTTCGAAAGTGTTCCAACGACTTTAACTTGGTTTATTATCTTGCATTAGTTCTTTTAATGCGTGATATTCTTGCATTAGTTCTTTTAATGCGTCCCATCATTTAATCCTACCATTGCAGAAAACAACCAAAATATGACGTACGCTTATGCCATTCGCATTCGCCACGGGGCCCCGTCATTACCCGTTAGGTTACTTAACTAACGACAGAGCGGGGGCTGGGCTAGCGCGGCTGTAAAACATAAGCAACGCCTAAATAATATCATATATTGATATACTGCAATGATAAACATTTCAGATCACAGATGAATACATTGGATATACTAGGAATCTGTAATTCGCACGAGCCTGTAACGAAAAACAGATTACACGGTCGCGGTGAATAGCCAAATACCCCACCCAAGACCCCTACGGGTGCGGCAAACTACCCGCCAAGTACCCGAAGCGTAGTAACCTCCCTCATCTCCATGAGTAGGCCACTCGACATTTCGGCATACCCGGTAGTTTGTGCACCCCCTCCATGGGTCTATCCTAGGAGCAAAAACAGTAAAAAGAAATTATACAATGACGGCTACAACCCCGACCCGGTTGTGCGGCCATACAAATAATTATTACATCAATTTACAAATTTACATGAATTGAAAGAAAAGAAAACTCTCGTCTCACAACCCCCGGCTATTCACCCGCGACAATCCAACATATTCATATCCACATTCCAGCAACATTACAGATCACAGATTTGTATAACCCCCACTAATCGACATATAGCGATTAGTAGACGTTCAATACAAATATCACATTACAGAAAACCCGTTAGCTTAAGTCTTTTAGAAGTTCGATCAAAAATACGGATTTTCGGGACCCTAAAATAAAATTTTCGTTCTGGAAAATCTGGGTTGAAAATATATATTCCAAAAATCCCAAAATACCCCCAGAAGCACACTGTAGCAAAGAAACACCAGAGAGGGAGCAAGGAGGCCGCGGAACCGTGGCAATAGCAAGCTATTGCCGCGTTTCCGCGGTCGTTTAGGGGGATCTCTTGGTCATTTTTCTACAGTGGCTTTTAAAAACCCTGAGACGATTTTAGGTGTTAAAATAATCAACTTTTGAACAGTAAAAAAATCGACAGAAACTTGAATTTTTGGGGTTCGTTTTCGGGACTTTTTCTTTGATCGATCTTCTAGTTACTTGCTAACATGTTAGATAGAGTTTAACTAGGCTCTGATACAACTGTAAGTCCATGCTACCTCTCCCGGTACTTTCGGGAATGCGGAATTTGGTAAAAAACGATTTTTATAGAGGTGGTAACATGGACCTAAAACCCGGATCTTGGTTAAACATCTATCTAACAACCTAACTACGAGTTTCTAGCTACTCGGTTAGGGGGTTATACCTTGCTTGTCTTGAACTCCTTCGTCTTCAAGCTCCGATGGTGGTCCGGATTGGCTTCTTCCCGTCGTCTCCGTACGCCGAAGATAGATCCACCTGAAAGCTCCAACCTTTGGCTCCTTCTTCGTTCTTTGAAGAAACTAGTTCACTCGGTTTGCTAAACCTTGTGAACTAGAATGAGTAGAGAATAGTTTGTGTGGGATTTTATCTATGGTTCTTGATTCTCAACTCATGAGACAAGAGAACCATAGATTAAAGAGAGGGAAAAAGAGCAAGAGGGTGAGAGCAAAACAAGAGAGCTCAAGAACAAGAGAGAGAATGAGCAAGAAAGAATGAGCAACTCTTTTGTCTCTCACCCTCTCATAATCCAAAGTCATGATAACTCATCATACCAAAAAAAGTCTTATGTGATGGTTGAAGCAACCATAACCATATCATTTCATGCACTCATTTTACACAAATGAGCAAGTAAGAAAAAGTCTTTGCCATGAAATGATGGCTATGGTTATCATGATGGTCAACTAGTCAAGCCTAGTCAACCGGTCAACAAAGTCAACAAGTCAACAAGTCAACAAAGTCAACAAAAGTCAACAACCATGTCACCATAATACTTAATTAATATAATAGTTAATCACATATCATATTCTCATTAGGGTTGAGCAAAAAGTCAAATAGTCAACGGTCAACTGTCAACAACCCTAATGAGAATCCGCTGCCTCTGCCTCCCTGTCAACTGTGCATACACACCCGCATCCGCGTTCCGAGGAACACGAATGCACACTGGATAAATCCAATCTCAAAAGGTATACTAGGATCTGGCTTAAACCAAAGCCCGCCAGTGTAAACTGTCCGGACACTGTACGTGCACAAGTGCACGGATGTGACCGAACCCTGTCGCAAAACCATGCGACCTGTCGCAATACCATGCGACCTCTACTCTTTTGCCTAAAGGCGAAAAGCTTTCTGTGTGGGACTCAAAAGACTCGACACTACGCTGGCAGTGGGTTTAACCACAGACCGCAAGCGGCACTAGCTGTGCGTAACGGTCCCCAGGTAATGCCGACAAGAAGACCGACGAGGCGAAACCCATCTGAACTCCTACTGAGCCTGAGTGTGACATTCTCCGTACAGTCCGGTCTGTTCGTCTGATACATCGCATGGCGGGCCTAGGGGGTGGTAAACGTCAGTCCCCCAATAGCGGTACAAGTCGTGCCGGAGTGAAGCCCAAAACACCCTGAGATAACACTGGAAGCCTACCAGTATATCTCGTTTGCCCTGGCCAGGGACTACTTGTGTAATGGCTCTCCTAGACACAGCGCGATGTCAACCCCCAATACCGGGAGAGACGAATCCTGTCTAACCGTCACTGCCTCCAAGTGCTTCGGGACTGCACCCAACCACTACCTGTTTGCACGACTCCTTTGAGCCGTGGTAGGGTAGTGATCAAAATACAGTGGGAACACACTCGAGACGAAGTGACAGTGTCAAGTCAGCGGACTAAGCTGTACTCATGTCACCTGGGAACTGATAACTGACGATAGGCATAATACCAACTAGTCAGTTCCCGACGAGTCCTGTCCAGTGTACCCGTAACCTAACGAGCACCCGCATACTATCTCAAGTACGACGTACTGACGGCTGTGGGACAGACCGTCTCCCACACTGGGATGAGAAGCGCATGCGCTGGTCTACTCCGGAGTATCGATGCCCTGTCTCGATAGTCCTGCGACCAGGGACCTGCATAAGGATGTGCTTATAAATTACCCAGCCCCACTAGTGTGACGGCCATCACATCGCTGGTAATCAAGCAAAGATCCTAAGGGCTCCACTAATGTGTATATGCGATATACAAAAATAAACACATGTACACATTGAAGTAGAAACAAACCAAGTAGCATACTACTATTTTGAGCAAGATTGTACATACAAGGTGAATATCCCAAGCTTCCATTAAGTAATATACAAACTAGTATGATACAGCAATGGCCTCTATGGCATATACACTAACACAATGGTGCTAAAGCAACCCCTTTTTAAAACATAGTAATAACTAGATAATTACAATATTTGTCTACTTATGGTTGACATAATTAATTTTGGAAAAATATCTTAATTTTTTTTATTCAATGATAATTCTTCCCTCCAAATGACATTTAATTTCCTTCCAAAAGACCTTTTTTTTATCTTTCCATGCTATTTCATTTCATCACTCTTGTTCATTTATCTCCACCAACCTAAGAAATTCTTTGAATTTGATATGAGAAAACAACTATGTTGGACATGAAAAGTACTACATACATTTGAAATTCACAACAAAATACAAATACATGCATCATGAAAATGTGCTACATTTAGGAGATAGTTATTTCATTTGATTAGGAAATTACTATATATGGAAATCCATTAGAATATTTCACAAAAAAGTACATGTACCATGTAACTACTGCATTCAGCAGTAAAGTACTATATTTGACAGTAAAATCACTACATCTAAATTCCACCAGAATATTTCACAACAAAGCAACACATGTTTTAAGAAACTGCTATATTTAAATAATTTTTTCACAACAAAATACATGTATCAGGAAACTGCTATATTTAGGAGTAAACTATTACATTTGATAGAAAAATTATTTCAATTGATAGCTCGTAGTTTTATTTCCAAAACAAAAATCAAAATATATTAAGAAACCAGTAGAATTTATTTAATGCTCAATTTGACTGTTAACCACAATATTTGACACTCTGTTTCTTTTACCCGTCCCTTAATGCTTATTTTTAAAAAAAAAAATTATTAGCTCCTTCAGAATATGAAGAAGCATGTGCTTTTAAAACCAATGCACTTTATATATGAAGTGCTAAATTTATTCATAATTGGGAGAATAAATAAAGACTATCATAGGGTGAAATTACAAAAAAAATTTATTTATGATATCTTAGATTTTATAGTAGTTATACTTTTCTTATTAAGTATGCATGAGGAAAAAGGAAATAGGAAAAAAAAACAAAGGGAGTAACAAAGTATTACATGTAGACAAAGAATTGTTATATTTAATAAAAAATATTACATTTGATTGGAAAAATACCAAATCTAAAGTCCATAACAATATATGACAAGTTATTTTATTGTACCAAGAAACTGCTATATATAGTTCAAAACTTAGAAACCAAAACCCTGACATATGAAACATAACATAACAGTACATATTATGATATATCTCTTTGAAATTAACATTAAATCCAACGAGAAGCCGAGGATTGTGTGAGAGCTATAGAAATTGTGATTTGTAAATTGCAAGGATCTAGCATTGATGTCTTTTCTTCCTTTAAGAATCTTTTTTGTTATATTTATTTGAAAAGGATTAACTTATGCAATAGGGTAATGAACTACCATATTTTCTTTATCCGTGATATCCACTGTCATTTGACTTTAGATTACCTATTATTAGGTCATGTTTATAATTAGTAACTATTTAGAGAAAGTAAGAATCAATATCAAGAAAATGAAAAAGAAAAATTGAAGAGATAATGACAATGCAAGTGCAATCCAAATGCAAGAATCCACGTTATAGTAATATGATAACATAAAAAGCGGTAAGAAAACCACATAATGTCCTGAAAAGCTATATAATATAGGGATTAGTTTCAATATCATGTTTAGGTCTCAAACAAAATATTCTCTCAACTGCTTATCCACTGGTTAGATTGCATTATATAGAAACAATGTTGTAAAAAACAGTCTAAGCAGTCGCTTAAACGAAAGCGGTGTAAGAGCGCTTTATTTTTCACTAAGCGATCGAATCAAGTGGGTTGGACTGTAGGTGCCCGTTTAATTGAGGCTTAAGCGGTCTAACCTGCCTAGGAGGATGCCTGGATAGACACTTTGGTGATCAAACATGTTTAATCATTTGATCTTTATTACGAGAGGTCAAAATTAGTATGCCCTTCATAACAATAAAATACATACCAAATGTAATTAAATTCCTAAACATATCATTTTCCTTCCCGAAAAACCTTCACTCTCCATCCTTAATCATATTTAACTAAAGATAGTAAAACCATCTGAGAGGCGCTTAAGTGCCCACCGAGACACTAGGCAGTACTCGATCAGTCTAGCACCGTCTATTGTTTTTTACAATTTTGTATAGAAAGCAATTTTAAGAATAAGAACCCGAGGAAAATACATTTTTCAACTCCCAACCTACTAGCTTTTAGTCACAAACTCATAGGTAATAAAATAAAAAAAATTCAAAAACATAAAAATGAATCGAACTAATTCTCTACTAGTTTTGAGTGACAACTTACAATTAAATACATAAAATTACAAATCATAAAAATAACATAGAATAATACTATTTACAAAGTTCCTTTAGAATAATGAAAAAATATTGCTTTTAGTTGTTACATGAGAATTAAGGTCATGTGTTCGATTGTCTAATTACTTTAAAAATAAATCTGTGTTGAGATTACATACAAACTAAAAGTATTCTAAGGATGAATTTAAAATAGAATTGTGCTAATATAAAATTGTAATATCCATATTCATGAAATTGAGGACAAAATGTTACAATTTATTAACATTTTATATGAAAATGGTCTATCTAAGTGAGGTTTAATTTATAGAACCATTTTCATTTAAAAAACAGGAGACATGAAAACAACGATACAAAATTAATATGTTAGAAAATAATATTAAAAAATCTTTAAACACAACTCCAGAAGCAATAAATAAAAATGTTAATTGCTTAAAAAATCGTATATCCAAGAAATCATTCATAGACCAGAGCATATGATTTATGCTATTGATGTCGAGAAATAACTGAATAAGCATGCACTATGGAATAATATTAGAGATCCATGTATTAGTGCAAATATGATGTGAAAATTAAACAAATCCATGAAGTAGTAAATAAAATCCAGAATACATAAAGTATTGGATAAGCTCCCTACGTTGATCCACCCATATTTTCTTTTTTTATTGATGGGGCATCTGCTCCTTGCTTCTTTCTGGCTTTTTTTATTAGTTTATATCTTCTTATAGTGGAGAAAGATTTTTGGCTGGTGATGGGTGTCGTTTCTTGGAGCTATGAAGGATTTTCAAAATCTAGGTTAGATTTTTCAAGATCAAAGAAGATGACAAGGTTTTCGAAATCTAGGGTTTAGAGACTTTGGCTTTCTTTTCTTTTCTAAAAGAATTTGTAGATGACGGCGAACAAGATGGAGAGAGAGTTGTGTAGTTCGTATCGGAAATTGTAGGTTTAGAACGGAGGATGAGAGAAGTAAGATTAATTCAAGGCAATTTCGATGATAGTGAAATAATTTTATACAAAATACATAAGAAATGTACTATAGGGACCTAGATATATGAAATTAGGGTATTAGGGAATTTTTAGCAACGTTTAAAGAGGTGACTTGACCCTATCGCTTTTCGGCCCTAGGGCCCTAAACCCATATTTTCTCTTTTGTTATTGTTTCTTACTTTCTCAGTGTCAATTCTGTTTGATTTCATTAGTACTATATATGTAAATTACTAAATATAAAAAGGAGCTATCAATGTACATGTGGTTTATAAAGAACTAATTTCGCTAGTGTTGTCCATCATATTTACTTCTCCATTCCAAGCATGGATAAAAGAGTGTTGCATTAGATAGACGCTGACGAGTATTTAATCTCATCTTTTGAAATTGAATATTCAAAGAATATCGTGCAATGTAGCAAGGATCAAAATTTCGGAATCCATATCGGTATAGGGTGATTACTTTTAAAATCGACCATCTCGGATTGGAAATATCAGATTTTATATCACTTGTCCGAACAAAAAAATTCAAAATTAGAGTAATAGCAACTTTAAACAATTCGGAAAATTCTTTACCAACTAATGATGTCTAAAATGGTTGTTATATTACTTGGCAAATATAACTATAATACTTTTGATAAACTTCTAGTAACTAATGATGTCAAACAAATCGTAATTTAATAACCTATTATCAGACCCACTAACCTATTAATAAACTTAATACAAGAGCATTACTTATCAAATGGTAAACTCATTATAACTCGGAATCGGACGGTATTGGTAATGGAACTTGAACAATCATTTTTCCAGATTGGAATCAACCATCTCTGATTGGGATTGGGCCGATTGGCCAAGATTTCAAACTATGGTGGGAATGTGCGATGTTAAGATGGCGTCTATCTGCTAGGGCATATTCCTGAAGAGATGCATGGAACCAGCATGTCACTAGTTTAATAATGCAAGTGAGCATGGATGACTATGTAAGCTATGGGGCTCATCAGCTTTTGGATTCAGTGTTTAATAGGCATAACTAAAGGATTACAAAGCGACGTTGGAAGAAGCTTGCATGTTAGTAGAACCAAGTTAATTGCATGGAACTGGTAGCATAATTAGTATAGAAGGTATTTATATGATCTATTTGCAAGGAACTAAATGATAGATGAGAGATTTAAAATACATGATATAAACTTTTGTATTAGGGAAAGAGAAGAATAAAGAGGCTCTTTGAATTGTGTATGTACTTCATGCATTAAGATCATGTTTTTTCAGGCATTGTTAAAAATTATCTTGTTGGGTATGATTGTGCACTCAGCATTTTTCTGGAGTTTTTTTGTATATATATTGTTTCTAATTGGTCTGGTTTATCATTAAACTATTTCCCTACTATAATTTCCTCCTCTGCCCTTGCAGTAATTCTATTTTGAATGAATATGATGCCATGATTATTCCCCCAAAGTGTGTATTCACTTTGCAAATATTTGTCATTTTCAGGATGATACTGCATTTGAGAAGCAAAGTTCCCTTTTTGCTTTGGCAGTATCAGATATTGTTCTGATAAATATGTGAGTTAAATTTTAGCTCTATTTATTAACGAACTCCAGAAACGAGGTGCCATATAGCTTACGAACTTTACTAGTTAAATGTTGTTTATATAGGTGGTGCCATGACATTGGTCGTGAGCAGGCTGCTAACAAGCCACTTCTAAAAACAGTCTTTCAGGTGACACTTCCCCTCTTTTTTTCCTCTCCTTTTCCCTTTTGCATTCTTTCCTAAAAAAGCATAAAGGTTTGATTTCTATGCAATACACACTTTTTCCTTGCAGGTAATGATGCGTTTATTCAGTCCTCGGAAGACGACATTGCTATTTGTTATCCGTGATAAAACAAAGGTTTGCATCTACATATGTTGATTCTTTTACACAAGTCTGCCCCCCCCCCCCCCCTCAAAACCCACCCTGCAGTCCTTTGCCTCAGAATTTGGTTGATGTTTTTTGTTTGTTTTCTTTTATTGTTCTCCTCCATTCAGACCCCATTAGAACATTTGGAGCCAGTCTTAAGGGAGGATATTCAAAAGGCATGTTATCTATTTTTTTATTTCAATCTGAGAAATGGTCTTTCTCTTTTTCTATGTTTTTTGTTTTGATTGTTAGCTTCTCTGCAGATTTGGGATAATGTCCCAAAGCCTGAAGCTCATAAAGATACTGCTCTTAGCGAATTTTTTAATGTAAGTAACTATTTTTTTAATAGGAATATGTATTATTATGATATTTATCTATTTGTTAATCATTTGATGTGAAGGTCGAGGTCACAGCATTGCCCAGTTTTGAAGAAAAGGAAGAGCAATTTAAAGATCAGGTATTTAGCATAGTATAGCAGTTTCTAGGATTAATTCCAAATAACTACCAAACACTTTGGCCTAGTTAAGAGAAACTACCAAATTCTTGTTAAATACACAACAAACTACCACACAACTTTTAAAGACCACATGAAACTACCACAAAACTTCCAAAAACTATGAAAACTATCATAATAAGGTGCCACGTCAGCAATAATTGCAAGAAACTACCACAAAATTTTCAAAGCATGGTAGTATCTCGTAATTTTGAGGGAATTTGGTAGTTTCTTGTAAATGAGGCAAAGAAGTTGGTATTTTTTTTTGGAATTAAGCCCTATGCGAACCTGTTACACACTTACACCTGCATATTTCTCAATCATAGGTAATATATCTTGGGATAGAGCATGTAATTCAATATTTAAGGATTTCACATATTAAATAGTTGATATGTCTAATAGTCAGATATCTACGTTCTCAATTTCTATCTGAAGGAAGTTCAGTGAGATAGTGCAAGTTCCTTTCTTGTACAGGCTAAGCAACTAAGGGAGCGATTTCACCATTCAATTGCTCCTGGAGGTCTTGCTGGAGATCGAAGAGGCGTGGTTCCAGCTTCAGGTTTTGCTTTTAGTGCACAGCAGATTTGGAAAGTTATTCGAGAAAATAGAGATCTTGACCTTCCTGCTCATAAGGTATGCATATAGCATGCTTATGCCACTTGCGCAGTTAATGTATTATCGTCTGCTTTGCTTTACACTTTACTCTCTTGCCACTTCCTAGGTCATGGTTGCTACTGTGCGGTGTGATGAGATTGCCAATGAGAAACTGAGCAGTTTAACCTCTGATGAGGTAATCGAGCATTAAATTTTAGCTGCTGCGTTTTTTAATCAAGTTCTAAAGCTTACAATTTATGTCGAATATGTGGTAGGGTTGGCTTGAATTAGAAGAGGCTGTTCAATCTGGTCCAGTGAAAGGGTTTGGTAGGAAACTTGGTTCCATCCTGGATATTTATTTTTCAGAGTAAGAATAGAAGAATTTCTGCTTTTTATGTACTTATGTTTAATTTACGAGATATAAACCAGTAAAATTCATATCAATTCTGCACCCAGCAGGCTCCGATACTTTCTGTCCTGCTCTGTAGACTAGAAGATTATATTATATATTGTTGCGAGTCTTGATAATAACATCTTTCCAAATTTTTCTCATTCGTCCAAGCTTTGAACCTGTCTAGTTTTCTTTACAGCACCATCTATTTGTATGTATCCTTTTCATGATTTGTGAAAATACTCTATATTGATATATCAACAGAGTCTGTAGGATACGTGATTATATTTTGATCATTTGGGTTTACATGACTGCTTGACGGGGTCATAGGTTATAATCTTATAATTTATACAAATATCGGCAATGACTTATTGGAGTCTTTATCATAAATTCTCTTAGATAAGTTGGAGCTAGAGGTTTTATGCTTGAGCTTATGCAATTTCTTAGTCCTTTACTATTTCACTTCTAGCCTTATATTTTAATATCTATAGGATGTTCTGGTTTTGTTCCGTTAGTGTTCACTGCTCAGTATGAACCAAAATTTTATTAAGATGATTGCAAAGCATGGAGTTTAGTAAATCTTGCTGCACTCTTGTATTATTTAAAATTAAATGATCTTGCACTATGTATCTTGGGCATGAATTGTCATATCTTTGCTTCATGAGAGGCAACTTCTCCATCACTCTTTACGGTGCGTCACCTTTTGCATTTTCTTTTCAACTAAGCCTGGCTATTTGCACCACTTGGCTTAACTCGGACAGCCACCAAAATGAATCTTTAGCCATAGTGAGGGCAGCCCATTCCAATCCTTTTTCCGTACTCCCGCACCCGTGGATTCTTGCACTGTCCATCACACAAAACAGATTGAGCTGTGGGCATAAGGTGGTTCTTCCTGTCGACCTTTTTTTTATGGACTTTAGTTTCTAAAAACTGAGGCAACTGTGCCAATTTGGAGTTGATTGTAAAGGATTGCAGCTTCTTGCAACAAACTGAAGCAGGAACTAGTTGAAGCTAGTATTGCTAATCTCTAGACTTGAAAATGATGGAAAAAATTGCATACCTATACTTATTATACAATCATATATATATATATATATATATATATATATATATATATATATATATATATATATATATAGCTATTTACATGAAAGATGTAACATTATATTCATTAGAAACTATAGTAAGATTTTGCAAGATAAGTGATGATCTTAGCATGATATAAGTGTACAATTTGACGCTATGAACCATCATCAAGGCATTCTCACAACTCACAGTGTAGAATTCTAGGCTCAGAGAATCAATTTAGTTTGGAAATTTATTCAAGATAACTCAGTGTTCTAAATGCCGGCCGACATCGTCGAAATGTTGACGACATGTCGGTTTTGGGTAGAAAACGACACAGATTTGCAGAATTATTTCGGTTACCGATATTTGGTAAATGTCGGCCGGCATTTTGTGATGTCAACGTTTTGCCCGACATTTTTCGATATGTGGAGAATTTTTTTTGGGTAATTTTCTTTTGGATTTTGGGTTTTGTACATTAAGTAACTAATAGGCGACCGCTCTACCACTATTGAAAAAGATATAAATTTAATAGAACAAAAAATCTACATGAGTTAATATTTTTTTTCAAAAAAATAAGTTATAAATGACATTTATATTATAAAAATGTAGAACCCGATATTTGTTAAAACTACCCGGCATTTCACGATATCCGATATCCGACATCAAAATTTTTGGGCCGACGTGACACTGACATCCGAAATTTAGAACATTGAGATAACTAGACTAGAGTATATTGCTCTTGACTATATAAAGAACATATAAGGCCTAGTTAAGGTTTCTGAAATTGTGGTTTCCTTGAAGTTAAAACAAAACTAGGGGTTTGCACTTATGCAAACCATGGTTCAATAAATTGGAGTTTCGCAAAGTTAGGGGCAGTTCGGCAACATAGTTTATGAAAGCAAAGTTTCGTTTAACTTACATTTTTTCCAGTATGGGAGAGTTCAGAAAATTGGGGTTTAAAGTCCTTGAAGCTTTTTGAAACCATGGTTTCGAAAGTCGTACCCCGTTGCCAAACGAGGCTTAAACAATTGAATATTAGAACCCACTATGCAGCATCTAGAACTGTGCTCTAGCCGGCTTATTTAATGCTTTGCGCTTTAGTCAGCTTCCCTAAGCTATAAGTGTTTTCGATTTGGCAGCACTAGATTCAAGTCGCATGTCTTTAATGTACAGAAAATGTAAGATTAAGCATTAGAACGAAATGTATCATGAAAATAATAAACATATCGTATACCATTTTTTATCCTTAAAAGTTATTAATATCCCTTTCCTGTTGCATAAACATAAGCTATTCTTATAGGCTAAAATGGTGCTGTGAATGTCACAGCCAGTCTTGGTTGTGACCGCATTCACAGCCCAAGAAGATGGATCCTCCACAACTTAAACCAGGACCCACCTCTCCCTGTTTTCCACTTCATTTACAGCTAATGGGGCTGTGAACGTTCACATCCACGTCCATATCCACATCAATCTCATTCTTATAATAAATCTGCTATCAAGAACAATGGCTCCTTAATAAAGGTTTTCTTCTTTTTTCCCCCTTTCTCTATTATCCTCTATGCTTACCAAGGGAAGTTCTGCTTGTTCATGCTTTAATTAAAGTTCTCCATAGACCTGGACAGCTCCTTTACTTGATTCTTGTAAAATACAAGAGACCACTGCAACTATTTGGATTTTTTATATGGTCTGTTATTTTTGTCTATTTTCTATAGGTATGACTCAGAGGCTATCTACTTTGATGAAAGTGTTAGGACTGCGAAACGCCAACTATTGGAATCACGAGCTTTGCACGTAAGGAATTTTCTACACCTTTTCTCATCTTTTTTGTGATGGTATTTTCTCCACCCATGAAATTAATAACGGACGTGCGCGGATGCACATGTGGTGGAGGTGTGTGCACTGTGGCGGAGCCAGAAATTTCTTTTAGGGGACAAAGTAAAACTTACTCTAAATCAAAAATATATTATATATTAAAAATACTGCTACATATTTTTCTAAGTCATAATGATATTATGAATGTACTTATCTTATTTTTTTTACAATATAAACGCAATAATAAAAATTAAATTGAAAGAAGATAAATTTTTTTTTTCATTTTTATAAATAAAGACGTTTCTATAAAAAAAAGTTAATTTAGATGGATCCATATTAGATGCCAACTTGAATTAATAAACAGTTAAAGTACCTAACATGTGGAGTGAAAAATAAAATAAAATAATGCTATTGGGGCTTGAGCCCAAGACATTTAGGGCCAAAGTACATTGTCTCTGCCTCTAGACTAAATCTACTTCCATACAAGGAATATCAATATATATTTTTATACTAATTATATAGCAAACTAAAGAGTAATATATACAGTATTTTATGTAGCCTTGCTGGGGCTGGGGGCCCTGCCCACCCCCTGGCTCCGCCCCTGTGTGCATGCATCTGTGTTTGAGCACACAAAATATCAGTTAGAAAATTTCCTATCTGGGGCTTAAAATATCTAATTTTCATTATTGGATTGGATGCTCTTATGGGGAGTATTGAAAGTATGAAACTGCTAATAATAAAAAAGAAATGGGCATTCAGTCCACTGTCATCATTTGTAAATAGCCCCAATGAAGCCTTTTACTGCAGCTGTTATCTATGAGCCTATGAAATGTTTTTTTTTTGGGGGGGGGGGGGGGGGGGGCTATTTCATTGAATACAATATTACCAATATCTAAGCCATGTAGAATCACACACATATAGTGAACTTCCGGGCTTAATTCCCTGTCCTTTTTTTGTGTTTGTTGAACTATTTCATCGAAAACAATATTACCAATATCTAAGCCATATAGTATCATACACCTAGTGAACTGCCGAGCTCAATTCCCTGTCCTTTTTTTGTGTTTGTTGCAGCTCGTGCATCCTGCTTTCCAGGCAATGTTAGGACATCTGCGTGCTAGATCTCTTGACAAGTTTAAAAATGATCTGGAGCAGTCACTAAAAGATGGGAATGGTTTTGCAGAATCTGCTTGCTGTTGTACCCAAACTTCCATGCTTGAATTTGATCAATGGTGCACAGGTAAATTCTTCTTCATGTATATTACTGTTTTAGCTGATAGAGTATACCCTCAAGCCTCAACCCTCACCAGACCTATGGAGTTTTGTTGAATTAAAATTCTGGTTCAAATTTAGTGGGCATGCATGTTAATGGTTTTACTTAAAATAGAAAAAGGCATCATCTTTACAATTACAGATGGGATTAAAACCGACAGAAAGGGCACTCTAGCTGAGGGGGGAATGTTGGAGTTGTGTGTATGCACGTAAGGATGTGTATTAAGAGTTGTTAAAGAGATATATTTTATATGTTTAATGCACACTTACGATAATAAGGAAAAAACAAAAATATTATATTTGTTGTGTCCTAACCAGAATAAATGGTGAGGCAAGATTCTTCGGTAATAGACCAGATAAATCACGAAGTTATAATTGTGGTCGTGATGCTTCTGTTCATTTTCTTAATTATCCTGAATCCACGAATTTACAAAATCAAATTGCCCCTATATTCTTCTCTCTCTTTTGGACTATATAGCAGTCATTGTTTTATCATATACTTGTGTTATGTTTGTTCTATGCTGACTATAAGATTGGTATCATTTGATGTGTTTTTTCCCATGATAGATGTGGTAATTAAGCAAGCAAACTGGGATACTATCAAAGTTCGAGACAAACTTCGCCGTGATATTGAAGCACATGCACTTTCTGTGCGGACAGACAAGTTGTCTGAGTTGACAGCTGGCTATGAGGTTCACAAAGATATCTTACTATAGAATATTTCGAAGAACAATTTAAGTCTTAATATTGGAGATTGCTCTATTGTTATTTGTAATTCTCTGTGGAATTTAGGGAATATTCTCTATAGGTTGATATTTCAAATAAAATCAATTTAAGAGAGTTATTTTATTTGTTTTGTAGAAACAACTGTCGGTAGCACTTTCTGAACCTGTGGAATCTCTATTTGATGCTGCTGGTGGTGATACTTGGGTATCTATTAGAAAACTATATAAACAAGAAACAGAGAAAGCTCTATGTGGGTTCTCGACTTCTATTTCTGGGTTCGAACTGGTTCAAGCATCAACTGATGCGATGCTTGAGAATCTAAGGGAATACGCAAGGAGCGTGGTAGAGAAGAAGTCCAGGGAAGAAGCAAGCAAGGTTTTGATTCATATGAAGGATAGGTAGCAGCTAGCCTTTTCTCTGGATTTCTTCACCTTTTCTTCTTGTTCCAGTTCCCAATTGTCTGCATTGTTATTATATTCAGGTTCACTACAGTGTTTAGTCAAGACAAAGATTCGATGCCAAGAGTATGGACAGGAAAAGAGGATCTTCGAAAGATCACAATGGACGCACGTGCTGCGGTACCTCACAACTTATCATTAGTTTAATTGCACAAGCCCCCCCCCCCCCCCAACCCCACCCCGCAAAAAAGGGGAAAAAAGCCCTGAAACACACACATGTTTACTCATGTAGCACTCGTATACACCACCCTTTCAAGTGATTTATTAGCACGAACACCCCTCTGCTCATCAACCAAAACTCTGAAAAACACTCAAATTCTGCTGTGAATAACACAAACAAGTTCTAAAGTTAAATTAGACAAGCATTGAGCTGTTTAGAGTTGAATTTGAGTGTCTTTTAAGGGTTTTGGTTGATGAGCAGAGGGGGTGATTGCGCTCATACATCACTTGAGGGGTTGTAAGTGTGTAAGTGCTATGTGGGATAAACTACAGGGGGCGTTTGTGCAATCAACCCATTTGAATATTGTAAAATTTTGTACAATTGTCTACCATATTGGGTTCTCATAAGCTGGGAGAATTTCTGCAGGCTTTGAAGCTTTTGTCTGTAATGGCGGCTATTCGTTTGGATGATAAATCCGATAGAATAGAAAGCATTCTTACCTCAGCCCTTACCGATGCTCCTGTTGCCAAAGGCAGAGGAGCTGCAGCTAATGCAGATCCTCTTGCTTCTAGCTCATGGGAAGAGGTATTATTTAATGTCTTTGAAGTTTTTCTTTCTGCTATAACTAAAGCAGGCTAAATTTCACTGAACTACTATAACTATCAAAGCTTTTCACTAAACCACCTTAAGGTTTTTATTACAGTAAAACTCCCTTGAACTTTGGTTTTTATGGATTTTGTTTACTACAATACGTTACATAAAGCATTTTAAGAGAGTCTACTGTAATAAAAAAAAACTTTGTTAAGTGAAAAATGCTCATGGTTAATGGCAGTGTAGTGAAATGTAGCCAATAAAGCATATAAAGAGCATTAAGCCAGAATTGATATTTGTGTGGTCCAGATTACTGCAAAAGATACATTGATCACACCAGTGCAGTGCAAGTCTATGTGGAGACAGTTCAAGACAGAGACAGAGTACACAGTCACGCAAGCAATATCTGCACAGGTATAAATCCTTACTATTGCAGGTTGGTTATTAACTATAATAATTCGGCGAAAATTATATTCTTTTTCAGGAAGCTCACAAGCGCAGTAGCAGTTGGTTACCTCCTCCATGGGCCATTGTTACAATCGGAATCCTTGGTTTTAATGAATTTATGGCGCTTTTGAGGTAACTTTCCCATGCAATTACTGCTATTTCTATTTTACACTTAATGAGCTCTGAAAAAAATCAAATGTAAATAAATTGTTTGCCAACTTAAGTTGCATTTTTGCTGATTTGCAGGAATCCTTTATACCTCGGGGTAATGTTTGTTCTGTTTTTGATATCAAGAGCTCTCTGGGTGCAACTAGGCGTTGCTGGAGAATTTCGAAATGGCACGGTATGGAAAAACAATACTTTCATACCGAAATACAATCATCTTTGGAAGTTGAAAGGATTATATCTTATATTCTCAGAGGTTACTGCCTGATGTGCATTAGACTAATCTGAATCATCTTCAAATGATAAGAACCTTTGCAATTAAATTGCATACACAAGACAGCATACAAAAAATTCCATTCCATATTTATTTCAATTGGACTTAGGAGCAAACTACAGCTTTTTGAACGTCAGAGTGGTATCCTGTTACACCGACAAAAGTGAGGAATGTTTCCTGCTACGAGTATCATAAAACACCACTCCTGGTTTTCTCAGAAGACCATTCAACTTTGCAAATTACCTTAAGCACCCTTTTATTTTAAAAAAGCGTATTAAAAATTACACAAAACACCATCTACAAGTTGCATTAAACCTAACAACAGTGGTATTATTTGTATTTTCAAAAGGTCAGTAGTGTTTTATGCAACCTTCTTATGGCGTTCTTGTTTTGCAGCTTCCTGGGCTTCTATCGATATCGACAAAGTTTCTTCCTACGGTTATGAACCTCTTAAGAAAACTAGCCGAAGCAGGAGAAGGAAATAATGATACGCCACAAGCTCCACAGCCGACTCCGCCTCTAAACTCCGAAGGCGTCAGGAGCCAATCGAAAAGACGACCCCCATCAGTGGTCCCCACGCCTGAATCCTCTTCATCTTCAACACTTTCTTCAACAGGAAATGCTAATGAATATACAAGCCCTCTAACAAAAAGTTGCGTTGGAGAGGTTGATTCTGATGCAAGTATTACTTTTTAAACGAGGTGAATGTATTGGAACTTGGTAGAGTCAATAGCGATCATTTCGGTTTTGCTTTGCACGAATGACGTTACAATTTTGTAATTTCAATATTTTGGTTTTTTGTGTATATACATTTTAAGAATATCTAACAAGCTGTCACTTTTTCTACGGGAAAAGGTTAAGATAATCGTGTCATTATTGTTTGTTTTGTTACTCAGCTTTATTAATTTAGAATTTAATGTGGCGCTTTATTACTATGGGCGGCTGCAACGAGTTAGCCGCAGGGCGGCTGCAACGAGTTTGCTGCAGGCGCCTCACACGGCCATAAGGGTGGTCCCCTCCCATTTAAACTCTCAAGGGGCCCACCTCCTTGTTCAACTCTAAGGTCTACCACAGCCACGTAAAGCCCATTAAACATATCAGGGACTAAGATTTTGCTTTGAAGTCCACGCTGGCCCGTGGCCCGTAAGTTGTAACATACAACACACACAAACATTTCACAGGGGATCCATGAATATTTCCTGAGCGTTATTTTGTGGTCATTTTCTTTCATGGGTCCGAACCCGCACTCCCCTGAGAGGGAAAGTGCACATATCAGTTGAGCTATTGCTCATTGGTAGTTGAAGTCTTTTGTTGAATCAAAGCATCGATGTTAATTTGTAATGTTCATCATAGTACATTTTCTATTCACAACAAGCATCTGTCCTGAACTTTTAGGGTCAGCCATATTTTATAGTCATAAATAAATATCTACCTGTTCTATCATCATATGATATATAAATTAAAGCTGTAAAACAACATTCATATATTTTCCTATATACATTGATCAACATCTTGCACCCCCAAAATACATTAGACATATTTCATACATAAAAAGTCATCAAATTAAATGACATTCTGTTTCTGTTCGGAGTATTTAGATTCCCGAGGTTACATTAAATTAGAACTGTCATAAGCCGTGATTTAGGTTGTGCACGGTTGTTCAGTTATTTAAATGAGTTTAAAAAGTTGTTCAAATTTGGGTACTCAGTCGTGGAAAGAGTTCGAGCAAGGGCCTGGGGCCAAACCTTGAGCCTTTTTTTTAAACGAACTGGGAAATCCCAGTGATTTATATTGAATGAATACTAACCAATACAAAGCCAAGGCCGAAAACAAAAGGCCCAACAAGGCTATATATACACACACACACACACACACACAAGCGAAGACATTAGGGTTAGATCTAGGGTTTCATTCTCCACTGAGGGTGCTGCGGATGAGAGAGAAAATCTCTTTCACTCTCGCTTGCAGATAGCAGAAACCCTAGCTCAAAGGCTCATCATTTCTTCTCTTTTTCCCACCATTTTCTTACAAATCTCGCATACAAAGGACGGATCCATGACTTCCAATCTCAAAGTAAGTAGAAAGCCTGAATCTTTTTGGAGTTTTGTACCTTTTGAAAGCTTCTCTGCTGCGAGACTATAGAGATCTACCATCTCCATGAGCAAGTAAGTATAATATCTTCTGATCTGGACTCAAATTTAACTATTTCAAATTTTATAGAGCTCTAGTTTGTGCAAATATTCAACTTCTATTATTTGCCTTCTCTTGTTTTTGAGATCTGCGAGCTCTAATTCTGGGTAGCTCCGGAAGATCGATTTTGGCAAGTATATAGGTTTTTTGGAATTGCAAAGCTTGGAAAAGTGCAACTTATTTCTGTAACTTGGGCTTCATGAGATAAGTAGTCTGCCAACATGTTGGCTATAGTGCCCTCAAACCAATTATTGTCTTCGCAGGCAGGCGATTATGATAATTGAGGGAGAACATATACGGGTAGGACAGTTTTACTCGAGATTATAGTATGCTATATGGTTCATTTTTATCATCATGTAAATGTATTATGTGGTAATACGGATCACTATTACATGTTGATAGAGCCCATAAAATTCTTGCTTGACTGTCACGATTATTGTGGCGATTACACTTGTAAGAACTGAGTAGTCTATTTTAAATGTCCTTGGTCATGGGAATATCGAGACTGGACATCGATATTCCAGTGTAGACTTGTGTATGCGTTCCTTGACCTTGATGATGGGCGATGGCCGGTCTCACAGCCATTGGTGTCAGTTAGTCACCAAAAATAGTATACATGTGCTCACTGAAGGTGAGTATACTGGAAGGACTCGCCGGGAACATGCTAGATGGTATTATACCTATTGTCAGATAGCAGTTCTCAGAAGATATGAGTGCAGATTAGTTTGTCGACCTGAGATCGTCATTTGTCTCGTATGAGTTCCCACTGTGCTTTGATTACTACCCTACCACGGTTCAAAGGAGTCGTGCACACATGTTTTAGTTGGGTACAGTTCCGAGCTACATGGAGGCAGTGAGCGGATTGTCGGGGATTCGTCTCTCCCGCTATTTGGGGTAGATGCTGTGCACGGGTGGCCATCACCAGAAATTCTTGGCCAAGGTGAACGAGATTTACTAATTTGGGTCAGTTGTCACGCCCCGCTTCCCGGTATACAGCGAAGGGGACGCGACGAGGCCGCTACGTATTTACTCAGAAGCAAATACGCTAAGCGTAACTAAGCAATATAAAAGTAAAGCACAAGAGACAAGATATAATAAAAATATCAACTTTATTTATTAACATTCTTTTGTACAATGCATGGAAAAGTAAATACATGGAATAAAGCGATGCCTAAATAATGGCATAACAGAAATGAAAAAGTACTGAAATGGAAAGTGTACAATGACTACAGCTCGGGGTCTTCACTGAACTGGTCCAAATTTTCAGCAGTGAGCTCGATCTCTGAGGTGTCTAGATCACCTGACGACATTCAAAGAAGAAAGAAAGAGAATGTCGTCAGCGAACAGGTCGCTCGGTAAGTCCCAAAGATAAGAGAAAAGTAGAATAGACAGAATAAGAAGGTATCTTTTAAAGTTGTATTATATTGTTATAATGTTGTGTTAACGCTGTTGTTTGTAGCTTGTTACAGAAGGATGCCAGTGTATACGAGAGGGGTCTCTATATGCTAGAGACCAGAGCAAACAGAATGTACAAGGAACCGTTAAGCCACGGTACAACAGCAACGAAATATAGGTTAGGTGTCTTAATCTTACCGTCTCGTGCCACTTTTAACACCTTCCGTACCAATCTACCCCTTAAACCCCGTAGTGTGTTGATTGTATTGTTGTATTGTGTTGGATAGATTGTATAGTTGAATGACTGACCAAAACCATGATATCAGTAAACGGATGTAACTGTATAATCATGTAAATGGAATATCTGGAGAATCATGTAAATGGATGTATATCCATGGTTCGGTTCAGTCAATGTAGATTGAATGTATTGAATAGATTGAATATAGGGATTCATGTTGAATCAGAATATTGTAAATTGTAATTTGTAGATTATAGATTGTAGATTGTACTTGAATCATATTCAAGTCGGATTATAATGAGACTCACTCTGAGTCAGACAATTAGAAAAGTAAATTGAAATCCTGATTGTTTTGATGTTATCGGCAACCACTGCACATGGGCGACAGGATTTGTGCCTTTTTCAAAAACGATTACCGTATTGATAACACCGTTATTAAGTTGTCTACCTTAGATAGGCAAGCACCCACTTCTCCGGCTCCTTGAGGCTCAAGAGATTGGTCCCGCTTAAACCTATGTTTACTAGGGTCCTTAGTGTAATTTATAGAACTTGAGGGGGTTTTATATAAAAATACTTTTATATACTTTTCAAAATACACCCCAAATATTTATTAATCGTCTTTAGAGTTGTAATGAATGTAGATTTTATATTGTGATATTTCTAGTGAAAATATCCTATTTTCATAATAAGTGGTATTTATTTGTAATATTGGTTTTGTATGGAATTCATGGTATTTTAGTGTAAAATTAATTCTTGTGATTTTTAGAAAAAAGTGGAATATTTATATCATAACAAAATAGGTATTTTAATGATAAATATACATATATTTATACAAAAATAATTTTAATATATATTTTATATTCTATAATCTCGTTTTTTTAAGATATCGTATTTTAAATCTTTCGAAACCGAATGCTCCTTGCGGAGGTCTAAATCTCGCACTACTAAGTCTGAGAATGTGCGATAATTCGCACCATCCTGAACGGGTTCCCCAAAATGGGTTGTAGCGGCACTTTGCAAAGATTTGTATAAATACTAAATTCTTTAGAAAACAGTTTTATTAAGTAAATGGTATTTATTTGTAAAGATGTCGATTTCCCGTATTCTAGGCTCTAGGGTCTCTTAAGTTAACTAGACTGCTCTTAACTGGTCCAAAGCGACAAGTTGTGAGATATCCCTCAAATCGCCTCTTCACCGCCAATTGTCGCCAGATAAGTACAAGTGAAGAAAGGAGGGATCCGCTCACGAATCACCGTGAGACGGGCCTTTTAAAGTTATATTTCTCACTTGTCTATCCTAGGCACCACAAAATCAGGTTTAGATAAATGACTGAATGCCCACAACCTTCCTCTGTCCTAATGAGTGCGACAGTCCTTAATTGGCTGAGTCTAGATATTTTTATTATTAGCTCAAAGGTTATTTATTTGTAAAGATGTATCAATACTAAATCTTTTAGAAATGGTTTTATTAAGTAAAGGGTATTTAAATGAAAATGTTTGTTTTCCCGTATTCTAAGTTCTCGAGGGTATCGTGTTATGTTGCATATGAGTGTGTGAGGAGGTAGGTCGTTACCTCGTGATCTACTTAAAGGTATAGCAAGTTTAGTGGAGTTAAATGTAGAATTGAAATAATGTGGTATTTAAGTGAAAGATACGATAAATTGAAATAGCCATCATTTTATGAAATGAAACTTGATCAATTCGGTTGATTAGTGTTTAATAGTCAACATGAGAGAGTTTAAGCATAATTGTATTAACGAGAAGTGAAGTTTTATAAGAAACCGAATCGGAAATCGGATTTGTTCCGATTCCGTCGGGTTTTGTAAATCCGTATTTTTAGAATAGAAAAGAGAGATAGAAAATGGGACTTACGGGTTTTGGACAACCAAGCGAGTAAGATGGAAGGAGAGGAATCGCCTGTGCGTAGTTTCGTCGCCGGGAGCTCCTAGGATCGCGTCGGAAATTCCGCCGGAGAATTTATCGGAGCTTCGCCTTTCGCTCACTTCGATTGCACACAAGGATTTCTTGAGAATTCTAGAGTGTTGGCTCAGAGTTTGGGGGTGAAAGGGTAGCAGGTAGGGGTGTATTTATAGGGTTAGGCTAGGGTTAGGGTAGATGTAGGGTTTTAATTTAAAAAATGTAAAAATGTAAGAAAATTGTATTAAAAATGAAGTAAATGAGAGTTAATGGGCTCTTTGGAATTAATCTCAGAAATTGAAGTATGCAGGGGAGTGGGGAAGCTCAATAGACACCTTTGCTCTGTTGATGACTCGGCCGACCGGCCAAGTCCGGCCGGCGGCATCGGCCCGAGTCGGCCGGTTCGCCGGCAGACTCGGCTGAGTCAGGCTGAGTCGGGGTCTCGGAAGGTGGGGGGTCGCCGGGGGTAGCCACTGGTACTTTCAGTTTTTCAAGTGGAGTAGGAAAATCTGGAGTTATCTTGTGTGGACTGTTGGGCTTCTAAAGAATTTAAAACAAATAAATTTTAAAAAAATAATGTGGGGCATGAGATTTGAACTCTAGTGGCTTGGTTCAGCAATGCAAGGTATTACCAATGAGCTACAAGCTCTTTCTTGTAATTATGGAGTGAAATAGATACTTAAAGTGGTAACAGCAACATTAAATACTCCAAGTATACTTTAAATTTAAAGCAAATTTATGTACACTAAAAATGGAATTGTTACAGTCTACCCTCCTTACAAAAATTTCGTCCTCGAAATTTACAACTTTTATTTGAGGACTAGTTTACAAAGAGGTGATGATATCTTGAACGCATTTCATCTTCCTTTTCCTAAGTGGACTCTCCTGGAGTGTCTTTCCTCCACATCACTCGGACCAAGTTAACTTCCTTGTTCCGAAGTGTCTTCACTTTCCTGTCCAGGATCTCCACAGGCTGTTGCTTACAAGACAAGTCGGGCTGTATAGTGAGCTCGGAATGATCAAGAACATGGTTAGGGTCACTCACATACCTTCTGAGTTGGGATATGTGGAATACATTATGCACTCTTTCCAATGAGGGTGGAAGCGCTAAGCGGTATGCCACTTCACCGACTCGTTCGAGTATATCGAACGATCCAATATATCTCGGACTTAGCTTACCCCGTCTTCCAAAACGGATCAATCCGTGGTTCGGAGATATCTTTAAGAGCACATGATCTCCTGGCTGGAACTCCAAGTGACGTCTCTTTGCATCAGCCCAGTGCTTCTGTCAATCTTGAGCTATGCGCATCCTTTCCCTGATAGTACGAACCACATTAACAGTCGCTACTATCATCTCTGGTCCAAGAAGTTCCCTATCTCCGATGTCGTCCCAACTTAATGGCGATCAACACTTCCTTCCATACAGTGCTGCAAAAGGTGCCATTCCTATGCTTGCTTGGTAGCTGTTGTTGTACGAGAACCCCATAAGGTGTAGGTGATCTTCCCACGATCCTTTGAAGTCTAACATACATGCTCTGAGCATATCCTCCAAGATCTGAATAGTTCGCTCAGACTGACCATCAGTTTGTGGATGATAAGCCGTGCTGAAGTTCAGACTTGTTCCCAAGCTTGCTTGCAGACTCTGCCAAAATTGCGATCGGAACCTGGTGTCACGATCGGAGACAATGCAGACCGGTACTCCATGAAGTCTCACAATTTCCTGTATGAGTTCATGGGTATCAGAGATGGTACATTATGAAGAGTTTAAATCTTACGTAAATTATTACCTCCATGTATTTCTTTGCTAGTGTCTCAGTTGATTGGCCAACTCAAAATGTAATGAAGTGAGCCGACTTTATGAGTCGATCCACAATGACCCATATGGCATCGTTACCCTTTGTGCTGCAACGAAGAGCAGTCACAAAATCCATAGTGATGTGTTGCAATTTCCATTCTGGGATTGGTAACGGTTGAAGTAATCCAGCAGTCCTGTGATGTTCAGCCTTTACTTGCTGACACACTAAGCATTTTGCGACGCTTATGGCTACTTCACGCTTCATTCCATGCCACCAATAATTCTGACGTAGATCTTTGTACATTTTGGTACCTCCAGGGTGTACTGAGTAGGGAGAGCTGTGAGCTTCTTTCATTAACTCTTCCCGAACAGGACCTTTTGGTACACACAATCTGCTGCCATATCTCAAAGATCCGTCTTCATGGATGATGAAATCGGTTCTGAGTCCATTCTCCACTTGTTTTCTGATCTTTTGCAACTTAGCATCACTTGCTTGAGCCGCTTTGATCTGATTGACAATGGTTGATTGAACTTGTAAATTCATCAAACTTGAAGCATTACCTAGCATGACTACTTTAATCTCCATCTGATGCAAGTCTTGTTGAAGGTTCCACTGAGCGGTGAGATTCATCGATAAAGGTTGGCGACTACGAGCATCAGGTACTACACCTTCCCTGGGTGATATTGTAAGTTGATGTCAAAGTCCGCCATGAGTTCTAACCATCTTCTCTGCCGCATATTCAACTCCTTCTGAGTAAACACATATTTCAGGCTCTTATGATCTGTGTATATGTTCACTCATTCACCAAGTAGATAATGGCGCCAAATCTTGAGAGCAAAGATGACGGCTGCCAACTCCAGATCATGCGTCGGATAATTGCGCTCATGAATCTTTAGTTGTCTTGAAGCATAAGCCACAACTTTACCGTGCTGATATAGAACACATCCTAATCCCTTACCGGATGCATCACAATGTACTTCGAATCCTCCAGATTGATCCGGTATTACGAGAATAGGTGCTGATGTCAACCTTGACTTGAGTTCTACGAAAGCTTGTTCACATGCTTCTGACCACACAAATTCTTCATCTTTACGTGTGAGCTTGGTCAGGGGTGTTGCTATCTTCGAAAATCCTTCAATGAACCTTTTGTAATATCCAGCTAAACCCAAGAAACTCCGAATGGCCTTCACTGACTTTGGTGTAGGCCATTCGCTGACTGCTGAAACCTTCGCTGGATCCACAGAGATTCCTTCTTCTGATACGATATGTCCAAGAAAACCAACTTGCTTTAGCTAAAACTCGCACTTGCTGTACTTGGCATAGAGCTGATGTTGTCGAAGAGTTTCCAGGACAATTCGTAGGTGCTCGGCATGTTCTTTCCGACTCTTAGAATACACCAGGATGTCGTCGATGAAGATGACAACAAACCTGTCTAAGTACTCCCGAAAAACTTGATTCATTAGGTTCATGAATATTGCTGGTGCATTGGTCACTCCAAATGGCATCACTAGAAATTCGTAATGTCCATAGCGAGTTCTGAAAGCTGTTTTGTGAATATCAACTTCCTTGACCTTCACCTGATGATAACCTGAACGAAGATCCAATTTAGAGAAAACACAAGATCCACTTAGCTGATCGAATAAATCGTCGATGCGTGGGAGTGGATACTTGTTCTTTATAGTGAATTCGTTCAAGACTCTGTAATCGATGCACATTCTGTATGAACCTTCCTTCTTCTTCACAAGTAGTACAGGTGATCCCCAACTTGAAGTGCTGGGACGAATCCATCCTTTCGCCAGTAATTCGTCCAACTATGTTCGGACTTCCTTCAAACCTTCCGGACTTAAACGATAAGGTGCTTTGATCACCGGTTGTGCTCTTAGTACTAAATCAATGCTGAATTCAAGAGCTCGATCGGGAGGCAAACCTGATATATCGTCAGGAAACACGTCGTCGAACTCTCGAACCACATCTGGCCTTGATTCTTCCTCCGCTTGAACTGCTGCAACTACTGCTTCCCTTGGCTTCACTTTGTAGGTACTTGGCTCCAGGGTACGGTCTCCGCTTTTAAAATAGAAGACCGGGTGGTCTGGAATCTCGAATACTACCCTCCTTTGACGACAGTCGATGGTAGTATAAAAAGTTCCAAGCCAGTCCATACCTAGAACCACATCGAAGTTCGGTATGTCCAGCACTTTGAATTCAGCATAAAATTCTCTTCTGCAGACGACTACCGGACACAAGCTGTATCCCATGGTTGCCTTTAGAACGCCATTTCCTGAACTGACATTCCAGCTGGATATAAGCAGTGAGACTGGAATCGCATGGGTTCGGACAAACCGTTGCGACATAAAGCAGTGAGATGCTCTAGTATCAAACAGTGCTAGTGCAGGTATTGAGGATACTAAGATTGTACCTAAGGTATGTGGGATATGTTTTAGGTATAGGGAAAGTATGTAGGATAAATATCAAGACTGAAAGAAATGTTTGAGAAGAAAAGTTTACCAGTGATAACTTGGCCAGTGGCCTCAGCTTCTTCCACGGTCATCGTGAAAGCCTGGCGCCTTGGTGCATTCTTCCTGGCCTTAGGAGCATTCCTCTGAACATTCCTTTGAGCTTGATGGAACTGATGAGGAGGTGGTGCAGCTTGTGGTCCTCTGGGTGGTGCAGGTAGTGCAAGTCTTGGAGCAGGTGCCTGAAGGGCTGGTCGCTGCGGATAGGTAATTGCTAGCTTGGGTGCAGCAACTGGGTTTTGTTTTTGGGGACAAGACCCAATATCATGAGTAGCTGAGCCGCAGACTAAGCAAAGACGGTTGGCTCGCCGGCAGTCTTTCATCATATGTCCAGTTCTCTTGCAGTAGGTACAAAAGGCTAGGCTGGGACGATGGTTCGGTACTCCGGGTCGCCTTGGCACAAAAGGTGGCCTGGACGAGGCTCCTCCTGCCATCTGGTTGGCAGGGCGCTTAAATCTAGCAGATTGAGGTCTTCCCCTTGCCTTTACCACTGCCTCATAACGGCGGGCAGCTTTCACAGCCGATTCATGAGTTGGAAAATCTCCCGTGGCCAGTGCAGCCTGGATCTCCGAATCCAAACCTTGTTGAAATTGACGGGCTCTGATATCATCCGTCGGTATCAGGTGTGCCGCAAATCTGTTAAAAATATTGTGTTAGCTATGTAATATGTGATATAAAAATTCAAATTATTGAGACATATCTTACCGACTGAATATGGTGAACTCAGCGTCATACTCATCTACTGATTTGGTCCACATCGAACCTTATTGCAGATGGATGAACTGCTGTTCCATGTTGAACCTAGCAGTCTCAGGGAAGTACTTAGCATCGAACATGTCACGGAAAGTCTTCCATTCGATGGGTTGTTCAAGACGGCTTTCTTCCGCCTTCCACCAGTTTCGTGCATTGTCCGTGAGCTGTAATTTTGCAACACGAACCCAAACTAATTCTGTCATCTTCGATACTCTGAGCCCATTCCTCAGCTTCCAGTGGGCTCTCCTTTCCTGAGAACTGTTTGGGGTGCAAAGCCCTGAATTGCTTCACCCCAGGGTCTTCTGCCTCGGGACGGTTCATTAAAAGAGCAGTCTGCTGCTGCTGTCCCTTTAGGAGGGTTCGGATTGCCCCAAGTAGAACCGTCTGCTCGTTGATCGGAGTAAGGACGGCAGGTGTGAGTGGTAGTGGTGGAGGTGTGTTGTTGACATTGGTGCTGGTGTTGTTCGGGGAATCCATAACCTTGAAGAAAAATTTGGGTTAGGACAGATTCAAAGTACATGAAATGATAAGATTCAAGGAACATGAATTGTAAAGAATGTTTTAGTTGCTGGTTCTTGTGTTATATTGCTTAGGTTGTTCACGCAGAACAGAACTGTAACACCTGAGTTTAGGGTTAGTAGTAATTAAGTGTTAATGTGGGGTTTTTGGTAAAAAGTTTACCAAAACGGGGTTCTAGTAATTTATCTGGATTTATGGTTATTTTTGTGGAATTTTATCTCGACCACACACACTTGTGCACGTTAAATAGGTTTAAAATTTGAGTTTGCCATACATTTGAGCTTGTAGGTTAGCTATGTTTAAGTTAACCATGGTGGGTTAGGTTCCTGATTAAGTTAATGGAGTTGTTTAGAACTAATTAGTTTAAAAGTGTGGATGGTTGGCTTTGACCATGGGTACTTAGTGAGTTTAAGGTTGACTTAGGGAGAGAGTGAGGGATGTGATGTTGTCATGATGGTTTAAGGATTTGGTACCCTCTTTCACTTCAAACTTTGCAAAGTCTTCTCACACTCAATCCCTCTCTCACTCACACATCAGTTCAGCCCAAAATTTGCATCAATTCAGCCCCCAAGCCACCACATTGTGCTGCTATAGCAGCTGATGATTTCCATCAGCCTATTCCAGCTCTTCTCTTCACTCAAACTGCTGCAATAGCAGCTGTTTCAGCCCCCAAAACAGCCATCAGCTCAAACCATCATCCATATATCCTCATCTCAGCCATATCATCCCCAGCAACCATACCTACCTAAATCCTAGCTCAGCAGTTGTAACGTTTTGAAAATCGTTTCGGTGAAATTTCGAAAAAATGGTAAAATAAGGGGGTTTTCTGTAAAAAGTCAAAATATAAATATCTTTATTATAAAATTAAATATACATATTCTAGCTATGAAATTGCTAGTATTTGGTGTTTATTGAGCCACTGGTGAAATTTCAAATTTTCTGAAAAATTTTCCGAAATTAATTATTTTAATATTATTTTAAGCCGTCAGTAATACATTTAATTAGGGAAAATTACAAATTAGAATGAGTTGAAACAATTTTTGTGCATCATATCACATTAAATAAAATTTTATCATATGGTTTTTGAAATGAAATGGTTTGCCAAAACGGTTTAGAAAAATATCGAAGAAAAAAGCTTTTTCCGGTGAAATTAGTGTTAATGGGAATTGGGGTAATATATTTATCTTTTTCCCCAACCCACACACCCACACCTCACCCTCCCTTCCCCTCCCCATGTGGCCGGCCCCACCATGACAGCCCTCCCCCTCTCTCTCTCTCCAATCACCAAGAAAAGAAAAGAAAACAAAGGAAAAGAAGAAAGAAATAGATAAGTGAGTGGGCTTTGACTTTTGTGTGGACTTGACTCGATTTTCCCCACCTCCCTCTCTCTCCTCTCCTCCCCATTTTCTGGCCGAGCCCTCCCTCTACAACAGCCCCCAATTTCCCCTCTCAATTCCTCATCAAAAATCCTCACAAAATGCATCAAAAATCCACCAAAAATCCCACAAAATCAAAATCTAACTCCTACCCATTTTTCCTTAGCCTCTCAAGCATGGATTTTGGTGAAAAGTTTTCATTTTGGAGGTCAAGATTTTGGTGCTAGATTCATGATGTAGGGTTCCTAGGCACTCTCAAGAGGTCTCACAAGGCATCAACCATGCCAATTTCAAATTTTATGGGTGCCGAGAAACCCTAATACGGATCGTAGGCTAGAATTCTAGGCGAAACATTAAACTAGTTAACATCTTAACTAAAGGAGAAAGAAACTACAACCTTTGTAGATCCGGATATCCACCTCCTTGGCTCCACGTAGGCGTCCTCTCGCTGTCCATCTCGAATCTCGGACTCAATCGTCGGCTTGATCGGAGAAATGGGCGGACTAGGTCGTCGGCTTCGTGCCGAAGATGATCTACGTCGAGGCATCACAAGTTCAAGCTCCGACTTCACAAATTTGTGAAACTTGTGAAGAAAACACCCAAAACAACTTGGCAAGAGGTAGAGGGTGAAGAAATAGGAGGTGGGTTCACTTTAGAATTGGATTTCTCACTTTAGAACTCAAGTTGCCATTGATGGCATCAAGCTTTCTTTTTTGAAGAAGAAGATCAAGAAGAAGGAAATATTATGATAAGTCAATTAAAAATGAAAAAGAAATGAATACTTATCATAATAGGAACCATGGTTAGGTGTAGAGAATTGACCAAGGTTAGAAGAGTGGTTAGGGTTAAGCATGAAGACAAATTGGTCACTTTGGTCAAAGCTTCATGAAGCTTCACAAAGGTTCAAGAATGAAAGCAACCATTTTGTATTCTTATCCCATTCTTTTAATTTCCAAAATCAATAAATAAAAGAATGTATAATTAAAACCCTAATCACTTTCTTAACCTAGGTTTAATTCTTTACACTTAACCAAATGAGCAAGCATCATCAAACATGATACAAAGATGTGCACAAAAGTATATCACATATACAACTTGCACATCAAGTGAGAAAATCCATTTAAAGTGAACCAATACTAGTTAATGCAAAATAATATATCAAATATATAATTATACATTAAATCATTAAATCAACACTTGATTCAATGATCCGGTCATGTCGCACATAACCGACCAGTATACAATGTATCGATTTATCGAATCAATGATTCGATAACTAGGTTATATCGAATATAACCAATCGATATATTCATCGCGAGAATGGAATACGGTATCACATACACGCATTATTCTCGGTCCTGCACATATCTCATATGCGCTCCTATTTCGTTTCGCTTGAGCCAGGAAACCTCTGTGTAGGACTCTAAAGACTAGTCAATACGCCGGTAGCAGATGATGATCATATCAAGCACCCACAAGCCGCAAGCGGTCTGCTAAACGTAACGGCCATCCGGGTATTGAGCGATCAGAAGATCGACGAGCTAGCCCGCTCACACTCCTGTGAATCCAACAAGTAACACTTACCGTACAGTCCGGTCTGTTCGTCTGATATGTCGCATATCAAGTCTAGGGGTGGTAAACGTCAGACCCCAGTAACCGATAAGTCGTGCCGATGTGAGGCTCATAACGGGTCGAGAAACTACTGGTAACACTTGCCAGTAAATCTCTGATCAGCCCTGGCCAGGGACTTCCCTGTTACGGCCAATCGAGCACAGCGCAACATCAACCCCCAATACCGGGAGAGACGAAACCCCTCCTATCGCTCATTGCCTCCATGTGACTCGGGACTGTACCCAAAGACCACCGTTTTGCACGCCCTCATGGACGTGGTAAGGTGGAGATCAAAGCACAGTGGGAATCACACAAGACTCTATGACGATCTCGGGTCTACAGACTAACCTGCACAAGTGTCACCTGAGAACTGCCATCTGACGTGAGGTATAATACCATCTGGGAGTTCTCGACGAGTCCGTCCAGTGTACCCAGTCTCCACTGAGCACCCGTACACCATCTCTGATGTCAAACACCAATGGATATGGGATCATCCATCGCCCATCTCATGGGTCGAGAAGCGTATACGCTAGTCTACTCTGGTATATCGATGCCCCGTCTCGATACACCCACGACTAGGGACCTTGAAGGATGTACTTATAGACTATCATGCCCCCACTAGTATGATCTGCATCATAGTCCAGGTAGTCAAGTACACATCCTAAGGGCGTTACTAACATGTAACTATAAGACAGTTTAAAGAGACAAGTGTACATGTTAAGATAAAGAGCAACCAGATAGCATACTATCATATCGAGCAAGAAAGTCATCTCTATATATGTCCAAGCATCCAATATAATATACATCATCTGTACAATACTGGCCTCTAGGGCATACATACAACTAACAATCTCCCACTTGCACTAGGGCCAGCTGCTGTAGTATCGCATACCGAGCATCCCGAAGAGTCTCTCAAACTGTATCTGGGGAATGGCCTTCGTGAGTGGATCCGCCGTGTTGTTCTTCGTGTCAACCCTCCTGACCTCGATCTCCCGGCGATCAACTATCTCCCGGATCAGGTGATACCGCCTCAGAATATGCCTGGATCGCTGATGGGACCTGGGTTCCTTGGCCAAAGCCACCGCTCCATTGTTATCGCAATACAAAGGTATTGGATGCTCAATGGATGGAACCACTCCAAGTTCAGTAATGAACTTCTTGATCTAGACAGCCTCTTTGGCAGCATCGTTGGCAGCGATGTATTCAGCCTCCATCGTCTAGTCTGCCACGGTTTCCTGCTTGGAACTCTTCCAGCTAACCGCCCCTCCGTAAAGGGTAAAGACAAATCCCGACTGCGACTTAGAGTCGTCCTTATCACTCTGGAAGCTCGAATCGGTAAAGGACTCCACTTGGAGTTCTCCGTTACCATACACCAAGAGCATCTCTTTAGTCCTTCGTAAGTACTTGAGAATGCTCTTCACAGCTGTCCAGTGACTCTCTCCAGGATCAGCTTGATACCTGCTCACTACACTTAGTGAGTATGCTACATCGGGTCTGGTACATAGCATCGCATACATGATAGAGCCTACAGCCGAAGCATAGGGTATCCCTTGCATGCGAGCTCTCTCCAAATCAGTCTTGGGAGACATCTCTTTGGAGAGAGTGACTCCAGAGATCGTGGGCAAATTCCCACGCTTGGATTCTTCCATACTAAACCTCTTTAGTATGGTGTCAATGTACCTGGATTGGGACAATCCCAAAATCCGTTTGGATCTATCTCTATAGATCCTAATTCCCAATATGCAGGAGGCATCACCAAGATCTTTCATTGAGAATCTTTGTGATAAGAAGAGCTTGACCGATTGCAGCATAGGAATATCATTTCCTATCAAGAGTATGTCGTCCACGTACAATACGAGGAAGACAACCTTACTCCCTGCCACCTTCTTGTAAATACAAGGTTCATCTGGGTTTTTGACAAAATCAAACTCTTTGATAACGACGTCAAAGCAGATGTTCCAACTCCGCGATGCTTGCTTTAATCCATAAATGGATTTAAGCAGCTTGCACACCTTCCCGCTGCTCCCACTGTCTACGAAGCCCTCTGGCTGAGTCATGTACATGCACTCTTCTAAATCACCATTTAGAAAGGCGGTCTTAACATCCATTTGCCAGATTTCGTAATCATGATATGCAGCGATGGCAAGTATGATCCGGATGGATTTAAGCATAGCCACTGGAGAAAAGGTTTCGTCATAGTCTACACCTGGTCTTTGACGAAAACCTTTTGCAACAAGTCTAGCTTTGAAAGTCTCCACTTTCCCATCTACACCAAGTTTCTTCTTGAAGATCCACTTGCTCCCAATGGGTTTTACCCCTTCAGGAGCAACTTCCAAAGTCCATACTTTGTTGGTGTACATGGATTCTATCTCGGACCGCATAGCATCCAGCCATTTCACTGAGTCCCTATTCGTGATGGCCTGCTCGAAGCTAGTTGGGTCATCATCCTCCATGATGCAATCCTCGCTCCCACCATCCATGAGAAAACCGTAGTATCTCTCAGGTTGGCGAGGAACCCTACTAGATCGGCGGAGAGGCTGAGGTTCATTGGGAGCTACTGAATCTTCTGGTTCCACTAAATCTTCAGTTACGGTTTGTGTATCTGGAACCTCTTCCAGCTCTACCACTTTGCCACTAATTTCTTTTTCAAGGAATTCCTTTTCTAAAAAGGTGGCATGTTGAGCAACAAACACTTTTTGTTTCTCACTGTGGTAGAAAAAATACCCATATGAATTCTTTGGATATCCCACAAACTTGCAGAGAACTGACCGTGCCTCGAGCTTGTCCGGATTTTGTCTTTTGACATAGGCTGGACAACCCCATATCTTAACTCGTTTAAGATATGGCCTCTTCCCACTCCATATCTCATATGGTGTGGTAGGTACAGATTTAGATGGAACTTGATTCAATAGGTATGCTGCTGTCTCCAGCGCATATCCCCAGAAGGAAATAGGTAACTCAGCTGTGCTCATCATAGAGCGCACCATATCTAATAGGGTGCGGTTCCTTCGTTCTGATACACCGTTGTGCTGTGGTGTATATGGAGGAGTCAGCTGAGAGAGAATCCCATTCTCTTTTAGGAAGTCCAGGAATTCATTGCTTAAGTATTCACCTCCTCGATCAGATCGAAGGATTTTAATACTTTTTCCGGTTTGGTTCTCGACTTCTTGTTTATATTCTCTAAATTTCTCAAAAGCTTCTGATTTGTGTTTCATCAGGAACACATACCCGAACCTAGAGAGATCGTCAGTGAATGTAATGAAGTACGAAGAACCATCCCTGGCATGTGTAGACATGGGACCGCATACATCACTATGTATAAGTTCCAAGAGTTCAGTAACTCTTTCTCCGTGTCCCGTAAACGGAGTTTTGGTCATCTTGCCTTTGAGACATGACTGGCAAGTGTCATAAGATGAAAATTCAAACGGATTTAAATATCCATCCTTATGAAACTTAGCTAGTCGTGTCGTATTGATGTGACCCAGTCTACAATGCCACAAGAAGGATTCGTTCAGTTCTGAACTCTTCCTCTTGTGTGTGTTTGTTATGCTCAGAACTGTTGATTGATTTAGAACATAAATGCCATTGCACAATGTGCCTGATCCAACCAACTTTTGGTTACGGAAAATGTTCATAACATTGTCCTGTAATACAAAATTATATCCCTCTTTACTCAATAAAGAAACCGATATAATGTTGCATATCAGGTTCGGCATGTAATAGCATTCATTCAGAACCAATGTATTACCAGTCGGTAATACAAGGTGATATTCCCCGACAGTCTTAGCTGCAACAATTGCACCATTTCCAACTCTAATGTCTTTATCACCTTTTCCAAGTTCTTTACCTTTCCTTAGCCCATGTAACTGATTACATATATAGGATCCTGACCCGGTATCTAATACCCAGGACGTAAGGCAAATGGAAAAACAGTTCTCTGTAACGAACACACCCGAAGAAAATGCATCAACATGTACTTTCTTCATTCGGGTGGCATGGGAATCCTGGTATTCCCCTATATCCTGTTCAGTCCTATAACTCTTATAGGAAAGAACGGAACCAACGTTCCCCAGCACAGTATAACATGCGGGTTCGGTCAATACATCCATATTATTATCTTGATTAAGGCATGAACTGGTCGCTACTTGGAGAGAGAGAGAGAAGAAAACACTTTAGCGTATGCTCGTGCAAGATCAGATTGGTTATTATCTTATCTAATCAGGATGGCTCCCATTGGTTTTTATCAAATCTTCCTTCAAACCCTAAAAGGAAAGACTAGCCGGGATTAATTACACACTACAAGTTCGCCAATCTTTCAGCCAGGCCAGTGTCGGTACTTTGAGGGAGGTCCCCCGTGCTTTCGCACGAACCTAATTAATGTAAACCTCGTTTTCCTAGAGGCGTAACCCCGTTGACACCTTTCTAGACACCTACTTGATCAGCTAATTGCAATGTGTAAAACTCTCCCAGGAGTAACTCTTACTCGCAGTGGGTATCGGGATCCAACTATCTCATAGAAGGTATGCAATCTCATTGCAAATTTCAACACTTGAAATTCCCGATAATATTTTGCCCCGAACGATCTATGACCTTGACAAGGTCAACAAACCATAGACCGCAAGTTAAGTTCAACCCGTCATTTCTTGATTGAATCAAACCCACCCGCACGACCCTTGACAAGGTTAATAAGGCCGTACGACTACCCTAACTCAATCTGCATCATATGCATAAGCAGATAAATACTGGTTAGCTACCGCACACTGCGCCTTGACAAGGTCAACAAACGCAGCACGAATACTAAACAGGACTTATCTGAAATGACGGAGGGCTACGACAGGTTTTTCTGAAAACCTATTGCGTAATGAACTTGATATAGTTGTAGAATCAAATGAAGTTTTGAAATGGAGTGATTTTGAGGCTTTTCTAGTTTTGCTAAAGGGGTCACTCCCGGTGAAGGGATCGTCGGCCCTTTCCTCGTCGAATGAGGTGCTGGATATATCATATATATCACTGTGCAAAGAAGAAACTATAGAAGCAATCAAAAACAGACCGAGTATGTAGCATCTGCCAGTTATTGCTAAAGGAGTCACTCCCGGTGAAGGGATCTCGGTCCTTTCCTCATCGGTCCTTTCCTCATCGAATAAGGTGCAGGATATATCACATATACCGCTATGCAAAGCAAGAACTGTAGCTACCTGTTTTGTTTTAAAATTTGATTCTACAACATCTTAGGTTTCCTTTCTTTCATTAATCACATTAATGAAGTCCCATCATTTAAATACCTAAACATCACAGATAAATACGACGTACACTTATGCCATCCGCATTCGCCTCGATGTCCCCTCGTGCACCGTTAGGTTAGGTAACTAACGACAGAGCAGGACAGGGCTAGTGCGGGTGCAAAACATAAGTAACGTCTATATAATATATCATATATACTATATACAGTATCTATCACAGAACATCACATGATCACATCACAGATATTGCAGCAGAAGAAACATATGAAACATTGGATATACTAGGACGTCCGTGTTTTCAATACGAGCCAGTATAAAACACGGATTCCACGGTCGTGATGAATAGCCAATCCCACACCCTAGACCCCTACGAGAGCGGCAAGCAACCCTACCAATTCTAGGGTTAGGAGACCCGGACTCGACTCCTCGAGTTGGTCTCCCACTGGACCCCAGAACCCGGTTACTTGTGCTCCCCTCCTTGGGTCTATCCTAATGCGGAAAAGTAAATAATACACAAAAGGTGACAACTTCCGCAACCTGGAAGTGCCCCAAATAAAAGAATATTACATACAAGTTTTTACATGAATGAAAATGAAAAACACTCATCTCACATAAAAACCCCCGGCTATTCAAACACGACGATCCAATATAACATATCCAGCAACACATAACATCACATGTCATCAACGTAAGTAAATATACGCATCCCAATTGTCGTTGACATATAGCAACGAAACCGGCGATATCACATATTACACTTACAGTCACAGAAAAGAAAGTGTAAAACTACAACAGTTGGAATCCGCAACCTCTTTAGACATCACATGCCTAATCAAATGAAATACTTAGACATCACATGCCTAACAGTTATAAACCCCGCATTTTAGTCTCATTATCGAAAACTCTTTTCTATATCAAATGAAACTAAACCGCTAGATTTATAACATTCATTCAGTTATCTCATAACTGTTTGTGAATTCCAATTGTTGTATCACATTCCGGATAAACAGAAAATGTTAAACTTTCCGATTGAACATTCGAACACCCAAGTTTTCCCGAAACAGCTCAACACATGAAATAAGTCTAACAACATTCAATTCGTGCCTCAGTACCAACGGTCCAGCCGTAGAAGGGTCAAGACAACGCCTCACATGTGGCACGCCGTACTGCCCCAAACCCGAAGGTTCAAAGGGCAGTTCAAGACGATCACATAATCGAGTTAAGGTTTGTTGTCTTCTAGAGGGTCCATCGCGTTACTTGCACTACTTAGAACGTCGTTAAACTATGGAAAGATCCAACACTTGGAACTTTCCCGACAGGGGAAAAGGTGGGTATTTATATCCGGTCGAACTTTTTAACATATTCTGAATTATCCGGAAAAACACACGGACAAAGTTTGATAATCCGATCGAATCTCCGAACTCCCAATACACCCCAGAACACTCAACTCTTGAGTCAAATTAAAAAATTCCCAGAAAATTCAGC
Source organism: Agapanthus africanus (assembly GCA_030015575.1). Classification (NCBI taxonomy): domain Eukaryota; kingdom Viridiplantae; phylum Streptophyta; class Magnoliopsida; order Asparagales; family Amaryllidaceae; genus Agapanthus; species Agapanthus africanus. The sequence goes on along the minus strand of CM057338.1, from coordinate 817,539,451 downwards.
ATAATAAAATAGTAATTACTGTGCAAAACGGGAGTGATGATGTCATCATATTGCCGCGGAACCGCCGCAGAAGCCAGGCTTCTGCCGCGGTTCCGCCGCACTCTTTACTGTTCATGGGATAAATTTTGCATCGTAATTCTTAGATTTCCCTGCTGAATTTTTAAAGCAATTTTAATATGGAAAAATCCCAGATTTTAGAAAAAGTCCAGAGAGCATATCGGGAATTAGGGTTTCGGTTGATCGGGTTTCAAACGTCGTCTAGATTTCGTCTAAGGCTCTAGCTAGGCTCTGATACCACTGTAGGGTTCCAAGGTACTCTCAAGAGGTCTCACAAGGCATCAACCATACCAATTTCAAATTTTATGGGTGCCGAGAAACCCTAATACGGATCGTAGGCTAGAATTCTAGGCGAAACATTAAACTAGTTAACATCTTAACTAAAGGAGAAAGAAGCTACAACCTTTGTAGATCCGGATATCCACTTCCTTGGCTCCACGTAGGCGTCTTCTCGCTGTCCATCTCGAATCTCGGACTCAATCGTCGGCTTGATCGGAGAAATGGGCGGACTAGGTCGTCGGCTTCGTGCCGAAGATGATCTACGTCGAGGAATCACAAGTTCAAGCTCCGACTTCACAAATTTGTGAAACTAGTGAAGAAAACACCCAAAACAACTTGGCAAGAGGTAGAGGGTGAAGAAATAGGAGGTGGGTTCACTTTAGAATTGGATTTCTCACTTTAGAACTCAAGTTGCCATTGATGGCATCAAGCTTTCTTTTTTGAAGAAGAAGATCAAGAAGAAGGAAATATTATGATAAGTCAATTAAAAATGAAAAAGAAATGAATACTTATCATAATAGGAACCATGGTTAGGTGTAGAGAATTGACCAAGGTTAGAAGAGTGGTTAGGGTTAAGCATGAAGACAAATTGGTCACTTTGGTCAAAGCTTCATGAAGCTTCACAAAGGTTCAAGAATGAAAGCAACCATTTTGTATTCTTATCCCATTCTTTTAATTTCCAAAATCAATAAATAAAAGAATGGATAATTAAAACCCTAATCACTTTCTTAACCTAGGTTTAATTCTTTACACTTAACCAAATGAGCAAGCATCATCAAACATGATACAAAGATGTGCACAAAAGTATGTCACATATACAACTTGCACATCAAGTGAGAAAATCCATTTAAAGTGAACCAATACTAGTTAATGCAAAATAATATATCAAATATATAATTATACATTAAATCATTAAATCAACACTTGATTCAATGATCCGGTCATGTCGCACATAACCGACTAGTATACAATGTATCGATTTATCGAATCAATGATTCGATAACTAGGTTATATCGAATATAACCAATCGATATATTCATCGCGAGAATGGAATACGGTATCACATACACGCATTATTCTCGGTCCTGCACATATCTCATATGCGCTCCTATTTCATTTCGCTTGAGCCAGGAAACCTCTGTGTAGGACTCTAAAGACTCGTCAATACGCCGGTAGCAGATGATGATCATATCAAGCACCCACAAGCCGCAAGCGGTTTGCTAAACGTAACGGCCATCCGGGTATTGAGCGATCAGAAGATCGACGAGCTAGCCCGCTCACACTCCTGTGAATCCAACCAGTAACACTTACCGTACAGTCCGGTCTGTTCGTCTGATATGTCGCATATCAAGTCTAGGGGTGGTAAACGTCAGACCCCAGTAACCGATAAGTCGTGCCGATGTGAGGCTCATAACGGATCGAGAAACTACTGGTAACACTTGCCAGTAAATCTCTGATCAGCCCTGGCCAGGGACTTCCCTGTTACGGCCAATCGAGCACAGCGCAACATCAACCCCCAATACCGGGAGAGACGAAACCCCTCCTATCGCTCATTGCCTCCATGTGACTCGGGACTGTACCCAAAGACCACCGTTTTGCACGCCCTCATGGACGTGGTAAGGTGGAGATCAAAGCACAGTGGGAATCACACAAGACTCTATGACGATCTCGGGTCTACAGACTAACCTGCACAAGTGTCACCTGAGAACTGCCATCTGACGTGAGGTATAATACCATCTGGGAGTTCTCGGCGAGTCCGTCCAGTGTACCCAGTCTCCACTGAGCACCCGTACACCATCTCTGATGTCAAACACCAATGGATATGGGATCATCCATCGCCCATCTCATGGGTCGAGAAGCGTATACGCTAGTCTACTCTGGTATATCGATGCCCCGTCTCGATACACCCACGACTAGGGACCTTGAAGGATGTACTTATAGACTATCATGCCCCCACTAGTATGATCTGCATCATAGTCCAGATAGTCAAGTACACATCCTAAGGGCGTTACCAACATGTAACTATAAGACAGTTTAAAGAGACAAGTGTACATGTTAAGATAAAGAGCAACCAGATAGCATACTATCATATCGAGCAAGAAAGTCATCTCTATATATGTCCAAGCATCCAATATAATATACATCATCTGTACAATACTGGACTCTAGGGCATACATACAACTAACACATGATAGATCTCTTGAAATTGTGAGGTATAAATCTTTGCCCTATAGTTAAATTGTTGCTTTAATACTTCAATTCGACTAAATTAGATGCTTAATTAGGTTCTAAATTTAAAACTTGTGAATTCAAGAGAAGGGTTTCAAAAGTCAAGTTAGGTTTTTAGTGATGAGGTTGTGGTTGTGTGATATAGTTAAAATGTAGTGGGCATGCCAAATCAAATCTAGTTGCTAGTTTGCATTTTTGTTAATTTAAATTGTGATAATTATATAAATTGGAAACTAGGTTTTAAAAATATATATATTTTGGTGAGATAAAATTCTAATTAGGGTTTCATGGCATTATTAACATTATAAATTGTGGTTTAATATTTTAGTATATGCAAAACCAAGCTTAATTGTAAAATTGTGAATTTTACTTTAAAAAGAGTTAAAATCGGTATTTTTGCAAACTAGGAATTTGGAATATATGCAAATTGATGAGTTTAATTTATGAAAGTGATTTGTATGACCTAATTATGTTATTTAATGAGCATTTTGGCCATTTGAATCGTTAAAATTTGTAGATTGGTTAAAACATCAAGTTTTGAACCGAAATGGGAATTTGTGATAACTAGATTTTGGAAAATAAAACGATTGGTTTAATTTTATGGATTTGATGAATTAATCCCTATTTCTTATACAATTAGTGAGTTTTGAAACCATGATTGGTACGTTTGGTATTTTTCTCGATTAATCGGCGTTTGTACGCCGACGTCGAGGGTTTTTGGGTTGATTTGTGAAAGTAAACCATAGGTTTTGACCTATGTGGGATTCGTGAGTCGTTTTGGTCATGAGTCGGATTTTAATGCGATACGGTGCATTATGATATGTAGGTACCCCATGTGGACTTCGAGACGACAAGCAAGCGCGTGGCGACATCGGCACCGGCGAGCGAGGACCAGGTGAGTAGATTTGTATCTACGGGGAGAAGTCGGGTGGATGGCGTAGAGCACCCCCGCAGTCCGTGGTGGTGTATACGGATGCGTATACACACCAACAATTTATTATATGTTATTTGGGATTAATAACGATGTTTAGGATGGATATTGGTGTGTTGGATTATTTTAGTGTTGCGAACCCTAGGGTAGTGTTGCACTATACATACACACATACATACTTGCATACATTCCTATTTATATGTGCTCATGGGATTCTTTATAGTTATGTGTTCACATGGGTATGGGACTATGTGTTCACATACGGATTTGAGGATGATACTTGGGATTGAGCTGAGTCGATGAGATTTGTTTTGTGGTTGTGATATCGGTGATATGGCAGGATTCGTACTTGAGGTACGTCCTGGTGTTATAGCGGATCTTGGGACGACGATACGGGTGAATAGTGTTATTAATAAAATGGTCGACATGTGATCGTGATATAAGATATGATATGCTAGGATATTGATACTAGGCCGTATTGGGCGATGTATACCCCTTGATGATGATATGTGCTAATGATATCGGTTTGTACGAGATTGTCGATCAGTAGTCAGATCATGAGTATCTTGAGGATATTAGTATTGTACTAGACATAGGTCAGTACCCTAGACTACGATCTTGAATAAAGAGGATACCAGAGGAATGGCGTGAGGAATATGATATTGACCCGTACCCAGATTTGGGGATGCCGTACGACGGATTTACGTACGAGCTATATCTTGATGATTGATCCGTACTCTTGACTTGGGATGTCTGATTGTAGATATGGTATCGGATATGATATTATTGAGGCGGGATCATCGACTAATATATATACAGGTATGTATATGGATCGACTCAGATGTTAGGCAGTTTCCCTACCTGTAGTCCAGCTTGTTAGCTTAGCCCTTTAGTTTAGTTTAGTTGTTAGATTAGATTCGATTCTTACCTATTTCAAAAACTAACGAATCGTGGGTATTTTAAAAGACAGCCCAAGGGATCCTACGGATATTTCAAAAGACGTATCTTTTCATAAAAACATCGTAGCCCCTATTTTCAAAACCCCATGATTCGTGTTATTTCAAAAGGCACCATTTGTAGGACTTATATTAGATTAATGCAGGTTAGTTACAGTTGCGTCTAGTATTCAGCTCCCGCTTATTATTGTGGTTCGCTTCGCATCGCATACTTATGTTATAATTTCTTATTGCAATGTTGATATCATATTGTTAGGACACCAGCACCATTACCGATGATGCGTATGTACCACGTACACTTACTTGCCGGCTCACACACATCTTCATCGGTAATTGCCATGTCACGTACACCTTAGAAAATATTATTGCTTGACTTAGCTTGTTAGTTAGTAATTTGACATGATATTAGTGTACCTGCCTTATATGCCAGCTTAACATTGTAGTTATTACTTTTCACTTCATGCATACTGTTATTCATTGTTATGCCTATATTCATGGTTTTACATGCTATTGATGATTTGGATTCGGATTTCCATGAAATTTTCTGGATTTGGGGGGAAAACCGCAAAACTTATATAAACTGATTTCTCTCTTTTTAAATAAAAAAAAGTGCGGTTTTTCCCATGATGTATGAGTCGTCCACCATGAGTTTGCTGATGGATTTCGAGACCCGATTCGATAAGACGGATGAACCGTTTCGGGTACATGGTGGACCCGGTAAGGTACCCCGGGGCAAGAAGCGCGTGATGATGACGATTTGAGCCTGGCAGGGGAGCACTACCTACCGGTGATTTTACCCGACGCGTCGGATATCCGGAGGATACCGTCGTAGTCTTGAGATGGATGGTAGGGGCCGGTCTGGACTGACGGCGCCCTAGATATTGTGATTGAGACATTGAGATTTCGAGATATTGAGGTACAGAGACTGTGATACAGAGATATCGAGATATTGGGATTTCGTTTTGTGCCGATGCTAGGCACTGTTTTATGCTGATTTCATTGTGATACCTCATTTTAAAAATACAAAGGAAATCTCACTAAATTATGAAAACAGTTCTTCATTTACATGTATTCTGTTTCCATGCATTCATACTTCATTCATATGATATATTGCTACCTGAGGCACTGACACAGGCACATGAGATTACACTCGGGTTAGATATTTACCCTAGCCTTGTTATAGGTTGCATGTTATATATATAATTGAGGATATATTATGATCTTTGACCTAGGTTGCGTTATTTATGCGATTTCTTTCCGTAGATGTTTTTCTATTCACGAGTTGGCAACTCACCCCCGTTGTGCCCCAGTTTCTTGCAGGTTTGCCGTACAGGTTTCATTACGGCTTGCGGGCATAGTTTCCTTCGGGTGATTTGCTAGTAGGTGGGTTTACTTGTTTTGTACCCCCCATTATATAACTTGTATATTATTACTCTGTTGTATCTAGAAGTTCCATCAACCAAAAATGTATTTTTTGAGATAGAGACCAGAGATGCTATTCTTTCGACCTTAGAGTCGCGCGTTTTATTTCTGTGGTTTTCTTGTGGTTTTGAGTTTTTGATCCTCGCCGTTGGCGTTGTATATTATATTGCTTGTGTGGTTGTGACCGTCGATTGACGAAGAGCTAGCTCCCGCTTGGGGATGCCATTTTATTGATTTCGTATACTATTCATGTTGTATCCCGTTTGGGGGCCAGTATTTACAAAAGAGACTCTGTCGAAATTTTCAGGAAATATTTGATATTTTTTTTAAACGCATAATTCGGCTATGCTATTAAAACTACTTGATTTAAATTGGTTTTCCTTCACTTTTCTACTTTTCTTGGTTTGGATTTCTGGGTTTTCGGTTTACTTAGATTACGTACGCCTCGAGACGTTTCGTAGTTTAAGTGCCGGTCATGTTCCGTACTTTCGGGACGTGACAGCAGTGGCTGCACCAGCAGCAGCACCATCACCAACCTCAGCCCCTAATGCAACAGTAGCTACTGCTACAGCCAGCAAACTTCACAAAAACCAGCAGCCACTGCAGCAACACATCATCAGCCATCAAAACCAACACATCAGCCCAACTCCAGCTCAAATCAGCCTCCAAAACAACACCATCAGCCCCTGACCAAAACTTCAGCAGTACACTGTCAGCCTGTTGCAATCATCATCAGCCTTTTGATCAAAACATCAGCAGCAGCATCAGCTGCTACTTCAGCCCCTACTCTATACATAACCCTTCCCCCACACCACACAACCCCTCTCTTAACACTTCCTCAACCCTTGCCACTAGCAACACCTGAAACCAACACAAACAACACCACTTCACACCTTCACTGCATCAGCATCAGCAGTTGCAGCATCAGCCTTGGACTGCAGCAGCTCCAGTTCAACACAGCAGCACCCACTCCCTCCTTCTTCTCCTTCTCCTTGGTTACAAGGTTCCTTAGGGGTATAACTCCTAAACTTTTTCCTTATGGTGTAGATTACGTGTTTGTTTGGCTAGTTTAGTGTTTTAATGGAGTTTTCATGCTAGAATTGTGTTGTGATGCTAGATTTAGTTACTTCAGAGTGCTTGTAGTTTAATGAACCCCCCTTTTGGTGTTAATTAGTCTGTTTAAGCCTAGTAGTATCGTTAAATTTTGATGGGTTACCTTAAATCGCTAAAATCATGATAATCTAGCTTAATTAGTGTCCATATCATGCTTTAGCAGTGATTTTGGGTGATTTAAGAGGATTTTGGGCAAAGTGATAGTTGTGTTAGTTAGAATAACCCTTTTAGGTGCTAGTGAGGCCAGTCGACTTGAGGGTTGCCCCAGATTTCATAAAGACACCCGATTTACCCGACTTGGCGTAAATTAGCAGTTTTGTCGACTTTTTGGCCTTTCTAAGATCTGCTGTTGACCCGAGACCCTCAGAATATAATTGTGAAGACTGTAGCTCCGTGACCATAGCAGAAACACTCACACAAAACACGGGGACCCCTCTCCCTTTTATGGCCGCAGATATATTGTATCTGCCGCAAATTGCGGCCAGGATGGGGGTGGGGGTGTTGGATTTTGGTGTGTGGGTTTACTCTGGGTAGCGAGGGATTTTGGTATCTGTAACTTTTCAAGTTGGGTCCAGAGGCAAAATCTGGAGCCAGTTGCGTGTTTCCGATATTTTAAGTCTCGTGCGACACGCGCGTGATACGCGTGGTTCTGTGGCGCGCTGCGCGACACAGCGTGTCAGTCTAGGTTCTGGTGGGTTTGTGCGCGTCGCGTCGTGTCATGTGCACACGCGTTTAGTTTCACGCACGCGTATCCTTTTTATCGATATACCGCATTTTGCAGGATTTTTCCTTATGTGATGACTTTTATAAATTCTAGGTTCACCGGCAGGAACTTCAAGTGCAGCGGAGAAAGGCAAGCACGTGGTCGGACACACTTAGCACGGGATCACGGGTGAGTAGATTTAACATCTACGGGGGACGATCGTTTGGATGGCGCAAGTCGCCCGACAGATATAGTAGACTTGATATTACTTGTGACATTATGATAAAAATACTTTCATGATAACTGCTGTAGCTTGTATCTATATGATGTTCCATATACACAGATTCATTATAGGACACATGCACCATTACCAGGTTTTATATGCAGCACGAGCACTATTCATGTGGACACACACACCCTGGTAATTGCCATGTCACAACACTAGATAACTATAAATCTGAAACATGTTAATTGCCTAGAAATGTGATATTACAATAAATATTTAAAATGAAACCATAAGAATTACCATACCCGTGCATATGTATTATCATATCATCTGCTCATGCCTAGTGTAAATCATACATTGCAAATTGATACCATAAGCATTCATAATCATCTACATATGCATTTATGATGATTTCATGAGATTTATGATATTTCTGAATTTTGGGGGAAAGCCGCAAGATTTCAAACTGATAACTATTTAAAAAGATAAAAGTTGCGGTTTTTCTAGTGATGTAAGTGTCGTCCACCATGAGTTTTGCTGTGGTTTTCGAGACCCGTTTCGAGGAGGTGGATGAACCGTCTCGGGTATATGGTGGGCCCGGTACGGTACCCTGGGGCAAGAAGATCGCAGGAGATGGCGTTGAGCCTGGCAGGGGACGGATTACCTACCGATGACTTCATTTGGCACGACGGATATCCAGAGGATACTGACCGTGGCCGCTGGATTGAGATATGGATATTTGATATGGATCAGCCGGATGGCTGAGGCCAGAGATACTGACATGGATATATGAGATTTGGACAGTTTTGAGGTGTCGTTGCTGGACACGGATTTTACTGATTTCTTGGATATTATGCTGATGTTTAAAAAGGAAGTTTCAAAACAAACAAAGGAAGGAATAATTCTCATACATACTTGATAGTACTTTCATGTGGCATACATACCTGTTATTACATCCATGTGACATATATATACTTGCTAGTACACGGTTGATGCATACATACCTGCTAGTACATGTAGCCATACCTGTTTTAGGGATGCCAGGATACTTGTGTGCATGCATACGATAGCCTTAGTAGATGTTATTTATTACTCACGAGCTGGCAACTCACCCCGTTGTGCCACAGCTTTTCTGCAGGTCCGTTCCGTCAGCACTATAGCGGCGGATACTTTTGCTTCCTTTGCACTTTTTGCCTGGACTCGAGGCTTTTGCTCATAGGTGGGTTATTATCATTTTGTACCACCGTATATTTTCATTGTATCTAGGACACTCCATCTACTGCTACTATCATTTCAGCTGTACCTGTTTTATTTGGATTACTGTATATTGACCTAGATGTGGGATTGTGAGACTTGGGGATTTGTTTTATGATATATCTGGGTCGAGCTCACTTGAGTCGACATGCTATTTCTTATGCACACTGTTATTTTATATTGCGTGGGATTTGTGACCGCCCTGAGGCGAAGAGCTAGCTCCCGCTTGGGGATGCCATTTTCATGTTATTCATTTGTATTCCTGTTGCACCCGTCTGGGGCTTATTTGACAAGGAAATTCTGCATGAATTTTGGGAAAAAGGAAAATTATTTCAAAAAGGGATTCAGATATGGTAATGGAGTAAAATACTTAAATAAATTGGTTTTCCTTCACTCTAAAAATCTTAATTGGGTTTTGTATTCTGGGCTTCGGCTTACTTATTTTACGGACGCCTTGAGACGTTTCGTAACCTAAGTTCCGGTCACGTACCGTACCTTGCGGGTCGTGACAAGAACTGCATAATAGAGTTTCATACAGCTCTGACCTGCATGGGCCACCAACAAAACCTGTCACGCCCCGCTTCCCGGTATGCAGCGAAGAGGACGTGACAAGGCCGCTACGTATTTACTCAGAAGCAAATACGCTAAGCGTAACTAAGCAATATAAAAGTAAAGCACAAGAGACAAGATATAATAAAAACAACAACTTTATTTATTAACATTCTTTTGTACAATGCATGGAAAAGTAAATACATGGAATAAAGCGATGCCTAAACAATGGCATAACAGCAATGAAAAAGTACTGAAATGGAAAGTGTACAATGACTAGAGCTCGGGGTCTTCACTGAACTAGTCCAAGTCTTCAGCAGTGGGCTCGATCTCTGAGGTGTCCAGATCACCTGACGACATTCAAAGAAGAAAGAAAGAGAATGTCGTCAGTGAACATGTCGCTCGGTAAGTCCCAAAGATAAGAGGAAAGTAGAATAGACAGAATGAGAAGGTATCTTTTAAAGTTGTATTATATTGTTGTTGTGTTAACGCTGTTGTTTGTAACTTGGTACAGAAGGATGCCAGTGTATACGAGAGGGGTCTCTATATGCTAGAGACTAGGGCAAACGGAATGTACAAGGAACCGTTAAGCCACGGTACAACAGCAACGGAATATAGGTTAGGTGTCTTAATCTTACCATCTCGTGCCACTTTTAACACCTTCCTGTCACGACCCAAAAGTAGCACGTGACCGGCACTTAAAACACATGACATCTAAAGATATCGACGTAATCTAAGTAAGCCGAAACCCGGAATCTAAACCCTTTTTGAAGATATTGGAGGTGAGGTTTAAATATTCATCCGATAACTCAAGTTAAAATAACATCTAAATTTAACTAAGTATGTTGAAAAGTATTTATGACGTTTTGAAACTTGTCATCACCTCCTTTGCATTTTTATAAAAACCCAATACAACATAATAAAATAGCATCCCAACGGAAGCTAGTCCCCACGTCCAAACAATGGAGCAACCAAATAATCTAAAGCAGTAGTCGACTCTAAAGAGTGCAACAATCAAAACACAACTCTAATCCTCGATTCTAAGTCCATAATATGCTATTTCTAAGTTGATGGAGTTTCCACTAGATACAAGAATATATAAATAATCAAGAGTGAGTAGGATACAACAAAAACTCACTTACCCATCAATTCCCAAAAGAATGTGTGCCCAAACCGCTGATAATCCAAGCGGTAAAACCTGCAAGAAACTGTGGCACAACGGGGATGAGTTGCCAACTCAGTGAATAAAAGTGCACCTAAAGGTAGAAATCGAAATGCATGACGATTACCTAGGTCATAAGTATAGTACTATCTGTTGGGTTACTAGGCACTGCCAGAAGGGTCTACGAGGCATCAACCATGCCCGATTTAAAAATTAGCCGTGCCGAACAACACTTAACAAGATCTTTAAACTAGAGTTTAGGCGAAAACAAGCATGCTAAACACCTTAATACTAAGTGAGAGGGATTACAACCTTTGTAGATCTGGTCCTTCACTTCTTAAGCTCCGTGTTGAGGTCCCTTCGCTGCGATCATCGTGTTCCGGACTCTCGAGAGGCTCTACGAAGAGAAAGATGCAAACTTGCTTCCGATCTTCGATAACAAAGATGATCTACCTTGAAGTTTCATTAACACAAGCTAACACTCACTAAATGAAGTGAACACACTCATCTAAAGGGCAAGGGTAGATAAGGATGATGAAGTAGGATTTTAGCTCTCATTTATAATCTTTTTCTCACACATAATCATCACTTAGAAAAAACTAGAAAGCTTTTTCCATGAAGAACTCAAGGAAGAAGATGAATGAATAATATATTAACCTTTTTTTGATGAATAAAGAAAAGATGATAATGATGAATAATGCAACCATGGTTAACTAAACCTTTGTAGAGATTTAACTAGGGCTAGGGTTTGGGTTGGGTTAAAGCATGAGTCACTTGAAAATATCTTTACAAAAACAAAAAGAAACCTTCTAGAAGGTTCATGAATGAACTAACCCAAATCAAACCCTAATCTTGTTTAATCTCCACTAATCATGTTGCATTAGTTATCATATCATGTTACAATATTATATATCACATATATAATATTAATTGTAACAAAATAAAATAATACAATTAACATATATCGCATATATATCAATGTATTACCCGAGTGAGAAAAAGAATCTTTTAGTGAGCTAATATTAGTTAATGTAATTTAATATATCATATATATTATTATACATTAAATTATCGAATCAACACTTGATCCGACAATCCGGCTATATCGCATATAACCGACTAATATATCATTTACCGATTCATCGAATCAACACTTGATCCGATGACCCGGCTGATATCAAATATCGTGAGAATAGAATACGGTATCACATATCGCATTATCCTCGGTCCTGCACATATCACATATGTGCCCCTACTCCATTTTGCCTGAGTCAAGAAACCTCTATGTAGGACTCTAAAGAATCGTCAATATGCCGGCAGTAGGTGATGATCATATCAAACACCCATAAGCTGCAAGCGGTCAGCTAAACGTAACAGCCACCCAGGTATTGAGCAATCAGAAGATCAACAAGCAAGCCTGTACATTCTCCTGCGAATCCAATCAGTAACACTCCCGTACAGTCCGGTCTCGTCGTCTGATATGTCGCATATCTCGCCTACGGGTGGTAAACGTCAGACCCCAGTAGCTTGATAAGTCATGTCGATATGAGGTCTAAAACAGTTCGAGAAACTACTGATAGCACTTACCAGTAAATCTCAGCAACCCTGGCCAGGGATTTCCAGTTATAGCCAATCGAACACAGCACAACATCAGCTCCCTATACCGGGAGAGACGAATCCCTTCCTATCGCTCATTGCCTCCATGTGATTCGGGACTGTACCTAAAAGCCACCTTTTTTCATGCCCTCTTGGACGTGGTATGATGGAAATCAAAGCACAGTGGGAATCACACAAGACTCTATGGCGATCTTGGGTCAACAGACTACTCTGTACCAGTGTCACCGGAGAACTGCCATCTGACGTGAGGTATAATACCATCTGGGAGTTCTCGGCGAGTCCGTACATTGTACCCAGTCTCTACTGAGCACCCGTACACCATCCTTGATGTCAAACACCGATGGATATAGGATCATCCATCGCCTATCATATGGGTCAAGATGCGTATACGCTAGTCTACACTGGTGTATCGATGCCCTGTCTCGATACACCCTCGACTAGGAACAGTTATAGGATGTACTCATCGACTACCGTGGCCCCACTAGTATGATCTCATCATAGTCCCAGTAGTCGAGTACATATCCTAAGGGCTTTATCAACATGCAACATAGAGACAATCAGAGTACATGTTAAGATAAAGCACAACCAGATAGCATACTATCATATCGAGCAAGAAAGTCCTCCCTATATATGTCCAAGCATCCATTACAATATACATCGTATATACAGTAATGGCCTCTAGGGCATACATATAACTAACAATCTCCTACTTGCACTAGGACCATCTGTTGTGGTATCACATACCCAACAATTAGCTGATGTTGAAGTATCTCATACTCAACCAACCCATAAAAGTCTCTACTGGGAAAAAGGCCTTTGTGAGTGGATCCACGCTGTTGTCCTCTGTGTCTACTCTCCTAACCTCGATCTCCCTGGAGATCAACCATCTTCATGATCAGGTGATACTGCCTAAGAATAATATCTGGATTTCTGATAGGACGGGGGTTCCTTAGCATAAGCCACAACTCCATTGTCACACAATGGTAGGAACGAAGGTCATCTCATGAACTTATATCTATCCAGACTGCCTCTTTGCTAGCATCTTTGGTAACGATGTATCTTGCCTTTGATCGTCTAGTAAGTCACGGTATCTAGCTTGGAACTCTTCCAACATACCGTCCCTCCACTGAGGGTATAGACAATGCCTGCGACTAACATTCAGTCGTCCTTATCACGCTGGAACCTTTCCAGTGATTCTCCTCAGGATCGATTGATACCATCTCACTACAACTAGTGAGTATCCTAACATCCAATTGGATTTAGGAGGTATCACTTTGATCCTATATGGAGAATCCTTGTGATAAGCGGAGATTGACCGAGCGTAGCATAGGAAACTCCTTCCCTATCAAGAGTATGTTATCCACGTACTCTACGAGGATCACCACCATACTTTCTACTACCTTTTTGTATATACGAGGTTCATCTACCATTTTGATGAAGTCAAACTTTTTGACTACCACATCAAAACAGACGTTCCTACTCTGCGATGCCTGCTTTATCACATAAAACATCTTGCACACGTTTCCGCTGCTCCCACTGTCTACGAAGCCCTCTGGCTGTGTACTTATTGACGCTCTCTTCTAAAACATTATTTAGAAAAGCAGTCATGACACCCAACCACCAGATATCGTAGTCATGGTATGTAGCCGTGGTAAGTAGGATCTGGATGGACTTAAGCATAGTTTTGAAAGTCTCAACTTTTCCATGTACACCAAGTAATCTTCTCAAGATATACTTGCTCCTGATGGGGATTTAACCCTTCAGATAAAGCAACCAAAGTCCATACTTTGTTGGTGTATAAGGATTCCATCTCAGATCGCTAAGCATCCAGCCATTCTTACAGAGTCCCACTCCTGATGGCCAGCTCGAAACTAGTTGGGTCATCATCTCATGATGCAATTCTCGCTCCCACTGTCATAGAGAAACCGAAGTATCTCTCAGGTGGGTGAGGAACCCTACTAGATCGGCGGAGAGGCTGAGGTTCGTTAGTTTCTATTGAATCCTTTGGTTCTACCAAATCATCTGCTGTAGTTTGTATAGCTGGAACTCCTTCCAGTTCTACCTCATGACCACTAATTTTTTTTTACAAGAAATACCCTTTCACAAAGGTGGCATGCTGAGAAACAAAACATATTTTGTTCCTCTGTTAGGTATAAGATATTCCCTTGCATATGCTTAGGATATCCAACAAACTTCCACAGATCTGACTTTGCCACGAACTTGTCCGGATTTTGCCTTTTAGACATAGGCCGGACAACCCCAAATCTTAATAAACTTAAGATATGGGCTCTTCCCTTTCCATATCACATATGAAGTGGTAGGCAACTGATTTGATTTGAACCCTATTCAATAGGTATGCAGCTTCTCAAGTGCATAACGCCCAAAAGGAAATAGGAAACTCAGTAGTACTCATCATAGAGCGCACCATATCACATAGGATGCTATTGCTCCGCCCCGATATACCATCGTGCTATGGTGTATACGGAGGAGTAATGCTGAGAGAGAATCTCATTCTCCTTTAGAATAGTCCAGAAATTCCGTGCTCAAGTATTCTCCTCCTTGATCTCATCAAAGGACATAATACTTATACTCGTTTTTGGTTCTCTACTTCTCATTTACATTCTGTGAATATCTCAAAAGGTTCGGACTTGTGTTTCATCAGGAACGTATGTCTGAATCTTGAGAGATCATCAGAGAATGTAATGAAGTACAAAGAACCGGTCTTGGCATGTGTAGACAGGGGACCTTCATCAGCATGTATCAATCCCAAGAGTTCACTAACTCTTTCTCTGTTTCCAATAAACGGAGCTGTGGTCATCTTATCTCTGTGACATGACCGGCAAGTTTCACAAGATGTAAATTCAAACAAATTTAAATATGCATCTTTATGTAACTTCAGCTAGTCGGGTCACATTTATGATCTAGTCTACAATACCTCAAGAAGGATTCGTTCATTTCTGAACTCTTTCTCTTGTGTGTGTTCTGTACATTTAGGACTGTGGTTTGATTTAGAACGTCTATGCTTTTAGATAACGTGCCTGAACCGATCAACTCTTGATATAGGAAATGTTCAAAATATTATCCAACAATACAAAATTATATCCTTTCTTTACTAATAAAGAGACTGATATGATGTTGTATATCAGGTTCGGTATCTAATAACTGTAGGGTTCCTAGGCACCCTAATGAGGTCTCACAAGGCATCAACCATGCCAATTTCAAATTTAAACGGTGCCGAGAAACCCTAGAACGGATCGTTGGCTAGATTTCTAGGCGAAAATGAAACTAGTTAACAACTTAACTAAAGTTTAAACGGAAATACAACCTTTGTAGATTCGGTGCTCCACCTCCATAGCTCCGCAACGAAGTCCCCTCGCTGTCCAAATGAATTCCCGGGCTCTAGCGTCGGCTTCGTCGGAGAATAGGCGAGCTAGGTCGTCGATGTCCATGCCGAAGATGATCTACGTCGAGGCATCGCAAGATCAAGCTCCCACTTCACCAAGTCATGAAACTTGTGAAGAAAACACCCTATACTACTTGGCAAGAGGTAGAGGATGAAGAAATAGGAAGTGGGTTCACTTTAGAATTGGATTTCTCACACTTTTCATCAATCCACCATTGATGAAGTCAAGGTTTCTTCTTTGAAGAAGATGAAGAAGAAGAAGAAAGTGTTATGATAAGTTTTTTTAATATTGAAAAGAAAATCAATACTTATCATATCATGAACCATGGTCAAGTGTAGAGATTAAACTAGGGTTAATGGAGTGGTTAGGGTTAAGCATGAGACAAAATGGTCCCTTTGGTCAAAGCTTCATGAAGCTTCAACTAGAAAACAAACAAAGCCACCATTTTCCTTTATGCTTATCATTTTTCCAAAAATAAATAAATAAATAAATAAGTGAATAAAACATAACCCTAACCATTAACATGTAACCATAGTTTGATCTTTACACAAAAACCCTAGCAAACATGTATCATCAAACATGATACAATCAAGTGCACAAAAAGTATATCACATATACAATGTGCACATCCGAGTGAGAAAATCCATTTAAAGTGAACCAATACTAGTTAACGCAAAGTAATATATCAAATATATAATTATGCATTAAATCATTAAATCAACACTTGATTTAACGATCCGGTCATATCGCATATAACCGACTAGTATCCAATGTATCGGCTTATCGAATCAACCCTCGATTCGATAACTAGGTTATATCGCATATAACCATTCGACACATTCATCGCGAGAATAGAATACGGTATCACATACATGCATTATTCTCGGTCCCGCACATATCTCATATGCGCTCCTATTTCGTTTCGCTTGAGCCAGGAAACCTCTGTGTAGGACTCTAAAGACTCGTCAATACGCCGGCAGCAGGTGATGATCATATCAAACACCCACAAGCCGCAAGCGGTCTGCTAAATGTAACGGCCACCCGGGTATTGAGCGATCTGAAGATCGACGAGCAAGCCCGCTCACACTCCAGTGAATCCAACCAGTAACACTACCGTACAGTCCGGTCTGAGCGTTTGATATGTCGCATATCTCGCCTAGGGGTGGTTAACGTCAGACCCCAATAGCTCGATAAGTCGTGTCGATATGAGGTCTATAACAATTTGAGAAACTACTGGTAACACTTACCAGTAAATCTCAGCAACCCTGGCCAGGGATTTCCTGTTATAGCCAATCGAACACAGCGCAACATCAACCCCCTATACCGGGAGAGACGAATCCCCTCCTATCGCTCATTGCCTCCATGTGACTCGGGACTGTACCCAAAAACCACCGTTTTGCACGCCCTCTTGGACGTGGTAAGATGGAAATCAAAGCACAGTGGGAACCACACAAGACTCTATGACGATCTCGGGTCAACAGACTACTCTGTACCAGTGTCACCAGAGAACTGCCATCTGACGTAAGGTATAATACCATCTGGGAGTTCTCGGCGAGTCCGTCCAGTGTACCCAGTCTCTACTGAGCACCTGTATATCATCCCCGATGTCAAACACCAATGGATATGGGATCATCCATCGCCCATCTGTATGGGTCGAGAAGGTATACGCTAGTCTACTCTGGTATATCGATGCCCCGTCTCGATACACCCACGACTAGGGACTTTGAAGGATGTACTTATGGACTACCATGTCCCCACTAGTATGATCCGCATCATAGTCCAGGTAGTCAAGTACACATCCTTAGGTCTTTACTGTTAGTTATATGTATGCCCTAGAGGCCATTACTGTACATAGGATGTATATTGTAGTGGATGCTGGGACATATATAGGGAGGACTTTCTTGCTCGACATGATAGTATGCTATCTGGTTGAACTTTACCTTAACGTGTATACTGATTGTCTCTCTGTTACATGTTGGTGAAGCCCTTAGGATGTGTGCTTGACTACCTGGACTATGATGCGGATCATACTAGTGGGGACATGGTAGTCCATAAGTACATCCTTCAAAGTCCCTAGTCGTGGGTGTATCGAGACGGGGCATCGATATACCAGAGTAGACTAGCGTATACCTTCTCGACCCATACAGATGGGCGATGGATGATCCCATATCCATCGGTGTTTGACATCAGAGATGATATACGGGTGCTCAGTAGAGACTGGGTACACTGGACGGACTCGCCGAGAACTCCCAGATGGTATTATACCTCACGTCAGATGGCAGTTCTCTGGTGACACTGGTACAGAGTAGTCTGTTGACCCGAGATCGTCATAGAGTCTTGTGTGGTTCCCACTGTGCTTTGATTTCCATCTTACCACGTCCAAGAGGGCGTGCAAAACGGTGGTTTTTGGGTACAGTCCCGAGTCACATGGGGGCAATAAGCGATAGGAGGGGATTCGTCTCTCCCGGTATAGGGGGTTGATGTTGCGCTGTGTTCGATTGGCTATAACAGGAAATCCCTGGCCAGGGTTGCTGAGATTTAATGGTAAGTGTTACCAGTAGTTTCTCGAACAGTTATAGACCTCATATCGACACGACTTATCGAGCTATTGGGGTCTGACGTTTACCACCCCTAGGCGAGATATGCGACATATCAGACGATCAGACCGGACTGTACGGTAGTGTTACTGGTCGGATTCACTGGAGTGTGAGCGGGCTTGCTCGTCGATCTTCAGATCGCTCAATACCCGGGTGGCCGTTACGTTTAGCAGACCGCTTGCGGCTTGTGGGTGTTTGATATGATCATCACCTGCTGCCGGCGTATTGACGAGTCTTTAGAGTCCTACACAGAGGTTTCCTGGCTCAAGCGAAACGAAATAGGAGCGCATATGAGATATGTGCGGGACCGAGAATAATGCGTGTATGTGATACCGTATTCTATTCTCGCGATAAATGTATCGAATGGTTGTATGCGATATAACCTAGTTATCGATTCAAGTGTTGATTCGATAAGCCGATATATTGTATACTAGTCGGTTGTGTGCGACATAACCGGATCATTGAATCAAGTGTTGATTTAATGATTTAATGCATATTTATATATTTGATATATTACTTTGCATCAACTAGTATCGGTTTACTTAAGATGGATTTTCTCACTCGGTTGTACACATTGTATAGGTGATATACTTTTGTGCACTTGATTGTATCATGTTTGATGATACATGTTATGCTAGGGTTTTTGTGTAAAGATCAAACCATGGTTACATGATTATGGTTAGGGTTTTGTTTTATTCACTTATTTATTTATCCATTTCATTTTGGAAATTAAATGGAAATGAGAAAAGAATGGTGGCTTTATTTGGAGTTTAGTTGAAGCTTCATGAAGCTTTGATCAAGTCAACCATTCTTATCTCATCCTTAACCCTAACCATTCCCACTAACCATGATTCATTCTCTACACTTGACTATAGTTAACATTATGATAAGTTTTGATTTTCTATTGATTTTAAAATAACTTATCATAAGAACTAGCTTCTTCTTCTTCATCTTCTTCAATGAAGAAAGCTTCTCTTCATCAATGGTGGATTGATGAAAAGAGTGAGAAATCCAATTCTAAAGTCTACCCACTTCCTATTTCTTCATCCTCTACCTCTTGCCAAGTAGTAGAGTGTGTTTTCTTCACAAGTTTCTTGACTTGGTGAAGTCGGAGCTTGATTTAGCGATGCCTCGACGTAGATCATCTTCGGCATGGACATCGACGACCTAGCTTGCCCATTCTCCGACGAAGCCGACGCTAGAGCCCGGATTTGATTTGGACAGCGGAGAGGACTTCGTTGCGGAGCTATGGAGGTGGAGTACCGGATCTACAAAGGTTGTATTTCCGTATTCCCTTAGTTAAGTGTTAACTAGATTGTTTTTCGCCTAGAAATCTAGCAAACGATCCGTAGTCGGGTCTCTCGGCACCTAGAATTTTTATATTGGCATGTTCGATGCCTTGTGAGACCTCACTAGGGTGCCTAAGAACCCTACAGTGGTATCAGAGCCTAGCTAGAGCCTTAGGCGAAGTCTAGACGGAATTTGAAGTCCGAACGAACCCGAAACCCAATTCCGTTCATGCTCTCTGTACTTTTTTGAAAACAGTGAGTTTCTCGACATTAAAAATATGCAGAAAATTCAGCAGGTGATTTTAAGAGTTCCTGTGAAATTCGAGTTCCTAAATCCATTGAACTGCCGCGGATCCGCGGCACGAGCATGGCTCGTGCGGCGGTTCCGCGGCCGTACGGCCATCTTATTTAATATAATTTGCACAGTAACTCTTATTAAATTATGCTGGATTTTCTGGGAATTTTTAATATTAATTCAAGAGTTGAATTTTCTGGGATTGATTTGGGGATTCGGTGTTTCGATCGGAGTATCAAATTTTTGTCTGTGTGGCTTTCCGAATAAATTCTTGAATATGTTAAAAAAGTTCGACCGGATATAAATACCCAATTTTTCCCCTGTCGGGAAATTTCCAAGTGTTGGATTTTTCCGTAGTTTAACGACGTTCTAAGTAGTGCAAGTAACGCGATGGTCCCTCTAGAAGACAACAAACCTTAACTCGATTATGTGACCGTCTTGAACTGCCCTTTGAACCTTCGGGTTTGGGGCAGTACGGCGTGCCACATGTGAGGCGTTGGCTTGACCCTTCTACGGCTGGACCGTCGGTACTGAGGCACGAACTGAATGTTGTTAGACTTATTTCATGTGTTGAGCTGTATCGGGAAAACTTGGGTGTTCGATTGTTCGATCGAAAAGTTTAACATTTTCTATTTATCTGGAATGGGATACAATAATTGGAATTCACAAAAAGTTATGAGATAACGGAATGAATATTATAAACATAGCAGTTTAGTCTCACTTGATCGGTTGCCACGGAATTTTGATGTGATCAAAAGTCTGTCGCAATCACGTAGCGTACGCGGATACTCGCCGGGTAAACTTAATAGACAGCCTCACTCCATAGCCCCGACCAAGTGACTGTAGGAGAACCCCGTCGCCGAAAGCATCCGTTCGGGTGCTCGCGGCAGCGGTGTTCCGTCTTGGTGCACTTCGTCGACGGTATCGGGGGTGCGGCCGTCTACTGAAGTTTGCGACGAGCATTCGATCAGGATGTCGGGAATCCTGTTGAATTGCCCGACTTGATATTGAAAAGAGTTTTCGATTTTGAGACTAAAATGCGGGGTTTATAATTGTTAGGCATGTGATGTCTAAGGAATTCATTTGATTAGGCATGCGATGTCTAAAGAGGTTGCGGATTCCAACTGTTGTAGTTTTACACTTTCTTTTCTGTGACCGTAAGTGTAATATGTGATATCGCCGGTTTCGTTGCTATATGTCAACGACAATTGGGATGGACATATTTACTTACGTTGATGACATGTGATGTTATGTGTTACTGGATATGTTATATTGGATCGTCGTGTTTGAATAGCCGGGGTTTTTTATGTGAGATGAGTGTTTTTCATTTTCATTCATGTAAAAACTTGTATGTAATATTCTTTTATTGGGGCGCTTCCAGGTTGCGGAAGTTGTCACCGTTTGTATATTATTTACTTTTCTGCACTAGGATAGACCCAAGGAGGGGAGCACAAGTAACCGGGTTCTGGAGTCCAATGGGAGACCAACTCGAGGAGTCGAGTCCGGGTCTCCTAACTCTAGAATTGGTAGGGTTGCTTGCCGCTCTCGTAGGGGTCTAGGGGTGTGGGTTTGGCTATTCATCACGACCGTGGAATCCGTGTTTTATACTGGCTCGTATTGAAAACACGGACGTCCTAGTATATCCAATATTTCATATGTTTCTTCTGCTGCGATATCTGTGATGTGATCATGTGATGTTCTGTGATAGATACAGTATATAGTATATATGATATATTATATAGGCGTTACTTATGTTTTACACCCGCGCTAGCCCTGCCCCGCTCTGCCGTTAGTTACCTAACCTAACGGTGCACGAGGGGACATCGAGGCGAATGCGGATGGCATAAGTGTACGTCGTATTTATCTGTGATGTTTAGGTAATTTAAATGATGGGACTTTATTAATGTGATTAATGAAATAAAAGAAACCTAAGATGTTGTAGAATCGAATTTCAAAATAAAACAGGTAGCTACAGTTCTTGCTTTGCACAGAGGTATATGAGATATATCCTGCACCTTATTCGATGAGGAAAGGACCGAGATCCCTTCACCGGGAGTGACTCCTTTAGCAATAACTGGCAGATGCTACACACTCGGTTTGTCTTTTGATTGCTTTTAAGAGTTTTTGCTTTGCACAGTGATATATATGATATATCCCGCACCTCATTCGACGAGGAAAGGACCGACGATCCCTTCACCGGGAGTGATTCCTTTAGCAAAACTAGAAAAGCCTCAAAAGCACTCCATTTAAAAATCATTTGATTCTGCAACGATATCAAGTTCATTACGCAATAGGTTTTCAGAAAAACCTGTCGTAGCCCTCTGTCATTTCAGATAAGTATTAGTTAGTATTCGTGCTGCGGTTGTTTGGCATGCGTCAAGGCGTAGTGTACGGTAGCTAACTAGTGCTTATCTGTCAGCATATGATGCGATTGGATTAGGGTATTCGTACGGCGTTGTTTGGCATGCGTCAAGGGTCGTGCGGATGGGTTTAATTCAATCAAGAAATGTACGGGTTGAACTTGACTAGCAGACTATGGGTTGTTTGGCATGCGTCAAGGTCATAGCGAGCTAGGGGCAAAATATTATCGGGAATTTCAAGTGTTGAAATTTGCAATGAGATTGCATACCTTCTATGAGATAGTTGGATCCCGATACCCGCTGCGAGTAAGAGTTATCCTGGAAGAGTTTTATACATTACAATTAGCCGATCAAGTAGGTGTCTAGAAAGGTGTTAACGAGGTTACGCCTCTGGGAAAACGAGGTTTACATTAATTAGGTTCGTGCGAAAGCACGGGGGACCTCCCTCAAAGTACCGACACTGGCCTGACTGAAAGATTGGCGAACTTGTAGTGTGTAATTAATCCCGGCTAGTCTTTCCTTTTAGGGTTTGAAGGAAGATTTGATAAAAAGCAGTGGGAGCCATCCTGATTAGATAAAATAATAACCAATCTATTCTTGCAAGAGCGCACGCTGAGTGTTTTCTTCTCTCTCTCTCTCCAGGTAGCGACCATATCACGCCTTAATCAAGATAATAATACGGATTATTGACCGAACCCGCTTGTTATACTGAGCTGGGGAACGTTGGTCCCGCTCCAACTTATAATTGTTATAAGACAGAGCAGGAAATTGGGGAATACCGGATTTCCCGTGCCGCCCAAACGAAGAGAGTGCATGCTGATGCATCATCTTCGGGTGTGTTCATTACAGAGAACTGTTTCTCAGTATCCTTTACGTCCTGGGTATGTGATACCAGATCAGGATCCCAGATATG
The DNA here is from genome assembly GCA_030015575.1 of Agapanthus africanus. NCBI lineage: Eukaryota > Viridiplantae > Streptophyta > Magnoliopsida > Asparagales > Amaryllidaceae > Agapanthus > Agapanthus africanus. The sequence goes on along the minus strand of CM057338.1, from coordinate 817,516,095 downwards.
TAATCTGTTACATAGGGCTGCAGAAAGATAGAGAACTGAGAACGGGTGATAAGTTTCATGAGGCAGAAAACGGGGCAAGTGTTGCAGCCAAGTCTGTTGGTCACTGTCACCCTGTATTACCAATACATTGATTCTGAACGAATGTTGTTAGATACCGAACCTGATATACAAAATCATATCAGTCTCTTTATTAGTAAAGAAATGATAAAATTTTGTATTGTTGGATAATGTTTTGAACATTTCCTATATCAAAAGTTGATCGGTTCAGGCACGTTATCTAAAAGCATTGCTGTTCTAAATCAAACTACAGTTCTTAGTATATGGAACACACATAAGAGGAAGAGTTCAGAAATGAACGAATCCTTCTTAAGGCATTGTAGACTAGGTCATATCTATGCGACCCGACTGGCTGTAGTTACATGTAGATGCATATTTAAATCAGTTTGAATTTACATCTTGTGAAACTCGCTAGTCATGTCACAAAGATAAGATGACCATAGCTCCGTTTACTGGAAACAGAGAAAGAGCTAATGAACTCTTGGGATGATACATGTTGATGTATGTAGGTCCCCTGTCTACACTTGCCAAGACCGGTTCTTTATACTTCATTACATTCTCTGATAATCTCTCAAGATTCAGATATATGTTCCTGTTGAAACACAAGTCAGAACCTTTTGAGATATTCACAGAATATAAGTTAGAAGTAGAGAACCAATACGGGTATAAGTATTATGTCCTTTGATGAGATCAAGGAGGAGAATACTTGAGCACGAAAATCCTGGATTATTCTAAAGGAGAATGGGATTCTCTCTCAGCATTACTCCTCTGTATACACCATAGCACGATGGTATATCGGGGCGGAGCAGTAACACCCTATAGATAGGGTGTGCTCTATGATGAGTACTACTGAGTTACCTAATTCCTTTAGGGAGTTATGCACTTGAGAAGTTGTATACCTATTGAATAGGGTTCGAATCAAATTAGTTGCCTACCATTTCATATGTGATATGGAAAGGGAAGAGCCCATGTCTTAAGCTAGTTAATATTTGGGGTTGTCCGGCCTATGTCTGAAAAGCAAAATCCGGACAAGCTCGAGGCAAGGTCTGTTATGTACAACTGGAAATGTTCCAGCTGTACAAACTGCAGCTGATGATTTGATAGAACCAAGGGATTCAGTAGATACCAACGAACCTCAGCCTCTTCGCCGATCTAGTAGGGTTCCTCACCCACCTGAGAGATACTTCGGTTTCTCTATGACAGTGGGAGCGAGGAATGCATCATGAGATGATGACCCAACTAGTTTCGAGCTGGCCATCAGGAGTAAGACTCTGTAAGAATGGCTGGATGCTTAGCGATCTGAGATGGAATCCTTATACACCAACAAAGTATGGACTTTGGTTGCTATATCTGAAGGGTTAAATCCCCATCAGGAGCAAGTAAATCTTGAGAAGATTACTTGGTGTATATGGAAAAGTTGAGACTTTCAAAGCTAGACTTGTTAAAGGTTTTCGTCATCAACCAGGCGTGGATAATGATGAAACCTTTTCAAGTATCTATGCTTAAGTCCATCCAGATCCTACTTACCACGGCTACATACCATGACTACGATATCTGGTGGTTGGGTGTCATGACTGCTTTTCTAAATGATATTTTGGAAGAGAGCGTCTATAAGTACACAGCCAGAGGGCTTCGTAGACAGTGGGAGCAGCGGAAACGTGTGCAAGATGCTTTATAGGATAAAGCAGGCATCGCGGAGTTGGAACATCTGTTTTGATGGATTAGTCAAACAGTTTGACATCATCAAAATGGTAGATGAACCTTGTATAAACAAAAAGGTAGTAGGGAGTATGGTGACGATCCTCGTAAAGTACGTGGATGACATACTCTTGATAAGAAAGGAGTTTCTTATGCTACGCTCGATCAATCTCCACTTATCACAAAGATTCTCCATATAGGATTAAAGTGATACCTACTAAATCCTAGGTTTTGGATCTATGAGATAGATCTAAATGGATGTTAGGATACTCACTAGTTGTAGTGAGATGGTATCAATCGATCCTGGGGAGAATCACTGGAAGTGTTCCAGGGTGATAAAGACGACTGAATGTCAGTCGCAGGCATTGTCTTTACCCTCAATCGAGGGACGGTATGTTGGAAGAGTTCCAAGCTAGATACCGTGACATACTAGACGATAAAGGCATGATACATCGCTACTTAAGATGCTACCAAAGAGGCTGTTTGGGTGTATATTGGTTCATGAGATGAACTATGTTCCTCCCATTGTGTGACAATGGAGTTGTGTCTTATGCCAAGGAACACCGGTCCCATCAGTGATCCAGACATATTCTAAGGCAGTATCACTTGATCATGGAGATGGTTGATCTCCAGGATGATCGAGGTTTGGAGAGTAGACTCAGAGGACAACACAGCGGATCCACTCACAAAGGCCTGTTCCCAGAGAGAGATTTTTATGGGATGGTTGAGTATGAGATATGATCAGTCAAAAATACTGCATTTCTAACACGGTAATTTCCCTACCATTTGAGCTCACATAGAAGTGTTCGGTATTCATAATTGCACATATTATCAATTCATCTCTGAAATATCAGATTGCATGTGTTAGACTTTTAAACCGGCACTTTAAGGGAAATTAACTGTGTTTCATGGCATCGTATCATACTTGTATTGCGCAACTCTTGTCTTGGAATCTATGCAGGAAATCACAGAAGCAGAGCCCAAAATTGGGAAAAGATCTGATAAAAGATGCGCCAACTCAAAGGCTGAAAATCTGGTAGTAATTCAGAAGGCCAAATAAAATTCAACACATCAGAATAAGGCCCATATGATATCCCAAGCCCACAGAAGAAAATACAAGCAGCAAGGCCACCAAAGGGCCGCGGATCCGCGGCCCAAGCCCCCTTTGAGCGGCGGATCCGCGGCCTTATGAAGAGATCAAGCAACCCAATTTTGTCACATGCCTAGTTCTAACGGCCAAAGCTTCCAGAAGACCCCAGAAGCTCCACGTGGCACATCTAGAAGGCTCGGCTCAATAAACTCTTGGAGGGAAATTCAAAATTTAAGCCTAACTAACTTTTTGGAGGGAAATTCAAATTTAGGCTTAACTAACTTTTTGGAGGGAAATTTAAATCATTTGGATAACTAACTTGTGGGGGGAAATTTCAAATTTCAATCCTAGATCTAAAATATTTGAGGCCTATAAAAAGGAGCTTAGATCAAGGTTGCAAATGGTTCAAGAATCACCACCATCTTCTACCCACAAGTTTAGTGACAAAAGCTTGTGCCAAATTCAATTCCCATCTCCAATTCAAAATCAAGATCAAGATCCCGAGATCAATTTGAGCAAGAGAGCCTTCAACCTTTAGCAAGCGACGCCGGATTTCTAACGGAGCAAGAGATCCACGCCGATCCGCGACTCAAGGAGCCGAGCGAAGCCGAAATCGACGATCTAGTTCCTTCCTTTTGTAAATTCAAGAGAGTTGTAACGAAATTTGTCGATAAATAAAGGTGAATTTTCTATACTCTTGCTTATCTTTTAATTCAAGCATAATGATTAGAATTCAATTTATGATTGTGTTTGTGATCATGATGTTTGAGTAATCTCTGCTCGTGTAGGAGTTGTGACGATCTTTAGATGATGATGATTTAGATATTTCTACAATTCTTAAATCCTATAATGTTTGAAAATTCTAGTTAATCAAATGATTAATAACCTAGTTTCGAGATGATGCTTTCTTGATCGTGTTCACTCGAAACTAGGGAACAACTATTAAACATTTGATTAATTAGAAGCTAGAATTTGAATGCGATCCATTGAAAGGACAAAGGATGAGTTGCGGAATCCCTAATTTTCTCGCAAAGATCCTTAAACCTCGATGAATTTGCATCGATCTAGTATCAATTCATTAATGGATAAGAATTAGTAATTTTTAGATCTCATCACATCTATAGATCCGATCTACTCCTACGAGCCATACTTCTAATCTTGATTGTTGGTTGGAAATTATCACACATCTCAATTCTTGCTTTTAATGTCTTTTCTAGATCTAGATTTTTCTTATTTCTTGATCTTTAAATGCAAATCATGAATTGTTTTCTTTTCTTTGCCTTAAATTTTCAACTCATCTAATTCAAGAATTGAACGGAACTCACTTTCCCTGTGGACGATCCGCACTTACTAACGCGCTACATCCGACACCGTTATTGATTGCGGTCAAATAATTTTTGGTTGTGAATTCTACATAATTTTCTAAAATACTACACAATCGGAAAATTCATTCAATCAAATGGCGCCGTTGCCGGGGATAGTGTGCTATTTGTTCATTTTTTGAAATTTGAGTTGAAAAGTTTATTCCATCTAAAAATTTTAAAGATCAAAACTCGCGCAACATACTAATATTTGTTGTTGTGGTTAATTGCAAGGAGATCTGGAGCTTACTGTGAAATTGGAAAATTATTTGGAGAATTCCAGAGAGCTCAGGAGCTGAACAGGAGCATTACCAAATTTTTTAGTACAAAGAAGAGCTTGGTGAAGCGCGGAACCGCGGCATGAGGAGCTAATTGCGGCGGAAGCACGGCGCTTCAAGGGGTTCTCTGGAAAAATTTTATCTGGTAATCTCCAACTTTCTTATCTCCTCTCTAAAATCTGCTCCAACTAACAATTTGTTGCAGGGTTCTTTGCAAATAATCGCTGCGCCGCAAAAAGCAAAATAAAGTGTGCTTGTTTTTGATTTTGTGGTTGTTTGCATAACTAATACGGAAATTAAGGGGCACGGCCAAATCCAGATTAGGTGGGGAGTTCATTACCCTTCCTAGGCCCCAAAAATCACAAACCTGCATCCGCATTACCCTCATTAATTAAAAAATATCTAGAGATGACTCTAAGGACCGTCGCGCTCACTTAGGACAGAAGAAGGCCGTGGGTAATTCATTGCTTATCCGCGTTTCTCTTGTGGTGCCTAGGAAAGTGTGTCGAAGGCTAGTGGTTACTTAATTAGGCCCACTACTTACGTAGTGGAGAACCTCCCACTTACCTGGCCACAGGAGGGACAAAGAGGCAGTGGAGGATTCTATCCTGCATCTTGTCTTCTGGCAGTTAGGAGCGGTCTAGAGATTGGACCTAGGTGACCATAGATTTTTAGGGTATTGCTTGTTGCATCATATTTTCAAAATCCGTATCATTTTTCAAAACAAACACCGCACTCACTTCATTCCCCTAATTATAAATCACGCTGCCACTTGTACTAACCCCTTTTAGTACAAGATAGGCTGGACACGGGATTCTAGTGCCCGTCTTGTCTGCGTCCCCTCGATCGACTCCGAAGTCGGTATTTCTCCATTTACCTTTCTTTTACCCCCCACCACACCCACACCGATGGATCAGCCTCCATCAAACCTCTTTGCCGCTACTCTGCCGCCGTCCGTTGGTGCGCAGATTCCACCCCGCATCTCTCTCCAAGAGAGGTGTTACCCTTTGCGAGGTCCTCTTTCGACCTGGTTATCCATTCCACCAGCCAACGGGGATAACTTTGAGATCAAGCCCCAGTACATCAACCTTCTACCCAAATTCCACGGTCTCGAGACTGAAGACGCGTACGTTTTTATTACCAAATTTGAAAACGTATGCGCAATGATGGGTACATCACAACTTTCTGTGGATGCCATGCATCTACGACTTCTTCCATTTACCTTGTACGATATAGCCGAGAAGTGGCTGTATAACACCACCGCACATTCCATCACGAATTGGGAAGAATTCGTTGCGGCATTCCTTAAGAAATTCTACCCGATGCAAAAGACAGCTCGAATCCGTAGCGAACTCTATCAATTCTCCCAGCTTCCGGCTGAACCATTTTCAAAATACTTTGACTGATTCAAGGATCTTTTGGTTCAATGCCCACATCACGGCATCCCGAGATGGGAACTTTGCCGAATCATATATGAGGGCAGTAACCCTACCACTAAACAAAACCTTGAAAACATGTGTCAAGGCACCTTTATAACCAAGGATGATGGGGAAGCGTGGAAATTTTTAGAAGAGTTCGCTGAAAAGTCACTTCAGTGGGAGACTGGAACCCAGCCATCGAGTAGGGGTGGCGTACACCAAATAGACGTGTCCATAGGTGTTCGAGCTGAGATGGCAGCAATGCAAAAGAAGCTCGACGCTATAGAACACAAATTCCTAGCAGCCTCCCTAAACCCAATGTCGCTCCCCAAAACCGTTTGTGGGTGCTGTTCTGATCCTTCTCACTTGACGGAAGAATGTCCATTAAACTCTCAGTTTCGAGGTCTCGAGCATACCAATGCCGCATTTCAAAGACCTGGAAACGACCCTTTTTCTTCCACATACAATCAGGGTTGGAGGAATCACCCGAATTTTGCCTGGAACCAATCCCAAAACACGGTTCCAAACCCTAATAAATTCCAACGGGCTCTTCCTCCACAACAGCAACCACTTCACCTCACCCAGCACCCCTACCAGTCACAAAACTTCCAAAACCAGGTCAACACTCCTGCACCTTCTAATCCTATGCAGTCGACCTGTTCTGACGAGTTCTCTCAATTCGCTCAAACCATGAAATCACTCATGTCAAATTTCATGGAAGTGTCGGCCGAGGTTAAGTCTTCCGTTGGTGAGATAAAGAAAAAATCAGCGTCCCAAGCTGAGAGTATCAAAACGATGGAAGCTGAGATTGCACGACTTAAGGCCGAAATGAGTGCAAGAGAAAAAGGGAAACTCCCAGCTCAACCTGTACCCAATCCTGGCTATTCACATCATGTGAATGCAATCACCACGTTGAGATCTGGGAGAGTGCTGGATAACCATGTTGGGGAAGAAGTTGATGATATTGAGAATCCTATCAACACCCCGGCTGAGACCTTTCCTCACACACACGCTTCTGCTTCTGATTCTTGTTCTTCTACCCCACCGCCTTCTTGCGAGCCTATTCTCCATTTCCCTCTAGGTTCGACACCTCAGCCCACCTCTTTTACTCCTCCACAGACGATCCCCACTTCTATTTTGGGATCGGTTCCACACCCACTTCCTTCTCCTATGATGGACCCAGCGCTTATTGCTAAAGCACCTTATCCTAATCGGTTAAGGGCTAACACATCGAGTCCACATATGGAGAAGATCATGGAAATGTTCAAACAGGTTAACATCAACATCCCTCTCCTAGATGCCATTCAACAAGTCCTCGCTTATGCGAAAATTCTTAAGGACTTGTGCACTAGGAAGAAGAAGACTCAAGTGCCAAAGAAGGTCTTCATGTCTAATAGCATTAGCACTGCTTTTATCCCTCCGCTACCAAAGAAACGTAAGGACCCAGGATGTCCTACGATATCGATTTCTATTGGGGATAAACACATCAATCGTGCTTTTTTAGACCTTGGCGCCAGTGTTAACCTGCTTCCTTTCTCAGTCTATGAGCAACTAGGGATCGGAGAGTTGAAACCAGCCCATTGCACTCTCCAGATGGCTGACCGATCAATCACCAAACCTAGGGGTGAACTGGAGGATGTGTTAATAAAAATCGGGGAATTCGTATTCCCTGTGGATTTTATTGTACTTGATACACAGCCTGTAGCGAACCCACGGAATCAAATTCCGGTGATTTTAGGTCGCCCCTTTTTGGCCACTTCCAATGCAATAATCAACTGTCGAAATGGCTCTATGACCTTATCCTTTGGGAATAGGTCAATAGAGCTGAACATTTACAAGATTGGAAATGTACCCTCCGAACCTACTGCTCATATCTGTTCTGTCGACTTAATGGATGTCGACAGCAGCGAATTTGATGATCCTCCTGATACCGATCTTGACTCTTTTCACACGTTGTTGTTTGACCCAACTATGTATCATACACATACGGACTCTTCCACCGAAATGTCCGGGTCAACAACTAACACCGATTATGAATTGCTTTTAGAGTCTGAAGATCACCCCACACTTTGTGATGACATTATTTTTCGGGGTATTGATGAAACTTTTGAGGAGATCTTCGCTGATGAACTCGCATTTCTGAATAACACGGGTGTTGAGATGAATCATGTCCCAATCATTGAAATCGAACCTCCACCCCCTCTTCTGAACTGTAAAAAGAATGCGAGTAATCCATCACATTCACTGCTTCGTCTCTCCAAAATGAGACGCACACACACTCTCTTCCACCTCTTACCCTTTCCCCACTTCTTCTTCCACCAACCCGAGCACTGCATTGATAAAATCTTCGAATGGTTGGTGTTGATCTTCGGTCTTTGCAAAGCTTGGCATCGACCAATGATTCTTGACCCCCTCATGTGATTTTCAAAGCTTAACATTGCATAACTCAAGTTTGGGGGGGAACAAGTTTTCTGGCTCTTGAAAAGAAAAATTTTACAAAAATTTTGAGTCAAAAATAAGTTTGGGGGAGGGTCTTCACTTATATGTTTTGCCCCCACTAATAAATTCCTCCCAGGCTTACAGGTTTTTGTAGATATAGCGGATGGCAACAGTGAGGACACTGTTGAAAACAAGTTTGGGGGAGGTTTGTGCTTAGTTTTGCATCATGTGCATATCATTTGCATAAGCACAAAACATTTCTTTAAAAACCATAAAAATTTAAAAAATTTCAAAACCCATAAAAAAATTGTGTAAAGAATTTTTGTAAATAATTTTTCAAAACCCATAAAAACCTATAAAAATTTAAAAAATTTCAAAATCCATAAAAATTCAAAAAATTTCAAAACTCATAAAAATTTAAAATTTTCAAAATATAAAAATATTTAATATTTATGATAATAAAAGATTAGATAGTGAACAATTACATCCATGAGATTAGAAGAATTTAAGAAAACCAAGAAAATTAGAAGTTTTCTTATACGAACTAGTAATAAGTAGTTATGAGCCGTTGTCCCAAGGGTTAGTAAGATGAAGGAAGTCACTAATCTGAGGATAAAAATAAGTCTGAAAAATAGTTTCTATTCTGGAAAGCCAAACATTTTGAATGTTGATACCCTGCTATTCACACTTATACACGTCTTAAAGCCCGGGATAGTAGAGGATACCTTGAAATGCTCTTGTCTTAAAGCCGATGTATGAAAAGAAAAAAAATGAAGAAAGTGGTGAGAAAAAAAATGGACACTGGTTTTGTTATCACCAAGGGCAATAAAAAAAATCTATAGCAAGGGTGCCTTTTCACCTAGTGCCCTAAGGCCAACTGGTCTGGGAGTCACTGCTATACCTAAGGTGGTGCAAGATGAGAAAAATACACCAAATAAGCAAGCACATGAGTAATCGGTCAGTTAGTACCTCAAGAAGTATTAACGGTCGCATGAAAGTGTGTGAGCTCATCAAAATTAAAAAGTACTGAGGCTGATGGGCAAGAGTATGATAGCTTGAATTGAATTCTCCGGGTGTAGGGATGTTCTTTACACACACGCAGGGTGATATGATCGATGTTTGGAAGAAAGATAGGAATGAAGAATAAGACGATGTTTTATTGAGGGAGGGCGTGATTTCTAACATCTTTTCATGACCATTAAGATAGGGCTCATGACAACCGAAAAGTTAGCTTAGTTGGAAACCCTAATTTTCAAGGCTTTTCTTTTACAATTCTTTTCTTTAAATGTAATATTCATGATCTTCCTTTTATTATTGGATTTTGTGGGTGCAATCCGCTGAAAACCCTCAGGAGACAACACTCCTCCTACTAGGGACACCTAGAGGTTTAAAGGCTTGTTGCACGTGCTCAGTGCAATCGTGTTGCCTACGAAAGTGTGCTTTTCTCTTTCTTTGTTTTCTCCATCTCTTTTTAATAAAACTGTTCGATCGAGACGATCGAAAATAAGTTTGGGGGAATTTAATCAGTCGAAAATACTGCATTTTAACACGGTAATTTTCCTACCATTTGAGCTCACATAGAAGTGTTCGGTATTCATAATTGCACATATTATCAATTCATCTCTGAAATATCAGATTGCATGTGTTAGACTTTTAAACCGGCACTTTAAGGGAAATTAACTGTGTTTCATGGCATCGTATCATACTTGTATTGCGCAACTCTTGTCTTGGAATCTATGCAGGAAATCACAGAAGCAGAGCCCAAAATTGGGAAAAGATCTGATAAAAGATGCGCCAACTCAAAGGCTGAAAATCTGGTAGTAATTCAGAAGGCCAAATAAAATTCAACACATCAGAATAAGGCCCATATGATATCCCAAGCCCACAAAAGAAAATACAAGCAGCAAGGCCACCAAAGGACCGCGGATCCGCGGCCCAAGCCCCCTTTGAGCGGCGGATCCGCGGCCTTATGAAGAGATCAAGCAACCCAATTTTGTCACATGCCTAGTTCTAACGGCCAAAGCTTCCAGAAGACCCCAGAAGCTCCACGTGGCACATCTAGAAGGCTCGGCTCAACAAACTCTTGGAGGGAAATTCAAAATTTAAGCCTAACTAACTTTTTGGAGGGAAATTCAAATTTAGGCTTAACTAATTTTTTGGAGGGAAATTTAAATCATTTGGATAACTAACTTGTGGGGGGAAATTTCAAATTTCAATCCTAGATCTAAAATATTTGAGGCCTATAAAAAGGAGCTTAGATCAAGGTTGCAAATGGTTCAAGAATCACCACCATCTTCTACCCACAAGTTTAGTGACAAAAGCTTGTGCCAAATTCAATTCCCATCTCCAATTCAAAATCAAGATCAAGATCCCGAGATCAATTTGAGCAAGAGAGCCTTCAACCTTTAGCAAGCGACGCCGGATTTCTAACGGAGCAAGAGATCCACGCCGATCCGCGACTCAAGGAGCCGAGCGAAGCCGAAATCGACGATCTAGTTCCTTCCTTTTGTAAATTCAAGAGAGTTGTAACGAAATTTGTCGATAAATAAAGGTGAATTTTCTATACTCTTGCTTATCTTTTAATTCAAGCATAATGATTAGAATTCAATTTGTGATTGTGTTTGTGATCATGATGTTTGAGTAATCTCCGCTCGTGTAGGAGTTGTGACGATCTTTAGATGATGATGATTTAGATATTTCTACAATTCTTAAATCCTATAATGTTTGAAAATTCTAGTTAATCAAATGATTAATAACCTAGTTTCGAGATGATGCTTTCTTGATCGTGTTCACTCGAAACTAGGGAACAACTATTAAACATTTGATTAATTAGAAGCTAGAATTTGAATGCGATCCATTGAAAGGACAAAGGATGAGTTGCGGAATCCCTAATTTTCTCGCAAAGATCCTTAAACCTCGATGAATTTGCATCGATCTAGTATCAATTCATTAATGGATAAGAATTAGTAATTTTTAGATCTCATCACATCTATAGATCCGATCTACTCCTACGAGCCATACTTCTAATCTTGATTGTTGGTTGGAAATTATCACACATCTCAATTCTTGCTTTTAATGTCTTTTCTAGATCTAGATTTTTCTTATTTCTTGATCTTTAAATGCAAATCATGAATTGTTTTCTTTTCTTTGCCTTAAATTTTCAACTCATCTAATTCAAGAATTGAACGGAACTCACTTTCCCTGTGGACGATCCACACTTACTAACGCGCTACATCCGACTCCGTTATTGATTGCGGTCAAATAATTTTTGGTTGTGAATTCTACATAATTTTCTAAAATACTACACAATCGGAAAATTCATTCAATCACTGCAACCACTGCTACAGATGGCCCTAGTGCAAGTGGGAGATTGTTAGTTATATGTATGCCCTAGAGGCCATTACTGTACATAGGATGTATATTGTAGTGGATGCTGGGACATATATAGGGAGGACTTTCTTGCTCGACATGATAGTATGCTATCTGGTTGAACTTTACCTTAACGTGTATACTGATTGTCTCTCTGTTACATGTTGGTGAAGCCCTTAGGATGTGTGCTTGACTACCTGGACTATGATGCGGATCATACTAGTGGGGACATGGTAGTCCATAAGTACATCCTTCAAAGTCCCTAGTCGTGGGTGTATCGAGACGGGGCATCGATATACCAGAGTAGACTAGCGTATACCTTCTCGACCCATACAGATGGGCGATGGATGATCCCATATCCACCGGTGTTTGACATCAGAGATGATATACGGGTGCTCAGTAGAGACTGGGTACACTGGACGGACTCGCCGAGAACTCCCAGATGGTATTATATCTCACGTCAGATGGCAGTTCTCTGGTGACACTGGTACAGAGTAGTCTGTTGACCCGAGATCGTCATAGAGTCTTGTGTGGTTCCCACTGTGCTTTGATTTCCATCTTACCACGTCCAAGAGGGCGTGCAAAACGGTGGTTTTTGGGTACAGTCCCGAGTCACATGGAGGCAATGAGCGATAGGAGGGGATTCGTCTCTCCCGTTATAGGGGGTTGATGTTGCGCTGTGTTCGATTGGCTATAACAGGAAATCCCTGGCCAGGGTTGCTGAGATTTACTGGTAAGTGTTACCAGTAGTTTCTCGAACAGTTATAGACCTCATATCGACATGACTTATCGAGCTATTGGGGTCTGACGTTTACCACCCCTAGGCGAGATATGCGACATATCAGATGATCAGACCGGACTGTACGGTAGTGTTACTGGTCGGATTCACTGGAGTGTGAGCGGGCTTGCTCGTCGATCTTCAGATCGCTCAATACTCGGGTGGCCGTTACGTTTAGCAGACCGCTTGCGGCTTGTGGGTGTTTGATATGATCATCACCTGCTGCCGGCGTATTGACGAGTCTTTAGAGTCCTACACAGAGGTTTCCTGGCTCAAGCGAAACGAAATAGGAGCGCATATGAGATATGTGCGGGACCGAGAATAATGCGTGTATGTGATACCGTATTCTATTCTCGCGATAAATATATCGAATGGTTGTATGCGATATAACCTAGTTATCGATTCAAGTGTTGATTCGATAAGCCGATATATTGTATACTAGTCGGTTGTGTGCGACATAACCGGATCATTGAATCAAGTGTTGATTTAATGATTTAATGCATATTTATATATTTGATATATTAATTTGCATCGACTAGTATCGGTTTACTTAAGATGGATTTTCTCACTCGGTTGTACACATTGTATAGGTGATATACTTTTGTGCACTTGATTGTATCATGTTTGATGATACATGTTATGCTAGGGTTTTTGTGTAAAGATCAAACCATGGTTACATGATTATGGTTAGGGTTTTGTTTTATTCACTTATTTATTTATCCATTTCATTTTGGAAATTAAATGGAAATGAGAAAAGAATGGTGGCTTTATTTGGAGTGTAGTTGAAGCTTCATGAAGCTTTGATCAAGTCAACCATTCTTATCTCATCCTTAACCCTAACCATTCCCACTAACCATGATTCATTCTCTACACTTGACTATAGTTAACATTATGATAAGTTTTGATTTTCTATTGATTTTAAAATAACTTATCATAAGAACAAGCTTCTTCTTCTTCATCTTCTTCAATGAAGAAAGCTTCTCTTCATCAATGGTGGATTGATGAAAAGAGTGAGAAATCCAATTCTAAAGTCTACCCACTTCCTATTTCTTCATCCTCTACCTCTTGCCAAGTAGTAGAGTGTGTTTTCTTCATAAGTTTCTTGACTTGGTGAAGTCGGAGCTTGATTTAACGATGCCTCGACGTAGATCATCTTCGGCATGGACATCGACGACCTAGCTTGCCCATTCTCCGACGAAGCCGACGCTAGAGCCCGGATTTGATTTGGACAGCGGAGAGGACTTCGTTGCGGAGCTATGGAGGTGGAGTACCGGATCTACAAAGGTTGTATTTCCGTATTCCCTTAGTTAAGTGTTAACTAGATTGTTTTTCGCCTAGAAATCTAGCAAACGATCCGTAGTCGGGTCTCTCGGCACCTAGAATTTTTTATATTGGCATGTTCGATACCTTGTGAGATCTCACTAGGGTGCCTAGGAACCCTACATTTACCAACATGTAACAGAGAGACAAACAGTATACACGTTAAGGTAAAGAGTAACCAGATAGCGTACTATCATGTCGAGCAAGAAAGTCCTCCTTATATATGTCCCAGCATCCACTACAATATACATCCTATGTATAGTAATGGCCTCTAGGGCATACATATAACTAACAATAACATTCGTTCAGAATCAATGTATTCTGGTAATACAGGGTGATAACTACCAACAGACTTGGCTGCAACACTTGCACCGTTTCTATCTTATGAAATTTATCATCCGTTCTCAGTTCTCTACCTATCTGTAGCGCATGTAACAAATTACATATGCGGGATCTTGATCCGGTATCTCATACCCAGGACGTAAAGGATACTAAGAAACAGTTCTGTGTAATAAACACACCCAAAGAAGATGCATCAGCATGCACTTTCTTCGTTTGGGCGGCACGGGAATTCTGGTAATCCCCTATTTCCTGCTCTGTCTTATAACAATTATAAGTTGGAGCGGGACCAACGTTCCCCAGCTCAGTATAACAAGCGGGTTCGATCAATATATCCGTATTATTATCTTGATTAAGGCGTGTCATGGTCGCTACCTGGAGAGAGAGAGAGAGAGAAGAAAACACTCAGCATGCGCTTTTGTAAGATTAGATTGGTTATCAATTTATCTAATCAGGATGTCTCCCACTGTTTTAATCAAATCTTCCTGTAAGCCCGCGGGGGCGCCCCGGCCGTCGATCCGACGCCGAAAACGCGGAAACAGAAAACTTTGCAAAACTTGCAACCGGCACCACCGCGCACTTTTCACCCGGATCGGGCCATTAACCTAGCTAACTAGCAAAATAGAAAAGAGTAGAGATGCTATACCAAGCGATCCGTATCCTTCGGTCTTCGTCTCCACTCCGATCTCCTGCGGAAAGTCCGTCCATCACCTCCCCGTCGGAAAGGGCACCACGTAGCCAGAATCGTTTACGGGCTCCCGCCTCTTGACCGAGGCAACTCGGGCAAGAAGTTGGCTAGCCGACGCGTCCAAGGGATGCTGTAGAATAGTGTAGTAGCCATGTCTCTTTGGGGTTTTTGAGGTTGCCATTTTTGGAGGAATTTTGCACAAGAATTTTCATGGATGGATAAAGGGAAAAATGGAGCATCATTGGAAATGAGCTCGGCCAGCCAAATAAAAAATGGTGCTCTCTGGAAAAAAGATGTGTGTAGTGTATATCCAAATTAAAACCAAGGAAAAAGGAATTAATTCTTTCACAGCACACATACAATGGGGGGGTCCACCCAATTAGCATGAAAAGAATTATTCACACAAAAAAACCTCTCCCCTCTCTCACAGCATATGTGGCCGGCCCCACTCAAGAAATGGGTGGGAAAAAGATGATTAATTTTTTCAAAGGGAAAAAGAAAAGATCAATAAGAATAATCACCACATTTCTAATCCAAAGCCAAATCAATAACTTTCTCATTAATGCAAAGGAAGTGACTAGAAAAGGATCTCATCATGAAGAGGCTACAATAATGCAAGAAACCCCTCCACTAAATGTTATTTGCAAATGTGCAAATAACACCCTCCAACGGATAGTCTGGCCGTGAAGGAATAAAAGAAAACCAGCCGGAACGGAATGTAAACTGGCAACCCCAGAAAACCGATCCCGTAATAAATTACAGGAAAACCCCGCTACTGCAAATACATGCCCGCATTTGTATTCCCAATGAACACAAATGCAAAGAGACAAAACTACACTATCAAATACTAGGATCCGGCTTAAGCCAAAACCGGCTAGTAAAAACCGTCCGATCATGATCCGTGCAATACCGCACGTATCTGATCGAACCCTGCCATATCTCCATACGGCCTCTACAGCGTTTCGCCCGAAACTTGAGTAACTGTGTGTGGTGGACTCTAAAGACTCGTCAATACTATGGCTGTGGATTTAACCACTAGCACGTCAGAGGTATAAGCCATACGTGACGGGCCACCAGCTATTGACCAAAAGGGACGTCGATGAGCGAACTCATCCTGACACCCTACCGAGCCTGTCAGTGACAATATCCGTACAGTCCGGTCCGTTCGTCTATGAGCATCGCATGGCGGGCCTAGGGGGTTGGTAAAAGTCAGACCCCCAAAAGCGGTACAAGTCATGTCGGAGTGTAGCCCAGAACACCCTGAGATACTACTGGAATACCTACCAGCAAATCTCGTGCCTTGGCCAAGGACTTTTCATGTTCTGGCTCTCCTAGACACAGCGCGACCTCACCCCCAATACCGGGAGAGACGAACCCCTGCAGATCCGCTCACTGCCTCCATGTGGCTCGGGACTGTACCCAACTAAAACCTGTTTGCACGACTCCTTTGAGCCGTGGTAGGGAAGTAATCAAAGCACAGTGGGAACTCACACGAGACAAATGACGATCTCAGGTCGATGAACTAACCTGTACACATGTCACCAGGGAACTGCTATCTGACGTCTGGTATAATCCCAACTAGCAGGTTCCCGGCGAGTCCTGTCCGGTGTACTCATAACCCAATGAGCACCTGTATACATCTTAGGTGAACCAACTGACACCAGTGGCTTGTGAGACCGGCCACCGCCCCTCGTCGGGGTCTCGACTGTATACACTAGTCTACTCTGGAGAATCGATGCCCTGTCTCGAAACTCCCTCGACTAGGGACCTTTTAAGGATGTGCTTATAGACTCCAGCTCTCACTTATATGATCGCCCTCATACTGCTGGTAGTCAAGCAAGAATCCTAGAGGCTCTATCAACGTGTAATAGCGACTCGTAAGGTCACCTAAAGCAGTACACGATGATAAAGATAAACCAGATAACATACTATCATCTCGAGTAAGACTGTCCTACTGGGATAGGTCCTCCCCTCAATCATTGCAATCACGTGCCTGTGACCCAATAATTGACTCTGAGGGCACTATCTCCAACAATCTCCCACTTGTACTCAAGGCTAATTATTGCGATGTCGCATACTCACAGCCCGTGTGATACCGAACACCCAACTCCTCTACTAGTCAGTCTCACAAAGCTCGTTTGCGAAACTATTGCGTTCGAGGAATAGCCTCAGTGAGTGGATCCGCTCTGGTGTTTCTTTCTATGTCTCTCTTTATCTCAAGTTCGCGGAAAAAGCTATCTCCCGAAATGAGCAATACCTGTCCTAGAATGTCTGGATGTCTGATGGGACCTAGCTCATAAGTGAACTCCAAATCCAAACTTCTTAGACTGTATCGTCAACTGAACTTAATCAGTATCCTGTTCCATGCCTTCCCTCAGTGTCCACCTGGACCACCTGTCCAAAATACTGCCCCTTGTCAGAGGGAAAACTATAACTCTGACAGCCACTCTGCCATCCAGGTCACCTTGGAAGCCTGGAATGATAACCGTCTCCTTAAGGAGGCTGCCGTTATCAATTCCCTAGAACATCAACTTATGTTCTAAAACTGCTTCCGATTGTGACGACCAAAGTATAACCGATCGTAGTATAGGAATATCACTTCCTACTCTGTGTATGTCATCAAATACCAGGACATTACACTCTACTACCTTCTTAACAGATCCATCCCCTATTCTGATGAAGTCAAATCTATGACTGTCACATCAGAAATAGATGATCTATCTCCGCAATATCTGCTCTAGTCTATAAATAGACATAAGCCTGATGTCCACCAATGCTTCCGTTGCTCCCACTGACTACGACAACCCTCTGGCAGAGTCATATAGACGTGCACTTCTAAAGCCAGTTTAGAACGACGCTATACTCATCCTCCTGCCGGGTCTCACAGTCTGGAACAACAGTAATGGCAAGTCTGGGTAAACAAGAACCTCCCTGCCACCGTCCTTGAGCATACCGAAGTACCTCTCGAGTGCCTGAGGTTACCCACCGTATCTGCGGAGTGGCCAGTGGAATGTCAAACCAGATTGAATCTTTAGGTTCTTATCAAATCTTCAGTAATCGTTTGTGGTTCTGGAATGACTTCCAGTTCTACCATACTCCCACTACTGTTTTCTGAAAAAGTCCATTTTTATTAAAACTGTGGCGAGTCAAGAACAATATCACTATTGATCTTCCAGATGGTAGAAAATCAACCCTCGTCATAGCCCGGGTCAACCCACAAACAGCCACTACAGAAACGTGCCTTGAGTTATCCGGAGTCTGGTTTTAAGCATAAGCCGGACAACTCGCCATATCTTAACAATGTCAAGATATGAACTGTTCTATATCCAAGAAACAGAGGCACTGATTTAATTGAACCAGATTCAAATCATGCAGTTGTCTCCAGTGCATGTCAACTAAATGGAAGGAGGCCGATCAGCGTTACTCAACTTAGGAATACTTCCAATTATGAGTAACCTGAAAGAGAAGCAAGTTCTCTTAACCATTACTATCAAACGAATACCATACACAAGTATCTACATCTTCGATCACCTTGAAGAATCCCGATACTTGCAATACCTGGTTCTCTACTTTATTCTTATACCTATAACTCCTCAAAACTTAGACCCTGTGTTTCTACGAAACACATGTCTAAGAACTAGAGAAGTTAAAAGTAAACAGAATATAGTACGAGGACCTACCCCTTTGTCCTAATGGACACTGGACAATATACAATACTCTGTATAAGTCCCTTGAGTCTAATGACTCATTCACTGTGTGTCGTAGGTCGAAAACTGTACTTATGGTTAAGAAGAGTTACACCGCTGTTCAATGCTCCTTACCTAACCATCCACTGATATAGGTAAATGTCATAGACATAATTTCAAAAAGGTATATCTTACTCTATGAAAAATAGACGTACAGATATATCAATTTGAAATTGGTGCACAACAACGGATATTCAAAACCAAATATTTGCCGACCGGCAAACAACCCAGGTGGCTTCCTCAAATATCACCAATTACAACGAATCCCGATATTATGAGGACGGTCACCTAATTCCCAACAACTTACTCCTACTCATCATCTGTAAAACCATACAGATGTGAGAATCCAACCTGGTAAATACATACCCTGGAGCAAGTGTCTGATTGGGAAATCAGTTTTCTTTTAACAGTACACAGTGAAACTGAAACATTGAAATGTTTCGTTGGGGTATCCTGGTATTCATAGTAATGCCTCTTCCATTATCCAGATTCACGACTGTAACCGTATAATTCTTTGCCACCTCTCCAAATCCCTCTATATGTCTTTAGTCATTACCTTCTGTACACCCCTTTAGGCCAAATGGTTTTCTTCCTTCCCTACCGTTCGGCACCAGCCTATGGTTTGGAAGAAGACTATCCAATAAGCGTAATGGGTGTACTGTCCCAGTCCTAGGAACACTCGCAATGCGAGAGAAGGTGAAGATAAAAGATAACTGAATGAACTTTATTCCTATTTCTCCTGAACCAGGATCCATCCCCGAACTGGAACAAGTTCCTTTCGAGTTCGTATATAACCATACGATGGATTATCCAATAAACTGGGATCTTCGTAGTGATACGGAGTGTCCTGGAGAAATACAAAGGTGATTTAGGATTGGCGAAGAAATATTTGGTTTGGTCGTGAATAGCAGTCGCAATTTACTTTGCCCTCTTACTAATCCCTTGCTTTGTCTGAACCTAATACCTTCTGTACACCGTTTAGGCTAATTGGCTTTCTTCATTCCCCACCGTTCGGCACCAGCCTAAGGTTTGGAAGAAGACTATCCAATTTGTGTAATAGGTGTACTATCTCCTAAACCAAGGAGTACTCGCAACCTGAGAGAGAAGGTAAAAAGGAAAAGACAACTGAATAATCCTATTCGTTTTCTCCAGAACCAGAAACCATCCTCGAATTCCTTCGAGTTCGTATATAACCATACGATGGTTTTGTCCAATGGAAGTGGACGTTCGTAGTAATACGGGGTGTCCTGGAGAAAAGGGTAAAAGTAGGAGTGGCAATGAGGTCTGCAACTCTGACAATCCAAAAGCCAGTGTTAAGAAGGTTCGGTCAACTTGGTCACTGAGTCATAGTCTAGGGTCGGGTCAATGGTCGCTGCCAAAGAGAGAGAGAAAAGAAACACTCTGCGTGCACTCTAACCTAGATCAGAATGGTTATCACTTTATCTAATCTGGAAACCTCCCACTGTAACGTCAAATTCTTCCCCAAACCTGAAAGAAGAATTAGCCGGGATCACCCGAGGAGTAAACCAACTCATCAGTGGGAATCGGGATCCAACTATCATCGCATGATAACGTGACGGAATCCGCTCACGCTATCACACTCCAGAAGGTATGCGTATATCTGGCAAGTTTCAGTTCTTTTGAAACTCCCGATGTGGATTTTTGCCCCATGCTCTTATGACCTTGGCGTGAGGTCAAAATATCATAAGTCACATGTCAAGTTCTACCCATCATTGTCCAGGTTAATTTGAACCCACCCGTACATACCCTTGACGTAGGCCAAAATAGTAGTACGATTGTCCCAAACCAACGCATCTATCTATGCAACAGATAAATACCCGGCAGCTACCAAACACTATGCCTTGGCGTGAGGTCAAAATACATAGCTTGAATACTACCGAATATTTAACTGAAATGACGGAGGGCTACGAATGGTTTCTGGCGAAAACCTTTAACGTAATGAACTTGATATCGCTGAAGGAACTGATAGCTTTTTAGAAAAATATAGTGACGAAAACCTTTGCTAAAGAGGTCACTCCCGGTGAAGGGATCTAGGCTCTTTCCCCGTAGAATGAGGTGCAGGATATTCCAACTGAATACCACGATGCAAAGCAAAAGTAATCAGCTATAGTGAAGTTATTGCCCTGACGCAAACTTTTGTCCAAGGGGTCACTCCCGGTGAAGGGATCTCGGCCCTTGCCTCGTCGACTGAGGAGCAGGATATTCCAACTGAATACCACGATGCAAAACAAAAGAGAACGCCCTTGCAATAACAGCCTTTTGAAAAGTGTTCCAACAACATCAGAGTAGGTTTGTTTAGCTTGCATTGATCCGAATCAACGCAGTCCCATCAATTGATCACACCACAAAAGAACGAAAATATACTGACGTATGTATATGCCATCCGCATTCGCCACTGGGTCCCGTCATCACCCGTTAGGTTAGCTAACTAACGACAGAGCGGGGACTGGACTAGCGCGGATGCAAAACATATACAACATCTACTAGTATATATATAATATATAATTTTCGCTCAAGGCGTGATAAAATGCAGCAGCACAGAAAAGTACAGCAATACAGATCAATACAGATATCTGGGATCCCCGGGTTTCACAGAGCCGCTACTGAAACCCGACGTTCCCCTGGTCGTGTGGATAGCCTGTGCAATGAAAATCCTAGACCCCTATGGGCGCGGCAAGTTACCCGCCAAAACCTGAAGCGAGGCAGCCCCCTTCAGCAACGTGAATGGACCACCCAGCACTTCACGGAATCCGGTAACTTGGGCACCCCTCCTGGGTCAATCCTATACCCCCTACGAGTGCGGCGAATAGCCCGCCAATTCTAGAGTGAAGCCCCCTCCGTCTCAATGCCATGAGATGCGGGCTCGTTGCCCTCTAGAACCCGGCTATCCGTGCACCCCTTCACGGGGTAATCCTAGTACAGAAAGTAAAAATACATACAACGGGTACATCGACCGCAACCTGGTCGTGCCCCAAAAGAATAATACATACAGGCAGTGACGGCAGTCCACATGTCGGGCGCTCGCCCCGCAATATCAAATGTACATATAAAACAAAACTGTACTAAATTGCATCCAGGCTATCCCCCACGACCGATCCGCAACAACACAGCAAAACACAGAACATCAACGTGAATGTCACGTTCGCAAATCCGTCTAAAAGGGCTATAGCAGATAGACTGGATTTACCGATCAAGTGACATTCACGGTCGCAGATATAATGTAAATACTGTGAACTGGCATGTTTAAAATATCCGATCGAACAAATTTTATCAAGTGGGCCCCAAGCAGTACTGTAGCACTTACAGAAAATCTGGGCCCAAAAATAATATCCCAAAACCCCTATTTACAAGTCTAAAGCCTACTGGGAAATTTTGGTGCAATGAGCACATCCTACCACCGCGGAACCGCGGCCAAACCAGGGGTTTGGCCGTGTTTCCGCGGTCGTACTAACGAATCACAGCTCTAAATTTTCCCAGAATTCTTAGAATTGTCTATACATGTTTCTGAAACAACCTGAAAAATTTTTCGAGACGAAAAAAATTCGACAGAAAACACATGTGCACTAAAATACGGTTTTTGGGGATTTTGTTCGATCGAGTACTAAACATACTAGAGCAAGCTAGGCATGGTTAATGGCCTGGCTCTGATACCAATGTAAGCCCGCGGGGGTGCCCCGGCCGTCGATCCGACGCCGAAAACGCGGAAACAAAAAACTTTGCAAAACTTGCAACCGGCACCACCGCGCACTTTTCACCCGGATCGGGCCATTAACCTAGCTAACTAGCAAAATAGAAAAGAGTAGAGATGCTATACCAAGCGATCCGTGTCCTTCGGTCTTCGTCTCCACTCCGATCTCCTGCGGAAAGTCCGTCCATCACCTCCCCGTCGGAAAGGGCACCACGTAGCCGGAATCGTTTACGGGCTCCCGCCTCTTGACCGAGGCAACTCGGGCGCGAAGTTGGCTAGCCGACGCGTCCAAGGGATGCTGTAGAATAGTGTAGTAGCCATGTCTCTTTGGGGTTTTTGAGGTTGCCATTTTTGGAGGAATTTTGCACAAGAATTTTCATGGATGGATAAAGGGAAAAATGGAGCATCATTGGAAATGAGCTCGGCCAGCCAAATAAAAAATGGTGCTCTCTGGAAAAAAGATGTGTGTAGTGTATATCCAAATTAAAACCAAGGAAAAAGGAATTAATTCTTTCACAGCACACATACAATGGGGGGGTCCACCCAATTAGCATGAAAAGAATTATTCACACAAAAAAACCTCTCCCCTCTCTCACAGCATATGTGGCCGGCCCCACTCAAGAAATGGGTGGGAAAAAGATGATTAATTTTTTCAAAGGGAAAAAGAAAAGATCAATAAGAATAATCACCACATTTCTAATCCAAAGCCAAATCAATAACTTTCTCATTAATGCAAAGGAAGTGACTAGAAAAGGATCTCATCATGAAGAGGCTACAATAATGCAAGAAACCCCTCCACTAAATGTTATTTGCAAATGTGCAAATAACACCCTCCAACGGATAGTCCGGCCGTGAAGGAATAAAAGAAAACCGGCCGGAACGGAATGTAAACTGGCAACCCCAGAAAACCGATCCCGTAATAAATTACAGGAAAACCCCGCTACTGCAAATACATGCCCGCATTTGTATTCCCAATGAACACAAATGCAAAGAGACAAAACTACACTATCAAATACTAGGATCCGGCTTAAGCCAAAACCGGCTAGTAAAAACCGTCCGATCATGATCCGTGCAATACCGCACGTATCTGATCGAACCCTGCCATATCTCCATACGGCCTCTACAGCGTTTCGCCCGAAACTTGAGTAACTGTGTGTGGTGGACTCTAAAGACTCGTCAATACTATGGCTGTGGATTTAACCACTAGCACGTCAGAGGTATAAGCCATACGTGACGGGCCACCAGCTATTGACCAAAAGGGACGTCGATGAGCGAACTCATCCTGACACCCTACCGAGCCTGTCAGTGACAATATCCGTACAGTCCGGTCCGTTCGTCTATGAGCATCGCATGGCGGGCCTAGGGGGTTGGTAAAAGTCAGACCCCCAAAAGCGGTACAAGTCATGTCGGAGTGTAGCCCAGAACACCCTGAGATACTACTGGAATACCTACCAGCAAATCTCGTGCCTTGGCCAAGGACTTTTCATGTTCTGGCTCTCCTAGACACAGCGCGACCTTACCCCCAATACCGGGAGAGACGAACCCCTGCAGATCCGCTCACTGCCTCCATGTGGCTCGGGACTGTACCCAACTAAAACCTGTTTGCACGACTCCTTTGAGCCGTGGTAGGATAGTAATCAAAGCACAGTGGGAACTCACACGAGACAAATGACGATCTCAGGTCGATGAACTAACCTGTACACATGTCACCAGGGAACTGCTATCTGACGTCTGGTATAATCCCAACTAGCAGGTTCCCGACGAGTCCTGTCCGGTGTACTCATAACCCAATGAGCACCTGTATACATCTTAGGTGAACCAACTGACACCAGTGGCTTGTGAGACCGGCCACCGCCCCTCGTCGGGGTCTCGACTGTATACACTAGTCTACTCTGGAGAATCGATGCCCTGTCTCGAAACTCCCTCGACTAGGGACCTTTTAAGGATGTGCTTATAGACTCCAGCTCTCACTTATATGATCGCCCTCATACTGCTGGTAGTCAAGCAAGAATCCTAGGGGCTCTATCAACGTGTAATAGCGACTCGTAAGGTCACCTAAAGCAGTACACGATGATAAAGATAAACCAGATAGCATACTATCATCTCGAGTAAGACTGTCCTACTGGGATAGGTCCTCCCCTCAATCATTGCAATCACGTGCCTGTGACCCAATAATTGACTCTGAGGGCACTATCTCCAACACTTCCTTCAAGTCCTGAAAGGAAAGACTAGCCGGGATTAATTACACTATACAAGTTCACCAATCTTTCAGCCAGTCCAGTACCGGTACTTTGAGGGAGGTTCCCCGCGCTTTCGCACGGACCTAATTAAAATAAACCTCGTTTTCCCAGGGGCGTAACCCCGTTGACACCTTTCTAGACACCTACTTGATCGGCTAATTGTAATGTGTAAAACTCTCCCAGGAGTAACTCTTACTCGCAGCGGGTATCGGGATCCGACTATCTCATAAAAGGTATGCAATCTCATTGCAAATTTCAACACTTGAAATTCCCGATAATATTTTGCCCCTAGCAACTTATGACCTTGACTAAGGTCAACAAATCATAAGTGCTAGCCAAGTTCAACCCGTCATTTCCCGATTGAATTAAACCCACCCGCACGACCCTTGGCTAAAGTCAACAAAGTCGCACGACTACCCTAACTCAATCGCATCATATGCTTATACAGATAAGTGCTAATCAGTTACCGCACACTACGCCTTGGCTAAGGTCAACAAACGCAGCACGAATACTAACCAGTACTTATCTGAAATGACGGAGGGCTACGACAGGTTTTTAAGAAAACCCTTTGCGTAATGAACTTGGTATTGTTGTAGAATCGAGTGATTTTAAATGGAATGTTTTTGAGGCCTTTTCTAGTTTTGCTAAAGAGGCCACTCCCGGTGAAGGGATCGTCGGCTCTTTCCTTATCGAATAAGGTGCAGGATATTTCACAAATATCACTATGCATAGCAAAAACTATTGAAGCAATCAAAAGACAAACCGAGTATGCAGCATCTGCCAGTTATTGCTAAAGAGGTCACTCCCGGTGAAGGGATCTCGGCTCTTTCCTTATCGAATAAGGTGCTGGATGTTCTACAAGGAACACCGCTATGCAAAGCAATAACTAGAGCTACCAATTTTTAAACAAGTTTCTACAACATCTTAGGTTTCTTTTAGTTTCATTAATCTCATTAATGAAGTCCCATTTCATTGTGCTTCATAAGCATCATCATTTGAAACGAAATCTGCAATTTAACATATATCTCATATATATAATATAAACATTCATCTCAGGCAGTAATATGATCTCATCACAGAACATTGTAGCAGAAGTACATATATGAAATATTGGATATACCAGGATGTCCGTGTTTTCAATACGAGCCTGTATAAAACACGGATTCCACGGCCGCGATGAATAGACAAATCCACATCCCTAGACCCCTATGAGAGCGGCAAGCAACACTACCAATTCTCGGGTTAGGAGACCCGGTCTCGACTCCTCGAGATGGTCTCCTACCGGACCCTAGAACCCGGTTACTTGTGCTCCCCGCCTTGGGTCTACCTAATGCGGAAAAGTAAATAATATACAATGGTGACATCATCCTCAGCCCGGAAGTGCCCCAATAAAAGAATATTACATACAAATGAATTTTACATGAATGAAAAAGAAAAAAATCTCATCTCACATAAAACCCCCGGCCATTCAAAATGCGACGATCCAATATAACATATCACAGCAATACATAATATCTCATATCATCAACGTAAGCAAGTATGCGTATCCCGATTGTTGATGTATAGCAACGAAGCCGGCGATACACCACATACTACGCTTACGGTCACAGAAAAGAAAGTGTAAAACTACAACAGTTGGAATCCGCAACCTCCTTAGACATCGCATGCCTAACCAAATGAATTCCTTAGACATCGCATGCCTAACAATTATAAACCCCGCATTTTAGTCTCATTATCGAAAACACTTTTCAATATCAAGTCAGGCAATTCAACAAGATTCCCAACATCCTGATCGAATGCTCGTCGCAAACTTTAGTAGACGGCCGCACCCCCGGATGCCGTCGACGAAGTGCACTAAGGCGGAACACCGCTACCGCGAGCACCCGAACGGATGCTTTTGGCGACGGGGTTCTCCTACGGTCACTTGGTCGGGGCTATGGGGCGTAGCTATCTATTAAGTTTACCCGGCGAGTATCCGCGTACGCTACTTGATTGCGACGGACTTTTGATCACATCAAAATTCCGTGGCAACCGATCATCTGAGACTGAACTGCTAGATTTATAACATTCAAATTAGTTATCTCATAACTACATGTGGATTCCAAATATTGTATCACATTCTAGATAAATAGACAAAGTTAAACTTTCTGATCGAATAATCAAACTCCCAAGTTTTCCCAAATAGTTCTCAACACTTGAAATTCGTTTAAAAACATCCATCACATGCTACAGTACCAATGGTCTAGCCGTAGAAGGGTCAAGCCAATGCCTCACATGTGACACGCCGTACTGCCCCAAACCCTAAGATTTAGAGACAGTTCAAGAAGGTCACATAATCGAGTTAAGCTTTGTTGTCTTCTAGAGGGTCCACCGCGTTACTTGCATGACTTAGAACGTTCTTAAACTACGGAAAAATCCAACGCTTGGAAATTTTCCGGCAGGGGAAAAAATGAGTTATTGATATCCGTTCGAACTTTTTAACACGTTCTAAAAATTACCCAGACAAACTAAACGAAGTTAAATTATCCGATCGAATCAACGAGTCCCCAATACAACCCAGAAAACTCAACACTTGAGTATAATTAAAACTTCACAGAAAAAAATGAAGATAAAGGACCAAAGAATAAATATATGAAGTACCAGGGGCCAAATCAAAATTTTGGCCGTGGAACCGCCGCCAAACCTTTGGTTTGGCCGCGGTTCCTCGGTCACGTGAGCGCATTAATGGACCGTACTACACAGTAATTCTTAGTTTTTCCTGCTTGTTTTTCTGAGTATTTTTAATATGAAAAAATCAACAGTTTAAATTTTTTTCCAGAAACTAGGGTATATCGGGTTTTCGGAGTTCGATCGGACTTTAAACTTCGCCTAGACTTCGCCTAAAGCTCTAGCTTGGCTCTGATACCACTGTAGGGTTGCTGGGCACTGCCACAAGGGTCTACGAGGTATTAACTATGCCCTATTTAAAAATTAGTCGTGCCGAACAACCCTTAACAAGATCTTTAAACTAGAGTTTAGGCGAAAACAAGCATGCTAAACACTTTAACACTAAGTGAGAGAGATTACAACCTTTGTAGATCCGGTCCTTCACTTCTTAAGCTCCGTGTTGAGATCCGATCATCGTGTTCCGGACTCTCGAGAGGCTCCACGAAGAGAAAGATACAAACTTGCTTCCGATCTTTGATAACAAAGATGATCTACCTTGAAGTTTCATTAACACAAGCTAACACTCATTAAATGAAGTGAACACACTCATCTAAAGGGCAAGGGTAGATGAGAATGATGAAGTAGGATTTTAGCTCTCATTTATAATTTTTTTCTCACACATAATCATCACTTAGAAAAAACTAGAAAGCTTTTTCCATGAAGAACTCAAGGAAGAAGATGAATGAATAATATATTAAACTTTTTTTGATGAATTAAGAAAAGATGATAATGATGAATAATGCATCCATGGTTAACTAAACCTTTGTAGAGATTTAACTAGGGCTAGGGTTTGGGTTGGGTTAAAGCATGAGTCACTTGAAAATATCTTTACAAAAACAAAAAGAAACCTTCTAGAAGGTTCATGAATGAACTAACCCAAATCAAACCCTAATCTTGTTTAATCTTCACTAATCATGTTGCATTAGTTATCATATCATGTTACAATATTATATATCACATATATAATATTTATTGTAACAAAATAAAATAATACAATTAACATATATCGCATATATATCAATGTATTACCCGAGTGAGAAAAAGAATCTTTTAGTGAGCTAATATTAGTTAATGTAATTTAATATATCATATATATTATTATACATTAAATTATCGAATCAACACTTGATCCGACAATCCGGCTATATCGCATATAACCGATTAATATATCACTTACCGATTCATCGAATCAACACTTGATCCAATGACCCGGCTGATATCAAATATCGCGAGAATAGAATACGGTATCACATATCGTATTATCCTCGGTCCTGCACATATCACATATGTGCCCCTACTCCATTTTGTTTGAGTCAAGAAACCTCTGTGTAGGACTCTAAAGAATCGTCAATATGCCGGCAGTAGGTGATGATCATATCAAACACCCATAAGCTGCAAGCGGTCAGCTAAACGTAACAGCCACCCAGGTATTGAGCGATCAGAAGATCAACAAGCAAGCCTGTACATTCTCCTGCGAATCCAATCAGCAACACTCCCGTACAGTCCGATCTCGTCGTCTGATATGTCGCATATCTCGCCTAGGGGTGGTAAACGTCAGACCCTGGTAGCTTGATAAGTCATGTCGATATGAGGTCTATAACAGTTCGAGAAAGTACTGATAACATTTACCAGTAAATCTCAGCAACCCTGGCCAGGGATTTCCAGTTATAGCCAATCGAACACAGCACAACATCAACTCCCTATACCGGGAGAGAAGAATCCCCTCCTATCGCTCATTGCCTCCATGTGATTCGGGACTGTACCCAAAAGCCACCTTTTTGGATGCCCTCTTGGACGTGGTATGATGGAAATCATAGCACAGTGGGAATCACACAAGACTCTATGACGATCTCGGGTCAACAGACTACTCTGTACCAGTGTCACCGGAGAACTGCCATCTGACGTGAGGTATAATACCATCTGGGAGTTCTCGGCGAGTCCGTCCAGTGTACCCAGTCTCTACTGAGCACCCGTACACCATCCTTGATGTCAAACACTGATGGATATGGGATCATCCATCGCCCACCATTTGGGTCAAGATGCGTATACGCTAGTCTACACTGGTGTATCGATGCCCTGTCTCCATACACCCTCGACTAGGAACAGTTATAGAATGTACTCAATGACTACCGTGGCCCCATTATTATGATCTCATCAAAGTCCCAGTAGTCGAGTACATATCCTAAGGGCTTTATCAACATGTAACATAGAGACAATCAGAGTACATGTTAAGATAAAGTACAACCAGATAGCATACGATCATGTCGAGCAAGAAAGTCGTCCCTATATATGTCCAAGCATCCATTACAATATACATCGCATGTACAGTAATGGCCTCTAGGGCATACATATAACTAACACTATCATAATCTGTATCGATATACTATATGATATGCAAATGTGCAATACTAACTATCATGCTATCCCAAGTATACTATCTCAATGTTATATGAGTCAAAACCATGAATCTATTATCCGTATTGGAATTCCCTTTTTGTCTGTGAATGTCAGTACAAATATGTACATGTACTGTCCCCCGGATCAGTCCTGGTGAAATCCAATAAATAAATATCTAACTGTGTACCTCATGATAATGATCACATCAATATACAAATAGATGCCCAGCATCGACATCGAAATCCGAAATCTCTCGTGTCCAGCATCGATACGTAAATACAGATACCGTCGACACCACCTCAACAGATGATCGTCACCCGATATCCTGGCTACGATCAGTATCTCCTGGATATCTTGAACCCTGGTCAGTATCCCCTGGATAGCTGCCGTGCTCATCTCAATCTCCGGTCAGTATCCCCTGGATATCTGCCGTGCTCAATTCTATCTCCGGTCAGTATTCCCTGGATATCTGCCGTGCTCAATTCTATCTCCGGTATCGAGTATCCTCGCTAGGCTCCCCCGCCTCAATGCGGCTATCCTGCCCCTTGGTCTCGACCGGGTCCACCATATATCCAACTGTATATCTCCCCCACTCAGTCTGGATAGCGTAAAAATCCGCGACCGTATATCTCCCCCACTCGGTTCGGAACAAAACCAGAAAACACAAAACTCATGGTGGACGTTTTACTCATCATATCAAATATCAAGTAAGGAATAAGAATAATTGCATAATCTGTATTGATGATTATATATATAATAGTGTTCCATACCACCGATATATATATATATATCATCAGGAGTAAAATACTCAGAAATCCCAAGAAATCAGATACAACATCTATAGTACTACATCATAAATAGGAAAAGACTACGAAATCCTATCACATAATATAATGATTTCAATTCTAATGTGTCATGGTACTACTAATGATGTGTAGTGTAGCATACGCATCTGTGCTCGTGCAACATGGAAATCATTAGTATTTGTGCAAGTGTTCTACGGTGTAACAATCTACATATTAACACATATATATCAGAAAGATTCTACAGTGACATGGCAGTACCAATGAGGTGTAGTGTAACATATATTTAAGTGCTTGTGCAGCATAGTACTCATTGGTATTTGTGCAGTATTCTACCAGAGTGTGCGTAACGCGGAAACATATAATATAGAATACAGAATGCAATCCTATAAGTAATCTAAACGTACTTACTATAATTACTTGTTATGAGCTATACCATTATTTTTAGAAATGATCGGAACGTTAAGTTTGAAATAAGGAAGCTGCCTTAGATTTTAAAATAGATGTTTGCTTTAGAAACTGGCACGTATCCTGGTAATTTATTTAAAAGACAACGAACCGTGGTTTTTAAAATAATATAGCTCATACCAATATTACATCCTAAAACAGAACATAATCTATCTATACCAGTCAAAGAATAAATTGGCCGTTATTCAGCATACCGAGTTCATCATTTCCGATACGTATAATTCCTTATAATATAGCTCATCATATCGCTATATCCATATCATCTTAAGTACGGTATGATCCCTCGTACAAACTTATCAATTCATACCCACATCGCAGGGATCAAATATCACGTATATCTCATTTAAAACTACAAATGAAACTTATGCACGTGGAGGGTATACAAGATGCAATATCATATAAAAGCTTTGACGAAAAGCTAACCCTAAGTAGATATCATAATAATAATTATAAGGTTGCGGGGGTGCTATACGCCATCCACCCGACTTTCCCTGTAGATGTAAATCTACTCACCGGAAATACGTTGTATCTTCTCAGGAATCGTCAATCCTTTTTCCTTTCCTCGCAGCCTCCAAAGTCTCCGTATTTGAATCTAACATAGCAATAACTTGTATAAGGAAACGGCTATTCCGACAGGACAAAATCATGAAACAACAAGTTGCACGTTCTAGTTATACCACATCCGACAATTGCATATGATCTAACACTCAATTTTTACTGGAAATTAACCTAACGCTGTTTCGTAATAGAAACAGAACGCGTTGCGAATTTCCCGTGTCGTATTATGGTTTTAGATACCTATTTCCGATATTTGCTCCCAGATTTTATATACAGTTAAACTAAATTGATTAAACAATACCAGATTAACCATAATTCTACACAGAGACCTACTCAAAAAGCTAAAACACTCAAGCCTCCTACAAATCCGGCGACGCTGGATACTGCCCTTATGTCGCCGGCCCAAAACCAATCCCCTTGGTTCGTGTTTCTATGGGTTGTTCTAGGCCCCACCTACATCATTCTGGCACTGTTTTGTTAATTTTATTTTTATCTAAACTAAAGCAGATTTTAACAGAGTTCCGTTTTGCTAAAATACGATATTATAGACATTCGATTCCAACTTTTCTTACAACTACAGAGCTAAAGTCTACTGAGTTAAACATTATACCTACTGAGGATAGTTGAAAGGCTTCCTTCAAGACACCCAATTCCTTAGCTTCTAGCTTGATGTTGGAATTCCTTAGCCATTTTCTCTTTCTCACTTCTCTTTTCTTTTATTTTTCTTTTCTTGTTCTTCATTTTCTTTAACTTTTGAATTTTTTTGAATGTTTAGCTAGTTAACTGATCTGAACACACTAGATAAAAGGATGAAGGGAAGGGTGAGGTGTAGGAGGAGGTGTCACCATGCAAGATGTGGTGGTTTCATGCAAGGAGGAGGTGTGGAGAGTGTGTTGTGCATGAGAGGAGGTGGTGGTAATGAATTTCTTTTCCAATTTGATTTACTTTATGATAAAATTCTGAACTAAATCTTATCCCATCTCCTTTCATTTACACCCTTAACAACTTTCAATTTGCACAAAGTCCTAAGCTTTACATAACAACCCCTCACAACTTATGTTATTATATAATCACCATTTTATTAAAATGAAGCTAAATTTATCACTAAAACCCTTATAATTCATTTATGTTCCATACTAAAACTAAAATTTAATTTGTTTTACATAAAACTTATGATATTGTCTTATTTGGTTTTAATAACTTTTTAATTTAACACTTTATTATTTAATTAAATAATTTTATTTATTTCCAAATTTTCAAAATGTTACAATATTCCCCCTTAAGAAAATTCGGTCCCCGAATTTAAAATTAACTAGATATACCCCCTAAATACGTGGAAATCTCATTTCGCATCGCATTCTTGGTTTCCCAAGTATTCTCCTCACGATTCCTTCCTTGCCAAAGAACACTTACAGATGGAAGTACCCTTGATCTTAATTTCTTTTCCTGCCTGTCTAGAATAGCTACAAGCTGCACTGCGTAGGATAAATCTGGCTCAAGCTGTAAGGTCTGATGCTAGATCGCGTAAGAAAGATCGTGAAGATACTTGCAAAGTATCGAAACGTGAAACACCGAATGCATATCGGGAAAACTTGGTGGAAGTGCTAAACGATAAGCTACAACACCCACTCTCTTTAGAACCTCGTAGGGTCCGACACATTTGGGGCTGACCTTCGCCTTTCTTCCCGAAACGCATCACACCTTTTATCGGAGATACACAAAGGAACACATGGTCTCCCATATCAAACTTGAGTTTACGACGTCGTTGGTCTGAATATGATTTCTGTCTGCACTGGGCCGCTCTCATTCTGTCTCGTATTAGTTGAATCTTTTCCGTAGTCTCTTATATTACCTGCATCCCAAAATGTTACTCTCGCTCAGTGTCATCCAGCAAACATGCGATCGACATTTCCATCCATACAAAGCTTCAAAGATTGCCATCTGGATCGTCTCCTAAAAACGATTGTTGTACGAGAATTCTATCAAAGGTAGGTGACGATCCCAACTACCACCGAAATCGAGGCTGCAAGCTCGAAGCATATTCTCTAAAGTCTGAATGGTCTGCTCTGACTGACCATCCGTTTGTGGGTGAAAAGCTGTATTAAAACTCAATCGTGTACCAAGAACTTCTTGAAGTTTCTGCCATAGCCTGTTAGTAAACTGGGTACCCCTATCTGACACTATGCTCGTTGGAACTCCATGCAATTGTATCATCTCGTCGATATAAATCTGAGCATACAGTGCAACCCATACGTCCTCTTCACCAGAAGAAAGTGAGCTGCCTTTATCAATCTATCTACAATCACCCATATGGAATCATACCCTCTGCTAGTCCTGGGTAGACCCACAAGGAAATCCATGGAAATCTGTTCCCATTTCCACTCCGGAATGGTTAAGGGCTGCAATTCTCCAGCCGGCCTCTGGTGCTCTGCCTTGACTTACTGACAAGTCAAGCATCTTGAAACAAACTCCACAATGTCCCTCTTCATACCTCTCCACCAGTAACATCCCTCAAATCATTATACATCTTGGTGGAACCAGGATGAATACTGTATGCTGACCTATGGGCCTCCTTTAAGATCTCACGTCTCAGTCCATCCGAATATGGCACACAAAGACGAGTCCCAAAACGTAATACTCCACGGTCATCTATCACAAACTCCGACTCTCTGCCTTGCCTATTCCGATCCATAATCTCTGTCATATGAGCATATGCGGGCTGTGTCTCTCGAATACTATCCAATAGCTGAGGTCGGGTGCGAACATGTGCTAATTGTCCTCCTGTCAAAGTGAACTCAACTGTACACGACTATCACATAAAAGTCTGCCAGTCTGTAGAAGACTGCCTCTGTAAGGTGCGCAAGCTAGATAAGCTACCTCCAGGCTTCCGACTCAAGGCATCTGCCACAACATTTGCTTTGCTTGGATGATACAAGATCTCACAATCGTAATTCTTCACGAGTTCCCTCTATCTACGCTGCCTTAGATTCATATCCTTCTGCTGAAAAATATACTTTAAGCTCATATGATCTGTGAGAATCTGGCACGACTCTCCACACAAGTAATGTCTCCAAATTTTCAGAGCGAATACTACAGCAACCATCTCCACATCATGAGTGGGGTAGTTCTGCTCGTGCCTTTTCAACTGTCGAAAAGCATAAGCTACAACCCTGCCGTGCTGCATCAATGCACAGCCTATACCTACTCGAGATGCATCATAATACACAACAAAACCACCTGACCCGGAAGGTAACGATAAGACAGGTGCAGTCGTCAATCGAGTCTTTAATTGCTGGAAACTCTATGCATCTGTCCCAAGAAATGGAACTTCTTTCCTAGTCAGTCCGGTCAACGGTGCAGCGATCCGATAAAATCCTGCACAAAACGTCTGTAATAACCGGCCAGACCCAAGAAACATCGAACTGAAACAGGTCTGGGCCAGTGCTGTACCGCTTCTATCTTCTTTGGGGTCCCTACGTATCTCATCTCTTGCAACTACGTGACGCTAGAATTCTACAATATCCAGCCAGAAAGCACACTTGGAGAATTTTAGCGAATCCGTTACTTCTGATACCCTATAGAGAAGTCTGGCTAATCTCACATTCGAAGACTCGTCCCAATTTATCGGAGAAAAGCTTACTACACGATCTCCTTCTTGAACTACTTGCATCTGGTCTGAACAAACTCCATCAGAAGAAATACATCAATTTCACCGATCTCGTATCGAAACGCCACAATGGATTTAAAATCCTAACCATCTCACCTCTTAACGTCTATGGATCCTGTTGGTCCATCTACACTTATAACCTCGTCAATCTTTAACTTCATGAACTCCGGAATTAACATCTCGATAATCTTAGCAAAGATTGATACTGCTGTCTGAACAGTACCCAACACCATGATCTTTGGAGAGGGGAAAACATCACGTCTCAAGTCTTCCTGAGCTCTAATAATGACTCTACCATCTGGTGCGGATCCTGAAGAACTTGCCCCACCATTTGAACTCGATCATATATGAATAAACGACGTCTCTATATCATCAAAAAGTCACCCCAGTCAGTCCATGTCCCAGACAAATCTGCTCTGACCGTATCTCTAACTGTAGCCCTCTCGGCCCTCATAACATGGTGATCGAAACAATCAATCATGCACCGACGAAGATAGATCAACGGAAGGAATAGAAGAAAAATCTCAAGGTATAAATCCTAAGGTATCTTAGGTGGAGTATCATATCGTAAATATGCCGCGGAACATATGTACGGTACTCTACTTAGTACCTACTCCATCAACAAAGGTCATCCTATATAACGAAAGTTCGGGTATAAGACCCCCAAAGTCAAGTCTAAATCTTATAGGGTCAAGCCTAGGTAACAAAATATATGCCCAGACTCCATATAATCAACCTAGACTCGAACAAAGGTAAAACCAAACGCTTTGATACCAACTCTGTCACGACCCAAAAGTAGCACGTGACCGGCACTTAAAGCACGTGACCGGCACTTAAAACACGTGACATCTAAAGATATCGACGTAATCTAAGTAAGCCGAAACCCGGAATCTAAACCCTTTTTGAAGATATTGGAGGTGAGGTTTAAATATTCATTCGATAACTCAAGTTAAAATAACATCTAAATTTAACTAAGTATGTTGAAAAGTATTTATGACGTTTTGAAACTTGTCATCACCTCCTTTGCATTTTTATAAAAACCCGATACAACATAATAAAATAGCATCCCAACGGAAGCTAGTCCCCACGTCCAAACAATGGAGCAACCAATTAATCTAAAGCAGTAGTCGACTCTAAAGAGTGCGACAATCAAAACACAACTCTAATCCTTGATTCTAAGTCCATAATATGCCATTTCTAAGTTGATGGAGTTTCCACTAGATACAAGAATATATAAATAATCAAGAGTGAGTAGGATACAACAAAAACTCACTTACCCATCAATTCCTAAAAGAATGTGTGCCCAAACCGCTGATAATCCAAGCGGTAAAACCTGCAAGAAACTGTAGCACAATAGAGATGAGTTGCCAACTCAGTGAATAAAAGTGCATCTAAAGGTAGAAATCGAAATGCATGACGATTACCTAGGTCATAAGAATAGTACTATCATAATCTGTATCGATATACTATATGATATACAAATGTGCAATACTAACTATCATGCTATCCCAAGTATACTATCTCAATGTCATATGAGTCAAAACCATGAATCTATTATCCGTATTGGAATTCCCTTTTTGTCTGTGAATGTCAGTATAAATATGTACAGGTACTGTCCCCCAGATCAGTCCTGGTGAAATCCAATAAATAAATATCTAACTGTGTACCTCATGATAATGATCACATCAATATACAAATAGACGCCCAGCATCGACATCGAAATCCGAAATCTCTCGTATCCAGCATCGACACGTAAATACAGATACCGTCGACACCACCTCAACAGATGATCTTCACCCGATATCCTGGCTACGATCAGTATCCCCTGGATATCTGCCGTACCTAATCGAACCCCGGTCAGTATCCCCTGGATAGCTGCCGTGCTCATCTGAATCTCCGGTCAGTATCCCCTGGATATCTGCCGTGCTCAATTCTATCTTCGGTCAGTATCCCCTGGATATCTGTCGTGCTCAATTCTATCTCCGGTATCGAGTATCCTCGCTAGGCTCCCCCGCCTCAATGCGGCTATCTTGCCCTTTGGTCTCGACCGGGTCCACCATGTATCCAACTGTATATCTCCCCCACTCAGTCTAGATAGCGTAAAAATCCGCGACCGTATATCTCCCCCACTCGGTCCGGAACAAAACCAGAAAACACAAAACTCATGGTGGACGTTTTACTCATCATATCAAATATCAAGTAAGGAATAAGAATAATTGCATAATCTGTATTGATGATTATATATATAATAGTGTTCCATACCACCGATATATATATATATATATATATATATCAGTGTCCTATACCACCGATATATATATATATATATATATATATATATATATATATATCATCAGGAGTAAAATACTCAGAAATCCCAAGAAATCAGATACAACATCTATAGTACTACATCATAAATAGGAAAAGACTACGAAATCCTATCACATAATATAATGATTTCAATTCTAATGTATCATGGCACTACTAATGATGTGTAGTGTAGCATACGCGTTTGTGCTCGTGCAACATGGAAATCATTAGTATTTGTGCAAGTGTTCTACGGTGTAACAATCTACATATTAACACATATATATCAGAACGATTCTACAGTGATATGGCAGTACCAATGAGGTGTAGCGTAACATATATTTAAGTGCTTGTGCAGCATAGTACTCATTGGTATTTGTGCAGTGTTCTACCAGAGTGTGCGTAACGTGGAAACATATAATATAGAATACAGAATGCAATCCTATAAGTAATCTAAACGTACTTACTGTAATTACTTGTTATGAGCTATACCATTATCTTTAGAAATGATCGGAACGTTAAGTTTGAAATAAGGAAGCT
Organism: Agapanthus africanus; assembly: GCA_030015575.1. Lineage (NCBI taxonomy): Eukaryota > Viridiplantae > Streptophyta > Magnoliopsida > Asparagales > Amaryllidaceae > Agapanthus > Agapanthus africanus. Next base: position 817,478,119 of record CM057338.1, on the reverse strand, counting down.
GCATTAGATTTTAAAATAGATGTTTGCTTTAGAAACTGGCACGCATCCTGGTAATTTATTTAAAAGACAACGAACCGTGGTTTTTAAAATAATATAGCTCATACCAGTATTACATCCTAAAACAGAACATAATCTATCTATACCAGTCAAAGAATAAATTGGCCGTTATTCAGCATACCAAGTTCATCATTTCCGATACGTATAATTCCTTATAATATAGCTCATCATATCGCTATATCCATATCATCTTAAGTACGGCATGATCCCTCGTACAAACTTATCAATTCATACCCACATCGCAGGGATCAAATATCACGTATATCTCATTTAAAACTACATATGAAACTTATGCACGTGGAGGGTATACAAGATGCAATATCATATAAAAGCTTTGACGAAAAGCTAACCCTAAGTAGATATCATAATAATAATTATAAGGTTGCAGGGGTGCTATACGCCATCCACCCGACTTTCCCCGTAGATGAAAATCTACTCACCGGAAATACGTCGTATCTTCTCAGGAATCGTCAATCCTTTTTCCTTTCCTCGCAGCCTCCAAAGTCTTCGTATTTGAATCTAACATAGCAATAACTTGTATAAGGAAACGGCTATTCCGACTTGACAAAATCATGAAAACACAAGTTGTACGTTCTAGTTATACCACATCCGACAATTGCATATGATCTAACACTCAATTTTTACTGGAAATTAACCTAACGCTGTTTCGTAACAGAAACAGAACGCGTTGCGAATTTCCCGTGTCGTATTATGGTTTTAGATCCCTATTTCCGATATTTGCTCCCAGATTTTATGTACAGTTAAACTAAATTGATTAAACAATACTAGATTAACCATAATTCTACACAGAGACCTACTCAAAAAGCCAAAACACTCAAGCCTCCTACAAATCCAAAGACGCCGGAATCTTCCCTTATGTCGCTGGCCCAAAAGCGATCTCCTTGGTTCGTGTTTCTATGGGTTGCTCTAGGCCCCACCTACATCATTCTGGCACTGTTTTGTTAATTTAATTTTTTTCTAAACTAAAGCAGATTTTAACAGAGTTCCGTTTTGCTAAAATACGATATAATAGACATTCGATTCCAACTTTTCTTACAACTACAGAGCTAAAGTCTACTGAGTTAAACATTATACCTACTGAGGATAGTTGAAAGGCTTCCTTCAAGACACCCAATTCCTTAGCTCCTAGCTTGATGTTGGAACTCCTTAACCATTTTCTCTTTCTCACTTCTCTTTTCTTTTCTTTTTCTTTTCTTGTTCTTCATTTTCTTTAACTTTTGAATTTTTTTGAATGTTTAGCTAGTTAACTGATCTGAACACACTAGATAAAAGGATGAAGGGAAGGGTGAGGTGTAGGAGGAGGTGTCACCATGCAAGATGTTGTGGTTTCATGCAAGGAGGAGGTGTGGGGAGTGTGTTGTGCATGAGAGGAGGTGGTGGCAATAAATTTCTTTTCCAATTTGATTTACTTTATGATAAAATTCTGAACTAAATCTTATCCCATCTCCTTTCATGATAAAATTCTGAACTAAATCTTATCCCATCTCCTTTCATTTACACGCTTAACAACTTTCAATTTGCACAAAGTCCTAAGCTTTACATAACAACCCCTCACAACTTATGTTATTATATAATCACCATTTTATTAAAATGAAGCTAAATTTATCACTAAAACCCTTATAATTCATTTATGTTCCATACGAAAACTAAAATTTAATTTGTTTTACATAAAACTTATGATATTGTCTTATTTGGTTTTAATAACTTTTTAATTTAACACTTTATTATTTAATTAAATAATTTTATTTATTTCCAAATTTTTAAAATGTTACACTTCCGTACCAATCTTCCCCTTAAACCCCGTAGTGTGTTGATTGTATTGTTGTATTGTGTTGGATAGATTGTATAGTTGAATGACTGACCAAAACCATGATATCAGTAAACATATGTAACTGTATAATCATGTAAATGGAATATCTGAAGAATCATGTAAATGGATGTATATCCATGGTTCGGTTCAGTCAATGTAGATTGAATGTATTAAATAGATTGAATATAGAGATTCATATTGAATCAGAATATTGTAGATTGTAATTTATAGATTATAGATTATAGATTATAGATTGTAAATTGTACTTGAATCATATTCAAGTCAGATTATAATGAGACTCACTCTGAGTCAGACAATTAGAAAAGTAAATTGAAATCCTGATTGTTTTGATGTTATCGGTAACCGCTGCACATGTGCAGCAGGATTTGTGTCTTTTTCAAAAAAGATTACCGTATTGATAACACCGTTGTTAAGTTGTCTACCTTAGATAGGCAAGCACTCACTTCTCCGGCTCCCTGAGGCTCAAGAGATTGGTCCCGTTTAAACCTATGTTTACTAGGGTCCTTAGTGCAATTTATAGAACTTGAGGGGTTTTTATGTAAAAATACTTTTATATACTTTTCAAAATACACTCCAAATATTTATTAATCGTCTTTAGAGTTGTAATGAATGTAGATTTTATATTGTGATATTTCTAGTGAAAATATCCTATTTTCATAATAAGTGGTATTTATTTGTAATATTGGTTTTGTATAGAATTCATGGTATTTTAGTGTAAAATTGATTATTGTGTTTTTTAGAAAAAGGTGGAATATTTATATCATAACAAAATAGGTAATTTAATGATAAATATACATATATTTATACAAAAATAATTTTAATATATATTTTATATTCTAAAATCTCGTTTTCTTAAGATGTCGTATTTTAAATCTTTCGAGACCGAATGCTCCTTACGGAGGTCTGAATCTCGCACTACTAAGCCCGAGGATGTGCGATAATTTGCACCATCCCGAATGGGTTCCCCCAAATGGGTTGTAGCGGCGCTTTGCAAAGATTTGTATAAATACTAAATCCTTTAGAAAACAGTTTTATTAAGTAAATGGTATTTATTTGTAAATATGTCGTTTTCCCGTATTCTATGCTCTAGGGTCTCCTAAGTCAACTAGACTGCTCCTAACTGGTCCAAAGCGACAAGTTGTGAGATATCCCTCAAATCGTCTCTTCACCGCCAATTGTGGCCTGGTAAGTACAAGTGAAGAAAGGAGGGACCCGCTCACGAATCACTGTGAGACGGGCCTTTTAAAGTTACCTTTCTCACTTGTCTAGCCTAGGCACCACAAAGTCAGGTTTAGATAAACGGCTGAATGCCCACAACTTTCCTCTGTCCTAATGAGTGCGACATTCCTTAATTGGCTGAGTCTAGATATTTTTATTATTAGCTCAAAGGTTATTTATTTGTAAAGATGTATCAATACTAAATCTTTTAGAAATGGTTTTATTAAGTAAAGGGTATTTAAATAAAAATGTTTGTTTTCCCGTATTCTAAGTTCTCGAGAGTATCGTGTTATGTTGCATATGAGTGTGTGAGGAGGTAGGTCGTTACCTCGTGATCTACTTAAAGGTATAGCAAGTTTAATGGAGTTAAATGTAGAATTGAAACAATATGGTATTTAAGTGAAAGATACGATAAATTGAAATAGCCATCATTTTATGAAATGAAACTTGATCAATTTGGTTGATTAGTGTTTAATAGTCAACATGAGAGAGTTTAAGCATAATTGTATTAAGGAGAAGTGAAGTTTTATAAGAAACCGAATCGGAAATCGGATTTGTTCCGATTCCATCAGGTTTTGTAAATCCGTATTTTTAGAATAGAAAAGAGAGGTAGAAAATGGGACTTATGGGTTTTGGACAACCAAGCGAGTAAGATGGAAGGAGAGGAATCGCCTGTGCATAGTTTCGTCGCCGGGAGCTCCTATGATCGTCGTCGGAAATTCCGCCGGAGAATTTACCGGAGCTTTGCATTTCGCTCACTTCGATTGCACACAAGGATTTCTTGAGAATTCTAGAGAGTTGGCTCAGAGTTTGGAGGTGAGAGGGTAGAGGGTAGGGGTGTATTTATAGGGTTAGGCTAGGGTTAGAGTAGATGTAGGGTTTTAATTTAAAAAAAATAAAAATATAGGAAAATTGTATTAAAAATGAAGTAAATGAGAGTTAATGGGCTCTCTGGAATTAATTTCAGAAATTGAAGTATGCAGGGGAGTGGGGAAGCTCAACAGACACCTTTGCTCTGTTGATGACTCGGCCGACCGGCCAAGTCCGGCCGGCGGCGCCGGTCCGAGTCGGCCGGTCCGCCGGCAGACTCGGCCGAGTCAGGCCGAGTCAGGTGGGGGGTCACCGGGGGTAGCCACCGGTACTTTCAGTTTTTCAAGTGTAGTGGGAAAATTTGGAGTTATCTTGTGTGGACTGTTGGGCTTCTAAAGAATTTAAAACAAATAAATTTTAAAAAAATAATGTGGGGCATGGGATTTGAACTCTGGTGGCTTGGATCAGCAATGCAAGGTATTACCAATGAGCTACAGGCTCCTTCTTGTAATTATGGAGTGAAATAGATACTTAAAGTGGTAACATCAACATTAAATACTCCAAGTATACTTTAAATTTATAGCAAATTTATGTCACTAAAAATGGAGTTGTTACATCAGTAGTTTCTCAATGGGTGATGGGCTTCACACCGACACAAAATATTGCGTTATTAGAAATCTGACTTTATCCACCCCCTAGACCAGATATGTGACACTCTTAGACGAAGAGACCGGACTGTATGGAGATTGTCACAGACAGGCTCAGTAGGGGTACGGATGAGTTTGCTCGTCGGCTTTCCTTTCGCTCAATACCTGAGTAGCCGTTATGTGCAGCTAGTGCCGCTGACGTGCTTGTAGTTAAACCCACTGCCAGTGTATTGACGGGTCTTTAGAGTCCTACACAGGGTTTTCTCGGTTCAGGCAAGATGATGTAGTGGCCGTATATTGATACGTGCAGGGTTCCGATTAGGTATGTGTGCTAGCCATACAGACTTTAATCGGGCGGATGATAATACTAGTCGGCTTAGGATTAAGCCGGATTATTAAGTCAAGTTTTGATTTAATAATTTACATATATATATATATATATATTTTGATATGTATATTCTAGTGTTATATTCATTATATTTTTCTATCTCTTAGATATTCGTATTTCGATGCGAATACGGGCATGTATTTGCGGAGACGTATTCTTGTATTTATACAAGAATACTTCTGGAAGAAGGACACCTTATTTTTAGGATTTACTTTTCTTTTGTTTAAAAGAAATTATGAAATGAGGTGGAAAAGAAAAATGCTGGAGGGTATGGGCAAATGAATTATTAATTCATTTGCATATACTATTCAAGTATGGTTGCATATTAAAATGGGGAAAATTCTTTTAACAAAAGAAAGTGAGCATGCTTGAAATTGAAAGATGATTTTCATTCTACCATTCTTACTTCTCTCTCTTCTATGGCTCTTCGTTCTTTTTCATTATCTTTAACCCTTTTATGAGTTGAGAATCATGAAGATAAAGAGAAAGAAAAATGCTATAACACTCTCACACATCACTAAGCATTCTAGATAAGCAACTTATGATCTTTAGTTACTTTATGGATGAAGTTGAAACTTAAACTTGGTTCCCTCAGGTGGATCATCTTTGGCGAAGGATGACCGGCTTGCAAGCACGATCCAGAGCTCTTGAGAGTTTGCTAGAGTCTAACCTAATTGGAGCAAATGAAAATGCTACAAAGGTTGTGATTTCTATTTTTATGTGCTTGCTAGTTTAGGCGTTTGGTTAGATTCTTGGGTTTGGGTTTCTAGTGCCATCAAAATTTTCGTTTTTGTATTTCGCATTGGCCGCGGGTTAGCGGTGAGGGCACTAGTGTTGGATATAGTGCCCTCAAAGTCAATTATTGGATCGCGGGTACATGATTACAATGATTGAGGGAGGACCTATACCGGTAGGACAGTCTTGCTCGAGATGATAGCATGCTATCTGGTTTGTCTTTATCATTGTGTACATGCTTTAGTTCACTATTGCATGTTGATAGAGTCTATAGGATTCTTGCTTGACAGCCAGCAGTATGATGGCGATCATATGTGTGGGAGCTGGGGTCTATAAGCACATCCTTAATATGTCCCTAGTCATGGGAGTTTCGAGACTGGGCATCGATACTCCAGAGTAGACTAGTGTATACAGTTCGAGACCCCGACGAGGGGCGGTGGACGATCTCACAAGCCACTGGTGTCAGTTAGTTCACCTAAAATGTATACAGGTGCTCATTCGGTTATGAGTACACCGGACAGGACTCGCCGAGAACCTGCTAGTTGGTATTATATCTATTATCAGATAGCAGTTCCCAGGTGACATGTGTACAGGTTAGTCTGTCGACCTGAGATCGTCATTTTTCTCGTGTGAGTTCCCACGGTGCTTTGATTACCACCCTACCATGGCTGAAAGGAGTCGTGCAAATAGGTTTTAATTGGGTACAGTTCCGAACCACATGGAGACAGTGAGCGGATCGTCGGGGATTCGTCTCTCCCGGTATTGGGGGTTGATGTTGCGCAGTGCACGGGTGGCCATCACCAGAGAACCTTAGCCAAAGTAGTCGAGAATTACCGATCCAGGATCAATAGTTTCTCAAGTGGTGGTGGGTTTCATACCGACACGAATTATCGCGTTAGTAGGGGTCTGACTTTATCCACCCCCTAGACTCGATATGCGATACTCTTAGACGAACAGACCAGACTGTACGGATATTGTCACTGTCAGGCTCAGTAGGGTTTTAGGATGAGTTCGCTCGTCAGCTTCCCTTTCGTTCAATATATGGGCAACTGTTACGTACAGCTAGCACCACTGACGTGCTTGTGGTTAAACCCACTGCCAGTGTATTGATGAGTCATTAGAGTCCCCCACAGACTGTTTCCCAAGTTTGAGCGAAACGTTGTAGAGCCCGTATGGACTTATGGCAGGGTTCGATCATATACATGTGTTCCCCTCCGAACGGCGGCCGAGACGTTAGGACGTCCGTAGCCTGGAGTTCGGGGCAGATGCTATTTGGTTTTATCCGTCTAGCTCTCCGAAGATGCCGAGTTGATTTATGGCACCGTGTATCGGAGGTTTAGACGGATGTGGCCGATGTAGCAGACTTCGTCAGATTCCCCCTCAGGGTGAGGGGTTTTTGATTGTGGGGACGCTCTTCCCTGCAGGCGCAAGCCCCTGCAGTTAATTACGCTACCGCGTTGCGATAACAACTTTCTCCTTCTCCAGAATTTCACTTCGTGTCGTATATGTTTGTTTTGTTTGTGGTTGCCCGTGGATTGTGTACGGAGACTTAGTAATGTCGTCGCCCGTAGGACGTGGATTAGTCCAAATCCGCATTTACTTAGATTTGGGTTTGGTGCTTTTTAGTTTAAGGATGCATTAGTCGCATTGCGGCTAAGATCAACTTAAACATTCGTTAAGGATACATTAGTCTTGTTTTAGACTAAGATCAACTTAACGTGGTGATTGATTTAATTATCTGGCCGTCGGGACTCGTCACCTCTCTGACGTCGTTGAGGGATTACAACGACAGGTGTCTGAGGAGTTCAGAGATGTACCCTTGAACCAAAGTTGAGTTGGGGTTTTATCGTTTAATTAAATATCTAAGGACACATTAACCGTATTTGGGGTTAAGATCAACTTAGACGGGACCGTTTAGATCCGACGGAAGAGCGTTTGGGCCCTATTGTGCCAGTTTAAGGACGTGATGGTCCATCGCCAGTTTAGAGACGTGGTGGTCCATCATTAGTTTAGGGACGTCTCGGTCCGATGTTAGTTTAGGGACGTTTCGGTCCGATGTTAGTTTAGGGACGTTTCGGTCCGATATTAGTTTAAGGACGTTTCGGTCCGATATTAGATGAGTGGTCGTTGGGACCCGTCACCTCTCTGACGTCGTTGAGGGATTACAACGACAGATGTCAAAGGAGTTCGGAGATGTACCCTCTACCCGGTCGTGAATTGGTTTATGAGAGGCATTTAATTTAAGGACTTACAGCCAGGATTGGGTTAAGTCCAATTTTTTTATTTTAGGCTCTGCCCGATTAAAAGAATCAATCTAAACAGGGCTCTGCACCTTTATTATTTTGCAATCTGATTTGGGCCAGGCCCTTTTAAATAATGAGTTACAGAAATTCAGGAATTTTCCAAACAGGGCTTTGCCCTCTTATTAATTTGATTTGGGCTAGGCCCTTTTAAATAATGAGTTGCAGAAACTCAAGAATTTTCCATACAGGGCTTTGCCCTTTGATTTGGGCCTGGCCCTTCTAAACAATGAGTTGCATCTCTGCAGAAACTCAAGAATTTTCCAGATTTAAGAACAAAAGTGCATAGCACTTTTGATCTAAATTTGGATCAAAAGAAAACAAGTTTTTTATTCTTGTTTTCCCTGATTTCACAGAACCAAGGGTTCATATCAAGTGCAAGGCACTATTTATTTCTTTCTCTTTTTTTTTTATTTAATTATTCATTTTTTTATCCTCTGTTCTTCAGAGATTTTTCTCTTCTTCCAAAAGAAGTTTTTACCTCTTTTTTTTTTGATTAATCTTCAAGAGTTCTTTCTCTTTTTTTTTTCTTCAGAAGTTGATTCTTCTCTTGATGATTCTACTTGATGATTTGAATAAGGTCTGGGCTCTTATTTATAGTGCTCACAAATTTGTTAAATTTGTTACCAAGATCTTTCCTGAATAATTTTGGGAATTTTCCCACCATTGGATCTCTGATCCAAGGGTCCCTGTTTTACAGAAGAACAGAAAAGATTCACTTAAATTTTCATTCTGTTGCTGCGCAACTCACCAGCGCGTGACACGTGTCGCGCTGTTGTGCGCTTGCGCAGTTGCAATTGCGCAACTGCGCAGACACGTGTCGCGCATCCGTGCGCTTGCGCAGTTGCAATTGCGCAACTGCGCAGACACGTGTCGCGCATCCGTGCGCTTGCGCAACTGCGCAGACACGTGTTACGCGTCCGTGCGCTTGCGCAGTTGCGATTGCGCAACTGCGCAGACACGTGTCGCGCTGCCATGCGTTTGCGCAGTTAAGTCTTAATTATGTTTTCTGAAGAGCCTTGCTCTGATGGGACGCACTGTCTCGGGCGTTACGCTGCCGAATCAGCTTCTGCCATGTGGCAAATTGCGCGCTGCGCACGGGGACCGAAGCGTTGCTTCGAATTTTGAATTTTCAAAATTAAGTAGAGCCTTGCTCTGATTGGGGGAAACAGATGCCCCCCCACCGTTGCGCTCACGTGGCGCGCGCGTGAGTGCAGCGGTGGCAAGATCCTGACCGTCGGATCTAGGGATCAAGTGAACAGGCGCAGGCGCCTATAAATAGGACCCTTGGTCCTTGGTAATTTTTTACCATTCTCAAGAAATTGAATTTCAGAGCCTTGCTCTTACTTGAGAACTTCCAGAGCCTTGCTCTTGTGATTTCCTTAAGAACTTCCAAGTTCTAACTTCAGAACCATTATAGGTAAAATTAAATTAATTTAATTTAAATTAAACTTAATTAACAGAGCCTTGCTCTTATAGATCTTTGATCTAAAGGAAACCCCTTTGGGGTTTCTTCAACAGAGCCTTGCTCTTATAGATCTTTGATCTAAAGGAAACCCCTTTGGGGTTTTTATTCACAGAGCCTTGCTCTCAAAAATTTGCAGAGACTCTGTTCTTAGGTTTTAACCCATGAACAGAGCCCTGCTTCATAAATCAACTAGAAAACTTTTTTTTAAAAGTTTCCATGGATCTTTAAGATCCCAAAATTTTAATTCTTAGGAGTTATAAATTTTTATTACTACTGCAGAGCTAGGCTCTTTTTTAAGTAGTTTTATTCCTTTGAAACAGGAGTTTGACAAATGTCACTCTGTGGCAGAGCTTTGCTCTGAAAAGAGGAGATCTTCTCCTTGTCTCTAGGGGTCCCCCCCAATGAGGATATTCTCTTGGGGGTCTTTTTTATTGACTGATAGTCTCATCCAATGGTGGGATTGTCTCATTAAATGATGCGCCGTCATCTTGATTTTGTGGGTCCCCCTTTGGTCCCCTACCCGCTGCATCACAGTGTGGAGCAAGATTTTTATTTATTATTATTTTTTTTTATCATTATTTTTTTTAAGGTTTAAACGTCAGGTCACTAATGATATATATATATTTTATGCAGGAAAGATGTCTGACGACTTGTCTTTTCCCTTCGTTCGCTCAGAAGGAGGGTTCCCACATGCACCAGTGGACCGGGTAGTGTTCGCCTTGATTAAAGATCACGATCCTGAATGCAAGAGACTTCACCTATGGGGAAGGTGGTACAGCCAGATTATCCAAGGCCGCCGCAGTTTTAGTTCCGCCTCGCCTTCCGAACCCATAGTTACGATCCCCTATGCGGACAAACCCCCGGTGGAGTATGCCGTGGAGGTTAAAAATTAGAATTCAGACGACCTTCTCCAGCCTGCAATCGGCGCTATTCCGGTACAGCCGCCGCCGGCCATAGATATCTTGGGAAGGCGAATCTGTCAGGGTGAAGCACGCCCTTGGGGACAGGCTTACAACATTGGATTGAATCCGCGACCGCTTGCTGGATACCTGCCATGGGCCCGGTACATTTTAGCGGCGAAAAGAGCTCACCTGACGAAGATTGGTTTATACTCCGCCGTCTACGTCTCGCTTTTCGAGTATCCTACTCCTCCAACGTGGTGGACAAAGTCCTTCATTGAACAATGGAATATCCCCACACATACTTTCCTGGCAGCGGATAGGGAAGTTTCCATTTCTCTAGAGGAATTCGTTTAGCTTTCAGGTTTACCGGCGAGGGGGGAGCACTACGAAGAGCTGCTTCCTCCTGACGAGTACGTCTTTGCCACCAAACAGGTGGTATTCGATTTAACTCCGGAAAATGCCATCCAGCATCAGCATCCGGGCCTGGTGAAGGTGTTGGAGATTTACGAGGAGCTCCATTTGGAATTGGGCGACCGAGGCGTTAGTTTCGCGAACTTCATTGCTCGTTTTATTCGCCCGGAGTTTTTATCAGAGCAGGGTGAGAAGTTCGCCCAGCTTACTGACCCCTTTGGTTTCGGCCCGGACCGCCGACCTTCATCGGAAACTGATCAGCGGGGTTTTTACGTCCCCGGCACTGCTAGCGTCCCTTTCTCAGAGATCGCCGTTCCTGGCATGGATGAGGAGACCTTTTTCATAGGGTTCTTGGGTCTGTGGCTATGCAGCTTTGCGCTTCCCATGCACCCCCGCCTTATGCGGTCCTCTGTCTTTTACCCGGCGCATCGAATGGTGGCCGGTCTGCAGTTATCAGTGGGGATCGCCGGGTTGGCTTACCTCTACAATGGACTTAGCGTAGCGGCGGACGCTAATGAGCCTGGGGTACAGCCTTCTAACTTCCCGATGCACTACTTCACTTCTTGGATGGAGCTGCATGTTCGAGGAGTGTTTGGTGCCCACAAAACTCCTCCATTCTTTGAGAGATTCAAATTTCCAAGAATCATGCGATTGGTTGGGGCTTCCATCGTGTTTGCACCTCCGCGGGAGTCTAGGGGACTGCTTCTGCGTTCGCATCTAGTCGGGGCGAAGACCTCTTTTGTGGATAAGGTCATCACCATGGGTTCCGAGACCACTAAGTCGGTGGTGTCGCTGCGTGATGACTTTAAGGGCGGTGTCTCCGTGTTGAAGGCTCGGGAAATCCTCCACCTTTATTCCATTCGGCCGGGCTACTTGGTATTTAGGAAGAATGAAACGGCCCTCTTCATGAGGTATAACCCGCATCGATTTGCCCGGCAATCGAGTTATAACCAAGGAGTCCCGTTGGAAGCCTTCTTGGGAACACCTGCAGTCGGTCCAGAGGGAGTACGGAATGCGATGCATCACTTCATCCGGCTCAATACAGGCTCCTACTTTTTTATCAGTGAGCCCAGCTGTACCCCTAAGATACTCAATTCGTATGTGGCCTGGTACGCGCACGCGATGGGCCCAATCATCTTGATGGAGAAACGCCTATTGGTCGATCGTAGGGCTGCGCCTCCCGGCGGCGATCGCAAGGCTCCATTGCAGCCCAGGGTTCAGGTTATCCCTCCGACGAAAGAGGCCGGAGCTGATCGACCACGTGTGTTGGCCCCTCCGCATGGACTGCCACTGCCTACTACGGTGGATGCCCCAACGGCGCCCCGTGCTCCGACAAAGACGGTTAAAGCGGCGTCGCCGGAGTCGGGTGCAGGAGCGGACATCGGGACTCGCCGCCCGAAAGTGACTGCCAAAACTGGCAAGCGCAAAGCTGCTCCGAGTGGATCCAAGGCTGGTGGACAGAAGAAGAAGAAGTCCACCTTATCCCTCGACGCGATCCTTAACTTAGAACCCGCGGCTCATCCTGCCGAGACTATATGCGAGTACGGCAGCAATGAGGGTTTCGTGGTGGACCCTGAGGACACCAATCTAGCCGCCGCCATTGCAGCTTCGGAGCGATCGGCGAGGCTCGAAGCAATGTTAAGCAGACTCGCTGAGTCAGGTAATCATCAGCCTCTTTATTTGTCATTTTATCCCACTTTTTATTATTACCTTTAGCTAATATTTGCCTCATTTTCAACAGGTGTTTCTACTGAAGAGGCCATTGCTGCCTCTCTGAAGACCTTCCAGGAGGAGGAGAAGAAGCGTGCCCTAGCAAGCGTCGGTATGTTTTACCCCGTTCTCTTTTATAAGGAAAGTTTGTTGTCTTTTTATGATAGTCAACCTGATCTTCTTTTGTTTCTTTGCAGGGGTTGTATTAATCGACGCGAGGGTCCTTCCCAAGCCCGTTGTCGAAGTCCCGGCTTCGCTGCAGTTGCCACAAGAGCCTCAGCTTGATAGAGCGACGAGGGACGCCTTGAAGAATCTAGAGGCATCCCTGTATACGGGTGAAGAAGCCTCCCTTAAGGAGGCTCTGGTGGCATCTGTCTCGTCGGCTCGAGAGGAGCGGAAGCGGTCAAGACGCGAAGCTAAGGCGCGCAGAGCTGCTCTGGCCGCAGGAGCGGGCCCTAGCACTATTCCTCGTGCCGACACTCCTTCTGGAGAGGCCCCTGCCGCCCTGTCTACTGCTCATAGGCAGGTGGCGCGCACGGTCCGGGATGCAAACGATAAATCCTCTTCAGGTAACTTTTCTTTCAGAACTTTGTTGTGAAAATTATCAAATCGTTGACTCACACGCACTCCTTTTTGCAGGGCCAAGTCCGACTGAGGGGGAGGCGGAGACCGTCGAACCCCGGGGAGCGGAGGAAGCGGCGCCTGCCGAGCCTGAGCTAACGGTGAGCAATGTCATCGGGGCCACGGCGCCTGAAATAGAAATTGAAGACTTCGCTGCCGAGAAGGTCATCGATGCCGCATCTGAAATGGCGGCAGGTGAGATGATTGTCGAGCCGGAGGCAATAGATGTCGAGGCGCTTGAGGCTGGAGATGTCACGGTGCCGATGGACGAGACAACCGTGACCGCAGAAATCGAGGGCGTATCGGGTGAGGCGGCCACGATTCCTGAGGAGGAGCGAACTGCTCTTTCCCAGGAATCTGGTAATACTCCGATCATAGCCCTCCCCGCGTACGGTTCCTTGCCGTCTCCCGGGCTCGTGAGCACAACGACGGTTCCCATCGAGTCGGGTGATGAGGCTACGGGTGGTGGTCTCATGTCGATGGATGAGGGGATTGCTTCAGTTTCTGCTGGCAGCTCGTCAGGTAAAATTTTTTAGTCACCAACGTTCCCCCTTTTTTTTTTGTATATATCTTGCGATCTCTTCTAACCAGTTTGTTCTTGCAGGTGCGGCCAGTACTGATGCTCCATTGCTCGAGGGGGCACCGTCAACTACTGCTTTGGCGGTAGTCACCTCCCCGCCTTCCCTTGTACCATCACGGATGTTGGAAGGTACGGATTCACGACTTATGCATTAATCTTTCAAAAATGCGGCTTTTGTACTAACGTTACACCATTGTGCCTTTGCAGGAGTGCTTTTTGATCATTTATATCAAGTGTTGCTCCCACACTTCTCTTTCCCATCCGAACTCGCTTCTCCTTCTAGTGGCGCCGGTGAGTATACTTTCACCATAATATCTTTATTTACCCCCTTTTTCCTAACAATGGGATAATTCTTGACTTTTCCTTTTCTTTGTTGCAGTGCCACAAATCGAAGGAGGGGATGCAAGACCTGCCGCGCTACCGGCCCTTCCGGCTTTGCCGTCCGCTACACCTGGTATAGTAGATTTCCTCTTTGGTAACCCTTCAACATCTTTTGAACCATCGTTTAACCCTGTTTTGTTTTGCAGCTATTATTCCGGCTCCAGTCCCTTTCGAGGCTCGCGTCTTTTCACCGGCAGGCCCCTTTTTGAGACGTCCGTCTTCAAAGGGTGCTGTGATGAGTCTAGGCATGCTGAGCGGGTATATCGAAGAGCTCAGCATGGACGCTCTTCCTTCTGCTGCAGATTTCGCTGTGGATGTTAACCCCATGTTAGCGGCGCTCGTAACTTTTCACGACGAAGGCGTCGTTGAATCTTGGGTTAACCACTGCAGGGAGATCGAGGCCTGTCTGTACCGGCTGGAGTTGACGCGCCCTTCTCCCGAAGTTTTAGCTCTGAGCACCCAACGCACAACTTGGCTCGAGCAAAGCACTTCGCACTCCTGCCACTTGGAGCAAGAAGCAGCTCAAAGACTAAGGGAATGCCAAAAGACCTCAAACGAAACGGCCCATCTGCGCGCTGAGGTTGAGGCAAATGCTGCCCAAGTGAAGACTATCTTTGAGGGTCTCTTGGAGCGCATCTCCCATGGGCTAAACTTAAAGAAGAAGCTTGACGTGGCTGAGCGCAACATCCCAAGTCGGGAGGCTGCTTATCAAGTCGCGAGGGAGCAGCTTGCATTGGTCTTGCGGCAACGAGCCCAAGTGGAGGCAGAGTTGACGGCGGTAGCCGAGCAGGAGAAGGCGTGGAAGGAGATATGCGAGCGATTGCTACATCTGTGCAAGACGCTCCCTTCCCAATAGCTGCCCTTGTATCAATATACTTGTAATTTTCTTTTTTGAATAAGATGTATACATTCTTTATTCTTTTATACGATTCGCCATGTACTTGATTGAATTAATAAATAAAGATACACATTTTTTTTGCAATGTCTTGTATCATTTCTTTGCTTTCTCCCTTCTCTTATTATCAGCATGCTGTCTTGATAAACATGATTGACAGGTAATAGAGTAAGCATTTTGGTTTCTTCGAGATATAGCGATGGCTTAGGCCGCAGGTTCAGATCTGCTGCCTAAGACTTTTCAACTCTATGAGCCGTGAGGGTCTCATAGAGACTTTTTTCCCTATGGATCGAGAGGATCTCGTAGGTGGATTTTCTCCTTAGGAATCGTGAGGATTCCTAAGTGTGGTTTTCTCTCATAAGTCGAAAGGATCTTATGAGAGAATTTCTCCCTCTTACGAGTCGAGAGGGCTCGTAAGCGGTTGTTTCCCTCTTTGTCGAGAATCGACTTCAGAGAGTGAGACCCGTGAATAGTATGCAAGAGACCATTTAGGATTGACTTGTAGGGTCCCATTGCCCTCTTACGAGTCGAGAGGGCTCGTAAGCGGTTGTTTCCCTCTTTGTCGAAAATCGACTTTAGAGAGTGAGACCCGTGGATAGTATGCAAGAGACCATTTAGGATTGACTTGCAGGGTCCCATTGTTTCAGGAAGCAAGTTTTTGAATCCTTACTGTCTGAGATGTGAGTCAAAGAAGCTCTCGTCACGGAGTGTTTGTATCCGTGAGTTGAGAAGTTTTGCGAGGGATTATTTGTTTCCCAAGCGCCAAGGATTATTTGTGTCCTTGGGATTTGAAACGAGTCGATGGTTCCCACGGAGGCGCTGGTGGCTCTGCGAGTCGACGCGGATCAGAAGGCTCTCGTCAAGGAGTGTTTGTATCCGTGAGTTGAGAAGTTTTGCGAGGGATTATTTGTTTCCCAAGCGCCAAGGATTATTTGTGTCCTTGGGGTTTGAAACGAGTCGATGGTTCCCACGGAGGCGCTGGTGGCTCTGCGAGTCGACGCGGATCAGAAGGCTCTCGTCAAGGAGTGTTTGTATCCGTGAGTTGAGAAGTTTTGCGAGGGATTATTTGTTTCCCAAGCGCCAAGGATTATTTGTGTCCTTGGGGTTTGAAACGAGTCGATGGTTCCCACGGAGGCGCTGGTGGCTCTGCGAGTCGACGCGGATCAGAAGGCTCTCGTCAAGGAGTGTTTGTATCCGTGAGTTGAGAAGTTTTGCGAGGGATTATTTGTTTCCCAAGCGCCAAGGATTATTTGTGTCCTTAGGGTTTGAAACGAGTCGATGGTTCCCACGGAGGCGCTGGTGGCTCTGCGAGTCGACGCGGCTCGGAAGGCTCTCGTCAAGGAGTGTTCGTATCCGTGAGTTGAGAAGTTTTTGTCGAAGTCATTGGCTTCTTCGGTTGAAATGAACCTTTGAGGTTTGGCTTCGTCGTTTGACGGAATCCGCTGGGGAAGTATGGTTCCTTCTTTGTTTACGCCCTTGGATTGTATACAGGGATCGATGTGACCTCGACTGTAGGGCCAAAGTTTTATCATTTCTTCTTTTATTTTATTTTATTTCCGCGATGCTCTATCATTTCAGCTTTTATATCGCGAAGGTCGCGATTGCCCAAACATTTCGGCAATTTTTCGCGGTGCCCAATCATTTCGGCTATTTTTTTATTTTTACTCGCTGCTTTTTATTGCGAGTTGCCCAATCATTTCGGCTATTTTGCATGCATACATTTTACTTGCTGCTTTTTATTGCAAGTTGCCCTATCATTTCGGCTATTTCGTATGCATGAGCGGCCTGCTGGCTTTTGCCGTAAACCTGAAATTGGACACCGATTTCGGCATCAGCACCGCTACAACTGTGATATTACCAGGAGCGAATCATCATTTGCCTCTGTCGTTGTCGAACAAAGGAGGCTTAGCGACCAGGGTTAGGGTCCTGTCGGCTAAGGCTTTTGACTTCATGAGCCGTAAGGGTCTCGTGAAGGTATTTCTCCCTACAAGTCGTGGGGATCTTGTAGGTGTATTTTTTCCTTAGGAATCGTAAGGGTTCCAAAGTGTTTTGTTCCTCTGTAAGTCGTAAGGATCCTACAGGGGGGTTTTCTTCTTGTAAATCGAGAGGGCTTATAAGGGTTATGCGAACATATCCCCGGTCACGGATGGACCTTGGTTAGGGAAACGTTTATTCGCGCCCGTGGATTGTATACAAGGGTCAATATTGAACCACTTGTAGGGCAACATTGGAAGTTTGTGGGGGTTTGCTTAAGCACAGGTTTAGGTCTCTGTGACTTAAGACTTTCAAATCCTATGAGCCGTGAGGGTCCCATAAGAGAGTTCTACTTACGAGTCGTGAGGATCTCGCAAGCGTATTTTCTCCTTAGGAATCGTGGGGATTCCTAAGTGTGTTGTTCCCTTGTAAGTCGTAAGGATCTCACGCGGGTGGTTTCTCCTTACAGGGTCGAGAGGACCCTGTAAGGGTTCTTTAACGAAGTTGCGCCCTTTCGGGTTTTCATAAACACTCGCCGGTAGTCCTGCTGTTTTTACTCACGGAGCCCTTTCGGGTTTTCATCCGTGCCCATCTTGCTTATGGACATATCGTTTTTTTTTTTTTATGAGGTCGCGCCCTTTCGGGTTTTCACGAACACTCGCCGGTAGTCCTGCTGTTTTTACTCACGGAGCCCTTTCGGGTTTTTATCCGTGCCCTTTTTTGCTTATGGACATACCGTTTTTTTATTTTATTTTATTTTTATATGTTTTTTTTTTATATCTCGTCAGCCTAAAGATGCTGCGGTAGTAGTTTAAAGACGTTTCGGTCTGCTATTAGTTTAAGGACATTTCGGTCCGCCGTTGAGAGGGCTGGCTACTGCTTATAAAGCCTGAGCTTAGGAAG
The DNA here is from genome assembly GCA_030015575.1 of Agapanthus africanus. Taxonomy (NCBI): domain Eukaryota; kingdom Viridiplantae; phylum Streptophyta; class Magnoliopsida; order Asparagales; family Amaryllidaceae; genus Agapanthus; species Agapanthus africanus. The sequence goes on along the minus strand of CM057338.1, from coordinate 817,460,267 downwards.
ATAGCGAGCGGACATAGTCGTCGTCATCTATCATTGACCTAAACTAAGGCTCGTTAAGCGTAGTATTTCTTTAGGAAGCGACCGTTTATTGGCCTGAAAGGCCTTTCACCGTGCATGTCCATGAGTAGATAGGCCCCGCCCTGGTAGACCTTATCAATGATGTACGGTCCTTCATAGTTTGGCTCAAACTTTCCCCGTTTGGCGCGATTGGGGATCATGGGCCTTTTGACGACTAGCACGAGTTCGCCTTGGTGGAATGTCCTCGGGCGGCTCAATCTTTCATATGAGCGCGTCATCTTTGCTTTATAAGCCTCCAGATTTTGCTGTGCTAGAAGCCGGATTTCATCAAGGGCGTCAAGCTCTTCAAACCGAAGGTGAGTATTTTCTTCGTCCGTCAACTCGTAATGGACTGCCACTCGTAGAGAGGGTAACTCTATCTCGAGGGGGAGTACTGCTTCCGTCCCAAATACCAACGCGTACGGCGTTGTGTTTGTGGCCGTTTTAAATGTAGTTCGATACGCCCAAAGAGCCTCTTGCAATCTTTCGTGCCAATCTCTCTTATTTCGTGACACCGTTTTCTTCATGATCTTCGTCAAGGTCTTGTTGAAGGCCTCAGCTAGACCGTTAGCTCGGGGGTTATAAACTGAGGAATATCTCCAGTCTATATTGTGCTGCTGTGCGAAGCGGCTAATCTTATGACTTCGGTAGGCTGGCCCATTATCAGAGATGATTCTTCTCGGGGTTCCAAACCGGTATATGACATGCGTTCTAAAGAAATGGAGGATGTTCTCCGTTTTCACTTCCCTCAACGGTACCGCCTCTGCCCATTTGGAGAAGTAATCAGTCGTCGCCAAGATGAAACGATGTCCCTTTGACGATGCTGGTTCGATGGGACCGACTATGTCAGTTCCCCACATTTCGAATGGCCAACTAGCCACTGTTGGGTGCAATGGATTTGGATGTTGATGGATGAAGTCCCCATGAATTTGGCACGAATGACATTGCTTCGCATATTCGAGGCAATCCTGCATCATCGTGGGCCAGTAGTAGCCCATCCGCTTTATCTTTAACTTCATCTCAGGGCCTGCTTGGTGGGAACCGCAGAGTCCGTCGTGAACTTCTTGGACGACCCTTCTCGCTTCGTCAGGTCCTAAGCATCTCAACCACAGAGAATCAAATGACCTCTTGTACAGAGTATTATTGACGAAGGCGAAAGACAGAGCTCGTTTCATGAGCTGATGTCTTGTGGACGCCTCTTCAGGTATTCGGTGGAACTTAAAGTAATCTATGAAGACTTCTCTCCAGTCCCCGGTATTCTCCCGGTCTTTTATTTGCAGGGTTGTCTCCTCTTTCGCTCCTTTTTCTTCAGACGATTCCGGAGATATTTCTGTTGGGGCGAGCACTCGACGGCTTTGTACCACGATTCTAACGTCGTCGAGGTTCTCGTCAGCCAGTTCTTTAGCAAGTTTGGCTAGTGCATCTGCTTTGCTGTTTTCCGCGCGCGGTATACTTTCCAATGTGTAGGAGGGAATTTGGGTTAGCAGTTGCTGCACTTTTTCACCGTATTTTACCAATTCCGGTTTGCATGTTTGGTAATCGCCGTTCACTTGACTGACGACCAGTTGGGAGTCCCCATATATGAGGAGGCTCTCAATTCCCATATCGATGGCGATCTCGAGGCCTGCTATCAAAGCCTCATATTCAGCTTCATTATTCGTTCTCGGCTCTGTCAAGGAGAAGGCGAAGCGCATTATCCCTCCTTATGGAGTCACGAAGATGAGCCCCACCCCCGATTTGATCATTGGCGTACTTTGTTTGTGCTTTTTCATCGAAGACGCTCCATCGAAATAAAGCTCCCAACGGGTATCACCACTGTCGATTGTGTCAAACGCATGTCTGTCTGGCAAATCGCAATTTAAAGGAGAATCGGCAGGTATGGGATGCTCAGCAAGGAAGTCGGCGATGGCCTGGCCTTTTACTACCCTGAGAGGTTGATATGTTATCGAAAATTCCATCAAGAGCAGGGCCCATTTAGCGAGTCGCCCTGTCAATATGGCTTTTGACATTAAATATTTGAGAGGGTCCACCTTTGAAATCAGACGGACCTCGTGTGCTAATGCATAGTGCCTAAGCTTTGTTATTGCGAAGATCAACGCCAGGCAGTGTTTTTCAATGGGAGAGTAATTGCTTTCTGCCCCCAGCAGAACTCGACTTAGGTAGTAGAGTGCTCTTTCTTTCCCTTGATCGTTCTCTTGTGCCCATAATGCGCCTAAGGAACCTTCGAGGGCGGTTGTATAAAGAATGAGAGGCTTCCCCTTAACCGGAGCAGCCAGCACTGGTGGGTTCTGCAGGTATTGCTTGATCTCATCCAGTGCGCTTTGGCATTTTTGGTCCCAAACGAATGGGGTTCCCTTCTTCATCAGGTGACTATAAGGTCGGCACTTTCCTGAAAGGTTGGCTATAAATCGCCGTATATACGCGAGCTTCCCTTGGAGAGATCGCAACTGTTTGAGAGTTCTTGGCGGAGGCATTTCCATGATCGCTTTAATTTTTGACGGATCTATTTCGATACCTCGGTGTCGAACAACGAATCCCAGGAATTTACCCAAGGAGACCCCGAACGCACATTTAAGAGGATTCATCTTCAAGTTGTATTGCCGAAGGCGTTGAAACACGGTCTTCAAATGCTCGAGGTGTTCTTCGTATGATTTGCTCTTAACCACGAGATCGTCGATATAGCATTCGACGATTTCGTGTATAAGGTCGTCAAAGATCTTCGTCATGGCCCTCTGATAAGTAGCACCGGCGTTCTTCAAACCGAAGGGCATTACTTTATAACAGAATATACCAAGAGGGGTCCTGAAAGCTGTGTGCTTCTGATCTTCAGGATGCATTTTTATTTGATTATACCCCGATGAGCCGTCCATGAAGGAGAAAATCTCATGAGTGGATGTATTGTCTATCATCAGTTCGGTGACTGGCACTGGGAAATCATCTTTTGGGCAGGCTTTATTAAGATCCCGAAAGTCTACGCATACGCGCACTGTCCCATTTTTCTTCATCACTGGGACAATGTTGGCGATCCATTCAGGGTATTGAACTTCCTGGATGAAGCCAGAGTCTATCAGCTTTTTGACTTCGGCGTTGATGCTCATCTCAAGCTCGAGTCGCATTCTTCTTGGCACCTGTTTGACTGGCTTGATGTCCGGGGATATCGCCAATTTGTGTACAGCAATTTCTGGATCTAATCCCGGCATTTCGGAATAGTTCCACGCGAAGCAATCTTTGTGCTGTAGAAGCACATCCTTTAACGCGGCCACCCTTTCTTCAGATAGCAGCTCGCTGATGAATGTCGGTCGCGGGTCATTTGCCGTCCCCAACTCGATTTTCTTGAGGTTATCTGCAGTAGTGTGGATTCCATCCTCCAGTTCTTTCGGAGCTGGGGGAAATTCTGAGATTACCTCATCGCTGTCGTTTTCAAAACACCAAGGGAGGTTGTTCATGTCCTCGGACCCTTCTTTTAATAATGTTATCACATGGCAGGTGCGAGTTTCCTGCCAATCCCAATGCGGGGTTGGTTTTATTCTTGTGTTTTTGGGTTCGTGCTTTTTCGGCGGCGCTACCTTCCAACTGTCAGACAATGCGAATTTGCCAAGCTGATATTGGTCCTCAACCCAATTCTTAAAGGTGAAACAATCTTCAAGCGGATGCCCTACTACTCGATGGTAAGAGCAATAATTTGGGTTGGAGACTTCGCCTGCTTGCTCAGGGTGTTTAGACTCTGGCAGAGTAAGCATTTGATGTTTTAGAGCAAGATCAAGTATTTTCCTTGTTTTGTCCCGAGGAAATGAGTATGCTCGACCCATTTTCTTCATAAGGGCTAGGTCAATAACGCTCGACTCTCGGATGCGTGGCTTCTTAGCTCTGTCTTGTGGTTGTCGAGCACCTTTTCGGCCCCTCGACTTGTTTTTGCTTTCGCGTCGAACCTTTTTTGTAGCAGGCTGACGTGGGGCAACATCTTCGTTCTTTACTGCCTGTCGAAGGAGACGCTGTGTCTTGGCTTTCTCATAGATTGCCATTTCACGATCGTGATCATCTCGGGCTTTTTGACTCGCATCCTTTATAAGTTTGCTCATCTGGTCTTCAGACGATGGACTGGGAGGTCTTGCATCAGGAACTCTTGCTGATTCAGGATTAGCGTCTTCCCATTGAGCGTCCGCTTCTTCATCAAAGTTATACATGGCATAACAGCTGTTTATTAGCTCCCGCTTCTTTGAGCGAACATACCCGAGCCCTTTCGTTTCCGTTCTCCCGTTAGGCAGTTTGCATTGAGTTCCGGGAACGTTCCAGACCTTGTCATAGAATTTGGCTTTTCTGACGGTCTGTGTGAAGGACATCCCTTGGCGTTTCAGCAGTTTCTTCAAACCTTCGGTATAATATCTGGGAAGACGGATAGGCTGAAGCCTGTCGAGCGTGGGATCCGCGCCATGCCAAATTTCTTTTTCCACCTTGTTTTCTTCAGAACGGTAGAATAGGATTGCCTTCTCGCCTTTTCTTCCGGGAGGGATATAGAATGTCTGTAATTCTTCTACGCTGTTGGTGTCGAGTGCATCCAGTTCTTTATAATGTTCAAGCGGCACCATGGTTACCTGCAGACTTCGCTCTTCATCAGTGGAAATCTGTATTGAGGGCCGAGCGGGGAATACAGCATGAACTTCATCCTCTGAATCACTACCGAAGATCAACGAAGGAACAGATGGTCCTGGCCTGGTGGACTGGGATGGACCTGAATAAATTATATCCTCCTCCTCCTCGGTGTCACTGCCGAAGACAGGGATGGTTGCGTTAGTTTTGTTCTCCGGTTTGTGACACCTTTCCATGTCTTCGAAACTCGGTAAGAAGTATTTGGCATCTTCATACTTGCGAACTTCGTTCACGGAAAACGGATTCAACTCTCCTGCTACTGTGTACTCGAGGCCGTCCCTAGAATACTTCATGCACTGATGCTGTGTAGAAGGGATGATATTGTATTCGTGTAGCCATGGTCGGCCGAGCAGAGCATTGTAGCACGTCTTGGCGTCTATAACGTGGAATTTGATGTCTGTGACGAGCATCCCGAAGCGTAGCGTCAATATCACAGATCCAAGAGTCTTTGAGGATTGAGAGTCGAAACCGGAGATGGTGATTTTGTCCCGGGCGAGGTGTTGGACACTCATGCAAATCTCCTTTAACACTCGCACATTGAGTAAATTGACAGACGATCCGTTATCGACCAAGATTTTTCCTATCTTTATGTCATGGCAGTATCCTGAGACATAAAGGGGGCGATTGTGTTCACACGTCCCGAGGAGAAGGTCTTCATCACCAAAAGCAACGTCGGCTGTGTGCACCTCTTCCAATTCATCCTTCATCTTTTGTTCGGCTAAGAAGGTTTGGAACTGGTCCGGATCCTGTAGGGCCTTAATCAAAGAATCCCTCGCTTCTTTCGATAGCAATAGGGTATCGAGAATGCTGAGTTGTGAGGGTAGCTTTCTCAGATGCGCCAAGACATTGTAATCTACTTTATTCCTTTTTGGGGGATTCTTGGCGGTTAACTCTTCCGCAACTTGGTCATCCAAAGCGATGTCTTCAGAGACCTTCTCTTTCCCTTTGTTTTTCTTATTCAAGGGTCCGAGGTTCTTTTCGGGTAATGTTCGATTGCGCAGCTGTATATTCTCGCAGGCCTTCAGTTCTTTTTCTTTTCCCGAAGTGGATTCTTCGAAGAGGGGGCCAAGCTCTAGCTCTTCATCGGAGTCGCTCCCAAATATAGGCACTTGTGACCCGGTAGTGTTAACCATGTGACAATTGCCGGCAGTTCTTTCAAGTTCTTTAGTCGTATTTCTTTGCTCTCGGCGAATTTTACGTTTTTCCCGTTTAAATCGTTGTCGATTAGCGACGTATCCTTGCCACCATCCATTGAAAGCTTTGCAATCTTGGGTGGAATGCGAGACCTTCTGATGGTATAAGCAATAAGAGGGGTGCATTTCTACCGCGCCAGTAACTTTTTCTTCAGAGGGTGGTAGCTTCATGCCCATCGATATGGCCTTAGCAAATTTCTTTTTTATCTTGAATTGGCTTTTGTCAGTGGTGGAGGCATTTTGCTCCAACGGGATCATTTCAGCTCCTTCCTCAAGTCGCTGACGCTTAGCCCTTTCGAATATAGCCGTCTCGCGTTCTCGATCAGCCTTGCTTTTCAACCGAGCTTCATTAAGAAACGCGCTAATCATTTCAACCGGTAACCCTGGGGTTCCTGATTCGGCATTTGCCCCCAGCGTTTCAGTGCCAGAAGTTCCTTCATCGTTCGTGGTCGAATGGGAGATCATATGACAGCTTGCCACATATTCGTCAGATTCATCCGATGAACTTTCTCCTTCATCTTCTTTTTGGAAGACGTGATCAAGGAAATCTTGGAGCGTAATGGGAGTTCGCGCCTTTTGGTTATATTCATCCAGCGCGTCGATTTGCTTTTGTAAGTCCGTGCGCTTGTCATCAGGCTTCACGGGCTTCTTAGATTTCTTCTTCTTCTTTTTCGAAGATTTTGACGGCTGACTATGAGCGCTTGAACTACCACCATCGGTCTTCGGAATCGGTCGTGGCTTCAACGTCCCCTCAATAACCTGCGGTTCCAAGGGGTTCTTCCACTTGACCGCTGGACAGGTCTGAAGATCATTTAGCATTCTCCTCGTTTTGGCTGATAATACAACTTCCCAGGGGGTTTCTTCAATAACGGAGCATGTTGCCCCCGGCGTATTCGTCCCCTTAGAGGTGTGGGGCTGCGGAGGATTCACCTTCCATTTGTCAGATAGCGCAAATTTGCCCTGACGGTACTGGTTCTCAAGCCAATTCTTGAAAACGTAGCAATCCTCAATTGGATGGCCTAGCACTCGATGATAAGGGCAGTAATTGGGCTCGTTGACGTCACTCGGTTGTGACGGACGTTTTGGATCTGGCAGATTTATGAGCCTGTTGTGCAATGCCAGCTCGAATAGCCTTCTTGTTTTATCACGGGGGAAGGAGTAAGCACGTCCCATCCTGTCCTCAAGGGGTACGTATGGGCGTGTATTGTTTGGACGAGCAGCCGGCTTCGAGTCGCTCGGTTGTTGTTGGGCGTTAGCGACAATGATCGCTTTTCCCTTTCCTTTATCGTTTCGGGGGTCCGGTTTCGGGAGAGGGGGTTTATGGCCCATCTGGTCCATCTGCGCTAATTTGTCGATCAAAGCCTGGAAGGAGGTCGGCTTGAAGAACATCATAAACTGTGAAATGGTTGCTTGTGGATCGAGTGTTCCAACAAACATTCCCACCGCTGGAGCTTCTTCTATGCGCTGTTCGCACTTTGACCATAGATTTCGCCACCGTATAGCGTACTGAACCCATGTCTCGCCGGGTTTTACCCTGGCATTGATCAGTGCCGTCATCGGGGTACGCTCACTGGCACTTGCGAAGCGTTGGGTGAAGAGTAGCTCCATCTCCGCAAAGGTTTTTATAGAGTCGTTGGGAAGCTCAGAATACCATTCAAACGCCGTATCAGATAAACTTCCAACAAACTGGCGAAGCAAAAGCTTGTCGTCGCCGCCTGTATTACCGCAAAGCGCCCTGAATTGGGCCACATGTTGATGGGGATTGCCGGTCCCTTTGTAAACATGAAACTTGGGAATAGTGTAACCCGGCGGGTACTTGATTTGGTCATACCAGCCCGGATATGGCCGCCCCGTTTTCACGATCTGACCGGCTGCTTCAGTCGCCTGATGCACCCGTATTTGTTGGGCGATATATTCATCCAAATCATCTTTTGATATGGTATCCTCTTTAGCTGCGGATAGAGCCGGTGGAGGATTCGATGTCTCTCCCCTATCATTTTCAAGAATGATCGGGGGATCTCCAGCAGGTGGATCTGGTTGAATCATCATACCCACCATATCCTGAAACAAGAGGGCCATTTTCTTTATGTTGGCTGCCTGTTCCGCAGCCTCTTTATCTTTCTTCTCTAGCACGCGCCGAAGGAATTCGGCGTCCGTCTCTTGTTCTCGACGTTCTTCTGAGGATGTTTCTGGGGTTCCTTTCGGCCCAGTGAGTGCAGCCATTGTGGTCATCATCTCCTGGAGCTTTTGTTGCTGCTCCTGAGCCTTGGTCACTGATCGGGTGAGCGGTCGGTGACCCGTAGATGTACGGCTTTCTTCTTTTCCAGAAGCCATATAAACTGTATGAACAATTATGCCCCCTGACTTGGGGCATTTAGGTTCGCCGCTTTCAAACTTTGCCGGTGTCATGGGAGCTTTTTCTGGCCTCTTCCTTTTATGGACCTTTGAGGTTGAAGGAGCCGTTGAAGCGGGCATTCTAGCATTTGTTGCCCCCTGCTGTTTAATGGGGCAGTTTTTGTTATTTTCCACCTTCGCCCTTTTCTGGTGACGCAAGTGGTCTGGATCGATCACAGAGTCTTGAACCCTGCGCCATACTTTATAAACTTTTGAGGATAGCCGTTGAGGGGGCTGTTCATGCTTCGTCTTCGGAGCTTTTTCCATGGGCGGAGGAGACCTTTTCAATGTAGCAACCGGAGAGTTCTTTCTCACCTTCCTCAGCAATTCGAAGCTGTTCCCAGTTGGAACAGCAGCATTGACCTCCACCACTGGAGCAGGTGGGGTTAGCCCTGAGGGAGAGTTGCCCCCTGCTTTTCTCACTCGTCGCCAATGGCGACGTCGCGCACGACGAGCCGTTGGGACTGCCTCGGAAATCGAGATGGTTCCTTGTTGCCCCCTGTTTGAGTGTGGGGTAACTGCCGATGTCAGCCTATCGAAGACCGATGCTTTTTGACCAGTTGGGGGAGGAGTGGGAACCGTCAATCTTGTGAAGACCGACTCTCTGATAGGAGAAGCCGCTTCAACGACTTCCGAGGCAGCGGCCGTTGCCCTCTTTGGGACGGCCACTTTATAGTTCCGACCTAGCCTGGCAAAAACGGAGGCTGTCGGCTTAGTGGCGGGCGACCCGTTGACAGGGGTCGTGGTAGCGGTAAGCCGGTCGAATACCGACTTCTTGTTCGCTTCCGGTGCGGATATCGGCATAGAGAAGCTTGCAGGTGGGACCATGGTCCCGAAAAATAGGCCGGTGGTGGCCTGGGTCACCTGCTCCACCGGCAGAGCAAGGAAAGAGGCCGCTTGGGGCCCATATGTTACACCTCTCGGTGAGGTGGAGCGTCCGTTGCAGTGGTGCTTCGCGCATTTGGTGCAGTGAGAATCCATGGATGTTTGAGTTCTGCGCCAGACAAAAGACCAAATCTTAGCAACTTGAAATCCGAAGACAACCATTTAACAAACCGCGATTGGTTCGCGAAGACGACACACGAAGTGTGGAGTGGAAAGAGGAAGAGGTCCCACCGGGCGTGCCAGAATCTGTTCCCCTCCGAACGGCGGCCGAGACGTTAGGACGTCCGTAGCCTGGAGTTCGGGGCAGATGCTATTTGGTTTTATCCGTCTAGCTCTCCGAAGATGCCCAGTTGATTTACGGCACCGTGTATCGGAGGTTTAGACGGATGCGGCCGATGTAGCAGACTTCGTCAGATTCCCCCTCAGGGTGAGGGGTTTTTGATTGTGGGGACGCTCTTCCCTGCAGGCGCAAGCCCCTGCAGTTAATTACGCTACCGCGTTGCGATAACAACTTTCTCCTTCTCCAGAATTTCACTTCGTGTCGTGTATGTTTGTTTTGTTTGTGGTTGCCCGTGGATTGTGTACGGAGACTTAGTAATGTCGTCGCCCGTAGGACGTGGATTAGTCCAAATCCGCATTTACTTAGATTTGGGTTTGGTGCTTTTTAGTTTAAGGATGCATTAGTCGCATTGCGGCTAAGATCAACTTAAACATTCGTTAAGGATACATTAGTCTTGTTTTAGACTAAGATCAACTTAACGTGGTGATTGATTTAATTATCTGGCCGTCGGGACTCGTCACCTCTCTGACGTCGTTGAGGGATTACAACGACAGGTGTCTGAGGAGTTCAGAGATGTACCCTTGAACCAAAGTTGAGTTGGGGTTTTATCGTTTAATTAAATATCTAAGGACACATTAACCGTATTTGGGGTTAAGATCAACTTAGACGGGACCGTTTAGATCCGACGGAAGAGCGTTTGGGCCCTATTGTGCCAGTTTAAGGACGTGATGGTCCATCGCCAGTTTAGAGACGTGGTGGTCCATCATTAGTTTAGGGACGTCTCGGTCCGATGTTAGTTTAGGGACGTTTCGGTCCGATGTTAGTTTAGGGACGTTTCGGTCCGATATTAGTTTAAGGACGTTTCGGTCCGATATTAGATGAGTGGTCGTTGGGACCCGTCACCTCTCTGACGTCGTTGAGGGATTACAACGACAGATGTCAAAGGAGTTCGGAGATGTACCCTCTACCCGGTCGTGAATTGGTTTATGAGAGGCATTTAATTTAAGGACTTACAGCCAGGATTGGGTTAAGTCCAATTTTTTTATTTTAGGCTCTGCCCGATTAAAAGAATCAATCTAAACAGGGCTCTGCACCTTTATTATTTTGCAATCTGATTTGGGCCAGGCCCTTTTAAATAATGAGTTACAGAAATTCAGGAATTTTCCAAACAGGGCTTTGCCCTCTTATTAATTTGATTTGGGCTAGGCCCTTTTAAATAATGAGTTGCAGAAACTCAAGAATTTTCCATACAGGGCTTTGCCCTTTGATTTGGGCCTGGCCCTTCTAAACAATGAGTTGCATCTCTGCAGAAACTCAAGAATTTTCCAGATTTAAGAACAAAAGTGCATAGCACTTTTGATCTAAATTTGGATCAAAAGAAAACAAGTTTTTTATTCTTGTTTTCCCTGATTTCACAGAACCAAGGGTTCATATCAAGTGCAAGGCACTATTTATTTCTTTCTCTTTTTTTTTTATTTAATTATTCATTTTTTTATCCTCTGTTCTTCAGAGATTTTTCTCTTCTTCCAAAAGAAGTTTTTACCTCTTTTTTTTTTTGATTAATCTTCAAGAGTTCTTTCTCTTTTTTTTTTCAGAAGTTGATTCTTCTCTTGATGATTCTACTTGATGATTTGAATGAGGTCTGGGCTCTTATTTATAGTGCTCACAAATTTGTTAAATTTGTTACCAAGATCTTTCCTGAATAATTTTGGGAATTTTCCCACCATTGGATCTCTGATCCAAGGGTCCCTGTTTTACAGAAGAACAGAAAAGATTCACTTAAATTTTCATTCTGTTGCTGCGCAACTCACCAGCGCGTGACACGTGTCGCGCTGTCGTGCGCTTGCGCAGTTGCAATTACGCAACTGCGCAGACACGTGTCGCGCATCCGTGCGCTTGCGCAGTTGCAATTGCGCAACTGCGCAGACACGTGTCGCGCATCCGTGCGCTTGCGCAACTGCGCAGACACGTGTCGCGCGTCCGTGCGCTTGCGCAGTTGCGATTGCGCAATTGCGCAGACACGTGTCGCGCTGCCATGCGTTTGCGCAGTTAAGTCTTAATTATGTTTTCTGAAGAGCCTTGCTCTGATGGGACGCACTGTCTCGGGCGTTACGCTGCCGAATCAGCTTCTGCCATGTGGCAAATTGCGCGCTGCGCACGGGGACCGAAGCGTTGCTTCGAATTTTGAATTTTCAAAATTAAGTAGAGCCTTGCTCTGATTGGGGGAAACAACATGCACTCGTGCACGGATCGTGATCGGACGAATCATACTAGTGGGCTTTGGTTTAAGCCGGATCTTAGTGTTCGATTGGTTGGATTGCTTTAGTCTCGTTGTATTCGTATTCCGTCGGAATACGGATACATGTATGTATATACAGTCGAGGGGCATTCTCGTAATCTGTTACGAGTTTGTTTTAGGGTTGCCATATCTTTTGGTTTAAAACATTTGGTTTAAATGTTTTATTTTATGAAGAAATTGTGACTCATTTTGCTTTTTTTTCATGGAGCATTAATTGAGGCATGGTCTCACATAGTGTCTCCTTGATTTTGGGCTTGATTTGTGGGTGAGTTGTGATCATTTTTGAGGGATGGGGGCTACTGAATTCAGCAGTACATACCTTTGTTTTTGAACCCAAAAATCATCACAAATCACACACAATTCATTTTTACTTGCTCACTCTCTCTTTGGAGCTCACATCTTTTCCATTTTCATGGCAACTCTTTAGCCTCCACCCTATACCCTCTCATGTGTTGAGAACCCTAGGGTGATTGAGACAAAGTGATCCCATACCTTCTCTACTTCATCTTGGACATGTCGGCTAGCAAACTTCATGCTCGAGTTGTTTCGGTTCGAAACGGGAGCCCGTATAAAGAATCCTCGATGCGGTGCCATTCCGATGAGCGAGACCGGAGAGTGGAGTTGTTCCGGACAGCAGCGAGGAGCTAGGAAAGAGATTGAAGACCGAAGAATACGGATCGATCGGTATAATCTCTAAACTTAACTTTGTAAATTGCTAGAATACGGTTAACAGAACGATCCAGATAAAGGGTTATGGTAGCGTTGAGTTTTGAAAAGTTTTTGTTCCGCATTTGGCCTCGGATTGATGGCCGGGGCGCTGCCGTAGCCCTACATGGTATCAGAGCCCAACTATTAACCATAATCTAGCTTGTTTAGACAATGTTATGGTATCGAAATCGAAACAAAACCCAAACACTGCCACTGAAATATGCAGTTTCTGTTGATTTCAAAATGTTCTCAAAAAATTATTTAAACAAGTGCAGAAGAATACTCAAGACACCAGAAGACCACACCCCAAATACGGACCCCACCCATCGGATTTGGGCCGAGCACATGCTCACAAAAACCGAGGAGGCCGGTTTTCCTAGGGTATTTTGGGTTCATGTTTTGGGTGTGGTTTGGTCTCTGGGAAGTTGGTTCAGTGGTATTGTTTGTTTGGCCCTTTTTGGATAAAGTTTTATCAGGTTGTTTGGGCTATTCGGGGGTTATTTCGAAGTCGATATTCTTAATGTTGTTTAAAGTTAGCAGTACATTACATTTCTATCTGTGACCGTGAATGTCATTTGATCGGTAAACCTTGTCTAATCGCTATAGTCCTTTTAGACGGGTTTGCGAACGTGACATTCACGTTGATGTTCTGTGTTGTGCTGTGATGTTGTGGATTGTCGTGGTGATAGTTTGCGTGCAATGGTAGTGCAGTTTGGTTATATTTGTACATTTGATATTGCGGGGCGAGCGTCCGACATGTGGACTACCGTCACTGCCTGTTTGTATATTATTCTTTTGGGGCACGACCGGGTTGAGATCGATGTACCCGTTGTATATATTTTCTTTTCTGTACTAGGATTACCCCGCAGTGGGGTATACGGATAGCCGGGTTCTAGAGGGCGACGGGCCCGCATCTCCTGGCGTTGAGACGGAGGGGGCTTCACTCTAGAATTGGCGGGCTATTCGCCGCACTCGTAGGGGGTATAGGTTGACCCAAGGAGGGATACTCAAGTTACCGGATTCCGTGAAGTGCTGGGTGGTCCATTCGCTTTGCTGAAGGGGGCTGCCTCACTTCTGGTTTTGGCGGGTAACTTGCCGCGCTCGTAGGGGTCTAGGTTTTCATTGCATAGGCTATCCACACGACCAGGGGAACGTCGGGTTTCATTTGCGGCTCAAGGAAACCCGGGATCCTAGATTATCTGTATTGTTCTGTGATACTTATTACTTTTCTGTGATGTCGCATTTATCACGCCTGGAGCGATTATTATATATTGATATATATACTAGTAGATGTTGTATATGTTTTACACCCGCGCTAGTCCAGTCCCCGCTCTGTCGTTAGTTAAGTAACCTAACGGGTGATGACGGGACTGTAACATTTCAGAAAAATAAAATATTATTTTTGGGAATTTTTATAATTAAATAATATTATATTGAATATTTTAATAAGGCGGTATAATTAAATACCGATAAATTACGAAAAATTTGGAAAATTATGGAAATTACTAAAAAGAGGATGCTTTATGTGATTTAAGCAAATTATGAAATTTTATGATTCATTATACACTATTTAGTGCTAATCGCGATTAAATATCGCTAATCGCGCATTAAGCTTGTTTTGTGCAAAACATGCACCGTGTCGTATTTTACACTTGTGTTACATTTTATAACCATGGTTTCATTTGGGATTTATGTGTTTGGTTTTAAAATGAAATGAGAAGAAAAGATAAGAAAAGAAAACAAAAGAAAAGAATAGAATATAGAAGCATGGGCAAGAGAGAGAGGTGAGGGTCAACCTTGGTCATAACACTTTATTCCCTCATCATCATCTTTATCTTTTTCTTCTCCCTCTTCAGCCCATGGTAGCACCCCTCCTCCACTTCCACTACACACCTCAAAACATCATCAAAATCAACTCAAAAGTCCACCCCCACTTCATTAAAAACATGCACAAGCTCACAAGCTACACTTTGGACCAAGAAAGCAAGGATTTTGGACACTTGGAGCAACTCAAGAAAATTCTTGAGTTTCCAAATGAGGTATTCTCTTAACCATTAGCATAGTATTTCCATTGCTTTTACATCCATGTTTGTTTAGAACCGATTTAGTGTTGTTTAGTGAGGTTTGGAATTTCTAGTTAGGGTTTGAGGAATTCTTGAGTTGTGATGTGCAATTGAGGCTTATAGTGACCTTAAAACCATGTAATGATTGTATTTTGGACCAAAACCTGAGACTTAAACCCCAATTGCGAACTTTTCTGCAGATATTAGAAATTTTGGAAATTGTGATGGTTTTTGGAAATCTGCTAACACTCGGGGACCTAGAAAATTATTTAGCAAACACCGAGAGATAAGCAGGCACCCAAGAAGCTTTACCTAAGACCCTAGCCCCAACACCCTCTCCATGGCCGCAAATATATTCGTTCTGGCCGCAATTTGCGGCCAGACCTGGTTCATTTTGGTTCGTGTTTGTTTTGTGGCTCCATCTCCAGTAAACTAGACCCTTTACATGAGCAAAATTGGCTAATTTCACTTAGGGTAAAATCTGGGAATAAATTCATGAGTTACTGTTTTGATTCGGGGTTATATTTTTCGTATTTTGGATTCTGGATTTTATTATTTGTGTTTTACCTCGATCATTTGACGTTTGTACGACGATATCTAGGGTTGTTTGGTGGTTTTGAAGGCGTAGTCCATAGGTTCTAACCTGTAGGATTTTAGCGTGTCGTTTTGGTTTTGATTTGGATTTTAATGCGATACGATACGTTGTGACATGTAGGTACCCCCATGTGGACTTCGGGACGACAAGCAAGCGCGTGGTGACGTCGGCATCGACAAGCGAAGGTCAAGGTGAGTAGATATATATCAACAGGGGAAGTCGGATGGATGGCGTATAGCACCCCCGCAGTTCGTAGTATAGCTTATATATATATGGTTATATATGTGTTTTATGTTATGTGGATGATTATCAACATATGATTTTGTGTTCATGGTTTAGTTTAGAGTAGTTAGAAGTAACTTAGTTTAGCTTCTTAGTCGCAAAGCCTAGAATGAGGTTTACACCCACATGCACACACATGCTTACTTTGTTATACTTGTGTGTATATGGGACTGTGTATATATATACGTATACCTACACATGGATGATGAAGATTGTATATGGTATTTGGAGATGAGTCGATGAGATTGGACATGATGCCATGAGATCGGTGATATGTTGATTCGTATTAGGAGATACGACATGAGATTTTAGCGGGCCATTAGGCGTGTGTTTTCATACTGTAGGGTTCCTAGGCACACTAATGAGGTCTCACAAGGCATCAACCATGCCAATTTCAAATTTTATGGGTGCCGAGAAACCCTAATACGGATCGTTAACTAGATTTTAGGCGAAACAAAGAAACTAGTTAACAACTTAACTAAAAGAACGGAAATACAACCTTTGTAGATCCGGTCCTCCACCTCCATAGCTCCATGATGATGTCTCCTCGCTGTCCAAATAGAATCCCGGGCTCTAGCGTCGGTTTCATCGGAGAAAAGCGGGCTAGGTCATCGACGACGATGCCGAAGATGATCTACGTCGAGGCATCACAAGATCAAGCTCCACCTTCACCAAGCCATGAAAACTTGTGAAGGAAATACCCTATACTACTTGGCAAGAGGTAGAGGATGAAGAAATAGGAGGTGGGTTCACATTAGATTTGGATTTCTCACTCTTTTTCATCAATCACCATTGATGGAAACTAGGTTTTCTTCTTGAAGAAGAAGAAGAAGAAGATGAATATTATGATAAGTTGTTTAAAATAAAAACCAATATGATACTTATCATAATCTTAACCTTAGTTAGGTGTAGAGAATAAACCATGGTTAGGGTTAATGGTTAGGTTTTGGAAAAGAACAAGAATGGTCAAGCTTTCAACACATCATGAAGTTTCCACAAAACTACAAAATAAGCCACCATTCTCATTATCTTTTCTAAATGAAATAAACAAATAAATGAATAAATAAATGAAATGAAACCCTAACCACTAACTAACCATGGTTTAATTCTTTACACAAACCCAAGCAAGAATGTATCATCAAACATGATACAATCAAGTGCACTAAAATATATCACATATACAATGTGCATTTCAAGTGAGTAAATCCATTTAAAGTGAACCAATACTAGTTAATGCAAAGTAATATATCAAATATATAATTATACATTAAATCATTAAATCAACACTTGATTCAATGATCTGGTCATGTCGCATATAACCGGCTAGTATCCAATGTATCGGCTTATCGAGTCAATCCTTGATTCGATAACTAGGTTATATCGCATACAACCATTCGACACATTCATCGCGAGAATGAAATACGGTATCACATACACGCATTATTCTCGGTCCCGCACATATCTCATATGTGCTCCTATTTCATTTCGCTTGAGCCAGGAAACCTCTGTGTAGGACTCTAAAGACTCGTCAATACGCCGGCAGCAGGTGATGATCATATCAAGCACCCACAAGCCGCAAGCGGTCTGCTAAACGTAACGGCCACCCGGGTATTGAGCGATCAGAAGATCGACGAGCAAGCCCGCTCACACTCCTGTGAATCCAACCAGTAACACTTACCGTACAGTCCGGTCTGATCGTCTGATATGTCGCATATCTTGCCTAGGGGTGGTAAACGTCAGACCCCAATAGCTCGATAAGTCGTGTCGATATGAGGTCTATAACAGTTCGAGAAACTATTGGTAATACTTACCAGTAAATCTCAGCAACCCTGGCCAGGGATTTCCGGTTACAGCCAATCGAACACAGCGCAACATCAACTCCCTATACATCAACTCCCTATACCGGGAGAGACGAATCCCCTCCTATCGCTCATTGCCTCCATGTGACTCGGGACTGTACCCAAAAACCACCGTTTTCCACGCCCTCTTGGACGTGGTAAGATGGAAATCAAAGCACAGTGGGAACCACACAAGACTCTATGACGATCTCGGGTCAACAGACTACTCTGTACCAGTGTCACCAGAGAACTGCCATCTGACGTAAGGTATAATACCATCTGGGAGTTCTCGGCGAGTCCGTCCAGTGTACCCAGTCTCCACTGAGCACCCGTATATCATCTCTGATGTCAAACACCAATGGACATGGGATCATCCATCGCCCATCTGTATGGGTCGAGAGGGTATACGCTAGTCTACTCTGGTATATCGATGCCTCGTCTCGATATACCCACGACTAGGGACCTTGAAGGATGTACTTATGGACTACCATGTCCCCACTAGTATGATCTGCATCATAGTCCAGGTATTCAAGTACACATCCTAAGGGCTTTACCAACATGTAACAGAGAGACAATCAGTATACACGTTAAGGTAAAGAGCAACCAGATAGCATACTATCATGTCGACCAAGAAAGTCCTCCCTATATATGTCCCAGCATCCACTACAATATACATCCTATGTACAGTAATGGCCTCTAGGGCATACATATAACTAACACATACATGCATATATATGCAGATGGTATCAGTTTGTACTAGACCTAGATCAGTACCCCCAGTTCATGAGATATGACGATAATGGATACTGGATGAATAATGAGATGAATGTGATATTTGACCCGTACCCAGATTTGGGATGCCGTACGATGGATTTACCGTACGAGCTATATATTGATGATAGATCCGCACTCTTGATTCGAGGATGTCATTTTGTATATTGTATCGTATGTGATACTATTGAGGCAGGATCACCGACTATTATATTTATATATATATATCGAATCAGACTTAGGTGGTTTTCCCTTACCCTTTCATTTAGACTGTTCGTTTAGTCCTGTAGTTTACTTATAAATGTTAGACTAGACTCGAGTCATACCTATTTCCAAAACTAACGAATCGTGAGTATTTTAAAGATAGGCCAAGGGATATACGGATATGCTTACATTTCTGTTATATGTCGTATACATCATGCTTTATGATTATACGCATTGAGATATGTTGTTTTCATGAGATTTCTGGATTTGGGAACCGTGGTTATTTCAAAAGAGAGTATGCATTATTTAAAAAACCCGGTTACCCTTGATATGATATTTCAGTGCGTCCACCATGTGTTTTCTCGGTTCTAAGAGTGGCATGTGAAACCCGATTCGAGGAGCGATAAGCACCGTCTGTAGGTACATGGTGGACCCGGTGAGGTACCCCGGGGTAAGATGACTCGTATATGTTGGACGGTGAGCCTGGCAGGGGAGCACTACCTACCGGTGACAGTATTTAGACTCGGCGGTTATCGTGGGGATACCGACTTGAGTATGTACGTATGGATACGTCGAATTGCGAGGGTCGAAGCTGGGCACTCGGGTTTTCGAGATAGCGTATGATACGTACCTATCAGGGCCAGTCGTGGTGACAGCACCTGATAGATGAGGATTTACGTGTCGATGCTGGACACGGGTTTCATGATGTTTTCATGATTTTGATGTGTCGCGAGGGACACCTGTTGATTTATATCCTCGTACTTTCATGCATATGCTTTTATGACTTTTACATGCATGATGTTGCTATGTCATTGGTTGACACGTGGACGGGATCCACATGCATACAGACATTGATTACATAGTTGGATGATATCCACATACTCATAGACTTCATGATACAGTTGACACTGATTTCATGATGATTACATTGATCATACCTCATATTTATGATATGTTGCTACCTGAGGCACTGACACGAGCACTTGGTATTACACTTGGTATAGATGTTTACCCTTACCACCTTTTCATGCTTCAGACTTTATCATATTGAGGATATGTATATATTACTGATCGTTTGACCTAGGATTGAGTCATACATACGATTTCTGCTCTATGACGTTTTCTACTTACGAGTTGGCAACTCACCCCCGTTGTGCCACAGTTTTTGCATGTCTTGCCGTATAGGTTTCATTGCAGCTTTTTGGCACACTGCTTTCTTTCCGGGTGATTGCTTTGTTAGGTGGGTTCACTTGCATCGTGACCACCATTGTACCATTTATTTATATTCAGTTGTATCTAGTAAAACTCCATCAACCAGACATGTATTTGTATTTGACTTAGAGACCAATTGTATATTCTTTCGACCTTAGAGTCGCGCGTTGTATTATTATGGGTTTTCATGTTGATATGAGTTTCCTTTTTAGTTTTGATCCTCGCCCTTCGGCGTTGTATATTGTATTGCTTGCGTGGTTGTGACCATCAATTGATGAAGAGCTAGCTCCCTCTTGGGGATGCCTTTACTCATATTATGCATGTTGTACCCATTTGGGGCCAGTATTTACAAAGGAAACTCTGCCGAAATTTTCAGAAAAGACTTGGGATTTTAAAAACGCATAATTCGGCGTATGCTATTAAAACCACTTATTTAAAACCGGTTTTTCCTTCATTTACTATTTAAAATGGTTTTAGATTTCTGGGCTTTTGGCTTACTTGAATTAGATGGGGTCCTATAGACTTCATATGATTCAAGGGCTAGTCACGTGCCATTTCGGGTCGTGACAGGGACCCAGTGGCGAATGCGGATGGCATATATGTACATCATATTTTTGTTCTTTTCTGGTGTGATTAATTGATGGGACTGCGTTGATTCGGATCAATGCAAGGAAAACAAACCTATATATGATGTTGTTGGAACAATTTTCAAAAAGCTGTTATTACTAGGGCGTTTTCTTTTGTTTTGCACAGTGGTATTCGGTTATGAATATCCAGCACCTCATTCGACGAGGCAAGAGCCGAGATCCCTTCATCGGGAGTGACCCCTTAGACAGAGGTTTGCGTCAGGGTAATTGTTAGTTATTTGTATGCCCTAGAGGCCATTACTGTACATAGGATGTATATTGTAATGGATGCTGGGACATATATAGGGAGGACTTTCTTGCTCGACATGATAGTATGCTATCTGGTTACTCTTTACCTTAACGTGTATACTGATTGTCTCTCTGTTACATGTTGGTAAAGCCCTTAGGATGTGTACTTGACTACCTGGACTATGATGCGGATCATACTAGTGGGGACATGGTAGTCTATAAGTACATCCTTCAAGGTCACTAGTCGTGGGTGTATCGAGACGGGGCATCGATATACCAGAGTAGACTAGCGTATACCTTCTCGACCCATACAGATGGGTGATGGATGATCCCATATCCATTGGTGTTTGACATCAGAGATGATATACGGGTGCTCAGTGGAGACTGGGTACACTGGACGGACTCGCCGAGAACTCCCAGATGGTATTATACCTTACGTCAGATGGCAGTTCTCTGGTGACACTGGTACAGGTTAGTCTGTAGACCCGAGATCGTCATAGAGTCTTGTGTGATTCCTACCGTGCTTTGATTTCCACCTTACCACGTCCAAGAGAGCGTGCAAAACGGTGGTTTTTGGGTACAGTCCTGAATCACATGGAGGCAATTAGCGATAGGAGGGGATTCGTCTCTCCCGGTATAGGGAGTTGATGTTGCGCTGTGTTCGATTGGCTATAACCGGAAATCCCTGCCCAGGGTTGCTGAGATTTACTGGTAAGTGTTACCAGTAGTTTCTCGAACTGTTATAGACCTCATATCGACACGACTTATCGAGCTACTGGGGTCTGACGTTTACCACCCCTAGGCGAAATATGCGACATATCAGATGATCAGACCGGACTGTACGGTAAGTGTTACTGGTTGGATTCACAGGAGTGTGAGCGGGCTTGCTCGTTGATCTTCTGATCGCTCAATACCCGGGTGGCCGTTACGTTTAGCAGACCGCTTGCGGCTTGTGGGTGTTTGATATGATCATCACCTGCTGCCGGCGTATTGACGAGTCTTTAGAGTCCTACACAGAGGTTTCCTGGCTCAAGCGAAACGGAATATGAGCGCATATGAGATATGTGCGGGACCGAGAATAATGCGTGTATGTGATACCGTATTCTATTCTCGCGATGAATGTATCGATTGGTTGTATGCGATATAACCTAGTTATCGAATCGAGGATTGATTCGATAACTCGATACATTGGATATTAGTCGGTCATATGCGATATGACCGGATCGTTAAATCAAGTGTTGATTTAATGATTTAATGTATAATTATATATTTGATATATTACTTTACATTAACTAGTATTTGTTCACTTATGATGGATTTTCTCACTTGATGTGCACATTGTATATATGATATAGTTTTGTGCACTAGTTTGTATCATGTTTGATGATACATGCAAACTTGGGTGTGTGTATGCTTTAAACCTAGTTTAGGTTAATGGTTAGGGTTTTTATTTATTTGTTTATTTATTTATTCCTTTTTGGCAAAAACGAAATGGGAGGCTTTCTTTGTTTTACACTAGAAGCTTTATGATAGTTTTGACAAAGTCTTAGCCATTTTGTTTTTATCCTTAACCTAACCATTTACTTAAACCCTAGTTTATTCTCTACACTTGTTAACTCACCCATGGTTGCAATATGATAAGGGTCACTTGATTTTCTATTTTAGTTAATTCATTTTTCCATTTCTTTCTTCTTCTACTTCTTGAAGAAGAAAGAAAACTCTTGCTAGAAATGATCAAGTGATGAAATCAAGTGAGAAATCCAAATCCAAAGTGAACCCACTTCCTATTTATTCATCCTCTACCACTTGCCATATAGTATAGGGTGTTTTCTTCACAAGTTTCATGACTTGGTGAAGATGGAGCTCGAGTTAGAGTTGCCTCGACGTAGATCATCTTCGGCATCGAAGTCAACGACCTAGCCCGATCATTTCTCCGACGAAACCAACGCTAGAGTCCAGGATCCAGTTGATCGCAGCGGAGGGACGTCATCACGGAGCTAAGGAAGTGGAGGACCGGATCTACAAAGGTTGTATTTCCATTCACTTTAGCAATAAAGTTGTTTATTTGCATGTTTCGCCTTTTCCTCTAGTTAACGATCTTACATTAGGGTTTCTCGGCACAAGAAAAATTTGATTTTGGCATGGTTGATGCCTTATGGAACCTCTTGAGTGTGCCTAGGAACCCTACAGTGGTATCAGAGCCTAGCTAGAGCCTTAGGCGATGAGTTGACGAAGTTTGAAACCCGATCGAACCCGAAACCCTAATCCAAGTTCACTCTCTGTACATTTTTTGAAATCGGGGATTTTTGTGAATTAAAAATATGCGGAAATATCAGCAGGGATTTCTAAGAAATACTGTGCAGCACGTGCACCTGATTCCTCTAAACCGCCGTGGAACCGCGGCACGAGCATGCCTCGTGCGGCGGTTCCGCGGCCATTCAGTCACATTACGTTTTGAAATTTGCACAGTAATTCCTATATTTTAGTGCTGTATTTTCTGGGAATTTTTAACTTCTACTCAAGAGTTGAGTTTTCTGGGTTGTATTGGGGACTCGGTGTTTCGATCGGGATGTTTAACTTCGTCTATTGGTTTTTCCGGATTATTTTAGAATATGTTAAAAAGGGTTCGACCGGATATAAATACCCACTTTTTCCCCTGTCGGGAAATTTCCAAGTGTTGGATCTTTCCGTGGTTTAATAACGTTCTAAGTAGTGCAAGTAACGCGATGGACCCTCTAGAAGACAACAAACCTTAACTCGATTATATGACCGTCTTGAACTGCCCTTTGAACCTTCGGGTTTGGGGCAGTACGGCGTGCCACATGTGAGGCGTTGGCTTGACCCTTCTATGGCTGGACCGTTGGTACTGAGGCATGAACTGGATGTTTTAAAACTTATTTCATGTGTTGAGCTGTTTGGGAAAAACTTGGGTGTTTGAATGTTCGATCGGAAAGTTTAACATTTTCTATTTATCTGGAATGGGATACAATACTTGGAATCCACAAGTAGTTATGAGATAACTGATATGAATGTTATAAACATAGCACTTTAGTCTCACTTGATCGGTTGCCACGGAATTTTGATGCGATCAAAAGTCCGTCGCAATCACGTAGCGTACGCGGATATTCACCGGTAAACTTAATAGACAGCCACGCCCCATAGCCCCGACCAAGTGACTGTAGGAGAACCCCGTCGCCGAAAGCATCCGTTCGGGTGCTCGCGGTGGCGGTGTTCCGCCTTGGTGCACTTCGTCGACGGCATCGGGGGTGCGGCCGTCTGCGAAGGTTTGCGACGAGCATTCGATCTGAATTTCGGGAATCTTGTTGAATTGCCCGACTTGATATTGAAAAGAGTTTTCAATAATGAGACTAAAATGCGGGATTTATAATTGTTAGGCATGTGATGTCTAAGGAATTCAGATGGTTAGGCATGCCATGTCTAAGTAGGTTGCGGATTCCAACTGTTGTAGTTTTACACTTTCTTTTCTGCGACCGTAAGTGTAATATGTGATATCGCCGGTTTCGTTGCTATATGTCAATGACAATTGGGATGGGCATATTTACTTACGTTGATGACATGTGATGTTATGTGTTGCTGGATATGTTATATTGGATCGTCGTGTTTGAATAGCCGGGGGGTTTTTATGTGAGATGAGTGTTTTTCATTTTCATTCATGTAAAAACTTGTATGTAATATTATTTTATTGGGGCACTTCCAGGTTGCGGAAGTTGTCACCATTTGTATATTATTTACTTTTCCGCACTAGGATAGACCCAAGGAGGAGGGCACAAGTAACCGGGTTCTGGAGTCCAGTCGGAGACCAACTCGAGGTGTCGAGTCCGGGTCTCCTAACTCTAGAATTGGTAGGGTTGCTTGCCGCTCTCGTAGGGGTTTAGGGGTGTGGGTTTGGCTATTCATCGCGACCGTGGAATCCGTGTTTTATACTGGCTCGTATTGAAAACACGGACGTCCTAGTATATCCAATGTTTCATATATGTTTCTTCTGCTGCGATATCTGTGATGTGATCATTTGATATGCTGTGATAGATACTATATATAGTATATATGATATATTATATAGGCATTACTTATGTTTTACACCCGCGCTAGCCCTGCCCCGCTCTGCCGTTAGTTACCTAACCTAACGGTGCACGAGGGGACATCGAGGCGAATACGGATGGCATAAGTGTACGTCGTATTTATCTGTGATGTTTAGGTAACTTAAATGATGGGACTTCATTACTATGATTAATGAAAGAAAAGAAACCTAAAAGATGTTGTGGAATCGAATTTTCAAAAACAGGTAGCTACAGTTCTTGCTTTGCATCGCGGTGTTCGTTGTAGAACATCCTGCACCTTATTCGATAAGGAAAGGACTGAGATCCCTTCACCGGGAGTGACTCCTTTAGTAATAACTGGCAGATGCTACAACCCTCGGTTTGTCTTTTGATTGCTTCTCTAGTTCTTGCTTTGCACAGTGATATATATGATATATCCTGCACCTCATTCGACGAGGAAAGGGCCGACGATTCCTTCACCTGGAGTGACCCCTTTAGCAAAACTAGAAAAGCCTAAAAAACACTCCATTTTAAATTCATTCGATCCTACAACGATATCAAGTTCATTACGCAATAGGTTTTCAGAAAAACCTGTCATAGCCCTCCGTCATTTCAGATAAGTACTATTTAGTATTCGTGCTGCGGTAGTTTGGCATGCGTCAAAGCGTAGTGTACGGTAGCTAACTAGTGCTTATCTGCTAGCATACGATGCGATTGGATTAGGGTATTCGTACTGTGTTGTTTGGCATGCGTCAAGGGTCGTGCGGGTGGGTTTAATTCAATCAAGAAATGTACGGGTTGAACTTGACTAGCGGACTATGGGTTGTTTGGCATGCGTCAAGGTCATGGCATGCGTCAAGGTGCAAAATTATCGGGAATTTCAAGTGTTGAAATTTGCAATGAGATTGCATACCTTCTATGAGATAGTTGGATCCCGATACCCGCTGCGAGTAATTGTTACTCCTGGGAAAGTTTTACACATTACAATTAGCCGATCAAGTAGGTGTCTAGAAAGGTGTCAACGGGGTTACGCCTCTGGGAAAACGAGGTTTACTGTAATTAGGTCCGTGCGAAAGCACGGGGAACCTCCCTCAAAGTACCGACACTGGCCTGGCTGAAAAATTGGAGAACTTGTAGCGTGTAATTAATCCCGGCTAGTCTTTCCTTTTAGGGTTTGAAGGAAGATTTGATAAAAACAGTGGGAGCCATCCTGATTAGATAAAATAATAACCAATCTGATCTTGCAAGAGCATACGCTGAGTGTTTTCTTCTCTCTCTCTCCAGGTAGCGACCATGTCACGCCTTAATCAAGATAATAATACGGATGTATTGACCGAACCCGCTTGTTATACTGAGCTGGGGAACGTTGGTCCCGCTCCAACTTATAATTGTTATAAGACAGAGCAGGAAATTGGGGAATACCAGATTTCCCGTGCCGCCCAAACGAAGAAAGTGCATGATGATGCATCTTCTTCGGGTGTGTTCATTACAAAGAACTGTTTCTCAGTATCCTCTGTATCCTGGGTATTTGATACTGGATCAGGATCCGATATGTAATCTGTTACATAGGGCTACAGAAAGGTAGAGAACTGAGAACGGGTAATAAGTTTCATGAGACAGAAAACGGTACAAGTGTTGCAGCCAAGTCTGTTGGTCACTGTCACCCTGTATTCCAAATACATTGATTCTGAACAAATGCTATTAGATACCGAACCTGATATACAAAATCATATCAGTCTCTTTGTTAGTAAAGAAATGATAAAATTTTGTATTATTGGATAATGTTTTGAACATTTCCTATATCAAAAGTTGATCGGTTCAGGCACGTTATCTAAAAGCATTGATGTTCTAAATCAAACTACAGTTCTTAGTATACGGAACACACACAAGAGGAAGTGTTCAAAAATGAACGAATCCTTCTTGAGGCATTGTAGATTAGGTCATATCAATGCGACCCGACTGGCTGAAGTTACATTTAGATGCATATTTAAATTAGTTTGAATTTACATCTTGTGAAACTTGCCAGTCATGTCACAAAGATTAGATGACCATAGCTCTGTTTATAGGAAACAGAGAAAGAGTTAGTAAACTCTTGGGACTGATACATGATGATGTATATAAGGTCCCCTGTCTACACATGCCAGGACCGGTTCTTTGTACTTCATTACATTCTATGATGATCTCTCAAGATTCAGCCATATGTTCCTGTTGAAACACAAGTCCGAACCTTTTGAGATATTCACAGAATATAAGTTAGAAGTAGAGAACCAATACGGGTATAAGTATTATGTCCTTTGATGAGATCAAGGAGGAGAATACTTGAGCACGGAAATCCTGGACTATTCTAAAGGAGAATGAGATTCTCTCTCAGCATTACTCCTCAGTATACACCATAGCACGATGGTATATCGGGGCGGAGCAATCACACCCTACATGATAAGGTGTGCTCTATGATGAGCACTACTGAGTTACCTATTTCCTTTTGGGAGTTATGCACTTATGAAGTTGCATACCTATTGAATAGGGTTCCAATCAAATCAGTTGCCTACCACTCCATATGAGATATGGTAAGGGAAGAGCCCATCTCTTAAGTCAGTTAAGATTTGGGGTTGTCCGGCCTATGTCTAAAAGCAAAATCCGGACAAGCTCGAGGCAAGGTATGTTATGTACAACTGGAAAGGTTCCAGCTATATAAACTATAGCAGATGATTTGGTAGAACCAAAGGATTCAGTAGATTCCAACGAACCTCAGCCTCTCCGCCGATCTAGTAGGGTTCCTCACCCACTTGAGAGATACTTCGGTTTCTCTATGACAGTGGGAGCGAGGATTGCATCATGAGATGATTACCCAACTAGTTTCGAGCTGGCCATCAGGAGTGGGACTCTGTAAGAATGACTGGATGCTTATCGATCTGAGATGGAATCCTTATACACCAACAAAGTATGGACTTTGGTTGCTTAATCTGAAGGGTTAAATCCCCGTCAGGAGCAAGTATATCTTGAGAAGATTACTTGGTGTACATGGAAAAGTTGAGACTTTCAAAGCTAGACTTGTTAAAAGTTTGCATCATTGACCAGGTATGAATTATGATGAAACCTTTTCTAAGTAGCTATGCTTAAGTCCATCCAGATCCCACTTGCCACGGCCACATACCATGACTATGATATCTGGCGGTTGGGTGCCATGACTGCTTTTCTAAGTGATGTTTTAGAAGAGTGCGTCTATAAGTACACAGCCAGAAGGCCTCGTAGATAGTGGGAGCAGCGGAAACGCGAGCAAGATGTTTTATGTGATAAAGCAGGCATCACGGAGATGGAATATCTGTTTTGATGAGTTAGTCAAAGAGTTTGACATCATCAAAATGGTAGATGAACTTTGTATATACAAAAAGGTAGTAGGGAGTATGGTGGTGATCCTCGTAGAGTATGTGGATGACATACTCTTGATAAGAGAAGTAGTTTCCTATGCTACGCTCGGTCAATCTCCGCTTATCACAAGGATTCTCCATATAGGATCAAAGTGATACCTACTAAATCCTGTGTTTTCATCTATGAGATAGATGTAATTGGATGTTAGGATACTCACTAGATGTAGTGAGATGGTATCAATCGATCCTGGGGAGAATCACTGGAAGGGTTCCAGGGTGATAAAGACGACTGAATGTCAGTCACAGGCATTGTCTTTACCCTCAGTAAAGGGACGGTATGTTGGAAGAGTTCCAAGCTAGATACCGTGGCATACTAGACGATTAAGGCTGGATACATCGCTACTTAAGATGCTACCAAAGAGGCTGTCTGGGTGTATATTAGTTCATGAGATGAACTCAGTTCCTCCCATTGTGTGACAATGGAGTTGTGGCTTATGCCAAGGAACGTCCGTCCCATCAGTGATCCAGACATATTCTAAGGCAGTGTCACCTGATCATGGAGATAGTTGATCTCCAGGGTGATCGAGGTTAGGAGAGTAGACTCAGAGGACAACACGGCGGATCCACTCACAAAGGCCTTTTCCCAGAGAGAGACTTTTATGGGATGGTTGAGTATTAGATACTGCAACCACTGCTACAGATGGCCCTAGTGCAAGTGGGAGATTGTTAGTTATATGTATGCCTTAGAGGCCATTACTGTACATAGGATGTATATTGTAGTGGATGCTGGGACATATATAGGGAGGACTTTCTTGCTCGACATGATAGTATGCTATCTGGTTACTCTTTACCTTAACGTGTATACTGATTATCTCTCTGTTACATGTTGGTAAAGCCCTTAGGATGTGTACTTGACTACCTGGACTATGATGCGGATCATACTAGTGGTGACATGGTAGTCCATAAGTACATCCTTCAAGGTCCCTAGTCGTGGGTGTATCGAGACGGGGCATCGATATACCAGAGTAGACTAGCGTATACCTTCTCGACCCATACAGATGGGCGATGGATGATCCCATATCCATTGGTGTTTGACATCAGAGATGATATACGGGTGCTCAGTGGAGACTGGGTACACTGGACGGACTCGCCGAGAACTCCCAGATGGTATTATACCTTACGTCAGATGGCAGTTCTCTGGTGACACTGGTACAGGTTAGTCTGTAGACCCGAGATCGTCATAGAGTCTTGTGTGATTCCCACTGTGCTTTGTCACGCCCCGCTTCCCAAAATACGGAATACGAGGGGTAGACAAGGCCAGCCATGCTCCTATGGTCAAGGAAAAGTCCTGCCGTAGTCACACTTCGGCTTCTAGTTTTTTTCAGGGTAAACAGTAAATGATGCGCAGGTAATGAGAAATGCAGTAACTGAAAGAAACAAAGTAAAGACTGACCTGAAGTGGAACAACGAATGTAACTCGGAATGGCAAGTCAAGGAATCTGTGATGCACTGGTCCGGGCTAAATCTTCTCCTCACACTGAGCATGCATACTCAGGTCGTCAGAGCGACACAATAGCAATATAATACATATAAATCAAGTGACAGTTCTAACAGTGGTAATAGATATGAATAACAGTAAATCAATGACAGCATGAATATGAATGTGCGGTAATCAATGCAGCGGAGCAGTAAAGCAGTAAAACGATATGTCACGTATGCCAACACGGTATATAAGGAATATAAATGCCAGTATCCCTATCAGTCTCTAAGTCTCACTGTATAGGTCACTAAGCCTATCGTCAGTCCAAGTGTGAGAGTCAACCACTCGCGAGTGTCCTCCACCCAAGGGTAGAACCCAAGGGCAAGGGACCACGGGCCCAACATGTAACATGTATATCACGGTGTATATCACATACCCTGTAAATCTCCATATATCTCCCTAAATATATAAGCCGGCATGGGACTCCCGAGATTCTATTGAACTCACACTTAAACTACCCCACACCCCGTGGTCTACATCAAACGCTAACCATAACCCTAAATACTAATCAATCCGTGACATGTCTGCGCGAGAACTGGAGGCAGGGCCTTCATCAAGCACGTCCCGACTAATATCTAAGATAAATGGCAGTGTCGGATGCCTTATCTGTAACACCCATGCAAGCGCTTCCATAAGTGTCCCATACCACTTATAGTCACACGTACACGCATCCCACAGACGTCGACAATGCAATAGAATAATAGGGTCACTGATTGTGTACAAGTACGTATCACTTTCACTTAATCAAGGATACACGAACACTGACGTACTTGCCACAATCATCACTAAAATATAACACTGGGTAAATGCACGATATCACTAGGTTATCACTACAATGATATGGTTATGATATAATGCGTGAACAGTATATATAGCACGATTAAGGTGTCACAAAAAAAAATAGTATTCTAACACTTGCACGATTTATCATGAAACGTACGTATATAATTTAGCGAAACGATGAACAGGTAGTAATTAGTATGTTCAGTTTTCCATCCATAGAATTTAGTTTCAAGCCAATCGGGTTCCAGGATAGCTAGTTATAACCATTTCATTTTACGCGCTCGCGGCTGGAAATCCGGTTTCAGAATCAGAAATCCATTTCGCAACGCATTTTAATCCCAGTTGGGATCAGATTTTAGCGACGCTACAGTTGGACGAATTCTAGGGTTTTTAGTAAGGTTTTCAACGCAATAGACAGATCTTCAATCGCATCTGTACGTCAGGAGTTATACACTGTCTAATAATAGTATGTCAATTCTGAATCTGTTGGGACTGTTATGTGTCCCGATCTTTTAAATTACAGAATAAATAACAAATGGTAACGAAACGGTATGAAATCAATTGTGTTGTCTAGATAACAGTTTTATCTATAATAAACAGTGGAGTTCCGCAACCTACGAGTTAAGGAAATCCTGCGGTACCCATTACGGAACAGCAAGCAACAACTGGAGTCGCTCTGGACTGCAGTCCAGAGTCGCACTCCGATCCAAATATCATCATAGTTTAAGTACAGGAATGTCTGGAAACTAGTATAGGGTTAAATTTCGTCGAGATGGATTTGATTTGAGCCCTCGAACGCACCATTCTAGTATGTATATGATTTATGGTGAATTTAACGATTTTCAGGTACAATAAAAGTACAGTTTTACGATTAAACTTGGGGGTAGTCGTTTTAATCTTTAACAGTCGTATTTTCTAATGAAATTTGCACACGATATTCATCACACCAAGGGCCAACGAGAACAATCTGGTTCCGTCAAATTAGACAAGTATTTTCTTTGGGAACACGCGTCGAACAGGTATGGTACATAATTGGTTAAACTTGTAACTTTAATAATCTATGTATTTAGTGATTGTACCATAAGTAAATAGCATGTAAGCAAGTAAAAACTTGCCTGGAGACGATGAATTGATGGAACGGTAAGCACGGGTACGACACACGCGGCAACGGCGGTTTCTGTAGGTTCTCGACATATTGCTGGGGCTCGACCGCGACGGCAAGGGGTGTAGTGAGATGGTGCCTGGGCTGGGGGTTTGCTGGTGTTGTCGAGGCCGAGGATGAGGGATTTGCAGAGGGAGAGAGTATGTGTCGGCAGCGAGAGAGATGAGTGAGAGAGAGAGAAACAGAGTGAGAGAGATAGAGGGATTGAGAGAGAGAGGCAGAGTGAGAAAGAGACTGAGAGAGAGAGAGATCTGGGATGCAGTGAGAGAGAGACAGTGAGTAGGAGAGAGGGAGGGAGTACTGAAAGAGAGAGATTGAGAGAGAGAAGGAGAGGGGTCAGAGTGAGAGAGAGAGATGCAGAGAGAGAGAGAGGAACATAGAGGTAGAGAGTGAGATGTAGAGGGTGTGAGGGGGAGAATAGAGGGAGATAGAGATAGAGAGAGAGAGAGTATAGAGAAAGAGATGACGACGACGACGATGAGAAGATCACCGGCGTCGGGGCAGGGGACTCGGTGTGCAGGTGAGTGGGTGCAGGGGAGTGGGTGCAGGCGAAGGCGCTCGGGGGGCAGTGGAGGAAGAGGAGGAGGAGTGAGCGAGGTAGTGTGGTCGTCGGCGGCGACGAGAGGAGCGGGTGTGCAGGGAGATCGGCCGGGGTCAGCTCGAGGTGGGGGAAAGTGAAGTGGTGATGGAAGGAGAGGAAGTGGGGTGCTCGTGATCGAGGGTGGAGGTGAGTTGGAGAGGGAGAGCGAGGGAGGAGCGAGAAGAGGGGGTGATGCCGGCGGTGGTGGCGATTGCGGGTCGAGAGGGGATGAAGAAGTGGAACGAGGGAGATGGAGATAGTGAGGTGAGGAAAGAGTGAGTGGGTGTGAGGAAGAGGATGAGGATTGGAGTCGTGGTGTAACGTCGCGTCAACGGAGGCGTGGGCGTGGGCGTGAAACGCGGCGGAGATACGGGATCGCGCGCGTGAACAGTGCACGTTACCGTTGAGGAGGGGGAAGATGAATAGGAGTGGGGTCGGGTCGGGTAAAGAGGAAGCGGGCACTGGGCCTGGAGATGGGACGTGAGAGCGGGCCGGGAAATGGGCCAGAAAAATAAAAAAAGAAGTAAAGAGAAGGAGGGCTGGGCCTGAGAACTGGAAAAATCAAAGAGTAAATCAGAAAAAGAATGGGCCGGGAGTTGGGCCAGGGAAAAGGATAAGAATTTAATTAGTGGAAAAATGGAATGGGCCGGGACTTCTGGGCTGCAGAAATAAAAGAATTATAAGAGGAATGGTTGCTGGGCTGGGTTAAAGAAAGGGTTTAGTTTTTCTAATAAAGAAATGTGTTGTGGTTTATAAAATAAAAGGAAAATAGATTTGGGCTGGGAAACAGATTTTGGGTTTAAATCAATTAACTGGAAAAATTGAAAAGCTGGGCTCGGGTATTTGTAAGGAAGAATATAGGACTAGGAATTTAGGTTTGGGTCGTAATAAAAGAAATATGCGGTTTAGAAGAAATATAATTATAAATAAAATGAATTCAATTCTAAATAAGAATACCTAGAATTCTAAAGTAATAATATACAGATTTTTGGTACAAAAGGGGCTGGGTATTACATCATACCACCTGATTGATCGTTTTTCCCGTTGTGTAGTATATAGAGAAATTTGTAAAGAACTTCACAACCAAAAACTATTTTGACCGCAATCAAACTACGGTGTCGGATGTAGTTAATGAATGAGTGCGGATCGTCCACAGGGATTGCATGATTCAATTGTATTTTGATACGTTTGAAATGAAATGTTAAGCAACAATAAACGAAAACATGATTCAAGAATGATTTGTATTCGAGTGTCACTATTCTTTATGCAAGAATCAAGAAACTATAAACAATCAAGAATCGGTGTTTTGATAATATTTCCAATCAACAATCAAGAATATAAGAGAGGCTCGTAGGAATCGATAGGATCAATAGACGTGATGTAATCTAAAGATATCGTGTTCTTGTCCTTCGAAGGATTGATACTAGATTGATGATGATCGACGAGAGTTGGGGCTTTCTCGTGAAACTAGGGTTTCATCCTATAACCCTTGTTCTTTCGTCGATATCATTCCTTTTCTAGCCTCTACCAAATTCAAGAAACGATCATAACTCCCCAATTTCGATCGATGTCAATCAAGAAAGCATCGAAACGAAATGGGTCGTCGTTTCTTGAACTAGCTAGGGTTTACAAAACTCGTGGGAATCAAGAATCGATTAAAGCTATGTTACATCATCATTCTATTATCCGTCTCGACTCCTCGACGAGCGGAGTTTTATTCACACATCACCACAAAGACAATATTAAAGATTTGTAAAGATAACATGATGCGGAATTTAAAGAAAACAAGATAAAAGAATATCACCTTTATTGATCTCAACAATTTTGATTACATTTGCTTCAAGAACTACAAGAAGAAGAATCTAGATTGTTGATCGGGCGTCGCTCGGCTTCGTGAGTCGTGGATCGGCTTCGGATCGCTTGCTCCTTTGAAATCGGCTTCGCTCCTAAAGATTGTAGGGCTTCTTGCTTAATGGGTACTCGGGATTCTTGATGTTGGCTTGGAATTAGGGTTAGGGTTTCCTACAAGCTCTCTCACTAAACTTGAGGAAGAGGGGATGAAGAATGGGATTGATTCACTAATTGGATGAATAATTCCCAAGGTTGAATCCTTGGAGATAATGAGCCTAGGGTCTTATTTATAGAACTCCCAAACCCTAGGTTTAGGTTTGAATTAGAACTTTCCCTCCCAAAGTTTGTTGAAGAGTTTCTAGAAGGAGTTTGTTAGGAGTTAGCTTAGGGTTTAAGCTAGGGTTTAGGGAAAGTTCTAGAATGATTAGGCTAGTTTAATGAAACTCAAGTGGTTGCTGATCTGGTAGAAATATCTGGAGTTTTCTGGAACTTGGAGTACATTTCTGAACTGTAGGCCATGAAACAGGAGTTGTGGTACAAAATTTGAGAGGTGACGTCATGGGCCTACCGCGGATCCGCCGCATATACCCCATATATGCCGCGCTTCCGCGCTCTGTTGGTGAGCTTGGACCTTGGGCTTTCTGCTGTGTACTTAGACTGCTGTTTAGGGCTTTGTCTGATATGCTGAATTGCAGTTTCCCTTCTGTGTTGATACCAGATTTGATTTTAGTGAGTTTACGAGCAATTGTAATGGTCGAGCAATGTAATGATCGAGCAAGCTTCTCTTTTCCTGCACAGACTTCGAAACACGGGTTGCAAGATATAGAAAATATGCTATGTGATGCAATGCAGTCAATTTCCCTAGAAATGCCGGTTTTAAGGTCTAGTACATGTAATTTGATAATCTGTGATAGATTTGCTAATATGTAGAATACTGATGCCGAACACTTCTATATGTATGCAGATGATAAGGAAATTGCCGGTTAAAATATGCAATATTTTCGACTGATCAAATACCCCCAAACTTAATTTCGATCGTCTCGAGCGAATGTTTTATTAAAAAGAGAAGGAGAAAATAAAGAAAGAGAAAAACTAACTAGCACATTTTCGTAGGCAACACGATTGCACTGAGCACGTGCAACAAGCCTTTAAACCTCTAGGTGTCCCTAGTAGGAGGAGTGTTGTCTCCTGAGGGTTTTCAGCGGATTGCACCCACAAAATCCAATAATAAAAGGAAGATCATGAATATTACATTTAAAGAAAAGAATTGTAAAAGAAAAGCCTTGAAAATTAGGGTTTCCAACTAAGCTAGCTTTTCGGTTGTCATGAGCCCTATCTTAATGGTCATGAAAAGATGTTAGAAATCACGTCCTCCCTCAATAAAACATCGTCTTATTCTTCATTCCTATCTTTCTTCCAAACATCGATCATATAACCCTGCGTGTGTGTAAAGACATCCCTACACCCGGAGAATTCAATTCAAGCTATCATACTCTTGCCCATCAGCCTCAGTATATATATTTTTTTCCGATGAGCTTACACACTTTCATGCGACCGTTAATACTTCTTGAGGTACTAACCGACCGATTACTCCTGTACTTGCTTATTTGGTGTATTTTCCTAATCTTGCACCACCTTAGGTATAGCAGTGACTCCCAGACCAGTTGGCCTTAGGGCACTAGATGAAGAAGCACCCTTGCTATATATTTTTTTATTTCCCTCGGTGATAACAAAACCAGTGTCCATTTTTCTCACCATATATTTTTTTTTTTATACTTTTGGCTTTAAGACAAGAGCATTTCAAGGTATTCTCTACTATCCCAGGCTTCAAGACGTGTGTAAGTGCGAATAGCAGGGTAGCAACGTTCAAAATGTTTGGCTTCCAGAATAGAAACTATTTTTCAGACTTAGTTTTATCCTCAGATTAGTGACGTCCTTCATCTTACTAACCCTTGGGACAACGGCTCATAACTACTTATTACTAGTTCGTATAAGAAAACTTCTAATTTTCTTAGTTTTCTTAAATTTTTCTAATCTCATGGATGTAATTTTTCACTATCTAAACTTTCATTATCTTATTTATATACAAAAATTTGTAAATATTAAAATTATTTTTATATTTGAAAATTTTTAAATTTTTATGGGTTTTGAAATTTTTTCAATTTTTATAGATTTTTAAAAGAAATGTTTTGTGCTTATGCAGATGATATGCAAATGATGCGAAAATAAGCACAAACCTCCCCCAAACTTGTTTTCAACAGTGTCCTCACTGTTGCCGACAGCTATACCTACAAAAATCTGTAAGACTGGGGGGAATTATTAGTGGGGGCAAAATATATAAGTGAAGAACTTCCCCCAAACTTATCTTTCACTCACCTTTATTCAAAAAAATGATGCAATGATATACTGGACATGAAGGTAAGACGGAGGAATTTTAATCCAAATAAACTGGCTCTTGTAAGAACAAGAGCTCCTCCGTGGGGTCAGTGGAAAAATACGGCTTAAGTCTATGTCCATTTACTTTGAAAAAGGTGCCGTTTTTAACATTTTCAACTTCTACTGCCCCGTGCGGGTATACAGACCGCACAACAAAAGGTCCCTTCCATCGAGATCGGAGCTTACCCGCGTGAAGGTGTAATCGTGAATCATAAAGAAGGACTTGTTGACCAGGTAAAAATGTTTTTCTTAAAATGCTTTTATCGTGAAAAACCTTAGTCCTATTCTTTGTGATTACAGCATTATCATAAGCTTCATCGCGGAGTTCGCTTAGCTCATTAAGTTGCAGCTTCCGAAAGTTGCAAGCAAGGTTTAGATCAAAATTTATTTCCTTTATAGCCCACAATGCTTTATGCTCTATCTCGACAGGTAAATGACATGCTTTTCCAAACACTATCCTATATGGAG
Organism: Agapanthus africanus; assembly: GCA_030015575.1. Taxonomy (NCBI): domain Eukaryota; kingdom Viridiplantae; phylum Streptophyta; class Magnoliopsida; order Asparagales; family Amaryllidaceae; genus Agapanthus; species Agapanthus africanus. Next base: position 817,423,718 of record CM057338.1, on the reverse strand, counting down.
ACATTCCTAGGTCGGTCTTATATGCAGTCCTGAATGCCCAAAGAGCATCCGTCAATTTGGTCGACCAGTCTTTTCTATTCTTAGCAACAGTTTTCTCCAGGATAAGTTTGATTTGTCTGTTTGAGATCTCAGCCTGCCCGCTTGTTTGGGGATGATAGGGTGTAGAAAGACGGTGGTTGATTGAGTATTTTCGCATCAGAGTCTCGAAAGACCTGTTGCAGAAATGTGTCCCATTATCGCTAATGATAGCGCGTGGGTGTCCAAATCGCGAAAAGATATTCTCTTTCAAGAACTTAATGACAACTTTCCTGTCATTAGTGCGACATGGAATGGCTTTTACCCACTTTGAGACATAATCAACCGCCAGCATTATGTACAGATTCCCAAAGGAGTTGGGAAAAGGACCCATAAAATCAATGCCCCAAACATCAAACATTTCAACAACCAGAATGGGTTGCTGAGGCATTTCATTCCTCTGGGATATTCTACCCGTATACTGACATTGTGTACAGGTTTTGCAATACTCAAATGCGTCCTTGAATAAGGTCGGCCAATAAAATCCACATTGCAAAACCTTTTCCGCTGTCTTTCTAGGACCAAAGTGACCCCCACAAGCCTGATCATGACAGAATGAAAGAACACTCTTGAACTCTTCATTTGGGACGCACCGGCGAATGATCTGATCAGGACAATATTTAAACAAATAGGGTTCATCCCAGTAAAAGTGTTTTACTTGGGAAAGAAAACGATATTTGTCCTGTTTTGACCAATCGCTCGGTATAAGTCCCGTGGCATGATAGTTCACAATATCCCTGAACCATGGTTCAGCGGATATGCTCAAGAGTTGTTCATCAGGGAATGAGTCATCAATCGGCAGGGTCACAGGGGAAGAAACGATGCGTGAAAGGTGGTCAGCTACTACGTTTTCACAACCTTTCTTATCTTTGATAACAAGATCGAATTCTTGTAAAAGAAGGATCCAACGTATTAGTCGACCTTTTGCATCTTTCTTCGCCAGAAGATGTTTTAAAGCGGAATGGTCAGTATACACAACTATAGGTGAGCCGATTAAGTAAGGCCTGAATTTTTCTAATGCAAATACAACCGCTAAAAGCTCCTTTTCGGTGGTTGTATAATTGATTTGCGCATCATTCAGGGTCTTACTAGCATAGTAAATCACGTGTGGCATCTTATCAATGTGCTGTCCTAAGACTGCACCTACTGCAAAATCAGATGCGTCACACATCAGCTCAAAGGGGTAGTCCCAATTTGGTGATGATAAAACGGGGGCTGAAGTGAGTGAGTGTTTAAGTGAGTCGAAAGCTGTCTCGCAATCCGAGTCAAAATGGAAAGTCGTATCCTTGGCCAGGAGTAGTGTTAAAGGTCTAGCAATTTTGCTAAAATCCTTAATGAATCTCCTATAAAAGCCCGCATGGCCAAGGAAAGAGCGAATATCTTTGACGCTTTTGGGATGAGGCAGGTTTTGAATGACATCTACTTTAGCTCTGTCAACCTCAATGCCTTTCTGTGAAATGACATGTCCAAGGACTATTCCTTCTTGGACCATAAAATGGCATTTTTCCCAGTTCAAAGTCAAGTTCTTCTCTTTGCAACGAGTAAGAACAGCGTCCAGATTCGCTAGGCAATCAGAGAAAGAGTCTCCAAAAATCGAGAAGTCGTCCATAAAGATCTCCAAAAAATTCTCTACCATATCAGAGAATATCCCCATCATACACCGCTGAAAGGTAGCGGGAGCATTGCATAACCCAAAGGGCATGCGACTGTAAGCAAAGGTACCAAAAGGACAAGTAAAAGTGGTTTTATCTTGATCCTTTTTGGCGATGGGGACCTGATTGTAGCCTGAGTATCCGTCCATAAAACAATAAAACTCTCGTCCCGCTAAGCGTTCCAGCATTTGATCAATAAATGGTAGAGGAAAATGGTCTTTCCTCGTAGCAGCGTTGAGTTTTCTATAATCGATGCATACACGCCACCCAGTTTGGGCGCGTGTCTGAATCAACTCATTCGCCTCATTTGTGATAACTGTGATGCCGGATTTCTTAGGAACGACATGTATAGGACTCACCCACTGGCTATCGGAGATGGGGTATATAATACCACTATCTAAGCATTTGACGATCTCTTTCATGACAGCTTCCTTCATGACGGGATTCAACCGTCTCTGTGGTTCTCGGGTCGGTCTGGCATCATCCATCACATGTATATGATGTTCAACTATCAAGGGACTAATCCCTTTGATGTCCGCCATACTCCAACCAAACGCCTCTTTGTTAGATCTCAATACCGATAAAAGGGTATTCTCTTGCTCTGATGCAAGAGAAGCGGAAATGATAACCGGTAATGACTCGTTCTCACCAAGATAAGCATATTTCAGGTGAGAAGGTAAAATTTTGAGATCTAACTCAGGCGGAGAAATGATAGAAGGAAGGGTCATAGATTGATTTTTGGATCTACAAAGAAGCTCAGAGCCTGTGAAAGATACAGACTCGGGTGGAGAAAAGTCAGAAGTGCAGGACTCATGTGTAGCTAAAGTGTCCTCACTAAGATCTAGTGCAAAGTCAAGCAGAGATGTGCTAATGTCATCGAGATCAGTAAAGCAAAGATCCTCAGCTCCACAACTGTCGGGAGCGATCTCATGGACAGAGCATACATCTAAAATATGAGCAGAGAGTTCTGATGGCTGACTTCCAACTTTATAGATATTTAGTTCAATGGTCATATTTCCAAATGATAAGTTCATTGAACCATTTCTACAGTTTATAACAGCGTTGGAAGTGGCAAGGAAAGGACGACCTAGAATCACCGGAATTTGGCCCCGGGGGTTTGCTACAGGATGTGTGTCGAGCACAATGAAGTCTACAGGGAAAACAAATTCCCCGACCTTTATCAACACATCCTCTAATTCACCCCTTGGTTTGGTGATAGATCGGTTTGCCATATGGAGAGTGCAATGAGCAGGTTTCAGCTCTCCAATCCCTAATTGCTCATAGACAGAATAAGGTAACAGGTTAACACTCGCGCCAAGGTCTAACAGAGCACGATTTATGTTTTTACCCCCAATCGAAATCGATATTGTAGGACAACCTCCTTTCTTTTCTTTGGAAGCTGGGGTATAAAAGCAGTGCTGATATTATTAGACATAAAGACCTTCTTCGGCACTTGAGTCTTCCTCTTCCTAGTGCACAAGTCCTTAAGAATTTTCGCATAAGCGGGGACTTGCTGAATCGCATCTAGGAGAGGGATATTGATGTTAACCTGTTTGAACATCTCTAAAATTTTCTCCATATGAGGACTCGTTCTATTAGCCCTTAACCGGTTCGGGTAAGGTGCTTTCGCAATAAGCGCAGGGTCCATCATAGGAGAAGGAAAGGGGGGTAGACGAGGTCCCAAAGGAGGTGTGGGGACCGTCTGTGGAGAACTATAAGGGTTGGGTGAAGGTGTCGAGCCTAGAGGGAAATGGAGAATAGGCTCGTGCGAAGGTGGTTTGGTAGAAGAAGAAGGATCAGAAGGTGAAGTGTGTGTGTGTGGAAAAGACTCAGCCGGGGTGTTGATATGATTTTCAGTATTATCAATCTCTTCCCCGACATGATTGTTCAGCACTCTTCCCGATCTCAACGTTGTAATGGCATTTACATTGTAATGCCCAGGATTCTGTAGGCGTTGAGAGGGAAGTTTCCCTTTTTCTCTCGCACTCATTTCGGCTTTTAAGCGTGCGATTTCAGCTTCCATCGTTTTGATACTCTCAGCTTGGGACGCTGAGTTTTTCTTTATCTCATTGACGGAAAACCTCAGTCGAAACATCCATAAAATTTGATAAAAGTGATTTCATGGTTTGAGTGAATTGAGAGAAATCGTCAGAACAGGGCTGCATAGGATTAGACTGTGCAGGAGTGTTGCCCTGATTTTGGAAATTTTGTGACTGATAGGGGTGCTGAGTGAGTTGTAGGGGTTGCTGTTGTGGTGGAGGAAGAGCCTGTTGAAATTGATTCGTGTTTGGGACCGTGTTTTGAGATTGGTTTTGGTTCCAAGCAAAATTCGGGTGGTTCCTCCAACCCTGATTGTACGTGGAAGAATATGGATCGTTTCGAGGTCTTTGAAATGCGGCATTAGAATGCTCGTGACCTTGAAACGCAGAGTTTAATGGACATTCTTCCGTTAAATGTGACGGATCAGAACAGCACCCACAAACAGTTTTGGGGAGCGACATTGGGTTTAGGGAGGCTGCTGCAAATTTGTGTTCCATAGCGTCGAGCTTCTTTTGCATTGCTGCCATTTCAGCTCGAACACCTATGGACACATCTATTTGGTGTACGCCACCCCTATTCAATGGTTGTGTTCCACTCTCCCAAATTAGTGATTTTTCAGCGAACTCTTCTAAGTATCGCCAAGCTTCCCCATCATCTTTGGTCATAAATGTACCTTGACACATGTTTTCAAGGCTCTGTTTAGTGCTAGGGTTACTGCCCTCATATATGATTCGGCAAAGCTCCCATCTCGGGATGCCGTGATGAGGACATTGAACCAATAGATCCTTGAAACGTTCAAAGTATTTTGAAAATGGTTCGGCAGGGAGCTGGGCAAATTGGTTCAGTTCGCTACGGATTCGAGCCGTCTTTTGGATTGGGTAAAATTTCTTAAGGAATGCAGCGACGAATTCTTCCCAATTCGTAATAGAGTGTGCGGTGGTGTTATATAGCCACTTCTCGGCTATATCGCACAATGTAAATGGAAGAAGTCGTAGACGCATCGCATCCACTGAAAGTTGTGACGTACCCATCATTGCGCATACGTTTTCAAATTTGGTAATGAAAACGTAAGCGTCCTCGGTCTCGAGTCCGTGGTATTTGGGTAAAAGATTGATATACTGGGGCTTAATCTCAAAATTATCCCCATTGGCTGGTGGTGTGGATAAGCAGGTCGAAAGAGGACCTCTATGTGGATAGCATCTTTCCTGGAGAGAAATGTGGGGAGGATTCTGCGCACCAACGGACGGTGGCAGATTAGGGTTAAAGAAGTTTGATGGATTCGGATCCATCGGAGTGGGTGTGGTAGTGGGTAAAGAAAAGGTAAATGGAGAATTATCGACTTCGGAGTCGATAAAAGGTACGCGGACTAAACGGGCACTAGAATCCCGTGTCCAGCCTATCTTGTACTAAAAAGGGTTAGTACAAGTGGCAGCGTTGACTTATAATTAGGGGTAAAATGAATGCGGTGTTTGCTTTTGAAAAAGGTCGGATTTTTGAAAAAATGATGCGACAAAACAAATGTAGCACAAAACCCTAGAATCTAGTGGTCCTAGACCGCTCCTAACTGCCAAAAGACAAGCCGCAGAATAGAATCCTCCACTGCCTCTTTGTCCCCCTGTGGCCGGATAAGTGCCAGGTAAGTGGGAAGGAACCACCACTACAGTGGACCTAATTAATAACCACTAGCCTTAGACACACTCGCCTTAGGCACCACAAGAAAACACGGATAAGCAATGAATTACCCACGACCTTCTCTTGTCCTATTGAGCGCGACAGTCCTTAGAGTCTTCTCTAGATTTCTTTTAATTAATGAGGGTAATGCGGATGCAAGTTTGACGATTTTCGGGGCCTAGGAAGGGTAATGAAATCCCCACCTAATTTGGATTTGGCCGTGCCCCTTAAATTTCCGTATTAGAATGCAAACAACCAAGAAATCAAAATCACACACAAATTTTTATTTTGCTTTTGCGCGCTGCGATTATTTGCAAAGAATCCTGCAGCAAAGGGTTAATTGGAGCTAAAAAGAGAGAGGGGAGAGAGCAAGAAATTACCTGCACTGAAAATTTTTCAGTGATCCCTTCACCAAGCCGCGGATCAGCCGCACAAACTGGGTTCAGGCCGCGGAAACGCGCTCCAATCGTGGGATCACTGTACACAATTTCACCAGATGCTTCCTGTTTCTACCCTCTGTTCTCTGGTATATTCAAACAAATTTTTCCACAGAACAGAATGCTCCAGATCACCTTGCAATCAAATCACAACATACGTGTAAGAGTTTGTACGAATTTTGATTTCAAGAAGTAAAACGTAATAATTCTTTCACTTCAAACTAAAAATGTAAATGAATTAGCGCGCGAAATCCCCGGCAACGGCGCCATTTTGATTGATCGTTTTTCCCGTTGTGTAGTATATAGAGAAATTTGTAAAGAACTTCACAACCAAAAACTATTTTGACCGCAATCAAACTACGGTGTCGGATGTAGTTAATGAATGAGTGCGGATCGTCCACAGGGATTGCACGATTCAATTGTATTTTGATACGTTTGAAATGAAATGTTAAGCAACAATAAACGAAAACATGATTCAAGAATGATTTGTATTCGAGTGTCACTATTCTTTATGCAAGAATCAAGAAACTATAAACAATCAAGAATCGGTGTTTTGATAATATTTCCAATCAACAATCAAGAATATAAGAGAGGCTCGTAGGAATCGATAGGATCAATAGACGTGATGTAATCTAAAGATATCGTGTTCTTGTCCTTCGAAGGATTGATACTAGATTGATGATGATCGACGAGAGTTGGGGCTTTCTCGTGAAACTAGGGTTTCATCCTATAACCCTTGTTCTTTCGTCGATATCATTCCTTTTCTATCCTCTACCAAATTCAAGAAACGATCATAACTCCCCAATTTCGATCGATGTCAATCAAGAAAGCATCGAAACGAAATGGGTCGTCGTTTCTTGAACTAGCTAGGGTTTACAAAACTCGTGGGAATCAAGAATCGATTAAAGCTATGTTACATCATCATTCTATTATCCGTCTCGACTCCTCGACGAGCGGAGTTTTATTCACACATCACCACAAAGACAATATTAAAGATTTGTAAAGATAACATGATGCGGAATTTAAAGAAAACAAGATAAAAGAATATCACCTTTATTGATCTCAACAATTTTGATTACATTTGCTTCAAGAACTACAAGAAGAAGAATCTAGATTGTTGATCGGGCGTCGCTCAGCTTCGTGAGTCGTGGATCGGCTTCGGATCGCTTGCTCCGTTGAAATCGGCTTCGCTCCTAAAGGTTGTAGGGCTTCTTGCTTAATGGGTACTCGGGATTCTTGATGTTGGCTTGGAATTAGGGTTAGGGTTTCCTACAAGCTCTCTCACTAAACTTGAGGAAGAGGGGATGAAGAATGGGATTGATTCACTAATTGGATGAATAATTCCCAAGGTTGAATCCTTGGAGATAATGAGCCTAGGGTCTTATTTATAGAACTCCCAAACCCTAGGTTTAGGTTTGAATTAGAACTTTCCCTCCCAAAGTTTGTTGAAGAGTTTCTAGAAGGAGTTTGTTAGGAGTTAGCTTAGGGTTTAAGCTAGGGTTTAGGGAAAGTTCTAGAATGATTAGGCTAGTTTAATGAAACTCAAGTGGTTGCTGATCTGGTAGAAATATCTGGAGTTTTCTGGAACTTGGAGTACATTTCTGAACTGTAGGCCATGAAACAGGAGTTGTGGTACAAAATTTGAGAGGTGACGTCATGGGCCCACCGCGGATCCGCCGCATATACCCCATATATGCCGCGCTTCCGCGCTCTGTTGGTGAGCTTGGACCTTGGGCTTTCTGATGTGTACTTAGACTGCTGTTTAGGGCTTTGTCTGATATGCTGAATTGCAGTTTCCCTTCTGTGTTGATACCAGATTTGATTTTAGTGAGTTTACGAGCAATTGTAATGGTCGAGCAATGTAATGATCGAGCAAGCTTCTCTTTTCCTGCACAGACTTCGAAACACGGGTTGCAAGATATAGAAAATATGCTATGTGATGCAATGCAGTCAATTTCCCTAGAAATGCCGGTTTTAAGGTCTAGTACATGTAATTTGATAATCTGTGATAGATTTGCTAATATGTAGAATACTGATGCCGAACACTTTTATATGTATGCAGATGATAAGGAAATTGCCGGTTAAAATATGCAATATTTTCGACTGATCACCACCCTTACAAAAATTTCGTCCTCGAAATTTAAAAATAAGTTATACAAACATAAGAGGAAGCTATTATATTGCAGCTAACACGTAAAGATTTACTAGGAATACGTGGACGAAGAAATTTAAAATATATATATACATATATAAGTAAAAATTACATACGGAAAGGCAGGTCTAAATGGGTATAAGGCAAGAATAACTATGATGGCAATTACGTGTATACGAGAATATAGGCATCAATAACGAACAATAATAATCAAAATGTGTTTGATAAAAGTCGAAACCCTTCTAGGTGCACATCTAAGTCTATCAAAAGCAAGCAGAAAAATAAGTATAAGGCTCAACCATCTATCATCGTAATCATATGTACAAAACCCGAACATGAAGTATTGACAATAAAGTAGTGAAAGATCAGTCGGTAGGTTATAAAATTTTAGGGTAACGTATCGATAAAATAGGTTTAAAATGATTTAGAAAACTTGTATAGTGAAACTAAGAAACATGGAATAAAATCTGCGCGGTGTAAGGGTGCGCTACTGAAGACTGAAGATAATAGTAGTGTGCTTACAGTACATAGAACTAATTAGTCAATAACACGTACTCTTCGATAAATACAAACTACTGAAAATCATATTTCGAATAATAAGGTCCCTATTTATATATATAGGGTATTAGAAAAACACAAAAAGGTATAGGGCTAGTCATGGTACACGATTTCAAGGAAGTGTGGCTCATTCAGAAGGTCAGTGTATGGCGGCTTTAGGCTGGAAATCAAGGAGACTGTGATCGGGTCTGCACAGGGAGTAAGGATGGGCAACAAAGGAATACTAGAGAAAAGTATGGGGGAAAACAACACTCGGTACACCACATGAATCAAAATTTGAAGAGTTAGTGAACTCGGAAGTTTCACAAGGAATGTTCTCCTCCCAGAATGATCTCAACGGGGCACAGACAAGGGATGGAGGGTGGCTCATTCCAAGGATCAGGATGCGGTACTTTCTAATCGAAACAGGGTGATAACTATACAATGAGTAGGGGTGGACAGTCAGGGAAATCAGCAGAAAAATAAATGGATATGGGCAACAAACAAGTAACATGCGAACCAATAATCAAAAGGTTTACGAATTCAGAAGATTTATTTCATTCAAGAAAATCTGAAACAAGGCATTGTCAAGGACGGAAAGTGGCCCTAAACTATACACATTTTATTTGGCCAGGAAGACAACATCAAAAGAAATTCCGTCAGCCGCGGTTGTGGAGATTCAGTAGGTCGCGGTAGGCTCGCGTACTCAGGTAGGGGCGTTCATTTCCATATCGCCTTGCGGGCATCGCCACTGGAAGTTCTTCAACAGTGGGGCCTTGATCTTCTGGTCCTTCTTCCTCGGATGGAGCTTCTTCATCGAGGTCCGATTCCATGTGATTCTCTTCTTCTGGATTTTCTTCTACGGGATTTTCCTCAACTGGATTTTCTTCTATCGGGTCTTCATCGGGATCTTCCTCTATCGGGTCTTCCTCTATAGGGTTCTCTTCAGGATCTCCTTCTTCTTCGTCGAAATCAGCTAACACGTCGAACTCTGGGGCGGCTACTTCTTCGTCTTCTGAATCGTTGTTTCCGAAGTTGACCTAGGGACCATTGATCTCATCGTCAGAACTCATCAACGTGCGGTCTAAGGAAACGAATGACTGTGCATCCTCATCTAGATGCGGCGCTGCTCCAGGGTGGGCCATGGTCTGAAAAGAAAGTCATGATTAGATAGTGGGGTACTTCAAGGGAAAAACTCAAGGTACAAAGTATAGGTAAATATGCGGTTGCAGGAACTGAAAATCAGGATAGAAACGCTGTGATAACGAATAATATAAATAAAGAGAAAACAAGAGAATGATGCATATATTATGATTCAAGTTTTATTGCATTCAATCAAAGTTCAGTGGATACAAGATTTCAAGCTGAAAGAAATATTCATAAGAGGATGACAACATTATTACTGAGAGTAGAAAACATAAAATTCTTCTTTGATTGCTAGACCATTGTGATCTCGTCACGCGAGTTGGATCCTGCGTTGGGTCTGCTTTATCCTTGAAACGTGAACTACGCAATAATCGTCATTCGGCAGAGATGGGGAGTGTGGACGAGTCTCCTCCTTGCAGCTCCTTCCTTTTTGGGCAACCGTTGATAAGATGATCGCTGGATCCGCAAATCAGACATTTCCCTTGGGCGCGGCGACAATCCCTCTGAAGATGTCCTGGCCTCCTACAGTACCCACAGCAAAGGTTCTTCTGATGCTTCTGTTGACGCTTCATCTTCTTCTCTTTTCCTCGTCTAATAGGGATCCCTTTATGATAGGAGACTCCCGCTGGGGTCTGACTCACCTGTCTTCTCAGCCCTTCAGCTAATAAGTCATTTGTTCGCTCCTGGGCTTCCTTTAAACCTTGCAGTGCACTAAGGATCTCAACTGTCTGATTCTGGGGAGCGGATATGGATGAAGAGTGGTTGGAAGACATGATCCTGAAACAATAGTTTTGAGAATGATATAAGTCACAAGCCAAACTAATCAAAGTATAATATGGATAGGACAAAGATTCAAGAATATCAGAGATGATGAATTTATTACAAGTGGGGAATCAACTGCATGTCTTTAAGTCACTTGAATAGAGTACGGTAGTGCAATTGCAACCACGTAACCTTGTCAAGTCACCCGAAACCCTAGCGAATGGACAGCTGAAAGTACGATGTGAATATGGATTAAGAATGACAAGTTTACAATCTAGACAAGGGATGTCTTAGATTGCCAAGCTATACAAGGAAAACTGCAATCCCAAACGATGCAAAACCTGGCTCTGATACCAACTAAACCATGTCACGCCCCGCTTCCCAAAATACGGAATACGAGGGGTAGACAAGGCCAGCCATGCTCCTACGGTCAAGGAAAAGTCCTGCCGTAGTCACACTTCGGCTTCTAGTTTTTTTCATGGTAAACAGTAAATGATGCGCAGGTAATGAGAAATGCAGTAACTGAAAGGAACAAAGTAAAGACTGACCTGAAGTGGAACAACGAATGTAACTCGGAATGGCAAGTCAAGGAATCTATGATGCACTGGTCCGGGCTAAATCTTCTCCTCACACTGAGCATGCATACTCAGGTCGTCAGAGCGACACAATAGCAATATAATACATATAAATCAAGTGACAGTTCTAACAGTGGTAATAGATATGAATAACAGTAAATCAATGACAGCATGAATATGAATGTGCGGTAATCAATGCAGCGGAGCAGTAAAGCAGTAAAACGATATATCACGTATGCCAACACGGTATATAAGGAATATAAATGCCAGTATCCCTATCAGTCTCTAAGTCTCACTGTATAGGTCACTAAGCCTATCGTCAGTCCAAGTATGAGAGTCAACCACTCGCGAGTGTCCTCCACCCAAGGGTAGAACCCAAGGGCAAGGGACCACGGGCCCAACATGTAACATGTATATCACGGTGTATATCACATACCCTGTAAATCTCCATATATCTCCCTAAATATATAAGCCGGCATGGGACTCCCGAGATTCTGTTGAACTCACACTTAAACTACCCCACACCCCGTGGTCTACATCAAACGCTAACCATAACCCTAAATACTAATCAATCCGTGACATGTCTGCGCGAGAACTGGAGGCAGGGCCTTCATCAAGCACGTCCCGACTAATATCTAAGATAAATTGCAGTGTCGGATGCCTTATCTGTAACACCCGTGCAAGCGCTTCCATAAGTGTCCCATACCACTTATAGTCACACGTACACGCATCCCACAGACGTCGACAATGCAATAGAATAATAGGGTCACTGATTGTGTACAAGTACGTATCACTTTCACTTAATCACGGATACACGAACACTGACGTACTTGCCACAATCATCACTAAAATCTAACACTGGGTAAATGCACGATATCACTAGGTTATCACTACAATGATATGGTTATGATATAATGCGTGAACAGTATATATAGCACGATTAAGGTGTCACAAAAAAAATAGTATTCTAACACTTGCACGATTTATCATGAAACGTACGTATATAATTTAGCGAAACGATGAACAGGTAGTAATTAGTATGTTCAGTTGTCCATCCATAGAATTTAGTTTCAAGCCAATCGGGTTCCAGGATAGCTAGTTATAACCATTTCATTTTAAGCGCTCGCGGCTGGAAATCCGGTTTCAGAATCAGAAATCCATTTCGCAACGCATTTTAATCCCAGTTGGGATCAGATTTTAGCGATGCTACAGTTGGAATAATTCTAGGGTTTTCAGTAAGGTTTTCAACGCAATAGACGGATCTTCAATCGCATCTGCACGTCAGGAGTTATACACTGTCTAATACTAGTATGTCAATTCTGAATCTGTTGGGACTGTTATGCGTCCCGATCTTTTAAATTACAGAATAAATAACAAATGGTAACGAAACGGTATGAAATCAATTGTGTTGTCTAGATAACAGTTTTATATATAATAAACAGTGGAGTTCCGCAACCTAAGAGTTAAGGAAATCCTGCGGTACCCATTACGGAACAGCAAGCAACAACTGGAGTCGCTCTGGACTGCAGTCCAGAGTCGCACTCCGATCCAAATATCATCATAGTTTAAGTACAGGAATGTCTGGAAACTAGTATAGTGTTAAATTTCGTCGAGATGGATTCGATTTAAGCCCTCGAACGCACCATTCTAGTATGTATATGATTTATGGTGAATTTAACGATTTTCAGGTACAATAAAAGTACAGTTTTACGATTAAACTTGGGGGTAGTCGTTTTAATCTTTAACAGTCGTATTTTCTAATGAAATTTGCACACGATATTCATCACACCAAGGGCCAACGAGAACAATCTGGTTCCGTCAAATTAGACAAGTATTTTCTTTGGGAACACGCGTCGAACAGGTATGGTACATAATTGGTTAAACTTGTAACTTTAATAATCTATGTATTTAGTGATTGTACCATAAGTAAATAGCATGTAAGCAAGTAAAAAATTGCCTGGAGACGATGAATTGATGGAACGGTAAGCACGGGCACGACACACGCGGCAACGGCGGTTTCTGTAGGTGCTCGACATATTGCCGGGGCTCGACCGCGACGGCAAGGGGTGTAGTGAGGTGGTGCCTGGGCTGGGGGTTTGCTGGTGTTGTCGAGGCCGAGGATGAGGGATTTGCAGAGGGAGAGAGTATGTGTCGGCAGCGAGAGAGATGAGTGAGAGAGAGAGAAACAGAGTGAGAGAGATAGAGGGATTGAGAGACAGAGACAGAGTGAGAAAGAGACTGAGAGAGAGAGAGATCTGGGATGCAGTGAGAGAGAGACAGTGAGTAGGAGAGAGGGAGGGAGTACTGAAAGAGAGAGATTGAGAGAGAGAAGGAGAGGGGGCAGAGTGAGAGAGAGAGAGATGCCGAGAGAGAGAGAGGAACAGAGAGGTAGAGAGTGAGATGTAGAGGGTGTGAGGGGGAGAATAGAGGGAGATAGAGAGAGAGAGAGTATAGAGAAAGAGATGACGATGACGACGACGACGACGACGATGAGAAGATCACCGGCGTCGGGGCAGGGGACTCGGTGTGCAGGTGGGTGGGTGCAAGGGAGTGGGTGCAGGCGAAGGCGCTCGGGGGCAGTGGAGGAAGAGGAGGAGGAGTGAGCGAGGTAGTGTGGTCGTCGGCGGCGACGAGAGGAGCGGGTGTGCAGGGAGATCGGCCGGGGTCAGCTCGAGGTGGGGGAAAGTGAAGTGGTGATGGAAGGAGAGGAAGTGGGGTGCTCGTGATCGAGGGTGGAGGTGAGTTAGAGAGGGAGAGCGAGGGAGGAGCGAGAAGAGGGGGTGATGCCGGCGGTGGTGGCGATTGCGGGTCGAGAGGGGATGAAGAAGGGGAACGAGGGAGATGGAGATAGTGAGGTGAGGAAAGAGTGAGTGGGTGTGAGGAAGAGGATGAGGATTGGAGTCGTGGTGTAACGTCGCGTCAACGGAGGCGGGGGCGTGGGTGTGAAACGCGGCGGAGATACGGGATCGCGCGCGTGAACAGTGCACATTACCGTTGAGGAGGGGGAAGATGAATAGGAGTGGGGTCGGGTCGGGTAAAGAGGAAGCGGGCACTGGGCCTGGAGAGGGGACACGAGAGCGGGCCGGGAAATGGGCCAGAAAAATAAAAAAAGAAGTAAAGGGAAGGAGGGCCGGGCCTGAGAACTGGAAAAATCAAAGAGTAAATCAGAAAAAGAATGGGCCGGGGAGTTGGGCCAGGGAAAAGGATAAGAATTTAATTAGTGGAAAAATGGAATGGGCCGGGACTTCTGGGCTGCAGAAATAAAAGAATTATAAGAGGAATGGTTGCTGGGCTGGGTTAAAGAAAGGGTTTAGTTTTTCTAATAAAGAAATGTGTTGTGGTTTATAAAATAAAAGGAAAATAGATTTGGGCTGGGAAACAGATTTTGGGTTTAAATCAATTAACTGGAAAAATTGAAAAGCTGGGCTCGGGTATTTGCAAGGAAGAATATAGGACTAGGAATTTAGGTTTGGGTCGTAATAAAAGAAATATGCGGTTTAGAAGAAATATAATTATAAATAAAATGAATTCAATTCTAAATAAGAATACCTAGAATTCTAAAGTAATAATATACAGATTTTTGGTACAAAAGGGGCTGGGTATTACATGCTTTGATTTCCACCTTACCACATCCAAGAGGGCGTGCAAAACGGTGGTTTTTGGGTACAGTCCCGATTCACATGGAGGCAATGAGCGATAGGAGGGGATTCGTCTCTCCCGGTATAGGGAGTTGATGTTGCGCTGTGTTCGATTGGCTATAACCGGAAATCCCTGCCCAGGGTTGCTGAGATTTACTGGTAAGTGTTACCAGTAGTTTCTCGAACTGTTATAGACCTCATATCGACACGACTTATCGACACGACTTATCGAGCTACTGGGGTCTGACGTTTACCACACCTAGGCGAGATATGCGACATATCAGATGATCAGACCGGACTGTACGGTAAGTGTTACTGGTTGGATTCACAGGAGTGTGAGCGGGCTTGCTCGTTGATCTTCTGATCGCTCAATACCCGGGTGGCTGTTACGTTTAGCAGACCGCTTGCGGCTTGTGGGTGTTTGATATGATCATCATCTGCTGCCGGCGTATTGACGAGTCTTTAGAGTCCTACACAGAGGTTTCCTGGCTCAAGCGAAACGGAATAGGAGCGCATATGAGATATGTGCGGGACCGAGAATAATGCGTGTATGTGATACCATATTTTATTCTCGCGATCAATGTATCGATTGGTTGTATGCGATATAACCTAGTTATCGAATCGAGGATTGATTCGATAACTCGATACATTGGATATTAGTCGGTCATATGCGATATGACCGGATCGTTAAATCAAGTGTTGATTTAATGATTTAATGATTTAATGTATAATTATATATTTGATATATTACTTTACATTAACTAGTATTTGTTCACTTATGATGGATTTTCTCACTTGATGTGCACATTGTATATATGATATAGTTTTGTGCACTAGTTTGTATCATGTTTGATGATACATGCAAACTTGGGTGTGTGTATGCTTTAAACCTAGTTTAGGTTAATGGTTAGAGTTTTTATTTATTTGTTTATTTATTTATTCCTTTTTGGCAAAAACAAAATGGGAGGCTTTCTTTGTTTTACACTAGAAGCTTCATGATAGTTTTGACAAAGTCTTAGCCATATTGTTTTTATCCTTAACCTAACCATTTACTTAAACCCTAGTTTATTCTCTACACTTGTTAGCTCACCCTTGGTTGCAATATGATAAGGGTCACTTAATTTTCTATTTTAGTTAATTCATTTTTCCATTTCTTTCTTCTTCTTCTTCTTGAAGAAGAAAGAAAACTCTTGCTAGAAATTATCAAGTGATGAAATCAAGTGAGAAATCCAAATCTAAAGTGAACCCACTTCCTATTTCTTCATCCTCTACCACTTGCCATGTAGTATAGGGTGTTTTCTTCACATGTTTCATGACTTGGTGAAGATGGAGCTCGAGTTAGAGTTGCCTCGACGTAGATCATCTTCGGCATCGAAGTCAACGACCTAGCCCGATCATTTCTCCGACGAAACCAACGCTAGAGTCCGGGATCCAGTTGATTGCAGCGGAGGGACGTCATCACGGAGCTATGGAAGTGGAGGACTGGATCTACAAAGGTTGTATTTCCATTCACTTTAGCAATAAAGTTGTTTATTTGCATGTTTCGCCTTTGCCTCTAGTTAATGATCTTACATTAGGGTTTCTCGGCATAAGAAAAATTTGATTTTGGCATGGTTGATGCCTTGTGGAACCTCTTGAGTGTGCCTAGGAACCCTACAGTAATAACTTCACTATAGTCGATTACATTTTGCTTTGCATCGTGGTATTCAGTTTGGAATATCCTACACCTCATTCGACGTGGAAAGAGCCGAGATCCCTTCACCGGGAGTGACCTTTTTAGCAAAGGTTTTCACAACTATATTTTTATAAAGGCTATCCGGTTCCTTCAACGATATCAAGTTCATTACGTTAAAGGTTTTTCGCCAAAAACCAGCCGTAGCCCTCCGTCATTTCAAATTAGTATTGCTTAGTATTCGTGCTACGTATGTTGACTGTGTCAAGGCGTAGTGTGCGGTAGCTCTGTAATGCTTTTCTGTCGCATGGATATGTGGATTGGTTAGGACAGTCGTACGGTCATATTGACCATGTCAAGGACTCGTACGGGTGGGTTTAATGCAATCAAGATAATGACGGGTTGAACTTGACTAGGATCCTTTGATATGCTGACTGTGTCAAGGTCACTTGGGTCCTAGGGGTAAAAACACACATTGAGAGTTTCAAACATACATGAAACTTGCTAGGCATGCGCATACCTTCTGGAGTGTGGTAACTTGAGTAGCTTCCATCAAATTATCATGCGATGATAGTTGGATCCCGATTCCCACTGATCAGTTAGTTTACTCCTAGGGTGATTCCGACTAATTCTTCTTTCAGGTTTGGAGGAGAATTTGAGGATACCATGGGAGACATTCAGGATAGAGTGCACACAGAGTGTTTCTTTTCTCTCTCTTTGACTGTGACCATGGCCCGACCCTAGACTATAACTCTGTAACCAAGTTAACCGAACCTTCTTTAAACACTGGATTTTGGATTGTCTGAGTCGCATACCTCATTACCACTCCTACTTTTACCCTTTGCATTTCTCCAGAACACTCCGTATTACTACGAACATCTACTACCATTGGATAAATCCATCGTATGGTTATATACGAACTCGAAGGAACTTGTTCTAGATTCGAGGATGGATTCTGGTTCTGGAGAGATTGAATAAGATTATTCAGTTGTCTTTTCCTTTTACCTTCTCTCAGGTTGTGAGGACTCCTAGGATTAGAAGAGGATACACCTATTACGCTTATTGGATAGTCTTCTTCCAAACCATAGGCAAGTGTCGAAAGGTAAGGAATGAAGAAAACCAATTAGCCTAAGTTGGGTGTACAAAAGGTAATAAGTAAAGACAAAATAAAGGAATTTGAAAGAGGGCAAAGTAAATTGCGGCTACTAAAATTCACGACCGAACCACATATTTCATCGCCACTCCTACTTCACCTTTGTATTTCTCCAGAACATCTCGTATCACTACGAACATCCACTTCCATTGGATATATCCATCGTATGGTTATATACGAACTCGAAGGAACCTTTTCGAGGATGGATTCTGGTTCAGGAGAAATAGGAATAAGGTTTATTCAGTTGTCTTTTATCATCACCTTCTCTCAGGATGCAAGTACTCATAGGATTAGGAGAAGTACACCTATTATGCTTATTGGATAGTCTTCTTCCAAACCATAGGCTGGTGCCGAACAGTAGGGAAGGAAGAAAACCACTTAGCTTAACGATGGTGTACAGAAGGTAATGACTAAAGACAAATAAAGGGATTTGGAGAGATGTCAACAATTATACGGTTACAGTCATGAATCTGGATAATGGAAGAGGCATTACGAGGAATACCCGGATACCCTTTCGAAACATTTTCATGTTTCAGTTTCACTGTGTATTGTTAATAGAAAAACTGATTTCCAAATTAGATACTTACTCCAGGGTATGTATTTACCAGGTTTGATTCTCACATCTGTATGGTTTTACAGATGATGAGAGGGAGTAAGTTATTGGGAATTAGGTGATCATCCTCATTATATAGGAATTCATTGTAATTGGTGATATTTGAGGAAATCGCCTGGGTACAGTTTTCAACCTACGACACACAGGGTTTGAGTTATTCAACTCAGGAGACTTATACAAAGTATTGTATGTTGTCCAGTGTCCATTAGGACAAAGGGGTTGGTCCTCATACTGTATTCTGTTTACTTGTGACTTCTCAATTTTTAGACATGTGTTTCGTAGAAATACAAGGTCCAAGTTTGAGAAGTTATAGGTACAAGAATAAAGTAGAGAACCAAATGATGAAAGTATCGGGATTCTTCAAGATGATCGAAGATGTAGATACTTGTATGAGGTATTCAGTTGATAGTAATGGTTTTGAGAAACTTGTTTCTCTTTCAGGTTACTCAAAATTGGACGCACTCCTAAGTTGAGTAATGCTGATCGGCCTCTCTCCATTTAGTTGACATGCACTGGAGACAGTTGCATGATTTGAATCTGGTTCCAATTAAATTAGTGCCTTTGTATCTATATTAGATATATATATATAGAATCAATTTATATCTTAACGATGTTAAGGTATAGGGAGTTGTCCGGCTGATGCTTAAAACCAGAATCCGGATAAACTCAAGGCACGTTTCCGTAATGGCTGTTTGTGGGTTATCCCGGGCTTTGACGGGGGTTAACTTTCTACCATCAGGAAGATCAATATTTATATTGTTCTTGACTCGCCACAGTTTTAGTAAAATGGATTTTTTTTCTTCAGAAAACAGTAGTGGGAGTATGGTAGAACTGGAAGTGATTCTAGAACCACAAACGATTACGGAAAATTTAATAGGACCTAAAGATTCAATCAGGATTGACATTCCATTAGCCACTCCGCAGATATGGTAACCTCAGGCACCCGAGAGGTACTCCGGTAGCCTCAAGGATGGTGACAAAGAGATTCTTGTTTACCCAGACCTGACACTACTGCTGTTCCAGACTATGAGACCCGGCAGGAGGATGAGTATAGCGTCGTTCTAAACTAGGTTTAGAAGTGTACGTGTATATGACCTGCCAGAGGGTTGTTGTGGTCAGTGGGAGCAGCGGAAGCATAGTGGACAAGTAGCTTGTGTCTATTTATAGACTAAAGCAGATATAGCGGAGATAGATCATCTAATTTTGATGTGATAGTCATAGGCTTTGACTTCATCAGAATAGGAGATGGATATGTTAAGAAGGTAGTAGGGTGTGATGTCCTGGTATTTGGATGACATACACTTGTAGGAAGTAATATTCTTATACTACGATCGGTTATACTGTGGTTGTCACACAGTGGTTTCTCCACATAGGATATTGATATTATATCAAGCATTCTGGTAACTAGATCTATGGTTTTAGATCTAGATTTGGGAAGTGTCCCAATCCGGGTACTTAGACAGTATTCTAAAGATATTTAGAATGGACGACTCCTGGCATGGTGGTGAACCTACAGGTGATGGAGTCACCCTCTCTAAAGGTGTCTTACAGACTAAAGGGGAGAGGGGTGTGCATGATTGGCAAATCACTTGCTTAGGCAATTGAGTCAATCATGAGATATCAAGTACCACACCAGATGTTGTTTTTGCACTAGATGCAATAAATTGAGATATTAATCCAATCCTGCAGAAAAGTTAGGAAGCAGTTTATGAACATAAGTGAATGTTCTAAGAATTTGATAACGGCAGCCTCCTTCGGGATACGGTTATCATTCCAGGCTTCCAAGGTGACTTGGATGACAGAGTGACTGTCAGAGTTACAGTTTTTCCTCTGACGAGGGGCAATAGTTTAGACAGGTGGTCCAAGCGGATACTGTGGGAGGCATGGTGCATGATGCTAATTAAATTCAGTTGACGATACAGTCTAAGAAATTTGGATTTGGATTTCATTTATGAACTGAGTCCCATCAGATATCCAGACATATTCTAAGACTGGTATGCTCAATTCGGGAGATGGCTTTCTCCGCGAACTTGAGATCAAGAGAGACATAGAAAGAAACATCAGGGCGGATCCACTCACTGAGGCTATTTCTCGAACGCAATAGTTTCACAAACATATTTTGTGAGACTGATTAGTAGAGAAGTTGGGTGTTCGGTATCACACTGGCTGTGAGTATGCGACATCACAATAATTATCCTTAAGTGCAAGTGGGAGATTGTTGGATATAGTTCCCTCAAAGTCAATTATTGGATCACGGTACGTGATTGCAATGATTGAGGGAGGACCTATACCGGTAGGATAGTCTTGCTCGAGATGATAGTATGCTATCTGGTTTGTCTTTATCAAAGAGTACATGCTTTAGTTCACTATTGCATGTTGATAGAGCCAATAGGATTCTTGCTTGACATCCAGCAGTATGATGGCGATCATATACGTGGGAGCTAGGGTCTATAAGCACATCCTTAATGTGTCCCTAGTCATGGGAGTTTCGAGACTGGGCATTGATACTCCAGAGTACACTGGTGTATACAGTTTGAGACCCTGATGAGGGGCGGTGGCCGGTCTCACAAGTAACTGGTGTCAGTTAGTTCACCTAAGATGTATACAGGTGCTCATTCGGTTATGAGTACACCGGACAGGACTCGCCGGGAACCTGCTAGTTGGTATTATACCTATTTTCAGATAGCAGTTCCCAGGTGACATGTGTACAGGTTAGTCTGTCGACCTGAGATCGTCATTTCTCTCGTGTGAGTTCCTACTGTGCTTTGATTACTACCCTACCACGGCTCAAAGGAGTGGTGCAAACAGGTTTTAGTTGGGTACAGTCCCGAGCCACATAGAGGCAGTGAGCGGATCGTCGGGGATTCGTCTCTCCCGGTATTGGGGGTTGATGTCGCGCAGTGCACGGGTGGCCATTACCAGAAAACCTTGGCCAAGGTAGTCGAGAATTACCGATCTAGGATCGATAGTTTCTCAAGTGGTGATGGGTTTCATACCGACACGAATTATTGCGTTAGTAGGGGTCTGATTTTATCCACCCCCATAGACTTGATATGCGATACTCTGAGACGAACAGACCGGACTGTACGGATGTTGTCACTGTCAGGCTTAGTAGGGTTTCAGGATAAGTTCGCTCGTCAGCTTCTCTTTCGTTCAATACATGGGCAACCGTTACGTACAGCTAGTACCACTGACGTGCTTGTGGTTAAACCCACTGCCAATGTATTGATGAGTCATTAGAGTCCCCCACAGACTGTTTCCCAAGTTTGGGCGAAACGTTGTAGAGGCCGTATGGACTTATGGCAGGGTTCGATCATATACGTGCACTCGTGCACGGATCATGATCGGACGAATCATACTAGTGGACTTTGGTTTAAGCCGGATCTTAGTATTCGATTGGCTGGATTACTTTAGTCTCGTTGTATCCATATTCCGTCGGAATACGGATACATGTATGTATATACAGTCGAGGGGCATTCTTGTAATCCGTTATGAGTTTGTTTTAGGGTTGCCATATCTTTTGGTTTAAAACATTTGGTTTAAATGTTTTATTTTATGAAGAAATTGTGACTCATTTTGTTTTTTGTCATGGAGCATTAATTGAGGCATGGTCTCACATAGTATCTCCTTGATTTTGGGCTTGATTTGTGATCATTTTTTAGGGATGGGGGCTGCTGAATTCAGCAGTACATACCTTTTTTTTAGCCCAAAAATCATCACAAATCACACACAATTCATTTTTACTTGCTCACTCTCTCTTTGGAGCTCACATCTTCTCCATTTTCATGGCAACTCTTTAGCCTCCACCCTACATCCTCTCATGTGCTGAGAACCCTAGGGTGATTGAGACAAAGTGATCCCACACCTTCTCTACATCATCTTGGACATGTCGGCTAGCAAACTTCATGTTCGAGTTGCTTTGGTTCAAAGCGGGAGCCCGTATAAAGAATCCTAGACGTGGTGCCATTCCGATGAGAGAGACCGGAGAGCGGAGTTATTCCGGACAGCGGCGAGGAGCTAGGAAAGAGATTGAAGACCGAAGGATACGGATCGATCGGTATAATCTCTGAACTTAACTTTGTAGATTCCTAGAATACAGTTAACAAAACAATCCAGATAAAGGGTTATGGTAGCGTCGAGTTTTGAAAAGTTTTTGTTTCGCATTTGGCATCGGATTAACGGCCGGGGCGCTGCCGTAGCCTAATAACTAGGTCCCAACAATGGTATCAGAGCGATCCAAACATGCTATACTAGATAGATGCGACTTCCGAATCCCGCCGGTTTTTGCCCCGCAAAAAATGCAGTTAATACCAGTGAGAAAACCATGCTAATTTGATATTCTGACTCCCCGCGGGCTCTCGGTTTGGACCGAGAAGCCACGGGGAGGTGCACGGGGATGCCCTGGAGGAAGCTAGGGAGGGCCCACACCCCCGTGACCATCCTTAGGTGGCCTTAGGGAGGGGGGGTAGGGGCCCGAGTCCTACCTCACAAGACAGGCTTGGTGTCACGACCCAAATCTGAAAGGTGACCGGCACTTAAATCACGCAACGTCTAAAGGCGTAACGTAATTCAAGTATGCCGAAAACCCAGAATCTAAACCGTAATTAAAGGTAGAGTGGTAAAATCTTTGTGTAAAAAGTTAATTTTTGAAGTAGAAGAGTTATATCAAAACCTTTTTAAATCTCGAGTTGTTCCTAAAATTTCGGAAGTATCTCCTTTGTAAAACTGATCCAAGCCGATACATAAGCATGATATATAATAGCATCCCCACTTGGGAGCAATCTCAACGCCATTCGGCGGAACACAATCACAAAACAAGATATACGATGCTACAGGCGAACAAATAAGGAAGTAAGAAAGAAAACAATATCCACAATAAAAACATAAAAGTCAGCTCATACGAGCACGACACCAGAGTCAAATATAATACAAATCTCTTAGTCTCGTCTCTAAGTCAAATATACATGGGGTAGATGGAGTATACTAGATACAATGAGAAAATGTACAAGACAGAAGACAAAAGAATACCCGCAACCCATCTACAAAATATCACGTCCAAAAATTCGTAGCAAAAGTAGTAGTAGTATGCCCCCGCCGCGACTATACTGACAGATCTGCCCTGCAAGACACTGTGGCACAACGGGGGTGAGTTGCCAGCTTGTGAGTAGTAAGTAACATCATAAATGAAAATCGCAAGCTTGTATGCGCCAGCGACAGATCCTAATTATGAATTTATGATGCGGTGTATTGGTATAAATGCAACATGAATAAGTGAGCGAGGTATGAAAATCTGGGGTGTAGCAGCTATAAGGTATTGAATATGTCATAATAAATTCAATATGGTAGAACCAAAAATATCATTAATAAAACAACATAAAACCTGTGTCAAATATCGACACTAAAAATCTCAATATCTCAGGTGCCGTCTCTTAGATCGGCCCTTAAATCGATCTGATCACACGACTTCGATCGGTATCCTTCGGATATCCGCCGAGCCCAAAACTATCATCGGTAGGTATTGTTCCCCTGCTAGGCTCATAATCTCTCTATACGATCTTCTTGCCCCGGTGAATCGGATCCACCATGTACCCGCAGACGGTACCTCCTCTCTTCTTGAATCGGGTATACACATAGCTCAAAACCGAGAAAATCCATGGTGGACGCCACACATCATATCAAGAGAAACCGCATTTTTAAAACAATCATAAATTTTCAAAATGTACATGTGGTTTACCAAATCCGGAAATCTCATGAAAACAGAAATCTCACAAAACATCATAATATATGAATATGGCGATGATGGCAATGTACATGATATTAATATGATGCAAGCTAGATAAATAACGCGATGATCTATCTATCAATAAGATGCAATGCAAATTCAAGTTATCATGCGAGTTCTATAGTGTACGTGACATAGCAATTACCAATGGTGTGTGTACATATAGGTTAGTACACGTACGACATGAACTATTGGTAATGATGCAAGTGTCCTAATGTGGAGATATCAATGTGTATGATGATGCGTATGCAATATGGAAATGCGTATAGGTATATGCATATAAGATTTAACCGAGTCTGATCTTTTTTCCCCATCCTCCATGCCCACTATTGGTGGATCGAGAGAGGTATAGATATTAGGCGCGGTTGGTTGATCAAAAAGAGAGAGACTACCGGTGGAGGCACATCAGCAAGAAGAGCAAGAGGGAGTCCAATCAGTTAGCCTACTTCATACAGGCTTTGCGCTAGCTACAAGGTTGACACGAAGGTTGGCATCAGGGAATCATGACACATTACACCCTTGAGGACATCCTAAGGCAGAGCCGAGCTTGAGCCACAAACAAAAAAAGCTCTTTCTGTAGACGGGAAGGTCACAACTAACTTGAGTCAATTCAGTGACTATCCCGCAGACGAGCTTCGCATTAGAGACAGAGGGTTGAGACCTACTTGGCGAAGTAGGCCCATACTTCAATGCCACTCTGTTGCTTGGTCTACCGTGCAACCGCTTTCGCGGTATTTCATTTTTGAACTCCTTTACATTGTTGTTTACATTTAGTAACAGGTTGCCAGTGTTGTAACTAGATTCTAAAATCGGACGCTTAACGCCATCCGAACGATTCCCCCATAGATGTTAAATCTACTCACCGAAACGGTCTCGGCTACTTGAATCCGACCACCTCCTTTCCTTTTCTATCCGCGTCCGAAGTCTCCGCAACCGATCCTAGAATCGCATGAAACTTAGCACATGAGGCTAGAAATCTGATATGATACGCAAACATATACTACACAAACGAACCAACTCTCACGAGTTAACACGTGTGAACTTAATGTGTTAAACGTATGCAACAACGTCTAAGACTACCCCTAAGGGCTGTTAACTACACAAAACGCTAAAACGAGAATCGGAATATCCGTATCGCATGTTAACATAATGCCTAAAATAAGATAAAACGGTCCCAGATTTTTATATATATGCAATTAGAAAAAGTTGCACATGCCAAAGGCCTAATTGGAGTTCCAGAGAGCCTCCAACAAAAACCCACGATCAAACTCCCTGGAAGGGCCGCAATTTGTGGCCAAAATGGATAAATTGGCGGCCAAAGCTGGGAGATAGGGGCTCGGGTTTTGAGGGTATATTCGTGGTTCTATGACTAGCTCCCAGTAATTGCAACTTCTATCTGAAGTCCCTTGTTTGATTGCAGATTCTAATTGGAACCCTAACATTTAACTACTACTAGTTTTGACACTAATTTAAAAATATTAAGGTGGTTTAGTGAAAACTTGGTAGTTAAACAAGAATATATTGCACTCAAATACTCTTAACTAACTTATTTAGGTTATGGTTTCCCTACAGCTTATCATAACCCCAAACTTAGCTCCAAACCTCACTTTAAATTCTAGAACTACTCAAAACACAACCTTTAAGCTAAATTAGGAATGATTAAGGCAAAAAATTAGTAAAACATTTTTAAACTTGGCTCATACCTCAAAAAGAAATGAAGGAGACCCTAACTTGAAAAGGTTGCCTCTAGTTAAAGACTTGCTTCAAAAAGAACTCTTGAAAAGATTTAAAATTGGATTTTGAGATGATTTATGAAGGATTTTGTAGTGATTTGTGTAGGGTTTTGGGAGGTAAAGAAGGGTTTAAGTAAAGGAGTTGAAGAAGAAAGAAGAAGAGAGAATGAGGGAGAGAAGGATCTAGAGAGGAATGGCTGATATTAACCATGGCTCAAACTCAAACCCTTCATTTATTGCCCATACCTCCATGTCTCTCATATTATTATTATTATTTTCTTTTTCTTTTATTTTTCTAGAACCATCCTAGTATTAAAAATATTTTAACAATTATAATTTGTGGTTTGAATTTGTCATGGTTGCTTAACATGTTTTAACCTAGACTAACATATTGTTAATACTAGATTAGTGTATATGTGTGTGTGTGTAATTAAAGTAATTTAGTAAATAAACAATTTAAATAAAATAATTAAATAATAAATAAATAAATAATTAATTAACTAAATAAATAATTATATGTGAAAATAATTATTAGCTAAGTTTTATTGAAAAACGCATGTTATACCGTTAATTAAATTATAATTAACTCAAATCAAAATTTTAAACGTTACAGTCTTCCCCATTAAGGAAATTCGTTTCCCGAATTTAAAATCTAAATATGCGTACCTTCTAAGAGATGGGGAAATTTCTTCCGTATCTTACTCTCGTCTTCCCATGTGACCTCTTCGCTGTTCGGGCCATGCCATAGAACCTTCACAGATGGTAAGGCTTTCGACCGCAATTTCTTCACCTGCCTGTCCAGGATAACTACCGGCTACTCGGTGAAAGAAAGATCGCGCTCCAGCTGGATCGTCTGGTGCTGAATCGCGTGAGAAGGGTCATGAAAGTACTTGCGAAGTATCGATACATGAAATACGGGATGTACATCCAGAAAACTGGGCAGAAGTGCTAAACGATAGGCGACGGTACCGACTTGCTCAAGAATCTCAAAAGGACCCACATATCTGAGACTAAGTTTCCCCTTCTTTCCGAACCTCATCACACCCTTCATCAGTGAGACTCGTAAGAAAACATGATCACCCACTGCGAACTCAAGTCTGCGATGACGATGATCGGCATAAGACTTCTATCTGCTCTGGGCTGCTCTCATCCTATCCTGAATCAACTGGATCTTCTTTGTAGTCTCCTGGACTAACTGCGGTCCCAAAATCCTGCTCTCACTGAGCTCGGTCCAACATACTGGTGATCGACACTTTCTCCCATATAAGGCCTCGAAAGGTGCCATCTGAATCGTCTCCTGAAAACTGTTATTATAGGAGAACTTTATCAAGGGCAAGTGACGATCCCAACTGCCACCAAAATCTAGTACGCACGCTCGGAGCATATCCTCGAGAGTTGTATAGTCCGCTATGACTGACCATCGGTCTGCGGGTAGAAAGCGGTACTGAAACTCAAACGGGTGCCCAAAACCTCCTGAAGTTTTTGCCAAAGACGGCTGGTAAACTGGGTGCCTCTGTCGAAAACAATGTATGTCGGAATGCCGTGCAACCGCACAATATCATCATTATAGAACTGAGCATACTGAGCAAATCCGTAAGTGGTCTTCACTGGAAAGAAGTGAGCCGCTTTCGTCAACCGATCTACAATCACCAAAATGGAGTCATACCCTCGACTGGACCTAGGAAGACCTACAATGAAGTCTATGGAGATCTGCTCTTATTTCTACTCCGGAATGGACAAAGGCTGTAACTCTTCTGCCGGCCTCTGATCTCGGCCTTGACTTGCCGGCTGTCAGACATCTCGAAACGAAATCTAAAACATCTCTCTTCATCCCTTCTCACCAGTAGATATCTCTCAAATCACGATATATCTTGGTGGAACCCGGATGAATGCTGTATGCTGACTGATGTGCCTCCTTCAAGATCTCACATCTCAGCCCCTCAGAATCTGGTACACATAGACGAGTCCCAAATCGTAGCACTCCCTGTCCATCAATCACAAACTCCGAATCTCTCCTCTGCCGAACCTGCTCCATAATCTCAGACAAACGAGCATCGTCGGACCGTGCCTCCCGGATGCGATCAAGTAAAAGTGGACGGGCGCGGACATGAGCAAGCTTTCCCTCCATGGAAGTGAACTCAAAATGTACTCCGCTGTCGCATAAAATCTTCCAATCTGTAGAAAACTGTCTCTGAACTGTGCTCAAATGGGACAAACTACCTCCGGGCCTCCGACTCAAAGCATCAGCTATAACATTTGCCTTGCCCGGATGATAAAGGATCTCACAACCATAGTCCTTTATGAGCTCCATCCAACGATGCTGCCTCAAATTCAGATCCCGCTGCTGGAAGTTGTACTTCAGGCTTTTGTGGTCCGTAAAGATATGGCACGGCTCACCGTACAAGTAATATCTCTAAATCTTGAGCGCAAAGACCACCGCGGCCATCTCTAGATCGTGAGTAGGATAGTTCTGCTCATGCTTCTTCAACTGTCGAGAGGCATAAGCGATGACTCTACCGTGCTACATCAACATGCAACCTAGATCCACTCGAGAAGCATCACAATAAACAACATAACCGCCTGAGCCTGAAGGTAAGGATAAAACTGGTGCCGTCGTCAAACGAGTCTTCAATTGTTGAAAACTTTGCTCACATGCTTCGGTCCAAAGAAATGGAACTCCCTTCCAAGTTAGCCCGGTCAGTGGTGCAGCGATACGAGAGAAATCCTGTACCAAACGACGGTAATAACCGGCTAAACCCAAGAAGTTGCGAACCTCTGTCACTGAAACAGGTCTGGGCCAATGCTGTACTGCCTCGATCTTTTTCGGGTCCACTCTTATACCATCTCTCATAACCACATGACCTAAGAAGTCAACACTGTCAAGACAGAAAGCACACTTTGAGAATTTGGCAAACAACTGGTGCTCTCTCAATGTCTACAATATAATCCTCAAATGCTGCTCATGCTCCTCTCGACTCTTGGAGTACATCAAAATGACGTCAATGAATACAATAATAAACTGGTTGAAGAATGGTCGGAAGATTCATTTCATCAAATACATGAACGCTGCTGGGGCATTGGTGAACCCGAACGACATCACCAAGAACTCATAATGCCCGTAGCACGTCCGAAAAGCAGTCTTCGGAATGTCATCATTCCGAACCCGCAACTGATGATAACCTGACCGCAAGTAAATCTTCGAAAAATATCCCGCACCCTAGATCTGATCGAACAGATCGTCAATGCGAGGTAGAGGATACCTATTCCGTACCGTAACTCAGTTCAGCTGACGATAATCAATGCACAAGCTCATACTGCCGTCCTTCTTCTTAACGAACAAGACAGAAGCTCCCCAAGACGAGACACCCGGTCGAATAAGTCCCTTGTCAAGCAAATCTTGCAATTGCTCCTTGAGCTCTTTAAGCTCCGTCGGGGCCATCCGATAAGGTGGTATAGAAATAGGCCTCGTGCTGGGGATCAAGTTGATACAGAACTCGATATCGCACTCTGGCGGTAACCCAGGTAACTCATCAGGAAACACATCGGGGAGCTCTCTCACAATCGGAACCTGGTCCAACGGGACCTTTGTGGCTCCAGCATCACGAATATATGCTAAGAATCCCCGACATCCTTTCCTCAAGAGCCGACTAGCGCAAAGGGCAGAAATCAAACAATGAATGGTGGCACTGCGGTCCCCTCGAACAACAAGAGCTGGCTCTCCTGGAAAAAAATCTGACCGTCTTCTCATAGCAGTCCAAGGATGAATAACAAGTGGCTAACCGGTCTATGTCGAGTAGAACATCGAAATCTAACATATCAAGAAGGATCAAATCAACAGAAGAATCTCTATCCCCAATACGAACGGAACACGACCGGAATACATGTCGAGCGATAAAGGACTCTCCTACGGGAGTAATCACAACTAGTGGCCGATCTAACAAGGATGAATCTCGGCCCAAGCACAGTACGAAGTGTGTGGATACATAAGAGTGCGTGGAACCAGGGCCGAACAATATGAGCACATCGAAAGAACACACGGAAAAAGTATCCATCACAACTGCATTTGATGCCTGCGCATCCTGAGGAGTCAAAGAAAAAACTTGGGCCTGTCCTCTACCGGTATCTTGCCGTCCTCTGCCTTTGCCACTTTGTCCCTTCTGAACATGACCGCCACGAACTCTCTGAGCATCGGTCTGGCGTGGAGTAATGATGGGCGTAGGAGGTAATACTCTCGGAGGAGGAGGTGAAGGGGGTAAGGTGATCTGTGGAACTGCTGCCCCGCCCTGGCATCTCATAGTACAATGCCTGATTGGGTGATGCGGAATCTCACACTGAAAACATCCTGGCGACGACTGCTGACCCGGTAAGTAAGAGATAAACAACTGGCCCCGTATCAAGCCTCTGCCACCACCACGGCCTAGAAAGAATCTGCCGCGGCCTCTTCCTGCCATACCTCTACCAATCTGCCCGGAAACTGATACACCAGTGCGAACCCGCTTCGGTCCCGGAATAGTCGTAGTCTCGTTAATACGCTCCTCCACTAGCATGGCTGCGTCTATCGCTGCTGCATAGGTATCAAAGTGCTGGACGTCATTAGAAAAGAACAACTGTGAGTCAAGACCTCGCACAAATCTCTTGATGCGCTTCTTTTCGGTGTCCACCAATTAAGGAGCATATCTGGATAGCTGGGTGAACTGGATATCATACTCGGCCACAGTCATACCAGGAGTCTTGTGCAAAGACTCAAAACTGCGAGCTCGAGTATCCCTGACGCTCTGTAGAAGCAAACGAGCAAGAAAGACCATCGAAAACTCATCCCATGTCATAGGAGGAAGACCAACAGCTCGGCCTCTCTCAACGGACTCACACCAAGTCTGGGAAAGACCATCCAGACAGAAACTAACAAGCTTAACCGATCTTGCATCAGAATACATCAGGGAACGACAAATCCTGGCCATCCTGTCGAGAAATGACCGTGGATCCTCTGCTGCGTCTGTGCTAGTGAAAACCGGAGGCTTCAGCCTCATAAACTCCGGTAGTGATACTGCGATAGTCTCGGTAGCGACAGGTGCAACTGTCTGAGCAGTAGGTACTATCACGGTCCTCGTAGTAGGAGGAACATCATCTGATCTCTGTGCTCAGCTGACCTCAACCAAAAATCCAACCATCTGGCGCAAATCATGGATACTCACTTCTAGCCTAGCAATCCGTCCTAGAGAAGGAGGATCAATCCACTCCTGAGGGGTAGGTGTACCACCTTGGACGATCCTCATATAAGACGAGCCCACCCTAACCTCGTCTCTGGCGGCAGCCCTCTGGGCCCTCGTAGTCTTCGGTGGCATAGTGGCTAGAACGAGAAACATGATTCGGTAAGAACATTGCAATCAGAACAAAAGGATGCGTGGAATCAAGGAAGGAATCATTAAGCATATGTCTTAAGGTCACTTAGACGGAGTATCATATCGTGAGTATGCTGCGGAACATACACACGCTACGTCACTCTGCTTAAGTTACTTACTCCATCATACCAAGGGTCATCCCACACTAAGAAAGGTAAAACCTAATGCTCTGATACCAACTTTGTCACGACCCAAATGTGGAACGTGACCGGCACTTAAATCACGCAACGTCTAAAGGCGTAATATAATTCAAGTAAGCCAAAAACCCAGAATCTAAACCGTAATTAAAGGTAGAGTGGTAAAATCTTTGTGTAAAAAGTTAATTTTTGAAGTAGAAGAGTTATATCAAAACCTTTTTAAATCTCGAGTTTTTGCTAAAATTTCGGCAGCATCTTCTTTGTAAAACTGATCTAAACTGATATATAAGCATGATATATAATAGCATCCCCTCTTGGGAGCAATCTCAATGCCATAAGTTGCCAGCTCGTGAGTAGTAAATAATATCATAAGTGGCAATCACAAGCATGTACGCGCCAGCGACAGATCCTAAGTATGAATTTATAATGCGGTATACTAGTATAGATGCAATATGAATAAGTGAGCGAGGTATGAAAATCTGGGGTGTAGAAGCTATAAGGTACTGAATATGACATAATAAATTCAATATGGCAGAACCAAAAATATCATCAATAAAACAACATAAAATCTGTGTCAAACATCGACACTAAAAATCTCAATATCTCAGGTGCCGTCTCTCAGATCGGCCCTCAAATCCATCTGATCACACGACTCCGGTCGGTATCCTCCGGATATCCGCCGAGCCCAAAACTATCAACGGTAGGTATTGTTCCCCTGCCAGGCTCAACGTCTCTCTAGACGATCTTTTTGCCCCGGGGTATCGTACCGGGTCCACCATGTACCCGCAGACGGTGCCTTCTCTCTTTTCGAATCGGGTATACACATAGCTCAAAACCGAGAAAACCCATGGTGGACGCCACATATCATATCAAGAGAAACTGCGTTTTTAAAACAATCATAAGTTTTCAAAATGTACATGCGGTTTCCCAAATCCAGAAATCTCATGAAAATAGAAATCTCACAAAACATCATAATATATGAATATGGCGATGATGGCAATGTACATGATATTATATGATGCAAACTAGATAAATAACGCGAAGATCTATATATCAATAAGATGCAATGCAAATGCAAGTTATCATGTGAGTTCTATAGTGTACATGACATAGCAATTACCAATAGTGTTTGTGTACATATTGGTTAGTACACGTGCGACATGAACCATTGGTAATGGTGCAAGTGTCCTAATGTGGAGATATCAATGTGTATGATGATGCGTATGCAATATGGAAATTTGTATAGGTATTTGTATATACGATTTGTAACTATATTCTAAAATCTGACGTTTAACGTCATCCGAACGATTCCCCCCATAAATGTTAAATCTATTCACCGAAACGGTCTTGGCTACACGAATCCGACCACATCCTTTCCTTTCCTAGCCGCGTCCAAAGTCTCCGCAACCGATCCTAGAATCGCACAAAACATAGCACATGAGGCCAGAAATCCGATATGACACACAAACATATACTACATAAATGAACCAACTCTCACGAGTTGACATGTATGAACTTAGCGTGTTAAATGTGTGCAACAACGTCTAAGACTACCTCTAAGGGCTGTTAACCACATAAAACGCTAAAACGAGAATCCGAATTTCCGTATCGCACGTTAACATAACGCCTAAAATAAGGTAAAACGGTCCCAGATTTTTATATATATGCAATTAGAAAAAGTTGCACATGCCAAAGGCCTAATTGGAGTTCCAGAGAGCCCCCAACAAAAACCCACGACCAAACTCCCTGGAGGGGCCGCAATGCGGCCAAAATGGATAAATTGGCGGCCAAAGCTGGGAGATAGCGGCTCAGGTTTTGAGGGTATATTCGTGGTCCTATGACTAGCTCCCAGTAATTGCAACTTATCTCTGAAGTCTCTGGTTTGATTGCAGATTCTAATTGGAACCCTAAGCTTTAACTACTACTAGTTTTGGCACTAATTTAAAAACATTAAGATGGTATAGTGAAAACATGGTAGTTAAACAAGGATATATTGCACTCAAATACTCTTAACTAACTTATTTAGGTTATGGTTTCCCTACAACTTATCATAACCCCAAACTTAGCTCCAAACCTCACTTTAAATTCTAGAACTACTCAAAACACAACCTTTAAGCTAAATTAGGAATGATTAAGGCAAAAGATTAGTAAAACATGTTTAAACTTGGCTCATACCTCAAAAAGAAATGAAGGAGACCCTAACTTGAAAAGGTTATCTCTAGTTAAAGACTTGCTTCAAAAAGAACTCTTGAAGAGATTTAAAATTGGATTTTGAGATGATTTGTGAAGGATTTTGTAGTGATTTGTGTAGGATTTTGGGGGGGTAAAGAAGGATTTAAGTGAAAGAGTTGAAGAAGAAAGAAGAAGAGAGAATGAGGGAGAGAAGGATTTAGAGAGGAATGGCTAATATTAACCATGGCTCAAACTCAAATCCTTCATTTATTGCTCATAATAAGCGATATTCACTGGGTCGATAGCACCCTTTCGAGTAAAGGCTTCTATAGCTGGTTGACCAAAATGAGGATCCTAAATT
Source organism: Agapanthus africanus (assembly GCA_030015575.1). Lineage (NCBI taxonomy): Eukaryota > Viridiplantae > Streptophyta > Magnoliopsida > Asparagales > Amaryllidaceae > Agapanthus > Agapanthus africanus. Next base: position 817,390,011 of record CM057338.1, on the reverse strand, counting down.
GCATGAGCAATAAGTCTTACATATAAAGGGTCCTGTATCCATGACTCAAAATTTCCTTGCCAAGCTATATGAAACAGATTTCCGGACGTCCACAGAATGATTATTGCTAACTTCCCAAAGTGAGAAGCAAAAAGTTTTTTTTATTGGATGGGTTGATTTTGTAATGAATCGTAAAAGAAAAAAGATCCTCCCATATTATTATTATTATTTTCTTTTTCTTTTATTTTTCTAGAACCATCTTAGTATTAAAAATATTTTAACAATTATAATTTGTGGTTTGAATTTGTCATGGTTGCCTAACAAGTTTTAACCTAGACTAACATATTGTTAACACTAGATTAGTTTATATATATATATGTGTGTGTGTGTGTGTGTATAATTAAAGTAATTTAGTAAATAAACAATTTAAAGAAAATAATTAAATAAATAAATAACTAAATAAATAACTAAATAAATAATTATATGTGAAAATAATTATTAGTTAAGTTTTATTGAAAAACGCATGTTATACCGTTAATTAAATTGTAATTAACTGAAATCAAATTTTAAAACGTTACACTTGGGTCTGCCTACCCTTGGCCACCTTAGGGTGGCCTAGGGGGTAGGTACCCCTTGGGTGCCTCCGGGTCGAATCTAATTTTATGCCCGGGCCCTTCGCGATGTTTCAGATCAATTCGAGCTCATTTCGGACTCCCGAAGTGGGTTTTAGCATGGAATTTTTGTCGGTTTTCTAGCACACTTGATTTTCGGTGTTTTGGAAAATTGAAGAGTTGGATATTTTTGTCCGGTATTCGATTGTCGTAGGCTTAGCGATGGTTGCGTATATCATAACGTTTGGTAAAATGCCGTCTAATTGCTATACATATCAATTAGACGGGGTTAGGGAATTGATACTCGCAACTTTGCATGTTTTGTGATCGATATTGTTTAGTGGTTATGGTTATGTTGGATTTGTAGCGATGGATAGCCCAGCATATGTAGTATTAGATGTAATTCTCTGTGATATAATGTATATTCATATTGCGTGACAAGTTTCCGACATGTGGACTGCCGTCATCGCGGCTTGTATTATTCTTTGGGGCGCGTCCTGGTTGCGAACGTAGCCACCGTTGTATATTCAGATTTTCATTACATGCATTAGGATTACCCCACGGCGGAGTGCTCGAGTAGCCGGGTTCTATAGGGCAACAGGTCTCCATCTCATGGCGTTGAGACCAGGGTGCCTTACTCTAGAATTGGCGGGCTATTCGCCGCACTCGTAGGGCGTATATGATTGACCTGTGGAGGGGTGCCCAAGTCACTGGATTTTGGAAGTGCTGGGTAGCCCATTCACTTCGTTGTTTGGGGTTGCCTCACTTCTGAGATTGGCGGGTGTCTTGCCGCACTAGTAGGGGTCTGGGATCCGATACTATGGGCTATCCATACGACCGAAAAATTGTATTTCATATTTGGTTCCATTGAAATGTATTTTTCCTAGTTTATCCGCATTTCCATATTATGTTTGCTTCTGCTGTGATTCTGTGATGTTACTTGATATCATGCATGAGAAGAATGTTGCTATATATATATATATTAGACTCTACATATGTTTTGCATTTGCGCTAGTCCTGTCCCTGCCATACTGTAAGTTAAGTAACCTTACGGTGAAGATTCGGGACCCTGTGGCGAACGCGGATGGCATATATGTGCATGCTTATTTTCGTTTATTTCTGGCATGATATGTTTAATTGATGGGACTGCATTAATTTTTATTAATGTAAAGAAAACAAACCTAAATGATATTGTTGGAACCAAAATTTGAAAACTATAGGCATTTCGCTTTGCTTTGCGTCGAGATATTCAGTTAGGAATATCCTGCACCTCATTCGATAAGGAAAGAACCTAGATCCCTTCATAGGGAGTCATCTTTTTGGCAAAAGTTTATGTGACTTTAAACTACTCGGTTTTCTTCAAAACCATCGGTTTTCTACAAAACCGCTCATTTAAAAAATGCGGAGCCCACTCCTTTTCAAAACTGCTTAAGTTTATTCAATGATATCAAGTTCATTATGTTAAAAGTTTTTCGCCAAAAACCAACCACAGCTCTCCGTCATTTCAGATTTGTATTGCTTAGTAATTGTGCTATGTTTGTCGTTGCTATTCGCCGATGCGTAGTGTGCGGTAGCTATGTAATACTTTTCTGTCGCATAGATATGTGGATTGGTTAGGAAAGTCGTGCGATTTTGTTGATCATTAGTCAAGGGTTGTGTGGGTTGGTTTAACGCAATCAAGATAGAGACGGGTTGAACTTGACTAGGACCCTTGATTTGTTGATCATTCGTTAAGGTCCTTAGGTCTTAGGGGCAAAAGCCATATCGGGAGTTTCAAACAGAAAAGAAACTTGCCAAGTTTTCGCATATCTTCTGGATTGTGGTAATTTTGGTCGGATTCCATCAAAGTTATCACACAATGATAGTTGGGTCCCGATTCCCACTGATGAGTAAGTATTACTCCTCGGGAGTGTTTACCGCCGAAAACAGAGACGAACTAGGATGGATCGTCTTGCCTGAATTTAGGGGAAAATTCTATTTGAAATATATCCATCCACCTCTCCGAAGTTACCAAGTTTATTTATGGCACAGTATATTGGAGGTTTGGATAGATGCGACTGATGTAGCAGACTTTATCAGATTCCCCCTCATCTGTGAGGGGTTTTTGACTGTGGGGACGCTTTTCCCTGCACGCACAAGTCCCTGCAGTTAATTACGTTATCGCGTTGCGCTAATAGCTTTCTCCTGCTCCGGTAGGTCACTTCGTGTCGTGTTGTATTTTTGTTTATTTTGGTTGCCCGTGGATTGTATACGGAGACTAGTTTATGTCGTCGCCTGTAGGGCGTAGATCAGTCCAAATCCGTATATATTAGATTTGGGTTTGAACATAGGTTGTATGTTCTGTCAGTTCATGGAATATTTTATTTTATTTAAGGATAGTTAATCTGGTTTTAAATTAAGTTCGACTTAAATATATGAGTATATGGGCTCAATTTATTTTAACTAAGGATACATTAGTTTTATATAAGACTAAGATCAACTTAAAAATATGTTTAAGAATCATTAAATTTTGTTAAGATCCATCAACAGAGCATATGGGCTCGGCAGCAAGGAAATTTCAGAGACTCAACCAATTTTGGGCTCAGTCTTGGGCTTTTTCCCTCATTCAGCAGTGCTAAGCACTTAGTCTTTTGACTATGAATATGATATTCAATTGCTGCTTTGGCGCTCACGTGTGTATCACGCAAGGCACTCAAACTTGGTCGTTGCCCAAACAGAGCTTAATCACTTTGAATATATATAGTGCTAAGCACTTTTGTTCAGCGCTCACAGTAAGTGTTTATGTGCTCCTTGCCGTGACAACTACGGCTATACGGAATCAAAAACTTTAAAAAACTTGAGCACAATACACTGAAATCCCAGGATACAAGCCTAAACACTTAACTAAACAAACCCTAACTAGAGTTTTAACTACTCGGTTGGGATTACAACCTTTGTAGACGGTCTTTCGGGTCTTGAAAGATGGACTCCACAAGCTCCTTTTGTTGATGGAACGAGCTCTTGAAGCCGATCTTTCGCGTTAAAGATGATCCACCCGAGGATACCGATTCAAGCGATAGTTTCGTCCGAAGCAACTAAAGATCAAGTCTTGCCAGGACAAGATACTTAGAGTGGTGTAGTTTATGAAAAAGATGCTCTCTTTTAATCCTCAAGAATTCAAGAGAGAAAAACGAGGAAGAAAAAGAAGAGGTAGCATGTAACAACCCTAAACTTTCTGTAAATTTTTTTCCAAAAAAATACAGAAAGGGGTACTTAAGCCTGAGCACAAGTTATAAATTTGATTTGCATTTGAACAGTAAGAAAGAGCTTGTAGCTCATTGGTAAGACCTTGCACTGCTGAACTAAAGCACCAGAGTTCAAATCCTATCAGCCACACATTCTTTTTATTTAAAATTCTTTTAATCTCTTAGAAGCCCAAGAGAATACACGTGCACTACATGTAAACTGAAGAGATACAGCCTAAACAAACATGTGCAAATTAGTATTCAGACTGTCAGGGACACGTGGCCCCAATTCGAGCCCCCACCTCCACAAACCGACCGGCCAAGATCCTCTTGGGGCCGGCGCTGCCGGTCCCAACCGTGGCAAATGCCACAAAATTTTTACCCCATACCCCTTGGACTTCCCCACTAACCCTAGGCTGTTTGTTTTCTCTGCACATTTCTAGAGAATTAAAAATGAGTATTAATTCATATTTTAATGCACATTTTAATTCTCTAATTCAATAACCTAAACCCTAATTTTTCCCTATAAAATACCACCCTCAATTCACCCCTCCTCACCCACAATTTCCTGCCCAAACTCTCAAGAAAATTCTAAGTTCCTTTAGTGTGCAAGTGGAGTTAACAAAGGGCGAAACTCCAACGAACTTCCTATAGGGTGTTTTTCGTCATGCCATTGAGATGGGAATACGCACGCGCTTTTCAGGCGCATTACAGATTCCCCTGCCTAGGGTAGGCGGGGGTTTATTGATTGTGGGGATCCGAATCTCCGGCAGCCGCGGACTAAGCTGCCGTTAATTACCCCTCGCCTGTGGAGCGAGAGAACCTCCGATTGACGGGTCAAAACAAGTCATGCGAATTCAACGTGCAGTGTAAGTGTGTTGTGTTTTGAAAGGGGTTTGGGATATATCGGGGGTCCCGCAGAGTTTTTACGGGGGTCCCGCTACCCGAATAGCGGGCTGGGGGTCAAGAGGGCTAGCAGCCCCTTTGCGGGGTGCGGGGCAGCGCCCCGTTAGAAATTTTTTCTAACGGGGGACAGTGTTGTAGAGTATGTGTGTGTGTGTGTGTATAAAAGGGAAAGGGCATCCAAAGGATGCGTGGGGGAAAGCGCCAGGGCGCTAGCGCATCACGTGTCAAGCACATGGGCGCTTAGGCGCTAGCGCATCACGTACCAGGCATGTGGGCACTCGGGCGCTCGCGCTTTGGGCGCTAGCGCCTCACGTGCCAGGCACGTGGGCGCTCGGGCGCTCACGTGGCAAAAGGGACTTGGTCCCTGCACTAGGAGTTGTACTCCCAGAAAGAAATACTTGTTATTTTTGTGTGCGTGTGTGTGTGTGTGTGTGCAATTTGAGGAGTTAAACTCCTAAGATATTTTAGAGCTGATGAAAGGGGCTTCTCTCTTGAGCCCTGGATCTTCCCCAAAGTGGGGTTCTTGGAAGTGGGTCTCCTTCTTCCTCCTCTGTTGGCCGGATCTTGAAGAAAAAGAGGTATGAGATTTTAAAATCTCTTCTTTTTGAGATCTGATGGGAGATCTGAGTTCTCCTTTGTGGGTTTGGTAGTGAAAAACTATTTATTTTTGAGAAAGGAAGTGTTAAACTCTAGATTTAATTCAAAAGAAAAAGAAGAAGGTTTAGAACCTTGAGGAAGGAGAAGGAGGAACAAACCCTAGAGTTTTTAGAGAATGAAAAGTGTATTTTATTCATCATCATGTTGCCTTATATAGGCTTACATGTTTACATATAGCCTCTTGGGCTTTACAGAATGGCATTTTGCCCATCCCATGGCTCATGTGCCATTTCTTTTTGCACATAAGCCATGGGCTTTACAAAAATTTGGTTTTATGCCCATTCATGTATAAAAAATTACATAAAAATTATTTATTACATGATTTCATGTTGGCATGGGGGGCCGGCCGCTTCATGTTCGGGCTCGACTCGGGCATGAGCCCACTTGGCTTGGGGTTGATTTTGACTTTGACTTGGTCAACGGGGGTGCAATTTTCGACCCCAACAAAGTGCCCCCATCAATAAATACACACCACATATGTGGGTCGTGTGCATGAAATTGATGGATCTTCTTTCGCATGGAGGCGACTTTCTTTGGTTCCCACTTTTTGGGATGCACTGCCCTTTTTACTACATGGACGGTCGACGCTTGACACGTCTCCGAGATGGAGTGTCTGTGGTAGACGTTTCCCTGGACCGGAGTGATTTGGTAGACGTGCCCCCAGTACGGAGTGTCGCTGGTCGACGTTTCCCCTAGGCGGAGTGTCTGTAGTCGACGTGCCCCCGGCACGGAGTGTCTGGTTGACGTTTCCCCGAGGCGGAGTGTCGGCTGGTTGGCGTGTCCCTGGTACGGAGTGTCTGTAGTCGACGTGCCCCCGGCACGGAGTGTCTGCTTGACGTTTCCCCATTACGGAGTGTTGTTGTTGGACGTTTCCCCGATGCGGAGTGTTGCTGGTCTACGTTTCCCCGGCATAGAGTGTCTGCTGGACGTTTCCCCATTAGGGAGTGTCGGCTGGTTGACGTGTCCCCGAGACGGAGTGTCTGCTTGACGTGTCCCCAAGACAGAGTGTCGCTGTTGGACGTTTCCCCAGTACGGAGTGTCGTTGTTCGACGTTTCCCCGAGGCGGAGTGTCTGTTATTTGACGCAGAGGTCAATGTTGGAATTGATTGGTTTGATTTGTTTGATTTTTTGCCTTGTTCGGCGGGACTTTTGAATTTGAGAGGAATTTGGAATTTGTTTACCATCAGTATTGCTGCACTGGAATAATGTCAGGAGCAACTCATCATTTTCCCCGGAAGGATTTCGGAATTGGTTTTTGGGTCGGCATCAGCACCGCTACACTGGAATATGGTACCAGGAGCGAATCATCATTTGCCTTTCCCTGTTGGGAAGCGATGGCTTAGGAGACAGGTTTAGATCCCTATCACCTAAGGCTTTTCAATTTTATGGGCCGTAAGGGTCCCATAAAAGCATTTTGTCTCTACGAGTCGTAAGGATCCCGTAGCTGCATTTTCTCCTAAGGAGTCGTGGGGACTCCTAAGTGTGTTTTTCCTTTGTGAGTCGTAAGGATCCCATGAAGGCATTTTCTTACGAGTCGTAAGGATCTCGCAAGTTTTGTTCTCCTTATGCATCGTGAGGACACATGAGTGGATTTCCCTCGTTTCCAGTTTAATGACTTAGGGGTCATCTGTTTCCAGTTTAACGACTTAGGGGTCTATTGTGCCCAGTTTAACAACTTAGAGGTCATCTGTTCCCAATTTAAAGACTTAGGGGTCATCTGTTTCCAGTTTAACGACTTAGAGGTCATCTGTCCCCAGTTTAACGACTTAGAGGTCATCTGTTCCCAGTTTAAAGACTGAGGGGTCTATTGTGCCCAGTTTAATGACTTAGAGGTCATCTATTTCCAGTTTAACGACTTAGAGGTCATCTGTCCCCAGTTTAACGACTTAGAGGTCATCTACTCCCAGTTTAAAGACTTGGTGGTCTGTTGGATCGGAAGTTTGGAATTTTGGGGTAGGGGTCGGCATCAGCGTTGCTAACACTTAAGCACAGGTGCCAGGAGCAATTCATCATTTCCCTTTGCCTGTCGTGGAGCAATGGCTTAGGAGACAGGTTTAGGTCCCTATCACCTAAGACTTTTCGATTTTATGAGCCGTAAGGGTCCCATAAAAGTATTCTCCCTACGAGTCGAAACGATCCCGTAGGTGTATTCTCCTTAGGAGTCGTGGGGACTCCCAAGTGTGTTCTTCTTTTGTGAGTCGTAAGGATCCCACAAAGGTGTTTTCTTACGAGCCGAGAGGATCTAGTAAGTTTGTTCTCCTCATGTATCGTGAGGACACATGAGTGGGTCTTCCCAAATGGAGCATAATTCTAAGGGCGGAGATCGGCCGCTGGACGGGTGACTTCGGTGGGGCATGGGTATGATAAGAATTATTTAAGCCCGTGGATTGTATACGGTAGTCAGTTTTGGGACTGGCCGTAGGGCTGGAAGAATTTTGGGAAATTGGATTTTGATTGGCGTCTGCATCGCTGCACTGGAATATGATACCAGGAACGACTCATCATTCACCGTCGGGACATTCAGAGTTTGGTTGGCGTCTGCATCGCTGCACTGGAATATGGTACCAGGAGCGACTCATCATTTGCCTTTTTTTAGTTTAATGACGTGGTGGTCATCTGTTTCCAGTTTAAAGACTTAGAGGTCTATCGTTCCCAGTTTAACGACGTGGTGGTCAGATGTTCCCAGTTTAACGACTTAGAGGTCATCTGTTTCTAGTTTAACGACGTAGAAGTCATCTGTTTCCAGTTTAACAAATTAGAGATCATATGACGGGGAGCTTAGAGAAGATACCCGATTGAGCAGTTGTCAGGGGCACCGCTGGAGCTTACCCGAGATGTCTTATTACTTTGTCGGTGTTGATGGCATTGCCCCCAGCTGGGGCCAAGGAAAGTCGTTCAAGTACCGACTTGCGTTCGAAGATGGGAATTGAAAAGTGTTAACCCCTGCAAATAGAAACATGATTTCAGTAAAGGCAATCGATATGTATATTGATTGAGCTCGCATGAACGTTTAACCCAAAATATGGGAGGAAAGATAGGTCCCACCGGGCGTGCCAGTCTGTAGGGTGTTTTTCGTCACCCCATTGAGATGGGAATACGCGCACGCTTGTCAAGCGCATTACAGATTCCCTCTGCTTAGGGTAGGCTGTGGTTTATTGATCGTGGGGATCCGAATCTCCGGCAGCCGCGGACTAAGCTGTCGTTAATTACCCCTCGCCTGTGGAGCGAGAGAACCTCCGATTGACGGGTCAAAATAGGTCATGCGAACTCAACGTGCAGTGTACGTGTGTTGTGTTTTGAAAGGGGTTTGTGATATATCGGGGGCCCCACAGAGTTTTTACTGGGGTCCCGCTACCCGGATAGCGGGCTGGGGGTCAAGGGGGCTAGTAGCCCCCTTACGGGGTGCGGGACAGCGCCCCGTTAGAATTTTTTTCTAACGGGGGACAGTGTTGTAGAGTATGTGTGTGTGTATATGTATACATATACATACATACATACATACATAAACATATATATATACATACATATATACATACATACATATATATATATACATACATATATACATACATACATACACACACACACACACACACACACACACACATATATATATATATATATATATATATATATAAGGGAAAGGGCATCCAAAAGATGCGTGGGAGAAAGCGCCAGGGCACTAGCGCCTCACGTGCCAGGCACGTGGGCGCTCGGGCGCTAGCGCCTCACGTGCCAGGCATGTGGGCACTCAGGCGCTAGCGCCCAACTTCACTTGCCAGGCACGTGGGCGCTAGCACCTCACGTGCCAGGCACGTGGGCTCTCGGGCGCTAGCGCCTCACATGCCAAAGCGCTAGCGCCTCACGTGCCAGGCACGAGGGCGCTCGGGCGCTCGCGCGGCAAAAGGGACTTGGTCCCTGCACTAGCAGTTATACTCCCAGAAAGAAATACTTGTTATTTTTCTATATATATATATATATTTTTGAGGAGTTAAACTCCTAAGATATTTTGGAGCTGATGAAAGGGGCTTCTCCCTTGAGCCCTGGATCTTCCCTAAAGTGGGGTTCTTAGAAGTGAGTCTCCTTCTTCCTCCTCTGTTGGACAGATCTTGAAGAACAAGAGGTATGAGATTTTAAAAATCTCTTCTTTTTGAGATCTGATGGGAGATCTGAGTTGCCCTTTGTGGGTTTGGTGGTGAAAAACTATTTATTTTTGAGGAAGGAAGAGTTAAACTCTTGATTTAATTCAAAAGAAAAAGAAGAAGGTTTAGAACCTTGAGGAAGGAGAAGGAGGCACAAACCCTAGAGTTTTTAGAGAATGAAAAGTGTATTTTATTCATCATCATGTTGCCTTATATAGGCTTACATGTTTACATATAGCCCCTTGGGATTTACAAAACGGCATTTTGCCCATCCCATGGCTCATGTGCCATTTCTTTTTGCACATAAGCCATGAGCCTTACAAAAATTTAGCTTTATGCTCATTCATGTATAAAAAATTACATAAAAATTATTTATTACATGATTTCATGTTGGCATGGGGGAGGGCTGCTTCTTGTTCGGGTTTGACTCGGGCATGAGCCCACTTGGCTTGGGGTTGACTTTGACTTTGACTTGGTCAACCGGGGTGCAATTTTCGACCCCAACACTTCCGACGACGATCCAAAGAGTTTCCGATGATGAAACGACGCACCGGTACCTCCCACCCCTTCCTCTTTCTCTCCTCTAGCCGAACATCCAGTAAGTCCCCCTCCCCCTCTCATTCTCTAATATAAAAACTTTAAATTTTAAAACCCGATGGAAGCGGAGTTAATCCGACTTTCGATACTGTTTTTCTTTAAAAACTATAATTTTTCTTAATCAAGATACCTTCATATCATCACATATTGTTCATTAAACATTAATAAACATCTTTAACAAGTTTCATCACAAAAGATTGTTATATGCATCTTTTATCGAAATTTTACATTAAAATACAACAAACTTTAGTTTCCGACATAAACTCTATAATACCTTTATAATTTTAGAAAACTCATGAGGTAATGACCTACCTCCTCACAACACACATATCTAACATAGCACGGTGGAATTTGGGAACATAGAATTGGGAAAATACGACTTTTCATGTAACTACCTTTAACTTATAAAACCTTTTTCTATAAGAAGTGTATTTAACAAATCTTTGCAATTGCGCCTCTACAACCCATTTTGGCGAACCCATTCGGTATGGTGCGGATTATCGCACATCCTCGGCCTAGTAGAGTGAGATGCAAACCCCCGCAAGGAGCATACGATCTCGAAAGATTTTTAAAATATTTTTCTTTAGAAAATGTGATTTCTATCATAAATAAAACTTATATTTTTAATAAATAAACATATATGTAATTAATATCAAAATATCTATTTTTAATATTTATAATATTTCACATTTCCTAAATTCAAGAAAAACATTCCATTTACAAGAAAATACCATACAATTCCAATATTTCAAATAAATACCTTATACTTTAAAACTAGGTCATATTCACTAGAAGTTTTACATTTAATAAAAGAAATATCTATGAAAACTCTAAAGACGATAATTAAATAGTTGAGATGTATTTTGAAATTATACTAAAACTAATTTTACATAAACCCCCTTCAAGTTATACTAAATTACAATAAGGACCCTAGTAAACATAGGTTTAAGCGGGACCAGTCTCTTGAGCCCCAGGGAGCCGGAGATATGGGTGCTTGCCTATTTAAGGTAGACAACTTAATAAACGTTGATATCAATACGGTAATTGTCTTTAAAAAAGACACAAATCCTGCCGTCCATGTGCAACAGTTACCGATAGCACCAAAACATAATTCATGACTTTAATTTCTTTTCTAATTGTCTGACTCAGACCGAGTCTCAATATAATCAATCTGACTTGAATATGATTCAAGTATAAACTATAATTCAATATGAATTCATGAATCCATATACTCAATCTGTTCAATCTATATTGACCGAACCGAACCATGGATATACATTTATCTACATGATCCTCCAGTTACATCCATTTACTGATATCATGGTTTCGGAAAGCCATCCGTCTATATTCAATTTACAATACAAGGCAATACAACACAATACATTCCGTACAATCAATACAATCAATACAATAAACACTACGGGGTTATAAAGGGGTAGACTGGTACGGAACATGTTAAAGGTGGCACGATGTGGTCACTTAAGACGTAATTACATCCATGCCGTTGTTCCGTGGTATTATCGACGGAGCCTTATACTACGGGTTACCAAAGTCTCCGGTGTATGTGGGACTCCTCTCGTATACACTGGCATTTTCTGTACCAAGCTACAAACAACTGCGCTAACATTATAATAAAACATTATAAAACTACACTCTCTCTGTCTATTCTACTTCTCCATCATCTTTGGGACTTACCGAGCGATTGTTCGCTGTCGACATTCCTATTTCTCTTCTTCTTTGGAATGTTGTCAGGATGACCCGACGCTGAGGAGTGCGAGACCAGTCAGAAGCATTTGGAGCATGCCCATGAGCAGTACACCGAAGACCCAGAGCTGTAGCCACATGTACTTATTCCATTTTCATTATGCCATTGTTTAGGCATTGCTTTCAGTACATGTACTTTCATTTCAGTTGTATTGTTAAAAGAATGTTAATAAATAAAGTTGCTGTTCATTTACATTTGTCTCTTGTGTACATTTTCTTTTATATTGCTTAGATACGCTTAGCTTATTTACTTCTGAGTAAATACGTCATGTGACCCGTTGCGTCCTCTGCCCGTACACTGGAAAGCGGGGCGTGACATAGCAACTCAAGAAAAATATCAAGAGTGTGACAAAAAAATCAACCATATAAAAATATCCTACACTTTCTTCATTCTTATCTTTTCATGAAAAACAAAAGGGGGTGTGTGTGGGTTGTGACTCATCAGTGTGAGTCACAAGCCCACACAACTCTAGAAGAGGTGAAAATGAGTGAGAGTGTGAGAGAGGCCACCTCATCAAGTATACATACACATACATATATATAAATATAAATGCATGTATATAAACAAGTATACTCAAACCCGTATAAATACGTATACAGTATTTCTACCAAAATATGAATACCGTATTTGTATCAAAAATACAAAATACGCGTATTTATATTTAGAAAGAAATACATGTATTTGTATCAAAGCACAAATACCCGTATTTATAAAAATACACGTATTCGTGTAAATACCGTATTCATGTTAAAATACAAATACCCAAAAGAGAGCAATATAATACTAGTATTAAATACACGTGTTTAATCAAACACCCGTGCGTAAAACCATACGCAAACTATACCGTTTTGCCTGAACCAGGAAACCCTCTGTGTGGGACTCTAAAACTCGACAATACGCTGGCAGTGGGTTTAACCACAAGCACGTCAGTGGCACTATCTATACGTAACGGCTACCCAGGTATCTATCGAAGGGAAGATCGACACGATAACTCGTCCGAAAACCCTACCGATCTTATAGGTGACATTCTCCGTATAGTCCGGTCTGTTCATCTAAGAGTATCGCATATCGGGCCTATGGGGGTGGTAAACGTTAGAACCCTAATAGCGCGATAAGTTGTGTCGGTGTGGAACCCAATACACCCTGAGAAACTACTGGTGTGCCTACCAGTAAATCTCACTTGCCATGGCTAGGGACTTTGTGTATTGGGCAGCCATACACAGCGCGATATCAACTCCCCATACCGGGAGAGACGAATCCTTTCTAACCCCTACCGCCTCTAAGTGCTTCGGGACTGCACCCAACTACTACCTGTTTGCATGACTCATTTGAGTGTGGTAGGGTAGTAATCTAAGTACATCGGGAATATACTTGAGACGAATAGTGATGTCAAGTCGACGGACTAACCTGTACTCATGTCACCGGGGAACTGCTAACTGACGATAGGTATAATACCAACCAACAGTTTCTACCGAGTCTGTCCAGTGTAACTCATAACCTAATGAGCACCTGTATACTATCTTTGGTACCGTATACTAATGGCTGCGGGACAGGCCACTTCCCCTGACGGGGATAAGAAGCATATACACTAGTCTACTCTAGACTATCGATGCTCGGTCTCGATAATCCTACGACTAGGGACAAGTTTAAGGATATGTTTGTAGACTACCCAGCCCCCACTAGTGTGACTGCCATCACAACGCTGGTAGTCAAGCAAAGATCCTAAGGGCTCTATCAACATGTATTAGCGATATGTTAAAAGAAACATATACACATGTTAAGATAGACCCAAACCAGATAGCATACTATCATGTTGAGCAAGACTGTTATTATATCTGTGAATATCCTAAGTTTCCAAAATGCAATATACAATACAGTACTATACAATAATGGCCTCTAGGGCATATATCACTAACACTCATGTGGGTATCACGTGAGGCGCTGCTCCTTTTTCCCACTCACGTGTTGTCACGTGAGGCGCTATGTTTCTTGGCGCTTACGTGCTATCACGTGAGGCGCTGAGTTTTTCTTTTCTTTTCTGAGCCCTCACATGTGTTTCATGTGAGGCGCTGAGTTCTTAGGAGCTCATGTATGTTTCATGTGAGGCGTTATCTTCCACTCTTTTAAGCGCTCACGCATGTATCACGTGAGGGGCTGAGTTCTCATTTATGGGCGCTCACGTGTGTTTCACGTGAGGCGCTGAGCCCTTAGAGATTTAATCTCTGTTTTTTTAAAGAAGTTAAACTTCTGTTAATGGTGTTTTGACCATTGATGATCACCATGATCTCTCTGTTTTGAAAATTGCGACTACTATCATGAATCTGGATAGTGGAAGAGGCATTACTAGGAATACTCAGCCACCCCTTCGAAATATTTTCATGCTTCAGTTTTACTGTGTAGTGTTAATTGAAAACTGCTTTCCCAATTAGATTCTGACTCCAGGGTATATATTTACCAGACTGGATTCTCACATCTTTATGGTGTTACAGTTGCTGAGTGGGAGTAGAATATTGGGAATTGGGTAAATAGATCCTCAATATCAAAATTCTTTGTAATTGGTGATATTTGAGGAAATCACCTGGTTTTTTTGCCTAACGACAAATATTTGGTTTTGAATATCCATTGTTATGCACCAATTTCAAATTGATATATCTATACATTTATTTTATAAAGTGAGATATAACTTTTTAAAATTATATTTATAACATTTACCTTTATCAGTTGATGATTAGGTAAGGTGCATTCAATAACAGTGTAATTCTTTTTAATCATAATACAGTTTTCAACCCACGACGCACAGGATTTGAGTTATTAAACTTATAGGACTTATACAAAGTATTGTATGTTGTCCGTTGTCCATTAGCATAAGGGGTTGGTACTATTACTATTTTCCATTTACTTATAACTTTTCTGGTTTTAGACACGCATTTCGTTGAGACACAAGGTCTAAATTTTGAGGTATAAGAATAAAGTAGAGAACCATGCGTTGAAAATATCAGGATTCTTTGGGTGATTGAAGATGTAGATACTTATGATAGGTATTCCGTCGTAAGTAATATATTTGAGAACATGCTTTTTTTTCAGGTTACTCATCCATGGGTGCGTTCCTAGATGAGTAATGCTACATGGCCTTCTTCCATTTAGTTGATATGCACTGGAAACAGCTGCATATTTTTTGAATCTGGTTCCAATTAAATTAGTGCCTTTGTTTTCTATATTGGATATAGAATGGATTCATATCTTAACGATGTTAAGGTATAAGGAGTTGTCCGGCTTATGCTTAAAACCAGAATCTGGATAAACTCAAGGCACGTTTCAGTAATAGCAGTTTGTGGGTTATCCCAGGCTTTTGCGAGGGTTAACACTCTACCATTTGCAGGATCAATAGTTATATTGTCCTCGACTCTCCACCTCTTTAATAAAATGAATTCTTTTAAAAAAACATTAGTAGGAATATGGTAGAACTGGAAGTGATTTCAGAACCACAAACAGTTACTGAAAATATAGTAGAACCTAAGAATTCAATTGGATTCGGTAATCCATTAGCCACTCAGCAGATTTGGTGGGTGATCTTAACCACCCGAGAAATACTTCAGTCTCCTCAAAGAGGGTGACATGGAGGTTTTGATGACCCAAAATTGCCGCTACAGCTGTCCTAAATTATGAGATCTGACAGGTGGATGACTATAAAGTCATTCTAAATTAGCTTTAGAAGTGCACGTGTATATGACTCTTCCAGAAGGTTGTTGTAGTCAGTGGGAGTAGCGGTTGCGTGGTGGGCCAGTAGCTTATGTCTATTTATAGACTAAAATAAGTATAGCGGAGATAGATCATCTATTTTTGATGTGATAGACATAGAGTTTGACTTCATCAGAACAACAGATGGACCTGGTAAGAAGGTAGTAGGGGGGTGATATCCTGATATTTGGATGACATGCTCCTGATAGGAAGTGATGTTCCTATACTACGATTGGTTATACTGTGGTTGTCACAAGGTGTTTCTCCAAATAGGATCCGGACAAAATATCAGGGATTCTGGTGACTAGATCTATGGTTTTAGATCTAGATTTAGGATGTGTCCCAATTCGGGTACTTTGACACTATTCTAAAGTGTTTTAGAATGGACGACTCCTGGCATAGTGATGTACCCGCAGGTGATGGAGTCACCATCTCTAAAGAGTTGTCTTCTAGACTGATGAGGAGAAAGATTTGCATGGTTGACACATTACTTGCTTAGGCAATTGAGTCAATCATGAAATATCAAGTACCACACCAGATATTACTTTGTGCACTAGCTGCAATAAGCAGATATTAATCCAATCCTGTAGAAATATTGGGAAGTAGTTATGAACATAAGAGGATGTTCTTGGTATATGGTAACGGCAGCCTCCTTAAGGAGGCGGTTTTCATTTCAGGCTTCAAAGGTGACCTGGATGATAGAGTAGCTGTCAGAGTTAACAGTTTTCCCTCTTTTGAGGTGCAGTGTGTTGGATAGGTTTCCAAGCAGGATACTGAGATGGTCATGACGCTGAGTGCTGATTACATCAGCAATAGGATATAGTCTAAAAAGCTTGTTGGATTTGGTGTTCATGTTATGAACTAGGTCCCATCAGATATCCAGACAAGTTTTAAGATATGTATCGCTCATTTCAGAAGACAGTCATTCTCCGCAAAGTTGAGATATAGAGAGATAAAAATAGAAATATTGGAGCGGATCCACTCACTGAGGCTATTTCTTGAACGCGAATGTTTCGCATACATGCTTTGCGAAACTGATTAGTAGAGAAGTTGGTGATCGGTAGCACACAGTGTAAGTCGATGTCGTACACTCCACAAGGTTTGTGGAGATGCGGAATTTACAAAAAACATTTTTACAACAAGCATTATCGACTAAACTTCCGAGATCATTCAAAAACCTTAACTAACAAAACTCCCAAAGGTTCTAATCTGCTATGATAGTGATTTATACCTTTATGATACTATTCCTTTGGGTCTTCTTGTTCCCTTCTTGAGCTCCTAGATGGTAAGGATCGAGCTTGGTTGTCGGCTTCCTCATATCGTAGATGATCCATCCGAGAGTCTATGGTTCAAGTTCTAACCTCAAGAATGAGGTAACTAAAGTAATTAGTTTGCTAATCTAGATAGCTTAGGAGATGTAGAGAATTAATTGGACTAATTTATCTCAAAATATCCTAGGTTTCACAACACATGTGAGGGTTAGGGTTTGAGGAAGAAGAAGGAGAGCAAAAAAGAGAGAATGTTAAGTCTAGAATGAATGAAGAATGGCTAAGCTCAAAACTATCAAGCATGCAATATTTTGATAAAATAATGCAACCATGCTTGAATAGTTGTGACAAATGAATAAACAAAATGAAATATCCATGCTTTGAAAAAACCGATTCCTCCACCTCATTATCTATTTTCCAATAAATAGATATATCAAAAATGAGGTGTCTCTTTTCAGAAGCACTTCTTGTAAAATTGCAAGAATGCCCTCATCGTATATACATACCCGTATTCGTATTGCAAAAAATACGAATACTAAGAGATAAAGATAATCTAATAATATAATACTAGAATGTGGCTTAATCCTAAGCCCACTAGTATTGTCCGTCCAAACAAAATCTGTGTATCTAGTACACTTATATGATCGAAACCCTGCACGTAAAACCATACAGCTACTACATCGTTTCGCCTAAACTAGGGAAACCCTCTGTATAGGACTTTAAAGACTCGACAGTATGCTGGTAGTGGGTTTAACCACAAGCCCATCAGTGGCAGTAGATGTACGTAACGGCTACCCAGATACCTGTCGAAAAGAAGGCCGACGAGCAAACTCATCTGAACTCCTACTGAGCCTATCCGTGACAATCTCCGTACAGTCCGGTCTGTTCGTCTGAAAGTATTACATGCCGGTCTAAGGGGTGGAAAACGTCAGACCCCTAATAACCTGACAAGTCGTGTCGATGTGGCTCAAGACCATCCGAGAATCTACTGGTCTAACTACCAGTAATTCTCAATCCTCCCTGGCCAGGGACTTATGGTGTTGGCCAATCGAACACAGCGCGATATCGAATTCCTATACTGGGAGGGATGAATCCCCAATAATCGCTCAATGCCTCCATGTGGCTGGGGACTGTACCCAACTAAAACCTGTTTGCACGACTCAGTAGAGCCGTGGTAGGGTAGTAATCAAAGCACAGTGGGAAATCACACGAGAAAATGACGACCTCAGGTCGACAGACTATCTGCACTCATGTCACCAGAGAACTGCTATCTGACGATAGATATAATACCATCTAGCCAGTCTTTGGTGAGTCCGTCCAGTGCACTCACCCCCAGTGAGTGTTGGATATAATGCCTTCAAGGCAATTATGCTGATTGCAAGTAGGCGATTATGATAATTGAAGGAGGACTTATAAAGGTATAACAGTGTTACTCGAGATGATAGTATGTTGTCTGGTTTGTCTTCATCATTGATGAAGCCTGTAGGATTGTTGCTTAACAACCAGCATTATGATGGCAATCATTTATGTGAGAGCTGGGTTGTCCATAAGCACTTCCTTAAATATCCCTAGTCATGAGAGTATCGAGACCGGGAATCGATATTCCGGAGTAGACTAGTGTATACGCTTTTAGACACTGACGAGGGGTGGTGGCCGGTCTCAAAAGACATTAGTGTTGTGTCACCTAAAATAGTATACAGGTGCTCACTGGAGGTGAGTACACTGGACGGACTAGACGAGAACTTCTAGATGGTATTATATCTATCGTCAGATGGAAGTTCTCAGGTGGCATGAGTACATGTTAGTCCTTTGACTTGATGTTGTCATTTGTCTCGTGTGAGTTCCCACTCTACTTTGATTACTTCCCTACCATGGCTCAATGGAGTTGTGCAAACAGGTTTTAGTTGGGTACAGTCCCGAGCCACATGCAGGCAGTGGTCGACTGTCAGGGATTCGTCTCTCCTGATATTAGGAGTCAATGTTGCGCTGTGTTCAGTTGGCTATCACCAGAAATCCGTGGCCACGGTGGATGAGATTTACTGATAGTTGATCAGTAGTATCTATGTTGGTGATGAGCTTGACTCAGACACGACTTATCGGGTTAGTAGGGGTCTGACGTTATCCACCCCTTAGACCCGATATGTGATACTCTTTGACGAAGAGACCAGAATGTACGGAGATTGTCACATTCAGGCTCAGTAGGGTAAGGACGCACTTGATTTTCGAACCCCCTTTCAACAAGTACATAGGTAGCCATTACGTACAGCTAGTGCCGCTGACGTGCTTGTGGTTAAACCCACTGCCAGTGTATTGTCGAGTCTTTAGAGTCCCACACAGATGGTTTTCCCAGTTCATACGATTGATGCAGGAGCCGTACGTTGGTACGTGCAGGGGTCCGATTAAATACGTGTACTAGATACACAGACTTTAATTGGATGGTTGATAATACTAGCCGGCTTAGAATTAAGCCGGATTATTAAATCATGTTTTGATTTAATAATTTATTTATGTATTTTGATACATATATTTTAGTATTATTGTTCACTATTCATTTTCTCTCTTTGGTGCTATCCATATTTTTATACGGATACACGTATATGTAGCGATACATATACTAGGTGAAGTATTCCGTATTTATATGGGAATGCTTCTGGAAGAAGGACACCTCATATTTGATTTTCTTTTTAGAAAATTAAATGGAAATGAGGTGTAAAGTGAGGAGTTATGAAGCATGGTTCTTTGCATGTAGAGAGGTATGGCTTGGAGATTTTATATTGTAAAATTCATTTATGTTTAGTATTGAACAATGGTTATAAAAAGGCAAGCTATCCTCATTTTCTACACTTGATGCTTCATTTTCTTTTTGCTTCTTGACATGACCTTCATGCTTCATGGTTGTATCCTCACCTCCTTCTCCTTCTTCTACCTTCTCTTGCTCACATGAGATTGAGATAAAAGATAGAAAAATTTAGTGAAATATTCCTACATCACAGACCATCCACAACTAGCAAGTTTAGATCATCGGTTAGAACCTCCTCCGGTTTCCTTCGGGTGGATCGTCTTCGGCAAGGGTGGTCGATTTTCAAGCGCGATCCCGGCGGCTACGAGCTTGGAGGGGCTTCCACAATTGGGTGGACACGCGACAAAGGTTGTAGTTTCTCAACACTTGCATACTTAGTTAGCTAGTTTAGGTTATTGGACCGTTTCCTGGGTTAGGGGTGTTTGGTGCTTGCGTTAATTTTTGTTTTCGCTTTCGCCTCGGCCGCGGCTTCCGCGGCGTTGGAACCGAAACCCAACATAGTATCAGAGCCACTTCATAAACCCTAACTAGCTAGTTTGCACTTATTTAGAGTTTCAATCGACGGATTTTTCCAAATCGCATTTCCAAATTCATGCCCACTGTTCGAACTTTAAAGTTGTTCAAAAAATTGCTCTGGTTGGATTAAAATTATATGCAGGCAAAACTAGATGCCAAAATTTTTTTTGGGCACATGAGCCCAAAATTTGGCCGTGGAACCGCCGCCAAACATGCCATTTGGCCGCGGTTCCGCGGTCCTATTTGGGCCGTTGTGCCCCAAATGTTTTCTGGTGCTCTAGGATATGGAAATGTGATTTTTTGGATATTTGGTTTTGGCCCAGATTTGTTTGAGTACCGGTTTGTACTTGGGGCCAATGCGGAAGGTTTTAATCGATCGAAAATTTGAATTCGTGGTTTTCAGTGCGTTTGTTAGTTTCTGCGACCGTGAATATCATAGCGTGGTATAATCTGACTGGTTGCTATATGTTCAATCAGACGGGTTTACGAACATGATATTCTGTGTTGCACTAATATTATGGATGGATTGTCGTGATGGATAGCCTTGTGTGCAATGTTAGATGTACAATTCAGATTTATTTGTATATTCATTATTGCGGGATGAGCGTCCGACATGTGACTGCCGTCTTCCAGTTTGTATATTCTTTTATTGGGGCACGACTGGGTTGAGGTCGATGTCGCCGTTGTATATATATTTTCTTTTCTGTACTAGGATAATCCTGTAGAGGAGTGCTCGAATAGCCGGGTTCTAGAGGGCAATGGGACCACATCTCATGGCATTGAGATCAGAGGGCCTTACTCTAGAATTGGTAGGCTATTGGTCGCACTCGTAGGTGGTATAGGTTGACCCACGGAGGGATACTCAAGTTACCGGATTCCGTGAAGTGCTGGGTGGCCCATTCACTTTGTTGATTGGGGTTGCCCCACTTCCGGGATTGGCGGATAACTTGCCACACTCATAGGGGTCTAGGTTCTTCATTGCACCGGCTATCTACATGACCAGAGAACGACACGTCTCATTTATGGTTCAAATGAAACGCGGGGCTCCTAAATTATCCGCTATTCCATATTGTTGTTCGCATGCTTGTGATGATTTTATCTGTCTGTGATGATTATTATCTGCCTGCGATATTGATATATATATATATATAAATTATATTTAGTAGATGCTTCTATATGTTTTGCATCTGCGTTAGTCCTGCCCCGCTCTGCCATTAGTTAAGTAACCTAACGGTACATGGTGGGGCCCCATGGTGAATACGGATGACATATAAATAGCATGTTATTTTGGTTGTTTCTTTTGTGGCTTGGTAAGTTAAAATGATGGGAACGCATTATCTGAATAATGCAAAAAAAAACCTAAATGATGTTGTCGGAACCAATTTTAAAACCACTCGGTTTTCTTCAAAACTCATAGTCGTATTCTTTTGTTTTGCATAGAGGTATTCGGTTAGAAATATCCCGCACCTCATTCTATGAGGGAAGAGCCTTGATCCCTTCATTGGGAGTTCGCTCTTAAGCAAAAGTTTATGTTACTAGTTTTAAAAAGCGGAGCTTAAACCACTCTATTTCAAAGCCACTCGAGTTCCTTCAATGATATCAAGTTCATTACGTTAAAGGTTTTTTGCCAAAAACCAGCCGTAGCCCTCTGTCATTTCAGATTGGCATTACCTAGTATTCGTGCTGCGTTTATTGGCCTTTGTCAAGGCGTAGTGTTCGGTAGCTATGTAGTGTTTTTCTGTTGCATAGTAATGTGATTATTTAGAACAGTCGTATAGCCTTATTGGCCTTTGTCAAAGGCTTATAAGGGTGGGTTTAGAGTAATTCAGGATAATGACAGGTTGAACTTGACTAGTGGTTTATGGTTTGTTGGTCTTTATCAAGATCATAAACCGCTAGGGGCAAAAACCATATCGGGAGTTTCAAAGATACAGAAAACTTTCTAGGCATGCGCATACCTTCTGGAGTGTGGTGACTTGAGTGGATTCCTTCAGGTTATCACATGATGATAGTTGGGTCCCGATTCCCACTGATGAGTAGGTATTACTCCTCGGGAGATTTTTTCACTTCACAATTAGCTAATCTATTAGGTGTCTAGAAAGTGTTAATGAGCTTACGCCTCTGTGGAAACGGGGTTATTAATTGGGTCTGTGTGAAAGCATGGGAGACCTCCCTCGGAGTACCAACACCGGCCTGGCTGAACGACTAGCGAACTTGTAAAGTGTAAATGATCTCGACTAGTTCTCTTTTTAGGGTTTGAAGGAGAATTCGAATAAACAGTGGGAGCCACCCTGATTAGATAAATTGAAAACCAATCTAATCTTCATAGAGTACACGCTGAGTGTTTCTTTTCTCTCTCTCTGGTACAACGACCCATGACTTAAAAACTCATGAACCAAGTTAATCGAACCATCTTACACCCTTTGGCTTTGGTTTGTCTTGATTCGTGATAAAGTCACACATATATCTGCTACTCCTACTTTACCCTTTGCATTTCTTCAAAACACTTCGTATCACTACGGTGATCCATATTGCTTGGAACGACCATTGTATAGTTACATACGGACTTGAAGAAGTTACTTCAGTCGAGGATTGCCACAGGTTCTGGAGAAATTGAATAGGATTATTCAGTTGTATCTTACCTTTACCTTCTCTTAGATTGCGAGAGTTCCTTATATTAGGAGAGTACACCCATTACGCTTATTGGATAGTCTTCTTCCAAACCTTAGGCTGGTGCCAAAAGGTGGGGAAGGAAGAAAATCAATTAGCCTAAGGACGGTGTATAGAAGGTAAGATGTAGAGACATATAAAGGGATTGAAGTGAGGGCAAAGGAAATTGCGACTACTGTCATGAATCTGGATAATGGAAAAGCCATTACTAGGAATACCTGACCACCCCCTATGAAACATTTTCACGTTTCAGTATTTTTGTGTACTTATAAAAGAGAACTGTTTTCCCAATCAATTCTGATTCCAGGGTATGTGTTTACTAGATTTGGATCTCACATCTGTACGGTGTTACAGATCATGAGTAGGAGTAGAATATTGGGAAATGGGCGATTTGATCCTCAATATTGGAATTCGTTGCAATTGGTGATATTGGATTAAATTGTCTGGTTTTTGCCTAACGGCAAACATTTGGTTTCGAATAACCGTTGTTATGCACCAAATTTTAAAATGAAATATATGTACCTTTATTTTATAAAGTAGATATATATTTTGAAAATTGTGTTGTAAACATTTACCTTTATCAGTTGAGAATAAGGTAAGGTGCATTGAATAACGGTGAAAGATATTCTTAACCAAGATACAGTTTTCAATTTACAAAACACAGAATTTGAGTTGGTATACTCTTGGGAGTTATACATGGAAATGTATGTTGTCCAGTGTCCTTCGGGACAAGGGGTTGGTACTCTTAATTCATTCAGGTTTACCTATGAGTTCTCTGGTTTTAGACATGCATTCGCAGTAGTGTAAGGTCCAAAGATTTTGAGAAGTTTGTAGGTATAAGAATAAAGTAGAGAACCATACGTTGAAAGTATCAGGATTCTTTGAGGTATTCAAAGATGTAGATACTTATACTAGGTATTCCATCATAGTATTGATAACCTGATTCTCTCGCGGGTTGCTCATCTGTGGATGTGCTCCTTGATGAGTAATACTGTATTGGCATTTTTCTATTAGGTAATATGCGCTGGAAACAGCTGCATGATATTTGAATCCAGATTCATCTAAATTAGTGCCTTGATTCTATTTGGACATAGAATGGTTACATATCTTGAGGTTATTAAGATATGGAGTTATCCGGTTTCTGTTTAAAAGCAGAATCCGGACAAACTCAAGGAGCGCTTTGGTAATGGATGTTTGTGGATTATCCCAAGCATTCGCTAGGATTTTGTTTTCTACCATTTTCAAGATCAATAGTTACATTGTTCTTGACTCACTACTTTTTTATAAAAAGAATCTTTTTGCAAAAGAAACTAGTGGGAGTATGATAAAATTGGAAGCGATTCCAGAACCACAAACGGTTACCGAAAATTGAGTAGAACCTAAGAATTTAATTGGACTTGACAAACAATTAGCCACTCCGCAGATTTTGGTAGGTGACCTCAGACACCCGAGAGATACTTCGGTTTTCTTGTAGACGGTGATAGGAAGGTCAACATCATGGTGATGATGACCCTATTAGTTATCAGTAGGTCAAAGGAAGTGGTGAATTCCAGGTGACCAGATACTTTATATCCAAGTCGGACTCCATGCACTTCAGCAAATTATGGATTTTGGACTTTGTTGGGTGCTCCTGAAGGGGTAAAAACCATAAAGAGTAAGTAGATCTTTTGAGATCCATGCAGGTGGAATGGTACTAGCCTAATAAGGCTAGACTTGTTATAACGAGTTTTCATCAAATACCCGTTGTGGATTGTGATGAGACTTTTACTTAGGTGTCAATACTGAAGTCCATACGGATATGGCTCGGCACTGCTATTCCCCCTACTTGTTATCCGCAGGTTATAGGAAGTGGTTACTTCCAGGTGACCAGATATTTGATACCCAAGATGGACTCCACACACTTCAACAAGTCATGGATTTTGAACTTTACTGGGTGCTCCTGAAGGGGTAAAACCCATTAGGAGCAAGTAGATCTTTCGGGACCCGTGCAGGTGGAAAGGTACTAACCTAATAAGGCTAGATTTGTTGTAAAGAGTTTTCATCAAATACCCGTTTTGGATTGTGATGTGACTTTTACTTCAGTATCTATGCTGAAGTCCATATGGATATGATTTAGCGCTGATGGAGTTCATGGTTATGATATCTGGCAGGTGGATGACTATAACGTCTTTCTAAATGGGAATTTAGAAGTGCACGTGTATATGACTCTGCCAGAGGGTTATCGTAGTCAGTGGGAGTAGCGGAAGGTGTGCAAATTGCTTATGTCTATTAGTAGACTAAAGCATGGATAGCGAAGATGGATCATTTGTTTTGATATGATAGTCAAGGTGATTGACTTCATCAAAATAATAGATGAACCTAGTAAGAAGAATGTAGGGAGTACCGTCTAGAATTTGGATGACATACTCCAAATAGGAAGTGCTGTTCCTATACTATAATTGGTCAGACTTTAGTTATCACACAGTGTTTTTCTCCACGTTGGATATGGATAATATATTAGGAATTCTGGTGACTAGATCTAGATTTGGGATGTTTCCCAAATCGGGTACTTAGACAACATTCTAAAAGTATTTTAGAATGGACGACTCCTGGCATGGTAATGTACCTGCAGGTGATGGAGTCATCCTCTCTGAAGAGATGTCTTCTAGACTGATGAAGAGAGGGACTGGAATAAATGACATATTATTTTCTTAGTCAATTAAGTCAAGCATGCAATGTATTGTACAAAATCAGATAGATAATATATCAGGGTTTCTGGTTTTCGATCTAGATTTGGGAAGTTCCCCAATCAGGTACTAAGACAGCATTCTAAAATTATTTTTAGAATGGACGACTCCTGGCATAGTGGTGTACCCGCAGGTAATGGAGTCACCCTCTCTAAAAGGGGTGTCTTCTAGACTGATGAGGAGAGGGGCTGGCATGAATGACATATTATTTGCTTAGGCAATTGAGTCAATCATGCAATGTCTTGTACAACACCAGATATTTCTTTTTGCACCAGTTGCAATAAGCATATATTAATTCAATTATGGAGAAATATTAGGAAGTAGTAATGAACATAAGAGGATGTTCCTGGTATAAGATAACGAAAGCCTCCTGTGGAAGGCGGTTATTGGCTCTGGCTTCCAAGGTGACCTGAATAACAGGGATGCTGTCAGGGTTTTGAGTTTAGCCTCTTCTGAGGATCAGTATATTGGATAGTGTTCCAATAGGGATGCTGAGGTAATCATGGTGCAGGATGCTGGTTATAACTCAACAGAGGATACAACCCAAGAAGTTTGTTGGATGGAGTTGTTCATTTATGAACTTGGTCCCATCAAATATCCAGACAAATTCTTGAGGCGGGGTATTGCTCAGTTTGGGAGATTGTTGATCTTCGCAAAGTTGAGATATAGAGAGATGAAATTGGAACATTATAGCAGATCCACTCACTGAGGCTATTTCTCGTACAAATTAAGTTTCACAAACATGATTTGCCGAAACTGATTAGTAGAGAAGTTGGGTATTCGGTAGCACACGAGCTGTGGGTTCGTGATACCGCAATAATTAGCCTTAAGTGCAAGTGGGAGACTGTTGGATATAGTGCCCACAAGGCAATTATTGTGATCGCAAGTAGGCGATTATGATAATTGAAGGAGGACCTATACAAGTATAACAGTCTTATTCGAGATGATAGTATGCTATCTAGTTTGTTTTCATCATTGATGAAGCCCGTAGGATTGTTGCTTAACAACCAGCATTATGATGGCGTTTATATATGTGAGAGCTAGGTTGTCTATAAGCACATCCTTAAATATCTCTAGTCATGGGAGTATCGAGATCGAGAATCGATATTCTGGAGTAGACTAGTGTATACGCTTCTAGACCCCAACGAGGGGCGGTGGCCGGTCTTACAAGCCATTGGTGTTGTGTTACCTAAGATAGTATACAGGTGTTTACTGGAGGTGAGTACACTGGACGGACATGCCAAGAACTTTTGGATAGTATTATATCTATCGTCAGATGGAAGTTCTCAGGTGGCATGAGTACAGGTTAGTCCTTTGACCTGAATTCGTCATTTGTCTTGTATGAGTTCCTACTGTACTTTGATTACTACCTTACCATGGCTCAATAGAGTTGTGTAAACAGGTTTTAGTTAGGTACAGTCCCGAGCCACATGGAGGCAGTGGTCGACTGTCAGGGATTCGTCTCTCCTGGTATTAGGAGTCGATGCGCGCTGTGTTTAGTTGGCTATCACTAGAAATCCATGGCTAAGGTGGATGAGAGTTACCGATAGTTGATCAGTAGTATCTCTATTGGTGATGAGCTTGACTCAGACACGATTTATCGGGTTAGTAGGAGTCTGACGTTATCCACCATCTAGACCCGATATGCGATACTCTTTGACGAAGAGACCGGACTGTACGGAGATTGTCACATTCAGATTTAGTAGGGTAAGGACGCACTTGATTGTCGACCCCCCTTTCAATAAGTACCTGGATAGCCGTTATGTACAGCTAGTGCCGCTGACGTGCTTGTGATTAAACCCACTGCCAGTGTATTGTCGAGTCTATAGAGTCCCACACAGAAGGTTTTCCCAGTTCAGGCGATTGATGTAGGAGCCATACGTTGGTACGTGCAGGGGTCCGATTAAATACGTGTATGAGATACACAGACTTTAATTGGACGGTTAATAATACTAGTCAGCTTAAGATTAAGCCGGATTAATAAATCAGGTTTTGATTTAATAATTTATATATGTATTTTGATACATATATTTTAGTATTATTGTTCACTATTCATTTTCTTTCTTTGGTGCTATCCGTATTTTTATACGGATACGTGTATATATAGCGATACATATACTAGGTGAAGTATTCCGTATTTATACGGGAATGCTTTTAGAAGAGGACACCTCATATTTGATTTTCTTTTTAGAAAATTAAATGGAAATGAGGTATAAAGTGAGGAGTTATGAAGCATGCTTCTTTGCATGTAGAGAGGTATGGCTTGGGGATTTTATATTGGAAAATTCATTTGTGTTTACTATTGAACCATGGTTGTAAAAAGGCAAGCCATCCTCATTTTCTACACTTGATGCTTCATTTTCTTTTTGTTTCTTGACATGAGGTTCATGCTTCATGGTTGTATCCTCACCTCCTTCTCCTTCTTCTACCTTCTCTTGTTCACATGAGATTGAGATAAAAGATAGAAAAATTTAGTGAAATATTCCTACATCACAGACCATCCACACCTAGCAAGTTTGGATCATCGGTTAGAGCCTCCTCCGGTTTCTCTTAGGTGGATGCAATGACTCTAAAATCTTTGTACTGAAAATTTTCCTGTTAATATACAAGAAAAGAGTATTACAGCTGGAGTTTGGGTTATAAGTCACTTTTGTTAAATAAAATCAAGAAACAACTTGTAGCTCACTGGTAAAGCCTTCACACTTCTGTAACGTAGCCGGTGTGTTCGATTCCCGTTAGACACAATTTTTTCTGAGTTTTCTTTTTAACTTTTTGGAAACCCAAAAGATTGCACATGCAATACACGGGGAAATGAATAGTTTAGAAAAATCAAATATGTGGAAAATGGTGTAAATATAGAGTTGATCTGGTGGTATGAATCTTGAGGCATTTGCCTTAAGATCGACCGACGGATATGCCATTTGGGCCGGCGGGGACGGTCAGATTGAGCCCAATGAGCTCCGTGCTTTGCACACTCATCTCTTCAACTTTCCTCAACTCCTCTGCACTGTTTGATTTCCCTGCAATCAAACAGATACCCTTCAATTCACCAATTAATATCATTTTAATGCTTTTTAATCATCATTTTTAATTCCCAAATCCTAATTCTCCACTATAAATACCACCCCATGCCTTAGCTCTTCACCATTCTGAAAATTCTAGCAAAAACTTTCTCAAATGTTCCTAAGTGCAATTGGAGTAAAGTGGAGTTAGCGAGCAAGCTTCTTCCGTTGAAGATCGAAGCTGATCCAGGAGCTCCCGCGACACCACGAAACCTCCCTCCTCTTCCTTAACCTTTTATTAGGTTCTTCAAACCGTAAGTCCCTCCCAAACTCTCTTTCTTTTCATTTGAATTCATCTTTAATCTTATATTGGTAAAAGTGGAGTTATTACCGATACATTCTTTTCTAAAACCGAGAACTCCCTTTTCCTTTATATTTTGATCAATCTAAGTTTACCACAATACTTGTAACCTTAAATACCAATGTTTAGAATCAAGTTTAACCAAGAATCTCATGTGAAACAACCATAATCAAACTTTTTCATTAAAATACCTTGAACTTTAATATCACCTCTTTTCGTTTTCGTTAAAGCTATACCTTTAGGAAAATCTTCACGAGGTAACGACCTAACCCACACGTACACTTTGATTTCATAGTATGATGCCTATTTGTATGTATTTTTGTTCCGAAGAATAATCTTTACAATAAAATACCACACATTTTAAAACCGGGTTTCTTTTAAAATGATATTTCGTATTCCTTTGCAATTATGAAGCTACAACCCTTGTTAGGGGACCCGCTAATGGATTATGCAGATTATCGTACATCCTGGGGATAGTAGAGAGAGATGCAGCACTCCTCACGGAGTATTCGATCTCGGAAGGATATAAATATGGTTTTTAAGAAAAACGATTTTTTCTAAATAAAACTAAATTTTGTTAAAAATTAAAATTATATAAAATTATAAATCCATAGTTTCATTATATTATGAAACTATATTTTTTTATAAAAATGAAAGATTAAAAATGTCAATAAAATATCATCAAGTTACTAAAAAGGACTAGTTTTCAATAAAATACCATAAACTTTCCAAAGCTAGGTATTCATCATTAAAATACCTCAATACTTAAAACACATGCTCATGAAAACCCTAAGTAATACAAATCACCCTCGAGGTTTTATTTTTAATCTATAGTAAAATATTTTTCATAAAACCCCCTCGAGATATACAAAACAATATTTTAAGGACTTTGGTAAATATGGGTTTAAGCGGGATCAATTCTTTTGAGCCCCAGGGAGACGGAGAAAGTGAGTGCTTACCTATTCAGGTTAGAAAACTTAACCAGAGTTATCAATGGTAATTGTCTTAGAAAAAGACACAAATCCTGCTGTCCATGTGCAGCAGTTGCCGATAACTCCCGAACCTAAGAATTCAAGAGTTAAATCAGTACAAGTGTCTGACTCAGCTTGAGTCCAACTCAAACCTGAATCCAAAATCAAACACGAATACTTGATCATGAACATGAATACTCAAATTCAAACATCAATATCAAACATGTATATTTGACTTGACTTGACCGAACCATGGTTATAACTTGACTTGAACTTGACATAACTAAATAAATACCTGATTACATCCTGAACAGGAATACTTGAACATTTTGTACCCATGGTTTCGGCAAGACTTGTAAAAATAATCTATACAATACAGTACGCGGGGATAAAGGGGTAGATTGGTACGGAACGTATATCGTAGCACGAGAGGTCACTTAAAAGACACCTATATGAATTCTCGTGCTGTTGTCCCGTGGGTTATGACGGGGCCTTGTACTATATGTTACCATAGTCCACGGGGTAAGATGGACTTCTCTTGTATACATGAATACCTTCCTTACCAAACTACAAACAACCACGTTATAATAACTATCATATATCAGTAATTAGTCATATACAACTTTACCTGTTCATTTCACTTTATATACTATCTTCTTTTTCTTCTTTTGGGACTTACCGAGCGACATTCCTTTCTGTTTCTTTCTTTGGAATGTTCGTCAGGAGGACCGGACTCTGAAGAGATAGAGCCGAGCCAGGAGGACTTAGACTAGCTTACCGCTCAGCCTGACTACAAGTTCCTCTGCACTTACTTTCAGTATGCTACTGTTTAGGCATTTGCTTTTGATTATTGTATATTTTATTTCAAACAGTTGTATGTAAAGTTGAATATAAATAAAGTTGTTGTTTCATTTTATTCTCTTTTCATTCTTGTTCATTTTTTATATATTGCTTAATTATGCTTAAAGTATTTATTTTATAGTAAATACGTTGCGGCCTGCCACGTCACTGTTTTCGTCTACTGGGAAGCGGGTCGTGATAGTGGATCGTCTTCGTAAAGGGTGGTCGATTTTCAAGCGCGATCCCGGCGGCTATGAGTGTAGGGTTCCTAGGCACACCCATGAGGTTCCACAACAGATCAAACATGCCAAAATCAAAATTTTTCTATGTGCCGAGAAACCCTAAAGCAAGATCGTAACTAGAGGATAGGCGAAACATGCAAGTTAACAACTTAACTAAGAGTGAACGGAAAATACTACAACCTTTGTAGATCCGGTCCTCCACTTCCTTAGCTCCGTGATGACATCCCTCCGCTGCGATCATCGGATCCCGGACTCTGGCGATGGTTTCATCGGAGAAACGATCGGGCTAGGTCGTCGACTTCGATGCCGAAGATGATCTACGTCGAGGCAACTCAAGATCAAGCTCCAACTTCACCAAGTCATGAAACTTGTGAAGAAAACACCCTATACTACATGGCAAGTGGTAGAGGATGAAGAAATAGGAAGTGGGTTCACTTTGGATTTTGCTTTCTCACTTGGAATCATCACTTGATCATTTTCAAGCAAAGGTTTTCTTTTTCTCTCTTGAAAAAGAAGAAGAAGATGAAAGAAAAAGAATTCATTATTAAAACAAAATCAAGTGATGGTTATCATTATGCAACCATGGTTAAGTGTAGAGAATAAACTAGGGTTAGGTGAATGGTTAGGTTAAGCAAAAGAAACAAAAATGGTCAAAGCTTCTTGAAGCTTCAAAGAAAAAACAAAAGAAGCAACCGTTTCTTTTCTTGCTAAAAATTAAATGAAAAGAAATAAATCATAAAGAAAAGATAACAAAACCCTAACCATTCACTTAAACATGGTTTAAAGTAAACATACACCCAAGTTTGCATGTATCATCAAACATGATACAATCTAGTGCACAAAACTATATCATATATACAATGTGCACATCAAGTGAGAAAATCCATCTTTAAGTGAACAAATACTAGTTAATGTAAAGTAATATATCTAATATGTAATTACACATAATATGGATGTATCCTTCCAGTTATTGCTAAAGGGGTCACTCCCGGTGAAGGGATCGTCGGCCCTTTCCTCATCGAATAAGGTGCAGGATGTTCTACAAGGAACACCACGATGCAAAGAAAGAACTGTAGCTACCTGTTTTAATTTTGAAATTCGATTCCACAACATCAATTAGGTTTATTTTCTTTCATTAATCTCATTAATGAATGTCCCATCATTTAAGTCCACCTAAACATCACAGATAAATATAACGTACGCTTATGCCATCCGCATTCGCCTCGATGTCCCGTCTGCACCGTTAGGTTAGGTAACTAACGGCAGAGCGGGGCAGGGCTAGCGCGGGTGTAAAACATAAGCAACGTCTATATAATATATCATATATACTATATACTATATCTATCTGAATAAATCACATGATCACATCACAGATAACGCAGCAGAAAATATCATATGAAATATTGGATATACTAGGACGTCCGTGTTTTTAATACGAGCCAGTATAAAACACGGATTCCACGGTCGTGATGAATAGCCAATCCCACACCCCTAGACCCCTACGAGAGCGGCAAGCAACCCTACCAATTCTAGGGTTAGGAGACCCGGACTCGACTCCTCGAGATGGTCTCCCACTGGACCCCAAAACCCGGTTACTTGTGCTCCCCTCCTTGGGTCTATCCTAATGCGGAAAAGTAAATAATATACAAATGGTGACATCATCCACAACCTGGAAGTGCCCCAATAAGAATATTACATACAAGTTTTTACATGAATGAAAATGAAAAAACACTCATCTCATATAAAAACCCCCGGCTATTCAAAAACGACGATCCAATATAACATATCCAGCAACACATAATATCACATGTCATCAACGTAAGTAAACATGCGTATCCCAATTGTCGTTGACATATAGCAACGAAACCGGCTATATCACATATTACACTTACGGTCTCAGAAAAGAAAGTGTAAAACTACAACAGTTGGAATCCGCAAACTCTTTAGACATCGCATGCCTAATCAAATGAATCCCTTAGACATCGCATGCCTAACAATTATAAACCCCGCATTTTAGTCTCTTTATCGAAAACTCTTTTCAATATCAAGTCGGGTAATTCAACAAGATTCCCGACATCCTGATCGAATGCTCGTCGCAAACTTTAGTAGGCGGCCGCACCCCCGATGCCGTCGACGAAGTGCACCAAGGCGGAACACCGCTGCCGCGAGCACCTGTACGGATGCTTTCGGCGACGGGGTTCTCCTACAGTCACTTAGTCGGGGCTATGGGGTGAGGCTGTCTATTAAGTTTACCCGGCGAGTATCCGCGTACGCTACATGATTGCGACGGACTTTTGATCACATCAAAATTCCGTGGCAACCGATCAAGTGAGACTAAACTGCTATGTTTATAACATTCAAATCAGTTATCTCATAACTACTTATGGATTCTAAATATTGTATCACATTCCAGTTAAATAGAAAATGTTAAACTTTCCGATTGAACAATCAAACACCCAAGTTTTCCCAAATAGCTCAACACTTTAAATAAGTTCAAAAACATCCATTTCATGCCTCAGTACCAACGGTCCAGCCGTAGAAGGATCAAGCCAACACCTCACATGTGGCATGCCGTACTGCCCCAAACCCTAAGGTTCAAAGGGCAGTTCAAGACGGTCACATAATCGAGTTAAGGTTTGTTGTCTTCTAGAGGGTCCATCGCGTTACTTGCAATACTTAGAACGTCTTTAAACCAAGGAAAAATCCAACACTTGGAAATTTTCCGGCAGGGGAAAAATTGGGTATTTTTATCCGGTCGAACTTTTTAACATATTCTAAATTATCTGGAAAAACACATAGGCAAAATTAGACAATCCGATCGAATCTACAAACTCCCAATACAACCCAGAAAACTCAACTCTTGAGTAGAATTTAAAAATTCCCAGAAAAACCATCACTACAATATAGGAATTACTGTGCAAAATTAAATGAAAGATGCTGCCGTACGGCCGCGGAACCACCGCACGAGGCATGCTCGTGCCGCGATTCCGTGGCGGTTTGATCGACTTAGCCGCTCGTTTTGCACAGTATTTCTT
This sequence comes from Agapanthus africanus, assembly GCA_030015575.1. Taxonomy (NCBI): domain Eukaryota; kingdom Viridiplantae; phylum Streptophyta; class Magnoliopsida; order Asparagales; family Amaryllidaceae; genus Agapanthus; species Agapanthus africanus. Next base: position 817,355,961 of record CM057338.1, on the reverse strand, counting down.
AGAAATCCCTGCTGAGTTTTCTGCATATTTTTAATTCCTAAAAATCCCAGTTTTGAAAAAATGTACAGAGAAGGGTTTTGGATTAGGGTTTCGAGTTCGATCGGGTTTCTAACATAGTCTACGCATCGCCTAAGGCTCTAGCTAGGCTCTGATACCACTGTAGGGTTCCTAGGCACACTTATGAGGTTCCACAACAGATCAAACATGCCAAAATCAAAATTTTTCTCTGTGCCGAGAAACCCTAAAGCAAGATCGTACTAGAGGATAGGCGAAACATGCAAGTTAACAACTTAACTAAGAGTGAACGGAAAATACTACAACCTTTGTAGATCCGGTCCTCTACTTCCTTAGCTCCGTGATGACGTCCCTCCGCTACGATCATCGGATCCCGGACTCTGGTGATGGTTTCATCGGAGAAACGATCGGGCTAGGTCGTCGACTTCGATGCCGAAGATGATCTACGTCGAGGCAACTCAAGATCAAGCTCTAACTTCACCAAGTCATGAAACTTGTGAAGAAAACACCCTATACTACATGGTAAGTGGTAGAGGATGAAGAAATAGGAAGTGGGTTCACTTTAGATTTTGCTTTCTCACTTGGAATCATCACTTGATCATTTTCAAGCAAAGGTTTTCTTTTTCTCTCTCTCTTGAAGAAGAAGAAGATGAAAGAAAAAGAATTCATTATTAAAACAAAATCAAGTGATGGTTATCATTATGCAACCATGGTATAGTGTAGAGAATAAACTAGGGTTAAATGAATGGTTAGGTTAAGCAAAAGAAACAAAAATGGTCAAAGCTTCTTGAAGCTTCAAAGAAAAAACAAAAGAAGCAACCATTTCTTTTCTTGCTAAAAATTAAATGAAAAGAAATAAATCATAAAGAAAAGATAACAAAACCCTAACCATTCACTTAAACATGGTTTAAAGTAAACATACACCCAAGTTTGCATGTATCATCAAACATGATACAATCTAGTGCACAAAACTATATCATATATACAATGTGCACATCAAGTGAGAAAATCCATCTTTAAGTGAACAAATACTAGTTAATGTAAAGTAATATATCTAATATATAATTACACATTAAATCATTAAATCAACACTTGATTTAATGATCCGGTTATAGCGCATATGACCGACTAATATCCAATGTATCGACTTATCGAATCAATCCTTGATTCGATAACTAGGTTATATCGCATACAACCAATCGATGCATTCATCGTGAGAATAGAATACGGTATCACATACACGCATTATTCTTGGTCCCGCGCATATCTCATATGCGCTCCTATTTCGTTTTGCTTGAGCCAGGAAACCTCTGTATAGGACTCTAAAGACTCGTCAATACGCCGGCAGCAGGTGATGATCATATTAAACACCCACAAGCCGCAAGCGGTCTGCTAAACGTAACGGCCACCCGGGTATTGAGCGATCAGAAGATCGACGAGCAAGTCCGCTCACACTCCTGTGAATCCAACCAGCAACACTTACCGTACAGTCCGGTCTGTTCGTCTGATATGTCGTATATCTCGCCTAGGGGTGGTAAACGTCAGACCCCAATAGCTTGATAAGTCATGCCGACGTAAGGTCCATAACAAGTGTGAAACTACTGATAACTCTTACCGGTATATCACTGCAACCCTGGCCAGGGATTTCCAGTTATGGCCAGTCGAGCATAGCGCAACATCAACCCCCAATACCGGGAGAGACGAATCCCCTCCTATCGCTCATTGTCTCCATGTGAATCGGGACTGTACCCAAAAACCACCTGTTTGCACGACTCAGTAGAGCCGTGGTAGGATGGAAATCAAAGCACAGTGGGAGACACACAAGAATCTATGACGATCTCGGGTCAACAGATTAAGCTGTACCAGTGTCACCAGAGAACTGCCATCTGACGTGAGGTATAATACCATCTGGGAGTTCTCGGCGAGTCCGTTCAGTGTACCCAGTCTCCACTGAGCACCCGCATACCATCTTCGATGTTAAACACCAATGGATATGGGATCATCCATCACCCATTGATTGTCATAAAATTCGATTGTGTGTATCAAATCAAATACTCAAATGATTCCCGATAACGGTTTCATTTGATTGTAAAGATTTCTTGTTTGCGTAAATCGAAATAAGCGAATGAATTTCAATGTGTAGGTAATATTGAATAAAATTCACAATCAAAGAATTATATTTGACCGCAATCAATTACGGTGTCGATTGTAGATCGTAAGCGAGTGCGGATCGTCCACAGGGATTGTGCGATTCGTTTCTATGTTTAATTTGTTTGAATCGAAAAGTTAATCGAAAAGAAAAGAAAACATGATTCAAGAATTTATCGATTGATTCAGGTGTCACGATGTTTAATCAAGAATCAAGAAACTGATAAACAAATCAAGAATCGGTGTTTCGATGATATTTCCAACCAAAATGTCAAGAATCTAAATGAGGCTCGTAGGAATCGATCGGATCCATAGACGTGATGTAATCTCAAGATTTCGTGTTCTTGTCCTTCGAAGGATTGATACTAGATCGATGATGATCGACGAGAGTTAGGGCTTTCTTGATGAAACTAGGGTTTCATCGTTTAACCCTTGTTCTTTCGTTGATATCATTCGCATTCTAGCCTCTAACAATTTCAAGAAACGATCGTAACTCCCCAATCTCGAGCGATATCAATCAAAAAAGCATCGCAACGAATTGGGTCGTCGATTCTTGAACTTGCTAGGGTTCACAAAACTCGTAGGACTCAAGAATCGATTTAAGATATATTACATCATCATTCTATTGATCGTCTCGACTCCTCGACGAGCGGAGTATTACTCAAACATCATCACACAGAAAGTATTCAAGAATTGAAAAGATATCATGATGCGAGAATTTAAAGAAAACAAGATAAAAGAATATCACCTTTTATTTATATCAACAATTTGATTACAGTCGCTCAAGAACTACAAGAGGAAGAACTAAATTGTTGAATTGGCGTCGCTCGGCTCCGTGAGTCGTGGATCGGCTCGGACCACTTGCTCTGTTGAAGATCGGCTCGGCTCATAAAAGGTTGCAAGGCTTCTTGCTTAATGGGTACTCGGGATCTTGGCTTTTGATTGGAATTAGGGTTAGGGTTTCACACAAGTCCTCTCACTAGACTTGTGGAAGAAGATGAAGAGAGTGAATGGATAAAGATGAACTAATGGAGGGATTTTTCCAAGATTAGAGATTATGATACAAGTGAGCCTAGGGTCTTATTTATAGATCTCCCAAACCCTAGGTCTAGGTTTGAATTTACAATTCCCTCCAAAAATTTGTTGAGTCTTCTAGAAGGAGTTTGTTAGGCTTTAGCTTAGGGTTTAAGCTAGGGTTTAGGGAGAAGTTTCTAGAATACAAGGCTAGTTTAGTGTTGGTCCCAAAGCTTGCTGATCTGGCAGAAGTCTCTGGAGTCTTCTGGAAAAAGAAGTATATGAGCTGAATGTGGGCCCTGAGTGAAGCATTGTGCACCAAAATTGAGATGATGAAGGGGCAATACTACCGCGGAACCGCGGCACAAGGCGGCTTAGGCCGCGGTTCCGCGGCCAAGTAGGCTCCTTGGGGCTTGGGCTCTTTGCAGTGGTCTTGGGTTGACACTTGGGGCTTTATATGATATGTTGAATTCCTGAATCCCCTTTACACTAATACCAGATTCCAAATCTTTGAGTTGGCGTAATGTTTGATCGGTACCGTATAACTTTTGGCCTTTCTTCTGGATTTTCCTGCACAGATCTCAAAACAAGTGTTGCACAATATAGGGATGATGCGATGCCATGAAATGTAGTCAATTTCCTTTATCATGTCGGTTTTAGAGTCTAACACATGCAATCTGATATTTTGCGACAGTTTTGCTAATATGTGAAATATGAATACCGTACACTTCTAAATGAATGCAAATGATGAGGAAATTGCCGGCTGAAATATGCAATATTTTCGACTAATCAAATTTCCCCAAACTTAATTTCGATCGTCTCGAGCGAACTGTTTATTAAAAAGAGAAGGAGAAAATAAAGAAAGAGAAAATCTATCTAGCACACTTTCGTAGGCAACACGATTGCACTGAGCACGTGTAACAAGCCTTTAAACCTCTAGGTGTCCCTAGTAGGAGGAGTGTTGTCTCCTGAGGGTTTTCAGCGGATTGCACCCACAAAATCCAATAATAAAAGAAAGATCATGAATATTACATTTAAAGAAAAGAATTGTAAAAGAAAAGCTTTGAAAATTAGGGTTTCCAACTAAGCTAGCTTTTCGGTTGTCATGAGCCCTATCTTAATGGTCATGAAAAGATGTTAGAAATCACGTCCTCCCTCAATAAAACATCGTCTTATTCTTCATTCCTATCTTTCTTCCAAACATCGATCATATAACCCTGCGTGTGTGTAAAGGCATCCCTACACCCGGAGAATTCAATTCAAGCTATCGTACTCTTGTCCATCAGCCTCAGTACTTTTTAATTAATGAATATTTAGATGAGATTGCTCACACACTTTCATGCGACCGTTAATACTTCTTGAGGTACTAACCGACCGATTACTCCTGTGCTTGCTTACTTGGTGTATTTTCCTCGTCTTGCACCACCTCAGGCATAGCAGTGACTCCCAGACCAGTTGGCCTTAGGGCACTAGGTGAAAAAGCACCCTCGCTATACATTTTTATTGCCACGGTGATAACAAAACCAGTGTCCATTTTTCTCACCACTTTATATTTTCTTCATTCATTTTTTTTAATTTTTATTTCCTTCATACATTGGCTTTGAGAAAAGAGCATTTCAAGGTATCCTCTACTATCCCAGGCTTTAAGACGTGTGTAAGTGCGAATAGCAGGGTATCAACGTTCAAAATGTTTGGCTTCCAGAATAGAAACTATTTTTCAGACTTATTTTTATGCTCAGATTAGTGACGTCCTTCATCTTACTAACCCTTGGGACAACGGCTCATAACTACTTATTACTAGTTCGTATAAGAGAACTTCTAATTTTCTTAGTTTTCTTAAAATTTTCTAATCTTATGGATGTAATTGTTCACTATCTAAACTTTCATTATCTTATTTATGTACAAAAAATGTAAATATTAAAATTATTTTTATACTTGAAAATTTTTAAATTTTTATGGGTTTTGAATTTTTTTTTATTTTTATAGATTTTTAAAGAAATGTTTTGTGCTTATGAAAATGATATGCAAATGATGCAAAAATAAGCACAAACCTCCCCCAAAATTGTTTTCAACGGTGTCCTCACTGTTGCCAATCGCTATACCTACAGAAACTATAAGCCTGGGAGGAATTATTAGTGGGGGCAAAATATATAAGTGAAGAACTTCCTCCAAACTTACTCTTTTTACTCACCTCCATTCAAAAAAATGATGCAATGATATACTGGACATGAAGGTGAGATGGAGGAATTTTAATCCAAATAAACTGGCTCTTGTAAGAACAAGTGCTCCTCCGTGGGGTCAGTGGAAAAATACAGCTTAAGTCTATGTCCATTTACTTTGAAAAAGATGCCGTTTTTAATATTTTCTACTTCTACTGCCCCGTGCGGGTATACAGACCGCACAATAAAAGGTCCCTTCCATCGAGATCGGAGCTTACCCGCGTGAAGGTGTAATCGTGAATCATAAAGAAGGACTCGTTGACCAGGTGAAAATGTTTTCCTCAAAATGTTTTTATCGTGAAAAACCTTAGTCCTATTCTTTGTGATTACAGCGTTATCATAAGCTTCATCGCGGAGTTCGCTTAGCTCATTAAGTTGCAGCTTCCGAAAGTTGCAAGCAAGGTTTAGATCAAAATTTATTGCTTTTATAGCCCACAATGCTTTATGCTCTATCTCGACGGGTAAATGACATGCTTTTCCAAACACTATCCTATATGGAGACATTCCTAAGTCGGTTTTATATGCAGTTCGAAATACCCAAAGAGCATCCGTCAGTTTGGTCGACCAGTCTTTTCTATTTTTAGCAACAGTTTTCTCCAGGATAAGTTTGATTTGTCTGTTTGAGATTTCAGCCTGCCCGCTCGTTTGGGGATGATAGGGTGTAGAAAGTCGGTGGTTGATTGAGTATTTTCGCATCAGAGTCTCAAAAGACCTGTTGCAGAAATGTGTCCCATTGTCGCTGATGATAGCGCGTGGGTGTCCAAATCGCGAGAAGATATTCTCTTTCAAGAACTTAATGACAACTTTCTTGTCATTAGTGCGACATGGAATGGCTTCTACCCACTTTGAGACATAGTCAACCTCCAGCAATATGTACAAATTCCCAAAGGAGTTGGGAAAGGGACCCATAAAATCAATACCCCAAACATCAAATATTTCAACAACCAAGATGGGTTGCTGAGGCATTTCATTCCTCTGGGATATTCTACCCGTGTACTGACATTGTGTACAGGTTTTGCAATACTCAAATGCGTCCTTGAATAAGGTCGGCCAATAAAATCCACATTCCAAACCTTTTTCGCTGTCTTTCTAGGACCAAAGTGACCCCCACAGGCCTGATCATGACAAAATGAAAGAACACTCTTGAACTCTTCATTCGGGACACACCGGCGAATGATCTGATCAGGACAATATTTAAACAAATAGGGCTCGTCCCAGTAAAAGTGTTTTACTCGGGATAGAAAACGGTATTTGTCCTGTTTTGACCAATCGCTCGGTATCAGTCCCGTGGCATGATAGTTCACAATATCCCTGAACCATGGTTCAGTGGATATGCTCAAGAGTTGTTCGTCAGGAAATGAATCATTGATCGGCAGGGTCACAGGGGAAGAAATGATGCGTGAAAGATGGTCAGCTACTACGTTTTCACATCCTTTCTTATCTTTGATAACAAGATCGAATTCTTGTAACAGAAGGATCCAACGTATTAGTCGACCTTTTGCATCTTTCTTCGCCAGAAGATGTTTTAAAGCGGAATGGTCAGTATACACAACTATAGGTGAGCCAATTAAGTAAGGCCTGAATTTTTCTAATGCAAATACAACCGCTAAGAGTTCTTTTTCTGTGGTTGTATAATTGATTTGCGCATCATTCAGGGTCTTACTTGCATAGTATATCACGTGTGGCATCTTTTCGATATGCTGTCCTAAGACTGCACCTACTGCAAAATCAGATGCATCACACATCAACTCAAAGGGGTAGTCCCAGTTTGGCGATGATAGCACGGGGGCTGAAGTGAGTGAGTGTTTAAGTGAGTCGAAAGCTGTCTCGCAGTCCGAGTCAAAATGGAAGGTCGTATCCTTGGCCAGGAGAAGAGTTAAAGGTCTAGCAATTTTGCTAAAGTCCTTAATGAATCTTCTTATAAAGCCCGCATGGCCAAGGAAAGATCGAATATCTTTGACGCTTTTGGGATGAGGGAGGTTTTGAATGACATCTATCTTAGCTCTGTCAACCTCAATGCCTTTCTGTGAAATGACATGTCCAAGTACAATTCCTTCTTGGACCATAAAGTGGCATTTTTCCCAGTTCAATGTCAAGTTCTTCTCTTTGCAACGAGTAAGAACAGCGTCAAGATTCGATAGGCAATCAGAAAAAGAGTCTCCAAAAATCGAGAAATCGTCCATAAAGATCTCCAGAAAATTCTCTACCATATCAGAGAATATCCCCATCATACACCGCTGAAAGGTAGCGGGAGTATTGCATAACCCAAAGGGCATGCGACTGTAAGCAAAGGTACCAAAAGGACAAGTAAAAGTGGTTTTATCTTGATCCTTTTTGGCGATCGGGACCTGATTATAGCCCGAGTATCCGTCCATAAAACAATAATACTCTCGTCCCGCTAAGCGTTCCAGCATCTGATCAATGAATGGTAGAGGAAAGTGGTCTTTTCTCGTGGCAGCATTGAGTTTTCTATAATCAATACATACACGCCACCCAGTTTGGGCGCGTGTCTAAATCAACTCATTTACCTCATTGGCTATAACAGTGATGCCGGATTTCTTAGGAACGACATGTATAGGACTTACCCATTGGCTATCGGAGATGGGGTATATAATACCATTATCTAAGCATTTGACGATCTCTTTCATCACCGCTTCCTTCATGACGGGATTTAACCGTCTCTGTGGTTCTCGGGTTGGTCTGGCATCATCCATCACAGGTATATGATGTTCAACTATCAAGGGACTAATCCCTTTGATGTCCGCCATATTCCAACCGAACGCCTCTTTGTTAGATCTCAATACCGATAAAAGTGCATTTTCTTGCTCTGATGCAAGAGAAGCGGATATGATAACCGGTAAAGACTCATTCTCATCTAGATATGCATATTTAAGGTGAGAAGGTAAAATTTTGAGATCTAACTCAGGCGGAGAAATGATAGAAGGAGGGATCATTGAGTGATTTTTGGATTTACAAAGAAGTTCAGAGCCTGTGAAAGATACAGACTCGGGTGGAGTAAAGTCAGGAGTGCAGGACTCAAGTGTAGAGAAAGTGTCCTCACTAAGATCATGTGTAAAATCAAACAGAGATGTGGTAATGTCGTCGAGATCTAGAAAGCAAAGATCCTCAGCTCCACAACTATCGGGAGCGATCTCGTGGACAGAGCACACATCTAAAATATGAGCAGAGGGTTCTGATGGCTGACTTCCAACTTTGTAGATATTTAGTTCAATGGTCATATTTCCAAATGATAAGTTCATTGAACCATTTCTACAGTTTATAACAGCGTTGGAAGTGGCAAGGAAAGGACGACCCAGAATCACCGGAATTTGGCCCCGGGGGTTTGCTACAGGATGTGTGTCGAGTACAATGAAGTCTACAGGGAAAACAAATTCCCCGACCTTTATCAATACATCTTCTAATTCACCCCTTGGTTTGGTGATAGATCGGTCTGCCATCTGGAGAGTGCAGTGAGCAGGTTTCAGCTCTCCAATCCCTAATTGCTCATAGACAGAATAAGAGAGCAGCTTAACACTTGCGCCAAGGTCTAAAAGAGCACGATTTATTTTTTTACCCCCAATCGAAATCGATATTGTAGGACATCCTGGGTCCTTTCGTTTCTTTGGTAGCTGGGGAATAAAAGCAGTGCTGATATTATTAGACATAAAGACCTTCTTCGGCACTTGAGTCTTCCTCTTCCTAGTGCACAAGTCCTTAAGAATTTTTGCATAAGCGGGGACTTGTTGAATCGCATCTAGGAGAGGGATATTGATGTTAACCTGTTTGAACATTTCCAAAATTTTCTCCATATGAGGACTCGTTCTATTAGCCCTTAACCGGTTCGGATAAGGAGCTTTCGCAATAAGCGCAGGGTCCATCACAGGAGAAGGAAGAGGGGGTAGACGAAGTCCCAAAAGATGCGTGGGGACCGTCTGTGGAGAACTATAAGGGTTGGGAGAAGGTGTCGAGCCTAGTGGGAAATGGAGAATAGGCTCTCGAAAAGATGGTGTGGTAGAAGAAGAAGGATCAGAAGGAGAAGTGTGTGTGTGTGAAAAGGTCTCAGCCGGGGTGTTGATATGATTTTCAGTATCATCAATACCTTCCCCGACATGATTGTTCAGCACTCTTCCTGATCTCAACGTTGTGACGGCATTTACATTGTAATGCCCCGGATTCTGTAGGGGTTGAGAGGGAAGTTTCCCTTTTTCTCTCGCACTCATTTCGGCTTTTAGGCGTGCGATTTCAGCTTCCATCGATCTGATACTCTCAGCTTGGGACGCTGAGTTTTTCTTTATCTCACTGATGGAAGATCTAACCTCAGTCGAAACCTCTATGAAATTTGATAAAAGTGATTTCATGGTTTGAGTGAATTGAGAGAACTCGTCAGAACAGGACTGCATAGGATTAGACTGTGCAGGAGTGTTGCCCTGGTTTTGGAAATTTTGTGACTGATAGGGGTGCTGAGTGAGTTGAAGGGGTTGCTGTTGTGGTGGAGGAAGAGCCCTTTGAAATTGATTCGTGTTTGGAACCGTGTTTTGAGATTGGTTTTGGTTCCAAGCGAAATTCGGGTGATTCCTCCAACCCTGATTGTACGTAGAAGAATATGGATCGTTTCGAAGTCTTTGAAATGCGGCATTAGAATGCTCGTGACCTTGAAACGCAGAGTTTAATGGACATTCTTCCGTCAAATGAGACGGATCAGAACAGCACCCACAAACAGTTTTGGGGAGCGACACTGGATTTAGGGAGGCTGCTGCAAATTTGTATTCCATAGCGTCGAGCTTCTTTTGCATTGCTGCCATCTCAGCTCAAACACCTATGGACACATCTATTTGGTGTACGCCACCCCTATTCAATGGTTGGGTTCCACTCTCCCACTGTAGTGATTTTTCAGCGAACTCTTCTAAATACTTCCAAGCTTCCCCATCATCCTTAGTCATAAAAGTACCTTGACACATGTTTTCAAGGCTCTGTTTAGTGTTTGGGTTAATGCCCTCATAAATGATTCGGCACAATTCCCATCTCGGGATGCTGTGATGAGGACACTGAACCAATAGATCCTTGAAACGTTCAAAGCATTTAGAAAATGGTTCAGTAGGGAGCTGGGCAAATTGATTCAGTTCGCTACGGATTCGAGCTGTCTTTTGTATTGGGTAAAATTTCTTAAGGAATTCAGCGACGAATTCTTCCCAATTCGTAATAGAGTGTGCGGTAGTGTTATATAGCCACTTCTTGGCTATATCGCACAATGTAAATGAAAGAAGTCGTAGACGCATCGCATCCACTGAAAGTTGTGACGTACCCATCATTGCGCATACGTTTTCAAATTTGGTAATGAAAACGTAAGCGTCCTCAGTCTCGAGTCCATGGAATTTGGGTAAAAGATTGATATACCGGGGCTTAATCTCAAAGTTATCCCCATTGGCTGGTGGTGTGGATAAGCAGGTCGAAAGAGGACCTCGAATATGGTAGCACCTCTCCTGGAGAGAAATGCGGGGTGGATTCTGCACACCAACGGACGGCGGCAGATTAGGGTTAAAGAAGTTTGATGGATTCGGATCCATCGGTGTGGGTGTGATAGTAGGTAAAGGAAAGGTAAATGGAGAAATATCAACTTCGGAGTCGATAAAGGGTACGCGGACTAAACGGGCACTAGAATCCCGTGTCCAGCCTATCTTGCACTAAAAAGGGTTAGTACAAGTGGCAGCGTTGACTTATAATTATGGGTAATGAATGAATGCGGTGCTTGCTTTTGAAAAAGGGACGGATTTTTAAAAAAAAAAAATGATGCGACAAAACAAATGCAGCACACAAACCCTAGAATCTAGTGGTCACCTAGGTCCGGCTCTAGACCGCTCCTAACTGCCAAAAGACAAGTCGCAGGATAGAATCCTCCACTGCCTCTTTGTCCCCCTGTGGCCGGATAAGTGCCAGCTAAGTGGGAAGGTACTCCACTACGTAAGTAGTGGTCCTAATTAAAAACCACTAGCCTTAGACACACTCGCCTTAGGCACCACAAGAAAACGCGGATAAGCAATGAATTACCCACGGCCTTCTCTTGTCCAAATTGAGCGCGATAGTCCTTAGAGTCTTCTCTAGATTTCTTTTAGTTAATGTGGGTCAATGCGGATGCAAGTTTTGTGGTTTTCAGGGCCTAGGATGGGTAATGAAATCCCCACCTAATTTGGATTTGGCCGTGCCCCTTAATATCCGTATTAGAATGCAAACAACCAAGAAATCAAAATCACGCACAAATTTAATTTTTGCTTTTGCGGTGCTGCGATTATTTGCAAAGAATCCTGCAGAAAATTATTAGTTGGAGCTAAAAAGAGGAGAGAGGAGAAGGTAAGAATTCACCTGAAGCAAAAATTTTGCAGAGATCCCCCAAGCTTGCCGCGGTTCCGCCGCAATTGGGCACTTAGGCCGCGCTTCCGCGGTCTCGTGATGAGATCACCCCACCAAAATTTTTCAGGGAGCTTCTGTAGACTCCCTCAACTCTCTGGTATTTTCCAAAAATTTTCTTCAATTGCCAAACAGCTCCAGATTTCCTTGCAATGAACCGCAACAAATCGTTTAGGGTTTGCATGAATTTTGATCTCAAAATAACAATGGAATAATTCTTTCAATTCAAACTATAATATGAAACGAATTAGCGCGTAATCCCCAGCAACGGTGCCATTTTGATTGTCATAAAATTCGATTGTGTGTATCAAATCAAATACTCAAATGATTCCCGATAACGGTTTCATTTGATTGTAATGATTTCTTGTTTGCGTAAATCGAAATAAGCGAATGAATTTCAATGTGTAGGTAATATTGAATAAAATTCACAATCAAAGAATTATATTTGACCGCAATCAATTACGGTGTCGATTGTAGATCGTAAGCGAGTGCGGATCGTCCACAGGGATTGTGCGATTCGTTTCTATGTTTAATTTGTTTGAATCGAAAAGTTAATCGAAAAGAAAAGAAAACATGATTCAAGAATTTATCGATTGATTCAGGTGTCACGATGTTTAATCAAGAATCAAGAAACTGATAAACAAATCAAGAATCGGTGTTTCGATGATATTTCCAACCAAAATGTCAAGAATCTAAATGAGGCTCGTAGGAATCGATCGGATCCATAGACGTGATGTAATCTCAAGATTTCGTGTTCTTGTCCTTCGAAGGATTGATACTAGATCGATGATGATCGACGAGAGTTAGGGCTTTCTTGATGAAACTAGGGTTTCATCGTTTAACCCTTGTTCTTTCGTTGATATCATTCGCATTCTAGCCTCTAACAATTTCAAGAAACGATCGTAACTCCCCAATCTCGAGCGATATCAATCAAAAAAGCATCGCAACGAATTGGGTCGTCGATTCTTGAACTTGCTAGGGTTCACAAAACTCGTAGGACTCAAGAATCGATTTAAGATATATTACATCATCATTCTATTGATCGTCTCGACTCCTCGACGAGCGGAGTATTACTCAAACATCATCACACAGAAAGTATTCAAGAATTGAAAAGATATCATGATGCGAGAATTTAAAGAAAACAAGATAAAAGAATATCACCTTTTATTTATATCAACAATTTGATTACAGTCGCTCAAGAACTACAAGAGGAAGAACTAAATTGTTGAATTGGCGTCGCTCGGCTCCGTGAGTCGTGGATCGGCTCGGACCACTTGCTCTGTTGAAGATCGGCTCGGCTCATAAAAGGTTGCAAGGCTTCTTGCTTAATGGGTACTCGGGATCTTGGCTTTTGATTGGAATTAGGGTTAGGGTTTCACACAAGTCCTCTCACTAGACTTGTGGAAGAAGATGAAGAGAGTGAATGGATAAAGATGAACTAATGGAGGGATTTTTCCAAGATTAGAGATTATGATACAAGTGAGCCTAGGGTCTTATTTATAGATCTCCCAAACCCTAGGTCTAGGTTTGAATTTACAATTCCCTCCAAAAATTTGTTGAGTCTTCTAGAAGGAGTTTGTTAGGCTTTAGCTTAGGGTTTAAGCTAGGGTTTAGGGAGAAGTTTCTAGAATACAAGGCTAGTTTAGTGTTGGTCCCAAAGCTTGCTGATCTGGTAGAAGTCTCTGGACTCTTCTGGAAAAAGAAGTATATGAGCTGAATGTGGGCCCTGAGTGAAGCATTGTGCACCAAAATTGAGATGATGAAGGGGCAATACTACCGCGGAACCGCGGCACAAGGCGGCTTAGGCCGCGGTTCCGCGGCCAAGTAGGCTCCTTGGGGCTTGGGCTCTTTGCAGTGGTCTTGGGTTGACACTTGGGGCTTTATATGATATGTTGAATTCCTGAATCCCCTTTACACTAATACCAGATTCCAAATCTTTGAGTTGGCGTAATGTTTGATCGGTACCGTATAACTTTTGGCCTTTCTTCTGGATTTTCCTGCACAGATCTCAAAACAAGTGTTGCACAATATAGGGATGATGCGATGCCATGAAATGTAGTCAATTTCCTTTATCGTGTCGGTTTTAGAGTCTAACACATGCAATCTGATATTTTGCGACAGTTTTGCTAATATGTGAAATATGAATACCGTACACTTCTAAATGAATGCAAATGATGAGGAAATTGCCGGCTGAAATATGCAATATTTTCGACTAATCAAATTTCCCCAAACTTAATTTCGATCGTCTCGAGCGAACTGTTTATTAAAAAGAGAAGGAGAAAATAAAGAAAGAGAAAATCTATCTAGCACACTTTCGTAGGCAACACGATTGCACTGAGCACGTGTAACAAGCCTTTAAACCTCTAGGTGTCCCTAGTAGGAGGAGTGTTGTCTCCTGAGGGTTTTCAGCGGATTGCACCCACAAAATCCAATAATAAAAGAAAGATCATGAATATTACATTTAAAGAAAAGAATTGTAAAAGAAAAGCTTTGAAAATTAGGGTTTCCAACTAAGCTAGCTTTTCGGTTGTCATGAGCCCTATCTTAATGGTCATGAAAAGATGTTAGAAATCACGTCCTCCCTCAATAAAGCCCTATCTTAATGGTCATGAGCCCTATCTTAATTAGTCAATTTCCTTTATCGTGTCGGTTTTAGAGTCTAACACATGCAATCTGATATTTTGCGACAGTTTTGCTAATATGTGAAATATGAATACCATACACTTCTAAATGAATGCAAATGATGAGGAAATTGCCGGCTGAAATATGCAATATTTTCGACTAATCACCCATCACATGGGTCGAGAAGATATACGCTAGTCTACTCTGGAATATCGATGCCCCGTCTCGATATTCCCACGACTAGGAACATTGAAGGATGTACTCATGGACTACCCAGGCCCCACTAGTATGATCTGCATCATAGTCCTGGAAGTCGAGTACACATCCTAAGGGCTTTATCAATATGTAACAGAGAGACAGAAAGTATACATGTTAAGATAAAGAGCAACCAGATAGCGTACTATCATGTCGAGCAAGAAAGTCCTACCTATATATGTCCCAGCATCCACTACAATATACATCCAATGTACAGTAATGGCCTCTAGGGCATACATATAACTAACAATGAGCTTGGAGGGGTCTTCCACAATTGGGTGGACACGCGACAAAGGTTGTGATTTCTCAACCCTTGCAATCTTAGTTAGCTAGTTTAGCATATTGGACCGTTTCCTGGGTTACGGGTGTTTGGTGTTCACGTAAATTTTTGTTTTCGCTTCCGCCTCTGCCGCAGCTTCTGTGGTGTGGGCACCGAAACCTAACAATGAGCACCTGTATACAATCTTAGGTGCATCACACCAATGGCTGCGGGACCAACTATCGCCCCTCGTCAGGATCTAGATATGTATACACTAGTCACTCTGGAGTATCGATGCCCAGTCTCGATACTCCTACAAGTAGGGATATTTAAGGATGTTCTTATCGACTACCCAGCTCCCACAAGTATGATTGCCATCACAACGTTGGTAGTCAAGTAAGGATCCTACGATCTTTATTAACATGTATTAGAGATATGAAATAACAAGTAAAACATATCACACGTTAAGATAAAGACAAACTAAATAGCATACTATCATATTGAGAAAGATTGTCCTGTACATATATATCCCTAGCATCTTATACAATGAAGGCCTCTAGGGCATACATATCCAACAGTCTCCCACTTGCACTAAGGCCTGTAATTGGCGTATTAAGTACCCAACGTCTGCACTAGAGGCAGTTGCTGGCGTATCACATACCCAACATCTCGAACAGTCTCTCGATCTGGACTTGAGGGATGGCCTTGGTGAATGGATCTGTCGTGTTGTCCTTTGTATCTACTCTCTGCACCCCGATCTCCTGGCGATCCACGATCTCCCTGTTCAAGTAATACCTCCTCAAGATATGTCTGGATTTCTGATGAGACCGTGGTTCCTTTACCAAATCCATAGCTCCATTGTTATCGAAATTTAAAGATATTGGATTAACAATGGATGGAACCACCTGATGTTCAGAAACGAACTTCCTCATCCAGACTGCTTCTTTTGCGGCATTATTAGCAGCGATGTACTTAGCCTCCATTGTCGATTCTGCTACGGTATCCTATTTGGAGCTCTTCCAACAGACCGCCCCTCCGTTGAGGGTAAACACATAACCCGAGACGGATTTAGAGTCATCCTTGTCACTTTGGAAGCCAAAGTCGGTAAACGCCTAGATCTGGAGGTCTCTATTACCGTACACCAAGAACATCTGCTTAGTCCTTCTCGGGTACTTAAGAATGTTCTTTACTTCTATCCAATGTTTCTCACCTGGGTTGGACTGATACCTGCTTGCGACACTGAGTGCGTAAGCTAATCTGGTCTGGTACATTACATCACATACATTATCGACCCTACTGCCAAAGAATAGGGTATTATGCTCATGCGAGCCCTCTCCTCATCAGTCTTGGTAGATATCTCTTTGGAGAGGGTGATTCTGTGACAAGCATGTAAATTACCGCGCTTGGAATCTACCATACTAAACCTTTTTAGTACGGTGTCTATGTACCTTCACTGTGAAAGTTCCAACATTCTTTTAGATCTGTCACGATAGATCTTAATCCCTAGAATGTATGAGGCATCACCCAGGTCTTTCATAGAGAACTTTTGTGATAAGAACAGCTTGGCCGATTGTAGCATAGGAATATCATTTCCTATCAGAAGAATGTCATCTACGTATAAAACGAGGAATACCACAGTTCTCCTTACAATCTTCTTATAAATACAAGGTTCATCTTCATTTTTGATAAATTTAAATTCCTTGATCGTCTCATCAAAGCAGATGTTCCAACTCTGTGAAGCCTGCTTTAATCCATAAATGGATTTAAGCAACTTGCACACCTTCCCGCTGCTCCCACTGTCTATGAAACCTTCTGGTTGATCCATATAAACACACTCTTCTAAAATTCCATTTAGGAAATCGATTTTAACATCCATCTGCCAGATGTCATAGTCATGGAAGGCAGCAATGGCAAGTAGAATCCGAATGGATTTAAGCATAGCCACTGGTGCAAATTTTTTGTCATAGTCCAATCCTGGTCTTTGACGAAAACCTTTTGCAACAAGTCCAGCTTTATAGGTTTCTACCTGTCCATCTACACCAATCTTCTTTTTGAAGATCCATTTACATCCTACGAGTTTTACCCCAGAAGGAGCAAAATCCAAAGTCCATACTTTGTTTGTGTACATGGATTCCATCTCGGATCTCATAGCATCTAGCTACTTTACCGAGTCTTTACTCATGATGGCTTGCTGAAAACTAGTCGACTCATCATCATCGATGATGCAATTCTCTCGATCCTTGTCTACGAGAAAACCGTAGTATCTCTCGGGCGGATGAGACTGCCTACTACATCTGCGGAGTAGCGTAGGTACGTCCGGTTCCATTGAAATCTCAGATTCTACTACGTTTTCAGTAATAGTTTGTGGTTCTGGAATTTCTTCCAGCTTTATTGCGCTCCCACTAATCTCCTTTTCAAGAAATTGAGTTTCCATAAAGTGGGGATGATGAGAAACAATGACCTTTTGTTCCTCAGCGTAATAGAAATAATACCCCCTAGAGTTCTCAGGGTATCCCACAAACTTACACAATACTGAATGTGCCTCGAGTTTGTCTGGATGAACCTTTTGACAAAAGCAGGACAACCCCATATCTTAAGATACATAAGACATGGTTTCTTCCCACTCCATATTTCATATGGAGTGGTAGGCACATACTTAGTTGGAATCTTATTCAATAGGTATGCACAGATTCTAGTACATAACCCCAAAAGGATGGCGGCAACTCAGCATTACTCATCATGGAATGCAGCATATCTAGTAAGGTCCGATTCCGTCTTTCTGATACACCATTGCGTTGTGGTTTGTATGGAGGAGTAAGTTGAGAGAATTCCATTTTCTTTTAGATATTCCAAGAACTCGGCACTTAAGTATGTTAGGGATATGTATGCCCTAGAGGCCATTATTGTACATTGATGTATATTATAGTGGATGCTTGGACATATATATAGAGGACTTTCTTGCTCGACATGATAGTATACTATCTTGTTGCCTTTATCTTAACATGTTCACTGGTATTATTATACTGTCTCTCATATACATGTTGATAAAGCCCTTAGGATATAGGCTTGATTACCAGGATAATGATGCGGATCATACTACTGGGACATGGGTAGTCTACAAGCACATCCTTCAATTGTTCCTAGTCGAGAGAATATCGAGACAAGGCATCGATATTCCAGAGTAGACTAGCGTGTATGCTTCTTGACCCTGTATGGGGCGATGGTTGATCCCATATCCATTGGTGTTTGACATCAAAGATTGTACATATGTGCTCATTAGAGAATGGGTACACCGAATAGGACCCGCCGAGAACTCCTAGATGGTACTATACCTATCGTTAGATAGCAGTTCTCCGGTGACACTGGTATAGGTTACTCTACAGACCCGAGATCGTCATAGAGTCTTGTGTGGTTCCAACTGTGCTTTGATTTCCTCCTTACCACGGCTCAAAGGAGTCGTACAAACAGGTGGATTTTGGGTACAATCCCGAGTCACATGGAGAAAATAAGCGATAGGAGGGGTTTCGTCTCTCCCGGTATAGGGAGTTGATGTTGCGCTATGCTCGATTGGCTATAACAGGAAGTCCCTTGCCAGGGTTGTTGATGAGATTTACTGGTAAGAGTTATCAGCAGTTTCTTGTACCGTTATAGGCCACACATCGGCATGACTTATTAAGTAATTGGAGTTTGATGATTCCACCCCCAGACTCGATATGCGACATATCTGACGAAAAGACCGGACTGTACGGTAAGTGTTACCTATAGGCTTCATGGGAGTTTGGACAAGCTTGCTTGTTGATCTTCTATTCGCTCAATACCTGAGTAGCCGTTATGTCCAGCTAGTACCGCTGACGACTTGTGGGTGACTGATGTGATCATTACCTACTGCTGGCGTATTGACGAGTCTTTAGAGTCCCATATAGAAGTTTCCTGGTTCAAGCGAAACGAAGTAGGGCACATATGCTGATATGTGCGGGGGGCCTGATTAAATACGAGTATGAGATACCGTATTGTAATCTGGCGGCTATTTGTTATCAGTTAGGTTATATTAGATATAACCGGATTATTGAATCAAGTGTTGATTTGATAATATGATATACAGATAAATGATATTAGTCGGTTATATGTGATATAACCGGATTATTGAATCAAGTGTTGATTTAATAATATGATATATATTTATATTTGATATAATTATATATTAACTAATATTATTAGCTCACTAATTATTTTCTTCATAATATATATATATATATATATATATATATATATATATATATATATGAAGCATGATAGGATTTTCTATTTTTTGAAAATAGAAAATGAAAAGAAAAATGGGGAGACTTTTGAGGGCATGGGTGAAGCATGGCTTTGCTCATTTTTATATTTGTCTTGACTCACTATTGAAGCATGGTGCTATTTTTATTTGATAAATTTATGCATGCTTCAATAAGTGAGCAAGAGGGTAGTTCATTCTTCACTTGAGTTCATTGTTTTTGACTTAACCATTTTTCTTGAGCTCTTGCTCTCTCCATTTTTCCTCATCTTATCTCCAAGCTCAATCCCTTACATGAGTTGTGAACCCTTAAGCTTGTGAGCATCCTAAGTGAGCCCAAACACCCCTACTTCACCATCCTAGTTTGAATTAGCAATTTGAACTAGTGTGTTTCCTTCACTAAAGAGTTTAGTGAAGAGATAGCTTGGATTAGAGAGGCTTCGGATGGATCGTCTTTGGCACGAAGATCAAGAAAGGAGCTTGTACCATCTTCAAGTGGAGCGGAGTGGAGTCGCGTGGACTACAACCCAGAGCATTTGAAGAGAAGGACACGATCTACAAAGGTTGTAGTTTCGTTCTCTTAGCATAAAGTGTTTGATATCATGTTTAAAACCCTAATAATTTAGTTAGATTCTCGGTTAGAGTTAATTAGCACATACCTAGAAAATTTGAAAATTGCATGTGTGATGCCGGTTTTGACCCTACCATGGTGCTAGTAAACACTTTCAAGGTATTTGAGCCAAGCTGAACATTATGGTAAGTCTTTACGACGTTAAAGTGTTCGATCGGTTTTTGAAACTGCAAAATTATTCAAGTTTCTGTCGATTTTCAAAAGTTGAAATTTTCGAGATTAAAAATATGCAAAAAATCGTACAGAGTATTATATGGAGCCTCAAGAAATTTGAGTGGCCAATTCCACCAAAGCGCCACGAAACCGCGGCCCAAACCCATGTTTGGCCGCGGTTCCGCTACACTTTTGTGGCATTATGGCCTCGTATTTGGTGTGCTGCTCCACTATCATATACCTTTGACAAAAATCTTTCAAAAAACATTCAACTAATATTATCAAGGAATTAAATTCTCCTAGCGCGAAAGCCGTTGCGCGGTAGCGCATCCGTTTTCTTGCTGCATCCGTCCTATTTGGCATTTTCTGGATGTTTTTAATGAGACTCAAGTTGTTGAGGTCTCTGTGATTTGTGGGTGTTTGTTAAATCGATCGAAATGTTTAGCGTCGTATATATTATGATGATATGTGATACAATTTTTAGAATCCAAATAATTAGTTTTGTGAAAACTAGTTAGCATTTTGTAAATCTAGCATTTTAGTCTCGGTTAATCGATTGCCACGGGGTTTTGATTCGGATCCAAACTCCGTCGCAATTGCGTATAGTACACGGATACTCGCCGGATAACATTACTAGTTAGCCGTGTAGGGTTCCTAGGCACACTTGTGAAGGTTCATAAAGCATCAAACATGCCCGAATAAAATTTTACACGTGCCGAACAACCCAAAGACGGGATCTTTGCTAGATTATTAGGGTTTAGCATGCAAGATAACATCTTTAAAGCTAAGTGTGAGGGATTACAACCTTTGTAGTCTGCTCCTTCGCTTCACAAGCTCCGAGTAGAAGTCCCTTCGCCGCGATCCACGATCTCCCGGACTCAAGAGAGGCTCCACGACTCGAACGATCCATTCTAGCTTGAAGTGTTCCGATTCTCCGATGATCTACGTCGAAGTTGCTCTAACCCAAGCTTTCTCACTCTAAAGAGATGAACACCCTAATCTAATGGGCTAGATTAGATGAGGATGATAGAGTAGTATTTATGCTATCTTTTTATTTCACTTTCTCACAATAAATCATCACATAAGGAATTTCTAGTGAGCTCTCTCTTTCAAAAACCAAAGAGAGAAGAAGATGAAGAATGAAAGAAATAATCCTTTTGTGATGAATAGTTTTCAAGTGTATATGATTGATTATAGAACCATGGTCAAGGATGATAGGATAAAACTTGTAGAGAATAAACTAGAGTTAGGGTTTGGTTAGGTTAAGGATAAGTATCAACCATAATATCTTAACCAAGACAAAATAGAATACTTCTAGAATGAACTTGAAAGAGCTAACCCTAATCAAACCCTAATCCCTTTTTATCATCCTTAAACATGTTTTATAATAAATCATATCATGTCACAATAATATATATCACATATATATTATATATTTGCAACAAAAGAAAATAATACATTTAACATATATCGCATATATATCAATGTATTAATCCGGTGAGAAAATGAAATAATAAAGCGAGCCAATATTAGATAATGTAATACAATATATCATATATATCATTATACATTAAATCATCGAATCAACACTTGATCCAACGATCCGGCTATATCGAATATAACCGACTAATATATCATGTACCGATTCATCGAATCAACACTTGATCCGATGTCCCGATTCATATCTAAATATCTTGAGAATATAATACGGTATCTCATATCGCATTATCCTCGGTCCTGCACATATCACATATGTGCCTCTACTCCGTTTTGCCTGAGCCAAGAAACCTCTATGTAGGACTCTAAAGAATCGTCAATACGCCGGTAGCAGGTGATGATCATATCAAAAACACCCACAAGCTGCAAGCGGTCAGCTAAACGTAACAGCCACCCAGGTATTGAGCGATCAGAAGATCAACAAGCTAGCCTGTCCGTTCTCCTGTGAATCCAATCAGTAACACTTCCGTACAGTCCGATCTGTTCGTCTGATATGTCGCATATCAAGTCTAGGGGTGGTATACGTTAGACCCCAGTAACCGATAAGTCGTGTCGATGTGAGGCTCATAACAGGGCGAGAAACTACTGGTAACACTTACCAGTATATCTCTATATCAGCCCTGGCCAGGGACTTCCAGTTATAGCCAATCGAACACAGCACGACATCAACTCCCTATACCGGGAGAGACGAATTCCCTCCTATCGCTCATTGCCTCCATGTGATTCAGGACTGTACCCAAAAGCCACCGTTTTGCACGCCCTCTTGGACGTGGTAAGGTGGAAATCAAAGCACAGTGGGAATCACACAAGACTCTATGACGATCTCGGGTCTACAGATTACCCTATACCAGTGTCACCGGAGAACTGCCATTTGACGTGTGGTATATCACCAACTGGGAGTTCTCGGCGAGTCCGTCCAGTGTACCCAGTCTCCACTGAGCACCCGTACACCATCTCTGATGTCAAACACCGATGGATATGGGATCATCCATCGCCCATCATATGGGTCAAGATGCGTATACGCTAGTCTACTCCGGTGTATCGATGCCTTGTCTCGTTATACCCTCGACTAGGAACAGTTATAGGATGTACTCATCGACTACTATGGCCCCACTAGTATGATCTCATCATAGTCCCAGTAGTCGAGTACAGATCCTAAGGGCTTTATCAACATGTGAGAGTAAGACAGTAAACCAATACAAGTCAACATATTAAGATAAAGTGAAACCAAATAGCATACTATCATGACGGGCAAGAAAGTCCTCTCTGTATATAACCAAGCATCCATTATAATATACATCAAATGTACAACAATGGCCTCTAGGGCATATACATAACTAACAATCTCCCACTTGCACTAAGGCCAGCTGCTGTAGTATCTCATACCTAGCATCCCGAATAATCTCTCAAACTGTATCTGGGGAATGACCTTCGTGAGTGGATCCGCAGTGTTATCCTTCGTATCTTCTCTCCTGACCTCCATCTCCCGACGATCAACTATCTCCCTGATCAGGTGATACCGCCTCAGAATATGTCTGGACTTCTGATGGGATCTGGGTTCCTTGGCCAAAGCCACAGCTCCATTGTTATCGCAATACAGAGGTATTGGATGTTCAATGGATGGAACTACACCAAGTTCAGTGATGAACTTCTTCATCCAGACAGCCTCTTTGGCAGCATCGTTGGCAGCGATGTATTCAGCCTCCATCGTCGAGTCTGCAACGGTATCCTGTTTGGAACTCTTCCAACATACCGCCCCTCCATTGAGGGTAAAGACAAATCCCGAGTGCGACTTAGAGTCGTCCTTATCACTTTGGAAGCTGGAATCGGTAAAGGACTCCACCCGGAGTTCTCCGTTACCATACACCAAGAACATGTCTCTAGTCCTTCGTAAGTACTTGAGAATGTTCTTCACTGCTGTCCAGTGACTCTCTCCAGGATCTGCTTGATACTGACTCACTACACTTAGTGAGTATGCTACATCAGGTCTGGTACATAGCATCGCATACATGATAGAGCCTACTGCCGAAGCATAGGGTATCCCTTGCATTCGAGCTCTCTCCAAATCAGTCTTGGGAGACATCTCTTTGGAGAGAGTGAGTCCAGAGATCATGGGTTGGTTCCCACGCTTGGATTCTTCCATACTAAACCTCTTTAGTATGGTGTCAATGTACCTGGATTGGGACAATCCCAATATCCGTTTGGATCTATTTCTATAGATCCTTATCCCCAATATGCATGAGGCATCACCTAGATATTTCATTGAGAATCTTTGTGACAAGAAGAGCTTGACTGATTGCAGCATAGGAATATCATTTCCTATCAAGAGTATGTCATCCACGTACAATACGAGGAAGACAACCTTACTCTCTGCTACCTTCTTATAGATACAAGGTTCATCTATATTTTTGATGAAGTCAAACTCTTTGACTACTACATCAAAACAGATGTTCCAACTCCACGATGCTTGCTTTAACCCATAAATGGATTTAAGCAGTTTGCACACCTTTCCGCTGCTCCCACTATCTACGAAGCCCTCTGGCTGAGTCATGTACACGCACTCTTCTAAATCACCATTTAGAAAGGCGGTCTTAACATCCATTTGCCAGATTTCGTAGTCATGGTATGCAGCAATGGCAAGTAAGATCCGGATGGACTTAAGCATAGCCACTGGAGAAAAGGTTTCGTCATAATCCACACCTGGTCGTTGACGAAAACCCTTTGCTACAAGTCTAGCTTTGAAAGTCTCAACTTTTCCATCTACACCAAATTTCTTTTTAAAAATCCACTTGCTCCCAATAGGTTTTACCCCTTCAGGAGCATTTTCCAAAATCCATACTTTATTGGTGTACGTGGATTCCATCTCAGATCGCATTGCATCCAGCCATTTCACAGAGTCACCACTCGTGATGGCCTGCTCGAAACTAGTCGGGTCATCATCTTCCATGATGCAATCCTCGCTTCCACCATCAATGAGAAAACCGTAGTATCTTTCAGGTGGATGAGAAACCCTGCTAGATCGGCGGAGAGGCTGGGGTTCGTCGGGTAATACTGAATCTTCTGGTTCCAACAAATCATCAGTTGCGGTTTGTGGTGCTGGAACTTCTTCCAGCTCTGCCTCTCTGCCACTAATTTCTTTTGCAAGAAATTCCTTTTCCAAAAAGGTGGCATGTTGAGCAACAAACACTTTTTGTTCCTCAGCGTGGTAGAAAACCTATCCTTGAGAATTCTTTGGATATCCTACAAATTTGCAAAGAACTGATCGTGCCTCGAGTTTGTCCGGATTTTGTCTTTTGACATAGGCCGGACAACCCCATATCTTAACTCGTTTAAAATATAGTCTCTTCCCACTCTATATCTCATATGGTGTGGTAGGTACAGATTTAGACGGAACTAGATTCAATATGTATATGGCTGTCTCAAGCGCATACCCTCAGAAGGAAATAGGTAACTCAGCATCGCTCATCATAGATCGCACCATATCTAATAGGGTCCGATTCTTTCGTTCCGATACACCATTGTGCTGTGGTGTATAAGGAGGAGTAAGCTGAGAGAGAATCCCATTCTCTTTTAGATAATCCAGAAAATCATTGCTCAAGTATTCTCCTCCTCGATCAGATCGAAGGATCTTAATACTTTTGCTCGTTTGGTTCTCTACTTCGTGCTTATATTCTCTGAATTTCTCAAAAGCTTCAGACTTGTTTTTCAACAGGAACACATGCCCGTATCTAGAGAGATCGTCAGTGAATGTAATAAAGTAGGAAGAACCGTTCCTGGCATCCGTAGATATGGGACCGCATACATCACTATGTACCAGTCCTAAGAGTTCGGTAACTCTTTCTCCGTGTCCACTAAACGGAGCTTTGGTCATTTTTCCTTTGAGACATGAATGGAAAGTATCATAAGATGAATATTCAAATGAATTCAAATATCCATTTTTATGTAACTTAGCTAGCCGTGTCTCATTGATATGGCCAAGTCTACAATGCCACAAGAAAGATTCGTTCATTTCTGAACTTTTCCTCTTGTGTGTGTTTTGTATATTGAGGACTGTATTCTGATTTAAAATGAATATGCCATTATGTAACGAGTCTGATGCAATCAACTTTTGATCTAGGAATATGTTCATAACATTATCCTTTACTACAAAATTATATCCTTCTTTACTTAATAAAGAAACTGATATAATGTTGCACATCATGTTCGGTATATAATAGCACTCATTTAGAATCAGTGTATTATGACTTAGCAATACAAGGTGATATTCGCCAACTGCTTTGGCTGCAATACTTGCACCGTTCCCTACTTGAACGGAATGATCACCTTTACCCAGTTCTCTAGCTTTTCGTAGCCCATGTAACAATTTACATATGTGGGATTCTGATCCGGTATCTAATACCCAGGACGTAGGGTGAACCGAGAAACAGTTTTCAATAACTAACACACCTGAAGAAGATGCATCAACATGCATGTTCTTTTAGGTGGCGTGAGAATCCAGATATTCTCCTATTCCCTGTTCAGTCTTATAACTCTTATAAGAAAGAACGGGTCCAACGTTCCTCTGCTCAGTATAATAAGCGGGTTCAGTCAATACATCCATATTATTATCTTGATTATGGCCTGACATGGTCGCTACCTGGAGAGAGAGAGAAGAAAACACTTTAGCGTATGCTCTTGCAAGATTAGATTAGTTATTATCTTATCTAATCAGGATGTCTCCCACTGTTTTTATCAAATCTACCTTCAAACCCTAAAAGGTAAGATTAGCTGGGATTAATTACACCCTGCAATTTCGTCAATCTTTCAGCCAGATCAGTGTCGGTACTTTGAGGGAGGTTCCCCGTGCTTTCGCACGGACCTAATTAAAGTAAACCTCGTTTTCCCAGAGGCGTAACCCCGTTAACACTTTTCTAGACACCTACTTGATCGACTAATTGTCCTGTGTAAAACTCTCCCAGGAGTAACTCTTACTCGCAGTGGGTATCGGGATCTAACTATCTCATAAAAGGTATGCAATCTCATTGCAAATTTCAACACTTGAAATTCCCGATAATATTTTTCCCCTAGCGATCTATGACCTTGACTAAGTCAACAAACCATAAATTGCAAGTCAAGTTCAACCCGTACATTTCTTGATTGAATTAAACCCACCCATACGACCTTTGACTGAATCAACAAGGCCGTGCGAATACCCTAATCCAATCACATCTCATGTTTTAGAAGATAAACACTACTTAGCTACCGTACACTACGCCTTGACTAAGTCAACAAACATAGCACGAATACTAAATAATATCTATCTGAAATGACGGAGGGCTACGCAGGTTTTTTCAGAAAAACCATGAGCGTAATGAACTTGATATCGTCGTAGAATCATGTGAAATTTTGAAATGGAGTGTTTTTGAGGCTTTCATTAGTTTTGCTAAAGAGGTCACTCCCGGTGAAGGGATCTTGGCTCTTTCCTCATCGAATAAGGTGCAGGACATATTATATATATCACTGTGCAAAGCAAAACTCTAAAAGCAATCAAAAGACATACCGAGTTTTGTAGCATCTGCCAGTTTCGCTAAAGAGGTCACTCCCGGTGAAGGGATCTCGGCTCTTTCCTCATCGAATAAGGTGCATGGTATATCATATATACCACTATGCAAAGCAAAACTGTAGCTACCCTTTTTATAAAGTTTTGATTCTACAACATCTTTTAGGTTTCTTTTCTTTTTATTAATCTCATTAATAAAAAATCCCATCAGCTTATGCTTCCTATGCATCACAGATAAATACGATGTACACTTATGCCATCCGCATTCGCCTCGATGTCCCCTCGTGCACCGTTAGGTTAGGTAACTAATGACAGAGCAGGGCAGGGCTAGTGCGGGTGTAAAACATAAGTAACGTCTATATAATATATCATATATACTATATACTGTATCCATCACAACATATCAAATGATCACATCACAGATATCGCAGCAGAAACATAGATATAATATGGGATATACTAGGACGTCCGTATTTAGTATTTAGCCAACAATAGAAAATACGGATTCCACAGTCGCGATGAATAGCCAAGCCCACACCCTAGACCCCTACGAGAGCGACAAGCGACCCTACCAATTCTGGAGTTTAGGAGACCCGGTCTCGACTCCTCGAGATGGCCTCCTACTGAACCCCAGACCCGATCACCTGTGCTCCCCTCCTTGGGTCCATCCTAATGCGGAAAAGTAAATAATATACAACACTGGTGGCATCAACCTCAACCTGGAAGTGCCCCAAATAAAAGAATATTACATTACAATTGAATTTACATGAATGAAAATATAAAACTCTCATCTCACATAAAACCCCCGGCTATTCAATCGCGACAATCCTGCACATCATATCTCAGCAACACATAATATCTCATATCATCAACGTAAGTAAGTATGCATACACCGATCGTCGTCGATGTATAGCAACGAAAACCGGCAATACAACTACATACTACACTTATGGTCACAGAAAAGAAAGTGTAAAACTACAATATTTGGAATCCACAATCACTTTAGACATCGTAAATCCGAAATATCACATACTTCGCATTTCATGCCTAACATAATGAATTCCACATATTGTATCACATTCCAGATAAATAGACAGTATTAAAGTTTTCGAACAGATAATCAAATACCCAAAATTTCCTAAAGTGCTCAACACTTGAGCGGAGTTCAAATAATCCCAGAATATATCACAGTACCAGTGATCCAGCCGTAGAAGGGTCAAGCCAACGCCTTACATGTGGCACGCCGTACTGCTCCAAACCCGAAGGTTCAAAAGGCAGTTCAAGACGGTCACATAATCGAGTTAAGATTTGTTGTCTTCTAGAGGGTCCACCGTGTTACTTGCACATTTTTCCGAAAGAATTAAACTCGAGAAAAGATTCAACACTTGGAAATTTTTTGTGTCGGGAAAAAGTGAGTTAATGATATCCGTTCGAACTTTTTAACAGTTTCTAAATATCCGGAAAAACAATAACGAATTTAAAATTCCCGATCGAATCGACGATTACAAAATAAACCCCAGAATACTCAACACTTGAGTCAAATTAAAAATATCCATAAAATAGTAAACACAGAGACAAGAATTACTGTGCAGAACTCCGTCCCTAATACCTTTACCCTGCCGCGGAACCGCCGCCAAAGGGGGGTAACTGCCGCGGTTTCATGGCCATTTTGAGGAATTGGGAGCTTGTGTTTCACCATAATTCTTATATTTTCCTGCTGAATTTTTTAGATATTTTTAATTCTGAAAATACCCAGATTTTAAAAAATGTACAGAGAGGGGTTTGAAATGTCGTATTCGGGTTCGATCGGGGTTTTAACTTCGTTAACACATTGCCTAATGCTCTAGTTAGGCTCTGATATCACTGTAGGGCAGGCAGCCACCCCATCCAATAGGGTCGCCGTGGCACCAACGGGTCCCTCAGTCGCTACTTTTTACGCATGCCCCCTCTGTCACGACCCGAAAGTACGGAACGTGACCAGCACTTAGATTACGAAGCGTCTAGAGGCGCCACGTAACCTAAGTAAGCCGAAGCCCAGAAATCTAAACCATGAAAAAGAAGAAGAAGCAGTAAAAGAAAACATGAAGGAACAAGTTTAAAAGCATCAGCAAATTTTCCCAAAAATTTCGGCAGAGTTTCCTCTGTAAAAACTGGCCCCAAACGGGTACAACAAGTATAATATACATATACAATAAAAAGTATCCCCAAACGGGAGCTAGCTCAACGCCAACAGGCGGAAACAACCACAACAAGTACAATAATATACAACGCCAAAGGGCGAGGCTCCAAACTCAAAGAAAACAAACCACCAGATCAGAATAATACATGCGCGACTCTAAGGTCGAAATAAAAGACTGGTCCAATAAACTTATCAAGTAATACAAGTTTGGTTGATGGAGCTTACTAGATACAAATGAATGAATAAAAATACAATGGTGGTTCAGATACAAGTGAACCAACCTACCGTGCAAATCACCCTGAATGAAATGATGTGCCAGCAACTGCCAAGGAAACCTGTACATCGAACCTATAATAAAATTTGGCACAACGGGGGTGAGTTGCCAACTCGTGAGTAGAAGACATCTATGAAAAGAAATCGAATGCACGGCGCTATCCTAGGTCATAATATTACACTATTATATCCCAATCATCTAGTAATAGCAGGGTAAAACTACGTGTAAATGCAGATACTCCGTGCTCGTGTCAGTGCCTCATATAATACTATGTCATATGAATGGATATGCATGCATCATGAATATAAAATAACCAATCCTGAAATCCAGAAATATCTGTATAAGAAATCTTTAGCTGTTATCATAGTAAAATGTGTATAGGAATCTGAAATCTCAACAATGAAATCCATGGAAATCCGTGTCAAGTATCGACACAAACATGTAAACCTCAAGTCTCATAGTCTCAATACCTCGGGCTCCGTCAGTCCGGATCGGCCCATATCATCAAATCTCACGATAACGGTCGGTATCCTCCGGATATTCGCCGCGCCAGACATCACCGGTAGGTAGCCTTCCCCTGCCACGCTCATCGTCTACAACTCGATCTTCTTGCCCCGGGGTACCATACCGGGCCCACCATGTACCCGAGACGGTTCATCCACTCCTCGAATCGGGTCTCGAAATCCATCAGAAAACATGAAATCTCATGGTGGACGACACATACATCACGAGAAAACCGCATCTTATATTTTAAAAAAGAGAGGAGGAGAGAGAGAGAAGTTTTTTTTATATATTCTTGCGGTTTTCCCCAAAATTCCAAAAATCTCATAGAAACCCAAATCTCAAAATCATGAGTAAGTATATGATAAGTGTCGGCATATACCCATAATACTGTATGATAATATGAAAATATGAATGCATGAATGTCTAAGTAATAAATATCATGTCTATACTAACATCAGAGAATAATCACAATATTATATTGGTCTAGTTGTTAACTGATTCTATCCATAAAAGACAATATGATCTAAAGTGTATGTGACATAGAAATTACCGATGATAATGTGTGTGAGCCGGCAAATAAGTGTGCGTGGAATATGCGCATCATCGATAATGGTGCTGGTGTCCTAACAGGTATGGTTTATACTGATTATAGCAACATATGTAAGAACATGCACCATGATGATTACAGTATGAATGTAAAGACAGATGTGCATTATCCACTCCTCTGCGATATACGAGTACAACTACCACTATATGAATCAAACCTAAACTAGTGTTCATCTAACCTCCTAAGGAACTAAACCTAAGAAACTAGTCAGTAAGAAACAAGAGTCTACCTAAGGTCTAAATCAATATTTCTAATAGTCGGCGATCCAGTCTCAATAGCGTCACGTACGTAGTACGGCTTCCTCGAATCAAGAGTGCGGATCAATCATCATATCTATGCCTCGTACGGTAAAATCCATCGTACGGCATCCCAATATCGGGGTACGGGTCAAGTATCTCCTAGGTGTCTCATCATTCGTATAATGTCATCATCAACACATCTCATGATCAAGGTGCTAAACTGTAATCGCATACATCAATCATATATCATTGCCATCATAATATGCATCATTAGTTTCCTCCGATTATCCTCGAAGACGACAGAGGAGAAACATCAAATCCACCTCCGGCTCTTTCAACAGCCAAAGAGGAAACTATCTCCAAGGCCGCCCTGGATGATTATATTGCTCAACAAATACGAGTTCACCAGGCAAATGAAGCGGCTGTCCAGGTCGTGAAGACTGGGCGACCGTATCCGGGCTGATATGATCAGATAAAATACCCGCCGGGCTACACGATCCCCAAATTCCACGTAAACAAAAGGACAGGAAATCCGCACCAACACGTTGCCCAGTTCAGAGCTCTGTGCGGCAATACCGGGGGCGATGATAAGCTTTTGCTCCGCCAACTCGTCGGCAGCTTATCAGAGACGGCGTTTGAGTGGTACTCCGAACTTCCAAACGACTCCGTCAAAACTTTCGCGGAAATGGAGTTGTTGTTCACCCAGCGGTTCGCAAGCGCTAGCGAACGCACCCCGATAACGGCATTGATCAATGCCAGGGTGAAGCCGGGCAAAACGTGGGTTCAATACGCAATCCGATGACGGAACCTGTGGTCGAAATGCGAACAGCGCATCGAAGAAGCGCCAGCGGTGGGCATGTTCGTGGGCACCCTAGACCCTCATGCAACTATTTCACAGTTCATGATGTTCTTCAAACCGACCACGTTCCAGGATTTAATCGACAAGCTAGCCCAGATGGATCAGATGGGTCATAGACCGTCTCCCCCGAAACCGGAACCGCGGAACGAAAAGGGTAAAGGGAAGGCGATCTTCGTTGCGAACACCCAACAGCAGACCAGTGTCCTAAAGCCAGCGAATCAACTAGAAGAGAGACGGCGGTATTATAATGAGAAAATGAAGTGCCCCTACTCGTTTCCACGGGATAAGACGAAGAGACTGTTCGAGCTAGCGGTACGCAACAGGCTTATCAATTTGCCGAATCCAAGGCGACCACCGCAACCCAGCGAAGTGAATAATCCCAATTATTGCCCTTACCACCAAACGGTAAGCCATCCGATCAAAGATTGCTTCGTCTTTAAGGGATGGATCGAGGATCAGTACCTACAAGGCAAGTTTGCGTTGTCTGAGAAGTGGAAAGTAAACCCACCACAACCGCACACTCCTAAGAAGATGGACACACCAGGGGCAACGTGCTCTTTTGTTGAAGAAGCTCCATGGGAGGTCGTGCTTTCAGCCAAAACCAAAAGGATGCTGAATGATCTTCAGACATGCCCGGCGATCAAGTGGAAGAACCCGCTAGAACCCCAGATCATCGAAGGGATGCTAAAGCCACGCCCAACTCCAAAGATCAGTGGCGATAGCCAGAGCTCGCACGCCCAGCCGTCAAAATCTTCAAAGAAGAAGAAGAAGAGATCCAAAAAGCACGTGAAGCCTGGCGACAAGCGCACGGACCTACAGAAACAGATTGACGCGCTGGAAGAGTACAACCAGAAGGCGCGAACCCCAATCACGCTTCAAGTGTTCCTCGGCCACGTCCTTGAGGACGAAGATGATGGAGAAGACTCGTCGGATGGATCTGAGGGTTACGTAGCAAGCTGCCATGTGATCTCTCATTCATCGCTAGACAACGAAGAAGCTCCCTGCACAGAGAGACTGGAGGCAGGTCCCGAGCCGGAACTTCTATGGCCGTCAGACGAAATGATCGACACCTTCCTGAATGAAATTCATCTGAAAAGTAAAGCCGATAGGGAGCGTGAGATGGCCATATTTGAAAGAGCCAAACGCCGACGACTAGACGAAAGAGTCGAGACACTCCCGCCGAATCAAGGAACATCCGTCGCGGATAAAAACAAGTTCAAAACGAGGAAAAGGTTTGCTAAAGCCATATCAATGGGAATGAAGCTACCACCCTCTGAAGGAAACACTCCTGGTGAAACAGAAACACATCCTATCTACTGCTTATATCATCGAAAGATTTCGCACCTTACCGAAGAGTGCGACGCTTTTAAAAGATGGTGGCAGGGATATGTTGCTCACCGGCAACATTTTAAGCGGATGAAACGCAAAACTCGTTGGGAGCAAAGAAGTGCGACCAAGGAGCATAAAAGAATTACTGGCAACTGCCGCACAGTCAACGCCGGGGAATCGCAGGTTCTCACCTTCGGGAGCGACTCTGACGAGGAAATGGCTCTGGGCCCTCTCTTTAAAGAATCCACCCTGGGAAAAGTGGAGGAACCAAAGACCTATAGAAACATTGAGCTACGCAATCGTACGCTGCCCGAAAAGAATCTTGGGCCCTCGAACAGTGGGTCGAATAGAAAAGATAAGGGAAAAGAAAAGGTCTCTGAGGATATCGCCCTAGATGACCAAGTCATAAAAGAACTGACCGCCAAGGACCCTCCAAAGAAGAGTAAGGTGGACTATAACGTTTTGGCGCACTTGAGGAAGTTACCCTCGCAGCTCAGTATTCTCGACGCCCTTTTACTATCAAAAGAAGCAAGGGACTCATTGATCAAGGCGCTACAAGAGCCAGAGCAATTCCAAGCTTTTCTCGCCGAAGAAAAGATGAAGGACGAGCTGGAGGAAGTACACACAGCCAATATCACCTTCGGCGATGAAGACCTCCTCCTTGGGACGTGCGAGCACAACCGTCCCCTCTATGTCTTAGGATACTGCCACGATATAAAGATAGGCAAAATCCTGGTCGACGATGGGTCTTCCGTCAATCTTCTCAACGTGCGAGTGTTGAAGGAAATCTGCATGAGCGTCCAGCATCTCGCTCGCGATAAAATCACCATCTCTGGTTTTGACTCCCAGTCATCGCGGACTCTCGGGTCCGTGATATTGACATTATGATTCAGGCTACTTGTCACAGATATTAAATTTCATGTCATTGACGCCAAGACATGCTATAACGCTTTGCTCGGCCGGCCTTGGTTACACGAGTACAACATCATCCCTTCTACACAATATCAGTGTATGAAATACTTTAAGGATGGTCTCGAGTATACCGTAACGGGAGAGCTGAACCCATTCTCCGTGAACGAAGTCCGCAAGTACGAAAATGCAAAATACTTTTTGCCAGATTTCTAGGACACAGAGAGATGTCGCAAGCCGGAGAACAAAGCTATCACCACCATTCCTGTCTTCGGGAGTGATACTGAGGAAGAGGAAGAGATAGTTTATCCAGGCCCGCCCCAGTACAACAAGCCAGGACCGCCCGCTCCCATGTTGATCTTTGGCAGTGACTCGGAAGATGAGGTCCATGCTATATTCTCCGCTCGGCCTTCAATACAAATATTCGCTGATGAAGAGCAAAGTTTGCAAATTGTCATGGTTCCGCCCAAACATCATAAAGAACTAGACGCGCTTGATACCTACAGTGTGGAAGAGCTGCAGACGTTCTATGTCCCTCCCAGACGAGAAGGCGAAAAGGCGATCCTATTCTACCGCTCCGGGGAAACCAAAGTGGAGAAAGAAATCTGGCACGACGCGGATTCTACACTTGACAGGCTCCAGTCCATCCGTCTGCCTAGATATTACACAAAAGGCTTGAAAAGGCTGTTGAAGCGCCAAGGGATACCCTTCAAACAGACCTCTCGAAAAGCTAAGTTCTATGACAGGATCTGGAACGTTCCCGGAACTCAGCGCAAGTTGCCCCACGGGAGAATAGAAGCAATCAGGCTTGGATATGTTCGGTCCAAGAAACTGGAGCTACTCCGCGACTGCTATGTCGTACATGACTTTGATGAAGAAGGAAATACTCAATGGGGGAATGCTAACCCTGAACCAGAAAGAGCCCCCGACATGAAAATGCCCAGTCCGTCGTTCGAAGAACAAATGGACAAGCTTATAAGGGAAGCTGGTCAAAAAGTTCGAGAGGACCATAATCGCGAAATGGCCATCTACGAGAAAGCCAGGACACAACGCCTTCTTCAACAGGCTGCGAAAGATGAAAATGCCCCTCCCTGTCAACCTGTTGTGCAAAAGGCCCGACGCAGAGGCAGAAACAAGTCAAAGAGCGGAAAAGGCGTTCGACAGCGACAAAGCGCGACCAAGAAGTCACGCGATCGGGAATCGAGCGGTCCGGATTTGTCCCTTATGAAGAAGATGAGTCGAGCATACTCTTTTCCTCAAGACAAGACAAAGAAGATACTTGATCTTGCCATAATACATCAAATACTTACACTCCCGGAGTCCAAGCACCCCGAGCAAGCTAACGAGGTCTTTCATCCAGACTACTGGTCTTATCACCGAGCAATGGGACACCCTCTCGAAGACTGCTTCACCTTCAAGAACTGGGTCGAAGACCAATATCAGCTCGGCAAGTTCGCTCTATCCGATAGTTGGAGGATAACTCCGCCGCAAAAGCATGAACCCAAATCCACAAGGATAGACCCAGATTCACATCGGTCTTGGAAGCGAGCTCGTACTTGTCATATGATAACGATATCAGAAGAAGAACCCGAGAATATGGATGACCTTCCCTGGTGCTTCGAAAATAATGATGACGAGGTGATCTCAGAGTTTCCACCGGCGCCAAAAGAGCTGGAAGATGGAATACATACTACTGCAGATAACCTCAAGAAGATTGATTTGGGGACGGCAAGTGACCCACGACCTACATTCGTCAGTGAGCTGCTATCTGAAGAAAGGGTGGCTGCGTTAAAAGACGTGCTTATGCAACATAGAGATTGCTTCGCATGGAACTATTCCGAAATGCCAGGATTAGATCCAGAGATTGCTGTCCACAAATTGGCAATATCCCCGGACGTCAAGCCAATCAAACAAGCACCGAGAAGAATGCGGCTCGAGCTTGAGATGAGTATCAACACCGAGGTCAAGAAATTAATCGACTTCGGATTCATCCAAGAGGTTCAGTATCCTGACTGGATCGCCAACATCGTCCCGGTAATGAAGAAAAATAGGACAGTGTGCATATGTGTGGACTTTCGGGATCTCAATAAACCTTGTCCAAAGGACGACTTCCCAGTACTGGTCACCGAGCTGATGATAGACAATACGTCCACCCACGAGGTTTTCTCCTTCATGGACGGCTCGTCAGGATACAATCAGATAAAAATGCATCCCAAAGACCAGAAGCACACCGCTTTCCGGACCCCTTTGGGTATATTCTGCTACAAGGTGATGCCCTTCGGTCTAAAGAATGCCGGTGCCACCTATCAGAAGGCTATGACGAAGATCTTCGATGACCTCATACATGAAGTCGTCGAATGTTATATCGACGACCTCGTGGTGAAAAGCAAATCATACGAGGAACATTTAGAGCATCTGAAGATCGTGTTTCAACGCCTTCGGCAATACAACTTGAAGATGAACCCTTTCAAATGCGCGTTTGGAGTTTCCTCAGGCAAGATCCTAGGATTCATTGTCCGACACCGAGACATTGAGATAGATCCGTCAAAGATCAAGGCGATCATGGAAATGCCTCCGCCAAGGACTCTCAAGCAATTATGGTCTCTCCAAGGAAAGCTCGCGTATATCCGGCGATTTATAGCCAATCTCTCTGGCAAGTGTCGTCCTTATAGCCACCTAATGAAGAAGGGAACCCCTTTCGTCTGGGATCGCAAATGCCAAGACGCACTGGACGAAATCAAGCAATACCTGCAGAACCCGCCAGTGCTGGCCGCTCCGGTCAAGGGAAAGCCCCTCATTCTTTATGCAACAGCCCTCGAAGGTTCTTTAGGCACATTATGGGCACAAGAGAACGACCAAGGGAAGGAGAGAGCCCTCTACTATTTGAGTCAAGTTCTACTGGGGGCAGAAAGCAATTACTCTCCCATCGAAAAACACTGCCTGGCATTGATCTTCGCGATAACGAAGCTCAGGCACTATGCGTTGGCGCATGAAGTCCGTCTCATATCGAAGGTGGATCCCCTCAAATATTTGATGTCGAAGGCCATATTGACAGGTCGGCTCGCTAAATGGGCCTTGCTCTTAATGGAGTTCGCAATAACTTATCAGCCTCTTAAGGCAGTGAAAGGCCAGGTCATCGCCGACTTCCTCACTGAGCATCCGATACCTGCCGATTCTCCTTTGAATTGCGAACTGCCAGATGAGCATGCGTTTGACACGATCGGCGGTAATGGCACCCGATGGCAACTTTATTTTGATGGAGCATCTTCCATGAAGAAGCGCAAGCAAAGCACCCCTATAATCAAATCAGGGGTAGGCCTCATCTTCGTGACTCCACAAGGAGGGATAATGCGCTTTGCTTTCTCCTTAACAGAGCTGAGGACAAACAATGAAGCCGAGTATGAAGCTTTGATAGCAGGTCTCGAGATCGCCATCGACATGGGGATTGAGAACCTCCTCATATACGGGGACTCCCAACTGGTCGTTAGTCAAGTAAATGGCGACTACCAACTGTGCAAACCAGAGTTGGTAAAGTACGGCGAGAAAGTACAGCAACTGCTGACTCAAATTCCTTCCTACACCTTGGAAAGCATACCGCGTGCGGAAAATAGCAAAGCGGATGCACTAGCTAAGCTCTCTAAAGAACTGGCCGACGAGAACCTCGATGACGTGAGGATCGTTGTGCAAAGCCGTCGGGTTCTTGCACCGGCGGAAATATCTCCGGAGTCGTCCGAAGAAAAGGAGCGACTGAGCAAATGGCTATGCAAATAAAAAACCAGGAAAAGGCTGAGGATTGGAGAGAAGTCTTTATAGACTACTTCAAATCCCGTCAAACGCCTGAAGATGCGTCCTCAAAACATCAGCTCATGAAGCGAGCCCTATCTTTTGCCTTCGTCAACGATACTCTGTACAAGAGATCATTTGATTCTCTATGGTTGAGATGCCTGGGACCTGAATAGGCGAAAAGAGTCGTCCAAGAAGTTCACGACGGACTTTGCGGTTCTCACCAAGCAAGCCCGAAGATGAAGTTGAAAATTAAACGGATGGGCTACTACTGGCCCACTGTGATTCAGGACTGCCTCGAATATGCGAAGCAATGCCACTCATGCCAGATCCATGGGGACTTCATCCACCAGCATCCAAACCCACTACATCCGACGGTGGCTAGCTGGCCGTTCGAAATGAAGGGAACTGACATAATCGGCCCCATCGAACCGGCATCGTCCAGAGGACATCGGTTCATTTTGGCGACGACTGATTACTTCTCCAAACGGGCAGAGGCAGTACCGCTGAGGGAAGTGAAGACGGAGAATATCCTCCACTTCTTCAAGACACACGTTATTTATCGGTTTGGAACTCCGCGGCGGATCATCTCCGATAACGGGCCAGCCTACAGAAGCCACAAGATTAGCCGCTTCGCACAACAGCACAACATAGACTGGAGATACTCCTCAGTTTATAATCCCCGAGCCAACGGTCTAGCTGAAGCTTTTAACAAGACCCTGACAAAGATCGTAAAGAAGACGGTGTCCCAAAATAAAAAAGACTGGCATGAGAGACTGCAAGAAGCTCTCTGGGCATATCGAACTACGTTCAAGACGGCCACGAACACAACGCCGTACGCGTTGGTATTCGGTACAGAAGAGGTACTCCCCCTCGAGATAGAGTTACCCTCTCTACGAGTGGCAGTTCATTATGAGCTGACGGACGAGGAGAATGCTCACATTCGGCTTGAGGAACTCGATGCCCTTGATGAAACCCGGCTCCTGGCGCAGCAAAATCTGGAAGCTTATAAAGCAAAGATGACGCGCTCATATGAAAGATTGACCAGGCCGAGGACATTCCGCCAAGGCGAACTCGTGCTAGTGGTCAAAAGACCTATGATCCCCAATCGCGCTAAGCGGGGAAAATTCGAGCCGAACTATGAAGGCCCGTACATCGTAGACAAGGTCTACCAGGGTGGAGCCTATCTACTCATGGACATGCATGGTGAAAGACCTTTCAGGCCAATAAACGATCGCTTCCTGAAGAAGTACTACGCTTGACGAATCACGGCCTAGGTCAATGATAGATGACGACGACTATGTCCGCTCGCTATCTTCCTAAGCCCAAACTTTATAAGTAGTAACCGGCTTACGTTACAACGGACCGAAACGTCCCTAAACTAACGACGGACCGAAACGTCCTTAAAACTAACGACGAACCACTATGTCCTAAAACTAGTTGTTGACCGAGATGTCGAGAAACTACGGTGGATCGCAGCATCCCAAAGCTGATACAAAAAAAAGGAAAAAAAAAGAAGGAATAAAAAAAAGAGAAAATGGTATGTCCATAAGCAAAATGGGCACGCATGAAAACCCGAAAGGGCTCCGTGAATAAAAACAGCAG
The DNA here is from genome assembly GCA_030015575.1 of Agapanthus africanus. Classification (NCBI taxonomy): domain Eukaryota; kingdom Viridiplantae; phylum Streptophyta; class Magnoliopsida; order Asparagales; family Amaryllidaceae; genus Agapanthus; species Agapanthus africanus. Next base: position 817,316,643 of record CM057338.1, on the reverse strand, counting down.
GGCTACCGGCGAGTCTTGTGAAAACCCGAAAGGGCGCAACCTCGTTTGAATAAAAAAAAAAAGAGAAAACGGTATGTCCATAAGCAAAATGAGCACGGATGAAAACCCGAAAGGGCTCCGTGAGTAAAAACAGCAGGGCTACCGGCGAGTGTTTGTGAAAACCCGAAAGGGTGCAACCTCGTTAAAAGACACTTACAGGGTCCTCTCGACCTTGTGAGGAGAAACCACCTGCGTGAGATCCTTACGACTCACAAGGGAGCAACACACTTAGGAATCCTCACGATTCCTAAGGAGAAATTACATTTACGAGATCCTCACGACTCGTAAGGAGAATCCTCTTATGGGACCCTCACGGCTCATAAGATTCAAAAGTCTTAAGTTATAGAGACCTGAACCTGTTCTTAAGCAGCCCCCGCAACCTCCGATACTGCCCTACAAGCGGCTCAACGCTGATCCTTGTATACAATCCACGGGCGCGAATAAACATTTCCCTAACAGAGTCCCACCCTCGACTAGGGATATGTTCGCACGGTGAACAGCCCTTGTAAGTCCTCTCGACTTATAAGGAGAAAACACTTTTGTAAGATCCTTACGACTTATAAGAGAACATACACTTAGGAGTCCTCACGATTCCTAAGGAGAAAACACACCTACGAGATCCTCACGACTCGCAGGGAGAAATACCTTTGTGAGACCCTTACGGCTCATGAAGTCAAAAGCCTTAGTCGACAGGATCCTAACCCTGTTCTCTAAGCCACCTTTGTTCAATATCGACAGAGGTAAATGATGATTCGCTCCTGGCAATATTCCAGTTGTAGCGGTGCTGATGCCGAAATCGGTGTCTAATCCCAAGCTTGCAGCGAAAATCCAGCAAGCCACACATGCATACGAAATAGCCAAAATGATGGGGCAACTTGCAACAAAATCAGCAAGTAAAAATATATGCATGCGAAATAGCCGAAATGATTGGGCAACTCGCAATAAAAAGCAGCGAGTAAGAATAAAATAAATAGCCGAAATGATTGGGCACCGCGAAAAATAGCCGAAATGATTGGGCAATCGTGACCTTCGCGATATAAAAGCTGAAATGATAGAGCATCGCGGAAAGAAATAAAATAAAAATGAAATTTATGCCCTACAGGTGATATTACATCAATCCCTGTATACAATCCAGGGGCGCAAACAGAGAAGGAATTACACTCCTCCTCCCCAGGTTTCCTCAGAAGAAGAAGCCAAATCTCGATGGGTCACAGATAGCCTGGAGATCATCTCAACATTCGTCTCAGCAGACACAACATCAAGCAAAGCGGAATAGCGGCAACTCCCAGTTCCATGACTCGGCGGTGTACAGACCGAGATTCAAATCCCAACTCCGTGAAATACGGATATAATCAACAAAATTCTTGGCTACGTGGAACGTGGATTATGTCACTTCTAACCCCGTGGAAAACATCCAGAGCGGATCCTGGTCCTCGCAGAGCACTGCAGTGAACCCGTGTGAAGCATCCAGAGCGGAGCCTAGTCCTCGCCGAACACGGCAGCGAACACATGGGAAGCATCTAGAGCAAAATTCCTGGTCACGTGGAACGCGGATAACGTCACTTCTGACCCCGTGGAAAACGTCCAGAGCGAATCCTGGTCCTCGCAGAGCACGGCAGTGAACCAGTGTGAAGCATCCAGAGCGGAGCCTAGTCCTCGCCGAACACGGCAGTGAACCCGTGGGAAGCATCTAGAGCAAAATTCCTGGTCACGTGGAATGTGGATAACGTCACTTCTGACCCCGTGGAAAACGTCCAGAGCGGATCCTGGTCCTTGCAGAGCATGGCAGTGAACCCGTGTGAAGCATCCAAAGCGGAGCCTAGTCCTCGCCGAACAAGGCAGCGAACCCGTGGGAAGCATCTAGAGCAAAATTCCTGGTCACGTGGAACGCGGATAACGTCACTTCTGACCCCGTGGAAAATGTCCAGAGCGGATCCTGGTCCTTGCAGAGCACGGCAGTGAACCCGTGTGAAGCATCCAGAGCGGAGCCTAGTCCTCGCCGAACACGGCAGTGAACCCGTGGGAAGCATCTAGAGCAAAATTCCTGGTCACGTGGAATGCGGATAACGTCACTTCTGACCCTGTAGAAAACGTCCAGAGCGGATCCTGGTCCTCGCAGAGCACGGCAGCGAACCCGTGTGAAGCATCCAGAGCGGAGCCTGGTCCTCACCAAACACGGCAGTGAACCCGTGGGAAGCATCCAGAGAAAACATCAGACTGTGGAGTCCTTAAATCCATGGACTATGATGTCTTTAACCTCGACCGTGATGTCTTAAAACTAACATCGGACTGTGGAGTCCTTAAATCCACGGACTATGATGTCCTTAACCTCGACCGTGATGTCTTAAAACTAACAATCAACCGTAGTGATTTTAAAATGATTTTACCTTGGTTCAAGGGTACATCTCTTCACTCCTTTAATATTTGTCGTTGTAATTCCTCAACGTCTTCAAAGAGGTGACGGGTCCCGACAACCACACATTTCACGGACTGTGGAGTCCTTAAATCCACGGACTATAATGTCCTTAACCTCGACCGTAATGTCTTAAAACTAACATTGGACTGTGGAGTCCTTAAATCCACGGACTATGATGTCCTTAACCTCGACCGTGATATCTTAAAACTAATATCGGACTGTGGAGTCCTTAAATCCACGGACTATGATGTCCTTAACCTAGACCGTGATGTCTTAAAACTAATAATCAACCGTAGTGATTTTAAAATGATTTTACCTTGGTTCAAGGGTACATCTCTTCACTCCTTTGATATTTGTCGTTGTAATTCCTCAACGTCTTCAAAGAGGTGACTGGTCCCGACAACCACACATTTCACGGACTGTGGAGTCCTTAAATCCACGAACTATGATGTCCTTAATCTCGACCGTAATGTCTTAAAACTAATATCAGACTGTGCAGTCCTTAAATCCATGGACTATGATGTCCTTAACCTCGACCGTGATGTCTTAAAACTAACATCGGACTGTGGAGTCCTTAAATCCACGGACTATGATGTCCTTAACCTTGACCGTGATGTCTTAAAACTAACATCGGACTGTGGAGTCCTTAAATCCACGGACTATGATGTCCTTAACCTTGACCGTGATGTCTTAAAACTAACATCGGACTGTGGAGTCCTTAAATCCACGGACTATGATGTCCTTAACCTCGACCGTGATGTCTTAAAACTAACATCGGACTGTGGAGTCCTTAAATCCATGGACTATGATGTCCTTAATCTCGACCGCAATGTCCTTAAACTAATTATCGACCGCAATGTCCTTAAACTAATTATCGACCGCAATGTCACTAAACTAAACAATAGAGTCTAATTGCTCTTTTGTTGGATCTAAACGATCCCGTTAAGTTGATATTAGTCTAAAATTAGACTAACGTGTCCTTAACAAACGTTTAAGTTGATCTTAGCCTCAAATAAGGCTAACGTATCCTTAAACACAACTCCCCCCAAACACAAATCTAAGAAAGATACGGATTTGGACTAATCCACGTCCTACGGGCGACAGCATAACTTAGTCTCCGTATACAATCCACGGGCAACCGAACACAAAACAAACACCCACGACACGAAATGACCATATGGAGAAGGAGAAAGTTGTTACCGCGATGCGGTAGCGTAATTAACTGCAGGGGCTTGCGCCTGCAGGGAAGAGCGTCCCCACAATCAAAAACCCCTCAAGCAAGGGGGAATCTGACGAAGTCTGCTACATCGGCCGCATCCATTTAAACCTTCGATACATGGTGCCATAAATCAACTTCGCATCTTCGGAGAGGTGGACGGATAGCACCAATTAGCATCTGCCCCGAATTTCAGGCGAGACGGACCTGCGAGGTCGCGTCTCCGTGATTCGGCGGGGAATAGTCTCGTGTGAGTTCCCACTGTGCTTTGATTACTACCCTACCACGGCTCAAAGGAGTCGGGCAAACAGGTTTTAGTTGGGTACAGTCCCGAGCTACATAGAGGCAGTGATCGGATCGTCGGGGATTTGTCTCTCCCGGTATTGGGGGTTGATGTCGCGTTGTGCACGGGTGGCCATCACCAGAAATCCGTGGCCACGGTGGACGAGAATTACCGATCCAGGATCGATAGTTTCTCAGGTGGTGATGGGTTTCATGCCGATACTAAATATCGCGTTGTTAGGGATCTGACTTTATCCACCCTCCTAGACTCGATATGCGATACCCTTAGACGAACAGACCGGACTGTACGGATATTGTCACTGTCAGGCTCAGTAGAGGTTCAGAATGAGTTTGCTCGTCGGCCTCCCTTTCGCTCAATACCTGGGTAGCCGTTACGTACAGCTAGTGCCGCTGACGTACTTGTGGTTAAACCCACTGCCAGCGTATTAACGAGTCTTTAGAGTCTCACACAGAGGGTTTTCACGGTTCAGGCGATATGGTGTAGATGACGTATGTTGGTACATACAGGTGTTCGATTAAATATGTGTACGTGCTGCACAGACTTTAATCGGATGGTTGATAATACTAGCGGCTTAGGATTAAGCCGGATCATTAAATCGGGTTTTGATTTAATAATTTATATATATGTATTCTAGTATTATTGTTCACTATTCATTTTCTCTCTTGGCTATTCGTATTTTGGTACGAATATGAGTATATGTATTTCGATACATGTACCGGGTTGTATTCCGTATTTATACGGAATAGCTTCTAGAAGTGAACACCTTATTTGTATGATTTTCATTTTTGGAAATTCATTTGTTTTTACAAATGAGGTGGAGGAGTGAGGTGGCATGAGCATGGGCTTGGGCATGTAGAGAGGCATGGGTCTTAATTGTTTATTGGAAAATTGTGAAGAGATATTTTGTGTGAGTGCTTGAGTGAGAGTAGGCAGCCACATTCTGACTTGGCCTTGCTCATTTTCTTTTCTCCCTTTGATGATTTCTACACTTGCTTACACTCTCATTCTCACTTGGAGACTTAGCACATTTCTTGGGTTGCTCATGCCACATGTTTTCTCACCTCCTTCTTCATCTTCTATGGTTGCTCATTGAGTATATGTGATGAGAGAAAATTATAGTGACGCATTTCTATACCTCCACTCTCTATTGCTAGCAACCTTGGAGCGTCGGTTGCCTCGCTCGACGAGGCTGAAGCTTGCGCTGTTTCCCTCAGGTGGATCCTCGTAGATGGAGGAAGACCGGCAACCAAATTCGATCAAGGAGCCACTAGGAGCTTGGGGATGATGGTTGAAGACCGAAGGACACGGATCAACTCGGTATAACCATTCTAACTTCTTTTTATAGCTTGCTAGTATAGGGTTTAGGGTAGATCCGGGTATCGGGTAATGGTAGCGCCAGTTTAGAAAAAATTTGTTCCGCATTTAGCCACGGTTTGATGGCTGGGGCGCTGCCGTAACCCAACAATAACCATATTTTTCCGATCATTTTCACTCTTAGGTCTAGCCGGTGAAACGAATTTATCCTCTACAATATCTAGAATATCAAGATCAATACATTGGGGAAAAATTTGCATCTTGATCTTCCAGAAGTTATAGTTCGTGCCATCAAAGAGTGGTGGCCGATTTGTGGCTTGACCTTCTAGTGATGTATTGTTTTGAGTAATATTATTATTGTTAGCCAAAAGATCTAAGCCCTAAGGTTTTAAACCAAAAAGAGAGCTAGCCGCTCTAATCCAATTGAAAAGTGTCCTAGAAGGAGGGTGAATAGGAAAAATGGTTAACAACCAAAACTTTATTGCTCAATACAATAAATGTTGTGAAAATATAATATAAATAATAAATTACGCAAACAATAGATATAAAATAAGATAAAAAATACAAACTCAGTAGAACACCAGCGATTGGTAACAAAGTTCGATACCGCAGTATCTAGTCTCCACCTAGGACTTCCCTTAGGAACATCTACTATTCAACTCTTTTTAAGGTGAAGAAACATTTACAACTGATGGACAATCTGTAACGTTTTGAAAATCGTTTCGGTGAAATTTCGAAAAATCGGTAAAATAATGGGGTTTTCTGTAAAAAGTCAAAATACAAATATCTTATTATAAAAATTAAATATACATATTCTAGCTATGTAATTTCTATTATTTGGTGTTTATTGAGCCGCTGGTGAAATTTCAAATTTTCTGAAAAAAACATTATTTTATTATTATTTTAAGCCGTCACTAATACATTTAATTAGGGAAAATTACAAATTGGAATGAGTTGAAACAAATTTTGTGTATCATAAAACATTAAATAAAATTTTATCATGTGGTTTTTGGAACGAAATCATTTGCCAAAACGGTTTAGAAATTATTGAAGAAAAAAGGCTTTTTCGGTGAAATTTAGTGTAAATGGAAATTGGGGTAATACATTTATCTTTTCCCCACACCCACATAATTCACCATCACCCCTTCCCCTTGTGGCCGGCCCACTTTAACAGCCCCTCCCCCTCTCTCTCTCTCCAATCACCTCCTTTTTGAATAAAAAAGAAAAGAAAAGAAAAGAAAATGAAAGAAAAGTCAAAAGGGGTGTGGACTTGTCTTTTCTCCCCACTTTCTTCACCTCCCTCTCTCTCCTCACTCCCCCACAACATGGCTGACCCCTTTCCAGCAGCAGCCCCTACCCCAAAATCCCCCACAAAATTGCCTCAAAAATCCACAATTTTGCCTCAAAATCCTTGCAAAATCAAAGTTAATTCAAAATCCAAGCCTTACCCATTATTTCTTGGCTACTATAGCATGATTCTTAGTGAAAAGTTTTCATTTTGGAGGCCAAGATTTTGGTGCTAGATTCATGTTTGATCCCTTGATCATGAGGTATAATTTTAACCTTTTTCTTAAGTTGTTGTTAATTGCTTTAGGTTAGTTTAATTATATGTTTAAATAGGTTTTTATTTTAGTTCTAAGTGCATGGTTTGAAATTCAAGAGTGGGGTTTGAATTCAAATTGGGGTTTTGTGTTGTAAGATTAGGGTTGTGTGATGTAATTGACATATTAGGTTATGCTAAATCCAATTTAGGTTGCTAGTTTGCATATTTGTTGATTTAAATTGTGATAATTATATAAATTGTAAACTAGGTTTTTAAAATAATTATATTCTTATGAGATAAAATTCAAATTATGGTTTCATGGCATTATTAATATTATAATGAGTGGTTTAATACCTTAGGTTATGCAAATCTAAGCTTAATTCTTAAATCGAGAATTTTTGCTTGAAAATTGTTAAAATTGGATAATTTGTAAACTAGGTTTTTGGGGTTTATGGAATTTAATGAGATTAAATTATGGGAATCATTTTTTTTGACTTATTTAAGATATTTAGTGAATATTGTGGCCTCTAGATTCGTCTATACATCGAGTTTTGTACAAAAACGGTGATTTGTGCTTGCTAGATTTTCGGAAAAATGACTTTTTAAGTGAAATTGGGGTTTTTGTGAGTTTTAACCTAGTTTATATTAAAATTAGTGTTCGTGAATATGCAAATGAGTGTGATTGGATTTTTCTCGATGGTTTGACGTTTGTACATCGACATCGAGGGTTGGTTTGACTATTCTTGTATGCGTAGGCGATAGGTTTGGACCTATGCGTGATACGCGTGCCGATTTGATTTTCGTATGCCGTTTCGATTTCGAATTTAGTTTTAATGCGATACGGTGCGTTATGATATGTAGGTACCCCATGTGGACTTCGAGACGACCAGCAAGCGCGTGGCGACGTCGGCACCGGCGAGCGAGGACCAGGTGAGTAGATTTATATCTACGGGGAGAAGTCGGGTGGATGGCGTATAGCACCCCCGCAGTTCGTGGTGATGTATACGGACACGTATACACACATATATATATTGGTTATATATTGTTTGAGTTATTGATGATAAATATGGATATTTGGTGTTCTTGGATGATTGAGTGTCGCGAAACCCTAGAGTAGCGGTCGCACCACACTTGCACACACCCACCCATACTTGCATACTTTCTTCTTTCTTTTGTGCTTATTCGGGAATATATGGTTATGTGTTCACATAGGTATGGGACTGTGTGTTCACATACGGATTTGAGGATAGTACTTGGGATTTATGGTGAGTCGATGAGATTTGATTTGAGGCCGTGAGATCGGTGATATAGCAGGGTTCGTATTTGAGATACGACATGACGTTGTAGCGGGTCCTTGACGTAGTTTTTACACACGTGCATGCATACTTAGGCGATATCAGTATTGTACTAGACGTAGATCAGTACCAGATCATAATATTGATAAAGAGGATACCAGGTGAATAGTATGATGAATGTGATTTTGACCCGTACCCAGAATTGGAGGATGCCGTACGACGGATTTACGTACGAGCTATATCTTGATGATTGATCCGCACTCTTGACTTGGGATGTCTGATTATATATATGGTATCGGATATGATATTATTGAGACGGGATCACCGACTAATATATATACAGGTATGTATATGTATCGACTCAGACGTTAGGCGGTTTCCTTACCTGTAGTCCAGCTTGTTAGCTTAGCCCTTTAGTTTAGTTTAGTTGTTAGATTAGATTCGATTCTTACCTATTTCAAAACTAACGAATCGTGGGTATTTTAAAAGACAGCCCAAGGGATCTTACGGATATTTCAAAAGACGTATCTTTTCATAAAAACACCGTAGCCCTATTTTCAAAACCCCATGATTCGTGTTATTTCAAAAGGCACCATTTGTAGGACTTATATTAGATTAATACTGATTATTTATCGTTGTGTCTAGTATTCAGCTCCCGCACATTATTGCTGTTCGCTCTGCCTCGCATACTTATTTTGCTGCATATTTCATTATTGATATCATGCTGTTAGGACACCAGCACCATTACCGATGATGCGTATGTACCACGTACACCTACTTGTCGGCTCACACACATCTTCATCGGTAATTGCCATGTCACGTACACTTTAGAGAATATATTTGCTTGACTTAGCTTGTTAGTTAGTAGTTTGATATGATATTAGTGTACCTGCCTTACATGCCCAGTTTATTAATCATACATTGCAACTTGGTTATTGATACCATATGCATTCATTATCATTGACATATGCACTTGTGATGATTTCTTGAGATTTATGATATTTCTGGATTTCGGGGAAAGCCGCAAAATTTACGACTTATGATCTTTTAAAATATAAAATGTTGCGGTTTTCTAGTGATGTAAAGTGTCGTCCACCATGAGTTTGCTGTGGTTTTCGAGATCCGTGTCGAGGAGTGGAGGAACCGTCACGGGTACATGGTGGGCCCGGTGCGGTACCCCGGGGCAAGAGGAATGTGGTGTTGACGTTGAGCCCGGCAGAGGAGCACTACCGACCGGTGATATTACCCGACGCGTCGGATATCCGGAGGATACCGTCGTGGTCTTGAGATGGATGGTAGGGGCCGGTCTGGACTGACGGCGCCCTAGATATTGAGATTGAGACATTGATATTTCGAGACAGTGAGATTTATGTTTTGTGTCGATGCTAGACACTGTTGATACTGATTTCATTTATGATACCTCAGTTTAAAAATACGAAGGAAATCTCACTAATTTATGAAAACAGTTTCTGCATTTACATGTATTCTGTTTTCATGCATTCATACCTCATTCATATGATATATTGCTACCTGAGGCACTGACACGGGCACATCAGTTTACACTCGGGTTAGATATTTACCCTAGCCATTGTTATAAGCTGCATGTTATATACATTTTTGAGGCTATATTATGATCATTGACCTAGTATTGCGTTATTTATGCGATTTCTGTGCGTAGATGTTTTTCTACTCATGAGTTGGCAACTCACCCCCGTTGTGCCCCAGTTTCTTGCAGGTTTGCCGTACAGGTTTCATTACGGCTTTGCGGGCTCAGTTTCATTCGGGTGACTTGCTAGTAGGTGGGTTTTTCTTGTATCGTACCCATCATATTACCTTGTATAACATTATTCCGTTGTATCTAGTAAATTCCATCAACCAAACATGTATTTATTGAGATAGAGACCAGTGTTGTTTATTCTTTCGACCTTAGAGTCGCTCGTTATATTTCTGGTGGTTTTGAGTTTCCTTTTGAGTTTTGATCCTCGCCGTTGGCGTTGTATATTATATTGTTTGTGTGGTTGTGACCGTCGATTGACGAAGAGCTAGCTCCCGCTTGGGGATGCCCTTTTCTTGATTTCGTATACTATTCATGTTGTATCCCGTTTGGGGGCCAGTATTTACAAAGGAGACTCTGCCGAAATTTTCAGTAAATTTTTGATGTTTTAAAAACCGCATAATTCGGCTTATGCTATTGAAATTACTTGCTTTAAGTTGGTTTTTCCTGCACTCTACTACTTTTCTTGGTTTGGATTTCTGGGTTTTCGGTTTACTTAGATTACGTACGCCTCGAGACGTTCGTAGTTTAAGTGCCGGTCATGTTCCGTACTTTCGGGTCGTGACAAAGTTGGTATCAAAGCGTTAGGTTTTACCTTCGGAGCGTAGGATGACCCTTGGTTGATGGAATAGGTGACTAAAGTAGAGTGACGTACCGTTGATATGTTCCGCGGCATATTTACAACACGCCACTCCACTTATGAAGCCTTAGGATGTACATTTCCTTGTTCAGTATTATATTCCTTCCTGATCTAGCCTCATCGGTACCAGTTTGGTTTTGCTGCTACGGTTACGGCAGGGAGAGCTACGGCTAGAGTTGCGGTCGGCACAAGCTCGTCACGAACGAGGACTGACCAGGGCGAAATTCCGGCGACACACGATTGCAGAGATGTATCTTTTTACTGTGTTTCCGCGCCACGAGTGTTTGGCGGATCGCCTTTATGAGGTTACTCGGAGGCGCTGATCGACACTAGAGAATTGAGCCAATGATAGAGGCCAGCCAGATTTTGATGACCGTTGGTGTGTTGCTTACTCCTGACGATTGAGGCACTGTTCAGCATGCAGACGAGCGAGCCAGTTGTTGCTGCGAGCGACGAGATATCGCCCCATATGTTGGAGCTATTGCGGGGCGAGTTGTACGAATAGATGATAGAAGGTCGCTAGTCACCCGATGATGAATAACTAGGACAGGTGGTTCGTTCGCTTACCCCGATGCGAGGTCATCAGGTAGATTGATTCCAGCTAGAGACGACTTCACGCAGAGACGTGAGGGTCGACAGAGACGGTCGAATGTCGGAAACCTATTATTCCAAGTTTAAAGTAGTCGGAAAGACATGCAGGCAATTCTATGGTCCCTCTAGAAGAATGAAACCCTAACTCGACTTAATGACCGTGTGAAAGCCTTTGAACCTTCGGGTTTGCGGCAGTTCTACGGCGCCATTAGTGAGGCTTGGGTTTGCCCTTCTACGGCTGGACCACCGATGTTGTGGTATGTACTCGATACTATTAAACTATACCCAAGATGTTGAGCCCTTGGGGGATTATGAGGTTTTGACAATCAATTGGATGGTTCGACTTAATTCGGATGCTAGGTGGTGAGATGCATTTCTTGGGAGACTCCCGATACGAGGATAGCTGTTGGAGCTCAGTCCATGCAGCCGCGACGAGACGAGTCCAAAGCAGACGACATTAGAGAAAAGTGGAGTAAGAGGTTCGCACCAGATCTAGATGAGATGACGTTCCACTCCGCCGACATCAGAGATGCGATGCGCATGCCGAGGCATGGTACTTGGACTTACCTTCCAGAAGGAGTTGCGATGAGTATGCAGTCGTTCCAGAGCAAGATGCAGATATAGGAAAGGACAATGACTTCCGGACAGTTGGCAGAGACGAGACATGGAAGAGACCGTGAGCAGGATTCCTTCCAGGACACTGCTGCAATGATACTTGCACCCAGGATCAGATGTGTCACGTACATTCAGAGAGCCAGAAGCCGACGCCAGTAATATGCTGTCTTACGAGTGGTCGCGATGATTGACCAAGAGATGACCAGAGAAGTGCCAGAATGGAATCGTCCCCGTTAGCACACCTGACAGGGCCGATGAGCCGATGGACCGAAAGATTGGTAATTCACAGTGAAGACCTTGACCCAGGAGTGGTCATGGTTACGCACATCAGCAGGACAGAGTTCATGATCATCGACGAGACGTCCCACTGGTGACCGCGACAGTTGGCCGAGATTCTTAGAGGATGCGCTTGAGCAGTACTATTCCGCCATTGTTGATTACGATGTTTTGGGTGATTTATTCGGGTGATTTATTCGTATGATTTGATTCTGATGATTGAGGATTTACGATCTTTGCACAGTGTTGCACTTGATATCGTTTTCGTGCTTCAGTTTCACATGTTTGTGATTTTACGGTTTTAAACAGTTGAGTTGGTTTTATGCGTATGCATGCACGCGATTTCGTTCCTACACTCTGTATAGTTTATATATGCTTGCAGTGCAGTGATACGCCTTTTGTGCACTTAGATGCACTGGACTTCGATTTCGATTGTGATACTCGATATTTGTTTTGCGCACCTTGTGCACCTGATTGATTTTGCGCACATTCGGCGCTTGATATTGGATTTCATGATTTCGTGCACGATGGATGCACCTGATTTGGATTTTCGCGCATGTTGGGCGCATGTTTTGAAGGGTGATTTTGGTGCATACCAGAGGCACTAAATCGAGATTTTTTTTATGCATGTCAGATGCACCTGATTTTGCGGTCAGGCACACATATTGCCTACAACAGATATTTCGTGCACACCCGATGTACTTAGATGTTGTTTCTGTGCGCATGTATGGCACATTCATGGATTTTGATTTCCGTGCGCACCAGACGCACGTAGCATTCATGTGCATATTTTGGGATTGATTTCGTATAGAGCAGTACGTTTTTATGATATTGCTATGTGTTTTCGTACTGAGCAGGACTAGTCAGAGGACAGTACCTGAATATATTTTGCATGCATTGATAGTTATTGAAGGGATTTCCAAAAAGCGAGCTATAGTCTCAGTATTTACCTACGTGTCTGATATGACACGAAATTTTTAAAACAAGGAGACCCTTCTAAATTGTTTCCAAAACGGCGGAACGTACATTTCAAACAAAGGTATATACGTATATAGTTATTTTCTTATGATAGACGTCCGCCACTGTGCAGTGTTATACGCGTTGCACAGCGACTTAAAGAGATTTGGCATGCATTTCCTTCAGATACTTACAGATATAGATTCGATATTTATATGTATAGTTTCGAGTTATATCATATTGGTTTGATTTAGATTTGGCATTGATGTCTTCTCCATGACTCCGATGATTGCGGGATGCTTGACGGAGTTTTGTTTTGAGTTATATACTCATTTTTCAAGCGCATGCGCTGCGCTACGATTTGTTTTATGTATTTACAATTTCGGAGCCCCGACGACTTGATGGTTTTGCTTAGATGTTTTAGTATTTGGGGGGAGTTTTAATTTAAATTCGGGGACCGAATTTCTTTAAGGGGGGAAGATTGTAACGTTTTGAAAATCGTTTCGGTGAAATTTTGAAAAATCGGTAAAATAAGGGGGGTTTCTGTAAAAAGTCAAAATACAAATATCTTATTATAAAAATTAAATATACATATTCTAGCTATGTAATTGCTATTATTTGGTGTTTATTGAGCCGCTGGTGAAATTTCAAATTTTCTGAAAAAAACATTATTTTATTATTATTTTAAGCCGTCACTAATACATTTAATTAAGGAAAATTACAAATTGGAATGAGTTGAAACAAATTTTGTGTATCATAAAACATTAAATAAAATTTTATCATGTGGTTTTTGGAACGAAATCATTTGCCAAAACGGTTTAGAAATTATTGAAGAAAAAAGGCTTTTTTCGGTGAAATTTAGTGTAAATGGAAATTGGGGTAATACATTTATCTTTTCCCCACACCCACATACTTCACCATCACCCCTTCCCCTTGTGGCCGGCCCACTTTAACAGCCCCTCCCCCTCTCTCTCTCTCCAATCACCTCCTTTTTGAATAAAAAAGAAAAGAAAAGAAAAGAAAATGAAAGAAAAGTCAAAAGGGGTGTGGACTTGTCTTTTCTCCCCACTTTCTTCACCTCCCTCTCTCTCCTCACTCCCCCACAACATGGCTGACCCCTTTCCAGCAGCAGCCCCTACCCCAAAATCCCCCACAAAATTGCCTCAAAAATCCACAATTTTGCCTCAAAATCCTTGCAAAATCAAAGTTAATTCAAAATCCAAGTCTTACCCATTATTTCTTGGCTACTATAGCATGATTCTTAGTGAAAAGTTTTCATTTTGGAGGCCAAGATTTTGGTGCTAGATTCATGTTTGATCCTTTGATCATGAGGTATAATTTTAACCTTTTTCTTAAGTTGTTGTTAATTGCTTTAGGTTAGTTTAATTATATGTTTAAATAGGTTTTTATTTTAGTTCTAAGTGCATGGTTTGAAATTCAAGAGTGGGGTTTGAATTCAAATTGGGGTTTTGTGTTGTGAGATTAGGGTTGTGTGATGTAATTGACATATTAGGTTATGCTAAATCCAATTTAGGTTGCTAGTTTGCATATTTGTTGATTTAAATTGTGATAATTATATAAATTGTAAACTAGGTTTTTAAAATAATTATATTCTTATGAGATAAAATTCAAATTATGGTTTCATGGCATTATTAATATTATAATGAGTGGTTTAATACCTTAGGTTATGCAAATCTAAGCTTAATTCTTAAATCGAGAATTTTTGCTTGAAAATTGTTAAAATTGGATAATTTGTAAACTAGGTTTTTGGGGTTTATGGAATTTAATGAGATTAAATTATGGGAATCATTTTTTTTGACTTATTTAAGATATTTAGTGAATATTGTGGCCTCTAGATTCGTCTATACATCGAGTTTTGTACAAAAACGGTGATTTGTGCTTGCTAGATTTTCGGAAAAATGACTTTTTAAGTGAAATTGGGGTTTTTGTGAGTTTTAACCTAGTTTATATTAAAATTAGTGTTCGTGAATATGCAAATGAGTGTGATTGGATTTTTCTCGATGGTTTGACGTTTGTACATCGACATCGAGGGTTGGTTTGACTATTCTTGCATGCGTAGGCGATAGGCTTGGACCTATGCGTGATACGCGTGCCGATTTGATTTTCGTATGCCGTTTCGATTTCGAATTTAGTTTTAATGCGATACGGTGCGTTATGATATGTAGGTACCCCATGTGGACTTCGAGACGACCAGCAAGCGCGTGGCGACGTCGGCACCGGCGAGCGAGGACCAGGTGAGTAGATTTATATCTACGGGGAGAAGTCGGGTGGATGGCGTATAGCACCCCCGCAGTTCGTGGTGATGTATACGGACACGTTTACACACATATATATATTGGTTATATATTGTTTGAGTTATTGATGATAAATATGGATATTTGGTGTTCTTGGATGATTGAGTGTCGCGAAACCCTAGAGTAGCGGTCGCACCACACTTGCACACACCCACCCATACTTGCATACTTTCTTCTTTCTTTTGTGCTTATTCGGGAATATATGGTTATGTGTTCACATAGGTATGGGACTGTGTGTTCACATACGGATTTGAGGATAGTACTTGGGATTTATGGTGAGTCGATGAGATTTGATTTGAGGCCGTGAGATCGGTGATATAGCAGGGTTCGTATTTGAGATACGACATGACGTTGTAGCGGGTCCTTGACGTAGTTTTTACACACGTGCATGCATACTTAGGCGATATCAGTATTGTACTAGACGTAGATCAGTACCAGATCATAATATTGATAAAGAGGATACCAGGTGAATAGTATGATGAATGTGATTTTGACCCGTACCCAGAATTGGAGGATGACGTACGACGGATTTACGTACGAGCTATATCTTGATGATTGATCCGCACTCTTGACTTGGGATGTCTGATTATATATATGGTATCGGATATGATATTATTGAGGCGGGATCACCGACTAATATATATACAGGTATGTATATGTATCGACTCAGACGTTAGGCGGTTTCCTTACCTGTAGTCCAGCTTGTTAGCTTAGCCCTTTAGTTTAGTTTAGTTGTTAGATTAGATTCGATTCTTACCTATTTCAAAACTAACGAATCGTGGGTATTTTAAAAGACAGCCCAAGGGATCTTACGGATATTTCAAAAGACGTATCTTTTCATAAAAACACCGTAGCCCTATTTTCAAAACCCCATGATTCGTGTTATTTCAAAAGGCACCATTTGTAGGACTTATATTAGATTAATACTGATTATTTATCGTTGTGTCTAGTATTCAGCTCCCGCACATTATTGCTGTTCGCTCTGCCTCGCATACTTATTTTGCTGCATATTCCATTATTGATATCATGCTGTTAGGACACCAGCACCATTACCGATGATGCGTATGTACCACGTACACCTACTTGCCGGCTCACACACATCTTCATCGGTAATTGCCATATCACGTACACTTTAGAGAATATATTTGCTTGACTTAGCTTGTTAGTTAGTAGTTTGATATGATATTAGTGTACCTGCCTTACATGCCCAGTTTATTAATCATACATTGCAACTTGGTTATTGATACCATATGCATTCATTATCATTGACATATGCACTTGTGATGATTTCTTGAGATTTATGATATTTCTGGATTTCGGGGAAAGCCGCAAAATTTACGACTTATGATCTTTTAAAATATAAAATGTTGCGGTTTTCTAGTGATGTAAAGTGTCGTCCACCATGAGTTTGCTGTGGTTTTCGAGATCCGTGTCGAGGAGTGGAGGAACCGTCACGGGTACATGGTGGGCCCGGTGCGGTACCCCGGGGCAAGAGGAATGTGGTGTTGACGTTGAGCCCGGCAGGGGAGCACTACCGACCGGTGATATTACCCGACGCGTCGGATATCCGGAGGATACCGTCGTGGTCTTGAGATGGATGGTAGGGGCCGGTCTGGACTGACGGCGCCCTAGATATTGAGATTGAGACATTGATATTTCGAGACAGTGAGATTTATGTTTTGTGTCGATGCTAGACACTGTTGATACTGATTTCATTTATGATACCTCAGTTTACAAATACGAAGGAAATCTCACTAATTTATGAAAACAGTTTCTGCATTTACATGTATTCTGTTTTCATGCATTCATACCTCATTCATATGATATATTGCTACCTGAGGCACTGACACGGGCACATCAGTTTACACTCGGGTTAGATATTTACCCTAGCCATTGTTATAGGCTGCATGTTATATACATTTTTGAGGCTATATTATGATCATTGATCTAGGATTGCGTTATTTATGCGATTTCTGTGCGTAGATGTTTTTCTACTCACGAGTTGGCAACTCACCCCCGTTGTGCCCCAGTTTCTTGCAGGTTTGCCGTACAGGTTTCATTACGGCTTTGCGGGCTCAGTTTCATTCGGGTGACTTGCTAGTAGGTGGGTTTTTCTTGTATCGTACCCATCATATTACCTTGTATAACATTATTCCGTTGTATCTAGTAAATTCCATCAACCAAACATGTATTTATTGAGATAGAGACCAGTGTTGTTTATTCTTTCGACCTTAGAGTCGCTCGTTATATTTCTGGTGGTTTTGAGTTTCCTTTTGAGTTTTGATCCTCGCCGTTGGCGTTGTATATTATATTGTTTGTGTGGTTGTGACCGTCGATTGACGAAGAGCTAGCTCCCGCTTGGGGATGCCCTTTTCTTGATTTCGTATACTATTCATGTTGTATCCCGTTTGGGGGCCAGTATTTACAAAGGAGACTCTGCCGAATTTTTCAGTAAATTTTTGATGTTTTAAAAACCGCATAATTCGACTTATGCTATTGAAATTACTTGCTTTAAGTTGGTTTTTCCTGCACTCTACTACTTTTCTTGGTTTGGATTTCTGGGTTTTCGGTTTACTTAGATTACGTATGCCTCGAGACGTTCGTAGTTTAAGTGCCGATCATGTTCCGTACTTTCGGGTCGTGACACAATCTCCACCGGGTTTACAACTGATGAACCATCTCCACCGGATAATCTTTTCAACAGGCTCAAATCAAACATTTACAATTCAACACTGATGGACCACCTCCACCGGGTAGTCTTTTATACAGGCTCAAATCAAACCTTTACAATTCAATTACAATACAAGAATCCAAACCAACTCCTAATCTCGTATATGAATCAACACAAGTTTAAAACCGAAGAATTAGGGTATTTGATAAAATCAAGTTTGAAGCCCCTTTTTGATCTCAAAGATTTATATAAAAGAATTTCAAAATAGGAGATCAAGATTTTGCAAAGGAATAGAATTTAAAACCGGTTTATAAAAGCCTTTGCAAGAATTAAATACTGAAAACTTTCAAAAAACCCAAAAGAATTTCAAAGCTGATGATAACTAGGGTTTCAAAAACTTTGATGAAGGTAATGAACTTTTAGAACCAAGAGATGATCACAAAGAATTGAGAATGCAAGAATTGATACTGAAAAAATTCGACCAGAACCATATTTAAAGAACCGGGAAAGAATCCCACAGAATTGGAAAGAAACATCTGAAGAATGATTTTAAGGATTTCAAACGGTCAACAGTTGAGCCGGCTCAAAAATGTATGAGCCATTTCATACGAACGTCGAAAAAAATATTGTGCAGAAAACCAACATGAGACGGTTCAAGATATGGTGAGCCGGCTCAGAGCATAAATATTAAGGAGCAGCAGTTTATGTGAGACAGCTCAAGATATGGGTAAGCCGACTCACGGCAATAAAACAAAAAATGATTTTACAAGGAATGGATATGAGATGGCTCAAGACTAGGATGAGTCGGCTCATAGCAACAGAACAAAAAATTATTGTGCAGAGAATGGAATTGAGACGGTTCAAGACTTTGGTGAGCCGGTTCAAGATATCAAAAACAAAGGAAAGAGATCAAAGACAGTGTGAGACGGGTCAAGGCTATTTGAGACGGCTCAAAACTTGACATATCTGATATTCGAGAGATTTTGAAAGTTTAAAATCACGTGACTCATACGAGAGGACCTACGACTCAATAAATGAAGAAAATAGAAGTTTTACTCATTTGTAGCACGGTATCTGAGTCGCTTGAGTTTTAATTTCTCAAATCGTGTCCTTTTTTAAAAATATTTTTAACCCTTTGTCTTGAAGATACCTTGTCGCCATGTCTGTTTGCTTTCTTTAATATCACCAAGCTTGTTCTATTTGAATTTCTCATCTGTGCGTTTTGTAAGTTCATATCATCATGCTCTTTTGCACTTTGATATCACTATACTTGTCTTTTTCATCGATTTACAATACCTGTTATGTCTCTCATACTGAAAACATAAAACTTAACCTCAAATATTGTCAGTGTGTAAAAAATAGTTTAAATAGTGTTTTGTCTAATATCAAAACCAAGATGATGTCAGCCAACAAGATCAAGAGTTGATGATTGATTAAATTTACCCAATTTAAATATATTAATGCATACAAAATATTTTTTCC
Organism: Agapanthus africanus; assembly: GCA_030015575.1. Taxonomy (NCBI): domain Eukaryota; kingdom Viridiplantae; phylum Streptophyta; class Magnoliopsida; order Asparagales; family Amaryllidaceae; genus Agapanthus; species Agapanthus africanus. The sequence goes on along the minus strand of CM057338.1, from coordinate 817,297,195 downwards.
TCGGTTTTTGTACATGGAGCTGTCTCAAAGCAGTAAAATTGTTTTGCTGCTTGGTCTATCATTTGAGATTTAGTTTTCTTGAAAAAGATAAATACAAAAGAAAGAACCATGGCCCCTACCAATCTTATCACTGTCGGTCTACATTGTTTTGGTCTCTTTTTACTTTGAGAAATCAAAAATATTTTTTCAGCCATAGTTTTTCTCTCCAAAAGTTTATCCATGAGACAAACACCATGGGTCTATCTGTTTGACTATTGCCTAGGTGTTGTAGGTCGTACCATTTTGTCTTTTGGATAAACAAATTGCGGGTAGGAAAAATATTGCTCTTGAGAAATACCATCCATGCTTATTTTCTTTATGTATCCAAGAGATAGGAGGAGGATGTTGGCATCAATTATAGATACTCATGTCTTACATGAAAGCCAGGGTATTTAGCGTAGCATGCTGGTAAGGGTAAAATATCATAAGATATGTATTTTCGTTCACAGTCCATATTGTGATTACAGGAACCACTTAAGCAGTAATGTTGCTCAAATCAACCCATTAATTATAAAAGGTCAATTATTTATTTCAAACAAACAAAAGCTTTAATCCTAAACCCTTGAATTTATTTTTTCTGAATTAATTTCGTTTATGTACAAAGTATATATACAGATATAGTCAGGTTTTGTGTAACTTTCGAGAAATTCCCCTAAAAATCTAGAATTTATTTTTCTCAGATAAACTAGTGCTCTAGCAATTTAGAAGAATAAAAGAAAAGAAAATTTTAAATGATAAAAATTAATTAAACAGATAAGTTTTATTTCAGCTTCAATTTTATTTTATTTTTATTTACTTTTTTTTCATGTCATGAAACAGCATATATGGTCGTTCTAGAAGTGGTGGTCCCCACAGCTGAAACAAAGGCGTGGAATTCATTTCTAACCGCTATCAAAGTTTTTCTTTTTCTTCTTTTGCGTAATTCCCCCAAATTAAAAGGCTCAGTCTTGATTAAAAGTATTTGCCTAATCCTTTCCTTGGAGAAATTAATGCAAAAATCTTTATATGGATTTGCTTTTGATATTGAGATAGTCGATGGGTTCTTGATGAATTGGCTCAAAAAGGCTCCTAAAGATCTTGCACGCATTTTTGGTAATTTTCTTCAACTTTCTGCAGTCTATTAAATTTACAAAATGAAAGTAGCTGATGAGATGTTTTCATGTAAATATTTAGCTCTAATGTACAGTTATTACCTGATTTTCGCATCATTTTATTTTGGCCTATTGCTCCCATTTGGTTCATCTTCTTGTGTATGGGGTTTGTTTTAAGATTGAGTTAATTGATAAAATTGGCTAAAAGTTGCTAAAGATCTTGTTTTTTTTCTCTTCTCTTTAATCAAAATTGGTATAATACTAATGCTCATGAATAATATTTCTCAGGATTTTAATCAAGATTGGTATAACAATCTTACAATAGATTTTCAACATTTTTACTGAAATTTGCAGGTCCGAGATCGTGATATTGTGAATCATGAGGTTCAAAGAAGGGAGCAGAGTTGAGGTTTTGAGAAAGAAGAAGGATTCTTTAGGGTCTTGGTTTCCTTCCAAAATTTTGTCGAGGACCGAGGATCTCTACACGATAAGATATGAGCTGTGTTTGAGCAGGAATGGGGAGTCTGTAATCGAAAATGTTCATAAAGAAAGAATTAGACCGTTGCCTTCGCCTTGTAACGAAGCGGAGAGTTGGGGTCTTGGTGATATTGCCGAGGTTTTTGAGCTTCGATCGTGGGAAATCGCAAAGATCGAAAAGATGTTGAACAACAATTGGTTTGTTGTTAGATTGCTTGATTCAGATGAGCTTAAAAAGGTTCCTGTTTCTAACCTAAGGGGTCGGCAAGCTTGGCGTAATGATAGATGGATCTCGCTTGGGAAGGTAATTACTAACTTCCACCATTTTTATTTCATTTGTTCTTTTAGTTAGCTTCATATGAATTTTTCCTTTTATATGCAATTGTATTTTTCACTATGATCGAATCGATCCTTTTCGTTACACTTTGATCTAATTGATCCTTTTCGTTTACACGCACATTACGGTCCACAAAATTTACTAAGCGTCAAATTTTAATGTGGCTTTAGAGGACAAAAGTGAAAAATGAAAATAGAAAATAATTTTCGCAAGTTATTACTGCATTCCAACAAACCGATGAAGAAAAACAACCATCTTACCAAGTTATATGTGATCATCATATGATTGTTTTAATTACTTCAAAATCCTCATCGATATCTATGTGTCTAAAGTTTTGTGTTCTTCTTAATTTTCCTTCATTTCTTTAAACCAGATTTAAGTCTGCCTGATTTCAAATTCCCTTAGTCTTTTTATATCGTAAACACATCGACATAGCATGACATTCAATTCAGTTGTAGGATTGGTGTTACTCTTTTGATTCTTATATTGAATTTTTCTTTTCTATATCGCTTTCTAGGTTTCTCGCATTTCCTCAAAATTGAGGCATCCGTGATAATTTTTAAATACTGATTTTAGTTTAGATGCGGGTTATATCTTATATCTATTCCATGTTTTATATGTTGGATGATAAATGTCATGATCTTGAGTCTTAATCGCACAATTCTAATTTATGAAACTTGTTAGTTAGATTCATTGGTCAATATAAAAGGGAAGAAAGCGTTACTAAAGTTTTGAATGGATAAGATTATAACTTCCCAAACTTATATTTTTAGTACGGAATATGCCTTAGTTTAGGCAAGAACAAAAAAAAAGGCTTGCTTTAATTGTAGGCACTACAAAACAATTTCTTACAGCCATTAACATTTTTTTTTGTTTTAGGATTAAAAAAGAAGCCAATAGAAATTGTTTTTTTTCCACAGCAAGGAGCGCTTATCCTAAGCTTTGGGGTTTACATAGATCTGTTTATTCCGTTCATCTCTGTTAAGGACCATTCATTTATTATTGTACATTTTAGGTGACGTAGAAACATAACAAGTAATCAACCATAACGGAAATACATGTATCTACTCAAAAAGTTTACCGAAATATCTAATTCGATTGGTTGGATCGTTTCTTGTCCACGTCACATAGTAAATCTGATCTTTAGCGCCTCCAAGCAACGGTCAGAGGGAAATCACACTTGGTAGAAGCGAGAATTCCCTACTTGATCACCCTGTAAGCCAACCAAAAGTAGAAAAGGGTGAAGAAGGAGACGACGCCTTTCTAGTTTTTCTCTCTAGAAAAACTCTCTATGTATCATGCATCATATCTTTCTCTCATATGTCTTTTATGAAACCCTAACCCCCTATATATGAATATATAGGATACCCACTCATATGAGTGGATATTGGGCCAAATCAGGCCAAATGGCTAATATACTCCCACTCGCACATTCAAGTGGGTGCCGTCCATAGCTCCCTGAGCTGGTTTCCTAAACCATTGATTCCCTGAATCAATTCTCCCTGAGAATCTCTTCCTTTTCTTTCTCATATATATATATATATATATATATATTGGTGCGGCGTGGACTGTTGAGAACCTGCAAGCGGGTAGCCTTGCAGCCAGATCCGTTATGTTCGACACAAGGATCTCCCTAAGAGAAAACAATATAAACCAAAATATGTTAGGCTGGCAGAAATCTCATACCCCATATCTAATCAGACATGTCTGCTCAAATACCTTCGATCCCTCTCAAAAGCGTACTTGAACACCTATGTATACCTCTCGATTCATCCCACTCTTAAACTTCGCCACCATGGCGTCAATAAGAGTTGGCCATGCGATACAATCAGAAGACATTCCAATCGATCTTCCTCCGGCTCTGAATAATTAGGTCCGTTATTCACCTGCTTTCCTGATATTGCCCCGTATGTCCGGTATATTGTCATCACAGTAGGAAACAACAGCCAAAGTAGCAGACGCTCATAACATATCTATCCAGACAGCCCAGTGTCGCTAAGGGTATAGACTACACGTCCTTCCGTGAAGGAGGTCGTCATAAAGGCTCACACAGTGAGGAAGATGAAATCCATCTCTTAACCTCCTTATGTGCACGATCCAAGTGCACGTCGTATGGCAACGTGCTACGGTATAAAATTATCTCCCTGAGAGTGAACGCCATTAAGATTATACCGTACGGACCTAAGTCCAATCTTCCTGTGATTGACTTGCTCGGCTATATCGCCCTGCGATATGCCAGGATCTATCGACAAGCTCGCACCCCGTGCGACGAGTCAGGCCCCTAGTCCGGCTATATATAAACAGGTAAAAGTGGCTATGGGATAACCATTTCGGTCGCTCGGCTTATAGCACATGGCAACATTATCTTGACCCAGTCAGGGTGACTCTATTAAGTTCTCTTACCGTTACTATACCCAGTATGTAACAAAAAAGTTACTGCTCCGAGCAAATGACGTTTAGCATTTAGTCTCACCTTTGTATACTTCCTTAGCATAAAGGGGATCTCTCGTGTGAGGGAGAGTTCCTACCTGCTGACGTAACCTTGTTAAATGTATGCTCTGCGCATATCGTGTACCCCGTACACTTCATGTATCATGTACACTTGTACTCCATGCCTGAATAGTCAAACAAAATATAGAAATATTCATCCCAGATAAGAAAGTAAGCTATACATCATCAATCTTAAAATATGCATCCTTAAAATCGCCACCCATAATAATAATGTCAAATATAAAAGTAAGGTCTATCAAGCTATTTGAAATGAAATACGTCACCTAGAACGAAACCGAAACGCATATAGCGTTACTCAGTTATTTTCTTCGTCATCGGATCCCCGATCGTCTGACCTGAAGGAAAAACCCTATAGTTTAGACTACCTTCTCATACCACTTATATCTTGATGAAGTGTCGTTAAATCTGTAAGTGCTTCAACTTCCCGTATATATGTGGGATTGCTTGAGTATGTTATCGTTGACATGATGTCACGATAAAGAGAAACCATGTTTCCCTTGCGTGCGAAATCACACGCAAACTCCCGAGAAATCACCTCAGCCTAGCAGCTTTGGTGCTACTGAGGTAGCTGCATATTCTACCTCCATGGTAAAAAAACTAAACAACCTGTTTCTTACCACTCTGAGTGATGGCCCTGCCATTATGCAAGAAAGCACGTGCAGATATGGATATACACATACCCATATTGCTGGCCCGGTCGACAATTATATGTTCACATGACTGTAAACCTGATTCCTCATAGCACTATGTATTGTGGGTCGTCCCACATAAATACCTGAAAATCCTCGTCATTTCATCCCAATAAACAGACCCTACTACTAAGTCCAATCGGTAAGAGTTAGATGTCTGGTCAAGTACACACTATGCATACATTGTACTACTAACTATATAAAATGGAACCCATAAAATCCGTCTCTCTGTGTCAAGAGTCTTATAACAAAGATCAAGGTTAAAAACATGTTCATTAGTCACTGGAGTAATAAACTGGAAAGTGATTGTGCGGGCTGAACAGTTTTAAGACATAGCTCATGTGAGTCTCCGAAGACAAATATAGGATGCTTCTGAAACGGCTCTTCATGGATCCAATTCCCAAGTACAAACTCAACATCTCACGTGTTCTCAATAGCCAGAACAACCACTCCAAGTGGCATTTATTGTCTCCAAGTCACTTTTAGTCATCACAATATCGTTCACAACAAGATTTCTGAACTTACAGTTGTCACATTCAATCATTGTGTCACGATCCGGAAACGACACATGACCGGCACTTGGATCACGTGAAGTCTATAGGACCCACCGTAACCCAAGTAAGCCGAAAACCAGGAATCTAAACCTTTTGAAGTAAATAACGGTGGTGAAGTTTTGGAAAAGCATATAAATGAAATCAAGTTCCTCCTTTTAAAGTATAAGTAGAGTTCGCTTGAAATACAAGTAGGTTTAGACATAATTGAAAACATTTTCGTCATTTAAAATTTGGGCAGCACCTTCTTTGTAAATTTTGATAAAAACCAGTACATAAACACAGATATAATCCGCTGCCCTAATCAGGAGTTATCTCATCGTCCAAATGGCGGAAACACAACCATGCAATATATACGACGCCCAAGGCGAAAATCAATATAAGAAAGAAAGTAAAAGAAATACCATGAAAACACTATCTCATAAAAAACATGCTAATAATGGAACATGTAAAGGCACAGAACAATGATATAATGTATGCTGATGTGAATTGAGCAGCAATCTAAGATACTGGCAGAAATATAATATGATGTGTTATAGCATGGCAAGTGTGATCATATAAGCGTGTTCGTATAAGCAATGTAAAGAAAGTACAATCTCTGGAACAGTACATGGTGCTGGGTACTAAACAGTAATCTATAATACTAACGGGGTTTGGTGCGATACGGGTGACATAGCAAGTTATATATGTGTACGTGGTATGGCAATTACCGATGATGTGTAGGTGTAACATGCGCGTATGTGCAACTACAACATGAATTATCGATAATGGTGCGCGTCCTAGCATGTGAAGTTAAGTAGAGTTAAAGGTATGAACGTAGTATATATCGTAAATAATCGAACCGCGAGCGTATACATAAATAAGGAAATCAAATTGCGAGCGTATACAGAATAATGAAATCGTAACGTGAACAAGTATTAAAATATCCAACTACGTATGAGCCATACAATTATAGTTTAAAATAGCACGAAACGTTGTTTTGGAAACAAGAGACTGCGATGTTTTTGAAATAAATATCATTTGAAAAGTCGTAGCGCACCCTTGACGTTATCATTTAAACATACGCAATGAATCGTTGGTTTTGAAAGTAAGTATGGCTCTAAACATCTTATGAATTTCCATTTTATGATTTAAAACAAAACTCCTCGAGTCGAAATAAACATCGGCCAATCAATTCTCATCCTATCACGTACGAAATATACTTGTACGATATCATCAAATCAAAATGGTACAGATCTATAGTCGCGTACATCATCTTATATCATTTCATATATACTCATACCGTATCCATTCTCATGTCATATAAATACTTATATCGCATCATATATATATATATATACTTACATATGTAGATATAGCTCAATGGCTAAGAAATAGATACTAAGCATAAAACTTCTACTAAGTATACTAACATACGTATATGGTTATACTAAGTATATAATTCTAGTATATATAGTATCTTAACTACTATGGTTGCGGGAGTGCTATACGCCATCCACCTGACTTCCTCCGTAAATGTACATCTACTCATCTAAACGTCTCGCCTCAGTCGAAGCCGACGGATGCCATACCCTTCTTCGTCGTCCCGGAAGTTTCCGCGATCGTACCTATAATCGAAACTATATCGAATCGCATAAATACCCATATCAAAACCGATATGACGAGCGAAGCGCACATGAGTTAGAACCTATGGTCAACGCGTGCCAAAACGACAATATACCCCCGACGTCGGCGTACAAACGTCGAACGACCGAGTCAAGACATAAAATCCAAAATCCAAGTTTCAAATATCGGAAAATATCGCCAAAACCAAGTCAAAATGCTCCCCGATTTTTACTCAGGTGATCCGGAACTATTTAGCATATAAAATAGGCTTGTATATAAAGTAAAACACCTACTGACCAAATTCCAACACCTATCTCCAAAACATTGCCACGGATTTAATCCTTTGGGCTGCAAATTGCGGTCCAAGTAGGGACTTAGGGTCTCGTTCACTTGGTTGTGTCTCTTGGTGGTCTAATTAGGTCTAATCTATACACTAAATATTTTTCAGAGATCTCGAATTACTCTAGATTCAAATCCAACATAAAAAACTCAATAAAAAGCAAGTTTTAAAACTTCAAAACTCATTTAAACCAAGGATACTTCTACTAACATACCCTTTTCTATCATTAATGAGGTTACAATCACTCACTAACCCTTTACTATACCCCTACTATAAGTAATATCCATAAAAACTCCCTTTTGAAAATCTTAGGTCTAAAAAACATGCACATGAGCTCTAATCTAGTGTGTGAAGGAAAGTGTCTCAGAATTGAGACTAGGGAATGTTCCAAGCTTGCAAAGGGCCTCAAAGTGGAGATTTGATCACTACACCATGTTTTGTATGATAGGAACATTTTTTGTCAAAGCTTCAAGGTGTTTTGAGGAGGTTTGGATAGGTGTTTGTGGTGGTAGTGGGAGGTGGAGAAGGAGAGAGGATGAAGAAGGAGATGAGGAAAAGGGGTGTGAAGAATGCATGGAGCCAAGAATAACCCTTCACTCTCTTTCACTCTCTCTTGCTTGCCCATACCCAATATTTTAATACAACTATGCTCACATTTTCTTTTCATTTCTTTTCATTTGAAAAAAATATAAAACCATCACTTTAAAACACAATAAAATGTTAACCCCTCATATAAATATGTCATGGCACTTTAAAGCATTGTTTAACACAAATCAAGTTTGGTTTAGTGCACAAAATAGAAAAACATTAATTAACTTCAACGTTAAACCAGTATGGATATAATTATATCCTAATTTATGAAGAGCCCAATTAAATAAATACTTTCATAAATAATAATTCATTTTAAATTCCAAGTACTTTCCAAAATAGAGGTGTATAATTATACCAATCTACGAAAACTCAATATATATCCGTAAAACTCATTATTTCATTATTTAAGTTCTAAAATAATATTTTCCATTTTCTGAAATGTTACAATCTTCCCTCCTTAAATAAATTCGGTCCCCGAATTAAATTTAAACCCCCAAGTCTTAAAACATTTCAGTAAATCAAATCAACAGGGCTCCGACATCACGGACAAGTTAGAAATATCATAGCGTAACGCGTGTGAATGAAAACAAGTGCAAAACTCAAATAACCGAAACTCCGACAAGTGTCATGCGGATCATACAAGCTACTATGAAATATGCAAATTTTGAGAAACCTATCGTTTAATCTAGCACAATATAATCAAGGCTACAATACACATATTGTACGCATCCAAGTAAAATCATCTAAGTCGTTGAAAATGTATGTGTGAAAAATCCTTTTCAAATCGCCGTATGATATGTATATTATGGCACAAGTAGCGAATGTTCATTTATGAGATATATACACACACACGTTTCGTTTAAGATATACGTCCCGCTTTTTGAAATAATTTAGAAGGGTTTTCTTTTTGTAAAATCTTGTGTCGCTCACTGACACGTAGGAAAATAATGAGACTATAACTCTTCTAAAACCTCTTCTATAATGCAAAAACATTCGGGCACTGTCTCTCAGACTAGTTTTGGTATGCTACTATATAATCATAATATATCATAAAAATGCGATACTCAAAAAAGAAATTAACACCAACCGGTGTGCATGAAAACCAACCCATATGCGAATGGTGCGTATGAAAATCGAGTTCGAAACCAAGTACAACGAATGTGCACGAAAACGAAAACCGAGTGCAACGGGTATGCATGAAAGTGTCTCTCAAGTGCAACGGGTGCGCACGATAACAACATCAAGTGCATCTAGAGTGCACGAAAATTTCAATCGAGTGCAACTGGTGTGCATGAAAATTCTCAAGTAGATCAAATATGCACAAAACCACATCAATTGCGCCGAGTGTGCGCGAAAATCTAAATCAAGTGTATCAGGTCTACACAAAAGTATCTAGGGCAATAGGGTGCACGAAAATCAATATCAAGTGCAATTAGGTACAACATCTATAGGTGCAACTGGAGTGCTTGAAACCCTCATCAATGCATCGAATGCGCATGTAAACAACATCGAGTGCATCTACAGTGCACGAATTAAAATCAGGTGTATCGGAGTGCACGAAATCATCATGTATAACGGCATGCACAAAACAATATCGAGTGTAATGGATATGCACAAAAATATAAATCAAGTGCAACTGCTGTGCACAAAGAAAATATACAGCAGGTGCAGCTGCGTGGCACGAAAACATCAATCAGGAAACTCAATCATCAAAACATAAAAGTCCAAACGACAGAAGCGTGATACTCGAATCACCAAAACACAAATAAAAAACAAATGATATTGAGGTACACCTCTTTCAATGTCGAAAGTTGCCTGTGCACCCGGAGCTGGCAGAGCAAGAATTTCCACTTGCCTTCTGCCCACGGTCTGACGTCTTTTGTTTCTAGGTCCTTGTTCTCTCTGCGGACCATCAAATCCACGGTCTCTCGGCTCGACAGCCTGATAACGAGTAGCGACGGAAACAGTCCCGCTCTAACGCCTCTCTGAATATCTTCTGGCCAAGTAATCTGGCCACTCGCAATGTAGCACGTCAACGACGGTGGCCTCTGGCCTTCTGAGTACGTTGTAGGGTGTTTTTCGTCACCCAATTGAGATGAGAATGCACACGCTTGTCAGGCGTATTACAGATTCCCCCTGCTTAGGGTAGACCAGGATTTATTGATTGTGTGGATCCGAATCTCCGGCAGCTGCGGACTAAGCTGCCGTTAATTACCACTCCCCTTTGGAGCGAGGGAAACCTATGATTGACGGGTCAAACTAGTCATGCAAATTCAATATGCAGTATGCGTGTGTTGTGTTTTGAAGGGAACTTAGACGTATCGGGGGCCTCGCAGAGTTTACGGGGGACGCGTTTTGAATGTGGAGCGTGAAGGAAAAAGAGAGGTGAAGAGCGTCCTAAGGACGCGTGAATGGCGCGTGGGCCCTGGACGTCCGCGGGTCACGTGCCCGACGCGTGACCGTTGGACGCCCAAGGGTCACGTGTGCGGCACGCGACCGCTGGAAACACCAGTGGAGAAAGGGGCTTAGCCCCTGTGCTGGAGGTTGAACTCCTGAGGGGTTTTGAAGTTGAACTCCTAAACAGGAATTATGTATGGATTTGGAGTTAAACTCCCAAAAGATTTGGATTTGGAGTTAAACTCCTATATAAGAAATTGGATGTGGATTTGGAGTTAAACTCCTAAAAGGCTTGGATTTGGAGTTAAACTCCTAAAAGTTATGGATGTGGAGTTAAACTCCTTTGAAGATTTGGATCTTGGAGTTGAACTCCTTGAAAATCTTCGAAAATGCTCAAAGGGGACCTATTTCTTCTCTCTGGAGCCTCGGATCCTCCCAAAGTGGGATTTTTGGAGGCGGGTCTTCTTCCTCTTCTCTTTTTGCTGGATCTTGGAGGAAAAAGGAGGTGAGGTTAAAAATATCCCTTTTAGGGATTTGATGGAAGATCTGAACTCCCATTCGAGAGTTTTATGGTGTAAAAACTATTTTTTTTGGAAAAAGAAGAGTTAAACTCTTGATTTAATTAGAAATGAAAAGAAAACAAAAAACTTGAGAGAAAGAAGACGGAGGCACAAACCCTAGAATTTTTTGAGAGAATGAAAGGCGTTCTTGATTTTTTCATCATATTTGTTTTTTATAACCTACACACTTTACATATAGCCCCTTGGGCTTTTCCATATGGTACTTGTGCCACCCCATGCCTTATGTGCTTATTTGTTTTTGCACATAAGCCACAGGGTTTACAAATTTTGGATTTTTGCCCATATTCCATACATTTATTTCTAAAAAAATTACATTAAACTAATTTATGGCTTCATTCTTTTTGTCATGGGGCCGGTCCCTTCCATACTCGGTCTTGACCTGGGCTCGGGCCCACTTGATTTGGGGTTAACTTTGATTTTGACTTGGTCAACCGGGGTGTAATTTGACCCCAACAAAGTGCCCCCATCAATAAATGCACATCGCGTGTGGGTTGTGTGCATGAAATTGATGGATCTTGTTCTATATGGAGCTTGATTCGGTTGGGTTCCCTTTTGACGACATGGAGGGTATGCTGCCATTTTAGCGACGTGGACGGTCGACGCTGCCATTTTAGCGACGTGGACGGTCGGTGCTACCATTTTTGCGACGTGGACGGTCGGTGCTGCCATTTTTGCGACGTGGACGGTCGGTGCTGCTTTTTTAGCGACTTGGACGGTCGGTACTTGATTTGACTTGCTCCGCTTCTTGTGGTGTCGGGATTTGATTTGACCTGCTCCACTTTCTGCGGTGTCGGGATTGAAGTTGACTTGCTTCGCTTTTTGCGGTGTTAGGATTTATTTGTTTCCGAGGTGGAGCTTGATTCCACCGATGAGATGATTGGTTGACTTGTTTGATTTGATTTGTTTTGGGAGCTCCCTATCCGTCCAGCAGGACTTTTGAGTTTAGAAGTGCTGCTGGGTGGGACGTTGATTTGATCTGATCTGTTTGATTTCTGTCTTATTTGGCGAAACTTTTGAATTTGAGAGGAATTTGGAATTTGGATTTTGTTTGGCATCAGCACCGCTAACACTGGAATAATGCCAGGAGAAACTCATCATTTGTCCTGAGAGGACTTGGGATTTAGTTTTGGGTCGGCATCAGCACCGCTAACACTGAAGCGTAGTGTCAGGAGCGACTCATCATTTGCCGTTAGGAAAACTTGGGATTTGGGTTTTGGGTCGACATCAGCACCGCTAACACTGAAGCATAGTGCCAGGAGCGACTCATCATTTGCCGTTGGGAAGATTTGGGTTTTGGGTTGGCATCAACACCACTAACACTGAAGCGTAATGCCAGGAGCGACTCATCATTTGCCGTTGTCCATTGGCGAACGATGGTTTAGGAGACGGGATTAGATTTCTATCACCTAAGGCTTTTCAATTTTATGAGCCGTAAGAGTCTCATAAAAGTATTTTCTCCCCACAAGTCGAGAGGATCTTGGAGGTGTATTTTCTCCTGAGGAATCGTAGGGATTTCTAGGTGTGTTGCTCCTTTGTGAGTCGTAAGGATCTCACGCGGGGATTTCTCCTCACAAGGTCGAGAGGACTTTGCGAGTGTATTTTATCTCTTTTCACGAGTTTGCACCCTTTCGGGTTTTCACAAACTCGTCGGCAGTCATGCTGTTTACTCACGGAGCCCTTTCGGGTTTTCATCCTTGCCCGTTTTGCTTATGGACATACATTTTCCCCCCTTTTTTCTTCCTTCTTTTTTTAATGCTTCATCGGCGGTAGGACTTCAGATGTAGTCTCGTCGGTAGGACTTAAGAGAGATAGAGGTCATTTGCGCCCGTGGATTGTATACGGTTTTACAGGATGTATGATTCAGACCGTAGGGCCCGTGTACTCAATTCGCCTGCGACTTGGAGCATTCACGCATAATATTTCTTGAGATATCGGCCATTGATGGGTGGCATTGACCTTTCTTCCTTGGCATTTATCAGCTGGTAGGATCCTCCATCAAACACTTTCTCGATGACGTATGGTCCTTTCCAGTTTGGCTCGAATTTTCCCTTGATATGTCGATTGGGGATGGTCGGTCTTTTGAAGACCAACACCAATTCGCCTTTCTTAAAAGCACGGAGACGGGTCATCTTATCATAGACCCGTGATATTTGGGCTCGGTACTGTAAGTACACGGTAGCACCCCGGCCGTTTAACAGACGCCAAATGCGGAACAAAAACTTTTTAGCTGGCGCTATCGTATACTATAACCCGGATCTGCCATTAAAGCTAAACTAACAAACTACAAAGTGGGTAGAAATGTTATACCGAACGATCTGAGTCCTTCGGTCTTCAACCCTCATCCCACGCTTTGTTGCGGCTGCTCCGATCTCCTGAATCTCCAGTCTCCTCGTCCAGGTGGCACCACGTCGACGGATCTTTAAACGGGCTCCCGCCTCTGAACCGAGGCAACTCGATCATCAAGTTTGCTAAAAGAGATGACCAAGATTGATATAGAGAATGAGTAGAATACTTTGTCTCGTTACGTCCAAAGCTATGGACGAACGGTTAATGAAGTTGCCTTTTGGATCGGGTGAAATGAGAAATGAGGTTATCTAATTTCCATGAATCTAAAACTATAATCTTTTTCAAATTAACAACCATAATCCCATGGCAAGAGGGGAGGAGCCGGCCAAATATATAGGAGAGGGTGAGTGTAGGAGCAAGGAGGAGGGTGATCATAAACATGAAGCTTATCATAACATTAAATGAAAATGATGACACACTAAAAACAATTAATGCAAAATGGTGATTCATTAACCTAGTCACCAAATCAATTAATGCTAATGAATGAATCATCAAGCCTTGTCACCAAATCTAGAACCTTCTAGAACCACGACTCACCCTCAAGACGAAAAGATAAATCCGCATTTAACCGAATGTTAAATACGGGTGATAGAAAACTGGAAACTGGTAACTTCCAAAAGCGATCCTGAAACGAATTTCAGGATAACCCCGTAACAGTATAAACATACCCGCATTTGTATTACGACCGAATACAAATGCAACTGAGACAAAAATATTATATTTACACAGTATAATACTCGGATCCGGCTTAAACCAAAGCCTACCAGTAGTATCTGCCTGAAAGATGACACGTGCGTAAACGCACGTGCATTTTCCGAACCCTGCCATAAGACCATACGGCCTCTACAACGTTTCGCCCGAACTTGGGAAATGGTCTGTGGGGGACTCTAATGACTCATCAACACACTGGCACTGGGTATAACCTCTAGCACGTCAGAGGTACAAGCTGTACGTAACGGTTGCCTATGTATTGATTGGAAGGGAAGCTGACGAGCGAACTCATCCAGAAACCCTACCGAGCCTGATAGTGACAATATCCGTACAGTCCGGTCCGTTCGTCTAAGAGTATCGCATATCGAGTCTAAGGGGTGGATAAAGTCAGACCCCTAATAACGCGATAATTCGTGTCGGTATGAAGCCCATCACCTCCTGAGAAACTACTGATCCAAATCAGTAATTCTCCACTACCTCGGCCGAGGATTTCTAGTGATGGCCACCCGTACACTGTGCGACTTCAACCCCCAACACCGGGAGAGACGAATCCCCGACGATCCGCTCACTGCCTCCATATGGCTCGGGACTGTACCCAACTAAAACCTGTTTGCACGTCTCCTTTGAGCGTGGTAGGGTAGTAATCAAAGCACAGTGGGAACTCACACGAGACAAATGACGATCTCAGGTCGACAAACTAACATGTACACATGTCACCAGGGAACTGCTATCTGATGATATATATAATACCAACTAGTATGTTCCCGGCGAGTCCTGTCCGGTGTACTCATAATGCAATGAGCACATGTATACATCTTAGGTGAACCAACTGACACCAATGGCTTGTAAGACCGGCCATCGCCCCTCGTCGGGATCTCGACTGTATACACTAGTTTACTCTGGAGTATCGATTCCCTGTCTCGAAACTCCTACGACTAGGGACACTTTAAGGATGTGCTTACAGACCCCAGCTCCCACGTATATGATCGCCATCATACTGCTGGAAGTCAAGCAAGAATCCTATAGGCTCTATCAACATGCAATAGAGAACTAAAGCATGTAAACGATGATAAAGACAAACCAGATAGCATACTATCATCTCGAGCAATACTTTCATATCGGTATAGGTTCTTCCTCAATCATTGCAATCACGTATCTGCGATCCAATAATTGACTTAGAGGGCACTATATCCAACAATCTCCCACTTACACTTAAGGCTATTATTGCGATGTCGCATACTCATAGCCTCAGTGAGTGGATCCGCCCTGATGTTTCTTTCTATGTCTCTCTTAATCTCAAGTTCGCGGAGAAAGCCATCTCCCGAATCGAGTAAAAGGTGTCTTAGAATATGTCTGGATATCTGATGGGACCTAGTTCATAAGTGAACTCCATATCCAAACTCCTTTAGACTGTATCTATAACTGAACCTAATCAGTTTCAGCACCATGCCTCCCACAGTATCCTCTTGGACCACCTGTCCATAATACTGTCCCTCGTCAGAGGGAAAACTATAACTCTGACAATCACTCTGTCATCCATGTCACCTTTGAAGCCTGGAATGATAATCGTCTTCCGAAGGAGGCTGCCGTCATCAAATCCGTAGAACATGCACTTATGTTCTAAAATTGCTTTCTTATATTTCTCCAGGATTGGATTAATACAAACTTATTGCATCAAGTGCAAAAACATCTGGTGTGGTACTTGACATCTCACGATTGACTCAATTGCCTAAGCAAGTGATCTGCCAATCATGCACATCCCTCTCCCCTTTAGTCTGTAAGACACCTTTAGAGAGGGTGACTCCTTCATCTGCAGGTACACCACCATGCCAGGAGTCATCTATTCTAAAATACTATTAGAATACTGTCAAAGTACCCACATTGGGAAACTACCCAAATCTAGATCTAAAACCGTAAATCTAGAAACCAGAATGTCAGATATTATATCCATATCTTATGCGGAGAAACATCTGTGTGACAACCACAGTATAATCGATTGTAGTATAGGAATTTTACTTCCTACTCTGTGTATGTCATCCAAATACCAGGACATCACACCCTATTACCTTTTTAACAGATCCATCCCCTATTCTGATGAAGTCAAACCCATGAATGTCACATCAAAATTTGATGATCTAATCTCCGCTATATTTGCTCAAGCCTATAAATAGACATATGCTACTTGCTCACTATGCTTCCGCTGCCCACTGACCACAACAACCCTCTGGCAGAATAATATATACGTGCACTTCTAAAGCCTGTTTAGAACGACGCTATACTTAATCTCCTGCATGGTCTCATAGCCTGGAACAACAGTAGTGTCAAGTCTGGGTGAATAAGAACCCCGCTGTCACCGTCCTTGAGGCTACCGGGGTAGCTCTCGGGTGTCTGAGGTTACCCACCATATCTGCGGAGTGGCTATTGGAATGTCAAACCTGATTGAATATAAAGGTCTTATTAAATTTTCCGTAATCGTTTGCGGTTCTGGAATCACTTCCAGTTCTACCATACTCCCACTACTGTTTTCTGAAAAAATCCATTTTACTAAAACTGTGGCGAGTCAAGAACAATATCACTATTGATCTTCCAGATGGTAGAAAATCAACCCTCGTCAAAGCCAGGGTTAACCCACAAACTGCCATTACAGAAACGTGCCTTGAATTATCCAGTGTCTGGTTTTAAGCATAAGCTGGACAACTCCCCGTACCTTAACATCGTTAAGATATTAACCATTCTATATCCAATATAGAAACATTTGGCACTTATTTAATTGGAACCAGATTCTAATCATGGAACTGTCTCCAGTGCATATCAACTCAATGGAGAAAGGCTAATCAGCATTACCCAACTTAGGAATACATCCAATTATGAGTAACCTGAAAGAGAAACAAGTTTCTCAAAACCATTAATATCATCTGAATACTAATCACAAGAATCTACATCTTCGATCTCTTTGAAGAATCCCGATACTTGTGACATCTGGTTTTCTACTTTATTCTTATACCCACAACTTCTCAAAACTTAGACCTTGTATTTCTACGAAACACTTGTCTAAAATCTAGAGAAGTCATAAGTAAACAGAACATAGTACGAGGACCAACCCCTTTGTCCTGACGGACTCTGGACAACATACAATACTCTGTATAAGTCCGCTGAGTCGAATAACTCAAAACCTATGCATCGTAGGTTGAAAACTGTACTTATGGTTAAGAACTACTATGTTGTTCAATACTCCTTACCCAATCGTCAACTGATATAGGTAAATGTCACGGACATAATTTCAAAAAGTTATATCTCACTTTATAAAAAATAAACGTACAGATATATCATTTTGAAATAGGTGCACAACAACAACGGATACTCAAAACCAAATACATGCCTTCCGGCAAAAACTCAGGTGACTTCCTCAAATATCACCAATTACAACGAATTCCGATATAATGAGGATGATCACCTTTATTCCCAATAACCTACTCCCACTCATCATCTGTAAAACCATACAGATGCAAGAATCCTACCTGGTAAATACATACCCTGGAGTAAGTATCTAATCAGGAAATCAGTTTTCCATTAACAATGCACTGAAACATAAAAATGTTTCGTAGGGGTATCCTGGTATTCTTAGTAATGCCTCTTCCATAATCCAATTCATGACTATAACCGTATATCTCTTTGCCATCTCTCCAAATCCCTTTATTTGTCTTTAGTCGTTACCTTCTGTACATCTTCGTTAGGCTAAATGGTTTTCTTCCTTCCCTACCGTTCGGCACCAGCCTATGGTTTGGAAGAAGACTATCCAGTAAGCATAATAGGTGTACTCTCCTAATCCTAGGAGTACTCGCAACTTGAGAGAAGGTGATGATAAAAGACAACTGAATAATACCTTATTCTATTTCTCCTGAACTGGGAAAAAAGCAAAGGTGAAAATAGGAGTGGCGATGAAGTACGCGGTTTGATCGTGAATGGTAACAGTCGCAATTTACTTTGCTCTCTTTCTAATCCCTTTATTTTGTCTTTAGTTATTACATTCTGTACACCCTATTTAGGCTAATTGGTTTTCTTCATTCCCTACCTTTCGGCACCAGCCTATGGTCTGGAATAAGACTATCCAATAAGCGTAATAGGTGTACTCTCCTAAACTAAGGAGCCCTCGCAACCTGAGAGAAGATGATAATAAAAGACAACTGAATAAACCAATTCTATTTCTCCTGAACCTGGATCCATCCTCGAAGAAGTCCCTTCGAGTTGTATATAACCATACGATGGATCTATCCAATGGAAGTGGATGTCCGTAGTAATACGGGGTGTTCTGAGAAATACAAAGGGTAAAAGAAGGAGCGACAATGACTTATGCAACTTTAGACAATCCAAATGCCAGTATTTTAATAAGGTTCAGTCAACTTGGTCACTGAGTCATAGTCTAGGGTCGGTCAATGGTCGCTGCCAAAGAGAGAGAGAAAAGAAACACTCTGCGTGCACTCTAACCTAGATCAGAATGGTTATCACTTTATCTAATCAGGAAACCTCCCACTGTAATCTCAAATTCTCCTCCAAACCTGAAAGAAGAATTAGTCGGGATCACCCGAAGAGTAAATCAACTCATCAGTGAGAATCGGGATCCAACTATCATCGCATGATAATTTGATGGAAGCCACTCAAGTTATCACACTCTAGAAGGTATGCGCATGCCTGACAAGTTTCCTGTATGTTTGAAACTCCCGATGTGATTTTTACCTCATGCTCTTATGACCTTGACTAAGGGCCAACAAATCATAAGTCACATGTCAAGTTCTTCCCGTCATTATCCAGGTTGATTTGAACCCACCCGTACATACTCTTGACTAAGGGCCAACAAAGTAATACGACTGTCCCAAACCAACGCATCTATCTATGCAACAAATGAATACCCAGCAGCTACCAAACACTGTGCCTTGACTAAGGGCCAACAAACATAGCTTGAATACTACTGACTATCCATAAGAAATGACGGAGGGCTACGGCTGGTTTTTGGCGAAAAACCTTTAACGTAATGAACTTGATCTCGTTGAAGGAACTGGATAGCTTTTTATAAAAATATAGTGGCGAAAACCTTTGCTAAAGAGGTCACTCCCGGTGAAGGGATCTCGGCTCTTTCCTCGTGGAATGAGGTGCAGGATATTCCAACTGAATACCGCGATGCAAAGCAACTTGTAATCGATTATAGTGAAGTTATTACCCTGATGCAAACTTCTGCCCAAGGGGTCACTCCCGGTGAAGGGATCTCGGCCCTTGCCTTGTCGAATGAGGTGCAGGATATTCTAACTGAATATCACTATGCAAAACAAAAGGAAACGTCTTTGTAATATCACCTTTTAAACTGGTTTCAACAACATCAAATATATGTTTGTTTTCCTTTGCATTGATCAGAATCAACGCAGTCCCATCATCTAATCACACCAGAAAAGAACGAAAATAAAATGTACGTATATTCCATCCGCATTCGTCTCTGGGTCCCGTCATCACCCGTTAGGTTACTTAACTAACGACAGAGCGGGGACTGGACAAGCACGGGTGTAAAACATATACAACATCTAATAGTATATATACCAATATACAATAATCGCTCCAGGCGTGATAATATGCAACATTACAGGAAAGTAATAAGCATTACAGAACAATACAGATAATCTGGGATCCCCGGGTTTCACAGAGCCGCTACTGAAACCCGACGTTCCCCTGGTCGTGTGGATAGCCTGTGCAATGAAACCTAGACCCCTACGGGTACGGCAAGTTACCCGCCAAAACCTGAAGAGAGGCAGCCCCCTACAGCAAAGTGAATGGACCACCCGGCACTTCACGGAATCCGGTAACTTGAGCACCCCTCCTTGGGTCAACCTGTACCCCCTACGAGTACGGCGAATAGTCTGCCAATTCTAGAGTGAGGCCCCTCTGCCTCTCAAAGGTATGAGATATGGACCCGTTGTCCTCCAGAACCCGGCTATCCGTGCACTCCGTCGCGGGGTAAACCTAGTACAGAAATAAAAATATATACAATGGGTACATCGACCTCAGCCCGGTCGTGCCCCCAAAGAATATTATACAAACAGGCAATGACGGCAGTCCACATGTTGGACGCTCGCCTCGCAATATCAAATGTACAAATAAATCCAAACTGCACTACCATTGCACATTGCTATCCACCATGACATATCCGCAACATCACAGCACAACACAGAACATCAACGCGAATGTCACGTTCGCAAATCCGTCTAAAAGAGCTATAGCAATTAGACGTAATTTACCGCTCGAATGACATTCCCGGTCGGAGATATAATATAAGTACTGCATACTAACAAGTTTAAAATTTCGATCGACAAAACTTCCCGAAGTGGGCCCCACATACATCTGGTGTACAGTAATAAAATCTGGGCCCAAAAGAAATATACCAAAACCCACAAATTCCTAAGAAAAACTCACTGGAAAAAATTGGACCACTGTTCCCACATACGGGCCGCGGTTCCGCGGTCAAACCCTAGCTTTGACCGCGGATCCGCGGTGGTACTGTGGGATCACGTGCCCAAATTTTCCCAGAAAGCTTAAAAAAGCCTGCTCTGTTTTCTGTGATATGTAAAATAATTTTTAGACCCTTTTAAAAATCGACAGAAACTTTTGTACAGAAAATTGCGATTTTTGAAATTCGGTTCGATCGATGTTTTAAACGTGTTAGCACAAGTTAGTAAAGCTTAATGGTGAGGCTCTGATACCACTGTAAGTACACGGTAGCGTCCCGGCCGTCTAACAGACGCCAAATGCGGAACAAAAACTTTTTAGCCGGCGCTATCGTATACTATAACCTGGATCCGCCATTAAAGCTAAACTAACAAACTACAAAATGGGTAGAAATGTTATACCGAACGATCCGAGTCCTTCGGTCTTCAACCATCATCCCACGCTTTGTTGCGGCTGCTCCGATCTCCTGAATCTCCAGTCTTCTCGTCCAGGTGGCACCACGTCGACGGATGTTTAAACGGGCTCCCGCCTCTGAACCGAGACAACTTGATCATCAAGTTTGCTAAAAGAGATGACCAAGATTGATATAGAGAATGAGTAGAACACTTTGTCTCGTTACGTCCAAAGCTATGGACGAACGGTTAATGAAGTTGCCTTTTGGATCGGGTGAAATGAGAAATGAGGTTATCTAATTTCCACGAATCCAAAACTATAATCTTTTTCAAATTAACAACCATAATCCCATGGCAAGAGGGGAGGGGCCGGCCAAATATAGAGGAGGGGGTGAGTGTAGGAGCAAGGAGGAGGGTGACCATAAACATGAAGCTTATCATAACATTAAATGAAAAGGATGACACACTAAAAACAATTAATGCAAAATGGTGATTCATTAACCTAGTCACCAAATCAATTAATGCTAATGAATGAATCATCAAGCCTTGTCACCAAATCTAGAACCTTCTAGAACCACGACTCACCCTCAAGACGAAAAGATAAATCCGCATTTAACCGAATGTTAAATACGGGTGATAGAAAACTGGAAACTGGCAACTTTCAAAAGCGATCCTGAAACGAATTTCAGGATAACCCCGTAACAGTATAAACTTACCCGCATTTGTATTACGACCGAATACAAATGCAACTGAGACAAAGATATTATATCTACACAGTATAATACTCGGATCCGGCTTAAACCAAAGCCTACCAGTATTATCTGCCCGAAAGATGACACGTGCGTAAACGCACGTGCATTTTCCGAACCCTGCCATAAAACCATACGGCCTCTACAACGTTTCGCCCGAACTTGGGAAACGGTCTGTGTGGGACTCTAATGACTCATCAACACACTGGCACTGGGTATAACCTCTAGCACGTCAGAGGTACAAGCTGTACGTAACGGTTGCCTATGTATTGATTGGAAGGGAAGCTGACGAGCAAACTCATCCAGAAACCCTACCGAGCCTGACAGTGACAATATCCGTACAGTCCGGTCCGTTCGTCTAAGAGTATCGCATATCGAGTCTAGGTGGATGGATAAAGTCAGACCCCTAATAACGCGATAATTCGTGTCGGTATGAAGCCCATCACCTCCTGAGAAACTACTGATCCAAATCAGTAATTCTCCACTACCTCGGCCGAGGATTTCTAGTGATGGCCACCCGTGCACTGTGCGACATCTACCCCCAATACCGTGAGAGACGAATCCCCGACGATCCGCTCACTGCCTCCATGTGGCTCGGGACTGTACCCAACTAAAACCTGTTTGCACGTCTCCTTTGAGCGTGGTAGGATAGTAATCAAAGCACAGTGGGAACTCACACGAGACAAATGACGATCTCAGGTCGACAAACTAACCTGTACACATGTCACCAGGGAACTGCTATCTGACGATATATATAATACCAATTAGCATGTTCCCGGCGAGTCCTGTCCGGTGTACTCATAATGCAATGAGCACCTGTATACATCTTAGGTGAACCAACTGACACCAATGGCTTGTGAGACCGGCCATCGCCCCTCGTCGGGGTCTCGACTGTATACACTAGTTTACTCTGGAGTATCGATGCCCTGTCTCGAAACTCCTACGACTAGGGACACTTTAAGGATGTGCTTACAGACCCCAGCTCTCGCGTATATAATCGCCATCATACTGCTGGAAGTCAAGCAAGAATCCTATGGGCTCTATCAACATGCAATAGAGAACTAAAGCATGTAAACGATGATAAAGACAAACCAGATAGCATACTATCATCTCGAGCAAGACTTTCATATCGATATAGGTCCTCCCTCAATCATTGCAATCACGTATCTGTGATCCAATAATTGACTTAGAGGGCACTATATCCAATAGGTACATCTCCAGATTTTGCTGTACTGCGAGCCTATTTTCTTCGAGGGTGTCGAGCTCTTCGAACTGAAGGAGCACATTTTCCTCTTTCGTCAAACCATGCTGGACAACCATTCTGAGGCTTGGAACTTCGACTTCGAGCGGGAGGATTGCCTCCATTCCGAAGAGTAGTGAGTATGGAGTGGACTGAGTTGTAGTGCGGTGCGTGGTACGATATGCCCACAACGTTTCGTGGAGCTTGAGATTCCAGTCTCTCTTGTTGGCTGAAGCATTTTTCCTCGGGAGGTTGCATAGAGTTTTATTGAAGGTTTCGGCTAAGCCCATTGGCTCTTGGATTATAGACGAGGGAATATCTCCAGTCTATCTTGTGCTGAGTAGCGAACCTTAAGAGTTTGAAGCTCTTGAAAGAAGGTCCGTTGTCAGAAATGATTCTTCTAGGTGTATCGAAGCTGTATAAAATATTATGCCGAAAGTACGTCAGAATATCTTCTGTCTTGACTTTTTTTAGCTGGACAACTTCAGCCCATTTGGAGAAGTAGTCAGTTGCGGCCAATATAAACCCGCGGCCTTTGGATGACGGAGGATCAAATGAACCAACCATGTCGGTTCCCCAAATTTCGAAGGGCAATGACGCTACTGTAGGATGCAACGGATTGGGATTCTTATGAATGAAGTCACCGTGAATTTGGCAGAGATGACACCTCTTCGCATGCGCTTCGCAATCCCTTAGCATGGTAGGCCAGTAATACTCAAGCCGTTTAATTTGAAGCCGCATTTTGGGGTCAGATTGGTAAGCTCCGCAGATGCCCGAGTGAATTTCTTTCATGACTTTTTGGGTTTCGGCCGATGACACACCTGAGCCAGAGTTGGTCATATGATCTGCGGTATAGCATATTATTTACAAACATGTATCGGAGAGCTCTCTTCTTCAGCTGAACCCTCGCAGATTTTTCTTCGGACAGCTTGTCGTATCGGAAGTACTCTATGAAGGGCTCTTTCCAATCGGGCTCGTCTTGAATGATCAGAACTTTTTCGGCAGGATTGCTCTTTTGTTCTGCGCTTTCCTCTTCTTGTAAAGAGACCGGGGGCAGAATTTGCCGGCTCCGGACTGTGATCAGAATTTCATCCATGTCAGGATCAGCCAGATTTTTGGCTAGGCGAGCGAGTACGTCGGCTTTTCCGTTCAACGCCCTACGGACTCACATCAGTTCAATGTGAGTGAACTGTTTCGTGAGTTCCACCACCTGGCTTGTGTATCGAGCTAATTCGGGCTTATATATCTTGTAGTCATCGCTCACCTGGTTGACGACAAGCTGGGAGGCACCGTAAACCCATAACCGAAGGATTTCCATTTCTATGGCGACTCCAGACTAGCTATCAGAGCTTCGTACTTAGCCTCGTTGTTTGTGCGAGGCTCGGTAAGAGCAAAGGAATGTTGTGGGGTTTCTCCTGATGGCGTGACGAACGCCAATCCTATCCCTCCGGGACGCTTGATTTGCTGGAGGTCCTTATTGATGAGGTTCTATCGAAGTAGAGCTCTCAACACGGCTCGTCATTCTCGAGGTGCAGCACTTGTTCGTCGGGTAACTCGCAATTGAGCGGTGACCCTTCTGGTATGAGATGAGCAGTAAGGAAGTCAGCGAGGGCTTGCCCTTTTACTGTTTTCCGAGGAGTATAGATTATGTCAAATTCAAGCAGCATGATAGCCCATCTTGCCATTCTACCGGCTAGGCTTGCTTTGGTCATTAATTGTTTGAGTGGGTCGACCTTGGAGAGCAGCATAACCCGATGAGCGAGCAGATAGTGCCTCAACTTCTTCACAGCGAATATCAGAGCCACGCATTGCTTTTCAATCGGGAAATAGTTGTGTTCCGCCTCAACTAAAGTTCGACTGAAGTAGTAGACGACATTTTCTTTTCCCTCCTCATTGTTCTGGGCAAGGAGCGCACTGAGTGACTCATCTAACGTAGTGGTATAGAGAATCAACGGTTTATTTGGGATGGGAGCAATAAGTACTGGAGGGTGCAACAGGTACTGTTTGATATTTTCGAATGCTTCTTGACATTCGGCATCCCAGACGAAAGGAGTTCCTTTCTTCATGAGCTTCAAAAAGGGCCTGCATCTCCCGATAGGTTCAAGATGAACCTTCGTTTGTAAGCGAGCTTGTCTTGAAAGGATCTTAGCTGCGTCCGATTCTTTGGAGGAGGCATCTCCATGATGACCTTTATTTTTGATGGTCAATTTCGATCCCCCGATGTCGGACTATGAAGCACAAGAATTTTCCCGATGACACGCCAAAAACGCACTTTAGAGAATTCATTTTCAGATCGTGTTCCCTCAGTCGAGTGAAAACGGTCCTGAGATCTCGGATGTGATCGGTCTTGGCTTTAGTCTTGACGACCAAATCATCAACATAACATTCGACGACTTTTTGGATTAAGTCATTAAAGATTTTGGTCATTGCCCTTTGATATGTGGCGCCCACATTCTTCAGTCTGAACGGCATCACCTTGTAGCAGTATATCCCGATCGGGGTTCGAAATGATGTGCGTTTCTCTTTCTCGGGCGACATCTTGATCTAATTATATCCAGACGAGCCATCCATGAAGATGAACAGCTCGTAATTTGAGGTATCGTCGACCGTTATTTCCATGACTGGTAGTGGGAAGTCGTCTTTAGGGCATGCTTTGTTCAGGTCCCTGAAGTCGACACAGACTCGGATCTGCCCATTCTTCCTTTTCACTGGGACGATGCATGCGACCCAATCCGGATATTTCTCTTCTCTGATGAAACTGGCATCAATGAATTTCTTGGTTTCCTCGAGATGACCTTTTCTTCCAGCTCCCTTCTCATTCTTCGGGGAGCTTGTTTGATTGGCTTGACATCAGGAGAAATAGCCAGCTTATGTACGACCACTTCAGGGGAGAGACCCGGCATTTCTTTGTATGCCCACGCGAAGCAGTCGGCGAACTCATGCAGCAAGGTGATTATCTGCTCTTTCATTTTCTCTGATAAGAGTGAGCTGATGTAGGTCGGCTTTGGATTATCGGACGTTCTTAAATCAACCTCGATTAGCTCGTCGAAGGTTGCTTTTCCGCCATCTTTGAGCTCTTAAGGGGATTTTTCTGGCTCGGCTAGCTCGTCTTCATCATTTGACTCTTCGCTGGTTTCACCAATATGGATCATGCAGCATGCCTTGACGTCAGGTTGAATGAAATCTATGACCCTTCTATCTGGAATTCGTCCATCGATAAGTGCTCGGACTTGAGGCGGATACCATAGCCCTTCATAAAACTTCGCTTTGGAGTCCGTTTGATATAACCGACATCCGCACTTTTAAAAATATTCTCACATTTCGGGCGCGTAATATCTGGGATCGAGGACGACTCTTATGCCTCTCTCATAGGGAAGACATGTGATAGACAAATCATCCGGGTGCATGACAGGATTTGACCCATAAAAAATGATGCCTTTCTGTTCATTTTTTCTTCCAGGAATGTAGAAGGTTTTTGGCTGGTACACGGTGGAGAGTGACAACGCATTGAGCTTTTTGCACATTTGCTCCAGCGCTCTTGTGATGGTTAGGGACCCTTCCGTAACTTCAAAGGTCTCTCTTAGCTTCGCTTTTTGCATGAGAGCCCAATTTGCACAGCTGTTGCAAGACGGGTCCTCTTCCTCTGATTCTTCGGTGTCGCTGCCTAAACGGGGGCAGATTTTACTGCCGGACGGGCCTTCGATGTCAGACTCGTCCGTATCACTACCGAAATGGGGGCGCGCTTTACGAAAGGACGGACTTCCAGCGCTGGACTCATCAGTGTCACTGCCGAAACGTGGACGCACTTGGGTTTTTTTTGCTTTTGAAAGTGATAGCCGGCTTAGATTTGCTTTTGAGTTTTGGGACCGTTCTGTCTTTGGTTATCTGTGACTCAGCACTTTGGGGTTCACAAAGTACCGAGAATCTTCATATCGGACTTCATACACACCGAATGACTGGATGTCTCCGTCAATGCGTCTTTCTTCGCCATTTTTGGTATACTTCATGCATTGATGGAAAGTTGACGGAACGATGCCGTAATCGTGGAGCCGCGGCCATCCCAGGAGAATCTTATAAGACGTGTCGGCGTCGATCACGTATATCTTGGTTTCAGTTTGTAGGTCCCCGAATATGATCGGCAGAGCTATGGATCCCAGAACTTGCTTGCAATTTTGATTGAAGCCTTGAATGACAATCTTTTCCCTTGACAGATGTCGGACGTCCATTGACAAACTCTTCAGAGTCCGCAAGCTCATGATGTTCACCGAAGATCCCGGATCAATCAATATGCGATTAATCCGATCTCCGTCGCTGTACCCGGTCACTTAAAGCGGCCGGTTATGCTCAGTTGTTCCCAGTAGCAGGTCTTCGTCCTTAAACGTGACCGCGGCGGCATGCAGAGTGTACTGGGCTTCTTTCTTATTAATTTCCGCAAAGTGAGCTTGATACCGCTCGGGGTTTTGTAGAGCGTGAATGAGAACATTTCTAAGCTCCTTAGATAGGACCAAGGCATCATAGATGCTCAGGAGAGACGGAAGCTTCCGGAGATGGGCCAAGACATTATAGTCCACTGAGAAAGGACTCGAGTTTTCATGAGTCGGCTCTCCGCTATCTTCTTCATTAGCGACTTGTTTTCCTTTCCTTTTAGGGCGTTATCCTGATTTGGCGGTAGAAACCTGCCGTTTCTGAGCTGGATTTGGTTGTCCTTTGTGGTGAGCTCCTCGTCCTTTTCGGGAAAACATAGCTTTTCCTCAGAGTCTCTACCAAGGGGGACGACGTAGCAGGTCACTATAGGGATCTCGTCATTGGAGTCTTCTTCTAACTCCTTCAGAATCTCAGCCGTTTCTGCGGGGAAGAACTCCTTCAATTGAATTAGAGTTCTTTCCTTTTGTTTATAGTTTTTAAGGGAATCGATGTACTTTTGAATGGTCGATCTCTCCGCAGACTCTTTTTCGTTTCGAGCTGCACCTTTCCTTTTCTTTTTCTTTAGCTTTTTGGATTTTGAGCCTGATCGAGTCGAATTAGTAACTGGAACGGTGGGCTCCTTCCGCCCCTCCCATTCTGTTCTGGGCTCTTTCTGAAATAGTTTTAGCATCTTCTTTCTTTTTAGACATGTGCATGCTCTATGGAGGCTGTGGCGAGTCGGATTAATTTCCCGGGGTAGCGGATGCAGCCGTCTGATCCTAGAAGGCTTCAGTTTCTGTCTGTATAATGTTGGTGGTTGCAGCTTGATTGACCAACACACTCTTGGACAGTTCGATCTCTCCGGTCTTGTATTGTTTCTCGACCCAGTCTTTGAAAATATAACAATCCTCGATTGCATGACTCACTACTCTGTGGTACGGGCAATATAGGGGATTGCCGGTCATTTTTGCTTTGTGAGGTCTTTTCGACTCCGGCAATTGTAGACCGTTGTTCAGGACATTCTTGAATATCTTGCGGACCTTGTCCCTCCTGAAAGAGTAGACTTTGTTTTTCTTCTAGAGGCCCTTTTCCTACTAGCACTGGCTTTCGAGCCCGGTCTATTTTTGATCCGCTCTCCTTTCTCTTATCATCATTGTCAGACGAATTGAAGGCGTTGGTCTTGTTGGAGCTCCCATTTTTAAGGTTGTATTTTCTGTCATTCCAAGTCTTGTCACCCTGAGAGTCCGGGGTAGACTCTTGCTTCGAGCGTTCCAACATTTGAACTCTCTTGGTCAGCTCTTGAAATATCTTGAGGCCTGCTGTACATAAGAATGTGACCATCCAATTGCTGAGGTTCCCAATGAGAAGGCCGACAGACTGGTCCTGTTCTAGCGGCGGTTCGCACTTGACCGTGAGATTACGCCATCGGGCAATAAAGTCTGTGTTGCTTTCGTTCTTCTCCGGCTTGGTCCTCGCAAGGTCAGCAATGGAGATTTTATCACCGACGCTCATGAACTTTTGCCGAAATAGAGACTCTATTTGGGCAAAAGTAGTGCCGGACCCGTCCGGTATGCTCGCGTACCAGTCGAAAGCGACACCGGTCAGGCTGTTGACAAACTGACGAAGAAGGAGTGCATCATTGCCCCCTGTATTTCCGCACAACGCTTTAAAGTGGGCAACATGCTGATTTGCGTTTACCGTCCCGTCAAATCTTCCGAATTTAGGAATGACGTAGCCGCTGGGGAACTCGATCAGACCGTACTGTACGGGATATGACCGCCCACTACTGCCAATTTCTTTCTGAGTTTCGGCTTCGACCACCAATGTTTTAACCTTGCTGGTGACCAAATCTATTATCCGATCTTGTGTTAGCAGGATGGTGCCATCTTGGGCCAAGGCATCCCTAGAAGTGGAATGTGGCCGGCTTTCGCGTGGCTCGCCTATACTCGGACCTAAAGGGACATGCATTGGTTGCTTCGGGTCATTATCACCCGGCTCGTGAGTGGAAACTTGTGCTTGATTGGATGGCGTCCAGGCAATTTGAGCCGTGAGTTGCATTACGACATTCGTCAAGTCGTCGATTTTGGAGTAAAACTTGGCCATCTTTTTATCTTTGCTCCTGAGCTGTTTTCGGAGCTCTTGAAACAGGTCTTGCTCTGCAGTCCTGGGACGGAAAGTCGGCTCTTTCTCGCTGTCCGAGCTTGACTCAACATGGACTGAGGGGTCTTTTTGCTTATTGGCCTCATCAAGAGGATTTTCATCATCCAGCGGAGGCTGCTGATCTTGGGAAGCGGCGACCACATTCAAGCCAGATTGGGCTTGGGATGTGTTGGCCCCATCCTTCCTTTTGCTGTGCAAGTTGTCGCTGGGACGTGCGCTCGCCATATAGACCATATGGATAACATATACGGCCGTCTTTTCATCCTTGACAGTTGATTTTGCGGACTGATGTCGTGGCCCTTCTTTTTTGGTAACGGGCAATCGATTGAAGACGGCTGGCCTGACCGGGTTCCTGGATGGCGCTGACGCTTTCTTTTTGGCTTTGCCCTACTGCTTTCGCACGGCACAAAGCGTCTAATAAACTCTTGAAGAGACGGTGTCATGCTTTCGATGTTGGGGATGCGGCACACCACTTTGGAGTATCGTCCAGTTTGATGTCATCTTGATTCTGGCGGTTATGGCATTTTTCTGAATTCACTTCAGGGGTTCGAAGGAGTTGCTGACTTTTACGGCCGACTCAGCTGTCGTCGCGGGGTAACCCTGTCCTTGGAATTTCACAAAATTCTACTTGGCCGGAATCCTGGCCCTCTTGTTGGTTCTATATCTGAATCGCTTCTGCCTTAACTTTTCTGTTTTTAGCACTTGGCAGGCTTCGGCCCTTCGGAAAGACGCCGTAGACCGATTGACAGAGAGTCCAGAGAAGACGCCCGCTCGCGCGATTATCAAGGGCACCGTCTGAGCTTGCTGGAGATGCTTTGTGGCTGCATTGGTGTTGACGAGCTTGCCCCCAGTCGGAACAGTAGAGAGCCGTTTGAATACGGATTTACATTTGGGGTGGGATGCTTTGGAAACCACAACGTTCGGCCTCCTGCCCCTTGAGGTCGGTTTGGCCACTTGTTTTGCCGGGACCTCCACCAGATAAGCGCTTCTGGCAGGGTAGATGATAGAACCAAATTGACTGGGTGACTCCTCCCATTGCCGGCTGAGACTTGCAAGGAGAACCACGTGGGCATTGATCTTGACCACGTAGGGAATCGGAGTCGCGTCAGAAACGAAGCTCGTCTTAGGAGACATGATTGCTGAGTTCGAGATTGTGACTGAAAGCTGTTAAACTGTACAAAATAAATATGACTTCAGTACAAGCAATCAATATATATATGTTAATTGAGTTCGCCTGAACGTTTAACCCGAAATATGCGACGAGAGAAAGGGTCCCACCGGGCGTGCCAGAATTTGTGGGTGTTTTTCGTCACCCCATTGAGATGGGAATGCGCGCACTTGTCAGGCGTATTACAAATTCCCCCTCCCTAGGGTAGGCCGTGATTTATTAATTGTGGGGATCCGAATCACCAGCAGTCGCGGACTAAGCTGCCGTTAATTACCCATTGCCTTTGGAGCGAGGAAAACCTCCGATTGACGGGTCAAACTGGTCATGTGAACTTAATATGCAGTGTGCGTGTGTTGTGTTTTTAAGGGGATTTGGACGTATCGGGGGCTTCCCACAGTTTATGGGGGACGTGTTTTGAGTGTGGAGCGTGAGGGAAATAGAGGGGTGAAGAGCGTCCTAAGGTCGCGTGAATGGCATGCGGGCGCCGGACGCCCGCGGATCACGTGCCCAGCTTGCGGGCGCCGGGCGCCCGTGGGTCATGCGCGCGGCACGCGACCGCTGGAAACACCAGCGGAGAAAGGGGCTTAGCCCATGGGCTGGGAGTGAACTCCCGAGGGGCTTTGGAGTTGAACTCCTAAACAGGAATTAGGTATGGATTTGGAGTTAAACTTCCAAAAGATTTGGATTTGGAGTTAAACTCCTATGTAAGAAATTGGATGTGGATTTGGAGTTAAACTCCTAAAAGGCTTGGATCTGGAGTTAAACTCCTAAAAGGTTTGGGTGTGGAGTTAAACCCTTTTGAGGATTTGGATCTTGGAGTTGAACTCCTCGAAAATCTTCGGAGATGCTCAAAGGGGGACTTATTTCTTCTCCCTGGAGTCTCGAATCCTCCCAAAGTGGGATTTTTAGAAGTGGATCTTCCTCCTCCTCTCCTTTTGCTGGATCTTGGAGAAAAAGAGAGATGAGATCAAAAGTCTTCCTTTTAGGGATTTGATGGGAGATCTGAACTCCCCTTCGAGGGTTTTATGGTGAAAAAACTATTTCTTTCTGGAAAAAGAAAAATTAAACTCTTGATTTAATTGGAAATGAAAAGAAAATGGAGAACTTGAGAGAAAATAGATGGAGGCACAAACCTTATAATTTTTTGAGAGAATAAAAGGTGTTCTTGATTTTTTCATCATGTTTGTCTTTTATAGGCTACACACTTTACATATAGCCTCTTAGGTTTTTCCATATGGCACTTGTGCCACCCCATGCCTTATGTGCTTATTTATTTTTGCACATAAGCCGTGGGGTTTACAAAATTTTGGATCTTTGCCCATATCCATATATTTATTTCTAAAAAAATTATATCAAACTAATATATGGTTTCATTCTTTTTGTCATGGGGCCGGTCTCTTCCATGCTCGGTCTTGATCTTGGCTTGGGCTCGGGCCCACTTGACTTGGGGTTGACTTTGATTTTGACTTGGTCATCCGAGGTGTAATTTTTGACCCCAACATACGTGCCATACAACCGATCCTGAGTCCAATTCTTTATTACTGCAGTATCTCGGAAATAACCCGTCACGGCTTCTTTCGATCTCATCTTTGCTGTATTGCCCGGAACTGACACTCCTTAAACGACCCCGCTTCCGTTCCGGAGCAGCTGCAATCTCATCAAGACTTTCCTCTGAAAATGCGGCCGTATCCAACGCCTCGGCATAAGTATCCAATCTCTCACCAGCGGAGAGGAACAACTGCTCATTGATATATAGCACGAGTCTCTTAATCCACTTCTTTTCAGTATCGACCAATTCGGTATCATATCTCGACAGCTGCGTATACTGTAATTCATACTCGGCTACGGTCATATCCGGAGTCTCACACAAAGACTCGAAGCTATGAATTTGGTATCTCCAACACTCTGCGGAAGAAATCTTGCTAAATACGTCATCGAGAACTTGTCCCAGCCATCGGAGGAATACACATTGGTCATCCTCTCTCGATCGACTCACAACAGGTCTGAGCAAGACCCTTCAAACCGAAACTAGCCAACTCAACCGATTTCGCATTGGAGCATCCAAACGAACGAAATATCCTAGTCACTTTATTCAGGAATGACTAAGGATCCTCTGTCACATCCCTGCCTATAAACTCAGATGGCTTCAGCTTCGTGAGTTCTGGAAGCGATATCTCGTCAATTTCAGTAACGGCTAGTACATCTGTTTGCACGGTAGACAACACAACGATCCCCGGAGTAGGCTGTACGTCAACAGATTTCTCAATCTGGTTGATTTCGAGCAACGACCCAACCATCCGGTGCAGATCCAGAGTACTCGCCTCAAATGAGAAATCTTAACATAAAAGGATAAACAACCTGTTCCTATGTTATCGGGATAACACCCTGGTCAGTCCTCGTCCCTGACGAGCTCGCTCTGACTGCATCTCTAGCCGCAACCCTCTCGGCTAGCGTAGCCATGATGACAGGAACCACAAGCAAGTATCGATAAGGATGGATCACAAAAACGAATAGAAAAAGGATCTCAAGATATGTATATCCTAAGGTTGCTTAAGCGGAGTATCGTATCGTAAGTATGCCGCAGAACATACGCACGGTACGTTGCTTTACTTGAGCTACCTACCCCATCAATCAAGGTTAACTTACATAACGAAAGTTCAGGCCTAATACCCCTAAAGTCAAGTCTAAGTTCCGTAAGGTCTAGATTCCGAAATATACGCCCTAAACTCCGCATAGTCAAACCTAGACTCGAACAAATGTTAAACCTAACGCTCTGATACCAAC
Organism: Agapanthus africanus; assembly: GCA_030015575.1. Lineage (NCBI taxonomy): Eukaryota > Viridiplantae > Streptophyta > Magnoliopsida > Asparagales > Amaryllidaceae > Agapanthus > Agapanthus africanus. The sequence continues at coordinate 817,263,543 of CM057338.1, read as the reverse complement.
TTTATCACGATTCGGAAACAGCACGTGACCGACACTTGGATCATGTGAAGTCTATAGGACCGTACCGTAATCCAAGTAAGCCGAAAACTAGAAATCTAAACATTTTTAAGTAAATAGTGAAAGTGAAGTTTTAGAAAAGGGTATAAATGAAATTAAGTTCCACTTTTTAAAGTATAAGTAGAGTTCGCTTGAAATACAAGTAGGTTTAGACTAAGATTTGAAAACATTTTTGTCATTTAAAATTTGGGCAGCACCTCCTTTGTAAATTTTGATAAAAACCAGTACATAAACACAAATATAATCCGCATCCCCAATCGGGAGCTATCTCATCGCCCAAACTGCGGAAACACAACCATGCAATATATACGACGCCCAAGGCGAAAATCAACACAAGAAAAAAAAGTAAAAGAAATACCATGAAAACACTATCTCATAAAAACATGGCAATAATGGAACAACACGTAAAGACACAGAATGGTGATATAATACATGATGATGTGAATTGAGCAACAATCTAAGATACTGGCAGAAATATAGTATGATGTATTATAGCATGGCAAGTGTGTTCATATAAGCAATATAAAGAAAGTACAATCTCCGGAACAGTACGTAATGCTGGGTACTAAACAGTAATATATAATGCTAAGGAGTATGGTGCGATACGGGTGACATAGCAAGTTCTATATGTATACGTGGCATGGCAATTACCGATGAGGTGTCATGCGAGTATGTGCAAGTGTAACATGAATCATCGGTAATGGTCTGGATGTCCTAGCACAAGAAATTAAGTAAAGTTAAAGGTATGAACGTAGTATATATCGTAAATAATCGAAACGCGAGCGTATACAGAAATAAAAAAAATCAAAATGCGAGCGTCTACAGAATAATGAAATCGTAACGTGAACAAGTATTAAAATATCCAACTACGTATGAGCCATACAGTTATAGTTTAAAATAGCACAAAATATTGTTTTGGAAATAAGAGACTACGATGTTTTTGAAATAAATATCATTTGAAAAGTCGTAGCGCACCCTTGACGTTTTCATTTAAACATACGTAATGAATCGTTAGTTTTGAAAGTAAGTATGGCTCTAAATATCTCATGAATTTCTATTTTGAGATTTAAAATAAGACTCCTCGAGTCGAAATAAATATCGGCCGTAATCGTTAATCAATTCTCATCATATCACGTACGGAATATCCTTCGTACGATATCATCAAATCAAAATGGTACGGATCTATTGTCGTGTACATCATCTCATATATACTCATACCGTATCCATTCTCATGTCATATAAATACTTATATCGTATCATATACTCATTTACACACACACACTTACATATGTAGATATAACTCAATGGCTAAGAAATAGATACTAAGTATAAAACTTCTACTAAGTATACTAACATACGTATATGGTTATACTAAAATATATAATTCTAGTGTATATATAGTGTTCTAAGTACTACGGTTGCGGGGTGCTATACGCCTTTCACCCGACTTCCCCCGTAGATATACATCTACTCACCTAAACGCATAGCTCCAGTCGAAGCCGACGGATGTCTTGCCCTTCTTCGTAGTCCCGGAAGTTCCCGCGATCGTACCTACAATCGAAACCATATCGAATTGCATAAAAACCCATATCAAAACCGACACAACGAGCGCAGCGCACATAGGTTAGAACCTATGGTCAACGCGTGCCAAAACGACAATATACCCCCCGACGTCGACGTACAAACGTTGAACGACCGAGTCAAGACATAAAATCCAAAATCCAAGTTTCAAATATAGGAAAACATCGCCGAAACCAAGTCAAAATGCTCCCAGATTTTTACTCAGTTGATCTAGAACCATTTAACATATAAAATAGGCCTGTATATGAAGTAAAACACCTACTGACCAAATCCCAACACTTATCTCCAAAACTTGGCCGCAGATTTAATCCTATGGGCTGCAAATTACGGTCCAAATAGGGACTTAGGGTCTCGTTCACTTGGTGGTGTCTCCTAGTGGTCTAACTAAGTCTAATCTATATGCTAAATATTTTTTCAGAGATCTCGAATTACTCCAGATTCAAATCCAACATCAAAAACTCAATAAAAAGCAAGTTTTAAAACTTCAAAACTCATTTAAACCAAGGATACTTCCACTAACATACCCTCTTCAATCACTAATGAGGTTACAATCACTCACCAACCCTTTACTATACCCTCACTACAAGTAGTATCCATAAAAACTCACTTTTGAAAATCTCAAGTGTAGAAAACATGCACATGAGCTCTAATCTAGTGTGTGAAGGAAAGTATACTTAAAACTTGTTAAAAGGTGGGATTTTTACCTCAAAATTGAGACTAGGGAAAGTTCCAAGCTTGTAAAGGGCCTCAAAGTGAAGACTTAATCACCACACCATGTTTAGTATAAGGATAGGAACATTTTTTGTGAAGGCTTCAAGCTGTTTTGAGGAGATTTGGATGGGTGTTTATGGTGGTAGTGGGAGGTGGAGAAGGAGGAGAAGAGAAGATGAAGAAGGAGATGAAGAAAAAGGGTGTGATTAATGCATGGGACCAAGCATAACCCTTCACTCTCTCTCACTTGCCCATACCCAATATTTTAATACAATCATGCTCACATTTTCTTTTCTTTTTTTCTTTTCTTTTGAAAAAAATATAAAACCATCACTTTAAAACACAATAAAATGTTAACCCCTCGTATAAATATGTCATGGCACTTTAAAACATTGTTTAACACAAATCAATCTTGGTTTACACAAAATAGGAAAATATTAATTAACTTCAACGTTAAACTAGTATGGATATAATTATATACTAATTTATGTAGAGTCCAAATAAAGAAATGCTTTCATAAATAATAATTCATTTTAAATTCCAAGTACTTTCCAAAATAGAGGTATATAATTATACCAATCTATAAAAACTCAAATCCATACCCGATATATATCCGTAAAACTCATTATATCATTATTTAAATTCCAAAATAATATTTTCCATTTTCTTAAATGTTATAACTTCCCTCCTTAAATAAATTCGGTCCCCGAATTAAATTTAAACCCCCATGTCTTAAAACATTTCAATAAATCAAATCAACGGGGCTCCGACATCATGGGCAAGCTAGAAATATCATAGCGCAACGCGTGCGCATGAAAACAAATGCAAAACTCAAATAACCGAAACTCCGACAAGTGTCATGCGAATCATACAAGCTACGATGAAATATGTAAATTTTGATAAACCTATCGTTTAATCAAGCACAATATAATCAAGGCTACAATACGCATATTGTACGCATCCAAGTAAAATCATCTAAGTTGCAGTTGCTGAATATGTATGTATGAAAAATCCTTTTCAAATCGCCTAATGATGCGTATATTACGGCACAAGTAGCCGACGTTTGTTTATATATATATATATATATATATATATATATATATATACACGCGCGCGCGCGCAAGTTTCGCTTAAGATATACGTTCCGTTTTTTGAAATAATTTAAAAGGGTTTTCTTTTTATAAAATCTTGTGTCGCTCACTGACACGTAGGAAAATAACGAGACTATAGCTCTTTTGAAAACCTCTTCTGCAAACATCGATATATGCAAAAACATTCCGGCACTGTCTCTTAGACTAGTCCTCCTCTGCTACTATATAATCATAATATATCATAAAAACGCAATGCTCGAAAAACAAATCAACACCAACCGGTGTGCACGAAAACGAACTCACATGCGACTGATGCGAACGAAAATCGAGGTCGAAACCAAGTACAACAAATGTGCACAAAAACAAAAACCAAGCGCAATGAGTGTGCACGACAACAACATCAGGTGCATCTAGAGTGTACAAAAATCTTAATCCAGTGCAACTGGTGTGCACGAAAATCCTCAAGTGCATCAACTATGCACAAAACCACATCAAGTGCGCCAAGTGTGCATGAAAATCCAAATCAAGTGCATCAGATTTGCACAAAAGTATTGAGTGCAACAGGGTGCACGAAAATCAATATTAAATACAACTAGGTACACGAAAACATCTATAGGTGCAACTGGGGTGCGCAAAACCCACATCAATGCATCGAATGCGCATGCAAATAATATCGAGTGCAACTACAGTGCACGAATTAAAATCAGATGCATACAACGTGCACGAAATCAAAATCAGGTGTATCGGAGTGCACGAAATCATAAATATGTACAACGGCGTGTACAAAACAATATCGAGTGCAATGGATATGTACAAAAACATAAATCAAGTGCAACTGCTGTGCACAAAGAAAATATCCATCAGGTGCAGCCACGGTGCACGAAAACATCAATCATCAAAACACAAAAGTCCAAACGACAAAATCGTGATACTCGAAACACCAAAACACAAATAAAAAACAAATGACATTGAGGTACACCCCCTTCAATATCGAAAGGTGCCTGTGCACCCGGAGCTGTCAGAGCAAGAATTTTCACTTGCGTTCTGTCCACGGTCTGATGTTCTTTGTCTTTAGGTCCTTGTTCTCTCCGCGGACCATCAAATCCATGGCCTCTCGGCTCGACAGCCTGGTAAGGAGTAGCGACGGAAACAGTCCCACTCTGACGCCACTCTGAACATTTCCTGGCCAAGTAACCTGGCCACTCGCAATGTAGCACGTTAACGATGTCGGCTTTTGGCCTTCTGAGTACGTGCCATGCAACCGATCCTGGGTCCAAATCTTTATTGCTGTAGTATCTCGGAAATAACCCTTCACGGTTTCTTCCGATCTCATCTCTGTTGTACTGCCCGGAACTGGCACTCCTTAAACGAACCCGCTTCCGTTCCGGAGCAGCTGCAATCTCATCAAGACTTTTCTATGAAAATATGGTCGTATCCAACGCCGCTGCATACGTATCCAGTCTCTGGCACCAACGGAGAGGAACAACTACTCACTGATATCTCGCACGAGTCTCTTAATCCATTTCTCTTCTGTATCAACCAATTCAGAATCATATCTCGACAGCTGCGTAAACTGCAATTCATACTCGGCTACGGTCATATCCGGAGTCTCACGCAAAGACTCGAAACTACGAATTCGGTATCTCCAACACTCTGCGGAAGAAATCCTGCTAAATACGTTATCGAGAACTCGTCCCAGTCATTGGAGAAATACACACTGCTCATCCTCTCTCGATTGACTCACATAAATGTCTGAACAAAACCCTTCAAATGAAACTAGTCAACTCAACTGATCTCGTATCGGAGCATCCAAACGAATATAATATCTTAGTCACTCTATCCAGGAATGACCAAGGATCCTCTGTTACACCCCTGCCTATAAACTTAGGTGGCTTCAGCTTCGTGAGATCTGGAAACAACATCTTGTCAATCTCAGCAACGGCTGGTACATCTGTCTGCACGGTAGACAATACAACGATTTTCGGAGTAGGCTGTACGTCAACAGACCTCTCAATCTGGCTGGCTTCGAGCAATGACTCGACCATCCGGTGCGGATCTAGAACACTCGCCTCAAACGAGAAATCCTAAAATAAAAAGGATAAACAACCTGTTCCTGTGTCACCGGGATAACACCCTGGTCAGTCCTCGTCCGTGACAAGCTCGTCTTGACCACATCTCTAGCCGCAACCCTCTTGGCTCGTGTAGCCATGGTGACAGAAACCACAAGCAAGTATCGATGATGATAGATCACAAGAACGAATAGAAAAAGGATCTCAAAATATGTATATCATAAGGTTTCTTAAGCGGAGTATCGTATCGTAAGTATACTGCGGAACATATACACGGTACGTTGCTCTACTTGAGCTAGCTACTCCATCAACCAACGTCAACCTACGTAACGAAAGTTCGGGCCTAATAACCCTAAAGTCAAGTCTAGGTTCCGTAAGGTCAAGCCTAGGTTTCGAAATATATGCGCTGGACTCCACATAGTCAAACCTAGACTCGAACAAAGGTTAAACCTAATGCCTGATACCAATTTTGTCACGACCCAGAAACGGCATGTGATTGGCACTTGGATCACGTGAAGTCTATAGGACCCCACAGTAATCCAAGTAAGCCGAAAACCAGAAATCTAAACCTTTTTAAGTATATAGTGGAGGGAAAGTTTTGGAAAAGGGTATAAATGAAATCAAGTTCTTTTTAAAGTATATGTAGAGTTCGCTTGAAATACAAGTAGGTTTAGACTAAGATATGAAAACATTTTCGTCATTTAAAATTTGGGCAGCACCTCCTTTGTAAATTTTGATAAAAACCAGTACATAAACACAAATGTAATCCGCATCCCCAATCGGGAACTATCTCATCGCTCAAACAGCGGAAACACAACCATGCAATATATACAACGCCAAAGGCGAAGATCAACACAAGAAAAAAAGTAAAAGAAATACCATAAAAACATTATCTCATAAAAACATGGCAATAATGGAACACCATGTAAAGGCACAGAACAGTGATATAATGCATACTAATGTGAATTGAGCAGCAATCTAAGGTACTGGCAGAAATATGGTATGATGTGTTATAGCATGGCAAGTGTGTTCATATAAGCGTGTTCTTCTAAGCAATGTAAAAAAAGTACAATCTCCGGAACAGTACGTGGTGCTGGGTACTAAACAGTAATCTATAATGCTAACGAGATATGGTGCGATACGGGCGACATAGCAAGTTCTATATGTGTACGTGGCATGGCAATTACCGATGAGGTGTAGGTGTAATATGCGAGTATGTGCAAGCGCAACATGAATCATCGGTAATGATGCGCATGTCCTAGCACATGAAATTAAGTAGAGTTAAAGGTATCAACATAGTATATATCGTAAATAATCGAAGCGCGAGCATATACAGAAATAAGGAAATCGAAATGCAAGTGTATATAGAATAAAAAAATCTTAACATGAACAAGTATTAAAATATCCAACCACGTATGAACCATACAGTTATAGTTTAAAATAGTATGAAACGTTGTTTTGGAAATAAGGGACTACGATATTTTTGAAATAAATATCATTTGAAAAGTCATAGCACTCCCTTGACGATTCGTTAGTTTTGAAAGTAAGTATGGCTCTAAACAACTCATGAATTTCCATTTTGTGATTTAAAACAAGACTCCTTGAGTCGAAATAAATATCTGCCGTAATCGGCAATCAATCCTCATCATATCACGTACGGGATATCCCTCGTATGATATCATCAAATCAAAATGGTACGGATCTATAGTCACGTCCATCATCTCATATATACTCATACCGTATCCATTCTCATGTCATATAAATACTTATATCGCATCATATACTCATATATATATACTTACATATGTAGATATATCTCAATGGCTAAGGAATAGATACCAAGCATAAAACTTCTACTAAGTATACTAACATACATATATGGTTATACTAAGTATATAATTCTAGTATATATAATATCCTTACTACTATGGTTGCGGGGTGTTGTAACTCATCCACCCGACTTCCTCGTAGATATATATTTACTCACCTAAACGCCTCGCCCCAGTCGAAGCAGACGGATGCCTTGCCCTTCTTCGTTGTCCCGGAAGTTCCTGCGATCGTACCTACAATCGAAACCATATCGAATCGCATAAAAACTCATATCAAAACCGATACGACGAGCGGAGCGCACATAGGTTAGAACCTATGATCAACGCGTGCCAAAACGACAATATACCCCCCGACGTCGACGTATAAATGTCGAACGACCGAGTCAAGACACAAAATCCAAAATCCAAGTTTAAAATATCGGAAAATATCGTCAAAACCAAGTCAAAATGCTCCCAGATTTTTACTCGGGTGATCTGGAACTATTTAGCATATAAAATAGGCTTGTATATAAAGTAAAACATCTACTGACCAAATCCCAACACCAATCTCCAAAACTTTGCCGCAGATTTAATCCTATGGGCCGCAAATTGCGGTCCAAGTAGGGACTTAGGGTCTGGTTCACCTAGTGGTGTCTTCTGCTGGTTTAACTAGGTTTATTCTATACGTTAAATATTTTTCAGAGATTTCGAATTACTCCAGATTCAAATCCAACATCAAAAACTCAATAAAAAGCAAGTTTTAAAACTTCAAAACTCATTTAAACTAAGGATAGTTCCACTAACATACTCTCTTCTATCACTAATGAGGTTACAATCACTCACTAACCCTTTACTATACCCCCACTACAAGTAGTATCCATAAAAACTCACTTTTGAAAATCTCTAGTCTAGAAAACATGCACATGGGCTCTAGTCAAGCGTGTGAAGGCAAGTGTACTTAAAACTTGTTAAAGGGTGGGATTTTTACCTCAAAATTGAGACTAAGGAAAGTTCCAAGCTTGCAAAGGGCATCAAAGTGGAGACTTGATCACTACATCATGTTTAGGATGAGGATAGGAACATTTTTTTGTGAAGGCTTCAAATTGTTTTGAGAAGGTTTGGGTGGGTGTTTGTGGTGGTGGAGGAGGTGAAGAAGGAGAGGATGAAGAAGATGAGAAAAAAAGGTGTGAAGAATGCATGGTGCCAAGCATAACCCTTCACTCTATCTCGCTCTATCTCACTTGCCCATACCCAATATTTTAATACAACCATGCTCACATTTTCTTTTCATTTCTCTTCTTTTGAAAAAAATATAAAACCATCACTTTAAAACACAATAAAATGTTAACCCCTCATATAAATATGTCATGGCACTTTAAAAGCATTGTTTAACACAAATCAAGTTTGGTTTAGTGCACAAAATAGGAAAACATTAATTAACTTTACTATTAAACTAGTATGGATATAATTATATACTAATTTATGAAGAGCCCAATTAAAGAAATGTTTTCATAAATAATAATTCATTTTAAATTCCAAGTATTTTCCAAAATAGAGGTATAACTCAAATCCATACCCGACATATATCCGTAAAACTCATTATATCATTATTTAAATTCTAAAATAATATTTTCTATTTTCTGAAATGTTACTCATCGTCAGTCCATTTCCAATATAGATTGATCATATCGAACCAACAACTATTTAGACAAGTGTTTCAATCCATAAAGAGACTCCCTGAGTCGAGTCGAGCCGAGCCCCCTTGGCTTTGAAACCGGTAGGCAGATCTCCCAGACCTTCTTATCCAAATTTCCATCGATAATACGATCTAAGTCCTCAGGATTAACTCAAGATCTTTATGTGGAACCATGCATAAAGGAAGGCAAAATAGACGTGGTTATCACCCCGGGTGAAAAGTCTCTATTCGTTGTCCACCTAGGCTAGGTGAATCCTTCACCAATAAGTATACCTTGTATCTCTCTACGATATCCTCCTTTCGTAAGATTTCGAAATATCCAGTTTTTATCAATAGTCTTACGTCTGGTAGGATAATTTGACCAAATCCCAGACTTGATACTCTAACGTCGACTCTTACACCTCTTTTATTGTCATTATTCATTCTTTCGCAATAGGCCTATAAATAGCGTTCTCATGTGACTTTGCATCCGTAACCAATGCGGGGTTACCATAGATATCTCCCTTTCGATATCGAAACATCGTCGGGATGTCAATCCACAACACTATCTACAAATCTCTTGAGGATTCGTGACTGGCTCCGAGCCATCAACGGAAATATCGCTCCCACTGTCGTCAGCCGCTAAAGGAACTAATTCATTCTGCTCCGCTGACTGATTAGGAGTCCCTTCAATCTCGTAAAATCCCAAATCTTGATCTACTTCTGCCTTTTGCGAAAAAATCCTCCCCGAGGAAATCGCTCGTTGTTTCCTCCCCGAGAAAATCGCTCGTTGTTTCTTCCCTGAAGAAATTGTTTGTTGTTTCCTCCCTGAGAAAATCAATGTCACACGACCAAATGTCAATCAAAGTCCGATCACATACTCATGGACACAGGTGACCTTCCGGATCTCTCGTTCGTCCACTACTCATAAGGTGTTGACTGAACCGTCTTTGAAAAACACATGATTAAGAACATAAACCGCTGCCAACAACGCATCTCCCAAACAATATGTAAGATTGGCCCTTGTCATCATGTTCTTTATCATATATAGGGTTTCCTAATTCTCCTCTCTACAACACCATTTTGTTGTAGAGTTTACTGTATTGGTAGCTATCTGACGACTCTTTTTCCTTCATTCAGTTTCCTGAACTGGTAAAATAAATACTCATGGCTTGCTTACAGTTTCCAGAACTGCTCCGTGGAACACGCACAACCATGTTTGCGTGAACTGGCGCTTCACTTCACTAATACTACGTTTGATACAAATCAACGCTTTAGTTCCGTGTAAGATCAATAGCCATATCGAATAGTTATTAATGAATGTGTTAAATTAGGAAACTCCACTACGTATCTTCACGTTTATTGGCCCGTATCTTTCGGAGTGAATTATCTATAATGGATATCCAAATGGTTTTACTTTGGTAGTTTTGCTTTCAAGGCAACTCTTACAGGTAGATGGTTTGATTTTGGTTCAAATGCCAACTCATCCACCCCATGTGGATAAGTTATCTCATCTATCTATCGACCTAATCTACTATGCCACTCGTGACATTTATAGAAAGACCAATTCTCAAAACCATAAGAAACTCATAAGACATACTGTCCAATTAAGCTATCCAAATATCCTAACCCGAAACTGTAATTGTAGCTGAAAGGAAGATGATTTGTGGATTGCTATCTGTATTCCTGATGCAGAATTGACTCATATATTCTCGACACATGTAATTGCCTACTTCCACTCAGTGTCCTGACGAGTGGAGGAGTTCAAATTTCTACAGCCAAACGTTGGACTCTTATATTCATTATTGTCAGTACATTTCTCCATGTCAGAGCATTTAAGTTGTCGGCACGTTATTCCTGTTTTCGTAGTTCGATTGAACTCTTCTTGCGCTAGGACACCTGCCCTTGCGTACTGTTGATCTCGTCAGCATATCAGGAGCACTCTTGGTTCTATCGTCCCTGGCGATTAAAGTTTAAGCCTCAGTTACTCAAACATGCTAGCAAATGTCAACACATTCGCTTTCCGCATAACTAACTGCTTCATGGATTGAGTAGAAAACATGTAACCGTCCACTGTTATCGCTTGACAGTCTAACTGGAGCAGTACTCTTTAGATCCTGGATCAACGAAGATATAACTCTTAAGTATATCCATATTACGTGATTCGACTCCTTATAAGAAAATAAGGCCAAACCAAGAAATAATATGAAATTGCCACGTCACATAGATTACCCTATAATCATCGCACAGCTTATCTCTTGGCGCGTAGATACCCTTTAACTACCGCTCAATATAAACTACGAGTGCTCGACAATAAAACATATGACTACTAATGACATCCCTCTTCATCACGTCCGACACGTACAACGATCCTAGATGCGCCAATCCTTCGAAGATCGCCGCATCTCGATGGTACTGCGTCGTGTAGCCCCGCTACATTGCTACTACCTCGATGGTGCTGCGTCGTGTAGCCCTGCTACATCCCTGCCACCTTGTCACTGGCGTCTAAGTCTTTTAGCTTGTTCATATAACATTAACCTAATGTTTCTATTTTATTATGTTATCGTCATTTATCATCTCACCCCTGATGAGGCTGACGATATATTGATTTTATTATGGATGCGATAAGGTTGTGACATATAATGGAATACCGTTCTTTCCCAAAGAATGCTTCGTTTTCAACCCATCTTAACAAAAATAATAAACCTACACCCCGAAAAATGAGAAGAAGGCCTATGGCCCTAATCACATCCTTCAAAAATTTAAAATTTTGTTAAATGATTGAGAAATGGATCACAGATTTCCTAGAAACGGAGTAGATTGGATAGTTGAATCGATACTCTCATCTCCTCTCGAAATCTACCACTTGAAATTTGTCAGATTAATCCAGTATGCGTCTTTGTATATATAATATGCCATGCACAACACAAAATGCAACAATCAATCTAACAAATTTCATTTTCATTTAAACTACACTATCTAATCTTGTCCGTTTTATTAGGCTTTTCGTTTTATTCGTGAAATTAATACGTGCCTCAGGTGCTCCCATTGGAACAACTACCCATCAAATCTCCAAGATTTTATATGAGAATAAAAATTTAAAACTTTTGGAGAGCAAACAAAATTTTCGAAAAAAATTTGCAACTCTCAGAGTTAACAGCAAAACCCTTAACTAATCCAAAACTTGAGTGGGAAACTCCCAAAATATAAGAAAACTCATAAAATAATTTTCTTAATTTTTAGAATTTTTTCTGGAATTTTCTAGAATTATTTTTAAATTTTAAAAAAGAACCATCTCGAGAAGCCGAGCTCGGCTCGGCTCGAGCCGCCGAGTCCTGCCCGGCTCCGAGCCCGGCCCGACTCGAGTCCAGCTCTGGCCTGGGCTAGCCCTTAGATTTTTAAAAAAAAATAAAAAATATATATATATATATATATATTTAAAAATCCAAAAAAATGTTTTTATTTTCCAGAAATATTTTTTTTGGTAAAAAAAAAATTTGGTTCCAAACCAAAATCCTAAAAAAAAATTGGTTCCAAACCAAAATCCAAAAATGATTTGGTGCTATCACCAAAGTCCAAAAATCTTTTTGGTCCAACCAAAAATAAAAAAAAATTGGTTCAACCAAACTCCTCAAAAAAAAAAATATCCCACAAGTTTCCTTTCATAAAATAAATTAGGGTTAAGGTTTTAGGAAAAAATTGCGACTTATCCACCATTAATGCTCATCAAAAGAGAAAAGAAAAAATCTTTTCACCTAAAAGATTCAGTCTTTATAAAAATTTATCTCACCTTTGTTCCATGGGTTATTTCACATCAACGAACTAAAAAAATTACATTAAAGCGTCATAAATAAAATAGATCTAATTTATGGTGACACATAATGATGCAAAATAGACAAATCTTAAAATATCTGTCAGACGATAACTCTAATATCATAGATCTATCATTAAAAGATAAAAAAATTTGATCTAGATTTAGATTAAAAAAAAGTACAACTTTTGAGTTGGAAATATTTTAAACATCACATTTCTATAATTCTACAGACGTGTGATGCTTGATTCTGATACCAATGTACACTTTAGTTGACGTAGATACATAATAAGCAATCAAGCACAGCGGAAATACATGTATCTACTCTAAAGGTTCGGCGAAATACCTGATCCGATTGGTCAGATCGTTTCTCTCTCACGTCACGTAGAAGATTTGAATTTTAGCGCCTCCAAGTAACGACCAGAGGGAAACCATACTTGGTAGAAGCGAGAATCCCCACTTGATCATCCCGCAAGCCAACCCAAACTACAAGAGGGTGAAGAAGGAGACAACGGCTCTCTAGTTTTTCTCTCTAGAAAAACTTTTTATGTATTATGCATTATATCTTTCACTCATATATCTCTTATGAAACCCTAGCCCCCTATATATGAATATATAGGATACCCGCTCTTATGGGCGGATATTGGGCCAGTTCGGGCTCAAATGGCTAACAACTATGCATCTTGTAGGTTGATTGCAAATAAGTTCTACAATTGTCGCATTCAATAAATTACGTAAAATAGGTTGCACATTAACATATTGAGGTTTTTAAACTATGAACTCATTACTTAAAAATCACAAGTTACTAAAAGAGGGTAGAAGCCAGTTTCATGATACCGGTAGCATCTCATACATTCGGCAATGTTACAATCACATGAAGTAGAGAATTTAAAAGAAAAATATATCACCCGGTGTATTGGATGTTGCTGCACTTTGATTTCTCCCTAGTACCTGCCTCTATCATATAACTTTTAAGCATATGCATCAAATTTGTAAGGTGCTTTTTCTTCGCTCATCAATAGAATTATTACTGGCAGACCATCGTAAAGAGGCAACATATCCAGAATTTATCCGAATACATCATAAATTCTGGAGCAGATAGAGTAAACTGTGAAGAAACTGTGAAGAATCTCAATTTTCTCTATAACAACAACAAGAGGAAATCTGCCCTCGAAGCGAGCGAGTATTATGCGAAGACCGGGGGAGCATCACCTTTCTTTAATCAAAAGAAAAGTATCAACGAGAATGTTGAATGCTCTGTGGCTAGTTGTAGTAATGGTGTTTTTGACGACTCTAAAGAAGAATCAGCTGCAAACGTGCATGAATTAGAGCTGCACGCATATAAATCTACGGTGCAAGCTTTATATGCATCGGGTCCCTTAAATTGGGAGCAGGAGTTGATTCTAACAGATCTGCGACGGTATCTACATGTTTCGAATGAAGAGCATTTAATTCAGTTGAAAAATCTGCTGTCTACATAGTTAGTTTCGAATTTGATTTACTTTCTTGTAAAAGTTGGCACGAACAGAAGGATGTGTGCTAGACCAAGCAAGTTCTGTGATCGGTTCTCCATTTGTCGCTGCTACTCTTAATTCTTGTACAAGATCATGTACATGAAGCAATAAGAGCTTTTTCTGTGAGCAATTTGTAATTCGAACATGATGGTTTATGCAGCAATGCAGTCTGGATCAAAATTTCTATAATGTGGTTTTGGTGAAAATATGATTTTTTCCGCCTATGATAATTTTGGCAGATGCATATCACTACTGATTTTGTGAAAAGAAAATGTATGATAAAATATTACATTTGTTTCAGTGAGAGAATAATATACTGGATTCCATATTTCCAATATTTCCTTGTTGGAAGTATGAAGATCAACTAAAAGCCAGAAGTATTTTTTTTCTGAGGTAAACTAAAATCAGAAGTATATAACATAAAATATGAATATCAAATGTTCAAGGTTTCCAAAACTAAAAATTACTTGTTTTTTTTTTTCATACAGCATGTGATTTTTAGAATGAGCCCCATTCAAACAGTTAGAAAACCGTGTCGCAAGCTAGTCATGAGAAAAAAATATTTCAAGAAGTAAATAGTAGAACTGTCTAATAAGAGGGTAATGGGCCTGCCGCAACTAATTTAGATGTGGCACACAGATCCGGAATAGTGGAAAACAGGAGGGCCTGGGCTCCGGAGGGTTTAAGTTTGGCGGGGTCCGTTTCCACCCTTGGATCTGTGTTGTGTAACCATGGAGCTGCGGCATACCGTAACTCCATTATTTCCTTCTAATAAAGTCTGAGCTAAGAGAGACGGATGAAGGAAGACATGAAAAAAGAAGGGAAACCCAAAATGATCCACATAATTCAACTTCTAAACTATTTGGTTTGGTATTTTGGTTTACTAACAAATCTTGACCTTTATAGAAAAAAGAATAACTTTCCATCGATTTAGTATTCAGATAAAAGAGTATAGTAGCCATGTTTTCTAAGCTAATGCCAAGATAATATGTCAATAAATGAATATCTTAGCATATGAATAAATATTCAAGTTTATAATATATAATAAAAAAAAACAAAGGATTCAAACAATGGAGTAGAAAAGGATATTGAGAAGAAATGAAAATCTTCTACAAGCAACTCACGGTTATGATGCTAAAATAATCAGCAACTAAAGAGGCCATGGGAGTTGCAGTGTTTTAGCTATATGCTATCAAAATTTAGTTAGAGAGTTATTCGGCTTTGACCATATGATGGGTTAATCATGATGTTTCTCTTTTTGACCTTACAAAGTTAATGCTTGATGATGTATGGAATTGGAGCGGATTGGTTGAAGTTTCTGAGCTTCTCATATTTTCACGGAAGTAAATGACTGTGCTAACTTTTTCCCTAATACTGGAGTAATGAGCAGAGTTGTTGGGGTTGATGAGATGATATTTTTGGAGGTTTTATAGCAGTTGGCAAGGATGCTTTTAGGGCCTGTTTGGTTGCAGGATTATGAGTTTGGATTTGGATTTTGGATTGTGGAATCCTAGGATTCCATAATTTTGTGTTTGGTTGCAGGATTAGGTTTTCTAGGATTCCTTTGTTTTTTATGGGGGGCCCACCACAAAACAAGGATTCTTGAATCCTAAAAGTTTTCAAGGATTTTCAATGATTTGGCACTATTCATTGTACTTTTAGATGGGGCCCATGTACTTTATTTATTTAACAATTCTCTCTCTCTATCTCTCTCTAAAATCCTCAAATCCAAATCCCACGTTTTTTCACCAACCAAACAAAGATTACAAGGATCTACAAATCCAATACTAGAAATCCAAAACCAATTAAACAATAAATTATCAAATCCAGAAATTTCAACCTTACTATTTTGGAATCCAAAATCCATAATCCTGCAACCAAACAGGCCCTTATGTGAGCATTTGCATGAAAAAGAGAAAAAAAATGAAATTGGAGGGAGCCCAACAAAATGACGATGACATCATCACTCTATCGGCTCCACCGTTGCCACGTCATCATGCCACGCTGGCGCCAATGTTTATTTAAGTCCTTGGTTCCTTCATCTCAAATCAATCATCTTTGATAAAATATAGAATAAATAGAAAAAAATAAAGAAGAAGGAATCGCTTTCTTCTCTCCTTTTTTCTCCTTGCTTTCCTTCGAATTAGGGTTTTCTCTGGTTTCATCTCTTCCCCTTTGAAATCAGAGAAAACCTAGCATCTCCATCGAATCATCACCCCTCAGGTTTGATCTTTTTCTCATCTTGATCCGATTGCTTCTCTTATTTTTTTTGGATCTGAAGTCAAAATCTGAACAGTTTCTACGGTTTTTTTTTGGATTCGTTTGAAGATGGGGGCTTTTGTGTCGAGATTCTGGTTCATGTTGTTTCCAGCAAAAGAGTATAAGATCGTCGTGGTTGGATTGGATAACGCCGGAAAAACGACGACGCTCTACAAATTACATCTTGGTGAGGTTGTAACCACGAATCCTACAGTTGGGAGCAACGTTGAGGAGCTTGTTTACAAGAATATTCGATTTGAGGTGAGTACTTTGATTTTTTTGTTCCTTTGTTTCGTTGGTTTTTTCCCCTTTCCTTTTTTTCTTTCTGAGATCACAGTTTTGAG
The DNA here is from genome assembly GCA_030015575.1 of Agapanthus africanus. Classification (NCBI taxonomy): domain Eukaryota; kingdom Viridiplantae; phylum Streptophyta; class Magnoliopsida; order Asparagales; family Amaryllidaceae; genus Agapanthus; species Agapanthus africanus. Next base: position 817,246,623 of record CM057338.1, on the reverse strand, counting down.
TTAGAAAGATTGTAGACGCAAAGTTAGGATATTGATTAAAAGAAAGTTTTAGAAGAAAGGAAGTTAATTTAAAATTTCCTCAATTTGTCCTTCATAAACGTGATTCTAAGCTTGTGTATATTAAATACTCGGAGATGGAAAGATGATGAATTGGATGGGGATTTCTGAGTATATGAATGCGAAGGGTTTGCATCATGTAAGGATGATGCACAATTTTGTGGTGAGGGATAAGAAAAGTGGAGATATGTGTGAAGCTTAATGAACTTTTTCTTTGCACCATAAGAAGAAGTCGTTTAAAAGACTTACTATTACAGCTGAATTTGTTCTTAATATGAATGCATGATTTGTGAAATTATTTTCATAAGGTTGCTGCATTATATTTAGTACACTTTTGGGAAATTTTCATTTTACGAGGGCAACGAAATTTGCGTCTTAGATTCGAGAAAGGAGGGGAGGAGATCTTCGTTTTGATGGATGTTTATGAGAAACGATAGTTAAGGTTTCATAGCTGTAGATGTTGGTTTTATATAATAGGAAAGGGTCAATTGTGCAAAACCTCCATGTAGTTTACCCGATATAACACTTATACCTACTCTAGAGACTAACTAGCACAGACGGCCCGTTTATCTGTCAACTAAAACCCATTGAAAACCATTAAATTCTACCCTAAGCAACACATAAACAAATTTTGTAGTTTAATTAGGCTATTATTTCCTATTAAGAAAAGTTGCTCATAAACTATCAAACGACAGCACGACTTTCAAAAATCCAAGGGATTATTTCCATTTTGAAGGTGCTTGAAAGCCAAAGAGCTCACGATTTCCAAAGGGCTCACAAGCGAATTAATAGACAAGAGGGTATTGTGCAATTAACCAAATATTAACAATTGCTGAAGGGCTCACAAGCCAATTAATAGGCAAATGCTATGAAGTCCACTTTTTCGATTGTTCTTTATTTTAATTACTCTTGACAGTCAACAACTATAATATTGCTTCTTTTAGCTGATAGAGATACTACTCATGCCAACTGACTCATTCCATGATGTAGAGTATTAATTTTGCTCAAGTTTTTTTGTACATACTATAGTGCTAACTATCCATCCATCCATCCATCTATCTATATACTTAATTAAAGCTGGGTCAAAAGCATGTTTTTTTTAACCACCCAAAGTACCCTTGACTTGGAGACTTTCATTGTTGATGGTGGGATATTGTTGATGGTGGGATATTTAAGGGATGCTAATGCAAAACATTGGTTGTCTCCTCTATGTGAAGCCATTGTGAAAGGTGACATTTTAATGGTGAACAATTGTTTGCAACCTTTGAGGCATGTGTGTAATGCATGAGGCCCCTTCCTAGTTTATCCATGATGTAGAGTTATTGATTGAAGTAGGTTTATATTCCTTATCTTTCATCTTTGTGTATCTCAAAATTGTATTTAAAATAAGTCTACTTTGTAGTTATGCAAATTTAGTTAACGATCGAACAACTTATTACCATGAAAAACTACGTGGAGTATAACTGTTGACAGTTCAAGATTGCAAGGATTGGTGTTAGTAAAAAAAGATCAGGGTTAGAAAGAGGCTAGCAGCTATGATTTGTTTTCATGGCAATTAGATTCATATGGAAATGGTAACCAAATAGCTATTTGGAGAAGGGGTTCTTTATATGCTGTGATAGTGGAAAATAGGTTCAAGTTGGCTTATCTTAGGTTTGAACCTTGTGTAACAAACTTATTATCTTTCCCTCTTCTCAAATCTCGACTTCCTTCGTTCTTGTTAGTTAAGACATTGCAAGCGCCGCTTTTGCTCAGAATTTGACATTGATCAAGAGATTGTTTGACTTGAGGTATATTAATTACATCATTGAATAGTGATATGATCTTAGCAGGCAACTCGATTCTAGATTTTGCCTTGTCTTATGACTTAATCTTAACAAGTACTTGGTTTAGAAAAAGAGTCTCACTTGATCACTATTAGGAGTGGATCGAGTGCAAGTCAAATAGAATTTTTTCTGACTAGAAGGGTAGATAGAGTTTGTTGCATCGGTTCGGTTGTAAGGTAGTGCCGGATGAGTGTAACCACGCAACATAGACTTTTAGTTCTAGATGTTCGGGCTAGAAAAGGACCGGAAAGATTAGATGTAAGTTAGAGCCTAAAATTAAGTGGCGGTGACTGAAGAAAGGTAACCAAGAAGCCTTTTTATATCTTGTAGTTCAAGCGGCAAAATTGGAAGTTCGAACATGATTCAGATACAACATGGAACAAGATGGCTAGTTGCATTAAGAGGGCGGGTAGAGATCTACTTGGTGAGTCGAGGGGTGATGCTCCACCACTTGAGGACATGTTATGGTGGAATTAAGAGGCAAATGCCTATATTAAAATCAAGAGGGATTCTTATAGAGATGAAAAAGAGATGGAGAGATTTGAAAAGTATAAGATAAGCTAAAGAGGAGGTTGAGAAAGCTATTCGAGTAGCCAAAACTAGGTCTACAACGAGGTGTACGAGAAGTTCGACACCAAAGAGGCAGAAAATGATATATACAAGATTGCTCGGATGAGAAAAAGGAAGAACAAAGACTTATATGCGGTGAAATGCATTAAAAATGAAGATCAGAAAGTTGTAGTTCGAAATGAGGATAACAAGAAAAGGTGGAGAGATTATTTTGAAAAATTGTTCAATGAGAGATTTATTAAGGAGTTTGATGGACATATTATTTAATCTCAAGATATAAACCGTAATTTCATGCGTAGAATAAGAGTAGTTGAGGTTACATAGACGTTGAAGAGGATGAAATCAAGAAAAGATATTGGTTTAGATAGGATTTCTATTGAGCTATGGAGATACTTAGGAGAGATAGGCGTTAGATGGCTGACAAGCCTGTTTAATGAGATTTGGCAAACCAAAAAGATGCTAAATGAGTGAAGAAAGAGTACCGTTATACATCTCTACAAGAACAAAAGAGGCATTCAGAGTTGCTTCAACTACCGTGGAATAAAACTCATGAGTCACACCATAATGTTTTGGGAGAGAGATTGAACATAGACTAGGTCAGGTTGTTAAGATGATAGAGAATTATTTTGGGTTCATGCCTGGACGATCAACGACGGAGGCTATTCATTTGCTCCGTCTACTTGTCGAGCGTTTTTTAGAGGGATTTGCATATGGTTTTCATTGATTTAGAGAAATCTTACGATAAAGTACCTAGAGAGGCATTATGGTGGACAATAATGAAGAGGGGGTCCCAATCAAGTACATTGACATAATCAATGACATGTATGATGGATTAGTGGCAAATATAAGAACTTGCGAGTTGCGGCGGCCTAATGACTGATTTTTCCACAATTAGTTTGCATCAAGGATTTTGCATTAAGCCCATTCTTGTTGCCATAGTGATGGATGAGCTTACTAAAACTATTCAGGATGATGATGGTGTATGTTATTCGCTGATGATATTATTTTGGTAAATGAGACGAAAGCGGATGTTAATGCCAAATTAGAGTTATGGAGGCAAACATTGGAATCTCAGGGGTTTAGATTGAACAGGTCCAAGACAACATATTGTAAGTTCACGGTGACTCGTTCACAACGATTGCAAATAAAGACGGAATATAGAACAAAAAATTTCTAACTATCACCATGAACTACAACCAAGGAATATCATTAAGCATGCAATTGTAAACAACAATAATCTATACTTGATTAACCAAGGGTTTAGATGCAACAACCTTTGTCGCATGATTCGCTACAATTAGCTACCAACCCCTATCATTGATCTCCTCCTAGTGTTTGGATGAAGCTTGATCACCTTGCTATCCACCAAAGACGATCCATCTTTAAGCTACCCTATTATGGCTCCAACTCCCACTAAACTCTTTTAGTGAAGCAACTTGCTCTCATAATTTGTTAGATTGTAAGAGAAAATGATGTTAAGAATGTTCTCAAGTTTCTATTTTCTTTTGTTCTCAACACATGAGAAAAAAGAGGATGAAGAAAGATGAAGAGAATGCTTTCGTCTGATGAGAGAATGGTTGTAAAAATTATATCTATCATAATGTATTTCGCTATCTCAAATATGATGAGAAAAATATTTATCCATTCTCAGCATTCCTCTCATCCCTCTATGTTGGATCATGTCTCATTTTTTTATCATATAAAGAAATGATGTGGCTCATTTTGTCATGTAGCGTCTCCACACTATATTTCTAGAGAAGTATGTGAAGGGTATTTAAAGTTCATATACCTCATAAATACAAAAAAGAATACTTTGATAATATTAGTGATAATCCACGTCTCATATGTGCGTATGGTTAATACGTACGGGAGTTTAATTAAATATGTATATATATGTTAATAAAAAATCGGTAATATTAGACTTTTGAAATGCACTTACTATTTGGGTCAAATGTTGGTTTAATAGTTGTAATATTTGTTGAAATGATTTGATCATGATTATTTAACAAATGGTTTATGCATAATAATTTAGTTATTACCATTTTTTGTAATATAAATAATTTAAGGGGCATAATGCAAAATAGTATCCATATGAGACAAGAATTAATACTAGTATTATCAAAATATTCTCCCTTGTATTTATGAAGTATATGATACTTTTAATACTCTTTATATACTTTTCTAGAAATGCAGTGTAGAGACACTAATGACAAAATGAGCTACTTCATTTCTTTATATGATAAAGAAATGAGGCATGGTCGAACATACAAGGATGAGAGATGAATGATGAGTGGATTTCTCATCATATTTGATATAGAGAAATACATTATGATAGATATAATTTTTACAATCATTCTCCCTCATTAGATGAGAGCATTTTCTTCCTCTTCTTTCTTATGTGTTGAGAACAAAAGAAGAGAAAAACTTAAGAGCATACTTAGCATCTATTCCTCTTACAATCTAGAAAATTGTGAGAGCAAGTTGTTTCACTAGAAGAGTTTCAATGGGAGTTGGAGTCGGAGTAGGGTAGCTTATAGGTGGATCTTTGGTGGGTAGCAAAGTGATCAAGCTTCAAAGTAGGTCGGCAAGCGAGCCCACTCGAACTAGTTAGAACCTGTCCGTGACAACTACCGTACAGTCCGGTCGCTTCATCAAAGCATGTCGCATATTGAGTCTAGGGTATGGTAAACTGACAGATATTGAGTTAAAGCATGTCGCATATTGAGTCTAGGGTATGGTAAACTGACAGATATCGATAACTCAATAAATCATGTTGATATACAATTGATAACCTCCAAGATACAACTGATAACACTTATCGATTTATCTTCTCTACCTTGGTCAAGGATTTTCGGTTATAGTTATATCAAACAATGCACGACATAAACTCTCCATATTGGAAGAGTCGAATCCCATCTCGATCGCTCAACTACCTCCATATATTTCAGGCTCTACCCAAAAAGATCCTGTATTGGTAACTACATAAAATGAGTTGCGGTTGGGGAAAAAAAATTCAAAATATAGCGTTCCACACACAAGATAACTGTGATGATATTAGGTCTAAAAGCTAATCTGTACCATTGTCACAGAGAATTTCTACTTGACAGTTGTGTATGATACTAACTAGAAATTCTCAACGAGTCTTTTCAGTGGACTAATTTTTCAATGAGCGCCTGTTCACGATATCAAACACCAATGACCATGAGACCAGCCATCGCTCTCCAACCAGGTCAAGTAAAGCATACGTTAGCCTACTCTGGAGTGCCGATGTCCTGTCTCGACACTCACACAACTAGGAACATTTTAGAATGCACTTGTCAACTATTCAGGCCCCACTATTATGATCTCATCATAAATCTGATAATCCCGCAACATTCTAAGGACTTTATCAGCATGTATTAACGATACGTAATAACAAGTAAAATATATACACATCACCGATATAGATCCATGTACAATTAGTAATTGCCTTCAGGGCACCTATATCTAACAAATATATTTAATGCAAATTTAGTAAACAGAGAAGTCAAGACTACAATGATATAACACTGGATCGGCATGAGATACCACCGAACGATCTATTTAGATATCTGGGTACTATCATCCAAAAGGATGGGAAGATCGATAGCGATGTCAAGCAGAGAATTCAGGCTGGTTGTTTGAAATGGAGGAGCGCAATATGGATTTTATGTGATTGTAACTTTCCGTTAAGGTTGAAAGGGAAGTTTTATCAAAGTGCCATCAGGCCTGTCTTATTATATGATATGGAGTGTTGGGCTCCTAAAAATATCATGCACAGAAGATGAAGGTAGCGAACATGCGCATGCTTCGTTGGGGGGGTGGTAATACTAGAAAAGATAAGGTGTGAAATGAGGATATTCATGCAAAGCTTGGTGTAGCATCTGTATAGGAGGGGATGCGAGAAAACTGCCAAAGATCGTTTGGTCATTTGCGACGCCGACATATGAAATCACTGATTCGACAAATAAATATTCTCAATTTTGGCCAAATCAAAAGGGCGAAAGAAGGATCGAAGAAAACATGGATGAAGGCGATATGAAAAGATATGGATGCCAAAGACCTTAATGAAAGTATATTGTCCGATAGGAGTGAGTGGAGGCGGAGGATCTATGTGCTCGACCCGGCATGATTCTCATGTTAGTTCATGTAGCCTATCCCATATAATTGGGATAAAGGCTTGTTGTGTATTGAACAGTGATACGAATTGGCAATGATGAAGGTGGTGATGATCATTATGATGAATTCATGATGACATGGGCCCTTTTTGTGCTATCCCCGACCAAATCAGGGATTGATTAGGGATGAAGAACCGATCGAGCTTGGGATTTGGCGGCTGAGATATTTGAGACGAGAGGAGAGGAAGTGATTGATGGTGTGGGGGACAATGGGGTTATGAAGCGAGTCTTGCGAGGGTCGGCGTGCTTGCCTTCGAGAGACCCGTCTCTTAACGACCTCAAGATAAAATGAGTTTTTACATAATATATTGATCTAATGAAAATGTAGAAGGGTTTTAAAACTAATCAAAAGCATCCAACAAGTATTCTACTGAACTTCTCTTGTTCCACGGCTTTATTTTCGGACGAACCTCATAAACCTAATCGCCAAAGTGATTAATGTACCAATGTAAAGTTCATGAAAGTACCCAAGATTTTCTAATAGAATATTTTGACAATACAATATCTTATGTCCATCTGTGAGGCAGAGGTTTGGATACCGTTTTATTTCTGATTCAACTATTTCTTTTAAAGTGCTTACCGCCGCCTACTTCTAATATATGTATACGGAATCACATGCTTGTTAATACTCAAACATCAAAAACTTCCTTAAAACAAAATGGATATAGATCAAATTGTACCGATTATACTAGTCTATAATGCACGGATAAGCAGAACTTGTTCTCTTCTACGCTTGCTCCACGATCAACCGCTTTGACTTTCCCAGAAAGAATATGAAATAACTTGAAAAAAAGATTATAAGTTATATATTTTTTGTTTATGTTAGCCGTGTTAGCATAAAGTATAATTTGTAAAATAAATTTGCTCAATTATTTCTCAAATTATAATTCATGTTATTGAACCCAATTATATAGTTTGGGTCTATATTGTTTGAGCACCGAACGGGCTAATGCCACTTTGTTGACATTATTAACTAATAGGATTAGGCTTTATATTAAATCTCATATCCATTAGGTATTATTATTAGTTGCTTACTGTTAGTATGATAGGTTAGCAAGCCATTCATTTATATATATTTGTGGCTTGAGTAAAATCCATTAAAGATTATTGGGTTTCAGCCTATATACAGTAACTGAACCCATTAAAAGTATATTTCGAAATGTTCGGTCCATATTCAAGAATTTTTTTTGGGGCCTCGTACAGTTGCACCCATTAGATTACAACTGTTGCAGATACTTTGGATATGATGATACTTTTTACATGATTAGATTTAAATTCATAACATGTTATGGGTTCTTAAATCATGCATGTTGTTTTCTATTTCACTCTGATTTAAGTAAATTAAGAAAACATTTCTGTTTTTGCAATAATCCGTTTGAACTTTAAATTGACTATGTCTTTTGATATATAGATCCATTTTCTAATGATTTATCAGTCATTAGAAAATGATGGAATCGATCTCGAGGTCGCTAAGAGATGGGTCTCTCGATGGCCTCTCTCTTAAGTCCTCGCTTCAGAGCCGTCAAATCCCAAGCTCGTTTGGTTTTTCCTCTCCTCGTTTTCAATTAGCTTAAAAGATTATTAGTAACCAAGTTGTTTGCTTTATTCATGGATAATCACTTTTTCAACGTTCACAAGAATGTCTTTAGTGTTCAGATTATGGATGAAGAGTAAAATATCTGAGAAGGAATTATAATATAAAGAAATGCGATCTTGTTAGCAACCGAATTAGAGCAAATTTATTGAAAGGATAACAACAACAACAACAACAACAAGCTTTTATCCCAAATTTTTGTGGAAATTTATTGAAAGAATCCAAGATTTAATTCCAGAGAAATCTTAAGTGAAGTTGGTTCTTGGGTCCTTGGATCCAAGATTTAAACCCTAACTTTGAGTTGGTCATTGTCGGATTGCAGAGGGGCATTGTGTGTGGATTGAGAGGTTGAGGATATGTTAATGGAGAGAATCCTAGCTTGGATACCATGAAACTTTAATTGTGAGTATGAAATAATATTATATTGAGCATGTGTTTTTATATACAATTACATTTTTCACATCAAGGACTGTATAGTATAGCTTGGCTCTCAAATAAATTAGCTTGGTCTTCAACTTAGACATGCAAATATACAACTATATGCAATGTCGAAATTTGTAACAACAACATACTGTTAATTTGTATCTAATGTTTAGAATCTTTGAAGGAAAAGAATTCGGCCCGTTAGGAGACGGTTTAATGCCAGGCCAGTAGGTAGTGGTAAAACTTTGCCAAAAATATTTCACTGGGTCATGCATCTTAACCGATGGTCTATAGTGAAAATTAAATTTGGGATCTTCAAATGGCGAACCTGTCATATGTTTCGTGCGACATGTTTAACCTTTCAAGATCCACATGCTCACGTAAGATGTCTTGAGAAGGCTATTTATTGTTGTAGGGTACCTTTGAAATTGAAAGGAACTTTTTCTAAAAAGGGTGATAAAATCGACACTTTTTTATGGATCAGAATATTGGGCGATTTATAAACATGTCTAAAAATGAGAATGCTTAGTTGGATATGTGGTAATACACCAAAAGATAGGATAAGCAATGAGTATGCTCATAAGAAATCAGGATAAGATGAGTATTCATAACAAGTCATGATAGATTCCATGGAGGATAAAATAAGAGAGAAGCGATTGAGATAGTTTGGTCATGTGCGACGAAGACCAATCAATGCACCGGTTAGAAAAAAAAAGTGACAATATTGTAGTTAACGATGCAATTAGAGAAAGGCATGGAAGCAATTAAGAATGATGTGTTAATTTTGAATTTAACCAAGGAGACAATCCCTAACAAAGCAGAATGGAAGAAAATGATTCATATGGCTGGCCCCAAAATATAGAAAATAAAGGCTTGTTGTATTTTAAATTAGTATGTCAAATTACCAAACAGAGGAAATTGAGCTACTGTACATGCTTGCATGCTTAGTATGAATTGATCAATCTTTTGTCTGATTTGAGAATTTAATACTGGATCTTGAGATTCTGATGATCTATTCATCTTTACCGACAAATGTACATACTATGTATGTAATCTTTACGGATGTGATGAAATTCTCTTTAAAACAAATTCTGTTCTATTAATTGGATATATCGTTTTAATAAAGTTACAGTATAATATGAACTCTTTCTGAATCTTGTCTGTTCATTCATTTGCATATGCTGATGCCCATGTCTAAATCTGCTGAATCTTGATTGTCATGAATGTGAACGGAGAAGAAGTTGGTGACCAGTTAGCTAATCACACAACTTTTAATTGTGTGAATGGTAGTAGGCTCACCTATAGCACTTCCGTACTGGCATCATATGGAGGAAACATCTTATTTGGGTCCTTCAGATGTCTGTACTCACATTCTAATTTTTTCTACGGAAATAATTGGAAATTTATGACAGTCCATATATTTTTGTTAGTACACGCCTTTCTAACTGAACTTTTCTGGGATTAGCTACATGAATACCTTTCTTTCATATCACTTTGTCAATGGTCATTTTCTTCATTAACGACCAAAATTTAATTTTACCATTTTTATCAACCTTTGTTGTACATAAACCATTCTTGTCAGTTCTTTTTCATTTTACTGTTTATGCGAGCAGCTCATTTCTTATTTTATACCACCCATGCATTGTCATATGTATACTTGATGCACTTCGTTTATGCGCTATCTTGAATCAGGTATGGGATTTAGGCGGGCAAGAGCGACTCCGATCCTCGTGGGCGACCTACTACCGAGGGACCCACGCCATCATCGCCGTGATCGACAGTACGGACCGGGCCCGCATCTCCATCATGAAGGACGAGCTCTTCCGTCTCTTGCCGCATGAAGACCTCGAGCACTCCGTGCTCCTTGTCTTTGCAAACAAGCAGGATCTCAAAGAAGCCATGTCACCAGCTGAGATCACCGATGCTCTATCGCTTCATAATATCAAAAACCATGATTGGCATATTCAAGCTTGCTGTGCGATTACAGGCGAGGGGCTTTATGATGGGCTTGGATGGATTGCTAACAGAGTCAGTGGGAAGCAGCCAAGTACATGATGGACTGTAATATTTCATTGTTGGGTGTGTACTTTTGATTGGGTCAAAAAGAATTTGCATTGCATAAAAACGAGGCATATTATTTTTCTATGGTATGCTTAAATGATGTTAATAACGTGGAGCTAACAACCAATAATCGTGTGCAAGAGATTGTTTTTTAAGTGCAGAATCATATTGTGTGGACTTCTGAGTGGGTCAAAAAAAAGAACATGCACGGTGCCAACAAGCAGCATAATTTTTCCTGATACATCTAAGCTTCTACTGAACATATTTGAATGCTGTCAATACAATCTGCGACCTGCTTAGGAAATTTTTTTTTGGGCATGCTGCTAACAAACAACTCCAGCTTTTATCAAATTATGTTATCCAGCATCGGCAACCTTGCATATCTTGAGGACCTTCAAACCACCGATCCCAGCTCAGATTTGTCGGTCCTTTTGCTCTGAGGAATTGGGAAAAGAAGAAGAAGAAAGAGTGAGAAATTGTCGGTGCAGAAACAAAATATATTTGAAATGAATGGTGTACATTGGAAGCAGGGGATCTGGCCTGCTGTCGATCTTTTGCAGCAATCTGATGAAACAATGAACTTGTCAATGCAAATGCAGTAATATAAGTGACAACAGCTTGCATTTATGAAACAGGTGATTTTCTAGTCCATACTCTTGTAGTGCTGCAGATACTTGCACTGTTTTCTCTAGCTCTTCCAGCTCTTCCAGCTCTTCCTGAATGCGGTCGATTTCAAGAACGTGAGACAAATACTCATAAAGACAAAACATGTATAGTAGATAATCAGTTGAGTATAAGTTTTTGATTTTTTTATACATAGTTTTTGGTTGTTGGATATTTTAATAAAGTTTGCCTACTGTGTAGATTGATTCATGAGGAGTTGGATTATTATTAGGTTTGTAAAATAGTTACAGCATAATACTGATACATTTTTTTGTAAGAAAAATTGCCACGTAAAAGGTGCTCTACATTCCACATTGCAAACCCGTAAGTTGCTAGATTATTGGCATCATAAAAGAAAGGGGAGATGGAAATTCCCTTGGCTTTTAAAGATTGCTCAGTTCTTGTAGGCATAGAAATATACGAGTGTCATGATACTTGGACCATATAACCATCCTCATCTTCATCACCATCTAAATTCTTTTTGAGGCTGGCCAAAACAAAGCTATAACAATGATTTGATAAAGTTATACGACCGGTTGTCAATCTGTCTCTTAATTACTACTAAATATCCGGTATCAATCCGTCTCTTAATTACTATTAAACTCCCAGTGAAGGAAGCTGTGAACAAGAGAGACGCCTGTCATAATTCTAAATAAACTATTTGAATCCTCTCTTCTAAAGAGCTGATAAAGGTCAGAGGGGAGAAATAGAAAATTATTTGCCACGGAAATTATATTCAACCCTGAGTGTTAGAAATGTGAAGGCTATGACATCACTTGTTAGAAACATGGCTTTGATATCACGTGTTAGAAAATTGATGGCTATGAGACTACTTGTAAGATATCTAGCTTATTAGATTTACTAAGTAGAAAGGTTATAGTAGATTCAGTGAGTGGAGAAGCATTGGTTGAACAGTAGTTAGGAAATCGAAGTGGATTCCAAGGGATATAAAATTTATCTGAAGCAACTTAGTACAATAGAGTTATACAGTTCTTGGTTCATTGTTGGAGCACCATTTTTCTTTAACTTAAATAGAATAATTGTCAGAGCCTTTTATCTCCAACAACTTAGCTGTTGATATTGAAGCTTGATTGCTTAGTTGCTTGCTTACAACTTGAGATACTCAACCTCTATTTATAGGTCTCAAGTTGTCTAGATATAGATATCTCTAAAACTTCTTGCCATGAAACATAATGCAATAGCTTCTAGATATAATCATGAGCTACAACTCTTATGGTTTTAGATGATACCCTTGAACATTCTCTACAAGTATCGAGATGTTAGACCTAAAACATTTTAGAGAATTCTTGCGTATTCTACATAATTTGGGAATATTATAATGAATTCTTGTGTTATCCAAAAAGCTTGATGGTGATCAAGTTGTTGATTTCCAACGCCAAGTCACAAATAAAGCCGGTGCGAGACACGACAAAAGTCATTCCTACATTTAGACTAAAACCAACCCTAAGGACAAATGGCTTTTCGAAAATAAGATAATCGGACATCTTCATCGTAGTCATGATCATCTAGGTCTTGCCCCATCAAAATAGAGTAATATAAAGGCATGCTCCATGAAAAATATGACAATATTTTACGTCAACACAACAACGTTAATCCTCACTCATTATTTATAAATTTATGACTAAGATAAGTAAAGATAAGAGAGGATAGACTAAATACCAGATCGAGGGGAGTCTGAAGAAGGGAAAAGACAGTCGATTTACTTAAAACATTATATTTAACTAAACCAAGAAATTATTCAATACCCAGGTACTATGCACCCGCCACCGTGGGAAAAGGAGAGAAAGAGATGGAACTTTTTGTGCGTCGCTGCAATGATCCCATCTCTCTCTCTGCCTCTCTGCTGGCTATACGGCTGATACACAGAAGATCATTTTTCGGTTCTATTGCATAGACAAAGCCACAACAATTCTTACAAATAGCCCATGCAGCTAAGCAACAAGAATCCCTTTTTTATCATATGAATGGTGGTAATTCTCCATAATAGCCTTCTAACAATGGCTAGGCAACACAACATTCTAATCTCAAGCAACCACCATTTACATTTTCAAACCGCAAATGCCAATTCTAAATTCATAAAATTACCCTAGAATTTAATGCAAGAAAACGGTAGATGGAATTAATTAAAAGTATACACTAAACAAATCAAAAATAACAAAAATCAATCAGTCTATAAAAAAAAAATACCTCCAAGAATCGAGCTTCTTCCTCTAATCGATTGAGCTCGGCTATTATCCGATGCTTCCCTCTCGAATCAGCCAACGCGACCGAAACCCTAAAATCGCTCGAAATCGACGGCGCAATTGCTCCCTCCCCATTCGCCTGCATCGATCTCGATTCAAAGTATCAGAAGCAGATCTCGTCCTCTTTCTCGTCGTCGCTAGGGTTCCAAATTGTGGTCCATTAAAGAACCATGGATCCAATCGCAGTCCAGAGGGAGAGAGGCAGCAAGATCGATGATGCCTCGATTCAACTTTATTGCAGGGAAAAAGGTGATTTTTAGGGCACAAAAAGCTTGTCTCTTTCTTTTGATTCACTTTCTCCACTCTCGTTTTTTGGTTCTTCACCAGGAGAAATTACTAGTGTGAAAGTGTGATGTTATTTTTTGCATATAAACCATGTGGAATAGTGAGCTGCAGCCGATGATATCCGGTAGTTATTTGAGATATGGATACAATTAGCTGTGATATGTATATTCAGATATAGCAGTTATCACGTCCCGCTTTTCAAAATACGGAATACGAGGGTGACAAGCCTAGTCATGCTCATACGATCAAGAAATAATTCTGCCGTAGTCACACTTCGCTTTCTACCATTACATGATAGTAGTAATGTAACTCAGATGATGAGAACATATGGTCACTAAAAGTATTAGATATAAAGAAAACTGAGAACAACGGATACAAAAAAAAAGATAACTAACCAGTGATATCAAAGGAATGATACCGCAAGTTCACTGCTCTAGATCTCCGCAATCTTCTCAAAATAAAGACAGATCCATTTCTTTCTCTGAGCATGCATACTCATGTCGTCAGAGTGACACAATAACAAATATACAACAGTAATATAATAAAACATGAAATGTGGAGTAAAACAGTGGAGACAGTGAATGCAGGTAATCAGTGTATCAATAGTCAATACAGTATGATCTATCTCACTAATGGTCTCTAGGTCAATTTGATATAGAATTGTGGAAAAGAGTGAATATCTTTAACGAGAGTCTCGTGTGTACCCAACACTACGGTCCGCTGTCGCCCGGAACATAACCCTGTCAGCCGGACCGCTAAGTCCATAACCTAAATATATATGAGAGTCGCCGTTCGAATGATCATCCTCTAAATCGCTAATATTGCTAAATACAATTTCCATTCCACTTCGAATTCTCCTTTTCCCCTATATTTCAATAATTATATGTATGGGGCAAGTTGTATATAAGTACGCACCAATAACACGGTTTTTATTCACTTTTCATTGCACTGTTCACTTTTACGAATCATTCACTTTTCGCTGGCGTACTTGACATAACTAATCCAATACCACTCATGTTCGACAATGCAATAATCGCTAAGAATCAATAAGAGCATTCGCTATCACTAAAAGTATCACGAACGGGTAAATATGAGAATTATGCCGCGAATCAAGTCCTGTACAAAATGAATTTCTACGTACCTTGTGAGTTCAGAAAAAACACATTAAATCGTACAATCACAATTAGGAAAAGTAATACAAAAGGGGTAGAAAATAAACTTAAACAACAATCAAAAAAAATTAATTTCAGGTCAATTGGGTTTCAGGCTTGCGAGTAACGGTCATTCCATTTTAAGTGTTCTCTACTGAAAATCCAGTTCCTGAACTGAAAGTCCGTTTTGTAACATATTTTACTCCCTGTTGGAATCATAATTACGCGACGCTATTGTTCAACTATTTGTAGGGATATGAGTGAGCTTTACAGCGCGCATAGAAGGCAGATCAACAATAGTCATCATAAACTAGGAGTTATGCTCAGTTCATCGTTACTACGTTTAAAGTGAAACTTCAAAATTCTTCCGTATACACCAACAATTTAAAATGTGTTATAAATATCAAACGATACTGGAATGCAATGAGACCAGTACCGTTAGAAATCTAATTCAATTCTCTACTCTTCAATGTATGGTTTTGCGCACTTGTGCATTTAAAAATGACGATACAGGTGTTTTGAAACAGATAAAAGTAGAGGATTATGCTCTGGACTGCAGTCCAAAGCCAAGAAACTCCTCTGTTTTCGCTATCTAAAAGACATGCTAACCTGCAACTATTTCCATAGATTTAAAGATTAGACAGTCTTCTTCGTAATGAGCCTAAGCACGTCACGATACGAGCTATATCCAATTTACTATAACTTTTCCAACGTGATATGTACGGTGATTTCCAGATTTAACGTCGTCTTTTTGGGGCGACTTTTCATAATGATAATCTAGATATTTTAACTCAAGTTCTTACCTGACATGCACTAACAGTAAAGGGGTTCGACGATCACAAAAAAATGGCACTTTAATCAAGGTTTTCACACATGTATCTCTTTGAACTTAGGTTATAAATACGAGTATCGATCGTCGTCAGTTTCTTATAATTGATTAAAACAAAATAATTAAACCCTATGTGTGCTCCTTCCAGTATAGCCAATAATAAGGATGTTAGGGATATGTATGCCTTAGAGGCCATTATTATACATTGATGTATATTATAGTGGATGCTTGGACATATATATAGAGGACTTTCTTACTCGACATGATAGTATGCTATCTGGTTACTTTTTATCTTAACATGTACACTTAGTATTATTATACCGTCTCTCATATACATGTTGATAAAGCCCTTAGGGTGTCAGCTTGACTACCAGGATTATGATGCAGATCATACTACTGGGACATGGGTAGTCCATAAGCACATCCTTTAATTGTTCTTAGTCGAGAGTATATCGAGACAGGGCATCAATACACCAGAGTAGATTGGTGTGTACGTTTCTTGACCCTGTATGGGGGCGATGGTTGATCCCATATCCATTGGTGTTTAACATCAAAGATTGTACATAGGTGCTTATTAGAAAATGGGTACACCGAACATAACTCGCCGAGAACTCCTAGTTGGTAGTATACCTATTGTCAGATAGCAGTTCTCTGGTGACACTGGTACAGGTTAGTCTGTAGACCCGATATCATCATAGAGTCTTGTGCGGCTCCCACTGTACTTTGATTTCCTCCCTACCACGGCTCAAAGGAGTCGTGCAAACAGGTGGATTTTGGGTACAGTCTCGAGTCACATGGAGGCAATGAGCGATAGGAAGGGTTTTGTCTCTCCCGGTATTGGGAGTTGATATTGCGCTATACTCGATTGACTATATCTGGAAGTCCCTGACCATGTTTGCTGCTAAGATTTACTGATAAGAGTTATCAGTAGTTTCTCGAACCGTTATAGGCCAGACATCGGCATGACTTATCACGTTACTGGGGTTTGACGATTCCACCCCTAGACATGATACGCGATATATCAGACGAAGAGACCGGACCGTACGGTAAGTGTTACTTATCGGCTTCATGGAGAGTATGGACAAGCTTGCTTGTTAATCTTCTAATCGCTCAATACCTGGGTAGCTGTTACGTCCAGCTAGTACCGCTGACGGCTTGTCGGTGACTGATGTGATCGTCACCCACTGCTGGCGTATTGACGAGTCTTTAGAGTCCCACACAGAAGTTTCATAGATCAAGCGAAACGATGTAGGGCACATGTATTGATATGTGCGCGGGGCCTGATTAAATACGAGTATGTGATGCCGTATTATAATCTGGCAGTTATCTGGTATCAGTCAGGTTATATGTGATATAACCGGATTATTGAATCAAGTGTTGATTTGATAATATGATATTCAGATAAATGACATTAGTCGGTTATATGTGATATAACCGGATTATTAAATCAAGTGTTGATTTAATAATGTGATATATATATATATATATATTATATTTGATATAATTATATCTTAAGTAATATTATTGCTCACTAATTCTTTACTTAATATATATATATATATATATATATATATATATATATATATATATATATATATATATATATATTGTTAGTTATATGTATGCCCTAGAGGCCATTATTGTACATATGATGTATATTATAGTGGATGTTTGGATATATATAGAGAGGACTTTCTTTCTCGACATGATAGTATGCTATCTGGTTATCTTTGTCTTAACATGTAGACTTCTATTCTGATACTGTCTTGCTCTCACATGTTGATAAAGCCCTTATGATATGTACTTGACTACCGGAACTATGATGAAGATCATACTAGTGGGGCCGGGGTAGTTCACAAGTACATCCTTCAAATGTACCTAGTCGAGAGAATATCGAGACAGGGCATCGATATTCCAGAGTAGACTAGCGTATACGCTTCTTGACCCATATGATGGGCGATGGATGATCCCACATCCATTGGTGTTTGACATCAAGGATGGTATACGGGTGCTCAGTGGAGACTGGGTACACTGAACAGGACTCGCTGAGGACTCCTATGTGGTAGTATACCTATCGTCAGATAGCAGTCCTCTGGTGACACTGATACAGGTTAGTCTGTAGACCCGAGATCGTCATAGAGTCTTGTGTGGCTCCTACCGTGCTTTGATTTCCACTCAACCATGGCTCAAAGGAGTCGTGCAAACAGGTGGATTTTGGGTACAGTCCGAGTCACATGGAGGCAATGAGCGATAGGAGGGGTTTCGTCTCTCCCGGTATTGGGGGTTGATGTTGCGGTATGTTCGATTGGCTATAACCGGAAGTCTCTGGCCAGGGTTGCTGCCGAGATATACTGATAAGTGTTATCAGTAGTTTCTCGAACCGTTATAGGCCAGACATCGACATGACTTATCACGTTACTGGGGTCTGACGATTTCGACCCCTAGACATGATATGCGACATATCAGACGAAGAGACCGGACTGTACGGGAGTGTTACTGATAGGCTTCATGGAGACTGTGGACTGGCTTGCTTGTTGATCTTCATATTGCTCAATACCCGGGTAGCCGTTACGTCCAGCTAGTACCGCTGACGGCTTGTGGGTGGCTGATATGATCATCACCTACTGCTGGAGTATTGACGAGTCATTCGAGTCCCACACAGAAGTTCCCTGGTTCAAGTGAAACGAAGTAGGATACATATGTGATATGTGTGTGGGCCTGATTAAATACGAGTATGTGATACCGTATTGTAATCTGGCAGTCATCTGTCATCGGTGCGGTTATATGTGATATAACCAGATTGTCGAATCAAGTGTTGATTCGATAATGTGATATATAGATAAATGATATTAGCCGGTCATATGTTATATAACCGGATTATTAAATCAAGTGTTGATTTAATAATGCGATATATATTATATGTGATATAATTATATCTTAACTAATATCATTAGCTCACTAATTCTTCTTCTTTATATATATATATATATATATATATAATAATAATAATAATAATAATAATAATAATAATAATAATAATAATAATAATAATAATAATAATGAAGTATGGCATTTAAATTTCTATTTTGTGAAAATAGAAATGAGGTGTAAAGTGGAAGCATGGTTGCAAGCATGGGATTTTCTTTTGTTTATTCTTCTTGACTCACTATTCAAGCATGGTTGCAATTTTATATTGCATAATTCCATGCTTGAATGAGTGAGGGGTCAAGGCTTGGCTTTCATTCTATCTCATTCTCAACACTCAGCCAATTTTCTCAAGTTGCTCCCATGGTTGCTCTCTAGGTTCTTCTTCTTCCTCTTGTCATGGCTCAAGCTTCAACCCTCACATGTGATGTGAATCATGAAGCTTGAACACAACCTAGTGAGCTTATCATATCCCCTGCTTCATCATCCTACACCAAACTAGCAATTTAGTGTGGTGTGTTTCATGCACTAAAGAAGTTTAGTGTAGAGTTAGCTTGATCCAGAGGAGCTTCGGGTGGATCGTTTTTGGCGCGAAGACAACAAAGGAGGCTCGTTCAAAGTCTCAATACAAGCCTAGTGGAGTCGCGAGACTACTGTTAGTTATATGTATGCCCTAGAGGCCATTACTGTACATTGGATGTATATTGTAGTGGATGCTGGGACATATATAGGTAGGACTTTCTTGCTCGACATGATAGTACGCTATCTGGTTGCTCTTTATCTTAACATGTATACTTTCTGTCTCTCTGATTACATGTTGATAAAGCCCTTAGGATGTGTACTCGACTTCCAGGACTATGATGTAGATCATACTAGTGGGGCCTGGGTAGTCCATGAGTACATCCTTGAAATGTTCCTAGTCGTGGGAATATCGAGACGGGGCATCGATATTCCAGAGTAGACTAGCGCATATCTTCTCGACCCATGCGATGGGCGATGGATGATCCCATATCTATTGGTGTTTGACATCGAAGATGGTATGCGGGTGCTCAGTGGAGACTGGGTACACTGAACGGACTCGCCGAGAACTCCCAGATGGTATTATACCTCACGTCAGATGGCAGTTCTCTGGTGACACTGGTACAGCTTAGTCTGTTGACCCGAGATCGTCATAGAGTCTTGTGTGTCTCCCACTGTGCTTTGATTTCCACCCTACCACGGCTCTACTGAGTTGTGCAAACAGGTGGTTTTAGGGTACAGTCCCGATTCACATGGAGGCAATGAGCGATAGGAGGGGATTCGTCTCTCCCGGTATTGGGGGTTGATGTTGTGCTATGCTCGACTGGCCATAACAGGAAATCCCTGGCCAGGGTTGCAGTGATATACTGGTAGGAGTTATCAGTAGTTTCACGAATGTTATGGACCTCAAGTCGGCATAACTTATCGAGCTATTGGGGTCTGACGTTTACCACCCCTAGGCGAGATATGCGACATATCAGACGAACAGACCGGACTGTACGGTAAGTGTTACTGGTTGGATTCACAGGAGTGTGAGCGGGCTTGCTCGTCGATCTTCTGATCGCTCGATACCCGGGTGGCCGTTACGTTTAGCAGACCGCTTGCGGCTTGTGGGTATTTGATATGATCATCATCTGCTGTTGGCGTATTGACGAGTCTTTAGAGTCCTACACAGAGGTTTCCTGGCTCAAGCGAAACGAAATAGGAGCGCATATGAGATATGTGTGGGACCGAGAATAATTCGAGTATGTGATACCGTATTCCATTCTCGCGATCAATGTATCGATTGGTTATATGCGATATAACCTAGTTATCGAATCAAGGATTGATTCGATAAGCCGATACATATGATACTAGTCGGTTATATCCGATATGACCGGATCGTTAAATCAAGTGTTGATTTAATTATTTAGTGCATATTTATATATTTGATATATTACTTTGCGTTAACTAGTATCGGTTCACTTTAAAAGGATTTTCTCACTTGAATTGTGCACATTGTATATGCGATATAGTTTTGTGTACATGTTTGTATCATGTTTGATGATACATGCTTACTTGGTTAAGTGTAAAGAATCAAACCATGGTTTAAGTTAATGATTAGGGTTTTGATTATTTATTCATTTATCTTTCTTATTTATTCATTTTGGAAAAAGAAAAAGATAAATGAATGATTGAATGTTTTGTTTTTAGTTGAAGTTTCTTGAAACTTTGACTAAGTCACTCTTTTGTTCTTATGCTTAACCCTAACCATCCTTTTAACCATGGTCTTTTCTCTACACTTAACTATAGTTGAAAGTATGATAAGTATTGATTTATTTTATCTAATTATTAAGACTTATCATATCTTCTTCTTCTTCTTCATCTTCTTCAACATGAAGAAAGCTAGTGGCCATCAATGGCAACTAGTGAAATTGAGTGAGAAATCCAAATATAAAGTCTACCCACTTCCTATTTCTTCATCCTCTACCTCTTGCCAAGTTGTATAGGGTGTTTACTTCACAAGTTTTCAAAGCTTGGTGAAGTTGGAGCTTGTTCTTATGATGCTTCGACGTAGATCATCTTCGGCATCGAACCGACGATCAAGCCCGCCCATTCTTCGATGATGCCAATGCTAGAGTCGTGAGTTCGATTTGGAAAGCGGAGGGAGATCATCATGGAGCTTAGGAAGTGGTGGACCGGATCTACAAAGGTTGTAGCCCCTTTCCTTTAGATACATTTCCATTTACTTGCTTGTTTCGCCTAGATATCTAGTAAACGATCCGTATTAGGGTTTGTAGGCACCCGTAAAATTTGATTTGTGCATGTTTGATCACTTGTGAGACTTCTATAGTGTGCCTAGGAACCTTACAGTGGTATCAGAGCCTAGCTAGAGCCTTAGGCGAAGTCCCGACGGAATTAGAAGTCCGATCGACCCAAAACCCAAACCTAAAAATGCTCTCTGGACTTTTTTGAAATTCGTGGTTTGTTGTGAATTAAAAATATTCAGAAAAATCAGCAGGAAGATATATGGGTTACTGTAAAATCCGAGGGCTTGATTCCATAAAGGAGGCGCGGATCCGCGGCCTTACAGCAGGCTCATGCGGCGGATCCGCGGCCCTTTTGTGGTTTTGTGCATCCAATTTTGCACAGTAATTCTTAGTTGTCTGTGCTGGTTTTCCTGGGGATTTTTAATAATTTTTCCAGAGTTGCATTTTCTGGGTTGTATTGGGAACTCGGTGTATCGATCAGATTGTCTAATTTTGTCGGTGTGTTTTTCCGGATAAATCTTAGAATATGTTAAAAAGTTCGACCGGATATAAATACCCACTTTTTCCCCTGCCGGGAAATTTCCAATTGTTGGATTTTTCCGTAGTTTAACGACGTTCTAAGTAGTGCAAGTAACGCGATGGACCCTCTAGAAGACAACAAACCTTAACTCGATTATGTGACCGTCTTGAACTGCCCTTTGAACCTTCGGGTTTGGGGCAGTACGGCGTGCCACATGTGAGGCGTTGGCTTGACCCTTCTACGGCTGGACCGTTGGTACTGAGGCACGAACTGAATGTTGTTAGACTTATTTCATGTGTTAAGCTGTATCGGGAAAACTTGGGTGTTCGATTGTTCGATCGAAAAGTTTAGCATTTTCTATTTATCCGGAATGTGATACAATAATTGGAATTCATAAATTGTTATGAGATAACGGAATGAATATTATAAACGTAGCAGTTTAGTCTCACTTGATCGGTTGCCACGGAATTTTGATGTGATCAAAAGTCCATCGCAATCACGTAGCGTACGCGGATACTCGCCGGGTAAACTTAATAGACAGCCTCACTTCATAGCCCCGACCAAGTGACTGTAGGAGAACCCCGTCGCCGAAAGCATCCGTTCGGGTGCTCGCGGCAGCGGTGTTCCGCCTTGGTGCACTTTGTCGACGGCGTCGGGGGTGCGGCCGCCTACTAAAGTTTGCGACGAGCATTCGATCAGAATGTCGGGAATCCTGTTGAATTGCCCGACTTGATGTTGAAAAGTGTTTTCGATAATGAGACTAAAATGCGGGGTTTATAATTGTTAGGCATGCGATATCTAAAGAATTCATTTGGTCAGGCATGCGATGTATGAGGTGGTTGTGGATTCCAACTGTTGTAGTTTTACACTTTCTTTTCTGTGACCGTAAGTGTAATATGTGATATCGCCGGTTTCGTTGCTATATGTCAACGACAATTGGGATGCGCATATTTACTTATGTTGATGACATGTGATGTTATGTGTTGCTGGATGTCACGACCCGCAGGGTACGGAATGTGACTGGCACTTAAGTTTACGAAACGTCTAAAGACGTCCGTAAAATAAGTAAGCCAAAGCCCAGAAAACAAAACCAATTAAGCAAAAGAGTGAAGAAAACCCAATCAATTGAAAGCGAGTTATCAAATAAGTCATGTAAAACCCTTTTTAAAAACAATACCAATTTTTCCGAAAATTTCGGCAGAGTCTCCTTTGTAAATACTGGCCCCCAAAATGGGTACAACAAGAATATACATGAATCCAACAAAATAGGGCATCCCCAAGCGGGAGCTAGCTCTTCGCCACAAGGCGGTCACAAATCCCACGCAATATAAATGACAACAAGTATACAAAATAATCATAATGAAGCATAAGAAAAACAGCATGTCGACTCAAGTGAGCTCGACCCCAAAATACAGCACAAAAGTCTACAAATCTCACAGTCTCATCTCTAGGTCAATATACAATAAAACTGGTAGAAACAGTAGATGGAGTACACTAGATACAAAGAATATACAAGGTGGTACAAAATAGTAACATAACCCACCTATGAGCAAAACCTCGAGTCCAGGCAAAGGAGGCAAAAGAGCAAGTGCGCCCGCCGCTACTGAACTGACGGAGCGGACCTGCAAAAGACTGTGGCACAACGGGGGTGAGTTGCCAACTCGTGAGTAATAAATAACACCTACAAAGGCTATCGTATGCATGCACACAAGCATCCTAGCATCTAAAATACAGGTATGAATGGATGCACTAGCAGGTGTGTATACAACATCAGTGTACGAATACGTATGCAACATGAATATCTGAGGTTTCAATAGGTATCTATAAGAAACATTTTATCTCTTTTTGTTTTTGAAACTCTTTTAGAATGCCAGCATAATACTCAAGGAATCGACGAGAACCGGTGTCCAGCAACGACACCTAAAAGCTGTCTCAAATCTCATAAATCCATGTCATAGTGTCTCTGGCCTCAGCCGTCCGGCTGACCCATCTCAAATATCAATATCTCATCATCTAGCGGCCACGGTCGGTATCCTCTGGATATCCGCCGTCCCAAACAGTCACCGGTAGGTAATCCGTCCCCTGCCAGGCTCAACGTCAACACCACATTCCTCTTGCCCCGGGGTACCTTACCGGGCCCACCATGTACCCGTGCCGGTTCCTCCACTCCTCGACACGGATTTCCAAAACCACAGCAAACTCATGGTGGACGACACTTACATCACTAGAAAACTGCAATTTACATATTTAAAAAAATATAATAAGTTTAGAAATTTTGCGGTTTTCCCCCGAAATCCAGCAATATCATAAAATCTCAAGAAATCCTCATAAGTGCATATATCAATGATAATGAATGCGTATGATATCAATAATCAAGTTGCGATGTGTGATCAATGGATTAAGCATGAGCAATTAATATGATGAAGTACATGCACATGAATAGCAATTCTACGGTTTCATTTTAAGGAATTAAAGGCAATAGCACAAGTTTAAGTATCAATTGTAAAAGGTTTAAATTTAAAGGTTATCTAGTGTGGTGGCATGGCAATTACCAGGGTGTGTGTGTAAGCATGAATAGTGCTCGTGCTGCATATAAAAACCCTGGTAATGGTGCAGGTGTCCTATAAAATGGTTTCGTATAGGTATGTCAATATAATGCATGGATGCAGCAAATAGTCAAATAAGTATTTCACCCATAATTACTAACATCACTAAGGATCTTGTAAGTTACTAAAACTATCGGGCGGCTTGCGCCATCCAACGATAGTCCCCCGTAGATGTTACATCTACTCACCGGAATCCCTGGCTAGCTGTGTCCAATCACCGCCTTTCCCTTTCGCGCCACGTCTGACGTCTCCGCGACCGAACCTGGAATTTACATCAATACCAAACATAAGGTTACATATCAAGAACGACGCAAAACCCCAACGAAACTACTAAAGTTCACTAGCTAGGTACAACGTGCACAAAGTGCGCGGAACACACGCGAAAATCGCAAAAACTGCCAAAAAACGCCGATTTGGTCGCCCGGCAAAACTAAAACCCGACTACCCAAAAATCCGCACTCACGCATCCTAAAAGTCGTAGGACAAGCCATTACAATCATCAAGATATCAAAAATAATTCATCACATAATTTTATAACAAAACTAGTAAGCATTTGCATTCCAAAATCGGTGCAAAAATCGCCGATTTGCGACAAAACGACTACAATCTAGCATAATCACCCAAGTCACACCATTAGATAACCACTACACAAAATTTCAACACATTAACCATGCTCCAAAACCTAAATTCCACAACCAACCCTTTCTTGATTTTTCTCAAAAGCAATTGCAAATCAAAATCCATACTAGAAAAACTTAACTAACACTAATTTCAAACCCAATTAGCAAGTTAACCTTCTAGATTTAGGTTAGCAAAATACTAGATAACAAATTGGGTTTAATCAACTAAAAAAAATGGTTTCTAAACCTTAATTCAACTCATTAATCATACTACACAACCCATTTCCATACACTAACCCCTTTCTAGATTTTCCTAAAACAACAATTTACAACCAAATCACACTTCTAAAATTAACTAAATTAGCATAATTTGAAGACTACATAAACAAGGTAACCATATAGATTAGTTAATTAACAACTAGATCAACTACAAAACAATTTAATTAACTATCATGGCTTCAAAACCCTAGTTTAAACAAACTACTCTTTTTAAAAAAAACAAGATTAGAAATTAGCTAACTTTTAACACTAATACCATATAATTAAAGGAATTTAGCAAAAAAAGAAAGTAACTTGATGGAAATTATACCTCAATTGAGATCTAGAAAGAATAAATTTTTCTCCAAATGATGACCTCAAGCATCAAGATCCAAGCTCGGGAGGTGAAGGAAAAGAAAGATGAAGGAGGGTTTTAATTTGCAAGCTTTAATTTGAAATTTTGATGTGTTTTCTTGAAGAAATTTGAACAAAATGAAAGAAAAGAGATGAAGAAGGGGGAGGTGCAGGTTTCGGCCAGTATGAGGTGAGGGGGAGGGGTGTGGGTGAGTGGGAAAGTCAAGGGTCAACTCCACAAAAGTCAATGCACCATACCTTATTAACTATATTTAAAATAATTCAATAAACCACTAATTCAACCCAAGAAAGAGAACAAAGAAATGAGGACAGAAATTTCTGGACTTGCACAAGGTGGAGCTGTCCTAGGGCTGAGGGAAAAGAGAGAGGGGTTTTACAAAAGAAATTTTATGCAAAAAGGCCCCCTACAAGTCAAAAATTGCAAGTTTTAGCTCAAAATTCAATAAATTCGTTTCATATCATAAAAATTTGGTAAAAATCAAAATAAATTACTAAAAATTTATGTTACCACTAGATTTTAATTATCATAATTTTAGAGATTAAAATTAGCCCGGAAAAATTTGTATTTATCGCTAATTTAATGTATTTTCTTACCGGCTTAAAATAATATTAAAAATTTGAAAAATTAGGGAAAATTTTTAAACGACCAGAATTTCATAATTAACTCATTAGATACTAAAAACAAGCAATTACCTATCCATTTTAGGTATAAATAGCCCTAAACTGCAAAATAACAAGAAAGACGGTTTTCGGAAAAATACCGAATTTTCACCGAATTTCAGGAAAACACCAAAACGACTTTTCAAGACGCTACAATCTTCCCCCCTTAAAGAAATTCGGTCCCCGAATTTAAAAATATAGCTACGCGTACCTTCAAAGAGATGGGGATATTTCTTCCTCATCTCGCCCTCGGTCTCCCAGGTAACCTCCTCGCTGCTCGGGCTACGCCAAAGGACCTTGACGGTTGGTATAATCTTCGACCTCAACTTCTTCACCTGCCGATCCAGGATGGCCACCGGCTGCTCTGCAAAAGAAAGGTCGCACTCTAGCTGGACTGTCGGGTGCTGAATCGCATGCGAAGGGTCGTGAAGGTACTTGCGGAGCATCGAAACATGGAAGACGGGGTGAACATCGGGAAAGCTGGGTGGAAGAGCCAAACGATAAGCAACAGCGCCAACCCGCTCGAGGATCTCGAAGGGACCTACGAATCTAGGGCTAAGCTTCCCCTTTCGCCCAAAACGCATCACGCCCTTCATCGGAGAGACTTTCAGAAAAACATGGTCGCCAACTGCGAACTCTAATCTGCGACGGCGCCTGTCTGCACTGCGCGCAAAAAGGATAGATTACCCCCGGGCCTCCTACTCAACGCATCTGCCACCACATTCGCCTTGCCGGGGTGATATAAGATCTCGCAGTCGTAGTCTTTCACCAACTCCATCCAACGACGCTGTCTGAGGTTCAGGTCTCGCTGCTGAAATATATACTTTAAGCTCTTGTGATCGGTGAATATCTGACACGACTCGCCGTATAGGTAATGTCGCCAAATCTTCAGTGCAAAGACCACTGCAGCCATCTCCAATCATGAGTGGGGTAGTTCTGTTCATGCTTCTTCAACTGCCGAGAAGCGTAAGCGATCACCCGGCCATGCTGCATCAATACGCATCCTAATCCCACTCGCGAAGCATCACAGTAGACAACAAATCCGCCTGATCCCGAAGGTAAAGATAATACCGGCGCCGTAGTCAAACAAGTCCGTAGCTGCTGAAAACTGCGCTCGCACTCCTCTGTCCAAACGAAAGGAACTCCCTTCCGGGTCAAACCGGTCAACGGTGCAGCTATACGGGAGAAGTCCTGAACAAAACGCCTGTAGTAGCCCGCCAAGCCTAGAAAACTACGGATCTCAGTCACCGATGTAGGTCGGGGCCACTGCTGAACAGCCTCAATCTTCTTCGGGTCCACACAAATGCCGTCTCTCGTAACCACGTGACCCAAGAATCCGACGCTGTCCAGCCAGAATGCACACTTGGAGAACTTCGCGAACAGCTGGTGCTCCCTCAGAGTCTGTAACGTAATCCGCAAGTGCTGCTCGTGCTCCTCTCTGCTCCGGGAGTACACCAAGATATCGTCGATAAACACGATGATGAACAAGTCAAGATACGGCCTGAATGTATGGTTCATCAAATCCATGAATGCTGCTGGGGCGTTGGTGAGTCCGAACGACATCACCAAAAACTCGTAGTGGCCGTAGCGCGTGCGGAAAGCTGTCCTCGGTATATCCTCCTGTCGAACTCGCAGCTGATGGTATCCTGATCGCAAGTCGATCCTCGAAAAATACCCCGCACCCTGAAGCTGGTCGAACAAATCATCAATGCGCGGCAACGGATATCTGTTCCGAACGGTAACTTTGTTCAGCTGGCGGTAGTCGATACATAAGCGCAAACTTCCATCCTTCTTCTTGACAAACAGGACCGGAGCACCCCACGGAGAAACACTCGGTCGAATAAGCCCCTTATCTAACAAATCCTGCAACTGATCTTTCAGCTCTCAAAGCTCTGCCGGGGCCATCCGATAAGGAGGTATAGAAATAGGCCCCGAGCCGGGAATCAAATCAATGCAGAACTCAACATCGCGCTCAGGCGGTAGCCCAGGTAGCTCATCAGGGAAACATCAGGGAACTCACAAACTACTGGGACCCGGTCCAACGGAACCTCTGCAGCTCGAGTATCACAAATAAATGCTAAGAATCCCTGACATCCCTTCCGCAAGAGCTGACCAGCGTGAAGAGACGAAATTAAGCTGGGAAGGGTGACACTACGGTCTCCCCGAATAACAAGGACTGGCTCTCCCGGAAAGCTAAATCGGACTGCCTTCTCACGGCAGTCCACCGAAGCATAACAAGTGGCTAGCCAATCCATGCCCAGAAGCACATCAAAGTCCAACATATCGAGGAGTATCAAATCAACTGATGAATCCCTCTCCCCGATACGAACGGAACACAAACGAAATACAAACCGAGCGACAAACGACTCGCCTACCGGAGTAACAACAACAAGCAGCTGATCTAACGACGACGACTCACGGCCCAACATCGGTGCAAAGTGTGTAGATACGTACGAATGTGTGGAACCTGGGTCGAATAATACCCGCGCGTCGAAAGAACAAACTGGCAAGGTACCTGTCACAACGGCATTGGATGCCTGCGCATCCTGCGGTGTCAAAGCAAAAACTCGGGCCTGTCCTCCACCGATAGCGGGCTGACATCGACCTCGGCCTCTTCCTCCTCGTCCTCTCTGAACAGGACCGCCGCGTCCACGGCCTCTGGGTGCACCTAACTGGCGTGGAGCATCGCCTGGGGTAGGAAGTAGGGCTCTCTGAGGAGGGGGTGGTGATGGTGGTAGGGTCACATGCGGAACTGTCGCTGCTCCCTGTCGTCTCACCGGATAGTCTCTGACAAGATGGTGCAAACTCCCGCACCCAAAACACCCTGGCGACAGCTGCTGCCCCTGGGGATAAGAACCATATAACTGTCCCCGCCCAAATCCTCTGCCAGGCCTATCTCTCGGAAAGAATCTGGCGCGCTGCCTCTGAGACGGTACATCGGTGCGCATCCTCTTCGGCCCAGAAACGGCCGAAGTCCGTGATATGCGTGCCTCCATCCGCAATGCCGTATCCATAGCAGCTGAATAAGTGTCGTAGTGCTGGGCGCCAATGGCAAGATATAGCTGGGCATCAAGTCCCTGTACGAACCTCTTCACCATCTTCTCCTCGGTATCCACCAAATACTGAGCATATCGGGATAACTGTGTAAACTGGATGTCATACTCAGACACCGTCATCTCAGGTGTCTTGACTAAGGCCTCGAAGCTGCGAGCTCTGGCGTCACGAACGCTCTCTGGAAGGAAACGGGCTAGAAAGACCGCTGTAAACTCGACCCAAGTCATAGGCGGTAGACCTGCAGCTCGACCTCTCAAGACTGACTCCCACCATGTCTGCGCGAGACCCTCTAGTCGGAAACTCGCAAGCTCTACCCATCGATCATCCGAACATCTCAGCGAACGGCAGATCCTGGCTAAACTGTCAAGGAACGTCTGTGGGTCCTCCGCTGCCTCGGTGCCGGTGAATACTGGAGGTCTCAGCCTCATGAAATCCTGTAGTGAAATCGGAATGGCCACGGTGGTAGCAGTAGGAGCAGGTATCATGGTCGTCTGTGATGTAGTAGGTACGTCATCTGGTCTCGGTGTACGACTGGCTGCAACTAGGGATCCTACCATCTGACGTAGCTCCTGCATGCCTCCCATCATCTGTCGCAACTCCTGCATACCAGTCTCGAGCCTATCCATACGGCCTGGGGAAGGTGGATCGGTCTGTCCCTGCGGCGTAGGCATACCACCCTGCTCAGTCCTAGTCTCGGACGAGCCAGCTCGAATCTCGTCTCTGGCGGCAGCCCTCTGTGCCCTCGTAGCCTTCGGCGGCATAGTGGCTGTTACAGGAAAACGGATAGTAAGAACAGTGCAATAGGATCATAGGATACACGGAATTGAAGAAGGAATTTTCAAGCAAGTATATCCTAAAGTCACTTAGGCGGAGTACCGTATCGGTATGCCGCGGACATACACACGCTACGTTACCCTACTTAAGTCACTTACTCCATCTACCAAGGGTCATCCTACACTCAAAAAGGTAAAACCTATCGCTCTGATACCAACTTTGTCACGACCCGCAGGGTACGGAACGTGACTGGCACTTAAGTTTACGAAACGTCTAAAGACGTCCGTAAAATAAGTAAGCCAAAGCCCAGAAAACAAAACCAATTAAGCAAAAGAGTGAAGAAAACCCAATCAATTGAAAGCGAGTTATCAAATAAGTCATGTAAAACCCTTTTTAAAAACAATACCAATTTTTCCGAAAATTTCGGCAGAGTCTCCTTTGTAAATACTGGCCCCCAAAATGGGTACAACAAGAATATACATGAATCCAACAAAATAGGGCATCCCCAAGCGGGAGCTAGCTCTTCGCCACAAGGCGGTCACAAATCCCACGCAATATAAATGACAACAAGCATACAAAATAATCATAATGAAGCATAAGAAAAACAGCATGTCGACTCAAGTGAGCTCGACCCCAAAATACAGCACAAAAGTCTACAAATCTCACAGTCTCATCTCTAGGTCAATATACAATAAAACTGGTAGAAACAGTAGATGGAGTACACTAGATACAAAGAATATACAAGGTGGTACAAAATAGTAACATAACCCACCTATGAGCAAAATCTCGAGTCCAGGCAAAGGAGGCAAAAGAGCAAGTGCGCCCGCCGCTACTGAACTGACGGAGCGGACCTGCAAAAGACTGTGGCACAACGGGGGTGAGTTGCCAACTCGTGAGTAATAAATAACACCTACAAAGGCTATCGTATGCATGCACACAAGCATCCTAGCATCTAAAATACAGGTATGAATGGATGCACTAGCAGGTGTGTATACAACATCAGTGTACGAATACGTATGCAACATGAATATCTGAGGTTTCAATAGGTATCTATAAGAAACATTTTATCTCTTTTTGTTTTTGAAACTCTTTTAGAATGCCAGCATAATACTCAAGGAATCGACGAGAACCGGTGTCCAGCAACGACACCTAAAAGCTGTCTCAAATCTCATAAATCCATGTCATAGTGTCTCTGGCCTCAGCCGTCCGGCTGACCCATCTCAAATATCAATATCTCATCATCTAGCGGCCACGGTCGGTATCCTCTGGATATCCGCCGTCCCAAACAGTCACCGGTAGGTAATCCGTCCCCTGCCAGGCTCAACGTCAACACCACATTCCTCTTGCCCCGGGGTACCTTACCGGGCCCACCATGTACCCGTGCCGGTTCCTCCACTCCTCGACACGGATTTCCAAAACCACAGCAAACTCATGGTGGACGACACTTACATCACTAGAAAACCGCAATTTACATATTTAAAAAAATATAATAAGTTTAGAAATTTTGCGGTTTTCCCCCGAAATCCAGCAATATCATAAAATCTCAAGAAATCCTCATAAGTGCATATATCAATGATAATGAATGCGTATGATATCAATAATCAAGTTGCGATGTGTGATCAATGGATTAAGCATGAACAATTAATATGATGAAGTACATGCACATGAATAGCAATTCTACGGTTTCATTTTAAGGAATTAAAGGCAATAGCACAAGTTTAAGTATCAATTGTAAAAGGTTTAAATTTAAAGGTTATCTAGTGTGGTGGCATGACAATTACCAGGGTGTGTGTGTAAGCATGAATAGTGCTCGTGCTGCATATAAAAACCCTGGCAATGGTGCAGGTGTCCTATAAAATGGTTTCGTATAGGTATGTCAATATAATGCATGGATGCAGCAAATAGTCAAATAAGTATTTCACCCCTAATTACTAACATCACTAAGGATCTTGTAAGTTACTAAAACTATCGGGCGGCTTGCGCCATCCAACGATAGTCCCTCGTAGATGTTACATCTACTCACCGGAATCCCTGGCTAGCTGTGTCCAATCACCGCCTTTCCCTTTCGCGCCGCGTCTGACGTCTCCGCGACCGAACCTGGAATTTACATCAATACCAAACATAAGGTTACATATCAAGAACGACGCAAAACCCCAACGAAACTACTAAAGTTCACTAGCTAGGTACAACGTGCACAAAGTGCACGGAACACACGCGAAAATCGCAAAAACTGCCAAAAAACGCCGATTTGGTCGCCCGGCAAAACTAAAACCCGACTACCCAAAAATCCGCACTCACGCATCCTAAAAGTCATAGGACAAGCCATTACAATCATCAAGATATCAAAAATAATTCATCACATAATTTTATAACAAAACTAGTAAGCATTTGCATTCCAAAATCGGTGCAAAAATCGCCGATTTGCGACAAAACGACTACAATCTAGCATAATCACCCAAGTCACACCATTAGATAACCACTACACAAAATTTCAACACATTAACCATGCTCCAAAACCTAAATTCCACAACCAACCCTTTCTTGATTTTTCTCAAAAGCAATTGCAAATCAAAATCCATACTAGAAAAACTTAACTAACACTAATTTCAAACCCAATTAGCAAGTTAACCTTCTAGATTTAGGTTAGCAAAATACTAGATAACAAATTGGGTTTAATCAACTAAAAAAATGGTTTCTAAACCTTAATTCAACTCATTAATCATACTACACAACCCATTTCCATACACTAACCCCTTTCTAGATTTTCCTAAAACAACAATTTACAACCAAATCACACTTCTAAAATTAACTAAATTAGCATAATTTGAAGACTACATGAACAAGGTAACCATATAGATTAGTTAATTAACAACTAGATCAACTACAAAACAATTTAATTAACTATCATGGCTTCAAAACCCTAGTTTAAACAAACTACTCTTTTTAAAAAAAACAAGATTAGAAATTAGCTAACTTTTAACACTAATACCATATAATTAAAGGAATTTAGCAAAAAAAGAAAGTAACTTGATGGAAATTATACCTCAATTGAGATCTAGCAAGAATAAATTTTGCTCCAAATGATGGTCTCAAGCATCAAGATCCAAGCTCGGGAGGTGAAGGAAAAGAAAGATGAAGGAGGGTTTTAATTTGCAAGCTTTAATTTGAAATTTTGATGTGTTTTCTTGAAGAAATTTGAACAAAATGAAAGAAAAGAGATGAAGAAGGGGGAGGTGCAGGTTTCGGCCAGTATGAGGTGAGGGGGAGGGGTGTGGGTGAGTGGGAAGTCAAGGGTCAACTCCACAAAAGTCAATGCACCATACCTTATTAACTATATTTAAAATAATTCAATAAACCACTAATTCAACCCAAGAAAGAGAACAAAGAAATGAGGCCAGAAATTTCTGGACTTGCACAAGGTGGGGCTGTCCTAGGTCTGAGGGAAAAGAGAGAGGGGTTTTACAAAAGAAATTTTATGCAAAAAGGCCCCCTACAAGTCAAAAATTGCAAGTTTTAGCTCAAAATTCAATAAATTCGTTTCATATCATAAAAATTTGTTAAAAATCAAAATAAATTACTAAAAATTTATGTTACCACTAGATTTTAATTATCATAATTTTAGAGATTAAAATTAGCCCGGAAAAATTTGTATTTATCGCTAATTTAATGTATTTTCTTACCGGCTTAAAATAATATTAAAAATTTGAAAAATTAGGGAAAATTTTTAAACGACCAGAATTTCATAATTAACTCATTAGCTACTAAAAACAAGCAATTACCTATCCATTTTAGGTATAAATAGCCCTAAACTGCAAAATAACAAGAAAGACGGTTTTCGGAAAAATACCGAATTTTCACCGAATTTCAGGAAAACACCAAAACGACTTTTCAAGACGCTACACTGGATATGTTATATTGGATCGTCGTGTTTGAATAGCCGGGGTTTTTTTTATGTGAGATGAGTGTTTTTCATTTTCATTCATGTAAAAACTTGTATGTAATATTCTTTTATTGGGGCACTTCCAGGTTGCGGAAGTAGTCACCGTTGATGTATATTATTTACTTTTCTGCACTAGGATAGACCCAAGGAGGGGAGCACAAGTAACCGGGTTCTGGGGTCCAGTGGGAGACCAACTCGAGGAGTCGAGTCCGGGTCTCCTAACCCTAGAATTGGTAGGGTTGCTTGCCGCTCTCGTAGGGGTCTAGGGGTGTGGGATTGGCTATTCATCACGACCGTGGAATCCGTGTTTTATACTGGCTCGTATTGAAAACACGGACGTCCTAGTATATCCAATATTTCATATGTTTCTTCTGCTGTGCTTTATCTGTGCTGTGATCATATGATGTTCTGTGACAGGTATTATATATAGTATATATGATATATTATATAGACGTTACTTATGTTTTACACCCGCGCTAGCCCTGCCCTGCTCTGCCGTTAGTTACCTAACCTAACGGTGCACGAGGGGACATCGAGGCGAATGCGGATGGCATAAGTGTACGTCATATCTATCTGTGATGTTTAGGTAATTTAAATGATGGGATATTCATTAATGAGATTAATGAAAGAAAATAAACCTAATTGATATTGTGGAATCGAATTTCAAAATAAAACAGGTAGCTACAGTTCTTGCTTTGCATCGCGGTGTTCATTATAGAACATCCTGCACCTTATTCGATAGGGAAAGGACCGAGATCCCTTCACCGGGAGTGACTCCTTTAGCAATAACTGGCAGATGCTACATCACTCGGTTTGTCTTTTGATCGCTTCTATAGTTTCTGCTTTGCACAGTGATATATATGATATATCCCGCACCTCATTCGACGAGGAAAGGGCCGACGATCCCTTCACCGGGAGTGACCCCTTTAGCGAAACTAGAAAAGCCTCGAAAACATTCCATTTAAAAACCATTTGATTCCGCAACGAGATCAAGTTCAAAGCGTTAAAGGTTTTCACAAAAACCAGCCGCAACCCTCCGTCATTTTAGGAAGTAGAGTACTTAGTATTCGTGCTGTGTTTGTTGACCATAGTCAAGGCACAGTGTACGGTAGCTAAGTGATGTCTTCCTACACCGCATATGATGCGATTAGTTAGGACAGTCGCGTGACTTTGTTGACCTTAGTTAAGGGTCATGTGGGTGGGTCTAATTAATCACGAAATGACGGGTAGAACTTGACTAGTACTTATGATTTGTTGACCATAGTTAAGGTCATAGGTGCTAGGGGTAAAAACCTTTATCGGGAGTTTCAAGTGTTGAAATTTGCAATGAGATTGCATACCTTCTATGTGATAGTTGGATCCCGATACCCACTGCGAGTAATTGTTACTCCTGGAAGAGTTTTGCACTTTACAATTAGCCGATCAAGTAGGTGTCTAGAAAGGTGTCAACGGGGTTACGCCTCTGGGAAAACGAGGTTTACTATAATTAGGTCCGTGCGAAAGCACGGAGAACCTCCCTCAAAGTACCGACACTGGCCTGGTTGAAAGATTGGCGAACCTGTAGAGTGTAATTAATCCCGGCTAGTCTTTCCTTTTAGGGTTTGAAGGAAGATTGGATAAAAACAGTGGGAGCCATCCTGATTAGATAAAATACATAACCAATCTAATCTTGCAAGAGCGCACGCAGAGTGTTTTCTTCTCTCTCTCTCCTGGTAGCGACCATATCACGCCTTAATCAAGATAATAATACGGATGTTTTGACCGAACCCGCTTGTTATACTGAGCTGGGGAACGTTGGTCCCGCTCCAACTTATAATTGTTATAAGACAGAGCAGGAAATTGGGGAATACCAGAATTCCTATGCCGCCCAAACGAAGAAAGTGCATATGATGCATCTCCTTCGGGTGTGTTCATTACAAAGAACTGTTTCTCAGTATCCTCTGCATCCTGGGTATATGATACCGGATCAGGATCCCAGATATGTAATCTGTTACATAGGGCTACAAGAGGGTAGAAAAACTAAGAACGGGTGATAAGTTTCATGAGGCAGAAAATGGGGAAAGTGTTGCAGCCAAGTCTGTTGGTCACTGTCACCCTGTATTACGAATACATTGATTCTGAATAAATGCTATTAGATACCGAACCTGATATACAAAATCATATCAGTCTCTTTATTAGTAAAGAAATGATATAATTTTGTATTGATGGATAATGTTTTGAACACTTCCTATATCAAAAGTTGATCGGTTCAGGCACGCTATCTAAAAGCATTAACGTTCTAAATCAAACTACAGTTCCTAGTATACTGAACACACACAAGAAGAAGAGTTCAGAAATGAACGAATTCTTCTTGAGGCATTGTAGACTAGGTCATATCAATGCGACCCGACTGGCTGAAGTTACATTTAGATGTATATTTAAATCAGTTTGAATTTATATCTTGTGAAACTTGCCAGTCATGTCACAAAGATAATATGACCATAGCTCTGTTTATTGGAAACAGAGAAAGAGTTAATGAACTCTTGGGACTGATACATGATGATGTATGTAAGGTCTCCTGTCTACACATGCCAGGACAGGTTCTTTATACTTCATTATATTCTCTGATAATCTCTCAAGATTCAGTCATATGTTCCTGTTGAAACATAAGTCCGAACCTTTTGAGGTATTCACAGAATATAAGTTAGAAGTAGAGAACCAAAATACGGGTATAAGTATTATGTCCTATGATGAGATCAGGGAGGAGAATACTTGTGCATGGCATTCCTGGACCATTCTAAAGGAGAATGAGATTCTCTCTCCGTATTACTCCTCTGAATACACCACAGCACAACGGTGTGTCAGGGCGGAGCAATCACACGATATTAGATATGGTGTGCTCTATGATGAGTACTACTGAGTTACCTGTTTCCTATTGGGAGTTATGCACTTGAGAAGCTGCATGACTATTGAATTAGGTTTGAATCAAATCAGTGCCTACCACTCCATATAAGATATGGTGTGGGAAGATCCTATCTCTTAAAGTAAGTTAAGATTTGGGATTGTCCGGCCTATGTCAAAAGCAAAATCCGGACAAGATCGAGGCAAGGTCAGTTCTGTAGAACTGGAAAGGTTCCAGCTATACGAAACTACAGCTGAAGATTTGACAGAACCAAAGGATTCTATAGTCTCCGACGAACCTCAGCCTCTCCGCCGATCTGATAGGGTTCCTCGCCTGCCTGAGAGATACCTCGGTTTCTCGATGACAGTGGGAGCGAGGATTGCATCATGAGATGATGACCCAACCAGTTTCGAGCAGGCCATCGAGAGTAGGGACTCTGTAAGAATGGCTGGATGCTTAGTGATCTGAGATGGAATCCTTATACACCAACAAAGTATGGACTTTGGTTGCTATATCTGAAGGATTAAATCCCCATCAGGAGCAAGTATATCTTGAGAAGATTACTTGGTGTAGATGGACAAGTTGAGACTTTCATAGCTAGACTTGTTAAAGGTTTTCGTCATCGACCAGGCACGGATAATGATGAAACCTTTTCCAGGGACTATGCTTAAGTCCATCCAGATCCTACTTGCCACGGCTACATACCATGACTACGATATCTGGTGGTTGGGTGCCATGACAACTTTTCTAAATAATGATTTAGAAGAGAACGTCTATAAGAACACAGCCAGAGGGCCTCGTAGACAGTGGGAGCAGCGGAAACGTGTGCAAGATGCTTTATAGGATAAAGCAGGCATCGCGGAGTTGGAACATCTGTTTTGATGGATAGGTCAAAGAAGTTGACATCATCAAAATGGTAGACGAACCTTGTATATACAAAAGGGTAGTAGAGAGTAAGGTGGTCATCTTCGTATTGTATGTAGACAACATACTCTTGATAGGAAAAGAGTTTCCTATACTACGATCGATCAATATCCTATTATCACAAGGATTCTCCAAATAGGATCAAAGTGATACCTCCTAAATCCTGAGTTTTCATCTATGAGATAGATGTAATTGGATGCAAGGATTCTCACTAGATGTAGTGAGATGGTATCAATCGATCCTGGGGAGAATCACTGGAAGTGTTCCAGGGTGATAAAGACGACTGAATGTCAGTCATAGGCACTGTCTTTACCCTCTATAAAGGGACGGTATGTTGGAAGAGTTCCAAGTTAGATACCGTGGCAAACTAGACGATAAAGGCTGGTAACATCGCTATTAAAGATACTACCAAAGAGGAAGTTTGGGTGTATATTGGTTCATAAGATGAACTAGGTTCCTGCCATTGTATGACAATGGAAGTGTGGCTTTGGCCCTTGGAACCCTGGTCCCATCAGTGACCCATGCATATTCTGAGGCAGCATCACCTGATCATGGAAATAGTTGATCTCCAGGTTGATCGAGGTTAGGAGAGTAGACTCAGAGGACAACACGGCGGATCCACTCACGAAGGCCTTTTTCCCAGAGAGAGACTCATATGGGATGGTTGAGTATTAGATACTGCGACCACTGCTACAGATAGCCCTAGTGCAAGTGGGAGATTGTTAGTTATATGTATGCCCTAGAGGCCATTACTGTACATTGGATGTATATTGTAGTGGATGCTGGGACATATATAGGTAGGACTTTCTTGCTCGACATGATAGTACGCTATCTGGTTGCTCTTTATCTTAACATGTATACTTTCTGTCTCTCTGATTACATGTTGATAAAGCCCTTAGGATGTGTACTCGACTTCCAGGACTATGATGTAGATCATACTAGTGGGGCCTGGGTAGTCCATGAGTACATCCTTGAAATGTTCCTAGTCGTGGGAATATCGAGACGGGGCATCGATATTCCAGAGTAGACTAGCGCATATCTTCTCGACCCATGCGATGGGCGATGGATGATCCCATATCTATTGGTGTTTGACATCGAAGATGGTATGCGGGTGCTCAGTGGAGACTGGGTACACTGAACGGACTCGCCGAGAACTCCCAGATGGTATTATACCTCACGTCAGATGGCAGTTCTCTGGTGACACTGGTACAGCTTAGTCTGTTGACCCGAGATCGTCATAGAGTCTTGTGTGTCTCCCACTGTGCTTTGATTTCCACCCTACCACGGCTCTACTAAGTTGTGCAAACAGGTGGTTTTTGGGTACAGTCCCGATTCACATGGAGGCAATGGGCGATAGGAGGGGATTCGTCTCTCCCGGTATTGGGGGTTGATGTTGTGCTATGCTCGACTGGCCATAACAGGAAATCCCTGGCCAGGGTTGCAGTGATATACTGGTAGGAGTTATCAGTAGTTTCACGAATGTTATGGACCTCAAGTCGGCATAACTTATCGAGCTATTGGGGTCTGACGTTTACCACCCCTAGGCGAGATATGCGACATATCAGACGAACAGACCGGACTGTACGGTAAGTGTTACTGGTTGGATTCACAGGAGTGTGAGCGGGCTTGCTCGTCGATCTTCTGATCGCTCGATACCCGGGTGGCCGTTACGTTTAGCAGACCGCTTGCGGCTTGTGGGTGTTTGATATGATCATCATCTGCTGCCGGCGTATTGACGAGTCTTTAGAGTCCTACACAGAGGTTTCCTGGCTCAAGCGAAACGAAATAGGAGCGCATATGAGATATGTGCGGGACCGAGAATAATTCGAGTATGTGATACCGTATTCCATTCTCGCGATCAATGTATCGATTGGTTATATGCGATATAACCTAGTTATCGAATCAAGGATTGATTCGATAAGCCGATACATATGATACTAGTCGGTTATATCCGATATGACCGGATCGTTAAATCAAGTGTTGATTTAATGATTTAGTGCATATTTATATATTTGATATATTACTTTGCGTTAACTAGTATTGGTTCACTTTAAAAGGATTTTCTCACTTGAATTATGCACATTGTATATGCGATATAGTTTTGTGCACATGTTTGTATCATGTTTGATGATACATGCTTACTTTGTTAAGTGTAAAGAATCAAACCATGGTTTAAGTTAATGATTAGGGTTTTGATTATTTATTCATTTATCTTTCTTATTTATTCATTTTGGAAAAAGAAAAAGATAAATGAATGATTGAATGTTTTGTTTTTAGTTGAAGTTTCTTGAAACTTTGACCAAGTCACTCTTTTGTTCTTATGCTTAACCCTAACCATCCTTTTAACCATGGTCTTTTCTCTACACTTAACTATAGTTGAAAGTATGATAAGTATTGATTTATTTTATCTAATTATTAAGACTTATCATATCTTCTTCTTCTTCTTCATCTTCTTCAACATGAAGAAAGCTAGTGGCCATCAATGGCAACTAGTGAAATTGAGTGAGAAATCCAAATATAAAGTCTACCCACTTCCTATTTCTTCATCCTCTACGTCTTGCCAAGTTGTATAGGGTGTTTACTTCATAAGTTTTCAAAGCTTGGTGAAGTTGGAGCTTGTTCTTGTGATGCTTCGACGTAGATCATCTTCGCCATCGAACCGATGATCAAGCCCGCCCATTCTTCGATGATGCCAATGCTAGAGTCGTGAGTTCGATTTGGACAGCGGAGGGAGATCATCGTGGAGCTTAGGAAGTGGTGGACCGGATCTACAAAGGTTGTAGCCCCTTTCCTTTAGATACATTTCCATTTACTTGCTTGTTTCGCCTAGATATCTAGTAAACGATCCGTATTAGGGTTTGTAGGCACCCGTAAAATTTGATTTATGCATGTTTGATCACTTGTGAGACTTCTATAGTGTGCCTAGGAACCTTACAACTACTACACGGAGAAAGTGAAGAGAAGGACCGTCTACAAAGGTTGTATTCTTATTCTCTTTAGATGTAAAGTAGTTTACATTAGCTATTGTCTAAATCTCTAGTTAAAAATTCTAAGTTTAGGGTTCGTTAGCATGGCAAAAATTTGAAAACGGCATGGACGATACCTCCCGAAACCTTGCCGTCGTTCTAGGGAACCTTAAAGTGGTATCAGAGCCAGGCTAAAGATTTAGACAATGTTTGTTAGATTACGACTCCGAAACGACTCCGAAACTGGAAAAAGGAAAACTGGTTTCTGTCGTTTTTTAAAAGTGCTCAAAATTTTTTTCAAACAACTGCAGAATGTTGTATGTGATATTACATGAACACTGGAGAAATTTGAGGCAATTCAGTGAAATTTTGGCCGGTCACAACCCCCCCATCTCGGCCCAAATCCGAGCAAACCCCTTCAAATTTTTTCAGTGTTTCAGTGACTGGGTTTTGGTGTTTCATGTGTTGTTTGTTTTTGTTAAATTTTCATGTGATGATAACGTTCTACAAAGGCAACTCGGAGTGTTTCATAGTCGTAATTTTAATAGTTTTTTAGGCCACTTTAGACGGTGTTAAAAAGTTCGATCGGATATCAAATACCCATTTTAACCCTCCCCGGAAATTTTCCAAGTGTTGGATTTTTCCTTAGTTTAAAACTTTCAGAAAATCATGCAAGCGATACTCTAGACCTTTTAGAAGAACGAAACCTTAACTCGATTATGTGACCGTTAGAACCGCCACTAAAGCCTAGGGTTTGTGGTAGTTCAGCGGTGCCACATGTGAGGAATTGGTTGACCCTTCTACGGCTGGTTCATAGGAGCTGTGGCATGTACTGAGTAATTTTAAACTACGCTCAAGTGTTGAGCTTTTTGGGTAATTTTGGGTGTTTGTTGATTTGATCGGAATGTTTAATATCGTCTAGCTATTTGATGACATGTGATGTTATGTGTTGCTTGGATATGTTATATTGGATCGTCTTATTTTGAATAGCCGGGGGGGAGAGGGGTTATGTGAGATGAGAGTTTTTATTTTTATTCATGTAAAATTCAATATATGTAATATTCTTTTATTGAGGCACTTCCGGGTTGAGGATGATGTCACCATTGTTGTATATTATTTACTTTTCCGCATTAGGATAGACCCAAGGAGGGGAGCACAAGCAACTGGGTTCTAGAGTCTAGTGGGAGACCATCTCGAGGAGTCGAGTCCGGGTCTCCTAACTCTAGAATTGGTAGGGTTGCGTGCCGCTCTTGTAGTGGTCTAGGGATGTGGGTTCGGCTATTCATCACGACCGTGGAATCTGTGTTTTATACTGGCTTAGCTTAAAACACGGAATTCCTAATATATCCAATATTTCATATGTTATCTTCTGCCGCTGATATTCTATGATGTGATCACCTTATCTGTATGTTTTATTTTCGTTTCTTCTGTGATGCTTAGGAATCTTAATTGATGGGACTTCATTAATGAGATTAATGAAAGAAAAGAAACCTAAAGATGTTGTAGAATTAAATTTTCAAAAAGGGCAGCTCTAGTTTTTGCTTTGCATAGCGGTATTCCTTGTAGAATATCTAGCACCTTATTCGATAAGGAAAGAGCCGAGATCCCTTCACCGGGAGTGACCTCTTTAGCGAAACTAGCAAATGCTACAACTCACTCGGTTTTGTTTTTGATTGCTTCTATAGTTCTTGATTTGCATAGCGGTATTCCTTGTAGAATATCCAGCACCTTATTCAATGAGGAAAGAGCCGAGATCCCTTCACAGGGAGTGATCTCTTTAGCGGAACTAGTAAAAGCCTTAAAAACACTCCTTTTCAAAATCACTCAATTCTGCAAACGATATCAAGTTCATTGCGCAAAAGGTTTGCTTAAAACCTGTCGTAGCCCTCCATCATTTCAGATAGGTACTATTTAGTATTCGTGCTGCGTTTGTTGACTATGTTAAGGCGTAGTGTGCGGTAGCTAATTAGTGCTTATCTTCTAAAACATGTGATGCGATTGGATTTGGGTGGTCGTGCGACTTTATTGACTATGTTAAGGGTCATACGGGTGGGTTTAATTCAATCGGGAAATGACGGGTTGAACTTGGCTAGCGCTTAAAATTTGTTGACCATGTTAAAGTCATAAGTTGCTAGGGGCAAAAGAATTATCGAGAATTTCAAGTGTTGAAATTTGCAATGAGATTGCATACCTTCTATGAGATAGTTGGATCCCGATACCCACTGCGAGTAAGAGTTACTCCTGGGAGAGTTTTACACATCACAATTAGCCAATCAAGTAGGTGTCTAGAAAGGTGTTAACGGGGTCACGCCCCTGGGAAAACGAGGTTTATTTTAATTAGGTCCGTGCGAAAGCACGGGGAACCTCCCTCAAACTACCGGCACTGGCCTGACTGAAAAATTGGCGAACTTGTAAGGTGTAATTAATCCCGACTAGTCTTACCATTTAGGGTTTGAAGGAAGATTTGATAAAAATAGTGGGAGACGTCCTGATTAGATAAGATAATAACCAATCTAATCTTCCA
Organism: Agapanthus africanus; assembly: GCA_030015575.1. Lineage (NCBI taxonomy): Eukaryota > Viridiplantae > Streptophyta > Magnoliopsida > Asparagales > Amaryllidaceae > Agapanthus > Agapanthus africanus. Next base: position 817,202,909 of record CM057338.1, on the reverse strand, counting down.
AAGAGCGCACGCTAACGCGTTACCTTCTCTCTCTCTCCAGGCAGCAACCAATGTCACGCCTTAATCAAGATAATAATATGGATGTATTGACCGAACCCGCTTGTTATCCTGAGCAAGGGAAAGTTGGTTCCACTCCAACTTATAAGTGTTATAAGTCCGAGCAGGAAATAGGAACATATCCGAATTCCCACGCCACCCAAACGAAGAATAAGCATGTTGATGCATCTTCTTCGGGTGTGTTAGTTACAGAGAACTATTTCTCAGTACAATCTACGTCCTGGGTATTAGATACCGGATCGGGATCCCACATATGCAATTTGTTGCATGGGCTAAAGAAAGGTAGAGAACTGGGAAAAGGTGATCATTCTCTAAAAGTAGGGAATGATGCAAATGTTGCAGCCAAATCAGTTGGTGAATATCACCTTGTATTTCCAACAGGGAATACATTGATCCTGAACGACTGTTATTACGTACCCTCTATGATATGCAATCTAATATCAATTTCTTTATTAGATAAACAAGGATACAACTTTGTAGTAGAGAATAATGTTATGAACATTTACCTAAATCAAGTGTTGATTGGGTTTGGTGCGTTATGTAACGGATTATACGTTCTGAATCAAAACACAGTTTTTAACGTACAGAACACACACAAGAGGAAAAGTTCTGAAATGAACGAATCCTTCTTGTGGCATTGTAGACTAGGTCATATCCATGCGACCTGACTAGCTAAGTTACATAAAAATGGATATTTGAATTCGTTCGAACTTTCATCTTATGAAACTTGCCAGTCATGTCTCAAAGGTAAGATGACCAAAACTCCGTTTAAAGGACACGGAGAAAGAGTTACGGAACTCTTGGGACTGATACATAGTGATGTATGCGGTCCCATGTCTACACATGCCAGGAATGGTTCCTCGTACTTCATTACATTCACTGATGATCTCTCAATATTGGGTCATGTGTTCCTGTTGAAACACAAGTCTGAAGCTTTTGAGAAATTCAAAGAATATAAGCATGAAGTTGAGAACCAGACGGGTAAAAGTATTAAAATCCTTCGACTTGATCGGGGAGGAGAATACTTGAGCACAGAATTCCGTGACTATCTAAAAGAGAATGGGATTCTCTCTCAGCTTACTCCTCCGTATACACCACAACACAACGGTGTATCGGAACGGAGGAATCACACCCTATTGGATATGGTGCGCTCTATGATGAGCACCGCTGAGTTACTTGTTTCCTTTTGGGGGTATGCGCTTGAAACGGTCATGCACCTATTGAATATGGTTCATATCAAATCAGTGCCTACCACTCCATATGAGATATGGAAGGGGAAGAGACACATCTTAACTATGTTAAGATATGGGGTTGTCCGGCCTATGTCAAAAGGCACAAACCGGACAAGCTCGAGGCAAGGTCTGTTCTCTGGAAGTTTGTAGGATATCCCAAAAACTCACAAGGGTATATCTTCTACCACACCAAGGAATAAAAGGTGTTTGTTTCTCGGCATGCCACCTTTTTAGAAAAGCAATTTATTGCGAAAGAAATTAATAGCCTTGAGGTAGAACTGGAAGAGGTTCCAGCAGCACAAACTACAGAAGATTTGGTAGAACCATAGGATTCGATAGTTCCCAACGAACCCCAGCCTCTCTGCAGATCTAGTAGGGTTCCTCATCCACCTGAGAGATACTACGGTTTTCTCATTGATGGTAGGAGCGAGGAGTGCATCATGGAAGATGATGACCCAACTAGCTTCGAGCAGGCCATTACGAGTGGGGACTTTATGAAATGGATGGATGCAATGCGATCTGAGATGGAATCCATGTACACCAACAAAGTATGGACTTTAGAAGTTGCTCCCGAAGGGGTAAAACCCATTGGGAGAAAATGGATCTTTAAGAAGAAACTTGGTGTAGATGGAAAAGTTGAGACTTTCAAAGCTAGACTGGTTGCAAAAGGTTTTCGTCAACGACCAGGTGTAGATTATGATGAAACCTTTTCTCCAGTGGCTATGCTTAAGTCCACTCGGATCCTACTTGCCATCGCTGCATACTATGACTACGAAATCTGGCAAATGGATGTTAAGACCGCCTTTCTAAATGGTGATTTAGAAGAGTGCGTGTACATGACTCAGCCAGAGGGCTTCGTAGACAGTGGGAGCAGCGGAAAGGTGTGCAAGCTGCTTAAATCAATCTACGGGTTAAAGCAGGCATCGTGGAGTTGGAACATCTGTTTTGATGAGGTAGTCAAAGAGTTTGACTTCATCAAAAACGTAGATGAACCTTGTATATACAAGAAGGTCGTAGAGAGTAAGGCGATCTTCCTTGTATTGTACGTGGATGACATACTTTTGATAGGAAATGATGTTCTTATGCTGTACTCGGTCAAGCTCTTCTTATCAAAAAGATTCTCAATGAAAGATCTAGGTGATGCCTCCTACATCTTGGGGATTAAGATCTATAGAGATAGATCTAAAAGGATACTGAATCCAGGTACATAGACACTATACTAAAGAGGTTTAGTATGGAAGATTCCAAACGTGGGAACATATCCATAATCTCAGGACTCACTTTCTCCAAAGAGATGTTTCCCAAGACTGATTTGGAGAGAGCTCGCATGCAAGGGATACCCTATGCTTCGGCAGTAGGCTCTATCATGTATGTGATGCTATGTACCAGACCCGATGTAGCGTACTCACTAAGTGTAGTGAGTATGTATCAAGCAGATCCAGGAGAGAATCACTGGACAGCTGTGAAGAACATTCTCAAGTACTTAAGAAGGACTAAAGAGATATTCTTGGTGTACGGTAATGGTGAACTCCAGGTGGAGTCCTTTACCGACTCGAGCTTCCAAAGTGATAAGGACGACAATAACTCGGTCTCGGGTTTTGTCTTTACCCTCAACGGAGGGGCGGTGTGTTGGAAGAGTTCCAAGCAAGACACCGTTGCAGACTCGACGATGGAGGCTGAATACACCGCTGCCAATGATGCTGCCAAAGAAGCTGTCTGGATGAAGAAGTTCATTACTGAGCTTGGTGTGGTTCCATCCATTGAGCATCCAATACCCGTGTATTGTGATAACAATGGAGCGGTGGCTTTGGCCAAGGAACCCAGGTCCCATCAGAGATCCAAACATATTCTGAGACGGTATCACCTGATCTGGGAGATAGTTGATCGCCGGGAGATCGAGATCAGGAGAGTTGACACGAAGGACAACGTAGCGGATCCACTCACAAAGGCCCTCCCCCAGACACAATTTGAGAGACTTTTTGGGATGTTGGGTATGAGATACTACAACACATGGCCTTAGTGCAAGTGGGAGATTGTTAGTTATATGTATGTCCTAGAGGCCATTATTGTACATATGATGTATATTATAGTGGATGCTTGGATATATATAGAGAGGACTTTCTTTCTCGACATGATAGTATGCTATCTGGTTATCTTTGTCTTAACATGTAGACTTCTATTCTGATACTATCTTGCTCTCACATGTTGATAAAGCCCTTAGGATATGTACTTGACTACCAGGACTATGATGAAGATCATACTAGTAGGGCTGGGATAGTTCACAAGTACATCCTTCAAATGTTCCTAGTCGAGGGAATATCGAGACAGGGCATCGATATTCCAGAGTAGACTAGCGTATACGCTTCTTGACCCATATGATGGGCGATGGATGATCTCACATCCATTGGTGTTTGACATCAAGGATGGTATACGGGTGCTCAGTGGAGACTGGGCACACTGAACAGGACTCGCTGAGGACTCCTATGTGGTAGTATACCTATCGTCAGATAGCAGTCCTCTGGTGACACCGATACATGTTAGTCTGTAGACCCGAGATCGTCATAGAGTCTTGTGTGGCTCCTACCGTGCTTTGATTTCCACTCTACCACGGCTCAAAGGAGTCGCGCAAACAGGTGGATTTTGGGTACAGTCCCAAGTCACATGGAGGCAATGAGTGACAGGAGGGGTTTCGTCTCTCCCGGTATCAGGGGTTGATGTTGCTCTATGTTCGATTGGTTATAACTGGAAGTCCCTGGCCAGGGCTGCTGCCGAGATATACTGATAAGTGTTATCAGTAGTTTCTCGAACCGTTATAGGCCAGACATTGACATGACTTATCACGTTACTGGGGTCTGACGATTTCTACCCCTAGACATGATATGCGACATATCAGACGAAGAGACCGGACTGTACGGGAGTGTTACTGATAGGCTTCATAGAGACCGTGGACATGCTTTCTTGTTGATCTTCATATCGCTCAATACCCGGGTAGCCGTTACGTCCAGCTAGTACCGCTGACGGCTTGTGGGTGACTGATATGATCATCATCTACTGCTGGAGTATTGACGAGTCTTTAGTATCCTACACAGAAGTTCCCTGGTTCTAGCGAAACGAAGTAGGACACATATGTGATATGTGTGTGAGCCTGATTAAATACGAGTATGTGATACCGTATTGTAATCTGGCAGCCATCTGTCATCGGTGTGGTTATATGTGATATAACCAGATTGTCGAATCAAGTGTTGATTCGATAATGTGATATACAGATAAATGATATTAGCTGGTCATATGTTATATAACGGGATTATTAAATCATGTATTGATTTAATAATGTGATATATATTATATGTTATATGCGATATAACTATATCTTAACTAATATCATTAGCTCACTAATTATTCTTCTTTATATATATATTAATATATGTGTATATATATATATATATATATATATATATATATATATGTATACACACACACACACACATACATACTGAAGCATGGCATTTAAATTTCTATTTTGTGAAAATAGAAATGAGGTGTAAAGTGGAAGCATGGTTGCAAGCATGGGATTTTCTTTTGTTTATTCTTCTTGACCCACTATTCAAGCATGGTTGCAATTTTATATTGCATAATTCCATGTTTGAATGAGTGAGGGGTCAAGACTTGGCTTTCATTCTATCTCATTCTCAACACTTAGCCAATTTTCTCAAGTTGCTCCCATAGTTGCTCTCTAGCTTCTTCTTCTTCCTCTTGTCATGGCTCAAACTTCAACCCTCACATGTGATGTGAATCATGAAGCTTGAACACAACCTAGTGAGCTTATCATATCCCCTACTTTATCATCCCACACCAAACTAGCAATTTAGTGTGGTGTGTTTCATACACTAAAGAAATTTAGTGTAGAGTTAGCTTGATCTAGAGGAGCTTCGGGTGGATCGTCTTTGGCGCGAAGACAGCAAAGGAGGCTCGTTCAAAGTCTCAAGTCAAGCCTAGTGGAGTCACGGGACTACTACATGGAGCAAGTGAAGAGAAGGACCGTCTATAAAGGTTGTATTCTTATTCTCTTTAGATGTAAAGTAGTTTACATTAGCTATTGTCTAAATCTGTAGTTAAAGATTCTAAGTTTAGGGTTCGTTAGCATGGCAAAAATTTGAAAACGGCATGGACGATACCTCCCGAAACCTTGCTGTCGTGCTAGGGAACCTTACATACACACACACACACAGCTCATAGTATTCGTGCTATGTACGTTGGTCTCTATCAAGGCATAGCCTACGTTAGGTAGGTGATACTTGTTTGTAGCATAGATATGCGATTATCTAGGATAGCCGCATAGTCACGTTGGTATCTATCAAGGACTTATACGGGTGGGTTTAGATCAATCTTGGATAATGACGGATTGAACTTGACTAGCGACTTATAACACGTTGGACTCTATCAAGGCCATGAAGTCGTTAGGGGTAAAAACCATATCGGGAGTTTTAAACATGAAGGAAACTTGCCTAGTATGCGCATACCTTCTGAAGTGTGGTGATTTTGGTTGGCTTCCATCAAGGTCATCACGCGATAATAGTTGAGTCCTGATTCTCACTGTGAGTAGGTATTACTCTTCGAGAGATTTTTTCACTTCACAACTAGCTAAACTATTAGCTGTCTAGAAAGTGTTAACTAGATCACGTCTCTGCGGAAACAGGGTTATTTAATTAAGCCCGTACGAAAGCACGAGGAGCCTCCGTCGGAGTACTAACACTGTCCTTGCTGAACGATAAGCAAACTTGTAAGGTGTAAATGATCCCGACTAGTTCTCCTTTTAGGGTTTGAAGAAGAATTCGAGGAAATATTGGGAGCCATCCTGATTAGATAAAGTGATTAACCAATCTAATCTAGGTTAGAGTGCACACTTAGTGTTTCTTTTCTCTCTCTCTCTCTCTCTCTGTGGTAGTGACCATGACCTGCCTTAAATAAAAACTCGTAAACAAGTTGGCCAAACCATTACAAACATGGCTTTGTTTTGTCATGATTCACGACAAAGTCATAAATATTCATGCCGCTCCTGTTTTACCCTTTGCTTTCTCCAGAACATTCTGTATCACTACGAAGATCTATATTGAATGGATAAAACTATCTTATATAGTTACATACGAACTCGTAGAAATTTATTTCATTTCGAGGATGAATTTCAGTTCTGGGAAATTGAATAGGATTATTCGGTTGCTTTTTCTCTTTACCTTCTCTCAGGTTACGAGGGCTCCTAGTATTAGGAGAGTACACCTATTACGCTTAATAGATAGTCTTCTTCCAAACCTTAGAAAGGTGTCGAAAGGTAGGGAAAGAAGAAAACTAATTAACCTGAGTATAGTGTACAGAAGGTAAGAAGTAAAGACATATAAAGGGATTAGAGAAAGAGCAATGGAAATTGTAACTAATTTTATGAGTCTGGTATTAGAAGAGGCATTACTAGGAATACTCAGTCACCCCCTCAAAACATTTTCATGTTTCAGTTTTACTATGCAGTATTAATTGAAAAATATTTTTCCAATTAGATTCTTACTCTAAGGTAGGTATTTATCGTACTTGATTCTCACATCTTATAGCTTTATAGATGGTGAGTGGGAGTAATATATTGGGAATTGGATGACTAGATCCTTGTTTACTGCCGAAAATAGAGACGAACCGGGATAGGTCGTCCTGCCTGAATTTGGGGGTATATGCTATTTGGAATATATCCGTCCACCTTTCCGAAGATGCCAAGTTGATTTATGACACCGTATATCAGTAGTTTGGACAGATACGACCGATGTAGTGTGACTTTATCAGATTCCCCTTCATTTATGAGTGGTTTTTAATTGTAGGGATGCTGTTCCCAGCAGGCATAAGCCCCTGCAGTTAATTACATTATCGCGTTGCGATAACGACTTTCACCTACTCCAGTAGGTCATTTCATGTCGTGTTGTATAAATATTGTTTATTATGGTTGCCCGTGGATTGTATACGGAGACTAGTTTACGTCGTCGTACGTAGGGCGCGGATTAGTCCAAATCCGTAAATTAGATTTGTGTTTGAACCTAGGTCATATGTTCCATCAGTTCAGGAGATATTTTATTTTATTTAAAAACCGTTAATCTGGTTTTTTGATTAACATCGACTTAAATATATGAGCATATGGGCTCAATTTATTTTAACTAAGGATACGTTAGTCTTATATAAGACTATGATCGACTTAAGAACACGGTTAAGGATCATTAAATCTTGGTAAGATCTATTAACAGAGGTGAGCATATGGGCTCGGTTATGATGAGCAATATAGGCTCAAGGAGTATGAAGTTTCAGGGGCTTAGCCTATATTGGGGCTCAGTCTTGGGCTTTTTCATCATCCAGCAGTGCTAAGCACTTAGTCTTTTGATTATGAATATAATATCCAAATTCCGCTTTGGCACTCACATGGATTTCACGTGAGGCGCTCAGGCTTGGACGTTACCCTATCAGTGCAAAGCACTTTTTTTACGCAGCGCTCACATAAGTATCACGTGAGGCACTAAATATTGACATTTTTTAAAAGCTCACGTGTGTATCACGTGAGGCGTTGGGTCCTTGCTTATGGAAGCTCACGTGTGTGGCACGTGAGGTGCTGTCCTCATGAGCCTTCTGTGCGCTCACGTGAGGCGCTATCTTCATAGAATCTTTTGAGCGCTCACGTGGATATCATGTGAGACGCTGTGTCCTTAGAGATTAAATCTCTGCTTATTTTTTTGAGAGAAGTTAAAATTCTCTTAATGATATTTTGGCCATTAACGATCATCAATATCACTCTTTTGAAGATCTGGGTCGGATTTTTGAGAACCAAGTTCTTTTGTTCCTTTTTTTGTGAGAACTAAGTTCTTTGAAGAGTTAAACCTTGTTTTTAGAGGAATTAAATTTCTAGAATGTAAATCCTATTTCTTTCTTTCATGTCTCTTTTCTCGTGTTTATTTTTCCCCTAGATCTTGAGTCTGAAGAACAAGATCTTCCCAATGAGAATTAAATTCTCAACTTATGCGAGATTTGTCTTGCAGATCTCAGATCCAGAGAAAGAACTAAGTTCTTTATAAAGGGTAAAACCCTTGTATCTTTATATGATAAGCAAATGAGATGTTTTGATCTCTGCTTTTTTTACCTAGGGTTTGAGAGGAGCAAGAAGATTTTCTTCAGAAAGAGAATTAAATTCTCGGTTTTTGCTTCCATCACCTTATAGGTTTGATTTTGTCTTTTGCAGAAGTTTATATAAGGTTTTCTCTCCCTCAGACTTGAAGTCTCGGGTCCTTTATATAGGTGAGGAAAAACTGTTGATTAGTTGAGAAGATCCCTTATTTAAGTGATCCCAAAATGATTTCATAATCAGGTGGTAATTTTTAATCACCGTTGGATCTTAGATCCAAAGCTTTCTATTTAACATAATATAGTTTCTTGTTTTTAACAAGATTAAGAAAATATTTCCCATACATAGAATTTGATTCTATCTTTTGATTCGAACGGTGATTTTTAATCACCATTGGATTTTTTAATCCAAGGGTTCAGAGCATATCTTTTTTGTTTAGAAAGATAAGGAAGATATTTTCCTTAATTGAATTTAATTCTACCATTCGATTTTTGATCCAACGGTTCTCTGTTTAATAGAGAATATCTTTCTTGTTTACAGGAATATTTTCCTATGTAGAATTTAATTCTAGCCGAAGCAAAAGTACTTCAACATTGGGCTTTGACGCTCATGTGCTATGCATGTGGGCGCAGCCATGGGACTTAATCATTTCTGAAGCAGGTGCTCACTTGCTTTTCACTCGGGCGCTCATGTGTCTAACACGTGAGGTGCTGCCATAGGATTTAATCCTATCAGAACAGGCATTCACGTGCTTTCCACGTGCGCGCTCATGTGTCTAACACGTGAGGCGCTGTCTTAGGCTTTAATCCTAATAGAGATAGGCGCCCATGTGCTTTGCACGCAGAATGCTCACGTGTCTGAAACGTGAGACACTGTCTTAGGATTTAATCCTAATAGAGATATGCGCCCACGCACTTTGCACGCAGAACACTAACGTGTCTAAAACTTGTGAGGGAATAAATGCCCCCCACCATTGTTCTCACGTGGCTTGTACGTGAGTGCAACCGTGTCCAGCCTTTAAGCTGTCAGATCCTCCTTGAGATATGGGGAATTTGAACCGACCCCATCTTTTTACAAATAGGGCATTAAGCCCTAGGCAACAGCTGCGCCTCCATCTCTTCTTCTTCTTAGAGTATTTTATTCTCCATTATAACTTAGCTCTGTTGTGAAGCTTAGTTCTTCATTTTTCCACAAATTTGCATTGCAGACTCACTGTGCCAAAATTTTCTTGGTAAGTGACTTCTTTAACATAGCCTACCTCTTGTATTTGGAACATTGTTCTTCAGGAATTTTGGAGTTCAACTCCATTTTGGTCACAGAGCTTAGCTCTAGCATATTCCCTTTGGGGATTTCTAGAGATTTTTGACTTCATTTGTTGTCATAGAATTTAGTTCTGATTTTTTTTATTTTATATCATATCCCTTTTGGGGATTTCATTTATTTTAATTCAATAGATCTTTGCTCTGATGATCTTTAATGTCAAATTCCCTGTTTTGGGGACTTTTAAGGCTTAATTCCCTTTTATTTTGTAGAGCTTAGCCCTAATCTCGATCATTTTTCCTTTTAGGGAAATTTTTGGTATTTTATACCATTTTATAAAATAGAGCTCAACTTTGAAAAATTTTATTATTAAAAACAGCCTTAGAGAATCTTTTTAGATTTCTCTATTGGGCACATGTTCCAATCATTAATGAGCTGCCATTTTGATTCTGTATGGTCCATTAGCTTTCGGATTTAGTGATTCTAGCATTTCTTGCTAATTTTCCCCCTGGTTTCTTTTTAGGTACTATTGCTTTGATTTCCTGCTTCCCTTATGTTCGTTCCAAAAATGTTTTCGCTGATGTGCCTATTGATCATGAAGTCTTCGCTTTGATTCGGGACCACAATTCGGAGCATAAATCCCTTCATTTATGGGGAGCATGGTACAGTGACATCATCTGGGGATGTCGCAGCTTTACTTGTGAAGTACCATCAGAGCTAATCCCCTCAATTCAGTACACGAACCTTCCGCCGACTGCTTATGTGGTGGAGGAAACTAATTGGACTCCGAAAGGCCTTCTTCAACCGTCTATGGCATCAATACTGGTACAACCAACGATGCCCATAGATATTTTAAGGCGTCGGATATGCCAAGGAGAAGCGCGGCCTTAGGACCAGGTTTATACCATAGGAGTGACCCCACATCATTCGGCGGGTTATCTCGCTTGGGCCATTATGTCCTATACGCAAAAAGTCGTTTCTGCTGAAAACTGGATTGTATCCGGCGATGTACGTGTCTCTATTTTATTATCATACTCTTCATGCATGGTGGGTCAAGTCATTCTTGGAACAATGGAATATCCCAACCCATACGTTTCTACTATCAGACCAGGAAGTGTCGATTTCACTAGAATTGGTTGTCATCGGACTTACACCTGAGATTGCTATCCGACATAAATTCTCGAGTCTCATCAAAGTTCTAAATATCTATGAAAGCCTATATTTAGAGTCTGGAGGACATGGGGTCAGCCTTGTAGATTTCATCGTCTGTTTCCTTCGCACGGACGTTTTGTCCAAGAAGAATACAAAATTTGCGAAGGTTAATGATCCTTTCGTGTTTGGATTAAACAAACTGCCGACTGCTGATAAGGATCTAAAGCAATTCTATATTCTAGATATCCCCGTCACTTCTTTTGAGGAAATTGCTGCCCCAGACATTGATAAGGAGACATTTCTTGTGTGCTTCATTGGTTTATGGATCACCTGGTTTGCGCTTCCTACACATCAACAGTTCATGAGACCGTCTACATCTTACTCAGCTCATCGTATCGCGAAGGGAACTTGTGTGGCCATCGGTGTTGCGAGCTTAGCCCATTTGTATAATCATTTAAGCATGGCAGTTGACATCGCCCAGCCGAGTGTAGATCCCGTAAACTTCCCTCTCCATTATTTTACATCGTGGATCAAAATGCACGTGTTGGGTGCCTTCGGTAAGCATAAGAGACCCCAGTTTTATGATGGAAATAACTTCCCGCGGGACATGAAGTTGGTTGATGCTTCTTCTCTCGATCCAACACAATGGGCAGCTCGACGATTGCTTCTGTGTCCATGCTTTATGGAGGACATCATGACCTTCATTGATAGTGTCACGCCCCGCTTCCCAGAGTGTGCTAAGATGGGCACGTGACATAGCCAACCATGCTACCTGTGGATAGGAAATATCCTTCCACAGTCAAATTACGGCTGTAGAGATATCAAGAACAATAATAAACTATCTAATACATGTCCATAAGCCAAAATAAAATGAGTCAAGAATAAAATAATACGGAAGCAAAAGATCCAATACAAGAATAAACTGGAATGTACGTCCCATAATGCGGGCTCACATCAGAAATGAAAATACTGAAAAAAGAACTAATTACTAACGAGTCCTCACTGCTCAGCCTGCTGACTGAAGTACTCCTGCTCGGACTGCGGCAAAGGTACGGAATCTGGGCCATGCAAAACCCAGACGTCACTGCGTCATAACATCAAGCACTAATATATAAATAGGGTAGCAAGACATGCAAGTATGAACATGAATGGTAAAGCAGGTGTAACAGCAATATAAATCATGCCAGTGAAAGGTAGTGTGCAGTGAGTAATCTAAACTGGTCTATTTGGTTAACTACTTTCAAGTCTCTGAAATCAATTTGATGAATCATCGATGTAACTCAATAGTATCCCGTGCGTGCCCGGAATCACGGTGAAGATTTTCGGGCTGAAACCAAGACATGCCGCTAGGCACTAAAAGGAAAAGGGTAATGATGAATGATGTCAACGGCATCATCCCAAGGCTGGCCTAGCCTTTAAAAGTTAGTGGGTAACGATGGATGATGTCAGCAGCAGCATCCCAAGGCTGGCCCAACCTCTAAAACTGATCAGTAAAGGTAGCGAATTGTCGAGTTACGTGTCTGGTTTCATCATTGATTTCCCCATACCCCCAAGTTATATGTGTTCAAGTCAGGTATTAAATAATCTGGAGCTAAGCCAATACAGGATCAGCAGGTAAAGGTTTGTCTGGATAGACAACATAAAATGTCCGTAAGGACAACATGTCAGGTTTGTTGGCATTAGTCACAAGATCAGGTAATAGGTAAAGCCATGGTACATCAGGTCAAGTCAGGTAGTATATAGGTATCAAGTCATGTCGAGAGGTGCACGATACCATGTCGTGTCAAGTAGTAGGTGTAACAAGTCGTGTCAGGGTGCACAAGATGTCATGTGGGTGCTCATAATCAAACTATAATAAGCATAGGTATACAAAACAAGAATGGGGTACTAATGGAACAATAAAATGGAACCTTGTAATGTGAAATGCAATCAGGTACAGATTAAGGTATATAGATGCACAGTTATGATTAGGGTTAAGATTAGAGTTCCAATACTAATTAAACTACAATTTATCAAATGTGGAATGTCAAATTTATAATATAATATATTCAAGTGATCTATGGATGCAATAATATGTATACTAGACTAGATGGATACAAACGGGTGTTTGACCAGTGACAAAATATTTAAAGAGTACTATGGGCTAAGTAAATATAATAGCATGTAGCAAGTTTTACTTACCTCGACAGTTCACGAAGCGGTAAACGGAACGTCACGCGTCGGCGGGAAAAGTCGCGACGCGCGCACGGTACACGGAATGAGTCCAAACAACACACAAGGGGATCACATGGGTCAGATATCCTCGCTCGGTCGTCGGTGTCGTCGACGGCACGGCCGGATTCCGGCAACCAAAACGACAGTAAATAAATCAAGAATGAAATGCAAAATGCATGGAAAAGAAAAAGAAGGATGGAAGAGATCTTACTGCGGTTATGTATTCTGGGATTCTAGGGGAGTCGGCAAGGGGCGACGATGACGAGGGTTGCCGGCGTGAGGGTTTCCGGTGAAGCTAGGATTTGGGTGTGCAGGTTTTTTAGGGTTCTGCGGTTGGATTCTCTTGGTGCGAGGTTGGTGAGAGGAAGGAGAACAGAGGTGAGGGGGAGAGAAGAGGTGGTGTGGCGATGATGACGACGGGGTACGGTCGTCGACGAGGTCTCGAAGGTAATGGCGAGGTCGGGTGTGCAGGGTTTTCTTGAGCGCTCGGGAAAGAGAAGGAAGAGGAGGAAGAAGAGAAGATGGAGGTGACGAGGGTGCGGGAAACGTCAACGAGGTGATGGAGATCAAGGAAAAGAGAGGAGACGGCAGAGCTTTTAGGGTTAGGGTTTCATTTGATGTGCGTTTCGTCACGCTGGGTGCAAAAATATAGGAGAAGAAGAAGAAAAGAATGGGCGGTGACGTTAAGGAGGGAGGCGGTGTTGGGACTCACGTTCACCGCGAGATGAGAGAGAGAGGGGCGCGAGATGAGAGAGATAGAGAGAAGGCGGGAGGAGAGAGAAAGAAGAGGAGAGATGAAATTGTATTTTAGTGGGGGTGAGAGAGAAAGAGAAAGAGAGAGAGGAAGAAAGAGGAAGAGAGAGGTGTGGGGCCCGGCGTAAACATAATCTGATTGGCTCGTGGGGATGGGAAATGTGAAAATTTTTTATAAAAGATTTTATATTTTAGAACTAACCGATTCGTTCAGTTAATAAATAAAGAAATAAAATAAAAATAATCAATTTGAATTTAGGCGGATACAAAAAAATTCCAAAACGCGCCCGGGACGGGTCCAAAAATTTAGATTTAAGATACGAAAATTATATGCGACTTCCAAACTTTAAAATGGAAGATTATGTAACGAAAAAGCATACCCCCAAGAACGGACGCACGTACGTGCGCGTAGCCATCCAAACACGTCCGTTTCACTGAACGGGACGAAAACAAGATGCACGGACGCTACCACAGGGTTAGGGGTATCATGCAGGCCATGCTATGTATTTTAAAATTATTTTACGTGACTTAAATTGTTATATGCAAAATACGCGATGTTAAGGTATTCTATAACTATGAACAACAAGTTCAAGCAAGCGGGTCGAATGTAACGTAAACTACCATTCGCATCCAAATACGGTAAATGAATAAAACACCACAAACAACACATACGGCAACAGAAATTGGTATAACTGAACTCGGTTGTTACATTATACCCAACTACAAAATGAATTTCGCCCTCGAAATTCCAAGAACAAGAAAGGATAACAATCCATCAAACTACAAGAATAGATGCGGAAACTTCTGCCGGATTTCATCTTCTCGCTCCCAAGTTTACTCTCCATGTGAGCGATTACCCCAAGAAACAAGTACAAGAGGGATAACTTTGTTCTTAAGAACGTTTTCCCTTCGATCCACAATCGCAATCGGTCGCTCCTCAAAAGTCAAGTCTTCTCGTACAGTCAGCTCCGAATGATCCAACACATGTTTTTCATCTCGAACATATTTACAGAGTTGAGATACGTGAAACACGTCATGGACATTCGCCAAGGATTACGGCAACGCCAATCGATACGCTACCTCACCAACACGATCCAAAATCTCAAAAGGTCCGACGAATCGAGGACTGAGCTTTCATCGACTTCCGAAACGAATTACCCCTCTAGTCGGTGATATCTTCAAGAATACCAAATCACCCATGGTGAACTCTAGAGGTCTTCTCGACGTATCAGTCCAACTCTTCTGTCTGTCCTGTGCTGCTTCCATATGACTCCAGATAGCGTTAACCTTCTAAACTGTCTGCACAACCAAATCTGGTCCCAACAATCTTCATTCACCGACATCGTCCCAACAAACAGGTGAACGACACTTGCGGCCATATAAAGCTTCAAATGGAGCCATCTGAATAGTCGTCTGGAAACTGTTGTTGTAAGAAAACTCCACTAAATGTAGATTATCCTCCCATGAATCCTTGAAGTCCAACATGCAAGCTCTCAACATATCTTCAAGAGTTTGGATCGTTCTCTCCGATTGGCCATCTGTCTGAGGATGATAAGCTGTGCTAAACTTCAATCGAGTCCCCAAACTTTCCTGTAAGCTCCTCTAAAAGTGCGATAGGAAACGAGTGTCACGGTCGGCCACGATGCTCACCGGTACTCCATGCAATCTTACAATCTCTTGCATGTACCGTTCTGCCAAAGTTTCTGTTGATTGACCAACCCGAAAAGGAATGAAATGAGCTGCCTTGGTCAAACGATCAACAATCACCCAAACTGCATTGTTGCTTTTTGGACTCCGCGGTAGAGCTGTCACGAAGTCTATGGTTCTATATTTCCACTTCCACTGAGGAATCGGAAGTGGTTGCAATAAACCAGCAACCCGTTGATGTTCAGCCTTAACATGCTGACACACCAAGCACTTTGCTACAAAGCGAGCAATCTCCCGTTTCATGCCTTCCCACCAAAAATGTTGTCGTATATCTCGGTACATCTTCGTGCCTCCTGGATGTACGGAATAAACTGAACTGCGCGCCTCCTTCATAAGTTCTTCACGAATATCTCCCTTCGGCACACACAAACGTCTACCAAATCTCAACGAACCATCTTCATGGATCAGTAAGTCTGTTCGACGTCCAGCTCCAACCTATTCTCGAAACTTCTGCAATCTTGGGTCCTGCAATTGCGCTGCTTTAATATTCTCGATCAACGACGACTGTACTTGCAGCTGCATCAACTGCCCCGAAGAATGCGGTAGCACAATCTCCCAATCAAATCTTCAAAAGTCTTCAATGAGTTCCTTCTGTGTAGTCAACATCTGAATTACTGGTAACCGACTGAGCGCATCCGACACAACATTAACCTTCCCCGGATGGTACTTAAGATCAAGATTGTAGTCAGCCATCAGCTTCAACCATCTACGTTGCCTCATATTAAGCTCCTTCTGCGTGAATACATACTTCAAGCTTTTATGATCGGTGAAAACCTCGACCCCTTACACCCAAAAGGTAGTGTCTCTAAATCTTCAAAGCAAAGTTCACAGCTGCAAGCTCCAAGTCATGAGTTGGGTAATTCTTTTCATGGGTCTTCAACTGTCTCGATGCGTACGCTATAACCTTCCCATGCTTCATCAAAACACATCCCAATCCTTTTCCAGATGCGTCGCTGTGAATCACCAATCCTCCGAAATTGTCTGGCATGGTCAGAATAGGAACGGTTATCAACCTCTGTTTCAACGTCTCAAAAGCTGATGAACACTTATCCGTCCACACAAATGGTACTTCCTTGCGCGTAAGCTTGGTCAACGGCCCCGCCAGACGAGCAAAGTTCTCCACTAACCTTCTGTAGTACCCGGCGAGTCCAAGAAAGCTTCTTATCTCCGCAACATTCTTCGGAATCGGTCAATCTCGAACTGCTGCAATCTTTTCGGGACAGTAAGTCCACGTTACCCGTCCCGGTTCTTTCGGGGATGCGGAAATGGTGAAAAACGATTTTTTCGGTGGAGGTAACATGAACTCTAAGAACGGATCTTTGCTAAACAAACTATCTAACAACCTAACTAAGAGTTTAACTACTATGTTAGGGGTTATACCTTAACTTGAACTCCTTCTCTTCGACTCCTTGTGGTGGTCGGATCGGCCTCACCTCGTCGTCTCCTTGTGCCGAAGATGGATCCATCCGAACGCTTCTACCTTTGGCTCTAACCTCAATCTAGAGGAAACTAAAGTGTTAGGTTTTCTAAACCTTCAACCTTAGGATGAGTAGAGAGTGGTTTTGGCGTTTTATCTCAAAGGAAAATGGTTCTCAACTCATGAGAGGGATTTTTCCTTGAGCTAGAGGAAGAGGGAGAGCAATGGAGAGAGCTTGGATGAGAGAGAGTGAGAATGATAGAATGAGTGAAGACTTTTGCAGCCATGCTCTCAAAAACCAAAATAATATTAATAATAATTGTAATCAAGTATTATGTGATGGTTCATTTCAATGGCAATATCATTTCATGCATTTAATGCATTTTGTGAACAAACAAGCAAGCAAAAGTCATAGCCATGAAATGATAGCCATTGTAATGATGATGGTCAACAAGTCCAAGCTAATCAACCGGTCAACAAAGTCAACAAGTCAAGGTCAAACTTTCAACCCAACCATGGCACAATAATACTTAATTAATATTATTATTAATCATATTTCATATTCTCATTAGGGTTTAGAAAAAGTCAACAGTCAACAACCCTAATGAGAATCCTCTGCCTCTGTCTCGGTCAACCGTGCATACACACCCGCATCCGCGTTCCGAGGAACACGAATACAAACGAGATAAAACCAATCCCAAAACTTATACTAGGATCTGTCTTAAACCAAAGCCCGCTAATAATAACTGCCCGGACACCAAACGTGCACAAGTGCGTGGATGTGACCGAACCCTGTCGCAAAACCATGCGACCTCTACTCTGTTTTGCCCAAAGACGAATAGCTCTCTGTGTGGGACTCTAAAGACTCGACACTACGCTGGCAATGGGTTTAACCACAGACCGAAATCGGCACTAGCTGTGCATAACGGCTCCCAGGTAGATGCCGATAAGAAGAGTGACGAGGTGGACTCATCCGAACTCCTACCGAGCCAGAATGTGACAATCTCCGTACAGTCCGGTCTGTTCGTCTGAGAATATCGCATGGCGGGCCTAGGGGGGCGGTAAATGTCAGTCCCCTAATAGCGGTACAAGTCTTGTCGGAGTGTAGCCCAGAACACCCTGAGATAACACTGGAAACCTACCAGTATATCTCATTTGCCCTGGCCAGGGACGACTATGTGTAATGGCTCTCCTTGAAACAGCGCGATATCAATTCCCAATACCGGGAGAGACTAATCTTGTCTAGCCGTCACTGCCTCCAAGTGCTTCGGGACTGCACCCAACTACTACCTGTTTGCACGACTCCTTTGAGCCGTGGTGGGGTAGTAATCAAAGTACAGTGGAAACACACTCGAGGCGAAGTGACAGTGTCAAGTCAGCGGACTAAGCTGTACTCATGTCACCTGGGAACTGATAACTGACGATAGGTATAGTACCAACCAACAGTTCCCGACGAGTCCTGTCCAGTGTACTCGTAACCTAATGAGCACCCGCATACTATCTCAAGTACGACGTACTGACGACTGTGGGACAGACCGTCTCCCCTGCTGGGATGAGAAGCGCATACACTAGTCTACTCCGGAGTATCGATGCCCTATCTCGATAGTCCTACGACTAAGGACCTGTATAAGGATGTGCTTGTAGATTACCCAGCCCCCACGAGTGTGACTGCCATCACAACGCTGGTAATCAAGCAAAGATCCTAAGGACTCCACTAATGTGTATAGGTGATATGCTAAAACAAAACACATGTACACATTGAAATAGAAACAAACCAAGTAGCATACTACCATTTCGAGCAATATTGTCTATACAACTGTGAATATCCCAAGCTTCCATCAAGTAATATACAAACTAGTATGATATAGTAATAGCCTCTAGGTCATATACAATAACAATCTCCCACTTGCACTAAGGCCATGTACTGGCGTATCGAAGACCTATCATCTCGGTCAGCCGCTCGAACTGAGTCTAGGGTAAGGCCTTCGTGAATGGATCTGCAGTGTTATCTTCCGTAGCAACCCTCCGAACCTCGATCTCCTGGCGATCCACGATCTCCCTGATCAGGTGATACTGCCTCAAGATGTGTCTGGACTTCTGATGGGACCTGGGTTCCTTCGCTAAAGCTATAGCCCTGTTGTTGTCGCAATACAGAGGTATTGGATCAACAATGGACGGAACAACCAGAAGTTCTGTCAAGAACTTCCTCATCTAGACGGCTTCTTTTGTGGCATCAGATGCAGCGATATATTCCGCTTCCATCGTCGAGTCAGCAACGGTTTCCTGTTTGGAACTCTTCCAACACACCGCCCCTCCATTGAGGGTAAAGACATAACCCGACATGGACTTGGAATCATCCTTGTCACTCTGGAAGCTGGAGTCAGCAAAGGCCTCGATCTGGAGGTCTCTTCCGCCAAACACCAAGAACATCTCCTTAGTCCTTCTCAGGTACTTGAGAATGTTCTTTACCGCTATCCGGTGCTTCTCCCCAGGGTTTGACTGATACCGGCATACCACACTCAGTGCATAAGCTTCATCTGGTCTGGTACACAACATCGCATACATTATAGAGCCTACCGTAGAAGCGTAGGGTATAATAGATATGCGATCCCTTTCCAAATCAGTCTTGGGAGACATCTTTTTGGAGAGGGTGATCCCGTGACAAGCCGGCAGATTACCGCGCTTGGAATCTTCCATACTGAATCTTTTCAGTATGGTGTCGATGTACCTGGACTGTGAAAGTCCTAATATCCTCTTGGATCTATCACATGTAAGTCGATGTATAACACCCCACGAGTTGCGGGGAGGTGGAAATATGGAAAACGATCTTGTTCTTTGAGTTAACATCGACTAACCGAAGAATCTTTGCTAAACTATAACTAACACATGCATAGGAGTTCTTAACTACTATGAAAAGAGATTATACCTAGTGAACCTAGTCCTTCTTCTTTTCGTTATCCACCTCCTCCTCGGCCTCCTCTACGTAATAGACGATCCACCCGAGAGCTTCTATTCCGAGCTTCACCTCTAAACTTGAGGTAACTAGGTTTCTTTAGTTGCTAATCAAAGGTACCTAGATGATATAGAGTGAGGTTATGGATTAATTAGTCCATCTAATCCTTGATCTCAACACATGAGAGGGGAGGATTAGGGTTTGAAAAGAGAGAGAGCTTGAGGAGAGAGAAGGTGAGCAAGAGAATGAGAAGAGATAATGATCTCATTTGAATATATATGAATCATTATCTTTTATCAAATAAATAAATAAATGATTTAACAACCATGCATCATTTATTCATATGAGTGATTCATCTCATGAGTCATTAGAACAATTAATGAAGCATTAACTCCATGGATGAATCACACAAATGAGTCATTAAAACAATAAATGCAAATACCACCTAAACCCCCAAGTCGCCATCCTTCTAGAAGCTTCTCGCGAAATTACGAGAACGCCCCTCCTATCTGTGAAAACACGGAAAAACTTTAGACTGTATAAATCCAATAACCCGATACTAGAATCTGGCTTAAACCAAAGCCGCTAGTAAAAACTGTCCGAATGTCGTACGTGCGTAAACACACGTACGCGTCCGAACCCTTGTCGTAAAACCATACGACCTCTATATCGTTTCGCCTGGAGCTGGGAAACTCTCTGTGTGGGACTCTAAAGACTCGACTACTACGCTGGCAGTGGGTTTAACCATGACCGCAAGCGACACTAGCTGTACGTAACGGTCCCCAGGTAGATGTCGATAAGAAGGCCGATGAGGAAACCCATCCGAACTCCTACTGAGCCTGATGTGACAATCTTCGTACAGTCCGGTCTGTTCGTCTAAGACTATCGCATATCGGGCCTAGGGGGCGGCAAGCGTCAGTCTTCTAATAGTGGTATAAGTCGTGTCGGAGCGTAGCCCATTACACCCTGAGAAACAACTGGAACCTACCAGTAAATCTCGCTTGCCCTGGCCAGGGACTTTGCGTAATGGCTCTCTGACACAGCGCGATATCAACTCCCAATACCGGGAGAGATGAATCATGTCTAACCGCCACTGCCTCTAAGTGCTCGGGACTGCATCGAACTGCTACCTGTTTGCACGACTCCTTTGAACCGTGGTAGGGTAGCAATCTAAGAACAGTGGGACACACTCGAGGCGAAGTAGCAGTGTCAAGTCTGCGGACTATGCTGTACTCATGTTACCCGGGAACTGTTAACTGACGACTGGTATAAAACTAACCAACAGTTCCCTGCGAGTCCTGTCCGGTGTACCCGTAACCCAACGAGCACCTGTATACTATCTCCAATACGACGTACTGACGGCTGTGAGACAGACCATCTCCCCAACTGGGATGAGAAGCGTACACACTAGTCTACTCTGGAGTATCGATGCCCTGTCTCGATAATCCTGTGACTAGGGACCTGAAAAAGGATGTGCTTTTAGACTACCCAGCCCCCACTAGTGTGACTGCCATCACAACGCTGGTAGTCAAGCAAGATCCTAAGAGCTCTATCAATACGTATACTCATATATTAAGATAGATAAAACCAAGTAGCATACTACCATGTTTAGCAAGACTGTTATATAACTGTGAATATCCCAAGCTTCCATTAAGTAATATACAAGCTAGTATGATACAATAATGGCCCCCAGGGCATATACACTAACAATCTCCCACTTGCACTAGGGCCATGTACTGGCATATCGAAGACCGATGATCTCGAGTAGCCTCTCGAACTGAATCTGAGGTAGGGCCTTTGTGAATGGATCAGCAATGTTCTCTTCAGTAGCAACTCTCCGGACCTCGATCTCCCGGCGATCTATGATCTCCCTGATCATGTGATACTGCCTTAAGATGTGTCTGGACTTCTGATGGGACCTTGGTTCCTTCGCTAAAGCTATAGCTCCATTGTTGTCGCAATACAGAGGTATTGGATCAACAATGGTAGGAACCACCTGATGTTCTGTTAGGAACTTCTTCATCCAGACCGCTTCTTTTGCGGCATCGCAAGCAGCAATATACTCCGCTTCCATCGTCGAGTCAGCAACGGTGTCCTGCTTGGAACTCTTCCAGCACACCGCCCCTCCATTGAGGGTAAAGGCATAACTTGACATGGACTTGGAATCGTCCTTATCACTCTGGAATCCGGAATCAGCAAAAGCCTCCATCTTGAGGTCTTTTCTGCCGTAAACCAAGAACATCTCCTTAGTCCTTCTCAGGTATTTGAGAATGTTCTTTACTGCTATCCAGTGCTTCTCCCCTGGGTCTGACTGATACCGGCTTACCACGCTCAGTGCGTAAGCTACATCTGGTCTGGTGCACAACATCGCATACATTATAGAGCCTACCGCAGAAGCGTAGGGTATAATAGACATGCGTTCCCTTTCAAAATCAGTCTTGGGAGACATCTCTTTGGAGAGGGTGATTCCATGACAAGCCGGTAGATTACTGCGCTTAGAATCTTCCATACTGAATCTTTTCAGTATAGTGTTGATATACCTGGACTGCGAAAGTCCCAACATCCTCTTGGATCTATCACGATAGATCCGGATCCCCAGAATGTAAGAGGCATCACCCAGGTCTTTCATGGAGAACCTGTGTGACAAGAATCCTTTGACAGATTGTTGCATAGGAATGTCATTTCCTATCAATAGAATGCCATCCATGTACAAGACGAGGAATACGACAGTTCGTGCTACAACTTTACTATATATACATGGTTCATCTGGATTTTTGACAAAGTCATATTCTTTGACCGTTTCATCAAAACAGATGTTCCAACTTCGCGATGCCTGCTTTAGTCCATAAATGGACTTAAGCAACTTGCATACTTTCCCGCTGCTCCCACTCTGATTGAAACCTTCTGGCTGATACATATAGACGCACTCTTCTAGATTACCATTCAGAAAAACCATCTTTACGTCCATCTACCAGATTTCATAATCATGGAAGGCAGAAATAGCAAGAAGGACCCGAATGGATTTGAGCAAAGCCACTGGAGAAAAAGTTTCGTCATAGTCCAAACCAGGTCTTTGACGAAAACCCTTTGCAACAAGTCTAGCCTTATAGGTCTCCACCTGTCCATCTACACCAATCTTTTTCTTGAAGATCCATTTGCATCCTATGGGTTTTACCCCATCTGGAGCAAAGTCCAAAGTCCATACTTTATTGGTGTACATGGACTCCATTTCGGTCCGCATTGCATCTAGCCATCGTACCGAGTCGCCGCTCTGGATGGCCTGCTGGAAGCTAGTAGGTTCATCATCATCAATGATGCAAACCTCTCTATCCCTATCTATGAGAAAACCGTAGTATCTCTCAGGCGGATAAGACGGCCTACTACTTCTGCGGAGGGGTGCGGGAATGTCCTGTTCTTCTTGAACTACTGGTTCTACCACACTTTCAGTAATAGTTTGTGGTTCTGGAATTTCTTCCAGTTCTATTTCGCTCCCACTTATTTCCTTTTCTAAAAACTGATATTCTTGAAAATGGGCATTACGAGAAACAAAAACCTTTTGTTCCTCTGCGTAATATAATAGATACCCCTCGGAGTTCTTTGGATATCCCACGAAGTTACACTGTACTGATCGTGCCTCGAGCTTGTCCACATGCTGCTTTTTAACAAAAGCTGGACATCCCCATTTCTTCAGATACTGAAGATAGGGTTTCTTCCCACTCCACATCTGATATGGCGTGGTAGGCACAGTCTTGGTAGGAACCATGTTCAAAAGATATGCCGCTGATTCTAGCGCATAACCCCAGAAAGATCGCGGTAACTCAGCATTACTCATCATGGAACGTACCATATCCAATAGGGTTCGATTCTGTCTCTCCGATACACCGTTATGTTGTAGAGTGTATGGAGGAGTAAGCTGAGAGAGAATTCCTTTCTCTTTTAGGTAACCTAGGAACTCGGCACTTAAGTATTCACCACCTCGATCAGATCTCAGTGTCTTGATACTTTTGCCGGTTTGGTTTTCTACTTCATTCTTATACTCTTGGAATTTTTCAAAAGCCTCGGATTTATGTTTCATCAGATAAATGAATCCGTATCTTGAGTAATCATCCATAAAAGTACTGAAATAGGAAAAACCACCTCTTGCATGTGTTGACATTGGACCACATACATCGCTGTGTATGAGTCCTAAGAGCTCGCTCGCTCTTACTCCATGTCCAGTGAATGGAGTCCTTGTCATCTTTCCTTTGAGACATGAATGACAAGTGGCATAAGTTTGATATTCGAACGAGTCCAAATATCCTTCTCTATGTAACTTAGTTAACCTTGTCTCATTGATGTGACCTAGTCTACAATGCCATAAGAAAGCCTTATTTAAATCTGGAGACTTTCTTTTTAGTGTGTTCTGGACATTGAAAATCTGGAGTTGGTTTAAGACATATATACCGTTATCCAGTGTACCGGACCCAATCAAACTATGGTTAAGGTGGATGTTAACATCATCGCTTACAAACGTGAAATCATAATCTTTATTTGATAACAAGGAAACTGATATGATATTACACGTTAAACTAGGTAAACAAAAACAGTTATGTAAAACCAAAATATGTCCACTCGTCAATCCCAGGTGATAATCCCCTACGGACACAGCTCTTACGCTAGCTCCGTTAGCAACCATCAGGGTCATATCACCATCCTTCAGCACTCTACGGTTTCTCAGTGCCAGCAATGAATTGCATATATGAGATCCTGATCCGGTATCCAATACCCAGGAAGTAGAGTTGATTGACAGACAATTCTCAATTACAAACACACCTGAAGTCGAAGCCACAGCTTGCTTCGGTCCCTGGTTCTTGGCGTTCCACGCCTTGCAATCATTCTTCCAGTGCCCTTTCCTGTGACAATAGAAGCACTCATCCTGGGCCACTACTGGCACTGCAATCTTTTTCTTTCTTTTCGCTCCCACCTTACTAACACCTCCTCTAGGTTTGGTGGCGGCCTTCTTCTTCCTTCCATTGGCCCTAGCCTTGGACCCGGAAGAAGAAGCACTGCTAACAAACATAGCGGATGTTTCCCTTGCCTTCTGCAAGGTGCCCTCTGCACTCCTCAACATGTTAAGGAGTTCTGGAAGTTCAACTTCTTTTCTTTGAATGTTGAAATTCAGTATAAACTGGGCGTAGGTGGAAGGAAGGGACTGGAGAATCAGGTCTGTATAGAGCTCATTATCCAAAGTCGTCCCAAGGTCCGTGAGCTCTTCAATATAGCTTATCATCTTTAGGACATGTTCTCCTACTGATGATCCGACGACCAACCTAGCTCGAAACAAGTTCTTTGAGGTCTCGTATCTTGCTATACGAGATTGCTCTCCATAAAGTTCCTTTGTATGGAGAAATATGGCATTTAGATCCATATCCTCGTGCCTCCTCTGATGTTCATTATTCACCGAGGCAAGCACGATGCACTTGGCCTTCGCGCAATCGAAATCCCAGGTTTTACGGATTTCCTTATCCGCATTACTGGATTTGGGACCAGGGACAGCAGGTGCCTTAGCGGTGAGGACATACCCCAATTTGTCATAGGTCAAAGCCATTTTGACATTCCGTGGCCAATCTTTATAGTTTGGCCCTGTCAGTATATTTTTTTTCTAAAAGTAACTTAAGTCCAGTCATTTTCAGGGTCGCTGCAAATAGGAGAGAGAGAAGAACACTTTAGCATGATGCTCTTGCAAGTTTAGAGTGGTTTTTAGTTTATCTAAACTGGATGGCTCCCATTGTTTCTCGAATCCCTCCTCAAACCCAAGAGGAAGAACTAGCCAGGACTATTCTCACCGTACAATACTTGCTTAACCGTTCAGCCAGGCTCGTGTCGGTACTTCGAGGGAGGTTTTCCAACGCTTTCGCGAAGTTCCTTAATTAAGTAACCTCTTTTCTCTGAGGGCGTAGCCCCGCTGACACCTTTCTCGGCACCTACTTGGTTTATAGCATTGATCGTTAAGTGACGAATCTCCTGATGAGTAGCATATACTCACAGTAGGATCGGGATCCAAATATCATCGTATGATAATGTTGAAGGAATCCTACCAACATTCATCAAACTCTAAACAGTATGCATCTCTTTGCAAATTTCAGTTTCTTTAGAAATTCCCGATATAAATTTCTGCCCCATGCTCTTATGACCTTGGCGTTGGTCAAAATGTCATAAGTCACATGTCAAGTTCTACCCATCATTATCTTGTTAATTTGAACCCATCCGTACATATCCTTGACGTTGGCCAAAATGATAATACGACTGTCCCAAACTAACTCATCTATCTATGCAACAAATGAATACCCAGCAGCTACCAAACACTATGCTTTGGCGTTGGTCAAAATACATAGCTTGAATACTACTGAATACCCAAATGAAATGATGGAGGACTACGAATGGTTTTGGCGAAACCGTGAACGTAGTGAACTTGATATAACCGAAGGAACCTGATAGATTTTAAAAGGAGTGGTTAAAGCTCCGCAATTAAAAAATATCTTCTGTTTTAAAAATAACCGAGTGGTTTCTTTTAAATTGTTCTAACGATTAAACTTTGGTTTATTTTCTTTGCATTAATAATAATGCGTCCCATCATTAACCTATCATTGCAGAAAACAACGAAAATACAACGTCCTCTTATGCCATCCGCATTCGCCACTGGGTCCCGTCATCACCCGTTAGGTTACTTAACTAACGGCAGAGAGGGGGCTGGGCTAGCGCGGGTGTAAAACATAAGTGAAGTCTAAATAGCTATCATATATAGATATTGTACATTCGTCAGACGCAATAATATGCATTCCAGATCATAGATGAACATTATTGGATATGCAAGCAATCCGCGTTTCTTTTGAGCCTGCAACGAAAGACGGATTACACAGTTGTGATGAATAGCCATTACCCCACCCTAGACCCCTACGGGTACGGAAAACTACCCGCCAAGTACCCGAAGTGAAGCGGTCTCCCTCAACAACGTGAGTAGGCCACTAAACACTTCAAAGTACCCGGTAGTTTGTGCACCCCACCTTGGGTCTATCCTAAGAGCAAAAATAGTAAAATGAAATAATACAACGGTGGCTACAACCACAACCTGGATGTGCCCCACAAAATAATATTACAACATATTACAATTACATTGAATGAATGAATATAATAACCCATCTCAAACCCCGGCTAATCATCACAACAATCCAATACAGTTCATAACCACAAACAGTAAAAACCATTACAGAAATGTGCAACCCCCTGCCAACCGACATACTAGCAGTTAGGGGAGGTTTACGAACACATTATACAGTTCACAGATATAATCAAATTAGCCAAACATCCTATAATTTCGATCGAGCAAACACATTAGATTCTACTCAAAAACTTCTCTGTGCACCTGAGACTTGAGCAGAAAATAAACATTCCAGAAAATACAAAAATATCACAGAAGAGTTACTGGAGAAAACTGGGTTGAATCGGTTCCAACTCGGCCGCGGATCTGCGGCGGATCGGTGGAATCCGCCGCGGTTCCGCGGCTGTATGGCCGATTCAGGAACCAATTTTTCTCCAGTTACCTTATAATTCCCTGCTTGTTATTTTAGAGGTCCCTGAAAAATTTTTATGGCCTGTTTTAAAATCGACAGAAACTTAGTGATATCGATGTTTTTTCCGGTTCGTTTTGCGTTCGAAATTCATACGACTTTTCTAATAAGTTAATTATTGTTTAGCGAGGCTCTGATACCACTGTAAGTCGATGTACAACACCCCACGAGTTGCGGGGAGGCGAAAATATGAAAAACGATCTTGTTCTTTGAGTTAACATCGACTAACCGAAGAATCTTTGCTAAACTATAACTAACACATGCATAGGAGTTCTTAACTACTATGAAAATAGATTATACCTAGTGAACCTAGTCCTTCTTCTTTTCGTTATCCACCTCCTCCTCGGCCTCCTTTACGTAATAGACGTTCCACCCGAGAGCTTCTGTTCCAAGCTTCACCTCTAAACTTGAGGTAACTAGGTTTCTTTAGTTGCTAATCAAAGGTACCTAGATGATATAGAGTGAGGTTATGGATTAATTAGTCTATCTAATCCTCGATCTCAACACATGAGAGGGGAGGATTAGGGTTTGAAGAGAGAGAGCTTGAGGAGAGAGAAGGTGAGCAAGAGAATGAGAAGAGATAATGATCTCATTTGAATATATATGAAGCATTATCTTTTATCAAATAAATAAATAAATGATTTAACAACCATGCTTCATTTATTCATATGAGTGATTCATCTCATGAGTCATTAGAACAATTAATGAAGCATTAACTCCATGGATGAATCACACAAATGAGTCATTAAAACAACAAATGAAAATGCCACCTAAACCCCTAAGTCACCATCCTTCTAGAAGCTTCTCGCGAAATTACGAGAACGCCCCTCCTATCCGAGAAAACACGGAAAAACTTTAGACTGTATAAATCCAATAACCCGATACTAGAATCTGGCTTAAACCAAAGCCGGCTAGTAAAAACTGTCCGAATGTCGTACGTGCGTAAACACACGTATGCGTCCGAACCCTTGTCGTAAAACCATACAACCTCTATATCGTTTCGCATGGAGCAGAGAAACTCTCTGTGTGGGACTCTAAAGACTCGACTACTACGCTGGCAGTGGGTTTAACCACAGACCGCAAGCGGCACTAGCTGTACGTAACGGTCCCCAGGTAGATGTCGATAAGAAGGCCGATGAGGAAACCCATCCGAACTCCTACTGAGCCTGATGTGACAATCTCCGTACAGTCTGGTCCGTTCGTCTAAGACTATCGTATATCGGGCCTAGGGGGGAGGCAAGCGTCAGTCCCCTAATAGCGGTATAAGTCGTGTCGGAGCGTAGCCCATTACACCCTGAGAAACAACTGGAACCTATTAGTAAATCTAGCTTTCCCTGGCCAGGGACTTTGCGTAATGGCTCTCTGACACAGCGCGATATCAACTCCCAATACCGGGAGAGACGAATCCTGTCTAACCGCCACTACCTCCAAGTGCTCGGGACTGCACCGAACTGCTACCTGTTTGCACGACTCCTTTGAGCCGTGGTAGGGTAGCAATCTAAGAACAGTGTGACACACTCGAGGCAAAGTAGTAGTGTCAAGTCTGCGGACTATGCTGTACTCTTGTCACCTGGGAACTGTTAACTGACGACTGGTATAAAACCAACCAACAGTTCCCTGCAAGTCCTGTCCGGTGTACCCGTAACCCAACGAGCACCTGTATACTATCTCCAGTACGACGTACTGACGGCTGTGGGACAGACCATCTCCCCAACTGGGATGAGAAGCGTACACACTAGTCTACTCCGGAGTATCGATGCCCTATCTCGATAATCCTACGACTAGGGACCTAAAAAAGGATGTGGTTGTAGACTACCCAGCCCCCACTAGTGTGACTGCCATCACAACGCTGGTAGTCAAGCAAGATCCTAAGAGCTCTATCAATACGTTTACTCACATATTAAGATAGATAAAACCAAGTAGCATACTACCATGTTTAGCAAGACTGTTATATAACTGTGAATATCCCAAGCTTCCATTAAGTAATATACAAGCTAGTATGATACAATAATGGCCCCTAGGGCATATACACTAACATCACGATGGATCCGGATCCCCAGAATGTAAGAGGCATCACCCAGGTCTTTCATGGAGAACTTGTGTGACAAGAACTCTTTGACAGATTGTAGCATAGGAATTTCATTTCCTATCAAGAGAATGTCATCCACGTATAAAACGAGGAATACGACAGTTCTTGCTAAAAATCTACTATAGATGCATGGTTCATCTGGATTTTTGATAAAGCCAAATTCTTTGACCGTCTCATCAAAACAGATGTTCCAACTCCGCGATGCCTGGTTTCGTCCATAAATGGACTTAAGCAACTTGCACACCTTTCCGCTGCTCCCACTCTGAATGAAACCCTCTGGCTGGTCCATATAGACACACTCCTCTAAATTTCCATTTAGAAAACCGGTCTTTACGTCCATCTGCCAAATCTCATAATCGTGGAAGGCAACAATGGCAAGAAGGATCCGAATGGATTTGAGCATTGCCACTGGAGAAAAGGTTTTGTCATAGTCCAAACCAGGTCTTTGATGAAAACCCTTTGCAACAAGTCTAGCCTTATAGGTCTCAACCTATCTATCTACACCAATCTTCCTCTTGAAGATCCACTTGCATCCTACGGGTTTTACCCCATCTGGAGCAACGTCCAAAGTCCATACTTTGTTGGTGTACATGGACTCCATTTCGGTCCGCATTGCATCCAGCCATTTTACCGAGTCAACGCTCTGAATGGCCTGCTGGAAGCTAGTCGGCTCATCATTATCAATGATGCAATCCTCTCTATCCCCGTCTATGAGAAAACCGTAGTATCTCTCGAGCGGATGAGACTGCCTAATACTCCTGCGGAGCGGCGTAGGAATGTCCTGTTCTTTCGAACCCTCTGGTTCTTCTAAGATCTCAGTAATAGCTCGTGGTTCTAGAATTTCTTCTAGTTCTATTGTGCTCCCACTTATCTGATTTTCCAAAAACTCAGTTTCCAAGAAGCAGGCATGACGAGAAACAAAAACCTTTTGTTCCTCTTCGCAATAGAAGAAATATCTCTTGGAGTTCTTTGGATATTCCACAAACTTGCACTGTACTGAGCGTGCCTCGAGTTTTTCCGCATGCTGCTTTTTGACAAAAGCTGGATATCCCCATGTCTTAATGTGCTTAAGATAGGGTTTCTTCCCACACCACATCTGATATGGTGTGGTAGGCACAGTCTTAGATGGAACTCGGTTCAAAAGGTATGCAGCTGATTCTAGTGCATATCCCCAGAATGATCGCGGCAACTCAGCGTTACTCATCATGGAACGTACCATATCCAATAGGGTTCGGTTCCGTCTCTCTGATACACCGTTATGTTGTGGAGTGTATGGAGGAGTAAGCTGAGAGAGAATTCCATTCTCTTTTAGGTAATCCAGGAACTCGGCACTCAAGTATTCACCACCTCGATCAGATCTCAGTGTCTTGATAATTTTGCCGATTTGTTTTTCTACTTCATTCTTGTATTCCTGGAATTTTCCAAAGGCTTCAGATTTATGTTTCATTAAGAAGACATATACGTACCTTGAAAAGTCATCCATAAAAGTAATGAAGTAAGAATAACCGCTTTGTGCATGTGTAGACATTGGACCGCACAAATCGCTGTGTACGAGTCCCAAGAGCTCACTCGCTTTTACTCCGTGTCCAGTGAACGGAGTCTTTGTCATCTTTCCTTTGAGACAGGATTGACAAGTTGCATATGATTGATATTCGAACGGATCCAAATATCCTTCTGTATGTAATTTCGCCAACCTTCTCTCATTGATGTGACCTAGTCTACAATGCCATAAGAAAATATAATTGATTTCTAGAGACTTTCTTTTGTGTGTATTCTGGACATTGAAAATCTGTGGTTGGTTTAATACGTATATACCATTGCTTAATGTACCTGACCCAATCAAAAGTTGATTAAGGTGAATGTTCACAACATTGCTTACAAATGCAAATTCATAACCTTCTTTAGATAATAAAGATAATGATATGATATTACAAGTTGCATTGGGTACAATATAACAATCACGCAAAACCAAAACATGTCCATCTGACATTCCCAAGTGATAGTCCCCCACGGACTCAGCATCCATGCCAGCTCCGTTTGCAACTCTGAGGGTCATATCACCTTCCTTCAAAACCCTACGCTTTCTCAATGCCTGCAAAGAATTACAGATATGAGATCCTGATCCGGTATCCAATACCCAGGAAGTAGAGTTTATTGATAGACAGTTTTCAATAACATACACACCTGAAGCCGAAGCCGCAACTTGCTTCGGGTCCTGGTTCTTGGCCTTCCAAACCCTGCAATCCTTTTTCCAATGCCCACTCTTATGACAATAGAAGCACTCTTCCTTCCCCACAAGCTTTCCCGCTACATTTGTTGCTTTTGCTTTTCCCTTCGTTTCCACTTTACTAACACCGCCCCTTGGTTTGGTGGGGGTTTTCTTCTTCTTTCCCTTGGCTTTCGCCCTGGACCTAGAAGTGGAAGGTCCTCCAACAAACAAACTGGATGTTTCCCTACCTTTCTGTAAGGTGCCCTCTGCACTCCTCAGCAGGTTGAGGAGTTCTGAAAGTTCAACTTCTTTTTCTTGCAAGTTGAAGTTCTGGATAAACTGGGCATAAGTGGAAGGAAGGGACTGGAGAATCAAGTCAGTATAGTGCTCGTTCTCTAACGTGGTCCCAAGGTCCGTGAGCTCTTCAATATAGCCAATCATCTTAAGCACGTGTTCCGCTACCGATGATCCGACGGCCAATCTCGCCGAAAACAGCTTTTTCAAGACTTCGTATCTGGCGATACGGGATTGCTCTCCATACAGTTCTTTTGTATGGAGAAATATGGATTCAAGGTCCATATTCTCGTGCCTCCTCTGATGTTCATTGTCCATATAGGCAAGCACGAGGCACTTGGCCTTCGCGCAGTCGATTTCCCAGGTCTTACGGATTTCCTTATCCGCGATGCTGGAGGTGGGACCTGGGACAGGGGGAGCTTTGGTGGTAAGAAGATACCCCAGCTTGTCATAAGTGATTGCCATTTTGACATTCCTGAGCCAATCTTTGTAGTTTGTCCCTGTCAGTATGTTTTTATCTAGTAATAACTTAAGTCGGGTCATGAAAATTGGTCGCTGCAATTAGGAGAGAGAGAAGAAACACTTTAGCATGATGCTTTTGCAAGTTTAGAGCGGTTTTTAGTTTGTCTAAACAGGATGGCTCCCACTATTTCTCGAATTCCTCCTCAAACCAAAAAGGAAGAATTAGTCGGGATCAATCTCACCGTACAATACTTGCTTAACCGTTCATCCAGGCCAGTGTTGGTACTTCGAGGGAGGTTTTCCAACGCTTTCGCGAAGTTCCTTAATTAAATAACTTCTTTTCCCTAGGGGCGTTGCCCCGCTAACACCTTTCTAGACACCTACTTGGTTAATAGCATTGATCGTTAAGTGAGAAATTTCCCGAGAAGTAGCATATACTCACAGTAGGATCGGGATCCAAATATCATCGTGTGATAAAACTAAAGGAATCCTACCAGAATTATCATACTCCAAATGGTATGCAGCACTAGCAAGTTTCAGTTTCTTTAGAAACTCCCGATGTAGATTTTTGCCCCATGCTCTTATGACCTTGACTTTGGCTAACAAATCATAAGTCACATGTCAAGTTCTACCCGTCGTTCTCCAGGTTAATTTGAACCCACCCATACCTACCCTTGACTTTAGCCAACAAGGCAGTACGACTGTCCCAAACCAACGCATCTATCTATGCTGCATACGAATATCCAATAGCTACCAATCATTGTGCCTTGACTTTGGCCAACAAACACAGCTTGAATACTATTGACTATCCATATGAAACGACGGAGGGCTACGAATGGTTTTGGCGAAACCGTGAACGTAGTGAACTTGATATAATCGATGGAACGAGATAGCTTTTAAAAGGAGTGGCTTAAGCTCCGCGTTTAAAAGTTGTTTTTGAAAAGAAACCGAGTGGTTTTGAAAGTGTTCCAACGACTTTACTTGGTTTATTTTCTTGCATTAATTTTAATGAGTCCTATCAATTAATCCTACCATTGCAGAAAACAATGAAAATATGACGTACGCTTATGCCATCCGCATTCGCCACAGGGCCCCGTCATTACCCGTTAGGTTACTTAACTAACGACAGAGCGGGGTCTGGACTAGCGCGGATGCAAAACATAAGCAACGCCTAAATAGATATCATATATATATATATATACATTCGTCACATGCAATGATAGCCATTCCAGATCACAGATGAACACATTGGATATACTAGGAATCCGCATTCCGTTCGAGCCTGTAACGAAAAGCGGATTACATGGTCGCGATGAATAGCCAATACCCCACCCTAGACTCCTACGGGTGCGGCAAACTACCCGCCAAATACCCGAAGTGAAGCAACCTCCCTCAACAACGTGAGTAGGCCACTTGGCACTTCGAGGTACCCGGTAGTTTGTGCACCCCCTCCTTGGGTCTATCCTAGGAGCAAAAACAGTAAAAGAAATTATACAATGGCGGCTACAACCTCATCCCGGATGTGCGGCCATATAAATAATATTACATCAATTACAAATTACATGAATTTAAAGATAAAGAAAACTCTCATCTCACAACCCCCCGGCTATTCATCCGCGACAATCCAACGAATTCATATACACATACCAGCAACATTACAGATCACAGATATGTATAACCCCCACTAATCGACGTATAGCGATTAGCAGACGTTCAATACATATATCACATCACAGATATAACCCGTTAGCTAAAGTCTATAGAGGTTCGATCAAAATACGGATTTGTAACCACCCCAAAACACAAATTTATTTTCTGGAAAATCTGGGCAGAAACAAACCATCTTAAAAATCCCAAAACACTAACATAAGAACACTGCAGGAGAAACGACCCACGGCCGAGTCAACTCGGCCGCGGATCCGCGGCAGGAGCAAGCTCGTGCCGCGGTTCCGCGGCGCGTTGACCGAGTTAGTGGACCAATTTTCTCCTGTGTTCTTTAAAAACCCTGAGCCGATTTTTAGTGTAAGATTTATTATTTTTTGAAAAGAAAAAAAATAGGCAGAAAGTTCACTTTTTCGGGGTGTTTTGCGGTTTTTTCTCCGATCAAAATTCTAGATACTTTGCTAACATGTTAGATAGTGTTTAGCTAGGCTCTGATACCACTGTAAGTCCACGTTACCCATCCCGGTTCTTTCGGGGATGCGGAAATGGTGAAAAACGATTTTTTCGGTGGAGGTAACATGGACTCTAAAAACGGATCTTTGCTAAACAAATTATCTAACAACCTAACTAAAAGTTTAACTACTATGTTAGGGGTTATACCTTAACTTGAACTCCTTCTCTTCGACTCCTTGTGGTGGTCGGATCGGCCTCACCTCGTCGTCTCCTTGTGCCGAAGATGGATCCACCCGAAAGCTTCTACCTTTGGCTCCAACCTCAATCTAGAGGAAACTAAAGTGTTAGATTTGCTAAACCTTCAACCTTAGGATGAGTAGAGAGTGGTTTTGGTGTTTTATCTCAAAGAAAAATGGTTCTCAACTCATGAGAGGGATTTTCCTTGAGCTAGAGAAGAGGGAGAGCAATGGAGAGAGCTTGGATGAGAGAGAGTGAGAATGATAGAATGAGTGAAGACTTTTGCAACCATGCTCTCAAAAACCAAAATAATCATAATAATAATTGTAATCAAGTATTATGTGATGGTTCATTTCAATGGCAATATCATTTCATGCATTTAATGCATTTTGTGAACAAACAAGCAAGCAAAAGTCATAGCCATGAAATGATAGCCATTGTAATGATGATGGTCAACAAGTCCAAGCTAGTCAACCGGTCAACAAAGCCAACAAGTCAAGAAGGTCAAACTTTCAACAAAACCATGGCACAATAATACTTAATTAATATTATTATTAATCGTATTTCATATTCTCATTAGGGTTTAGAAAAAGTCAACAGTCAACAACCCTAATGAGAATCCTCTGCTTCTGTCTCGGTCAACCGTGCATACACACCCGCATCCGCGTTCCGAGGAACACGAATACAAACGAGATAAAACCAATCCCAAAACGTATACTAGGATCTGGCTTAAACTAAAGCCCGCTAGTAATAACTGCCCGGACACCAAACGTGCACAAGTGCGCAGATGTGACCGAACCCTGTCGCAAAACCATGCGACCTCTACTCTGTTTTGCCCAAAGGCGAATAGCTCTCTGTGTGGGACTCTAAAGACTCGATACTACGCTGGCAGTGGGTTTAACCACAGACCGCAAGCGGCACTAGCTGTGCGTAACGGCCCCCAGGTAGATGCCGATAAGAAGACTGACGAGGTGAACTCATCCGAACTCCTACTGAGCCTGAATGTGACAATCTCCGTACAGTCCGGTCTGTTCGTCTGAGAATATCGCATGGCGGGCCTAGCGGGGCGGTAAACGTCAGTCCCTTAATAGCGGTACAAGTCATGTCGGAGTGTAGCCCAGAACACCCTGAGATAACACTGGAAACCTACTAGTATATCTCGCTTGCCCTGGCCAGGGACGACTATGTGTAATGGCTCTCCTTGACACAGCGCGATATCAACTCCCAATACTGGGAGAGACGAATCCTGTCTAACCGTCACTGCCTCCAAGTGCTTCGGGACTGCACCCAACTACTACCTCTTTGCATGACTCCTTTGTGCCATGGTAGGGTAGAAATCAAACTACAGTGGGAACACACTCGAGGCGAAGTGACAGTGTCAAGTCAGCGGACTAAGCTGTACTCATGTCACCTGGGAACTGATAACTGACGATAGGTATAGTACCAACCAACAGTTCCCGACGAGTCCTGTCTAGTGTACTCGTAACCTAACGAGCACCCGCATACTATCTCAAGTACGACGTACTGACGGCTGTGGGACAGACCGTCTCCCCTGCTGGGATGAGAAGCGCATGCGCTAGTCTACTCCGAAGTATCGATGCCCTGTCTCGATAGTCCTATGACTAGGGACCTGTATAAGGATGTGCTTGTAGATTACCCAGCCCCCACGAGTGTGACTGCCATCATAATGCTGGTAATCAAGCAAAGATCCTAAGGGCTCCATTAATGTGTATAGGTGACATGCTAAAAAAAAAACACATGTACACATTGAAGTAGAAACAAACCAAGTAGCATACTACCATTTCGAGCAAGATTGTCTATACATTTGTGAATATCCCAAGCTTCCATCAAGTAACATACAAACTAGTATGATACAGTAATGGCCTCTAGGGCATATACACTAACAGGGATCAACGGCGATTCCATCGCCAGACACGACATGCCGCAAAAACTTTACTTCTTCCAGCCAAAACTCGCACTTGCTCATCTTTGCATATAATTTATCTTGTCTCAGCGTCTGCAGTGCGATCTTCAAATGTTCTGCATGCTCTTCAATACTCTTCGAGTTGACCAGAATATCATCAATGAACACCACAATAAACTGGTCCAAGAATGGTGAAAAGATTCGGTTCATCAAGTCCATGAATATCGCCGGTGCATTCGTTACTCCGAAGGGCATCACTAAGTACTCGTAATATCCATACCGAGTTCGGAATGCCGTCTTGAAAATATCTTCTGTTTTAACTCGGACCCGATGATATCCAGATCGCAAATCCAGCTTCGAGAATACCCTCGCGCCATTAAGCTGCTCACATAATTCGCCAATGCGAGGGATCGGGTACTTGTTCTTAATAGTCACCCGGTTTAATTCTCGATAATCGATGCACATCCTTCTTGTGCCATCTTTCTTCTTGACTAGAAGAACTGGAGCTCCCCAAGGCGAGTTACTGCTTCGAATCCAACCCTTCTCAAGTAATTCAGTAACCTGCTTCTTAACTTCTTCCAACTCCACTGGTGCCATTGGATAATACGCTTTAGAAACTGGCGCTGCACCAGGAACAAGATCAATCACGAACTCCACGTCTCGCTTCGGCGGTAAACCTGATATGTCTTCAAACACGTCCATGAAATCTCGAACAACAGCTGGTGCTTCATCCTTATCAACCTTCATCGACGAAAGAACACTAGTTGTCGGCCTAGCCCAACCTCGACTGGCCCGACAGAACTGCTTCCTCCAGACAACCTCTAGGTGTCCGGGAATCTGGAAATTCGCTTTCCTTGCTCTACACTCAATGTGAGCATGGAAAGTGCCGAAAAACCCATTCCCAAGACGACTTCATAATTGCCGATAACAATCACCAAGAAATCTGCAAATATCTCCCGTCCGCTAACAACAATAGAACAATCCTTACACCCTTTATTAGTTATGATTCCCCTATTCCCAGTGTGTATGTCCCAATAAGTAACCAGGGTCGTGTAACCAATCGAGTGTGTAGCAATAAACTTGGACGACATAAATCAATGGGATGCACTAGAATTGAAAAACGCTAATGCGAGAAAACCATGAACGGTAGGGTACCTGAAATGTCTACCTCTAAAGCTTTAGCCACTTCAGCCGTCAAGGTAAAAGCTTGAGCCTGATTAGCTCCCTAAGTTAATTGCTCCCGCTCCGGAAACTGCTTTAGCGGTGGCTCCTGAGTATCTTCCTTCAATCCTAGCTTCGCCGGACAAATCTCAATGGTGTGATCCGCTGATCCGCAAATAAGACAAAGTCCAAGCCTTATACGACAATCTCTTCGATAATGATCCGGTCGTTGGCAGTAATCCCACAACACCCTTCCTTTTTGCTTGGGCATAACTAGCCTCCGCACATTCTCTTTCTTACGAAGCTTCGACGGACAAGTATTGATAGTATGATCTGCCGATCCACAGACCAAACAGTGTCCACGCTTTCTTCGACACTGCCTTTGCACATGCCCAGGCAAACGGCAAAAGTCACAAATCACGCTTCTTCTCCGACCAGCAACGATTGTTTTCTTCATTGGTGCTACGCCGCGTCGGTTCACCGGAATACTTCTACGTACGGGCGTTTGGTTTGGTGCAAACGCCAACTTTAGCTCGGTCTGCTGCTTCTGGTCCTCAAGTAAGTCACGAATTACTCCAAGCAAAGTGGCGTCATCCATACATCTCTGGTATGATTGAATATTCCTGGCTTCCATGATACTGCAACCAAGACACCAAAGAGGATTAGTATGCTACAGATTCAAAATGTAGATCAAGGATGTTGGATATATGTATGCCCTAGAGGCCATTATGTGATAGTGGATGTGTCTATACATGTATATATATTCAGTTTGCATTCTTGCTCGACATGATAGTATGCTATCCGGTTCTTCTTTATCTGACATGTTTATTTGATCATGCTTCTATTCATTCATACATGCTGATAAAGCCCTGAGGATATCGGCTTGAATACTCTGATTATGATGGAGATCATACTAGTGGGACATCTGTAGTCTATAAGCATATCCTGGAAAGTCCCTAGTCGTAGGTATATCGAGACGGGGCATCGATATACCAGAGTAGACTAGCGTATATGATACTAGACCCATACGATGGGCGATGGATGTTCCCACATTCATCGATGTTTGACATCAAGATCATATACGGGTGCTCAGTGGTGACTGGGTACACTGGACGGACTCACCGAGAACTCCTATATGGAATTATATCTATCGTCGGATAGCAGTTCTCAGGTGACACTGGTACAGGTTAGTCTGTAGACCCGAGATCGTCATGGAGTCTTGTGTGTTCTCCCACTGTACTTTGATTGCCACCCTACCACGGCTCTACTGAGTCGTGCAAACAGGTGGCCGTTGGGTACTGTCCCGAGACACATGAAGACGATGAGCGATAGGAGGGGTTTCGTCTCTCCCGGTATTGGGAGTTGATGCTGTGCTGTGCCCGACTGGTTATAACAGCAAGTCCCTGGCCAGGGCTGCTGAGATTTGCTGATAAGTGTTATCAGTAATTTCTCGATCTGTTATAGACCATTCACCGGCACGACTTATTGAGTTATTGGGGTCGACG
Organism: Agapanthus africanus; assembly: GCA_030015575.1. Lineage (NCBI taxonomy): Eukaryota > Viridiplantae > Streptophyta > Magnoliopsida > Asparagales > Amaryllidaceae > Agapanthus > Agapanthus africanus. The sequence goes on along the minus strand of CM057338.1, from coordinate 817,163,423 downwards.
TGACCATCCCTAGGCTCGATATGCAGCATATCTAACGAAGAGACCGGACTGTACGGTAGTGTTGCCGGATGGCTCGACGGGAGTTGTAGCAGGTTCGCTTGTTGTCTTCTGATCGCTCAATACCCGGGTGGCCGTTATGTTTAGCTGACCGCTTGCGGCTTGAGGGTACCTGATATGATCATCACCCTCTGCCGGCGTATTGACGAGTCTTAGAGTCCCACAAAGGAGTTACCCAGTCCAGGCGAAACGTTGTGGTGCGCGTATGCGATATGCGCATGCACCCGATTGAAATGTGCGTATATGATACCGAACATTGATCGGGTGAACTACTTTTGGTGGGGTCATATGAGATATGACCGGATTGATAAATCAAGTGTTGATTTATCATTTAACCATTAGTTTTCTCACTTAAAACCTTTTCTTGGATGATGGATGTGTGCATGCATGTGTGCTTTTCTTTCTTTCTTTCATGCTAGTTTCATGCACATGTGGATGTGCATACATGCACACATACATACACTCATCCATCATGGTTGTTAGCATATGGAAACGGTGGCAATATAAGACTCACACCATGGATTATATTATGGATTATTATTTGATTTTGGATTTAAAAGAAAATGAAAAAGGAAAGGATAATCTTTCATGCTTCTACATTCTTCCTTTGACCTAACCATGCTCAACTACCACTAACCTAAGGTTATCCTTCTCTTTATCATTCCAAACCAAAGTTAAATAATGTCTCCATCACTTTAACCATGGTTCATAGCATGAAGGAATAAAATATATATTGATATATTTCTTTTTCTTCACTAGAGTTAATCTTTTATCTCTTGTTAAAATTGCCACCATCTTCTTCCTCTAGCTCCTTTGCTCTCTTGATTTTCCTAGTGAGCAAATACCACTCAAAGATAGGTTTTTGAAGTGAGAAACCTAACCACAACATCATTCTACACAAGCTTAGCCGCTTTGTTTAGAGTGTTCTCTTCGGTTTGTCGGAGTTGCAAGCTTGGACGGATATCTCCGTGGTGGATCGTCGTGGATACAAGGGGACATCAAAAGAACCTTCGTTCAACACCTTAGAGACCAAGGAGTCCAGCGAAAGGGAGCTACAAAGGTTGTAGTCTCGAAACCCTAGATTAGTTCGCCTTTTATTTCGTAACCCTAATTTTCTAGGATCGATCCATTTGCATGTTAGCTTAGCACCATAAAAATTAAAACTTTGGGTCATGTGATTCTTCAAAACTCTTCATAGGGTGCTATACTAACCTTACATTGGTATCAGAGCCGACCTAGAACATTAGGCGACGTTTTTACGAAGTGAAAACCCCGATCGGACAAAAATACGATATTATGGGATGCTCTCTGGAAATTTTCTAAATTTTGACATTTTGCAGAATTAAAAATATGTAAAAAATAAAGCAGGGAAAAATAAGGATTACGGAAGAAAATTTATTCAATGAACAGTCTTTCTTGCCGCGGAAACGCGGCCTAAGCTTGCTTAGGCCGCGGTTCCGCGGCCTTATATATGAATTAGTGGATAATTTTTCTTCTGTAATTTTTGGTTCTGCATGTATAAATTTTTGGGTATTTTTAATCTGTATTTGGTTTTGAAAAATTCTGGAGATGGTGTTGGACTCGTCAATTCGATCGGGACTTTCATTTCGTAGCTTTTCCGGGTAAATTAGAAAGTATTGAAGTGTTTGAACGAGTATCATTTACTCACTATTCACGGGGTTTAAATACTTTGGAGATACGTGCAAGTCTTTTTGTGGTGGTCCCTCTAGAAGACAACAAACCTTAACTCGATTATGTGACCGTCTCGAACTGCCCTTTGAACCTTAGGGTTTGGGGCAGTACGGCGTGCCACATGTGAGGAGTTGGCTTGACCCTTCTACGGCTGGACCGCTACTACTGTGTCACACTCCGGATTTTTGAACCCTGCTCAAGTGTTGAGCTTTAGTGGATCTTGGGTGCTTGATCGCTCGTTCGAAAACTTTAATACTGTCTGTTTATCTGGAATGTGATACAATATGTGGAATTCATATAGTGTAGGCATGAAATACGAAATATGTGATATTTCGCATTTATGATGTCTAAAGAGAATCTGGATTCCAAATATTGTAGTTTTACACTTTCTTTTCTGTGACCGTAAGTGTAGTATGTCAGATATCGCCGGTTTCGTTGCTATACATCAACGACAATCGGGGTACGCATACTTACTTACGTTGATGATATGTGATATTATGTGTTGCTGAGATATGATGTGCAGGATTGTCGCGATCGAATAGCCCTGGGGTTTTTGTGAGATGAGAGTTTTATATTTTCATTCATGTAAATTCAAATGTAATGTAATATTCTTTTATTTGGGGCACTTCCAGGTTGCGGTTGTGTCACCAGTGTTGTATATTATTTACTTTTCCGCATTAGGATGGACCCAAGGAGGGGAGCACAGGTGACCGGGTTCTGGGGTTCAGTGGGAGGCCATCTCGAGGAGTCAAGACCGGGTCTCCTAAACTCCAGGATTGGTAGGGTCACTTGCCGCTCTCGTAGGGGTCCAGGGTGTGGGCTTGGCTATTCATCGCGACTGTGGAATCCGTATTTTCTATTCTGGCTAAATACTAAATACGGACGTCCTAGGATATCCCACGTTATATCTATGTTTCTGCTGCCTGTGTTCTGTGATATCTGAGACGAATGACATATTATATATATGATATATAGTAGACGTTGCTTATGTTTTACACTCGCGCTAGTCCCGTCCTGGTATGCCGTTAGTTAAGTAACCTAACGGTGCATAACGGAACATTGCGGCGAATGCGGATGGCATAAGCGTACGTGTTATTTTCGTTTCTTTTCTGTGATTGGCTTTAGGAATTAAATCATGGGATTACATTAATGTGATTAATGTAAAGAAAATAAACCTAAAAGATGTTGTAGAATCGGATTTGAAAACTACTCGGCTATTTATGAAAAAGCTATATTTCAAAACTGCGGAGCTTAAGCCACTCCTTTTGAAAACCTTTTGATTCTACAACGATATCAAGCTCAAAGCGTTAAAGATTTTCTTAAAAATCATCCGCAACCCTCCGTCATTTTAGGAAGTAGAGTACTTAGTATTCGTGCTACGCTTGTTGACCTTAGCCAAGGCGTAGTGTACGGTAGCTAAGTGATGTCTTCCTACAAACGCATATGATGCAGATTAATTAGGACGGGCATATGACTTTGTTGACCTTAGCCAAGGGTCATGTGAATGGGTCTAATTAATCAAGAAATGATGGGTTGAGCTTGACTAGTGCTCGTGATTTGTTGACCTTAGCCAAGGTCACGAGTATTAGGGGTAAAAACCACATCGGGAATTTCAAGTGTTGAAATTTGCAATGAGATTGCATACCTTCCATATGATGGTTGGATCCCGATCCCACTGTGGGCAATAGTTGCTCTTAGGAGAGTTTTACAGTTTACAATTAGCTAACTCATTAGGTGTCTAGAAAGGTGTTAACGGGGCTCCGCCTCTGGGAAAACGAGGTTTACTCTAATTAGGTCCGTGCGAAAGCACGGGGAACCTCCCTCAAAGTACCGACACTGGCCTGGCTGAACGGTTAGCGAAGTTGTAGACTGTAATTAATCCTGGCTAGTTTTTCTTTTTAAGGTTTGAAAGAAAACTTGATAAAAAGCAGTGGGAAACATCGATTAGACAAGATAATAAACCAATCTAATCTGTGCAAGAGCTTTCGCTGAGTGTATTCTTTTCTCTCTCTTAATGGCAGATACCAATGACTGGACTTAAGCTTCTACTAGATAAGAACAAACTGAATGGGACCAACTATAAAGACTGGCTAAGGAATCTGAAGATCGCCTTGACTTATGATAAAGTATCATATGTCCTCACGGCTTTAGCCCCGCCCGTCCCAGGCCCAAAATCCTCAGTTGCGGACATTGAAGTCCGCAAGACATGGGACGCTGACTGTGCCACGGCCACATGCCTCGCGCTTGCATCGATGGATAACACACATCAAAAGCAGCACGAGGACATGGACATTCACGGGATACTGCTCCATACAAAGGAGTTGTATGGGGAGCAATCTCGCGTATTACGATACGAAGCATCAAAGAAACTGTTTCAGATGCGAATGGCCCCTGGCACACCAGTAGGAGACCATGTTTTGAAGATGATAGCACTTATAGAAGAGCTTGAGGACCTCGGATGGACAATGGACAATGAACAATATATAGATATTATTCTGCAGTCCCTCCCCTCCACCTTTGCTCAGTTCATAGTGAACTTTAACATGCATGGCATGGAGAAGGACCTCCCTGAACTCCTTAATATGTTAAGGAGTGCAGAGAGCACTATGAAGTCAGCAAAGACTCCCGTTATGACCATTGGACAGTCTTCTTCTTCTCGCCCAAAAGCTAAGGCCAAGGGAAAGAAAAAGAAGAAACCCACTAATCCTAAGGGTGGAGTCAAAAAGGTGAAGGGAAAGGAAAAGTCCACGGCTGGAGACCCAGGGAAAGGCGAGTGTTTTCATTGCCACAAGACAGGACATTGGAAGCGCAATTGCACGGAGTACCTAAGTCTCAAGAAGAAGCATGGTGATGCTTCTGCTTCAGGTGCGTTTGTGACTGAAAACTGTTTTTCTATAAACTCTGCTTCCTGGGTATTGGATACCGGTTCAGGTTCTCACATTTGCAATTCTATACAGGGGCTGAGAAATAGCAAGGTTTTGAAGACAGGTGACCATACTCTCCGCGTTGGAAATGGTTCCAATGTACATACAGTCGCAGTGGGAGAGTATCACTTGGGGTTGCCATCTGGATGTATTTTGATTTTGAATCCGTGTTATTTTGTACCAAGTATGCTATGTAATATAATATCCGTTTCTTTGTTGGACAATGAAGGATATAATTTTGTGTTGCAGAACAATGTTATGAACATTCACCTAAATCAAATGTTGGTTGGGTATGGTACGCTTAATAACGGAATATATGTCCTAAATCAACACACAGTTTTCAGTATACAACACACTAATAAAAGAAAAATTTCAGAATTAAATGAAGCTTTTCTTTGGCACTGTAGACTTGGTCATATTAACGAAACAAGACTAAACAAGCTACACAAAGATGGATATTTAAACTCTTTTGAATATAAATCTTATGCGACTTGCCAGTCTTGTATCAAGGGTAAAATGACCAAAACTCCGTTTACAGGACACGGAGAAAGAGCTACTCAGCTCCTTGGCCTCATACATAGTGATGTATGTGGGCCAATGTCTACACAGGCTAGAGGCGGTTTTTTCATACTTCATTACATTCACTGACGATTTCTTAAGATTCGGTCATGTATTTTTATTAAAGCACAAGTTCGACGCTTTCGAGAAATTCATTGAATATAAACAAGAAGTAGAAAATCAAACCGGCTTGAGTATTAAGATGCTTCGATCAGATCGAGGTGGAGAGTATCTCAGTACAGAATTTGCAAACTTCCTAAAAGAGAATGGGATTCTCTCTCAGCTCACTCCTCCTTACACACCACAGCACAACGGTGTGTCAGAACGACGGAATAGGACCCTATTAGATATGGTCCGGTCCATGATGAGTGACACTGAGTTACCGGTCTCGTATTGGGGGCATGCATTGGAGACTGCAGCGTTTCTACTAAACAGGGTTCCAACCAAAGCCGTGTCTACCACGCCATATGAGATATGGCATGGGAAGAGACCATCTCTTAAGAGAATTAAGATTTGGGGTTGCCCGGCCTATGTTAAAAAGCAGAATCCGGACAAACTCGAGACACGGTCAGTCATGTGTAACTTTGTAGGATATCCAAAGAATTCTTATGGATATCTGTTCTACCACAAAGAGGAACAAAATGTGTTTGTTTCTCAACATGCCACATTCTTGGAAAAAGAGTTTTTCACAGATAAAGATGATGGCAAAGTGGTGGATCTAGAAGAGGTTCTAGAGACACAAACTACAAATGACGATTTGGTTGAACCGACTGTTGCAGCAGAAACTGAAGAACCTCGGCCACTCCGTAGGTCTGGTAGGACTTCTCGCCCACCGGAGAGGTACTACGGTTTCCTCATTGATGGTGACAGAGAAGACTGTATCATGGAAGATGATGATCCTACCAGTTTTCAGCAAGCTATCATGAGTGGTGACTCTGTGAAGTGGCTGGATGCCATGAGATCCGAAATGGAGTCTATGTACACCAACAAAGTATGGACTTTGGACGTTGTACTCCCTGAGGTAAAACCTGTAGGGTGCAAATGGATCTTTAAAAGAGAGATTGGTGTGGATGGGCAGGTAGAGACCTATAAGGCAAGACTTGTGGCGAAAGGTTTTCGTCAAAGACCAGGTTTGGACTATGACGAAACTTTTTCGCCCGTAGCCATGCTTAAATCCATTCGGATCCTACTTGCTATTGCTGCTCACTACGACTATGAAATTTGGCAGATGGACGTTAAAACAGCATTTCTAAATGGAGATTTAGAAGAATGCGTTTATATGGATCAGCCAGAGGGCTTCATTGACAGTGGGAGCAGCGAGAAAGCATGTAGATTGCTTAAATCCATATATGGGTTAAAGCAGGCATCTCGGAGTTGGAACATCTGTTTCGATGATGTTATCAAAGAGTTTGATTTCATCAAAAATCCAGATGAACCTTGTGTTTATAAGAAGGCTGTAGGAAGAGCTGTTACATTCCTCGTATTGTACGTGGATGATATTCTTCTGATAGGAAATGATATTCCTATGCTACAGTCGGTCAAATCATTCTTATCACTGAGGTTCTCCATGAAGGACCTGGGTGATGCCACATACATCCTGGGCATAAGGATCTATAGGGATAGATCCAAAAAGTTATTGGGATTGTCCCAAACCAGGTACATCAACACCATCCTAAAGAGGTTTAGTATGGAAGACTCCAAGCGGGGTGCCTTACCCGCTTGCCATGGAGTCACTCTCTCTAAGGATTCTTGTCCAAAGACCGATGAAGAGAGAGCTCGCATGAGCATTATACCTTATGCTTCGGCAGTAGGATCTATAATGTATGCGATGTTATGTACATGCCCAGATGTAGCTTATGCACTTAGTGTTGTAAGCAGGTATCAATCCAACCCAGGGGAGAACCACTGGACAGCTGTGAAGAACATTCTTAAGTACTTACGAAGAACTAAAGAATTGTTCTTGGTGTATGGTAATACAGACCTCCAAATGGAGGCCTTTACCGATTCGAGCTTCCAGAGCGATAAGGATGACAGCAAATCTATCTCAGGGTTTGTATTTACCCTCAATGGAGGGGCGGTAAGTTGGAAGAGTTCCAAACAAGATACCGTTGCAGACTCTACGATGGAAGCTGAGTACATTGCTGCAAATGATGCCGCCAAAGAAGCCGTCTGGATGAAGAAGTTCGTCTCGGAGCTAGGAGTAGTTCCAACCATTATTGATCCAATACCTTTGTATTGTGACAATAATGGGGCGATGGCGCTAGCCAAGGAGCCCAGATCCCATCAACGGTCCAGACACATCCTGAGGCGCTTTCATTTGATCCGGGAGATTCTAGATCGCCGCGAGATCGAGATTAAGAGAGTAGACACAAAGAACAACGCCGCGGATCCATTCACCAAGGCCCTCCCTCAGCCGCAGCATGAGCGACTTTTTGAGATGTTGGGTATGAGATACGCCAATAACTGGCCTTAGTGCAAGTGGGAGATTGTTGGATATATGTATGCCCTAGAGGCCATTATGTGATAGTGGATGTGTCTATACATGTATATATATTCAGTTTGCATTCTTGCTCGACATGATAGTATGCTATCTGGTTCTTCTTTATCTGACATGTTTATTTGATCATGCTTCTATTCATTCATACATGCTGATAAAGCCCTGAGGATATCGGCTTGACTACTCTGATTATGATGGAGATCATACTAGTGGGACATCTGTAGTCTATAAGCATATCCTGGAAAGTCCCTAGTCGTAGGTATATCGAGACGGGGCATCGATATACCAGAGTAGACTAGCGTATATGATACTAGACCCATACGATGGGCGATGGATGTTCCCACATTCATCGATGTTTGACATCAAGATCATATACGGGTGCTCAGTGGTGACTGGGTATACTGGACGGACTCACCGAGAACTCCTATATAGAATTATATCTATCGTCGGATAGCAGTTCTCAGGTGACACTGGTACAGGTTAGTCTGTAGACCCGAGATCGTCATGGAGTCTTGTGTGTTCTCCCACTGTACTTTGATTGCCACCCTACCACGGCTCTACTGAGTCGTGCAAACAGGTGGCCGTTGGGTACAGTCCCGAGACACACGAAGACGATGAGCGATAGGAGGGGTTTCGTCTCTCCCGGTATTGGGAGTTGATGCTGTGCTGTGCCCGACTGGTTATAACAGCAAGTCCCTGGCCAGGGCTGCTGAGATTTGCTGATAAGTGTTATCAGTAGTTTCTCGATCTGTTATAGACCATTCACCGGCATGACTTATTGAGTTATTGGGGTCGACGTGACCATCCCTAGGCTCGATATGCATCATATCTGACGAAGAGACCGGACTGTACGGTAGTGTTGCCGGATGGCTCGACGGGAGTTGTAGCAGGTTCGCTTGTTGTCTTCTGATCGCTCAATACCCGGGTGGCCGTTACGTTTAGCTGACCGCTTGCGGCTTGAGGGTACCTGATATGATCATCACCCTCTGCCGGCGTATTGACGAGTCTTAGAGTCCCACAAAGGAGTTACCCAGTCCAGGCGAAACGTTGTGGTGCGCGTATGCGATATGCGCATGCACCCGATTGAAATGTGCGTATATGATACCGAACATTGATCGGGTGAACTACTTTTGGTGGGGTCATATGAGATATGACCGGATTGATAAATCAAGTGTTGATTTATCATTTAACCATTAGTTTTCTCACTTAAAACCTTTTCTTGGATGATGGATGTGTGCATGCATGTGTGCTTTTCTTTCTTTCTTTCATGCTAGTTTCATGCACATGTGGATGTGCATACATGCACACATACATACACTCATCCATCATGGTTGTTAGCATATGGAAATGGTGGCAATATAAGACTCACACCATGGATTATATTATGGATTATTATTTGATTTTGGATTTAAAAGAAAATGAAAAAGGAAAGGATAATCTTTCATGCTTCTACATTCTTCCTTTGACCTAACCATGCTCAACTACCACTAACCTAAGGTTATCCTTCTCTTTATCATTCCAAACCAAAGTTAAATAATGTCTCCATCACTTTAACCATGGTTCATAGCATGAAGGAATAAAATATATATTGATATATTTCTTTTTCTTCACTAGAGTTAATCTTTTATCTCTTGTTAAAATTGCCACCATCTTCTTCCTCTAGCTCCTTTGCTCTCTTGATTTTCCTAGTGAGCAAATACCACTCAAAGATAGGTTTTTGAAGTGAGAAACCTAACCACAACATCATTCTACACAAGCTTAGCCGCTTTGTTTAGAGTGTTCTCTTCGGTTTGTCGGAGTTGCGAGCTTGGACGGATATCTCCATGGTGGATCGTCGTGGATACAAGGGGACATCAAAAGGACCTTCGTTCAACACCTTAGAGACCAAGGAGTCCAGCGAAAGGGAGCTACAAAGGTTGTAGTCTCAAAACCCTAGATTAGTTCGCCTTTTATTTCGTAACCCTAATTTTCTAGGATCGATCCATTTGCATGTTAGCTTAGCACCATAAAAATTAAAACTTTGGGTCATGTGATGCTTCAAAACTCTTCATAGGGTGCTATACTAACCTTACAAAGGATATGAATGAAGGCTAGAAATCTAAGTTGCTTAAATAGAGTACAGCATTGTAACCATGCCGCGGTATCATAGCTACAATTACATAACCCCACCCAAGTCGCCTAAGTTCTAGAGATAAACAAGGAACCAGGTTTCGAGTTGATATGCAAAGGAGGTTTACATATCGTAAAAGTAGAATTAGGAGGAAGGTAAGATTCAAGAATGGTAAGACGGTAAAGAGGCAGGACATGTTTCCTAATCACGAGTATTCTGATTCGTGTATTGGGTCCAATACCAAACTACAAAAGAATCAAAACCCGATTAACCTATATCCTATGGCTCTGATACCAAAAGAACCATGTCACGTCCCGTTTCCCAGACTACGCTAAGATGGGCACGTGACATAGCCAACCATGCTACCTGTGGATAGGAAATATCCTTCCACAGTCACATTACGGCTGTAGAGATATCAAGAACAATAATAAACTATCTAACACATGTCCATAAGCCAAAATAAAATGAGTCAAGAATAAAATAATGCGGAAGCATAAGATCCAATACAAGAATAAACTGGAATGTACGTCCCATAATACGGGCTCACAATAGAAATGAAAATACTGAAAATAAAAGAATCAACTGCTAACGAGTCCTCACTGCTCAGCCTGCTGACTGAAGTACTCCTGCTCGGACTGCGGCAAAGGTACGGAATCTGGGCCATGCAAAACCCAGACGTCAGCATGTCATAACATCAAGCACTAATATATAAACAGGGTAGCAAGACATGCAAGTATAAACATGAATGGCAAAGCAGGTGTAACAGCAATATAAATCATGCCAGTGAAAGGTACTGTGCAGTGAGTAATCTAAACTGGTCTATTGGGTTAACTACTCTCAAGTCTCTAAAATCAATTTGATGAATCATCGATGTAACTCAATAGTATCCCGTGCGTGTCCGGAATCACGGTGAAGATTCTCGGGCTGAAACCGAGACATGCCGCTAGGCACTAAAAGGAAAAGGGTAACGATGAATGATGTCAACGGCATCATCCCAAGGCTGGCCTAGCGTCTAAAAGATAGTGGGTTACGATGGATGATGTCAGCAGCATCATCCCAAGGCTGGCCCAGCCTCTAAAACTGATCAGTAAAGGTAGCGAACTATCGAGTTACGAGTCAAGTTTCATCATTGATTTCCCCATACCCACAAGTTATATGTGTTCAAGTTAGGTATTAAATAATCTGGAGCTAAGCCAACACAGGATCAGCAGGTAAAGGTTTGTCTGGATAGACAACAGAAAATGTCCGTAAGGACAACAGGTCAGGTTTGTTGGCATTAGCCACAAGATCAGGTAATAGGTAAAGCCATGGTACATCAGGTCAAGTCAGGTAGTACATAGGTATCAAGTCATGTCGAGAGGTTCACGGTACCATGTCGTGTCAAGTAGTAGGTGTAACAAGTCGTGTCAGGGTGCACAAGATGTCATGTGGGTGCTCATAATCAAACTATAATAAGCATAGGTATACAAAACAAGCATGGGGTACTAATGGAACAATAAAATAGAACCTTGTAATGTGAAATGCAATCAGGTACAGATTAAGGTATATAGATGCACAGTTATGATTAAGGTTAAGATTAGAGTTCCAATACTAATTAAACTACAATTTATCAAATGTGGAATGTCAAAATTATAATATAATATATTCAAGTGATCTATGGATGCAATAATATGTATACTAGACGTGATGGATGCAAACGGGTGTTTGACCAGTGATAAACTATTTAAAGAGTACTATGGGCTAAGTAAATATAATAGCATGTAGCAAGTTTTACTTGGCTCGACAAATCACGAAGCGGTAAACGGAACGTCACGCGTCGACGGGAAAAGTCGCGACGCGCGCATGGTACACGGAATGAGCCCAAACAATGCACAAGGGGATCACACGGGTTAGATATCCTCGCTAGGTCTTCGGGGTCGTCGACGGCACGGCCGGATTCCGGCTACCAAAACGACAGTGAATAAATCAAGAATGAAATGCAAAATGCATGGAAAAGAAAAAGAAGGATGGGAGAGATCTTACTGTGGTTATGTGTTCTGGGATTCCAGAGGAGTCGGCAAGGGGCGACGACGACGAGGGTTGCCGGCGTGAGGGTTTCCCGATGAAGCTAGGGTTTGGGTGTGCAGGATTTTTAGGGTTATGCTGTTGGATTCTCTTGGTGCGAGGTTGGTGCGAGGAAGGAGAACATAGGTGAGGGGGAGAGAAGAGGCGGTGTGGCGATGATGACGACGGGGTACGGTCGTCGACGAGGTCTCGAGGGTGATGGTGAGGTCGGGTGTGCAGGGTTTTCTTGAGCGCTCGGGAAACAAAAGGAAGAGGAGGAAGAAGAGAAGATGGAGGTGACGAAGGTGCGGGAAAGGTCGACGAGGTGATGGGGATCGAAGAAAAGAGAGGAGACGGCAGAGCTTTTAGGGTTAGGGTTTCACTTTATGTGGGTTTCTTCGCGCTGGGGGCAAAAATATAGGAGAAGAATAAGAAAAGAATGGCCGGTGACGTTAAGGAGGGAGGCGGTGTTGGGACTCACGTTCACCGCGAGATGAGAGAGAGAGGGGCGCGAAATGAGAGAGATAGAGAGAAGGCGAGAGGAGAGAGAAAGAAGAGGAGAGATGAAATTGTATTTTAGTAGGGGTGAGAGAGAAAGAGAAAGAGAGAGAGGAAGAAAGAGGAAGAGAGAGGTATGGGGCCCGGCGTAAACAGAATCTGATTGGCTCGTGGGGATGGGAAATGGGAATTTTTTTTATAAAAGATTTTATATTTTAAAACTAAATGATTCGTTCAGTTAATAAACTTTTAAAAGAAAATTTCAAATAAATAAAATAAAAATAATCAATTTTAATTTAGGCGGATACAAAAAAATTCCAAAACGCGCCCGGGACGGGCCCAAAAATTTAAATTTAAGATACGAAAATTATATGCGACTTCCAAGCTTTAAAATGGAAGATTATGTAACGAAAAAGCATACCCCCAAGAACGGACGCACGTACGTGCGCGTAGCCATCCAAACACATCCGTTTCACTGAACGGGACGAAAACAAGATGCACGAACGCTACCACAGGGTTAGGGGTATCATGTAGGCCATGCTATGTATTTTTAAATTATTTTACGTGACTTAAATTGTTATTTGCAAAATACGCGATGTTAGGATATTCTATAACTATGAAACAACAAGCTCAAGCAAGTGGGTCAAATGTAAAGTAAACTACCATTCGCATCCAAACACGGTAAATGAATAAAACACCACAAACAACACATACGGCAACAGAAATTGGTATAACTGAACTCGGTTGTTACAGATAGGGTTCTGACCACTAGCAAAGAACCTTCAATAGTGGTCCAGCCATTGCATTACGTGCTTAAGAATGGGTTTTCCATTTTGAAGGCTAGGGAAGTCGCGCATTTGTACTCCATCAGGCCTGGATTTTTGGTATATAGACGAAATGCTTTTCTGCTTTTCATGCGGTACAACCCTCATCGCTTTGCCCAGTAATTGGGCTACGATCAAGATGTTCCCCTTGAGGCTTTTCTCGTCAATCCCGTCACTTCAGAGGAGATCGTTCGCAATGTTATCCATCATTTCCCGCGGTTGAACACGAGATCTTATTTCTTGATGGCCAAACTAGATCATATTCCGAAGTCCTTATCTACTTATACTGCCTGGTATCTATTGGATATATATGCCCTAGAGTCCTTCATTGTATAGGATGCTAGGGATATGAATATACAGGACAATCTTGCTCGATATGATAGTATGCTATTTAGTTTGTCTTTATCTTAACATGTGATATGTTTTACTTTGTATTTCATATCTTGTATGCATGCTGATAAAGCTCGTAGGATATTTGCCTGACTACTAGCGTTGTAATGGCAATCATACTTGTGGGAGCTGGTTAGTCGATAGGCACATACATAAAATTTCCGTATTCGACGGAGTATCGAGACTGGGCATCGATACTCCAGAGTAGACTAGTGTATATATATCCAGACCCTGACGAGGGGCGATGGATTGGTCCCGCAACCACTGGTGAGGTACACCTAAGATTGTATACAGATGCTCATTGTGTGTGAGTTCACCGGATAGGACTAGCCGAGAACTGACTAGATAGTATTATACCTAGCGTCAGATAGCAGTTCTCTGGTGACATGTGTGCAGATAGTCTGTCGACCTGAGGTCGTCATTTGTCTCGTGTGAGTTCCCACTGTGCTTTGATTACTACCCTACCACAGCTTTACTGAGTCGTGCAAACAGGTTTTAGTTGGGTACAGTATCGAGCCACATGGAAGCAGTAAGCGACTGTTAGGGATTCGTCACTCTCGGTATGGGGAGTCGATGTCGCGCTGTGATCGGTTGGTCATCACCATAAGTCCCTGGCCATGGCGGATTGAGAATTACTGGTGGGCGGACCAGTAGATTCTCGGATGGTCTTGATGTTAGGTCACGGAAGCGCTCCGGCTATCGAAACGCGGCCAAAATGCGAATCAAAAATTTCTAAAACCGGGCTACCGTTACCCGATTTACGGATTGACCTTAAACCCTAAACTAGCAAACTAAACTAAGAGTTAGAAAAGTTATACCGAGTTGATCCAAGTCCTTCGGTCTTCATTCCAAGCTCCTAGTGGTCCTTTGATGATGTTTAGTTGCCGGTCTTCCTCCATCTCCGATGATCCACCTGAGGGAAACGGCGCAAGCTCCAGCCTCGTCGAATGAGACAACCGACGCTCCAAAGTCGCTAGCGATGGAGAGTGGGGTTGTATGAAAGTGTCACTATAATTTTCTCTCATCTTATGTGCTCCAAAGAGCAACCATAGAAGAAGAATGGAGGTGAGGAAGCTTTGGCATGATGCAACAAAAATTGGTTAAGTTTCTTTTCTTTTGTGTGAAATGAGAGAGTGAGTGTGTAATCAATCAAGATGAAAATCATCCTCTCTCCAATAGTGGCCGGCCCCCCTCTCATTCACACAAAAATATTTCATATTTAATTTCATTAAACAATATGAACCATTAAACAAATGTGCACCATACTTTGCACCATGCCTCAAAACCATACCCTTTGCCACATCACACCCTCCACCTCATTTATAAGACAAATGAATTTCCATAAATGGAAAATCATATAAATGAGGTGGCATCTTCTAGAAGCTATTCCGTATAAAATACGGAATACTTCCCGGTACATGTATCGAAATACATATACGCGTATTCGTACAAAAATACGAATAGCCAAGAGAGAAAATGAATAGTGAACAATAATACTAGAATATGTATATACAAATACATATATAAATTATTAAATCAAAACCCGATTTAATAATCTGGCTTAATCCTAAGCCGCTAGTATTATCAACCGTCCGATTAAAGTCTGCGCAGCATGTGCACATATTTAATCGGACACCTGTATGTATCAACATACCTCATGTACACCATATCGCCTGAACCATGAAAACCCTCTGTGTGGGACTCTAAAGATTCGTCAATATGCTGGCAGTAAGTTTTACCACAAGCACGTCAGCGGCACTGTAAGTCCACGTTGCGACCCCCGGTTCTTACGGGGAGGCGGAAACGGTATAAAAATCAAATTTTTAGCGCATGGGGCAACATGGACTAACAAAGTCGGGATCTTTTCTAAACTAAACTAGCAAACATGCAAAGGAGAGTTAACTACTCGGCAAAGTGGTTATACCTAACTTGAACTCCTTCTTCTTGAAACCTAGTAGAGGTTGATGGTTCTTTCCTCGTAGCCTTCTTCCGTCAAAGATGGATCCACCTGAGGGTTCAACCTTCGGGCTCTTTCTCGAACTTAGAGTGAACTAGGATCTCCGGCTTGCTAAATCTTGAACCCTAGAGAGAGTAGAGAGTATCTATGGGGTGTTTCTCTTTCAAGGAGAGGGATTCTCAACACATGAGAAGGATTCTCCTTGAGCTTGAGAAAGAAGAAGATGAAGTGAGGAGAGAGAATCAATATGATAGAATGAGCTCATTTTCCTTTTGCAACCATAACAAAAGGAAAAAGGATTATCTAATTAATAATAATAATTCAAAATGAAATAGTTGATGGTTGTTTTTGGAATGACCACTATCATCACTTCATTAAATGAATGTAAGCTAGAATCAAGGAGTATCCTTGCAAAGTAATGATGATGGTCAAACATTCAACCATGGTCAACAAGTCAACCATGGTCAACAAGTCAACAAAACCAACCATGACACAATTTCATTTAATTACTATTATTAATTGATATTTCATAAATCCATTAGGGTTTGGAAAAAGACGACTGTCAACTGTGCATACGCACCCGTTCCGAAACCCTAATGAAAGACCTCTTCCTCCGCCTCAAACAACTGTGCATACACACCTGCATTCTCGTTCCGAGGAACAAGAATACTGAGAGATAAAAGCAACCCCAAAACATATACCAGTATCTGACTCAAACCAGAGCCAGCCAGTAATATCCGTCCGGACTCCAAACGTGCACAAGTGCGCGGATGAGAACGAACCCTGTCGCAAAACCATGCGACCTCTACTCTGTTTTGCCCAATGGCGAATAGCCCTCTGTGTGGGACTCTAAAGACTCGACACTTACGCTGGCAGTGGGTTTAACCACAGACCGCAAGCGGCACTAGCTGTGCGTAACGGTCCCCAGGTAGATGCCGATAAGAAGACTGACGAGGTGAACCCCATCTGAACTCCTACTGAGTCTGAGTGTGACAGTCTCCGTACAGTCCGGTCTGTTCGTCTGATACATCGCATGGCGGGCCTAGGGGCGGTAAACGTCAGTCCCCTAATAGCGGTACAAGTCGTGTCGGAGTGAAGCCCAAAACACCCTGAGATAACACTGAAAGCCTACCAGTATATCTCGCTTGCCCTGGCCAGGGACTACTCGTGTAATGGCTCTCCTAGACACAGCGCGATGTCATCCCCCAATACCGGGAGAGACGAATCCTATCTAACCGTCACTGCCTCCAAG
The DNA here is from genome assembly GCA_030015575.1 of Agapanthus africanus. NCBI lineage: Eukaryota > Viridiplantae > Streptophyta > Magnoliopsida > Asparagales > Amaryllidaceae > Agapanthus > Agapanthus africanus. Next base: position 817,146,621 of record CM057338.1, on the reverse strand, counting down.
TGCTTCGGGACTGCACCCAACTACTACCTGTTTGCACGACTCCTTTGAGCCGTGGTAGGGTAGTGATCAAAGTGCAGTGGGAACACACTCGAGGCGAAGTGCCAGTGTCAAGTCAGCGGACTAAGCTGTACTCATGTCACCTGGGAACTGATAACTGACGATAGGTATAATACCAACTGGTCAGTTCCCGACGAGTCCTGTCCAGTGTACTCGTAACCTAACGAGCACCCGTATACTATCTCCAGTACGACGTACTGATGGCTGTGGGACAGACCATCTCCCACACTGGGATGAGAAGCGCATACGCTAGTCTACTCCGGAGTATCGATGCCCTGTCTCGATAGTCCTGCGACTAGGGACCTGTATAAGGATGTGCTTATAGATTACCCAGCCCCCACTAGTGTGACTGCCATCACAACGCTGGTAATCAAGCAAAGATCCTAAGGGCTCCACTAATGTGTATAGGTGATATACAAAAATAAACACATGTACACATTGAAGTAGAAACTAACCAAGTAGCATACTACTATATTGAGCAAGATTGTTTATACAAGGTGAATATCCCAAGCTTCCATTAAGTAATATACAAACTAGTATGATACAGTAATGGCCTCTAGGGCATATACACTAACAATCTCCCACTTGCACTAAGGCCATGTACTGGCGTATCGAAGACCTATCATCTCGATCAGCCGCTCGAACTGAGTCTGGGGTAGGGCCTTGGTGAATGGATCTGCAGTGTTTTCTTCTGAAGCAACCCTCCGAACCTTGATCTCCTTGCGATCCACGATCTCCCTGATCAGGTGATACCGCCTCAAGATGTGCCTGGATCTCTGATGGGACCTGGGTTCCTTCGCTAAAGCTATAGCCTCGTTGTTGTCGCAATACAGAGGTATTGGGTCAACAATGGACGGAACCACCTGAAGTTCTTTCAAGAACTTCCTCATCCAGACAGCTTCTTTTGCGGCATCAGATGCAGCGATGTATTCCGCTTCCATCGTCGAGTCTGCAACGGTTTCCTGTTTGGAACTCTTCCAACACACCGCCCCTCCATTGAGGGTAAAGACAAAACCCGACATGGACTTGGAATCATCCTTGTCACTCTGGAAGCTGGAGTCAGCAAAGGCCTCGATCTGGAGGTCTTTTCCGCCATACACCAAGAACATCTCCTTAGTCCTCCTCAGGTACTTGAGAATGTTCTTTACTGCTATCCAGTGTTTCTCCCCAGGGTTTGACTGATACCGGCTTACTACACTCAGTGCATAAGCTACATCCGGTCTGGTACACAACATCGCATACATTATAGAGCCTACTGCAGAAGCGTAGGGTATAATAGACATGCGATCCCTCTCCAAATCAGTCTTGGGAGACATCTCTTTAGAGAGGGTGATCCCGTGACAAGCCGGTAGGTTACCGCACTTGGAATCTTCCATACTGAATCTCTTCAGTATAGTGTCGATGTACCTGGACTGTGAAAGTCCTAATATCCTCTTGGATCTATCACGATGGATCCGGATCCCCAGGATGTAAGTGGCATCACCCAGGTCTTTCATGGAGAACCTGTGTGACAAGAATCCCTTGACAGATTGTAGCATAGGAATGTCATTTCCTATTAAGAGAATGTCATCCACGTATAAAACGAGGAATACTACAGTTCTCGCTACAAATCTACTATAGATGCATGGTTCATCTGGATTTTTGATAAAGCCAAATTCCTTGACCGTCTCATCAAAACAGATGTTCCAACTCCGCGATGCCTGCTTTAGTCCATAGATGGACTTAAGCAACTTGCACACCTTTCCGCTGCTCCCACTCTGAATGAAACCCTCTGGCTGATCCATATAGACACACTCCTCTAAATTTCCATTTAGAAAAGCGGTTTTTACGTCCATCTGCCAAATCTCATAATCGTGGAAGGCAGCAATGGCAAGAAGGATCCGAATGGATTTCAGCATAGCCACTGGAGAAAAGGTTTCGTCATAGTCCAAGCCAGGTCTTTGACGGAAACCCTTTGCTACAAGTCTAGCTTTATAGGTCTCAACCTGTCCATCTACACCAATCTTCCTTTTGAAGATCCACTTGCATCCTACGGGTTTTACCCCGTCTGGAGCAATGTCCAACGTCCATACTTTGTTGGTGTACATGGACTCCATTTCAGTCCGCATTGCATCCAGCCATTTTACCGAGTCAACGCTCTGAACGGCCTGCTGGAAGCTAGTAGGCTCATCATAATCTATGATGCAATCCTCTCTATCCCCGTCTATGAGAAAACCGTAGTATCTCTCGGGCGGATGAGACTGCCTACTACTCCTGCGGAGCGGCGTAGGAATGTCCTGTTCATTTGAACCCTCTGGTTCCACTAAGCTTTCAGTAATAGTCTGTGGTTCTGGAATTTCTTCCAGTTCTACTGCGCTCCCACTTAATTCTTTTTCTAAGAACTGGTGTTCTAGAAAGTGGGCATGACGAGAAACAAGAACTTTTTGTTCCTCCTCGTAGTAGAAGAGATATCCCTTGGAATTCTTTGGATATCCCACAAACTTACACAGTACAGAGCGCGCCTCGAGCTTGTCCGCATGCTGCTTTTTAACAAAAGCTGGACTTCCCCAAGTCTTAATGTGACTGAGATGGGGCCTCTTCCCACACCACATCTCATATGGTGTAGTAGGCACAGTCTTAGTAGGAACTCAGTTCAAAAGGTACGCAGCTGATTCTAGCGCATACCCCCAGAATGATCGCGGTAACTCAGCGTTACTCATCATGGACCGTACCATATCCAATAGGGTTCGGTTCCGTCTCTCCGATACACCGTTGTGTTGCGGAGTGTATGAAGGAGTAAGCTGAGAGAGAATCCCGTTCTCTTTTAAATAATTCAGGAACTCGGCACTTAAGTATTCTCCACCTCGATCCGATCTTAGAATCTTGATACTTTTGCCGGTCTGTTTTTCTACTTCATTCTTATATTCCTGGAATTTTTCGAAGGCTTCGGACTTATGTTTCATTAAGAAGATATAACCGTACCTTTAAAAATCATCCGTAAAAGTAATGAAGTAAGAATAACCGCTTCGCGCATGTGTAGACATTGGACCGCACACGTCGCTGTGTACGAGTCCCAAGAGCTCGCTCGCTCTTACTCCGTGTCCAGTGAACAGAGTCTTTGTCATCTTTCCTTTGAGACAGGATTGACAAGTGGCATATGATTGATATTCGAACGGATCCAAATATCCTTCTGTATGTAACTTAGTCAACCTTCTCTCATTGATGTGACCCAGTCTACAATGCTATAAGAAAGTCTGATTGATATCTGGAGACTTTCTTTTGTGTGTATTCTGGACATTGAAAATCTGTGGTTGGTTTAATACGTATATACCATTGCTCAGTGTACCTGACCCAATCAGAACTTGATTAAGGTGAATGTTTACAACATTACTTACAAACGCAAATTCATAACCTTCTTTAGAAACCAAAGATACAGAAATGATATTACAAGTTGCGTTGGGTACAAAAAAGCAATTACGCAAAACCAAAACATGTCCATCTGACATTCCCAGGTGATAGTCCCCCACGGCTTTAGCATCCATGCTAGCTCCGTTCGCAACTCTGAGGGTCATGTCACCTGCCTTCAAAACCCTACGATTTCTCAACGCCTGCAAAGAATTACAGATATGAGATCCTGATCCGGTATCCAATACCCAGGAAGTAGAGTTTATCGAAAGACAATTTTCAATAACATACACACCTGAAGCTGAAGCCGCAACCTGCTTCAGTTCCTGTGTCCTGGCTTTCCAAGCCCTGCAATCTTTCTTCCAGTGTCCACTCTTATGACAATAGAAGCATTCTTCTTTATCCATAAGTTTCCCCGCTATCTTTGTTGCCTTTGCTTTTCCCTTCGTATCCACTTTACTAACACCGCCCCTTGGTTTGGCGGGGGCTTTCCTCTTCTTTCCCTTGGCTTTCGCCTTGGACCTCGAAGAAGAAGATCCTCCTACAAACAAAGTGGATGTTTCCCTACCTTTCTGTAGGGTGCCCTCTGCACTCCTCAGCATGTTGAGGAGTTCTGAAAGTTCATCTTCTTTTTCTTGTAAGTTGAAATTCAGGATGAACTGGGCGTAAGTGGAAGGAAGGGACTGAAGAATTAAGTCCGTATAGAGCTCATTCTCCAACGTGGTCCCAAGTTCAGCGAGCTCCTCAATGTAGCCAATCATCTTAAGCACGTGTTCCGCTACCGATGATCCGACGGCCAACTTTGCCGAAAATAACTTCTTCGACACTTCGTATCTTGCGATACGAGACTGCTCTCCATACAGTTCTTTTGTATGAAGAAATATGGATTCCAAGTCCATATTCTCGTGCCTCCTCTGATGTTCGTTGTCCATAGAGGCAAGCACGAGGCACCTGGCCTTCGCATAATCAATCTCCCAAGTCTTACGGATTTCCTTATCCGCGACGCTGGAGGTGGGACCTGGGACGGGGGGAGCTTTGGTGGTAAGAAGATACCCCAGCTTGTCGTAAGTGATTGCCATTTTGACATTCCTGAGCCAATCTTTGTAGTTTGGCCCTGTCAGTATGTTTTTATCTAAGAGTAACTTAAGTCCAGTCATGTTGAATGGTCACTGTAATTAGGAGAGAGAGAAGGAACACTCAGCACGATGCTCTTGCAAGTTTAGAATGGTTTTTAATTTGTCTAAACAGGATGGCTCCCACTGTCTCTCGAATCCCTCCTCAAACCATAAAGGAAGAATCAGTCGGGATCAATCCCACCGCATAATACTTGCTTAACCGTTCAGCCAGGCCAGTGTCGGTACTTCGAGGGAGGTTTTCCAACGCTTTCGCGAAGTTCCTTAATTTAAGAACCTCTTTTCCCTGGGGGCGTAGCCCCGCTAACACCTTTCTAGGCACCTACTAGGTTTATAGCATTGATCGTTTAGTGAGAAATTTCCCGAGGAGTAGCATATACTCACAGTAGGATCGGGATCCAAATATCATCGCGTGACGAAAATGAAGGAATCCTACCATAATCATCACACTCCAAATGGTATGCAAATCTAGCAAGTTTCAGTACTTATGAAACTCCCGATGTGGATTTTTGCCCCATGCTCTTATGACCTTGACTTTGGCCAAAATATCATAAGTCACATGTCAAGTTCTACCCGTCACTATCCAGGTTAATTTGGATCCACCCGTACCTACCCTTGACTTTGGCCAAAATGGCAGTACGACTGTCCCAAACCAACGCATCTATCTATGCTACACATGAACACCCAATAGCTACCAATCACTATGCCTTGACTTTGGCCAACATACATAGCTTGAATACTATTGCTTGTTCATGCGAAACGACGGAGGGCTACGAATGGTTTTGGTAAAACCGTGAACGTAGTGAACTTGATATAATCGATGGAACGAGATAGCTTTTAGAAGGAGTGCTCAAGCTCCTCTTTTAAAAGTTAGTTTTGAAAAGAACCGAGTGGTTTTTCGAAAGTGTTCCAACGACTTTAACATGGTTTATTATCTTGCATTAGTTCTTTTAATGCGTGATATTCTTGCATTAGTTCTTTTAATGCGTCCCATCATTTAATCCTACCATTGCAGAAACCAACCAAAATATGACGTACGCTTATGCCATTCGCATTCGCTACGGGGTCCCGTCATCACCCGTTAGGTTACTTAACTAACGACAGAGCGGGGGCTGGGCTAGCGCGGCTGTAAAACATAAGCAACGTCTAAATAGTTATAAATATAGCAATGATAAACATTACATATCACAGATGAATACATTGGATATACTAGGAATCCGCAATCCGTTCGAGCCTGCAACGAAAAGCGGATTACACGGTCGCGGTGAATAGCCAAAACCCCACCCAAGACCCCTACGGGTGCGGCAAACTACCCGCCAAGTACCCGGTAGTTTGTGCACCCCTCCATGGGTCTATCCTAGGAGCAAAAACAGTAAAAAGAATTATACAATGACGGCTACAACCCCGACCCGGTTGTGCGGCCATACAAATAATAATATTACATCAATTTACATATTACAAATGAATGAAAGAAAAACAAAAGCTCATCTCACATCCACCCCGGCTATTCACCCGCGACAGTCCAACACATTCATATACACATTCCAATATCAAACACAGATCACAGAGATGTATAACCCCGACTAATCGACATATAGCAATTAGCCGACGTTCAATACATTCAAACATCACAGATATAACCAATATAGTCAAAGTGTAGTGAAGTTCGGAAAAAATACGGAATTATAGGCCCCCAAAAACAAATTTCTATTCTGGAAAATCTGGGCACATATAATATATCTCAAAAATCCTAAAACCAATCCAGAGATACACTGCACCAAAATCGAGGCAGAGAAGAGACAAGACGGCCGCGGATCCGCGGCAACATAGCTTGCTATTGCCGCGGAAACGCGGTCGTTTGGTCAGATCTCTGGCTCGTTTTTGGTGGTTATCTTTAAAAAACCCTGAGATGATTTTAGGTGAATAACAAATTTTGTTTTGACCAGAAAAAAATTTAACAGAAACTAGGGTTTTTGAAAAGTTTGGTTTTTGGATTTTTCGGTTCCGAACTTCGTTACACTTCACTACCTAGCTAGTTTATGTTTAGTTAGGCTCTGATACCACTGTAAGTCCACGTTGCGACCCCCGGTTCTTACGGGGAGGCGGAAACGGTATAAAAATCAAATTTTTAGCGCATGGGGCAACATGGACTAACAAAGTCGGGATCTTTTCTAAACTAAACTAGCAAACATGCAAAGGAGAGTTAACTACTCGGCAAAGTGGTTATACCTAACTTGAACTCCTTCTTCTTGAAACCTAGTAGAGGTTGATGGTTCTTTCCTCGTAGCCTTCTTCCGTCAAAGATGGATCCACCTGAGGGTTCAACCTTCGGGCTCTTTCTCGAACTTAGAGTGAACTAGGATCTCCGGCTTGCTAAACCTTGAACCCTAAAGAGAGTAGAGAGTATCTATGGGGTGTTTCTCTTTCAAGGAGAGGGATTCTCAACACATGAGAAGGATTCTCCTTGAGCTTGAGGAAGAAGAAGATGAAGTGAGGAGAGAGAATCAATATGATAGAATGAGCTCATTTTCCTTTTGCAACCATAACAAAAGGAAAAAGGATTATCTAATTAATAATAATAATTCAAAATGAAATAGTTGATGGTTGTTTTTGGAATAACCACTATCATCACTTCATTAAATGAATGTAAGCTAGAATCAAGGAGTATCCTTGCAAAGTAATGATGATGGTCAAACATTCAACCATGGTCAACAAGTCAACCATGGTCAACAAGTCAACAAAACCAACCATGACACAATTTCATTTAATTACTATTATTAATTGATATTTCATAAATCCATTAGGGTTTGGAAAAAGACGACTGTCAACTGTGCATACGCACCCGTTCCGAAACCCTAATGAAAGACCTCTTCCTCCGCCTCAAACAACTGTGCATACACACCTGCATTCTCGTTCCGAGGAACAAGAATACTGAGAGATAAAAGCAACCCCAAAACATATACCAGTATCTGACTCAAACCAGAGCCAGCCAGTAATATCCGTCCGGACTCCAAACGTGCACAAGTGCGCGGATGAGAACGAACCCTGTCGCAAAACCATGCGACCTCTACTCTGTTTTGCCCAATGGCGAATAGCCCTCTGTGTGGGACTCTAAAGACTCGACACTTACGCTGGCAGTGGGTTTAACCACAGACCGCAAGCGGCACTAGCTGTGCGTAACGGTCCCCAGGTAGATGCCGATAAGAAGACTGACGAGGTGAACCCCATCTGAACTCCTACTGAGTCTGAGTGTGACAGTCTCCGTACAGTCCGGTCTGTTCGTCTGATACATCGCATGGCGGGCCTAGGGGGCGGTAAACGTCAGTCCCCTAGTAGCGGTACAAGTCGTGTCGGAGTGAAGCCCAAAACACCCTGAGATAACACTGGAAGCCTACCAGTATATCTCGCTTGCCCTGGCCAGGGACTACTCGTGTAATGGCTCTCCTAGACACAGCGCGATGTCAACCCCCAATACCGGGAGAGACGAATCCTATCTAACCGTCACTGCCTCCAAGTGCTTCGGGACTGCACCCAACTACTACCTGTTTGCACGACTTCTTTGAGCCGTGGTAGGGTAGTGATCAAAGTGCAGTAGGAACACACTCGAGGCGAAGTGCCAGTGTCAAGTCAGCGGACTAAGCTGTACTCATGTCACCTGGGAACTGATAACTGACGATAGGTATAATACCAACTGGTCAGTTCCCGACGAGTCCTGTCCAGTGTACTCGTAACCTAACGAGCACCCGTATACTATCTCCAGTACGACGTACTGATGGCTGTGGGACAGACCATCTCCCACACTGGGATGAGAAGCGCATACGCTAGTCTACTCCGGAGTATCGATGCCCTGTCTCGATAGTCCTGCGACTAGGGACCTGTATAAGGATGTGCTTATAGATTACCCAGCCCCCACTAGTGTGACTGCCATCACAACGCTGGTAATCAAGCAAAGATCCTAAGGGCTCCACTAATGTGTATAGGTGATATACAAAAATAAACACATGTACACATTGAAGTAGAAACTAACCAAGTAGCATACTACTATATTGAGCAAGATTGTTTATACAAGGTGAATATCCCAAGCTTACATTAAGTAATATACAAACTAGTATGATACAGTAATGGCCTCTAGGGCATATACACTAACAGGCACTAGCTATACGTAACGGCTACCCAGGTATTGAGTGAAAGGGAGGCCGACGAGCAAACTCATCCTGAACCCTTACTGAGCCTGACAGTGACAATATTCGTACAGTCCGGTCTGTTCGTCTAAGAGTATCGCAAATTGAGTCTAGGGGGTGGATAAAGTCAGACTCCCAACAACGCGATATTTAGTGTCGGTATGAAACTCATCACCATCTGAGAAACTATCGATCCTGGATCGATAATTCTCGTCCACCGTGGCCACGGATTTATGGTGATGGCCATCCGTACACAACGCGACATCAACCCCCAATACCGGGAGAGACGAATCCCCGACGATCCGATCACTGCCTCCATGTGGCTCGGGACTGTACCCAACTAAAACCTGTTTGCACGACTCATTTGACCCGTAGTAGGGTAGTAATCAAAGCACAGTGGGCACTCACACAAGACAAATGACGATCTCAGGTCGACAGACTAACCTGTACACATATCACCTGGGAACTGCTATCTGACAATAGGTATAATACCAACTAGCAGATTCCCGGCGAGTCCGTCCAGTGTACTTATAACCCAATGAGCACCTGTATACTATCTTAAGTGAACAAACTAACACCAATGGCTTGTGAGACCTGGCTACCGCCCCTCGTCGGGGTCTCGATCAGTATACACTAGTCTACACTGGAGTATCGATGCCCGGTCTCGATACTCCTACGACCAGGGACATTTAAGGATGTGCTTATAGACCCCAGCTCCCATATATATGATCGCCATCATAACGCAGGCAGTCAAGCAAGAATCCTATGGGCTCTATCAACATGTACATGATGATAAAGACAAACCAGATAGCATACTATCATCATAAGTAAGACTGTTTTATTAGTATAGGTCCTGCCTCAATCATCATAATCACAAGTCCGCGACTATGATAATTGCCTTGAAGACACTATAGCCAACAATCTCCCACTTGCACTTAAGGCCAATTATTGTGATGTCGTGTACTCATAGCTCGTGTGATACCGAACACCCAACTTCTCTACTAATCAGTTTCGCAAAGCCCTTTGCGAAAATGATTGCGTTCGAGAAATAGCCTCAGTGAGTGGATCCGCTCCATTGTTTCTTTCTGTATCTCTCTTAATCTCAACTTCGCGGAAAAGACTATCTCCCGAAATGAGCAATACCTGTCTTAGAATTTGTCTGGATATCTGATGAGATCCAGTTCTCAAATGAACTCCAAATCCAGCAAACTACTTAGACTGTATCGTCGACTGAATTTAATCAGTATCCTGTGCCATGCCTTTCCTCAGTATTCGCTTGGACCACCCGTCCAACATACTGTCCCTCAAAAGAGGGAAAATTATAACTCTGACAGTCACTCTGTCATACAGGTCACCTTGGAAGCCTGAAATGATAATTGCCTCCCGAAGGAGGCTGCCGTTACCATATCCATAGAACATCCATTTATGTTCATAAACTGCTTCCCAATGTTTCTCCAGGATTGGATTAATATATCTGCTTATTGCATCTAGTGCAAAAGCAATATCTTGTGTGGTACTTGACATTTCATGATTAACTCAATTGCCTAAGCAAGTGATATGCTAATCATGCAGATCCCTCTCCCCTTTAGCCTGTAAGACACCTTTAGAGAGGGTGACTCCATCACCTGCAGGTACACCACCATGCCAGGAGTCGTCCATTTAATGTCAAAGTACCCAGATTAGGATATTTCCTAAATCTAGATCTAAATCCATAGATCTAGTAACCAGAAAACCTGATATTATATCCATATCCTATGTGGAGAAACAACTTTGTGACAACCACAGTATAACCGATCGTAGTATAGGAATATCTCTTCCTATCATGTGCATGTCATCCTAATACCAGGACATCACACCCTACTACCTTCTTACCAGATCCATCTCCTATTCTTATGAGGTCAAGACCTATGACTGTCACAAAAATAGATGATCTATTTCCGTTATACCTGCTTTAGTCTGTAAATAGACATAAGCTACTTGTCCTCTATGCTTCCGCTGCTTCCACTGACTACAACAACCCTCTGGCAGAGTCATATACACGTGCACTTCTAAAGCTAGTTTAGAACCACGCTATACTCATCCTCCTGCCGGGTCTTATAGTCTAGAATAGCAGCAATGGCAAGTGTGGGTAAACAAGAACCTCCCTGTCACCGTCTCCGAGAAGACCGAAGTACCTCTCGGGTGCCTGAGGTTACCCACCAAATCTGCAGAGTGGCTAATGGAACGTTGAAAACAATTGAATCCTCTGGTTCTATTAAATCTTCAGTAATCGTTTGTGGTTCTGGAATTACTTCCAGTTCTACCATACTCCCACTACTATTTTCTGAAAAATCCATTTTACTAAAAATGTGGCAAGTCAAGAACAATATAAATATTGATCTTCCTGATGGTCGAAAGTTAACCCTCGTTAAAGCCTGGGATAACCCACAAACAGCCATTACTGAAACGTGCCTTGAATTTATCCGGATTCTGGTTTTAAGCATTAACCGGACAACTCCCTATATCTTAACATCGTTAAGATATAAATTGATTCTATATATCTAATATAGAAACAAAAGCACTAATCTAATTTGTACCAGATTCAAAATCATGCAGCTATCTCCAATGCATATCAACCAAATGGAAAGAGGACAATCAGCATTACTCATCTAGGAGTGCATCCATATATGAGTAACCCGAAAGAGAAGCAAGTTCTCAAAACCATTACTATCAATGGAATACCAAACACAAGTATCTACCTCTTCGACTTCCTCGAAGAATCCTGATACTTCTAACAAATGGTTCTCTACTTTATTCTTATACCTATAACTTCTCAATATCTGGACTTTGCATTTCAACGATATACTTGTCCAGAACTTGAGAAGTCACAGGTGTAGGGTTCCTAGGCACTCTAATGAGGTCTCACAAAGCATCAACCATGCCAATTTGAAATTTTACGGGTGCCGAGAAACCCTAATACGGATCGTTAACTAGAATTCTAGGCGAATAAGCAACTAGTTAACAGCTTAACTAAAGGGAAAACGGAAATACAACCTTTGTAGATCCGGTCCTCCACCTCCATAGCTCCGCAATGAAGTCTCCTCGCTGTCCAAATGGAAACCCGGGCTCTAGCGTCGGCTTCATCGGAGAAATGGGCGGGCAAGGTCATCGGCTTCGTGCCGAAGATGATCTACGTCGAGGCATCACAAGATCAAGCTCCCACTTCACCAAGTCATGAAACTTGTGAAGAAAACACACTCTACTACTTGGCAAGAGGTAGAGGATGAAGAAATAGGAAGTGGGTTCACTTTAGAATTGGATTTCTCACTCTTTTTCATCAATCACCATTGATGAAGTCAAGCTTTCTTCATTGAAGAAGATGAAGAAGAAGAAGCTAATATTATGATAAGTTCTCTTAAAATAAAAAGAAAATGAATACTTATCATAATGTAAACCATGGTCAAGTGTAGAGATTAAACCAAGGTTAGTTGGAATGGTTAGAGTTAAGCATGGAGACAAAATGGTCACTTGGTCAAAGCTTCATGAAGCTTCAACATGCATCCAAAGAAAGCCACCATTTTGCATTATGCTAATAATTTTCCAAAAAGAATAAATAAGTAAATATATGAATAAATCAAAACCCTAACCATTAACATGTAACCATGGTTTGATCTTGACACAAAAACCCTAGCAAACATGTATCATCAAACATGATACAATCAAGTGCACAAAACTATATCGAATATACAATGTGCACATCCGAGCGAGAAAATCCATTTAAAGTGAACCAATATTAGTTAATGCAAAATAATATATCAAATATATAATTATACATTAAATCATTAAATCAACACTTGATTTAACGATCCGGTCATATCGCATATAACCGACTAATATCCAATGTATCGATTTATCGAATCAATCCTTGATTCGATAACTAGGTTATATCGCATACAACCATTCGACACATTCATCGCAAGAATAGAATACGGTATCACATACACGCATTATTCTCGGTCCCGCACATATCTCATATGCGCTCCTATTTCGTTTTGCTTGAGCCAGGAAACCTCTGTGTAGGACTCTAAAGACTCATCAATACGCCGGCAGCAGGTGATGATCATATCAAACACCCACAAGCCGCAAGCGGTCTGCTAAACGTAACGGCCACCCGGGTATTGAGCGATCAGAAGATCGACGAGCAAGCCCGCTCACACTCCAGTGAATCCAACCAGTAACACTACCATACAGTCCGGTCTGATCGTCTGATATGTCGCATATCTTGCCTAGGGGTGGTAAACGTCAGACCCCAATAGCTCGATAAGTCGTGTCGATATGAGGTCTATAACAGTTCAAGAAACTACTGGTAACACTTACCAGTAAATCTCAGCAACCCTGGCCAGGGATTTCCGGTTATAGCCAATCGAACACTGCGCAACATCAACTCCCTATACCGGGAGAGACGAATCCCCTCCTATCACTCATTGCCTCCATGTGATTCGGGACTGTACCCAAAAACCACCGTTTTGCACGCCCTCTTGGACGTGGTAAGGTGGAAATCAAAGCACAGTGGGAACCACACAAGACTCTATGACGATCTCGGGTCAACAGACTACTCTGTACCAGTGTCACCAGAGAACTGCCATCTGACGCAAGGTATAATACCATCTGGGAGTTCTCGGCGAGTCCGTCCAGTGTACCCAGTCTCCACTGAGCACCCGTATATCATCTCTGATGTCAAACACCAATGGATATGGGATCATCCATCGCCTATCTGCATGGGTCGAGAAGGTATATGCTAGTCTACTCTGGTATATCGATGCCCCGTCTCGATATACCCACGACTAGGGACTTTGAAGGATGTACATATGGACTACCATGTCCCCACTAGTATGATCCGCATCATAGTCCAGGTAGTCAAGTACACATCCTAAGGGCTTTACCAATATGTAACAGAGAGACAATCAGTGTACACGTTAAGGTAAAGAGCAACCAGATAGCATATTATCATGTCGAGCAAGAAAGTCCTCCCTATATATGTCCCAGCATCCACTACAATATACATCCTATGTATAGCAATGGCCTCTAGGGCATACATATAACTAACAATCTCCCACTTGCACTAGGGCCATCTGATAGCAGTGGTTGTAGTATCTCATACTCAACCATCCCATAAAAGTCTCTCTCTGGGAATTGGCCTTCGTGAGTGGATCCGCCGTGTTATCCTCTGAGTCTGCTCTCCTAACCTCGATCACCCTGGAGATCAACTATCTCCATGATCAGGTGATACTGCCTTAGAATATGTCTGGATCACTGATGGGACGGACGTTCCTTGGCATAAGCCACAACTCCATTGTCACACAATGGGAGGAACTAAGTTCATCTCATGAACCAATATACACCTAGACAGCCACTTTGGTAGCATCTTAAGTAGCGATGTATCCAGCCTTTATCGTCTAGTATGCCACGGTATCTAGCTTGGAACTCTTCCAACATACCGTCCCTTTACTGAGGGTAAAGACAATGCCTGCGACTGACATTCAGTCGTCTTTATCACCCTGGAACCCTTCCAGTGATTCTCCCCAGGATCGATTGATACCGTCTCACTACATCTAGTGAGTATCCTAACATCCAATTACATCTATCTCATAGATGAAAACTCAGAATTTAGGAGGTATCACTTTGATCCTATATGGAGAATCCTTGTGATAAGTGGAGATTGATCGAGCGTAGCATAGGAAACTCCTTTCTTATCAAGAGTATGACATCCACGTACTCTACGAGGATCACCACCATACTCCCTACTACCTTTTTGTTTATACAAGGTTCATTTACCATTTTGATGATGTCAAACTCTTTGACTAACACATCAAAACAGATGTTCCAACTCCGCGATGTCTGCTTTATCCTATAAAGCATCTTGCACACGTTTCCGCTGCTCCCACTGTCTACGAAGCCCTCTGACTGTGTACTTACAGACTCTCTTTTCTGAAACATCATTTAAGAAAAGCAGTCATGACACCCAACCGCCAGATATCGTAGTCATGGTATGAAGCCGTGGAAAGTAGGATCTGAATGGACTTAAGCATAGCTCCTTTGAAAAGGTTTCATCATGATCCATACCTGGTTAATGATGCAAACCTTTAACAAGTCTAGCTTTGAAAGTCTCAACTTTTCCATATACACCAAGTAATCTTCTCAAAATATACTTGCTCCTGATGGGGATTTAACCCTTCAGATATAGCAACCAAAGTCCATACTTTGTTGGTGTACATGGATTCCATCTCAGGTCGCTAAGCATCCAGCCATTCTTACTGAGTCCCTACTCTCGATGGCCTGCTCGAAACTAGTTGGGTCATCATCTCATGATGCAATCCTCGCTCCCACTGTCATAGATAAACCGAAGTATCTCTCAGGTGGGTGAGGAACCCTACTAGATCGGCGGAGAGGCTGAGGTTCGTTGGTAACTATTGAATCCTTTGGTTCTGTCAAATATTCAGCTGCAGTTTTGTATAGCTGGAACCTTTCCAGTTGTACATAACAGACCTTGCCTCGAGCTTGTCCGGATTATGTTTTTAGACATAGGCCGGACAACCCCAAATTTTAACTAGCTTAAGACATGGGCTCTTCCCATACCATATCTCATATGGAGTGGTAGGCTGTGATCTGATTCGAACCCTATTTAATAGGTGTGCAGCTTCTCAAGCGCATAACTCCCAAAAAGGAAATAGGTAACTCAGTAGTACTCATCATAGAGCACACCTCATCATATAGGGTGTGATTGCTCCACCCCGATATACCTGTTAGTTATATGTATGCCCTAGAGGCCATTACTGTACATAGGATGTATATTGTAGTGGATGCTGGGACATATATAGGGAGGACTTTCTTGCTCGACATGATAGTATGCTATCTGGTTGAACTTTACCTTAACGTGTATGCTGATTGTCTCTCTGTTACATGTTGGTAAAGCCCTTAGGATCTGTACTTGACTACCTGGACTATGATGCGGATCATACTAGTGGGGACATGGTAGTCCATAAGTACATCCTTCAAAGTCCCTAGTCGTGGGTGTATCGAGACAGGGCATCGATATACCAGAGTAGACTAGCGTGTACCTTCTCGACCCATACAGATGGGCGATGGATGATCCCATATCCATCGGTGTTTGACATCAGAGGAGATATACGGGTGCTCAGTAGAGACTGGGTACACTGGACGGACTCGCCGAGAACTCCCAGATGGTATTATACCTCACGTCAGATGGCAGTTCTCTGGTGACACTGGTACAGAGTAGTCTGTTGACCCGAGATCGTCATAGAGTCTTGTGTGGTTCCCACTGTGCTTTGATTTCCATCTTACCACGTCCAAGAGGGCGTGCAAAACGGTGGTTTTTGGGTACAGTCCCGAGTCACATGGAGGCAATGAGCGATAGGAGGGGATTCGCCTCTCCCGGTATATGGGGGTTGATGTTGCGCTGTGTTCGATTGGCTATAACAGGAAATCCCTGGCCAGGGTTGCTGAGATTTACTGGTAAGTGTTACCAATAGTTTCTCGAACAGTTATAGACCTCATATCGACACGACTTATTGAGCTATTGGGGTCTGACGTTTACCACCCCTAGGCGAGATATGCGATATATCAGACGATCAGACCGGACTGTACGGTAGTGTTACTGGTCGGATTCACTGGAGTGTGAGCGGGCTTGCTCGTCGATCTTCAGATCGCTCAATACCCGGGTGGCCGTTACGTTTAGCAGACCGCTTGCGGCTTGTGGATGTTTGATATGATCATCATCCGCTGCCGGCGTATTGACGAGTCTTTAGAGTCCTACACAGAGGTTTCCTGGCTCAAGCGAAACGAAATAGGAGCGCATATGAGATATGTGCGGGACCGAGAATAATACGAGTATGTGATACCGTATTCTATTCTCGCGATAAATATATCGAATGGTTGTATGCGATATAACCTAGTTATCGATTCAAGCGTTGATTCGATAAGCCGATATATTAGATACCAGTCGGTTATGTGCGCATGACCGGATCATTGAATCAAGTGTTGATTTAATGATTTAATGTATAATTATATATTTGATATATTACTTTGCATTAACTAGTATCGGTTCACTTTAGACGGACTTTCTCACTAGGATGTGCGCATTGTATATGCGATATAATTTTGTGCACTTCCTTGTGTCATGTTTGATGATGCATGCCCAATTTTGGTTAAGTGTAAAGAATGAACCATGGTTGTGAATGGTTAGGGTTTTGTATTAATCATTCATTTATTTATATATATTTGTTTTGAATTTAAATTGTGAGAAGAAAACAAAATGGTTGCAATTTTCTTCATGAAGTTTCTAAGTGCTTCATGCACTTTGACCATTTTGTCTTCTTCTCCTTTACCTAACCATTCACTAACTATGATTCACTCTCTACACCTAACTATGATTAAGTCATGATAAGTATTCTTTTTATTGATAATTTAAATAATGCTTATCATAACTTTTCATATGCTTCTTCTTCTTCAAAAACACATGAAGAAAAAGCTTCTAGTCATCAATGGTAGATTGATGATATGAGTGAGAAATCCAATTCTAAAGTCTACCCACTTCCTATTTCTTCATCCTCTACCTCTTGCCAAGTAGTAGAGTGTGTTTCCTTCACAAGATTTTAGGGTTTGGTGAAGGAGGAGCTTAATCTAGCGATGCCTCGACGTAGATCATCTTCGGCATGGACATCGACGACCTAGCTTGCCCATTCTCCGACGAAGTCGACTCTAGAGCCCGGATTTGATTTGGACAGCGGAGAGGACCTCATTGCGGAGCCGTGGAGGTGGAGCACCGGATCTACAAAGGTTGTATTTCCGTATCTTTTAGTTAAGAGTTAACTAGTTAGCTTGTTCGCCTAGACTTCTAGCAAACGATCCGTACTTTAGGGTTTGTAGGCACCATAATTTTTGAAATTGCCATGGTTGATGGCTTTGGAGACCTCACTAGAGTGCCTAGGAACCCTGCAGTGGTATCAGAGCCTAGCTAGAGCCTTAGGCGAAGTCCAGACGGAAATTGAAGTCCGATCGAACCCGAAGCCCCGAACCAATATTGCTCTCTGTACAATTTTTTAAAACAGGGATTTTTCTACATTAAAAATGTTCAGAAAAATCAGCAGGTTAATATATGATATACTGTGAAATTCGTACCCATAATTCCTTAATCTTGCCGCGCTTCCGCGGCACGAGCTAGCCTCGTGCGGCGGTTGCGCGGCGGTACGGCCATTTTGTTCAGTACTATTTGCACAGTATCTCATAATTATTAGTGCTGGTATTCCTGGGTATTTTTAATATTTATTCCAGAGTTGAATTTTTCTGAGTAGTTTTGGGAATTCGGTGTTTCGATCGGGATATCAAATTTTGTCTGTGTGGCTTTCCGGATAAATTTTAGGATATGTTAAAAAGTTCGACCGGATATAAATACCCAACTTTTCCCCTGTCGGGAAATTTCCAAGTGTTGGATTTTTCCGCAGTTTGACGACGTTCTTAGTAGTGCAAGTAATGCGATGGTCCCTCTAGAAGACACAAACCTTAACTCGATTATGTGACCGTCTTGAACTGCCCTTTGAACCTTCGGGTTTGGGGCAGTACGGCGTGCCACATGTGAGGCGTTGGCTTGACCCTTCTACGGCTGGATCGTTGGTACTGAGGCACGAACGGAATGTTGTTAGACTTGTTTCATGTGTTGATCTGTTTCGGGAAAACTTGGGTGTTCGATTGTTCGATCGAAAAGTTTAACATTTTCTGTTTATCTGGAATGGGATACAATAATTGGAATTCACAAAAAGTTATATGATAACTAAATGAATGTTATAAACGCAGCACTTTAGTCTCACTTGATTGGTTGCCACGGAATTTTGATGTGATCAAAAGTCCGTTGCAATCACGTAGCGTACGCGGATACTCGCCGGGTAAACTTAATAGACAGCCTCGCTCCATAGCCCCGACCAAGTGACTATAGGAGAACCCCGTCGCCGAAAGCATCCGTTCGGGTGCTCGCGGTAGCGGTGTTCCGCCTTGGTGCACTTCGTCGACGGTATCGGGGGTGCAGCCGTCTACTGAAGTTTGCGACGAGCATTCGATCAGGATGTCGGGAATCTTGTTGAATTGCCCGACTTAATATTGAAAAGAGTTTTCGATTTTGAGACTAAAATGCGGGGTTTATAATTGTTAGGCATGCGATGTCTAAGTAATTCATTTGGTCAGGCATGCGATGTCTGAGGAGGTTGCGGATTCCAACTGTTGTAGTTTTACACTTTCTTTTCTGTGACCGTAAGTGTAATATGTGATATCGCCGGTTTCGTTGCTATATGTCAACGACAATTGGGATGGACATATTTACTTACGTTGATGACATGTGATGTTATGTGTTGCTGGATATGTTATATTGGATCGTCGTGTATGAATAGCCGGGGGTTTTTATGTGAGATGAGTGTTTTTCATTTTCATTCATGTAAAAACTTGTATGTAATATTCTTTTATTGGGGCGCTTCCAGGTTGCGGAAGTTGTCACCGTTTGTATATTATTTACTTTTCTGCACTAGGATAGACCCAAGGAGGGGAGCACAAGTAACCGGGTTCTGGAGTCCAGTGGGAGACCAACTCAAGGAGTCGAGTCTGGGTCTCCTAACTCTAGAATTGGTAGGGTTGCTTGCCGCTCTCGTAGGGGTCTAGGGGTGTGGGTTTGGCTATTCATCACACCGTGGAATCCGTGTTTTATACTGGCTCGTATTGAAAACACGGACGTCCTAGTATATCCAATATTTCATATGATTCTTCTGCTGCGATATCTGTGATGAGATCATGTGATGTTTCTGTGATGGATATAGTATATAGTATATATGATATATTATATAGACGTTACTTATGTTTTACACCCGCGCTAGCCCTGCCCTGCTCTGCCGTTAGTTACCTAACCTAACGGTGCACGAGGGGACATCGAGGCGAATGCGGATGGCATAAGTGTACGTCATATCTATCTGTGATGTTTAGGTACTTAAATGATGGGACTTCATTAATGTGATTAATGAAATAAAAGAAACCTAAGATGTTGTAGAATCGAATTTCAAAATAAAACAGGTAGCTACAGTTCTTGCTTTGCATAGCGGTATATGTGATATATCCTGCACCTCATTCGACGAGGAAAGGACCGAGATCCCTTCACCGGGAGTGACTCCTTTAGCAATAACTGGCAGATGCTACACACTCGGTTTGTCTTTTGATTGCTTTTAAAGAGTTTTTGCTTTGCACAGTGATATATATGATATATCCCGCACCTCATTCGACGAGGAAAGGACCGACGATCCCTTCACCGGGAGTGACTCCTTTGGCAAAACTAGAAAAGCCTCAAAAGCACTCCATTTTAAAATTCATTCGATCCTACAACGATATCAAGTTCATTACGCAATAGGTTTTCAGAAAAACCTGTCGTAGCCCTCCGTCATTTCAGATAAGTTGTATATAGTATTCGTGCTGCATTTGTTGGCTTTCGTCAAGGTGCAGTGTGCGGTAGCTATATGCTGCTTATCTGCAAGCATATGATGCGATTGGATTAGGGTAGTCGTGCGGCTTTGTTGGCTTTCGTCAAGGGTCGTGCGGATGGGTTTAATTCGATCAAGAAATGTACGGGTTGAACTTGACTAGCGGGCTATGGTTTGTTGGCTTTCGTCAAGGTCATAGCACGCTAGGGGCAAAATATTATCGGGAATTTCAAGTGTTGAAATTTGCAATGAGATTGCATACCTTCTATGAGATAGTTGGATCCCGATACCCGCTGCGAGTAAGTGTTACTCCTGGGAGAGTTTTATTCATTACAATTAGCCGATCAAGTAGGTGTCTAGAAAGGTGTTAACGAGGTTACGCCTCTGGGAAAACGAGGTTTACATTAATTAGGTTCGTGCGAAAGCACGGGGGACCTCCCTCAAAGTACCGACACTGGCCTGGCTGAAAGATTGGCGAACTTGTAGTGTGTAATTAATCCCGGCTAGTCTTTCCTTTTTGGGTTTGAAGGAAGATTTGATAAAAAGCAGTGGGAGCCATCCTGATTAGATAAAATAATAACCAATCTATTCTTGCAAGAGCGCACGCTGAGTGTTTTCTTCTCTCTCTCCTGGTAGCGACCATATCACGCCTTAATCAAGATAATAATACGGATATTTGACCGAACCCGCTTGTTATACTGAGCTGGGGAACGTTGGTCCCGCTCCAACTTATAATTGTTATAAGACAGAGCAGGAAATTGGGGATTACCAGAATTCCCGTGCCGCCCAAACGAAGAGAGTGCATGCTGATGCATCATCTTCGGGTTTGTTCATTATACAGAACTGTTTCTCAGTATCCTTTACGTCCTGGGTATATGATACCGGATCAGGATCCCAGATATGTAATCTGTTACATAGGGCTACAGATAGGTAGAGAACTGAGAACGGGTGATAAGTTTCATGAGGCAGAAAACGGGGCAAGAGTTGCAGCCAAGTCTGTTGGTCACTGTCACCCTGTATTACAAATACATTGATTCTGAACGAATGTTATTAGATACCGAACCTGATATACAAAATCATATCAGTCTCTTTATTAGTAAAGAAATGATAAAATTTTGTATTGTTGGATAATGTTTTGAACATTTCCTATATCAAAAGTTGATCGGTTCAGGCACGTTATCTAAAAGCATTAATGTTCTAAATCAAACTACAGTTCTTAATATACTGAACACACACAAGAGGAAGAGTTCAGAAATGAACGGATCCTTCTTAAGGTATTGTAGACTAGGTCAGATCAATGCGACCCGACTGGCTAGAGTTACATAAAGATGCATTTTTTAAATCAGTTTGAATTTACATCTTGTGAAACTCGCTAGTCATGTCACAAAGATATAATGACCACAGCTCTGTTTATTGGAAACAGAGAAAGAGTTAGTAAACTCTTGGGATGATACATGATGATGTATGTAGGTCCCCAGTCTACACATGCCAGGACCGGTTCTTTATACTTCATTACGTTCTCTGATAATCTCTCAAGATTCAGACATATGTTCTTGTTGAAACACAAGTCCGAACCTTTTGAGATATTCACAGAATATAAGTTAGAAGTAGAGAACCAAAATACGGGTAAAAGTATTATGTCCTTTGATGTGATCAAGGAGGAGAATACTTGAGCACGGAAATCCTGGACTATTCTAAAGGAGAATGAGATTCTCTCTCAGCATTACTCCTCTGTATACACCATAGCACGATGGTATATCGGGGCGGAGCAATTACACCCTATTTGATATGGTGTGCTCTATGATGAGTACTACCGAGTTACCTTTTTCCTTTTGGGAGTTATGCACTTGAGAAGCTGCATACCTATTGAATGCGTTCGAATCAAATCAGTTGCCTACCACTTCATATGTGATATGGAAAGGGAAGAGCCCATATCTTAAGTTAGTTAAGATTTGGGGTTATCCGGCCTATGTCTAAAAGCAAAATCCGGACAAGCTCGAGGCAAGGTCTGTAATGTACAACTGGAAAGGTTCCAGCTATACAATTTGCAGCCGATGATTTGATAAAACCAAAGGATTCAGTAGATTCCAACGAACCTCAGCCTCTCCGCCGATCTAGTAGGGTTCCTCACCCACCTGAGAGATACTTCGGTTTCTCTATGACAGTGGGAGCGAGGATTGCATCATGAGATGATGACCCAACTAGCTTCGAGCAGGCCATCAGGAGTAAGACTCTGTAAGAATGGCTGGATGCTTAGAGATCTGAGATGGAATCCTTATACACCAACAAAGTATGGACTTTAGTTGCTATATCTGAAGGGTTAAATCCCCGTCAGGAGCAAGTATATCTTGAGAAGATTACTTGGTGTAGATGGAAAAGTTGAGACTTTCAAAGCTAGACTTGTTAAAAGTTTGCATCATTGACCAGGCGTGGATCATGATGAAACCTTTTCAAGTGACTATGCTTAAGTCCATCCAGATCCTACTTGCCACGGCTACATACCATGACTGCGATATCTGGTGGTTGGGTGTCATGACTGCTTTTCTAAATGATGATTTAGAAGAGCGGGTCTATAAGTACACAGCCAGAGGGCCTCGTAGACAGTGGGAGCAGCGGAAACGTGTGCAAGATGTTTTATATGATAAAGCAGGCGTCGCGGAGTTGGAACATCTGTTTTGAAGTGTTAGTCAAACAGTTTGACATCATCAAAATGGTAGATGAACCTTGTATAAACAAAAAGGTAGTAGGGAGTATGGTGACGATCCTCGTAGAGTACGTGGATGACATACTCTTGATAGGGAAGGAGTTTCCTATGCTACGCTCGATCAATCTCCGCTTATCACAATGATTCTCCACTTAGGGTCAAAATGATACCTACTAAATCCTGGGTTTTGGATCTATGAGATAGATCTAAATGGATGTTAGGATACTCACTAGATGTAGTGAGATGGTGTCAATCGATCCTGGGAAGAATCACTGGAAGGGTTCCAGGGTGATAAGGACGACTGAATGTCAGTCGCAGGCATTGTCTTTACCCTCAGTAAAGGGACGGTATGTTGGAAGAGTTCCAAGCTAGATACCGTGACATACTAGACGATAAAGGCTGGATACATCGCTACTTAAGATGCTACCAAAGAGGCTGTTTGGGTGTATATTGGTTCATGAGATGAACTATGTTCCTCCCATTGTGTGACAATGGAGTTGTGGCTCATGCCAAGGAACGTCCGTCCCATCAGTGATCCAGACATATTCCAAGGTAGTATCACTTGATCATGGAGATGATTGATCTCCAGGGTGATCGAGGTTTGGAGAGTAGACTCAGAGGACAACACAGCGGATCCACTCACAAAGGCCTGTTCCCAGAGAGAGACTTTTATGGGATGGTTGAGTATGAGATACTGCAACCACTGCTACAGATGGCCCTAGTGCAAGTGGGAGATTGTTAGTTATATGTATGCCCTAGAGGCCATTACTGTACATAGGATGTATATTGTAGTGGATGCTGGGACATATATAGGGAGGACTTTCTTGCTCGACATGATAGTATGCTATCTGGTTGAACTTTACCTTAACGTGTATGCTGATTGTCTCTCTGTTACATGTTGGTAAAGCCCTTAGGATCTGTACTTGACTACCTGGACTATGATGCGGATCATACTAGTGGGGACATGGTAGTCCATAAGTACATCCTTCAAAGTCCCTAGTCGTGGGTGTATCGAGACAGGGCATCGATATACCAGAGTAGACTAGCGTGTACCTTCTCGACCCATACAGATGGGCGATGGATGATCCCATATCCATCGGTGTTTGACATCAGAGGAGATATACGGGTGCTCAGTAGAGACTGGGTACACTGGACGGACTCGCCGAGAACTCCCAGATGGTATTATACCTCACGTCAGATGGCAGTTCTCTGGTGACACTGGTACAGAGTAGTCTGTTGACCCGAGATCGTCATAGAGTCTTATGTGGTTCCCACTGTGCTTTGATTTCCATCTTACCACGTCCAAGAGGGCGTGCAAAACGGTGGTTTTTGGGTACAGTCCCGAGTCACATGGAGGCAATGAGCGATAGGAGGGGATTCGCCTCTCCCGGTATATGGGGGTTGATGTTGCGCTGTGTTCGATTGGCTATAACAGGAAATCCCTGGCCAGGGTTGCTGAGATTTACTGGTAAGTGTTACCAATAGTTTCTCGAACAGTTATAGACCTCATATCGACACGACTTATTGAGCTATTGGGGTCTGACGTTTACCACCCCTAGGCGAGATATGCGACATATCAGACGATCAGACCGGACTGTACGGTAGTGTTACTGGTCGGATTCACTGGAGTGTGAGCGGGCTTGCTCGTCGATCTTCAGATCGCTCAATACCCGGGTGGCCGTTACGTTTAGCAGACCGCTTGCGGCTTGTGGATGTTTGATATGATCATCATCCGCTGCCGGCGTATTGACGAGTCTTTATTGTCCTACACAGAGGTTTCCTGGCTCAAGCGAAACGAAATAGGAGCGCATATGAGATATGTGCGGGACCGAGAATAATACGAGTATGTGATACCGTATTCTATTCTCGCGATAAATATATCGAATGGTTGTATGTGATATAACCTAGTTATCGATTCAAGCGTTGATTCGATAAGCCGATATATTAGATACCAGTCGGTTATGTGCGCATGACCGGATCATTGAATCAAGTGTTGATTTAATGATTTAATGTATAATTATATATTTGATATATTACTTTGCATTAACTAGTATCGGGTCACTTTAGACGGACTTTCTCACTAGGATGTGCGCATTGTATATGCGATATAATTTTGTGCACTTCCTTGTGTCATGTTTGATGATGCATGCCCAATTTTGGTTAAGTGTAAAGAATGAACCATGGTTGTGAATGGTTAGGGTTTTGTATTAATCATTCATTTATTTATATATATTTGTTTTGAATTTAAATTGTGAGAAGAAAACAAAATGGTTGCAATTTTCTTCATGAAGTTTCTAAGTGCTTCATGCACTTTGACCATTTTGTCTTCTTCTTCTTTACCTAACCATTCACTAACTATGATTCACTCTCTACACCTAACTATGATTAAGTCATGATAAGTATTCTTTTTATTGATAATTTAAATAATGCTTATCATAACTTTTCATATGCTTCTTCTTCTTCAAAAACACATGAAGAAAAAGCTTCTAGTCATCAATGGTAGATTGATGATATGAGTGAGAAATCCAATTCTAAAGTCTACCCACTTCCTATTTCTTCATCCTCTACCTCTTGTCAAGTAGTAGAGTGTGTTTCCTTCACAAGATTTTAGGGTTTGGTGAAGGAGGAGCTTAATCTAGCGATGCCTCGACGTAGATCATCTTCGGCATGGACATCGACGACCTAGCTTGCCCATTCTCCGACGAAGTCGACTCTAGAGCCCGGATTTGATTTGGACAGCGGAGAGGACCTCATTGCGGAGCCGTGGAGGTGGAGCACCGGATCTACAAAGGTTGTATTTCCGTATCTTTTAGTTAAGAGTTAACTAGTTAGCTTGTTCGCCTAGACTTCTAGCAAACGATCCGTACTTTAGGGTTTGTAGGCACCATAATTTTTGAAATTGCCATGGTTGATGGCTTTGGAGACCTCACTAGAGTGCCTAGGAACCCTGCAATACCATCGTGCTATGGTGTATACGGAGGAGTAATGCTGAGAGAGAATCTCATTCTTCTTTAGAAAAGTCCAAGAATTTCGTGCTCAAGTATTCTCCTCCTTGATCTCATCATACGACATAATACTTTTACCCGTATTTGGTTCTCTACTTCTAACTTATATTCTGTGAATATCTCAAAAGGTTCGGACTTGTGTTTCAACAGGAACATAGGTCTGAATCTCGAAAGATCATCAGAGAATGTAATGAAGTACAAAGAACCGGTCCTGGCATATGTAGACAGGGGACCTTACATACATCAACATGTATCATCCCAAGAGTTCACTAACTCTTTCTCTGTTTCCAATAAACAGAGCTGGTGTCATTATATCTCTGTGACATGACTGGCAAGTTTGACAAGATGTAGATTCAAACTGATTTAAATATGCATCTTCATATAACTTCAGCTAGTCGGGTCGCATTGATATGACCTAGTCTACAATGCCTCAAGAAGGATTCGTTCATTTCTGAACTCTTCCTCTTTTGTGTGTGTTCCGTATACTAAAGAACTGTAGTTTGATTTAGAACATCAATGCTTTTAGATAACGTGCCTGAACCGATCAACTTTTGATATAGGAAATGTTCAAAACATTATCCAACAATACAAAATTATATCCTTTCCTTACTAATAAAGAGACTGATATGATTTTGTATATCAGGTTTGGTATCTAATAACATTCGTTCAGAATCAATGTATTTGGAATACAGGGTGACAGTGACCAACAGACTTGGCTGCAACACTTGCCCCGTTTTCTGCCTCATGAAACTTATCGCCCGTTCTCAGTTCTCTACCTTTCTGTAGCCCTATGTAACAGATTACATATCTGGAATCCTGATCCGGTATCAAATACCCAGGACGTAGAGAATAGAGAAACAGTTATGTATAAAGAACACACCCGAAGATGATGCATCAGCATGCACTCTCTTCGTTTGGGCGGCACGGGAATTCTGGTAATCCCCAATTTCCTGCTCTGTCTTATAACAATTATAAGTTGGAGCGGGACCAACGTTCCCCAGCTCAGTATAACAAGCGGGTTCGGTCAATAATCCGTATTATTATCTTGATTAAGGCGTGATATGGTCGCTACCTGGAGAGAGAGAGAAGAAAACACTCAGCGTGCGCTCTTGCAAGAATAGATTGGTTATTATTTTATCTAATCAGGATGGCTCCCACTGCTTTTTATCAAATCTTCCTTCAAACCCTAAAAGGAAAGACTAGCCGGGATTAATTACACACTACAAGTTCGCCAATCTTTCAGCCAGGCCAGTGTCGGTACTTTGAGGGAGGTCCCCCGTGCTTTCGCACGAACCTAATTAATGTAAACCTCGTTTTCCCAGAGGCGTAACCTCGTTAACACCTTTTTAGACACCTACTTGATTGGCTAATTGTAATGTGTAATACTCTCCCAGGAGTAACTCTTACTCGCAGCGGGTATCGGGATCCAACTATCTCATAGAAGGTATGCAATCTCATTGCAAATTTCAACACTTGAAATTCCCGATAATATTTTGCCCCTAGCGTGCTATGACCTTGACGCATGCCAAACAACCCATAGTCCGCTAGTCAAGTTCAACCCGTACATTTCTTGATTGAATTAAACCCACCAGCACGACCCTTGACGCATGCCAAACAACGCCGTGCGAATACCCTAATCCAATCGCATCGTATGCTAGCAGATAAGCACTGGTTAGCTACCGTACACTACGCCTTGACGCATGCCAAACAACCGCAGCACGAATACTAACTAGTACTTATCTGAAATGACGGAGGGCTACGACAGGTTTTTCTGAAAACCTATTGCGTAATGAACTTGATATCGTTGTAGGATCGAATGAATTTTGAAATGGAGTGTTTTTGAGGCTTTTCTAGTTTTGCTAAAGGAGTCACTCCCGGTGAAGGGATCGTCGGTCCTTTCCTCGTCGAATGAGGTGCGGGATATATCATATATATCACTGTGCAAAGCAAAAACTCTTAAAAGCAATCAAAAGACAAACCAAGTGTGTAGCATCTGCCAGTTATTGCTAAAGGAGTCACTCCCGGTGAAGGGATCTCGGTCCTTTCCTTATCGAATAAGGTGCAGGATATATCATATACACCGCTGTGCAAAGCAAGAACTGTAGCTACCTGTTTTATTTTGAAATTCGATTCTACAACATCATTAGGTTTCTTTTATTTCATTAATCTCATTAATGAAGTCCCATCATTTAAATTACCTAAACATCACAGATAAATACGACGTACACTTATGCCATCCGCATTCGCCTCGATGTCCCCTCGTGCACCGTTAGGTTAGGTAACTAACGGCAGAGCGGGACAGGGCTAGCGCGGGTGTAAAACATAAGTAACGCCTATATAATATATCATATATACTATATACTGTATCTATCACAGAACATCACATGATCACATCACAGATATCGCAGCAGAAGAAACATATGAAATATTGGATATACTAAGACGTCCGTGTTTTCAATACGAGCCAGTATAAAACACGGATTCCACGGTCGCGATGAATAGCCAAACCCACACCCCTAGACCCCTACGAGAGCGGCAAGCAACCCTACCAATTCTGGAGTTAGGAGACCCGGACTCGACTCCTCGAGTTGGTCTCCCACTGGACCCCAGAACTCGGTTACTTGTGCTCCCCTCCTTGGGTCTATCCTAGTGCGGAAAAGTAAATAATATACAAACGGTGACATCTTCCGCAACCTGGAAGTGCCCCAATAAAAGAATATTACATACAAGTTTTTACATGAATGAAAATGAAAAACACTCATCTCACATAAAAACCCCCGGCTATTCGAACACGACGATCCAATATAACATATCCAGCAACACATAACATCACATGTCATCAACGTAAGTAAATATGCGCATCCCAATTGTCGTTGACATATAGCAACGAAACCGGCGATATCACATATTACACTTACGGTCACAGAAAAGAAAGTGTAAAACTACAACAGTTGGAATCCGCAAACACGCCAGACATCGCATGCCTGACCAAATGAATTACTTAGACATCGCATGCCTAACAATTATAAACCCCGCATTTTAGTCTCAAAATCGAAAACTCTTTTCAATTTCAAGTCGGGCAATTCAACAAGATTCCCGACATCCTGATCGAATGCTCGTCGCAAACTTCAGTAGGCGGCCGCACCCCCGATGCCGTCGACGAAGTGCACCAATGCGGAACACCACTGCCGCGAGCACCCTAACGGATGCTTTCGGCGACGGGGTTCTCCTACAGTCACTTGGTCGGGGCTATGGAGTGAGGCTGTCTATTAAGTTTACCCGGCGAGTATCCGCGTACGCTACGTGATTGCGACGGACTTTTGATCACATCAAAATTCCGTGGCAACCGATCAAGTGAGACTAAAGTGCTATGTTTATAACATTCATTCAGTTATCTCATAACTACTTGTGAATTCCAATTATTGTATCACATTCCGAATAAGATAGAAAATGTTAAACTTTTCGATCGAACAATCGAACACCCAAGTTTTCCCGATACAGCTCAACACATGAAATAAATTTAACAACATTCAGTTCGTGCCTCAGTACCAACGGTCCAGCCGTAGAAGGGTCAAGCCAACGCCTCACATGTGGCACGCCGTACTGCCCCAAACCCGAAGGTTCAAAGGGCAGTTCAAGACGGTCACATAATCGAGTTAAGGTTTGTTGTCTTCTAGAGGGACCATCGCGTTACTTGCACTACTTAGAACGTCATTAAACTACGGAAAAATCCAACACTTGGAAATTTCCCGACAGGGGAAAAATTGGGTTTTTATATCCGGTCGAACTTTTTAACATATTCTGAAATTTATCCGGAAAGCCACATAGACAAAATCTGATACTCCGATCGAATCACCGAATCCCCAAAACAACCCCAGAAAATTCAACTCTTGAATAAATATTAAAAATTCCCAGAAAATCCAGCTCAATAAAATAGGAGTTACTGTGCAAACAGGGGATGATGATGTCATCCTTTGGCCGCTGAACCGCCGCAGAAGGCATGCTTCTGCCGCGGTTCCGCCGCTCTTTGTACTGTTCATGAGTCAAATTTTGCACCGTAATTCTTATAATTCCCTGCTGAATTTTTTAAGCATTTTTAATGTGGAAAAATCCTGGATTTTAGAAAAAGTCCAGAGAGCATGTTTGGTTTAGGGTTTCGGGTTCGTTCGGGTTTCAAACTTCGTCTACGCATCGCCTAAGGCTCTAGCTAGGCTCTGATACCACTGTAGGGTTCCTAGGCACTCTAATGAGGTCTCACAAGGCATCAACCATGCCAATTTGAAATTTTACGGGTGCCGAGAAACCCTAATACGGATCGTTAACTAGAATTCTAGGCGAATAAGCAACTAGTTAACAGCTTAACTAAAGGGAAAACGGAAATACAACCTTTGTAGATCCGGTCCTCCACCTCCATAGCTCCGCAATGAAGTTTCCTCGCTGTCCAAATGGAAACCCGGGCTCTAGCGTCGGCTTCATCGGAGAAATGGGCGGGCAAGGTCGTCGGCTTCGTGCCGAAGATGATCTACGTCGAGGCATCACAAGATCAAGCTCCCACTTCACCAAGTCATGAAACTTGTGAAGAAAACACACTCTACTACTTGGCAAGAGGTAGAGGATGAAGAAATAGGAAGTGGGTTCACTTTAGAATTGGATTTCTCACTCTTTTTCATCAATCACCATTGATGAAGTCAAGCTTTCTTCATTGAAGAAGATGAAGAAGAAGAAGCTAATATTATGATAAGTTCTCTTAAAATAAAAAGAAAATGAATACTTATCATAATGTAAACCATGGTCAAGTGTAGAGATTAAACCAAGGTTAGTTGGAATGGTTAGGGTTAAGCATGGAGACAAAATGGTCACTTGGTCAAAGCTTCACGAAGCTTCAACATGCATCCAAAGAAAGCCACCATTTTGCATTATGCTAATAATTTTCCAAAAAGAATAAATAAGTAAATATATGAATAAATCAAAACCCTAACCATTAACATGTAACCATGGTTTGATCTTTACACAAAAAC
The DNA here is from genome assembly GCA_030015575.1 of Agapanthus africanus. NCBI lineage: Eukaryota > Viridiplantae > Streptophyta > Magnoliopsida > Asparagales > Amaryllidaceae > Agapanthus > Agapanthus africanus. The sequence goes on along the minus strand of CM057338.1, from coordinate 817,115,632 downwards.
CCTAGCAAACATGTATCATCAAACATGATACAATCAAGTGCACAAAACTATATCGAATATACAATGTGCACATCCGAGCGAGAAAATCCATTTAAAGTGAACCGATATTAGTTAATGCAAAGTAATATATCAAATATATAATTATACATTAAATCATTAAATCAACACTTGATTTAACGATCCGGTCATATCGCATATAACCGACTAATATCCAATGTATCGATTTATCGAATCAATCCTTGATTCGATAACTAGGTTATATCGCATACAACCATTTGACACATTCATCGCGAGAATAGAATACGGTATCACATACACGCATTATTCTCGGTCCCGCACATATCTCATATGCGCTCCTATTTCGTTTTGCTTGAGCCAGGAAACCTCTGTGTAGGACTCTAAAGACTCGTCAATACGCCGGCAGCAGGTGATGATCATATCAAACACCCACAAGCCGCAAGCGGTCTGCTAAACGTAACGGCCATCCGGGTATTGAGCGATCAGAAGATCGACGAGCAAGCCCGCTCACACTCCAGTGAATCCAACTAGTAACACTACCGTATAGTCCAGTCTGATCGTCTGATATGTCGCATATCTTGCCTAGGGGTGGTAAACGTCAGACCCCAATAGCTCGATAAGTCATGTCGATATGAGGTCTATAACAGTTCGAGAAACTACTGGTAACACTTACCAGTAAATCTCAGCAACCCTGGCCAGGGATTTCCGGTTATAGCCAATCGAACACTGCGCAACATCAACTCCCTATACCGGGAGAGACGAATCCCCTCCTATCGCTCATTGCCTCCATGTGATTCGGGACTGTACCCAAAAACCACCGTTTTGCACGCCCTCTTGGACGTGGTAAGGTGGAAATCAAAGCACAGTGGGAACCACACAATACTCTATGACGATCTCGGGTCAACAGACTACTCTGTACCAGTGTCACCAGAGAACTGCCATCTGACGCAAGGTATAATACCATCTGGGAGTTCTCGGCGCGTCCGTCCAGTGTACCCAGTCTCCACTGAGCACCCGTATATCATCTCTGATGTCAAACACCAATGGATATGGGATCATCCATCGCCTATCTGCATGGGTCGAGAAGGTATACGCTAGTCTACTCTGGTATATCGATGCCCCGTCTCGATATACCCACGACTAGGGACTTTGAAGGATGTACTTATGGACTACCATGTCCCCACTAGTATGATCCGCATCATAGTCCAGGTAGTCAAGTACACATCCTAAGGGCTTTACCAATATGTAACAGAGAGACAATCAGTGTACACGTTAAGGTAAAGAGCAACCAGATAGCATATTATCATGTCGAGCAAGAAAGTCCTCCCTATATATGTCCCAGCATCCACTACAATATACATCCTATGTATAGCAATGGCCTCTAGGGCATACATATAACTAACAACAGGTAAACAGAATATAGTACGAGTACCAACCCCATTGTCCTAACGGACACCGGACAACATACAATACTTTGTATAAGTCCCCTGAGTTCAATAACTCAAACTATGTGCGTCGTAGGTTGAAAAACTGTATTATGGTTAAGAAGAATTACACCGCTGTTGAATGCACCTTACCTAATCACCAACTGATATAGGTAAATGTCATAGATACAATATCAAAAAGTTATATCTCACTTTATAAAATAAATGTACAGATATACCAATTTGAAATTGGTGCATAACAACGGATTTTCAAAACCAAATATTTGCTATCCGGCAAAATCCAGATGATTTCCTCAAATATCACCAATTACTACGAATTCCGATATAATGAGGATCTAATCACCCAATTCCCAATATCTTACTCCCACTCACTATCTGTAATAACTTACAGATGTGAGAAACTGGTCTGGTAAATACATACCCTAGAGTTAGATTCTTATTGAGAAAACAGTTTTCAATTAACATCGCATAGTAAAACTGAAACATGAAAATGTTTCAAAAGGGTTAACTGGTATTCCTAGTAACGCCTATTCTATTATCTTGAATTATGACAGTAACCATATACTTGCCTGCCCTCACTGCAATCCCTTTATTATGTCTTTACTTATTACCTTCTGTACACCTTCTTTAGACTAATTGGTTTTCTTCCTTCCCCACCCTTCGGCACCAGCCTAAGGTTTGGAAGAAGACTATCCAATAAGCGTAATAGGTGTACTCTCCTTATCCTAGGAGCCCTCGCAACCTGAGAGAAGGTAAAGAGGAAAGACATCTGAATAAACCTATCCAATTTCTCTTGAACCGGAAACCATTCCCGAATCCGGAACGATTTCCTTCGAGTTCGTATGTAACTATATGATGGCATATCTAATGGAAGTGGATATCCATATTGATACGGAGTGTTCTAGAGAAAAACAAAGTGAATGTAGGAGTGGCAGGGGTATACACGGTCTTTATCGTGAATGATGGTGATCGCAATTTCCTTTGCCATTATTCTAATCCCTTTATATGTCTTTACTTATTACCTTCTGTACACTACAGTTAAGCTTGTTGGTTTTCTTCCTTCCCTACCGTTTGGCTCCTGCCTAAGGTTTGGAAGAAGACTACCAATAAGCTCAATAGGTGTACCCTCTCGTAATCCTAGGAGCCCTCACAACATGAGAGAAGTTAATGAGAAAAGAAAACCGAATAATCCTATTCAATCTCTCCAGAACCAGAATCCATCCTCGAAAAAGTTCCTTCGAGTTTGTATGTAACTATACGTTGGATTTATCCAATGGAAGTGGATGTTCGTAATAATACGGGGTGTTCTGGAGAAATGCAAAGGTGATATAGAAGTGGCAATGATATATGCGACACCGTGACATTCCAAAAGCCAAACTGTTTTAAGAAGGTTCGGTCAACTTGGTTTCATGAGTTTTAGTCAAAGGTCGGGTCATAGTCGCGGCCAGAGAGAGAGAGAAAAGAAACACTCAGCGTGCACTCTAACTTAGATCAGAATGGTCAAACACTTTATCTAATCTTAGATGGCTCCCACTATTTTCTCGAATTCTCCTCCAAACTCAAAAGGAGAATTAGTCGGAATCACCCGAGGAGTAATCCTACTCATTAGTGGGAATCGGGATCCAACTATCATCTCATGATAGCTTGATGGAATCCACTCAAGTTACCACACTCCAGAAGGTATGCGCAAGCCTGGCAAGTTTCTTGTATGTTTGAAACACCCGATGTGTGTTTTTACCCCAAGCGGCTTATGACCTTGACAGAGGTCAACATATCATAAGTCGCAAGTCAAGTTCAATCTGTCATTATCCTGGATTAACTTAGACCCACCCGCATGAGCCCTTGACAGAGGTCAACATGATCGTGCGACTGTCCTAAATAATCGCATAACTATGCAACAAACAAGTATTACCCAGCTACCAAGCACTGTGCCTTGATAGAGGTCAACATACACAACATGAATACTAAGTAATACCTGTAAGAAACGACGGAGGGCTACGACTGTTTTTTGGTGAAAAACCTTTAACGTAATGAACTTGATATCGATGAAGGAATCCAAGTGGTTTTGTAAATATATAGTGGCGAAAACTTTTGCTAAAGAGGTCACTCCCGGTGAAGGGATCTCGGCTCTTTCCCCGTCGAATGGGGTGCAGGATATCCCAAACTGAATACCACGACGCAAAGCAAAAATAATCGACTATAGTAAAATTATTACGTTGACGCAAACTTTTACCCAAGGGGTCACTCCAGATGAAGGGATCTTGGCCCTTGCCTCGTCGAATGAGGTGCAGGATATTCCAAAATGAATACCACGATGCAAAGCAAAAGAGAACGTCTATAATGTCAGTTTTTTAAAAACTTGGTTCCAACAACATCATATATATATATACAGGTTTGTTTTATCCTTGCATTGATAAGAATCTATGCAGTCCCATCAATTAAACACACCAGAAAAGAAAGAAAATAAATTGTACGTATATGCCATCCACATTCGCCACTGGGCCCCGTCATCAACCGTCGGGGGTTGGACTAGCGTGGGTGCAAAACATATACAACATCTACAAATATATATATATAAATATATATAACAATCGTCCCAGGCATGATATAAAGCAACATCACAGAAACAATACAGAATAGTGGATAATCTGGAGCCCCGGGTTTCACTTGAGCCGCAAGTGAGACCCGACGTTCCCTGTCGTGTGGATAGCCCGTGCAATGAAACCTAGACCCCTACGAGCGCGGAAAATTACCCGCCAAAACCAAAAGTGAGGCAGCCCCCTTCAGCAACGTGAATGGACCACCAAGCACTTCACGGAATCCGGTAACATGAGCACCCCTCCTGGGTCACCTATACCCCCTACGATGTCACGACCCGAAGTTCGACTCGTGACCGGCACTTAACCACGTAACGCCTACAGGCGTAACGCGACTAAGTAAGCCGAAAACCCAGAATTCAAACCATAAAAAGTATAGAGTATTTGAAACATTTATTAGAATATTTGTTAAAACATTTAGAAAACTTTAAGTTGTTTAGTAGAATTCTTTAAAATTCAAGTTATTATTTTAAAAATTTTAGCATCATTTCCTTTGTAAAAACTAGCCCCGAAATCGGGTACAAGGCAATATATGAGTAAAATGATACACAATAAAGAATAAACATCCCAGACAGGAGCAATCACGCCCAACGGCGGAAACAACACCATAATGATAATATACGACGCCGTAGCGAAGAAAGAGTAAAAATAAGTGAAGACAACATGAAACATAAAACTGCATAATAAAGTCGGCTCACAACGAGCTCGACACCAGAGTACAATAATATACATCGTCCACACAACTGGTCTCTAAATCCATACGTAAGTAGTAGATGGAGAATACTAGATAAAATGATGTATACAACTGAAAAATAAACAGATACCGCACAAAAACCCACCTATCAGCAAAACGACCAGTATGCCAACTGCAATGGTATCTGTGTCAAAAGATGTGCGAAAGCAGCCTGCCGCGACTACTCCGAGGGGCAACCTGCAAACACTGTGGCACAACGGGGGGTGAGTTACCAACTCGTGAATAGTAGATAACATATAAAGGTAATCGCGAGCATGCACGTACTGCACTACTCTATCATATGCCAGCAGATAATATCTATATGCGATGAGCAATATGTGCAATAATCATGCAAGTGCTCTATCAGGTAATATGACTACAGAAAGAGATGCAAAATAATGAATGCTGAGCATGGGAAATATAACATCTACACGAAATTTCAACGTGGAAAATATGATCGGTGCCCATCAATGCACCCAAATCCCAATAAAACTCAGGCGCCGTCATCCTCATCGGCCCTCAAATCCTATAAATCTCATAGAATCATGAGTCCACAACATCGGCACTCGAAATATCATAAAATAATCGTGTCCAGCATCGACACGCAAATCCTTATATCTGTTCATATCATAATATTGCAATTTATATTCCCCAATTCTTATTCGTTTTATAATTAAACAGGTGCTTTTGACGCATGTCTGCTGCATGTTACAGGATACAGGTTCTTGGAGCAAATACAGTGAAAAAGACAAAAAACGATACAAAAGAGTGACTTTTGACCAACAAGTAGAAGGGTCCTAGTCAAGCCTAGATGAAGAACAGTGCAAGGTCCAAAATGTCAACGCAAACGGTTAAAAGATCGCTACAAGTTTTCACTGAAAGATCTGAAGAAGAATAAGAAGCCAAACAGAGAAAAGAATTATGGAAATAAAAACCCAAAGTATAAAGAACCAGCCCAGGAAGTTTGGTGAGATGATCTCACCAAAGGGCCGCGGAACCGCGGCCCAAGCCCACTAATGCCGCTGTTCCGCGGCCATTTAAAGCCCGTGTCGGTGTATTTTTTTGGTGTCGGTGCGTCGGTGCGGGGGTTTGGATTTTTCGTGGACAAATCTGTAATTGCACATGTGCGAATCCCGTAACCCTAAATTCTCCTGTTTACTTATAAATTGTAATCGAAAATTGTAAAACCCTATGCCTCTTTTCATTTTCACAAATTCAGATCTGTTCTGTATTCTTGCTTGGAGAGAGCCATCAATAAAAATTAGTAAGTTACTTTTAATTCTTTGTTTTAATTCTCTTTTAATTAGAATATCTTTTAATCCCCTAATGAGCGAGTAATCTCCTCGCTTGTTAGGGTTAGCCTTAGGGAAAGGTTTGAGAGATGAGATCTCTCACATTTTCATGCCATTTCATACCTAAGAATTAGAACTCCATGCATGCACGCACACCCCGCTCCCTACGGCACCTTATCCCTCGAGGTAATGGTGACACCGTAGTGTAAAGGACCGGTTGTGCGCGTTTTCCATGGAGGTTAGGGTAAGTATCGATAAAGGAAGGATAAGAATCTAGAGGAAGAAACATCTTCCCAAAAGATTCTAATCCACTTTATTGATAATTACTATAACATCTAATAGATCTAAAATAAGGCATTGAAAGCGGTGAGAAAACCTTTAATCTCCCAACTTCCCTTAAGCCTATCCCTAGCAAGACTTTAATTTAGATTAATTTAGTTTATTGATAGATCTAGGTTTTTTTAGACATAATAAATCAATCCAAACAACATTTGGAATCAACTCGTAAAAACACATTAAGAAAATTACACATCTCTGTGGATCGACCCGTATTCACCGGCTAGCTGCAAAGCGACGCCGTTTCTGATTACGGTTAACAAGTATTTTTTGAGATCAATCAAATGGCGCCGTTGCCGGGGATGGCGTAAAAATTCTTTTGTGTAATTTCGGGTTAATAGAAATCTTAAAAATCATAAAAATCTGAAAATAGAAAAAATAAAAAAAATTTATCAATTTTTATCTATTTGAAGGGTTTATCTTTTGAATTTTGCAGGAATAGCGAAGATTCTCGGATCTGGAAATTTACAGAGGGCAAAATAAAAAAAATCATATCAGAACAGAAGGGAAAGTTCATAACAGAGCAGTACAATTTTTTTCAGGAGCTGATCCCATCACCAGACCGCAAAACCGCGGCAAAAGTGGGCCCCAGACTGCGGAACCGCTGCGGTTTAGCCTCCTCTCTGCGCGAAATTTGCTCGGTTTGTCTTCTCCTTCTCTCCACTGCAACCTACAACATATCCATTGTCAAAACTTTCTGCAGGATTTCTTTGGGCTAAAAATCTTCTCCCCCCTTTTAAATAACAGATTTTCTGTAGGTTTCTTTGCGCCGCGCTAAAAAATTGATTGCAAGTGAATTTACAGTTTTGCATAATTTAATCGGACTTTAAGGGGCTAATTGACCAAACTCAGATTGGGTGGGGATTTCATCACCCTTCCCAGGACCCCAGAAATCACTTAAAGGCATTTTGCATTGACCACAATTAATTAAAAAATATTAGACTCAGCCCTAAGGACGTCGAGCTCAATAGAAAAAAGGACTAGTATAGACATCGACCGTTTATCCTAACCGACTTTGCGGTGTTTAGGCAAGTGTGTCTAGGCTAGTGGTTATTAATTAGGCCCACTACTGTGGTTCCTTCCCCCTTACCTGGCACTTACCTGGCCGCAATTGACGGTGAAGAGACGGTTTGAGGTCCTATTTCTAGCCCTAGTTAGGAGCTGTCTAGCAGACCTAGGTGACCCTAGATCTAGGCCTGATTGTGCATGTGTGGTGGATAGCATTTGTGTCACAAGTCTCTTTTCAAAAACCTCTTTGCAAACATTCTCACATAAAAAAAAAAAGAAAAATCTTTTCAAAACTTGCAACTTGTCGCTAAAGAAAACTTGCAACTCACTTCCACCACTTCTTCTCGTTGATGTTATCTTACCTCCACATTCTGTTTTTTCTTTTTTCTGACTACACTACCCCTTTTAGTGTATGTCACTTTGGACTAGGGATACTAACGCCCGATTAGTCCGTGTTTCGTTGGTACCGACCGACGAACTTTTCGACACCGATGTCGGCATTCCCTCCATTTCCTTACCTCCATCTTCAAATTCTTCTTTCGAAGGTATGTCGGGATTCAACCCCAACAATACCTTACCGACGGGAATGATTCCACCTCCGTTAGGTGCGAATAACCCGAATCTTCCGCCTGTTGTAGCGCCCGCACGAGTCGCGCTCTAGGATCTCTTCTACCCCGTCCGTACTTCTTTACCTACCTGTCTTTCGCCCCCACCGGCAAATGGGGACAATTTTGAAATAAAACCACAGTTCATCAATATGCTGCCAAAATTTCATGGTTTGGAATCTGAAGATGCATATATCTTTATCAATAAATTCCAAAATGTGTGCGCTATGATGAAAACGACCCAATTAAGTGATGACGCTATAAGGCTAAGGGTCATTCCTTTTATCTTATGTGACCTAGCCAAGAAGTGGCTATACAGCACCGCATCACATTCCATTAGAAATTGGGACGAGTTTGTGAAAGCTTTTTTGAAAAAATTCTATCCTCATCACAAAACTGCTAGAATCCGTAACGAGATTATACAATTTTCACAGCTTCCTTCCGAACCATTTTGGAAGTGCTTCGAGAGATTTAAAGACCTACTTGTCCAATGCCCTCATCATGGGATCGAAAGTTGGCAACTTTGCCAAACATTATACGAGGGATTGAACTCGGCAACGAAGCAGTTGATAGAAACCATATGTCAAGGTCATTTTCTCTCCAAGTCTAGCGACGAAGCGTGGCAGTTTCTTGAGGATCTTAGTGAGCAAACAATTCAGTGGGAGAGTACCAAGACCACATCATCTTCTTCTATTGGTCAATCTAGGGCAGGCATACATCAAGTAGATATGTCGATTGCTATGAAGGCCGAGATGGCCGCACTTATGAAAAAGCTAGAAGCTATTGAGACCAAAATCTCATCGCCTTCTCCTGCCCCTGTTATGCCTCCACGAACTGTTTGTGCTTGTTGTGCGGATCCATCGTATCTAACCGAAGAGTGTCCTTATAATGTATCTACTCAAGGACAAGATCAAGTCAATGCTGCATTTCAGCAACGACAAAGAAACGATCCGTACTCTTCGACATACAATCCGGGGTGGAGGAGTCACCCAAATTTCGCTTGGAACCAAAATCAACAATTCCAAGGAAATAACAATTTTCAAAGACCTCCTCCTCCACAACAACAACAAGCACCTTCACAAACTCAAAACCAGCAACCTTTCCAACAACAACCTTATACAAATCAAACGAATAATTTGGTTCAACCAAATGATGATAAGGTTATCTCGCTAGAAAAAAGTCTAGATGCATTTCTCAAGCAATCTACAGAATCCGCAGCAAGATTTGAAAATTATGTTCAATCTTTGATGCATAACAATGCTTCACATGATCAAAGTATCAAATCTATTGAGGCACAAATTGCACAATTAACTGCTGCGTTGAGCGAGAGAGAAAAGGGAAAGCTTCCATCTCAACCATTGCCAAATCCCGGTCACACACAAAACGCATATCACAATCACAATGTAAATGCGGTGACCACGTTGAGATCCTGAAGAGTGTTGCAGAATAATGTGGGTATTAGTGATGACATCCCCGCCGGTGGTTCTTCTTCTTCTTCTTCTCCATTGTCATCTTCTCCTTCTTCTCCTCCTTCTTCTTTACCCTCATCTCCTCCGCTAGAGCCTATTCTCCATTCTTCAAAAGGCTCTCCTTCTTCTAATCCGAACGGACCCACACTGGGATCCGTTCCTACTCCACATTCTACTCCACAGACATTTGACTCAACAAATTTTCAAAATGCTCCATTTTCAAACAGGTTGAGTCCCAATAAACCAACTGCACAAATGGAGAAGATTGTGGAGTTATTTAAGCAGGTTAGCATAAATATACCTCTCTTGGATGCAATCCAACAAGTCCATTCATACGCGAAAATCTTAAAGGGCTTATGCACCTCGAAGAGAAAGTCATCTCAAATACCCAAGAAAGTGCTAGTGGCTAGTGCAGTGAGCAATGCTATTAACCACCCTCAACCCTTACCCCAAAAACGAAAGGACCCCGGCTGTCCTACGATTTCAATCACAATTGGGGATAAGAAAATTAATCGAGCACTTTTAGATCTTGGGTCTAGTGTTAACCTGCTTCTCTACTCCGTGTACGAACAATTAGGGGTTGGAGAGTTGAAACCCACTCGTTGTACTCTCCAAATGGCTGATCGATCAATCACCCATCCAAAGGGTGAGCTAGAGGATGTGTTGATCAAAGTTGGGGAGTTCATATTCCCCGTTGATTTTATTGTTATGGATACACAACCTGTTGCTAACCCACGGAACCAAATTCCGGTGATCCTCGGTCGACCATTTTTGGCCACTTCCAATACTGTAATAAACTGTCGCAATGGCTCCATGACTCTATCTTTCGGGAAGACGTCTAGTGAGTTCAATATTTATAAGTTAGGAAGTCTGCCCCCTGTACCTAAAACTAGTACACGAGAAGTTTGCTCTATTCACGAAATTACGCAGGAGGACTACGAGCTTGAAAGATTCTTGTTTGATGAAAACAGTTTTGACGCCACTAGTGCGTCCCTCCTTGAGCCTACCACCGTTGACACTACCGATATGGATTATGAATGTTTCACTTTTTCGGATGATGACGACTCACAGCCCGAATATGAGTCTTTTGAATTTTTGGATGAGTTAGTTGAACCATTCGAATCGGTTGTTTGCAGTGATTTCGAACCTGTGTTGGAGTCCTTTGAGTTCGAGGTAGATTCCGCAATGATTCTTTCGCCTCCGAAACTCGAACTCACGCCCTTGCCGTCTCACCTTAAATATGCTTACATAGGCGAGAATGAGACTTTTCCCATTATAATATCAGCCTCTCTAGCCTTCGAGCAAGAGAACGCTATTTTAAAGGTCTTACAAGATAGGCGGCAAGTTTTCGGTTGGACTATGGCGGACATTGAGGAGATCAGTTCCCTTATAATTAAATATCATATGCAATTGATGGATGATGCCAAGTCAATAGAGGACCCACAGACACATTTTGGGGGTATTGTGGTGAGTCAACCTCCTCCTTTAGACGTTGAACCACCCCCATTTCTTTTAATAAGCTACGAGAATGCCAATATTCCACTGATTGCTAATCATTCACATTCTCGTTTTGATTCATTACCACCTCCTGTATATTCACCTCCACATCTTCCATACCACCACTTCTATCTTCCCCAATTCTGTTTAGATCGCTACAACTTATTCTTCCATCAACCGATACTCTTTACTGATAAATTTTTCAACTGGTTGGTGTTGACGTTTGGTCTATGCAAAGTTTGGCAGTAATGTCTAACATTGTTTAAATGAAGTTTAGGGGGGGCCTTTCTGTATATATTTATTTTCTTTAACAATAAAAAAATTATAAATAAATAAACAGGGGAGTGCCGGTATTTTGATCCTCTTGGTTTAGCATGACAGTGAGGACACCGTCAAGTTCAAGTTTGGGGGTATGCTCGGTACGTCTTCTTTCTTCGCATTCATTTGTACATATTTTTGCATTTGCATACTTATTTATTTGAAAACCCATAAAAATTTGAAAAATTTCAAAAATTATAAAAATTATTGTATTCAATTTAGGCCATATTTGATTTGTGTTTGACAGATAGGTTAACTGGTTAGGAACAACTAGATCTTAGACTTAGTGAATTAAAAACCCTAAAAATAACATTCCTTAAAGTTTAACGGTAGAAAGTATATGCCTTGTAGTTTATTTAGAAATAGGCAAATTTTGGGTTCACTTCTTGTGTTAAGTTAAAATGAGGGAAGAGTATTGATGTTCTTATTAGAGTATAAGTTTGAAAAATAGTTTCTAGCTTAAGTCTAGATTCTGAAAATGTATACCCTACAATTTGCACAATCACACACCTTGGAACTTGGAATAGTAGAAGAGACCTTGAATGCTCTTGTCTAAAGTCCTTAGTACAATAAAATATATATATATATATATATATATATATATATATATATATATATATATATATACAAGTGTGAATAAAGAATAAAAAAATGGACACTGGTTTTTATGATTACTTAAGGCTGCAAAAATAGAAAAAATATTTAGCGAAGGTGCTTCATCACCTAGTGCCTTAGACCAACTGGTTTGGGAGTCACTGCTAAAGCCTTGGGTGTTGCAAAACTAGGAAGTACGCTTTAAAGTGCTAACGCATCATGTAATCGGTTGTTGGTACCTCAAGAAGTATTAACGGTCGCATGAAGGATGTGTAAGCAAATTTCATTTAAAAAATTCACTAATTAATAAGTGCTTTGGACAATGGACGAGTGTACGATTGCTTGATTTGAATTTCCAAGTGTAGGGGTGATCTATACACACATGTGGGGATATGTGATTAGAGTTTAGATAAGAGAAAGGAATGAAAGATAGAACTTGTATCTTTAATAGAGTTGATAGAAATTCCTAAGTGAAGATGAAACCCTAGAAGGAAGACTTAAGAGATGCCGAAAGCTAAGTAGGTCTACATAACATATAATCTTAAGTTAAATAATGAGGAAGCGTGAAGAATGTGGGTGGATAATTTGCGAGTCAAAGGATAATAGAATTCCTTGTTAGAAAACCTAATTGGAGAACAAAAGTAAATGGGCCGAGTTGATAGGATTTTGTGGGTGTAATCCGCTGAAAACCCTCAGGAGACAACACCCCTCCTAGTAGGGACACCTAGAGGTTTAACGGCTTGTTGCACGTGCTCAGTGCAATCGCGTTTCCCTGCGAAAGTGTGGTTAGGATTTTAGTGAATAAAATAATAAGTTTGCTCGAGAACGAGCAAAAGATAAGTTTGGGGGTATTTGTTCATATCATAATATTGCAATTTATATTCCCCAATTCTTATTCGTTTTATAATTAAACAGGTGCTTTTGACGCATGTCTGCTGCATGTTACAGGATACAGGTTCTTTGAGTGAATACAGTGAAAAAGACAAAAAACGATACAAAAGAGTGACTTTTGACCAACAAGTGAAGGGTCCTAGTCAAGCCTAGATGAAAAACAGTGCAAGGTCCAAAATGTCAAGGTAAACGGTTAAAAGATCGCTACAAGTTTTCACTGAAAGATCTGGAGAAGAATAAGAAGCCAAACAGAGAAAAGAATTATGGAAATAAAAAGCCCAAAGTATAAAGAACCAGCCCAGGAAGTTTGGTGAGATGATCTCACCAAAGGGCCGCGGAACCGCGGCCCAAGCCCACTAATGCCACGGTTCCGCGGCCATTTAAAGCCCGTGTCGGTGTATTTTTTGGTGTCGGTGCGTCGGTGCGGGGGTTTTGGATTTTTCGTGGGCAAATCTGTAATTGCACATGTGCGAATCCCGTAACCCTAAATTCTCCTGTTTACTTATAAATTGTAATCGAAAATTGTAAAACCCTATGCCTCTTTTCATTTTCACAAATTCAGATCTGTTCTGTATTCTTGATTGGAGAGAGCCATCAATAAAAATTAGTAAGTTACTTTTAATTCTTTGTTTTAATTCTCTTTTAATTAGAATGTCTTTTAAGCCCCTAATGAGCGAGTAATCTCCTCGCTTGTTAGGGTTAGCCTTAGGGAAAGGTTTGAGAGATGAGATCTCTCACCCCTTTCATGCCATTTCATACCTAAGAATTAGAACTCCATGCATGCACGCACACCCCGCTCCCTACGGCACCTTATCCCTCGAGGTAATGGTGACACCGTAGTGTAAAGGACCGGTTGCGCGTGTTTTCCATGGAGTTTAGGGTAAGTATCGATAAAGGAAGGATAAGAATCTAGAGGAAGAAACATCTTCCCAAAAGATTCTAATCCACTTTATTGATAATTACTATAACATCTAATAGATCTAAAATAAGGCATTCAAAGCGGTGAGGAAACCTTTAATCTCCCAACTTCCCCTAAGCCTAACCCTAGCAAGACTTTAATTTAGATTAATTTAGTTTATTGATAGATCTAGGTTTTTTTAGACATAATAAATCAATCCAAACAACATTTGGAATCAACTCGTAAAAACACATTAAGAAAATTACACATCTCTGTGGATCGACCCGTATTCACTGGCTAGCTGCAAAGCGACGCCGTTTCTGATTACGGTTAACAAGTATTTTTTGAGATCAATCAATATCTCGGGCTCCGTTAGTCCGGGTCGGCCCATGGACTCTGTCTGCGGTATCGGTCCTCGGCCCCGGCAGTACGGGTCAACCCATATCCATCTATCGACTATAGTCAGTATCCTCCGGATAACCGTCAGGTCCAACCAATCACCGGTAGGTAGTAGTCCCACTGCCAGGCTTACCGTCTAGCTATACAGCAGATCCGTTCTCGCCTTGAGGTACCATACCGGGTCCACCATGTACCCGCAATCGGCCTCGTCCACTCCTCGAATCGGGTTTCATATGTCACTCTAGCACCAAGAAAACACGTGGTGGACGCACTGAAATATCATATCAAGAGGAACCGGGTTTTCAGAACAGTGCATCTTTTCTTAAATAACCCCATGGTCCTCAAATCCAGAAATCACATGAAAACCAAAGCCAATGTGTAATCCATGTGATGTAATATATGCATCATAAGTCATACTTTGAAGAAAAAGGGAAAACCGCCCAATAAGTAGATTCAGTTTTAAAAGGTATCATGCGGTCCCCAGTTTTTACCCAAAAATCAGCTTATCTAGGTAAGTACAGTTTGGATATGCATAAGTCTGGATATGCAAATGAGTATGTGTACAAATAGCAGAATCATGTCAAGTCATATGTGAGATGAGCTACAGTATAATGATCATGGAAATTCTATAATGTGAGTGTCATGGCAATTACTAACAGTGTGTGTGTAACATGTAGATTTGTGCTCGTGCAACATGAACCGTTAGTAACAGTGCGGTACTTTATAACTTCTAAGTTCATATACATGCATCAGGGAATGCGATATACAACAAATAGTATCCATGAACAGTCAATGTAGGTAAATGCAATATGCTGCTACAAGGTTCTATTAGCCCAGACGCATAATGCCATGCGGGCGATTTCCCCGTAAATGTTAAATCTACTCACCGTAGTCTCGCGTTAAGTGTAGCCGACGACTTGTTTCCCCTTCTTCGCGGCGTCCGTCGTACTCTCTTGCGAACCTAGAATTTCACAAAATAGTACTCATAAGCTCAAATCTTCTAAAACACGACATTAAAACCAAACTAGAAACCCGTGTCGTGAACCAAACGCGTGTGTGTGCGATACGCTAAAACGTGTGATTACGCGCCTGAAGCTACCCCGATACGCCGCGATACGCAGAAAACCCCCAAACCCACTTACGTATCACACGTGTCACGAAGGTTAAAAACATAGAAAATAGGGTAATTGATCCCAGATTTTCCTACAGAAATAATTTAACAAAGTTGCATATACCATAGGTCTTAGAATACCAGCAGACATCTACAGAGCAAAACCCAAACCCCATGTCTCCCATCTGGCCGCAAATTGCAGCTAGAACGAATTTTCCGGCGGCCAAGAGGTGGAATCTGGGGGTCGTGTTCTGGATATGTGATCAACATCTAATAACTATACACCAGTTAACTCAGATTTATTCTGAAATCACTGGGTCAACAGCAGATTACAGGAAGCTAGAATTTTTCTTAAAAACGATAGTTTTGCATCAAACAGAAACCTGATGGTATTTTAGTGAAATAGGGGTTACGCTAGGTTAACATGGCCCTAACAAGACTTAATTAAGCTAGGCTAACTATCAAAATCACCACAATGCCAAAACTTCACACAAAATACCATTTTAGCACTAAAACACACATTAAACACTAATCGAAGCTAATCAATACACAAAATTAGCAAGCAAGAGAGTTAAGCCTAAGAGTTATACCTCACTTGACACTAGGTGCAAGGAGGAGGAGAAGAAGAAGAGAGGAAGGAGCTGCTGCTGGGGTGCTGCTGCTGCTGCTTCCTGAAGCTGCTGATGCTGTGCCTGCTGCTGTTGCTGAAGCTGTGCCTGCTGCTGTTGGTGCTGGAGTTGCTAATGTTGCTGCTGCTGTGGAGGCTGCTGGGATGTATGTGTGTGTGTATGATAGTGGGAGTGAGAGAGTTGTGTGTGAGGAAAAGAGTTTAGAAAAATAAAAGATAACCATGCTAGTCAACCCCTCTCTCTCTCACTACCTCTCTCCTCATTAAATGAGGCATGACAAGGCCATCATGCCCCATCTTGCACCCTCTCGCTCACCAAGTCAACCTATTCAAATCATTTCAAATATATATAATAAAACAACCTTTAATTGAAATTACCCATTAAACTTAATTAAAACCCCATGACTTAATTCTCATGTCTTAACCCACCATGGTTGCTAACCATGGTTTAGCCCCATTTTAACCCTAGTTTACATGCACATGTGTGTGCAAGCCTAGAAAAATTCTACTAAAATATTCATTAAATTTGATAAAATATTTGAAAACCAATTTGGTAAACTTTTTATTAAAAACCATTTATTTAAATATAATTAGCCACTAAACACATCCTAAGGTGTTACAATCTTCCCCCCTTAAAGAAATTCGTCCCCGAATTTTAAAAATATAAAGCTACGCATACCTCCAAAGAGATGAAGGAACTTCTTCCGCAACTCGCCCTCAGCCTCCCAAGTGATCTCTTCACCATTCGGGCTGCGCCAAAGCACCTTCACTGATGGAAGACCTTCGATCTAAGTTTCTTCACCTGCCGGTCCAATATCACGACTGGCTGCTCGGTGAACGAAAGATCGCACTCGAGCTGAACAGTCTGATGCTGAATCATGTGTGAAGGGTCATGTAGGTATCTGCGAAGCATCGACACGTGGAACACGGGGTGAACATCTGGGAAGTCGGGTGGAAGAGCTAAACGATATGCTACTGCGCCCACACGCTCGAGGATCTCGAAGGGACCTAAGAATCTGGGGCTAAGCTTCCCCTTCCGTCCAAACCTCATCACTCCCTTCATCGGAGAGACCCTCAGAAAAACGTGATCTCCAACTGCGAACTCTAATCTACGGCGACGCCTGTCAGCATACGATCTATGCCTGCTCTGAGCTGTCCTCATCCTGTCTCGAATCAGCTGTATCTTCTCGGTCGTCTCCTGTATGATCTGTAGGCCCAAAATACTGCTCTCACTGAGCTCTGTCCAGCAGACGGGCGATCTACATATCCTCCCATACAGAGCCTCGAAAGGTGCCATCTGAATAGTATCCTGGAAACTATTGTTCTAGGAGAACTCTACCAAGGGTCAATGATGATCCCAGCTACTACCAAAGTCTAAAACGCACGCTCGGAGCATGTCCTCGAGAGTCTGAATACTCCGCTCTGACTGGCCGTCGGTCTGCAGATGAAATGCTGTGCTGAAACTCAAGCGGGTGCCCAAAGCCTCCTGAAGCCTTTGCCATAGTCGGCTGGTAAACTGGGTGCCTCTGTCGGACACGATACACGTCGGGACTCCATGCAGTCGTACTATCTCGTCGATGTATATCTGGGCATACTGAGCAAATCCGAAAGTCGTCTTCACCGGCAGGAAGTGAGCCGCTTTCGTCAAACGATCCACGATCACCCAAATGGAGTCATACCCTCGCCTAGTCCTGGCTAGACCCACAACGAAATCCATCGAAATCTGCTCCCATTTCCACTCCGGAATGGGTAACGGCTGTAGCTCACCCGCGGGCCTCTGGTGCTCGTCCTTGACTTGCTGACAAGTCAGGCATCTCGACACGAAGTCCGCGATGTCCCTCTTCATTACGTCTCATGTAAACATCTCTCATATCATGGTATATCTTGGTGGAACCTGGATGAACACTGTACACCGATCGATGTGCCTCCTCAAGAATCTCACACCGCAGTCCCTCAGCATCTGGTACGCACAATCTAGTCCCAAATCGCAGTATCCTCTGATCATCGATCACGAACTCGGAAAATCTTCCCTGTCCAATCTGCGCCATGATCTCTGAACATCGGTCATCACTGTGATGTGCCTCATGTATACGGTCAAGCAACTGTGGGCGTGCATGAACATGCGCAAGTTGTCCCCCTATCGGCTTGAACTCGAACTGCACTCGGCTGTCGCATAATATCTTCCAATCTGCCAACGACTGCCTCTGCACTGCGCTCAAACAAGATAGACTGCCCTCGGGTCTCCTTCTCAAAGCATCCGCCACTACATTAGCCTTGCCCGGGTGATACAAGATCTTGCAATCGTAGTCCTTTACTAGCTCCATCCAACGGAACTGTCGGAGATTCAGGTCCCGCTGCTGAAATATATACTTTAAGCTCTTGTGATCAGTGAATATCTGGCACGACTCGCCATATAGGTAATGTCGCCAGATCTTAAGTGCAAAGACCACTGCAGCCATCTCCAAATCATGAGTAGGGTAGTTCTGTTCATGTTTCTTCAGCTGTCGTGAAGCATACGTGATAACCCTGTCATGCTGCATCAATACGCACCCTAGTCCCACTCGTGAAGCGTCACAATAGACCACAAATCCGCCTGATCCTAAAGGCAATGATAACACTGGCGCCGTGGTCAAACAAGTCCGTAGCTGCTGAAAGCTATGCTCGCACTCCTCCGTCCAATCGAAAGGAACTCCCTTCCAGGTCAATCCTGTCAAAGGTGCGGCAATACGGGAGAAGTCCTCCACCAATCGTCGGTAGTAGCCGGCCAGTCCTAGAAAGCTGCGAATCTCCGTAACTGATGTGGGCCTGGGCCAACGCTGAACGACCTCGATCTTCCTCGGGTCTACACATATACCATCTCGTGTAATCACGTGACCCAATAAGTCTACGCTGTCCAGCCAGAATGCACTCTTGGAGAATTTTGCGAAAAGCTGGTGCTCCCTCAAGGTCTGCAGTGTGATCCGCAAGTGCTGCTCGTGCCCCTCTCTATTCCGGGAATACACTAAGATATCGTCAATGAATACGATGATGAACAGATCAAGATACAGCCGGAAAATGCGGTTCATCAAGTCCATGAATGCTGCTGGTGCATTGGTGAGTCCGAACGACATCACAAAAAACTCATAATGGCCATAGCGCGTGCGGAAAGCTGTCCTAGGAATGTCCTCCTGTCGAACTCGCAGCTGATGATAACCCGATCGTAAATCGATCCTCGAAAAATATCCTGCCCCTAAAGCTGGTCGAACAAGTCATCAATGCGTGGCAAAGGATACCTGTTCCGCACTGTAACCCTGTTCAGCTGGCGGTAGTTGATACACAGACGCAAACTGCCATCCTTCTTCTTGACGAACAGGACTGGAGCACCCCAAGGAGAAACACTGGGTCGAATAAGTCCCTTATCCAGCAAATCTTGCAACTGACCCTTCAATTCTCTAAGTTCCGTCGGGGCCATCCGATAAGGCGGGATAGAAATGGGCCCCGTACTGGGAATCAACTCAATACAGAAGGCAATGTCGCGCTCAGGCGGTAGCCCAGGAAGCTCGTCAGGGAATACATCAGGAAACTCGCTAACAACCGGAACCTGATCCAATGGAACCTCTGTAGCTCTGGTATCGCAAACATAGGCAAGAAATCCCTGACATCCCTTCCTCAAAAGCTGTCCAGCGCGAAAAAAGATATCAAATTATGAGGGGCGGCACCACGGTCCCCCTGCACAACAAAAACCGACTCGCCGGGAAAATAAAATCTAACTTTCTTCTCGCGGCAGTCCACAGGCGCATAACACGTGGCTAACTAATCCATGCCCAAAAGGACGTCGATGTCCAACATCTCAAGAAGGATCAGGTCGACAGGCAACTCTCTCTCACCAATACGGACGGTACAGGATTGGAACACGTGTCTTGCAACAAACGACTCGCCCACAAGGGTGGTCACAACCAGCGGCTGATCATGCAACCCGGACTCTCTACCCAAACTCGGCACAAAATGTGTGGAAACATACGAGTGAGTGGATCCGGGATCAAACAACATGTGTGCATCAACAGAACATACTGGAAGGATACCTGAGACCACCGCATTGGACTCCTACGCGTC
The DNA here is from genome assembly GCA_030015575.1 of Agapanthus africanus. Lineage (NCBI taxonomy): Eukaryota > Viridiplantae > Streptophyta > Magnoliopsida > Asparagales > Amaryllidaceae > Agapanthus > Agapanthus africanus. Next base: position 817,095,701 of record CM057338.1, on the reverse strand, counting down.
CTGATGCGTCAAAGCAAAAACCCATGCCTGTCCTCCACCTGCGACTGACTGTCCCCTGCCGGTAGCTGGCTGCCCTCTGCCTCGGTCACCTCGTCCTCTATGAGCAAATCCTCCGCGACCATGACCTCTCTGTGCATGAAACTGGTATGGAGCAACAGTAGGTACAATAGGCAATGCCCTCTGTGGTGGTGAAGGTGGTAATGTGACATGCGGTGCTGCTGCCTCCCTCCGGGGTATCTCAGGACAATCTCGAACACGATGATAAGAACTCCCACAACGGAAACATCCCGACGATGACAGCTGACCCTCCTGGGGATAGGAGCTGAACAACTGGCCTCGCCCTAAATCTTTGCCACCTGCAAGACGTCTGTCACGGCACCGGAAAGGCTGTCTCTGTGCTGATGTATCCGCACGAACTCTTTTCGGCTCTGGAATTACCGAAGTCTCAGCAAGGCGCTCCTCGACTAATAAGGCTGCGTCTATAGCTGCTGCATAAGTCTCGCAATGCTGGGTGCCGATCGCAAGGAACAGTGGTGTAAGCAAGCCTCAGACAAATCTCTTGACTCGCATCTCCTCAGTAGCCACTAGATATGGGGCATAAACTGAAAGCTCGGTAAATAGCACGTCGTGCTCTACCACTATCATCTCTGGCGTCTGGCGCAATGACTCAAATCTGCATGCTCGGGCATCCCTGATACTCTGGGGAAGGAAGCGGGCTAGAAATACCGTCATGAACTTGGTCCAAGTCATCGGAGGAAGACCCGCTACTCTGCCCTTCTCGACCGATTCAAACCATTTCTGCGCAAGGCCTTCCAGGCGAAACCTCGCGAACTCTACCCATCTCGCATCTGCGCATCTGAGGGAACGGCATATCCGGGCTATCCTATCAATGAAAGACTGTGGGTCCTCGGCTGCATCGGTGCCTGTGAAGACCGGAGGCTTCAGCCTCATGAACTCCGATAACGATACTGTAATCACCTCCATGGTTGCAGGGGCAACCGCCTGTATGGTAGGTACCATCTGTAGGGTTCCTAGGCACGCTAAGGAGGTCTCACAAGCCATCAATCATGCCAATTTCAAATTTAAATGGTGCCGAGAAACCCTAGAACGGATCGTTGGCTAGATTTCTAGGCGAAACATTAAACTAGTTAACACTTAACTACAAGTAAACGGAAATACAACCTTTGTAGATCCGGTGCTCCACCTCCATAGCTCCGCAACGAAGTCCCCTCGCTGTCCAAATGAATTCCCGGGCTCTAGCGTCGCCTTCGTCGGAGAAATGGCGAGCTAGGTCGTCGATGTCCATGCAGAAGATGATCTACGTCGAGGCATCGCTAAATCAAGCTCCACCTTCACCAAGTCATGAAAACTTGTGAAGGAAACACACTCTACTACTTGGCAAGAGGTAGAGGATGAAGAAATAGGAAGTGGGTAGACTTTAGAATTGGATTTCTCACTCATTTCCATCAATCACCATTGATGGAGCTTGCTTTCTTCAAGTGAAGAAAGGAAGAAGAAGAAGAATTATGTTATGATAAGTTAATTAAAAAAGAAAAGAATAATCAATCCTTATCATAACATGACCATAGTTAAGTGTAGAGAACTAATCATGGTTTAATGCAATGGTTAGGGTTAAGCTAAAAACAAAATGGTCATCAAGTCAAAGCATTCATGAAGCTTCATGAATGAACAAAAGAAATGCCACCATTTTATCATTTCATTTCCTTTTTCCAATAAGAAAAAGATTAATAAGTAAATGAATAAAATGAATAAGAAAATAGTAAACCCTAACCATTCCATTAACCAAGGTTTAATTCTATACACTTAATTAAAAAGGCATGTATCATCAAACATGATACAAGCATGTGCACAAAATCATATCGCATATGCAATGCGCACACCCGAGCGAGAAAATCCATTTAAAGTGAACCGATACTAGTTAATGCAAAGTAATATATCAAATATATAATTATGCATTAAATCATTAAATCAACACTTGATTTAACGATCCGGTCATATCGCATATAACCGACTAGTATCATTAGTAACAACTTATCGAATCAACACTTGATCCGATAACCCGGCTATATCGCATATAACCGATCAATGTCACATCGCGAGAATCGAATACAGTATCACATACTGGTATTATTCTCGGTCCCGCACATATCTCATATGCGCTCCTATTTCGTTTTGCTTGAGCCAGGAAACCTCTGTGTAGGACTCTAAAGACTCGTCAATACGCCGGCAGCAGATGATGATCATATCAAGCATCCACAAGCCGCAAGCGGTCTGCTAAACGTAACGGCCACCCGGGTATTGAGCGATCAGAAGATCGACGAGCAAGCCCGCTCACACTCCTGTGAATCCAACCAGTAACACTTACCGTACAGTCCGGTCTGTCCGTCTGATATGTCGCATATCTCGCCTAGGGGTGGTAAACGTCAGACCCCAATAGCTCGATAAGTTGTGTCGATATGAGGTCTATAACAGTTCGAGAAACTACTGGTAACACTTACCAGTAAATCTCAGCAACCCTGGCCAGGGATTTCCGGTTATAGCCAATCGAACACAGCGCAACATCAACTCCCTATACCGGGAGAGACGAATCCCCTCCTATCGCTCATTGCCTCCATGTGACTAGGGACTGTACCCAAAAACCACCGTTTTGCACGCCCTCTTGGACGTGGTAAGATGGAAATCAAAGCACAGTGGGAACCACACAAGACTCTATGACGATCTCGGGTCAACAGACTACTCTGCACCAGTGTCACCAGAGAACTGCCATCTGACGTAAGGTATAATACCATCTGGGAGTTCTCGGCGAGTCCGTCCAGTGTACCCAGTCTCCACTGAGCACCCGTATATCATCTCTGATGTCAAACACCAATGGATATGGGATCATCCATCGCCCATCTGTATGGGTCGAGAAGGTATACGCTAGTCTACTCTGGTATATCGATGCCCCGTCTCGATACACCCACGACTAGGGACTTTGAAGGATGTACTTATGGACTACCATGTCCCCACTAGTATGATCCGCATCATAGTCCAGGTGTCAAGTACACATCCTAAGGGCTTTACCAACATGTAACAGAGAGATAATCAGTATACACGTTAAGGTAAAGAGTAACCAGATAGCATACTATCATGTCGAGCAAGAAAGTCCTCCCTATATATGTCCCAGCATCCACTACAATATACATCCAATGTACAGTAATGGCCTTTAGGGCATACATACAACTAACAATCTCCCACTTGCACTAGGGCCATCTGTAGCAGTGGTTGTAGTATCTCATACTCAACCATCCCATAAAAGTCTCTCTCTGGGAATAGGCCTTCATGAGTGGATCCACCGTGTTGTCCTCTGAGTCTACTCTCCTAACCTCGATCCCTTAGAGATCAACCATCTCCATGATCAGGTGATACTGCCTTAGAATATGTCTGGATCACTGATGGGACCTGCGTTCCTTGGCATAAGCCACAACTCCATTGTCACACAATGGGAGGAACATAGTTCATCTCATGAACCAATATACACCCAAACAGCCTCTAGGGTAGCATCTTAAGTAGCGATGTATCCTGCCTTTATCTTCTAATATGTCACGGTATCTAGCGTGGAACCCTTCCAACATACCGTCCCTTTACTGAGGGTAAAGACAATGCCTGCGACTGACATTCAGTCGTCTTTATCACCCTGGAACACTTCCAGTGATTCTCCCCAGGATCTATTGATACCATCTCACTGCAACTAGTGAGTATCCTAACATCCATTTAGATCTATCTCATAGATCCAAAATCCAGGATTTAGTAGGTATCACTTTGATCCTATGTGGAGAATCATTGTGATAAGCGGAGATTGATCGAGCGTAGCATAGGAAACTCCTTCCCTATCAAGAGTATGTCATCCACGTACTCTACGAGGATCGTCACCATACTCCCTACTACCCTTTTGTTTATACAAGGTTCATCTACCATTTTGATGATGTCAACTTCTTTGACTAATCCATCAAAACAGATGTTCCAACTCCGCGATGCCTGCTTTATCCTATAAAGCATCTTGCACACGTTTCCGCTGCTCCCACTGTCTACGAGACCCTCTGGCTGTGTACTTATAGACGCACTCTTCTAAAACATCATTTAGAAAAGCAGTCATGACACCCAACCGCCAGATATCGTAGTCATGGTATGTAGCTGTGACAAGTAGGATCTGGATGGAATTAAGCATAGTTACTTGAAAAAGTTTCATCATTATCCACGCCTGGTCGATGACGAAAACCTTTAACAAGTCTAGCTTTGAAAGTCTCAACCTTTCCATCTACACCAAGTAATCTTCTCTAGATATACTTGCTCCTGATGGGGATTTAACCCTTTAGATATTGCAACAAAAGTCCATACTTTGTTGGTGTACATGGATTCCATCTCAGATCATTAAGCATCCAGCCATTCTTACAGAGTCTTATTCTTGATGGCCAGCTCGAAGCTAGTTGGGTCATCATCTCATGATGCAATCCTCGCTCCCACTGTCATAGAGAAACCGAAGTGTCTCTCAGGTGGGTGAGGAACCCTACTAGATCGGCGGAGAGGCTGAGGTTCGTTGGAATCTACTGAATCCTTTGGTTCTATCAAATCATCAGCTGTAGCTTGTATAGCTGGAACTATTCCAGTTCTACATAACAGACCTTGCCTCGAGTTTGTCTGGATTATGCTTTTAGACATAGCCCGGACAACCCCAAATCTTAACCAACTTAAGATATGGGCTTTTCCCTTTCCATATCATATATGAAGTGGTAGGCACTGATTCGATTCGAACCCTATTCAATAGGTATGCAACTTCATAAGTGCATAACTCCCAAAAAGAAAATAGGAAACTCAGTAGTACTCATCATAGAGCACACCATATCACATAGGGTGCTATTGCTCCGCCCCGATATACCATCGTGTTATGGTGTATACGGAGGAGTAATGCTGAGAGAGAATCTCATTCTCCTTTAGAATAGACCAGGATTTCCGTGCTCAAGTATTCTCCTCCTTGATCTCATCAAAGGACATAATACTTATACCCGTATTTCGGTTCTCTACTTCTAACTTATATTCTGTGAATATCTCAGAAGGTTCGGACTTGTGTTTCAACAGGAACATAGGTCTGAATCTCGAGAGATCATCAGAGAATGCAATGAAGTATAAAGGACCGGTCTTGGCATGTGCAGACAGGGGATCTTACATACATCATCATGTATCAATCCCAAGAGTTTACTAACTCTTTCTCTGTTTCCAATAAACAGAGCTAAGGTCATTATATCTTTGTGACATGACTGGCAAGTTTCATAAGATGTAAATTCAAACAGATTTAAATATGCATCTATGTGGAACTTAGCTTGTCGGGTCGCATTGATATGACCTAGTCTACAATACCTCAAGAAGAATTCGTTCATTTCTGAACTCTTCCTCTTGTGTGTGTTCCGTATACTAAGAACTGTAGTTTGATTTAGAACATCAACGCTTTTAGATAACGTGCCTGAACCGATCAACTTTTGATATAGGAAATGTTCAAAACATTATCCAACAATACAAAATTTTACCGTTTCTTTACTAATAAAGAGACAGATATGATTTTGTATATCAGGTTCGGTATCTAATAACATTCGTTCAGAATCAATGTATTGTAATACAGGGTGACAGTGACCAACAGACTTGGCTGCAACTCTTGCCCCGTTTTCTGCCTCATGAAACTTATCACCCGTTCTCAGTTCTCTACCTATCTGTAGCTCTATGTAACAGATTACATATCTGAGATCCTGATCCGGTATCATATACCCAGGACGTAAAGGATACTGAGAAACAGTTTTGTATAATGAACAAACCCGAAGATGATGCATCAGCATGCACTCTCTTCGTTTGGGCGGCACGGGAATTCTGGTAATCCCCAATTTCCTGCTCTGTCTTATAACAATTATAAGTTGGAGCGGGAACAACGTTCCCCAGCTCAGTATAACAAGCGGGTTCGGTCAAAAATCCGTATTATTATCTTGATTAAGGCGTGATATGGTCGCTACCTGGAGAGAGAGAGAAGAAAACACTCAGCGTGCGCTCTTGCAAGAATAGATTGGTTATTATATTTTATCTAATCAGGATGGCTCCCACTGCTTTTTATCAAATCTTCCTTCAAACCCTAAAAGGAAAGACTAGCCGGGATTAATTACACACTACAAGTTCGCCAATCTTTCAGCCAGGCCAGTGTCGGTACTTTGAGGGAGGTCCCCCGTGCTTTCGCACGAACCTACTTAATGTAAACCTCATTTTCCCAGAGGCGTAACCCCGTTGACACTTTTCTAGACACCTACTTGATCGGCTAATTGTAATATGTAAAACTCTCCCAGGAGTAACAATTACTCGCAGCGGGTATCGGGATCCAACTATCTCATAGAAGGTATGCAATCTCATTGCAAATTTCAACACTTGAAATTCCCGATAATATTTTGCCCCTAACGTGCTATGACCTTGACGAAAGCCAACAAACCATAGCCCGCTAGTCAAGTTCAACCCGTACATTTCTTGATCGAATTAAACCCACCCGCACGACCCTTGACGAAAGCCAACAAAGCCGCACGACTACCCTAATCCAATCGCATCGTATGCTGGCAGATAAGCAGCATATAGCTACCGCACACTGCACCTTGACGAAAGCCAACAAATGCAGCACGAATACTATATACTACTTATCTGAAATGACGGAGGGCTACGACAGGTTTTTCTGAAAACCTATTGCGTAATGAACTTGATATCGTTGTAGAATCAAATGATTTTGAAATGGAGTGCTTTTGAGGCTTTTCTAGTTTTGCTAAAGGAGTCACTCCCGGTGAAGGGATCGTCGGTCCTTTCCTCGTCGAATGAGGTGCGGGATATATCATATATATCACTGTGCAAAGCAAAAACTCTTAAAAGAAATCAAAAGACAAACCGAGTATGTAGCATCTGCCAGTTATTGCTAAAGGAGTCACTCCCGGTGAAGGGATCTCGGTCCTTTCCTTATGGAATAAGGTGCAGGATATATCATATATTCCGCTGTGCAAAGCAAGAACTGTAGCTACCTGTTTTATTTTGAAATTCGATTCTACAACATCTTAGGTTTCTTTTATTTCATTAATCATATTAATGAAGTCCCATCATTTAAATACCTAAACATCACAGATAAATACGACGTACACTTATGCCATCCGCATTCGCCTCGATGTCCCCTCGTGCACCGTTAGGTTAGGTAACTAACGGCAGAGCGGGGCAGGGCTAGCGCGGATGTAAAACATAAGTAACGTCTATATAATATATCATATATACTATATACAGCATCTATCACAGAACATCACATGATCACATCACAGATATCGCAGCAGAAGAAACATATGAAATATTGGATATACTAGGACGTCCGTGATTTCAATACGAGCCAGTATAAAACACGGATTCCACAGTCGCGATGAATAGCCAAACCCACACCCCTAGACCCCTACGAGAGCGGCAAGCAACCCTACCATTTCTGGAGTTAGGTGACCCGGACTCGACTCCTCGAGTTGGTCTCCCACTGGACTCCAGAACCCGGTTACTTGTGCCCTCTTCCTTGGGTCTATCCTAGTGCGGAAAAGTAAATAATATACATCAACGGAGACAACTTCCGCAACCTGGAAGCGCCCCAATAAAAGAATATTACATACAAGCTTTTACATGAATGAAAATGAAAAACACTCATCTCACATAAAAACCCCCGGCTATTCAAACACGACGATCCAATATAACATATCCAGCAACACATAACATCACATGTCATCAACGTAAGTAAATATGCGCATCCCAATTGTTGTTGACATATAGCAACGAAACCGGCGATATCACATATTACACTTACGGTCACAGAAAAGAAAGTGTAAAACTACAACAGTTGGAATCCGCAACCACCTCAGACATCGCATGCCTGACCAAATGAGTTACTTAGACATCGCATGCCTAACATTTATAAACCCCGCATTTTAGTCTCAAAATCGAAAACACTTTTCAATATCAAGTCGGGCAATTCAACAAGATTCCCGACATCCTGATCGAATGCTTGTCGCAAACTTTAGTAGGCGGCCGCACCCCTGATACCGTCGACGAAGTGCACCAAGGCGGAACACCGCTACTGCGAGCACCCGAACGGATGCTTTCGGCGACGGGGTTCTCCTACAGTCACTTGGTCGGGGCTATGGGGCGATGCTGTCTATTAAGTTTACCCGGCGAGTATCCGCGTACGCTACGTGATTACGACGGACTTTTGATCACATCAAAATTCCGTGGCAACCGATCAAGTGAGACTAAATTGCTATGTTTATAACATTCATTCAGTTATCTCATAACTATTTGTGAATTCCAATTGTTGTATCACATTCCGGATAAATAGAAAATGTTAAACTTTCCGATCGAACAATCGAACACCCAAGTTTTCCCGATGCATGAAATAAGTCTAAAAACATTCAGTTCGTGCCTCAGTACCAACGGTCCAGCCGTAGAAGGGTCAAGCCAACGCCTCACATGTGGCACGCCGTACTGCCCCAAACCCGAAGGTTCAAAGGGCAGTTCAAGACGGTCACATAATCGAGTTAAGGTTTGTTGTCTTCTATAGGGTCCATCGCGTTACTTGCACTACTTAGAACGTCGTTAAACTACGGAAAAATCCAACACTTGGAAATTTCCCGACAGGGGAAAAATTGGGTATTTATATCCGGTCGAACTTTTTAACATATTCAAAAATTATCCGGAAAGCCAAATAGACAAAGTCTGATAAACCCGATCGAATCATCGAAGCTCCAAAACATCCCAGATTATTCAACTCTTTAATAAATATTAAAAATACCCAGAGAACTCATCACTCTAAAATAGGAATTACTGTGCAAAATTCAACGCAAGAGGAGACCATAAGGCCGCGGAACCGCCGCACATGCCAAGCACGTGCCGCGGTTCCGCGGTGGTTTAATTGAATTAGGCCCCCGTATTTCACAGTAATTCATATAATACCCTGCTTAATTTTCTGCATATTTTTAATGTGGAAAAATGCACTGTTTTGAAAAAAGTACAGAGAGCATGGGAAAAATGGGGTTTCGGGTTCGATCGGGATTCAAACGTCGTCTAGACTTCGCCTAAGGCTCTAGCTAGGCTCTGATACCACTGTAGGGTTCCTAGGCACGCTAAGGAGGTCTCACAAGCCATCAATCATGCCAATTTCTGATTTAAATGGTGCCGAGAAACCCTAGAACGGATCGTTGGTTAGATTTCTAGGCGAAACATTAAACTAGTTAACACTTAACTACAAGTAAACGGAAATACAACCTTTGTAGATCCGGTGCTCCACCTCCATAGCTCCGCAAAAAAGTCCCCTCGCTGTCCAAATGAATTCCCGGGCTCTAGCGTCGGCTTCGTCGGAGAAATGGCGAGCTAGGTCGTCGATGTCCATGCCGAAGATGATCTATGTCGAGGCATCGCTAAATCAAGCTCCACCTTCACCAAGTCATGAAAACTTGTGAAGGAAACACACTCTACTACTTGGCAAGAGGTAGAGGATGAAGAAATAGGAAGTGGGTAGACTTTAGAATTGGATTTCTCACTCATTTCCATCAATCACCATTGATGGAGCTTGCTTTCTTCAAGTGAAGAAAGGAAGAAGAAGAAGAATTATGTTATGATAAGTTAATTAAAAAAGAAAAGAATAATCAATCCTTATCATAACATGACCATAGTTAAGTGTAGAGAACTAATCATGGTTTAATGCAATGGTTAGGGTTAAGCTAAAAACAAAATGGTCATCAAGTCAAAGCATTCATGAAGCTTCATGAATGAACAAAAGAAATGCCACCATTTTATCATTTCATTTTCTTTTTCCAATAAGAAAAAGATTAATAAATAAATGAATAAAATGAATAAGCAAATAGTAAACCCTAACCATTCCATTAACCAAGGTTTAATTCTATACACTTAATTAAAAAGGCATGTATCATCAAACATGATACAAGCATGTGCACAAAATCATATCGCATATGCAATGCGCACACCCGAGCGAGAAAATCCATTTAAAGTGAACCGATACTAGTTAATGCAAAGTAATATATCAAATATATAATTATGCATTAAATCATTAAATCAACACTTGATTTAACGATCCGGTCATATCGCATATAACCGACTAGTATCATTAGTAACAACTTATCGAATCAACACTTGATCCGATAACCCGGCTATATCGCATATAACCGATCAATGTCACATCGCGAGAATCGAATACAGTATCACATACTGGTATTATTCTCGGTCCCGCACATATCTCATATGCGCTCCTATTTCGTTTTGCTTGAGCCAGGAAACCTCTGTGTAGGACTCTAAAGACTCGTCAATACGCCGGCAGCAGATGATGATCATATCAAGCATCCACAAGCCGCAAGCGGTCTGCTAAACGTAACGGCCACCCGGGTATTGAGCGATCAGAAGATCGATGAGCAAGCCCGCTCACACTCCTGTGAATCCAACCAGTAACACTTACCGTACAGTCCAGTCTGTCCGTCTGATATGTCGCATATCTCGCCTAGGGGTGGTAAACGTCAGACCCCAATAGCTCGATAAGTCGTGTCGATATGAGGTCTATAACAGTTCGAGAAACTACTGGTAACACTTACCAGTAAATCTCAGCAACCCTGGCCAGGGATTTCCGGTTATAGCCAATCGAACACAGCGCAACATCAACTCCCTATACTGGGAGAGACGAATCCCCTCCTATCGCTCATTGCCTCCATGTGACTCGGGACTGTACCCAAAAACCACCGTTTTGCACGCCCTCTTGGACGTGGTAAGATGGAAATCAAAGCACAGTGGGAACCACACAAGACTCTATGACGATCTCGGGTCAACAGACTACTCTGCACCAGTGTCACCAGAGAACTGCCATCTGACGTAAGGTATAATACCATCTGGGAGTTCTCGGCGAGTCCGTCCAGTGTATCCCGTCTCCACTGAGCACCCGTATATCATCTCTGATGTCAAACACCAATGGATATGGGATCATCCATCGCCCATCTGTATGGGTCGAGAAGGTATACGCTAGTCTACTCTGGTATATCGATGCCCCATCTCGATACACCCACGACTAGGGACTTTGAAGGATGTACTTATGGACTACCATGTCCCCACTAGTATGATCCGCATCATAGTCCAGGTAGTCAAGTACACATCCTAAGGGCTTTACCAACATGTAACAGAGAGATAATCAGTATACACGTTAAGGTAAAGAGTAACCAGATAGCATACTATCATGTCGAGCAAGAAAGTCCTCCCTATATATGTCCCAGCATCCACTACAATATACATCCAATGTACAGTAATGGCCTCTAGGGCATACATACAACTAACACCATCGCCGTCCCTGTGACGGGTGGAGCTACCTCTGGTCGCTGCGCTCGAAGTTTCTCAACTAGTGATCCCATCATCTGGCGCATCTCCTGGATACTGGACCCCACCGTCTGGCGCATCTCCTGCATACCAGCCCCTAGCATGGCGATCTAATCTGTCGTAGGAGGAACAGCCTGCTCGGGTACAACCGGTGTACTATCCGGATCAGTCCTCGTCTCGGACGAGTCAACTCGAATCTCGGCCCTCGCGGCCGCTCTTTGCGCCCTCGTACTCTTTGGCGGCATAATGGCTGAAAAGGAAACAGGATTCGATAAGGATACAGAAGTCGAATCGCAAGAATGTATATACTCAAGAAGGAATTTAAATCAATAAGTCCTAAGGTCGCTTAGGCGGAGTACCGTGTCGTGAGTATGCCGCGGAACATACGCACGCTACGCCACTCTGCTTCAGCCACCTACTCCATCATACCAGGGTCATCCTACATCGTAAAATCTATGCTCTGATACCAACTTTGTCAAGACCCGAAGTTTGACTCGTGACCTGCACTTAACCACGTAATGCCTACAGGCGTAACGCGACTAAGTAAGCCGAAAACCCAGAATTCAAACCATAAAAGTATAGAGTGTTTGAAACATTTATTAGAATATTTGTTAAAACATTTAGAAAACATAAGTTGTTTAGTAGAATTCTTTAAAATTCAAGTTATTATTTTAAAAATTTTGGCATCATTTCCTTTGTAAAAACTAGCCCCGAAATCGGGTACAAGACAATATATGAGTAAAATGATACACAATAAAGAATAAACATCCCAGACGGGAGCAATCATGCCCAACGGCGGAAACAACACCACAATGATAATATACGACGCTGTAGCGAAGAAAGAGTAATAATAAGTGAAGACAACATGAAACATAAAACTGCATAATAAAGTCGGCTCACAACGAGCTCGACACCAGAGTACAATAATGTACATCGTCCTCACAACTGGTCTCTAAGTCCATACATAAGTAGTAGATGGAGAATACTAGATACAATGATGTATACAACTGAAAAATAAACAGATACAACACAAAAACCCACCTATCAGCAAAAGGACTAGTATGCCAACTGCAATGGTATCTGTGTCAAAAGATGTACGAAAGCAGCCTGCCGCGACTACTCCGAGGGGCAACCTGCAAACACTAGGGCACAACGGGGGGTGAGTTGCCAACTCGTGAATAGTAGATAACATATAAAGGTAATCGCGAATATGCACGTACTGCGCTACTCTATCATATGCCAGCAGATAATATCTATATGCGATGAGCAATATGTGCAATAATCATGCAAGTGCTCTATCAGGTAATATGACTACAGGATGAGATGCAAAATAATGAATGCTGAGCATGAGAAATATAACATCTAAACGGAAGGTCAACATGAAAAATATGATCGGTGCCCATCAATGCACCCAAATCCCAATAAAACTCAGGCGCCGTCATCCTCATCGTCCCTCAAATCCTGTAAATCTCATAGAATCATGAGTGCCCAACATCGGCACTCGAAATATCATAAAATAATCATGTCCATCATCGACACGCAAATCCTCATATCTCGGGCTCCGTCAGTCCGAGTCGGCCCACGGACTCCGTCTGCGGTATCGGCCCTCGGCCCCGGCAGTACGGGTAATCCCATATCCATCTATCGACTCTGGTCAGTATCCTCCGGATAACCGCCTGGTCCAACCAATCACCGGTAGGTAGTAGTCCCAGTGCCAGGCTCACCATCTAGCTACACAGCAGATCCGTTCTCGCCCCGGGGTACCATACCGGGTCCACCATGTACCCGCAATCGGCATCATCCACTCCTCGAATCGGATTTCATATGTCACTCTAGCACCGAGAAAACACATGGTGGACGCACTGAAATATCATATCAAGAGGAACCGGGTTTTCAAAACAGTGCATCTTTTCTTAAATAACCCCACGGTCCTCAAATCCAGAAATCACATGAAAACCAAAGCCAATGTGTAATCCATGAGATGTAATATATGCATCATAAGTCATACTATGAATAAAAAGGGAAAACCGCTCAATAAGTAGATTCAGTTTTAAAAGGTATCATGCGGTCCCCAGTTTTTACCCAAAAATCAGCTTATCTAGGTAAGTACAGTTTGGATATGCATAAGTCTGGATATGCAAATGAGTATGTGTACAAATAGCAGAATCATGTCAAGTCATATGTGAGATGAGCTACAGTATTATGATCATAGAAATTCTATAATGTGAGTGTCATGGCAATTACTAACGGTGTGTGTGTAACATGCAGTTTAGTGCTCGTGCAACATGAACCGTTAGTAACAATGCGGTGCTGTATAACTTCTAAGTTCATATACATGCAGCAGGGAATGCGATATGCAACAAGTAGTATCCATGAACAGTCAATGTAGGTAAATGCAATATGCTGCTACAAGGTTCTATCAGCCCAGACGCATAATGCCATGCGGGCGATTTCCCCGTAAACCCAAACCCCATGTCCCCCATCTGGTCGCAAATTGCGGCCAGAACGAATTTTCCGGTGACCAAGAGGTGGAATCTGGGGGTCGTGTTCTGGATATGTGATCAACATCTAATAACTATACTCCAGTTAACTCAGATTTATTCTGAATCACTGGGTCAACAGCAGATTACAGGAAGCTAGAATTTTGCTTAAAAACAATAGTTTTGCATCAAACAGAAACCTGATGGTATTTTAGTGAAATAGGGGTTAAGCTAGGTTAACATGGCCCTAACAACACTTAATTAAGCTAGGCTAACTATCAAAATCACCACCATGTCAAAACTTCACACGAAATACCATTTTAGCACTAAAACACACATTAAACGCTAATCGAAGCTAATCAATATACAAGATTAGCCAGCAAGAGAGTTAAGCCTAAGAGTTATACCTCACTTAACCCTAGGTGCAAGGAGGAGGAGAAGAAGAAGAGAGGAAGGAGCTGCTGCTGGGGTGCTGCTGCTGCTGCTGCCTGAAGCTGCTGCTGCTTGTAGCTGCTGCTGATGCTGTGCCTACTGCTGTTGCTGAAGCTGTGCCTGCTGCTGTTGGTGCTGGAGTTCCTGATGTTGCTACTGCTGTGGAGGCTGCTGGGATGTGTGTGTGTGTGTATGAGAGTGATAGTGAGAGAGTTGTGTGTGAGGAAAAGAGTTTAGAAAAATAAAAGATAACCATGCTAGTCAACCCCTCTCTCTCACTACCTCTCTCCTCATTAAATGAGGCATGGCAAGGCCATCATGCCCCATCATGCACCCTCTCTCTCACCAAGTCAACCTATTCAAATCATTTCAAATATATATAATAAAACAACCTTTAATTGAAATTACCCATTAAACTTAATTAAAAACCCATGACTTAATTCTCATGTCTTAACCCACCATGGTTGCTAACCATGGTTTAGCACCATTTTAACCCTAGTTTACATGCACATGTGTATGCAAGCCTAGAAAAATTCTACTAAAATATTCATTAAATTTGATAAAATATTTGAAAACCAATTTGATAAACTTTTTATTAAAAACCATTTATTTAAATATAATTAGCCACTAAACACATCCTAAGGTGTTACATACGAGTGCGGCGAATAGCCCGCCAATTCTAGAGTAAGGTCCCCTCCGTCCCAACGCCATGAGATGCGGACCCGTTACCATATAGAATCCGGCTATTCGTGCACCCCACTGCGGGGTAATCCTAGTACAGAAAATAAAATAATATATAAGGGTGACATCAACCTCAGTTCGGTCGTGCCCCAAAAGAATAATATACAAACTGGCAGTGACGGCAGTCCACATGTCAGACGCTCGCCCTGCAATATCAAATGTACAAATGAAAATAAACTGTATTAACATTGCACCATAGATATCAACCACGACGATCCAACCAACATCACAGCACAACACAGAACATCAACGCGAATGTCACGTTCGCAAACCTGTCTAAAAGAACATGTAGCAGTTAGACGGGTTTACCAATCAAATGACATTCACGGTCGCAGATAGAAATGTTTGTACTGTTAAACGCACACTTAAAATATCGATCGACTAAGTTCCAAATTGGCCCCAATAGCAAAACCAACACTTCACTAAAACTTGGGCCAAGACAGTATATGTCAAAAATCACAATTCCAAGTCAGGGTGCTACAGGAAAAATTTCGAAGCCCTTAGCCACTAAATGGCCGCGGATCCGCCACCGATGGGGGGTAAGTGCGGCGGTTCCACGGTGCTTTGGAGGCTTCAGGGGCTCAAATTTTTTCTGTACTGATAAAATTGCCTGCACGGATTTTTAAGCTACTGGAAAATATTTTTTGAACACTTTTGAAAAACGGCAGAGAACAGAAAAATGGAATCATGATTTTGGAAATTTCCGTTGATCGATCTTTCAAGCACGTTTGAACAAGCTTGTAAGGGGTTTAAAGGGTGTCTCTGATACCATTTTGGGTCACGGCAGCGCCCCGGCCATCAAAACGCGGCCAAAATGCGGAACAAAAATTTCTAAAACCGGGGCTACCGTTACCCGATTTACGGATCGACCTTAAACCCTAAACTAGCAAACTAAACTAAGAGTTAGAAAAGTTATACCGAGTTGATCCGTGTCCTTCGGTCTCCATTCCAAGCTCCTAGTGGTCCTTTGATGATGTTTGGTTGCCGGTCTTCCTCCATCTCCGATGATGCTCCTGAGGGAAACGGCGCAAGCTCCAGCCTCGTCGAACGAGACAACCGACGCTCCAAAGTCGCTAGCTATTGAGAGTGTAGGTGTATGAAAGTTTCACTATAATTTTCTCTCATCTTATGTGCACCAAGGAGCAACCATAGAAGAATAATGGAGGTGAGGAAGCTTTGGCATGAGGCAACAAAAATTGGCTAAGTTTCTTTTCTTTTGTGTGAAATAAGAGAGTGAGTGTGTAATCAATCAAGATGAAAATCATCCTCTCTCCAATAGTGGCCGGCCCCCCCTCTCATTCACACAAAAATATTTCATTTTTAATTTCCTTAAACAATGTGAACCATTAAACAAATGTGCACCATACTTTGCACCATGCCTCAAAACCATGCCCTTTGCCACATCACACCCTCCACCTCATTTATAATACAAATGAATTTCCATAAATGGAAAATCATATAAATGAGGTGGCATCTTCTAGAAGCTATTCCGTATAAAATACGGAATACTTCCCGGTACATGTATCGAAATACATATACGCGTATTCGTACAAAAATACGAATAGCCAAGAGAGAAAACGAATAGTGAACAATAATACTAGAATACGTATATACAAATACATATATAAATTATTAAATCAAAACCCGATTTAATAATCCGTCTTAATCCTAAGCCACTAGTATTATCAACCGTCTGATTAAAGTCCTCCCAGCATGTGCACATATTTAATCTGACACCTGTATGTATCAATATACCTCATGTACACCATATCGCCTGAACCGTGAAAATCCTCTGTGTGGGACTCTAAATACTCGTCAATACGCTGGCAGTGGGTTTAACCACAAGCACGTCAGCGGCACTAGCTGTACGTAACGGCTACCCAGGTATTGAGCGAAAGGGAGGCCGACGAGCAAACTCATCCTAAACCCCTACTGAGCCTGACAGTGACAATATCTGTACAGTCCGGTCTGTTCATCTAAGAGTATCGTATATCGAGTCTAGGAGGGTGGATAAAGTCAGACCCCCAACAACGCGATATTTAGTGTCGGTATGAAACCCATCACCACCTGAGAAACTATTGATCCTGGATCGATAATTCTCGTCCACCGTGGCCACGGATTTATGGTGATGGCCATCCGTACACAACGCGACATCAACCCCCAATACTGGGAGAGACGAATCCCCGACGATCCGATCACTGCCTCCATGTGGCTCGGGACTGTACCCAACTAAAACCTGTTTGCATGACTCCTTTGAGCCGTGGTAGGGTAGTAATCAAAGCACAGTGGGAACTCACACGAGACAAATGACGACCTCAGGTCGACAGACTAACCTGTACACATGTCACCTGGGAACTTCTATCTGACAATACGTATAATACCAACTAGCAGGTTCCCGGCGAGTCCGTTCAGTGTATGCAGGGTTACTAGGCACTCTCACAAGGGTCTATAAGGCATCAACCATACCCGATTTAAATTTTAGACGTGCCGAACAACCCTATCCAAGATCTTAGACTAGAGATTAGGCGAAACAAAGCAAGTAAACAACTTTACTTCTAAGAGTTTGGGATTACAACCTTTGTAGTCCGTTCCTTCACTTCTAAAGCTTCGTGTTGAGGTCCCTTCGCTGCGATCATCGAGTATCCGGACTCTAGAGAGGCTCCACAAAAGAAAGATGCAAGCTTGCTACCGATCTTCGATAACAAAGATGATCTACCTTGAAGAAACTCAAACTCAAGCTCTTGCTTTGCTAATCAAGTATTAGCAAAGCAAACACCCTAATCTAAGTGGCTAGAATAGATGAGGATGATGAAGTAGGAATTTAGCTCTCATTTATTTTCTATTTCTCACTCATTTTCATCACTTCTCAAAAAGCTAGAAAGCTTTTCAAGCAAGAAGGAAGAAGAAGAAAGAAGATGATCAATCCTTTTGTGATGAATAGTGAAATCTTAAGTGTGAGGTTAGAAATGCAACCATGGTATAAGTGAGAAGAAGTAACCCTTGTAGAGATTTAACTAAGGTTAAAGGGTTGGGTTAGGTTAAACAAATATCTACAAAATATGTTTAGAAAATATCTTTAGTTAAAAACAAAAGCAAAGCTTCTTGAAGCTTCAAGAAAGTTTAACCCTAATCCAAACCCTAACCATGTTTAAACTCCACAAAACATGTTGCATTTGTAACCTTAACTTGTTACAATATTATATATCATATATATAATATATTTTGTAACAAAATAAAATAATACAATTAACATATATCGCATATATATCAATGTATTACCCGAGTGAGAAAAAGAATCTTTTAGTGAGCTTATATTAGTTAATGTAATTTAATATATCAAATATATAATTATACATTAAATTATCGAATCAACACTTAATCCGATAATCCGGCTATTTCACAAATAACCGACTAATATAATCTGTATGAGTTCATCGAATCAACACTTGATCCGGTGACCCGGCTATATCACATATACCCGGCCGATAACTCATATCGCGAGAATCTAATACGGTATCACATACACGTATTGTTCTCGGTCCCGCACATATCATATATGTGCTCCTACTCCATTTTGCCTGAGCCAGGAAACCTCTGTGTAGGACTTTAAAGAATCGTCAATACGCCGGCAGTAGGTGATGATCATATCAATCACCCATAAGCTGCAAGCGGTCAGCTAAACAAAACAGCCACCCAGATATTGAGCAATCAGAAGATCAACAAGCAAGCCTATACATTCTCCCTTGAACCCAACCAGTAACACTCCCATACAGTCCGGTCTCTTCGTCTGATATGTCGCATATCTCGCCTAGGGGTGGTAAACGTCAGACCCCGGCAGCTTGATAAGTCATGTTGATATGAGGTCTATAACAGTTCGAGAAACTACTGATAACACTTACCAGTAAATCTCAGCAACCCTGGCCAGGGATATCCAGTTATAGCCAATCGAACACAGCGCAACATCAACTCCCTATACCGGGAGAGACGAAACCCTTCCTATTGCTCATTGCCTCCATGTGATTCGGGACAGTACCCAAAAGCCACCGTTTTGCATGCCCTCTTAGACGTGGTATGATGGAAATCAAAGCACAGTGGGAATCACAAAAGACTCTATGACGATCTCGGGTCTACAGACTAACCTGTACCAGTGTCACCAGAGAACTGCCATCTGACGTGAGGTATAATACCATCTGGGAGTTCTTGGCGAGTCCGTCCAGTGTACCCAGTCTCCACTGAGAACCCGTATACCTTCTCTGATGTCAAACACTAATGGATATAAGATCATCCATCGCCCATCATGTGGGTCAAGAAGCGCATACGCTAGTCTACTCTGAAGTATCGATGTCCTGTCTCGGTACTCCCACGACTAGGAACACTTGAAGGATGTACTTGGCGATTACACTGTCCGCACTCGTATGATCTGCATCATAGTCCTGGTAGTCATGTACTCATCCTAAGGGCTTTATCAACATGTGACATAGAGAAAATAAGAGTACATGTTAAGATAAAGAGTAACCAGATAGCATACTATCATGTCGAGCAAGAAAGTCCTCCCTATATATGTCCAAGCATCCACTACAATATACAACGTATGTACAGTAATGGCCTCTAGAGCATACATATAACTAACAATCTTCCATTTGCACTAGGGCCATCTGTTGTAGTATCGTATACCTAACAATCAGCTATGGTTGAAGTATCTCATACTCAACCATCCCATAAAAGTCTCTACTTTGAAATAGGCCTCTGTGAGTGGATCCGCGCTGTTGTACTCTGTGTCTACTCTCCTAATCTCGATCTCCCTGGAGATCAACCATCTCCATGATCAGGTGATACTGCCTAAGAATATATCTGGATCACAGATGGGACGGGGGTTTCTTGGCATAAGCCACAACTCCATTGTCACAAAATGGCAGGAACGAAGTTCATCTCATGAACTCATATATATCCAGATTTCCTCTTTGGTAGCATCCTTGGTAACGATGTATTTTGTCTTTAATCATCTAGTTAGTCACGGTATCTAGCTTTGAACTCTTCCAACATACCGTCTCTCTACTGAGGGTAAAGAAAATACCTGCGACTGACATTCAGTCGTCCTTATCACCCTGGAACCTTTCCAGTGATTCTCCCTAGGATCGATTGATACCATCTCACTACAACTAGTAAGAGTCCTAATATCCAATTAGATCCATCTCATAGATCTATAACCCAGGATTTAGGAGGTATCACCTTGATCTATTATGGAGAATCTTTTTGACAAGAGGAGATTGACCGAGCGTAGCATAGGAAACTCCTTCCCTATCAAGAGTATGTCATCCAAGTACTCTACGAGGATCACCACTGTTCCCCTCCGAAAGACGGCGACGACGTGAGGACGTCTTTCCTGAGATTCGGGGCAGATGCTATATGGTTTTATCCGTCTACTTCTCCGAAGATGCCAAGTTGATTTATGGCACCGTGTATCGGAGGTTTAGACGGATGCGGCTGATGTAGCAGACTTCGTCAGATTCCCCCTCGCTTGAGGGGTTTTTGATTGTGGGGACGCTCTTCCCTGCAGGCGCAAGCCCCTGCAGTTAATTACGCTACCGCATCACGGTAACAACTTTCTCCTTCTCCAGAATTTCACTTCGTGTCGTGGGTATTTGTTTTGTCTGTGGTTGCCCGTGGATTGTATACGGAGACTGAGTAATGCCGTCGCCCGTAGGACGTGGACTAGTCCAAATCCGTATTTACTTAGATTTGGGTTTGGTGTTTTTAGTTTAAGGATACGTTAGCCGCATTTGAGACTAAGATCAACTTAAACGTTCGTTAAGGATACGTTAGTCTGATTTGAGACTAAGATCAACTTAACGGGATCGTCTAGATTCATTTCCAGTTTAAGGACGTAGTGGTCCATGTTCCAATTTAGGGACGTGGTGGTCCATGTTCCTGTTTAGGGACGTGGTGGTCCAATATTAGTTTAAGGACGTTTCGGTCCAACATTAGTTTAAGGACGTTTCGGTCCAACATTAGTTTAAGGACGTTTCAGTCCGTATTGATGTGTGGTTGTCGGGACACCGCAGTCCGTATTGATGTGTGGTTGTCGGGACCCGTCACCTCTCTGACGTCGTTGAAGGATTACAACGATGGGTGTCAGAGGAGTTCAGAGATGTACCCTCGAACCGGATGTAAATTGATTTAAGAGAGAGCAATCTTGCTCAGTCAATTTAATTTAAGGACTTACGGCCAGAATTGGGCTAAGTCCAGTTGAAAATGTTCAACATTTTATTTATTTTTAGTCTATTAGACCTTTGCTGGGGCTCTGCTCCTGTTTAATAATGCAGGGCATTTTTGTTTGGTCTATTAGACCTTTATCTGGGCTCTGCCCTTTTATAAATGATGCACAACATCTGTTTTTATTTGGGCTCTGCCCCTTTTTTTAAAATAATGCATTGCATTTAATTTGGCCTGTTAGGCCCTTTTTAATTGGGCTTGGCCCTTCTGTAAATGCATTGCATTTTCAGGCGCTTTGCGCCAATTAGAAAGCGCAAGCGCTTGTAACGACGACACGTGTCATGCAAGCGTAGTGCGCTGCGCTAGTGCGCTGCGCTTGCACTGCTAACACGTGGCGCTCTCCCAAGAGCGCAACAGCGCAATTTGGAAGTGCAAAGCACTCAGAATCTTTTAGATTCAAGAACAGAAGTGCAAAGCACTATTTGATTTCTTGATCTAATTTAGATCAAAGAAAAGATATGTTTTTCTTATTTTTCTTATCTCAAAGAACCAAAGGTTCATAAAAAGTGCAAAGCACTATTTTATTTTATTTTTTATTAAAAGATCATTGATCTTGTTTTTAGATCTATGATCTGTTCATAAGAGAACTTTCTCTTTTTCTAAAGGTTTTTACCTTTTTTGTTCTTGAGGAGTTCTTCAGAATTCTCTTTCTCTCTTTTTTTTTTAGAAAATGTTGATGCCTTTGAATTGAGGCCTATGGTCCTTTTTATAGTGCCCATAAATTAGTTAAATTTGTTAAAGAGATTTTTCTCTGAGTGATTTGGGGAATTTTCCCCACCGCTGGATCTTTGATCCAAGGGCTTCTGTTTTACAGAAGAAAATCTTCTTGTTTTAACAAGAACAGAAAGATTTCTTTTAGAATCTTAATTCTGTTTGGCGCAAATGCCCCAGCGCGTGACACGTGTCGCGCGCGCACAGCGCAGCGCAATTGCGCTAGCGCATCTGCGCTGACACGTGTCGCGCAGCGCAACTGCGCTAGCGCATCTGCGCTGACACGTGTCGCGCAGCGCAGTGCTTACGCAACTGAAGCGTTGCTTTCTTTAATTTTGCTTAAAATAGAGCTTTGCTCTGATTGGGCGCGCCTTCTTGGGCGCTGCGCTGACGTATCAACGCCTGACATGTGGCGCGTTGCGCCCGAGATTTGAAGAGTTGCTTCAAAAATTTGAATTTCAACAGAGCTTTGCTCTAATTGGGGAAAACAAATGCCCCCCCGACGTTGCGCTCACGTGGCGCACACGTGAGTGCAGCGGTGGCAAACTCCTGATCGTCGGATCAAGGGGTGAGCTGAAGGGGCGCAAGCGCCTTATAAATAGGACCTCTGGCCCTTAGAAAAATCTCACCATTTTCTAGATTTTGATTTCCAGAGCTTTGCTCTTTCTTAGAACTCCAGAGCTTTACTCTCGTTTCCAGAACTTTTAGTGCTTTGCTCTCATTTTCCAAGTTAGAAAATTTTTAGGTAAAATTAATCTTAAGTTAAATTAATTTTAATTAACCAATAGAGCTTTGCTCTTACAGATCTTTTGATCTAAAGAGATCCCCATTGAGATTTCATAAACAGAGCTTTGCTCTAAAAAACTTATAGATCTACAAAGATCTTGTTCATGGGTTCTAACCCATGGACAGAGCTTTGCTCTTTGAATCATCTGTAGATCTTTTAGATCTAAAAAAAATGAAAAAAATTTCATAAGTTTTTCATGGATTTTTCAAAATTCCAAAATTTTTAATTCTTCTAGGTGTAAACATTTTCTGATGGACCTTTACATTATTACCATAGAGCTATGCTCTTTTTAAGGAATTTTATTCCTTTGAGACCAGAATTTGACAAGTGTCATTCTGTGACAGAGCTTTGCTCTGAAAGAGGAGATTTTCTCCTTGTCTTTAGGGATTCTTTTATTATTATTATTAGTGGGAATGTTTTCCTGGGGACCAACTGACAATCTCATTCAATGATGAGGTTGTCTTATTAACTGACATATTGTCATCCAGATTTTGTGGGTCCCCCTTCGGTCTTCTACCCGCCGCACTGCTGTGTGGTGTAATTAATTTAATTTTAATTTAGTTTTCAATTTAATTAATCGATTAACGTATTTTTCTTTTTAAACGCTAAGTGTTGGAATGACAACACTAACAGCTAGATTGTTCTTTTGCAGCGATCATGTCTCTCGACACCTCGTTTCCGTTCGTCCGCTCGGAGGAAAGGTTTCCCGAAGCGCCCTTGGACCATGAAGTCTTGGCCATGATTAGAGAATACGACCCGGAGTACAAGAGTCTTCACCTTTGGGGGTCATGGTATAACCGGATCATCATGGGCCGACGGAGTTTCACATGCGCGGTGCCGTCAGAACCCATAACGGCGATTCATTATGCTACCCCACCCTTGGTGCAGTATGCCGTGAAGATGGTGGATTGGACCGCAAACAGCTTTCTTTCCCGCTATGGATGCGGTTCCGGTCCAACGTCCTATGGTTTTGGATATCCTAGGACGTCGTATCTGTCTGGGCGAGGCGAGACCCTGGGGGTAATCATATAACATTGGTCTGATCCCCCGCCACCCAATTGGCTACCTGCCGTGGGCCGGTATATCCTTTCGACGAAGAAGTCGCAGTTGATAAGATAAGGATTGTACACCTCGGTCTATGTTTCTCTCTTCAAGTATCCCACGCTCCCCACGTGGTGGTTTAAGGCTTTCCCGGAGCAGTGGAACATTCCTACCCATACTTTCCTTGCTATGGATCGGGAGGTGTCCATTTCTTTGGAGGAGTTCACGGAGGTATCCGGTCTACCAGTCATGGGAGAACATTATGAGGAGCTGCTCCCGACAGATGTGTACGTCTTTGGTGCTAGGCCGGTGGTAAGGGGGGTCACACCAGAGAATGCTGTTCAACATCAATTCCCAAGCTTGATTAAGGTGTTGAACATCTATGAATCTCTTTTTATCGAACATGGGAGTCAGGGGGGTTAACTTTGAAGATTTCATCGCTCGGTTCCTTCGCCCAAGCATCATCTCATCAGAGGCTGCCAAGTTTGCCACTCTGGATGACCCTTTCGGTCTAGGTGCGGACAACCTACCGGAGAAGGAGATAGATCAAAAGGGTTTTTTCCTTCCGGACTTCCCTACCATGTCATTTGCAGAAATTTCGGCCCCTGGAATGGATGAGGAGGCCTTTTTCTTAGGATTTCTTGGATTGTGGCTGAGCTGGTTTGCGATCCCAATGCACTCTCATCGTATGCGGCCTTCTGTCTTTTACCCAGCCCACCGGATGGCCATCGGGGTAAAGGTGGCTGTTGGGATCGCTGGCTTGGCGCACCTATATCATGGCCTCAGCCGAGCAGCAGATGCTAACGAGCCTGGGGTATTGCACGTGGTCTTCCCGATGCACTACTTTATGTCGTGGCTCGAGCTACATACGGCGGGTGTCTTCGGCATGCATAAAAGGCCCTCGTTCTTTGACAAGTGTGGCTTCCCTCGCATCATTCAGTTGATTGGCGCATCAATCGTGACCTCTTCACCACGGAACGCCAGAGGTTTACTGCTTCGCCCTCACACTGTTGGAGTCGGGATGTCCTTCATTGACAAGGTATTAACTATTGGAAAAGCGTCCACCGCTGTGGTGCGACCATTACAGGACTCCTTTAAGGATGGAGCTTCAGTTTTGACGGCCCGGGAGACCCTCCACTTGTATTCTATTAGACCGGGCTTCCTAGTCTTCAGGCATGGCGGTGCGGCAATCTTCATGAGATATAACTCGCATCGTTTCGCCCAACAACTGGGCTACGATCAAGGGGTACCCTTGGAAGCTTTCTTACTGGAACCTGCTGCCAATGAAGAAGGGATGGAGAACGCGTTACATCACTTCATGCGCCTGAACACGGGTTCTCGTTTTTTTATCAGCACGCCGGCTTGCGCTCCACGACTCCTTAATGTATATAAAGAGTGGTACAATCATGCGACGGGGGCCGTTATAAAGGAAGAGAGGCGAGTGTTGATCGACCGTAAAGGTGCACCTCCCGGCACCGACCGTAATGCTCCCTTAGTGCCAAGGACCCCGGTGATTCCTCCTCTAAAAGATGCCCGGGGCAGACCATCGCGTGCGCAAAGTTCTCCGCGTGGATTGCCGCTCCCTGATGTCACGGATGCACCTCCCGCACCCTGTGCTGCAGTGGAGACAGTGGTTGTATCCTCGCCGGAGTCTGGCGTGGGTGCGGACATCGGGATTCGTCGTCCCAAGGTGGCTGCTAAGCGGAAGTCGATCCCACGTGAGCCTAGGGTCGGAGGGCAGAAGAAAAAGAAATCGGTCTTCGCTGCAGATGTCGTGTTCGGTCAGGAACCCCATGCTCCCTACGCTGAGGGCCTAATCGAATATAGGACTAACGAGGGATTAATCATGCCTCCGCCGGACGACACAGACTTGGAAGCCGCTCTCGAAACTTCAGCGTGGTTGGCAAAGCGTGACGCGTGGCTGGCTAAGCTTGCGCAATCAGGTAACTACTAGTCGCATTTTCTTTATTGCATCATATTTTTCTCATTGCCTTTGACTAACGTTTTCCTTTCTTTTCTTCCAACAGGCATCACTGATGAGGAAGCCATTGCCGCTTCACTCAAGACCTTCCAGGAGGAAGAATGCCTTAGAGCGTCTTTAGGCCTCAGTAAGTCTCTATTCATCAAGTTTTCATTTCCCTTGTGTTATGGTCGATCTAACTTTCCCTTTTTATCACAGGAACCTCAATGCCGCTCCCGCCAAGTGATGCAGATGTTCCGCCAGCTGCCGATGTTCCCGCTTCCTCTGGGCCACCGCAGGAGGTTCGTCTTGAAGAGCCGATGAAAGATGCCTTAAAGGCTCTGGAGGCATCCCTGAATGAGGATGACGACGCCTTGAAGGAAGCGTCACGAAGGTCCATCGCGACAGCCCGGGAGGAAAGGAAGCGGCTGAGGCGTGAGGCGAAGGCGCGCAGGGCTGCCTTGGCTGTGGGAGCGGGCCCCAGCACCGCCCCTCATGCTGATACTCCATCCAAGGAGGCCCCGGTCGCCCTGTCTACAGCTCATAGACAGGCGATCCGCGCCAATAGAGAGGCTAACGACAAGTCTACCTCAGGTAATACTTCCTTCAGAATTTCGTTACTGGACTCATAAAGCTGTCGGTTCTTATATATTCTATCTTACAGGGCCAAGTCCGACCGAGGGGGAGGCAGAGACCGTTGTACCCAAAGAAACAGAGGGGGCGGCGCCTGCCGAACCTGAGCCGACCGTGGGCAACGTTGCTGAGGCCTCGGAGCCTGAGATGGAGGTGGAGGGGTTCACAGCCGAGAAGGTCATTGATGCCGAGCCTGAAGCGGCGGCAGATGAAATGATCGTTGTAACTGAGCCCAGGGTAGTGGCGGACGAGGCGCTTGAGGCCGGCGACCTCGTGGTGACGGAGGATGAGCCGATGGAGATCGCGAAGCCCGAAGAAGTAGCGGGTGAGATGAGCACGACTCTCGAGAAGGAGTCAACCGCTCTCTCTCAAGAGTCTGGCAATGCTCCGATCATTGCCCTCCCCGTCTACGATCTTCCGCTGTCTCCTGGCCACGCGAGCACGACGACGGTCCCCATCGAGTCGGGTGATGAGGCCACGGGCGGCGGCCTCATGTCGAAAGAGGAGGGAGTCGCCTCCGTTTCAGCCGGGAGCTCCTCAGGTAAACCCCAAGTTGCTGTTTTTCTTTACTTTACAATCCTTTCTGACAAGTTCACTTTTCTTGTAACATAGGTGCAGCCAGCGCCGATGCCCCACTGCTTGAGGGAGCGCCTTCAACGACTGCCTTGGCGGTGGTCACCTCTCAACCCTCTCTCATACCTTCGAAGATGTTGGAAGGTATGGGTTTGCAATTTATTAATCTTATCTTCCAGACGTATAATTTGTGTACTAAAATCACACTGTTGTGTCTTTCAGGAGTGCTTTTTGACCATCTCTATCAAGTGTTGCTCCCACACTTCTCCTTCCCATCTGAATTCGCCTCTCCCTATGGTGGCGCTGGTGAGTACCGTCCCCGAGTGATATCTTTGTTTTTCAGTAGTAAAATTATTTATAACTCTCTCTTGTCCTGACTGCAGTGTTACAAATCGAAGGGGGAAAAGGAAGATCGGTTGCACTACCGGTCCTTCCGGCCTTGTCACCTGTCTCAGCTGATATGGCGACTATCACATTGATGACTTTCCCCTTTTTTATTCCCTGAACAGTTATCTAATCACATCATGTTTCTTTTCAGCGGTCGTTCCGGTCTCGGCACCCTTCGAGTCTCGCATCATCATGCCGACAGGTCCTTTCCTGTGATGTCCATCTTCGAAAGGCGCCGCGAACAGCTTACGCATGTTGAGCGACTACATTGAGGAGCTCGACGTCGAGACCCCTACTTCTGCTGCGGATTTCGCTATAGTGGTTAACCCGATGTTGGTGATACTTGTAGGGTTCCTAGGCATCCTCAAGAGGTCTCACAAGGCATCATTCATGCCCGTTTCAAATTTTACGGTGCCGAGAAACCCTAGACTACGGATCGTTTGCTAGATGTCTAGGCGAAAAGATAACTAGTTAACACTTAACTAAGGGAATACGGAAATACAACTTTTGTAGATCCGGTGCTCCACCTCCATAGCTCTGCAACGAAGTCCTCTCCGCTGTCCAAATCAAATCCGGGCTCTAGCGTCGGCTTCGTCGGAGAATGGGCAAGCTAGGTCGTCGATGTCCATGCCGAAGATGATCTACGTCGAGGCATCGCTAAATCAAGCTCCGACTTCACCAAGTCAAGAAACTTGTGAAGTAAACACACTCTACTACTTGGCAAGAGGTAGAGGATGAAGAAATAGGAGTTGGGTTCAAATTAGAATTGGATTTCTCACTCTTTATCATCAATCACCATTGATGACCTAAGCTTTTCTTCTTGAGTTCAAGGAAGAAGAAGAAGAAAAGATATGATAAGATTAATAAATATTGAAAAAGAAAATCAATACTTATCATAACATGAACCATGGTCAAGTGTAGAGATTAAACTAGGGTTAATGGGGTGGTTAGGGTTAAGCATGAGACAAAATGGTTACTTAGGTCAAAGCTTCATGAAGCTTCAACTAGAATACAAAACAAGCCACCATTTTCCTTTATGCTATTTATTTTTCCAAAAAGAATAAATGAACAAATAAATGAATAAGTAAAAACCCTAATCATCCACTTAACCATAGTTTAATACTTTACACTTAACCAAAAAGCATGTATCATCAAACATGATACAATCATGTGCACAAAATCATATCGCATATGCAATGCGCACATCCGAGTGAGAAAATCCATTTAAAGTGAACCGATACTAGTTAATGCAAAGTAATATATCAAATATATAATTATGCATCAAATAATTAAATCAACACTTGATTCAATGATCCGGTCATGTCGCACACAACCGACTAGTATACAATGTATCGGCTTATCGAATCAATCCTTGATTCGATAACTAGGTTATATCGCATACAACCATTCGACACATTCATCGCGAGAATGGAATACGGTATCACATACACGCATTATTCTCGGTCCCGCACATATCTCATATGCGCTCCTATTTCGTTTCGCTTGAGCCAGGAAACCTCTGTGTAGGACTCTAAAGACTCGTCAATACGCCGGCAGCAGATGATGATCATATCAAACACCCACAAGCCGCAAGCGGTCTGCCAAACGTAACGGCCACCCGGGTATTGAGCGATCTGAAGATCGACGAGCAAGCCCGCTCACACTCCAGTGAATCCGACCAGTAACACTACCGTACAGTCCGGTCTGATCGTCTGATATGTCGCATATCTCGCCTAGGGGTGGTAAACGTCAGACCCCAATAGCTCGATAAGTCGTGTCGATATGAGGTCTATAACTGTTCGAGAAACTACTGGTAACACTTACCAGTAAATCTCAGCAACCCTGGCCAGGGATTTCCTGTTATAGCCAATCGAACACAGCGCAACATCAACCCCCTATACCGGGAGAGACGAATCCCCTCCTATCGCTCATTGCCTCCATGTGACTCGGGACTGTACCCAAAAACCACCGTTTTGCACGCCCTCTTGGACGTGGTAAGATGGAAATCAAAGCACAGTGGGAACCACACGAGACTCTATGACGATCTCGGGTCAACAGACTACTCTGTACCAGTGTCACCAGAGAACTGCCATCTGACGTGAGGTATAATACCATCTGGGAGTTCTCGGCGAGTCCGTCCAGTGTACCCAGTCTCTACTGAGCACCCGTATATCATCTCTGATGTCAAACACCGATGGATATGGGATCATCCATCGCCCATCTATATGGGTCGAGAAGGTATACGCCAGTCTACTCTGGTATATCGATGCCCCGTCTCGATACACCCACGACTAGGGACTTTAAAGGATGTACTTATAGACTACCATGTCCCCACTAGTATGATCCGCATCATAGTCCAGGTAGTCAAGTATAGATCCTAAGGGCTTTACCAACATGTAACAGAGAGACAATCAGCATACACGTTAAGGTAAAGTTCAACCAGATAGCATACTATCATGTCGAGCAAGAAAGTCCTCCCTATATACGTCCCAGCATCCACTACAATATACAACCTATGTACAGTAATGGCCTCTAGGGCATACATATAACTAACAATACTCGTGAATTTCCATGACGAGGGTATCATCGCATCTTGGGTTAATCATTGTATGGAGATCGAGGCTCGCCTGCATAAGCTGGAGTCGATGCGTAGCGCCCCCGAGACTTTAGCCGCGAGCAATGAAAGAGCAGCATGGATCGAGGGAAGTGCTTCTTATGTCCACCACTTGGAACAAGAAGCAGCTTTAAAGCTAAAGGAATGCCAAGAGACCTCGAGCGAGATGGCCCGTCTGCGTGCTGAGGTTGAAGTGAATGCTGCCCAAGTGAAGACTATCTTCGAGGGTCTTCTGGAGCGCATCTCCCATGGGCTAAACTTGAAGCGAAAGCTTGATGTAGCTGAGCGCGATACTCCAGGTCGGGAAGCTGCTTATCAGGCCGTCAGGGAGCGGCTCCCATCTGTCTTGCAGCAACGGGCCCAAGTGGAGGCGGAGCTGGCGGTGGCAGCAGATCAGGAGAAAGTGAGGAAAGAATTGCGC
Source organism: Agapanthus africanus (assembly GCA_030015575.1). Taxonomy (NCBI): domain Eukaryota; kingdom Viridiplantae; phylum Streptophyta; class Magnoliopsida; order Asparagales; family Amaryllidaceae; genus Agapanthus; species Agapanthus africanus. The sequence goes on along the minus strand of CM057338.1, from coordinate 817,065,188 downwards.
GAACAATTGCTAGATCTATGCAAAATGTTTCCTTCTCAGTAATTCTCCTTGTATCGTTTGTACTTGTGAATAAAAAAAATGTATATATGTTTCTTTTTTATTCTTTAGCACAATGTATCCTGTACTCAACCAAGTTTATGAATAAAAGATATACATCATCTGTAACGTCTTGTGTTATTTCTCTGCCTTTTCTTTCTTTTATTATCAGCACGCCACCTTAGTAAACATGGTCAACAGATAATAGAGCACGCATCTTGACTTTCTTAAGAAATAGCGATGGCTTAGGCCGTAGGTTCAGATCTGCTGCCTAAGACTTTTCAACTCTATGAGCCGTGAGGGTCTCATAGAGACTTTTCTCCCTACGGATCGAGAGGATCTCGTAGGTGGGTTTTTCTCCTTAGGAATCGTGAGGATTCCTAAGTGTGGTTTTCTCTTATAAGTCGTAAGGATCCTATAAGAGAATTCTTCCCTCTTACAAGTCGAGAGGACCCGTAAGCGGTTGTTTCCCTCCTTGTCGAGATTCGACTTTAGAGAGTGAGACCCGTGAATAGTATGCAAGAGATCGTCTAGATCGATTTGCAGGGTCCCACTGTTCAGGAAGCACGTTTTTTAATCCCTGCTGCCTGAGGCATCATCTTGCAAGTTGAGACGAATCGGGAATTTTCCCGCGGAGACACTGGTTTCTCTGCGAGTCGACGCGGATCAGGAGGCTCTCGTCAATGAGTGTTTATATCCGTGAGTCGAGGAGTTTGCTAGGGATTATTTGTTTCCCAAGCGCCAAGGATTATTTGTTTCCTTGGGGTTTGAAACGAGTCGAGGATTTCCCACGGAGGCATTGGTGGCTCTGCGAGTCGACGCGGATCAGGAGGCTCTCGTCAAAGAGTGTTTGTATCCGTGAGTCGAGGAGTTTGCTGAAGACATTGGTTTCTTCGGAATTGGACTGAACCGTCGAGATTTGGCTTCGTCTTCTGGCGGAGCCTGTTGGGAAAGTATGGTTCCCTCTTTGTTTACGCCCTTGGATTGTATACAGGGATCGATGTGATCTTAACTGTAGGGCCAAAGTTTTATTATCATTTATTTTTTGTTTTATCTCTGCGATGCTCTATCATTTCAGCTTTTATATCGCGAAGGTCGCGATTGCCCAATCATTTCGGCTATTTTTCGCGGTGCCCAATCATTTCGGCTATTTATTTTATTTTTACTCGCTGTTTTTTATTGCGAGTTGCCCAATCATTTCGGCTATTTTGCATGCATACATTTTGACTTGCTTCTTTTTATTGCAAGTTGCCCAATCATTTCGGCTATTTCGTATGCATGTGCGGCCTACTGGCTTTCCGCCGTAAACCTAGAATTAGACACCGATTTTGGCATCAGCACCGCTACAACTGGGATATTGCCAGGAGCGAATCATCATTTGCCTCCGTCGATGTCGAACAAAGGTGGCTTAGCGAACAGGGTTAAGGCGCTGTCGACTAAGGCTTTTAACTTCATGAGCCGTAAGGGTCTCACAAAGGTATTTCTCCCTACAAGTCGTGAGGATCTTGTAGGTGTATTTTCTTCTTAGGAATCGTAAGGATCCCTAAGTGTATGTTCCTCTGTAAGTCGTAAGGATCCTACAAGAGGGTTTTCTCCTTGTAAGTCGAGAGGGCCTACAAGGGTCGTTCACCATACGAACATATCCCCAATCACGGATGAAACTTGGTTAGGGAATGTTTATTCGCGCCCGTGGATTGTATATAAGGGTCAGTATTGAGCCACTTGTAGGGCAATATTGAAAGTTTGTGGGGGTTTGCTTAAGCACAGGTTTAGGTCTCTGTAACTTAAGACTTTCAAATCTTATGAGCCGTGAGGGTCCCATAAGAGAGTTCTCCTCATGAGTCGTGAGAATCTCGCGAGTGTATTTTCTCCCTAGGAATTGTGAGGATCCCTAAGTGTGTTGCTCCCTTGTGAGTCGTAAGGATCTCATGCGGGTGGTTTCTCTTTACAAGGTCGAGAGGACCCTATAAGTGTCTTTTAACGAGGTTGCGCCCTTTCGGGTTTTCACAAACACTCGCCGGTAGCCCTGCTGTTTTTACTCACGGAGCCCTTTTGGGTTTTCATCCGTGCCCATTTAGCTTATGGACGTACCGTTTTTTTTGTTTTTTTTTTATATATATTTTTTACGAGGTCGCGCCCTTTCAGGTTTTCACGAACACTCACCGGTAGCCCTGCTGTTTTTACTCACGGCGCCCTTTCGGGTTTTCATCCGTGCCCTTTTTTGCTTATGGACAAACCGTTTTTATTTATTTATATATTTTTTTTATATATATTTTTTATTTTATCAGCCTATGGATGCTGCGGTATTAGTTTAAGGACGTTTCGGTCCGCTATTAGTTTAAGGACGTTTCGGTCCGACTTTGAGAAGGCTGGTTACTGCTGATAGAGTTTGAGCTTAGGAAGATAGTGAGCGGACATAGTCGTCGTCATCTATCATTGACCTAGGCTGTGGCTTATTAAGCGTAGTATTTCTTTAGGAAGCGACCGTTTATTGGCCTGAAAGGCCTTTCACCGTGCATGCCCATGAGTAGATAGGCTCCACCCTGGTAGACCTTATCTATGACGTACGGGCCTTCATAGTTTGGCTCGAATTTTCCCCGCTTGGCGCGATTGGGGATCATAGGCCTTTTGACCACTAGCACAAGCTCGCCTTGGCGGAATGTCCTCGGTCAGGTCAGTCTTTCATATGAGCGCGTCATCTTTGCTTTATAGGCCTCCAGATTTTGTTGCGCTATGAGCCGTGTTTCTTCAAGGGCGTCAAGCTCCTCAACCCGAAGGTGAGCATTTTCTTCTTCCGTCAGCTCGCAGTGGACTGCCACTCGTAGAGAGGGTAACTCTATCTCGAGGGGGAGTACAGCTTCCGTCCCAAATACCAACGCGTACGGCGTTGTGTTTGTGGCCGTTTTAAACGTAGTTCGATACGCCCATAGAGCTTCTTGCAGTTTCTCGTGCCAGTCTTTATTATTTCGTGACACCGTTTTCTTCATGATCTTCGTTAAGGTCTTGTTGAAGGCCTCAGCTAAACTGTTAGCTCGCGGATTATAAACTGAGAAATATCTCCAGTCTATATTATGCTGTTGTGCGAAGCGACTGATCTTGTGGCTTCTGTAAGCTGGCCCGTTATCGGAGATGATCCGTCGCGGAGTTCCAAACCGATATATGACATGCGTCTTGAAGAAATGGAGGATATTTTCCGTCTTAACTTCCCTCAGTGGTACTGCTTCTGCCCATTTAGAGAAGTAGTCATTCGTCGCCAGGATGAACCGATGTCCTCTAGACGATGCTGGTTCGATAGGGCCGACTATGTCAGTTCCCCAAATCTCGAACGGCCAGCTAGCCACCGTTGGATGTAATGGATTTGGATGCTGATGGATGAAATCCCCATGAATTTGACATGAGTGGCACTGCTTCGCATATTCGAGGCAGTCCTGAATCATCGTGGGCCAGTAGTAACCCATCCGCTTGATCTTCAACTTCATTTTTGGGCCCGCTTGATGAGAACCACAGATTCCGTCATGAACTTCCTGAACGACTCTTTTCGCTTCGTCAGGTCCCAAGCATCTCAGCCACAGAGAATCGAATGACCTCTTGTATAGAGTATCATTGACGAAGGCGAAAGACAGAGCTCGTTTCATGAGCTAATGTCTTGTGGACGCTTCTTCAGGCATTCTGTGGGATTTAAAGTAGTCTATGAAGACTTCTTTCCAATCCTCAGTATTTTCCCAATCTTTTACTTGCAGGGTCGTCTGCTCGCTCGCTCCTTTTTCTTCGGATGATTCCGGAGATATTTCTGCTGGGGCAAGCACCCGACGGCTTTATACCATGATTCTGACGTCATCGAGGTTCTCATCAGCCAACTCTTTAGCAAGTTTTGCCAACGCGTCTGCTTTGCTGTTTTCCGCGCGCTGTATGTTCTCCAAAGTATAGGAGGGAATTTGGGTCAACAGTTGTTGCACCTTTTCCCCGTACTTCACCAACTCCGGTTTGCACGTTTGGTAGTCGCCGTTTACTTGACTAACGACCAGTTGAGAATCTCCGTATATAAGGAGGTTTTCAATTCCCATGTCGATGTCGATCTCAAGACCTGCTATCAAGGCTTCATATTCGGCTTCGTTATTCGTCCTCGGCTCTGTTAAGGAGAAAGCGGAACGCATTATTCCTCCTTGTGGAGTCACGAAGATGAGGCCTACCCCCGATTTGATTATAGGGGTACTTTGTTTGCATTTTTTCATGGAAGATGCTCCATCGAAATAAAGTTCCCATCGGGTATCACTACAGTCGATTGCGTCAAACGCATGTTCGTCTGGCAAATCGCAATTCAAAAGAGAATCGGCAGGTATCGGGTGCTCAGCGAGGAAGTCGGCGATGGCCAGGCCTTTCACTGCCTTGAGAGGTTGATATGTTATTGAGAACTCCATCAAGAGTAGGGCCCATTTATCGAGTCGACCTGTCAGTATGGCCTTCGACATCAAGTATTTAAGGGGGTCCACCTTTGAAATGAGATGGACTTCGTGCGCCAACGCATAGTGCCTGAGCTTTGTTATTGCGAAGATCAACGCTAGGCAGTGTTTTTCAATGGGAGAGTAGTTGCTTTCTGCCCCCAGCAGAACTCGACTTAAGTAGTAGAGTGCTCTTTCTTTTCCTTGATCATTCTCTTGTGCCCATAATGCGTCTAAGGAACCTTCAAGGGCGGTTGTATAAAGAATGAGGGGCTTTCCCTTGACCGGAGCAGCCAACACCGGCGGGTTCTGCAGGTACTGTTTAATTTCGTCCAGCGCGCCCTGGCATTTTTTATCCCAGACGAATGGGGTTCCCTTCTTCATCAGGCGACTGTAAGGGCGGCACTTGCCAGAGAGGTTGGCTATAAATCACCGAATATATGCGAGCTTTCTTTGGAGAGACCGCAACTGTTTGAGAGGCCTTGGCGGAGGCATTTCCATGATCGCCTTGATCTTGGACGGATCTATTTCGATACCCCGGTGTTGGACGATGAATCCAAAGAATTTGCCCGAGGAAACTCCGAATGCACATTTAGGAGGGTTCATCTTCAAGTTGTATTGTCGAAGGCGTTGAAATACAGTCTTTAGATGCTCGAGATGTTCTTCGTATGATTTGCTCTTAACCACGAGGTCGTCGATATAGCACTCGACAATTTCATGTATAAGGTCATCGAAGATCTTCGTCATGGCCCTTTGGTAAGTGGCACCGGCGTTCTTTAATCCGAAGGGCATCACTTTATAGCAGAATATTCCCAAGGGGGTCCTGAAGGCTGTGTGCTTCTGGTCTTCGGGATGCATTTTTATCTGATTATAACCTGACGATCCATCCATGAAGGAGAAAACCTCATGAGTGGACGTATTGTCTATCATCAGTTCGGTGACTGGCACTGGAAAATCATCCTTCGGACAAGCTTTATTAAGATCCCGGAAGTCTACGCATATGCGCACTGTCCCATTTTTCTTCATCACCGGGACGATGTTGGCGATCCATTCAGGGTATTGAACTTCCTGGATGAAGCCAGAGTCGATCAGCCTCTTGACCTCAGCATTGATGCTCATCTCAAGCTCGAGCCGCATTCTCCTCGGCGCCTGTTTGACTGGCTTGATGTTCGGGGATATCGCCAATCTGTGCACAGCAATTTCTGGATCTAGTCCCGGCATTTCGGAATAGTTCCATGCGAAGCAATCTTTGTGCTGCATAAGCAGGTCTTTTAATGAGGCCACCTTTTCTTCAGACAGCAGCTCACTAATGAACGTCGGTCGGGGTCATTCACCGTTCCCAACTCAATTTTCTTAAGGTTATCTGCAGTGGTATGGATTCCATCTTCCAGCTCTTTCGGCGCTGGTAGGAATTCTGAGATTACCTCGTCGTTGCTGTTTTCGAAGCACCAGGGAAGGTTGTCCATGTTCTCGGGCTCTTCTTTTAATATTGTAATCATGTGACAGGTGCGAATTCGCTTCCAATCCCAATGTGGAACCGGTTCTTCTTTCGTGGCCTTAGGCTCATGCTTTTGTGGCGGTGCTACCCTCTAGTTGTCAGACAGAGCGAACTTGCCAAGCTGATACTGATCTTCAACCCAATTCTTGAAGGTGAAGCAGTCCTCGAGAGGGTGTCCTATCACTCGGTGATAAGGGCAATAGTCCGGGTGAGAGACTTCGCCTGCTTGTTCGGGGTATTTAGACTCCGGCAGTGTAAGCATTTGATGTTTTAGAGCAAGGTCAAGTATCCTCTTCGTCTTATCCCGAGGAAAAGAGTATGCTCGACTCATTTTCTTCATGAGGGATAGATCAATAACGCTCGATTCCTATTTGCGTGGCTTCTTAGCCCTGCTTTGTTGCTGTTGAGCGCCTTTTTGGCCTTTCGACTTATTTCTGCTTCTACGTCGAGCTTTTTTTATAACAGGTTGACAAGGGCCGACATTTTCATCTTTCACGGCCTGTTGAAGGAGGCGTTGCGTTCTGGCTTTCTCGTAGATGGCCATCTCGTGGTTGTGATCATCTCGGACTTTTTGACCAGCTTCCCTTATAAGCCTGTCCATTTGTTCTTCAAACGACGGATTGGGCACTCTTGCATCAGGAACTTTTACTGGTTCAGGATTAGTGTCCTCCCGTTGCGCATCTGCTTCATTGAAGTCGTGTACGACGTAACAGTCGCGGAGCAGCTCTCGTTTCTTGGAGCGAATGTATCCGAGCCCGATCGTCTCCATCCTGCCACTAGACAGCTTGTGCTGAGTTCCGGGGACGTTCCAGACCCTGTCATAGAATTTGGCCTTTCTAACGGTCTGTTTAAAGGGTATCCCTTGGCGCTTCAACAACTTCTTCAAGCCTTCTGTATAATATCTGGGTAGACGGATGGGTTGAAGTCTGTCCAGCGTAGGATCTGCCCCGTGCCAGATTTCTTTCTCCACTTTGTTTTCTTCAGAGCGGTAGAATAGAATTGCCTTCTCGCCTTCTCGCCTGGGAGGGATATAGAACGTTTGCAGCTCTTCTACATTGTAAATATCGAGTGCATCTAGTTCTTTACGGTGTTTAAGCGGCACCATAGCAACTTGTAAACTTTGCTCTTTGTCAGCGGACATTTGTATTGAAGGTCGAGCAGAGAATACAGCAAGGACTTTATCTTCCGAATCGCTACCAAAGATCAATGCAGGAGCCGATGGTCCCGGCTTGGTGTATTGGGGCGGACCCGAATAAACTGTCTCCTCTTCCTCCTCGGTATCACTGCCGAAGACAGGGATGGTGGCATTAGTTTTATTCTCTGGCTTGTGACACTTCTTCGTATCTTCGAAATCCGGTAAGAAGTATTTGGCATCTTCGTATTTGCGGACCTCATTCACAGAGAACGGGTTCAGTTCTCCCGTCACTGTATACTCGAAACCATCCTTAAAATACTTCATACACTGATGTTGTGTAGAAGGGATGATGTTGTACTCGTGTAACCATGGTCGGCCAAAAAAAGCGTTGTAGCATGTCTTGGCGTCTATGACATGGAAGTTAATGTCCGTGACGAGTAGCCCAAAGCGTAGCGTCAGTATCACAGACCCAAGAGTTCTTGATGACTGGGAGTTGAACCCGGAGATGGTGATCTTGTCAAGAGCAAGGTGCTGGACGCTCATGCAGATTTCTTTCAAGACCCGTACATTGAGTAGGTTAACGGACGACCCGTTATCGATCAGGATTTTGCCTATCTTTATATCATGGCAGTATCCCGAGACGTAGAGGGGGCGATTGTGCTCGCACGTCCCAAGGAGAAGGTCCTCATCGCCGAAAGTGACATCGGCCGTGTGCACTTCCTCCAATTCATCCTTCATCTTTTCCTCGGCCAGGCATGCTTGGAATTGTTCCGGATCTTGGAGTACCTTAATTAACGAATCTCTCGCCTCTTTTGGTAGCAAAAGGGTGTCAAGAATGCTGAGCTGTGAGGGCAGCTTCCTCAGATGTGCTAAGAAGTTGTAATCCACCTTATTCTTTTTTGGCGGGTCCTTGGCAGCTAGCTCTTCCACCACTTGGTCATCTAAGATGATATCTTCAGAGACCTTTTCTTTCCCTTTATCTTTCCTGTTTAAGGGTCCGAGGTTCTTTTCAGGCAGCGTCCGATTCCGCAGCCGGATATTTTCCCAGACCTTCGGCTCTTCTTCTTTTCTCGAAGTGGATTCTTTAAAGAGAGGGGCAAGTTCCAGCTCCTCATCAGAATCGCTCCCGAATGTAGGCACTTGTGACCCGCCGGTGTTAACTACGCGACAATCGCCGGTAGTTCTTTTAATCCCTTCGGTCGTATTTCTTTGCTCTCGACGAGTTTTACGCCTTTCCCGCTTAAAGCGTTGTCGATGAGCAACGTATCCTTGCCACTATCTATCGAAAGCTTTGCACTCTTGCGTGGGGTGCGAAATCTTTTGATGATATAAGCAATAGGAGGGGTGCGTTTCTACTTCACCGGTGATGTTTCTTTCAGAGGATGGTAGCTTCATGCCCATTGATATGGCCTTAGCAAACTTTTTCCACATCTTGAATTGGCTTTTGTCGGCCGCGGAGATGTTTTGCTCCAGCGGGATCATCTCAGCTCTTTCATCAAGTCATTGGCGTTTGGCCCTTTCGAATATAACCGCCTCGCGCTCCCGATCAGCTTTGCTTTTTAAGAGAGCTTCATTAAGGAATGCATCAATTACTTCATCCGACGACCCCGGAATTTTTGGTTCAGGATCTGCCCCCAGCGTTTCAGTACAAGAAGTCTCCTCATCGTTTGTGAACGAATGGGAAATCATATGACAGCTCACCACGCATTCTTCAGATTCATCTGACGAACTTTCTCCCTCACCTTCCTCTTGAAAGACGTGTTTGAGAAACTCCTGGAATGTAATGGGAGTCCGTGCCTTCTGGTTGTATTCCTCCAACGCGTCAATTTGTTTTTGCAGGTCCGTGCGCTTGTCGCCAGGCTTCACGGGCTTCTTTGACTTCTTTTTCTTCTTCTTCGAGGATTTTGACGGCTGGTTGCGAGTGCTTGAGCCACTACCATCGGTCTTTGGAGTTGGACGTGGCTTCAACATCCCCTCAATGATCTGCGGTTCTAACGGGTTCTTCCACCTAATCGCTTGACATGTCTGAAGGTCGTTCAACATCCTCTTTGTCTTGGCTGATAATACAACCTCCCAATGAGCTTCTTCAACGACGGAGCATGTTGCCCCCGGCGTATTCGTCCCCTTAGAGGTGTGGGGCTGCGGGGGATTCACCTTCCATTTGTCAGATAACGCAAACTTGCCTTGTCGGTACTGGTTTTCAAGCCAATTTTTGAAAATGTAGCAATCTTCGATCGGATGGCCTAGTACTCGATGATAAGGACAGTAGTTGGTTCGTTGACGTCACTTGGTTGCAACGGACGTATTGGATCCGGCAGATTTATGAGTCTGTTGCATAATGCCAGCTCGAATAACCTTCTTGTTTTATCGTGGGGAAACGAGTAAGGACGCCCCAGTCTCTCCTCAAGGTCTACATACGGACGCATATTATTTTGATGCACAACCGGCTTCGAGTTTCTCGGTTGTTGTTGAGCATTAGCGACGACGATCGCTTTTCCCTTCCCTTTGTCATTTCGGGAGTCCGGCTTTGGAAGAGGGGGTTTATGGCCCATCTGATCCATCTACGCTAGCTTGTCAATCAAAGCCTGGAAGGTAGTCGACTTGAAAAACATCATAAATTGCGAGATGGTTGCTTGTGGATCAAGGGTTCCTACAAACATACCCACCGCGGGAGCTTCTTCAATGCACTGCTCGCACTTCGACCATAAGTTCCGCCATCGTATAGGTACCGAACCCACGTCTCTCCTGGCTTTACCCTGGCATTAATCAGTGCTGTCATCGGGGTACGTTCACTGGCGCTTGCAAAATGCTGAGTAAACAATAGCTCCATTTCCGCGAAGGTTTTGATAGAGTCGTTCGGGAGCTCAGAGTACGACTCGAACGCCGTATCCGATAGACTTCTAACAAACTGGCGAAGTAAAAGCTTGTCATCACCACCGGTGTTGCCGCAGAGCGCCCTGAACTGGGCAACGTGCTGGTGAGGATTGCCCGTCCCCTTGTAGACATGGAACTTGGGAATTGTGTAACCTGGCGGGTACTTGATTTGGTCGTACCAACTTGGATATGGCCGCCCCGTTTTTACGACCTGGCCGGCTGCTTCGGTCGCATGATGAACCCGTATTTGTTGGGCTATGTACTCGTCTAAATCAGCTTTAGAGATTGTATCCTCCTTAGCTGTTGATAGGGATGGCGGAGGATTTGATGTCTCTCCCCTATCATCTCCAAGGACGATCGGGGGCTCTTCGGTCGAAGGATCTTGCTGTATCATCATCCCTATCATGTCTTGGAAGAGGAGGCCCATACGCTGTATGTTGGCTGCTTGTTCAGCAGCCTCTTTGTCTTTCTTTTCCAATATCCGACGAAGGAATTCGGCGTCGGTTTCTTCCTCTTGGCGTTCATCCGAGGACGTTTCAGGGTTTTCTTTTGGCCCTGTAAGTGCGGCCATAGCGTTCATCATTTCTTGGAGCTTCTGCTGCTGCTCCTAAGCCTTGGTCACTGACCTCGTGTGCGGTCTATGACCTGTTGATATGCGGCTATCCTCCTTTTCCGATGCTACATAAACTGTATAAACTATCATGCCCCCGGACTTAGGGCGTTTAGGCTCACCACCTTTGGCATTTGCCGTGGGCGCGGGGGTTTTCTCCGGCCTTCTTCTTTTGTGGGCCGTTGAAGTGGAGGGGGCCGTTGCAGTGGGCATCTTGGTGATTGTTGTCCTCTGTTGTTTAATAGGACGGTCCTTTTCTTTTTGCACCTTCGCCTTCTTCTGTTGACGAGAATAACCTGGGTCAATCACGGAGTCTTGAACCCTACGCCAAACCTTGTATATTTTTGAGGACAGCCGTTGAGGGGGCTGTTCTTGCTTCGTTTCCGAAACTCTCTCTGCAGGTGGAGGAGATCTTTTCAGTGTAGCGGTTGGAGAGTTCTTACGTACCCTCCTCAGCAGTTCAAAGCTGTTCCCAGTTGGAACAGCAGCGTTGACTTCCACCACTGGAGCCGGTGGAGTTATCCCTGAGGGGGAGTTGCCCCCTGCCTTCCTTACTCATTGCCAGTGGCGACGTCGAGCACGACGAGTCATTGGGACTGACTCAGAGATAGAGGTTGCTTCTTTTTCCCCCTGTCTGAATGAGGCGCGGCTAGTGTTAACCTCTTAAAGACTGAGGTTGTCTTTTGAGGGGTGATAATTAACCTGTCGAAGACAGATCCTCGGGCAAGGGCAGGAGCAGGAATCGTCAGTCTTGAAAAGACTGACTCTTTGACAGGGGAAGCCACCTTGACGACTTCTGGAGCAGCAGTTATTGCTTTCCTTGGGACAGCCAATTTAGAGTTCTGATTTAGCCTGGTGAAAACAGAGGCTGTCGGTTTGGAAGTGGGCGACCCGTTGACAGGGGTCGTCGTAGCAGTAAGCCGGTCGAAAACCGACTTCTTGTTCACTTTCGGCGCAGGTATTGGCTCAGAGAAGCTTGTAGGTGGGATCATGGTCCCGAAGAACAGGCCAGTGGTGGCCTGGGTCACCCGGTCTACTGGCAAAGTGAGGAAGGAAGCCGCTTGGGGCCCATATGCTACACCTCCCAGTGAGGTGGAGCGTCCGTTGCAGTAGCACTTCGAGCAGTTGGTGCAATTAGAGGCCATTGAATCTTGAGTTCTGCGCCAGGCAAAAGACCAAATCTTAGTAACTTGAAATCCGAAGGCAACCATTAACAAACCGCGACTGGTTCGCGAAGACGACACACGAAGTGTGGAGTGGAAAGAGGAAAAGGTCCCACCGGGCGTGCCAGAATCTGTTCCCCTCCGAAAGACGGCGACGACGTGAGGACGTCTTGCCTGAGATTCGGGGCAGATGCTATATGGTTTTATCCGTCTACTTCTCCGAAGATGCCAAGTTGATTTATGGCACCGTGTATCGGAGGTTTAGACGGATGCAGCCGATATAGCATACTTCATCAGATTCCCCCTCGCTTGAGGGGTTTTTGATTGTGGGGACGCTCTTCCCTGCAGGCGCAAGCCCCTGCAGTTAATTACGCTACCGCATCACGATAACAACTTTCTCCTTCTCCAGAATTTCACTTCGTGTCGTGGGTATTTGTTTTGTCTGTGGTTGCCCATGGATTGTATACGGAGACTGAGTAATGCCGTCGCCGGTAGGACGTGGACTAGTCCAAATCCGTATTCACTTAGATTTGGGTTTGGTGTTTTTAGTTTAAGGATACGTTAGCCGCATTTGAGACTAAGATCAACTTAAACGTTCGTTAAGGATACGTTAGTCTCATTTGAGACTAAGATCAACTTAACGGGATCGTCTAGATCCATTTCCAGTTTAAGGACGTAGTGGTCCATGTTCCAGTTTAGGGACGTAGTGGTCCATGTTCCAGTTTAGGGACGTGGTGGTCCAATATTAGTTTAAGGACGTTTCGGTCCAATATTAGTTTAAGGACGTTTCGGTCCAACATTAGTTTAAGGACGTTTCGGTCCACGAGTTTAAGGACACCGCAGTCCGTATTGATGTGTGGTCGTCGAGACCCGTCACCTCTCTGACGTCGTTGAAGGATTACAACGATGGGTGTCAGAGGAGTTCGGAGATGTACCCTCGAACCAGATGTAAATTGATTTAAGAGAGAGCAATCTTGCTCAGTCAATTTAATTTAAGGACTTACGTCCAGAATTGGGCTAAGTCCAGTTGAAAATGTTCAACATTTTATTTATTTTTAGTCTATTAGACCTTTGCTGGGGCTCTGCTCCTGTTTAATAATGCAGGGCATTTTTGTTTGGTCTATTAGACCTTTATCTGGGCTCTGCCCTTTTATAAATGATGCACAACATCTGTTTTTATTTGGGCTCTGCCCCTTTTTTTAAAATAATGCATTGCATTTAATTTGGCCTGTTAGGCCCTTTTTAATTGGGCTTGGCCCTTCTGTAAATGCATTGCATTTTCAGGCGCTTTGCGCCAATCAGAAAGCGCAAGCGCTTGTAACGACGACACGTGTCATGCAAGAGCAGTGCGCTGCGCTAGTGCGCTGCGCTAGTGCGCTGCGCTTGCGCTGCTAACACGTAGCGCTCTTCCAAGAGCGCAACAGCGCAATTTGGAAGTGCAAAGCACTCAGAATCTTTTAGATTCAAGAACAGAAGTGCAAAGCACTATTTGATTTCTTGATCTAATTTAGATCAAAGAAAAGATAAGTTTTTCTTATTTTTCTTATCTCAAAGAACCAAAGGTTCATAAAAATTGCAAAGCACTATTTTATTTTATTATTAAAAGATCATTGATCTTGTTTTTAGATCTATGATCTGTTCATAAGAGAACTTTCTCTTTTTCTAAAGGTTTTTACCTTTTTTGTTCTTGAGGAGTTCTTCAGAATTCTCTTTCTCTTTTTTTTTTTATAGAAAATGTTGATGCCTTTGAATTGAGGCCTAGGGTCCTTTTTATAGTGCCCATAAATTTGTTAAATTTGTTAAAGAGATCTTTCTCTGAGTGATTTGGGGAATTTTCCCCACCGCTGGATCTTTGATACAAGGGCTTCTATTTTACAGAAGAAAATCTTCTTGTTTTAACAAGAACAGAAAGATTTCTTTTAGAATCTTAATTCTGTTTGGCGCAAATGCCCCAGCACGTGACACGTGTCGCGCAGCGCACAGCGCAGCGCATCTGCGCTAACACGTGTCGCGCAGCGTAACTGCGCTAGCGCATCTGCGCTGACACGTGTCGCGCAGCGCAGTGCTTGCGCAACTGAAGCGTTGCTTCCTTTAATTTTGCTTAAAATAGAGCTTTGTTTTGATTGGGCGCGCCTTCTTGGGCGCTGCGCTGACGTATCAGCACCTGACATATGGCGCGTTGCGCCCGAGATTTGAAGCGTTGCTTCAAAAATTTGAATTTTGAATTTCAACAGAGCTTTGCTCTGATTGGGGGAAACAACCACCATACTCTCTACTACCTTTTTTCTATATACAAGGTTCATCTGCCATTTTGATGAAGTCAAACTCTTTGACTACCACATCAAAACAGACGTTCCAACTCCACGATGCCTGATTTATCACATAAAACATCTTGCACACTTTTCCGCTGCTCCCACTGTCTACGAAGCCCTCTGGCTGTGTACTTATAGACGCTCTCTTCTAAATCAACATTTAGAAAAGCAATCATGACACCCAACCGCCAGATATCGTAGTCATGGTATGTAGCCGTGGCAAGTAGGATCTGGATGGACTTAAGCATAGCTTTGAAAGTCTCAACTTTTCCATGTACACTAAGTAATCTTCTCAAGATATACTTGCTCCTGATGGGGATTTAACCCTTCAGATAAAGCAACCAAAGTCCATACTTTGTTGGTGTATAAGGATTCCATCTCAGATCGCTAAGCATCCAGCCATTCTTACAGAGTCCCACTCCTGATGGCCAGCTCGAAACTAGTTAGGTCATCATCTCATGATGCAATCCTCTCTCCCAATGTCATAGAGAAACCGAAGTATCTCTCAGGTGGATGAGGAACCCTACCAGATCGGCGGAGAGGCTGAGCTTTGTCGGAAACTATTGAATCCTCCGGTTCTACCAAATCATCAGCTGCAGTTTGTATAGCTGGAACTCCTTCCAGTTCTACCTCATGAACACTAATTTCTTCACAAGAAATTCCCTTTTTCTCAAAAAGTGGTATGCCGAGAAATAAAACATCTTTTGTTCCTCGGTGTGGCAGAAGATATTCCCTTGCGGATGCTTGGGATATCCAACAAACTTCCACAGAACTGACCTTGCCTCGAGCTTGTCCAGATTTTGCTTTTAAATATAGGCCGGACAACCCCAAATCTTAACATACTTAAGATATGGGCTCTTCCCATTTCATATCACATATGAAATGGTAGGCATCTGATTTGGTTGGAACCCTATTCAATAGGTATGCAACTTCTCAAGTGCATAACCCCAAAAGAAAATAGGCAACTCAGTAGTACTCATCATAGAGCACACCATATCTCATAGGGTGTGATTGCTCCGCCCAGATACACCGACGTGCTGTGGTGTATTCGGAGGAGTAATGCCGAGAGGGAGAATCTCATTCTCCTTTAGAATAGTCCAGGAATTCCGTGCTCAAGTATTCTCCTCCTTGATCTTAT
Organism: Agapanthus africanus; assembly: GCA_030015575.1. NCBI lineage: Eukaryota > Viridiplantae > Streptophyta > Magnoliopsida > Asparagales > Amaryllidaceae > Agapanthus > Agapanthus africanus. The sequence goes on along the minus strand of CM057338.1, from coordinate 817,049,983 downwards.
CAAAGGACATAATACTTATACCCAGTTTTTGGTTCTCTACTTCTGACTTATATTCATTGAATTTCTCAAAAGTTCCAGACTTGTGTTTCAACAGGAACAAATGTCCGGATCTTGAGAGATAATCAGTGAATGTAATGAAGTATAAAGAACCGGACTTGGCATTTGTAGACAGGGGACTTTCATACATCAGCATGTATCAATCCCAAGAGTTCATTAACTCTTTCTCTATTTCCAATAAATGGAGTTGTGGTCATCATATCTTTGTGACATGACTGGCAAGCTTTACAAGATGTAAATCCAAACTAATCTAAATATGCATCTTTATATAACTTTAGCTAGTCGGGTCGTATTGATATGACCTAGTCTACAATTCCTCAAGAAGGATTTGTTCATTTCTGAACACTTCCTCTTGTTTGTGTTCTGTACATTAAGAACTGTAGTTTGATTTAGAACGCCTATGCTTTTAGATAACGTGCCTGAACCGATCAACTCTTGATATAGGAAATGTTCAAAACAATTTCCAACAATACAAAATTATATCCTTCTTTACTAATAAAGAGACTGATATGATGTTGTATATCAGGTTCAGTATCTAATAACATTCATTCAGAATCAATGTATTCTGGTAATACAGGGTGATAACTGCCAACAGACTTGGCTGCAACACTTGCATCATTTCCAACTCTTGAATCTTATCACCCGTTCTCAGTTCTCTATCTATCTGTAGCCCATATAAAAAATTACATTTGCGGGATCCTGATCCGGTATCTCATACCCAGGACGTAAAGGATACTGAGAAACAGTTCTTGGTAATGAACACACCCGAAGAAGATGCATCAGCATGCACTTTGTTCGTTTGGGCGGCACGGGAATTCTGGTAATCCCCTATTTCCTGCTCTGTCTTATAACAATTATAAGTTGGAGCGGGACCAACGTTCCTTAGCGTAGTATAACAAGCGGGTTCGGTCAATGCATCCGTATTATTATCTTGATTAAGGCGTGACATAGTCGCTACCTGGAGAGAGATAGAAGAAAACACTCAGCGTATGATTTGCAAGATTAGATTGGTTATTAATATATCAAATCAGGGTGTCTCCCACTGTTTTAGTCAAATCTTCCTTCAAACCCTAAAAGGAAAGACTAGCCGGGATTAATTACACCCTACAAGTTCGCCAATCATTCAGCCAGGCCAGTGCCGGTACTTTGAGGGAGGTTCCCCGTGCTTTCGCACGGACCTAATTAAAATAAACCTCGTTTTCCTAGGGGCGTAACCCCGTTAATACCTTTCTAGACACCTACTTGATCGGCTAATTGTAATGTGTAATACTCTCCCAGGAGTAACTCTTACTCGCAGCGGGGATCGGGATCCAACTATCTCATAGAAGGTATGCAATCTCATTGCAAATTTCAACACTTGAAATTCCTAATAATATTTTACCCCTAGCTTCCTATGACCTTGACAGAGGTCAACAAACATTAGGCTGCTAGTCAAGTTCAACCCGTCATTTCCTGATTGAAGTAAATCCACCCGCACGACCCTTGACAGAGATCAACAAGGTCGCACGACTACCCTAAATCAATCACATTATATGCTTATACAGATAAGCACTAATCAGCTACCGCACACTACGTCTTGACAGAGGTCAACAAACGCAGCACGAATACTAACTATTACTTATCTGAAATGACGGAGGGCTACGACTGGTTTTTAAGAAAACTCTTTGCGTAATGAATTTGATATCGTTGTAGAATCGAGTGATTTTAAATGGATTGTTTTTTTATGCTTTTCTAGTTTTGCTAAAGAGGTCACTCCCGGTGAAGGGATCTCGGCTCTTTCCTCATCGAATAAGGTGCAGGATATTTCACAAATATCACTATGCAAAGCCAAAACTATAAAAACAATTAAAAGACAAACCGAGTTTGTAGCATCTGTTAGTTTCGCTAAAGAGGTCACTCCCGGTGAAGGGATCTCGGCTCTTTCCTTATCGAATAAGGTGATGGATGTTCTACAAGGAACACCGCTATGCAAAGCAAGAACTAGAGCTACCAGTTTTCGAGACAAGTTTCTACAACATCTTTAGGTTTCTTTTAGTTTCATTAATCTCATTAATGAAGTCCCATTTTATTATGCATCACAAGCATCACATTTGAAACGAAATCAACAATATAACATATATCTCATATATATAATATAAACATTCGTCTCAGGCAGTAATATGATCTCATCACAGAACATTGCAGCAGAAAATAACATATGAAATATTGGATACACTAGGATTTCCGTGTTTTATGCGAGCCTGTATAAAAAGCGGATTCCACGGTCGCGATGAATAGCAAAACCCACATCCTTAGACCTTTATGAGAGCGGCAAGCAACACTGCCAATTCTAGGGTTAAGAGACCCGGTCTCGACTCCTCAAGATGGCCTCCCACTGGACCCTAGAACCTGGTTACTTGTGTTCCCCGCCTTGGGTCTATCCTAATGCGGAAAAGTAAATAATATACAATGGTGACATCATTCTCAGCCCGGAAGTGCCCCAATAAAAGAATATCACATACAATTAATTTTACACGAATGAAAATAAAAACCCTCATCTCACATAAAACCCCCGGCTACTCAAAACGCGACGATCCAATATAACATATCACAGCAACACATAATATCACATATCATCAACGTAAGTAAATATGCGTATCCCAATTGTCGTTGATGTATAGCAACGAAACCGGCGATACACCACATATTACACTTACGGTCATAGAAAAGAAAGTGTAAAACTACAACAGTTGGAATCCGCAACCTCCTTAGACATCTCATGCCTAACCTAATGAATTCCTTAGACATCGCATGCCTAATAATTATAAACACCGCATTTTATTCTCGATCTCGAAAACACTTTTCAATATCAAGTCGGGCAATTCAACAAGATTCCCGACATCCTGATCGAATGCTCGTCGTAAACTTTAGTAGACGGCCGCACCCCCGGATTCCGTCTACGAAGTGCACTAAAGGCGGAACACCGCTGCCGCGAGCACCCAAACGGATGCTTTTTGCGACGGGGTTCTCCTACAGTCACTTGGACGGGGCTATGGGGCATGGCTGTCTATTAATTTTACCCGGCGAGTATCCGCGTACGCTACGTGATAGCGACGGACTTTTGATCACATCAAAATCCCGTGGCAAGCGATCAAATGAGACTAAACTGCTAGATTTATAACATTCAAATTAGTTATCTCATAACTACTTGTGGATTCCAAATATTGTATCACATTCTAGATAAATAGACAATGTTAAACTTTCCGATCGAATAAACAAACACCCAAGATTTCTCAAATAGCTCAACACTTGAGCGGAGTTCAAAAAGTATCCATCACATGCCACAGTACCAATGGTCCAGCCGTAGAAGGGTCAAACCAACTCCTCACATGTGGTAATGCCGAACTGCCCCAAACCCAACGGTTTAGAGGCGGTTCAGACGGTAACATAATCGAGTTAAGGTTTGTGTTCTTCTAGAGGGTCCACCGCGTTACTTGCACGACTTAGAATGTTCTTTAACTAAGGAAAAATCCAACACTTAGAAATTTTCCGGCAGGGGAAAAAGTGAGTTATTGATATCTGTTCGAACTTTTTAACACGTTCTAACTTACCCGGAAAAACTTAAACGAAGTTAAACTTTCCGATCGAATCAACCATTATAAAAAAATCTCCAGAAAACTCAACACTTGAGTAAAATTAAAAATTCCCTGAAGTATGAAAAAGTACCCAAGAATCCTACCTAGATGTACGAGCCCCTGACTCCTCATTATGGCCGCGGAACCGCCGCCAAACCAATGGTATGGCCGCGGTTCCGTGCTCCAATGATGGAGTTGGGTTATCGTACTTCACAGTAATTCTTAGATTTCCCTGCTTATTTTTTTGGGTATTTTTAATATGAAAAATGTCAACTTTTGAAAATTTTTCCAGAAACTAGGTTTTATCGGGTATTCGGAGTTCGATAGGACTATAAATTTCGCCCACACATCACCTAATGCTCTAGCTTGGCTTTGATACCACTGCAGGGTTACTAGGCACTCTCACAAGGGTCTATAAGGCATCAACCATACCCGATTTAAATTTTAGACGTGCCGAATAACCCTAACCAAGATCTTAGACTAGAGATTAGGTGAAACAAAGCAAGTAATCAACTTTACTTATAAGAGTTAGGGATTACAACCGTTGTAGTCCGTTCCTTCACTTCTAAAGCTCCGTGTTGAGGTCCCTTCGCTGCGATCATCGAGTATCCGGACTCTAGAGATGCTCCACAAAAGAAAGATGCAAGCTTGCTTCCGATCTTCGATAACAAAGATGATCTACCTTGAAGAAACTCAAACCCAAGCTCTTGCTTTGCTAATCAAGTATTAGCAAAGCAAACACCCTTATCTAAGTGGCTAGAATAGATGAGGATGATGAAGTATGAATTTAGCTCTCATTTATTTTCTATTTCTCACTCATTTTCATGACTTCTCAAAAAGCTAGAAAGCTTTTCAAGCAAGAAGGAAGAAGAAGAAAGAAGATGATCAATCCATTTGTGATGAATAATGAAATCTTAAGTGTGAGGTTAGAAATGCAACCGTGGTATAAGTGAGAAGAAGTAACCCTTGTAGAGATTTAACTAAGGTTAAAGGGTTGGGTTGGGTTAAATAAATATCTACAAAATATCTTTAGAAAATATCTTTAGTTAAAAACAAAAGAAAAGTTTCTAGAAGCTTCAAGAAGGTTTAACCCTAATCCAAACCCTAACCATGTTTAAACTCCACAAAACATGTTGCATTTGTAACCTTAACTTGTTACAATATTATATATTACATATATAATATATTTTGTAACAAAATAAAATAATACAATTAACATATATCGCATATATATCAATGAATTACCCGAGTGAGAAAAGAATCTTTAAGTGAGCTTATATTAGTTAATGTAATTTAATATATCAAATATATAATTATACATTAAATTATCGAATCAACACTTGATTCGATAATCCGGCTATTTCACAAATAACCGACTAATATAATCTGTATCAGTTCATCGAATCAACACTTGATCCGATGACCCGGCTATATCACATATACCCGGCCGATAACTCATATCGTGAGAATCTAATACGGTATCACATACACGTATTGTTCTCGGTCCCGCACATATCATATATGTGCTCCTACTCCGTTTTTCCTGAGCCAGGAAACTTCTGTGTAGGACTCTAAAGAATCGTCAATACGCCGGCAGTAGGTGATGATCATATCAAACACCCACAAGCTGCAAACGGTCAGCTAAACGTAACAGACACCCAGGTATTGAGCAATCAGAAGATCAACAAGCAAGCCTGTACATTCTCCCGTGAATCCAACCAGTAACACTCCCGTACAGTCCGGTCTCTTCGTCTGATGTGTCGCATATCTCGCCTAGGGGTGGTGAACGTCAGACCCCAGTATCTTGATAAGTCGTGTCGATATGAGGTCTATAACACTTCGAGAAACTACTGATAACACTTACCAGTAAATCTCAGCAACCCTGGCCAGGGATTTCCAGTTATAGCCAATCGAACACAGCGCAACATCAACTCCCTATACCGGAAGAGACGAAACCCCTCCTATCTCTCATTGCCTCCATGTGATTCGGGACTGTACCCAAAAGCCACCATTTTGCACGCCCTCTTGGACGTGGTATGATTGAAATCAAAGCACAGTGGGAATCACACAAGACTCTATGACGATCTCGGGTCTACAGACCAACCTGTACCAGTGTCACCAGAGAACTGCCATCTGACGTAAGGTATACTACCATGTGGGAGTTCTCTGCGAGTCCATCCAGTGTACCCAGTCTCCATTGAGCACCCGTATACCTTCTCTGATGTCAAACACCAATGGATATTAGATTATCCATCGCCCATCATGTGGGTCAAGAAGCGCATACGCTAGTCTACTCTGGAGTATCGATGCCCTGTCTCGGTACTCCCACGACTAGGAACACTTGAAGGATGTACATAGCGACTACACTGTCCCCACTCGTATGATCTGCATCATAGTCCTGGTAGTCAAGTATTCATCCTAAGGGCTTTATCAACATGTGACATAGAGACAATAAGAGTACATGTTAAGATAAAGAGTAACCCGATAGTATACTATCATGTCGAGCAAGAAAGTCCTCCCTATATATGTCCAAGCATCCACTACAATATACAACGTATGTACAGTAATGGCCTCTAAGGCATACATATAACTAAAAGTGTATTCATAACCCAATGAGCACCTGTATACTATCTTAGGTGAACAAACTAACAACAATGGCTTGTGAGACCTGGCCACCGCGCCTCGTCGGGGTCTCGATCAGTATACACTAGTCTACATTGGAGTATCGATGCCCGGTCTCGATACTCCTACGACTAGGGACATTTAAGGATGTGCTTATAGACCCCAGCTCCCACATCTATGATTGCCATCATAATGCTGCCAGTCAAGCAAGAATGCTATGGGCTCTATCAATATGTACATGATGATAAAGACAAACCAGATAGCATACTATTATCACGAGTAAGACTGTTTTATCGGTATAAGTCCTGCCTCAATCATCATAATCACAAGTTCGCGACTGTGATAATTGCCTTGAGGGCACTATAGCTAACACTTGAGACCCACTGACACGACTTGTTTGGTTATTAGGGGTCTAACGTTTTCCACCCCCTAGACCTTACATGCGATACTCTCAGATGAACAAACCGGAATGCACTGATATTGTCACAGACAGGCTCAGTAGGGGTTCGGATGAGTTCGCTCGTCGGCCTTCCTTATCGACAGATACCTGGGTAGCCGTTATGTGCAGCTAGTACCGCTGACATACTTGTGGTTAAACCCACTGCCAGCGTACTGTCGAGTATTTAAAGTCCTATACATAGGGTATTTCTACTTCGAGGGAAACGATGTAGAGGCCGTATGGTTTTTACGGCAGGGTTTCGGTCATATACGTGTACTTGTGCACGAATCATGATTCGGACGGATAATACTTGTGGGCTTTGGTTTAAGCCGGATCATAGTATTAGATTATCAGATTATTTTGTCTCTTTGTATTCTTATTGTTCGGAATACAGATACAGGTATATATATACGGTCACGGGTATTCTTGTAATTTTGTCAGGAGCGCTTCTAGAAGAAGACACCTCATGTAACGATTTGAAAATCGTTTAGGTGAAATTTCGGAAAATCGGTAAAATAAGGTGTGTTTTCCGTAAAAGTTAAGATATAAATATCTTTTAATATAAAATTAAATATACATATTCTAGATATGAAATTGCTGGTATTTGGTGTTTATTGAGCCACTGGTAAAATTTCTAATTTTCTGAAATTTTTTCCGAAAATAATTATTTTAATATTATTTTAAGCCGTCACTAATACATTTAATTAGGGAAAATTAAAAATTGGAATGGGTTAATACAAATTTTGTGCATCATGACACACTAAACTAACAAGTAAAATATTGTTTCTGAAATGAAATGAAGTTGTTAAACGGTTTTAGAAATATCGAAGAAAAAGGCTTAAATAGTGATATTAGTGTAAATAGAATTGGGGTATAACATTTATCATTTTTCTCACCCACACAAACCCACACCCATCCCCATGTCTTGCAGCCGAGCCATTGACAGCCCATTCCCAAATTTTTTCCCACTTGAAAAGGGTTTTGAAAGAAAAGAAAACAAAGGAAATGAGAGAAATAGTAAAATGAGTATGGGCTTTGACTTTGGTGGACTTTGGACTTTCCTCACATGACTTTTCCCCACCTCACTCTCTCTCCTCCTCCTCTAGAATTCTGGCCGAAAATCCCTCCCTCATGCTGCCCCCATTTTCTCCTCTCATTCTTATCAAAAAAATTCATCTTTTTGCCTCAAAATCAAGCTAAAACCACAATATTTCTTCAATCCAACTCTTACCCATTATTTCTTTGCCCTAACTAACATGAATCATGGAGCAAGAGAGCAATTTAGAGGCCATGATTTTCATGTTGGATCTCCTGAACTTTGAGGTATAATCTAAATCCTATAGTTAAATTGTTGTATTAATACTTTAATTCAAGACATAATTAGTTCGTAATATGGGTTTGATTGCATGTTTAAGATTTCAAGAGGGAGTTTTGGAATTCAAGTGAGTGTTGTATAACTTGTTTTTGGTTATAATGGGTAGTTTAACATATTAAGTTTTGGAGAATGTAAGCTAGTAGTTAGTTTACTAATTGTTGCTTCAAAATTTGTCCAATGTCATAAATTTTGCTTACTAGGTTTTTATAATTAATTTAATTAGAAGTGAGAAGAATTTAGAAATGGTTTGTGTGACTTAGTTGAGTTAATTAGTGAGCATTTTGGCCACTAAAAATTGTTAAAATGTTTTTATTGGTTAAAACATCAAGTTTTGAACAAAAAGGGTATTTGTGCTAACTTGGTTTTGGTTTAAGGAAATTTAGGAAGATTAAAAATATAGTAAATGTTTATGTGGCCTATTTAAGCTAATTAGTGAATATAGTAACCACTAGTTTTGCTAAAACATCAAGATTTGTATTAAAACGGTTAATAACCGCTAACTAGGTTTTTGGGAAATAAAACGATTTGTTTAGTTTTATGGTTTTGATGAATTTTACCCTATTTCTTATATAATTAGTGAGTTTTGAAATCACGATTGGTGCGTTTGAGTTTTTCTCGATCACTCAGCGTTTGCACGCCGATGTCGAGGGTTTTTGGGTTGATTTGAGATAGCAAACCATAGGTTTTGACTTATGTGTGATACGCGTGCCGAATTGGTTTTCGTATGTCGTTTCGATTTCGAATTGGTTTTTAATGCGATACGATACGTTATGACATGTAGGTGCCTCCTTGAGGACTTCGAGACGACAAGCAAGCGTGTGGCGACATCGATTTCGGTAAGGGAGGACCAGGTGGGTAGATTTATATCTACGGGGAGAAGTCGGGTCGATGGCGTATAGCACCCCCGCAGTTCGATGTATAGTATGTTATATATATTTACTATATATTTATGATATCTATCTTGTGTGACATGGATGTTTAAGGATAGGGTTACATGTTCATGGATTAGTAGTGTCACTTGTGAAACCCTAGAATAGTTGTTGCACCTATACACGCACACACACTTGCATACATTCATTCTTTTACCTGTTCGTATATGGGGATATGTACACACACACACACACACACATACACACACACATGGGTATGGGACAATGTATATATATATATATATATATACATCTACACGGATTATGAGGATAGTACTTGGGATTGGAGATGAGTCAATGAGATTGGGCTTGAGGCCGTGAGATCGGTGATATGATTTAGATCGTATTATGAGATGCGAAATGTGATGATTGTGGATCGGTAGGTGATGTGTTTCATACACACGCATTTATATATATATTGATGATATTAGTAGTGTACTAGACTTAGATCAATACCCCTTACCCACGATATGTGATGATGTGGATACCAGATGAATAATAAGATAAATGTGATCGTGACCTGTACCCAGTTTGGAATGCCGTACGATGGATTTACCGTACGAGCTATATATTGTGGATAGATCCGCACTCTTGATTTGAGAATGTTAAATCAGATGGTGTATCATATGGGGTACTATTGAGGCGGGATCACCGACTATTATATAGACAGATATATATCGACTCAGATATAGGTGGTTTCCGTACCCTTTTCGATTGGTTGTTAGTTAGACCTGTAGTTTACCTAGTAGATGTCAGACTGGACCCGAGTCATACCTATTTCCAAAACTGACGAATCGTGAGAATTTTAAAGACATACCAAGGAATACTATGGATATTTTAAAAGACGTATCTTTTCTTAAAAACACCGTAGTCCTTATTTTCAAACACCACGATTCGTACTATTTCAAACGGCAAAACAGTATAACACATGTATAGTAAGGTAGATTCCTTGTTGTTACGTTATTATTAATGTTCCGCATATTATTGTTGTATTTACTATTCATTTTCCTTATTATTTGGTTATCGCCTCATTGCATGTTATTGTGTACGTAGTAATTATGAAACCATGCTGTTAGGACACGAGCACCATTACCGATGACGCGTATGCTCCACGTACCCTCGCTGGCCGGCTCACACAAATCATCATCGGTAATTTCCATGTCACGTACACTTTAGAAAATACTATTTCAGTGACATAGCTTGCTAGCTGATAATTGTAATATGTTATAGTTTCCATATGCTAGTTTAATTATTGCAATCATTGCATGATATCAGATGCATCCATATATTCATTGGTTATGCAGTATTATGGAGATTTATGCCGGTATTCACTGTTTATTGGTATCATGATTTTGATGATTTCGGATTTACATGAGATTTCTGGATTTGTGGGAAAACCGCAAGAATTTAATAAAAGCTTAGTATCATAATTTTAAAATTCAAATTGCGGTTTTCTCAAGATGTATGAGTCGTCCACTATGAGTTTTCATGATTGCTGTTGGATTTGGAAACCCGATTCGAGGAGTTGGATGAACCGTCTCGGGTACATGGTGGGCCCGGTATGGTACACCGAGGCAAGAAGCTCAAGTTGTATTCGATGAGCCTGGTAGGGGAGCACTACCTACCGGTGATATTATTTGGACTCATCGGTTATCCGGAGGATACTGGCCGGAGTCATGAGATGGTTATAGGCTGATCCGTTCTGCCGGAGCCCACGGGCCGATCCCACAGATGACACGGATGCCTGAGATATTGATATTTGAGATATTGAGATTGATATTGAGATACTAAGACTTATATTTTGTGTCGATACTTGACACTGATTTCTCTGTTGCATTCATTGATGATACTTGATTGGTATACATATAGAAACCTCATTAAATAAGAAAACAGTTTTTCCATCATGATGTATCCTGCTTTCATTTGTATAGCAATTGCATATCATATTCATGCATTCATACATCATATATCAGATATTTAGCTATCTGAGGCACTGACACGAGCACGTAGTATTGCACTTACATGTTGATGGATCTGGATATTATTTGAGGATATTACTTGATATGACCTAGGATAGCGTTACGCATGCGATTTCTACTCGTAGATGTTTTCTACTCACGAGTTGGCAACTCACTCCCGTTGTGCCATAGTTTCTTCCAGGTTTTGCCGTACAGGTTTCGTTGCGGCTTTCCTGGTACACTGTTCCTTCCGGATGATTGCTTTGGTAGGTGGGTTCTTTGCATCAGAACCACCATTGTTTATTTATTATTTCTGTTGTATCTAGAAACACCTTCAACCAGATTGTATATTTGAGAGAGATAGAAAACCAGACCTGTTATTCTTTCGACCTTAGAGTCGCGCGTTGTATTATTATGTTTTTCTTATTATTTTGAGTTTCTTTTGAGTTTTGATTCTCGCCCTTCGGCGTTGTATATTATACTGCTTGTGTGGTTGTGACCGTCGTTTGACGTAGAGCTAGCTCCTGCTTGGGGATGCCCTTTTTGTATTTCGTATACTATTCATGTTGTATCCCGTTTGGGGGTCAGTATTTACAAAGGAGACTCTGCCGAAATTTTCAGAAAACACTTAAGATTTTAAAAATACATAATTTGTCCTTTGTTGATTAAAACTACTTGCTTTCAATTGGTCTTTCCTTCACTCTATTGCTTCTTTGGTTTTGATTTCTGGGTTTGGCTTACTTAGATTACGTACGCCTCGATTTTGTAATTTAAGTGCCGGTCATGTTCCGTACTTTCGGGTCGTGACAAAATTGGTATCAGAGCGTTAGGTTTTACCTTCGGAGTGTAAGATGACCCTTGGTTGATAGAGTAGGTGACTAAAGTAGAGTGACGTACCGTGGGTATGTTCCGCGGCATACTTATGATATGCTACTCCGCTTAAGAAGCCTTAGGATGTACTTTTATTTGCACAGTATTATATTCATTCTTATGATCTAGCCTCATCAGTACCAGTTATGGATTTGCTGCCATGATTACATGGGCAGAGAGAGCTGCGGCTAGAGTTGCGGTCAGCACGAGCTCGTCACGAAGGAGGACTGACCAGGGCATGATTCTAGGGACATACGATTGCATAGAGGAGTCGTTTCATTGTGTTTTCACGCCACGAGCATTTGATGGATCGCTTTTACGAGATTTCTTGGACGTGCCGGTCAGCACCAGAGGATAGGGCCACCGCAAGAGACCAGCCAGGATGTGATGACCGTTAATGCACCATATTTCGATGTTTGAGACACTGTTCAGGGTGCAGACAGAAGATTCAGATGTTGCTGTGACTGACGAGATATCGCCCATGAAGTTTGGAGCTATGCCGCACGAGTTATATTTCGAGATATGGTAGAAGATCGCTAGTCACCAAAGATGAAGGACTGGGTGTAGGGTTCCCAGGCACTCTCAAGAGGTTCCACAAGGCATCAACCATGCCAAATTCAAATTTTCCGGTGCCGAGAAACCCTAAACTAGATCGATTACTAGAGGTAAGGCGAAAAAGAGAAGCAAGCAAACTACTTTGCTAACAAGTGAATGGAAATACAACCTTTGTAGATCCGGTCCTCCACTTCTTTAGCTCTGTCACGATGTCCCTTCGCTGCGATCACCGGAATCCCGGACTCTTGCGATGGTTTCGTCGGAGAAATGAGCGGGCTAGGTCGTTGACTTCGATGCCGAAGATGATCTACGTCGAGGCAACTCTAACTCAAGCTCCATCTTCACTTGGTCATTAAACTTGTGAAGATAACACACTCTACTACATGGCAAGTGGTAGAGGATGAAGAAATAGGAAGTGGGTTCACTTTGGATTTGGATTTCTCACTTGATTTGATCAACTTAGAATTTTCTAGCAAGCTTTTCTTTTTTTCATGAAGAAGAAGAAGAAGCAAGAAAAAGAATTATCACCAAAAGAAAATTCAAGTGATATCTATCATATTGCAACCATGGGTGAGTGTAACTCATGTAGAGAATGAACAAAGGTTTAGTTAAATGGTTAGGTTAAGCATAAAACAAAATGGTTGAAGCTTCATGAATCTTCAAGAATAAAACAAGGAAAGCCACCACCATTTTGTTTCTTGCCAAAAATAAATAAAGAAAATAAATAAATAAGGCAAATGAAATCCTAACCATTAACTAAACATGGTGTATAGCATACACACACCCAAGTTTGCATGTATCATCAAACATGATACCAACAAGTGCATAAAAATATATCACATATACTTTTTGTGCACATCAAGTGAGAAAATCAATCTTGAGTGAACAAATACTAGTTAATGTAAAGTAATATATCAAATATATAATTATACATTAAATCATTAAATCAATACTTGATTTAATGATGCGGTCATACTGTATATAACCGACTAATATCAATAGTAACAACTTATCGAATCAACACTTGATCCGATAACCCGGCTATATCGCATACAACCGATCAATGTCATAAATCGCTAGAATAGAATACAGTATCACATACTGGTATTATTCTCGGTCCCGCACATATCTCATATGCGCTCCTATTTCGTTTCGCTTGAGCCAGGAAACCCCTGTGTAGGACTCTAAAGACTCGTCAATACGCCGGCAGCAGGTGATGATCATATCAAACACCCACAAGCCGCAAGCAGTCTGCTAAACGTAACGGCTGTAGGGTGTTTTTCGTCACCCCATTGAGATGGGAATACGCGCGTGCTTGTCAGGCGCATTACAGATTCCCCTTGCCTAGGGTAGGCTGGGGTTTATTGATTATGGGGATCCGAATCTCCGGCTACCGCGGACTAAGCTGCCGTTAATTACCCCTCGCATTTGGAGCGAAGGAACCTCCGATTAACGGGTTAAACTGGTCATGCGAACTCAATGTGCAGTATCGTGTTTTGAAGGGGTTTTGGAAATATCGGGGGGCCCGCAGAGTTTTTACGGGGGTCCCGCTACCCGGATAGCGGGTTGGGGGTCAAGGGGGCTAGCAGCCCCCTTGCGGGATGCTGGGCAGCACCCCGTTAGAAAGACAGTGTCATGGAGTCTGTGTATGTTTTCCTTCCCCCCTTTCCTTTTTTTGAAAAGTGGAGTTTAATTTCGAAAGGAATTTTATTGTGGAGTTAAACTCCAAAGAATTTTAAATGTAGTTAAACTCCTAAAAGAATTTTATGCGGAGTTAAACTCCTAAAATAGAACTTTATTGTGGAGTTAAACTCCAAAGAATATACATACATTTTTTTTAAAAGGGTTTAAACTCCAGAAGGGATTTTGTTGGGGAATGCACGTAAAACGAGGGGGAAAAGAAAACAAAATGGCGTCTAAAGGACGCTCGCACAGCAGGTGGGCGCCTTAATGCCCGGGGTCACGTGCGCGCACGTGACCGATGGGCACTTTGGCGCCTCGGGGGTCACGTGGGCACACGTGACCGATGGGCGCCTTGGCGCCCCGGGGGTCATGTGCGCACACGTGACCGATGGGCGCCTTGGCGCCCCGGGGGTCACGTGCGTACACGTGACCGATGGGCGCCTTGGCGCCCCGGGGTCACGTGCGCACACGTGACCGATGGGCGCCTTGGCGCCCCGGGGTTAGGTGGGCACACGTGACCGCGGGAAAAACCCACGGAAAGGGAGGCCTAGCCCCTAGGCTGGGGAGTTGAACTCCCAAGGGAATTTTTGGAGTTGAACTCCTAACAGAAACAAATTTATGGAGTTAAACTCCAACAGAAATTAAATTATGGAGTTAAACTCCAGCAACTTTAGAAAGGAGTTAAACTCCTGGGGATTTATTGCTCTTCTTTTGAGCCTTGGGCCAGTCCAAAGTTAGATTTTTAGAGACGTGTCTCCTTCTTCTTGCTCTTGACTGGCGGGATCGTGGAGAAAAGGGGATGAGCCTTAAAAGCCCCCCCTTTTCGAGATCTGATTGGAGATCCGAGCTCCCCGTCGTAGGTTTTGTGGTGGAAATCTATTTATTTCGAGAAAAGGAAGAGTTAAACTCTTGATTTAATTCAAAGGAAAGAAGAAGGTTTTTAGAACCTTGAAGAAGGAGAAAGAGTCACAAACCCTAATTTTTGGGGAATGAAAAAGTATTGCTTTATTCATCATCATGTTGCCTTATATAGGCTTACACATTTACATATAGCCCCTTGGGCTTTACAAAAATGGCATTTTAGCCATCCCATGGCTCATGTGCCATTTCATTTTGCACATAAGCCATGGGCTTACAAAATTTTAGCTTTATACCCATTTTGCATACATTCATGCACAAAAATTACATTAAAATTATTTGTTACATGATTTTTGTTGTTGGCATGTGGAGGCTGGCCACGAGCTCGACTTGTGCATGGGCTCGCTTGACCTGGGCTTAGGCCCACCTAGCTTGGGGTTGACCTTGACTTTGACTCGGTCAACCGGGGTGTAAATTTTTACCCCAACAAATTGCCCTCCATCAATAAATGCACACAGCATATGTGAGTCGTGTGCATGAAATTGATGGATCTTCCTTTGCATGGAGGCGACTTGCTTTGGTTCCCACTTTTTGGGATGCACTGCCCTTTTTACGACATGGACGGTCGGCGCTTAACGCGTCTCCGGGACGAAGTGTCTGTGGTAGACGTTTCCCTGGCCCAGAGCGATCTGGTTCTTGCTTTGTAGGAAGCCTGTACTGCCTTTTTTGCGACAAGGACGGTCGACGCTCTGATCCGGAGCGATTTGGTAGACGTGTCCCCGGCACGGAGTGTCGCTGTTGGACGTTTCCCTGATGTGGAGTGTCTGTATTGGACGTTTCCCCGATGCAGAGTGTCGCTGGTTGACGTGTCCCCGCGACGGAGTGTCGCTGATCGACTTTTCCCCGGTGCGGAGTGTCGGGTTGACGTTTCCCCGGCACGGAGTGTCACTGATCGACTTTTCCCCGGCGCGGAGTGTCGGGTTGACCTTTCCCCGGCACGGAGTGTCGCTGATCGACTTTTCCTCGGCGCGGAGTGTCGGGTTGACCTTTCCCCGGCACGGAGTGTCGCTGATCGACTTTTCCCTGGCGCGGAGTGTCGGGTTGACTTTTCCCCGGCACGGAGTGTCGCTGATCGACTTTTCCCCGGCGCGGAGTGTCGGGTTGACTTTTCCCCGGCGCGGAGTGTCGCTGATCGACTTTTCCCCGGCGCGGAGTGTCGGGTTGACTTTTCCCCGGCGCGGAGTGTCGCTGATCGACTTTTCCCCGGCACGGAGTGTCGGGTTGACTTTTCCCCGGCGTGGAGTGTCGCTGATCGACTTTTCCCCGGCGCGGAGTGTCGGGTTGACTTTTCCCCCGGCACGGAGTGTCGCTGATCGACTTTTCCCCGGCGTGGAGTGTCGGGTTGACTTTTCCCCGGCACGGAGTGTCGCTGATCGACTTTTCCCCGGCGCGGAGTGTCGGTGGTTGAGTTGATTCCGAGACGAAGCATAATTTCGACAGGGAAGGCAGGTACACCGAGGCGAAGCATCATTTCGACACGGGGTGCATTCTGAGACGAAGCATAATTCCGACGCAGAGCTTGCTGGTTGACTTGGTTCCGAGGCGGAGCATAATTCCGGCAGGGAAGGTAGATATCCCGAGGCGAAGCATGATTTCGACACGGGGTAAATTCTGGGACGGAGCATGATTCCGCCACAGAGGTTGTTGGTTTGATTTGATTTGGGTTTACATTAGCATCGCTACACTGGAATATGGTACCAGGAGCGAATCATCATCTGTCTTTGAGAGGATTTGGGAATTGGTTTTCTTTTTGTTTGGCATCTGCATTGCTGCACTGGAATAATACCAGGAGCAACTCATCATTTGCCCCGGGAGGATTTGGGAATTGGTTTTTGTTTAGCATCTGCATTGCTGCACTGGAATAATGCCAGGAGCAACTCATCATTTGCCCCGAGAGGATTTGGGAATTGGTGGCTTAGGAGACAGGTTTAAATCCCTATCACCTAAAGCTTTTCCATTTTGTGAGCCATAAGGGTCTTACAAAGCATTTTCTCCCTACGGGTCGTAAGGATCCCGCAGGTGTATTTTCTCCTTAGGAGTCGTGGGGACTCCCAAGTGTGTTGCTCCTTTGTGAGTCGTAAGGATCTCACGCGGGAATTTTCTCCTCACAAAGTCGAGAGGATTTTGCGAGTGCATTTCATCTCTTTTTTTACGAGTTTGCGCCCTTTCGGGTTTTCACGAACTCGCCGGCAGTCCTGCTGTTTTTACTCACGGAGCCTTTTCGGGTTTTCATCCGTGCCCATTTTGCTTGTGGACATACCTTCTTTTTTTTCTTCTCTCTTTTTTTTTCTTTTTTTGAATCTTCCCTGCCGGTGGACTTTGAATGTGGTCTCGCCGGTAGGACTTGGGAGAGATTGGGATCGTTTTACGCCCGTGGATTGTATACGGTTTTACAGGATGTATGATCCAGACCGTAGGGCCAGAAACATTTCAGGACTTTGTTGGCGTTTGCATCGCTGCACTGGAATATGGTACCAGGAGCGACTCATCATTCGCCGTTGGGGTATGGGATTTGGAATTTGGTTGGAGTCTGCATCGCTGCACTGGAATATGGTACCAGGAGCGACTCATCATTCGCCGTTGGTATGAGATTTGGAATTTGGTTGGCGTCTGCATCGCTGCACTGGAATGTAGTACCAGCAGTGACTCATCATTCGCCGTTGGGGTATGGGAGTTAGAATTTGGTTGGCATCTGCATCGCTGTACTGGAATGTAGAACCAGCAGCGACTCATCATTCGCCACTTGGGGATTGGGGAGCGATGGCTTAGGAGACAGGTTTAGATCCCTATCACCTAAGGCTTTTCAATTTTATGGGCCGTGAGGGTCCCATAAAAGCATTTTCTCCCTGCGAGTCGTAAGGATCTCACAGGTGTATGTTCTCCTTAGGAGTCGTGAGGGCTCCTAAGTGTGCTTTTCCTTTGTGAGTCGTAAGGATCCCACAAAGGTTTGTTCTCCTCATGTATCGTGAGGACACATGAGTGGATTTCCCTCGTTCCTAGTTTAATGACTTAGAGGTCGACTGTTTCCAGTTTAACGACTTAGAGGTCATCTGTTTCCAGTTTAAAGACGTAGAGGTCATCTGCTTCCAGTTTAACGACTTGGAGGTCATCTGTTTCCAGTTTAACGACTTGGTGGTCATCTGTTTCCAGTTTAACGACTTAGAGGTCATCTGTTTCCAGTTTAACGACTTAGAGGTCATCTGTTTCCAGTTTAACGACGTGGTGGTCATCTGTTTCCAGTTTAACGACTTAGAGGTCTATTGTTTCCAGTTTAACGACTTAGAGGTCTACTGTCTCCAGTTTAACGACTTAGAGGTCATCTGTTTCCAGTTTAAAGACTTAGAGGTCTTCTATTTCCAGTTTAAAGACTTAGAGGTCCAATGTTTCCAGTTTAACGACTTAGAGGTCATCGGTTTCCAGTTTAACGACTTGGTGGTCATCTGTTTCCAGTTTAACGACTTGGAGGTCATCTGTTTCCAGTTTAAAGACTTAGGGGTCTATTGATGGCGAGCTTGGAATTTTGGGGTAAGGGCCGGCATCAGCGTTGCTAACACTGAAGCAGAGGTGCTCGGAGCAATTCATCATTTGCCTACTCTTGTTAGCGGAGCGATGGCTTAGGAGACGGGTTTAGGTCCCTATCGCCTAAGGCTTTTCAATTTTATAGGCCGTGAGGGTCCCATAAAAGCATTTTCTCCCTGCGAGTCGTGAGGATCCCGCAGGTGTATTTTCTCCTTAGGAGTCGTGAGGACTCCTAAGTGTGTTTTTCCTTTGTGAGTCGTAAGGATCCCACAAAGGTTTGTTCTCCTCATGTATCGTGAGGACACATGAGTGGGTCTTCTCAATGGAGCATAATTCTGAGGGCGGAGACCAACCGCTGGACTGGTGATTGCAGTGGGATATGGGTATGATGAGAATTATTTAAGCCCGTGGATTGTATACGGTAGTCAAGTTGGGGACTAAACGTAGGGCTGGAAGAATTTTGGGAAATTGGATTTTGGTCGGCGTCTGCATCGCTGCACTGGAATATGGTACCAGGAGCGACTCATCATTCGCCGTTTTTTTTGTTTTTGTTTTTGTTTTTTTTTGTTTTACCGCGATTGCTCTATCATTTCAGCTTTTCTTATCGCGAAGGTCGCGATTGCCCCGTCATTTCGGCTTTTATTCGCGGTTGCCCCATCATTTCGGCTTTATTTTCATTTTCATTTTTACTTGCTGATTTTTATTGCGAGTTGCCCCATCATTTCGGCTTTTCTTTATTTTTCTTTTATTTACACATTTTTTTTTACATTCCCAGTTTAACGATTTAGAGGTCGACTGTTTCCCAGTTTAACGACGTGGTGGTCCTTTGTTCCCAGTTTAATGACGTGGCGGTCGATTGTTCCCAGTTTAATGACGTGGTGGTCTTTTTTGCTTATCCCAGCTTCTTGAACTTTGATCTTGGCGGAGCTGTGTTGATGACCGAGCTCTGTGGCTTGCCGATACATCCGAGGATTGTGAGGTTTTTCCAAGCTTATATTGGTCCTCTGCCCAATCTTTGAAAATATAGCAGTCTTCGATGGTATGACCCACCACTCTATGATATGGGCAGTATATGGGATTGCCGGTCATGTTCATTTCTTGTGGCCTCTTTGGAACAGGCAGTTGCAGACCGCTGTTCAGGGCGTCCATGAATATTTTGCGGACTTCATCCCTCCTGAAGGAGTATATCTTCTTCTTTCCCTCCATTGGGGTAGGTGCCTTTACTGATGCTGGTCCTCGAGGCATATGTCTGGGAGGATTAGGTTCCCGAAAGGTTTCGGTCTCCATTTGCATGAAATCGGCGATCGTAGCTTGACTGTTTGCTAACACGCCTGTAGACAGTTCTATCTCTCCCATCTTGTATTGCCTTTCGACCCAATCTTTGAAGACGAAGCAGTCCTCAATGGCATGACCTATCACCCTGTGATAGGGGCAATATTCTGGATTATCAGTCATATTCGCTTCTTGCGGTCTCTTTGATTCCGGCAGTTGTAGACCGTTTCTTAGGGCGTCCCTGAATATCTTGTGGACCTTTTCCCTCTTGAAGGAATAGACCTTTTCCAACTTCCCTTTCAGAGGAGATTCCCCCCCGGCGTATGTATCGGAGGGACTGGAGGCTGATTGCGGCCGTTTTTCGCGAAGGCGCTCCACTTTTAGGTTGAAAGGGATATCAGTTGGCTGCCCCCGGGTATCAATCCCTGGCTCATGAGCCAAAATTTGATTCTGCTGTAATTGCAATCGGGCGACTTGGGTCGCGAGATCTGCCATGACGTTTGCCAGCTCGTCGACTTTGGAATAGACCTCGGCCATCTTCTCATCCCTGTCCTGAAATTGTCTTTGAAGCCATTGGAATAATGCTTGTTCTGTAGTTCCGGCTATGACAACCGGGTAATCTTTATTGCCTGAGCTCCATTCCGTAGGAACCACGGGCTCCTCTGGCTTATCGGCCTGAGCGGGCTCTTCATCATTTAGATCGAGCCGATGTTGGGTAGCGTCAACCATATCATCACCATGGCTGTGAAGAAGAGGAGGATTCATTTCTTCATGTCCGGCCATGTAGACAGTGTGGATAACACATTCAGCCATTCTTTCATCACCGGCAGCTGGTTTCGCGGGGCGGTCCAGGCTTTGGAAATTCATAAATTTTTGCATGGCTAGAGCCCTAGCCCTTTTGTTGGCTCTATTTCTGAGCCGTTTCTGCCTCAGCTTCTCTGCTTTAAGCACTTGGCAGGCTTCTGCTCTTCGGGGAGCCGCCATAGGCTGAGTGATGGGGAGGCATGAGAAGACACCCAATCGAGCAGTTGTCGGAGGCGCCGCTGGAGATTGCTCAAGACGCGTTGTAGCTTTGTTGGTGTTGATGGCCTTGCTCCCATTTGGGGTCAAGGAAAGTCGTTCAGACACCGACTTGCGTTTGGGTTGAGGTGCCCTTGCGACCACTACATTTGGTCTCCTGCCTTTCGAGACCAGTTTGTCTGCTACCGGGGCCTGAGAAGCTGGGATGGCGCCAACTGGCATGAACATAATAGAGCCGAATGGTAGCAGCGGCTCCTCCCATTGTCGCCCGAGACTGGCCGGAAGGACCGTCCTGGAGTCTATCTTCATCGTGTAGGAGACAGGAGCTGAGTTCATCATCGAAGAAATCGTCAAAAGGTGATTGCTTGAAAATCTGCATGAAAGAGCATTATTTTAGTATAAATACAGGTATGTATATTGATTGAGTTCGCATGAACGCTTAACCCGAAATAAGAGAGGAGAGATTGGTCCCACCGGGCGTGCCAGAATCTGTAGGGTGTTTTTCGTCACCCCATTGAGATGGGAATACGCGCGCGCTTGTCAGGCGCATTACAGATTCCCCTTGCCTAGGGTAGGCTGGGGTTTATTGATTGTGGGGATCCGAATCTCCGGCAACCGCGGACTAAGCTGCCGTTAATTACCCCTCGTATTTGGAGCGAAGGAACCTCCGATTAACGGGTTAAACTGGTCATGCGAACTCAATGTGCAGTATCGTGTTTTGAAGGGGTTTTGGAAATATCGGGGGGCCCGCAGAGTTTTTACGGGGGTCCCGCTACCCGGATAGCGGGCTGGGGGTCAAGGGGGCTAGCAGCCCCCTTGCGGGGTGCAGGGCAGCGTCCCGTTAGAAATTTTTTTCTAACGGAAAACAGTGTCGTGGAGTCTGTGTATGTTTTCCTTCCCCCCTTTCCTTTTTTTTAAAAGTGGAGTTTAATTTCAAAAGGAATTTTATTGTGGAGTTAAACTCCAAAGAATTTTAAATGGAGTTAAACTCCTAAAAGAATTTTATGCGGAGTTAAACTCCTAAAATAGAACTTTATTGTGGAGTTAAACTCCAAAGAATACATATACATTTTCTTAAAAATGGTTTAAACTCCAGAGGATTTTGTTGGGGAGTGCACGTAAAACGAGGGGGAAAAGAAAACAAAATGGCGTCTAAAGGACGCTCGCACAGCAGGTGGGCGCCTTAATGCCCGGGGTCACGTGCGCGCACGTGACCGATGGGCACTTTGGCGCCCCCAGGGTCACGTGGGCACACGTGACCGATGGGCGCCTTGGCGCCCCGGGGGTCACGTGGGCACACGTGACCGATGGGCGCCTTGGCGCCCCGGGGGTCACGTGCGCACACGTGACCGATGGGCGCCTTGGCACCCCGGGAGTCACGTGCGCACACGTGACCGATGGGCGCCTTGGCGCCTCGGGGTCACGTGGGCACACGTGACCGCGGGAAAAACCCGCGGAAAGGGAGGCCTAGCCCCTAGGCTGGGGAATTGAACTCCCAAGGGAATTTTTGGAGTTGAACTCCTAACAGAAACAAATTAATGGAGTTAAACTCCAACAGAAATTAAATTATGGAGTTAAACTCCAGCAACTTTAGAAAGGAGTTAAACTCCTAGGGATTTATTGCTCTTCTTTTGAGCCTTGGGCCTGTCCAAAGTTAGATTTTTGGAGATGGGTCTCCTTTTTCTTGCTCTTGACCGGCGGGATCGTGGAGAAAAGGGGATGAGCCTTAAAAGCCCCCCTTTTCGAGATCTGATTGGAGATCCGAGCTCCCCTTCGTAGGTTTTGTGGTGGAAATCTATTTATTTCGAGAAAAGGAAGAGTTAAACTCTTGATTTAATTCAAAGGAAAGAAGAAGGTTTTTAGAACCTTGAAGAAGGAGAAAGAGTCACAAACCCTAATTTTTGGGGAATGAAAAAGTATTGCTTTATTCATCATCATGTTTCCTTATATAGGCTTACACATTTACATATAGCCCCTTGGGCTTTACAAAAATGGCATTTTAGCCATCCCATGGCTCATGTGCCATTTCATTTTGCACATAAGCCATGGGCTTACAAAAATTTGGCTTTATACCCATTTTGCATACATTCATGCACAAAAATTACATAAAAATTATTTGTTACATGATTTTTGTTGTTGGTATGGGGAGGCTGGCCGCGAGCTCGACTTGTGCATGGGCCCGCTTGACCTGGGCTTGGGCCCACCTAGCTTGGGGTTGACCTTGACTTTGACTCGGTCAACCGGGGTGTAAATTTTTACCCAACAACGGCCACCCGGGTATTGAGCGATCAGAAGATCAACGAGCAAGCCCGCTCACACTCCTGTGAATCCAACCAGTAACACTTACCGTACAGTCCGGTCTGTTCGTCTGATATGTCGCATATCTCGCCTAGGGGTGGTAAACGTCAGACCCCAATAACTCGATAAGTCGTGTCGATATGAGGCTCATAACGGGTCGAGAAACTATTGGTAACACTTACCAGTAAATCCCTAAAGCAGCCTTGGCCAAGGACTTCCTGTTACAGCCAATCGAACACAGCGCAATATCAACTCCCTATACCGGGAGAGACGAAACCCCTCCTATCGCTCATTGCCTCCATGTGATTCGGGACTGTACCCAAAAACCACCGTTTTGCACGCCCTCTTGGACGTGGTAAGGTGGAAATCAAAGCACAGTGGGAATCACACAAGACTCTATGACGATCTCGGGTCTACAGACTAACCTATACCAGTGTCACCAGAGAACTGCCATCTGACATAAGGTATAATACCATCTGGGAGTTCTCGGCGAGTCCGTCCAGTGTACCCAGTCTCCACTGAGCACCCGTATATCATCTCTGATGTCAAACACCAATGGATATGGGATCATCCATCGCCCATCTGTATGGGTCGAGAAGGTATACGCTAGTCGACTCTGGTATATCGATGCCCCGTCTCGATACACCCACGACTAGGGACCTTGAAGGATGTATTTATGGACTACCATGTCCCCACTAGTATGATCCGCATCATAGTCCAGGTAGTCAAGTACACATCCTAAGGGCTTTACCAACATGTAACAGAGAGACAATCAGTGTACACGTTAAGGTAAAGAGTAACCAGATAACATACTATCATGTCGAGCAAGAAAGTCCTCCCTATATATGTCCAAGCTTCCACTACAATATACATCCCATGTATAGTAATGGCCTCTAGGGCATACATATAACTAACAATCTCCCACTTGCACTAGGGCCATCTGATAGCAGTGGTTGTAGTATCCCATACTCAACCATCCCATAATAGTCTCTCTCTAGGAAAAGGCCTTTGTGAGTGGATCCGCCGTGTTGTCCTCTGAGTCTACTCTCCTAACCTCGATCTCCTTGGATATCAGCCATCTCCATGATCAGGTGATACTGCCTTAGAATATGTCTGGATCACTGATGGGACGGACGTTCCTTGGCATAAGCCACAACTCCATTGTCACACAATGGGAGGAACTAAGTTCATATTATGAACTAATATACACCCAGACAGCCTCTTTGGTAGCATCTTAAGTAGCGATGTATCCTGCCTTTATCGTCTAGTATGCCACGGTATTTAGCCTGGAACTCTTCCAACATACCGTCCCTTTACTGAGGGTAAAGACAATGCCTGTGACTGACTTTCAGTCGGCCTTATCACCCTGGAACCTTTCCAGTGATTCTCCCCAGAATCAATTGATACCATCTCACTGCAACTAGTGAGTATCCTAACATCTAATTAGATCTATCTCATAGATCCAAAACCAAGGAATTAGTAGGTATCACTTTGATCCTTTATGGAGAATTATTGTGATAAGCGGAGATTGACCGAGCGTAGCATATGAAACTCCTTCCCTAACAAGAGTATGTCATCCACGTACTCTACGAGGATCACCACCATACTCCCTACTACCTTTTTGTATATACAAGGTTCATCTACTATTTTGATGAAGTCAAACTCTTTGACTACCACATCAAAAAAGACGTTCCAACTCCACGATGCCTGCTTTATCCTATAAAGCAACTTGTGCACGTTTCCGCTGCTCCCACTATCTACGAATCCCTCTGGCTGTGTACTTATAGACGCCCTCTTCTAAAACATCATTTAGAAAAGCTGTCATGACACCCAACCACCAGATATCGTAGTCATGGTATGTAGCCGTGGCAAGTAGGATCTGGATGAACTTAAGCATAGGCCCCAGAAAAGGTTTCATTATTAGCCACAACTGGTCTACGATGCAAACCTTTAACAAGTCTAGCTTTGAAAGTCTCAACTTTTCCATGTACACCAAGTAATCTTCTCAAGATATACTTGCTCCTGATGGGGATTTAACCCTTCAGATAAAGCAACCAAAGTCCATACTTTGTTGGTGTATAAGGATTCCATCTCAGATCACTAAGCATCCAGCCATTCTTATAGAGTCTTACTCCTGATGGCCAGCTCAGAACTAGTTGGGTCATCATCTCATGATGTAATCCTCGCTCCCACTGTCATAGAGAAACCGAAGTATCTCTCAGGTGGGTGAGGAACCCTACTAGATCGGCGGAGAGGCTGAGGTTCGTTGGAATCTACTGAATCCTTTGGTTCTACCAAATCATCTGTTGTAATTTGTATAGCTGGAACCTTTCCAGTTCTACATTACAGACCTTGCCTCGAGCTTGTCCGGATTATGCTTTTAGACATAGCCCGGACAACCCCAAATCTTAACTAACTTAAGATATGGGCTCTTCCCTTTCCATATCTCATATGAAGTGGTAGGCAACTGATTTGATTTGAACCCTATTCAATAGGTATGCAGCTTCTCAGTGCATAACTCCCAAAAGGAAATAGGAAACTCAGTAGTACTCATCATAGAGCACACCATATCACATAGGGTGCTATTGCTCCATCCCGATATACCATCGTGCTATGGTGTATACGGAGGAGTAATGTTGAGAGAGAATCTCATTCTCCTTTAGAATAGTCCAGGATTTCCGTGCTCAAGTATTCTCCTCCTTGATCTCATCAAAGGACATAATACTTATACCCGTATTTTGGTTGTCTACTTCTAAAATATATTCTGTGAATATCTCAAAAGGTTCGGACTTGTGTTTCAACAGGAACATATGTCTGAATCTTGAGAGATTATTAGAGAATGTAATGAAGTACAAAGAACCGGTCCTGGCATGTGTAGACGGGGGACCTTACATACATCAACATGTATCAATCCCAAGAGTTCACTAACTCTTTCTCTGTTTCCAATAAACAGAGCTATGGTCATTTAATCTCTGTGATATGACTGGCAAGTTTCACATGATGTAAATTCAAACTGCTTTAAATATGCATCTAAATGTAACTTTAGCCAGTCGGGTCGCATTGATATGACCTAGTCTACTATACCTCAAGAAGGATTCGTTCATTTCTGAACTCTTCCTCTTGTGTGTGTTCTGTATACTAGGAACTGTAGTTTGATTTAGAACGTCAATGCTTTTAGATAACATGCCTGAACCGATCAACTTTTGATATAGGAAATGTTCAAAACATTATCCAACAATACAAAATTATATCCTTTCTTTACTAATAAAGAGACTGATATGATTTTGTATATCAGATTCGGTATCTAATAACATTTGTTCAGAATTAATGTATTCTGGTAATACAGGGTGACAGTGACCAACAGACTTGGTTGCAACACTTGCACCGTTTTCTGTCTCATGAAACTTATCACCCGTTCTCAGTTCTTTACCTTTCTGTAGCCCATGTAATATATTACATATGTGGGATCCTGATCCGGTATCATATACCCAGGACGTAAAGGATACTGCGAAACATTCCTCTGAAATGAATACACCCGAGGATGATGCATCAACATGCACTCTCTTCGTTTGGGCGGCACGGGAATTCTGGTAATCCCCAATTTCCTGCTCGGTCTTATAACAATTATAAGTTGGAGCGGGACCAACGTTCCCCAGCTCAGTATAACAAGCGGGTTCGGTCAATACATCCGTATTATTATCTTGATTAAGGCGTGATATGGTCGCTACCTGGAGAGAGAGAGAAGAAAACACTCAGCGTGCGCTCTTACAAGAATAGATTGGTTATTATTTTATCTAATCAGGATGGCTCCCACTGTTTTTATCAAATCTTCCTTCAAACCCTAAAAGGAAAGACTAGCCGAGATTAATTACACGCTACAAGTTCGCCAATCTTTCAGCCAGGCCAGTGTGAGGGAGGTCCCCTGTGCTTTCGCACGAACCTAATTAATGTAAACCTTGTTTTTCCAGAGGCGTAACCTCGTTAACACCTTTCTAGACACCTACTTGATTGGCTAATTGTAATGTGTAAAACTCTCCCAGGAGTAACTCTTACTTGCAGTGGGTATCGGGATCCAACTATCTCATAGAAGGTATGCAATCTCATTGCAAATTTCAACACTTAAAATTCCCGATAATATTTTACCCCTAGCGTGCTATGACCTTGACGCATGCAAAACAACCCATAGTCCGCTAGTCAAGTTCAACCCGTACATTTCTTGATTGAATTAAACCCACTCGCACGACCCTTGACGCATGCCAAACAACGCCGTACGAATACCATAATCCAATCGCATCGTATGCTAGCAGATAAGCACTAGCTAGCTACCGTACACTACGCCTTGACGCATGCCAAACTACCGCAGCACGAATACTAAATAGTACTTATCTGAAATGACGGAGGGCTACGCAGGTTTTTAAGAAAACCATGACCGTAATGAACTTGATATCGTTGTAGAATCAAATAATTTTAAAATGGAATGTTTTTTAGGCTTTTCTAGTTTTGCTAAAGGGGTCACTCCCGGTGAAGGGATCGTCGGCCTTTCCTCGTCGAATGAGGTGCGGGATATATCATATATATCACTATGCAAAGCAAGAACTATAGAAGCAATCAAAAGACAAACCGAGGGTTGTAGTATCTGCCAGTTATTGCTAAAGGGGTCACTCCTGGTGAATGGATCTCGGCCTTTTCCTCATCGAATAAGGTGCAGGATGTTCTACAAGGAACACCACGATGCAAAGCAAGAACTGTAGCTACCTGTTTTTGAAAATTCGATTCCACAACATCTTAGGTATCTTTTTCTTTCATTAATCATATTAATGAAGTCCTATCATTTAAGTCACCTAAACATCACAGATAAATACGACGTACACTTATGCCATCCGCATTCGACTCGATGTCCCCTCGTGCACCGTTAGGTTAGGTAACTAACGGCAGAGCGGGGCAGTGCTAGCGCGGGTGTAAAACATAAGTAACGTCTATATAAT
Source organism: Agapanthus africanus (assembly GCA_030015575.1). Taxonomy (NCBI): domain Eukaryota; kingdom Viridiplantae; phylum Streptophyta; class Magnoliopsida; order Asparagales; family Amaryllidaceae; genus Agapanthus; species Agapanthus africanus. Next base: position 817,021,869 of record CM057338.1, on the reverse strand, counting down.
ATATCATATATACTATATACAGTATCTATCACAACATATCAAATGATCACATCACAGATATCGCAGCAGAAGAAACATATGAAACATTGGATATACTAGGACTTCCGTGTTTTATTTTGAGCCTGTATAAAACACGGATTCCACGGTCATGATGAATAGCCAAACCCACACCCCTAGACCCCTATGAGAGCGGCAAGCAACCCTACCAATTCTAGAGTTAGGAGACCCGGACTCGACTCCTCGAGTTGGTCTCCCTCTGGACCCTAGAACCCGGTTACTTGTGCTCCCCTCCTTGGGTCTATCCTAATGCGGAAAAGTAAATAATATACATCAACGGGGACATCTTCCGCAACCTGGAAGTGCCCCAATAAAAGAATATTACATACAAGTTTTTACATGAATGAAAATGAAAAACACTCATCTCAAATAAAAACCCCCGGCTATTCAAACACGACGATCCAATATAACATATCCAGCAATACATAACATCACATGTCATCAACGTAAGTAAATATGCGCATCCCAATTGTCGTTGACATATAGCAACGAAACCGGCGATATCACATATTACACTAACGGTCGCAGAAAAGAAAGTGTAAAACTACAACAGTTGGAATCCGCAACCTCCTTAGACATCGCATGCCTAACCAAATGAATTCCTTAGACATCGCATGCCTAACGATTATAAACCCCACATTTTAGTCTCTTTATCGAAAACACTTTTCAATATAAAGTCGGGCAATTCAACAAGATTCCCGACAACCTGAACGAATGCTCGTCGCAAACTTTAGTAGACGGCCGCACCCCCGGATGCCGTCGACGAAGTGCACTAAGACGGAACACCGCTGCCGCGAGCACCCTAACGGATGCTTTCGGCGACGGGGTTCTCCTACAGTCACTTGGTCGGGGCTATGGGGCGTGGCTGTCTATTAAGTTTACCGGCAAGTATCCGCGTACGCTACGCGATTGCGACGGACTTTTGATCACATCAAAATCCCGTGGCAACCGATCAAGTGAGACTAAACTGCTATGTCTATAACATCCAAATCAGTTATCTCATAATTTCTTGTGGATTCCAAATATTGTATCACATTCCGGATAAATAGAAAATGTTAAACTTTCCGATCGAACAATCAAACACCCAAGTTTTCCCGAAATAGCTCAACACATGAAATAAGTTCAAAAACATTCACTTCATGCCACAGTACCAACGGTCCAGCCGTAGAAGGGTCAAGCCAACGCCTCACATGTGGCACGCCGTACTCTCCCAAACCCAAAGGTTCAAAAGGCAGTTCAAGACGGTCACATAATCGAGTTAAGGTTTGTTGTCTTCTAGAGGGTCCATCGCATTACTTGCACTACTTAGAACGTTCTTAAACTACGGAAAAATCCAACACTTGGAAATTTTCCGGCAGGGGAAAAATTGGGTATTTATATCCGTTCGAACTTTTTAATATATTCTAAATTATCTGGAAAAACGCATAGACAAAATTAGACAATCCGATTGAATCTGCGAACTCCCAATACAACCCAGAAAACTCAACTCTTGAGTACAAATTAAAAATTCCCAGAAAACACAGGAATAAGATTAAGACATTACTGTGCAAAGAGTGATAAAAGTAGTGACCGTACGGACGCGGAACCGCCGAACGAGCCATGCTCGTGCCGCGGTTCCGCGGCGCCTTGATCGAATTAGGCACTCGTTTTGCACAGTAACTCCTGAAAATGCCTGCTGATTTTTCTGCATATTTTTAATTCACAAAATTCCACAGTTTTGAAAAAAGTACAGAGAAGGGTTTAATCGGGGGATATCGGGTTCGATCCGACTTCTAGTTTCGTCTACACTTCGACTAAAGCTATAGCTAGGCTCTGATACCACTGTAGGGTTCCCAGGCACTCTCAAGAGGTTCCACAAGGCATCAACCATGCCAAATTCAAATTTTCCGGTGCCGAGAAACCCTAAACTAGATCGATTACAAGAGGTAAGGCGAAAAAGAGAAGCAAGCAAACTACTTTGCTAACAAGTGAATGGAAATACAACCTTTGTAGATCCGGTCCTCCACTACTTTAGCTCCGTGATGACGTCACTTCGCTGCGATCACCGGTATCCCGGACTCTTGTGATGGTTTCGTCGGAGAAATGATCGGGCTAGGTCATTGACTTCGATGCCGAAGATGATCTACGTCGAGGCAACTCTAACTCAAGCTCCATCTTCACTTGGTCATTAAACTTGTGAAGATAACACACTCTACTACATGGCAAGTGGTAGAGGATGAAGAAATAGGAAGCGGGTTCACTTTGGATTTGGATTTCTCACTTGATTTGATCAACTTAGAATTTTCTAGCAAGCTTTTCTTTTCTTCATGAAGAAGAAGAAGAAGAAGGAAGAAAAAGAATTATCACCAAAAGAAAATTCAAGTGATATCTATCATATTGCAACCATGGGTGAGTGTAACTCATGTAGAGAATGAACTAAGGTTTAGTTAAATGGTTCGGTTAAGCATAAAACAAAATGGTTGAAACTTCATGAATCTTCAAGAATAAAACAAGGAAAGCCACCACCATTTTGTTTCTTGCCAAAAATAAATAAAGAAAATAAATAAATAAGGCAAATGAAATCCTAACCATTAACTAAACATGGTGTATAGCATACACACACCCAAGTTTGCATGTATCATCAAACATGATACAAACAAGTGCATAAAAATATATCACATATACTTTTTGTGCACATCAAGTGAGAAAATCAATCTTGAGTGAACAAATACTAGTTAATGTAAAGTAATATATCAAATATGTAATTATACATTAAATCGTTAAATCAACACTTGATTTAATGATGCGGTCATACTGCATATAACCGACTAATATCAATAGTAACAACTTATCGAATCAACACTTGATCCGATAACCCGGCTATTTCGCATACAACCGATCAATGTCATAAATCGCGAGAATAGAATACAGTATCACATACTGGTATTATTCTCGGTCCCGCACATATCTCATATGCGCTCCTATTTCGTTTCGCTTGAGCCAGGAAACCCCTGTGTAGGACTCTAAAGACTCGTCAATACGCCGGCAGCAGGTGATGATCATATCAAACACCCACAAGCCGTAAGCGGTCTGCTAAACGTAACGGCCACCAGGATATTGAGCGATCAGAAGATCAACGAGCAAGCCCGCTCACACTCCTGTGAATCCAACCAGTAACACTTACCGTACATTCCGGTCTGTTCGTCTGATATGTCGCATATCTCGCCTAGGGGTGCTAAACGTCAGACCCCAATAACTCGATAAGTCGTGTCGATATGAGGCTCATAACGGGTCGAGAAACTACTGGTAACACTTACCAGTAAATCCCTAAAGCAGCCTTGGCCAAGGACTTCCTGTTACAGCCAATCGAATACAGCGCAACATCAACTACCTATACCGGGAGAGACGAAACCCCTCCTATCGCTCATTGCCTCCATGTGATTCGGGACTGTACCCAAAAACCACCATTTTGCACGCCCTCTTGGACGTGGTAAGGTGGAAATCAAAGCACAGTGGGAATCACATATGACTCTATGACGATCTCGGGTCTACAGACTAACGTATACCAGTGTCACCAGAGAACTGCCATCTGACGTAAGGTATAATGTCATCTGACGTAAGGTATAATGCCATCTGGGAGTTCTCGGCGAGTCTATCCAGTGTACCCAGTCTCCACTGAGCACCCGTATATCATCTCTGATGTCAAACACCAATGGATATGGGATCATCCATCGCCCATCTGTATGGGTCGAGAAGGTATACGATAGTCTACTCTGGTATATCGATGCCCCGTCTCGATACACCCACGACTAGGGATCTTGAAGGATGTACTTATGGACTACCATGTCCCCACTAGTATGATCCGCATCATAGTCCAGGTAGTCAAGTACACATCCTAAGGGCTTTATCAACATGTAACAGAGAGACAATCAGTGTACACGTTAAGGTAAAGAGTAACCAGATAGTATACTATCATGTCGAGCAAGAAAGTCCTCCCTATATATGTCCAAGCATCCACTACAATATACATCCCATGTATAGTAATGGCCTCTAGGGCATACATATAACTAACACTGGGACATATGATTTATTGCCTGCCCCGATGCAATGTCATCAGATGGATTGATTCCAGCTAGATGCGACTTCACGCTGATACGCTGAGAGTCGATAGAGACGATCGAATATCAGGAAACCATTTTCCAAGTTTAAAGTATTCGGAAAACAATTCAAGCAAATCTAAGGATGTAAGACTTCGAAAATCGTTTAGGCAGTTTTTCGGTAATCGGCTAATTTTTCGGCTTTTTCCGTAAAAAGTCAAAATAGGTATTTTTCATTGTAGACCTAATTATACAAAATTTAGATAAGATATTACTATAATTTTGTCACTAAAATGTCACTTATAATTTTCTAGTTAAATAATTTTTTTTTCGTAATTAATTATTTTTTTATTATTTTAAGCTTTTAAAAATACATTAAATTAGTGATAAATACAAATTTAATTAGGTAAATTTCATAATTAGGAATCTTTATAAACTAAAATAGAGTGTTAATAAATTTATCATAAGTTTATAAGATTTTAGTTTTAGGGTTTGAAATTTATGAAAAAAAATGATGTAAATGGTTTTTTTTTGTAAAAACTTGATGTGAAAGGCATTAAATGGAAGCATAAAGGGTTTTTTTGACCTAGAAACCTCTACACAACCCCCACACCCTCCTCGTCTTCACCTCTGGCCGAAAAATAGCAGCAGCTCCCCCTCTTTTCACCTCAATTCTTGCTTCAAAAATCATGAAAAATAGAGAAAAATCCATAAAAATTCACTATTTTCTTCTCCAATTCAAAACAAAACCCTAATCCACTCTCTCCTCAACCAAATTTAGTTCAAAACTTGAAGAAAGGAGGCTTCTTTGGTGGCTTGAGCAAACTAGGGTTCAACTTGTAAGGTGAAATTTCTAAACTAGTTTGTTAACTTGTAGTTTAAATGTGCTAAAATTGAAATTTGAAGTATTAATTTAGTTGTAATTACTTGTTCATGAAAATCAAGAGAGGGATATGATTTCAAATTAGGGTTTGTAGCATGGTTGATGGAGTTAAGTTAGGGTTTGGTTATCTAATTGGTTAGAGTGGTAAATTGTGCGATGTTGCGCTCGCTAGATCGATAAAATTGCGATATTTGCATCGAATCGGTATGCAATTGCTTGCTAGATTTTTATGTAAATTAGAATGTGATCAAATTGCGTTATATTAGCGATATAATTAGCTTCTTATACGCCTATTAGAGTGCGTGAATTCAGGGTTTTGTCTAGTCGGGTTTTAGTTTTGTCGATTTCCCCGAAAAGACGATTCTAGTTAAGATTTAGCGATTTTCGTGTGTTTTCCCGCGCACCGAGTGCACGTTATATTTAATTCGAGAGCGTCGGTATTTGTATATTGTGACTTGCATCATTTTAGGATATGTAATCTTATGCTTGGTGTTGTACAAATATAGGATCGATCGGGGAAACATCGGACACGGCGCGTAAAGGCAAGGTGGTGGTCGGATCGGATTAGCGGGGATTTCAGGTGAGTAGATGTATTCATCTATGGGGGAATCGTCTGGATGGTGCGAGACGCCCCCTAGTTAGGATTACCCTATTTCTTGCAAGATTTGTATTGCTAGATAGCTTACCCCTTTATTGCATTGCATACCCTCACAGCTAACCGTATACTAGATTGCATGGACATTCATATAACATTCATATACACATATGCGATAACACTTCATAGGACACGAACACCATTACCATTGGCATCTGCTGCACGTGCACTATTCATGTGACACACGCGCCTTTGGTAATTGCCATGCCACGTGCACTATAGAACCTGTTTAACTTAGTATCGCCACTTGCATTCATACAATATATATGAAATTGCATAGCTTGCATATACCATTATCATCATATTTACATAGATTCCTAGCCAAAATTCACATCGTATACATTGATATCATAGACATTTATCATATATAACATGTGAACATTATGATTTTCTTGAGGATTTCAGTATTGCTGCGATTTCTGGATTTTTTTTGGGAAAACCGCAAGAATTTAACAAAAGCTTATATTTATCATTTTTAAAACAAAGTTGCGGTTTTCTCGTGATGTATGTGTCGTCCACCATGAGTTTTCATGTTTTCTGTTGGATTTCGAGACCCGATTTGAGGAGTGGATGAACCGTCTCGGGTACATGGTGGGCCCGGTATGGTATCCCCGGGCAAGAAGATCGAGTTGTAGACGATGAGCCTGGCAGGGAAAGACTACCTACCGGTGATGTCTGGCGTGGCGGATATCCGGAGGATACTGACCGTTGTCGTGAGATTGGATGATATGGGCCGATCCGGACTGACGGAGCCCGATATTTGAGACATTGATACAGTGAGATATTGAGACAGATATGATTTCATATTTGGTGTTGATGCTTGACATGGGTTTTCAGATGATTTCTTGATGGTACTTAGCTATTATACAGATATTCATTTTCTAAAGTTAAGAATTCAATACCCTTAGCATTTAAAACACTTAAAGATTTAGTAATGACATTGCATACATGTGCATGCATACTAGAAGTATTATATCACATATAGACATACATGTTGTGACGCATTGCGTGCATTCTTACGATTGCCTTACTAGATGTTATATTCTACTCACGAGCTGGCAACTCACCCCCGTTGTGCCACAGTGTCTTGCAGGTCGGACCCGTCACCCTTGTAGCGGCGGGCTATCTTATCATCAGCTTCTTTTGCTCAGACTCGCGATATCGCCCGTAGGTGGGTTGCGAGCATATTTTATTTCTTTTGCTCTATCGTTGTATCTAGTATTCTCCATCTACCACTTTATATTGTATATGCGACCTAGTGATGAGACTGGGAGATTTGTATATTTGTGGTTTCTTTTGGGTCGAGCTCACTTGAGCCGGCGTTGTGTTTTCTGATATTTTGAGTTTCTTTTATGCTCTTTTCTTGATATTACTTATATATTGCATGTGGTTGTGATCCGCCTTGGGCGAAGAGCTAGCTCCCGCTTGGGGATGCCATTTATGATTACAGGTTATATATATGTTGTTGTACCCATTTTGGGGGATAGAAAATACAGGGGAGACTCTGCCGAAATTTTTGGGAAATTTTGATGTTTTTTTTAAAAAGGGATTCTATGCAACTTAATTGATATAAAAACCGTTTTCATTTAAGGTTTTTCCTTCACTCTCTTTTAATTTTGGTTTAGATTCTTCTGGGCTTTGGCTGACTTAGGTTACAGTATGCCTTTAGACGTCTCGTAATCTAAGTGCCAGTCACGTTTTGTACCTTCGGGTCGTGACAAAGTTGGTATCAGAGCGTAGGTTTTACCTTTCTGAGTGTAGGACGACCTTGGTAGATGGAGTAGGTGACTTAAGCAGAGTGGTGTAGCGTGGGTATGATCCGCGGCATACTTACGATACGGTACTCCACCTAAGTGACCTTAGGACATAATTGCTTGTATTTCCTTTCTCGATTCCTTGCATTCCTTGATTCAATTGCAATGTTCTTATCAGTCCTGTTTCTTATTCCAGCTTCGATGCCGCCGAAGACTACGAGAGCTCAGCGGGCTGCCGCTAGGGATGAGATTCGAGCGGGCTCGTCTGAGGCGAGGATCGAGCGGGAGGATACGCCTACCCCTCAGGGTCATACTGATCCGCCTTATCCAGACCGTATTGCCAGATTAGAGGCCGGCATGCAAGAGTTGCGACAGATGATGGGATCTTTAGTTGAGTCCAGTCGGTCACAGAGATCCGAGGACGTTCCTTCCACCGCACAGACCACGATTGTACCTGCTGCACAGATGGTCACTCCTGCTGTTACTACGGAGACTATCCCTGTTTCACTACAGGAGTTCATGAGATTGAGACCTCTAGCTTTTACCGGTACAGATGCGACAGAGGACCCACAGGCATTTCTTGATAGGATGGCTCGGATTTGCCATTCGTTGAGGTGTTCTGATGATAGATTGGTGGAGTTTGCGAGTTTTCGTCTGGAGGGTCTTGCCCAGACATGGTACGATTCAGTAGAGAGAGGCCGAGCTGCAGGTCTGCCTTCTATGACCTGGGATGAGTTTACATCTGCATTTCTTGCCCGTTTCTTCCGGAGAGTGTCCGAGATGCTCGAGCCCGTAGTTTTGAGTCTTTGCGCAAGACTCCTGGGATGACAGTGTCGGAGTGTGATATACAGTTTACCGAGTTGTCTCGATATGCTCCGTACCTAGTAGACACAGAAGAGAAGAGAATAAAGAGGTTTGTGCGAGGGCTTGATACACAGCTATTCCTTGCCATCGGCACCCAGCACTTTGATACATACGCAGCCGCGATGGATGCATCCTTACTTTTGGAGGAGCGTATTTTTGAGACTCCGGTCATTTCTGGGCCGAAGAGGATCCGTCCTGATACGCCAGCTCAGTGGCAGATGGGCAGACATCGTGATAGATTATTTCCGGGAGATGGTGGAGGCAGAGGATTGAGACGAGGTCAGTTATTTGTTTCATATCCACAGACCCAGCAGTCGTCTCCAGGATGTTTTCGGTGTGGGAGTCAGTACCACCGTGTCAGAGACTGTACCATGGGACGCCAGGGCGCGGCGACAGTCCCGCATGTGACCTTACCCCCCTCACCACCTCCTCAGAGAGCTCTACTTCCTACTCCTGATGATGCTCCACGCTAGCCAGATGCTTCTAGAGGTCGTGGGCGTGGCGGTCCGGTTCAGAGAGGACGAGGCGACAGAGGCCGAGGTAGAAGCAGAGGACAGCCAGCTATTAGTGGTGGACAGGCCTGAGTGTTCGTGTTGACTCCTTAGGATGTACAGGCATCCAATGCCGTCGTGACAGGTACTCTGCCAGTATGTTCTTTTGATGCACGGGTATTATTTGATCCAGGCTCCACACATTCCTATGTATCCACGTACTTTGCACCGAGGTTGGGCCGAGAGTCTACTCCGTTAGATCAGCCGCTTGTCGTTATTACACCGGTAGGCGAGTCATTTATTGCCCGTTTTGTGTACCAATCGTGTTCCGTTCGTATCGGGGAGAGAGATTCTTCAGTTGATTTGATTCTCCTCGATATGCTAGAATTTGACGTTCTTCTTGGTATGGACTGGCTAGCCACCTGTTATGCATCTGTGGACTGCCGTGAGAAGGCAGTCAGATTCAGTTTTCCTGGTGAGCCGGTTCTTGTTATTCAGGGAGATCGTAGCGCTACCCTTCCCAGCTTGATTTCTTCTCTTCGCGCTGGTCAGCTCTTAAGAAAAGGGTGTCAGGGATTCTTAGTCTATATTTGTGATACTAGCTCCACAGAGGTTCCGTTGGACCAGGTCCCTGTTGTGAGAGAGTTTCCTGATGTATTCCCTGACGAGCTGCCTGGTCTGCTACCAGAGCGCGAGATTGAGTTCTGTATTGACTTGATCCCCGGCACGGGGCCTATCTCTATACCGCCTTATCGGATGGCCCCGACGGAGCTGAAAGAGCTAAAGGATCGATTACAGGACTTGCTGGACAAAGGGCTTATCCGACCGAGTGTGTCACCTTGGGGTGCTCTCGTCTTGTTTGTTAAGAAGAAGGACGGAAGTATGCGCTTATGCATTGATTATCGTCAGCTGAACCGGGTTACTGTGCAGAACAGATATCCCCTACCCCGCATTGATAACTTATTCGATCAGCTCCAGGGTGCAGGGTTTTTCTCGAAGGTTGATTTACGGTCAGGTTATCACCAGTTGCGGGTTCGGAAGGAGGATATTTCGAAGACCGCTTTCCGTACTCGTTATGGTCATTATGAGTTCTTGGTGATGTCGTTCGGGCTCACCAATGCCCCGGCAGCATTTATGGACTTGATGAACCGTGTATTTTGGTCGTATCTCGATCAGTTCATCATTGTGTTCATTGACGACATCTTGGTTTATTCTCGGAGCCGGGAGGAGCATGAGCAGCACTTATGTATCACATTACAGACTTTGAGGGAGCATCAGCTGTTCGTCAAATTCTCCAAGTGCGCATTCTGGTTAGACAGTGTCGATTTCTTGGGTCATGTGGTGACGAGAGATGGTATTTGTGTGGACCCGAAGAAGATCGAGGCAGTTCAGCGTTGGCCTAGACCGGTATCAGTTACAGAGGTTCGCAGTTTTCTAGGTCTGACCGGCTATTATCGGCGTTTTGTCCAGGATTTCTCCCGCATTGCTGCACCTTTGACTGGGTTGACCCGGAAGGGGGTTCCTTTTGATTGGACCCAGGCATGTGAGGATAGTTTCCAGCAATTGAAGACTCGTCTGACTACTGCACCAGTGTTAGCATTGCCTTCAGGATCAGGCGGGTTCGTGGTATATTGTGATGCTTCTCGAGTGGGGCTGGGCTGTGTATTGATGCAGCACGACAGAGTTATTGCGTATGCTTCTCGACAGCTGAGGAAACACGAGCAGAACTACCCCACCCATGATTTAGAGATGGCTGCAGTGGTATTTGCACTTAAGATCTGGAGACATTACCTATACGGTGAGTCGTGCCAGATATTCACTGACCACAAGAGTTTGAAGTATATCTTCCAGCAGCGAGATCTGAACCTGAGACAGCGCCGTTGGATGGAGTTGGTGAAGGATTATGACTGCGAGATTCTATACCATCCGGGCAAGGCGAATGTGGTGGCAGATGCTTTGAGTAGGAGGCCCGGAGGTAGCTTATCTTGCTTGAGCGCAGTACTGATGCAGTCGACGGTGGATTGGCAGGTGTTATGTGACAGCAGAGTGCAGTTCGAGTTTACTCCTACAGGGGACAGCTGGCCCATTTCAGAGCACGCCCACAGTTACTTGACCGTATCCGCGAGGCACAGTCCGGCGATGCCCGTATTTTAGAGATTATTGAGCAGATTCGGCAGGGCAGAGTTTCTGAGTTCGTGATTGATGATCAGGGGATACTTCGATTTGGGACTCGACTGTGTGTGCCAGATTCAGAGGGACTGAGGCATGATATTCTCGAGGAGGCACATAGATCAGTATACAGTGTGCATCCAGGTTCCACCAAGATGTACTGTGATTTGAGAGAGGTTTACTGGTGGGACGGGATGAAGAAGGATATTACAGACTTTGTGTCGAGATGCCTGACTTGCCAGCAAGTCAAGGCCGAGCACCAGAGGCCAGCAGGCGAGTTACAGCCTTTGCCCATCCATGAATGGAAGTGGGAGCAGGTCTCCATGGACTTCATTATGGGTCTACCCAGGACCAATCGAGGGTATGACTCTATTTGGGTGATTGTGGATCGACTGACGAAAGCGGCTCACTTCCTGCCAGTGAAGACCACTTTTGGATTTTCTCAGTACGCCCAGGTTTATATTGATGAGATAGTGCGACTGCATGGTGTTCCGACTTGCATCGTGTCCGACCGGGGCACCCAGTTTACCAGCCGATTGTGGCAGAAACTCCAGGAAGCATTGGGCACCCGATTGAGTTTTAGCACAGCCTTTCATCCTCAGACTGACGGTCAGTCGGAGCATACTATTCAGACTCTTGAGGACATGCTCAGAGCTTGTGTTTTAGATTTCGGTGGTAGCTGGGATCGTCATTTTCCTTTGATCGAGTTTTCCTACAATAATAGCTTCCAGGAGACGATTCAGATGGCACCTTTTGAGGCTTTATATGGGAGGAGATGTCGATCGCCTGTATGTTGGACAGAGCTTAGGGAGAGCAGTATTTTGGGGCCGCAGATCGTACAGGAGACGACCGAGAAGATATAGCTGATTCGGGACAGGATGAGAGCGGTACAGAGCAGGCAGAAATCATATGCTGACAGGCGCCGTCGCCGACTGGAGTTCGCTGTTGGCGATCATGTTTTCCTGAAGGTCTCTCCGATGAAAGGTGTGATGAGATTTGGGCGGAAAGGGAAACTGAGTCCTAGATATGTTGGTCCTTTCGAGATCCTAGAGCGTGTTGGTCCAGTCGCTTATCGGTTAGCTCTTCCGCCCAGCTTCCCCGATGTTCACCCCGTATTCCATGTCTCGATGCTCCGCAAGTACCTTCATGATCCTTCCCAGGCGATTCAGCACCAGACGATCCAGCTAGAGCGTGATCTTTCTTTCACCGAGCAGCCGGTTGTCATTTTGGATCAGCAGGTGAAGAAATTGAGGTCGAAGGTTATACCGTCCGTCAAGGTCCTTTGGCGTGGCCCGAACAGCGAGGAGATCACCTGGGAGACCGAGGTCGAGATGAGGAACAGATATCCCCATCTTTTTGAAGGTACGCGTAGTTAAATTCTAAATTCGGGGACCGAATTTCCTTAAGGGGAGAAGATTGTAACCCTTCGAAAATCGTTTAGGCAGTTTTTCGGTAATCGGCTAATTTTTCGGCTTTTTCCGTAAAAAGTCAAAATAGGTATTTTTCATTGTAGACCTAATTATACAAAATTTAGATAAGATATTACTATAATTTTGTCACTAAAATGTCACTTATAATTTTCTAGTTAAATAAATTTTTTTTCGTAATTAATTATTTTTTTATTATTTTAAGCTTTTAAAAATACATTAAATTAGTGATAAATACAAATTTAATTAGGTAAATTTCATAATTAGGAATCTTTATAAACTAAAATAGAGTGTTAATAAATTGTATCATAAGTTTATAAGATTTTAGTTTTAGGGTTTGAAATTTATGAAAAAAATGATGTAAATAGGGTTTTTTTGTAAAAACTTGATGTGAAAGGCATTAAATGGAAGCATAAAGGGTTTTTTTGACCTAGAAATCTCTACACAACCCCCACACCCTCCTCCTCTTCACCTCTGGCCGAAAAATAGCAGCAGCTCCCCCTCTTTTCACCTCAATTCTTGCTTCAAAAATCATGAAAAATCAAGAAAAATCCATAAAAATTCACCATTTTCTTCTCCAATTCAAAACAAAACCCTAATCCACTCTCTCCTCAAACAAATTTAGTTCAAAACTTGAAGAAAGGAGGCTTCTTTGGTGGCTTGAGCAAACTAGGGTTCAACTTGTAAGGTGAAATTTCTAAACTAGTTTGTTAACTTGTAGTTTAAATGTGCTAAAATTGAAATTTGAAGTATTAATTTAGTTGTAATTACTTGTTCATGAAAATCAAGAGAGGGATTTGATTTAAAATTAGGGTTTGTAGCATGGTTGATGGAGTTAAGTTAGGGTTTGGTTATCTAATTGGTTAGAGTGGTAAATTGTGCGATGTTGCGCTCACTAGATCGATAAAATTGCGATATTTGCATCGAATCGGTATGCAATTGCTTGCTAGATTTTTATGTAAATTAGAATGTGATCAAATTGCGTTATATTAGCGATATAATTAGCTTCTTATACGCCTATTAGAGTGCGTGAATGCAGGGTTTTGTCTAGTCGGGTTTTAGTTTTGTCGATTTCCCCGAAAAGACGATTCTAGTTAAGATTTAGCGATTTTCGTGTGTTTTCCCGCGCACCGAGTGCACGTTATGTTTAATTCGAGAACGTCGTAATTTATATATTGTGACTTGCATCGTTTTAGGATATGTAATCTTATGCTTGGTGTTGTGCAAATATAGGATCGATCGGGGAAACATCGGACACGGCGCGTAAAGGCAAGGCGGTGGTCGGATCGGATTAGTGGGGATTTCAGGTGAGTAGATGTATTCATCTATGGGGGAATCGTCTGGATGGCGCGAGGCGCCCCCTAGTTAGGATTACCCTATTTCTTGCAAGACTTGTATTGCTAGATACCTTACCCCTTTATTGCATTGCATTCCCTCACAGCTAACCGTATACTAGATTGCATGGACATTCATATAACATTCATATACACATATGCGATAACACTTCGTAGGACACGAACACCATTACCATTGGCATCTGCTGCATGCGCACTATTCATGTGACACACACGCCTTTGGTAATTGCCATGCCACGTGCACTATAGAACCTGTTTAACTTAGTATCGCCACTTGCATTCATACAATATATATGAAATTGCATAGCTTGCATATACCATTATCATCATATTTATATAGATTTTTAGCCAAAATTCACATCGTATACATTGATATCATAGACATTTATCATATATAACATGTGAACATTATGATTTTCTTGAGGATTTCAGTATTGCTGCGATTTCTGGATTTTTTTGGGAAAACCGCAAGAATTTAACAAAAGCTTATATTTATCATTTTTAAAACAAAGTTGCGGTTTTCTCGTGATGTATGTGTCGTCCACCATGAGTTTTCATGTTTTCTGTTGGATTTCGAGACCCGATTTGAGGAGTGGATGAACCGTCTCGGGTACATGGTGGGCCCGGTATGGTACCCCGGGGCAAGAAGATCGAGTTGTAGACGATGAGCCTGGCAGGGGAAGACTACCTACCGGTGATATCTGGTGCGGCGGATATCCGGAGGATACCGACCGTTGTCGTGAGATTGGATGATATGGGCCGATCCGGACTGACGGAGCCCGATATTTGAGACATTGATACAGTGAGATATTGAGACAGATATGATTTCATATTTGGTGTCGATGCTTGACACGGGTTTTCAGATGATTTCTTGATGGTACTTAGCTATTATACAGATATTCATTTTCTAAAGTTAAGAATTCAATACCCTTAGCATTTAAAACACTTAAAGATTTAGTAATGACATTGCATACATGTGCATGCATACTAGAAGTATTATATCACATATGGACATACATGTTGTGACGCATTGCGTGCATTCTTACGATTGCCTTACTAGATGTTATATTCTACTCACGAGCTGGCAACTCACCCCCGTTGTGCCACAGTGTCTTGCTGGTCGGATCCGTCACCCTTGTAGCGGCGGGCTATCTTATCATCAGCTTCTTTTGCTCAGACTCGCGACATCGCCCGTAGGTGGGTTGCGAGCATATTTTATTTCTTTTGCTCTATCATTGTATCTAGTATTCTCCATCTACCACTTTATATTGTATATGCGACCTAGTGATGAGACTGAGAGATTTTTATATTTGTGGTTTCTTTTGGGTCGAGCTCATTTGAGCCGGCGTTGTGTTTTCTGATATTTTGCGTTTCTTTTATTCTCTTTTCTTGATATTACTTATATATTGCATGTGGTTGTGATCCGCCTTGGGCGAAGAGCTAGCTCTCGCTTGGGGATGCCATTTATGATTACAGGTTATATATATCTTGTTGTACCCATTTTGGGGGATAGAAAATACAGGGGAGACTCTGCCGAAATTTTCGGGAAATTTTGATGTTTTTTTTAAAAGGGATTCTATGCAACTTAATTGATTTAAAAACTGTTTTCATTTAAGGTTTTTCCTTCACTCTCTTTTAATTTTGGTTTAGATTCTTCTGGGCTTTGGCTGACTTAGGTTACAGTACGCCTTTAGACGTCTCGTAATCTATGTACCAGTCACGTTCCGTACCTTCGGGTCGTGACAACGTACCCTCTAGAAGAATGAAACATTAACTCGACTTAATGACCATGGAATGCCAGTGAACTTTAGGGTTTGCGACAGTTCAGCGGTGCCATTAATGAGGCTTGGGTCTGCCATTCTACTGTTGGTCCATCGGTGATGTGGCATATATTCGATACTATTAAACTGTACCCAAGATGTTGAGCTCTTAGGGGATTATGGAACCTCGACGAATCGATCGAAAAGTTTGACATCATTCGGACATCATGTGATGGGATACATCGCTTGGGAGACTCCAGATATGAGTATAGCCGTTGGAGCGCAGCCCATGCAGCCACGAGGAGGCGAGTCCGAATCAGTCGACATTACAGAAAAGTGGAGTAAGAGGTTCGTACGAGATCTTGATGAGATGACGTTCCACTCCGCCGACATCAAAGATGTGATACGCAAGCAGAAGCGTTGACTATGGATATATCTTCCAGGAGGACTCGTGATGAGTTTGCAGCCATTTCGGAACAAGAAATAGTTTTGGTAAGGATGATGACTTCCGGGCAGTTCGACAGAAACGAGACTTGGGAGAGACTTCGACAGGATCTTTCTAGAAATACTAAACGAGAAGACCTGGACCCAGGAGCGGTCATATGGCGCACACCCAGTAGGTCAGAGTTCGGCATCGTCGACGGGACATGTTATGTGTAAACATGATAGTTGACCAGAGATCTTTAGAGGATGTGTCAGAGCGGACTGCTGTCACGACCCGAAAGAGCACGTGACTGGCCCTTGAACCATATGAAGTCTATAGGACTCCATCTGATCCAAGTAAGCCAAAAGCCTAGAAATCTAAAACCATTTTAAGAGTAAGTAAAGAGAACTGGTTTAAAGAAGTGAAGGAAAACATGTTTGAACTCAAGGTTTTTAAATAACTAAGCCGAATATGCATTTTTAAAATGTAAAGTCTTTTCTAAAAAATTTCGGCAGACTTTCTTTTGTAAATACTGGCCCCGAACGGGGTACAACAAGAACAATATATATGCAATGATAAAAGGCATCCCCAAGCGGGAGCTAGCTCTTCGTCAATAGACGGTCACAACCATACAAGCAATATAATATACAACGCCGAATGGCGAGGGTCAAAGCCAAAAGAAACTCAATAAGCATGAAAACCGCAATACTACTAAGCGCGACTCTAAGGTCGAATAATACATCACTAGTGTCTGAGTCTGAAACAATACAGAAGTTTTAGTTGATGGAAATTCTAGATACAATGAATAATACAAGTACAATGGTGGTTCTTGATGCAAAAGAATCCACCTACCAAATGCAATTCACCCGCAAGGAAGCAGTGTGCCAAAAATGCCGCAATGGAACCTGTACGGCAAGACCTGCAAGAACTGTGGCACAACGGGGGTGAGTTGCCAACTCGTGAATAGAAATATTTACAAGCAGAAACCGAATGCAAGACATAATCCTAGGTCAATACGATCAATATAATATAAACCACAAGAGTACGTCTGAAGCATGATAAGGTGGCAATGTAACATCTAAACATGTATGTAGTGCCAAGTACTCAGGTAATAACATGTCATCAGTATAAGGTATGTCTGCATGAAGTAAATATGAAGAAGTATCAAATGGTTATCAATACACATATATTAGCGTCCCATTAATATTGGTGTAAGGGTATATAATACAGCGCCCTCATACCCTGTTATATATACAAATGAAGTATGATCAATGTAAATCCAATCTGTATGTGATCAAGTCTGTATAAACGTGGAACCCGTCCACCCGTCACCCAATGACAATAAACGTGGAACCCGTCCACCCGTCACCCAATGACAATAAACGTCATGTATGTAAATATGAGGATATAATAAAAGCCATGGAAATCATCATGAAACCTGTGCCTAGCATTGGCACGTAAATCCTAATCCATATGGGGCTCCGTCTGCGGTATTGGCCCTCGGCCCCCGACAGTACGGGTCAGCCCATGCCCATCTCTCAACTCCGGTCGGTATCATCCAGATATCCGCCGAGCTCAAATACAATCACCGGTAGGTAGTAGTCCCTCCGCCAGGCTCACCGTCTACTACACAGCGAAACCGTTCTCGCCCCGAGGTACCATACCGGGTCCACCATGTACCCGTAATCGGCCTCATCCGCCTCCTCGAATCGGGTTCCACATGTCGCTCTCAGCACCGAGAAAACACATGGTGGACGCACTGAAATATCATATCAAGGGTAACCGGGTTTTTAAAACAATTATATATTCTCTTTTGAAATACCCACGGTTCCCAAATCCAGAAATATCATGGAAACAACATATCTCAATGCGTATAATCAAAACATGATGTATGCGACACGTAAAGAAAGGTGAGCTTATCAGAAGTCATGTAACATGGAATAATAATGTGCACATGTCGGGGGAAACCGCTCTTTTTAAATTGAATCAGTTTTGAAGAATATCTTGCGGTTCCCAGATCTCTAATCAAGTCAGAATCATCTATGTATGTATACAGGTATAAGTGTACAATATGCCATGCAATAATCATATCATGAATGCAACAGCATTACAGTGTAGTGGTATGGCAATTATCGATGATGAAATGTGTGAGCCGGCAAATAGTGTACGTGGAACATACGCATCATCGATAATGGTGCTGGTGCCCTAACAGCATGATAATAATATAGCAATAACATATGCAAGCAATGCGAATAGCATGAATATGCGGAAATCAAATAATCAACACCACAGTGAAGAATCTACTATGCAAACTACAATTCTAAGTATCAAGTCAATCGGGAGAGGTATGGAAACCACCTAAATCTTAGTCGATATGTATATAGATATAATAGTCGGTGATCTCGCCTCAATAATATCGCGTACGATACAGTATATCGTAAGACATCCTCGAGTCATGAGTGCGGATCTATCATCAATATAGGCTCGTACGGTAAATCGTCGTACGGCATCCCAATAGTCGGGTACAGGTCAATATCACACTATCTCATCACATCTCAGGTATCACTATCATTGTATCACATAATCTGGGGTACTGATCTAATTCTAGTACAACTGATACCATCAATATACTGCGTGTGTAAGCACACGTCCCAAGGCCCGCTAGAGATCACGTATCGTATCCCAAATATGAATCACACCAAATCGCCGATCTCGCGGCACAATGCCCAACATCATTGACCCATCTCCAATGTCATCCAATATCATCAAACACAGTGCAAGTATAATGAATATGCAAGGGAGTGCGTGTAGGTGTAAATCTATTCTAGGGTTCGCGACTATGAACTACGCTAGTCACTTCTAACCCTACACTATCCATTTTACACCTAACTATCATATATATAATATAACAACTACGGACTGCGGGGGTGCATACGCCATCCACCCGACTTCCCCCTGTAGATATAATCTACTCACCTTGCGTCTTCATTATCGACGTCACCACGCATTTGCTTGTCGTCCCGAAGTCTTCATGGATACCTACATATCAAAGTATCGTATATGCGCATTAAAACCAAATCAAAGCTAAAACGGCACATGAAACCCAAAACGATACGATAAGGGGCCTATAGGTTAGAACCTATGGCACGCCTTCAAAACCATCAACAAATCCACTATATCGTCGTATAAACGCCAAATAGTTGAGGTAAAACACAAGACACAAATTCAGAATTAAGAATACGGAATACGGAAACACGAATCCAAAACAGCAACTTAGGAATTATGTTCCAGATTTCACCCTAGGTCAAATTAAACAAATCTATACATACCAGGGGCCTAATCTATAGATAAGGGAACACCAAAACCAAAACGAGCAAGTTTGGTGGGGTCCAGGCCGCAAATTGCGGCCAAACAGAATAAATCTGCGGCCGAGTCATGGAGTTAGGGGTTGGGGTCTTGGTGGCAGCTTCCTGGGTGCCTGCACATGTCACTGTCCAATCAATTTTAATTTAGAATGTCTCGGGTGATAGCAGATTCAATATACCCTTCACAGATTCCACAATTTCTCTGATATCGGTTTCTAAATCCGTATTCTGGGTTTAAACTGTCAGGTTAGGGTCTCAATTCATGCACTAGGATGATAGTATAACCTCTACTGAGCTTAGTTTCACAATACAACATAAAATTCTTCACAACCCTAACTAGGTTTTTCCTCAAGTCACCAAAATCACACAATATCGGTTCAATCATAACATGGGGGTAAAGGAAATGCTAAAACTAAGTTAATGATCCAGAAAATACCTCATTTGGCAACTCAAGAAAATTCTTGAGTTGCCTCTAGTGGCCAAAATCCTTGCTTTCTTGGTCCAATATGTAGATCTTGAGCTTGTGCACACTTTTAATGAAATGAGAGTGGGGTTTTAGAGTTGTTTTAGAGATGAATTGAAGGATTGAAGGTGGGAGGAAGAAGAGGGAGCAGCAGCTGTAGAAAGGGGCTGAAGAGGGAGAGATATGAGTGAAGGGATGGGGGAAATGGCTAAGTCTTGGTCAAAAGAGGATCATTCCTCTCTCTCTCTCTCACCAAACCTCATTCTTTATTCTTTTCCCATTTTCTTTTCATTTTCTTTTTCTTATTCTCTCAAAATCCTTCTCTCAAGAATAGTAAACCCAAAGTGAACCATGGCAAGAAAATGCACAAGTGTGAAAAAAGTGATATGCGCATGTTTTGCACAAAAAAGCTAAAAACCGATTAGCGATTTTTAATCGCGATTAGCACTAAATTAGCATATAACTAATTATAAAAACTTAAAAAATGACATAATTCTATAAAATAACCTATTTTAGAATTTTCCATAATTTTCCCAAATTTTTCTGTATTTAATTACACCTAAATATTAAAATATTCATTAAAATAATATTAAATTATAAAAATTCCCCAAAATAATATTTTATTATTTTTGAAACGTTACAACAGCTTCCGTTATCATTTCTATATTAGACCGTTGAGCCGAGGAGCAATGTACTTAGCAATCTGTAGTGAGAGACGAGAGCCTAAGGGCACTAGGTGACATGCCATGATCAGAAGGCAAGTAGATATCTTGCTCTGCTAGTATTGGATGCACGGACACCTTCTCGACTTTGAAGGACGGACATATCGACAATATTTATGAGTTGTGATTTTGTTATTGACTATCACGTATCCGTCACTTTGGATTTCAGTATTTTTGGGAGATTTATATCTTGATTGAGTTTTGATGACCGAGTTTCATGATATGTGATTTCATGCCTAGGGCATGTATATGATTTGACTTATGCTTTCGGCATAGTTTTCATGCACTTATAGTATTCGATTTGCTTTTGTGCACGCCAATGCCAGGATGGTGAGATTTTATACCACGGTATACCTGATTGGGATTTTGATTGAAGTGTGTTGTATACCATCGATTTCGATTATGATACTCGATATTCGTTTTCGTGCACATTGTGCACTTGATTTGGATTTTGCGCATGCTTAAGGCACTTCATGTGATTTAGGTGCACACCAGATGCACTAAATCAAGATTTTTCGTGCATATCAGATGCACCTAGTTTTGCTGTCAGGCACCACGTTGCCCTTGACAGGTGTTTTCGTGCACACCCGTTGCACTTAGATTTGGTTTTTGTGCACATGTATGGCACATTCACGGATTTCGATTTCCGTGTGCACCAGACACACGTGGTATTCATATATATATTTGGGATTGATTTCTATTGGAGCAGTATATTTTATGGTACTTGCTATTTGGTTTAGTACTGAGCAGGACTAGTCAGAGGACAGTACCTGAGTATATTTTTGGCATGCATTGCTTCTAGATGTTTTAATAATGTATATCATATTGGTTTTCGTTCTGGATTTAGACATTGTGTCTTCCCCATGACTCTGATGATTGCGGGATGCTTGACGGAGTTTTGATTTTGAGTGATATGCTCATTTTTCATGCGCATGCATTGCGCTTCGATGTGTTTTACGTATTTATGATTTCGGAGCCCCGACGACATGATGGTTTGCTGAAATGTTTTAGTATTTGGGGGAGTTTTAATTTAAATTCAGGGACCGAATTTCTTTAAGGGGGGAAGATTGTAACGATTTGAAAATCGTTTAGGTGAAATTTCGGAAAATTGGTAAAATAAAGAGTGTTTTCCGTAAAAGTCAAGATATAAATATCTTTTAATATAAAATTAAATGTACATATTCTAGCTATGAAATTGCTGGTATTTGGTGTCTATTGAGCCACCGGTAAAATTTCTAATTTTCTGAAAAAATTTCTGAAATTTTTCCGAAAATAATTATTTTAATATTATTTTAAGCCGTCACTAATATATTTAATTAGGGAAAATTACAAGTTGGAATGGGTTAATAAAAATTTTGTGCATCATGACACACTAAACTAACATGTAAAATATTATTTCTGAAAGGAAATGAAGTTGTTAAACGGTTTTAGAAATATCGAAGAAAAATGCTTAAATAGTGATATTAGTATAAATAGAATTGGGGTATGACATTTATCATTTTTCTCACCCACACACCCACATCCATCCCTATGTCTTGCTGGCCGAGCCATTGACAGCCCATTACCAAATTATTCCCCACTTGAAAAAGGTTTTGAAAGAAAAGAAAACAAAGGAAATGAGAGAAATAGTAAAATGAGTATGGGCATTGACTTTGGTGGACTTTGGACTTTCCTCACTTGACTTTTCCCCACCTCACACTCTCTCCTCCTCCTCTAGAATTCTGGCCGAAAATCCCTCTCTCATGCTGCCCCCATTTTCTCCTCTCATTCTCATAAAAAAAAAATCATCTTTTTGCCTCAAAATCAAGCTAAAACCTCAATATTTCTTCAATCCAACTCTTACCCATTATTTATTTGCCCTAGCTAACATGATTCATGGAGCAAGAGAGCAATTTGGAGGCCATGATTTTCATGTTGGATCTCTTGAACTTTGAGGTATAATCTAAATCCTATAGTTAAATTGTTGTATTAATACTTTAAATCAAGACATAATTAGTTCGTAATATGGGTTTGATTGCAAGTTTAAGATTTCAAGAGGGAGTTTTGGAATTCAAGTGAGTGTTGTATCACTTGTTTTTGGTTGTAATGGGTAGTTAAACATATTAAGTTTTGGAGAATGTAAGCTAGTAGTTAGTTTACTGATTGTTGCTTCAAAATTTGTCCAATTTCATAAATTTTGCTTACTAGGTTTTTACAATTAATATAATTAGAAGAGAGAAGAATTTAGAAATGGTTTGTGTGACTTAGTTGAGTTAATTAGTGAGCATTTTGGCCACTAAAAATTGTTAAAATGTTTTTATTGGTTAAAACATCAAGTTTTGAACAAAAAGGGTATTTGTGCTAACTAGGTTTTGGTTTAAGGAAATTTAGCAAGATTAAAAATATAGTAAATGTTTATGTGGCCTATTTAAGCTAATTAGTGAATATTGTAACCACTAGTTTTGCTAAAGCATCAAGATTTGTATTAAAACGGTTAACGACCGCTAACTAGGTTTTGGGGAAATAAAACGATTTGTTTAATTTTATGGTTTTGATGAATTTAACCCAATTTCTTATATAATTAGTGAGTTTTGAAACCACGATTGGTGTGTTTGAGTTTTTCTCGATCACTCGGCGTTTGTACGCCGATATCGAGGGTTTTGGGTTGATTTGAGATAGCAAACCATAGGTTTTGACTTCTGTGTGATACGCGTGCCGAATTGGTTTTCGTATGTCGTTTCGATTTCGAATTGGTTTTTAGTGCGATACGATACGTTATGACATGTAGGTGCCCCCTTGAAGACTTCGAGATGACAAGCAAGCGCGTGACGTCATCGATTTCGGCAGGAGAGGACCAGGTGAGCAGATTTATATTTACGGGGAGAAGTCGGGTGGATGGCGTATAGCACCCCCGCAGTTCGATGTATAGTATGTTATACATATATACTATATATTTATGATATCTATCTTGTGTGACATGGATGTTTAAGGATAGTGTTACATGTTCATGGATTAGTAGTGTTACTTGCGAAACCCTAGAATAGTTGTTGCACCTATACACGCACACACACTTGCATACATTCATTCATTTACCTGTGCGTATATGGGGATATGTATATATGTATATACACACATGGGTATGGGACAATGTGTGTGTATGTATATATACACACACACACACACACGTATACATATACACGGATTATGAGGATAGTACTTGGTATTGGAGATGAGTCGATGCGATTGGGCTTGAGGCCATGAGATCGGTGATATGATTTGGATCGTATTATGAGATGCGAAATGTGATGATAGCGGATCGGTAGGCGATGTATTTCATACACACGCATATATATATATATATATATATATATGTTGATGATATTAGTAGTGTACTAGATATAGATCAGTACCCCCTACCCACGATATGTGATGATGTGGATACCTACTGAATAATAAGGTAAATGTGATATTGACATGTACCCAGTTTGGGATGCCGTACGATGGATTTACCGTACGAGCTATATATTGATGATAGATCTACACTCTTGATTTGAGGATATCATATCAGATGGTGTATCATATGGGATACTATTGAGGCAGGATCACCGACTATTATATAGAAAGATATATATCGACTAAGATATAGGTGGTTTTCGTACCCCTTTCGATTGGTTGTTATTTAGACCTGTAGTTTACCTAGTAGATGTCAGACTGGACCCGAGTCATACCTATTTCCAAAACTGACGAATCGTAAGAATTTTAAAGACATACCAAGGGATACTACGGATATTTTAAAAGACGTATCTTTTCTTAAAAACACCGTAGTCCTTATTTTCAAACACCACGATTCGTACTATTTCAAACGGCAAAACAGTATAACACATGTATAGTAAGGTAGATTCCTTATTGTTACGTTATTATTCATGTTCCGCATATTATTGTTGTATTTACTATTCATTTTCCTTATTATGTTGTTTTCGCTTCATTGCATGTTATTGTGTACGTAATAATTATGAAACCATACTGTTAGGACACCAGCACCATTACCGATGACGCGTATACTCCACGTACACTGGCTGGCCGGCTCACACACATCTTCATCAGTAATTGCCATGTCACGTACACTTTAGAAAATACTATTTCAGTGACATAGCTTGTTAGCTGATAGTTGTAATATGTTATAGTTTCCATATGCTAGTTTAATTATTGCAATCATTGCATGATATCAGATGCATCCATATATTCATTGGTTATGCAGTATTATGGAGATTTATGCCGGTATTCACTGTTTATTGGTATCATGATCTTGATGATTTCGGATTTACATGAGATTTCTGGATTTGGGGGAAAACCGCAAGAATTTAATAAAAGCTTAGTATCATTATTTCAAAATGCAAATTGCAGTTTTATCATGATGTATGAGCCGTCCACCATGAGTTTTCATGATTGCTGTTGGATTTAGAAACCTGATTCGAGGAGTTGGATGAACCGTCTCGGGTACATGGTGGGCCCTGTATGGTACCCCGGGGCAAGAAGCTCGAGTTATATTCGATAAGCCTGGCAGAGGAGCACTACCTACCGGTGATATTATTTGGACTCGTCGGTTATCCGGAGCATACCGGCCAGAGTCATGAGATGGTTATAGGCTGATCCGTTCTGCCGGAGCCGGCGGGCCGATCCCACAGATGATACGGATGCCTGAGATATTGATATTTGAGATTTGAGATATTGAGATTGATATTGAAATACCGAGACTTATATTTTGTGTCGATGCTTGACACCGATTTCTCTGTTGCATTCATTGATGATACTTGATTGGTATACATATAGAAACCTCATTAAATAAGAAAACAGATTTTCCATCATGATGTGTCCTGCTTTCATTTGTATAGCAATTGCATATCATATTCATGTATTCATACATCATATATCTGATATGTAGCTATCTGAGGCACTGACACGAGCACGTAGTATTTGCACTTACATGTTGATGGATCTGGATATTATTTGAGGATATTACCTGATATGGCCTAGGATAGCGTTATGCATGCGATTTCTAATCGTAGATGTTTTCTACTCACGAGTTGGCAACTCACCCCCGTTGTGCCACAGTTCCTTGCAGGTTTTGCCGTACAGGTTTTGTTGTGGCTTTGCTGCCACACTGTTCCTTCCGGGTGATTGCTTTGGTAGGTGGGTTCTTTGCATCAGGACCACCATTGTTTATTTATTATTTCTGTTGTATCTAGAAACTCCATCAACCAGATTGTATATTTGAGAGAGATAGAAAACCAGACCTGTTATTCTTTCGACCTTAGAGTCGCGCGTTGTATTATTATGTTTTTCTTTTTGTTTTGAGTTTCTTTTGAGTTTTGATCCTCGCCCTTCGGTATTGTATATTATACTGCTTGTATGGTTGTGACCGTCATTTGACGTAGAGCTAGCTCCCGCTTGGGGATGCCCTTTTTGTATTTCGTATACTATTCATGTTGTATCCCGTTTGGGGGCCAGTATTTACAAAGGAGACTCTACCGAAATTTTCAGAAAATACTTGAGATTTTAAAAATACATATTTCAGCCTATGTTGATTAAAACTACTTGCTTTCAATTGGTTTTTCCTTCACTCTACTGCTTCTTTAGTTTTGATATCTGGGTTTTGGCTTATATAGATTACGTACGCCTCGAGACATTTCGTAATTTAAGTGCCGGTCATGTTCCGTACTTTCTGGTCGTGACACCTCATTAGTTTAATAATCATTTATCTTAAATGGTTAATGAGATGGAGGGTGAGGTGTTATTTACAATTAATGAAGCATGGTTACTTGGTGACTCATGTAGTGAGTCATGGATTACTACTGAGGCAAAGGAAAATTTCTAGATATTTTGTGGAAAGCATCTTTGCTTAATAAGATATCACAATAGGCTATTCTTTATTCATTCTATCATAAACACTCTCTCTCCTCCAATCTCTCTTCTTCTTCCTATAACCCTAACTTGTCACATGAGTTGAGAATCCTAGGGTTCCAGAGACTAAACAAATCCTAATTACTCTCTATATCACCAAAGCTACCTAGATTAGCACACTAGGTTCTTTAGTTACCTCAAATTTAAGGTAGAAGCTCAATGTAGTCACTCTCGGGTGGATCATCATTGACCCAAGGTGGCTAACGATCAAGCGATCCATACGCTCTCTTCTATAAGCTTAACAAGAGGAGGAGGACAGTAAAAGACGAAGGACTTGGTTCAAGAAGGTATAAATTTCTTTCGTAGTAGTTAGAACCTCAAAGTTCATATGTTGGTTAAGGTTTATAAAAAGATCCTGTTGATTCAAGTCATTGTTGCGAAGTTCTAAAATCGGTTTTTGAAAATTCCGCCTCCCCGCGGACACGTGTGGTGCGCGACATGGACTTACAGTGGTATCAGAGACTAGTAAACCTTAACCGACAGATTAAACGAAGTGTAAAACTACGGAACTGAAATAACTCCGAATCACGAAACCAAATATCCAAGTTTCTGTCAAAATTTTCAGAACCTCTAAATTTTTTTGAAAAAAATTGCAAAGTGCTCCTTTAGTTCTAAGATGAACACAGAACAAAAACAAGACAATTCCACCTAAACATGGCCGGCGAAATACTCCAAAAAACCGGCCTGGCCGGTTCTTTAATGTTGGATTGTCATGAATTTTGTTTGGTGTTCTTGTTGCTTGGATTTAGGGTTTCAGGTGTTGTTTGAATTTTGCCAAAATTGCATATACTGTTATTTTTCTGATGTGGCAATACGGAGTATTTCGAAGTCGCAGTTTTAAAATCGTTTACATGTTTTCTGTTGATATATGTGTTTTGAAACGTCCGCTAATCGCTATACGTCGATTATTGGGGGTTGCACATATCTGTGTTGCTATTTTGATGGTTTGTGTATATGGATTATTGGATCGTCGATGATGAATAGCCGGAGGATGTGAGAAAAGAGTTTATTCTTTCATTCGATGTAAATTTGTAATATTGATGTAATATTTTTTTGCGGTGCACATCCGGGTTGAGGTTGTATCCACCGTTGTATTATTTCATTTACTTTTTTTTGCTCTTAGGATAGAGCTAAGGTAGGGTGCACAAATTACCGGGTTCTTGAAGTGCCGAGTGACCTACTCATTTTACTGAGGGAGGTTGCTTCACTTCGGAAATTTGGCGGGTTGTTTACCACACCCGTAGGGGTCTAGGGCGGGGGTTTGGCAATTCATCACGACCGTAGAACTCGTCTTTCGTTATGGGCTTAAACGAAACGCGGAATTCTAGTATATCCAATATATTCATCTGTGATCTAGAATAGCTATTATTGCGTGAGACGAATGGATATATATATATATATATATATATATATATATATATATATATATATATATATATATATATATATATATATAGTAGACATTGCTTAAGTTTTGCACCCGCGCTAGTCCTACCCCCGCTCTGCCGTTTGTTAAGTAACCTAACGGTGCATGACGGGACCCCATGGCGAATGCGGATGATATAAGAGTACGTTGTATTTTTGTTTCTTTCTGCAATGGTAAGATTAATTGATGGGAAATCATTAATTCATTAATGCAAAAAAAAACCTAAGCTAAATCATTGGAACAATTTCAAAACCACTCGGTTTTCTTCAAAAAGAAACTTTTAAATAAGGAGTCTAAACCACTCCTTTAAAAAGAAATTATAGTTCCTTCGATTATATCAAGTTCGTTATGTTAACGGTTTTGCCAAAACCAGCCATAGCCCTCCTTCATTTCAAATACACTACACATAGTATTCATGCTATGCTTGTTGGCCTTCTTCACGGCGTAATGAATGGTAGCGATGTGTTGCTTGTTTGTTGCATAGATAGATGCATTAGTTTAGGGCAGTCGTACATCCTTGTTGGCCTTCGTCAAGGGCGAGTATGGATGGGTCTAAATTAATCGGGACAACGACGGGAAGAACTTGACTTGCATCTTATGATTTGTTGGCCTTCGTCGAGGTTATAAGAGCTTGAGGCAAAAATCACATCGGGAGTTTCAAACATAAAGGAAACTTGTAGATTTAGCATACCTTCTGAAGTGTGGTGACTAGAGTGGCTTCTATCTAGGTCATCACACAATGATAGTTGGATCCCGATCCCACTGATGTGTAGGATTACTCTCGGGAGAATTTTTCACTTAACAATCAATGCTATAAACCAAGTAGGTGTCTAGAACGGTGTTAGCGGGGTTATGCCTCCAGAGAAAAGAGGTTATTTAATTAAGGAACTTCGCAAAGCATTGTAAAACCTCCCTCGAAGTACCGACACTATCCTGGCTGAAAGGTTAAGCAAGTATTGTGACGTGCGATTAATCTTGACTAATTCTTCTTTTAGGGTTAGAATTCGTTGAAACAGTAGGAGACATCCTGTTTAGATAAACTAATAACCAATCTAAATTTGCAAGAGCATATGCTGAGTGTTACTTTTCTCTCTCTCTCTCTGGCAGCTACGATGACGGGACTCAAACTATTACTAGAAAAAATACACTGACTGGGCCAAACTATAAGGATTGGCTGAGGAACGTCAACATTGCACTTACTTATGACAAAGTGGCATGTCCTCACCAGTACTGCTCCCCCTGTCCGAGGACCAGATTCCTCAGTTGTGGACAAAGAGGTCCGCAAAACTTGGGATCTGGATTGCGAGAAAGCTAAGTGCATCGTGCCGGTGTCCATGAATAATGAAATCTAGAACCAGCACGAGGATATGGATATCAAATCTATTTTTCTCCATTGCAAGGATTTGTATAGAGAGCACTCTCGTATCGCAAGGTACGAAACCTCAAGGAAGTTATTCCAGATGAGCTTATCTCCAGGATCACCTGTGGGAGAGCACGTCCTAAAGATGACCAGCCTCATTGAAGAACTCGCAAACCCAGGATGCGTGCTAGAATGAGTTATACATTGACTTGATAAGGGACTTATTCGTGCTGAACTTTAACATGCACGATATGGAACCTGATCTTCCAAAGCTCCTCAACATGTTGAGGGTAGCAGAGAGCTCCTTTAAAAAGGAGAAGGTACCCGTTCTTTATGTTGGTCAATCATCCTTTTCTAAATCCAAAGTGAAATTTAAGGGGAAGAAGAAGATGAACACCACTAAACCGAAGGGAGGTGTTAAAAAGGTGCAGGGAACGAACAAAGCGGAGAGAGTAAAAGCGGACAAGGATGAGTGCTACTACTGTCACAAGAAGGGGCACTGGAAGAAGGATTGCAAGGTTTTTAAAGCCAAGGACACGAAGCAAGCTACTTCTTCAGCTTCAGGTATGTTTGTAATCAAAAACTGTTTTTTAGTGAACTCTACATCATGGGTACTAGATACTGGTTCTGGTTCTCACATCTGTAATTCTTTGCAGGCTCTGAGAAAATGTAAAGCACTGAAGGCAGGTGATATGACCCTCCGGGTTTGCAACGGAACAAGCATTGATGCTGTTGCAGTGGACGATTATCACCTGGGGTTGACAAGTGGGCACATTTTGGTGTTGTACAGCTGTTTTGTATTCCAAGTATGCTATGTAATATTATATCAGTATCTTTATTATTTAATAAAGGATATAATTTTGCACTTGAAAGAAATGTCTTGAACATTCTTTTAAATCAAGAACTGATTGGGTCTGGCACACTGGAAAACGGCATATACGTACTTAATCAACATCAAGTTTATTATCCAAAACAAACTCAAAAGAAAGGCTCCAGATTCAATCCAAGTCTTCTTATGGCATTGTAGATTTGGTCATATAATTGAAACAAGGTTGACTAAGTTGTATAAAGATGGATATTTAGATTCGTTTGAATATACATCATATGCAACTTCTCAATCATTTATCAAAGGAAGATGACCAAATTTCCGTTCACAGGACACGGAGAAAGAGTCGCTGAGCACTTGGGACTTGTACACAGCGATGCATGTGGTCCAATATCTATACATGCACGAAACAGTCACTTCTACTTCATCACTTTTACTGATGATTTCTCGAGGTATGGACATGTGTTCTTAATGGATCATAAATTCGAGGTCTTTGAGAAATTTAAGGAGTATAAAAATTAAGTGGAGAAACAAAGTAGTAAAAGTATCAAGACACTTTGATCTGATCGAGGTGGAGAATACTTAAGTACCAGTTTCCTTAAATGCTTAAAAATAATTGAATTCTCTCTCTGCTTACTCCTCAATATACACCTCAGCATAATGTGAAGGGTTATGCTAGCGCTCCGGCCAACTTCCGTGGCCAAATGCGAAATAATTTTTTTACTACGAATAGAAACTTGGCGCTAGGATAACACAAAAACCAGATCTTTAACATAAACATAGTTAGCATGTTAGGGTTCTATCTACTATGATAGAAAGTATACCTAAAGAAACCAAGTCCTTCGGGTCTTTGGTCCTCTCCTTATGCTCCTCGATGGAAGTATGGATCGTTCTTGAACTTCGGCCTCATTGTGTCAACGATGATCCACCCGAGAGTTCCAACCTTGAGCTAAACCTCCAAGTTGATGTAAATAAAATACTTAGCTTGCTAATCTCAGTAGACTAGAGCGAGTAGAGTGTGATTTAGAATAGCTAAGTCTCATTAACCCTTGACTATCAACACATAATACACAAGGGTTTGAGTGAGGAAGAAGGAGATAGCAAGCTTGAAGAAAGAGAAAGTATTTGTGATAATGATTATAAAAATAGAATGGCTAACTTATATATGACCTCAAGCATGACATGGAAACTATCTCACCAAAATATCTAGGTCAAAAATATCTCATCAAAATAGCTAAGGTCAACAAGTCAAGCCAAGTCAAAAGGTCAACATAAGTAGCCATGCCACAAAAATTATCATTTATCAAAAATAACAAAGTCTTTTCTTCACCCCATATTTGTTTTGACCAAGTCAATGGTCAAAACCCTAATCAGATATCTCCTTCTATACCCCTCTCATCCGTATATACATACCCGCATCCGTGTTCCGAGAAACACGAATACTATGAGACGAAGCTAATCCAATAATCAAATACTAGGATCCGGCTTAAACCAAAGCCCACTAATATTGTCCACTCGAACACCACACGTGCACAAGTACACGGATGTGATCGAACCCTGCCGTAAAACCATACGACCTCTACTCATTTCGCCCGAAGCTGGGAAACCCTCTGTGTGGGACTCTAAAGACTCGATAGTACTCTGGCAGTGGGTTTAACCACAAGCATGTCAGGGGCACTAGCTGTGCGTAATGGTTACCCAGGTATCTTTCGATAAGAAGGTCGACGAGCAAGCTCATCCAAACTCCTACTGAGCCTATCTGTGGCAATCTCCGTACAGTCCGGTCTGTTTGTCTAAGAGTATTGCATATCGGGCCTAGAGGGTGGTAAACGTCAGACCCCTAATAGTGGTATAAGTCGTGTCGGAGTGTAGCCCAGAATACCCTGAGAAACTACTGGAACACCTACCAGTAAATCTCACTTGCCCTGGCTAGGGACTTTGTATAATGGCTCTCCAAACACAACGCGATTTCAACCCCAATACCGGGAGAGAAGAATCCTATCTAACCACCACTACTTCCAAGTGCTTCGGGACTGCACCCAACTACTACCTGTTTGCATGACTCAATATAGCCGTGGTAGGGTAGCAATCAATGAACAGTGGGAACACACTTGAGGCGAAATAGCAGTGTCAAGTAAACAGACAAAGCTGTACTCATGTCACCTCGGAACTGCTACCTGACAATAGGTATAATACCATCCAGCAGTACCCTACGAGTCCGTCCTGTGTAACTCTTAACCTAATGAGCACCTTCTTACTATCTCCAGTACGACGTACTGATGGCTGTGGGACAGACCATCTCCCCTGCTGGGATGAGAAGCGTATACACTAGTCTACTCTGGAGTATCGATGCCCTGTCTCGATAATCCTATGACTAGGGACCTGTATAAGGATGTGCATATAGACTAACCAGCCCCTACTAGTGTGACCGCCATCACAACGTTGGTAGTCAAGCAAAGATCCTAAGGGCTCTATCAATATGTATTAGCGATATATTAAAAGAAACATATACACATATTAAGATAGATACAAACCAAGTAGCATACTACTATATCGAGCAAGACTGTCCTAAATCCGTGTATATATCCCAAGCTTCCAAAATGTATTATACAAACTAGTACTATACAATATTGGCTTCAAAGGCATACATATCCAACAATCTCCCACTTGCACTAAAGGCCGGTAATTGGTGTACCGCACACCCAACGTCTGCACTAAGGCCAGCTGCTGGCGTACCATATACCCAATAGCTCAAAAAGTCGCTCGAACTGTGCTTAAGGGAGGGCCTTCGTGAATGGATCCGCCGTGTTTTCATTAGTGTCCACTCTCCGTACCTCGATCTCTTGGCGATCAATGATCTCCCTGATCAGGTGATACCGTCTTAAGATGTGTCTGGATTTCTGATGGGACCGTGATTCCTTCTCTAAATTTATAGCCCCATTGTTATCGAATACAAATGTATTGGGTCAACAATGGACGGAACTACCTGAAGTTCACTAATGAACTTCTTCATCCAGACCGCCTCTTTTGCGGCATCGCTTGAAGCAATGTATTGAGCCTCCATCGTCGAGTCTGCGACGGTGTTCTGTTTGGAACTCCTCCAACACACCGCCTCTCTGTTGAGGGTAAACACAAAACCCGAGACAGACTTGCTGTCGTCCTTGTCACTCTGGAAGCTTGAATCGGTAAAGGACTCGACCCTGAGGTCTCCATTACCGTAAACCAGGAACATCTCCATAGTCCTTCTCAGGTACTTGAGAATGTTCTTCACTGCTGTCCAGTGGTTCTCACCTGGGTTTGACTGATACCGGCTCACTACGCTTAGCGCGTAAGCTATATATAGTCTTGTACATAGCATCGCATGCATTATAGATCCTACCGCCGAAACGTAGGGTACAGTGCTCATGCGAACCTTCTCCTCGTCAGTCTTGAGAGACATCTTCTTAGAGAGGGTTATTCTGTGCAATGCGGGTATATTACCGCGCTTGGAATATTCCATATGAAATCTCTTTAGTACGGTGTCTATGTACCTGGACTGCAAAAGTCCCAGTAATCTCTTAGATCTATCTCTGTAGATTTTGATCCCCAGAATGCATGAGGCATCACCCAGGTCTTTCATAGAGAACCGTTGTGACAAGAATAGCTTGACCGATTGTAGCATAGGAATATCATTTCCTATCAAAAGAATGTCGTCCATGTACAAGAGTAGGAATACGACAGTTCGTCCTATAATTTTCTTATAAATACAAGGCTCATCCTCATTCTTGATGAAGTCAAATTCCTTGATTGTTTCATCAAAACAGATGTTCCAACACCGCGATGCCTACTTTAATCCATAAATGGATTTAAGCAAATTGCACACCTTCCCACTTCTCCAACTGTCTACAAATCCTTCTAGCTAATCTATATAAACCCACTCTTCCAAACCGCCGTTTAGAAAGGTCGTTTTTACGTCCATCTGCCAGATCTCATAGTTATGGAAGGCAGAAATGGAAAGTAGGATCCAAATGGATTTGAGCATAGCCACTGGAGAAAAGGTTTCGTCATAGTTCACACCTGGTCTTTGACGAAAACCTTTTGCAACGAGTCTAGCCTTATAGGTTTCTACATGCCTATCTACACTAAGTTTCCTTTTGTAGATCCATTTGCATCCAACGTGTTTTACCCCAGGTGGAGCAATATCAAAGGTCCACACTTTATTGTTGTACATGGACTTCATTACGGATCGCATAGCATCGAGCCACTTATCAGAGTCCCTACTGATATTGGCCTGCCTGAAACTGGTAGGATCATCTTCTTCCAAGATGCAATCCTCTCGATCCCTGTCAATGAGAAAACCGTAGTATCTCTCGGGCGGATGAGAAATCCTACCAGATCTGCGGAGTGGCTGAGGTTCGTCTGGGATTACTGAATCTAGCGGTTCCTCCAAATCTTCAGTTACATTTTGTGGTTCATGGATTTCTCCCAGTTCTATTGTACTCCCACTAGTTTCTTTTGAATGAAACTCGCTTTCTAAAAAGGTAGCATGACGAGATACAAACACTTTCTGTTCCTCAGTGTGGTAGAACAGATATCCTAGTGAATCCTTAGGCTATCCCATAAATTTACATAGAACTAAATGTGCCTTATGCTTGTCCGGTTTCTGTGCTTTCATATAGGTTGGAGAACCCCATATCTTAATAAATTTAAGACATGGTTTCTTACTACTCCATATTTCATACGGAGTCTTTGGCATAAATTTGGACCGAACTTGATTCAAAAGGTATGCCGCTGTCTGAAGCGCATGTCCCCAGAATGAAAGAGGCAACTCAGCACTACTGATCATGGAGCGAACCATATCTAATAGGGTTTGATTCCTCCGCTCCGATACACTGTTGTGCTGTGGTGTATAAGGAGGAGTAAGCTAAGAGAGAATTTCATTCTCTTTTAAGTAATCAAGGAATTCCGTGCTCAAGTACTCCCCTCCCCTATCAGATCGGAGGATCTTGGTACTTTGGCCAACCTGGTTTATTACTTCGTTTCTGAATTCTTTGAATTTCTCAAAAGCTTCAGATTTGTATTTTATAAGATACACATATCCGAATCTAGAGAGACCGTCAGTGAATGCGATGAAGTACGAGAACCCACCCCTTTCATGTATAGACATCAGACCACACACATCACTGTGTATGAGTCCCAAGAGCTCTGTTGCTCTTTCTCCATGTCCGGTGAACGAAGATTTGGTCATCTTTCCTTTGAGACAAGACCGACAAGTTTCATAAGATGAAAATTCGAACGTATTCAAGAGTCCATCTTTATTTAACTTACTTAGTCTTTTCTCTACGATATGACCAATTCTACAATACCACAAGTAGGATTCGTTCGTATCTGAACTCTTCCTCTTGCGTGTGTTTTTTACATTGAGAACTGTATTCTGATTTAGAACATAGATACCATTACACAGTGTACCTTCTGCAACCAGTACCTTATCAAGGTAAATGTTCATGATATTTCTATCAAGAACAAAATTATATCCATCTTTATCAAGTAAAGAAACTGATATGATATTGCAAACCATGGAAGGTACGTAGTAGCAATTGTTCAAAATCATAGTATTGCCATTTGGCAACACTAGGTGATATTCACCGACGGCTGCAGCATTATCTTGTGCTCCGTTCCCAACCCTGAGGGACATATCACCAGGTGCAACTTTCCTATTTTTCTCAGTCCCTGTAATAAACTACAGATATGAGATCCTGATCCGGTATCCAGTACCCATGAGGTAGGACTGACCGAAAAGCAGTTCTCAATTACAAGAACACTGGAAGTAAATGCAATAGTATGCTTCTTCTTCATTGGGGTCTCCTTGGAATCTATACAATCCTCTTTCCCTTGCTCACACTTATGACTGTTGTCGTAAGTTAGAGCCGAACCTGTAACACTTTGAAATTTAGTTAGAATGTTTTTCGTGTTAATTAGCAATTGTGCGTGTTATTTTATATGTGTACATAGGATTATTAGTTATTTTAGTCGGGTTTACCCTAATTGGGAAATTTCTTGTGTTAGTGCACACATGCACACTTAGCACAATTTTCCTTGACCTAGGTTAAAAAGTGTTAGCATGTTAACTATTTCTTTTGTTGCATGGTTTAATTATCCACACCCTTTTTCCAAGTCAAAACCCCTTTCCAATAATTCAAAAATCTAAATAGAAAATGAAGCATGGTGGTTAGGTGAG
The DNA here is from genome assembly GCA_030015575.1 of Agapanthus africanus. NCBI lineage: Eukaryota > Viridiplantae > Streptophyta > Magnoliopsida > Asparagales > Amaryllidaceae > Agapanthus > Agapanthus africanus. The sequence continues at coordinate 816,985,635 of CM057338.1, read as the reverse complement.
AAATTGACCTTTTTGACCATTTTCCTTCTCCCTTCTCTCTCTCTTCTCCTCATTTCTGAATTCTGCAGAATTCTAGCAGAAAAACCCCATCTTTTCTTCATCTTTTCATTTCCCCTTGAAGCTAAACAAACCTTACACAAAACCCCTCACCTCCTTCACTCTAAAGCTTAGAAAAAAGGGTTCTTTTGGGATTTTGGTGGCCAATCAGTGCAAGTGAGGGCAAGGGCTGGAGTTTTAGTTTCACTAGGGTCTTTTGAAGGTATATAGCTCATATTTAACACTCCTTTTCATAATTTGTAGTAATTCTAGCAAAATATCACTTTTTGTGCATTGTTTTGTGCTATTGAAGGGATTTTGTGATGATATGTTAAAATTAGCATTTTTAAGGCTCAATTAGCTTGGTAATGAGTTGTTAGTGTAGTTTTAGGCCTGGGTTTGCTTCAGTTTGCACAAAAATACCCTAAAGTTCCATTTTAGTGCAAAAGTGTGGTTTTTAACTAGAAATAGGGATCTTTTGGATCTACTACTACCCGAGTTATTTCAGAATGAAATTGTATTTACTGTAGCATATATAGGGGTATAGAGTGCACATACAAAACCTGGGAGCCCATCTCCCTAACCTGGCCGCCGGAATATTCATTCTGGCCGCAATTTGGGCCAGATGGGTGAGTTGGGGGTTGGGGTTTGGGCCACTGGAGTCTGCTGCTATGTGGAGTATTTTGGTATATATATTTTTATAATATCTGTTCTTTATCAAAATCTGGAGTTGAATACCCTATTTCCCGTATTTTGAATCTTTCTCGACACGCGTGATACGTGTGTGTGGGTTTGGGGTTTCTGCGTATCGCGACGCGTCGGAGTGACTTCAGGCGCGTAATCACACGTTTTAGCGTATCGCGCACACGTGCGCTTGGTTTGCTACACGGGTTTCTAGTTGAACTTAAATGTCGTGTTTGTATGGTTTTGAGCTTATGCGTGATATTCTGTGAAATTCTAGGTTCGCAGGCGAGTGCGACGGACGCCGCGAAGAAGGGGAAATAAGTCATCGGCTATACTTAGCGAGAGACTACGGTGAGTAGATTTAACATCTACGGGGATATCGCCCGCATGGTGTTATGCGTTAAGGCTGATAGGACCTTATAGCAGCATATAACATTTACATACATTGACAGTTCATGGCTACTATTTTGTGCATACCACATTCCCTGCTATATGTATATAAACTAGAATTGATAGAACACCGCACCATTACGAACGGTTCATGTTGCACGAGCACTATTCTGCATGTTACACACACACCGTTAGTAATTGCCATGACACTCACACTGTAGAATTTCCATGATCATTATGCTGTAGCTCATCTTTTATGTGACTGGACATGATATTCATACTTGATGCATATATCACATTGCATTGACTTGCATATTGGTTTGGATTACATATGATTTCTGGATTTGGGAAACGTTGATATTTCAAAAGAGAATAGGTAATTATTTAAAAACCCGGTTTCCCTTGATATGATATTTCAGTGTGTCCACCATGTGTTTTCTCGGTGCTTGAGCGTGGTATATGAGAGAGAGGGCTGACCGGACTGACGGATGCCCGATATATGAGAGAGAGAGGGCTGACCCGGACTGACGGATGCCCGATATATGAGAGAGGGGGCTGACCCGGACTGACGGATGCACGATATAGGAAGATTTGCGTGTCGATACTAGACACGAGTATTTATGATATTTGGGTGCCGATGTTGGGCACTCGTGATTCTCAGTGATGTACAGGATTTGAGGGCCGATGGGAGTGCCGGCGTCTGGGTTGTTGGGATTTGGGGTGCATTGATGGACACCGATTATATATTCTACGTTGACATTCCGTGTAGATGTTATATTTTCCATGCTCAGTATTCATTATTGTATCTCATCCTGTAGTTATATTACCTGATAGAGCACTTGCATGATTATTGCACATACTGCTTATCACGCATTGATATTATCTGCTGGCATATGATAGAGTAGCGCAGTACGTGCATGCTCGCAATTACCTTTATATGTTATTTCTATTCACGAGTTGGAAACTCAATCCCGTTGTGCCACAGTATTTGCAGGTTGCCCCTCGGAGTAGTCGTGACAGGCTGCTTTCTTACATCTTTTGGTTACAGATACTTGGTGCGTGAGCTGTTTTGCTGTTAGGTGGGTTGTGGTATCTGGTTACTTTTATTGTACACACTTTTGTATCTAGTATTCTCCATCTACCTTATAAGTATTTGACTTAGAGACTGTATGAGGACGATGATGTATATTATTGGTATTCTGGTGTCGAGCTCGTTGTGAGCCGACTTTTCTTTTGCAGTTTATTCTATCTATGAGGTTCCTACTTGTTGCTCTTGATCTTCGCTACGGTGTCGTATATTGCTATCTTGGTGATTGTTTACTTAGGATTTCTTATCACTTTTTAAATGCTTCCATTTCAAGCTTATAACACTCTATACTTTTACTGGTTTGGTTCCTGGGTTTTCGGTTCACTTAGTCGTGTTACGCCTGTAGACGTTATGTGGTTAAGTGCCGGTCACGGGCCAAACTTTGGGTCGTGACAAAGTTGGTATCAGAGCGTAGGTTTTACCTTTCGGAGTGTTCCTAGGATGACCCTGGTATGATGCAGTAGGTAGCCAAAGCAGAGTGGCGTAGCGTCCGTATGTTCCGCGGCATACTCTCGACACGGTACTCCGCCAAGGCGACCTTAGGACTTATTGATTTGAATTCCTTCTTGAGTACATATATTCTTGCGATTCGATTTCCGTATCCTTATCGAATCCTACTTTTCCTTCCAGCCATTATGCTGCCAAAGACTACGAGGGCGCAGTGAGCGGCCGCGAGGGCCGAGATTCGAGTTGACTCGTCCGAGACGAGGACTGATCCGGGTAGTACACCGGTTATGCCCGAGCAGGCTGTTCCTGCCGTGACAGATCAGACTGCCATGTTAGGGGCTGGTGTGCAGGAGATGCGCCAGACGGTAGGATCCAGTATGCAGGAGATGCGCCAGATAATGGGATCTCTAGTTGAGACACTTCGAGCGCAGCGATCAGAGGTAGTTCCACCCGTTGCAGAGACCGCGGTGGTACCCACAGTACAGACAGTTGTCCCTACCGCTACAGAGGTTATCTCGGTATCGTTATCAGAGTTTATGAGGCTGAAGCCTCCGGTCTTCACAGGCACCGATGCGGCCGAGGACCCACAGTCTTTCATTGATAGGATGGCGCGGATATGTCGTTCACTTAGATGCGCAGATGCGAGATGGGTTGAGTTCGCGAGATTAAGCTTGGAAGGTCTCGCGCAGAAATGGTGTGAATCAGTCGAGAAGGGTAGAGCAGCAGGTCTTCCTCCTATGACCTGGACAGAGTTCGTGGCGCTATTCCTTGCCCACTTTCTTCCCCTGAGCGTCAGAGATACTAGAGCACGCAGGTTCGAGTCCTTACGTCTGACTTCGGAGATGTCAGTGCCAGAGTATGATGTCCTGTTCACCGAGCTATCAGTGTATGCTCCGTACCTAGTGGCTACTGAGGAGTTGCGAGTCAAGAGATTTGTCCGAGACTTACTTACACAACTGTTTCTTGCGATCAGCGCACAGCATTACGAGACATATGCAGCAGCTGTAGACGCAGCCATATTAGTCGAGGAGCGCCTTGCTGAGACTTCGGTAGTTCCAGAGCCGAAGAGAGTTCGTGCGGATACATCAGCGCAGAGACGGCCTTTTTGGCGCCGTGATAGACGTCTTGCAGGTAGCAGAGATTTAGGGCGGGGCCGTATGTTCAGTTCCTATCCCCAGGAGGGTCAGCGGTCATCGTCGGGACATTTTTGCTGCGGGAGTTCTTATCATCGTGTACGAGATTGTATTGAGATACCCCGGAGGGAGGCAGCAGCACCACACGTCACACTACCACCTTCACCACCCCAGACGAAGTTGCCTATCGTACCTACTATTACTCCGCGTCAGAATCATGCACAGAGAGGTCATGGTCGCGGAGGATTTGTTCATAGAGGACAAGGTGATCGAGGCAGAGGACAGCCAGCGGCCGGCAGGGGAAAGTCAGTCGCAGGTGGATGACAGGCGCGAGTTTTTGCTTTGACGCATCAGGACGCGCAGGCGTCCAATGCGGTGGTCTCAGGTATCCTTCCAGTATGTTCTGTTGATGCATACGTGTTGTTCGATCCTGGATCCACGCACTCGTACGTATCCACACACTTTATGCCGAGTTTGGGTAGAGAGTCCGGTTTGCTTGATCAGCCGCTTGTTGTGACTACTCCTGTGGGAGAGTCGTTTGTTGTTAGGCACGTGTTCCGATCCTGTACCGTCCGTATTGGCGAGAGAGAGTTGCCGGTCGATTTGATCCTTCTTGAGATGTTGGACTTCGACGTTCTTTTGGGCATGGATTGGTTAGCCACGTGCTATGCTTCTGTTGACTGCCGCGAGAAGACAGTTAGATTTTGTTTTCCCAGCAAGTCGGTTTTTGTTGTGTTGGGGGACCGTGGTGCCACCCCTCATAGTGTGATTTCTTCTTTTCGCGCTGGGCAACTTTTGAGGAAGGGATGTCAGGGATTTCTCGCCTATGTTTGCGATACTAGAGCTACAAAGGTTCCGTTGGATCAGGTTCCGGTTGTTAGCGAGTTCCCTGATGGGTTCCCTGATGAGCTTCCTGGGATACCGCCCGAGCGTGATATTTCTTTCTGTATTGATTTGGTTCCTGGCACGGGGCTTATTTCTGTACCGCCTTATCGGATGGCCCTGGCGGAACTTAGAGAATTGAAGGGTCAGTTGCAAGATTTGCTGGATAAGGGACTTATTCGACCCAGTGTTTCTCCTTGGGGTGCTCCAGTCCTGTTTGTCAAGAAGAAGGACGGCAGTATGCGTTTGTGTATCGACTACCACCAGCTGAATAGGGTTACAGTGCGGAACAGGTATCCTTTGCCACGCATCGACGATTTGTTCGACCAGCTTCAGGGGGCAGGATACTTTTCGAGGATCGATTTGCGATCAGGCTACCATCAGCTGCGGGTTCGACAGGAGGACATTCCAAGGACAGCTTTCCGCACGCGCTACGGCCATTATGAGTTTTTGGTGATGTCGTTTGGACTCACCAATGCGCTAGCAGCATTCATGGATTTGATGAAACGTATTTTTCAGCCGTATCTTGATCTTTTCATCATAGTATTCATTGACGATATCTTGGTGTATTCTCGGAGTAGAGAGGAGCACGAGCAGCACCTGCGGATTACATTGCAGATCTTGAGGGAGCATCAGCTTTTCGCCAAATTCTCCAAGTGTGCTTTCTGGCTGGACAGCGTAGACTTCTTATGGCACGTGATTACACGAGATGGTATATGTGTAGACCCGAGGAAGATTAAGGCCGTTCGGAGTTGGCCTAGACCCAGTTAGTGACGGAGGTTCGCAGCTTTCTAGGGCTGGCAGGCTACTACAGGCGATTCGTGCAGGACTTCTCCCGCATTGCCACACCTTTGACCGGGTTGACCCAGAAGGGAGTTCGTTTCGATTAGACGGAGGAGTGTGAGCACAGTTTCCAGCAGCTACGGGCTCTACTGACTACGACACCAGTGCTATCATTGCCTTCAGGATCAGGCGGATTTGTGGTATATTGTGATGCTTCACGAGTGGGGCTAGGGTGCGTATGAATGCAGCAGGACAGGGTGATCGCGTATGCTTCGCGGCAATTAAAGAAACATGAACAGAATTACCCCACTCATGATTTGGAGATGGCTACAGTGGTCTTTGCACTTAAGATCTGGCAACATTACCTATATGGAGAGTCGTGCCAGATATTCACTGATTACAAGAGCTTAAAGTATATATTTTAGCAGCGAGACCTGAACCATAGAAGCGCCGATGGATGGAGTTAGTGAAGGACTACGATTGTGAGATCTTGTATCACCCGGGCAGGGCTAATGTGGTGGCGGATGCTTTGAGCAGGAGGCACGGGGGTAGTCTATCTTGTTTGAGCGCAGTAGAGAGACAGTCGTCGGCAGATTGGTAGATTTTATGCGACAGTCGGGTACAGTTCGAGTTTACGCCGATCGGAGGACAGATTGCGCATGTTCGTGCACGCCCACAGTTGCTCGACTGTATGTTAGTTATATGTATGCCCTAGAGGCCATTACTATACATGTGATGTATATTGTAGTGGATGCTTGGACATATATTGGGAGGACTTTCTTGCTCGACATGATAGTATGCTATCTGGTTACTCTTTACCGAAACGTGTACACTGATTATCTCTCTAATACATGTTGGTAAAGCCCTTAGGGTGAGTACTTGACTACCTGGACTATGATGCGGATCATACTAGTGGGGACATGGTAGTCCATAAGTATATCCTTCAAGGTCCCTAGTCATGAGTGTATCCAGACTGGGCATCGATATACCAGAGTAGACTAGCGTATACCTTCTCGACCCATACAGATAGGCGATGGATGATCCCATATGCATTGGTGTTTGACATCAGATATGATATACGGGTGCTCAGTGGAGACTGGGTACACTGGACGGACTCGCCGAGAACTCCCAGTTGGTATTATACCTTACGTCAGATGGCAGTTCTCTGGTGACACGGGTACAGGTTAGTCTGTAGACCCGAGATCGTCATAGAGTCTTGTGTGATTCCCACTATGCTTTGATTTCCACCTTACCACGTCCAAGAGGGTGTGCAAAACGGTGGTTTTTGGGTACAATCCCGAGTCACATAGAGGCAATGAGTGATAGGAGGGGTTTCGTCTCTCCCGGTATTGGGGGTTGATGTTGTGCTATGCTCGATTGGCCGTAACAGGAAAGTCCTTGGCCAAGGCTGGTTTAGAGATATACTGGTAAGTGTTACCAGTAGTTTCTCGACCCGTTATGAGCCTCATATCGGCATGACTTATCGGTTATTGGGGTCTTACGTTTACCACCCCTAGACTTGATATGCGACATATCAGACGAGGAGACCGGACTGTACGGTAGTGTCACTGTCAGGCTTTTGCAGGAGTTGGAGCGAGCTTGCTTGCTGATCTTCTGATCGCTCAATACCCGGGTAGCCGTTACGTCCAGCTAGTACCGCTGACGGCTTGTGGGTTCTTGATATGATCATCACCTACTACCGGCGTATTGACGAGTCTTTAGAGTCCTACATAGAGGTTGTACTGGCACAGGCAAAACGAAATAGGAGCGCATATGTGATATGTGCGGGACCGAGAATAATGTGAGTATGTGATACCGTATTCTATTCTCGCGATATTTGTATCGATCGGTTGTATGCGATATAACCTAGTTATCGAATCAAGGGTTGATTCGATAAGTTGAAACATTGGATGTTAGTCGGTTATATGTGATATAACCGGATTATTAAGTCAAGTATTGATTTAATAATTTAGTGTATAATTGTATATGTGATATACTAATTAACATTAGCTAACATTGGTTCACTTAAGCTTTTATTTTTCTCACTTGTGCACAACTTAATATATATGTGATATATATTTATTTGTGTGCATTTTTGTATCATGGTTGTTGATACAACCATCATGGGTGTAGAAGAATTATACCATACTAATTATATTTGTTAGGTTTTTATATTTAAAGTAATTCTAAAACAAATGGATAATGAGCACAAATGCATGAAGCTTATCTTTGTATTTGACTTAGTCCACTAGTTTTGTTGTACTTAAGATATTAGTTAACCTAACCACTATGATTACCCATGGTAAGTCTCTACATGAGTTAGTATATGATACTCACTCACCATGGTTAGTTCACTCACTCTCTTGATCATTATCCTCATTCTTTTTTTTTTGTTCATCTTCTTCTTCATTGAGCAAAAGAAAAAGCTTGCTAGGGTTTTGAAAATAGAGTGAAACTAAGTGAGAAAAGAAATTCTAAAGTGTACCCATTTCCTATCTCACCATCCTCTACTAGACTAGCACTTTAGTTTAAGGTGTTTGCTTCACTAATTCTTTGGTTAGTGAAGTAGAATCTTGAGTTCGTATTCTCTCGACGTAGATCATCTTCGGTCTCGAAAACTTCAAGCAATTCCGTTGCCTCTTCTCATGGAGCAGTCCAAGGGTCCGGATGTTCGATGATCACAGCGAAGGGACTACTACAAGGAGCTTAAGAAGTGAAGGACCGATCTACAAAGGTTGTATTTCGTATTCACTTAGTGTTAAAGAGTTTTACTTGCATGTGTTAACCCTAATTTTCTAGCAAAGATCTTGTTTAGAGTTATTCGGCACGGCTAAAATTTAAATCCGGCATGGTTGATGCCTTGTAGATCCTTATTAGAGTGCCTAATAACTCTACAGTGGTATCAGAGCCTAGCTAGAGCATTAGGCGGTATGTTAACGAAGCTAAAACCCCGATCGAACCCGATATGTCAAAGTTAACCCCCTCTCTGGAAAATTTTTCAAAACTGGGATTTTTCTGAATTAAAAATACCTAAAAAATTCAGCAGGGAATTCTAAAGATTCTGGTAAAATACGAACCTCTAATTCTATTGAAGAGCCACGGAACCGCGGCAATACCCCTGCTTGTGCCGCGGTTCCGCGGCCGTCTGAGTGAATTGGGGTTTTAATTTTATACAGTTTGATCTGTAGGTGTTCATGCTATTTTCTGGGTATTTTGTTATCTGACTCAAGTGTTGAGTATTTTGGGGTTTATTTTGTAATCGTCGATTCGATCGGAGAATTTAATTTCGTTTTGTTTTCCGGATATTTAGAAAGTATTAAAAAGTTCGAACGGATATCAATAACTGACTTTTTCCCGACCCGGAAAATTTCCAAGAGTTGGATTTTTTTCCGTTTGTTTAAGAATATCTAAATCGTGCAAGTTACGCAATGGACCCTCTAGAAGACAACAAACCTTAACTCGATTATGTGACCGTCTTGATCTTCCTTTTGAACCTTAGGGTTTGGGGCAGTACGGCGTGCCACATGTGAGGCGTTGGCTTGACCCTTCTACGGCTGGACCATTGGTACTGTGGCATGTGATGGATGTTTTTAAACTCCCCTCAAGTGTTGAGAACTATTAGGGAAAACCTGGGTGTTTGATTATTCGATCGGAAAGTTTAACATTGACTATTTATCTGGATTGTGATACAATATTTGGAATCCACAAGTAGTTATGAGATAACTAATTTGAATGTTATAAACATAGCAGTTTAGTCTCAATTGATCGGTTGCCACGGAATTTTGATGCGATCAAAAGTCCGTCGCAATCACGTAGCGTACGCGGATACTCGTCGGGTAAACTTAATAGACAGCCATGCCCCATAGCCCTGACCAAGTGACTGTAGGAGAACCCCATCGCCAAAAACATCCGTTCGGGTGCTCGCGGCAGCGGTGTTCCGCCTAAGTGCACTTCGTCGATGGCATCCGGGGGTGCGGCCGTCTACTAAAGTTTGCGACGAGCATTCGATCACTTATCGAGAATCTTGTTGAATTGCCCGACTTGATATTGAAAAGTGTTTTCGATATGGAGACTAAAATGCGGGGTTTATAATTGTTAGGCATGCGATGCCTAAGGAGGTTGCGGATTCCAACTGTTGTAGTTTTACACTTTCTTTTCTGCGACCATAAGTGTAATATGTGATATCGCCGGTTTCGTTGCTATATGTCAACGACAATTGGGATGCGCATATTTACTTGCGTTGATGACATGTGATATTATGTGTTGCTGGATATGTTATATTGGATCGTCGCGTTTTGAATAGCCGGGGGGTTTTATGTGAGATGAGGGTTTTTATTTTCATTCATGTAAATTTAATGTATGTAATATTCTTTTATTGGGGCACTTCCGGGATGAGGTTGTTGTCACCATTTGTATATTATTTACTTTTCCGCACTAGGATAGACCGAAGGAGGAGAGCACAAGTAACCGGGTTCTAGGGTCCAGTGGGAGACCAACTCGAGGAGTCGAGTCCGGGTCTCCTAACTCTAGAATTGGAAGGGTTGCTTGCCGCTCTCGTAGGGGTCTAGGGGTGTGGGTTTGGCTATTCATCGCGACCGTGGAATCCGTGTTTTATAGAGCCTCAAAATAAAACACGGACGTCCTAGTATATCCATTATTTCTTATGTTTCTTCTACTGCGATATCTGTGATGTGATCTTTTGATATGTTGTGATAGATACTGTATATAGTATATATGATATATTATATAGACGTTACTTATGTTATACACCCTGCCTTGCCCTGCCGTTAGTTACCTAACCTAACGGTGCAGATGGGACATCGAGGCGAATGCGGATGGCATAAATGTACGTTGTATTTATCTGTGATGTTTAGGTGGATTTAAATGATGGGACTTCATTAATGTGATTAATGAAAGAAAATAAACCTAAAAGATGTTGTGGAATCGAATTTTCAAAAAAAAAACAGGTAGCTACAGTTCTTGCTTTGCATCGCGGTGTTCCTTGTAGAACATCCTGCACCTTATTCGATAAGGAAAGGGGCGAGATACTTTCACAGGGAGTGACCCCTTTAGCAATGACTGGCAGATGCTACACCCCTCGGTTTTGTCTTTTGATTGCTTTTCTAGTTCTTACTTTGCACAGTGATATATATGATATGTCCTACACCTCATTCGACGAGGAAAGAGCCGAGATCCCTTCAACGGGAGTGACCTCTTTAGCGAAACTAGCAAAAGCCTCAAAAACACCCCATTTTAAAATCATTTGATTCTACAACGATATCAAGTTCATTACGCAATAGGTTTTCAGAAAAATCTGTCGTAGCCCTCCGCCATTTCAGATAAGTCCTACTTAGTATTCGTGCTACGTTTGTTGGCCTGCGTCAAGGCGTAGTGTGCGGTAGCTAACTAGTATTTATCTGTTTATGCATATGATGCAGATTGGATTAGGGTAGTCGTGCGACTTTGTTGGCCTGCATCAAGGGTCGTGCGGGTGGGTTTAATTCAATCAAGAAATGACGGGTTGAACTTGACTAGCGGACTATGGTTTGTTGGCCTGCGTCAAGGTCATAGGACGTTAGGGGCAAAATTATCGGGAATTTCAAGTGTTGAAATTTGCAATGAGATTGCATACTTTCAATGAGATAGTTGGATCCCGATACCCACTACGAGTAATTGTTACTCCTGGGAGAGTTTTACACATTACAATTAGCCGATCAAGTAGGTGTCTAGAAAGGTTTCAACTGGGTTACGCCTATGGGAAAACGAGGTTTACATTAATTAGGTCCGTGCGAAAGCACAAGGAATCTCCCTCAAAGTACCGACACTGGCCTGGCTGAAAGATTGGCGAAGTTGTAGAGTGTAATTAATCCCGGCTAGTCTTTCTTTTTAGGGTTTGAAGGAAGATTTGATAAAAACAGTGGGAGCCATCCTGATTAGATAAAATAATAACCAATCTGATCTTGTAAGAGCGCATGCAGAGTGTTTTCTTCTCTATCTTTCCAGGTAGCGACCATATCACGCCTTAATCAAGATAATAAAACGGACGTATTGACCGAACCCGCTTGTTATACTGAGCTGGGGAACGTTGGACGCGCTCCAACTTATAATTGTTATAAGACATAGCAGGAAATTGGGGATTACCAGAATTCTCGTGACGCCCAAACGAAGAAAGTGCATGCTGATGCATCTTCTTCGGGTGTGTTCATTACAGAGAACTGTTTCTCAGTATCCTTTACGTCCTGGGTATGAGATACCGGATCAGGATCCCGCATATGTAATTTGTTACATGGGCAACAGATAGGTAGAGAACTGAGAACGGGTGATAAGTTTCATGAGATAGAAAACGGTGCAAGTGTTGCAGCCAAGTCTATTGGTCACTATCACCCTGTATTACCAGAATACATTGATTCTGAATGAATGTTGTTAGATACCGAACCTGATATACAACATCATATCAGTCTCTTTATTAGTAAAGAAAGGATATAATTTTGTTTTGTTGGATAATGTTTTGAACATTTCCTATATCAAGAGTTGATCGGTTCAGGCACGTTATCTAAAAGCATTGATGTTCTAAATCGAACTACAGTTCTTAGTATACAGAACACACACAAGAGGAAGAGTTCAGAAATGAACGAATCCATCTTGAGGTATTGTAGACTAGGTCATATCAATGCGACCCGACTAGCTGAAGTTACATAAAGAAGCATATTTAAATCAGTTTGAATTTACATCTTGTGAAACTTGCCAGTCATGTCACAAAGATAAGATGACCATAGCTCTGTTTATTAGAAACAGAGAAAGAGTTAGTGAACTCTTGGGATGATACATACTGATGTATGAAGGTCCCCTGTCTATACATACCAAGACCGGTCCATTGTACTTCATTACATTCTCTGATGATCTCTCAAGATTCAGACATATGTTCCTGTTGAAACACAAGTCCGAACCTTTTGAGATATTCACAGAATATAAGTTAGAAGTAGAGAACCAAAACGGGTATAAGTATTATGTCCTTTGATGTGATCAGGGAGGAGAATACTTGAGCACGGAATTCCTGGATTATTCTAAAGGAGAATGAGATTCTCTCCCAGCAGTACTCCTACGTATACACCATAGCACGATGGTATATCGGGGCGGAGCAACAGCACCCTATATGATATGTTGTGCTCTATGATGAGTACTACTGAGTTTCCTGTTTCCTTTTGGGAGTTATGCGCTTTTGCAGCTGCATACCTATTGAATGGCGTTCCAACCAAATCAGATGCTTACCACTCCATATGAGATATGGTAAGAGAAGAGCTCAACACATGAAACAGGGATGTAGCTGTCTATTAAGTTTATCTGGCGAGTATCCGCGTACGCTACGTGATTGCGACGGACTTTTGATCACATCAAAATTCCGTGGCAACCGATCAAGTGAGACTAAAGTGCTATGTTTATAACATTCATTCAGTTATCTCATAACTGCTTGTGAATTCCAATTATTGTATCACATTCCGGATAAACAGAAAATGTTAAACTTTCCGATCGAACAGTCAAACACCCAAGTTTTCCCGAAACAGCTCAACACATGAAACAAGTTTAAAAACATCCAGTTCATGCCTCAGTACCAACGGTCCAGCCGTAGAAGGGCCAAGCCAACGCCTCACATGTGGCACGCCGTACTGCCCCAAACTCTAAGGTTCAAAGGGCAGTTCAAGACGGTCACATAATCGAGTTAAGGTTTGTTGTCTTCTAGAGGGACCATCGCGTTACTTGCACTACTTAGAACGTCTTTAAACCACGGAAAGATCCAACACTTGGAAATTTCCCGACAGGGGAAAAGTTGGGTATTTATATCCGGTCGAACTTTTTAACATATTCTAAAATATCCGGAAAGCCACATAGACAAAATTAGACAATCCGATCGAAACACCGAGTCCCCAATACAACCCAGAAAACTCAACTCTTGAGTTCAGAAAAAAAATATCCTAGGAAAACCAGTATTGCAAAATAGAAATTACTGTGCAAAATTCAATGGGAGAAGAGACAAAATGGCCGCGGAACAGCCGCATTAGCACGCTAATGCCGCGGTTCCGCTGCACTTTAGAAAGATCATTAGGTAATTTTTGCACCGTAATTCTTAGAATTTCCTGCTGAATTTTCTGCATATTTTTAAACTGGAAAAAACCCAATTTTTGGAAAAAGTCCAGAGAGCAAATTTGTGTTAGAGTTTCGGTTTAATCGAACTTCAAACTCCGTCTACGCATCGCCTAAGGCTCTAGCTAGGCTCTGATACCACTGTAGGGTTCCTAGGCACGCTAATGAGGTCTCACAAGGCATTAACCATGCCAATTTCAAACTTTACGGGTGCCGAGAAACCCTAATACGGATCGTTAACTAGATATATAGGCTATGCGATGCAACTAGTTAACAACTTAACTAAGTGAACGGAAATACAACCTTTGTAGATCCGGTGCTCCACCTCCATAGCTCTGCAATGATGTCCCTCCGCTGTCCAAATCGGATCCCGGACTCTTGCGTCGGCTTCGTCGAAGAAATGGGCGGGCTAGGTCGTCGATGTCGATGCCGAAAATGATCTACGTCGAGGCATCACAAGATCAAGCTCCCACTTCACCAAGTCATGAAACTTGTGAAGAAAACACCCTATACTACTTGGCAAGAGGTAGAGGGTGAAGAAATAGGAGGTGGGTTCACTTTAGATTTGGATTTCTCACTCTTTTTCATCAATCACCATTGATGATGCAAGCTTTCTTCATGTAGATGAAGAAGAAGAAGAAGATGATAATCTTATGATAAGTTAATAGAATAGAAAAGAATAATAATTCTTATCATAATCAAACCATGGTCAAGTGTAGAGAGCTAACTAGAGTTATGTGAATGGTTAGGGTTAACACAAGAAGACAAAATGGTCATTTGGTCAAAGCTTCATGAAGCTTCAATAAGCTTCATGAAAGAAAGAAGGAAAACCATTTTGTTTTCCATTTATCTATTTCTCAAAAATCAATAGATAAATAAACAAGTAAGTAAAACCCTAACCATTATCATAACCATGGTATAAGTCTTTACACAAAGCCAAAAAAGCAGCCAAAAAAGCATGTATCATCAAACATGATACAAACATGTGCATAAAAGTATATCACATATACAACTTGCACAATTCAAGTGAGAAAATCCATTTAAAGTGAACCAATACTAGTTAATGCAAAGTAATATATCAAATATATAATTATACACTAAATCATTAAATCAACACTTGATTTAACGATCCGGTCATATCGCATATAACCGACTAGTATCCGATGTATCGGCTTATCGAACCAATCCTTGATTCGATAACTAGGTTATATCGCATATAACCAATCGATACATTCATCGCGAGAATGAAATACGGTATCACATACACGCATTATTCTCGGTCCCGCACATATCTCATATGCGCTCCTATTTCGTTTCGCTTGAGCCAGGAAACCTCTGTGTAGGACTCTAAAGACTCGTCAATACGCCGGCAGCAGGTGATGATCATATCAAACACCCACAAGCCGCAAGCGGTCTGCTAAACGTAACGGCCACCCGGGTATTGAGCGATCAGAAGATCGACGAGCAAGCCCGCTCACACTCCTATGAATCCAACCAGTAACACTTACCATACAGTCCGGTCTGTTCGTCTGATATGTCGCATATCTCGCCTAGGGATGGTAAACGTCAGACCCCAATAGCTCGATAAGTCATGTCGATATGAGGTCTATAACAGTTCGAGAAACTACTGATAACACTTACCAGTAAATCTCAGCAACCCTGGCCAGGGATTTCCGGTTATAGCCAATCGAACACAGCGCAACATCAACTCCCTATACCGGGAGAGACGAATCCCCTCCTATCGCTCATTGCCTCCATGTGATTCGGGACTGTACCCAAAAGCCACCGTTTTGCACGCCCTCTTGGACGTGGTAAGGTGGAAATCAAAGCACAGTGGGAACCACACAAGACTCTATGACGATCTCGGGTCAACAGACTACTCTGTACCAGTGTCACCAGAGAACTGCCATCTGACGTAAGGTATAATACCATCTGGGAGTTCTCGGCGAGTTCGTCCAGTGTACCCAGTATCCACTGAGCACCCGTGTATCATCTCTGATGTCAAACACCAATGGATATGGGATCATCCATCGCCCATCTGTATGGGTCGAGAAGGTATACGCTAGTCTACTCTGGTATATCGATGCCCCGTCTCGATATACCCACGACTAGGGACTTTGAAGGATGTACTTATGGACTACCATGTCTCCACTAGTATGATCCGCATCATAGTCCAGGTAGTCAAGTACACATCCTAAGGGCTTTACCAACATGTAACAGAGAGACAATCAGTGTACACGTTAAGGTAAAGAGCAACCAGATTGCATACTATCATGTCGAGCAAGAAAGTCCTCCCTATATATGTCCCAGCATCCACTACAATATACATCCTATGTACAGTAATGGCCTCTAGGGCATACATATAACTAACAATCTCCCACTTGCACTAGGGCCATCTGATAGCAGTGGTTGTAGTATCTCATACACAACCATCCCATAAAAGTCTCTCTCTGGGAAAAGGCCTTTGTGAGTGGATCCGCCGTGTTGTCCTCTGAGTCTACTCTCCTAACCTAGATCCGCTGGAGATCAACTATCTCCATGATCAGGCGATACTGCCTTAGAATATGTCTGGATCACTGATGGGACCGGCGTTCCTTGGGATAAGCCACAACTCCATTGTCTCACAATGGTAGGAACGTAGTTCATCTCATGAACTATTATACACCCAAACAGCCTCTTTGGTAGCATCTTAAGTAGCGATGTATCCTGCCTTTATCGTCTAGTATGCCACGGTATCTAGCTTGGAACGCTTCCAACATACCGTCCCTTTACTGAGGGTAAAGACAATGCCTGTGACTGACACTCAGTCGTCTTTATCACCCTGGAACACTTCTAGTGATTCTTCCTAGGATCAATTGATACCATCTCACTACAGTTAGCGAGTATTCTAACATCCATTTAGATCTATCTCATAGATCCAAAACCCAGGATTTAGTAGGTATCACTTTGATCCTATGTGGAGAATCAATGTGATAAGTGGAGATTGACTGAGTGTAGCATAGGAAACTCTTTCCCTATCATGAGTATGTCATCCACGTACTCTACGAGGATCACCACCATACTCCCTACTACCTTTTTGTATATACAAGGTTCATCTACCATAAAGTCAAACTTTTTGACTACGACATCAAAACAGACGTTCCATCTCCGCGATACCTGTTTTATCATATAAAACATCTTGCACACGTTTCCGCTGCTCCCACTGTCTACGAGGCCCTCTGGCTGTGTACTTATAGACGCCCTTTTTCTAAAACATCATTTTAGAAAAGCAGTCATGACACCCAACCGCCAGATTTCGCAGTCATGGTATGTAGCCGTGGCAAGTAGGATCTGGATGGACTTAAGCATAGCCACTGGAAAAAGGATTCATCATTATCCACGCCTGGTCGATGATGAAAACCTTTAACATGTCTAGCTTTGAAAGTCTCAACTTTTCCACGTACACCAAGTAATCTTCTCAAGATATACTTGCTCCTAATGGGGATTTAACCCTTCAGATATAGCAACCAAAGTCCATACTTTGTTGGTGTATAAGGATTCCATCTCAGATCACTAAGCATCCAGCCATTCTTACAGAGTCCTACTCCTGATGACCAGCTCGAAACTAGTTGGGTCATCATCTCATGATGCAATCCTCGCTCCCACTGTCATCGAGAAACTGAAGTATCTCTCAGGCGGATGAGGAACCTTACTAGATCGGCGGAGAGGCTGAGGTTCGTTGGTAATCTACTGAATTCTTTGGTTCTACCAAATCATCTGCTGTAGTTTGTATAGCTGGAACCTTTCCAGTTGTACATAACAGACCTTGCCTCGAGCTTGTCCGAATTATGCTTTTAGACATAGCCCGGACAACCCCAAATCTTAACTAACTTAAGATATGGGCTCTTCCTTTTCCATATCACATATGAAGCGGTAGGCATAGATTTGATTCGAACCCTATTTAATAGGTATGCAGCTTCTCAAGCGCATAACTCCCAAAAGGAAACAGGAAACTTAGTAGTACTCATCATGAGCACACCATATCACATAGGGTGCTATTGCTCCGCCCCGATATACCATCGTGCTATGGTGTATACGGAGGAGTAATGCTGAGAGAGAATCTCATTCTCCTTTAGAATAGTCCAGGATTTCCGTGCTCAAGTATTCTCTTTCTCGATCACATCAAAGGACATAATACTTATACCCTTATTGGTTCTCTACTTCTAACTTATATTCTGTGAATATCTCAAAAGGTTCAGACTTGTGTTTCAACAGGAACATATGTCTGAGTCTCGAGAGATCATCAAAGAATGTAATGAAGTACAAAGAACCGATCCTGGCATATGTAGACAGGGGACCTTACATACATCAACATGTATCATCCCAAGAGTTCAATAACTCTTTCTCTGTTTCCAATAAACAGAGCTATGGTCATTTAATCTTTGTGACATGACTGACAAGCTTCACAAGATGTAAATTCAAACTAATTTAAATATACATCTAAATGTAACTTCAGCCAGTCGGGTCGCATTGATATGACCTAGTCTACAATGCCTCAAGAAGGATCCGTTCATTTCTGAACTTCTTCCTCTTGTGTGTGTTCTATATACTAAGAACTGTAGTTTGATTTAGAACGTCAATGCTTTTAGATAACGTGCCTGAACCGATCAACTTTTGATATAGGAAATGTTCAAAACATTATCCAACAATACAAAATTATATCCTTTCTTTACTAATAAAGAGACTGATATGATTTTGTATATCAGGTTCGGTATCTAATAGCATTTGTTCAGAATCAATGTATTGGTAATACAGGGTGACAGTGACCAACAGACTTGGCTGCAACACTTGCCCCGTTTTCTGCCTCATGAAACTTATCACCCGTTCTCAGTTCTTTACCTATCTGTAGCCCATGTAACAAATTACATATGCAGGATCCTGATCTGGTATCACATACCCAGGACGTAAAGAATACTAAGAAACAGTTCTGTATAATGAACACACCCGAAGATGATGCATCATATGCACTTTCTTCGTTTGGGCGGCATAAGAATTCTGGTATTCCCCAATTTCCTGCTCTGTCTTATAACAATTATAAGTTGGAGCGGGACCAACGTTCCCCAGCACAGTATAACAAGCGGGTTCGGTCAAATATCCGTATTATTATCTTGATTAAGGCGTGATATGGTCGCTACCTGGAGAGAGAGAGAAGAAAACACTCAGCGTGCGCTCTTGCAAGAATAGATTGGTTATTATTTTTATCTAATCAGGATGGCTCCCACTGCTTTTTATCAAATCTTCCTTCAAACCCTAAAAGGAAAGACTAGCCGGGATTAATTACACACTACAAGTTCGCCAATCTTTCAGCCAGGCCAGTGTCGGTACTTTGAGGGAGGTCCCCCGTGCTTTCGCACGAACCTAATTAATGTAAACCTCGTTTTCCCAGAGGCGTAACCCCGTTGACACCTTTCTAGACACCTACTTGATCGGCTAATTGTAATGTGTAAAACTCTCCCAGGAGTAACTCTTACTCCCAGCGGGTATCGGGATCCAACTATCTCATAGAAGGTATGCAATCTCATTGCAAATTTCAATACTTGAAATTCCCGATAATATTTTGCCCCAAACGATCTATGACCTTGACAAGGTCAACAAACCATAGACCGCAAGTCAAGTTCAACCCGTCATTTCTTGATTGAATCAAACCCACCCGCACGACCCTTGACAAGGTCAATAAGGCCGCACGACTACCCTAACCCAATCTGCATCATATGCATAAGCAGATAAATACTGGTTAGCTACCGCACACTGCGCCTTGACAAGGTCAACAAACGCAGCACGAATACTAAACAGGACTTATCTGAAATGACGGAGGGCTACGAAAGGTTTTTCTGAAAACCTATTGCGTAATGAACTTGATATCATTGTAGAATCAAATGATTTTAAAATGGAGTGTTTTTTTTTTTAGGCTTTTCTAGTTTTGCTAAAGGAGTCACTCCCGGTGAAGGGATCATCGGTCCTTTCCTCGTCGAATGAGGTGCGGGATATATCACATATATCACTGTGCAAAGCAAAAACTCTTAAAAGCAATCAAAAGACAAACCGAGTGTGTAGCATCTGCCAGTTATTGCTAAAGGAGTCACTCCCGGTGAAGGGATCTCGGTCCTTTCCTCATCGAATAAGGTGCAGGATATATCACATATACCGCTGTGCAAAGCAAGAACTGTAGCTACCTGTTTATTTTTGAAATTCGATTCTACAACATCTTAGGTTTCTTTTATTTTCATTAATCACATTAATGAAATCCCATCATTTATATACTTAAACATCACAGATAAATACGACGTACACTTATGCCATCTGCATTCGCCTCGATGTCCCCTCGTGCACCGTTAGGTTAGGTAACTAACGGCAGAGCGGGGCAGGGCTAGCGCGGGTGTAAAACATAAGTAACATCTATATAATATATCATATATACTATATAAAGTATCCATCACAGAACGTCGCATGATCACATCAAAGATTTCGCAGCAGAAGAAACATATGAAATATTGGATATACTAGGACGTCCGTGTTTTCAATACGAGCCAGTATAAAACACGGATTCCACGGTCGCGATGAATAGCCAAACCCACACCCCTAGACCCCTACGAGAGCGGCAAGAAACCCTACCAATTCTGGAGTTAGGAGACCCGGACTCGACTCCTCGAGTTGGTCTCCCACTGGACTCCAGAACCCGGTTACTTGTGCCCTCCTCCTTGGGTCTATCCTAGTGCGGAAAAGTAAATAATATACAAACGGTGACATCTTCCGCAACCTGGAAGTGCCCCAATAAAAGAATATTACATACAAGTTTTTACATGAATGAAAATGATAAACACTCATCTCACATAAAAACCCCCGGCTATTCAAACACGACGATCCAATATAACATATCCAGCAACACATAACATCACATGTCAGCAACGTAAGTAAATATGCGCATCCCAATTGTCGTTGACATATAGCAACGAAACCGGCGATATCACATATTACACTTACGGTCACAGAAAAGAAAGTGTAAAACTACAACAGTTGGAATCCGCAACCTGCATAGACATCGCATGCCTAATCAAATGAATTTCTTAGACATCGCATGCCTAACAATTATAAACCCCATATTTCAGTCTCATTATCGAAAACACTTTTCAATATCAAGTCGGGCAATTCAACAAGATTCCCGACATCCTGATCGAATGCGCGTCGCAAACTTCAGTAGACGGCCGCACCCCCGATGCCGTCGACGAAGTGCACCAAGGCGGAACACCGCTGCCGCGAGCACCCAGATGGATGCTTTCGGCGACGGGGTTCTCCTACAGTCACTTGGTCGGGGCTAAGGGATGTAGCTGTCTATTAAGTTTATCTGGCGAGTATCCGCGTACGCTACGTGATTGCGACGGACTTTTGATCACATCAAAATTCCGTGGCAACCGATCAAGTGAGACTAAAGTGCTATGTTTATAACATTCATTCAGTTATCTCATAACTACTTGTGAATTCCAATTATTGTATCACATTCCGGATAAACAGAAAATGTTAAACTTTCCGATCGAACAGTCAAACACCCAAGTTTTCCCGAAACAGCTCAACACATGAAACAAGTTTAAAAACATCCAGTTCATGCCTCAGTACCAACGGTCCAGCCGTAGAAGGGCCAAGCCAACGCCTCACATATGGCACGCCGTACTGCCCCAAACCCTAAGGTTCAAAGGGCAGTTCAAGACAGTCACATAATCGAGTTAAGGTTTGTTGTCTTCTAGAGGGACCATCGCGTTACTTGCACTACTTAGAACGTCTTTAAACCACGGAAAGATTCAACACTTGGAAATTTCCCGACAGGGGAAAAGTTGGGTATTTATATCCGGTCGAACTTTTTAACATATTCTAAAATATCCGGAAAGCCACATAGACAAAATTAGACAATCCGATCGAAACACCGAGTCCCCAATACAACCCAGAAAACTCAACTCTTGAGTTCAGAAAACCCAATAAAATTTCCCGACAGGGTTTCGGTTTAATCGAACTTCAAACTCCGTCTACGCATCGCCTAAGGCTCTAGCTAGGCTCTGATACCACTGTAGGGTTCTTAGGCACGCTAATGAGGTCTCACAAGGCATTAACCATGCCAATTTCAAACTTTACGGGTGCCGAGAAACCCTAATACGGATCGTTAACTAGATATATAGGCTATGCGATGCAACTAGTTAACAACTTAACTAAGTGAACGGAAATACAACCTTTGTAGATCCGGTGCTCCACCTCCATAGCTCTGCAATGATGTCCCTCCGCTGTCCAAATCGGATCCCGGACTCTTGCGTCGGCTTCGTCGGAGAAATGGGCGGGCTAGGTCGTCGATGTCGATGCCGAAAATGATCTACGTCGAGGCATCACAAGATCAAGCTCCCACTTCACCAAGTCATGAAACTTGTGAAGAAAACACCCTATACTACTTGGCAAGAGGTAGAGGGTGAAGAAATAGGAGGTGGGTTCACTTTAGATTTGGATTTCTCACTCTTTTTCATCAATCACCATTGATGAGGCAAGCTTTCTTCATGTAGATGAAGAAGAAGAAGAAGATGATAATCTTATGATAAGTTAATAGAATAGAAAAGAATAATAATTCTTATCATAATCAAACCATGGTCAAGTGTAGAGAGCTAACTAGAGTTATGTGAATGGTTAGGGTTAACACAAGAAGACAAAATGGTCATTTGGTCAAAGCTTCATGAAGCTTCAATAAGCTTCATGAAAGAAAGAAGGAAAACCATTTTGTTTTCCATTTATCTATTTCTCAAAAATCAATAGATAAATAAACAAGTAAGTAAAACCCTAACCATTATCATAACCATGGTATAAGTCTTTACACAAAGCCAAAAAAGCAGCCAAAAAAGCATGTATCATCAAACATGATACAAACATGTGCATAAAAGTATATCACATATACAACTTGCACAATTCAAGTGAGAAAATCCATTTAAAGTGAACCAATACTAGTTAATGCAAAGTAATATATCAAATATATAATTATACACTAAATCATTAAATCAACACTTGATTTAACGATCCGGTCATATCGCATATAACCGACTAGTATCCGATGTATCGGCTTATCGAACCAATCCTTGATTCGATAACTAGGTTATATCGCATATAACCAATCGATACATTCATCGCGAGAATGAAATACGGTATCACATACACGCATTATTCTCGGTCCCGCACATATCTCATATGCGCTCCTATTTCGTTTCGCTTGAGCCAGGAAACCTCTGTGTAGGACTCTAAAGACTCGTCAATACGCCGGCAGCAGGTGATGATCATATCAAACACCCACAAGCCGCAAGCGGTCTGCTAAACGTAACGGCCACCCGGGTATTGAGCGATCAGAAGATCGACGAGCAAGCCCGCTCACACTCCTATGAATCCAACCAGTAACACTTACCATACAGTCCGGTCTGTTCGTCTGATATGTCGCATATCTCGCCTAGGGATGGTAAACGTCAGACCCCAATAGCTCGATAAGTCATGTCGATATGAGGTCTATAACAGTTCGAGAAACTACTGATAACACTTACCAGTAAATCTCAGCAACCCTGGCCAGGGATTTCCGGTTATAGCCAATCGAACACAGCGCAACATCAACTCCCTATACCGGGAGAGACGAATCCCCTCCTATCGCTCATTGCCTCCATGTGATTCGGGACTGTACCCAAAAGCCACCGTTTTGCACGCCCTCTTGGACGTGGTAAGGTGGAAATCAAAGCACAGTGGGAACCACACAAGACTCTATGACGATCTCGGGTCAACAGACTACTCTGTACCAGTGTCACCAGAGAACTGCCATCTGACGTAAGGTATAATACCATCTGGGAGTTCTCGGCGAGTTCCCAGATAGTCCGTCCAGTGTACCCAGTCTCCACTGAGCACCCGTGTATCATCTCTGATGTCAAACACCAATGGATATGGGATCATCCATCGCCCATCTGTATGGGTCGAGAAGGTATACGCTAGTCTACTCTGGTATATCGATGCCCCGTCTCGATATACCCACGACTAGGGACTTTGAAGGATGTACTTATGGACTACCATGTCCCTACTAGTATGATCCGCATCATAGTCCAGGTAGTCAAGTACACATCCTAAGGGCTTTACCAACATGTAACAGAGAGACAATCAGTGTACACGTTAAGGTAAAGAGCAACCAGATAGCATACTATCATGTCGAGCAAGAAAGTCCTCCCTATATATGTCCCAGCATCCACTACAATATACATCCTATGTACAGTAATGGCCTCTAGGGCATACATATAACAAACAGGTTCCTCATCCACCTGAGAGATACTTCAGTTTCTCTATGACAGTGGGAACGAGGATTGCATCATGAGATGATGACCTATCTAGTTTCGAGCTGGCCATCAGGAGTAAGACTCTGTAAGAATGGCTGCATGCTTAACGATCTGAGATGGAATCCTTATACACCAACAAAGTATGGACTTTGGTTGCTTTATCTGAAGGGTTAAATCCCCATCAGGAGCAAGTATATCTTGAGAAGATTACTTGGTGTACATGGAAAGGTTGAGACTTTCAAAGCTAGACTTGTTAAAGGTTTGCATCATTGACCAGGTATGGATTATGATGAAATCTTTTCTAAGTAGCTATGCTTAAGTCCATCCAGATCCTACTTGCCACGGCTACATACCATGACTACGATATCTGGCGGTTGGGTGTCATGACTGCTTTTCTAAATGATGATTTAGAAGAGAGAGTCTATAAGTACACAGTCAGAGGGCTTCGTAGACAGTGGGAGCAGCGAAAACGTGTGCAAGATGTTTTATGTGATAAAGCAGGCATCGCGGAGTTGGAACGTCTGTTTTGCTGTGTTAGTCAAAGAGTTTGACATCATCAAAATGGTAGATGAACCTTGTATAAACAAAAAGGTAGTAGGGAGTATGGTGACGATCCTCGTAGAGTACGTGGATGACATACTCTTGATGGGGAAGGAGTTTCCTATGCTACGCTCGATCAATCTCCGCTTATCACAATGATTCTCCATATATGATCTAAAGTGATACCTACTAAATCCTGGGTTTTGGATCTATGAGATAGATCTAATTGGATGTTAGGATACTCTCTAGTTGTAGTGAGATGGTATCAATCGATCCTGGGAAGAATCACTGGAAAGGTTCCAGAGTGATAAGGACGACTGAATGTCAGTCACAGGCATTGTCTTTACCCTCAGTAAAGGGATGGTATGTTGGAAGAGTTCCAAGCTAGATACCGTGGCATACTAGACGATAAAGGCTAGATACATCGCTACCAAAGATGCTACCAAAGAGGCAGTCTGGGTGTATATTAGTTCATGAGATGAACTTCGTTCCTACCATTGTGAGACAATGGAGTTGTGGCGTTAGCCTAGGAATGCCCGTCCCATCAGTGATCTAGACATATTCTAAGGCAGTGTCACCTGATCATGGAGATGGTTGATCTCCAGGGGATTTAGGTTAGGAGAGTAGACTCAGAGGACAACACGACGGATCCACTCACAAAGGCTTTTTCCCAGAGAGAGATTATTATGGGATGGTTGAGTATGAGATACTTCAACCACTGTTATCAGATGGACCTAGTGCAAGTGGGAGATTGTTAGTTATATGTATGCTCTAGAGGCCATTACTATACATATGATGTATATTGTAGTGGATGCTTGGACATATATAGGAAGGACTTTCTTGCTCGACATGATAGTATGCTATCTGGTTACTCTTTACCTAAACGTGTACACTGATTGTCTCTCTAATACATGTTGGTAAAGCCCTTAGGATGAGTACTTGACTACCTGGACTATGATGCGGATCAAACTAGTGGGGACATGGTAGTCCATAAGTACATCCTTCAAGGTCCCTAGTCATGGGTGTATGGAGACGGGGCATCGATATACCAGAGTAGACTAGCATATACCTTCTCGACCCATATAGAAGGGCGATGGATGATCCCATATCCATTGGTGTTTGACATCAGAGATGATATACGGGTGCTCAGTGGAGACTGGGTACACTGGACGGACTCGCCGAGAACTCCCAGTTGGTATTATACCTTACGTCAGATGGCAGTTCTCTGGTGACACTGGTACAGGTTAGTCTGTAGACCCGAGATCGTCATAGAGTCTTGTGTGATTCCCACTGTGCTTTGATTTCCACCTTACCACGTCCAAGAGGGCGTGCAAAACGGTGTTTTTTGGGTACAGTCCCGAGTCACATGGAGGCAATGAGCGATAGGAGGGGTTTTGTCTCTCCCGGTATTGGGGGTTGATGTTGCGCTATGCTCGATTGGCCATAACAGGGAAGTCCCTGGCCAGGGCTGGTTTAGAGATATACTGGTAAGTGTTACCAATAGTTTCTCGACCCGTTATGAGCCTCATATCGGCATGACTTATTAGTTATTGGGGTCTGACGTTTACCACCCCTAGACTTGATATGTGACATATCAGATGAGGAGACCGGACTGTACGCTACTGTCACTGTCAGGCATTTGCAGGAGTTGGAGCGGGCTTGCTTGCTGATCTTCTGATCGCTCAATACCCGGGTAGCCGTTACGTCCAGCTAGTACCGCTGACGGCTTGTGGGTTCTTGATATGATCATCACCTACTGTCGGCGTATTGACGAGTCTTTAGAGTCCTACATAGAGGTTGTACTGGCTCAGGCAAAACGAAATAGGAGCGCATATGTGATATGTGCGGGACCGAGAATAATGCGAGTATGTGATACCGTATTCTATTCTCGTGATGTTTTTATCGATTGGTTGTATGCGATATAACCTAGTTATCTAATCAAGGGTTGATTCGATAAGTCGATACATTGGATGTTAGTCGGTTATATGTGATATAACCGGATTATTAAGTCAAGTATTGATTTAATAATTTAGTGTATAATTGTATATGTGATATACTAATTTACATTAACTAACATTGGTTCACTTAAGCATTTATTTTTCTCACTTGTGCACAACTTAATATATATGTGATATATATTTATTTGTGTGCATTTTTGTATCATGGTTGTTGATACAACTATCATGGGTGTAGAAGACTTATACCATACTAATTATATTTGTTAGGTTTTTATATTTAAAGTAATTCTAAAACAAATGGATAATGAGCACAAATGCATGAAGCTTCATGAAGCTTATCTTTGCATTTGACTTAGTCCACTAGTTTTGTTTTACTTAAGATATTAGTTAACCTAACCACTATGATTACCCATGGTAAAGTCTCTACATGAGTTAGTATATGATACTCACTCACTATGGTTAGTTCACTCACTCTCTTGATCATTATCCTCATTCTTTTCTTTTGTTCATCTTCTTCTTCATTGAGCAAAAGAAAAAGCTTGGTAAGGTTTTGAAAATAGAGTGAAACTAAGTGAGAAAAGAAATTCTAAAGTGTACCCATTTCCTATCTCACCATCCTCTACTAGACTAGCACTTTAGTTTAGGGTGTTTGCTTCACAAATTCTTTGGTTAGTGAAGTAGAAACTTGAGTTCGTATTCCCTCGACGTAGATCATCTTCGGCCTCGAAGACTTCAAGCAATTCCGTTGCCTCTTTTCATGGAGCCGTCCAAGAGTCCGGATGTTCGATGATCGCAGCGAAGGGACTACTACAAGGAGCTTAAGAAGTGAAGGACCGATCTACAAAGGTTGTATTTCGTATTCACTTAGTGTTAAAGAGTTTTACTTGCATGTGATAACCCTAATTTTCTAGCAAAGATCTTGTTTAGAGTTATTCAGCACGGCTAAAATTTTAATCCGGCATGGTTGATGCCTTGTAGATCCTTATTAGAGTGCCTAGTAACCCTACACCGTATACATAAGGCACAGCACAGTGATGACCGATGTTCAGAGATTAGGACACAGATTGGACAGGGCAGATTTTCCGAGTTTGTGATCGATGATAAGGGGGTGCTACGATTCGGGACTAGACTGTGCTTACCAGATGCTGAGGGATTGCGGCGCGAGATTCTTGAGGAGGCACATCGATCGGTATACAGTGTTCATCCCGGTTCCACCAAGATGTACCATGACATGATGGTGTTTACTGGTGGGACGGAATGAAGAGAGACATCGCAGATTTTGTGTCGAGATGCCTGACTTGTCAGCAAGTCAAGGCTGAGCACCAGAGGCCCGCGGGAGAGCTATAGCCGTTACCCATTCCGGAGTGGAAATGTGAGCAGATTTCTATGGACTTCATTATGGCTCTACCCAGGACTAGTCGAAGGTATGACTCCATCTGGGTGATCGTGGAACATTTGACGAAAGCGGCTCACTTCCTACCGGTGAAGACTAATTTCGAATTTGCTTAGTATGCCCAGATATACATCGACGACATCGTACGACTGCACGGAGTTCCGACATGTATCGTGTCCGACAGAGGCACCCAGTTTACCAGCCGGCTATGGCAGAGACTTCAGGAGGATTTGGGCACTCGCTTGAGTTTCAGCACAGCATTTCATCCGCAGACCGACTGACAATCAGAGCGGACTATTCAGACTCTCGAGGACATGCTCAGAGCGTGCGTCTTAGACTTTGGAGGTAGCTGGGATCATCATTTACCCTTAGTAGAGTTCTCCTACAACAACAGCTACCAGGAGACCATTCAGATGGCACCGTTTGAGGCTCTTTATGGGAGGAGATGCAGATCGCCCACCTGTTGGACAGAGCTCAGTGAGAGCAGTATCTTAGGGCCACAAATTGTGGAGGAGACGACCGTGAAGATCTAGTTGATTGGCGATAGGATGAGAGCAGCCCAGAGTAGGCAGAGATCTTATGCGGACCGTCGTCGGCGCAGACTTGAGTTTTCTGTAGGTGATCATGTTTTCTTGAGGGTCTCCCCAATGAAAGGTGTGATGAGGTTTGGGAAGAAGGGAAAGCTTAGTCCCAGATATGTGGGCCCCTTCGAGATCCTCGAGCGCGTTGGTGCAGTTGCGTATCGGTTAGCCCTTCCACCCAGTTTTCCAGACGTGCACCCCGTATTTCACGTTTCGATGCTCCGCAGATATCTTCATAATCCTTCACATGCGATTCAGCACCCGACGATCCAGCTTGAGTGTGACCTTTCCTATGCAGAGCAGCCGGTGATCATTTTGGATCGACAAGTGAAGAAATTGAGGTCGAAGGACATACCGTCAGTCAAGGTACTTTGGCGTGGTCAGAGCAGCGAGGAGGTCACTTGGGAGACTGAGAGCGAGATGAGGAAGATGTATCCCTACCTTTTTGAAGGTACGTGTAGTTAGATTTTGAAATTCGGGGACCGAATTTCTTTAAGGGGGTAGATTGTAACACTCTGAAATTTAGTTAGAATGTTTTTCATGTTAATTAGCAATTGTGCGTGTTATTTTATATGTGTACATAGGATTATTAGTTATTTTAGTCGGGTTTACCCTAATTGGGAAATTTCTTGTGTTAGTGCACACATGCACACTTAGCACAATTTTCCTTGACCTAGGTTAAAAAGTGTTAGCATGTTAACCATTTCTTTTGTTGCATTGTTTAATTATCCACACCCTTTTTCCAAGTCAAAACCCCTTTTCAATAATTCAAAAATCTAAATAGAAAATAAAGCATGGTGGTTAGGTGAGAAATTGACCTTTTTGACCATTTTCCTTCTCCCTTCTCTCTCTCTTCTCCTCATTTTTGAATTCTGCAGAATTCCAGCAGAAACCCCCCATCTTTTCTTCATCTTTTCATTTCCCCTTGAAGCTAAACAAACCCTACACAAAACCCCTCACCTCCTTCACTCTAAAGCTGAGAAAAAAGGGTTCTTTTGGGATTTTGGTGGCCAATCAGTGCAAGTGAGGGCAAGGGCTGGAGTTTTAGTTTCACTAGGGTCTTTTGAAGGTATATAGCTCATATTTAACACTCCTTTTCATAATTTGTAGTAATTCTAGCAAAATATCACTTTTTGTGCATTGTTTTGTGCTATTGAAGGGATTTTGTGATGATATGTTAAAATTAGCATTTTTATGGCTCAATTAGCTTAGTAATGAGTTGTTAATATAGTTTTAGACCTGGGTTTGCTTCAGTTTGCACAAAAATACCCTAAAGTTTCATTTTAGTGCAAAAGTGTGGTTTTTAACTAGAAATAGGGATCTGTTGGATCTGCTACTACCCGAGTTATTTGAGAATGAAATTGTATTTACTATAGCATATATAGGGGGTATAGAGTGCACACACAAAACCTGGAAGCCCATCTCCCTAACCTGGCCGCCGGAATATTCATTCTGGCCGCAATTTGCGGCCACATGGGTGTGTTGGGGGTTGGGGTTTGGGCCACTGGAGTCTGCTGCTATGTGGAGTATTTTGGTATATATATTTTTATAATATCTGTTCTTTATCAAAATCTGGAGTTGAATACCCTATTTCCCGTATTTTTAATCTTTCGCGACACGCATGATACGTGTGTGTGGGTTTGGGGTTTCTGCGTATCGCGATGCGTCGGAGTGACTTCAGGCGCGTAATCACACGTTTTAGCGTATCGCGCACACGCGCGCTTGGTTTGTGACACGGGTTTCTAGTTGACCTTAAATGTCGTGTTTGTATGGTTTTGGGCTTATGCGTGATATTCTGTGAAATTCTAGGTTCGCAGGCGAGTGCGACGGACGCCGCGAAGAAGGGGAAACAAGTCATCGGCTATACCTAGCGAGAGACTACGGTGAGTAGATTTAATATCTACGGGGATATCGCCCGCATGGCGTTATGCGTCAGGGCTGATAGGACCTTGTAGCAGCATATTACATTTACATACATTGACTGTTCATGGCTACTATTTTGTGCATACCACATTCTCTACTATATGTATATAAACTAGAATTGATAGAACACCGCACCATTAATAACGGTTCATGTTGCACGAGCACTATTCTGCATGTTACACACACCGTTAATAATTGCCATGACACTCACACTGTAGAATTTCCATGATCATTATGTTGTAGCTCATCTTTTATGCGACTGGACATGATATCCATACTTGATGCATATATCACATTGCATTGACTTGCATATTGGTTTGGATTACATGTGATTTCTGGATTTGGGAACCGTGGAATTTCAAAAGAGAATAGGTAATTATTTAAAAACCCGGTTTCCCTTGATATGATATTTCAGTGCGTCCACCATGTGTTTTCTCGGTGCTAGAGCACGGTATATGAGAGAGAGGGCTGACCCGGACTGACGGATGCCCGATATATGAGAGAGAGGGCTGACCCGGACTGACGGATGCCCGATATATGAGAGAGAGAGGGCTGACCCGGACTGACGGATGTCCGATATATGAGAGAGGGGGCTGTCCCGGACTGACGGATGCCCGATATAGGAAGATTTGTGTGTCGATGCTAGACACGAGTATTTATGATATTTGGGTGCCGATGTTGGGCACTCGTGATTCTCAGTGATGTACAGGATTTGAGGGCCGATGGGAGTGCCGGCGTCTGGGTTGTTGGGATTTGGGGTGCATTGATGGACACCGATTATATATTCCGTGTAGATGTTATATTTCCCATGCTCAGCATTCATTATTGTATCTCATCCTGTAGTTATATAACCTGATAGAGCACTTGCATGATTATTGCACATACTGCTTATCACGCATTGATATCATCTGCTGGCATATGATAGAGTAGCGCAATACGTGCATGCTCGCGATTACGTTTATATATTATTTCTATTCACGAGTTGGCAACTCACCCCCGTTGTGCCACAGTATTTGCAGGTTGCCCCTCGGAGTAGTCGCGGCAGGCTGCTTTCTTACATCTTTTGGCTACAGATACCACTACAGTTGGTGCGTGAGCTGTTTTGCTGTTAGGTGGGTTGTGATATCTGGTTACTTTTATTGTACACACTTTTGTATCTAGTATTCTCCATCTACCTTATATGTATTTGACTTAGAGACTGTATGAAGACGATGATGTATATTATTGGTATTCTGGTGTCGAGCTCGTTGTGAGCCGACTTTTCTTTTGCAGTTTATTCTATTTGTGAGGTTCCCACTTGTTGCTCTTGATCTTCGCTACGACGTCTTATATTGCTATCTTGGTGATTGTTTACTTAAGATTTCTTATCAATTTTTAAATGCTTCCATTTCAAGCTTATAACACTCTATACTTTTACTGGTTTGGTTTATGGGTTTTCGGTTCACTTAGTCGTGTTACGCCAGTAGACGTTACGTGGTTAAGTGCCGGTCACGGGCCAAACTTTAGGTCGTGACAAAGTTGGTATCAGAGCGTAGGTTTTACCTTTCAGAGTGTTCCTAGGATGACCCTAGTATGATGGAGTAGGTAGCCGAAGCAGAGTGGCGTAGCGTGCGTATGTTCCGCGGCATACTCACGACACGGTACTCCGCCAAGGCAACCTTAGGACTTATTGAATTGAATTCCTTCTTGAGTACATATATTCTTGCGATTCGATTTCCGTATCCTTATCGAATCCTACTTTTCTTTCCAGCCATTATGCCGCCAAAGACTACGAGGGCGCAGAGAGCGGCCGCGAGGGCCGAGATTCGAGTTGACTCGTCCAAGACGAGGACTGATCCGGGTAGTACACCGGTTGTGCCGGAGCAGGCTGTTCCTGCCGTGACAGATCATATTGCTATGTTAGGGGCTGGTGTGCAGGAGATGCGCCAGACGGTAGGATCCAGTATGCAGGAGATGCGCCAGATGATGGGATCTCTAGTTGAGACACTTCGAGCGCAGCGACAAGAGGTAGTTCCACCCGTTGCAGAGACGCGGTGGTACCCACAGTACAGGCAGTTGTCCCTACCGCTACAGAGGTTATCTCGGTATTGTTATCAGAGTTTATGAGGCTGAAGCCTCCGGTCTTCACAGGCACCGATGCGGCCGAAGACCCACAGTCTTTCATTGATAGGATAGCGCGGATATGTCGTTCACTTAGATGCGCAGATGCGAGATAGGTTGAGTTCGCGAGAAAAAGAAAATAATATGTACAAATGGTGACATCGACTTCAACCCGGTCATGTCCCAATCAAATAATATACAACCCGACAAAGACGACAGTCCACATGTCGGACGCTCG
This sequence comes from Agapanthus africanus, assembly GCA_030015575.1. NCBI lineage: Eukaryota > Viridiplantae > Streptophyta > Magnoliopsida > Asparagales > Amaryllidaceae > Agapanthus > Agapanthus africanus. The sequence goes on along the minus strand of CM057338.1, from coordinate 816,952,957 downwards.
CCCTGCAAAATGAATATACAAATTAATCTTTAACTGTACCACTAACATTGCACCACATGCTATCCACCACGACAATCCAACCACAATCACAGCACAAGCACAAAACATCAACGTAAATGTCACGTTCGTAAACCTGTCTAAAAGAACATATAGCAATCAGACGAGTTTACCGATCAAATGATATTCACGGTCGCAGATAAAAGTGAATATACTGTAAACTATTAAACAATGTCATATATAACGACTTCGAAACACTCCAAATTGCCCCGTACAGAAAAACAACAGAAACTCAAATCTGGGCAAAAACTAGCAACACCAGAAACCCATACTTTAAGAGACAAGAACACAGACCAAAACACGACGCAATTGACCATAAGAAAATCGAGGAGGCCGGTTTTTTGAGGTGTTTGTCCGGCTAAAACTTGGTGAAATTGTATCGTTTTTGTTCTGGGTACATCTCACAGTGTAAATAGCATTCTGCACTTGTTTAAAAATTATTTTGAAGCCTTTAAAAAATCAACAAAAACTGCAGTTTGTGTTTTGATGTTACGGAGTTGTTTCGGTTTCGTTGTTTTAGATTTGTTTAAACTTGCTATCTAGGGTTTATTAGCTAGCTCTGATACCATGAAGGCTTACGCTAGCGTCCCGGCCAACATCCGTGGCTAAATACGGAACAAAAATTTTACAACGAATAGAAACTTAGCGCTAGGATAACACAAATACCGGATCTTTACCATAAACCTAGTTAGCTTGTTAGGGTTCTATCTACAATGATAGAAAGTATACTTAAAGAAACCAAGTCCTTCGGGTTTTCGATCCTCTCCTTAAGCTTCTCGATGGAAGTATGGATCGTGCTTGAACTTCGGCCTCATTGTGTCAACGATGATCCACCTGAGAGTTCCAACCTTGAGCTAAACCTCCAAGTTTAGGTAACTAGAATACATAGCTTGCTAATCTAAGTAGACTGGAGTGAGTAGAGTGTGATTTAGAGTAGCTAAGTCTCATTAACCCTTGATTATTAACACATGATACACTAGGGTTTGAGAGAGGAAGAAGGAGAGAGCAAGCTTGAAGAAAGAGAAAGTATTTTTGATAATGATTATAAAAATATAATGGCTAACTTATATATGACCTCAAGCATGGCATAGAAAATATCTCACCAAAATATCTAGGTCAAAAATATCTCATCAAAATATCTAAGGTCAACAAGTCAAGCCAAGTCAAAAGGTCAACATAAGTAGCCATGTCACAAAAATTATCATTTATCAAAAATAAATAAGTCTTTTCTTTACCTCATATTTGTTTTGACCAAGTCAATGGTCAAAACCCTAATGAGGTATCTCTTTCTATACCCCACTCATCCGTATATACATACCCGCATCCGTGTTCCAAGAAACACGAATACTATGAGACGAAGCTAATCCAATAATCAAATACTAGGATCCGGCTTAAACCAAAGCACATTAGTATTGTCCGCTCGAACACCACACGCGCACAAGTACACATATGTGATCGAACCCCGTCGTAAAACCATACGACCTCTACTCGTTTCGCCCGAAGCTGGCAAACCCTCTGTGTGGGACTCTAAAGACTCGACAGTACTCTGGCAGTGGGTTTAATCACAAGCACGTCAGCGGCACTAGCTGTGCGTAAAGGCTACCAAGGTATCTGTCGATAAGAAGGTCGACGAGCAAGCTCATCCAAACTCCTGCTGAGCCTATCTGTGACAATCTCCTTACAGTCCGGTCTGTTCGTCTAAGAGAATCGTATATCGGGCCTAGGGGGATGGTAAACGTCATATCCTTAATAGCGGTATAAGTCGTGTCGGATTGTAGCCCAGAACACCCTGAGAAACTACTGGAATACCTACCAGTAAATCTCACTTGCACTGGATAGGGACTTTATGTAATGGCTCTCCAAACATAGCGCGATATCAACCCCCAATAACAAGAGAGACGAATCCTATCTAACCGCCACTGTCTCCAAGTGCTTCGGGACTGCACCCAACTATTACCTGTTTGCATGACTCAATAGGGCCGTGGTAGGGTAGCAATCAAAGAACAGTGGGAACACACTTGAGGCGAAGTAGCAATGTCAAGTCAACAGACTAAGCTGTACTCATGTCACCTGGGAACTGCTACCTGACGATAGGTATAATACCAGCCAGCAGTACCTTACGAGTCCGTCCAGTGTAACTCATAACCTAATGAGCACCTGCATACTATCTCCAGTACGACATACTGATGGCTGTGGGACAGACCATCTCCCCTGCTGTGATGAGAAGCGTATACACTATTCTACTATGAAGTATCGATGCCCTGTCTCAATAATCCTATGATTAGGGACCTATATAAGGATGTGCTTACAGACTACCCAGCCCCCACTAGTATGACCGCCATCATAACGCTGGTAGTCAAGCAAAGATCCTAGGGGCTCTATCAATATGTATTAGCGATATGATAAAAGAAACATATACACATATTAAGATAGATACAAACTAAGTAGCATACTACTATATCTAGCATGACTGTCCTAAATCCGTGTATATATTCCAAACTTCCAAAATGTGTTATACAAACTAGTACTATAAAATAATGGCCTCTAGGGCATACATATCCAACATAATGGTGTATCGGAACGGAGGAATCGCACGCTACTTGACATGGTGCGTTCAATGATGGGTAGTGCTGAGTTGCCACTTTCCATCTGGGATTTTGCGCTGGAATCAACAGCATACTTATTGAATAGAGTTCCAACTAAGTCTGTGCCTACCATTCCATATGAAATATGGAGTAGGAAGAGACCATATCTCAGGTATATTAAGATATGGGGGTGTCCAGCTTTTGTTAAAAAGAAGAATCCGAAAAAGCTCGAGGCACGACCGGTTTTGTGCAAGTTTGTGGGATACTCCAAGAATTCAAGGGGGTATCTTTTCTACCACAATAAAGAACAAAAGGTGTTTGTCGCTCGCTACATAGTCTTTTTAGAGAGCGAATTTCTTGCAAAAGAAATTAGTGGGAGCGCGGTAGAACTGGAAGAAATTCCAGAACCCTAAACTGCTGCCGAGGACTTAGTAGAACCTCAGGTTTCAATAGAGCCTGACGAACCGATGCCGCTCCACAAATCTAGTAGGCCTTCTCGTCCTCCTGAGAGATACTATGGATTTCTGATAAATAAGGATCGAGAGGATTGCATTATCGATGATAATGAACCTACAAATTTTCAGCAGGCTATCACGAGTAAAGACTTGGTGAAGTGGCTGGATGCTATGAGATCCGAAATGGAATCCATATACACCAACAAAGTATAGACTTTTGATGTTTCTCTTCCGGGGGTGAAACCAGTTGGATGCAAATGGATCTTTAAAAAGAAGATTGGTGCAGATGGACAAGTGGAAACCTACAAAGCTAGACTTGTTGCAAAAGGTTTTCGTCAAAGACCAGAATTGGACTATGATGAAACCTTTTCTCCAGTAGCTATGCTTAAATCTATTCAGATCCTGCTTGCCATTGCTGCCTTCTATGACTATGAAATTTGGCAGATGGACGTAAAAACAGATTTTCTAAATGGATATTTAGAAGAGAATGTTTACATGGATCAGCCAGAGGGTTTCTTAGACAGTGGGAGCAGTGGAAAGGTGTGCAAGTTGCTTAAATCCATATATGGATTAAACCAAGTATCGCGGAGTTAGAACATCTGCTTTGATGAGATGATCAAAGAATTTGACATTATCAAAAATGTAGATGAACCATTCATTTATAGAAAGATTGTAGGAGGAGCAGTGGTCTTCCTCGTACTATACGTTGATGACATACTCCTGATAGGGAATGATATCCCTATGCTACAATCAGTAAAGCTCTTCTCGTCACAGAAGTTCTCTATGAAAGACTTGGGTGATGCCTCCTACATTTTGGGGATTAAGATCTATCGTGATAGGTCTAAAAGAATGTTGGGATTTTCACAGTCCAGGTACATTGACACCATACTAAAGAGGTTTAGTATAGAAGATTCCAAGCGTGGTAATTTACCCGCTTGTCACGAGATCACCCTTTCCAAATAGATTTGTCCAAAGACTGATGAGTAGAGGGCTCGTATAGGCATTATACCCTACGCTTCGGCGGTAGAATCTATAATATATGCGATATTATGTACCAGACCAGATGTAGCTTACGCACTTAGTATGGTAAGCAGGTATCAGTCTAACCCGGGTGAGAAGCATTGGATAGCAGTAAATAACATTCTCAAGTACCTAAGTAGGACTAAGGAGATGTTCTTGGTTTACGGTAATGGGGACCTCCAAGTCAAGGCCTTTTACACTCCAGCTTCCAAACTGACAAGGATGACTCTAAATCTGTCTCGGGTTTTGTGTTTACCCTCAATGGAGGAGTGGTATGTAGGAAGAGTTCCAAGCAAGATACCGTCGCAGACTCAAGGATGGAAGCTGAGTATATAGCTGCTAACGATGCCACAAAAGAGGCTGTCTGGATAAGGAAGTTCATCTCTGAACTTCAGGTGGTTCCTCTCTGAACTTCAGGTGGTTCCATCCATTGCTAATCCAATACCTTTATATTACGATAACAATGGGGTTATAGCATTAGCAAAGGAAGCAAGATACCATCAGAAATCCAAGCATATCTTGAGGCGGTATCACCAGATTAGGGAGATCGTGGATCGCCAGGAGATCGAGGTGCAGAGAGTGGACATAAAAGACAACACGGCAGATCCATTCACCAAAGCCATCCCTTAAGTCCAGTTCGAGATGTTGTTTGAGATGTTGGTCATGTGGTACACCAGCAACTAAATCTAGTGCAGACAGTGGGTACTTATTGCACCAATTACAGGCCTTGGTGCAAGTAGGAGATTGTTGGATATATATGCCCTAGAGGCCTTCATTGTATAGGATGCTAGGAATATGTATGTACAGGAAAATTTTGCTCGATATGATAGTATGCTATTTGGTTTGTCTTTATTTTCACAAGTGATGTGTTTTACCTTATATTTCATATTTTGTATGCATGCTGATAAAGCCCGTAGGAAATATTCCTGACTACCAGCATTGTGATGGAAATCATACTTATGGGAGCTGGGTAGTCGATAGGCACATCCATAAAATTTCCCTAGTCGACGGAGTATCGAGACTGGGCATCGATACTCCAGAGTATTACATACAAGTTTTTACATGAATGAAAAATGAAAAACTCTCATCTCACATAAAAAAACAAGGGCTATTCAAAACACGACGATCCAATATAACATATCCAGCAACACATAACATCTCATATTATCAACGTAAGCAAGTATGCGTATCCCGATTGTTGTTGATGTATAACAACGATGCCGGGGATACACTACATACTACGCTTATCGTCACAGAAAATAAAATGTAAAACTACAACAGTTGGAATCCGCAACATCCTTAGACATCGCATGCCTAACCAAATGAATTCCCTAGACAACGCATGCCTAACAATTATAAACCCCGCATTTTAGTCTCATTTATCGAAAACTCTTTTCAATATCAAGTCGGGAAATTCAACAAGATTCCCGACATCCTGATCGAATGCCGTCGCAAACTTTAGTAGACGGCCGCACCCCCGATGCCGTCGACGAAGTGCACTAAGGCGGAACACCGCTGCCGCGAGCATCCGAACGGATGCTTTTAGCGACGGGGTTCTCCTACAGTCACTTGGTCGGGGCTATGGGGCATGGCTGTCTATTAAGTTTACCCGGCGAGTATCCGCGTACGCTACGTGATTGCGACGGACTTTTGATCATATCAAAATTCCATGGCAATCGATCAATTGAGACTGAACTGCTAGATTTATAATATTCAAATTAGTTATCTCATAACTACATGTGGATTCCAAATATTGTATCACAATCCAGATAAATAGACAATGTTAAACTTTCCGATCGAATAATCAAACACCCAGGTTTTCCCAAATAGTTATCAACACTTGAAATTAGTTTAAAAATATTCATCACATGCCACAGTACTAATGGTCCAGCCGTAGAAGGGTCAAGCCAACGCCTCACATGTGGCACGCCGTACTGCCACAAACCCTAAGATTTAGAGGCAGTTCAAGACGGTCACATAATCGAGTTAAGGTTTGTTGTCTTCTAGAGGGTCTACCGCGTTACTTGCACGACTTAGAACGTTCTTAAACTACGGAAAAATCCAACGCTTGGAAATTTTCCGGCATGGGAAAAAGTGAGTTATTGATATCCGTTTGAACTTTTTAACACGTTCTAAAAATTACCCGGACAAACTAAACAAAGTTAAATTATCCGATCGAATCAACGAGTCCCCAATACAACTCTAGAAAACTCAACACTTGAGTGGAATTAAAAAATTACCAGAAAAAATGACAAGAAAGGACCTAAGAATAAATATATGAAGTTTCAGGGACTAATTCAAAATTGTGGTCGTGGAACCTCGGCCAACCCAAGGGTTTGGCGGCGGTTCCTCGGCCGAATGAGCGAATTAGTGGGCCATACTTCACAGTAATTCTTATTTTTTCCTGCTTGTTTTTCTGAGTATTTTTAATGCAGAAAAAATCACATTTTTAGAAAATGTCCGGAGAGGGGTATACTCGGGTGTGTCGGAGTTCGATCGGACTTCAAACTTCGTCTAGACTTCGCCTAAAGCTCTATCTTGGCTCTGATACCACTGGAGGGTTGCTACGAACGCACACAAGGGTCTACAAGGCATCAACCATGCCCGATTAAAAATTTAGCCGTGCCGAACAACCCAAAGCCGGATCTTTAAACTAGAGTTTATGCGAAACTATGCATGTTAAACACTTTAACACTAAGTGAGAGGGATTACAACCTTTGTAGATCCGGTCCTTCACTTCTAAAGCTCCGTGTTGACGTCCCTTCGCTGCGATCATCGAGACCCTGGACTCTTGTGATGGTTTTCTCGGAGAAATGAACGGACTAGCTCGTTGACTTCGAGGCCGAAGATGATCTAGGTCGAGGAGACTCAAACTCAAGCTCCATCTTCACTAGGTCATGAACTTTGTGAAGAGAACACCCTAAACTAAATGGCAAGTAGTAGAGGATGATGAAATAGGAAGTGGATTCACTTTGGATTTGGATTTCTCACTCTATTTCTTCCCTTGAAAAATTTCTAGCAAGTTTTTCTTCTTCTTGAAGAAGAATAAGATGAAAGAATATGAATAATGAATTATCTCAACAAAGAATAATCAAGTGAAGTCTATCATAATGCAACCATGGGTGAGTTAACCTTTGTAGAGACTAAACCATAGTTTGAGTTAATGGTTTGGTTAACAAAAATCTTATGCAAAACAAAATGAGTGGACTTTGTCAAAGATGCTTAAAAGCTTCATGAAGCTTCAAAGCCAAGACAAAGAAAACCACCATTTTGTTTTACCAAAATAAATAAAAACCTAATCAATTATCTTAAATATAGTGTAATTCATACACATACCCAAGTTTGCATGTATCATCAATCATGATACAAACTAGTGCACAAACATATATCACATATACAACTTGTGCACATAAAGTAAGAAAGTCAATCTTAAGTGAACAAATACTAGTTTATGGAAAGTAATATATCAAATATATAACTGTACATTAAATCATTAAATCAACACTTGATTTAATGATCCGGTCATATCTCATATAACCGACTAATATCTAGTGTATCAATATATCGAATCAACACTTGATTCGGTAACCCGGCTATATCTCATATAACCGACTGATGATACAAATCGCGAGAATAGAATATAGTATCACATACTGATATTATTCTCGGTCCCGCACATATCTCATATGCGCTCCTATTTCGTTTCGCTTGAGCTGGGAAACCTCTGTGTAGGACTCTAAAGACTCGTCAATACGCCGGCAGTAGGTGGTGATCATATCAATCACCCACAAGCCGCAAGCGGTCTGCTAAACGTAACGGCCACCCGGGTATCGAGCGATCAGAAGATCAACAAGCAAGCCTGTACATTCTCCTGCGAATCCAATCAGCAACACTCCCGTACAGTCCAGTCTCGTCGTCTGATATGTTGCATATCTCGTCTCGGGGTGGTAAAACGTCAGATCCCAGTAGCTCGATAAGTCATGTCGATATGAGGTCTATAACAGTTCGAGAACTACTGATAACACTTACCAGTAAATCTCAGCAACCCTGGCTAGGGATTTCCAGTTATAGCCAATCGAACACAGCACAACATCAACCTCCTATACAGGAAGAGACGAATCCCCTCCTATCGCTCATTGCCTGCATGTGATTCAGGACTGTACCCAAAATCCACCTTTTTGCACGCCCTCTTGGACGTGGTATGATGGAAATCAAAGCACTGTGGGAATCACACAAGACTCTATGACGATCTCGGGTCAATAGTCTACTCTGTACCAGTGTCACCGGAGAACTGCCATCTGACATGAGGTATAATACCATCTGGGAGTTCTCGGCGAGTCCGTCTAGTGTACCCAGTCTCTACTGAGCACCCGTACACCATCCTTGATGTCAAACACCAATGGATATAGGATCATCCATTGCCCATCATATGGGTCAAGATGCGTATACGCTAGTCTACACTGGTGTATCGATGCCCTGTCTCGATACACCCTCGACTAGGAACAGTTATAGGATGTACTCGTCGACTACCGTGGCCCCACTAGTATGATCTCATCATAGTCCTTGTAGTCGAGTACATATCCTAAGGGCTTTATCAACATGTATCATAGAGACAATCAGAGTACATGTTAAGATAAAGTACAACCAGATAGCATACTATCATGTCGAGCAAGAAAGTCCTCCCTATATATGTCCAAGCATCCATTACAATATACATCGTATGTACAGTAATGGCCTCTAGGGCATGCATATAACTAACAGCTTCTCGATCACAAGGATTTTGTCCCAACCAGGAGCCTTCCGATCCGCCTGAAACGGCAAACAATCCTCCGCCCTTCCTTAAGGGAGAGCGATGCGGCGGCACCTTCGTGTGTTTTTCTGATGACGTCTACGATTAAATCAATACCCGATATGAGCACCCATGGTGGCATAGTGGCTACAGCATCACCTGAGTCAGACATTGGCTCAAAAATTGGAACTTGCCGTCCAAAGATACCCATAAAGAGAAAATGCTTATAGTGAAGTGCTGCTCTCGGCTCCAAAAAGAAGAAGAGGTCGATGTTTTCAGTTGATGTCGTGTTCGGTCAAGAGGCTCATGCTCCCTATAGCGAGGGTCTGTCCGAATATGGAACAAATGATAATCTTTTTCTCCCTGAGACCTCCGCCGATGAAAATGCAGCGACCAATCTTCAAGCCGCCCTTGAAGCTTCTAAATGGTTAGCTTGTGATCAAGCGGAGCTTGCTGCTCTTGCGGCATCAGGTATATCTTGTTCACATTTTTTTACATATCCTAGAGCCCTTGAGTCTTCTAAACACTTTATTTTCTCAATAAGAATCTCTGCTGAGGAGGCTCTCTAATTGTCAATAAAGACGTACCAAGAGGAAGAAAGGCTTCGAGCTTCTATGGGTCTCGGTATGACTTTTTTTATACGTTTTAGAATATATAACTCATTTCTTCTATGTCTTGACTTCTTTCCTTTATTCTCTTATAGGAACCTCTGCGGCTAGCACTGATTCGAGCGGGGCACGATCCTTGGGTGTTCATCTAAAGGATGTTACTCCTTCGACAACCTATATGGAATCTTCGGAGCCTCCGCTTATTGATCAGGCCTCCTCCACACCGCTATGAGAGGCGTCGTTGAAGCAACCGATGATGGATGTTGAACCAACTTCTGAGGCTGGCTCTGATTCGGATGAGGACCTTCCTTTATTGGTTGTTCTCGAGAGGTCCATGCGGACAACTCAAGAGGAAAAGAAGCGTCAGAGGTATGCGGGAAGGGAACGTCATGCCAACCTAGCCGTAGGTGTTGGCTCAAGTGAGACGTGAACTTCTAATGCTACTATAGAGGATATCCCTCCTGCTTTATTGACCGCTTATAGGAAAATTTCCCGAGCAAATCTTGAGGAGGCAGACAGCTGTTCATACCATAATTTTGCATTATTATATTCCCCATTCTTAGTTATTTTACAAATAAACAGGTGCTTTTGACTCATGTCTGCTACATAGTTGCAGGTTACAGGTTCTCGGAACAAAAGCAGTGAAAAAGATAAAAAGACGATACAAAAGTGAGACTACGACCAACAAATGGAAGAATCTTGATCAAGCCTACAGTTTGAAGACTAAACGAAGATTAATGGACAATTTCACAAAGCAAAAAGGCAGAGTAAGATTCAAGACTTCGACACGAAGCAAACGGTAAAGTCCACGACATTATTCACTGTAAAAATCTGGAAGAAATCTAGAAGACAATCTGAGAAACCAAGTGAAGAAACGAGAAGAAAACTGCAACCAGAATCATCCTTAGAAAGTGCAGCCAACAAGCTCCCTATATGTCCGCGGATCCACGGCCAAACAGGGGTTTTGGCTGCGGTTCCGTGGCCGTGTGTCGCCCGTATCGGTGCAAAAAGTTGTGGCGGTGCGTCGGTGCTTTGACTAATCTTCTTAGGGGGTAAAATTGTAATTGCAGATATCACGCGATTGTAACCCTAGGGTTTCTATGTTCTATAAATAGAAAACCTAAAACCTGTTTTAGGTTATGCCTCTTCTTGTGCCTCATTTCATTTTATCAAAATTCAGATCTGTAAATTTCTGCAATGTATGAAGAGAGCATCAAATAAAAATTAGAAGTAAGTTTTCTTTTTATTTCCCTAGTTAAATTTTCTTTCCTGTCCTAGTATAGATTTTTCATTATCTGCCCTACTATAACATTCATTCTCTGCCCTAGTTAGATAGTTAGAAAATGTTTTTCAATTCTCTAATGAGTGAGTAGTCTCCTCATTTGTTAGGGTTAGATTTGGGGAAGGCTTGAGAGATGAAGATCTCTCACCCCTTTCTTACCCATCACACGTTTTTACAGGACTCTATGCATACATGCACACACCGCTCCTTACGGCACCCTATCCCACGAGGTAGAGGTGATACCGTAGTATAAACGACCGGTTGAGCGTGTTTTCCATGGAGGTTAGGGTAAGAATTAAGAAAGGAAGGACAAGAAGCTAGAGGAAGAAACATCGTTTATTCCCGATGGTACTAATCCACTTTATTAATTATTACCATAACACCTCATAGATCTTAATTAGGGCATAGAAAGCGGTGAGGAATATTGACTTTCCAAACATAACCTAAACCTAACCCTAGCAAGATTTTAATCCAAGTCTAGATTAACCTTAGTTTTTAGATTTAATCAATCCGACAACAATCGGAATTAACTCGTTAGAACAATTAGAGAATACACAAAATCCCTGTGGACCGACCCGTACTCACCGGCTAGCTACCAAGTGACGCCGTTCTTGATTGCTGTTATAAATATTCTTTGATAAATCAAATGGCGCCGTTGCCGGGGATGGCGTAGTATTCTCTTTTTGCAATTTCGTGTTAATATAAATTGAAAAATCATAAAAACTGGAAAAAATATTTAAAAAAATTTATCATCTTGTTATTTTGTGAAAGGTATTTTCATTTGAATTGTGCAGGATCGACGAACGAGTTCAGATCTGGGAAAATCCAGAGAGAAAAATAGAAAACAGAACATCTGAACAACAGAGAAAAATCACAACAGAGCAACAGAAGAAGTTTGGGGATCTGAACCGTAAGAGTGACCGCGGAACCGCCGCGATTAGGCACCTTCTGCCGCGCATCCGCGGCGCTATGCTGACGTCATCTTCTGAAATTTCCTCTGTAAGCTTCTTTTCTTCTCTGGAACCCCTTTATCTCCTCTGTAAAAATTTCCTGCAGGGTTCTTTGTGCAAAAACTTCTCCCCTTCTCAATTACTTGATCTTGTGCAGGATTCTTTGCGCCGCGCTAGAAAAAAAATTGTTTGCAAGTGTTTGATTGTGTTTACTGCTTTGCATACTTTAAATTGACTTTAAGGGGCTTGACACCAATCCAGATTGGGTGGGGATTTCATTACCCTTCCTAGGACCCTAAAAATCACATAAGACATATTGCATTGACCATCAATTAATTAAAAAAGATTAGACTCAGCCCTAAAGACTTCGCGCTCAATAGGACAAAGGAATAGTTGTAGGCATCGACCGTTGATCCTACCTGATTTTGTGGTGCCTAGGCTAGACAGGTAGTGAAAGGTAACTTTAAAAGGCCCGTCTCACAGTGAATCGTGAGCGGATCCCTCCTTTCTCTACTTGTGCTTACCTGGCCACAATTGGCGGTGAAGAGGTGGTTTGAGGTCCTACTTCTTAAACTTTGGAACAATTAGGAGCTGTCTAGTTGACCTAGGTGACCCTAGATCTAGGCCTGATTGTGCATTTGTAGTTGATTGAACGTGTGTCTAAGCCTTTTATTGAAAATCTTTTTTGCAAAATGCTCCACATAAAAATAAAAAAAAAGGTAATTTTTTTTTACAAAAACTTGCAACTTGTCGCTAAGAAATCCGTGCACCCCGCATTCTTTTTCTTCTCCTTTCTTACATCATGGGTACCCCACCTCCCAAAAATCTTGCCGAACTTTGGTACCCTCATCCAAACATTGCTTCATATGCGAATTGTTTTGGTCGAATTACGGACGACCCCTCCATGCCCAAAATTTCCTTGAAAGATCGAATAGAAGTGTCTAGGAGAAACAGTTCGACTCCGCAATCCACTTTGTATCAACTATTTAAACCTTCACAACCTTCTTACGTTGATACTCCTTTTTCGAGTCCTGTTGTAACTCTGAAACCCATGTCTGAACATATTGAACAATCTCCTAATCGATCTTTCACTCTTTCCAACACTTCCAGTTCTTGGGATCAACAAGTCCATTCACCTTTTTATCCAAATGTTGATCCTACTCCTATCCAACCATTCAATTTCTACCAGTCCTACCCGACTTCCGCACCGTCCCTAGACATTGCTTCTACACAACCATTTAGGAGTTTCACTTATCCAAACAATTTTGAATCTTTTACTGAAACCCCTTCACAATCCATGCCTAGTCTGGAACAGTCGTTGGAAGCTTATATGGTAGAGACAAACCAAATGATGAGGAATGTGGATGCGCCCATGGCCGCCCTTATACAACCTGGTGACTCGGTAGCTAGTTTCCAACTAGCTCTAAAAATTCCAATGTATGATGAGGCGGCTGGACAGAGTGAGAGTTTGAGTGGTGAGAGTGAGTTCTACACACTTCCAAATCAAACCTATCCATCATCAATTGAATCCCACAACTCCAGTTTTCAAATAAGTGTCCCAAATGATTCACCAGTTGAAAATAAAACGTTTAATGAGTTATGCGACTTTGTAGTGCTTGATTTGCCAGAATGTAAAGCGTCCCTTTCGAGTGAAAACTTCACCAATCCTTTTGACCTATACACCTCTAATCTGGAACCTGAATTGATAAATATCCATGCTTTTGATAAGGTGTCTGAAAAAATTAATTTTCACTTGATTGAGGATATTGACGCAGGGAATATTTTGGATGAGGAACCCGTAGATTTGACTGAAATTTTCTCTCCAATTCATCATCCCGAGTCATTAAATGTTTCTCCCGAACCTCATATGCGTCTTGATTTTGATGATAATTGCATGGATGAGATAACTTTTGAGGAGAATTTTGAGGATAGTATTAAGGAGAGTATGGAGGATAGTATTGAGGATGAACCATTTTTGTTTGACGAGTCGGATTTTCGAATTCATCCTCGTGAACCTTTAACTGTTATACTTCCTAAATCACCCTCTCTCCTTTCCATCGTTACGATCACGCAAAAGATCATGCAGGAGGACTGTGAGTTTGAAAAATTTCTGTTCGATCACAACAGTTTTGACGCCACTAGTGCGTTCCTCTTTGAATCTGACACAGTTCTCATAGCCGATAACGATTACGAGTGTTTCACATTTTCGGTCGATTTTCAAGACTCACTGCCCGAGTTTGAGTCCTTTGAATTTTCAGATGAGTTAGTTGAACCATCAGACTCGGTTGCTTACAGTCATTTCGAACCATTGATGGAATCCTTCGAGTTCGAGACAGTTTACTTAGGTGAGAATAAGACTATTCCTAAATCACTCCCCTTCGTCCTTTCCATCGTTTCGACCGTGCAAAAATCCGTCGCGCTTCCATTTTCAATGGATTGTTTACCAAGTTCAACGTACCCATGTTTTCTGGCGAATCTTGAGGGATTTGACCCCATTTCTCGACGGGTTGATAGATTAGCACAATTGCTTTTAACACATCGGTCACCACAATTTGCGCTAATTTATTCACTCGATGTACACCCTCAAGTTCGTACTACACTTCTTTCTCCTTACCGCCATTCTTCTCCTCCACCGAGACCATATTCCACCTTTCTTCCCATACGGTCTCGTGTGTTTCTCAACTCCTTTCTCTACACTCCATTCTTCCACCAACCCTACCATTATCACGATATAATTTTTGAATGGTTGGTGCTAACCTTTGGCCTGTGTAAGGCCTTGTATAGTTTGATTTTTCTCCTCCCTAACTCTGAACTTTAACGCTTAAAACAGTGGAAACACTTTTTCACTTAAGTTTGGGGGGACCTTTTTGTATATATATTTTGTTTTTCTTTTAACAATAAAAAAAATTGTAAATAAATAAACAGGGGAGTGCCGACAATTTTGACTCTCTTAGTTTAGCCTGACAGTGAGAACACTGTCAAGTTTAAGTTTGGGGGTGTGCTCGGTAAGACTTCTTCCTTCACTTTCATATGTATATTTTTGCATTTGCATACTTATTTTAAAACCCATAAAAATTGAAAATTTTTAAAAAATTATAAAAATTGAAAAGTTCAATTTTGGCCATATTTGACTTAAGTTTAACAAGACAGTTAACTAGCTTGGAAAAACTAGATCCTAGACTTAGTAAATTAAAAACCCTAAAAATAACCTTTCTTAAAATTTAACGGTAGAAAGTATATGTCATTGTAGTTTATTGAGAAATGGGCAAATTTCAAGTTGACTTCTTGGGCTAAGTTAAAACAAAGGAAAAGTATTGATATTTTTATTAAAGTATAAGTTTGAAAAATAATTCCTAGCTTAAGTCTAAATTCTAAAAATATATAGCCTACAAAATTGCATAAATACGAACCTTGAAACTTGGAATAGTAGAAGAGACCTTGAAATGCTCTTGTCTAAAGTCCTTAGTACGAAGAAAAATAAAATAAAAATACAAGTGTGAATAAAGAGATAAAAAAATGAACACTGGTTGTTGTGATTACTTAATGCTGCATTAATAAAAAAATATTTAGCGAGAGTGCTTCATCACCTAGTGCCTTAGACCAACTGGTTTGGGAGTCACTGCTAAAGCCTTAAGTGTTACAAGACTAGGAATTACGCTTTAATGTGCAAACACATCTTGTAATCGGTTGTTGGTACCTCAAGAAGTATTAACGGTGGCATGAAAGATGTGTGAGCAATTTCATCTAAAAATTCACCAATTGAAAAGTACTTTGGACGATGGACAAGAGTATGATAGCTTGATTTGAATTTCCAAGTGTAGGGGTGATACACACACACACGTAGGGGTATGTGATTGGGGTTTAGATAAGAGATAGGAATGAAAAATAGGACTTATATTTTTAATAGAGATGATAAAAATTCCTAAATTGAGATAGAACCCTAAAGGAAAACATAAAAGATGTCAAAAGCTAAGTAAAATCACAAGAATATATATAATCTTAAGTTAAATGATAAGGAAGCGTGAAAAATACGGGTAGATAATTTCTGAGTCAAAGATAATAGAGTTTCTTGTTAGAAAACCTAATTGGAGAATAAAAGTCAATGGGCCGAATTGATAGGATTTTGTCGGTAGTATCCGATGAAAACCCTCAGGAGACAACATTCCTCTTACTAGGGAAACCTAGAGCTTTAACGGCTTGTTGGATGAGCTCAGTGCAATCGCGTTTCCCTGCGAAAGTGAGGCCAGGTCTTTTTCGAGAATAAAACTAGGTTTGCTCGAGGACGAGCAAAGGATAAGTTTTGGGGTATTTGTTCATACCATAATTTTGCATTATTATATTCCCCATTCTTAGTTATTTTACAAATAAACATGTGCTTTTGACCCATGTCTGCTACATAGTTGCAAGTTACAGGTTCTCCGAACAAAAACAATGAAAAAGATAAAAAGACGATACAAAAGTGAGACTACGACCAACAAATGGAAGAATCTTGATCAAGCCTACAGTTTGAAGACTAAACGAAGATCAATGGACAATTTCACAAAGCACAAAGGCAGAGCAAGATTCAAGACTTCGACACGAAGCAAACGGTAAAGTCCACGACATTATTCAATGTAGAAATCTGGAAGAAATCTAGAAGACAATATGAGAAACCAAGTGAAGAAACGAGAAAAAAATGCAACCAGAATCATCCCTAAAAAGTGCAGCCAACAAGCTCACTATATGGCCGCGGATCCACGGCCAAAGAGGGGTTTTGGCCACGGTACTGCGGCCGTGTGTCGCCCGTATCGGTGCAAAAAGTTGTGGCGGTGCGTCGGTGCTTTGACTAGTCTTCTTAGCGGGTAAAATTGTAATTGCAGATATGACGCGATTGTAACCCTAGGGTTTCTATGTTCTACAAATAGAAACCCTAAAAGCTGTTTTAGGTTATGCCTCTTCTTGTGCCTCATTTCATTTTATCAAAATTCAGATCTATAAATTTCTGCAATGTATGAAGAGAGTATCAAATAAAAATTAGGAGTAAGTTTTCTTTTTATTGCCCAAGTTAAATTTTCTTTCCTGCCCTAGTATAGATTTTTCATTATCTGCCCTAGTATAACTTTCATTCTCTGCCCTAGTTAGATAGTTAGAAAATGTTTTTCAATTCCCTAATGAGTGAGTAGTCTCTTCATTTGTTAGGGTTAGATTTGGGGAAGGCTTGAGAGATGAAGATCTCTCACCCCTTTCTTGCCCATCACACGTTTTTACAGGACTCTATGCATACATGCACACACCATTCCTACGGCACCCTATCCCATGAGGTAGCGGTGATACCGTAGTATAAACCACCGGTTGAGCGTATTTTCCATGGAGGTTAGGGTAAGAATTAAGAAAGGAAGGACAAGAACCTAGATGAAGAAACAACGTTTCTTCACGATGGTACTAATCCACTTTATTAATTATTACCATAACACCTCATAGATCTTAATTAGGGCATAGAAAGCGGTGAGGAATATTGACTTTCCAAACATAACCTAAACCTAACCCTAGCAAGTTTTTAATCTTAGTCTAGATTAACCCTAGTTTTTAGATTTAATCAATCCGACAACAATCGGAATTAACTCGTTAGAACAATTAGAGAATACACAAAATCCCTGTGGATCAACCCGTACTCACCGGTTAGCTACCAAGCGACGCCGTTCTTGATTGCAGTTATAAATATTCTTTGATAAATCAACAGCTTTGTTCAGGGAGAAGCAGAACATGATGCCTTGATTAAACCTGGTAAGATTTACTTATTTTTTGGGTTTCCTCATATAGAGATTTATTCGAACTATAACATTCCCTTTTGTATGATGACATCTTGATACAGTAGCAGCAAATGAGACAGCGGCATCCAGAGATTCTGGAACGAAGGATCACAACCCTGAGTCTAATGTTGCTCCAACCGCCACTCCTTCTGCCAGTTGATCTGAGACATATGCGGGTGATGCCAGCATGGCGACAACCTTTTTTGACTCAGGAGATGAGGGTGTGGATCTTGAATCTGTCTCCTCCGTGCTAATGGAGACTGAAGAAACCATTGAGGCTAGTAATGCTCCGGATACAGTCGCAGTCTCTACCTTGTCGACTCTCACGGGATCCACGGGTACATTGCATGGTATCAATCTTACATTCATTTTTATTTCCGCTAAACATATTTGCTAATGTTTTCTTCATTTCTAGTGCAGGTATGACATCTATTATACCGGTTGCAATACCCATGAATCCTGGAGATTTTCAGGTTGAGAAAACCCCATCGGCCAGCTCCATAACCGTCGTCGCTCCACCTATTTCCTTCACGCATCTGCAAATCTTTCCGAGCCTAGAGATGGAAGGTAATTTTCCTTCACTTTCATCACTTCTTCATTTCCGTATCAACCTTACTCCTTATGCTAGTTTCCTGGCGTGTATTGTTGCAATCTTGCAGGAGTACTCTTCAACCAATTGTATCATGCATTAACCACACACTTTGCATTCCAACCGGGGCCAGCTTCTCCTTCCGGCATTGGTCAGTATATCTCTCGCTTCTTACTCCAACTTTCTACAAGTAACTCTTTCATGATGAGGAATTTTCTTGTACTGATTATAGTCTTACGGCTAGAAGAAGAAGATGAAGAAATGGCTGAACCGTTTATACTCCTAGATTTACCACTTTCGGCTATTGGTAGGTCGAATCTTATGCATCTTCTCTCATTTTAAACAAGGATCTAACCCATCTTTATGTATGCCCTATTTTGTAACAGTTCCGTTATCTTTAGCTCCTTTCGAATCTCTCATATCTATGCCTATGGGTTCTTTCACTAGACACCAATCTTCTAGGGGTACGTAAAACAGTAGGCGCATGCTGAGCGAGTTTATCGAAGACCTTGATATTTAGGCCCTCACCTTTGCTAAGGACTTTGCAGATGAAGGCAACCCTATGCTGGCTACCATTGTGATCTTTCATTATTAAGAATTCGTCCAAGTTTGGGTTAGCTACTGTAGACAGATTGAAGCTTGCTTTCATGAAATTGAGCGTAAGCGTCTTACTCCTGAGGCTTTATCTTCAAAGGCCCAATTGACCGCACAAATTGAACAGTGCGCCACCCTCGTTCAATGTTATGGGCAGAAGCTGGCCAGGAAGCAATAGGAATATGAGACAGTTTCCAAAGAATCAGGATAATTACGAGCTTAGATAGAGGCTAATGTCTCGAGGAACCAAGCCATTTTCCAGAATCTTCAGCGCTGCATATTCAGAGGGACGTTGAAAAGGGATCTTGATTTTATGGAGTACGGAATGCAAGGCCATGAAGTTGCCAAGAAGGAGCTTCCTGAGAAGCTCAGTTCATATTTGCAATAACAAACCCAATCCGAAGCACTGCTGGCCGCACTAGTGGAGCGCAAAAATTAACTCCAGCTAGAGAAAGAGCGCATCAGCATCTTGCAGAAAACCCTACACTCTTAGTAGTTATCATCATACCCCCTATTTCTTTATAGATTGTATTTCTAACCATTTTGATTTATGAATAAAAGTTATTTTATTTTCATATGTGCACCTCTCCGTCTTATGATTGTCCTGATCTGGCATGGATTAGTTTATTTACTCATTTCAGAGTGTTTAGTTTACCTTTCCCTTAAGATTATAGGCAAACTCACCCTAACATTAAATATAGATAACCCCCTTTTTTATGATAAGGGTTTATTAAGTTTGTGGTACCGGGTTGTGTCCATCGTACTATCGCGTTGGCTGATATATTCTTGATATGCAATCTCTTGAGTTGCGGCTCGAGTAGTCACACGTTTGTCATGTTTCTGATTTCTTTTGAGGCTAGATAAGACGTCTTCAATTAACCTTCTTAAGTTGGAATATCCATATTACCATCAGAAGATCAAGCGTTAGGTATTGCCGTGGCACTTTATTTGAGGTTAGCCCTGATTTGAGATGTCGCACCCTTCTGGGGTGAGATGACATCTAATGGTCTTTAGGCTTGCCATCAAGACCCGAAGCTAGGCACATGCCGTCACTTCGCTTTCGCTTTGCTGTCGCATCGATTCTTCACTAAAGTAGGGTAGACATCCGAATGATCTCTATGATTTATGTATCAATATCGAGATCTGGAGTTAGGAATATGCCATTTCTCCGATTTTATTTGACAGTTGTGCCCACACTCTGTTGGAATGAGGAGGAACGTCAAGAGATTCTCTAGGCTATAGATGTACCGTCAAGACTTAGTTCTTCTTTTGATGAAGCATGGTGGGAAAATATGATTCCCTTTCTTTCATTTATGCCCATGGATTGTATATAAGAGTTAGTGTGGACCTACTTGCAGGGCAAAAAAAATTTATGTTATTTTTTTCTGCGATGCTTTATATTTTTAGCATTTCATATCGTGAGAGTCGCGATTGCCTAATCATTTCGGCTATTTTATTCGCGGTGCCTAATCATTTCGGCTATTTTTTGTTTTACTCGCTGCTTTTTATTGCGAGTTGCGCTATCATTTCAGCTATTTTTCCTTTTATCATACACATCAATTATTTTGTGAGTCGAAGACTTGGTATGATGATACCTTATTTGGCATCGGTATTGCTGTGACTTGAATATTTCCAGGAGCAGCTCATCATATACCAGTGCCAATTTCGACCAATGGTGGCTTAGGTAATAGGTTTAGATCCCTGTTAACTCAGGCTTTTTCGAATTTACGAGCCGTACGGGTCTCATAAAGGTATTTCTCCCTACAATTCGAGAGGATCTCGCGGGTGAAGTTTCTCCTTAGGGGTCATGAGGACTCCTAAGTGTGTTTTCTTCTTGTAAATCGTAACGATCTTACAGGAGTATTTTCTCTTTGCGAGTCGAAAGGACTCATAAGTGTCGTTAATGATGTCGAGAAATATCTCCCGCTTTTTGGTGAGACTTGGTTGGGAATATATTTATTTACGCCCATTGATTGTATACAAGGGTCAATACTGGACCACTTGCAGGGCATAAATTTGTGGGGTTATGATGGCTTAAGAACAAGCTTAGATCCCTATAACTTAAGGCTTTTGAATTCCATAATCCATGAAAGTATTACAGAGGATATATTCTCCTTACGAGTTGTGAGGATCTCGTAAGTGTATTTTCTCCTTATGAATCGTATGGATTCCTAAGTGTGTTGCTCCTTTGTGAGTCGTAGGGATCTCACGTAGGTGTTTTTTCCTTACAAAGTCGAGAGGACTTCGCAATTGTATCTTTCTTTTCTTTTAACGAGTTTGTGCCTTTTCGGGTTTTCAAAAGCTCGCCGGTAGTCCTGCTATTTTTACTCAATGCGCCATTTCAGGTTTTCATCCGTGCCCATTTCACTTGTGGACATACCATTTTTTTACGTCGCTTGAGGAGACAGGCGGCCCATAAGGTAACACACTATTAGCTGTAGTTCATGGAATTTTTTGAAGGACTGCATCATAGGGAACCTGGGAGAGATATGAATCTTTATATTCCCGTGGATTGTATACAGTGCTCCATATGGAGATTCACCGTAGGGAAATATATTAGTTTAAAGATATTACTGTCCACCATTAGTTTAGAGACGTTTCGGTCCAACATTCTAGTGCTCAGGACGAAATGATAGTTTAAGGACATTTCAGACCGATACTAGTTTAAGGACGTAGTGGTATGTCACTACTTTAAGGACGTTTCAGTCCGATCGAGACATGGAGAATACGTCGTTTGTGCTTGTTGATTGTGTACGGCCGGTGTTCATCACGAAAAATTGCATTTTAATACCGCTCATTCATTATCATTTTTTTGTTATATCGGTACAATTAATTCGAGTCTGCAAAATAAGTACAGATTACAGATATTCATAACAAAATACTGGAAACACATTCAAATGCACGGTTATAAAATTTGTGAGCCAACGTTGCAACCGGAACGGAAAACCGATCAATATTCAAGAATTTTTGCAACAAATACATATATGCACAATTTTTGTCCATTTTGGTCTAACATGGCACAATTGTATTTTCAAGTGAGATCACAAGTATATTTGGATGCATGAACCTTGGTGGACAGCTAAGATGATGATGGTTTGGGCAAGTGGGTAAGTAGTCATAAGTGAGTGATAAAGTTGTGAAGTGATGGTTTGAAACTAGAAATTTTCCTCCAAATTTACAGATTAAAGCTCAAGTGTTTACAAAAGAATCAAACAATACCTGAGAGATCATGGAGAGGACATAAGATCATCACACAAAGACGTGCCTCACCAACCGCCTCACAACTGCCTAAACTCTTTTTCACGCTACCAGTGGTTTTTCAGTCTCCAAAGTGCCTCATTTTACTTCTCGTCAATTCTCATTGTCACATCACCTTTTTTTTTATTGTTTGTTTATTTTGTTGAAGTGCTATAAATACCACCCCAGAGGAGAGGAAAAGGATCCAAGTTTTGTGTTAAGACCAAATTCTTCACCTTTGTAACTTTTATTTTGTAATTTTCAGTTGTATCTTGAGTTCTTGCTCCTTTCACTTGACCTTGTAACTTCTTATTTGAACTTACAAGCTTATATTTTCGGTTCTTGAACTCAATTAGTTTGTATCTCTTTTGCAAGTTTAATAAAATGTGCTTTTGGTTATTCATATCATGTCATGCTCATTTCAACTTGTGAGTTCTTTTTCTTTTCTTTGATCATGCAATCTCTTAAGTGAGATTGCAATTTTAAATTTTGGTATTTGATTTCATAGTAATATTTGGATTCAAAGGACACTTAAAGACTTCATATCGGACATATCGGTTCTTAGTATTCCTTAACTTTTGCTTCACTTATCTTGCATTTTTATTATGTGCTCTTCTCTTTTTGTGTTTTCTTTGATTGATGTGAATATGTGTGAGTAGCTAAATAACTTGTTAAGGGTAGAATAGGGTTAGTTTGAATAGGACAAGTGTTTGCTAATTTCCTTTAAAAACCATTAACTCGTAATTGAAATTCCTACCAAACGATTCACAATCCGCTCCGTTAAGCACCCTATCCTACCACGATAACGGTAATTCCTAATTGTGACCGGTTGTGATTGTTTTGCTGGAGGTGAAGCTTAAGAGACAAGAACGGAAGGACATGGGACAAGAAATACGGATTTAGCGTACAATCTCAAATACCGTACCTCAAGTTCCCTAACCCACGTAGTTGCCGATTACCATAGTATCAATATCAAGTTAGGTTTATAAGGAAACGACAAATATTATCCTAGCTCAAGCTAACCTAAAACTACCCTTCCAAGTCCTTTTTTTGAACATATTGTATTTTACGACTTTAGTATAACAAATAACTCCAAGTTACAGACATAACTCGTTAAAACAAGGTTAAAAACCTACCATCTCCCTGCGAACGACCCGTACTCATCTCGGCTCGCTACACGCGACTCTGTTTTGATTGCGGTACTTTAAAACTTAAAACGACATGTAAAATCCTTACCAATCAAATGGCGCCGTTGCCGGGGAGACTGTAATTATTTTATACTTGTAGTCTCGGGTTAATTTGTGAATATTTTGTGTATAAAACAAACTAACTTTCTAAAAAAAATCAACAAGGACATAAAAATTTAAAAAACCGACAAGAGAACTAAATTTGTGACATTTGTTCTTTAGAAATTTGATATGCTAACACTCTGTGATTAAATAGAAAAATCAAAGTATAACAGTGGCATACTAGGATAATATATAGCACCCACACAAAAATTGAACACCTAATTGTTAATTTCTCCCGCCTGTTTTTGCAATTTTCCCTCTACTGGTGGTTTTATTGAAAGGGTTTGCAAAATTTCTTTTTAGATTTGCTCCATTGTTCTATTAGTACTCCATTTTTATTGTTTGATTTTCAAAATTTCTTGTGTGCAGAACTTTGGCTATCTGTATAGCTTTCTAACTCAAATATCCGTATTTTTCGAATTTGCAGATTTGGACGGATTGGCGAACAGTGATGTGTGGAGCAGGGTGCGTTTTCAAGTTCAAGGCGATAGAAAACTACAGTGCAAAGATCTGGGTAGTTTGACCCGCGCTAGCGAACCATTCAAGTATTCAGAAACGATTTCAATGAGTTTCTTAACTCGACAAATTTCGGTGCTTATTTTTCTAAACACCTTCTTTCTCAAATCCGACGCTCCAATATTTATATCTTTTGCAGGATTCTTTGCAATTTGCCACAAATAGGCGAAGAAAAACTAACCGTATTTGTTGCAGCGCCGCGCTTAAACTAAAAAATGATTGTTTGATGATTGTGAATACCCTATTTTGAATTACGCATTGCATTGTTAATACGGACTTTAATGGGCTATAACACCAATTCAAAATGGGTGGTGATTTCATCACCCTTCCTAAGAACCCTGAAATCACTAATTGTATAAGCATCATCTTGAGCTTAATTAAAAAATACCTAGACTCAGCCAATTAATGACTTGTCGCGCTCAATAGGACATAGGAAGGTTGTGGGCATTCGGTCGTTTATCTAAACATGACTTTTGTGGTGCCTAAGCTTGACAAGTGAGAATGTAACTTTAAAAGGCATGTCTCACAGTGATTCGTGAGCGGAACCCTCCTTACCTCACTTGTGCTTACCTGCCCACAATTGGCTGCGAAGAGACGATTTGAGAGTTATCTCATAACTTGTCGCTTTGGAACAATTTGGAGCAGATTTAATTAGACTTCAGAGGACCCTAGTTATAGGTATTGATTGTGAATTTGTGACTGTGTAGTTGTGATTCTGTTTGTTTGTTTTGCGCCCGTCATTTTTACATTCTGACAAAACAGAACAAAAATTCTCCTTTTTTCCACACTTCACTTTCACCAAACGCTTTTCTCCATTGACGTTTTCTTACCCTCTCCTTCTACACTTTGACTGCACTAAACTCATTTAGTTTATGTCCATTTAGACTCAGAACCCTAGTGCCCATTTAGTCCGCGTTTCGTTAGTCGCTACCGACTACGAGATCGACTCAGAAGTCGAAACTCTTTCCACGCCCTTTTCACCTTTACCTTTGCCGGTCAACTCTGACGTTGACCGTCATTCAGTCCATACTTATTCACCTTCACTTTAACCAAGCTCTTTTTCCGAGATGTTAGTATTTCCTCTAAACATCACTTTACCTACTACGGGAATCATTCCACAGCTACTTTGTGCGAATAACCCACCACCTCTTGTTGTAGCTGTAGGGTTCCTAGGCACCCTAATGAGGTCTCACAAGGCATCGAACATGCCATTATAAAATTTAACGGGTGCCGAGAGACCCGACTACGGATCGTTTGCTAGATTTCTAGGCGAAAAAGCTAACTAGTTAACGCTTAACTAAGGGAATACGGAAATACAACCTTTGTAGATCCGGTGCTCCACCACCATAGCTCCGCAACGAAGTCCTCTCCGCTGTCCAAATCAAATCCGGGCTCTAGCGTCGGCTTCGTCGGAGAATGGGCAAGCAAGGTCGTCGATGTCCATGCCGAAGATGATCTACGTCGAGGCATCGCTAAATCAAGCTCCGACTTCACCAAGTCCAAAAACTTGTGAAGAGAACACACTCTACTACTTGGCAAGAGGTAGAGGATGAAGAAATAGGAAGTGGGTTAACTTTAGAATTGGATTTCTCACTCAAAAACATCAATCACCATTGATGAGGTAAGCTTTTCTTCACTTGAAGCAAGGAAGAAGAAGAAGAATAATATGATAAGATTAATAGAAAATTGGAAAAGAAAATGAATACTTATCATATTAGAACCATGGTCAAGTGTAGAGAATTAACTAAGGTTAGATTAATGGTTAGGGTTAAAAATGAAGACAAGAATGGTTACAAAGTCAAAGCTTCATGAAGCTTCAACTAAACTCCAAAATTAGCAACCATTCTTTTCTTATCTATTCAAAATAAATAAATAAATAAATAAGTAAGAATAGAAAACCCTAATCATTAGTTTAACCATGGCTTAATCTATTACACTTAACTAGTTAAACATGTATCATCAAACATGATACAATCAAGTGCACAAAAGTATATCACATATACAATGTGTACAATCCGAGTGAGAAAATCCATTTAAAGTGAACCAATACTAGTTAATGCAAAGTAATATATCAAATATATAATTATGCATTAAATCATTAAATCAACACTTGATTTAACGATCCGGTCATATCGCATATAACCGACTAGTATTCTATGTATCGGCTTATCGAACCAACCCTTGATTCGATAACTAGGTTATATCGCATACAACCTTTCGATACATTCATCGCGAGAATGGAATACGGTATCACATACACGCATTATTCTCGGTCCCGCACATATCTCATATGCGCTCCTATTTCGTTTCGCTTGAGCCAGGAAACCTCTGTGTAGGACTCTAAAGACTCGTCAATACGCCGGCAGCAGGTGATGATCATATCAAGCACCCACAAGCCGCAAGCGGTCTGCTAAACGTAACGGCCACCCGGGTATTGAGCGATCTGAAGATCGACGAACAAGCCCGCTCACACTCCAGTGAATCCGACCAGTAACACTACCGTACATTCCGGTCTGATCGTCTGATATGTCGCATATCTCGCCTAGGGGTGGTAAACGTCAGACCCCAATAGCTCGATAAGTCGTGTCGATATGAGGTCTATAACTGTTCGAGAAACTACTGGTAACACTTACCAGTAAATCTCAGCAACCCTGGCCAGGGATTTCCTGTTATAGCCAATCGAACACAGCGCAACATCAACCCCCTATACCGGGAGAGACGAATCCCCTCCTATCGTTCATTGCCTCCATGTGACTCGGGACTGTACCCAAAAACCACCGTTTTGCACGCCCTCTTAGACGTGGTAAGATGGAAATCAAAGCACAGTGGGAACCACACAAGACTCTATGACGATTTCGGGTCAACAGACTACTCTGTACCAGTGTCACGAGAGAACTGCCATCTGACGTGAGGTATACTACCATCTGGGAGTTCTCGGCGAGTCCGTCCAGTGTACCCAGTCTCTACTGAGCACCCGTATATCATCTCTGATGTCAAACACCAATGGATATGGGATCATCCATCGCCCATCTGTATGGGTCGAGAAGGTATACGCTAGTCTACTCTGGTATATCGATGCCCCGTCTCGATACACCCTCGACTAGGGACTTTGAAGGACGTACTTATGGACTACCATGTCCCCACTAGTATGATCCGCATCATAGTCCAGGTAGTCAAGCACACATCCTAAGGGCTTTACCAACATGTAACAGAGAGACAATCAGTATACACGTTAAGGTAAAGTTCAACCAGATAGCATACTATCATGTCGAGCAAGAAAGTCCTCCCTATATATGTCCCAGCATCCACTACAATATACATCCTATGTACAGTAATGGCCTCTAGGGCATACATATAACTAACAATCTCCCACTTGCACTAGGGCCATCTGTAGCAGTGGTTGTAGTATCTCATACTCAACCATCCCATAAAAATCTCTCTCTGGGAACAGGCCTTTGTGAGTGGATCCGCTGTGTTGTCCTCTGAATCTACTCTCCTAACCTCGATCTCCCTGGAGATCATCCATCTCCATGATCAAGTGATACTGCCTTAGAATATGTCTGGATCACTGATGGGACCGGCGTTCCTTGGCATAAGCCACAACTCCATTGTCACACAATGGAAGGAACATAGTTCATTTCATGAACCAATATGCACCCAAACAGCCTCTTTGGTAGCATCTTAAGTAGCGATGTATCCTGCCTTTATCGTCTAGTATGTCACGGTATCTAGCTTGGAACTCTTCCAACATACCGTCCCTTTACTGAGGGTAAAGACAATGCCTGCGACTGACATTCAGTCGTCCTTATCACCCTGGAACACTTCCAGTGATTCTCCCCTGGATCGATTGATACCATCTCACTACAACTAGTGAGAATCCTAACATCCAATTAAATCTATCTCATAGATCCAAAACTCAGGATTTAGGAGGTATCATTTTGATCCTATGTGGAGAATCATTGTGACAGACGGAGATTGATCGAGCGTAGCATAAGAAAACTCCTTTCTTATCAAGAGTATGTCATCCACGTACTCTACGAGGATCACCACCATACTCCCTACTACCTTTTTGTTTATACAAGGTTCATCTACCATTTTGATGATATCAAACTCTTTGACTACTTCATCAAAACAGATGTTCCAACTCCGCGATGCCTGCTTTATCCTATAAAACATCTTGCACACGTTTCCGCTTCTCCCACTGTCTACGAAGCCCTCTGGCTGTGTACTTATAGACGCTCTCTTCCAAATCATCATTTAGAAAAGCAGTCAAGACACCCAACCACCAGATATCGTAGTCATGGTATGTAGCCGTGGTAAGTAGGATCTGGATGGACTTAAGCATAGCCACTGGAAAAGGTTTCGTCATTATCCACGCCTGGTCAATGAAGAAAACCTTTAACAAGTCTAGCTTTGAAAGTCTCAACTTTTCCATCTACACCAAGTAATCTTCTCAAGATATACTTGCTCCTGATGGGGATTTAACCCTTCAGATATAGCAACCAAATTCCATACTTTGTTGGTGTATAAGGATTCCATCTCAGATCGCTAAGCATCCAGCCATTCTTACAGAGTCTCACTCCTGATGGCCAGCTCGAAACTAGTTGGGTCATCATCTCATGATGCAATCCTCGCTCCCACTGTCATAGAGAAACAGAAGTATCTCTCAGGTGGGTGAGGAACCCTACTAGATCGGCGGAGAGGTTGAGGTTCGTTGGAATCTACTGAATCCTTTGGTTCTATCAAATCATCAGCACAGTCTGTATAGCTGGAACATTTCCAGTTCTACATAATAGACCTTGCCTTGAGCTTGTCCGGATTTTGCTTTCAGACATAGGCCGGTCAACCCCAAATCTTAACTAGCTTAAGACATGGGCTCTTCCCTTTCCATATCACATATGAAATGGTAGGCAACTGATTTGATTCGAACCCTATTCAATAGGTATGCAGCTTCTTAAGTGCATAACTCCCAAAAAGGAAATAGGTAACTCAGTAGTACTCATCATAGAGCACACCTTATCATATAGGGTGTTATTGCTCCACCCCGATATACCATCGTGCTATGGTGTATACGGAGGAGTAATGCTGAGAGAGAATCTCATTCTCCTTTAGAATAATCCAGGATTTTCGTGCTCAAGTATTCTCCTCCTTGATCTCATCAAAGGACATAATACTTATACCCGTATTGGTTCTCTACTTCCAACTTATATTCTGTGAATATCTCAAAAGGTTCTGACTTGTGTTTCAACAGGAACATATATCTGAATCTTGAGAGATTATCAGAGAATGTAATGAAGTATAAAGAACCGGTCTTGGCATGTGTAGACAGGGGACCTACATACATCAACATGTATCATCCCAAGAGTTTACTAACTCTTTCTCTGTTTCTAGTAAACGGAGCTATGGTCATCTTATCTTTGTGACATGACTGGCGAGTTTCACAAGATATAAGTTCAAACTAATTTAAATATGCATCTTTATGTAACTCCAGCTAGTCGGGTCATATTGATATGACCTAGTCTACAATGCCTCAAGAAGGATTCGTTCATTTCTGAACTCTTTCTCTTGTGTGTGTTCTGTATACTAAAGAACTGTAGTTTGATTTAGAACATTAATGCTTTTAGATAACGTGCCTGAACCGATCAACTTTTGATATAGGAAATGTTCAAAACATTATCCAACAATACAAAATTTTATCATTTCTTTACTAATAAAGAGACTGATATGATTTTGTATATCAGGTTCGGTATCTAATAACATTCGTTCAGAATCAATGTATTGGTAATACAGGGTGACAGTGACCAACAGACTTGGCTGCAACGCTTGCCCCGTTTTCTGCCTCATGAAACTTATCACCCGTTCTCAGTTCTCTACCTTTCTGTAGCCCTATGTAACTGATTACATATCTGGGATCCTGATCTGGTATCATATACCCAGGACGTAAAGGATATTGAGAAACAGTTCTCTGTAATGAACACACCCGAAGATGATGCATCAGCATGCACTCTCTTCGTTTGGGCGGCACTGGAAATCTGGTATTCCCCAATTTCCTGCTCTGTCTTATAACATTTATAAGTTGGAGCGGGACCAACGTTCCCCAGCTCAGTATAACAAGCGGGTTCGGTCAATAATCCGTTTTATTATCTTGATTAAGGCGTGATATGGTCGCTACCAGGAGAGAGAGAGAAGAAAACACTCAGCGTGCGCTCTTGCAAGAATAGATTGGTTTTTATTTTATCTAATCAGGATGGCTCCCACTGCTTTTTATCAAATCTTCCTTCAAACCCTAAAAGGAAAGACTAGCCGGGATTAATTACACACTACAAGTTCTCCAATCTTTCAGCCAGGCCAGTGTCGGTACTTTGAGGGAGGTCCCCCGTGCTTTCGCACGAACCTAATTAATGTAAACCTCGTTTTCCCAGAGGCGTAACCCCGTTGACACCTTTCTAGACACCTACTTGATCGGCTAATTGTAATGTATAAAACTCTCCCTGGAGTAACTCTTACTCGCAGCGGGTATCGGGATCCAACTATCTCATAGAAGGTATGCAATCTCATTGCAAATTTCAACACTTGAAATTCCCGATAATATTTTGCCCCTAGCTCGCTATGACCTTGACGCATGCCAAACAACCCATAGTCTGCTAGTCAAGTTCAACCCGTACATTTCTTGATTGAATTAAACCCACCCGCACGACCCTTGACGCATGCCAAACAACGCCGTACGAATACCCTAATCCAATCGCATCGTATGCTAGCAGATAAGCACTAGTTAGCTACCGTACACTACGCCTTGACGCATGCCAAACAACCGCAGCACGAATACTAACTAGTACTTATCTGAAATGACGGAGGGCTACGACAGGTTTTTCTGAAAACCTATTGCGTAATGAACTTGATATCGTTGTAGAATCAAATGATTTTGAAATGGAGTGCTTTTGAGGCTTTTCTAGTTTTGCTAAAGGAGTCACTCCCGGTGAAGGGATCGTCGGTCCTTTCCTCGTCGAATGAGGTGCGGGATATATCATATATATCACTGTGCAAAGTAAAAACACTAAAAGCAATCAAAAGACAAACCGAGTGTGTAGCATCTGCCAGTCATTGCTAAAGGAGTCATTCCCGGTGAAGGGATCTCGGTCCTTTCCTTATCGAATAAGGTGCAGGATATATCACATATACCGCTGTGCAAAGCAAGAACTGTAGCTACCTGTTTTATTTTGAAATTCAATTCTGCAACATCTTAGGTTTCTTTTATTTCATTAATCATATTAATGAAGTCCCATCATTTAAGTACCTAAACATCACAGATAAATACGACGTACACTTATGCCATCCGCATTCGCCTCGATGTCCCCTCGTGCACCGTTAGGTTAGGTAACTAACGGCAGAGCGGGGCAGGGCTAGCGCGGGTGTAAAACATAAGTAACGCCTATATAATATATCATATATACTATATACAGTATCTATCACAGAACATCACATGATCGCATCACAGATATCGCAGCAGAAGAATCATATGAAATATTGGATATACTAGGACGTCCGTGTTTTCAATACGAGCCAGTATAAAACACGGATTCCACGGTCGTGATGAATAGCCAAACACACACCCCAAGACCCCTACGAGAGCGGCAAGCAACCCTACCAATTCTGGAGTTAGGAGACCCGGACTCGACTCCTCGAGTTGGTCTCCCACTGGACTCCAAAACCCGGTTACTTGTGCTCTCCTCCTTGGGTCTATCCTAGTGCGGAAAAGTAAATAATATACAAAAGGTGACTACTTCCGCAACCTGGAAGCGCCCCAATAAAAGAATATTACATACAGATTTTTACATGAATGAAAATGAAAAACACTCATCTCACATAAAAACCCCCGGCTATTCAAACACGACGATCCAATATAACATATCCAGCAACACATAACATCACATGTCATCAACGTAAGTAAATATGCGCATCCCAATTGTCGTTGACATATAGCAACGAAACCGGCGATATCACATATTACATTTACGGTCACAGAAAAGAAAGTGTAAAACTACAACAGTTGGAATCCGCAACCACCTCAGACATCACATGCCTGACCAAATGAATTCCTTAGACATCGCATGCCTAACAATTATAAACCCCGCATTTTAGTCTCATTATCGAAAACACTTTTCAATATCAAGTCGGGCAATTCAACAAGATTCCCGACATCCTGATCGAATGCTCGTCGCAAACTTCAGTAGACGGCCGCACCCCCGTTACCGTCAACGAAGTGCACCAAGGCGGAACACCGCTACCGTGAGCACCCGAACGGATGCTTTCGGCGACGGGGTTCTCCTACAGTCACTTGGTCGGGGCTATGGAGTGAGGCTGTCTATTAAGTTTACCCGGCGAGTATCCGCGTACGCTATGTGATTGCGACGGACTTTTGATCACATCAAAATTCCGTGGCAACCGATCAAGTGAGACTAAACTGCTATGTTTATAACATTCATTTAGTTATCACATAACTTTTGTGAATTCCAATTGTTGTATCACGTTCCGGATAAACAGAAAATGTTAAACTTTCCGATTGAACATTCGAACACCCAAGTTTTCCTAATACAGATCAACACATGAAATAAGTCTAACAATATTCAGTTCGTGCCTCAGTACCGACGGTCCAGCCGTAGAAGGGTCAAGCCAACGCCTCACATGTGGCACGCCGTACTGCCCCAAACCCGAAGGTTCAAAGGGCAGTTCAAGACGGTCACATAATCGAGTTAAGGTTTGTTGTCTTCTAGAGGGTCCATCGCATTACTTGCACTACTTAGAACGTCGTTAAACTACGGAAAAATCCAACACTTGGAAATTTCCCGACGGGGGAAAAATTGGGTATTTATATCCGGTCGAACTTTTTAACATATTCTAAAATTTATCCGGAAAGCCACACAGACAAAATTTGATACTCCGATCGAAACACCGAATCCCCAAAACAACTGCAGAAAATTCAACTCTAGAAAAAATATTAAAAATTCCCAGAAAAATCACCACTGGAAACTAAGAATTACTGTAGAAAATAATTTAAATAATATGGCCGTACGGCCGCGGATCCGCCGCATGAGCCTTGCTCATGCCGCGGAACCGCGCTGGAAAAGTTGACTTGGGCCCACGAAATTTACAGTAATTCCTAGAAAACCCTGCTTGATTTTCTGCATATTTTTAATTTGGAAAAATCCCAGTTTTTGAAAAAAGGACAGAGAGCAAGTTTGATTCGGGGTTTCGGCTTCGTTCGGACTTCAAATTCCGTCTAGACTTCGCCTAAGGCTCTAGCTAGGCTCTGATACCACTGTAGGGTTCCTAGGCACCCTAATGAGGTCTCACAAGGCATCGAACATGCCATTATAAAATTTAACGGGTGCCGAGAGACCCGACTACAGATCGTTTGCTAGATTTCTAGGCGAAAAAGCTAACTAGTTAACGCTTAACTAAGAGAATACAGAAATACAACCTTTGTAGATCTGGTGCTCCACCTCTATAGCTTCGCAACGAAGTCCTCTCCGCTGTCCAAATCAAATCCGGGCTCTAGCGTCGGCTTCGTCGGAGAATGGGCAAGCTAGGTCGTCGATGTCCATGCCGAAGATGATCTATGTCGAGGCATCGCTAAATCAAGCTCCGACTTCACCAAGTCCAAAAACTTGTGAAGAGAACACACTCTACTACTTGGCAAGAGGTAGAGGATGAAGAAATAGGAAGTGGGTTAACTTTAGAATTGGATTTCTCACTCAAAAACATCAATCACCATTGATGAGGTAAGCTTTTCTTCACTTGAAGCAAGGAAGAAGAAGAAGAATAATATGATAAGATTAATAGAAAATTGGAAAAGAAAATGAATACTTATCATATTAGAACCATGGTCAAGTGTAGAGAATTAACTAAGGTTAGATTAATGGTTAGGGTTAAAGATGAAGACAAGAATGGTTACAAAGTCAAAGCTTCATGAAGCTTCAACTAAACTCCAAAATTAGCAACCATTCTTTTCTTATCTATTCAAAATAAATAAATAAATAAATAAGTAAGAATAGAAAACCCTAATCATTAGTTTAACCATGGCTTAATCCATTACACTTAACTATAGTTAAACATGTATCATCAAACATGATACAATCAAGTGCAAAAAAGTATATCACATATACAATGTGTACAATCCGAGTGAGAAAATCCATTTAAAGTGAACCAATACTAGTTAATGCAAAGTAATATATCAAATATATAATTATGCATTAAATCATTAAATCAACACTTGATTTAACGATCCGGTCATATCGCATATAACCGACTAGTATTCTATGTATCGGCTTATCGAACCAACCCTTGATTCGATAACTAGGTTATATCGCATACAA
This sequence comes from Agapanthus africanus, assembly GCA_030015575.1. NCBI lineage: Eukaryota > Viridiplantae > Streptophyta > Magnoliopsida > Asparagales > Amaryllidaceae > Agapanthus > Agapanthus africanus. The sequence goes on along the minus strand of CM057338.1, from coordinate 816,918,824 downwards.
CCTTTCGATACATTCATCGCGAGAATGGAATACGGTATCACATACACGCATTATTCTCGGTCCCGCACATATCTCATATGCGCTCCTATTTCGTTTCGCTTGAGCCAGGAAACCTCTGTGTAGGACTCTAAAGACTCGTCAATACGCCGGCAGCAGGTGATGATCATATCAAGCACCCACAAGCCGCAAGCGGTCTGCTAAACGTAACGGCCACCCGGGTATTGACCGATCTGAAGATCGACGAGCAAGCCCGCTCACACTCCAGTGAATCCGACCAGTAACACTACCGTACATTCCGGTCTGATCGTCTGATATGTCGCATATCTCGCCTAGGGGTGGTAAACGTCAGACCCCAATAGCTCGATAAGTCGTGTCGATATGAGGTCTATAACTGTTCAAGAAACTACTGGTAACACTTACCAGTAAATCTCAGCAACCCTGGCCAGGAATTTCCTGTTATAGCCAATCGAACACAGCGCAACATCAACCCCCTATACCGGGAGAGACGAATCCCCTCCTATCGCTCATTGCCTCCATGTGACTCGGGACTGTACCCAAAAACCACCGTTTTGCACGCCCTCTTAGACGTGGTAAGATGGAAATCAAAGCACAGTGGGAACCACACAAGACTCTATGACGATCTCGGGTCAACAGACTACTCTGTACCAGTGTCACGAGAGAACTGCCATCTGACGTGAGGTATACTACCATCTGGGAGTTCTCGGCGAGTCCGTCCAGTGTACCTAGTCTCTACTGAGCACCCGTATATCATCTCTGATGTCAAACACCAATGGATATGGGATCATCCATCGCCCATCTGTATGGGTCGAGAAGGTATACGCTAGTCTACTCTGGTATATCGATACCCCGTCTCGATACACCCTCGACTAGGGACTTTGAAGGACGTACTTATGGACTACCATGTCCCCACTAGTATGATCCGCATCATAGTCCAGGTAGTCAAGCACACATCCTAAGGGCTTTACCAACATGTAACAGAGAGACAATCAGTATACACGTTAAGGTAAAGTTCAACCAGATAGCATACTATCATGTCGAGCAAGAAAGTCCTCCCTATATATGTCCCAGCATCCACTACAATATACATCCTATGTACAGTAATGGCCTCTAGGGCATACATATAACTAACAGTAGCGCCTCAACGAATCACGCTTCAAGATCGTTTCTACCCAACACGCGCTGCGCTTCCCACTTGTATTTCTCTTCCACGAGCCAATGGGGATAACTTCGAGATTAAGCCCCACTTCATCAACATGCTGCCCAAGTTTTACGGGCTTGAATCTGAAGATGCCTATATCTTCAAAAACAAATTCTAAAATGTGTGCATCATGATGAAGACAACCCAAATGTCTGACGATGCTATACGGCTACGTGTTATACCTTTCACTCTGTGTGATTTTGCTGAAAAGTGGCTGTATAGCACCGCATCATATTCGATAACCAGTTGGGATGAATTTATGAAAGCATTTCTGAATAAATTCTACCTAAATCATAAAATTGCTAGGATCCAAAACGAGATAAACCAATTCACCCAGCTTCCAACCAAACCTTTTTAGAAGTGTTTTGACCGGTACAAGGACATTCTTGTTCAGTGTCCTCATCACGGTATTAAGAAATGTCAACTTTGCTAAACTATGTATGAGGGTTTGAATACAGCAACTAGGCAGTTGATAGAAACCATTTGTCAAGGCCACTTCCTATCCAAATCCGACGAGGAGGCTTGGCAATTCTTCGATGATCTTGCGGAGAAGACGCTACAATGGGAGAACACTAGACCGAACGCTTCAACTTCTTCTACTTCTTCTTCCGGTCAGTCTAAGGCAAGCGTTCACTAGCTCGATATCTCTATTGCAATGAAAGCCGAAATGGCTGGAATTACGAGAAAACTTGAGGCGATTGAAAGTAAATTTTCATCTCCTTCTCCTAGCCCTGTGGCTCCCCTTCGCACTATTTTTGCTTATTGTTCAGATCCATCTCATTTGACCGAAGAGTGTCCTTACAATCCACCATCTAAAGAACAGGATCAGGTTAATGCTGCATTTCAGTAAAGACCAAGAAACAATCGATACTCTTCCACGTATAACCCTGGTTGGAGGAACCACCCTAATTTTGCTTGGAACCAGAACCAGAACCAGAATAAGAACCAGAGCCATTTCCAAGGCTAGAACAACTTTCAGAGGGCCCCTCCACAACAACAACAAGCTCAACAATAATTTCAGCAACCTTTCCAACCCCAAACTTTTTAGAATCCGATGAACAACTTTGTACCTTACAACAATTCTTTTCCTCAAAACAACAACTTTGTTCCGTCCAATAACGATAAGGTTTCCTCGCTAGAATGGAGTTTTGATACTTTTATGAAGCAATCAACTCAATTAACCATGTACATTCAATCTTCCATTCAATCACTTTTGCAACACACAGCTTCTTATGGACAGAGCATCAAAACCATCGAGACCCAGATTGCACAGCTGAACGCGGCATTGAGCGAGCGAGAAAGGAAAACTTCCATATCAACCATTACCCAATCCTGGTCACCCATATAATGCACACGTTGCTCTCGAACAACAGAATCATAATGTGAGTGCCGTGACTACGTTGATATCAGGAAGAATTCTGAACAACAACATTGGCGCACAAAATGATGATGATGACACTCCGGCTGCTGCAGCTTCTTCTTCTGAGCCCATTCTCCATTCTTCATAGGGCCCTTCTTCAAAAACTGCTGCATCGAACGGAACCACCTCTCACTCCACTCAATCTCTAGTTTTGGGTTCCATTCCAACTCCACAATTTCCTCCACAAATATTGGACTCAACCAATTTAAACAAAGCTCCATTTCCATACCAGTTGAGATCCAATAAACAAAGTCCACAAATGGAGAAGGTTGTGGAGTTTTTAAACAGGTTAACACAAACATTCCTCTCTTAGATGCAATCCAACAAGTCTCCTCTTATGAGAAAATCTTGAAATACTTGTGCACTAAGAAGAGGAAATCCCAGGTACCGAAGAAAGTTTTTTTGGCAAGTAACGTGAGTGATGCTCTTACCCAAGATTTACCACAAAAATGGAAGGACCCTGGTTGTCCTACGATTTCAATTACCATTGGGGATAAGAACATCAATCGTGCTCTTTTGGATCTCGGTGCCAGTGTTAGCCTTCTTCTTTATTCAGTTTATGAGCAACTCGGTGTAGAAGAACTGAAACCTACACATTTTACTCTTCAAATGGCTAACCGATACATCACCCATCCTAAGGGTGAGTTAGAGGATGTGTTGATTAAGGTTGGGGACTTCATATTCCCCGTTGACATCCTTGTTTTAGATACACAACCTGTAGCCAACCCCTGGAATCAAATTCCACTGATTCTCAGTCTCCCATTCCTTGCAACCTCCAAAGCGGTGATCAATTGTTGAAATGGTTCCATGAACCTATATTTTGGTAACATGACAATTGAACTCAATATTTTTAGGTTAGGGAATCAGCCATCCGAACCGAACGCTCATATACTAGATATATATTTCATTCAGGAGATCGCCCCCGAGAATTGTGAATTTGAAGAATTTCTATTTGATCATGGTGATTTTGACGCCACTAGTGCATTCCTCTTTGAACCTGCCGCTTCCGACTACTATAAAGAATACGAGTACTTCACGTTTTTGAACGATCTTGACATATGACCACCCGAGTTGGAATCTTTTGAATTTTTTGGATGAGTTAGTTGAACCATCTGACTCTGTTGCATACACTCCTTTGAACCACTCTTGGAATCCTTTGAGTTCGAGACACATTCTCCGATCTTACCTTCAGTTGTTTCTCCTCTAACGCTCGAACTCAAGCCATTGCTGCCTCACCTCAAGTTTGCTTACTCAGGTGAAAACGAGACTCTCCCGGTAATCATTTCGGCTTCTCTAGCTTTAGAGAAGAGAAAGCTCTGCTTTCAGTCTTTTAATCAAATCAGAAAGCATTCGGCTGGACGATGGCGGACATCAAGGGGATTAGTCCCATGATCGTTGAACATCACATTCACATGATGAATGATGCCAAACCAGCTAGGGATCCACAAAGATGATTGAATCCAGTCATGAAGGAGGTTATAAAGAAAGAGATTGTCAAATTTCTGGTTTGTGGTATCATTTGCCCTATATTCGATAGTCAATGGGTCAGTACGATACTCGTTGTCCCTAAAAAGTTGGGCATTACGGTCATCACAAACGAGGCAAACGAGTTAATCCCTACTTGCACTCAAACCGGGTGGCGAGTATGCATTGATTATAGAAAACTCAACTCCACAACACGGAAAGATCACTTTCCTCTACCTTTCATTGACCAAATGCTCGAAAGATAAGCTGGACATGAGTTTTACTGTTTTCTGGACGGTTACTCAGGTTACAACCAGATTCCTGATTGATACACTTTTGCTATGTGTTCTTCTTGTTCTATTTGTTCTATTATCGCAATCAAGACGGTGTCGCTTTACAGCTAGCCGGTTCAGAACGGGTCCTCCGCAGGGAGATGGTTCGTATTTAAGTTCTTGTTTTAGATGAGTCAATGAAGATGTGTATATGTATATTCAATTCTATCCTACGTGTTCGTATTTTTATGTTCAAATAAACTTGTTAGGGTTAAGCTTGGTTAGTAAAGTTAGGATTAGTCTTGTGCTTATTTTTTGCCATTCTTAAATTGATATTGGGATAATCGGAAGTAGCGGGGATTAGGAGGACACAGGAATGGGATTTATGAGTTTAAGAAAGCTTTCCAACGCTAAATCCATTCCTAGTGCCCCTTGTCCTTCCGCTACGTGCGGTTATTTCCAACCCTAGGCCAAACACCCACAACCATGTATCCAATTAAGTCACAACTACATGTCATGTTGTAGTGCGCCCAAAGGACTTCTTGACTTAGTTCGCGGCCAAATGTCACGTATAGCACGCCTATGTGAGGGGGTTATGTTTGTTTGGTATAGGTTTGTTTTAAGATGTTTAGAGAAGAGAAGCACAAGGGATTTTTCCGTCCCTCATATTAACTTTCCTTAGCCCTAAAAAGTGTGGAAATTATTCACACATATGAAAGAAAAATAAAACAAGAAGGATGAAAAGAAAGAATAGAAAAATTACGGTTTTACAAATGGTAACAAACTAACTACTTGGGCACTCACCTAAGAAAGGGACTCCATAGAGTATCATGGATTGAAAATACGATTTAGAACAGAAGGAAAATAAAACAAGAAATAACAACAACTACTTAACAACAATAAATAAAATTACACTAGGAATTAAAATTACAAGACAAGGAAATAAAAATACAAGTTAAGAAAAACCCTCATCTTCATTAATCTTCCACTCAAGAACTCTCACTACAATTTCATAGAGAATAGATGATGAAGAAGAAGAAGATACAAACTAAACTACACTAAAATCTAGTAAATAAAAGGGCATCCACTACAAGACTCAAAACTGGACTATTTATAGGCAGAGAACTGAAATCCTAGGGTTATATTCTGAGCTCTTACATAATTACCAAACCATCTCCAAAATATCATCTGGAGACGACAAGACACGACCGCGGAACTGCCGCCCATAAGGCGTATTGGTCACGGTTCCACGGTCGTTTGGAAGGCTTGGTGTGTCATTTTTCTGGGGCTTCCTTGTGCTGCTTTATTTTTCTATTTTACAGGTCCCAATTTGCAAAACGGTTCCAAAATTTCTTCAGATTTCCAATAGTCCAAAATGGCTTCTCTTTTAATCTTTTTGACCTTTATCTCCTTCAAGCTCTGCGCATCTCTTGATCTTTGTGTTGCCCCTCTCGTGCTCTGTGCTTGATCAAGACACGAATGACCACTGTTATTTGTCTTGTCTCTTTAACTGCTAAGCGGCACTGGACGGATGCAGATGACCGGAACCCGGATTTTATCTATTTTTGGCAGCTGTTCTGGATTTTGGTATAACTGTGGAGATTTTGCATGATTTGCATTATTTTGGACTGGGAACCTGTAATCTGTAAATATGTAGCAAACATGGATCAAAATCACCTACCTATAAATAAACGAGCAGAAGAATGGGCAGTATTAAATGAAATATTCTGGTGTGAACAATTCCCATCGCAGAAAAAGACCAGGACAAAACCACTTTCACTTGTTCTTTCGGCGCGTTCGCATATCGTCGCATGCCCTTTAGGCTATGCAATGCTCCTGCTACTTTTCAGCGGTGTATGATGGGTATATTTTCTGACATGGTCGAGAAGTTTCCGAAGACAGTTATGGACAACTTCTCCTTTTTTGGAGACTCTTTTAACTAGTGTTTACAACATCTTGTGCTGTCTATACCAGATGTAAGGATAAGAAACTCACTTTAAACTGGGAGAAATGCCACTTCATGGTGTGCGAAAGTATTGTCTTAGGACATATCATTTCGCCAAACGTTATCGAGGTTGACAAAGCAAAAGTTGAGTTCCAACCTCCCTCTTCCAAAATGTGTCAGAGATATCAGATCTTTACTTGGCCACGCCTGCTTTTATAGACGGTTCATCAAGGAAATTAGCAAGATTGCTAGACCCTTGATTTTTCTGTTGGCCAAGGACACAACGTTCAACTTCAACTCGGACTGTCTAACTGCTTTTGAATCATTACGAAGCTCAATAACTACAGCTCCCGTACTATCATCTCCTGACTGGACGCATCCTTTTGAGATCATGAGGGATGCATCAGACTTTTCCATCGGTGTGGTTTTAGGACAGCACATCGAAAAGATGCCTCATGTGATCTACTATGCGAGCCGGACCTTGAATGGCGTGCAATTGAACTATACAACAACCAAGAAAGAGTTCTTAGCAGTTGTATTCGCTTTAGAGAAATTCAGTCCATTTCTCATTGGCTCCCCAGTCGTCGTCTACACTGATCATTCTACTTTGAGGTATCTTTTCATGAAAAAGGATGCCAAATCTCGGCTGATACGTTGGATGCTCTTACTTCAAGAGTTTGACCTTGTCATTAAGGACAAAAGTGGATGTGAAAACGTTTTCGCTGATCATGTTTCACGACTTCCTTCTTCGCCGATGATACTACTGCTAATAAACGATGCTTTTCCTGATGAACAACTCTTGACCGTATCCTGCGAACCATGGTTCACAGATCTTGTCAACTATTAAGTAACATGACTCATACCAAGCGAATGGCCGAGTTAGGACAAACTTTGATTTTTCTCCCAAGTTAAACACATTTACTGGGACGGACCCTATATGTTCAAGTATTTTCTAGACCAAATCATTCGCCGGTGTGTCCCTGAATATGAGTTCAAGAGTGTGTTGCCATTCTGCCATGATCAAGCATGTGGCGGGCATTTTGGACAAAAAAAGACAGTTGAGAAAGTCTTAAAGTGTGGCTTTTATTGGCCAAAACTTTTCAAAGATGCATATGATCACTGCAAAAATTGCTCCCGGTGCCAACATTTGGGCCGGATCTCAAGGAGAAATGAAATTCCGCTCCAACCAATTCTGGTTATTGAGGTGATCGATGTTTGGGGGATTTATTTCATGGGCCCGTTTCCCAACTCTTTCGGGAAATTGTACAACCTTCTAGCTGTTGATTATGTCTCCAAATGGGTCGAGGCAATACCGAGCTGGACGAACGAAAACAAGGTTGTCGTTAGATTTCTGAAAGAAAACATCTTCTCCTGGTTCGGGTATCCTCGCGCTATCATTAGCGATAATAGGACACATTTCTTCACTAGGACTTTTGATGCCTTAATGCGGAAATACGAGATTAATCACAACCTATCGACGTCCTATCATTCCCTAACAAGCGGGCAAGCCGAGTTTTCAAATCGGCAAATCAAGCAAATATTGGAGAAAATGGTTTCCAAGAACCGTTAAGATTGGTCTTTGAAATTAACCAATGCCCTTTGGGCATTCCGAACTACTTACAAAACGGATCTTGGCATGTCTCCATATCTGCTTGTGTACGGAAAGTCTTTCCACTTCCCTGTTGAGATCGAGCATTGCACATTGTGGACGATTAAAGAACTGAACTTCAATCTTGACGATGCGGGCAGCTTCCAGAAGCTGCAGATAAACGAATTAAACGAGCTTCGGGATGAAGCTTATGAAAACGCGGTCGTTGTAAAGAACCGAACGATGGTGTTTCATGACAAACACCTTATATGTAAAACTTTCATGCTTGGACAGCAGGTGCTTCTTTACCACACCAGACTCCACTTACATCCAGGTAAACTCAGATATCGTTGGACGGGACCTTTTCTTGTGCGGTGTGTATACCCACACGGTGTGGTGGATTTGGAAAATCCAAGGGATGGTTCGGTTTTTAAAGTAAATGGACACAGATTGAACCGTTCGTTACCGCAGAACCATCGGAGGAGCTCCTGATATTCCAGGAGTTGGTTTATCTTGCCTAATCTTCCTCTGTTTACCACCAAACTTCGGTTATCCAGCCATAAACAGTGGAAACACTGTTTCAAATAATTTTGGGGGTACATATATACTATCTTCTATATATATATATATATATATGGAAATTCGTGTCTGGTGCGTATCCATTTTCTTTTTGACGAGCAATCTTATATGGTGATGCTCGGTTTTGTGTGTCGGGATATATTTTGCCTGGTAGAAATCCTTTTAAAAAAATATTGAAAAAAGTGAAAAAAGGAAAAATAAATCAAAAAAAGAAAAAAAAATAGGAAAAGAAAAAAACCAAACAAAAAAAGAGGAGGGGGCTTTTTGTAAAACCATCTTATAATACCACCAACTCAGACCCGAGCCCCATCAAAGAAATCAAAAAGCAAATTCTTTCTTCTCTCCTCTCCCCTGAAGCGACCAAGAAACCCTAGCCCCCGAATTACCAAATCGACCGCCGGTTTCCCTATTTTCTCCACCGCCGCCAGTCTTCGAGGCTCCAATCGACAAGATTTTTCCCCCTCTCTGTAAGATTTTCTCTTCTTGCCACTCCTTTATTGTTTGAATTCCCTAAAAAAATTGTTTACCCACTGCCATGGCTCCCTTCGATTGCGAGAAATTTTTTATGAATGTGCTCACCCATGAGATATATGGGAGCTATTTTTATGATGCAATTTGTCAGATGGGGTGGGAATATTTTTTATATGGGGATGAGGATATGTGTACCATTCGAGAATTGGCAGATGAATTTTATGATGCTTTGAGAGCAGGTGAGCCATTTTAGGATTGCGTTTGCTTTCATTTTCGGGGGAGGAAGAAGGTGTTCTCGCAAGAAATAATTTCCAATGTCACTAACATCCCCACCCGACCAGGAATTCAGTACCCGTTAGAGCTCGCTGAGTATAGGACGATCATCGGATCGATGTGTGAACTGCAGGATAATGGGTTGAACGCCAAGCAGGTGTATCGAAATGTGTATGTTGTTTGGCGATGGGAGTACCGCAATGTCAAAAGGCACAGCCGAGTTTCTTCTTTCTTAGCAATTGTGGGCCATGTCGTTCATAGCCTAATGATGTAAGTCTATGTCGCGCACCCCGCGTGTCCGCGGGGAGGCGGAATATGCAAAAAACGATTTTTCAAAGCTTGCAACACCGAATAGAACTCCAGGATCGTTACTAAACCGTAAATAGAAAACTGGTAAGAGGTTAACTACTCGGAAAGAAGTGTTATACCTCACGATACAAAGTCCTACGGGTCTTCTTCGCTGTCCTCCACCTCGTCGCCAGCTCTAAGGAAACGGATCAGGAAACCTCGACGCCTCCTCGAGTCAAAGACGATCCACCCGAGAGTCTATAGTCCGAGCTTCTACCTTAAATCAGAGTTAACTACGGCTTCTAGTTCGCTAAACTAGAAGTCCTAGAGGGTGTAGAGTAAGAAGATGGAGTGATTTGTTTTTTGGAACCTTAGGTTTCTCAACTCATGAGAGGTTTAGGGTTATGAGGAAGAAGGTCACTTGAAGAAAATGAGAGAGGAGAAGAGAGATTGGATTAAGGATGACTTATTCATTTGTGATGAATAATGAACCATGTGATAATTGATGAGATAAATAAATATCTCACAAATATCAACCATGGCTCACAAAATATCTCTTTTGTCAAGTGATGAGTCATAGCTATCCAAGAAATATCTCCATCTCTTTTTCTACGCCTCATTATGTTTAATCCATAAAAGAAAACAAACCCTAAATGAGGTGTCCCTTCTTGAAGCATTCCCGCAAGAATTATGAGAACGCCCCTTATCCGTATATACATACCCGCATCTGTATTCCGAAAAATATGAATACAAAGAGATGAAAATAATCCATCAATATAATACTAGGATCCGATTTAAATCAAAGCCCACTAATATTATCCGCCCGATCATCATGTGTGCATAAGTACGCGTAAGTGATCGTAGCCCTGTCGTAAAACCATACGACCTCTACACCTTTTGCCTAATGCAGGGAAACTCTTTGTGTGGGACTCTAAAAACTCGATACTACACTGGCAGTGGGTTTAACCACAAGCCGTAAGCGGTACTAGCTGCACGTAACGGCTACACAGGTATGTGTCGATAAGAAGGCCGATGAGCTAACTCATCCGAACTCATACTGAGCCTATATGTGACAATCTCCGTAGAGTCATGTCTGTTCGTCTAAGAGTAACGCATATCGGCCTAGGGGGATGTAATCGTCAGAACCCTAATAGCTCAATAAGTCGTGTTGGAGTGTAGCCTAAAACACCCTGAGAAACTATTGGAATGCCTACCAGTAAATCTCGCTTGCCTTGTTCAAGGACTTTGTGTAATGGCCTTATGATCATAGCGCGATATCAACCCCTAACACCGGGAGAGACGAATCCTATCTAACCACCACTGCCTCCAAGTGCATCGGGACTGCACCCAACTACTACCTGTTTGCAGGACTCTTTTGAGCTGTGGTAGGGTAGGAATCAAAGTACAGTGGGAACACACTCGAGGCAAAGCAGCAATGTCAATTCGACGAACTAAGCTGTACTCATGTCACCTAGGAACTACTGCCCAACGATATAATACCCACCAACAGTTCCCGACGAGTCTTGTTCAGTGTACTCATATCCTAATGAGCACCTGCATATTATCTCCAGTATGACGTACTAATGGCTGTAGGGCAGACCATTTCCCCTGTTGGGATGAGAAGCGTATACACTAGTCTACTCTTGAGTATCGATGCCCGTCTCGATAATCCTATGACTAGGGACCTGTATAGGATGTGCTTATAGACTACCCAGCCCCCACTAGTGTGACTGCCATTACAACGCTGGTAATCAAGAAAAGATCCTGAGGGCTCTACCAATATATATAAGCGATATGCTAAGAAAGCACATGCACATATTGAGGTAGAAACAAACCAGGTAGCATACTACCATTTCGAGCAAGAATGTTACTATATCCTTGTATATCCCAAGCTTCCATTAAGTAATATACAAACCAGTATGATACAATAATGGCCTCAAGGGCATATATCCCTAACAGATGACAAAGAACTACCAATTCTGCATTGTGAACATGTTGTTCACAACGATCATGGAGGGGGTACCAGGGTGTAAACTTTTACTTTCAGTCCTCATCACACAGATTTGCCACTACTATATGAAGGAGGACCACTACGATGTGTGTGCTACCATGTACGACACGGTATCAGTTGAGATTCAGAGGATTTCATAGGGCTACACAGACACCCGATGCGAGATGCAGATATGGTCACCCACTGACCCGAGCGAGCAAGCGGCGCCTCAGACGTCTTCTGAGATCTACCTAAACGAAGACATACCAATAAATCCTAATAATTTGCTCCAGATGGAGGTCCGCGGCATCAAGACAATGATTAGGAAAAACAGAGAGATATAGCAACAATTGAGCCAGATAGTTGCAAATCAGGAAAAGGCCAGTGGAAGCGGCCAAGGAAAAGGAAAGGGAAAAGTTAGGCGACGACGAGGGCATCGTCCACTTCAAGTTTGGGGGTGATTTTGAGATGGGGTTTATTCATGTATCAAGAATATAGTTTTGCATTAGCATATTTCCTGCATTTCAATATTTCATTTCATGTATTTTTCTTTTATTTTGCTTGTAGTTGCATTGCACGTTTTCTTTTATATTACATTATGTTGTTTGTATCCGAAAATCTATAAAACCATAAAAATTGAAAAATTTCCAAAAATATAAAATCTTTGTCGTTAAGTTAGCTGGTGAAAAAGCTTAGATTCAAAATATCGACGATTTAGTTTGATAACATAGGAAAAACTAAATCCTATTTCTAGATATTGAAAACCCGAACGATAATCCTCTTTGGAGTTTAACTGTAGCTAATATACATCTTTTACATCATACTACACGTGTCGTGAGTTTTGAAAATTAGACGAAAAGTTTGATATGTCTTAAAACACTTTTAAAATTAGTGAACTCCACCAGGATCAAACCAATTTTTCTGAGATATGTACTATCGAGGATAGTTTATAAATCGAAGTGGATATGAAGGATATTATTGATATTTTAATAGAAACTAAGTTTGAAAAATAACCTATCTAAAACTTGATTGGAGTGATCACATACCTTATCTACACAAGCACGTCTTATATCTTGAAAACAATTAAACAACTGGCTATATCTCCGTTCACATTGATTTGTCATGATTTCATGCCAAAATAAGTCTTTTTGTTTTAGGGCCTAGTTAACTTGGGCAATTATGTCCGCCGGGGTGTTTCTACATCTAATATCCTAAAACCAACTGGTTTGGATGCATTAGCCTAAAGCTCGCTAAGAAGTCTAGAAAGTCCAATTTAAAACAAAGTCAAGCAAGTATTCTCTCCGAGTTGAAATTCCTAACGGTTCTTTATGTGAGAATAATCTTGACTAAAAACAAATTTTTATAAAAATATTTTTAAACGGAGATATGAAGATTTTACATAATGATAAAGTCTAATGCACGTTTACGAAGGTGTGTATGAAACGAAAACAAGTAAAAGGTGGAGTGAAGAATAAGACTTAGTTTTCTGTTAAAGTTGACAGAAATTCTGTATTTGAAACCTAGCGGGAGAAAGAAACTTGAGAAAAACTTTACTCTTTATAAACTTTTATGATCCTTTTGAAGTTTTATCTGGTCTTTATTTTATGACATGATGACTCTAAATCGAACCTTTTGAAACGCAATGACGCTGTTTGCACTACACGTTAAGACGTATAGGATCTTAAGTTAAATAAGAAGTGAGGTGTGAAAAATAGGGGTTCGATATTTCTAACTTAGGATAATAGAATTTCTAGCTTTGAAACTAAACCCTAAGATAAGAATTTGCAGTTATTTCGCGAACTAGGTTAACGGGATTTTGTGGGTGTAATCCGCTGAAAACCCTCAGGAAACAACACTCCTCCTACTAGGGACTCCTAGAGTTTTAACGACTTGTTGCATGGGCTCAGTGCAATCGTGTTCCCTGAGAAAGAGAGATTAGGATTTTGTTTTGCTCGGGACAAGAAAAAGATAAGTTTGGGGGTATTTATTCATCACGAAAAATTGCATTTTAATACCGCTCATTCATTATCATTTTTGTATTATATCGGTACTATTAATCCGTGCCTTCTCAACAAGTACAGATTATATGTATTCGTGAAAAAACATTGGAAACAAACTCAAATGCACAGATACAACATTTATGAGCCGACACTACAACCGGAACGGAAAACCGATCAATATTCAAGAACTTTTGCAACAAATACATGTGTGCACAATTTTTGTCCATTTTGGTCCAACACGGCACAATTGTATTTTCAAGTGAGATCACAAGTATATTTGGATACATGAATCTTCGTAGGCAGCTAAGATGATGATGGTTTGAGCAAGTAGGAAAGTAGTCATTACTGAGTGATAAAGTTGTGATGTGATGGTTTGAAACTAGAAATTTCCCTCCAAATCTACAGATTAAACCTCAAGTATTTACAAAAGAATCAAACAATACTAGAGAGTTCATGTAGAGGAAATGAGATCATCACATAAAGACGGGACCCACCAACCACCAGAAAACCACCCAAAGTCCTCTTTTTCCCGCTACCAGCGGTTTATCAGTCTCCAAAGTGCATCATTTTTCTTCTGATCAATTCTCATTGTCACATCACCTCTTTTTTATTGTTTGTTTATTTTGTTGAAGTGCCTATAAATACCATACCAGAAAAGAGGCAAAGGGTCCAAGTTTTGTGTTAAGACAAATTCTTTACTTTTGTAACTTTTATTTTGTAATTTTCAGTTGTATCTTGAGTTCTTGCCCCTTACTCTTGATCTTGTAACTTCTTAGTTGAACATACAAGCTTAAGTTTTAGGTTCTTGAACTCAATTAGTTTGTATCTCTTTTGCAAGTTTAATAAAATGTGCTGTTGGCTATTCATATCATGTCATGCTCAATTCAAATTGTGAGTTCTTCTGCTTTTCTTTGATCTTGCAACCTCTTAAGTGAGCTTGCAAGTTTAAAGTTTAGTATTTGATTTCATAGTAATATTTAAATTCAAAGGACACTTGAAGACTTCATATCGGACATATCGGTTCTTAGTATTCCTTAACTTTCGCTTTAATTATCTTGCATTTTCATTATGTGCTCTTCTATTTTTATGTTTTCTTTGATTCATGTGAATATGTGTGAGTAGCTAAATAACTTGTTAAGGGTAGAATAGGTTTAGTTTGAATAGAAGAAGTGTTTGCTAATTTCCTTTAAAAACCATTAACTCGTAATTGAAACTTCGACCAAACGATTAGCAATTCGCTCCGTTAGGAACCATATCCTACCACGATAGCAGTAATTCCTAATTGTGACTGGTTGCGATTGGTTTTCCAAAGGTGAAGGTTAAGAGAAAAGAACGGAAGGACAAGGGACAAGAAATACAGATTTAGCGCACAATTGCAAATACCGTACTTTAAATTCCCTAATTTACGTTGTTGCTGATTACCTTAGCATCAATATCTAGTTAGGTTTATAAGGAATCGGCAAACATTATCCTAGCTCAAGCTAAACTACCCCTAACAAGTCCTTTCTTTTGAACATATCGTATTTTACGACTTTAGTATAACAAACAACTCTAAGTTACAGACTTAACTCTTTAAAACAAACTTAAAAACCTACCATCTCCATGCGGACAACCCGTACTCATCTTGGCTCGCTACACATGAAACCATTTTGATTGCAGTACTTAAAACTTAAAATGACACATAAAATCCTTACCAATCAGCTAGTCATATGACCCACACCGTAGGGCAACATGCTAGTTTAAGGACATCGCGGTCCATCATCCCTAATAGGCGACATGGAAGGAATATGAGTTGTTTGTGCCCATTGATTGTATACGGGAGTCAATAAGGAGAATAGCCGTAGGGCAGTATGCCAGTTTAAGGACATCACGGTCCAATATTTGTTTATGGACATTTCGGCCCAATATTAGTTTAGGGACATTTCGGTCTACCATTCCTAATGTTAGTTATATGTATGCCCTAGAGGCTATTACTGTACATAGGATGTATATTGTAGTGGATGCTGGGACATATATAGGGAGGACTTTCTTGCTCGACATGATAGTATGCTATCTGGTTGAACTTTACCTTAACGTGTATACTGTTTGTCTCTCTGTTACATGTTGGTAAAGCCCTTAGGATGTGTACTTGACTACCTGGACTATGATGCGGATCATACTAGTGGGGACATGGTAGTCCATAAGTACATCCTTCAAAGTCCCTAGTCGTGGGTGTATCGAGACGGGGCATCGATATACCAGAGTAGACTAGCGTATACCTTCTCGACCCATACAGATGGGCGATGGATGATCCCATATCCATTGGTGTTTGACATCAGAGATGATATACGGGTGCTCAGTAGAGACTGGGTACACTGGACGGACTCGCCGAGAACTCCCAGATGGTATTATACCTCACGTCAGATGGCAGTTCTCTGGTGACACTGGTACAGAGTAGTCTGTTGACCCGAGATCGTCATAGCGTCTTGTGTGGTTCCCACTGTGCTTTGATTTCCATCTTACCACGTCCAAGAGGGCGTGCAAAATGGTGGTTTTTTGGGTATAGTCCCGAGTCACATGGAGGCAATGAGCGATAGGAGGGGATTCGTCTCTCCCTGTATAGGGGGTTGATGTTGCGCTGTGTTCGATTGGCTATAACAGGAAATCCCTGGCCAGGGTTGCTGAGATTTACTGGTAAGTGTTACAAGTAGTTTCTCGAACAGTTATAGACCTCATATCGACACGACTTATCGAGCTATTGGGGTCTGACGTATACCACCCCTAGGCAAGATATGCGACATATCAGACGATCAGACCGGACTGTACGGTAGTGTTACTGGTCGGATTCACTGGAGTGTGAGCGGGCTTGCTCGTCGATCTTCAGATCGCTCAATACCCGGGTGGCCGTTACGTTTAGCAGACCGCTTGCGGCTTGTGGATGCTTGATATGATCATCATCTGCTGCCGGCGTATTGACGAGTCTTTAGAGTCCTACACAGAGCTTTCCTGGCTCAAGCGAAACGAAATAGGAGCGCATATGAGATATGTGCGGGACCGAGAATAATACCAGTATGTGATACTGTATTCGATTCTCGCGATGTGACATTGATCGGTTATATGCGATATAGCCGGGTTATCGGATCAAGTGTTGATTCGATAAGTTGTTACTAATGATACTAGTCGGTTATATGCGATATGACCGGATCGTTAAATCAAGTGTTGATTTAATGATTTAATGTATAATTATATATTTGATATATTACTTTGCATCAACTAGTATCGGTTCACTTTAAAATGGATTTTCTCACTCGGATGTGCGCGCATTGCATATGCGATATGATTTTGTGCACTTTATTGTATCATGTTTGATGATGCATGATTGTTAGGTTATGTGTAAAGAATTTAACCAAAGTTATTTAAATGGTTAAGGGT
Source organism: Agapanthus africanus (assembly GCA_030015575.1). Taxonomy (NCBI): domain Eukaryota; kingdom Viridiplantae; phylum Streptophyta; class Magnoliopsida; order Asparagales; family Amaryllidaceae; genus Agapanthus; species Agapanthus africanus. The sequence goes on along the minus strand of CM057338.1, from coordinate 816,901,904 downwards.
TTTACTTATTCATTAATTAGTCTTTTTATTTTTGGAAAAAGGAAAAGAAATGAGAGAAAAATGGTGGCTTATTTTGTTTGCACTTGAAGCTTCATGAAGCTTTTATGATGCAACCATTTTTGTCTCATCTCCTAAACCCTAACCATTCCTTTAACTTTGGTCAATTCTCTACACTTAAATTAGGTTAAAGTTATGATAAGAATGATATTATTATTCTTTTCATAATTAACAAAATATACTTTCTTCTTCTTCTTCTTCCATTTTCTTCAAGTGAAGAAAGCTTGCCCCATCAATGGCATGTGATGGAAATGAGTGAGAAATCCAATTCTAAAGTCTACCCACCTCCTATTTCTTCATCCTCTACCTCTTGCCAAGTAGTAGAGTGTGTTCTCTTCACAAGTTTTTGGACTTGGTGAAGTCGGAGCTTGATTTAGCGATGCCTCGACGTAGATCATCTTCGGCATGGACATCGACGACATAGCTCGCCATTTCTCCGACGAAGCCGACACTAGAGCCCGGATTCTTTTTGGACAGCGGAGACGACTTCGTTGCGGAGCTATGGAGGTGGAGCACCGGATCTACAAAGGTTGTATTTCCGTATCTCATAGTTAAGTGTTAACTAGTTAGCTTTTTCGCCTAGTTTTCTAGCAAACGATCCGTAGTCGGGTCTCTCGGCACCTATAATTTTTGAAATTGGCATGTTCGAAGCCTTGTGAGACCTCACTTGAGTGCCTAGGAACCCTACACCTAACAGGCGCATATCATTCAGTACCACTCTTAGAGTTTTGACTCAGGAAGGTAGCGAGTGGACACAAGCGTCATCAACTATCATTGACCTAAGTCGCGACTCATCAACCGTAGTACTTTTTAAGGAATCGGCCGTTTATTGGCCGTAATGGCCTTTCGCCATGCATATCCATGAGCAGGTAAGCTCTTTCTTGGTAGAACTTATCTATGATGTACGGGCCTTCAGAGTTTGGCTCGAACTTCCCCCATTTTGCAAGATTGGGAATCATAGGTCTTTTGGTAACAAGCACGAGTTCGCCTTGGCGAAATGTTCTCGGCCTGATTAGTCTTTCATATGACTGTGTTATCCTTTCCTTATATGCATCCAGATTTTGTTGTGCTATAAGGCGGGTTTCGTAGAGAGCATCGAGTTCCTCGAGCCTAAGATGAGCATTTCTTCATCTGTTAGCTCTATTGAACTACCACGCGTAATGGGGGGAGTTTTATCTCCAGTGGGAGTACAGCTTCCAATACATATGGTGTTGTATTTGTTGCCATCTTGAACGACGTTCGGTATGCCTAAAGAGCTTCATGCACCCTCTCATTCCAATCCTTCTTATTCCTAGACACTATCTTCTTTATAAACTTGGTCATGATCTTATTGAATGCTTCAGCTAGACCATTGGCCCAAGGATTATAGACCGAAGAGTATCTCTAGTCTATCTTGTGTTGCCATGCGAAGAGACTTATTTTGTGGCTTTTATAGACTGGTCCATTATCCGTGATTATCTGTCGCAGAGTTCCGAACAGGTAGAGAACATGAGTTTTGAAGAAGTGGAGGATATTCTCCATCTTCACCTCCCTTAATTGTATTGATTCTGCCCACTTAGAGAAGTAGTCGGTTGATGCTAGTATAAACCGATGTCCTCTAGATGACGCTGGTTCAATAGGGTCGATTATATCTGTTCCCCACACCTCGAACGACCAAGTAGCTACTGACAGATGCAGCGGATTTGGATGTTGATGTATGAAGTCCCCATGTATTTAGCACTAGTGACACTGCTTCACGTATTCGAGATAGTCCTAAATCATCATGGGCCAATAATAGCCCATCCTTTTTATCTTCAGCTTCATTTTTTGTCCTGCTTGATGAGAGACGCAAAGCCCGTCGTGTACTTCTTGGACGACTCTCTTTGCTTCCTTCGGCCTTAAGCATCTTAACCATATGAAGTCGAATGATCTCTTCTATAGAGTATCATTGACGAAGGCGAATGACAAAGCTCGTTTCATGAGTCGATATCTTGATGACGCATCTTCGGGTGTTCGTTGGGCCTTAAAGTAGCCTATAAAGGATTCTCTCCAGTTGTCGACCTCTTGCTCGTTCTCTATTTGGAGAACTTCATGTTCGGTCATTTCATATTCTTCGGTTAGTTCTATCAGGGCTTCCGAAGGTTTGTCTACTTATGCTAGGATCTTGCGGCTTTGAACAATGATCCTTATGTCATCGAGGTCCTCATTGGCAAATTCTTTAGCCAACTTGGCTAACCCATCCGTCTTGCTATTTTCTGCTCACGGTACGCTTTCCAGGGTATAGGAAAGGATTTGGGTCAGTAGCTGCTGCACTCTTTCATCGTACATTATCAGTTCTTGTTTGCTTGTCTAATTGTCACCATATACTTGACTGACAATCAGTTGAAAATCTCCATATATGAGGAGCTCTTTGATTTCCATATCGATAGCGATCTCAAGACCGGCTATCAAAGCTTCATATTCCACTTCATTATTAGTCCTGGGTTCCATCAAGGAGAGGGTGTAATGCAATATTCATCCATGCAGGGTCACAGAGATAAGACCTGCCCCGGTTTTGATTGTAGGAGTGTTCTTCTTTCACTTCTTCATAGAAGATGCTCCATCGAAGTAGAGCTCATATCAAGACTCATTTTCTTCTTACTTCTCCTCGACTGCGTCAAATGCATGTTCATATGGTAACTCACAGTTTAGGGGCGAATTGGCGATTACCAGATGTTCTGCAAGGAAATCGGCGGTGGCTTGTCCTTTCACTGCTTTGAAGGGTCGATATGTTATCGAGAATTCTATCAGAAGTAGGGCCAATTTGGCAAGCCTTCCTGTAGCATGGCCTTTGACATCAAATACTTCAGAGGATCCACTTTTGATATGAGATGGACCTCGTATGCCACGGCGTAGTGTCTAAGCTTTGTTATTGCGAATATCAGCTCAAGGCAGTGCTTTTCGATGGGGAGTAGTTACTTTCTGCCCCCAAGAGAACTCGACTTAGATAGTACATAGCTCTTTCCTTTTCTTGATCATTCTCTTGTGCCTATAGTGCGTCTAACGAACCTTCAAGGGCCGCTGTATATAGGATAGGGAATTTTCCCTTAACCGAAGAGGCCAATGCCGGTGGATTTTTCAGGTATTGTTTGATTTCGTCAAATGCATTTTGGCATTTCTAATCCCAGACGAATGAGGTCCCCTTCTTCATCAGATGACAATAGGGACGATATTTTCCGGAGAGGTTGTCTATGAACCGCCGGATGTATGTGAGCTTTTCTTGGAGAGATCGCAGTTGTTTGAGAGTTCTTGGTGGAGGCATTTCCATAATTACCTTGATCTTTGAGGGATCAATTTCGATACCTCGGTGGCGGATGATGAAGCCTAGGAAATTGCCTGAGGAGACTCCGAACGTGCACTTTAAAGGGTTCATCTTCAGATTATACATCTGAAGACGCTCGAACACGATCTTTAAATGCTCCCAGTGTTCGTTATGAGATTTGCTTTTGACCACAGGGTTATCGATATAGCATTCGACGATCTTGTGTATGATGTCGTCGAATATCTTTGTCCTGGCCCTTTGGTACGTAGCTCCGGCGTTCTTCACACCGAAAGGAATCACCTTGTAGCAGAATACTCCTAACGGAGCTCGAAAGGTGGTATGCTTCTGATCTTCAGGATCCACCTTTATTTGGTTGTATCCTGAAGATCCATCCATGAAGGAGAAGATTTCATGGGTGGACGTGTTATCGATCATCGTCTTGGTAAAAGGCACTGGGAAGTCATCTTTTTGGCACACTTTGTTGAGGTCACGAAAGTCCATGCAAATGCGAACTTTCCCATTTTCTTCATCACCAGAACAATGTTGGCGATCCAGTCGGGATATTGAACTTCTTAGATGAAATTGGAGTCGATTAATTTCTTGACTTTGGCGTTGATACCTATCTCAAGTTCGAGCCACATCTTTCTTAGTGCCTATTTGACTAGATTCATGTCTGACGATATGACCAGCTTGTGTACCGCTACCTCTGGATCTAAACCCAGCATTTTGGAGTTGTTCCAAGCGAAGCAGTTTTTTTACTGCATAAGCACATCTTTTAATGTGGCTACCTATTTTTCGAACAGCAGCTCACTGACAAACGCCGGCCCTTGATCATCCTCCGTTCCCAAGTTGATTTTACTTAGGTTGTCCGCCATGGTATGTATCCCATCCTCCAGCTCTTTTTGTGCCGGTGGTAATTCTAAGAACTTCTCATCATCGTCTTTGTTTGTGAAGCATCCGAAAAGGTCAATCATATTCTCGTCGCCTCCCTCTCTTGAGAGTGTTATGATATGACAAGTATAAATCCGCTTCCATTTTCGTGGTCGAGCTAGTCCCAACCTGATAGTATAGGTCTTCTTTGGCTCATGCTTTTGTGGTGGGCTTATCCTCCAGTTATCGGATAATATGAACCTGCCTTATTGATATTGGTCCTCTACCCAGTCCTTGAACGTAAAACAGTCTTCAAGGGGGTGACCTATTGCACAGTGATAAGAACAATAATCCGGATGATGGAATTCATTTATCTGTTCGGGGTGCCAAGACTCTAGAACCGTCATCATTTGGTGTTTCATGACAAGGTTGAAGATCTTTCCTGTCTTGTCTCGAGAGAAAAAATATTTCCGACCCATCTCCTTTATGAGGGACGGGCTACAACCAAACTTTTTTTCGATTAAACGGCGTCTTGAACCTGTTTTGTTGTCCTCGAGCGTTGCCTGCGATTGTTTCCTTATTCTCATCTCTGCTTCAGGATTTTCCTTTTTCACGAGAGCCTACTGTTCATATCAGATTTTTTTCATTTTTATACCGCCCATTTTTTATCACATTGCTTATAAGTAGGTACTCTTGATCCCTGTTTTCTAAATAATTGCAGGTTACAGGTTCTCAGCTCTAGGTAGTGAAATTCATAGAAAAGCGCAACAAATTCTAGACTACTGCCAACCACAGATAAAATACGGGTCTTTGCTCGCTATCCGTATGTTGCCGCACACCAGTTTAAAGGACAAAATGGCAAATCAATGGTCATTTTCATGCACAAAGCACAAGGGCTACACAAGATCCAAGACTTCTACGCGGAGCTTAAGAAAATCATGGCAAAAGGCCCACATCAAATCACATTTTGATCTGCTGAAAATCTGGAAGAAAAATGAAGAGCTTCTGAGAAGAAAAGTATACCAAACTGAAGAGAACAGCAACATGAAGAAACCCAGAAAAAATGACATGTCAACTCCACCAAATGTCCGTGGAACCGCCACCAATATGCCATGCATGCGGCGAATCTACGGCTGAGTTAACCCAGTCTCAACTTGGATTTTGAGGGTAGTTTGGACATTTCATCTTGGGCCAGATTTTATCCCTAGGGTTTCAGTTTCCTGCCTATAAATAGCCCATAACAAAGCCAAGTGAAGGGTGCTTATTTTTGTGTTAGATTTTAGGATTGATTTTTGTAGTTCTTCTTCCTCTTTTCATCTTTCTCCATTAAAACCTTGTAGTGAGATTTTATGAGTGAAGTTATGAATTAAAGAGTACTTTTCTTTATCATGCTTGTCTTGTTACTTTGTTAATTATATTTGCTTGTAATTTTCATTTGCTAATCTAGTTGTTGTTATTTGTTGTTTGTTTCTTTCTTCTTCTATTTTTCTTTATCCTTACAACAATGATGTTTAAGCTTGATACTTGCCAAAGTGAGGTCTAAAATAGCTAGTTGTAATATTCTAACTCCTTTCTTTCTATCTTCCTCCTTTTGTTGTATTTTCCATTTCTTTTGTAATGGGTGAGTAGTTTCTCACTTGTTAGGATAGGATAAGAAAAGTTTGAGAGAAGGAAATCTCTCTCACTCATTTCTTTCCAAACATCTTAATTCGGACTCCCGTTAATTGAACCACAATCTACTTCCTACGGCACCCTATCCTACATGATAGCGGTGATTCCTTAGCGAGACCGGTTGTGGTTGAATTAACCGGAGGTTAAGTCTAAGAGCCAAGAACGAACGGAAAAGGATCAAAAGGAAGAAACTAAGCGTTGGAAAGCCTAGTTTATACTCGCAAGTTCCTTCCTAGTCGTTCTAATCCCTGTTGTTGCCGATTACCGTAACACCGATATTAAGAGTGGCAACGAAAGAAGTGAGCGACTCCTATCTCAAACTAACCTAATCCTAACCCTAATAAGCTCTCTTAATATATATTTTAGCACATAGTTAATCTCAAACAAACCTGGACATTTGGACTTAACTCGTTAAAGCACATAAAAAAAGATTCCCATCTCCCTGCGAACGACCCGTACTCAACAGGCTAGCTACCAAGCGAAACCGTCTTGATTGCGGTAATTAACTAAGCACGCAAAAACCCTAACAATCAAATGGCACCGTTGCCGAGGAGACGGTAGTTTATTTTTTTTGTGTAATTTCGGGTTAATCTGTGAATATACATATAACAAAAAAACAAAAAAAATATATTGTAAAAATCATCTTGTTATTTTTGATTAGTTTTTTTGCAAGTGTGAAGGATAGGAAGAAGGTCGAGTTTAGTGCCAAAGACGTGGGAAGTTAGACCCATATCTCGCGGCTACACCGCGGCGGATCAAGACGGAACCAACGGTCTACTGTAAAATTCTGGAGCAAACCCAGTGAGAAATTCAAGGTTCATGGGCTCTAAACAAGAAGAGGACAACCAACCCAGCACAGAGAAGAAATCTGATGGTCCAACTCCACTGTCAAGCCGTGGAAACGCGGCATAAGCACAGGTTTGACCGCGGAACTGCGGTCAAACAGTGACGTCAGCACCCCAAATTCTCTGTGAGTATTTCAATCCTCTTCTCCACTCCTCTGAACTCCATTGAACTATTTTTTCTGCAGCATTCTTTGCACAAACTCTCTTTCCCACTCCAATAAAATTGTTTTTGTGTAGGATTCTTAATTTGCGCCGCCGCCAAATAAATTTTTTGCAAGTATTTTAGATTTTTGTTTTTTACCGTTTTGCATAAATAATACGGACTTTAAGGGGCTATAACACCAATTTAGATTGGGTGGGGATTTCATCACCCTTCCTAAGACCCTAAAATTCTCTAAAAGCATACACATTGCCCTTGAGCTTAATTAAAAAAATATCTAGACTCGGCCAACTAAGGACTGTCATGCTCAATAGGACAAAGGAAGGTTGTGGGCATTCGATTGTCTATCTAAACTTGATATTGTGGGGCCTAGGCTAGATAAGTTAGAAAGGTAATTTTAAAAAGGGCCATCTCACGGTGATTCGTGAGCGGAACCCTCCTTTCCTCACTTATGCTTACCTGGCCACAATTGGTAGTGAAGAGAAGATTTGAGGGTTATCTCAGAACTTGTCACTTTGGAACAGTTAGGAGCAGTCTAGTGGATTTTGAAGACCATAGCTCTAGGTATGATTGTGCATGTTTTGACTGTGATTGTTTGAAGTTAAGCCGTAAGTCCGTACATATTTCTGCAAAACTCTTTCTAAAAAAAACAGAAAAACACAAAACAAAAACTTTTATAAAAACCTTCCCTTTGTCGCTAGAATCCCATTTTCACCCTCCTCCCATCCGTATTTCTCCATTGACGTTTTCTTACCCTCATATTGTACGCTTTGACTATACTAAACTCGTTTAGTGTATGTCCGGTTGAACTTGGGACTCTAAAGCCCGCCTAGTCCGTGTTACGTTAGTCGCTACCGACTACGCGATCGACTCCGACGTCGAAACTCCCTCCACACCTCTTTAACCCTTACCTTTGTCGGCCAACTCCGACGTTGACCGAGATTATGTTCATACATGCTCACCTTCACCTTCACCATCATCACCAAATTCTTCTTCTGAGATGTCAGGATTTCCTCCTAACATCCTTTTACCTCCCCCGGGACTGATTCTACCTCATCTGGGTGCGAATAACCCGCAACCACCTCTTGTTGAAGCGCCACGGCGAATCGCGCTCCAGGATCGTTTCTATCCCACCCGCTCTGCACTTCCTACCTGCCTTTCACTACCGCCGGCCAATGAGGATAATTTCGAAATTAAGCCCTACTTCATCAACATGTTTCCTAAATTTCACGGGCTGGAATCCAAAGATGCCTATATCTTCATCAACAAATTCCAGAACGTCTGTGTAATGATGAAGACAACCTAACTGTCCGACGATGCTATACGGCTACTAGTCATTCCTTTCACTCTGTGTGACCATGCTGAGAAATGGCTGTATAGCACCGCATCGCATTCCATAACCAGTTGGGATGAGTTTGTTAAAGCGTTTCTTAAAAAGTTCTACCCGAACCACAAGACCACGAGAATCCGAATCGAAATCAACCAATTTTCCCAGCTTCCTACCGAACCTTTTTGGAAGTGCTTTGACCGATACAAAGACCTTCTTGTTTAGTGCCCTCATCTCGGTATTGAGAGATGGCAACTTTGTTGGACTTTATACGAGGGCCTGAATCCAGCAACTAAGCAGTTGCTAGAGACCATTTTTCAAGGCCACTTCCTATCCAAATCTGACGAGGAAGCTTGGCAATTCTTCGACGATCTCGCGGAACAAACGTTTCAGTGGGAAAGCATATGACCGAACACTTCGTCTACTCCTTCTACTTCTTCCGGTCTTTCCAGGGGAAGAGTTCATCAACTCGATATCTCAATTGCAATGAAGGACGAGATGACAGTAATAACGCGAAAATTGGAAGCAATTGAGAGCAAGTTTTCATCTCCTTCTCCTGCACCTGCTCTTCCGCCTCGTACCATCTGCGCTTGTTGTTTCGATCCATCCTATTTGACCGAAGAGTGTCTTTACAACAGACCTTCTCAAGGACAGGATCAGGTCAATGCTTCCTTTCAGCAAAGACCAAGAAATGATCCATACTCTTCCACTTACAATCCCGGTTGGAGGAACCACCCCAATTTCGCCTGGAATCAGAACCAGCATCAATTCCAGGGACACAACAATTTCCAGAGGCCTCCTCCTCCCAAACAACAAGCCCAACAACAAACTCAACATCAATATCAGCAGCCTTTCTATCCCTAACCTTTCCAAAATCCGACGAACAATTTTGCACCCAACAATTCTTTTCCTCAAAACAACTTTGTTCCGTCAAACCACGATAAGGTTTCCTCACTATAACGAAGTCTGGAGGCGTTCGTAAAGCAATCGACTCAATCCACCGCCAACATCCAGTCTTCCATTCAGTCTTTGGTGCAACACACTGCTGCACACGGGCAAAGCATCAAGACTATCGAAGCCCAGATCGCACAACTGAATGCAGCTTTAAGCGAGAGAGAGAAAGGGAAACTTCTATCTCAACTACTCCCAAATCCTGGTCATCTACATAATGTACATGCTTCTCTTGAACAACAGAATCATAATTTGAGTGCCGTAACTACGTTGAGATCAGGAAGGATGCTGCACAACAACGTCGGCACAAATAATAACATCCCATCCGCTTCTTCTTCTTCTTCTTCGTCTTCTGAGCCTATTCTCCATTCTTCAAAAGGCTCTTCTTCTTCCGCTGCTCCGAACGGACCCACATCTCACTCCACGAAAACACCAGCTCTGGGATCCGTTCCAACTCCGCAATCTCCTCCATAAGCATTAGACTCAACAAATTTCAAAAACGCTCCATTTCCAAACCGGTTGAGGTCCAATAAACAAAATCCACAAATGGAGAAGATTTTGGAGTTGTTTAAGAAGGTTAACATCAACATTCCGCTCTTAGATGCAGTCCAACAAATCCCTTCCTACGCTAAAATCTTGAAGGACTTATGCACTAAGAAGAGAAAATCTCAGGTACCCAAGAAGGTTTTCTTAGCTAATGCCGTGAGTGATGCTCTTACCCAATCTTTACCTCAAAAACGGAAGGACCCTTACTGTCCTACGATTTCAATAACTATTGGAGATAAGAATATCAACCGTGCACTTTTGGATCTTGGTGCCAGTGTTAACCTGCTTCCGTACTCGGTATATGAGCAAATAGGTCTAGGAGAGATGAAACCCACATACTGTACTCTCCAAATGGCCGACCGATCGATCACCCATCCTAGGGGTGAGCTGGAGGATGTGTTAATCAAGGTTGGAGACTTCATATTCCCCGTTGACTTCAATTTTTTAGACACACAGTCTGTAGCTAACCCTCGGAATCAAATTCCGGTGATACTCGGTCGCCCATTCTTTGCAACCTCAAATGCTGTGATCAATTGTCAAAATGGTTCGATGAACCTATCTTTTGGAAACATGACAATTGAACTCAACATATTTAGGTTGGGGAATCAGCCCTCCGAACCTAATGCTCATATACTAGACGTTTGTTCGATCCAGAAGATCACCCTGGAGGACTGTGAATTCGAGGAGTTTTTGTTCGATCACAGCAATCTTGACGCCACTAGTGCGTTCCTCTTAGTACCTGCTGCTTCTGCGCCAGACAATGACTATGAGTGTTTCACTTTCTCGAACGATCTTGGCCATTCACCACCCGAGATTGAATCCCTAGAATTTCCGGATGAGTTAGCTGAACCATCCAACTCGGTCGCTTACACTCGTTTTGAACCTCTGCTAGAATCCTTTAAGTTCGAGACCTTTTCACCAATCCTGCCTTCAATCGTTTCACCTCCAACGCTCGAACTCAAGCCATTGCCGTCTCACCTTAAGTACTCCTACTTGGGTGAGAACGAGACCCTTCCTGTTATCATCTCGGCTTCTCTAGCTCCAGAGCAAGAGAAAGCCCTTCTTACGATCTTGCACAGCAATAGGCAAGATTTTGGCTGGTCAATGGCGGACCTCAAGGGAATTAGTCCCCTGATTGTTGAACATCACATTCATCTGATGGATGATGCCAAACCAGCCACGGATCCACAAAGGCGACTCAACCCAGTCATGAAGGAGGTTGTAAAAAAGGAGATCGTAAAGTGTCTGGATAGTGGTATCATTTACCCTATCTCTGATAACCAGTGGGTTTGCCCCATTCATGTTGTCATAAAGAAGTCGGGCATAACGGTCATAACCAATGAGGCAAATGAGTTAATCCCTACTCGCAGCCAGACTGGGTGGCGAGTATGCATCGATTATAGAAAACTCAACGCCGCAACGCGGAAAGACCACTTTCTACTACCTTTCATTGACCAAATACTTGAACGATTGGCTGGACACGAGTACTACTGCTTTATAGATGGCTACTCCGGCTATAATCAGATTCCCATCGCCGAAAAAGGCCAGAACAAGACCACATTCACCTGTCCTTTCAGAACGTTTGCATATCCTCGCATGCCCTTTGGTTTATGCAATGTGCCCGCTACCTTCCAGTGGTGTATGATGGGAATCTTCTCAGACTTGGTGGAAAAGTTCTTGGAGATCTTCATGGATGATTTCTCCATTTTTGGCGATGAGTGTTTGCTGCATCTCGACGCTGTCCTTACCCGTTGTTAGGACAAGAACCTCACTTTAAATTGGGAGAAGTGCCACTTCATGGTGCGTGAAGGTATTGTCTTAGGACATATCATCTCGCAAAATGGAATTGAGGAAGATAAAGCAAAGATTGAAGTCATTTCCAATCTCCCTCCTCCCAAATGCGTTAGAGACATCCGAGCCTTCCTTGGCCATGCCGGTTTCTATAGACGGTTCATCAAGGACTTTAGCAAGATTGCTAGGCCCTTGACTCTTTTACTGGCCAAGGAAACGACATTCTTCTTCAACTCGAGCTGTGTGACTGCGTTCGAGTCATTAAAAAGCTCACTCACTTCTGCTCCCGTTCTCTTTTCTCTTGACTGGACGTATCCATTTGAGATTATATGCGATGCATCCGACTTTGCCATCAGTGATGTCCTTAGACAGCACATCGATAAGATGCCGCACATAATCTATTATGCTAGCCGAACCCTGAACGATGCCCAACTGAACTACACAACAACCGAGAAGGAATTCTTGGTTTTTGTGTTTACTTTAGAAAAGTTCAGGCCTTACTTGATCGGCTCTCTAGTCATCGTCTACATGGACCATTCAGCTCTTCGCCATCTTTTTGCAAAGAAGGATGCAAAATCTCGGCTGATACGTTGGATCTTCTTTATTCAAGAGTTTGATCTTGTCATCAACGACAAAAGAGGATGTGAAAACGAAGTCACCGACCATCTCTCACGACTTCCTTCTATTGGATATAGTGCCCTCAGAGTCAATTATTGGATCACAGGCACGTGATTGCAATGATTGAGGGAGGACCTATACCGGTATGACAGTCTTACTCAAGATAATAGTATGCTATCTGGTTTATCTTTATCATCGTGTATTGCTTTAGGTGACATTACTGATCTCTATTGCAATTTTGATAGAGCCCTTAGGATTCTTGCTTGACTACCAGCAGTATGATGGAGATCATATACGTGGGAGCTGGGGTCTATAAGCACATCCTTAAAATGTCCCTAGTCGAGTGAGTTTCGAGACAGGGCATCGATACTCCAGAGTAGACTAGTGTATACAGTCGAGACCCCGACGAGGGGCGGTGGCTGGTCTCACAAACCACTGGTGTCAGTTGGTTCACCTAAGATATATACAGGTGCTCATTGGGTTATGAGTACACTGGACAGGACTCGTCGGGAACAAGCTAGTTGGTATTATACCTCATGTCAGATAGCAGTTCCCTGGTGACATGTGTATAGGTTGGTTCATCGACCTGAGATCGTCATTTGTCTCGTGTGAGTTCCCACTGTGCTTTGATTAGGAGTCGCGCAAACAGGTTTTAGTTGGGTACAGTCCCGAGCCACATGGAGGCAGTGAGCGGATCGACAGGGGTTTCGTCTCTCCCGGTATTGGGGGTGAGATCGCGCTGTGTCTAGGAGAGCCATTACACAAAGCTCTAAGCCGAGGCAGGAGATTTACTGGTAGGTATTCCAGTAGTATCTCAGGGTGTTCTGGGCTACACTCCGACACGACTTGTACCGCTTTTGGGGGTCTGACTTTTACCAACCCCCTAGGCCCACCATGCGATACTCATAGACGAACGGACCGGACTGTACGGATATTGTCACTGACAGGCTCAGTAGGGTGTCAGGATGAGTTCGCTCATCGACCTCCCTTTTGGTCAATACTTGGTAGCCCGTTATGTACGGCTAATACCTCTGATGTGCTAGTGGTTAAATCCATAGCCAAAGTATTGACGAGACTTTAGAGTCCCCCATCGACAGTTTCTCAAGTTTTGGGCGAAACGCTGTAGAGGCCGTATGGATATATGGCAGGGTTCGATCATGTATGTGCGGTATTGCACGGATCATGATCGGATGGATAATACTATCGGGCTTTGGTTTAAGCCGGATCCTAGTATTGTACAGTGTAGATTTTGTCTCGTTGAATTTGTATTCGGTCGCAATACAAATGCGGGTATGTATATACGGTCACGGGGTTTTTTACTGTAATTTATTATGGGATCGCTTTTTTAAGTTGCCAGTTTGCATTCCGTTTTGGCCATTTTTCCTTTGTTCCTTCTTTGGCTGAAAATTGATGGAGGGGCTAATTTGCAAATGTGCAAATTAGCAAGGTGGAAGGGGTTATTTGTAAATGGCGGGTTCATGATAGTTCAAAGCATCTTTTGATTCTTTTTCCATCATGGTTTGCATTAAATGAGATGCGAATGAGATTGGATTTGTATTAGACCTTGGTGTGACATATTCTTCTCATTATCATACAATTTCTCCTCTTGCTTTGTTCCACTCATATTTCCCACCTCCATTTTTGCAAGGCCGGCCACTTCTTGAGGAGAGAGGGAATTCATTTTGATGTGGGGAATTTCTTCATCTCATTTGGCTTGCTACAAAAATTCCTCACCTCTCTCCATTGTTCTTTTTCTCCTCCATATCTAAACATGGCAACTTCATACCCCCTTGAGACAAATGATCTTACACTTAGCCTACAGCATTCTTGGATACGTCGGCTTGACAACTTCGTGTCCGAGTTGCCTCGGTCCAGAGGTGGGAGCCCGTAAAAGGACTCGGCGATGTGGTGCCCTTTCCGACGAGGAGATGAAGAACGGAGATTCCGCGAGGAGATCGGGATGGAGGCCGAAGACCGAAGGACATGGATCGCTCGGTATAGCATTCTACCCATTCTCTAGTTTGCTAGAATTAGGTTAATGGCCCGATCCGGGTTTATAATACGCGGTAGCGCCGGTTTTCTAGTTTTGAAAAAGTTTCGTTTCCGCATTTTGGCCTCGGAATGACGGCCGGGGCGCTGCCGTGCACTTACATGGTATCAGAGCCACGCCATTAACCTAGTCTAGCTTGGTCTAACGGTTTTAGAACTTCGATCAGACGAATTTTCAAAAAACCGCGTTTCTATGTCACAGTTTCTGTCGAATTTTTGCAGTGGTCAAAAAATCATTTAGTGTATTGCAGAAATACGTGTAGGGTTTTCTAAGAATTCTGTGAAAATTTGGTGCCCTAATTTTACTGTTCCACCGCAGAACCGCGGCCAAACCCATGCATTGGCCGCGGTTCCGCAGCCATTATAACTCTTCTCTGCACCAAATTTCTACAGTGGCTTTGTGATATGGAAATAGGGTTTCTGGTATATTCTTTTTGGGCCAAGATTTATTTTGAGTGCTACAGCTGTGCTTGGGGCCCACTTCGGAAAATTTAGTCGATCGAAAATCTTAAACATGTTAGTTCATAGTGTTTACATTATATCTGCGACCGTGAATGTTATTTGATCGGTAAATCCCGTCTAACTGCTATAGCCCTTTTAGACGGATTTGCGAACGTGACATTCACGTTGATGTTCTGTGTTGTGCTGTGATGTTGCGGATTTGTCGTGGTGGATAGCCTGGATGCAATGTTAGTACAGTTTGGTTATTTATGTACATTTGATATTGCGGGGCGAGCATCCGACATGTGGACTGCCGTTACTGCCGGTTTGTATATTATTCTTTTGGGGCACGACCGGGCTAAGGTCGATGTACCCGTTGTATATTTTACTTTCTGTACTAGGATTACCCCATGGAGGGGTGCACAGATAGCCGGGTTCTAGAGGGCAACAGGGCCGCATCTCATGACTTTGAGACGGAGGGGGCTTCACTCTAGAATTGGCGGGCTATTCGCCACACTCGTAGGGGGTATAGGTTGACCCAAGGAGGGGTGCTCAAGTTACCGGATTCTGTGAAGTGCTGGGTGGTCCATTCATGTTGTTGAAGGGGGCTGCCTCGCTTCAGGTTTTGGCAAGTAACTTGCCGCGCCCGTAGGGGTCTAGGATTACATTGTACAGGCTATCCACATGACCAGGGGAACGTCGGGTTTCAGTAGCTGCTCTATGAAACCCGGGGATCCCAGATATCTGTATTGTTCTGTGATACTTATTACATTTATTTGATGTTGCATTTTATCACGCCTTGAGCGATTATTATATATTGATATATATACTAGTAGATGTTGTATATGCTTTGCATCCGCGCTAGTCCAGTCCCCGCTCTGTCGTTAGTTAAGTAACCTAACGGGTGATGACGGGACCCAGTGGTGAATGCGGATGGCATATACGTAGATCATTATTTTCGTTCTTTATTGGTGTGATCAATTGATGGGACTGCATTGATTCGGATCAATGCAAGCTAAACAAACCTATTCTGATGTTGTTGGAACATTTTTCAAAAAGCTGTTATTGCAAGGACGTTCTCTTTTGTTTTGCACAGTGGTATTCGGTTATGAATATCCAGCACCTCAGTCGACGTGGCAGGGGTCGAGATCCCTTCATCGGGAGTGACCCCTTGGATAGAAGTTTGCGTCAGGGCAATAACTTCACTATATCCGATTTTCTTTTGCTTTGCATCGTGGTATTCAGTTGGAATATCCTGCAACTCATTCTACGGGGAAAGAGCCGAGATTCCTTCACCGGGAGTGACCTCTTTAGCAAAGGTTTTCGTCACTATATTTTTATAAAAAGGCTATGCAGTTCCTTCAACGATATCAAGTTCATTACGTTAAAAGTTTTTCGCCAAAAACTAGACGTAGCCCTCCGTCATTTCTTACAAGTATTACTTAGTATTTTGTTAACTGTTTCAAGGTGTAGTGTGCGGTAGCTAAGTAGTGTTCGTTTGTGGCATATTAATGGGATTGGTTAGGACAGTCGTGCGGCCTTGTTGACTGTGTCAAGGGCTCGTACGGGTGGGTTTAATGCAATCCAGGATAATGACGGGTTGAACTTCACTAGGACTCTTTGATTTGTTGACTGTGTCAAGGTCACTTGGGTCCTAGGGGTAAAAATTTCATCGGGAGTTTCTAAATAAACTGAAACTTGCCAGGCATGCGCATACCTTCTAGAGTGTGATAACATGAGTGGATTCCATCACGTTATCATGTGATGATAGTTGGATCCTGATTCCTACTGATGAGTTGGTTTACTCCTCGGGTGATCCCGACTAATTCTTCTTTCAGGTTTGCAGGAGAATTTGAGGTTACAGTGGGATGTTTCCTGATTAGATAAACCGATAGCCATTTTGATCTAGGTTAGAGTGCACGCTGAGTGTTTCTTTTCTCTTTGTCTCTTTGGCAGCGACCATGGCCCGACCCTTGACTATGTCTCAGTGACCAAAATTAACCGAACCTTCTTAAACACTGGCTTTTGGATTGTCAGAGTTGCATATCTCATTGCGACTCCTACTTTTACCCTTTTCTCTAGAACTCCCCGTATTACTACGAACATCCACTTCCATTGGATAAAACCATCGTATGGTTATATACGAACTCGAAGGAACTTATTCAAGGATGGTTTCTGGTTCTGGAGAAAACGAATAGGACTATTCAGTTGTCTTTTTCTTTTACCTTCTCTCAGGTTGCGAGTGTTCCTTAGATTAGGACAGTACACCTATTACGCTTTTTGGATAGTCTTCATCCAAACCATAGGCAGGTGCCGAACGGTAAGGAATGAAGAAAACCATTTACCCTAAAAGGTGTACAGAAGGTATTAAATAAAGACAAATAAAGGGATTAGTAAGAGGGTAAAGTAAATTGCGATTGCTATTCACGACCAAGCCAAGTATTTCTTCGCCAATCCTATATCACTTTTGTATTTCTCCAGAACACTCCGTATCACTACGAAAATCCACAGTTTTTTTGGATACTCCATCGTATGGTTATATACGAACTCAAAGGAACTTGTTCCAGTTCGGGGATGGATTCTGGTTCAGGAGAAATAGGAATAAGGGTTATTCAGTTGTCTTTTATTTTTTACCTTCTCTCGCATTGCGAGTGCTCCTAGGATTAAGACTGTACACCCATTATGGTTATTGGATAGTCTTCTTCCAAACCATAGGGTGGTGCCGAAAGGTAGGGAAGGAAGAAAACCATTTAGCATAAAGAGGTGTACAGAAGGTAATGACTAAAGACATATGAAGGGATTTGGAGAGATGACAAAGAAATATATGGTTACAGTTGTGAATCTGGATAATGGAAGAGGCATTACTAGGAATACCCGGATACCCCTACGAAACATTTCAATGTTTCAGTTTCACTGTATACTGTTAAAAGAAAACTGATTTCGCAATTAGCCCTTGCTCCAGGGTATGTATTTACCAGCTATGATTCTCACATCTGTATGGTTTTACAGATGATGAGTGGGAGTAAGTTATTGGGAATTGGGTGATCATCCTCATTATATCGGGATTCGTTGTTATTGGTGATATTTTAGGCAATTGCCTGGGTAGTTTGCCGGACGACAAATATTTGATTTTGAATATCCGCTGTTATGCTCTAATTTCAAATTGATATATCTGTACGTCTATTTTTATAGAGTGAGATATACCATTTTGAAATTATGTCCATGACATTTACCTATATCAGTGGATGGTTAGGTAAGTAGCATTAAACAGCGGTGTAATTCTTCTTAACCATAAGTACAGTTTTCAACCTACAACACACATCGAATGAGTTATTGGACTCAGGGGACTTATACAGAGTATTGTATATTGTCCAGTGTCCATTAGGACAGAGGGGTTTGGTCCACGTACTATATTCGGTTTACTTGTGACTTCTCTAGCTTTTAGACAAGTGTTTCGTAGAAACGCAAGGTCCGAATTTTGAGAAGTTATAGGTATAAGAATAAAGTAGAGAACCATGTATTGCAAGTGTCGGGATTCTTCAAGGTGATCGAAGATATAGATACTTGTGTATGGTATTCAGTTGATAGTAATGATTAAAAGAACTTGCTTCTCTTTCAGGTTCCTCATAAATGGACGCACTCCTAAGTTGAGTAATACTGATTGGCCTCTCTCCATTTAGTTGACATGCTCTGGAGAAAGCTGCATGATTTGAATCTGGTTCAATTAAATCAGTGTCTCTGTTTCTGTATTTGATATAGAACAGTTCATATCTTGACGATTTTAAGGTACGGGGAGTTGTCCAGCTTATGCTTAAAACCAGACTCTGGATAACCCAAGGCACGTTTCTGTAATGGCTATTTGTGGGTTGACCCGGGCTATGATGAGGGTTGACTTTCTACCATCTAGAAGATCAATAGTGATATTGTTCTTGACTCGCCACAGTTTTAATAAAAATGGATTTTTTCAGAAAACAGTAGTGGGAGTATGGTAGAACTGGAAGTGATACCAGAACCGCAAACGATTACTGAAAATTTGATAATAACCTAAAGATTCAATCAGAATTGACATTCCATTGGCCACTCCTCAGATATGGTGGGTAACCTCAGGCACCCGAGAGGTATTTCGGTATGCTCAAAGACGGTGACAGGGAGGTTCTTGTTTACCCAGACTTGCCACTGCTATTGTTCCAAGCTATGAGAGCCGGCAGGTGGATGAGTAAAGCGTCGTTCTGAACTAGCTTTAGAAGTGTACGTGTATATGATTCTGCCAGAGGGTTGTCGTAGTCAGTGGGAGCAGCAGAAGCATTGATGGACTAGTGGCTTATGTCTATTTATAGACTAAAGCAGATATAGCGGAGATAGATCATCTATTTCTGATGTGACAGTCATAGGTTTGACTTCATCAGAATAGGGGATGGATCTGTTAAGAATGTAGTAGGGTGTGATGTCCTGGTATTTGGATGACATACACAGAGTAGGAAGTGAAATTCCTATACTACGGTCTGTTATACTTTGGTTGTCACACAGTGGTTTCTCCACATAGGACTTGGATATTATATCAGACATCCTGGTTACTGGATCTATAGATTTAGATCTAGATTTGGGTAGTTTCCCAATTTGGGTACATAGACCGCATTCTAAAAGTATTTAGAATGGATGACTCCTGGCATGGTAGTGTACCTGCAGGTGATGGAGTCACCCTCTCTAAAGGTGTCATACAGACAAAAAGGGAAAGGGATGTACATGATTGGCAGATCACTTGCTTAGGCAATTGAGTCAATCATGAGATGTCAAGTACCACACCAGATGTTGTTTTTGAAGTGGATGCAATAAGATATTGATCCAATCCTGGAGATACATTCGGAAGCAGTTTTAGAACATAAGTGGATGTTCTAGGGATATGATGACGACAACCTCATTCGGGAGACAGTTATCATTCAAGGCTTCTAAGGTGACCTGGATGACAGAGTGACTGTCAGAGTTATAGTTTTCCCTCTGACGAGGGGCAGTATTTTGGACAGATGGTCCAGGCGAATACTGAGGGAGGCATGGCGTAGGATACTGATTAAATTCAGTTGACGATACAGTCTAAGAACTTTGGATTTGGAGTTCACTTATGAACTATGTCCCATCAGACATCCAGACATATTCTAAGACAGGTATTGCTCATTTCGGGAGATGGGCATCTCCGCGAACTTGAGATTAAGAGAGACATGGAAAGAAATATCAGGGTGGGTCCACTCACTTTGGCTATTCCTCGAACGCAATAGTTTCGCAAACGGGCTTTGTGAGAATGATTAGTAGAGGAGTTGGGTGTTCGGTATCATACGGGCGGTGAGTATGCGACATCGTAATAATTAGCCTTGAGTGCAAGTGCGAGATTATTGGATATAGTGCCCTCAGAGTCAATTATTGGATTACAGGCACTTGATCGCAATGATTGAGGGAGGACCTATACAGGTAGGACAGTCTTACTCAAGATGATAGTATGCTATCTGGTTTATCTTGATCATCGTGTACTGCTTTAGGTGACATTACTGATCACTATTGCACGTTGATAGAGCCCTTAGGATTCTTGCATGACTACCAGCAGCATGATGGCGATTATATACGTGGGAGCTGGGGTCTATAAGCACATCCTTAAAAGGTCCGTAGTCGAGGGAGATTCGAGACAGGACATCGATACTCCAGAGTAGACTAGTGTATACAGTCGAGACCCCGACGAGGAGTGGTGGCTGGTCTCACAAGACACTGGTGTCAGTTGGTTCACCTTAGATGTATACAGGTGCTCATTGGGTTATGAGTACACCGGACAGGACTCGCCGGGAACATGCTAGTTGGTATTATACCTCATGGCAGATAGCAGTTCCCTGGTGACATGTTTACAAGTTACTTCATCGACCTGAGATCATCATTTGTCTCGTGTGAGTTCCCACTGTACTTTGATTACTACCCTACCACGGCGCAAAAGAGTCGTGCAAACAGGTTTTAGTTGGGTACAGTCCCGAGCGACATGGAGACAGTGAGCGGATCGGCAGGGGTTTCGTCTCTCCCGGTATTGAGGGTGAGATCGCGCTGTGTCTACGAGAGCCATTACACAAAGCCCTCGGCAGAAGCAAGTGATTTACTGGTAGGTATTCCAGTAGTATCTCAGGGTGTTCTGGGCTACACTCCGACACGACTTGTACCGATTTTGGGGGTCTGACTTTTACCAAGCCCCTAGGCCCGCCATGCGATACTCATAGACGAACGGACGGGACTGTACGGATATTGTCACTGACAGGTTCAGTAGGGTGTCAGGATGAGTTCTCTCATCGACCTCCCTTTTGGTCAATACTTGGTAGCCCGTTATGTACTTGTGTATGGTATTCAGTTGATAGTAATGATGAAGAGAACTTGCTTCTCTTTCAGGTTCCTCATAAATGGACGCACTCCTAAGTTGAGTAATACTGATTGGCCTCTCTCCATTTAGTTGACATGCTCTGGAGACAGCTGCATGATTTGAATCTGGTTCAATTAAATCAGTGTCTCTATTTCTGTATTTGATATAGAACAGTTCATATCTCGACGATGTTAAGGTACGGGGAGTTGTCCAGCTTATGCTTAAAACCAGACTCTGGATAACTCAAGGCACGTTTCCGTAATGGCTATTTGTGGGTTTGTTGGGGTAAAAATTTACACCCCGGTTGACCGAGTCAAAGTCAAGGTCAACCCCAAGCCAGGTGGGCCCAAGCCCAGGTCAAGTGGGCCCATGCCCAGGTCGAGTCCGAAACATAAAGCGGCCGACCCTCCCCATGCCAAAAATGAAATCATGTAATAAATAATTTTTATGTAATTTTTTTTCATACATGAATGTATGCAAAATGGGCATAAAACCAATATTTTGTAAGCCCATGGTTTATGTGCAAAAAGAAATGGCACATGAACCATGGGATGAGCTAAAATGCCATTTTTGCAAAGCCCAAGGGGCTATATATAAATGTGTAAGCCTATATAAGGCAACATGATGATGAATAAAAGATAGACTTTTCATTCCCCCCAAAAAAATAGGGTTCTTTGTGCCTCTTGCTCCTTCTCCAAGGTTCTAAACCTTCTCAATTCTTTTGAATTAAATCAAGAGTTTTACTCTTTCTTTTCCAAAACTAAGTAGTTTTCCACCACAAAACCCACAAAGGGGAACTCAGATCACCCATCAGATCTCAAAAAGGAGTGATTTTTAAAATCTCATATTTCTTGACCTTCAAGATCTGGCCAAACAACAGGAGGAAGAAGAAGAACCCCTTTTATCATCTTCAAAACATCACAGGAGTTTAACTCCATATATATATACATAATAAATATTTCATTTTTCGAAGCACAGCTTCTGTTTCTTAGGCTAAAAGCCTCTTGTCCTCTCCGGCGCGCAGCGCAAGTGCGCAAAGCGCCCGCGTGCCGACACGTGGCGAGCGCTTGCGCACCTGCGCGCTTGCGCAAGTGCGCAAAGCGCCCGCGTGCCGACACGTGGCGCGCGCGCTTGCGCAAGTGCGCAAAGCGCCCGCGTGACGACACGTGGCGCGCTTGCGCAAGTGCGCAAAGCGCCCGCGTGCCGACACGTGGCGCGCGCGCTTGCGCACCTGCGCGCTTGCGCAAGTGCGCAAAGCGCCCGCGTGACGACACGTGGCGCGCTTGCGCAAGTGCGCAAAGCGCCCGCGTGCCGACACGTGGCGCGCGCGCGCTTGCGCACCTGCGCGCGGCGCTCTTACGCAAAACGCCCACATGCTGACACGTGGCGCGTGCGCTTGCGCACCTGCGCGCAGCGCTCATGCGCAAGTTGCCCACGTGTCGACACGTGGCGCGCGCGCCTGAGCGCACAGCACCTTAGCGCACAGCGCTCTAGGCGCTGGCCCCACGCATCCTTTTGATGTCTTTTTCCCCTTTACTTATATTTACATGTATATATATACATATGTATACAATTGCACATATACACATACTCCGCGACACTGTCCCTGTTAGAAAAAAATTTCTAACGGGGCGCTGCCCCGCACCCCGCAAGGGGGCTGCTAGCCCCCTTGACCCCCAGCCCGCTATCCGGGTAGCGGGACCCCCGTAAAAACTCTGCGTGGCTCCCGATATATCCAAGACCCCCCTTTCAAAATAGAACATACGTACACTGCACATTGAGTTCGCATGACCAGTTTAACCCGTTAATCGGAGGTTCCCCCGCCCCAAAGACGAGGGGTAATTAACGGCAGCTTAGTCCGCGGCTGCCGGAGATTCGGATCCCCACAATCATTAAACCCCAGCCTTCCCTAGGCAGGGGGAATCTGTAGTACGCCTGACAAGCGCGCGCGTATTCCCATCTCAATGGGGTGACGAAAAACACCCTACAGATTCTGGCACGCCCGGTGGGACGAATCTCTCCTCCCATATTTCGGGTTAAGCGTTCATGCGAACTCAATCAATGTACATATCTGTATTTATACTAAAATAATGCTCTTTCATGCAGGTCTTCAAGCAGTCACCTTTCAACAATGTCTCCAGTGATGAACTCATCTCTCAGCACGGCTCCCGTCTCTTACACGATGAAGATAGACTCCAGGACGGTCCTCCCGGCCAGTCTTGCGCGACAATGGGAGGAGCCGCTGCTACCATTCGGCTCTATCATGTTCATGCCAGTTGGCGCCATCCCAGCTCCTCAAGCCCTGGTGGCAGAAAAACCGGTCTCGAAAAGCAAGAGGCCAAATGTGGTGATCTCAAGGGCGCCCCAACCTAAACGCAAGTCGGTGTCTGAACGAATTTCCTTGGCCCCAGCTGGGGGCAAGGCCATCAACACCAATAAAGCTACAACGCATCCCGAGCAAGCTCCAGCGGTGCCCTTGACCACTGCTCGATCGGGTGTCTCCTCTAAGCTCCCCTCTGATCAACTCACAATGGCTTCCCGAGTAGCAGATGCCCTCCAAGCCTTCAAAATCGAGAAGCTGAGGGAGAAAAGGCTCAGATATAGAGCCAACAAAAGGGCTAGGGCTCCTGCCAGGCTAAACCTCATGAGGCTCGAAGAACAGGGTTACCCCGCCAAAGATGAGGGGATGGCTGAATGTGTTATCCATACTGTCTACGTGGTGGGCACGCGCAGCAAGAGCAAGGACGGGGCCACCACATCTCAAACCCAATCTGGCTTTAATGTGGTGGCCGCTTCCCAAGAACAGCCGCCTCCGCTGGATGATGAAAACCCTCTCGATGAGGCTGATAGGCAAAGAGAGCCCTCAATTCATGAGGAGTCAGGCTCGGAAAGCGAAGATGAGCCAACTTTCCGTCCTAAGACCGCAGAGCAACAACTTCTCCAAGAGCTCCGAAAGCAGCTCAGAAGCAAAGACAAGGAGATGGCCAAACTCTACTCAAAGATCGACGACTTGACAAATGTCGTCTTACGGCTTACGGCCCAACTTGCCTCTCAGCCGCCCAATCAGGCGCAGGGCTCTCATGAACCGGAAAATGGTGTCCCAAAGCAGCCGACGCCTATTCCCTCAAATCCAAAAGTGGCCGGACCGCATGAAAGTCAATCGCATCCTATCTCAGGAAATGTCTTGGCTACCGATGACAGTAGCCCGCTAACTCAAGATCAAATCATGGATTTGGTTGCCAGCAAAGTCAAAACATTGGTGGCCGAAGCCGAAGCGCGGAAAGATATCAGCAGTAGTGGGAGACCATATCCTGCTCAGTATGATCTGGTAGAATTTCCTAGCGGCTATGTCATCCCCAAATTCGGAAGATTCGATGGGACGGGAAATGCGAATCAGCACGTCGCCCACTTCAAAGCCTCTTGCGGGAATACTGGGGGCAATGATGCGCTTCTCCTCCGCCAGTTCGTTAATAGCTTGACCGATGTTGCTTTCGACTGGTACGCGAGCCTACCGGATGGCTCCGTTACTACTTTCGTCCAAATGGAGTCTTTGTTTCGACAAAGATTCATGAGCGTCAGCGATAAGATCACCATTGCGGAGCTCGTAAGGACCAAGCCCAAGAACAACGAAAGCTGCACGGATTTTATAACCCGATGGCGCAATCTCTCTGTCAAATGTGAACCGCTGATAGAGCAGGACCAATCTGTCAGTCTCCTAGTCGGAAATCTCAACAATTGGATGACCCCGTTTCTATGCACCGCGGGTCTCAAAACATTCCAAGAGCTGACCAGGAAAGTTCAAATGCTGGAGCGCTCAAAGCAGGAGTCCTCCTCGGATTCCCAAAATAACAATAGGTCCTGGAAAAACCGAAAGGACGATAATCGCAAAGGCGGAAATTCCGATGATTCTGAATCTTTCAACACTTCGGCTAACCGAAATAAGCAAGGGGTGAGCGGGCCTAGCGCTAACCAGCCTCGGAAGCCAGTGTTCGGAGAGGGAGGAGAATCTCCACTGAAAGAGAAGCTGGATAAGGTCTATTCCTTCAGAAGGGACAAAATCCGTAAAATATTCAAAGACGCCCTGAAGAACGGTCTACAACTGCCAGAGTCAAAAAGACCGCAGGAAGCGAATAGGACCGACGACCCCAAATACTGCCCCTATCACAGAGTGATAGGCCATGCCATTGAGGACTGCTTCGTCTTCAAAGATTGGGTCGAAAAGCAATATAAGGCAGGAGAGATAGAACTGTCCAAAGGCGTGTTAGTAAACAGTCAAGACGCGACCGCCAATTTCATACAAACGGAGACTGAAGTTCTTCGTGAAACGGATTCTCTCAGACATATGCCTTTCTCTGAAAACAGTCGACCACCACGTCATTAAACTGGGAACAATCGACCACCACGTCATTAAACTGGGAACAATCGACCTCTAAGTCGTTAAACTGGGAATGTAAAAAAAATGTGTAAATAAAAGAAAAATAAAGAAAAGCCGAAATGATAGGGCAACTCGCAATAAAAATCAGCGAGTAAAAATAAAAATAAAAATAAAGCCGAAATGATGGGGCAACCGCGAATAAATAGCCGAAATGATAGGGCAATCGCGACCTTCGCGATAAGAAAAGCTGAAATGGTAGAGCAATCGCGGTAAAAAAAAAAAAAAAAAAAAAAAACAAAACAAAACAAAAAAAAAACAACGGCGAATGATGAGTCGCTCCTGGTACCATATTCCAGTGTAGCGATGCAGACGCCAACAAAAATTCAAATTCCCAAAATTCTTCCAGCCCTACGGCCAGTCCCCAAATTGACTACCGTATACAATCCACGGGCTCAAATAATTCTCAGCATACCCATGCCCCACCGCAACCACCAGTTACGTGGCTGGTCTCCGCCTTTGGAATTATGCTTTATTGGAAAGACCCACTCATGTGTCTTCACGATGCATGAGGAGAACAAACCTTCGTGAGATCCTTACGACTCACCAAGGAAAAACACACTTAGGAGTCCTCACGACTCTTAAGGAGAAAATACACCTGCGGGATCCTTACGACTCGTAGGGAGAAAATGCTTTTATGGGACCCTCACGGCCCATAAAATTGAAAAGTCTTAGGTGATAGGGATCCAAACCTGTCTCCTAAGCCATCGCTCCCGAATCCCCAAGTGGCGAATGATGAGTCGCTCCTGGTACCATATTCCAGTGCAGCGATGCAGACGCCAACCAAATTCCAAATCTTATACCAACGGCGGATGATGAGTCGCTCCTGGTACCATATTCCAGTGCAGCGATGCAGACGCCAACGAAGTCCTGAAATGTTTCTGGCCCTACGGTCTGGATCATACATCCTGTAAAACCGTATACAATCCACGGGCGTAAAACAATCCCGATCTCTCCAAAAAAAAAAGGAAAAGAAAAAAAAAAAAAAAAGGGAAATGAAATGCACTCGCAAAGTCCTCTCGACTTTGTGAGGAGAAAATTCCCGCGTGAGATCCTTACGACTCACAAAGGAGCAACACACTTGGGGGTCCTCACGACTCCTAAGGAGAAAATACACCTACGGGATCCTTACGACCCGTAGGGAGAAAATGCTTTGTGAGACCCTTACGGCTCACAAAATGGAAAAGCCTTAGGTGACAGGGATCTAAACCTGTCTCCTAAGCCAACAATTCCCAAATCCTCTCGGGGCAAATGATGAGTTGCTCCTGGCATTATTCCAGTGTAGCAATGCAGATGCCAAACCAAAAAAACCAATTCCCAAATCCTCTCGGGGCAAATGATGAGTTGCTCCTGGCATTATTCCAGTGCAGCAATGCAGATGCCAAACAAAACAAAAAAACCAAAATCCCCAAACCCTCTCATGACAAATGATGATTCGCTCCTGGTATCATATTCCAGTGTAGCGATGCTGATGTCAACCCAAATCAAATCAAACCAACAACCTCTACGGCGGAATCATGCTCCGTCCCAGAATTTACCCCGTGTCGAAATCATGCTTCGCCTCGGGATATCTACTCTTCCTGCCGGAATTATGCTCCGCCTCGGAATCAAATCAACCAACAAGCTCTGCGTCGGAATCATGCTTCGTCTCAGAATATGCACCCCATGTCGAAATGATGCTTCGCCTCGGTGTATCTGCCTTCCCTGTCGGAATTATGCTTCGGCTCGGAATCAACCAACGACCTCCTCATCGGAATTATCCTCCACCTCGGAATCAAGTCAACCAGCAAGCTCTGCGTCGGAATTATGCTTCGTCTCAGAATGCACCCCGTGTCCAAATGATGCTTCGCCTCGGTGTACCTGCCTTCCCTGTCGAAATTATGTTTCTTCTCGAAATCAAGTCAGCCAACAAGCTCTGCGCCGGAATCATGCTCCGTCTCAGAATGTATCCCGTATCGAAATCAATGCTTCGCCTCGGAATATCTGCCTTCCTTATCGAAATTACGCTTCGCCTGGGAATCAACCTCTGCATCGAAATTATGCTTCGGTCAAAATGTCTGCCGCTCTTCGGAATTATGCTCCGATATCTCTGGAATTATGCTCCGCCCATCGGAATGATGCTCCGAATCCTGGAATCATGCTCCGCTCATTGGAATGATGCTCCGATCCTTGGAATCATGCTCCGCTCATCGGAATGATGCTCCGATCCTTGGAATCATGCTCCGCCCTTCGGAAAGATGCTCCGATCTCTGGAATCATGCTCCGCCCTTCGGAATGATGCTCCGATCCTGGAATTATGCTCCGCTCTTCGGAATGATGCTCCGATATCTCTGGAACTATGCTCCGCTCTTCGGAAAGATGCTCCGAACTTTGGAATCATGCTCCGATCCCTGGAATCATGCTCCGCTCTTCGGAACGACGCTCCGAATCCTGGAATAATGCTCCGCCCATCGGAACGATGCTCCGATCTCTGGAATTATGCTCCGCTCTTCGGAAAGATGCTCCGAACTCTGGAATTATGCTCCGCTCTTCGGAAAGATGCTCCGGTCTCTGGAATTATGCTCTGCCTTTCGGAATGATGCTCCGAACCCTGAAATCATGCTCCGCCCATCGGAACGATGCTCCGATCTCTGGAATTATGCTCCGCTCTTCGGAAAGATGCTCTGAACTCTGGAATTATGCTCCGCTCTTCGGAAAGATGCTCCGGTCTCTGGAATTATGCTCTGCCTTTCGGAATGATGCTCCGAACCCTGAAATCATGCTCCGCTCATCGAAATGATGCTCCGATTCTCGGGAATCATGCTCCCCGGGATGATGCTTCGCCTCTGGAATGATGTTCCACCTCGAAGTTCAGCTTCAAGATCCATCAATTTCATGCACACAACTCAAATGTGCGGTGTGCATTTATTGATGGGGGGCACTTTGTTGGGGTAAAAATTTACACCCCGGTTGACCGAGTCAAAGTCAAGGTCAACCCCAAGCCAGGTGGGCCCAAGCCCAGGTCAAGTGGGCCCATGCCCAGGTCGAGTCCGAAACATGAAGCGGCCGACCCTCCCCATGCCAAAAATGAAATCATGTAATAAATAATTTTTATGTAATTTTTTTTCATACATGAATGTATGCAAAATGGGCATAAAACCAATATTTTGTAAGCCCATGGTTTATGTGCAAAAAGAAATGGCACATGAACCATGGGATGAGCTAAAATGCCATTTTTGCAAAGCCCAAGGGGCTATATATAAATGTGTAAGCCTATATAAGGCAACATGATGATGAATAAAAGATAGACTTTTCATTCCCCCCCAAAAAATAGGGTTCTTTGTGCCTCTTGCTCCTTCTCCAAGGTTCTAAACCTTCTCAATTCTTTTGAATTAAATCAAGAGTTTTACTCTTTCTTTTCCAAAACTAAGTAGTTTTCCACCACAAAACCCACAAAGGGGAACTCAGATCACCCATCAGATCTCAAAAAGGAGTGATTTTTAAAATCTCATATTTCTTGACCTTCAAGATCTGGCCAAACAACAGGAGGAAGAAGAAGAACCCCTTTTATCATCTTCAAAACATCACAGGAGTTTAACTCCATATATATATACATAATAAATATTTCATTTTTCGAAGCACAGCTTCTGTTTCTTAGGCTAAAAGCCTCTTGTCCTCTCCGGCGCGCAGCGCAAGTGCGCAAAGCGCCCGCGTGCCGACACGTGGCGAGCGCTTGCGCACCTGCGCGCTTGCGCAAGTGCGCAAAGCGCCCGCGTGCCGACACGTGGCGCGCGCGCTTGCGCAAGTGCGCAAAGCGCCCGCGTGACGACACGTGGCGCGCTTGCGCAAGTGCGCAAAGCGCCCGCGTGCCGACACGTGGCGCGCGCTTGCGCACCTGCGCGCTTGCGCAAGTGCGCAAAGCGCCCGCGTGACGACACGTGGCGCGCTTGCGCAAGTGCGCAAAGCGCCCGCGTGCCGACACGTGGCGCGCGCGCGCGCTTGCGCACCTGCGCGCGGCGCTCTTACGCAAAACGCCCACATGCTGACACGTGGCGCGTGCGCTTGCGCACCTGCGCGCAGCGCTCATGCGCAAGTTGCCCACGTGTCGACACGTGGCGCGCGCGCCTGAGCGCACAGCACCTTAGCGCACAGCGCTCTAGGCGCTGGCCCCACGCATCCTTTGGATGTCTTTTTCCCCTTTACTTATATTTACATGTATATATATACATATGTATACAATTGCACATATACACATACTCCGCGACACTGTCCCTGTTAGAAAAAAATTTCTAACGGGGCGCTGCCCCGCACCCCGCAAGGGGGCTGCTAGCCCCCTTGACCCCCAGCCCGCTATCCGGGTAGCGGGACCCCCGTAAAAACTCTGCGTGGCTCCCGATATATCCAAGACCCCCCTTTCAAAATAGAACATACGTACACTGCACATTGAGTTCGCATGACCAGTTTAACCCGTTAATCGGAGGTTCCCCCGCCCCAAAGGCGAGGGGTAATTAACGGCAGCTTAGTCCGCGGCTGCCGGAGATTCGGATCCCCACAATCATTAAACCCCAGCCTTCCCTAGGCAGGGGGAATCTGTAGTACGTCTGACAAGCGCGCGCGTATTCCCATCTCAATGGGGTGACGAAAAACACCCTACAGGGTTGACCCTGTCTAAGATGAGGTTTGACTTTCTACCATCTGGAAGATCAATAGTGATATTGTTCTTGACTCGCCACAGTTTTAACAAAAATGGATTTTTTCAGAAAACATTAGTGGGAGTATGGTAGAACTGGAAGTGATACAAGAACCGCAAACGATTACTGAAAATTTGATAATAACCTAAAGATTCAATCTGAATTGACATTCCATTGGCCATTCCGCAGATATGGTGGGTAACCCCAGGCACCCGAGAGGTACTTCGGTATGCTCAAAGACGGTGACAGGGAGGTTCTTGTTTACCCAGACTTGCCATTGCTGTTGTTCCAAGCTATGAGAGCCGGCAGGAGGATGAGTATAGCGTCGTTCTGAACTAGCTTTAGAAGTGTACGTGTATATGATTCTGCCAGAGGGTTGTCGTAGTCAGTGGGAGCAGCGGAAGCATTGGTGGACTAGTGGCTTATGTCTATTTATAGACTAAAGCAGATATAGCGGAGATAGATCATCTATTTCTGATGTGACAGTCATTGGTTTGACTTCATCAGAATAGGGGATGGTTCTGTTAAGAAGGTAGTAAGGTGTGATGTCCTGGTATTTGAATGACATACACAGAGTAGGAAGTGAAATTCCTATACTACGGTCGGTTATACTTTGGTTGTCACACAGTGTTTTCTCCACATAGGACTTGGATATTATATCAGACATCCTGGTTACTGGATCTATGGATTTAGATCTAGATTTGGGTAGTTTCCCAATTTGGGTAAATAGACAGCATTCTAAAAGTATTTAGAATGGATGACTTCAGGCATGGTAGTGTACCTGCAGGTGATAGAGTCACCCTCTCTAAAGGTGTCATACAGACTAAAGGGGAAAGGGATGTACATGATTGGCAGATCACTTGCTTAGGCAATTGAGTCAATCATGAGATGTCAAGTACCAAACCAGATGTTGTTTTTGCAGTAGATGCAATAAGATATTGATCCAATCCTGGAGAAACATTCGGAAGCAGTTTTAGAACATAAGTGAATGTTCTAGGGATATGATGACGACAACCTCATTCGGGAGACAGTTATCATTCAAGGCTTCCAAGGTGACCTGGATGACAGAGTGACTGTCAGAGTTATAGTTTTCCCTCTGACGAGGGGCAGTATTTTGGACAGATGGTCCAGACGGATACTGAGGGAGGCATGGCGTAGGATACTGATTAAATTCAGTTGACGATACAGTCTAAGAACTTGGGATTTGGAGTTCACTTATGAACTATGTCCCATCAGACATCCAGACATATTCTAAGACAGGTATTGCTCATTTCGGGAGATGGGCATCTCCGCGTACTTGACATTAGGAGAGATATAGAAAGAAATATCAGGGTGGGTCCACTCACTTTGGCTATTCCTCGAACGCAATAGTTTCGCAAACGGGCTTTGTGAGACTGATTAGTAGAGGAGTTGGGTGTTCGGTATCATACGGGCGGTGAGTATGCGACATCGCAATAATTAGCCTTGAGTGCAAGTGCGAGATTGTTGGATATAGTGCCCTCAGAGTCAATTATTGGATTACAGGCACTTGATCGCAATGATTGAGGGAGGACCTATACCGGTAGGACAGTCTTACTCAAGATGATAGTATGCTATCTGGTTTATCTTGATCATCGTGTACTGCTTTAGGTGACACTACTGATCACTATTGCACATTGATAGAGCCCTTAGGATTCTTGCGTGACTACCAGCAGTATGATGGCGATTATATACGTAAGAGCTGGGGTCTATAAGCACATCCTTAAAAGGTCCCTAGTCGAGGGAGTTTCGAGATAGGGCATCGATACTCCAGAGTAGACTAGTTTATACAGTCGAGACCCCGACGAGGAGCGGTGGCTGGTCTCACAAGACACTGGTGTCGGTTGGTTCACCTAAGATGTATACAGGTGCTCATTGGGTTATGAGTACACCGGACAGGACTCGCCGGGAACATGCTAGTTGGTATTATACCACATGTCAGATAGCAGTTCCCTGGTGATATGTTTACAGGTTAGTTCATCGACCTGAGATCGTCATTTGTCTCGTGTGAGTTCCCACTGTGCTTTGATTACTACCCTACCACGGCGCAAAAGAGTCGTGCAAACACGTTTTAGTTGGGTACAGTCCCGAGCCACATGGAGGCAGTGAGCGGATCGGCAGGGGTTTCGTCTCTCCCGGTATTGTGGGTGAGATCGCGCTGTGTCTACGAGAGCCATTACACAAAGCCCTCGGCCGAGGCAAGAAATTTACTGGTAGGTATTGCAGTAGTATCTCATGGTGTTCTGGGCTACACTCCGACACGGCTTGTACCGATTTTGGGGGTCTGACTTTTACCAACCCCCTAGGCTCGCCATGCGATACTCATAGACGAACGGACCGGACTGTACGGATATTGTCACTGACAGGTTCAGTAGGGTGTCAGGATGAGTTCTCTCATCGACCTTCCTTTTGGTCAATACTTGGTAGCCCGTTATGTACTTGTGTATGGTATTCAGTTGATAGTAATGATTAAGAGAACTTGCTTCTCTTTCAGGTTCCTCATAAATGGACGCACTCCTAAGTTGAGTAATACTGATTGGCCTCTTTCCATTTAGTTGACATGCTCTATAGACTGCTGCATGATTTGAATCTGGTTCAATTAAATCATTGTCTCTGTTTCTGTATTTGATATAGAACAGTTCATATCTTGACGATGTTAAGGTACGGGGAGTTGTCCAGCTTATGCTTAAAACCAGACTCTGGATAACTCAAGGCACGTTTCTGTAATGGCTATTTGTGGGTTGACCCGGGCTATGATGAGGTTTGACTTTCTACCATCTGGAAGATCAATAGTTATATTGTTCTTGACTCGCCACAGTGTTAATAAAAATGGATTTTTTCAGAAAACAGTAGTGGGAGTATGGTAGAACTGGAAGTGATACCAGAACCGCAAACGATTACTGAAAATTTGATAATAACCTAAAGATTCAATCTGAATTGACATTCCATTGGCCACACCGCAGATATGGTGGGTAACCTCAGGCATCCAAGAGGTACTTCGGTATGCTCAAAGACGGTGACAGGGAGGTTCTTGTTTACCCAGACTTGCCATTGCTGTTGTTCCAAGCTATGAGAGCCGGCAGGAGGATGAGTATAGCATCGTTCTGAACTAGCTTTAGAAGTGTACGTGTATATGATTCTGCCAGAGGGTTGTCGTAGTCAACGGGAGCAGCGGAAGCATTGGTGGACTAGTGGCTTATGTCTATTTATAGACTAAAGCAGATATAGCGGAGATAGATCATCTATTTCTGATGTGACAGTCATAGGTTTGACTTCATCAAAATAGGGGATGGATCTGTTATGAAGGTAGTAAGGTGTGATGTCCTGGTATTTGGATGACATACACAGAGTAGGAAGTGAAATTCCTATACTACGGTCGGTTATACATTGGTTGTCACACAGTGTTTTCTCCACATAGGACTTGGATATTATATCAGACATCCTGGTTACTGGATCTATGGATTTAGATCTAGATTTGGGTAGTTTCCCAATTTGGGTACATAGACAGCATTCTAAAAGTATTTAGAATGTATGACTCCAGGCATGGTAGTGTACCTGCAGGAGATGGAGTCACCCTCTCTAAAGGTGTCATACAGACTAAAGGGGAAAGGGATGCACATGATTGGCAGATCACTTGCTTAGGCAATTGAGTCAATCATAAGATGTCAAGTACCACACCAGATGTTGTTTTTGCAGTAGATGCAATAAGATAATGATCCAATCCTGGAGAAATATTCGGAAGCAGTTTTAGAACATAAGTGGATGTTCTAGGGATATGATGACGACAACCTCATTCGGGAGACAGTTATCATTCAAGGCTTCCAAGGTGACCTGAATGACAGAGTGACTGTCAGAGTTATAGTTTTCCCTCTGACGAGGGGCAGTATTTTGGACAAATGGTCCAGGCGGATACTGAGGGAGGCATGGCGTAGGATACTGATTAAATTCAGTTGACGATACAGTCTAAGAACTTTGGATTTGGAGTTCACTTATGAACTATGTCCCATCACACATCCAGACATATTCTAAGACAGGTATTGCTCATTTCGGGAGATGGGCATCTCCACGAACTTGAGATTAAGAGAGACATGGAAAGAAATATCAGGGTGGGTCCACTCACTTTGGCTATTCCTCGAACGCAATAGTTTCGCAAACGGGCTTTGTGAGACTGATTAGTAGAGGAGTTGGGTGTTCGGTATCATACGGGTGGTGAGTATGCGACATCGCAATAATTAGCCTTGAGTGCAAGTGCGAGATTGTTCGATATAGTGCCCTCAGAGTCAATTATTGGATTACAGGCACTTGATCGCAATGATTGAGGGATGACCTATACCGGTAGGACAGTCTTACTCAAGATGATAGTATGCTATCTGGTTTATCTTGATCATCGTGTACTGCTTTAGGTGACATTACTGATCACTATTGCACGTTGATAGAGCCCTTAGGATTCTTACGTGACTACCAGCAGTATGATGGCGATTATATACGTGGGAGCTGGGGTCTATAAGCACATCCTTAAAAGGTCCCTAGTCGAGGGAGTTTCGAGACAAGGCATCGATACTCCAGAGTAGACTAGTATATACAGTCGAGACCCCGACAAAGAGCGGTGGCTGGTCTCACAAGACAATGGTGTCGGTTGGTTCACCTAAGATGTATACAGGTGCTCATTGGGTTATGAGTACACCGGACAGGACTCGCCGGGAACATGCTAGTTGGTATTATACCACATGTCAGATAGCAGTTCCCTGGTGACATGTTTACAGGTTAGTTCATCGACCTGAGATCGTCATTTGTCTCGTGTAAGTTCCCACTGTGCTTTGATTACTACCCTACCACGGCGCAAAAGAGTCGTGCAAACAGGTTTTAGTTGGGTACAGTCCCGAGCCACATGGAGGCAGTGAGCGGATTGGTAGCGGTTTCATCTCTCCCGGTCTTGGGGGTGAGATCGCGCTGTGTCTACGAGAGCCATTACACAAAGCCCTCGGCCGAGGCAAGTGATTTACTGGTAGGTATTCCAGTAGTATCTCAGGGTGTTCTGGGCTACACTCCGACACGACTTGTACCGATTTTGGGGGGTCTGACTTTTACCAACCCCCTAGGCCCGCCATGCGATACTCATAGACGAACGGACCGGACTGTACGGATATTGTCACTGACAGGTTCAGTAGGGTGTCAGGATGAGTTCTCTCATCGACCTCCCTTTTGGTCAATACTTGGTAGCCCGTTATGTACGGCTAATACATCTGACGTGCTAGTGGTTAAATCCACAGCCAAAGTATTGACGAGTCTTTAGAGTCCCCCACAGACAGTTTCTCATGTTTCGGGCGAAACGCTGTAGAGGCCGTATGGATATATGGCAGGGTTCGATCATGTACGTGCGGTATTGCACGGATCATGATTGGACGGATAATACTAGAGGGCTTTTGTTTAAGCCGGATCCTAGTATTGTACAGTGTAGATTTTGTCTCGTTGCATTTGTATTCGGTCGTAATACAAATGCGGGTATGTATATACGGTCACGGGGTTTTTTCCTGTAATTTATTACGGGATCGCTTTTTGAAGTTGCCAGTTTGCATTCCGTTTCGGCCATTTTTCCTTTGTTCCTTCTTTGGCTGAAAATTGATGGAGCGGCTAATTTGCAAATGTGCAAATTAGCAAGGTGGAGGGGGTTATTTGTAAATGGAGGGTTCATGATAGTTCAAAGCATCTTTTGATTCTTTTTCCATCATGGTTTGCATTAAATGAGATGGGAATGAGATTGGATTTGTATTAGACCTTGGTGTGACATATTCTTCTCATTATCATACAATTTCTCCTCTTGCTCTATTCCACTCATATTTCCCTCCTCCATTTTTGCAAGGCCGGCCACTTCTTGAGGAGAGAGGGAATTCATTTTGGTGTAGGGAATTTCTTCATCTCATTTGGCTTGTTACAAAAATTCCTCACCTCTCTCCAAAGTTCTTTTTCTCCTCCACATCTAAACATGGCAACTTCATACCCCCTTGAGACAAATAATTCTACACTTAGCCTACAGCATGCTTGGACACGTCGGCTTGACAACTTCGTGTCCGAGTTGCCTCGGTCCACAGGTGGGAGCCCCTAAAAAGACTCGGCGATGTGGTGCCCTTTCCGACGAGGAGATGAAGAACGAAGATTCCGCGAGGAGATCGGGATGGAGGCCGAAGACCGAAGGACACCGATCGCTCGGTATAGCATTCTACCCATTCTCTAGTTTGCTAGCATTAGCTTAATGGCCCGATCGGGGTTTATAGTACGCAGTAGCGCCGGTTTTCCAGTTTTGAAAAAGTTTCGTTTCCACATTTTGGCCTCGGAATGACGGCCGGGGCGCTGCCGTGCACTCACAGCTTCTTCGTCGTCGCTTCAAATTCCGATCAACGACGTTTTTACGGATGAATAGCTCTTGACAATATCTTGCGAACCCTAGTTCGCAGATATTGTGAACTATTTGGCCACAGGACTACTACCGAATGAATGGTCAAGTCAGGACAGGCTTCGATTCTTATCCCAAGTAAAACACTTTTGCTGGGACGAACCTTATTTGTTCAAGTACTGTCCCAACCAGATTATTCATCGGTGTGTCCCTGACAATGAATTCAAGAGTGTGCTGTCATTTTGCCACGATCAAGCGTGTGGCGGGCATTTTGGCCCCAAAAAGACAGCCGAGAAGATCTTGCAGTGTGGCTTCAACTGGCCACAACTCTTCAAAGACGCTCATGATTACTGCAAGACTTGCTCCCGGTGCCAACACTTGGGCCGGATATCCAGGAGAAACGAGATGCCGCTCCAATCAATCTTGGTTGTGGAGATTTTCGATGTTTGGGGGATTGATTTTATGGGGCCGTTTCCCAGCTCTTTTGGGAACTTGTACATTTTATCGCTGTTGATTATGTCTCTAAGTGGGTCGAGGCTATACCCAGCCGGACTAACGACAACAAGGTTGTCGTCAGATTCCTTAAGGAAAACATCTCCCGGTTTGGACACCCCCGCGCGATCATTAGTGACAATGGAACACATTTCTAAAATAGGACTTTCGAGACATTGATGCGGAAATATTCCATTAATCATAAGCTATCCACGCTTTACCACCCCCAAACATATGGGTAAGCCGAAGTGTCTAATCGGCAAATCAAATAGATTTTGGAGAAGACGGTTTCGAAGAACCGTCAGGAATGGTCTTTAAAACTCACTGATGCCCTTTGGGCATTTCGAACTGCTTATAAGACTGATCTTGGCATGTCTCCCTATCGGATTGTTTACGGAAAGGCTTGCCACCTTCCAGTGGAAATCGAGCATTGCGCATTTTGGGCGATAAAAGAGCTGAATCTATCTCTCGAAAGTTAAACGAATTGAACGTGCTTCAGGATGAGGCTTACGAAAACGCGGTTGTTGTTAAGAACCGAACGAAGGTGTATCACGATAAACACCATTTGCGCAAAACTTTCACACCTGGTCAACAGGTACTGCTTTACGACACCCGGCTACATTTTCATCTAGATAAGCTCAGATCTCCCTGGAAAGGGCCATTTTTTGTGCGGAATGTGTACCCGCAAGGCGCTGTGGATTTGGAAAATCCAAAGGACGGTTCATTTTTCAAAATAAACGGACACAGACTAAAACCGTACCTTAGCGCTGAACCAACAGAGGAGCTCCTGGTCTTACAGGAGCCGGTTTACCCTGCATAATCTTCCTCTGCCTACCACCAAACTTCGGTTATCCAGCCAAACAGTGGACACTGTTTCAAATAAGTTTGGGGGTATTTATATACAATTTTGTGTATATATGTGGATATTCTTGTCCGGTGCATATCCATTTTTGACGAGCAATCTTATCTGGTGATGCTCATTTAAAAAAAATTGTGTACATCTGTAAGTCTACGATAGCGCCCCGGCCGTCTGTCCGAGGCCAAAATGCGGAAATAAAAAGTTTTTCAAACTAGAAACCGGCGCTACCGCGGACTATAAAACCCGGATCGGACCATTAACCTACTACTAGCTAACTGAAGAAAGGGTAGAGAGCTATACCGAGCGATCCGTGTCCTTCGGTCTTTGGCCACCATCCCGATCTCCTCACGGCATCTCCGGTCTCGATCTCCTCGTCGGAAAGGGCACCACATCACCGAGTCCTTTTACGGGCTCCCACCTCTGAACCGAGGCAACTTGGACACGAAGTGTGCTAGCCGAC
The DNA here is from genome assembly GCA_030015575.1 of Agapanthus africanus. Lineage (NCBI taxonomy): Eukaryota > Viridiplantae > Streptophyta > Magnoliopsida > Asparagales > Amaryllidaceae > Agapanthus > Agapanthus africanus. Next base: position 816,863,594 of record CM057338.1, on the reverse strand, counting down.
GTGTCTAAGGTGTTGTAGAGAATGTTTGTGATCACTTTGTGTCTTGCATCCATGGCTTCGATGGAAGTTAGAGGTGTTGCCGTTGGAGAAAGATAATGAGCTAGAGGAAGAAGAAGAAGAGGTTTCTTTCTTTTCTTTTTCTATTTTCTTCATATGATGAAATGAGAGAGAGTGTGTAGAATAATATGAGAGCTCACCTATACATGGCAGCCCCTCTCTCTCTCCTCTCATCATATCAACAAAAAACAATCACTAATGTGACATATTTTGACAAAAAAGAGACCATGAGTCATGATATAAGTCCATATCACATTAATGCATTCTCATGATGAATTCTAGCTCATTATTTCCACCATCCAAACATTAAACCAAATGTTTGGTCTAACAAAAAGATCCGGCAACATCTAATGTAAACTCGTGACGGATCACAAGGATACCCCTCACCTGTATATACATACTTGCATCCGCATTCCGATTGAATGCGAATGCGATGAGACTAAAGTAATCCAACAAACCTAATATTAGGATCCGGCTTAAACGAAAGCCCACTAGTATGATCCGTCCGATCATGATCCGTGCAATACCGCACGAATAAGATCGAACCTTGCCATATATCATACGGCCTCTACAACGTTTCGCCCGAAACTTGAGAAACTGTCTGTGGGGGACTCTAAAGACTCGTCAATACTTTGGCTGTGGATTTAACCACTAGCACATCAGAGGTATTAGACGTACGTAACGGGCTACTAAGTATTGACCAAAAGGGAGGTTGATGAGCGAACTCATCCTGACACCCTACTGAGACTGTCAGTGACAATATCCATACAGTCCGGTCCGTTCGTCTATGAGCATCGCATGGCGGGCCTAGGGGGTTGGTAAAAGTCAGAACCCCAAAAGCGGTACAAGTCGTATCGGAGTGTAGCCCAGAACACCTTGAGATACTACTGGAATACCTACCAGTAAATCTCCTGCCTTAGCCAAGGACTTCGTGTAATGGCTCTCCTAGACACAGCGCGGCCTCACCCCCAATACTGGGAGAGACGAACCCCTGCAGATCCGCTCACTGCCTCCATGTGGCTCGGGACTGTACCCAACTAAAACCTGTTTGCACGACTCCTTTGAGCCGTGGTAGGGTAGTAATCAAAGCACAGTGGGAAGTCACACGAGACAAATGACGATCTCAGGTCGATGAACTAACCTGTACACATGTCACCAGGGAACTGCTATCTGACGTCTGGTATAATCCCAACTAGCAGGTTCCCGGCGAGTCCTCTCCGGTGTCCTCATAACCCAATGAGCACCTGTATATATCTTAGGTGAACCAACTAACACCAGTAGCTTGTGAGACCGGCCACAGGCCCTTGTCGGGGTCTCGACTGTATACATTAGTCTACTCTGCAGTATCGATGCCCTGTCTCGAATACTCCCACGACTAGGGACCACTTTAAGGATGTGCTTATAGACCCCAGCTCCCACGTATATGATCGCCATCATACTGCTGGTAGTCAAGCAAGAATCCTAAGGGCTCTATCAACGTGTAATAGCGACTTGTAAAGTCACCTAAAGCAGTACACTATGATAAAGATAAACTAGATAGTATACTATCATCTTGAGTAAGACTGTCCTACCGGTACAGGTCCTCCCTCAATCATTGCAATCACGTGCCTGTGATCCAATAATTGACTCTGAGGGCACTATATCCAACAATCTACCACTTGCACTCAAGGCTAATTATTGCGATGTCGCGTACTCACAGCCCGTGTGATACCGAACACCCAACTCCTCTACTTATCAGTTTCACAAAGCCCGTTTGCGAAACTATTGCGTTCGAGGAATAGCCTCAGTGAGTGGATCCGCTTAGATGTTTCTTTCTCTGTCTCTCTTTATCTCAAGTTCACGGAGAAAGCCATCTCCCGAAATGAGCAATACCTGTCTTAGAATATGTTTGGATATCTGATGGGACCTAGTCCATAAATGAACTCCAAATCCAAACTTCTTAGACTGTATCGTCAACTGAAACCAATCAGTATCCTGCGCCATGCCTCCCTCAGTATCCTCTTAGACCACCTGTCCAAAATACTGCCCCTCGTCAGAGGGAAAACTATAACTCTGACAGCCACTCTTTCATCAAGGTCACCTTGGAAGCCTGGAATGATAACTATCTCCTAAAAGAGACTGTTGTTATCATATCCCTAGAACATCCACTTATGTTCTAAAACCGCTTCCGAACGTTTCTCCAGGATAGGATTAATATCAACTTATTGCATCTACTGCAAAAACAACGTCTGGTGTGGTACTTGACATCTCATGATTGACTCAATTGCCTAAGCAAGTGATCTGCCAATCATGCACATCCCTCTCCCCTTTAGTCTGTAAGACACCTTTAGAGAGGGTGACTCCATCACCTGCAGGTACATTACCGTGCCAGGAGTCGTCCATTCTAAAACACCTTTAGAATGTTGTCTAAGTACCTAGATTAGGAAACTACCAAAATCTAGATCTAAAACCACCAAAATCTAGATCTAAAACCATAGATCCAGTAACCAGAATGTCTGGTATGAAATCCATGTCCTTTGTGGAGAAACCACTGTGTGACAACTAAAGTATAACCGATTGTAGTATTGGAATTTCACTTCCTACTCTGTGTATGTCATCCAAATACCAGGATATCACACCCTACTACCTTCTTAACAGATCCATCCCCTATTCTGATGAAGTCAAACCCATGACTGTCACAGCAGAAATAGATGATCTATCTCCGCTATATCTGCTTTAGTCTATAAATAGACATAAGCCACTTGTCCACTATGCTTCCGCTGCTCCCACTGACTACGACAACTCTCTGGCAGAGTCATATACACGTACACATCTAAAGCTAGTTTAGAACGACGCTATACTCATCCTCCTGCCGGGTCTCACAGTCTGGAACAACAGCAATGGCAAGTCTGGGTAAACAAGAACGTCCCTGTCACCGTCCTTGAGGCTACCGGAGTACCTCTCTGGTGCCTGAGGTTACCCACCATATCTGCGGAGTGGCCAATGGAATGTCAAACTAGATTGAATCTTTAGGTTCTTATCAAATTTTCAGTAATCATTTGCGGTTCTGGAATCACATCCAGTTCTACCATACTCCCACTACTGTTTTGTGAAAAAAATCCATTTTACTGAAACTGTGGCGATTCAAGAACAATATCACTATTGATCTTCCAGATGGTAGAAAGTCAACCCTCGTCATAGCCTGGGTCAACCCACAAACAGCCACTACAGAAACGTGCCTTGAGTTATCTAGAGTCTGGTTTTAATCATAAGCCGGACAACTCCCCGTACCTTAACATCGTTAAGATATGAGTCGTTCTATATCCAATATAGAAACAGAGGCACTGATTTAATTGGAACCAGATTCAAATCATGCAGCTGTCTCCAGTGCATGTCAACTAAATGGAAGGAGGCCGATCAGCGTTACTCAACTTAGGAATGCATCCAATTATGAGTAACCTGAAAGTGAAGTAAGTTCTCTTCATTATTACTATCAACTGAATACCATACTCAAGTATCTACATCCTCGATTACCTTGAAGAATTCTGATACTTGCAATGCCTGGTTCTCTACTTTATTCTTATACCTATAACTTCTCAAAACTTGGACCTTGCATTTCTACGAAATACATGTCTAAGAACTAGAGAAGTCACAAGTAAACAGAATATAGTACGAGTACCAACCCCTATGTCCTTATGGATACTGGACAATATACAATACTCTGTATAAGTCCCCTGAGTCTAATAACTCATTCCCTGTGTGTCGTAGGTTGAAAACTGTACTTAAGGTTAAGAAGAATTACACCGCTGTTTAATGCTCCTTACCCAACCATCAACTGATATAGGTAAATGTCATAGACATAATTTCAAAAAGTTATATCTCACTTCATAAAAACGAACGTACAGATATATCAATTTGAAATTGGTGCATAACACGGATATTCAAAACCAATTATCTGCCGTCCGGCAAACAGCCCAGGCGATTTCCTCAAATATCACCAATTACAACGAATTCCGATATAATGAGGATGATCACCTAATTCCCAATAACTTACTCCTACTCATCATCTGTAAAACCATACAGATGTGAGAATCAAACCTGGTAAATACATACCCTGGAGCAAGGGCTAATTGGGAAATCAGTTTTAATACACAGTGAAACTGAAACATGTAAATGTTTCGAAGGGGTATCCGGGTATTCCTAGTAATGCCTCTTCCATTATCAAGATTCACAACTGTAACCGTATATTTCTTTGCCATCTCTCCAAATCCCTTTATATGTCTTTAGTCATTACCTTCTGTACACCCCTTTAGGCTAAATGGTTTTCTTCCTTCCCTACCGTTCGGCACCAGCCTATGGTTTGGAAGAAGACTATCCAATAAGCATAATGGGTGTACTGTCCTAATCCTAGAAGCACTCGCAATGCGAGAAAATGTGAAGATAAAAGACAACTGAATAAACCTTATTCACATTTCTCCTGAACCAGATCCATCCCCGAACTGGAACAATTTCCTTTCGAGTTCGTATATAACCATACGATGGAGTATCCAAATAACTGTGGATCTTCGTAGTGATACGGAGTGTTCTGGAGAAATACAAAGGTGATGTAGGAGTGGTAATGAAATACTTGGTTTGGTCATGAATAGCAGTCGCAATTTACTTTGCCCTCTTTCTAATCCCTTTATTTGTCTTAACTTATTACCTTCTGCACACCATCGTTATGCTAATTGGTTTTCTTCATTCCCCACCGTTCGGCACCAGCCTATGGTTTGGAAGAAGACTATCCAATTAGCGTAATAGGTGTACCGTCCTAATCCAAGGAACACTCGCAACCTGAGAGAAGGTAAAAGAAAAAGACAACTGAATAGTCCTATTCGTTTTCTCCAGAACCAGAAATCATCCTTGAATAAATTCCTTCGAGTTCGTATATAACCATACGATGGTTTTATCCAATGGAAGTGGACGTTCGTAGTAATACGGGGTGTTCTGCAGAAAAATGGTAAAAGAAGGAGTGGCAATGAGGTATGCAACTCTGACAATCCAAAAGCCAGTGTTTTAAGAAGGTTTGGTCAACTTGTTCACTGAGTCATAGTCAAGGGTCGGGCCATGGTCGCTGCTAAAGAGAGAGAGAAAAGAAACACTCAGCGTGCACTCTAACCTAGACCAGAATGGTTATCACTTTATCTAATCAGGAAACCTCCCACTGTATCATCAAATTCTCCTTCAAACCTGAAAGAAGAATTAGTCGGGATCACCCGAGGAGTAAACCAACTCATCAGTGGGAATTGGGATCTAACTATCATCGCATGATAACGTGATGGAATCCACTCACGTTATCATACTCCAGAAGGTATGCGCATATCTGGCAAGTTTCAGTTTCTTTAGAAACTCCCGATGTGATTTTTTGTTGGATATAGTGCCCTCAGAGTCAATTATTGGATCACAGGCACGTGATTGCAATGATTGAGGGAGGACCTATGCCGGTAGGACAGTTTTACTCAAGATGATAGTATGCTATCTGGTTTATCTTTATCATCGTGTACTGCTTTAGGTGACCTTACGAGTCGCTATTACACGTTGATAGAGCCCCTACGATTCTTGACTACCAGCAGTATGAGGGCGATCATATACGTGAGAGCTGGGGTCTATATGCATATCCTTAAATGGTCCCTAGTCGTGGGAGTTTCGAGACAGGGCATCGATTCTCCAGAATAGACTAGTGTATACAGTCGAGACCCCGATGAGGGGCGGTGGCCGGTCTCACAAGCCACTGGTGTCAGTTGGTTCACCTAAGATGTATACAGGTGCTCATTGGGTTATGAGTACACCGGACAGGACTCGCCGGGAACCTGCTAGTTGGTATTATACCTGACGTCAGATAGCAGTTCCCTGGTGACATGTGTACAGGTTAGTTCATCGACCTGAGATCGTTATTTGTCACGTGTGAGTTCCCACTGTGCTTTGATTACTACCCTACCACGATCAAATGAGACGTGCAAACAGGTTTTAGTTGGATACAGTCCCGAGCCACATGGAGGCAGTGAGCGGATCTGCAGGGGTTCGTCTCTCCCGGTATTGGGGGTAAGGTCACGCTGTGTCTAGGAGAGCCAGTACATGAAAAGTCCTTGGCCAAGGCAGGAGATTTACTGGTAGGTATTCCAGTAGTATCTCAGGGTGTTCTGGGCTACACTCCGACACGACTTGTACCGCTTTTGGGGGTCTGACTTTTACCAACCCCCTAGGCCCGCCATGCGATGCTCATAGACAAACGGACCGGACTGTACGGATATTGTCACTGACTGGCTCAGTAGGGTGTCGGCATGAGTTCGCTCACAGACGTCCCTTTTGGTCAATACCTGGTAGCCCGTTACGTATTGGCTAATACCTCTGACGTGCTAGTGGTTAAATCCATAACCAAGGTGTTGACGAGTCTTTAGAGTCCCCCACAGACCAGTTTCTCAAGTTTCGGGCGAAACGCTGTAGAGGCCGTATGGAGATATGGCAGGGTTCGATCAGATACGTGCGGTATTGCACGGATCGTGATCGGACGGATTTTACTAGCCGGCTTTGGTTTAAGCCGGGTCCTAGTATTAGACAGTGTTGATTTTGTCTCTTTGCATTTGTATTCAGTGGGAATACAAATGCGGGCATGTATATGCAGTCGCGGCGTTTTCCTGTAATTTATTACGGGATCAGTTTTCTGAACTTGCCAGTTTGCATTCCGTTCCGGCCAGTTTTCCTTTGTTCCTTCCCAGCCGGACTTTCTTGTGGAATGGGTTATTTGCAAGTTTGCAAATAACTTATTGTGGAGGGGTTTATTTGTATTTGGAAAAGATTATGAAAGCATCTTTGCTTTTCTTGCATTAATTGAGATTAGAAAGGATTTCAAATTGATATGATATGGTTATCATCACTTTTGGTTGTGGTCACCCTTTTGCTTTTCCTACTCTCACCTTCCTTCATATTTTCATTTTTATTCCCTCCACCATTTGGTTTTAGAGGGGCCAGCCACAATTTGTATGGGTGAGGGGTTTTCATTTTGTATGAGGGAAATTTGATTATCTCATTCTTGCTTGCTACACAAATTCATCAACCTCACTCCAAAGTCCATTCTTGATTCCTCCATCATGGCAACTTCTATAACCTCAAGAGACAAAGTTTCTACACTAGTCTACAGCATTCCTTGGACGTGTCGGCTAGCCAACTTCGCGCCCGAGTTGCCTCGGTCCAGAGGTGGGAGCCCGTAAAAGAATCCGGCTACGTGGAGATGAAGACCGAAGGACACGGATCGCTTGGTATAACTCTCTACCCATCTTGTAGTTTGCTAGTAGCTAGGTTAATGGCCCGATCCGGGTTAAAAGTGCGCGGTGGTGCCGGTTTGCAAGTTTTCGCAAAGTTTTTTTCGTTTCCGCGTTTCCGGCGTCGGATCGACGGCCGGGGCGCCGCCGTGCACTTACACTGGTATCAAAGACACGCCACTGACTTAGCCTAGCATGGTCTAGTGTGTTTACATCCTCGATCGAACAAAAATCCCGAAAACCCGATTTCAAGTGTATCAGTTTCTGTCGAATTTTTTTTGGCTCCAAAAATTTTTCAGGTTGTTGCAGAATACTGTGCAGGGAATTATAAGCAATCTGTGAAAAATTGGTCATGTGATCTCACCATACCACCGCGGAACCGCGGCCAAACCCATGCTTGGACCGCGGTTCCGCCGCTCTTTTGACTGATCATTTGACTAAAATTTTGCAGATAGCTTCTGAGTTGAAAATGGGGGTTTTGGGATATTCTGTTTGGGCCCAGATTTTCTGTAAGTGCTACAGTACTGCTTGGGGCCCACCTCGATAAATTTGTTCGATCGGATATTTTAAACATGCTAGTTCACAGTATTTACATTATATCTGCGACCGTGAATGTCACTTGATCGGTAAATCCTGTCTAACTGCTATAGCCCGGTTAGACGGATTTGCGAACGTGACATTCACGTTGATGCTCTGTGTTGTGCCGTGATGTTGCGGATTGGTCGTGGGGGATAGCCTGGTTGCAATGTTAGTACAGTTTTGTTTTATATGTACATTTGATATTGCGGGGCGAGCGTCCGACATGTAGACTGCCGTCACTGCCTGTTTGTATTATTCTTTTGGGGCACGACCGGGTCGAGGTCGATGTACCCGTTGTATGTATATTTTACTTTCTGTACTAGGATTGCCCCACGGAGGGGTGCACGGATAGCCGGGTTCTAGAGGGCAACGAGCCCGCATCTCATGGCATTGAGACGGAGGGGGCTTCACTCAAGAATTAGCGGGCTGTTCGCCGCACTCGTAGGGGGTACAGGTTGACCCATGAGGGGTGCCCAAATTACCGGATTCCGTAAAGTGTTGGGCGGTCCATTCACGTTGCTGAAGGGGGCTGCCTCGCTTTAGGTTTTGGCGGGTAACTTGCCGCGCCCGTAGGGGTCTAGGATTTTCATTACACGGGCTATCCACACGACCAGGGGAACGTCGGGTTTCAGTAGAGGCTCTATGAAACCTGGGGATCCCAGATATCTGTATTGTTCTGTGATGCTGGTTACATTTCTGTGATGTTGCATTTTTATCATGCCTTGAGCGAATATTATATATTGATATATATACTAGTAGATGTTGTATATGTTTGCATCCGCGCTAGTCCAGTCCCCGCTCTGTCGTTAGTTAAGTAACCTAACGGGTGATGACGGGACCCAGTGGCGAATGCGGATGGCATATACATACATCATTATTTTCGTTCTTTTGTGGTGTGATCAATTGATGGGACTGCGTTGATTCGGATCAATGCAAGATAAACAAACCTATTCTGATGTTGTTGGAACACTTTTCAAAAAGCTGTTATTGCAAGGGTATTCTCTTTTGTTTTTCATCGTGGTATTCAGTTGGAATATCCTGCTCCTCAGTCGACGAGGCAAGGGCCGAGATCCCTTCACCGGGAGTGACCCCTTGGACAAAAGTTTGCGTCAGGGCAATAACTTCACTATAGCCGAGTACTTTTGCTTTGCATCGTGGTATTCAGTTGGAATATCCTGCACCCCATCCTACGGGAAAAGAGCCGAGATCCCTTCACCGGGAGTGACCTCTTTAGTAAAGGTTTTCGTCACTATATTTTTAAAAAGCTATCCAGTTCCTTCAACGATATCAAGTTCATTACGTTAAAGGTTTTCGCCAGAAACCATTCGTAGCCCTCCGTCATTTCAGTTAAATATTCTGTAGTATTCAAGCTACGTATTTTGACCTCACGCCAAGACATAGTGATTGGTAGCTGCCGGGTATTTATCTGTTGCATAGATAGATGCGTTGGTTTGGGATAGTCGTACTACTATTTTGGCCTACGTCAAGGGTATGTACGGGTGGGTTCAAATTAACCTGGACAATGACGGGTAGAACTTGACATGTGACTTATGATATTTTAACCTCACACCAAGGTCATAAGAGCATGGGGCAAAAATCCACATCGGGAGTTTCTAAAGAAATTGAAACTTGCCAGATATGCGCATACCTTCTGGAGTGTGATAACGTGAGCGGATTCCGTCATGTTATCATGCGGTGATAGTTGGATCCCGATTCCCACTGATGAGTTGGTTTACTCCTCGGATGATCCCGACTAATTCTTCTTTCAGGTTTGGGGAAGAATTTGACGTTACAGTGGGAGGTTTCCAGATTAGATAAAGTGATAACCATTCTGATCTAGGTTAGAGTGCACGCTGAGTGTTTCTTTTCTCTCTCTTTTTGGCAGCGACCATTGACCCGACCCTAGACTATGACTCAGTGACCAAGATTAACCGAACCTTCTTTAACACTGGCTTTTGGATTGTCAGAGTTGCAGACCTCATTGGCACTCCTAATTTTACCCTTTTCTCCAGGACACCCTGTATTACTACGAACGTCCACTTCCATTGGACAAAACCATCGTATGGTTATATACGAACTCGAAGAAATTCGAGGATGGTTTCCAGTTCTGGAGAAAACGAATAGGACTATTCAGTTGTCTTTTCCTTTTACATTCTCTCAGGTTGCGAGTACTCCTTGGTTTAGGAGATAGTACACCTATTACGCAAATTGGATAAGTCTTCTTCCAAACCTTAGGCTGGTGCCGAACGGTAGGGAATGAAGAAAACTAATTAGCCTAAACGGTGTACAGAAGGTATTAAGTTAAGACAAAGAAAAGGATTAGTAAGAGGGCAAAGTAAATTGCGACTGCTATTCACGACCAAATCAAGTATTTCTTCGCCAATCCTAAATCACCTTTGTATTTCTCCAGGACACTCCGTATCACTACGAAGATCCCAAGTTTATTGGATACTCCATCGTATGGTTATATACGAACTCGAAAGGAACTTGTTCCAGTTCGGGGATAGATCCTGGTTCAGCAGAAATAGGAATAAGGTTTATTCGGTTGTCTTTTATCTTCACCTTCTCTCGCATTGCGAGTGCTCCTAGGATTAGGGCAGTACACCCATTATGCTTATTGGATAGTCTTATTCCAAATCATAGGCTGGTGCCGAACGGTAGGGAAGGAAGAAAACCATTTGGCCTAAAGGGGTGTACAGGAGGTAATGACTAAAGACATATAAAGGGATTTGGAGAGATGGCAAAGAAATATACGGTTACAGTTGTGAATCTGGATAATGGAAGAGGCATTACTAGGAATACCGGGATACCCCATCGAAACATTTCAATGTTTCAGTTTCACTGTGTACTGTTAATAGAAAACTGATTTCCCAATTAGACACTTGCTCCAGGGTATGTATTTATCAGGTTTGATTCTCACATCTGTATGGTTTTACAGATGATGAGTGGGAGTAAATTATTGGGAATTAGGTGACCATCCTCATTATATCGGGATTCGTTGTAATTTGTGATATTTGAGGAAGTCACCTGGGTTGTTTGCCGGTCGGCAAATATTTGGTTTTGAATATCCGTTATAATGCACCAATTTCAAATTGATATATCTGTACGTCTATTTTTATAGAGTGAGATATAACTTTCTGAAATTTTGTCTATGACATTTACCTATATCTGTGGATGGTTAGGTAAGGAGCATTAAATAGCGGTGTAATTCTTCTTAACCATAAGTACAGTTTTCAACCTACGACACATAGTGAATGAGTCATTTGACTCAAGGGACTTATACAGAATTTTGTGTATTGTCCAGTGTCCATTAGGACAGAGGGGTAGGTACTCGTACTATATTCGGTTTACTTATGACTTCTATAGTTTTAGACAGGTGTTTCGTAGAAACACAGGGTCTAAGTTTTGAGAAGTTATAGGTATAAGAGTAAAGTAGAGAACCAGGTATTACAAGTATCGAAATTTTTCAAGGTGATCGAAGATGTAGATACTTGTGTAAGGTATTCAGTTGATAGTAATGTTTAAGAGAACTTGCTTCTCTTTCAGGTTACTCATAATTGGAAGCATTCCTAAGTTGAGTAACGCTGATTGGCCTCTCTCCATTCAGTTGACATGCACTGGAGACAGCTGCATGATTTGAATCTGGTTCAATTAAATCAGTGCCTCTGTTCCTGTATTGGATATAGAACAGTTCATATCTTGACATTGTTAAGATATGGAGAGTTGTCCAGCTTATGCTTAAAACCAGACTCTGGATGACTCAAGGCACGTTTCTGTAATGGCTGTTTGTGGGTTGACCCGGGCTAGGACGAGGGTTGACTTTCAACCATCTGGAAGATCAATTGTGATATTGTTCTTGACTCCCCACAGTTTTAATAAAAATGGATTTTTTCAGAAAACAGTAGTGGTAGTATGGTAGAACTGGAAGTGATTCCAGAACCGAAAATGATTACTGAAGATTTGATAAGAACCTAAAGATTCAATCTGATTTGACATTCCATTGGCCACTCCGCAGATATGGTGGGTAACCTCAGGCACCCGAGAGGTACTTCGGTATGCTCAAGGACGGTGGCAGGGAGGTTCTTGTTTACCCAGACTTGCCATTGCTGTTGTTCCAGACTGTGAGACCCGGCAGGAGGATGAGTATAGCGTCGTTCTAAACTAACTTTAGAAGTGCACGTGTATATGACTCTGCCAGAGGGTTGTCGTAGTCAGTGGGAGCAGCGGAAGCATGGTGGACAAGTGGCTTATGTCTATTTATAGACTAAAGCAGATATAGCGGAGATAGATCATCTATTTCTGACGTGACAGTCATAGGTTTGACTTCATCAGAATAGGGGATGGATCTGTTAAGAAGGTAGTAGGGTGTGATGTCCTGATATTTGGATGACATACACAGAGTAGGAAGTGAAATTCCTATACTACGATCGGTTATTCTTTGGTCATCACACAGTAGTTTCTCCACATAAAGCTTGGATATTATATCAGACATTCTGGTTACTGGATCTATGGTTTTAGATTTAGATTTGGGTGGTTTCCCAATCTGGGTACTTAGACAGCATTCTATGAGTATTTAGAATGGACGACTCCTGGCACGGTAGTGTACCTGCAGGAAATGGAGTCACCCTCTCTAAAGGTGTTTTACAGACTAAAGTAGAGAGGGATGTGCATGATTGGCAGATCACTTGCTTAGGCAATTGAGTTAATCATGAAATGTCAAGTACCACACCAGATGTTGTTCTTGCAGTAGATGCAATAAGTTGATATTAATCCAATCCTGCAGAAACATTAGGAAGCAGTTTTAGAACATAAGTGGATGTTCTAGGGATATGATAACGACAGCCTCGTTCTGGAGACGGTTATCATTCCAGGCTTCCAAGGTGACATGGACGACAGGGTAGTTGTCAGAGTTATAGTTTTCCCTCTGACGAGGGGCAGTATTTTGGACAGGTGGTCCAGGTGGATACTGAGGGAAGGATGGCGCTGGATACTGATTAAGTTCAGTTGACGATACAGTCTAAGAAGTTTGGATTTGGAGTTCATTTATGAGCTAGGTCCCATCAGACATCCATATATATTCTAAGACAGGTATTTCTTATTTCGGGAGATGGCTTTCTCCGTGAACTTGAGATATAGAGAGACATAGAAAGAAACATCACAACGGATCCACTCACTGAGGCTATTCCTCGAACGCAATAGTTTCGTAAACGAGCTTTGTGAAACTGACTAGTAGAGTAGTTGGGTGTTCGGTATCACACGGGCTGTGAGTATGCGACATCGCAATAATTAGCCTTGAGTGCAAGTGGGAGATTGTTGGATATAGTGCCCTCAGAGTCAATTATTGGAACACAGGCACGTGATTGCAATGATTGAGGGAGGACCTATGCCGGTAGGACAGTCTTACTCAAGATGATAGTATGCTATCTGGTTTATCTTTATCATCGTGTACTGCTTTAGGTGACCTTACGAGTCGCTATTACACGTTGATAGAGCCCCTAGAATTCTTTCTTGACTACCAACAGTATGAGGGCGATCATATACGTGAGAGCTGGGGTCTATTAGCATATCCTTAAATGGTCCCTAGTCGTAGGAGTTTCGAGACAGGGCATCGATTCTCCAGAGTAGACTAGTGTATAAAGTCAAGACCCCGACGAGGGGCAGTGGCCGGTCTCACAAGCCACTGGTGTCAGTTTGTTCACCTAAGATGTATACAGGTGCTCATTGGGTTATGAGTACACCGGACAGGACTCGCCGGGAACCTGCTAGTTGGTATTATACCTGACGTCAGATAGCAGTTCCCTGGTGACATGTGTACAGGTTAGTTCATCGACCTGAGATCGTCATTTGTCTCGTGTGAGTTCCCACTGTGCTTTGATTACTACCCTACCACGCTCAAAGGAGACGTGCAAACAGGTTTTAGTTGGGTACAGTCCCGAGCCACATGGAGGCAGTGAGCGGATCTGCAGGGGTTCGTCTCTCCCGGTATTGGGGGTGAGGTCACGCTGTGTCTAGGAGAGCCAGTACATGAAAAGTCCTTGGCCAAGGCAGGAGATTTACTGGTAGGTATTCCAGTAGTATCTCAGGGTGTTCTGGCTACACTCCGACACGACTTGTACCGCTTTTGGGGGTCTGACTTTTACCAACCCCCTAGGCCCGCCATGCGATGCTCATAGACAAACGGACCGGACTGTACGGATATTGTCACTGACAGGCTCAGTAGGGTGTCAGCATGAGTTCGCTCACAGACGTCCCTTTTGGTCAATACCTGGTAGCCCGTTACGTATTGGCTAATACCTCTGACGTGCTAGTGGTTAAATCCACAACCAAGGCGTTGACGAGTCTTTAGAGTCCCCCACAGACCAGTTTCTCAAGTTTCGGGCGAAATGTTGTAGAGGCCGTATGGAGATATGGCAGGGTTCGATCAGATACGTGCGGTATTGCACGGATCGTGATCGGACGGATTTTACTAGCCGGCTTTGGTTTAAGCCGGATCCTAGTATTAGACAGTGTAGATTTTGTCTCTTTGCATTTGTATTCAGTGGGAATACAAATGCGGGCATGTATATGCAGTCGCGGGGTTTTCCTGTAATTTATTATGGGATCAGTTTTCTGAACTTTCCAGTTTGCATTCCGTTCCGGCCAGTTTTCCTTTGTTCCTTCCCGGCCGGACTTTCTTGTGGAAGGGGTTATTTGCAAGTTTGCAAATAACTTATTGTGGAGGGGTTTATTTGTATTTGGAAAAGATTATGAAAGCATCTTTGCTTTTCTTGCATTAATTGAGATTAGAAAGGATTTGAAATTGATATGATATGGTTATCATCACTTTTGGTTGTGGTCACCCTTTTGTTTTTCCTACTCTCACCTTCCTTCATGTTTTCATTTTTATTCCCTCCACCATTTGGTTTTAGAGGGGCCGGCCACAATTTGTATGGGTGAGGGGTTTTCATTTTGTATGAGGGAAATTTGATTATCTCATTCTTGCTTGCTACACAAATTCATCAACCTCACTCCAAAGTCCATTCTTGATTCCTCCATCATGGAAACTTCTATAATCTTAAGAGACAAAGTTTCTACACTAGTCTACAGCATTCCTTGGACGTGTCGGCTAGCCAACTTCGCGCCCGAGTTGCCTCGGTCCAGAGGTGGGAGCCCGTAAAAGAATCCGGCTACGTGGAGACGAAGACCGAAGGACACGGATCGCTTGGTATAACTCTCTACCCATCTTGTAGTTTGCTAGTAGCTAGGTTAATGGCCCAATCCGAGTTAAAAGTGCGCGGTGGTGCCGGTTTGCAAGTTTTCGCAAAGTTTTTTTCGTTTCCGCGTTTCCGGCGTCGGATCGACGGCTGGGGCGCCGTCGTTCACTTACATTTTTACCCCATGCTCTTATGACCTTGACTATGGCCAACAAATCATAAGTCACAGATCAAGTTCTACCCGTCACTGTCTAGGTTAATTTGAACCCACCCGTACAAGCCCTTGACTAGGGCCAACAAGGCTGTACGACTGTCCCAAACCAACGCATCTATCTATGCTGCAGAAAAGTAACAAATAGCTACCATACACTATGCCTTGAATTAGGTCAACAAACATAGCATGAATACTAAGTGCTACCCGTCTGAAATGACGGAGGGCTACGAATGGTTTTTGGCGAAAAACCTTTAACGTAATGAACTTGATATCGTTGAAGGAACCAGATAGCTTTTTATAAAAATATAGTGGCGAAAACCTTTGCTAAAGAGGCCACTCCCGGTGAAGGGATCTCGGCTCTTTCCCCGTAGAATGAGGTGCAGGATATTCCAACTGAATACCACGATGCAAAGCAAAAGTAATCGACTATAGTGAACTTATTACCCTGACGCAAACTTCTGTCCAAGGGGTCACTCCCGGTGAAGGGATCTCGGGCCTTGCCTCGTCGACTGAATTGCTGGATATTCATAACCGAATACCACTGTGCAAAACAAAAAAGAACGCCCTTGCAATAACAGCTTTTTTGAAAAATATTCCAAAAACATCAAACATGTTTGTTTAGCTTGCATTGATTCGAATCAATGCAGTCCCATCAATTGATCACACCAATAAAGAAAGAAAATAATGATGTACGTATATGCCATCCGCATTCTCCACTGGGTCCCGTCATCACCCGTTAGGTTACTTAACTAACGACAGAGCGGGGACTGGATTAGCGCAGATGCAAAACATATACAACATCTACTAGTATATATATCAATATATAATAATCGCTCAAGGCGTGATAAAATGCAACATCACAGAAATGTAATAAGCATCAAAGAACAATACAGATAATCTGGGATCCCCGGATTTCATAGAGCCGCTACTGAAACCCGACATTCTCCTGGTCGTGTGGATAGCCTGTGCAATGAAATTCTAGAACCCTACAGGCGCGGTAAGTTACCCGCCAAAACCTGAAGTGAGGCAGCCCCCTTCAACGACGTGAATGGACCACCCAGCACTTCACGGAATCCTGTAATTTGAGCACCCCTCCTTGGGTCAACCTGTACCCCCTACGAGTGCGGCGAATAGCCCGCCAATTCTAGAGTAAAGCCCCCTCCATCTCAAAGCCATGAGATGCGGGCCCGTTGCCCTCTAGAACCCGACTATCCGTGCACCCCTCCGCAGGGTAATCCTAGTACAGAAAGTAAAATATACAATGGGTACATCGACCTCAGCCCGGTCGTGCCCTAAAAGAATAATATACAAACAGGCAGTGACAGCAGTCCACATGTCGGACGCTCGCCCCGCAATATCAAATGTACATATACAACCAAACTGTACTACCATTGCATCCAGGCTATCCACCACGACAAATCCGCAACATCACAGCACAACACAGAACATCAATGTGAATGTCATGTTCGTAAATCCGTCTAAAAGGGCTATAGCAATTAGACAGGATTTACCGATCAAATGACATTCACGGTCGCAGATATAATGTAAATACTGTGAACTAACATGTTTAAAATTTTCGATCGACAAAATTTTCCGAAGTGGGCTCCAAGCACAACTGTAGCACCTAAAATAAATCTAGGCCCAAACAGAATATACCAAAAACCCCAATTCTAAGTCAGAGACCTACTGAAGAAATTTGGTGCACTGTGGCTATAGTACGGCGGTGGATCCGCGGCCAAAAGGTGGTTTTGGCCACGAATCTGCCGCGCTACAGTAAAATCAGCCCACCAAATTTTCTCGGTTTTCTTAGAAAAGCCTGCACATATTTCTGCAACATAACAAATAATTTTTCGATCACAAATGAAAATCGACAGAAACTGCATTTTTGAAATTGTGGTTTTTGGAATTTTTGTTCGATCGAAATTCTAAACACGCTAGAGCAAGCTAGTAAAGGATAACGGCGTGGCTCTGATACCATGTAAGTCTACGGTAGCGCCCCGGCCGTCTGTCCGAGGCCAAAATGCGGAAACAAAAAGTTTTTCAAACTAGAAACCGGCGCTACCGCGGACTATAAAACCCGGATCGGACCATTAACCTATTACTAGCTAACTGAAGAAAGGGTAGAGAGCTATACCGAGCGATCCGTGTCCTTCGGTCTTTAGCCACCATCCCGATCTCCTCGCGGCATCTCCGGTCTCGACCTCCTCGTCGGAAAGGGCACCACATCACCGAATCCTTTTACGGGCTCCCACCTCTGAACCGAGGCAACTTGGACACGAAGTGTGCTAGACGACGTGTCCAAGGTGTTGTAGAGAATGTTTATGATCACTTTGTCTCTTGCATCCATGGCTTGGATGGAGGTTAGAGGTGTTGCCATTGGAGGAAGATAATGAGCTAGAGGAAGAAGAAGAAGGAGAGGTTTCTTTCTTTTCTTTTTCTATTTTCTTCATATGATGAAATGAGAGAGTGTGTGTAGAATAATATGAGAGCTCACCTATACATGGCAGCCACTCTCTCTCTCTCCTCTCATCATATCAACAAAAAACAATCACTAATGTGACATATTTTCACAAAAAAGAGACCATGAGTTATGATATAAGTCCATGTCACATTAATGCATTCTCATGATGAATTCTAGCTCATTATTTCCACCATCCAAACATTAATCCAAATGTTTGGTCCAACAAAGATCCGGCAACATCTAAAGTAAACTTGTGACAGATCACAAGGATACCCCTCACCTGTATATACATACCTGCATCCGCATTCCGACTGAATGCGAATGCGATGAGACTAAAGTAATCCAACAAATCTAATACTAGGATCCGGCTTAAACCAAAGCCCACTAGTATGATCCGTCCGATTATGATCCGTGCAATACCGCACGTATAAGATCGAACCCTGCCATATATCATACGGCCTCTACAACGTTTCGCCCGAAACTTGAGAAACTGTCTGTGGCGGACACTAAAGACTCGTCAATACTTTGGCTGTGGATTTAACCACTAGCACGTCAGAGGTATTAGCCGTACGTAATGGGCTACCATGTATTAACCAAAAGGGAGGTTGCTGAGCGAACTCATCCTGACACCCTACTGAGCGTGTCAGTGACAATATCCGTACAGTCCGGTCCGTTCGTCTATGAGCATCGCATGGCGGGCCTAGGGGGTTGGTAAAAGTCAGACCCCCAAAAACGGTACAAGTCGTGTCGGAGTGTAGCCCAGAACACCCTGAGATACTACTGGAATACCTACCAGTAAATCTCCTTCCTTGGGCAAGGACTTCATGTAATGGCTCTCCTAGACACAGCGCGACCTCACCCCCAATACCGGGAGAGACGAACCCCTGCAGATCCGCTCACTGCCTCCATGTGGCTCGGGACTGTACCCAACTAAAACCTGTTTGCACGACTCCGTTGAGCTGTGGTAGGGTAGTAATCAAAGTACAGTGGGAACTCACACAAGACAAATGACGATCTCGGGTCGATGAACCAGCCTGTACACATGTCACCAGGGAACTGCTATCTGACGTTTGGTATAATCCCAACTAGCAGGTTCCCGGCGAGTCCTGTCCGGTGTACTCATAACCCAATGAGCGCCTGTATACATCTTAGGTGAACCAACTAACACCAGTGGCTTGTGAGACCGGCCACCACCCCTCGTCGGGGTCTCGACTGTATACACTAGTCTACTCCGGAGTATCGATGCCCTGTCTCGAATACTCCCACGACTAGGGACCACTTTAAGGATGTGCTTATAGACCCCAGCTCCCACGTATATGATCGCCATCATACTGCTGGTAGTCAAGCAAGAATCCTAAGGGCTCTATCAACGTGTAATAGCGACTTGTAAAGTCACCTAAAGCAGTACACGATGATAAAGATAAACCAGATAGCATACTATCATCTTGAGTAAGACTGTCCTACCGGTACAGGTCCTCCCTCAATCATTGCAATCACGTGCCTGTGATCCAATAATTGACTCTGAGGGCACTATATCCAACAATATCTAACCGACAATTTTGCAATGACAGTGAGGGCACTGTCCAGTTTAAGTTTCGGGGTACGCTCGGTACGCGTTCCTAACCTTCGCATTCATGTTTATATTTTTCATCTGCATACTTATTAAAACCCATAAAAATCAGAAAATTTTCTAAAAACATAAAAACTTTGTTGTCAAGTTCGCTAGTGGGAGAACTTAGATTCAATATTTCGACAGTTTTGTTTAATAAGATAGGAACAACTAAATCCTATTTTTAGATTTTGAAAACCTGAAAGATAAGTCTCCTTTGATGTTAACTATAGCTAATATACGTCTTTACATCACACTACACGTGTCGTGAGTTTTGAAAATTAGATGACAGGTCTTTTATGTCTAAAAACTTTTAAATTGATAAACTATTTTCTGATGATTAAATAGGTTTGTTCTGAAATAAGTAATATCAAGACGAGTTTATAAAGAAAGGTGGATATGAAGGGATATTATTGATGCCTTAATAAGAACTAATTCTGAAGAATAACCCATCTGAAACATGGTTGAAGTGATTACACACCTAAACCACTAAACACGTCTTTTATCCCAAAATATTTGATCAACCAGTTATATCTCCGTTCACATTAAATCGTTATGATTTTCACGCCAAAATTGGTCTTTTGTTTTAGGGCCTAGGTAACTTGAGCAATTAACCCCGCCGGGGTGTCTTTACACCTAATGCCCTAAAACCAACTGGTTTGGGTGCATTGGCCTAAAGCTCGCTAAGAAACCTAAAAAGTCCAGATTAAAACAAAGTCAAGCAAGTGTTCTCCCCGAGTTAAAATTCCTAACGGTTCTTTGAGTGAGAATAATCTTGACAAAGACAGGTTTTTATAAAAAATATTTCTAGCCGAGGTATGAAGGTTTTATTCTATGATAAAGACTATTGCACGTTCACATATGTGTGTATGAAACGAAAACAAGAAAAAAGTGGAGTGAAAAATAAGACCTAGTTTCCTGTTAAAAAAGATAAAAATTCTGAATTTAAAACCTAACTGGAAAACAAAACTTGAGATGTACTTAACTCTTTATAAAACTTGTGTGGTCCTTTTTAAATTTTTATCTGGGCTTTATCTTGTGACATGTCGACTTTAATCGATCCTTTTGAAACATAACAAAACTATTTGCACTGCACGTAAAGACATATAGAATCATAAGTTAAATAAGAAGCGAGGTGTGAAAACTAAAGGTTGGATAGTTCTAAATTCAGGATAATAGAATTGCTAGCATTAAAAAAAAACCTTGGGATTAGAATCATAGTTATTCCGCAAAACTAGCTTAATGAGATTTTGTGGGTGTAATCCGCTGAAAACCCTCAGGAGACAACAATTCTCCTACTAGGGACAAATAGAAGTTTAATGGTTTGTTGCACGAGCTCAGTGCAATCGCGTTCCTTGCGAAAATGAGGTCCGGATTCTTTTATTTTTGTTGTTTTTCTCGGGACGAGCAAATAATAAGTTTGGGGGTATTTGTTCATTTCAGATTTTTACATTTTTATACCGCCTATTTTTGATCACATTGCTTATAGGTAGGTACTCTTGATCCGTGTTTGCTAAATAATTACAGGTTACAGGTTCTCTGCTCTAAGCAGTGAAATTCATGGAAAAGCGCGACAAATTCTTGACTACTGCCAACCAAAGATAAAATACGGGTCTCCGCTCGCTATCTGTATGTTGCCGCAAACTAGTTTAAAGGACAAAATGGCAAATCAGTGGTCATTTCATGCACAAAGTATAAGGGCAACACAAGATCCAAGACTTCTATACGGAGCTCAAGAAAATCATGGCAAAAGGTCCACATCAAATCACCTTTTGATCTGCTGAAAATCTGGAAGAAAAATGTAGAGCTTCAGAGAAACCAAGTATACCAAACTGAAGAGAACAGCAACATGAAGAAACCCAGAAAAATGACATGTTAACTCCACCAAATGGCCGCGGAACCGCCGCCAATATGCCATACATGCGGCGAATCCGCGGCCGAGTTGACTCGGTGTCAACTCGGATTTTGAGGGTAGTTTGGACATTTCATCTTGGGCCAGATTGTATCCCTAGGGTTTAAGTTTCCTTCCTATAAATAGCTCAGAACAAAGCCAAGTGAAGGGTTCTTATTTTTGTGTTAGATTTTAGGATAGATTTTTGTAGTTCTTCTTCCTCTTTTCATCTTTCTCCATTAAAACCTTGTAGTGAGCTTTTATGAGTGAAGTGATGAATAAAAGAGTTCTTTTCTTCATCATGCTCGTCTTGTTACTTTGTTAATTATATTTTCTTGTAATTTTCATTTACTAATCTAATTATTGTTATTTGTTGTTTGTTTATTTCTTCTTCTATTTTTCTTTATCCTTACAACAATGATGTTTAAGCTTGATCCTTGCCAAAGTGAGGTCTCAAATAGCTAGTTGTAATCTTCTAACCCCTTTCTTTCTATCTTCCTCCTTTTGTTTTATTTTCCTTTTCTTTTGTAATGCGTGAGTAGTTTCTCACTTGTTAGAGTAGGATAAGGAAAATTTGAGAGAAAGAAATCGCTCTCACTCTTTTGTTGCCCAACATCTTAATTCGGACTCCCGTTAATTGAACCACAATCCGCTCCCTACAACACCCAATCCTACATGATAGCGGTGATTCCTTAGCAAGACCGGTTGTGGTTGAATTAACCAGAGGTTAAGGCTAAGAGCCAAGAATGGACGGACTTACGGTATTTACTACCTTCCAGTGTCTTTTTTCTGTGCTTGAAGGGCGGACAAAGACCAAAAGGAAGAAACTAAGCGTTGGAAAGCCTACCTTATACTCGCAAGTTCCTTCCTAGTCGTGCTAATCCCCATTGTTGCCGATTACCGTAGCACCGATATTAAGAGTGGCAACAAAAGAAGTGAGTGACTCCTATATCAAACTAACCTAATCCAAACCCTAACAAGCTCTCTTTATATATATTTTAGCACATAGTTAATCTTAAACAAACCTGGACATTTGGACTTAACTTGTTAAAGCACATAGAAAAATCCCATTTCCCTGCGGACGACCCGTACTCAACCGGCTAGCAACCAAGCGAAACCGTCTTGATTGCAGTAATTAACTAAGCACGCAAAAACCCTAACAATCATACACAGCGGATGTGGATGAAGAGTATCATGATCTACTTCTTCTACTGATTGCTGGCTGAGATGCTCCGTCTTTGCCATTTCATATATGGCTATTTCGTGACTATGGTTGTCTCGGCTAGCTTGACAAGCTTCTTTTATTATCTTGTAAATTTGCTCTTCGAGCGACAGACTTAAGTTTCTTTGAGCAAGAATTTTCTATTGTTCGGCAACATAGCTGCTTGGAGAAATATTTTTATCTCTATTCAAGTTGTTTATGGCGCGACAGCTGTAAATTTGCTCCCGCTTCTTAGACTAAACATATCCCAGCCCAGTTGTTTCCATCTTTCCGTTGTGCTTCTTTCGTTGAGTCCCGGGGATATCCTAAATCTTTTTGTAGAATTGGGCTTGCCGAACCGTTTGTTCGAGAGGTACGTCTTGGCGCTTTAACATCTCCTTTAATCCTTTTGCATAATATCTTGGCATACGGATGGGCAGGAATTTATCAAGAGTGGGATCGACACCATGCTAGACTTCCTTTTCCACCTTAGTCTCCATAGATTTGTAGAAGAGAATCGCATTTTGACCTCTTCTCCTTAGAGGCACGTAGAAAATATTCAGTTCCTGCTTGTTGTATGTATTGAGCGCGTAAAGTTCCCTGTAGTGTCGAGGCAGAGTCATCATAATATGTTGACTCTGATCCACTTCGGAAAGAGTTTATGTTGATGGGAGAATAGAGAACACCGCGTTTGTCTCATCTTCTTAGTCGCTGCTAAAGACCATGATAAGGGTCGATGGTCCAGGCTTATTATCATCCCTCTGAGGCTGTCTTGAGTAGACTATTTTTTCGTCTTCTCCAGTATCTCTCCCAAAGACTGGGATGGTGGCCATAGATTTTTTCTTATTTTCTGGCATGTGCCACCTTTCAGTATCTTCAAAGTCCGGTTGAAAGTATTTTTCATCTTCATACTTTCGCACCTCTTTCACTGAGAAAGGATTGAGCTCTCTCGTGACGGTGTACTCCTAGCCATCTTTGAAATACTTCATACACCGATGTTGTGTAGAAGGGATGATATTGTACTCGTGTAGCCAAGACCTGCCGAGTAGAGTGTTATAACAGGTCTTGGCATCAATGACATGGAATTTGATGTCAATGACGAGCAGCTCGAACTGGAGCGTCAATATTACAGACCCGAGCATCCATAACGATTGCGAGTCGAACCCTGAGATTGTAATTTTGTCTCGGGGAAGATGCTAAACATTTATACATATTTCTTTCAGCACTCTCATGTTGAGAAGATTGATGGAAGATCCGTTGTCGACAAGGATCTTCCCTATCTTGACGTCGTGGCAGTACCCAATGACATATAGCGGTCGATTATACTCGTATATACTGAGGAGAATATCTTCATCGCTGAATGTGATGTCAGCCGTGTGGACTTTTGCCAATTCATTTTTCATCTTCTCTTCTGCGAGGAAGGCTTGAAATTGAGCAGGCTCTTGCAAGGCATTGATAAGGAGTTTCGTGTCTCTTTGGATAACAACAGAGCATCCAGTATGCTCAGCTGTGAGGGTATCTTCCTCAAATGTGTAAGGACATTATAATCCACCTTAGTTTTCATAGGTAGGTTCATTGCGGTGAGCTCTTTGGCCTCCTCTTCATCAAAGGCGATCTCTTCGGGCATTTTTCCCTTCCCCTTATCCTTTTTATTTAAACCTCTGTTTGTCGGTCCGAGGTTCTTTTCAGGTAGTGTAATATTTTGGAAAATTGTAAATATTAATTTATAATTTTAAATATGAATTTAATAAATTTATAAAAATGATATCACTTATGAAATTGGGTATCAGAATGATATCCGTAAAAATATAATTATTTTGGTAAATATGAAGAAAAGTGTGGGATATCATAAAAATTATATTTTAACATGACATGATACTTTACATTAAAATAATGATATTTAAGTGCTATGATAAATATTTCATTTCTCTTTTGTGTAAACATGGATTTAGATTTTTACATGGAGGGTTTTAATTAAAGCAAAAGGGCTTTCTTTTGTTTCTTTTTATTTAAGTTGAGGATGGGTTTATGTTAGCTAGGTTTAACCTTCACACCAATACACACACACTCACCCTTCTCCCTCCACCTCCTCCTTCTCAATTGACACCACCACCTTCCAATCCTCTACTTCATTCTCTCTCTACACAACAGAACACATAGGAATTCCTTTAGCTTTCCCAACAGAACAAACATAGCTTCTTCAAGCTCCAAACAAAAACTTTCCTAAGTGTTCATCACATCAAAGTGTAAAGCCATGATTTCCTTCATCAAGTTGTGCACCTCATCATGTTTAATCCACTATAACCACTAGATGCTTCCACAAGCACTTCAAGAGCTGGGTTTCCCTTGTACACAATTTCCATTGGTATAATTCCTTCCTTCTTTGCATGTTCAGTATTGTTCAATATAAGTTTTTATGTGCAGTATCTGAAAAACTGTATTTTTATGATATTTAGCATACTAAAATTTAATCTGGAACCACTAGGTGTAACCACTAGGAAAACTAACAAGACCATAGTATCATGAGACCACTAGGAGACAATACCTAAATCCCGAGTCCCAATTTCCTCACATGGCCCGGCGAAACTCACGTTTAGACCGGTATCACCGGGTCCCTTGAAGGCTATCATGTTGATTTTTCTTCTGTAGCTTTATTTGGGTATGTTATAAGTTATGGTATTCTTTGATTTGTCCCAGTATTCATACAGAGAAATCTGGGGATGTTTTAGTAAGGGTTTTGTTAAAGTTTCCGATATTTCGATACGGGTTTTTCGTATTTCTGTACTGCGACTGAAACGTTGATGTTCATACGTTAATTTCAGGGGCATTTGTTCGTTTTTGGGATAAGTGAGATGTAGGTTCTATCCTATGGGTGCTTAGCTCGTTGTCTTGGTTTTCGATATGATATTTACATCGATGTGATTTAATTACGATTATAGGTACGTGTTCATACCATAATATTGCATTATTATATTCCCCATTCTTATTCGTTTTATAAATAAACAGGTGCTTTTGACGCATGTCTGCTGTATATTACAGGATACAGGTTCTTGGAGCGAAAACAGTGAAAAAGACAAAAGATGATACAGAAGAGGGACTTTTGATCCACAAGTAGAAGGATTCTAATCAAGCCTAGACGCAGACAATTCACAATTGTACAAGGCAACGCATGGTCCGAAATGTCAAAGGAAACAGTTAAAAGACCGCCACAAGTTTCACCGAAAGATCTGGAGAACACCCAGAAGCCAAATGGAGAAAAGAACTATAGAAATAAATAGCCCAAAGCATATAGAATGAGCCAAGAAAAATTCACCATATGAACTCATCAAAGGGCCGCGGAACCGCGGCACGACCCCCACTAATGCCGCTGTTCCGCGGCCATCTGACGCACGTATCGGTGCAAATTTCTTCTGACGGTGCGACGGTGCGTCGATTGGGATTTTTAGGGGCTATTTTTGTAATAGCACATGTGCGAGTCCTGTAACTCTAATTTCCCTATTTTCTTATAAATATGTAATCAAAATACTGTAATAGGGATGCCTCTTTTCAATGAAATAAAATTCAGATTCAATTCAGTGGGAAGAGCATCATTTCTGTAAGTGCTTATTTTAATTTCTTCCTTAGTTGATAATTATATTCTTGCCCTAGATTAATTAAACTTTTTCCTTAGTTAAATCTAGTATAGAATCTCTTAAAACTGCAGTAGGAAATTAAATCCAATAGATCTAAAAATGATGTTTTTAATAAATCCCCTAATGAGCGAGTAATTTCCTCGCTTGTTAGGGTTAGGAATAAGGGAGGGAATGATAGATGAAGATCTCTCATCTCTTCCGTGCCCGATTATTTTTAATAACTAGAACTTCATGCATGCATGCATGATCCGCTCCCTACGGCACCCTACCCATGAGGTAACGGTGAAACCGTAGTATAAAGGACCGGACATGCATGTCTTCCATGAAGGTTAGAGCAAATATTAGGAAAGGAAGGACAAGGATCTAGAGGAAGAAACTCATTTCTTCCCAATCATTCTAATCCCTTTTTCTAATAGTTGCTATAACTTCTAAAAGATCTCATTTAGGGCATTGAAAGAGGTGTGACATTAAATCTTATCAAACTCCACCTTAGACCTAACCCTAGCAAGTTTTTTTATCATCATATAACTTAGTTTTTTTTAGATTCAATTAAAACAAAACCAAACAACCATTGTAATCAACTCGTAAGAACACTTAGGAAAGTTACACATCCCTGTGGACCAACCCGTATTCACCGGCTAGCTGCAAAGCGACGCCGTTTCTGATTGCGGTAAAATATTTTTGATCGTTAAAAAACTCACATTAACCAAATGGCGCCATTGCCGGGGATGGCGTAGAAATTTCTTTTTTGCAATTTCGGGTTAATCTAAAATTAAAAAATCATAAAAATCTAAAAAATCCAAAAACTATAAAAAAATATATCATTTGCTATTTTTTGGAAAGGGTACTTTGTTGTGTGAATCTTGCAGGAACAATCGAGACGGATCTGGAAATTTCCAGAGAGCGAAACAGAAAACGGGATATCGGAACAGAAGAAATTTTAAACAACAGAACGGCAGTAGGAAGTTGAAGGGCCAAGTCAACGGTCAAACCGCGGATCCGCCGCAAAAGACAGCTCCTGCCGCGGAAGCACAGCGATACGGTGACGTCAGCGAAGTTTGAAGAGCTGATCTGGCGCGCCCACCACGGAACCGCGGCCCCACCTACACTTAGGCCGCGAAAACGCGGCATCTTGGCTGAAACAGTGCTTTAAAAAATCTCTGTAAGCTTCCTTTTGTCTCCTCTGCAAATATTGATATGTCTTCTGTAAATTTTCCTGCAGGATTTTTTGCGGTTTAAAAATATATTCCCTTCCATATAACAATCTTTGCAGGATTTTTGCGATTCGTTTAAAATAGAAATTGATTGCAAGTAATCTTTTCTGTTGCATATCTTTTCCCGAAAATCTTTTTGCAACAATTTTTCCAAATAAAAAGAAAAAGAAAAAGAAGGAAAATTTTTATTAGAAAACTTGTAAACTTTTGCCGCAAATAAATCCTTGCACCACAACAAACCTTCTTTCTTTTCCCCATTTTTCTAACATGGGTACCCCACATCATAAATCTCTTGCCGAACTTTGGTTTCCTGAACCTAACTTTGCGTCGTACGTCAATTGTTTCGGTCAATTTAAAGACGATCCTTCCATGCCTAAAATATCTTTGAAAGATCAAATAGAAACGTCTAGGAGAAACAGTTTGACTTTTCAACCCACTTTGTGTCAACCAAGTCAACCTTTACCACTTCCATATGTTGATACCACTTTTTCAAGTCCTGCTGTCACTCCCAAGCCGATGTCCATTGCTGAGCATATTGCTCAATCTCGCAGCCGAACTTTCATCCCTCTCCACACATCTAGTTCTAGGGATTAACAAGTCCATTCACCTTTTTATCCACATGTTGATCCTAATCCTGTCCAACCAACCACTTCCTACCAGTCCTACCCGACTTTCCCACCGTCACTAGAAACTGTTTCTACACAGCCTTTTGGGAGTTTCACATATCCACACCATTTTGAATCCTTTACCGAAACCCCCTCACCATCTAAGTCTAGTTTGGAAGAGTCGTTGGAGGCTTATATTGCAGCAACAAATAAAATGGCTAGGAATGTGGAAGCGTCCTTAGCCGCCCTTATGCAACATACTGAACCGGTAGCTAGTTTCCCGCTAGCTCAAAATTTTTCAATGTATAAGGAGGTGGTTGGACAGAGTGAGAATATGAGAGGATTTCTAAATCAAACCTACCCTTACCCAATTGAAGCCCACAACTCTAGTTTTCCATCGTATGTCCTAAATGATTCACCAGTTCAAAATAACAACGAGTTGTGTGATTTTGTAGTGTTTGATTTGCCAAATTATGAAGAACCCCTTTCGAGTGAAACCGCACCTAATCCGTTTGACCTTTACACCTCCACCCTAGAACCTAAATTGATAAACATCCATGCTTTTGATGAGGTGTCTAAAGAAATTGATTTTCACATGATTGAGGATATAGACGCCGGGAATATTTCGGATGATGAACCTGTCGATTTGATTGAAATTTTATGTTCAACTCTTCATCCCGAGTCATTAGATGTTTCTCCTGAACTTCATATGCGACTTGATGTTGATGATAATGGCATGGATGAGTTGAATTTTGAGGAGAATTATAAGGATAGTATTGAGGAGAGTTTTGAGGATCATATTGAGGTTGAACCATTTTTGTTTGATGTGTCTGATTTTCCAATTCATCCTCCTGAACCTTTGACTGTTATATCACCCTCCCTCCGTTCCATCGTTCCGACCACACTTGAAGACTGTGAGCCTGAAAAATTTTCCTTTCAATCTGACACAGTTCTCACAGACGATAACACCTACGAGTGTTTCACTTTTTCGGACGATGTTGATGTCTCCCCGCCCGAGTTTGAGTCCTTTACATTTTCAGATGAGTTAGTTGAACCATCAGACTCGGTTGCTTACAGTTGTTTCGAACCATTGTTGGAATCTTTCCAATTCGAGACAGTTTACTACGGTGAGAATGAGACTATCCTTAATTCACTCCCTTTCGTCTTTCCTATCGTTCCGACCGTACAAGTGACCATTACGCTTTCATCTCCAATACCAAGTTCGGCGTACCCATGTTTTCTTACGAATCTTGAGGGATTTGACCCCATTTCACGACGGGTTGATAGGTTAGCGCAATCGCTTTTAATACATCGGTCATCATATATTTCGCTAATTTATTCACTCGATTTACACCCTCAAGATCGCGCAACCCTTCTTTCTCCTTTCCGCCATTCTTCCCCCCTACCGAGACCATATTCTACCATTCTTCTTTCAACACGGTCTCGCGTGTTTCTCATTTCTTTTCTCTACACCCCATTATTTCACCAACTCGGCCATTACCAAGATAAGATTTTTGAATGGTTGGTGCTAACCTTTGGCTTGTGTAAGGCCAAGCTTAAGTTTGGGGGGAACCTTGTTGTATATATGTATATATTTTTGTTTTCTTTTTCTATAAAAAAAAATCAAAACATTAAAAAAAATTAAAATAAAATAAAATAAAACAATTTGTAAATAAATAAACAGGGAAGTACCGACATTCTCAACTCTCTTGGTGTAGCACAACTGTGAGGATACTGTCAAGTTTAAGTTTGGGGGTATGCTCGGTACGTCTTCTTCCTTCGCATTCATTTGTACATATTTTTGCATTTGCATACTTATTTGAAAACCCATAAAAATTGAAAATTTTCAAAAATTATAAAAATTATTGTATTCAATTTTGGCCTTATTTTGACTTAAGTTTAACAAATAGGTTAACTGGCTTCGAACAACTAGATCTTAGACTGAGTAAATTGAAAACCCTAAAAATAACTTTCTTTAAAGATTAACGGTAGAAAGTATATGTCTTTATAGTTTATTTAGAAATAGGCAAAATTTTGAGTTCACTTTTTGGGCTAAGTTGAAATAAAGGAAAAATATTGATATTCTTATTAGAGTATAAATTTGAAAAATAATTCCTAGCTTAAGTCTAGATTCTGAAAATGTATACCCTACAAATTGCACAATCATGCACCTTGAAACATGGAATAGTAGAAGAGACCTTGAAATGCTCTTGTCTATGGTCCTTAGTACAATGAAAATAAAAGAAAAAAAAAGTGAATAAAGAGAGAAAAAAATGAACACTGGTTTTTGTGATTACTTAAGGCTGTAAAAATAGAAAAATATTTAGCGAGGGTGCTTCATTACCTAGTGCCTTAGACCAACTGGTTTGGGAGTCACTGCTAAAAGCCTTGGGTGTTGCAAGACTAGGAATTACGCTTTAAAGTGCAAACATATCCTGTAATCGGTTGTTGGTACCTCAAGAAGTATTAACAGTCGCATGAAGGATGTGTAAACAAAATTCTTTAAGAATTCACCAGTTAATTAGTACTTTGGACAACGGACAAGGGTATGCTTGCTTGATTTGAATTTCCAAGTGTAGGGGTGATTTATACACACACGTGGGGATATATGATTAGGGTTGAGATAAGAGAAAGGAATGAAGAATAGAACTTGTATCTTTAGTAGAGTTGATAGAAAAATTCCTAAGTGGAGATGGAACCTTAGAAAGAAAACTTGGGAAATGCTGAAAGCTAAGTAAGTCTATAGAACATATATAATCTAAGTTAAATGATGAGGAAGCGTGAAGAATATGGGTGCATAATTTACGAGTAGAAGATAATAGAATTCCTTGTTAGAAAACCAAATTGGAGAACAAAAGTCAATGGGCCGAGTTGATAGGATTTTGTGGGTGGTATCCGCTGAAAACCCTCAGGAGACAACACTCCTCCTACTAGGGACACCTAGAGGTTTAACGGCTTGTTGCACGTGCTCAGTGCAATCGCGGTTTCCTGCGAAAGTACGGTTAGGTTTTATCGAGAATAAAATAATAAGTTTGCTCGAGGACGAGCAAAAGATAAGTTTGGGGGTATTTGTTCATACCATAATATTCCATTATTATATTCCCCATTCTTATTCGTTTTATAAATAAACAATTGCTTTTGACGCATGTCTGCTACATATTACAGGATACAGGTTCTTGGAGCGAAAACAGTGAAAAAGACAAAAGATGATACAGAAGAGGGACTTTTGATCCACAAGTAGAAGGATTCTAATTAAGCCTAGACGCAGACAATTCACAATTGTACAAGGCAATGCATGGTCCGAAATATCAAAGGAAACAGTTAAAAGACCGCCACAAGTTTCACCGAAAGATCTGGAGAACACCCAGAAGCCAAATGGAGATAAGAACTATAGAAATAAAGAGCCCAAAGCATATAGAATGAGCCAAGAAAAATTCACCAGATGAACTCATCAAAGGGCCGCGGAACCGCGGCCCAACCCCCACTAATGCCGCGGTTCCGTGGCCATCTGACGCACGTGTCGGTGCAAATTTCTTCTGACGGTGCGTCAATGCGTCGGTTGGGATTTTTAGGGGCTATTTTTGTAATAGCACATGTGCGAGTCCTGTAACCCTAATTTCCCTATTTCCTTATAAATATGTAATCAAAATACTGTAATAGGGATGCCTCTTTTCAATGAAATAAAATTCAGATTCAATTCAGTGGGAAGAGCATCGTTTCTGTAAGTGCTTATTTTAATTTCTGCTTTAGTTGATAAATATATTCTTGCCCTAGATTTATTAAAGTTTTGCCTTAGTTAAATTTAGTATAGAATCTCTTAAAACTGCAGTAGGAAATTAAATCCAATAGATCTAAAAATGAATCTCAAAATGATGTTTTTAATAAATCCCCTAATGAGCGAGTAATTTCCTCGCTTGTTAGGGTTAGGAATAAGGGAGGGAATGAGAGATGAAGATCTCTCATCTTTTTCGTGCCCGATTATTTTTAATAACTAGAACTTCATGCATGCATGCATGATCCGCTCCCTACGGCACCCTACCCACGAGGTAACGGTGAAACCGTAGTATAAAGGACCGGACATGCATGTCTTCCATGAAGGTTAGAGCAAATATTAGGAAAGGACGGACAAGGATCTAGAGGAAAAAACTCATTTCTTCGCAATCATCCTAATCCCTTTTTCTAATAGTCGCTATAACTTCTAAAAGATCTCATTTAGGGCATTGAAAGAGGTGTGACATTAAATCTTATCAAACTCCACCTTAGACCTAACCCTAGCAAGTTTCTTTATCATTATATAACTTAGTTTTTTCAGATTCAATTAAAACAAAACCAAACAACCATTGGAATCAACTCGTAAGAACACATAGGAAAGTTACACATCCCTGTGGACCGACCCGTATTCACCGGCTAGCTGCAAAGCGACGCTGTTTCTGATTGCGGTAAAATATTTTTGATCGTTAAAAAACACACATTAACCATTACGATCGCGAAGGTTTCCAAGACAGAGTTGACGGACATAGAAATCGTGGATTCAACGAGATCAACAAGTTGGTGAGTAGATTTATATCTACGGGGGAAATCGGGTGGATGACGTATAGCACCCCCGCAACCTTATAACTAGGATAGTTATATTATCTAGTTAGTTTTTAGTGTTAATTCAAGTTAATGGTATTAGTGTTCTCTTGCATCTAGTATATTGTTCATGTGCATATAGTTTTATTCAAGGTTTGGTAGAGTTGTACGAGAGATCATGTCGTACTTGAGATGATTTGGAAAATGTGATAAGGTGGATATTGTACGAGGAATCATACCATACTTGTGATGATGAGATTAGCATGCCGAATAATGTCCAGGTTTCCCTTAAACTTGTTGAGTCATGTTTTATTTCGTTTTAGAACGTAATACTTGAATGAGCTATACTCTTTTAAAAACTAAGGATTCGTTTCCCCTTTTAATGATAAATGACAAGGATGCGATGCCAGTTTCCAAAATGAATATCTAATTTTAACCTAAGGCAGCTTCCTTATTTCAAAACTAACGTTTCGTTCCATTTCCAAAGATAATGGTATAGCTTATGGAAAATAGTTACATGTAATAGTACGCTTAAAATTACTTACATGCTCGTGATATAATTATTGATGTTATACGTTTCCGTGATACGAACACTCTGATAGAACACTGCACAACTACCAATAAGTATTATGTTACATAAGCACATACGCATATGTTACACTACATCTCATTGGTACTGCCATGTCACTGTAGGACTGCTATACTACATGATGCGTATGTAGATGTCGATACGAATATGCTTTATACACTTATAGAACACTTGCACAAATACTAATGATTACCATGTTGCACGAGCACAGACGCGCATGCTACACTACACATCATTAGTATTGCCATGACACAGTAGAACTGTTAAGTTTATTGCTTGTTTGACTTTATTTACATACTTTACCTTTATTACCTGTTAACCATTGCGAATACCAGTACCATGGGTATTCGTATTTGATTCTTATGAGTTTTCAGGATGTTTTACTTTTGATGATATATATATCAGTGGTATGGGATGCTGTTATATATGTATATATATATATATAATATCATCAGAATGATCTATGC
Source organism: Agapanthus africanus (assembly GCA_030015575.1). Classification (NCBI taxonomy): domain Eukaryota; kingdom Viridiplantae; phylum Streptophyta; class Magnoliopsida; order Asparagales; family Amaryllidaceae; genus Agapanthus; species Agapanthus africanus. The sequence continues at coordinate 816,830,033 of CM057338.1, read as the reverse complement.
AAGTATTCTTATTCTTTACTTGATATTTCTGGATATGATGAGTTGACGTCCACCATGAGCTTCATGTTTTCTGATGGTCTTTATTCCGAACCGAGTGGGGGAGATATATTGTTACGGACTTGCTACTTATCCGGACTGAGTGGGGGAGTATACAGTTGGATACATGGTAGATCCGGTAGAGACCGAGTGGCAGGAAACCCGCATTAGAGGCGGGAAGACTAGTGAGGACACTCGAAACCGGAGATAGAGATGAGCACGGCAGATATCCAGGGGATACTGACCGGGGCTAGATTTGAGCACGGCGGATATCCAGGGAATACTGACTGGGGCCAGGGATATAGGGTGGCGATCATCTATTGAAATGGTGTCGACGATATCTGCATTTGCTTGTCGGTGATGGACATGAGAGATTTAAGAATTTGCGTGTCGTTGATGGACACGAGGGATTTTTGATTTATGGTGTCGATGCTGGACATCAAGATGTTGATATGTTGCTATCTTATGAGGTATACAGTTATGTTATGAGTTATTGTAGCTAACTAGGACTGATCCGGGGGACAGTACCTGCATATGTACATGTATATCTTTTTACGGGTTATTGCATATAAAAGAGGATTTCAAAATCGAGCTATAGCGTCATTATTTGATGTGTCTGATATGACACTATGATCTTTTAAATTGTAAAGCTCTTAACACTCTTCATTAAAACAGCAGGACGCATATCTTAATTAAGACACCTATTATATTTCATACTATCACGTCTGCCTTTATTCCGTAACATATGTATTCCGCGGCTAATTTAAAGGAGAGGTTTTACTTATATATTTTCTACTACTTATTGGTTTATACCTAGATACAGGTCATTTGCATATGATATCTTCCATTTTGGATTCATGTGATAGATAGAGTTGCATTATGATTCATATGAATATCATATATTATATTAGTACAGGATTTTATAGTACTATACTTATGACCTAAGTATCGTTGTGCATTTTGATTTCTATCATGTGATGTACTTTTATTCACTGAGTTGGAAACTCACTCCCGTTGTGCCACAGTTTCTTGCAGGTTTTACCGCTTGGATTATCAGCGGCTTAGGGCACACATTCCTTTCGTCGATTGCTTTGGTAGGCGGGTTACTGTTGTACCGTACTCACACTTGTATATTCATATCTTCTTGTATCTAGTAAAACTCCATCGACTTAGAACTTGTTTATTATGGACTTAGAAGCGAGACATAGAATTGTGTGTTTTGTGGGCGTCGCACTCGTTGGAGTCGACTCTTTTATACTTGTTGATTTTGTTTCACTTTTCTTTTCTTCGCCATGGTGCGTCATATATTGTTTGCTTGGTTGCTCCGTCGTTTGGGTGTGGAAGCTAGTTTCCATTGGGATACTATTTATATTGTTATGTTTATATCGGGACTTAATCAAAATTCACAAAGGAGGTGCTGTCGAATTTCAAAATGTCATAGAAGCTTTTTTTCAAACATACTTAGTTCGACTTACGTGTTTATTTTAAACTGATCTCATCTGATGACTATTTCAAAACTTCACCTCCAATGTTTTTAAAAAGGGTTTAGATTCCGGGTTTCGGCTTGCTTGGTCCGTGTCGTCATGTTTAGATGTCATGTGTTTTAAGCGTCGGACGCGTGCTACATTCCGGTCATGACAAAGTTGGTATCAGAGCATTTGGTTTAAACTTTGTTCGAGTCTAGGTTTGGCTATATGGGGTCTAGGCATACGCTTTCGTTACCTAGGCTTGACCTTATAGGACTTAGACTTGACTTTGGGGATCTTATACTCGAACTTTCGTTATATAGGATGACCTTGGTTAATAGAGTAGGTACTAAGTAGAATGACGTACCATACATATGTTGGGCGGCATATTTACGATATGATACCCCGCCTAAGTTACCTTAGGATATATATCTTGAGATCGTTACTTCTATTCATTCCGTTGATCCATCCTTATCAATACATGTTGATTTTTCCGGTTACCATGTCTATGCGAGCCGAGAGGGCTGCGATTAGAGACCCGGTCAGGGTAGACTTGTCTGGGAGGAGGGCTGACCAGGGTGACATTCCGGTGACATAGGGATATGTTGTTTATCCATACATGATCAGTTTCTAATGTTGAAGCGAGTTTCTTCGGGATTCGCACCTGAGGGTCGGGTCATTTCTGGAGACCAACCGGACATGGAGGCTTGATGTTTACACTACTCCGAAGATCGTGGTGTTGCCTACTGTTCAGACAGTGGTACCAATCATTGCTGAGATTGTCGAGGTGTTGCTTCCAGAATTCATGAAGTTAAAGGTGGCCGATATTTATAAGTATAGATGGAACAGAGGGTCATAGTCATACAGATAGGTGATGGCTAGGATATTTTAATCCGTTGTGGTGCTCCGATGCGAGATTTGGTGAAGTTGATTAGTTTCTTTTGATGGGTCTTGCTCAGACCTGATACGAGTCGCTCGAGACAGGTCATATTGTCCAACAAATTGGGATGTGTTCGCGTAGTTGAGCCTAACCAGATTCCTCCACAGGGTGTCAGAGATGCCGGATTCGTATTTTGAGTTGTTGTGAAAGACTCCGAGGTTGGTCATAACCGAGTATGACTTGCAATTCGCGTGATTATCGTGATACGCTCCTTAATTGATTGATATTGGAGAGTAATGGAATATGAGATTGGTGCGAAATCTCAGTGGGTAGTTGTTCTTCAACGTCGATATTGAAGATTCGATGCGAATGCATAGGCACGTACGACAACACTTTCAGGGGAAAATCTTGAGGAGATGGCAGTTGTTACGAAGACAAAGTGGATTCAGTAATGAGTGCTAGTTCCGGGCAGGCTGGATAAATGATATCAGCAGAAGACTTGATGTATTCTTTCGAGGAGTTTATAATATGTAAGATTGGATCCGGGATCAGTTGTTTGGCACACAAGCAGAGGTTAGAGATTGCCGTCGTCTACATGTTGCGTTGAGAGAGACTGAACTAATTGTCAAGAAGATATGGTGAGAGGTATCAGCAGTAGGACTGATTGTGTCGTTGCTTCTCACCGGACGATTGTATAAAGAGGCCATGGCGTTAGAGATCCGTAAGAAGAACCAAAATTCATAGACAAAGAATGCTAGACCGTTGCAGAAGGCAAGTAGTAATCCTTGCTATGCCAGTTCCGGGTATATAGAAACTTTTCGACATTGAAGAAGATATACTTCGATATCATTTGATTTCAATTTACGTTTTTATGATACGAATATTTCATTTTCAATATTGAAAAGGGGAAAACTCAATGTCCGTTATTTTGACATATGTATTTTGAGGATTGAGGGTCACACAATGTTTTGTGCACACTAGGTGCACTTGATGAGATTTCCGTGCACGGTGATAGCACTTTGATTTATGATTTTTGAGCACCAGGTGCACTTGTTTGAGATTTTCGTACGAGATGACTGCACTCCATTGGAGTGTTGTGCACACCAGATGCACTAGAATGATATTTTCGTGCATATCAGTTGCACATGATTAAGAGATTATATATATATATATATATATATATATATGTATGCTCTAAGTATGCTCGGTATGATTTTGTGCACACCAGTTGCACGTTTTGATTTTGATTTTGTGCATCCTGATGCACTTGATTTTTTATTTTATGCACCCTGATGCACTTGATTTTGATTTTGTGCATCCCAATACACTTGATAGTGATTTTGTGCGCCCCGATGCACATGATAGTCATTTTGTGCACCCCGATGCACTGGGTATTAATGTTGTGCACTTTAGATGCACTTGATATTTTCTCCATGCACAGTCGATGCAGTGGATATTGTTTCGTTCACACCTGTTGCACTTAGCGCTAATCTTGTTTTCATGCACACCCATGGCATGAGATTTGGATTTTCGTGCAAAACCGTTATGGTTGATTTCATTTTCGGGCACTGTACTTGATGCGGTATATTATGAGTTTGAATTTATTTTCGCTTGGTCATATGCTATAGATATTGCACTACGGCTATGGCAACGAGCGTGTACTGGATGTGCACAAATGATTTAGTATTTGGAATTTTGTATCATAACTGGTGTAATTCTCATAACAACCGCTGGAGTTACAGTTATGTGGTTTTATATCTTTTGGAGTTTTCATGAACACGGTTGCGTTATGTTACGTTTTAGCTCGTGTGGGACTTTAGAGTCCGTTATACTGAGCGAACCATATGTTTTAAAATTTTTGACCCCGGCAAATTGTTTTTGAATTAAGTTGATTGGATTGAGAAAAATGTTTTAAAATGGGGGTTTAATTTAATTTCGGGGACCAAATTTCTTTAAGGGGGAGATATTGTAATATTTTGGAAAATTATAAATATTAATTTATAATTTTAAATATGAATTTAATAAGTTTACAAAAATAATATCACTTATGAAATTGGGTATCGGAATGATATCCGAAAAAAGAAATTATTTTGGTAAATATGAAGAAAAGTGTGTGATATCATAAAAATAATATTTTAACATGACATGATATTTTACATTAAAATAATAATATTGAAGTGTTATGATAAGTATTTCATTTCTCTCTTTTTTTAAGCATGGATTTAGAATTTTATATGAAGGGTTTTAATTAAAGAAAAAGGGCTTTCTTTTGTTTCTTTTTATTTAAGTTGAGGATGGGTTTATGTTAGCTATGTTTAACCCTCACACCAACACACACACACACTCACCCTCCTCCCTCCACCTCCTCTTTCTCAATTGACACCACCACCTTACAACCTTCCACCTCATACTCCCTCTACACAACCCAACACATAGGAATTCATTTAGCTTTCCCAACTGAACAAGCATAGCTTCTTCAAGCTCCAAACAAAAACTTTCCTAAGTGTTCATAACATCCAAAGAGTGAAGCCATGATTTCTATCAGCAAGTTGTGCACCTCATCAAGTTTAATCCACTACAACCCCTAGATGCTTCCACAAGCACTTCATGAGCTGGGGTTCCCTTGTACACAATCTCCATTGGTATAATTCCTTCCTTCTTTGCATGTTCAATATTGTTCAATATCTTTTTTTATGTGCAGTATCTGAAAAACTGTATTTTTATGATGTTTAGCATACTGAAATTTAATCTGGAACCACTAGGTGTAACTACTAGGAAAACTAACAAGACCATAGTATCATGAGACCACTAGGAGACAATACCTAAAGCCCGAGCCCCAATTTCCTCACTTTACCCGGCGAAACTCACATTTCGACCGGTATCACTGTTCATATCATAATTTTTCATTATTATATTCCCCATTCTTAGTCATTTTAGAAATAAACAGGTGCTTTTGATCCATGTCTGCTACATAGTTGCAGGTTACAGGTTCTCGGAACAAAAACAGTGAAAAAGATGAAAAGACGATACAAAAGTGAGACTACGACCAACAAATGGAAGAATCTTGATCAAGCCTACAGTTGGAGAATAAACGAAGATCAATGAACAAGTTCACAAAGTACAAATGCAGCGTAAGGTTCAAGACTTCGACACGAAGAAAATGGTAAAGTCCACGACATTATTCACTGTAGAAATCTGGAAGAAAACATGAAGATAATCTGAGAAACTAAGTGAAGAAAAGCCAAGGAAAAAGCAACAGGAGAATTACCAGAGAAGCAGCAACCAACAAGCTCCCAACATGGCCGCGGATCCGCGGCCAAACATGGCTCTTGGCCGCGGTTCCGGGGCCATATGAAGCCCGTGTCGATGCAACTTCGTGTCGGTGCAGCGGTGCATTGACTAGTCTTCTTAGGGGTAAAGATGTAAATGCATATATGAACCGATTGTAACCCTTGGTTTCTATGCTCTATAAATAGAAATCCTAAACCTCTCTTTGAGGTATGCCTCTTCTTGTGCCTCATTTCATTTATCAAAATTCAGAATTGTAAATTCTTGTAATGTATGAAGAGAGCATCAAATAAAAATTAGAGTAAGTTTTTTTTATTGCCCTAGTTAATTTTCTTTCTGCCCTAATTTAACTTTTATTATCTGCCCTAGCATAACTTTTATTATCTGCCCTAATTAATTAGTTTAGAACATGTTTATCAATTCCCTAATGAGTGAGTAGATCCTAGCTTGTTAGGGTTGGGAATAGGAGAGATTTGAGAGATGAAAATCTCTCACCCCTTTCTTGCCTATCACATATTTTTATAGGACTCGATGCATACATACGCTCCCTACGGCACCCTATCCCACGAGGTAGCGGTGATACCGTAGTTTAAAAGACCGGTTGTGCATGTTTTCCATGGAGGTTAGGGTAAGAATAAAGAAAGGAAGGACAAGAACCTAGAGGAAGAAACATCGTTTCTTCCCGATGGTACTAATCCACTTTATTAATTATTACCATAACACCTCATAGATCTTAATTAGGGCATACAAAGCGGTGAGGAATATTGACTTTCCAAACATAACCTAAACCTAACCCTAGCAAGATTTTAATCCTAGTTTAGATCAACCTTAGTTTTTAGTGATAATCAATCCAACACCGTTCGGAATTAACTCATTAGAACAAATTGAGAATACACAAAATCCTTGTGGACCAACCCGTACTTACCGGCTAGCTACCAAGCGACGCCGTTCTTGATTGCGGTACATTCAATCAAATAGCACCGTTGCCGGGGATGGCGTTATTATTTTCTTTTTGTAATTTCGGCTTAATATAAAATTAAAAAATCATAAAAACTGAAAAATATAAAAATAAATAAAAAATTTATCATCTTGTTATTCTTTGAAGGGTGTTTCGTTTGAATTGTGCAGGATCGACGAACGGAATCAGATCTGGAAAATTCCACTGAGCAAAACAGCAAACATCAGATCTGAACAGACAGAGGAAAATCGGAACAGAGAAACAGAAAAATATTTGGGATCTGAACCGACGAGTTGACCGCGTTTCCGCCGCGTTGACCCGCTTTTGACCGCGAAACCGCGGCATTGTGGTGACGTCATCATTTGAAATTTTCTATGTAAGCATCTTTTCTTCTTCTGAACACCCTAATATCCTCTGAAAAATTTTCCTGCAGGATTCTTTGCGCAAAAATTTCTCCCCTTCTCCAATAACTTATCTTGTGCAGGATTCTTTGCGCCGCGCTAAAAAAAAATTTGTTTGCAAGTGTTTGAATGTGTTTACTGCTTTGCATACTTTAAATTGACTTTAAGGGGCTTGAACACCAATCCAGATTGGGTGGGGATTTCATTACCCTTCCCAGGACCCAAAAAATCACATAAAGCATATTGCATTGACCATTCAAATGAATTAAAAAAGATTAGACTCGGCCCTAAGGACTTCGCGCTCAATAGGACAAAGGAATAGTTGTAGGCATCGACCGTTGATCCTAACCTGACTTTGTGGTGCCTAGGCTAGACAGGTAGGGAAAGGTAACTTTAAAAGGCCCGTCTCACGGTGATTCGTGAGTAGATCCCTCCTTTCTCTACTTGTGCTTACCTGGCCACAATTGGCGGTGAAGAGAGGGTTTGAGTTCCTCACATCTTGCTTTTTAGAACAGTTAGGAGCAGTCTAGTTGACCTAGGTGACCCAAGATCCAGGCTTGATTGTGCATTTTGTGATTGATTGAACGTGTGTCCAAGCCTTTTATTGAGAATCTTTTTGCAAAAAGCTCCATAAAAAAACACAAAAAGAAATTTTTTTTTACAAAAACATGCAACTTGTCGCTAAGAAATCCGTGCACCCTACATTCTTTTTCTTCTCCTTTCTTACATCATGGGTACCCCACCTCACAAAACTCTTGCCGAACTTTGGTACCCTCATCCAAACATTGCTTCATACCCGAATTGTTTTGGTCGAATTACGGACGACCCCTCCATGCCCAAAATTTCTTTGAAAGATCGAATAGAAGCGTCTAGGAGAAACAGTTCGACTCCGCAATCCACTTTGTATCAACCATTTCAACCATCACCACCTTCTTACGTTAATACTCCTTTTTCGAATTCTGTTGTAACACCGAAACCCATGTCAATTGCTGAACATATTGAACAATCTCGTAACCGATCTTTCACTCCTTTCAACACTTCCAGTTCTAGGGATCAACAAGTCCATTCACCTTTTTATCCAAATGTTGATCCTACTCCTGTCCAACCATTCAATTCCTACCAGTCCTACCCGACTTTCGCACCTTCCCTAGATATTGCTTCTACACAGCCATTTGGGAGTTTCCAGAATCCAAACAATTTTGAATCTTTTATTGAAACCCTTCACAACCCATGTCTAGTCTGGAATAGTCGTTGGAAGCTTATATTGTAGCGACAAACAAACAGATGAGGAATTTGGATGCGTCCATTGCCGCCCTTATGCAACCTAGTGACCCAGTAGCTAGTTTCCAACTAGCTCCAAATTTTCTAATGTATGATAAGGCGGTTGGACAGGGTGAGAATTTGAGTGGTGAGTTCTACACACTTCCAAATCAAACCTACCCATCCTCAATTGAATCCCACAACTCCGGTTTTCAAACAAGTGTCCCAAATGATTCACCAATTAAAAATAAAACGTGTAATGAGTTGTGCGACTTTGTAGTGTTTGATTTACCTGATTGTGAAGAGACCTTTTCTAGTGAACCCAAACCTAATTCTTTCGACCTCTACACCTCCAATCTAGAACCTAAATTGATAAATATCCATGCTTTTGATGAGGTGTCTGAAAAAATGGATTTTCACTTTATTGAGGATATTGACACAGGGAATAATTTGGATGATGAAGCCACAGATTTGAATGAATTTCTCTCTCCAATTCATCATCCCAAGTCATTAAATATTTCTCTCGAACTTCATATGCGTCTTGATTTTTATGATAATTGCATGGATGGGATAACTTTTGAGGAGAATTATGAGGATAGTATTGAGGAGAGTATTGAGGATAGTATTGAGGATGAACCAGTTTTGTTTGATGTGTCGGATTTTCTAATGCATCCTCCTAAACCTTTAACTGTTATACTTCCTAAATCACCCCCTCCTTTCCATCGTTCCGACCACGCAAAAGATCACGCAGGAAGACTGTGAGATTGAAAAATTTCTGCTCGATCACAGCAGTTTGGACGCCACTAGTGTGTTCCTCTTTGAATCTGACACAGTTCTCACAGCCGATAACGATTACCAGTGTTTCACTTTTTCGGATGATTTTGAAGACTCACAGCCCGAGTTTGAGTCCTTTGAATTTTCAGATGAGTTAGTTGAACCATCAGACTCGGTTGCTTACAGTCATTTCGAACCATTGATGGAATCCTTCGAATTCGAGATAGTTTACTTAGGTAAGAATAAGACTATCCCTAAATCACTCCACTTCGTCCTTTCCATCGTTTCGACCGCACAAGAATCCGTCATGCTTTTAATGGCTGGTTTACCAAGTTCAACGTGCCCATGTTTTCTCGCGAATCTTGAGTGATTTGACCCCATTTTTCGAGGGATTGATAGATTAGCACAATCACTTTTAATACATCGATCATCACAATGTGTGCTAATTTATTCACTCGATTTACGCCCTCAAGTTCGTACTACACTTCTTTCTCTCTTCCGCCATTCTTCTCCTAATAGACCGAGACCATATTCCACCTTTCTTTCCACACGGTCTCATATGTTTCTCAACTCCTTTTTCTACACTCCATTCTTTCACCAACCGTACCATTATAACGAAATTTTCTTTGAATGGTTGGTGCTAACCTTTGACCTGTGTAAGGCCTTGTATAGTTTGATTTTTCTTCTCCCTAACTCTGAACTTTAACGCTTAAAATAGTGGAAACACTGTCTCACTTAAGTTTGGGGGTGGCATTTTGTATATATATATATATATATTTTAACAATAAAAAAATATATAAAAAAATAAACAGGAGAGTGCCGACATTTTGACCCTCTTGGTGTGGCATGACAGTGAGGACACTGTCAAGTTTAAGTTTGGGGATATGCTCGGTAAGCCTTCTTCCTTCGCATTCATGTGTATATTTTTGCATTTGCATACTTATTTTAAAACCCATAAAAACTGAAAATTTTTAAAAATTATAAAAATTGAAACATTCAATTTTGGCCATAATTGACTTGAGTTTGACAAGAAGGTTAAATAGTTAGGAACAACTAGATCCTAGACTTAATAAATTAAAACCCTAAAAATAAGCTTTCTTAAAATTTAACGGTAGAAAGTATATGTTTTTGTATTCTATTTAGAAATAAGCAAATTTTGAGTTCACTTCTTGGGCTAAGTCAAAATAAAGGAAAAGTATTGATATTTTTATTAAAGTAAAAGTCTGAAAAATAATTTCTAAACTTAAGTCTAAATTCTGAAAATATAAACCCTACAAATTGCACAAACACGAACCTTGAAACATGGAATAATAGAAGAGACCTTGAAATGCTCTTGTCTAAAGTCCTTAGTATAAAGGGAAATAAAATAAAAATACAAGTGTGAATAAAAGGAAAAAAAATGAACACTGGTTTTTGTAATTACTTAAGGCTGCATAAATAGAAAAAATATTTAGCGAGGGTGCCTTATCACCTGGTGCCTTAGACCAACTGGTTTGGAGTCACTGCTATAAGCCTTAGGTATTACAAGACTAGGAATTACACATTAATATGTAAACACATTTTGTAATCGGTCTTTAGTACCTCAAGAAGTATTAACGGTCGCATGAAGAATGTGTGGGCAAATTTCATCTAAAAATTCACCAATTGAAAAGTACTTTGGACGATAGATACGAGTATAATAGTTTGATTTGAATTTCCAAGTGTAGGGGTGATATATACACACATGTAGGGGTATGTGATTGGGGTTTAGATAAGAGATAGGAATGAAAAATATGACTTATATCTTTAGTAGAGATGATAAAAATTCTTAAGTTGAGGTGGAACCCTAGAAGGAAAACTTAAAAGACGATAAAATCTAAGTAAATTTACAAGAACATATATAATCTTAAGTTAAATAATAAGGAAGCGTGAAAAATACGGGTGGATAATTTCTGAGTCGAAGATAATAGAGTTTCTTGTTAGAAAACTTAATTGGAGAATAACAGTCGATAAGAAGAATTGATAGGATTTTTGGGTAGGATCCGTTGAAAACCCTCAGGAGACAACACTCCTCCTACTAGGGACACCTAGAGATTTAACGGCTTGTTGCATGAGCTCAGTGGAATCGAGTTTCCCTGCGAAAGTGAGGCTAGGTCTTTTTCGAGAATAAAACTAGGTTTGCTCGAGGACGAGCAAAAGATAAGTTTGGGGGTATTTGTTCATTGTCACGACCCGAAAGTACGGAACGCGATTGGCACTTAGATTACGAGACGTCTAAAGGCGTACCGTAACCTAAGTCAGCCAAAGCCCAGAAAAATCTAAACCGAAAACAAAAGAGAGTGAAGGAAAACCTTTAATGAAAATGGTTTTTAAAATCATTTAAGTTGCATAGAATGCCTTTTTAAAATATCAAAAAATTCCCAAAAATTTCGGCAGAGTCTCCCCTGTATTTTCTATCCCCCAAAATGGGTACAACAAGATAATAAACCTGTATTCATAAAATGGCATCCCCAAGCGGGAGCTAGCTCTTCGCCCAAGGTGGATCACAACCACATGCAATATAATAGTAATATCAAGAAAAGAGCATAAAAGAAACACAAAATATCAGAAAACACAACGCCGGCTCAAGTGAGCTCGACCCAAAAGAAACCACAATATACAAATCTCTCAGTCTCACCACTAGGTCACATATACAATATAAAGTGGTAGATGGAGAATACTAGATACAATGATAAAGCAAAAAGAAATAAAGTGTGCTCGCAACCCACCTACGGGCGATGTCACGAGTCTGAGCAAAATGAGCTGATGATAAGATAACCCGCCGCTACAAGACTGACGGGTCCGACCTGCAAGACACGGTGGCACAACGGGGGTGAGTTGCCAGCTCGTGAGTAAATATAACATCTAATAAGGCAATCGTAAGAATGCACGCAATGCAGCACAACATGCATGTCCATATGTGATATAATATCTCTAGTATGCATGCACAGGTATGCAATGTCATTATTAAGTCCTTAAGTGTTTTAAATGCTAAGGGTATTGAATTCTTAACTTTAGAACATGAATATCTGTATAATAGCTAAATACCATCAAGAAATCATCTGAAAACCCGTGTCAAGCATCGACACCAAATAGGAATCATATCTGTCTCAATATCGGGCTCCGTCAGTCCGGATCGGCCCATATCATAAATCTCACGACAACGGTCGGTATCCTCCGGATATCCGCCGTGCCAGACATCATCGGTAGGTAGTCTTCCCCTGCCAGGCTCATCGTCCACAACTCGATCTTCTTGCCCCGGGGTACCATACCGGGCCCACCATGTACCCGAGACGGTTCATCCACTCCTCGAATCGGGTCTCGAAATCCAACAGAAAACATGAAAACTCATGGTGGACGACACATACCTCACGAGAAAACCGCAACTTTGTTTTAAAAATGATAAATATAAGCTTTTGTTAAATTCTTGCGGTTTTCCCCAAAAATCCAGAAATCGCAGCAAAACTGAAATCCTCAAGAAAATCATAATGTCCACATGTTATATATATGATAAATGTCTATGATATCAATGTATATGATGTGAGTTTTGGCTGGAAATCCATGTAAATATGATGATGATGCGAGGTATATGCATGCGATGCAATTTCATATATCAGGTATGAATGCAGGTGACGATATTAAGATAAACAGGTTCTATAGTGCACGTGGCTTGGCAATTACCAAAGGCGTGTGTGTCACATGAATAGTGCGCGTGCAACAGATGCCAATGGTAATGGTGTTCGTGTCCTACGAAGTGTTATCGCATATGTGCATATGAATATCCATGCAATCTAGCATACTATTAACTATAAGGTATGCTGTGTAAATGAAGGGGGTAAGCTAACTAACAATATAAATATTGCCAGAAATAGGGTAATCCTAACTAGGGGGCGCATCGCGCCATCCAGACGATTCCCCCATAGATGAATACATCTACTCACCTGAAATCCCCGCTAATCCGTTCCGGCCACCGCCTTGCCTTTTCGCGCCGTGTCCGAAGTTTCCCCGACCGATCCTATATTTGCACAATATCAATAATAAGATTATAAAACCTAACACAATGCAAGTCACAACATACAATTATCCACGCTCTCGTATTAATCATAGCATGCACTCGGTGCGCAGAAAAACGCACGAAAATCGCAATCCTTTAACTAGAATCGTCATTTCGGGGAAATCGACAAAACTACAACCCGACTAGACGAAACCCTGCGTTCGTGCACTCTAATAGTCCTATACAAAGCTAATTATATCGCTAACATAACGCATTTTGATCGCATTGTAATTTTCGTAAAAATCTAGCAAGCAATTTTCTAGCCGATTCGATACAAACATCGAAATTTGTCGATTTAGCAAGCGTATCATTACACAATTAACCATTCGAATCAATTATATAACCAAAACTTTAACTTAATTTTTACAACCATGTTTCAAACCCTAACTCAACCTCAAAACCCATTCTTGAATTTTCAAGGCAACCCATTATAATGAAATTAACACTTTAAACATCTAATTTAGCATAAACAAACTACAAATTAGCAACTAGTTTAGGATTTTACCTCACCAATTGAATCCTAGCATGATCAAGTCACCAAGAAAGCCTCCTTTCATCATGTTTTTGAACTAATTTGGGTTGTAGAGAGAATGGATTACGGTTAGGCTTTGAATGGGTGAATGAAATTTGTTGATTTTTAATGGATTTTAGCAAGAAAATGAAGCAAAATGAAGTGACGAAGTGGGGAAATCTGCAGCATTGGGGTCGGCCAGAAGGTGGAGGAGGGAGTGTGGGATTTTTGGGAGAAGTTTCTAGGTCTAAAGCACCCCATGTTCTCATTTAATGCATTTCCAATCAACTTTTTACAAAAAAACCCTTATTTTACATCATTTTTCACAAATTTTCCCACCCTAAAACCAAAAGTTTGCAAGACATGATATAATTTTATTAACACCATATTTTAGCTTATAAAGACTCCTAATTATGAAATTTACCTAATTAAATTTGTATTTATCCCTAATTTAATGTATTTAAAAAGGCTTAAAATAATTTTAAAAAATAATTAATTACGAATTTTTTTTATTTAACTAGAAAATTATAAGTGACATTTTAGTGACAAAATTATAGTAATATCTTATCTAAATTTTGTATAATTAGTTCTACGATGAAAAACACCTATTTTGACTTTTTACGGAAAAAGCCGAAAAATTTGCCGATTACCGAAAAACTGCCTAAACGATTTTTCGAAGGGTTACAATCTTCCCCCCTTAAAGAAATTCGGTCCCCGAATTTAGAATTTAACTACGCGTACCTTCAAAAAGATGGGGATATCTCTTCCTTATCTCGACCTCGGTCTCCCAGGTGACCTCCTCGCTGTTCGGGCCACGCCAAAGGACCTTGACGGACGGTATAACCTTCAACCTCAATTTCTTCACCAGCCAATCCAAAATGACAACCGGCTGCTCGGTGAAAGAAAGATCACGTTCTAGCTGGATCGTCTGGAGCTGAATCGCCTGGGAAGGATCATGAAGGTACTTGCGGAGCATCGAGACATGGAATACGGGGTGAACATCGGGGAAGCTGGGCGGAAGAGCTAACCGATAAGCAACTGGACCAACACGCTCTAGGATCTCGAAAGGACCAACATATCTAGGACTCAGTTTCCCTTTCCGCCCAAATCTCATCACACCCTTCATCGGAGAGACCTTCAGGAAAACATGATCGCCAACAGCGAACTCGAGTCGGCGACGACGCCTGTCAGCATATGATTTCTGCCTGCTCTGTGCCGCTCTCATCCTGTCCCGAATCAGCTGTATCTTCTCGGTCGTCTCCTGGAAGCTATTATTGTAGGACTCCTGGAAGCTATTATTGTAGGAAAACTCGATCAAAGGCAAATGACGATCCCAGCTACCACCGAAATCTAAAACACAAGCTCTGAGCATGTCCTCAAGAGTCTGAATCGTACGCTCCGACTGACCGTCAGTCTGAGGATGAAAGGCTGTGCTAAAACTCAATCGGGTGCCCAATGCTTCCTGGAGTTTCTGCCACAATCGGCTGGTAAACTGGGTGCCACGGTCGGACACGATGCAAGTCGGAACACCATGCAGTCGCACTATCTCATCAATATAAACCTGGGCGTACTGAGAAAATCCAAAAGTGGTCTTCACTGGCAGGAAGTGAGCCGCTTTCGTCAGGCGATCCACAATCACCCAAATAGAGTCATACCCTCGACTGGTCCTGGGTAGACCCACAATGAAGTCCATAGAGACCTGCTCCCACTTCCACTCAGGGATGGGCAAAGGCTGTAACTCGCCGGCTGGCCTCTGGTGCTCGGCCTTGACTTGCTGACAAGTCAGGCATCTCGACACAAAGTCTGTAATATCCTTCTTCATCCCGTCCCACCAGTAAACCTTTCTCAAATCATGGTACATCTTGGTGGAACCTGGGTGAACACTGTATACTGATCTATGTGCCTCCTCGAGAATATCACGCCTCAGTCCTTCTGAATCTGGCACGCACAGTCGAGTCCCAAATCGAAGTATCCCCTGATCATCAATCACGAACTCAGAAACTCTGCCCTGCCGAATCTGCTCAATAATCTCTAAGATACGGGCATCGCCGGACTGTGCCTCGCGGATACGGTCAAGTAACTGTGGGCGTGCTCTGAAATGGGCCAGCAGTCCCCCTGTAGGAGTAAACTCGAACTGCACTCTGCTATCACATAACACCTGCCAATCCGCCGTCGACTGCATCTGTACTGCGCTCAAACAAGATAAGCTACCTCCGGGCCTCCTACTCAAAGCATCTGCCACCACATTCGCCTTGCCCGGATGGTATAGAATCTCGCAGTCATAATCCTTCACCAACTCCATCCAACGGCGCTGTCTCAGGTTCAGATCTCGCAGCTGGAAGATATACTTCAAACTCTTGTGGTCAGTGAATATCTGGCACGACTCACCGTATAGGTAATGTCTCCAGATCTTAAGTGCAAATACTACTGCAGCCATTTCTAAATCATGGGTGGGTTAGTTCTGTTCGTGTTTCCTCAGCTGCCGAGAAGCATACGCGATAACTCTGTCGTGCTGCATCAATACACATCACAGCCCCACTCGAGAAGCATCACAATATACCACGAACCCGCTGTTAGTTATATGTATGCCCTAGAGGCCATTACTATACATAGGATGTATATTGTAGTGGATGCCGGGACATATATAGGGAGGACTTTCTTGCTCGACATGATAGTATGCTATCTGGTTACCATTTACCTTAACGTGTATGCTGATTGTCTCTCTGTTACATGTTGGTAAAGCCCTTAGGATCTGTACTTGACTACCTGGACTATGATGCGGATCATACTAGTGGGGACATGGTAGTCCATAAGTACATCCTTCAAAGTCCCTAGTCGTGGGTGTATCGAGACGGGGCATCGATATACCAGAGTAGACTAGCGTATACCTTCTCGACCCATATAGATGGGCGATGGATGATCCCATATCCATCGGTGTTTGACATCATAGATGATATACGGGTGCTCAGTAGAGACTGGGTACACTGGACGGACTCGCCGAGAACTCCCAGATGGTATTATACCTCACGTCAGATGGCAGTTCTCTGGTGACACTGGTACAGAGTAGTCTGTTGACCCGAGATCGTCATAGAGTCTTGTGTGGTTCCCACTGTGCTTTGATTTCCATCTTACCACGTCCAAGAGGGCGTGCAAAACGGTGGTTTTTGGGTACAGTCCCGAGTCACATGGAGGCAATGAGCGATAGGAGGGGATTCGTCTCTCCCGGTATAGGGGGTTGATGTTGTGCTGTGTTCGATTGGCTATAACAGGAAATCCCTGGCCAGGGTTGCTGAGATTTACTGGTAAGTGTTACCAGTAGTTTCTCGAACAGTTATAGACCTCATATCGACACGACTTATTGAGCTATTGGGGTCTGACGTTTACCACCCCTAGGCGAGATATGCGACATATCAGACGATCAGACCGGACTGTACGGTAGTGTTACTGGTCGGATTCACTGGAGTGTGAGCGGGCTTGCTCGTCGATCTTCAGATCGCTCAATACCCGGGTGGCCGTTACGTTTAGCAGACCGCTTGCGGCTTGTGGATGTTTGATATGATCATCATCCGCTGCCGGCGTATTGACGAGTCTTTAGAGTCCTACACAGAGGTTTCCTGGCTCAAGCGAAATGAAATAGGAGCGCATATGAGATATGTGTGGGACCGAGAATAATGCGTGTATGTGATACCGTATTCCATTCTCGCGATGAATGTGTCGAAAGGTTGTATGCGATATAACCTAGTTATCGATTCAAGCGTTGATTCGATAAACCGATACATTGAATACTAGTCGGTTGTGTGCGACATGACCGGATCATTGAATCAAGTGTTGATTTAATGATTTAATGCGTAATTGTATATTTGATATATTACTTTGCATTAACTAGTATTGGTTCACTTTAAAATGGATTTTCTCACTCGAGTGTGCGCATTGCATATGCGATATGATTTTGTGCACTTGCTTGTATCATGTTTGATGATGCATGCCTAACTTGGTTAAGTGTAAAGAATGAACCATGGTAATGAATGGGTTAGGGTTTTGATTTTTATTTATTCATTTATCTTTCTTATTTATTCTTTTTTGGAAAAAGGAAAAGAAAGATAAATGGTGGCTTTTTTTGGATTTAGTTGAAGTTTCTTGAAACTTTGACTAAGTCTTCATTCTTATCATATTCTTAACCCTAACCAATTTAACTAACCTAAGTTAATTCTCTACACTTAACTAGAGTTAAAAGTATGATAAGTATTGTTTTTGTTTTATTTTTAAAAAAAAAAGACTTATCATAACATTCTTCTTCTTCCTCCATTTCTTCAAGTGAAGAAAGCTTGCCCCATCAATGGCAAGTGATGGAAATGAGTGAGAAATCCAATTCTAAAGTTAACCCACTTCCTATTTCTTCATCCTCTACCTCTTGCCAAGTAGTAGAGTGTGTTTACTTCACAAGTTTCTTGACTTGGTGAAGTCGGAGCTTGATTTAGCGATGCCTCGACGTAGATCATCTTCGGCATGGACATCGACGACCTAGCTTGCCCATTCTCCGACGAAGCCGATCCTAGAGCCCGGATTTGACTTGGACAGCGGAGAGGACTTCGTTGCGGAGCTATGGAGGTGGAGCACCGGATCTACAAAGGTTGTATTTCCGTTTTCTCATTAGTTAAGTGTTAACTAGTTCAATGTTCGCCTAGACATCTAGTTATCGATCCGTAGTTTAGGGTTTGTAGGCACCATAATTTTTGAAATTGCCATGGTTGATGGCTTGGGAGACCTCACTAGCGTGCCTAGGAACCCTACAGTGGTATCAGAGCCTAGCTAGAGCCTTAGGCGAAGTCCAGACGGAATTCGAAGTCCGAACGAACCCGAAATCCCAAACCAATCTTGCTCTCTGTACATTTTTGAAAACAGTGAGTTTTTCCAAATTAAAAATATGCAGAGAACTCAGCAGGGAATTCTAAGAATTACGGCTAAAAAATTTTTTGATGAACAGTTAAAACCGCGGCTGAAGCGCGGCATAAGACAGGTTTATGCGGCGGTTCCGCCGCACATTGATGATGTCAGCCCTAAATTTTTACATTGTAATTCATTTTTTCTGGTTCTGAGTTCTCTGGATGTTTTGAAATTTTATTCAAGAGTTGAATTTTCTGCTGTTGTTTTGGGGATTCGGTGTTTCGATCGGGGTATCAAATTTTGTCTATGTGGCTTTCTGGATAAATTTTAGAATATGTTAAAAAGTTCGACCGGATATAAATACCCAATTTTTCCCCTGTCAGGAAATTTCCAAGTGTTGGATTTTTCCGTAGTTTAACGACGTTCTAAGTAGTGCAAGTAACGCGATGGTCCCTCTAGAAGACACAAACCTTAACTCGATTATGTGACCGTCTTGAACTGCCCTTTGAACCTTCGGGTTTGGGGCAGTACGGCGTGCCACATGTGAGGCGTTGGCTTGACCCTTCTACGGCTGGACCGTTGGTACTGAGGTACGAACTGAATGTTGTTAGACTAGTTTCATGTGTTGATCTGTATCGGGAAAACTTGGGTGTTAGAATGTTCGATCGGAAAGTTTAACATTTTCTATTTATCCGGAATGGGATACAATAATTGGAATTCACAATAAGTTATATGATAACTGAATGAATGTTATAAACGTAGCAATTTAGTCTCACTTGATCGGTTGCCACGGAATTTTGATGTGATCAAAAGTCCGTCGCAATCACGTAGCGTACACGGATACTCGCCGGGTAAACTTAATAGACAGCCTCACTCCATAGCCCCGACCAAGTGACTGTAGGAGAACCCCGTCGCCGAAAGTATCCGTACGGGTGCTCGCGGTAGCGGTGTTCCGCCTTGGTGCACTTCGTCGACGGTATCAGGGGTGCGGCCGTCTACTGAAGTTTGCGACGAGCATTCGATCAGGATGTCGGGAATCCTGTTGAATTGCCCGACTTGATATTGAAAAGTGTTTTCGATTTTGAGACTAAAATGTGGGGTTTATAATTGTTAGGCATGCGATGTCTAAGTAATTCATTTGGTCAGGCATGTGATGTCTGAGGTGGTTGCGGATTCCAACTGTTGTAGTTTTACACTTTCTTTTCTGTGACCGTAAGTGTAATATGTGATATCGCCGGTTTCGTTGCTATATGTCAACGACAATTGGGATGCGCATATTTACTTACGTTGATGACATGTGATGTTATGTGTTGCTGGATATGTTATATTGGATCGTCGTGTTTGAATAGCCGGGGTTTTTTATGTGAGATGAGTGTTTTTTCATTTTCATTCATGTAAAAACTTGTATGTAATATTCTTTTATTGGGGCGCTTCCAGGTTGCGGAAGTTGTCACCGTTTGTATATTATTTACTTTTCCGCACTAGGATAGACCCAAGGAGGAGGGCACAAGTAACCGGGTTCTGGAGTCCAGTGGGAGACCAACTCGAGGAGTCGAGTCCGGGTCTCCTAACTCCAGAATTGGTAGGGTTGCTTGCCGCTCTCGTAGGGGTCTAGGGGTGTGGGTTTGGCTATTCATCACGACCGTGGAATCCGTGTTTTATACTGGCTCGTATTGAAAACACGGACGTCCTAGTATATCCAATATTTCATATGATTCTTCTGCTGCGATATCTGTGATGTGATCATGTGATGTTCTGTGATAGATACAGTATATAGTATATATGATATATTATATAGACGTTACTTATGTTTTACACCCGCGCTAGCCCTGCCCCGCTCTGTCGTTAGTTACCTAACCTAACGGTGCACGAGGGGACATCGAGGCGAATGCGGATGGCATAAGTGTACGTCGTATTTATCTGTGATGTTTAGGTACTTAAATGATGGGACTTCATTAATGTGATTAATGAAATAAAAGAAACCTAAGATGTTGTAGAATCGAATTTCAAAATAAAACAGGTAGCTACAGTTCTTGCTTTGCACAGCGGTATATGCGATATATCCTGCACCTTATTCGATGAGGAAAGGACCGAGATCCCTTCACCGGGAGTGACTCCTTTAGCAATAACTGGCAGATGCTACACACTCGGTTTGACTTTTGATTGCTTTTAAGAGTTTTTGTTTTGCACAGTGATATATATGATATATCACGCACCTCATTCGACGAGGAAAGGACCGACGATCCCTTCACCGGGAGTGACTCCTTTAGCAAAACTAGAAAAGCCTCAAAAGCACTCCATTTTAAAATCATTCGATCCTACAACGATATCAAGTTCATTACGCAATAGGTTTTCAGAAAAACCTGTCGTAGCCCTCCGTCATTTCAGATAAGTACTGGTTAGTATTCGTGCTACGTTTGTTGACTATGTTAAGGCGTAGTGTGCGGTAGCTAATTAGTGCTTATCTGCATAAGCATATGATGTGATTGGATTAGGGTAGTCGTGCGACTTTGTTGACTATGTTAAGGGTCGTGCGGGTGGGTTTAATTCAATCGGGAAATGACGGGTTGAACTTGACTAGCACTTATGATTTGTTGACTATGTTAAGGTCATATAGCTGCTAGGGGCAAAATATTATCGGGAATTTCAAGTGTTGAAATTTGCAATGAGATTGCATACCTTCTATGAGATAGTTGGATCCCGATACCCGTTGCGAGTAAGTGTTACTCCTGGGAGAGTTTTATACATTACAATTAGCCGATCAAGTAGGTGTCTAGAAAGGTGTTAACGAGGTTACGCCTCAGGGAAAACGAGGTTTACATTAATTAGGTTCGTGCGAAAGCACGGGGGACCTCCCTCAAAGTACCGACACTGGCCTGGCTGAAAGATTGGCGAACTTGTAGTGTGTAATTAATCCCGGCTAGTCTTTCCTTTTAGGGTTTGAAGGAAGATTTGATAAAAAGCAGTGGGAGCCATCCTGATTAGATAAAATAATAACCAATCTATTCTTGCAAAAGCGCACGCTGAGTGTTTTCTTCTCTCTCTCTCCAGGTAGCGACCATATCACGCCTTAATCAAGATAATAATACGGATTATTGACCGAACCCGCTTGTTATACTGAGCTGGGGAACGTTGGTCCCGCTCCAACTTATAAATGTTATAAGACAGAGCAGGAAATTGGGGAATACCAGATTTCCCGTGCCGCCCAAACGAAGAGAGTGCATGCTGATGCATCATCTTCGGGTGTGTTCATTACAGAGAACTGTTTCTCAGTATCCTTTACGTCCTGGGTATGTGATACCAGATTAGGATCCCAGATATGTAATCTGTTACATACGGCTACAGAAAGGTAAAGAACTGAGAACGGGTGATAAGTTTCATGAGGCAGAAAACGGGGCAAGTGTTGCAGCCAAGTCTGTTGGTCACTGTCACCCTGTATTGCAAATACATTGATTCTGAACGAATGTTATTAGATACCGAACCTGATATACAAAATCATATCTGTCTCTTTATTAGTAAAGAAACGATATAATTTTGTGTTGTTGGATAATGTTTTGAACATTTCCTATATCAAAAGTTGATCGGTTCAGGCACGTTATCTAAAAGCATTAATGTTCTAAATCAAACTACAGTTCTTAGTATACGAAACACACAAAAGAGGAAGAGTTCAGAAATGAACGAATTCTTCTTAAGGTATTGTAGACTAGGTCAGATCAATGTGACCCGACTAGCTGAAGTTACATGTAGATGCATATTTAAATTAGTTTGAATTTACATCTTGTGAAACTCGCCAGTCATGTCACAAAGATAAGATGACCATAGCTCCGTTTACTGGAAACAGAGAAAGAGTTAGTGAACTCTTGGGATGATACATGTTGATGTATGTAAGGTCCCCTGTCTACACATGCCAGGACTGGTTCTTTGTACTTCATTACATTCTCTGATAATCTCTCAAGATTCAGACATATGTTCCTGTTGAAACATGAGTCCGAGCCTTTTGAGATATTCACAGAATATAAGCGAGAAGTAGAGAACCAGATATAAGGGTATAAGTATTATGTCCTATGATGAGATCAAGGAGGAGAATACTTGAGCACGAAAATCCTGGATTATTCTAAAGGAGAATGAGATTCTCTCTCAGCATTACTCCTCTGGATACACCATGGCACGATGGTATATCGGGGCGGAGCAATCACACCCTATTTGATATGGTGTGCTCTATGATGAGTATTACTGAGTCACCTATTTCCTTTAGGGAGTTATGCACTTGAGAAGCTGCATACCTATTGAATAGGGTTCGAATCGAATCAGTTGCCTACCACTTCATATATGATATGGAAAGGGAAGAGCCCATGTCTTAAGCTAGTTAAGATTTGGGGTTGTCCGGCCTGTGTCTAAAAGCAAAATCCGGACAAGCTCAAGGCAAGGTCTGTTATGTAGAACTGGAAATGTTCCAGCTATACAAACTACAGTACATGATTTGATAGAACCAAAGGATTCAGTAGATTCCAACGAACCTCAGCCTCTCCGCCGATCTAGTAGGGTTCCTCACCCACCTGAGAGATACTTCGATTTCTCTATGACAGTGGGAGCGAGGATTGCATCATGAGATGATGACCCAACTAGTTTCGAGCTGGCCATCAGGAGTAGGACTCTGTAAGAATGGCTGGATGTTTATCGATCTGAGATGGAATCCTTATACATCAACAAAGTATGGACTTTAGTTGCTATATCTGAAGGGTTAAATCCCCATCAGGAGCAAGTATATCTTGAGAAGATTACTTGGTGTAGATGGAAAAGTTGAGACTTTCAAAGCTAGACTTGTTAAAGCTTTTCGTCATCGACCAGGCGTGGATAATGATGAAACCTTTTCAAGTAGCTATGCTTAAGTCTATCCAGATCCTACTTATCACGGCTACATACCATGACTACGATATCTGGTGGTTGGGTGTCATGACTGCTTTTCTAAATGATGTTTTAGAAGAGTGCGTCTATAAGTACACAGCCAGAGGGCTTCGTAGACAGTGGGAGCAGCGGAAACGTGTGCAAGATGCTTTATAGGATAAAGCAGGCATCGCGGAGTTGGAACATCTGTTTTGATGGATTAGTCAAAGAAGTTGACATCATCAAAATGGTAGATGAACCTTGTATAAACAAAAAGGTAGTAGGGAGTATTGTGACGATTCTCGTAGAGTACGTGGATGACATACTCTTGATAGGGAAGGAGTTTCCTATGCTACGCTCGATCAATCTCCGCTTATCACTATGATTCTCCATATAGGATCAAACTGATACCTCCTAAATCCTGAGTTTTGGATCTATGAGATAGATTTAATTAGATGTTAGGATTCTCACTAGTTGTAGTGAGATGGTATCAATCGATCCTGGGAAGAATCACTGGAAGTGTTCCAGGGTGATAATGACGACTGAGTGTCAGTCACAGGCATTGTCTTTACCCTCAGTAAAGGGACGGTATGTTGGAAGAGTTCCAAGATAGATACCGTGACATACTAGACGATAAAGGCAGGATACATCGCTACTTAAGATGCTACCAAAGAGGCTGTTTGGATGTATAATGGTTCATGAGATGAACTATGTTCCTCCCATTGTGTGACAATAGAGTTGTGGCTTTTGCCAAGGAACGTCCGTCCCATCAGTGATCCAGACATATTCTATGGCAGTATCACTTGATCATGGAGATGGTTGATCTCCAGGGAGATCGAGGTTAGGAGAGTAGACTCAGAGGACAACACAGCGGATCCACTCACAAAGGCCTGTTCCCAGAGAGAGACTTTTATGGGATGGTTGAGTATGAGATACTACAACCACTGCTACAGATGGCCCTAGTGCAAGTGGGAGATTGTTAGTTATATGTCTGCCCTAGAGGCCATTACTATACATAGGATGTATATTGTAGTGGATGCCGGGACATATATAGGGAGGACTTTCTTGCTCGACATGATAGTATGCTATCTGGTTACCATTTACCTTAACGTGTATGCTGATTGTCTCTCTGTTACATGTTGGTAAAGCCCTTAGGATCTGTACTTGACTACCTGGACTATGATGCAGATCATACTAGTGGGGACATGGTAGTCCATAAGTACATCCTTCAAAGTCCCTAGTCGTGGGTGTATCGAGACGGGGCATCGATATACCAGAGTAGACTAGCGTATACCTTCTCGACCCATATAGATGGGCGATGGATGATCCCATATCCATCGGTGTTTGACATCAGAGATGATATACGGGTGCTCAGTAGAGACTGGGTACACTGGACGGACTCGCCGAGAACTCCCAGATGGTATTATACCTCACGTCAGATGGCAGTTCTCTGGTGACACTGGTACAGAGTAGTCTGTTGACCCGAGATCGTCATAGAGTCTTGTGTGGTTCCCACTGTGCTTTGATTTCCATCTTACCACGTCCAAGAGGGCGTGCAAAACGGTGGTTTTTGGGTACAGTCCCGAGTCACATGGAGGCAATGAGCGATAGGAGGGGATTCGTCTCTCCCGGTATAGGGGGTTGATGTTGTGCTGTGTTCGATTGGCTATAACAGGAAATCCCTGGCCAGGGTTGCTGAGATTTACTGGTAAGTGTTACCAGTAGTTTCTCGAACAGTTATAGACCTCATATCGACACGACTTATTGAGCTATTGGGGTCTGACGTTTACCACCCCTAGGCGAGATATGCGACATATCAGACGATCAGACCGGACTGTACGGTAGTGTTACTGGTCGGATTCACTGGAGTGTGAGCGGGCTTGCTCGTCGATCTTCAGATCGCTCAATACCCGGGTGGCCGTTACGTTTAGCAGACCGCTTGCGGCTTTTGGATGTTTGATATGATCATCATCCGCTGCCGGCGTATTGACGAGTCTTTAGAGTCCTACACAGAGGTTTCCTGGCTCAAGCGAAACGAAATAGGAGCGCATATGAGATATGTGCGGGACCGAGAATAATGCGTGTATGTGATACCGTATTCCATTCTCGCGATGAATGTGTCGAAAGGTTGTATGCGATATAACCTAGTTATCGATTCAAGCGTTGATTCGATAAACCGATACATTGAATACTAGTCGGTTGTGTGCGACATGACCGGATCATTGAATCAAGTGTTGATTTAATGATTTAATGCGTAATTGTATATTTGATATATTACTTTGCATTAACTAGTATTGGTTCACTTTAAAATGGATTTTCTCACTCGAGTGTGCGCATTGCATATGCGATATGATTTTGTGCACTTGCTTGTATCATGTTTGATGATGCATGCCTAACTTGGTTAAGTGTAAAGAATGAACCATGGTAATGAATGGGTTAGGGTTTTGATTTTTATTTATTCATTTATCTTTCTTATTTATTCTTTTTTGGAAAAAGGAAAAGAAAGATAAATGGTGGCTTTTTTTGGATTTAGTTGAAGTTTCTTGAAACTTTGACTAAGTCTTCATTCTTATCATATTCTTAACCCTAACCAATTTAACTAACCTAAGTTAATTCTCTACACTTAACTAGAGTTAAAAGTATGATAAGTATTGTTTTTTTTTTATTTTTAAAAAAAAAGACTTATCATACCATTCTTCTTCTTCCTCCATTTCTTCAAGTGAAGAAAGCTTGCCCCATCAATGGTAAGTGATGGAAATGAGTGAGAAATCCAATTCTAAAGTTAACCCACTTCCTATTTCTTCATCCTCTACCTCTTGCCAAGTACTAGAGTGTGTTTACTTCACAAGTTTCTTGACTTGGTGAAGTCGGAGCTTGATTTAGCGATGCCTCGACGTAGATCATCTTCGGCATGGACATCGACGACCTAGCTTGCCCATTCTCCGACGAAGCCGATCCTAGAGCCCGGATTTGACTTGGACAGCGGAGAGGACTTCGTTGCGGAGCTATGGAGGTGGAGCACCGGATCTACAAAGGTTGTATTTCCGTTTTCTCATTAGTTAAGTGTTAACTAGTTCAATGTTCGCCTAGACATCTAGTTATCGATCCGTAGTTTAGGGTTTGTAGGCACCATAATTTTTGAAATTGCCATGGTTGATGGCTTGGGAGACCTCACTAGCGTGCCTAGGAACCCTACACCCGCCTGATCCTGAAGGCAATGTTAACACTGGTGCAGTAGTCAGACGAGTTTTCAACTGCTGGAAACTATCCTCACATGCCTGGGTCCAATCAAAAGGAACCCCCTTCCGGGTCAACCCGGTCAATGGTGCAGCAATGCGGGAGAAATCCTGGACAAAATGTCGATAATAGCCGGCCAGACCTAGAAAGCTGCGAACCTCTGTAACTGATACTGGTCTAGGCCAACGCTGAACTGCCTCGATCTTCTTCGGGTCCACGCAAATACCGTCTCTCGTCACCACATGACCCAAGAAGTCGACACTATCTAACCAGAATGCGCACTTGGAGAATTTGGCGAACAGCTGATGCTCCCTCAAAGTCTGCAATGTGATACGTAAGTGCTGCTCATGCTCCTCCCGGCTCCGAGAATAAACCAAGATATCGTCAATGAACACAATAATGAACTGATCGAGATACGGCCTGAATACACGGTTCATCAAATCCATAAATACTGCCGGGGCATTGGTGAGCCCGAACGACATCACCAAGAACTCGTAATGACCATATCGAGTACGGAAGGCGGTCTTCGGAATATCCTCCTTCCGAACTCGCAACTGGTGATAACCTGACCGTAAATCAACCTTCGAGAAAAACCCTGCACCCTGGAGCTGATCAAATAAGTCATCAATGCGGGGTAGGGGATATCTGTTCCGCACAGTAACCCGGTTCAGCTGACGATAATCAATGCATAAGCGCATACTTCCGTCCTTCTTCTTAACAAACAAGACGGGAGCACCCCAAGGTGACACACTCGGTCTGATAAGCCCTTTGTCCAGCAAGTCCTGTAACTGATCCTTTAGCTCTCTCAGCTCCGCCGGGGCCATCCGATAAGGCGGTATAGAGATAGGCCTCGTGCCGGGGATCAAGTCAATACAGAACTCAATCTCGCGCTCTGGTGGCAGACCAGGCAGCTCATCAGGGAAAACATCAGGAAACTCTCTCACAACAGGGACCTGGTCCAACGGAACCTCTGTGGAGCTAGTATCACAAACATAGGCTAAGAATCCCTGACACCCTTTTCTTAAGAGCTGACCAGCGCGAAGAGAAGAAATCAAGCTGGGAAGGGTAGCGCTACGATCTCCCTGAATAATAAGAACCGGCTCACCAGGAAAACTGAATCTGACTGCCTTTTCACGGCAGTCCACGGATGCATAACAGGTGGCTAGCCAGTCCATACCAAGAAGAACGTCAAAGTCTAGCATATCGAGGAGAATCAAATCTACTGAAGAATATCTCTCCCCGATACGAACGGAACAAGATCGGTACACAAAACGGGCAACAAAAGACTCGCCTACCGTGGTAATAACGACAAGCGGCTGATCTAACGGAGAAGACTCTCGGCCCAACCTCGGTGCAAAGTACGTGGATACATAGGAATGTGTGGAACCTGGATCAAATAATACCCGTGCATTAAAAGAACATACTGGCAGAGCACCTGTCACGACGGCATTGGATGCCTGTGCATCCTGAGGAGTCAACGCGAACACTCGGGCCTGTCCACCACTAATAGCTGGCTGTCCTCTGCCTCTACCTCGGCCTCTGCCTCTGCCTCTGTCGCCTCGTCCTCTCGGAACTGGACCGCCATGCCCACGGCCTCTAGAAGCATCTGGCTGGCGTGAAGCATCATCAGGAGTAGGAAGTAAAGCTCTCTGAGAAGGTGGTGAGGGTGGTAAAGTCACATGCGGGACTGTCGCCGTGCCCTGGCATCCCATGGTACAGTCTCTGACACGGTGGTACTGACTCCCACACCGAAAACATCCTGGAGACGACTGCTGGGTCTGTGGATATGAACCAAATAACTGACCTCGTCTCAATCCTCTGCCTCCACCATCTCCCGGAAATAATCTATCGCGGTGTCTGCCCATCTGCCGCTGAGCTGGCGTATCAGTACGGATCCTCTTCGGCCCAGAAATGACCGGAGTCTCAGAAATACGCTCCTCCAAAAGTAAGGCTGCGTCCATTGCGGCTGCGTATGTATCAAAGTGCTGGGTGCCGATGGCAAGGAATAGCTGTGTATCAAGCCCTCGTACAAACCTCTTTATTCTCTTCTCTTCTGTGTCGACTAGGTACGGAGCATATCGAGACAACTGGGTAAACTGTATATCATACTCCGACACTGTCATCCCAGGATTCTTGCGCAAAGACTCAAAACTACGGGCTCGAGCATCTCGGACACTCTCCGGAAGAAAACGGGCAAGAAATGCAGATGTAAACTCATCCCAGGTCATAGAAGGCAGACCTGCAGCTCGGCCTCTCTCTACTGAATCGTACCATGTCTGGGCAAGACCCTCCATACAAAAACTCGCAAACTCCACCAATCTATCATCAGAACACCTCAACGAATGGCAAATCCGAGCCATCCTATCAAGAAATGCCTGTGGGTCCTCTGTCGCATCCGTACCGGTAAAAGCTGGAGGTCTCAATCTCATGAACTCCTGTAGTGAAACAGGGATAGTCTCCGTAGTAGCAGCAGGAGTGACCATCTGTGCAGCAGGTACGATCGTGGTCTGTGCGGTGGAAGGAACGTCCTCGGATCTCTGTGCCCGGCTGGACTCAACTAAAGATCCCATCATCTGTCGCAACTCTTGCATGCCGGCCTCTAATCTAGCAATACGGTCAGGATAAGGCGGATCAGTATGACCCTGAGAGGTAGGCGTATCATCCCGCTCGATCCTCGCCTCAGACGAGCCCGCTCGAATCTCATCCCTAGCGGCAGCCCGCTGAGCTCTCGTAGTCTTTGGCGGCATCGAAGCTGGAATAAGAAACAGGACTGATAAGAACATCGCAATTGGATCAAGGAATGCAAGGAATCAAGAAAGGTAATACAAGCAATTATGTCCTAAGGTCACTTAGGCGGAGTACCGTATCGTAAGTATGCCGTGGATCATACCCACGCTACGCCACTCTGCTTAAGTCACCTACTCCATCTACCAAGGTCGTCCTACACTCAGAAAGATAAAACCTACACTCTGATACCAACTTTGTCACGACCCGAAAGTACGGAACGCGACTGGCACTTAGATTACGAGACGTCTAAAGACGTACTGTAACCTAAGTCAGCCAAAGCCCAGAAAAATCTAAACCGAAAACAAAAGAGAGTGAAGGAAAACCTTTAATGAAAATGGTTTTTAAAATCATTTAAGTTGCATAGAATCCCTTTTTAAAATATCAAAAAATTCCCAAAAATTTCGGCAGAGTCTCCCCTGTATTTTCTATCCCCCAAAATGGGTACAACAAGATAATAAACCTGTATTCATAAAATGGCATCCCCAAGCGGGAGCTAGCTCTTCGCCCAAGGCGGATCACAACCACATGCAATATAATAGTAATATCAAGAAAAGATCATAAAAGAAACACAAAATATCAGAAAACACAACGTCGGCTCAAGTGAGCTCGACCCAAAAGAAACCACAATATACAAATCTCTCAGTCTCACCACTAGGTCACATATACAATATAAAGTGGTAGATGGAGAATACTAGATACAATGATAAAGCAAAAAGAAATAAAGTGTGCTCGCAACCCACCTACGGGCGATGTCGCGAGTCTGAGCAAAATGAGCTGATGATAAGATAACCCGCCGCTACAAGACTGACGGGTCCGACCTGCAAGACACTGTGGCACAACGGGGGTGAGTTGCCAGCTCGTGAGTAAATATAACATCTAATAAGGCAATCGTAAGAATGCACGCAATGCAGCACAACATGCATGTCCATATGTGATATAATATCTCTAGTATGCATGCACAGGTATGCAATGTCATTATTAAGTCCTTAAGTGTTTTAAATGCTAAGGGTATTGAATTCTTAACTTTAGAACATGAATATCTGTATAATAGCTAAATACCATCAAGAAATCATCTGAAAACCCGTGTCAAGCATCGACACCAAATAGGAATCATATCTGTCTCAATATCGGGCTCCGTCAGTCCGGATCGGCCCATATCATAAATCTCACGACAACGGTCGGTATCCTCTGGATATCCGCCGCGCCAGACATCACCGGTAGGTAATCTTCCCCTACCAGGCTCATCGTCTACAACTCGATCTTCTTGCCCCGGGGTACCATACCGGGCCCACCATGTACCCGAGACGGTTCATCCACTCCTCGAATCGGGTCTCGAAATCCAACAGAAAACATGAAAACTCATGGTGGACGACACATACCTCACGAGAAAACCGCAACTTTGTTTTAAAAATGATAAATATAAGCTTTTGTTAAATTCTTGCGGTTTTCCCCAAAAATCCAGAAATCGCAGCAAAACTGAAATCCTCAAGAAAATCATAATGTCCACATGTTATATATATGATAAATGTCTATGATATCAATGTATATGATGTGAGTTTTGGCTAGAAATCCATGTAAATATGATGATGATGCGAGGTATATGCATGCGATGCAATTTCATATATCAGGTATGAATGCAGGTGACGATATTAAGATAAACAGGTTCTATAGTGCACGTGCCATTGCAATTACCAAAGGCGTGTGTGTCACATGAATAGTACGCATGCAACAGATGCCAATGATAATGGTGTTCGTGTCCTACGAAGTGTTATCGCATATGTGCATATGAATATCCATGCAATCTAGCATACTATTAACTATAAGGTATGCTGTGTAAATGAAGGGGGTAAGCTAACTAACAATATAAATATTGCCAGAAATAGGGTAATCCTAACTAGGGGCGCATCGCGCCATCCAGACGATTCCGCCATAGATGAATACATCTACTCACCTGAAATCCCCGCTAATCCGTTCCGGCCACCGCCTTGCCTTTTCGCGCCGTGTCCGAAGTTTCCACGACCGATCCTAAATTTGCACAATATCAAGCATAAGATTACAAAACCTAACACAATGCAAGTCACAACATACAATTATCCACGCTCTCGTATTAATCATAGCATGCACTCGGTGCACGGAAAAACGCACGAAAATCGCAATCCTTTAACTAGAATCGTCATTTCGGGGAAATCGACAAAACTACAACCCGACTAGACGAAACCCCGCGTTCGTGCACTCTAATAGTCCTATACGAAGCTAATTATATCGCTAACATAACGCATTTTGATCGCATTCTAACTTTCGTAAAAATCTAGCAAGCAATTTTCTAGCCGATTCGATACAAACATCGAAATTTGTCGATTTAGCAAGCGTATCATTACACAATTAACCATTCTAATCAATTATATAACCAAAACCTTAACTTAATTTTTACAACCATGTTTCAAACCCTAACTCAATCTCAAAACCCATTCTTGAATTTTCAAGACAACCCATTATAATGAAATTAACACTTTAAACATCTAATTTAGCATAAACAAACTACAAATTAGCAACTAGTTTAGGATTTTACCTCACCAATTGAATCCTAGCATGATCAAGTCACCAAGAAAGCCTCCTTTCATCATGTTTTTGAACTAATTTGGGTTGAAGAGAGAATGGATTAGGGTTAGGCTTTGAATGGGTGAATGAAATTTGTTGATTTTTAATGGATTTTAGCAAGAAAATGAAGCAAAATGAAGTGAGGAAGTGGGGAAATCTGCAGCATTGGGGTCGGCCAGCAGGTGGAGGAGGGAGTGTGGGATTTTTGGGAGAAGTTTCTTGGTCTAAAGCACCCCATGTTCTCATTTAATGCATTTCCAATCAACTTTTTACAAAAAAACCCTTATTTTACATCATTTTTCACAAATTTTCCCACCCTAAAACCAAAAGTTTGCAAGACATGATATAATTTTATTAACACCATATTTTAGCTTATAAAGACTCCTAATTATGAAATTTACCTAATTAAATTTGTATTTATCCCTAATTTAATGTATTTAAAAAGGCTTAAAATAATAAAAAAATAATTAATTACGAATTTTTTTTTATTTAACTAGAAAATTATAAGTGACATTTTAGTGACAAAATTATAGTAATATCTTATCTAAATTTTGTATAATTAGTTCTACGATGAAAAACACCTATTTTGACTTTTTACGGAAAAAGCCGAAAAATTTGCCGATTACCGAAAAACTGCCTAAACGATTTTTCGAAGGGTTACATTCATATCATAATTTTGCATTATTATATTCCCTATTCTTATTCATTTTACTAATAAACAGGTGCTTTTGATCCATGTCTGCTACATAGTTGTAGGTTACAGGTTCTTGGAACAAAAACAGTGAAAAAGATGAAAAGGCGATACAAAAGTGAGACTACGACCAATAAATGGAAGAATCTTGATGAAGCCTACAGTTGGAGAATAAACGAAGATCAATGAACAAGTTCACAAAGTACAAAGGCAGCGCAAGGTTCAAGATTTCGACATGAAGCAAACGGTAAAGTCCACGATATTATTCACTGTAGAAATCTGGAAGAAAACAAGAAGACAATTTGAGAAACCAAGTGAAGAAAAGCCAAGGAAAAAGCAACAGGAGAATTACCAGAGAAGCAGCAACCAACAAGCTCCCAACATGGCCGTGGATCCACGGCCAAACATGGCTCTTAGCCGCGGTTCCGCGGCCATTTGAAGCCCGTGTCGGTGCAACTTCGTGTCGGTGCGGCGGTGCATTGACTAGTTTTCTTAGGGGTAAAATTGTAAATGCATATATGAACCGATTGTAACCCTAGGGTTTCTATGCGCTATAAATAGAAATCCTAAACCTCTCTTTGAGGTATGCCTCTTCTTGTGCCTCATTTTATTTATCAAAATTCAGAATTGTAAATTCCTGTAATGTATGAAGAGAGCATCAAATAAAAATTAGAGTAAGTTTTCTTT
Source organism: Agapanthus africanus (assembly GCA_030015575.1). Taxonomy (NCBI): domain Eukaryota; kingdom Viridiplantae; phylum Streptophyta; class Magnoliopsida; order Asparagales; family Amaryllidaceae; genus Agapanthus; species Agapanthus africanus. The sequence goes on along the minus strand of CM057338.1, from coordinate 816,796,619 downwards.
TTATTGCCCTAGTTAATTTTCTTTCTGCCCTAGTATAACATTTATTATCTGCCCTAGCATAACTTTTATTATTTGCCCTAGTTAATTAGTTTAGAACATGTTTATCAATTCCCTAATGAGTGCGTAGATCCTCGCTTGTTAGGGTTAGGAATAGGAGATGTTTGAGAGATGAAAATCTCTCACCCCTTTCTTGCCTATCACATATTTTTATAGGACTCCATGTATACATACACACACCACTCCCTACGGCACCCTATCCCACGAGGTAGCTGTGATACCGTAGTTTAAATGACCGGTTGTGCATGTTTTCCATGGAGGTTAGGGTAAGAATTAAGAAACGAAGGACAAGAACCTAGAGGAAGAAACATCGTTTCTTCCCGATGGTACTAATCCACTTTATTAATTATTACAATAACACCTCATAGATTTTAATTAGGGCATAGAAAGCGGTGAGGAATATTGACTTTCCAAACTTAACCTAAACCTAACCCTAGCAAGATTTCAATCCTAATCTAGATCAACCTTAGTTTTTAGCGATAATCAATCTAACACCGTTTGGAATTAACTCGTTAGAACAAATTGAGAATACACAAAATCCCTATGGACAGACCCGTACTCACCGGCTAGCTACAAAGCGACGCCGTTCTTGATTGCGGTAATTAATTCTTTGATCAAAAAAAAATTCTACATTCAATCAATCACCTGGTGCCTTGAAGGGTATCATGTTGATTTTTCTTCTGTAGCTTTATTTGAGTATGTTATAAGTTATGGTATTGTTTGATTTGTCCCAGTGTTCATACAGAGAAATCTGGGGATGTTTTAGTAAGGGTTTTGTTAAAGTTTCTGATATTTCGATACGGGTTTTTCGTATTTCTGTACTGCGACTGAAACGTTGACTTTCGTACGTTAATTTCAGCGGCGTTTGTTCATTTTTGGTGTAAGTGAGCTATAGGTTCTAACCTACGGGTGCTTAGCTCGTTGTCTTGGTTTTCAATATGATATTTACATCGATGTGATTTAGTTACGATTATAGATACGATCGCGAAGGTTTCTGAGACGGAGTTGACGGATATAGCAATCGTGGATTCAACGAGCTCGACAGGTTGGTGGGTAGATTTACATCGACGGAGGAAGTCGGGTGGATGGTGTATAGCACCCCCGCAACCTTATAACTAGGCTACTTATACTATCTAGTTAGTTTTTAGTGTTAATTCAAGTTAATGGTATTAGTGTTCAGTTGCATCTAGTATATTGTTTATGTGCATATAGTTTTATTCATGGTTTGGTGGAGTTGTACGAGAGATCATGCCGTACTTGAGATGATTTGGATATTGTACGAGGAATCATACCGTACTTATGATGATGAGATTAGCATGCCGAATAACGGCCAGGTTTCCTTTAAACTTATTGAGTCATGTTTTATTTTGTTTTAGAACGTAATACTTAAATAAGCTATACTCTTTTAAAAAATAATGATTTGTTTCCCCTTTTAATGATAAATGACAATGATGTGATACCAGTTTCCAAAACGAATATCTAATTTTAACCTAAGGCAGCTTCCTTATTTCAAAACCAACGTTTCGTTCCATTTCCAAAGATAATGGTATAGCTCATGGCAAGTAGTTACATGTAATAGTTACGCTTAGAATTACTTACAAGCTCATCATATAATTATCGATGTTATACGTTTCCATGATACGAACACTCTGATAGAATATAGCAAAACTACTAATGAGTATTATATTGCACAAGCACATACGCATATGTCATATTGTAGGGTTCCTAGGCACCCTAGTGAGGTCTCACAAGGCATCGAACATGCCATATTAAAATTTTACGGTGCCTACAAACCCTAAACTACGGATCGTCGGCTAGATGTCTAGGCGAACAATGAACTAGTTAACACTTAACTAATGAGAAAACGGAAATACAACCTTTGTAGATCCGGTGCTCCACCTCCATAGCTCCGCAACGAAGTCCTCTCCGCTGTCCAAGTCAAATCCGGGCTCTAGGATCGGCTTCGTCGGAGAATGGGCAAGCTAGGTCGTCGATGTCCATGCCGAAGATGATCTACGTCGAGGCATCGCTAAATCAAGCTCCGACTTCACCAAGTCAAGAAACTTGTGAAGTAAACACACTCTACTACTTGGCAAGAGGTAGAGGATGAAGAAATAGGAAGTGGGTTAACTTTAGAATTGGATTTCTCACTCAAAAACATCAATCACCATTGATGAGGTAAGCTTTTCTTCACTTGAAGCAAGGAAAAAGAAGAAGAAAATGTTATGATAAGTTAAAAAAAATAAGAAAAGAAAATGAATTCTTATCATAATGCAAACCATGGTCAAGTGTAGAGATTAAACTAGGGTTAAATCAAAATGGTTAGGTTAAGCATGAGATAAGAATGGTGGACAAAGTCAAAGGTTCATGAATCTTCAACTACAATCCAAAACAAGCCACCATTCTTCTCATTTCATTTTCCAAAAAGAAAATAAATAAATAAATAAATAAATAAATAAAGGAAATGAAACCCTAACCATTCTTTTAACCATGGTTTAAATCTTTGCACTTAACCAAGTAAACATGTATCATCAAACATGATACAATCAAATGCACAAAATCATATCGCATATGTAATGCGCACATCCGAGTGAGAAAATCCATCTTAAGTAAACCGATACTAGTTGATGCAAAGTAATATATCAAATATATAAATATGCATTAAATCATTAAATCAACACTTGATTCAATGATCCGGTTATGTCGCACACAACCGACTAGTATACAATATATCGGCTTATCGAATCAACGCTTGAATCGATAACTAGGTTATATCGCATACAACCATTCGATACATTTATCGCGAGAATAGAATACGGTATCACATACACGCATTATTCTCGGTCCCGCACATATCTCATATGCGCTCCTATTTCGTTTCGCTTGAGCCAGGAAACCTCTGTGTAGGACTCTAAAGACTCGTCAATACGCTGGCAGCGGATGATGATCATATCAAACACCCACAAGCCGCAAGCGGTCTGCTAAACGTAACGGCCACCCGGGTATTGAGCGATCTGAAGATCGACGAGCAAGCCCGCTCACACTGCAGTGAATCCGACCAGTAACACTACCGTACAGTCCGGTCTGATCGTCTGATATGTCGCATATCCCGCCTAGGGGTGGTAAACGTCAGACCCCAATAGCTCGATAAGTCGTGTCGATATGAGGTCTATAACTGTTCGAGAAACTACTGGTAACACTTACCAGTAAATCTCAGCAACCCTGGCCAGGGATTTCCTGTTATAGCCAATCGAACACAGCGCAACATTAACCCCCTATACCGGGAGAGACGAATCCCCTCCTATCGCTCATTGCCTCCATGTGACTCGGGACTGTACCCAAAAACCACCGTTTTGCATGCCCTCTTGGACGTGGTAAGATGGAAATCAAAGCACAGTGGGAACCACACAAGACTCTATGACGATCTCGGGTCAACAGACTACTCTGTACCAGTGTCACCAGAGAACTGCCATCTGACGTGAGGTATAATACCATCTGGGAGTTCTCGGCGAGTCCGTCCAGTGTACCCAGTCTCTACTGAGCACCCGTATATCATCTCTGATGTCAAACACCGATGGATATGGGATCATCCATCGCCCATCTATATGGGTCGAGAAGGTACACGCTAGTCTACTCTGGTATATCGATGCCCCGTCTCGATACACCCACGACTAGGGACTTTGAAGGATGTACTTATGGACTACCATGTCCCCACTAGTATGATCCGCATCATAGTCCAGGTAGTCAAGTACAGATCCTAAGGGCTTTACCAACATGTAACAGAGAGACAATCAGCATACACGTTAAAGTAAAGGGTAACCAGATAGTATACTATCATGTCAAGCAAGAAAGTCCTCCCTATATATGTCCCAGCATCCACTACAATATACATCCTATGTACAGTAATGGCCTCTAGGGCATACATATAACTAACAATCTCCCACTTGCACTAGGGCCATCTGTAGCAGTGGTTTGAAGTATCTCATACTCAACCATCCCATAAAAGTCTCTCTCTGGGAACAGGCCTTTGTGAGTGGATCCGCTGTGTTGTCCTCTGAGTCTACTCTCCTAACCTCGATCTTCCTGGAGATCAATCATCTCCATGATCAAGTGATACTGCCTTAGAATATGTCTGGATCACTGATGGGACCTGCGTTCCTTGGCATAAGCCACAACTCCATTGTCACACAATGGAAGGAACATAGTTCATCTCATGAACCAATATACACCCAAACAGCCTCTTTGGTAGCATCTTAAGTAGCGATGTATCCAGCCTTTATCGTCTAGTATGTCACGGTATCTAGCTTGGAACTCTTCCAACATACCGTCCCTTTACCGAGGGTAAAGACAATGCCTGCGACTGACATTCAGTCGTCCTTATCAACCTGGAACCCTTCCAGTGATTCTCCCCAGGATCGGTTGATACCGTCTCACTACATCTAGTGAGAATTCTAATATCCATTTAGATCTATCTCATAGATCCAAAATCCAGGATTTAGTAGGTATCACTTTGATCCTAAGTGGAGAATCATTGTGATAAGCGGAGATTGATCGAGCGTAGCATAAGAAACTCCTTTCTTATCAAGAGTATGTCATCCACGTACTCTACGAGGATCGTCACCATACTCCCTACTACCTTTTTGTTTATACAAGGTTCATCTACCATTTTGATGATGTCAACTTCTTTGACTAATTCATCAAAATAGATGTTCCAACTCCGCGATGCCTGCTTTATCATATAAAACATCTTGCACACGTTTCCGCTGCTCCCACTGTCTACGAAGCCCTCTGGCTGTGTACTTATAGACGCTCTCTTCCAAATCATCATTTAGAAAAGCAGTCAAGACACCCAACCGCCAGATATCGTAGTCATGGTATGTAGCCGTGGCAAGTAGGATCTGGATGGACTTAAGCATAGTCACTTGAAAAGGTTTCATCATGATCCACGCCTGGTCGATGACGAAAAGCTTTAACAAGTCTAGCTTTGAAAGTCTCATCTTTTCCATCTACACCAAGTAATCTTCTCAAGATATACTTGCTCCTGATGGGGATTTAACCCTTCAGATATAGCAACCAAAGTCCATACTTTGCTGGTGTATAAGGATTCCATCTCAGATCACTAAACATCCAGCCATTCTTACAGAGTCTCACTCCTGATGGCCAGCTCGAAGCTAGTTGGGTCATCATCTCATGATGCAATCCTCGCTCCCACTGTCATAGAGAAACCGAAGTATCTCTCAGGTGGGTGAGGAACCCTACTAGATCGGCGGAGAGGCTGAGGTTCGTTGGTAACTATTGAATCCTTTGGTTCCATCAAATCATCTTGTGTAGTTTGCATAGCTGGATCCTTTCCAGTTCTACATAACTAACCTTGCCTCGAGCTTGTCCGGATTTTGCTTTTAGACATAGGCCGGACAACCCCAAATCTTAACTAACTTAAGATATGAGCTCTTCCCTTTCCATATCTCATATGAAGTGGTAGGCACTGATTTGATTCAAACCCTATTCAATAGGTATGCAGCTTCTCAAGTGCATAACTCCCAAAAGGAAATAGGTAACTCAGTAGTACTCATCATAGAGCACACCATATCAAATAGGGTGTATCTGCTCCGCCCCGATATACCATTGTGCTATGGTGTATACAGAGGAGTAATGCTGAGAGAGAATCTCATTCTCCTTTAGAATAATCCAGGAATTCCGTGCTCAAGTATTCTCCTCCTTGATCTCATCATAGGACATAATACTTATACCCATATTTTGGTTCTCTACTTCTAACTTATATTCTGTGAATATTTCAAAAGGTTCGGACTTGTGTTTCAACAGGAACATAGGTCTGAATCTCGAAAGATCATCAGAGAACGTAATGAAGTATAAAGAACCAGTCCTGGTATGTGTAGACAGGGGACCTATATACATCAACATGTATCATCCCAAGAGTTTATTAACTCTTTCTCTGTTTCTAGTAAACGGAGCTATGGTCATCTTATCTTTGTGACATGACTGGCGAGTTTCACAAGATGTAAATTCAAACCGATTTAAATATACATCTATATGTAACTCTAGCCAGTCGGGTCGCATTGATCTGACCTAGTCTACAATACCTCAAGAAGGATTCGTTCATTTCTGAACTTTTCTTCTTGTGTGTGTTCCGTATACTTAGAACTGTAGTTTGATTTAGAACATCAATGCTTTTAGATAACGTGCCTGAACCGATCAACTTTTGATATAGGAAATGTTCAAAACATTATCCAATAATACAAAATTATATCCTTTCTTTACTAATAAAGAGAGAGATATGATTTTGTATATCAGGTTCGGTATCTAATAACATTCGTTCAGAATCAATGTATTGGTAATACAGGATGACAGTGACCGACAGACTTGGCTGCAACTCTTACCCCGTTTTCTGCCTCATGAAACTTATCACCCGTTCTCAGTTCTCTACCTATCTGTAGCCCTATGTAACAGATTACATATCTGGGATCCTGATCTGGTATCACATACCCAGGACGTAAAGGACACTGAGAAACAGTTCTAGTAATGAACACACCCGAAGATGATGCATCAGCATGCACTCTCTTCGTTTGGGCGGCACGGGAATTCTGGTAATCCCCAATTTCCTGCTCTGTCTTATAACAATTATAAGTTGGAGCGGGACCAACGTTCCCCAGCTCAGTATAACAAGCGGGTTCGGTCAATATTCCGTATTATTATCTTGATTAAGGCGTGATATGGTCGCTACCTGGAGAGAGAGAGAAGAAAACACTCAGCGTGCGCTCTGTCAAGAATAGATTGGTTTTTATTTTATCTAATCAGGATGGCTCCCACTGCTTTTTATCAAATCTTCCTTCAAACCCTAAAAGGAAAGACTAGCCGGGATTAATTACACACTACAAGTTCGCCAATCTTTCAGCCAGGCCAGTGTCGGTACTTTGAGGGAGGTCCCCCGTGCTTTCGCACGAACCTAATTACTGTAAACCTCGTTTTCCCAGAGGCGTAACCTCGTTAACACCTTTCTAGACACCTACTTGATTGGCTAATTGTAATGTATAAAACTCTCCCAGGAGTAACACTTACTCGCAGCGGGTATCGGGATCCAACTATCTCATAGAAGGTATGCAATCTCATTGCAAATTTCAACACTTGAAATTCCCGATAATATTTTGCCCCTAGCGTTCTATGACCTTGACGCAGGCCAACAAACCATAGTCCGCTAGTCAAGTTCAACCCGTCATTTCCTGATTGAATTAAACCCATCCGCACGACCCTTGACGCAGGCCAACAAAGTCGCACGACTACCCTAATCCAATCACATCATATGCTTATACAGATAAGCACCAGTTAGCTACCGCACACTACGCCTTGACGCAGGCCAACAAACGTAGCACGAATACTAACTACTACTTATCTGAAATGACGGAGGGCTACGACAGGTTTTTCTGAAAACCTATTGCGTAATGAACTTGATATCGTTGTAGGATCGAATGAATTTTGAAATGGAGTGTTTTTGAGGCTTTTCTAGTTTTGCTAAAGGAGTCACTCCCGGTGAAGGGATCGTCGGTCCTTTCCTCGTCGAATGAGGTGCGGGATATATCACATATATCACTGTGCAAAGCAAAAACACTTAAAAGCAATCAAAAGACAAACCGAGTGTGTAGCATCTGCCAGTTATTGCTAAAGGAGTCACTCCCGGTGAAGGGATATCGGTCCTTTCCTCATCGAATAAGGTGCAGGATATATCACATATACCACTGTGCAAAGCAAGAACTGTAGCTACCAGTTTTATTTTGAAATTCGATTCTACAACATCTTAGGTTTCTTTTAATTCATTAATCACATTAATGAAGTCCCATCATATTAGTACCTAAACATCACAGATAAATACGACGTACACTTATGCCATCCGCATTCGCCTCGATGTCCCCTCGTGCACCGTTAGGTTAGGTAACTAACGGCAGAGCGGGGCAGGGCTAGCACGGGTGTAAAACATAAGCAACGTCTATATAATATATCATATATACTATATACTGTATCTATCAGAGAACATCACATGATCACATCACAGATATCGCAGCAGAAAAAACATATGAAATATTGGATATACTAAGACGTCCGTGTTTTCAATACGAGCCAGTATAAAACACGGATTCCACGGTCGTGATGAATAGCCAAACCCACACCCCTAGACCCCTATGAGAGCGGCAAGCAACCGTACCAATTCTGGAGTTAGGAGACCCGGACTCGACTCCTCGAGTTGGTCTCCCACTGGACTCCAGAACCCGGTTACTTGTGCCCTCCTCCTTGGGTCTATCCTAGTGCGGAAAAGTAAATAATATACAAACGGTGACTACTTCCGCAACCTGGAAGCGCCCCAAATAAAAGAATATTACATACAAGTTTTTACATGAATGAAAATGAAAAACACTCATCTCACATAAAAACCCCCGGCTATTCAAACACGACGATCCAATATAACATATCCAGCAACACATAACATCACATGTCATCAACGTAAGTAAATATGTCCATCCCAATTGTCGTTGACATATAGCAACGAAACCGGCGATATCACATATTACACTTACGGTCACAGAAAAGAAAGTGTAAAACTACAACAGTTGGAATCCGCAACCACCTCAGACATCGCATGCCTGACCAAATGAATTATTTAGACATCGCATGCCTAACAATTATAAACCCCGCATTTTAGTCTCATAATCGAAAAAACTTTTCAATATCAAGTCGGGTAATTCAACAAGATTCCCGACAGTCTGATCGAATACTCGTCGTAAACTTCAGTAGACGGCCGCACCCCTGACACCGTCGACGAAGTGCACCAAGGCGGAACACCGCTACCGCGAGCACCCAAACGGATGCTTTCGGCGACGGGGTTCTCCTACGGTCACTTGGTCGGGGCTATGGGGTGTAGCTGTCTATTAAGTTTACCCGGCGAGTATCCGCGTACGCTACGTGATTGCGACGGACTTTTGATCACATCAAAATTCCGTGGCAACCGATCAAGTGAGACTAAATTGCTAGATTTTTAACATTCATTCAGTTATCTCATAACCTTTTTGTGAATTCCAATTATTGTAACCCATTCCAGATAAATAGAAAATGCTAAACTTTTCGATCGAACAATCGAACACCCAAGTTTTCCCGATACAGATCAACACATGAAACAAGTCTAACAACATTCCGTTCGTGCCTCAGTACCAACGGTCCAGCCGTAGAAGGGTCAAGCCAACGCCTCACATGTGGCACGCCGTACTTCCCCAAACCCGAAGGTTCAAAGGGCAGTTCAAGACGGTCACATAATCGAGTTAAGGTTTGTGTCTTCTAGAGGGACCATCGCGTTACTTGCACTACTTAGAACGTCGTTAAACTACGGAAAAATCCAACACTTGAAAATTTCCCGACAGGGGAAAAGTTGGGTATTTATATCCGGTCGAACTTTTTAACATATTCTAAAATTTATCCGGAAAGCCACACAGACAAAATTTGATATCCCGATCGAAACACCGAATCCCCAAAACAACTGCAGAATTTCAACTCTGGAAAAAATATTAAAAATTCCCAGAAAATCCAACTCAAGAAAATAGGAATTACTGTGCAAAGAAAAGTCAACGAATGTACAGTCTCGCCGCGGAAGCGCCGCGCCACGTGGCCTTAGGCCGTGGTTCCGCGCCGTGATGACGGCGTTACAGCTCCGTTTTGCACAGTATTTCACAGTGAACCCTGCTTGATATTCTGGATATTTTTAATGTGGAAAAAGACCAGATTTTAAAAAATGGACAGAGAGCATGTTTGAATCGGGGTTTCGGGATCGTTCGGACTTCAATTTCCGTCTAGACTTCGCCTAAGGCTCTAGCTAGGCTCTGATACCACTGTAGGGTTCCTAGGCACCCTAGTGAGGTCTCACAAGGCATCAAACATGCCATATTAAAATTTTACGGTGCCTACAAACCCTAAACTACGGATCGTCGGCTAGATGTCTAGGCGAACAATGAACTAGTTAACACTTAACTAATGAGAAAACGGAAATACAACCTTTGTAGATCCGGTGCTCCACCTCCATAGCTCCGTAACGAAGTCCTCTCCGCTGTCCAAGTCAAATCCGGGCTCTAGGATCGGCTTCGTCAGAGAATGGGCAAGCTAGGTCGTCGATGTCCATGCCGAAGATGATCTACGTCGAGGCATCGCTAAATCATGCTCCGACTTCACCAAGTCAAGAAACTTGTGAAGTAAACACACTCTACTACTTGGCAAGAGGTAGAGGATGAAGAAATAGGAAGTGGGTTAACTTTAGAATTGGATTTCTCACTCAAAAACATCAATCACCATTGATGAGGTAAGCTTTTCTTCACTTGAAGCAAGGAAAAAGAAGAAGAAAATGTTATGATAAGTTAAAAAAAATATGAAAAGAAAATGAATTCTTATCATAATGCAAACCATGGTCAAGTGTAGAGATTAAACTAGGGTTAAATCAAAATGGTTAGGTTAAGCATGAGATAAGAATGGTGGACAAAGTCAAAGGTTCATGAATCTTCAACTACAATCCAAAACAAGCCACCATTCTTCTCATTTCATTTTCCAAAAAGAAAATAAATAAATAAATAAATAAAGGAAATGAAACCCTAACCATTCTTTTAACCATGGTTTAAATCTTTGCACTTAACCAAGTAAACATGTATCATCAAACATGATACAATCAAATGCACAAAATCATATCGCATATGTAATGCGCACATCCGAGTGAGAAAATCCATCTTAAGTAAACCGATACTAGTTGATGCAAAGTAATATATCAAATATATAAATATGCATTAAATCATTAAATCAACACTTGATTCAATGATCCGGTTATGTCGCACACAACCGACTAGTATACAATATATCGGCTTATCGAATCAACGCTTGAATCGATAACTAGGTTATATCGCATACAACCATTCGATACATTTATCGCGAGAATAGAATACGGTATCACATACACGCATTATTCTCGGTCCCGCACATATCTCATATGCGCTCCTATTTCGTTTCGCTTGAGCCAGGAAACCTCTGTGTAGGACTCTAAAGACTCGTCAATACGCCGGCAGCGGATGATGATCATATCAAACACCCACAAGCCGCAAGCGGTCTGCTAAACGTAACGGCCACCCGGGTATTGAGCGATCTGAAGATCGACGAGCAAGCCTGCTCACACTCCAGTGAATCCGACCAGTAACACTACCGTACAGTCCGGTCTGATCGTCTGATATGTCGCATATCCCGCCTAGGGGTGGTAAACGTCAGACCCCAATAGCTCGATAAGTCGTGTCGATATGAGGTCTATAACTGTTCGAGAAACTACTGGTAACACTTACCAGTAAATCTCAGCAACCCTGGCCAGGGATTTCCTGTTATAGCCAATCGAACACAGCGCAACATTAATCCCCTATACCGGGAGAGACGAATCCCCTCCTATCGCTCATTGCCTCCATGTGACTCGGGACTGTACCCAAAAACCACCGTTTTGCACGCCCTCTTGGACGTGGTAAGATGGAAATCAAAGCACAGTGGGAACCACACAAGACTCTATGACGATCTCGGGTCAACAGACTACTCTGTACCAGTGTCACCAGAGAACTGCCATCTGACGTGAGGTATAATACCATCTGGGAGTTCTCGGCGAGTCCGTCCAGTGTACCCAGTCTCTACTGAGCACCCGTATATCATCTCTGATGTGAAACACGGATGGATATGGGATCATCCATCGCCCATCTATATGGGTCGAGAAGGTACACGCTAGTCTACTCTGGTATATCGATGCCCCGTCTCGATACACCCACGACTAGGGACTTTGAAGGATGTACTTATGGACTACCATGTCCCCACTAGTATGATCCGCATCATAGTCCAGGTAGTCAAGTACAGATCCTAAGGGCTTTACCAACATGTAACAGAGAGACAATCAGCATACACGTTAAAGTAAAGGGTAACCAGATAGTATACTATCATGTCAAGCAAGAAAGTCCTCCCTATATATGTCCCAGCATCCACTACAATATACATCCTATGTACAGTAATGGCCTCTAGGGCATACATATAACTAACACATATTACATCTCATTGGTACTGCCATGTCACTGTAGGACTGCTATAATATGTGATGCGTATATAGATGTCGATACGAGTATGCTTTATACACTTATAGAACAGTTGCGAAAATACTAATGATTACCATGTTGCACGAGCACAGACATGTATGCTACACTACACATCATTAGTATTGCCATGACACAGTAGAACTGTTACGTTTATTGCTTGTATGACTTTATTTACATACTTTACCTTTATTACCTGTTAAGCATTGCGAATACCAGTACCATGGGTATTCGTAATTAATTCTTATGAGTTTTCAGGATGTTTTACTTTTGATGATATATATCAGTGGTTTGGGAGACTGTTATATATGTGTATATATATAATATATCATCAGAATGATCAATGCAAGTATTCTTATTCTTTACTCGATATTTCTGTATATGATGAGTTGACGTCCACTATGAGCTTCATGTTGTATGATGGTCTTTATTCCGAACCAAGTAGGGAAGATATACGGTTTCGGACTTGCTACTTATCCAGACTGAGTGGGGGAGTATACAGTCGGATACATGGTGGACCCGGTCGAGACCGGGGGGCAAGAAAGCCGCATTAGAGGCTGGGAGCCTAGCGAGGACACTCGATACCGGAGATAGAGATGAGCACGATAGATATCCTGGGGGTACTGACCGGGGCTAGATTTTAGCACGGCGGATATCCAGGGGATATTGACCTAGGCCAGGGATATCGGGTAGCGATCATCTGTTGAGATGGTGTTGACGACATCTGCATTTGCACGTCGGTGATGGACACGAGAGATTTGAGGATTTGCGTGTCGGTGATGGACACGAGAGATTTCTGATTTTGGGTGTCGATATTGAACATCCAGATGTTGATATGTTGCTATCTTATGAGGTATACAGTTATGTTATGAGTTATTGTAGCCGACCAGGACTGATCCGTGGGACAATACCTGCATCTGTACCTGCATATCTTTTTACGGGTTATTGCATATAAAAAGGATTTCAAAATCGAGCTATAGCCTCATTATTTGACGTGTCTGATATGACACTGGGATCTTTTAAATTGTAAAGCTCTTAACACTCTTCATTAAAACAACAGGACGTATATCTTAACTAAGATACCTATTATATTTCATACTATCACGTCTGCCTTTATGCCATGAAATATGTATTCCGCGGCTAATTTAAAGGAGAGGTTTTACTTATATATTTTCGACTACTTATGGGTTTATACCTAGGTACAGGTCATTTACATATGATATCTTCCATTTTAGATTCATGTGATAGATAGAGTTGCATTATGATTCACATGCATATCATATATTATATTAGTACAGGATTTGATAGTACTATACTTATGACCTAGGTATCGTTGTGCATTTCGATTTCTACCTTGTTATGTACATTTATTCACTGAGTTGGCAACTCACCCCCGTTGTGCCACAATTTCTTGCAGGTTTTACCGCTTGGATTATCAGCGGCTTGGGGCACACATTCTTTTCGGTGATTGCTTTGGTAGTTGGGTTACTGTCGTACCGTACTCACACTTGTATATTCATATCTTCTTGTATCTTGTAAAATTCCATCGACTTAGAACTTGTATATTATGGACTTAGAAGCGAGACTTAGAATTGTGTGTTTTGTGGGCGTCGCACTCATTAGAGTCGACTCTTTTATACTTGTTGATTTTGTTTCGCTTTTCTTTTCTTCGCCATAGTGCGTCGTATATTGTTTGCTTGGTTGCTCCGTCGTTTGTGTTGGATATATGTATGCCCTAGAGGCCATTATATGATAGTGGATTTATTTGTATATGTATATATATTCAGTATACATTCTTGCTCGACATGATAGTATGCTATCTGGTTCTTCTTTATCTGACATGTTCATTTGATCATGCTTTTATTCATTCATACATGCTGATAAAGCCCTGAGGATATCAGCTTGACTACTGTGATTATGATGGAGATCATACTAGTGGGACATCTGTAGTCTATAAGCATATCCTGGATAGTCCCTAATCGTAGGTATATCGAGATGGGGCATTGATATACCAGAGTAGACTAGCGTATATGATACTAAACCCATACGATGGGCGATGAATGTTCCTACATTCATCGATGTTTGACATCGAGATCATATACGGGTGCTCAGTGGTGACTGGGTACACTGGACGGACTCACCGAGAACTCCTATATGGAATTATATCTATCGTCGGATAGCAGTTCTCAGGTGACACTGGTACAGGTTAGTCTGTAGACTCGAGATCGTCATAGAGTCTTGTGTGTTCTCCCACTGTATTTTGATTGCCACCCTACCACGGCTCTACTGAGTCTTGCAAACAGGTGGCCGTTGGGTACAGTCCCGAGGCACACGAAGGCGATGAGCGATAGGAGGGGTTTCGTCTCTCCCGGTATTGGGAGTTGATGCTGTGCTGTGCCCGACTGGTTATATCAGTAATTCCCTGGCCAGGGCTGCTGAGATTTGCTGATAAGTGTTATCATTAGTTTCTTGATCTATTATAGACCATTCACCGGCACGACTTATTGAGTTATTGGGGTCGACGTGACCATCCCTAGGCTCGATATGCAGCATATCTGACGAAGAGACCGGACTGTACGGTAGTGTTGCCGGTTGGCTCGACGGGAGTTGTAGCAGGTTCGCTTGTTTTCTTTTGATCGCTCAATACCCGGGTGACCGTTACGTTTAGCTGACCGCTTGTGGCTTGGGGGTGCTTGATATGATCATCACCCACTGCCGGCGTATTGACGAGTCTTAGAGTTCCACAAAGGAGTTACCTAGTCCAGGCGAAACGTTGTGGTGCGCGTATGCGATATGCGCATGGACCCGATTAAAATGCGCGTATAGGATACCGTATATTGATCGGGCAGCTTTCTTTTGGTGGGGTCATATGTGATATAGCCGGATTGATAAATCAAGTGTTGATTTATCATTTAACAATTAGTTTTCTCACTTGAAATCTTTTCTTGTACATGATGGATGTATGCATGCATGTATGCTTTCTTTCTTTTAGTTTCTTGCACATATGGATGTGCATACATACATACATACATACATCATCCTTCATGGTTGATTACACATTGAAAATGGTGGCAATATAAGACTCACACCATGGATTAAATATATGGATTATTATTTAATTTTTGTTAAAACAAAAGAAAAGGAGAAAAAGGATAATTCATGGCTAGTTTCTACACTCTTCCTTAACCTAACCATGCTCACCTATTTCTAACCATGGGTTAACCTTCACTTTGTGATTTAACTCAAATTAAATAATATCTTAAGCATTTAACCATGGTTTGAGATGAGAAGGAATAAATATATATATACATATATTTTCTTTTTTCTTTTCATGAGTTATCTTTTTACTCATGTTAAAAGAAAGCCATCATCTTTTTCCTCCTTCACCATTTGCTCTCTAGACTTTTGTAGTGAGCAATATACTTATCAAGCTAGGTTTTTGAAGTGAGAAAAGCCACCACAACATTATTCTACCCAAGTTTAGCCCACTTGTTTAGAGTGTTATCTTCATTTCTTCTCTTGAAAAGTGAAGTTGCAAGATTGGACTAGAAGCTTCGGGTGGATCGTCGTGGACACTAGAAGACTTCAAGAGAACCTTTCTCCAACACTCAAGAGGCCAAAGAGTCTAGCGAAGGGAGCTACAAAGGTTGTACTCTCGAAACCTTAGTCTTTGTTGCCTTTAATGTTTAGAAACCCTAATTTTCTAGGATAGATCCTTTGTATGCTTACTTAGCACCATAAAAATTTGATCTTTGTGACATGTGATGCTTCCAAACTCTATATAGGGTGCTAGGTAAACCTAACATTAGTATCAGAGCCGACATAGAACATTAGGAGACACTTTTACGAAGCAAAAACTCCGATCGAACCAAAATACGACGTTACGGGACCTTCTCTGGTCATTTTTTTAAAATCTGTTGTTTTTCAGAATTAAAAATACTTAAAAAATAAAGCAGGAAAAACTAAGAAACATTGTGAAATACGAACCCATGATCCGTACAAACCGCCGCGGAACCGCGGCAAATCCTTGCTTAGGCCGCGGCTCCGCGGCCGTACAGAGGCTTCATTGATTCCTATTTGCACAGTAATTCTTATAACTGCTTGTATATTGTTTTAGGTATGTATAATCTGAATCTAGTACTGTATATTCTGGAGATGGTTTTGGACTCGACGATTCGATCGGAATTTTCATTTCGTTGCTTTTCCGGGTAAATTAGAAAGTATTGAAGTGTTCGAACGAGTATCATTTGCTCACTATTCACGGGGTTTAAATATTTTAGAGATACGTGCAAGTTTTGTGGTGGACCCTCTAGAAGACAACAAACCTTAACTTGATTATGTGACTGTCTTGAACTGCCCTTTGAACCTTAGGGTTTGGGGCAGTACGGCGTGCCACATGTGAGGCGTTGGCTTGACCCTTCTACGGCTGGACCGCTACTACTGTGTCACACTCCGGGTTTTTGAACTCCGCTCAAGTGTTGAGCTTTAGGGGATCTTAGGTGTTTGATTATTCGTTCGAAAACTTTAATACTATCTGTTTATCTGGAATGTGATGCAATATGTGGAATTCATATTATTAGACATGAAATACGAAGTATGTGATATTTCGCATTTGAGATGTCTAAAGAGAATGTGGATTCCAGATATTGCAGTTTTACACTTTCTTTTCTGTGACTGTAAGTGTAGTATGTAGTAGTATTTCCGATTGTCGTTGCTATACGTCGACGACAATCGGTGTATGCATACTTACTTACGTTGATGATATGAGATATTATGTGTTGCTGAGATATGATGTGCAGGATTGTCGCGATTGAATAGCCGGGGGGTTTTATGTGAGATGAGAGTTTTATATTTTCATTCATGTAAATTCAAATGTAATGTAATATTCTTTTATTTGGGGCACTTCCGGGTTGAGGTTGATGCCACCAGTGTTGTATAGTATTTACTTTTCCGCATTAGGATGGACCCAAGGAGGGGAGCATAGGTGACCGGGTTCTGGGGTTCAGTGGGCGGCCATCTCGAGGAGTCGAGACCGGGTCTCCTAAACTCTAGAATTGGTAGGGTCGCTTGCCGCTCTCATAGGGGTCCAGGGTGTGGGCTTGGCTATTCATCGCGACTGTGGAATCCGTATTTTCTATTATTGGCTAAATACTAAATACGGACGTCCTAGTATATCCCACATTATATCTATATTTCTGCTGCCTGTGTTCTGTGATATCTGAGACGAATGATATATTATATATATGATATATAGTAGACGTTGCTTATGTTTTACACCCGCGCTAGTCCCGTCCCGGTATGCCGTTAGTTAAGTAACCTAACGGTGCATAACGGAACATTGCGGCGAATGCGGATGGCATAAGCGTACGTGTTATTTTCGTTTCTTTTCTGTGATTAGCTTAAGAACTTAAATGATGGGTTTACATTAATGTGATTAATGTAAAGAAAATAAACCTAAAAGATGTTGTAGAATCGGATTTAAAATCACTCGGCTATTTATGAAAAAGCTACATTTCAAAACTGCGGAGCTTAAGCCACTCCTTTTGAAAACCATTTGATTCTACAACGATCTCAAGTTCAAAGCGTTAAAGATTTTCTTAAAAATCACCCGCAACTCTCCGTCATTTTAGGAAATAGAGTACTTAGTATTCGTGCTACGTTTGTTGACCTTAGCCAAGGTGTAGTGTACGGTAGCTAAGTGATGTCTTCCTACAAATGCATGTGATGCAGATTAATTAGGATGGGCATATGACTTTGTTGACCTTAGCCAAGGGTCATGTGAACGGGTCTAATTAATCAAGAAATGACGGGTTGAGCTTGACTAGTACTCGTGATTTGTTGACCTTAGCCATGGTCACGAGTGCTAGGGGTAAAAATTACATCGGGAATTTCAATAGTTGAAATTTGCAATGATATTGCATACCTTCCATGTGATGGTTGGATCCCGATCCCACTGTGGGCAATAGTTGCTCCTAGGAGAGTTTTACAGTTTACAATTAGCTAACTCATTAGGTGTCTAGAAAGGTGTTAACGGGGCTCCGCCTCTGGGAAAACGAGGTTTAGTTTAATTAGGTCCGTGCGAAAGCACGGGGAACCTCCCTCAAGTACCGACACTGGCCTGGCTGAACAGTTAGCAAAGTTGTAGACTGTAATTATCCTGGCTAGTTTTTCTTTTTATGGTTTGAAAGAAAAACTCGATAAAAGCAGTGGGAAACATCGATTAGACAAAATAATAACCAATCTGATCTATGCAAGAGCTTTCGCTGAGTGTATTCTTTTCTCTCTCTTAATGGCAGATACCCATGACTGGACTCAAGCTTCTACTAGATAAAAACAAACTGAATGGGACCAATTATAAAGACTGGCTGAGGAATCTGAAAATTGCCTTGACTTATGATAAAGTATCATATGTCCTCACGGCTTCAGCCCCGCCTGTCCCAGGTCTAAAATCCTCAGTTGCAGACATTGAAGTCCGCAAGACATGGGACGCTGACTGTGCCACGGCCAAATATCTCGCGCTTGCATCGATGGATAACACACATCAAAAGCAGCACGAGGATATGGACATTCACGGTATATTGCTCCATACAAAGGAGTTGTATGGAGAGCAATCCCACGTATTACGATACGAAGCGTCAAAAAAATTGTTTCAGATGCGAATGGCCCCTGGCACACCAGTAGGAGACCATGTTCTGAAGATGATAGCTCTTATAGAAGAGCTTGAGGACCTTGGATGGACGATGGACAATGAAAAATATACGGATATTATTCTGCAGTCCCTCCCCTCTACCTTTGCTCAATTCATAGTGAACTTCAACATGCACGGCATGGAGAAGGAACTCCTTAAACTCCTTAATATGTTAAGGAGTGCAGAGAGCACTATGAAATCAGCTAAAACTCCGGTTATGACTGTTGGACAGTCTTCCTCTTCTCGCCCGAAAGCTAAGGCCAAGGGAAAGAAAAAGAAGAAGCCCACCAATCCTAAGGGTGGAGTTAAAAAGGTGAAGGGAAAGGAAAAGTCCAAAGCTGGAGACTCAGGGAAAGGCGAATGTTTTCATTACCACAAAACAGGACATTGGAAGCGCAACTGCACGGAGTACTTAAGTCTCAAGAAGAAGCATGGGGATGCTTCTGCTTCAAGTGCGTTTGTGACAGAAAACTGTTTTTCAATAAACTCTGCTTCCTGGGTATTGGATACCGGTTCAGGTTCTCACATTTGCAATTCTATGCAGGGGCTGAGAAATGGCAAAGTTTTGAAGACAGGTGACGATACTCTCCGTGTTGGAAATGGTTCCAATGTACATACAGTCGCAGTGGGAGAGTATCGCTTGGGGTTGCCATCTGGATGTATTTTGGTTTTGAATCCATGTTATTTTGTACCTAGTATGCTTTGTAATATAATATCCGCTTCTTTGTTGGACAATGAAGGATATAATTTTGTATTGCAGAACAATGTTATGAACATTCACCGGAATCAAATGTTGGTTGGGTATGGTACGCTTAATAACGGGATATATGTCCTAAATCAACACACAGTTTTCAGTATACAACACACTAATAAAAGAAAACTTTCAGAATTAAATGAAGCATTTCTTTGGCACTGTAGACTTGGTCATATTAACGAAACAAGACTAAACAAGTTACACAAAGATGGATATTTAAACTCTTTTGGATATAAATTTTATGCGACTTGCCAGTCTTGTATCAAGGGTAAAATGACCAAAACTCCGTTTACCGGACACGGAGAAAGAGCTACTGAGCTCCTAGGCCTCGTACATAGTGATGTATGTGGGCCAATGTCTACACAGGCTAGAGGCGGTTTTTCATACTTCATTACGTTCACTGACGATTTCTCAAGATTCGGTCATGTATTTTTATTAAAGCACAAGTCCGAAGCTTTCGAGAAATTCATTGAATATAAACAAGAAGTAGAAAAACAAACCGGCTTGAGTATCAAGATGCTTCGATCAGATCGAGGTGGTGAGTATCTCAGTACAGAATTTGCAAACATCCTAAAAGAGAATGGGATTCTCTCTCAGCTCACTCCTCCTTACACACCACAGCACAACGGTGTGTCAGAACGACGGAATTGGACCGTATTAGATATGGTCCGTTCCATGATGAGTGATGCTGAGATACCCGTCTCGTTTTGGGGGCATGCATTGGAGACTACAACATTTCTACTGAACAGGGTTCCAACCAAAACCGTGTCTATCACGCCATATGAGATATGGCATGGGAAGAGACCATCTCTTAAGAGAATTAAGATTTGGGGTTGCCCGGCCTATGTTAAAAAGCAGAATCCGGACAAACTCGAGACACGGTCAGTCATGTGTAAGTTTGTGGGATATCCAAAGAATTCTTATGGATATCTATTCTACCACAAAGAGGAATAAAAGGTGTTTGTTTCTCAACATGCTACATTCTTGGAAAAAGAGTTTTTCACAGATAAAGATGATAGCAAGATGGTGGATCTAGAAGAGGTTCTAGAGACACAAACTACAAATGACAATTTGGTTGAACCGGCTGTTGCAATAGAAAATGAGGAATCTCGGCCACTCCGAAGGTCTGGTAGGACTTCTCGCCCACCGGAGAGGTACTACGGTTTCTTCATTGATGGTGACAGAGAAGACTGCATCATGGATGATGATGATCCTACCAGTTTTCAGCAAGCTATCACGAGTGGAGACTCTGTGAAGTGGCTGGATGCCATGAGATCCGAAATGGAGTCTATGTACACCAACAAAGTATAGACTTTGGACGTTGTACCCCGTGGGGTAAAACCTGTGGGGTGCAAATGGATCTTTAAAAGAAAGATTGGTGCAGATGGGCAGGTGGAGACCTATAAGGCAAGACTTGTGGCGAAGGTTTTCGTCAAAGACCAGGTTTGGACTATGACGAGACTTTTTCTCCCGTAGCCATGCTTAAATCCACTCGGATCCTACTTGCTATTGCTGCTCACTACGACTATGAAATCTGGCAGATGGACGTTAAAACCGCATTTCTAAATGGAAATTTAGAAGAATGCGTTTATATGGATCAGCCAGAGGGCTTCATTGACAGTGGGAGCAGCGGAAAAGCATGTAAATTGCTTAAATCTATATATGGGTTAAAGCAGGCATCACGGAGTTGGAACATCTGTTTCGATGATGTCATCAAAGAGTTTGATTTCATCAAAAATCCAGATAAACCTTGTGTTTATAAGAAGGCTGTAGGGAGAGCTGTCACATTCCTCGTATTGTATGTGGACGACATTCTTCTGATAGGAAATGATATTCCTATGCTACAGTCGGTCAAATCTTTCTTATCACTAAGGTTCTCCATGAAGGACCTGGGTGATGCCACATACATTCTGGGCATAAGGATCTATAGGGATAGATCCAAAAAGTTATTGGGATTGTCCCAAACCAGGTACATTAACACCATCCTAAAAAGGTTTAGTATGGAAGACTCTAAGCGGGGTGCCTTACCCGCTTGCCATGGGGTCACTCTCTCCAAGGATTCTTGCCCAAAGACCTATGAAGAGAGAGCTCGCATGAGTGTTATACTCTATGCTTCGGCAGTAGGACCTATAATGCATGCGATGTTATGTACACGCCCAGATGTAGCTTATCCACTTAGTGTTGTAAGAAGGTATCAATCCAACCCAGGGGAGAATCACTGGACAGCTGTGAAGAACATTCTTAAGTACTTACGAAGGACTAAAGAATTGTTCTTGGTGTATGGAAATGGAGATCTGGAGGCCTTTACCGATTCGAGCTTCCAGAGCGATAAGGACGACAGCAAATCTATCTCTGGGTTTGTATTTACCCTCAATGGAGGGGCGGTAAGTTGGAAGAGTTCCAAACAGGATACCGTTGCAGACTCAACGATGGAAGCAGAGTACATTGCTGCGAATGATGCCGCCAAGGAAGTCGTCTGGATGAAGAAGTTCGTCTCGGAGCTAGGAGTAGTTCCAACCATTATTGATCCAATACCTTTGTATTGTGATAATAATGGGGCTATGGCGTTAGCCAAGGAGCCCAGATCCCATCAGCGATCCAGACACATCCTGAGGCGTTTTCATTTGATCCGGGAGATTGTAGATCGCCGCGAGATCGAGATTAGGTGAGTAGATACAAAGAATAACGCCGCGGATCCATTCACCAAGGCCCTCCCTCAGCCGCAGCATGAGCGACTTTTTGAGATGTTGGGTATGATATACGCCAATAACTGGCCTTAGTGCAAATGGGAGATTGTTGGATATATGTATGCCCTAGAGGCCATTATATGATAGTGGATTTATTTGTACATGTATATATATTCAGTATACATTCTTGCTCGACATGATAGTATGCTATCTGGTTCTTCTTTATCTGACATGTTGATTTGATCATGCTTTTATTCATTCATACATGCTGATAAAGCCCTGAGGATATCAGCTTGACTACTGTGATTATGATGGAGATCATACTAGTGGGACATTTGTAGTCTATAAGCATATCCTGGAAAGTCCCTAGTCGTAGGTATATCGAGATGGGGCATTGATATACTAGAGTAGACTAGCGTATATGATTCTAGACCCATACGATGGGCGATGAATGTTCCCACATTCATCGATGTTTGACATTGAGATCATATACGGGTGCTCAGTGGTGACTGGGTACACTGGACGGACTCACCGAGAACACCTATATGGAATTATATCTATCGTCGGATAGCAGTTCTCAGGTGAAACTGGTACAGGTTAGTCTGTAGACCCGAGATCGTCATAGAGTCTTGTGTGTTCTCCCACTGTATTTTGATTGCCACCCTACCACGGCTCTACTGAGTCGTGCAAACAGGTGGCCGTTGGGTACAGTCCCGAGGCACACAAAGGCGATGAGCAATAGGAGGGGTTTCGTCTCTCCCGGTATTGGGAGTTGATGCTGTGCTGTGCCCGACTGGTTATATCAGTAAGTCCCTGGCCAGGGCTGCTGAGATTTGCTGATAAGTGTTATCAGTAGTCTCTCAATTTGTTATAGACCATTCACTGGCACGACTTATTGAACTATTGGGGTCGACGTGACCATCCCTAGGCTCGATATGCAGCATATCTGACGAAGAGACCGGACTGTACGGTAGTATTGCCGGTTGGCTCGACGGGAGTTGTAGCAGGTTCGCTTGTTTTCTTCTGACCGCTCAATACCGGGTGGCCGTTACGTTTAGCTGACCGCATGCGGCTTGGGGGTGCTTGATATGATCATCACCCACTGCCGGCGTATTGACGAGTCTTAGAGTCCCACAAAGGAGTTAACTAGTCCAGGCGAAACGTTGTGGTGCGCATATGCGATATGCGCACGGACCCGATTGAAATGCGCGTATAGGATACCGTATATTGATCGGGCGGCTTGCTTTTGGTGGGGTCATATGTGATATGGCCGGATTGATAAATCAAGTGTTGATTTATCATTTAACCATTAGTTTTCTCACTTGAAATCTTTTCTTGTACATGATGGATGTATGCATGCATGTATGCTTTCTTTCTTTTAGTTTCATGCACATATGGATGTGCATACATACATACATACATACATACATCATCCTTCATGGTTGATTACACATTGAAAATGGTGGCAATATAAGACTCACAACATGGATTAAATATATGGATTATTATTTAATTTTTGTTAAAACAAAAGAAAAGGAGAAAAATGATAATTCATGGCTAGTTTCTACACTCTTCCTTAACCTAACCATGCTCACCTACTTCTAACCATGGGTTAACCTTCTCTTTGTGATTTAACTCAAATTAAATAATATCTTAAACATTTAACCATAGTTTGAGATGAGAAGGAATAAATATATATATACATATATTTTCTTTTTTCTTTTCATGAGTTATCTTTTTACTCTTGTTAAAAGAAAGCCATCATCTTCTTCCTCCTTCATAATTTGCTCTCTAGACTTTTGTGGTGAGCAATATACTTATAAAGTTAGGTTTTTGAAGTGAAAAAAGCCACCACAACATCATTCTACACAAGTTTAGCCCACTTGTTTATAGTGTTATCTTCATTTCTTCTCTTGAAAAGTGAAGTTGCAAGATTGGACTAGGAGCTTCGGGTGGATTGTCATGGACACTAGAAGACTTCAAGAGAACCTTCCTCCAACACTCAAGAGGCCAAAGAGTTTAGCGAAGGGAGCTACAAAGGTTGTACTCTCGAAACCCTAGTCTTTGTTGCCTTTAATGTTTAGAAACCCTAATTTTCTAGGATAGATCTTTTGTATGCTTACTTAGCACCATAAAAATTTGAACTTTGTGATATATGATGCTTCCAAACTCTACATAGGGTGCTAGGTAAACCTAACAGTTTGGGCGTGGAAGGTAGGTCCCGTTGTGATGCTATTTATATTGTTATGTTTATATCTGGTTTTAATCAAAACTTACAAAGGAGGTGCCGTCAAATTTCAAAATGTCATAGATGCTTTTTTTCGAACATACTTAGTTCGACTTACATGTTTATTTTAAAATGATCTCATCTGGTGACTATTTCAAAACATTACCTCCAATATTTTCAAAAAGGGTTTAGATTCCGGGATTCGGCATACTTGGACCGCGTCGGCATCTTTAGATGTCACGTGTTTTAAGTGCCGGTCATGTACCACATTCGGGTCGTGACAGGCAGCGTGCGGTTGTGCAACTGAATGTTCTCGTGTTTCTCCAGAGCGGAACTTTCAAAGAGAGCGTTGAGGGGCATTTCATCCTTAGAATCGCTCCTGAATATGAGAACCCTAGATTTTTCCCCTTCTAAGCCGGTACTAGCCATATGTTAGATTATAGTTGTTTCTTTATATATTACAATCTCGTTGCTCTTATATCGACGAGCGCGAGCTTCGCGTTTCTCCTTCTTGAAGTGTTTTCTATAGGCAACATATTCTTTCCAGCATTTCTTTAAGGCGTTGCATTTCTAGATGGGATGAGCGTTCCTTCGGTTGTATGCGCAGATTTTGGGTTTCCCTCTCCACCATCGAAATATGGGACCCCAGGAGTGTACATCATAAGAGGTGGTAGCTTTATCCCCATTGATAGGACATTGGCAAACTGCTTCTCAGCTTTTTTCGTACTCTTATTTATTGTAGGTGTGCTTTAGTTTGGTCGAAGAGCTTTATGACTCGTCTTTGCCGTAGCTTCTTTGTTCAAACGCTAATGTTTAGCCTTTTCATTTATGGCCGTCTTGCATTCCTTATCATCTTTGCTCTTTTGGAAGGTTTCATTCAGCAGCCTTTCAATCGGGTTTTCTTCCGGCAGTTTCGGGATTATTGATGTTGATTTTCCCCCAGTTTATCCATATCACTGTCCGACGCTGGCGGAGCTTCTTCATTATATAGTGATGAATGGGAGATCATGTGGCGGCTTGCTACACGTTCTTCTGCATCGTCCGATGAGTCATTTTCCTCATTATTGTCTTTGTCCTCGTCCTCAAGAATATGCTTGAGGAATTCTTCGAGTGTGACTGGCGTTCGCGCTTTCTGATTATACTCTTCCAGCGCGTCTATATATTTTTGGAGGTCCATGCGTTTGTCGACATATTCAGCGGGTTGCACAGGCTTCTTAGTCTTCTTCTTTTTCTTCAAAGATTTCGAAAGCTTGACTCGGAGGCTTTTCCCTTCGTCAGCAAAGTTTGGCGTGGGACGCGGTTTCAGCATCCCTTCTATGATCTCGGGTTCAAGTGGGCTTTTCCACTTGATCGCCGGGGATGCTTGTAAATCTTTCGGCATTCTTTTAGTTTTTGCTGAAAGAAATACTTCCCATGGAGCTTCTTCCACGAGTGAGCAGATGCCCCTTGCATATCCACCTTCTTAAGAGGGTGCTTTTGGGGCGGATCTATCCTCTAATTATCCGACGGTGTGAATTTACCCTGCTGATACTGGTCCTCGACCTAGTTTTTGAAGACATTGCAGTCCTCAATTGGATGGCTCACTACCCGATGATAGGGGCAGTAGCTCAGGTTGTTGACACCACTAGCTTGTGTAAGTCACCACGATTCTGGCAATATTATCAAATTGTTTCGCATCGCCAGCTCAAACAATCTCCTCGTCTTATCACGAGGGAATGAATATGCACATCCCAATCTTTCTCCCAAGGTTGTGTTAGTTATGTGTATGCCCTAGAGGCCATTATTGTACATATGATGTATATTATGGTGGATGCTTGGACATATATAGGGAGGGCTTTCTTGCTCGACATGATAGTATGCTATCTGGTTGCTCTTTGTCTTAACATGTTGACTTGTATTGTGATACTGTCTTGCTCTCATATGTTGACGAAGCCCTTAGGATGTTTACTTGATTACCAGGACTATGATGGAGATCATATTAGTGGGGTCAGGGTAGTCCGCAAGTACATCCTATAATTGTTCTTAGTCGAGGGTGTATCGAGACAGGGCATCGATACTCCAGAGTAGACTAGCGTATACGCTACTTGCTCCATATGATAGGCGATGGATGATCCCACATCCATTGGTGTTTGACATCAAAGGAGGTATACGGGTGCTCAGTGGAAACTGGGAACACTGAACGGACTCGCCGAGAACTCCTAGTTGGTATTATACCTATCGTCAGATAGCAGTTCTCAGGTGACACGGGTACAAGTTAGTCTGTAGACCCGAGATCTTCATAGACTCTTGTGTGATTCCCACTATACTTTGATTTCTACCTTACCACGTTCAAGAGAGCGTGCAAAATGGTGGCTTTTGGGTACAATCCCGAATCACATGTGGGCAATAAGCGATAGGAGGGGTTTCGTCTCTAGCGGTATTGGGGTTTGATGTTGCGCTGTGCTCGATTTGCTATAACTGGAAGTCCCTGGCCAGGGCTGCTATGGAAATCTACTGGTAACTGTTATCAGTAGTTTCTCGACCCGTTATGAGCCTCACATCGGCACGATTTATCGGTTACTGGGGTCAGACGTTTACCACCCCTAGACTGGATATGCGAAATATCAGACGAAGAGACCGGACTGTACGGTAGTGTTACTGATTGGATTCATAGGAGTGTGTGCAGGTTTTCTTGTTGATCTTCTGATCGCTAAATACCCGGGTGGCTGTTACGTTTAGCTGACCGCTTGCAGCTTGTAGGTGTTTGATATGATCATCACCTACTGTCGGCGTATTGACGAGTCTTTAGAGTCCTACACAGAGGTTTCCTGGCTCAGGCGAAACGGAGTAAGTGCATATATGTGATATGTGTGGGACCGAGAATAATACGAGTATGTGATACTGTATTCTATTCTCGCGATATGTGATATCGGCCGGTTATATGTGATATAGCCGGGTCATCGGATCAAGTGTTGATTCGATGAAATGATACACTTTATATTAGTCGGTTATATGTGATATAGCCGGATTATCGGATCAAGTGTCCATTCGATAATTTAATGTATAATTATAAATTTGATATATTAAATTACATTAACTAATAAATGCTCACTTAAGTATTTCTATTTCTCACTTTTGATACATTTAACATATATGTGATATATTTTTATTGTATTGTTTCCTTTTATTACATAAATAATATATATCTGTTATATATTATTGTGACATGCTAGGTTATATATGCAACATGGGTGTATGAGAATTACGCCATATAAAAGATAACGAAAAGGTTTTTATTTATTTAGGAAATTCAAAAATGTATGGATTTTTCCATGGTTGTTTTGGATAACCATTGACTAGTCCACCATTTTTGTTTTTCCTTAGATATTTATAAACCTAAACATTACCATTTAACTATTGTCTATTCTCTACAATGGTTAGCCATGAGATATACTAACCATGGTTGCATTTCTAACCTCACACTCTCTCTTTTTTTATTTGCTTCATCTTCTTCCTCAAACCTCAAGAGTGCTCTCTAGCTTTTTGATAAAGAGAGAAAAATAGTGGGAAACTAATTTCTAAAGTGAGCAAAATTCCTACTTCATCATCCTCTTCTATAGTAGCCATATAGTTTAGGGTGTTAGCTTCACTAGTTCCATACAAGTGAAGAGATAGCTTGGGTTTGTGTTTTCTCGAAGTAGATCATCTTGGATTTGGAAGACTTCTAGCAAGAATGGATCATTCACCTTGTGAAGCCTCTCAAGAGTCCGGGACTTGGATCGCAGCGAAGGGACAACTACTCGGAGCATATGAAGTGAAGGACCGGTCTACAAAGGTTGTATTATGCAAACACTTAGATGTAAAGTTGTTTACATATGCTTTTGTCTAAATCTTTAGTTAAGATTCTAGGGTTATGGTTAACAAGCATGGCAATTTTTTGAAAATGGCATGGACGATGCCCTCCGAAACCTTGTTGTTGTGCTTAGTAACCCTACAGTGGCATCAGAGCCAAGCTAGAGATTTAGACGGATTGTGTAGGGTTACGAAACCGAACAACTCCGAAACTTGACACATCAAAACCATGTTTCTGTCGATTTTTATTGTAGCTCTAAAATTTTTTCAAACAACTGCAGAATGTTGTATGTGATATAACATGAACACTGGAGAAATTTGATGCAATTCTGTGAAATTTTGGCCGGCCATAACCATAATCTCTGCCAAAATCCGAGCATACACCTTCAAATTTTTTCAGTGTTCCAATGACTGGGTTTTGGTGTTTCAGGTGTTTGTTTTTGCTAAATTTTCATGTGATGTTAACTTTCTGCGAAGGTGACACGGAGTGTTTCGTAGTCGTAATTTTAACAGTATTTCAGGTTATTTAGACGGTGTTAAAAAATTCGAACGGATATCAAATACCTACTTTAACCCTCACTGGAAATTTTTCCAAGAGTTGGATTTTTTCTAAGTTAAAGAGCATTCGAATATCGTGCAAGTGATTCGATCGACCTTCTAGAAGAATGAAACCTTAACTCGATTCTATGACCGTCAGAACCGCAACAAACCCTAGGGTTTGTGGTAGTTCATCGGTGCCACGGGAGAGGCATTGGTTTGCCCTTCTACGGCTGGTTCATTGGTACCGTGGCATGTGATGGATACTTTTAAACTACGCTCAAGTGTTGAGCTTTTTGGGTAATTTTAGGTGTTTGTTGATTTGATCGGAATGTTTAACATCTTCTATCTTTTTCTGGAATGCGATATAATATGTGGAATTCATATAGTTAGGCATGAAATGCGAAGTATGTGATATTTCGGATTTATGATTTCTAAGGTGATTGTGGATTCCAAATATTGTAGTTTTACATTTTCTTTTCTGTGACTGTAAGTGTAATATGTGGTGTATCGCCGGTTTACTTGCTATACATCAACGATAATTGGGATACGCATATTTACTTGCGTTGATGACATGTGATGTTATGTGTTGCTGTAATATGTTATATTGGATCGTCGTGTTCTGAATAACCGGGGGGTTTTATGTGAGATGAGAGTTTTTATTTTCATTCATGTAAAATTTATTGTATGTAATATTCTTTTATTGGGGCACTTCCGGGTTGAGGATGATGTCACCATCCTTGTATATTATTTACTTTTTTGCATTAAGATAGACCTAAGGTGGAGATCATATGTAACCGTGTTCTAGAGTCCAGTGGGAGACCATCTCGAGGAGTCGAGTCCGGGTCTCCTAACTCTAGAATTGGTAGGGTTGCTTGCCGCTCTCGTAGGGGTCTACGGATATGGGTTTGGCTATTCATCGCGACCATGGAATCCGAATTTTCTATTGTTGGCTAAATACAAAATAAGGACCTCCTAGAATATTCAATATTTCATATGTTATCTTCTGCTGCTGATATTTTAAGATGTGATCACTTTATATGCTGAGACGAATGCTTTATTATTGTATATGAGATATATAATAAATGTTGCTTATGTTTTGCACCCGCGCTAGTCCCGCCCCGCTATGCCGTTAGTTAAGTAACCTAACGGTGCATAACAGGACACTGTGGCGAATGCGGATGGCATAAGCGTACATTGTATTTTCGTTTCTTTTGTGATGCTTTGGAAGAATAAATGATGTGACTTCATTAATGTGATTAATGAAAGAAAAGAAACCTAAAAGATGTTGTAGAATCAAATTTTCAAAAAGAGTATCTCTTGTTTTTGCTTTGCATAGCGGTATTCCTTGTAGAATATCCAGCACCTTATTCGATAAGGAAAGAGCCGAGATCCTTTCACTGGGAGTGACCTATTTAGCGAAACTAGCAGATGCTACAAACTCACTCGGTTTAGTTTTTGATTACTTCTAAAGTTCTTGCTTTGCATAGTGGTATTTTTGAAAAATCCTGCACCTTATTCGATAAGGAAAGAGCCGAGATCCCTTCACCGCGAGTGACCTCTTTAGCGGAACTAGTAAAAGCCTCAAAAACACTCCTTTTCAAAAATCACTTGTTTCTAAAACGATATCAAGTTAGTTACGCTCATGCTTTTCTTAAAAACCTGCATAGCCCTCCGTCATTTCAGATAAGGACTATTTAGTATTCGTGCTGCGTTTGTTGGCCTTTGTCAAGGCGTAATGTACGGTAGCTGAATGGTGCTTATCTGTTTATGCATGTTATACAGACTGGATTATGGTAGTCATACGACCTTGTTGTCCTTTGTCAAGGGTTGTGCGGGTAGGTTTAATTCAATCAGGAAATGACGGGTTGAACTTGACTAGCATCCTATGGTTTGTTGGCCTTTGTCAAGGTCAGAGGACGTTAGGGGCAAAAGCATTATTGGGAATTTCAAGTGTTGAAATTTGAAATGAATTTTCATACCTTCTATGAGATAGTTAGATCCCGATACCCACTGCGAGTAAGAGTTACTCCTGGGAGAGTTTCACGCATGACAATTAGCCGATCAAGTAGGTGTCTAGAAAGGTGTTAATGGGGTTATGCCTCTGGGAAATCGAGGTTTATTTTAATTAGGTCCACGCGAAAGCACGGGGAACATCCCTCAAAGTACCAACACTGGCCTGGCTGAAAGATTGACGAACTTGTAAGGTGTAATTAATCCCGGCTAGTCTTACCTTTTAGGGTTTAAAGGGAGATTTGATAAAAACAGTGGGAGCCATCATGATTAGATAAGATAAAAAACAATCTAATTTTGCAAGAGCATACGCTAAGTGTTTTCTTTTCTCTCTCTCCAGGTAGCGACCATATTAGGCCTTAATCAAGATACTAATATGGATGTATTGACCAAATCAGCTTGTTATACTAAGCAGGGGAACGTTGGTTCCGTTCTTTCTTATAAGTGTTATAAGACTGAGCAAGGAATAAGAAAATATCCGGATTCCCACTATGCCCAAACAAAGAATAAGCATATTGAAGCATCTTCTTCGGGTGTGTTAGTTATCGAGAATTGTTTCTCAGTTCACTCTACGTCCTGGGATTAGATACCGGATCAGGATCCCATATATGCAATATGTTGCATGGACTAAAGAAAGGTAGAGAACTGGGAATGGGTGATCATTCCGTAAGAGTAGGGAATGGTGCAAATGTTGCAGCCAAAGCAGTTGGCGAATATCACCTTGTATTACTAAATGGTAATACATTGATTCTGAAAGAATGTTATTACATACCGACCCTGATATGCAATCTTATATCAGTTTCTTTATTAAGTAAAGAGGGATATAATTTTGTAGTACAGGATGATGTTATGAACATCTACCTGAATCAAAAGTTGATTGGATCAGGCTCGTTACATAATGGCATATACATTCTAAATCAAACCACGGTTCTTAATTTACAAAACACAAACAAGTGGAAGAGTTCAGAAATGAACGAATCCTTCTTGTGGCATTGTAGACTAGATCATATCAATGCGACACAGCTAGCTAAGTTTCATAAGGATGGATATTTGAATCCATTCGAATTTTCATCTTATGACACTTGCCAATCTTGTCTCAAAGGGAAGATGACCAAAACTCCATTCAGTGGACACGGAGAAAGAGTTACGGAACTCTTGGGACTGATACATTATGATGTATGCGGTCCCATATCTATACATGCCAGGAATGGTTCCTCGTACTTCATTACATTAACTGACGATCTCTCAAGATACAGACATGCGTTCCTGATGAAACATAAGTCTGAAGCTTTTGAGAAATTCAGAAAATATAAGTACGAAGTCGAGAGCCAAACGGGTAAAAGTATTAAGATCTTTCGATCTGATCGAGGAGGAGAATACTTGAGAAATGAATTCTTGGACTATCTAAAAGTAAATGGGATTCTCTCTCAGCTTACTCCTCCGTATACACCACAGCACAATGGTGTATCGGAACGGAGGAATCGCACCCTATTAGATATGGCGCGCTCTATGATGAGCACCGCTGAGTTACCTATTTCCTTTTAGGGTTATGCGCTTAAAACGGCAGCATACCAATTGAATCAATTCCCATCTAAATCTGTACCTATGACACCATATGAGATATGGAGTGCGAAGAGACCATGTCTTAAATGAGTTAAGATATGGGGTTGTCCGGCATATGTCAAAAGGCAAAATCCGGACAAACTCGAGGTACGGTCAGTTCTTTGCAAGTTTGTGGGATATCCCAAACGTTCACATGGATATCTTTTCTACCATGGCGAGGAACAAAAGGTGTTTGTTTCTCGACATGCCACCTTTTTAGAAAAGGAATTTCTTGCAAACGAAATTAATGGAAACGAGGTAGAACTGGAAGAAACTCTGGCTACACAAACTGCAACTGAAGATTTAGTGGAACCAGAGGATTCGATAGTTCCCAACGAAACTCAGCCTCTCCGCCGATCTAGTAGGGTTCCTCATCCACCTGAGAGATACTACGGTTTTCTCATTGATGGTGGGAGCGAGGATTGCATCATAGAAGATGATGACCCGACTAGCTTCGAGCAGGCCATCACGAGTGGGGACTCTGTGAAATGGCTGGATGCAATGCGGTCTGAGATGGAATCCATGTACACCAATAGAGTATGGACTTTGGAAGATGCTCCTGAAAGGGTAATACCCATCGGGAGCAAGTGGATCTTCAAGAAAAAACTTGGTGTAGATGGAAAAGTTAAGACTTTCAAAGCTAGACTTGTTGCAAAAGGTTTTCATCAACGACCAGGTGTGGATTATGATGAAACCTTTTCTCCAGTGGCTATGCTTAAGTCCATCCGGATCCTACTTGCCACTGCTGCATACCATGACTATGAAATCTGGCAAATGGATATTAAGACCGCCTTTCTAAATGGTGATTTAGAAGAGAACGTGTACATGACACAGCTAGAGGGCTTCGTAGACAGTGGGAGAAGCGGGAAGGTGTGCAAGCTGCTTAAATCCATCTACGGGTTAAAACAAGCATCGCGGAGTTGGAACTTCTGTTTTGATGTGGTAGTCAAAGAGTTTGACTTCATCAAGAACGTAGATGAACCTTGTATATACATGAAGGTGGCAGAGAGTAAGGTTGTCTTCCTCGTATTGTACGTGGATGACATACTCTTGATAGGAAATGATGTTCCTATGCTGCATTCGGTCAAGCTCTTCTTATCACACAGATTCTCAATGAAAGATCTAGGTGATGCCTCCTACATCTTAGGAATTAAGATCTATAGAGATAGATCGAAACGGATACTGGGATTGTCCCAATCCAGGTACATTGATACCATACTAAAGAGGTTTAGTATGGAAGAATCCAAGCGTGGGAATTTACCCACGATCTCTGGACTCACTCTCTCCAAAGAGATGTCTCCCAAGACTGATTTGGAGAGAGCTCGCATGCAAGAGATACCATATGCTTTGGCAGTAGGCTCTATCATGTACGCGATGCTATATACCAGACCCGATGTAGCATACTCACTAAGTATAGTGATTAGGTATCAAGCAGATCCAGGAGAGAGTCACTGGACAGCTGTGAAGAACATTCTCAAGTACTTAAGAAGGACTAAAGAGATGTTCTTGGTGTATGGTAACGGTCAACTCCAAGTGGAGTCCTTTACCGATTCGAGCTTCCAGAGTGATAAGGACGACTCTAAGTCGCACTCGGGATTTTTCTTTACCCTCAATGGAGGGGCGGTGTGTTGGAAGAGTTCCAAACAGGAAACCGTGGCAGACTCAACGTTGGAGACTGAATATATCGCTGCCAACGATGCTGCCAAAGAGTCTGTCTGGATGAAGAAGTTCATAACTGAACTTGGAGTAGTTTCGTCCATTGAGCATACAATACCTTTGTATTGTGATAACAATGGAGCTGTGGCTTTGTCCAAGGAACCTATGTCCCATCAGAGATCCAGGCATATTCGGAGGCGGTATCACCTGATCAGAGTGATTGCTGATCGCCGGGAGATCGAGATCAGGAGAGTTGACAACAAGGACAACACAGTGGATCCATTCACCTTACCCCAGATACAATTTGAGAGACTCTTCGAGATGTTGGGTATGAGATACTACAACAACTGGCCTTAGTGCAAGTGGGAGATTGTTAGTTATGTCTATGCCCTAGAGGCTATTATTGTACATATGATGTATATTATAGTGGATGCTTGGACATATATAGAGAGGACTTTCTTGCTCGACATGATAGTATGTTATCCGGTTGCTCTTTGTCTTAACATGTTGACTTGTATTGTGATACTGTCTTGCTCTCACATGTTGACGATGACCTTAGGATGTTTACTTGATTACCAGGACTATGATGGAGATCATACTAGTAGGGCTAGGGTAGTCCACAAGTACATCCTATAATTGTTACTAGTCGAGGGTGTATCGAGACAGGGCATCGATACTCCAGAGTAGACTAGCATATACACTACTTGACTCATATGTTGGGCGATGGATGATCCCACATCCATTGGTGTTTGACATCAAAGGAGGTATACGGGTGCTCAGTGGAGACTGGGTACACTGAACGGACTGGCCGAGAAATCCTAGTAGGTATTATACCTATCGTCAGATAGCAGTTCTCAGGTGACACTTGTACAGGTTAGTCTGTAGACCCGAGATCGTCATAGAGTCTTGTATGATTCCTACTGTGCTTTGATTTCCACC
Source organism: Agapanthus africanus (assembly GCA_030015575.1). Classification (NCBI taxonomy): domain Eukaryota; kingdom Viridiplantae; phylum Streptophyta; class Magnoliopsida; order Asparagales; family Amaryllidaceae; genus Agapanthus; species Agapanthus africanus. Next base: position 816,761,479 of record CM057338.1, on the reverse strand, counting down.
TTATCACGTTCAAGAGAGCATACAAAACGGTGGCTTTTGGGTACATTCCCGAATCACATGGAGGCAATGAGCGATGGGAGGGGTTTCGTCTCTCCCGGTATTAGGGGTTGCGCTGTGCTCGATTGGCTGTAACTGGAAGTCCCTGGCCAGGGCTGGTATGGAGATCTACTGGTAACTGTTATTAGTAGTTTCTCGACCCATTATGAGCCTCACATCGGCATGACTTATCGGTTACTGGGGTCTGACGTTTACCACCACTAGACTGGATATGCGACATATCAGACGAAGAGAACGGACTGTACTGTAGTGTTACTGATTGGATTCACAGGAGTGTGTGCAGGCTTTCTTGTTGATCTTCTGATCGCTCAATACCCGGGTGCCTGTTATGTTTAGCTGACTGCTTGCAGCTTGTGGGTGTTTGATATGATTATCACCTACTGCCGGCGTATTGACGAGTCTTTAGAATCCTACACAAAGATTTCCTGGCTCAGGCGAAACGGAGTAGGTGCACATATGTGATATGTGCGGGACCGTGAATAATACGAGTATGTGATACTGTATTCTATTTTCACGATATCTGATATCGGCCGGTTATATGTGATATAGCCGGGTCATTGGATCAAGTGTTGATTCGATGAAATGATACATTTTATATTAGTCGGTTATATGTGATATAGCCGGATTATCGGATCAAGTGTTGATTCGATAATTTAATATATAATTATATATTTGATATATTAAATTATATTAACTAATATATGCTCACTTAAGTATTTCTATTTCTCACTTTTGATACATTTAACATATATGTGATATATGTTTATTTTATTGTTTTCTTTTGTTACATAAATAATATATATGTGATATATATTATTGTGACATGTATGCAACGTGGGTGTATGAGAATTACACCATATAAAAGATAATGAAATGGTTTTTATTTATTTAGGAAATTAAAAAATGTAAGGATTTTTCCATGGTTGTTTTGGATAACCATTGACTAGTCCACCATTTTTGTTTTTCCTTAGATATTTATAAACCTAACCATTACCTTTTAACTATGGTCTATTCTCCACAAAGGTTAGCCATGAGATATACTCACCATGGTTGCATTTCTAACCTCACACTCTCTCTCTTTTCATTTGCTTCATCTTCTTCCTCAAAGCACAAGAGAGCTCTCAGGGTTTTTGATAAAGAGAGAAAAATAGTGAGAAACTAATTTCTAAAGTGAGCAAAATTCCTACTTCATCATCCTCTTCTATACTATCCATATAGTTTAGGGTGTTAGCTTCACTAGTTCCATACAAGTGAAGAGAAAGCTTGGGTTTATGTTTCCTCGAAGAAAATCATCTTGGATTTGGAAGACTTCTAGCAAGAATGGATCATTCACCTTGTGGAGCCTCTCAAGAGTCCGGGACTTAGATTGCATCGAAGGGACCACTACTCGGAGCATAAGGAGTGAAGGACCGGCCTACAAAGGTTGTATTCCGCAAACACTTAGATGTAAAGTTGTTTACATTTGCTTTTGTCTAAATTTTTAGCTAAGATTCTAGGGTTAGGCTTAACAAGCATGGTAATTTTTTGAAAATAGCACGGCCGATGCCCCCCCAAAACCTTGCTGTTGTGCTTATTAACCCTACAGGTTGGGCGCGTACGGCTGTAGTTTTGGCGGACAGCTGATTTCAGCCTGCTCGGTTGTTACTGTGTATTGAAAACAAAGGTTGTTTTTCCTTTGCCCTTATTATTAAGGGGGTCCTTGCTTGAGGAGGAAGGACCATGACCAGTCCGATCCATCTGTGCTACCTTTGTTAGTTATGTATATGCCGTAGAGGCCATTATTGTACATATGATGTATATTATAGTGGATGCTTGGATATATATAGAGAGGACTTTCTTGCTCTATATGATAGTATGCTATCTGGTTGTACTTTGTCTTAACATGATGACTTGTATTTGTTTACTGTCTTGCTCTCACATGTTGATAAAGCCCTTAGGATATGTACTTGACCACTAGGACTATGATGGAGATCAGACTAGTGGAGCCAGGGTAGTCAACGAGTACATCCTATAATTGTTCCTAGTCGAGGGTTATCGAGACAGGGCATCGATACTCCAGAGTAAACTAGCTTATACGCATCTTGACCCATATGATGGGCGATGGATGATCCCACATCCATTGGTGTTTGACATCAGATATTGTATGCGGGTGCTCAGTGGAGACTGGGTACACTGAACGGATTCGCCGAGAACTCCTAGATGGTATTGTACCTATCGTCAAATAGCAGTTCTTTGGTGACACTGGTATAGGTTAGTCTGTAGACCCGGGATCGTCATAGACTCTTGTGTGATTCTTACTGTGCTTTGATTTTGACCTTACCACATTCACGAGAACGTGCAAAACGGTGGCTTTTGGGTACAGTCCCGAATCACATGGAGGTAATGAGCGATAGGAGGGGTTTCGTCTCTCCCGGTATTGGGGATTGATATTGTGCTGTGTTTGATTGGCTATAACTGGAAGTCCCTGACCAGGGAAGCTATGGAGTTCTACTGGTATGTGTTATCAGTAGTTTCTCGACCCGTTATGTGCCACACATCGGCACGGATTATCGGTTATTGGGTTCTAACATTTACCACCCATAGACTGGATATACGATATATCAGACGAAGAGACCGGACTGTTCGGGAGTGTTACTGATTGGATTCACAGGAGTGTGAGCAGATTTGCTTGTTGATCTTCTGATCGCTCAATACCCGGGTGGCTGTTACGTTTAGCTGACCGCTTGCAGCTTATGGGTGTTTGATATGATCATCACCTACTGCCGGCGTATTGATAAGTCTTTAGAGTCCTACACAGAGGTTTTCTGGCTCAGGCGAAACGGAGTAGGTGCACATATGTGATTTGTGCGGGACTGAGAATAATACGTGTATGTGATACCATATTCTATTCTCGCGATATGTGATATCGGCCGGGTATATGTGATATTGCCGGGTCATCGAATCAAGTGTTGATTCGATGAAATGATACATTTTATATTAGTCGGTTATATGTGATATAGCCGGATTATCGGATCAAGTATTGATTCGATAATTTAATGTATAATTATATATGTGATATATTACGTTACATTAACTAATATAAGCTCACTTAAGTAATTCTTTTTCTCATTTTGGATACATTAATGTGTGTGTGTGTGTGTGTGTGTGTGTGTGAGATATATGTTAAATGTATGCTTTTCTTTTGTTACTAAATTATATATATGTTATATGTATAATTGTAACATGCTTGGTTATAAATGCAATTAGGGTTTATCAGAGTTAAACCATAATAGGGTTAATGTTAGGGTTTATATTTATCATTATGTTATTCAAATATTGTGGATATTTGTCATGGTTGATATTTTGATGGAAGCTTGTGGAAGCTTGTAGACTACATTGACTTTGTCCACTCTTTTTGTCTAGCTTAGGATATTTATCCACCTCATCTTTAACCATAGCTAATGGTTAAGTCTCTACATGGGTTAAGGATGATATACATGACCTAAGGTTGCATTTCTAACCACACAAAAATTATTCTCATCACTTCATCTTCTTCTTCCTCAAAAAGCTTGCTACCTTTTTCATTAGTGATGAAATAAATTGAGAAAAAGAAAACTAAAGAAAGCAAAATTCCTACTTCATCCTCCTCTTCTATACTAGCCATATAGATTAGTGTGTTAGCTTCACTAATTCATAATTAGTGAATAGTTAGCTTGAGTTTGTGTTTCCTCAAGGTAGATCGTCTTGGATTTCGAAGACTTCAAGAAAGATGCATCATTCAACTCATGATCCTCTCTAGAGTCCGGAAGCATGATGATCGCAGCGAAGGGACCACAACTCGGAGCTTTTGAAGTGAAGGAACGGACTACAAAGGTTGTAATCCCTCTCACTTAGATGCAAAGTTGTTTACATGCAAAGTTAACCCTAATACTCTAGTTAAGATCTTGGTTAGGGTTTCATAGCACCCCAAAATTTTATAAAATGGCATGGATGATGCCTTGCTAAACCTTGTTGTCGTGCTCCACAACCCTACAACCTTATCATTCAACACCTGGAATGTGGTGGGCATGAAGAAAGTTATGAATTGGGACACGTCGACTGAGGATCAATATTCCCAATGAACATCCCCACAGCTAAAGACTCCAAAATGCGTTGTTCGCATTTGGACCACAGGTTCCACCATCGAAATGGGCTATTGGACCCATGTTTCTTCTGTCTTGATCCTGGAATTGATCAGCGTCGTGATTGGAGTGCGCTCACTCGCACTAGCGAACTTTTGCGTGAAGAGCGGCTCTATTTCAAAGAAAGTTTTTACGAAGTCATTTGGGAGCTCCGAGTACCATTCAAAAGATGTCTTTGATAAGCTTCCGATGAATTGACGAAGCAGCAATTTGTCGTCTTCTCCAGTATTACCACACAGAGCTCTGAACTTTGCAACATGATGATGAGGATTACTCATTCCTTTGTATACGTGGAACTTTGGGATCGTATATCCCGGTGGTTACTTTATCTGGTCATACCAGGCCGGATATGGTCTTTCAGTTTTGATGAGTTGATTGGTAGCTTCATTGGCCTGGTGATCTCTAATTTGCTGAGTAATATAATCATCCAATGCTGCCTTGGAGATCGTCTCCTCCTCGGCCGTTGATAGGGCCTAGGGAGGATTCGATGTTACCCTTCTATCATCTTCGATAATAACCGGAGGATCTTCAACTTGTGGTTCTGGTTGGATCATCATCCCAACCATATCTTGAAAGAGAAGAGCCATCTACTTTATGTTAGCAGCCCGTTCTGCAGCTTTCTTATCTTTCTTTTCGAGCACCCGCCGTAAGAACTCTGTATCAATTTCTTGCTCCTGGCACTATTTTGTTTTTTTTCCGGACTTTCTTTAGGTCTGGTAAGTGCTTCCATCTTAGCAAGCATATCTTGGAGTTTCTATTGTTGCTCCTAAGCTTTTGTCCATGACAAAGTATGCGGTCTATGACTCACAGATGCATGGCTCTCCTTTTTGCCACCAATTATATAGACCGTGTGTATAGTTATGCCCATAGACTTGAGGCGTTTGGTTTTCTCACCTTTGGGTTTTGCCTCCGGCGATAGGATTTTCTCTTGCCTTAATCTTTTATGAGTGGTTGTAGCAGGAGGAGCCGCTATGACAGGCACCTCTATTCGATAAGTCCCCCATTGTATCATGGAGGAATAATCATTTTCTTGTCGGACCCTAGGTTTCTTCGGTCAACGAGAGTAGCTTTCATCAAGCACTAAGTCCTAGACTTTCCACCAAACTCTGTGGATTTATCTGTAGAGTCGTTGATAGGACTGCTCTGGCTTTAGCAGCATTGGAGCCTATGTGGGAGGAGGTGATCTCTTCAGTACCGCCGCTGGGGAATTCTTGCGAACCCACTTTAGCGGATTTAAGCTGTTCCTAGTTGGAACAGCAGCATCAATGGCACCACAGGAGCTGGTGGGGTAAGCTTGGAAGGGGAGTTGCCCCCAGCCTGTCTCACTCAGCGCCAATGATGACATCGAGCATGCCGTGCAGTAGGAACTACCTCAGTATTAGAAGCATCTTCATCAAGACCCCAGCGTTGCTGGGGAGCTTTGCTTGGCGTCAGCCTATGGAAGACTGACATTCCTGGAGGAGCTGGAGCCAAATCGCTCAGCCTGTTGAAGACCGACCTTCTTGGTGGCGAAGTTCTATTGCTGGCTTCACGCGTGGTAGGAGCGGGGAGAGCTAGCCATTTTGGGGCAACCCATTCAGGAGTGATGGGCTTCTTTGCGGGCACCTTTGAGCTTTCTTCCTTCCTATTAAAGGCTGAAACTTTGGAGTTAGGAAGCTTGATAGTCGAGGCCACTACGGTAGTTAGTCGATCGAACACCGACATTCGGGGAGCTTCTTCTTTGGTTGTTGAGGTGCCGAAGCTCAAGGATGGAAGCATGGTCCCGAAGAATAGTCCGGTGGTCGTCATGGTGATCTGCCCCATCGGCATAGAGAATATAGAGGCCGCGTTGGACCCTTAATTCACTCCTCCGGATGAGATGGAGTGAGAGTTGTTGTTGCATGAAGTGTAGCTGGAGGCTATTAATTCTATACAGAGATGAAACACCAAATTTTAGTATTTTAAATCCAAAGGAAACCAAGAATATAGTGAACCACGATTTTGTTCGCTAAACACGACACACGAAGTGTGGAGGGGAAAAGTGGAAGAGGTACCACGGGACGTGGTAGAATCTTTTTACCGCCGAAAACAGAAACGAACCGGGATATGTCGTCTTGCCTAAATTTTGGGGAAGATGCTATTTGGAACATATCAGTTCACCTTTCCGAAGATTCCAAGTTGATTTATGGCACCGTATATTGGAGGTTTAGACAAATTCGACTGATGTAGCATGACTTTATCAGATTCCCCCTTATTTATGAGGGGTTTTTGATTGTGGGGATGCTCTTCCCTACAGGGGCAAGCCCCTGAAGTTAATTACGTTATCGCGTTGCGATAACTACTTTCACCTGCTCCAATAGGTCACTTCGTGTCTTGTTGTATATATATTGATTATTATGGTTTCCCGTGGATTATATAAGGAGACTATTTTATGTCGTCGCTCATAGGGCGAGGATTAGTCTAAATCCGTATATTAGATTTGGGTTTGAACCTAGGTCATATGTTCCAGGGGATATTTTATTTTATTAATCTGGTTTTTAGATTAAGATCGACTTAAATATATGAGCATATGGGCTCAATTTATTTTAACTAAGCATATGTTAGTCTAATATAAGACTAAGATCGACTTAGGAACATGGTTAAGGATCATTAAAGCTTATTAAGATCCATTAACAGAGGTGATCATATGGGTTCAGTTATGATGAGCAATATAGGCTCAAGGAGTATGAAGTATCAAGAGCTCAGCCTATATTGGGGCTTAGTCTTGGGTTTTTTCATCATCCAGCAGTGCTAAGTGTTAGTTGTATGTATGCCCTAGAGGCCAGTATTGTACAGATGATGTATATTATATTGGATGCTTGGACATGTATAGAGATGACTTTCTTGCTCGATATGATAGTATGCTATCTGGTTGCTCTTTATCTTAACATGTATACTAGTCTCTTTATACTGTCTTATAGTTACATGTTGGTAAAGCCCTTAGGATGTGTACTTGACTACCTGGACTATGATGAGGATCATACTAGTGGGGATATGGTAGTCTATAAGTACATCCTTCAAGGTCTCTAGTCGTGGGTGTATCGAGACGGGGCATCGATATACCAGTGTAGACTAGCGTATACGCTTCTCGACCCATGAGATGGGCGATGGATGATCCCATATCCATTGGTGTTTGACATCAGAGATGGTATACGGGTGCTCAGTGGAGACTGGGTACACTAGACGGACTCGCCGAGAACTCCGAGACGGTATTATAACTCACGTCAGATGGCAGTTCTCAGGTGACACTTGTGCAGGTTAGTCTGTAGACCCGAGATCGTCATAGAGTCTTGTGTGATTCCCACTGTGCTTTGATTTCCACCTTACCACGTCCATGAGGGCGCGCAAAACGGTGGTTTTTGGGTACAGTCCCGAGGCATATGGAGGCAATGAGCGATAGGAGGGGTTTCTTCTTTCCCGGTATTGGGGGTTGATGTTGCACTGTGCTCGATTGGCTGTAACAGGGAAGTCCCTGGCCAGGGCTGATTCAGAGATTTGCTGGTAAGTGTTACCAGTAGTTTCTTGACCCGTTATGAGCCTCACATTGGCACGACTTATCAGTTATTGGGGTCTGACGTTTACCACCCCTAGACTTGATATGCGACATATCAGACGAGGAGACCGGACTGTACGGTAAGTGTTGCCGATTGGCTCGACGGGAGTTGTAGCAGGTTCGCTTGTTCTCTTCTGATCGTTCAATACCCGGGTGGCCGTTACGTTTAGCTGACCGCTTGCGGCTTAGGGGTGCTTGATATGATCATCACTCACTGCCGGCGTATTGACGAGTCTTAGAGTCCCACAAAGGAGTTACCTAGTCCAGGTGAAACGTTGTGGTGCGCGTATGTGATATGCTCATGGACCCGGTTAAAATGCACGTATAGGATACCGTATATTGATTGGGCGGCTTGCTTTTGGTGGGGTCGTATGTGATATGACCAGATTGATAAATCAAGTGTTGATTTATCATTAAACCATTAGCTTCTCACTTGAAATCCTTTCTTGAGTTTGATGGATGTATGCATGCATGTATGCTTCCTTTATAGATTCATGCACATATGGATGTACATATACACATACATACATACATACATCCTTCATGGTTGTACATACATGAAAATGGTGGCAATATAAGACTCACACCATGGTTTGATTTATATATAAATTATTATTGCATTTGTTTTAAAAACAAAAGAAAAGAAAAGGATAATTCATGGATGCTTTCTACACTCTTCTTGACCTAACCATGCTCACCCACCATTTAACCATGGATTACTTTTCCTTTTGGGTTTTTAACTCAAGTTCAATAATTGTTCAACCATGGTTTGAGATGAGAGATAAAAAATATATATAGATATATTTTCCTTTTTCTAAGAGAGGTTTTTCTTATCTCTTATTCAAAAAGGCCACCATCTTCTTCCTCCTTCATGCTTTGCTCTTTGGATTTATCTAGTGGGCAAATTATTCATCAAGATAGGATTTTAAAGTGAGAAAAGCCACCACAGCATCATTCTACACAAGTCTTTCCCACTTGTTTAGAGTGTTAGCTTCGATTTTCATTCTTGATCTTACGAAGTTGCTAGCTTGGACAAAGCGGACTCCGGGTGGATCATCGGTGACCTAGAGGAGTTTAAGCGGAGCTTTTTCAAACCCCAAGTAGCCAAGGAGTCTACCGTAGGGAGCTACAAAGGTTGTACTCTCAAAACCCTAGCTTTTCTTTCATGAGATGATATGCAAATTTTGAAACCCTAATTTTTCTACGAACGATTCTATGTTTGTTAACTTAGCACCCTAAAAATTCAATCTTTGGTACATGTGATGCTTCCAATCCCTTCATGAGGTGCTAGGTTAACCCAACATTGGTATCAGAGCCGACCTAGAATATTAGGCGACACTTTTACGAGGTAAAAACTCCGATCGAACCGAAATACGACTTTTTAGAACCCTCTATGGACATTTTTCCGAACCTGGTTATTTTCAGAATTAAAAATATGTAAAAAATAGAGCAGGGAATTATAAGAAATACTGTGAAAAATGAAACCCTAATTCGCCATTTCCACCGCGGAACCACGGCCATAGCATGCTTAGGCCGCAGCTCCGTGGCGGTACAGAGCCTTTAAGGTTTCATTTTTGTACAGTGTGTTCTTGTCTGCTTGTAGATGGTTTTGGGTATTTTTAATCTTAATTTTGTACTGTATATTCTGGAGATGGTTTTGGACTCGTCGATTCGATCGGAATTTTCATTTCGTGACTTTTCCGGATAAATTAGAAAGTATTGAAGTGTTTGAACGAGTATCATTTGCTCACTTTTCACGGGGTTTAAATATTTTGGAGATACGTGCAAGTTTTGTGGTGGACCCTCTAGAAGACACCAAACCTTAACTCGATTATGTGACCGTCTTAAACTGCCCTTTGAACCTTAGGGTTTGGGGCAGTACGGCGTGCCACATGTGAGGCGTTGGCTTGACCCTTCTACGGCTGGACCGCTACTACTGTGTCACACTTCGGGCTTTTGAACTCCGCTCAAGTGTTGAGCTTTAGCGAATCTTGGGTATTTGATCGTTCGTTCGAAAACTTTAATACTGTCTATTTATCTGGAATGTGATGCAATGCGTGGAATTCATATTACTAGACATGAAATACGAAGTATGTGATATTTCGCATTTACGATGTCTAAAGAGAATGTGGATTCCAGATATTGCAGTTTTACACTTTCTTTTCTGTGACTGTAAGTGTAGTATGTAGTGGTATTGCCGATTGTCCTTGCTATATGTCGACGACGATCGGTGTATGCATACTTACTTTCGATGATGATATGAGATATTATGTGTTGCTGAGATATGATGTGCAGGATTGTCGCGATTGAATAGCCGGGGGGTTTTATGTGAGATGAGAGTTTTTATATTTTCATTCATGTATATTCAAATGTAATGTAATATTCTTTTATTTGGGGCACTTCCGGGTTGAGGTTGATGCCACCAGTGTTGTATATTATTTACTTTTCCGCATTAGGATGGACCCAAGGAGGGGAGCACAGGTGACCGGGTTCTAGGGTTCAGTGGGAGGCCATCTCGAGGAGTCGAGACCGGGTTTCCTAAACTCCAGAATTGGTAGGGTCGCTTTCCGCTCTCGTAGGGGTCCAGGGTGTGGGCTTGGCTATTCATCGCGACTGTGGAATCCGTATTTTCTATTGTTGGCTAAATACTAAATACGGACGTCCTAGTATATCCCACATTATATCTATGTTTCTGCTGCGATATCTGTGATGTGATCATTTGATATGTTGTGATGGATATATTATATAGTATATATGATATATTACATAGACGTTACTTATGTTTTACGCCCACACTAGCCCTGCCCTGCTCTGTCGTTAGTTACCTAACCTAACGGTGCACGAGGGGACATCGCGGCGAATGCGGATGGCATAAGTGTACGTCGTATTTATCTGTGATGTTTAGGTGACATAAATGATGGGACTTCATTAATGTGATTAATGAAAGAAAAGAAACCTAAAAGATGTTGTAGAATCAATTTTTTTAAATAAAAAGGTAGCTACAATTTTGCTTTGCATAGCGGTATATATGATATACCCTGCACCTTATTCGATGGGGAAAGAGCCGAGATCCCTTCACCGGGAGTGACCTCTTTAGAAAAACTGGCAGATGCTACAACACTCGGTTTGACTTTTGACTGCTTTTGGAGTTTCGCTTTGCACAGTGATATATATGATATATCCTGCACCTTATTCGATGAGGAAAGAGCCGAGATCCCTTCACCAGGAGTGACCTCTTTAGCAAAACTAATAAAAGCCTCAAAATCACTCCATTTCAAAACATCACTTGATTCTACAATGATTTCAAGTTCATTGCGCTCATGGTTTTCAGAAAAACCTGTGTAGCCCTCCGTCAATTCAGATATGTAATATTTAGTATTCGTGCTGCGGTTGTTTGGCATGCGTCAAGGCGTAGTGTACGGTAGCGGATTATTACTTATCTGTAGCATGAGATGTGATTGGATTAGGGTATTCGTACGGCGTTGTTTGGAATACGTCAAGGGTCGTACGGGTGGGTTTAATTCAATCACGAATTGTACGGGTTGAACTTGACTAGCGGACTATGGGTTATTTGGCATGCGTCAAGGTCATAGCACGCTAGACGCAAAATATTATCGGGAATTTCAAGTGTTGAGATTTGCAATGAGATTGCATACCTTCTATGAGATAGTTGGATCCCGATACCCACTGCGAGTAATTGTTACTCCTGGAAGATTTTTACACAGGACAATTACCCGATCAAGTAGGTGTCTAGAAAGGTGTCAACGGGGTTACGCCTCTGGGAAAACGAGGTTTACTTTAATTAGGTCCGTGCAAAAGCACGGGGAACCTCCCTCAAAGTACCGACACTGGCCTGGCTGAATGATCGGCAAAGTTGTAGGGTGTAATTAATCCCGGATAGTCTTTCCTTTTAGGGTTTGAAGGAAGATTTGATAAAAACAGTGGGAGCCATCCTGATTAGATAAAATAATAACCAATCTGATCTTGCAAGAGCATACGCTAAAGTGTTTTCTTCTATCTCTCTCCAGGTAGCGACCATGTCATGCCTTATTCAAGATAATAATATGGATGTATTGACCGAACCCGCATGTTATACTGTGCAGGGGAACGTTGGACCCGTTCTTTCTTATAAGAGTAATAAGACTGAACAGGGAATAGGAGAATATCTGGATTCTCACGCCGCCCATAAGAACATGCATGTTGATGCATCTTCTTCAGGTGTGTTAGTTATTGAGAACTGTTTCTCAGTTCACCCTACGTCCTGGGTATTAGATACCGGATCAGGATCCCACATATGTAAAATGTTACAAGGGCTACGGAAAGGTAGAGAACCGGGAAAAGGTGATCATTCCGTTCAAGTAGAGAATGGGGCAAATATTGCAGCCAAAGAAGTTGGCGAATATCACCTGGTATTACCAAGTGGTAATACACTGATTCTAAATGAATGCTATTATATACCAAACATGATGTGCAACATTATATCAGTTTCTTTATTAAGTAAAGAAGGATATAATTTTGTAGAAATGGATAATGTTATGAACATATTCCTAGGTCAAAAGTTGATTGCATCAGGCTCGTTACATAATGGCATATTCATTCTAAATCAAAATACAGTCCTCAATATACAAAACACACACAAGAGGAAAAGTTCAGAAATGAACGAATCCTTCTTGTGGCATTGTAGACTTGGTCACATCAATGCGACACGACTAGCTAAGCTGCATAAGGATGGATATTTGAATCCGTTTGAATTTTCATCTTATGGCACTTGCCAGTCATGTCTCAAAGGCAAGATGACCAAAACTCCGTTTACGGGACACGGAGAAAGAGTTACGGAACTCTTAGGGCTGATACATAGTGATGTATGCGGTCCCATGTCTACACATGCCAGGGACGGTTCTTCCTACTTCATTACATTCACTGATGATCTCTCTAGATACGGACATGTATTCCTGATAAAACACAAGTCTGAACCTTTTGAGAAATTCAGAGAATATAAGCACGAAGTAGAGAACTAAACGGGCAAAAGTATTAAGATCCTTCGATCTGATCGAGGAGGAGAATACTTGAGCAATGATTTTCTGGATTATTTAAAAGAGAATGAGATTCTCTCTCAGCTCACTCCTCCTTATACACCACAGCACAACGGTGTATCGGAACGGAGAAACCGCACCCTATTAGATATGGTGCGCTCAATGATGAGTACAGCTGAGTTACCTATTTCCTTCTAGGGATATGCGCTTGAGACAGCCATGGACCTATTGAATAGAGTTCCAATCAAATCAGTGCCTACCACTCCATATGAGATATGGAAAGGGAAAAGACCACATCTTAATTACATTAAGATATGGGGTTGTCCAGCCTATGTTAAAAGGCAAAATCCGGACAAACTCGAGGCAAGATCAGTCTTATGTAAGTTTATAGGATATCCCAAAAATTCACAAGGGTATATCTTCTACCACCCCGAGGAACAAAAGGTGTTTGTTTCTCGACATGCAACTTTCTTAGAAAAAGGTTTTCTTATGAAACAGACAAGTGGCATTGAGGTAGAACTGGAAGAGGTTCCAGCAACACAAACTATAACAGAAGACTTGGTAGAACCAGAGGATTCAGTAGTACCTGATGAACCCCAGCCGCTCCACCATCTAGCAGGGTTTCTCATCCGCCTGAGAGATACTACGGTTTTCTCATTGATGGTGGAAGCGAGGATTGCATCATGGAAGATGATGACCCAACTAGCTTCGAGCAGGCCATCACGAGTAGGGACTCTGTGAAATGGCTGGATGCAATGCGGTCTGAGATGGAATCTATGTACACCAACAAAGTATGGACTTTGGAAGTTGCTCCTGAAGGGGTAAAACCCGTTGGGAGCAAGTGGATCTTCAAGAAAAAACTTGGTGTAGATGGGAAAGTGGAGACGTTTAAAGCTAAACTTGTTGCATAGGGTTTTCGTCAAAGACCAGGTGTGGACTATGACGAAACCTTTTCTCCAGTAGATATGCTTAAATCCATCCGGATCATGCTTGCCATCGCTGCATATCTTGATTACGAAATCTGGCAAATGGATGTTAAGACCGTCTTTCTAAACGGTGATTTAGAAGAGTGCGTGTACATGACTCAGCAAGAGGGCTTCGTAGACAGTGGGAGCAGCGGGAAGGTGTGCAAGCTGCTTAAATCCATTTATGGATTAAAGCAATCATCGCGGAGTTGGAACATCTGCTTTGACGTCGTTATCAAAGAGTTTGATTTTGTCAAAAATGTAGATGAACCTTGTATCTACAAGAAGGTGGCAGAGAGTAAGGTTGTCTTCCTTGTATTATACGTTGACGACATACTCTTGATAGGAAATGACATTCCTATGCTGCAATCGGTCAAGCTCTTCTTATCACAAAGATTCTCAATGAAAGATCTTGGTGATGCCTCCTGCATATTGGGAATTAGGATCTATAGAGATAGATCCAAACGGATATTGGGATTGTCCCAATCCAGGTACATTGACACCTTACTAAAGCGGTTTAGTATGGATGAATCCAAACGTCGAACTTACCCACGATCTCTAGAGTCACTCTCTCCAAAGAGATGTCTCCCAAGACTGATTTGGAGAGAGCTCGCATGCAAGGGATACCCTATGCTTCAGCTGTAGGCTCTATCATGTATGCGATGCTGTGTACCAGACCCGATGTAGCATACTCACTAAGTGTAGTGAGTAGGTATCAAGCTGATCCTGGAGAGAGTCACTGGACAGCTGTGAAGAGCATTCTCATGTACTTACGAAGGACTAAGGAGATGCTCTTGGTGTATGTAATGGAGAACTCCAAGTGGAGTCCTTTACCGGTTCGAGCTTCCAAAGTGATATGGACGACTCTAAGTCGCAGTCGGGATTTGTCTTTACCCTTTATGGAGGGGCGGTTAGCTGGAAGAGTTCCAAGCAGGAAACCGCGGCAGACTCGACGATGGAGGCTGAATACATCGCTGCCAACGATGCTGCCAAAGAGGCTGTCTGGATGAAGAAGTTCATTACTGAACTTGGAGTGGTTCCATCCATTGAGCATCCAATACCTTTGTATTGTGATAACAATGGAGCGGTGGCTTTGGCCAAGGAACCTAGGTCCCATCAGCGATCCAGGCATATTCTGAGGCGGTATCACCTGATCCGGGAGATAGTTGATCGCCGGGAGATCGAGGTCAGGAGGGTTGACACGAAGAATAACACGGCGGATCCACTCACGAAGGCCATTCCCCAGATACAGTTTGAGAGACTCTTCGGGATGCTCGGTATGCGATACTACAACAGCTGGCCCTAGTGCAAGTGGGAGATTGTTAGTTGTATGTATGCCCTATAGTCCAGTATTGTACAGATGATGTATATTATATTGGATGC
Source organism: Agapanthus africanus (assembly GCA_030015575.1). NCBI lineage: Eukaryota > Viridiplantae > Streptophyta > Magnoliopsida > Asparagales > Amaryllidaceae > Agapanthus > Agapanthus africanus. The sequence goes on along the minus strand of CM057338.1, from coordinate 816,746,310 downwards.
TTGGACATGTATAGAGATGACTTTCTTGCTCGATATGATAGTATGCTATCTGGTTGCTCTTTATCTTAACATGTATACTAGTCTCTATATACTGTCTTATAGTTACATGTTGGTAAAGCCCTTAGGATGTGTACTTGACTACCTGGACTATGATGAGGATCATACTAGTGGGGACATGGTAGTCCATAAGTACATCCTTCAAGGTCCCTAGTCGTGGGTGTATCGAGATGGGGCATCGATATACCAGTGTAGACTAGCGTATACGCTTCTCGACCCATGAGATGGGCGATGGATGATCCCATATCCATTGGTGTTTGAAATCAGAGATGGTATACGGGTGCTCAGTGGAGACTGGGTACACTGGACGGACTCGCCGAGAACTCCCAGATGGTATTATACCTCACGTCAGATGGCAGTTCTTAGGTGACACTGGTGCAGGTTAGTCTGTAGACCCAAGATCGTCATAGAGTCTTGTGTGATTCCCACTGCGCTTTGATTTCCACCTTACCACGTCCATGAGGGCGTGCAAAATGGTGGTTTTTGGGTACAGTCCCGAGTCACATGGAGGCAATGAGCGATAGGAGGGGTTTCGTCTCTCCCGGTATTGGGGGTTGATGTTGCGCTGTGCTCGATTGGCCGTAACAGGGAAGTCCCTGGCCAGGGCTGATTCAGAGATTTACTGGTAAGTGTTACCAGTAGTTTCTCGACCCGTTATGAGCCTCACATCGGCACGACTTATCAGTTATTGGGGTCTGACGTTTACCACCCCTAGACTTGATATACGACATATCAGACGAGGAGACCGGACTGTACGGGAAGTGTTGCCGATTGGCTCGACGGGAGTTGTAGCAGGTTTGCTTGTTCTCTTCTGATCGTTCAATACTCGGGTGGCCGTTACGTTTAGCTGACCGCTTGCGGCTTGGGGGTGCTTGATATGATCATCACTCACTGTCGGCGTATTGACGAGTCTTAGAGTCCCACAAAGGAGTTACCTAGTCCAGGTGAAACGTTGTGGTGCGCGTATGTGATATGCGCATGGACCCGGTTAAAATGCGCCTATAGGATACCATATATTGATTGGGCGGCTTGCTTTTGGTGGGGTCGTATATGATATGACCGGATTGATAAATCAAGTGTTGATTTATCATTAAACCATTAGCTTCTCACTTGAAATCCTTTCTTGAGTTTGATGGATGTATGCATGCATGTATGCTTTCTTTATAGATTCATGCACATATGGATGTACATATACACATATATACATACATACATCCTTCATGGTTGTACATACATGAAAATGGTGGCAATATAAGACTCACACCATGGTTTGATTTATATATAAATTATTATTGCATTTGTTTTAAAAACAAAAGAAAAGAAAAGGATAATTCATGGATGCTTTCTACACTCTTCTTGACCTAACCATGCTCACCCACCATTTAACCATGGATTACTTTTCCTTTTGTGTTTTTAACTCAAGTTCAATAATTGTTCAACCATGGTTTGAGATGAGAGATAAAAAATATATATAGATATATTTTCCTTTTTCTAAGAGAGGTTTTTCTTATCTCTTATTCAAAAAGGCCACCATCTTCTTCCTCCTTCATGCTTTGCTCTCTAGATTTATCTAGTGGGCAAATTATTCATCAAGATAGGATTTTAAAGTGAGAAAAGCCACCACAACATCATTCTACACAAGTCTTGCCCACATGTTTAGAGTGTTAGCTTCGATTTTCATTCTTGATCTTGCGAAGTTGCTAGCTTGGACAAAGCGGACTCCGGGTGGATCATCGGTGACCTAGAGGAGATCAAGCGGAGTTTTTTCAAACCCCAAGTAGCCAAGGAGTCTAGCGTAGCGAGCTACAAAGGTTGTACTCTCAAAACCCTAGCTTTTCTTTCATGAGATGATATGCAAATTTTGAAACCCTAATTTTTCTAGGAACGATTCTATGTTTGTTAACTTAGCACCCTAAAAATTCAATGTTTGCTATATGTGATGCTTCCAATCCCTTCATGAGGTGCTAGGTTAACCCAACACTAAGCACTTAGTCTTTTGACTATGCATATAATATCCAAATTCCGCTCTGGCGCTCATGTGGGTGTTACGTAAGGTGCTCAGTCTTGAGCGTTGCCTTATCAGTGCTAAGCACTTTTTTTATGCAGTGCTCACGTGGGTATCACGTGAGGCGCTCAATCTTGGCATTTTTTAAACACTCATGTGTATTTCACATGAGGCGCTGAGTCCTTACTTATAGTTGTTCACGTGAGGTGCTGTCTTCATGGGCCTTCTGTATGCTCATGTAAGTATCACGTGAGGCGCTATCTTTATAGAATCTTTTGAGCGCTCACGTGGATATCACGTGAGACACTGTGTCCTTCGATATTAAATCTCTGCTTATTTTTTTGAGAGAAGATAAATTTATGTTAATGGTATTTTGGCTATTAACGATCACCAAGATCACTGTTTTGAAGATCTGTGATCGGATTTTTGAGAACTAAGTTCTTATGTTCTTTTTTTGTGAGAATTAAGTTCTTTGAAAGGTTAAACCCTGTTTTTAGAGGAATTAAATTCATGGAATGTAAATCCTATTTCTTTCTTTCATGCCTCTTTTCTAATGTTTAGTTTTCTCCTAGATCTTGAGTCTGAAGAACAAGATCTTCCCGATGTGAATTAAATTCTCAACTTATTGGAGATTTTTCTTGCGGATCTCAGATCCAGAGAAAGAACTAATTTCTTTATAAAAGGTTAAACTCTTGTATCTATATATGATAGGCAAAGGAGATGTTTTGATCTTTGCTTTTTCCTTTACCTAAGGTTCGAGAAGAGCAAGCAGATTTTCTTCAGAAAGAGAATTAAATTCTCGATTTTTTCTTCTATCACCTTATAGGGTTGATTCTGAATTTTGCAGAAGCTTATAGAGGGTTTTCTCTTCCTCAGACTTGAAGTCTCAGTCCCTTTATATAGGTGAGGAAAAACTGTTGATTAATTGATAGGGTCCCTTCTTTAAGTGATCCCAACCTGATTTCAAAATCAGGTGGTGATTTTTAATCACCGTTGAATTTTAGATCCAAAACTCTCTGTTTAACAGAATATATTTTTCTTGTTTTTAAAAAGATTAGGGAAATATTTCCCATGTATAGAATTTAATTCTATCTTTTGATTCGAACGGTGATTTTTAATCACCATTAGATCTTTTAATTCAGGGGTTTAGAAAGATCAGAGAGATATTTTTCCCGAATAGAATTTAATTCTACAATTGGATCTTTGATCCAATCGTTCTCTGTTTAACAGAGAATATCTTTCTTGTTTAAGGGAATATTTTCCTATGTAGAATTTAATTCTACCTGAAGCAAAACTGCTTCAACTTTGGGCACCGATTCTTACGTGCTATGCACGTGGGCGTCGCTATAGGACTTAATCCTTTCTGAAACAGTTGCTCACGTGCTTTTCACTCATGCGCTCACGTGTCTAACACGTAGAGCGCTGACATAGGATTTAATCGAATCAGAACAGACGTTCGCGTGCTCTGCACACAAGCGCTCGCATGTCTAACACATGAGGCGTTGCCTTCGGATTTAATCCTAACAGAGATAGGCGCGCATATGCTTTGCATGTAGAACTCTCACGTGTCTAAAATGTGAGATGCTGCCTTAGGATTTAATCCTAACAGAGATAAGCCCTCACGTGCTTTGCACGAAGAGCGCTCGCGTACTATGCACGCAGAGCACTCACGTGTCTAAAATGTGAGGCGCTGCCTTAGGATTTAATCCTAACAAAGATAGACGCTCACGTGCTTTGCATGAAAAATGCTTATATGTCTAAAAAGTAAGGCGCTGCCCCATTTTTTTATGAGGTAACAATCCTCAATATCAGAATTCTTTGTAATTGTTGATATTTAAGAAAATCACGTGGGTTTTGTCTAACGGCAAATATTTGGTTTTGAATATCCGTTGTTATACACCAATTTCCAACTGGTATATTTGTACATTTATTTTATAAAGTGAGATGTAAATTTTTGAAATTATATTTATAACATTTACTTTTATCAGTTGATGATTAGGTAAGTTGCATTCAATAACGGTGTAATTCTTCTTAACCATAATACAGTTTTCAACCTACGACACACAGGGTTTGAGTTGTTAAACTCGAAGAACTTATACAAAGTATTGTATATTGTCCGATGTCCATTAGAACAAAGGGGTTGATACTCGTACTATATTCAATTTACTTATGACTTCTCTTGTTTTAGACACGTATTTTGTTGAAATACAAGGTCCAAATTTTGAGAAGTTATAGGTATTAGAATAAAGTAGAGAACCATATTTTGGAAGTATAAGGATTTTTTGAGGTGATCGAAGATGTAGATACTTATGCTAGGTAGTCTGTCATAAGTAATATATTTGAGAACTTGCTTCTCTCTCAGATTACTCATCCATGGGTGCGCTCTTTGATGAGTAATGTTGTATGGCCTTTTCCTTTTTGGTTGTGCACTAGAAACAGTTGCATACATTTTGAATCTGATTCCAATTAAATGAGTGCCTTTGTTTCTATATTGGATATAGAATGGATTCATATCTTAACGATGTTAAGATATATGGAGTTGTCCGGCTTATGCTTAAGACCAGAATCCGGATAAACTCAAGGCATGTTTCAGTAATGGCAGTTTGTGGCTTATCCTGTGCTTAGACTAGGGTTAACTTTCTACCATTTGCATGATCAATAGTTATATTGTTCTTGACTCGCCACCTTTTAGTAAATGAATTCTTTTCAGAAAACATTAGTGGGAGTATGATAAAACTGGAAGTGATTCCAGAACCACAAACGATTATTGAATATTTAATAGAACCTAAGGATTCAATTGGATTCGACAATCCATTAGCCACTCCACAGATTTAGTGGGTAACCTTAGCCACCCGAGAGATACTTCAGTTTCCTCAAAGAGAGTGACTGGAAGGTTTTGATGACTCAAGCTTATCATTACTGTTGTCTTAGACTATAAGATATGGCAGGTGGCTGATTATTACGTCATTGTAAATTAAATTTAGAAGTGCACGTGTATATGACTCTACCAGAGAGTTGTTGTAGTCAGTGGGAGCAGCGGAAGTATGGTGGGCTAGTAGCTTATATCTATTTATAGACTAAAGCAAGTATAGAGGATATGGGTCATCTATTATTGATGTAACAGTCATAGTGTTTGACTTTATTAAGAATGAAAGATAGACCAAAATTAAGTAAGGAGTACTTTCCTGATATTTGTATTACGTACTCCTTATAGGAAGTGATATTTCTATACTACTACCGGTTATACTGTGGTTGTCACAAGGTGTTTCTCCGCATAGGATCTGGACAAAATATCAAGGATTCTGGTGACTAGATTTATGGTTTTAGATGTAGATTTGGGAAGTGTCCAAATTCGGGTACTTTGACACCATTCGAAAGTATTTTATAATAGACGAATCCTGGCGTGGTGGTGTACCTGCAAGTAATGGAGTCACCCTCTCTAAAGAGATGTTTTCTGGACTAATGAGGGAGGGATTTGTATAATTGACATATCACTTGTTTGTGCAATTGAGTCAATCATGTGATGTCAAGTACCACACCAGATATTGCTTTTGCACTAGCTACAGAAAGCAGATATTAATCCAATCCTGGAGAAACGTTGGGAAGCAGTTATGAACATGAGAGAATGTTCTTCGTATATGGTAATGGCAGTCTCCTTAAGGAGGCGGTTATCATTTCAAGCATCCAAGGTGACCTAGATGACAGAGTGATTGTCAAAGTTAATGATTACCCTCTTTTGAGGGTCAGTAAGGTGGATGGCTGTTTATCACAGAAAACTGCATTTCAATACCACTCATTCATTGTCTGTTTTGTTATATATCGGTAATATTAACCAGTGTCTGCTCAGTAATTGCAGCTTATAGGTATCCGTGACAAAATACTGGAAATACACTTAAAATATTGGATATATCGTTTGTGAGCTGAAACGGCAACCGGAACTGGAAACCGACCGATACCCAAAACGTTCTTTAGCAAATAAATGCATGCACACTATTTTGGTCCAACACAATGCATGTGTACACACAACTCTTTGGCATGGACCTAGGGATAGGGCTGCCATGATGCAATGCATAAGTGGGAACAAGAGTGAAGTGATGTGTTTTAAATGCTAAAAAGGTGTGATGTGATATAAAGCCAAACATTTCCCTCCAAATCCATGAATGAAGACCAGGTTCATATAGCAAAATCAAGCAACACCAAAGTGATATTGGAGAGCACATAAGACCATACAACCAACACGAGCCCACTTTCTCGGATTTGGACCGGCGACATGCCCAAGAAATCAGAGCCCACCGGCCCCCTAGCTCCAATAGGCCCCATATTTCTCCTGTCCATTCCTTGCTGCCACGTCATCTTATTTTTATTACTTGTTTAATCTTCTTCTGAGCCTATAAATACAGACCAGTGAGCAAGGGAGAGGGGGTCCAAGATTTATTAACAATATTCAATACTTTGTATATACTTTTGTTTTCTTTTCTTGTACATAGCTTAGTTTCCCTTAAGCTCTTTGCCTTCTCTTGATCTTGCAACCTCTTCATTGATCTTCCAAGTTTAAGATTAGGTTATTGAACTCAAGCTTGTATCACTTGGACATAATAAAGCTTTCTTTTGCATTTGGGTTCTTAGTATTTCATTCTTGATCTTTTACTTACTTGCTCTTTCATTACTTGCTCTTTACTTACTTACAATTTAATTATCATGTTATTTACTTTCTTGCAATGCCCTTTTCTTTTCTTTGTTTATCTTTTCTTTGCTCTTTTTGTTTGTTGTTTTGATGGTTGTGAATATGTTGTTAGGAAAAATATTGGTTGTGTAAATTAAGGATTTCGTTTCTCATTTCCTTTGCCCAATATTTTCAATTGAACTCCACCCAAACGTTACGCAAGTGCTCCCTTAGGCACCCTATCCTACCATGGTATCAGTGATCCCTAACCACGACGGGTTGCGTTCGGTTTGGACGGAGGCCAAAGCCAAGAGAAAAGAACGGACGGACAAGGGTCAATAAGCCAGATTTCCCTAATACCGTGCTTAAGTACCCTAATCCACATTGTTGCCGATTGCTTTAGCTTCAATGGTTAAGTTCGGTACAAAAGATTGAGTACGGATTTCACTAACTTACACTAACCTATCTAATCCTAACAACTTATACTTTGCATATATACACATAGGTTAGATACGAAACATTTCGCCACGTGCATTAACTCGTGATAACAAGAACGTGAAACGCACCGTTTCCCTGCGTACGAGCCGTACTCATTGATTGTTTGTTTTTCTTGGATGTGTATATCAAATCAAATAGTCCCCGGCAACGGCGCTATTTGATTTTATGATATTCTTGATGTGTAGTATTAGAAATTGTAAAGAAATCACAACCAAAAATATTTTGACCTCAATCAACTACGATGTCGGATGTAGATTGTAAGTGAGTGCGGATCGTCCACAGGGACAGTGTAATAGTTCGTCTTTCGAATTAGATGAATTGAAACTTTAAACAAAAGAAAACAAACAATTCAAGATTTGTATTTGAAGTTCAAGAATTAGAAAATCTAGATCTAATAACAAGAAAAAGATAGAATCAAGAATTGATAGTTTGATGATTTTTCCAAACCAAATATCAAGAATCGAAATGAGGCTCGTAGGAATCGATCGGATCTATAGATGTGATGTAGTCTTATAATGACGTATTCTTATCCTTCGATGAATTGATACTAGATCGATGATGATCGACAAGAATTAGGGATTTCTTGTGAAACTAGGGTTTCATCTTATCCCTTGTTCTTTTATCGATATCATTCATATTCTAGCCTCTAGTAATTTCAAGAAACGATCATAGATCCCTAATTTCGAGCGATAACAATCAAGAAAGTATCGCGACGAAACTAGTTCATCGATTCTTGAACTTGCTAGAGTTTACAAAACTCATAGGACTTAAAAATCGTATTAAGATTTGTTACCTCATCATTCTATTGATCGTCTCGACTCCTTTACGAGCGGAGTTTTACTCGAACATCAAAACAAAAACTACAATCATAAATTGAGATCTAATCATGATGCAAGAATTTAAAGAAAGCAAGATAAAAGAATTTCACCTTTTATTTATATCAACAATTTCGTTACATTCGCTCAAGAACTACAAGAGGAAGAACTCGATCGTCGATTTGGCTTCGCTCGTCTCCTTGAGTCGCGGATCGGCTTGGATCACTTGCCCGATTGAAGATCGGCTCGGCTCCTAAAAGGTTGAAGGCTTTTCGCTTGATTGGTACTCGGGATCTTGAATTTGGAGTGGAATTAGGGTTAGGGTTTCGCACAAGTCTTGTCACTAGACTTGTGGAAGAAGATGATGTAAGAGGGAACAACTAAAGATTGAACTAATGAACTAAGATTTAACAACCCACAACCCTTAGATCTAGGCTCCTATTTATAGATCTCAAAACCCTAGATCTAGGATTTTAAATTTGAATTTCCCTTCAAAAGTTTGTTACCAAGATTTGAATTTCCCTCCAAAAGTTTGTTGAGGAGAAGCTTCTAGATGTGATTAGTTAGGAGGGAGCTTCTAGAAATAGTTTGTTAGGAGCTTAATTAAGATTAGCCTTGCTTAATCTTCTTTGCTGATCTCGAAGAAGCTTCGAGAGAATTCTGGAGTTTGAAGTATATGAAAGGAATGTGGGCCCAGAGATACAAATTGTGCATTGAAAATTTATCGCTGACGTGGCAATACCGCCGCGGAACCGCGGCGCAAGCCGGTTCACGCCGCGGTTCCGCGGCTCTTTGGGGGCTTCATGGCTTGGTTCTTCTGGCACTTGTTTGGGCTGTCTCATGGGCCTTTCTCTGATATATTGATTTTTATTTCTCCCTTTGGATTGCTACCAGATCTCAAGACTTGGAGTTGGTGTAATGTTTGATCAGCAAAATGACAATTTTGGGTTTTCTTCCGGATTTTCCTGCACAATCTCTCAAGACAAGTGTTGCGCAATATAGAGATGATGCGATGCCATGAAATGCAGTCAATTTCCTTAGAAATGTCGGTTTTAGAATCTAACACATGCAATCTGATATTTAACGACTGATTTGCTAATATGTGAAATATGAATGCCGAACACTTCTAGATGAGTGCAAATGACAGGGAAATTGCCGTGTTAAGAATGCAATATTTTCTACCGATCAAATTCCCCCAAACTTATTTTCGATCGTCTCGAGCGAATTGTTTTATTAAAAAGAGAAGGAGAAAATAAAGAAGGAGAAAAACTAACTAGCACACTTTCGTAGGCAACACGATTGCACCCACAAAATCTCTAGGTGTCCCTAGTAGGAGGAGTGTTGTCTCGTGAGGGTTTTCAGCGGATTGCACCCACAAAATCCAATAATAAAAGAAAGATCATGAATATTACATTTAAAGAAAAGAATTGTAAAAGAAAAGCCTTGAAAATTAGGGTTTCCAACTAAGCTAGCTTTTCGGTTGTCATGAGCCCTATCTTAATGGTCATGAAAAGATGTCAGAAAATCACGTCCTCCCTCAATAAAACATCGTCTTATTCTTCATTCCTATCTTTCTTCCAAACACCGATCATATCACCCTGCGTGTGTGTAAAGGACATCCCTACACCCGGAGAATTCAATTCAAGCTATCATACTCTTGCCCTTCTGCCTCAGTACTTTTTAATTAATGAATATTTAGCTGAATTTGCTCATACACTTTCATGCGACCGTTAATACTTCTTGAGGTACTAACCGACCGATTACTCATGTGCCTGCTTATTTGGTGTATTTTCCTCGTCTTGCACCACCTCAGGCATAGCAGTGACTCCCAGACCAGTTGGTCTTAGGGTACTAGGTGAAGAGGCACCCTCGCTATACATTTTTTATTGCCCTTGGTGATAACAAAACCAGTGTCCATTTTTCTCACCACTTTATATTCACTTTTTTTATTATTTTATTTCCTTCATACTTTGGCTTTAAGACAAGAGCATTTCAAGGTATCCTCTACTATCCCAGGCTTTAAGACATGTGTAAGTGCGAATAGCAGGGTATCAACGTTCAAAATGTTTGGCTTCCAGAATAGAAACTATTTTTCAGACTTATTTTTATCCTCAGATTAGTGACGTCCTTCATCTTACTAACCCTTGGGACAACGGCTCATAACTACTTATTACTAGTTCGTATAAGAAAACTTCTAATTTTCTTAGTTTTCTTAAAATTTTCAAATCTCATGGATGTAATTTTTCACTATCTAAACTTTTATTATCTTATTTATGTACAAAAATATGTTTTTATCTTTTTGAAAATTTTTAAATTTTTATAGGTTTTCAAAAAATGTTTTGTGCGTATGTAAAGTATGATGCAAATGATGCGAAAATAAGCACAAACCTCCCCCAAACTTGTTTTCAACAGTGTCCTCATTGTTTCCTTCTGCTAAATCTGGAAAAAAACCTGTAAGCTTGGGAGGAATTTATTAGTGGGGGCAAAATATTTAAGTGAAGAAGCTCCCCCAAACTTATTTTTGGCTCCAAATTTTGTAAAAATTTTCTTTCCAAGAGCCCGAAAAAATGTACCCCCCCAAACTTAAGCAATGTTAATCTTTGAAAATCATATGAGGGGGTCAAAAATCAGTGGTCGATGCCAAGCTTTGCAAAGACCGAATGTTAATACCAACCATTCGAAAATTTTATCAATGCAGTGCTCTGGTTGGTGGAAGAAGAAGTGGGGAAAGGTTAAGTGGTGGAAGAGAATGTGTGTGCGTCTCATTTTGGAGAGACAATGCAGTGATTGTGATGGATTACTCGCATTCTTTTTACGGTTCGGAAGAAGGGGTGGAGGTTCAATTTCAGTGAGTGGGACATGATTCATCTCAACACCCGTGTTATTCAAAAATGCGAGTTCATCAGCGAAGATCTCCTCAAAAGTTCCATCAATACCCCGATGAATAATGTCATCACAAAGTGCGGGGTGATCTTCAAACTCTAAAACCAGTTCATAATCCGTGTTAATTGTTGACCCGGACATCTCGGTGGAAGAGTCCGTATGTGTATGATACATAGTTGGGTCAAACAATAACATATGAAAAGAGTCAAGATTGGTATCAAGAGGATCATCAAATTCGCTGCTGTCGACATCCATTAAGTCGACAGAACAGACCTGAGCAGTAGGTTCGGAGGGTACACTTCCCAACTTGTAAATGTTCAGCTCTATTGACCTATTCCCGAAGGATAGGGTCATAGAACCATTACGACAGTTGATTATTGCATTGGAAGTGGCAAAAAAGGAGCGACCTAAAATCACCGGAATTTGATTCCGTGGGTTCGCTACAGGCTGTGTATCAATTACAATAAAGTCTACCGGGAATATAAATTCCCCGATTTTTATTAACACATCCTCCAGTTCACCCCTAGGTTTGGTGATTGATCGGTCAGCCATCTGGAGAGTGCAATGGGTTGGCTTCAACTCTCCGATACCTAACTGCTCATAGACTGAGTATGGAAGCAAGTTAACACTAGCGCCAAGGTCTAGTAGAGCATGGTTAATGTGTTTTTCCCCGATAGAAATGGAAATCGTAGGATATCCAGGATCCTTACGTTTCCTCGGTAATTGTTGGTGGAAAGCCGTGTCTACTTTTTTTGCCATGAATATCTTCTTGGGCACTTGAGTCTTCCTCTTCCTAGTGCACAAGTTCTTAAGAGTTTTCGCATAGGACGGAACTTGTTGGATGGCATCTAGGAAAGGGATGTTGATATTAACTTGCTTAAAAATATTCATAATCTTCTCCATATGTGGACTCGGTGTGTTATCCCTTAACCGATTAGGATAAGGTGCTTTAGCAATAAGCGCTGGGTCCATCATAGGAGAAGGAAGTGGGGGTAGACATGATCCCAAAAGAGGAGTGGGGATCTGTAAGTCCACGTTGCTCATCCCGGTTCTTACGGGGAGGCGGAAATGACGAAAAACAATGATTTGGCGCAAGGCAACATGGACTTAAATCATGGATCTTTGCTAAACTAGAAACTAGCAAACTGCTAGAGGCTTTAACTACTATGCCGTAGAAATTATACCTCACGAAACCGGTCCTTCGGGTCACCTCTCCGCTGTCCGGCTTGTCCATCCACGCTCCGAGGATCGATCCAGATCTTGGTCACCTCCGCTGCCTCCTTGAGTAGAAGACGATCCACCCGAGAGATGTACACCGAGCTCCACCTCGAGCCGAGGCAACTAGGGCAAAGAGATTGCTAATCAAGAAGCCCTAGGAAGTGTAGAGGAGATGTGTGGATGTATTTGTCTTTGTGGGATCTTTTTCTCTCAACACATGAGATCAAAAGATAGAATCAAGAGGAAGAAGAAGGAGGAGAACTTGGCAACCATGAGAGCTCATTTTCTTTTCTTCTCATTAGAAAGAGCAAGAGAGAGAAATGAGAATGAATTATGAGCTAAAGAAAAATGAGCCATGGTTCAATAATGCAAAAACATTATCATTACTAATCCCATCAAGATAAAGTTGATGGCTACATTGAAATGTCCATTTTCATAATCAAAAGAAAAAAGAAATCAAAAGAAGAGTGTAGATCTCTCATGAAGGTCAATGGTCAACCCCGGTCAACCGGTCAACAAAGTCAAGAGAGGTCATGGTGGTCAAATGGTCAATGCAATTAGCCATCATATAATTATCACTAATAGGATTAGTAAACAATGTCCCCGGCTCATAACGGTTTTGACCAAACGAACTGTCAAAACCCTAATGAGCGTGCCACATTTTGGTTTTGGCCGAACCAACTGCCAAAACCCTAATGGGGCACCTCCTCCTTCATCGCTCCTCAAAACTGTGCATACACACCCGCATCCGCATTCCGTAGAATGCGAATGCACACAGAAGACAAATCAAATCCATCTGTGCAATACTAGGATCTGGCTTAAACCAAAGCCCACTAGTATTGCCTGCCCGAACAGCATATGCACACAAGTGCACGTAAGTGATCGTAGCCCTGCCGTAAAACCATACGGCCTCTACACGTTTCGCTCAATGCAGGGAAACTCTCTGTGTGGGACTCTAAAGACTCGACACTATGTTGGCAGTGAGTTTAACCACAGATCGCAAGCGGCACTAGCTGTACGTAACGGTCCCCAGGTAGATGTCGATAAGATGGCCGATGAGGTAAACCCATCCGAACTCCTACTGAGCCTGTATGTGACAATCTCCGTACAGTCCGGTCTGTTCGTCTGATACATCGCATGGCGGGCCTAGGGGTGCGGTGAACGTCAGTCCCCTAATAGCGGTACAAGTCGTGTCGGAGTGTAGCCCAAAACACCCTGAGATAACACTGGAAACACACCATTATATCTCGCTTGCCCTGGCCAGGGACTACTCGTGTAATGGCTCCCTTAGACACAGCGCGATGTCAACCCCCAATACTGGGAGAGACGAATCCTGTCTAACCGTCACTGCCTCCAAGTGCTTCGGGACTGTAGCTAACTACTACCTGTTTTCACGACTCCTTTGAGCCGTGGTAGGGTAGTAATCTAAGTACAGTTGGAACACACTCGAGGCGAAGTGACAGTGTCAAGTCGGCGGACTAAGCTGTACTCATGTCACCTGGGAACTGATAACTGACGATAGGTATAATACCAACCAACAGTTCCCGACGAGTCCTGTCCATTGTACTCGTAACCTAACGAGCACCCGCATACTATCTCAAGTACGACGTACTGACGGCTGTGGGACAGACCGTCTCCCCCGCTGGGATGAGAAGCGTATACGCTAGTCTACTCCGGAGTATCGATGCCCTATCTCGATAGTCCTATGACTAGGGACCTGTATAAGGATGTGCTTATGGATTACCCAGCCCCCACGAGTGTGAGCGCCATCACAACGCTGGTAATCAAGCAAAAATCCTAAAGGGTCTACTAATATGTATATAAGCGATATGCTAAAAGAAACACATGCACATATTGAAGTAGAGACAAACCAAGTAGCATACTACCATTTTGAGCAAGATTGGCTATACAACTGTGAATATCCCAAGCTTCCATTAAGTAATATACAAGCTAGTATGATACAGTAATGGCCTCTAGGGCATATACACCAACAATCTCCCACTTGCACTAAGGCCATGTACTGGCGTATCGAAGACCAATCATCTCGATCAGCCGCTCGAACTGAGTCTGGGGTAGGGCTTCGTGAGTGGATCTGCAGTGTTGTTCTCCGTATTTACTCTCTTCACCTCGATCTCCTGGCGATCTACGATCTCCCTGATCAGATGGTACCGCCTCAAAATATGCCTGGACTTCTGATGGGACCTGGGTTCCTTCGCTAAAGCTATAGCTCCGTTGTTGTCGCAATACAGCGGTATTGGATCAACAATGGTAGGAACCACCTGAAGCTCCGTGAGGAACTTCTTCATCCAGACAGCTTCCTTTGCGGCATCGCAAGCAGCTATGTACTCCGCTTCCATAGTTGAGTCAGCAACGGTCTCCTGCTTGGAACTCTTCCAGCAAACCGCCCCTCCATTGAGGGTAAAGACATAACCCGACATGGACTTGGAGTCATCCTTGTCACTCTGGAAGCTGGAGTCAGCAAAGGCCTCGAGCTGGAGGTCTTTTCCACCATACACCAAGAACATCTCCTTAGTCCTTCTCAGGTACTTGAGAATGTTCTTTACCGCTATCCAGTGTTTCTCCCCTGGGTTTGACTGATAACGGCTTACAATGCTCAATGCGTATGCTACATCTGGTCTGGTACATAACATCGCATACATTATAGAGCCTACCGCAGAAGCGTAGGGTATAATAGACATGCGATCCCTTTCCAAATCAATCTTGGGAGACATCTCTTTGGAGAAGGTGATCCCGTGACATGCCGGTAGATTACCGCGCTTGGAATCTTCCATACTGAATCTTTTCAGTATGGTGTCGATGTACCTTGACTGTGAAAGTCCCAACATCCTTTTAGATCTATCACGATAGATCTGGATCCCCATAATGTAGTTGGCATCGCCCAGGTCCTTCATGGAGAACCTCTGCGACAAGAATCCTTTGACTGACTGTAGCATAGGAATATCATTTCCTATTAGGAGAATGTCATCCACGTACAAGACGAGGAATACCACAGTTCTCCCTACAATCTTACTTTAAATACATGGTTCATCTGGGTTTTTGATAAAATCGAATTCTTTGACAGTATCATCAAAGCAGATGTTCCAACTCCGCGATGCCTGCTTAAGTCCATAGATGGACTTTAGCAACTTGCACACTTTACCGCTGCTCCCACTCTGAATGAATCCTTCTGGCTGATCCATATAGACGCACTCTTCCAAATTTCCATTTAGGAAAGCCGTCTTTACGTCCATCTGTCAGATTTCATAATCGTGGAAGGCAGCAATGGCAAGAAGGATCCGAATGGATTTCAGCATAGCCACTGGAGAAAAGGTCTCGTCATAGTCCAAACCAGGTCTTTGACGAAAACCCTTTGCAACAAGTCTAGCTTTATCGGTCTCAACCTGCCCATCTACACCAATCTTCTTTCTGAAGATCCATTTGCAGCCTACGGGTTTTACCCCTTCTGGAGCAAAGTCCAAAGTCCAAACTTTGTTGGTGTACATGGACTCCATCTCGGCCCGCATGGCATCCAGCCATTTTACCGAGTCGCCGCTCTGAATGGCTTGCTGGAAGCTAGTAGGCTCACCATAATCCATGGTGCAATCCTCTCTATCCCCGTCTATGAAAAAACCGTAGTATCTCTCGGGCGGATGAGACTGCCTACTACTCCTGCGGAGTGGCGCTGGAATGTCCGGTTCTCTTGAAACTTCTGGTTCTTCCAAGCTTTCAGTAATAGTTTATGGTTCTGGAATTTCTTCCAGTTCTACTACGCTCCCACTTGCTTCTTTTTCTAAAAACTGATGTTCCAGAAAGTGGGCATGATGAGAAACAAAAACCTTTTGTTCCTCTGCGTAATAGAAAAAATACCCCCTGGAGTTCTTTGGGTATCCCACAAACTTACACAGTACTGAGCGTGCCTCGAGCTTGTCCGCATGCTGCTTTTTTACAAAAACTGGACATCCCCATATCTTTAGATACTTAAGACAGGGTTTCTTCCCACACCACATCTGATATGGTGTGGTAGGCACAGTCTTGGAGGGAACCTTGTTCAAAAGATATGCAGCTGATTCTAGTGCATAACCCCAGAAGGATCGCGGTAACTCAGCCTTACTCATCATGGAACGAACCATATCCAATAGGGTTCGATTCTACCTTTCCGATACACCGTTGTGTTGTGGTGTGTATGGAGGAGTAAGCTGAGAGAGAATTCCATCCTCTTTTAAGTAGCCCAGAAACTCGGCACTCAAGTATTCACCACCTCGATCAGATCTCAGTGTCTTGATACTTTTGCCTGTTTGTTTTTCAACTTCATTCTTGTATTTCCGAAATTTCTCAAAGGCCTCGGATTTGTGCTTCATCAAGAAGACATGCCCATACCTAGAGAAATCATCAGTGAAAGTAATGAAGTATGAATAACCACTTCGCACATGTGTAGACATTGGACCACACACATCACTGTGTATGAGTCCCAAGAGCTCACTTGCTCTTTCTCCGTGTCCAGTGAACGGAGTCTTTGTCATCTTTCCCATGAGACAAGATTCACAAGTGGCATAAGACTAATACTCGAACGGATCCAAGTATCCTTCTTTATGCAACATTTTCAACCGTGTCTCATTAATGTGACCCAGTCTATAATGCCATAAGAAATCCTGATTTAATTCCGGAGACTTTCTTTTAAGTGTGTTCTGGACACTGAATACCTGAGCTTGATTCAAAACGTATATACCGTTTTTCAATGTACCTGACCCAATCAGAACTTGATTTAGGTGGATGTTTACTACATCGCTTACAAAAGTAAAATCATATCCTTCCTTAGAAAGTAAGGATACAGATATGATATTACAAGTCGCACATGGTACATAAAAACAGTCACGCAGAATCAATATCTGCCCAGTTGTCAGTCCTAAATGATATTCCCCTACGGATTTAGCATACATGCTCATTCTGTTAGCAACCCTAAGAGTCATATCACCTTTCCTGATAACCCTACGATTTCTCAGAGCCTGTAACGAATTACAGATATGAGATCCTGATCTGGTATCCAATACCCAGGAAGTAGGGTTAACTGACATACAGTTCTCTATTACAAACACACCCGAAGCCGAAGCCACAACATGCTTCGAATTCTGGCTACTGGCTTTGCAAGCCCTGCAATCCTTCTGCCCATGTTCATTCCTGTAACAATAGGAACATCCCTCTTTTACTACATCCATTCCTGAAACTTCTGCCTTTCCCTTTCTTTCTACTTCCCTGGTTTCCTTCAGGGTAGTAGGTAGAGACTGTTGAACTAAGTCAGTATCTGACCTGTTCTTCAACGTGGTCTTCCGGTCCGTGAGCTCAAAAGAGCTGGTCTCTGTAAGGACGTTGCCCCTTACAGATGACCCGATAGCCAACCTCGCTGGAAGCAATTCATTCGAGGTCTCATATCTTGCGATACGAGATTGCTCTCCATATAAAACTTTGTTATGGAGGAAGATAGAAGATGAGTCCATCTTCTCGTGCTGCCTCTGGTATATACCATCAACAGAGGCTAACACGAGGCACTTGGCTTTCGCACAGTCTTCTTCCGATGTCCTATGGATATGAATATCCTTGACACGGGAAGCCGGACCAGAGACGGCAGGGGTTGGATTAGTTAAGAGGTGTCCCAGCTTGTCATGGGCAATGGACATCTGGACAAACCTTTGCCAGTCATAACAGTCAGATTCAGTCATTTTATTATCTAGATGTAACCTAGGTGCGGTCACTGGGTCGCTGCAATTAAGAGAGAGAGAAGAAAACACTCAGCATGATGCTCTTGCAAGTTTAGATTGGTTTTTAATTTATCTAAACAGGATAGCTCCCACTGTCTCTCGAATCTCTCCTCAAACCATAATGGAAGAATTAGTCAGGATCAATCTCACAGTACAATACTTGCTTAACCGTTCAGCCAGGCCAGTGTCGGTACTTCGAGAAAGGTTTTCCAACGCTTTCGCGAAGTTCCTTAATTAAGTAACCTCTTTTCCCTGTAGGCGTAGCCCCGCTAACACCTTTCTAGACACCTACTTGGTTTATAGCATTGATCGTTAAGTGAGAAAGTTCCCGAGGAGTAGTATATACTCACAGTAAGATCGGGATCCAAATATCATCGCGTGACAAAACTGAAGAAATCCTACTAGAATCATCACACTCCAAATGGTATGCAGCGCTAGCAAGTTTCAGTACTTTTGAAACTCCCGATGTGGATTTTTGCCCCATGCTCTTATGACCTTGACGAAGGCCAACATATCATAAGTGACATGTCAAGTTCTACCCGTCATTATCCAGGTTAATTTGAACCTACCCGTACATACCCTTGACGAAGGCCAAAATAGTAGTACGACTGTCCCAAACCAACGCATCTATCTATGCTACAGATAAATATTCAGCAGCTACCAATCACTATGCCTTGGCGAAGGTCAAAATACATAGCTTGAATACTACTGAATATTTAACCGAAATGACGGAGCGCTACGAATGGTTTTGGCGAAACCGTGAACGTAATGAACTTGATATAATCGATGGAATGAGATAGCTTTTAAAAGGAGTGGTTCAAGCTCTGCGTTTAAAAGTTTAGTTTTGAAAAGAACCGAGTGGTTTTCAAAGTGTTCCAATCGACTTTTACTTGGTTTATTTTCTTGCATTAGTTCTTTTAATGCGTCCCATCATTTAAGCCTACCATTGAAGAAAACAACCAAAATATGACGTACGCTTATGCCATTCGCATTCGCCACGGGGCCCCGTCATCACCCGTTAGGTTACTTAACTAACGACAGAGCGGGGGCTGGGCTAGCGCGGCTGTAAAACATAAGCAACGCCAAAATAGTTATAGTATATAGATATATAGCAATGATAGACATTACAGATCACAGATGAACACTTTGGATATACTAGGAATCCGCGATTCGTTCGAGCCTGCAACGAAAAACGGATTACACAGTCGCGATGAATAGACAAACCCCACCCTAGACCCCTACGGGTGCGGCAAACTACCCGCCAAGTACCCGAAGCGAAGCAACCTCCTTCAACCCGCGAGCAGGCCATTCGGTACTTCGAGATACCCGGTAGTTTGTGCACCCCAACTTGGGTCTATCCTAGGAGCAAAAACAGTAAAAAGAATTATACAATGACGGCTACAACCCCGACCCGGTTGTGCGGCCATACAAATAATATTACATCAATTTACAAATTTTACAATGAATGAAAGAAAAAGAAACTCTCATCTCTCACCCATTCCCGGCTATTCATCCGCGATAATCCACCGAGTTCATATCCACAAACCATCAACATTACAGATCACAGATATGTATAACCCCCACTAATCGACTTATAGCGATTAGTAGACGTTCAATACATATATTAGATCACAGATAAAACCCTTTAGTCAAAGTGTAGTGAAGTTCGATCAAAAATACGGATTTATAGGCCCCCAAAAATAAATTTCTTTTCTGGAAAACCTGGGAACAAATAAACCATCTTAAAAATCCCAAAACCATGCCAGAAGAACACTGCACCAAACTCGATCCAGAACAGACTCAAAACGGCCGCGGTTCCGCGGCAAAAGGCATGCTTTTGCCGCGGAACCGCCGCGCTTTGAGCGATTCACTGGATCGTTTTTGGTGGCTTTCTTCACAAAACCCTGAGATGATTTTTTACGTATGATTTTTTATTTTTAGAGAAGAAAACATTTCAACAGAAACTTAGGGTTTTGATGTTCTGGTTTTGCGATTTTTCCGATCAAACTTCCATACACTTTACTACCTAGCTAGTTTATGTTTAGTTAGGCTCTGATACCACTGTAAGTCCACGTTGCTCATCCCGGTTCTTACGGGGAGGAGGAAACGACGAAAAACAATGATTTAGTGCAAGGCAACATGGACTTAAAGCACGGATCTTTGCTAAACTAGAAACTAGCAAACTACTAGAGGCTTTAACTACTATGCCGTAGAAATTATACCTCACGAAACCGGTCCTTCGGGTCACCTCTCCGCTGTCCGGCTCGTCCATCCACGCTCCGAGGATCGATCCGGATCTTGGTCACCTCCGCGGCCTCCTTGAGTCGAAGACGATCCACCCGAGAGATGTACACCGAGCTCCACCTCGAGCCGAGGCAACTAGGGCAAAGAGATTGCTAATCAAGAAGCCCTAGGAAGTGTAGAGGAGATGTATGGATGTATTTGCCTTTGTGGGATCTTTTTCTCTCAACACATGAGATCAAAAGATAGAATCAAGAGGAGGAAGAAGGAGGAGAACTTGGCAACCATGAGAGCTCATTTTCTTTTCTTCTCATTAGAAAGAGCAAGAGAGAGAAATGAGAATGAATTATGAGCTAAAGAAAAATGAGCCATGGTTCAATAATGCAAAAACATTATCATTACTAATCCCATCGAGATAAAGTTGATGGCTACATTGAAATGACCATTTTCATAATCAAAAGAAAAAAGAAATCAAAAGAAGAGTGTAGATCTCACATGAAGGTCAATGGTCAACCTCGGTCAACCGGTCAACAAAGTCAAGAGAGGTCATGGTGGTCAAATGGTCAATGCAATTAGCCATCATATAATTATCATTAATAGGATTAGTAAACAATGTCTCCGGCTCATAACGGTTTTTACCAAACGAACTGTCAGAACCCTAATGAGCGTGCCACATTTTGGTTTTGGCCGAACCAACTGCCAAAACCCTAATGGGGCACCTCCTCCTTCATCACTCCTCAAAACCGTGCATACACACCCGCATCCGCATTCCGTAGAATGCGAATGCACAGAAGACAAATCAAATCCATATGTGCAATACTAGGATCTGGCTTAAACCAAAGCCCACTAGTATTGCCTGCCCGAACAGCATACGCACACAAGTGCACGTAAGTGATCGTAGCCCTGCCGTAAAACCATACGGCCTCTACACGTTTCGCTCAATGCAGGGAAACTCTCTGTGTGGGACTCTAAAGACTCGATACTACGCTGGCAGTGGGTTTAACCACAGACCGCAAGCGGCACTAGCTGTACGTAACGGTCCCCAGGTAGATGTCGATAAGAAGGCCGATGAGGTAAACCCATCCGAACTCCTACTAAGCTTGTATGTGACAATCTCCGTACAGTCCGGTCTGTTCGTCTCATACATCGCATGGCGGGCCTAGGGGGGCGTTGAACGTCAGTCCCCTAATAGCGGTACAAGTTTTGTCGGAGTGTAGCCCAAAACACCCTGAGATAACACTGGAAACCCACCAGTATATCTCGCTTGCCCTGGCCAGGGACTACTCGTGTAATGGCTCTCCTAGACACAGCGCGATGTCAACCCCCAATACCGGGAGAGACGAGTCCTTTCTAACCGTCACTGCCTCCAAGTGCTTCGGGACTGTACCCAACTACTACCTGTTTGCACGACTCCTTTGAGCCGTGGTAGGGTAGTAATCTAAGTACAGTGGGAACACACTCGAGGCGAAGTGACAGTTACAAGTCGGCGGACTAAGCTGTACTCATGTAACCTGGGAACTGATAACTGACGATAGGTATAATACCAACCAACAGTTCCCGACGAGTCCTGTCCAGTGTACTCGTAACCTAACGAGCACCCGCATACTATCTCAAGTACGACGTACTGACGGCTGTGGGACAGACCGTCTCCCCCGTTGGGATGAGAAGCGCATACGCTAGTTTACTCCGGAATATCGATGCCCTGTCTCGATAGTCCTACGACTAGGGACCTGTATAAGGATGTAGTTATGGATTACCCAACCCCCACGAGTGTGAGCGCCATCACAACGCTGGTAATCAAGCAAAAATCCTAAGGGTTCTACTAATATGTATATAAGCGATATGCTAAAAGAAACACATGCATATATTGAAGTAGAGACAAACCAAGTAGCATACTACCATTTTGAGCAAGATTGTCTATACAACTGTGAATATCCCAAGCTTCCATTAAGTAATATACAAGCTAGTATGATACAGTAATGGCCTCTAGGGCATATACACCAACAGGATCGTCTGTGGAGAACTAGAAGAGATGGGCTGAGGTGGCGAGCCTTTTGGGAAACGAAGAATAGGCTCGCAAGAAGGTGGTGGGGTAGAAGAACTGGGGTCAGAATTGGAAGTGTGTGTGTAAGGGAAGGTCTCAGCCGGGGTTTTATTGATTGATTTATCGGTATCAACAAACTCATCCCCAAGGTGATTGTCAAGCACTCTTCCAGATCTCAACATGGTTGCATTCACAAGATGTGAATAGCCAGGATTGGGTAAAGGTTGAGCTGGAAGTTTCCCTTTCTCTTTTGCACTCATTTCGACTTTTAGTTGTACAATTTGTGCTTCCATCGATTTGATGTTCTCATTTTGAGAGACAATGATTTTATCACATTCTCGATTAAAGATTGCAAACTTGTCGTTCCTTGGATGGATTGTTTCATGAAAGTATCCAAGGTTTGTGCTAGTGCAGAGGTGTTATCTGTACCGGTCAATTGCAAAGGACTAGACGGTGTATAAGTGTTGGCCGGATTTTCGAAGTTTTGTGCATGGAAGGGGTGCTGACTCAATTGAAGTGGTGGCTGCTGTTGTGGTGGAGGGACCCTTTGGAAATTGTGTTGGGTTGGAACCGTGTTTTGTGATTGATTCCAAGCAAAGTTAGGGAGATTCCTCCAACCCTGATTATATGTGGAGGAAGATGGATCATTTCTAGGTCTTTGTAATGCGGCATTGGTATGCTCATGACCTTGAAACGTACATTCTTCCGTCAAGTGAGACGGATCAGAACAGCAGCCACATACAGTTTTGGAGAGTGATATTTGATTTAGGGTGGCTGCTAAAAATTTATTTTCCACAGTCTCGAATTTCTTGTGTATAGCTGCAATGTCAGCTCTAACTCCTATGAAAATATCATTGCCATCCCTAGACGATTGACTCATACCCTCCCACTGTAAAGATTTTTCAGCGAAATTTTCTAGGAATTCCCAGGCTTCCCCATCATCTTTGGTCATAAAATTGCCTTGACACATGGATTCAAGGGTCTGTCTTGTGTAAGGAGTAATGCCCTTATAAATGATTCGGCACAGTTCCCATCTCGGGATGCCGTGATGTGGACATTGGACTAACAGATCCTTGAAACGTTCAAGACATTTTGAAAATGTTTCATTTGGAAGCTGGGTGAATTGATAGATTTCGCTATGGACTCGAGCTGTCTTTTGATGTGGGTAGAATTTCTTAAGGAATGCTTTGACGAAGTCTTCCCAATTTGAAATGGAATGTGCGGTAGTGTTATATAGCCACTTCTCGGCTAAATCGCACAAGGTAAATGGGAGAAGACGAAGACGTAAAGCATCCACAGAAAGCTGTGAAGTACCCATCATTGCGCATACATTTTCAAATTTGGTGATAATGCATATGCGTCTTCAGACTCGAGACCGTGAAATTTTGGTAGAAGGTTGATGTATTGGGGTTTTATTTGAAAATTATCCCCGTTGGCTGGTGGAATGGAAAGGCAGGTGGAAAGTGGACCTCGTGTAGGATAGCACCTCTCTTGGAGAGAGATGCGAGGTGGATTCTGCGCACCAACGGACGGCGGCAGGGTAGTGGAAAAGAAGTTCGATGGAGACGGATCCATCGATGTGGGTGTGGTGGTGGGTAAAAGAAAGGGTAAATGTAGAAATACCGACTTTAGGGTCGATCGGGGGACGCGGACTAACAGGCACTAGAATCCTGTTGTCCAGCCTATCTTGCACTAAAATGGGTTAGTACAAGTGGCAGTGTCAAGTTATAATTAGGGGAAATGATATGAATGCGGTGTTTGCTTTGAAAAAGGGACGGATTTTTTGAAAAAATGATGCAACACAACAAATGCAGCAAGCAAAACCCTAGAATCTAGTGGTCACCTAGGTCCGGCTCGAGACCGCTCCTAACTGCCAAAAGACAAGTCGCAGGATAGAATCCTCTACTGCCTCTTTGTCCCCCTGTGGCCAGGTAAGTGCCAGGTAAGTGGGAAGGTACTCCACTACGTAAGTAGTGGGCCTAATTAATAACCACTAGCCTTCGACACACTTGCCTTAGACACCACAAGAAAACGCGGATAAGGAATGAATTACCCACGGCCTTCTTTTTTCTTAAGTGAGCGCGACGGTCCTTAGAGTCATCTCTAGATTTCTTTTAATTAATGAGGGTAAATGCGGATGCAAGTTTGTGATTTTTGGGGCTTAGGAAGGGTAATGAACTCCCCACCTAATCTGGATTTGGTCGTTGCCCCTTAAGTTTCCGTATTAATTATGCAAACAACCAAGAATCAAAACACGCACAAATTTTCTTTTGCTTTTGCGGCGCAGCGATTATTTGCAAAGAAACCTGCAGGAAATTGTTAATTGAAGCAGATGAGGGAGAAGATAAGAAAGTGAGAAGCTTACAGAGAAATTTTGGTACACTGAAGCAGCTAGGCCGCCGCGGAACCGTCGAAATAGGAAGCTCCCACCGCGGAACCGCGGTCTTCTGTGGGGATCTCTGTGCAAAATTTTAACAGTGAACTTTCTGTTCACTCCTTCAGCTCTCTGGAATATTCACAAAAATTTTATCCAAGCTCCAATGATTCCAGATTTCCTCGCAATCAAATCACAACACACGTATTAGGGTTTGCGTGAGCTTAGATCTAAAAATTATAATGGAATAAATTTTTCAACTCAAATTTCAAAATACGAACAATTAGCGCACCATCCCCGGCAACGGCGCCATTTGATTGTTTGTTTTTCTTGGATGTGTGTATTAAATCAAATAGTCCCCGGCAACGGCGCCATTTGATTTTATGATATTCTTGATGTGTAGTATTAGAAATTGTAAAGAAAGCACAACCAAAACTATTTTGACCGCAATCAACTACGGTGTCGGATGTAGATTGTAAGTGAGTGCGGATCATCCACAGGGACAGTGTAATAGTTCGTCTTTCGAATTAGATGAATTGAAACTTTAAAGAAAAGAAAACAAACAATTCAAGATTTGTATTTGAAGTTCAAGAATTAGAAAATCTAGATCTAATAACAAGAAAAAGATAGAATCAAGAATTGATAGTTTGATGATTTTTCCAAACCAAATATCAAGAATCGAAATGAGGCTCGTAGGAATCGATCGGATCTATAGATGTGATGTAATCTTACAATGACGTATTCTTATCCTTCGATAAATTGATACTAGATCGATGATGATCGACAAGAATTAGGGATTTCTTGTGAAACTAGGGTTTCATCTTATCCCTTGTTCTTTTATCGATATCATTCATATTCTAGCCTCTAGTAATTTCAAGAAACGATCGTAGATCCCTAATTTCGAGCGATAACAATCAAGAAAGTATCGCGACGAAACTAGGTCATCGATTCTTGAACTTGCTAGAGTTTACAAAACTCATAGGACTTAAAAATCGTATTAAGATTTGTTACATC
Source organism: Agapanthus africanus (assembly GCA_030015575.1). Taxonomy (NCBI): domain Eukaryota; kingdom Viridiplantae; phylum Streptophyta; class Magnoliopsida; order Asparagales; family Amaryllidaceae; genus Agapanthus; species Agapanthus africanus. The sequence continues at coordinate 816,720,745 of CM057338.1, read as the reverse complement.
ATCATTCTATTGATCGTCTCGACTCCTTTACGAGCGGAGTTTTACTCGAACATCACAAGAAGAACTATAATCACAAATTGAGATCTAATCATGATGCAAGAATTTAAAGAAATCAAGATAAAAGAATTTCACCTTTTATTTATATCAACAATTTCGTTACATTCGCTCAAGAACTACAAGAGGAAGAACTCGATCGTCGATTTGGCTTCGCTCGTCTCCTTGAGTCGCGGATCGGCTTGGATCACTTGCCCGATTGAAGATCGGCTCGGCTCCTAAAAGGTTGAAGGCTTCTCGCTTGATTGGTACTCGGGATCTTGAATTTGGAGTGGAATTAGGGTTAGGGTTTCGCACAAGTCTTGTCACTAGACTTGTGGAAGAAGATGATGTAAGAGGGAACAACTAAAGATTGAACTAATGAACTAAGATTTAACAACCCACAACCCTTAGATCTAGGCTCCTATTTATAGATCTCAAAACCCTAGATCTAGGATTTTAAATTTGAATTTCCCTCCAAAAGTTTGTTAGCAAGATTTGAATTTCCCTCCAAAAATTTGTTGAGGAGAAGCTTCTAGATGTGATTAGTTAGGAGGGAGCTTCTAGAAATAGTTTGTTAGGAGCTTAATTAAGATTAGCCTTGCTTAATCTTCTTTGCTGATCTGGAAGAAGCTTCGAGAGAATTCTGGAGTTTGAAGTATATGAAAGGAATGTGGGCCTAGAGATACAAATTGTGCACTGAAAATTTATCGCTGACGTGGCAATACCGCCGCGGAACCGCGGCGCAAGCCGGCTCCCGCCGCGGTTCCGCGGCTCTTTGGGGGCTTCATGGATTGGTTCTTCTGGCACTTGTTTAGGCTGTCTCATGGGCCTTTCTCTGATATATTGATTTTTATTTCTCCCTTTGGATTGCTACCAGATCTCAAGACTTGGAGTTGGTGTAATGTTTGATCAGCAAAATGACAATTTTGGCTTTTCTTCCGGATTTTCCTGCACAATCTCTCAAGACAAGTGTTGCGCAATATAGAGATGATGCGATGCCATGAAATGCAGTCAATTTCCTTAGAAATGTCGGTTTTAGAATCTAACACATGCAATCTGATATTTAACGACTGATTTGCTAATATGTGAAATATGAATGCCGAACACTTCTAGATGAGTGCAAATGATAGGGAAATTGCCGTGTTAAGAATGCAATATTTTCGACTGATCACTCATCGCGGCTAGCTGGACGCGATGACGTCCTGATTGCTGTTAACTTTAGAACTTTAAAACGTGGCGCGCGAAAGCGTGCTGCCAATCAAATGGCGCCGTTGCCGGGAAGACGGTAACATTTTTATTCTTGTTATTTTGGGTTAATCTTGTTTATACCATCTAAAAATTTTCTAAAAACAAACTAAGAATTTCGAAATTTCAAAACCAAAACAAAAAATAACATTGTGGATCTAAACAGACAAAATAAACAATACCTGTAAGACACTAGTAGAACACTGAGATCTCTGTAGAAATTTGGAGGCTATTTTCCATAAGAAAACCGGCGACGCACACCAAAAAACCGAGCTCGACGGCCTGTTCATCCCCTTTTGCCTCCAATTTCTTCTCTGTGCTCCAGTGCTCTGTTTTTGTCCCATTTTTATTGCTTGTTTTTTTTAGTTTTTATTGTGCAGGTATTTGGGCATTCATATCGCTTTTTCGCACTAAAATCCGTTTTTTCCGACATTTTCAGATTTTTGAGGATTTGCTAACTGCGATCGTTAGGAGCAAAGTGTGCATTCAAAGTTAAGGTGATTGCGAAGTACAGTGCCAAAGATCCGGGTAGTTTGACCCGTGCAACCAAACTTTTTAAGCTAACCGGATTCACTTCAACAAGGGTTTTTTACCTGAAAATTTATCGGTACGTACTTTACTAACACCTTCTTCTCAAATTCAACGCATCCAATATACCATCTTTGCGGGATTCTTTGCATGTTCACTAACAAACGCAAAAATTGACTAACCCGTATTTGTTGCAGTGCCGTGCTTAAACATAAAAATTGATTTTTTTAGGTTTTTAACAACCTTTTCATTGATTTGCGCATTGCATCCATTAATATAGACTTAAGGGGAAGCGAACCCCACAGCACACGGTAAAGGATTTCATCACCTTTTCCGTGGCCCACAAATCACGAATTGAGCATAACGATTACCCGCACAAAATATTAAAAGAAACTAGACATTAAGCCTTTAAGGACTTCACGCTCACTCGGAGAAGTTGACCGTGTTTAGAACACCGCTTAACGGTATATCATTCACGGAGTGTCTAGGAAAGTGTTCACGGTGAAACTGCTAAAAGAGAAAGGGATATCTAATTAAGGACCTTCGCGAAAGCGTTGGAAAAGCTCCCTTTATCTCTGCACTTACCTGGCCTTGTGATCAGTATATCTTGAGCCCGTTTCTCAACACAGTTTTACTTCGCCAATCAAGTTCTTGAGCAGGTCTAGTTGACCTAGGTGAACCCTAGAACAATTAGGTGTGTGGTATTTTTGTGTCGTGATTGTTTTTGTCCAGATTATTTTTGTCTGTATATTTCATTCTTTTGTTGATAACTAACAAAAAATAAAAAATAAAAAAAATCACATTCTTTTTCCTCTCCTTTCTCTCTTCATATCATGGGTACCCCACCTCGAAAAATTCTTGCCGAACTTTAGTACCCACAACCAGACATTACTTCATACGGTTCTTGCTTTGGTTGAACGTCGAACGATCCCTCCATTCCCAAAATTTCTTTGAAAGATCGGATAGACGCGTCTAGGACAAACAATTAGACTCCGCAATCGACTATGTATCAACCATTTCAACCTACCCCACCTTCTTACGTTGATACCCCTTTTGAGAGTTCTGTTGTAACTCTAAGACCTATGTTTATTGCTGAACGTATTGAACAATCCCGTAACCGATCTTTCACTCTTTCACCACTTTCAATTCTATGGATCAACAATTCCATTCACCTTCTTATTTAAATGTTGATCATAATCCTGTCCAACAATTCAATTCCTATCATTCCTACCCGACTTTTACACCTTCCTTAGACATAGCTTCTGAACAGCTTTTTGGGAGTTTCCAGTATCCAAACAACTTTGAATCTTTTACTGAAACCCCTTCACAACCCATGTTTAGTCTGGATCAGTCGTTGGAAGATTTTCGGGTAGCGTCGTGTCAACAGATGATGGATTTGAATGCGTCCATGGCCGCCCTCATACAACCTAGTGACCCAGTGGCTAGTTTCCAACTAGCTCCACATTTTCCAATCTATGATAAAGCAGTAGTACAGATTGAGAGTTTGAGTAGTGAGAGTGAGCGGTACACCCTTCCAAATCAAACCTACTCATTGCAAATTGAATCCCACAACTCCGGTTCTGAATGTCTATCAAGTGTCTCAAAGGATTTACCGATTAAAGATAGAACGTTTAATGAATTGTGCAACTTGTAGTGTTTGATTTACCCGATTGTGAAGGGACCCTGTCAAGTGAAACCAATCCCAACCCTTTTGACCTCTACACCTCCACTCTAGAACTTGAATTGATTGATATCCATGCTTTTGTTGAGGTGTCTGAGAAATTTGACTTTAACTCGATTGAGAATATTGACGCTGGGAATATTTTGGATGATGAACCCACAGTTTTGGATGAGTTTTTCTCACCAACTCATCATTTACTTTCACTTCCGTGTGGACATCATCTTGAGTGATTAACTGTTCTTCCCGAACTCCATATGCGTCTAGATATTGAAGATAAATGCATGGATGAGCTAATTTTTGAGGAGAATTTTGAGGAGAGTATTGAGGATGAACCAGTTTTACTTGATGAGTCGGATTTTCTAATACATCATGTCCCTTTCATTGACTGTGTACACCCTCCTGAACGTTTAACCGATCCCATTCCTCGATCACTCCCCTCTATCCTTTCCATCGTTCCAACCTTGTAAGACACTGTATCAAGTTCATTTCCAGTGTCTAGTTTACCAAGTTTGGTCTACCCATGTTTTCTCACGAATCTTGAGGGATTTGACCCCATTTCTTGACGGGTTAATAGATTAGTACAATCGCTTTTTACACATCGGTCAATACAAATTGTACTAATTTATTCACTCCATTTTTACCCTCAAGTTCGTACTCCATTTATTTTTCCCTTCCGCCATTCTTCTCCTCATATACCGAGTCCGTATCCCACTTCTTTCCGCATACGGTGTCTCGTATTCTCCATTTATATCCTCTCCGCATTCTTTCACCAACCTGCACATTATAGCGATAAATTTTTTGAATGGTTGGTGCTCATTTTTGGCCTGTGTAAGGCCTTGTATAGATTGATATTATTCTCTCCCCCTTAACTCTGAACTTTAATGCTTAACAGTGGCAACACCGTTTCACTTAACTTTGGGGGGGGGGCCTTTTTGTGTATATATATTTTTGGGTTGTTTTTTCCTTTTATGTATATAAAAAGAAAAAAAATTAAAAAAAAATAGAAGCGCCGACAATTTTGACCCTCTTGGTGTAGCCTGACAGGAAGGGCACTATCAAGTTTAAGTTTGGACGTGTGCTCGGTAAGCTTTCTACCTTCGCATTCATGTGTATATGTTGCACTTGCATACTTATTTAAAAACCCACAAAAATCGAAAAATTTTACAAAAATATAAAAACTTTGTCTTGAAGTTAGCTAATAAGGTAACTTAGATTTCTATTCCGAAAGTTGAGTTGATACGTTAGAAATAACTAAATCCTAGGTTTAGGAATTGAAAACCCTCAAAATAACCCTCATTCTGTTTAAACCTTGGTAAGTATACGCCCTTGCAGCATTTTTTATAGAAGTAGGTAATCTTGAGTTCAGTTCTTGAGTTAAGTCAAGATGAAGGGAAAGTATTGAAAGCTTTACTGAGGAATAAGTCTGAAAAATAGTTCATATTCTTGAGTCCAAATTTAGAAAGTATATACCCTGCAAACTGCACATACACGCACCTTGAAACTTGGGGTAGTAGAGAATACCTAGAAATACTCTTTCCTGAAAATCTAGTATGAAAGAAAAATCGGTATTTAAAGGTATCCACCAAAAAGAGCATCATTGAAAAATATCCGGTCTTCAAAAAGAAAAAAAAAGAAATGAAAAATAAATAAAGTCAAGACCTGGAAACTGCTATTTACACTTTAAGATCACGCATTCAGTAATCGGCTGTTAGTGCCTCAAGAAGCATTAATAGTCGCATGAAAGGTGTGTAAGCAAAACCGTCCATCATTAACGAAAAGAAGTAGTATTAGGTAATAGGGCAAGGGTACTATAGCTTGAATTGAATTCTTAAGTGTAGGGGTGAAAAATTTACACACACGTAGGGGTATACAATCGATGTTTGGAAGAAAGATAGAAATAAAGAATAAGACTTATGTTTTCCGTAAAGATGATAAAAATCCCTGATTGGAGACCGCACTTTAAAAGGAAAACTCAAGAGATACCGAGATCTTTCTAAACTGTAAAACGTATAGGATCTCAGGTTGAATAAATATGAGGTGTGAAACATAAGGGTTGAATATTTCTAACTTAGGATGATAGAATTTCTCACCTTGAAACTAAACTGTAGGAGTAAAATCGATGTTAACTTATGAAACTAGCTTGACGGGATTTTGTGGGTAGTATCCGCTGAAAACCCTACGGCGACAACACTCCTCCTACTAGGAACACTTAGAGGTTTAACGGCTTGTTGCACGAGCTCAGTGCAATCGCGTTCCCTGCGAAAGTGAGGTTAGGATTTTGTTTTGCTCGGGATGAGCAAAAGATAAGTTTAGGGGTATTTGTTTATCACAGAAAACTGCATTTCAGTACCACTCATTCATTATTTGTTTTGTTATATATCGATACTATTAACCAGTGTCTGCTCAGTAATTACAGATTACAAGTATCCGTGACAAAATACTGGAAATACACTTAAAATCACGGATATATCGTTTGTGAGCCGATACTGCAACCGTAACTGGAAACCGACGAATACCCAAAGAGTTCTTTAGCAAATAAATGTATGCACACAATTTTGGTCCAACACAATGCATGTGTACAAACAACTCTTTGGCATCGACCTAGGGATAGGGCTGCCATGATGCAAGGCACAAGTGGGCACAAGAGTGAAGTGATGTGTTTTAAATGCTAAAAAGGTGTGATGTGATATAAAGTCGAATATTTCCCTCCAAATCCCTGAATGAAGACCAGGTTCATATAGCAAAATCAAGCAGCACCAGAGTGATATTGGAGAGCACACAAGACCACACAACCAACACGAGCCCACTTTCTCGGATTTGGGCCGGCGACATGCCCATGAAATTCGAGCTCGCCGGCCCCTAGCCCCAATAGGCCCCATATTTCTCCAGTCCCTCCCTTGCTGCCACGTCATCTTATTTTTATTACTTGTTTAATTTTCTTCTGAGCCTATAAATACAGACCAGTAAGCAAGAGAGAGGGGGTCCAAGATTTCTTAACATTATCCAATACTTTGTATACTCTTTTGTTTTCTTTTCTTGTACATAGCATAGTTTCCCTTGAGCTCTTTTCCTTCTCTTGATCTTGCAACCTCTTCATTGAACTTGCAAGTTTAAGATTAGGTTATTGAACTCAAGGGTGTATCACTTGGATATAATAAAGATTTCTTTTGCATTTAGGTTCTTAGTATTTCATTCTTGCTCTTTTACTTACTTACTCTTTCATTACTTGCTCTTTACTTACTAGCAATTTAATTATCATGTCATTTACTTTCTTGCAATGCCCTTTTCTTTTCTTTGTTTATCTTTTCTTTGCTCTTTTTGTTTGTTGTTTTGATGGTTGTGAATATGTTGTTGTTAGGAAAAAGATTGGTTGTGTAAGTTAAGGTTTTCGTTTGTCATTTCCTTTTCCCAATATTTTCAATTGAACTCTGCCCAAAGCTTATGCAAGCGCTCCGTTAGGCACCCTACCCTACCAAGGTATCGGTGATTCCTAACCGAGACCATTTGCGTTCGGTTTCGCCGGAGGAGAAAGACAAGCTACAAGAACAGACGGACAAGGGTCAATAAGCCGGATTTCACTAATACCGTGCTTATATACAAACTCCCTAGGGCTACACAACCCTACAACCTTATCAATCAACACCTGGAATGTGGTGGGCTTGAATAAAGTCATGAATTGGGACACGTCGATAGAGGATCAATATTCCTAATGAACATCCCCACAGCTAGAGACTCCATAATGCATTGTTCGCATTTCGACCACAGGTTCCACCATCGGAATAGGCTATTGGACCCATGTTTCTTCTGGCTTAACCCTGGAATTGATCAGCTTCGTGATTAGAGTGCGCTCACTCGCACTGGCAAACTTTTGCATGAAGAGCAGCTCTATTTCAAAGAAAGTTTTTACGAAGTCATTTGGGATCTCCGAGTACCATTCACAAGCTGTCTCTGATAAGCTTCCGACGAATTGACGAAGCAACAATTTGTCATCGCCTCCAGTATTACCATACATGGCTCTGAACTGTGCAACATGCTGATGAGGATTACTCATTCCTTTGTATACGTGGAACTTCGGGATCATATATCCCGGTGGATACTTTATCTGATCATACCAGGCCAGATATGGTCGTTCAGTTTTGATGAGTTGATTGGCAGCTTCATTGGCCTGGTGATCTCTAATTTGCTGAGTAATATAATCATCCAATGCTGCCTTGGAGATCGTCTCCACCTCGGCCGTTGATAGGGCCTGGGGTGGATTCGATGTTTCCCTTCTATCATCTTCGATAATAACCAGAGAATCTTTAACCGGTGGTTCTGGTTGGATCATCATCCCAACCATATCTTGAAAGAGAAGAGCCATCTACTTTATGTTAGCATCCCCCCTCGACTAAGTCTACGTTCCATAAGGTCAAGCATAGATTCTGTATATATACAAAAGCCCTAGGCTCCGCATAGTCAAACATAGACTCGAACCAAGGTTAACCTAGCGCTCTGATACCAACTTTGTCACGACCCGAAATGGCACGTGACTGGCACTTGAATCATATGAAGTCTATAGGACCTCATCTAATTCAAGTAAGCCAAGAAATCCCAAAAATCTAAATCATTTTAAGGAAGAAGTGAAGAAAACATGTTTTAAAGCAAGCAGTTTTAATAACATAAGCCGAAGTGTGCATTTTTAAAATCTCAAGCCTTTTATGAAAATTTCGGCAGAGTTTCCTTTTTAAATACTGGCCCCAAAAGGGTATAACATGCATAATATGAAATAAAGGCATCCCCAAGAGGAAGCTAGCTTTTCGTCAATTGACGGTCACAACCACGCAAGCCATATAATATACAACGCCGAAGGGCGAGGATCAAAACTTAAAAGGAAACTCAAATCATCAAGAAAACCATAGTAATACAACGCGCGACTCTAAGGTCGAAAGAATAACAACATGCTTTCTAAGTATGAAAATAATATACAAGTCTGGTTGATGGAGTTTACTAGATACAACTGAATAAAAATAAAGTACAATGTTGCTCATGATACAAGTGAACCCACCTACCAAAGCAATCACCCGGAATGGAAGCTGTGTGCCAGAAGCCGCAAAGAAACCTGTACAGCAAAACCTGCAAGAAACTGCGGCACAACGGGGTGAGTTGCCAACTCGTGAGTAGAAAACATCACAGAGCAGAAATCATATGTATGACTCAATCCTAAGTCAATACGATCAGTAATATATATCCTCAATATGATAATGTCTGAAGCATGATAAGGTGGCAAGGGTAAACATCTATACATAAGTGAAATACCAAGTGCTCGTGTCATTGCCTCAGGTAGCAACATATCATAAACATGAGGTGTGATCAATGTAATCAACATGTAATCAGGGTCAACTATATCATGACGTCTATAAATATGTGGATATCATCCAACTATGAATCAATGCCTGTATGCATGTGGATCTCGTCTACGTGTCAACCAATGACACAACAACATCATGCATATAAATATCATAAAAGCATATGCATGAAACTATGAGAATATAAATCAACGTGTGTCCCTCGCGATACAGCAAAATCATGGAACCGGAGTGTCTAGCATCGACACTCGAAACATCATGAAACCCGTGTCAGGCATCGACACGTAAATCCTCATATATCTCAGGTGTTAGTAATATGTATGCCCTAAAGGCCATTACTGTGCATGCGATGATATTGTAGTGGATGCTTGGACATATATAGGGATGACTTTCTTGCTCGACATGATAGTATGCTATCTGGTTGCACTTTATCTTAACATGTACATTTATTGTCTCTCTATTACATGTTGATATAGCACTTAGGATGAGTACTTGACTCCTAGGATTATGAAGCAGATCATACTAGTGGGGACAGTGTAGTCGATAAGTACATCCTTCAAATGTTCCTAGTCCTAGGAGTATCGAGACAAGGCATCGATACTCCAGATTAGACTAGCATATGCGCTTCTTGACCCATATGATGGGCGATGGATGATCCCATATCCATTGGTGTCTGACATCAGAGAAGGTATGCGGGTGCTCAGTGTAGACTGGGTACACTGGACGGACTCGCCGAGAACTCTTAGATGGTATTATACCTATCGTCAGATAGCAGTTCTCTTTTGACACTGGTACAGTTTAGTCTATAGACCCGAGATCGTCATAGAGTCTTGTGTGATTCCCACTGTGCTTTGATTTCCACCAGACCACGGTCAAGAGATCGTGCAAAAAGGTGGCATTTGGGTATAGTCCCGAGTCATATGGAGACAATGAGCGATAGGAGGGGTTTTGTCTCTCCCGGTATAGGGAGTAGATGTTGCGCTATGCTCGATTGGACATAACAGGAAATCCCTTGCCAGGATTGCTAAGATTTATTGGTAAGTGTTACTAGTAGTTTCTCGAATCGTTTTGGACCTTGCATCGGCATGACTTATCAGGCTATTGGGGTCTGACGTTATACCACCCCCACACTGATTAGATTCGCAGGAGTAATAGCAGGCTTGCTTGTTGATCTTCTGATCGCTCAATACCCGGGTGGCCGTTACGTTTAGCAGACTGCTTACGGCTTGTGGGTGTTTGATATGATCATCACCTACTGCCGGCGTATTGACGAGTCTTTAGAGTCCTACATAGAGGTTTCCTGGTTCATGCGAAACTGAGTAGGAGCACATATGTGATATGTGCGGGACTGAGATTTATACGAGTATATGATACCGTATTCTATTCTCACGATATGTGACATAGGTCGGGTATATATGATATAGCCGGGTTATCGGATCAAGTGTTGATTTGATAATTTGATTCATTTGATATTAGTCGGTTATATGTACTATAGCCGGATTATTGAATCAAGAGTTTATTTAATAGTTTAATGTATAATTATATATTTGATATATTAAAATACATTAACTAATATTAGCTCACTTAAGATTTCTTTTCTCACTTCTTGATACATTCATATATATGTGATATATATTAATTGTATTCTTTTTGCACAAAATATATATGTGATATATATTGTTGTGTCATGCTAGGTTATGTTGGAGATAGTGCCCTCATAGTCAATTATTGGATCGCAGGTACGTGATTGCAATGATTGCGGAGGACCTATCCCGGTAGGACAGTCTTACTCGAAATGATAGTATGCTATCTGGTTTGCCTTTATCAGTCGTGTACATGTTCAGGTGACTGATTGCATGTTACACTTTGATAGAGCCCTTAGGATCTTGCTTTACTACCAACAGTATGATGGCGATCATATAAGTGAGAGTTGGGTAGTTTATATGCATATCCTTAATTGTGGTCCCTAGTCGTGGGAGTTTCGAGACATGGCATCGATACTCCGGAGTAGACTAGTGTGTACAGTCGAGACCCCGACGACGGGCGGTGGCCGGTCTCACAAGCCACTGGTGTCAGTTGGATCACCTAAGATGTATACAGGTGCTCATTGGGTTATGAGTACACCGGACAGGACTCGCCGGGAATCTGCTAGTTAGTACTATACCTATCGTCAGATAGCAGTTCCCAGGTGACATGTGTACAGGTTAGTTCATCGACCTGAGGTCGTCATTTGTCTCGTGTGAGTTCCCACTGTGCTTTGATTTCTACCCTACCACGGCTCAAAGGAGTCGTGAAAACAGGTAGCTTTTGGGTACAGTCCCGAGCCATATGGAGGCACGTGAGCGGATCGGCAGGGGATTCGTCTCTCCCGGTATTGGGGGCGAGGTCGTGCTGTGTCTAGGAGAGCCATTACACATAGTCCATGGCCATGGCAGGAGATTTACTGGTAGGTACTCCAGTAGTATCTCAGGGTGTTATTGGGCTACACTCCGACACGACTTATACTGCTATTGGGGGTCTGACGTTTCTAGCCCCCTAGGCGGATATGCGATACTCATTGACGAACGGACCGGACTGTATATACATTGTCACTATTAGGCTCAGTAGGGTTTCTGGATGAGTTCGCTCATCGGCCATCCTTGAGTTGGCTCATCGGCCTCCCTTGAGGTCAGTCCATGGGCAGCCGTTACGCATAGCTAGTGCCGCTGACGGTTTGTGGTTAAACCCACTGCCAGGGTACTGACGAGTCATTAGAGTCCCCCACAGACAGTTTCCCAAGTTCGGGCGAAACGTTGTAGAGGCCGTATGGTTTTATGGCAGAGTTCGGAAAATGCACGTGCGTTTACGCACGTGTTATTTTTCGGGCAGATGATACTGGTCGGCTTTGGTTTAAACCGGATCCGAGTATTATATTGAGTAGGTATAATATCTTTGTCTCAGTTGCATTTGTATTCGGTCGTAATACAAATGCGGGTATATTTATACAGTTTCGGGGTTGTCCTGAAATTCGTTTCAGGATCACTTTTGGAAGTTGCCAGTTTCCAGTTTTCTATCAGCCGTCTTTTAACATTCGGTTAAAGACGGATTTATCTTTTCTTTTGTTGAGGTGAGTCAGTGTTCTAGAAGATTCTAGATGAGGTGACTAGGATTAATTGGTGTTGAGTTTTCATTGGTTGCATTAATGACTTGATGAGGTGTTTAAGTGACTCATGCTTTAACATTAAAGCATTTTGTTTAGCTAAGGATATTTGTTCTTGATATTTTGAGTGAGAAGCTTTCTTGTGGTCACCCTCTTTCTCCTACGGTCACCTCCCACTCCTATAAGTGGCCGGCCCCCTTCCTCTCTCACTCACTTGATGGTTTTCACTTGTGAAAAGATTATGATAGTATTCGGGGTGTATGGAATTTCACAGTTCATTTCATTCCATCACCCAATTCCCTCGGCAACTTCATTAACCGATCGTCCACGGACTTGGACGAAGTGAGACAAAGTCATCTACTCATTCTCTACATCAATCTTGGTCGTCTCTTCTAGCAAACTTGACGACCGAGTTGCCTCGAGTCAGAGGCGGGAGCCCGTTTAAAGAATCAGTGATGTGGTGCCACCTGGACGAGCAGATCGGAGATCAACGAGATCGGAGCAGCCGCAACGGAGCATGGGATGATGGTTAAAGAACGAAGGACTCGGATCGTTCGGTATAACCTTTCTACACTCTTTACAGTTTGTTAGTTTAGCAATAATGGCAGATCCGGGTTAAAGTATACGATAGCGCCAGTTAAAAAGTTTTTGTTCCGCATTTGGCGTCTGTAGACGGCCGGGGCGCTAGCGTAGACTTACAGTGGTATCAGAGCCTCACCATTTTGCTATGCTAACTTGTGCTAACGCGTTTAAAACATCGATCGAACCGGAAATCGAAAATTGCAAAATCCTAGCTCTACAGTTTCTGTTGATTTTAAATGGTCTCAAAAATTAATTCTACATGTCTTAAAAATCTGTGCAGGCTTTTCTAAGAACCACGACAAAATTTGGGCTCATGATTCCTCCAACCCGCCGCGGAAACGCGGCCAAACCCATGGTTTGGCCGCGCATCCGCGGCCACTTGGTGAGCTCATGCTCCCAAATTTGTACAGTGGGTTCTCTGATGGATTTTAGGATTTTTGGTATATATCTTTTTGGCCCAGGTTTTGTTACTGTTCACCAGTAAGTCGTGGGGCCCACTTTTTGATATTTGGTCGATCGAAATTTAAACACGTTAGTTTACAGTGCTTACATTATATCTCCGACCGGGAATGTCATTTGATCGGTAAACTGCGTCTGATTGCTATAGTTCTTTTAGACGGGTTTGCGAACGTGACATTCGCGTTGATGTTCTGTTTTGTGCTGTGATGTTGCGGATTTGTCGTGGTGGATTGTAGTGTGCAATGGTAGTACAGTTTGAGTTTATTTGTACATTTGATATTGCGGGTCGAGCGTCCAACATGTGGACTGCCGTCACTGCCTGTTGTATAATATTCTTTTGGGGCACGACCAGGTTGCGGTCGATGTACCTGTTGTACTATTTTTCATTACTGTACTAGGTTTTGCCCCGCGACGGAGTGCACGGATAGCCGGGTTCTGGAGGGCAACGGATCCGCATCTCATGGCTTTGAGAGGCAGAGGGGTCCCACTCTAAAATTGGCAGACTATTCGCCGCACTCGTAGGCGGTACAGGTTGACCCAAGGAGGGGTGCTCAATTTACCGGATTCCGTGAAGTGCCGGGTGTTCCACTCACTATGCTGTGGGGGACTACCTCGCTTCAGGTTTTGGCGGGTAACTTGCCGCAACCGTAGGGGTCTAGGTTTCATTGCACAGGCTATCCACACGACAGGGGAACGTCGGGTTTCAGCAGCGGCTCTGTGAAACTCGGGGATCCCAGATATCTGTATTGTTCTGTGATGCTTATTACTTTTCTGTAATGTTGCATATTATCACGCCTGGAGCGATTATGTATATTGGTTTATATACTATTAGATGTTGTATATGTTTTACACCCGCGCTAGTCCAGTCCCCGCTCTGTCGTTAGTTAAGTAACCTAACGGGTGATGACGGGACCCAGTGACGAATGCGGATGGCATATACGTACATTTTATTTTCGTTCTTTTCTGGTGTGATTGATTGATGGGACTGCGTTGATTCTGATCAATGCAAAAAGTTAAACAAACCTGTTTTAGTTGTTGGAACAAATTTAAAAAGTGTTATTGCAAAGACGTTTCCTTTTGTTTTGCATAGCGGTATTCAGTGGAATATCCTGCACCTCATTCGACGGGGCAAGGGCCGATATCCCTTCACCGGGACTGACCCCTTGGGCAGAAGTTTGTGTCAGGGTAATAACTTCACTATAGTCGATTACAAGTTGCTTTGCATCGCGGTATTCAGTGGAATATCCTGCACCTCATTCCACGAGGAAAGAGCCGAGATCCCTTCACCGGGAATGACCTCTTTAGCAAAAGGTTTTCGCCACTATATTTTAAAAAGCTATCAGGTTCCTTCAGCAATATCAAGTTCACTACGCTAAAGGTTTTTCGCCAAAAACCAGCCGTAGCCCTCCGTCACTTCTTTTGGGTATTCAGTAGTATTCAAGCTATGTATTTTGACCAACGCCAAGGCATAGTGTTTGGTAGCTGCTGGGTATTCAATTGTTGCATAGATAGATGAGTTGGTTTGGGACAGTCGTTCTGCCATTTTAGCCAACGTCAAGGGCATGTGCGGGTGGGTTCAAATTGACAAGATAGTGACGGGTAGAACTTGGCATGTGACTTATGATATTTTGACCAACGCCAAGGTCATAAGAGCATGGGGCAAAAATGATATCGGGAGTTTCTAAAGAAACTGAAACTTGCCAAGTATGCGCATACCTTCTGGAGTATGAGTAACGTGGATGCATTCCATCACGTTATCATGCGATGAGAGTTGGATCCCGATTCCCACTGATGAGTTGGTTTACTCTTCGGGTCATCCCGATTGATTCTTCTTTAGGTTTGGAGGAGAATTTGACAGGACAGTGGGAGGTTTCCGGATTAGATAAAGTGATAACCATTCTGATCTAGGTTAGAGTGCACGCAGAGTGTTTCTTTTCTCTCTTTCTCTTTGGTAGCAACCTTTGACCGACCCTAGACTATGACTCAGTGACCAGGTTGACCGAACCTTCTTAAAATACTGGCTTTTGGATTGTCTATGTTGCATAAGTCATTGCCACTCCTTCTTTTACCCTTTGCATTTCTCAGAACACCCGTATTACTACGGATATCCACTTCCATTGGATAGATCCATCGTATGGTTATATACGAACTCGAAGGGACTTCTTCGAGGATGGATCCGGGTTCAGGAGAAATAGAATTGGTTTATTCAGTTGTCTTTTATTATCACCTTCTCTCAGGTTGCGAGAGCTCCTTGGTTTAGGAGAGTACACCTATTACGCTTATTGGATAGTCTTATTCCAAACCATAGGCAGGTGCCGAAAGGTAGGGAATGAAGAAAACCAATTAGCCTAAGTAGGGTGTGCAGAAGGTAATATGTAAAGACAAAATAAAGGGATTAGAAAGAGGGCAAAGTAAATTGCGACTGTTATCATTCACGACCAAACCGCGTACTTCATCGCCACTCCTATTTCACCTTTAAAGGAATAAGGTATTATTCAGTTGTCTTTTATCATCACCTTCTCTCAAGATACGAGTACTCCTAGGATTAGGAGGGTACACCTATTATGCTTACTGGATAGTCTTCTTCCAAACCATAGGCTGGTGCCGAACGGTAGGGAAGGAAGAAAACCATTTAGCCTAACGATGGTGTACAGAAGGTAACGACTAAAGACAACTAAAAGGATTTGGAGAGATGGCAATAAAATATACGGTTGAAGTCATGAATTGGATTATGGAAGAGGCATTGCTATGAATACCAGGATACCCCTACGAAACATTTTCATGTTTCAGTGCATTGTTAAAAGAAAACTGTTTTCCCGATTAGACACTTACTCCAAGGGTATGTATTTACCAGGTTTCATTATCATATCTGTATGGTTTTACAGATGATGAGTGGGAGTAAGATATTGGGAATTGGGTGATCATCCTCATTATATCGGAATTCGTTGTAATTGGTGATATTTGAGGAAATCGCCAGGGTACAGTTTTCAACCTACGACGCACAGGTTTTGAGTTGTTCAACTCAGTGGACTTATACAGAGTATTGTATGTTGTCCAGTGTCCATCGGGACAAAGGGGTAGGTCCTCGTACTACGTTCTGTTTACTTATAACTTCTCTAGTATTTAGACAAGTGTTTCGTAGAAATACAAGTTCTAAGTTTTGAGAAGTTGTGGGTATAAGAATAAAGTAGAGAACCAGGTATCACAAGTATCGGGATTCTTCAAAGAGATCGAAGATGTAGATTCTTGTGAATGGTATTCAGATGATAGTAATGGTTTTGAGAAACGTGTTTCTCTTTCAGGTTACTCATAATTGGATGGATTCCTAAGTTGAGTAATGCTGATTAGCCTCTTTCCATTAAAGTGATATGCACTGGAGACAACTGCATGATTTGAATATGGTTCCAATTAAATAAGTGCCAAAGTTTCTATATTGGATATAGAATGGTTCGTACCTTAAAAGATATTAAGGTACGGGGAGTTGTCCAGCTTTTGCTTAAAACCAGACTCTGGATAACTCAGGGCACGTTTCTGTAATGGCTGTTTGTGGGTTGACCCTGGCTATGGCGATGGTTGATATTCTACCATTTGGAAGATCAATAGTGATATTGTTCTTGACTCGCCACAGTTTTAGTAAAATGGATCTTTTTCAGAAAAACAGTAGTGGGAGTATGGTAGAACTGGAAGTGATTCCAGAACGGCAAACGATTACGGAAAATTTAATAGGACCTATATATTCAATCAGGTTTGACATTCCAATAGCCACTCCGCAGATATGGTGGGTAACCTCAGACACCCGAGAGGTACTTCGGTAGCCTCAAGGACGGTGACAGGGAGGTTCTTATCTACCCAGACTTGACATTACTGTTGTTCCAGGTTATGAGACCCGGTAGGAGGGTTGTCGTATTCAGTGGGAGCGGCGGAAGCATAGTGGGCAAGTAGCTTATGTCTATTTATAGACTAGAGCAGTTATAGCGGAGATAGATCATCTAATTTTGATGTGACAGTCATGGGTTTGACTTCAATCAGAATAGGGGATGGATCTGTTAAGAAGGTAGTAGAGTGTGATGTCATGGTATTTGGATGACATACACAGAGTAGGAAGTAAAATTCCTATACTACGATCGGTTGTACTGTGATCGTCACACAGTTGTTTCTCCAGACAGGATATGGATATAATATTTGACATTCTGGTTTCTGGATCTATGGTTTTAGATCTGGATTTGGGTAGTTTCCCAATGTGGGTACTTTGACAGATATTCTAATGGTTTTTAGAATAGTTGACTCCTAGCATGGTGGTGTACCTGTAGGTGATGGGGTCACCCTCTCTAAAGGTGTCGTATAGACTAAAGGGGAGAGGGATGTGCATGATTGACAGATCACTTGCTTAGGCAATTGAGTGAATCATGAGATGTCAAGTACCACACCAGATGTTGTTTTTGCATTAGATGCAATAAGTTTGTATTAATCCAATCCTGGAGAGACATAAGGAAGCAGTTTTAGAACATAAGTGGATGTTCTACGGATTTGATGACGGCAGCCTCCTTCGGGAGACGATCATCATTCCAGGCTTCAAAGGTGACATGGATGACAGAGTGATTGTCAGAGTTATAGTTTTCCCTCTGACCAAGAGGGACAGTATTATGGACAGGTGGTTCAAGAGGATACTGTGGGTGGCATGGTGCCGGATACTGATTAGGTTCAGTGATCGATATAGTCTAAGAGGTTTGGATTTGGAGTTCATTTATGAACTAGGTCCCATCAGATATCCAGACATATTCTAAGACGGGTATTACTCGATTCGGGAGATGGCTTTCTCCGCGAACTTGAGACAAAGAGAGATAAAGAAAGATACTTCTAGGCGGATCCACTCACTGAGGCTATTTCTCGAACACAAAAGTTTTACAAACGGGCTTTGTGAAACTGATTAGTAGAGGAGTTGGATGTTCGGTTTCACACGGGCTGTGAGTAGTCGACATCGCAATATTAGCCTTGAGTGCAAGTCAGAGATTGTTGGAGATAGTGCCCTCATAGTCAATTATTGGATCGCAGGTACGTGATTGCAATGATTGCGGAGGACCTATCCCGGTAGGACAGTCTTACTCGAAATGATAATATGCTATCTGGTTTGCCTTTATCAGTCGTGTACATGTTCAGATGACTGATTGCATGTTACACTTTGATAGAGCCCTTAGGATCTTGCTTTACTACCAACAGTATGATGGCGATCATATAAGTGAGAGTTGGGTAGTTTATATGCATATCCTTAATTGTGGTCCCTAGTCGTGGGAGTTTCGAGACAGGGCATCGATACTCCGGAGTAGACTAGTGTGTACAGTCGAGACCCCGACGAGGGGCGGTGGCCGGTCTCACAAGCCACTGGTGTCAGTTGGATCACCTAAGATGTATACAGGTGCTCATTGGGTTATGAGTACACCGGACAGGACTCGCCGGGAATCTGCTAGTTAGTACTATACCTATCGTCAGATAGCAGTTCCCAGGTGACATGTGTACAGGTTAGTTCATCGACCTGAGGTCGTCATTTGTCTCGTGTGAGTTCCCACTGTGCTTTGATTTCTACCCTACCACGGCTCAAAGGAGTCGTGCAAACAGGTAGCTTTTGGGTACAGTCCCGAGCCATATGGAGGCACGTGAGCGGATCGGCAGGGGATTCGTCTCTCCCGGTATTGGTGGCGAGGTCGTGCTGTGTCTAGGAGAGCCATTACACATAGTCCATGGCCATGGCAGGAGATTTACTGGTAGGTACTCCAGTAGTATCTCAGGGTGTTATTGGGCTACACTCCGACACGACTTATACTGCTATTGGGGGTCTGACGTTTCTAGCCCCCTAGGCGGATATGCGATACTCATTGACGAACGGACCGGACTGTATATACATTGTCACTGTTAGGCTCAGTAGGGTTTCTGGATGAGTTCGCTCATCGGCCACCCTTGAGTTGGCTCATCGGCCTCCCTTGAGGTCAGTCCATGGGCAGCCGTTACGCATAGCTAGTACCGCTGACGGTTTGTGGTTAAACCCACTGCCAGGGTACTGACGAGTCATTAGAGTCCCCCACAGACTGTTTCCCAAGTTCGGGCGAAACGTTGTAGAGGCCGTATGGTTTTATGGCAGAGTTCGGAAAATGCACGTGCGTTTACGCACGTGTTATTTTTCGGGCAGATGATACTGGTCGGCTTTGGTTGAAGCCGGATCCGAGTATTATATTGAGTAGGTATAATATCTTTGTCTCAGTTGCATTTGTATTCGGTCGTAATACAAATGCGGGTATATTTATACAGTTTCGGGGTTGTCCTGAAATTCGTTTCAGGATCACTTTTGGAAGTTGCCAGTTTCCAGTTTTCTATCAGCCGTCTTTTAACATTCGGTTAAAGACGGATTTATCTTTTCTTCTGTTGATGTGAGTCAGTGTTCTAGAAGATTCTAGATGAGGTGACTAGGATTAATTGGTGTTGAGTTTTCATTGGTTGCATTAATGACTTGATGAGGTGTTTAAGTGACTCATGCTTTAACATTAAAGCATTTTGTTTAGCTAAGGATATTTGTTCTTGATATTTTGAGTGAGAAGCTTTCTTGTGGTCACCCTATTTCTCCTACGGTCACCTCCCACTCCTATAAGTGGCCGGCCCCCTTCCTCTCTCACTCACTTGATGGTTTTCACTTGTGAAAAGATTATGATAGTATTCGGGGTGTATGGAATTTCACAGTTCATTTCATTCCATCACCCAATTCTCTCGGCAACTTCATTAACCGATCGTCCATGGACTTGGACGAAGTGAGACAAAGTCATCTACTCATTCTCTACATCAATCTTGGTCGTCTCTTCTAGCAAACTTGACGACCGAGTTGCCTCGAGTCAGAGGCGGGAGCCCGTTTAAAGAATCAGTGATGTGGTGCCACCTGGACGAGCAGATCGGAGATCAACGAGATCGGAGCAGCCGCAACGGAGCGTGGGATGATGGTTAAAGAACGAAGGACTCGGATCGTTCGGTATAACCTTTCTACACTCTTTACAGTTTGTTAGTTTAGCAATAATGGCAGATCCGGGTTAAAGTATACGATAGCGCCAGTTAAAAAGTTTTTGTTCCGCATTTGGCGTCTGTAGACGGCCGGGGCGCTAGCCTAGACTTACAGGTTATACATGCAACATGTATGTAAAGAGACTTATGCCATGCTAGGGTTTATGTTAGGGTTTCATTTATCATTAAGTAATTACAAATTAGTGGATTGAATCCTTGCTAGATGCTTGTGGTTGAGCATTGACTAAGTCCACTTCTTTGTTTTTCTTAAGATATTTTGTGGCCTAACCATTAACCCCTTACCATGGTTAACTCTCTACATGAGTTAGTATATG
Organism: Agapanthus africanus; assembly: GCA_030015575.1. Taxonomy (NCBI): domain Eukaryota; kingdom Viridiplantae; phylum Streptophyta; class Magnoliopsida; order Asparagales; family Amaryllidaceae; genus Agapanthus; species Agapanthus africanus. Next base: position 816,700,357 of record CM057338.1, on the reverse strand, counting down.
GTTGATATACTCACCCATGGTTGCATTTTAACCTTAATGATTCATTCATTCATCACTTGAGCTTCATCTTCTTCTTCCTCATTCAAGCTTTCTAGCTTTTATAAAAGTGTTGATAACTTGTGAGAAACATATATCTAAAGTGAGCCCACTTCCTACTTCATCATCCTCTACTACTTGCTATTTAGTTTAGGGTGTTTTCTTCACTAATCTACACAATTAGTGAAGAGATAGCATGAGCTAGTTTCTCCTCGACGTAGATCATCTTCGGCCTCGAAGACTTCGAAGCAAGCTTGTTCCATACATCTTGTGGAGCGTCTCTAGTGTCCGGGAGTTCGTGATCGCAGCGAAGGGACTACTACACGGAGCTATTGAAGTGAAGGACCGGTCTACAAAGGTTGTATTCCTTCTTCACTTAGATATAAAGATTTTACATATCATATTTAACCCTAAGTCTCTGGTTAAGATCTTCGTTAGGGTATGTTTAGCACCCCAAAAATTTTAAAGTAGCATGATTGATGCTTGCCAAAACCTTCACAAGGTGCTAAGATTACCCTACAAAGGTTTCAGAGCCAAGTTAGAGAATTAGGCGTTGTCTGGGCGAAGTTTGAAGTCCGATCGAACTCCGAAACCCCGATAAATCCCACTTTCTGGAAATTTTTTCAAAAGTTGAAATTTTTCATCTTAAAAATACTCAGAAAATCATGCAGGGAATTCTATGGACCCACTTGAAGAACGAGTCCCTAACTCGCTACAGTGACCGCGCAACCGCGACCAAAACTTGGTTTTGGCGGCGGTTCCGCGGCGCCACTGTGGAGGCTTGGGACGGGCCCTTCAGCGACGGTCTGTAGGTGTTGGGGCATGCTTTTGGGAACTTTTAATTTTTACTTAAGTGTTGAGCTCTCTGGGAATTTTTGGGAATTCGTTGCATCGATCAAATTATGTAACTTCGCCTAGCTATCTTTGATTGTGATACAATATTTGAAATCCACATAATTGGTTATAAGATAACTAGTTTGAATTTTATAAATCTAGCGGTTTGATCTCATTTAATCGGTTTCCACGGAATTTTGATGTTGATCAAAAGTCCATCGCAATTATGTAGCGTACACGGATACTCACCGGGTAAACTTCATAGATAGCCTCGCCCCATAGCCCCGACCAAGTGACTATAGGCGAACCCCGTCGCCAAAAGCATCTGTTCGGGTGCTCACGACATCGGTGTTCCGCCTTAGTGCACTTCGTCGACGGCATCGGGGGGTGCAGCCGTCTACTAAAGTTTTCGACGAGCATTCGATCAGGTTATCGGAAATCTTGTTGAATTGCCCAACAGGTTATTGGAAAGTGTTTTCAATATTGAGACTAAAATGCGGGGTTTATAATTGTTAGGCATGCGATGTCTAAGAAATTCATTTGGTTGGGCATGAAATCCAAAGTATGTGATACGTTGGGTTTATGATGTCTAAGGTGGTTGCGGATTCCAACTGTTGTAGTTTTTCATTTTCTTTTCTGCGACCGTAAGTGTAATATATAGTGTATCGCCGGTTTCGGTGCTATAAGTCAACGACAATTCGGATACGCATATTTACTTACGTTGATGACATGTGATGTTATGTGTTGCTGTGATATATTATATTGGATCGTCGTGTTTTGAATAGCCGGGGGTTTTATGTGAGATGAGAGTTTTTCATTTTCATTCATGTAAAATTCATTGTATATAATAATCTTTTATTGGGGAACTTCCGGGTTGAGGATAATGTCACCATTGTATATTATTTACTTTTCCGCATTAGGAAATACCCAAGGCGGGGAGCACAAGTAACCGGGTTCTAGGGTCCAGTGGAAGACCATCTCGAGGAGTCGAGACCGGGTCTCCTAACTCTCGAATTGGTAGGGTTGCTTGCCGCTTTCGTAGGGGTCTGGGGATGTGGGTTTGGCTATTCATCACGACCGTGTAATCCGTGTTTTTACTTGCTTAAATAAAACACGGAATTCCTAGTATATCCAATATTTCATATGTGATTCTTCTGCTGCGATAATCCGTGATGTGATCATTTGAAGTGTTCTGAGAAGAATGCCTATATTATATATTTGAGATATAATAAATATTGATGCTTTCGTTTCTTATGTGATGCTTGGGAAGCATATCAGATGGGACTTCATTAATGGGATTAATGAAATAAAAGAAAAAAAACCTAAAGATGTTGTAGAAACTTGTTTAAAAACTGGTAGCTCTAGATCTTGCTTTGCATAGCGGTATTCCTTGTAGAATATCCAGCACCTTATTCGATAAGGGAAGAGCCGAGATCCCTTCACCGGGAGTGACCTCTTTAGCGAAACTAGCAGATGTTACAACCCACTCGGTTTGTCTTTTGATTGCTTCTATAATTTTTGCTTTGCATAGTGGTATTTGTGAAATATCCTGCATCTTATTCGATAAGGAAAGAGCCGAGATCCCTTCACCGGGAGTGACCTCTTTAGCGAAACTAGTAAAAGCCTAAAAAACACTCCTTTTTCAAAATCACTCGATTCCACAACGATATCAAGTTCATTACGCAAGAGGTTTTCTTAAAAACCTGCCGTAGCTCTCCGTCATTTCAGATAAGTAGTATTTAGTATTCGTGCTGCGTTTGTTGACTCAGTCAAGGTGTAGTGTGCGATAGATGATTAGTGCTTATCTGCAAAGCATATGATGCGATTGGATTAGGGTAGTCGTGCGGCCTTGTTAACTTAGTCAAGGGTCGTGCGGGTGGGTTTAATTCAATCGGGAAATGACCGGTTGAACTTTACTTGCGGTTTATGGTTTGTTGACTTAGTCAAGGTCATAGATCGCTTGAGGCAAAATATTATCGGGAATTTCAAGTGTTGAAATTCGCAATCAGATTGCATACCTTCTATTAGATTGTTGGATCCCAATACCCAATGCGAGTAAGAGTTACTCCTGGGAGAGTTTTACACATTACAATAGCCGATCAAGTAGGTGTCTAGAAAGGTGCTAATGTGGTTACGCCCTTGGGAAAACGAGGTTTATTTTAATTAGGTCAGTGCGATAGCACGGGGAACCTCCCTCAAATTACCGACACTGGCCTGGCCGAAAGATTGGCAAAATTGTAGGGTGTAATTAATCCCGGCTAGTCTTACTTTTTAGGGTTTGAAGGAAGATTTGACTAAAACAGTGGGAGCCATCTTGATTAGATAAAATAATAACCAATCTAATCCTGCAAGAGCGCACGCAGAGTGTTTTCTTCTTTCTCTCTCCTGGTAGCGACCATGTCACACCTTAATCAAGATAATATTATGGATGCATTGACCGAACCTCCTTATTATAGTGAGCTAGGAAATGTTGGTTCTGCTCAATCTTATAATTGTTATAAGTCCGAGTAGGAAATAGGAGAATATCCGGATTCCCATGCTACCAGAACGAAGAAAGTGCATGTTGATGCATCTCCTTCGGGTATGTTCATTATAGTGAACTGCGATTGGGTGATATGTCTCTAAGTGTTAGAGAATGGTGCCATCGTTGCTGCCAAATAAGTTGGAAGATATCACCTTATATTAATACATTAATTCTGAATGAATGTTATTACATACCGAACCTGATATACATCATTACATCAGATTCTTTATTAAGTTAAAGAAGGATATAATTCTTTATTGGAAGATAATGTTGTGAACATTTTCCTGAATCAAAAGTTGATTCGATCAGGCACGCTATATAATAGCATATACGTTCTAAATCAAACCACAGTTCAAAGTATCTAGAATACCCACAAGAGGAGTAGTTCAGAAATGAACAATCCTTCTTGTGGCATTATAGACTAGGTCATATTAATGCGACACGACCAGCTAAGTTACATAAAGATGAATATGAGAATCTGTTCGAATTTTCATCTTATGATACTTTCCAGTCTTGTCTCAAAGATAACATGACCAATACTCTATTTACTGGAAACAGAGAAAGAGTTAGTGAACTCTTGGGACAGATACATGATGATGTATATGGTCCCATGTCTATAAATGCCAAGGTTGGTTCTTTTAAGAAAGAATTAAACTCCTACGATGTGATCGAGGAGGCGAATACTTTGGCATGGAGTTCCTGGATTTTCTTAAAGGAGAATGCGATTCTCTCACAGCTTACTCCTTCGGATACACCATAGCACAACGGTGTATCAGGGCGGAGGTATCGCAAGCTATGAGATATGCCGCACTCGATGATAAGTACTGCTGAGTTACCTGTTTCCATTTGATGTTATGCGCTTGAGAAGCTGCATACCTATTAAATGGGGTTCCATCCAAATCAGGGCCTACCACTACATATGAGATATGGAATGGAAAGAGACCGTGTCTTAAACGAGTTAAGATATGGGATTGTCCGGCATATGTTGAAAAGAAAAATCCGGACAAGCTCGAGGCAAGGTCAGTTCTGTAAGTTTGTTAGGATATCCCAAACATTTGCGATGGAATATCTTATACAACTCTGAGGAGCAAAAGGTGTTTTGTTTTCTCAGCATGCCACTTTTTTTTAGAAAAGGAATTTCTTGTGAAGAAATTAGTGGTCATGAGGTAGAACTGGAAGAAGTTCCAGCTAAACAAACTAACAGCTGATGATTTGGTGAAACCAAAGGATTCAATAGTCACCAACAAGCCTCAGCCACTCCACGAATCTGGTAGGGTTCCTCATCCACTTGAGAGATACTACGGTCTTCTCGGTGACAGTGGGAGTGAGGATTGCATCATGAGATGATGGCCCAACTGAGTTCAGGCAGTTGAAATGTCTGTTTTGATGTGATAGTCAAAGAGTTTGACTTCATCAAAATGGTAGATAAACCTTGTATATATAAGAAAGTTGTAGAGAGTAAGCTTGTCTTCCACATATTGTACGTAGATGACATACTCTTGATAGGAAATGGTTTCCTATGCTACACTCGGTCAAGCTCCTCTTATCACGGGGATTCTCACTAGAAGATTTCGATGATACTTACTACATCTTATTGATTATGATCTATGGTGATAGATCTATGTGGGTGTTGGGAGTGTCCCAAAATCCAAGTACATTAACACCATACTAAAGGGGTTTAGTATGGATGATTCTAAGCGTGGTGGTTCCCCCACTTACTCAGGAATCACTCTCTCCAAAAAGATGTCATCCAAGACTGATTTGATGAAAGCTCGCGTGCAAAGGATATCCTATGCTCCGGCAGTAGGCTCTATCAAAGTGTGCGATGTTATGTACCAGATTAGATATAGATCACTCACCAGGTGTAGTGATCAGGAATCAATTGGATCTTTGGAGAATCACTGGACAGCTGTGGAGGAAATTCTTAAGTATTTGAGAAGCACTAAAAGAAAGTTATTGGTTCCAGCTTCCAGAGTGATAAGTTCGACTTAGAGTCAGTCACAGGCATTGTATTTACCCTCCGTGCAGGGACGGTATGTTGGAAGAGTTCCAAGCTAGATACCGTGACATACAAAACGTTACAGGCTGAATAAATTACTACCAACGGTACTACTAAAGTGGCTGTCTGGACATTTCTTGTTCATGAGATGAACAAGGTTCCAACCATTGAGCGTCGAATAAGTGTTATTGTGACAACAATGGAGTTGTGGCTTAGGCCTAGGAAAGTAGGTCCCATCAGCATTCCAGACATATTCTGAGGCAAGTATCACCTGATCACGGAGATGGATGATCTCCTAGGGATCGAGGTAATGAGAGCAAACACGAAGGATAACACAGCGGATCCACTCACAAAGGCCTTACCCCTAGAGAGACTACTATGGGATGGTTGAGTATGTAATACTTCAACCACTGCTAGATTGTTGGGTATTGGATACTACAACAGATGGCCCTAGTGCAAGTGGGAGATTGTTAGTAATATGTATGCCCTAGAGGCCATTACTGTGCATGCGATGTATATTGTAGTGGATGCTTCGACATATATAGGGAGAACTTTCTTGCTCGACATGATAGTATGCTATCTGGTTGCACTTTATCTTAACATGTATACTTATTGTCTCTTTACTACATGTTGATAATACTAATGGGGACAGGGTAGTCGATAAGTATATCCTTGAAATGTTCCTAGTCGTGGGAGTATCGAGATAGGGCATCGATACTATAGATTAGACTAGTGTATGCGCTTCTTGACCCATATGATGGGCAATGGATGATCCCATATCCATTGGTGTTTGACATCAGAGAAGGTATGCGGGTGCTCAGTGGAGACTGGGTACACTGGACGGACTCGCCGAGAACTCCTAGATGGTATTATACCTATCTTCGGATAGCAATTCTCTGGTGACACTGGTACAGGTTAGTCTGTAGACCCGAGATCGTCATAGAGTCTTGTGTGATTCCCACTGTGCTTTGATTTCCACCATACCACGGTCAAGAGATCGTGCAAAAAGGTGGCTTTTGGGTACAGTCCCGAGTCACATGGAGGCAATGAGCGATAGGAGGGGTTTCGTCTCTCCCGGCATAGGGAGTTGATGTTGCGCTATGCTCGATTGGCCATAACAGGAAATCCCTGGCCAGGGTTGCTGAGATTTATTGGTAAGTGTTACCAATAGTTTCTCGAATCGTTATAGACCTTGCATCGGCATGACTTATCAGGCTATTGGGGTCTGACGTTATACCACCCCCAGGCTGTGATATACAACATATCAGACGAAGAGATCGGACTGTACGGTAGTGTTACTGATTGGATTCGTAAGAGTAATAGCAGGCTTGCTTGTTGATCTTCTGATCGCTCAATACCCGGGTGGCCATTACGTTTAGCAGACCGCATGCGGCTTGTGGGTGTTTGATATGATCATCACCTACAGCGGGCGTATTGATAAGTCTTTAGAGTCCTACATAGAGGTTTCCTGGTTCATGCGAAAAGGAGTAGGAGCGCATATGTGATATGTGCGGGACCGAGGTTAATACGAGAAGGTGATACCATATTCTATTCTCGTGATATATGATATCGGTCGGGTATATGTGATATAGCCGGGTTATCGGATCAAGTGTTGATTCGATAAGTTGATTCATTTGATATTAGTCGGTTATATGTACTATAGCCGGATTATTGAATCAAGAGTTGATTTAATAGTTTAATGTATAATTATATATTTGATATATTAAATTACATTAACTAATATTAGCTCACTTAAGATTTCATTTCTCACTTTTTGTTACATTGATATATATGTGATATATATTAATTGTATTATTTTTGCACAAAATATATATGTGATATATATTGTTGTGTCATGCTAGGTTATACATGCAACATGTATGTAAAGAGACTCATGCCATGCTAGGGTTTATGTTACGGTTTCATTTATCATTATGTAATTACAAATTAGTGGATTAAATCATTGCTAGAAGCTTATAGAAGCTTGTGGATGAGCATTGACTAAGTCCACTCCTTTGTTTTTCTTAAGATATTTTGTGACCTAACCATTAGCCCCTTACCATGGTTAACTCTCTACATGAGTTAGTATATGGTTGATATACTCACTCATGGTTGCATTTTAACCTTAATGATTCATTCATTCATCACTTGAGCTTCATCTTCTTCTTCCTCATTCAAGCTTTCTAGCTTTATAAAAGTGATGATAACTTGTGAGAAAAATATATCTAAAGTTAGCCCACTTCCTACTTCATCATCCTCTACTACTTGTCATTTAGTTTATGGTGTTTGCTTCACTAATCTACACAATTAGTGAAGAGATAGTAAGAGCCAGTGTCTCCTCGACGTAGATCATCTTCAGCCTCGAAGACTTTGAAGCAAGCTTGTTCCGTACATCTTGTGGAGCCTCTCTACAGTCCGAGGGTTCGTGATCGGAGCGAAGGGACTACTACACGGAGCTATTGAAGTGAAGGACCGGTCTACAATGGTTGTATTCCTTGTTCACTTAGATGTAAAGAGTTTACATATCATGTTTAACCCTAAATCTCTAGTTAAGATTTTGGTTAGGGTTTGTTTAGCACCCAAAAAATTTTAATGTAGCATGATTGATGCTTGCCAAAACCTTCACAAGGTGCTAAGCTAACCCTACATCAGGCTCCGTATCATTTGCGGGATTGGCCCGCAGGCTCCGGTAGTACAGATCGGCCTATATCCATCTCTTGATTCTGGTCGGTATCCTCCGGATAACCGCCAGGTCCAAATACTATCACCGGTAGGTAATGGTCCCTCTGCTAGGCTCACTGTCTATGCACAGCATCCCTTTCTCACCCCGGGGTACCATACCGGGTCCACTATGTACCCGCAATCGGCCTCATCCAGCTCTTCGAATCGGGTTTCACATATCACACGTCTCAGAACCGAGAAAACCCATAGTGGACGCACTGAAATATCATATCAAGAGAAACCGGGTTTTTAAAACAATACATACTTTCTTTTGAAATAACCATGGTCCCCAAATCCAGAAATCTCTTGAAAACGACATATCTCAATGCGTATAATCATAAAGCATGATGTATGCGACATAAAACAGAAATGTAAGTATATCCGTAAATCATTCAACATGGAACAGTAATATGCACATATCAAGTGTAAACCGCTCTTTTAAATGAATCCAGTTTTTAAAATGGCTGTTGCGGTTTCCAATTCCTCCAAAGTCAAATGCAGCATCGTAAAAAGGTGCACATGTAACCATAGTGTAACGTTTTAAAAATCGTTCAGGTGAAATTTCGGTTAATCGGTAATATAATGGGTGTTTTCCGTAAAAATCAAGATATAAATATTTTTAATATAAAAATTAAATATATATATTCTAGCTGTGTAATTGCTAGTATTTGGTGTTTATTGAGCCACTGGTAAAATTTCTAATTTTCTGAAAAAATTTCCGAAATTAATTATTTTTATATTATTTTAAGACGCCACTAATTCATTTAATTAGGGAAAATTACAAATTGGAATGGGTTGATATAAATTTTATACATCATGACACACTAAACTAACATGTAAAATATTGTTTTTAAAATGAAATAAAACCGTCAAACGGTGTTAGAAAATATCGAAGAAAAATGCTTAAATAGTGAAATTAGTGTAAATGGAAATTGGGGTATAACATTTATCATTTTTTTCCTCACCCACACTCACCCACACCCTCTCTCCTCCCCCTAGGCTGCTGGCCGAATCTTGGGCTGCCCATCACCAAATTACCACCCCATTTTAGAAAAGAAAGTTAAGGAAATAAAGAAATCAATAAGAAATGGGTGTGTTGACTTGAGATATGGGTCTTTGACTTGTCCCATTTACTTTCCCCACCTCACTCTCTCTCCTCTCCCCTCATTTATGTACGAGCTCCCACCTCTCCCTCAACAGCAGCCCCTCTTTCTTTTCCTCTCATTTCTCATCAAAAAAATCCACCGTTTTGCTTCAAATTCCATCTAAAATCAAAGCTAAATCCAAATCCAACCTTGACCCATTATTTCCTTGCCCATGCTAGCTTGAATCCTTGGAGAAAGATGATATTTTGGGGGCTATGTTTTGGCAAGTGTGGATCTCATTTCAAACTAGTTGAGGTATAACCCTTTTCCAATTGATACTTGTTCTAATCTAAGATTTTAATTAAGTGTTAATTAGGTTTTAAATGGGTTCAACTTGCATGATTGAAAATTCAAGAATGTGGTTTGAGTTCAAATTAGGATTTTGAGTAACTGGATTATGGTTGTGTGATATATTTAACATCTTAAGATTTGTAAAAGCTAAACTAGTAGCTGGTTTGCTAATTGTTAGTTTAAAATTGTTAAAAATGGTTAATTTTGCTAACTAGATTTTTAGGGTTAATGTAATTTAGCGAGATTAAAATCTAGTAAATGTTTTTGTGACATAATTAAGTTATTTGGTGAATATTGAGACTACTAGTTTTGCTAAAACATACAGTTTTCTACTAAAACAGTAAATTTTGCTTGATAGGTTTTCGAAGAAATAGCTTTTAAAGTGAGTTTGGGGGTTTTGTGAATTTTAACATATTTCATATTATAATTAGTGTTTGTGAATGTGCAAATGGGTACGTTTAGGTTTTTCTCAATGGGTTGATGTTTGTACATCGACATCGAGGGTTGGTTTGGCTATTCGTGCATGCGTAGGCGATACGTTTTGACCTATACGTGATACGCGTGCCGATTTGGTTTTCGTATGCCGTTTCGATTTCGAATTTGGGTTTTTATGCGATACGATATATTGTGACATGTAGGTACCCCTATGTGGACTTCGAGATGACAAGCAAGCGTGTGGCGATGTCGGCACAGGCGAGCGATGATCAGGTGAGTAGATTTTATCCATGGGGGAAGTCGGGTGGATGGCGTATAGCACCCCCGCATGGTTACGAGAAACGAGGTGATGTGGTAACGATATACTTTTATATGTCAATGTGAGATATAAACACCTAATAAGAAAAGCCTTAGTAGCTTATGGATTAGTGTTAGCGAGGAATGGCGGAGGAATTTGGTTGGTTTCGGAACCGCAACCCTAGAGTAAGGATTTGCATTCACGCACACCTATACACTTGCATACATTATTTTCTTGTGTGTATATGGGAATGTGTATATATGTATATACAAATGGGTATGGGACTATGCATATATATACATTCATATACACATGCTTGAATGTCGGGGATATTATATGATATTTGGAGATGAGTCGATGAGATTGGGCTTGGGGCCATGAGATCGGTGATGGGATATGGTCCGTATTTGACATACGACATGATATTTTAGCGGGTTCTTTAGGCGTGGTGTTTTCATACACACGCATGCATTTCATAGAGGGTGTCAGTATTGTACTAGACGTAAATCAGTACCCCGATCATGATATTTGATAAAGAGGATACCATATAATTAATGTGATGGACGTGACATTTGAGCCGTACCCAGATTTGGGATGTCGTAAGACGGATTTACTGTACGAGCTATATATTGATGATAGATCTGCACTCTTGACTTGAGAATGCCATATTATAGATATTGTATCGTATGGGATAATATTGAGGCGGGATCACCGACTATTACATGTATATATTTGTATCGACTCAGATGTTAGGTGGTTTCCTTACCTTTAAATCAGCCTGTTTAGTTTGGCCTTATAGTGTACTTGTAAATGATAGATTAGATTCGACTCATACTTATTTCAAAAACTAACGAATCGTGTGTATTTTAAAAACGGGACAAAGGATTCTACGGATATTTCAAAGGACATATCTTTTCTTAAAAACACCGTAGCCCTTATTTTCAAAACACCACGATTCGTGTTATTTCAAATGGCACCACTGTATGACTCATATTTATATAAATGCAGATTAGTTATCATTTTATTTATCATTCAGCTCCCACATATTATTACTGTTCGCATCGCATTTGCATGTTTATATTGTACTTCCATATGCCATTATTATGATCATGCTGTCAGGACACCGGCACCATTACCGATGATGCGTATGTTCCACATACACTTACTTGCCGGCTCAGACACATCATCATCGGTAATTGCCATGTCACGTTCACTTTAAAAAATACTATTTCAGTGACATAGCTTGCTAACTGATAGTTGCTACATGTTATAGCCTTCATATGCTAGTTTAATTATTGCATGATATCAGATGCAACCATTTATTCATTGGTTATGCGCTATTATGGTGATTTATGTCGGTTTTTCATTGTTATTAACATGGTGACTTGATGATTTCAGATTCTTCTTGATGTTTTCTGGATTTGGAAACTGCACGTGAAAGTTTTGTAAAATGATGAACCATTTTAAAGAGAAAAATATGGTTCTCCTTAATATGTTGAGTATCGTCCACCATGATATTTTCTTGGTTCTGAGATGTTTTCGAGACCCGATTCGAGGTGTTGGATGAACCGCCTCGGGTACATGGTGGACCCGGTATGGTACCCCGGGGCAAGAAGTTCGAGTAGTAGACGATGAGCCCGGTAGGGGCAGATTGCCTACCGGTGATTTTACCTGGCGCGGCGGATATCCGGAGGATACCGTTCGTGGTCGTCTGATTGATGATACGGGCCGATCCGGATTGACGGAGCCCGAGATATTGAGATATTAAGATTTGAGACACTAAGAATTATAGATTTGATGATACAGGCCAGTCCGGATAGCCGGAGCCTGAGATATTGAGATATTGAGGTTTATGTTTTGTGTCGATGCTTGACACGGATTTGATGTCGATTTCATTGATGATATATCGATTTACATACATATAGAAATCTCATTAAATAAAGAAAAACTGTTCTTTGATTCATGATGTACTTTGTTCTCATTATATGCATCTGCACATCATTTAGTGATATATTGCTACCTGAACAATTGTACATCATATTAGTGACATGTCGTTACCTGAGGCACTGACACGAGTTTCTGGTATTGCACTATATGGATAGATGTTACCCTTTACCGTTATATTATGCTTCAGGCTATATTATTATTATTTGAGGATATTACTGATCGTATGACCTAGGATTGCATTATGCATGCGATTTCTACTCGTAGATGTTTTCTACTCACGAGTTGGCAACTCACCCAGGTTGTGCCACAGTTCCTTGCAGGTTTTGCCGTACAGGTTTCATTGCGGCTTTGCTGGCACACAGTTCCTTTCGGGTGATTGCTTCGGTAGGTTGGTTCTTTTGGATCAGGACCACCATTGATTATTTATTATTTCAGTTGTATCTAGAAACTCCATCAACCAGATTGTATATTTGATAGAGATAGAAGACCAGACTTGATATTATTTCGACCTTAGAGTCGCTCGTTGTATTATTATGGTTTTAATGCTGATTTTGGGTTTTATTTTGAGTTTTGATCCTCGCCCTTCGGCGTTGTATATTATATTGCTTGTGTGGTTGTGACCGTCGTTTGACGAAGAGCTAGCTCCCGCTTGGGGATGTCTTTTTGTATTTCGTATACTATTCATGTTGTATCCCGTTTGGGGGCCAGTATTTACAAAGATGACTCTGCCGAAATTTTCAAAAAATACTTGAGATTTTAAAAATACATATTTCGGCCTATGTTGTTAAAACTACTTGCTTTAAATTGGTTTTTCCTTCACTCTACTGCTTCTTTGGTTCTGATTTCTGGGTTTTGGTTTACTTAGATTACGTATGCCTCAAGACGTTTTGTAATTTAAGTGTCGGTCATGTTCCGTACTTTTCGGGACGTGACAAAGTTGGTATCAGAGTGTTAGGTTTCACCTTCGGAGTGTAGGATGACCCTTGTTTGATGGAGTAGGTAGCTTGAGTAGAGTGACGTACCAAACGTATGTTCTGCGGCATACTTACGATACGCTACTCCGCTTAAGAAGCCTTAGGATGTACATTTCCTTGCACAGTATTATATTCATTCTTATGATCTATCCTCATCAGTACCAGTTATGGTTTTGTTATCACCGTGGTAGGGGTAGAGAGAGCTACGACTAGAGTTGCGGTCAGTACGAGTTCGTCACGAATGAGGACTCACCAGGGCGTGATTCCAGGGACATACGATTGCATAGAGGCGTCGTTTTATTGTGTTTTTGTGCCACGAGCGTTTGATGGATCGCTTTTACGAGATTTCTCGGACATGCATATCAGCACCGGAAGATTGGGCCACTTCAAGAGGCCAGCCAGAATGTGACGACCGTCATTACACTATGATTCTTGAAGATTAAGGCACTGTTTAGCGTGCGGACGAATGAGCCAGTGATTTTGGCGAATGAAAAGATATCGCCCCTGACGTTTTGAGCTGTTACCGTACGAGTTGTACTTAGAGATATGATAGAAGGTCGCTAGTCACCAAGGATAAAAGACTAGGACATGTGATTCATTGCCCACCCCGATGCGAGGTCATCAGATAGATTGATTCCAGTTAGAGACGACTTCACGCTGATACGTTGAGAGTCGATAGAGACGATCGAATGTCAGGAACCCATTTTCCAAGTTTAAAGTATTCGGAAAACAATGCAAGCAATTCTACGGACCCTCTAGAAGAATGAAAACCTAACTCAATATAATGACCATGGAACGCCGGTGAACCTTAGGGTATACGGCAGTTCAGCGGTGCCATTAGTGAGACTTGGGTCTGCCCTTCTATGGTTGGTCCATAGGTGCTGTGGCATATATTTGATACTATTAAACTGTACCCAAGATGTTGAGCTCTTGGAGGATTATGGAAACTTGACGAATCGATCGAAAAGTTCGACATCATTCGGATATCATATGATGGGATACATTGTTTGGGAGACTCCAGATACGAGTATAGCCGTTGGAGTGCAGTCCATACAGCCACGAGAAGGCGAGTCCGAATCGGTCGACATTAGGGAAAAGTGGAGTATGAGGTTCGTACGAGACCTTGATGAGATGACGTTCCACTCCGCCGACATCAGAGATGTGATACGCAAGCAGAGGCATTGTATATGGATATATCATCTAGAAGGAGTCGTGATGAGTATGCAGCTGTTCCGGAACAAGAAATAGATTTGGTAAGGATGATGACTTCCGGGCAGTTCGACAGAAACGAGACTTGGGAGAGACTTCGACAGGACCTTTCTGGAAATACTGAACGAGAAGACCTGGACCCAGAAGTGGTCATGTTACGCACACCTGCAGGCCAGAGTTCGGCATCGTCGACGAGACATGTTATGAGTGACCATGACAGTTGGCCAGAGATTTTTAGAACATGTGCTTGAGCGGGACTGTTCCGCCATACTTGATTTCGGTATTTTGGGCGATCTATTCGCATGATTGAGTTTTGATAATTGAGTTTCATGATATTTGTTTTCGTGTACCATGGTTGCGCCTACTGAGTATTTACGATTTGTGCACAGTTATTGCACTTGATATCGTTTTCGTGCCTTGGTTGCGCATGTTTATGATTTCATGGGTTTCATACAGTTGAGTTGATTTTATGCATATGGTACACACACGATTTGGTTTTTGCACTCGGTATAGTTCACATATGCTTGCAGTGCAGTGATACGTATTTTGTGCACTACAGTTGCACATGACTTCGATTTGATGTTATTGGAGGTATTGATTTTGACTTCATGCCTAGGGCATGCATATAATTTGACTTATACTTACGGCATAGTTTTCATGCACTTTTAGTGTTTGATTTGATTTTGTGCACGCTGATGCAAATGGTTGTGAGATTTGATACACGGTATACCTGATTTGGATTTGAGATGTGTTGTATACCGTCGATTCGATTGTGGTGCTCGATATTTGTTTTGTGCACCTTGTGCACCTGATTGGATTTTCGCGCATGTTGATGCATGATTTGAGATGCGACTTAGGTGCACACCAGATGCACTAAATCGAGATTCTTCGTGCATATTAGATGAACCTGATTTTGCTGTCAAGCACATCTGATGCCCTTGACAGATGTTTCGTGCACACCCGATACACTTAGATTTGTTTCTGTGCATATGTATGGCACATTCATGGATTTTGATTTCCGTTTGCACCTGACGTACATAGCATTCATATGCACATTTTAGGATTTATTTCTTATGGAGCAGTAAATTTTTATGATAATTACTATTGTTTTCATACTGAGCAGGACTAGTCAGAGGACAGTACCTGGATGTATTTTGCATGCATCGATAGTTATCAAAGGGATTTCCAAAGGAGAGCTATAGTCTCAGTATTTATCTACATGTCAGAGAAGACAACGTTTAAAATAAGGAAACCCTTCTAAATTGTTTTTAAAACGGCGGTACGTGCATGTAAACAAAGGGTATATATATAGAGTTATTTTCTTACTAGAGACGTCCGCCACTGTGCAGTGTTATGTGCATCGCACAGCGACTTAACACGGTTTGGCATGCATTTCCTTCAGGTGTTTATATGTATAGTGTTGATGTATATCATATTGGTTTTAGTATTGGATTTAGACATTGATGTCTTCCCCATGACTCCGATGATTGCGGGATGCTTGACGGAGTTTTGATTTTGGCTTACATATCTATTTTCATGCGCATGCATTGCGCTACGATGTGTTTTATGTATTTATGATCGGAGCCTCGACGACTTGATGGTTTTGCTGAAATGTTTTAGTATTTGGGGGGTGTTTTAATTTAAATTTGGGAACCGAATTTCTTTAAGGGGGGAAGATTGTAACGTTTTGAAAATCGTTCAGGTGAAATTTCGGTTAATCGGTAAAATAACGGGTGTTTTCCATAAAAATCAAGATATAAATATCATTAATATGAAAATTAAATATACATATTCTAGCTGTGTAATTGCTAGTATTTGGTATTTATTGAGCCACTGGTAAAATTTCTAATTTTCTGAAAAAATTTCCGAAATTAATTATTTTTATATTATTTTAAGCCGTCACTAATACATTTAATTAGGGAAAATTACAAATTGAAATGGGTTGATACAAATTTTATGCATCATGACACAATAAACTAACATGTAAAATATTATTTTTGAAATGAAATGAAACTGTCAAACGGTGTTAGAAAATATCGAAGAAAAAGGCTTAAATAGTGAAATTAGTGTAAATGAAAATTGGGGTATAAAATTTATCATTTTTCCCCCTCACCCACACTCACCCACACCCTCTCTCCTCCCCTTAGACTGGTGGCCAAATCTTAGGCTGCCCATCACCAAATTACCACCCTATTTTAGAAAAGAAAGCAAAGGAAATAAAGAAATCAATAAGAAATGGGTGTGTTGACTTGAGATATGGGTCTTTGACTTGTCCCATTTACTTTCCCTATCTCACTCTCTCTCCTCTCCACTCATTTCTGGTCGAGCTCCCTCTTCTCCCTCAACAGCAGCCCCTCTTTCTTTTCCTCTCATTTCTCATAAAAAAAATCCACCATTTTGCCTCGAATTCCATCTAAAATCAAAGCTAAATCCAAATCCAACCTTGACCCATTATTTCCTTGCCCATGCTAGCTTGAATCCTTGGAGCAAGATGATATTTTGGGGGCTATGTTTTGGCAAGTGTGGATCTCATTTCAAACTAGTTGAGGTATAACCCTTTTCCAATTGATACTTGTTCTAATCTACGATTTTAATTAAGAGTTAATTAGGTTTTAAATGGGTTCAAATTGCATGATTGAAAATTCAAGAATGGGGTTTGAGTTTAAATTAGGGTTTTGAGTAATTGGATTATGGTTGTGGGATATATATAACATCTTAAGACTTGTAAAAGCTAAACTAGTAGCTAGTTTGCTAATTGTTTGTTTAAAATTGTTAAAAATGGTTAATTTTGCTAACTAGATTTTTAGGGTTAATGTAATTTAGCAAGATTAAAATCTAGTAAATGTTTTTGTGACCTAATTAAGTTATTTGGTGAATATTGTGACTACTAGCTTTGCTAAAAAATCATGTTTGGTACTAAAACGGTAAATTTTGCTTGTTATGTTTTCGGAGAAATAGCATTTAATGTGAGTTTGGGGTTTTTGTGAATTTCAACCTATTTCATATTATAATTAGTGTTTGTAAATGTGCAATTTGGTGCGTTTGGGTTTTTCTCGATGGGTTGATATTTGTACATCGACATCGAGGGTTGGTCTGGCTATTCGTGCATGCGTAGGCGATAGGTTTTGACCTATACGTGATACGCGTGCCGATTTGGTTTTCGTATGCCGTTTCGATTTCGAATTTGGGTTTTTATGCGATACGATACATTGTGACATGTAGGTACCCTCATGTGGAATTCGAGACGACGAGCAAGCGTGTGGCGACGTCGGCACCGGCGAGCGAAGATCAGGTGATTAGATTTTATCTACGGGGGAAGTCGGGTGGATGGCGTATATGTAGGGTTCCTAGGCACTCTTGTGAAGGTTCAAAAGGCATCAAACATGCCCGGATAAAAATTTAGACGTGCCGAACAACCCAAAGCCGGGATCTTTGCTAGATTATTAGGGTTTAACATGCAATATGATAACTTTTATCTAAGTGTGAGGGATTACAACCTTTGTAGTCCGCTCCTTCACTTCACAAGCTCCGAGTAAAAGTCCCTTTGCCGCGATCCACGATCTCCCGGACTCATGAGAGGCTCCACGACTCGAACGATCCATTCTAGCTTGTCGTATTCCAAATCTCCGATGATCTACCTTGAAGTTGCTACGACTCAAGCTTTCTCACTCAAAAGAGAAGAACACACTAATCCCATGGGCTAGATGAGATGAGGATGAGAGAGTAGTAATTTTGCTTTCCTTTTAAATCATTTTCTCATATTTTATCATCACTTTAGGATTTTCAAGAGAGCTTATCAAGAAGGAAGAAGATGATAATGGAAAAGAATAATGATTATCTCAAATCCTTTTGTAATGAATAGAAATAAAACATATGATTGATATATAACCATGGTCAAGGATGAATGGCTAAGAATGAATAGAGAAACAACTAGAGTTAGGGTTTGGTTAAGTTAAAAAATGTGTCATCACAAAATATCACAACCATGACAAAAAGAAAAATGCTTCTAGAAGGAACTTGAAGCATCTAACCTTAATCAAACCCTAATCTCAATTAATCATCCTTAAACATGTTTAACAATTAATCATATCATGTCACAATAATATATATCACATATATATTATATATTTGCAACAAAAGAAAATAATACAATTAACATATATCGCATATATATCAATGTATCATCCACTGAGAAAATGAAATAATAAAGCGAGCCAATATTAGATAATGTAATACAATATATCATATATATTATTATACATTAAATCATCGAATCAACACTTGAATCGATGATCCGGCTATATCGAATATTACCGACTAATATATCATGTACCGATTCATCGAATCAACACTTGATCCGATGACCCGGTTCATATCCATATATCGTGAGAATATAATACGGTATCCCATATCGCATTATTCACGCTCCTGCGCATATCACATATGCGCCACTACTCCATTTCGCCTGAGCCAAGAAACCTCTGTGTAGGACTCTGAAGAATCGTCAATACGCCGGTAGCAGGTGATGATCATATCAAACACCCACAAGCTGCAAGCGGTCAACTAAACGTAACAGCCACCCAGGTATTGAGCGATCAGAAGGTCAATAAGCTAGCCTGTGCGTTCTCCTGTGAACCCAACCAGTAACACTCCCGTACAGTCCGGTCTGTTCGTCTGATATGTCGCATATCAAGTCTAGGGGTGGTATACGTCAGACCCCAGTAACCGATAAGTCGTGTCGATGTATGGCTCATAACGGGTCGAGAAACTACTAGTAACACTTACCAGTAAATCTCTATATCAGCCCTGGCCAGGGACTTCCAGTTATAGCCAATCGAACACAGCACAACATCAACTCCCTATACCGGGAGAGACGAATCCCCTCCTGTCGCTCATTGCCTCCATGTGATTCGGGACTGTACCCAAAAGCCACCGTTTTGCACGCCCACTTGGACGTGGTAAGGTGGAAATCAAACCACAGTAGGAATCACACAAGACTCTATGACGATCTCGGGTCTACAGACTACCCTGTACCAGTGTCACCGGAGAACTTCCATCTGACGTGTGGTATAACACCATCTGGGAGTTCTCAGCGAGTCCGTCCAGTGTACCCAGTCTCCACTGAGCACCCGTACACCATCTCTGATGTCTAACACCGATGGATATGGGATCATCCATCGCCCATCATATGGGTCAAGATGCGTATACGCTAGTCTACTCTGGCGTATCGATGCCCTGTCTCGATATACCCTCGACTAGGAACAGTTATAGGATGTACTCATCGACTACCGCGGCCCCACTAGTATGATCTCATCATAGTCCCAGTAGTCGAGTACAAACCCTAAGGGCTTTATCAACATGTGAGAGTAAAACAGTAAACCAATACAAGTCAACATGTTAAGATAAAGTGAAACCAAATAGCATACTGTCATGACGAGCAAGAAAGTCATCTCTATATATAACCAAGCATCCATTATAATATACATCATATGTACAACAATGGCCTCTAGGGCATATACATAACTAACAATCTCCCACTTGCACTAAGGCCAGCTGCTGTAGTATCTCATACCTAGCATCCCGAATAATCTCTCAAACTGTATCTGGGGAATAGCCTTCGTGAATGGATCCGCAGTGTTGTCCTTCGTATCTACTCTCCTGACCTCGATCTCCCGGCGATCAACTACCTCCCTGATCAGGTGATACCGCCTCAGAATATGTCTGGACTTTTTATGGGATCTGGGTTCCTTGGCCAAAGCCACAGCTCCATTGTTATCGCAATACAGAGGTATTGGATGCTCAATGGATGGAACCACACCAAGTTCACTAATGAACTTCTTGATCCAGACAGCCTCTTTGGCAGCATCGTTGGCAGCGATGTATTCAGCCTCCATCGTTGAGTCTGCAACGGTATCCTGTTTGGAACTCTTCCAACATACCGCCCCTCCATTGAGGGTAAAGACAAAACCCGAATGTGACTTAGAGTCGTCCTTATCACTTTAGAAGCTGGAATCGGTAAAGGACTCGACCTGGAGTTCTCCGTTACCATACACCAAGAACATCTCCTTAGTCCTTCGCAAGTACTTGAGAATGTTCTTTACTGCTGTCCAATGACTCTCTCCTGGATCCGCTTGATACCGACTCACTACACTTAGTGAGTATGCTACATCGGGTCTGGTACATAGCATCGCATACATGATAGAGCCTACTGCCGAAGCATAGGGTATCCCTTGCATGCGAGCTCTCTCCAAATCAGTCTTGGGAGACATCTCTTTGGAGAGAGTGAGTCCAGAGATCGTGGGTTGGTTCCCACGCTTGGATTCTTCCATACTAAACCTCTTTAGTATGGTGTCAATGTACCTGGATTGGGACAATCCCAGTATCCGTTTAGATCTATCTCTATAGATCATGATTCCCAATATGCAGGAGGCATCACCTAGATCTTTCATTGAGAATCTCTGTGATAAGAAGAGTTTGACTGATTGCAGCATAGGAATATCATTTCCTATCAAGAGTATGTCATCCACGTACAATACGAGGAAGACTACCTTACCCTCTGCTACCTTCTTATAGATACAAGGTTCATCTATATTTTTGATGAAGTCAAACTCTTTGACTACAACATCAAAACAGATGTTCCAACTCCGCGATGCTTGCTTTAACCCATAAATGGATTTAAGCAGCTTGCACACCTTTCCGCTGCTCCCACTATCTACGAAGCCCTCTGGCTGAGTCATGTACACGCTCTCTTCTAAATCACCGTTTAGAAAGGCGGTCTTAACATCCATTTGCCAGATTTCGTAGTCATGGTATGCAGCAATGGCAAGTAAGATCCGGATGGACTTAAGCATAGCTACTGGAGAAAAGGTTTCGTCATAATCCACACCTGGTCGTTGACGAAAACCCTTCGCTACCAGTCTAGCTTTGAAAGTCTCAACTTTTCCATCTACACCAAATTTCCTTTTAAAAATCCACTTGCTCCCAATGGGTTTTACCCCTTCAGGAGCATTTTCCAAAATCCATACTTTATTGGTGTACATGGATTCCATCTCAGATCGCATTACATCCAGCCATTTCACAAAGTCACCACTCGTGATGGCCTGCTCGAAACTAGTCGGTTCATCATCATCCATGATGCAATCCTCGCTTCCACCATCAATGAGAAAACCGTAGTATCTCTCAGGTGGACGAGAAACCCTACTAGATCGGCGGAGAGGCTGGGGTTCGTCGGGTATTACTGAATCCTCTGGTTCCACTAAATCATCTGTTGTAGTTTGTTCTGCTGGAACTTCCTCCAGTTCTACCTCAGAGCCACTAATCTCTTTTGCAAGAAATTCCTTTTCTAAAAAGGTGGCGTGTTGAGCAACAAACACTTTTTGTTCCTCGGAGTGGTAGAAGATATACCCTCGCGAATGCTTGGGATATCCAATAAACTTACATAAAACAGATCTTGCCTCAAGTTTGTCCGGGTTTCGTCTTTTGACATAAGCCGGGCAACCCCATATCTTAACAAAATTAAGATATGGTCTCTTCCCTTCCCATATCTCACATGGGGTGGTAGGCACTGATTTGGTAGGAACTTTATTCAGTATGTATGCCGCTGTCTCAAGTGCATACCCCCAGAAGGAAATAGGCAACTCAGCCTCGCTCATCATAGAGCGCACCATATCTAATAGGGTGCGATTCCTCCGCTCCGATACACCGTTGTGCTGTGGTGTATAAGGGGGAGTAAGCTGAGAGAGAATCCCATTCTCTTTTAGATAATCTAGGAAGTCACTGCTTAATTATTCACCTCCTCGATCAGATCGAAGAATCTTAATACTTTTGCCCGTTTGGTTCTCTACTTCGTGTTTATATTCCCTGAATCTCTCAAAAGCTTCAGACTTGTGTTTCATCAGGAACACATATCCGAATCTTGAGAGATCGTCAGTGAATGTAATGAAGTAGGAAGAACCGTTCCTGGCATGCGTAGACATGGGACCGCATACATCACTATGTACCAGTTCTAAGAGTTCGGTAAATCTTTCTCCGTGTCCACTAAACGGAGCTTTGGTCATTTTTCCTTTGAGACATGAATGGCAAGTATCATAAGATGATAATTCGAACGGATTCAAATAACCATCCTTATGTAACTTAGCCAGTCGTGTTGCATTGATATGACCAAGTCTACAATGCCACAAGTAGGATTCGTTCATATCTGAACTTTTCCTCTTGTGCGTGTTTTGTATATTCAGGACTGTATTCTGATTTAGAATGAATATGCCATTATGTAACGAGCCTGATGCAATCAACTTTTGATCTAGGAATATGTTCATAGCATTATCCTGTACTACAAAATTATATCCCTCTTTACTCAATAAAGAAACTGATATAATGTTGCACATCATGTTCGGTATATAATAACACTCATTCAGAATCAGTGTATTACGACTTGGTAATACAAGGTGATATTCGCCAACTGCTTTGGCTACAATACTTGCACCGTTCCCTACTTGAACGGAATGATCACCTTTTCCCAGTTCTCTACCTTTACGTAGCCCATGTAACTGTTTACATATATGGGATCCTGATCCGGTATCTAATACCCAGGACGTAGGGTGAACTGAGAAACAGTTCTCAATAACTAACACACCTGAAGAAGATGCATCAACATGCATGTTCTTTTGGGCGGCGTGAGAATCCAGACATTCTTCTATTTCCTGTTCAGTCTTATAACTCTTATAAGAAAGAACGGGTCCAACATTCCCTAACCCAGTACAATAATTGGGTTCAGTCAATACATCCATATTATTATCTTGATTATGGCATGACATGGTCGCTACCTGGAGAGAGAGAGAAGAAAACACTTTTAGCGTATGCTCTTGCAAGATTAGATTGGTTATTATCTTATCTAATCAGGATGTCTCCCACTGTTTTTATCAAATCTACCTTAAAACCCAAAAAGGTAAGATTAGCCGGGATTAATTACACCTTACAATTTCGTCAATCTTTCAGCCAGATCAGTGTCGGTACTTTGAGGGAGGTTCCCCGTGCCTTCGCACGGACCTAATTAATGTAAACCTCATTTTCCCAGAGGCGTAACCCCGTTAACACTTTTCTAGACACCTACTTGATCGGCTAATTGTCCTGTGTAAAACTCTCCCAGGAGTAACTCTTACTCGCAGCGGGTATCAGGATCCAACTATCTCATAGGAGGTATGCAATCTCATTGCAAATTTCAACACTTGAAATTCCTGATAATGTTTTGCCCCTAGTGTCCTATGACCTTGACGGAGGTCAACAAACCATAGGCTACTAGTCAAGTTCATCCCGTCATTTCTTGAATGAATTAAAACCACCCGCATGACCCTTGACGGATGTCAACAAGGCCGTACGACTACCCTAATCCAATCTGCATCATATGCATAAGCAGGTAAATACTAATCAGCTACCGCACACTACGCCTTGACGGAGGTCAACAAACGTAGCACGAATACTAACTAGTCTATATCTGAAATGACGGAGGGCTACGCAGGTTTTTCATAAAACCTTGAGCGTAATGAACTTGATATCGTCGTAGAATCAAGTAGTTTTTGAAAAGGAGTGTTTTTGAGGCTTTTCTTAGTTTCGCTAAAGGGGTCACTCCCGGTGAAGGGATCGTCGGCCCTTTCCTCATCGAATAAGGTGCAGGATATATCACATATACCGCTGTGCATAGCAAAATACTAAAAGCAATCAAAAGACAAACCGCGTTTTGTAGCATCTGCCAGTTTTGCTAAAGGAGTCACTCCCGGTGAAGGGATCTCGGTCCTTTCCTCAACGAATAAGGTGCATGATATATCGTATATATCACTGTGCAAAGCAAAACTGTAGCTACCCTTTTTATTAAGTTTTTTGATTCTACAACATCTTTAGGTTTCTTTTCTTTTATTAATCTCATTAATAAAAATCCCATCAGCTTATGCTTCCTAAGCATCACAGAAGAAACGAAAGCAGTAATATTTATATATCAGCATATATATATATAGTATAAGCATTCGTCTCAGGCAGTAATATGATCTCATCACAGAACATTGCAGCAGAAGAACATATATGAAATATTGGATATACTAGGACGTCCGTGTTTTCAATACGAGCCTGTATAAAACACGGATTCCACGGTCGCGACGAATAGCCAAACCCACATCCCAAAACCCCTACGAGAGCGGCAAGTAACACTGCCAATTCTAGGGTTAGAAGACCCGGTCTCGACTCCTCGAGATGGCCTCCCACTGGACCCTAGAACCCGGTTACTTGTGCTCCCCACCTTGGGTCTACCTAATGCGGAAAAGTAAATAATATACACTGGTGACAGCAACCGCAACCTGGAAGTGCCCCAAATAAAAGAATATTACATTACAAATGAATTTTACATGAATGAAAATAAAAACCCTCATCTCACATAAAACCCCCGGCTATTCTGAACGCGACGATCCAATATAACATATCACAGCAACACATAATATCTCATATCATCAACGTAAGTAAATATGCGCATCCCAATTGTCGTTGACCTATAGCAACGAAACCGGCGATATCACATATTACACTTACGGTCACAGAAAAGAAAGTGTAAAACTACAACATTTGGAATCCACAATCACTTTAGACATCGTAAATCCGAAATATCACATACTTCGCATTTCATGCCTAACTATATGAATTCCACATATTGTATCACATTCCAGATAAATAGACAGTATTAAGCTTTTCGAACAGATAATCAAATACCCAAAATTTCCTAAACTGCTCAACACTTGAGCGGGGTTCAAATAATCCCAGAATATGTCACAGTACCGGTGATCCAGCCGTAGAAGGGTCAAGCCAACGCCTCACATGTGGCACGCCGTACTGCCCCAAACCCGAAGGTTCAAAAGGCAGTTCAAGACGGTCACATAATCGAGTTAAGGTTTGTTGTCTTCTAGAGGGTCCACCGCTTAACTTGTATAATTTTTCCGAAAGATGTAAACCCGAATAAATTTCAACACTTGAAAATTTGCCGTACCGGGAAACAGTAAGTTAATGATATCCGTTCAAATAGTTTAACAGTTTCTAAATATCCGGAAAGAAATACGAATTTAAAATTTCCGATCGAGTCTACTATTACAAAACAAACCCCAGATTTTATCAACACCTGAAACAGATTAAAAATATCCAGAAAACTCAACAAGTACCTACGGTCATTACCATAAAATCCACGTGTCATGATCTCATCAATCCGCCGCGGAACCGCCGCGCAAGCCATGCTTGCGCCGCGGTTCCGCCGCCGTTTAGTGGAATTAGGGGCTCGGGTTTTATGGTAATTCTTATAATTCCCTGCTGATTTTTTTACATATTTTTAATTCAGAAAAATCCCAGAATTTAAAAAATTTCCAGAGAGGGGTCAAGTTTCGTCGTTTCGGGTTCGATCGGAGTTTTAACTTCGTAAACACATCGCCTAATGCTCTAGCTAGGCTCTGATACCAATGTAGGGTTCCTAGGCACTCTTGTGAAGGTTCAAAAGGCATCAAACATGCCCGGATAAAAATTTAGACGTGCCGAACAACCCAAAGCCGGGATCTTTGCTAGATTATTAGGGTTTAACATGCAATATGATAACTTTTATCTAAGTGTGAGGGATTACAACCTTTGTAGTCCGCTCCTTCACTTCACAAGCTCCGAGTAGAAGTCCCTTTGCCGCGATCCACGATCTCCCGGACTCATGAGAGGCTCCACGACTCGAACGATCCATTCTAGCTTGTCGTATTCCAAATCTCCGATGATCTACCTTGAAGTTGCTACGACTCAAGCTTTCTCACTCAAAAGAGAAGAACACACTAATCCCATGGGCTAGATGAGATGAGGATGAGAGAGTAGTAATTTTGCTTTCCTTTTAAATCATTTTCTCATATTTTATCATCACTTTAGGATTTTCAAGAGAGCTTATCAAGAAGGAAGAAGATGATAATGGAAAAGAATAATGATTATCTCAAATCCTTTTGTAATGAATAGAAATAAAACATATGATTGATATATATCCATGGTCAAGGATGAATGGCTAAGAATGAGTAGAGAAACAACTAGAGTTAGGGTTTGGTTAAGTTAAAAAATGTGTCATCACAAAATATCACAACCATGACAAAAAGAAAAATGCTTCTAGAAGGAACTTGAAGCATCTAACCCTAATCTCAATTAATCATCCTTAAACATGTTTAACAATTAATCATATCATGTCACAATAATATATATCACATATATATTATATATTTGCAACAAAAGAAAATAATACAATTAACATATATCGCATATATATCAATGTATCATCCACTGAGAAAATGAAATAATAAAGCGAGCCAATATTAGATAATGTAATACAATATATCATATATATTATTATACATTAAATCATCGAATCAACACTTGAATCGATGATCCGGCTATATCGAATATTACCGACTAATATATCATGTACGGATTCATCGAATCAACACTTGATCCGATGACCCGGTTCATATCCATATATCGCGAGAATATAATACGGTATCCCATATCGCATTATTCACGCTCCTGCGCATATCACATATGCGCCACTACTCCGTTTCGCCTGAGCCAAGAAACCTCTGTGTAGGACTCTAAAGAATCGTCAATACGCCGGTAGCAGGTGATGATCTTATCAAACACCCACAAGCTGCAAGCGGTCAGCTAAACGTAACAGCCACCCAGGTATTGAGCGATCAGAAGATCAACAAGCTAGCCTGTGCGTTCTCCTGTGAACCCAACCAGTAACACTCCCGTACAGTCCGGTCTGTTCGTCTGATATGTCGCATATCAAGTCTAGGGGTGGTATACGTCAGACCCCAGTAACCGATAAGTCGTGTCGATGTATGGCTCATAATGGGTCGAGAAACTACTAGTAACACTTACCAGTAAATCTCTATATCAGCCCTGGCCAGGGACTTCCAGTTTTAGCCAATCGAACATAGCACAACATCAACTCCCTATACCGGGAGAGATGAATCCCCTCCTATCGCTCATTGCCTCCATGTGATTCGGGACTGTACCCAAAAGCCACCGTTTTGCACGTCCTCTTGGACGTGGTAAGGTGGAAATCAAATCACAGTGGGAATCACACAAGACTCCATGACGATCTCGGATCTACAGACTACCCTGTACCAGTGTCACCGGAGAACTGCCATCTGACGTGTTGTATAACACCATCTGGGAGTTCTCAGCGAGTCCGTTCAGTGTACCCAGTCTCCACTGAGCACCCGTACACCATCTCTGATGTCTAACACCGATGGATATGGGATCATCCATCGCCCATCATATGGGTCAAGATGCGTATACGCTAGTCTACTCTGGCGTATCGATGCCCTGTCTCGATATACCCTCGACTAGGAACAGTTATAGGATGTACTCATCGACTACCGCGGCCCCACTAGTATGATCTCATCATAGTCCCAGTAGTCGAGTACAAACCCTAAGGGCTTTATCAACATGTGAGAGTAAAACAGTAAACCAATACAAGTCAACATGTTAAGATAAAGTGAAACCAAATAGCATACTATCATGACGAGCAAGAAAGTCATCTCTATATATAACCAAGCATCCATTATAATATACATCATATGTACAACAATGGCCTCTAGGGCATATACATAACTAACAGTATAGCACCCCCGCAAGGTTATGAGGTACGAGCTGATGTGGTAACGATATACTTTTATATATCAATGTGTGATATGAACACCTAGTAAGAAAATCCTTAGTAGCTTATGGATTAGTGTTAGCGAAGAACGGAGAAGGGATTTGGTTGGTTTCGGATTCGCAACCCTAGAGTAAGGATTTGCATACTCGTACACCTATACACTTGCATACATTATTTTCTTGTGCGTATATGGGAATGTGTATATAAGTATATACGCATGGGTATGGGACTATGCATATATATACATTCATATACACATGCCTGAATGTCGAGGATATTATATGTTATTTGGAGATGAGTCGATGAGATTGGGCTTGGGGCCATGAGATCAGTGATGGGATATGGTCCGTATTTGAGATACGACATGATATTTTAGCGGGTTCTTTAGGCGTAGTGTTTTCATACACACGCATGCATTTCATAGAGGGTGTCAGCATTGTACTAGACGTAGATCAGTACCCCGATAATGATATTTGATAAAGAGGATACCAGATGATTAATGTGATGGACATGACATTTGACCCGTACCCAGATTTAGGATGCCGTATGACGGATTTACCGTACGAGCTATATATTGATAATAGATCCGCACTATTGACTCGAGGATGTCATATTATAGATATTGTATCGTATGGGATACTATTGAGGCGGGATCACCGACTATTATATGTATATATATGTATCGACTCAGATGTTAGGCGGTTTCCTTACCTTTCGATCAGCCTGTTTATTTTGGCCTTGTAGTGTACTTGTAAGCGATAGATTAGATTTGACTTATACCTATTTCAAAAACTAAGGAATCGTGTGTATTTTTAAAATGGGACAGAGGATTCTTTGGATATTTCAAAGGATATATCTTTTCTTAAAAATACCGTAGCCCTTATTTTCAAAACACCACGATTCGTGTTATTTCAAATGGCACCAATGTATGACTCATATTTATATAAATGCAGATTAGTTATCAATGAGTTTATCATTCAGCTCCCGCATATTATTACTGTTCGTATCACATTTGCATGTTTATATTGTACTTCTATATGCCATTATTAAGATCATGCTGTCAGGACACCAGCACCATTACCGATGATGCGTATGTTCCACATACACTTACTTGCCGGCTCACACACATCATCATCGGTAATTGCCATGTCACGTACACTTTAGAAAATATTATTTCAGTGACATAGCTTGCTAACTGATAGTTGCTACATGTTATAGCCTTCATATGCTAGTTTAATTATTGAATGATATTAGATGCATCCATTTATTCATTGGTTATGCGCTATTATGGAGATTTATGCCGGTTTTTAATTGTTATGAACATGGTGACTTGTTGATTTCGGATTCTTCTTGATGTTTTCTGGATTTGGAAACCGCACGTGAAAGTTTTGTAAACTGATGAACCATTTTAAAGAGAAAAATATGGTTTTCCTTGATATGTTGAGTATCGTCCACCATGATGTTTTCTCGGTTCTGAGATGTTTTCGATACCCGATTCGATGAGTTGGATGAACCTTCTCGGGTACATGGTGGACCTGGTATGGTACCCGGGGCAGGAAGTTCGAGTAGTAGACGATGAGCCCGGCAGGGGCAGACTGCCTACCGGTGATTTTACCTGGCGCGGCGGATATCCTGAAGATACCGTTCGTGGTCGTGTGATTGATGATACGGGTCGATCCGGATTGACAGAGCCCGAGGTATTGAGATAATGAGATTTGAGACACTGAGATTTATAGATTTGATGATACTGGCCAGTCCGGATAGCCGGAGCTTGAGATATTGAGATATTGAGGTTTATGTTTTGTGTCGATACTTGACAAGGATTTGATGTCGATTTCATTGATGATATCTCGATTTATATACATATAGAAATCTCATTAAATAAAGAAAAACAGTTCTTTGATTCATGATGTAATTGTTCTCATTATATGCATATGCACATCATTTAGTGATATATTGCCACCTGACAATTGTACATCATATTAGTGACATGTCGTTACCTGAGGCACTGACACGAGTTTCTGGTATTACACTATATGGATAGATGTTACCCTTTACCGTTATATTATGCTTTAGGCCATATTTTTATTATTTGAGGATATTACTGATCGTATGACCTAGGATTGAGTTGTGCATGCGATTTCTACTTGTAGATGTTTTCTACTCACGAGTTGGCAACTCAGCCCCGTTGTGCCACAGTTCCTTGCAGGTTTTGCCGTACAGGTTTCGTTGCGGCTTTGCTGGCACACTGTTCCTTCCGGGTGATTGCTTCGGTAGGTGGGTTCTTTTGCATCTGGACCACTATCGATTATTTATTATTTCAGCTGTATCTAGAAACTCCATCAACCAGATTGTATATTTGATATAGATAGAAGACCAGACTTGTTATTATTTCGACCTTAGAGTTGCGCGTTGTATTATTATAGTTTTGATGCTGATTTTGGGTTTTCTTTTGAGTTTTGATCCTCGCCCTTCGGCGTTGTATATTATATTGCTTGTGTGGTTGTGACCGTCATTTGACGAAGAGCTAGCTCCCGCTTGGGGATGCCTTTTTGTATTTCGTATACTATTCATGTTTGGGTGCCAGTATTTACAAAGGAGACTCTGCCGAAATTTTCAGAAAATACTTGAGATTTTAAAAATACATATTTCGGCCTATGTTGTTAAAACTACTTGCTTTAAATTGGTTTTTCCTTCACTCTACTGCTTCTTTGGTTTTGATTTCTGGGTTTTGGCTTACTTAGATTACATATGTCTCGAGACGTTTCGTAATTTAAGTGCCGGTCATGTTCCGTACTTTTCGGGACGTGACACATAGCAAGTAAATTGTGCAAAGAGTCATATCATGATGCATCAATCCTACTGTGTAGTGACATGGCAATTACCGATGATGATGTGTGTGAGCCGGCAAGTAAGTGTTTGTAGACATACGCATCATCGGTAATGGTGCTGGTGTCCTGATAACATGGGTTTAATATAACAATAAACACCTTTAAACATGCAATGCGATGCGAAAAGCAAGAATATGCGGAAAATGAATAATACACGCAACAATAAGAATCTACATCAATATATGTGAGTCACACGGTTTTGACATTTGAAATAATACGAATCGTGGTGTTTCGTAAATAGGGACTACGGTGTTTTTAAGAAAAATGTACATCCTTTGAAATATCTGTATAATCCCTTATCCTGTCTTTAAAATAATCATGATTCGTTAGTTTTTGAAATAGGTATGACTCGAGTCTAGTCTAACATCTACAAGTAACTACAGGACTAAACTAACATGCTAATTGAAAAGGTAAGGAAACCACCTAAATCTGAGTCGATACATATAAATATAAGAGTCGGTGATCCCGCCTCAATACTATCACATACGATACAAACATAACATGAGATCCTCGAGTAATGAGTGCGGATCTATCATCAATATATATCTCGTACGGTAATTCCATCCTATTGCATCCCAAATCTGGGTACTGGTCAAATAACACATTCATCTCATTATTCATCTGGTATCCTTATCATCATATCTTGTATTAGGGGTAATAATCTAAGTTTAGTACATACTGATACCATCTACACATATATATGCGTGTATGAAACACACGCCTAAAGGCCCGCTATAATCTCATGTCGTATCTCATAATACGAATCCAAACATATCACCGGTCTCATGGCACCATGCCCGATCTCATCGACTCATCTCCAAATACCATATACTATCCTTATCGTCCAATTACACCAAGGTTATCCATGACTCCCAAAGTCTATCTAGATAATCATAATCTCACAATAAACATATAAATATATCCATATAATATATACCATACACTATACTAAAAACTGCGGAGGTGCTATACGCCATCTATCAGACTTCCCCCGTAGATATATATCTACTCACCTTGATCTTCGCATGCCGATGTCGCCACGAGTTTGCTCGTCTTTCAAGTCCCCTCGAGGGTACCTACACATCACATGTAGTATCGTATATCGAAATCACGCACGAAAACCCAAAACGACACAAGTATCTCACATAGGTAAAATCCTATTGTCTACTCTCGCAATTCAACCAAATAACCTTCGATAGAGACGTACAAAAGTCAAGTGACCGAGGTAAATCAAAAATATCAAAACTCCAATTTAAAAACATTGAGGAAAGCAAGGCAGTGACTTAAGAAAATGACCCCAGATTTTAGTTCAGGTGAAAACAAGGTGCACAAACAGTAATGGGGTGATGTATAGGGTGCATTTGAGCTGCTGAAGGAACCTGGACCCTATTGCCCAGCATATGGCCGGCCACTTCCCCTAAAATTCTGGCCTGCTCGGCCTGGGGGTCTCTGTTGGGACTCGTATGGTCAGGGTGCTCTCTTAGTGTCCTAATTTGGTCCCTGGTATTGTTTGGTTAACTTAAAAATGTCTCAGGTCATCCGAGATTCCCTGTAGCCCTCAATTTCATCACAAAACCGACATGAAAAGTTTCTGTTTTTGGGTTTCAGGTTTTAGTTCAAGCATGGTCTGGGTTTCTAACACCATTGGGGGTTTTAAGGTCACTACTAACCTCACTAACACCTTCATAACTCAAGAATTCCACATAACCTCATCTAGGAATTTCTAAGTTCACAAAACCTCGCTAAAACGATTCTAAACATGCATAGGCGATAAAGTAATTCAAATACAATCCTAATGGCGCAGAAATTACCTCATTGGCAACTCAAGAAAATTCTTGAGTTGCCCCAAGCCTCAAAAATCCTTGCTTTCTTGGTCTAAAGTGCTTGTAATGATCTTGTGCATGTTTTCAATGAAGTGGGGATGGGGTTTTTGTGTGTTTTTGGGTGTGAAATGAGGTGTTTGAGGAGGGGGAAGTGGGTGTGCTGCCATGGATGAAGGAGGAGAGGGGAAAGGTGAATGAAATGAGAGCAGTAGAATGAGCCAAGTCCAAGGTTTGACCCCTCACCACTCTCTCCTTTCTCTCTCTTGCCCTTACCTCATTTTTCTAATCCATTTCCTTTTTCTTTTCATTTTCTTTTTTCTTCTAATCTTTTCTCTTCTCTTTTCATTTTAAAGAAACCAAGCATGATAAAAGAAAGCCATATAGAAAATGTAACACAAGTGTAAAATAACATGGTGCATGCCATGTGCACAAATCTGGCTTAATGCGCGATTAGCGATATTTAATCGCGATTAGCGTTAAAATAGTGTATAATTAATCATAAAAATTTATAATTTGCATAAATCACAAAATGCGCGATTGGTGATATTTAATTGCGATTAACGTTAAAATAGTTTATAATTAATCATAAAAATTTATAATTTGCATAAATCACATAAAGCACCCTCATTTTAGTAATTTCTATAATTTTCCAATTTTTTCCCGATTCATCTCTATTTAATTATACCGTACTATTAAAATATTCATTATATTTATTACTTAATTATAAAAATTCCCCAAAATAATATTTTATTTTTCTGAAATGTTACAGTCTTCCCCCCTTATATAAATTCGGTCCCCAAATTTAAATTTAAACCCCTCAAATACTAAAACATTTCAGTAAAAAGATCAAGTCGTCGGGGCTCCGAAATCATAAATACATAAAACACACATCGTAGCGCAATGCATGCGCATGAAAAACGAGTATATAAAGCAAAGTCAAAACTCCGTCAAGCATCCCGCAATCATCGGAGTTATGGTGAAAACACCAATGTCAAAATCCAATACGAAAACCAACATGATATACATTAAACTATACATGTAAATATCATTAAAACATTGGAAAGAAATGCATGCTAAACCTTTCATGTTGCTGTGCAATGCGCGTATCGCGGCACAGTAGCGGACGTCTATTACAAGAAAATAACTATATATGTATATACTCTTTATTTAACATACACGTCCCGCCGTTTTGAAAAATAATTTAGAAGGGTTTCCTTGTAACATTTTTTGTGTCATCTCGGACACGTAGGTAAATACTGATACCATAGCTCCTTCTTGGAAATCCCTTCAATAACTATCAATGCATGCAAAAATATGTTCAGGTACCATTCTCAGACTAGTCCTGCTCAGTCACTATATCAAATGGTACATATCATAAAACATGCTGCTCAAAGGAAATCAATCCCAAAATGCATATAAGAATGCCACATGCGTCTAGTGCACACGGAAATCGAAATCAATGAATGTGTCATACATGTGCACAGAAACAAAATCTAAGTGTAATGGGTGTGCACGACACACCTGTCAAAGGCAACGGGTGTGCCTGACAGCAATATAAAGTGCATCTGATATGCACGAAGAATCTCGATTTAGTGCATCTGGCGTGCACCAAAATCGCATCAAGCGCGTCAAGTCTGCACAAAATCCAACTCAAGTGCACAAGGTGCACGGAAAAAAATATCGAATATCACAATTGAAATCAACGGTATACAACATATCTCACTCCAAATCAGGTATACCGTGGTATATAATCTCATAACTGTATGCATCTGCGTGCACAACATAGAATCAAAAATACTAAAAGTGCATGAAAACTATGCTGAAAACGCAAGTCAAATCATATGCATACTATAGGCATGAAATCAAAATCAGCATCTCGAATGACATCAAATCGAAGTCAAGTGCAACTGTGGTGCACAAAATCTCAATCATGCAAATAAACCGTCCAAAATACCGAAATCAAAGGTGGCGGAAACAACCCCGCTCTAGCACATCCTCCAAAGATCTCTGACCAACTGTCATGGTCACTCATAACATGTCTCGTCGACGATGCTGAACTCTGGCCTACTGGGCGTGCCAATATGACCGATCCTGGGTCCAAGTATTCTCGTATAGTATTCCAGAAAGGTTCTGTCAAACTCTCTGCCAAATCTTGTTTCTTCCGAACTGCCCGGAAGTTATCATCATTTACTAAATCTATTTCTTGTTCCGGAACGGCTGCATACTCATCGCGACTTCTTCTGGAAGATATATCCATATACAACGCCTCTGCATGTGTATCACATCTCTGATGTCAGCGGAGTGGAACGTCATCTCACCAAGATCTCGTACGAACCTCTTACTCCACTTTTCTCTAATGTCCATTGATTCGGACTCGTCTCTTCGTGGCTGCATGTACTGCGCTCCAACGGCTATACTCATATCTGGAGTCTTCCAAGCAATGTATCCCATCACATGATATCCGAATGACGTCGAACCTTTCGATCAATTTGTCAAGGTTCCATAATCCCCCAAGAGCTCAACATCTTGAGTACAGTTTAATAGTATTGCAGTACATGCCACAGTACCTATGGACCAGCCGTAGAAGGGCAAACCCAAGCCTCATCAATGACACCGCTGAACTGCTGCAAACCCTTAGGTTTTAAATGGTTCTCATGGTCATTATATCGAGTTAGGGTTTCATTCTTCTAGATGGTCCACGGAATTACTTGCATGTTTTTCCGAATACTTTAAACTTGGAAAAATAGGTTTCTGACATTCGATCGTCTTCTATCGACTCTCAACGTACCCACGCGAAGTCATCTCTAGCTGGAATCAATCAATCTGATGACCTCGCATCGGGATAGGCAACGAATCACATGTCCTAGTCATTCCACCCTGAGTGACTAGCGATCTTCTATCATATCTCTAAGTATAATTTATGAGGCATAAGCTTCAAACATCTGGGGCGATATCTCATCAGTCGCAGTAATATCTGAATCATTTGCCCACACGCTGAACAGTGCCTCAATCATCATGTATAATCGGTGCATTGACGGTCATCACATTCTGGCTGGCCTCTAGCAGTAGCCTGATCCTCTGGGGCTGATCTGCACATCTGAGAAATCTTATAAAAAAGATCCATCAAACGCTCATGGCGCGAAAAAACAATAAAACAACGCATCTATGAAAATCGTATGTCCCTGGAATCATGCCCTGTCAGTCCTCGTCCGTGACGAGCTCGTTCTGACGCAACTCTAGCCGTAGCTCTCTCTGCCCGTGTAATCGTGGCAGCAAAACCATAACCGATATCGATGAGGATAGATCATAGGAATGAATATAATAATGTGCAAGGAAATGTACATCCTAAGGCTTCTTAAGAAGAGTAGCGTATAGTAAGTACGCCGCGGAACATACACACAGTACGTCACTCTCCTTATGTCATCTACTCCATCAACCAAGGTCAACCTACGCGACGAAAGTTCGGGTCTAATACCCCCCTCGACTAAATCTAAGTTCCGTAAGGTCAAGCCTAAATTCCGTATATATACAAACGCCCTAGGCTCCGCAAAGTCAAACATATACTCGAACCGAGGTTAACCTAGCACTCTGATACCAACTTTTTCACGACCTGAAATGGCACGTGACTGGCACTTGAATCATATGAGATCTATAAGACCCCATCTAATTCAAGTAAGCTAAGAAATCCTAGAAATCTAAACCATTTTAAGAAAGAAGTGAAGAAAACATGTTTTAAAGAAAGTGGTTTTAATAACATAAGCCGAAGTGTTCATTTTTAAAATCTCAAACCTTTTCTGAAAATTTCGGTAGAGTTTCATTTGTAAATACTGGCCCCAAAAGGGTAAAACATGCATAATATGAAATAAAGGCATCCCCAAGCGGGACTAGCTCTTCGTCAATTGACGGTCACAACCATGCAAGACATATAATATACAACGCAGAAGGACGAGGATCAAAACTCAAAAGGAAACTCAAATCATCAAGAAAACTATAATAATACAACGCACGACTCTAAGGTTGAAAGAATAACAACAGGCTTTCTAAGTCTGAAAATAATATACAAGTCTGGTTGATGGAGTTTACTAAATACAACTGAATAAAAATAGAGTGCAATGGTAGTCACGATACAGGTGAACCCACCTACTAAAGCAATCACCCGGAATGAAAGCTGTGTGCCAGAAGCCGCAAAGAAACTTGTACGACAAAACCTGCAAGAAACTGTGGCACAACGCGGGTGAGTTGCCAACTCGTAAGTAGAAAACATCACAGGGCAGAAATTGTATGTATGACTCAATCCTAGGTCAATACGATCAGTAATATATATCCTCAATATGATAAAGTCTGAATCATGATAAGGTGGCAAGGGTAAACATCTATACATAAGTGAAATACCAAGTGCTCGTGTCAGTGCCTCAGGTAGCAACCTATCATAAACATGAGGTGTGATCGATGTAATCAACATATAATCAGTGTCAACTATATCATGACGTCTATAAGTATGTGGATATCATCCAACTATGAATCAATGCCTGTATGCATGTGGATCTCGTCCACGTGTCAAACAATGACACAACAACATCATGCATATAAATATCATAAAAGCATACGCGTGAAAGTATGAGGATATAAATCAACATGTGTCCCTCGCGACACATCAAAATCATGGAACCTGAGTGTCCAGCATCGACATTTGATACATCATGAAACCCATATCCAGCATCGACACGTAAATCCTCATATATCTCAGGCTCCGTATCATCTGTGGGATCGGCCTGCGGGCTCCGGCAGTACGGATCGGCCTATATCCATCTCCTGACTCTGGTCGGTATCCTCCGGATAACCGTCAGGTCCAAATACTATCACCGGTAGGTAGTGGTCCCTCTGCCAGGCTCACCTTCTACTGCATAGCATCCCTTTCTTGCCCCGGGGTACCATACCGGGTCCACCATGTACCCGCAATCGGCCTCATCCAGCTCCTCGAATCGGGTTTCACATATCACACGTCTCAGAACCGAGAAAACACATGGTGGACGCACTGAAATATCATATCAAGGGAAACCGGATTTTTAAAACAATACATACTTTCTTTTGAAATAACCACGGGCCCCAAATCCAGAAATCTCATGAAAACGACATATCTCAATGCGTATAATCATAAAGCATGATGTATGTGACATAAAACAGGAATGTAAGCATATCCGTAAATCATGCAACATGGAACAGTAATATGCACATATCAAGAGTAAACCACTCTTTTAAATGAATCCAGTTTTTAAAATGTCTCCTGCGGTTTCCAATTCCTTCAAAGTCAAATGCAGCATCATAAAAAGGTGCATAGGTAACCATAGCAAGTAAATTGTGCAAGGAGTCATATCATGATGCAGCAATCCTACTGTGTAGTGACATGGCAATTACCTATGATGATGTGTGTGAGCCGGCAAGCAAGTGATCATAGACATACGCACCATCGGTAATGGTGCTGGTGTCCTGATAACACGGGTTTAATATAACAATAGACACCTTTAAAGATGCAATGCGATGTGAATAGCAAGAATATGCGGAAAATGAATAATACATGCAACAATAAGAATCTACATCAATATATGTGAGTCATACAGTTTTGACATTTGAAATAATACGAATCGTTGTGTTTGGTAAATAGGGACTACAGTGTTTTTAAGAAAAATGTACATCCTTTGAAATATCCGTAGATTCTCTTGTCCTATCTTTAAAATACTCATGATTCGTTAGTTTTTGAAATAGTTATGACTCGAGTCTAGTCTAACAACTACAAGTAACTACATCACTAAACTAACAGGCTAATCGAAAAGGTAAAGAAACCACCTAAATCTGAGTCGATACATAAAAATATAATAGTCGGTGATACCGCCTCAATAGTACCACATACGATACAAATATAACATGACATCCTCGAGTCAATAGTGCGTATCTAACATCAATATATATCTCGTACGGTAATTTCATCGTACGACATCCCAAATCTGGGTACGGGTCAAATATCGCATTCATCTCATTATTCATCTGGTATCCTTATCATCATATCCTGTATTAGGGGTACCGATCTAAGTCTAGTACATATTGATACCATCTACACATATATATGCATGTATGAAACACACGCCTAAAGGCCCGCTATAATCTCATGTCGTATCTCATAATACGAATCCAAACATATCACTTGTCTCATGGCACCATACCTAATCTCATCGACTCATCTCCAAATACCATATACTATCCTCAACGTCCAATTACACCAAGGTTATCCATGACTCCCAAAGTCTATCTTGATAATCATAATCTCAAAATAAACATATAAATATATCCATATAATATATACCATACACCACACTACGAACTCTGGGGGTGCTATACGCCATCCACCCGACTTCCCCCACAAATATATATCTACTCACCTTGATCTTCGCTTGCCGATGTCGCTACGCGCTTGCTCGTCTTTCAAGTACCCTCGAGGGTACCTACACATCACATGTAGTATCGTAAATCGAAATCACGCACGAAAACCCAAAACGACACAAATATCTCACATAGGTAAAAACCTATGGTCTACTCTCGCAATTCAACCAAATAACCCTCGATAGAGACGTACAAACGTCAAGTGACCGAGATAAATCAAAAATATCAAAACTCCAATTTAAAAACATCGAGGAAATCAAGGCAGTGACTCAATAAAATAACCCCAGATTTTAGTTCAGGTGAAAACAAGTTGCACAAACAGTACTGGAGTGATATATAGGGTGCATTTGAGCTACTGAAGGAACCTGGACCTTATTGCCTACCACATGGCCGGCGACTTCCCTTAAAATTCCGGCTTGCTCGGCCTGGGAGTCTCTGTTGGGGCTCGTATAGTCAGGGTAGTCTCCTAGTGTCCTAATTTGGTCCCTGATATTGTTTGGTTAACTCAAAAACGTCTCAGGTCATCCCAGATTCCCTGTAGTCCTCAATTTCATCACAAAACCGACATGAAAAGTTTTTGTTTTTGGGTTTCAGGTTTTAGTTCAAGCATGGTCTGGGTTTCTGATACCATGGGGGTTTTAAGGTCACTACTAACCTCACTTACACCTTCACAACTCAAGAATTCCACATAACCTCATCTAGGAATTTCTAAGTTCATAAAACCTCGCTAAAATGATTCTAAACATGCATAGGTGATAAAGTAATTCAAGTGCAATCCTAATGGTGCAGAAATTACCTCATTTGGCAACTCAAGAAAATTCTTGAGTTGCCCCAAGTCTCCAAAATCCTTACTTTCTTGGTCCAAAGTGCTTGTAATGATCTTGTGCAAGTTTTTAATTAAGCGGGGATGAGGTTTTTGGGTGTGAAATGAGGTGTTTAGGGAGGGGGAAGAGGGAGTGCTGCTATGGATGAAGGAGGAGAGGGGAAAGGTGAATGAAATGAGTGAAGAAGAATGAGCCAAGTCCAAGTTTTGACCCCTCACCTCTCTCTCCTTTCTCTCTCCCATACATCATTTTTCTAATCCATTTCCATTTTCATTTCATTTTCTTTTCTCTTCTAATCTTTTCTCTTCTCTTTTCTTTTTAAAGAAACCAAGCATGATAAAAGAAAGCCATGTAGAAAATGTAACATGTGTAAAATAACATGGTGCATGTCGTGTGCAAAAATCCGGCTTAATGCGCGATTAGCGATATTTAATCGCTATTAGCGTTAAAATAGTGTATAATTAATCATAAAAATTTATAATTTGCATAAATCACATGAAGCACCTTCATTTCAGTAATTTCTATAGTTTTCCAAATTTTTCCCGATTTATCGGTATTTAATTATACCGCACTATTAAAATATTCATAATATTTATTATTTAATTATAAAAATTCCCAAAAATAATATTTTATTTTTCTGAAATGTTACATTTAATTAGTGGGTTGCTTTATTTTGATGAGATCAATTTGAAGCTATAACTTGTGTCAGAGTTATCTCAAGGTGGATCATCTTCGCCGAGGAGATTATCAAGCTAGATTCTTCTGGGCTTTGTGGAGACTAGCCGGAGTCCAAGGAGAGATGGCTAATCTACTACTAAGGTTGTAGCCCTCTAAGCTTTAGTTTTTAGTTTACTAGTTTAGATGCAAGTTTAGCTTTTTGGTTTAATTCATGGTTTGGGTATACTATAGCTCTTTAGATTTTTAAAATTATCGCTTCCGCCGTACTTTAAACCCTATTAGAGGTGCCTAGCAAACCAACACACACACACACACATACACATATATCTCATGGATCCCCGGCCATACCCACTGTGTCCGAATCATCTTTATCTTCTTTTATTCTTATATATATATATATTCAATATCATAAGATTGATATCATATCACATCATATCCACAAGAATATAAATCTCATCAAACTCGAACCTTTTTAGTCTGTGTGAGCTAGGCATAGCACAGACAGGTAACATATCATAGCATAAGCAGTAATATAAGTGTAGCGATATATCATACATACATACATACATACATATATATCAATGTCCTAAGGCACTGAGGTGTAACATCAACAATATATGACGCGTAGCGCAAATCATAAAGCGTAACTGTTGGGGTAAAAAATTACACTCCGATTGACCAACTCAAAATCAAAGTCCCCCCAAGCCAAGTGGGCCCAAGCCCAGGTCAAGTGGGCCAATACCCGGGTGGAGCCCGAACATGAAGTGGCCGGCCTCTCCTATGCCAAAATAAAAATCTTGTAATAAATAATTTTGGTATACTTCTTTTATTTTATTTTATAAATAGATGTAAGAAAAAAATGGGCATCAAGCCAAATTTTGTAAAGCTCATGGCTCATGTGCAAAAGAATTAAGCACATGAGGCATGGGATGGGCAAAATGCCATTTTGTAAAACCCAAGGGGCTATATGTAAATGTGTAGCTTATAAAGGCAAACATGATGAAAATATCTAAAGATCCTTTTTTCTCTCAAAAAAAAATTAAGGTCTGTGCCTCTTTCTCCTTCTTCAAAGTTCTAGACCTTCTTCCTTTTTTTGAATTAAATCAAGAGTTTTACTCTTCCTTTTCCAAAACTAAATAATTTTTCACCACAAAACCCACAAAGGGGAGCTCAGATCTTCCATTAGATCTCGAAAAGGGGAGATTTTTAAAATCTCGCCCCTCTTGTTCTTCAAGATCCGGCCAACAAAGAGGAGGAAGAAGGAGACCCATCTCCGAAAATCCCACCTTGGAAAAGATCCATGGCTCAAGAGAAGATCCCAGGCTTAAGAGAGAAGAACCACTGAAGAT
Source organism: Agapanthus africanus (assembly GCA_030015575.1). Taxonomy (NCBI): domain Eukaryota; kingdom Viridiplantae; phylum Streptophyta; class Magnoliopsida; order Asparagales; family Amaryllidaceae; genus Agapanthus; species Agapanthus africanus. Next base: position 816,658,239 of record CM057338.1, on the reverse strand, counting down.
GTTTAGGGAGTTAATCTCTAAGACCCAAATCCCCAAAGAAGTTTAACTCCTAATCCAGATCTTTTGGAGTTTAACTCCATTCGAAACCCTCTTTTGGAGTTTAACTCCTGTTTCTGGGGGTAAAAACCCTTCCTACTGCCCGAGCACCCAAAGCGCTAGCGCCCGAGAGCCCACATGTCGGGCACGTGTGGTGCTAGCACCCAAAGCGCTAGCACCAGCGCCCAAGTGCCTAACGCTAACCCAAGCGCCAATGCCAGCGCCAGTGCCCAGCTCCAGCGTGCTAGGCATGTGAGGCGCTGGCGCTCACACGTCCTTTGGATGCCATTTTCCCCTCATTTTACAACTACTCCACACTAAAAATACCTCTCCCGTTAGAAAAAATTTCTAACGGGGCGCTGCCCCACACCGCACAAGGGGGCTGCTAGCCCCCTTGACCCCCAGCCCGCTATCCGGGTAACGGAACCCCCGAAAAACCTCTGCGGGGCCCCCGATATATCCAAAACACAATACTGCACATTGAGTTCGCAAGACCTGTTCGACCCATCAATCGGTGGTTCTCTCGCAACAAAGGCGAGGGGTAATTAACGGCAGCTTTGTCCGCGGCTGCTGGAGATTCGGATCCCCACAATCAATAAACCCCAGCCTACCCTAGACAGGGGGAATCTGTAATATGCCTGACAAGCGCGCGCGCATTCCCATCTCAATGGGGTTACGAAAAACACCCTACAGATTCCGGCACGCCCGGTGGGACCCATCTCTCCTCCCATATCTCGGGTCAAGTGTTCATGCGAACTCATTTAACATATATGCCAATGTTTGTACTGAAATAATGTTTTTTTTTGATGCAGCAATCAACTTTCAACGACAATGTCCCCTAAGATGGATCCAGCTTCTAATGCGACCCCGATTCCGTACGTGGTCAAGATCAATGCTCATATGGTTCTCTCCGCAAGCCTCAGTCGACAGTGGGAGGAACTGTCCCGCCAATTTGGTTCCGTCATCATCTACCCTGCCGGAAGTGCTCATATGGCAGAAAAGCCTGCAAAACAGGTAGACAAGACGGTCTCAAGGGGCAGGAGGCCGAACGTTGTGATCGCTAAGGCACCACAACCGAAACTTAAGACGGTGTCTGAATGACTCTCTGGTGCTCTAGCTGGGAGCAAGACTTCCGGTACAAAGGGCAACATCAAACGTTGCGGATGAGCTCAGGTGATGACTCCAACAAATTCACAATCAGGCATATCTCCAAAGCCCTCCATCGCCCGGTCTGCGGCGGCTCCTCGAAGAGCCGTAACCAGCCAAGCGCTTAAAACTGGAAGGCTGAGACAGAAGCGGCTCAGGTATCGAGCCAACAAGAGGACCAGGACTCCGGCCAAGTGGAGTCTTATGAGATTCCGAGAGCAGGGTTACTCCGTGACGACGGCTAAGTCGGCTGTAAAAATCAGCAATTCCTTCGAACCTCTAAAGTGGGTTCGGAAAAATGCCACGACCGCCAGAATCAAGAAGACAGTGGCCCGAACGTCGCTACAAAGAGACGTGTCTCGGCTCCAATAGAAAAAGTATGACACTCTCTCTTCAAGAGTCTATCAGGCGCTCTTGGTCGTGCGAAAACAGCGGGGCAAACTAAAAAAGGAAGCGTCAGTACCATTGAAGAATCCGGCCAGGCCAGCCGCCTTCAGTCGACTGTCCGTAACCAAAATAGGAGGGTCAAGACAGCAATCAATGAAATCAGCCGCCGATAATAAAAAGATGGCTGTATATGTTATCTATACAGTCTATATGGCGGGCGGGCGCCCCAGCGACAACCTTCGTAGCAAAAGCAAGGATGGGGTCACCGCATCCCAAGCCCAATATAGCTTGAATGTGGTCGCCGCTTCCCAAGAACAGCCGTCTCCACTGGATGATGAAAACCCTCTCGATAAGGACGATAGGTAGAAAGACCCCTCAGTCCATGCAAAGTCAAGCTCGGACAGCGAGGAAGAGCCGACTTTCCACCCCAGGACCGCGGAGCAAGAGCTGCTTCAAGAGCTTCGAAAATAGCTCAGGAGCAAAGATAAAGAGATGGTCAAGCTCTATTCGAAAATTGACGACCTAACGAACGTTGTGATGTAGCTTATGGCTCAAATTGCTCGAGCGCCTCCCAAACAAGCACAAGTCTCTACTCATGAGCTGGGTGATGAAAATCCTAAGCAGCCGATGCCTGTCCCTTTGGATCCAAGACTGGTTGAGCCGCACGAAAGCCGGACACATTCCGCTTCTGGGGACGCCTTGGCCCCAGATAGCACTATCCCTCTAACACAAGATCGGATAATGGATTTGGTCACCAGCAAGGTTAAAATATTGGTGGCCGAAGCTACAGCATAGAAATAAATTTGAAGTAGTTGGCGGCCATATCCCGTACAGTACGATCTGATCGAGTTCCTGAGCGGCTACGTCATTCCTAAGTTTGGAAGATTTGACAGGACAGGAAATGCAAATCAGCACGTCGCCCACTTTAAGGAATCGTGCGAAAATACAGGGGGCAATGATGCACTCCTTCTTCGTCAGTTTGTCAACAGTCTGGCCGGTGTCGCTTTCGACTGGTACGCGAGTATACCAGACGGGTCCGTCATTACCTTTGCCCAAATGGAGTCTCTGTTTTGGCAAAGATTCATGAGCGTCAGTGACAAAATCTCAATCGCTGACCTCGTAAGAACCAAGCCGGGGAAAAATGAAAGCAACACGGACTTTATCGCCCGATGGCGTAATCTCACGGTCAAGTACGAACCACCACTGGAGCAGGACCAGTCCGTCAGCCATCTCATTGGGAACCCCAGCAATTAGATGGTCCCATTCTTGTGTACAGCAGTCCTCAAGACGTTTCAGGAGCTAACCAAGAAAGTCTAGATGATGGAACGCTCGAAACAAGAGTCCACCCCAGACTCACCGAGAGAAAAGACTTGGAAAAGCAAGAGGGACGACAACCATAGAAGCGGGAATTCCAGAAATATCAATGTCTTCAATGCGTATGACAATGAAGACAAGCGAAAGGCAGGTGATTCCAAAACCAACCGGCCTCGAAAGCCATTACTGGGAGGAGAAGGGCCTTCCCTAGAGGAGAAAAAGAACAAGGTGTACTCTTTCAGAAGGGACAAGGTCTGAAAGATATTTAAAGATGCTTTGAACAACGGTCTACAATTGCCGGAGTCGAAAAGACCTCAAGAAGAAAAAATGACCGACAATCCCTTATGTTGCCCGTACCACCGAGTAGTGAGCCATGCGATCGAGGATTGCTATATCTTCAAGGACTGGGTCGAGAAGCTGTACAATGCTGGAGAGATTGAGCTGTCCAAAAGTGTGTTGGTGAACAATCAAGTTACAACCACCAACTTTATACTGACAGAAGCTGAAGCCTTCTGGGAGAAGACAGCTGAACCCGCTGCCCTGAGAAATGAAACTGACTCACCGCAGCCTCCGTGGAGTACGCACATATCTAATAAGACGAAGAATATGCTAAAGTTACTTCGAAAAGAGCCCAGAACAGAATGGGAAGGGCAGAAGAAGCCCAACATTCCAGCTGCCAATTCGTCTCAATCGGGCTCAAAATCCAAAAAGCTCAAAAAGAAGAAAAGTGCATCTCGACGCGAAAAGGAGTCTGCAAGGAGATCGACCATTGAAAAATATATCGATTCCCTCGAAGACTATGAACAAAAAGAATGAACTCTAATTCAATTGAAAGAGTTCTTTCCTGTAGAAGCAGTTAAGATTCCGAAGGAGCTAGAAGAAGACTCCAATGAAGAGATTCCTATAGTGACCTGCTACGCCATCCATCTGGGCAGTGACTCTGAAGAAGAGCTCTGTTTTCCTGAAGAGGATGAGGAGCTCGCCATAAAAGCCAACCAAATCCAGCTCAGAAGCGGCAGGGCTCTACCACCGAATCCGGGCAATGCCTCAAAAGGGAAGGTAAAGCAAGTCGCTAATGAAGAAGATGGCGGAGAGCTGGCTCATGAAAATTCAAGTCCTTCCTTGGTGGACTATAACGTCTTGGCTCATCTCCGAAAGCTTCCGTCTCTCTTGAGCATCTATGATGCCTTAGTCCTATCTAAAGAGCTTAGAGATGTTCTCATTCACGCTCTTCAAAAGCCAGAGCGGTATCAGGATCGCTTTGCAGAAATTAATATGAAAGAAGCCCAGTACGCTCTGCATGCTGCCACGGTCACGTTTAAGGATAAAGACTTGCTACTGGGAACGGCTGAGCATAATCGGCCGCTTTATGTGACCAGGTACAGCGACGGAGATCAAATTAATCGCATATTGATTGATCTGGGATCCTCAGTGAACATCATGAACTTGCGGACTCTGAAGAGTTTGTTAATGGACGTCCGACACCTGTCAAAGGAAAGGATTGCCATTCAAGGCTTAAATCAAAACTGCCAGCAAGTTCTGGGGTCTATAGCTCTGCCAATCAAATTTGGGGATCTGCAAACCAAAGCTAAGATATACGTGATCGATGCTGACACGTCTTATAAAATTCTCTTGGGATGGTTGTGGCTCCACGATTATGGTATCGTTCCATCAACTCTCCATCAATGCATGAAGTATACTAAAAATGGCGAAGAAAGACGCATTGACGGAGACATCCAGCCATTCGATTTGCATGAAGTCCGATATGAAGATTCTCGGTATTTTGTGAACCTCCAAAGTGATGAGCCACAGCTGACCAAAGACAGAACTGCCCCGAAACTCAAAAGCAAGTCTGAGACGGGTGTCACTTTCAAAAGCAAAAAAACCCATGTGAGTCCGCGTTTCGGTAGAGAAACTGATGAGTCTGACGCTAGAAGTCCATCCTTCCGTAAAACTCGCCCTCATTTCAGTAGCAATACGAACGAATTTGATACTGAAGGCCCATCAGACAGCAAAATTCTCCCTCATTTCGGCAGTGACACTGAAGAGTCGGAGGAGGAGGAGGACCCATCTTGCAATAGCTATGCAGATCGGGCCCTCACGCAACAAGCAAAGCTATAAGAGACCTTTGAAGTTACGGAAGGGTCCTTAGCCGTCACAAGGGTGTCGGAGCAGAAGTGCAAAGAGCTCGATGCATTGTTAGTCTCCACCGTGGATCAGCTAAAAACTTTCTATGTTCCTGGAAGGAAAAGTGGACAGAAAGGCATCCTGTTTTATGGGTCAAATCCTGTTGTGCACCCGGACGATTTATCTCTTACGTGCCTTCCTTATGAGAGAGGAATAAGAGCCGTCCTCAATCCGAGATACTATGCGCCCGAGATGCGGGAATACTTTAAAAAGTGCGGTTGTCGGCTATATCAAATGGACTCCGAAGAGAAGTTTTATGAAAGGCTATGGCATCCGCCTCAGGTCCGAGCACTCATCGATGGACGAATTCTAGACAGACGTGGCATAGGTTTCATTCAACTTGATTCTAAGGCATGCTACATGATCCATGTTGGTGAAGCCAGCGAAAGATCAAATGATAATGACGAGATAGCCAAGCCAGAAGAAGCTCCCCAAGAGCTCGAAGATGGCGGACAAGCAACCTTCGATGAGCTAACCGAGATTGATTTGGGAACGCCCGATAATCTAAGACAAAACTACATCAGATCACTCTTGTCAGAGAAAATGAAAGAGCAGATAATTGCCCTACTGCGTGAGTTCGCCGACTGCTTCGCGTGGTTGTACAAAGAAATGCATGGCCTTTCCCCTGAAGTGGCCGTGCATAAGCTGGCTATATCTCCTGATGCTAAGCCAGTCGAACAAGCTCCTCAATGAATGAGAAGGGAACTGGAAGAAAAGGTCATCGAGGAAAGCAAGAAACTCATCGATGTCGGCTTCATCAGGGAAGAGAAATATGCGGACTGGATCGCATGCATAGTCCCAGTGAAGAAGAAAAATGGGTAGATCCGAGTTTGTGTCGATTTCAGGGACCTCAACAAGGCATGTCCTAAAGACGACTTCCCTCTACCGATCATGGAAATGATGGTCGATGACACCTCAAATTACGAGCTGTTCACCTTTATGGATGGCTCGTCTTGATATAATCAGATCAAGATGTCGCCTGAGGATTTGAAACACACAGCATTTCGAACCCCGATCGGAATATACTGCTACAAAGTGATGCTGTTCGGACTGAAGAACGCAGGTGCTACATATCAATAGGCAATGACCAATATCATTGATGTCCTAATCCATAAAGTCATCGAATGCTATGTTGATGATCAGGTCGTCAAGACTAAAGCCAAGGCCGACTATATCCAAGATCTTAAGACCGTTCTCACCAGACTGAGGGAATACGATCTGAAGATGAATCCTCTGTAGCGCGCTTTTGGCGTGTCATCGGGAAAATTCCTGGTCTTTATAGTCCGACATCGGGGGATCGAAGTTGACCCATCCAAGATAAAGACCATCATGGAAATGCCCCTTCCGAAGGAACTGACGCAGCTAAGATCTTTTCAAAGAAAGATTGCTTATATAAGAAGGTTTATCTCAAATTTATCGGGGAGATGTAGGCCTTTCTCAAAGCTCATGAAGAAAGGAGCTCCTTTTTTCTGGGATGCCGAATGTCAAGAAGCGTCGAAAGCATCAAACAGTACCTGTTGCACCCTCCAGTGCTCGCTGCCCCTATTATAAATAAACCGTTGATTCTCTACACTGCCACGCTAGATGAATCACTCGTTGCCCTCCTTGCTAAGAACAACGAGGAGGGAAAAGAAAATGCCCTCTACTACCTCAGTCGAACTCTAGTCGGGGCCGAACATAACTATTCCCCGATCGAAAAGCAATTCCTGGCTCTGATATTCGCTGTGAAGAAGCTGAGGCACTATCTGCTCGCTCATCGGGTAATGCTGATCTCCAAGGTCAACCCGCTCAAACACTTAATGACCAAGGCAAGCCTAGCCGGCAGAATGGCAAGATGGGCTGTCATGGTGTTTAAGTTTGACAAAATTTATACTCCTTAGAAAGCAATAAAAGGGCAAGCCCTCGCCGATTTCCTCGCTGCTCATCCTATACCAGAAAGGTCGACGCTAAATTGTGAATTACCCGATAAACAAATATTGCACCTCGAGGATAGCGAGCTATGTTGGGAGCTCTACTTCGATGGAGCCTCATCAATAAGGACCTCCAGTAAATCAAGCGTCCCGGAGATAAAATTATGGATAGGATTGGTGTTCATCACGCCATCGATAGGAACCCTACGGTGTTCTTTTACTCTCACCGAGCCTCGCAAAAACAACGAGGCTGAGTATGAAGCTCTGATAGCTGGTCTGGAGCTCGCCATAGAAATGGAAATCCTTTGGCTACGGTTTACGGTGACACCCAACTTGTCGTCAACCAAGTAAGCGGCGAATATAAGATATATAAACCCGAGTTGTAAGTCCATGCTACCTCTCCTGGTACTTTCGGGCATGCGGAATTTGGTGAAAAACAATTTTCTAGAGGTGGTAACATGGACTCAAAACCGGATCTTTGTAAAACATCTAACTAACAACCTAACTAGGAGTTGTTAACTACTCGGTTAGGGGGTTTATACCTTTCTTATCTCGAACTCCTTCGTCTTCAAGCCTCGATGGTTGTCCGAATCGGCTTCTCCCCGTCGTCTCCTTGCGCTGAAGATAGATCCACCTGAAAGCTTCTACCTTTGGCTCCTTCTTCGAACTTTGAAGAAACTAGTTCACTCGGTTTGCTAAACCTTGTGAACTAGAGTGAGTAGAGAAGAGTTTGTTTGGGATTTTATCTATGGTTCTTGGTTCTCAACTCATGAGACAAGTGAACCATAGACTCAAGAGAGGGAGAGCAAGAGGAGGAAGATGAGAGCTCAAGAACAAGAGAGAGAATGAGAATCATAGAATGAGAGAGGACTTTTCTCATTTGGCTCTCATAATCCATAACCATCATAACACATCATAGCAATCAAGTATTATGTGATGGTTTAAGCAACAATAGCCATATCATTTCATGCACTCATTTTGCACAAGAGAGCAAGCAAGCAAAAGTCTTTGCCATGAAATGATAGCTATTGTTATCATGATGGTCAACTAGTGAAGCCTAGTCAACCGGTCAACAAAGTCAACAAGTCAACAAAGTCAACAAGTCAACAAAGTCAACCCCTCAACAACCATGTCACCATAATACTTAATTAATATAATTGTTAATCATATATCATATTCACATTAGGGTTGAGCAAAAAGTCAATAGTCACCGGTCAACGGTCAACAACCCTAATGAGAATCCTCTGCCTCTGTCTCTCCATCAACTGTGCGTACACACCCGCATCCGCGTTCCGAGGAACACGAATACATACTGGATAAATCCAATCCTAAAAGGTACATTAGGATCTGGCTTAAACCAAAGCCCGCTAGTGTAAACTGTCCGGACACTGTACGTGCACAAGTGCACGGATGTGACCGAACCCTGTCGCAAAACCATGCGACCTGTCGCAAAACCATGCGACCTCTACTCTTTTGCCTAAAGGCGAATAGCTTTCTGTGTGGGACTCTAAAGACTCGACACTACGCTGGCAGTGGGTTTAACCATAGACCGCAAGCGGCACTAGCTGTGCGTAACGGTCCCCAGGTAGATGCCGACAAGAAGACTGACGAGGTGAAACCCATCTGAACTCCTACTGAGCCTGAATGTGACAATCTCGGTACAGTCCGGTCTGTTCGTCTGATACATCGCATGGCGGGCCTAGGGGGGCGGTAAAACGTCAGTCCCCTAATAGCGGTACAAGTCATGTCGGAGTGAAGCCCAATACACCCTGAGATAACACTGGAAGCCTACCAGTATATCTCGCTTGCCCTGGCCAGGGACTACTCGTGTAATGGCTCTCCTAGACACAGTGCTATGTCAACCCCCAATACCGGGAGAGACGAATCCTGTCTAACCGTCACTGCCTCCAAGTGCTTCGGGACTGCACCCAACTACTACCTGTTTGCACGACGCCTTTGAGCCGTGGTAGGGTAGTAACCAAAGTACAGTGGGAACACACTCGAGGCGAAGTGACAGCGTCAAGTCAGCGGACTAAGCTGTACTCATGTCACCTGGGAACTGATAACTGACGATAGGTATAATACCAACCGGTCAGTTCCCGACGAGTCCTGTCCAGTGTACTCGTAACCCAACGAGCACCCGCATACTATCTCCAGTACGACATACTGATGGCTGTGGGACAGACCATCTCCCACTCTGGGATGAGAAGCGCATGCGCTAGTCTACTCCGGAGTATCGATGCCCTGTCTCGATAGTCCTGCGACTAGGGACCTGCATAAGGATGTGCTTATAGATTACCCGGCCCCCACTAGTGTGACTGCCATCACAACGCTGGTAATCAAGCAAAGATCCTAAGGGCTCCACTAATGTGTATAGGTGATATACTAAAATAAACACATGTACACATTGAAGTAGAAATAAACCAAGTAGCATACTACTATTTTGAGCAAGATTGTCAATACAAGGTGAATATCCCAAGCTTCCATTAAGTAATATACATACTAGTATGATACAGTAATGGCCTCTAGGGTATATACACTAACAATCTCCCACTTGCACTAAGGCCATGTACTGGCGTATCGAAGACCTATCATCTCGATTAGCCGCTCGAACTGAGTCTGGGGTAGGGCCTTCGTGAGTGGATCTGCAGTGTTATCTTCTGAATTTACTCTCTTTACCTCGATCTCCCGGCGATCAATGATCTCCCGGATCAGGTGGAACCGCCTCAAAATGTGCCTGGACTTCTGATGGGACTTGGGATCCTTCCCTAAAGCTATAGCGCCGTTGTTGTCACAATACAGCGGTATTGGATCAACACTGGTAGGAACCACCTGAAGTTCCGTGAGGAACTTCTTCATCCAGACAGCTTCCTTTGCGGCATCGCAAGCAGCTATATACTCCGCTTCCATAGTTGAGTCAGCAACGGTTTCCTGCTTGGAACTCTTCCAGCAAACCGCCCCTCCATTGAGGGTAAAGACATAACCCGATATGGACTTGGAGTCATCCTTGTCACTCTGGAAGCTAGAGTCAGCAAAGGCCTCAATCTGGAGGTCTTTTCTGCCATACACAAAGAACATCTCCTTAGTCCTTCTCAGGTACTTGAGAATGTTCTTTACTGCTATCCAGTGTTTCTCCCCTGGGTTCGACTGATACCGGCTTACAACGCTCAATGCGTATGCTACATCTGGTCTGGTACATAACATCGCATACATAATAGAGCCTACCGCAGATGCGTAGGGTATTGATGACATGCGAGCCCTTTCCAAATCAGTCTTGGGAGACATCTCTTTGGAGAGGGTGATTCCGTGACAAGCCGGTAGATTACCGCGCTTTGAATCTTCCATACTGAATCGTTTCAGTATAGTGTCGATGTACCTTGACTGTGAAAGTCCCAACATCCTCTTAGATCTATCACGAAAGATCTGGATCCCCAGAATGTAGTTGGCATCGCCCAGGTCCTTCATGGAGAACCTCTGCGACAAGAATCCTTTGACTGACTGTAGCATAGGAATATCATTTCCTATTAGGAGAATGTCATCGATATACAAGACGAGGAACACCACATTTCTCCCTACAATCTTACTGTAAATGCATGGTTCATCTGGGTTTTTGACAAGGTCGAATTCTTTGACAGTATCATCAAAGCAGATGTTCCAACTCCGCGATGCCTGCTTGAGTTCATAGATGGACTTGAGCAACTTGCACACTTTACCGCTGCTCCCACTCTGAATGAATCCCTCTGGCTGATCCATATAGACACACTCTTCCAAATTTCCATTTAGGAAAGCCGTCTTTACGTCCATCTGCCAGATCTCATAATCGTGGAAGGCAGCAATGGCAAGAAGGATCCGAATGGATTTAAGCATAGCTACCGGAGAAAAGGTCTCGTCATAGTCCAAACCAGGTCTTTGACGAAAACCCTTTGCAACGAGCCTAGCTTTATAGGTTTCAACCTGCCCATCTACACCAATCTTCTTTCTGAAGATCCATTTGCAGCCTACGGGTTTTAGCCCTTCTGGAGCAAAGTCCAAAGTCCAAACTTTGTTGGTGTACATGGACTCCATCTCGGTCCGCATTGCATCCAGCCATTTTACCGAGTCACCGCTCTGAATGGCTTGCTAGAAGCTAGTAGGCTCATCATAATTAACTGTGCAATCCTCTCTATCCCCGTCAATGAGAAAACCGAAGTATCTCTCGGGCGGATGAGACTGCCTACTACTTCTGCGGAGCGGCGTAGGAATGTCCGGTTCTCTTGAAACGTCTGGTTCATCCAAGCTTTCAGTAACAGCCTGTGGTTCTGGAATTTCTTCCAGTTCTATTGCGTCCCCACTTATCTGATTTTCCAAAAATTCAGTTTCCAAGAAGTGGGCATGCGGAGAAACAAAAACTTTTTGTTCTTCTGCGGAATAGAAAAGATACCCTCTGGAGTTCTTTGGGTATCCCACATACTTACACAGTACTGAGCGTGCCTCGAGCTTGTCCGCATGCTGCTTTTTTATAAAAGCTGGACATCCCCATACCTTAAGATACTTAAGACAGGGTTTCTTCCCACTCCACATCTGATATGGGGTGGTAGGCATAGTCTTTGTTGGAGCCTTGTTCAAGAGATATGCAGCTGCTTCTAGTGCATAACCCCAGAAAGATCGCGGTAACTCAGCCTTACTCATCATGGAACGAACCATATCCAATAGGGTCCGATTCCGCCATTCCGATACACCGTTGTGTTGTGGTGTGTATGGAGGAGTAAGTTGAGAGAGAATTCCATTCTCTTTTAAGTAGCCCAGAAACTCGGCACTCAAGTATTCTCTACCTCGATCCGATCTTAGAATCGATACTTTTGCCGGTTTGTTTTTCAACTTCATTCTTGTATTCTTGAAATTTCCCAAATGCCTTGGATTTGTGCTTCATTAAGAAGACATGTCCATACCTAGAGAAATCATCTGTGAAAGTAATGAAGTATGAATAGCCACTTCGTGCATGTGTAGACATTGGACCACACACATCACTGTGTATGAGTCCCAAGAGCTTGCTCGCTCTTTCTCCGCGTCCAGTGAACGGAGTCTTTGTCATCTTTCCCATGAGACAAGATTCACAAGTGGCATAAGACTGATACTTGAACGGATTCAAGTACCCTTCTTTATGTAACTTAGTTAATCGTGTCTCATTAATGTGACCCAGTCTACAATGCCATAAGAAAGCCTGATTTGTATCCGGAGACTTTCTTTTAAGTGTGTTCTGGACACTGAAAATCTGAGCTTGATTTAACACGTATATTCCGTTCTATAATGTACCTGACCCAATCAGAACTTGATTTAGGTGGATGTGTACTACATCGCTTACAAAAGTAAATGCATATCCTTCCTTAGAAAGTAAGGATACAGATATGATATTACAAGTCGCACCTGGTACATACAAACAGTTACGCAAAATCAATATCTGCCCAGTTGTCAGTCCAAGATGATATTCCCCTACGGATTCAGCATCCATGCTCATTCCGTTAGCAACCGTGAGAGTCATATCACCTTTCCTGATAACCCTACGGTTTCTCAGAGCCTGTAACGAATTACAGATATGAGATCCTGATCAGGTATCCAATACCCAGAAAGTAGGGTTAACTGACATACAGTTCTCAATTACAAATACACTCGAAGCCGAAGCCACAACATGCTTCGAATTCCGGCTAATGGCTTCGCAAGCCCTGCAATCCTTCTGCCAATGTTCATTCCCGTTACAATAGGAACGTCCCTCTTTAACCATATCCAGTCCTGAAACTTTTGAACTTGCTTTTCCTTCTTCTTCCCTGGTTTCCTTCAGGGTATAAGCAGAGGGCAGGGACTGTAGAATTAAGTCAGTACTTGACCCATTCTCCAACGTGGTCTCCAGGTCCGTGAGCTCAAAATAGCTGGTCTCTATAAGGACGTTGTCCCTTACAGATGACCCGACAGCCAACCTCGCTTGAAGCAATTCGTTCGAGGTCTCATATCATGCGATACGAGATTGCTCTCCATATAAAACTTTGTTATGGAGGAAGATAGAAACTGAGTCCATCTTCTCGTGCTGCCTCTGGTTTGCACCATCAACTGAGGCTAACACGAGGCACTTGGCTTTCGCACAATCCTTTTCCGATGTCCCGCGGATGTAAACATCCGTGACAGGGGAAACTGGACCTGAGACGGTAGGGGTTTGATTAGTTAAGAGGTGTCCCAGCTTGTCATGGGTAATGGACATCTGGACAGACCTTTGCCAGTCATAACAGTCAGGTTCAGTCATTTTATTATCTAGATGTAACCTAGGTGTGGTCACTGGGTCGCTGCAATTAAGAGAGAGAAAGAAGAAAACACTCAGCATGATGCTCTTGCAAGTTTAGATTGGTTTTTAATTTATCTGAACAGGATGGCTCCCACTGTCTCTCGAATCCCTCCTCAAACCATAAAGGAAGAATTAGTCGGGATCAATCTCACCGTACAATACTTACTTAACCGTTCAGCCAGGCTAGTGTCGGTACTTCGAGGGAGGTTTTCCAACGCTTTCGCGAAGTTCCTTAATTAAATAACCTCTTTTCCCTGTGGGCGTAGCCCCGCTAACACCTCTCTAGACACCTACTTGGTTTATAGCATTGATCGTTAAGTTAGAAATTTCCCGAGGAGTAGCATATACTCACAGTAGGATCGGGATCCAAATATCATTGCGTGACAAAACTGAAGGAATCCTACCAGAATCATCACACTCCAAATGGTATGCAACGCTAGCAAGTTTCAGTTCTTTTGAAACTCCCGATGTGGATTTTTGCCCCATGCTCTTATGACCTTGACGAAGGTCAACAAATCATAAGTCACATGTCAAGTTCTACCCGTCATTATCCAGGTTAATTTGAACCCACCCGTATATACCCTTGACGAAGGTCAACAAGGTAATACGACTGTCCCAAACCAACTCATCTATCTATGTTACATATGAACACCCAACAGCTACCAATCACTATGCCTTGACGAAGGTCAACAAACATAGCTTGAATACTATTGAATATTCATACGAAACGATGGAGGGCTACGAATGGTTTTGGCGAAACCTTGAACGTAGTGAACTTGATATAATCGAAGGAACGAAATAGCTTTTAAAAGGAGTGGCTCAAGCTCCGCATTTAAAAGTTAGTTTTGAAAAGAACCGAGTGGTTTTCCGAAAGTGTTCCAACGACTTTTACTTGGTTTATTTTCTTGCATTAGTTCTTTTAATGCGTGTTATTCTTGCATTAGTTCTTTTAATGCGTCCCATCATTTAATCCTACTATTGCAGAAAACAACCAAAATATGACGTACGCTTATGCCATTCGCATTCGCCACGGGACCCCGTCATTACCCGTTAGATTACTTAACTAACGACAGAGCGGGGGCTGGGCTAGCGCGGCTGTAAAACATAAGCAACGCCTAAATAATATCATATATAGATATATTGCAATGATAGCCATTTCAGATCACAGATGAACACATTGGATATACTGGGAACCCGCAATTCGTACGAGCCTGTAACGAAAAGCAGATTACACGGTCGCGGTGAATAGCTAATACCCCACCCAAGACCCCTACGGGTGCGGCAAACTACCCGCCAAGTACCCGAAGCGAAGCAACCTCCCTCAACCCCTTGAGTAGGCCACTCGGCACTTCGGCATACCCGGTAGTTTGTGCACCCCCTCCATGGGTCTATCCTAGGAGCAAAAACAGTAAAAAGAAATTATACAATGACGGCTACAACCCCGACCCGGTTGTGCGGGCATACAAATAATTATTACATCAATTTACAAATTTACATGAGTTGAAAGAAAAGAAAACTCTCGTCTCACAACCCCCGGCTATTCACCCGCGACAATCCAATGAATTCATATACACATTCCAATAACATTACAGATCACAGATTTGTATAACCCCCACTAATCGACATATAGCGATTAGCAGACATTCAATACAAATATCACATCACAGAAAAACCCGTCAGCTTAAGTCTTTTAGAAGTTCGATCAAAAATACGGATTTTCAGGCCCCAAACACAAAATTTTCGTTCTGGAAAATCCGGGCAGAAAATACATATTCCAAAAATCCCAAAATACCCCACTGAATATACTGTAGCAAAGAAAATCCAGAGAGGAGCCAATACGGCCGCGGAACCGCGGCAATAGCAAGCTATTGCTGCGTTTCCGCGGCGTGTTGATGAGATCAGAGGACCGTCTTTCTACAGTATACTCTAAAAACCCTGAGTCGATTTTTGAAGCATGATTTATTACTTTTACAGAACTTTAAAACTCGACAGCAACTTTGAATTTCGGGTGTATTTCCCGACTTTTTTTCCGATCGAATTTCTAATTACTTTGCTAACATGTTAGATAGAGTTTAACTAGGCTCTGATACCACTGTAAGTCCATGCTACCTCTCCCGGTACTTTCGGGCATGCGGAATTTGGTGAAAATCAATTTTCTAGAGGTGGTAACATGGAATCAAAACCGGATCTTTGTTAAACATCTAACTAACAACCTAACTAGGAGTTGTTAACTACTCGGTTAGGGGGTTTATACCTTTCTTATCTCGAACTCCTTCGTCTTCAAGCCTCGATGGTTGTCCGAATCGGCTTCTCCCCGTCGTCTCCTTGCGCCGAAGATAGATCCACCTGAAAGCTTCTACCTTTGGCTCCTTCTTCGAACTTTGAAGAAACTAGTTCACTCGGTTTGCTAAACCTTGTGAACTAGAGTGAGTAGAGAAGAGTTTGTTTGGGATTTTATCTATGGTTCTTGGTTCTCAACTCATGAGACAAGTGAACCATAGACTCAAGAGAGGGAGAGCAAGAGGAGGAAGATGAGAGCTCAAGAACAAGAGAGAGAATGAGAATCATAGAATGAGAGAGGACTTTTCTCATTTGGCTCTCATAATCCATAACCATCATAACACATCATAGCAATCAAGTATTATGTGATGGTTTAAGCAACAATAGCCATATCATTTCATGCACTCATTTTACACAAGAGAGCAAGCAAGCAAAAGTCTTTGCCATGAAATGATAGCTATTGTTATCATGATGGTCAACTAGTTAAGCCTAGTCAACCGGTCAACAAAGTCAACAAGTCAACAAAGTCAACAAGTCAACAAAGTCAACAAGTCAACAAAGTCAACCCCCCAACAACCATGTCACCATAATACTTAATTAATATAATTGTTAATCATATATCATATTCTCATTAGGGTTGAGCAAAAAGTCAATAGTCAACGGTCAACGGTCAACAACCCTAATGAGAATCCTCTGCCTCTGTCTCTCCGTCAACTGCACATACACACCCGCATCCGCGTTCCGAGGAACACAAATACATACTGGATAAATCCAATCCCAAAAGGTACACCAGGATCTGGCTTAAACCAAAGCCCGCTAGTGTAAACTGTCCGGACACTGTACGTGCACAAGTGCACGGATGTGACCGAACCCCGTTGCAAAACCATGCGACCTGTCGCAAAACCATGCGACCTCTACTCTTTTGCCTAAAGGCGAATAGCTTTCTGTGTGGGACTCTAAAAACTCGACACTACGCTGGCAGTGGGTTTAACCACAGACCGCAAGCGGCACTAGGTGTGCGTAACGGTCCCCACGTAGATGCCGACAAGAAGACTGACGAGGTGAAACCCATCTGAACTCCTACTGAGCCTGAATGTGACAATCTCCGTACAGTCCGGTCTGTTCGTCTGATACATCACATGGCGGGCCTAGGGGGCGGTAAAACGTCAGTCCCCTAATAGCGATATAAGTCGTGTCGGAGTGAAGCCCAATACACCCTGAGATAACACTGGAAGCCTACCAGTATATCTCGCTTGCCCTGGCCAGGGACTACTCGTGTAATGGCTCTCCTAGACACAGCGCGATGTCAACCCCCAATACCGGGAGAGACGAATCCTGTCTAACCATCACTGCCTCCAAGTGCTTCGGGACTGCACCCAACTACTACCTGTTTGCACGACTCCTTTGAGCCGTGGTAGGGTAGTAACCAAAGTACAGTGGGAACACACTCGAGGCGAAGTGACAGCGTCAAGTCAGCGGACTAAGCTGTACTCATGTCACCTGGGAACTGATAACTGACGATAGGTATAATACCAACCGGTCAGTTCCTGACGAGTCCTGTCCAGTGTACTCGTAACCCAACGAGCACCCGCATACTATCTCCAGTACGACGTACTGATGGCTGTGGGACAGACCATCTCCCACTCTGGGATGAGAAGCGCATGCGCTAGTTTACTCCGGAGTATCGATGCCCTGTCTCGATAGTCCTGCGACTAGGGACCTGCATAAGGATGTGCTTATAGATTACCTAGCCCCCACTAGTGTGACTGCCATCACAACGCTGGTAATCAAGCAAAGATCCTAAGGGCTCCACTAATATGTATAGGTGATATACTAAAATAAACACATGTACACATTGAAGCAGAAACAAACCAAGTAGCATACTACTATTTTGAGCAAGATTGTCAATACAAGGTGAATATCCCAAGCTTCCATTAAGTAATATACATACTAGTATGATACAGTAATGGCCTCTAGGGCATATACACTAACACAAGTTAGTTCGGTACAGAAGCCGGGTGGTGGAGCTTATGAACGGTTCACCCATATTGAGATGATGAGAGTTCCTAGGGCGTTGAATGGAAAGGCTGACGTACTCGCTCGCTTAGCCAAGGAGCTGCTGATCCTGACATGGACAAAATTCTGATCATAGTTAGGAGCCGGCAAATTCTACCCTCAGTCTCTCTACGAAAAGAGGAAAGCTCGGAGCAGAGGAGCAGTCCTGCCGAAGAAGCTTCGATCATCCAAGACGATCCCGATTGGAGAGAACCCTTCATAGAGTACCTCCGATACGACAAGCTGCCCGAAGGAAAATCTGCGAGGATTTAGCTGAAGAAGAGAGCTCTCCGATACGTGTTTGTAAATGACACGATATATCGCAGGTCATATGACCAACTCTGGCTCAGGTGTCTGTCATTGGCCGAAGCCCAAAAGGTCATGAAAGAAGTTCACTCGGGCATTTGCGGTGCTCACCAATCTGTCCCCAAGATACGACTTCAAATTAAATAGCTCGGGTATTACTGGCCCACCATGATACAGGATTGTGGAGAGCATGCAAAGAAATGTCATATCTGCCAAATTCATGGTGATTTCATTCACAAGCTTCCCAATCCGTTGCATCCTACGGTGGCGTCGTGGCCTTTCGAAGTTTGGGGCACCGACATTGTTGGCCCAATTAATCCTACGTCATCCAAAGGCCACCGGTTCATATTGGCCGCAACTGACTATTTCTCTAGATGGGCTGAAGCTGTCCCGCTAAAAGAAGTCAATACAGAAGATATTCTGACATTCTTCCGGCATAATATTCTATACCGCTTCGGTACACCAAGAAGAATCATTTCTGACAACGGGCCATCTTTCAAGAGCTTCAAAGTCTCAAGATTCGCTACTCAACACAAGATAGAATGGAGATATTCCTCTATCTATAATCAAAGAGCCAATGGGCTAGCTGAAGCTTTCAATAAGACTCTATGCAAGCTCCTGAGGAAAAATGATTCAGCCAACAAGAGAGACTGGAATCTCAAGCTACACGAGGCATTGTGGGCATATCGTACCACGCACCGTACTCCAACTCAGTCCACTCCGTACTCATTGCTCTTCGAAGTGGAGGCGGTCCTCCCCCTCGAAGTCGATGTTCCAAGATTAAAAATGGCCGTTCAGCACGAGTTGACGGAGGAGGAAAACGTGCTCCTTCGGCTGGAAGAGCTTGACGCCCTCGAAGAAAAGAGGCTCGCGGTGCAGCAAAATCTGGAGCTATACCGAGCCCAAATGTCACGGGCCTATAATAAGATGACCCGTCTCCGCGCTTTCAAGAAAGGTGAATTGGTGTTGGTCCTCAATAGACCGATCATCCCTAATCTACATGCTAAGGGAAAATTCGAGCCAAACTGGGAAGGATCATATGTCATCGAGAAAGAGTTTGATGGAGGATCCTACCAGCTGATAAATGTCGAGGGAGAAAGGCCCATGCCACCTATCAATGGCCGATATCTCAAGAAATATTACGCGTGAATCCTCCAAGTCGCAGGCGAATTGAGCACACAAACCCTACGGTCTAAATCATAAATCCTGTAAAACCGTATACAATCCACGGGCATAAACGACCCCTATCTCTCCCAAGTCCTTCCGGTGAGACTACTTTTAAAGTCCCACCAGCGACGCAAAAAAAAAACGGTATGTCCACAAGCAAAGCGGGCACAGATGAAAAGCCGAAAGGGCTCCGTTAGTAAAAACAGCAGGACTACCGGCGAGTTTGTGAAAACCCGAAAGGGAGCAAACTCATGAAAAGAGATAAAATACACTCACAAAGTCATCTCGACCTTATGAGGAGAAAATCCCTGCGTGAGATCCTTACGACTGACAAATGATCAACACACTTAGGAATCCCTAGGATCCTTAGGGAGAAAATACACCAGCGAGATCCTCTCGACTCATAGGGAGAAAATGCTTTTCTGGGACTCTTACGGATCATAAAATTGAAAAGCCTTAGGTGATAGGGACCTAAACCTGTCTCCTGAGCCATCACACCCCAACGGGAAATGGCAAATGCTTAGTCACTCCTGGCATTTCGCTTCAGTGTTAGCGGTGCTGATGCCGACCAAAAAAACCCAAATTTCAAGTCCCCGAATGGCGAAGGATGAGTCGCTCTTGATATCATATTCCAGTGCAGCGATGCAGACGTCAACTAAAATCCAATCTCCAAAAAATTCTCCCAGCCCTACGGTTGGTCCCCAAGTTGACTACGGTATACAATCCACTGGCTCAAATAATTCTCATCATAACCATGCCCCACCGTAATCACCAGTTACGCGGATGGTCTCCATCCTTGGAATTATGCTCCATTTGAGAAAAGCCAATCATGTTTCCTCACGATACATGAGGAGAACAAACTTACGAGATCCTCACGACTCGTAAGAAAACACCTTCGTGGGATCCTTACGACTCATGATTGTTTGTTGTTTTTGTATGCGTTTAAAAAATTAAGAATACCGCAATCAAGACGGTGTCGATTGGTAGCTAGTCGGTTGAGTACGAGTCGATCCACAGGAAAATGGTGTTCTTTTCTTTAAGTTCTAACGAGTTAAGTCCTATCTTTTGTAGGTTTTGTTTTATGATCTAAGAATGAGAATAAATTGATTTAAAGGCTTGCTAGGGTTAGGATTAGGTTAGTTCGAAATAGGGATTCTTCCCACTTCTTTCGATACCCTAGTTATGAATATAGGTGTTAGAGTAATAGTCAACAACGGGGATTAGCACGACTAGGAAGAAACTTAGTTTCTTCTTTTTGGTCTTTGTCTGTCCGTTCTTGGCTCTTAGCCCTAACATCCGGTTAATTCAACCACAACCGGTCTAACTAGGGAATCACCACTATCACGTAGGATAGGGTGCCGTAGTGAGCGGTGTATGGTTGAGTTAAATAGAGTCCTAATTAAAATTATTTGGGTAAAGAAAAGAGTGAGAGAGATTTCCTTCTCTCAAACCTTCCCTATCCTAACCCTAACAAGTGAGGAATTACTCACTCATTAGGAAAGTGACAATAAAATTCATTTTTGTTTTATTTTAATAGACTATCTAAATTGGAGATAATAAAAGAACAGATAAAAAATTACATGAATTAAATTCAGATAAAAAGAAAGCATGATAAAAATAAAAACTCATTTTATTGATGACCTCTCAACGATTACAAGGGAAATTAAAATTTTAGATCTAGAAATTAAAAAGAGACATGAAAATAAAGAGAGGCATCCTAAGAAAGGCACCCTCAAAGAGGTGCATTTAATTTGGTTTTGAGCTCTCCTATTTATAGATCGGAAAAACCCTAGGTTTACATTCTGATCCATACATGAAATTACAAACAACCGCAAAAACCGGGTCAATGCACCGACACCCCACCGACATGTGCAGAGCACGGCCGTGGAACTGCGGCAGATGTGCCTGTTTAGCCGTGGTTCCACGGCCATTTTGTTGGTTCATGGGCCCATTTCTTCACGGTTTCTTCAAGTTGCTTTTATCTTCTGTTTTCTTCACTTGGTCTCTCAGAATCTCTTCAATCTCCTTCCAGATTTCCAACAGTGCAGAATGATGTGGACGTTTGCCTTGAGCTCCGTGTTGAAGTCTTGGATCTTGTATTGCCATTTTTCTTTGTGCATTAAAGTGTCTAAATGATTTTCCATTTATTCCTTGAACTGGTAGGCGGCATCATACGGATTCATCTGTTGTTGGTCGTAGTCTCACATTTGTACCGACTTTTCATGAATTTCACTGTAACGAGCTGGGAACCGGTAACCTGCAATTATTTAGCAGACATGGATAAAAAGTACCTACTTATATACAATGTGATTAAGAATGGGCGATATAAAAATGCAAAAATCTGATATGAACAAATACCCCCAAACTTATCTTTTGCTCGTCCCGAGCAAAACCAATTTTATTCTCGAAAAATCCTAACCTCCCTTTCGCAGGGAACGCGATTGCTCTGAACTTGTGCAACAAGCTGTTAAACCTCTAGGTGTGCCTAGTAGGAGGAGTGTTGTCTACTGAGAGTTTTCAGCGGATACTACTGTTTACCGCCGGAAACCGGGAAGACTGAATGTCTTTCTTGAATCTGGGGGCAGATGCTAATTGGTGCTATCCATCCACCTCTCCGAAGATGCCAAGTTGATTTATGGCACCGTGTATCGAAGGTTTAAACGGATGCGGCCGATGTAGCAGACTTTATCAGATTTCCCCTCGTTTGAGAGGGTTTTGATTGTGGGGACGCTCTTCCCTGCAGGCGCAAGCTCCTGCAGTTAATTACACTACCGCATCGCGGTAGAAACATTCTCCTTCTCCATATGGTCACTTCGTGTCGTGGGTGTTTGTTTTGTGTTTGGTTGCCCGTAGATTGTATACGGAGACTAAGTTATGTTGTCGCCCGTAGAACGTGGACTAGTCCAAATCCGTATCTTTCTTAGATTTGGGTTTTGGGGGGTTGTGCTTAAGGATACCTTAGCCTTATTTGGGGCTAAGATCAACTTAAACATTTGTCAAGGACACGTTAGTCTAATTCTAGACTAAGATCAACATAACGGGATCGTTCAGATCCAACAAAAGAGCAATTGGGCTCTATTGTTTAGTTTAATGACATTGCGGTCGATAATTAGTTTAAGGACATTGCGGTCCATCGTTAGTTTTAAGATATCACGGTCAAGGTTAAGGACATTATAGTCCGTGAGTTTAAGGACCTCACAGTCCGGTGTTAGTTTTAAGACATCACGGTCGAGGTTAAGGACATCATTGTCCATATATTTAAGGACTCCACAGTCTGTCGTTAGTTTTAAGACATCACGGTCGAGGTTAAGGACATCATAGTTCATGGGTTTAAGAACTCCACAGTCCGTAGTAATGTGTGGTTATCGGGACCCGTTACCTCTCTGACGACGTTGAGGGATTACAACGACAGATATCAGAGGAGTAAAGAGATGTACCCTCGAACCGCGTGTAAATTGATTGGAAGAGCAGATGAGCTCAGTTCAATTTAATTTGAGGACTTATGGCCCGAATTGGGCTAAGTCCAGTTAAAAAAATGTTTAACATTTTTATTTTTGTTCTGCCTGTTAGGCCTTTATTTGGGCTCTGCCCTTTTAATAATGCCAAGTATTGGGCTCTGACATTTTTTGTCTTATATGGAATGCATAGCATTTATCAGCACAAGGCATGTTCTGACAGCGCGCCACGTGGCGCACTAGGTGCTTTGCGCCAGTCAAAGAGCGCGTTGCGCTTCTGTCGGTTAGCGCACACGAGGAGGACACGTGTCGCTTAGCGCTAAGCACTAGTCTGTTAGCGCACCGCGCTTTTAATTTATGAGGGCGCTGCGCTAGTTTATGGGTGCGCCAGTGAGTGACACGTGGCACGCTTGACGCTGAGCGCCAACCCAAGAGCGCAGTGCGCTGTTTTCAGGAGTGCAAAGAACAGATCATGTCTATGGTTGACACGTCGCATGTTTTGGTGCCGAGCGCCGATCCAAGGAGCGCCAGGGCGCAGTTCATGAGTCCAAAGCGCTGTCTAATAGCGCAAAGCGCATTTTGATCAACTTGAATATCAAAGAACAAATTTATGTTCTTCAAAGTAGGCCTTGCCTCATGATCCAAGAACAAAAGTTCTTGTTTTTATAAAAGGCTCTGCCTTTATAGATCAGAAGATATGTGAGGTAAAAATACTTCTTTTTATATTTTTATGATTAGATCTTGATCTTTTCTTTTTAATCAGAGACCTTGGTCTTTTTTAAATATCTAAGATCTTGTTAGAAGATGTTTCTTCTTTTTACGAGATGATTTCTTCTCTGTTGTTCAAGAATTAATCCTTTACCTTTAAAGATGAAGAAATGATCTTCTTTCTTCTAAAGGCTTGCTTTTCTTTCTCTTTGAGTTTTTCTAAAAATTTGCAGAGGGTTTTTTTCTTTTTTTTTCTATGCGACTTGAAGTCTTGGGGCCTTTATATAGGGCCAATTGATTTGTTAAATCTGTTTAAGAGATCTTTCTCTGATTGATTTGGGAATATTTCCTACCGTTGGATCTTTGATCCTAAGCCTTCTGTTTTACAGAAGATAATCTTCTTGTTTTAATAAGATTGAAAAATCTTTCCATAACAGAATTTTAATTCGGATTAATTAATAATTTATTATTATTAGATCTTTTGATCTAACGGTGGGGAATTCTTTTAATTCCAGCGTTGGCGCACTTTGCGCTGGCGCACCTTCGTTTAACACGTGGCGCGCAGCGCAACTGCGCTAGCGCACACGTGTTTGACACGTGGCGCGCAGCACAGAGCGCAGCGCAACTGCACTAGAGCACGTTGTTTGACACGTGGCACGCAGCGCAACTGTGCTAGGGCACCTTGTCTGACATGTGGCGCGCAGCGCAGAGCGCAGCATCTAAAGCATTGCTTCAATTTAAATTTTGAATTTTGAATCAGTGCTTTGCTCTGATTGGGGGTGCGCTGCCTAGGGCGCATCGCTCCTGGCGCTGGCGTGTCTGCTTTTGACACTTGGCGTATAGCACGCAGCGCACGGGATCTGAAGCGTTGCTTCAATTTTTGAATTTTGAAATTCAAAATAGTGCTTTTCTCTGATTGGGGGAAACAAATGCCCCCCACCGTTGCGCTCACGTGGCGCACACGTGAGTGCAGCGGTGGTAACATCTGAGCCTTTGGATCAACTTAGAAGTTGAGGAGGTGGTTCAGCGCCTATAAATAGGACCTTTTGGTCCTCAGATGATTTTCATCTCTTCTTAAGAATTTTATTCAGAGCCTTGCTCTTTTGTTCAAGAACTTTCAAGAGTTAAAACTCTACTAAATTTAGGTAAAATTAAATTAAATTAATTTTAATAAATTAGGATTTTTACCCATTAACAGAGCCTTGCTCTTCATAGATCTCTGATCTAAAGAAAACCCCTTTAGGGTTTCATAAACAGAGCCTAGCTCTCATAATCCCATAGATCTAAACAGATCTTGTCTTAGGGTTTCTTACCCATGAGTCAAAGCTCTGCTCTTTTGATAACATGTAGATCTTTTGATCTTTTGATGAAGAACTCTTAAGAGTTTTTTCATGGATCTTTAAGATTCCAGAATTTTAATTCTGAAGAATTAATTTTCATTAATTTTTTATGGATTTTCCATCATTATTACAGAGCTAGGCTCTTTGAGGAATTTTGTTCCCTCGTGACCAGAGCTTGACAAGTGTCACTCTGTTATAGATGTTTGCTCTAAAAGGGGGATTTTTCCTTCTCCCGAGGGATTTCTCATTTAATGAGAATATTCTTTGAGGATTTCCTCATTAATTGACAGTCTTATCCAATGATGAGGCAGTTTTATTAATTGATGCATTGTCATCTGGATTTTGTGGGTCCATCTTTGGTCCCCTTTCTACTGTATTGCAGTGCGGTACAAATTTTAAAGTGTCACTCAGAACTTTAAGATTAAATTATAGTACTCATAATTGGATTCTGTTCTTTTACGCATGGGACATGTCTTCCGATCTTTCTTTTCCATTTTTTCGTTCAGAGGGAGGATTTCCTGAGGCACCGGTGGACCGGGAGGTTCTTGTGCCCATTAAAGACTACGACCCGGAATACAAAAGCCTTCATCTGTGGGGTAGGTGGTATGACCAAATTATCAAAGGTCGCCGAAGCTTCTCTTGTGCGACGCTGTCGGAGCCGATCTCATCGATCTCGTATGCAGATGTACCCCCGGTGAACTATGCCGTGGAGGTCGTTAATTGGACTTCGGAGGGTCTTCTTCAACCTTCGATCGCCGCCATACCCATGCAGCTGCCGGCGGCTTTGGATACTCTGGGGCGATGCATATTCCAGGGCGAGTCGTGCCCTTGGGGAAACCTTACAATATCGGGTTGACTTCCCGACATTCGGCAGGATATTTGCAATGGGCCAGGTATATCTTGTCGGCGAAGAAAACACACTTGCTGAAGCTTGGCTTATATCCTGCAGTCTACGCGTCGTTGTTCCAATATTCTGCTCCTCCGACATGGTGGATTAAGGCGTTCGTGGAGCAATGGAATATCCCAACCCATACCTTTCTTCTAATGGACAGAGAAGTTTCCATCTCTTTAGAAGAATTTGCTGAGATTTCCGGTCAACCGGTGAGGGGAGAGCACTATGAAGAGTTGCTTCCTCCGGATGAATAGGTTTTTTCCACCAAGCCGTTGGTGATGGGCCTAATACCGGATAACGCCATTCAGCACCAGTTTCTAAGTCTAATAAAGGTGCTGAATATGTACGAGAGTCGCTTTTTAGAATCCGGCGGCCGAGGGGTCAGTTTTGCAGACTTCATTGCCCGGTTTCTTCGACCGGAGATTCTATCGCAACGAGGCGAAAAATTTGCCAAGCTCGACGATCCCTTTGGCTTTGGCTTGGACAGTCGACTAGTGTTGGAAGCTGATCAGAAGGGCTTTATCTTCCCGATGCCGCGATCATCCCTCTGTCAGAAATCACCGCTCCGGGCATCGACGAGGAGACTTTCTTCCTCGGGTTTCTGGGGCTGTGGTTGTGCTGGTTCGCGCTCCCCATACACCCTCGCTATTTGAGGTCGTCCGTCTTCTACCCAGTATATCGAATGGTGGCTGGCATAAAAGTGGCCATCGGGATCGCCGGGCTGGCCTACTTGTACCATGGTCTCAGCGTGGCGGAGGATACAACGGAACCGGGGATGGAAGCTGCTAACTTCCCGATGCACTACTTTACTTCTTAGATGGAAATGCACGTGCTCGGGGTGTTTGATATTCATAAAAGACCCTCGTTTTTCGAGAAGTGCAAATTTCCCAGAATTATGCGGCTAGTTGACGCTTCCATCGTGAATCCGTCTCAGTGGGAGGCTAGGGGGTTGCTTCTTCGTCCGCGCACGGTCAGAGCTGGTATGTCTTTTACGGACAAAGACTCGACGATTGGTCAGGAAACTTCCAAGACGGTGCTGGCACTGCGCGACACTTTTAAAGACGGGGCCTCCGTATTGAAAGCCCGGGAGATTCTACATCTATACTCCATCAGGCCGGGCTTCCTTGTATTCAGGAAAAATGATGCGCACTTTTTATGAGATACAACCTCCATCATTTTGCCCAGCAGCTAAGTTATAACCAGGGGGTCCCATTGGAGTCATTTTTGGAAGAACCTGCTGCCACCAGAGAGGGAATACGGGGTGCACTGCATCACTTTTTGCGCTTAAATACGGGCTCCCACTTCTTTATTAGCGAGCCGAGTTGCATTCCGAGGGCCCTTAACGTATACGGGGCCCGATATCAGCACGCAACGGGCGCTGTCATCAGGGAAGACAGGCAGCTGCTGCTCGATCGCAAGAGTGCACCCCCCGCCAGTGATCGCAACGTCCCCTTGAAGCGACGGATCGCTGTCCCTCCTCCGCTAAGAGGAGATGCCACAGTTGAGCCTCCACGTGTGCTAAGCCCCACACCTGGATTGCCCCATGATCCTATGCAGACGGTGGACGTGCCCTCGGTGCCCCGCGTTCATGTGGAGACGGTAACCGTAGCTTCACCCGAATATAGCGTAGGATTAGATATCGGGACTCGCCGTCCCAAGGTGCCTACGAAACGAAAGCTGGTGCTGGCTGCGACCGGAGTTCGCACGCAGAAGAGGAAGAAGAAGTCGATCCTCTCTGCTGATGTTGTATTTGGTCAGGAACCTCATGCTCTTTACAGCAAGGGCTTGAGTGAGTACGGGACCAACAACGGCCTATTTATGCCGCCAGATGACACTGATCTGGCGGCTGCCATCGTAGCTTCTGAGCGATTGGCAAGACGCGAAGAGGGTTTGGCTAGACTTGCGCGATCAGGTATTCATTAGCTGTATTTTTTTCATTGCATCATACTTCTATCATTGTTTTTTGACTAACGCTTTTCCTTCTTTAATAGGTATTTCTACCGAAGAAGCCCTCGCTACTTCTCTCAAGAATTTTGAGGAGGAGGAACGACTTCGAGCCTCCTTAGGCCTTAGTACATTTTGGCTCGCTATGTTTCTGCTTCCGTTTCTCATGAGTAATCTGACCCTCTCTTTGTCTTATCACAGGGACCATAAGGCCTACCCCGCAAGCTGATGCGGAAACTCTCCCCGGGCCAGCTACCGAAGTCCCGGCCTCTTCGGCATTGCCGCAAGAGTCCTTGCTTAAAAACCCGATGATTGAAGCCTTGACGGCTCTGGAGGTAACCCTGAATGCGGACAAATACGCCTTGCTGAATGAGGCTTCTAAAAGGTCTGTTGTGACGGCTCAGGAGGAAAGGAAGCGCCTGAGGCACGCAGCAAAGGAACATAGTGCTGCTTTGGCCGCGGGGGCAGGTTCGAGCGCCGTTACTCCCGCTACTACTCCTTCAGAGGAGTTCCCGGGTGCCTTGTCTATTACTCATAGACGGGCGGTACGTGCAGCTCGAGAAGCCAATGGTAAATCAACCCCAGGTAATGTGTTTTGAGGCTCCGTTGTCAAAGTTTTAAACCATCAGTTCTCATATATCTTATCTTGCAGGGACGAGCCTTACTGAAGGAGTGGCGACGACCGTTAAGCCTGAGGGGGCGGTGGAAGAGGTGGCTGCTGAACCCGGGGCGACGGTAGGCGATTTGACTGTAATTGCCGAGCCCGAGATAGTGGCTGACGAGACCGTCACGACTGCTATGCCCAAGATAGCTACCACTGCCGAGCGCGAAGCGGTGGCGGATGAGACGGTTACTACGGCCGAGCCTGAGGCGGCGGTGGACGAGGCGGCTACCATGACCCAGCCTAAGGTAGCGGTGGATAAGACGGCTGCGATCACTGAGCCCGAGGTAGTGGCGAGCGAAACGGGTACGATTGTTGGTCCCGAGATGGCCGCTCGTTCTCAAGAGTTGGGCACCGCCCCGATCATCGCTCTTCCCGCTTACGGTTCTTTGCCGTCTCCTGGTGTCGCAAGTGTGACGACGGCTCTCGTGGAGTCAGGGGACGAGGCGACGGGGGGTGAGACCACCCCGATGGAGGAGGGAGACGCCATTGTTTAATCAAGTGACGCCCTCGTCACGGCTCCGGCTGGTGACTCTTCAGGTAGATTTTAGGTTACCGCCCCCTTTTTTTATTCTGCAATCTTTCTTAACAAGGTTTATCTTGTTTCTAATGCAGTTTTAGCTAGTGCTGATGTCGAACTACTTGATACAGCGTCGTCAGTCACCGCCCTGCCGGTAACCACCTCTCTGCCTTCTCTCGTACCGTCGCAGATGCTGGAAGGTATGGATTTGTGACCCATGAGTCTTGTCTCTCGGCTGTATAATTCCTGTACTATCATTGCATCATCACATTTTGCAGGAGTCCTTTTTGACCACCTGTACCAGGTGCCGCACCCACATTTCTCCTTCTTGTCGAAGATTAGTCCCCCTGCTGTTATAGGTGAGTATTTTTTCTAAAAGACGTCCTTTTCTTCAACGGGCAGTCTCATTACTGCTAACTCTTCTTCATATTGCTTGTAGCCTTACGAATTGAAGGGGGAAACGATGCTGTCGTTGCGCCCCCAGTACTCCCGGCTCTGCCCCCTGCTGCAGCCGGTATAGTAAACTCTACTTTTTGTGTATTTTCTTTATTTCCTGAGCCGATATCGGATTATGATCTATTTTGCAGCAATCACATCGACTCCATCCCCGTTCGAGTCTCGTATTATAATGCTGGCAGGGCCTTTTTCCAGGCGTCCATCATTCAAAGGTGCTGTGACTAGTCTACGCATGCTGAACGAGTATATCGAGGAGTTTGACACAGAGATTCCCACATCTGCTGCGGATTTTTCCACAGAGGTTAACCCTATGCTGGCGACGCTCATAAACTTTCATGGTGAGGGCGTCGTTGAGTCTTAGGTTAATCGCTGCAGGGAGATCGAGGCTTGTTTGCATGAGCTTGAGCTTAGGCGTCCCGCACCTGAGATTCTGTCTATGAGCGCTCAACGGGCTGCATGGATAGAGCAGAGCGCTTCTTACATCCGCCATCTTGAACAAGAAGTGGATTTAAAGCAAGGAGAATGTAAAGAAACTTCGAGCGAGTCCACTCGACTGCATGCTGAGGTCGACGCTAACGCTGCCCAGTTAAAAGTTATTTTCGAAAGTCTTCTGCGATATATATCTGATGGGTTAACATTGAGGCAGAAGCTCGACGTCGTCGAGCGGGATGCACGAGATCGTGAAGCAGCTCAGCAGGCCGTCGAAGAACAACTCTCGTCTTACTTGCAGCAGCGAGCCCAGGTCGAAACGGAGTTGGCCACGGCAGCTGATCAGGAAGAGGGGCTGAGGGAAGTGCGCGAGCGGCTGACTGGATTATTGAAAGTGCTTTCTTCTCAATAAATTTTTTATACCATTTGTAATTTTGAATGAAATTTATTTGTTCTTTTATTCTTTCATATGATGTATTTTGTACCCAATCGTATTCATCAATAAAAGATACACGTTCTTCGTAATGTCTTGTGTTATCTCTCTGCTTTCCTTTTTTTCTTGCTGTGTTGTTGCCATGTGATTTTAGCCAGTGCGATCTGTAGGTAGCATATAGCTATCAATCTTGGATTCTTTGTAGGGCGGTGGTGGCTTAGAAAACAGGGTTAGAATCTGTCACCTAAGACTTTTCAACTTTATGAGCCGTGAGGGCCTCATAAGGAATTTTCTCCCTACCGGTCGAGAGGATCCCATAGGTGTAATTTCTCCTTAAGAATCGTTAGGATTCCTAAGTGCGTTTTCTCTTGAAAGTCGTAAGGATATCAGAAGAGAATTTACTCCCTTACCAGTCGTGAGGACCCGCAAATGATGGGGGAAGTTGTCCTTATCCGCATTTCATGAAGTTAAGGGTTGCTCTGGATGCTTCCCATGGGTTCACTGTCGTGTTTGGCGAGGACCAGGCTCCGCTGTAGACGTTTTCTAGGATACCGTAGTTTAAAGACATCGCGGTCGAGGTTAAGGACATCACAGTCCGTGGATTTTAAGGACTCTACAGTCCGTTGTTAGTTTTAAGACATCGCGGTCGAGGTTAAGGACATCATAGTCCATGAGTTTAAGGACCTCATAGTCCAATGTTAGTTTTAAGACATCACGGTCGAGGTTAAGAACATCATAGTCCATGGATTTAAGAACTCCACAGTCCAATATTAGTTTTAAGACATCACGGTCAAGGTTAAGGACATCATAGTCCAAGAGTTTAAGGACCTCACAGTCCGATGTTAGTTTTAAGACATCACGGTCGAGGTTAAGGACATCATAGTACGTGGATTTAAGGACCCCACAGTCCGTGAAATGTGTGGTTGTCGGGACACGTCACCTCTTTGAAGACGTTGAGGAATTACAACGATAAATATCAAAGTAGTGAAGAGATGTACCCTTGAACCAAGGTAAAATTAGTTTAAAGACATTACGGTCCATTGTTAGTTTTAAGACATCATGTGTAAGTCCATGTCACACACCCCACGAACTTGCGGGGAGGCGGAATATATGAAAAACGATTATCAAAGCTTCGTAACACGGACTTGAGCGCATGAATCGTATCTAAACCGTTACTAGCAAACTACAAAAGGTTTAACTACTCGGATTCGAAGTTATACCTCACGTTACAAGTCCTTCAGGTCTTCATCGCTGTCCTCCACTCCTCGTAGGCTCCTTGGAACATTGGCACCTCAACGGCCTCCTCGAATCAAAGACGATCCACCCGGGAGCTCCTACGCCAAGCTTGATCTCTAACTTGAGATAACTAGGTTGCTCAAAGTGCTAATCTAAGCTACCTAGGCGATATAGAGTGAGGTTAAGGATGTATTAGTCTAGCTAAACCTTGATCTCAACACATGAGTGGTTAGGGTTAGGGTTTCAAGAATGAGAGAGCTTGAGGAGAGAGAAGGTGATGATGAGAATGAATAATGATATTGTTTCTCACTTGATATATGAAGCATAATGAATAAATGAATAAAAAGAGATTATTCATCATGCTACATAAATGCAATATGAGTGATTCACTATGTGAGTCATTATGGATTTAATAATGCATTAATGACATGATGAATCACATATAAAGAGTCACAATATCATTTAATGGTAATGCCACCTTACCCCTCCAAGTCACCATGCTTCTAGAAGCTTCCCGACAAATTACGAGAACGCCCCTACAATCCGTGAAAACACGGAAAAACTTTAGACTGTATAAATCCAATAACCCAATACTAGAATCTGGCTTAAACCAAAGCCGGCTAGTAAAAACTGTTCGAACGTCATACGTGCGTAAACACACGTACGCGTCTGAACCCTTATCGTAAAACCATACGACCTCTATATCGTTTTGCCTGGAGCAGGGAAACCCTCTGTGTCGGACTCTAAAGACTCGACACTATGCTGGCTGTGGGCTTAACCACAGACCGCAAGCGGCACTAGCTGTACGTAACGGTCCCAGATAGATGTCGATAAGAAAGCCGAAGAGAAAACCCATCCGAACTCCCACTGAGCCTGATGTGACAACCTTCGTACAGTCCGGTCTGTTCGTCTAAGACTATCGCATATCGAGCCTAGGGGGCGGCAAGCGTCAGTCCCCTAATAGCGGTATAAGTCGTGTCGAAGCGTAGCCCATTACACCCTGAGAAACTACTGGAACTGTCACGTCCCGAAAGTACGGAACAAGACCGGCACTTAAACTATGAACGTCTCCAGGCGTACGTAATCTAAGTAAACCGAAAACCCAGAAATCCAAACCAAGAAAAGTAGTAGAGTGAATGAAAACAAATTTAAAACAAGAAGTTTCAATAGCATAAGCCAAATTATGCGGGTTTTTAAAAAAAACATTAAAAATTTCCTGAAAATTTCGGCAGAGTCTCCTTTGTAAATACTGGCCCCCAAACGGGATACAACATGAATAGTATACGAAATCAATAAAAAGGCATCCCCAAGCGGGAGCTAGCTCTTCGTCAATCGACGGTCACAACCACACAAGCAATATAATATACAACGCCAACGGCGAGGATCAAAATTCAAAAGGAAACTCAAAACCACAAGAAAACCACAGAAATATAACGCGTGACTCTAAGGTCGAAGGAATAACATCACTGGTCTCTATCTCAAAATAAATACATGTTTGGTTGATGGAACTTCTAGATACAACAGAATAATGATATACAAGATATATAATGGGGGGTACGATACAAGTAAACCCACCTACTAGCAAATCACCCGAAGGAAACTATGCCCGCAAGCCGTAATGAAACCTGTACGGCAAACCTGCAAGAAACTGGGGCACAACGGGGGTGAGTTGCCAACTCGTGAATAGAAAAATATCTACGAATAGAAATCGCATAAATAACGCAATCCTAGGTCAATGATCATAATATAACCTCAAATATATGTATAACATGCAGCCTATAACAATGGCTAGGGTAATATCTAACCCGAGTGTAATCTCATGTGCCCGTGTCAGTGCCTCAGGTAGCAATTGTTAGTTGTATGTATGCCCTAGAGGCCATTATTATACATGGAATGTATATTGTGGTGGATGCTTGGACATATATAGGGAGGACTTTCTCGCTCGACATGATAGTATGCTATCTGGTTACTCTTTACCTTAACGTGTATACTGTTTGTCTCTCTGTTACATGTTGGTAAAGCCCTTAGGATGTGTACTTGACTACCTGGACTATGATGCGGATCATACTAGTAGGGACATGGTAGTCCATAAGTACATCCTTCAAAGTCCCTAGTCGTGGGTATATCGAGACGGAGCATCGATATACCAGAGTAGACAAGCGTATACCTTCTCGACCCATACAGATGGGCGATAGATGATCCTATATCCATTGGTGTTTGACATCAGAGATGATATACGGGTGCTCAGTGGAGACTGGGTACACTGGACGGACTCGCCGAAAACTCCCAGATGGTATTATACCTTACGTCAGATGGCAGTTCTCTGATGACACTGGTACAGAGTAGTCTGTTGACCCGAGATCGTCATAGAGTCTTGTGTGGTTCCCACTGTGCTTTGATTTCCACCTTACCACGTCTAAGAAGGCGTGCAAAACGGTGGTTTTTGGGTACAGTCCCGAATCACATGGAGGCAATGAGCGATAGGAGGGGATTCGTCTCTCCCGGTATAGGCAGTTGATGTTGCGCTGTGTTCGATTGGCTATAACAGGAAATCCCTGGCCAGGGTTGCTGAGATTTACTGGTAAGTGTTACCAGTAGTTTCTCGAATTGTTATAGACCTCATATCGACACGACTTATCGAGCTATTGGGGTCTGACGTTTACCACCCCTAGGCGAGATATGCGACATATCAGACGATCAGACCGGACTGTACGGTAGTGTTACTGGTTGGATTCACTGGAGTGTGAGCGGGCTTGCTCGTCGATCTTCTGATCGCTCAATACCCGGGTGGCCGTTACGTTTAGCAGACCGCTAGCGGCTTGTGGATGTTTGATATGATCATCATCTGCTGCCGGCGTATTGACGAGTCTTTAGAGTCCTACACAGAGGTTTCCTGGCTCAAGCGAAACGAAATAGGAGCGCATATGAGATATGTGCGGGACCGAGAATAATACCAGTATGTGATACTGTGTTCGATTCTCGCGATGTGACATTGATCGGTTATATGCGATATAGCCGGGTTATCGGATCAAGTGTTGATTCGATAAGTTGTTACTAATGATACCAGTCGGTTGTGTGCGTCATGACCGGATCGTTAAATAAAGTGTTGATTTAATGATTTAATACATAATTATATATTTGATATATTACTTTGCATTAACTAGTATTGGTTCACTTAAGATGGATTTTCTCACTCGGTTGTGCGCATTACATATGCGATATGATTTTGTGCACTTGTTTGTATCATGTTTAATGATACATGCTCATTAGGGTTTGTGTAAAGAATTAAACCTTGGTTAAAGAAATGGTTAGGGTTTTTATTTGCTTATTCATTTATTCATTTGTTTATTTTTTTGGAAAAATATTAACATAAAATGAAATGGTGGCCTTCTTTGTTTTATTCATGAAGGTTCATGAAGTATTGACCTTGTGACCATTTTGTCTCATGCTTAACCCTAACCATTCCTTTCAACCATGATTAATACTCTACACTAAACCATGGTTTCATGATGATAAGTATTCTTTTAATTTTCTTTTTGAAAAACAACTTATCATAATAATTATCATCTTCTTCTTCTTCTCCTTCAAGAAGAAAACCAAGCTTCATCAATGGTGATTGATGAATATGAGTGAGAAATCTATTTCTAAAGTGAATCCACTTCCTATTTCTTCATCCTATACCTCTTGCTAAGTAGTATAGGGTGTTTTCTTCATAAGTTTCATGACTTGGTGAAGTGGGAGCTTGATCTTGCGATGCCTCGACGTAGATCATCTTCGGCATGGACATCGACAACCTAGCTCGCCTATTCTCCGATGAAGCCGACGCTAGAGCCCGGGATTTGTTTTGGACAGCGAGAGGACTTCATTGCGGAGCTATGGAGGTGGAGCACCGGATCTACAAAGGTTGTATTTCCGTATTCTAGTAGTTAAGTGTTAACTAGTTTGCTTTGTCGCCTAAATTTCTAGCCAACGATCTTGTTAGGGCTTCTCGGCACCGTTAAAATTTGAAATTGGCATGGTTGATGCCTTGTGAGACCTCTTGAGAGTGCCTAGCAACCCTACAGTGGTATCAGAGCCTAGCTAGAGCCTTAGGCGAAGTCTAGACGGAATTTGAAGTCCGAACGAACCGAAACCCCAAAATTTCCATGCTCTCTGGACATTTTCTAAAATCGTGGTTTTTTTCCAGATTAAAAATATTCAGAAAACACATCAGGAATATCTAAGAGTTACTGTGAAATTCGGCAGCCTAATTCCACTTTATCACAGCGGTTCCGCGGCATGAGCAAGGCTCATGCGGCGGTTCCGCGGCCGTATGTCCACAGTATGTAAAGTTTTTTGCACAGTAATTCTTAGTTTCCAGTATTGATTTTCCTGGGAATTTTTAATAATTTTTCTAGAGTTGAATTTTCTGGGTTGTTTTGGGGACTCGGTGTATCGATCGGATTGTCAAATTTTGTCTATGTGGCTTTCCGGATAATTTTTGGATATGTTAAAAAGTTCGACCGGATATAAATACCCAACTTTTCCCCTGTCGGGAAATTTCCAAGTGTTGGATTTTTCCGTGGTTTAACGACGTTCTAAGTAGTGCAAGTAACGCGATGGACCCTCTAGAAGACAACAAACCTTAACTCGATTATGTGACCGTCTTGAACTGCCCTTTGAACCTTCGGGTTTGGGGCAGTACGGCGTGCCACATGTGAGGCGTTGGCTTGACCCTTCTACGGCTGGACCGTTGGTACTGAGGCACGAACTGAATGTTTTTAGACCTGTTTCATGTGTTGATCTGTTTTGGGAAAACTTGGGTGTTTGACTGTTCGATCGGAATGTTTAACATTTTCTGTTTATCTGGAATGTGATACAATACTTGGAATTCACAAATAGTTATGAGATAACTGAATGAATGTTATAAACACAGCAGTTTAGTCTCACTTGATCGGTTGCCACGGAATTTTGATGTGATCAAAAGTCCGTCGCAATCACGTAGCGTACGCGGATACTCGCCGGGTAAACTTAATAGACAGCCTCACTCCATAGCCCCGACCAAGTGACTGTAGGAGAACCCCGTCGCCGAAAGCATCCGTTCGGATGCCTGCGGCAGCGGTGTTCCGCCTTGGTGCACTTCGTCGACGGTATCGGGGGTGCGGCCGTCTACTGAAGTTTACGACGAGCATTCGATCAGGATGTCGGGAATCTTGTTGAATTACCCGACTTGGTATTGAAAAGTGTTTTCGATAATGAGACTAAAATGCAGGGTTTATAATTGTTAGGCATGCGATGTCTAAGTAATTCATTTGGTCAGGCATGCGATGTCTGAGGAGGTTGCGGATTCCAACTGTTGTAGTTTTACACTTTCTTTTCTGTGACCGTAAGTGTAATATGTGATATCGCCGGTTTTGTTGCTATATGTCAACGACAATTGGGGTGCGCATATTTACTTACGTTGATGACATGTGATGTTATATGTTGCTGGATATGTTATATTGGATCGTCGTGTTTGAATAGCCGGGGGTTTTTATGTGAGATGAGTGTTTTTCATTTTCATTCATGTAAAAACTTGTATGTAATATTCTTTTATTGGGGCACTTCCAGGTAGCGGAAGATGTCATCGTCTGTATATTATTTAATTTTCCGCACTAGGATAGACCTAAGGAGGAGGGCACAAGTAACCGGGTTCTGGAGTCCAGTGGGAGACCAACTCGAGGAGTCGAGTCCGGGTCTCCTAACTCTAGAATTGGTAGGGTTGCTTGCCGCTCTCGTAGGGGTCTAGGGGTGTGGGCTTGGCTATTCATCGCGACCGTGGAATCCGTGTTTTATACTGGCTCGTATTGAAAACACGGACGTCCTAGTATATCCAATATTTCATATGATTCTTCTGCTGCGATATCTGTGATGTGATCATGTGATGTTCTCTGATAGATACTGTATATAGTATATATGATATATTATATAGATGTTACTTATGTTTTACACCCGCGCTAGCCCTGCCCTGCTCTGCCGTTAGTTACCTAACCTAACGGTGCACGAGGGGACATTGAGGCGAATGCGGATGGCATAAGTGTACGTCGTATTTATCTGTGATGTTTAGGTACTTAAATGATGGGACTTCATTAATGAGATTAATGAAATAAAAGAAACCTAAGATATTGTAGAATCAAATTTCAAAATTAAAACAGGTAGCTACAGTTCTTGCTTTGCACAGCGGTATATATGATATATCCTGCACCTTATTCGATGAGGAAAGGACCGAGATCCCTTCACCGGGAGTGACTCCTTTAGCAATAACTGGCAGATGCTACACACTCGGTTTGTCTTTTGATTGCTTTTAAGTGTTTTTGCTTTGCACAGTGATATATATGATATATCCCGCACCTCATTCGACGAGGAAAGGACCGACGATCCCTTCACTGGGAGTGACTCCTTTAGCAAAACTAGAAAAGCCTAAAAAACACTCCATTTTAAAATCATTCGATCCTAGAACGATATCAAGTTCATTAAGCAATAGGTTTTCATAAAAACCTGTCGTAGCCTTCCGTCATTTCAGATAAGTTGTATATAGTATTCGTGCTGCATTTGTTGGCTTTCGTCAAGGTGCAGTGTGCGGTAGCTATATGCTGCTTATCTGCCAGCATACGATGCGATTGGATTAGGGTAGTCGTGCGGCTTTGTTGGCTTTCGTCAAGGGTCGTGCGGGTGGGTTTAATTCAATCAAGAAATGTACGGGTTGAACTTGACTAGCGGGCTA
This sequence comes from Agapanthus africanus, assembly GCA_030015575.1. Classification (NCBI taxonomy): domain Eukaryota; kingdom Viridiplantae; phylum Streptophyta; class Magnoliopsida; order Asparagales; family Amaryllidaceae; genus Agapanthus; species Agapanthus africanus. Next base: position 816,620,325 of record CM057338.1, on the reverse strand, counting down.
TGGTTTGTTGGCTTTCGTCAAGGTCATAGCACGTTAGGGGCAAAATAATATCGGGAATTTCAAGTGTTGAAATTTGCAATGAGATTGCATACCTTCTATGAGATAGTTGGATCCCGATACCCGCTGCGAGTAAGTGTTACTCCTGGGAGAGTTTTATACATTACAATTAGCCGATCAAGTAGGTGTCTAGAAAGGTGTCAACGGGGTTACGCCTTTGGAAAAACGAGGTTTACATTAATTAGGTTCGTGCGAAAGGACCTCCCTCAAAGTACCGACACTGGCCTGGCTGAAAGATTGGCGAACTTGTAGTGTGTAATTAATCCCGGCTAGTCTTTCCTTTTAGGGTTTGAAGGAAGATTTGATAAAAAGCAGTGGGAGCCATCCTGATTAGATAAAATAAAAACCAATCTATTCTTGCAAGAGCGCACGCTGAGTGTTTTCTTCTCTCTCTCTCCAGGTAGCGACCATATCACGCCTTAATCAAGATAATAATATGGATTATTGACCGAACCCGCTTGTTATGCTGAGCTGGGGAACGTTGGTCCCGCTCCACCTTATAATTGTTATAAGACAGAGCAGGAAATTGGGGATTACCAGAATTCCCGTGCCGCCCAAACGAAGAGAGTGCATGCTGATGCATCATCTTCGGGTGTGTTCATTACAAAGAACTGTTTCTCTGTATCCTCTACGTCCTGGGTATGTGATACCAGATCAGGATCCCATATATGTAATCTGTTACATAGGGCTACAGAAAAGTAGAGAACTGAGAACGGGTGATAAGTTTCATGAGGCAGAAAACGGGGCAAGTGTTGCAGCCAAGTCTGTTGGTCACTGTCACCCTGTATTACCAATACATTGATTCTGAACGAATGTTATTAGATACCGAACCTGATATACAAAATCATATCAGTCTCTTTATCAGTAAAGAAATGATAAAATTTTGTACTGTTGGATAATGTTTTGAACATTTCCTATATCAAAAGTTGATCGATTCAGGAACGTTATCTAAAAGCGTTGATGTTCTAAATCAAACTACAGTTCTTAGTATACAGAACATACACAAGAGGAAGAGTTCAGAAATGAACGAATCCTTCTTGAGGTATTGTAGACTAGGTCATATCAATGCGACCCGACTAGCTGAAGTTACATTTAGATGCATATTTAAATCAGTTTGAATTTACATCTTGTGAAACTTGCCAGTCATGTCACAAAGATAAGATGACCATAGCTCAGTTTACTGGAAACAGAGAAAGAGTTAGTGAACTCTTGGGATGATACATGTTGATGTATGTAGGTCCCCTGTCTACACATGCCAAGACTGGTTTTTTGTACTTCATTACATTCTCTGATGATCTTTCGAGATTCAGACCTATGTTCCTGTTGAAACATGAGTCCGAACCTTTTGAGATATTCACAGAATGTAAGTTAGAAGTAGAGAACCAACGTGGGTATAAGTATTATGTCCTATGATAAGATCAAGGAGGAGAATACTTGAGCATGGAATTCCTGGACTTTTCTAAAGGAGAATGAGATTCTCTCTCAGCATTACTCCTCCGTATACACCATAGCACGATGGTATATCGGGGCGGAGCAAACACACCCTATATGATAAGGTGTGCTCTATGATGAGTACTACTGAGTTACCTATTTCCTTTTGGGAGTTATGCACTTGAAAAGCTGCATACCTATTGAATAGGGTTCTAGTCAAATCAGTTGCCTACCATTTCATATGTGATATGGAAAGGGAAGAGCCCATTTCTTAAGTTAGTTAAGATTTGGGATTGTCCGGCCTATGTCTGAAAAGCAAAATCCGGACAAGCTCGAGGCAAGGTCAGTTATGTAGAACTGGAAATGTTCCAGCTATACAAACTGCAGCAGATGATTTGAAAGAACCAAAGGATTCAATAGTTACCAACGAACCTCAGCCTCTCGGCCGATCTAGTAGGGTTCCTCACCCACCTGAGAGATACTTCGGTTTCTCGATGACAGTGGGAGCGAGGATTGCATCATGAGATGATGACCCAACTAGTTTCGAGCTGGCCATCAGGAGTGAGACTCTGTAAGAATGGCTGGATGTATATCGATCTGAGATGGAATCCTTATACCCCAAAAAAGTATGGACTTTGGTTGCTATATCTGAAGGGTTAAATTGTTGCGCCACGGCAGCGCCCCGGCCTCGTACTCGAGGCCAGAATGCGGAATCAAAATTTTTCCTTACTCGGAAACCGGCGCTACCGCGGACAAAGAAAACCCGGATCGTTTACCATTAACCTAATGCTAGCAATCAAGAGAGGGGAAGAGAAGTATACCGAGTGATCCGAGTCCTCCGGTCTTCTCTTCATCGTCCCGATCTCCCGCGGAAAGTCTTGTCTCCATATCGTCGCCTCCTCGCCGGAAAGGGCACCACATCGCCTGCGTCTTTTACGGGCTCCCGCCTCAATACCGAGGCAACTCGGGCATGAAGCCGGCAACTCGACATGCTCAAGATATGCTGTAGAATGTGTAGTAGATCATGCTAGTCTCATTTGGGGTTTGTAGTTGCCTTGATGGAGGAATGGGGTTAGGAAAAATGGTGCTTTCATTTTTCCATAACAAGAAGAAGAAGGAGATGAAGAATTCCTCACAAAATAAAGATGAACTCTCTCATTCTTTTTCCTCTCTCTAATGTTCTACCATTTTCATCAAGTGAGAAGAATAAGGTGGAGGAATGAATATATCAAACAAGAGGGAAGTGAGTGTAGGAGAGCATGAAGGGTGACCATATCCTAAACCTCATCATCACAACCTCACATCAACTCAAAACCTTTCTCATCAACTTTCAACTCACTTCTAATCTTCATAAAGTATGAAAAGAAGAAAGAAAAGAATGGTATCTAAAAAAGTTATCATAATAAATACATTTGCAAGAAACCCCCTCCTCAAATGTAATTTGCAAAACTGCAAATTACCCCCTCCATCAGAAAAGTCCGGCCGGGAAAGAACAAAGGAAAACCGGCCGGAACGGAATGCAAACTGGCAACTCTAGAAAACTGGTCCCGTAATAAATTACAGGAAAACCCCGATACTGTGCATACACACCCGCATCTGTATTCCGACCGGATACAAATGCAATGAGACAAAATCTACACTGTACTAAACTAGGACCGGCTTAAGCCAAAGCCAGCTAGTAAAAATCCGTTCGATCCTGATCCGTGCAATACCGCACGTATCAGATCGAACCCTGCCATATAACTATACGGCTACTAGTACAAAAACTGTCCGATCCTGATCCGTGCAATACCGCACGTATCTGATCCGACCCTGCCATATCTCCATACGGCCTCTACAGCGTTTCGCCCGAAAGCCTGAGTAACTGAAAGTGTGGTGGACTCTAAAGACTCGTCAATACTATGGCTGTGGATTTAACCACTAGCACGTCAGAGGTATAAGCCAATACGTAACGGGCCACCAGATATTGACCAAAAGGGACGTCGATGAGCGAACTCATCCTGACACCCTACTGAGCCTGTCAGTGACAATATCCGTACAGTCCGGTCCGTTCGTCTATGAGGATCGCATGTCGGGCCTAGGGGGTTGGTAAAAGTCAGACCCCCAAAGGCGGTACAAGTCGTGTCGAAGTGTAGCCCAGAACGCCCTGAGATACTACTGGAATACCTACCAGTAAATCTCCTGCCTCGGCCGAGGGCTTTGCGTAATGGCTCTCCTAGACACAGCGCGACCTCACCCCCAATACCGGGAGAGACGAACCCCTGCAGATCCGCTCACTGCCTCCATGTGGCTCGGGACTGTACCCAACTAAAACCTGTTTGCAAGACTCCTTTGAGCCGTGGTAGGGTAGTAATCAAAGCACAGTGGGAACTCACACGAGACAAATGACGATCTCAGGTCGATGAACTAACCTGTACACATGTCACCTGGGAACTGCTATCTGACGTCTGGTATAATCCCAACTAGCAGGTTCCCGACGAGTCATGTCCAGTGTACTCATAACCCAATGAGCACCTGTATACATCTTAGGTGAACCAACTGACACCAGTGGCTTGTGACACCGGCCACCGCCCCTCGTCGGGGTCTCGACTGTATACACTAGTCTACTAATGGAGTGTCGATGCCCTGTCTCGAAACTCCCACGACTAGGGACCTTTTAAGGATGTGCTTATAGACTACCAGCTCCCACGTATATGATCGCCATCATGCTGCTGGTAGTCAAGCAAGAATCCTAGGGGCTCTATCAACGTGTAATAGCGACATGTCAGGTCACCTAAAGCAGTACACGATGATAAAGATAAACCAGATAGCATACTATCATCTCGAGCAAGACTGTCCTACCGGGATAGGTCCTCCCTCAATCATTGCAATCATGTGCCTGTGATCCAATAATTGACTCTGAGGGCACTATCTCCAACAATCTCCCACTTGCACTCAAGGCTAATTATTGCGATGTCGCATACTCACAGCCCGTGTGATACCGAACACCCAACTCCTCTACTAGTCAGTCTCACAAAACCCATTTGTGAAACTATTGCGTTCGAGGAATAGCCTCAGTGAGTGGATCCGCCTGGATGTTTCTTTCTATGTCTCTCTATATCTCAAGTTCGCGGAGAAAACCATCTCCCGAAATGAGCAATACCTGTCTTGGAATGTCTGGATGTCTGATGGGACCTAGTTCATTAATGAACTCCAAATCCAAACTTCTTAGACTGTATCGTCAACTGAACTTAATCAGTATCCTGCGCCATGCCTCCCTCAGTATTGCCTTGGATCACCTGTCCAAAATACTGCCCCTCGTCAGAGGGAAAACTATAACTCTGACAACCTCCTTGTCGTCCAGGTCACCTTGGAAGCCTGGAATGATAACCGTCTCATAAAGGAGGCTGCTGCTATCATATCCCTAGAACATCAACTTATGTTCTAAAACTGCTTCCGACTGTTTCTCCAGGATTGGATCAATATCAACTTATTGCATCTACTGCAAGAACAACATCTGGTGTGGTACTTGACATCTCATGATTGACTCAATTGCCTAAGCAAGTGATCTGCCAATCATGCACATCCTCTCCCCTTTAGTCTGTAAGACACCTTTAGAGAGGGTGACTCCATTACCTGCAGGTACACTACCATGCCAGGAGTCGTCCATTCTAAATACTCTTAGAATGCTGTCAAAGTACCCTGATTGGGAAACCACCCAAATCTAGATCTAAAACCATAGGTCTAGTAACCAGTATGTCTGATATAATGTCCAAGTCCCATGTGGAGAAAACACCGTGTGACGACCAAAGTATAACCGATCGTAGTATAGGAATATCACTTCCTACTACGTGTATGTCATCCAAAACCAGGACATCACACCCTACTACCTTCTTAACAGATCCATCCCCTATTCTGATGACGTCAAACCTATGACTGTCACATCAGAAATAGATGATCTATCTCCGCTATATCTGCTTTAGTCTATAGACATAAGCCTGATGTCCACCAATGCTTCCGCTGCTCCCACTGACTACGACAACCCTCTGGCAGAGTCATATAGACGCGCACTTCTAAAGCTAGTTTAGAACGACGCTATACTCATCCTCCTGCCGGGTCTCGCAGCCTGGAACAACAACAATGGCAAGTGTGGGTAAACAAGAACTTCCCTGTCACCGTCCTTGAGGCTACCGGAGTACCTCTCGGGTGCCTGAAGTTACCCACCATATCTGCGGAGTGGCCAATGGAATGTCAAATCAGATTGAATCTTTAGGTTCCTTATCAAATCTTCAGTAATCGTTTGCGGTTCTGGAATCGCTTCCTGTTCTACCATACTCCCACTACTGTTTTCTGAAAAATAACTATTTCCTTTTAAAATGTTGCGAGTTAAGAACAATATCACTATTGATCTTCCAGATGGTAGAAAATCAACCCTCGTCATAGCCTGGGTCAACCCACAAACAGCCATTACAGAAACGTGCCTTGAGTTGTCCAGTGTCTGGTTTTAATCATAAGCCGGACAACTCCCCGTACCTTAACATCGTTAAGATATGAACTGTTCTATATCTAATATGGAACCAGAGGCACTGATTTAAATGAACCAGATTCAAATCATGCAGCTATTTCCAGTGCATGTCAACTAAATGGAAGGAGGCCGATCAGCGTTGCTCAACTTAGGAATGCTTCCAATTATGAGTAACCTGAAAGAGAAGCAATTTCTCTTTATCATTACTATCAACTGAATACCATACACAAGTATCTACATCTTCGATCACTTTGAAGAATCCCGATACTTGCAATACTTGGTTCTCTACTCTATTCAAATACCTATAACTCCTCAAAACTTAGACCCTGTGTTTCTACGAAACACATGTCTAAGAACTAGAGAAGTTAAAAGTAAACAGAATATAGTATGAGGACCAACCCCTCTGTCCTAATGGACACTGGACAACATACAATACTCTGTATAAGTCCGCTGAGTCTAACAACTCTTTCACTGTGCGTCGTAGGTTGAAAACTGTACTTATGGTTAAGAAGAATTACACCGCTGTTTAATGCTCCTTACCTAACCATCCACTGATATAGGTAAATGTCATCGACATAATATCAAAAGGTATATCTCACTCTATGAAAATAGACGTACAGATATTTCAATTTGAAATTGGTGCACAACAGCGGATATTCAAAACCAAATATTTGCCGACCGGCAAACAGTCCAGGTGATCTCCTCAAATATCACCGATTACAACGAATCCCGATATGATGAGGATGATCACCTAATTCCCAATAACTTACTCTCACTTATCATCTGTAAAACCATACAGATGTGAGAATCCAACCTGGTAAATACATACCCTGGAGTAAGTGTCTAATCGGGAAATCAGTTTTCTTTTAACAGTACACAGTGAAACTTGAAACATTGAAATGTTTCGATGGGGTATCCTGGTATTCCTAGTAATGCCTCTACCATTATCCAGATTCACAACTGTAACCGTCTATCTCTTTGCCATCTGTCCAAATCCCTTTATATGTCTTTAGTCATTACCGTCTGCACACCCCCTTAGGCCAAATGGTTTTCTTCCTTCCCTACCGTTCGGTACCAGCCTATGGTTTGGAAGAAGACTATCCAGTAAGCATAATGGGTGTACTGTCCTAATCCTAGGAGCACTCGCAAAGCGAGAGAAGGTGAAGATAAAAGACACCTGAATGTACTTTATTCCTATTTCTCCTGAACCAGAATCCATCCCCGAACTGGAACAAGTTCCTTTCGAGTTCGTATATAACCATACGATGGAGTATCCAATAAACTGTGGATCTTCGTAGTAATACGGAGTGTCCTGGAGAAATACAAAGGTGATTTAGGATTGGCGATGAAATACTTGGTTTGGTCGTGAATATCAGTCGCAATTTACTTTGCCCTCCTACTAATCCCTTGCTTTGTCTTAACTTAATACCTTCTGCACACCATCGTTATGCTAATTGGTTTTCTTCATTCCCTACCGGTCGGCACCAGCCTAAGGTTTGAAAGAAGACTATCCAATTTGCGCAATAGGTGTACTATCTCCTAAACCAAGGAGTACTCGCAACCTGAGAGAAGGTAGAAGGAAAAGACAACTGAATAATCCTATTCGTTTTCTCCAGAACCAGAAACCATCCCCGAAGTCCTTCGAGTTCGTATATAACCATACGATGGTTTTGTCCAATGGAAGTGGACGTTCGTAGTAATACGGGGTGTCCTGGAGAAAAGGGTAAAAGTAGGAGTGGCAATGAGGTCTGCAACTCTGACAATCCAAAAGCCTGTGTTAAGAAGGTTCGGTCAACTTGGTCACTGAGTCATAGTCTTAGGGTCGGGTCAATGGTCGCTGCCAAAGAGAGAGAGAAAAGAAACACTCAGCGTGCACTCTAACCTAGATCAGAATGGTTATCACTTTATCTAATCTGGAAACCTCCCACTGTACCTCAAATTCTCCTCCAAACCTGAAAGAAGAATTAGTCGGGATCACCCGAGGAGTAAACCAACTCATCAGTGGGAATCGGGATCCAACTATCATCGCATGATAACGTGACGGAATCCACTCACGTCACCACACTCCAGAAGGTATGCGCATGCCTGGCAAGTTTCAGTTCTTTTGAAACTCCCGATGTGATTTTTACCCCTAGGACCCAAGTGACCTTGACTGAGCCAACATATCAAAGGATCCTAGTCAAGTTCAACCCGTCATTATCTTGATTGCATTAGACCCACCCGCACGAATCCTTGACTGAGCCAAAATGACCGCACGACTGTCCTAACCAATCTCAAATCCATGCAACAGAAAAGCACTACATAGCTACCGAACACTACGCCTCGGCTAAGCACGACATACGCAGCACGAATACTAAGTAATACTAATTTGAAATGACGGAGGGCTACGACTGGTTTTTGGCAAAAAACCTTTAACGTAATGAACTTGATATCGTTGAAGGAACTGCATAGCCTTTTATAAAAATATAGTGACGAAAACCATCGCTAAAGAGGTCACTCCCGGTGAAGGGATCTCGGCTCTTTCCCCGTAGAATGAGGTGCAGGATATTCCAACTGAATACCACGATGCAAAGCAAAAGTAATCGGCTATAGTGAAGTTAATGCCCTGACGCAAACTTTTGTCCAAGGGGTCACTCCCGGTGAAGGGATCTCGGCCCTTGCCTCGTCGACTGAGGAGCAGGATATTCCAACTGAATACCATGATGCAAAACAAAAGTGAACGTCGTTGCAATAACAGCTTTTTGAAAAATGTTCCAACAACATCAGAATAGGTTTGTTTATCTTGCATTGATCCGAATCAACGCAGTCCCATCAATTGATCACACCACAAAGAACGAAAATATACTGATGTACGTATATGCCATCCGCATTCGCCACTGGGTCCCGTCATCACCCGTTAGGTTACTTAACTAACGACAGAGCGGGGACTGGACTAGCGCGGATGCAAAACATATACAACATCTACTAATATATATACCAATATATAATTTTCGCTCAAGGCGTGATAAAATGCAACGTCACAGAAATATACAGCATCACAGAACAATACAGATATCTGGAAGCCCCGGGTTTCACAGAGCCGCTGCTGAAACCCGACGTTCCCCTGGTCGTGTGGATAGCCTGTGCAATGAAATCCTAGACCCCTACGGGCGCGGCAAGTCACCCGCCAAAACCTGAAGCGAGGCAGCCCCCTTCAGCTCTGTGAATGGACCACCCAGCACTTCATGGAATCCGGTAACTTGGGCACCCCTCCTGGGTCAACCTGTACCCCATACGAGTGCGGCGAATAGCCCGCTAATCCCAGAGTGAAGCCCCGCCCGTCTCAATGCCATGAGATGCGGGCCCGTTGCCCTCTAGAACCCGGCTATCCGTGCACCCCTCCGCGGGGTAATCCTAGTACAGAAAGTAAAATATACATACACCGGGTACATCGACCGCAACCAGGTCGTGCCCCAAAAGAATAATACAAACAGGCAGTGACGGCAGTCCACATGTCGGACGCTCGCCCCGCAAAATCAAATGTACATAATACAACAAAACAGTACTAGCATTGCATCCAGGCTATCCCCCACGACCGATCCGCAACAACACAGCATAAACATATAACATCAACGTGAAAATCATGTTCGCAAATCCGTCTAAGTCACAGAAGATCTGGGCCCAAATTTAATATCCCAAAAGCCCAATTTTCAGCCCAGAAAGCAACTGCAGAAAAACGACCAAGTGACCTCACCATAGTGCGGCGGAACCGCGGCCCAAAGGGGGTTTTGGCCGCGGTTCCGCGCTCTAACTAGGGAATCACTTTGTCGTTTTTCTACAGTAGCCTTATCTTTTTCAGCACATCATTTTTCTGCAACCTGAAAAATTTTTAGACACCAAAAAATTCCAACAGAAAACTGATGTGAACAAAAATGAGGTTTTTGGAATTTTGGTCGATCGGATAAGCAAAACGCATTAGAACAAGCTAGGCAAGGTTAATGGCGTGGCTCTGATACCATGTTGCGCCACGGCAGCGCCCCGGCCTCGTACTCGAGGCCAGAATGCGGAATCAAAATTTTTCCTTACTCGGAAACCGGCGCTACCGCGGACAAAGAAAACCCGGATCGTTTACCATTAACCTAATGCTAGCAATCAAGAGAGGGGAAGAGAAGTATACCGAGTGATCCGAGTCCTCCGGTCTTCTCTTCATCTTCCCGATCTCCCGCGGAAAGTCTTGTCTCCATATCGTCGCCTCCTCGCCGGAAAGGGCACCACATCGCCTGCGTCTTTTACGGGCTCCCGCCTCAATACCGAGGCAACTCGGGCATGAAGCCGGCAACTCGACATGCTCAAGATATGCTGTAGAATGTGTAGTAGATCATGCTAGTCTCATTTGGGGTTTGTAGTTGCCTTGATGGAGGAATGGGGTTAGGAAAAATGGTGCTTTCATTTTTCCATAACAAGAAGAAGAAGGAGATGAAGAATTCCTCACAAAATAAAGATGAACTCTCTCATTCTTTTTCCTCTCTCTAATGTTCTACCATTTTCATCAAGTGAGAAGAATAAGGTGGAGGAATGAATATATCAAACAAGAGGGAGGTGAGTGTAGGAGAGCATGAAGGGTGACCATATCCTAAACCTCATCATCACAACCTCACATCAACTCAAAACCTTTCTCATCAACTTTCAACTCACTTCTAATCTTCATAAAGTATGAAAAGAAGAAAGAAAAGAATGGTATCTAAAAAAGTTATCATAATAAATACATTTGCAAGAAACCCCCTCCTCAAATGTAATTTGCAAAACTGCAAATTACCCCCTCCATCAGAAAAGTCCGGCCGGGAAAGAACAAAGGAAAACCGGCCGGAACGGAATGCAAACTGGCAACTCGAGAAAACTGGTCCCGTAATAAATTACAGGAAAACCCCGATACTGTGCATACACACCCGCATCTGTATTCCGACCGGATACAAATGCAATGAGACAAAATCTACACTGTACTAAACTAGGACCGGCTTAAGCCAAAACCAGCTAGTAAAAATCCGTTCGATCCTGATCCGTGCAATACCGCACGTATCAGATCGAACCCTGCCATATAACTATACGGCTACTAGTACAAAAACTGTCCGATCCTGATCCGTGCAATACCGCACGTATCTGATCGGACCCTACCATATCTCCATACGGCCTCTACAGCGTTTCGCCCGAAAGCCTGAGTAACTGAAAGTGTGGTGGACTCTAAAGACTCGTCAATACTATGGCTGTGGATTTAACCACTAGCACGTCAGAGGTATAAGCCAATACGTAACGGGCCACCAGATATTGACCAAAAGGGACGTCGATGAGCGAACTCATCCTGACACCCTACTGAGCCTGTCAGTGACAATATCCGTACAGTCCGGTCCGTTCGTCTATGAGGATCGCATGTCGGGCCTAGGGGGTTGGTAAAAGTCAGACCCCCAAAGGCGGTACAAGTCGTGTCGGAGTGTAGCCCAGAACGCCCTGAGATACTACTGGAATACCTACCAGTAAATCTCCTGCCTCGGCCGAGGGCTTTGCGTAATGGCTCTCCTAGACACAGCGCGACCTCACCCCCAATACCGGGAGAGACGAACCCCTGCAGATCCGCTCACTGCCTCCATGTGGCTCGGGACTGTACCCAACTAAAACCTGTTTGCACGACTCCTTTGAGCCGTGGTAGGGTAGTAATCAAAGCACAGTGGGAACTCACACGAGACAAATGACGATCTCAGGTCGATGAACTAATCTGTACACATGTCACCTGGGAACTGCTATCTGACGTCTGGTATAATCCCAACTAGCAGGTTCCCTGCGAGTCCTGTCCAGTGTACTCATAACCCAATGAGCACCTGTATACATCTTAGGTGAACCAACTGACACCAGTGGCTTGTGAGACCGGCCACCGCCCCTCGTTGGGGTCTCGACTGTATACACTAGTCTACTAATGGAGTATCGATGCCCTGTCTCGAAACTCCCACGACTAGGGACCTTTTAAGGATGTGCTTATAGACTACCAGCTCCCACGTATATGATAGCCATCATGCTGCTGGTAGTCAAGCAAGAATCCTAGGGGCTCTATCAACGTGTAATAGCGACATGTCAGGTCACCTAAAGCAGTACACGATGATAAAGATAAACCAGATAGCATACTATCATCTCGAGCAAGACTGTCCTACCGGGATAGGTCCTCCCTCAATCATTGCAATCACGTGCCTGTGATCCAATAATTGACTCTGAGGGCACTATCTCCAACATAAATCCCCATCAGGAGCAAGTATATCTTGAGAAGATTACTTGGTGTAGATGGAAAAGTTGAGACTTTCAAAGCTAGACTTGTTAAAAGTTTGCATCATTGACCAGGTACGGATAATGGTGAAACCTTTTCAAGTAGCTATGCTTAAGTCCATCCAGATCCTACTTGTCACGGCTACATACCATGACTACGATATCTGGTGATTGGGTGTCATGACTGCTTTTCTAAATGATGTTTTAGAAGAGTGCGTCTATAAGTACACAGCCAGAGGGCTTCGTAGACAGTGAGAGCAGCGGAAACGTGTGCAAGATGCTTTATAGGATAAAGCAGGCATCGCGGAGTTGGAACATCTGTTTTGATGAAGTAGTCAAAGAGTTTGACATCATCAAAATGGTAGATGAACCTTGTATAAACAAAAAGGTAGTAGGGAGTATGGTGGTGATCCTCGTAGAGTACGTGGATGACATACTCTTGATAGGGAAGGAGTTTCCTATGCTACGCTCGGTCAATCTCCGGTTATCACAAGAATTCTCCATAATAGGATCAAAATGATACCTCCTAAATCCTGGATTTCGGATCTATGCGATAGATCTAATTGGATGTTAGGATTCTCACTAGTTGTAGTGAGATGGTATCAACCGATCCTGGGGAGAATCACTGGAAGGGTTCCAGAGTGATAAGGATGACTGAATGTCAGTCACAGGCATTGTCTTTACCCTTGGTAAAGGGACGGTATGTTGGAAGAGTTCCAAGCTAGATACCGTGGCATACTAGAAGATTAAAGGCTGAATATGTCGCTACTTAAGATGCTACCAAAGAGGCTGTCTGGGTGTATATTAGTTCATGAGATGAACCTAGTTCCTCCCATTGTGTGACAATGGAGTTGTGGCTCATGCCAGGAACCCCGGTCCCATCTGTGATCTAGACATATTCTAAGGCAGTGTCACCTGATCATGGAGATGGTTGATCTCCAGGGTGATCGAGGTTAGGAGAGTAGACTCAGAGGACAATACGGCGGATCCACTCACGAAGGCCTATTCCCAGAGAGAGATTTTTAGGGGATGGTTGAGTATGAGATACTGCAACCACTGCTACAGATGGCCCTAGTGCAAGTGGGAGATTGTTAGTTGTATGTATGCCCTAGAGGCCATTACTATACATGGGATGTATATTGTAGTAGATGCTTGGACATATATAGGGAGGACTTTCTTGCTCGACATGATAGTATGCTATCTGGTTACTCTTTACCTTAACGTGTATACTGTTTGTCTCTCTGTTACATGTTGGTAAAGCCCTTAGGATGTGTACTTGACTACCTGGACTATGATGCGGATCATACTAGTGGGGACATGGTAGTCCATAAGTACATCCTTCAAAGTCCCTAGTCGTGGGTATATCGAGACGGGGCATCGATATACCAGAGTAGACTAGCGTATACCTTCTCGAACCATACAGATGGGCGATGGATGATTCCATATCAATTGGTGTTTGACATCAGAGATGATATACGGGTGCTCAGTGGAGACTGGGTACACTGGACGGACTCACCGAGAACTCCCAGATGGTATTATACCTTACGTCAGATGGCAGTTCTCTGATGACACTGGTACAGAGTAGTCTGTTGACCCGAGATCGTCATAGAGTCTTGTGTGGTTCCCACTGTGCTTTGATTTCCACCTTACCACGTCCAAGAGGGCATGCAAAACGGTGGTTTTTTGGTACAGTCCCGAATCACATGGAGGCAATGAGCGATAGGAGGGGATTCGTCTCTCCCGGTATAGGGAGTTGATGTTGCGCTGTGTTCGATTGGCTATAACAGGAAATCCCTGGCCAGGGTTGCTGAGATTTACTGGTAAGTGTTACCAGTAGTTTCTCGAATTGTTATAGACCTCATATCGACACGACTTATCGAGCTATTGGGGTCTGACGTTTACCACCCCTAGGCGAGATATGCGACATATCAGACGATCAGACCGGACTGTACGGTAGTGTTACTGGTTGGATTCACTGGAGTGTGAGCGGGCTTGCTCGTCGATCTTCTGATCGCTCAATACCCGGGTGGCCGTTACGTTTAGCAGACCGCTTGCGGCTTGTGGATGTTTGATATGATCATCATCTGCTGCCGGCGTATTGACGAGTCTTTAGAGTCCTACACAGAGGTTTCCTGGCTCAAGCGAAACGAAATAGGAGCGCATATGAGATATGTGCGGGACCGAGAATAATACCAGTATGTGATACTATGTTCGATTCTCGCGATGTGACATTGATCGGTTATATGCGATATAGCCGGGTTATCGGATCAAGTGTTGATTCGATAAGTTGTTACTAATGATACCAGTCGGTTGTGTGCGTCATGACCGGATCGTTAAATCAAGTGTTGATTTAATGATTTAATGCATAATTATATATTTGATATATTACTTTGCATTAACTAGTATTGGTTCACTTAAGATCGATTTTCTCACTCGGTTGTGCGCATTACATATGCGATATGATTTTGTGCACTTGTTTGTATCATGTTTAATAATACATGCTCATTAGGGTTTGTGTAAAGATTTAAACCTTGGTTAAAGAAATGGTTAGGGTTTTTATTTGCTTATTCATTTATTCATTTGTTTATTTTTTTGGAAAAATATTAACATAAGATGAAATGGTGGCCTTCTTTGTTTTATTCATGAAGGTTCATGAAGTATTGACCTTGTGACCATTTTGTCTCATGCTTAACCCTAACCATTCCTTTCAACCATGATTAATACTCTACACTAAACCATGGTTTCATGATGATAAGTATTCTTTTAATTTTCTTTTTGAAAAACAACTTATCATAATAATTATCATCTTCTTCTTCTTCTCCTTCAAGAAGAAAACCAAGCTTCATCAATGGTGATTGATGAATATGAGTGAGAAATCTATTTCTAAAGTGAACCCACTTCCTATTTCTTCAACCTATACCTCTTGCCAAGTAGTATAGGGTGTTTTCTTCACAAGTTTCATGACTTGGTGAAGTGGGAGCTTGATCTTGCGATGCCTCGACGTAGATCATCTTCGGCATGGACATCGACGACCTAGCTCGCCTATTCTCCGATGAAGCGGACGCTAGAGCCCGAGATTTGTTTTGGACAGCGAGAGGACTTCATTGCGGAGCTATGGAGGTGGAGCACCGGATCTACAAAGGTTGTATTTCCGTATTCTAGTAGTTAAGTGTTAACTAGTTTGCTTTGTCGCCTAAATTTCTAGCCAATGATCTTGTTAGGGTTTCTCGGCATCGTTAAAATTTGAAATTGGCATGGTTGATGCCTTGTGAGACCTCTTGAGAGTGCCTAGGAACCCTACAGCAATATATCATATGAATGAGGTATGAATGCATGAAAACAGAATATATGTAAACGAAGAAACTGTTTTCATAATTTAGTAAGATTTCCTTTGTATTTTTAAAATGAGGTATCATAATGAAATCAGCATCAACTGTGTCTAGCATCGACACAAAACATAAATCTCAATGTCTCAAAATCTCAGGCTCCGGCTATCCGGACTAGCCTGTATCATCAAATCTCAGTACCTCAATATCTCGAAATCTCAATGTCTCAATCTCAATATCTAGGGCGCCGTCAGTCCAGACCGGCCCTTACCATCCATCTCAAGACCACGACGGTATCCTCCGGATATCCGACGCGTCGGGTAATATCACCGGTAGGTAGTCTCCCCCTGCCAGGCTCATCGTCATCACCACGAGCTTCTTGCCCCGGGGTACCTTACCGGGGCTACCATGTACCCGAAACGGTTCCTCCACTCCTCGAATCGGGTCTTGAAATCCATCAGCAAATTCATGGTGGACGACTCATACATCATGGGAAAATCACACTTTTTATTTAAAAGAGAGGGATGAAGCTTATACAAGTTTTGCGGTTTTCTCCCAAATCCAGAAAATCTCATAAAAATCCGAATCATCAAAAGCATGTAAAACCATGAATATAAGCATGAGCATCCATGAATACGGCATATAATGAATAACAGTATGCACGAAGTGACAAGTAACAACTACAATGTTTAAACTAGCATATAATGCAAGCAACTAATCATCATGTCAAAACTACTAGTTAACAAGCTACATTAGGAGATAATATTTTCTAAGGTGTGCGTGACATGGAAATTACCGATGAAGATGTGTGTGAGCCGGCAAGCAAGTGTACGTGGTACATACGCATCATCGGTAATGGTGCTAGTGTCCTAACAGTATGATATCAACAATGCAATAAGAAATTATAATATAAGTATGCGATGCGGAGCGAACAGTAATAATGAGCAGGAGCAAAATACTAAACACAATGATAACTAATCTGCATTACCCTAATATAAATCCTACAAATGGTGCCTTTTGAAATAACACGAATCATGGGGTTTTGAAAATAGGGGCTACGGTGTTTTTATGAAAAGATACGTCATTTTGAAATATCCGTAGGATCCCTTGGGCTATCTTTTAAAATACCCACGACTCGTTAGTTTTTGAAATAGGTAAGAATCGAATCTAATCTAACAACTAAACGAAACTAAAGGACAAAGTTAACAAGCTGGACCGCAGGTAAGGAACCCGCCTAACATCTGAGTCGATACATATACATACCAGTATATATATATTAGTCGGTGATCCCGCCTCAATAATATCATACCCGATACCATATCTATAACCAGACATCCCAAGTGAAGAGTGCGGATCAATCATCAAAATATAGCTCGTACGTAAATCCGTCGTACGGCATCCCCAAATCTGGGTACGGGTCAATATCACATTCATCGTACTATTCACCGGGTATCCTTTTTATCAAATATCATGATCGGGGTACTGATCTACGTCTAGTACAATACTGATATCGCCTAAGTATGCATGGACGTGTGTGAAACACTACGTCAAGGACCCGCTACAATGTCATGTCGTATCTCAAATACGAACCCTGCTATATCACCGATCTCACAGCCTCAAATCAAATCTCATCGACTCATCTTAAATCCCAAGTACTATCCTCATTATCCATGCATGCGTATATGAATGTACATATGCATAGTCCCATACCCACGCATATATACATATATACACGTCCCAATCTGTGCACAAGAAAGTAAAGTATGCAAGTCTGTGTGTGCGTATGTGGGTATAACAACTACTCTAGGGTTTCGCAACTAACCCAAAGGTACTCCATGAACTCATAACCATAACATGAATGAACATTCTCGTATCATAAAACACCTATATAAACATATATATATGAGCTACACTACGGACTGCGGGGGTGCTATACGCCATCCACCCGACTTCTCCCCGTAGATATAAATCTACTCACCCGGTCCTCGCTCGCCGGTGCCGACGTCGCCACGCGCTTGCTTGTCGTCTCAAAGTACACATGGGGTACCTACATATCATAACGCACCGTATCGCATTAAAACCAAATTCGAAATCGAAATGGCATACGAAAATCAAATCGGCACGCGTATCACGCATAGGTCAAAACCTATCGCCTACGCATGCAAGAACAGCCAAACCAACTCTCGATGTCGATGTACAAACGTCAGACCATCGAGAAAAACCCAAATACACTCATTTGCATATTCACGAACACTAATTTTAATATAAAATAGGTTAAAACTCACAAAAACCCCAATTTCACTTAAAAAGTCATTTTTCCGAAAATCTAGCAAGCACAATTCGCCGTTTTTGTACAAAACATGATGTTTAAACAAATGTAGCGGCCATAATACTTATTAAATATCTTAAATAGGTTATACAAACAATTTCCACATTTTTAATCCCAATTATTTAACCAATTTCAAAAGCCTAGTTAGCAAATTAGCATAATTAACACAATTTTTTTAAACTAACCATTAACAACTAACTACTAATATTTTTTTAACAATTTTAGTGGCCACAATATTCACCAAATAACTTAATTAGGTCACAGAAATATTAACTAGATTTTTCACTCAAATATATTCAAAATTCCTAAAAACCTAGTTTGCACAATCATGCAATTTTAACAATTTTTCATGTAACAATTCGCAATCTAACTACTAGTTTACATTCTTCAAATCCTAAGATGGTAAGCTACCCATTACAACCATAATCTATAGATCAAAATGCTAACATTAAATCAAAACCTTTCTTGATTTCCAAGCTTGCAATCAAAACTTAATTAAACACTTAATTAAGTTGATTCAAAGAAATTAACCTACAACTAAACACTAGGGTTAGGATTTACCTCCACAATTTTAGAGATCTCCCATGCAAACATGGCCTCCCAACTTGCTCTCTAGCTCCAAGATCCATGTTAGCTAAGGCAAAGAAATAATGGGTAGGAGTTGGATTTGGATTTTGCTTTGAAATTTTGTGGATTTTAAAGCATTTTTGTGGATTTTTTGAAGAGAATTTGAGATGAAGAAGTGAAGGGGCTGTTCTAAATGGGGGGGGCTCGGTCAAATGCAGGTGGGGAGAGGAGAGAGAGGGTGTGGGGAGTTTGACCAAGTCAAGAACCATACATTAAGTATATAAACCCATACCTCAATTACTATATAATAATCTACACTTCAATTCTTTTTATTTCTTTGTTTTGTGAGATATGAAGTGGACCAAAAGGGGTTTGGGGCAGCAAGGCTCGGTCAAGATGGCAAGTGGGTGTGTGTGAGTGTGTGGGGTGAGGGAAAATGATAAATATTATACCCCAAACAACCATTTACACTAAATTCACTAAAAAAGCCTTTTTTTTCAATAATTTCTAAACCGTTTTGGCAAATGATTTCGTTTCAGAAACAATATTTTACAGGTAACTTTAGTGTGTCATGAATTATAAAATTTGTATCAACCCATTCCAATTTGTAATTTTCCCTAATTAAATGTATTAGTGACGGCTTAAAATAATATTAAAATAATTTTTTTTCAGAAAATTTGAAATTTCACCAGTGGCTCAATAAACACCAAATACTAGCAATTACACAGCTAGAATATGTATATTTAATTTTATAATAAAGATATTTGTATTTTGACTTTTTACAGAAAACCCCCTTATTTTACCGATTTTCCGAAATTTCACCGAAACGATTTTCAAAACGTTACAATCTTCCCCCTTTAAAGAAATTCGGTCCCCGAATTTAAATTAAAACTCCCCCCCAAATACTAAAACATCTAAGCAAAACCATCAAGTCGTCGGAGCTCTGAAATCATAAATACATAAAATAAATCGTAGCGCAGCGCGGGCGCATGAAAAATGAGTATATAACTCAAAATCAAAACTCCATCAAGCATCCCGCAATCATTGGAGTCATGGTGAAGACACAATGTCTAAATCCAAAATGAAAATCAATCCTAAAATACGCGTATGAATACTACGTGCGTCTGGTGCGCACGACAATCAAAATCCATATACGTGCCATATAAGTGCACAGAAACAAGATCTAAGTGCATCGGGTGTGCACAAAGCATCTGTCGTAGGCAACGTGTGTGCCTGACAGAAAAATCAGGTGCATCTGACTTGCACGAAAAAATCTCGATTTAGTGCATCTGGTGTGCACCAAAATCGCATCTCAAGACATGCGCTCAACATGCGCGAAAACCCAAAATCAGGGGCATCCATCATGCACGAAATCATGAAATCCAATATCAAGCGCCGAACATGCGCAAAATCAAATCAGGTGCACAAGGTGCACAAAACAAATATCGAGTATCACAATCGAAATCGAAGTCCAGTGCATCTAAGTGCACAAAAGGCGTATCACTGCACTGCAAGCATATATAAACTATACAGAGTGCAGGAACCAAATCGTGTGCGTGCATACGCACAAAATAAACTCAAATGTCTAAAACCGTAAAATCACAAACATGTGAAACCAAAGCATGAAAACGATATCAAGTGCAACACTGTGCAAAGATCGTAAATCCTCAATCATCAAAATCAAATCATGCGAATAAATCACCCAAAACATCGAAATCAATAATGGCGAAATAGTACCACTCAAGTGCATCCTCTAAGAATCTCGGGCCAACTGTCGCGGTCACTAGTGGGACGTCTCGTCGATGATCATGAACTCTGGCCTGCTGGTGTGCGTAACAATGACCACTCCTGGGTCAAGGTCTTCACTGTGAATTACCAATCTCTCGGTCCATCGGCTCATCGGCCCTGTCAGGTGTGCAAAAGGGGATGATTTCGTTCTGGCACTTCTCTGGTCATCTCTCGGTCAATCATCGCGACCACTCGTAAGACAGCATATCACTGGCGTCGGCCTCTGGCTCTCTGAATGTACGGACACATCTGATCCTGGGTGCAAGTATCATTGCAGCAGTGTCCTGGAAGGAATCCTGCTCACGGTCTCTTCCATGTCTCGTCTCTGCCAACTGTCCGGAAGTCATCGTCCTTTCCTATATCTGCATCTTGCTTTGGAACGACTGCATACTCATCGCGACTCCTTCTGGAAGGTAAATCCAAGTACCATGCCTCGGCATGCGCATCGCATCTCTGATGTCGGCGGAGTGGAACGTCATCTCATCTAGATCTGGTACGAACCTCTTACTTCACTTTTCTCTAATGTCGTCTGCTTTGGACTCATCTCGTCGCGGCTGCATGGACTGAGCTCCAACGGCTATCCTCGTATCGGGAGTCTCCCAAGAAATGCATCTCACTACCTAGCATCCGAATTAAGTCGAGCCATCCGATCGAGTCGTCAAAACCTCATAATCCCCCAAGAGCTCAACATCTTAGGCACAATTTAATAGTATCGAGTACATACCACAGCATCGGTGGTCCAGCCGTAGAAGGGCAAACCCAAGCCTCACTAATGGCGCCGTAGAACTGCCGCAAACCCGAAGGTTCAAAGGCTTTCACACGGTCATTAAGTCGAGTTAGGGTTTCATTCTTCTAGAGGGTCCATAGAATTGCCTGCATGCCCTTCCGAATACTTTAAACTTGGAATAATAGGTTTCTGGCATTCGATCGTCTCTGTTGACTCTCAACGTCTCTGCGTGAAGTCGTCTCTTGCTGGAATCAATCTATCTGATGACCTCTTATCGGGGTAGGCGAACGATCCACATGTCCTAGTCATTCATCCTCGATGACTAGCGACCTTCTATCATCTCTTAGTACAACTCGTTCTGCACTAACTCCAGCATCTGGGGCGATATCTCATCGCTCGCAGCAACAACTGGCTCACTCGTCTGCACGCTGAACAGTGCCTCAATCATCATGAGTAAGCAATACACCAACGATCATCAAAATCTAGCTGGCCTCTATCATTGGCTCAATCCTCTAGTGTCGATCAGCACATCCGAGTAACCACATAAAGGCGATCCGCCAAACGCTCGTGGCGCGGAAACACAGTAAAATGACACAAATCCGCAATCGTGTGTCGCCGGAATTTCGCCTTGGTCAGTCCTCGTTCGTGACGAGCTCGTGCTGACCGCAACTCTAGCCGTAGCTCTCCCTGCCCATAATCGTGGCAGCAAAACCATAACTGGTACCGATGAGGCTAGATCATAGGAAGGAATATAATACTGTGCAAGGAAATGTACATCCTAAGGCTTCTTAAGTGGAGTAGCGTATCGTAAATATGCCGCGGAACATACCTACGGTACGTCACTCTACTTTAGTCACCTATTCCATCAACCAAGGGTCATCCTACGCTCCGAAGGTAAAACCTAACGCTCTGATACCAACTTTGTCACGTCCCGAAAGTACGGAACAAGACCGGCACTTAAACTACGAACGTCTGGAGGCGTACGTAATCTAAGTAAACCGAAAACCCAGAAATCCAAACCAAGAAAAGTAGTAGAGTGAAGGAAAACAAATTTAAAACAAGAAGTTTCAATAGCATAAGCCGAATTATGCGGGTTTTAAAAAAAACATTAAAAATTTCCTTAAAATTTCCCAGAGTCTCCTTTGTAAATACTGGCCCCCAAACGGGATACAACATGAATAGTATACGAAATCAATAAAAAGGCATCCCCAAGCGGGAGCTAGCTCTTCGTCAATCGACGGTCACAACCACACAAGCAATATAATATACAACGCTAACGGCGAGGATCAAAATTCAAAAGGAAACTCAAAACCACAAGAAAACCACAGAAATATAACGCGCGACTCTATGGTCGAAGGAATAACATCACTGGTCTCTATCTCAAAATAAATACATGTTTGGTTGATGGAACTTCTAGATACAACAGAATAATGATATACAAGATATATAATAGGGGGTACGATACAAGTAAACCCACCTACTAGCAAATCACCCGAAGGAAACTATGCCCGCAAGCCGTAATGAAACCTGTACGGCAAACCTGCAAGAAACTTGGGCACAACGGGGGTGAGTTCCTAACTCGTGAATAGAAAAATATCTACGAATAGAAATCGCATAAATAACGCAATCCTAGGTCAATGATCATAATATAACCTCAAATATATGTATAACATGCAGCCTATAACAATGGCTAGGGTAATATCTAACCCGAGTGTAATCTCATGTGCCCGTGTCACTGCCTCAGGTAGCAATATATCATATGAATGAGGTATGAATGCATGAAAACAGAATATATGTAAATGAAGAAACTGTTTTCATAATTTAATAAGATTTCCTTTGTATTTTTAAAATGAGGTATCATAATGAAATCAGCATCAACAGTGTCTAGCATCGACACAAAACATAAATCTCAATGTCTCAAAATCTCAGGCTCCGGCTATCCTGACTAGCCTGTATCATCAAAACTCAGTACCTCAATATCTCGAAATCTCAATGTCTCAATCTCAATATCTAGGGCGCCGTCAGTCCAGACCGGCCCTTACCATCCATCTCAAGACCACGACGGTATCCTCCGGATATCCGACGTGTCGGGTAATATCACCGGTAGGTAGTCTCCCCCTGCCAGGCTCATCGTCATCACCACGAGCTTCTTGCCCAGGGGTACCTTACCGGGTCCACCATGTACCCGAAACGGTTCCTCCACTCCTCGATTCGGGTCTTGAAATCCATCAGCAAATTCTTGGTGGACGACTCATACATCATGGGAAAACCGCACTTTTTATTTAAAAGAGAGGGAAGAAGCTTATACAAGTTTTGCGGTTTTCCCCCAAATCCAGAAAATCTCAAAGAAATCCGAATCATCAAAAGCATGTAAAACCATGAATATAAGCATGAGCATCCATGAATACGGCATATAATGAATAACAGTATGCACGAAGTGACAAGTAACAACTACAATGTTTAAACTAGCATATAATGCAAGCAACTAATCATCATGTCAAAACTACTAGTTAACAAGCTACATTAGGCGATAATATTTTCTAAGGTGTGCGTGACATGGCAATTACCGATGAAGATGTGTGTGAGCCGGCAAGCAAGTGTACGTGGTACATACGCATCATCGGTAATTGTGCTAGTGCCCTAACAGTATGATATCAACAATGCAATAAGAAATTATAATATAAGTATGCGATGCGGAGCGAACAGTAATAATGAGCGGGAGCTAAATACTAAACACAACGATAACTAATCTGCATTACCCTAATATAAATCCTACAAATGGTGCCTTTTGAAATAACACGAATCATGGGGTTTTGAAAATAGGGGCTACGGTGTTTTTATGAAAAGATACGTCATTTTGAAATATCCGTAGGATCCCTTGGGCTGTCTTTCAAAATACCCACGATTCGTTAGTTTTTGAAATAGGTAAGAATCGAATCTAATCTAACAACTAAACTAAACTAAAGGACAAAGTTAACAAGCTGGACCGCAGGTAAGGAACCCGCCTAACATCTGAGTTGATACATATACATACCTGCATATATATATATTAGTCGGTGAACCCGCCTCAATAATATCATACCCGATACCATATCTATAACCAGACATCCCAAGTCAAGAGTGCGGATCGATCATCAAAATATAGCTCGTACGTAAATCCGTCGTACGGCATCCCCAAATCTGGGTACGGGTCAATATCACATTCATTGTACTATTCACCTGGTATCCTTTTTATCAAATATCACGATCGGGGTACTGATCTACGTCTAGTACAATACTGATATCGCCTAAGTATGCATGGACGTGTGTGAAACACTACGTCAAGGACCCGCTACAACGTCATGTCGTATCTCAAATACGAACCCTGCTATATCATCGATCTCACAGCCTCAAATCAAATCTCATCGACTCATCTTAAATCCCAAGTACTATCCTCATTATCCATGCATGCGTATATGAATGTACATATGCATAGTCCCATACCCACACATATATACATATATACACGTCCCAATCTGTGCACAAGAAAGTAAAGTATGCAAGTCTGTGTGTGCGTATGTGGGTATAACAACTACTCTAGGGTTTCGCAACTAACCCAAAGGTACTCGATGAACTCATAACCATAACATGAATGAACATTCTCGTATCATAAAACACCTATATAAACATATATATATGAGCTACACTACGGACTGCGGGGGTGCTATACGCCATCCAACCGACTTCTCCCCGTAGATATAAATCTACTCACCCGGTCCTCGCTCGCCGGTGCCGACGTCGCCACGCACTTGCTTGTCGTCTCGAAGTACACATGGGGTACCTACATATCATAACACACCATATCGCATTAAAACCAAATTTGAAATCGAAATGGCATATGAAAATCAAATCGGCACGCGTATCACGCATAGGTCAAAACCTATCGCCTACGCATGCAAGAACAGCCAAACCAACTCTCGATGTCGATGTACAAACGTCAGACCATCGAGAAAAACCCAAATACACTCATTTGCACATTCACGAACACTAATTTTAATATAAAATAGGTTAAAACTCATAAAAACCCCAATTTCACTTAAAAAGTCATTTTTCCGAAAATCTAGCAAGCACAATTCGCCGTTTTTGTACAAAACATGATGTTTAAACAAATTTAGCGGCCATAATACTTATTAAATATCTTAAATAGGTTATACAAACAATTTCCATATTTTTAATCCCAATTATTTAACCAATTTCAAAAGCCTAGTTAGCAAATTAGCATAATTAACACAATTTTTTTAAACTAACCATTAACAACTAACTACTAATCTTTTTTTAACAATTTTAGTGGCCACAATATTCACCAAATAACTTAATTAGGTCATAAAAATATTAACTAGATTTTTCACTCAAATATATTCAAAATTCCTAAAAACCTAGTTTGCACAATCCTGCAATTTTAACATTTTTTCATGTAACAATTTGCAATCTAACTACTAGTTTACATTCTTCAAATCCTAAGATGGTAAGCTACCCATTACAACTATAATCTATAGATCAAAATGCTTACATTAAATCAAAACCTTTCTTGATTTCCAAGCTTGCAATCAAAACTTAATTAAACACTTAATTAAGTTGATTCAAAGAAATTAACCTACAACTAAACACTAGGGTTAGGATTACCTCCACAATTTTAGAGATCTCCCATGCAAACATGGCCTCCCAACTTGCTCTCTAGCTCCAAGATCCATGTTAGCTAAGGCAAAGAAATAATGGGTAGGAGTTGGATTTGGATTTTGCTTTGAAATTTTGTGGATTTTTAAGCATTTTTGTGGATTTTTTGAAGAGAATTTGAGATGAAGAAGTGAAGGGGCTGTTCTAAATGGGGGGGGGGGGCTCGGCCAAATGCAGGTGGGGAGAGGAGAGAGAGGGTGTGGGGAGTTTGACCAAGTCAAGAACCATACATTAAGTATATAAACCCATACCTCAATTACTATATAATAATCTACACTTCAATTCTTTTTATTTCTTTGTTTTGTGAGATATGAAGTGGGCCAAAAGGGGTTTGGGGCAGCAAGGCTCGGCCAAGATGGCAAGTGGGTGTGTGTGAGTGTGTGGGGTGAGGGAAAATGATAAATATAATACCCCAAACAACCATTTACACTAAATTCACTAAAAAAACCTTTTTTCTTCAATAATTTCTAAACCGTTTTGGCAAATGATTTCGTTTCAGAAATAATATTTTACAAGTAACTTTAGTGTGTCATGAATTATAAAATTTGTATCAACCCATTCCAATTTGTAATTTTCCCTAATTAAATGTATTGGTGACGGCTTAAAATAATATTAAAATAATTTTTTTCAGAAAATTTGAAATTTCACCAGTGGCTCAATAAACACCAAATACTAGCAATTATAAAGCTAGAATATGTATATTTAATTTTATAATAAAGATATTTGTATTTTGACTTTTTATAGAAAACCCCCTTATTTTACCGATTTTCCGAAATTTCACCGAAACGATTTTCAAAACGTTACAGGAACCTACCAGTAAATCTTGCTTGCCCTGGCCAGGGACTTTTCGCAATGGCTCTTTAACACAGCGCGATATCATCTCCCAATACCGGGAGAGACGAATCCTGTCTAACCACTACTGCCTCCAAGTGCTCGGGACTGCACCCAACTGCTACCTGTTTGCATGACTCCTTTGAGTCGTGGTAGGGTAGCAATCTAAGAACAGTGGGACACACTCGAGGCGAAGTAGCAGTGTCAAGTCTGCGGACTATGCTGTACTCATGTCACCTGGGAACTGTTAACTGACGACTGGTATAATACCAACAAACAGTTCCCCTGCGAGTCCTGTCCGGTGTACCCGTAACCTAACGAGCACCTGTATACTATCTCCAGTATGACGTACTGATGGCTGTGGGACAGACCATCTCCACAACTGGGATGAGAAGCGTACACACTAGTCTACTACGGAATATCGATGCCCTTTCTCGATAATCCAACGACCAGGGACCTGTATAGGATGTTGCTTATAGACTACCCAGCCCCCACTAGTGTGACTGCCATCACAACGCTGGTAATCAAGAAAACATCCTATGGGCTCTACTAATATGTATAAAAGGTACGTTACAAGAAACATATGCACATTTTAAAGTAGAAACAAACCAAGTAGCATACTACCATTTTTAGCAAGACTGTCAATACAAGTGTGAATATCCCAAGCTTCCATTAAGTAATATACAATCTAGTATGATACAATAATGGCCCCTAGGGCATATACACTAACAGTCTCCCACTTGCACTAGGGCCATGAGCTGGCATATCGTAGACCTATGATCTCGAATAGCCTCTCGAACTACATCTGACGAATGGCCTTTGTGAATGGATCAACAATGTTATTCTCCGTCTCTACTCTCTTTAGCTCGATCTCCCGGCGATCTACGATCTCCCTGATCAGGTGATACCGCCTTAAGATATGTCTGGACTTCTGATGGGACCTGGGTTCCTTCGCTAAAGCTATAGCGCCATTGTTGTCGCAATACAGAGGTATTGGACCAACACTGGTAGGAACCACCTGAAGTTCTGTGAGGAACTTCTTCATGCAGACAGCTTCTTTTGCGGCATTGCAAGCAGCTATGTACTCTGCTTCCGTCGTTGAGTCAGCAACGGTCTCCTTCTTGGAACTCTTCCAACAGACCGCCCTTCCATTGAGGGTAAAGACATAACCCGACATGGATTTGGAGTCATCCTTGTCACTCTGGAAGCCGGAGTCGGCAAAGGCCTCGATCAGGAGGTCTTTTCCGCCATACACCAAGAACATCTCCTTAGTCCTCCTCAGGCACCTGAGAATGTTCTTTACTGCTATCCAGTGCTTCTCCCCTGGGTTTGCTTGATATCGTGTAACACTTTGAATTTCCATTTGAATGTCCTTCGTGATGATTAGTGATCGTATGTGTTATTACATATGTGTTTATAGGATTATTAGTTATATTTAATAGTGTTAGCATATTGGGAATTTTCTTGTGTTAATGTGCAGATGCACACTTAGCCATTTTTGAGACATAGGTTTAAGTGTTAGCCATATTCTTGTGTTGCATGGTTGTTATATTTTTCCCCACCCTTTTACCCAAAACAAAACCCCATTTGTTAATTCAAAAATCCAATTAAACAATAAAGCATGGTGGTTAGGTGAAATGTTGACTTTTGACCCTATTTTCTTCCCATCTCTCTCTCTTTTCCCCACTTGAGAATTCTGCAGGAATTCCAGCAGCAAAAAACCCCATTTTTCTCCATATTCACTTCTTTTTACATTCCCCTTTGATCTCTACACAAATCCTACACAAAAACCACACATTTTCTTCACGAAATCATGGAAAAGTGAGGTTTTTGAGGTGTTCAAAGGCAAATCTGCACACTTGAGGGAAAAACTGGAACTTTTGGGGTTTACAAGGTTCTTAGAAGGTATTAACTTATATTAGCACTCCTTTTCCTTAAACTTGTAGTATTCTTTAGTAAAAATCTCATTTTTGTGCATTTTTGGTGATATTAAAGGATATTTGGGTTTCACATGTTAGATTAGGGTTTTGTTAGTTGTGTTAGCTCTATTAGGTGTTATTAGAGCTATCTTAGGCCAGGTTTTGTTTCAGTTTGCACAAAAATACCCTGAAGTTTGATTTTAGTGCAAAAGTGTGGATTTTAACTAGAATTAAGGCCCTGTAGGATCTGCTGCTACCCGAGATATTTCAGAGTGAAACTAGAGGTTACTGTAGCATGTATGGGGGGTATAGAGTGCACACACCAAACCTGGGAGCCCAATTCCCTACCCAGGCCGCCGAAATAATCATTCTGGCCGCAAATTGCGGCCAGATGGGGGAGTTTTGGGTTGGGGTATGGGGTGTTGGTGTCTGCTGCTATGGGGGTTATTTTGGTATATATAGTTTTACAATATCTTTTCTGTATCAAAATATGGAGCAGAATACCTATTTTCCCGTATTTTTAATCTTCGCGACACGCGTGATACGTGTTTGTAGGTTTTGGGTTTCTGCGTATCGCGACGCGTCGGAGTGGCTTCAGGCGCGTAATCATACGTTTTAGCGTATCGTGCACACGCGCGCTTGGTTCACGACACGAGTTACTAGTTCGGCCTTAATGTCGTGTTTGTGTGACTTCAAGCTTATGTATGATGTATTGTGTAATTCTAGGTTCGCAGGCGAGTACGACGGACGCCGCGCAGAAGGGGAAACAAGTTGTTGGCTATACCTAGCGAGAGACTACGGTGAGTAGATTTAACATCTACGGGGATATCGCCCGCATGGCGTTCTACGTCAGGGCTGATAGGACCTTATAGCTACATTTACATACATTGACTGTGCATGGTTACTAATTAGTGCATACTGCATTCCCTGTTATATGGATATAAACTAGAATTGAAAGAACACCGCACCATTTCTAACGGTCCATGTTGCACGAGCACCATCCTGCATGTTACACACACACCGTTAGTAATTGTCATGACACTCACACTGTAGAATTTACATCGGATCATTACATTGTAGCTCATCTATATGTGACATGACTTGATATTCATACTTGATGCATATATCACATCGGATCATTATATTGTAGCTCATCTATATGTGACATGACTTGATATTCGTACTTGATGCATATATCATATCGGATCATTATATTGTAGCTCATCTATATGTGACTTGACATGATATTCATATTTGATGCACATATCATATCGGATCATTGACTTGCTTACTGGTTTGCATTACATGTGATTTCTGGATTTGGGAACCGTGGCTATTTCAAACATGTAATCATTTAAAAAACCCGGTTCCCTTGATATGATATTTCGGTGCGTCCACCATGTGTTTCCTCGGTGCTAGAATGATATATGTGAACCCGAATCGAGGAGCTGGTTGAGGCCGATTACGGGTACATGGTGGACCCGGTATGGTACCCCGGGACGAGAACGGTTTCGCTGTGTAGTAGACGG
The DNA here is from genome assembly GCA_030015575.1 of Agapanthus africanus. Taxonomy (NCBI): domain Eukaryota; kingdom Viridiplantae; phylum Streptophyta; class Magnoliopsida; order Asparagales; family Amaryllidaceae; genus Agapanthus; species Agapanthus africanus. The sequence continues at coordinate 816,590,319 of CM057338.1, read as the reverse complement.
TGAGCCTGGCAGAGGGACTACTACCTACCGGTGATTGGTTGGACTTGACAGTTATCCGGAGGGTACTGATCAGAGTCTATAGATGGATGCGGGGTGATCTGTACTGCCGGGGCCGAGGGCCGATACCGCAGACGGAGCCCGTGGGCTGACCCGGACTGACGAGGCTCGATGGATGTGGATTTGCGTGTCGATGCTGGACACGAGTATTTATGATATTTGGGTGCCGATGTTGGGCACTCGGGATTCTCAGAGATGTACAGGATTTGAGGGCCGATGAGAGTGCCGGCGCCTGAGCTATTTGGGGGATCTGGGTGCATTGATGGACACCGATTATATATTCCAGGTTGACATTCCGTGTAGATGTTATTGCCCATGCTCAGCATTTATTATTGTACCTCATCCTGTAGTTATATTACCTGATAGAGCACTTGCATGATTATTGCACATACTGCTTATCACATATTGATATCATCTGTTGGTATATGTTAGAGTAGCGCAGTACGTGCATGCTCGCGATTACCTTTATATGTTATCTCTATTCACGAGTTGGCAACTCACCCCCGTTGTGCCACAGTGTTTGCAGGTTGCCCTTCGGAGTAGTCGCGGCAAGCTGCGTTTTGTATCTTTTGACACAGATACCCCCATAGTTGGTGTACTAGCTCTTTTGCTGATAGGTGGGTTTGTGCGGTATCTGTTTATCTTTCAGTTATGTACATTGTTGTATCTAGTGTTCTCCATCTACCATGTATGTATTTGACTTAGAGACAGTGTGAGGACGATATTGTATATTATTTGTTTTCTGGTGTCGAGCTCGTTGTGAGCCGACTGTACTTGCAGTTTTATTCTATCTGTGATGTTCCCACTTGTGGATCTTGATCTTCGCTACGGCGTCGTATATTGCTACCTTGGTGATTGTTTACTTAGATTTCTTATCATGTTAGTAAGTGCTTTCATTTTAAACTTATAACACTCTATACTTTCACTGGTTTGATTTCTGGGTTTTCGGTTCACTTGGTCGCGTTACGCCTGTAGACGTTACGTGGTTAAGTGCCGGTCATGGGCCAAACCTTGGGTCGTGACAAAGTTGGTATCGGATCGTAGGTTTTACATTTCGGAGTGTAGGATGACCCTGGTATGTTGGAGTAGGTAGCTGCAGCAGGGTAGCGTAGCGTGTGTATGTTCCGCGGCATACTCACGACACGGTACTCCGCCTACGCGACCATAGGACTTGTTGATTTAAGTTCCTTCTTGAGTAGGTATATTCTTGCGATTCGATTTCCGTATTCTTATCGAATCCTATTGTTCCTTTCAGCCATTATGCCGCCAAAGACTACGAGGGCGCAGTGAGCGGCCGCGAGGGCCGAGATTCGAGTTGACTCATCCGAGATGAGGACTGATCTGGGTAGTACACCGGTTGTGCCCGAGCAGGCTGTTCCTGCCGTGACAGATCAGATTGCTATGTTAGGGGCTGGTGTGCAGGAGATAGCCAGACGATGGGATCCAGTATGCAGGAGATGCGCCAGATGATGGGATCTCTAGTTGAGACACTTCGAGCGCAGCGACCAGAGGTAGTTCCACCCGTTGTAGAGACCGCGGTGGTACCCACAGTTCAGGCAGTTGCACCTGCGACTACAGAGGTTATTACAGTATCGCTGTCAGAGTTTATGAGGCTGAAGCCTACGGTCTTCACAGGCACCGATGTGGCCGAGGACCCACAGTCTTTCATTGATAGGATGGCGTGGATATGTCGTTCACTTAGATGCGCAGATGCGAGATGGGTTGAGTTCGCGAGCTTTCGTCTGGAAGGTCTTGCGCAGAAATGGTGCGAATCAGTCGAGAAGGGTAGAGCAGCAGGTCTTCCTCCTATGACCTGGACAGAGTTCGTGGCGCTATTCCTTGCCCGCTTTCATCCTCTGAGTGTCAGAGATGCTAGAGCACACGGGTTCGAGTCCTTACGCCAGACGCCAGGGATGTCAGTGGCAGAGTATGACGTGCTGTTCACCGAGCTATCAGTTTATGCTCCGTACTTAGTGGCTACCGAGGAGTTGCGAGTCAAGAGATTTGTCCGAGGCTTGTTTACACCACTATTCCTTGCTATCAGCGCGCAGCATTACGAGACATATGCAGCAGCAGTAGATGCAGCATTATTAGTTGAGGAGCGCCTTGCCGAGACTTCGGCAGTCCCAGAGCCGAAGAGAGTTCGTACAGATACGTCAGTGCAGAGACGGCCTTTCCGGCGTCATGACAGGCACCTTGCAGGTGGCAGGGATTCGAGACGAGGCCGATTGTTTAGCTCATATCCCCAGGAGGGTCAGCGACCATCATCGGGATGTTACCGTTGTGGGAGTTCTTATCATCGTGTGCGAGATTGTCCGGAGGTACCCCGGAGTGAGGCGGCATCACCGCATGTTACATTACCACCTTCACCACCCCAGACGGCATTACCGATAGTACCTACTGTTACTCCGCGTCAGACGCATGCACAGAGAGGTCGAGGTCGAGGAGGATTTGTTCATAGAGGACGAGGTGACCGAGGCAGAGGGCAACCAGCGGGCGGCAGGGGACAGTTAGTTGCAGGTGGAGGACAGGCGCGAGCTTTTGCTTTGACGCATCAGGACGCGCAGGCGTCCAATGCGGTGGTCTCAGGTATCCTTCCTGTATGTTCGGTTGATGCACACGTGTTATTCGATCCCGGATCCACGCACTCGTACGTATCCACACACTTTGTGCCGAGTTTGGGTAGAGAGTCCGGTTTACTTGACCAGCCGCTTATTGTGACTACTCCTGTGGGAGAGTCGTTTGTTGCTAGGCACGTGTTCCGATCCTGTACCGTCCGTATTGGCGAGAGAGAGTTTCCTGTCGATTTGATCCTTCTTGAGATGTTGGACTTCAACGTTCTTTTGGGCATGGATTGGTTAGCCACGTGCTATGGTTCTGTTGACTGCCTCGAGAAGACAGTTCGATTTTGTTTTCCCGGCGAGTCGGTTGTTGTTGTGTTGGGGGACCGTGGTGTCACCCCTCACAGTGTGATTTCTTCTTTTCGCGCTGGACAGCTTTTGCGGAAGGGATGTCAGGGATTTCTCGCCTATGTTTGTGATACTAGAGTTACAGAGGTTCCGATGGATCAGGTTCCGGTGGTTAGCGAGTTCCCTGATGTGTTCCCTAACGAGCTTCCTGGGCTATCGCCCGAGCATGATATTTCTTTCTGTATTGATTTGGTTCCTGGCACGGGGCCTATTTCTGTACCGCCTTATCGGATGGCCCCGGCGGAACTTAGAGAATTGAAAGGTCAGATGCAAGATTTGCTGTATAAGGGACTTATTCAACCCAGTGTTTCTCCTTGGGGTGCTCCAGTCCTGTTTGTCAAGAAGAAGGATGGCAGTATGCGTTTGTGTATCGACTACCGCCAGCTGAACAGGGTGACAGTGCGGAACAGGTATCCTTTGCCACGCATCGACGATTTGTTCGACCAGCTTCAGGGGGCAGGATACTTTTCGAGGATCGATTTGCGATCGGGCTACCATCAGCTGCGGGTTTGACAGGAGGACATTCCTAGGACAGCTTTCCGCACACGTTACGGCCATTATGAGTTTTTGGTGATGTCATTCGGACTCACCAACGCGCCAGCAGCATTCATGGACTTGATGAACCGCATTTTTCGGCCGTGTCTTGATCTGTTCATCATAGTGTTCATTGGCGATATCTTGGTGTATTCTCGGAGTAGAGAGGAGCACGAGCAGCACCTGCGGATTACACTGCAGACCTTGAGGGAGCATCAGCTTTTCGCCAAATTCTCCAAGTGTGCTTTCTGGCTAGACAGCGTAGACTTCTTGGGGCACGTGATTACACGAGATGGCATATGTGTAGACCCGAGGAAGAACGAGGCAGTTCGGATTTGGCCTAGACCCACGTCAGTGACGGAGGTTCACAGCTTCCTAGGGCTGGCAGGTTATTACAGGCGATTTGTGCAGGACTTCTCTCGCATTGCTACACCTTTGACCGGGTTGACCCGGAAGGGAGTTCGCTTCGATTGGACGGAGGAGTGTGAGCACAGTTTCCAGCAGCTACGGGCTCTACTGACTACGACACCAGTGCTATCATTGCCTTCAGGATCAGGCGGATTTGTGGTCTACTGCGATGCTTCACGAGTGGGGCTAGGGTGCGTTTTGATGCAGCATGACAGGTTGATCGCGTATGCTTCGTGGCAATTAAAGAAACATGAACAGAATTACCCTACTCATGATCTGGAGATGGCTGCAGTGGTCTTTGCACTTAAGATCTGGCGACATTATTTGTCTGGAGAGTCGTGCCAAATATTCACTGACCACAAGAGCTTAAAGTATATATTTCAGCAGCGAGACCTGAACCTTAGACAGCGCCGATGGATGGAGTTGGTGAAGGACTACGATTGTGAGATCTTGTATCACCCGGGCAGGGCGAATGTAGTGGCGGATGCTTTGAGCAGGAGGCCCGGGGGTAGTCTATCCAGCTTGAGCGCAGTGCAGAGGCAGTCGTCGGCGGATTGGCAGATCTTATGCGACAGCCGGGTACAGTTCGAGTTTACGCCAATCGGAGGACAGATTGCGCATGTTCGTGCACGCCCACAGTTGCTTGACCGTATATATGAGGCACAGCACAGTGATGACCGCTGTTCAGAGATCAGGACACAGATGGGATATGGCAGATTTTCCGAGTTCGTGATCAATGATCAGAGGATACTACGATTTGGAGCTAGACTGTGCGTACCAGATGCTGAGGGATTGCGGCGCGAGATTCTTGAGGAGGCACATCGGTCGGTATATAGTGTTCATCCCGGTTCCACCAAGATATACCATGACTTGAGAGATGTTTACTGGTGGGACGGAATGAAGAGAGACATTGCAGATTTTGTGTCGAGATGCCTGACTTGTCAGCAAGTCAAGGCTGAGCACCAGAGGCCCGCGGGAGAGCTACAGCCGTTACCCATTCCGGAGTGGAAAAGGGAACAGATCTCTATGGACTTCATTGTGGGTCTACCCAGAACTAGTCGAGGGTATGACTCCATCTGGGTGATCGTGGATCGTTTGACGAAAGCGGCTCACTTCCTACCGGTGAAGACGACTTTCGGATTTGCTCAGTATGCCCAGATTTACATTGATAAGATTGTACGACTGCACGGAGTTCCGACTTGTATCGTGTCCGATAGAGGCACCCAGTTTACCAGCCGGTTATGGCAAAGGCTTCAGGAGGCTTTGGGCACTCGCTTGAGTTTCAGCACAGCATTCCATCCGCAGACCGACGGACAGTCAGAGCGGACTATTCAGACTCTCGAGGACATGCTCAGAGCATGCGTATTAGATTTCGGAGGTAGCTGGGAACATCATTTGCCCTTAGTAGAGTTCTCCTACAACAACAGCTACCAGGAGACCATTCAGATGGCACCGTTTGAGGCTCTTTATGGGAGGAGATGCAGATCGCCCACCTGTTGGACGGAGCTCAGTGAGAGCAGTATCTTAGAGCCGCAGATTGTGGAGGAGACGACCGCAAAGATCCAGTTGATTCGCGATAGGATGAGAGCAGCCCAGAGTAGGCAGAGGTCTTATGCGGACCGTCGTCGGCGCAGACTTGAGTTTTCTGTTGGTGATCATGTTTTCTTGAGGGTCTCCCCAATGAAAGGCGTGATGAGATTTGGGAAGAAAGGGAAGCTTAGTCCTAGATATGTAGGCCCCTTCGAGATCCTTGGGCGTATTGGTGCGGTTGCGTATCGATTAGCCCTTCCGCCCAGTTTTCCAGACGTGCACCCCGTATTTCCCGTTTCGATGCTCCGCAGATATCTTCATGATCCTTCGCATGCGATTCAGCACCCGACAATCCAGTTTGAGCGCAACCTTTCCTATGCAGAGCGGCCGGTGATGATCTTGGATCGACAAGTGAAGAAATTGAGATCGAAAGAGATACCGTCCGTCAAGGTCCTTTGGCGTGGCCAGAGCGGCGAGGAGGTCACTTGGGAGACCGAGAGCGAGATGAGGAAGAGGTATCCCTATCTTTTTGAAGGTGCGTATAGTTAAATTTTTAAATTCGGGGACCGAATTTCTTTAAGGGGGTAGATTGTAACACTTTGAATTTCCGTTTGAATGTCCTTCGTGATGATTAGTGATTGTATGTGTTATTATATATGTGTTTATAGAATTATTAGTTATATTTAGTAGTGTTAGCATATTGGGAATTTTCTTGTGTTAATGTGAACATGCACACTTAGCCATTTTTGAGACATAGGTTTAAGTGTTAGCCATATTCTTGTGTTGCATGGTTGTTATATTTTTCCCCACCCTTTTACCCAAAACAAAACCCCATTTGTTAATTCAAAAATCCAATTAAACAATGAAGCATGGTGGTTAAGTGAAATGTTGACTTTTGACCCCATTTTCTTCCCTTCTCTCTCTCTTTTCCCCACTTGAGAATTCTGCAGGAATTCCAGCAGCAAAAACCCCCATTTTTCTCCATATTCTCTTCTCTTTTCATTCCCCTTTGATCTCTAGACAAATCCTACACAAAAACCACACATTTTCTTCACGAAATCATGGAAAAGTGAGGTTTTTGAGGTGTTCAAAGGCAAATCTGCACACTTGAGGGAAAAACTGGAACTTTTGGGGTTCACACGGTTCTTAGAAGGTATTAACTTATATTAGCACTCCTTTTCCTTAAACTTGTAGTATTCTTTAGTAAAAATCTCATTTTTATGCATTTTTGGTGATATTAAAGGATATTTGGGTCTCACATGTTAGATTAGGGTTTTGTTAGTTGTGTTAGCTCTATTAGGTGTTATTAGAGCTATCCTAGGCCAGGTTTTGTTTCAGTTCGCACAAAAATACCCTAAAGTTTGATTTTAGTGCAAAAGTGTGGATTTTAACTAGAATTAAGGCCCTGTAGGATCTGCTGTTACCCGAGATATTTCAGAGTGAAACTAGAGGTTACTGTAGCATGTATGGGGGGTATAGAGTGTACACACCAAACCTGGGAGCCCAATTCCCTACCCAGGCCGTCGATATAATCATTCTGGCCGCAAATTGCGGCCAGATGGGAGAGTTTTGGGTTGGGGTTTGGGGTGTTGGTGTCTGCTGCTATGTGGGTTATTTTGGTATATATAGTTTTACAATATCTTTTCTGTATCAAAATCTGGAGCAGAATACCTATTTTCCCGTATTTTTAGTCTTCGCGACACGCGTGATACGTGTTTGTGGGTTTTGGGTTTCTGCGTATCGCGACGCGTCGGAGTGGCTTCAGGCGCGTAATCACACGTTTTAGCGTATCGCGCACACGCGCGCTTGGTTCACGACACGAGTTACTAGTTCGGCCTTAATGTCGTGTTTGTGTGACTTCAAGCTTATGTATGATGTATTATGTAATTCTAGGTTTGCAGGCGAGTACGACGGACGCCGCGCAGAAGGGGAAACAAGTTGTTGGCTATACCTAGCGAGAGACTACGGTGAGTAGATTTAACATCTACGGGGATATCGCCCGCATGGCGTTCTACATCAGGGCTGATAGGACCTTATAGCTACATTTACATACATTGACTGTGCATGGTTACTAATTAGTGCATACTGCATTCCCTGTTATATGGATATAAACTAGAATTGAAAGAACACCGCACCATTTCTAACGGTCCATGTTGCACGAGCACCATCCTGCATGTTACACACACACCGTTAGTAATTGTCATGACACTCACACTGTAGAATTTACATCGGATCATTACATTGTAGCTCATCTATATGTGACATGACTTGATATTCATACTTGATGCATATATCACATCGGATCATTATATTGTAGCTCATCTATATGTGACATGACTTGATATTCGTACTTGATGCATATATCACATCGGATCATTATATTGTAGCTCATCTATATGTGACTTGACATGATATTCATATTTGATGCACATATCATATCGGATCATTGACTTGCTTACTGGTTTGCATTACATGTGATTTCTGGATTTGGGAACCGTGGCTATTTCAAATATGTAATCATTTAAAAAACCCGGTTCCCTTGATATGATATTTTGGTGCGTCCACCATGTGTTTCCTCGGTGCTAGAGTGATATATGTGAACCCGAATCGAGGATCTGGTTGAGGCCGATTACGGGTACATGGTGGACCCGGTATGGTACCCCGGGGCGAGAACGGTTTCGCTGTGTAGTAGACGGTGAGCCTGGCAGAGGGACTACTACCTACCGGTGATTGGTTGGACCTGACAGTTATCCGGAGGGTACTGATCAGAGTCTATAGATGGATGCGGGGTGATCCGTACTGCCGGGGCCGAGGGACGATACCGCAGACGGAGCCCGTGGGCTGACCCGGACTGATGGGGCCCGATGGATGAGGATTTGCGTGTCGATGCTGGACACGAGTATTTATGATATTTGGGTGCCGATGTTGGGCACTCGGGATTCTCAGAGATGTACAGGATTTGAGGGCCGATGAGGGTGCCGGTGCCTGAGCTATTTGGGGGATCTGGGTGCATTGATGGACACCGATTATATATTCCACATTGACATTCCGTGTAGATTTTATTGCCCATGCTCAGCATTTATTATTGTACCTCATCCTGTAGTTATATTACCTGATAGAGCACTTGCATGATTATTGCACATACTGCTTATCACATATTGATATCATCTGTTGGTATATGTTATAGTAGCGCATGCTCGCGATTACCTTTATATGTTATCTCTATTCACGAGTTGGCAACTCACCCCCGTTGTGCCACAGTGTTTGCAGGTTGCCCTTCGGAGTAGTCGCGGCAGGCTGCGTTTTGCATCTTTTGACACAGATACCCCCATAGTTGGTGTACTAGCTCTTTTGCTGATAGGTGGGTTTGTGCGGTATCTGTTTATCTTTCAGTTATGTACATTGTTGTATCTAGTATTCTCTATCTACCATGTATGTATTTGACTTAGAGACAGTGTGAGGACGATGTTGTATATTATTTGTTTTCTGGTGTCGAGCTCGTTGTGAGCCGACTGTACTTGCAGTTTTATTCTATCTGTGATGTTCCCACTTATGGATCTTGATCTTCGGTACGGCGTCGTATATTGCTACCTTGGTGATTGTTTACTTAGATTTCTTATCATGTTAGTAAGTTCTTTCATTTTAAACTTATAACACTCTATACTTTCACTGGTTTGATTTCTGGGTTTTCGGTTCACTTGGTCGCGTTACGCCTGTAGACGTTACGTGGTTAAGTGCCGGTCACGGGCCAAACCTTGGGTCGTGACAAATCGGCTTACAACGCTCAATGCGTATGCTACATCTGGTCTGGTATATAACATCGCATACATTATAGAGCCTACCGCAGAAGCGTAGGGTATAATTGACATGCGATCCCTTTCCAAATCAGTCTTGGGAGACATTTCTTTGGAGAGGGTGATTCCGTGACAAGCCGGTAGGTTACCATGCTTAGAATCATCCATACTGAATCTCTTTAATATGGTGTCTATGTACCTGGACTGCGAAAGTCCCAACATCCTTTTTGATCTATCACGATAGATCCGGATCCCCAGAATGTAGGTGGCATCACCCAGGTCTTTCATGGAGAATTTCTGTGATAAGAATCTTTTGACTGACTGTAATATAGGAATATCATTTCCCATTAGGAGAATGTCAACAACGTACAAAACGAGGAATACTACAACTCTCCCTACAATCTTACTGTATATGCAAGGTTCATCTGGATTTTTGATAAAGTCAAATTTTTTGACAGCATCATCAAAACTGATGTTCCAACTCCGCGATGCCTGCTTTAGTCCATAAATGGACTTAAGCAACTTGCATACTTTACCGCTGCTCCCACTCTGAATGAATCCCTCTGGCTGATCCATATAGACGCACTCTTCCAAATTACCATTTAGAAAAGCCGTCTTTACGTCCATCTGCCAGATCTCATAATCGTGGAAGGCAGCAATAGCAAGAAGGACCCGAATGGATTTGAGCATAGCCACTGGAGAAAAGGTTTCGTCATAGTCCAAACCAGGTCTTTGACGGAAACCCTTTGCAACAAGTCTAGCCTTATAGGTTTCAACCTGTCTATCTACACCAATTTTCTTTTTGAAGATCCATTTGCATCCTACGGGTTTTACCCCATCTGGAGCAATGTCCAAAGTCCATACTTTGTTAGTGTACATGGACTCCATTTTGGTCCGTATTGCATCCAGCCATTTTACTGAGTCGCCGCTCTGAATGGCTTGCTGGAAGCTAGTAGGGTCATCATCATCAATGACGCAATCCTCTCTATCTCCATCTATGAGAAAACCGTAGTATCTCTCAGGCGGATGAGACGGCCTACTACTCCTGCGGAGTGGCGTCGGGATGTCCCTTTCTTCTGAAACCTCTGGTTCTACCATACTTTCAGTAACAGTTTGTGGTTCTGGAATTTCTTCCAGTTCTATTTCGCTCCTATTTATTTCCTTTTCTAAAAACTGATGTTCTAGAAAATGAGCATTACGAGAAACAAAAATCTTTTGTTCCTCTGCGTAATAAAATAGATACCCCCTGGAGTTCTTTGGATATCCCACAAACTTATACTGTATTGATTGTGCCTCGAGCTTGTCCGCATGCTGCTTTTTAACAAAAGCTTGTCATCCCCAAATCTTCAGATACTGAAGATAGGGTTTCTTCCCACTCCACATTTGATATGGTGTGGTAGGAACTATGTTCAAAACATATGCAGCTGATTCTAGTGCATATCCCCAGAATGATCGCGGTAACTCAGCCTTACTCATCATGGAACGAACCATATCCAATAGGGTTCAATTCCTCCTTTCTGATACACCGTTGTGTTGTGGTGTGTATGGAGGAGTAAGCTGAGAGAGAATTCCATTCTCTTTTAAGTAACCCAGGAACTCGGCACTTAAGTATTCACCACCTCGATCAAATCTCAGTGTCTTGATATTTTTGCCGGTTTGGTTTTCCACATCATTCTTGTATTCTTGGAATTTCTCAAAGGCCTCGGATTTATGCTTCATTAAGAAGACATATCCATACCTAGAGAAATCATCCGTAAAAGTAATGAAGTAGGAATAACCTCCTCGCGCATGTGTAGACATTAGACCGCACACGTCACTGTGTACGAGTCCCAAGAGCTCGCTTGCTCTTACTCCGTGTCCAGTAAACGGAGTTTTTGTCATCTTTCTTATGAGACAAGATTCACAAGTAGCATAAGATTGATATTCGAACGGATTCAAATATCCTTCTTTATGTAACTTAGTCAACCTTCTCTCATTGATGTGACCTAGTCTACAATGCCATAAGAAAGCCTGATTTAATTCCAGAGACATTCTTTTAAGTGTGTTCTGGACATTGAAAACCTGAGCTTGACTCGATACGTATATGCCGTTATCTAATGTACCGGACTCAATCAAAACTTGATTTAGGTGGATGTGAACTACATCGCTTACGAATGTAAAATTATATCCCTCTCTTGAAAGTGAGGACAATGATATGATATTACAAGTCATACTAGGTACATACAGATAGTTACGTAGAATCAATATCTGCCCACTTGTCAAACCTAGGCGATATTCTCCCACGGATTCAGCGTCCATGCTCATTCCGTTTGCAACTCTAAGAGACCAATCACCTACCTTTATAACTCTACGGTTTCTCAAAACATGTAATGAATTACAGATATGAGATCCTGCTCCGGTATCTAGTACCAAGGAAGTAGAGTTAATTGACAAACAGTTCTCAATTACAAACACACTTGAGGCCGAAGCCACAACATGCTTCGCATCCTGGATACTGGCTTCCAAAGCCCTGCAATCTTTCTGCCAATGCCCACATAACAATAGGAACGTCCCTCTTTTACTACATTCAGTCCCGCAACTATTGCCTTTCTCTTTCCTTCTACTTCCCTGATTTCCTTCAGGGTAGAAGGTAGAGACTGTAGAATTAAGTCAGTATCTGACCCGTTTCCCAACGTGGTCTCTAGGTCCTTGAGCTTATCAATATAGCTAGTCATTGTAAGGACGTTGTCCCCTACAGATGACCCGACAGCCATCCTCGCTTGAATTAATTCGGTCGAGGTCTTATATCTTGCGATATGAGATTGCTCTCCATATAAATCTTTGTTATGGAGAAAGATGGAAACTAAGTCTATCTTCTTGTGCTGCTTCTGGTATACACCATCAACTGAAGCCAACACGAGGCACTTGGCTTTCGTTTTATCCTTTTCCCTTGTCTGACGGATATCCATATCCGCGACGGTGGAAACTGGACCTGGGACGGCGGGATCTTGAGTAGTAATAGGGTGGTCCAGCTTGTCATAGGCAATAAACATCTGGGCAGACCTTTGTCAGTCATATAAGTCAGATTCAGTGAATTTGTTATCTAGATGTAACCTATGTGTGGTCACAAGGTCGCTGCAATGAGAGAAAGAGAAGAAAATAATTTAGCATGATGCTGTTGCAAGTTTAGATTGGTTTTTAGTTTATCTAAACTAGATGGCTCCCACTGTTTCTCGAATCCTTCCTCAAACCATAAAAGAAGAATTAGCCAGGACTATTCTCACCGTACAATACTTGCTTAACCGTTCAGCCAGGCCAGTGTCGATACTTCGAAGGAGGTTTTCCAACGCTTTCGCGAAGTTCCATAATTAAATAACATCTTTTCTCTGGGGGCGTTGCCCCGCTGACACCTTTCTCGACACCTAATTGGTTTATAGCATTGAACGTTAAGCGACGAATCTCCTGATAAGTAGCATGTACTCACAGTAGGATCGGGATCCAAAATATCATCGTATGATAATGTTGAAGGAATCCTACCAACATTCATCAAACTCCAAAATGGTATGCATCTCTCTGCAAATTTCAGTTTCCTTAGAAATTCCCGATATAAATTTTTGCCCCATGCTCTTATGACCTTGGTGTTAGGTCAAAATCTCATAAATCACATGTCAAGTTCTATCCATCATTATCTTTGTTAATTTGAACCCATCCGTACATATCCTTGACGTTAGGCCAAAATGATAATACGACTGTCCCAAACTAACACATCTATCTATGCAACAAATGAATACCCAGTAGCTACCAAACACTATGCCTTGGCGTTAGGTCAAAATACATAGCTTGAATACTACTGAATACCCAAATGAAATGACGGAGGGCTATGAATGGTTTTGGCAAAACCGTGAACGTAGTGAACTTGATATAACCGAAGGGACCTGATAGCTTTTTAAAAGGAGTGGTTAAAGCTCCGCAATTAAAAATTCTACTCTTTTTAAAATAACCGAGTGGTTTGTTTTAAATTTGTTCCAACGATTAAACTTTGGTTTATTTTCTTTGCTTTATAATAATGGGTCCCATCATTTATCCTATCAATGCAGAAAACAACGAAAATACCACGTCCTCTTATGCCATCCGCATTCTCCACTGGGTCTTGTCATCACCCGTTAGGTTACTTAACTAACGACAGAGCGAGGGTTGGGCTAGCGTGGGTGTAAAACATAAGTGACGTCTAATTGCTATCATATATAGATATTGTACATTCGTCAGACGCAATAATAAGCATTCCAGATCACAGATGAACTTTATTAGATATGCAAGCAATCCGCGTTTGCTTTGAGCCTGCAATAAAAGACGGATTACACAGTTATGATAAATAGCCATAATCCCACCCAAGACCCCTACGGGTACGGAAAACTACCCGCCAAGTGCCCGAAGTGAAGCAATCTCCCTCAACAACGTGAGTAGGCCACTAAACACTTCAAAGTACCCGGTAGTTTGTGCACCCCACCTTGGGTCTATCCTAGGAGCAAAAACAGTAAAAAGAAATAATACAACGGTGGCTACAACCGCAACCTGGATGTGTCCCGTAAAAGAATATTACATCATATTACATTTACATCGAATGAATGAATATAATAACCCATCTCAAACCCTGGCTAATCATCACAACAGTCCAATACAGTTCATATACACAAACAGTAAACATTTCAGAAATGTGCAACCCCCTGCCAACCGACATACTAGCGGTTAGGGGAGGTTTACGAACACATTAAACATTACAGTTAAAAACCCAATTAGCAAATATCTTAGAACATCGATTGATTACTATATTCTGTGTCTACCCCAAAAGCAAACCAGCACTGATGTAACTTGGGAAGAAACAGAATATACAGGAAAGCAAAACACCAGAATATATGTATTGTAGAGCAAATCGGAGTCAACTCGGGGTTGACTCCGCCGTGGATCCGCGGCCAAAAGCACTATCTTGCCGCGGATCCGCGGCCATCAAGCCTAGTTAGAACTTCGTATTTTACCAGAATTCTTATATTTCCCTGCTGTGAATTTTAAGGCATATCAAATATTTTTTTCGACACGTTTAAAATTTACAGAAACTGTTAGGGTGTTCGGGGTGTTGTTTTCGTGTTTTCCGACGATCGAAGTTCTAATTAGTTTCTAACAAGCTAGTAATGGTTTAGTTGGCTCTGATACCACTGTAAGTCCATGTCACGCACCCCACGAACTTGCGGGGAGGTGGAATATATGAAAAACGATTATCAAAACTTCGTAACACGGACTTGAGCGCATGAATCGTATCTAAACCGTTACCAGCAAACTACGAAAGGTTTAACTACTCAGATTCGAAATTATACCTCACGTTATAAGTCCTTCGGGTCTTCATCGCTGTCCTCCACTCCTCGTAGCTCCTTGGAACATCGGCACCTCAACGGCCTCCTCGAGTCAAAGACGAACCACCCGAGAGCTCTTACGCCAAGCTTGATCTCTAACTTGAGATAACTAGGTAGCCCAAAGTGCTAATCTAAGCTACCTAGGGGATATAGAGTGAGGTTATGGATGTATTAGTCTAGCTAACCCTTGATCTCAACACATGAGAGGTTAGGGTTAGGGTTTCAAGAATGAGAGAGCTTGAGGAGAGAGAAGGTGACGATGAGAATGAATAACGATATTGTTTCTCACTTGATATATGAAGCATAATGAATAAATGAATAAAAAGAGATTATTCATCATGCTACATAAATGCATTATGAGTGATTCACTATGTGAGTCATTAAGCATTTAATAATGCATTAATGACATGATGAATCACACATAATGAGTCACAATATCATTTAATGCTAATGCCTCTTACCCCCCAAGTCACCATGCTTCTAGAAGCTTCTCGACAAATTACGAGAACTCCCCTACAATCCTTGAAAACACGGAAAAACTTTAGACTGTATAAATCCAATAACCCGATACTAGAATCTGGCTTAAACCAAAGCCCTCTAGTAAAAACTGTTCGAACGTCGTACGTACGTAAACACACGTACGCGTCCGAACCCTTGTCGTAAAACCATACGACCTCTATATCGTTTCGCCTGGAGCAAGGAAACCCTCTGTGTGGGAACTGAAGACTCGACACTACACTGGCAGTGGGTTTAACCACAGACCGCAAGCGGCACTAGCTGTACGTAACGGTCCCTAGGTAGATGTCGATAAGAAGGCCGATGAGGAAACCCATCCGAACTCCCACTGAGCCTGATGTGACAATCTTCGTACAGTCCGGTCTGTTCGTCTAAGACTATCGCATATCGAGCCTAGGGGGCGGCAAGCGTCAGTCCCCTAACAGCGGTATAAGTCGTGTCGGAGCGTAGCCCATTACACCCTGAGAAACTACTGGAACCTACCAGTAAATCTCGCTTGCCCTGGCCAGGGACTTTGCGCAATGGCTCTTTAACACAGCGCGATATCATCTCCCAATACCGGGAGAGACGAATCCTGTCTAACCACTACTGCATCCAAGTGCTCGGGACTGCACCCAACTGCTACCTGTTTGCATGACTCCTTTGAGTCGTGGTAGGGTAGCAATCTAAGAACAGTGGTACACACTCGAGGCGAAGTAGCAGTGTCAAGTCTGCGGACTATGCTGTACTCATGTCACCTAGGAACTGTTAACTGACGACGGGTATAATACCAACCAATAGTTCCCCTGCGAGTCCTGTCCGGTGTACCCGTAACCTAACGAGCACCTGTATACTATCTCTAGTACGACGTACTGATGGCTATGGGACAGACCAGCTCCCCAACTAGGATGAGAAGTGTACACACTAGTCTACTCCGGAATATCGATACCCTGTCTCGATAATCCAACGACCAGGGACTTGTATAGGATGTTGCTTATAGACTACCCAGGCCCCACTAGTGTGACTGCAATCACAACGCTGGTAATCAAGCAAAGATCCTATGGGCTCTACTAATATGTATAAAATATACGTTACAAGAAACATATGCACATTTTAAAGTAGAAACAAACCAAGTAGCATACTACCATTTTTAGTAAGACTGTCAATACAAGTGTGAATATCCTAAACTTCCATTAAGTAATATACAATCTAGTATGATACAATAATAGCCCCTAGGGCATATACACTTACATCATGGTCGAGGTTAACGACATCATAGTCCTTGAGTGTAAGGACCTCACAGTTCGATGTTAGTTTTAAGACATCACAGTCGAGGTTAAGGACATTATAGTCCGTGGATTTAAGGACTCCAAAGTCCAATTTTAGTTTTAAGACATTACGGTCGAGGTTAAGGACATCATAGTCCATAAGTTTAAGGACATCACAGTCCGATGTTAGTTTTAAGACATCACGGTCGAGGTTAAGGACATCATAGTCCGTGGATTTATAGACTCCACAGTCCGATTTTTGCTCTGGATGCTTCCCACGGGTTTACCGCAATGTTTGGCGAAGACCAGGCTCCGCTCTGGATGTTTTCTAGGATACCGTAGTTTAAAGACATCGCGGTCGAGGTTAAGGACATCACAGTCCGTGGATTTTAAGGACTCCACAGTCCGTTGTTAGTTTTAAGACATCGCGGTCGAGGTTAAGGACATCATAGTCCATGAGTTTAAGGACCTCATAATCCAATGTTAGTTTTAAGACATCACGGTCGAGGTTAAGGACATCATAGTTCGTGGATTTAAGGACTCCACAGTCCAATGTTAGTTTTAAGACATCACGGTCAAGGTTAAGGACATCATAGTCCGTGAGTTTATGGAGCTCACAGTCCGATGTTAGTTTTAAGACATCACGGTGGAGGTTAAGGACATCATAGTCCGTGGATTTAAGGACCCCACAGTCCATGAAATGTGTGGTTGTCGGGACCCGTCACCTCTTTGAAGACGTTATGGAATTACAATGACAAATATCAAAGGAGTGAAGAGATGTACCCTTGAACCAAGGTAAAATTAGTTTAAAGACATTATGGTCCATTGTTAGTTTTAAGACATCACGGTCGAGGTTAAGGACATCATAGTCCGTGAGTTTAAGGACCTCACAGTCCGATGTTAATTTTAAGACATCACGGTCGAGGTTAAGAACATCATAGTACGTGGATTTAAGGACCCTACAGTCCAATGTTAGTTTTAAAACATTACGGTCGAGGTTAAGGACATCATAGTCCATAAGTTTAAGGACCTCACAGTCCGATGTTAGTTTTAAGACATCACGGTCAAGGTTAAGGACATCATAGTCCGTGGATTTAAGGACTCCACAGTCCGATGTTTGCTCTGGATGCTTCCCATGGGTTCAATGCCGTGTTTGGCGAGGACCAGGATCCGCTCTGGACGTTTTCCACGGGGTCAGGAGTGACATAATCCGCGTTCCACGTAGCTAGGAATTTTGCTCTGGATGCTTCCCACAAGTTCATTGATGTGTTCTGCGAGGACCAGGCTTCGCTCTGGATGCTTCACACGGGTTCACTGTCGTGCTCTGCAAGGAACAGGATACGCTCTTGACTTTTTCCACGGGGTCAGAAGTGACATAATCCGCGTTCCACGTAGCCAGGAATTTTGCTCTGGATGCTTCCCACGGGTTCACTGCCATGTTCTGCGAGGACCAGGCTCTGCTCTGGATGCTTCACACGGGTTCATTGTCATGCTTTGCAAGGACCAGGATCCGCTCTGGACGTTTTCCACGGGGTCAGAAGTGACATAATCCGCGTTCCACGTAGCCAGGAATTTTGCTCTGGATGCTTCCCATGGGTTCACTGCCGTGTTCTGCGAGGACCAGGCTCCGCTCTGGATGCTTCACACGGGGTCATTGCCGTGCTCTGCGAGGACCAGGATCCGCTCTGGACGTTTTCCACGGGGTCAGGAGTGACATAATCTGTGTTCCACGTAGCCAAGAATGGTTGACTTTATCCGCATTACACGGAATCGGAATTTGACTCTCGGTCATCTGTACACCGCCGAGTCATGGAACTGGGAGTTGCCGCTGTTCCGCTTTGCTTGATGTTGTGTCCGAATGTTGAGATGATCTTTAGGCTGTCTACGAACCATTGAGATTTGCTTCTTCTTCTGATGAAACCTGGGGAAGAGGAGTGTGATTCCTTCTTTGTTTGCGCCCCTGGATTGTATACAGGGACTGCTGTGATATCACCTGTAGGGCATAAATTTCATTTTTATTTTTCAATTCTTTCCGTGATGCTCTATCATTTCAGATTTTATATCGCGAAGGTCGCGATTGCCCAATCATTTCGGCTATTTTTCGTGGTTCCCAATCATTTCGGATATTTATTTTATTTTTACTCGCTGCTTTTTATTGCGAGTTGCCCAATCATTTCGGCTATTTTGCATGCATACATTTTTTTACTTGCTGCTTCTTGTGCAAGTTGCCCCATCATTTCGTCTATTTCGTATGCATGTGTAGCTTGCTAGCTTTTCGCTGCAAGCTTGGGATTAGACACTAATTTCGGCATCAGCACCGCTACAACTGTAATTTTTCCAGTAGCAAATCATCATTTGCCTCTGTCGATATCGAACAAAGATGGCTTAGCGAACAGGGTTAGGATCCTGTGTACTAAGATTTTTTACTTCATGAGCCGTAAGATTCTCACAAAGGTATTTCTCCCTGCTAGTCGTGAGGATCTCGTAGGTGTGTTTTCTCCTTAGGAATCGTGAGGACTCCTAAGTGTATGTTCTATTATAAGTCGTAAGATCTTACAAGAGAGTTTTCCCCTTATAAGTCGAGAGGACTCACAAGGGTTGCTCATCGTGCGAACATATCCATTGCCACGGATGGGACTTGGTTAGGGAAATGTTTATTCGCGCCCGTGGATTATATACAAGTGTCAGCATTGCGCCGCTTGTAGGGCAGTATTGGAGGTTGTGGGGGCTGCTTAAGAACAGGTTCAGGTCTCTCTAACATAAGACTTTTGAATCTTATGAGCCATGAGGGTCCCATAAGAGGGTTCTCCCTGCGGGTCGAGAGGATCCCGTAGGTGTAATTTCTGCTTAGGAATGTTAGTTATATGTATACCCTAGAGGCCATTACTGTACATTGGATGTATATTGTAGTGGATATTGGGACATATATAGGTAGGACTTTCATGCTCGACATGATAGTACGCTATCTGGTTGCTCTTTATCTTAACATGTATACTTTCTGTCTTTCTGTTACATGTTGATAAAGCCCTTAGGATGTGTACTTGACTTCCAGGACTATGATGTACATCATACTAGTGGGGCCTGGGTAGTCCATGAGTACATCCTTCAATGTTCCTAGTCGTGGGAATATCAAGACGGGGCATCGGTATTCCAGAGTAGAGTAGCGTATATCTTCTCGACCCATGTGATGGGCGATGGATGATCCCATATCCATTGGTGTTTGACATCAGTATACAGGTGCTTAGTGGAGACTGGGTACACTGAACGGACTCGCCAAGAACTCCTAGATGGTATTATACCTCAGGTCAGATGGCAGTTCTCTGGTGACACTGGTACAGCTTAGTCTGTTGACCCGAGATCGTCATAGAGTCTTGTGTGTCTCCCACTGTGCTTTGATTTCAACCCTACCACGTCTCTACTGAGTCGTGCAAACAGGTGATTTTTGGGTACAGTCCCGATTCACATGGAGGCAATGAGCGATAGGAGCGGATTCTTCTCTCCCGGTATTGGGGGTTGATGTTGCGCTATGCTCGATTGGCTATAATAGGAAATCCCTGGCCAGGGTTGCAGTGATATACTGGTAAGAGTTATCAGTAGTTTCACACTTGTTATGGACCTTACATCGGCATGACTTATCAAGCTACTGGGGTCTGACATTTACCACCCCTAGGCGAGATATGCGACATATCAGACGAACAGACCGGACTGTACAGTAAGTGTTACTGGTTGGATTCAGAGGAGTGTGAGAGGGCTTGCTCGTTGATCTTCTAATCGCTCAATACCCGGTTGGCCGTTACGTTTAGCAGACCGCTTGTGGCTAGTGGGTGTTTGATATGATCATCACCTGCTGCCGGCGTATTGACGAGTCTTTAGAGTCCTACACAGAGATTTCCTGGCTCAAGCGAAACGAAATAAGAGTGCATATGAGATATGTGCGGGGCCGAGAATAATACCAGTATGTGATACTGAATTCTATTGTAGCGATTCATATCATTGGACGGTTATATGAGATATAGCCGGGTTACCGAATCAAATGTTGATTCGATATATTGATACACTTGATATTAGTTGGTTATATGCAATATGACCGGATCATTAAATTAAGTGTTGATTTAACGATTTAATGTATAATTATATATTTGATATATTACTTTACATTAACTAGTATTTGTTCACTTAAGATTGATTTTCTCACTTGATGTGCACAAGTAGTATATGTGATATATTTTTGTGCACTTGATTGTATCATGTTTGATGATACATGCAAACTTGGGTGTATGTTTGATTTAAACTATCTTTAGGTTAATGGTTAGGTTTTAATTTGTTTTATTTATTTTCTTTATTCATTTTTGGCAAGAAATAAAATGGTGGCTTCTTTTGGTTTTTACTTGAAGCTTCATGAAGCTTTGAAAAGTCTTGACCATTTTGTTTCTATCCTTAACCTAACCATTTACCTAAACCCTAGTTTATTCTCTACATGTGTTAGCCTCACCCATGGTTGCATTATGATAAGATTCACTTGATTATTCTTTTAAAAATAATTCATTCTCTTCTTCTTCTTCATCTTCTTCAAGTGAAGAAGAAAACCATTCTTGAAAATTCCAAGTGATGAAATCAAGTGAGAAACCCAAATCCAAAGTGAACACACTTCCTATTTCTTCATCCTCTACCACTTGCCATGTAGTATAGGGTGTTTTCTTCACAAGTTTCATGACCTAGTGAAGATGGAGCTTGAGTTTGAGTCGCCTCGACATAGATCATCTTCGGCATCGAAGTCAATGACCTAGGCCGATCATTTCTCCGACGAAACCAACACGAGGGTCCGGGATTCCGGTGATTGTAGTGGAGGGACATCAAAACGGAGCTAAAGAAGTGGAGGACTGGATCTACAAAGGTTGTAGTCACTTTCACTTTTAGTTAAAGTTGTTAACTTGCATGTTCTGTCGCCTTACCTCTAGTATCGATCTTGTTTAGGGTTTCTCGGCACATAGAAAATTTTGAATTGGACATGTTTGATCAGTTGTAGAATCTCATGGGTGTGCCTAGGAAACCTACAGTGGTATCATAGCCTAGCTAGAGCTTTAGGCGATGTGTAGACGATGTTAGAAGTCCGATCGAACCCGAAACCCTAATCCAAAACCCTTCTCTGTACAATTTTTGAAATCGTGGATTTTTGTGAATTAAAAATATGCAGAAAAATCAGCAGGCTTTTCTAAGAAATACTGTGCAAATCATGAGCCTAAATCGATCAAGGCACCGCGGAACCGCGGCACGAGCATGGCTCGTGCGGCGGTTCCGCAGCCGTATGGTCACTTCTTTCATCACTGTTTGCACAGTAATGTCTTAATCTTATTCTTGTGTTTTCTGGGAATTTTTAATTTGCATTCAAGAGTTGAGTTTTCTGGGTTGTATTGGGAGTTCGTAGATTCGATCGGATTGTCTAATTTTGTCTATGTGTTTTTCCGGATAATTTAGAATATGTTAAAAAAGTTCGACCGGATATAAATACCCAATTTTTCCCCTGCCGGAAAATTTCCATGTGTTGGATTTTTCCGTGGTTTAAGAACATTCTAAGTAGTGCAAGTAGCGCGATGGACCCTCTAGAAGACAACAAACATTAACTCGATTATGTGACCGTCTTAAACTGCCCTTTGAACCTAAGGGTTTGGGGCAGTACGGCGTGCCACATGTGAGGCGTTGGCTTGACCCTTCTATGGCTGGACCGTTGGTACTGTGGCATGAAGTGAATGTTTTTAAACTTATTTCATGTGTTGAGCTGTTTCGGGAAAACATGGGTGTTTGATTGTTCGATCGGAAAGTTTAACATTTTCTATTTATCTGGAATGTGATACAATATTTGGAATTCACAAGTAGTTATGAGATAACTTATATGAATGTTATAAACATAGCACTTTAGTCTTAAATGATCGGTTGCCACGGGATTTTGATGTGATCAAAAGTCCGTCGCAATCACGTAGCGTACGCGGATACTCGTCGGATAAACTTAATAGACAGCCTCGCCCCATAGCCCCGGCCAAGTGACTGTAGGAGAACCCCGTCGCCGAAAGCATCCGTTCGGGTGCTCGCGGCAGCGGTGTTCCGCCTTGGTGCACTTCGTCGACGACATCAGAGGTGCGGCCGTCTACTAAACTTTGCGATGAGCATTCGATCAGAATGTCGGGAATCCTGTTGAATTGCCCGACTTGATATTGAAAAGAGTTTTCGATAATGAGAATAAAATGCGGGGTTTATAATTGTTAGGCAAGCGAAGTCTAAGAAATTCATTTGATTAGGCATGCGATGTCTAAAGAGGTTGCGGATTCCAACTGTTGTAGTTTTACACTTTCTTTTTTGTGACCGTAAGTGTATTATGTGATATCGCCGGTTTCGTTGCTATATGTCAACGACAATTGGGATGGGCATATTTACTTATGTTGATGACATGTGATGTTATGTGTTGCTGGATATGTTATATTGGATCGTCGTGTTTGAATAGCCTGGGGGTTTTATGTGAGATGAGTGTTTTTCATTTTCATTCATGTAAAAACTTGCTTGTAATATTCTTTTATTGGGGCACTTCCAGGTTGCGGAAGTTGTCACCATTGATGTATATTATTTACTTTTCTGCATTAGGATAGACCCAAGGAAGGGAGAACAAGTAACCGGGTTCTAGGGTCTAGTGGGAGACCATCTCGAGGAGTCGAGTCCGGGTCTCCTAACCCTAGAATTGGTAGGGTTGCTTGCCACTCTCGTAGGGGTCTAAGGGTGTGGGATTGGCTATTCATCACGACCGTGGAATCCGTGTTTTATTCAGGCTCAAAATAAAACACGGACGTCCTAGTATATCCAATATTTCATATGATATTTTCTGCTGCGTTATCTGTGATGTGATCATGTGATTTGTTCAGATAGATATTGCATATAGTATATATGATATATTATATAGACGTTGCTTATGTTTTACACCCGCGCTAGCCCTGCCTCGCTCTGGCGTTAGTTACCTAACCTAACGGTGCAGACGGGACATCGAGGCGAATGCGGATGGCATAAGCGTACGTTATATTTATCTGTGATGTTTAGGTGGACTTAAATGATGGGACATTCATTAATGAGATTAATGAAAGAAAATAAACCTAAAAGATGTTGTGGAATCGAATTTCAAAAATAAAACAGGTAGCTACTGTTCTTGCTTTGCATCACGGTGTTCCTAATAGAACATCCTGCACCTTATTCGATGAGGAAAGGGCCGAGATCCCTTCATCAGGAGTGACCCCTTTAGCAATAACTGGCAGATGCTACAACCCTCGGTTTGTCTTTTGATTGCTTCTATAGTTTCTGCTTTGCACAGTGATATATATGATATATCCCGCACCTTATTCGATGAGGAAAGGGCTGCAATCCCTTCACCGGGAGTGACCCCTTTAGCAAAACTAGAAAAGCCTAAAAAACAATCCATTTAAAAACCATTTGATTCCTCAACGAGATCAAGTTCAAAGCGTTAAAGGTTTTCATAAAAACCATCCGCAACCCTCCGTCATTTTAGGAAGTAGAGTACTTAGTATTCGTGCTGTGTTTGTTGACCATAGTCAAGACACAGTGTACGGTAGCTAAGTGATGTCTTCCTACACCGCATATGATGCGATTAGTCAGGACAGTCGCGTGACTTTGTTGACCTTAGTTAAGGGTCATGTGGGTGGGTCTAATTAATCACGAAATGACGGGTAGAACTTGACTAGTGCTTATGATTTGTTGACCATAGTTAAGGTCATAAGTGATAGGGGTAAAAACCTTTATCAGGAGTTTCAAGTGTTGAAATTTTCAATGATATTGCTGTAGGGTTCCTAGGCACACTATAGAGGTCTCACAAGGCATCGAACATGCCAATTTCAAATTTTATGGGTGCCGAGAAACCCTAACACGGATCGTCGGCTAGATTTCTAGGCGAAATGAGAATCTAGTTAACTACTTAACTAAAAGTTAGATGCTACAACCTTTGTAGATCCGGTTCCCCACTTCCTTAGCTCCACGTGGGTGTGCTCTCGCTGTCCATCACGAATCCTAGACTCATTCGTCGGCTTCATCGGAAAAACGGGCGAGCAAGGTCGTCGGCTTCGTGTCAAAGACGATCTACGTCGAGGCATCACAAGTTCAAGCTCCGACTTCACAAAGTTGTGAAACTTGTGAAGAAAACACCCAAAACAACTTGGCAAGAGGTAGAGAGTGAAGAAATAGGAGGTGGGTTCACTTTAGAATTGGATTTCACTCACTTTTACTCAAGTTGCCATTGATGGCATCAAGCTTTTCTCTTGAAGATGAAGATGAAGAAGCAAATAGAATATGATAAGTATATGTGAAAAAGAATAATAAAATCAAATACTTATCATGTTCTAACCTAGGTTAAGTGTAGAGAATAAACCATGGTCACTTGGATGGGTTAGGGTTAAGCATGAAGATAAGGATGGTTACAAAAGTCAAAGCTTCATGAAGCTTCAACTTAAAACAAAAAAGCCACCATTCTCATCATAATCCTTTCCAAATAAATAAATAAACAAATAAATAAATAAATGAATATGCAAAACCCTAATTATCAAATTAACCATGGATTAATTCTATACACTTAACTAAATGATCAAGTATCATCAAACATGATACAAAAATGTGCACAAAAGCATATCACATATACAATGTGCATCAAGTGACAAAAATCCGTTTAAAGTGAACCAATACTAGTTAATGCAATGCAATATATCAAATATATAATTATGCATTAAATCATTAAATCAACATTTGATTCAATGATCCGGTCATGTCGCACATAACCGACTAGAATCCAATGTATCGAATTATCGAATCAATGATTCGATAACTGGGTCATATCGAATATAACCAATCGAAACATATATCGCGAGAATGAAATGCGGTATCACATACACGCATTATTCTCGGTCCTGCACATATCTCATATGCGCTCCTATTTCGTTTCGCTTGAACCAGGAAACCTCTGTGTAGGACTCTAAAGACTCGTAAATACGCCGGTAGCAGATGATGATCATATCAAGCACCCACAAGCCGCAAGCGGTCTGCTAAACGTAACGGCCATCTGGGTATTGAGCTATCAGAAGATCGACGAGCTTGCCCGCTCACACTCCTGTGAATCCAACCAGTAACACTTACCGTACAGTCCGGTCTGTTCGTCTGATACGTCGCATATCAAGTCTAGGGGTGGTAAATGTCAGACCCCAATAACCGATAAGTCGTGCCGATGTGAGGCTCATAACGGGTCGAGAAACTACTGGTAACACTTACCAGCAAATCTCTGATCAGCCCTGGCTAGGGACTTCCCTGTTATGGCCAATCGAGCACTACGCAACATCAACCCCCAATACCGGGAGAGACGAAACCCCTCCTATCGCTCATTGCCTCCATGTGACTCGGGACTGTACCCAAAGACCACCGTTTTGCACGCCCTCATGGACGTGGTAAGGTGGAGATCAAAGCACAGTGGGAATCACACAAGACTCTATGACGATCTCGGGTCTACAGACTAACCTGTACAAGTGTCACCTGAGAACTGCCATCTGACGTGAGGTATAATACCATCTGGGAGTTCTCGGCGAGTCCGTCCAGTGTACCCAGTCTCTACTGAGCACCCGTATACCATCTCTGATGTCAAACACCAATGGATATGGGATCATCCATCGCCCATCTCATGGGTCGAGAAGCGTATACGCTAGTCTACTCTGGTATATCGATGCCCCGTCTCGATACACCCACGACTAGGGACCTTGAAGGATGTACTTATGGACTACCATGTCCCCACTAGTATGATCTGCATCATAGTCCAGGTAGTCAAGTACAAATCCTAAGGGCTTTACCAACATGTAACTATAAGACAGTATAAAGAGACTAGTGTACATGTTAAGATAAAGAGCAACCAGATAGCATACTATCATGTCGAGCAAGAAAGTCATCTCTATATATGTCCAAGCATCCAATATAATATACATCATCTGTACAATACTGGCCTCTAGGGCATACATACAACTAACAATCTCCCACTTGCACTAGGGCCAGCTGCTGTAGTATCGCATACCGAGCATCCCGAAGAGTCTCTCAAACTGTATCTGGGGAATGGCCTTCGTGAGTGGATCCGCCGTGTTGTTCTTCGTGTCAACCCTCCTGACCTCGATCTCCCGGCGATCAACTATCTCCCGGATCAGGTGATACCGCCTCAGAATATGCCTGGATCGCTGATGGGACCTGGGTTCCTTGGCCAAAGCCACCGCTTAATTGTTATCGCAATACAAAGGTATTGGATGCTCAATGGATGGAACCACACCAAGTTCAGTAATGAACTTCTTGATCCAGACAACCTCTTTGGCAGCATCGTTGGCAGCGATGTATTCAGCCTCCATCGTCGAGTCTGCCACGGTTTCCTGCTTGGAACTCTTCCAGCTAACCGCCCCTCCATAAAGGGTAAAGACAAAGCCCGACTGCGACTTAGAGTCGTCCTTATCACTCTGGAAGCTCGAATCGGTAAAGGACTCCACTTGGAGTTCTCCGTTACCATACACCAAGAACATATCTCTAGTCCTTCACAAGTACTTGAGAATGTTCTTCACAGCTGTCCAGTGACTCTCTCCAAGATTTGCTTGATACCGACTCACTACACTCAGTGAGTATGCAACATCGGGTCTGGTACATAGCATCGCATACATGATAGAGCCTACTGCCGAAGCATAGGGTATCCCTTGCATGCGAGCTCTCTCTAAATCAGTCTTGGGAGACATCTCTTTGGAGAGAGTGAGTCCAGAGATCGTGGGTAAGTTCCCACGCTTGGATTCTTCCATACTAAACCTCTTTGGTATGGTGTCAATGTACCTGGATTGGGACAATCCCAATATCCGTTTGGATCTATCTCTATAGATCCTGATTCCCAATATGCAGGAGGCATCACCAAGATCTTTCATTGAGAATCTTTGTGATAAGAAGAGCTTGACCGATTGCAGCATAGGAATATCATTTCCAATCAAGAGTATGTCGTCCACGTACAATACGAGGAAGACAACCTTACTCCCTGCCACCTTCTTGTAAATACAAGGTTCATCTGGGTTTTTGACGAAATCAAACTCTTTGATAACGACATCAAAGCAGATGTTCCAACTCCGCGATGCTTGCTTTAATCCATAAATGGATTTAAGCAGCTTGCACACCTTGCCGCTGCTCCCACTGTCTACGAAGCCCTCTGGCTGAGTCATGTACACGCACTCTTCTAAATCACCATTTAGAAAGGCGGTCTTAACATCCATTTGCCAGATTTCGTAGTCATGATATGCAGCGATGGCAAGCATGATTCGGATGGATTTAAGCATAGCCACTGGAGAAAAGGTTTCGTCATAGTCAACACCTGGTCTTTGACGAAAACCCTTTGCTACAAGTCTAGCTTTGAAAGTCTCCACTTTCCCATCTACACCAAGTTTCTTCTTGAAGATCCACTTGCTCCCAATGGGTTTTACCCCTTCAGGAGCAACTTCCAAAGTCCATACTTTGTTGGTGTACATGGATTCCATCTCGGACCGCATAGCATCCAGCCATTTCACTGAGTCCCCACTCGTGATGGCCTGCTCGAAGCTAGTTGGGTCATCATCCTCCATGATGCAATCCTCGCTTCCACCATCAATGAGAAAACCGTAGTATCTCTCAGGTGGACGAGAAACCCTACCAGATCGGCGGAGAGGCTGAGGTTCGTCGGGTACTACCGAATCTTCTGGTTCCACTAAATCTTCAGTTATAGTTTGTGTTTCTGGAACTTCTTCCAGTTCTACCTCAGAGCCACTAATCTCTTTTGCAAGAAATTCCTTTTCTAAAAAGGTGGCATGTTGAGCAATAAACACTTTTTGTTGTTCACTGTGGTAGAAGAGATATCCATTTGAATGTTTAGGATATCCCACAAACTTACATAGAACTGACCATGCCTCGAGTTTGTCTGGATTTTGCCTTTTGACATAGGCCAGACAACCCCATATCTTAACTCGTTTAAGTCATGGTCTCTTCCCACTCCATATCTCATATGGTGTGGTAGGTACAGATTTAGTTGGAACTTGATTCAATAGGTATGCCGCTGTCACAAGCGCATACCCCCAGAAGGAAATAGGTAACTCAGCTGTACTCATCATAGAGCGTACCATATCTAATAGGGTGCGATTCCTCCGCTCCAATACACCGTTGTGCTGTGGTGTATAAGGAGGAGTAAGCTGAGAGAGAATCCCATTCTCTTTTAGGAAGTCCAGGAATTCATTGCTCAAGTATTCACCTCCTCGATCAGATCGAAGGATTTTAATACTTTTTCCGGTTTGTTTCTCGACTTCTTGTTTATATTCTCTAAATTTCTCAAAAGCTTCAGACTTGTGTCTTATCAAGTACACATGTCTGTATCTTGAGAGATCGTCAGTGAATGTAATGAAGTACGAAGAACCATCCCTGGCATGTGTAGACATGGGACCGCATACATCAATATGTATTAGTCCCAAGAGTTCGGTAACTCTTTCTCCATGTCCCGTAAACGGAGTTTTGGTCATCTTGCCTTTGAGACATGACTGGCAAGTGTCATAAGATGAAAATTCGAATGGTTTCAAATACCCATCCTTATGCAACTTAGCCAGTCGTGTCGCATTGATGTGACCCAGTCTACAATGCCACAAGAAGGATTCGTTGAGTTCAGAACTCTTCCTCTTGTGTGTGTTTGTTATGCTCAGAACTGCTGATTGATTTAGAACATAAATGCCATTGCATAACGTGCCTGATCCAACCAACTTTTGGTTATGGAAAATGTTCATAACATTGTCCTGTAATACAAAATTATATCCCTCTTTACTTAATAAAGAAACCGATATAATGTTGCATATCAGGTTCGGCATGTAATAGCATTCGTTCAGAACCAATGTATTACCAGTTGGTAATACAAGGTGATATTCCCCGACAGTCTTAGCTGCAACAATTGCACCATTTCCAACTCTAATGTCTTTATCACATTCTCCAAGTTCTCTACCTTTCTTAAGCCCATGTAACTGATTACATATATGGGATCCTGACCCGGGATCCAATACCCAGGACGTAGAGCAAATGGAGAAACAGTTCTCAGTAACGAACACACCCGAAGAAAATGCATCAGCATGTACTTTCTTCATTCGGGTGGCATGGGAATCCTGGTATTCCCCTATATCCTGTTCATTCCTATAACTCTTATAAGAATGAACGGAACCAACGTTCCCCAGCACAGTATAACATGTGGGTTCGGTCAATACATCCATATTATTATCTTTATTAGGGCATGAAATGGTCGCTACCTGGAGAGAGAGAGAAGAAAACACTTTTGCGTATGCTCGTGCAAGATCAGATTGGTTATTATCTTATCTAATCAGGATGGCTCCCACTGCTTTTTATCAAATCTTCCTTCAAACCCTAAAAGGAAAGACTAGCCGGGATTAATTACATACTGAAAGTTCGCCAATCTTTCAGCCAGGCCAGTGTCCGTACTTTGAGGGAGGTCCCCCGTGCTTTCGCACGAACCTAATTAATGTAAACCTCGTTTTTCCAGAGGCGTAACCTCGTTAACACCTTTCTAGACACCTACTTGATCGGCTAATTGTAATGTGTAAAACTCTCCCAGGAGTAACTCTTACTCGCAGCGGGTATCGGGATCCAACTATCTCATAGAAGGTATGCAATCTCATTGCAAATTTCAACACTTGAAATTCTCGATAATATTTTGCACCTAGTGTGCCATGACCTTGACAGAGGTCAATAAATCATAGTGCACTAGTCAAGTTCAACCCGTCATTTCTTGATTGAATCAAACCCACTCGCACGACCCTTGACAGTGGTCAACAAGGTCGTACGACTACCCTAATCCAATCACATCACATGCTTTGCAGATAATTACTAGTTAGCTACCGCACACTACGCCTTGACAGAGGTCAACAAACGCAGCACGAATACTAAATAGTCTTTATCTGAAATGACGGAGGGCTACGACAGGTTTTTCTGAAAACCAATTGCGTAATGAACTTGATATCGTTGTAGAATCAAATAAAGTTTTGAAATGGAGTGATTTTGAGGCTTTTCCAGTTTCGCTAAAGGGGTCACTCCCGGTGAAGGGATCGTCGGCCCTTTCCTCGTCGAATGAGGTGCGGCATATATCATATATATCACTGTGCAAAGCAAAACTCAAAAACAATCAAAAGCAAACCGAGTGTGTAGCATCTGCCAGTTATTGCTAAAGGAGTCACTCCCGGTGAAGGGATCTCGGTCCTTTCCTCATCGAATAAGGTGCAGGGTATATCATATATACCGCTATGCAAAGCAAGAACTGTAGCTACCTGTTTTATTTTAAAATTCGATTCCACAACATCTTAGGTTTCTTATCTTTCATTAATCACATTAATGAAGTCCCATCATTTAAATACCTAAACATCACAGATAGATATGACGTACACTTATGCCATCCGCATTCGCCTCGATGTCCCCTCGTGCACCGTTAGGTTAGGTAACTAACGACAGAGCAGGGTAGGGCTAGCGCGGGTGTAAAACATAAGTAACGTCTATATAATATATCATATATACTATATACTATATCCATCACAGAACATCACATGATCACATCACAGATATCGCAGCAGAAGAAACATATGAAACATTGGACATACTAGGACGTCCGTGTTTTCAATACGAGCCAGTATAAAACACGGATTCCACGGTCGTGATGAATAGCCAATCCCACACCCCTAGACCCCTACGAGAGCGGCAAGCAACCCTGCCAATTCTAGGGTTAGGAGACCCGGACTCGACTCCTCGAGTTGGTCTCCCACTGGACCCCAGAACCCGGTTACTTGTGCTCCCCTCCTTGGGTCTATCCTAATGCGAAAAAGTAAATAATATACAAAAGGTGACAACTTCCGCTACCTGGAAGTGCCCCAAATAAAAGAATATTACATACAAGTTTTTACATGAATGAAAATGAAAAACACTCATATCACATAAAAACCCCCGGCTATTCGAACACGACGATCCAATATAACATATCCAGCAACACATAACATCACATGTCATCAACGTAAGTAAGTATGCATACCCCAATTGTCGTTGACATATAGCAACAAAACCGGCGATTCACATATTACACTTACGGTCACAGAAAAGAAAGTGTAAAACTACAACAGTTGGAATCCGCAACCTCTTTAGACATCACATGCCTAACAGTTACAACCCCCGCATTTTAGTCTCATTATCGAAAACTCTTTTCAATATCATATGGGACTAAACTGCTAGATTTATAACATTCATCCAGTTATCTCATAACTGTTTGTGAATTCCAATTATTGTATCACATTCCAGATAAACAGAAAATGTTAAACTTTTCGATCGAACAGTCGAATACCCAAGTTTTCCCGATACAGCTCAACACATGAAATAGGCCTAACAACATTCAGTTCGTGCCTCAGTACCAACGGTCCAGCCGTAGAAGGGTCAAGCCAACACCTCACATGTGGCACGCCGTACTGCCCCAAACCCGAAGGTTCAAAGGGCAGTTCAAGACGGTCACATAATCGAGTTAAGGTTTGTTGTCTTCTAGAGGGTCCATCGCGTTACTTGCACTACTTAGAACTTCGTTAAACTACGGAAAATTCCAACACTTGGAAATTTCCCGACAGGGGAAAAATTGGGTATTTATATCCGGTCGAACTTTTTAACATATTCTAAAATTTATCCGGAAAGCCACATGGACAAAATATGATACTCCGATCGAAACACTGAATCCCCAAAATAATCCCAGAAAATTCAACTCTTGAATAAATATTAAAAATTCCCAGAAAATCCAGCACCAGAAAACAAGAATTACTGTGCAAACAGTATTGGGTAAAGTGAACAGTTGGCCGCGGAAGAGCGGCAGAAGCCATGCTTCTGCCGCGTTTCCGTGGCTGTTTGGAAGCTTCATGAGCTCGTGTTTCACCATAATTCTTAGATATTCCTGCTGAATTTTTTAAGCATTTTTAATCTTGAAAAATCCCAGATTTTAGAAAATGTACAGAGAGCATGTTAAGTTTAGGGTTTCGGGTTTGTTCGGGCTTCAAATTGCGTCTAGACTTCGCCTAAGGCTCTAGCTAGGCTCTGATACCACTGTAGGGTTCCTAGGCACACTATAGAGGTCTCACAAGGCATCGAACATGCCAATTTCAAATTTTATGGGTGCCGAGAAACCCTAACACGGATCGTCGGCTAGATTTCTAGGCGAAATGAGAATCTAGTTAACTACTTAACTAAAAGTTAGATGCTACAACCTTTGTAGATCCGGTTCCCCACTTCCTTAGCTCCACGTGGGTGTGCTCTCGCTGTCCATCATGAATCCTAGACTCATTCGTCGGCTTCATCGGAAAAACGGGCGAGCAAGGTCGTCGGCTTCGTGTCAAAGACGATCTACGTCGAGGCATCACAAGTTCAAGCTCCGACTTCACAAAGTTGTGAAACTTGTGAAGAAAACACCCAAAACAACTTGGCAAGAGGTAGAGAGTGAAGAAATAGGAGGTGGGTTCACTTTAGAATTGGATTTCACTCACTTTTACTCAAGTTGCCATTGATGGCATCAAGCTTTTCTCTTGAAGATGAAGATGAAGAAGCAAATAGAATATGATAAGTATATGTGAAAAAGAATAATAAAATCAAATACTTATCATGTTCTAACCTAGGTTAAGTGTAGAGAATAAACCATGGTCACTTGGATGGGTTAGGGTTAAGCATGAAGATAAGGATGGTTACAAAAGTCAAAGCTTCATGAAGCTTCAACTTAAAACAAAAAAGCCATCATTCTCATCATAATCCTTTCCAAATAAATAAATAAACAAATAAATAAATAAATGAATATGCAAAACCCTAATTATCAAATTAACCATGGATTAATTCTTTACACTTAACTAAATGATCAAGTATCATCAAACATGATACAAAAATGTGCACAAAAGCATATCACATATACAATGTGCATCAAGTGAGAAAAATCCGTTTAAAGTGAACCAATACTAGTTAATGCAATGCAATATATCAAATATATAATTATGCATTAAATCATTAAATCAACATTTGATTCAATGATCCGGTCATGTCGCACATAACCGACTAGAATCCAATGTATCGATTTATCGAATCAATGATTCGATAACTAGGTCATATCGAATATAACCAATCGAAACATATATCGCGAGAATGAAATGCGGTATCACATACACGCATTATTCTCGGTCCTACACATATCTCATATGCGCTCCTATTTCGTTTCGCTTGAACCAGGAAACCTCTGTGTAGGACTCTAAAGACTCGTCAATACGCCGGTAGCAGATGATGATCATATCAAGCACCCACAAGCCGCAAGCGGTCTGCTAAACGTAACGGCCATCCGGGTATTGAGCGATCAGAAGATCGACGAGCTTTCCCGCTCACACTCCTGTGAATCCAACCAGTAACACTTACCGTACAGTCCGGTCTGTTCGTCTGATACGTCGCATATCAAGTCTAGGGGTGGTAAACGTCAGACCCCAATAACCGATAAGTCGTGCCGATGTGAGGCTCATAACGGGTCGAGAAACTACTGGTAACACTTACCAGCAAATCTCTGATCAGCCCTGGCCAGGGACTTCCCTGTTATGGCCAATTGAGCACTGCGCAACATCAACCCCCAATACCGGAAGAGACGAAACCCCTCCTATCGCTCATTGCCTCCATGTGACTCGGGACTGTACCCAAAGACCACCGTTTTGCATGCCCTCATGGACGTGGTAAGGTGGAGATCAAAGCACAGTGGGAATCACACAAGACTCTATGACGATCTCGGGTCTACAGACTAACCTGTACAAGTGTCACCTGAGAACTGCCATCTGACGTGAGGTATAATACTATCTGGGAGTTCTCGGTGAGTCCGTCCAGTGTACCCAGTCTCCACTGAGCACCCGTATACCATCTCTGATGTCAAACACCAATGGATATGGGATCATCCATCACCCATCTCATGGGTCGAGAAGCGTATACGCTAGTCTACTCTGGTATATCGATGCCCCGTCTCGATACACCCATGACTAGGGACCTTGAAGGATGTACTTATGGACTACCATGTCCCCACTAGTATGATCTGCATCATAGTCCAGGTAGTCAAGTACAAATCCTAAGGGCTTTACCAACATGTAACTATAAGACAGTATAAAGAGACTAGTGTACATGTTAAGATAAAGAGCAACCAGATAGCATACTATCATGTCGAGCAAGAAAGTCATCTCTATATATGTCCAAGCATCCAATATAATATACATCATCTGTACAATACTGGCCTCTAGGGCATACATACAACTAACAATTGCATACCTTCTATATGATAGTTGGATCCCGATACCCACTGCGAGTAATTGTTACTCCTGGGAGAGTTTTTCACTTTACAATTAGCCGATCAAGTAGGTGTCTAGAAAGGTGTCAACGGGGTTACGCCTCTGGGAAAACGAGGTTTACTTTAATTAGGTCCGTGCGAAAGCACGGGGAACCTCCCTCAAAGTACCGACACTGGCCTGCCTGAAAGATTGGCGAACTTGCAGAGTGTAATTAATCCCGGCTAGTCTTTCCTTTTAAGGTTTGAAGGAAGATTTGATAAAAACAGTGGGAGCCATCTTGATTAGATAAAATAAATAACCAATCTAATCTTGCAAGAGCGCACGCAGAGTGTTTTCTTCTCTCTCTCTCTAGATAGCTACCATATCACGCCTTAATCAAGATAATAATATGGATGTATTGACCGAACCCGCTTGTTATACTGAGCTGAGGAACGTTGGTCCCGCTCCAACTTATAATTGTCATAAGACCGAGCAGGAATTAGGGGAATACCAGGATTCACATGCCGCCCAAACGAAGAAAGTGCATGAGATGCATCATCTTCGGGTGTGTTCATTATAAATAACTGTTTCTCAAGTCCTCTACGTCCTGGGTATTTGATACCGGATCAGGATCCTGCAAATGTAATCGGTTACATAGGGCTACAGAAAGGTAGAGAACTGAGTACGGGTGATAAGTTTCATGAGACAGAAAATGGGGCAAGTGTTGCTGCCAAGTCTGTTGGTCACTGTCACCCTGTATTACCAATACATTAATTCTGAACAAATGCTATTAGATACCGAACCTGATATACAAAATCATATCAGTCTCTTTACTTATTAAAGAAGGATATAATTTTGTATTGTTGAATAATGTTTTATACATTTCCTATATCGGTTCAGGCACGTTATCTAAAAGCATTGACGTTTTGAATCAAACTACAGTTCCTAGTAAACAGAACACACACAAGAGGAAGAGTTCAGAAATGAACGAATCCTTCTTGAGGTATTGTAGACTAGGTCATATCAATGCGACCCGACTAGCTGAAGTTACATTTTAGATGCATATTTAAATCAGTTTGAATTTACATCTTGTGAAACTTGCCAGTCATGTCACAAAGATTAGATGACCATAACTCTGTTTAATGGAAACAGAGAAAGAGTTAGTAAACTCTTGGGATTGATACATCTTAATGTATGTAAGGTCCCTTGTCTACACATGCCAGGACCGGTTCTTTGTACTTCATTACATTCTCTGATAATCTCTTAAGATTCAGTCATATGTTCCTGTTGAAACATAAGTCCGAACCTTTTGAGATATTCATAGAATAAAAGTTAGAAGTAAGTAACCAAAAACCGGGTATAAGTATTATGTCCTGTGATGAGATCAGGGAGGAGAATACTTGTGCATGGAATTCTTGGACTATTCTAAAGGAGAATGAGATTCTCTCTCAGTGTTACTTCTCTGTATACACCACAGCACAATGGTGTATCGGGGCGGAGTAATCGCACCCTATATAATATGGTGCGTTCTATGATGAGTATTACTGAGTTACCTATTTCTTTTTGGGGTTGTGCACTTGAAAAGTTGCATACTTATTGAATTAGGTTCGAATCAAATCAGTGCCTACCACTCCATATAAGATATGGTATGGGAAGAGCCTATCTCTTAAGTAAGTTAAGATTTGGAATTGTCCGGCCTGTGTCAAAAGCTAAATCCGGACAAGATCGAGGAAAGGTCAGTTCTGTAGAACTGGAAAGGTTCCAGCTATACAAAAACCGCAGCTGATGATTTGACAGAACCAAAGGATTCAACAGTCCCCAACGAACCTCAACCTCTCCGCTGATCTAGCAAGGTTCCTCATCCGCCTGAGAGATACTTTGGTTTCTCGATGACAGTGGGAGCGAGGAATGCATCATGAGATGATGACCCAACTAGTTTCGAGCAGGCCATCGAGAGTAGGGACTCTGTAAGAATGGCTGGATGCTTAGTGATCTGAGATGGAATCCATGTACACCAACAAAGTATGGACTTTGATTGCTATATCTGAAGGGTTAAATCCCCATCAGGAGAAAGTATATCTTGAGAAGATTACTTGGTGTAGATGGAAAAGTTGAGACTTTCAAAGCTAGACTTGTTAAAGATTTTCGTCATCGACCAGGCGTGGATAATGATGAAACCTGTTTCCAGTGGCTATGCTTAAGTCCATCCAGATCCTACTTGCCACGGCTACATACCATGACTACGTTATCTGGTGGTTGGGTGTCATGCTGCTTTTCTAAATACTGATTTAGAAGAGAACGTCTATAAGTACACAGCCAGAGGGCTTCGTAAACAGTGGGAGCAGCGGAAACGTGTGCAAGATGCTTCACAGAATAAAGCAGGCATCGCGGAGTTGGAACCTCTGTTTTGATGTGGTAGTCAAAATGTTTGACTTCATCAAAATGGTAGATGAACCTTGTATATACAAAACGATAGTAGAGAGTAAGGTGATCATCCTCGTATTGTACGTGGACAACATACTCTTGATAAGAAAAGAGTTTCCTATACTACGCTCGGTCAATCTCCTCTTATCACAAGGATTCTCCAAATAGGATAAAGGTGATACCTCCTAAATCCTAGGATTTGGATCTATAAGGATGTTAGGGTTCTCACTAGGTTTAGTGAGTTGGTATCGATCGATCCTAGGGAGAATCACTGGAAAGGTTCCAGGGTGATAAGGACGACTGAATGTCAGTCGCAGCCATTGTCTTTACCCTCAGTGAAGGGACGGTATGTTGGAAGAGTTCCAAGCTGGACACCGTGGCAAACTAGACGATAGAGGCTGGTAACATCGCTATTAAAGATACTACCAAAGAGGCAGTTTGGGTGTATATTGGTTCATGAGATCAACTAGGTTCCTACCATTGTGTGACAATGGAAGTATGGCTTTGGCCAAGGAACCCCGGTCCCATCAGTGACCCAGACATATTCTGAGTTAGCATCACCTGATTATGGGGATAGTTGATCTCCAGGGTGATCGAGGTTAGGAGAGAAGACTCAGAGGACAACACGGCGGATCCACTCACAAAGGCCTTTTCCCAGAGAGAGACTTATATGGGATGGTTGAGTATTAGATACTGCAACCACTGCTACAGATGACCCTAGTGCAAGTGGGAGATTGTTAGTTATATGTATGCACTAGAGGCCATTACTGTACATTGGATGTATATTGTAGTGGATGCTGGGACATATATAGGTAGGACTTTCTTGCTCGACATGATAGTACGCTATCTGGTTGCTCTTTATCTTAACATGTATACTTTCTGTCTTTCTGTTACATGTTGATAAAGCCCTTAGGATGTGTACTCGACTTCTAGGACTATGATGTAGATCATACTAGTGGGGCCTGGGTAGTCCATGAGTACATCCTTTAATGTTCCTAGTCGTGGGAATATCGAGACGGGGCATCGGTATTCCAGAGTAGACTAGCGTATATCTTCTCGACCCATGTGATGGGCGATGGATGATCCCATATCCATTGGTGTTTGACATAATGGTATGCGGGTGCTCAGTGGAGACTGGGTACACTGAACGGACTCGCCGAGAACTCCTAGATGGTATTATACCTCACTTCAGATGGCAGTTCTCTGGTGACACTGGTAAAACTTAGTCTGTTGACCCGAGATCGTCATAGAGTCTTGTGTGTCTCCTACTGTGCTTTGATTTCCACCCTACCACGGCTCTACTGAGTCGTGCAAACAAGTGATTTTTGGGTACAGTCCCGATTCACATGGATGCAATGAGCGATATGAGGGGATTCGTCTCTCCCGGTATTGGGGATTGATGTTGCGCTATGCTCGACTGGCCATAACCGGAAATCCCTGGCCAGGGTTGCAGTGATATACTGGTAAGAGTTATCAGTAGTTTCATGCTTGTTATAGACCTTACATCGGCATGACTTATCAAGCTACTGGGGTCTGACGTTTACCACCCCTAGGCGAGATATGCGACATATCAGATGAACAGACCGGACTGTACGGTAAGTGTTACTGGTTGGATTCAGAAGAGTGTGAGCGGGCTTCCTCGTTGATCTTCTGATCGCTCAATACCCGGGTGGCCGTTACGTTTAGCAAACCACTTGCGGCTTGTGGGTGTTTGATATGATCATCACCTGCTGCCGGCGTATTGACGAGTCTTTAGAGTCCTACACAGAGTTTTCTTGGCTTAAGCGAAACGAAATAGGAGCGCATATGAGATATGTGCGGGACCGGGAATAATACCAGTATGTGATACTGAATTCTATTCTCGCGATTCGTATCATCGGACGGTTATATGAGATATAGCCGGGTTACCGAATCAAATGTTGATTCGATATATTGATACACTTGATATTAGTCGGTTATATGCAATATGACTGGATCATTAAATCTAGTGTTGATTTAATGATTTAATGTATAATTATATATTTGATATATTACTTTACATTAACTAGTATTTGTTCACTTAAGATTGATTTTCTCACTTGATGTGCACAAGTAGTATATGTGATATATTTTTGTGCACTTGATTGTATCATGTTTGATGATACATGCAAACTTGGGTGTATGTTTGATTTAAACCATCTTTAGGTTAATGGTTAGGTTTTAATTTTTTTTATTTATTTTCTTTATACATTTTGGGCAAGAAATAAAATGGTGGCTTCTTTTGGTTTTTACTTGAAGCTTCATGAAGCTTTGAAAAGTCTTGACCATTTTGTTTCTATCCTTAACCTAACCATTTAGCTAAACCCTAGTTTATTCTCTACATGTGTTAGCCTCACCCATGGTTTCATTGTGATAAGATTCACTTGATTATTCTTTTAAAAATAATCCGTTCTCTTCTTCTTCTTCATCTTCTTCAAGTGAAGAAGAAAACCATTCTTGAAAATTACAAGTGATGAAATCAAGTGAGAAACCCAAATCCTAAGTGAACCCACTTCCTATTTCTTCATCCTCTACCACTTGCCATGTAGTATAGGGTGTTTTCTTCACAAGTTTCATGACCTAGTGAAGATGGAGCTTGAGTTTGAGTCGCCTCGACATAGATCATCTTCGACATCGAAGTCAATGACCTAGCCCGATCATTTCTCCGACGAAACCAACACGAGGGTCCGGGATTCCGATGATCATGGTGGAGGGACGTCAAAACGGAGCTAAAGGAGTGAAGGACCCGATCTACAAAGGTTGTAGTCACTTTCAGTTTTAGTTAAAGTTGTTAACTTGCATGTTCTTTCGCCTTACCTCTTGTATCGATCTTGTTTAGGGTTTCTCGGCACATAGAAAATTTTGAATTGGACATGTTTGATCAGTTGTAGAACCTCGCGGAGTTCCAAACCGATAAATAACGTGTGTCTTGAAGAAATAGAGGATATTCTCCGTCTTCACTTCCCTCAGCGGTACTGCTTCTGCCATTTGGAGAAGTAATCAGTTGTCGCCAAAATGAATCGATGTCCTCTGGACGATGCTGGTTCGATGGGGCCGATTATGTCAGTCCCCCACATTTCGAACGGCCAGCTAGCCACTGTCGGGTGTAGCGGATTCGGATGCTGATGGATAAAATCCCAGTGAATCTGGCACGAGTGGCATTGCTTCGCATATTCGAGGAAGTCTTGGATCATCGTGGGCCAATAATAACCCATCTGTTTGATCTTCAGCTTCATCTTCGGCCCGGCTTTGTGAGAACCACAGAGTCCGTCGTGAGTTTCTTCGACGACTCTCTTTACCTCTTCAAGTCTCAAGCATCTTAGCCATAAAGAGTCAAATGATCTCTTATACAGGGTATCATTGACGAAGGCAAAAGATAGGGCTCGCTTCATGAGCTGATGTTTTGAGGATGCATCTTCAGGCATTCGACGGGATTTGAAGTAGTCTATAAAGACTTCTCTCCAATCCTCAGCCTTTTCCTAGTCTTTTATTTGCATAGCCATTTGCTCAGTCGCTCCTTTTTCTTCGGACGACTCCGGAGATATTTCCGCCGGTGCAAGAACCCGATGGCTTTGCACAACGATTCTCACATCATCGAGGCTCTCATCAGCCAATTCTTTAGCAAGCTTGGCTAATGCATCCGCTTTGCTATATTCCGCATGCGGTATGCTTTCCAAGATGTAGGAAGGAATTTGAGTCAGCAGCTGATGTACTTTCTCGCCGTACTTTACCAACTCTGGTTTACACGTTTGATAGTCGCCGTTTACTTGGCTAACGACCTGTTGGGAGTCTCCGTATATGAGGAGGTTTTCAATTCCCATGTCGATGGCGATCTCGAGGCCTTCTATCAAAGCTTCATACTCGGCTTCATTGTTAGTTCTCGGCTCTGTTAAGGAGAAAGCAAAGCGCATTATCCCTCCGTATGGAGTCACGAAGATGAGGCCTACCCCCGATTTGATTATGGGCGTGTTCTGTTCGCGCTTCTTCATGGAAGATACTCAATCAAAATAAAGTTCCCATCGGGTATCACTCCCGTCGATCGTGTCAAACGCATGTTCGTCTGGCAGTTCGCAATTCAAAGGGGAATCGGCCGGTATCGGATGCTCAGCGAGGAAGTCGGCGATGGCCTGGCCTTTCACTGCCATAAGAGGTTGATAAGTTATTGCGAACTCCATTAAGAGAACGGCCCATTTAGCGAGCCGACCTGTCAATATGTCCTTTGACATCAAATATTTGAGAGGGTCCACCTTCGATATGAGACGGATTTCATGCGCCAATGCATAGTGCCGAAGTTTCGTTATGGCGAAGATCAACGCCAGGCAGTGTTTTTCTATGGGAGAATAATTGCTTTCTGCCCCCAGTAGAACTCGACTCAAGTAATAGAGAGCTCTTTCTTTCCCTCGGCCGTTCTCTTGTGCCCATAATGCGCCTAAGGAACCTTCGAGGACTGGTGTATAAAGAATAAGGGGCTTTCCCTTGACCGGAGCAGCCAGCACTGGCGGGTTCTGCAGATACTGCTTGATTTCGTCCACCGCGCCTTAGCATTTATGATCCCAGACGAACGGGGTTCCCTTCTTCATCAGGTGACTATAATGACGGCACTTGCCAGAGAGATTGGCTATAAATCGCTGGATATACGCGAGCTTCCCTTGGAGAGAACGCAATTGTTTGAGAGTCTTTGGCGGAGGTATTTCCAAAATTGCCTTGATCTTTGACGGATCTATCTCGATACCTCGGTGTCGGACGATGAATCCTAGGAATTTACCTGAGGACAC
Source organism: Agapanthus africanus (assembly GCA_030015575.1). Lineage (NCBI taxonomy): Eukaryota > Viridiplantae > Streptophyta > Magnoliopsida > Asparagales > Amaryllidaceae > Agapanthus > Agapanthus africanus. The sequence continues at coordinate 816,548,259 of CM057338.1, read as the reverse complement.
CCCGAATGCGCATTTGAGAGGGTTCATCTTCAAGTTGTATTGCCGAAGGCGTTGAAATACGATCTTCAGATGTTCGAGGTGTTCCTCATATGATTTGCTTTTAACCACGTGGTCGTCGATATAACATTCGACGATTTCATGTATAAGGTCATCGAAGATCCTCGTCATGGCCGTCTGATAGGTGGCACCGGCGTTCTTAAGACTGAAAGGCATCACTTTGTAGCAGAATATACCTAAAGGGGTCCGGAAAGCGGTATGTTTCTCGTCCTCGGGATTCATCTTTATCTGATTGTATCCTGATGAGCCGTCCATGAAGGAGAAAACTTCATTAGTGGATGTGTTATCTATCATCAGCTCAGTGACCGATACTGGAAAATCGTCCTTCGGGCAGGCTTTATTGAGATCCCGAAAGTCTACGTAGATGTGCACTGTCCCATTCTTCTTCATTACTGGGACGATGTTGACGATCCAGTCAGGGTACTGAAACTCTTGGATGAAGCCAGAGTCGATCAGCTTCTTAACCTCGGCGTTAATGTCATCACAAGCGCGAGCCGCATTCTTCTCGGTGCTTGTTTGATTGGCCTGACGTCCAGGGATATGGCTAATTTGTGGACCGCAATCACTGGATCTAATCCTGGCATTTCGGAATAGTTCCATGCAACGCAATCTCTATGCTGCATAAGCACGTCTTTTAGCGCAGCCACCCTTTCTTCAGATAGCAGCTCACTAACGAATGTTGGTCGTGGGTCACTTGCCGTCCCCAAATCAATCTTCTTGAGGTTATCTGCAGTAGTATGTATTCCATCTTCCAGCTCTTTTGGCGCCGGTGGAAACTCTAAGATCACCTCGTCATCATTGTTTTCGAAGCACCAGGGGAGGTCATCCCTATTCTCGGGCTCTCCTTTTGATCGTGTTATCATATGACAGGTATGAGCTTGCTTCCAAGACCGATGTTGATCTGGTTCTACCTTCGCTGTATGCGCGGCTTTTGGTTCGTGCCTCTGTGGCGGAGTTATCCTCCAACTGCTAGATAGAGCAAAGTTGCCGAGCTGATATTGGTCTTCAACCCAATTCTTGAAGGTGAAGCAGTCTTCGAGAGGATGTCCTATCACTTGGTGATAAGAACAATAGTCTGGGTGAGAGACCTCGTCGGCTTGCTCGGGGTATTTAGACTCCGGAAGTGTAATCATTTGATGTCTTATCGCAAGATCAAGTATCTTCTTTGTCTTTTCTTGAGGAAAGGAGTATGCTCGACCCATCTTCTTTATAAGAGATGAATCCGGTTTGCTCGGTTCTCGATCGCGTGACTTCTTGGTCCCGCTTTGTTGCTGTCGAACGCCTTTTCCGCTCTTTGACTTGTTTCAGCCTCTGCGTCGGGCCTTTTGTACAACAGGTTGACAGGGAGGGGCATTTTCATCTTTCGCAGCCTGTTAAAGAAGGCGTTGCGTCCTGGATTTCTCGTAGATGGCCATTTCGCGATTATGGTCGTCTCGAACTTTTTGACCAGCTTCCTTTATAAGCTTGTCCATTTGTTCTTCAAACGACGGACTGGGCATTTTCACGTCGGGGGCTCTTTCTGGTTCAGGGTTAGCATTCTCCTATTGAGCATCTCCTTCTTCATCAATGTCATGTACGACATAGCAATCACGGAGTAGCTCCCGTTTCTTGGACCGAACATACCCAAGCCCGATCGCTTCCATTCTCCCGTTAGGCAACTTTCACTGAGTTCCAGGAACGTTCCAGATCCTGTCATAGAACTTAGCTTTTCGAGCGGTCTGTTTAAAGGGAATCCCTTGGCGCTTCAATAGCCTTTTCAAGCCTTCTGTGTAATATCTAGGCAGATGGATGGGCTGGAGCCTGTCAAGTGTAGAATTTGCGCCATGCCAAACTTCTTTCTCCACTCTTGTTTCCATGGATCGGTAGAATGGGATTGCCTGTTCACCTTTTCTCCTGGGAGGGACGTAAAATGTTTGTAGCTCTTGCACGCTATAAGCTTTAAGTGCGTCGAGATCTTTGTAGTGCTCCCGCGGAATGATGGTAATTTGCAAGCTCTGATTATCACCAGCGAATGCTTGTATTGGTGGCCGAGCGGAGAATATAGCATGGACCTCATCTTACGAGTCACTGCCAAAGATCAATATAGGAGCGGACGGTCCTGGTTGGTTATACTGGGGTGGACCGGAGTAAACTATCTCTTCCTCTTCCTCAGTATCACTCCCAAAGATAGGGATGGTGGTGATAGCTTTGTTCTCCAGTTTGTGACATCTCTCCGTGTCCTCGAAATCTGGCAAGAAATATTTTGCATCTTCATACTTCCGGACTTTGTTCAAGGAGAACAGGTTCAGTTCTCCTGTTACGGTATACTCGAGACCATCCTTAAAGTATTTTGTACACTGATGTTATGTAGAAGGGATGATGTACTTGTGTAACCAAGGCCGGCCAAGCAAAGCGTTATAGCATGTCTTGGCGTCAATGCCATGAAATTTAATATCCGTGATGAGCAGCCCGAAGCGCAGCGTTAGTATCACAGATCCGAGAGTCCGTGACGACTGGGAGTCGAAACCAGAGATGGTGATTTTATCACGAGCGAGATGCTGGACGCTCATGCAAATTTCCTTCAACACTCGCACGTTGAGGAGATTAACGGAAGACCCATTGTCGACCAGGATTTTGCTTATCCTTATATCGTGGCAGTACCCTGAGACATAGAGGGGACAGTTGTGCTCACACGTCCTAAGGAGGAGGTCTTCATCACCGAAGGTGATATCGGCCGTGTGTACTTCCTCCAGCTCGTTCTTCATCTTTTCTTCGGCGAGAAAGGCTTGGAATTTCTCTGGCTCTTGTAGCACTTTGATCAATGAATCTCTCGCTTCTTTGGATAGTAAAAGGGTGTCGAGAATGCTGAGCTGTGAGGGTAGCTTCCTCAAGTGTGCCAGAACGTTATAGTCCACCTTGTTCTTCTTTGGCGGGTTCTTGGCAGTCAGCTCTTTCATGACTTGGTCATCCAGGGCGATGTCCTCAGAGACCTTTTCTTTTCCCTTATCTTTTCTACTCGTGGGTCCGAGATTCTTTTCTGGAAGCGTGCGATTGCGCAGCTGAATGTTTTCACAGGCCTTCGGTTCTTCCTCTTTCCCCAAGGTGGATTCTTTAAAGAGAGGGCCTAGATCCATTTCATCGTCAGAGTCTCTCCTAAAGGTGAGAATCTGCGATCCTCCGGCGTTGACCATGCGACAGTTACCGGTAGTTCTTTTATACTCCTCGGTCATACTTCTTTACTCCCGACGAGTTTTGCATTTCATCCGCTTAAAATGTTGCCGGTGAGCAACATACCCTTACCACCATCTTTTAAAAGCATCGCACTCTTCGGTAGGATGCGAAATCTTTTGATGATATAAGCAGTAGCTAGGATGTGTTTCTGCTTCACCGGGAGTGTTTCCTTCGGAGGGTGGTAGCTTCATCCCCATTGATATGGCTTTAGCAAACATTTTCCTCATCTTGCACTTGTTTTTATTCACGACGGATGTCCCTTGATTCGGCGGAAGTGTCCTGACTCTTTCGTCCAGTCGCCGACGTTTGGCTTTTTCAAATATGGCCATCTCACGCTCCCGATCAGCTTTACTTTTTAGATGAATTTCATTTAGAAAGGCGTCGATCATTTCTTCTGTCGGCCACGGAAGTTCCGGTTCAGGCCCTGCCCCCAGTCTTTCGGTGGAAGGTGCTTCCTCCTCGTCTGTTGACGAGTGAGAGATCACATGGCAACTTGCCACGTAATCTTCAGATTCATCCGACGAGTCTTCTCCATCATCTCCGTCTTCAAGGACGTGGCCAAGGAACTCTTGGGGCATGATTGGAGTTCGTGCCTTCTGGTTGAACTCTTCTAGCGCGTCGATCTGTTTCTGCAGGTCTATGCGCTTATCGCTAGGCTTCACGGGCTTCTTGGTTTTCTTCTTCTTTTTCGAAGATTTTGACGGTTGGGTGTGAACACTTTAGCTATCACCACCAATCTTTGGAGTTGGGTGTGGCTTCAGCATTCCTTCAATGATCTCAGGTTCCAGCGGATTCTTCCACGTGATCGCCGGACATGTCTGCAGATCATTCAGCATCCTTTTGGTTTTGGCCGAAAGGGACACCTCCTATGGATCTTCTTCAATAAAAGAGCACGTTGCCCCCGATGTGTCCATATTCTTAGGAGTATGCGGTTGTGGTGGGATCACTTTCCACTTTTCGGACAGCGCGAACTTGCCCTGTTGGTACTGATCCTCGATCCATCCTTTAAAGACGAAGCAATCTTCGATTGGATGGCTTAAGTTTGGAGGTAAGGGCAATAATTAGGATTATTCACTTCGCTGGGTTGCGATGGTCGCCTTGGATTTGGCAAATTGATGAGCCTGTTGCGCACCGCCAGCTCGAACAGCTTCTTCGTTTTGTCCCGTGGGAACGAGTAATGACGCTTCATCTTCTCATTATAATAGCGTCGTCTCTCTTCCAATTGATCCGTTAGTCATGGAGCACTGGACTGTTGTTGGGTGTTCACAACGAAGGTCGCCTTCCCTTTACCCTTTTTGTTCCGCCGTTCCGGTTTCGGAGGAGACGGTCTATGACCCATCTGGTCCATCTGGGATAACTTGTCGATTAAAGCTTGGAACGTGGTCGGTTTGAAGAACATCATGAACTGTGAAATAGTTTCATGAGGGTCTAGGGTGCCCACGAAGATGCCCACTGCTGGTGCTTCCTCGATGCGTTGTTCGCATTTTGACCACAGATTTCTCCATCGGATTGCGTGTTGAACCCAGGTTTCCCCCGGCTTCACCCTTGCACTGATCAATGCTGTTATCGGGGTGCGTTCACTTGCGCTCGCGAATCGCTGGGTGAATAATAACTCCATTTCTGCGAAAGTTTTGACAGAGTCGTTTGGAAGTTCGAAGTACCACTCAAACACCGTTTCCGACAAGCTGCCGACGAATTGATGAAGCAAAAGCTTATCATCGCCCTCGGTGTTGCCGCACAGAGCTATGAACTGGGCGACGTGCTGGTGGGGATTGCATGTCCCCTTATATACGTGGAATTTGGGTATTGTGTAGCCCGGCGGGTACATTAACTGATCATACCAGCCTGGGTATGGTCGCCTAGTTTTTACGACTTGGCCAGCCGCTTCGTTTTCCTTGTGAACTCTTATTTGCTAAGCAATATATTCATCTAGGGCAGCATTAGAAATAGTTTCCTCCTTGGCTGTTGGCAGAGCCGGCAGAGGATTCGATGTTTCTCCTCTTTCATCTTCAATTATCACTGGAGGATCTTCGGCTGGAGGCTCCGGCTGTATCATCATCCCGACTATGTCTTAGAAGAGAAGTGCCATTCGGTTTATGTTAGCCGCTTGCTCCGCGTCTTCTTTGTCCTTCTTTTCGAGGACTCTGCGAAGGAAGTCAACATCGGTTTCTTGTTCATAACGCTGCTCTGATGATGCCTTCGGGCTTTCTTTTGGTCCAGTGAGTGCGGCCATCGCAGTCAGCATCTCCTGAAGCTTCTGCTGTTGCTGTTCCTATGCTCTTGTGATGGATCGGGTGAGTGGTCGGTGGCTCGTAGAAGCGCGGCTATCCTCCTTCCCGGATGCCATGTAGACGGTATGCACCACCATGCCCCCAAACTTAGGGCGTTTGGGCTCAGTGCCTTTGACATTTGTCGTAGGCACGGGGATCTTCTCCGGCGTTCTCTTTTTATGAGCGGTCGAATTTGAGGGGGCCGTCGCGGTGGGCACCCAGATAGCTTTTCGTGGCTTGGCAAGATAGCTTTCTTCTTGTTGAACCTTCGTTCTTTTTTGTCGGCGAGGGTAATCTTGATCAACCACTGAGTTCCGGACCTGCCGCCAGACTTTGTAGATCTTGGAAGACAGCCGCTGAGGGGACTGTTCTTGCATTGCTTCCGCAACATTCTCCACCGGAGGAGGAGATCTTTTCAGTACGGTGGTAGGAGATTTCCTACGCACCTTATTCAGCGGCTCAAAGCTATTCCCAGTTGGAACAGCATCATTAATTTCCGCCGTTGGGGCTGTGGTGTTAGCCCACAGGGGGAGTTGCCTCCGGCCTTCCTTACGTGGCGCCAGTAGCGACGTCGAGCGTGTCGAGCTGATGGAGTTGGCTCGGTGACGGGAATGGCTTCGTCTTGCCCCCCATTCAGGTGAAGGGTTGTTGCTGGTGTCAGCCTGTTAAAGACTGATGTCCTTTGAGTAGCAGGAGGGGGAGTTGGGACAGCCAGTCTTGTAAAGACCGACCCCATGGCAGGAGAAGCCGCCTTGACGACTTCAGGATCAGGGTTGGTTACTCTCTTCGGAGTAGCCTTTTCTTGAGTTGCAGGCTTCATCATGGGCCCATAGGATCTCTGGCCCAATCTGGCGAAGACTGAAGTGTTGGAGCAGGACGACCCGCCGAGAGGGGCCGCAGTAGCTATAAGCCAATCAAAGACCGACTTCTTGGGAGCTTCTGGTGTTAGCACAGGAGCGGTGAAGCTCGTTGGCGGGAGCATGGTCCCGAAAAACAACCCTGTGGTGGCTTGAGTGACCTGTTCCACGGGCATCGTGAACAGGGAAGCCGCTTGGGGCCCGTAGGTTATGCCCCCAGTTAAGGCAGGACGCGAGTTGCAGCTGCATGTGGAACACTTTGAGCAGATGAATGCTATTGATTCTTTCCTTTCTGTACCAAGCAAAACGCCAAATCTTAGGACCGCGAAACCCAAGGGCAGCCATTAGCAAACAGCGATTGGTCCGCGAACACGACACACGAAGTGTGGAGTGGAAAGAGGAAAAGGTCCCACCGGGCGTGCCAGAATCTATTTATCGCCGGAAACCGGGAAGACTGAACGTCTTGCTGAATCTGGGGGCAGATGCTAATTGATGCTATCCGTCCACCTCTCCAAAGATACCAAGTTGATTTATGGCACCGTGTATCGAAGGTTTAAATGGATGCGGCCGATGTAGCAGACTTCGTCAGATTCCCCCTCGTTTGAGGGGTTTTTGATTGTGAGGACGCTCTTCCCTGCAGGCGCAAGCCTCTACAGTTAATTACACTACCGCATCGCGGTAACAACTTTCCCCTTCTCCATATAGTCACTTCGTGTCGTGGGTGTTTGTTTTGTGTTTGGTTGCCCATGGATTGTATACGGAGACTAAGTTATGTTGTCGCCTGTAGGGCGTGGACTAGTCCAAATTCATATCTTTCTTAGATTTGGCTTTAGGGGGGTTGTGTTTAAGGATACGTTAGCCTTATTTGGGGCTAAGATCCACACCCTCTAAGAATCTCTGGCCAACTGTCGTGGTCACTCATAACATGTCTCGTCGACGATCATGAATTCTGGCCTGCTGGTGTGCGTAACATGACCACTCCTAGGTCCAAGTCTTCTCGTAATTTATTCCCGAAAGGTCCTGTCGAGGTCTCTCCCAAATCTCGTCTCTGCCGAACTGTCCGGAAGTCATTGTCCTTTACTATATCTGCTTCTTGTTCCGTAACAGCTGCATACTCATCATGACTCCTTCTGGAAGGTATATCCAAGTACAATGCATCGGCATGCGTATCGCATCTCTGATGTCGGCGGAGTGGAACGTCGTCTTATCCAGATCTTTTACGATCCTCTTACTCCACTTTTCTCTAATGTCGACTGGTTCGGACTCGTCTCGTCGTGGCTACATGGTTTGAGCTCCAACGGCTATCCTCGTATCTGGAGTCTCCCAAGAAGTGCATCTCACCACCTAGTATCCGAATGAAGTCGAACCATCCGACCAATTTGTCAAAACCTCATAATCCCCTAAGAGCTCAACATCTTGGGTACAGTTTAATAGTATCGAGTACATACCACAGCATCGATGGACCAGCCGTAGAAGGGCAATCCCAAGCCTCACTAATGGCGCCGCGGAACTGCCGCAAACCCTAAGGTTCAAAGGCTTTCACACGGTCATTATGTCGAGTTAGGGTTTCATTCTTCTAGAGGGTCCATAGAATGGCCTGCATGTCTTTCCGAATACTTTAAACTTGGAATAATAGGTTTCTGACATTCGATCGCCTCTGTCGACTCTCAACGTCTCCGCTTGAAGTCGTCTCTAGCTGGAATCCATCCATCTGATGACCTCGCATCGGGGTAGCGAACGAACTACATGTCCTAGTCATTCATCCTCAGTGACTAGCGACCTTCTCTCATCTCTTAGTACAACTCGTACTGCAGTGGCTCCAACATCTGGGACGATATCTCGTCATTCGCAACAATAACTAGCTCACTCGTCTGCACGCTGAACAGTGCCTTGATCATCATGAATAAGCCATACACCAACGGTCATCAAAATCCGGCTGGTCTCTATCAATGGCTCAATCCTCTGGTGCCGATCAGCACATACGAGTAACCTTATACAGCGATCCATCCAACGCTTATGGCGCAAAACACAATAAAAAGACACATCTCTGCAATCGTGTGTCGCCGGAATTACGTCCTGGTCAATCATCGTTCGTGACGAGCTCGTGCTGACCGCAACTCTAGCCATAGCTCTCCCTGCCCATAATCGTGGCAGCAAAACCATAACTGGTACCAATGAGGCTAGATCATAGGAAGGAATATAATACTGTGCAAGGAAATGTACATCCTAAGGCTTCTTAAGTGGAGTAACGTATCGTAAGTATGTCGCGGAACATACCTACGGTACGTCACTCTACTTTAGTCACCGACTCCATCAACCAAGGGTCATCCTACACTCCGAAGGTAAAACCTAACGCTCTGATACCAACTTTGTCACGACCCGAAAGTACGGAACATGACCGGCACTTAGACTACGAAACGTCTCGAGGCGTACGTAATCTAAGTAAGCCGAAAACCCAGAAATCAAAACAAAAGAGGCAGTAGAGTGAAGGAAAAACCAACTAAAGCAAGTAGTTTTAATAGCATAAGCCGAATTATGCGATTAAAAAAACATCAAGTATTTTCTGAAAATTTCGGCAAAGTCTCCTTTGTAAATACTGGCCCCCAAACGGGATACAACATGAATAGTATACGAAATCAATAAAAAGGCATCCCCAAGCGGGAGTTAGCTCTTCGTCAATCGACGGTCACAACCATGCAAACAATATAATATATAACGCCAAGGGCGAGGATCAAAACTCAAAAGGAAACTCAAAACAGTAAGAAATACATAGAAATACAACGCGCGACTCTAAGGTCGAAAGAATAAATACCACTAGTCTCTATCTCTGAAATAAATACATGTTTGGTTAATGGAACTTCTAGATACAACAGAATAATAATATACAAGGTATAATGATGGGTACGATACAAGTAAACCTACCTACTAGCAAGTCACCCGAAAAAGATGCAGTGCCAGCATAGCGGTAATGAAACCTGTACGGCAAAACCTGCAAGAAACTGTGGCACAATGGGGGTGAGCTGGCAACTCGTGAGTAGAAAACATCTACGAACAGAAATCGCATGAACAACGCAATCCTAAGTCATACGATCATAAAATATCCTCAAATATATATTCTGCAGCCTATAACAATGGCTAGGGTATACCTCTAAACAACGGTAATACCAAGTGCTCATGTCAGTGCCTCAGGTAGCAATAAATCATATGGATGAGGTATGAATGCATGAAAACAGAATACATGTAAATGAAGAAACTGCTTTCATAATTTAGTAAGATTTCTTTAGTTTCAAAACGAGGTATCATAAATGAAATCAGTATAATTAGTGTCTAGCATCGACACAAAACATAAATCCCAATATCTCAATATCTCAGGCTCCGGCTATCCGGACTGGCCTGGATCATCAATCTCAGTACCTCGATGTCTCAAAATCTCAATGTCTCAATCTCACTATCTAGGGCGCCGTCAATCCGGACCTGCCCCTACCATCAATCTCAAGACCACGACGGTATTCTGCGGATATCCGACGCGTCGGGTAAAATCATCGGTAGGTAGTCTTCCCCTGCCAGGCTCATAGTCTACTGCTCGAACTTCTTTCCCCGGGGTACCTTACCAGGTCCACCATGTACCCGAAACGGTTCATCCAACTCATCGAATCGGGTCTTGAAAACCATCAGCAAACTCATGGTGGACAACTCATACATCTTGGGAAAACCGCACTTTTCATTTAAAAAGAGAGAAAAAAGAAGTTTATAAATGTTTTTGCGGTTTTCCCCCAAATCCAGAAAATCTCATGAAAATCCGAATCCAAATCCTCAATAGCATGTAAACAGTGAATATAGGCATAAAAATCCATGAATGCGGCATAACAGTGAATAATAACATCCATGAACTTGTAAGTAATAACTACAATGTCTAAACTAGTATATAAGGCAAGTACACTAATATCATGTCTAAACTATTAGCTAACAAACTATGTCAATGAAATAGTATTTTCTAAAGTGTTCGTGACATGGCAATTACCAATGAAGATGTGTGTGAGCCGGCAGGTAAGTGTACGTGGTACATACGCGTCATCAGTAATGGTGCTGGTGTCCTAGCAGCATGATATCAATAACGGTATATGAATCACAAAATAAGTATGCGATGCGGAGCGAACAGTAATAATCTGCAGGAGCTGAATACTAGAAACGATGATAACAAATCTGCATTTAATATAAAATATGAGTTCCACAGTGGTGCCATTTGAAATAACACGAATCGTGGGGTTTTGAAAATAAGGGCTACGGTGTTTTAAGAAAAGATACGTCTTTTGAAATATCCGTAGAATCCCTTGACCTGTCTTTTAAAATACCCACGATCTGTTAGTTTTGAAATAGGTAGGAATCTAACCTAGTCTAACAACCACACTAAACTATACGGCTGAACTAACCAGCTAACTGAAGGTAAGGAAACCGCCTAACATCTGAGTCGATATATATATATATATATATATATATATATATATATATATATATATATATATTAGTCGGTGATCCCACCTCAATAATATCACATCCGATACCATATCTATAATTAGACATTCCCAAGTCAAGAGTGCGAAGCTGTCATCAATATATAGCTCGTACGTAAATCCGTCGTACGACATCCCAAATCTGGGTACGGGTCAATATCACATTCATCATACTATTCATCCGGTATCCTCTTTATCAAATATCATGATCGGGGTACTGATCTACGTCTAGTACAATACTGATACCACCTAAGTATGCATTCACGTGTGTGAAACACAACGTCAAAGGACCCGCTACAACGTCATGTCGTATCTCAAATACGAACCCTGCCATATCACCGATCTTACGGCCTCAAATCAAATATCATCGACTCATCTCAAATCCCAAGTACTATCCTCAAATCCAGTATATGAACACATAGTCTCATACCCATGTGAACACATATACACATATCCCTATATACGCGTAGGTAATAACATAGATGTATGCATGTGTGTGCGTGCGTGTAACAACTACTCTAGGGTTTCGCAACTAACACTAAACTAATCCATGAACACCTAGAATCTACCTTTATCATCAAAATCTCATATCAGCATAATATATATATAAGTGTATACGTATTCGTATACATCACTGCGAACTGTGGGGGTGCTATACGCCATCCACCCGACTTCTCCCTGTAGATATAAATCTACTCACCTGGTCCTCGCTTACCGGTGACGACGTCGCTGTAAGTCCACGTTGCGACCCCCGGTTCTTACGGGGAGGCGGAAACGGTATAAAAATCAAATTTTTAGCGCAAGGGGCAACATGGACTAAGCAAAGTCGGGATCTTTGACTAAACTAAAACTAGCAAACTTAGCTAAAGAGAGTTAGCTACTCGGATGGAGATGGTTATACCTAAAACTTGAACTCCTTCGTCTTCAAGCTCCGATGGTGGTTCGATGGCTCCTTCTCGTTGTCTCCGTACGCCGAAGATAGATCCACTTGAAAGCTCCAACCTTTAGCTCCTTCTTCGTTCTTTGAAGAAACTAGTTCACTTGGTTTGCTAAACCTAGTGAACTAGAATGAGTAGAGAAGAAATAGAATGGGATTTTATCTATGGTTCTTGATTCTCAACTCATGAGACAAGAGAACCATGGATCAAGAGAGGGAGCAAGAGGTTGAGGGTGAGAGCAAGAGGAGAGCTCAAGAACAAGAGAGAGAATGAGCAAGAAAGAATGAGCAAGTATTTTGTCTCTCACCCTCTCATAATCCAAAGCAATGATAACTCATCATATTAACAAAAGTCTTATGTGATGGTTGAAGCAACCATAACCTTATCATGTCATGCACTCATTTTACTCAAATGAACAAGCAAGTAAAAGTCTTTGGCATGAAATGATAACCATGGTTATCATGATGGTCAACTAGTCAAGCCTAGTCAACCGGTCAACAAAGTCAACAAGTCAACAAAAGTCAACAAGTCAACAAGGTCAACAAAAGTCAACAACCAAGTCACCATAATACTTAATTAATATAATAGTTAATCGCATATCATATTCTCATTAGGGTTGAGCAAAAAGTCAAAAAGTCAACGGTCAACTGTCAACAACCCTAATGAGAATCCGCTGCCTCTGCCTCCCTGTCAACTGTGCATACACACCCGCATCCGCGTTCCGAGGAACACGAATGCAAACTGGATAAATCCAATCCCATAAGGTACACTAGGATCTGGCTTAAACCAAAGCCCGCTAGTGTAAACTGTCCGGACACTGTACGTGCACAAGTGCACGGATGTGACCGAACCCTGTCGCAAAACCATGCGACCTGTCGCAATACCATGCGACCTCTACTCTTTTGCCTAAAGGCGAAAAGCTTTCTGTGTGGGACTCTAAAGACTCGACACTACGCTGGCAGTGGGTTTAACCACAGACCGCAAGCGGCACTAGCTGTGCGTAACGGTCCCCAGGTAATGCCGACAAGAAGACCGACGAGGCGAAACCCATCTGAACTCCTACTGAGCCTGAGTGTGACATTCTCCGTACAGTCCGGTCTGTTCGTCTGATACATCGCATGGCGGGCCTAGGGGGCGGTAAACGTCAGTCCCCCAATAGCGGTACAAGTCGTGCCGGAGCGAAGCCCAAAACACCCTGAGATAACACTGGAAACCTACCAATATATCTCGTTTGCCCTGGCCAGGGACTACTCGTGTAATGGCTCTCCTAGACACAGCGCGATGTCAACCCCGAATACCGGGAGAGACGAATCCTGTCTAACCGTCACTGCCTCCAAGTGCTTCGGGACTGCACCCAACCACTACCTGTTTGCACGACTCCTTTGAGCCGTGGTAGGGTAGTGGTCAAAGTACAGTGGGAACACACTCGAGGCGGAGTGACAGTGTCAAGTCAGCAGACTAAGCTGTACTCATGTCACCTGGGAACTGATAACTGACGATAGGTATAATACCAACTAGTCAGTTCCCGACGAGTCCTGTCCAGTGTACCCGTAACCTAACGAGCACCCGCATACTATCTCAAGTACGACGTACTGACGGCTGTGGGACAGACCGTCTCCCACACTGGGATGAGAAGCGCATGCGCTGGTCTACTCCGGAGTATCGATGCCCTGTCTCGATAGTCCTGCGACCAGGGACCTGCATAAGGATGTGCTTATAGATTATCCAGCCCCACTAGTGTGACGGCCATCACATCGCTGGTAATCAAGCAAAGATCCTAAGGGCTCCACTAATGTGTACAGGCGATATACAAAATATAAACACATGTACACATTGAAGTAGAAACAAACCAAGTAGCATACTACTATTTTGAGCAAGATTGTATATACAAGGTGAATATCCCAAGCATCCATTAAGTAATATACAAACCAGTATGATACAGTAATGGCCTCTAGGGCATATACACTAACAGTCGCCACGCGCTTGCTTGTCGTCTCGAAGTCCACCTGGGGTACCTACATGTCGCCACGTATCGCAACGCATAAAAACCAAATCCGAAATCGAAACGGTATACGAAAACCAATTCGGCACGCGTATCACGCATAGGTCAAAACCTATTGTCTACGCATGCAATAATAACTAAACCAACCCTCGATGTCGATGTACAAACGTCAAACCATCGAGAAAAACCCAAACATACTCATTTGCACATTCACAAACACTAATTATAATATGAAATAGGTTAAAATTCACAAAAACCCCAAACTCACTTTAAAAGCTATTTTTCCGAAAACCTAGCAAGCAAGGTTTACCGTTTTTGTACAAAACATGATGTTTTAACAATTCTAGTGATCAAGATGATAACTTAATATCTTAATTATGCAATAGAAACCATTACGTAAATTTTAAACCCACAATTTAATTCAATTTCAAAACCTAGTTTGCAATTTTAACCAATTTCGACCGTTTTATAGCAAAAATGCACATACAACAATCTAGCTTGGATTTGCATGATCTAAAGCATTAAACTATATTTTAAAATGTTAATGAAGTCATGAAAAACCTAATTATATTTTTCTCTTAATCAAATTCATGGTTTACAAAAACCTAATTAGCAATATAGCTTAATTATTACAATTCCAACCTAACAATTTGCAAACTAGCAATTTGATTAGGTTTTTCATTTCACAATATGATGAATTACACTTTGCAAGCATAATCACACAACAAAAACCCTAACTATAATTTAATCCTTATCTTGAAAACCTAAATCTTTCTATTAGAACCATAATTAACATCTAATTTAGTTGAATTAAAGTAATGGCAAACAATTTAGCAAAAGGGTCAAGATTTTTATACCTCACAACCCATTGATCCTACTTGAAATCTAGCCTCTCAAATTGCCATCTTGTTCCCTAGATCCATACTAGAAAGGTCAAGTAAAAATGGGTAGGGATTAGATTTTGATTTTAGCTTGATTTTTTTGTGGATTTGGAGGCATTTTAGATGGATTTTCGAAGAGAAAATAGAAGGAGAAATGGGGGGGCTGCTGTTGCTGGAAAGGGGAGGGCTCGGCCAGATGTAGGGGTAAGGGAGGAGAGAGAGTGAGATAGGAAAAAGTCCAAGTCAACTAAAGAAACAAAAGCACACACCTTGTTTCATTAAAAATTCCTTATTTCCTTTGTTTTCTTTTCTTTTCTTTTCTTTAGGCAAAACAAGTGGGGAAAATGAAGGGGGCCACTTGGGCTGCTGATTTGGGGAGAGGAGAGAGGGTGTGGGTGAAGGAAAAATGATAAATGATATACCCCAACATCTATTTACACTAATTTCCCTATTTAAGTCTTTTTCTTCGATATTTTCTAAAACCGTTTGACAGCTTTATTTCATCTCAAAAACAACATGTTAAAATTTTTTTTAATGTGTTATGATGCACAAAATTTGCTTCAACCCATTCCAATTTGTAATTTTCCCTAATTAAATGTATTAGTGACGGCTTAAAATAAGATTAAAATAATTAATTTCGGAAATTTTTTCAGAAACTAGATATTTTACCAGTTGCTCAATAAACACCAAATACTAGTAATTACTTAGCTAGGATATGTATATTTAATTTTATATTAAAGATATTTACATTTTGACTTTTTACGGAAAACCGCCTTATTTTACCGATTTTCCGAAATTTCACCGAAACGATTTTCAAAACGTTACAATAAAGCCCATAGGATGAGTACTTGACTACCAGGATTATGATGCAGATTATACTAGTGGGGTAGAGGTAGTCGGCAAGTACATCTTTCAAATGTTCCTAGTCGTGGGAGTATCGAGATAGGGCATCGATACTCCAGAGTAGACTAGCGTATACGCTTCTCGACCCATGTGATGGGCGATGGATGATCCTATATCTATTGGTGTTTGACATCAGAGATGGTATACGGGTGCTCAGTGGAGACTGGATACACTGGAAGGACTCGCCGAGAACTCCCTGATAGTATTATACCTCACGTCAGATGGCAGTTTTCTGGTGACACTGGTACAAGTTAGTCTGTAGACCCGAGATCGTCATAGTGTCTTGTGTGATTCCCACTGTGCTTTGATTTCCACCTTACCACGTTAAAGAGAACGTGCAAAACGGTGGCTTTTGGGTACAGTCCCGAATCACATGGAGGCAATGAGCGATATGAGGTGTTTCGTCTCTCCCGGTATTGGGGGTTGAAGTTGCGCTGTGCTCGATTGGCTATAACAGGAAGTGCCTGGCCAGGGCTGCTTCAGAGATATACTGGTAAGTGTTATCAGTAGTTTCTCGACCCGTTATGAGCCTCATATCGGCACGACTTATCGAGTTACTAGGGTCTGACGTTTACCACCCCTAGACGAGATATGCGACATATCAGACAAAGAAACCGGACTGTACGGTAGTGTTACTGATTGGATTCACAGAAGTATGAGAAGGCTTGCTTGTTGATCTTCTAATCGCTCAATACCCGAGTGGCTGTTACGTTTAGCAGACCACTTGCGGCTTATGGGTGTTTGATATGATCATCACCTGCTGCCGACGTATTGACGAGTCTTTAGAGTCCAACACAGAGGTTTCCCGACTCAAGCGAAACGGAATAGGAGCACATATGTGATATGTGCGGGACCGTGATTAATACGATATGTGATACCGTATTCTATTCTCGCGATATGTGATATTGGTCGGTTATATTTGATATAGCCGGGTTATCGGATCAAGTGTTGATTCGATAAGTTGATTCATTTGATATTAGTCGGTTATATGTGATATAGCCGGATTATTAAATCAAGAGTTGATTTCATAATTTAATGTATAATTATATATTTGATATATTACATTACATTAACTATATTAACTCACTTAAGATTTCTTTTTCTCACCTTTTCTACACTTTACATATATGTGATATATGTATTGTTTTCTTTTAACACATAAATATATATATGTGATAGATATTCATATATCATGCTAGATTACATATGCAACAAGGGTGTATGAGACTAATACCATGCTAGGGTTAAAGTTGGGGTTTGATATTTATCATTTAAGTCATCACAAATTAGTGAAGACTTAGTCAATGTTTCAAGCTTGGATGAATCTTGTAGAACATTGACAAAGTCCACTCTTTTGTCATTGCTTAAAATATTTGTTAACCCAACCTTAACCTTTGACCTTGGTTTATTCTCTACATGAGTTAGACATGGCATAACAACTCACCATGGTTGCATTTCTAATCTTAGATTATTGTTCATCACTTCCTCATGTTCTTCTTCCTCTCATTGAAGCTTTCTAGCTTCATGAAAAGTGATGAAAAATAGCGAGAAAATTAAATCTAAAATGACTAAAATTCCTACTTCATCATCCTCTACTACTTGCCATTTAGTATAGGGTTTTTGCATCACTAATTCCATAATTAGTGAAGGGGTAGCTTGGGTTAGTGTCTCCTCGACGTAGATCATCTTCGGCCTCGAAGACTTCGATGCAAGCTTGTTCATTTCTTCATGGGAGCCTCTCTATAGTCTGGGAGTTCATGATCGCAGCGAAGGGACTAATACACGGAGCTTATGAAGTGAAGGGCCAGTCTACAAAGCTTGTATTCCTTGTTCACTTGTTAGCAAAGTAGTTTGCTTTTCATTTCGTCGGATTTTCTAGTAACTATTCTAAGGTTAGGGTTAGCTAGAATGGCAAATTTTTGAAATTGGCATGGGCGATGCCTCTCGAAACCTTTTTGCTATGCTAGACAACCCTGCAGTGGTATTAGAGCCATGCTATAAAATTAGACGGATTTTGTTAAGATTACGAAACCGAAAATACTCCGAAACATGCAACACGAAACTATAGTTTCTGTCGATTTTAAAAAGTCCTCTAAAATTTTTTTACACAATTACAGAATGTTGTATGGGATGCAACAAGAACACACTGAAAAATTTAGCCACTCTCCTCGGGAAATGGACGGCCACATGCCTAGGTTTTCCGGCCTGCTCGGTTCTTTAGTGCTGGAATGGGCTGAATTTTTGGGGGTGTTCCAGAAACTGGGTTTTGGTGTTTCAGGTGTTGTTTTTTTTTTCTAAGTTTGCATGTGATGTGATCTTACACTGTAAGCAATTCGGAGTGTTTCGTATTCGTAGTTTTAACATTGTTTCGTGTATTCGCATGTTGTCTAGACGAAGTTAAAAAGTTCGATTGAATGTTAAAAACCTATTTTTCCAAGTCTAACGTATTCGGAAAACCATGCAAGTAATTCTGTGAACCCTCTAGAAGAATGAAACCCTAACTCGACTCTTTGGATTGCGGAACCGCGGTCATACCCTAGGGTTTGCCGCAGTTCCATGGCGACATGAGTGAGGCTTAGGTCTGCCCTTCTACGGCTGGTGCATAGGTACCGTGGCATGTTCTGGGTATTATTAAACTGTGCTCAAGTGTTGAGCTCTTGGGGAATTGTGGGACTTTGATGAATCGATCGAAAAGTTTAACGTCGTCCGTGTATCATGTGATGGGATACAATACTTGGAAAAAAATTAATTTGAATTTTGTAAATCTAGCAATTTAGTCTCATTTGATCGGTTGCCACATGATTTTGATGTGATCAAAAGTCCGTCGCAATCATGTACCTTTTGCAGATACTCGCTGGGTAACCTTACTAGATAGCCACGCCCCATAGCCCCGACCAAGTGACTGTAGGAGAACCCCGTTGCCAAAAGCATCCGTTCGGGTGCTCGCGGACGTGGTGTTCCGCCTTAGTGCACTTCGTCGACAGCATCGGAGGGTGCGGCCTTCTACTAAAGTTTCTGACGAGCATTCAATCAGGTTATCGGGAATCTTGTTTAATTACCCGACTTGATATTGAAAAGTGTTTTCGAGATCGAGACTAAAATGCGGGATTTATAATTGTTAGGAATGTGATGTCTAAGGAATTCATTTGGTTAGGCATGAAATCCGGAATATGAGATATTTCATGCTTATGATGTCTATGGTGGCTGCGGATTCCAATTGTTGTAGTTTTTCATTTTCTTTTCTGCGACCGTAAGTGTAATATGTGGAGTATCGCCGGTTTCGGTGCTATATGTCAATGACAATTGGGACACGCATATTTACTTACGTTGATGACATGTGATGTTATGTGTTGCTGGGATATGTTATATTGGATCGTCGTGTTTTGAATAGCCGGGGTTTTTTTTATATGAGATGAGATTTTTTCATTTTCATTCTTGTAAATGCTTGTATGTAATATTCTTTTATTGGGGCACTTCTGGGTTGAGAAAGATGTCACCGTTGATGTATATTATTTACTTTTCCGCATTAGGATAGACCCAAGGAGGGGAGCACAAGTGACCGGGTTCTAGGGTCCAGTGGGAGACCATCTCGAAGAGTCGAGACCGGGTCTCCTAAATCTAGAATTGGTAGGGTTGCTTGCCGCTCTCGTAAGGGTCTAGGGATGTGGGTTTGGCTATTCATCACGACCGTGGAATTCATGTTTTATACAGACTTAATTTAAAACCCAGAAATCCTAGTATATCCAATATTTCATATATTGATTTCTGCTGCGATATTCTGTGATGTGATCACTTGATATGATGAGATAGATACTGTATATAGTATATGTGATATATTATATAGACGTTGCTTATGTTTTACACCCGCGCTAGCCCTGCCCCGCTCTGCTGTTAGTCACCTAACCTAACGGTGCATGATGGGATGTTGAGGCGAATGCGGATGGCATAAGCGTACGTTGTATTTATCTGTGATGCTTAGGTAACTTAAATGATGGGACTTCATTAATGAGATTAATGAAAGAAAATAAACCTAAAGATGTTGTGGAATCGAATTTTCAAAAACAGGTAGCTCTAGTTGTTGCTTTGCCTGGCGGTATTCCTTGTAGAATATCCAGCACCTTATTCGATAAGAAAAGATCCGAGATCCATTCACCGGGAGTGACCTCTTTAGCAATAACTGGCAGATGTTACAACCCTCGGTTTTGTATTTTGATTGCTTTTCTAGTTCTTGGTTTGCATAGTGGTATTCTGAATATCCTGCACCTTATTCGATAAGGAAAGTGCCGAGATCTCTTCACCGGGGGTGACCTCTTTAGCAAAACTGGAAAAAACCTCAAAAACACTCCATTTAAATCATTTGATCTACAATGATATCAAGTTCATTACGTAAAAGGCTTTCTTAAAAACCTGTCATATCCCTCCTTCATTTCAAATAAGTAATAGCACTACTACAAATAAGGGTTGCCCCTACGGATATATGTGTAGGGGCGAAAAAATACCCCGTTGGTGCAAAGGCCGCAGGTGCAAGTTGAGGCCCTGAACTTGCCCCTGCGGGCAAATTCTTGCCCCTACGGATTTATGTGTAGGTCCTGTTGCCCCTACGGATTAATCCGTAGGGTATAAGATTTTATATTATTTATGGTTTTTTTTAATATATTACATGTACCTACGGATATAACCGTAGGTCCATGTACTACCCCCATACGGATATATGCGTAGGTACTTTTCCG
This sequence comes from Agapanthus africanus, assembly GCA_030015575.1. NCBI lineage: Eukaryota > Viridiplantae > Streptophyta > Magnoliopsida > Asparagales > Amaryllidaceae > Agapanthus > Agapanthus africanus. The sequence continues at coordinate 816,527,900 of CM057338.1, read as the reverse complement.
TAGGGGCAAAATATCAGGATTCCTGATATTTAACCCCTACGGATAACGCCGTAGGGGAGAGGCAGTGGCCCCTACGGATATGTCCGTAGGGGCACTCCCAACCCCCGGCACTGAGATCAGGGGGGAAATATCAGTTACTGCTGATATTTTGCCCCTACGGATATATCCGTAGGGGCAACATATATACCTACGGATTAATCCGTAGGTACATATTGTCTGTATTTTTTTTTAAAAAATGGGCTGCTTGATTTTTCCTGCCCTGTGCACAATAATATATACATCAATCAAATCATATATTGCAGTATTCATAATCACATCTCACGCATATATATAATATACAAAAGAAACCCAAAAACTGAATATGATATAAATACAAACCAATATCAATATCGTTTCAAAATGTAGTACAATGTGTATGATATAAATAAATACATGTTTCAAAAAATAAGAACCAAAAAGCTACCCTAGTTCGGTCCAGCTCCACTTCTGAATAACGATAGAATAACGCGCGCCTGCTCCTCGGTCAATAAACTCTGCAATTCGTCGCGAGCGGGAGTCTGAGCGGCATGTGGAGCTGGCGATGTTGTCTGCGCAGCCGCCGTCGAGGTAGTCACTTGCGGAGCCGCGGCTGCGGGAGTCTGAGTGGGCGGTGGACCTACAGGAGCTGTCTGCGGAACCGCAGCCGATGTAGTGGCTTGTGGAGCCGCAGCCGAAGGAGGTGCATTTGGAGGCTCGGCCGATGTACCCTGTCGCGTCTGGACCTAACGTGTGTAATAAGTGTGTAAGAACTGTGTATTATTCGAATTCGTATCATTATTAAGTTATTTCGAAACCCCGTTTGGATATTTAGTTTGTTGTTTATTTTAATTACATTTGTATGTATGATTAAACAAACTTAAGTCTAAAACCAAATAAGCTCAAGCTGCGTACTAATTATGGATATGTTGATATCTATATAATATGACATGATATTTTACTATAAAGCAGTATACATACCAGCATCTCCTTCAACTCCTGAACGGTGGCCCTCAAGCTCTCCAGTTCCTGATGGACACGTCGGTCACTGGAGACGGAGGAAGTAACCGCCGGGGTGGAGTCCAACCTCATAGGGCCCTACTAGGGCCCAGTCCCTGGCCTCTCTCCCAACCTCCGTGGTGCCCTCCGTGTGCGGCGTCCAGAACAGGGGTCAGCAGCCTCAGATCGCTCTGTCCGGTAAAATCGATCCCCGAGGCCTGGGCCTGCTCAACCACCCGCTCCTACACCCACATTAAGCAGTAAAGTGTAAGTATAAGATTTAAACTTGAACCTTCCAAAACTAAAATTTCAAATTTGGGTAGAAAAAATATTAACACTTACGCAGTACTCCTGGGTAGCGACGTCGGGATATCGAAGCTCGCCCATGGCGGGATCTGTCGAGGTGCCGTGGACGGCAAGATATGCGCACAGCACGCTCGGTGTACCACCTGACGCCACGGTCCGAGATGTCTGCAATATTAGAAAGTAACTCTTAATATTAGAAATATTAGAAAAATAACTCTTAATATTGCAGAATATCACAAAGGTCCGTCTATTGTAATTTACCGATAACTCCATGGCTTGAGTAATGTTCCTCGAGCCACCTGTGTAAGTGGGGCGACCCCTCTTCGCCGACTTCCTGTTCTCTGTATTCTGAGCGGCCTGTTTCTGCACAACGCATTAACATTTAGTTTTCTAATTAAGAAACACAAAGAAATAAATTATATCATAAATAATGAATTACATTTAAAATACATACCTGTTTGCGTTGGGAGTCGAAATAAGCGCACAATAGAGGCCATGTCTCTACGTCGACTCTCGCAAACGCCGGAGTAGATAGGAAGGCCGCTCTCTCTACCTCGGGGGTCGCCATCCACAGGGAGTAGCAGTCGGCCTTCAGCTCATTCCTGTTGTATCGGACCTTGGCCTGCATGTTCTTCATCAGGCTATTGTATAGAGCATGAAGGTCGAGCACCCTCCCCGGGTGATCAGGGTCGGCTACAGGCTGAAAATCGTAATCCAACTGAAAATACAAAAAAACATTGTTATTAGATTACAAGTGTTAATAATAAATATTTGGATAGATCAAATGAAAATATATATTAATACATACCCGAGCCTGATCAAAGAAGAGGGCGAATGAGCGCTGGTGCTGCTCGCCCCACTCAACGTGAAGTGGATAGTTCTTCACGAGCCGGCTCTCGTCCCCCAAATACCGGCCGAACCTCTCGGCATGTGGACCGGTATAGCGATAGTCAAGAGTAAAAAAAAGGGGGAATGCTGCCTCCCCCCTAGCTCTGTCAGGCCTCAGCCTATGGGACTGATTCGGGCCTCGAGTCCCCCTCTGGGGATGGGGAGGCCCTGCGTCTGCACGAAATATCAAGACAATCAATAATAAGACAAAGTTGTATTAAGAAATCAAGGTTAAACAAAAATTCAAATGTGATATATACCTCCGGTGACTATCGCACGAGCCTGGGCCCGGGCAGCACCACGAACGGGACGATAGTTCCTCCGGTGAGGAACAACCGGTGTCCCGGATGCGGACGCATCCCCTCCAACTAGAAAATAAACATCGACGCTAAATTTCCATGAAGTTCATATTTATTCTATAGAGCATATGTAAAATGAATAAATGTTTTAAATTTATTCATACTAACCTGCAGACGATGCGGAGGGTATGGAAGCGGCAGGAGTGGCCCCTGCGGAAGATGTGGACGCACCACCTATAATTAGACAATTAAAAATAGATTATATGAGTAATTGCAAAAAGAATGTGTAGATCAATAATATAACGTTCTAAATCAATATGCATGCACTATAGGATATATAAACATACCCGCAGGTGCGGTGGTGTCACCACCTACAGCTAGACAATAATAAAAATTGCTAAGTAAGAGCAAAAGGAATGTGTGTATTTATGATATAGCATTCTAAATCAATATACATACACTATATGATATATAAACATACCTGGAGGAGCGGGGGTGGCCTCTGTCCCAGATGTGGACGCATCACCAACAACTAGACAATCAAACATTGACAGTATAAGTAATTTTGACATAAACAGGCATGAATATCTGTAATATTACATTCAAAATGGATATGCGTGCAGTATACCTGGAGGTGTGGCAAAATCCACACGGAAGGAGGCATCCGAAGGGGTCTCCGATCTAGGTGTAAGACCGGCCCTCTGAAGCTCCCTACGGAGCTCTCCGGGCGGCAGAACCGCTCTGCCTCTGCCGCGGCTGGAGCTCCTGCCGCCCCTCGCTGCTCCCGACATCGTCATCAAATCTAGATAAACGGTTCGTGGACACATTAGACAATCATTAAAAGTATTGACTATATATGTATAGAGCGTAAAATGTGAAGTAATAATATAACATTACTGATAACCTTTTTCGTTTCGTGGGCGCATCATACATATCAACTTGGATTTCATCGTCGATGTCATTTCTAACCCACGTAACTTCATGATCGGTCGAAGACAACCCGTCCTTCGAAACAGACGTTCGGAGCACTTTAGGCCTTCTCTCTTCTTCGTCCTCATCGCTGTCCTCGTATTCTGGGACATCGTAGACATCTCTAGGTTTCCATCGGCATACAACACTCCACCCCGGATGCTTCAAACACTGTGAGTAGTATACTTGGAATGCTTGGTTCGGAAAGATAAACGGATCGTCCTGACCGTAAAATCGAAGTGTGTTCACACTGGTCAATCCATATTCATCTTTCCAAGTCCCAAGACTGCTTCTCCACCTGTCCGTATCGGTTCACGGATCGTACCAAGTACACTGGAATATATAAAAGGGTTCTGATCGTCCGGGATAGTGGATGCCGAGTATACAATTTAAGTACTCATAGTAAATCACACCATCCGATCCTACCGTCGCAATCCCACTATTCTGAGTGGTTCTAGATGTTTCTATGTCCTTAACTTCGAATTTGTATCCAAGGACACCAAATCCTTTGTAATATGCAACCTCCATACTAGGAAATTGAGCTAAACATCTTGAATCACTCTCAAATGATGCAGACAAGTTCGGATCGTGGATCTAACAAAACAAATTTTACGACAAATACATAACGATACAAGTTTAGATTAAAACCGATAGCAATAAAATGTTATTCGAATAACTTACATAATCTGTGACCCAATCACAAAAATTATCCTGATGGTATTTTTCCAAACGTTCTTCGTTCCAATCAGGATGCCCCTCTCGTACCTTGTTAAAATGAGTTCTGTTTTCGACAAATAATTGTGACATTAATATTATGTCATTTCATACATACACAAACACAGATATAACAATTAATCCAAAAGAACTTACTCTCTAATTTGTTCAAAACATGCGCAATTAAGCAAGATAAACCGGTATATCTTGTTGATAAACATATTGTCTACCCTCTTATACTCGGCTTTACCATATGGCCCGTCTTGAATTCTTCGTGGTAGGTTAAGCCTTGTCTCAATGTTCTCGTCCAGATAGCGGGAACAAAATGTGGTTGCTTCATCAAGAAGATAACCTTACATGATAAAACCTTCTGGTCGATTTTTATTGCGTATGCTTCTTAAGAGTGTAAAGGTACCTAATGAGAATATGTTGAATAAATAAATACGGGCATACAGGACAACAATAAATTTATAAATTGCGCGAAATGAAAAATTACACGTACCTCTCGACGGGATACATCCATCGATATTGTACCGGTCCGGCTAACTTCGCCTCAGTTGCAAGATGAACCGTCAAGTGTATTATGATATCGAAGAATGACGGTGGGAAAATACGCTCAAACTTGCAAAGTATCAACGCAATAGAATTTTCTAGTTTATCCAGCGTCGCAACCTCCAGTGTTTTAGCACACAACTCCCTGAAAAAACAACATAGGTCGTTGATTACTAGACCAACCGAGTCGGGGAGAGAAGTCCTGAGGGCTAATGGAAGAAGGTGCTCCACGATAACATGGTGATCATGACTTTTCAGCCTATCGATCTTGCCCTTCACAATTTTTATTTTCTTGCTGAATGATCCTGAGAAACCTGTGGGGACTTTCAAATCATGCAACACCTGCAGGAATCTTTTCTTCTCCGGTTGTGACATATGATAAGCGGCATTAGGAAGTACAAACTTGCCCGGTTTACCCGCTACCGGTTTATGGTGCAATTCACTTCTTATTCCCCACTCTTGTAGATCCATCCGAGCATTCATGTTGTCTTTGGATTTCCCGTCTTTACACAGAAACAAGTTAAGTATGTGCTCTGATACTCCCTTCTCTATATGCATGACGTCCAGACAATGACGCACTGAATTTGTAGACCAGTACGGAAGCTCGAAGAAAATGCTTAACTTGTTCCAATATTGTGGTTTGACCTGTTTCGTCGGATCCATCCCGAAGGTCACGTTATTGTAACCATCCCATTTAGCAGTCACGTCCTCTCCGGACAATGGGGATGGAGGTCCAAGAAGCTCCTGATGACCATCAAAGTGAACCGTGTCTAACCTATAAGGGTGGTCTGGAGGCAGAAAACGTCGATGGCCGCAATAACAAACCTTCCTGCTAAAATTCAAAAATTTTGATGTTATGTGTTCATGACAATGAGGACATACTTTGTGACCATGTACGGAACAACCTGATAGCATTCCATATGCAGGAAAGTCATTAATTGTCCACATTAAAGCCGCACGCAGTATGAAGGTTGTATTTGTGTTTGAATCATATGTCTCTACCCCATCAATGAACAAAGTTTTCAGCTCCTCGATCAGAGGTTGGAGATAGACGTCGATATTGCTCCCCGGTGAGTTTGGTCCGTCGATAAGAAGAGGCATCATAAAGTATGATTGGTCCATAGCCAACCAAGGCGACAGATTATAAATTATCATTACAACGGGCCATGTACTGTGACTTCCAGCCATATAGTTGAATGGGCAGAAGCCATCGGTTGCCAGTCCGAGCCGGACATTGCGAGGATCGCTACTGAATATTGCGTGCCTCCTATCGAAATCCTTCCATGCCGGTGAATCTCTTGGATGGCTCATTTTTCCATTTTTGCTTGGAGGAGCACGGTGATGCCAAATCATTGCCTCGGCTGTTTTCTTGCACCTGAATAGCCTCTGTGTTATGGGAAAGTATCGTGCTATCTTCACAGGTATAGCAGGCTTCTTATCAGAATCTTTCGGCTTATACCTGGCCTCTCCGCATGTTGGACACTCTTTCAAATATGAATTCTCTTTCCGGTACAACACGTAATTTTTAGGACATGCTTGAATCTTCTCGCACTTTAGACCCAAATCAGACATCATCTTCTGGGCTTCGTACCAGCTTTCGGGCACATTATATCTCGGAGGCATAGAATCTTTCAAGAACGAAAGAAGCATTGTGAATGACTTGTTGCTCTATCCATTTAGGCACTTAATCTGGAAGAGTTGGACGAACCATGAGAGGGTGGAATACTTCGTATTCTCATAAATTGGTTTCCTAGCATCATTCATGAAATTTTCATATTTATCCGCACTCGGTCCTTGACCGGAAGGAATGTCATCTTCGGTATGAATAAATTCACCTAGGGCAGCCTCTACCATATCCTCCATTTCTTCTGATGGAAATAAATTTCCGTCTCCTGCCGTATTACCGAATTCTTCTTCTTCTCCTGCCGCATTATCGTGTTCTCCTTCTTCTTCTACCGCAGTACTGCATTCTTCTCCTTTCCCGTGATATTTCCAAGTTGAATAAAGTCTAGTAAACCCATGTTTTACAATATGAAGCTCTGCCAATTCTACCTTCTGCCAGTACTTATTGCCACATCTATCGCACGGACAGAGAATCTTCTCTATTATGATCTTATTATGTGCATGTGCAAATTCAAGGAAAGCAGCAACTCCTGCGACAAACTTAGGTTGCATACGTTGTTTCCAATCCACATACATCCAGTCCTTAACTCTGACGTACTCATAGGCCATGTTAGACTGAACAACATATAAATTGTAGGTTATGCTGACTATATTGAGAAATATAAGAACGGGATAGTTACTGACAAAGGAGAAAATCCGTGTATATGCTTTGTGTGTGCGTTTGTCGTTGAAAAGAATAAATTATCGCACGTATGTTAACCGATAGACGGGGACTAAGTGGCGCTTTTAGTTTCATATATGAGTATCGATGGGAATATGAAGGTTTCATATTATCATATATTGGTTTTAACCCGAACATCTCGAATCGCTCTCTAATTATGCGTTTGTATATGTGTGTTCCGGCTGTCGGGGTTAGGCTTCTATCCCATTAAGAATGTATAGAGCGAACGCCCATCACTTGTGCTTTCAACCGTTTTGAGTTAATTTCGGCAGCACGTCCCCGCTGTTCTCCGAGTACACTGTAATAGAATAGATAATCATTTCAAAGCTGTGAAACAACGTTAAAATGAACATCTAATCTATCTTTGTACACGGAGAACCAGCGGAAAGGTACCGACGAAATATCTCGAAACGGATGAAAACACAAGTGAATGAAGGCGTTTGCTTTATACATTCTTAACTTGTCCACACGGGACAAATCTATGGGTTACCATACGATTGAATTTTCTCGTCGCGTAGACTATACGACGGTTGTTAGTATCGAGCTATACTGTCTGATATTTAACAACCTTCATATAGTTCTAGGTCACGACGAGCATCGCACGTATGTTAACCGATAGACGGGGACTAAGTGGCGCTTTTAGTTTCATATATGACTATCGATGGGAATATGAAGGTTTCATATTATCATATATTGGTTTTAACCCGAACATCTCGAATCGCTCACTAATTATGCGTTTGTTGTGTATTCTTGTTGTATGTTTGTGTTCCGGCTGTCGGGGGTAGGCTTCTATCCCATTAAGAATGTATAGAGCGAACGCCCATCACTTGTGCTTTCAACCGTTTCGAGTAAATTTCGGCAGCACCTCCCCGCTGTTCTCCGAGTACACTGTAATAGAATAGATAATCATTTCAAAGCTGTGAAACAACGTTGAAATGAACATCTAATCTATCTTTGTACATGGAGAACCAGCGGAAAGGTACCGACGAAATATCTGAAAACGGATGAAAACACAAGTGAATGAAGGCGTTTGCTTTATACATTCTTAACTTGTCCACACGGGATAAATCTATGGGTTACCATACGATTGAATTTTCTCGTCGCGTAGACTATACGACGGTTGTTAGTATCGAGCTGTACTGTCCGATATTTAACAACCTTCGTATAGTTCTAGGTCACGACGAGCATCGCACGTATGTTAACCGATAGACGGGGACTAAGTGGCGCTTTTAGTTTCATATATGAGTATCGATGGGAATATGAAGGTTTCATATTATCATATATTGGTTTTAACCCGAACATCTCGAATCGCTCTCTAATTATGCGTTTGTTGTGTATTCTTGTTGTTTGTGTGTGTTCCGGCTGTCGGGGGTAGGCTTCTATCCCATTAAGAATGTATAGAGCGAACGCCCATCACTGTGCTTTCAACCGTTTCGAGTAAATTTCGGTAGCACCTCCCCGCTGTTCTCCGAGTACACTGTAATAGAATAGATAATCATTTCAAAGCTGTGAAACAACGTTGAAATGAACATCTAATCTATCTTTGTACACGGAGAACCAACGGAAATGTACCGACGAAATATCTCGAAACGGATGAAAACACAAGTGAATGAAGGCGTTTGCTTTATACATTCTTAACTTGTCCATACGGGACAAATCTATGGGTTACCATACGATTGAATTTTCTCGTTGTGTAGACTATACGACGGTTGTTAGTATCGAGCTATACTGACCGATATTTAACAACTTTTGTATAGTTCTAGGTCACGACGAGCATCGCACGTATGTTAACCGATAGACGGGGACTAAGTGGCGCTTTTAGTTTCATATATGAGTATCGAGGGGAATATGAAGGTTTCATATTATCATCGAGTATCATATATTGGTTTTAACCTGAATATCTCGAATCGCTCTCTAATTATGCGTTTGTTATGCATTCGTGTTGTATGTGTAACATGATTTTAAACCATTGAGATCAAGAACTGATCATCCTACATTGCAATAGCATTCATCAACCAAAAACTATTATTGCAATGGTATTCATCTATAACAATCAACAATTAAAACTACAAATGTAGGATACTGATATCATAAAGCGTTATACGCAACATTGATAGAACTGATAAATAAAAAAATGAAACACAAACCGTATCAAGATTTAACAACTTTGATTATGTCATATACGTGGGCTGATATTTTCATATTAGCCAATAGGCAAAAATAGATTGCGGTCTGGATATGGCATATTGGCAGATGTTACCTATATGCATACATGCATGTTGTCTCCCTATTTTTTCATAAATCAAACCAACTACGTACATCAAACTAGTCCATGCCACCAATCGGAAACTCCACTATGTCTTTGAATTATTATTTTTCCAAATAGCATTGAGCTCCTATTGACATTGTCCCATCCAACAAATTTGTTGTGCTTGCCTTGATCTTTATCTAGCTTTCATATGCCATACACATTAGATGAGTAATATAGCTATAAATTATGGTATTTTGTTGTCATCAATCCACAAAATAAGATTTCTTAGTAAACACCTAAGCCAATACTTCGAGTTGTAAATAGAATATCCTCCACGTTAAAGTGACAATAACAAAAAATGGTATTTCTAGCAAGACTTCAAGCTGGGGATGATTTTTTTAACTTTTCTAGGCACATTCCTTCCATGATCTTAGCCTCTTAGGGCGTGTCTGGTTGGTTGTAGCTGCCAAAAAAAAAGTATTTAAAAGTACAAGTAAATCCAACTACAGATGTTGCAACATGTAAATCCCCGTTTTCATTTCAATAAAAGTCTCCAAATTTCTGATTCCAGTGGTTTTCTTCTTTTCTTTTCCCTCTTTTTGAATTGGTCGTTAAGCCCAATATTATAATTTTTCCCAAAACCTAAAAGTTTAAAACCCGAGATTTAAAACCAAAAACTAAAAGCGAATAAAACTAATTTAAATTAACTATTTTCCTACTAAAACCCCAGCCCAAAATCTCGTTTATTAACAATTAAGAAAATTGTTCTCGGCCCAATCGCCTCCTCAGCCCAAAATTTTCCTTTTAAAGAATTTATTTTCATTCCCGGCCCAAATCCTTTCACAGCCCACGACCAACTTCTTTTACCCGACCCGGCCCCCACTATTCATCTTCCCCACTCCCAACGGCTTCACTTTCCCGCTCGTTTCCCTTCCCTCGTCGCGACCCCCCACGTCGCCCTCGTCGTTGCCCACGACCCGCGACCCCCAACCACGTTTCCACGCCTCTCAAACTCCCCGTCTCCAACTCCCCACACACTCTCTATCTCTCCTACTCACTTCTCTCCCATCACAAAAAAAAAAAAACCCACAGCAACCCAACTTCGTAAGAATCCACTGCACACCACCTCGACGACGACGACTTCGCCGACGGCCACACCACCTCGTCCTCCTCTCTCAGTTCTCCCCTACCAACCCCACGATCACTGCAGCCTCCTCCTCCATCTGCCGAGCTTTCCCCCTGCAGAACATCCCCTGCACACACCCCAAATCCCGAGCTCGGCCACCCTCTGGATCCCGACGCCGACGAGCCTCCCTGAACCACTCTGAGACCCTACACACCCTCAGCACCACCCTCATCTCTCTCCAGACCTGACCCCCACTACTCCCTCTCTCTCTCTCCAAAACCACACAAAAAGAAAACCCATTTTCCCTCACTGCGCACTCCGTGCTCGCTGCCGGAGCGACGCCGCCGACTGTGGTCGATCCAAAAACCTCCCAAGAGTTCTACAGAGCACCCCTCCATCTCCGGTGATCGCGTTATATCTCCGGACAACTCCGACGCAAAAATCCGTGTTCGATCGAAGCTCGCGCGAACTCGTTCCGCGGCGTACAACGCACGTTCGTGACGACGTTGCTGCCTCGCGACCCCGAGACATCTTCCAGGCAAGTGTTTACTTGCTTCATGCTAAATTATTAGTGATATGAACTTAAAATATCTAGGTTACGGGTTTGCCAAATATCGATACATAATATAACCTAGGTGTTCGATGCTAATATCCCATAAAAACGATTGTTTATTTTGACGGAAATTGATGCTATCTGTTGGCCCACATAGTGATAAGTATAGTGTATGGATCTCGCTGGAAAACATGATTGTTTGTAACAAAAATTGATACCCCCAAATATGTCGTTAAAACTAGAATTTTCTCGTGCCTGAAAACGGATAAAATCACCATAAATTATATGCACACCAGAATGATGCGTTCGAGGGCTTAAATCGAAGCCGACTCGACGAACTTTAACCCTATGGAACATCCTAACGATTTCTGTTCTGTAATCATGATGATAACTGGGTCGGAACATGACTCTGGACTGCAGTCCAGAGCGTTTCTGATTATTGATTCTGTTCAAAGGACCTGCGTTACTGTGTTTCCTGAAATCATACTTTACGGAACTTTACAGTAGATTAGAGATAATTCTGTTAGCCAAGTAAAACAAGTGGTTTCACCCCGATCCATCGCCGTTTGTTATTTTAAACTATTTTTAAAAGGGCAGAACGTATGACTGTTCAGAACAGATTCTGAAGTGACATATTGAAGTTAAACTGTGTATAACTTTCAACGTACAGATGCGATTGAAGATCCGTCTATTGAGTTGAATACTCTATTGGAAACCCCAAATTTCATGTAACTGTAACGTCGCTAAATTCTGAGCCCAAGTGGGTGCAATTCGTGCCGCGAAGTGGACGTTCAGTTCTGAAACTGAATTTCCAGCCGCGCGCACTTAAAATGAAACTGCTATATCTTGAGAAGCGGAATACCGATTGAACTGAAACAAATTCTGATGAATTACTGACTGAGTGCTCTATATATCTTATTTACATCGCTTCGCTGAATTCTTAACATATTAGTTTGTGCAATTTATTTCAGCTCATGACATGCATGCTGATTCATGATATACAGAACTCATTGGTAGCATACATACATATATCATACCCTTGCCATATACTCAGTGTTAGTACGTGTGGACATTGCATTATCGTACGTGACAGATATTGGTTTAGTTGTGACAAGTACATCAATGGAAAATGAACATTCGTGACAGTGATTGATACAGTGAACAGTGATAAAAATCGTGCCATTGATATACTTGTACATGACTAGATCAAGATCATAACTAGTGAGAACCTGGGGAAAAAGGGGAAATCAAAGTGGAAAGAGTATCGTATTTAGCGGGACCGTGTTTAGAGGATGATCATTCGAACAGAGATACTGATACATGTAGGATAGGATCTAGCGATCCGGCCGACAGGGTTATGTCCCGGGCATGTGGGCCGTTGTCTCGGGTATGTACGAGACTCCTGTTAAACATGATCCTCCTTCCACTATGTGATTTCAAACTTGACCTAGAGACCGATAGGGACACATAACATATTCGGCATCATATAACGACACAGTGATTACTTGCATTATTTTTACACTAGTATTACTTCATATACCTGTTTCATCTCATTATAATAATATTGTTATTGTGTCGCTCTGACGACCTGAGTATGCATGCTCAGATCCCTCGGAAGAACCAGTACAGGAGACGGATCTATCCTTCGAGTTTACGGAGATTTAGACTGGTGTACTTTCTATTTTCTGCTTTCCATAAAAGTGATCGTAAGTTTGACTTTTGTTAGTATTTGTTCTTGTTATCTGTAATTTGTGAACAATGGAATATTAATGTAATATTAGTGATGTGATTCCTTTAATACTGTGCTTTATTTACTGATTACCATGTAATGCTAGAAGCCGAAGTGTGACTACGGCGGGATGATTCCTTGACCGTAGGAGCATGGCTGGCCTAGTCATCCCTCGTTTTCCGTATTTTTGGGAAGCGGGGCGTGACATGGTTTAGTTGGTATCAGAGCCTGTGTTTAGTATCAAGGGATAACATTAACTATGCAGTATTACGTTATTCTTGTTTCACTACTCTAAATTTCCATCCTTGAATCTGATCCTATCCTTTTGAATCTTCCAGTGATATGACGTCCCCGAACGACCCCTCCTCGGACTCCAGCTCTCAGGACCGCACGGAAAGGATGCTCAGCGTACTGACTACTCTCGCGGAAGCTCAGGAGAGGAAGACCGACTTGCTCACTGAGGGACTCAGAGCGATTACCGCCACAGGAGGACCCTCCGCATTTATTACCGCCTCCGAGGGCGTTGTTCCACCAGCTTATCATGCTAGGGCTGGTACAGTAGCAGACTTCCGACGGTTACACCCAGCTGCGTTCACAGGGCTAGCTGAACCCCTTGAGGCTGAGCAATGGTTGGTGAATATGGAGAATCTATTGACTGCTGCCAGGGTTCCAGAGGAAGACAGAGTGGACGTGATAAAGATACAATTAGAAGACGAGGCCCGCACATGGTGGTTGGTGGAGGAGAGCAGACTTGACAGGCCGATCGAATGGAGCAAGTTTAAGGAATGCTTCCTAGATCATTACTTTCCTTCCACAGCCAAGGCAGAAATGGAGGAGAGGTTTATTCTTTTGAAGCAGAATGGACGCCCAGTGGATGTTTATGCGGCAGAGTTCAACCGCTTGAGTCGTTTCGCTCCGTACATGGTCGCCTCAGAGGTCACCAGGGCCAGGCGTTTCCTTCAGGGGTTAGATTTTGAGTTGCAGCAGTTGATTGCTTCGTTGGATCTGCAGACTTTCGCACAGGTGCTCAACGCAGCGAGAGTTCAGGAGCAACTGATTAACAAGTTCAGGAGACCCCCAGTCGTTCCAGCACGTACCCACACGCCATCTCGAGGAGCCATACCGGTTCATAGGCCAGGGACGACGCAAATGAAGCGCCCGTTCGTACCACAGCAGCGCCCCCAGAGACAGGGCGTGACTTGCGGCTATTGCGGTAGAGGAGGACATACTCAGAAGGACTGTCGCCGTGCCAAGGGACAGTGTTTGATTTGCGGTTCTAGTCAACACAAGATTGGCAGTTGCCCTGAGCGAGCAGAGGCACAGGCAGGTTCTGGACCGCCACAGCAGAGGCCGCAGGAGCAGAGACAGCCCTTTACAGGTCGCGGTCAGGGACGGGCTTTCACCTTGACCGCCGAGCAGGCAGAGGCGTCAGGAGACGTGGTTACAGGTACTCTGCTCATACATTCCTTACCAGCTAGAGTACTTTTTGATTCGGGAGCATCGCATTGTTTCTTATCTGAGCATTTCACTACTACACACTCAATACCACATGAACCACTAACAAAGGGATGGGAAATTCATACGGGTAATGGCATTATTATATCTAGCCGAGAATGTAGATTATGCCCGGTTGTAGTGTGTGGCAGGGATTTCTATGCGAATTTCCTCCTAATTGGGACAGGCAGCTACGACGCAATTCTTGGGATGGATTGGATGAGCACTTTTCATGCTGTTATCGATTGTCGTGCAAGGAATGTGATCTTCCGCATTCCCAATCACCCGGAGTTTATTTCCGAGGGCGGAAGCGAATCTTTGGAGCCAGCTAAATACAGAGCAAAGCCTAAGGAGCTGACAGCTATGGAGATTGATAGGAGCCCGGACCCAGAAATTGTTCGGGACTTTCTGGACGTTTTTCCTGAGGATCTACCAGGTCTACCCCCTCCTCGAATTTTGGAGTTCTCAATCGACCTGACTCCAGGTACAGCCCCAGTATCCAGAGCTCCATACAGAATGGCACCAGTTGAATTGGCGGAATTGAAGAAGCAGGTTGAAGAACTATTGGAGAAAGGATTCATTTGGCCAAGCGCTTCACCGTGGGGTGCACCAGTTCTATTGGTAAAGAAGAAGGATGGATCGTTGCGAATGTGTATAGATTACCGGGAGCTGAACAAGGTTACCATAAAGAACAAGTACCCAATACCGCGCATTGACGACTTATTCGATCAGCTAAGTGGAGCCAAGGTTTTCTCGAAGTTGGACCTCCGTTCTGGGTATCATCAAATCAGGGTAGCAGCCGAGGATGTGTGCAAGACGGCTTTCAGGACCCGATACGGACATTACGAGTTCCTTGTGATGCCGTTCGGCGTTACCAACGCCCCAGCAATATTCATGGACTTGATGAACAGGGTGTTCGCAAAATACTTAGACACGTTTGTCGTTGTGTTTATCGACGACATACTTGTCTACTCGAAGACTCAGGAGGAGCACGCTGAACATTTGCGCACAGTTCTACAAATTCTTCGGGAAGAGAAGCTGTATGCAAAGCTAAGCAAGTGTGAGTTTTGGCTCGACAAGGTGCAGTTTTTGGGACATATTGTTTCGGACGAAGGCATCTCGGTGGACCCGGCAAAGATAGAATCTGTCAGAGATTGGCCGACGCCGAAGTCAGTGGCTGAGATCAGGAGTTTTCTGGGATTAGCAGGCTATTATCGGAGATTCGTCCAAGATTTCTCCAGAATTGCGGAACCATTGACGAGACTAACACGGAAGGACGTGCCGTTTACATGGACAGAGGAGTGCACTCAGGCTTTCGACACACTAAAGCAGAGGTTAACCACGGCGCCTATTCTTACTGTACCAGATGATTCAGGTGGTTTGGTGATACACAGTGATGCCTCAGGGAAAGGTTTAGGCTGTGTTTTGATGCAGCACGGACGTGTGGTTGCTTATGCCTCTCGACAACTGAGAAATCACGAGAAGAACTACCCCACACATGACTTGGAGTTAGCTGCGGTAGTCTTTGCATTGAAGATTTGGAGGCACTATCTATTGGGTGAGAAAGTGGAGGTGTACACAGATCACAAAAGTTTGAAGTATGTTTTCACCCAGAAGGAATTAAATATGAGGCAGCGCAGATGGCTAGAGCTGATGGCAGATTACGATTTGGACCTTCAGTATCACCCGGGGAAGGTGAATGTTGTACCAGATGCGCTCAGTCGCAAGCCAGCGGTTATGATGTTGACCGATCAGAGGAGCATTATCGAGGATTTCCAGAGACTTGCACTTGAGGTCGTTACGCCGAACGCACTCAGTCAACTTTGGCAACTGCAGGTGCAATCTTCTCTGGTGGATCGCATCAAGACTGCGCAAGCGGACGATCCCCGATTGCAAAAGTTCAGAGAGGAAGTGAAAGCTGGATTGAGAACGGAATTGACTATACATGAAGATGGCTCACTGAGATTCGGTAGCAGACTCTGCGTACCTAAAGGAGGTGTTCGAGAAGAAGTTTTGGCTGAAGCTCACAGTTCAGCTTATTCTATGCATCCGGGAAGTACAAAAATGTATCAGGACCTAAAGCAGCACTTTTGGTGGAACGGAATGAAACGGGAAATTGCGAGGTTCGTATCCAGGTGCTTGGTATGTCAGCAGGTAAAGGCGGAGCATCAGAGGACAGCAGGGCTGTTACAACCCCTGCCGATACCGGAATGGAAGTGGGAGCACATTACCATGGATTTCGTGACGGCCTTACCACGGAGCCCTAGGGGCAATAACGCCATTTGGGTTATCGTCGATCGCCTCACAAAAGCTGCACACTTTCTACCTTTCCGAGTAGGACAGTCGACAGAATCATTGGCAGAAAGATATATGCAGGAGATTGTACGACTTCACGGTGTTCCAGTCAGCATTGTGTCAGACCGGGACACGAGATTCTTGTCGCACTTTTGGAAGAGCTTACAGGAGAGCTTGGGTACCCGCCTAAATTTCAGCACAGCTTATCACCCACAGACGGATGGACAATCCGAGCGTACGATTCAGACGCTCGAGGACATGTTGAGAGCCTGCATGCTGGACTTTCAAGGTTCCTGGGAGGACCATCTGCATCTAGTCGAGTTCTCTTATAGCAATAGTTATCAAGCTAGTATTCAGATGGCTCCTTTTGAAGCATTATACGGGCGGAAATGTCGATCACCAGTATGTTGGGATGATGTGGGAGAACGAAGACTGCTAGGTCCCGAACTCATTGTTCAGACAGTTGACAAAGTCCAAATGATCAGACAGCACATCAAGACGGCTCAGGATCGACAGAAGAGTTGGGCAGATACCAGCAGAAGGGCACTTGAGTTCGAAGTCGGAGATCATGTGTTCTTGAAGATTTCCCCTACTCGTGGAGTTATCAGGTTCGGAGGTCGGGGAAAGCTTAGTCCCCGCTTTATCGGACCTTTTGAGGTGCTAGAGCGAGTAGGAGAGGTGGCTTATCGACTTGCCTTGCCTCCATCGCTAGCCGGTGTGCACAATACCTTCCATGTGTCACAGTTGCGGCGTTACGTACGAGATGAGAACCATGTTCTGGACCATTCAGAGTTAGTTTTGGGGACTGATCTTTCATACGAGGAGCAGCCTACTACCATTCTCGACCGCAGAGAGAAAGTGCTGAAGAATAAGGTCATTCCATTAGTCCGAGTATCTTGGGGCGGTCGTTCCCCAGGAGAATCTACCTGGGAGCGGGAGGAAGACAACCGTGATCGTTATCCACATCTTTTTGTCTAGTACCTTGTATCCTTGCATTCTTGTCAAATTTCGAGGACGAAATTTTGTTAAGGGGGGTATGATGAAAATCCCCGTTTTCATTTCAATAAAAGTCTCCAAATTTCTGATTCCAGTGGTTTTCTTCTTTTCTTTTCCCTCTTTTTGAATTGGTCGTTAAGCCCAATATTATAATTTTTCCCAAAACCTAAAAGTTTAAAACCCGAGATTTAAAACCAAAAACTAAAAGCGAATAAAACTAATTTAAATTAACTATTTTCCTACTAAAACCCCAGCCCAAAATCTCGTTTAATAACAATTAAGAAAATTGTTCTCGGCCCAATCGCCTCCTCAGCCCAAAATTTTCCTTTTAAAGAATTTATTTTCATTCCCGGCCCAAATCCTTTCACAGCCCACGACCAACTTCTTTTACCCGACCCGGCCCCACTATTCATCTTCCCCACTCCCAACGGCTTCTCTTTCCCGCTCGTTTCCCTTCCCTCGTCGCGACCCCCCCACGTCGCCCTCGTCGTTGCCCACGACCCGCGACCCCCAACCACGTTTCCACGCCTCTCAAACTCCCCGTCTCCAACTCCCCACACACTCTCTATCTCTCCTACTCACTTCTCTCCCATCACAAAAAAAAAAAAAACCCACAGCAACCCAACTTCGTAAGAATCCACTGCACACCACCTCGACGACGACGACTTCGCCGACGGCCACACCACCTCGTCCTCCTCTCTCAGTTCTCCCCTACCAACCCCACGATCACTGCAGCCTCCTCCTCCATCTGCCGAGCTTTCCCCCTGCAGAACATCCCCTGCACACACCCCAAATCCCGAGCTCGGCCACCCTCTGGATCACGACGCCGACGAGCCTCCCTGAACCACTCTGAGACCCTACACACCCTCAGCACCACCCTCATCTCTCTCCAGACCCGACCCCCACTACTCCCTCTCTCTCTCTCCAAAACCACACAAAAAGAAAACCCATTTTCCCTCGCTGCGCACTCCGTGCTCGCTGCCGGAGCGACGCCGCCGACTGTGGTCGATCCAAAAACCTCCCAAGAGTTCTACAGAGCACCCCTCCATCTCCGGTGATCGCGTTATATCTCCGGACAACTCCGACGCAAAAATCCGTGTTCGATCGAAGCTCGCGCGAACTCGTTCCGCGGCGTACAACGCACGTTCGTGACGACGTTGCTGCCTCGCGACCCCGAGACATCTTCCAGGCAAGTGTTTACTTGCTTCATGCTAAATTATTAGTGATATGAACTTAAAATATCTAGGTTACGGGTTTGCCAAATATCGATACATAATATAACCTAGGTGTTCGATGCTAATATCCCATAAAAACGATTGTTTATTTTGACGGAAATTGATGCTATCTGTTGGCCCACATAGTGATAAGTATAGTGTATGGATCTCGCTGGAAAACATGATTGTTTGTAACAAAAATTGATACCCCCAAATATGTCGTTAAAACTAGAATTTTCTCGTGCCTGAAAACGGATAAAATCACCATAAATTATATGCACACCAGAATGATGCGTTCGAGGGCTTAAATCGAAGCCGACTCGACGAACTTTAAACCTATGGAACATCCTAACGATTTCTGTTCTGTAATCATGATGATAACTGGGTCGGAACACGACTCTGGACTGCAGTCCAGAGCGTTTCTGATTATTGATTTCTGTTCAAAGGACCTGCGTTACTGTGTTTCCTGAAATCATACTTTACGGAACTTTACAGTAGATTAGAGATAATTCTGTTAGCCAAGCAAAACAAGTGGTTTCACCCCGATCCATCGCCGTTTGTTATTTTAAACTATTTTTAAAAGGGCAGAACGTATGACTGTTCAGAACAGATTCTGAAGTGACATATTGAAGTTAAACTGTGTATAACTTTCAACGTACAGATGCGATTGAAGATCCGTCTATTGCGTTGAATACTATATTGGAAACTCCAAATTTCATGTAACTGTAACGTCGCTAAATTCTGAGCCCAAGTGGGTGCAATTCGTGCCGCGAAGTGGACGTTCAGTTCTGAAACTGAATTTCCAGCCGCGCGCACTTAAAATGAAACTGCTATATCTTGAGAAGCGGAATACCGATTGAACTGAAACAAATTCTGATGAATTACTGACTGAGTGCTCTATATATCTTATTTACATCGCTTCGCTGAATTCTTAACATATTAGTTTGTGCAATTTATTTCAGCTCATGACATGCATGCTGATTCATGATATACAGAACTCATTGGTAGCATACATACATATATCATACCCTTGCCATATACTCAGTGTTAGTACGTGTGGACATTGCATTATCGTACGTGACAGATATTGGTTTAGTTGTGACAAGTACATCAATGGAAAATGAACATTCGTGACAGTGATTGATACAGTGAACAGTGATAAAAATCGTGCCATTGATATACTTGTACATGACTAGATCAAGATCATAACTAGTGAGAACCTGGGGAAAAAGGGGAAATCAAAGTGGAAAGAGTATCGTATTTAGCGGGACCGTGTTTAGAGGATGATCATTCGAACAGAGATACTGATACATGTAGGATAGGATCTAGCGATCCGGCCGACAGGGTTATGTCCCGGGCATGTGGGCCGTTGTCTCGGGTATGTACGAGACTCCTGTTAAACATGATCCTCCTTCCACTATGTGATTTCAAACTTGACCTAGAGACCGATAGGGACACATAACATATTCGGCATCATATAACGACACAGTGATTACTTGCATTATTTTTACACTAGTATTACTTCATATAACTATTTCATCTCATTATAATAATATTGTTATTGTGTCGCTCTGACGACCTGAGTATGCATGCTCAGATCCCTCGGAAGAACCAGTACAGGAGACGGATCTATCCTTCGAGTTTACGGAGATTTAGACTGGTGTACTTTCTATTTTCTGCTTTCCATAAAAGTGATCGTAAGTTTGACTTTTGTTAGTATTTGTTCTTGTTATCTGTAATTTGTGAACAATGGAATATTAATGTAATATTAGTGATGTGATTCCTTTAATACTGTGCTTTATTTACTGATTACCATGTAATGCTAGAAGCCGAAGTGTGACTACGGCGGGATGATTCCTTGACCGTAGGAGCATGGCTGGCCTAGTCATCCCTCGTTTTCCGTATTTTTGGGAAGCGGGGCGATCGGCAACACTTCCCGTACAGTCCGGTCTCCTCGTCTGATATGTCGCATATCAAATCTAGGGGTGGTAAACGTCATACCCCAATAACCGATAAGTCGTGCCGATATAAGGCTCATAACGTGTCGAGAAACTACTGGTAACATTTACCAGCAAATCTCTGAAACAGCCCTGGCCAGGGACTTCCCTGTTACGGCCAATCGAGCACAGTACAACATCAACCCCCAATACCGGGAGAGACGAAACCCCTGCTATCGCTCATTGCCTCCATGTGACTCGGGACTGTACCCAAAAACCACCATTTTGCACGCCCTCATGGACGTGGTAAGGTGGAGATCAAAGCACAGTGGGAATCACACAAGACTCTATGACGATCTCGGGTCTACAGACTAACCTGTATAAGTGTCACCTGAGAACTGCCATCTGACGTGAGGTATAATACCATCTGGGAGTTCTCGGCGAGTCCGTCAAGTGTACCCAGTCTCCACTGAGCACCCGTATACCATCTCTGATGTCAAACACCAATGGATATGGGATCATCCATCGCCCATCTCATGGGTCGAGAAGCGTATATGCTAGTCTACTCTGGTATATCGATGCCCCTTCTCGATACACCTACGACTAGGGACCTTGAAGGATGTACTTATGGACTACCATGTCCCCACTAGTATGATCTGCATCATAGTCCAAATAGTCAAGTACACATCCTAAGGGCTTTACCAACATGTAACTATAAGACAGTTTAAAGAGACTAGTAAACATGTTAAGATAAAGAGCAACCAGATAGCATACTATCATATCGAGCAAGAAAGTCATCTCTATATATGTCCAAGCATCCAATATAATATACATCATCTGTACAATACTGGCCTCTAGGGCATACATACAACTAACACGCGCGACTCTGAGGTCGAAAGAATAACATCACTGGTCTCTATCTCAAAAATAAATACATGTTTGGCTGATGGAACTTCTAGATACAACTGAATAATGATATACAAGATATAATGATGGGTGCGATACAAATAAACCCACCTGCTAGCAAGTCACCCGGAAATGGAAATAGTGCCAGCAAAGCCGTAATGAAATCTGTACGGCGAAACCTGCAAGAACTGTGGCACAACGGGAGTGAGTTGCCAACTCGTGAATAGAAAAACATCTACGAATAGAAGCGCATGTATGACGCAATCCTAGGTCATACGATCATAATATATCCTCAAATATATATATATATATATATATATATATATATCATGCAGCCTATAACAATGACTAGGGTAAATGTCTAACCCAAGTGTAATCTCATATGCCCGTGTCAGTGCCTCAGGTAGCAATATATCATATGGATGATGTATGAATGCATGAAACAGAATGCATGTACTGAAGAAAACAGCTTTCATAAATTAGTGAGATTTCTGTATTTTTAAAATTAGGTATCATAATGAAATCAGCATAAAACAGTGCCTAGCATCGGCACAAAATGTAATCCCAATGTCTCGATATCTCTGTATCAAAGTCTCTGTACCTCAATATCTCAAAATCTCAATGTCTCAATCACAATGACTAGGGCGCTGTCAGTCCAGGACGGCCCCTACCATCCATCTCATGACCACGACGGTATCCTCCGGAAATCCGACGCGTCGGGCAATATCAGCGGTCGGTCGTGCTCCCCTGCACAGGCTCAACGTCAACAACACGATCTTCTTGCCCCGGGGTACCGCACCGGGCTCACCATGTACCCGAAACGGTTCATCCATCTTCTCGAATCGGGTCTCGAAATCCATCAGCAAACTCATGGTGGACGACCCATACATCATGGGAAAACCGCATTTTTATTTAAAAAGAGAGAAAGCAGTTTATATATGTTTTGCGGTTTTCCTCCAAATCCAGAAAATATCATGGAAATCCGAATCATCAATAGCATGTAAAACCATGAATATAAGCATGAGCATCCATGAATGCAGCATATAATGAATAACAGTATGCATGAAGTGACAAGTAACAACTACAATGTCTAAACTACTAGTTAACAAACTACATTAGGCAATAATATTTTCTAAGGTGTGCGTGACATGGAAATTACCGATGAAGATGTGTGTGAGCCGGCAAGTAAGTGTACGTGGTACATACGCATCATCGGTAATGGTGCTGGTGTCCTAACAGTTTGATATCAACAATGCAATAAGAAATTATAATATAAGTATGCGATGCGGCGCGAACAGTAATAATGAGCGGAATACTAGACACAACGATAACTAAACTGCATTACCCTAATATAAGTCCTACAATAATGCCCTTTGAAATAACACGAATCGCGATGTTTTGAAAATAAGGGCTACGGTGTTTTTAAGAAAAGATACGTCTTTTGAAATATCTGTAGAATCCCTTGACCTGTCTTTTAAAATACCCACGATTCGTTAGTTTTGAAATAGATAGGAGTCTAATCTAGTCTAACAACTACACTAAACTATACGGCTGAACTAACAAGCTAACTACAGGTAAGGAAACCGCCTAACATCTGAGTCGATACGTATTCATACCTGTATAAATATTAGTCGGTGATCCCGCCTCAATAATATCATATCCGATACCATATCTATAATCAGACATCCCAAGTCAAGAGTGCGGATCAATCATCAATATATACCTCGTACGTAAATCCGTCGTACGGCATCCCCAAATCTGGGTACGGGTCAATATCATACTCATCACACCGTTCATCTGGTATCCTCTTTATCATGATCATCATCTGGGGTACTGACCTACGTCTAGTACATGACTAATATCACTATTTACATTGCATTGTCATTCAAAGATCTGCTATAACATCAGGACGTATCTCAAGTACGAATCCTGCCATATCACCGATCTCACGGCCTCAACTCAAATCTCATCGACTCATCTCAATCCCAAGTATCATCCGCAAATCCAGTATGTGAACACCCAGTCCCATACCCAGGTGAACACATAAACACAACTCCCCATATACGCACAGGTAATAACATAGATGTATGCATGTGTGTGTGTGCGTGTGTGGGTGTAACAACTACTCTAGGGTTTCGCAACTAACACTAAACTAATCCAAGAACACCAAATCTCCATATTTATCATCAATAAACTCAAACAATATATAATCAATAAATGTGTGTATACGTATTCGTATAAATCACCACGAACTGCGGGGGTGCTATACGCCATCCACCCGACTTCTCCCCGTAGATATAAATCTACTCACCTGGTCCTCGCTCGCCGGTGCCGACCTTGCCACGCGCTTGCTTGTCGTCTTGAAGTCCACATGGGGTACCTACATATCATAACGCACCGTATCGCATTAAAATCCAACTCATGACCAAAACGACACACGAATCCCACATAGGTGAAAACCTATGGTTTGCTTTCACAAATCAACCCAAAAACCCTCGACGTCGGCGTACAAATGCCAAACCATCGAGAAAAACCCAAACACACTCATTGTACAATCACAAGCACTAATTATAATATAAAATAGCTTAAAATTCACAAAAACCCCAAATTCACTTTAAAAGCCATTTTTCCGAAAATCTAGCATGCAAAAATTTCCCGTTTTAGTACAAAACTCGACGTTTTAACAAAACTAATGGCCATAAGGCTCACTAAACATCTTAATTAAGTCATACCAATGTTAATTAGATTTTAAACTTAATTCTTAATATCAATCTCAAAAAATCTAGTTTGCATACATAACCAATTTTAACAATTTTATTGCAAAAATGCACAAACTACAATCTAGCTTAGATTTGCATGATCTAAAGCATTAAACTACACTTAATAATGTTAATGAAGTCATGAAAAACCTAATTAGATTTTTAGTCTAACATTTGCAATTAATTTCCAAAACCTAGTTTGCATAAAATTTCAATTTTAACAATTTACAAGCATCAATTAGTAAACTAGCAACTAGGTCAGGTTTTCATTTCCTTAAGATGATAATCTACACATTGTAACCATAATTACACAACAAAAACCCTAACTTTAGTTCACAACCCCCTCTTGAAAGTTAAATCTTTAATATCAAAACCACAATTAATTCCTAATTAAACACATAGTAGCTAGATTCAAGTAATCAAACAATAACTTATGCAAAATGCTAAGATTATACCTCACAAAATTAGAGATCTAGCACCAAAATCTTGGACTCCAAATTGCTCTCTTGATCCATGATCCACACTAGAATAGGTCAAGAAGAAATGGGTAGAGATTGGATTTAAGAAATATTGAATTTTTAGCTTGATTTTGAGGCAAAAAGATGAAATTTTTGAAGGAAAAAGAGATGGGGTTTTGGGGAAATTTCTGGATAGCAATGAAGGGGGGCTCGGCTGCAGGTGAGGAAAAAGGAGGGAGAGAGGGAGGTGGGGAAAATAACATCTAGTCAAAGTCCACTTTGTTTCTATCATTTTCTATTCTTTTCTTTTCTTTTCTCTTTGAAAAAGGAGGTGATTGGAGAGAGAGAGAGGGGGGGAGGGCTGTCATGTTGGCGCCAGCCACATGGGGAGGGGGGAGAGAGGATGAGGTGTGGGTGTGTGGGTTAGGAAAAAAGATAAATGTATTACCCCAATTCCCATTAACACTAATTTCACCGAAAAAAGCCTTTTTTCTTTGATATTTTCTAAACCGTTTTGACAAACCATTTCATTTCAGAAACCACATGATAAAATTTTATTTAATGTGTTATGATGTACAAAATTTGTTTCAACTCATTCCAATCTATAAATTTTCCTAATTAAATGTATTAGTAACGGCTTAAAATAATATTAAAATAATTAATTTCTGAAAATATTTCAGAAAATTTGAAATTTCTCCAGTGGCTCAATAAACACCAATTACTAGTAATTACATAGCTAGAATATGTATATTTAATTTTATATTAAAAATTTTTGTATTTTGACTTTTTACGGAAAACCTCCTTATTTTACCGATTTTCCGAAATTTTTCACCGAAACGATTTTCAAAACGTTACAATCTTTCCCCCTTAAAGAAATTCGGTCCCCGAATTTAAATTAAACCCCCCCCCCAAATACTAAAACATCTAAGCAAAACCATCAAGTCGTCGGGGCTGCGAAATCATAATTAACTACAACAAATCGTAGCGCAGCGCATGCGCATGAAAAGTGAGCATATAACTCAAAATCAAAACTTCGTCAAGCATCCCGCAATCATCGGAGTAATGGTGAAGACACAATGTCTAAATCCAAAATGAAAATCAATATGATATACATCATTAAAACATCTGGAAGCAATGCATGCCAAATCTTCTTCAAATCGCTGTGCGATGCTCGCAGCACTGTACAGTGGCGGACGTCTATTGTAAGAAAATAACTACATATATATATATATATATATATATATATATATATATATATCCTTTATTTAATATGTATGTTCCGCCATTTTGGAAACAATTTAGATGGGTCTCCTTGTTTTAAACATTTCGTGTCATATCAGACACGTAGGTAAATACTGAGACTATAGCTCGCTTTTTTCGGAAATCCCTTCAATAACTATCAATGCATGCAAAATATATTCAGGTACTGTCCTCTGACTACTCCTGCTCAGTACGAAAACACATAGCAATATCATAAAAATGTACTGCTCTATAAGAAAAATCAATCCCAAAATACGCGTATGAATACTACGTACGTTTGGTGCGCACGGAAATCAAAATCCATATACGTGCCATAAAAGTGCACAGAAACAAGATCTAAGTGCATTGGGTGTGTGTTCAATATGATATTTGTAAGTCCATGCTACCTCTCCCGGTACTTACGGGCTTGCGGAGTTTGGTGAAAAACGATTTTTCAAGAGGCGGTAACATGGACTCATAGACCCGGATCTTTGTTAAACTACTAACTAACAACTTAACAAGTGTTTACCTACTCGGTTAGGGGGCTATACCTTTCTTGAACTCCTTCGTCTTCAACTCGTCCCGGAGTTCGGATCGGCCTCACCTCGTCGTCTCCTTGCGTCATAGATGGATCCACCTGAAAGCTTCTACCTTTGGCTTGTTCTTTGGACTTTGAAGAAAACTAGATCACTTGGCTTGCTAGGCCTTGTGAACTAGAATGAGTAGAGAAGAGTATGTTGGGATTTTACTCTATGGTTCTTGCTTCTCAACTCATGAGACAAGTGAACCATAGACCAAAAGAGAGAGAGCAAGAGGAAGAGGGTGAGAGCAAGAGCATGAGAGCTCAAAACCAAGAGAGAGAAAGGTCAAGAAAGAATGAGCCTCTCTTTTGTCTTTCACCCTCTCATAATCCAAAAGCATCATTAGCCATAATGTCAATCGAGTATTATGTGATGGTTCATATCATGACAAAGGCAATATCATTTCCATGCACTCATTTTGCAAACTACAACATGCAAGCAAAAGTCTTTGCATGAAAATGATAACCATTGTGATGATGATGGTCAACTAGTCCAACCTAGTCAACCGATAAACAAAGTCAGCAAGTCAACAAAGTCAACCCTCCAACAACCATGTCACTATAATACTTAATTAATATTATTGCTAAATATATATATCATATTCTCATTAGGGTTGAGCAAAAAGTCAATAGTCAACAGTCAACCAGTCAACAACCCTAATGAGAATCTACTGCCTCTGTCTCTCCGTCAACTGTGCATACACACCCGCATCCGCGTTCCGAGGAACACGAATACATACTGGATAAAACCAATCCCAAAAGGTACACTAGGATCTGGCTTAAACCAAAGCCCGCTAGTATGAACTGTCCGGACACTGTACGTGCACAAGTGCACGGATGTGACCGAACCCTATCGTAAAACCATGCGACCTGTCGCAAAACCATGCGACCTGTCGCAAAACCATGCGACCTCTACTCTTTTGCCAAAAGGCGAACAGCTTTCTGTGTGGGACTCTAAAGACTCGACACTACGCTGGCAGTGGGTTTAACCACAGACCGCAAGCGGCACTAGCTGTGCGTAACGGTCCCCAGGTAGATGCCGATAAGAAGACTGACGAGGCGAAACCCATCTGAACTCCTACTGAGCCTGAATGTGACATTCTCCGTACAGTCCGGTCTGATCGTCTGATACATCGCATGGCGGGCCTAGGGGGCGGTAAACGTCAGTCCCCCAATAGCGGTACAAGTCGTGTCGGAGTGAAGCCCAAAACACCCTGAGATACCACTGGAAGCCTACCAGTATATCTCGTTTGCCCTGGCCAGGGACTACTCGTGTAATGGCTCTCCTAGACACAGCGCGATGTCAACCCCCAATACCGGAAGAGACGATTCCTGTCTAACCGTCACTGCCTCCAAGTGCTTCGGGACTGCACCCAACAACCACCTGTTTGCACGACTCCTTTGAGCCGTGGTAGGGTAGTAATCAAAGTACAGTGGGAACACACTCGAGGCGAAGTGACAGTGTCAAGTCAGCGGACTAAGCTGTACTCATGTCACCTGGGAACTGATAACTGACGATAGGCATAATACCAACTAGTCAGTTCCCGACGAGTCCTATCCAGTGTACTCGTAACCCAACGAGCACCCGCATACTATCTCAAGTACGACATACCAACGGCTGTGGGACAGACCGTCTCCTACACTGGGATGAGAAGCGCATGCGCTAGTCTACTCCGGAGTATCGATGCCCTGTCTCGATAGTCCTGCGACTGGGGACCTGCATAAGGATGTGCTTATAGATTACCCAGCCCCACTAGTGTGATTGCCATCACAACACTGGTAATCAAGCAAAGATCCTAAGGGCTCCACTAATGTGTATAGGTGATATACTGAAATAAACACATGTACACATTGAAGTAGAAACAAACCAAGTAGCATACTACTATTTTGAGCAAGATTGTCAATACAAGGTGAATATCCCAAGCTTCCATTAAGTAATATACATACTAGTATGATACAGTAATGGCCTCTAGGGCATATACACTAACAATCTCCCACTTGCACTAAGGCCGTGTACTGGCGTATCGAAGACCTATCATCTCGATCAGCCGCTCGAACTGAGTCTGGGGTAGGGCCTTCGTGAGTGGATCAGCAGTGTTATCTTCCGTATTTACTCTCTTCACCTCGATCTCCCGGCGATCAACGATCTCCCTGATCAGGTGGTACCGCCTCAAAATATGCCTGGACTTCAGATGGGACCTGGGTTCCTTCGCTAAAGCTATAGCGCCGTTGTTGTCACAATACAGCGGTATTGGATCAACACTGGTAGGAACCACCTGAAGTTCCGTGAGGAACTTCTTCATCCAGACAGCTTCCTTTGCGGCATCGCAAGCAGCTATGTACTCCGCTTCCATAGTTGAGTCAGCAACGGTTTCCTGCTTGGAACTCTTCCAGCAAACCGCCCCTCCGTTGAGGGTAAAGACATAACCTGACATGTTCTTGGAGTCATCCTTATCACTCTGGAAGCTGGAGTCAGCAAAGGCCTAAATCTGGAGGTCTTTTCCGCCATACACGAAGAACATCTCCTTAGTCCTTCTCAGGTACTTGAGAATGTTCTTTTCTGCTATCCAGTGTTTCTCCCCTGGATTCGACTGATACCGGCTTACAACGCTCAATGCGTATGCTACATCTGGTCTGGTACACAACATCGCATACATAATAGAGCCTACCGCAGATGCGTAGGGTATTGATGACATGTGAGCCCTTTCCAAGTCAGTCTTGGGAGACATCTCTTTGGAGAGGGTGATTCTGTGACAAGCCGGTAGATTACCGCGCTTGGAATCTTCCATACTGAATCGTTTCAGTATGGTGTCAATGTACCTTGACTGTGAAAGTCCCAACATCTTCTTAGATCTATCACGATAGATCTGGATCCCAAGAATGTAGTTGGCATCGCCCAGATCCTTCATGGAGAACCTTTGCGACAAGAATCCTTTGACTGACTGTAGCATAGGAATATCATTTCCTATTAGGAGAATGTCATCGACGTACAAGACGAGGAATACCACATTTCTCCCTACAATCTTACTGTAAATGCATGGTTCATCTGGGTTTTTGACAAAGTCGAATTCTTTGACAGTATCATCAAAGCAGATGTTCCAACTCCGCGATGCCTGCTTGAGTCCATAGATGGACTTGAGCAACTTGCACACTTTACCGCTGCTCCCACTCTGAATGAATCCCTCTGGCTGATCCATATAGACGCACTCTTCCAAATTTCCATTTAGAAAAGCCGTCTTTACGTCCATCTGCCAGATCTCATAATCGTGGAAGGCAGCAATGGCAAGAAGGATCCGAATGGATTTAAGCATGACTACCGGAGAAAAGGTCTCGTCATAGTCCAAACCAGGTCGTTGACGAAAACCCTTTGCAACGAGCCTAGCTTTATAGGTTTCAACCTGCCCATCTACACCAATCTTCTTTCTGAAGATCCATTTGCAGCCTACGGGTTTTACCCCTTCTGGAGCAAAGTCCAAAGTCCAAACTTTGTTGGTGTACATGGACTCCATCTCGATCCGCATTGCATCCAGCCATTTTACCGAGTCACCGCTCTGAATGGCTTGCTGGAAGCTAGTAGGCTAACCATAATCCATGGTGCAATCCTCTCTATCCCCGTCTATGAGAAAACCGTAGTATCTCTCGGACGGATGAGACTGCCTACTACTTCTGCGGAGTGGCACAGGAATGTCCGGTTACCCTGAAACTTCTGGTTCTTCCAAGCATTCAGTAATAGCTTGTGGTTCTGGAATTTCTTCCAGTTCTATTGCGCTCCCACTTATTCCTTTTTCTAAGAACCGATGTTCCAGAAAGTGGGCATGACGAGAAACAAAAACCTTTTGTTCCTCTGCGTAATAGAAAAAATACCCCCTGGAGTTCTTTGGGTATCCCACAAACTTACACAGTACTGAGCGTGCCTCGAGTTTGTCCGCATGCTGCTTTTTAACAAAAGCTGGACATCCCCAGGTCTTTAAGTACTTAAGACAGGGTTTCTGCCCACTCCACATCTGATATGGGGTGGTAGGCACAGTCTTGGTGGGAGCCTTGTTCAAGAGATATGCAGCTGTTTCTAGTGCATAACCCCAGAAAGATCGCGGTAACTCAGCCTTACTCATCATGGAACGAACCATATCCAATAGGGTTCGATTCCTCCTTTCCGATACACCGTTGTGTTGTGGTGTGTATGGAGAAGTACGCTGAGAGAGAATTCCATTCTCTTTTAAGTAGTCCAGAAACTCGGCACTCAAGTATTCACCACCTCGATCCGATCTTAGGATCTTGATACTTTTGCCTGATTGTTTTTCTACTTCATTCTTATATTCCCGAAATTTCTCAAAGGCCTCGGATTTGTGCTTCATTAAGAAGACATGTCCATACCTAGAGAAATCATCTGTGAAAGTAATGAAGTATGAATAACCGCTTCGCGCATGTGTAGACATTGGACCACAGACGTCACTGTGTATAAGTCCCAAGAGCTCGCTCGCTCTTACTCCGTGTCCAGTGAACGGAGTCTTTGTCATCTTTCCCATGAGACAAGATTCACAAGTGGCATAAGACTGGTACTCGAACGGATCCAAGTATCCTTCTTTATGTAACTTAGTCAACCGTGTCTCATTGATGTGACCCATTCTACAATACCATAAGAAAGCCTGATTTAATTCTGGAGACTTTCTTTTAAGTGTGTTCTGGACACTGAATATCTGAGCTTGATTCAGTACGTATATACCGTTATTTAATGTACCTGACCAAATCAGTGCTTGATTTAGGTGGATGTTTACTACATCGCTTACAAAAGCAAAATCATATCCTTCCTTAGAAAGTAAGGATACAGATATGATATTACAAGTCGCACCTGGTACATACAAACAGTCATGCAGAATCAATATCTGCCCAGTTGTCAGTCCTAGGTGATATTCCCCTACGGATACAGCATCCATGCTCATTCCGTTAGCAACCCTGAGAGTCATATCACCTTTCCTGATAACCCTACGGTTTCTCAGAGCCTGTAACGAATTACAGATATGAGATCCTGATCCGGTATCCAATACCCAGGAAGTAGGGTTAACTGACAAACAGTTCTCTATTACAAACACACTCGAAGCCGAAGCCACAACATGCTTCGAATTCTGGCTACTGGCTTTGCAAGCCCTGCAATCCTTCTGTCAATGTTCATTCCCGTTACAATAGGAACATCCCTCTTTTACTACATCCAGTCCTGAAACTTTTGCCCTTGCTTTTCCTTTTTCTTCCCTGGTTTCCTTCAGGGTATTAGCAGAGGGCAGGGACTGTTGAATTAAGTCAGTACTTGACCTATTCTCCAACGTGGTCTCCAGGTCCGTGAGCTTAAAATAGCTGGCCTCTGTAAGGACGTTGTCCCCTACAGATGACCCGACAGCCAACCTCGCTTGAAGCAATTCGTTCGAGGTCTCATATCTTGCGATACGAGATTGCTCTCCATATAAATCTTTGTTATGGAGGAAGATAGAAACTGAGTCCATCTTCTCGTGCTGCCTCTGGTTTGCACCATTAACTGAGGCTAACACGAGGCACTTGGCTTTCGTACAATCCTTTTCCGATGTCCTACGGATGTAAATATCCGTGACAGGGGAAACTGGACCTGAGATGACAGGGGTTTGATTAGTTAAGAGGTGTCCCAGCTTGTCATGGGCAATGGGCATCTGGACAGACCTTTGCCAGTCATAACAGTCAGATTCAGTCATTTTATTATCTAGATGTAACCTAGGTGCGGTCACCGGGTCACTGCAATTAAGAGAGAGAGAAGAAAACACTCAGCATGATGCTCTTGCAAGTTCAGAGTGGTTTTTAATTTGTCTAAACAGGATGGCTCCCACTGTCTCTCGAATCCCTCCTCAAACCAAAAAGGAAGAATTAGTCAGGATCAATCTCACCGTACAATTCTTGCTTAACCGTTCAGCCAGGCTGGTGTCGGTACTTCGAGGGAGGTTTTCCAACGCTTTCGTGAAGTTCCTTAATTAAATAACCTCTTTTCCCTATGGGCGTAGCCCCGCTAACACCTTTCTAGACACCTACTTGGTTTATAGCATTGATCGTTAAGTGAGAAATTTCCCGAGGAGTAGCATATACTCACAGTAGGATCGGGATCCAAATATCATCGCGTGACGAAACTGAAGGAATCCTACCAGAATCATCACATTCCAAATGGTATGCAACACTAGCAAGTTTCAGTACTTATGAAACTCCCGATGTGGATTTTTGCCCCATGCTCTTATGACCTTGACGAAGGCCAAAATATCATAAGTCACATGTCAAGTTCTACCCGTCATTATCCAGGTTAATTTGAACCCACCCGTACATACCCTTGACGAAGGCCAAAATGGTAGTACGACTGTCCCAAACCAACGCATCTATCTATGCCACAGATAAACATTCAGCAGCTACCAATCACTATGCCTTGGCGAAGGTCAAAATATATAGCTTGAATACTACTGAATATTTAACTGAAACGACGGAGGGCTACGAATGGTTTTGGCGAAACTGTGAACGTAGTGAACTTGATATAATCGATGGAACCATGATAGCTTTTAAAAGGAGTGGCTCAAGCTCCGCATTTAAAAGTTGGTTTTGAAAAGAACCGAGTGGTTTTTCGAAAGTGTTCCAACGACTTTTACTTGGTTTATTATCTTGCATTAGTTCTTTTAATGCGTGATATTCTTGCATTAGTTCTTTTAATGCGTCCCATCATTTAATCCTACCATTGCAGAAAACAACCAAAATATGACGTACGCTTATGCCATTCGCATTCGCCACGGGGCCCCGTCATTACCCGTTAGGTTACTTAACTAACGACAGAGCGGGGGCTGGGCTAGCGCGGCTGTAAAACATAAGCAATGCCTAAATAATATCGTATATAGATATATATTGCAATGATAGCCATTTCAGATCACAGATGAATACATTGGATATACTAGGAACCTGCAATTCGTACGAGCCTGTAACGAAAAGCAGATTACACGGTCGCGGTGAATAGCCAAAACCCCACCCAAGACCCCTATGGGTGCGGCAAACTACCGGCCAAGTACCCGAAGCAAAGCAACCTCCC
Organism: Agapanthus africanus; assembly: GCA_030015575.1. Taxonomy (NCBI): domain Eukaryota; kingdom Viridiplantae; phylum Streptophyta; class Magnoliopsida; order Asparagales; family Amaryllidaceae; genus Agapanthus; species Agapanthus africanus. The sequence continues at coordinate 816,494,199 of CM057338.1, read as the reverse complement.
TCATCCCCGTGAGTAGGCCACTCGGCACTTCGGCATACCCGGTAGTTTGTGCACCCCCTCCATGGGTCTATCCTAGGAGCAAAAACAGTAAAAAGAAATTATACAATGACGGCTACAACCCCGACCCGGTTGTGCGGCCATACAAATAATTATTACATCAATTTACAAATTTACATGAATTGAAAGAAAAGAAAAACTCTCGTCTCACAACCCCCGGCTATTCACCTGCGACAATCCAATGAATTCATATACACATTCCAATGACATTACAGATCACAGATTTGTATAACCCCCACTAATCGACATATATCAATTAGTAGACGTTCAATACAAATATCACATTACAGAAAAACCCGTCAGCTAAAGTCTTTTAGAAGTTCGATCAAAAATACGGATTTATAGACCCCAAATACAAAATTTTCGTTCAGGAAAATCTGGGCAGAAAATACATATTCCAAAAATCCCAAAACAGCCCCAGAAAGACACTGCACCAAAGATGGACCTCGGCCGAGTCAACTCGGCCGCGGAACCGCGGCGCTTTGACTCGATCGTTGGACCAAATTTGGTGGTAATTCTAACAAAAGCCTGAGCCGATTTTCAAGATGAAAATTATCAACTTTTGAACAGAATAAAAATCGGCAGAAACTTGACAGTTTTGGGTTCGTTTTGCGACTTTTCTTTGATCGATCTTCTAGCTACTTTGCTAACATGTTAGATAGAGTTTAACTAGGCTCTGATACCAATGTAAGTCCATGCTACCTCTCCCGGTACTTACGGGCTTGCGGAGTTTGGTGAAAAACGATTTTTCAAGAGGCGGTAACATGGACTCATAAACCCGGATCATTGTTAAATTACTAACTAACAACCTAACAAGTGTTTACCTACTCGGTTAGGAGGCTATACCTTTCTTGAACTCCTTCGTCTTCAACTCGTCCCGGAGTTCGGATCGGCCTCACCTTGTCGTCTCCTTGCGTCATAGATGGATCCACCTGAAAGCTTCTACCTTTGGCTTGTTCTTCGGACTTTGAAGAAAACTAGATCACTTGGCTTGCTAGGCCTTGTGAACTAGAATGAGTAGAGAAGACTATGTTGGGATTTTACTCTATGGTTCTTGCTTCTCAACTCATGAGACAAGTGAACCATAGACCAAAAGAGAGAGAGCAAGAGGAAGAGGGTGAGAGCAAGAGCATGAGAGCTCAAAACCAAGAGAGAGAAAGGTCAAGAAAGAATGAGCCTCTCTTTTGTCTTTCACCCTCTCATAATCCAAAAGCATCATTAGCCATAATGTCAATCAAGTATTATGTGATGGTTCATATCATGACAAAGGCAATATCATTTCCATGCACTCATTTTGCAAACTACAACAAGCAAGCAAAAGTCTTTGCATGAAAATGACAACCATTGTGATGATGATGGTCAACTAGTCCAACCTAGTCAACCGGTCCACAAAGTCAACAAGTCAACAAAGTCAACCCTCCAACAACCATGTCACTATAATACTTAATTAATATTATTGCTAAATATATATATCATATTCTCATTAGGGTTGAGCAAAAAGTCAATAGTCAACAGTCAACCAGTCAACAACCCTAATGAGAATCCACTGCCTCTGTCTCTCCGTCAACTGTGCATACACACCCGCATCCGCGTTCCGAGGAACACGAATACATACTGGATAAAACCAATCCCAAAAGGTACACTAGGATCTGGCTTAAACCAAAGCCCGCTAGTGTGAACTGTCCGGACACTGTACGTGCACAAGTGCACGGATGTGACCGAACCCTGTCGCAAAACCATACGACCTGTCGCAAAACCATGCGATCTCTACTCTTTTGCCAAAAGGCGAATAGCTTTCTGTGTGGGACTCTAAAGACTCGACACTACGCTGGCAGTGGGTTTAACCACAGACCGCAAGCGGCACTAGCTGTGCGTAACGGTCCCCAGGTAGATGCCGACAAGAAGACTGACGAGGCGAAACCCATCTGAACTCCTACTGAGCCTGAATGTGACATTCTACGTACAGTTCGGTCGGTTCGTCTGATACATCGCATGGCGGGCCTAGGGGGCGGTAAACGTCAGTCCCCCAATAGCGGTACAAGTCGTGTTGGAGTGAAGCCCAAAACTCCCTGAGATAACACTGGAAGCCTACCAGTATATCTCGTTTGCCCTGGCCAGGGACTACTCGTGTAATGGCTCTCCTAGACACAGCGCGATGTCAACCCCCAATACTGGGAGAGACGAATCCTGTCTAACCGTCACTGCCTCCAAGTGCTTCGGGACTGCACCCAACTACCACCTGTTTGCACGACTCCTTTGAGCCGTGGTAGGGTAGTAATCAAAGTACAGTGGGAACACACTCGAGGCGAAGTGACAGTGTCAAGTCAGCGGACTAAGCTGTACTCATGTCACCTGGGAACTGATAACTGACGATAGGCATAATACCAACTAGTCAGTTCTCGACGAGTCCTGTCCAGTGTACTCGTAACCCAACGAGCACCCGCATACTATCTCAAGTACGATGTACCAACGGCTGTGGGACAGACCGTCTCCCACACTGGGTTGAGAAGCGCATGCGCTAGTCTACTCCGGAGTATCGATGCCCTGTCTCGATAGTCCTGCGACTAGGGACCTGCATAAGGATGTGCATATAGATTACCCAGCCCCACTAGTGTGACTGCCATCACAACGCTGGTAATCAAGCAAAGATCCTTAGGGCTCCACTAATGTGTACAGGTGATATACTGAAATAAACACATGTACACATTGAAGTAGAAGCAAACCAAGTAGCATACTACTATTTTGAGCAAGATTGTCAATACAAGGTGAATATCCCAAGCTTCCATTAAGTAATATACATACTAGTATGATACAGTAATGGCCTCTAGGGCATATACACTAACAATATTTGTTCAGACTATTTTCACAGCAACAGTAGAAGAGACCTTGAAATGCTCTTGTCTTAAGTCCTTAGTACAATGAAAATGAAAAAAAATATATAAGTGTGAATAAAGAATAAAAAAATGGACACTGGTTTTTGTGATTACTTAAGGCTGCAAAAATAGAAAAATATTTAGCGAGGGTGCTTCATCACCTAGTGACTTAGACCAACTGGTTTGGGAGTCACTGCTAAAAGCCTTGGGTGTTGCAAGACTAGGAATTACGCTTTAATGTGCAAACACATCTTGTAATCGGTTTTTGGTACCTCAAGAAGTATTAACGGTCGCATGAAGGATGTGTAAGAAAATTTCAATTAAAAATTCACCAACTGATAACTACTTTGGACAACGGACAAGGGCATGATTGCTTGATTTGAATTTTCAAGTGTAGGGGTGATCTATACACACACGTAGGGGTATGTGATTGGAATTTAGATAAGAGAAAGGAATGAAGAATAAAACTTGTATCTTTAGTAGAGTTGATAAAAATTCCTAAGTGGAGATGGAACCCTAGAAGGAAAACTTAAGAAATTCCGAAAGCTAAGTAAGTCCACAGGATGTATATAATCTTAAGTTAAATAATGAGGAAGCGTGAAGAATATGGGTGGATAATTTACAAGTAGAAGATAATAGAATTCCTTGTTAGAAGACCTAATTGAAAAACAAAAGTCGAACAGCCAAATTGATAGGATTTTATGGGTGTAATCCGCTGAAAACCCTCAGGAGACAACACTCCTCCTACTAGGGACACCTAGAGGTTTAACGGCTTGTTGCACGTGCTCAGTGCAATCGCGTTTCCCTGCGAAAGTGCGGTTAGGATTTTAGTGAATAAAAATAAGTTTGCTCGAGGACGAGCAAAAGATAAGTTTGGGGGTATTTGTTCACACCATAATATTGCATTATTATATTCCCCGTTCTTATTCTTTTTATAAATAAACAGGTGCTTTTGACGCATGTCTGCTACATGTTACAGGTTACAGATTTTAGGACAAAATACAGTGAAAATGATGTAAAAATGATGCAAAAGTGGACTTCGACCAACAAACAAAAGACTCTTGATCAAGCCCACATCAAAGATAAAATTAAGGCATTGCAAGGTCCAAGATCGCGAAGCCATGGTTAAAGTCCACTGCAAGAATTCACTGGAAGATCTGGAAAAACCCAAAAGCCAAATTGAGAAAAGACCTGAATAAACATGAAGCCCAAAATGAAATGAACCATACCAGGAATTTAAAGAGCCCAATTCCATTATTTGGCCGCGGAACCACGGCCAAACCAGGCCTTGGGCCGCGGTTCCGCGGCATTATAGGGCGATCAGAGGAAATAAATTTCACCATATTTTTGTGGCGGCGTTGACTGGTCTCTCTAGGGCTATTTTTGTAATTATAGACATGCGGATCAAATGTAACCCTAGGGTTTCCTGTTCTTTATAAATAGGAACTCTAATCATTATAACTCTTTATGCCTCCCTGTGCCTCTTTTTATCAATAAAAATACAAATTCTTTTGGAGAGCATCGGTGTTTCTTTTCCATTCAGAAATTCAGATCTGACAAACCTGCATGGATGATTGGAGGGATACATCTGTAAGTAGATTTAATTTCTCGCCCTAGTTTAGATTTCAATTCTTTGCCCTAGGTAGATTTAATTTCATGCCCTAGGAACTTGTTTAGGGTTTAGCTTTGGGGAAGGATTTTGAGAGATGAGATCTCTCATCCCTTTCTTACCCACCAAATATTTACAATAGGACTCCATGCATACACGCGCGCACCGCGCCCTACGGCATCCTACCTCTCGAGGTAACGATGACACCGTAGTATAAAAGCCCGGTTGCGCGCGTTTTCCATGGAGGTTAGGGTAAGGATCTCTAAAGGAAGGACAAGAACCTAGAGGAAGGAACACCTTCCCGAATGGATCTAATCCCCTTTATTGATAATTACCATAACTCCTCACAGATCTTCATTCGGGTATAGAAAGCGTTGAGATTTAATTGCATTTCCAAACCATCCCTAAACCTAACCCTAGCAAGAATAGATCTAGATAATTGCCCTAGGTTAATTAGGATTTTAGATATAATAACCAATCCGAACACCCTTCGGAATTAACTCGTAAGAATGAATCGGAAATTCACAACATCCATGTGGACCGACCCGTACTCACCGGCTAGCTGCAAAGCGACGCCGTTCATGATTGCTGTAAATAGATAGTTTTTGAGACAAAAATCAAATGGCGCCGTTGCCGGGGATGGCGTAGAAATTTCCTTTTCGCAATTTCGGGTTAATCAAAATCATAAAAATCATAAAAATCTAAAAAATCCAAAAAATATATAAAAAATATATAATCTCTTATTTTTGGAAGGGATACTTTGTTGTTTGAAATCTTGCAGGATCTACACGAAGACGGATCTGGAAATTTCCATAAGGCAAATCAGAAAAGGGTACATCAGAACAGAGGGAGAGTACCACCAGAGAGCCGTACAATTTTTTTCAGGAGCTGATCCCGTCACCAGACCGCGAAACCGCGGCAAAAGTGGGCCCCAGACCGCTGAACCGCGGCGGTTTAGCCTCCTCTATGCGCAAAATTTGCTCGGTTTGATTTCTAATTCTCCCCTCTGCAAATCCCCATATATCTTTTCTGGAAATTCCTGCAAGATTCTGTGCACTTTAAAAATATATTCCCTTCCATATAACAGTCCTATGCAGGATTTTTGGGCCCCGCCTGAAATGAAATTAGATTGCAAGTAATATTTTGCTGTTGCATATCTTTTCTATAAAATATTTTGCTGTTGCATATCTTTTCTCTAAAATATTTTTGCAACAAAATTTTTTCCAAATAAAGAGAAAGAAAAAAAATCAATGAAAAATGAAAATAAAAAGGAAAAATATTTTATAGAACTTGAAAAATTTTTTTGCCCCAAATAAATCCTTGCACCACCCAACCTTCCTTCTTGTCACCTTTCTTCTTCTAACATGGGTACCCCACACAATAAATCATTAGTCGAACTTTGGTATCCCGAACCTAATTTTGCGTCGTACGTTAATTTGTTCGGTCAATTTAAAAACGATCCTTCCTTGCCAAAAATTTCGTTGAAAGATCAAATAGAGGCGTCTAGGAGAAACAGTTTGACTTTTCAACCCACTTTGTGTCGACCAAGTCCTTCTTTACCACCTACATATGTTGACACTACTTTTCCAAGTCCTGTTGTAACTCCTAGGCCGATGTCCATTGCTGAGCATATTGCTCAATCTCGCAGTCGATCTTTCACCCCTCTCCACTCATCTGGTTCTAGGGATCTGCACGATTATTCACCTTTTTATCCATATGTTGACTCTACCCCTGCCCAACCACCCACTTCCTACAAGTCATACCCGACCTTCCCACCTTCACTAGACACTGTTTCGATACAGCTATTAGGGAGTTTCACATATCCACACCATTTTGAATTTTTCACCGAAACCCCCTCACCACCTAAGTCTAGTTTGGAAGAGTTGTTGGAAGCTTATATTGCAGCAACGAATAAAATGACTAGGAATGTGTAAGCGTCTTTAGCCGCCCTTATGCAACCTAGTGAACCGGTAGCTAGTTTCCCGCTAGCTCAAAAAAATTTAATGTGTAAGGAGGCGGTTGGACAGAGTGAGAATGAGAGAGGATTTTCAAATCAAACCTACCCTTACCCAATTGAAGCCCAAAACTCCTGTTTTCCATCGATTGCCCTAAATAGTTCACCTGTTAAGGATAAAAATGAGTTGTGTGATTTTGTAGTGTTTGATTTGCCAAATTGTGAGGAACCCCTTTCGAGTGAAACCGCACCTAATCCTTTCGATCTTTACACCTCCACTCTAGAACCTAAATCGATACATATCCATGCTGATGAGGTGTCTAAAGAAATTGATTTTCACTTGATTGAGGATATAGACGCCGGGAATATTTCGGATGATGAACCTGTCGATTTGCTTGAAATTTTATGTTTAAATCATCATCCTGAGTTATTAAATGTTTCTCCCGAATCTCATATGCGTCTAGAATTTGATGATAATGGCATGGATGAGTTGAATATTGAGGATAGTATTGAGGAGAGTCTTGAGGATAATATTGAGGTTGAATCATTTTTATTTGATGTGTCTGATTTTCCAATTCATCCTCCTGAAGCTTTGACTGTTATATCACCCTCCCTCTTTTCCATCGTTCCGACCCCGCTTGAAGACTGTGAGATTGAAACCTTTTCCTTTGAATCTGACACAATTCTCACAGACGAAAACACCTACGAGTGTTTCACTTCACCGCCCGAGTTTGAGTCCTTTACATTTTCAGATGAGCCATCAGACTCGGTTGATTATAGTAGTTTCGAACCATTAATGGAATCTTTCAAGTTCGAAACAGTTTACTACGGTGAGAAAGATACTATCCCTAATTCACTTCCTTTCGACCTTCCTATTGTTCCGACCGTACAAGTGACCGTTACGCTTTCATCTTCTATACCAAGTTCGGCGTACCCATGTTTTCTTGCGAATCTTGAGGGATTTGACCCTATTTCTCGATGGGTTGATAGGTTAGTGCAATCGCTTTTAACACATCGGTCATCACAAATTGCGCTAATTTATTCACTCAATTTACACCCTCAAGATCGTTCTCCACTTCTTTCTTCTTTCCGCCATTCTTCTCCTCCGCCGAGACCATCTTCCATTCTTCTTTCCACACGGTCTCGTGTGCTTTTCATCTCTTTTCTTGCCACCCCATTCTTGCACCAACTATACCATTACCACAATAAGATTTTTGAATGGTTGGTGCTAACCTTTGGCTTGTGTAAGGCCAAGCTTAAGTTTGGGAGGACCTTTTTGTATATATGTATATATATTTTTGTTTTCTTTTTCTATAAAAAAATTTTTAAAAAAATTCAAAACAATAAAAAGAAAAAAATTTGTAAATAAATAAACAGGGGAGTGCCGATATTTTGACCCTCTTGGTTTAGCATGACAGTGAGGACACTGTCAAGTTCAAGTTTGGGGGTATGCTCGGTAAGTCTTCTTTCTTCGCATTCATTTGGACATATTTTTGCATTTGCATACTTATTTGAAAACCCATAAAAATTGAAAAATTTCAAAAATTATAAAAATTATTGTATTCAATTTTGGCTAATTGACTTGAGTTTGACAAATAGGTTAACTGGCTAGGAACAACTAGATCTTAGACTTAGTGAATTAAAAGCCCTAAAAATAACATTCCTTAAAGTTTAACGGTAAAAAGTATATGCCTTGTAGTTTAATTAGAAATAGGCAAATTTTGATTTCGCTTCTTGGGCTAAGTCGAAACAAAGGAAAAGTATTGATGTTCTTATTAGAGTATAAGTTTGAAAAATAGTTCCTAGCTTAAGTCTAGATTCTAAAAACGTATACCCTACAATTTGCACAATCACGCACCTTAAAACTTGGAATAGTAGAAGAGACCTTGAAATGCTCTTGTCTTAAGTCCTTAGTACAATGAAAATGAAAAAAAAATATATAAGTGTGAATAAAGAATAAAAAAATGGACACTGGTTTTTGTGATTACTTAAGGCTGCAAAAATAGAAAAATATTTAGCGAGGGTGCTTCATCACCTAGTGCCTTAGACCAACTGGTTTGGGAGTCACTGCTAAAAGTCTTGGGTGTTGCAAGACTAGGAATTACGCTTTAATGTGCAAACACATCTTGTAATCGGTTGTTGGTACCTCAAGAAGTATTAACGGTCGCATGAAGGATGTGTAAGCAAAATTCAATTAAAAATTCACCTACTGATAAGTACTTTGGACAACGGACAAGGGCATGATTGCTTGATTTGAATTTCCAAGTGTAGGGGTGATCTATACACATACGTAGGGGTATGTGATTGGAATTTAGATAAGAGAAAGGAATGAAGAATAAAACTTGTATCTTTAGTAGAGTTGATAAAAATTCCTAAGTGGAGATGGAACCCTAGAAGGAAAACTTAAGAAATGCCGAAAGCTAAGTAAGTCCACAGGATGTATATAATCTTAAGTTAAATAATGAGGAAGCGTGAAGAATATGGGTAGATAATTTACAAGTAGAAGATAACAGAATTCCTTGTTAGAAGACCTAATTGAAAAACAAAAGTCGAACAGCCAAATTGATAGGATTTTGTGGGTGTAATCCGCTGAAAACCCTAAGGAGACAACACTCCTCCTACTAGGGACACCTAGAGGTTTAACGGCTTGTTGCACGTGCTCAGTGCAATCGCGTTTCCCTGCGAAAGTGCGGTTAGGATTTTAGTGAATAAAAATAAGTTTGCTCGAGGACGAGCAAAAGATAAGTTTGGGGGTATTTGTTCACACCATAATATTGCATTATTATAATCCCCATTCTTATTCATTTTATAAATAAACGGGTGCTTTTGATGCATGTCTGCTACATGTTACAGGTTACAGATTCTAGGACAAAATACAGTGAAAACGATGTAAAAATGATGCAAAAGTGGATTTCGACCAACAAACAGAAGACTCTTGATCAAGCCCATATCAAAGATAAAGTTAAGGCATTACAAGGTCTAAGATCGCGAAGCCACGGTTAAAGTCCACTGCAAGAATTTACTGGAAGATCTGGAAAAACCCAAAAGCCAAATTGAGAAAAGACCTGAATAAACATGAAGCCCAAAATGAAATGAACCATACCAGGAATTTAAAGAGCCCAATTCCATTATTTGGCCGTGGAACCGCGGCCAAACCAGGCCTTGGGCCACGGTTCCGCGGCAGTATAGGGCGATCAGAGGAAATAAATTTCACCATATTTTTGTGGCGGCGCTGACTGGTCTTTCTAGGGTTATTTTTGTAATTATAGACATGCGGATCAAATGTAACCCTAGGGTTTCCAATTCTTTATAAATAGGAACTCTAATCATTGTAACTCTTTATGCCTCCCTGTGCCTCTTTTTATCAATAAAAATACAAATTCTTTTGGAGAGCATCGGTGTTTCTTTTCCATTCAGAAATTCAGATCTGACAAAGCTGCATGGATGATTGGAGGGATGCATCTGTAAGTAGATTTAATTTCTCGCCCTAGTTTAGATTTCAATTCTTTGCCCTAGGTAGATTTAATTTCATGCCCTAGGAACTTGTTTAGGGTTTAGCTTTGGGGAAGGATTTTGAGAGATGAGATCTCTCATCCCTTTCTTACCCACCAAATATTTACAATAGGACTCCATGCATACGCGCGCGCACCGCGCCCTACGGCATCCTATCTCTCGAGGTAACGATGACACCGTAGTGTAAAAGCCCGGTTGCGCGCGTTTTCCATGGAGGTTAGGGTAAGGATTTCTAAAGGAAGGACAAGAACCTAGAGGAAGGAACACCTTCCCGAATGGATCTAATCCCCTTTATTGATAATTACCATAACTCCTCACAGATCTTCATTCGGGTATAGAAAGCGTTGAGATTTAATTGCATTTCCAAACCATCCCTAAACCTAACCCTAGCAAGAATAGATCTAGATAATTGCCCTAGGTTAATTAGGATTTTAGATTTAATAACCAATCCGAACACCCTTCGGAATTAACTCGTAAGAACGAATCGGAAATTCACAACATCCCTGTGGACCGACCCGTACTCACCGGCTAGCTGCAAAGCGACGCCGTTCTTGATTGCGGTAAATAGATAGTTTTTGAGACAAAAATCAGTGTGCACAAAGCATCTGTCTTAGGCAACGTGTGTGCCTGACAGCAAAATCAGGTGCATCTGACATGCACGAAGAATCTCGATTTAGTGAATCTGGTGTGCACCAAAATCACATCTCAAAACATGTGCTCAACATGCGCAAAAATCCAAGGCAGGTGCATCTATCATGCACGAAATCATGAAATCCAATATCAAGCGCCGAACATGCGCAAAATTAAATCAGGTGCATAAGGTGCACAAAACAAATATCGAGTATCACAATCGATATCGAAGTCCAGTGCATCTAAGTGCACAAAGTGCGTATCACTGCACTACAAGCATATGTGAATTATACCGAGTGCAAAACCAAATCGTATGCGTATATACGCACAAAATCAACTCAACTGTATGAAACCCATAAAATCATAAACATGAGAAACCAAGGCACGAAAACGATAACGAGTGTAACAACTGTGTAAAAATCGTAAATACGCAGTAGGTGCAACCATGGCGCATGAAAACGATATCATGAAACTCAATCATCAAAACCAAATCATGCGAATAGATCGCTAAAAATACCAAAATCAAGTATGGCGGAATAGTCCCTCTCAAGCACATCCTCCAAAAATCTCTGGCCAACTGTCGTGGTCACTCATAGCATGTCTCGTCGACGATCCTTAACTCTGGCCTGCCAGTGTGCGTAACATGACCACTCCTGCGTCCAAGTCTTCTCGTAATTCATTCCAGAAAGGTCCTGTCGAAATCTCTCCCAAATCTCGTCTCTACCGAACTGTCCGGAAGTCATCATCCCTTACTAGATCTGTTCTCGTTCCGGAACGGCTGCGTACTCATCGCAACTCCTTCTGAAAGGTATATCCAAGTACAATGCCTCGGCATGCGTATCGCATATCTGATGTCGGTGGAGTGGAACGTCGTCTCATCAAGATCTCGTACGAACCTTTTACTCCACTTTTCTCTGATGCCGACTGCTTCGGACTCGTCTCGTCGTGGCTGCATGGACTGAGCTCCAACGGCTACCCTCGTATCTGGAGTCACCCAAAAATGCATCTCACCACCTAGTATCCGAATGAAGTCGAACCATCCGATCGATTGTCAAAACCTCATAATTCCCCAAGAGCTCAACATCTTGGGCACAGTTTAATAGTATCGAGTACATACCATAGCATCGGTGGTCCAGCCATAGAAGAGCAAACTCAAGCCTTACTAATGGCGCCGCGGAACTACCGCAAACCCTAAGGTTCAAAGGCTTTCACGCGGTCATTAAGTCGAGTTAGGGTTTCATTCTTCTAGAGGGTCCATAGAATTGCCTGCATGTCTTTCCGAATACTTTAAACCTGGAATAATAGGTTTCCGACATTCGATCGTCTTTGTCGACTCTCTACGTCTCCGCGTGAAGTCATCTCTAGCTGGAATTAATCTATTTGATGACCTCGCATCGGGGTAGGCGAACGAATCACATGTCCTAATCATTCATCCTCGGTGACTAGCGACCTTCTATCATCTCTTAGTACAATCTCGTACTGCAATAGCTCCAACATCTGGGGCGATATCTCGTCGTTCGCAGCAACAACTGGCTCATTCGTCTGCACGTTGAACAGTGCCTCAATCGTCATGAATAAGCCATATGTCAACGGTCATCAAAATCTGGCTGGCCTCTATCAGTGGCTCAATCCTCTAGTGCAAATCGGCACGTCCGAGTAATCTCATACAGCAATCCACCCAACGCTCGTGGCGCGAAAACATAATGAAAAGACATATCTCTGCAATCGTGTGTCACCGGAATCATGCCCTGGTCAGTCCTCGTTCTTGACGAGCTCATGCTGACCGCAAATCTAGCCGTAGCTCTCCCTGCCCGTAATCGTGGCAGAGAAACCAAAACTGGTACCGATGAGACTAGATCAGGAGCGAATATGATACTGAACAAGGAAATGTATATCCTAAGGCTCTTTAAGTGGAGTAGCGTATCGTAAGTATGCCGCGGAACATACCCACGGTACGTCACTCTACATTAGTCACCTATTCCATCAACCAAGGGTCATCCTACGCTCCGAAGGTAAAACCTAACGCTCTGATACTAACTTTGTCACGTCCCGAAAGTACGGAATATGACCGGCACTTAAACTACGAAACGTCTCGAGACGTACGTAATCTAAGTAAGCCGAAAACCCAGAAATACAAACCAAGAAAAGTAGTAGAGTGAAGGGAAAACCAATTTAAAATCAAGTAGTTTAATAGCATAAGCCGAATTATGCGGTTTTAAAAACATAAAATATTTCCTGAAAATTTCGGTAGAGTCTCCTTTGCAAATAATGGCTCCCAAACGGGATACAACATGAATAGTATACGAAATCAATAAAAGGCATCCCCAAGCGGGAGCTAGCTCTTCATCAATCGATGGTCACAACCACACAAGCAATATAATATATAACGCCAAGGGCGAGGATCAAAATTCAAAAGGAACTCAAAACAACAAGAAATCCACAGAAATCCAACGCGCGACTCTGAGGTCGAAAGAATAACATCACTGGTCTCTTTCTCAAAAATAAATACATGTTTGGTTGATGGAACTTCTAGATACAACTGAATAATGATATACAAGATATAATGATATGTGCGATACAAATAAACCCACCTGCTAGCAAGTCACCCGGAAATGGAAATAGTGCCAGCAAAGCCGTAATGAAACCTGTACGGCGAAACCTGTAAGAACTGTGGCACAACGGGGGTGAGTTGCCAACTCGTGAATAGAAAAACATCTACGAATAGAAGCGCATGTATGACGCAATCCTAGGTCATACGATCATAATATATCGTCAAATATATATATATATATATATATATCATGCAGCCTATAACAATGACTAGGGTAAATATTTAACCAAAGTGTAATCCCGTATGCCCGTATCAGTGCCTCAGGTAGCAATATATCATATGGATGTTGTATGAATGCAAGAAACAGAATGCATGTACAGAAGAAAACTGCTTTCATAAATTAATGAGATTTCTGTATTTTTAAAATGAGGTATCATAATGAAATCAGCATAAAACAGTGCCTAGCATCGGCACAAAACGTAATCCCAATGTCTCGATAACTCTGTATCACAGTCTCTGTACCTCAATATCTCGAAATCTCAATGTCTCAATCACAATGACTAGGGCGCCGTCAGTCCAGGCCGGCCCCTACCATCCATCTCATGACCACGACGGTATCCTCCGGATATCCGACGCGTCGGGTAATATCAACAGTCGGTCGTGCTCCCCTGCATAGGCTCAACATCAACAACACGATCTTCTTGCCCCGGGGTACCGCACCGGGCCCACTATGTACCCGAAACGGTTCATCCATCTCCTCGAATCGGGTCCCGAAATCCATCGGCAAACTCATGGTGGACGACTCATACATCATGGGAAAACCGTATTTTTATTTAAAAAGAGAGAAAGCAGTTTATATATATTTTGCGGTTTTCCTCCAAATCCAGAAAATATCATGGAAATCCGAATCATCAATAGCATGTAAAACCATGAATATAAGCATGAGCATCCATGAATGCGGCATATAATGAATAACTGTATGCATGAAGTGACAAGTAACAACTACAATGTCTAAACTACTAGTTAACAAGCTACATTAGGCAATAATATTTTCTAAGGTGTGCGTGACATGGCAATTACCGATGAAGATGTGTGTGAGCCGGCAAGTAAGTGTACGTGGTACATACGCATCATCGGTAATGGTGCTGGTGTCCTAACAGTATGATATCAACAATGCAATAAGAAATTATAATATAAGTATGCGATGCGGAGCGAACAGTAATAATGAGCGGAATACTAGACACAACGATAACAAAACTGCATTACCCTAATATAAGTCCTACAATAATGCCCTTCGAAATAACACGAATCGTGATGTTTTGAAAATAAGGGATATGGTGTTTTTAAGAAAAGATACGACTTTTGAAATATCCTTAGAATCCCTTGACCTGTCTTTTAAAATACCTACGATTCGTTAGTTTTGAAATAGATAGGAGTCTAATCTAGTCTAACAACTACACTAAACTATACGGCTGAACTAACAAGCTAAACTACAGGTAAGGAAACCGCCTAACATCTGAGTCGATACGTATACATACCTGTATAAATATTAGTCGGTGATCCCGCCTCAATAATATCATATCCGATACCATATCTATAATCAGACATCCCAAGTCAAGAGTGTGGATCAATCATCAATATATAGCTCGTACGTAAATCAGTCGTACGGCATCCCCAAATCTGGGTACGGGTCAATATCATACTCATCACACTGTTCATCTGCTATCCTGTTTATCAAGATCATCATCTGGGGTACTGACCTACGTCTAGTACATGACTAATATCACTATTTACATGGCATTGTCATTCAAAGATCCGCTATAACATCAGGACGTATCTCAAGTACGAATCCTGCCATATCACCGATCTTACGGCCTCAACTCAAATCTCATCGACCCATCTCAATCCCAATATCATCTGCAAATCCAGTATGTGAACACCCAGTCCCATACCCAGGTGAACACATAAACACAACTCCCCATATACGCATAGGTAATAACATAGATGTATGCATGTGTGTGTGTGCGTGTGTGGGTGTAACAACTACTCTATGGTTTCGCAACTAACACTAAACTAATCCAAGAACACCAAATCTCCATATTTATCATTAATAAACTCAAACAATATATAATCAATAAATTTATGTATACGTATTCGTATACATCACCACGAACTGCGGGGGTGCTATACGCCATCCACCCGACTTCTCCCCGTAGATATAAATCTACTCACCTGGTCCTCGCTCGCCGGTGCCGACGTCGCCATGCGCTTGCTTGTCGTCTTGAAGTCCACATGGGGTACCTACATATCATAACGCACCGTATCGCATTAAAATCCGACTCATGACCAAAACGACACACGAATCCCACATAGGTCAAAACCTATGGTTTGCTTTCACAAATCAACCCAAAAACCCTCGAGTCGGCATACAAACGCCAAACCATCGAGAAAAACCCAAACACACTCATTGTACAATCACGAGCACTAATTATATTATAAAATAGCTTAAAATTCACAAAAACCCCAAATTCACTTTAAAAGCAATTTTTCCGAAAATCTAGCAAGCAAAAATTTCCCGTTTTAGTACAAAACTCGACGTTTTAACAAAACTAATGGCCATAAGGCTCACTAAACATCTTAATTAAGTTATACCAATGTTAATTAGATTTTAAACTTAATTCTTAATATCAATCTCAAAAAATCTAGTTTGCATACATAATCAATTTTAACAATTTTATAGCAAAAATGCACAAACTACAATCTAGCTTAGATTTGCATGATCTAAAGCATTAAACTACACTTAATAATGTTAATGAAGTCATGAAAAACCTAATTAGATTTTTAGTCTAACATTTGCAATTAATTTCCAAAACCTAGTTTGCATAAAATTCCAATTTTAACAATTTACAAGCATCAATTAGTAAACTAGCAACTAGGTTAGGTTTTCATTTCCTTAAGATGATAATCTACACATTGCAACCATAATTACACAACAAAAACCCTAACTTTAGTTCAAAACCCCCTCTTGAAAGTTAAATCTTTAATATCAAAACCACAATTAATTCCTAATTAAACAAATAATAGCCAGATTC
The DNA here is from genome assembly GCA_030015575.1 of Agapanthus africanus. Taxonomy (NCBI): domain Eukaryota; kingdom Viridiplantae; phylum Streptophyta; class Magnoliopsida; order Asparagales; family Amaryllidaceae; genus Agapanthus; species Agapanthus africanus. Next base: position 816,477,920 of record CM057338.1, on the reverse strand, counting down.
AAGTAATCAGACAATAACTTATGCAAAATGCTAAGATTATCCCTCACAAAATTAGAGATCTAGCACCAAAATCTTGGACTCCAAATTTCTCTCTTGATCCATGATCCACACTAGCATAGGTCAAGAAGAAATGGGTAGAGATTGGATTTAAGAAATTTTGAATTTTTAGCTTGATTTTAAGGCAGAAAGATGAAATTTTTGAAGGAAAAAGAGATGGGGTTTTGGGGAAATTTCTGGACAGCAATGAAGGGGGGCTCGGCTGCAGGTGAGGAAAAAGGAGGAGAGAGATGGAGGTGGGGAAAATCACATCTAGTCAAAGTCCACTTTGTTTCTTTCATTTTCTATTCTTTTCTTTTCTTTTCTCTTTGAAAAAGGAAGTGATTGGAGAGAGAGAGGGGGGGAGGGCTGTCATGGTGGGGCCGGCCACATGGGGAGAGGGAGAGAGGGTGAGGTGTGGGTGTGTGGGTTAGGGAAAAAGATAAATGTATTACCCCAATTCCCATTAACTCTAATTTCACCGGAAAAAAAGCCTTTTTTCTTCGATATTTTCTAAACCGTTTTGACAAACCATTTCATTTCAGAAAGCACATGATAAAATTTTATTTAATGTGTTATGATGCACAAAATTTGTTTCAACTCATTCCAATTTATAATTTTTCCTAATTAAATGTATTAGTAACGGCTTAAAAGAATATTAAAATAATTAATTTCGGAAAATTTTTCAAAAAATTTGAAATTTCGCCAGTGGCTCAATAGACACCAATTACTAGTAATTACATAGCTAGAATATGTATATTTAATTTTATATTAAAAATATTTGTATTTTGACTTTTTACGGAAAACCCCCTTATTTTACTGATTTTCCGAAATTTCACCGAAACGATTTTCAAAACGTTACACCTAGGCTCTCTAGGGTAGCATCCTAGAGACCCTAGTTTCTCTACTTGCATCTTGATGTGGAGCTAGAGCCAGAATTACATCCCTCGGGTGGATCATCGGAGATGGAGGAAGACCGGCGACCAAAGTCGATCCGCAACATCACTAGGAGCTTGGAGATGGTTGAAGACCCGAAGGATTTGGTTCATTAGGTATAACGATTCCTATCTCTTTTAATTAGCTTGCTAGTTTTAGGGTTAATGGTTTCGATCTTGGAAATCGGGTAATGGAGCGCCGGGTTTTAGAAAATTTTTGTTCCTCTTTTGGTCACGGTTCGATGGCCGGGGCGCTCCTCTAACCCAACATAGCATAAGAGCCACCCATTAAACCCTACTAGCTAGTTTTCACAAGGTTAAAATCTCGATCGATCAAAATTTCCAAATCAAATTTCCAATTTGCCTATTTTCTTTCGATTTTTGAAAGTGCTCCAAAAATGTTTCTGTATAGCTTAAAAATCCGTGCAGGAAAAACTAAAGCTACTAAAAAAATTTGGTGACCTAACTCCAAAATTCCACCGCGGAACTACCGCGAAATGTCACATTTGGCGGCGCTTCCGCGGCCCTTTTTGAGCTACAGTGACCAAATTTTTTTCTGGAGCTCGAGTTGGTGGAAATGATTTTTGTGATATATAGTTTTGGCCCAGATTTATTTGAGTACTGGTTTAGCACATGGAGCCATTTTGGGAAAGTTTAGTCGATCGAAATTTTAATTGTGTGTTTTCTGTACATTACATTTCTATCTGCGAACGTGAATGTCATTTGATCGGTAAATCTTGTCTAATCGCTATAGTCTTTTTAGACGGGTTTGCGAACGTGACATTCACGTTGATGTTCTGTGTTGTGCTGTGATGTTGCGGATTTATCGTGGTGGATAGCTTGTGTGCAATGGTTGTGCAGTTTGGATTTATTTGTACTTTTGATATTGCGGCCGAGCGTCCGACATGTGGACTGCCGTCACTGCCTGTTTGTATATTATTCTTTTGGGTCACGACCGGGTTGAGGTCGATGTACCCGTTGTTTATATTTTCTTTTCTGTACTAGGATTACCCCGCGGTGGGGTGCACGGATAGCCGGGTTCTAGAGGGCAATGGGCCCGCATCTCATGGCGTTGAGATGGAGGGGGCCTCACTCTAGAATTGGCGGGCTATTCACCGCACTCGTAGGGGGTATAGGTTGACCCAAGGAGGGGTGCTCAAGTTACCGGATTCCGTGAAGTGCTGGGTGGTCCATTCACTTTGTTGATGGGGGCTGCCTCGCTTCAGCTTTTGGCGGATAACTTGTCGCGCTCATAGGGGTCTAGGAGTTCATTGCACAGGCTATCCACACGACCGGGGGAACGTCAGGTTTTCAGTTGTGGCTCAAAGGAAACCCGGGGCTCCCAGATTATCTGTATTGTTCTGTGATGCTTATTAATTTTCTGTGATGTTGCATTTATCATGCCTGGGATGATTGCTATTTATATTTATATATACTAGTAGATGTTGTATATGTTTTGCACCCGCGCTAGCCCCCTCCCCCCGCTCTGTCGTTAGTTAAGTAACCTAACGGGTGATGACGGGACCCAGTGGCGAATGCGGATGGCATATACGTACATTTTATTTTCGTTCTTTTCTGGTGTGATTAATTGATGGGACTGCGTTGATTCTTATCAATGCAAGGAAAACAAAGCTATATATATGATGTTGTTGGAACCAAGATTTTAAAAACTGACATTACAGACATTCTCTTTTGCTTTGCACACAGGTATTCGGTTATGAATATCCAGCACCTCATTCGACGAGGCAATGGCCGAGATCCCTTCATCGGGAGTGACCTCTTGGGCAGAAGTTTGCGTCAACATAATAACTTCACTATAGTCGATTACTTTTTGCTTTGCATCGTGATATTCAGTTTGGAATATGCTGCACCTCATTCGACGGGGAAAGAGCCGAGATCCCTTCACCGGGAGTGACCTCTTTAGCAAAAGTTTTTGCCACAACACTTTTATAAAAACCACTTGGATTCCTTCAACGATATCAAGTTCATTACGTTAAAGGTTTTTCGCCAAAAACCAGCAATAGCCCTCCGTCATTTCAGAAAAGCAGCGCCTAGTATTCGTGCTATGTTTGTTGGCTTCCGTCAAGGCATAGTGTGCGATAGCTATGTGTTACTTTTCTGTAGCATGGATATGCATTAATCTAGGACAGTCGTGCAGCCTTATTGGCATCCTTCAAGGATGAGTACGGGTGGGTCTAGATTAATCAGGATAATGACGGGTAGAACTTGACTTGCAACTTATGATTTGTTGGCATCCGTCAAGGTCATAAGCTGCTTGGGGTAAAAATCATATCGGGAGTTTCAAATATACAGGAAACTTGCCAGGCTTGCGCATACCTTCTGGAGTGTGGTGACTTGAGTGGCTTCCATCAAGTTATCATGCTATGATAGTTTGATCCCGATTCTCACTGATGAGTAGGATTACTCCTCGGGTGATTCCGACTAATTCTCCTTTTAGGTTTGGAGGAGAATTCGAGGAAACAGTGGGAGCCATCCGGATTAGATAAAATGATTATCCATTCTGATCTAGGTTAGAGTGCACGCTGAGTGTTTCTTTTCTCTCTCTCTGACATCGACCATGCCCCGACCCTAGATTATAACTCAGTGACCAAGTTAACCGAACTTTCTTAAAACACTGGCTTTTTGGATTGTCCAAGTTACATACATCATTGCCACTCCTTCTTTTACCCTTTGCTTTTCTCCAGAACACCCCGTATCACTACAAATATCCACTTCTATTGGATAAAACCATCGTAAGGTTGTAGACGAACTCGAAGGAACTTTTTCGAGGATGGTTTCTGGTTCTAGAGAAAATGAATAGGATTATTCAGTTGTCTTTTCCTTTTTACCTTCTCTCAGGTTGTGAGGGCTCCTAGGATTGGGAGATGGTACACCTATTACGCTTAGTGGATAGTCTTTTTCCAAACCATAGGCAGGTGCCGAACGGTAGGGAATGAAGAAAACCGATTATGCTTAAGTGTGGTGTACAGAAGGTAGTAAGTAAAGACAAATAAAAGGATTAGAAAGAGGGCAGAGTAAGATGCGACTGCTATTCATGACCAAACCAAGTCTTTCATCGGCACTCCTACTTCACCTTTGTATTTCTCCAGAACACTCCGTATCACTACGAATATCCAATTCTATTGGATAAATCTATCGTATGGTTATATACGAACTCGAAAGAACCTTTTTTGAGGACGGATTCTGGTTCAGGAGAAATAGGAATAAGGATTATTCAGTTGTCTTTTATCATCACCTTCTCTCAGGTTACGAGTGCTCCTAGGATTAGGAGAGTACACCTATTACGCTTATTGGATAGTCTTCTTCCAAACCATAGGCTGGTGTCGAACGGTACGGAAGGAAGAAAACCATTTAAGCCTAACGAAGGTATACAGAAGGTAATGACTAAAGACAAATAAAGGGATTTAGAGAGATGGAAAGGAAATATATGGTTTCAGTCATGAATCTGGATAATGGAAGATGTATTACTATGAATACCAGGATACCCCTACAAAACATTTTAATGTTTCAGTCTCACTATACGCTGTTAATTGAAAATTGTTTTCCCGATTAGGCCCTTACTCCAGGGTATGTATTTACCAGGTTTGATTCTCACATCTGTATGGTTTTTTAGATGATGAGTGGGAGTAAGTTATTTGGAATTAGGTGATCATCCTCATTATATCGGAATTCGTTGTAATTGGTGATATTTGAGGAAATCGCCTGGGTTGTTTGCCGGACGACAAGTGTTTGGTTTTGAATATCCATTGTTATGTACCAATTTCAAACTGATATATCTGTACGTTTATTTTTACAACGTGAGATATAACTTTTGAAATTATATCCATGATATTTACCTATATCAGTTGATGGTTAGGTAAGGAACATTTGACAACGGTGTAAGCCTTCATAACCATAGTATAATTTTCAACCTACGACACACAGGGTTTGAGTTAATAAACTCAAGGGACTTATACAATGTATTTTATGTTGTCCAGTGTCCATTAGGACAGAGGGGTTGCTACTCGTACTATATTTTGTCTACTTGTGACATCTCCAGATTTAGACACGTGTTTCGTAGAAATACAAAGTCCAAGTTTGAGATGTTATAGGTACAAGAATAAAGTAGAGAACCAGGTGTCGCAAGTATCAGGATTCTTCAAGGTGATCGAAGATGTAGATACTTGTATAAGGTATTCAGTTGATAGCAATGGTTTTGAGAAACCTTTTTTTTCTCTTTCAGGTTACTCATAATTGGATGCACTCCTAAGTTGAGTAATGCTGATTGGACTCTCTCCATTTAGTTAACATGCACTGGAGACAGCTACATGATTTGAATCTGGTTCCAATTAAATTAGTGCCTTTGTTTCTATATTAGATATATATAGAATCAATTTATATCTTAACGATGTTAAGGTATAGGGAGTCGTCCGGCTGATGCTTAAAACCAGAATCCGGATAAACTCAGGGCACGTTTCACTAATGGCTTTTTGTGTGTTATCCCGGGCTTTGACGAGGGTTAACTTTCTACCATCTGGAAGTTCAATAGTGATATTGTTCTTGACTCGCCACAGTTTTAGTAAAATGGATTTTTTTCAAAAAACAATAGTGGGAGTATGGTAGAACTGGAAGTGATTCCATAACCATAAACGATTATAGAAAATTTAATAGGACCTAAAGATTCAATCAGGATTGACATTCCATTAGCCACTCTGCAGATATGGTGGGTTACCTCAGGCACCCGAGAGGTACTTCGGTAGCCTCAAGGACGGTGACAGGGAGGTTCTTGTTTACCCAGACTTGACACTACTGTTGTTTCAGACTATGAGACCCAGCAGGAGGATGAGTATAGCGTCATTCTAAACTAGCTTTAGAGGTGCACGTGTATATGACTCTGCCAGAAGGTTTTCATAATCAGTGGGAGCAGCGGAAACGTAGCGGACAAGTAGCTTATGTCTATTTATTGATTAAAGCAGATATATCGGAAAAAGATCATCTATTTTTTGATGTGACAGTTATGGACTTTGACTTCATCAGAATAGGGGATGGGTCTGTTAAGAAGGTAGGAGGGTGTGATGTCCTGGTATTTGGATGACGTACACAGAGTAGGAAGTGAAATTCTTATACTACGATCGGTTATACTTTGGTTGTCATACAGTGGTTTCTCCATATAGGTTATGGATATTACATTAGACATTCTGGTTACTAGATCTATGGTTTTAGATCTAGATTTGGGAAGTGTCCCAATCTGAGTACTTAGACAGTATTCTGAAAGCATTTTAGAATGGGCGGCTCCTGGCATGGTGCTGAACTTGCAGGCGATGGAGTCACCCTCTCTAAAGGTGTCTTACAGACTAAAGAGGAGAGGTATGTGCATGATTGGAATATCACTTGCTTAGGCAATTGAGTCAATCATGACATGTCAAGTACGACACCAGATGTTGTTTTTGCACTTGATGCAATAAGTTGATATATTAATCCAATCCTGGAGAAAAACGAAAGGAAGCAGTTTATGAACATAAGTGGATGTTTTAGGGATTTGATAACGGCGACCTCCTTTAAGAGACGGTTATCATTCCAGGCTTCCAAGGTGACCTGGATGACAGAGTGACGGTCAGAGTTATAGTTTTCCCTCAGACGAGGGGCAGTAGTTTGGATAAGTGGTCCAAGCGGAAACTGAGTATGTTATGGCGCAGTGTACTGATTGAGTTCAGTAAATGATACAGTCTAAGAAGTTTGTTGGATTTGGAGTTCTTTTGTGAACTGGGTCCCATCAGATATCCAGACATATTCTAATGTAGGGTTCCTAGGCACTCTAGTGAAGTCTCACAAGTGATCAAACATGCACAAATCAAATTTTACGGGTGCCTACAAACCCGACTACGGATCGTTTACTAGATATTTAGGCGAAACAAGCATACTAGTTAACATTTTAACTAAGGGAACGGATATACAACCTTTGTAGACCCGGTCCACCACCTCCACGGCTCCGCAATGAACTCCCCTCGCTGTCCAAATCATGTCTTGGGCTCTAGCGTCGGCATCATCGAAGAATGGGCAGGCTTGATTGTCGGTTCGATGCCGAAGATGATCTACGTCGAGGCATCGCTAGAACAAGCTCCAACTTCACCAAGTCGGAAAAACTTATGAAGGAAACACCCTATACTACTTGGCAAGAGGTAGAGGATGAAGAAATAGGAAGTGGGTAAACTTTAGTATTGGATTTCTCACTAGATTTCATGACTTGCCATTGGAGTAGCAAGCTTTCTCCATTGAAGAAGAAGATGAAGAAAGAAGAAGATGATATGATAAGATAATTAAAATAGAAAAGAAAATATAATACTTATCATATCATTAACCTTAGTTAGGTGTAGAGAATTGACTAAGGTTAATTTGAAGAGTTAGGGTTAAGAAAGAAGACAAAATGGTTACTTAGTCAAAGTTTCAAGAAACTTCAACTACAAACAAAATAAGCCACCATTTCATTTTCTTTATATTTTCTTTTTCCAAAATAAATAAATAAATAAGAAAAAGAAAACCCTAATCTTAATCTTAACCATGGTCTAATTCTTTACACTAACCCTAGCATGCATGTATCATCAAACATGATACAATCATGTGCACAAAATATATCACATATGCAATGTGCACAAACTAAGTGAGTAAATCCATTTAAAGTGAACCAATACTAGTTAATGCAAAGTAATATATCAAATATATAATTGTACATTAAATCATTAAATCAACACTTGATTCAATGATCCGGTCATGTCGCATATAACCGGCTAGTATCCAATGTATCGGCTTATCGAATCAATCCTTGATTCGATAACTAGGTTATATCACATATAACCAATCGATACATTCGTCGCGAGAATGAAATACGGTATCACATACACGAATTATTCTCGGTCCCGCACATATCTCATATGCGCTCCTATTTCGTTTCGCTTGAGCTAGGAAACCTCTGTGTAGGACTCTAAAGACTCGTCAATACGCCGGCAGCGGATGATGATCATATCAAACACCCACAAGCCGCAAGCGGTCTGCTAAACGTAACGGCCACCCGGGTATTGAGCGATCAGAAGATCGACGAGCAAGCCCGCTCACACTCCTGTGAATCCAACCAGTAACACTTACCGTACGGTCCGGTCTGTTCGTCTGATATGTCGCATATCTCGCCTAGGGGTGGTAAACGTCAGACCCCAATAGCTCGATAAGTCATGCCGACGTAGGGTCCATAACATTCGTGAAACTACTGATAACACTTACCAGTATATCACTGCAACCCTGGCCAGGGATTTCCTGTTATGGCCAGTCGAGCATAGCACAACATCAACCCCCAATACCGGGAGAGACGAATCCCCTCCTATCGCTCATTGCCTCCATGTGAATCGGGACTGTACCCAAAAACCACCTGTTTGCACGACTCAGTAGAGCCGTGGTAGGGTGGAAATCAAAGCACAGTGGGAGACACACAAGACTCTATGACGATCTCGGGTCAACAGACTAAGCTGTACCAGTGTCACCAGAGAACTGCCATCTGACGTGAGGTATAATACCATCTGGGAGTTCTCGGCGAGTCCGTTCAGTGTACCCAGTCTCCACTGAGCACCCGCATACCATCTTTGATGTCAAACACCAATGGATATGGGATCATTCATCGCCCATCGCATGGGTCGAGAAGATATGCGCTAGTCTACTCTGGAATATCGATGCCCCGTCTCGATATTCCCTCGACTAGGAACATTTCAAGGATGTACTCATGGACTACCCAGGCCCCACTAGTATGATCTACATCATAGTCCTGGAAGTCGAGTACACATCCTATGGGCTTTATCAACATGTAATCAGAGAGACAGAAAGTATACACGTTAAGATAAAGAGCAACCAGATAGCGTACTATCATGTCGAGCAAGAAAGTCCTACCTATATATGTCCCAGCATCCACTACAATATACATCCAATGTACAGTAATGGCCTCTAGGGCATACATATAACTAACAATCTCCCACTTGCACTAGGGCCATCTGTAGCAGTGGTTGCAGTATCACATACTCAACCATCCCCTAAAAGTCTCTCTTTGGGAAAAAGGCCTTCGTGAGTGGATCCGCCGTGTTGTCCTCTGAGTCTTCTCTCCTAACCTCGATCACCCTGGAGATGAACTATCTCCACGATCAGGTGATACTGCTTCAGAATTTGTCTGGGTCACTGATGGGACCAGGGTTCCAGGGCCGAAGCCACACTTCCATTGTCATACAATGGCAGGAACCTAGTTCATCTTATGAACCAATATACACCCAAACTTCCTCTTTGGTAGTATCTTTAATAGCGATGTTACCAGCCTTTATCGTCTAGTTTGCCACGGTATCTAGCTTGGAACTCTTCCAACATACCGTCCCTCTACTGAGGGTAAAGACAGTGCCTGTGACTGACATTCAGTCGTCTTTATCACCCTGGAACACTTCCAGCGATTCTCCCCAGGATCGATTGATACAATCTCACTATACCTAGTGAGAACCCTAATATCCCTTTAGATCTATCTCATAGGTCCAAATCTCAGGATTTAGGAGGTATCATCTTTATCCTATTTGGAGAATCATTGTGATAATAGGAGATTGATCGATCGTAGTATAGGAAACTCTTTTCCTATCAAGAGTATGTTGTCTTCGTACAATACGAAGATGACCACCTTACTCTCTACTACCCTTTTGTATATACAAGGTTCGTCTACCATTTTGATGAAGTCAAACACTTTGACTATCACATCAAAACAGACGTTCCAACTCCGCGATGCCTGCTTCATTATGTAAAGCAACTTGCACACGTTTCCACTGCTCCCACTGTTTACGAAGACCTCTGGCTGTGTTCTTATAGACGTTCTCTTCTAAATCAGTATTTAGAAAAGCAGTCATGGCACCCAACCGCCAGATATCGTAGTCATGGTATGTAGCCGTGGTAAGTAGGATCTGGACAGACTCAAGCATAGCTACTGGAAAAAGATTTCATCATTATCCACGACTGGTCGATGACGAAAACCTTTAACAAGTCTAGCTTTGAAAGTCTCAACTTTTCCATCTACACCAAGTAATCTTCTCCAGATATACTTGCTCCTGATGGGGATTTAACCCTTCAGATATAGCAGCTAAAGTCCATACTTTGCTGGTGTATATGGATTCCATCTCAGATCGCTAAGCATCCAGCCATTCTTACAGAGTCCCTACTCTCGATGGCCTGCTCGAAACTAGTTGGGTCATCATCTCATGATGCAATCCTTGCTCCCACTGTCATCGAGAAACTGAGGTATCTCTCAGGCGGATGAGGAACCCTACTAGATCGGAGGAGAGGCTGAGGTTCGTCGGGAACTATAGAATCTTATGGTTCTGTCAAATCATCTACTGCAGTTTTGTATAGCTGGAACCTTTCCAGTTCTACAGAACTGATCCTGCCTCGATCTTGTCCGGATTTTGCTTTAAACATAGGCCGGACAACCCCAAATCTTAACTCGCTTAAGAGATGGGTTCTTCCCATACCATATCTTATATGGAGTGGTAGGCAGTGATTTGATTCAAACCTAATTCAACAGGTATGCAGCTTCTCAAGTGCATAACCCCAAAAGGAAATAGGTAACTCAGTAATACTCATCATAGAGCACACCATATCTAATATTGTGCAATTGCTCCGCCCTGATACACCGTTGTGCTGTGGTGTATTCAGAGGAGTAACACTGAGAGAAAATCTTATTCTCCTTTAGAATAGTCCAGGAATTCTATGCACAAGTATTCTCCTCCCTGATCTTATTATAGGACATAATACTTATACCCGTAGTTTGGTTCTCCACTTCTAACTTATATTCTGTGAATATCTCAAAAGGTTCGGACTTATGTTTCAACAGGAATATATGACTGAATCTTGAGAGATTATCAGAGAATATAATGAAGTAAAAAGAACCAGTCCTGGCATGTGTAGACAGGAGACCTTACATACATCATCATATATCAGTCCCAAGAGTTTACTAACTCTTTCTCTGTTTCCAGTAAACAGAGCCGGTGTCATTATATCTTTGTGACATGACTGGCAAGTTTCACAAGATGTAAATTCAAACTGATTTAAATATGCATCTAAATGTAACTTCAGCTAGTCGGGTCGCATTGATATGACCTAGTCTACAATACCTCAAGAAGAATTCGTTCATTTCTGAACTCTTCCTCTTGTGTGTGTTCTGTATACAAGGAACTGTAGTTTGATTTAGAACGTCAATGCTTTTAGATAACGTGCCTGAACCGATCAACTTTTGATATAGGAAATGTTCAAAACATTATCCAACAATACAAAATTATATCATTTCTTTACTAATAAAGAGATTGATATAATTTTGTATATCAGGTTCGGTATCTAATAGCATTTGTTCAGAATCAATGTATTCGCAATACAGGGTGACAGTGACCAACAGACTTGGCTGCAACACATGCCCCGGTTTCTGTCTCATGAAACTTATCACCCGTTCTCAGTTTTTCTACCTTTTTGTAGCCCTATGTAACAACTTACATATCTGGGATCCTGATCCGGTATCATATACCCAGGATGCAGAGGATACTGAGAAATAGTTCTTTGTAATGAATACACCCGAAGGAGATGCTTCATATGCACTTTCTTCGTTTGGGCGGCATAGGAATTCTGGTATTCCCCAATTTCCTGCTCTTCCTTATAACAATTATAAGTTGGAGCGGAACCAACGTTCCCCAGCTCAGAATAACAAGCGGGTTCGGTCAAAATTCCGTATTATTATCTTGATTAAGGCGTGATATGGTCGCTACCAGGAGAGAGAGAGAAGAAAACACTCTGCGTGCGCTCTTGCAAGATCAGATTGGTTATGTATTTTATCTAATCAGGATGGCTCCCACTGTTCTTATCAAATCTTCCTTCAAACCCTAAAAGGAAAGACTAGCCGGGATTAATTACACTCTACAAGTTCGCCAACCTTTCAGCCAGGCCAGTGTCGGTACTTAGAGGGAGGTTCCCCGTGCTTTCGCACGGACCTAATTACAGTAAACCTCGTTTTCCCAGAGGCGTAACCCCGTTGACACCTTTCTAGACACCTACTTGATCGGCTAATTGCAAAGTGCAAAACTCTCCCAGGAGTAACAATTACTCGCAGTGGGTATCGGGATCCAACTATCTCATAGAAGGTATGCAATCTCATTGCAAATTTCAACACTTGAAACTCCCGATAAAGGTTTTTACCCCAAGCACCTATGACCTTAACTATGGTCAACAAATCATAAGTACTAGTCAAGTTCTACCCGTCATTTCGTGATTAATTAGACCCACCCACATGACCCTTAACTAAGGTCAACAAAGTCACACGACTGTCCTAACTAATCGCATCATATGCGGTGTAGGAAGACATCACTTAGCTACCGTACACTGTGCCTTGACTATGGTCAACAAACACAGCACGAATACTAAGTACTCTACTTCCTAAAATGACGGAGGGTTGCGGCTGGTTTTTGTGAAAACCTTTAACGCTTTGAACTTGATCTCGTTGCGGAATCAAATGGTTTTTAAATGGAATGTTTTCGAGGCTTTTCTAGTTTTGCTAAAGGGGTCACTCCCGGTGAAGGGATCGTCGGCCCTTTCCTCGTCGAATGAGGTGCGGGATATATCATATATATCACTGTGCAAAGCGGAAACTATAGAAGCGATCAAAGACAAACCGAGGGTTGTAGCATCTGTCAGTTATTGCTAAAGGAGTCACTCCCGGTGAAGGGATCTCGGTCCTTTCCTCATCGAATAAGGTGCAGGATGTTCTATAATGAACACCGCGATGCAAAGCAAGAACTGTAGCTACCTGTTTTTATTTTGTAATTCGATTCCACAACATCAATTAGGTTTATTTTCTTTCATTAATCACATTAATGAATATCCCATCATTTAAATCCACCTAACCATTACAGATAAATATAACGTACGCTTATGCCATCCGCATTCGCCTCGATGTCCCGTCTGCACTGTTAGGTTAGGTAACTAACGCCAGAGCGAGGCAGGGCTAGCGCGGGTGTAAAACATAAGCAACGTCTATATAATATATCATAGATACTATATATAATACCTGTCACAGAACATCACATGATCTCAGATAAAACACAGCAGAAGAAACATATGAAATATTGGATATACTAGGACGTCCGTGTTTTCAATACGAGCCAGTATAAAACACGGATTCCACGGTCGTGATGAATAGCCAATCCCACACCCCTAGACCCCTACGAGAGCGGCAAGCAACCCTACCAATTCTAGGGTTAGGAGACCCGAACTCGACCCCTCGAGTTGGTCTCCCACTGGACCCCAGAACCCGGTTACTTGTGCTCCCCTCCTTGGGTCTATCCTAGTGCAGAAAAGTAAATAATATACAACAACGGTGACAACTTCCGCAACCTGGAAGTGCCCCAATAAAAGAATATTACATACAAGTTTTTACATAAATGAAAATGAAAAACACTCATCTCACATAAAAACCCCCCGGCTATTCAAACACGACGATCCAATATAACATATCCAGCAACACATAACATCACATGTCATCAACGTAAGTAAATATGCGCATCCTAATTGTCGTTGACATATAGCAACGAAACCGGCGATATCACATATTACACTTACGGTCAGAGAAAAGAAAGTGTAAAACTACAACAGTTGGAATCCGCAACCACCTCAGACATCGCATGCCTGACCAAATGAATCCTTTAGACATCGCATGCCTAACAATTATAAACCCCGCATTTTAGTCTCATTATCGAAAACACTTTTCAATATCAAGTCGGGCAATTCAACAAGATTCCCGAAAAACTGATCGAATGCTCGTCGCAAACTTTAGTAGGCGGCCGCACCCCTGATACCGTCGACAAAGTGCACCAAGGTGGAACACCGCTACCGCGAGCACCCGAACGGATGCTTTCGGCGACGGGGTTCTCCTACAGTCACTTGGTCGGGGCTATGGAGTGAGGCTGTCTATTAAGTTTACCCGGCGAGTATCCGCGTACGCTACGTGATTGCGACGGACTTTTGATCACATAAAAAATTCCGTGGCAACCGATCAAGTGAGACTAAACTGCTACGTTTATAATATTCATTCCGTTATCTCATAACTATTTATGAATTCCAATTATTGTATCACATTCCGGATAAATAGAAAATGCTAAACTTTTCGATCGAACAATCGAACACCCAAGTTTTCCCGATACAGCTCAACACATGAAATATGAGTCTAACAACACTCAGTTCGTGCCTCAGTACCAACGGTCCAGCCGTAGAAGGGTCAAGCCAACGCCTCACATGTGGCACGCCGTACTGCCCCAAACCCGAAGGTTCAAAGGGCAGTTCAAGACGGTCACATAATCGAGTTAAGGTTTGTTGTCTTCTAGAGGGTCCATCGCGTTACTTGCACTACTTAGAACGTCGTTAAACTACGGAAAAATCCAACAATTAGAAATTTCCCGGCAGGGGAAAAAGTGGGTATTTATATCCGGTCGAACCTTTTAACATATTCTAAAATTTATCCCGAAACGCACACCGACAAAATTAGACAGTCCGATCGAATACACCGAGTCCCCAATACAACTCAGAAAATGCAACTCTGGGAAAATTATTAAAAACATCCAGAACACACAAGAAACACAAAAAGAAACAACTGAAGAAAACTCACAGCATGATCATCACAGACGGCCGCGGAACCGCCGCAGAAGGGGGGTCAACGCCGCGGTTCCGCGGTCGTACTGTTGAATCAGGCTGTCGTTTTCTGCAGTTTTTCTTATAATTTCCTGCACATTTCTCTGCATATTTTTAATGTTGAAAAATCCTCGAAATTAGAAAATGTACAGAGAGCATATTCTTAGTCGGGGTTTTGGGTCGATCGGACTTCTGATTCCGTCGGGACTTCGCCTAAGGCTCTAGTTAGGCTCTGATACCACTGTAGGGTTCCTAGGCACTCTAGTGAAGTCTCACAAGTGATCAAACATGCACAAATAAAATTTTACGGGTGCCTACAAACCCGACTACGGATCGTTTACTAGATATTTAGGCGAAACAAGCATACTAGTTAACATTTTAACTAAGGGAACGGATATACAACCTTTGTAGACCCGGTCCACCACCTCCACGGCTCCGCAATGAACTCCCCTCGCTGTCCAAATCATGTCTTGGGCTCTAGCGTCGGCATCATCGAAGAATGGGCGGGCTTGATCGTCGGTTCGATGCCGAAGATGATCTACGTCGAGGCATCGCTAGAACAAGCTCCAACTTCACCAAGTCGGAAAAACTTGTGAAGGAAACACCCTATACTACTTGGCAAGAGGTAGAGGATGAAGAAATAGGAAGTGGGTAAACTTTAGTTTTGGATTTCTCACTAGATTTCATGACTTGCCATTGGAGTAGCAAGCTTTCTCCATTGAAGAAGAAGATGAAGAAAGAAGAAGATGATATGATAAGATAATTAAAATAGAAAAGAAAATATAATACTTATCATATCATTAACCTTAGTTAGGTGTAGAGAATTGACTAAGGTTAATTTGAAGAGTTAGGGTTAAGAAAGAAGACAAAATGGTTACTTAGTCAAAGTTTCAAGAAACTTCAACTACAAACAAAATAAGACACCATTTCATTTTCTTTATCATTTTCTTTTTCCAAAATAAATAAATAAATAAGAAAAAGAAAACCCTAATCTTAATCTTAACCATGGTCTAATTCTTTACACTAACCCTAGCATGCATGTATCATCAAACATGATACAATCATGTGCACAAAATATATCACATATGCAATGTGCACAAACTAAGTGAGTAAATCCATTTAAAGTGAACCAATACTAGTTAATGCAAAGTAATATATCAAATATATAATTGTACATTAAATCATTAAATCAACACTTGATTCAATGATCCGGTCATGTCGCATATAACCGGCTAGTATCCAATGTATCGGCTTATCGAATCAATCCTTGATTCGATAACTAGGTTATATCGCATATAACCAATCGATACATTCGTCGCGAGAATGAAATACGGTATCACATACACGAATTATTCTCGGTCCCGCACATATCTCATATGCGCTCCTATTTCGTTTCGCTTGAGCTAGGAAACCTCTGTGTAGGACTCTAAAGACTCGTCAATACGCCGGCAGCGGATGATGATCATATCAAACACCCACAAGCCGCAAGCGGTCTGCTAAACGTAACGGCCACCCGGGTATTGAGCGATCAGAAGATCGACGAGCAAGCCCGCTCACACTCCTGTGAATCCAACCAGTAACACTTACCGTACGGTCCGGTCTGTTCGTCTGATATGTCGCATATCTCGCCTAGGGGTGGTAAACGTCAGACCCCAATAGCTCGATAAGTCATGCCGACGTAGGGTCCATAACATTCGTGAAACTACTGATAACACTTACCAGTATATCACTGCAACCCTGGCCAGGGATTTCCTGTTATGGCCAGTCGAGCATAGCACAACATCAACCCCCAATACCGGGAGAGACGAATCCCCTCCTATCGCTCATTGCCTCCATGTGAATCGGGACTGTACCCAAAAACCACCTGTTTGCATGACTCAGTAGAGCCGTGGTAGGGTGGAAATCAAAGCACAGTGGGAGACACACAAGACTCTATGACGATCTCGGGTCAACAGACTAAGCTGTACCGGTGTCACCAGAGAACTGCCATCTGACGTGAGGTATAATACCATCTGGGAGTTCTCGTCGAGTCCGTTCAGTGTACCCAGTCTCCACTGAGCACCCGCATACCATCTTCGATGTCAAACACCAATGGATATGGGATCATCCATCGCCCATTGCATGGGTCGAGAAGATATGCGCTAGTCTACTCTGGAATATCGATGCCCCGTCTCGATATTCCCTCGACTAGGAACATTTCAAGGATGTACTCATGGACTACCCAGGCCCCACTAGTATGATCTACATCATAGTCCTGGAAGTCGAGTACACATCCTATGGGCTTTATCAACATGTAATCAGAGAGACAGAAAGTATACACGTTAAGATAAAGAGCAACCAGATAGCGTACAATCATGTCGAGCAAGAAAGTCCTACCTATATATGTCCCAGCATCCACTACAATATACATCCAATGTACAGTAATGGCCTCTAGGGCATACATATAACTAACATCTAAGACGGGTATCGCTCATTTCGGGAGATAGTTTTCTCCGCGAAGTTGAGATAAAGAGAGACATAGAAAGAAACACTGGAGCGGATCCACTCGCTGAGGCTATTTCTTGAACGTGATAGTTTTACAAATGAGATTTGTGAAACTGATTAGTAGAGGAGTTGGGTGTTCGGTATCACACGGGCTGTGAGTATGCGACATCGCAATAATTATCCTTAAGTGCAAGTGGGAGATTGATGGCTATAGTGCCCTCAAGGCAATTATCATAGTCGCAGGTATGTGATCATGATGATTGAGCGAGGACCTATACCGATAAAACAGTCTTACTCGAGATGATAGTAAGCTATCTGGTTTGTCTTTATCACCATATGTTGATAAAGCCCTTAGGATTCTTGCTTGACTGCCAGAATTGTGATGGCGATCACATATGTGGGAGCTGGGGGTCTATAAGCACATCCTTAAATGTCCCTAGTCGTGGGAATATCAAGACTGGGCATCGATACTCCAGTGTAGACTGGTGTATACTTATCTAGACCCTGACGAGGGGCGGTGGCCGGTCTCACAAGCCATTAGTGTTAGTTGTTCACTAAGATAGTATACAGGTGCTCATTGGGTTATGAGTACACTGGACGGACTCGCCGGGAACATGCTAGTTGGTATTATACCTATAGTCAGATAGCAGTTCCCTGGTGACATGTGTACAGATTAGTCTGTCGACCTGAGATCGTCATTTCTCTCGTGTGAGTTCCCACTGTGCTTTGATTACTACCCTACCACGGCTCAAAGGAGCCGTGAAAACATGTTTTAGTTGGGTACAGTCCCGAGCCACATGGAGGCAGTGAGCGGACGTCGGGGATTCGCCTCTCTCGGTATTTGGGGTTGATGTCGCATAGTGCACGGGTGGCCATCACTAGAAATCCTCGGCCGGGTTATGTGAGAATTACCGATCCAGGATCGATAGTTTCTCAAGGAGTGATGGGTTTCATATCGACACGAATTATCGCGTTGTTAAGGGTCTGACTTTATCCACCCCCCAAGACTCGATATGCGATACTCCTAGACGAACAGACCAGATTGTACGGATATTGTCACTGACAGGTGTTGGAGATAGTGCCCTCAGAGTCGATTATTGGATCACAGGCACGTGATTGCAATGATTGAGGGAGGACCTATCCCGGTAGGACAGTCTTACTCGAGATGATAGTATGCTATCTGGTTTACCTTTATCATCGTGTACTGCTTCAGGTGACCTTACAGGTCGCTATTACACGTTGATAGAGCCCCTAGGATTCGTGCTTGACGACCAGCAGTATGAGGGCGATCATATACGTGAGAGCTGGGGTCTACAAGCACATCCTTAAATGGTCCCTAGTCGTGGGAGTTTCGAGACAGGGCATCGATTCTCCAGAGTAGACTAGTGTATACAGTCGAGACCCCGACGAGGGGCGGTGGCCGGTCTCACAAGCCACTGGTGTCAGTTGGTTCACCTAAGATGTATACAGGTGCTCATTGGGTTATGAGTACACCGGACAGGACTCGCCGGGAACATGCTAGTTGGTCTTATACCTGACGTCAGATAGCAGTTCCCAGGTGACATGTGTACAGGTTAGTTCATCGACCTGGGGATCGTCATTTGTCTCGTGTGAGTTCCCACTGTGCTTTGATTACTACCCTACCACGGCTCAAAGGAATCGTGCAAACAGGTTTTAGTTGGGTACAGTCCCGAGCCACATGGAGGCAGTGAGCGGATCTTCGGGGGTTTCGTCTCTCCCGGTATTGGGGGTAAGGTCGCGCTGTGTCTAAGAGAGCCATTACACGAAGTCCTTGGCCAAGGCAGGAGATTTACTGGTAGGTATTCCAGTAGTATCTCAGGGTGTTCTGGGCTACACTCCGACACGACTTGTACCGCTTTTGGGGGTCTGACTTTTACCAACCCCCTAGGCCCGACATGCGATGCTCATAGACGAACGGACCGGACTGTACGGATATTGTCACTGACAGGCTCAGTAGGGTGTCAGGATGAGCTAGCTCATCGACGTCCCTTTTGGTCAATAGCTGGTGGCCCGTTACGTATTGGCTTATACCTCTGACGTGCTAGTGGTTAAATCCACAGCCATTGTATTGACGAGTCTTTAGAGTCCACCACACTTTCAGTTACTCAGCTTTTGGGCGAAACGTTGTAGAGGCCGTATGGAGATATGGCAGGGTCCGATCAGATACGTGCGGTATTGCACGGATCAGGATCGGACGGTTTGTACTAGAGGCCGTATAGATATATGGCAGGGTTCGATCAGATACGTGCGGTATTGTACGGATCAGGATCGGACGGATATTACTAGCCGGCTTTGGTTTAAGCCGGATCCTAGTATAGTACAGTGTAGTTTTGTCTCATTGCATTTGTATCCGGACGGAATACAAATGCGGGTGTGTATGCACAGTATCGGGGTTTTCCTGTAATTTATTACGGGACCAGTTTTCTGGAGTTGCCAGTTTGCATTCCGTTCCGGCCGGTTTTCCTTTGTTCTTTCCCGGCCGGACTTTTCCGATGGAGGGTGTTATTTGCAAGTTTGCAAATAACACATTGTGGAGGTTTTTCTTGCAAATATATTTATTATGAAAGCATCTTTTGATACCATTCTTATCCATCATTATCCCTTGCCTTTTGTTGATTAGAAGTGATTAGAGTTTGATGTGAGATGGTTATGATGATGTTTTGGATGTGGTCACCACTTATGCTCCTACCATCACCTCCCTTCATGCTTCATATTCTTTCCTCCACCATTTTTCTAAGAAGATAAGTTTTTCATACTAGAGAGAAGAAGAAGAGAGGATCATTTTCAAGAGGGAAAATTTGTTCATCTCATTTCATGCTAGAAAAATGCAAGCACCATTTTTCTTATCTTGATTCCTCCATCATCTTCAAAGGCAACAAACCCCAAATGAGACATAAGCTCTACACTACACTTTCTACAGCAAATCTTGGACGCGTCGACTCGCCAGCTTCGCGCCCGAGTTGCCTCGGTATTGAGGTGGGAGCCCGTAAAAGATGCAGGCGATGTGGTGCCCTTCCGGCGAAGAGGCGACAACGAGGAGATGACGGACGAAGCATCCGCGGGAGATCGGAGTGGAGACGAAGACCGAAGGACTCGGATCATTCGGTATATCTCTTCCCTTATCTTGTTAGTTAGCTAGGACAAGTTTAATGGCCCGATCCGGGGTTTAGTGCGCGGTGGTGCCTGTTTGCAAAGTTCGCAAAATTAAAGTTTATCACCGTTTCCGCATTTGGCCGTCGGATTGACGGCCGGGGCGCCGCCGTGCACTTACAGTGGTATCAGAGCCTCGCCATTAACTTCGTCTAGCTTCGTTTGATGTGTTTTGCATTTCCGATCGACCAAAATTCCAAAACTTGCTTTTTTTGTTAGCATCAGTTTCTGTTGAAAATTTTTGGTCTCGAAAATTTTTTCAGGTTGTCTCAGAATGATGTGCAGGGAGGTATAAGAACACTGGAAAAATTCGACAAGATGATCACTCAGTAAGAGCGCGGATCCGCGGCCATTAACCTTTCTTAGGCCGCGGATCCAACGCATTAATGAGAGATCATGTGATCGTTTTTTTTCAGTGGGCTTGTGGGCTAAAAATAGGGGTTTTAGAATATTAAAATTGGGCCCAGAATTTCTGTGAGTGCTACAGTATTGCTTGGGGGCCCACTTGTTAATTTTTGATTGATCGGATATTTTAAACACATTATTTCACAGTATTTACATTATATCTACGACCGTGAATGTCACTCGATCGGTAAATCCGGTCTAACTGCTATAGCCCGGTTAGACGGATTTGCG
Source organism: Agapanthus africanus (assembly GCA_030015575.1). Taxonomy (NCBI): domain Eukaryota; kingdom Viridiplantae; phylum Streptophyta; class Magnoliopsida; order Asparagales; family Amaryllidaceae; genus Agapanthus; species Agapanthus africanus. The sequence goes on along the minus strand of CM057338.1, from coordinate 816,456,930 downwards.
AACGTGACTTTCACGTTGATATTTTGTGTTTTGCTGTGATGTTGCGGATCGGTCGTGGGGGATAGCCTGGATGCAATGCTAGTACAGTTTTTTTGTATTATGTACATTTGATTTTGCAGGGCGAGCGTCCGACATGTGGACTGCCGTCACTGCCTGTTTGTATTATTCTTTTGGGGCACGACCTGGTTGCGGTCGATGTACCCGTTGTATGTATATTTTACTTTCTGTACTAGGGTTACCCCGCGGAGGGGTGCACGGATAGCCGGGTTCTAGAAGGCAACAAGCCCGCATCTCATGGCATTGGGACGGAGGGGGCTTCACTCCAGGATTGGCTGGCTATTCGCCGCACTCGTAGGGGGTATAGGATTTCATTGCACAGGCTATCCACACGACCAGGGGAACGTCGGGTTTCAGTAGTGGCTCTGTGAAACCCGGGGATCCCAGATATCTGTATTGTTCTGTGATGCTGTACATTTCTGTGATGTTGCATTTTATTCACACCTTGAGCGAAATACTATATATTGGTATATATATTAGTAGATGTTGTATATGTTTTTCATCCGCGCTAGTCCAGTCCCCGCTCTGCCGTTAGTTAGCTAACCTAACGGGTGATGACGGGACCCAGTGGCGAATGCGGATGGCATATACGTACGTCAGTATATTTTCGTTCTTTGTGGTGTGATCAATTGATGGGACTGCATTGATTCGGATCAATGCAAGTTAAAACAAACCTATTCTGATGTTGTTGGAACACTTTTCAAAAGGCTGTTATTGCAAGGACGTTCACTTTTGTTTTGCATCGTGGTATTCATTTGGAATATCCTGCTCCTCAGTCGACGAGACAAGGGCCGAGATCCCTTCACCGGGAGTGACCCCTTGGACAAAAGTTTGCGTCAGGGCAGTAACTTCACTATAGCTGATTACTTTTGCTTTGCATCGTGGTATTCATTTGGAATATCCTGCACCTCATTCTACGGGGAAAGAGCCGAGATCCCTTCACCGGGAGTGACCTCTTTAGCAAAGATTTTCGTCACTATATTTTTAAAAGCAATCCGTTCCTTCAACGATATCAAGTTCATTACGTTAAAGGTTTTCGCCAGAAACCATTCGTAGCCCTCCGTCGTTTCATATGGATAGTCAATAGTATTCAAGCTGTGTATGTTGGCCAAAGTCAAGGCACAGTGTTTGGTAGCTGTTGGGTATTCATATGCAGCATAGATAGATGCGTTGGTTTGGGACAGTCGTACTGCCATTTTGGCCAAAGTCAAGGGTAGGTACGGGTGGGTTCAAATTAACCAGGAGAATGACGGGTAGAACTTGACATGTGACTTATGATATGTTGGCCAAAGTCAAGGTCATAAGAGCATGGGGTAGAAATCACATCGGGAGTTTCAAAAGAACTGAAACTTGCCAGGTATGCGCATACCTTCTGGAGTGTGGTACCGTGAGCGGATTCCGTCACGTTATCATGCGATGATAGTTGGATCCCGATTCCCACTGATGAGTTGGTTTACTCCTCGGGTGACCCCGACTAATTCTTCTTTCAGGTTTGGAGGAGAATTTGAGGTACAGTGGGAGGTTTCCAGATTAGATTAAGTGATAACCATTCTGATCTAGGTTATAGTGCACGCTGAGTGTTTCTTTTCTCTCTCTCTCTGGCAGCGACCATTGACCCGACCCTAAGACTATGACTCAGTGACCAAGTTGACCGAACCTTTTTTAACACTGGCTTATTGGATTGTCAGAGTTGCAGACCTCATTGCCACTCCTACTTTTACCCTTTTCTCCAGGACACCCCGTATTACTGCGAACGTCCACTTCCATTGGACAAAACCATCGTATGGTTAGATACGAACTCGAAGGAATTTATTCGAGGATGGTTTCTGGTTCTGGAGAAAACGAATAGGACTATTCAGTTGTCTTTTCCTTTTACCTTCTCTCTCAGATTGCGAGTACTCCTTGGTTTAGGAGATAGTACACCTATTACGCAAATTGGATAGTCTTCTTCCAAACCTTAGGCTGGTGCCGACCGGTAGGGAATGAAGAAAACCAATTAGCCTAAAAGGTGTACAGAAGGTATTAAGTTCAGACAAAGCAAGGGATTAGTAAGAGGGCAAAGTAAATTGCGACTGCTATTCACGACCAAACCAAGTATTTCTTCGCCAATCCTAAATCACCTTTGTATTTCTCCAGGACACTCCGTATCACTATGAAGATCCCAGTTTATTGGATAATCCATCGTATGGTTATATACGAACTCGAAAGGAACTTGTTCCAGTTCGGGGATGGATCCTGGTTCAGGAGAAATAGGAATTAAGTACATTCGGTTGTCTTTTATCCTCACCTTCTCTCGCATTGCGAGTGCTTCTAGGATTAGGACAGTACACCTATTATGCTTATTGGATAGTCTTCTTCCAAACCATTGGCTGGTGCCGAACGGTAGGGAAGGAAGAAAACCAATTGGCCTAAAGGGGTGTACAGAAGGTAATGACTAAAGACATATAAAGGGATTTGGAGAAGTGGCAAAGAATTATACGGTTATAGTTGTGAATCTGGATGATGGAGGAGGCATTACTAGGAATACCAGGATACCCCATCGAAACATTTCAATGTTTCAGTTCCACTGTGTACTGTTAAAAGAAAACTGATTTCCCGATTAGACACTTACTCCAGGGTATGTATTTACCAGGTTGGATTCTCACATCTGTATGGTTTTACAGATGATGGGTGGGAGTAAGTTATTGGGAATTAGGTGACCATCCTCATTATATCGGGATTCGTTGTAATCAGTGATATTTGAGGAAGTCACCTGGGTTGTTTGCCGGTCGGCAAATATTTGGTTTTGAATATCCGTTGTTATGCACCAATTTTAAATTGATATATCTGTACGTCTATTTTTATAGAGTGAGATATACCTTTCTGAAATTATGTCTATGACATTTACCTATATCAGTGGATGGTTAGGTAAGGAGCATTGAACAGCGGTGTAATTCTTCTTAACCAAAAGTACAGTTTTCAACCTACGACACACAGTGAATGAGTCACTAGACTCAGGGGACTTATACAGAGTATTGTATATTGTCAAGTGTCCATTAGGACAGAGGGGTTGGTCCTCGTACTATATTCGGTTTACTTATGACTTCTCTGATTTTTAGACAGGTGTTTCGTAGAAACACAGGGTCCGAATTTTGAGAAGTTATAGGTATTTGAATAAAGTAGGAAACCAGGTATTGCAAGTATCGGGATTCTTCAAAGTGATCGAAGATGTAGATACTTGCGTATGGTATTCAGTTGATAGTAATGAAATTGCTTCTCTTTCAGGTTACTCATAATTGGAAGCATTCCTAAGTTGAGTAACGCTGATCGGCCTCTCTCCATTTAGTTGACATGCACTGGAGACAGCTGCATAATTTGAATCTGGTTCAATTAAATCAGTGCCTCTGGTTCTATATTGGATATAGTAAAGTTCATATCTTAACATTGTTAAGGTACGGGGAGTTGTCCGGCTTATGATTAAAACCAGACTCTGGATAACTCAAGGCACGTTTCTGTAATGGCTGTTTGTGGGTTGACCCAGGCTATGACGAGGGTTGACTTTCTACCATAAGAAAGATCAATAGTGATATTGTTCTTGACTCGCCACAGTTATAATAAAAATGGATTTTTTCAAAAACAGTAGTGGGAGTATGGTAGAACTGGAAGTGATTCCAGAACCGCAAACGATTACTGAAGATTTGATAAGGAACCTAAAGATTCAATCTGATTTGACATTCCATTGGCCACTCCGCAGATAAGGTGGGTAACTTCAGGCACCCGAGAGGTACTCCGGTAGCCTCAAGGACGGTGACAGGGAAGTTCTTGTTTACCCACACTTGCCATTGTTGTTGTTCCAGGCTGCGAGACCCGGCAAGAGGATGAGTATAGCGTCGTTCTAAACTAGCTTTAGAAGTGCACGTCTATATGACTCTGCCAGAGGGTTTTCGTAGTCAGTGGGAGCAGCGGAAGCATTGGTGGACATCAGGCTTATGTCTATTTATAGACTAAAGCAGATATAGCGGAGTTAGATCATCTGTTTCTGATGTGACAGTCATAGATTTGACGTCATCAGAATAGGGGATGGATCTGTTGAGAAGGTAGTAGGAAGTGATATTCCTATACTACGATCGGTTATATTTTGGTCGTCACACAGTGGTTTCTCCACATGGGATTTGGACATTATATCAGACATACTGGTTACTAGATCTATGGTTTTAGATCTAGATTTGGGTGGTTTCCCAATCAGGGTACTTTGACAGCATTCTAAGAGTATTTAGAATGGACGACTCCTGGCATGGTAGTGTACCTGCAAGTAATGGAGTCACCCTCTCTAAAGGTTTCTTGTAGACTAAAGTAGAGAGGGATGTGCATGATTGGCAGATCACTTGCTTAGGCAATTGAGTCAATCATGAGATGTCAAGTACCACATCAGATGTTGTTCTTGCACTAGATGCAATAAGTTGACATTGATCCAATCCTGGAGAAACAGTCGGAAGCAGTTTTAGAACATAAGTGGATGTTCTAGGGATATGATAACGACAGCCTCATTTGGGAGACAGTTATCATTCCAGGCTTCCAAGGTGACATGGACGACAAGGAGGTTGTCAGAGTTATAGTTTTCCTTCTGACGAGGGGCAGTATTTTGGACAGGTGGTCCAAGGAAATACTGAGAGTGGCATGGCGCAGGATACTGATTAAGTTCAGTTGACGATACAGTCTAAGAAGTTTGGATTTGGAGTTCATTTATGAGCTCGGTCCCATCAGACATCCAGACATTCTAAGACAGGTATTGCTCATTTCGGGAGATGGTTTTCTCCGCGAACTTGAGATATAGAGAGACATAGAAAGAAACATCCAGGCGGATCCACTCACTGAGGCTATTCCTCGATCGCAAGAGTTTCGCAAAAGGCTATGTGAGACTGACTAGTAGAGGAGTTGGATGTTCGGTATCACACGGGCTTTGAGTATGCGACATCGCAATAATTAGCCTTGAGTGCAAGTGGGAGATTGTTGGAGATAGTGCCCTCAGAGTCGATTATTGGATCACAGGCACGTGATTGCAATGATTGAGGGAGGACCTATCCCGGTAGGACAGTCTTACTCGAGATGATAGTATGCTATCTGGTTTACCTTTATCATCGTGTACTGCTTCAGGTGACCTTACAGGTCGCTATTACACGTTGATAGAGCCCCTAGGATTCGTGCTTGACGACCAGCAGTATGAGGGCGATCATATACGTGAGAGCTGGGGTCTACAAGCACATCCTTAAATGGTCCCTAGTCGTGGGAGTTTCGAGACAGGGCATCGATTCTCCAGAGTAGACTAGTGTATACAGTCGAGACCCCGACGAGGGGCGGTGGCCGGTCTCACAAGCCACTGGTGTCAGTTGGTTCACCTAAGATGTATACAGGTGCTCATTGGGTTATGAGTACACCGGACAGGACTCGCCGGGAACATGCTAGTTGGTCTTATACCTGACGTCAGATAGCAGTTCCCAGGTGACATGTGTACAGGTTAGTTCATCGACCTGGGGATCGTCATTTGTCTCGTGTGAGTTCCCACTGTGCTTTGATTACTACCCTACCACGGCTCAAAGGAGTCGTGCAAACAGGTTTTAGTTGGGTACAGTCCCGAGCCACATGGAGGCAGTGAGCGGATCTTCGGGGGTTTCGTCTCTCCCGGTATTGGGGGTGAGGTCGCGCTGTGTCTAAGAGAGCCATTACACGAAGTCCTTGGCCAAGGCAGGAGATTTACTGGTAGGTATTCCAGTAGTATCTCAGGGTGTTCTGGGCTACACTCCGACACGACTTGTACCGCTTTTGGGGGACTGACTTTTACCAACCCCCTAGGCCCGACATGCGATGCTCATAGACGAACGGACCGGACTGTACGGATATTGTCACTGACAGGCTCAGTAGGGTGTCAGGATGAGCTAGCTCATCGACGTCCCTTTTGGTCAATAGCTGGTGGCCCGTTACGTATTGGCTTATACCTCTGACGTGCTAGTGGTTAAATCCACAGCCATTGTATTGACGAGTCTTTAGAGTCCACCACACTTTCAGTTACTCAGCTTTCGGGCGAAACGCTGTAGAGGCCGTATGGAGATATGGCAGGGTCCGATCAGATACGTGCGGTATTGCACGGATCAGGATCGGACGGTTTGTACTAGAGGCCGTATAGATATATGGCAGGGTTCGATCAGATACGTGCGGTATTGTACGGATCAGGATCGGATGGATATTACTAGCCGGCTTTGGTTTAAGCCGGATCCTAGTATAGTACAGTGTAGTTTTGTCTCATTGCATTTGTATCCGGACGGAATACAGATGCGGGTGTGTATGCACAGTATCGGGGTTTTCCTGTAATTTATTACGGGACCAGTTTTCTGGAGTTGCCAGTTTGCATTCCGTTCCGGCCGGTTTTCCTTTGTTCTTTCCCGGCCGGACTTTTCCGATGGAGGGTGTTATTTGCAAGTTTGCAAATAACACATTGTGGAGGTTTTTCTTGCAAATATATTTATTATGAAAGCATCTTTTGATACCATTCTTATCCATCATTATCACTTGCCTTTTGTTGATTAGAAGTGATTAGAGTTTGATGTGAGATGGTTATGATGATGTTTTGGATGTGGTCACCACTTGTGCTCCTACCATCACCTCCCTTCATGCTTCATATTCTTTCCTCCACCATTTTTCTAAGAAGATACGTTTTTCATACTAGAGAGAAGAAGAAGAGAGGATCATTTTCAAGAGGGAAAATTTGTTCATCTCATTTCATGCTAGAAAAATGCAAGCACCATTTTTATTATCTTGATTCCTCCATCATCTTCAAAGGCAACAAACCCCAAATGAGACATAAGCTCTACACTACACTTTCTACAGCAAATCTTGGACGCGTCGACTCGCCAGCTTCGCGCCCGAGTTGCCTCGGTATTGAGGTGGGAGCCCGTAAAAGATGCTGGCGATGTGGTGCCCTTCCGGCGAAGAGGCGACAACGAGGAGATGACGGACGAAGCATCCGCGGGAGATCGGAGTGGAGACGAAGACCGAAGGACTCGGATCATTCGGTATATCTCTTCCCTTATCTTGTTAGTTAGCTAGGACAAGTTTAATGGCCCGATCCGGGGTTTAGTGCGCGGTGGTGCCGGTTTGCAAAGTGCGCAAAATTAATGTTTATCACCGTTTCCGCATTTGGCTGTCGGATTGACGGCCGGGGCGCCGCCGTGCACTTACAACAGGCTCTGTAAGGGTTTGGATGAGTTTGCTCATCGGCCTTCCTTTCACTCAATACCTGGGTAGCCGTTACGTACAGCTAGTGCCGTTGACGTGCTTGTGGTTAAACCCACTGCCAGCGAATTGACGAGTCTTTAGAGTCCCATACACAGGGTTTACCTGGTTCTGGCGAAATAGTGTAGTAGCCGTATTTGATACGTCCGGGGTTCCGATCGATTGATGTACATAGTACTCGGACTTTCGATCGGACATCTGATAATACTAGCCGGCTCAGGTTTGAGCCGGATTATTAAATCAGGTATTGATTTATTAATCTACATATATGTATTTCGATACGTATATTCTAGTATTATATTCTTTATGTTATTCTATCTCTTTTATATTCGTAATTCGGTATGGATACAGGTATGTATATACAGTAGAATGTAATCCGTATTTTTTGCCAGATAACATTCTAGAAGGTGCCACTTCATTTTGGATTTGACCATTTTTATTAAAATGGATAATGAGGTGGAAAATAGCATGAGAAGGTATGGTGAGAACCATGCTTGGAATAGTGCTCACAAAATGAATTGTTAATTCATTTGTGTGCACTATTCAAGCATGGTAGGATTTTTAAAATGGAAAAATGACTTTTACAAAACCATGCATGCTTGATTTTCTCTTTCCTAAGTCTTCATTTTTCAAGCATGCTAGGTTTTCTCCACTTGAGTTCTTCTTGAGCTCCTCCCTCACCATTAGCTTCATCCTCCTCTAGATTTTATATTTTGTTTCCACCTTCATGATATGAGATAGTAAACACTTTGAACACACTCACTACATCCTAGGCTCTCTAGGGTAGCATCCTAGAGACCCTAGTTGCTCTACTAGCATCTTGGCGTGGAGCTAGAGCCGGAATTGCATCCCTCGGGTGGATCATCGGCGATGGAGGAAGACCGGCGACCAAAGTCGATCCGCAACATCACTAGGAGCTTGGAGATGGTTGAAGACCCGAAAGACTTGGTTCATTAGGTATAACCATTCCTGTCTCTTTTAATTAGCTTGCTAGTTTTAGTGTTAATGGTTTCGAACTTGGAAATCGGGTAACGGTAGCGCCGAGTTTTAGAAAATTTTTGTTCCGCTTTTGGCCACGGTTCGATGGCCGGGGCGCTCCTATAACCCAACGACGTAGAAACTGTTGATTCTAATTTTAAGGTTAAGAATCAAAGCTAGAAGTTCTATTATCCAAGTTAGAAACATCCAACCCTATTTTTCACTCCTCACAAATTATTTAACATAAGCTTATACACGTCTTTTCGTGGTTGTGTGAATAGTGTTCATAAATTTTTATGAACTTTATTATGGTCATCATGTCATAAATACGGACCAGGATTGACTTCTAAATGATCACACGAGTTTTAAAAGAGTTAAGATTTTCTCAAGTTTTGTTCTCCAGTTAGGTTTCAAGTCAGAATTTTATGTCATTTTTAACAAAGAACTGTGTTTTAGTTTTCACTCATATCTTTCACTTGTTGTTGTTCATACACACCTTCGTGAACGTGCACAACGTCTTTATAAATATAAACCTTTATATCTCCATGAAAAAACGGTTTTATAATTGAAAACTCATCTTCGCCAAGATTATTCTCCCACAAAGAACCGTGACGATTTTTAACTCGGAGAGAACACTTGCTTAGCTTGTTTTATTTGGCGATTGGAAACTTAGAGGGCTTTGGGTCAATGACACCCAACCCAGATGGTTTTAGGGCATTAGGTGTGGAGACACCCCAAGAAATTAATTACCCAAGTTACCAAGGCCACAAAACAAAAGACTCATTTTATTACGTTTAAAATATTCTGAAAGAAGTGAGAACGGAGATATAGCCGGTTTTTCATTTTAATCTGAAGACGTGCTTATGTGAATAAGGTGTGTAATCACTCCAACATGGTTCCAGATAGGTTATTTTTCAGAATTTAAGCTTCTATTAAAACCTCAATAATATCCTTTATATTCACTTTACTTTATGAACTATTATCGATATTACTTAACTTAGAACAAACCTGCTTGATCCTAAAGATGTTTTATCAGTATTCAAAAGTTTGAGACACGTCAGACCTTCATATAATTCTCAAAAACATAAGACACGTGTAAAGTGTTAGAAAAGACGTATATCAACTACGGTTAAACTCAAAGGAGGGTTATCTTTTGGGTTGTCAATCTCATGAAAAGGATTTAGTTATTTCTATCTTATCAACCGAACCGTCAGACTTCAAATCTAAGTTCCCCCACTAGCTAACATGATGAACATGTTTTTATATTTTTGGGAAATTTTTTCAATTTTATGGGTGTTTTTAATATGTATGCAATGCAGAATATATACATGATGCAGCAAAATAAATGCAGTGCTCACCCCCAAACCTGAGTTTATGATGTCCTCATCGTTGCCCCCGTCACCTGTAGCTAGACTTAGACATCAAGGTGAGAATTTTATTCAAAGAAAAAGGAAAAAACTAAGACTAATTATAGCATATACAAGTTAAAAGATTGAGTTAGTCTAGAAATTAATACTAGCCATTTAAATTTTTTTTCAATATAGTGCAAGGGCTGGTAAAATAATATGTATATAACAAAAAAGAAAAAGAAAAAGCAAATGTATATGTTAGTTGTTAGTGAAGGGCTTGGGCGTGTAAAGGTAGGGATCGGAAGATATTTAAGGTGAATATGAAGTTTTGAAGAGGTGAAAGAATTGTTGCCCGAATGAATTGAATTTTCAAGAAGCACGTGTTGAGTTTCGAAGTCAAGTTCGTTTAAAAAACTGGAGTTCATCCGCACAAGGTTCAGAAAAGGAAAGGTTCAGAAGATGATCCAAAATTGTTCCTAACTCAAACTCACAAAGAATATCAAGTTCATCAGCAAATATCTCCTCAAAACTACACATGAAAATATTTTTTTCAATGTTGCCTTCCTCCATATAATCATCCATAATCCTAATCTCATCATTATAGCTCACCAACTCTCCCAAAACGAGTTCTCGTTCATCACATTCATATTTGGGTTGGTTCATGTCATCTAAAAAAGTAGGTTCCTACACTAACGTTTCTTCCGAAACAATATCAAGAAGGGATACAAAAATTGTGGATTCCTGATTATTTATTTCCTCTGACAATTTATCCCGACCATAACCGTCAAAATCACAAGCTTCTTCCTCTAAAATTGGAGTGCAAAAATCAGTCGGTTTAAGAATTTCATCTTCAGGTATACTTCAGTTAAATCAACCTCAAAATCACAAGTGACAGGAGGCTCAGTGGGTACCTGAAGGTTAGTGGTGGACTGATTTAGAGAGTTTTCCTATGTGTCCTGATAACACTTAGTCAATTCATTCTCATCATCATCTATAAAATCATCAAAATTCATTTGATCGTTTATCTCACTTGGGTGACTTCCTAGATGACAGATATTGACACTATGTGGTTCTAATTGACTGTGTTCACTATCTAGAATCCTTACAGCTACATGCTCTTCAATTCTAGCTAAAGATTGAGCTTGAGCGTGAAACAATTGCTCAGACTACTGTATAAACAGGGCTAGCGTCGTAGCTATTTGATCCTTGACCGCAATAATCACTTCAATTCCCTTCTCTAAAGCGGTCAACCTAGTATCCATCTCACTATCATTCCCTAATGATGTGTCAGTTGTTTCAGGTAAGGAGGGTTGTGATAGTGGTGATGCTAAAGCAGTCATCCTGTCGACCTCTTTCTCTAAATTTTCAATCATTTGGTCTAGGTTTGAAGTGGGACTGGGTTCAAGAGTATAAGGTGGGTGACTGTTATCAAAAATCTGGGACGGTTGGTCACCCCCTAGAAAAGGACAATTTTCATGAATGTGGGAAGAATCGTTGCAACTTGAACAAAAGAATTGGGACTGAGTATAAACAAAGGAATAAGAATCGTGAAAAATTGAATTAAATTGTGTATCACCCATATCAACAAGAATTCACAAAAATCACAAAAACAAAGAATATCACACCCTTAGCAGTCTATGTTATGCTTAGTCAACTAGACCTTCTCCAGAACCTGATTGTCGAAGTAAAACTGTGTCGAGAAACGGGATCAAGATATACAGATCACAAAGCCAGGTAAGTGCAGAGATAAGGGGAGGTTTTCCAACGCTTTCGCAAAATTCCTTAATTAAAATAACCCCTTCTCATGAACACTTGCCTAGACACCTTGTGAATAATATACCGTTAAGAAGTGTTCTTAACTTCTCCTAATGAGTGTGATGTCCTTAAAGTCAGAGTTCTAATAGATTTCAAATAACCGTGGGTACGCAAGAATGCAATTTTGTGATTTGTGGGCTATGGAGAAAGGTGATGAAATCCTTTACCGTATCTTGTTTAGTTTCCTGCCCTTAATATCCGTATTAAAATGCAAATGCGCTATTCAATAAAAGAATTTTAAGAAATCAATCAATCAAAAAATTCTTTTTCGGTTTAAGCTTAAGCGCTGCAACAAATACGGGTTAGTTCTCTGAGCAATTGGTGGTAAGTTTGTGCGAAGAATCCTGCATAAGATAGAGTATTGGAATGCGTCGAATTTGAGCGAAAGTGTTAGAAAATACGTATCGATGCGATTTTGGGTTTAGAAACCCCTTTGAAGTGATTACGGGTATTTGAATGTTCTCTTGCGCGGGTCAAACTACCCGGATCATTGGCACTATACTTCACTAACTTCTTGCACTGGAATTTGAAGCTTGCTCCGCACGGTCACTGGTCGTAATTCCGTTAAAATCTGCAAATGTCAGAAAATACGATATTTAGTGAAAAAAGCGATATATATGGCCCAATTCCTGCACACTAAAAAGTATAAAAATCAAACAATACCCCTATAATACCAACAAGTCATTGGAGATCACACAAAAAGAAAAAAACCAAAAATCCCACTTAGGACCTCGCGGCGCCGGATTTTTGAGCGATGTCGCCGGTCAAATGAAGTCCAATGGTGCTTGAATTTTGTGTATAATCTCTAGGTTATATTAGTATTCTACTAGTATACGTTGATTTTTTAATTTTATTACAGAGTGATAGCAGGTCTGAAGGACAGAAAACAAAGTTAGAAGTGTGTGTTTTGTTAGAATATTTTTTAGTTAATTGTTAGTTTCGTTAGTACGAACCAGAAATAACAATAGTTAATGACTACCAACTCTCCGGCAATGGCGCCAAAAACTTGTTGGGCCAAAATTGTGTACACATGTTTATTGTAAAAGTGCTATTTGAATATCGGTCGGTTTTCTGTTCTGATTGCAGTGTGTTTCCAGTATTTAGTTATGAATACTTGTAATCTGTAATTACTGAGCAGACATTGATTAATAGTACCGATATATAACAAAATTGATAATGAATAAGAGGTATTAAAATACAGTTTTCTGTGATGAACATAGAGCTGATGTTGTCGTAGTGTCTCCAGGACAATATGTAAGTGCTCATCGTGTTCTTTCTAATTCTTGGAATGCACCAGGACGTCGTCGATAAAGATAACAACAAACCTCTCCAAGTTCTCTCGAAAAACTTGGTTCATCAGGTTCATAAAAATGGCTGGTGCATTGGTCACTCCAAATGACATTACGAGGGATTCATAATGGCCATAACAAGTCCTAAACGCCGTCTTCTGAATGTCGGACTCCCTGACCTTCACTTGATGATAACCTGAATGAATATCCAACTTGGAAAATACTTAAGATGCACTTAGTTGATCGAAAAGGCCGTCGATGCGAGGTAGCAGATACTTGTTCTTAATTGTCACTTTGTTCGATGCCCAGTAATCCACGCACTTCTTGTAATTACCTTCCTTCTTCTTCATTAGCAGCACCGGGGATCCCCAACTTTGAAAGTGTTTCTTAGCACATCTCCTAAGGTTCAAAGAGCATCAAGTATACAATTTTAAAAAATCTAGAGGTCTAAGCATACTAAACAAGAATCGAACTACAGAATTAGGGTTTTGTAGCAAGCATACAAGTTCTAAACTAAGTGAAGTAGGTTTACAACCTTTGTAGACCAAGTCCTTCACTTCTCAAGCTCCAAGTAGTAGTCCCTAGAACTCTTCTTTGACTCCACTTGATGAAAGAATCGAGCTTGTTTGAAGTCTTCGATGCCGAAGATGATCAACCTTGAAGTCTCTTTCACTCAAGCTCACTCTTCACTAATCAAGGTATTAGTGAAGCAAACAACCTAAACTAATGGGCCAGATTAGTGTAGGTTGTGAAGTAGGAGATTTTCTCACTAGAATTTATTTTCTCTTTTCTTTTTCCAACTCAAGAAAAAACCTAGAGAGGATAAGAGATGGAGATGAAGATGAACTTGGATGAGAGAGTGAACTATATGCTCATGAGATAAGAATGAGGATGAATAAATACCTAAGTATAAAACAAAAGTAGGAGATGAGTCATGGCTTCTCAATACTTCTCCAAGCATCCAAAGCCATGACTCATTTCCTCCTTTTTTTTTCTTTTTACATTAAAATATAAATCATCCTATATATCCATTGCTCATGTGTGATTCTCATACATCGTAATCCTATGTATCATCAACCATGATACAAAAACAAATACATATATAAATATATATCATACACACACACACACACATATATATATATATAAACCTATATAAAGAGAATAAAATGTTTAGTGAGCTAAATATTAGTTAATATATATATCAAATATATAAAAATATATATCAAATTATTAAATCAACACTTGATTCAATAATCCGGTTATATCATATATAACCGACTAATATCATATAGATATGTATAACAAAACATTAAATCAACACTTGATTCAATAATTCGGTTATATCACATATAACCGGCTAATATTCAATATTAGATATTAAATCAACACATGATTCAATAATCCGGTCATATCATATATAACCGGCCAATATTAAATATCTATACATAAATCAAATTGTAATGACCCCAAAATCTTTATACATTTGTATTATCCCTGTTCAAAAATATACCGTATTTATTTGTACTTGGTATTTTCCTTTTTCTATTAAATTTATTATTATTTTATTTCTCAATCTATTATGTATATTTTTCTAGGTACAATTTCTTTTTCTTATATTTAAGTTTTTACTTCTCATTCTTATTTTTCCTTTCATAAATATTTAACCCAAATCCATTATTCTAATTCTCTACAGCCCATCTAAAAAGTCCATTTTCTTTTTAAGCAACATCATATATTTAATTCTAATTAAATATATACATGAACAACCTTATAGCTCATTGGTTAAGTCCTTGCATTGTTATTCCATAAGTCACATGTTCAAATCTCCATTCTTGCAATTATTTTTTATCATTTTTTTTATTCTTCCCATAACCTACAAATGAGACCTTTCATTTCCAAAATGAATGGTGACCTTTCATTTCTCTTTTAATTCTCATGTTAAATGCATATATTATTATTCACCATTACAACATCTTTATTTGTCCTCCTCCATCTTTTCCTTCCTCATATTTTTCTATCTCTCACTTCTTCCTATTCACCAAGATGACAAGAAGAAGAACATGAAGAAGTCTTCAAGAAGGTCTCGCTAGTAACGCGAGGCTATCGGCGGATAGACAAGCCCGGTGACAATACCGGCTTGTGCATGTAAGTCCCTTCACTTTTTCCTTCCTCCATCTCTTTCTTTTTCTCTTTATATTTCTCTTGTTTTATATTGCCATGAAAAACTTCACTTGACATATCATAGTTCATAAATAATTAATTAAATGGATATATATATAAATAATGAACATATAAACATACACACATATATAGTTTGTAAAGTCTTTTTCATTACTCTCAATTCACATGTTAAGATTTCATAGTGACCAATTAGGATTGTATGTTTGTTGTTTTATTTTAAATCACTTTATTTAAAGTTTGTAAAAAAAATGAAGTTACGAATAAATACCTTAGTTTTCTCATTTCTCACATATGACATATCAATACCTTTAGTTTTAAAATAATTTTTATAAATTAATTTTTAACTCTGAAAATTTCAGGAAATTTACATATGATAGAATATATTATTTTGTACACGCTGTAAAAATTTTAGATCGATCCGCATAACGGTTTGGGAATTACATCGTATTTATTCACTGATCGTAAAACAGAAAACTGCAGCTATCGGTCAATTTCTAGGACACATAACTTGGTATACCGGTATCCAAATTGAGTAAACTCAGGTGTTTTTGATATCTACATCGAATGATATAGATTTTATTAGTTTTATAGTTTTACTGAAAACCTATCTAAGATAAAGAAAACTGCATTACAATATTAAGTGACGGATCTGGACAGAATCTGTTCCGATTCGCACACTGTTTTAAAATTGGACATAACTCGAACACCCGATGTCCGTTTGTGACAAAATTTAGATGTGTAGATGCACCATTGATAGAACTATAATTTTCTGTATATTATATTACTTAGGAATGCATGAAACAACCTGATATAGGCTTTGCAATAGAATATATAGTTGCTGTCCAGAAATCTGAATTTCTGTTTTAAACGCTGATATTAAAATGATCATAACTAGAGCTTCAGAAATCCAAATCATGTGAATCTTGGTGTTTTAGATAAGTACTTCAAAATACCTACAATTTTCTAATAATTTTCATAACCTGAAACCCGATAAAAATTAACTCAAACTGCGTTTTAAAAATATGTGACGGTGCCGAATAGATTCTGATCTGTTTTGCGCGACGATACGAAAACATATATATCTCTCAAACCGGTAGTCATATTTAGGTAAAACTGGAACTCACGCATGCAAAACATTTAGAGCCATATTTCTGTTTATATTTCGCATTCGTTCAACTTGATTAATTAGTCGTACATAATATTTCTTTACAGCATTGTTTATGGTAGTTACTCGAATAATATACTTGACTCATTTCATGCTATTCGAACATGTATACATATTTATCTTGATCATTAAATTGTTGTATGTACTTAAAGACGATAATTAAATACTTGAGTTATATTTTGAAAACTATACAAAAATATTTTTACATAAAACCCCCTCAAGTTTATAAATTACCCTAAGGACCCTAACAATTATAAGACCACGATTCATAATTCTGATTGTCTGACTCGGGTTTGAGTCTGATTAATTTGACTTGAATCTGATTCAAGTCAACCTATAATCTACAAGATTCCAATTCAAAATGAACACATGAATCCATGAATACAATTATCAATTTATACAATTTGGCTGAACCGAACCATGGATATATTCCTTTTACATGATTCTCAGTATTCCATTTACATGACTCTACGGTTACAACCGTTTCCTGATATCATGGTTTCGGTCAGTCAGTCAATCAATCTACAATTACTACAATTTACAAGATAACAATACAAATAAGACTTCGCGGGGTTTAAGGGGTAGATTGGTACGGAAGGTGTTAAAGGTGGCACGAGGTGGTCAGATTTAATACACCTAACATGAATCCAGTTGCTGTTGTACCGTGGCATAAACGGTTCCTTGTACTATACGTGCCCTTAGTCTCTGGCATATAGAGACTCCTCTCGTATACACTGGCATCCTTCTGTACCAAGCTACAAAACTTGAATATGTTTCAAGTCAATCTATATTCTTTTATATTCTAACTCAACATGAATACATGAATTCCAGATCCAGTTAACAATCTGCTTGAATGAACCGAACCATGGATATTCCTTTTACATGATTTCCAGTATTCCATTTACATGACTCTACGGTTATAACCATTTCCTGATATCATGGTTTCGGTCAGTCAATCAGTAAATCAGTCAATCAGTCAATCAGTCAATCAAGTCAATCAAAATCAATCAAGCAATCATTACAAGTTTACAAGATAACAATACAAATATGACATCGCGGGGTTTAAAGGGGTAGATTGGTACGGAAGATGTTAAAAGTGGAATGAGGTGGTCAGATTAAGACACCTAACCTATATTCAGTTGCTGTTGTACCGTGGCATAAACGGTTCCTTGTACTATACGTGCCCTTAGTCTCTGGCATATAGAGACTCCCCTCGTATACACTGGCAGCTTTCTGTACCAAGCTACAAACAATATCGTTAAACAATATTCCATAATATACTACAATACAAAACTTTAGAAAATACTATACTCTTTCACTCTTATTCTTCATTCTTCTTTGGGACTTACCGAGCGACCTGTTCGCTGACGACATTCTATTTCTCTCTTCTTGGAATGTCGTCAGGTGCGTTGGACCAAGTTGAGACCGAGCCTACAAGTGAAGATTTGGAGAAATTCCAGGAAGACCCGGAGCTCTAGACTTTGTACTTGTTCTTTCCAGTATTTCCTTTTATTATTATGCCACTGTTTAGGCATTGCTTTTTCATTCCAGTTGTACTTTCATTTCATGCATTGTACAAAGAATGTTATTAATAAAAGTTGCTGTTATCTCAATCTCATTTGTCTCTTGTGATTATTTTATATTGCTTAGTTACGCTTAGCGTATGTACTTCTGAGTACATACGTAGCGGGCCTCGTCACGACCACTTCGCCGTACATTGGGAAGCGGGGCGTGACAGGTTTTGTTGGTGGCCCATGCAGGTCAGAGCTGTATGAATCCCTGTCATGCTGTTCTGGTCTGCGTAAACAACCTAAGCAATATAACACTAGAAACAACAACTAAAACATTCTTTACAATCATGTTCCTTGAATCTTACCATTTCATATTCCTTGAATCTTATCATCCGTTGAATCTATCCTAACCCTATTCTTTCACTCACAATCACCAAATTGTTTTGAAACTGTTACACTTTCCTTTTACAAATTTCGAGGACGAAATTATTTTTAAGGAGGGTAGAATGTAATGACCCCAAATTCTTTATACATTTGTATTATCCCTGTTCAAAAATATACCGTATTTATTTGTACTTGGTATTTTCCTTTTTCTATTAAATTTATTATTATTTTATTTCTCAATCTATTATGTATATTTTTCTAGGTACAATTTCTTTTTCTTATATTTAAGTTTTTACTTCTCATTCTTATTTTTCCTTTCATAAATATTTAACTCAAATCCATTATTCTAATTCTCTACAGCCCATCTAAAAAGCCCATTTTCTTTTTAAGCAACATCATATATTTAATTCTAATTAAATATATGCATGAACAACCTTATAGCTCATTGGTTAAGTCCTTGAATTGTTATTCCATAAGTCACATGTTCAAATCCCCATTCTTGCAATTATTTTTTATCATTTTTTTTATTCTTCCCATAACCTACAAATGAGACCTTTCATTTCCAAAATGAATGGTGACCTTTCATTTCTCTTTTAATTCTCATGTTAAATGCATATATTATTATTCACCATTACAACATCTTTATTTGTCCTCCTCCATCTTTTCCTTCCTCATATTTTTCTATCTCTCACTTCTTCCTCTTCACCAAGATGACAAGAAGAAGAACATGAAGAAGTCTTCAAGAAGGTCTCGCTAGTAACGCGAGGCTATCGGCGGATAGACAAGCCCGGTGACAATACCGGCTTGTGCATGTAAGTCCCTTCACTTTTTCCTTCCTCCATCTCTTTCTTTTTCTCTTTATATTTCTCTTGTTTTATATTGCCATGAAAAACTTCACTTGACATATCATAGTTCATAAATAATTAATTAAATGGATATATATATAAATAATGAACACACAAACATACACACATATATAGTTTGTAAAGTCTTTTTCATTACTCTCAATTCACATGTTAAGATTTCATAGTGACCAATTAGGATTGTATGTTTGTTGTTTTATTTTAAATCACTTTATTTAAAGTTTGTAAAAAAAATGAAGTTACGAATAAATACCTTAGTTTTCTCATTTCTCACATATGACATATCAATACCTTTAGTTTTAAAATAATTTTTATAAATTAATTTTTAACTCTGAAAATTTCAGGAAATTTACATATGATAGAATATATTATTTTGTACACGCTGTAAAAATTTTAGATCGATCCGCATAACGGTTTGGGAATTACATCGTATTTATTCACTGATCGTAAAACAGAAAACTGCAGCTATCGGTCAATTTCTAGGACACATAACTTGGTATACCGGTATCCAAATTGAGTAAACTCAGGTGTTTTTGATATCTACATCGAATGATATAGATTTTATTAGTTTTATAGTTTTACTGAAAACCTATCTAAGATAAAGAAAACTGCATTACAATATTAAGTGACGGATCTGGACAGAATCTGTTCCGATTCGCACACTGTTTTAAAATTGGACATAACTCGAACACCCGATGTCCGTTTGTGACAAATTTAGATGTGTAGATGCACCATTGATAGAACTATAATTTTCTGTATATTATATTACTTAGGAATGCATGAAACAACCTGATATAGGCTTTGCAATAGAATATATAGTTGCTGTCCAGAAATCTGAATTTCTGTTTTAAACGCTGATATTAAAATGATCATAACTAGAGCTTCAGAAATCCAAATCATGTGAATCTTGGTGTTTTAGATAAGTACTTCAAAATACCTACAATTTTCTAATAATTTTCATAACCTGAAACCCGATAAAAATTAACTCAAACTGCGTTTTAAAAATATGTGACGGTGCCGAATAGATTCTGATCTGTTTTGCGCGACGATACGAAAACATATATATCTCTCAAACCGGTAGTCATATTTAGGTAAAACTGGAACTCACGCATGCAAAACATTTAGAGCCATATTTCTGTTTATATTTTGCATTCGTTCAACTTGATTAATTAGTCGTACATAATATTTCTTTACAGCATTGTTTATGGTAGTTACTCGAATAATATACTTGACTCATTTCATGCTATTCGAACATGTATACATATTTATCTTGATCATTAAATTGTTGTATGTACTTAAAGACGATAATTAAATACTTGAGTTATATTTTGAAAACTATACAAAAATATTTTTACATAAAACCCCCTCAAGTTTATAAATTACCCTAAGGACCCTAACAATTATAAGACCACGATTCATAATTCTGATTGTCTGACTCGGGTTTGAGTCTGATTAATTTGACTTGAATCTGATTCAAGTCAACTTATAATCTACAAGATTCCAATTCAAAATGAACACATGAATCCATGAATACAATTATCAATTTATACAATTTGGCTGAACCGAACCATGGATATATTCCTTTTACATGATTCTCAGTATTCCATTTACATGACTCTACGGTTACAACCGTTTCCTGATATCATGGTTTCGGTCAGTCAGTCAATCAATCTACAATTACTACAATTTACAAGATAACAATACAAATAAGACTTCGCGGGGTTTAAGGGGTAGATTGGTACGGAAGGTGTTAAAGGTGGCACGAGGTGGTCAGATTTAATACACCTAACATGAATCCAGTTGCTGTTGTACCGTGGCATAAACGGTTCCTTGTACTATACGTGCCCTTAGTCTCTGGCATATAGAGACTCCTCTCGTATACACTGGCATCCTTCTGTACCAAGCTACAAAACTTGAATATGTTTCAAGTCAATCTATATTCTTTTATATTCTAACTCAACATGAATACATGAATTCCAGATCCAGTTAACAATCTGCTTGAATGAACCGAACCATGGATATTCCTTTTACATGATTTCCAGTATTCCATTTACATGACTCTACGGTTATAACCGTTTCCTGATATCATGGTTTCGGTCAGTCAATCAGTAAATCAGTCAATCAGTCAATCAGTCAATCAAGTCAATCAAAGTCAATCAAGCAATCATTACAAGTTTACAAGATAACAATACAAATATGACATCGCGGGGTTTAAAGGGGTAGATTGGTACGGAAGATGTTAAAAGTGGAATGAGGTGGTCAGATTAAGACACCTAACCTATATTCAGTTGCTGTTGTACCGTGGCATAAACGGTTCCTTGTACTATACGTGCCCTTAGTCTCTGGCATATAGAGACTCCCCTCGTATACACTGGCAGCTTTCTGTACCAAGCTACAAACAATATCGTTAAACAATATTCCATAATATACTACAATACAAAACTTTAGAAAATACTATACTCTTTCACTCTTATTCTTCATTCTTCTTTGGGACTTACCGAGCGACCTGTTCGCTGACGACATTCTATTTCTCTCTTCTTGGAATGTCGTCAGGTGCGTTGGACCAAGTTGAGACCGAGCCTACAAGTGAAGATTTGGAGAAATTCCAGGAAGACCCAGAGCTCTAGACTTTGTACTTGTTCTTTCCAGTATTTCCTTTTATTATTATGCCACTGTTTAGGCATTGCTTTTTCATTCCAGTTGCACTTTCATTTCATGCATTGTACAAAGAATGTTATTAATAAAAGTTGCTGTTATCTCAATCTCATTTGTCTCTTGTGATTATTTTATATTGCTTAGTTACGCTTAGCGTATGTACTTCTGAGTACATACGTAGCGGGCCTCGTCACGACCACTTCGCCGTACATTGGGAAGCAGGGCGTGACACAAATCATTGAATCAACACTTGATTCAATAATCCGGTTATATCTCATATAACCTAATCGATATCAAATATCGCTAGATTAGAATACGGTATCACATACTCGTATTTAATCAAGCTCCCATACATATCTCCATATGTGCTTTACTTCGTTTTACTTGAGCTAGGAAATCTTTGTGTGGGACTCTAAAGACTCGTCAATATACCAGCAGTAGGTAATGATCACATCAGATACCCAAAAGCCGTCAGCGGTACTAACTGGACGTAACGGCTATCCAGGTATTGAACGAATAGAAGATCAACAAGCAAACTTGCCGAAACTCTCGTAAAACCTATAAGCAACACTTACCGTATAGTCCGGTCTCTTCGTCTGATATGTCGCATATCGAGTTTAGGGGTGGAAACGTCAAACCCCAATAACTTGATAAGTCATGCCGATGTGTGGCCTATAACCTTTCGAGAAACTACAGATAACACTTACTAGTAAATCTCATCAGCCCTGGCCAGGGACCTTCTGTTATAGCGAATCGAGCATAGTGCAACATCAACTCCCAATACTGGGAGAGAATTCCTCCTATCGCCCACTGCATCCATATGACTCGGGACTGTACCCAAAATCCACCTGTTTGGATGACTCCTTTGAGCCGTGGTAGAGAGAAAATCAAAGCAAAGTGGGAACCACACAAGACACTATGACGATCTCAGGTCTACAGACTAACCTGTACAAGTGTCACCAGCTGCTATCTGACGATAGGTATGGTACCATCTAGGAGTTCTCGGTGAGTCCTGTTCGGTGTACCCATTCTCTAATGAGCACCTGTATACAATTTTTGATGTCAAACACCATTGGTTGTGGGATCAACCATTGCCCCATACAGGGTCAAGAAACACACACACTAGTCTATTCTGGAATATCGATGCCCTGTCTCGATATTCTCTCGACTAGGAACTGTTAAAGGATATGCTTGCGGACTACACAAGTCCCCACTAGTATGATCTGCATCATAGTCCTGGTAGTCAAGCCTACATCCTAAGGGCTTTATCAACAAGTATCAAAGAGATAGAATAATAAAACAAGCATACAAGTTAAGATAAAGATCAACCATATAAAAAACTATCATGTCGTGCAAGAAAGTCCTATATATATATACATATATATATATACATATATATATATATATATATATATCCAAGCATCCATTATAATAATGGCTTCTAGGGCATACATATACCTAACAAACTTGAGGTATTGGGTCTGATCCATCCTTTCTTTAGGAACTCGTCCAACTGAATACAGTGCTCCTTCAATCCTTCCGGACTTATTCGATATGGGGCTTTTATTACAAGTTGTGCACTGTGTTGTAAATCAATGCCAAACTCTAGAGCTCGATCGGGAGGCAAACCTGCTATGTTTTCAGAGAATACATTCTCGAATTCTCTGACAATCTCTGGCTTCAATCCTTCCAATTGTAATGCTGCAATCTCTGCTTTCTTGGGTTTTGCTCTGTAGATGCTAGGCTCTAAAGTCTGGTCTCCACTTTTGAAATAGAACACTCGGTGATCTGGTATTTCAAACACTACCCTCCTTTGGTGACAGTGGTTAGTAGCGAAGAAAGATCCCAGTCAGTCCATTCCCAAGACCATGTCGAAATTCGGTATGTCCAGTACCTTGAAATCCGCATAGAATTCTCGACTGCAGACGACCACTGGACACAGATCGTATCCCAAGCTTACTTTCAGAACGCAATTCCCTGAACTGACATTCCAGCTGGATACGGGCGGCTTACCTGGGATCGTGTGAGTTGTTACGAACCGTTGCGACATGAAGCAATATGAAGCCTTAGTATCGAAGACCGCGAGTGCAGGTAGGGTGGCTACTAAGATTGTACCAAAGTCGCATGGGATAGGTTTATGTATAACAAGTAAAAATATAAATAGCTTAGAATTGAAATGACTTGAAAGGAATGAAGGAAGAGATTTACCAGTGATAACATGACCCGTAGTTTCGGCCTCTTCGACCGACATAGTGAATGCTTGGCGTTATGGTACGTTCCTCTGTGCCTGGTTAAACACGCAGTGTTGAGGTTGAACGATTTGGGTGCGGGGCGTTGGAGCTAGTAGAGCTAACAAAATAGGAGGAGCTTGGATCACCGGTCTAGCTGGAGGGTTATTGGTCCCTCGGTTTTGGGGGCATGCTCCGATAGTTTGAGTTGAAGACCCACAAATCAAGCATAAGTTTTTCGCCTTGTGGCTGTTCTTCACTAGATGCCTTGTTCTTTTGCAGTAGTAGCAAAAGTATGGCTTGTTGGTAGCGAACGAACCTCCTAGCTTCCAAGATGGTTCTTTGAAAGATGGCCTAGAAGAGGTGTAGGGTTACTAGGCACACTCACAAGGTTCTACAAGGCATCAACCATGCCCGATTTAAATTTTAGACGTGCCGAACAACCCTAACCAAGATCTTTAAACTAGAGATTAGGCGAAACATAACATGTTAAACACTTTAACATCTAAGAGTTTGGGATTATAACCTTTGTAGTCCGGTCCTTCACTTCAAAAGCTCCGTGTTGAGGTCCCTTCGCTACGATCATCAAGAATCCGGACTCTAGAGAGGCACCACGAAGAAAAAGATGCATGCTTGCTTCCGATCTTCGATAACAAAGATGATCTATCTTGAAGTTTCTTTAACACAAGCTCTCACTATCTAATGAAGTGAACACCCTAATCTAATTGGCTAGATTAGATGAGGATGATGAAGTAGGATTTTAGCTCTCATTTATTTTCTTAATCTCACTCAAAATCATCACAAGAGTAAAAGCTAGAAAGCTTTTCTCCAAGGAAGAAGAAGAAGAATAACCAAAACCATTTGTGATGAATAATGAAATCATAGTGAGGTTAGAAATGCAACCATGGGTTAAGTATGATAACTTAACCCATGTAGAGAATGAACCATGGTTAAAGGGTTGGGTTGGGTTAACTAAATATCTACAAAAATATCTTTACAAAATATCTTTGGAAAAACAAAACAAAAGCTTCTAGAAAAATTAACCCAAATCAAACCTTAATCATGTTTAATCTCCACTAATCATGTTGCATTAATAACCATAACATGTTACAATATTATATATCACATATATAATATTTATTGTAACAAAATAAAATAATACAATTAACATATATCGCATATATATCAATGTATTACCCGAGTGAGAAAAAGAATGTTTTAGTGAGCTTATACGAGTTAATGTAATTTAATATATCAAATATATAATTATACATTAAATTATCGAATCAACACTTGATCCGATAATCCGGCTATTTCACAAATAACCGACTAATATAATCTGTATCAGTTCATCGAATCAACACTTGATCCGATGACCCAGCTATATCACATATAGTAGGCCGATATCTCATATCGCGAGAATCTAATACGGCATCACATGCACGTATTGTTCTCGGTCCCGCACATATCATATATGTGCTCCTACTACGTTTTGCCTGTGTTAAGAAGCCTCTGTGTAGGACTCTGAAGAATCGTCAATATGCCGGCAGTAGGTGATGATCATATCAAACATCCACAAGCTGCAAGCGGTCAGCTAAACGTAACAGCCACCCAGATATTGAGCGATCAGAAGATCAACAAGCAAGCTTGTACATTCTCCTGCGAATCCAATCAGTAACACTCCCGTACAGTCCGGTCTCTTCATCTGATATGTCGCATATCTCGCCTAGGGGTTGTAAACGTCAGACCCCAGTAGCTTGATAAGTCGTGTCGCTATGAGGTCTATAACAGTTCGAGAAACTACTGATAACACTTATCAGTAAATCTCAGCAACCCTGTCCAGGGATTTCCAATTATAGCCAATCAAAAACCGTGCAATATCATCTCCCTATACCGGGAGAAACGAAACCCCTCCTATCGCACATTGCCTCCATGTGATTCGAGACTGTACCCAAAAGCCACCATTTTGCACGCCCTCTTGGATGTTGTATGATAGAAATCAAAGCACAGTAGGAATCACACAAGACTCTATGACGATCTTGGGTCTACAGACTAACCAGTATCAGTGTCACCAGAGAACTGCCATCTGACATGAGGTATAATACCATCTGGGAGTTCTCGGCTTGTCCGTCCAGTGTACCAAGTCTCCAGTGAGCACCCGTATACCTTCTCTGATGTCAAACACCAATGGATATGAGATCATCCATCGCCCATCATATGGGTCAAGAAGCGCATACGCTAGTTTACACTTGTGTATCGATGCCCTGTCTCGATACACCCTCGACTAGGAACAGTTATAGGATGTACTCGTCGACTACCGTGGCCCCACTAGTATGATCTCATCATAGTCCCAGTAGTCAAGTACATATCCTAAGGGCTTTATCAACATGTAACATAGAGACAATCAGAGTACATGTTAAGATAAAGTACAACCAGATAGCATACTATCATGTCGAGCAAAAAAGTCCTCCCTATATGTGTCCAAGCATCCACTACAATATACATCGTATGTACAGTATTGGCCTCTAGGGCATACATATAACTAACAATCTCCCACTTGCACTTGGGCCATCTGTTGTGGTATCACATACCCAACAATTAGTTCTGGTTGAAGTATCTCATACTCAACCATCCCATAAAATTCTCTACTGGAAAAAAGGACTTTGTGAGTGGATCCGCGCTGTTGTCCTCTGTATCTACTCTCCTAACCTCCATCTCCCTGGTGATCAACCATCTCCATGATCAGGTGATACTGCCTAAGAATTATATCTGGATTTCTGATGGGACGGGGGTTCCTTGGCATAAGCCACAACTCCATTGTCACACAATGGTTGGAACGAAGTTCATCTCATGAACTTTTATTTATCCAGACTGCCTCTTTGGTAGCATCCTTGGTAACAATGTATCTTGTCTTTAATCGTCTAGTAAGTCACGGTATCTAGCTTGGAACTCTTCCAACATACCGTCCTTCCACTGAGGGTAAAGATAATGCCTGCGAATGACATTCAGTCGTCCTTATCTCCCTGGAACTTTTCCAGTGATTCTCCCCAGGATCGATTGATACCATCTCACTACAACTAGTGAGAATCCTAACATCCAATTAGATCTATCTCATAGATCCATAACTCAGGATTTAGGAGGTATCACCTTGATCCTATATGGAGAATCATTGTGATAAAAAGAGATTGACCGAGCGTAGCATAGGAAACTCCTTCCCTATCAAGAGTATGTCATCCACGTACTCTACGAGGATCACCACCATACTTTCTACTACCTTTTTGTATATACAAGGTTCATTTACCATTTTGATGAAGTCAAACTCTTTGACTACTACATCAAAACAGACGTTCCAACTCCGCGATGCCTGATTTATCCCATAAAACATCATGCTCACGTTTCCGCTGCTCCCACTGTCAACGAAGCTCTATGGCTGTGTACTTATAGACGCTCTCTTCCAAATCATCATTTAGAAAAGCAGTCATGACACCCAACTGCCATATATCGTAGTCATGGTATGTAGCCGTGGCAAGTAGGATCTGGATAGACTTAAGCATAGCTTTGAAAGTCCTAACTTTTCCATGTACACCAAGTAATCTTCTCAAGATATACTTGCTCCTGATGGGGATTTAACCCTACGGATTAAGCAACCAAAGACCATATATTGTTGGTGTATAAGGATTCCATCTCAGATCGCTAAGCATCCAGCCATTCTCACAGAGTCCCACTCCTGATGGCCAGCTCGAAACTAGTTGGGTCATCATCACATGATGCAATTATCTCCCTCACTATCATAGAGAAATCGAAGTATCTCTTGTAAGTCCGCGGCGGCGCCCCGGCCGTCTATCCGACGCCAAAATGCGGAAGCGAAAAACTTTAATTTTGCAAACTAGCAAACCGGCACCACCGCGCACTTTTCATCCGGATCGGGCCATTAACCTAGCAACTACCAAACTAAAATGTGAGTAGAGAAGTATACCAAGCGATCCGTGTCCTTCGGACTTCGTCTCCACTCCGATCTCCCGCGGATACTTCGTCCGTCACCTCCTCATCAAAACGGGCACCACATCGCCAAAGTCTTTTACGGGCTCCCACCTCTTGACCGAGGCAACTCGGACGTGAAGTTGGCTAGCCGACGCGTCCAAGGGATGCTGTAGAATAGTGTAGTAGCCATGTCTCTTTGGGGTTTATGAGGTTGCCATTTATGGAGGAATTTGTGCACAAGAATTTTCATGGATGCTTGATGGAAAAATGGAGCATGCTAATGTTTCTTGCTGTGAAAAAAATGAGCTCTCTTTCAATTAGCTTGGACTTCTCTCTCTCTAATCAAAATCAGCCCCTGAGCAAAAACCTTAGCTCAGGCAACCTTAGGAAATTAATCCCTCATCTCACCAATGTCAGGGCCACGAAATTTTTATGAAGAAAGAGAAAAAAAACCACACAAATAAAAACTCTCCCCTTCTTGAACAGTGGCCGGCCCCCAAGAAAGAATGAAGGAATATGACAAGTGGGAAAATAAGTGATAAAAAGAAAAACCATAAATCATCACAAGATAAACCTCATATCCCTTCAACAACCCATCACAAGAAAAGCAATGAAAAAGACTAGAATAGAATCTCATCATGATGCAAGTCACATCATAATGCCACAAAAGCAATAAAGCCCCTCACAAGTAAGTTAATTGCAAACATGCAATTAACCCCCTCCAACGAAAAGTCCGGCCGTGAAGGAACAAAGAAAAACCGGCCGGAACGGAATCTAAACTGGCAACCCCAGAAAACCGATCCCGTAATAAATTACAGGAAAACCCCGCTACTGCAAATACATGCCCGCATTTGTATTCCCACTGAACACAAATGCAAAGAGACAAAACTACACTATTTAATACTAGGATCCGGCTTAAGCCAAAGCCGGCTTGTAAAATCCGTCCGATCACGATCCGTGCAATACCGCACGTATCTGATCGAACCCTGCCATATCTCCATACGGCCTCTACAGCGTTTCGCCCGAAACCTGAGTAACTGAGTGTGGTGGACTCTAAAGACTCGTCAATACTATGGCTGTGGATTTAACCACTAGCACGTCAGAGGTATTAGCCATACGTGACGGGTTACCAGCTATTGACTAAAAGAGACGTCGATGAGCGAACCCATCCTGACACCCTACTGAGCCTTTCAGTGACAACATCCGTACAGTCCGGTCCGTTCGTCTATGAGTATCGCATGGCGGGCCTAGGGGGTTGGTAAATGTCAGACCCCCAATAGCGGTACAAGTCGTGTCGGAGTGTAGCCCAGAACACCCTAAGATACTACTGGAATACCTACCAGCAAATCTCCTGTCTTGGCCAAGGACTTTTCATGTTCTGGCTCTCCTAGACACAGCGCGACCTCAACCCCAATACCGGGAGAGACGATCCCCTGCAGATCTGCTCACTGCCTCCATGTGGCTCGGTACTGTACCCAACTAAAACCTGTTTGCACGCCTCCTTTGAGCCGTGGTAGGGTAGTAATCAAAGCACAGTGGGAACTCACACGAGACAAATGACGATCTCAGGTCGATGAACTAACCTGTACACATGTCACCAGGGAACTGCTATCTGACGTCAGGTATAATACTAACTAGCAGGTTCCCGGCGAGTCCTGTCCGGTGTACTCATAACCCAATGAGCACCTGTATACTTCTTAGGTGAACCAACTGACACCAGTGGCTTGTGAGACCAGCCACCGCCCCTCGTCGGGGTCTCGACTGTATACACTAGTCTACTCTGGAGAATCGATGCCCTGTCTCGAAACTCCCACGACTAGGGACCTTTTAAGGATGTGCTTATAGACTCCAGCTCTCACTTATATGATCGCCCTCATACTGCTGGTAGTTAAGCAAGAATCCTAGGGGCTCTATCAACGTGTAATAGCGACTCGTAAGGTCACCTAAAGCAGTACACGATGATAAAGATAAACCAGATAGCATACTATCATCTAGAGTAAGACTGTCCTACTGGGACAGGTCCTCCCCTCAATCATTGCAATCACGTGCCTGTGATCCAATAATTGACTCTGAGGGCACTATCTTTAACAATCTCCCACTTGCACTCAAGGCTAATTATTGCGATGTCGCATACTCACAGCCCGTGTGATACCGAACACCCAACTCCTCTACTAGTCAGTCTCACAAAGCTCGTTTGCAAAACTATTGCGTTCAAGGAATAGCCTCAGTGAGTGGATCCGCTCTGGTGTTTCTTTCTATGTCTATCTTTATCTCAAGTTCGAGGAGAAAGCCATCTCCCGAAATGAGCAATACCTGTCTTAGAATGTCTGGATGTCTGATGGGACCTAGCTCATAAATGAACTCCAAATCCAAACTTCTTAGACTGTATCGACAACTGAACTTAATCAGTGTCCTGCGCCATGCCTACCCTCAGTATCCTCCTGGACCACCCGTCCAAAATACCGCCCCTCGTCAGAGGGAAAACTATAACTCTGACAGCCACTCTGCCATCCAGGTCACCTTGGAAGTCTGGAATGATAACCGTCTCCTAAAGGAGGCTGCCGTTATCAATTCCCTAGAACATCAACTTATGTTCTAAAACTGCTTCCGATTGTGACGACCAAAGTATAACCGATCGTAGTATAGGAATATTACTTCCTACTCTGTGTATGTCATCAAAAACCAGGACATCACACCCTACTACCTTCTTAACAGATCCATCCCCTATTCTGATGAAGTCAAACCTATGACTGTCACGTCAGAAATAGATGATCTATCTCTGCAATATCTGCACTAGTCTATAAATAGACATAAGCCTGATGTCCACCAATTCTTCCGCTGCTCCCACTGACTACGACAACCCTCTGGCAGAGTCATATAGACGTGCATTTCTAAAGCCAGTTTAGAACGACGCTATACTCATCCTCCTGCCGGGTCTCACAGTCTGGAACAACAGCAATGGCAAGTCTGGGTAAACAAGAACCTCCCTACCACCGTCCTTGAGCATACCGAAGTACCTCTCGAGTGCCTGAGGTTACCCACCATATCTGCGGAGTGGCCAATGGAATGTCAAACCAGATTGAATCTTTAGGTTCTTATCAAATCTTCAGTAATCGTTTGTGGTTCTGGAATCACTTCCAGTTCTACCATACTCCCACTACTGTTTTCTGAAAAAAATCCATTTTTATTAAAACTGTCGCGAGTCAAGAACAATATCACTATTGATCTTCCAGATGGTAGAATATCAACCCTCGTCATACCCCGGGTTAACCCACAAACAGCCATTACAGAAACGTGCCTTGAGTTATCCGGAGTCTGGTTTTAAGCATAAGCCGGACAACTCCCCGTATCTTAACAATGTCAAGATATGAACTGTTCTATATCCGAGAAACAGAGGCACTGATTTAATTGAACCAGATTCAAATCATGCAGCTGTCTCCAGTGCATGTCAACTAAATTGAAGGAGGCCGATCAGCGTTACTCAACTTAGGAACGCTTCCAATTATGAGTAACCTGAAAAAGAAGCAAGTTCTCTCGACCATTACTATCAACTGAATACCTTACACAAGCATCTACATCTTCGATCAGCTTAAAGAATCCCGATACTTGCAATAACTGGTTCTCTACTTTAATCTTATACTTATAACTCCTCAAAACTTAGACCCCGTGTTTCTACGAAACACATGTCTAAGAACAAGAGAAGTCATAAGTAAACAGAATACAGTACGGGGACCAACCCCTCTGTCCTAATGGACACTGGACAACATACAATACTCTGTATAAGTCCGCTGAGTCTAACAACTCATTCACTGTGTGTCGTAGGTTGAAAACTGTACTTATGGTTAAGAAGAATTACACCGCTGTTCAATGCTCCTTACCTAACCATCCACTGATATAGGTAAATGTCATAGACATAATTTCAAAAAGAAATATCTCACTCTATAAAAATAGACGTACAGATACATCAATTTGGAATTGGTGCATAACAACGGATATTCAAAACCATATATTTGCCGACCAGCAAACAACCCAGGTGACTTCCTCAAATATCACCAATTACAATGAATCCTGATATAATGAGGATGATCACCTAATTCCCAATAACTTACTTCCACTCATCATCTGTAAAACCATACAGATGTGAGAATCCAACCTGGTAAATACATACTCTGGAGCAAGTGTCTAATTGGGAAATCAGTTTTCCTTTAACAGTACACAGTGAAATTGAAACATTGAAATGTTTCGATGGGGTATCCTGGTATTCTCAGTAATGCCTCTTCCGTTATCCAGATTCACAATTGTAACCATATATCTCTTTGCCATCTCTCCAAATCCCTTTATATGTCTTTAGTCATTACCTTCTGTACACCCCTTTAGGCCAAATGGTTTTCTTCCTTCCCTACAGTTCGGCACCAGCCTATGGTTTGGAAGAAGACTATCCAATAAGCATAATGGGTGTACTGTCCTAATCCTAGGAGCACTCGCAACGCGAGAGAAGGTAAAGATAAAAGACACCTGAATGAACTTTATTCCTATTTCTCCTGAACGAGAATCCATCCCCGAACTGGAACAAGTTCCTTTCGAGTTCGTATATAACCATACGATGGAATATCCAATAAACTGGGATCTTCGTAGTGATACGGAGTGTCCTGGAGAAATACAAAGGTGATTTAGGATTGGCGAAGAAATACTTGGTTTGGTCGTGAATATCAGTCGCAATTTACTTTGCCCTCTTACTAATCCCTTTCTTTGTCTTAACTTAATACCTTCTGTACACCGTTTAGGCTAACTGGTTTTCTTCATTTCCTACCGGTCGGCACCTGCCTAGGGTTTGGAAGAAGACTATCCAATTTGCATAATAGGTGTACTATCTCCTAAACCAAGGAGTACTCATAACCTGAGAGGAGGTAAAAGGAAAAGACAACTGAATAGTCCTATTCGTTTTCTCTAGAACCAGAAACCATCCTCGAATAAATTCCTTCGAGTTCGTATATAACCATACGATGGTTTTTTCCAATGGAAGTGGACGTTCGTAGTAATACGGGGTGTCCTGGAGAAAAGGGTAAAAGTAGGAGTGGCAATGAGGTCTGCAACTCTGACAATCCAAAAGCCAGTGTTAAGAAGGTTCGGTCAACTTGGTCACTGAGTCATAGTCTAGGGTCGGGTCAATGGTCGCTGCCAAAGAGAGAGAGAAAAGAAACACTCAGCGTGCACTCTAACCTAGATCAGAATGGTTATCACTTTATCTAATCTGGAAACCTCCCACTGTAACGTCAAATTCTTCCCCAAACCTGAAAGAAGAATTAGCCGGGATCACCCGAGGAGTAAACCAACTCATCAGTGGGAATCGGGATACAACTATCATCGCATGATAACGTGACGGAATCCGCTCACGCTATCGCACTCCAGAAGGTATGTGCATATCTGGCAAGTTTCAGTTCTTTTGAAACTCCCGATGTGGATTTTTGCCCCATGCTCTTATGACCTTGGCGTGAGGTCAAAATATCATAAGTCACATGTCAAGTTCTACCCATCATTGTCCAGGTTAATTTGAACCCACCCGTACATACCCTTGACGTAGGCCAAAATAGTAGTACGACTGTCCCAAACCAACGCATCTATCTATGCAACAGATAAATACCCGGCAGCTACCAAACACTATGCCTTGGCGTGAGGTCAAAATACATAGCTTGAATACTACCGAATATTTAATTGAAATGATGGAGGGCTACGAATGGTTTCTGGCGAAAACCTTTAACGTAATGAACTTGATATCGTTGAAGGAACGGATAGCTTCTTAAAAATATAGTGACGAAAACCTTTGCTAAAGAGGTCACTCCCGGTGAAGGGATCTCGGCTCTTTCCCCGTAGAATGAGGTGCAGGATATTCCAACTGAATACCACGATGCAAAGCAAAAGCAATCGGCTATAGTGAAGTTATTGCCCTGACGCAAACTTCTGTCCAAGGGGTCACTCCCGGTGAAGGGATCTCGGCCCTTGCCTCGTCGACTGAGGAGCAGGATATTCCAACTGAATACCACGATGCAAAACAAAAGAGAACGCCCTTGCAATAACAGCTTTTTGAAAAAGTGTTCCAACAACATCATAATAGGTTTGTTTATCTTGCATTGATCCGAATCAACGCAGTCCCATCAATTGATCACACCACAAAAGAACGAAAATATACTGATATACGTATATGCCATCCGCATTCGCCACTGGGTCCCGTCATCACCCGTTAGGTTAGCTAACTAACGACAGAGCGGGGACTGGACTAGCACGGATGAAAAACATATACAACATCTACTAGTATATATATAATATATAATTTTCGCTCAAGGCATGATAAAAATGCAGCAGCACAGAAAAGTACAGCATCACAGAACAATACAGATATCTGGGATCCCCGGGTTTCACAGAGCCGCTGAAACCCTGCGTTCCCCTGGTCGTGTGGATAGCCTGTGCAATGAAAACCTAGACCCCTACGAGCGCGGAAAGTTACCCGCCAAAACCTGAAGCGAGGCAGCCCCCTTCAGCAACGTGAATGGACCACCGAGCACTTCACGGAATCCGGTAACTTGGGCACCCCTCCTGGGTCAATCCTATACCCCCTACGAGTGCGGCGAATAGCCCTGCCAATTCTAGAGTAAAGCCCCCTCCGTCTCAATGCCATGAGATGCGGGCCTGTTGCCCTCTAGAACCCGGCTATCCGTGCACCCCTCCGTAGGGTAATCCTAGTACAGAATGTAAGATATACATACAACGGGTACATCGACCGCAACCTGGTCGTGCCCCAAAAGAATAATACAAACAGGCAGTGACGGCAGTCCACATGTCGGACGCTCGCCCTGCAATATCAAATGTACATATAAAACAAAACTGTACTAATATTGCATCCAGGCTATCCCCCACGACCGATCCGCAACATCACAGCAACACACAGAACATCAACGTGAATGTCACGTTCGCAAATCCGTCTAAAAGGGCTATAGCAGATAGACTAGATTTACCGATCGAGTGACATTCACGGTCGCAGATATAATGTAAATACTGTGAACTAGCATGTTTAAAATATCCGATCGAACAAATATTACCAAGTGTGCCCCAAAGCATTACTGTAGCACTTACAGAAAATCTGGGCCCAAAAGGAATATCCCAAAATCCCTATTTCCATGTCAAAAGCCCTCTGGAAAAATTTGCCACGATGAACAGTTAAAAGCGCGGCGGAACCGCGGCCCAAGCATGGGTTTGGCCGCGGTTCCGCGGCGGTGTAGTCGGATCTCGCGACCAAATTTTACCAGAATTCTTATTTTTCCATGCACAGTATTCTGCAACAACCTGAAAAATTTTTGGAGCAGAAAAAATTTCGACAGAAACACGATGCATTGAAAATACGGTTTTTGGGGATTTTTTTCGATCGAGTTCTAAACATACAAGAGCAAGCTAGGCATGGTTAATGGCGTGGCTCTGATACCAATGTAAGTCCGCGGCGGCGCCCCGGCCGTCTATCCGACGCCAAAATGCGGAAGCGAAAAACTTTAATTTTACAAACTAGCAAACCGGCACCACCGCGCACTTTTCACCCGGATTGGGCCATTTACCTAGCAACTAGCAAACTAAAATGTGAGTAGAGAAGTATACCAAGCGATCCGTGTCCTTCAGTCTTCGTCTCCACTACGATCTCCCGCGGATACTTCGTCCGTCACCTCCTCGTCGAAACGGGCACCACATCGCCAAAGTCTTTAACGGGCTCCCACCTCTTGACCGAGGCAACTCGGGCGCGAAGTTGGCTAGCCGACACGTCCAAGGGATGCTGTAGAATAGTGTAGTAGCCATGTCTTTTTGGGGTTTATGAGGTTGCCATTTATGGAGGAATTTGTGCACAAGAATTTTCATGGATGCTTGATGGAAAAATGGAGCATGCTAATGTTTCTTGCTGTGAAAAAAATGAGCTCTCTTTCAATTAGCTTGGACTTCTCTCTCTCTAATCAAAATCAGCCCCTGAGCAAAAACCTTAGCTCAGGCAACCTTAGGAAATTAATTCCTCATCTCACCAATGTGGGGGCCACGAAATTTTTATGAAGAAAGAGAAAAAAAACCACACAAATAAAACCTCTCCCCTTCTTGAACAGTGGCCGGCCCCCAAGAAAGAATGATGGAATATGACAAGTGGGAAAATAACTGATAAAAAGAAAAACCATAAATCATCACAAGATAAACCTCATATCCCTTCAACAACCCATCACAAGAAAAGCAATGAAAAAGACTAGAATAGAATCTCATCATGATGCAAGTCACATCATAATGCCACAAAAGAAATAAAGCCCCTCACAAGTAAGTTAATTGCAAACATGCAATTAACCCCCTCCAACGAAAAGTCCGGCCGTGAAGGAACAAAGAAAAACCGGCCGGAACGGAATCTAAACTGGCAACCCCAGAAAACCGATCCCGTAATAAATTATAGGAAAACCCCGCTACTGCAAATACATGCCCGTATTTGTATTCCCACTGAACACAAATGCAAAGAGACAAAACCACACTATTTAATACTAGGATCCGGCTTAAGCCAAAGCCGGCTAGTAAAATCCGTCCGATCACGATCCGTGCAATACCGCACGTATCTGATCGAACCTTGCCATATCTCCATACGGCCTCTACAGTGTTTCGCCTGAAACTTGAGTAACTGAGTGTGGTGGACTCTAAAGACTCGTCAATACTATGGCTGTGGATTTAACCACTAGCACGTCAGAGGTATTAGCCATACGTGACGGGCTACCAGCTATTGACTAAAAGAGACGTCGATGAGCGAACCCATCCTGACACCCTACTGAGCCTGTCAGTGACAACATCCGTACAGTCCGGTCCGTTCGTCTATGAGTATCGCATGGCGGGCCTAGGGGGTTGGTAAAAGTCAGACCCCCAATAGCGGTACAAGTCGTGTCGGAGTGTAGCCCAGAACACCCTAAGATACTACTGGAATACCTACCAGCAAATCTCCTGCCTTGGCCAAGGACTTTTCATGTTCTGGCTCTCCTAGACACAGCGCGACCTCACCCCTAATACCGGGAGAGACGAACCCCTGCAGATCCGCTCACTGCCTCCATGTGGCTCTGGACTGTACCCAACTAAAACCTGTTTGCACGACTCCTTTGAGTCGTGGTCGGGTGGTAATCAAAGCACAGTGGGAACTCACACGAGACAAATGACGATCTCAGGTCGATGAACTAACCTGTACACATGTCACCAGGGAACTGCTATCTGACGTCAGGTATAATACCAACTAGCAGGTTCCCGGCGAGTCCTGTCCGGTGTACTCATAACCCAATGAGCACCTGTATACATCTTAGGTGAACCAACTGACACCAGTGGCTTGTGAGACCAGCCACCGCCCCTCGTCGGGGTCTCGACTGTATACACTAGTCTACTCTGGAGAATCGATGCCCTGTCTCAAAACTCCCACGACTAGGGACCTTTTAAGGATGTGCTTATAGACTCCAGCTCTCACTTATATGATCGCCCTCATACTGCTGGTAGTCAAGCAAGAATCCTAGGGGCTCTATCAACGTGTAATAGCGACTCGTAAGGTCACCTAAAGCAGTACACGATGATAAAGATAAACCAGATAGCATACTATCATCTAGAGTAACACTGTCCTACTGGGACAGGTCCTCCCCTCAATCATTGCAATCATGTGCCTGTGATCCAATAATTGACTCTGAGGGCACTATCTTTAACATCTCTCAGGTGGATGAGCAACCTTACTAGATCGGCGGAGAGGCTGAGGTTCGTTGGAAACTATTGAATTCTTTGGTTCTACCAAATTATCAGCTGCAGTTTGTATAGCTGGAACTCTTTCCAGTTCTACCTCATGACCAATAATTTCTTCATAAGAAATTCCCTTTCATAAAGGTGGCATGATGAGAAACAAAACATCTTTTGTTCCTCGGTTTAGTAGAAGATATTCCCTTGCGAATGCTTGGGATATCCAACAAACTTCCACAGAACTGACTTTGTCTCGAGCTTGTCCGGATTTTGCTATATAGACATAGGCCGGACAACCCCAAATCATAACTTCCTTAAGAGATGGGCTCTTCCCATACCATATCACATATGGAGTGGTAGGCATCTGATTTGGTTGGAACCCTATTCAATAGGTATGCAACTTCTCAAGTGCATAACCCCAAAAGAAAATAGGCTACTCAGTAATACTCATCATAGAGCACACCATATCACATAGGGTGCGTTTGCTCTGCCCCGATACACTGACGTGCTGTGGTGTATACGGAGGAGTAATGCTGAGAGAGAATCTTATTATCCTCTAGAATAGTCCAGAAATTCCGTGCTCAAGTATTCTCCTCCTTGATCTCATCAAAGGACATAATACTTATATCCATTTTTGGTTCTCTACTTGTAACTTATATTTATTGAATTTCTCAAAAGTTCCAGACTTGTGTT
The DNA here is from genome assembly GCA_030015575.1 of Agapanthus africanus. Taxonomy (NCBI): domain Eukaryota; kingdom Viridiplantae; phylum Streptophyta; class Magnoliopsida; order Asparagales; family Amaryllidaceae; genus Agapanthus; species Agapanthus africanus. Next base: position 816,418,750 of record CM057338.1, on the reverse strand, counting down.
TCAACAGGAACATATGTCCGGGTCTTGAGAGATCATCAGTGAATATAATGAAGTACAAAGAACCGGTCTTGGCATGTGTAGATAGGGGACCTTCATACATCAATATGTATCAATCCAAGAGTTCACTAACTCTTTCTCTGTTTCCAATAAACAGAGCTGCGGTCATCTTTGTGACATGACTGGCAAGTTTTTACAAGATGTAAATCCAAACTAATTTAAATATGCATTTTTATGTAACTTCAGCTAGTCGGGTCGCATTGATATGACCTAGTCTACAATGCCTCAAGAAGGATTCGTTCATTTCTGAACTCTTCCTCTTGTGTGTGTTCTGTATGTTAAGAACTGTAGTTTGATTTAGAACGTCTATGCTTTTAGATAACGTGCCTGAACCGATCAACTCGTGATATAGGAAATGTTCAAAACATTATCCAACAATACAAAATTATATCCTTCTTTACTAATAAAGAGACTGATATGATGTTGTATATCAGGTTCGGTATATAATAACATTCGTTCAGAATCAATGTATTCTTATAATACAGGGTGATAACTGCCAACAGACTTGGCTGCAACACTTGCACCGTTTCTATCTCACGAAATTTATCACCCGTTCTCAGTTCTCTTCCTATCTGTAGCCCATGTAACAAATTACATATGTAGGATCCTGATCCGGTATCAAATACCCAGGACGTAAAGGATATTGAGAAACAGTTCTGTGTAATGAACACACCCAAAGAAGATACATCAACATGTACTTTTTTCGTTTGGGCGGCACGGGAATTCTGGTAATCCCCTATTTCCTGCTCTGTCTTATAACAATTATAAGTTGGAGCGGGACCAACGTTCCCTAGCGCAGTATAACAAGGGTGTTCGGTCAATACATCCGTATTATTATCTTGATTAAGGCGTGACATGGTCGCTACCTGGAGAGAGAGAAGAAAACACTCAGCGTGCGCTTTTACAAGATTAGATTGGTTATCAATTTATCTAATCAGGATGGCTCCCGCTGTTTTAGTCAAATCTTCCTTCAAACCCTAAAAGGAAATACTAGCCGGGATTAATTACACTCTACAAGTTCGCCAATCTTTCAGCCAGGCCAGTGCCGGTACTTTGAGGGAGGTTCCCCGCGCTTTCGCACAGACCTAATTAAAATAAACCTCGTCTTCCCAGGGGCGTAACCCCATTAATACCTTTCTAGACACCTACTTGACCGGCTAATTGTAATGTGTAAAACTCTACCAGGAGTAACTCTTACTCACAGCGGGTATTGGGATCCAACTATCTTATAGAAGGTATGCAATCTCATTGTAAATTTAAACTCTTGAAATTCCTAATAATATTTTACCCCTAGCAGCTATATGACCCTAACATGGTCAACAAATCATAAGTGCTAGTCAAGTTCAACCCGTCATTTCCCGATTGAATTAAACCCACCTGCACGACCCTTAACATGGTCAACAAAGTCGCATGACTACCCTAATCCAATCGCATCATATGCTTATACAGATAAGCACTACTCAACTACCGCACACTACGCCTTAACATAGTCAACAAACGTAGCACGAATACTAACTAGTACTTATCTGAAATGACGGAGGGCTACGACAGGTTTTTAAGAAAACCCTTTGCGTAATGAACTTGATATCGTTGTAGAATCGAGTGATTTTAAATGGAATGTTTTTGAGACCTTTTCTAGTTTTTCTAAAGAGGTCACTCCCAGTGAAGGGATCGTCGGCTCTTTCCTTATCGAATAAGGTGCAGGATATTTTACAAATATCACTATGCAAAGCAAAAACTATAGAAACAATCAAAAGACAAACCGAGTTTGTAGCATCTGCTAGTTTCGCTAAAGAGGACAGTCCCGGTGAAGGGATTTCGGTTCTTTCCTTATCGAATAAGGTGCTGGATGTTCTACAAGGAACACCGCTATGCAAAGCAAGAACTAGAGCTACATGTTTTTGAGACAAGTTTCTACAACATCTTTAGGTTTCTTTTAGTTTCATTAATCTCATTAATGAAGTCCCAATTTATTATGCTTCACAAGCATCACATTTGAAACGAAATCTGCAATATAACATATATCTCATATACATAATATAAACATTCGTCTAAGGCAGTAATATGATCTCATCACAGAACATTGCAGCAGAAGAACATATATGAAATATTGGATATACTAGGAGGTCCGTGTTTTAATACGAGCCTGTATAAAACACGGATTCCACGGTCACGATGAATAGCCAAACCCACATCCCTAGACCCCTACGGGACCGGCAAGCAACACTGCCAATTCTAGGGTTAGGAGACCCGGTCTCGACTCCTCAAGATGGTCTCCCACCGGACCCTAGAACCCGGTTACTTGTGCTCCCCGCCTTGGGTCTACCTAATGCGGAAAAGTAAATAATATACAATGGTGACATCATCCTCAGCCCGGAAGTGCCCCAATAAAAGAATATTACATACAATGAATTTTACATGAATGAAAATAAAAACCCTCATTTCACATAAACCCCCCGGCTATTCAGAACACGACGATCCAATATAACATATCATAGCAACACATAATATCTCATATCATCAACGTAAGCAAGTATGCGTATCCCGATTGTCGTTGATGTATAGCAACGAAGCCGGCGATACACCACATACTACGCTTACGGTCACAGAAAAGAAAGTGTAAAACTACAACAGTTGGAATCCGCAACTTCTTTAGACATCGCATGCCTAACCAAATGAATTCCTTAGACATCACATGCCTAACAATTATAAACCCCGCATTTTAGTCTCGATATCGAAAACACTTTTAAATATCTTGTCGGGCAATTCAACAAGATTCCCGACAACCTGAGCGAATGCTCGTCGCAAACTTTAGTAGACGGCCGCACCCCCGGATGCCGTCGACGAAGTGCACTAAGGCGGAACACCGCTGCCGCAAGCACTCGAACGGATGCTTTTGGCGACGGGGTTCTCCTACAATCACTTGGTCGGGGCTATGGGGCGTGGCTATCTATTAAGTTTACCCAGCGAGTATCCGCGTACGCTACGTGATTGCGACGGACTTTTGATCGCATCAAAGTCCCGTGGCAACCGATCATCTGAGACTAAACTGCTAGATTTATAACATTCAAATTAGTTATCTCATAACTTCTTGTGGATTCCAAATATTGTTTCACATTCCAGGTAAATCGACAGTGTTAAACTTTCCGATCGAATAAACAAACATCGAAAATTTCCCTAATAGCTCAACACTTGAGCGGAGTTTCAAAAAGTATCCATCACATGCCACAGTACCAATGGTCCAGCCGTAGAAGGGTCAAGCCAACGCCTCACATGTGGCAACGCCGTACTGCCCCAAACCCTAAGATTTAGAGGCGGTTCAGACGGTCACATAATCGAGTTAAGGTTTGTGTTCTTCTAGAGGGTCCACCGCGTTACTTGCACGATTTTCCGAAAGTTTCAAACTCAATGAAAAAACCCAACTTTTGAAAATTTTCCGACAGGGGAAAAAAATGATTTATTGATATCCGTTCGAACTTTTTAACACGTTCTAAAATTACCCGGAAAAAATTAAACGAAGTTAAAATTTCCGATCGAATCAACGAGTTCCCAATACATCCCAGAAAACTCAACACTTGAGTAGAATTAAAAATTCCCAGAACTATTAAAATGGACCCAAGATTTAATACCTGAAGTATCAGGGACCAACTTCAAATTTTGGCCGCGGAACCGCCGCCAAATGCTTGGTTTGGCCGCGGTTCTACGCTTACGTGATCGAGTTGGTAGTCCGTACTTCACAGTAATTCTTATATTTCCCTGCTGAATTTTCTGAGTATTTTTAATATGAAAAATGTCAACTTTTGAAAAAAATTCCAGAAACTAGGGTTTTACAGGTATTCGGAGTTCGATCGTACATTAAACTTCGCCTAGACTTTGCCTAAAGCTTTAGCTTAGCTCTGATACCACTGTAGGGTTACTAGGCACACTCACAAGGTTCTACAAGGCATCAACCATGCCCGATTTAAATTTTAGACGTTGCCGAACAACCCTAACCAAGATCTTTAAACTAGAGATTAGGCGAAATATAGCATGTTAAACACTTTAACATCTAAGAGTTTAGGATTACAACCTTTGTAGTCCGGTTCTTCATTTCATAAGTTCTGTGTTGAGGTCCCTTCGCTGCGATCATCAAGAATCCGGACTCTAGAGAGGCTCCACGAAGAAAAAGATGCATGCTTGCTTCCGATCATCGATAACAAAGATGATCTACCTTGAAGTTTTTTCAACACAAGCTCTCACTATCTAATGAAGTGAACACCCTAATCTAATTGGCTAGATTAGATGAGGATGATGAAGTAGGATTTTAGCTCTCATTTATTTTCTTAATCTCACTCAAAATCATCACAAGAGCAAAAGCTAGAAAGCTTTTCTCCAAGGAAGAAGAAGAAGAATAACCAAAACCATTTGTGATGAATAATGAAATCATAGTGAGGTTAGAAATGCAACCATGGGTTAAGTATGATAACTTAACCCATGTAGAGAATGAACCATGGTTAAAGGGTTGGCTTGGGTTAACTAAATATCTACAAAAATATCTTTACAAAATACCTTTGGAAAAACAAAACAAAAGCTTCTAGAAGCTTCTAGAAAAATTAACCCAAATCAAACCTTAATCATGTTTAATCTCCACTAATCATGTTGCATTAATGACCATAACATGTTACAATATTATATATCACATATATAATATTTATTGTAACAAAATAAAATAATACAATTAACATATATCGCATATATATCAATGTATTACCCGAGTGAGAAAAAGAATCTTTTAGTGAGCTTATACTAGTTAATGTAATTTAATATATCAAATATATAATTATACATTAAATTATCGAATCAACACTTGATCCGATAATCCGGCTATTTCACAAATAACCGACTAATATAATCTGTATCAGTTCATCGAATCAACATTTGATCCGATGACCCGGCTATATCACATATACCCGGCCGATATCTCATATCATGAGAATCTAATACGGTATCACATACACGTATTGTTCTCGGTCCCGCACATATCATATATATGCACTTACTCCGTTTAGCCTGAGTCAAGAAACCTTTGTGTAGGACACTAAAGAATCGTCAATACGCCGACAGTAGGTGATGATCATATCAAACACCCACAAGCTGCAAGCGGTCAGCTAAACGTAACAGCCACCCAGGTATTGAGCGATCAGAAGATCAACAAGCAAGCCTGTACATTCTTCTGCGATTCTAATCAGTAACACTCCCGTACAGTCCGGTTTCTTCGTCCGATATGTCGCATATCTCGCCTAGGGGTAGTAAACGTCAGACCCCAATAGCTTGATAAGTCGTGTCGATATGAGGTCTATAACAATTCGAGAAACTACTGATAACACTTATCAGTAAATCTCAGCAGCCCTGGTCAGGGATTTCCAGTTATAGCCAATCGAACAAAGCGCAACATCAACTCCCTATACCGGGAGAGACGAAACCCCTCCTATCGCTCATTGCCTCCATGTGATTCGGGACTGTACCCAGAAGCCACCTATTTGCACGCCCTCTTGGACATGGTATGATGGAAATAAAAGCACAGTGGGAATCACATAAGAGTCTATGAGGATCTAGGGTCTACAGACTGACCTGTACCAGTGTCACCAGAGAACTGCCATCTGACGTGGGATATAATACCATCTGGCAGTTCTCGGCGAGTCCGTCCAGTGTACCCAGTCTCCACTGAGCACCCGTATACCTTCGCTGATGTCAAACACCAATGGATATGAGATAATCCATCGCCCATCATATGGGACAAGAAGCGCATACGCTAATCTACACCGGTGTATCGATGCCCTGTCTTGATACACCTTCGGCTAGGAACAGTTATAGGATGTACTCGTCGACTACCGTGGCCCCACTAGTATGATCTCATCATAGTCCCAGTAGGCGAGTACATATCCTAAGGGCTTTATCAACATGTAACATAGAGATAATCAGAGTACATGTTAAGATAAAATACAACCAGATAGCGTACTATCATGTCGAGCTAGAAAGTCCTCCCTATATATGTCCAAGCATCCACTACAATATACATCGTATGTACAGTAATGGCCTCTATGGCATACATATAACTAACAAGAGGCTCCTCCTGTGATCTGGTGCACCGGGCATTTCACACCGGCCGACTGTGGCCTGCCCTTCTTCTTCACAATTGCCCAATAGCATTGAGCAGCCTTCAAAGCGAGCTCATAGGTTGGGAAATCCCCTGTTGTTAATGCAGCTTGAATTTTAGGGGCCAACCCCTGCAGGAATCGCCGCTCCCAGATTCAGTAGTAGGAATGAGGTGTGCAGTGGACCTGTTACGACTTTGTGTTAGTAGTGTTTTAAGTGAGATAGGGAAATTTAACTTGAGACTATAGTTTACGTGTCGAGTATAATAAATTCAGCATCATATTCATCTACAGACTTGACCCATATCGAGCCTTGCTGTAGATGGATGAATTGCTGCTCCATGTCAAAACGGGAATTCTCCGGAATGTACTTTGCATCGAAGAGGTCTCGGAATGTTTTCCACTCTATTGGTTGTTCGAGACGGCTCTCCTCTGCTTTCCACCATACCTTGGCGTTATCAGTTAGTTGCAACTTAGCACTTCTTACCCAAGCTATATATGACACTTGAGCCGCTGCGAGGTCATCCTCAATCGATTGAAATCATTCTTCCGCTTCAAGCAGGCTCTCTTTACATGAGAAATTCTTTAGGTGCAGCGGCTAGAACTACTTAACTTTGGGTGCTTCCACCTCAGGGCGAGCAAGTCCTTGGTGCATGAGGGTTGTCTGCTCCCGCTGTCCTTCCAATAGACTCTTTATAGCTTCAAGAAGCACTGTTTGTCCATTGATAGGCGCTGTAACGATAGATGGATGTGGTAGTGTTGGCGGTGGTGTGTTGCCACTGACGTTAGTGCTGGTATTATTGGGAGAATCCATCACCTTGATCGAAAAGACAGATTAGGATAGATGCAAGAAATTTGAAATGCAAGAAATATAAATGTTTGTTGAATTTATTAATTCTTGTGGTATTTTGTTAAAGACTTCATGCAAAACTGATCTGTATTGGCCACTAATAAAACCTGTCATGCCCCGCTTTCCAGAAGACAGAAACAATGACATAGCAAGCTCGTGATATATTTATTCAGAGAAGGTCATTCCCTAAATAAATATGCTAAGCGTATTGAAACAAAATTATACAATGCAAAAGTAAATGGAGACTGAATATTTTGCAACAAACTTCTTTATTTACATTCTATCACGACCCAAAATATTAGCTCGTGACCCGCACTTAAATCACACAACGTCTAAAGGCATAACTTAATTCAAGTAAGCTGAAACCCAGAAATCTAAACCTTTTTAAGAAAATAAAGGAGGTGAAGTTTTGAAGTCAATGTATAATGAAATAAAGTTTTCTTAATTCATTGATAAGGAACATGAAAATGCAAGTGAAATTTACTAGTTTGAAAACGTGTTTCGTCTTTTTTAGAAAAATTGGGCAGCACCTCATTTGCATATTTTGATCCAAAACTACAAATACATAACAAGAATAATGGCATCCCTAAGCAGGAGCTAGCTCTTCGCCAACCGGCGGATCACAACCACGCAAAGCAGTAAATATAAGTATACGACGCCCAAAGGTGAAGATCATAACAACCGATAAAGAAAAGCAAGACATGAATCCCCAAAAGCGAACATAAACCCATCGCTCAAGTCTCGCAACTGTAAGTCTTGCTAAGTCTTATTACTTATACAAATACTAGTTTGATTTGATCGAGTTGACTAGATACAATGTGAAATAGTAAATACAAGAGTGAGTACGATACAAATGTCCCGCCAACAAAGCAAACCATCCAAAAGTAGCTATATGCCAGCGATGCTGCTACTGATCCGTGTGGGCAACCTGGAAGAACTGTGGCACAACAGGGGTGAGTTGCCAACTCGTGAGTAGAAAAAAATCTACAAGTAGAAATCAAATAAACAACGACTCCTAGGTTAACTATATCATAAATGTAATACTATCATATCCAGGATGACCGAGTCTGTATATATGTGCCAACACTAATATCAATGCTAATCAGTATGTGGATATCATCCAACAATATAATCAAGTCTGTATGAATGTGGATCTCGTCCAACCATATAATCAATGACACAACAATATCATACATGTAAATATCATAAAAGCATATGCATGAAAGTATGAGGATATAAATCAACGTGTGTCCCTCATGACACATCAAAATCAAGGAACCTGAGTGTCCAGCATCGACACTCGAAAATATCAAGAAACCTGTGTCCAGCATCGACACATAAATCCTCATATCTCGGGCTCCATCAGTCCGGATCGGCCCATAACATCTCTCGACTCCGGTCGGTATCCTCCGGATATCCGCCGGGCCCAAATACTATCACCGGTAGGTAGTGGTCCCTCTGCCAGGCTCACCGTCTACTGCACAGCAGATCCGTTCTCGTCCCGGGGTACCATACCGGGTCCACCATGTACCCGTAATCGGCCTCATCCAGCTCCTCGAATCGGGTATCACTTTCACACGTCTCAGAACCAAGAAAACGCATGGTGGACGCACTGAAATATCATATCAAGAGAAACCGGGTTTTTAAAACAATACATACTTTCTTTTAAAGTGACCACGGTTCTTAAATGCAGAAATATCATGAAAACAACATGTCTCATTGCGTAAAATCATAAAGCATAATGTATGCGACATATGATAGAAATTTAAGCATATCCGTATATCATGCAACATGGAACAGTGATGTGACATATTAAGGGAAAACCTATCTTTTAAATGATTCCAGTTTTAAAATATATCCCGTGGTTCCCAATTTCTCCCAAGTCAAATGCAACATCGTATAAAGGTGCATATGTAACTATAGCAAGTAAACTATGCCAGGAGTCATATCATGATGCAGCAATCCTACTGTGTAGTGACATGGAAATTATCGATGATGAAGTGTGTCAGACGGCAAGTCTGTGTACGTGTAACATACGCATCATCGATAATGGTGTAAGTGTACTAGCACAGGTATATGCAATGCAATGAAAATAACATGAATGCAGCATAAAGTAAATCATCAGCTAAAAGCTATAAGGCATACATATCTAACATGATCGAGTTGGTGAATCTATCAATCGGCATCCAGCCTCACAATATCACATGCGGTATACTCCATCGTACGGCATCCTCTAGTCAAGGGTATGGATAAAACCTCAAGTCAAACTCATCAAGTACGGAAAATCATCGTACGGCGGCATTAAGCTATCAGGGATCCTATCAACCTATAAGATGAGGAGGGTACGGACCTAACGTCTCGTACGGCTATCACTCACGATTCACAACATATACAAATATATCTATATACCTATGTCCCAGGTCACATCCATAACAAACTCATATCAGGGGACCGGCAAGGTATCAATCATCTCAATCGACTCGCATCCGTATACCAACATATCATCATATCACATGTCAAAACGTATTTTCTTTTCATCGCATTTATATCTCACAAAGGTCAATTTTACAATTACATTCTACCTTTACTATAAGCATAAGTATCCAATCTAACATACACACCCGAACTATACAAACAGTTTTTGAAAGATGCGAATCGTAGTTTTGAAAGTAGGGGCTACGGTGTTTTTAAGGAAGAGATATCATTTGAAAACCGTAACGTCCCTCAAGATATCTGTTTAGAAGATGCATACGATTCTTCAGTTTGGAAATAAGTATGGTTCAGATGACACATCTACGTCGACTATCTAGTCCTATAGTACCCTAAACGGCAATATCATCAAATATCATCCTCAAGTCCCGTCATCACATACTTGTTGTATCATGTTACTTCTAACTATCCTTTAGTTTCTAATATAGTTTCTCTAACTATATTTTAACTCTATCTATAGTTTTCTATTAAAGGTTTCCTTAACCATAAACTATGAATCGGTTTCCATAAAAATGTGCGGGGTGCTATACGCCATCCACCCGACTTCCCCCATAGATATAGATCTACTCACCTTGATCTTCGCTTGCTGGAGTCGATGACGCCATGCTCCGTCACCTCGGAATCCATACGAAGGTACCTACAAAAATACACAATCGAAATCGCTATTAAAATCGAATCCGGAAAACCTATACGGCACACGGCGCGCTCATAGGTTAGAACCTATAGCCTACGCATGCAGAAACAAAAAAACAACCCTTATTGTTGATGTACAAACATCCAACAACCAAATACAAATCCAAATGGCAAAACCAAACATTTCAAAATACGGAAAACAACAATATAGGAAAACCCTTCCCAGATTTCACTATAGGACAAACTAAGGGATTTTGCACATTGGGTTGCTCTAGATATAGGATAACAATGCCACTTACCAAAATACACACCATACACCCACCACATGGCCGCAAGTTGCGGCCAAGTCGAATAAATCTGCGGCCACTTAGTGAGGGCAGGGTCTCGGGTCTATAGTGTACACTCACAATCACCTGCTTACCTCACTGTCTTTGCTAAATTATTTTTAGTGCCCCCGGGTTACTCCAGATTCCATAATACTATCACAAACTGTCAATATTCGATGTCGGGAAAATTCTAAGTTCGTGTTTTTTTTTCAAATCCGGGTATTGGCTAGTAAGGTCGACACTAAGGTCTGTAGGCAGCCACTACCCAACACCAATTCCAAACAAGCCCTAATTCCTCTATTGTAAATTCCAACATCACAAATCCATCACTAAACGAATTCTAAACTAAACTAAAATACTATGAATACATAACTAATTATCGACCTGTTTGTATGACTAAGGCCAGGGACTTCCTTTTATAGCCAATCGTGCATAGCGCAACATCTACCCTCAATAACGGGAGAGACGAAACCCCTCCTATCGCTCATTCCCTCCATGTGCCTCGGGACTTTACCCAAAATCCACCTGTTTGTATCACTCGTAGAGCCGTGGTAGGGTGGAAATCAAAGTACAGTGGGAGCACACACAAGACTCTATGACGATCTCGGGTCTACAAACTAACCTGTACCAGTGTCACCTGAGAACTACTATCTGACGATAGATATAATACAACATAGGAGTTCTCGGTGAGTCCGTCTAGTATACCCAGTCTCCACTGAGCACCCGTATACAATCTTTGGTTTCACCACACCAATGGATATGGGATCATCCATCGCCCATCATATGGGTCAAGAAACGTATACGCTAGTCTGTTCTGGATTATCGATGCCCTGTCTCGATACACCCACGACTAGGAACATTTTAAGGATACGCTTATAAACCACACATGTCCTACTAGTATGATATGCATCATAATCCCAGTAGTCAAGCAAATATCCTAAGGGCTTTATCAACATGTACCAAATGACTAATATGCATGATCAAGTGAACATGTCAAGATAAAGAATAACCAGACAGCATACTATCATGTCGAGCACGATTGTCCTCTGAATACACACACACACACACACACACACACACACACACTGATACATCCACTAACAAATAATGGTCTCTAGGGTATACATATATCCAACAATCTCCCACATGCACTAAGGCTAGTTATTAGCGTATCTCATACCCAACATCTCAAAAAGTCGCTCATGCTACGGCTGAGGGAGGGCCTTGATGAGTGGATCCGCGGTGTTATTTTTTGTGTCTACTCTCCGAATCTCGATCTTGCGGCAATCTACAATCTCCCGGATCAAATGATATCGCCTCAGGATGTGTCTGGACCGCTGATGGGACTTGGACTCTTTGGCCAACACCATAGCCCCATTATTATCACAATACAATGGTATTGGATCAATAATAGTTGGAACTACTCCTAGCTCCGAGACGAACTTCTTCATCCAGATGGCTTCTTTGGCAGCAGCATTTGCAGCAATATACTCAGCTTCTATCGTGGAGTCTGCAACGGTATCCTGTTTGGAACTCTTCTAACACACCACCCCTCCATTGAGGGTAAATACACACCCTGGGATAGATTTGTTGTCATCCTGATCACTCTGGAAGCTCGAATCGGTAAAGGCCTCCTTTGGAGATCCCCGTTACCATACACCAAGAACATTTCTTTAGTCCTTCGCAAGTACTTAAGAATGTTCTTCACTGCTGTCCAGTGATTCTCCCCTGGGTTGGATTGATACCTGCTTACTACACCCAGTGCATAAGCTACATCAGGGCGAGAACATAACATCGCATACATTATAGATCCTACGGCTGAAGCATAGGGTATAATGCTCATGCGAGCTCTCTTTTCATCCGTCTTTGGGCAAAAGTCCTTGGAGAGAGTGACTCCATGACAAGCGGGAAAGGCACCCCGCTTGGAGTTCTATACTAACCTCTTTAGGATGGTGTTAATATACCTGGTTTGGGACAGTCCTAATAACCTTTTAGACCTATCCCTATAGATCTTCATGCCCAATATATACGAGGCATCACCCAAGTCCTTCATGGTGAACCTTTGTGATAAGAACAGTTTGACCGATTGTAGCATAAGAACATCGTTTCCTATCGGACGAATGTCATCCATATACAATACGAGGAGTGTGACAGTACTCCCTACAAGCTTCTTATAAACACAAGGTTCATCTGGATTTTTGACGAAATCAAACTCTTTGATCGCATCATCAAAAAAATGTTCCAACTCCGTGATGCCTGCTTCAATTCATAAATGGATTTAAGCAACCTACATGCTTTCCCGCTGCTCCAACTATCAACGAAGCGCTCTGGCTGATCCATATAAATGCATTCTTCTAAATCACCATTTAGAAAAGCAGTTTTAACGTCCATCTGCCAGATTTCATAGTCGTAGTGAGCAGCAATAGCAAGTAGCATCCGAATAGATTTAGGCATGGCTTCAGGAGAAGGTTTCATCATAGTCCAGTCCTGGTCTTTGACGAAATCCTTTCGCCACTAGCCTTGCCTTATAGGTCTCTACCTGCCCATCTACACCGATCTTTCTCTTAAAGATCCATTTGCACCCTACGGGTTTTACCCCAGAGGGTACAACTTCCAAAGTCCATATTTTGTTGGTGTACATAAACTACATTTCGGATCTTATGGCATCCAGCCAGTTCATAGAGTCACCACTCGTGATAGCTTGCTGAAAACTATTAGGGTCATCATCATCCATGATGGAATCTTCTCCATCACCATCAATGAGAAAATTGTAGTATCTCTCCGGTGGGCGAGAAGTCCTCCCAGATCTACGGAGTGGCTGAGGTTCATAAGAGTCTGTTGCAATATCAGGTTCAACCAAGTCATTATTTGTAACTGTTAGGAATATGTATGCTCTAGAGGCCATTATTGATGATATAGTGGATGCTTAGACATATATATAGAGGACTTTCTTGCTCGGCATGATAGTATGCTATCTGGTAACCTTTATCTTAACATGTGGACCGGTATTTATACTGTTTGTCTCTTACATGTTGATAAAGCCCTTAGGATATGTACTTGAATACCAGGATTATGATGAGATCATACTAGTAGGGCCAGGGTGGTCCAAAAGTACATCTTTTAATCAGTTTCTAGTCATGGGAATATCGAGACTAAGGCATCGATATTCCAGAGTAGACTAGTGTGTACGTTTCTTTTCCCTTAGTGGGAGATGGTTGATCCCACAACCATTGGTGTATGACATCAAAGATTGTACACAGGTGCTCATTGGAGAATGGGTACACCGAACATGACTCGCCGAGGACTCCTATGTGGTAGTATACCTATCGTCAGATAGCAGTCCTCTGGTGTCACTGGTACAGGTTAGTCTGTACACCCAACATCATCATAGAGTCTTGTGCGGCTCCCACTGTGCTTTGATTTCCTCCCTACCACGCTCAAAGGAGACGTGCAAACAGGTGGATTTTGGGTACAGTCCCGAGTCGCATAGAGGAAATGAGTGATAGGAGGGGTTTCGTCTCTCCCGGTATTGGGGGTTAATGTTGCGCTATGCTCGATTGGCTATAACTGGAAGTCCCTATCCATGGCTGCTTATGAGATTTACTAATAAGTGTTATCAGTAATTTCTCAACCTGTTATAGGCCAGACATCGGCATGACTTATCACGTTACTAGGGTCTGACGTTTACCACACCTAGACATGATATGCGACATATCAGATGAAGAGACCAGACTGTACGGTAGTGTTACTGATAGTTTTCATGGAGACTGTGGACAAGCTTGCTTGTTGATCTTCATATCGCTCAATACCCGGGTAGCCGTTACGTCTAGCTAGTACCGCTGACGTCTTGTGGATGACTGATGTGATCATCACCTACTGCTGTCGTATTGACGAGTCATTAGAGTTCCATACAAAAGTTTCCTGGTTCAAGCGAAACGAAGTAGGACACATATGTGATATGTGTGTGGGCCTCATTAAATACGTGTATGTGATACCGTATTGTAATCTAGCAGTTATCTGTTATCGGTTCGGTTATATGTGATATAACTAAATTGTCGAATCAAGTGTTGATTTTATAATATGAGATACAAATATATGATATTAGTTGGTCATATATGATATAACTGGATTATTAAATCAAGTGTTGATTTAATAATGTGACATATGTTATAAGTGATATAATTATATCTTAACTAATATCATTAGCTCACTAATTATTGTTCATAATATATATTAATATATATATAATGAAGCATGGCATAAAATTCTTTTTTGTGAAAATAGATGTGAGGTGGAAAATGAGAGCATGGTTCCAAGCATGGGAGTTATATTTATTTATTCAGCTTGACCCACTATTCAAGCATGGTTGCAATTTTATATTGGAAAATTCCATGCTTGAATGAGTGGGGGTCAAGTGCTACCATTCATTCTTTTCTCATTCTCAATACTTAGCCATTTTTCTTGAGTTGTTCCCATGGTTTCTGTCTAGCTTCTTCTTCTTCCTCAATTGCTATAGTTCAAGCTTCAACCCTCACATGTGATGTGAACTATGAAGCTTGAACACAAACTTGTGAAATTTTAACATACCCTACTTCACCATCCTACACTTGACCAGCAATCAAGTGTAGCGTGTTTACTACGCTAAAGAGTTTAGTGTAGAGGTAGCTTGAGTTGGAGGGACTTTGTGTGGATCATTTTCGGCACGAAGGTCATCGGAGGAAGTTCGTTCAAAGCCTCAAGTGGAGCCTAGTGGAGTCACGGGACTATTACATGGAGCATGTGAATTGAAGGACTCGATCTATGTTGGTATAACCTCCTTGCCTTCTTGATGGTTTATAGCAAACCCTAATATTCTAGCAAAGATCTTGTTTAGTCTAGCTTAGCACTACTAAAAATTTGAATTTGGCATACTTGATGCCACTTGGAACCTCATGGTTGTGCTAGGGTCTACTTTCATGGTATCAGAGCCATGCTAGAACATTAGGGTAGCTTATAGCGACGTTAGAAATCAGTCGTTTTTGTCGCGCAAAAACTGCCGATAAAAACAGTTTCCAAAATGATGTTTTGAGTTGTTTGCACACACTGTGGGCTCACGGTTTGAACCGAGAAGCCGCAGGGTGGAGCGTACGCACCCCGGGGACACCCCGGGGGGGACCAGAGGCCCGACCCACACCCCAAGACCACCACAAGGTGGCCTTAGAGGTAGGTGACCCGAGAGCACCCCAACTGGGTGCTCTCGAGTCTGCCTTCCCTTATCGGCCACCTCGAGGTGGCCCCCAGGAATGGGTACTCCCTAAGCCCCACAGTCAACAGTTAATTTTGGTATCTTCACCTCCACGAAGATTCGGGCGGGTTTCGAGTTCATTTCGACTCCCAGATTGGCTTAAAACGATAGTTTTTGGAACTTTAGCTCACTGGATTTTTCAAAGTTTTGGAAAAATTGGTTAAGTTTGGTAATTGTGCGTGGAATTATAATGTTGCAGTTACTTTACAAGATTTATTATGTGTGATACAATTATTAGAATCCGGATTAATTAGTTTTATGAAAACTAGTTAGTATATTGTAAACCTAACCGTTTAGTCTCAATTGATCGATTGCCATGAAGTTTTGATTCGGGTCAAAACTCCATCGCAGTTGCGTATTATACGCGATCACGAAGTCGGGAATATTGTTGAATTATCCGACAACCAATTGAAAAGAGTTTTCAATTTGAGACTAAAATGCATGTTTTATAAGTAGGCATGAAATCCGGAATATGGGATATTCCGGGTTTATGATGTCTAAGGATATTGCAGATTCTAATTATTGTAGATTTTTGTTTTCTTTTTTACGACTTTAAGTGTAATATATGGGGTATCCCAATCTCGTAGCTATATGTCAACAAGTTTTAGGGATACGCATATTTGCTTACGCTGATGATATATGATATCATGTGTTGCTGTTGATATGATTTATTGGATCGTCGTGAAAGAATAGCCTGGGGGCTCTATATGAGATGGGAGTTTTTATTTTCATTCATGTAAAATCTTTATGTAATATTCTTTTATTGGGGCACTTCCGGGTTGAGAATGATGTCACCATTGTTGTATATTATTTACTTTTCCGTATTAGGATAGACCTAAGGCGGGGAGCACAAGTAACCGGGTTCTAAGGTCCAGTGGGAGACCATCTCAAGGAGTTGAGGCCGGATCTCCGAACTCTAGAATTGGTAGGATTACTTGCCGCTCTCGTAGGAGTGTATGGGATGTGGGTTTGGCTATTCATCACGTCTATGGAATCCGTGTTTTACATTACTGGCTAAATTTAAAACAAGGATATCCTAATATATCCAATATTTCATATATTTCTTCTGCTGCTTGATTCTGTGATGTTGATCATATAACTGCGTGAGACGAATGTTATATTATGTATATGTTATATAATAAATGTTGCTTATGTTTTGCACCCGCGTTAGTCCAACTCCCGCTCTGCCTGTAGTTAAATAACCTAACGGTGCATGACGGGGCCCCGTGGCGAAAGTGGATGGCATAAGCGTACGTTCTATTTTCGTTTCATTTTTATGTAATGTTTAGGAAACAATAATTTATAGGAATTCATTGTTGAGATTAATGAAAAGAAAGAAACTAAAAGATGTTGTAGAATCAAATTTTCAAAAAGGGTAGCTTTAGTTTTTGCTTTGCATAGTGGTATTGCTTGATGAATATCCAGCGCCTCATTCGATGAGGAAAGTGCCGAGATCCCTTTCACCGGGAGTGAGCTCTTTAGCAAAACTAGAAAATTCTATAACTCACTCCGTTTTGTTTTTGATTGCTTCTCTAGTTCTTGCTTTGTATAGTGGTATTCCTGAATATCCAACACCTCATTCGATGAGGAAAGAGCCAAGATCCTTTCACCGGGAGTGACCTCTTCTGCGAAACTAGAAAAAGGTTCAAAAATACACCTTTTAAAAATCATAAGATTGTACGACGATATCAAGTTCATTACGCTCATGGTTTTCTTAAAAACCTGTGTAGCCCTCCATCATTTCAGATAAGTACTATTTAGTATTCGTGCAGCGTTTGTTGGCCTTTGTCAAGACGTAGTGTGCGGTAGCTGATTAGTGCTTATCTGCAACCATTGTTGGATATAGTTCCCTCAAAGTCAATTATTGGATCGCAGGCACGTGATTGCAATGATTGCGGAGGACCTATACCGGTAGGACAGTCTTATTCGAGATGATAGTATGCTATCTGGTTTACCTTTATCAGTCGTGTACTGGTTCAGGTGACTGATCACTGTTACACGTTGATAGAGCCCTTACGATCTTGCTTCACTACCAACAGTATGATGGCGATCATATACGTGAGAGTTGGGTAGTTTATAAGCATATCCTTAATTTTGATCCCTAGTCGTGGGTGTTTCGAGACAGGGCATCGATACTCCGGAGTAGACTTGTGTATACAGTCGAGACCCCGACGAGGGGCGGTGGCCAGTCTCACAAGCCACTGGTGTCAGTTGGATCACCTAAGATGTATACAGGTGCTCATTGGGTTATGAGTACACCGGACAGGACTCGCCGGGAACCTGCTAGTTGGCATTATAGCTATCGTCAGATAGTAGTTCCCTGGTGACATGTGTACAGGTTAGTTCATCGACCAGAGGTCGTCATTTGTCTCTTGTGAGTTCCCACTGTGCGTTGATTTCTACCCTACCACGGCTCAAAGGAGTCGTGCAAACAGGTAGTTTTTGGGTACTGTCCTGAGCCACATGGAGGCAAGTGAGCGGATCGGCAGGGGATTCTTCTCTCCCGGTATCGGGGGTGAGATCGCCCTGTGTCTAGGAGAGCCATTACACATAGCCCTCAGCCGAGGCAAGAGATTTACTGGTAGGTACTCCAGTGGTATCTCAGGGTGTTTTTGGGCTATACTCCGACACGACTTATACCGCTTTTGGGGGTCTGACGTTACCAGCCCCTTAGGCCGATATGTGATACTTATAGGCGAACGGACGGGACTGTATATACATTGTCACTGTTAGGCTCAGTAGGGTTTCCGGATGAGTTCGCTCATCGGCCTCCCTTGAGGTCAGTACATAGGCAGCCGTTACGCACAGCTAGAGCCGCTGACGGCTTGTGGTTAAACCCAATGCCAGGGTACTGACGAGTCATTAGAGTCCCCCACAGACAGTTTCCCAAGTTCGGGCGAAACGTTGTAGAGGCCGTATGGTTTTATGGCAGGGTTCGGAAAATGCACGTGCGTTTACGCACGTGTCATATTTCGGGCAGATAATACTGGTGGGCTTTGGTTTAAGCCGGATCCGAGTATTATACTATGTAGATATAATATCTTTGTCTCAGTTGCATTTGTATTCGGTCGTAATACAAATCCGGGTATGTTTATACTGTTATGGGGTTATCCTGAGATTCGTTTCGGGATCGCTTCTGGAAGTTGCCAGTTTCCAGTTTCCAGTTTTCTATCACCCGTATTTAACATTCGGTTAAATGCGGATTTATCTTTTCGTCACTTGGATGAGTCATGAGGGTGAGTCGTGGTTCTAGAAGATTCTAGATTTGGTGACTTGGTTTTGGTTCAATGTATGCATTAATTGTTTTGATGACTAGGTTATGATGATTCATTAGTTCATTAATGTTTATGCAAGGTGTTATCTTTGACTCATGCTTTTCTTTTTGTGCTAATGGTCACCCTCTCACTTCCTACACTCACCCCCCTCCTTCATAAGTGGCCGGCCCCTCTTGATAGAAGTGTGATTGATTTTGGTTAAAAAGATATGGTTGTTGGAAAAAGATTAGAGTAGTGGTTCATGGAAATTTCATATACCAATTTCTCATTTCATTCCACTCCAAAAAGCAACTTCATTAACCGTTCGTCCATGGCTTTGGACAAAGCGAGACAAAGTGTTCTACTCATTCCCTACATCAATCTTGGTCATCTCTTTTAGCAAACTTGATGACCGAGTTGCCTCGGGTCAGAGACGGGAGCCCATTTAAAGATCCGTTGGCGTGGTGCCACCTGGACGAGGAGATCGGAGATCGACGAGATCGGAGCAGCCGCAACAAAGAGTGGGATGATGGTTAAAGACCGAAGGACTCGTATCATTCTGTATAACATTTCTACCCACTTTGTAGTTTGTTAGTTTAGCGATTATGGCAGATCCGGGTTATAGTATACGATAGCACCAGTCAAAAAGTTTTTGTTCCGCATTTGGCGTCTGTTAGACGGCCGGGGCGCTACCGTAGACATACAGTGGTATCAGAGCCTCGCCATTAAGTTTTACTAACTTGTGCTAATGCGTTTAAAACAACGATCGAACGGAATTTCAAAAACTACAATTTTTCTGTAAAAAGTTTCTGTCGATTTTAAAACAGGCCTAAAAATTATTTTGAGTATCACAGAAAATCGAGCAGGCTTTTCTAAGAAAACTGGTTAAATTTGGTCACGTGATCTTACTGTTCCACCGCGGATCCGCGGCCCAAACAAGGGTTTGGCCGCGGATCCGCCGCCATATTGTGAGATCACTAAACCCAATTTCTACAGTACTTTCTACATGGAAAATTATGGTTTTTGGAATATTTCTTCTCGGCCCAGATTTTTTACTGTACTGCAGATGTACGTGGGGCCCACTTCGGGAAATTTTGTCGATCGAAATTTAAACGTGTTAGTTTACAGTACTTACATTATATCTCCGACCGTGAATGTCATTCGAGCGGTAAATTGCGTCTAATTGCTATAGTCCTTTTAGACGGATTTGCGAACGTGACATTCGCGTTGATGTTCTGTGTTGTGCTGTGATGTTGCGGATTTGTCATGGTGGATAGCAGTGTGCAATGGTAGTGCAGTTTGGATTTATTTGTACATTCGATATTGCGGGGCAAGCGTCCAACATGAGGACTGCCGTCATTGCCTGTTTGTATAATATTCTTTTGGGGCACGACCGGGCTGAGGTCGATGTACCCGTTGTACATATTTTTCATTTCTGTACTAGGTTTTACCCCACGACGGAGTGCACGGATAGCCGTGTTCTGGAGGGCAACGGGTCCGCAACTCATGGCTTTGAGAGGCAGAGGGGCCTCACTCTAGTATTGGCAGACTATTCGCCGTACTCGTAGGGGGTACAGGTTGACCCAAGGAGGGGTGCTCAAGTTACCGGATTCCGTGAAGTGCAGGATGGTCCATTCACTTTGCTGTAGGGGGCTGCCTCGCTTCAGGTTTTGGCGGGTAACTTGCTGTACCCGTAGGGGTCTAGGTTTCATTGCATAGGCTATCCACACGACCAGGGGAACGTCGGGTTTCAGCAGCGGCTCTGTGAAACCCGGGGATCCCAGATTATCTGTATTGTTCTGTAATGCTTATTACTTTTCTGTAATGTTGCATATTATCACGCCTGGAGCGATTATTGTATATTGGTATATATACTAGTAGATGTTGTGTTTCTTTTGCACCCGCGCTAGTCCAGTCCCCGCTCTGTTGTTAGTTAAGTAACCTAATGGGTAATGACGGGACCCAGTGACGAATGCGGATGGCATATACGTACATTTTATTTTCGTTCTTTTCTGGTGTGATTAATTGATGGGACTGCGTTGATTCTGATCAATGCAAAGGAAAACAAACCTGTTTGGATGTTGTTGGAACAGTGTTAAAAAGTGTTATTACAAAGACGTTTCCTTTTGTTTTGCATAGCGGTATTCGGTTGGAATATCCTGTACCTCATTCGACGAGGCAAGGGCCGATACCCTTCACCGGGAATGACCCCTTGGGCAGAAGTTTGCGTCAGGGTAATAACTTCACTATAGTCGATTACAAGTTGCTTTGCATCGCGGTATTCAGTTGGAATATCCTGCACCTCATTCCACGAGGAAAGAGCGGAGATCCCTTCACCGGGAGTGACCTCTTTAGAAATGGTTTTCGCCACTATAATTTTATAAAAAGCTATCAGGTTCCTTCAGCGATATCAAGTTCATTACGTTAAAGGTTTTTCGCCAAAAACCAACCGTTAGCCCTCCGTCATTTCTTTTGGGTATTCAGTAGTATTCAAGCTATGTATTTTGACCAACGCCAAGGCATAGTGTTTGGTAGCTGCTGGGTATTCATTTGTTACATAGATAGATGCGTTGGTTTGGGACAGCCGTTCTGCCATTTTGGCCAACGTCAAGGGCATGTGCGGGTGGGTTCAAATTGACAAGATAATGATGGGTAGAACTTGGCATGTGACTTATGACATTTTGACCAACGCCAAGGTCATAAGACCATGGGGCAAAAATCATATCGGGAGTTTCTAAAGAAACTGAAACTTGCCAAGTATGCACATACCTTATGGAGTGTGATAACGTGAGTGGATACCTTCACGTTATCATGCATTGAGAGTTGGATCCCGATTCCCACAGATGAGTTAGTTTACTCTTCGGGTGATTTCGATTAATTCTTCTTTCAGGTTTGGAGGAGAATTTGACAGTACAGTGGGAGGTTTCCGGATTAGATAAAGTGATAACCATTCGGATCTAGGTTAGAGTGCACGCAGAGTGTTTCTTTTCTCTCTCTCTTTGGCAGTGACCTTTGACCGACCCTAGACTATGACTCAGTGACCAAGTTGACCGAACCTTCTTAAAATACTGGCTTTTGGATTGTCCTAGTTGCATAAGTCATTGCCGCTCTTTCTTTTACCCTTTGCATTTCTCAGAACACCCCGTATTACTACGGACATCCACTTCAATTGGATAGATCCATCGTATGGTTATATACGAACTTGGAGGGATTTCTTCGAGGATGGATCAAGGTTCAGGAGAAATAGAATTGGTTTATTCAGTTGTCTTTTATTATCACCTTCTCTCAGGTTGCGAGGGCTCCTTGGTTTAGGAGGGTACACCTATTACGCTTACTGGATAGTCTTATTCCAAACCATAGGCAGGTGCCGAAAGGTAGGGAATGAAGAAAACCAATTAGCCTAAGTTGGGTGTACAGAAGGTAATAACTAAAGACAAAATAAAGGAATTAGAAAGAGCGCAAAGTAAATTGCGACTGCTATCACTCACGACCAAACCGTGTACTTCATCGCTACTCCTACTTCACCTTTGCTTTTTTCCCCAGTTCGGGAGAAATAAAATAAGGTATTATTCAGTTGTCTTTTATCATCACCTTCTCTCAAGTTGCGAGTACTCCTACGTTTAGGAGGGTACACCTATTATGCATACTGGATAGTCTTCTTCCAAATCATAGGCTGGTGCCGAACGGTAGGGAAGGAAGAAAACCATTTAGCCTAACGATGGTGTACAGAAGGTAACGACTAAAGACAAATAAAGGGATTTGGAAAGATGGCAATAAAATATACGGTTATAGTCATGAATTGGATTATGGAAGAGGCATTACTAGGAATACCAGGATACCCCTACGAAACATTTTCATGTTTCAGTGCATTGTTAAAAGAAAACTAATTTCCTGATTAGATACTTACTCCAGGGTATGTATTTACCAGGTTACATTCTCATATCTGTATAGTTTTACAGATGATGAGTGGGAGTAAGTTATTGGGAATTAGGTGATCATCCTCATTATATCGGAATTCGTTGTAATTGGTGACATTTGAGGAAATCGCCTGGGTACAGTCTTCAATTTACGACGCACAAGTTTTGAGTTATTCAACACGCGGACTTATACAGAGTATTGTATGTTGTCCAGTGTCCATCAGGACAAAGGGGTTGGTCCTCATACTATGTTCTGATTACTTATGACTTCTCTAGTTTTTAGACAAGTGTTTCATAGAAATACATGGTCTGAGTTTTGATAAGTTATAGGTATAGGAATAAAGTAGAGAACTAGGTATCGCAAATATCGGGATTCTTCAAAGAGATCGAAGATGTAGATTCTTGTGATTGGTATTCAGATGATAGTAATAGTTTTGAGAAACGTGTTTCTCTTTCAGGTTACTCATAATTGGATGGATTCCTAAGTTGAGTAACGCTGATTAGCCTCTCTCTATTAAGTTGATATGCACTGGAGACAGCTGCATGATTGAATCTGGTTCCAACTAAATAAGTGTCAAAGTTTCTATATTGGATATAGAATGGTTCACATCTTAACGATGTTAAGGTACAGAGAGTTGTCCAGCTTATGCTTAAAACCAGACTCTGGATAACTCAGGGCACGTTTCTGTAATGGCAGTTTATGGGTTGACCCAGGCTATGACGAAGGTTGATTTTCTACCATCTGGAAGATCAATGGCGATATTGTTCTTGACTCGCCACAGTTTTAGTAAAATGGATTTTTTCAGAAAACAGTAGTGGGAGTATGGTAGAACTGGAAGTGATTCCAGAACCACAAAAGATAACGGAAAATTTAATAGGACCTATATATTCAATCAGGTTTGACATTCCATTAGCCACTCCGCAGATATGGTGGGTAACCTCAGACAACCGAGAGGTACTCCGGTAGCCTCAAGGACGGCGACAGCGAGGTTCTTGTTTACCCAGACTTGACACTACTGTTGTTCCAGACTATGAGACCCGGCAAGATGTTAAGTATAGTGTCGTTCTAAACTAGCTTTAGAAGTGCACGTATATATTATTCTGCCAGAGGGTTGTTGTGGTTAGTGGGTGCAGCGGAAGCATAGTGGGCAAGAAGCTTATATCTATTTATAGACTTGAGCAGATATAGCGGAGATAGATCATCTAATTTTGATGTGACAGTCATGGGTTTGACTTCATCAGAATAGGGGATGGATCTGTTAAGAAGGTAGTAGGCTGTGATGTCCTGGTATTTGGATGACATACATAGAGTAGGAAGTAAAATTCCTATACTACGATCGGTTGTACTGTAGTTGTCACACAGTTGTTTCTCCAGAAAGGATATGGATATAATATCAGACATTCTGGTTTCTAGATCTATGGTTTTAGATCTAGATTTGGGTAGTTTCCCAATGTGGGTACTTTGACAGTATTCTAACAGTATTTTAGAATAGATGACTCCTGGCATGGTGGTGTACCTGCAGGTGATGGAGTCACCCTCTCTAAAAGTGTCTTAAAGACTAAATGGGAGAGGGATGTGCATGATTGGCAGATCACTTGCTTAGGCAATTGAGTCAATCGTGAGATGTCAAGTACAACACCAGATGTTGTTTTTGCACTAGATACGATAAGTTTATATTAATCCAATCCTGAAGAAACATAAGGAAGCAGTTTTAGAACATAAGTGAATGTTCTACGGATTTGATGACGGGAGCCTCCTTTGGAGACTGTTATCATTCCTAGCTTCAAAGGTGACATGGATAACAGAGTGATTGTCAGAGTTATAGTTTTTCCTCTGTAGAACAGGGGCAGTATTATGGACAGGTGGTCCAAGAGGATACTATGGGAGGCATGGTGCAGGATACTGATTAGGTTCAGTGATCGATACAGTCTAAGAAGTTTGGATTTGAAGTTCATTTATGAACTAGGTCCCATCAGATAACCAGACATATTCTTAGACAGGTATTACTCAATTCGGGAGATGGCTTTCTCCGTGAACTTGAGATTAAGAGAGACATCGAAAGAAACATCAGGACGGATCCACTCACTGAGGCTATTTCTCGAACACAATAGTTTTACAAACGGGCTTTGTGAAACAGATTAGTAGAGGAGTTGGGTGTTCGGTATCACATGGGCTGTGAGTATGCGACATCGCAATAATTAGCCTTAAGTGCAAGTGGGAAATTGTTGGATATAGTGTCCTCAAAGTCAATTATTGGATCGCAGGCATGTGATTGCAATGATTGCAGAGGACCTATACCGGTAGGACAGTCTTACTCGAGATGATAGTATGCTATCTAGTTTACCTTTATCAGTCGTGTACAGGTTCAGGTGACTGATCACTGTTACACGTTGATAGAGCCCTTAGGATCTTGCTTCACTACCAACAGTATGATGGTGATCATATACGTGAGAGTTGGGTAGTTTATAAGTATATCCTTAATTTTGGTCCCTAGTTGTGGGAGTTTCGAGACAGGGCATCGATACTCCGGAGTAGACTAGTGTATACAGTTGAGACCCCGACGAGGGGCGGTGGCCGGTCTCATAAGCCATTGGTGTTAGTTGGATCACCTAAGATGTATACAGGTGCTCATTGTGTTATGAGTACACCGGACAGGACTCGCCGAGAACCTGCTAGTTGGTATTATACCTATTGTCAGATAGCAGTTCCCTGGTGACATGTGTACAGGTTAGTTCATCGACCTGAGTTCATCATTTGTCTCGTGTGAGTTCCCACTGTGCTTTGATTTTTACCCTACCACGGCTCAAAGGAGTCGTGCAAACAGGAAGTTTTTGGGTACAGTCCCGAGCCACATGGAGGCAAGTGAGCGGATCGGCAGGGGCTTCGTCTCTCCCGGTATTGGGGATGAGATCACACTGTATCTAGGAGAGCCATTACACATAGCCTTCGGCCGAGGCAGGAGATTTACTGGTAGGTACTCCAGTAGCATCTCAGGGTGTTTTTGGGCTACACTCCGACACGACTTATACCGCTATTGGGGGTCTTACGTTACCAGCCCCCTAGGCCGATATGCGATACTCATAAGCGACCGGACCGGACTGTATATACATTGCCACTGTTAGGCTCAGTAGGGTTTCCGGATGAGTTCGCTCATCGGCCTCCCTTGAGGTCAGTACATGGGCAGCCGTTACGCACAGCTAGTGCCGCTGACGGCTTGTGGTTAAACCCATTGTCAGGGTACTGACGAGTCATTAGAGTCCCCCACAGACAGTTTCTTAAGTTCGGGCGAATCGTTGTAGAGGCCGTATGGTTTTATTGCAGGGTTCGGAAAATACACGTGCTTTACTCACGTGTCATATTTCAGGCAGATAATACTGGTGGGCTTTGGTTTAAGCCGGATCCGAGTATTATACTGTGTAGATATAATATCTTTGTCTCAGTTGCATTTGTATTTGGTCATAATACAAATGCGGGTATGTTTATACTGTTACGGGGTTATCCTGAGATTCGTTTCGGGATCGCTTTTGGAAGTTGCCAGTTTCCAGTTTCCAGTTTTCTATCACCCGTATTTAACATTCGATTAAATGCGGATTTATCTTTTCGTCACTTGGGTGAGTCATGAGGGTGAGACGTGGTTCTAGAAGGTTATAGATTTGGTGACTTGGTTTTGGTTCAATGTATGCATTAATTGTTTTGATGACTAGGTTATGATGATTCATTAGTTCATTAATGTTTATGCAAGGTGTTATCTTTGACTCATGCTTTTCTTTTTGTGATAACGGTCACCCTCTCCCTTCCTACACTCACCCCCCTCCTTCATAAGTGGCCGGCCCCTCTTGATAGAAGTGTGATTTATTTTGATTAAAAAGATATGGTTGTTGGAAAAAGATTAGACTAGTGGTTCATGGAAATTTCATATACCAATTTCGCATTTCATTCCACTCCAAAAGGCAACTTCATTAACCGTTCGTCCATGGCTTTGGACAAAGCGAGACAAAGTGTTCTACTCATTCTCTACATCAATCTTGGTCATCTCTTTTAGCAAACTTGATGACCGAGTTCCCTCGGGTCAGAGGCGGGAGCCCGTTTAAAGACTCGTTGACGTAGTGCCACCTGGACGAGGAGATCGGAGATCGAGACCGAAGGACTCGGATCGTTCGGTATAACATTTTACCCACTTTGTAGTTTGTTAGTTTAGCAATTATGGAAGATCCGGGTTATTGTATACGATAACGCTAGTCAAAAAGTTTTTGTTCCGTATTTGGTGTCTGTTAGACGGCCGGGGCGCTACCGTAGCCTTACAACCATATGATGCGATTGGATTAGGGTAGTCATGTGACCTTATTGGCCTTTGTCGAGGGTCGTGCAGGTGGGTTTAATTCAATCAGGAAATGACGGGTTGAACTTGACTAGCGCCCTATGGTTTGTTGGCCTTTGTCAAGGTCATAGGACGTTAGGGGTAAAAACATTATCGGGAATTTCAAGTGCTGAAATTTACAATGAGATTGCATACCTTTTATATGATAGTTGGATCCCGATACCCACTGTGAGTAAGAGTAACTCCTGGGACAATTTTTCACTTTACAATTAGCTAATCATGTAGGTGTCTAGAAAGGTGTCAACGGGGTTATGCCTCTAGGAAAATGAGGATTATTTTAATTAGGTCTGTACGAAAGCACGGGGAACCTCCCTCGGAGTATCGATACCTGCCTGGCCGAACGATTGGCGAACCTGTAGGGTGTAATTAATCCCGGCTTTTCTTACCTTTTAGGGTTTGAAGGAAGATTTGATAAAAATAGTGGGAGCCATACTAATTAGATAAAATAACCAATCTATTCTTGCAAAGAGCGCAAGCAAAGTGATTATCCTTCTCTCTCTCCCGGTAGCGACTAATGAAATCCCTTAATCAAGATAATAATATGGATGTTTTGACCGAACCTATTTATTATATTGGGCTAGGTTCCACTCTATCTTATGATTGTCATAAGTCTGAGCAAGGAATAGGGGAATATCCAGATTCCCACACCACCCAAACGAAGAATAAGCATGTTGATGCATTGTCTTCGGGTGTGTTCGTAACCAAGAACTGTTTCTCAGTTACCTCTACGTCCTGGGTATTGGATACCGGATCAGGATCACACACAAGTAATTTGTTACAAGGGCTATAGAAAAGGTGGAGAACGGGGAAAGGGTGATATTTATCTAATAGTAGAGATGGTGCAATTCTTGCAGCCAAAGCAGTTGGCAAATATCACCTAGTGTTACCAACTGGTAATACAATGATTCTGAGCGACTCTTATATCATATCAATAATATTGTGAATATTTTACTAAATCAAGTGTTGATTGGGTAAGGTATGTTGTATAACAGTGTACACATTCTGAATCAAACTACCGTTCTAAACGTACGCAACATACACAAGAGGAACAGTTCAAAATTGAACGAAGTCTTCTTTAGGAATTGTAGACTAGATCATATCGATGAAACCAGACTAGATAAAGTTCCATAAGGATGCATATTTTAATCTATTCAAATTTACATCTTATGAAACTTGCCAATCATGTCTCAAAGCCCAAGGTGACCAAATCTCCGTTTACTGGAAACAGAGAAAGAGCTACTGAACTCTTGGACAGATACATGGTGATGTATGTGGTCCTATGTCTACACATGCCAGGGATGGTTCAGCGTACTTTATTACATTCACCGATGTTCTCTCAAGATACGGACATGTGTTCTTGTTCAAATACAAAACTGAATCTTTTGAGAATATCAAGGAAGATAAGTACGAAGTAGAGAACCAGATGGGTAAAGGTATTCAAATCCTTCGATATGATCGGTGAGAAGTTGTGGTGATCTTCGCCGTTGGGCGTCGTATACTTATATATATTGTCTTGCATGGTTGTGATCCGCCATTTGGTGAAGAGCTAGCTGTAAGTCGATGTACAACACCCCACGAGTTGCGGAAAGGCGGGAGTATGAAAAACAATCTTGTTCTTTGAGTTAACATCGACTAACAAAAGAATCTTTGCTAAACTATAACTAAAAAATACATAAGAGTTCTTAACTACTATGAAAAGAGATTATACCTAGTGAACCTAGTCCTTCGTCTTTTCGTTATCCACCTCCTCCTCGGCCTCCTCTACGTAATAGACGATCCACCCGAGAGCTTCTATTCCAAGCTTCACCTCTAATCTTGAGGTAACTAGGTTTCTTTAGTTGCTAATCAAAGGCACCTAGGTGATATAGAGTGAGGTTATGGATTAATTAGTCCATCTAATCCTTGATCTCAACACATGTGAGGGGAGGATTAGGGTTTGAAGAGAGAGAGAGCTTGAGGAGAGAGAAGGTGAGAAAGAGAATGAGAATGAGATAATGATCTCTCTTGAATATATGAAGCATAATGATTTATCAAAATAAATAAATAAAATGATTAATCATCATTCTTCATTTATTCATATGAGTGATTCATCTACATGAGTCATTAACCATTTAATAATGCATTAATGATATGGATGAATCACACAAATGAGTCACTAAATCATTTAATGATTATGCCACCTAAACCCCTAAGTCATCATCCTTCTAGAAGCTTCCCGCCAAATTACGAGAACGTCCCTCCTATCCTTGAAAACACGGAAATACTTTAGACTGTATAAATCCAATAATCCGATACTAGAATCCGGCTTAAACTAAAGCCGTCTAGTAAAAACTGACCGAACGTCGTACGTGCGTAAACACACGTCTGCGTCCGAACCCTTGTCGTAAAACCATATGACCTCTATATCGTTTCGCCTGGAGCAGGGAAACTCTCTGTGTGGGACTCTAAAAACTCGACTACTACGCTGGCAGTGGGTTTAACCATAGACCGCAAGCGGCCCTAGCTGTACGTAACGGTCCCCATGTAGATGTCGATAAGAAGGCTGATAAGGAAACCCATCCGAACTCCTACTGAGCCTGATGTGACAATCTCCGTACAGTCCGGTCAGTTCGTCTAGGACTATCGCATATCGGGCCCAGGGGCGGCAAGCGTCAGTCCCCAAAAAGCGGTATAAGTCATGTCGGAGCGAAGCCCATTACACCCTGAGAAACTACTGGAACCTACCATTAAATCTCGCTTGCCCTGGCTTTGGACATTGCGTAATGGCTCTCTGACACAGCGCGATATCAACTCCCAATACCGGGAGAGACGAATCCTGTCTAACCACCTCTGCCTCCAAGTGCTCGGGACTGCACCCAACTGCTACCTGTTTGCACGACTCCTTTGAGCCGTGATAGGGTAGCAATCTAAGAACAGTGGGACACACTCGAGGCGAAGTAGCAGTGTCAAGTCTGCGGACTATGCTATACTCATGTCACCTAGGAACTGTTAACCGACGACGGGTATAATACCAACCAACAGTTCCCCGCGAGTCCTGTCTGGTGTACCCGTAACCCAACGAGCATCTGTATATACCATCTCCAGTACGACGTACTGACGGCTGTAGGATAGACCATCTCCCCAACTGGGATGAGAAGCGTACACACTAGTCTACTCCGGAGTATCGATGCCATGTCTCGATAATCCTACGACTAGGGACCTGAAAAAAGGATGTGCTTGTAGACTACCCAGCCCCCACTAGTGTGACTGCCATCACAACGCTGGTAGTCAAGCAAGATCCTAAGGGCTCTATCAATACGTATACTCACATATTAAGATAGATAAAAGCAAGTAGCATACTACCATGTTTAGCAAGACTGTTATATAACTGTGAATATCCCAAGCTTCCATTAAGTAATATACAAGCTAGTATGATAAAATAATGGCCCCTAGGGCATATACACTAACAATCTCCCACTTGCACTAGGGCCATGTACTGGCATATCGAAGACCGATCATCTCGAGTAGCCTCTCGAACTGAATCTGAGGTAAGGCCTTTGTGAATGGATCAGCAATGTTCTCCTCTGTAGAAACTCTCTGAACCTCGTTCTCCCGGCGATCTATGATCTCCCTGATCAGGTGATACCGCTTTAAGATGTGTCTGGACCTGATGGGACCTTGTTTCCTTCACTAAAGCTATAGCTCCATTGTTGTCGCAATACAGAGGTATTGGATCAACAATGGTAGGAACCACCTGAAGTTCTGTTAGGAACTTCTTCATCCAGACCGCTTCTTTTGCGGCATCGCAAGCAGCAATATACTCCGCTTCCATCGTCGAGTCAGCAATGGTGTCCTGCTTGGAACTCTTCCAGCACACCGCCCCTCCATTGAGGGTAAAGACATAACCTGACATGGACTTGGAATCGTCCATATCACTCTGGAAGCCGGAATCAGCAAAGGCCTCCATCTTGAGGTCTTTTCCGCCGTAAACCAAGAACATCTCCTTAGTCCTTCTTAGGTACTTGAGAATGTTCTTTACTGCTATCCAGTGCTTCTCCCCTGGGTCTGATTGATATCGGCTTACCACGCTCAGTGCGTAAGCTACATCTGGTCTGGTGCACAACATCGCATACATTATATAGCCTACCGCAGAAGCGTAGGGTATAATAGACATGCGTTCTCTTTCCAAATCAGTCTTGGGAGACATCTTTTTAGATAGGGTAATTCCGTGACAAGACGGTAGATTACCGTGCTTAGAATCCTCCATAATGAATCTTTTCAGTATAGTGTTGATATACCTGGACTACGAAAGTCCCAACATCCTCTTGGATCTATCACGATAGATCCGGATCCCCAGAATGTAGGAGGCATCACCCAGGTCTTTCATGGAGAACCTGTATGACAAGAATCCTTTGACAGATTGTAGCATAGGAATGTCATTTCCTATTAATAAAATGTCATCCACGTACAAGACGAGAAATACGACAGTTCGTGCTACAACTTTACTATATATACTTGGTTCATCTGGATTTTTGATAAAGTCATATTCTTTGACCGTTTCATCAAAACAGATGTTCCAACTCCGCGATGCCTGCTTTAGTCCATAAATGGACTTAAGCAACTTGCAAACTTTCTCGCTGCTCCCACTCTGATTGAAACCTTCTGGCTGATCCATATAGACGCACTCTTCTAAATTACCATTCAGAAAAGCCGTCTTTACGTCCATTTGCCAGATTTCATAATCATGGAAGGCAGCAATAGCAAGAAGGACCCGAATGGATTTGAGCATAGCCACTGGAGAAAAAGTTTCGTCATAGTCCAAACCAGATCTTTGACGAAAACCCTTTGCAACAAGTCTATCCTTATAGGTTTCCACCTGTCCATCTACACCAATCTTTTTCTTGAAGATCCATTTGCATCCTATAGGTTTTACCCCATTTGGAGCAAAGTCCAAAGTCCATACTTTGTTGGTGTACATGGACTCCATTTCGGTCCGCATTGCATCTAGCCATCGTACCGAGTCGCCGCTCTGGATGGACTGCTGGAAGCTAGTAGGTTCATCATCATCAATGATGCAATCCTCTCAATCCCCATCTATGAGAAAACCGTAGTATCTCTCAGGCGGATGAGACGACCTACTACTTCTGCGGAGGGATGCGGGAATGTCCTGTTCTTCTTGAACTACTGGTTCTACCAAACATTCAGTAGTAGTTTGTGGTTCTGGAATTTTTCCAGTTCTATTTTGCTCCCACTTATTTCCTTTTCTAAAAACTGATGTTCTAGAAAATGGGCATTACGAGAAACAAAAACCTTTTGTTCCTCTGCGTAATAGAAATAATATCCCTTGGAGTGTTAGTGTATATTCCCTAGAGGCTATTACTGTATCATACTAGTATGTATATTACTTGATGGAAGCTTGGGATATTCACAGTTGTATATACAATCTTGCTCGAAATAGTAGTATGCTACTTGGTTTGTCTCTGCTTTAATGTGTACATGTGTTTCTTTTATTATATCACCTATACGCATTAGTGGAGCCCTTAGGATCTTTGCTTGATTACCAGCATTGTGATGGCACTCACACTCGTGGGGGCTGGGTAATCCATAAGCACATCCTTATATAGGTCCCTAGTCGTAGGACTATCGAGGCAGGGCATCGATACTCCAGAGTAGACTAGCGTATGAGCTTCTCATCCCAGCGTGGGAGACGGTCTGTCCCACAGCCGTCAGTACGTCGTACTTGAGATAGTATGCGGGTGCTCGTTAGGTTACGAGTACACTGGACAGGACTCGTCGGGAACTGTTGGTTGGTATTATACCTATCGTCAGTTATCAGTTCCCAGGTGACATGAGTACAGCTTAGTCCGCTGACTTGACACTGTCACTTCGCCTCGAGTGTGTTCCCACTGTACTTTGATTACTCCCCTACCACGGCTCAAAGGAGTCGTGCAAACAGGTAGTAGTTGGGTGCAGTCCCGAAGCACTTGGAGGCAGTGACGGTTAGACAGGATTCGTCTCTCCCGGTATTGGGGGTTGACATCGCGCTGTGTCCAGGAGAGCCATTACACAAGTAGTCCCTGGCCAGGGCAAGCGAGATATACTGGTAGGTTTCCAGTGTTATCTCAGGGTGTTCTGGGCTACACTCCGACACGACTTGTACCGCTATTAGGGGACTGACGTTTACCATCCCCCTAGGCCAGCCCTGCGATGTATCAGACGAACAGACCGGACTGTACGGAGACAGTCACATTCAGGCTCAGTAGGAGTTCAGATGAGTTCACCTCGTCAGTCTTCTTATCGGCATCTACCTGGGGACCGTTACGTACAGCTAGTGCCGCTTGCGGTCTGTGGTTAAACCCACTTCCAGCATAGTGTCGAGTCTTTAGAGTCCCATACAGAGAGTTATTCGCCTTTAGGCAAAATGAGTAGAGGTCG
The DNA here is from genome assembly GCA_030015575.1 of Agapanthus africanus. Taxonomy (NCBI): domain Eukaryota; kingdom Viridiplantae; phylum Streptophyta; class Magnoliopsida; order Asparagales; family Amaryllidaceae; genus Agapanthus; species Agapanthus africanus. The sequence continues at coordinate 816,385,012 of CM057338.1, read as the reverse complement.
CATGGTTTTGCGACAGGGTTCGTTCACATCCACGCACTTGTGCACGTTTGCTGTCCGGACAGCTTATACTAGCGGGCTTTGGTTTAAGCCGGATCCTAGTATAAGATTTGGGATTGGTCTTATCTTATTGTATTCGTGTTCCTCGGATCACGGATACGGGTGCGTATGCACAGTTGACTGAGACAGAGGCAGAGGACTTTGATTAGGGTTAATGACCATTGTCATTTTCTTAACCCTAATGCTTATGTGTGTATTATGAATAATTGATATTAGTTAAATATAATTGTGCATGGTTAGGGTTGTTGACCTTTTGACCATACTTGACTTGTTGACCTAGGTTGACACTTTGACCATCATCATTCCATATAAAAGATGCTCTTTGATCCTTGCAATTTGCATTAAATATGAAATGATAATAGTCAAGTCTTGATTAACCATGGCAATTATCTAGCTAATTATCTTATTTCATAATTCACCCATATTTGAGAGAATAGTTCATTATTTCTCTCATTCTATCATATTGATTCTCTCTCCTCCTCTTCCTCTCTCTCAAGCTCTCCCCTCTCATTAGTTGAGAAACGCATGAGCTTGAGATAAACCTCTCTAAAATAATCTCTACTCTCTTCTATTGTTCTAGGATTAGCACTTCTAGCATCTTAGTTATTTCTAGCTTGAAGTTGAAGCCAAAGGTTGAGGCTCTCGAGTGGATCCTTCTTCGACTAGAGAAGGCGACAGGGTGATCTTTTTCTTCCACTCCAAGGAGCAACGAGAGAAGGACATAAAGCCCAAGGTATAACCTTTCTTCCATGTAGGTAATACTAGTTAGCTTGTAGTTAGTTTTTGTTTAGCAAAGATCCTCCTTTAGTTAGTCCATGTTGCCTAGTTCGATAAAAATCCGATTTTTATACTGTTTTCCACCTCCCCGCAAGCACCGGGGTGGGCAACGTGGACTTACAGTGGTATCAGAGCCTAACTAAACATAAAATAGCTAGTTAGTAAAGTGTATAGAAGTTCGATCGGTAAAAATCGCAAAACTAAAATTTCAAAACCCTAAGTTTCTGTTGATTTTTTTTTCTGCTCTAAAAATAATAAATCATACTTCAAAAATCAGCTCAGGCTTTTGTTAAGAAGCACACCAAAAACGATCCAGTGAACCGTTCAAAGCGCCGCGGTTAGTTAGTAAAGTGTATGGAAGTTCGATCGGTAAAAATCGCAAAACTAAAATTTCAAAACCCTAAGTTTCTGTTGATTTTTTTTTCTGCTCTAAAAATAATAAATCATACTTCAAAACTCAGCTCAGGCTTTTGTTAAGAAGCACACCAAAAACGATCCAGTGAACCGTTCAAAGCGCCGCGGTTCCGCGGCAATAGCATGCTATTGCCGCTGATCCGCGGCCGATTTAACACGGTTCTGGACCGAGTTTTGTGCAGTGTTCTTCTGTAATGGTTTTGGGATTTTTAAGATATTTTATTTCTGCCCAGATTTTCCAGAATAGAAATTTGTATTTGGGTGGCTATAAATCCGTATTTTTTGATCGAACTTCACTATACTTTGACTATTGGGTTATATCTGTGATGTTTAAATGTATTGAACGTCTGCTAATCGCTATACGTCGATTAGTGGGGGTTATACATGTCTGTGATTTGTAATGCTTGTTGGTTTGTGTATATGAATGCGTTGGATTGTCGCGGGTGAATGGCCAGGGGGTTTTGTGAGACGAGAGTTTTCTTTTCTTTCAATTCATGTAACATGTAAATTGATGTAATATTATTTGTATGGCCGCACAACCGGGTCGGGGTTGTAGCCGTTATTGTATAATTCTTTTTACCGTTTTTGCTCCTAGGATAGACCCATGGAGGGGGTACACAAACTACCGGGTATCTCGAAGTGCCGAGTGGCCTACTCACGGTGTTGAGGGAGGTTGCTTCGCTTCGGATACTTGGCGGGTAGTTTACCGCACCCGTAGGGGTCTTGGGTGAAGTATTGGCTATTCACCGCGACCGTGTAATCCACTTTTCGTTGCAGGCTCGAACGGATTGCGGATTCCTAGTATATCCAATGTATTCATCTGTGATCTGTAATGTCTATCACTGCTATATATCTATATACGATAACTATTTAGGCGTTGCTTATGTTTTACAGCCGCGCTAGCCCATCCCCCGCTCTGTCGTTAGTTAAGTATCCTAACGGGTGATGACGGGGCCCCGTGGTGAATGCGAATGGCATAAGCGTACGTCATATTTTGGTTGTTTTCTGCAATGGTAGGATTAAATGATGGGACGCATTAAAAGAACTAATGCAAGAAAATAAACCAAGTAAAAGTCGATTGGAACACTTTGAAAACCACTCGGTTCTTTTCAAAACCAAACTTTTAAATGCGGAGCTTGAACCACTCCTTTTAAAAGTTATCTCATTCCATCGATTATATCAAGTTCACTACGTTCACGGTTTCGCCAAAACCATTCGTAGCCCTCCATCATTTCAGTTAAATATTCGGTAGTATTCAAGCTATGTATTTTGACCTCACGCCAAGGCATAGTGATTGGTAGCTGCCGGATATTTATCTGTTGCATAAATAGAATGCGTTGGTTTGAGACAGTCGTACTGCCATTTTGGCCTACGTCAATGGTAGGTACGGGTGGGTTCAAATTAACCTGGATAATGATGGGAAGAACTTGACATGTGACTTATGACATTTTGATATCACACCAAGGTCATAAGAGCATGGGGCAAAAATCCACATCGGGAGTTTCATAAGTACTGAAACCTGCTAGCGCTGCATACCATTTGGAGTGTGATGATTCTGGTAGGATTCCTTCGGTTTTATCAAGCGATGATATTTGGATCCCGATCCTACTGTGAGTATATGCTACTCCTCGGGAAATCTCTCACTTAACGATCAATGCTATAAACCTAGTAGGTGTCTAGAAAGGTGTTAGCGGGGCTACGCCCACAGGGAAAAGAGGTTACTTAATTAAGGAACTTCGCGAAAGCGTTGGAAAACCTCCCTCGAAGTACCGACACTGGCCTGGCTGAACGGTTAAGCAAGTATTGTACGGTGAGATTGATCCTGACTAATTCTTCCATTATGGTTTGAGGAGGGATTCGAGAGACAGTGGGAGCCATCCTGTTTAGACAAATTAAAAACCACACTAAACTTGCAAGAGCATCATGCTAAAGTGTTTCTTTTCTCTCTCCTAATTGCAGCGACCATTCAACATGACCGGACTTAAGTTATTACTAGATAAAAACATACTGACAGGGCCAAACTACAAAGATTGGCTCAGGAATGTCAAGATGTCAATCACTTATGGCAAGTTGGGGTATCTTCTTACCACCAAAGCTCCCCCTGTCCCAGGTCCCAAAACCAGTGTCGTAGATAGGGAAATCTATAAGACCTGGGAAATAGATTGCGCGAAGGCCAAATGTCTCGTGCTTGCCTCTATGGACAACGAACATCAGAGGAGGCACGAGAATATGGACTTAGAATCCATATTTCTTCATACAAAAGAACTGTATGGAGAGCAGTCTCGTATCGCACGAGCTGTTTTCGGCAAGATTGGTCGTCGGATCATCTGTAGCGGAACACGTGCTTAAGATGATTAGCTACATAGAGGAGCTCGCAGAACTTGGGACCACGTTGGAGAATGAGCTCTATACGGACTTGATTCTCCAGTCTCTTCCTTCCACTTACGCCCAGTTCATCCTGAACTTCAACTTACAGGAAAAGGAAGTTGAACTTTCAGAGCTCCTCAACATGCTGAGGAGTGCAGAGGGCACCCTACAGAAAGGTAGGGAAACATCCACTTTGTTTGTAGGAGGATCTTCCTCTTCTAAGTCCAGGGCGAAAGCCAAGGGAAAGAAGAAGAAAGCCCCTGCCAAACCAAGGGGCGGTGTTAGTAAAGTGGATATGAAGGGAAAGGCAAAAGCAACAAAGGTAGCAGGGAAGCTTGTGGGGAAAGAAGAATGCTTCTACTGTCACAAGAGTGGACACTGGAAGAAAGATTGCAAGTCTTGGAAGGCCAGAACCCAGGATCTGAAGCGAGTTGCGGCTTCAGCTTCAGGTGTGTATGTTATTGAAAACTGTCTATCAATAAACTCTACTTCCTGGGTATTGGATACCGGATCAGGATCTCATATCTGTAATTCTTTGCAGGCGTTGAGAAAGCGTAGGTTTTTTAAGGCAGGTGACATGACCCTCAGAGTTGCAAACGGAGCTAGCATGGATGCTGAGGCCGTGGGGGACTATCACCTGGGAATGTCAGATGGACATGTTTTGGTTTTACGTAATTGTTTTTTTGTACCCAACGCAACTTGTAATATCATTTCTGTATCTTTGATTTCTAAAGAAGGTTATGAATTTGCGTTTGTAAGTAATGTTATAAACATTCACCTTAATCAAGTTCTGATTGGGTCAGGTACATTGAGCAATGGTATGTACGTATTAAACCAACCACAGCTTTTCAATGTCCAGAATACACTCAAAAGAAAGTCTCCAGAAATCAATCAGACTTTCTTATGGCATTGTAGACTCGGTCACATCAATGAGAGAAGGTTGACTAAGTTACATACAAGGATATTTGGATCCGTTCGAATATCAATCGTATGCAACTTGTCAATCCTGTCTCAAAGGAAAGATGACAAAGACTCCGTTCACTGGACACGGAGTGAGAGCGAGCGAGCTCTTGGGACTCGTACACAGCGACGTGTGCGGTCCAATGTCTACACATACATGAAGCGGTTATTCTTAATTCATTACTTTTACGGATGACTTTTCAAGGTACGGTTATGTCTTCTTAATGAAACATAAATCCGAGGCCTTTGAAAAATTCCAGGAATACAAGAATGAAGTAGAAAAACAAACAGGCAAAAGTATCAAGGCACTGAGATCTGATCGAGGTGGTGAATACTTGAGTGCCGAGTTCCTGGATTACTTAAAAGAGAATGGAATTCTCTCTCAGCTTACTCCTCCATACACTCCGCAACATAACGGTGTATCGGAGAGACGGAACCGAACCCTATTGGATATGGTACGGTCCATGATGTGTAACGCTGAGTTACCGCGATCATTCTGGGGATATGCGCTGGAATCGGCTGCATATCTTTTGAACCGACTTCCCACTAAGACTGTGCCTACCACACCATATGAGTTATGGAGTGGAAAGAAACCCTATCTTCAATACCTGAAGATTTGGGGATGTCCAGCTTTTGTCAAAAAGCAGCATGTGGACAAACTCGAGGCACGCTCAGTACTGTGCAAGTTTGTGGGATACCCAAAGAACACCAGGGGGTATCTTTTCTATTACGCAGAGGAACAAAAAGTCCTTGTTTCTCGTAATGCCCACTTTCTGGAACATCAGTTCTTAGAAAAGGAAATAAGTGGGAGCGCAATAGAACTGGAAGAAATTCCAGAACCACGAGCTATTACTGAAAGCTTAGTAGAACCAGAGGGTTCGAAAGATCAGGACATTCCCACGCCACTCCGCAGGAGTAGTAGGCAGTCTCATCCGCCCGAGAGATACTACGGTTTTCTCATAGACGGGGATAGAGAGGATTGCATCATAGATTGTGATGAGCCTACTAGCTTCCAGCAAGCCATTCAGAGAGTTGACTCAGTAAAATGGCTGGATGCAATGCGGACCGAAATGGAGTCCATGTACACCAACAAAGTATGGACGTTGGACATTGCTCCAGATAGGGTAAAACCCGTAGGATGCAAGTGGATTTTCAAAAGGAAGATTGGTGTAGATGGACAGGTTGAGACCTATAAAGCTAGACTGGTTGCAAAGGGTTTTCGTCAGAGACCTGGTTTAGACTATGACGAAACCTTTTCTCCAGTGGCTATGCTGAAATCCATTCGGATCCTTCTTGCCATTGCTGCCTTCCACGATTATGAGATTTGGCAGATGGACGTAAAGACCGCTTTTCTAAATGGACATTTAGAGGAGTGTGTCTATATGGACCAGCCAGAGGGTTTCATTCAGAGTGGGAGCAGCGGAAAGGTGTGCAAGTTACTCAAGTCCATTTATGGACTAAAGCAGGCATCGCGGAGTTGGAACATCTGTTTTGATGAGACGGTCAAGGAATTTGGCTTTATCAAAAATCCAGATGAACCATGCATCTATTGTAGATTTATAGCGAGAACTGTAGTATTCCTCATTTTATACGTGGATGACATTCTCTTAATAGGAAATAACATTCCTATGCTACAATCTGTCAAGGGGTTCTTGTCACACAGGTTCTCCATGAAAGACCTGGGTGATGCCTCATACATTCTGGGGATCCGGATCTACCGTGACAGATCCAAGAGGATTTTAGGACTCTCACAGTCCAGGTACATCGACACCATACTGAAAAGATTCAGTATGGAAGATTCCAAGCGCGGTAATCTACCGGCTTGTCACGGGATCACCCTCTCCAAAGAGATGTCTCCCAAGACTGATTTGGAGAAGGATCGCATGTCTATTATACCCTACGCTTCTGCGGTAGGCTCTATAATGTATGCGATGTTGTGTACCATACCAGATGTAGCTTATGCATTGAGTGTGGTAAGCAGGTATCAGTCAAACCCTGGGGAGAAACATTAGATAGCGGTAAAGAACATTCTCAAGTACCTGAGAAGGACTAAGGAGATGTTCTTGGTGTATGGCGGAAAAGACCTCCAGATTGAGGCCTTTGCTGACTCCAGCTTCCAAAGTGACAAGGAAGATTCCATGTCCATGTCGGGTTTTGTCTTTACCTTCAATGGAGGGGCGGTATGTTGGAAGAGATCCAAATAGGAAACCGTTACTATGGAAGCGGAATACATCGCTGCATCTGATGCCGCAAAAGTAGCCGTCTGGATGAGGAAGTTCTTGAAAGAACTTAAGGTGGTTCCGTCCATTATTGACCCAATACCTCTGTATTGCGACAACAACGGGGCTATAACTTTAGCGAAGGAACCCAGGTCCCATCAGAAATCCAGACACATCTTGAGGCGGTATCACCTGATCAGGGAGATCGTGGATCGCCAGGCAATCGAGGTTCGGAGGGTTGCTTCAGAAGATAACACTGCAGATCCATTCACGAAGGCCATACCCCAGACTCAGTTCGAGCGGCTGATTGAGATGATAGGTCTTCGATACGCCAGTACATGGCCTTAGTGCAAGTGGGAGATTGTTAGTGTATATGCCCTAGAGGCCATTACTGTATCATACTAGTATGTATATTACTTGATGGAAGCTTGGGATATTCATAGTTGTATATACAATCTTGCTCGAAATGGTAGTATGCTACTTCGTTTGTCTCTGCTTTAATGTGTACATGTGTTTCTTTTATTATATCACCTATACGCATTAGTGGAGCCCTTAGGATCTTTGCTTGATTACCAGCATTGTGATGGCGCTCACACTCGTGGGGGCTGGGTAATCCATAAGCACATTCTTATACAGGTCCCTAGTCGTAGGACTATCGAGACAGGGCATCGATACTCCGCAGTAGACTAGCGTATGCGCTTCTCATCCCAGCATGGGAGACGGTCTGTCCCACAGCCGTCAATACATCGTACTTGAGATAGTATGCGGGTGCTCGTTAGGTTACGAGTACACTGGACAGGACTCGTCGGGAACTGTTGGTTGGTGTTATACCTATCGTCAGTTATCAGTTCCTAGGTGATATGGGTACAGCTTAGTCTGCTGACTTGACACTGTCATTTCGCCTCGAGTGTGTTCCCACTGTACTTTGATTACTACCCTACCACGGCTCAAAGGAGTCGTGCAAACATGTAGTAGTTAGGTGCAGTGCCGAAGCACTTGGAGGCAGTGACGGTTAGACAGGATTCGTCTCTCCCGGTATTGGGGGTTGACATCGCGCTGTGTCCAGGAGAGCCATTACACAAGTAGTCCCTGGCCAGGGCAAGCGAGATATACTGGTAGGTTTCCAGTGTTATCTCAGGGTGTTCTGGGCTACACTCCGACATGACTTGTACCGCTATTAGGGGACTGACGTTTACCGCCCCCCTAGGCCCGCCATGCAATGTATCAGACGAACAGACCGGACTGTACGGAGACTGTCACATTCAGGCTCAGTAGGAGTTCAGATGAGTTCACCTCGTCAGTCTTCTTATCGGCATCCACCTAGGGACCGTTACGTACAGCTAGTGCCGCTTGCGGTCTGTGGTTAAACTCACTGCCAGTATAGTGTCGAGTCTTTAGAGTCCCACACAGAGAGTTATTCGCCTTTAGGCAAAAAGAGTAGAGGTCGCATGGTTTTGCGACAGGGTTCGTTCACATCCGCGCACTTGTGCACGTTTGCTGTCTGGACAGCTTATACTAGCGGGCTTTGGTTTAAGCCGGATCCTAGTATATGATTTGGGATTGGTCTTATCTCATTGTATTCGTGTTCCTCAGATCACGGATACGGGTGCGTATGCACAGTTGACTGAGACACAGGCAGAGGACTTTGATTAGGGTTAGTGACCATTGTCATTTTCTTAACCCTAATGCTTATGTGTGTATTATGAATAATTGATATTTGTTAAATATAATTGTGCATGGTTAGGGTTGTTGACCTTTTGACCATACTTGACTTGTTGACCTAGGTTGACACTTTGACCATCATCATTCCATATAAAAGATGCTCTTTGATCCTTGCAATTTGCATTAAATATGAAATGATAATGGTCAAGTCTTGATTAACTGTGACAATTATCTAGCTAATTATCTAATTTCATAATTCACCCATATTTGAGAGAATGGTTCATTATTTCTCCCATTCTATCATATTGATTCTCTCTCCTCCTCTTCCTCTCTCTCAAGCTCTCCCCTCTCATGAGTTGAGAAACACATGAGCTTGAGATAAACCTCTCTAAAATAATCTCTACTCTCTTCTAAGGTTCTAGGATTAGCACTTCTAGCATCTTAGTTACTTCTAGCTTGAAGTTGAAGCCAAAGGTTAAGGCTCTCGGGTGGATCCTTCTACGACTAGAGAAGGCGACAAGGTGATCTCTTTCTTCCACTCCAAGGAGCAAGGAGAGAAGGACATAAAGCCCAAGGTATAACCTTTCTTCCATGTAGCTAATACTAGTTAGCTTGTAGTTAGTTTTTGTTTAGCAAAGATCCTCCTTTAGTTAGTCCATGTTGCCTAGTTCGATAAAAATCCGATTTTTATACCGTTTTCCGCCTCCCCACAAGCACCGGGGTGGGCAACATGGACTTACAGGAGTTCTTTGGATATCCCACAAACTTACACTGTACTGATCGTGCCTCGAGCTTGTCTGCATGCTGCTTTTTAACAAAAGCTGGACATCCCCATATCTTCAAATACTGAAGATGGGGTTTCTTCCCACTCCACATCTGATATGGCGTGGTAGGCACAGTCTTGGTAGGAGCCCTGTTCAGAAGATATGCCGCTGATTCTAGCGCATAACCCCAGAAAGATCGCTATAACTCAGCATTACTCATCATGGAACGTACCATATCCAATACGGTTCGATTCCGTCTCTCCGATACACCGTTATGCTGTGGAGTGTATGGAGGAGTAAGCTGAGAGAGAATTCCTTTCTCTTTTAGGTAACCTAGGAACTCGGTACTTAAGTATTCACCACCTCGATCAGATGTTAGTTTCTTGATACTTTTGCCGGTTTGGTTTTCTACTTCATTCTTATACTCTTGGAATTTCTCAATAGCCTCGGATTTATGTTTCGTTAAGAAAACGAATCCGTACCTAGAGTAATCATCCGTAAAAGTAATGAAATAGGAAAAACCACCTGTTGCATGTGTAGACATTGGACCACATACAACGCTGTGTATGAGTCCTAAGAGCAAGCTCGCTCTTACTCCATGTCCATTGAATGTAGTCTTTGTCATCTTTCCTTTGAGACATGATTCACAAGTGGCATAAGTTTGATATTCGAACGAGTCCAAATATCCTTCTCTATGTAACTTAGTTAACCTTGTCTCATTGATGTGACCTAGTCTACAATGCCATAAGAAAGCCTTATTTGAATCTGGAGACTTTCTTTTTAGTGTATTCTGGACATTGAAAATTTGTAATTGGTTTAAGACATATATACCGCTATCCAGTGTACCGGACCTAATCAAACTATGATTAAGGTCGATGTTAACAACATCGCTTAGAAACGTGAAATCATAACCTTTATTTGATAACAAGGAAACAGATATGATATTACACGTTAAACTAGGTACACAAAAACAGTTATGCAAAACCAAAATATGTCCACTTGTCAATCCCAGGTGATAATCCCCGACGGACACAGCTCCCACGCTATCTCCGTTAGCAACCTTTAGGGTCATATCACCATCCTTCAGCACTCTACGGTTTCTCAGTGCCTGCAATGAATTGCATATATGAGATCCTGATCAGGTATCTAATACCCAGGAAGTAGAGTTGATTGAAAGACAATTCTCAATTACAAACACACCTGAAGTCGATGTAGGGTTCCTGGGCACGCTAATGAGGTCTCACAAGGCATCAACCATGCCATTTTCAAATAATCTAGGTGCCGAGAAACCCGACTACGGATCGTTGGCTAGAAATCTAGGCGAAAAACAATCTAGTTAACAACTTAACTAATGGGATATCGGAAATACAACCTTTGTAGATCCGGTGCTCCACCTCCATAGCTCCGCAACGAAGTCGTCTCCGCTGTCCAAAAGGAATCCGGGCTCTAGAGTCGGCTTCGTCAGATAAAAAGCGAGCTAGGTCGTCGATGTCCATGCCGAAGATGATCTACGTCGAGGCATCGCTAAATCAAGCTCCGACTTCACCAAGTCAAGAAACTTGTGAAGAAAACACACTCTACTACTTGGCAAGAGGTAGAGGATGAAGAAATAGGAAGTGGGTAGACTTTAGAATTGGATTTCTCACTCAAATCATCAATCCACCATTGATGACCTCAAGCTTCTTCAAAGAAGAAGATGAAGAAGAAGAAGAAAGTTATGATAAGAATAATTAAAAAAGAAAAGAATAATCCATTCTTATCATAACATAACCCAAGTTAAGTGTAGAGAATTGACCAAGGTTAAAGAATGGTTAGGGTTAAGGAGATGAGACAAAAATGGTGACTTAATGAAAGCTTCATGAAGCTTCATGATGAAAACAAAACTAGCCACCATTTTTCACTTCTTTTCCTTTTCTCATTTATCTTTTAAATGCAAATGAAAAGATAAATGAATGAATATAAGAAAACCCCAATCATTTACTTAACCTAGGTTTAATTCATTACACTTAACAAAAAAGATATGTATCATCAAACATGATACAATCAAGTGCACAAAAATCATATCGCATATGCAATGCGCACACCCGAGTGAGAAAATCCATTCAAAGTTAACCGATACTAGTTAATGCAAAGTAATATATCAAATATATAATTATGCATTAAATCACTAAATCAACACTTGATTCAATGATCCGGTCATGTCGCACATAACCGACTGGTATCGTCAGTAACAACTTATCGAATCAACACTTGATCCGATAACCCGGCTATATCGCATATAACCGATCAATGTTACATCGCGAGAATCGAATACAGTATCACATACTGGTATCATTCTCGGTCCCGCACATATCTCATATGCACTCCTATTTCGTTTCGCTTGAGCCAGGAAACCTCTGTGTAGGACTCTAAAGACTCGTCAATACGCCGGCAGCAGATGATGATCATATCAAACATCCACAAGCCGCAAGCGGTCTGCTAAACGTAACGGCCACCCGGGTATTGAGCGATCTGAAGATCGACGAGCAAGCCCGCTCACACTCCAGTGAATCCAACCAGTAAAACTACCGTACAGTCCGGTCTGATCGTCTGATATGTCGCATATCTCGCCTAGGTAAACGTCAGACCCCAATAGCTCGATAAGTCGTGTCGATATGAGGTCTATAACAATTCGAGAAACTACAGGTAACACTTACCAGTAAATCTCAGCAACCCTGGCCAGGGATTTCCTGTTATAGCCAATCGAACACAGCGCAACATCAACCCCCTATACCGGGAGAGACGAATCCCCTCCTATCGCTCATTGCCTCCATGTGACTCGGGACTGTACCCAAAAACCACCGTCTTGCACGCCCTCTTGGACGTGGTAAGATGGAAATCAAAGCACAGTGGGAACCACACAAGACTCTATGACGATCTCGGGTCAACAGACTACTCTGTACCAGTGTCACCAGAGAACTGCCATCTGACGTGAGGTATAATACCATCTGGGAGTTCTCGGCGAGTCCGTCCAGTGTACCCAGTCTCTACTGAGCACCCGTATATCATCTCCGATGTCAAACACCGATGGATATGGGATCATCCATCGCCCATCTGTATGGGTCGAGAAGGTATACGCTAGTCTACTCTGGTATATCGATGCCCCGTCTCAATACACCCACGACTAGGGACTTTGAAGGATGTACTTATGGACTACCATGTCCCCACTAGTATGATCCGCATCATAGTCCAGGTAGTCAAGCACACATCCTAAGGGCTTTACCAACATGTAACAGAGAGACTATCAGCATACACGTTAAGGTAAAGGGCAACCAGATAGCATACTATCATGTCGAGCAAGAAAGTCCTCCCTATATACGTCCTAGCATCCACTACAATATACATCATATGTATAGTAATGGCCTCTAGGGCATACATATAACTAACAGTCGAAGCCACAGCCTGCTTCGGTTCCTGGTTCTTGGAGTTCCACGCCTTGCAATCTTTCTTCCAGTGCCCTTTCCTATGACAATGGAAGCACTCATCCTGGGCCACTACTGGCACTGCAATCTTTTTCTTTCCCTTCGCTCCCACCTTACTAACACCTCCTCTAGGTTTGGTGGCGGCCTTCTTCTTCTTTCCTTTGGCCCTAGCCTTGGACCTGGAAGAAGAAGCACCGCTAACAAACATAGCGGGTGTTTCCCTTGCCTTCTGCAAGGTTCCCTCTGCACTCCTCAACATGTTAAGGAGTTCTGGAAGTTCAACTTCTTTTCTTTGAATGATGAAATTCAGAATAAACTGGGCGTAGGTGGAAGGAAGGGACTGGAGAATCAAGTCTGTATAGAGCTCATTATCCAAAGTCGTCCCAAGGTCTGCGAGCTCTTCAATATAGCCAATCATCTTTAGGACATGTTCTCCTACTGATGATCCGATGGCCAACCTCGCTCGAAAAAAGTTCTTTGAGGTCTTGTATCTTGCTATACGAGATTGCTCAACATAAAGTTCCTTTGTATGGAGAAATATGGCATCTAGATCCATATCCTCGTGCCTCCTTTGATGTCCATTGTTCATCGAGGCAAGCACGATGCACTTGGTCTTCGCACAATCAAACTCCCAGGTTTTGCGGATTTCCTTATCCACATTACTGGATTTAGGACCAGGGATAGTAGGTGCCTTAGCGGTGAGGACATACCCTAATTTGTCATAGGTCAAAGCCATTTTGACATTCCGCAGCCAATCTTTATAGTTTGGCCCTGTCAGTATATTTTTTTTCTAATAATAACTTAAGTCCAGTCATTTTCAGGGTCGCTGCAATTAGGGGAGAGAGAGAGAACACTTTAGCATGATGCTCTTGCAAGTTTAGAGTGGTTTTTAGTTTATCTAAACTGGATGGCTCCCACTATTTCTCGAATCCTTTCTCAAACCAAAAAAGAAGAACTAGCCAAGACTATTCTCACCGTACAATACTTGCTTAACCGTTCAGCCAGGCCGGTGTCGGTACTTCGAGGGAGGTTTTCCAACGCTTTCGCGAAGTTCCTTAATTAAATAACCTCTTTTCTCTGGGGGCGTAGCCCCGCTGACACCTTTCTCGGCACCTACTTGGTTTATAGCATTGATCGTTAAGTGACGAATCTCCTGATGAGTAGAATATACTCACAGTAGGATCGGGATCCAAATATCATCGTATGATAATGCTGAAGGAATCCTACCAACAGTCATCAAACTCCAAATGGTATGCATCTCTTTGCAAATTTCAGTTTCTTTAGAAATTCCTGATATAAGTTTTTGCCCCATGCTCTTATAACCTTGGCTTTGGTCAAAATGTCATAAGTCACATGTCAAGTTCTACCCATCATTATCTTGTTAATTTGAACCCATCCGTACATACCCCTGACTTTGGTCAAATGATAATACGACTGTCCCAAACTAACTCATCTATCTATGCAACAAATGAATACCCAGCAGCTACCAAACACTATGCCTTGACTTTGGCCAAAATACATAGCTTGAATACTACTGAATACCCAAATGAAATGACGGAGGTCTACGAATGGTTTTGGCGAAACCGTGAACGTAGTGAACTTAATATGACCGAAGAAACCTGATAGCTTTTAAAAGGAGTGGTTAAAGCTCCGCAATTAAAAATATCTTCTGTTTTAAAAATAACCGAATGGTTTCTTTTAAACGGTTCCAACGATTCAACTTTGGTTTATTTTCTTTGCATTAATAATAATGCGTCCCATCATTAACCTATCATTGCAGAAAACAACGAAAATACAACGTCCTCTTATGCCATCCGCATTCGCCACTTGGTCCCGTCATCACCCGTTAGGTTACTTAACTAACGGCAGAGCGGGGGCTGGGCTAGCGCAGGTGTAAAACATAAGTGACGTCTAAATAGCTATCATATATAGATATTGTACATTCGTCAGACGCAATAATAGGCATTCCAGATCATCGATGAGTATTATTAGATATGCAAGCAATCCGCGTTTCTTTTGACCCTGCAGCAAAAGAAGGATTACAAAGTTGTGATGAATAGCCTTTACCCCACCCTAGACCCTTACGGGTACGGCAAACTACCCGCCAAGTACCCGAAGTGAAACGGTCTCCCTCAACAACGTGAGTAGGCCACTAAACACTTCAAAGTACCCGGTAGTTTGTGCACCCCACCTTGGGTTTATCCTAGGAGCAAAAACAGTAAAATGAAATAATACAACGGTGGCTACAACCGCAACCTGGATGTGCCCCGCAAAATAATATTACAATATATTACAATTATATCGAATGAATGAATATAATAACCCATCTCAAACCCCGGCTAATCATCATAACAATCCAATCAAGTTAATAATCACAAACAGTAAAATCATTACAGAAATGTGCAACCCCCTGCCAACCGACATACTAGCAGTTAGGGAAGGTTTACGAACACATTATAAAGTTCACAGATATAATCTAATTAGCAAACATCATATAATTTCGATCGGGCAAACACATTAGATTCTACTCCAAAACTTCTCTGTGCACCTGAGACTTGAGCAGAAAATTAAACATTCCAGAAAAGAAAAAAACATTACAGAAGTGTTACTGGGGAGAACTGGGCTGAATTGGCTTCAACTCGGCCGCGGATCCACGGCGGATCTGTGGGATCGGCCGCGGTTCCGTGGCTGTTTGGCCGATTCATGAACCCTTTTTTCTCCAGTAACCTTAAAATTCCCTGCTTGTATTTTTAGAGGTCCCTGAAAAAATTTTAGGGCCTGTTTTAAAATCGATAGAAACTTAGTGATTTTGATGTTTTTTCCGGTTCGTTTTCCGTTCGAAATTCTTACGACTTTGCTAATGAGTTAATTATTGTTTGGCGAGGCTCTGATACCACTGTAAGTCGATGTACAATACCCCACGAGTTGCGACGAGGCGGAAGAATGAAAAACAATCTTGTTCTTTGAGTTAACATCGACTAACCGAAGAATCTTTGCTAAACTATAACTAACAAATACATAGGAGTTCTTAACTACTATGAAAAGAGATTATACCTAGTGAACCTAGTCTTTCGTCTTTTCGTTATCCACCTCCTCCTTGGCCTCCTCTACGTAATAGACGATCCACCCGAGAGCTTCTATTCCAAGCTTCACCTCTAATCTTGAGGTAAATAGGTTTCTTTAGTTGCTAATCAAAGTCACCTAGGTGATATAGAGTGAGTTTATGGATTAATTAGTCTATCTAATCCTTGATCTCAACACATGAGAGGGGATGATTAGGGTTTGATGAGAGAGAGCTTGAGGAGAGAGAAGGTGAGCAAGTGAATGAGAATGAAATAATGATCTCTCTTGAATATTTGAAGCATAATGATTTATCAAAATAAATAAATAAAATGATTAATCATCATGCTTCATTTACTCATATGAGTGATTCATCTACATGAGTCATTAACCATTTAATGATGCATTAATGACATGGTTGAATCACACAAATGAGTCACTAAATCATTTAATGCTTATGCCACCTAAACCCCCAAGTCATCATCCTTCTAGAAGCTTCCCGCCTAATTACGAGAACGCCCCTCCTATCCGTGAAAACATGGAAAAACTTTAGACTGTATAAATCCAATAATCCGATACTAGAATCCGGCTTAAACCAAAGCCGGCTAGTAAAAACTTTCTGAACGTCGTACGTGCGTAAACACACGTATGCGTCCGAACCCTTGTCGTAAAACCATACGACCTTTATATCGTTTCGCCTGGAGCAGGGAAACTCCCTGTGTGGGACTCTAAAGACTCGACTAGTACGCTGGCAGTGGGTTTAACCACAGACCGCAAGCGGCACTAGTTGTACGTAACGGTCCCCAGGTAGATGTCGATAAGAAGGCCGATGAGGAAACCCATCCGAACTCATACTGAGCATGATGTGACAATCTCCGTACAGTCCGGTCTGTTCGTCTAGGACTATCGCATATCGGGCTTAGGAGGGCGGCAAGCGTCAGTCCCCAAAAAGCGGTATAGGTCGTGTCGGAGCGAAGCCCATTACACCGTGAGAAACTACTGGAACCTACCAGTAAATCTCGCTTGCCCTGGCCAGGGACTTTGCGTAATGGCTCTCTGACACAGTGCTATATCAACTCCCAATACCGGGAGAGACGAATCCTGTCTAACCGCCACCGCCTCCAAGTGCTCGGGACTGCACCCAACTGCTACCTGTTTGCACGACTCCTTTGAACCATGGTAGGGTTGCAAACTAAGAACAATGGGACACACTCGAGGCGAAGTAGCAGTGTCAAGTCTGTGGACTATGCTGTACTCATGTGACCTAGGAACTGTTCACTGACGACTGGTATAAAACCAACCAACAGTTCCCTGTGAGTCCTGTCCGGTGTACCCGTAACCTAACGAGCACCTGCATACTATCTCCAGTACGACGTACTGACGGCTGTGGGACAGACCATCTCCCCAACTGGGATGAGAAGCGTACACACTAGTCTACTCCGGAGTATCGATGCCCTGTCTCGATAATCCAACGACTAGGGACCTGACTAGAGCACCTAAAGAAGTTTAGTTGCCTCAAGTTTAGAGGCTAAGCTTGGAGTAAAGCTCTCGGGTGGATTGTCTACTACTTCGAGAACGCCGAGGAGGAGGTGGAGTTCGTAAAGACGAAGGACACGGTTCTTTAGGTATAATCCCTTTACATAGTAGTTGTTAACTTCTATGTTTGATGTTAGTTATCGTTTAGCTTCGATTCATGCGGTTAGTCGATGTTTAAGCAAAGAACAAGATCGTTTTTCATATTTCCGCCTCCCCGCAAGTCGTGGGGTGTTGTACATCGACATACAGTGGTATCAGAGCCTCGCTAAACAATAAATAACTTACTTGCAAATTTGTATGAATTTCGAACGGAAAAAACGAAACCGGAAAAGCCCGAAATCATGGTTTTCTGTCGAATTTTAAATGAAGTCCTAAAATTTTTCAGGGAGGTTCAGAAAGCTTAAAAAGACAGTATAAGAATACCCATGAAATTTGGGCCCCTGAATCGCCTAAAGAGCCGCGGAACCGCGGCGGATCGCACCGATCCGCCGCGCTTCCGCCGCCGAGTTGGCGATTCAGGAACCCAAATTTCCTGTGTTGCTTCTCTGTGATATTTGGTATTTTCTGGAAGTTTTTATTTTTGCTCAGGTTTCAGATTACAGAGAAGTATTGGAGCAAAATTAAAAGTGTTTAATCGATCGAAATTATACAGTATTTTCTTGTTGGATTATATCTGTGTTTGTATAATGTGTTCGTAAACCTCCCCTAACTGCTAGTATGTCGGTTGGCAGGGGGTTGCATATTTCTGTAATGGTTTTTACTGTTTGTGGATATGAACTGTGTTGGACTGTTGTGATGTATAGCCGGGGTTATGTGATGGGTTATTATTTAATTCATTTGATGTAAATGTAATTTGTTGTAATATTATTTTGCGGGGCACATCCAGGTTGCGGTTGTAGCCACCGTTGTATTATTTCATTTTACTGTTTTTGCTCCTAGGACAGACCCAAGGTAGGGTGCACAAACTGCCGGGCGGGTAGTTTGCCGTACCCGTTGGGGTCTTGGGTGGGGTAATGGCTATTCATCACAACTGTGTAATCCGTCTTTTGTTGCAGGCTCAAAACAAACACGGATTACTTGCAAATCCAATAAAGTTCATCTGTGATCTGGAATGCCTATTATTGCGTCTGACGAATGTACAATATCTATATATGATAACTATTTAGACGTCACTTATGTTTTACACCCGCGCTAGCCCTGCCCCCGCTCTGTCGTTAGTTAAGCAACCTAACGGGTGATGACGGGACCCCGTGGCGAATGCGGATGGCATAAGAGGACGTTGTATTTTCGTTGTTTTCTGCAATGATAGGTTAATGATGGGACGCATTATTTATAATGCAAAGAAAATAAACCAAAAGTTTAATCGTTGGGACAATTTAAAAGAAACCACTCGGTTTTAATTTTAAAAACAGATATTTTTAAATGCGGAGCTTTAACCACTCCTTTTAAAAGCTATCAGGTTCCTTCGGTTATATCAAGTTCACTACGTTCACGGTTTCGCCAAAACCATTCGTAGCCCTCCGTCATTTCATCTTGGTATTCAGTAGTATTCAAGCTATGTATTTTGACCAACGCCAAGGCATAGTGTTTGGTAGCTGCTGGGTATTCATTTGTTGCATAGATAGATGAGTTAGTTTGGGACAGTCGTATGATCATTTTGGCCAACGTCAAGGATATGTACGAATGGGTTCAAATTAACAAGATAATGATGGGTAGAACTTGACATGTGACTTATGATATTTTGACCAACGCCAAGGTCATAAGAGCATGGGGCAAAAATATATATCGGGAATTTCTAAAGAAACTGAAATTTGCAAAGAGATGCATACCATTTGGAGTTTGATGAATGTTGGTAGGATTCCTTCAAAATTATCATACGATGATATTTGGATCCCGATCCTACTGTGAGTATATGCTACTTATCAGGAGATTCGTCACTTAACGATCAATGCTATAAACCAAGTAGGTGTCAAGAAAGGTGTCAGCGGGGTTACGCCCCCAGAGAAAAGAGGTTATTTAATTAAGGAACTTCGCGAAAGCGTTGGAAAACCTCCCTCGAAGTATCGACACTGGCCTGGCTGAACGGTTAAGCAAGTATTATACGGTGAGAATAGTCCTGGCTAATTCTTCTTTTATGGTTTGAGGAAGGATTCGAGAAACAGTGGGAGCCATCCAGTTTAGATAAACTAAAAACCACTCTAAACTTGCAAGAGCATCATGCTAAAAAGTTTTCTTCTCTCTCTTCTAATTGCAGCGACCCTGAAAATGACTGGACTTAAGTTACTTTTAGAGAAAAATATACTGACAGGGCCAAACTATAAAGATTGCCTGCGGAATGTCAAAATGGCTTTGACCTATGACAAATTGGGGTACGTCCTCACCGCTACGGCACCTGCTGTCCCTGGTCCCAAATCCAGCAATGCGGATAAGGAAATCCGCAAAACCTGGGATTTAGATTGCGCGAAAGCCAAGTGCATCGTGCTTGCCTCAATGAACAATGAACATCAGAGGAGGCACGAGGATATGAACCTAGATGGCATATTTCTCCATACAAAGGAACTTTATGGAGAGCAATCTTGTATAGCAAGATACGAGACCTCTAAGAACTTGTTTCGAGCGAGGTTGGCTGTCGGGTCATCGGTAGGAAAACATGTCCTAAAGATGATCGGCTATATTGAAGAGCTCGCAGACCTTGGGACGACTTTGGATAATGAGCTCTATACAGACCTTATTCTCCAGTCCCTTCCTCACACCTACGCCCAGTTTATCCTGAACTTCAACCTTCAAAGAAAAGAAGTTGAACTTTCGGAACTCCTGAACATGTTAAGGAGTGCAGAGGGCACCTTGCAGAAAGCAAGGGAAACACCCGCTATGTTTGTTAGCGGTGCATCTTCTTCCGGGTCCAAGGCTAGGGCCAAAGGAAGGAAGAAGAAGGCCGCTACCAAACCTAGAGGAGGTGTTAGTAAGGTGGGAGGGAAAGGAAAGAAAAAGTTTGTGGTACCGGTAGTTGGCCAAGATGAGTGCTTCCATTGTCACAGGAAAGGGCACTGGAAGAAGGATTGCAAGGCGTGGAACGCCAAGAACCAGGAACCGAAGAAAGCTGTGGCTTCGACTTCAGGTGTGTTTGTAATTGAGAATTGTCTGTCGATCAACTCTACTTCCTGGGTATTGGATACCGGATCAGGATCTCATATTTGCAATTCATTGCAGGCACTGAGAAACCGTAGAGTGCTGAAGGAAGGTGATATGACCCTAAAGGTTGCTAACGGAGCTAGCGTGGGAGCTGCGTCCGTCGGGGATTATCACCTACGATTGACGAGTGGACACATTTTGGTTTTACATAACTGTTTTTTTGTACCAAGCTTAACGTGTAATATCATATCAGTTTCCTTGTTATCAAATAAAGGTTATGATTTCACGTTTGTAAGAGATGTTGTTAACATCCACCTTAATCATAGTTTGATTGGGTCCGGTACACTAAACAACGGTATATATGTTTTAAACCATCTCCAAATTTTCAACGTCCAGAACACACTAAAAAGAAAGTCTCCAGATTTAAATAAAGCTTTCTTATGGCATTGTAGACTGGGTCACAACAATGAGAGAAGGTTGACAAAGTTGCATAGAGAAGGATATTTGGACTCGTTCGAATATCAAACTTATGACACTTGTCAATCTTGTCTCAAAAGAAAGATGGCAAAGACTCCATTTACTGGACATGGAGTAAGAGCGAGCGAGCTCTAAGGACTCATACACAGCGATTTATGCGGTCCAATGTCTACACATGCAAGAGGTGGTTTTTCCTATTTCATTACTTTCACGGATGATTACTCAAGGTACGGATTCATTTATCTGATGAAACATAAATCCGAGGCTTTTGAGAAATTCCAAGAGTATAAGAATGAAGTAGAAAACCAAACCGGCAAAAGTATCAAGACACTTAGATCTGATCGAGGTGGTGAATACTTGAGTGCCGAGTTCCTAGGTTACCTAAAAGAGAAAGGAATTCTCTCTCAGCTTACTCCTCCATACACTCCACAGCATAATAGTGTATCGGAGAGACGGAATCGAACCCAATTGGATATGGTACGATCCATGATGAGTAATGCTGAGTTACCGCGATCTTTCTGGGGTTATGCGCTAGAATCAGCGGCATATCTTTTGAACATGGTTCCTACCAAGACTGTGCCTACCACGCCATATCAGATGTGGAGTGGGAAGAAACCCTATCTTCAGTATCTGAAAATATGGGGATGTCCAGCTTTTGTTAAAAAGCAGCATGTGGACAAGCTCGAGGCACGATCAGTAAAGTGTCAGTTTGTGGGATATCCAAAGAACTCCAAGGGGTATCTATTCTATTACGCAGAGGAACAAAAGGTGTTTGTTTCTAGTAATGCCCATTTTCTAGAATATCAGTTTTTAGAAAAGGAAATAAGTGGGAGCGAAATAGAACTGGAAGAAATTCCAGAACCACAAACTGCTACTGAAAGTTTGGTAGAACCGGTAGTTCAAGAAGAACAGGACATTCCCGCACCCCTCCGCGGGAGTAGTAGGCCGTCTCATCCGCCAGAGAGATACTACGGTTTTCTCATAGATGGGGATAAAGAGGATTGCATCATAGATGATGATGAACCTGTTGCGCCACGGCAGCGCCCCGGCCGTCTATCCGAGGCCAAAAAGCGGAATCAAAAATTTTCCTTACTTGGAAACTGGCGCTACCGCGGACAATATACCCGGATCGTAACCATTAACCGATACTAGCTAACAAGAGAAAGGATGAGAGATATACCGAGTGATCCGAGTCCTCCGGTCTTCTCGTCATCGTCCCGATCTCCCGCGGAAACTCCGGTCGTCGCCTCCTTGCCGGAAGGGCACCACATCGTCTGTATCTTTTACGGGCTCCCACCTCAATACCGAGGCAACTCGGGCACGAAGCTGGCTAGTCGACGTGCCCAAGGTTTGCTGTAGAATGTAGTGTAGATGATGCTTGTCTCATATGGGGTAAAGAAGTTGCCATTGGATGGAGGGAAGTGAAGAAGGAAATGGAGATGAACTTTTGTGTAACCAAATGAGATGATAATTTTCCCCATTTCATCAAATGAAAAAATCCCTCTCCTCATACTCAAGTGGCCGGCCATTATCATGTGGGAAATGGTGGGGGGAAAAAACCAAATGCAAGAAGGAAGGTGAGTGTAGGATAAATCAAGAGGTGACCACAAACAAACATCAACCATGCTTATCACTCCATTCACATCAAATCTCATTAATGCAAAATCATGGATGAAAGATATCATAATGAAGACATTTGCAAGAAACCCCCTCCACAAAGTGTTATTTGCAAACTTGCAAATAACCCCCTTCCATCGGAAAAGTCCGGCCGGGAAAGAACAAAGGAAAACTGGCCGGAACGGAATGCAAACTGGCAACTCCAGAAAACTGGTCCCGTAATAAATTACAGGAAAACCCCGATGCTGTGCATACACACCCGCATCTGTATTCCGACTGGATACAAATGCAATGAGACAAAAATCTACACTGTACTAAACTAGGACCGGCTTAAACCAAAGCCGGCTAGTAATCTCCGTTCGATCCTAATCCGTGCAATACCGCACGTATCGGATCGAACCCTGCCATATATCCATACGACCACTAGTACAAACCGTCTGATCCTGATCCGTGCAATACCGCACGTATCTGATCGGACCCTGCCATATCTCCATACGGCCTCTACAGCGTTTCGCCCGAAAGCTTGAGTAACTGAAAGTGTGGTGGAATCTAAAGACTCGTCAATACTATGGCTGTGGATTTAACCACTAGCACGTCAGAGGTATAAGCCAATACGTAACGGGCCACCAGCTATTGACCAAAAGGGACGTCGATGAGCGAACTCATCCTGATACCCTACTGAGCCTGTCAGTGATAATATCCGTACAGTCCGGTCCGTTCGTCTATGAGCATCGTATGGCGGGCCTAGGGGGTTGGTAAAAGTCAGACCCCCAAAGGCGGTACAAGTCGTGTCGGAGTGAAGCCCAGAACACCCTGAGATACTACTGGAATACCTACCAGTAAATCTCCTGCCTCGGCCGAGGGCTTTGTGTAATGGCTCTCCTAGACACAGCGCGACCTCACCCCCAATACCGGGAGAGACGAACCCCTGCAGATCCGCTCACTGCCTCCATGTGGCTCGGGACTGTACCCAACTAAAACCTGTTTGCACGACTCCTTTGAGCCGTGGTAGGGTAGTAATCAAAGCACAGTGGGAACTCACACGAGACAAATGACGATCTCAGGTCGATGAACTAACCTGTACACATGTCACCTGGGAACTGCTATCTGACGTCTGGTATAATCCCAACTAGCAGGTTCCCGGCGAGTCCTGTCCGGTGTACTCATAACCCAATGAGCACCTGTATACATCTTAGGTGAACCAACTGACACCAGTGGCTTGTGAGACCGGCCACCGCCCCTCGTCGGGGTCTCGACTGTATACACTAGTCTACTCTGGAGAATCGATGCCCTGTCTCGAAACTCCCACGACTAGGGACCTTTTAAGGATGTGCTTATAGACTCCAGCTCTCACTTATATGATCGCCCTCATACTGCTGGCCGTCAAGCAAGAATCCTATGGGCTCTATCAACGTGTAATAGTGACATGTAAGGTCACCTGAAGCAGTACACGATGATAAAGGTAAACCAGATAGCATACTATCATCTCGAGTAAGACTGTTCTACCGGGATAGGTCCTCCCTCAATCATTGCAATCACGTGCCTGTGATCCAATAATTGACTCTGAGGGCACTATCTCCAACAATCTCCCACTTGCACTCAAGGCTAATTATTGCGATGTCGCATACTCACAGCCCGTGTGATACCGAACATCCAACTCCTCTACTAGTCAGTCTCACAAAGCTCGTTTGCGAAACTATTGCGTTCGAGGAATAGCCTCAGTGAGTGGATCCGCTGTGATGTTTCTTTCTATGTCTCTCTATATCTCAAGTTCGAAGAGAAAGGCATCTCCCGAAATGAGCAATACATGTCTTAGAGTATGTCTGGATATCTGATGGGACCTAGCTCATAAATGAACTCCAAATCCAAACTTCTTAGACTGTATCGTCAACTGAACTTAATCAGTAACCAGCGCCATGCCTCCCTCAGTATTGCCTTGGATCACCTGTCCAAAATACTGCCCCTCGTCAGAGGGAAAACTATAACTCTGACAACCTTCTTGTCGTCTAGGTCACCTTGGAAGCCTGGAATGATAACCGTCTCATAAAGGAGGCTGCCGTTATCATATCCCTAGAACATTCACTTATGTTCTAAAACTGCTTCCGACTGTTCCTCCAGGATTGGATCAATATCAACTTATTGCATCCAGTGCAAGAACAACATCTGGTGTGGTACTTGACATCTCATGATTGACTCAATTGCCTAAGCAAGTGATCTGCCAATCATGCACATCCCTCTCTACTTTAGTCTATAAGACACCTTTAGAGAGGGTGACTCCATTACCTGCAGGTACACTACCATGCCAGGAGTCGTCCATTCTAAATACTCTTAGAATGCTGTCAAAGTACCCTGATTGGAAAACCACCCAAATCTAGATCTAAAACCATAGATCTAGTAACCAGTATGTCTGATATTGTGTCCAAGTCCCTTGTGGAGAAACCACTGTGTGACGACCAAAATATAACCGATCGTAGTATAGGAATGTCACTTCCTACTTTGTGTATGTCATCCAAAACCAGGACATCACACCCTACTACCTTCTTAACAGATCCATCCCCTATTCTGATGACGTCAAACCTATGACTGTCACATCAGAAATAGATGATCTATCTCCGCTATATCTGCTTTAGTCTATAGACATAAGCCTGATGTCCACCAATGCTTCCGCTGCTCCCACTGACTACGACAACCCTCTGGCAGAGTCATATAGACGTGCACTTCTAAAGCTAGTTTAGAACGACGCTATACTCATCCTCCTGCCGGGTCTCGCAGCCTGGAACAACAACAATGGCAAGTGTGGGTAAACAAGAACTTCCCTGTCACCGTCCTTGAGGCTACCGGAGTACCTCTCGGGTGCCTGAAGTTACCCACCTTATCTGCGGAGTGGCCAATGGAATGTCAAATCAGATTGAATCTTTAGGTTCCTTATCAAATCTTCAGTAATCGTTTGCGGTTCTGGAATCGCTTCCAGTTCTACCATACTCCCACTACTGTTTTCTGAAAAATAACCATTTCTTTTTAAAATGTGGCGAGTTAAGAACAATATCACTATTGATCTTCCAGATGGTAGAAAGTCAACCCTCGTCATAGCCTGGGTCAACCCACAAACAGCCATTACAGAAACGTGCCTTGAGTTGTCCAGTGTCTGGTTTTAATCATAAGCCGGATAACTCCCCGTACCTTAACATCGTTAAGATATGAACTGTTCTATATCCAATATAGAACCAGAGGCACTGATTTAAATGAACCAGATTCAAATCATGCAGCTATCTCCAGTGCATGTCAACTAAATGGAAGGAGGCCGATCAGCGTTACTCAACTTAGGAATGCTTCCAATTATGAGTAACCTGAAAGAGAAGCAATTTCTCTTTATCATTACTATCAACTGAATACCATACACAAGTATCTACATCTTCGATCACTTTGAAGAATCCCGATACTTGCAATACTTGGTTCTCTACTCTATTCAAATACCTATAACTCCTCAAAACTTAGACCCTGTGTTTCCACGAAACACATGTCTAAGAATTAGAGTAGTTAAAAGTAAACAGAATATAGTATGAGGACCAGCCCGACTGTCCTAATGGACACTGGACAATATACAATACTCTGCATAAGTCCCTGAGTCTAACAACTCATTCACTGTGTGTCGTAGGTTGAAAACTGTACTATGGTTAAGAAGAATTACACCGCTGTTTAATGCTCCTTACCTAACCATCCACTGATATAGGTAAATGTCATCGACATAATATCAAACGGTATATCTCACTCTATGAAAATAGACGTACAGATATATCAATTTGAAATTGGTGCACAACAGCGGATATTCAAAACCAAATATTTGCCGACCGGCAAACAGCCCAGGTGATCTCCTCAAATATCACCGATTACAACGAATCCCGATATAATGAGGATGATCACCCAATTCCCAATAACTTACTCCCACTCATCATCTGTAAAGCCATACAGATGTGAGAATCAAACCTGGTAAATACATACCCTGGAGCAAGTGTCTAATCAGGAAATCAGTTTTCTTTTAACAGTACACAGTTGAACTGAAACATTGAAATTTTTCGATGGGGTATCCTGGTATTCCTAGTAATGCCTCTACCATTATCCAGATTCACAATTATAACCGTATAATTCTTTGCCACCTCTCCAAATCCTTTTATATGTCTTTAGTCATTACCTTCTGCACACCCCTTTAAGCCAATTGGTTTTCTTCCTTCCCTACCGTTCGGCACCAGCCTATGGTTTGGAAGAAGACTATCCAATAAGCATAATGGGTGTACTGTCCTAATCCTAGGAGCACTCGCAATTCGAGATAAGGTGAAGAGAAAAGACAACCGAATAAACCGTATTCCTATTTCTCCTGGACCAGAATCCATCCCCGAACTGGAACAAGTTCCTTTCGAGTTCGTATATAACCATACGATGGAGTATCCAAAAACTTGGGATCTTCGTAGTGATACGGAGTGTCCTGGAGAAATACAAAGGTGATTTAGGATTGGCGAAGAAATACTCGGTTTGGTCGTGAATGGCAGTCGCAATTTACTTTGCCCTCTTACTAATCCCTTTCTCTGTCTTAACTTAATACCTTCTGCACACCATCGTTATGCTAATTGGTTTTCTTCATTCCCCACTGTTCGGCACCAGCCTAAGGTTTGGAAGAAGACTATCCAATTTGCATAATAGGTGTACTATCTCCTAAACCAAGGAGTACTCACAATGAGAGAAGGTGAAAAGAAAAGACAACTGAATAATCCTATTCGTTTTCTCCAGAACCAGAAACCATCCTCGAAGTCCTTCGAGTTCGTATATAACCATACGATGGTTTTGTCCAATGGAAGTGGACGTTCGTAGTAATACGGGGTGTCCTGGAGAAAAGGGTAAAGGTAGGAGTGGCAATGAGGTTTGCAACTCTGACAATCCAAAAGCCAGTGTTAAGAAGGTTCGGTCAACTTGGTCACTGAGTCATAGTCCAGGGTCGGGTCAATGGTCGCTGCCAAAGAGAGAGAGAAAAGAAACACTCAGCGTGCACTCTAACCTAGATCAGAATGGTTATCACTTTGTCTAATCAGGAAACCTCCCACTGTAATCTCAAATTCTTCCCCAAACCTGAAAGAAGAATTAGTCGGGATCACCCGAGGAGTAAACCAACTCATCAGTGGGAATCGGGATCCAACTATCACCGCATGATAACTTGACGGAATCCACTCAAGTCACCACACTCCAGAAGGTATGCGCATGCCTGGCAAGTTTCAGTTCTTTTGAAACTCCCGATGTGTGTTTTTACCCCTAGGACCCAAGTGACCTTGACGAATAATCAACAAATCAAAAGGTCCTAGTCAAGTTCAGCCCGTCATTATCTTGACTGCGTTAAACCCACCCGCACGACCCTTGACGAATAATCAACAAAGTCGTACGACTGTCCTAACCAATCCACATATCCATGCGACAGAATAGCACAACAAAGCTACCGCACACTACGCCTCGGCGAATAGCAACGACAAACGCAGCGCGAATACTAAGCAATACTGATCTGAAATGACGGAGGGCTACGACTGGTTTTTGGCGAAAAACCTTTAACGTAATGAACTTGATATCGTTGAAGGAACTGGATAACTTTTTATAAAAATATAGTGACGAAAACCTTTACTAAAGAGGTCACTCCCGGTGAAGGGATCTCGGCTCTTTCCCCGTAGAATGAGGTGCAGGATATTCCAACTGAATACCACGATGCAAAGCAAAAGTAATCGGCTATAGTGAAGTTAATGCCCTGACGCAAACTTCTGTCCAAGGGGTCACTCCCGGTGAAGGGATCTCGGCCCTTGCCTCGTCGACTGAGGAGCAGGATATTCCAAATGAATACCACGATGCAAAACAAAAGTGAACGTCCTTGCAATAACAGCCTTTTGAAAAGTGTTCTGACAACATCAGAATAGGTTTGTTTATCTTGCATTGATCCGAATCAACGCAGTCCCATCAAATGATCACACCACAAAGAACGAAAATATACAGATGTACGTATATGCCATCCGCATTCGCCACTGG
This sequence comes from Agapanthus africanus, assembly GCA_030015575.1. Lineage (NCBI taxonomy): Eukaryota > Viridiplantae > Streptophyta > Magnoliopsida > Asparagales > Amaryllidaceae > Agapanthus > Agapanthus africanus. The sequence continues at coordinate 816,356,455 of CM057338.1, read as the reverse complement.
GTCCCGTCATCACCCGTTAGGTTAGCTAACTAACGGCAGAGCGGGGACTGGACTAGCGCGGATGAAAAACATATACAACATCTACTAATATATATATACCAATATATTATATTCGCTCAAGGCGTGATAAAATGCAACATCACAGAAATATGCAGCATCACAGAACAATACAGATATCTGGAAGCCCCGGGTTTCACAGAGCCGCTGCTGAAACCCGACGTTCCCCTGGTCGTGTGGATAGCCTGTGCAATGAAAACCTAGACCCCTACGGGCGCGGCAAGTCACCCGCCAAAACCTGAAGCGAGGCAGCCCCCTTCAGCAACGTGAATGGACCACCCAGCACTTCACGGAATCCGGTAACTCGGGCACCCCTCCTGGGTCAACCTGTACCCCCTACGAGTGCGGCGAATAGCCCGCCAATCCTGGAGTGAATCCCCCTCCGTCCCAACGCCATGAGATGCGGGCTTGTTGCCCTCCAGAACCCGGCTATCCGTGCACCCCACCGCGGGGCAATCCTAGTACAGAAAGTAAAATATACATACAACGGGTACATCGACCGCAACCAGGTCGTGCCCTAAAATAATAATACAAACAGGCAGTGACGGCAGTCCACATGTCGGACGCTCGCCCCGCAATATCAAATGTACATAATACAACAACACTGTACTAGCATTGCATCCAGGCTATCCCCCACGACCGATCCGCAACAACACAGCATAAACACAGAACATCAACGTGAAAATCACGTTCGCAAATCCGTCTAACCGGGCTATAGCAGTTAGACCGGATTTACCGATCGAGTGACATTCACGGTCGCAGATATAATGTAAATACTGTGAAATAATGTGTTTAAAATATCCAATCGATCAAAAATTAACAAGTGGGCCCCCAAGTAATACTGTAGCACTCACAGAAATTCTGGGCCCAATATTAATATTCCAAAACCCCAAAAATTAGCCCAGAAGCCCACTGGAAAAATATGATACAGTGAAGACATTAATGTGCGGCGGAACCGCGGCCCACGGTGGGGTTTGGCCGCGGTTCCGCGCTTGAGTAATCGACTGACTGTGTCGAATTTTCCCAGTAGTCTTAGAATTTCATGTACATCAATTTTCTACAACCTGAAAAATTTTTAGAGCCAGAAAAAATTCGACAGAAAACTGATGTGAGTAAAAAATGTAGATTTTGGAATTTTGGTCGATCGGAAATGCAAAACACATCAAACGAAGCTAGACGAAGTTAATGGCGAGGCTCTGATACCATGTTGCGCCACGGCAGCGCCCCGGCCGTCTATCCGAGGCCAAAAAGCGGAATCAAAAATTTTCCTTACTTGGAAACTGGCGCTACCGCGGACAATATACCCGGATCGTAACCATTAACCGATACTAGCTAACAAGAGAAAGGGTAAGAGATATACCGAGTGATTCGAGTCCTCCGGTCTTCTCGTCATCGTCCCGATCTCCCGCGGAAACTCCGGTCGTCGCCTCCTTGCCGGAAGGGCACCACATCGTCTGTATCTTTTACGGGCTCCCACCTCAATACCGAGGCAACTCGGGCACGAAGCTGGCTAGTCGACGTGCCCAAGGTTTGCTGTAGAATGTAGTGTAGAAGATGCTTGTCTCATATGGGGTAAAGAAGTTGCCATTGGATGAAGGGAAGTGAAGAAGGAAATGGAGATGAACTTTTGTGTAACCAAATGAGATGATAATTTTCCCCATTTCACCAAATGAAAAAAATCCCTCTCCTCATACTCAAGTGGCCGGCCATTATCATGTGGGAAATGGTGGGGGGAAAAAACCAAATGCAAGAAGGAAGGTGAGTGTAGGATAAATCAAGAGGTGACCACAAACAAACATCAACCATGCTTATCACACCATTCACATCAAATCTCATTAATGCAAAATCATGGATGAAAGATATCATAATGAAGACATTTGCAAGAAACCCCCTCCACAAAGTGTTATTTGCAAACTTGCAAATAACCCCCTTCCATCGGAAAAGTCCGGCCGGGAAAGAACAAAGGAAAACTGGCCGGAACGGAATGCAAACTGGCAACTCCAGAAAACTGGTCCCGAAATAAATTACAGGAAAACCCCGATGCTGTGCATACACACCCGCATCTGTATTCCGACCGGATACAAATGCAATGAGACAAAAATCTACACTGTACTAAACTAGGACCGGCTTAAACCAAAGCCGGCTAGTAATCTCCGTTCGATCCTAATCCGTGCAATACCGCACGTATCGGATCGAACCCTGCCATATATCCATACGACCACTAGTACAAACCGTCCGATCCTGATCCGTGCAATACCGCACGTATCTGATCGGACCCTGCCATATCTCCATACGGCCTCTACAGCGTTTCGCCCGAAAGCTTGAGTAACTGAAAGTGTGGTGGACTCTAAAGACTCGTCAATACTATGGCTGTGGATTTAACCACTAGCACGTCAGAGGTATAAGCCAATACGTAACGGGCCACCAGCTATTGACCAAAAGGGACGTCGATGAGCGAACTCATCCTGACACCCTACTGAGCCTGTCAGTGACAATATCCGTACAGTCCGGTCCGTTCGTCTATGAGCATCGCATGGCGGGCCTAGTGGGTTGGTAAAAGTCAGACCCCCAAAAGCGGTACAAGTCGTGTCGGAGTGAAGCCCAGAACACCCTGAGATACTACTGGAATACCTACCAGTAAATCTCCTGCCTCGGCCGAGGGCTTTGTGTAATGGCTCTCCTAGACACAGCGCGACCTCACCCCCAATACCGGGAGAGACGAACCCCTGCAGATCCGCTCACTGCCTCCATGTGGCTCGGGACTGTACCCAACTAAAACCTGTTTGCACGACTCCTTTGAGCCGTGGTAGGGTAGTAATCAAAGCACAGTGGGAACTCACACGAGAAAAATGACGATCTCAGGTCGATGAACTAACCTGTACACATGTCACCTGGGAACTGCTATCTGACGTCTGGTATAATCCCAACTAGCAGGTTCCCGGCGAGTCCTGTCCGGTGTACTCATAACCCAATGAGCACCTGTATACATCTTAGGTGAACCAACTGACACCAGTGGCTTGTGAGACCGGCCACCGCCCCTCGTCGGGGTCTCGACTGTATACACTAGTCTACTCTGGAGAATCGATGCCCTGTCTCGAAACTCCCATGACTAGGGACCTTTTAAGGATGTGCTTATAGACTCCAGCTCTCACTTATATGATCGCCCTCATACTGCTGGCCGTCAAGCAAGAATCCTATGGGCTCTATCAACGTGTAATAGTGACATGTAAGGTCACCTGAAGCAGTACACGATGATAAAGGTAAACCAGATAGCATACTATCATCTCGAGTAAGACTGTTCTACCGGGATAGGTCCTCCCTCAATCATTGCAATCACGTGCCTGTGATCCAATAATTGACTCTGAGGGCACTATCTCCAATAGAACCTACTGACTTCCAGCAGGCCATCCAGAGCGGCGACTCGGTACGATAGCTAGATGCAATGCGGACCGAAATGGAGTCCATGTACACCAACAAAGTATGGACTTTGGACTTTGCTCCAGATGGGGTAAAACCCATAGGATGCAAATGGATCTTTAAGAAAAAGATTGGTGTAGATGGACAGGTAGAAACCTATAAGGCTAGACTTGTTGCAAAGGGTTTTCGTCAAAGACCTGGTTTGGACTATGACGAAACTTTTTCTCCAGTGGCTATGCTCAAATCCATTCGGATCCTTCTTGCTATTGCTGCCTTCCATGATTATGAAATCTGGCAGATGGACGTAAAGACGGCTTTTCTGAATAGAAATTTAGAAGAATGCGTCTATATGGATCAGCCAAAGGGTTTCAATCAGAGTGGGAGCAGCGGGAAAGTATGCAAGCTGCTTAAGTCCATTTATGGACTAAAGCAGGCATCGCGGAGTTGGAACATCTGTTTTGATGAGACAGTCAAAGAATATGACTTTATCAAAAATCCAGATGAACCGTGTATATATAGTAAAGTTGTAGCCAGAAGTGTCGTATTCCTCGTCTTGAACGTGGATGACATTCTATTGATAGGAAATGACATTCCTATGCTACAATCTGTCAAAGGATTCTTGTCACACAAGTTCTCCATGAAAGACCTGGGTGATGCCTCTTACATTCTGGGGATCCGGATCTATCGTGATAGATCCAAGAGGATGTTGGGACTTTCGCAGTCCAGGTATATCGACACTGTACTGAAAAGATTCAGTATGGAAGATTCTAAGCGCGGTAATCTACCGGCTTGTCACGGAATCACCCTCTCCAAAGAGATGTCTCCCAAGACTGATTTGGAAAGGGAACGCATGTCTATTATACCCTACGCTTCTGCGGTAGGCTCTATAATGTATGCGATGTTGTGTACCAGACCAGATGTAGCTTACGCACTGAGCGTGGTAAGCCGGTATCAGTCAGACCCAGGGGAGAAGCACTGGATAGCAGTAAAGAACATTCTCAAGTACCTGAGAAGGACTAAGGAGATGTTCATGGTTTACGGCGGAAAAGACCTCAGGTTGGAGGCCTTTGCTGATTCCGGCTTCCAGAGTGATAAGGACGATTCCAAGTCCATGTCGGGTTATGTCTTTACCCTCAATGGAGGGGCGGTGTGCTGGAAGAGCTCCAAGCAGGACACCGTTGCTGACTCGACGATGGAAGCGGAGTATATAGCTGCTTGCGATGCCGCAAAAGAAGCAGTCTGGATGAAGAAGTTCCTAACAGAACTTCAGGTGGTTCCTACCATAGTTGAACCAATACCTCTGTATTGCGACAACAACGGAACTATAGCTTTAGCAAAGGAACCAAGGTCCCATCAGAAGTCCAGACACATCTTAAGGCGGTATCACCTGATCAGGGAGATCATTGATCGTCAGGAGATCGAGGTTCAGAGAGTTGCTTCTGAAGAGAACATTGCTGATCCATTCACAAAGGCCCTACCTCAGATTCAGTTCGAGAGGCTACTCGAGATCATCGGTCTTCGATATGCCAGTACATGGCCCTAGTGCAAGTGGGAGATTGTTAGTGTATATGCCCTAGGGACCATTATTGTATCATAATAGTTTGTATATTACTTAATGGAAGCTTGGGATATTCACATGTATATAACAGTCTTGCTAAACATGGTAGTATGCTACTTGGTTTTTTCTATCTTAATATGTGAGTATACGTATTGATAGAGCTCTTAGGATCTTGCTTGACTACCAGCGTTGTGATGGCAGTCACACTAGTGGGGGCTGGGTAGTCTACAAGCACATCCTTATTCAGGTCCCTAGTCGTTGGATTATCGAGACAGGGCATCGATACTCCGGAGTAGACTAGTGTGTACGCTTCTCATCCCAGTTGGGGAGATGGTCTGTCCCACAGCCGTCAGTACGTCGTACTGGAGATAGTATGCAGGTGCTCGTTAGGTTATGGGTACACCGGACAGGACTCACAGGGAACTGTTGGTTGGTTTTATACCAGTCTTCAGTGAACAGTTCCCAGGTGACATGAGTACAGCATAGTCCGCAGACTTGACACTGCTACTTCGCCTCGAGTGTGTCCCACTGTTCTTAGATTGCTACCCTACCACGGCTCAAAGGAGTCGTGCAAACAGGTAGCAGTTGGGTGCAGTCCCGAGCACTTGGAGGCAGTGGCGGTTAGACAGGATTCGTCTCTCCCGGTATTGGGGGTTGATATCGCGCCGTGTCAGAGAGCCATTACGCAAAGTCCCTGGCCAGGGCAAGCGAGATTTGCTGGTAGGTTCCAGTAGTTTCTCAGGGTGTAATGGGCTTCGCTCCGACACGACTTATACCGCTATTAGGGGACTGACGCTTGCCGCCCCCTAGGCCCGATATGCGATAGTTTTAGACGAACGGACCGGACTGTACGGAGATTGTCACATCAGACTCAGTAGGAGTTCGGATGGGTTTCCTCATCGGCCTTCTTATCGACATCTACCTGGGGACCGTTACGTACAGCTAGTGCCGCTTGCGGTCTGTGGTTAAACCCACTGCCAGCGTAGTAGTCGAGTCTCTAGAGTCCCACATAGAGAGTTTCCCTACTCCAGGCGAAACGATATAGAGGTCGTATGGTTTTACGACAATGGTTCGGACGCATACGTGTGTTTACACACGTACGACTTTCGGACAGTTTTTACCAGTCGGCTTTGGTTTAAGCCAGTTACTGGTATCCGGTTATTGGATTTATACAGTCTAAAGTTTTTCCGTATTTTTGCGGAAAGGAGGGGCGTTCTCGTAATTGCGCGAGAAGCCTCTAGAAGATGGTGACTAAGGAGGTTTAGGTGGCATATACAATGAATGTGATTAGTGAGTCATATGGATGATTCATCCATGTCATTAATGCATCATAAATGCTTAATGACTCATGGAGATGAATCATCACTAGATATTATCAAGCATGGTTGTTAAATTGTTTTATTTTTCTTTTCTTCATAAAAGAAATGCTTGATATATATTATCATAACTCATTCTTCTCACTTCATTATTATCTTCACCTTCTCTCTCTTCAAGCTCTCCCTCTTCAAACCCTAATGCTCCCCTCTCATGTGTTGAGTACAAGAATTAGTTAGACTAATTAAACCATAACCCTCACTCTATATCACCTAGCTTTTTTGATTAGCACCTAAAGAAGTTTAGTTGCCTTAAGTTTAGAGGCTAAGCTTGGAGTAAAGCTCTCGGGTGGATCGTCTACTACTTCGAGAAGGCCGAGGAGGAGGTGGAGTTCGTAAAGACGAAGGACACGGTTCTTTAGGTATAATCCCTTTACATAGTAGTTGTTAACTTCTATGTTTGATGTTAGTTATCGTTTAGCTTCGATTCATGCGGTTAGTCGATGTTTAAGCAAAGAACAAGATCGTTTTTCATATTTCCGCCTCCCCACAAGTCGTGGGGTGTTGTACATCGACTTACACTGCTATCTGACGATAGGTATACTGCCACAAAGGAGTCATCGGCGAGTCCTGTTCGGTGTACCCATTCTCCAATGAGCACCTGTGTACAACCATTGATGTCACACACCAATGGTTGTGGGATCAACCATCGCCCTCTAAGGGACAAGAAACGTACACACTAGTCTACATTGGAATATCGATGCCCTGGTCTCGATATTCCCACAACTAGGAACTGATTAAAGGATGTACTTGTGGACCACCATGTGAGAGCAAGACAGTAAAGAATACCAGTCAACATATTAAGATAAAGAGTAATCAGATTGCATACTATCATGTCGAGCAAGAAAGTCCTCTCTCTCTCTCTCTCTCTCTATATATATATATATATATATATATATATATATATATATATATATATATGTCCAAGCATCTACTATAATATACATCACATGTACAATAATGGCCTCTAGGGCATACATATAACTAACATAAGCATGGTTGCTAATTTTCTATTGAAAATATTGCATGCTTGATTATTGTGAATGACTTAGCCATTCCTCATTTGCCTCTTCACTCTAGCTCATTTGTGTTTTCTCTTTCTCTCTCCATTTTCCTCTCCTCCTTCTTTCTCAAGCCCTAACCCTCACATGTGTTGTGAATCCTAGGGTTTCTTGAGATAAAATAGTCTAATTAACATTTTACATCTCCTAAGCTATCTAGATTAGCAAACTAGATACCTAAGTTATCTCATTCTTAAGGTTGAAGCTTAGACCAAAAACTCTCGGGTGGATCATCTTCGACACGAGGAGGACGACAACTGAGTTTGATCCAAACCGTCTAGGAGCTTAAGAAGAGGAGAAGAAGATCCGAAGGACTTGAAATCTAGAGGTATAAAACTCTTTCACAAGTAGTTTAGAACCTCTTTGTAGTATTTATTAGTTAGCATTTCCGTTAAGATCCTAGAGTTTAGGTCGATGTTGCAAGTTAAAAATCATATTTTGTGAATCATGCCTCCCTGCGAACCCGCGAGGTGTGCGACATCGACGTACACTGGTATCAGAGCCTACTTAAAGCTTAACTAGCTAGTTAGCAAGTAGTTAGACCTTCAATCGACGGAAAATATATCCGAAATCAAATTTCCAATTCATGCTTGCTGTCGTTTCTCAAAACTGTTCAAAAAATCATTTCAGTGACCTTAAAAATACATGCAGGCTTTTCTAAGAACAAGGAAAATTTTTGAGAACCTAATCCACTGACTAGACCGCGGAACCATGGCCAAACAGGTCTTTTAGCCGCGGATCCGCGGCCGGGTCATCGCCGATTTTCTCTCAATTTTTTCTGTGTTTCTAATCTTTGGAATTATGATTTTTGGCATATTTGGTTTCTACCCAGATTTGCTTGTGTACTGGTTTGTTCATGGGGTAGACACGGAATGTTATTTTCGATTGAAATTCTTTGTTTTTGCTAATCTGTGTTTTGTGATTGTATATGTGTTGCTAAACGTTTACTAATTGCTATATGTCGATTAGTGGGGGTTGCACATATCTTGTATCTTCTTGATGGTTTGTGTATATGAAGTATTGGATCGTCGTGAATGAATAGCAGGGGGAATGTGAGAAGAGTGTTCTTTTATTTTATTCATGTATATTTGTAAAATTGATGTAATATTCTTTTGCGGGGCACATCCGTGTTGAGGTTGTAGCCACCGTTGTATTATTTCATTTATTTTTCTTGCTCCTAGGATAGACCCAAGGTGGGGTGCACAAACTACCGTGTTCTTGAAGTGCCGAGTGGCCTACTCAATTTATTGAGGGAGGTTGCTTCACTTCGGGAACTTGGCGGGTAGTTTGCCGCACCCGTAGGGGTCCAGTATAGGGTTTGGCTATTCATCACGACCGTGGAATCCGTTTTTCATTCTAGGCTAAAACAAAACACGGAAATTCTAGTATATCCAATAGATTCATCTGTGATGCTTTGATCTATGATCTGGAATGACTATCATTGTGTGAGACGAATGACTATATATATATATATGTATGCATATATATATATATATGTATGTATATATATATATATATATATATATAAGCGTTGCTTATTTTTTGCACCCGCGCTAGTCCAGCCCCCGCTCTGCCGTTAGTTAAATAACCTAACGGTGCATCACGGGGCCCCGTGGCGAATGTGGATGGCATAAGCGTACATTCTATTTTCATTTCTTTTCTGCAATGATAAGGTTAATTAATAGGACTGCATTAATATTGATTAATGCAAAGGAATAAACCTAAAATCTGATGTCGTTGGAACAATTACAAAACCACTCGGTTTTCTTCAAAAAGTAATTTTTAAAATCGGAGCTTAAACCACTCCTTTTCAAAAGCTATTCAGTTCCTTCGACTATATCAATTTCATTACGGTAACGATTTTCGCCAAAACCAGCCTTAGCCCTCCGTCATTTCAGATAGGTATCTACTAGTATTCATGCTATCTGTTTTTACCTTCGCCAAGGCATAGTGTTTGGTGGCTAGTGGGTACTTATCTATAGCATAGATAGATGCATTAATCTTGGACAGGCGTACAGCTGTTTTGACCTTCATCAAGGGCTTGTATGAATGGGTCTAGATTAATCTGGACAATGACGGGTTGAACTTGACTTGCGACTTATGATGTTTTGACCTTCATCAGGTTATAAGCGCTCGGGGCAAAAATCACATCAGGAGTTTCAAACATACAGGAAACTTGCTAGTGTTACATACCTTCTGGAATGTGTTGTTTTTGGTAGGCTTCCTTCAAAATCATCACACAATGATAGTTGGGTCTTGATCCTACTGTGAATATTCACTACACTTTGGGAGAATTTTTTACTTTACAATCAATGCTATAAACCAAGTAGGTGCCTAGAACGGTGTTAGCGTGGCTACGCCTCCTGGGAAAAGAGGTTATGTAATTAAGGAACTTCGCGAAAGCGTTGGAAAACCTCCCTCGAAGTACCGACACTAGCCTGGCCGAAAGGTTAAGCAAGAATCGTGAGGTACGATTAATCCTGGCTAATTCTTCTTTTAAGGTTTGAAGAAGAATTCGAGATAACATTGAAAGCCATCCTGTTTAGAAAAACTAATAACCAATCTAAACTTGCAAGAGCATATGCTGAGTGTTTCTTTTCTCTTTCTCCTAATTGCAGCAACCATGACAGGACTTAAGTTAATACTAGATAAAAATAAACTTGCTGGGCCAAATTTTAAAGACTGGCTGGGGAATGTCCATATGGCCCTTACATATGATAAGGTCGCATACGTCCTCCCGACGAAAGCTCCCCTGTTCCCGGTCCAGAATCCTCGGTTGAGGATATTGAGGTCTGTAAGACCTGGGATCTTAATTGCGCGAAAGCTAAGTTCCTCGTGCTGGCCTCCATGGATATTGAATATCTGAGGCAACACGAGAAGATGGACCTTGCTTCCATCATCCTCCATACTAAAGAAATTATTTCAAGCAAGGTTGGTTATCGGATCATCTGTTGGGGACCACATTCTAAAGATGATTTCTCTCATAGAAGAGCTCGCCGACCTGGGAACCACGTTGGAGAATGAGTTGTATATCAACTTGATTCTACAGTCCCTTCCATCCACCTATGCCCTATTCATATTGAATTTCAATATGCAAGAGATGGAAGTTTCACTTCCTGAGCTCCTCAACGTGCTGAGTGTAGCAGAGGGCACCTTGAAGAAAATAAAGGAAACACCCGCTGTATTTATTGGGGAATCTTCTTCTGCTAAATCAAAGGCTAAGGCCAAGGCGGAGAAGAAGAAGGCCCCCACAAAACCGAGGGGAGGTGTACAGAAGGTGCAGGGAAAGGAAAAAGAAAAGAATGGGGGCAGCCACAATGGAAGAATGCTTCTATTGTCGGAAAAGGGGACATTGGAAGAAGGACTATCAGGCCCTAAAAGCCAAGAATCGGGACACGAAGTAAGTTGTGGCTTCGGTTTCAGGTGTGTTCGTGATTGAAAATTGTTTCTCTATAAACTCTACTTCCTGGATATTGGATACCGGATCAGGGTATCACATCTGTAATTTATTGCAGGCGTTGAGAAGCCATAGAGTTTTGAGGAAAGGTGATATGGCCCTCAAGGTTGGCAATGGAACCATTGTGGATGTTGTTGCAGTAGAAGAATGTCACCTAGGATTGGCGAGTGGATATATTTTGTTATTGCGTAACTGCTTTTGTGTACCCAGTATGATGTGTAATATTATATCTGTATCTTTGTTATCAAATGAAGGATATAATTTTTCACTTGAAAGAAATGTTATAAACATTCACCTAACTCATGAAATGATTGGGTCGGGTACACTAAATAATGGAATATACATTCTCTATCAACATCAAGTTTTCAACGTCTAAAACACAAAAAAAAGAAAGACTTCATAATCAAACCAAGCTTTCTTATGGCATTGTAGACTTGGTCATATCAATGAAATACGATTGACTAAGTTACATAAAGAAGGATACTTAGATCCGTTTGAGTATCAATCATATGTAACTTGTCAATCATGTATCAAAGGAAATATGACATAAACTCCATTCACTGGACACGGAGAAAGATCTACTGAGCTCCTGAGGCTCATACACAACGACGTGTGTGGGCTAATGTCTACGCATGCAAGAAGTGACTATTCCTACTTCATTACATTCACAGATGATTTCTTAAGGCATGGACATTTATTCTTAATGAAACATAAATCTAAGGCCTTTGAGAAATTCCAAGAGTATAAGAATGAAGCGGAAAAGCAAAACGACAAAAGTATCAAGATGCTCCGATCTAATCGAGGTGGCGAATACTTAAGTGCCGAGTTCCTGGAATATCTAAAAGAGAATGGAATTCTTTCTCAGCTTACTCCTCCATACACACTACAACACAACGGTGTATCAGAAAGACGAAATCGCACCTTACTTGATATGGTGCGTTCCATAATGAGTAATGCTGAGTTGTCGCCCTCCTTCTAGGGTTACGCACTAGAAACTGCTGCATACCTATTGAATAAGGTTCAAACTAAGTATGTGCCTACCACTCCATATGAAATGTGGAGTGGAAAGAAACCCTGTCTTAAGTATCTAAAGATATGGTGTTGTCCTGCTTTTGTCTAAAAAGTTCATCCGGACAAGCTCGAGGCACGTTCGGTATTGTGTAAGTTTTTGGGATACTCCAAGAATTCTAGGGGGTATTATTTCTATTACGCAGAGAAACAAAAGGTCTTTGTTTCTCATCATGCCCGCTTCATGGAAACTCAATTTCTTGAAAAAGAGATAAGTGGGAGCGCAATAAAGCTGGAAGAAATTCCATAAAATATTACTGAAAACTTAGTAAAACCAGAGATTTCAATGGAACCGGACTTACCTACGCCACTCTGCAGATCTAGTGGGCAGTCTCATCCGCCCGAGAGATACTACGGTTTTTTTGTAGACGGGAATCGAGAAGATTGCATCATCGACAATGATGAGTCGACTATCACGAGTAGAGACTCAGTGAGGTGGTTGGATGCTATGCAATCCGAAATGGAATCCATGTACATAAACCAAGTATAGACTTTGGATTTTGCTCTTACTGTGGTAAAACCCGTAGGATGTAAATGGATTTTCAAAAAGAAGATTGGTGTAGATGGTCAGGTAGAAACCTATAAAGCTAGACTTATTGCTAAAGGTTTTCGTCAAAGATGTAGCGTTTTGAAAATCGTTTCGGTGAAATTTCGGAAAATCGGTAAAATAAGGGGGTTTTCTGTAAAAAGTCAAAATGCAAATATCTTATTATAAAAATTAAATATACATATTCTAGCTATGTAATTGCTAGTAATTGGTGTTTATTGAGCCACTGGTGAAATTTCAAATTTTCTGAAATTTTTTTATTTTATTATTATTTTAAGCCGTCACTAATACATTTAATTAGGGAAAATTACAAATTGGAATGAGTTGAAACAAATTTTGTGCATCATAAAACTTTAAATAAAATTTTATCATATGGTTTTTGAAACGAAATCGTTTGCCAAAACGGTTTAGAAATTATCGAAGAAAAAGGCTTAAATAGTGAATTTAGTGTTAATGGATGTTTGGGGGTATAGTATTTATCATTTTCCATCACTCCACACCCATACCCACACTCACACACACCCATTTTCCCTCCCCCTTGGCTGAATTCAGCAGCCCCCCTCTCTTGTCCCCACTTGTTTTGCAAAAGAAAATAAAAGAAAAGAAAAAGGAAATGTAGAAATGAGAGTGGACTTTGACTAGGTTGACTAGATGTTATCTTTTCCCACCTCACTCTCTCTCCTCTTCCCTCAATTTCAGCCGAGCCTTCCCATTTCCTGCACCACCAACAGCCCCTCTCTCTCCCTCTCTCATTTTGCATCAAAAATTCATCAAAATACCTCAAAAATCAAGCTAAAATCCAAATCCGACTCCTACCCATTTTCTCTCATCTCCTTTAGCATGGATCTTGGTGCAAGGATTTCAAATTGGAGGTCTAGATCTCAAGTTTCATCCATGGTTCATGAGGTATAAATCTTGGCCTTTTGTTTAAATTGTTGCTAAATACTTTAGTCTAGCCTAATTATACGTTTAATTATTGGTTAATTTAAAGATGTGGGTTTTCAAGAGGAGGTTTAGATTAGGGTTTTGTTGTGAAATTGTGTTTTGATATATTATGCATGGTTTAGTGATGTTGATTAACATTTTAAGTTTAGTAGAAAGCTAATCTAGTTGTTAATTACAAACCATTACTTATAAAATGCCCTAATTAAGTTATTTTGCTAACTAGGGTTTTGGAAAATTATTAAACGCTTTAGATTAAATTATAATTATGGTTTCATGTCATTATAGATAATATATTGCGTGGTTTAATGCCTTTAGTTCATGAAAATCCTAGCTAAATTGTTGTTTGTGCATTTTTGCTATAAATTGTTAAAAATTGGGTATTTTGTAAACTAGAATTTTGGGGTTAATGAAATTAAATTGTGGAAATTGTTTTTATGACTTATTTAAGATATTTAGTGAATATTGTGGCCGATAGATTCGTTCATACATCGAGTTTTGTACTAAAGCGGTGATTTGTGCTTGCTACATTTTCGGAAAAATGACTTTTTAAGTGAAATTGGGGGTTTTTGTGAGTTTTAACCTATTTTATATTAAAATTAGTGTTCATGAATGTGAAAATGAGTGTGTTTGGTGTTTTTCTTGATCAATCGACGTTTGTACGCCGATGTCGAGGGTTTTTGGGTCGATTTGTGAAAGCAACCATAGGTTTTGACCTATGTGGGATTCGTGAGTCGTTTTGGTCATGAGTCGGATTTTAATGCGATACGATGCGTTATGATATGTAGGTACCCCATGTGGACTTCAAGACGACAAGCAAGCGCGTGGCGACGTCGGCACCGGCGAGTGAGGACCAGGTGAGTAGATTTATATCTACGGGGAGAAGTCGAGTGGATGGCGTATAGCACCCCCGCAGTCCGTGGTGGTGTATACGGATGCGAATACACACCAGCAATTATTATTTGTTATTTGGGATTAATAACGATTTTTAGGATGGATATTGGTGTGTTGGATTATTTTAGTGTTGCGAACCCTAGGGTAGTGTTGCACTACACATACACGCATACATACTTGCATACATTCCTATTTATATGTGCTCATGGGATTCTTTATAGTTATGTGATCACATGGGTATGGGACTATGTGTTCACATACGGATTTGAGGATGATACTTGGGATTGAGCTGAGTCGAGGAGATTTGTTTTGTGGTTGTGATAGCGGTGATATGGCAGGATTCGTACTTGATATACGTCCTGGTGTTATAGCGGATCTTGGGACGACGATACGGGTGAATAGTGTTATAAATAAATGGTCGTCATGTGATCGTGGTATGAGGCATGATATGCTAGGATATTGATATTAGGCCGTATAGGGCGATGTATACCCCCCCTTGATGATGATATGTGCTGACGATATCGGTTTGTACGAGATTGTCGATCAGTAGTCAGATCATGAGTATATTGAGGATATTAGTATTGTACTAGATATAGGTCAGTACCCTAGACTATGATCTTGAATAAAGAGGATACCAGAGGAATGGTGTGAGGAATATGATATTGACCCGTACCCAGATTTGGAGATGCCGTATGGCGGATTTACGTACGAGCTATATGTTGATGATTGATCCGCACTCTTGACTTGGGATGTCTGATTGTAGATATGGTATCGGATATGATATTATTGAGGCGGGATCACCGACTAATATATATACAGGTATGTATATGGATCGACTCAGATGTTAGGCGGTTTCCTTACCTGTAGTCCGGCTTGTTAGCTTAGCCCTTTAGTTTAGTTTAGTTGTTAGATTAGATTCGATTCTTACCTATTTCAAAAACTAACGAATCGTGGGTATTTTAAAAGACAGCCCAAGGGATCCTACGGATATTTCAAAAGACGTATCTTTTCATAAAAACACCGTAGCCCCTATTTTCAAAACCCCATGATTCGTGTTATTTCAAAAGGCACCATTTGTAGGACTTATATTAGATTAATGCAGGTTAATTACAGTTGCGTCTAGTATTCAGCTCCCGCGTATTATTGTGGTTCGCTTCGCATCGCATACTTATGTTATAATTTCTTATTGCAATGTTGATATCATATTGTTAGGACACCAACACCATTACCGATGATGTGTATGTACCACGTACACTTACTTGCCGGCTCACACACATCTTCATCGGTAATTGCCATGTCACGTACACCGTAGAAAATATTATTGCTTGACATAGCGTACTTGCCTTATATGTTAGTTTAGACATTGTAGTTATTACCTGCTACTTCATGCATACTGTTATTCATTGTTATGCCGCATTCATGGATTCTCATGCATATATTCACTATTTTACGTGTTATTGAGGTTTTGGATTCGGATTTCCATGAGATTTTCTGGATTTGGAGGAAAACCGCAAAAACATGAAGAATCCTTTTCTCTCTTTTAAAATAAAAAGTGCGGTTTTTCCCATGATGTATGAGTCGTCCACCATGAGTTTGCTAATGGATTTCGAGACCCGATTCGAGGAGACGGATGAACCGTTTCGGGTACATGGTGGACCCGGTAAGGTACCCCGGGGCAAGAAGCGCGTGATGATGACGATGTGAGCCTGGCAGGGGAGCACTACCTACCGGTGATTTTACCCGACGCGTCGGATATCCGGAGGATACCGTCGTGGTCTTGAGATGGATGGTAGGGGCCGGTCTGGACTGACGGCGCCCTAGATATTGTGATTGAGACATTGAGATTTCGAGATATTGAGGTACAGAGACTGTGATACAGAGATATCGAGATATTGGGATTACGTTTTGTGCCGATGCTAGGCACTGTTTTATGTTGATTTCATTATGATACCTCATTTTCAAAATACAAAGGAAATCTCACTAAATTATGAAAACAGTTCTTCATTTACATGTATTCTGTTTTCATGCATTCATACCTCATTCATATGATATATTGCTACCTGAGGCACTGACACGGGCACATGAGATTACACTCGGGTTAGATATTTACCCTAGCCTTGTTATAGGTTGCATGTTATATATATTGAGGATATATTATGATCATTGACCTAGGTTGCGTTATTTATGCGATTTCTATTCGTAGATGTTTTTTCTATTCACGAGTTGGCAACTCACCCCCGTTGTGCCCCAGTTTCTTGCAGGTTTGCCGTACAGGTTTCATTACGGCTTGCGGGCATAGTTTCCTTCGGGTGATTTGCTAGTAAGTTGGTTTACTTGTATCGTACCCCATTATATATCTTGTATATTATTATTCTGTTGTATCTAGAAGTTCCATCAACCAAACATGTATTTATTTTGAGATAGAGACCAGTGATGTTATTCCTTCGACCTTAGAGTCGCGCGTTATATTTCTGCGGTTTTCTTGTGGTTTTGAGTTTCCTTTTGAATTTGATCCTCGCCGTTGGCGTTGTATATTATATTGCTTGTGTGGTTGTGACCGTCGATTGACGAAGAGCTTGCTCCCGCTTGGGGATGCCTTTTTATTGATTTCGTATACTATTCATGTTGTATCCCGTTTGGGGGCCAGTATTTACAAAAGAGACTCTGCCGAAATTTTCAGTAAATTTTGATGTTCTTAAAAACCGCATAATTCGGCTTATGCTATTAAAACTACTTGTTTTAAATTGGTTTTCCTTCACTCTACTACTTTTCTTGGTTTGGATTTCTGGGTTTTCGGTTTACTTAGATTACGTACGCCTCGAGACGTTTCGTAGTTTAAGTGCCGGTCATGTTCCGTACTTTTGGGACGTGACAAAGTTGGTATCAAAGCGTTATGTTTTACCTTCGGAGCGTAGGATGACCCTTGGTTGATGGAATAGGTGACTAAAGTAGAGTGACGTACCGTGGGTATGTTCCGTGGCATATTTACGATACGCTACTCCACTTAAGAAGCCTTAGGATGTACATTTCTTTGCTCAGTATTATATTCATTCCGATCTAGCCTCATCAGTACCAGTTATGGTTTTGCTGCCACGATTACGGGCAGGGAGAGCTGCGGCTAGAGTTGCGGTCAGCATGAGCTCATCAAGAACGAGGACTGACCAGGGCATGATTCCGGCGACACACGATTGCAGAGATGTGTCTTTTCATTATGTCTTCGCGCCACGAGCGTTGGGTGGATTGCAGTATGAGATTACTCGGACGTGCCGATTTGCACTAGAGGATTAAGCCACTGATAGAGGCCAGCCAGATTTTGATTACCATTGAAGTATTGCTTACTCCTGATGATTGAGGCACCGTTCAGCGTGCAGACGAGCGAGCCAGTTAATGCTGCGAACGACGAGATATTGCCCCAGATGCTGGAGTTAGTGCGGAATGAGTTGTACTAAGAGATGATAGAAGGTCGCTAGTCATCGAGGATGAATGACTAGGACATGTGGATCGTTCGCCTACCCCGATGCGAGGTCATCAGATAGATTGATTCCAGCTAGAGACGACTTCACGCGGAGACGTTGGGAGTCGACAGAGACGATCGAATGTCAGAAACCTATTATTCCAAGTTTAAAGTAGTCGGAAAGACATGCAGGTAATTCTATGGTCCCTCTAGAAGAATGAAACCCTAACTCGACTTAATGACCGTGTGAAAGCCTTTGAACCTTCGGGTTTGCGGCAGTTCTACGGCGCCATTGGTGAGGCTTGGGTTTGCCCTTCTACGGCTAGACCACCGATGCTGTGGTATGTACTCGATACTATTAAACTGTGCCCAAGATGTTGAGCTCTTGGGGGATTTTGAGGTTTTGACGACTCGATCGGATGGCTCGACTTAATTCGGATGCTAGGTGGTGAGATGCATTTCTTGGGAGACTCCCGATACGAGGATAGCCGTTGGAGCTCAGTCCATGCAGCCGCGACGAGACGAGTCCAAAGCAGACGACATTAGAGAAAAGTGAAGTAAGAGGTTCGTACCAGATCTAGATGAGATGACGTTCCACTCCGCCGACATCAAAGATGCGATACGTATGCCGAGGCATTGTACTTGGATATACCTTCCAGAAGGAGTCGCGTTGAGTATGCAGCCGTTCCAGAACGAGAACAGATCTAGTAAGGGACGATGACTTTCGGACAGTTCGGCAGAGACGAGATTTGGGAGAGATCTCGATAGGACCTTTCTGGAATAAATTACGAGAAGACTTGTACCCAGTAGTGGTCATGTTATGCACACCGGCAGGCCAGAGTTCAGGATCGTCGACGAGAAATGCTATGAGTGACCACGGCAGTTGGCCAGAGATTCTTGGAGGATGTGCTTGAGCGGGACTATTCCGCCATACTTGATTTTGGTATTTTGAGCGATCTATTTGCATGATGGATTTTGATGATGGAGTTTCGTGATATTTGTTTCCATGGACCATGGTTGCACCTACGGAGTATTCACGATTTTTGAACAGTTGTTGCACTTGAGATAGTTTTCGTGCCTTGGTTCTCATGTGTTAGTTGTATGTATGCCCTAGAGGCCAGTATTGTACAGATGATGTATATTATATTGGATGCTTGGACATATATAGAGATGACTTTCTTGCTCGATATGATAGTATGCTATCTGGTTACTCTTTATCTTAACATGTACACTAGTCTCTTTATACTGTCTTATAGTTACATGTTGGTAAAGCCCTTAGGATATGTACTTGACTACCTGGACTGTGATGCAGATCATACTAGTGGGGATATGGTAGTCCATAAGTACATCCTTCAAGGTCCCTAGTCGTGGGTGTATCGAGACGGGGCATCGATATACCAGAGTAGACTAGCGTATACGCTTCTCGACCCATGAGATGGGCGATGGATGATCCCACATCCATTGGTGTTTGACATCAGAGATGGTGTACGGGTGCTCAGTGGAGACTGAGTACACTGGACGGACTCGCCGAGAACTCCCAGATGGTATTATACCTTACGTCAGATGGCAGTTCTCAGGTGACACTTGTACAGGTTAGTCTGTAGACCCGAGATCGTCATAGAGTCTTGTATGATTCCCACTGTGCTTTGATCTCCACCTTACCACGTCCATGAGGGCATGCAAAACGGTGGTCTTTGTGCACAGTCCCGAGTCACATGGAGGCAATGAGCGATAGGAGGGGTTTCGTCTCTCCCGGTATTGGGGGTTGATGTTGCGCAGTGCTCGATTGGTCGTAGCAGGGAAGTCCCTGGCCAGGGCTGATCAGAGATTTGCTGGTAAGTGTTACCAGTAGTTTCTCGACCCGTTATGAGCCTCACATCGGCATGACTTATCGGGTTATTGGGGTCTGACGTTTACCACCCCTAGACTTGATATGCGACATATCAGATGAAGAGACCGGACTGTATGGTAAGTGTTACTGGTCGGATTCGCAGGAGTGTGAGCGGGCCAGCTCGTCGATCTTCTGATCGCTCAATACCCGGGTGGCCGTTACGTTTAGCAGACCGCTTGCGGCTTGTGGGTGCTTGATATGATCATCATCTGCTACCGGCGTATTGACGAGTCTTTAGAGTCCTACACAGAGGTTTCCTAGCTCAAGCGAAACGAAATAGGAGTGCATATGAGATATGTGCGGGACCGAGAATAATGCGTGTATGTGATACCGTATTTGATTCTCGCGATTAATGTTTCGATTGGTTGTATGAGATATGACCTAGTTATCGAATCATTGATTCGATAAATCGATGCATTGAATACTAGTCGGTTATGTGCGACATGACCGGATCATTGAATCAAGTGTTGATTTAATGATTTAATGTATAATTATATATTTGATATATTACTTTGCATTAACTAGTATTGGTTCACTTTAAACGGATTTTTCTCACTTGATGTGCACATTGTATATGTGATATGTTTTGTGTACACTTGAATGTATCATGTTTGATGATGCATGTTGTTTTGGCTTTGTGTATAGAATGCAACCATGGTTATGCAAGTGGTTAGGGTTTATATTTTATTCACTTATTATTTTATCCATTTATTATTTATTTAAATGGATTTATCAAAACAAAATGGTTTCATCTTATCATGAAGAGTGGTGAAGCTTCATGAAGCTTTTACTAATGATGCCATTTTGTCTCCTTGCTTAACCCTAACCACTCCCACTAACCATGGTCTATTCTCTACACTTGACCATGGTTAGAAGATGATAAGAATTTATTTATTATTCATTTTACATACAACTTATCATAACAATTCTATCATCTTCTTCTTCTTCTTCAAGTGAGAAACCTAGATGCCATTAATGGCAACTTGAGATCTAGTGAGAGAAATCCAAATCTAAAGTGAACCCACCTCCTATTTCTTCATCCTCTACCTCTTGCCAAGTGGTTTTGGGTGTTTTCTTCACAAGTTTCACTACTTGGTGAAGTCGAAGCTTGAACTAGTGCAACCTCGACGTAGATCGTTTTTGACACGAAGCCGACGACCTTGCTCGCCCGTTTTCCGATGAAGCCGACGAATGAGTCTAGGATTCGTGATGGACAGCGAGAGCACACACACGTGGAGCTAAGGAAGTGGGGAACCGGATCTACAAAGGTTGTAGCTTCTCACTTCTAGTTAAGTAGTTAACTAGTTTTGTGTTTCGCCTAAACATCTAGTCTAAGATCCGTAGTCTAGGGTTTCTCGGCACCATTTATTTAAATTGGCATGTTCGATGCCTTGTGAGACCTCACTAGGGTGCCTAGGAACCTTTCACTGGTATCAGAGCCTAGCTAGAGCCTTAGGCGAAGTCTAGGCGGAGTTTGAAAGCCGGACGAACCGAAAACCTTACCCCAAAATAGCTCTCTGGACTTTTTCTAAAAAGTGGGATTTTTTTCAATTAAAAATATGCAGAAAATCAAGCAGGGTGTTATTTGAATTACTGTGAAATACGAGGGCCTGAATCAACTTTTCCACCGCGGAACCGCGGCACGTGCTATGCCTGATGCGGCGGTTCCGCGGCCTTACTGTTCCTTTGTGTGATGTTTTCTACACAGTAACTCATATAATTCAATGCTGTGTTTTCTGGGATATTTTTGTTGTGACTATACAGAAGAGTATTCTGGGGTACTATTGGGAATCAAAGTTTCGATCGGATTATCAAATTTCGTCTTTGTGTTTTTCCGGATAATCTTTTGAATATGTTAAAAAAGTTCGACCGGATATAAATACCCAATTTTTCCCCTGTCGGGAAATTTTCAAGTGTTGGATTTTTCCGTAGTTTAACGACGTTCTAAGTAGTGCAAGTAATGCGATGGACCCTCTAGAAGACAACAAACCATAACTCGATTATGTGACCGTCTTGAACTGCCCTTTGAACCTTCGGGTTTGGGGCAGTACGGCGTGCCACATGTGAGGCGTTGGCTTGACCCTTCTACGGCTGGACCGTTGGTACTGAGGCACGAACTGAATGTTGCTAGACTTATTTCATGTGTTGGACTGTATCGGGAAAACTTGGGTATTCGACTGTTCGATCGGAAAGTTTAACAATTTCTGTTTATCTGGAATGTGATACAATAATTGGAATTCACAAACAGTTATGAGATAACTGAATGAATGTTATAAATTTAGCAGTTTAGTCCCATATGATATTGAAAAGAGTTTTCGATAATGAGACTAAAATGCGGGATTTATATCTGTTAGGCATGTGATGTCTAAGTATTTCATTTGATTAGGCATGCGATGTCTAAAGAAGTTGCGGATTCCAATTGTTGTAGTTTTACACTTTCTTTTCTGTGACCGTAAGTGTAGTATGTTCATATCGCCGGTTTCGTTGCTATACGTCAACGACAATTGGGGTATGCATACTTACTTACGTTGATGACATGTGATGTTATGTGTTGCTGGATATGTTATATTGGATCGTCGTGTTCGAATAGCCGGGTGTTTTTATGTGAGATGAGGGTTTTTCATTTTCATTCATGTAAAAACTTGTATGTAATATTCTTTTTTTTGGGGCACTTCCAGGTAGCGGAAGTTGTCACCTTTTGTATATTATTTAATTTTCCGCATTAGGATAGACCCAAGGAGAGGAGCACAAGTAACCGGGTTCTGGGATCCAGTGGGAGACAAACTCGAGGAGTCGAGTCCGGGTCTCCTAACCCTAGAATTGGAAGGGTTGCTTGCTGCTCTCGTAGGGGTCTAGGGGTGTGGGATTGGCTATTCGTTACGACCGTGGAATCCGTGTTATATACTGGCTCGTATTGAAAACACGGACGTCCTAGTATATCCAATATTTCATATGTTTATTCTGCTGCGATATCTGTGTTGTGACTCTGTGATGGGTATAGTATATAGTATATATGATATATTATATAGACGTTACTTATGTTTTACACCCGCGCTAGCCCTGCCCTGCTCTGTCGTTAGTTACCTAACCTAACGGTGCACGAGGGGACATCGAGGCGAATGCGGATGGCATAAGTGTACGGCATATCTATCTGTGATGTTTAGGTATTTAAATGATGGGACTTCATTAATGTGATTAATGAAAAGATAAGAAACCTAAGATGTTGTGGAATCGAATTTTAAAATAAAACAGGTAGCTACAGTTCTTTCTTTGCACAGCGGTATATATGATATACCCTGCACCTTATTCGATGAGGAAAGGACCGAGATCCCTTCACCGGGAGTGACTCCTTTAGCAATAACTGGCAGATGCTACACACTCGGTTTGCTTTTGACTGCTTTTAGGTTTTTGCTTTGCACAGCGATATATATGATATATCCCGCACCTCATTCGACGAGGAAAGGGCCGACGATCCCTTCACCGGGAGTGACCCCTTTAGCAAAACTAGAAAAGCCTCAAAATCACTCCATTTCAAAACTTCATTTGATTCTACAACGATATCAAGTTCATTACGCAATAGGTTTTCAGAAATACCTGTCGTAGCCCTACGTCATTTCAGATAAGAACTGTTTAGTATTCGTGCTGCGTTTGTTGGCCTTTGTCAAGGCATAGTGTGCGGTAGCTAAATAGTGATTATCTGCTTATGCATATGATGCAGATTGTTTCAGGGTAGTCGTACGACCTTGTTGGCCTTTGTCAAGGGTCGTGCGGGTGGGTTTGATTCAATCAAGAAATGACGGGTTGAACTTGACTAGCATCCTGTGATTTGTTGGCCTTTGTCAAGGTCATAGGACACTAGGGGCAAAATATTATCGGGAATTTCAAGTGTTGAAATTTGCAATGAGATTGCATACCTTCTATGAGATAGTTGGATCCCGATACCCACTGCGAGTAAGAGTTACTCCTGGGAGAGTTTTACACATTACAATTAGCCGATCAAGTAGGTGTCTAGAAAGGTGTTAACGAGGTTACGCCTCTGGGAAAACGAGGTTTACATTAATTAGGTTCGTGCGAAAGCACGGGGGACCTCCCTCAAAGTACCGACACTGGCCTGGCTGAAAGATTGGCGAACTTGTAGTGTGTAATTAATCCCGGCTAGTCTTTCCTTTTAGGGTTTGAAGGAAGATTTGATAAAAAGCAGTGGGAGCCATCCTGATTAGATAAGATAATAACCAATCTGATCTTTCACGAGCATACGCTAAAGTGTTTTCTTCTCTCTCTCTCCAGGTAGCGACCATTTCATGCCTTAATAAAGATAATAATATGGATGTATTGACCGAACCCGCATGTTATACTGTGCTGGGAAACGTTGGTTCCGTTCTTTCCTATAAGAGTTATAGGACTGAACAGGATATAGGGGAATACCAGGATTCCCATGCCACCCGAATGAAGAAAGTACATGTTGATGCATTTTCTTCGGGTGTGTTCATTACAGAGAACTGTTTCTCCATTTGCTCCACGTCCTGGGTATTAGATACCGGGTCAGGATCCCATATATGTAATCAGTTACATGGGCTTAGGAAAGGTAGAGAACTTGGAGAAGGTGATAAAGACATAAGAGTTGGAAATGGTGCAATTGTTGCAGCTAAGACTGTCGGGGAATATCACCTTGTATTACCAACTGGTAATACATTGGTTCTGAACGAATGCTATTACATGCCGAACCTGATATGCAACATTATATCGGTTTCTTTATTAAGTAAAGAGGGATATAATTTTTTATTACAGGATAATGTTATGAACATTTTCCATAACCAAAAGTTGGTTGGATCAGGCACGTTGTGCAATGGCATTTATGTTCTAAATCAATCAACAGTTCTGAACATAACAAACACACACAAGAGGAAGAGTTATGAACTCAACGAATCCTTCTTGTGGCATTGTAGACTGGGTCACATCAATGCGACACGACTGGCTAAGTTGCATAAGGATGGATATTTAAATCCGTTTGAATTTTCATCTTATGACACTTGCCAGTCATGTCTCAAAGGCAAGATGACCAAAACTCCGTTTACGGGACACGGAGAAAGAGTTACCGAACTCTTGGGGCTGATACATAGTGATGTATGCGGTCCTATGTCTACACATGCCAGGGATGGTTCTTCATACTTCATTACATTCACTGACGATCTCTCTAGGTTCGGGTATGTGTTCCTGATGAAACACAAATCAGAAGCTTTTGAGAAATTTAGGGAATATAAACAAGAAGTTGAGAACCAAACCGGAAAAAGTATTAAAATCCTACGATCTGATCGAGGAGGTGAATACTTGAGCAATGAATTCCTGGAATTCCTAAAAGAGAATGGGATTCTCTCTCAACTGACTCCTCCATATACACCACAGCAGAACGGTGTATCAGAACGGAGGAACCGCACCCTATTAGATATGGTGCGCTCTATGATGAGTACAGCTGAGTTACCTATTTCCTTCTGGGGTTATGCGCTGGAGACAGCAGCATACCTATTGAATCAAGTTCCATCTAAATCTGTACCTACCACACCATATGAGATATGGAGTGGGAAGAGACCATGTCTTAAACGAGTTAAGATATGGGGTTGCCCGGCCTATGTCAAAAGGCAAAATCCGGACAAACTCGAGGCACGGTCAGTTCTATGTAAGTTTGTGGGATATCCCAAACATTCACATGGATATCTTTTCTACCATACAGAGGAACAAAAAGTGTTTGTTTCTCGACATGCCACCTTTTTAGAAAAGGAATTTCTTGCAAAAGAAATTAGTGGGGATATGGTAGAACTGGAAGAAATTCCGGCTACACAAACTCAAACTGAAGATTTAGTGGAACCAGAGGATTCAGTAGTACCCGACGAACCCCAGCCTCTCCGCCGATCTAGTAGGGTTCCTCGCCAACCTGAGAGATACTACGGTTTTCTCATGGACGGTGGGAGCGAGGATTGCATCATGGAGGATGATGACCCAACTAGCTTCGAGCAGGCCATCACGAGTAGGGACTCAGTGAAATGGCTGGATGCTATGCGGTCCGAGATGGAATCCATGTACACCAACAAAGTATGGACTTTGGAAGTTGCTCCTGAAGGGGTAAAACCCATTGGGAGCAAGTGGATCTTCAAGAAGAAACTTGGTGTAGATGGGAAAGTGGAAACTTTCAAAGCTAGACTTGTAGCAAAGGGTTTTCGTCAAAGACCAGGTGTGGACTATGACGAAACCTTTTCTCCAGTGGCTATGCTTAAATCCATCCGGATCATGCTTGCCATTGCTGCCTTTCATGACTATGAAATCTGGCAAATGGATGTTAAGACCGCCTTTCTAAATGGTGATTTAGAAGAGTGCGTGTACATGACTCAGCCAGAGGGCTTCGTAGACAGTGGGAGCAGTGGGAAGGTGTGCAAGCTGCTTAAATCCATTTATGGATTAAAGCAAGCATCGCGGAGTTGGAACATCTGCTTTGATGTCGTTATCAAAGAGTTTGATTTCGTCAAAAATCCAGATGAACCTTGTATCTACAAGAAGGTGGCAGAGAGTAAGGTTGTCTTCCTCGTATTGTACGTGGACGACATACTCTTGATAGGAAATGATATTCCTATGCTGCAATCGGTCAAGCTCTTCTTATCGCAAAGATTCTCGATGAAAGATCTTGGTGATGCCACTTGCATATTGGGAATCAGGATCTATAGAGATAGATCCAAACGGATTTTGGGATTGTCCCAATCCAGGTACATTGACACCATACTAAAGAGGTTTAGTATGGAAGAGTCCAAGCGTGGGAACTTACCCACGATCTCTGGAGTCACTCTCTCCAAAGAGATGTCTCCCAAGACTGATTTGGAAAGAGCTCGCATGCAAGGGATACCCTATGCTTCGGCAGTAGGCTCTATCATGTATGCGATGCTATGTACTAGACCCGATGTTGCATACTCACTAAGTATAGTGAGCAGGTATCAAGATGATCCTGGAGAGAGTCACTGGACAGCTGTGAAGAGCATTCTCAAGTACTTGCAAAGGACTAGAGATATGTTCTTGGTGTATGGTAACGGAGAACTCCAAGTGGAGTCCTTTACCGATTCGAGCTTCCAGAGTGATAAGGACGACTCTAAGTTGCAGTCGGGCTTTGTCTTTACCCTTTACGGAGGGGCGGTTAGCTGGAAGAGTTCCAAGCAGGAAACCGTGGCAGACTCGACGATGGAGGCTGAATACATCGCTGCCAACGATGCTGCCAAAGAGGCTGTCTGGATCAAGAAGTTCATTTCTGAACTTGGAGTGGTTCCATCCATTGAGCATCCAATACCTTTGTATTGCGATAACAATGGAGCGGTGGCTTTGGCAAAGGAACCCAGGTCCCATCAGCGATCCAGGCATATTCTGAGGCGGTATCACCTGATCCGGGAGATAGTTGATCGCCGGGAGATCGAGGTCAGGAGGGTTGACACGAAGAACAACACCGCGGATCCACTCACGAAGGCCATTCCCCAGATACAGTTTGAGAGACTCTTCGGGATGCTCGGTATGCGATACTACAGCAGCTGGCCCTAGTGCAAGTGAGAGATTGTTAGTTGTATGTATGCCCTAGAGGCCAGTATTGTACAGATGATGTATATTATATTGGATGCTTGGACATATATAGAGATGACTTTCTTGCTCGATATGATAGTATGCTATCTGGTTACTCTTTATCTTAACATGTACACTAGTCTCTTTATACTGTCTTATAGTTACATGTTGGTAAAGCCCTTAGGATATGTACTTGACTACCTGGACTGTGATGCAGATCATACTAGTGGGGACATGGTAGTCCATAAGTACATCCTTCAAGGTCCCTAGTCGTGGGTGTATCGAGACGGGGCATCGATATACCAGAGTAGACTAGCGTATACGCTTCTCGACCCATGAGATGGGCGATGGATGATCCCACATCCATTGGTGTTTGACATCAGAGATGGTGTACGGGTGCTCAGTGGAGACTGAGTACACTGGACGGACTCGCCGAGAACTCCCAGATGGTATTATACCTCACGTCAGATGGCAGTTCTCAGGTGACACTTGTACAGGTTAGTCTGTAGACCCGAGATCGTCATAGAGTCTTGTGTGATTCCCACTGTGCTTTGATCTCCACCTTACCACATCCATGAGGGCATGCAAAACGGTGGTCTTTGGGCATAGTCCCGAGTCACATGGAGGCAATGAGCGATAGGAGGGGTTTCGTCTCTCCCGGTATTGGGGGTTGATGTTGCGCAGTGCTCGATTGGCCGTAGCAAGGAAGTCCCTGGCCAGGGCTGATCAGAGATTTGCTGGTAAGTGTTACCAGTAGTTTCTCGACCCGTTATGAGCCTCACATCAGCACGACTTATCGGGTTATTGGGGTCTGACGTTTACCACCCCTAGACTTGATATGCGACATATCAGACGAAGAGACCGGACTGTATGGTAAGTGTTACTGGTCGGATTCGCAGGAGTGTGAGCGGGCTAGCTCGTCGATCTTCTGATCGCTCAATACCCGGGTGGCCGTTACGTTTAGCAGACCACTTGCGGCTTGTGGGTGCTTGATATGATCATCATCTGCTACCGGCGTATTGACGAGTCTTTAGAGTCCTACACAGAGGTTTCCTAGCTCAAGCGAAACGAAATAGGAGTGCATATGAGATATGTGCGGGACCGGGAATAATGCGTGTATGTGATACCGTATTTGATTCTCGCGATTAATGTTTCGATTGGTTGTATGAGATATGACCTAGTTATCGAATCATTGATTCGATAAATCGATGCATTGAATACTAGTCGGTTATGTGCGACATGACCGGATCATTGAATCAAGTGTTGATTTAATGATTTAATGTATAATTATATATTTGATATATTACTTTGCATTAACTAGTATTGGTTCACTTTAAACGGATTTTTCTCACTTGATGTGCACATTGTATATGTGATATGTTTTGTGTACACTTGAATGTATCATGTTTGATGATGCATGTTGTTTTGGCTTTGTGTATAGAATGCAACCATGGTTATGCAAGTGGTTAGGGTTTATATTTTATTCACTTATTATTTTATCCATTTATTATTTATTTAAATGGATTTATCAAAACAAAATGGTTTCATCTTATCATGAAGAGTGGTGAAGCTTCATGAAGCTTTTACTAATGATGCCATTTTGTCTCCTTGCTTAACCCTAACCACTCCACTAACCATGGTCTATTCTCTACACTTGACCATGGTTAGAAGATGATAAGAATTTATTTATTATTCATTTTACATACAACTTGTCATAACAATTCTATCATCTTCTTCTTCTTCTTCAAGTGAGAAACCTAGATGCCATTAATGGCAACTTGAGATCTAGTGAGAGAAATCCAAATCTAAAGTGAACCCACCTCCTATTTCTTCATCCTCTACCTCTTGCCAAGTGGTTTTGGGTGTTTTCTTCACAAGTTTCACTACTTGGTGAAGTCGAAGCTTGAACTAGTGCAACCTCGACGTAGATCGTCTTTGACACGAAGCCGACGACCTTGCTCACCCGTTTTCCGATGAAGCCGACGAATGAGTCTAGGATTCGTGATGGACAGCGAGAGCACACACACGTGGAGCTAAGGAAGTGGGGAACCGGATCTACAAAGGTTGTAGCTTCTCACTTCTAGTTAAGTAGTTAACTAGTTTTGTGTTTCGCCTAAACATCTAGTCTAAGATCCGTAGTCTAGGGTTTCTCGGCACCATTTATTTAAATTGGCATGTTCGATGCCTTATGAGACCTCACTAGGGTGCCTAGGAACCTTTCATCATGTTTGTGATTATATGGATTTCATACAGTTGAGTTGATTTGTGCGTATATACGCACACGATTTGGTTTTTGCACTCGGTATAGTTCTTATATGCTTGCAGTGCAGTGTTTCGTATGTTGTGCATTTAGATGCCTTGGACTTCGACTTCGATGGTGATATTAGATATTTGTTTTGTGCACCTTGTGCACCTGATTGGATTTTGCGTATATTCGGCACTTGATATTGGATTTCATGATTTCGTGCACGATGGATACACCTGATTTGGATTTTCGCGCATGTTGGGCACATGTTTTAAAGTATGATTTTGGTGCACACCAGATGCACTAAATCGAGATTTTTCGTGCATATCAGATGCACCTGATTTTGCTGTCAGGCACACATGTTGCCTACGACAGATGTTTCGTGCACACCCGATGCACTTAGATGTTGTTTCTGTGCATATGTATGGCACATATTTAGATTTTGATTTCCGTGCGCACCAGACGCATGTAGTATTCATACGCGTATTTTGGGATTGATTTTTCTTATAGAGCAAGACGTTTTTATGATATTGCTATGTGTTTTCGTACTGAGCAGGACTAGTCAGAGGACAGTATCTGAATATATTTTGCATGCATTGATAGTTATTGAAGGGATTTTCAAAAAGCGAGCTATAGCCTCAGCATTTACCTACGTGTCTGATATGACACGAAATGTTTAAAATAAGGAGACCTTTCTAAATTGTTTCCAAAACGGCGGAACGTACATTTCAAACAAAGGTATATATGTATATAGTTATTTTCTTATGATAGACGTCCGCCATTGTGCAGTGTTATACGCGTTGCACAGCGACTTAAAGAGATTTGGCATGCATTTCCTTCAGATACTTACATATATAGATTCGATATTTACATGTATAGTTTTGAGTTATATGCTCATTTTTCATGCGCATGCGCTGCGCTACGATTTGTTTTATGTATTTACAATTTCGGAGCCTCAACGACTTGATGGTTTTGGTTTAGAAGTTTGAGTATTTGGGGGGAGTTTTACTTTAAATTCGGGGACCGAATTTTTTTAAGAGGGGATGATTGTAGCGTTTTGAAAATCGTTTCGGTGAAATTTCGGAAAATCGGTAAAATAAGGGGGTTTTCTGTAAAAAGTCAAAATGCAAATATCTTATTATAAAAATTAAATATACATATTCTAGCTATGTAATTGCTATTAATTGGTGTTTATTGAGCCACTGGTGAAATTTCAAATTTTCTGAAAAAAATTTATTTTATTATTATTTTAAGCCGTCACTAATACATTTAATTAGGGAAAATTACAAATTGGAATGAGTTGAAACAAATTTTATGCACCATAAAACATTAAATAAAATTTTATCATGTCGTTTTTGAAACGAAATCGTTTGCCAAAACGGTTTAGAAATTATCGAAGAAAAAGGCTTAAATAGTGAATTTAGTGTTAATGGATGTTTGGGGGTATAGTATTTATCATTTTCCATCACCCCACACCCATACCCACACTCACACACCCCCATTTTCCCTCCCCCTTGGCTGAATTCAGCAGCCCCCCTCTCTTGTCCCCACTTGTTTTGCAAAAGAAAAGAAAAGAAAAGAAAAAGGAAATGTAGAAATGAGAGTGGACTTTGACTAGGTTGACTAGATGTTATCTTTCCCTACCTCACTCTCTCTCCTCTTCCCTCAATTTCAGCCGAGCCCTCCCATTTCCTGCACCACCAACAGCCCCTCTCTCTCCCTCTCTCATTTTGCATCAAAAATTCATCAAAATACCTCAAAAATCAAGCAAAAATCCAAATCCGACTCCTACCCATTTTCTCTCATCTCCTTTAGCATGGATCTTGGTGCAAGGATTTCAAATTGGAGGTCTAGATCTCAAGTTTCATCCATGGTTCATGAGGTATAAATCTTGGCCTTTTGTTTAAATTGTTGCTAAATACTTTAGTCTAGCCTAATTATACGTTTAATTATGGGTTAATTTAAAGATGTGGGTTTTCAAGAGGAGGTTTAGATTAGGGTTTTGTTGTGATATATTGTGCATGGTTTAGTGATGTTGATTAACATTTTAAGTTTAGTAGAAAGCTAATCTAGTTGTTAATTACAAACCATTACTTATAAAATGCTCTAATTAAGTTATTTTGCTAACTAGGGTTTTGGAAAATTATTAAACGCTTTAGATTAAATTATAATTATGGTTTCATGTCATTATAGATAATATATTGCGTGGTTTAATGCCTTTAGTTCATGAAAATCCTAGCTAAATTGTTGTTTGTGCATTTTTTCTATAAATTGTTAAAAATTGGGTATTTTGTAAACTAGAATTTTGGGGTTAATGGAATTTAATGAAATTAAATTGTGGAAATTGTTTTTATGACTTATTTAAGATATTTAGTGAATATTGTGGCCGCTAGATTCGTTCATACATCGAGTTTTGTACTAAAGCGGTGATTTGTGCTTGCTAGATTTTCGGAAAAATGACTTTTTAATTGAAATTGGGGTTTTTGTGAGTTTTAACCTATTTTATATTAAAATTAGTGTTCGTGAATGTGAAAATGAGTGTGTTTGGTGTTTTTCTTGATCAATCGACGTTTGTATGCCGATATCGAGGGTTTTTGGGTCGATTTGTGAAAGCAACCATAGGTTTTGACCTATGTGGGATTCGTGAGTCGTTTTGGACATGAGCCGGATTTTAATGCGATACAATGCGTTATGATATGTAGGTAACCCATGTGGACTTCGAGACGACAAGCAAGCGCGTGGTGACGTCGGCACCGGCGAGCGAGGACCAGGTGAGTAGATTTATATCTACGGGGAGAAGTCGGGTGGATGGCGTATAGCACCCCCGCAGTCCGTGGTGGTGTATACGGATGCGTATACACACCGGCAATTATTATTTGTTATTTGGGATTAATAACGTTGTTTAGGATGGATATTGGTGTGTTGGATTATTTTAGTGTTGCGAACCCTAGGGTAGTGTTGTACTACACATACACGCATACATAATTGCATACATTCCTATTTATATGTGCTCATGGGATTCTTTATAGTTATGTGATCACATGGGTATGGGACTATGTGTTCACATACGGATTTGAGGATGATACTTGGCATTGAGCTGAGTCGAGGAGATTTGTTTTGTTGTTGTGATAGCGGTGATATGGCAGGATTCGTACTTGAGGTACGTCCTGGTGTTATAGCGGATCTTGGGACGACGATACGGGTGAATAGTGTTATAAATAAATGGTCGTCATGTGATCATGGTATGAGGCATGATATGCTAGGATATTGATATTAGGCCGTATAGGGCGATGTATACCCCCCCTTGATGATGATATGTGCTGACGATAACGGTTTGTACGAGATTGTCGATCAGTAGTCAGATCATGAGTATATTGAGGATATTAGTATTGTACTAGACATAGGTCAGTACCCTAGACTATGATCTTGAATAAAGAGGATACCAGAGGAATGGTGTGAGGAATATGATATTGACCCGTACCCAGATTTGGGGATACCGTACGACGGATTTACGTACGAGCTATATGTTGATGATTGATCCGCACTCTTGACTTGGGATGTCTACTTGTAGATATGGTATCGGATATGATATTATTGAGGCGGGATCACCGACTAATATATATACAGGTATGTATATGGATCGACTCAGATGTTAGGCGGTTTCCTTACCTGTAGTCCAGCTTGTTAGCTTAGCCCTTTAGTTTAGTTTAGTTGTTAGATTAGATTCGATTCTTACCTATTTCAAAAACTAACGAGTCGTGGATATTTTAAAAGACAGCCCAAGGGATCCTACGGATATTTCAAAAGACGTATCTTTTCATAAAAACACCGTAGCCCCTATTTTCAAAACCCCATGATTCGTGTTATTTCAAAAGGCACCATTTGTAGGACTTATATTAGATTAATGCAGGTTAGTTACAGTTGCGTCTAGTATTCAGCTCCCGCGTATTATTGTGGTTCGCTTCGCATCGCATACTTATGTTATAATTTCTTATTGCAATGTTGATATCATATTGTTAGGACACCAGCACCATTACCGATGATGCGTATGTACCACGTACACTTACTTGCCGGCTCAAACACATCTTCATCGGTAATTGCCATGTCACGTACACCTTAGAAAATATTATTGCTTGACATAGCGTACTTGCCTTATATGTTAGTTTAGACATTGTAGTTATTACCTGCTACTTCATGCATACTGTTATTCATTGTTATGCCGCATTCATGGATTCTCATGCATATATTCACTATTTTACGTGTTATTGAGGTTTTGGATTCGGATTTCCATGAGATTTTCTGGATTTGGAGGAAAACCGCAAAAACATAAATAACCCTTTTCTCTCTTTTAAAATAAAAAGTGCGGTTTTTCCCATGATGTATGAGTCGTCCACCATGAGTTTGCTGATGGATTTCGAGACCCGATTCGAGGAGACGGATGAACCGTTTCGGGTACATGGTGGACCCGGTAAGGTATCCCGTGGCAAGAAGCGCGTGATGATGACGATGTGAGCCTGGCAGGGGAGCACTACCTACCGGTGATTTTACCCGACGCGTCGGATATCCGGAGGATACCGTCGTGGTCTTGAGATGGATGGTAGGGGCCGGTCTGGACTGACGGCGCCCTAGATATTGTGATTGAGACATTGAGATTTCGAGATATTGAGGTACAGAGACTGTGATACAGAGATATCAAGATATTGGGATTACGTTTTGTGCCGATGCTAGGCACTGTTTTATGCTGATTTCATTATGATACTTCATTTTCAAAATACAAAGGAAATCTCACTAAATTATGAAAACAGTTCTTCATTTACATGTATTCTGTTTTCATGCATTCATACCTCATTCATATGATATATTGCTACCTGAGGCACTGACACGGGCACATGAGATTACACTCGGGTTAGATATTTACCCTAGCCTTGTTATAGGTTGCATGTTATATATATTGAGGATATATTATGATCATTGACCTAGATTGCGTTATTTATACGATTTCTATTTGTAGATGTTTTTTCTATTCACGAGTTGGCAACTCACCCCCGTTGTGCCCCAGTTTCTTGCAGGTTTCCCGTACAGGTTTCATTACGGCTTGCGGGCTTAGTTTCCTTCGGGTGATTTGCTAGCAGGTGGGTTTACTTGTATCGTACCCCATTATATATCTTGTATATTATTATTCTGTTGTATCTAGAAGTTCCATCAACCAAACATGTATTTATTTTGAGATAGAGACCAGTGATGTTATTCCTTTGACCTTAGAGTCGCGCGTTATATTTCTGCGGTTTTCTTGTGGTTTTGAGTTTCCTTTTGAATTTGATCCTCGCCGTTGGCGTTGTATATTATATTTCTTGTGTGGTTATGGCCGTCGATTGACGAAGAGCTAGCTCCCGCTTGGGGATGCCTTTTTATTGATTTCGTATACTATTCATGTTGTATCCCGTTTGGGGGCCAGTATTTACAAAGGAGACTCTGCCGAAATTTTCAGTAAATTTTGATGTTCTTAAAAACCGCATAATTCGTCTTTTGCTATTAAAACTACTTGTTTTAAATTGGTTTTTCTTCACTCTACTACTTTTCTTGGTTTGGATTTCTGGGTTTTCGGTTTACTTAGATTGCGTACGCCTCGAGACGTTTCGTAGTTTAAGTGCCGGTCATGTTCCGTACTTTTGGGACTTGACAAAAGACCAGAATTGGACTATGACGAAAAAATTTCACCAGTGGCTATGCTTAAATCCATTCGGATCCTACTTGCCATTGTTGCCTTCCATGACTATGATATCTGGAAGATGGATGTTAAAACCACTTTTATAAATGGAAGTTTAGAAGTGTGTGTGTACATGGATCAACTAGAGCGTTTCATAGACAGTGGGAGCAGCAGAAAGGTGTGCAAGTTGCTTAAATCCATTTATGGATTAAAGCAGGCATTGCGGAATTGGAACATCTGTTTTGATGAAACAGTCAAGGAATTTGACTTTATCAAAAATGTAGATGAACCTTGTATTTATAAAAAGATTGTAGGGAGAACTGTTGTATTTCTCGTTTTATACGTTGATGACATTCTCCTGATAGGAAATGATATTCCTATGCTACAATCAGCCAAGCTGTTCTTATCATAGAAGTTCTCTATGAAAGACCTGTGTGATGCCTCGTACATTCTGGGGATTAAGATCTATCGTGATAGATCTAAAAGAATGTTGGGACTATCATAATCAAGGTACATAGATGTTGTACTAAAGAGATTTAGTATGGAAGATTCTAAGCGTGGTAATTTTCCCGCTTGTCACGGAATCACCCTCTCTAAAGAGATGTCTCCCAAGACTGATGAGGAGAGCGCTCGCATGAGCATAGTACCTGTTCACACCATAATATTGTATTATTATATTCCTCATTCTTATTCTTTTTATAAATAAACCGGTGCTTTTGACGCATGTCTGCTACATATTATAGGTTACAGGTTCTTAGAGCGAAAACAGTGAAAAAGACAAAAGACGACACAAAAAAGGGACTTTGACCAACAAATAGAAGGATCTTAATCAAGCCTACACAAAAGATCAGTACAAGGAAACGCAAGGTCCAAGATTACAAAGCAAACGGTTAAAAGTCCACTGCAATTGTTCACTGGAGATATGGAAGAAATAGAGAAGCCAAATTGAATAAAGATCCAAAGAAATAAAAAGCCCAAGAAGCCCCAGAATCAGTTCCAAAATTTCCGAACATAAAATTTTACCAAAGATTGAAGTCTACTTTGACTAGGTCTTCCTAAGGATATTTTGGTAAATGCAGACGTGCGAATCAATTGTAACCTAGGGTTTCTATGTCTTATAAATAGAAGCCCAAATCATTGTATTCTTTTCATGCCTCCCTATGCCTCTTTCTATGAATAAAATTTAGAAATCTTTTGGAGAGCATCGATGCCTCTTTTCATTTCATAAATTCAGATCTGACAAGTCTTGTGTTGATATCTGGAGAGAGCCATCTGTAAAGTAAGTAAGTAATTTCAATTCTTGCCCTAGGTAATTTTTCATTCTCTGCCCTAGTATAAATTTAATACCTTGCCCTAGTTAGATAGTAAGATCTTTAATTCAATTGCCCTAGATTAATTTAGTTTTTAGATTTAATTAAAAGATCCAACACGCTTTGGAATTAACTCGTAAGAGCGATTAGGAAATTGACAACATCCCTGTGGACCGACCCATACTCACCGGCTAGCTACATGCGACGCCGTTCTTGATTGCGGTTAATAGATAGTTTTTGAGACCAATCAAATGGTGCCGTTGCCGGGAATCGAACCCGGGTCACCCGCGTGACAGGTGGGAATACTCACCACTATACTACAACGACGTAATGTAGGGACGTAATGGTGTGAACAGTA
Organism: Agapanthus africanus; assembly: GCA_030015575.1. Taxonomy (NCBI): domain Eukaryota; kingdom Viridiplantae; phylum Streptophyta; class Magnoliopsida; order Asparagales; family Amaryllidaceae; genus Agapanthus; species Agapanthus africanus. Next base: position 816,319,529 of record CM057338.1, on the reverse strand, counting down.
CCCTACGATTCGGTGGTAGGGTCGATAATGTATGCGATGTTATGTATTAGACTATATGTACCTTACGCACTCAGCATCATAAGCAGGTATCAGTCCAACCCAGGTGAGAAAAATTGGATAGCAGTAAAGAACATTCTTAAGTACCTGAGAAATACTAAGGAGATGTTCTTCGTTTACGGTAATAGGGACCTCCAGATCGAGGCTTTTGCAGACTCTAGCTTCCAAAGTAACAAGGATGACTCTAAATCTGTCTTGGGTTATGTGTTTACCCTCAATGGAGTGCGGTCTATTGGAAGAGTTCCAAATAGGACACCGTAGCGCACTCGACGATGGAGGCTGAGCACATCGCTGCTAACGATGCCGCAAAAGAGGCAATTTGGATGAGGAAGTTTGATTCTGAACTTCAGGCTGTTCCATCCATTGCTAATCCAATACCTTTATATTGCAATAACAATGGAGCCATGGCTTTGGCAAAGAAACCACGGTCCCATCATAAATCCAGACATATCTTGAGACAATATCACTTAATCAGGGAGATCGTGGATCGCCAGGAGATCGAGGTGCGGAGAGTAGATACAAAGGACAAGACGGCAGATCCATTCACCAAGGTCATCCCTCAAGTCCAGTTCGAGAGACTGTTCAAGATGTTGGGTATGCGGTACGCCAGCAACTGGCTCTAGTGCAGGCATTGGGTACTTAATATGCCAATTACAGGCCTTAGTTAAAGTGGGAGATTGTTGGATATGTATGCCCTAGAGGCCGTCATTGTATAGGATGCTAGGGATATGTATATACAGGACAATCTTGCTCGATATGATTGTATGCTATTTGATTTGTCTTTATCTTAACATGTGATGTGTTTCATATCTTGTATACATGTTGATAAAGCCCGTAGGATCCTTTCTTGACTACCAGCGTTGTGATGGAAATCATACTTGTGGAAGTTGGATAGTCGATAAGCACATCCTTAAAATGTCCCTAGTCATGGGAGTATCGAGACTGGGCATTGATATTCTAGAGTAGACTAGTGTAAACATATCTAGACTCTGACGAGGGCTATGGATTGGTCCCGCAGCCACTGGTATGGTGCACCTAAGATTGTATACAGGTGCTCACTGGGGGTGAGTACACTGGATGGACTCGCTGAGAACTGGCTAGATGGTATTATATTTAGCGTCAGATAGCAGTTCTCTGGTGACATGAGTGCAGATAGTCTGTCGACCTGAGATCGTCATTTGTCTCGTGTGAGTTCCCATTATGCTTTGATTACTATCCTACCACGGCTAAATTGAGTCGTTCAAACAGCTTTTAGTTGGGTACAGTCTTGAGCCACATGGCGGAAGTGAGCGACCGTTGGAGATTCGTCTCTCCCGGTATAGGGAGTCGACGTAGCTCTATGATCGGTTGGCCAACACCATAAGTACCTGGACAGGGCGGATTGAGAATTACTGGTAGTTGGACCAGTAGATTCTCGGATGGTCTTGAGCCACACCGGCATGACTTGTCAGGTTATTAGGGGTCTGACGGTTTCCACCCCCTAGACCCGGCATGCGATACTCTCAGACGAACAGACTGGACTGCACAGAGATTGTCACGGATAGGCTCAGTAGAGGTTTGGATGAGTTCGCTCGTCGGCCTTCTTTTCAATAGGCACCTGGGTAGCCGTTACGTACAGCTAGTGCCACTGACGGACTTATGGTTAAACCCACTGCCAGCATACCGTCGAGTCTTTCAGTCCCACACAGAGGGTTTCCCTGGTTCGGGCGAAACGATGTAGAGATCGTATGGTTTTACGTACAAGGTTCCGATCATATACGTGCACTAGCTGCAGGGATTTTATTTGGACGGATAATACTAGTGGGCTTTGGCTTAAGCTAGATTCTAGTATTATATTATTGGATTATTATTATCTCATTGTATTCGTATATTTTGCAGTATGAATACCGGCATGTATATACGATGAGGACTTTCTTGTAATTTCACAAGAGATGCTTCTAGAAGGGGACACCTCATTATTGCATTTATCTATTTTTTGAAAATATATTAATGAAGTGGAAAATGGAGGTATTTGTGGCATGGTTGAAGGATGGCTAATTCATTTGTTTATTGCATTTGACTTTACTATTCAAGCTTGGTTGCTAATTTTCTATTGAAAGTATTACATGCTTGATTATTGTGAATGACTTAGCCGTTCCTCACTTGCCTCTTCACACTAGCTCATTTGTGTTTGCTCTTTCTCTTTCCATTTTTCCTCTCCTCCTTCTTTCTCAAGCCATAACCCTCACATGTGTTGTCGATCCTAGGGTTTCTTGAGACAAAATAGTCTAACTAACATTCTACATCTCCTAAGCTATCAAGATTAGCAAGCTAGATACCTTAGTTACCTCATTCATGAGGTTGAAGGTTGGACCAAAGACTCTCGGGTGGATCATCTTCGACATGGGGAGACCGACGACCGAGTTTGATCCAAACCGTCTAGGAGCTTAAGAAGAAGAGAAGAAGACCTGAAGGACTTGAACTCTTGAGGTATAAAACTCTTTCACAAGTAGTATTTTCTTGTTAGGGTTTCCGTTAAGATCCTGGAGTTTTGGTCGATGTTGCAAGTTAAAAATCGTTTTTTTGTGAATTCCGCCTCCCCGCGAACCCGCGGGTTATGCGACATCGACTTACACTAATCCCCACTCGCACCCAAACCGGGTGTCTAGTATGCATTGATTATTGAAAACTGAACGCTGCAGCGCGGTAGGATCACTTCCTTTTTCCATTCATTGACCAAATGCTTGAAAGATTAGATGGACATGAGTTCTACTGTTTTCTGGACGGTTACTCAAGTTACAACCAAATTCCCATCGCCGAAAAAGACCAAGACAAAACCACTTTCACTTGTTCTTTCGGCACGTTTGCAAATTGTCACATACCCTTTGGGTTATGCAATGCTCCCGCTACATTTCAGCTGTGTATGACGGGAATATTCTCTTACATAGTCAAGAAGTTTCTGAAAATATTCATGGACGATTTATCCATCTTTGGAGACTTTTTTGATGAGTGTTTACAACATCTTGACGCTATCCTTACCCGATGCAAGGATAAAAATCTCATCTCAAACCGGGAGAAGTGACACTTCATGGTGTGGGAAGGTATTGTCTTAGGGCATATCATTTCACAAAAAGGTATCGAGGTTGACAAAGCAAAGATTGATGTCATTTCCAACCTCCTTCCTCCAAAATGCGTCAAATATATCAGATTTTTCCTTGGCCATGTCGGTTTCTATTGACGGTTAATCAAGGACTTTAGCAAAATTGCTAGACCCTTGACCCTTCTTCTGGCCAAATACATGATTGATCGTTAAAAATTGTTTTGTAAAGTAACCGCAATCAAGACGGTGTCGTTAGTAACTAGCCGCAATGAGTACGGGTCGTCCGCAGGGAAACATGAAATCTTTCCTTGTTTTAGACAAGTTGATTAAAGAAGGGTGATTGTTTGTCGTTACGAATATAGATTTTATAAAGAAAAGGCTCGTAGGGTTTGTAGGACATGGCAGTTATGGATGAATAATTAAAAATGACTCTTTTATCTTTTAATAGTTTAAAATTAGATCGATAGCGATGAATGTAAATTAGGATTCTTGGAAGAATCTAGGGTTTCCCCACTACTAACTCTTGTCCTTGCATTGATCTCTATTCATGTCCAGCCCTTAACAAAACAAGTGTTAAACCAATCTCAAATCGTGGCCAATCCTATCAATAAATTAGAAGCGCGCCCATAAGGATGTTAACATTTATTTTGCTAAACTTTATAAATTTTAAAATGTATAAAAAAAGTTAAAAGATTTTATCATCCATTGTTCTACCCTATCCTATGAACCCTAGCAAGTTATGATTACTCGCTCATGGTTAAAGATTTAGAAGAAAGGTTGAAAAATGAAATCATGATTAAGATGCAGAAATGTATGTGTAGAAAGTAAGTATGGAAATTAATTGAAAAAGGAAGAATAAAAATACTAACTTTATTAATCAACTATTGCATTAATAATTTTTCTCCTTAGAAAGTGGAATACAAGAACCCTAGTTTGCTCTAGATCTCTCTCTTATTGGAGGTAGATGAATAGATGATGATCACTCGGATACGTAGATTTCTTGATCTCTTTGGTGATGATTTTAAATGTGCAGCTCTCGGTCCCTTATATAGTCTCTAAAACCAGAAACCCTAGATTCCATATGTGAATATATGCTATTACGATCCAAACCAAAAAATCTCACATCCAATGGCCTTTATTGAGCCGCAGAACCACCGCATATAGCCATGTTTGGCAGCAGTTCCGCCGCATCTTGGTGGCATCAGGGTTTGGGATTTTATCTGGTATTTTGTGTTGATGTTTGGAGATCCTCTTAATGTCTAGATTCTGAAAATAATGCTCTGAATCTCTGCCATTGCTAGATGTCTCGATTTGCTTCTAAATTTTAGCAGATTCGGTTTCGATATCCCGATATGACTCGGATCTCTTACTTGGATTCTAGACCTGAGCTAATATCTGCATAATATCTCAAATCATAGTGTTAGTAATATTTGGTATTTTTGAGATATTATCCTAACCATCTATATGATATAATATGTTAAGAATATTAATTAGAAATATTTGATATGATATGCATATTTTAATTACAAAGATTTCATTTGAATATTATATGCATATATTTTCCCTCATTATGTTAAATATATTGTAGAAACATATGATAAAAAACTTTTTACAAATAAACCCTCATATGTTCTATATTTACAATAAACATCTTTTAGTACTTAACAATAGTAGAGAAAAATGTCCATTCAAATATGCAATATTTTAAACTAATCAAATACCCCCATACTTAACTTTGATCATCCCAAGCAAACTAGATATAAAAGAGAAGAAAAAAAACTAACTAGCATACTTTCGTAGGCAACACAATTGCACTGAGCACGTGCAACAAACTTTTAAACCTCTAGGTGTCCCTATTAGGAGGAGTGTTGCCTCCTGGTGGTTTTCAGCGGATTACACCTACAAAATCCCATAATAAAAGAAAAAAGATGAAAATTACATATAAAGATAAGGAACATATAAAAGAAAGAACTTGAAAATAAGAGTTTCAAACTACACTAGCTTTTTAGTTTCCATGAGCCCTATCTTAATAGTCATGAAAAGATGTCAAGAAATCACATCATCACTCAATAAAATATCGTCTTTAGTCTTCCACCCTACATTTCTTCCAAATATCGATCATATACCCCTACGTGTGTGTAAAAGACATCCCTACACTTAGAGAATTCAATTTAAGCTATCATACTCTTGTCCATCTTTCTTAGAACTTTTTAGTCGGTGAATGTTTTATAGATAGAATTGCTCACACATTCTTCATACGACCGTTAATACTTCTTGAGGTACTAACCAACCGATCACCAAATATGCTCTCCCATTAAGGCGTAATTAGCAATATCCGAGTATTGCAACACCTAAGACTTAGCAATGGCTCCTAAACCAGTCCCACGCTATATTTTTTTATGCTATCTTAAGTAATTGCAAAACCAGTGTTCATTTTTCTTCACCATTTTTTTAATGTCATTTATATTTTTGTTTGTATATATATTTTACTTCATAGTAAAGCTTTTAGATAAGAGCATTTCAAGGTATTCTCTATTATCCCAAGTTTCAAGATGTGTGTAAGTGCGTAGAGTAGAGTATCAACGTTCAGAAGTTTGGACTCAAAAATAGAGACTATTTTTCAAACTTATTTCTATTCTCAGATTAGTGATTCCCTTCATCTTACTAACCCTTGGGACAACGGCTCATGACTACCTATTATTAGTTTTGTTTTAAAATATTATTTTTAGAATTTAAATAATTAAAATAATATATTTTATGAATATTATAAAAATATGGAAATTGTTTTCAGGAAATGGCATGATTGTATATGTATAGTTTAGAAAATATTTGGAAATTAATAAGAATTATTGATTTTGAAACAATTTATATGATTTGGACATTTTATAAATTATTATACAATTATTTGTATACACGTTTAATACTAAACTCGTTTAATATTTCACTAATTATGCACTAATCATGTTTATGTACATGGCATGCAACAAATCATGTTGCAAAATACTTGTTACATTTTTATGAACCATGGCTTTAATTCTTCATTTGCATATATATATGGTTTTTGTTTTTAGTTTTAAAATAAAAAGAAAAGAAAAGAGAAGATATTTTGGAGGGAGAGAGACAAGAGGAGACCATAAGGCATGGACCTTGAGAGAGAGAGAGAGAGAGAGAGAGAGAGAGAGAGAGGCATGGCTATTAGACTTTTCCCACTTCATTTTCTTCATCTTTCATTTTCTTCACTCTCTCCTCCTTCATCTCCCTCATCCTCCACCTTCTCTACCACCCTCAAACACCTCTAAATCCACACCAAAACACTTTGCCACCTTCACTAAAATTGATCACAAGCTCACTACAAATCACATGGATGAAGCAAGTTAAGGTTTTGAGCACTTTGAGCAACACTAGAATTTTCTTAAGTTGCAAAATAAGGTAAATACTACATCCTTAGTTAAGAATTTGAGTTTCCTTACCTCCTATAGTAGTTTAGAGCTAAACTAATGTAGTTTGGTGATCTTAAAATATTCCAAGATGAGGGTTAGGGGATATTCTGAATTGTAAAGGTGTAGTTAAGATTTAGTAGTGGCCACAAACCCTTTTAGTGTTAGAATCCTGGAACTAAACTGATTGTAGAACCCCAAACCAAGAACTTTGAAATGTCAGATATTGGGTTATGTGAGAATTATGATGATATTTTGGGATTTGCTACAACTCATGAACTCTGAAAATTAATTAGCGATCACAGTGAGACCTATAGAGTTCCTATGAACGACAGCAAGGTTTCGGGAGGTATCGTCCATACCATTTTCTAAAAATTTGTCGTTTTAAAGAACCCTAAACAAGAATCAATAACTAGAGAATCATACGAAACAACATGTAAACTACTTTACATCTAAGTGAAATAGGAATACAACCTTTGTAGACCGGTCCTTCACTTCAATAGCTCATTGTAGTGGTCCCTTCGCTGCGATCACAGAACTCCCGGACTCTAGCATGACTTCTCAAGGTGGAATGAACGATCTTGCTTGAAGTCTTCAAGGCCAAAAATGATCTACGTCGAGGAGATACTAACTCAAGCTACTACTTCACTAATGAGAGATTAGTGAAGCTAACACCCTATACTAAAGTGCTAATCTAGTAGAGGATGATGAAGTAGGAAGTGGGCTCACTTTAGTCTTATTTTTCTCACAATAGTTTCTCTCTTTAGAAAACCCTAGCAAGCTTTTTGCTCAAGGAAGAAGAAGATGGGCAAAAGAAATGAGAATGAACTAATTAGGTGAGGGAATGAAACATGGGTGAGTTTGTATCATATACTAACTCATGCAGAGACATAACCATGGCTAAATTATAATGGTTAGGTTAATAAATATCTTAAGTAAAACAAAATTTGTGGACTAAGTCAATGCATCCACAAGCTTCATGAAGCTTCATGCATTTGAGCTATTATCCACTAATTTGGAATTACTTTAAATACTAAAACCCAACATTATAATTAGTATGGTGTAAGTCTCATACACCCATGTAGTGTGTATCAACAACCATGATACAAAATAAAACATAATTAATATATATCACATATATATTAAGTGTGCACATGTAAGAATAATAAATGCTTAAGTGAGCTAATATTAGTTAATGTAAATTAGTATATCAATATACAATTATACACTAAATTATCAAATCAACACTTGATTTAATAATCCGGCTATATCACATATAACCGACTAATATTAAATGTACCAACTTATCGAATCAACACTTGATTCGATAACTCGGCTATATCACATATAACCGTCCGATACAAATATCGTGAGAATAGAATACGGTATCACATACTCGCATTATTCTCGGTCCCACACATATCACATATATGCTCCTACTTCGTTTTTCCTGAGCCAGTAAAACCTATTTGTAGGACTCTAAAGACTCGTCAATACGCCGGAAGTAGGTGATGATCACATCAAGCACCCAAAAGCTGTCAGCAGTACTAGCAGGACGTAATGGCTACCCGGGTATTGGGCGATCAGAAGATCAACAAGCAAGCCCGCTCTAGCTCCTGTAAAGCCTATCAGTAACACTACCGTACAGTCCGGTCTCTTCGTCTAATATGTCGCATATCAAGTCTAGGGGTGGTAAACGTCAGACCCCAATAACCGATAAGTCATGCCGATATGAGGCTCATAACGGGTCGAGAAACTACTGATAACACTTACCAGTAAATCTCTAAATTAGCCCTGGCCAGGGACTTCCCTGTTATGGCCAATCGAGTACAACGCAACATCAACCCCCAATACCGGGAGAGAAGAAACCCCTCCTATCGCTCATTGCCTCCATGTGACTCGGGACTGTACCCAAAAACCACCGTTTTGCACGTCCTCTTGAACGTGGAAATGTGGAAATCAAAGCACAGTGTGAATCACACAAGACTCTATGACGATCTCGGGTCTACAGACTAACCTGTACCAGTGTCACCAAAGAACTGCTATCTGACGTGAGGAATAATACAATCTAAGAGTTCTCAGCGAGCCCGTCCAGTGTACCGAGTCCCCACTGAGCACTCGTATACCATCTCTGATGTCAAACACAAATGGATATGAGATCATCCATTTCCAATCTCATAGGTCGAGAAGCGTATACGCTAGTCTACTCTGCTATATTGATGCCCTGTCTCGATACACCCACGACTAGGAATATTAAAAGATGAACTTATGGACTACCATGGCCCCACTAGTATGATCCGCATCATAATCCTAGGAGTCAAGTACACATCCTAAGGGCTTTACCAACATGTAACCTTAAGACAGTATCAAGAGATAAGTATACATGTTAAGATAAAGAGCAACCAGATAGCTTACTATCATGTCGAGCAAGAAAGTCCTCTCTATATATGTCCAAGCATCCGATATAATATACATCATGTGTATAATAATGGCCTCTAGAGAATACATACAACTAACAATCTCCCACTTGCACTAGGGCCATGTGCTGTAGTATCGCATACCCAACATCCCGAAGAGTCTCTCGAACTGTATCTTGGGAATGGCCTTCGTGAGTGGATCTGCAATGTTGTTCTTCGTGACAACTCTACTGACCTCGATCTCCCGGCGATCAACTATCCCGGATCAGGTGATACCGCCTCAGAATATGCCTGGATCGCTGATGGGACATGGGTTCCTAGGCCAAAACCACCGCTCCATTGTTATCACAATACAAATGTATTGGATACTCAATGTATGGAACCACTCCAAGTTCAGTTATGAACTTCTTCATCAAGACAGCCTCTTTGGCAGCATCGTTGGCAGCGATGTACTCAGCCTCCATCGTCGAGTCTGCAACGGTTTCCTGCTTGGAACACTTCGAGCAAACCGCCCCTCCATTGAGGGTAAAGACAAATCCCGAGTGCGACTTCGAGTCATCCTTATCACTCTGGAAGCTCGAATCGGTAAAAGCCTCCACTTGGAGTTCTCCGTTACCATACACCAAGAACATCTCTTTAGTCCTTCTCAAGTACTTGAGAATGCTCTTCACAGCTGTTCAGTGACTCTCTCCAGGATCTACTTGATACCTACTCACTACACTTAGTGAGTGTGCTACATCGGGTCTGGTACATAGCATTGCATACATGATAGAGCCTACTGCCGAAGCATAGGGTATCCCTTGCATGCGAGCTCTCTCCAAATCAGTCTTGGGAGACATCTCTTTGGAGAGAATGAGTCAAGAGATCGTGGGTAAAAACCTACGCTTGGATTCTTGTATACTAAACCTCTTTAGTATGGTGTCAATATACCTGGATTGGGACAATCCCAGTATCCGTTTAGATCTATCTCTATAGATCTTAATCCCCAAGATATAGGAAGCATCCCCTAGATCTGTCATTGAGAATCTTTGTAATAAGAAGAGCTTGACCGATTGTAGCATAGGAATGTCATTTCCTATCAAGAGTATGGCATCCACGTACAATATGAGGAAGACAACCTTACTCTCTGCCACCTTCTTGTATATACAAGGTTCATCTATGTTTTTGACGAAATCAAACTCTTTGATAACGACATCAAAACAGATGTTCCAACTCCGCGATACTTGCTTTAACCCGTAGATGGATTTAAGCAGCTTGAACACCTTTCTGCTGCTCCCACTATCAACGAAACCCTCTGGCTGAGTCATGTACACGCACACTTCGAAATCACCATTTAGAAACACGGTCTTAACATCCATTTGCCAGATTTTGTAGTCATGGTATACAGCGATGGCAAGCAGAATCCAGAAGGACTTAAGCATAGCCACTGGAGAAAAGGTTTCATCATAATCGACACCTGGTCTTTGAGAAAAACCCTTTGCAACAAGTCTAGATTTGAAAGTCTTAACTTTTCCATCTATACCAAGTTTCTTCTCAAAGATCCATTTGCTCCCAATGAGTTTTACCCCTTTAGGACAACTTCTAATGTCCATACATTGTTGGTGTACATGGATTCCATCCCAGATCGCATTGCATCCAGCCACATCACAGAGTCTCTACTCGTGATGGCCTGCTCGAAGCTAGTCGGGTCATCATCCTCCATGATGCAATCCTCGCTTCCGCCATCAATGAGAAAACCGTTGTATCTCTCAGGTGGATGAGGAACCCTACCAGATCGGCGGAGAGGCTGGGGTTCGTTGGGCACTATCGAATCCTCTGGTTCCACTAAATCTTCAGTTACGGTTTGTGTATCTGGAACTTCTTCCAGTTCTACCTCTTTGCCACTAATTTCTTTTACAAGAAATTCCTTTTCTAAAAAGGTGGCATGCTGAGCAACAAACACCTTTTGTTCCTCACTGTGGTAGAAAAAAATATCCATATGAATTCTTTGGATATCCCATAAACTTGCAAAGAACTGATCGTGCCTCGAGTTTGTCCGGATTTTGCCTTTTGACATAGGCCGGACAGCCCCATATCTTAACTCGTTTAAGATATGGTCTCTTCCTACTCCATATCTCATATGGTGTGGTAGGTACCGATTTAGATGGAACTTGATTCAATAGGTATGCTGCTGTCTCAAGCGCATAACCCCAAAAGGAAATAGGCAACTCAGCAGTGCCCATCATAGAGCGCACCATATCTAATAGGATACGATTCCTCCGTTCCGATACACTGTTGTGCTGTGGTGTATATGGAGGAGTAAGCTGAGAGTGAATCCCATTCTCTTTTAGGAAGTCCAGGAACTCCGTGCTCAAGTATTCACCTCCTCGATCAGATCGAAGGATTTTAATACTTTTACCCGTTTGGTTCTCGACTTCAGATTTATATTCTTTGAATTTCTCAAAAGCTTCAGACTTGTATTTTATCAGGAACACATGTCTGAATCTTGAGAGATCGTCAGTGAATATAATGAAGTACGAGAAACCATTCCTGGCATGTGTAGACATGGGACCACATACATCACTATGTATCAGTCCTAACAGTTCCATAACTCTTTCTCCATGTCCTGTAAACGGGGTTTTGGTCATCTTGCCTTTGAGACATGACTGGCAAGTGTCATAAGATGAAAATTCGAACGGATTCAAATATCCATCCTTATGCAATTTAGCTAGTCGTGTCGCATTGATATGACCTAGTCTACAATGCCACAAGAAAGATTCATTCATTTCTGAACTCTTCCTCTTGTGTGTGTTTTGTACGTTAAGGACTGTAGTTTGATCTAGAACGTATATGCCATTATTTAACGAGCCTGATCCAATCAACTTTTGATTCAGGAAGATGTTCATAATATTATCCTGTACTACAAAATTATATCCTTCTTTACTTAATAAAGAAACTGATATAAGATTGCATATCAGGATATGAATGTAATAGCATTCGTTCAGAATCAATGTGTTGCCACTTGGTAACACAAGGTGATATTCGCCAACTGCTTTGGCTACAACATTTGCCCCATTCCCTACTCTTACGGAATGATCACCTATTCCCAGTTCTCTACCTTTCCGTAGCCCATGTAGCATATTACATATGTGGGATCCTGATCCGGTATCTAATACCCAGGACGTAGAGTGAACTGAAAAACGGTTCTCAATAACTAACACACCGAAGAAGACGTATCAAGATGTTTCTTCTTCATTTGGGCGGAATGGGAATCCGGATATTCCCCTATTTCCTGTTCAGTCTTATAACAATTATAAGAAAGAACGGAACCAACGTTCCCCTGCACAGAATAACATGCGGGTTCGGTCAATACATCCATATTATTACCTTGATTAAGACGTGACATGGTCGCTACCTGGAGAGAGAGAGAAGAAAACACTTTAGCGTATGCTCTTGCAAGATCAGATTGGTTATTATTTAACTAATCAGGATGGCTCCCACTGTTTTTATCAAATCTTCCTTCAAACCATAAAAGGAAAGACTAGCCGGGATTAATTACACCCTACAATTTCGCCAATCTTTCAGCCAGGCCAGTGCCGGTACTTTAAGGGAAGTTCCCCGTGCTTTCGTACGGACCTAATTAAAATAAACCTCGTTTTCCCAGAGGCATAACCCCGTTGACACCTTTCTAGACACCTACTTGATCGGCTAATTGTCTTGTGTAAAACTCTCCTAGGAGTAACTCTTACTCACAGTGGGTATCGGGGTCTAACTATCTCATAGAAGGTATGCAATCTCATTGCAAATTTCAACACTTGAAATTCCCGATAATATTTTTCCCCAAGCGATCTATGAACTCGACAAGGTCAACAAACTATAGACCGCAAGTCAAGTTCAACCCGTCATTTCTTGATTGAATTAAACCCACCCGTACGACCCTTGACAAGGTCAATAAGGCCGCACGACTACCCTAATCCAATCGCATCATATGCTTTGCAGATAAGCACTAATCAGCTACCGCACACTACGCCTTGACAAGGTCAACAAGCACAGCACGAATACTAAATACTAATTATCTGAAATGACGGAGGGCTACGACAGGTTTTTCAGAACACCTATTGCTTAATGAACATGATATCGTTGTAGAATCAAGTGAATTTTGAAAAGGAGTGTTTTTGAGGTTTTCACTAGTTTTTCTAAAGAGGTCACTCCCGGTGAAGAGATCTCGGCTCTTTCTTTATCGAATAAGGTGCAGGATACTTCATAAATATCACTGTGCAAAGCAGAAACTATAAAATCATTCAAAAGACAAACCGAGTGTTGTAGCATCTGTTAGATTTTGCTAAAGAGGTCACTCCCGGTGAAGGGATCTCGGCTCTTTCCTTATCGAATAAGGTGCTGGATATTCTACAAGGAATACCGCTATGCAAAGCAAAAACTAGAGCTACCTTTTTTGAAAATTTGATTCTACAATATCTTTTAGGTTTCTTTTCTTTCATTAATCATATTAATGAAGACCCATCATTTATGCTTCCTAAGCATCACAGAAGAAACGAAAATACAACGTACGCTTATGCCATCCGCATTCTCCACAGTGTCCCGTTATGCACCGTTAGGTTACTTAACTAACGGTTTACCAGGACGGGACTAGCGCGGGTGCAAAACATAAGCAACGTCTACTATATATCTCATATATAATGTATATCCATTCGTCTCAGAATCCATAGTGATCACATCACAGAGCAGCAGAAGAAACATATGAAATATTAGATATACTAGGAGGTCCGTGTTTTATTTTGAGCCTGTAAAAAACACAGATTCCACGGTCGCGATGAATTGCCAAACCCACAGCCCTAGACCCCTACAAGAGCGGCAAGCAACCCTACTAATTCTAGAGTTAGGAGACTCGGACTCGACTCCTCGAGTTGGTCTCCTACTGAAATCTAGAACCCGATTACTTGTGCTTCCCTCCTTGGGTCTATCCTAATGCGGAAAAATAAATAATATAAAACAACGGCAACATCGTCCTCAACTCGGAAGTGCCCCAATAAAAGAATATTACATACATTTAATTTTACATGAATGAAAATAAAAACTCTCATCTAACATAAAACCCCCGGCTATTCAAAACACGACGATCCAATATAACATATACAGCAACAAATAACATCACATGTCATCAACGTAAGTAAATATGCGTATCCCAATTGTCGTTGACATATAGCAATGAAACCGGGGATACACCACATATTACACTTACGGTCGCAGAAAAAACTAGACGATGTTAAACATTCCGATCGAATCAACAAACACCACCCACAATTACCCAAAAAGCTCAACACTTGAGCGTAGTTTAAAATTATTCAGCACATGCCATAGTACCAATGGACCAGCCGTAGAAGGATCAACTAACGCCTCACAAGTGGCACCGCTGAACCACCACAAACCCGAGGGTTTAATGGCGATTCTAACGGTCACATAATTGAGTTAAGGTTTTGTTCTTCTAGAGGGTCCATCGCATAACTTGCATGATGTTTGATTGCTTTTTAACTACGGAAAAAATCCAACACTTGGAAAATTTTCCGGCAAGGTTTAAAGCGGGTATTTGATATCCGATCGAACTTTTTAACATCGACTAAAATAACCCGGAAACAGTTAGAATTACGACTATGAAACACTCTGAGTTGCCTTTATAGTAAATTAACATCTCATGCAAATTTAGTAAAAATAAACAACACCTGAAACACCAAAACCCAGTCTATGGAACACAGAAAAATTTCAGGCAGGGGGCTCGGAATTTGGTCGAGATAGGGTTAGCGGCGGCCGGCCAAAATCTTACAGAAATGCCTCAAATTTCTCCAGTATTCATGTTATATCATATACAACAATCTGTACTTGTTTAAAAAAAAATTTGACAACTTTAAAAATCGACAGAAACGCGTATTTGGTGTTTCAAGTTTCGGAGTTCGTTTCAGTTTCGTAATGTAACAATATCCGTCCAATTCTCTAGCTAGGCTCTGATACCACTGTAGGTCAGGCAGCCACCCCATCCAATGGGGTCGCCTTAGCACTTACAGGTCCCTCAGCAGCTACTTTTTACGCATGCCTCCTCACGAGGACTACAACCCGCCGGAACACCTTCCGGTCTTAGGACACCCTGGGGGTAAGAGTCTATACTTCACCACACTGTCACACAGTGAGAACCCCCTATAGGTCGACATCCAATGCCTAGTAGCTCTGATACCACTGTAGGGTTCCTATGAACAACAGCATGGTTTCGGGAGGCATCGTCCATGCCATTTTTCAAAAAATTGCCGTTTTAAAGAACCCTAAACTAGAATCGATAACTAGAGAATCATAAGAAACAACATATAAACTAATTTACATCTAAGTGAACTAGGAATACAACCTTTGTAGACCGGTCCTTCACTTCAATATCTCCTTGTAGTGTCCCCTTCACTGCGATCACAGAACTCCTGGACTCTAGCATGGCTTCTCAAGATGAAATGAACGATCTTGCTTGAAGTCTTCGAGGCCGAAGATGATCTTCGTCGAGGAGACACTAAATCAAGCTACTACTTTACTAATGAGAGATTAGTGAAGCTAACACTCTGTCACAACCCGAAATATTAGCTCGTGACCAGCACTTAAATCACGCAACGTCTAAAGGCGCAACGTAATTCAAGTAAGCTGAAACCCAGAAATCTAAACCTTTTTAAGAAAATAAAGGAGGTGAAGTTTTGAAATAAAGGTATAATGAAATAAAGTTTCTAAAATGCATGGAAAAGGAACATGAATAATGCAAGTAAAATTTACCAGTTTGAAAACATGTTTCGTCTTTTTATAAAAATTCGGGCAGCACCACCTTTGTATTTTTTGATCCAAAACCATAAATACTTAACAAGAATAATGGCATCCCCAAGCGGGAGCTAGCTCTTCGCCAACCGGAGGATCGCAACCACGCAAAGCATAAAAATAAGTATACGACGCACAATGGCGAAGATCACTACAAAAGATAAAGAAAAAGCAAGACATCAAAACCACAAGTAGCGGAAAACCCCTCGTTCTAAGTCTCGCAACCACAATCTCACTAAGTCACATTACTTATACAATTTACTAATTTTGATTGATGGAGTTGAGTAGATACAATATGAAATATAAATACAAGAGTGGGTACGATACAAATGCCCCACCTACCAATGCAAAACACCCAAATGAAGATATGTGCCAGCGATACCACTACTGATCCGTGCGGTCAACCTGCAAGAACTGTGGCACAACGGGGGTGAGTTGCCAACTCGTGAGTAAAAAAAATATCAACTGATAGAAATCGAATAAACAACGACTCCTAGGTTAACTATATCATAAGGGTAATACTATGAAATCTTGGGGGACCATATCTATATGTGTGCCAACAATGAAATCAACACCTATATGTATGCGGATATCATCCAATCATATGATCAATGTTTGTATGCATGCGGATCTCGTCCAACCATATCCTCCATGTATGTATCATAAAAGCAAATGCATGACAATATGAGGATATAAATCAATGTGTGTACCTCGCGACACATCAAAATCATGGAACCTGAGTGCCTAGCCTCGACACTCGAAAATATCATGAAAACCATGCACAACATCGGCACGTAAATCCTCATATCTCTCGGGCTCCGTCAGTCCGTATCAGCCCTCGGGCTCCGTCAGTACGGATCAGCCCATCTCATCTCTCTACTCCGGTCGGTATCCTCCGGATATCCGCCGAGCCCAAATACTATCACCGGTAGGTAGTGGTCCCTCTGACAGGCTCACCGTCACTGCACAGCAGATCCGTTGTCGCCCCGAGGTACCATACCGGGTCCACCATGTACCCGCAATCGGTCTCATCCTGCTCCTCGAATTGGGTATCACTGTCACACGTCTCAGAACCAAGAAAATGCATGGTGGACGCACTAAAATATCATATCAAGAGAAACCGGGTTTTAAAACAATACATACTTTCTTTTTAAAATGACCACGGTTCTCAAATCCAGAAATCTCATGAAAACAGCATATCTCAATGCGTATAATCGTAAAGCATGATGTATGTGACATATAACAAAAATGTAAGCAAATCTATATATCATGCAACATGGAACAGTAATATGCACATATCGAGGGAAAACCGCTCTTTTAAATGAATCCAGTTTTAAAATATGTCCTACGGTTCCTAAATTCTCCAAAGTCGAATGCAACATCGTATAAAGGTGCATATGTAACTATAGCAAGTAAACTATGTAAGGAGTCATATCATGATGCAGCAATCCTACTGAGTAGTGAAATGGAAATTATCGATGATGAAGTGTGTGAGCCGGCAAATCTGTGTACGTGTAACATACGCATCATCGATAATGGTGTGAGTGTACTAGCACGGGTATATGCAATGCAATGAGAATAACATGAATGCATCATAAGGTAATCATCAGCTAAAAGCTATAAGGTATACGTATCTATCATATATCTGAGTCGGTGAATCTATCAATCGGCATCTAGCGTCATAGTATCACGTACGGTATAACCCATCGTACGACATCCTCTAGTCAAGGGTATGGATCAAACATCAAGTCAAATTCACCACGTATGGAAAATCATCGTACGGCGGGATAAAATCAATAGGGATCCTATCAACCTTTACGACAATGAGGGTACGGACCTAATGCCTCGTACGTCTTATCATTTAAGATTCACAACATTATATATATCTATATACCTATGTCCCAAGTCACATCCATAACAATCTCATATCAGGGGACCGGCGAAGGTATCAATCATCTCAATCGACTCACATCCGTATACCAACATATCATCAATCATCATTTTACATCGCCTTATCTTTTCATCGCATTTATCTCCCACATCAAGTCAATTTCACATATCCAATCTATCTTTACTATAAGCATACATATCTAATCTAACACACACACCCGAACCATACAATCAGTTTTCAAAGGGGCGAATCGTAGTTTTGAAAGTAGGGGCTACGGTGTCTTACAAAAAAAGATATCATTTGAAAATCCGTAACGCCCCTTAAGGTATTTGTTTAAAAGATGCATACGATTCTTCATTTTAAAATAGGTATGGTTCGGATGACACACCTACGTCGGCTATCTTGTCCTATAGTATCCAATACGACAACATCATCGAACATCGTCCTCAAAACACATCATCACGTATCAATAGTATTATATCACTACTATCTATCCTTTAGTTCCAAATATGGTTCTATAACTATCTTATAACCTTATCCCTAGTTTTCTATTAAAGGTTTCCTTAACCATATTCTATATATAATCCGTTTCCATCAAAGTTTGTGGGGGTGCTATACGCCATCCACCCGACTTACCCTATAGATATTGATATATTCACCTTGATCCTTTCTTGTCGAAGTCGATGTCGCCATGCTCCGTCGTTTCGGAATCCACGCGAAGGTACCTACAATAATAACACATATAGCAACGCTATTAAAATCAAGTTCTGAAAACCGAAACGGCACACGGATAACCTATAGGTTAGAACCTATAGCCCATGCATGCAAAACCAACCAATTATCCCAAGTTGTTAATGTACAAACATCCAAAAATCAAATACAAAAATCCAAATTTCAGAATACGGAAAACCCGAAAACAGCAACATAGGAAAACCCTTCCCAGATTTTGACTCAGGTCAAACTAGCCAATTTTGCATATGGGGTTGCTCTGGATATAGGATAGCAATACCACAGACCAAAATCCACACTATTCTACCTCGACATGGCCGCAATTTGCGGCCAAAACACTTAAATCTGCGGCCAGATTCTCATATTAGGGGCTCAGGTTTCTAGGGGTTCTTCATGGTTGCCTGCACGTCTCTCTGTCATGGGAACTTATTTTCTAGTGGTCTTGGGTCATCCCAGATTCCCATATACCCTCACAAACTGTCAATTTAACCGATGTCGGAAAGTTCTAAGTTCATGTTTGGGTTCCATTCAATGTTCTAGGTTAGTAAAAACACCACTAAGGTCTAAGTAAACACCCGCTACTAGTTATGAGTCCACATAAACACCCAACCCTTCTCTTGAATTTTCAAAACATCACTAATTCAAATCGATTGAGCTTTAAACTACCATATGGTGCTATTAAACTTAAACTAAACTAGATGGAAGGGATTATACCTCATGGATGTAGCCAAGCAAAACCCTAGATCCCCAAAGTCCTCAAAATCCAATATTGATGGGTCCAAAGTGTAGAGGGTGAAGAGGGGATCAACTTTAATGAAAGGGGTTTAGGGTTTTGAGGAGTACTTTGAGATGGATCTAGGGTTGAAGGTGGAGGGAAGTGATGAAGAAGAAGGAGAAGAAAAATAATGGGGAGGGGAAAAGAATGGTTGCCTCTCTCTCTCCTACTCTCACTCTCTTATTCTCACCCTCCTTCTCTCTCTCCAATCATTCTAAACTTTAACCCTTTTCTCTTTTCCTTTTCTTTTTTTTAAATTTCAAAACCAAATCACATAATACCCATAGAACAACACAAATGCAACAACATGTAACCAAACGTAACATGACATGGTGCACTAGCCATGGAAAACTGTAGAAACACAGATTTGGCTTAATTGCGATTAGCAGTGCACTAATCGGGTTTTTATCCAAACTGCATATAATAAATTTTAAAAATGCCAAATCCTTTAAATATATTTTTAAATGAATAAATCATTTTAATTTTCAATTATTTCACAATTATTGGTATATATTTATACCTTTTTTCGAAAACCCCAATTTCGCAAATCGGGCAGTTTTCGGGAAATATATTATTTTAATATTAAATTCTATAAATAATATTTTATATTTCCTGAAATGTTACAATCTTCCCCCCTTAAAGAAATTCGGTCCCCAAATTTAAATTTAATCCCCCAAAATCTAAAACATTTCAATAATCAGCTCAAATCAACGGGGCTCCGAAATCACGGAAGATACAGAATAACACAGCACGTCAGTGCGCATGAAAATGAGTACAACAATCAAAATCGAACTCCGTCAAGTGCCTCGCAAATCATCAGATCTGCACGCATATCATCAGAGTTACAATGGAGATACAGATCTCGAAATCCAATGCTGAAATCCAATATACACTAGTCAAATACTATAGTATGTATATAGTACGCATCCTTGAAAAATCTCCAAAAACTGATTAAATACAAGCAAAAATATTTTCTGAATCGCCGTGTGATGCGTAAATCAAAGCACAAGTGATGGACGTTCATTTGTAAGGTAATAATATATGTCCATATATGTTTTGCTCATATATACGTTCCGTCGTTTCAAAATATCCCAAAAGATTTTTCTTTTAAAACGTTCGCGTCGCTCACGGAAACGAAGGAAATAGGGAGACTATAGCTCTTTTTCACAAATCTCTTGGTAAAATTTTTAATGTATGCACAGTACTCAAGTACTGTCCTCAGATCAATCCTGTTCGGCAACAACATAATATAGTGCTCATCATGAAAACAAGGTGCTCAAAACCAAAATCAGCCTCAAATCGCCTTGTCACAGAACTATATTATGTTTCGCCTTGGCACTTTTCGGCAGAGTTTCCTTTGTAAATACTGGCCCCGAACGGGGTACAACAAGAATAATATAAATGCAATGATAAAAGGCATCCCCAAGCGGGAGCTAGCTCTTCGTCAATCGACGGTCATAACCACACAAGCAATATAATATACAACGCCGAAGGGCGAGGATCAAAACTCAAAAGAAAACCCAAAATCAGCATGAAAACCATAATAATATAACGCGCGACTCTAAGGTTGAAAGAATAATAAGACTGGTCTTCTATCTCTATCAAATATGCAATCTGCTTGATGGAATTTAACTAGATACAACTGAAATAAAAATTATACAATGGTGGTCCTGATGCAAAAGAACCCACCTGCAAAAGCAATCACCCTGAATGAAATGATGTGCCAGCAAAGCCGCAACGGAACCTGTACGGCAAAACCTGCAAGGAACTGTGGCACAACGGGGCTGAGTTGCCAACTCGTGAGTAGAAAACATCTACGAGTAGAAATCGCATATAAAACGCAATCCTAGGTCATACGATCAGTAATATCCTCAAATAATAATAATATGGCCTGAAGCATAATATAACGGTAAAGGGTAAATATCTATCCATATAGTGTAATACCAAGAACTCGTGTCAGGGCCTCAGGTAACAACATGTCACTAATATGAAGTTCAAATGTCAGGTAGCAATATATCACTAAAATGATTTGCAGATGCATATAATGAGAACAAAGTACATCATGAATCAAAGAACTGTTTTTCTTTATTTAATAAGATTACTGTATGTATATAAATCAAGATATCTTCAATGAAATCAACATCAAATCCGTGTCAAGCATCGACACAAAACATAAACCTCAATATCTCAATATCTCATGCTCCGGCTATCCGGACTGGCCTGTATCATCAAATCAATATACCTAGTGTCTCAAATCTTAATATCTCAATACCTCGGGCTCCGTCAGTATGGATCGGCCCATATTATCAATCACACGACCATAAACGGTATCCTCCGGATATCCGCCGCGCCATGTAAAATCACCGGTAGGCAGTCTGCCCCTGCCGGGCTCATTGTCTAAAACTCGAGCTTCTTGCCCCGGGGTACCATACCGGGTCCGCCATGTACCCGAGACGATTCATACAACTCCTCGAATCGGGTCTCGAAAATATCTCAGAACCGAGAAAACATCATGGTGGACGATACTCAACATATCAAGGAAAACCGCATTTTTCACTTTAAAATGGTTCATCAGTTTACAAAACTTTCACTTACGGTTTCCAAATCCATAAAATATCAAGAAGAATCCGAAATCATCATGTCACCAAAACTTTCACTTATGGTTTCCAAATCCAGAAAATATCAAGAAGAATCCGAAATCATCATGTCACCATGTCAATAACAATGAAAACCGGCGTAAATCTCCATAATACTGCATAACCAATGAATATATGGATGAATCTAATATCATGCAATAATTAAACCAGCATATGAAAGCTATAACTTGTAGCAACTATCAGTTAGCAAGCTATGATAATGAAATAGTATTTTCTAAAGAGTACGTGACATGGAATTTACCGATGATGATGTGTGTGAGCCGGCAAGTAAGTGTATGTGGAACATACGCATCATCGGTAATGGTGCTAGTGTCCTGACTACATGGTTCATAATCACTAAGTTTACAATAAACATGATAAATGGCAATGAATAGTAATTGCAACAATAATATGCTGAACAAGAATGATAACATAACAATAAGAATTTACATCTCTACACCTGTGTTATACAGTTTTGCCGTTTGAAATAGTACGAATCATGGTGTTTTGAAAATAAAGGCTACGGTATTTTTAAGAAAAGGTACGTCTTTTGAAATATCCGTAGTATCCCTTGACATGTCCTTAAATCCACACTATTCGCTAGTTTTGGAAATAGGTATGACTCGGGTCCAGTCTAACATTTACTAGGTAACTACAGGTCTAACTAACAACCAATCGGAAGGGGTATGGAAACTACCTAAATCTGAGTCGATATATATATGTGTATAATAGTCGGTGATCCCGCCTCAATAGTATCCCATACGATACCCTATATAATATGACATCCTCGAGTAAAGAGTGCAGATCTATCATCAATATATAGCTCGTACGGTAAATCCATCGTACGGCCTCCCAAATCTGGGTACGGGTCAAATATCACACTCATCTCATTATTTGTCTGGTATCCTTTCCATCATATATCAAGATCTGGGTGTACTGATCTAAGTCTAGTACAATACTGATACCATTTATGTAATGCATGCGTGTGTATGAAAACACCACGCCTAAAGAACCCGCTAAAATATCATGTCGTATCTCAAATACGAACCATATCATATCACCGATCTCATGGCCCTAAGCCCAATCTCATTGACTCATCTCCAATCCCAAGTACTTATCCTCAAAATCCATGTATATATAAGTATGTATGTGTGTGTGTGTGTGTATATATATATATATACATATATACATATCCCCATATATGCATAAGTAAAATAAATGTAAGCAAGCGTGTGTGTACGTGTGGGTAAAACCTATTCTAGGGTTCGCGACTAAGAAGCTAAACTAAGCTACTTCTAATTATCCTAAACTAAACCATAAACACAAAATCATATCTTGATAATCATTCTCGTTTCATAAAACACCTATATAAACATATATATCATAAACTATACTACGGACTGCAGGGGTGCTATACGCCATCCACCCGACTTCCCCCGTAGATATAATCTACTCACCTGATTTTCGCTTGCCAATGCCAATGTTGCCACGCGCTTGCTTGTCGTCTCAAAGTCCTCATGAGAGTACCTACGTATTATAATATACCGTGTCGCATTAAAATCCGACTCATGACCAAAATGACACACGAATCTCACATAGGTCAAAACCTATGGTTTGCTCTCTCAAATCAACCCAAAAACCCTCGACACCGACGTACAAACGACGAGTGATCGAGAAAAACTCAAACGCACCAATCACGCATTCATAACACGCTAAAAATTATATGAAAAAACGGTGCAATTCATAAAACCTTAAAATTTGCCCAAATCGATTTATTTCCAAAAAGCCTAGTAAGCGGTCATTAATCGTTTTAATGCAAATATTGATATTTTAGCAAAACTAGGGGTCACAATATTCACTAATTATCTTAATTAGGCCACATAAACATTTACTAGATTTTAATTTCACTAATTTGTATTAATTCGATAAAACTAGTTTGCAAATTTTATCCAATTTTAACCATTTTATTGCAAAAATGCACAAACAACAATTTAGGATGGTTTTGCATGATCTAAAGTATTAAACTATAACTTATAATGTTAATAATGTGATAAAAACCCAAACCATATTTTAATCTCACCTATATATGTATTTCATAAAAATCTAGTTTGCATAAAATCTTAATTTGGACTTTTTAGATGCAACAATTTACAAACTTGCAACTAGATTAAGTTTTCCATGTCTTAACATGCTAAACTACACCTTGTAACCTTAAACAAGTGACAACAACCCTATTTGAATTTAAAACCCTAACTTTTTAATTCAAACTCCTTCTCTTTAGATTTCCAAACTTGTAATTAAACCATATTTAAGCACCTAATAAGCTACATTAAGGAATTAAACCAACAATTGAACAATAGGGTTAGGATTTATACCTCAAAATTTGTAGATCTAGCTTGGAATTTACTTTCAAAGATGGTTTCATTGCTCCAAGATTCAAGATAGAGTAGGCCAAGGAGAAGGGGTGAAGATCAAGTGAAGAATTTGTGAGGTTTAGCATTGATTTTTGATGAAATTGGAGAACTTTTCTTGAAGAGAAAGATGTGGGGAAAGATGGGGGAGGCTGCTGCATAGTGGTCGGCAGAAATTGGAGAAGAGGGGGGAGAGAAAAGGTAGGTGTGTGTGAAAGTCAACCAAAGCCCATTCTTCAAATATCCATCACCACACTTCATTTCTTAATTGTTCTCTTTTAAATTTCTTTTTTCCCTTTTCTCTAATTGAAGTGAGGACTTGGGAAAATTTGGGTTGCTCAAAGAGTTCGGCCATAATGTGGGAATCGGTGAGTGGTGGGTTTGTATGGGTGAGTGAGTGACCACATAAAAGATAAACACCACACCTCTATTTCCAATTAATTTATTTTCACCATTTAAGCCTTTTTCTTTGATATTTTCTAAAACCGTTTGACAATTTCATTTCATTTCAAAAATAATATTTTACATATTAGTTCAATGTGTCATGATGCACAAAATTTGTATCAACCCATTCCAATTTGTAATTATCCCTAATTAAATGTATTAGTGACGGCTTAAAATAATATTAAAATAATTATTTTCGAAAAAAATTTCAGTAAATTAGAAATTTTACATGTGGCTCAATAAACACCAAATAATAGCAATTACATAGCTAGAATATGTATATTTAATTTGATATTAAAAGAAATTTATATCTGGTTTTTTTACGGAAAACACCCGTTATTTTACCGAAAATCGGAAATTTCACCTAAACGATTTTCAAAACGTTACACCCTTAAAGAAATTCGGTCCTTAAATTTAAATTCAAACTTTCCCAAATACTAAAACATTTCAGCAAAACCATCAAGTCGTCGGGGCTCCGAAATCATAAATACAAAAAATATATCGTAGCGCAATGCATGCGTATGAAAAACGGATATATAAACCAAAATCAAAACTCCGTCAAGCATCCCGTAATCATAGGAGTTATGGTGAAGACACCAATGTCAAGATCCAATACGAAAACCAACATGATATACATCGAACTATACATGTAAACATCATTAAAACATCTGGAAGCAATGCATGCGAAACCTTTTTCAAATCGTTGTGCGATGTGTTTATCACTGCACAGTGGCGAACATCCATTGTGAGAAAATAACTATATATATATCCTTTGTTTAACATACATGTTCCGGCGTTTTGAAATTAATTTAGAAGGGTTTCCCTTATAAAAAGTTTCGTGTCATCACGGACACATAGGTAAATACTGAGACTATAGCTCCTCTTTGGAAATCCCTTCAATAACTATCAATGCATGCAAAAATATAGTCAGATACTGTCCTCGGACTAGTCCTATTCAGCTACTATACCAAAAAGTAAGTATCAAAAATATACTACTCTAAAAGAAATCAATCACAAAAGGAGCATATGAATGCTACGTGCGTCCGGTTTGCACGGAAATCAAAATCCACGAATGTGCCATACATGTACACAGAAACAACATCTAAGTGCAATGGGTGTGCACGAAACACCTATCAGAGGCAACGGTGTGCCTGACAGCAAAACCAGGTGCATCTGATATGCACGAAGAATCTCGATTTAGTGCATCTAGTGTGCACCTAAATCGCATCAAGCGCCTTAAGTATGCGCAAAATCCAAATCAAGGGCACAATGTGCACGAAAACGAATATCGAATATCACAATCGAAATTGATGGTATACAACATATTTCAATCAAAATCCAAATCAGGTATACCGTGGTATATAACCTCATAACCCTGTGCATCAACGTGCACAAAAGCAAATCAAAATACTAAAAGTGTATGAAAACTATGCCGAACGCATAAGTCAAATCATATACATGCCCTAGGCATGAAATCAAATATCAAGAAACTCGGTCATCAAAACTCAATCATGAAATAAATCACCCAAAAATTATGAAATCCAAAGTGACGGATACGTGATAGTCAATCACAAAATCACAAATCATAATTGCTGTCGTCGATATGTCCATCCTTCATGGTTAAGAAGATGTCGGTGCATCAAATGCTAGCAGAGCAAGATATCTACTTGCCTTCTGATCATGGCCTGTCGCCTAGTGCCCTTAGGCTCTCGTCTCTCACTACAGATTGCTAAGTACATACCTCCTCGGCTCAACGGTCCAATATAGAAACGATAACGGAAATAGTCCGCTCTGACACATCCTCTAAAGATCCCTGGCCAACTATCATGGTCACCCAAAACATGTCTCATCGACGATGCTGAACTCTGGCCTGCTAGGTGTGTGCAATATAACCGATCCTGGGTCCAAGTTTTCTCGTATCGTATTCCAGAAAGGTCCTGTCAAGGTCTCTCCCCAAGTCTCGTTTCTGCCGAACTTCCCGGAAGTTATCATCCCCTTACTATATCTATTTCTTGTTCCGGAACAGCTGCATACTCCTCACGACTCCTTCTGGAAGATATATCCATATACAACGCCTCTGCATACGTATCACATCTCTGATGTCGGCAGAGTGGAACGTCATCTCATCAAGATCTCGTACGAACCTCTTACTCCACTTTTCTTTTGTTGGGTTTACCTAGCACCTCATGAAGGGTTTGGAAGCATCACATGTACCAAAGATTTAAATTTTAGGGTGCTAAGTTAACAAACAAAGAATCGTTCCTAGAAAAATTAGGGTTTCTAAAACAACACTACATCACAAGTAGATTAGGCTAGGGTTTTGAGAGTACAACCATTTTATCTCCCTACGCTAGACTCCTCGGCTACTTGGGGTTTGGAAAAAGTCCGCTTGAACTCTTCTAAGTCCACGATGATCCACCCGGAGTCCGCTTTGTCCAAGCTTGCAATTTCACTTTATCAAAAGAATGAAATGAAGCTAACACTCTAAACAAGTGGGCTAGATTTGTGTAGAATGGTGTTGTGGTTCTCTTTCTCACTTCAAAATCCTATCTTGTTGAGTATTTCGCTCACTTGAAAATTCTAGAGATCAAGGAGGAAGAAGATGGTGGCCTTTTAGAATAAGAGAAAGATAATCTCACTTAAGAAAATAGAAAATATATCTATATATATTTTTTACCTCTCATTTGAAACCATGGTTAAACAATAAGGATATTATTGAACTTGAGTTAAAACCCAAAAGGAATGTTAATCCATGGTTAAATGGTGGGTGGGCATGGTTAAGTCAAAGAAGAGTGTAGAAAGAAACCATGAATTATCCTTTCCTTTTTCTTTTTGTTTTAAAACAAATGCAATAATAATTCATATATATTAAACCATGGTGTGAGTCTTATATTGCCACCATTTTCTTTGTATATACAACCATGAAGGATGATGTATGTATGTATGTGTGCATGCACATCCATATGTGCATGAATCAATAAGGAATGCATACATGCATGCATACATCAAAAGATACAAGAAAGGATTTCTAGTGAGAAACTAATGGTTAAATGATAAATCAACACTTGATTTATCAATCCGGCCATATCACATACGACCCTAACCAAAAGAAAGCCGCCCGATTATATACGGTATCATATACGCGCATTCCAACCGGGTCCATGCGCATATCGCATACGCGCACCACAACGTTTTGCCTGGACTAGGTAACTCCATTTTGGGACTCTAAGACTCGTCAATACGCCGGCTGTGGGTGATGATCATATCAAGCACCCCCAAACCGCAAGCGGTCAGCTAAACGTCATGGCCACCCGGGTATTGAACGATCAGAAGAAGACAAGCGAACCTGCTACAATTCCCATAGAGCCAACCGATAACACTTCCCGTGCAGTCCGGTCTCCTCGTATGATATGTCGCATATCAAGTCTAGGGGTGGTAAACGTCAGACCCTAATAACCGATAAGTCATGCCGATGTGAGGCTCATAACGGGTCGAGAAACTATTGGTAACACTTACCAGTAAATCTCTAATCAGCCCTGGCGAGGGACTTCCCTGTTACGGCCAATCGAGCACAGTGCAACATCAACCCCCAATACCGGGAGAGACGAAACCCCTCCTATCGCTCATTGCCTCCATGTGACTCGAGACTGTACCCAAAAACCACCGTTTTTCACGCTCTCATGGACGTGGTAAGGTGGAAATCAAAGCACAGTGGGAATCACACAAGACTCTATGACGATCTCGGGTCTACAGACTAACCTGCACAAGTGTCACCTGATAACTGCCATCTGACATGAGGTATAATACCATCCGGGAGTTCTCGGCAAGTCCGTCCAGTGTACCCAGTCTCCACTGAGCACCCGTATATCATCTCTGATGTCAAACACCAATGGATATGGGATCATCTATCGCCCATCTCATGGGTCGAGAAGCGTATACGCTAGTCTACACTGGTATATCGATGCCCCGTTTCGATACACCCATGACTAGGGACCTTGAAGGATGTACTTATGGACTACCATGTCCCCACTCGTATGATCCGCATCATAGTCCAGGTAGTCAAGTACACATCCTAAGGGCTTTACCAACGTGTAACTATAAGACAGTATAAAGAGACAAGTATACATGTTAAGACAAAGAACAACCAGATAGCATACTATCATATCGAGCAAGAAAGTCATCTCTATATATGTCCAAGCATCCAATATAATATACATCATCTGTACAATACTGGCCTCTAGGGCATACATACAACTAACAATCTCCCACTTGCACTAGGGCCAGCTGCTGTAGTATCGCATACCGAGCATCCCGAAAAGTCTCTCAAACTGTATCTGGGGAATGGCCTTCGTGAGTGGATCCGCTGTGTTATTCTTCGTGTCAACCCTCCTGACCTCAATCTCCCGGCGATCAACTATCTCCCGGATCAGGTGATACCATCTCAGAATATGCCTGGATCGCTGATGGGACCTAGGTTCCTTGGCTAAAGCCACCGCTCTATTGTTATCACAATACAAAGGTATTGGATGCTCAATGGATGGAACCACACCAAGTTCAGTAATGAACTTCTTGATCCAGACAGCCTCTTTGGCAGCATCGTTGGCAGCGATGTATTCAGCCTCCATCGTTGAGTCTGCCACGGTTTCCTGCTTGGAACTCTTCCAGCTAAACGCCCCTGCGTAAAGGGTAAAGACAAATCCCGACTGCGACTTAGAGTCGTCCTTATCACTCTGGAAGCTCGAATCGGTAAAGGACTCCACTTGGAGTTCTCCGTTACCATATACCAAGAGCATCTCCTTAATCCTTCGTAAGTACTTGAGAATGCTCTTCACAGCTGTCCAGTGATTCTCTCCAGGATCAGCTTGATACCTACTCACTACACTTAGTGAGTATGCTACATCGGGTCTGGTACATAACATCGCTTAAATAATAGAGCCTACAGCCGAAGCATAGGGTATCCCTTGCATGCGAGCTCTCTCCAAATCAGTCTTGGGAGACATCTCTTTAGAGAGAGTGACTCCAGAGATCGTGGGTAAGTTCCCACGCTTGGATTCTTCCATACTAATCCTCTTTAGTATGGTGTCAATGTACCTAGATTGGGACAATCCCAATATCCGTTTGGATCTATCTCTATAGATCCTAATTCCCAATATGCAGGAGGCATCACCAAGATCTTTCATTAAGAATCTTTGTGATAAGAAGAGCTTGACCGATTGCAGCATAGGTAGTGTCATTTCCTATCAAGAGTATGCCGTCCATGTACAATACGAGGAAGACAACCTTGCTCTCTGCTACCTTCTTGTAGATACAAGGTTCATCTATGTTTTTGACGAAATCAAACTCATTGATAACGACGTCAAAGAAAATGTTCAAACTCCGCGATGCCTGCTTTAATCCATAAATGGATTTAAGCAGCTTGCACACCTTCCCGCTGCTCCCACTATCTACGAACCCCTCTGGCTGAGTCATGTACACGCACTCTTCTAAATCACCGTTTAGAAAGGCGGTCTTAACATCCATTTGCCAGATTTCGTAATCATGATATGCAGCGATGGCAAGCATGATCCGGATGGATTTAAGCATAGCCACTGGAGAAAAGGTTTCGTCATAGTCCACACCTGGTCTTTGACGAAAACCCTTTGCAACAAGTCTAGCTTTGAAAGTCTCCACTTTCCTATCTACACCAAGTTTTTTCTTGAAGATCCACTTGCTCCCAATGGGTTTTACCCCATCAGGAGCAACTTCCAAAGTCCATACTTTGTTGGTGTACATGGATTCCATCTCGGACCGCATTGCATCCAGCCATTTCACTGAGTCCCCACTCGTGATGGCCTGCTCGATGCTAGTTGGGTCATCATCAACCATGATGCAATCCTCGCTTCCACCATCAATGAGAAAACCGTAGTATCTCTCAGGTGGATGAGAAACCCTACTAGATCGGCGGAGAGGCTGGGGTTCATCGGGTACTACTGAATCCTTTGGTTCTACCAAGTCTTCTGTTATAGTTTGTGTTGTTGGAACCTCTTCCAGTTCTACCTCAATGCCACTAATCTTCTTCATAAGAAAACTTTTTTCTAAGAAAGTGGCATGTCGAGAAACAAATACCTTTTGTTCCTCGGGGTGGTAGAAGATATACACTTGTGAATTTTTGGGATATCCTATAAACTTACATAAGACAGATCTTGTCTCGAGTTTGTCTGGATTTTGTCTTTTGACATAGGCCAGACAACCCCATATCTTAATGTAATTAAGATGTGGTCTCTTCCCTTTCCATATCTCATATGGAGTGGTAGGCACAGATTTGGTAGGAACTCTATTCAATATGTATATGGCTGTCTCAAGCGCATACCCCCAGAAAGAAATAGGTAACTCATCTGTACTCATCATTGAGCGTACCATATCTAATAGGGTACGATTCCTCCGTTCCGACACACCGTTGTGCTGTGGTGTATAAGGAGGAGTAAGCTGAGAGAGAATCCCATTCTCTTTTAGATAATCCAGAAAATCATTGCTCAAGTATTCTCCTCCTCGATCAGATCGAAGGATCTTAATACTTTTGCCCGTTTGGTTCTCCACTTCGTGTTTATATTCTCTGAATTTCTCAAAAGCTTCAGACTTGTGTTTCATCAGGAATACATGTCCGAATCTTGAGAGATCGTCAGTGAATGTAATGAAGTAGGAAGAACCGTTTCTGGTATGTGTAGACATGGGACCGCATACATCACTATGTATCAGCCCTAAGAGTTCGATAACTCTTTCTCCGTGTCCCGTAAACGGAGTTTTAGTCATCTTGCCATTGAGAAATGACTGGCAAGTGTCATAAGATGAAAATTCAAACAGATTCAAATATCCATCCTTATGTAACTTAGCTAGTCGTATCGCATTGATGTGACCCAGTCTACAATGCCACAAGAAGGATTCGTTCAGTTCTGAACTCTTCCTCTTGTGTGTGTTTTGTAAATTGAGGACTGTATTTTGATTGAGAATGAATATGCCATTATGTAACGAGCCTGATGCAATCAACTTTTGATCTAGGAAGATGTTCATAACATTATCCTGTACTACAAAATTATATCCTTCTTTACTCAGTAAAGAAACTGATATAATATTGCACATCATGTTCGGTATATAATAGTACTCATTCAGAATCAGTGTATTATGACTTGGTAATACAAGGTGATATTCGCCAACTACTTTGGCTGCAATACTTGCACCATTCCCTACTTGAACGGAATGATCACCTTTTCCCAGTTCTCTACCTTTCTGTAGCCCATGTAACTGTTTACATATGTGGGACCCTGATCCCGTATCTAATACCCAAGACGTAGGGTGAACTGAAAAACAGTTCTCAATGACTAACACACCCGAAGAAGGTGCATCAACATGCATGTTCTCCGTTTGGGCGGCGTGAGAATCCAGATATTCTCCTGATTCCTGTTCAGTCTTATAACACTTATAAGATAGAACGGGTCCAACGTTCTCCTGCACAGTATAACATGCGGGTTCGGTCAATACATCCATATTATTATCTTGATTAAGGCATGACATGGTCGCTACCTGGAGAGAGAGAGAGAAGAAAACACTTTAGCGTATGCTCTTGCAAGATCAGATTGGTTATTATCTTATCTAATCAGGATGGCTCCCACTGTTTTTATCAAATCTTCCTTCAAATCCTAAAAGGAAAGAGTAGCCGGGATTAATTACACCCTACAACTTCGCCAATCTTTCAGCCAGGCCAGTGTCGGTACTTTGAGGGAGGTTCTCCGTGCTTTCGTACGGACCTAATTAAAGTAAACCTCGTTTTCCCAAATGCGTAACCCCATTGACACCTTTCTAGACACCTACTTGATCGGCTAATTGTTCTGAGTAAAACTCTCCCAGGAGTAACAATTACTCGCAGTAGGTATCGGGATCCAACTATCTCATAGAAGGTATGCAATCTCATTGCAAATTTCAACACTTGAAATTCCCGATAATGCTTTTGCCCCTAGTGTGCTATGACCTTGACGCATGCCAAACAACCCATAGTCCGCTAGTCAAGTTCAACCCGTACAATTCGTGATTGAATTAAACCCACCCGTACGACCCTTGACGCATGCCAAACAACGCCGTACGAATACCCTAATCCAATCGCATCTCATGCTACAGATAAGTAATAATCAGCTACCGTACACTACGCCTTGACGCATGCCAAACAACCGCAGCACGAATACTAAATATTACTTATCTGAATTGACGGAGGGCTACGCAGGTTTTTCAGAAAACCATGAGCGTAATGAACTTGATATCGTCGTAGAATCATGTGAAATTTTGAAATGGAGTGTTTTTTAGGCTTTCATTAGTTGTGCTAAAGAGGTCACTCCCGGTGAAGGGATCTCGGCTCTTTCCTCATCGAATAAGGTGCAGGACATATCATATATATCACTGTGCAAAGCAAAACTCTAAAAGCAATCAAAAGACAAACCGAGTTTTGTAGCATCTGCCAGTTTCGCTAAAGAGGTCACTCCCGGTGAAGGGATCACGGCTCTTTCCCCATCGAATAAGGTGCAGGGTATATCATATATACCACTGTACAAAGCAAAACTGTAGCTACCCTTTTTGAAAAAAATTGATTCTACAACATCTTTTAGGTTTCTTTTCTTTCATTAATCACATTAATGAAGTCCCAACTTTAAGTCACCTAAACATCACAGATAAATACGACGTACACTTATGCCATCCGCATTCTCCTCGATGTCCCCTCGTGCACCGTTAGGTTAGGTAACTAACGACAGAGCAGGGCAGGGCTAGTGCGGGTGTAAAACATAAGTAACGTCTATATAATATATCATATATACTATATACTGTATCCATCAGAACATATCAAATGATCACATCACAGATATCGCAGCAGAAACATAGATATAATGTGGGATATACTAGGACGTCCGTATTTAGTATTTAGCCAACAATAGAAAATACGGATTCCACAGTCGCGATGAATAGCCAAGCCCACACCCTGGACCCCTATGAGAGCGGCTAGCGACCCTACCAATTCTGGAGTTTAGGAGACCCGGTCTCGACTCCTCGAGATGGCCTCCCACTGAACCCTAGAACCCGGTCACCTGTGCTCCCCTCCTTGGGTCCATCCTAATGCGGAAAAGTAAATAATATACAACACTGGTGGCATCACCTCAACCCGGAAGTTCCCCAAATAAAAGAATATTACATTACATTTGAATTTACATGAATGAAAATAAAACTCTCATCTCACATAAAACCCCCCGTCTATTCAATCGCGACAATCCTGCACACCATATCTCAGCAACACATAATATCTCATATCATCAACGTAAGTAAGATGCATACACCGATCGTCGTCGATGTATAGCAACGACAATCGGTAAATACATACTACACTTACGGTCACAGAAAAAAAAGTGTAAAACTGCAATATCTGGAATCCACATTCTCTTTAGACATCGTAAATGCGAAATATCACATATTTCGTATTTCATATCTAGCTATATGAATTCCACACATTGCATCACATTTCAGATAAATAGACGGTATTAAAGTTTTCGAACGAATGATCAAATACCCAAAATTCCCTAAAGCTCAACACTTGAGCGGAGTTCAAAAACCCGGAGTGTAACACAGTAGTAGCGGTCCAGCCGTAGAAGGGTCAAGCCAACGCCTCACATGTGGCACGCCGTACTGCCCCAAACCCTAAGGTTCAAAAGGCAGTTCAAGACGGTCACATAATCGAGTTAAGGTTTGTTGTCTTCTAGAGGGTCCACCACAAAACTTGCACGTATCTCCAAAATATTTAAACCCCGTGAAAAGTGAGCAAATGATACTCGTTCGAACACTTCAATACTTTCTAATTATCCGGAAAAACATGAAGTTAAAATTCCGATCGAATCATTGAACTCAAAACAATCTCCAGAACAAATAATACTAAGACCAGATTAAAAATACCCAAAAATATCAACATGCAGTTATAAGTATTACTGTGCAAAAATTATGCGCTGACCCATCTGTACGGCCGCGGAACCGCGGCCCAAGCAAGCTTTGGCCGCGTTTCCGTGGCGATAATAACTGTTCACTGCATCGTTTTTTGCAATTTGTCTTAGATTTCCCTGCTGATATTTATACATATTTTTAATACTGAAAAATCACTGTTTTGAAAAAATGTCCAGAGAGTGTCCCAAAAAGCCGTATTTTGTTTCGATCGGGGTTTTAACTTCGCTAAAGTGTCGCCTAATGTTCTAGGTCGGCTCTGATACCAATGTTGGGTTTACCTAGCACCTCATGAAGGGTTTGAAAGCATCACATGTACCAAAGATTAAAATTTTAGGGTGCTAAGTTAACAAACAAAGAATCGTTCCTAGAAAAATTAGGGTTTCTAAAACAACACTACATCACAAGTAGATTAAGCTAGGGTTTTGAGAGTACAACCTTTGTAGCTCCCTACGCTAGACTCCTCGGCTACTTTGGGTTTGGAAAAAGTCCGCTTGAACTCCTCTAGGTCCACGATGATCCACCCGGAGTCCGCTTTGTCCAAGCTTGCAAATTCACTTTATCAAGAGAATGAAATGAAGCAAACACTCTAAACAAGTGGGCTAGACTTGTGTAGAATGGTGTTGTGGTTCTCTTTCTCACTTCAAAATCCTATCTTGTTGAGTATTTTTCTCAATTGAAAATTCTAGAGAGCAAGAGATCAAGGAGGAAGAAGATGGTGGCCTTTTAGAATAAGAGAAAGATAAACCCACTTAAGAAAATAGAAAATATATCTACATATATTTTTTACCTCTCATTTCGAACCATGGTTAAACTATAAGGATATTATTGAACTTGAGTTAAAACCCAAAAGGAAAGTTAATCCATGGTTAAACGGTGGGTGAGCATGGTTAAGTCAAAGAAGAGTGTAGAAAGAAACCACGAATTATCATTTCCTTTTTCTTTTTGTTTTAAAACAAATGCAATAATAATTCATATATATTAAACCATGGTGTGAGTCTTATATTGCCACCATTTTCTTTGTATATACAACCATGAAGGATGATGTATGTATGTATGTGTGCATGCACATCCATATGTGCATGAATCAATAAGGAATGCATACATGCATGCATACATCAAAAGATACAAGAAAGGATTTCTAGTGAGAAACTAATGGTTAAATGATAAATCAACACTTGATTTATCAATCCGGCCATACACATACGACCCTAACCAAAAGCAAGCCGCCCGATTAATATACGGTATCATATACGCGCATTCCAACCGGGTCCATGCACGTATCGCATACGTGCACTACAACGTTTCGCCTGGACTAGGTAACTCCATTGTGGGAATCTAAGACTCGTCAATACGCCGGCAGTGGGTGATGATCATATCAAGCACCCCCAAGCCGCAAGCGGTCAGCTAAACGTAACGGCCACCTGGGTATTGAGCGATCAGAAGAAGACAAGCGAACCTGCTACAACTCCCGTCGATCCAACCGGCAACACTTCTCGTGCAGTCCAGTCTCCTCGTCTTATATGTCGCATATCAAGTCTAGGGGTGGTAAACGTTAGACCCCAATAACCGATAAGTCATGCCGATGTGAGGCTCATAACGGGTCGAGAAACTACTGGTAACACTTACTAGTAAATCTCTAATCAGCCCTGGCCAGGGACTTCCCTGTTATGGCCAATCGAGCACAGTGCAACATCAACCCCCAATACCGGGAGAGACGAAACCCCTCCTATCGCTCATTGCCTCCATGTGACTCGGGACTATACCCAAAAACCACCGTTTTTCACGCCCTCATGGACGTGGTAAGGTGGAAATCAAAGCACAGTAGGAATCACACCAGACTCTATGACGATCTCGGGTCTACAGACTAACCTGCACAAGTGTCACCTGAGAACTGCCATCTGACGTGAGGTATAATACCATCTGGGAGTTCTCGGCGAGTCCATCCAGTGTACCCAGTCTCCACTGAGCACCCGTACACCATCTCTGATGTCAAACCCCAATGGATATGGGATTATCCATCGCCCATCTCATGGGTCGAGAAGCGTATACGCTAGTCTACACTGGTATATCGATGCCCCGTCTTGATACAGCCACGACTAGGGACCTTGAAGGATGTACTTATGAACAACCATGTCCCCACTAGTATGATCCGCATCATAGTCCAGGTAGTCAAGTGCACATCCTAAGGGTTTTACCAACATGTAACTATAAGACAGTATAAAGAGACAAGTATACATGTTAAGATAAAGAGCAACCAGATAGCATACTATCATATCGAGCAAGAAAGTCATCTCTATATATGTCCAAGCATCCAATATAATATACATCATCTGTACAATACTGGCCTCTAGGGCATACATACAACTAACATCTTTAATGTCGACTGCTTCGGACTCGTCTCTTCATGGCTGCATGGACTGCGCTCCAACGGCTATACTCGTATTTGGAGTCTCCCAAGCAATGCATCCCATCACATGATATCCGAATGAAGTCGAACCATCCGATCTATTGTCAAAACCTCATAATCCCCCAAGAGCTCAACATCTTGGGTACAGTTTGATAGTATCGAATATATGCCACAGCACCTATGGACCAACCGTAGAAGGGCAAACCCAAGCCTCACTATTGTCACCGCTGAACTGCCGCAAATCCTAAGGTTCACCGGCATTCCATGGTCATTAAGTCGAGTTAGGGTTTCATTCTTCTAAAGGGTCCGTAGAATTGCTTGCATTGTTGTCCGAATACTTTAAACTTGGAAAATGGGTTCCTGACATTCGATCATCTCTATCGACTCTCAACGTATCCGCATGAAGTCGTCTCTAGCTGGAATCAATCAATCTGATGACCTTGCATCGGGGTAGGCAATGAATCACATGTCCTAGTCTTTCATCTCTGGTGACTAGAGATCTTCTATCATATCTCGAAGTATAACTCGTGCGGCATTAGCTTCAAACATTTGGGGTGATATCTCGTCAGTCGCAGCAGCAACTGAATCTTTCGTCTGCACGCTGCACGGTGCCTTACTCATCAAAATACGGTGCATTAACAGTCATCACATTCTGGCTGGCCTCAAGCAGTGGCCCAATCCTCTGGTGCTGATCTGCACGTCCGAGAAATTTCGTAAAAGCGATCCATCAAACGCTCATGGAGCAAAAATACAATAAAATGTCGCCTCTTTGCAAACCTATGTCCCTAGAATCACGCCTTGGTCGGTCCTCGTTCGTGACGAGCTCGTGCTGACCACAACTCTAGCCGCAAATCTCTCTGCCCATACAACCGTGGTAACACAACAATAGCTGGTACTGATGAGGATAGATCATGGGAAGGAATATAATACTGTACAAGAAAATGTACATCCTTAGGCTTCTTAAGCAGAGTATCGTATCGTAAGTATGCCGCAGAATATACCCACGGTACGTCACTCTACTTGTGTCACCTACTCCATCAACCAAGGGTCATCCTACACTCAGAAGGTAAAACCTAACGCTTTGATACCAACTTTGTCATGACCCGAAAAGTGCCGAGCGTGACTGGCACTTAAATTACGAAACGTCTCGAGGCGTACGTAATCCAAGTAAGCCAAAACCCAGAAATCAAAACCAAAGAAGCAGCAGAGTGAAGGAAAAACCAATTTAAAGCAAGTAGTTTTAACAACATAGGCCGAAGTATGTATTTTTAAAACCTCAAGTATTTTCTGAAAATTTCGGCAGAGTCTCCTTTGTAAATACAGGCCCCCAAACGGGATACAACATGAATAGTATACGAAATGATAACGGCATCCCCAAGCGGGAGCTAGCTCTTCGTCAATCGACGGTCACAACCACGCAAGCAATATAATATACAACGCCGAAAGGCGATGATCAAAACTCAAAAGAAAACCCAAAATCAGCATGAAAACCATAATAATACAACGCGCGACTCTAAGATCAAAAGAATAACAAGACTGGTCTTATATCTCTATCAAACATACAATCTGGTTGATGGAGTTTTACTAGATACAACTGAAATAACAATTATACAATGGTGGTCCTGATGCAAAAGAACCCACCTGCCAAAGCAATCACCCTGAA
This sequence comes from Agapanthus africanus, assembly GCA_030015575.1. Classification (NCBI taxonomy): domain Eukaryota; kingdom Viridiplantae; phylum Streptophyta; class Magnoliopsida; order Asparagales; family Amaryllidaceae; genus Agapanthus; species Agapanthus africanus. The sequence continues at coordinate 816,280,744 of CM057338.1, read as the reverse complement.
TGAAATGATGTGCTAGCAAAGCCGCAACGGAACCTGTACAGCAAAACCTGCAAGGAACTGTGGTACAACGGGGGTGAGTTGCCAACTCGTGAGTAGAAAACATCTATGAGTAGAAATCGCATGTAAAACGCAATCCTAGGTCATACGATCAGTAATATCGTCAAATAATAATAATATGGCCAGAAGCATAATATAACGGTAAAGGGTAAACATCTATCCATATAGTGAAATACCAAGAACTCGTGTCAGGGCCTCAGGTAACAACATGTCACTAATATGATGTACAATTGTCAGGTAGCAATATATCACTAAAATCAGATGCATATAATAAGAACAAAGTACATCATGAATCAAAGAACTGTTTTTCTTTATTTAATGAGATTTCTGTATGTATATAAATCGACATATCATCAATGAAATCAACATCAAATCCGTGTCAAGCATCGACACAAAAGATAAACCTCAATATCTCAATATCTCAGGCTTCGGCTATCCGGACTGGCCTGTATCATCAAATCTATATACCTAGTGTCTTAAATCTCAATATCTCAATACCTCAGGCTCCGTCAATCCGGATCTGCCCATATCATCAATCATACGACCACGAACGGTATCCTCCGGATATCCGCCGTGCCAGGTAAAATCACCGGTAGGCAGTCTGCCCCTGTCGGGCTCATCGTCTACAACTCGAGCTTCTTGCCCCGAGGTACCATACCAGGTCCTCCATATACCCCAGATAGTTCATCTAACTCCTCGAATCGGGTCTCGAAAACATCTCAGAACTGAGAAAACATCATGGTGGACGATACTCAACATATCAATGAAAACCGCATTTTTCTCTTTAAAATGGTTCATCAGTTTACAAAACTTTCACATGCAGTTTCCAAATCTAGAAAATATCAAGAAGAATCTGAAATCATCAAGTCACCTTGTCAATAACAATGAAAACCGGCAAAAATCTCCATAATACCGCATAACCAATGAATATATGGATGCATCTGATATCATGCAATAATTAAACTAGCATATGAAAGCTATAACATGTAGCAACTATCAGTTAGCAAGCTATGACAATGAAATAGTATTTTCTAAAGTGTACTTGACATGGCAATTACCGATGATGATATGTGCGAGCCGGCAAGTAAGTGTATGTGGAACATACGCATCATCGGTAATGGTGCTGGTGTCCTGACAGCATGGTTCATAATCACTAAGTACACAATAAACATGATAAATGGCAATGAATAGTAATTGCAACAATAATATGCGGAACATGAATGATAACGTAACAATAAGAATCTACATCGCAACACTTATGTTATACTGTTTTGCCGTTTGAAATAGTACGAATCATAGTGTTTTGAAAATAAGGGCTACGGTATTTTTAAGAAAAGGTACGTCTTTTGAAATATCCGTAGTATCCCTTGACATGTCCTTAAATCCACACGATTCGCTAGTTTTGGAAAAAGGTATGACTCGGGTCCAGTCTAACATCTACTAGGTAACTACAGGTCTAACTAACAACCAATCGGAAGGGGTACGGAAACTACCTAAATCTGAATCGATATATATATGTTCATAAAAGTCAGTGATCCCGCCTCAATAGTATCCCATACGATACCCTTTATAATATGACATCCTCGAGTCAAGAGTGTGGATCTATCATCAATATATAACTCGTACAGTAAATCCGTCGTACGGCCTCCCAAATCGGGGTACGGGTCAAATATCACATTCATCTCATTATTCTTCTGGTATCCTTTCCATCATATATCAAGATCTGGGGTACTGATCTAAGTCTAGAACAATACTGATACCATCTATGTAATGGATGCATGTGTATGAAAACACCACGCCTAAAGAACCCGCTAAAATATCATGTCGTATCTCAAATACAAACCATATCATATCACCGATCTGATGGCCCCAAGCCCAATCTCATCGACTCATCTCCAATCCCAAGTACTTATCCCCAAAATCCATGTATATGTATGTATATGTGTATGTATATATATATATATATATATATATATATATATATATATAAACATATCCCCATATACGCACAAGTAAAATAAATGTATGCAAGTGTGTGTGTACGTGTGGGTAAAACCTATTCTAGGGTTCGCGACTAAGAAGCTAAACTAAGCTACTTCTATCTATCCTAAACTAAACCATAAACATAAAATCATATCTTGATAATCATCCTCGTATCATAAAACACCAATATAAACATATATATCATAAACTATATTACGGACTGCGGGGGTGCTGTACGCCATCCACCCGACTTCCCCCGTAGATATAATCTACTCACCTGATCTTTGCTTGCCGATGCCAATGTTGCCATATGCTTGCTTGTCGTCTCGAATTCCTTGTGAGGATACCTACGTATCATAATATATCGTGTCGCATTAAAATCCGACTCATGACCAAAACAACACACGAATCTCACATAGGTCAAAACCTATGATTTGCTCTCTCAAATCAACCCAAAAAACCTCGACACCGGCGTACAAATGCCGAGTGATCGAGAAAAACTCAAATGCACCAATCACGCGTTCATAACACGCTAAAAATTCTATGAAAATACGGTGCAATTCATAAAACCTTAAAATTTGCCCCAATCGAATTATTTCCAAAAAGCCTAGTAAGCGGTCATTAATCGTTTTAATATAAATCTTGATATTTTAGCAAAACTAGTGGTCACAATATTCACTAATTATATTAATTAGGCCACATAAATATTTACAAGATTTTGATTTCACTAATTTGTATTAATTCAATAAAACTAGTTTGCAAATTTTATCCAATTTTAACGATTTTATAGGAAAAATGCACAAATAACAATTTAGCTTGGTTTTGCATGATCTAAACTGTTAAACTATAACTTATAATGTTAAAAATGTGATAAAAACCCTAACCATATTTTAATCTCACCTATATATGTATTTCATAAAAACCTTGTTTGTATAAAATCTTAATTTGGACTTTTTACATGCAACAATTTACAAACTTACAACTAGATTAAGTTTTCCAAGTCTTAACATGCTAAACTACATCTTGTAACCTTAAACAAATGACAACAACCCTATTTGAATTTAAAACCCTAACTTTTTAATTCAAACTCCTTCTCTTTAGATTTCCAAACTTGCAATTAAACCATATTTATGCACATAATAAGCTACATTAAGGAATTAAACCAACAATTGAACAATAGGGTTAGGATTTATACCTCAAAATTTGTAGATCTAGCTTGGAAATTTTCTTTCAAAGATGGTTTCATTGCTCCAAGATTCAAGATAGAGTAGGCCAAGGAGAAGGGGTGAAGATCAAGTGAAGAATTTGTGAGGTTTAGCATTGATTTTTGATGAAATTGGAGAACTTTTCTTGAAGAGAAAGATGTGGGGAAAGATGGGGGAGGCTGCTGCATAGTGGTCTGCAGAAATTGGCGAAGAGGGGGGAGAGAAACGGTAGGTGTGTGTGAAAGTCAACCAAAGCCCATTCTTCAAATATCCATCACCACACTTCATTTCTTAATTGTTCTCTTTTAAATTTCTTTTTTCCCTTTTCTCTAATTGAAGTGAGGACTTGGGAAAATTTGGGCTGCTCAAAGAGTTCGGCCATAATGTGGGAATGGGTGAGTGGTGGTTTTGTATGGGTGAGTGAGTGAACACATAAAAGATAAACACCACACCTCTATTTCCAATTAATTTATTTTCACCATTTAAGCCTTTTTCTTTGATATTTTCTAAAACCGTTTGACAATTTCATTTTATTTCAAAAACAATATTTTACATATTAGTTTAATGTGTCATGATGCACAAAATTTGTATCAACCCATTCCAATTTGTAATTATCCTTAATTAAATGTATTAGTGACGGCTTAAAATAATATTAAAATAATTATTTTCGGAAAAAATTTCAGTAAATTAGAAATTTTACAAGTGGCTCAATAAATACCAAATACTAGCAATTACATAGCTAGAATATGTATATTTAATTTTATATTAAAAGATATTTATATCTGGTTTTTTTACGAAAACACCCGTTATTTTACCGAAAATCGGAAATTTCACCTAAACGATTTTCAAAACGTTACACGTCTGGTGCGCACGGAAATCAAATCCAAATACAGGTGCCACAATATGCACAAAAGCAAAACTAAGTGCAACAGGTGTGCACGAAAACATCTATCCAGTGCAACGGGTGTGCACGACAACACATCTGGTGCATCTATTGTGCACGAAAACAACATCTGGTGCATCAAATGCACGAAATACAATCAATAACTCAAACGCGTAAAAAGCAACACCGAGTGCACCAAGGTGTACAAGCACATGTGAGTCATACCGAGTGCAAAAATCACATCATTCGCATGAAATCCACGAAATCATAAACACATGCTACGAAGGTACAAAATTGACATCAAATGCAATGGATATGCACAAATCGCAAATCAACACAACGGTGTATAAAATGTATATCAAGTGCGATAACTATAAGCAAAAATGTAAATACCCAGCAGGTACAGCCATAGTGCACGAAAACAATATCATGAAACTCAATCATCAAAACTCAAATCCAAGCGATATAAGAGTGATACTTGGATCATAACGCAAAAGTAAATGGCATTGAGGTGCACCTCCTACAATGTCGAAAAATGTGTTGGTGCGCCCAAACTGGCGGAGCAAGAACATCCGCTTGCCTCCTACTCACGGTCTGGCGTCTTCTATCTCTGGGTCCTCATTTTCTCTGTGGATTACCAATCTCGCAATCCATCGGCTCGTCGGCTCGGTCCGGTGTGCTAACGGAAACGATTCCGCTCTGGCACTCCTCTGGTCATCTCTCGGCCAATCATCACGACCACTCGTAAAGCAGCACGTCACTGGCATCGGCCTCTAGCCCTTTGAGCACATGTCACACATCTGATCCTGGGTGCAAATCTTATCGCAGCAGTGTCCTGGAAGGAATCCTGCTCAAGGTCTCTTCCAATCTCGCCCATGCCGAACTGTACGGAGGCTGGTACTCATACATAATCTCTTCTCACTCTCTGGACATCTGCGTTCTCAGCACAACATTTACTCGAGAATTAGCCGCATTCCAACGCCTCTGTAAGAATATTAGATCTTTAATCTCAACGGGGAGTAACAACAGCTCGTCAGCATCTCGCACGAACCTCTTGTTCCACTCGTCTTTATCATCGTCCACTTCGACGTCACGTCATACTATCTGCGCACTGCAACGGTTTTCGGACACAGTCAATCCAAAGTCTCTCACACGGAATCGAAGTCACGAACTCGGTATCTTCATCACTCTGTGGAAGATATCTAGCCGAACACGTCCTCGGAAACTCATCCCAACCATCGGAGGAATACTCAATACTCGTCCGTCCTCAATCAACTCACAACGCATCTGGGTGAGGTCCTCTATCTGAAGCTGGTCAGCTTACTGGTCTCCTATCACATGATATCCGGACGACGTCAAACTTTTCAATCGAGTCATCAAGGTCCCAAAATTTCCCGAAGGCTCAATACCTGAGCACAGTCTAAAAATATCTGGTACATAGCATAGTACCTCTGGATCAGCCGTAGAAGGGAAAACCCAAGCCTCACCGATGGCACCGCTAAACTGCCGCAAACCCTAAGGTTCAAAAGTGGTTCCAAGGTCATCATGTCGAGTTAGGGTTTCATTCTTCTAGAGGGTCCACAGAATCACTTCCATGTTCCTCCGAACACTTTAAACTTGGAAAAATGGGTTTTCTGACATTCGTTCAAAATTTTTAACTTTGTCTAGGCAAAATGCGAATACCCTTCGTCCGCATGCTAAACAATGCCTCAATTCTCCAGGAAAGACGATACATCAACGGTCATCTCTGGATTAGTCTGCTTTAGATCTGAGTAAGACTCTCCACACAGGAAATCTTCAACTCAACTGGGCCTACCTCGGCGCATCAATCTGACGAATCAATTTTGTCTCTCAACTTGGGGTCGACTAGCTATCATCTGTCGCATTTCTTCCTGGAAGCTCCGGCGATCTCAGCTCGTAAGCTCTGGAAGAGACATCCTATCAATCTCAGCAACAGCTGGTCATCTGTCTGCACGGTAGACGACATCACAATCTCTGAGGTAGGCTGTACATGAACAGTCCTCTCACAATTGGCAGCTCTAACAATGGCCCGATCATCCAGTGCGAAACCAACCACTCGCCTCAACAGAGGTCACAACATAAATACTAACTCTAGACGTTTTTCGTGTCACCAGAAAATACAATGGTCAGTCCTCGTTCATGACGAGCTCGCCCTGACCGCAACACTAGCAGCAGCTCAAACTGCGCTCACACCATGGTGACCGGAACCTCAATCGAGTATCGATAAAAACATATCAAAGTCATGAAAGGAAACGACAGATCCAGAATGGATACATGATCATAAGAAGGAACAGCATCAATGAGAGTATAATCATGGAACAAATAAAATCGAGGATCTCAAATGGATGTATAATCATCGGTACGAAGAGAATCATAGATCTCAAAATATGTACATCCTAAGATTTCTTAAGTGGAGTATCGTATCGTAAATATGCCGCGGAACATACGTACGGTACGTCACTCTACTCAAGCTACCTCTTCCATCAATCAGGGCCAGCCTATGAAACGAAAGTTTGGATCTAATACCCCCGTTCAAGTCTAAGTTCCATATACATACCCACCCTAGACTCCGCATAGTCAAACATAGACTCGAACCAAGGTTAAACCTAGCGCTTTGTTACCAACTTTGTTACGACCTGAAATATTAGCTCGTGACCAGCACTTAAATCACGCAACGTCTAAAAGCGTAATGTAATTCAAGTAAGCTGAAACCCAGAAATCTAAACCTTTTTAAGAAAATAAAGGAGGCGAAGTTTTGAAATAAAGGTATAATGAAATCAAGTTTCTAAAATGCATGGAAAAGGAACATGAATAATGCAAGTAAAATTTACCAGTTTGAAAACATGTTTCGTTTTTTTATAAAAATTCGGGCAGCACCACCTTTGTATTTTTTGAACCAAAACCATAAATACATAACAAAAATAAAGGCATACCCAAGCGGGAGCTTGCTCTTCGCCAACCGGCGGATCACAACCACGCAAAGCATAAAAATAAGTATACGACGCCCAACAGCGAAGATCACCACAAAAGATAAAGAAAAAGCAAGATATCAAAAGCACAAGTAGCGGAAAACCCCTCGCTCTAAGTCTCGCAACCACAATCTTACTAATTCTCATTACTTATACAATTTACTAATTTTGAATGATGGAGTTGACTGGATACAATATTAAATATAAATACAAGAGTGGGTACGATATAAATGCCCCACCTACCAATGCAAAACACCCAAATGAAGCTATATGCCAGCGATGCCACTACTGATCTGTGGGGTCAACCTGCAAGAACTGTGGTACAACGGGGGTGAGTTGCCAACTCGTGAGTAAAAAAAATATCAACAGATAGAAATCGAATAAACAACGACTCCTAGGTCAACTATATCATTAGGGTAATAATATGATATCTAGGGTGACCATATCTGTATGTGTGCCAACAATGAAATCAACACCTATATGTATGCGGATATCATCCAATCATATGATCAATGTCTGCATGCATGTGCATCTCGTCCAACCATATCCTCCATGTATGTATCATAAAAGCAAATGCATGAAAATATGAGAATATAAATCAACGTGTGTCCCTCGCGACACATCAAAATCATGGAACCAGAGTGCCTAGTTTCGACACTCGAAAACATCATGAAAACCGTGCTCAGCATCGGCACGTAAATCCTCATATCTCTCGGGCTCCATCAGTCCGGATCGGCCCTTGGGCTCCGTCAGTCCGGATCGACCCATCTCATCTCTCGACTCCGATCGGTATCCTCCGGATATCCGCCGAGCCAAAATACTATCACCGGTAGGTAGTGGTCCCTATGCCAGGCTCATCGTTTACTGCACTGCAGATCTGTTCTCGCCCCGGGGTACCATACCGGGTCCACCATGTATCCGCAATCGGTCTCATCCGGTTCCTCGAATCGGGTATCACTGTCACTCGTCTCAGAACAGAGAAAACGCATGGTGGACGCACTGAAATATCATATCAAGTGAAACCTGATTTTAAAACAAGCTTTTTTTTGAAATAGGACGTTTTAAATAATTAATTATTAAAATAGGGTGGTTGTAATTAAAATTAGAGAAATATGGCGGTTTGCGCCCCCTACCCCACCCCCCCCACCCTACCCCAGTATAGGGGGCGGGTTCCTAGAACATGCCCCCTATATAGTAATATAGAGGGCGGGTTCTGGGAACCCGGCCTCTCTATAATAATAGAGAGGGCGGGTTCTGTTCTAGGAACCCGCCCCCTATATAAATATAATTATAATTATTTTAAAAATAAATAAACGTAAAAACTATTTGAATAAAATAATAAAATTTTATTATATCAATATTTTGTACAGAATGAATCCGTCAAATTTATAATACAAAAAAATCTTATCCGATTTCTATCTCGACGGTCAAATTTATAATATCAAAATGAATCCGTCAAATTTGTAATATAATAAAATCCTATCTGTTTGTAAGATGTAAACTCTATATCGACGGTCAAATTTATAATAACAAAATGAATCCGTCAAATTTATAATACAAAAAAATCTTCCGGTGCACTTGTCACATCGAAGGTCCCGCCCCTGATGATTGTCCTGGACATCTGGTCCTATAATAGCCTTGTTGTTTGCGTAGGCTACATCTGGCGTGCCTTTGCTGAGGATCAGCATCCATTGTCATTCGATCTCAACGCACCTTAGGTCTTCCGGGCCTTATATTTTTTCCCGGCGGTAATACAGTCGGTGTTTGTCTGTTTCCAGTATAATAGTGCCAATAGCGACTGTCCGGTATAGGATGAAATTTTGGATTGTATACGCCTTGGTAATTGGAAACTGTATAGTAATGGGAAGCAAAATTGTAATGTGAGTTATGCATGCTGCTCGCAGCAGCAATTACGTGGGCACAAGGTAAATGTTGTTGCTGGAAAAGACCGCATGTACACGAAGAGAGCCCTTCATCTCTAAAGTTCATGGTATATTGATTCCCATTACTGCCCGTTACTTGAAACTCTGCCGTGTCAAACCTTTCGGATCTGTAGTATTGTGCTCTGCGCTCTCTTTTCCGGAATATATCTTCGTAATACGCGGTGAGCGCGGTCTCCATCGCCAAGGACTTTTCTCTTCTTTGCACAAAGTAAGTATTCATCCGGAAAAAGGTTCGAACAATCAACCCCTGTATCGGTAAGCCTCTAACACCTTTAAGGACCCCGTTGAAGCTTTCAGACATATTAGTGGTCATTAGTATATATCTGCACCCATTATCATGTGCTTGTGACCACATGCGTACTGGATACTCATCTAACCACGCTTTCGCGGCTTGACTCATCTCCCCAATTTTCGTCATGTACATGTCATGAACATTAGGGTCAGGCGTTTCACCGGCTTTGTACATAAGCTTATGTAGATCCGAATTTTTAAATTTTCTATCAAAATTTTGCCTGAAGTGCCGTAGGCAAAACCTATGTGAGGTCGTCGGAAATACAGATCTCATTGCAGCTAGTATTCCTAGATGTCTATCAGATATAATGCATAAATCTGTTTTATCAATAACAGATGGGATATTTTTGAGTTGACGGAAAAACCATGACCAGGATGATGTAATTTCACCCTCGACAATAGAAAATCCTAACGGAAATAAACCGTTATTAGCATCAACACCTATAGTAATTAACATGCAGCCTCTGTACTTACCGTATAGATACATCCCATCAACGCACAATACCGACCGACAGTGTGAGAAACCAGCCGCACATGGACCAAAGAACCAGAAAATTCTTTGAAACCTGACAGAGCCATCGACATCTGTTTCTGTGGTTTTTAACCGGTATACGGTCCCCGGATTTGATGCTTTCATGGCTTCCATAAAAGGGACTAGTGAGTTGTACGAGCTTTCCCAGTCCCCAAATATCTTGCTTAAAGCCTTTCTACGAGCATCCCATGCCTTCATATATGAAATCTGAATTTTGTGCTCTATGCTAACCAAGAGCCGTATCTCTCGGGGAGTCATCACCACATCTGTACGGATTAGTGGTATGATTAGCGAGAAAATGTAAGATGAAGTGCAATTCCGGTGACCTTGTAACATAATAAAATTGATGCAAGTATGTTCTTGGTTGTATTTCGTGACCTTCCAAGCTTTGGCTCTTTAGGAACAACAAGCATGCAATCTCCACTTACATTCATGTCATGACCCAAAGTTCGGACCGTGACCGGCACTTAACTACGTAACGTCTACAGGCGTAACGCGGCTAAGTAAGCCGAAACCCAGAAATCAAAACCATTAAAAGTAGTGAGTGTTAAAACATTTGATGAAAACATTTGTTAAAACATTTAGGAAACCTTGAGTAATTTAGTAAAAATCTTTAAGGTTTAAGTTGTTTTATTAAAAATTTTCGGCAGGATCTCCTTTGTAAAAACTAGCCCCGAGTCGGGTACGAGACAAGGTATAAGTGAAACTGACATATAATAAGAACAAAGCATCCCAAAACGGGAGCAATCACGCCCAACGACGGAACAATCACCACAAATATAATATACAACGCCATAGTCAAGAAATGAGCAGTAAAAGTGAAAACAAATATCATGAAAGATAAAGTTGCATAAATAAAGTCGGCTCACAACGAGCTCGATACCAGAGTACAAAATAATATACATCGTCCTCACAACTGTCTCTAAGTCAATACATGAAGGTAGATGGAGAATACTAGATACAACAATATACAACTGAAAAGTAAACTGATACCGCACAAAACCCACCTAATAGAAAAATGGCTAGCACGCCAAAGCAGTGGTATCTGTGTCAAAAGATGTTATAAACAGCCAACCGCGACTACTCCCAAGGGCAACCTGCAAGCACTGTGCCACAACGGGGGTAAGTTGCCAACTCGTGAATAGTAGATAACATATAAAGGTAATCGCGAGCATGCACGTACTATGCTACTCTATCATATGCCAGCAGGTAAAATCTATATGCGACAAGCAGTAGGTGCAATAATCATGCAAGTGCTCTGTCGGGTAAAATAACTACAGGATGAGATACATGATAATCAATGCTGAGCATGGGGTAAACAACATCTACACGGAATATCAACGTGGAAAAAATAATCGGTGCCCAAAACTGCACCCAAATCCTAAATAAACTCAGGCGCCAGCACTCTCCTCGGCCCTCAAATCCTGTAAATCTCTGAGAATCACGAGTGCCCAACATCGGCACTCAAAATATCATAAAATACTCGTGTCCAGTATCGACACGCAAATCCTCATATATTGGGCTCCGTAAGTCCGGATCAGCCCACGGGCTCCGTCTGCGGTATCGGCCCTCGGCCCCGGCAGTACGGATCATCCCGCATCCATCTCTCGACTCTGGTCAGTATCTTCCGGATAACCGCCAGGTCCAACCAATCACCGGTAGGTACTTGCCCACCTCCAGGCTCAATCGGGAAGGTCCATTGATCATCTTGCCGAGGGGAACCATACCGGGTCCACCACGAACCCGCAAACGGATCATCCAACTCCTCGAATCGGGTTTCAAGCACACGTCTCAGCACCGAGAAAACGCGTGGTGGACGCACCAAAATATCATATCACGAGGAACCGGGTTTTCAAATAGTGCATCATTTCTTAAATAACCCCACGGTCCTCAAAACCAGAAATCACATGAAATCCAACATCAATGAGTAAATCAAATGCGGTGTGCTATGTACATCAAGCCATAATATAGGAAAAAAGGAGGAACCGCTTTTTAAAATAGTTTCAGTTTTTCAAAGACCTCATGCGACTCCCAATGTCTATGAAAATCATATCGAATCATATGTGAAAGGAACTACAGTATAATGATCATGGCAATTCTACAGTGAGTGTGTCATGGCAATTACTAACGGTGTGTGTGTAACATGCAGATTAGTGCTCGAGCAACATGAACCGTTAGTAATAGTGCGATGTTCTATCAATTCTAAGTTTACATACATATAGCAGGGGATGCAGTATGCAACAACAGTATCCATGAACAGTCAATGTAGGTAAATGCAATATGTAGCTATAAGGTCCTATCAGCCCTGACGCATAACGCCATGCGGGCGATATCCCCGTAGATGTTAAATCTACTCACCGAAGTCTCGCGCTAAGTGTAGCCGACGACTTGCTTCCTCTTCTTCGCAGCGTCCATCGCACTCTCCTGCGAACCTAGAATTTACACAATATATCACACATAAGCTCAAATCTACAAAAACGCGATATTAAGGTCAAACTAGAAACCCGCGTCGTAAACCAAGCGCGGGTGTACGCGATACGCTAAAACATGTGATTACGCGCCTGAAACTACCCCGACGCGTCGCGATACGCAGAAATCCAAAACCCACACATGTATCACGTGTGTCGCGAAGGTTTAAAATACGAGAAACAAGTATTTAGCTCCAGATTTTTATACAGCAAGAATTAAATAAATTTTGCATCAAACAGAAATCTGGTGGTATTTTAGTGAAATTGGGCTAAGCTAGGTTAACATGGCCTTAACAACACTTAATTAACTTAGTCTAACCAATATTAACCTCACATAACCAAAGTTCACACTACTCACCACATTTAGCACTAAAACACACAATTAATCACTAATCGAAGCTATAACACACCAACTAAGCAAACTAGGATGTAGGGTTAAGAAGTATACCCCACTCTCGACCCTAGGGAGCAGGAGGAAGGAGAAGGAGTAGAGGGAAGGAGCTGCTGTGCCGCGCTGCTGCTGCTGTGCCGCGCTGCTGCTGTAGTGTGCTGTGCTGCTGCTGCGGTGCTGTGCTGCTGCTGTGCTGTGCCGCGGCTGCTGTGCCGCGCTGCTGTGCCGCGCTGCTGCTGTGCTGTGCTGCTGCTATGTTGTGCGGTGCTGCTGATGTGCTGTGCTGCAGCTGTTGTGCTGTGCTGCTGTTGTGCTGTGCTGCTTCTGTGCTGTGCTGCTGCTGCTTGGAGCTGCTGCTGCTTGTGCTGCTGCTGCTGCTATGGCTGCTTGTTGCTGCTGCTGCTTGTGCTGCTGCTGCTGCTGCTATGGCTGCTTGTTGCTGCTGCTGCTTGGCGCAGCTGCTGCTTGTGCTGCTGCTGCTGCTACTGCTGCTTGTTGCTGCTGCTGCTGATGCTGGAGCAGCTGCTGCTCCTTGTTGCTACTGCTGCTTGTTGCAGCTGCTGCTTGGAGCTGCTGCTGCTGCTGGAGCTGCTGAAGCTGCTAGTGTAGCTGCTGTGGCTGCTGCTATAGCTGCTGCTTCTGCAGGTGCTGCTTCTAGTGTGTGTGAGGGAGTGTGAGAGTGAGAGAGAGAAGTGAGAAAGAGTTAGCACAACACAAGAAATGAGAGAATAATTGTCAACACCCTCTCTCTCCCATTCAATGCAAGCATGTGCTCATGCCATGATGCCCATCATGCACTCTCTCTCTCTCACCAAGTCAAACCCAAAGCAATAATTCATTTTCCATTTAAAAAAAATACCCTTAATTAAAATAAATTTAACTTAATGAGAAAGGGTTAGTCTACCATGGTTGCTAAACATGGTTTAACCCTAATTTAACCCTAGTTTACATGCACAAGTGTGTGCAAGTCTAGGAAAATTCTAAAAAATATTTATAATTCTTGAAAAAATATTTGAAAACTAATTTGGTAAACATTTTATTAAAAAATTATTTATTAACATATAATTATCCACTAAACACATTCTAAAGTGTTACAATTCAGGAGTTTTCGTACATACCACGGTATAGTACGTCTTATTTGACTCTTCGGTTTTAAATGTAACGTTTTGCTGAATAGACCACGACTTCAGCTTACAAATAAGATCTCCTTTTTCCAGAAACAAATCCCCGACACTGACGCAATCTTCGCTTGCTGCTGTCGCTTGCAAATAGGGTGCCGTATTTACTTCTTCCACGGCTAAGTCTACCCAACTATCATCTTCCAGCGGATCGAGGCCGGGATCTTATAGTTCGACAAAATCATTATTCGCAACCATACCATCAAAGAATGCAACCTCATTCAATCCAGCGGCATATTCCATGCTATCCTCCCCTTGATGACCTTCACCGATTTCATCATCATCACTGCCACACATATCAATGTCACCCGTAGCAACATAAGGCTCGGGTGCAATATATGATGGTTGTGGTCGGTGTAATGTGGATGGTTCGGGGTGAGAAGACCGAAAAGATGTGGACGGACATGCTTGAAATGCACTACTTGGATCGTGTTGGAATGATGCGGAGGTGTGGGAAAATCTGCGTTTAGTATATAAATTGTTATTATAATATTATTCCTTAATATATTCGTAAATAAATCACCACTTGTTTCAAATTTATTTACCTGTGGAAGATTGTGTATGGTAATCCTTGTTGTTCTTCTGGGGTGCATGTAACTGCAGCAGTCGACTGGGAGAACCTGTATTCAATATATAAAACATATTAGTATCTTGGTATTACTAAAATTTTTGAATATAGATTTATAAAATGTTTACCCATGAGTTTGAAAGTTTGAATAATGTTGTGTATAGTCATATCCACCGAGACTGACGGTACATCGTTAACCATGTGACCGTACCACCAGGAACTACCTCCAGCATTACTATCAAAATTACCCGTTGGAGGGACATCTGATACTTCCAATTGTTCATTCTGAACCAAAAGTTCAAAAGAATGCTGGGTGTTTGACAGACCGAAATCTATCATCGAAGCTATTGATGCATCGTCTATAATTTCAACCAATGCATTTCCACTAAACATAGGCCATATACAACTTAACTTAACCCTAATTTCACGGGGATCGTATTTCGTGATTTTGAACACTTTATTCTCGAGTTCATTATAAGTCGTTGATGTTCTAATCGCATGATTCTTGCGGACCTGCCCATATACTCAGGACCTTGTGCACTTGTGACAATCCGGACATCGTATTTACATACAAAAAATAAACTTGAACTTGCCATAATCTGCATCAAACAATATCAAGCCAACAATAAAAAAAAGCGTTAACAACTTCATACAATCACAGTCAAAACCTGCACAATCATACCTAGAGCTATGGTCTTCAAAGTCCACTAGACTTCTCCTAACTGTTCTAAAGTGACAAGTTGTGAGATAACTCTCAAATCGCCTCTTCACTGCCAATTGTGGTCAGGTAAGCACAAATGAAGAAAGGAAGGATCCGCTCACGAATCACCGTGAGACGGGCCTTTTAAAATTACCTTTCTCACTTTTCTAGCCTAGGCACCACAAAGTCAAGTTTAGATAAACGATCGAATGCCCACAACCTTCCTCTGTCCTATTGAGCACGACAGTCCTTAGTTGGCTGAGTCTAGATATTTTTTAATTAAACTCGAGGGTAATGCGTATGCTTTTAGTGATTTTTGGGGTCTTAGGAAGGGTGATGAAATCCCCACCCAATCTGAATTGGTGTTATAGCCCTTTAAAGTCCGTATTATTTATGAAAAACAGTAACAAACATAAATCGAAAACACTTGCAAACAACTTCTTTGGCGGCGGCGCAAAGAATGCTGCACAAAAACAGTTTTATTGAAGAGAGAAAGAGAGTTTGTGCAAAGAAGAAACTTACAATAAGCTTGCATTGACTTATATATATTCAGTTTTACGAACTATATTTTTTATATTGTGTTGAAACAACCATTTTATAATACAAAATAATAAATATCAAACTGAACAAGATATTAGTACATATAGAAAATATAATTCATAAGACTAACAACCTTGCGCCCTATTAAATGTAATTGGAGTCCATTATAGAGAACAAAAATTGTTCAGGTAAAATTATGTTATTGTAAATCATATATAGGAGAAGAAGAATCATTTCGAGGCAAAAATTGATATTTCAAGTAGTCACAGGTTCATGAATTAGTGTTGTAAAGTACACAATTTTTTCAATATGATGGATGTTCAGATAAATTTGGTTTTTTATTGTCAAGTTAAGCTTTTCACTCTCATTTCTTACATTAAAATTGGGGTATTTTTACCTTCAATCTTTAATGTCAATTTTGGGTTTTTACTATGATTTGAAGCGTACCGTTGTTCAGTTGACAATGAAATGTTGTGGAAAGGATCAGTTGGAGCTTGAGAATTAGATTTTCCAGCATCTTTCTTTGGCTCCAAAAAAAGAAAAAGAAAAAACCACACCCTTTGAAGTACTTGTGCTGCCTATACGATTGTTTTCCTTTGTATTGTCCCTTCTTTTTGCTATTGTAGATCTTCGCAGGCACCAAAGAAGCATTTGTGAGTACAAGATGAGCCTTAACTGTACTTCATAATGCAAGTGTGTGTGAATGTAAGTGTGTGTGCGTGTGTGTGTTTGTTTTTTGACAGGGGGCGGTTGGGGTTAGGCGAGTTGGGGAAAGAGGGAGAGAAGCAAGAGAATGGAGAGTTTGAGAAAGGAAGAAGGCATTGCAATATCAAACTCACACATTTTTGCATGTGCATATTTGTTGATTACAACATACGACTTTTTAGCATATATGAAAAATCTTTAATAGTGATATTTGAGTTACCTGGCCACAATTGGCATGTGCATGTTGTACATTATTTCTAACTTTAATATTTCACAAAAAATGCTAATATCAGGCACCAGGAGGCTACAGTAAGGGATATAAGATCAGTTTAAACTGGCTAAAAGATACATTTAGCAATATCCCTGATGAAGCCACCGATGAAGTCTTGGATAGACATGCGCGTGCCTACATTCTGTACATGATCGGTTCTTAGTTGATGCCGGACCAATCGGCAACGCATATCCATCCGTTATACCTTGGCTTCCTTATGGATTTGGATGTGTGTGGCCAATATGCTTGGGGAGCAGGGGTCCTGGCCTTTCTTTACAAGGAACTCGATAAGGCATGTGCTCCAACGAAGAATAAAATTTATGGATGCATTACATTACTTTAGGTAAATTCCTTGTTTTTCACAGCTAGAAATTTGCAAAATTGTAATATTGGTTTTCTCTCTTATCATCTGAAACTTTATTTATAGATTTGTTCATGGGAGCATATGTATATGGGAAGACCGGATCGAGTTAAAATAACTGGCTTGGATACCCCTGGAAAGCCGCTCGGCTCTTGGTAGAATGGCAAGAAAGCGTATAAGGCTTCTCGTCAAGTACTTAGGTACTATAGAGATGAGTTGGATCACATGAAGGCGACTCAGGTAACCATAACTTAGGTAATTAAGTTTGTTTTAAAATTTTGAAATACCTTCATCACAATTTTTGTACTATGTTATTTGCGCAGTTCATGCGGACGCCTTATACAGCAGATCGTCTGCAAAGATTACCTGGCATCTGTATCGAAGGAGAGCTGGTTTGGCGGGCTCGATGCCAACTCCTCTGTATTAATGTCGTTATCATGCACCTCCCGGACCGGGTGTTGCAACAGTTTAATAGATCGCAACATATTCCTGTCCTGCCGCCTTCGCCTATGACAATAGAGGGAGACATGCGAGGAGGAAAGGCGGAGCGTGATTGGAGGGAGCATCATCATCAATATTTGTTGAGATGGGAGGATAGTGTAAGTCCACAGCGGCGCCCCGGCCATCAATCCGACGCCGGAATGCGGAAACGAAACTTTTCTAAAACTAAGAAACCGGCACCACCGCACACTAAAATCCCGGATCGGGCCATTAACCTAACTCTAGCAAACTAGAAAAAGAGTAGAGAGCAATACCAAGCGATCCGTGTCCTTCGGTCTTCGCCTCCACTCAGATCTCCTCGCGAAACCTCCGGTCTTCATCTCCTCGTCGGAACGGGCACCACATCGCCGGGTTCTTTTACGGGCTCCCACCTCTGGAACGAGGCAACTCGGGCACGAAGTTGGCGAATCGACGTGTCCAAGATTTGCTGTAGATTAGTGTAAAATGGTTGTCTCTTGGGGTTATAGAAGTTGCCATGATGGAGGAATGAGAGAAGAACTTTGGAGAGGGGTTTGGAATTTAGCAAGCAAGCAAAGTGAGATGAATCAATTTCCCTCATGAAAAATGAGCTCTCTCTTTTTTCTCCTCTCAAGTGTGGCCGGCCCCTCCTGAACAAGAATAATTGGAGAGAGAAAAATGGCATAAACAAATATATGAAGATAATGATCAAATAATCTCACATCAAAAATCCTAATCAAGCCCCATCACAATAAATGCAATGGAAGTGATCCAAAAGGAATCTCATGATGATAACAACCATCATGAAGCCACAAATGCAAATAAACCCTCCACAAAACTTATTTGCATACTCGCAAATACCCCCCCTCCATCATAAAGTCCGGCCATGAAGGAACAAAGGAAAACTGGCCGGAACGGAATTCAAACTGGCAACTTCAGAAAACTGATCCCGTAATAAATTACAGGAAAACCCCACGACTGCATATACATGCCCGCATTTGTATTCCCACTGAATACAAATGGAAAGAGACAAAATCTACACTGTACAATACTAGGATCCGGCTTAAACCAAAGCCCGCTAGTATAATCCGTCCGATCATGATCCATGCAATACCGCACGTATCTCATCGAACCCTGCCATATCTCCATACGGCCTCTACAGCGTTTCACCCGAAACTTGAGCAACTGGTCTGTGGGGGACTCTAAAGACTCGTCAATACTTTGGTTGTGGATTTAACCACTAGCATGTCAGAGGTATTAGCCAATACGTAACGGGCTACCAGGTATTGACCAAAAGGGACAACGATGAGCGAACTCATCCTGACACCCTACTGAGCCTGTCAGTGACAATATCCGTACAGTCCGGTCCGTTCGTCTTTGAGCATCGCATGGCGAGCCTAGGGGGTTGGTAAATGTCAGCCCCCAAAAGCGGTACAAGTCATGTCGGAGTGTAGTCCAGAACACCCTGAGATACTACTGGAATACCTACCAGTAAATCTCCTTTCTTGGCCAAGGACTTCATGTAATGGCTCTCCTAGACACAGCGCGACCTCACCCCCAATACCGGGAGAGACGAACCCCTGCAGATCCGCTCACTGCCTCCATGTGGCTCGGGACTGTACCCAACTAAAACCTGTTTGCACGTCTCCTTTGAGCGTGCTAGGGTAGTAATCAAAGAACAGTGGGAACTTATACGAGAAAAATGACGATCTCAGGTCGATGAACTAAGCTGTACACATGTCACCAGAGAACTGCTATCTGACGTCAGGTATAATACCAACTAGCATGTTCCCGGCGAGTCCTGTCCGGTGTACTCATAACCCAATGATCACCTGTATACATCTTAGGTGAACCTACTGACACCAGTGGCTTGTGAGACCGGCCACCGCCCCTCGTCGGGGTCTCGACTGTATACACTAGTCTACTCTGGAGTATCGATGCCCTTTCTCGAAACTTCCACGACTAGGGACCTTTTAAGGATTTGCTTGTAGACCCCAGCTCCTACGTATATGATCGCCCTCATACTGCTGGTAGTCAAGCAAGAATCCTACGGGCTCTATCAACGTGCAATAGTGATCAGTAAAGTCACCTAAAGCAGTACACGATGATAAAGATAAACCAGATAGCATACTATCATCTTGAGTAAGACTGTCCTATCGGGATAGGTCCTCCATCAATCATTGCAATCACGTGCCTGTGATCCAATAATTGACTCTGAGGGAACTAACTCCAACAATCTCCCACTTGCACTCAAGGCTAATTATTGCGATGTCGCATACTCACAGCCCGTGTGATACCAAACACCCAACTTCTCTACTAGTCAGTCTCACAAAGCTCGTTTGCGAAACTATTGTGTTCGAGGAATAGCCTCAGTGAGTGGATCCGCTCTGATGTTTCTTTCTATATCTCTCTTTATCTCAAGTTCGCGGAGAAAGCCATCTCCCGAAATGAGCAATACCTGTCTTAGAATGTGTCTGGATGTCTAATGGGACCTAGTTCATAAATGAACTCCAAATCCAAACTTCTTGGACTGTATCGTCAACTGATCTTAATCAGTATCATGCGCCATCCTTCCCTCAGTATCCACCTGGACCACCTGTCCAAAATACAGCCCCTCGTCAGAGGGAAAACTATAACTCTGACAGTCACTCTGTCATCCAGGTCACCTTGGAAGCCTGGAATGATAACCGTCTCCCGAACGAGGTTGTCGTTATCATATCCCTAGAACATCCACTTATGTTCTAAAACTGCTTCCTAATGTTTCTGCAGGATTGGATTAATATCAACTTACTGCATCTACCGCAAAAACAACATCTGGTGTGGTTCTTGACATTTCATGATTGACTCAATTGCCTAAGTAAGTGATCTGCCAATCATGCACATCTCTCTCCCCTTTAGTCTATAAGACACCTTTAGAGAGGGTGACTCCATCACCTGCAGGTACACTACCGTGCCAGGAGTCGTCCATTCTAAATACCTTTAGAATGCTGTTTAAGTACCCTGATTGGGAAACCACCCAAATCTAGATCTATAGATCTAGTAACCAGAATGTCTTGATATTATATCCAAGTCCCATGTGGAGAAACCACTGTGTGACAACCAAAGTATAACCGACCGTAGTATAGGAATTTCACTTCCTACTCTGTGTATGTCAACCAAATACCAAGACATCACACTCTACTACCTTCTTAATAGATCCATCCCCTGTTCTGATGAAGTCAAACCTATGACTGTCACATCAGAAATAGATGATCTTTCTCCGCTATATCTGCTTTAGTCTATAAATAGATATAAGCCACTTGTCCACCATGCTTCCGCTGCTCCCACTGACCATGACAACCCTCTGGCAGAGTCATATAGACGT
The DNA here is from genome assembly GCA_030015575.1 of Agapanthus africanus. Classification (NCBI taxonomy): domain Eukaryota; kingdom Viridiplantae; phylum Streptophyta; class Magnoliopsida; order Asparagales; family Amaryllidaceae; genus Agapanthus; species Agapanthus africanus. Next base: position 816,259,855 of record CM057338.1, on the reverse strand, counting down.
ACACTTCTAAAGCTAGTTTAGAACGACGCTATACTCATCCTCCTGCCGGGTCTCACAGTCTGGAACAACAGCAATGGCAAGTCTGGGTAAAGAAGAACCTCCCTGTCACCGTCCTTGAGGCTACCGGAGCACCTCTCGGGTGCCTGAGGTTACCCACCACATCTGCGGAGTGGCCAATGGAATGTCACACCAGATTGAATCTTTAGGTTCTTTATCAAATCTTCAGTAATCGTTTGCGGTTCTGGAATCACTTCCAGTTCAACCATACTCCCACTTCTGTTTTCTGAAAAAATCCATTTTTTTTAAAATTGTGGCGAGTCAAGAACAATATCACTATTGATCTTCCAGATGGTAGAAAGTCAACCCTCGTCATAGCCCGGGTCAACCCACAAACAGCCATTACAGAAACGTGCCTTGAGTTATCCAGAGTCTGGTTTTAAGCATAAGCTGGACAACTCCCCGTATCTTAACAATGTCAAGATATGAACTGTTCTATATCCAATACAGAAACAGAGGCACTGATTTAATTGAACCAGATTCAAATCATGCAACTGTCCCCAGTGCATGTCAACTAAATGGAAGGAGGCCGATCAGCATTACTCAACTTAGGAATACTTCCAATTATGAGTAACCTGAAAGAGAAGCAAGTTCTCTTAATCATTACTATCAACTGAATACCATACACAAGTATCTACATCTTCGATCATCTTGAAAAATCCCGATACTTGCAACATCTGGTTCTCTACTTTATTCATATACCTACAACTTCTCAAAACTTAGACCTTGTGTTCCTACGAAACACATGTCTAAGAACTAGAGAAGTCACAAGTAAACCGAATATAGTACGAGAACCAACCCCTCTGTCCTAATGGACACTGGATAACATACAATACTCTGTATAAGTCCCTTGAGTCTAATGACTCATTCCCTGTGTGTCGTAGGTTGAAAAACCGTACTTATGGTTAAGAAGAATTACACCGCTGTTTAATGCTCCTTACCTAACCATCCACTGATATAGTTAAATGTCATAGACATAATTTCAAAAAGGTATATCTCACTCTATAAAAATAGACGTACAGATATATCAATTTGAAATTGGTGCATAACAACGGATATTCAAAACCAAATATTTGCCGTCCGGCAAACAACCCAGGCGATTTCCTCAAATATCACCAATTACAACGAATTCCGATATAATGAGGATGATCACCTAATTCCCAATAACTTACTCCCACTCATCATCTGTAAAACCATACAGATGTGAGAATCATGCCTGGTAAATACATACCCTGGAGTAAGTGTCTAACTGGGAAATCAGTTTTCTTTTAACAGTACACAGTGAAACAGAAACATTGAAATGTTTCGTAGGGGTATCCGGGTATTCCTAGTAATGCCTCTTCCATTATCCAGATTCACAACTGTAACCGTATATTTCTTTGCCATCCTCCCAAATCCCTTTATATGTCTTTAATCATTACCTTCTGTACACCCTCTTAGGCTAAATGGTTTTCTTCCTTCCCTACCGTTCGGCACAAGCCTATGGTTTGGAAGAAGACTATCCAATAAGTATAATGGGTGTACTGTCCTAATCCTAGGAGCACTCGCAATGCGAGAGAAGGTGAAGATAAAAAACAACCGAATAAACCTTATTGCTATTTCTCCTGAACCAGAATCCATCCCTGAACTGGAACAAGTTCCTTTCGAGTTCGTATATAATCATATGATAGAGTAACCAAATAACTGTGGATCTTCGTAGTGATATGGAGTGTCCTAGAGAAATACAAAGGTGAAGTGGGAGAGGTAATGAAATACTTGGTTTGGTCGTGAATAGCAGTCGCAATTTACTTTGCCCTCCTTCTAATCCCTTTATATGTCCTTACTTAATACCTTCTGTACACCATCGTTATGCTAATTGGTTTTCTTCATTCCCCACTGTTCGGCACCAGCCTAAGGTTTGGAAGAAGACTATCCAATTTGCGTAATAGGTGTACTATCTCCTAAACCAAGGAGTACTCGCAACCTGAGAGAAGGTTAAAGGAAAAGACAACTAAATAGTCCTATTCGTTTTCTCCAGAACCGGAAACCATCCTCGAATAAATTCCTTCGAGTTCGTATATAACCATATGATGGTTTTGTCCAATGGAAGTGGACGTTCGTAGTAATACGGGGTGTCCTGGAGAAAAGGGTAAAAGTAGGAGTGGCAATGAGGTATGCAACTCTGACAATCCAAAAGCCAGTGTTATAAGAAGGTTCGGTTAATCTTGGTCACTGAGTCATAGTCTAGGGTCGGGCCATGGTCGCTGCCAAAGAGAGAGAGAAAAGAAACACTCAGCGTGCACTCTAACATAGATCAGAATGGTTATCACTTTATCTAATAAGGAAACCTCCCACTGTAACGTCAAATTCTTCTCCAAACCTGAAAGAAGAATTAGTCGGGATCACCCGAGGAGTAAACCAACTCATCAGTGGGAATAAGGATCCAACTATTATCGCATGATAACGTGACGGAATCCGCTCACGTTATTACACTCCAGAAGGTATGCGCATATCTGGCAAGTTTCAGTTTCTTTAGAAACTCCCGATGTGATTTTTGCCCCATGCTCTTATGACCTTGACTAAGGCCAACAAATCATAAGTCACATGTCAAGTTCTACCCGTCATTGTCCAGGTTAATTTGAACTAACCCGTACAAGCCCTTGACTAGGGCCAACAAGGCTATACGACTGTCCCAAACCAACGCATCTATCTATGCAGCGGAAAGGTTACAAGCAGCTACCATACACTATGCCTTGACTAAGGCCAACAAACATAGCATGAATATTACTTTCTACCCGTCTGAAATGACGGAGGGCTACGAATGGTTTCTGGCGAAAACCTTTAACGTAATGAACTTGATATCGTTGAAGGAACCGGATAGCTTTATAAAAATATAGTAACGAAAACCTTTGCTAAAGAGGTCACTCCCGGTGAAGGGATCTCGGCTCTTTCCCCGCAGAATGAGGTGCAGGATATTCCAACTAAATACGACGATGCAAAGCAAAAGTAAACGACTATGGTGAAGTTATTGCCCTGACGCAAACTGATCAGTCGAAAATATTGCATATTTTAACCGGCAATTTCCTTATCATCTGCATACATATAGAAGTGTTCGGCATCAGTATTCTACATATTAGCAAATCTATCACAGATTATCAAATTACATGTACTAGACCTTAAAACTGGCATTTCTAGGGAAATTGACTGCATTGCATTACATAGCATATTTTCTATATCTTGCAACCCGTGTTTCGAAGTCTGTGCAGGAAAAGAGAAGCTTGCTCGATCATTACATTGCTCGACCATTACAATTGCTCGTAAACTCACTAAACTCAAATCTGGTATCAACACAGAAAGGATTATACAAATCAAAACATCAGAGAAAAGCCCAAACTCCAGTGGAAAGCTTCACCAGAAAGTCAAAGGCCCAAGCTTACCAACAAGCCACGGAAGCGCGGCACATTGGGTGTACATGCGGCGGATCCGCGGTGGGCCCAAGGAATTAGTTCCCCAATTTCGGTGCACAACTCCTGTTTCAGTGGCTACAGCTCAAAAATGCACTCCAACTTCCAGAAGACTCCAGATATTTCTACCAGATCAGCAAACACCTTGAGTTTCACTAAACTAGCCTATTATTCTAGAACTTTCCCTAAACCCTAGCTTAAACCCTAAGCTAGCTCCTAACAAACTCCTTCTAGAAACTCTTCAACAAACTTTGGGAGGGAAACTTCTAATTCAAACCTAAACCTAGGGTTTGGGAGTTCTATAAATAAGACCCTAGGCTCATTGTAAGAAAATTATTCAACCTTGGGAAAGCTTAGAAAAATCAATCTCTTTCTTCATCCCCTCTTCCTCAAGTTTAGTGAGAGAGCTTGTAGGAAACCCTAACCCTAAATCCAATCACAATTCAAGATCTTGAGTGCAAGCCAAGCAAGATGCCTTCAACCCTTTTATGAGCCGAGCCGATCTTCAATCGGGCAAGAGATCAAAGTAGATCCACGATCCACGGAGACGAGCGAAGCCGAGTCAACGATCGATTTCTTCTTCTTGTAGATCTTGAAAGAATGTATTGAAATTGTTGATTAAATAAAAGGTGATATTCTTTTATCTTGTTTTCTTTAAATTCCGCATCATGTTATCTTTACAATTCTTGAATATTATCTGTGAGGTGATGTGTGAATAAAACTCCGCTCGTCGAGGAGTCGAGACGGATAATAGAATGATGATGTAACATAGCTTTAATCGATTCTTGAGTCCTACGAGTTTTGTAAACCCTAGCAAGTTCAAGAAACGACAACCCATTTCGTTTCGATGCTTTCTTGATTGACATCGATCGAAATTGGGGAGTTACGATCATTTCTTGAATTTGGTAGAGGCTAGAAAAGGAATGATATCGACGAAAGAACAAGGGTTATAGGATGAAACCCTAGTTTCACGAGAAAGCCCCAACTCTCGTCGATGATCATCGATCTAGTATCAATCCTTCGAAGGACAAGAACACGATATCTTTAGATTACATCACGTCTATCGATCCTATCGATTCCTACGAGCCTCTCTTATATTCTTGGTTGTTGATTGGAAATATTATCAAAACACCGATTCTTGATTGTTTATAGTTTCTTGATTCTTGCATAAAGAATAGTGACACTCGAATACAAATCATTCTTGAATCATGTTTTCGTTTATTGTTGCTTAACATTTCATTTCAAACGTATCAAAATACAAGTGAATCGTGCAATCTCTGTGGACGATCCGCACTCACTACAAACTACATCCGACACCGTAGTTTGATTGCGGTCAAAATAGTTTTTGGTTGTGAAGTTCTTTACAAATTTCTCTATATACTACACAACGGGAAAAACGATCAATCAAAATGGCGCCGTTGCCGGGGATCGCGCTAATTCATTTGCAATTTTAGTTTGAAGTGAAAGAATTATTACGTTTTACTTCTTGAAATCAAAATTCGTACAAACTCTAACACGTGTGTTGTGATTTGATTGCAAGGTGATCTGGAGCATTCTGTGCTGTGATAAAATTGTTTGGAGAGTACCAGAGAACAGAGAGAAGCAACAGCAAGAAGCTGTTGAAATCTTGTGCAGTGAACCCACAAGCTAGGCGCGGAAGCGCGGCATTTAGGTGGTACCTGCGGCTGAACCGCGGTCCCACAGAGGGATCTCTGTACCATCTTTCTTCAGGTGATTTCTTGCTCTCTCCCCTCTCCTCTTTTAGCTCCAACTAACACTTTGCTGCAGGATTCTTTGCAAATAAATCGCAGCGCGCAAAAGCAAAATAAAAATTTGTGTGTGATTTTGATTTCTTGGTTGTTTGCATTCTAATACGGAAATTTAAGGGGCACGGCCAAATCCAAATTAGGTGGGGATTTCATTACCCTTCCTAGGCCCCGAAAATCGCAAAACTTGCATCCGCATTACCCTCATTAATTAAAAGAAATCTAGAGAAGACTCTAAGGACTGTCGCGCTCAATAGGACAAGAGAAGGCCGTGGGTAATTCATTGCTTATCCGCGTTTTCTTGTGGTGCCTAAGGCGAGTGTGTCTAAGTCTAGTGGTTATTAATTAGGCCCACTGTAGTGGTGGTTCCTTCCCACTTACCTGGCACTTATCCGGCCATAGGGGGACAAAGAGGCAGTGGAGGATTCTATCCTGCGGCTTGTCTTTTGGCAGTTAGGAGCGGTCTAGAGCCGGACCTAGGTGACCACTAGATTCTAGGGTTTGTGTGCTGCATTTGTTTTGTCGCATCATTTTTTCAAAAATCCGACCCTTTTCAAAAGCAAACACCGCATTCATTTTACCCCTAATTATAAGTCAACGCTGCCACTTGTACTAACCCTTTTTAGTGCAAGATAGGCTGGACACGGGATTCTAGTGCCCGTTTAGTCCGCGTACCTTTTATCGACTCCGAAGTCGATAATTCTCCATTTACCTTTTCTTTACCCACTACCACACCCACATCGATGGATCCGAATCCATCAAACTTCTTTAACCCTAATCTGCCACCGTCCGTTGGTGCGCAGAATCCACCCCACATTTCTCTCCAGGAAAGATGCTATCCACATAGAGGTCCTCTTTCGACCTGCTTATCCACACCCCCAGCCAATGGGGATAACTTCGAGATTAAGCCCCAGTATATCAATCTTTTACCCAAATACCACGGACTCGAGACCGAGGACGCTTACGTTTTCATTACCAAATTTGAAAACGTATGCGCAATGATGGGTACGTCACAACTTTCAGTGGATGCGATGCGTCTACGACTTCTTCCATTTACTTTGTGCGATATAGCCGAGAAGTGGCTATATAACACCACCGCACATTCTATTACGAATTGGGAAGAATTCGTCGCTGCATTCCTTAAGAAATTTTACCCAATCCAAAAGACGGCTCGAATCCGTAGCGAACTGAACCAATTTGCCCAGCTCCCTGCCGAACCATTTTCAAAATACTTTGAACGTTTCAAGGATCTATTGGTTCAATGTCCTCATCACGGCATCCCGAGATGGGAGCTTTGCCGAATCATATATGAGGGCAGTAACCCTAGCACTAAACAGAGCCTTGAAAACATGTGTCAAGGTACATTTATGACCAAAGATGATGGGGAAGCCTGGCGATACTTAGAAGAGTTCGCTGAGAAATCACTAATTTGGGAGAGTGGAACCCAACCATTGAATAGGGGTGGCGTACACTAAATAGATGTGTCCATAGGTGTTCGAGCTGAAATGGCAGCAATGCAAAAGAAGCTCGACGCTATGGAACATAAATTTGCAGCAGCCTCCCTAAACCCAGTGTCACTCCCCAAAACTGTTTGTGGGTGCTGTTCTGATCCGTCACATTTAACGGAAGAATGTCCTTTAAACTCAGCGTTTCAAGGTCACGAGCATTCTAATGCCGCATTTCAAAGACCTCGAAACGATCCATATTCTTCCACGTACAATCAGGGTTGGAGGAACCACCCGAATTTTTCTTGGAACCAAAACCAATCTCAAAACACGGTTCCAAACACGAATCAATTTCAACGGGCTCTTCCTCCACCACAACAGCAACCCCTTCAACTCACTCAGCACCCCTATCAGTCACAAAATTTCCAAAATCAGGGCAACACTCCTGCACAGTCTAATCCTATGCAGCCCTGTGCTGACGATTTCTCTCAATTCACTCAAACCATGAAATCACTTTTATCAAATTTCATGGATGTTTCGACTGAGGTTAGATCTTCCGTCAATGAGATAAAGAAAAACTCAGCGTCCCAAGCTGAGAGTATCAAATCGATGGAAGCTGAAATCGCACGCTTAAAAACCGAAATGAGTGCGAGAGAAAAAGGGAAACTTCCCTCTCAACCCCTACAGAATCCTGGGCATTACAATGTAAATGCCATTACAACGTTGAGATCGGGAAGAGTGCTGAATAATAATGTCGGGGAAGATATTGATAATACTGAAAATCATATCAACACCCCGGCTGAGTCTTTTCCACATACACACAATTCACCTTCTGATCCTTCTTCTTCTACCAAACCACCTTCACACGAGCCTATTCTCCATTTCCCTTTAGGCTCGACACCTTATAGTTCTCCACAGACGGTCCCCACACCTCCTTTGGGACCTCGTCTACCCCCCTTTCCTTCTCCTATGATGGACCCTGCGCTTATTGCGAAAGCACCTTACCCGAATCGGCTAAGGGCTAATAGAACGAGTCCTCATATGGAGAAAATTTTAGAGATGTTCAAACAGGTTAACATCAATATCCCTCTCCTAGATGCGATTCAACAAGTCCCCGCTTATGCGAAAATTCTTAAGGACTTGTGCACTAGGAAGAGGAAGACTCAAGTGCCGAAGAAGGTCTTTATGTCTAATAACATCAGCACTGCTTTTATACCCCAGCTTCCAAAGAAAAGAAAGGGCCCAGGTTGTCCTACAATATCGATTTCGATTGGGGGTAAAAACATAAATCGTGCTCTATTAGACCTTGGCGCAAGTGTTAACCTGTTACCTTATTCTGTCTATGAGCAATTAGGGATTGGAGAGCTGAAACCTGCTCATTGCACTCTCCAGATGGCAGACCGATCTATCACCAAACCAAGGGGTGAATTAGAGGATGTATTGATAAAGGTCGGAGAATTTGTTTTCCCTGTAGACTTCATTGTGCTCGACACACATCCTGTAGCAAACCCCCGGGGCCAAATTCCGGTGATTCTAGGTCGTCCTTTCCTTGCCACTTCCAACGCTGTTATAAACTGTAGAAATGGTTCAATGAACTTATCATTTGGAAATATGACCATTGAACTAAATATCTATAAAGTTGGAAGTCAGCCATCAGAACCCTCTGCTCATATTTTAGATGTGTGCTCTGTCCATGAGATCGCTCCCGACAGCTGTGGAGCTGAGGATCTTTGCTTTACTGATCTCGATGACATTAGCACATCTCTGCTTGACTTTGCACTAGATCTTAGTGAGGACACTTTACCTACACATGAGTCCTGCACTTCTGACTTTTCTCCACCCGAGTCTGTATCTTTCACAGGCTCTGAGCTTCTTTGTAGATCCAAAAATCAATCTATGACCCTTCCTTCTATCATTTCTCCGCCTGAGTTAGATCTCAAAATTTTACCTTCTCACCTGAAATATGCTTATCTTGGTGAGAACGAGTCATTACCGGTTATCATTTCCGCTTCTCTTGCATCAGAGCAAGAGAATGCCCTTTTATCGGTATTGAGATCTAACAAGGAGGCGTTTGGTTGGAGTATGGCGGACATCAAAGGGATTAGTCCCTTGATAGTTGAACATCATATACATGTGATGGATGATGCCAGACCAACCCGAGAACCACAGAGACGGTTGAATCCCGTCATGAAGGAAGCTGTCATGAAAGAAATCGTCAAGTGCTTAGATAATGGTATTATCTACCCCATCTCCGATAGCCAGTGGGTGAGTCCTATACATGTCGTTCCTAAGAAATCCGGCATCACAGTTATCACAAATGAGGCGAATGAGTTGATTCAGACACGCGCCCAAACTGGGTGGCGTGTATGCATCGATTATAGAAAACTCAACGCTGCTACGAGGAAAGACCATTTTCCTATACCATTTATTGATCAAATGCTGGAACGCTTAGCGGGACGAGAGTTTTATTGTTTTATGGACGGATACTCAGGCTACAATCAGGTCCCCATCGCCAAAAAGGATCAAGATAAAACCACTTTTACTTGTCCTTTTGGTACCTTTGCTTACAGTCGCATGCCCTTTGGGTTATGCAATGCTCCCGCTACCTTTCAGCGGTGTATGATGGGGATATTCTCTGATATGGTAGAGAATTTTTTGGAGATCTTTATGGACGACTTCTCGATTTTTGGAGACTCTTTTTCTGATTGCCTAGCGAATCTTGACGCTGTTCTCACTCGTTGCAAAGAGAAGAACTTGACATTAAACTGGGAAAAATGCCACTTTATGGTCCAAGAAGGAATAGTCCTTGGACATGTCATTTCACAGAAAGGCATTGAGGTTGACAGAGCTAAAGTAGATGTCATTCAAAACCTGCCTCATCCCAAAAGCGTCAAAGATATTCGCTCTTTCCTTGGCCATGCGGGCTTTTATAGGATATTCATTAAGGACTTTAGCAAAATTGCTAGACCTTTAACACTACTCCTGGCCAAGGATACGACCTTCCATTTTGACTCGGATTGCGAGACAGCTTTCGACTCACTTAAACACTCACTCACTTCAGCCCCCGTTTTATCATCACCAAATTGGGACTACCCCTTTGAGCTGATGTGTGACGCATCTGATTTTGCAGTAGGTGCAGTCTTAGGACAGCACATCGAAAAGATGCCACACGTGATTTACTATGCTAGTAAGACCCTGAATGATGCGCAAATCAATTATACAACAACTGAGAAAGAGCTTTTAGCGGTTGTATTTGCTTTAGAAAAATTCAGGCCTTACTTAATCGGCTCACCTATAGTTGTATATACTGACCATTCCGCTTTAAAACATCTTCTGGCGAAGAAAGATGCAAAAGGTCGACTAATACGTTGGATCCTACTGTTACAAGAATTTGACCTTGTTATCAAAGATAAAAAAGGATGTGAAAACGTAGTAGCTGACCACCTTTCACGCATCGTTTCTTCCCCTGTGACCCTGCCGATCAATGACTCATTCCCTGATGAACAACTCTTGAGCATATCCGCTGAACCATGGTTCAGGGATATTGTGAACTATCATGCCACAGGACTGATACCGAGCGATTGGTCAAAACAGGACAAATACCGTTTTCTATCCCAAGTAAAACACTTTTACTGGGACGAACCTTATTTGTTTAAATATTGTCCTGATCAGATCATTCGCCGGTGCGTCCCAAATGAAGAGTTCAAGAGTGTTCTTTCATTCTGTCATGATCAGGCTTGTGGGGGTCACTTTGGTCCGAGAAAAACAGCGGAAAAGGTTTTGCAATGTGGATTTTATTGGCCGACCTTATTCAAGGACGCATTTGAGTATTGCAAAACCTGTACACAATGTCAGTATACGGGTAGAATATCCCAGAGGAATGAAATGCCTCAGCAACCCATTCTGGTTGTTGAAATGTTTGATGTTTGGGGCATAGATTTTATGGGTCCTTTTCCCAACTCCTTTGGGAATCTGTACACATTGCTGGCGGTTGATTATGTCTCAAAATGGGTAGAAGCCATTCCATGTCGCACTAATGACAGGAAAGTTGTCATTAAGTTCTTGAAAGAGAATATCTTTTCGCGATTTGGACACCCACGCGCTATCATTAGCGATAATGGGACACACTTCTGCAACAGGTCTTTCGAGACTCTGATGCGAAAATACTCAATCAACCACCGTCTTTCTACACCCTATCATCCCCAAACAAGCGGGCAGGCTGAAATCTCAAACAGACAAATCAAACTTATCCTGGAGAAAACTGTTGCTAAGAATAGAAAAGACTGGTCGACCAAATTGACGGATGCTCTTTGGGCATTCAGGACTGCATATAAGACCGACCTAGGAATGTCTCCATACAGGATAGTGTTTGGAAAAGCATGTCATTTACCTGTCGAGATAGAACATAAAGCATTGTGGGCTATAAAGGAAATAAATTTTGATCTAAACCTTGCTTGCAACTTTCGGAAGCTGCAACTTAACGAGCTAAGAGAACTCCGCGATGAAGCTTATGATAATGCTGTAATCACTAAGAATAGGACTAAGGTTTTTCACGATAAAAGCATTTTAAGGAAAACATTTTTACCTGGTCAACAAGTCCTTCTTTATGATTCACGATTACACCTTCACGCGGGTAAGCTCCGATCTCGATGGAAGGGACCTTTTGTTGTGCGGTCTGTATACCCGCACGGGGCGGTAGAAGTTGAAAATGTTAAAAACGGCACCTTTTTCAAAGTAAATGGACATAGACTAAAGCCGTATTTTTCCACTGACCCCACGGAGGAGCTCTTGTTCTTACAAGAGCCAGTTTATTTGGATTAAAATTCCTCCGTCTCACCTTCATGTCCAGTATATCATTGCATCATTTTTTTTGAATGAAGGTGAGTGAAAGATAAGTTTGGGGGAAGTTCTTCACTTATATATTTTGCCCCCACTAATAATTCCTCCCAGATTTACAGTTTTGTAGGTATAACATTCGGCAACAGTGAGGACACTGTTGAAAACAAGTTTGGGGGAGGTTTGTGCTTATTTTTGCATCATTTGCATATCATCTGCATAAGCACAAAACATTTCTTTAAAAATCTATAAAAATTGAAAAATTTTCAAAACCCATAAAAATTTAAAAATTTTCAAATATAAAAATAATTTTAATATTTACACTTTTTTTTTTTTGTATATAAATAAGATAATGAAAGTTTAGATAGTGAAAAGTTACATCCATGAGATTAGAAAAATTTTAGAAAACTAAGAAAATTAGAAGTTTTCTTATACGAACTAGTAATAAGTAGTTATGAGCCGTTGTCCCAAGGGTTAGTAAGATGAAGGACGTCACTAATCTGAGGATAAAAATAAGTCTGAAAAATAGTTTCTATTCTGGAAGCCAAACATTTTGAACGTTGCTACCCTGCTATTCGCACTTACACACGTCTTGAAGCCTGGGATAGTAGAGGATACCTTGAAATGCTCGTCTTAAAGCCAAAAGTATAAAAAAAAAATATATGGTGAGAAAAATGGACACTGGTTTTGTTATCACCGAGGGCAATAAAAAATATATAGCAAGGGTGCTTCTTCACCTAGTGCCCTAAGGCCAACTGGTCTGGGAGTCACTGCTATACCTAAGGTGGTGCAAGATTAGGAAAATACACCAAATAAGCAAGCACATGAGTAATCGGTCGGTTAGTACCTCAAGAAGTATTAACGGTCGCATGAAAGTGTGTGAGCTCATCGAGAAAAAATATATATATATATACTGAGGCTGATGGGCAAGAGTATGATAGCTTGAATTGAATTCTCCGGGTGTACGGATGTCTTTACACACATGCAGGGTTATATGATCAATGTTTGGAAGAAAGATAGGAATGAAGAATAAGACGATGTTTTATTGAGGGAGGACGTGATTTCTAACATCTTTTCATGACCATTAAGATAGGGCTCATGACAACCGAAAAGCTAGCTTAGTTGGAAACCCTAATTTTCAAGGCTTTTCTTTTACAATTCTCCTCTTTAAATGTAATATTCATGATCTTGCTTTTATTATTGGATTTTGTGGGTGCAATCCGCTGAAAACCCTCAAGAGACAACACTCCTCCTACTAGGGACACCTAGAGGTTTAAAGGCTTGTTGCACGTGCTCAGTGCAATCGTGTTGCCTACGAAAGTGTGCTAGTTAGTTTTTCTCTTTCTTTATTTTCACCTTCTCTTTTTAATAAAACATTCGCTCGAGACGATCGAAATTAAGTTTGGGGGTATTTGATCAGTCGAAAATATTGCATATTTTAACCGGCAATTTCCTTATCATCTGCATACATATAGAAGTGTTCGGCATCGGTATTCTACATATTAGCAAATCTATCACAGATTATCAAATTACATGTACTAGACCTTAAAACTGGCATTTCTAGGGAAATTGACTGCATTGCATTACATAGCATATTTTCTATATCTTGCAACCCGTGTTTCGAAGTCTGTGCAGGAAAAGAGAAGCTTGCTCGATCATTACATTGCTCGACCATTACAATTGCTCGTAAACTCACTAAACTCAAATCTGGTATCAACACAGAAAGGATTATACAAATCAAAACATCAGAGAAAAGCCCAAACTCCAGTGGAAAGCTTCACCAGAAAGTCAAAGGCCCAAGCTTACCAACAAGCCGCGGAAGCGCGGCACATTGGGTGTACATGCGGCGGATCCGCGGTGGGCCCAGGGAATTAGTTCCCCAATTTCGGTGCACAACTCCTGTTTCAGTGGCTACAGCTCAAAAATGCACTCCAACTTCCAGAAGACTCCAGATATTTCTACCAGATCAGCAAACACCTTGAGTTTCACTAAACTAGCCTATTATTCTAGAACTTTCCCTAAACCCTAGCTTAAACCCTAAGCTAGCTCCTAACAAACTCCTTCTAGAAACTCTTCAACAAACTTTGGGAGGGAAACTTCTAATTCAAACCTAAACCTAGGGTTTGGGAGTTCTATAAATAAGACCCTAGGCTCATTGTAAGAAAATTATTCAACCTTGGGAAAGCTTAGAAAAATCAATCTCTTTCTTCATCCCCTCTTCCTCAAGTTTAGTGAGAGAGCTTGTAGGAAACCCTAACCCTAAATCCAATCACAATTCAAGATCTTGAGTGCAAGCCAAGCAAGATGCCTTCAACCCTTTTATGAGCCGAGCCGATCTTCAATCGGGCAAGAGATCAAAGTAGATCCACGATCCACGGAGACGAGCGAAGCCGAGTCAACGATCGATTTCTTCTTCTTGTAGATCTTGAAAGAATGTATTGAAATTGTTGATTAAATAAAAGGTGATATTCTTTTATCTTGTTTTCTTTAAATTCCGCATCATGTTATCTTTACAATTCTTGAATATTATCTGTGTGGTGATGTGTGAATAAAACTCCGCTCGTCGAGGAGTCGAGACGGATAATAGAATGATGATGTAACATAGCTTTAATCGATTCTTGAGTCCTACGAGTTTTGTAAACCCTAGCATGTTCAAGAAACGACAACCCATTTCGTTTCGATGCTTTCTTGATTGACATCGATCGAAATTGGGGAGTTACGATCATTTCTTGAATTTGGTAGAGGCTAGAAAAGGAATGATATCGACGAAAGAACAAGGGTTATAGGATGAAACCCTAGTTTCACGAGAAAGCCCCAACTCTCGTCGATGATCATCGATCTAGTATCAATCCTTCGAAGGACAAGAACACGATATCTTTAGATTACATCACGTCTATCGATCCTATCGATTCCTATGAGCCTCTCTTATATTCTTGGTTGTTGATTGGAAATATTATCAAAACACCGATTCTTGATTGTTTATAGTTTCTTGATTCTTGCATAAAGAATAGTGACACTCGAATACAAATCATTCTTGAATCATGTTTTCGTTTATTGTTGCTTAACATTTCATTTCAAACGTATCAAAATACAAGTGAATCGTGCAATCTCTGTGGACGATCCGCACTCACTACAAACTACATCCAACACCGTAGTTTGATTGCGGTCAAAATAGTTTTTGGTTGTGAAGTTCTTTACAAATTTCTCTATATACTACACAACGGGAAAAACGATCAATCACAAACTTCTGTCCAAGGGGTCACTCCCGGTGAAGGGATCTCGGCCCTTGCCTCGTCGACTGAGAAGCAGGATATTCCAACTGAATACCACTGTGCAAAACAAAAGTGAACGTCCATGCAATAACAGCTTTTTGAAAAATGTTCCAATAACATCAGAATAGGTTTGTTTAGCTTGCATTGATCCGGATCAATGCAGTCCCATCAATTGATCACACCAATAAAGAACGAAAATAATGATGTACGTATATGCTATCCGCATTCGCCACTGGGTCCCGTCATCACCCGTTAGGTTATTTAACTAACGACAGAGCGGGGACTGGACTAGCGCGGATGCAAAACATATACAACATCTACTAGTATATATATCAATATATATTATTCGCTCAAGGCGTGATAAAAATGCAACATCACAGAAATATAACAAGCATCACAGAACAATACAGAACAGATATCTGGGATCCCCGGGTTTCACAGAGCCGCTACTGAAACCCGACGTTCCTCCGGTCGTGTGGATAACCTGCGCAATGAAATCCTAGACCCCTACGGGCGCGGCAAGTTACCCGCCAAAACCTGAAGCGATGCAGCCCCCTTCAGCAACGTGAATGGACAACCCAGCACTTCACGGAATCCGGTAACTTGGGCACCCCTCCTGGGTCAACCTATACCCCCTACGGGTGCGGCGAATAGCCCGCCAATTCTACAGTGAAGCCCCCTCCGTCTCAATGCCATGAGATGCGGGCCCGTTGCCCTCTAGAACCCGGCTACCCGTGCACCCCTCCTTAGGGTAATCCTAGTACAGAAAGTAAAATATACATACAAAGGGTACATCGACCTCGACCCGGTCGTGCCCCAAAAGAATAATATACAAACAGGCAGTGACGGCAGTCCACATGTCGGACGCCCGCCCCACAATTTCAAATGTACATATAAAATCAAAACTGTACTAACATTGCAACCAGGCTATCCCCACTACCAATCTGCAACATCACAGCACAACTCAGAACATCAACGTGAATGTCACGTTCGTAAATCCGTCTAAAAGGGTTATAGCAGTTAGACAGGATTTACCGATCAAGTGACATTCACGGTCGCAGATATAATGTAAATACTGTGAACTAACATGTTTAAAACTTTCGATTGAACAAATTTACCGAAGTGGGCCCCAAGCACTACTGTAGCACTCAAAGAAAATCTGGGCCCAAACAGAACATTCCAAAAGCCCCATTTCCAGGTCAGAGAGCTACTGTATAAATTTGGTGCAGTGATCACATATTACCACCGCGGAACCGCGGCCAAAGCAGGGGTTTGGCCGCAGTGTTAGTTATATGTATGCCCTAGAGCCCATTACTATACATAGGATGTTTATTGTAGTGGATGCTGGGATATATATAGGGAGAACTTTCTTGCTCGACATGATAGTATGCTATCTGGTTGATCTTTACCTTAACGTGTACACTGATTGTCTCTCCGATACATGTTGGTAAAGCCCTTAGGATGTGTACTTGACTACCTGGACTATGATGCGGATCATACTAGTGGGGACATGGTAGTCCATAAGTACATCCTTCAAAGTCCCTAGTCGTGGGTGTATCGAGATGGGGCATCGATATACCAGAGTAGACTAGCGTATACCTTCTCGACCCATACAGATGGGCGATGGATGATCCCATATCCATTGGTGTTTGACATCAGAGATGATATACGGGTGCTCAGTGGAGACTGGGTACACTGGACGGACTCGCCGAGAACTCCCAGATGGTATTATACCTTACGTCAGATGGCAGTTCTCTGGTGACACTGGTACAGAGTAGTCTGTTGACCCGAGATTGTCATAGAGTCTTGTGTGGTTCCCACTGTGCTTTGATTTCCATCTTACCACGTCCAAGAGGGCGTGAAAAATGGTGGTTTTTGGGTATAGTCCCGAATCACATGGAGGCAATGAGCGATAGGAGGGGATTCGTCTCTCCCGGTATAGGGAGTTGATGTTGCGCTGTGTTCGATTGGCTATAACAGGAAATCCCTGGCCAGGGTTGCTGAGATTTACTGGTAAGTGTTACCTGTAGTTTCTCGAATTGTTATAGACCTCATATCGACACGACTTATCGAGCTATTGGGGTCTGACGTTTACCACCCCTAGGCGAGATATGCGACATATCAGACGATCAGACCGGACTGTACGGTAAGTGTTACTGGTTGGATTCACAGGAGTATGAGCGGGCTTGCTCGTCGATCTTCTGATCCTCAATACCCGGGTGGCCGTTACGTTTAGCAGACCGCTTGCGGCTTGTGGGTGTTTGATATGATCATCACCTGCTGCCGGCGTATTGACGAGTCTTTAGAGTCCTACATAGAGGTTTCCTGGCTCAAGCGAAACGAAATAGGAGCGCATATGAGATATGTGCGGGACCGAGAATAATGCGTGTATGTGATACCGTATTCAATTCTCGCGATGAATGTATCGAATGGTTATATGCGATATAACCTAGTTATCGAATCGAGGGTTGATTCGATAAGCCGATACATTGGATACTAGTCGGTTATATGCGATATGACCGGATCATTGAATCAAGTGTTGATTTAATGATTTAATGTATAATTATATATTTGATATATTACTTTGCATTAACTAGTATTGGTTCACTTTAAAGGATTTTCTCACTTGGATGTACAAGTTGTATATGTGATATACTTTTTGTGCATATTATTGTATCATGTTTGATGATACATGTTTACTTGGTTAAGTGTAAAGAATTAAACCATGGTTAAACTTATGATTAGGGTTTTATTTCCTTTTCTCATTTATTTATCTATTTATTCATTTTGGAAATAAATAAAAAGGGCATAAAGAGAAAATGGTGGCTAATTTTGTTTCATATTGAAGCTTCTTGAAGACTTTGACCAAGTGACCATTTTGTCTCATGCTTAACCCTAACCATTCCATTTAAACATGATTAACTCTCTACACATTACCATGGTTTGAATATGATAAGTATTCATTTTCTTTTGGATTTAAAAAATTAATTTATCATAAGATTATCTTCATCTTCTTCTTCTTCTTCAAGATGAAGAAGCTTCACTTCATCAATGGTGGATTGATGAAATGAGTGAGAAATCCAATTCTAAAGTCTACCCACTTCCTATTTCTTCATCCTCTATCTCTTGCCAAGTAGTAGAGTGTGTTTCCTTCACAAGTTTTCTTGACTTGGTGAAGTTGGAGCTTGATCTAGCGATGCCTCGACGTAGATCATCTTCGGCACGTCGTCGATGACCTAGCCCGCTCTTTCTCCGATGAAGCCGACGCTAGAGCCCGGGATTTGATTTGGACAGCGGAGAGGACTTCATCACGGAGCCGTGGAGGTGGAGGACCGGATCTACAAAGGTTGTATTTCCGTATTCTTGTAGTTAAGTGTTAACTAGTTTGCTTTTTCGCCTAGAATTCTAGCCAACGATCCGTATTAGGGTTTCTCGGCACCCATAATTTTTGAAATTGGCATGGTTGATGCCTTGTGAGACCTCTTGGGAGTGCCTAGGAACCCTACAGTAGTATCAGAGCCTAGCTAGAGCCTTAGGCGAAGTCTAGACGGAGTTTGAAGTCCGATCGACCCGAAACCCCGACTCAAAAAATGCTCTCTGGACATTTCTGTAAAATGTGGATTTTTCGAAATTAAAAATATGCAGAAAAACCAGCAGGGATATCTAAGAGTTACGGTGAATTTTGATGACCTAATTCCATCATTACGCCGCGGATCCGCGGCACGAGCATGGCTCGTGTGGCTGATCCGCGGCCGTTTTGTCGTATTGTTCATTGAAATTTGTACCATAATCAATAATAGTCAGTGCTGGTTTTCCTGGGAATATTTTAATATTTATTCCAGAGTTTTATTTTCTGGGTTGTTTTTGGGGATTCGGTGTTTCGATCGGAGTATCAGATTTTGTCTATGAGGCTTTCCGGATAAATTTTAGAATATGTTAAAAAGTTCGACCGGATATAAATACCCAATTTTTCCCCTGTCGGGAAATTTCCAAGTGTTGGATTTTTCCATGGTTTAAAGACGTTCTAAGTAGTGCAAGTAACGCGATGGACCCTCTAGAAGACAACAAACCTTAACTCGATTATGTGACCGTCTTGAACTGCCCTTTAAACCTTCGGGTTTGGGGCAGTACGGCGTGCCACATGTGAGGCGTTGGCTTGACCCTTCTACGGCTGGACCGTTGGTACTGAGGCACGAACTGAATGTTTTTAGACTTGCTTCATGTGTTGATCTGTATTGGGAAACCTTGGGTGTTCGAATGTTCAATCGGAAAGTTTAACATTTTCTGTTTATCCGGAATCTGATACAACAATTGGAATTCACAAAAGTTATGTGATAACTGAATGAATGTTATAAACGTAGCACTTTAGTCTCACTTGATCGGTTGCCACGGAATTTTGATGTGATCAAAAGTCCGTCGCAATCACGTAACGTACGCGGATACTCGCCGGGTAAACTTAATAGACAGCCTCACTCCATAGCCCCGACCAAGTGACTGTAGGAGAACCCCGTCGCCGAAAGCATCCGTTCGGGTGCTCGCGGTAGCGGTGTTCCGCCTTGGTGCACTTCGTCGACGGTATCGGGGGTGCAGCCGTCTACTGAAGTTTGCGACGAGCATTCGATCAGGATGTCGGGAATCTTGTTGAATTGCCCGACTTTATATTGAAAAGTGTTTTCGATTTTGAGACTAAAATGCGGGGTTTATAATTGTTAGGCATGCGATGTCTAAGGAATTCATTTGATTAGGCATGCGATGTCTATGCAGATTGCGGATTCCAACTGTTGTAGTTTTACACTTTCTTTTCTGTGACCGTAAGTGTAATATGTGATATCGCCGGTTTCGTTGCTATATGTCAACGACAATTGGGATGGACATATTTACTTACGTTGATGACATGTGATGTTATGTGTTGCTGTATATGTTATATTGGATCGTCGTGTTTTAATAGACCGGGGTTTTTATGTGAGATGAGTGTTTTTCATTTTCATTCATGTAAAAACTTGTATGTAATATTCTTTTATTGGGGCATTTCCAGGTTGCAGAGGATGTCACCGTTTGTATATTATTTACTTTTCCGCACTAGGATAGACCCAAGGAGGAGGGCACAAGTAACCGGGTTCTGGAGTCCAGTGGGAGACCAACTCGAGGAGTCTGGTTCGGGTCTCCTAACTCTAGAATTGGTAGGGTTGCTTGCCGCTCTCGTAGGGGTCTAGGGGTGTGGGTTTGGCTATTCATCACGACCGCGGAATCCGTGTTTTATACTGGCTCGTATTGAAAACACGGACGTCCTAGTATATCCAATATTTCATATGTTTCTTCTGCTGCGATATCTGTGATGTGATCATGTGATGTTCTGTGATATATACTTTATATAGTATATATGATATATTATATAGGTGTTACTTATGTTTTACACCCACGCTAGCCCTGCCCCGCTCTGCCGTTAGTTACCTAACCTAACGGTGCATGAGGGGACATCGAGGCGAATGCGGATGGCATAAGTGTACGTCGTATTTATCTGTGATGTTTAGGTACTTAAATGATGGGACTTCATTAATGTGATTAATGAAATAAAAAGAAACCTAAGATGTTGTAGAATCGAATTTCAAAATAAAACAGGTAGCTACAGTTCTTGCTTTGCACAGAGGTATATATGATATATCCTGCACCTTATTCGATGAGGAAAGGACCGAGATCCCTTCACAGGGAGTGACTCCTTTAGCAATAACTGGCAGATGCTACACACTCGGTTTGGCTTTTGATTGCTTTTAAGTGTTTTTGCTTTGCACAGTGATATATATGATATATCCCGCACCTAATTCGACGAGGAAAGGACCGACGATCCCTTCACCGGGAGTGACTCCTTTAGCAAAACTAGAAAAGCCTCAAAAGCACTCCATTTTAAAATCATTTGATTCTACAACGATATCAAGTTCATTACGCAATAGGTTTTCAGAAAAACCTGTCGTAGCCCTCCGTCATTTCAGATAAGTACTAGTTAGTATTCGTGCTACGTTTGTTGACTATGTTAAGGCGTAATGTGCGTTAGCTAATTAGTGCTTATCTGCATAAGCATATGATGCGATTGGATTAGGGTAGTCGTGCGACTTTGTTGACTATGTTAAGGGTCGTGCGGGTGGGTTTAATTCAATCGGGAAATGACGGGTTGAACTTGACTAGCACTTATGATTTGTTGACTATGTTAAGGTCATATAGCTGCTAGGGGCAAAATATTATCGGGAATTTCAAGTGTTGAAATTTGCAATGAGATTGCATACCTTCTATGAGATAGTTGGATCCCGATACCCGCTGCGAGTAAGAGTTACTCCTGGGAGAGTTTTACATATTACAATTAGCCGATCAAGTAGGTGTCTAGAAAGGTGTCAACGAGGTTACGCCTCTGGGAAAACGAGGTTTACATTAATTAGGTTCGTGCGAAAGCACGGGGAACCTCCCTCAAAGTACCGACACTGGCCTGGCTGAAAGATTGGCGAACTTGTAGTGTGTAATTAATCCCGGCTAGTCTTTCCTTTTAGGGTTTGAAGGAAGATTTGATAAAAAGCAGTGGGAGCCATCCTGATTAGATAAAATAATAACCAATCTATTCTTGCAAGAGCGCATGCTGAGTGTTTTCTTCTCTCTCTCTCCAGGTAGCGACCATATCACGCCTTAATCAAGATAATAATACGGATATTGACCGAACCCGCTTGTTATACTGAGCTGGGGAACGTTGGTCCCGCTCCAACTTATAATTGTTATAAGACAGAGCAGGAAATTGGGGATTACCAGAATTCCCGTGCCGCCCAAACGAAGAAAATGCATATGATGCATCTTCTTCGGGTGTGTTCGTTACATAGAACTGTTTCTCAGTATGCTTTACGTCCTGGGTATGTGATACCAGATCAGGATCCCAGATATGTAATCCTTTACATAGGGCTACAGAAAGGTAGAGGACTGAGAACGGGTAATAAGTTTCATGAGGCAGAAAACGGGGCAAGAGTTGCAGCCAAGTCTGTTGGTCACTGTCACCCTGTATTACCAATACATTGATTCTGAACAAATGCTATTAGATACCGAACCTGATATACAAAATCATATCAGTCTCTTTATTAGTAAAGAAAGGATACAATTTTGTATTGTTGGATAATGTTTTGAACATTTCCTATATCAAAAGTTGATCGGTTCAGGCACGTTATCTAAAAACATTGATGTTCTAAATCAAACTACAGTTCTTTAGTATACGAAACACACACAAGAGGAAGAGTTCAGAAATGAACGAATCCTTCTTGAGGTATTATAGACTAGGTCATATCAATGCGACCCGACTAGCTAAGTTGCACATAGATGTATATTTAAATCTGTTTGAATTTACATCTTGTGAAACTTGCCAGTCATGTCACAAAGATAAGATGACCATAGCTCCGTTTACTGGAAACAGAGAAAGAGTTAGTGAACTCTTGGGATGATACATGTTGATGTATGTAGGTCCCCTGTCTACATATGCCAAGACTGGTTCTTTGTACTTCATTACATTCTCTGATGATCTTTCAAGATTCAGACCTATGTTCCTGTTGAAACATGAGTCCGAACCTTTTGAGATATTCACAGAATATAAGCGAGAAGTAGAGAACCAATACAGGTATAGGTATTATGTCCTTTGACGAGATCAAGGAGGAGAATACTTGTGCATGGAATTTCTGGACTATTTAAAAGGAGAATGAGATTCTCTCTCAGCATTACTCCTCCGTATACACCATAGCACGATGGTATATCGGGGCGGAGCAATAACACCCTATGTGATAAGGTGTGCTCTATGATGAGTACTACTGAGTTACCTATTTCCTTTTAGGAGTTATGCACTTGAGAAGATGCATACCTATTGAATAGGGTTCGAATCAAATCTATGCCTACCGCTTCAAATGTGATATGGAAAGGGAAGAGCCCATATCTTAAGTTAGTTAAGATTTGGGGTTGTCCGGCCTATGTCTAAAGGCAAAATCCGGACAAGCTCGAGGCAAGGTCTGTAATGTACAACTGGAAAGGTTCCAGCTATACAAACAACAGCAGTTGATATCTGTGGCCAGATTCTCATATAAGGGGCTCAGGTTTCTAGGGGTTCTTCATGGTTGCCTGCACGTCTCTCTGTCATGGGAACTTATTTTCTAGTCGTCTCGGGTCATCCCAGATTCCCATATACCCTCACAAACTGTCAATTTAACCGATGTTGGAAAGTTCTAAGTTCGTGTTTGGGTTACATTCTCTGTTCTAGGTCAGTAAAAACACCACTAAGGTCTAAGTAAACATCCACTACTAGTTATAGGTCCACAAAAACACCCAACCCTTTTCTTGAATTTTGAAAACATCACTAATTCAAATCAATTGAGCTTTAAACTACTATAGGGTGCTATTAAACTTAAACTTAACTAGATGGAAGGTATTATACCTCATGGATGTAGCCAAGCTAAACCCTAGCTCCCTAAAGTCCTAAAAATCCAACATTGATGGGTCCAAGTGTAGAGGGTGAAGAGGGGATCAACTTTAATGAAAGGGGTTTAGGGTTTTGAGAAGTATTTTGAGATGGATCTAGGGTTGAAAGTGAAGGGAAGTGATGAAGAAGAAGGAGAAGAAAAATAATGGGGAGGGGAAAAGAATGGCTGCCCTCTCTCTCCTACTCTCACTCTCTTATTCTCACCCTCCTCTCTCTCCAATCATTCTAAACTTTAACCCTTTTCTCTTTTTGTTTTCTTTTTTTTAAATTTCAAAACCAAATCACATAATACCCATAAAATAATACAAATGCAACAACATGTAACCAAATGTAACATGACATGGTGCACTAGCCATGGAAAACTGTAGAAATACGGATTTGGCTTAATTGCGATTAGCAATGCACTAATCGGGTTTTTATCCAAACTGCATATAATAAATTTTAAAAATTCCAAATCCTTTAAATATATTTTTAAATGAATAAACCTTATCCCGTCCCAAATCATGTTGTTATGAAATCTCAAACTGAGACGGTTCCTCCCCGGGCCCCCGGAGGGATAATAAAGGTTCGCCCTTACTTGTTTCTTTGAATCATTTTAATTTCCAATTATTTGACAATTATTGGTATATATTTATACCTTTTCTCAAAAACCCCAATTTCGCAAATCGGGCAGTTTTCGGGAAATATATTATTTTAATATTAAATTTCTAAAATAATATTTTATATTTCCTGAAATTTTACACACCCTATACTAAAGTGATAATCGAGTAGAGCATGATGAAGTAGGAAGTGGGCTCACTTTAGTTTTATTTTTCTCACAATATTTTCTCTCTTTAGAAAACCCTAGCAAGCATTTTGCTCAAGGAAGAAGAAGATGAGCAAAAGAAATGAGAATGAACTAATTAGGTGAGAGATTGAACCATGGGTGAGTTTGTATCATATACTAACTCATGTAGAGACATAAGCATGGCTAAATTATAATGGTTAGGTTAATAAATATTTTAAGTAAAACAAAATTAATGGACTAAGTCAATGCATCCACAGGCTTCATGAAGCTTCATGCATGTGAGCTATTATCCACTAATTTGGAATTACTTTAAATACTAAAACCCAACATTATAATTAGTATGGTGTAAGTCTCAAACACCGATGTAGTGTGTATCAACAACCATGATACAAAAGAAAACACAATTAATATATATCACATATATATTAAGTGTGCACACGTGAGAATAATAAATGCTTAAGTGAGATAATATTAGTTAATGTAGTTTAGTATATCAAATATAAAATTATACACTAAATTATCAAATCAACATTTGATTTAATAATCCGGCTATATCATATATAACCGACTAATATTAAATGTACCAAGTTTTTGAATCAACACTTGATTCGATAACCCGGCTATATCACATATAACCGTCCGATACAAATATCGCAAGAATAGAATACTATATCACATACTCGCATTATTCTCGGTCCCGCACATATCACATATGTGCTCCTACTTCGTTTTGCCTGAGCCAGTAAAACCTCTATTTAGGACTCTAAAGACTCGTCAATACGCCGGCAGTAGTTGATGATCACATCAAGCACCCACAAGCTGTAAGCGGTACTAGCTGGACGTAACGGCTACCCGGGTATTGAGCGATCAGAAGATCAACAAGCAAGCCTGCTCTAGCTCCTGTAAAGCCTGTCAGTAACACTACCGTACAGTCCGGTCTCTTCGTCTAATATGTCGCATATCCAGTCTAGGGGTGGTAAACGTCAGACCGCAATAACCGATAAGTCATGCCGATATGAGGCTCATAACGGGTCGAGAAACTACTGATAACACTTACCAGTAAATCTCTAAATCATCCCTGGCCAGGGACTTCCCTGTTATGGCCAATCGAGCACAGCACAACATCAACCCCCAATACAGAAAGAGACGAAACCCCTCCTATCGCTCATTGCCTCCATGTGACTCGAGATTGTACCCAAAACCACCGTTTTGCACGTCCTATTGAACGTGCTAAGCTGGAAATAAAAGCACAGTTGGAATCACACAAGACTCTATGACGATCTCGGGTCTACAGACTAACCTGTACCAGTGTCACCAAAGAACTGCTATCAGACATGAGGTATAATACCATCTAGGAGTTCTCGGCATGTCCGTCCAGTGTACCCAATCCCCACTGAGCACCCGTATACCATCTCTGATGTCAAACACCAATGGATATGGGATCATCCATCGCCCATCTCATGGGTCGAGAAGCGTATACGCTAGTCTTCTCTGGTATATCGATGCCCTGTCTCGATACACCCACGACTAGGAACATTAAAGGATTAACTTATTGACTACCATGGCCCCACTAGTATGATCTGCATCATAATCCCGGTAGTCAAGTACACATCCTAAGGGCTTTACAACATGTAACCATAAGACAGTATCAAGAGACAAGTATACATGTTAAGATAAAGAGCAACTAGATTGCATACTATCATGTCGAGAAAGAAAGTCCTTTCTATATATGTCCAAGCATCCAATATAATATACATCATATGTACAATAATGGCCTCTAGGGCATACATACAACTAACAGTGCAGGTAACCTAGAAGCTACACCTGAGACCCGAGACCCCAACTCCTTTGCCTGGCCACCAATTTACCTCATCTGGTGGCAATTTGCGGCCTGGGATAGGAAGGTGGGCCCCAGGTTTGGTCCATGGCTCCGTTGTCTATTATTTTGACCTATCCTATATGCAAAATATCCCGATTTCACCTGAGGCAAAATCCTGAAGTGTTTTTCAAATTTTCTGATTTCGGTTTGCGAGTTTTATTAACTTGAATTTTTGTATTTGGGTTTTGAATCGGTCGTTTGACGTTTGTACGTCGACGTCGAGAGTTGTTGGTTATTCTTGCATGCGTAGGCCATAGGTTCTAACCTCTGTGCACTTCGCGTGCCATATTACTTTTCATGTGCGAATCTTGTTTACAATACGATGTGCTTGAAACTTTAGGTACCTTCACGTGGACTTCGGGATGACAATGGAGAGCAAGGCATCATCGACATCGGCAAGTGAGGATCGAAGGTGAGTAGATGTATATCTACAAGGGTGGATGGCGTATAGCACCCCGCAACCATAGAATAGGATAATTATCTATATTATGTATGTATAACAATGCGAGATGGATACTTAGCAAGTAGGGCTCTAGGAGACTCTAGATTAGAATAGGCGTACTTGTAGGAAGGTTTATCCTTAGTCGTGAGCCGTTAGTTTTATATTGTCGCGCGCGCGCGCACACACACTTGGTATGATATGTGTGAATATGTATATATGTATATATATATGGATGTGTTGATATATATATATATACGTGTAAGATGAGGATATGATATGTTATAAGATTTTGAGTCGATATGATGGGATATGATGTCTAGAGATTATGAGATACGATTTGAGTTTGAGACATCGTATACGTTATGATATATATGATATTGACCCGTACTCTCGATTTTAAGGATGCCGTACAACGGACTATACCGTACGAGATATATATATGATGATCGATCCGCACTCTTGACTCGAGAATGTCGCACGATGGATATTACCATACGTGATGCTATGAGACTGGATCGCCGACTAATAGATACATCGACTCGAAAATGTTATAGATTTCTTATCATTTTCGATTCGGTTCTTAGTTTAGTTTTCTAATTACTTAAGTAGATGTTAGTATAGATTTGAGTCATACCTATTTTCAAACCTATGAATTGTATGAATTTTCAGAGGATAAACCAAGGGATGCTATGGATTTTCAAAAGATATCTCTTTTCTCAAAAATACACCGTAGCCCTTAATTTTCTAAAAAAAACGATTCGTGCTATTTTAAATACGGTAACCGTATGGCTCGTGTGTGTGTGTGTGTGTGTGTGTGTGTGTATACTTTATTAATGTTGTGTTTACTGTTTACTTCTGCTATGCTCATGTTATTCTTATTGCATTGTATATATACAAGTGTTTCTATTAGCTGTTAAGATCTCGTCTGCTAGGGCACATGCACCATTACCGATGATACGTATGTTGCACGTACACTTGCTTGCCGGCTCACACACATCATCATCGGTAATTGCCATGCCATACACACTATAGAAACTGCCGTGGATAAATATATGTTGTACCACATTCATTATTGATAGTTAGATAACGATTCTGGTACTAATACGCATCATGAATTGCATAATGCATACTTTACTATAGTAATTTATCTTATATGATGTTTTCATGAGATTTCTGTTACATGGATTTGGGAAATCCCAAAGTACATTTTGAAAACCTGAAATATTTAAAAAAGTACGGTTTTCCCTTGATATGATAATTGTGTCCACAATGAGTTTTCTCGGTTCTGAGCTTTTTCGAGTACCTGATTCGAGAATTTGGATGAGCCGTCTATGGGTACATGGTAGACCCGGTAAGATACCTCGGGTGAATAAATTTGTAAGGATGACGATGAGCCTGGCAGGGGAAGCACTACCTGCCGGTGATAGTTTGGCACGGCGGATATCCGGAGGATACCGACCGTAGTCCTAAGATTAGATGATATGGGGCCGATCCGGACAGACGGAACCCGAGATATGAGGATTATGTGTCGCTGATGGACATGGTTTTCATGATGTTTTCGAGTCGATATGATGAGGATATGATATGTTATATGATTTTGAGTCGATATGATGGGATATGATGTCTAGAGATTATGAGATACGATTTGAGTTTGAGACATCGTATACGTTATGATATATATGATATTGACCCATACTCTCGATTTTAAGGATGACGTACAACGGACTTTACCGTACGACATATAAATATGATGATTGATCCGCACTCTTGACTCGAGAATTTCGTACGATGGATATTACCATACGTGATGCTATGAGACTGGATCGCCGACTAATAGATACATCGACTCGAAAATGTTATAGATTTCTTATCACTTTCGATTCGGTGCTTAGTTTAGTTTTCTAATTACTTATGTAGATGTTAGTATAGATTTGAGTCATACCTATTTTCAAACCTATGAATTGTATGCATTTTCAGAGGATAAACCAAGGGATGCTATGGATATTCAAAAGATATCTCTTTTCTTAAAAATACACCGTAGCCCTTAATTTTCTAAAAAAAACGATTCGTGCTATTTTAATTACGGTAACCGTATGGCTCGTGTGTGTGTGTGTGTGTGTGTGTGTGTGTGTGTGTATACTTTATTAATGTTGTGTTTACTGTTTACTTCTGCTATGCTCATGTTATTCTTATTGCATTGTATATATACAAGTGTTTCCATTAGCTGTTAAGATCTCGTCTGCTAGGGCACATGCACCATTACCGATGATACGTATGTTGCACGTACACTTGCTTGCCGGCTCACACACATCATCATCGGTAATTGCCATGCCATACACACTATAGAAACTGCCGTGGATAAATATATGTTGTACCACATTCATTATTGATAGTTAGATAACGATTCTGGTACTAATACGCATCATGAATTGCATCATGCATACTTTACTATAGTAATTTATCTCATATGATGTTTTCATGAGATTTCTGTTACATGGATTTGGGAAATCACAAAGTACATTTTGAAAACCTGAAATATTTAAAGAAGTACGGTTTTCCCTTGATATGATAATTGTGTCCATGAGTTTTCTCGGTTCTCGAGTACCTGATTCGAGAATTTGGATGAGCCGTCTATGGGTACATGGTGGACCCGGTAAGATACCCCGGGTCAATAAATTTGTAAGGATGACGATGAGCCTGGCAGGGGAAGCACTACCTGCAGGTGATAGTTTGGCACGGCGGATATCAGGAGGATACCGACCGTAGTCCTAAGATTAGATGATATGGGGCCGATCCGGACAGACGGAACCCGAGATATGAGGATTATGTGTCGCTAATGGGCATGGTTTTCATGATGTTTTCGAGTGTCGATACTTGGCACTTAGGTTTTATCAAGATTTAGTGTGTCGTTGCTGGGCACATGTTGGACGATGCATTTATACATGATGTACATGACATGTTACTACATTATGACACAAACAAAAGTACTTTGGTATTGCACATATGCTTAAATTATTACCCTTGTTATCACTCGATGTCGCTATATCATTATTATCTTACTGTATGACCTAGGAGATAGTCATACATTCGGTTTCTACTCGGTGATGTATTTTACTCATAAGTTGGCAACTCACCCCCGTTGTGCCAAAGTTTTCTTGCAGGTTTGACCGCACAGGTTCCGTTGTGTCTTGCCGGCACACCGCTTTCTTCCGGGTGATTGTATTGATTAGGCGGGATACACTTGCATCATGACCACCATTGCACTTGTATATTTTATTTCAGTTGTATCTAGTTAAAGCTCCATCGACCAGACTTGTATATTTAGTAGACTTAGAATCGCAGTTGTATATTCTTTCGGCCTTAGTGTCACGCTCATGTATGTATTATTGTTTCTGGTTTCTTAATGATGCTTTGTTTTCTTCACTTTATTTCTGTGCTTTGATCCTCGCTTTCGGCGTTGTATATTCATATCATTGCGTGGTTGTTTCCTCTAATTGGCGAAGAGCTCGCTCCCGCTTGGGGATACTTATTATTATTATTGCTTGTATTGCTTTCGGGTTAAGTTTTACAAAGGAGGTGATGCCCAAATTTCGAACAACGAAAAATGTTTTGATGATAGACATAAAGGATTGCATTTTCAAAGAATATAACTTATGTTTAAAAGATAGCACTTGGTTTCATTAAACCTTATTTCAAAACTTCACCTCCACTATTTTCCCTAAAAGGTTTAGATTTCTGGGCTTTTGGCTTACTTGAATTAGGTGGGGTCCTATAGACTTCACATGATTCAAGTGCCAGTCACGTGCCTTTTCCGGGTCGTGACAAAGTTGGTATCAGTGCATTTGGTTTAACCTTGGTTTGAGTCTAGGTTTGACTATGCCGAGTCTAGGGCGTATATATATATATATATATATATATATATATATATATATATATATGTTCAGAACCTTGGCTTGACCTAACAGAACTTAGACTTAGCTGATGGGGCATTAGACTCGAACTTTCGTCGCGTAGGTTCACCTTGGTTGATGGAGTAGGTGACTTAAGTAGAGTGATGTACCGTGTGTATATTCCGCGGTATACTTACGATATGCTACTTCGCTTAAATAGCCTTAGTATGTACATTTCTTATGCACTATATTTCTATTCATTCCTCTGATCTATCCTCATCAATATCGGATAGTGGTTTCCGTTACCTTGGCTATATGAGAAAAGAGAGTTGCGGCTAGAGATGCGGTCAGAGCGAGTTTATCAGGAATGAGTACTGACCGGGATGTATTTCGGTGGCACACGAACGCGTTGATATATTGTTTTACTAGTATTTTCTATTGACATGAGCATTCGGGATCAGCACAAGATGATCGGGCCATTGCTAGAGGCCAACCAGATTATGAAGACTATTAAGGTACCGTCTACTCTAGATGATCGAGGCATTGTCTACCGTGCGGACAGATGAGCCAGTTGTTGCTGAGTTTGATAAGATATTTCCCCCAGCCTATGAAACTAATGCAGCATGAGGTTATACACGGAGATGTGATAGAAGATCGCTAGTCACCCTCGGATAAGTGACTAGGATATTTTCTTCATTTGGATGTTCCGATGCGAGGTCATCAAATTGACTGGTTTTAGTTAGAAGGGGACCTCACTCAGACGTGTAGTGAGTCGATCGAGAAAGGACGAGCGAAAGCGCATTACTCCGATGACTTGGACAAGTTTCCGAGAACGAAATTGGACAGACACCTTCTACAGGGTATTAAAGATGCCGAGTTCGTAGCATCGGAAGAGACTATGGATATGACTATAGCCAATTAGAGCGCAGTCTACACAGCTACAAAAAGATGATTCCGAATTGGTCCATATTGAAAGGAAGTGGAGTAAGAAGTTCGTACGAGATTTTCACGAGTTGTCGTTCTACTCCGTTGATGTCAGAGATTTACTACGCACGCAGAGGCGTTGGATATGTCTATAATTTCTTAAGGAAAGTCGTGATGAGAATGCAACTTCCCGGAACAAGAAACGGATTGAGTAAAGAATGCCAACCTCTGAGCAGTCCAGCAGATATGAGATTGAAAAGAGACCCTGACAGGATCTTTCGGGAGTACTTCACAATAAAGACTTGGACTAGGATCGAGTGTATCGTGCACACTCAGTGAGACAGTGGTTGCCATCATTGATGTAATACATCACGAGTGGCCACGTAAATTAGCTAGGAGATCTTCAGAGAAGCGCCAGAGCGGAACTATTCCTTCATTACTCTAAATCAGGCTGTCCAGCCGAGGAGTCATGTAACTTGTAATCCGGAGAGAAACGAGAACCGTGGGCAGGAGGCAAGTAGATATTTTTGCTTTGCCAGCCTTGGGTGCACCGACACTTTTCGATATTAAAGGAGGGGCACCTCGACGGCAGTTATTATGGATTTCGTCTTGGTGATTCATATATCACATTTCCATCGTTTTGGATTTCGATATTTTGATGATTTGTTTCATGATTGATATTTCCTATGTGCACCACAGCTGCACTTGATTTATATTTTCATATATCAGTTGTACTAAGATTCGTTTTGTGCATACCTATTGCACTTGATTTTGATTTTTACGCATTCCGAGTTATTTGATTTTGATTTCATGCATATAGTATGCATATGATTTTTGACTTATGCATTTAGTGTAGTTTATGTGCACTTCCAGTACCTTGATATGGTTTTGTGCATGCAGATGCATATGCTTATGAGTTTATATGCCGCGGTATACTTGATTTGATTGGTCTATATCGTATACCGTTGATTTCGATTTTGATACTTGATATTTGTTTTCATGCACCCTAGTGCACTAGATTTATCTTTTTGTGCACATTGTGTACAAGATTGAGATTCTTGCGCATACTTGACGCACTTGATGTGATTTTGTGCATACTAGATGCACTTAATCGAGATTCTTCATGCACATTAGATGCACCCGGTATTGTTGTCGTGCACACCCGTTTCACTCGACATATGTTTTTGTGCACACCCATTGCACTTAGTTTTTTTCTGTGCACATTCGTGGCATCTGTATTTGATTTCGATTTCCATGCGCACCAGACGCACGTGGCATTCTTTGTATACATTTTTGGCATTGATTTCCTTTGAGCAGCATATTTCTATGATATATACTATATTGTTTAATAACCGAGCAGGACTAGTCTGAGGACAGTACCTGAGTATTTTTGCATGCATCGATATTTACCGAGGGGATTTTGAAAAGAGCTATAGTCTCAATATTTTCTTACATGTCCAAGATGACACGAAACTTTTACGAAGAAAACCCTTCTAAATCATTTTCAAAAGGCGGGACATGTATGTTAAACAAAGGATATACATATATACATAGCTGTTTTCTTTATAATGCGCGTCCGCTATTTGTGCCATGATTTGCGCATCGCACGGCAGTTTGAAAAGGTTTTGCATGCAGTTTTATTCGGTTGTTCAGATAATTTCACAAGGTGCGTACTATATATATGTTATAGTCTTAATTATATCATGTTTGATTTTCGTAATGGATTTTGACATTTGTATTTTCGTCATAACTCTGATGATTGAGTGATGCATGACGGAGTTTCGATTTTGAGTTTTGTACTCGCTTTCATGCGCATAGGTTGCGCTATGAAATGTCTTACGTATTCATGATTTCGGAGCCCCGGCAACTTGATTGTTTTGCTGAAATGTATTAAGTAATTGGGGGGTTTAAATTTAAATTCGATGAACGAATTTATTTAAGGGGGAATATTGTAACATTTCAGGAAAATAAAATGTTATTTTCGGAATTTAAATAATTAAAATAATATATTTTATGAAAATTATAAAAATATGGAAATTGTTTTAAGGAAATGGCATGATTATATATGTATAGTTTGGAAAATATTTGGAAATTAATATGAATTATTGGTTTTGAAACAATTTATATGATTTGGACATTTTATAAATTATTATACAATTATTTGTATACACGTTTAATACTAAACTCGTTTAATATTTCACTAATTATGCACTAATTATGTTTATGTACATGGCATGCAACAAATCATGTTGCAAAATACTTGTTACATTTTTATGAACCATGGCTTTAATTCTTCATTTGCATATATATATATATATATATATATATATATATAGTTTTTTCTCTTTTTTAAATAAAAAAAAAGAAAAGAGAAGATATTTTGGAGGGAGAGAGACAAGGGGGGACCTTGAGACATGGGCCTTGAGAGAAAGAGAGAGAGGCGTGGCTATTAGACTTTTCCCACTTCATTCTCTTCATCTTTCATTTCCTTCATCTCCCTCATTTTCCATCTTCTCTACAACCCTCAAACACCCCTAAATCCATACCAAAACACCCTTGCCAACTTCACAAAAATTGATTACAAGCTCACTACAAACCCCATGGATGGAGCAAGTTATGGTTTTGAGCATTTTGAGCAACACTAGAATTTTCTTGAGTTGCCAAATGAGATAAATCCTACATCCTTAGTTAATAATTTGAGTTTCCTTACCTCCAATAGTAGTTTAGAGCTAAACTAATGTAGTTTGGTGACCTTAGAATATTCCAAGATGAGAGTTGGGGGATATTTTGAATTGTAAAGGTGTAGTTGAGGTTTAGATGTGGCCACAAACCCTTTTAGTGTTAGAATCCTGGAACTAAATTGAGTGTAGAACCCCAAACCATGAACTTGGAAATCTCCGATATCGGGTTTTGTGAGAATTATGATGATATTTTGGGATCTTCTACAACTCATGAACTCTGAAAATTAATTAGCGATCATAGTGAGACGTGCAGGTGACCAAGAAGCTACACTGAGACTCGAGACCCAAACTCTTTTGCCTGGCCGCCAATTTACCTCATCTGGCCGTAATTTGCGGCCTGGGATAGGAAGGTGCGCCCCAAGTTTGGTCCATGGCTCCGTTGTCTGTTATTTTGACCTATCCTATATGCAAAATATCCCAATTTCACCTGAGGCAAAATCTGGAAGTGTTTTTCAAAGTTTCTGATTTCGGTTTGCGAGTTTTGTTAACTTGAATTTTGGTATTTGGATTTTGACTCGGTCGTTTGACGTTTGTACGTCGACGTCGAGAGTTGTTGGTTATTCTTTCACGCATAGGCCGTAGCTTCTAACCTATGTGCACTTCGCGTGCCATATTGGTTTTCATGCACGATTCTTGTTTACGATACAATGTGCTTGAAACTGTAGGTCCCTTCGCGTGGACTTCGGAACGACAAGGGAGAGCAAGGCGTCATCGACTTCGACAAGCGAGGATCGAAATTGAGTAGATTTATATCTACGAGGGAAGTCGGGTGGATTGCGTATAGCACCCCCACAACCGTAGAATAGGATAATTATCTATATTATGTATATATAACAATGCGAGATGGATACTTAGCAAGTAGGGCTTTAGGAGTCTCTAGGTTAGAATAGGCGTACTTGTAGGAAGGTTTATCCTTAGTCTTTTTCCTTAGTCATGAGTGTTAGTGTATATGCCCTAGGGGCCATTATTGTATCATACTAGGTTGTATATTACTTAATGGAAGCTTGGGATATTCACAGTTGTATATACAGTCTTGCTAAAAATAGTAGTATGCTACTTGGTTTGTGTCTACTTTAATATGTACATATGTTTCTTGTAACGTATCACTTATACATATTAGTAGAGCCCATAGGTTCTTTGCTTGATTACCAGCATTGTGATGGCAGTCACACTAGTGGGGGCTGGGTAGTCTATAAGCAACATCCTATAAATGTCCCTAGTCGTAGGATTATCGAGACATGGCATCGATACTCCAGAGTAGACTAGTGTGTACGCTTCTCATCCCAGTTGGGGAGATGGTATGTCCCACAGCCATCAGTACGTCGTACTGGAGATAGTATATAGGTGCTCGTTAGGTTACGGGTACACCGGACAGGACTCACAGGGGAACTGCTGGTTGGTATTATACCCGTCGTCGGTTAACAGTTCCCAGGTGACATGAGTACAGCATAGTCCGCAGACTTGACACTGCTACTTCGCCTTGAGTGTGTCCCACTGTTCTTCGATTGCTACCCTACCACGGCTCAAAGGAGTCGTGCAAACAGGTAGCAGTTGGGTGCAGTCCCGAGCACTTGGAGGCAGTGGTAGTTAGACAGGATTCGTCTCTCCCGGTATTGGGAGTTGGTATCGCACTGTGTCAGAAAGCCATTACGCAAAGTCCCTGGCCAGGGCAAGCGAGATTTACTGGTAGGTTCCAGTAGTTTCTCAGGGTGTAATGGGCTATGCTCCGACACGACTTATAAAGCTATTAGGGGACTGACGCTTGCCGCCCTCTAAGCTTGATATGCGATAGTCTTAGACGAACAGACCGGACTGTACGGAGATTGTCACATCAGACTCAGTAGGAGTTCGGATGGGTTTCCCCATCGGCCTTCTTATCGACATCTACCTGGGCACCGTCACGTACAGCTAGTGCCGCTTGCGGTTTGTGGTTAAACCCACTGCCAGCGTAGTGTCGAGTCTTTAGAGTCCCACACAGAGAGTTACCCTGCTCCAGGTGAAATGATATAGAGGTCGTATGGTTTTACGACAAGGGTTCGGATGCATACGTATTTAAACGCACGTACGACATTACGACAGTTTTTACTAGCCGGCTTTGGTTTAAGCCAGATTCTAGTATCTGTAAGTGCACGGTGGCGCCCCGTCCGTCTGAACGAGGCCAAAATGCGGAATATAAAACTTTTCTATAAACTAGAACCGGCACCACCGCGCACAAAAATCCCGGATCGGGCCATTAATCTAATCCTAGCTAACTAGAGAAGGGGTAGAGAGATATACCGAGCGATCCGTGTCCTTCGGTCTTCTCGTCGTCGTCCCGATCTCCCCGCAGAATCTCCGGTCTTCACCTCCTCGCCGGAAGGGCACCACATCGCCGGGTTCTTTTACGGGCACCCACCTCTGGACCGAGGCAACTCGGGCACGAAGTTGGCGAGCCGA
Organism: Agapanthus africanus; assembly: GCA_030015575.1. Taxonomy (NCBI): domain Eukaryota; kingdom Viridiplantae; phylum Streptophyta; class Magnoliopsida; order Asparagales; family Amaryllidaceae; genus Agapanthus; species Agapanthus africanus. The sequence goes on along the minus strand of CM057338.1, from coordinate 816,223,449 downwards.
CATGCCCAAGGATTGCTGTAGAATAAGTGTAGTGCTCTATGTCTCTATGGGGTAAAGGAAGTTGCCTTTTGGTGGAGGAATGAGTTGAAAGCATTTTGAGATGAACTTGGGGATTTTTGCAAAGCCAAAAGAACAAAAATCCCACCTCTAAAATTTGGGACAGCCCCCATCTCTAGTTGTGGCTGGCCATATGAGGTGAAGAAGAGGGAAAGAGTGCAAAGGAGGGTGTGTATCAATAATACAAGAGAGAGTGTGAAGTGATGATGAGAAGAAATGATCACCAACCAAATCCAACACTCCACCAACCTAATCATAACCCATCACCATCAAGCAAAGTCAAGCAATGATGATCAAAGGAAGTCAAGGTCAAACAAGAGCTATCATGAAGAAACAATATGCAAAGACCTCCCTCCACAAATCAAATTTGCATGCTAGCAAATAAGCCCTCCTCCACCAATTTTCAGCCAATGAAAGATACAAAGAAAAATGGCCAAAACGGAAAGCAAACTGGCGACTTCAAAAAACTGATAACGTAATAAATTACAGGAAAACCCCGCTACTGTATATACATACCTGCATTTGTATTGCTACTGAATACAAATGCAGGGAGACAAAATCTACACTGCACAATACTAGGATCCGGCTTAAACCAAAGCCCGCTAGTATTATCCGTCCGATCATGATCCGTGCAATACCGCACGTATCTGATCGAATCCTGCCATATCTCCATACGGCCTCTACAGCGTTTCGCCCGAAACTTGAGAAACTGGTCTTTGGAGGACTCTAAAGACTCGTCAATACTTTAGCTGTGGATTTAACCACTAGTACGTCAAAGGTATTAGCCTATACGTAACGGGCTACCAGGTATTGACCAAAAGGGACGTCGATGAGCGAACTCATCCTGACACACTACTGAGCCTGTTAGTGATAATATCCGTACAATCCGGTCTGTTCATCTATCAGCATCGTATGGCGGGCCTAGGGGGTTGGTAAAAGTCAGACCCCCAAAAGCGGTACAAGTCGTGTCGGAGTGTAGCCCAGAACACCCTGAGATACTACTGGAATACCTACCAGTAAATCTCCTTCCTTGGCCAAGGACTTCGTGTAATGGCTCTCCTAGACGCAGCGCGACCTCACCCCCAATACTGGGAGAGACGAACCCCTGCAGATCCGCTCACTGCCTCCATGTGGCTCGGGACTGTACCCAACTAAAACCTGTTTGCACGTCTCCTTTGAGTGTGGTAGGGTAGTAATCAAAGTACAGTGGGAACACACACGAGACAAATGATGATCTCAGGTCGATGAACTAACCTGTACACATGTCACCAGGGAACTGCTATCTGACGTCAGGTATAAGACCATCTAGCATATTCCCGGCGAGTCCTGTCCGGTGTACTCATAACCCAATGAGCACCTGTATACATCTTAGGTGAACCAACTGACACCAGTGGCTTGTGAGACCGGCCACCGCCCCTCGCCGGGGTCTCGACTGTATACACTAGTTTACTCTGGAGTATCGATGCCGTGTCTCGAAAACTCCCATGACTAGGGACCTTTTAAGGATGTGCTTATAGACCCCAGCTCCCGCGTATATGATCGCCCTCATACTGCTGGCAGTCAAGCAAGAATCCTAGGGGCTCTATCAACGTGCAATAGCGACCTGTAAGGTCACCTAAAGCAGTACACGATGATAAAGATAAACCAGATAGCATACTATCATCTTGAGTAAGACTGTCCTACCGGTATAGGTCCTCCCTCAATCATTGCAATCACGAGCCTGTGATCCAATAATTGACTCTGAGGGCACTATCTCCAACAATCTCCTACTTGCACTCAAGGGTAATTATTACGATCTCGCATACTCACAGCCCGTGTGATACCGAACACCCAACTCCTCTACTAGTCAGTCTCACAAAACCCGTTTGCAAAACTATTGCGTTTGAGGAATAGCCTCAGTGAGTGGATCCGCCTTGATGTTTCTTTCTATGTCTCTCTATATCTCAAGTTCGCGGAGAAAGCCATCTCCCGAAATGAGCAATACCTGTCTTAGAATGTGTCTGGATGTCTGATGGGACCTAGCTCATAAATGAACTCCAAATCCAAACTTATTAGACTGTATCGTCAACTGAACTTAATCAGTATCCCGCGTTATGTCTCCCTCGGTGTCCGCTTGGATCACCTGTCCAAAACACTGCCCCTCGTCAGAGGGAAAACTATAACTCTGACAGTCACTCTGTCATCCAGGTCACCTTGGAAGTCTGGAATGATAACTGTCTCCCGAATGAGGCTGTCGTTATCATATCCCTAGAACATCCACTTATGTTCTAAAACTGCTTCCGATCATTTCTCCAGGATTGGATTAATATCAACTTATTGTATCTATTGCAAAAACAACATCTGGTGTGGTACTTGACATCTCATGATTGACTCAATTGCCTAAGCAAGTGATCTGCCAATCATGCACAACCCTCTCCCCTTTAGTCTGTAAGACACCTTCAGAGAGGGTGACTCCATCACCTGCAGGTACACTACCGTGCATGGAGTCGTCCATTCTAAAACACCTGTAGAATGCTGTCTAAGTACCCAGATTGGAAAACTACCCAAATCTAGATCTAAAACCATAGATCTAGTAACCAGAATGTCTGATATAATATCCATATCTTTTGTGGAGAAACCACTGTGTGACAACCAAAGTATAACCGACCGTAGTATAGGAATTTCACTTCCTACTCTGTGTATGTCATCCAAATACCAGGACATCACACCCTACTACCTTCTTAACAGATCCATCCCCTATTCTGATGAAGTCAAACCTATGACTGTCACATCAGAAATAGATGATCTATCTCCGCTATATCTGCTTTAGTCTATAAATAGACATAAGCCACCTGTCCACTAATGCTTCCGCTGCTCCCACTGACTACGACAACCCTCTGGCAGAATCATATACACGTGCACTTCTAAAGCTTGTTTAGAACGACGCTATACTCATCCTCCTGCCGGGTCTCACAGTCTGGAACAACAGCAATGGCAAGTCTGGGTAAACAAGAACCTCCCTGCCACCGTCCTTGAGGCTACCGGAGTACCTCTCGGGTACCTGAGGTTACCCACCATATCTTCGAAGTGGCCAATGGAATGTCAATCAGATCGAATATTTCGGTTCTTATCAAATTTTCAGTAATCGTTTGCAGTTCTGGAATCACTTCCAGTTTTACCATACTCCCACTACTGTTTTCTGAAAAAATCCATTTTTATTAAAACTGTGGCGAGTCAAGAACAATATCACTATTGATCTTCCAGATGGTAGAAAGTCAACCCTCGTCATAGCCTGGGTCAACCCACAAACAGCCATTACAGAAACGAGCCTTGAGTTATCCAGAGTCTGTTTTTAAGCATAAGCCGGACAACTCCCCGTACCTTAACATCGTTAAGATATGAACTGTTCTATATCCAATAAAGAAACAGAGGCACTAATTTAATTGAACCAGATTCAAATCATGCAGCTGTCTCCAGTGCATATCAATTAAATGGAGAGAGGCCGATCAGCGTTACTCAACTTAGGAATGCTTCCAATTATGAGTAACCCGAAAGAGAAGCAAGTTCTCTTAATCATTACTGTCAACTGAATACCATACACAAGTATCTACATCTTCGATCACCTTGAAGAATCCCGATACTTGCAACACCTGGTTCTCTACTTTATTCATATACCTATAACTTCTCAAAACTCAGACCTTGTGTTTCTACGAAACACATGTCTAAGAACCAGCGAAGCCACAAGTAAAAAGAATACAGTACGAGGACCATCCCCTCTGTTCTAACGGACACTGGATAATGTACAATACTATGTACAAGTCTCTTGAGTCTAATAACTCACTCCCTGTGTGTCGTAGGTTGAAAACTGTACTTATGGTTAAGAAGAATTACACCGCTGTTTAATGCTCCTTACCTAACCATCCACTGATATAGGTAAATGTCAAGAACATAATTTCAAAAAGGTATATCTCACTCTATGAAAACAGACGTACAGATATATCAATTTGAAATTGGTGCATAACAGCGGATATTCAAAACCAAATATTTGTCGTCTGGTAAACAGCCCAGGCGATTTCCTCAAATATCACCAATTATAATGAATTCCGATATAATGAGGACGATCACCTAATTCCCAATAACTTACTCCCACTCATCATCTGTAAAACCATACAGATGTGAGAATCATACCTGGTAAATACACACCCTGGAGCAAGTGTCTAATTGGGAAATTAGTTTTCTTTTAACAGTACACAGTGAAACTGAAACAATAAAATATTTCGATGGGGTATCCGGGTATTCCTAGTAATGCCTCTTCCATTATCAGATTCACAACTGTAACCGTATATTTCTTTGCCATCTCTCCAAATCCCTTCATATGTCTTTAGCCATTACCTTCTGTACACCCTCTTAAGCCAAATGGTTTTCTTCCTTCCCTACCGTTCGGCACCAGCCTATGGTTTGGAAGAAGACTATCCAATATGCATAATGGGTGTACTGTCCTAATCCTAAGAACACTCGAAACGCGAGAGAAGGTGAAGATAAAAGACACCTAAATAAACCTTATTCCTATTTCTCCTGAACCAGAATCCATCCCCGAACTGGAACAAGTTCCTTCGAGTTCGTATATAACCATACGATGGAACATCCAATAAACTATGGATCTTCATAGTGATACGAAGTGTCCTGGAGAAATACAAAGGTGAAGTGGGAGTGGTAATGAAATACTTGGTTTGGTCGTGAATAGCAGTCGCAATTTACTTTGCCCTCCTTCTAATCCCTTTATTTGTCTTTACATAATACCTTCTGTACACCATCGTTAGGCTAATTAGTTTTCTTTTTTCCCTACCGGTCGGCACCTGCCTATGGTTTGGAAGAAGACTATCCAATTTGCATAATAGGTGTACTATCGCCTAATCTAAGGGGCACTCGCAACCTGAGAGAAGGTAAAAGGAAAAGACAACTGAATAGTCCTATTCGTTTTCTCCAGAACAGGAAACCATCCTCGAATAAATTCCTTCGAGTTCGTATATAACCATACGATGGTTTTTTCCAATGGAAGTGGACGTTCGTAGTAATACGGTGTGTCATGGAGAAAAGGGTAAAAGTAGGAGTGGCAATGAGGTACGCAACTCTTACAATCCAAAAGCCAGTCTTATAAGAAGGTTCGGTTAATCTTGGTCTCTGAGTCATAGTCTAGGGTCGGGTCAATGGTCGCTGCCAAAGAGAGAGAGAAAAGAAACACTCAGCGTGCACTCTAACCTAGATCAGAATAGTTATCAATTTATCTAATCAGGAAACCTCCCACTGTACCATCAAATTCTTCTCCAAACCTGAAAGAAGAATTAGTTGGGATCACCCGAGGAGTAAACCAACTCATCAGTGCGAATCGGGATCCAACTATCATCGCATGATAACGTGACGGAATCCGCTCACGTTATCACACTCCAGAAGGTATGCACATATCTGGCAAGTTTCAGTTTCTTTAGAAACTCCCGATGTGATTTTTGCCCCATGCTCTTATGACCTTGACTTTGGCCAACAAATCATAAGTCACATGTCAAGTTCTACCCGTCATTCTCCAGGTTAATTTGAACCCACATGTACCTACCCTTGACTTTGGCCAACAAGGCAGTATGACTGTCCCAAACCAACGCATCTATCTATGCTGCATATGAACACCCAATAGCTACCAAACACTGTGCCTTGACTTTGGCCAACAAACACAGCTTGAATACTATTGACTATCCATATGAAACGACGGAGGGCTATGAATGGTTTCTGGCGAAAACCTTTAACGTAATGAACTTGATATCGTTGAAGGAACCAGATAGCTCTATAGAAATATAGTAACGAAAACCTTTGCTAAAGAGGTCACTCCCGGTGAAGGGATCTCGGCTCCTTCCCCGTAGAATGAGGTGCAGGATATTCCAACTGAATACCACGATGCAAAGCAAAAGTAATCGGCTATAGTGAAGTTATTTCCCTGACGCAAACTTCTGTCCAAGGGGTCACTCCCGGTGAAGGGATCTCGGCTCTTGCCTCGTCGACTGAGGTGCTGGATATTCATAACCGAATACCACTGTGCAAAACAAAAGAGAACGTCCTTGCAATAACAGCTTTTTGAAAAATTGTTCCAACAACATCAGATTAGGTTTGTTTAACTTGCACTGATCCGAATCAATGCAGTCCCATCAATTGATCACACCAATAAATAACGAAAATAATGATGTACGTATATGCCATCAGCATTCGCCACTGGGTCCCGTCATCACCCGTTAGGTTACTTAACTAACGACAGAGCGGGGACTGGACTAGCGCGGATGCAAAACATATACAACATCTACTAGTATATATATCAATATATAATATTCGCTCAAGGCGTGATAAAATGCAACATCACAGAAATGTAATAAGCATCACAGAACAATACAGATATCTGGGATCCCCGGGTTTCAGCCGCTACTGAAACCCGACGTTCCCCTGGTCATGTGGATAGCCTGTACAATGAAATCCTAGACCCCTACGGGCGCGGCAAGTTACCCGCCAAAACCTGAAGCGAGGCAGCCCCCTTCAGCAACGTGAATGGACCACGCAGCACTTCACGGAATCCGGTAACTTGGGCACCCTCCTTGGGTCAACCTGTACCCCTTACGAGTGCGGCGAATAGCCCGCCAATTCTAGAGTGAAGCCCCCTCCATCTCAATGCCATGAGATGCGGGCCCGTTGCCCTCTAGAACCCGGCTATCCGTGCACCCCTCTGTGGGGTAATCCTAGTACAGAAAGTAAAATATACATGCAACGGGTACATCGACCTCAGCCCGGTCGTGCCCCAAAAGTATAATATACAAACAGGCAATGACGGCAGTCCACTTGTCAGACGCTCGCCCCGCAATATCAAATGTACATATAAAACAAAACTGTACTAACATTGCATCCGGGCTATCCCCCACGACCAATCCGCAACATCACAGCACAACACAGAACATCAACATGAATGTCACGTTCGCAAATCCGTCTAAAAGGGCTATAGCAGTTATACAGGATTTACCGATCAAATGACATTCACGGTCGCAGATATAATGTAAATACTGTGAACTAACATGTTTAAAATTTTCGTTCGATCAAATTTACCGAAGTGGGCCCCAAGCACTACTGTAGCACTCAAAGAAAATCTGGGCCCAAACAGAACATTCCAAAACCCCCATTTTAAACTCAGAAGCTCTCTGTAAAATTTTGGTGCAATGAACAGTCAAGACTGCGGTGGAACTGCGGCCAATACGTGGGTTTGGCCGCGGTTCCGCGGTGGAAAGATGACGTCACGCGGCCAAATTTTCACAGAATGCTTATAATTCCCTGCACGTGTTTCTCCAATGTACTGAAAAAATTTTCGAGCTAAAACAAAATCGACAGAAACTGATGCAATAGAAATCATGGTTTTTGGAAATTTGTTCGATCGAACTTGTCAACACGTTAGAGCAAGCTAGACTAGGTTAATGGCGTGCCTCTGATACCAGTGTAAGTGCACGGCGGCGGCCCGGCCGTCTGAACGAGGCCAAAATGCGGAATATAAAACTTTTCTATAAACTAGAACCGGCACAACCGCGCACAAAAATCCCGGATCGGGCCATTAATCTAATCCTAGCTAACTAGAGAAGGGGTAGAGAGATATACCGAGCGATCCGTGTTCTTCGGTCTTCTCGTTGTCGTCCCGATCTCCCCGCGGAATCTCCGGTCTTCACCTCCTCACCGGAACGGCACCACATCGCCGGGTTCTTTTACGGGCTCTCACCTCTGGACCGAGGCAACTCGGGCATGAAGTTGGCGAGCCGACGTGCCCAAGGATTGCTGTAGAATAAGTGTAGTGCTCTATGTCTCTATGGGGTAAAGGAAGTTGCCTTTTGGTGGAGGAATGAGTTGAAAGAATTTTGAGATGAACTTGGGGATTTTTGCAAAGCCAAAAGAACAAAAATCCCACCTCTAAAATTTGGGACAGCAACCATCACTAGTTGTGGCCGGCTATATGTGGTGAAGAAGAGGGAAAGAGTCCAAAGGAGGGTGTGTATCAATAATACAAGAGAGAGTGTGAAGTGATGATGAGAAGAAATGATCACCAACCAAATCCAACACTCCACAAACCTAATCATAACCCATCACCATCAAGCAAAGTCAAGCAATGATGATCAAAGGAAGTCATGGTCAAACAAGAGCTATCATGAAGCAACAATATGCAAAGACCACCCTCCACAAATCAAATTTACATGCTAGCAAATAAGCCCTCCTCCACCAATTTTCAGCCAATGAAAGATACAAAGGAAAATGGCTGAAACGGAAAGCAAACTGGCAACTTAAAAAAACTGATCCCGTAATAAATTACAGGAAAACCCCGCTACTGTATATACATACCTGCATTTGTATTGTGACTGAATACAAATGCAGGGAGACAAAATCTACACTGCACAATACTAGGATCCGGCTTAAACCAAAGCCCGCTAGTATTATCCGTCCGATCATGATCCGTGCAATACCGCACGTATCTGATCGAACCATGCCATATCTCCATACGGCCTCTACAGCGTTTCGCGCGAAACTTGAGAAACTGGTCTGTGGGGGACTCTAAAGACTCGTCAATACTTTGGCTGTGGATTTAACCACTAGCACGTCAGAGGTATTAGCCTATACGTAACGGGCTACCAGGTATTGACCAAAAGGGACGTCGATAAGAAAACTCATCCTGACACCCTACTGAGCCTGTCAGTAACAATATCCGTACAGTCCGGTTCATTCGTCTATGAGCATCGCATGGTGGGCCTAGGGGGTTGGTAAAAGTCAGACCCCCAAAAGCGGTACAAGTCGTGTCGGAGTGTAGCCCAGAACACCCTGAGATACTACTGGAATACCTACCAGTAAATCTCCTGCCTTGGCCAAGGACTTCGTGTAATGGCTCTCCTAGACACAGCGCGACCTCACCCCCAATACCGGGAGAGACGAACCCCTGCAGATCCGCTCACTGCCTCCATGTGGCTCGGAACTGTACCCAACTAAAACCTGTTTGCACGTCTCCTTCGAGCGTGGAAGGCTAGTAATCAAAGTACAGTAGGAACTCACACGAGACAAATGACGATCTCCGGTCGATGAACTAACCTATACACATGTCACCAGGGAACTGCTATCTGACGTCAAGTATAAGACTAACTAGCATGTTCCCGGCGAATCCTGTCCGGTGTACTCATAACCCAATGAACACCTGTATACATCTTAGGTGAACCAACTGACACCAGTGGCTTGTGAGACTGGCCAACGCCCCTCGTCGGGGTCTCGACTGTATACACTAGTCTACTCTGGAGTATCGATGCCCTGTCTCGAAAACTCCCACGACTAGGGACCTTTTAAGGATGTGCTTATAGACCCCAGCTCCCACGTATATGATCACCCTCATACTTCTGGCAGTCAAGCAAGAATCCTAGGGGCTCTATCAACGTGCAATAGCGACCTATAAGGTCAGCTAAAGCAGTACACGATGATAAAGATAAACCAGATAGCATACTATCATCTTGAGTAAGACTGTCCTACCGGTATAGGTCCTCCCTCAATCATTGCAATCACGTGCCTATGATCCAATAATTGACTCTGAGGGCACTATCGCCAACAGTATCGGGTTATTGGATTTATACAGTCTAAAGTTTTTCAGTGTATTCACAGATTGTAGGGGCGTTCTCGTAATTTGTCGGGAAGCTTCTAGAAGCATGGTGACTTGGGGGGTAAGGTGGCATTAGCATTAAATGATATTGTGACTCATTATGTGTGATTCATCATGTCATTAATGCATTATTAAATGCTTAATGACTCACATAGTGAATCACTCATAATGCATTTATGTAGCATGATGAATAATCTCATTTTATTCATTTATTCATTATGCTTCATATATCAAGTGAGAAACAATATCATATTTCATTCTTATCATCACCTTCTCTCTCCTCAAGCTCTCTCATTCTTGAAACCCTAACCCTAACCTCTCATGAGTTGAGATCATGGGTTAGCTAGACTAATACATCCATAACCTCACTCTATATCTCCTAGGTAGCTTAGATTAGCACTTTGAGCAACCTAGTTATCTCAAGTTAGAGATCAAGCTTGGTGTAGGAGCTCTCGGGTGGATCATCTTTGACTCGAAGAGGCCGTTGAGATGCCGATATTCCAAGGAGCCTACGAGGAGTGGAGGATAGCGATGAAGACCCGAAGGACATGTAACGTGAGGTATAACTTCGAATCCGAGTAGTTAAACCTCTCGTTGATAGTTAGTAACGGTTTAGACACGATTCATGCGCTCAAGTCCATGTAACGAAGCTTTGATAATCATTTTTCATATATTCCGCCTCCCCGCAAGTTCGTGTGGTGCGTGACATGGACTTACAGAGGTATCAGAGCCAACTAAACCATTACTAGCTTGTTAGCAACTATTTAGAACTTCGGTCGTCGGAAAAACGCAAAAACAACACCCTAAACCCTAACAGTTTCTGTAAATTTTAAACGTGTCGAAAAAAATATTTGATATGCCTTAAAATTCACAGCAGGGAAATATAAGAATTCTGGGAAAATACGAAGTTCTAACTCGGCTTGATGGCCGCGGATCCGCGGCAATATTATGCTTTTGGCCGTGGATCCGCGGCGGAGTCAACCCCGAGTTGACTCCGATTTTCTCTACAATTCATATATTTTTGTGTTTTCTTTTCCTATATATTCTTTTGGGGTGGACACGGAATATGGTAATCGATCGATATTCTAAGATATTTGCTAATTGGGTTTTTATCTGTAATTTTTAATGTGTTCGTAAACCTCCCCTAACTGCTAGTATGTCGGTTGGCAGGGTGTTGCACATTTCTGAAATGTTTACTATTTGTGTATATGGACTTGATTGGGATGTTGTGATGATTAGCCGGGGTTTGAGATGTGTTTTATATTCATTCATTCGATGTAAATGTAATATCATGTAATATTCTTTTGCGGGGCGCATCCAGGTTGCGTTTGTAGCCATCGTTGTATTATTTCATTTTTACTGTATTTGCTCCTAGGATAGACCCAAGGTGGGGTGCACAAACTACCGGGTACGTTGAAGTGTTTAGTGGCCTACTCACGTTGTTGAGGGAGACCGCTTCACTTCGGGTACTTGGCGGGTAGTTTTCCGTACCCGTAGGGGTCTACGGTGGGGTAATGGCTATTCATCACAACTGTGTAATCCGTCTTTTATTGCAGGCTCAAAGCAAATGCGGATTGCTAGTATATCCAATAAAGTTCATCCGTAATCTGGAATGCTTATTATTGCGTCTGACGAATGTACAATATCTATATATGATAGCTATTAGACGTCACTTATGTTTTACACCCGCGCTAGCCCAGCCCCCGCTCTGTCGTTAGTTAAGTAACCTAACGGGTGATGACGGGACCCAGTGGCGAATGCGGATAGCATAAGAGGACGTGGTATTTTCGTTGTTTTCTGCATTGATAGGATAAAAGATGGGACGCATTATTATAATGTAAGGAAAATAAACCAAAGTTAAATCGTTGGAACAAATTTAAAAGAAACCACTCGGTTATTTTATAAAAAAAAGAGCAGATTTTTTAATTGCGGAGCTTTAACCACTCCTTTTAAAAAGTATCAGGTTCCTTCGATTATATCAAGTTCACTACGGTCACGGTTTTGCCAAAACCAGTCGTAACCCTCCGTCATTTCATATGGATATTCAATAGTATTCAAGCTATGTTTGTTGACCTTCGTCAAGGCATAGTGATTGGTAGCTGTTGGGTGTTCATATGTAGCATAGATAGATGCGTTGGTTTGGGACAGTCGTATTACGTTGTTGACCTTCGTCAAGGGTATATATGGGTGGGTTCAAATTAACCTGGACAATGACAGATAGAACTTGACATGTGACTTATGATTTGTTGACCTTCGTCAAGATCATAAGAGCATGGGGCAAAAATCCACATCGGGAGTTTTTAAAGAAACTGAAACTTGCTAGAGTTGCATACCATTTTGGAGTTTGATGAATGTTGGTAGGATTCCTTCAACATTATCATACGATGATATTTTGGATCCCGATCCTACTGTGAGTATATACTACTTATCAGGAGATTCGTCACTTAACGATCAATGCTATAAACCAAATAGGTGCCTAGAAAGGTGTCAGCGGGGTTACACCCCCAAAGAAAAGAGGTTATTTAATTAAGAAACTTCGCGAAAGCGTTGGAAATCCTCCCTCAAAGTATCGACACTGGCCTGGCTGAACGGTTAAGCAAGTATTGTATGGTGAGAATAGTCCTGGCTAATTCTTCTTTTATGGTTTGAGGAAGGATTCGAGAAACAGTGGGAGCCATCCTGTTTAGATAAATTAAAAACCACTCTGAACTTGCAAGAGCATCATGCTAAAAGTGTTTTCTTCTCTCTCTCTTAATTGCAGCGACCTTGTGACCATGACTAGGTTACATCTAGATAACAAATTGACTGAATCTGACTTATATGACTAGCATAGGTCTGTCCAGATGTCTATTGCCTATGACAAGCTGGAACACCCTATTACTACTCAAGATCCCGCCATCCCAGGTCCAGTTTCCACCGTCACGGATATTGATATCCGTCAGACAAGGGAAAAGGAAAAAGCGAAAGCCATGTGCCTCATGTTGGCTTCAGTTGATGGTGTATACCAGAAGCAGCACGAGAAGATGGACTTAGTTTCCATCTTTCTCCATAACAAAAATTTATATGGAGAGCAATTTCATATCACAAGATATGAAACCTCGAACGAATTAATTCAAGCAAGGTTGGTTTTCGGGTCATCTGTAGGGGACAACGTCCTTACAATGACTAGCTATATTGATGAGCTCAAGGACCTGGAGACCACGTTGAAGAACGGGTCAGATACTGACTTGATTCTACAGTCTCTACCTTCTACCCTGAAGGAAACCAGGGAAGTAGAAGGAAAGAGAAGGGCAAATGTTTCGGGACTGGCTATAGTAAAAAAGGGACATTCCTATTGTTACAAGAATGAACATTGGCTGAAGGATTGCAGGGCTAGCATAGCCAGTAGCCAGGATTCGAAGCATGTTGCGGCTTCGGCTTTGGGTGTGTTTATGATAGAGAACTGTATGTCAGTTAACCCTACTTCATGGTTATTGGATACCGGGTCAGGATCTCACATATGTAATTCATTACAGGCTCTAAGAAACCGTAGGGTTATCGGGATAGGTGATATGACTCTCACGGTTGCTAACGGAATGAGCATGAACGCTGAATCCGTAGGGGAATATCATCTTGGACTGACAACTGGGCAGATATTGATTCTGCGTAACTGTTTTTATATACCGGGTACGACTTGTAATATCATATCTGTACCCTTACTATCTAAGGAAGGATATGATTTTACCTTTACAAGAGATATGATTCACATCCACCTAAATCAATTTATGATTGGGTCAGCTACATTAGAAAACGGAATATACGTATTAAATCTATAAGTGCACGGCAGTGCCCCGGCCGTCAATCCGAGGCCAAAATGCGGAAACGAAACTTTTACAAAACTTGCAAACCGGCACTACCGCGCACTAAAAATCCGAATCGGGCCATTAACCTAACTCTAGCAAACTAGAAAATGGGTAGGAAGCTATACCGAGCGATCCGTGTCCTTCGGTCTTCGGCCTCCACTCCGATCTCGTCGCGGAATCTCCGGTCTTCATCTCCTCGTCGGAACGGGAACCACATCGTCGGGTTCTTTTACGGGCTTCCACCTCTGGACCGAGGCAACTCGGGCATGAAGTTGGCGAGCCGACGTGTCTAAGAAATGCTGTAGGCTAGTGTAGAATCGGTTTGTCTCATGGGATTTTATGAAGTTGCCATTGAAGGAGTGAAGAAGAAAAAGAACTTTGGAAAAATGGAGCTCTCATTTTTCTAGCAAGGATATGAAATGAGATCAAAATCCTCTCTCCAAAAATCTCATCCCCTCAACTAAAATGTGGCCGGCCCTTTTTCAAAATGGTCGAAGAAAAATTCAATCATGAAGCAAGTGGGAAATGTGTGATAAAGAGGAATAAAGATCACATCAAGGCCTAATATAAATCCAACTCAATCCCATCTCATTTAATGCACACCATGAGCAAAAGAAAAGCATCAAAAGATGCTAGAATTATCATGAAGCCTCATATGAAAAATGACACCCTCCATATAGCTAATTTGCACATCTGCAAATTAGCCCCTCCATCACAAAAGTCCGGCCGTGAAGGAACAAAGGAAAACTGGCCGAAACGGAATGAAAACTGGCAACATCAAAAAACTGATCCCGTAATAAATTACAGGAAAACCCCGCGACTGTATATACATACCCGCATTTGTATTCCGACCGAATACAAATGCAATGAGACAAAATCTACACTGTACAATATTAGGATCCGGCTTAAACCAAAGTCCGCTAGTATTATCCGTCCGATCATGATCCGTGCAATATCTCACGTATCTGATCGAACCCTGCCATATCTCCATACGGCCTCTACATCGTTTTGCCCAAAACTTGAGAAAACAGTCTGTGAGGGACTCTAAAGACTCGTCAATAGTTTGGTTATGGATTTAACCACTAGCACGTCAGAGGTATTAGCCATACATAACGGGCTACCAGGTATTGACCAAAAGGGACATCGATGAGCGAACTCATCCTGACACCCTACTAAGCCTGTCAGTGACAATATCCGTACAGTACGGTCCGTTCGTCTATGAGCATCGCATGGCGGGCCTAGGGGGTTGGTAAAAGTTAGACCCCCTAAAGCGGTACAAGTCGTGTCGGAGTGTAGCCCAGAACACCCTGAGATACTACTGGAATACCTACCAGTAAATCTCCTGCCTTGGCCAAGGACTTCGTGTAATGGCTTTCCTAGACACAGCACGACCTCACCCCCAATACCGGGAGAGACGAACCCCTAAAGATCCGCTCACTGCTTCCATGTGGCTCGGGACTGTACCCAACTAAAACCTGTTTGCACGACTCCTTTGAGCGTGGTAGGGTAGTAATCAAAGTACAGTGGGAACTCACACGAGACAAATGATGATCTCAGGTCGATGAACTAACCTGTACACATGTCACCAGGGAACTCCTATCTGACGTCAGGTATAAAACCAATTAGCATGTTCCCGGCGAGTCCTGTCCGTGTACTCATAACACAATGAGCACCTGTATATATCTTAGGTGAACCAACTGACACCAGTGGCTTGTGAGACCGGCCACCGCCCCTCGTCGGGGTCTCGACTGTATACACTAGTCTACTCTGGAGTATCGATGCCCTGTCTCAAAAACTACCACGACTAGGGACCTTTTAAGGATGTGCTTATAGACCCCAGCTCCCACGTATATGATCGCCATCATACTGCTGGCCGTCAAGCAAGAATCCTAAGGGCTCTATCAACACGCAATAGTGACCTGTAAGGTCACCTAAAGCAGTACACGATGATAAAGATAAACCAGATAGCATATTATCATCTTGAGTAAGACTGTCCTATCGCCATAGGTCCTCTCTCAATCATTGCAATCACGTGCCTGTGATCCAATAATTGACTCTGAGGGCTTTAACTCCAACAAAATGAAGCTCAGATTTTCAGTGTCCAGAACACACTTAAAAGAAAGTCTTCGGAAACAAATCAAGCTTTCTTATGGCATTGTAGACTAGGTCACATCAATAAGAGAAGATTGACTAAGTTACATAGAGAAGGATATTTGAATCCGTTCGAATATCAATCTTATGCTACTTGTGAATCTTGTCTCATAGGAAAGATGACAAAGATTCCGTTTACTGGATACGGAGTAAGAGCAAGCGAGCTCTTAGGACTCGTACACAGTGACGTGTGCGGTCCAATGTCTATACATGCGCGAGGTGGTTATTCCTATTTCTTTACTTTTACGGATGATTTCTCTAGGTATGGATATGTCTTCTTAATGAAGCATAAATCCGATGCCTTTGAGAAATTCCAAGAATACAAGAATGAAGTAGAAAAACAAACCGGCAAAAGTATCAAGACACTGAGATCATCGAGGAGGTGAATACTTAAGTGCCGAATTCCTAGGTTACTTAAAAAAGAATGGAATTCTCTCTCAGCTTACTCCTCCATACACACCACAGCACAATGGTGTATAGGAAAGGCAGAATCGAACCCTATTGGATATGGTTCGTTCCATGATGAGTAAGGCTGAGTTGCCGCGATCTTTCTGAGGTTATGCACTAGAAACATCCGCATATCTCTTGAACAAGGCTCCAACCAAGACTGTGCCTACCACCCCATATCAGATGTGGAGTGGGAAGAAACCCTGTCTTAAGTATCTTAAGACATGGGGATGTCCAGCTTTTGTAAAGAAGCAGCATACGGACAAGCTCGAGGCACGCTCAGTACTATGTAAGTTTGTGGGATACCCAAAGAACTCCAGGGGGTATCTTTTCTATTCCGCATAGGAACAAAAGGTTTTTGTTTCTCAGCATCCCCACTTCTTGGAAACTGAAATTTTAGAAAATCAGAAGAGTGGGAGCACAATAGAACTGGAAGAAATTCCAGAACAATAAGCTGTTACTGAAAGTATGGTAGAACCAGAGGTTTCAGAAGAAAGGGACATCTCGACGCCTATCCGCAGAAGTAGTAGGCAGTCTCATCCACCCGGGAGATACTATGGTTTTCTCATAGATGGGGATAGAGAGGATTGCGTCATTGATGATGATGACCCTACTAGCTTCCAGCAAGCCATTCAGAGCGGCGACTCGGTGAAATGGCTGGATGCAATGCGGACGAAATGGAGTCCATGCACACTAACAAAGTAAGGACTTTGGACATTGCTCCAGATGGGGTAAAACCCGTAGGATGCAAATGGATCTTCAGAAAGAAGATTGGTGTAGATGGACAGGTTGAAACCTATAAAGCTAGACTCGTTGCAAAGGGTTTCCGTCAAAGACCTGGTTTGGACTATGACGAAACCTTTTCTCCAGTAGCTATGCTAAAATCCATTCGGGTCCTCCTTGCTATTGCTGCCTTCCACGATTATGATATCTGGCAGATGGACGTAAAGACGGCTTTTCTAAATGGTAATTTGGATGAGTGCGTTTATATGGATCAGCCAGAGGGATTCATTCAGAGTGGGAGCACCGGTAAAGTATGCAAGTTGCTTAAGTCCATTTATGGACTAAAGAAAGCATCGCGGAGTTGGAACATCTGCTTTGATGATACTGTCAAAGAATTTGACTTTATCAAAAATCCAGATGAACCATGCATATACAGAAAGATTGTAGGGAGAGCTGTAGTATTCCTCGTCTTGTACGTGGATGACATTCTCCTAATAGGAAATGATATTCCTATGTTACAGTCAGTCAAAAGATTCTTGTCACATAAATTCTCCATGAAAGACCTAGGTGATGCCACCTACATTCAGGGTATCCAGATCTATCATGATAGATCAAAAAGGATGTTGGGACTTTCGTAGTCCAGGTATATAGACACCATATTGAAAAGATTCGGTATGGAAGATTCTAAGTGCGGTAACCTACCGTCTTGTCACGGAATCACCCTCTCTAAAGATATGTCTCCCAAGACTGATTTGGAAAGGGATCGCATGTCGATTATACCCTACGCTTCAGCGGTAGGCTCTATAATGTATGCGATGTTATGTACCAGACCAGTTGTAGCATACGCATTGAGCGTAGTAAGCCGGTATCAAGCAAACCCAGGGGAGAATCACTGCATAGCAGTAAAGAACATTCTCAAGTACTTGAGGAGGACTAAGGAGATGTTCTTGGTGTATGGCGGAAAAGACCTCCAGATTGAGGCCTTTGCCGACTCCGGCTTCTAGAGTGACAAAGATGACTCCAAATCCATATCGGGTTATGTCTTTACCCTCAATGGAGGGGCGGTCTGTTGGAAGAATTCCAAGAAGGAGACCGTTGCTGACTTAACAATGTAAGCGGAGTACATAGTTGCTTGCGATGCCGCAAAAGAAGCTGTCTGGATGAAGAAGTTCCTCACAGAACTTCAGGTGGTTCCTACCAGTGTTGATCCAATACCTCTATATTGTGACAACAACGGCGCTATAGCTTTAGCGAAGGAACCCAGGTCCCATCAGAAGTCCAGACACATCTTAAGACGGTATCACCTGATCAGGGAGATCGTAGATCGCCGGGAAATCGAGGTGAAAAGAGTAGAGACGGAGAATAACATTGCTGATCCATTCACAAAGGCCATTCCTCAGACGCAGTTCGAGAGGCTATTCGAGATGATAGGTCTACGATATGCCAGCTCATGGCCCTAGTGCAAGTGGGAGATTGTTAGTGTATATGCCCTAGGGGCCATTATTGTATCATACTAGGTTGTATATTACTTAATGGAAGCTTGGGATATTCACAGTTGTATATACAGTCTTGCTAAAAATAGTAGTATGCTACTTGGTTTGTGTCTACTTTAATATGTACATATGTTTCTTATAACGTATCACTTATGCATATTAGTAGAGCCCATAGGTTCTTTGCTTGATTACCAGCGTTGTGATGGCAGTCACACTAGTGGGGGCCGGGTAGTCTATAAGCAACATCCTATAAATGTCCCTAGTCGTAGGATTATTGAGACACAACATCGATACTCCAGAGTAGACTAGTGTGTACGCTTCTCATCCCAGTTGGGGAGATGGTATGTCCCACAGCCATCAGTAGGTCGTACTGGAGATAGTATACAGGTGCTCGTTAGGTTACGGGTACACCGGACATGACTCACAGGGGAACTGTTGGTTGGTATTATACCCGTAGACGGTTAACAGTTCCCAGGTGACATGAGTACAGCATAGTCCACAGACTTGACACTGCTACTTCGCCTCGAGTGTGTCCCACTGTTCTTAGAATGCTACCCTACCACGGCTCAAAGGAGTCGTGTAAACAGGTAGCAGTTGGGTGCAGTCCCGAGCACTTGGAGGCAGTGGTAGTTAGACAGGATTCGTCTCTCCCGGTATTGGGAGTTGGTATCGCACTGTGTTAGAGAGCCATTACGCAAAGTACCTGGCCAGGGCAAGCGAAATTTACTGGTAGGTTCCAGTAGCTTCTCAGGGTGTAATGGGCTACGCTCCGACACGACTTATACAGCTTTTAGGGGACTGACGCTTGCCACCCCCTAAGCTCGATATGCGATAGTCTTAGACGAACAGACCGGACTGTACGGAGATTGTCACATCAGACTCAGTAGGAATTCGGATGGGTTTCCTCATCGGCCTTCTTATCGACATCTACCTGGGGACCGTTACGTATAGCTAGTGCCGCTTGCGGTCTTGGTTAAACCCACTGCCAGCGTAGTGTCAAGTCTTTAGAGTCCTATACATAGATTTTCCCTGCTCCAGGCGAAATGATATAGAGGTCATATGGTTTTACGACAAGGGTTCGGACGCATACGTGTTTAAACGCACGTACGGCGTTCGGACAGTTTTTACTAGCCGGCTTTGGTTTAAGCCAGATTCTAGTATCGGGTTATTGGATTTATACAGTCTAAAGTTTTTCCGTGTTTTCACGGATTGTAGGGGCGTTCTCGTAATTTATCGGGAAGCTTCTAGAAGCAAGGTGACTTAGGGGGGTAAGGTGGCATTAGCATTAAATGATATTGTGACTCATTATGTGTGATTCATCATGTCATTAATGCATTATTAAATGCTTAATGACTCACATAGTGAATCACTCATAATGCATTTATGTAGCATGATGAATAATCTCATTTTATTCATTTATTCATTATACTTCATATATCAAGTGAGAAACAATATCATATTTCATTCTTATCATCACCTTCTCTCTCCTCAACCTCTCTCATTCTTGAAACCCTAACCCTAACCTCTCATGTGTTAAGATCAAGGGTTAGCTAGACTAATACATCCATAACCTTACTCTATATCCCATAGGTAGCTTAGATTAGCACTTTGAGCAACCTAGTTATCTCAAGTTAGAGATCAAGCTTGGCGTAGGTGCTCTCGGGTGGATCGTCTTTGACTCGAGGAGGACGTTGAGGTGCCGTTATTCCAAGGAGCCTACGAGGAGTGGAGGACAGCGATGAAGACCCGAAGGACATGTAACGTGAGGTATAACTTCGAATCTGAGTAGTTAAACCTCTCGTTGATAGTTAGTAACGGTTTAGACACGATTCATGCGCTCAAGTCCGTGTTACGAAGCTTTGATAATCATTTTTCATATATTCCGCCTCCCCGCAAGCTCGTGGGGTGCGTGACATGGACTTACAGTGAGTCGTTAGTTTTATATTGTCGCTCACACACTTGGTATAATATGTGTGTATATGTGTGTCTATATATCTTTATATATATATATATATATATATATATATATATATATATATATGGATGTGTTGATATATTTATATATATATATAGTATACATATATGTGTGAGATGAGGATATTATATGTTATATTATTTTGAGTCGATATGATGGGATATGATGTTAAAAGATTATGAGATACGATTTGAGTTTGAGACATCGTATACGTTATGATATATATGATATTGACCCGTGTTAGTTATATGTATGCCCTAGAGGCCATTACTGTACATAGGATGTATATTGTAGTGGATGCTGGGACGTATATAGGGAGGACTTTCTTGCTCGACATGATAGTATGCTATCTGGTTGAACTTTACCTTAACGTGTATACTGATTGTCTCTCTGTTACATGTTGGTAAAGCCCTTAGGATCTGTACTTGACTGCCTGGACTATGATGCGGATCATACTAGTGGGGACATGGTAGTCCATAAGTACATCCTTCAAAGTCCCTAGTCGTGGGTGTATCGAGACGGGGCATCGATATACCAGAGTAGACTAGCGTATACCTTCTCGACCCATACAGATGGGCGATGGATGATCCCATATCCATCGGTGTTTGACATCAGAGATGATATACGGGTGCTCAGTAGAGACTGGGTATACTGGACGGACTCGCCGAGAACTCCCAGATGGTATTATACCTCACGTCAGATGGCAGTTCTCTGGTGACACTGGTACAGAGTAGTCTGTTGACCCGAGATCGTCATAGAGTCTCGTGTGGTTCCCACTGTGCTTTGATTTCCATCTTACCACGTCCAAGAGGGCGTGCAAAACGGTGGTTTTTGGGTACAGTCCCGAGTCACATGGAGGCAATGAGCGATAGGAGGGGATTCGTCTCTCCCGGTATAGGGAGTTGATGTTGCGCTGTGTTCGATTGGCTATAACAGGAAATCCCTGGCCAGGGTTGCTGAGATTTACTGGTAAGTGTTACCAGTAGTTTCTCGAAGTGTTATAGACCTCATATCGACACGACTTATCGAGCTATTGGGGTCTGACGTTTACCACCCCTAGGCGAGATATGCGACATATCAGACGATCAGACCGGACTGTACGGTAGTGTTACTGGTTGGATTCACTGGAGTGTGAGCGGGCTTGCTCGTCGATCTTCAGATCGCTCAATACCCGGGTGGCCGTTACGTTTAGCAGACCGCTTGCGGCTTGTGGGTGTTTGATATGATCATCACCTGCTGCCGGCGTATTGACGAGTCTTTAGAGTCCTACACAGAGGTTTCCTGGCTCAAGCGAAACGAAATAGGAGCGCATATGAGATATGTGCGGGACCGAGAATAATGCGTGTATGTGATACCGTATTTGATTCTCGCGATGTGACATTGATCGGTTGTATGCGATATAGCCGAGTTATCGGATCAAGTGTTGATTTGATAAGTTGTTACTGATGATACCAGTCGGTTATGTGCGACATGACCGGATCATTGAATCAAGTGTTGATTTAATGATTTAATGAATAATTATATATTTGATATATTACTTTGCATTAACTAGTATCGGTTCACTTTAAAAGGATTTTCTCGCTCGGGTGTGCACATTGTATATACGATACAGTTTTGTGCACTTACTTGTATCATGTTTGATGATGCATGGTTTTTGGTTAAGTGTATAGAATAAAACTATGGTCAAGATGATGATTAGGGTTTTGCATATTCTTTTAATTATTTGCTTATTCATTTTGGAAAATAATTAAAGCATAAAAGAAGAAAAACAAAATGGTTTTCTTTCTTTATTCTTCATGAAGCTTATTGAAGCTTCATGAAACTTTGACCACTTAACCATTTTGTCTTCTTCTTTTGACCCTAACCATTGATCTAACCTAAGTTAATTCTCTACACCTAACCATGTTGAAAATTATGATAAGTTTATTATTCTTTTCTATTCTAAATTCTTATCATAACTTTTATCTTCTTCTTGCTCTTCTTCTTCTTCATGAAGAAGCTTGTCTTCATCAATGGCATATTGAGCATATGAGTGAGAAATCCAATTCTAAAGTGAACCCACTTCCTATTTCTTCATCCTCTACCTCTTGCCAAGTAGTAGAGTGTGTTTCCTTCACAAGTTTTTATGGCAAGGTGAAGGTGGAGCTTGATCTAGCGATGCCTCGACGTAGATCATCTTCGGCATGGACATCGACGACCTACCTCGCTTATTCTTCGACGAAGCCGACGCTAGAGCCCGGGAGTTCACTTGGACAGCGAAGGCACTTCGTTGCGGAGCAATGGAGGTGGACAAACGGATCTACAAAGGTTGTATTTCTGTATTCCCTTAGTTAATTGTTAACTAGTTTATTTTTCCGCCTAGATTTCTAGCAAACGATCCGTAGTCGGGTTTCTCGGCACCGTTAAAATCTTAATTTGGCATGATCGATGCCTTGTGAGACCTCACTAGTGTGCCTAGGAACCCTACAGTGGTATCAGAGCCTAGCTAGAGCCTTAGGCGAAGTCCAGACGGAATTTGAACTCCGAACGAACCCGAAATCCTAACACACCCATGCTCTCTGTCCAATTTTCAAAACCAGGGATTTTTCAGTATTAAAAATATGCAGAGAAATGTGCAGGAAATTCTAAGGCAAACTGGAGAAAACGACAACCTGATTCAACAGTACGGCCGCGGAACCGCGACTTTGACCCCCCTTTTGCGGCGGTTCCGCGGCCGTCTGTGATGATTAGCTTGTGTGTTTTCTTCAGTTGTTTGTATTGGTGTTTCTTGTGTGTTCTGGATAATTTTAATATTTATTCCAGAGTTGTATTTTCTGGGTTGTATTGGGGACTCGGTGTATTCGATCGGACTGTCCAAATTTTGTCTGTGTGGCTTTCCGGATAAATTTTAGAATATGTTAAAAAGTTCGACCGGATATAAATACCCAATTTTTCCCCTGTCGGGAAATTTCCAAGTGTTGGATTTTTCCGAAGTTTAACGACGTTCTAAGTAGTGCAAGTAACGCGATGGACCCTCTAGAAGACAACAAACCTTAACTCGATTATGTGACCGTCTTGAACTGCCCTTTGAACCTTCGGGTTTGGGGCAGTACGACGTGCCACATGTGAGGCGTTGGCTTGACCCTTCTACGGCTGGACCGTCGGTACTGAGGCACAAACTGAATGTTGTTAGACTTATTTCATGTGTTGATCTGTATCGGGAAAACTTGGGTGTTCGATTGTTCGATCGGAAAGTTTGACATTTTCTATTTATCCGGAATGGGATACAATAATTGGAATTCACAAGAAGAGATGTGATAACGGAATGAATGTTATAAACATAGCACTTTAGTCTCACTTGATCGGTTGCCGCGGAATTTTGATGTGATCAAAAGTCCGTCGCAATCACGTAGCGTACGCGGATATTCGCCGGGTAAACTTAATAGACAGCCTCACTCCATAGCCCCGACCAAGTGACTGTAGGAGAACCCCGTCGCCGAAAGCATCCGTTCGGGTGCTCGCGGCAGCGGTGTTCCGCCTTGGTGCACTTCGTCGACGGTATCGGGGGTGCGGCCGCCTACTGAAGTTTGCGACGAGTATTCGATCAGAATGTCGGGAATCTTGTTGAATTGCCCGACTTGGTATTGAAAAGTGTTTTCGATAATGAGACTAAAATGCGGGGTTTATAATTGTTAGGCATGTGATGTCTAAGTAATTCATTTGGTCAGGCATGCGATGTCTGAGATGGTTGCGGATTCCAACTGTTGTAGTTTTACACTTTCTTTTCTGTGACCGTAAGTGTAATATATGATATCGCCGGTTTCGTTGCTATATGCCAACGACAATTGGGATGCGCATATTTACTTACGTTGATGACATGTGATGTTATGTGTTGCTGGATATGTTATATTGGATCGTCGTGTTTGAATAGCCGGGGGTTTTTATGTGAGATGAGTGTTTTTTCATTTTCATTCATGTAAAAACTTGTATGTAATATTCTTTTTATTGGGGCACTTCCAGGTTGCGGAAGTAGTTGTAAGTCCACGTTGCGACCCCCGGTTCTTACGGGGAGGCGGAAACGGTATAAAATCTAAATTTTAACGCAAGAGGCAACATGGACTAAGCTAGGTCGGGATCTTTACCTAAACTAAAACTAGCATACTAAGCTAAAGATATTTAGCTACTCGGATGAAGATGGTTATACCTAAACTTGAACTCCTTCTCTTCAAGCTCCGATGGTGGTTCGATGGCTCCTTCTCGTTGTCTCCGTACGCCGAAGATAGATCCACTTGAAAGCTCCAACCTTTAGCTCCTTCTTCGTTCTTTGAAGAAACTAGTTCACTTGGTTTGCTAAACCTAGTGAACTAGAATGAGTAGAGATGATATAGAATGGGATTTTATCTATG
The DNA here is from genome assembly GCA_030015575.1 of Agapanthus africanus. Taxonomy (NCBI): domain Eukaryota; kingdom Viridiplantae; phylum Streptophyta; class Magnoliopsida; order Asparagales; family Amaryllidaceae; genus Agapanthus; species Agapanthus africanus. Next base: position 816,198,700 of record CM057338.1, on the reverse strand, counting down.
GTTCTTGATTCTCAACTCATGAGACAAGAGAACCATAGATCAAGAGAGGGAGCAAGAGGTTGAGGGTGAGAGCAAGAGGAGAGCTCAAGAACAAGAGAGAGAATGAGCAAGAAAAAAATGAGCAACTCTTTTGTCTTTCACCCTCTCATAATCCAAAGTGATCATAACTCATCATATCAAAAAAGTCTTATGTGATGGTTAGAAGCAACCATAACCTTATCATGTCATGCACTCATTTTACTCAAATGAGCAAGCAAGAAAAAGTCTTTGGCATGAAATGATAACCATGGTTATCATGATGGTCAACTAGTCAAGCCTAGTCAACCGGTCTACAAGTCAACAAAAGTCAACAAGTCAACAAAATCAACAAGTCAACAAAAGTCAACAAGTCAACAACCATATCACCATAATACTTAATTAATATAATAGTCAATCACATATCATATTCTCATTAGGGTTGAGCATAAAGTCAAATAGTCAACGGTCAACTGTCAAGAACCCTAATGAGAATCCGCAGCCTCTGCCTCCCTGTCATCTGTGCATACACACCCGCATCCGCGTTCCGAGGAACACGAATGCAAACTGGATAAATCCAATCCCATAAGGTACACTAGGATCTGGCTTAAACCAAAGCCCGCTAGTGTAAACTGTCCGGACACTGTACGTGCACAAGTGCACGGATGTGACCGAACCCTGTCGCAAAACCATGCGACCTGTCGCAATACCATGCGACCTCTACTCTTTTGCCTAAAGACGAAAAGCTTTCTGTGTGGGACTCTAAAGACTCGACACTACGCTGGCAGTGGGTTTAACCACAGACCGCAAGCGGCACTAGCTGTGCGTAACGGTCCCCAGGTAATGCCGACAAGAAGACCGACGAGGCGAAACCCATCTGAACTCCTACTGAGCCTGAGTGTGACATTCTCCGTACAGTCCGGTCTGTTCGTCTGATACATCGCATGGCGGGCCTAGGGGGCGGTAAACGTCAGTCCCCCAATAGCGGTACAAGTCGTGCCGGAGTGAAGCCCAATACACCCTGAGATAACACTGGAAACCTACCAGTATATCTCGTTTGCCCTGGCCAGGGACTACTCGTGTAATGGCTCTCCTAGACACAGCGCGATGTCAACCCCCAATACCGGGAGAGACGAATCCTGTCTAACCGTCACTGCCTCCAAGTGCTTCGGGACTGCACCCAACCACTACCTGTTTGCACGACTCCTTTGAGCCGTGGTAGGGTAGTGATCAAAGTACAGTGGGAACACACTCGAGGCGGAGTGACAGTGTCAAGTCAGCGGACTAAGCTGCACTCATGTCACCTGGGAACTGATAACTGACGATAGGTATAATACCAACTAGTCAGTTCCCGACGAGTCCTGTCCAGTGTATCCGTAACCTAACGAGCACCCGCATACTATCTCAAGTACGACGTACTGACGGCTGTGGGACAGACCGTCTCCCACACTGGGATGAGAAGCGCATGCGCTGGTCTACTTCGGAGTATCGATGCCCTGTCTCGATAGTCCTGCGACCAGGGACCTGCATAAGGATGTGCTTATAGATTACCCAGCCCCACTAGTGTGACGGCCATCACATCGCTGGTAATCAAGCAAAGATCCTAAGGGCTCTACTAATGTGTATAGGCGATATACAAAAATAAACACATGTACACATTGAAGTAGAAACAAACCAAGTAGCATACTACTATTTTGAGAAAGATTGTATATACAAGGTGAATATCCCAAGCATCCATTAAGTAATATACAAACTAGTATGATACAGTAATGGCCTCTAGGGCATATACACTAACAATCTCCCACTTGCACTAAGGCCATGTACTGGCGTATCGAAGACCTATCATCTCGATCAGCCGCTCGAACTGAGTCTGGGGCAAGGCCTTGGTGAATGGATCTGCAGTGTTATCTTCTGATTTTACTCTCTTTACCTCGATCTCCTGGCGATCAATGATCTCCCTGATCAGGTGGAACCGCCTCAAAATGTGCCTGGACTTCTGATGGGACCTTGGTTCCTTCGCTAAAGCTATAGCGCCGTTGTTGTCATAATACAGCGGTATTGGATCAACACTGGTAGGAACCACCTGAAGTTCCGTGAGGAACTTCTTCATCCAGACAGCTTCCTTTGCGGCATCGCAAGCAGCTATGTACTCCGCTTCCATGGTTGAGTCAGCAACGGTTTCCTGCTTGGAACTCTTCCAGCAAACCGCCCCTCCATTGAGGGTAAAGACATAACCCGACATGGACTTGGAGTCATCCTTGTCACTCTGGAAGCTGGAGTCAGCAAAGGCCTCAATCTGGAGGTCTTTTCCGCCATACACCAAGAACATCTCCTTAGTCCTTCTCAGGTACTTGAGAATGTTCTTTACTGCTATCCAGTGTTTCTCCCCTGGGTCCGACTGATACCGGCTTACAACGCTCAATGCGTATGCTACATCTGGTCTGGTACATAACATCGCATACATAATAGAGCCTACCGCAGATGCGTAGGGTATTGATGACATGCGAGCCCTTTCCAAATCAGTCTTGGGAGACATCTCTTTGGAGAGGGTGATTCCGTGACAAGCCGGTAGATTACCGCGCTTGGAATCTTCCATACTGAATCGTTTCAGTATGGTGTCGATGTACCTTGACTGTGAAAGTCCCAACATCCTTTTAGATCTATCATGATAGATCTGGATCCCCAGAATGTAGTTGGCATCGCCCAGGTCCTTCATGGAGAACCTCTGTGACAAGAATCCTTTGACTGACTGTCGCATAGGAATATCATTTCCTATTAGGAGAATGTCATCGACGTACAAGACGAGGAATACCACATTTCTCCCTACAATCTTACTGTAAATGCATGGTTCATCTGGGTTTTTGACAAAGTCGAATTCTTTGACAGTATCATCAAAGCAGATGTTCCAACTCCGCGATGCCTGCTTAAGTCCATAGATGGACTTGAGCAACTTGCATACTTTACCGCTGCTCCCACTCTGATTGAAACCCTCTGGCTGATCCATATAGACGCACTCTTCTAAATTTCCATTTAGGAAAGCCGTCTTAACGTCCATCTGCCAGATCTCATAATCGTGGAAGGCAGCAATGGCAAGAAGGATCCGAATGGATTTAAGCATGGCTACCGGAGAAAAAGTCTCGTCATAGTCCAAACCAGGTCTTTGATGAAAACCCTTTGCAACGAGCCTAGCTTTATAGGTTTCAACCTGCCCATCTACACCAATCTTCTTTCTGAAGATCCATTTGCAGCCTACGGGTTTTACCCCTTCTGGAGCAAAGTCCAAAGTCCAAACTTTGTTGGTGTACATGGACTCCATCTCGGTCCGCATTGCATCCAGCCATTTTACCGAGTCACCGCTCTGAATGGCTTGCTGGAAGCTAGTAGGCTCATCATAATCTATGATGCAATCCTCTCTATCCCCGTCTATGAGAAAACCGTAGTATCTCTCGGACGGATGAGACTGCCTACTACTCCTGCGGAGCGGCGTAGGAATGTCCGGTTCCCCTGAACCTTCTGGTTCTACTAAGGTTTCAGTAATAGCTTGTGGTTATGGAATTTCTTCCAGTTCTATTGCGCTCGTACTTATCTGATTTTCTAAAAACTCAGTTTCCAAGAAGCGGGCATGACGAGAAACAAGGACTTTTTGCTCCTCTGCGTAATAGAAAAGATACCCCTTGGAGTTCTTTGGGTATCCCACAAACTTGCACTGTACTGAGCGTGCCTCGAGCTTGTCCGCATGCTGCTTTTTTACAAAAGCCGGACATCCCCATGTCTTAAAGGATTTAAGACAGGGTCTCTTCCCACTCCACATCTGGTATGGTGTGGTAGGCACTGTCTTAGTAGGAACTTGGTTCAAGAGATGTGCAGCTGTTTCCAGTGCATAACCCCAGAAAGATCGCGGTAACTCAGCCTTACTCATCATGGAACGAACCATATCTAATAGGGTTCGATTCCTTCTTTCCGATACACCGTTGTGTTGTGGTGTGTATGGAGGAGTACGCTGAGAGAGAATTCCATTCTCTTTTAAGTAGTCCAGAAACTCGGCACTTAAGTATTCACCACCTCGATCCGATCTTAGGATCTTGATACTTTTGCCTGTTTGTTTTTCTACTTCATTCTTATATTCTCGAAATTTCTCAAAGGTCTCGGATTTGTGCTTCATTAAGAAGACATGTCCAAACCTAGAGAAATCATCTGTGAAAGTAATGAAGTATGAATAACCGCTTCGCGCATGTGTAGACATTGGACCACACACGTCACTGTGTATAAGTCCCAAGAGCTCGCTCGCTCTTACTCCGTGTCCAGTGAACGGAGTCTTTGTCATCTTTCCTATGAGACAAGATTCACAAGTGGCATAAGACTGGTACTCGAACGGATCCAAGTATCCTTCTTTATGTAACTTAGTCAACCGTGTCTCATTGATGTGACCCAGTCTACAATGCCATAAGAAAGCCTGATTTAATTCTGGAGACTTTCTTTTAAGTGTGTTCTGGACGCTGAATATCTGAGCTTGATTCAATACGTATATACCATTATTTAATGTACCTGACCCAATCAGTGCTTGATTTAGGTGGATGTTTACTACATCGCTTACAAAAGCAAAATCATATCCTTCCTTAGAAAGTAAGGATACAGATATGATATTGCAAGTCGCACCTGGTACATACAAACAGTCACGCAGAATCAATATCTGCCCAGTTGTCAGTCCTAGGTGATATTCCCCTACGGATACAGCATCCATGCTCATTCCGTTAGCAACCCTGAGAGTCATATCACCTTTCCTGATAACCCCACGGTTTCTCAGACCCTGTAACGAATTACAGATATGAGATCCTGATCCGGTATCCAATACCCAGGAAGTAGGGTTAACTGACAAACGGTTCTCAATTACAAACACACTCGAAGCCGAAGCCACAACATGCTTCGAATTCTGGCTACTGGCTTTACAAGCCCTGCAATCTTTCTGCCATAGTTCATTCCCGTTACAATAGGAACGTCCCTCTTTTACTATATCCAGTCCTGAAACTTTTGCCCTTGTTTTTCCTTTTTCTTCCCTGGTTTCTTTCAGGGTATAAGCAGAGGGCAGGGACTGTTGAATTAGGTCAGTACTTGACCCATTCGCCAACGTGGTCTCCAGGTCCGTGAGCTCAATATAGCTGGTCTCTGTAAGGACGTTGCCCCTTACAGATGACCCGACTGCCAACCTCGCTTGAAGCAATTCGTTCGAGGTCTCATATCTTGCGATACGAGATTGCTCTCCATATAAAACTTTGTTATGGAGGAAGACAGAAACTGAGTCCATCTTCTCGTGCTGCCTCTGGTTTGCACCATCAACTGAGGCTAACACGAGGCACTTGGCTTTCGCACAATCCTTTTCCGATGTCCTGCGGATGTGAACATCTGTGACAGGGGAAACTGGACCTGAGACAGCAGGGTTTTGATTAGTTAAGAGGCGTTCCAGCTTGTCATGGGCAATGGACATCTGGACAGACTTTTGCCAGTCATAACAGTCAGGTTCAGTCATATTATTATCTAGATGTAACCTAGGCGTGGTCACAGGGTCGCTGCAATTAAGAGAGAGAAGAAGAAACACTCAGCATGATGCTCTTGCAAGTTTAGAGTGGTTTTTAGTTTGTCTAAACAGGATGGCTCCCACTGTTTCTCGAATCCCTCCTCGAACCATAAAGGAAGAATTAGTCGGGATCAATCCCACCGCACAATACTTGCTTAACTGTTCAGCCAGGCCGGTGTCGGTACTTCGAGGGAGGTTTTCCAACGCTTTCGCGAAGTTCCTTAATTAAAGAACCTCTTTTCCCTGGGGGCGTAGCCCCGCTAACACCTTTCTAGGCACCTACTAGGTTTATAGCATTGATCGTTTAGTGAGAAATTTCCCGAGGAGTAGCATATACTCACAGTAGGATCGGGATCCAAATATCATCGCGTGACGAAACTGAAGGAATCCTACCAGAATCATCACACTCCAAATGGTATGCAAATCTAGAAAGTTTCAGTACTTATGAAACTCCCGATGTATATTTTTGCTCCATGCTCTTATGACCTTGACTAAGGCCAACAAATCATAAGTCACATGTCAAGTTCTACCCGTCGTTGTCCAGGTTAATTTGAATCCACCCGTATATACCCTTGACTAAGGCCAACAAGGTAATACGACTGTCCCAAACCAACGCATTCTATCTATGCAACATATGAATACCCACCAGCTACCAAACACTGTGCCTTGACTAAGGCCAACAAACACAGCTTGAATACTGTTGAATATTCATATGAAACGACGGAGGGCTACGAATGGTTTTGGCGAAACCGTGAACGTAGTGAACTTGATTTAGTCGATGGAACGAGATAGCTTTTAAATGGAGTGGCTCAAACTCCGCATTTTAAAAGTTTGTTTTGAAAAGAACCGAGTGGTTTTTCGAAAATGTTCCAACGACTTATACTTGGTTTATTTTCTTTTATTAGTTCTTTTAATGCATGTTTTGCTTGCATTAGTTCTTTTAATGCGTGATATTCTTGCATTAGTTCTTTTAATGCGTCCCATCATTTAATCCTACCATTGCAGAAAACAACCAAAATATGACGTACGCTTATGCCATTCGCATTCGCCACGGGGTCCCGTCATTACCCGTTAGGTTACTTAACTAACGACAGAGCGGGGGCTGGGCTAGCGCGTCTGTAAAACATAAGCAACGCCTAAATAATATCATATATAGATATACTGCAATGATAAAACATTTCAGATCACAGATAAATACATTGGATATACTAGGAATCTGTAATTTGTACGAGCCTGTAACAAAAACAGATTACACGGTCGCGGTGAATAGCCAAAACCCCACCCAAGACCCCTACGGGTGCGGCAAACTACCCGCCAAGTACCCGAAGCGTAGCAACCTCCCTCATCTCCATGAGTAGGCCACTCGACACTTCGGCATACCCGGTAGTTTGTGCACCCCTCCATGGGTCTATCCTAGGAGCAAAAACAGTAAAAAGAAATTATACAATGACGGCTACAACCCCGACCCGGTTGTGCGGCCATACAAATAATTATTACATCAATTTACAAATTTACATGAATTGCAGGAAAAGAAAACTCTCGTCTCACAACCCCCGGCTATTCACCCGCGACAATCCAACATATTTATATACACATTCCAGCATCAAACACAGATCATGTATAACCCCGACCAATCGACTTATAGCGATTAGCCGACGTTCAATACATGCAAACATCACAGATATAACCATCATAGTCAAAGTGCAGTGAAGTTCGGAAAAAATATGGAATTATAGGACCCCAAAAGGAAATTTCTTTTCTGGAAAATCTGGGCACATATAATATATTTCAAAAATCCCAAAACCAACACAGACACACACTGCACGAAAAACGATGCACAGAAGACGACAAAGCGCGGCGTTTCCGCGGCGGATGCCTAGATCTCGCGGCGGAAGGGCGGCGGTTTGGACGAATTACTGTATCGTTTTTCTTGGGTGTTCACACAAAACCCTGAGCCGAATTTACAAGTGTAAAGTTTTTCATTTTGAGCCAAAAAAATTTCAACAGAAACTCAGTTTTTGTAAAAGTTTGGTTTTTGGATTTTTCCGGTTCCGAACTTCGTTACACTTCACTACCAAGCTAGTTTAAGTTTAGTTAGGCTCTGATACCACTGTAAGTCCACGTTGCGACCCCCGGTTCTTACGGGGAGACGGAAACGGTATAAAATCAAAATTTTAACGCAAGAGGCAACATGGACTAAGCTAGGTCGGGATCTTTACCTAAACTAAAACTAGCATACTAAGCTAAAGATATTTAGCTACTCGGATGAAGATGGTTATACCTAAACTTGAACTCCTTCTCTTCAAGCTCCGATGGTGGTTCGATGGCTCCTTCTCGTTGTCTCCGTACGCCGAAGATAGATCCACTTGAAAGCTCCAACCTTTAGCTCCTTCTTCGTTTTTTGAAGAAACTAGTTCACTTGGTTTGCTAAACCTAGTGAACTAGAATGAGTAGAGATGATATAGAATGGGATTTTATCTATGGTTCTTGATTCTCAACTCATGAGACAAGAGAACCATAGATCAAGAGAGGGAGCAAGAGGTTGAGGGTGAGAGCAAGAGGAGAGCTCAAGAACAAGAGAGAGAATGAGCAAGAAAAAAATGAGCAACTCTTTTGTCTTTCACCCTCTCATAATCCAAAGTGATCATAACTCATCATATCAAAAAAGTCTTATGTGATGGTTAGAAGCAACCATAACCTTATCATGTCATGCACTCATTTTACTCAAATGAGCAAGCAAGAAAAAGTCTTTGGCATGAAATGATAACCATGGTTATCATGATGGTCAACTAGTCAAGCCTAGTCAACCGGTCAACAAGTCAACAAAAGTCAACAAGTCAACAAAATCAACAAGTCAACAAAATCAACAAGTCAACAAAAGTCAACAAGTCAACAACCATATCACCATAATACTTAATTAATATAATAGTCAATCACATATCATATTCTCATTAGGGTTGAGCATAAAGTCAAATAGTCAACGGTCAACTGTCAACAACCCTAATGAGAATCCGCAGCCTCTGCCTCCCTGTCATCTGTGCATACACACCCGTATCCGCGTTCCGAGGAACACGAATGCAAACTGGATAAATCCAATCCCATAAGGTACACTAGGATCTGGCTTAAACCAAAGCCCGCTAGTGTAAACTGTCCGGACACTGTACGTGCACAAGTGCACGGATGTGACCGAACCCTGTCGCAAAACCATGCGACCTGTCGCAATACCATGCGACCTCTACTCTTTTGCCTAAAGGCGAAAAGCTTTCTGTGTGGGACTCTAAAGACTCGACACTACGCTGGCAGTGGGTTTAACCACAGACCGCAAGCGGCACTAGCTGTGCGTAACGGTCCCCAGGTAATGCCGACAAGAAGACCGACGAGGCGAAATCCATCTGAACTCCTACTGAGCCTGAGTGTGACATTCTCCGTACAGTCCGGTCTGTTCGTCTGATACATCGCATGGCGGGCCTAGGGGACGGTAAACGTCAGTCCCCCAATAGCGGTACAAGTCGTGCCGGAGTGAAGCCCAATACACCCTGAGATAACACTGGAAACCTACCAGTATATCTCGTTTGCCCTGGCCAGGGACTACTCGTGTAATGGCTCTCCTAGACACAGCGCGATGTCAACCCCCAATACCGGGAGAGACGAATCCTGTCTAACCGTCACTGCCTCCAAGTGCTTCGGGACTGCACCCAACCACTACCTGTTTGCACGACTCCTTTGAGCCGTGGTAGGGTAGTGATCAAAGTACAGTGGGAACACACTCGAGGCGGAGTGACAGTGTCAAGTCAGCGGACTAAGCTGCACTCATGTCACCTGGGAACTGATAACTGACGATAGGTATAATACCAACTAGTCAGTTCCCGACGAGTCCTGTCCAGTGTACCCGTAACCTAACGAGCACCCGCATACTATCTCAAGTACGACGTACTGACGGCTGTGGGACAGACCGTCTCCCACACTGGGATGAGAAGCGCATGCGCTGGTCTACTCCGGAGTATCGATGCCCTGTCTCGATAGTCCTGCGACCAGGGACCTGCATAAGGATGTGCTTATAGATTACCCAGCCCCACTAGTGTGACGGCCATCACATCGCTGGTAATCAAGCAAAGATCCTAAGGGCTCTACTAATGTGTATAGGCGATATACAAAAATAAACACATGTATACATTGAAGTAGAAACAAACCAAGTAGCATACTACTATTTTGAGCAAGATTGTATATACAAGGTGAATATCCCAAGCATCCATTAAGTAATATACAAACTAGTATGATACAGTAATGGCCTCTAGGGCATATACACTAACAGTAGTCACCTCTTGTATATTATTTACTTTTCCGCACTAGGATAGACCCAAGGAGGAGGGCACAAGTAACCTGGTTCTGGAGTCCAGTGGGAGACCAACTCGAGGAGTCGAGTCCGGGTCTCCTAACTCCAGAATTGGTAGGGTTGCTTGCCGCTCTCGTAGGGGTCTAGGGGTGTGGGTTTGGCTATTCATCACGACCGTGGAATCCGTGTTTTATACTGGCTCGTACTGAAAACACGGACGTACTAATATATCCAATATTTCATATGATTCTTCTGCTGCGATATCTGTGATGTGATCATGTGATGTTCTGTGATAGATACAGTATATAGTATATATGATATATTATATAGACGTTACTTATGTTTTACACCCGCGCTAGCCCTGCCCCGCTCTGCCGTTAGTTACCTAACCTAAAGGTGCACGAGGGGACATCGAGGCGAATGCGGATGGCATAAGTGTTCGTCGTATTTATCTGTGATGTTTAGGTACTTATATGATGGGACTTCATTAATGTGATTAATGAAATAAAAGAAACCTAAGATGTTGTAGAATCGAATTTCAAAATAAAACAGGTAGCTACAGTTTTTGCTTTGCACAGCGGTATATGTGATATATCCTGCACCTTATTCAATAAGGAAAGGACCGAGATCCCTTCACCGGGAGTGACTCCTTTAGAAATATCTGGCAGATGCTACATACTCAGTTTGTTTTTTGATTGCTTTTAAGAGTTTTTGCTTTGCACAGTGATATATATGATATATCCCGCACCTCATTCGACGTGGAAAGGACCGACGATCCCTTCACCGGGAGTGACTCCTTTAGCAAAACTAGAAAAGCCTCAAAAGCACTCCATTTCAAAATTCATTTGATCCTACAACGATATCAAGTTCATTACGCAATAGGTTTTCATAAAAACCTGTCGTAGCCCTCCGTCATTTCAGATAAGTAGTAGTTAGTATTCGTGCTGCGTTTGTTGGCCTTTGTCAAGGCGCAGTGTGCGGTAGCTAACTGGTGCTTATCTGTTTATGCATATGATGCAGATTGAGTTAGGGTAGTCGTGCGACCTTGTTGGCCTTTGTCAAGGGCCGTGCGGGTGGGTTTAATTCAATCAGGAAATGACGGGTTGAACTTGACTAGCATCCTATGGTTTGTTGGCCTTTGTCAAGGTCATAGGAGGTTAGGGGCAAAATTTTATCGGGAATTTCAAGTGTTGAAATTTGCAATGAGATTGCATACCTTCTATGAGATAGTTGGATCCCGATACCCGCTGCGAGTAAGAGTTACTCCTGGGAGAGTTTTACATATTACAATTAGCTGATCAAGTAGGTGTCTAGAAAGGTGTTAACGAGATTACGCCTCTGGGGAAACGAGGTTTACATTAATTAGGTTCGTGCGAAAGCACGGGGGACCTCCCTCAAAGTACCGACACTGGCCTGGCTGAAAGATTGGCGAACTTGTAGTGTGTAATTAATCCCGGCTAGTCTTTCCTTTTAGGGTTTGAAGGAAGATTTGATAAAAAGCAGTGGGAGCCATCCTGATTAGATAAAATAAAAACCAATCTATTCTTGACAGAGCGCACGCTGAGTGTTTTCTTCTCTCTCTCTCCAGGTAGCGACCATATCACGCCTTAATCAAGATAATAATACGGATTATTGACCGAACCCGCTTGTTATACTGAGCTGAGGAACGTTGGTCCCGCTCCAACTTATAATTGTTATAAGACAGAGCAGGAAATTGGGGATTACCAGAATTCCCGTGCCGCCCAAACGAAGAGAGTGCTTGATGATGCATCATCTTCGGGTGTGTTCATTATAGAGAACTGTTTCTCAGTGTCCTTTACGTCCTGGGTATGCGATACCAGATCAGGATCCCATATATGTAATCTGTTACATAGGGCTACAGATAGGTAGAGAACTGAGAACGGGTGATAAGTTTCATGAGGCATAAAACGGGGCAAGTGTTGCAGCCAAGTCTGTCGGTCACTGTCACCCTGTATTACCAATACATTGATTCTGAACGAATGTTATTAGATACCGAACCTGGTATACCAAATCATATCACTCTCTTTGTTAGAAAAGAAAGGATATAATTTTGTATTGATGGATAATGTTTTGAATATTTCCTATATCAAAAGTTGATCGGTTCAGGCACGTTATCTAAAAGCGTTGATGTTCTAAATCAAACTACAGTTCTTAGTATATAGAACACACATAAGAGGAAGAGTTCAGAAATGAACGGATCCTTCTTAAGGCATTGTAGACTAGGTCATATCAATGTGACCCGACTAGCTGAAGTTACATGTAGATGCATATTTAAATCTGTTTGAATTTACATCTTATGAAACTTGCCAGTCATGTCACAAAAATAAGATGACCATAGCTCCGTTTACTGGAAACAGAGAAAGAGTTAGTGAACTCTTGGGATGATACATGTTGATGTATGTAGGTCCCCTGTCTACACATGCCAAGACCGGTACTTTTACTTCATTACGTTCTCTGATGATCTCATTAGATTCAGACATATGTTCTTGTTGAAACATAAGTCCGAACCTTTTGAGATATTCACAGAATATAAGTTAGAAGTAGAGAACCAGAATACGGGTATAAGTATTATGTCCTTTGATGAGATCAAGGAGGAGAATACTTGAGCACGGAATTCCTGGACTATTCTAAAGGAGAATGAGATTCTCTCTCAGCATTACTCCTCCGTATACACCATAGCACGATGGTATATCGGGGCGGAGCAGATACACCCTATATGATATGGTGTGCTCTATGATGAGTACTGCTGAGTTACCTATTTCCTTTTGGGAGTTATGCACTTGAGAAGTTGCATACCTATTGAATAGGGTTCAAATCAAATCAGTTGCCTACCACTTCATATGTGATATGGAAAGGGAAGAGCCCATCTCTTAAGTTAGTTAAGATTTGGGGTTGACCGGCCTATGTCTAAAAGCAAAATCCGGACAAGCTCGAGGCAAGGTTTGTAATGTAGAACTGGAAATGTTCCAGCTATACAAACTACACCACATGATTTGATAGAACCAAAAGATTCAGTAGATTCCAACGAACCTCAGCCTCTCCGCCGATCTAATAGGGTTCCTCACCCACCTGAGAGATACTTCGGTTTCTCTATGACAGTGGGAGCGAGGATTACATCATGAGATGATGACCCAACTAGTTTCGAGCTGGCCATCAGGAGTGAGACTCTGTAAGAATGGCTGGATGTTTATCGATCTGAGATGGAATCCTTATACACCAACAAAGTATGGACTTTAGTTGCTATATCTGAAGGGTTAAATCCCCATCAGGAGCAAGTATATCTTGAGAAGATTACTTGGTGTACATGGAAAGGTTGAGACTTTCAAAGCTAGACTTGTTAAGGGTTTTCGTCATCGACCAAGCATGGATAATGATGAAACCTTTTCAAGTAGCTATGCTTAAGTCCATCCAGATCCTACTTGCCACGGCTGCATACCATGACTACGATATCTGGTGGTTGGGTGTCTTGACTGCTTTTCTAAATGATGATTTAGAAAAGTATGTCTATAAGTACACAGCCAGAGGGCTTCGTAGACAGTGGGAGCAGCGGAAACGTGTGCAAGCTGTTTTATATGATAAAGCAGGCATCGCGGAGTTGGAACATCTGTTTTGATGTAGCAGTCAAAGAGTTTGACATCATCAAAATGGTAGATGAACCTTGTATAAACAAAAAGGTAGTAGGGAGTATGGTGGTGATCCTCGTAAAGTACGTGGATGACATACTCTTGATAAGAAAGGAGTTTCTTATGCTACGCTCGATCAATCTCCGCTTATCACAATGATTCTCCATATAGGATCAATGTGATACCTACTAAATCCTAGGTTTTGGATCTATGAGATAGATCTAAATGGATGTTAGGATTCTCACTAGTTGTAGTGAGATGGTATCAATCGATCCTGGGGAGAATCACTGGAAGGGTTCCAGGGTGATAAAGACGACTGAATGTCAGTCGCAGGCATTGTCTTTACCCTCAGTAAAGGGACGGTATGTTGGAAGAGTTCCAAGCTAGATACCGTGGCATACTAGACGATAAAGGCAGGATACATCGCTACTTAAGATGCTACCAAAGAGGCAGTCTGGGTGTATATTGGTTCATGAGATGAACTACGTTCCAACCATTGTGAGACAATGGAGTTGTGGCTTATGCCAAGGAACGCCCGTCCCATCAGTGATCCATACATATTCTAAGGCAGTATCACTTGATCATGGAGATGGTTGATCTCCAGGGTGATCGAGGCTAGGAGAGTAGACTCAGAGGACAACACAGCGGATCCACTCACAAAGGCCTGTTCCCAGAGAGAGACTTTTATGGGATGGTTGAGTATGAGATACTACAACCACTGCTATCAGATGGCCCTAGTGCAAGTGGGAGATTGTTAGGTATATGTATGCCCTAGAGGCCATTACTGTACATAGGATGTATATTGTAGTGGATGCTGGGACGTATATAGGGAGGACTTTCTTGCTCGACATGATAGTATGCTATCTGGTGGAACTTTACCTTAACGTGTATACTGATTGTCTCTCTGTTACATGTTGGTAAAGCCCTTAGGATCTGTACTTGACTACCGGAATATGATGCGGATCATACTAGTGGGGACATGGTAGTCCATAAGTACATCCTTCAAAGTCCCTAGTCGTGGGTGTATCGAGACGGGGCATCGATATACCAGAGTAGACTAGCGTATACCTTCTCGACCCATACAGATGGGCGATGGATGATCCCATATCCATCGGTGTTTGACATCAGAGATGATATACGGGTGCTCAGTAGAGACTGGGTACACTGGACGGACTCGCCGAGAACTCCCAGATGATATTATACCTCACGTCAGATGGCAGTTCTCTGGTGACACTGGTACAGAGTAGTCTGTTGACCCGAGATCGTCATAGAGTCTCATGTGGTTCCCACTGTGCTTTGATTTCCATCTTACCACGTCCAAGAGGGCGTGCAAAACGGTGGTTTTTGGGTACAGTCCCGAGTCACATGGAGGCAATGAGCGATAGGAGGGGATTCGTCTCTCCCGGTATAGGGAGTTGATGTTGCGCTGTGTTCGATTGGCTATAACAGGAAATCCCTGGCCAGGGTTGCTGAGATTTACTGGTAAGTGTTACCAGTAGTTTCTCGAAGTGTTATAGACCTCATATCGACACGACTTATCGAGCTATTGGGGTCTGACGTTTACCACCCCTAGGCGAGATATGCGACATATCAGACGATCAGACCGGACTGTACGGTAGTGTTACTGGTTGGATTCACTGGAGTGTGAGCGGGCTTGCTCGTCGATCTTCAGATCGCTCAATACCCGGGTGGCCGTTACGTTTAGCAGACCGCTTGCGGCTTATGGGTGTTTGATATGATCATCACCTGCTGCCGGCGTATTGACGAGTCTTTAGAGTCCTACACAGAGGTTTCCTGGCTCAAGCGAAATGAAATAGAAGCGCATATGAGATATGTGCGGGACCGAGAATAATGCGTGTATGTGATACCGTATTTGATTCTCGCGATGTGACATTGATCGGTTGTATGCGATATAGCCGAGTTATCGGATCAAGTGTTGATTTGATAAGTTGTTACTGATGATACCAGTCGGTTATGTGCGACATGACCGGATCATTGAATCAAGTGTTGATTTAATGATTTAATGCATAATTATATATTTGATATATTACTTTGCATTAACTAGTATCGGTTCACTTTAAAAGGATTTTCTCGCTCGGGTGTGCACATTGTATATACGATACAGTTTTGTGCACTTACTTGTATCATGTTTGATGATGCATGGTTTTTGGTTAAGTGTATAGAATAAAACTATGGTCAAGATGATGATTAGGGTTTTGCATATTCTTTTAATTATTTGCTTATTCATTTTGGAAAATAATTAAAGCATAAAAGAAGAAAAACAAAATGGTTTTCTTTCTTTATTCTTCATGAAGCTTATTGAAGCTTCATGAAACTTTGACCACTTAACCATTTTGTCTTCTTCTTTTGACCCTAACCATTGATCTAACCTAAGTTAATTCTCTACACCTAACCATGGTGAAAATTATGATAAGTTTATTATTCTTTTCTATTCTAAATTCTTATCATAACTTTTATCTTCTTCTTGCTCTTCTTCTTCTTCATGAAGAAGCTTGTCTTCATCAATGGCATATTGAGCATATGAGTGAGAAATCCAATTCTAAAGTGAACCCACTTCCTATTTCTTCATCCTCTACCTCTTGCCAAGTAGTAGAGTGTGTTTCCTTCACAAGTTTTTATGGCAAGGTGAAGGTGGAGCTTGATCTAGCGATGCCTCGACGTAGATCATCTTCGGCATGGACATCGACGACCTAGCTCGCTTATTCTTCGACGAAGCCGACGCTAGAGCCCGGGAGTTCACTTGGACAGCGAAGGCACTTCGTTGCGGAGCAATGGAGGTGGACAAACGGATCTACAAAGGTTGTATTTCTGTATTCCCTTAGTTAATTGTTAACTAGTTTATTTTTCCGCCTAGATTTCTAGCAAACGATCCGTAGTCGGGTTTCTCGGCACCGTTAAAATCTTAATTTGGCATGATCGATGCCTTGTGAGACCTCACTAGTGTGCCTAGGAACCCTACAACCCGTACCCTCGATTTTAAGGATGTCGTACGACGGACTATACCGTACGAGATATATATGATAATTGATCCGCACTCTTGACTCAAGGATTCCGTACGATGGATATTACCGTACGTGATACTATGAGACTGGATTGCCGACTAATAGATTCATCGACTCAGAAATGTTATAGATTTCTTATCACTTTCGATTCGTTTCTTAGTTTAGTTTTCTAATTACTTAAGTAGATGTTAGTATAAATTTGAGTCATAAATATTTTCAAAACAACGAATGGTATGTATTTTCAAAGAATAAACTAATGGACGCTACAGATTTTCAAAAGACATCTCTTTTCTCAAAAATACACCGTAGCCCTTACTTTTCGAAAAACAACGATTCGTGCTATTTTAAATACGGTAACCATATGGCTCGTGTGTATGTGTATATATATATATATACTTTATTAATGTTGAGTTTACTGTTTACTTCTGCTATGCTCATGTTATTCTCATTGCATTGTATATATACATGTGTTTCCATTAGCTGTTAAGATCTCGTCTGTTGGGCACATGCGCCTTTACCGATGATACGTATGTTGCACGTACACTTGCTTGCCAGCTCACACACATCATCATCGATAATTGCCATGCCATACACACTATAGAAACTGCCATGGATAAATATATGTTGTACCGCATTCATTATTGATAGTAAGATGACGATTCTGGTACTAATACGTATCATGCATACTTTGCTATAGTAATTTATCTCATATGATGTTTTCTTGAGATTTCTGTTTCGTGGATTTGGGAAATCGCAAAGTAGATTTTGAAAACTTGAAATATTTAAAAAAGTGTGGTTTTCCCTGATATGATAATTGTGTCCACCATGAGTTTTCTCGGTTCTGAGCTTTTTCGAGTACCAGATTCGAGGAGTTAGATGGGCCGTCTGCAAGTACATGGTGGACCCGGTAAGGTACCCCGGGGCAAGAAATTTATGAGGATGTCGATGAGCCTAGCAAGTGGATCACTACCTACCGGTGATAGTTTGGCGCGGCGGATATCCGGAGGATATCGACCGCAGTCCTAAGATCAGATTATATGGGGCCGATCCGGACAGACGGAGCCCGAGATATGAGGATTATGTATCACTGATGGACACGGTTTTCATGATGTTTTCGAGTTTCGATACTTGGCACTCAGGTTTTCTCATGATTTATTGTGTTGTTGATGGACACACGTTGGATGATGCATTTATACATGATGTACATGACTTGTTGCTACATTATAACACAGACACGAGTACTTTGGTATTGCAGATATGCTTATATTATTACCCTTGTTATCACTCGATGTCGCTATATCATTATTATCTCACTGTATGACCCAGGAGATAGCCATACATTCGGTTTCTACTCGGTGAAGTCTTCTACTCATGAGTTGGCAACTCACCCCCGTTGTGCCACAGTTTTCTTGCAGGTTTGACCGCACAGGTTCCGTTGCGGCTTGCTAGCACACTGCTTTCTTCCGGGTGATTGCATTAATTAGGTAGGATACACTTGCATCGTGACTACCATTGCACTTGTATTTTTATTTCAGTTGTATCTAGTTAAAACTCTATCAACCAGACTTGTATATTTAGTAGACCTAGAATCGCAGTTGTATATTCTTTCGGCCTTAAAGTCACGCTCATGTATGTATTATTGTTTCTGGTTTCTTGATGATGCTTTGTTTTCTTCACTTTATTTCTATGCTTTGATCCTCGCCTTCGGCGTTGTATATTCATATCATTGCGTGGTTGTTTCTGCCAATTGGCTAAGAGCGAGCTCCTACATGGGGATGCCTATTATTATTATTGCTTTTATTGATTTCGGGTTAAGTTTTACAAAGGAGGTACTGCCCAAATTTCAAACAACGAAAAATGTTTTCAAGATAGATATAAAGTATTGCATTTTCATAGATTATAACTTATGTTTAAAAGAAAGCACTTGGTTTCATTAAACCTTATTTCGAAACATCACCTCTACTATTTTCCCTAAAAGGTTTAGATTTCTGGGCTTTTGGCTTACTTGAATTAGGTGGGGTCCTATAGACTTCACATGATTCAAGTGCCAGTCACGTGCCTTTTCTTGGTCGTGACAACGGGTAAGGACTCATTCTCACCTAAATATGCATATTTAAGATGAGATGGTAGTAGATTGAGATCTAGTGTCAGCGGAGAGACGATAGAAGGTAGGGTAAGGGAATGATACTCAGACTTTTTAAGCGGTTCATGACCGGCGTAAGAGATTGACTCGGAAAGCTCGACTAACTTTTGCGACAAGTCAAAGGATTCGGACTCGGGGATGGACTTATCGACGGAAGGGTCCTCACTCGTATAAATAGTTGGATCAAACACTAACGTTCTAGTGGCGTCGAGATCATTATCGCAAAGTTTCTCAACTTCGCAACTATCGGAAGCTATCTTGTTGATGGAACATATATCAATTAGATGAGCAGAAGGTTTGAAGGGTTGACTTCCTATCCTATAAATGTTAAGCTCAATTGTCATCTTCCCAAAGGACAGGTTCATAGAACCGTTACGACAATTGATTACAGAATTGGAAGTTGCTAGAAAAGGCCGACCAAGAATTACCGGGATTTGGTTCCGTGGGTCACTACAGACTGTGTATCTAAAACTATAAAGTCCACAGGAAATATAAACTCCCCGACTTTGATTAACACGTCCTCTAGCTCACCCCTGGGATGGGTGATAGATCGATCGGCCATCTGGAGAGTGCAGTGTGCAGGTTTCAACTCTCCTATGCATAATTGCTCATAGACGAATACGGGAGCAAGTTAACACTAGCACCTAAATCAAGCAGAGCGCGATTGATATTTTTACCCCCAATAGTTATAAATATTGTAGAACAACCGGAGTCCTTACGTTTCTTAGGCAATTTTTGGGTAAAAGCAGTGCTTATATTGCTCGCTAAGAAAACCTTTTTAGGTACTTAAGTTTTCCTCTTCCTAGTGCACAAGTCCATAAAAATTTTCGTATAGGACGGAACTTGTTGAATAGCATGTAGGAGAGGAATATTTATGTTAACTTGCTTAAACATTTCCACAATCTTCTCCATTTATGCATTTGGTTTGTTGGCCCTCAACCTGTTTGGAAAAAGAACTTTATCAATAAGGGTTGGGTCCAACATTTGAGGAGAAGATTGTGGGGATGGAATGGATCACGAAATTGGATTCAGGAAGGTCTGAGATGGTAGTTCACTCAAGGAAGAGGGCTGAGGGTTTGAGCCTAGTGAAGAACAGAGAATAAGCTCAGAAGAAGGTGGTGGATAAGACGAAATAGGATTAGAAGTAGCAGGCGGGGTTTCATCTGATTCATCATCATCAAATTGTTTACCAACATTATTGTTCAGCACTCTTCCCGATTTCAATGTAGTTACTGCACTCACGTTATAATTTTGTTGGTTAAAGGTGATGTTTGCGCTTTGTGAGTGGCTAGGATTTGGTAGAGGTTGAGATGGAAGTCTTCCTTTCTCTCTTTCACTCATTGCGGCATTTATCTATGCAATTTGTGCTTTGATCAATTTTATATTTTCACCGTGGGAAGCAGTGTGTTGCACTAACGTTTGGATAGAAGACGTTAAATTAGCCGTCGTTTGTGTGGAGTGTTTAATAAACGTTTCTAAGCTTCTTTCGAGTGCAGAGGTTTTTGCGGTACCGGTCATTGGAGTATTAGTCTGTTGTTGGAAAGAATTATTATAAGGGACACTGTTGTTGGCCGGATTTTGAAAAGATTGCGATTGAAAGGGGTGCTGAATTTGGTGTGGTGGCTGTTGTTGCTGTGGGGGAAGCCTTTGAAAGTTATTTTGGTTTGGGAACTGATTTTGAGTTTGAGTTTGGTTTTGGTTCTAAGCAAAATTAGGATGATTCCTCCATCCCTGATTGTATGTGGAGGAATAAGGATGTTTCTAGGTCGTTGCTGAAAAGAAGCATTGGTTTGTTCTTGACCTTGAGACGGAGGATCAAAGGACATTCTTTCGTTAAATGTGATGGGTCAAAACAGCAACCACACACGATTTTGGGCAGCGTAACTTAGTTTAGGGAGGCTAACGACGATTTCTTTTCGATAGCTTCGAGTTTCTTTTGCATCACGACCATTTCGGCTTTCACTATGATGGAAACGTCGAGCTGATGGATACCTACCCTAAATGAAGATGATGTTGGTCTAGTGCTCTCTCACTGTAATGTTTGTTGGGCGAGATCTTTCAGAAATTGCCAAGCTTCGCCATCGTCTTTTGACATAAAATGGCATTGACAAATGGTTTCAAGCATTTGTTTTGTAGCAAGATTAACACCCTCATATACAATTCAGCAAAGCTGCTATCTATCAATTTCGTGATAGGGGCATTGTACAAGAAGATCCTTAAACCGTTCAAAGCATTTCCAGAATGGTTCGTTGGGAAGTTAGGTAAACTGGTTAATCTCGCTTCGAACACGGGCGGTTTTATGATGAGGATAAAATTTCTTAAGGAATGCTATAATGAATTCATCCCATTTAGCGATAAAATTTGCGGCAGTGCTATAAGCCATTTTTCTGCTAGATCACACAAGGTAAAAGGGAGAACACGTAATCGCATAGCATCCCCTGAAAGTTAGGTTGTGCTCATTATTGCACATACGTTTTCGAATTTGGTTATAAAAACGTATGCGTCTTCGGATTCAAGCCCATGAAATTTGGGCAACAGGTTGATGAAGTGGGGTTTAATTTTGAAATTATCCCCATTGGCCGGTGGAAGAGACAGACAAGTAGGAAGGGGTCCATGTATGGGGTAGCATCTTTCTTGAAGAGAGATGTGTGGTGGATTCTGCGCACCTACGGGTGGTGGCAGGGTGGTATCGTTAAATCCCAATAGTTATTCGTCCATTTCGGAAGATATGGTGGGTGGAGGGGAAATAGAAGATGAAAAAGTATTGACTTCGGAGTCGATAGAAAAAACACGGACAAGACGGGCACTAGAATTCCATGTCCAGCAGATCATGCACTAAGCGGGTTTAGTGCACGTGGCAGCGTGTGTAAGAACGATTTTTTAGAGGGTTTGTTTTGAAAAATAGTCGGACTTGAGGCTTGACTCAACAAATCACAAAATTCACAATCAATCTCTAGAACTAGGGTCACCTAAGTCAAGTCACTAGACCGCTCCTAGACTTCCAAAGGATAAGTCGCAGGATCAATCCTCTATCACCTCCTTAACAATCTTGTGGCCAGGTAAGTGTCAGGTAAGTGGGAGGTATCCGCTATATGAATCACCGAAATAGCAGGCCAAATTAAGTAATCACTTTCCTTAGGCACACTTGCCTTAAACACCACAAGAAAAATGCGGATAAGCAATATATTACCCATGACCTTCCTCTGTCCTAAGTGTGCACGAATGTCATTAGGGGCTAGGTCTAGATATTTTTTAATTAATGTAGAGTGAGAGTATGCTCGTTTGTGATTTGTGGGGCCTAGGAAGGGTGATGAAATCCCTACCTAATCTGGATTTTGGTTATTGTCCCTTAATGTCCGGTTTAGATATGCACAACCAAACCGATATCAAAACACGCAAAAAGATTTTTTTAAGCGGCGATATTTGTAAAGAATCCTGCAGAAAAAATTAGATTATTGGATCTTAGACGAGAGAGAATGATCTTAGAAAAAGACTAGAGGATTTTTAGACCGCAATTCCCCCAAACCGCCGCGGTTCGGCCGCAAAACTCCTATTTCCGCCGTGGTTCCACCGCAAGGTGGTAGGATAGTTTGCCAATTTTTCTTCAGGGCCCTCCAATGCTCCTCTGGTCTACGTTGAAAGTCTCTGAATCTTTGTTTTCTTACTCCAGTTACTCCAGATTCCCCTGCAAAAATCGCACAATAATCATTAGACACACAAGATACGGTTTTGGTTCTCTTTTATATTATGCTCGCTGGATTTTATAAGAAATCAACCCGAAAAACAAGAAAAAATTACGACCGCTTCCCTGGCAACGGCGCCATTTGATTGATCGTTAAAAAGTGTTTTGTAAAATAACCGCAAACAAGACGGTGTCGGTAGTAACTAGCCGCGATGAGTACAGGTCGTCCACAGGGAAACATGAACTATTTCCATAGTTTAGACGAGTTGATTAAAGAAGGGTGATTGTTTGTCGTTACGGATATAGATTTTATAAAGAAAAGGCTCGTAGGGTTTATAGGACTTGGCAGTTATAGATGAATAATTAAAAATGACTCCTTTATCTTTTAATAGTTTAAAACTAGATCGATAGAGATGAATGTAGATTAGGATTCTTGGAAGAAACTAGGGTTTCCCCACTACTAACTCTTGTCCTTGCATTGATCTTTATTCGTGTCTAGCTCTTAACAAAACAAGTGTTAAACCAATCTCAAATCGTGGTCGAGCCTATCAATAAATTAGTAGCATGCCCGATAAGGATGTTAACATTTATTTTGCTAAAATTTATAAAGTTTAAAATGTATAAAAGAAGTTAAAAGATTTTATCATCCATTGTTCTACCCTATCGTACAAACCCTAGCAAGCTAGAAATTACTCGCTCATGGTTAAAAATTTAGAAGAAAGGTTGAAGAATGAAATCACGATTAAGATGCGGAAATGTAAGTGCAGAAAGTAAGTGCGAAAATTAATTGCAAAAAGAATAATAAAAACACTATCTTTATTAATCAACTATTGCATTTACAATTTTGCTCCTTAGAAAGTAGAATACAAGAACCCTAGTTTGCTCTAGATCTCTCTCTTGTTAGAGGTAGATGAATAGATAATGATCACTCGGATACGTGGATCTCTTGATCTCTTCAGTGATGATTTTGAATGTGCAGCTCTCGGTCCCTTATATAGTCTCTACAACCAGAAACCCTAAATTTCATATGTGAATATATGCTGTAACGATCCAAACAAAAAAAATCTCACATCCAATGGCCGTTATTGAGCCGCGGAACCGCCGCATATAACCATGTTTGGCGGCGGTTCCGCCGCATCTTGGTGGCATCAGGGTTTGGGATTTTATCTGGTATTTTGTACTGATGTTTGGAGATCCTCTTAATGTCTAGATTCTGAAAATAATACTCTCAGTCTCTGCCGTTACTAGATCTCTCGATTTGCTTCTAAATTTTTGCAAATTCAGTTTCGATATCCCGATTTGACTCGGATCTCTTGCTTGGATTCCAGACCTGAGTTAATATCTGCACAATATCTCAAATCATAGTGTTAGTAGCATTTGGTATTTTTGAGATATTATCCTAACCATTTATATGATATAATATGTTAAGAATATTGATTATAAATATTTGATATGATATACATATTTTAATTACAAAGATTTCATTTAAATATTATACACATATATTTTTCCTCATTATGTTAAATATAATGTAGAAACATATGATAAAAAACTTTTTACCAATAAACCCTCATATGTTTTATATTTACAATAAATACCTTTTAGTACTTAACAATAGTAGGGAAAATGTTCATTAAAATGTGCAATATTTTAGACTAATCAGGACACAACGTTCAACTTCAACTCGGATTGTTTAACTGCTTTTGAATGATTGCGAAGCTCTTTCACTATAGCTCCGTTGCTCTCTTCTCTCGACTGGACGCATCCGTTTAAGATTATGTGTGATGCATCAAACATTGCTATTAGTGCGGTCTTAGGACATCACATCGACAAAATGGCGCATATGATCTACTAGGCAAGCCGGACCCTGAATGATGTGCAAATGAACTACACTACAATCGAGAAAGAGTTTTTGGCGGTTGTGTTTGCTTTGGAGAAATTCAAGCTATATCTCATTGGCTCTCCAGTTGTCATCTACACTGATCATTCTACTTTGAAGCATCTTTTCGTGAAAAAGGATGCCAAATTTCGGCTGATACGGTAGATTCTCTTAGTTCAAGAATTTGACATTGTCATTAAGGACAAAAGTGGATGTGAAAACGTAGTGGTCTATCATCTTTCACGACTTTTTCTTCGCTAACGCTTCCTCTTCCGATAAACGATGCTTTTTCTGATGAACAACTCTTGACCGTATCTTGTGAACCTTGGTTTGCAAATATTGTGAACTATTTAGTGATATGACTCGTACGAAGCGAATGGTCGAGTCAGGAAAAACTTAGATTTCTATCCCAAGTAAAACACTTTCACTGGGACGAACCTACTTGTTCAAGTATTGTCCAGACCAAATCATTCGCCGGTGTGTCCTTGACAATGAGTTCAATAATGTGTTGTCATTCTGCCACGATCAAGCGTGTGGCGGCTGTTCATATCATAATTTTCCATTATTATATTCCCCATTCTTAGTCATTTTATAAATAACCAGGTGCTTTTGATCCATGTCTGCTACATAGTTGCAGGTTATAGGTTCTCGGAACAAAAACAGTGAAAAAGATGAAAAGACGATACAAAATTGAGACTACGACCAACAAATGGAAGAATCTTGATCAAGCCTACAGTTGGAGAATAAACGAAGATCAGTGAACAAGTTCACAAAGTACAAAGGTAGCGCAAGGTTCAAGACTTCGACACGAAGCAAACGGTAAAATCCACGACATTATTCACTGTAGAAATCTGGAAGAAAACTAGAAGACAATCTGAGAAACCAAGTGAAGAAAAGCCAAGGAAAAAGCAACATGAGAATTACCAGAGAAGCAGCAACCAACAAGCTCCCAACATGGCCGCGGATCCGCAGCCAAACATGGGTTTTGGCCACGGTTCCGCGGCCATGGTAAGCCCGTGTCGGTGCGTTGACTGGTCTTCTTAGGGGTAAAATTGTAAAAGTATATGTGTGTCGATTGTAACCCTAGGGTTTCTATGTTCTATAAATAGAAATCCTAAACCTCTCTTTGAGGTATGCCTCTTTTTCATTGATAAAAAATTCAGAATCATTCGTAATGTTTGGAGAGCATCAATAAAGTAAGTAGATTCTTTTTATTGCCCTAGTTCTTAATTTTTATTTTTTCCTTAGTATAGATTTATTATCTGCCCTAGTTTAAACTAGATTAGAACTTTTTATTAATCTGCCGTAGTTAGATAGTTAATCTTTTTAAATCGAAAACTCAAATAAAAACATGTCTTTTATCGATCCCCTAATGAGTGAGTAGTTCCTCACTTGTTAGGGTTAGGAATAGGAAAGGTTTGAGAGATGAAAATCTCTTACCCCTTTCTTGCCCATCACATATTAATTAATAGGACTCTATACATACGTACACACACCGCTCCCTACGGCACCCTACCCATAAGGTAACGGTGATACCATAGTTTAAAAGACCGGTTGTGCATGTTTTCCATGGAGGTTAGGGTAAGAATTAAGAAAGGACGAACAAGGACCTAGAGGAAGAAACATCGAAATTGTAAAATGTCTTGATAGTGGTATCATTTACCCTATCTCGGATAGCCAGTGGGTTAGCCCCATTCATGTTATCCCAAAGAAATCGGGCATTACGGTCATAACCAATGAGGCAAATGAGTTAATACCTACTCGCACCCAAACTGGGCGGCGAGTTTGCATTGACTATAGAAAACTCAATACCGCGACAAGGAAATACCACTTTCTTTTATCTTTCATTGACCAAATGCTAGAACGATTGGCTGGGCATGAGTTTTATTGCTTTTTGGATGGCTATTACGGCTATAATCAAGTCCCCATCGCCGAAAAGGATCAAGACAAGACCACATTTACTTGTCCTTACGGTACTTTCGCTTACCGTCGCATGCCCTTTGGGTTGTGCAATGCACCCGCTACATTTCAGCGGTGTATGATGGGGATCTTTTCTGACATGGTGGAGAAATTTTTGGAAGTATGGATGATTTCTCCATTTTCGGTGACTCCTTCGACGAGTGTTTTCTACACCTTGACGCAGTTCTTACCCGCTGTAGGGATAAGAACCTCACTTTAAGTTGGGAGAAGTACCACTTTATAGTATGAGAGGGTATTGTCCTAGGACATGTCATCTCGCAAAATGGCATAGAGGTTGAAAGCCAAGATTGAAGTCATTTCCAATCTTCCTCCTCCTAAATACGTCAAAGACATCCGAGCTTTCCTTGGCCATGCCGGTTTTTATAGACGGTTCATCAAGGATTTTAGCAAGATGGCTAGACCCTTGACTCTCTTATTGGCCAAGGACACAACATTTGATTTTGACTCAACTTGCATGGAAGCGTTTGAATCATTGAAACACTAACTCATTTCTGTGCCCATTCTTTCATCTCCAGACTGGATGTATCCTTTTGAAATTATGTGCGATGCATCAGATTTCGCCATTGGTGCTGTCCTTGGACAGCACATTAATAAGATGCCACACGTAATTTATTACGCTAGCCGAACATTAAATGAGGCCCAACTGAACTACACAACAACAGAAAAGGAATTTTTAGCAGTTGTGTTTGCACTTGAAAAATTCCGGCCTTATTTAATCGACTCTCCCGTGATTATGTATAAGGACCATTAAGCTCTTCACCACCTTTTTGCGAAGAAGGATGCTAAATCACGGTTAATACGTTGGATCCTCTTGCTACAAGAGTTTGACCTTGTCATAAGGGACAAAAGAGGATGTGAAAATGTAGTGGCCGATCACCTTTCACGACTTCCTTCTTCGCCTACACTTGAAATTCCAATTAAAGATGTTTTTCCTAATGAGCAACTCTTAACCGTGTCATGCGAACCTTGGTTCGCTGATATAGTAAACTACTTGGCCACTGGCTTGATACCTAAAGATTGGTCGAAACAGGATAAACTCCGATTCTTGTCCCAAGTAAAGCATTTTTACTGGGATGAACCGTATCTTTTTAAATACTATTCTGACCAAATCATTCGTCGGTGTGTACCTGAAAATGATTTAAAGAGTGTGCTGTCTTTTTGCCACGATCAAGCATGTGGCGGGCACTTTGGCCCTAAGAAGACAGCCGAGAAAACCTTGTAGTGTGGTTTCTACTGGCCACGGCTCTTTAAGGATGCATATGAATACTGCAAGACTTGCTCCCGGTGCCAACACTTGGGCCGGATATCGCGGAGAAACGAAATACCGCTCCAACCAATTTTGGTTGTGGATATTTTTGACGTTTAGGGAATAGACTTCATGGGACCATTTCCCAATTCCTTTGGGAATATGTATATTCTTTTGGCTGTTGACTATGTGTCAAAATGGGTCGAGGCTGTGCCTAGCTGAACAAACAATAACAAGGTTGTCGTTCGATTTCTTAAAGAAAATATCTTTTTTCGATTTGGGCACCCTCGAGCAATTATAAGTGATAATGGATCTCACTTCTGCAATAGGACTTTTGAGTCCTTAATGCGCAAATATTCTATTACTCACAAACTGTCAACACCATACCATCCCCAAAGTTGTGGGCAAGCCGAGATTTCGAATCGGCAAATTAAGTAAATCTTGGAGAAAATGGTTTCTAAAAACCGTAAAGATTGGTCACACAAACTGATTGATGCACTATGGGCATTCCGTACTGCATACAAGACCGATCTTGGTATGTCTCCATACCGGCTTGCCATCTCCCAGTTGATATTGAGCACAAGGCATTTTAGGCAATCAAGGAGTTGAATTTATCGATGGGAGATGCGGGCAACAATCGAAAGCTGCAATTAAAGGAACTAGAAGAGCTGCAGGATGAGACTTATGAAAATGCTGTAATTGTTAAAAACCAAACTAAGGTGTTCCATGACAAACACCTTATGCGCAAAACGTTTAAACCTAGTCAACAGGTTTTGCTTTATGATACTCGGTTACACTTTCACCCCGGTAAGCTCAAATCTAAGTGGAAAGGGCCGTTTTTGGTACGCACCGTATATCCACACGGTGCGGTTGACCTAGAAAACCCGGAGGACGGTACTTTATTTAAAGTGAACGGACATCGACTGAAACCGTTCCTCACTGCGGACCCGTCGGCGGAGCTCCTGTTTTTGCAGGAGCCGATTTACACTGATTGATCTTCCTCCATTTTACCCCCAAATTTTCGATCATCTAGCCAAAACTTTGTTTCACAAAAGTTTGGGAGTGTGTATCATTTGTAAATATATAAATACAAAATAACATAAAAAAATAAAAAAAAATTGAAATTTTTTTTTTGTCATTTTTGTAATATTTGCAAATTAAATAAAATTTTAATTGCACATAAATTCCTCTTTTTGGAGAGGTTTATCTGCAATTGTCCATCAATTCTCCCCATTTAAAGGACCCGACCCTCTTCTCTGCTCTTAACCTTAATATTCATCTCCTAAAAACCATAGCGCTGCCGCAAGAATTTTTCTGTAGAGAGAAACCGGAGCGCCGTCGCCTGATCGCCGCGGAACTGCCGCACTATCCCACCTCCTATTGCTGATCCACCGCGGTTCCTGTTCATCACCCCCTGAAATTTCAGGGGAGGTACAATCTCTCTATACCCTCTCTGTCTTTTCAATTTTTAGATCTGTAGAACACCAATGGCACATAGCATGCAGCTTGAACGCGATTTTTCACAAGTATTTTCACACGAGTTGTACGGTAGTTATTTTGCGAACGAAATCACGCGTAGGGGTTAGAACTTTCTGATTTATAATCACCCTCATGCGTATGCATTGCCGGAATTAGTCACTCGTTTTTACGAGTGTATGGAGGATGGGTGTCTCACCCTATCTGGTTTCATTAAATTGCAATGGGGTGATCGTGAAATTATCATTGATAGGGATATTATACACGAAGTCACACTAATCCCTCGCATACCTACACATGACCAACCCTTGCAATTCGAGGACTACATTCCCTTGAGGGGCAACGATTGCTCGAGGGAGCCGCCAAAAGGTATCCAAGCGAGAACCCTTTACGCGAATGTTTTGACTGTGTGCCAGTGGGCACAAAATAATATTTTCGGTAACTCCCATAACACAACATTTGTTACACCCTCCTTGCATATTGTGCATACTCTTATGACAAAGAACCCCCGTTTCGAGATGTGCACAGTATTGATAAACTCCATAGGTGCGGGAAAACGAGCCGCAAATTACCCCTGTCCAATGCCGGTCACACAACTTTGTCGATATTTCCTCCCAGTAGAGGAATTCGAATTTTACATGATGGGAGGCATACATGTCCAGCCTCTTATTGAGGGCGTTTCTACGTCGTACTCACGATTGACAGATGTATGGTCGAGGACCAAACCGGCGGAGTATGTATTCGCCCGCACACCTAGCTCTAGCTCGACAGCGAGCGAAGGAGAAATGAGCCCACCAGAACATGCACAATTGATGAGGAGAGTAGTTAGGGGAATTGATGATTTGAGAGAGCAATTTAGGCTGACAGCGAGGGAGCATGACAGGAGGTTGACAGAGGTTGAGCAGGGTATTCGAACCCTGTTGGCTAGGGAGGAACGTTCACGTTCACGCTCGAGAGCGCGGCGTGGGGCCGAGCAGTGAGGGCACTGCTTTGGTTAAGTTTGGGGGAGTTGGTGGTGTATATAGTTATCTTTTGCATTGCATATTTTTTTTAAAATTTTTTATATATTTTTCTTTTTCTTTTGCATGTTTAAATTCTGCATTGCATCCTCATAAAAAATCATAAAAATAGAAAAACTAAAAATAAAAAAAATTAGAAAAATATAAAAATCAAATAAAAACTGAAAAATTATAAAAATTATAAAAATTAAAACATTCAATTTTGGCCTTAATTGACTTGAGTTTGACAAATAAGTTAACTAGCTAGGAACAACTAGATCTTAGATTTCGTAAATTAAAAAACCTTAAAAATAACCTTTCTTAAAATTTAACGGTAGAAAGTATATGTCTTTGTAGTTTATTTAGAAATAGGCAAATTTCGAGTTGACTTCTTGGGCTAAGTTAAAACAAGGGAAAAGTATTGATATTTTTATTAAGGTATAAGTCTGAAAAATAATTCCTAAGCTTAAGTCTAAATTCTGAAAATATATACCCTACAAATTGCGCAAACACGAATCTTGAAACTTGGAATAGTGGAAGAGACCTTGAAATGCTCTTGTCTAAAGTCCTTTGTACGAAAAAAAGAAAATAAAAATACAAGTGTGAATAAAGAGATTAAAAAAATGAACACAGGTTTTTGTAATTACTTAAGGCTGCATTAATAGAAAAAAAATATTTAGCGAGGGTGCTTCATCACCTAGTGCCTTAGACCAACTGGTTTGGGAGTCACTGCTAAAAGCCTTAGGGATTACAAGACTAGGAATTACGCTTAAATGTGCAAACACATTTTGTAATCGGTCGTTGGTACCTCAAGAAGTATTAACGGTCTCATGATGAATGTGTGAGCAATTTCATCTAAAAATTCACCAATTGAAAAGTACTTTGGACAATGGACAAGAGTATAATAGCTTGACTTGAATTTCCAAGTGTAGGGGTGATATATACAAACACGTAGGGGTATGTGATTGGGGTTTAGATAAGTGATAGGAATGAAAAATAGGACTTATATTTTTAATAGAGATGATAAAAATTCCTAAGTTGAGATGGAACCATAGAAGGAAAACTTAAAAGATGCCAAAATCTAAGTAAATTCACAAGAATATACATAATCTTAAGTTAAATGATAAGGAAGTGTGAAAAATATGGGTGGATAATTTATGAGTCGAAAATAATGGAATTCCTTGTTGGAAAACCTAACTGGAGAATAAAAATTAATAGGCCGAATTGATAGTATTTTGTGGGTAGTATCCGCTGAAAACCCTCAGGAGATAACACTCCTCCTACTAGGGACACTTAGAGGTTTAACGGCTTGTTGCACGAGCTCAGTGCGATCGCGTTTCCCTGCGAAAGTGAGGCTAGATCTTTTTTAAGAATAAAACTAGGTTTGCTCGAGGACGAGCAAAAGATAAGTTTGGGGGTATTTGTTCATATCATAATTTTGCATTATTATATTCCCCATTCTTAGTCATTTTACAAATAAACATGCGCTTTTGATCCATGTCTGCTACATAGTTGCAGGTTACAGGTTCTCGGAACAAAAACAGTGAAAAAGATGAAGAGACGACACAAAAGTGAGATTACGACCAACAAATGAAAGAATCTTGATCAAGCCTACAGTTGGAGAATAAACAAAGATCAGTGAACAAGTTCACAAAGTAGAAAGGCAGCGCAAGGTTCAAGACTTCGACACGAAGCAAACGTTAAAATCCACAACATTATTCACTGTAGAAATCTGGAAGAAAACTAGAAGACAATCTGAGAAACCAAGTGAACAAAAGCCAAGGAAAAAGCAACAGAAGAATTACCAGAGAAGCAGCAACCAACAAGCTCCCAACATGGCCGCGGATCTGCGGCCAAACAAGGGTTTTGGCCGCAGTTCCGCGGCCATGGTAAGCCCGTGTCGATGGAGTCGGTGCGTTGAGTAGTCTTCTTAGGGGTAAAATTGTAATAGCAGATGTGTGTCGATTGTAACCCTAGGGTTTCTATTATCTATAAATAGAAATCCTAAACCTTTCTTTGAGGTATGTCTCTTTTCATTGATAAAAAATTCAGAATCATTTGTAATGTTTGTGAAAGGTTAGCCTAGCACCCTATGAAGGGTTTGGAAGCATCACATGTACCAAAGGTGGTGTCTTTAGGGTGCTAAGTTAACATACAAAGGATCATCCTAGAAAAATTAGGGTTTCTAAAAATTCACATCGTCATATGAAAAGAAAAGCTAGGGTTTAGAGAGTACAACCTTTGTAGCTCCCTACGCTAGACTCCTCGGCTACTTAGGGTTTGAAAAAGCTCCGCTTGAACTCCTCGAGGTCACCGATGATCCACCCGGAGTCCTCTTTGTCCAAGCTTGCAACTTTATCCGATCAAGTGAACGAAATAAAGCTAACACTCTAAACAAGTGGGCTAGACTTGTGTAGAATGATGTTGTGGTTCTCTTTCTCACTTCAAAATCCAATCTTGATGAGTATCTTGCTCACTACAAAGAACTAGACAGCAAAATGTGAGAGGAAGAAGAAGATGATGGCAATTTTAGAAGATGATAAGAATAACTCTTAAAAGAAAAATAGAAATATATCAATATATATTTCTTATCTCTCATCTCAAACCATGGTTGAATTATTATTGGACTTGAGTTAAAACCCAAAAGGAAAAGTAATCCATGGTTAGATGGTGGGTGAGCATGGTTAGGTCAAGAAGAGTGTAGAAAGCTTCCATGAATTATCCTTTCCTTTTCCATTTTGTTTTAACTAAAAATCAAATAATAATCCAAATATAAACCCATGGTGTGAGTCTTATATGGCTACCATTTCCTTGTATAATCAACCATGATAGAATGATGTATGTATGCATGTGTGCATGCACATCCATATGTGCATGAAACTTGAAAGGAAGAAAAAGCATACATGCATGCATACATCCATCCATCACAAGAAAGGATTTCTAGTGAGAAGCTAATGGTTAAATGATAAATCAACACTTGATTTATCAATCCGGCCATATCACATATGACCCCTACCAAAAGCAAGCCGCCCGACCAATATACGGTATCCTATACGCGCATTTTAATCGGGTCCATGCGCATATCGTATACGCGCACCACAACGTTTCACCTGGACTAGGAAACTCCATTGTGGGACTCTGAGACTCGTCAATACGCCGGCAGTGGGTGATGATCATATCAAGCACCCCCAAGCCGCAAGCGGTCAGCTAAACATAACGGCCACCCGGGTATTGAGCGATCAGAAGAGAACAAGCGAACTTGTTACAACTCCCGTCGAGCCGATC
This sequence comes from Agapanthus africanus, assembly GCA_030015575.1. NCBI lineage: Eukaryota > Viridiplantae > Streptophyta > Magnoliopsida > Asparagales > Amaryllidaceae > Agapanthus > Agapanthus africanus. The sequence goes on along the minus strand of CM057338.1, from coordinate 816,165,424 downwards.
GGAAACACTTCCCGTACAGTCCGGTCTCCTCGTCTGATATGTCGCATATCAAGTCTAGGGGTGGTAAACGTCAGACCCCAATAACCGATAAGTCATGCCGATATGAGGCTCATAACGGGTCGAGAAACTACTGGTAGCACTTACCAGCAAATCTCTGAAACAGCCCTGGCCAGGGACTTCCCTGTTACGGCCAATCGAGCACAGTACAACATCAACCCCCAATACCGGGAGAGACGAAACCCCTCCTATCGCTCATTGCCTCCATGTGACTCGGGACTGTACCGAAAAACCACCATTTTGCATGCCCTCATGGACGTGGTAAGGTGGAGATCAAAGCACAGTGGGAATCACACAAAACTCTATGACGATCTCAGGTCTACAGACTAACCTGTACAAGTGTCACCTGAGAACTGCCATCTGACGTGAGGTATAATACCATCTGGGAGTTCTCGGCGAGTCCGTCCAGTGTACCCAGTCTCTACTGAGCACCCGTATACCATCTCTGATGTCAAACACCAATGGATATGGGATCATCCATCTCCCATCTTATGGGTCAAGAAGCGTATATGCTAGTCTACTCTGGTATATCGATGTCCCATCTCGATACACCTACGACTAGGGACCTTGAAAGATGTACTTATGGACTACCATGTCCCCACTAGTATGATCTGCATCATAGTCCAGGTAGTCAAGTACACATCCTAAGGGCTTTACCAACATGTAACTATAAGACAGTTTAAAGAGACTAGTATACATGTTAAGATAAAGAGCAACCAGATAGCATACTATCATATCGAGCAAGAAATTCATCTCTATATATGTCCAGGCATCCAATATAATATACATCATCTGTAAAATACTGGCCTCTAGGGCATACATACAACTAACAATCTCCCGCTTGCACTAGGTCCAGCTGCTGTAGTATCGCATACCGAGCATCCCGAAGAGTCTCTCAAACTGTATCTGGGGAATGGCCTTCGTGAGTGGATCCGCCGTGTTGTTCTTCGTATCAACCCTCCTGACCTCGATCTCCCGGCGATCAACTATCTCCCGGATCAGGTGATACCGCCTCAGAATATGCCTGGATCGCTGATGGGACCTGGGTTCCTTGGCCAAGGCCACCGCTCCATTGTTATCGCAATACAAAGGTATTGGATGCTCAATGGATGGAACCACTCCAAGTTCGGTAATGAACTTCTTGATCCAGACAGCCTCTTTGGCAGCATCGTTGGCAGCGAGGTATTCAGCCTCCATCGTCGAGTCTGCCATGGTTTCCTGCTTGGAACTCTTCTAGATAACCGCCCCTCCATAAAGGGTAAAGACAAATCCCGACTGCGACTTAGAGTCGTCCTTATCACTCTGGAAGCTCGAATCGGTAAAGGACCCCACTTGGAGTTCTCCGTTACCATACACCAAGAGCATCTCTTTAGTCCTTCGTAAGTACTTGAGAATGCTCTTCACAGCTGTCCAGTGACTCTCTCCAGGATCAGCTTGATACCTACTCACTACACTTAGTGAGTATGCTACATCAGGTCTGGTACACAGCATCGCGTACATGATAGAGCCTACAGCCGAAGCATAGGGTATCTCTTGCATGCGAGCTCTCTCCAAATCAGTCTTGGGAGACATCTCTTTGGAGAGAGTGACTCCAGAGATCGTGGGTAAGTTCCCACGCTTGGATTCTTCCATACTAAACTTTTTTAGTATGGTGTCAATGTACCTGAATTGGGACAATCCCAATATCCGTTTGGATCTATCTCTATAGATCCTGATTCCCAATATGCAGGAGGCATCACCAAGATCTTTCATTGAGAATCTTTGTGATAAGAAGAGCTTGACCGATTGCAGCATAGGAATGTCATTTCCTATCAAGAGTATGTCGTCTACGTACAATACGAGGAAGACAACCTTACAACTTGCCACCTTCTTGTAGATATAAGGTTCATCTAGGTTTTTGACGAAATCAAACTCTTTGATAACGACGTCAAAGCAGATGTTCCAACTCAGCGATGCTTGCTTTAATCCATAAATGGATTTAAGCAGCTTGCACACCTTCCCGCTGCTCCCACTATCTACGAAGCCCTCTGGCTGAGTCATGTACACGCACTCTTCTAAATCACCGTTTAGAAAGGCGGTCTTAACATCCATTTGCCAGATTTCGTAATCATGATATGCAGTGATGGCAAGCATGATCCGGATGGATTTAAGCATAGCCACTGGAGAAAAGGTTTCGTCATAGTCCACACCTGGTCTTTGACGAAAACCGTTTGCAACAAGTCTAGCTTTGAAAGTCTCCACTTTCCCATCTACACCAAGTTTTTTCTTGAAGATCCACTTGCTCCCAATGGGTTTTACCCCTTCAGGAGCAACTTCCAAAGTCCATACTTTGTTGGTGTACATGGATTCCATCTCGGACCGCATTGCATCCAGCCATTTCACTGAGTCCCTACTCGTGATGGCCTGCTCGAAGCTAGTTGGGTCATCATCCTCCATGATGCAATCCTCGCTCGCACCATCCATGAGAAAACCGTAGTATCTCTCAGGTTGGCGAGTAACCCTACTAAATCGGCGGAGAGGCTGAGGTTCATTGGGAGCTACTGAATCTTCTGGTTCCACTAAATCTTCAGTTACGGTTTGTGTATCTGGAACTTCTTCCAGCTCTACCACTTTGCCACTAATTTCTTTTTCAAGGAATTCCTTTTCTAAAAAGGTGGCATATTGAGAAACAAACACCTTTTGTTCTTCAGCATGGTAGAAGAGATATCCTTGGGAATTCTTAGGATATCCTACAAACTTGCAAAGAACTGACCGTGCCTCGAGTTTGTCTGGATTTTGCCTTTTGACATAGGCCGGACAACCCCATATTTTAACTCGTTTAAAATATGGTCTCTTCCCACTCCATATCTCATATGGTGTGATAGGTACAGATTTAGATGGAACTTGATTCAATAGGTATGCTGCTGTTTCCAGTGCATATCCCCAGAAGGAAATAGGTAACTCAGCCGTGCTCATCATAGAGCGCACCATATCTAATAGGGTGCGGTTCCTCCGTTCCGATACACCGTTGTGTTGTGGTGTATATGGAGGAGTCAGCTGAGAGAGAATCCCATTCCCTTTTAGGAAGTCCAGGAATTCATTGCTCAAGTATTCACTTCCTCGATCAGATCGAAGGATTTTAATACTTTTTCCGGTTTGGTTCTCGACTTCTTGTTTATATTCTCTAAATTTCTCAAAAGCTTCTGATTTGTGTTTTATCAGGAACACATATCCGAATCTAGAGAGATCGTCAGTGAATGTAATGAAGTACGAAGAACCATCCCTGGCATGTGTAGATATGGGACCGCATACATCAATATGTATCAGCCCCAAGAGTTCGGTAACTCTTTCTCCGTGTCCCGTAAACGGAGTTTTGGTCATCTTGCCTTTGAGACATGACTGGCAAGTGTCATAAGATGAAAATTCGAACGGTTTCAAATATCCATCTTTATGCAACTTAGCAAGTCGTGTCGCATTGATGTGACCTAGTCTATAATGCCATAAGAAGGATTCGTTCAAATCTAAACTCTTCCTCTTGTATGTGTTTGTTATGCTCAGAACTGTTGATTGATTTAGAACATAAATGCCATTACATAACGTGCCTGATCCAACCAACTTTTGGTTACGGAAAATGTTTTTAACATTATCCTGTAATACAAAATTATATCTCTCTTTACTTAACAAAGAAACCGATATAATGTTGCATATCAGGTTCGGCATGTAATAGCATTCATTCAGAATCAATGTATTACCAGTAGGTAATACAAGGTGATATTCCCCGACAGTCTTAGCTGCAACAATTGCACCATTTCCAACTCTTATGTCTTTATCACCTTCTCCAAGTTCTCTACCTTTTCTAAGCCCATATAACCGATTACATATATGGGATCTTGACCCGGTATTTAATACCCAGGACGTAGGGCAAATGGAGAAACAGTTTTCTGTAACGAACACACCCGAAGAAAATGCATCATCATGTACTTTCTTCATTTGGGTGGCTTGGGAATCCTGGTATTCCCCTATGTCCTGTTCATTCCTATAACTCTTATAAGAAAGAACGGAACCAACGTTCCCCAGCACAGTATAATATGCGGGTTCAGTCAATACATCCATATTATTATCTTTATTAGGGCATGACATGGTCTCTACCTGGAGAGAGAGAGAAGAAAACACTTTAGCGTATGCTCTTGCAAGATCAGATTGGTTATTATCTTATCTAATCAGGATGGCTCCCACTAGTTTTTATCAAATCTTCCTTCAAACCCTAAAAGGAAAGACTAGCCGGGATTAGTTACACCCTACAACTTCACCAATCTTTCAGCCAGGCCAGTGTCGGTACTTTGAGGGAGGTTCCCCGTGCTTTCGCACGGACCTAATTAAAGTAAATCTCGTTTTCCAAGAGGCGTAACCCCGTTGACACCTTTCTAGACACCTACTTGATCGGCTAATTGTAATGTGTAAAACTCTCCCAGGAGCAACTCTTACTCGCAGTGGGTATCGGGATCCAACTATCTCATAGAAGGTATGCAATCTCATTGCAAATTTCAACACTTGAAATTCCCGACAATATTTTGGCCCTAGTAGCTATATGACCTTAACATAGTCAACAAATCATAAGTGCTAGTCAAGTTCAACCCGTCATTTCTTGATTGAATTAAACCCACCCGCACGACCCTTAACATAGTCAACAAAGTCGCATGACTACCCTAATCCAATCGCATCATATGCATGTACAGATAAGCACTAATCAGCTACCGCACACTACGCCTTAACATAGTCAACAAACGTAGCACGAAGACTAATTAGTACTTATCTGAAATGACGGAGGGCTACGACAGGTTTTTCTGAAAACCTATTACGTAATGAACTTGATATCGTTGTAGAATCGAATGAAGTTTTGTAATGGAGTGATTTTGAGGCTTTTCTAGTTTTGCTAAAGGGGTCACTCCCGGTGAAGGGATCGTCAGCCCTTTCCTCGTCGAATGAGGTGCGGGATATATCATATATATCACTGTGCAAAGCAGAAACTATAGAAACAATCAAAAGTCAAACCGAGTGTGTAGCATCTGCCAGTTATTGCTAAAGGGGTCACTCCCGGTGAAGGGATCTCGGCCCTTTCCTCATCGAATAAGGTGCAGGGTATATCATATATACCGCTATGCAAAGCAAAACTGTAGCTACCCTTTTTATTTAAAATTTGATTCTACAACATCTTTTAGGTTTCTTTTCTTTCATTAATCACATTAATGAAGTCCAATCATTTATCTCACCTAAACATCACAGATAAATACGACGTACACTTATGCCATCCGCATTCGCCTTGATGTCCCCTCGTGCACCGTTAGGTTAGGTAACTAACGACAGAGTAGGGCAGGGCTAGTGCGGGTGCAAAACATAAGTAACGCCTATATAATATATCATATATACTATATACTGTATCCATCAGAACATATCAAATGATCACATCACAGATATCGCAGCAGAAACATAGATATAATGTGGGATATACTAGCACGTCCGTATTTAGTATTTAGCCAAAATAGAAAATACGGATTCCACAGTCGCGATGAATAGCCAAGCCCACACCCTGGACCCCTACGAGAGCGGCAAGCGACCCTACCAATTCTGGAGTTTAGGAGACCCGGTCTCGACTCCTCGAGATGGCCTCCCACTGCACCCAAGAACCCGGTCACCTGTGCTCCCCTCCTTGGGTCCATCCTAATGCAGAAAAGTAAATAATATACAACACTGGTGACACAACTTCAACCCGGAAGTGCCCCAAATAAAAGAATATTACATTACATTTGAATTTACATGAATGAAAATATAAAACTCTCATCTCACATAAAACCCCCAGCTATTCAATCGCGACAATCCTGCACATCATATCTCAGCAACACATAATATCACATATCATCCACGTAAATAAGTATGCATACCACAATTGTCGTTGATGTATAGCAACGAAACCGGCGATATCGACATACATTGTACGGTGACAGAAAAGAAAGTGTAAGACTGCAATATTTGGAATCCACATTCTCTTTAGGCATCGTAAATGCAAAATATCACATACTTCGTATTTCATGTCCAACTATATGAATTCCACATATTGCATCACGTTCCAGGTAAATAGACGGTATTAAAGTTTTCGAACGATCGATCAAATACCCAAGATTCGCTAAAGCTCAACACTTGAATGGAGTTCAAAATCCCGGAGTGTGACAGAGTGGTAGCGGTCCAGCCGTAGAAGGGTCAAGCCAACGCCTCACATGTGGCACGCCGTACTGCCCCAAACCCTAAGGTTCAAAAGGCAGTTCAAGACGGTCACATAATCGAGTTAAGGTTTGTTGTCTTCTAGAGGGACCACCACATACAAACTTGCACGTATTTCCGAAAGATTTTAAACCCCATGAAAAGTGAGCAAATGATAGTCGTTCGAACACTTCAATACTTTCTAGATTTACCCGGAAAAGCCACGAAATCAAAATTCCGATCGAACTGTTGAGTCCAAAACCACCTCCAGAATTTTCAACACTAAATTCAGATTAAAAATACCCTAAAAAATATTCAAGCAGATTCCAGAATTACTGTATAAATTTTACTCATTGATCGATGTGTACGGCCGCGTTTCCGCGGCGAAAATTACTGTTCATGGAAAAATATTTATACCTTAATTCTTAGTTTTACCAGCTGAATTTTTTATATATTTTTAATTCTGAAAATAACCAGATTTTGAAAAAAGTCCAGAGAGCACCCAAAAATCATATTTTCCGGTTCGATCGGAGTTTTAACTTCGTAAAAAGGTCGCCTAATACTCTAGGTCGGCTCTGATACCAGTGAAAGGTTAGCCTAGCACCCTATGAGGGGTTTGGAAGCATCACATGTACTAAAGGTGGTGTCTTTAGGGTGCTAAGTTAACATACAAAGGATCATCCTAGAAAAATTAGGGTTTCTAAAAATTCACATCATCATATGAAAAGAAAAGCTAGGGTTTAGAGAGTACAACCTTTGTAGCTCCCTACGCTAGACTCCTCGGCTACTTAGGGTTTGAAAAAGCTCCGCTTGAACTCCTCGAGGTCACCGATGATCCACCCGGAGTCCGCTTTGTCCAAGCTTGCAACTTTATCCGATCAAGTGAACGAAATAAAGCTAACACTCTAAACAAGTGGGCTAGACTTGTGTAGAATGATGTTGTGGTTCTCTTTCTCACTTCAAAATCCAATCTTGATGAGTATCTTGCTCACTACAAAGAACTAGACAGCAAAATGTGAGAGGAAGAAGAAGATGATGGCAATTTTAGAAGATGATAAGAATAACTCTTAAAAGAAAAATAGAAATATATCAATATATATTTCTTATCTCTCATCTCAAACTATGGTTGAATCATTATTGGACTTGAGTTAAAATCCAAAAGGAAAAGTAATCCATGGTTAAATGGTGGGTGAGCATGGTTAGGTCAAGAAGAGTGTAGAAAGCTTCCATGAATTATCCTTTCCTTTTTCCATTTTGTTTTAACTAAAAATCAAATAATAATCCAAATATAAACCCATGGTGTGAGTCTTATATTGCCACCATTTCCTTGTATAATCAACCATGATAGAATGATGTATGTATGCATGTGTGCATGCACATCCATATGTGCATGAAACTTGAAAGGAAGAAAAAGCATACATGCATGCATACATCCATCCATCACAAGAAAGGATTTCTAGTGAGAAGCTAATGGTTAAATGATAAATCAACACTTGATTTATCAATCCGGCCATATCACATATGACCCCTACCAAAAGCAAGCCGCCCGACCAATATACGGTATCCTATACGCGCATTTTAATCGGGTCCATGCGCATATCGCATTCGCGCACCACAACATTTCGCCTGGACTAGGAAACTCCATTGTGGGACTCTGAGACTCGTCAATACGCCGGCAGTGGGTGATGATCATATCAAGCACCACCAAGCCGCAAGCTGTCAGCTAAACGTAACGACCACCCGGGTATTGAGCAATCAGAAGAGAACAAGCGAACCTGTTACAACTCCCGTCGAGCCGATCAGCAACACTTCCCGTACAGTCCGGTCTCCTCGTCTGATATGTCGCATATCAAGTCTAGGGGTGGTAAACGTCAGACCCCAATAACCGATAAGTCGTACCGATATGAGACTCATAACGGGTCGAGAAACTACTGGTAACACTTACCAGCAAATCTCTGAAACAGCCCTGGCCAGGGACTTCCCTGTTACGGCCAATCGAGCACAGTACAACATCAACCCCCAATACCGGGAGAGACGAAACCCCTCTTATCGCTCATTGCCTCTATGTGACTCGGGACTGTACCCAAAAACCACCGTTTTGCACGCCCTCATGGACGTGGTAAGGTGGAGATCAAAGCACAGTGGGAATCACACAAGACTCTATGTCGATCTCGGGTCTACAGACTAACCTGTACAAGTGTCACCTGAGAACTGCCATCTGACGTGAGGTATAATACCATCTGGGAGTTCTCGGCGAGTCCGTCCAGTGTACCCAGTCTCCACTGAGCACCCGTATACCATCTCTGATGTCAAACACCAATGGATATGGGATCATCCATTGCCCATCTCATGGGTCGAGAAGCGTATATGCTAGTCTACTCTGGTATATCGATGCCCCGTCTCGATACACCTACGACTAGGGACCTTGAAGGATGTACTTATGGACTACCATGTCCCCACTAGTATGATCTGCATCATAGTCCAGGTAGTCAAGTACACATCCTAAGGGCTTTACCAACATGTAACTATAAGACAGTTTAAAGAGACTAGTATACATGTTAAGATAAAGAGCAACCAGATAGCATACTATCATATCGAGCAAGAAAGTCATCTCTATATATGTCCAAGCATCCAATATAATATACATCATCTGTACAATACTGGCCTCTAAGGCATACATACAACTAACTGTTCGGAGAGCATCAATAAAGTAAGTAGATTCTTTTTATTGCCCTAGTTCTTAATTTTTATTTCCGCCTTAGTAGAGATTTATTATCTGCCCTAGTTTAAATTAGATTAGAAATTTTTATTAATCTGCCGTAGTTAGATAGTTAATCTTTTTAAATCGAAAACTCAAATAAAAACATGTCTTTTATCGATCCCCTAATGAGTGAGTAGTTCCTTACTTGTTAGGGTTAGGAATAGGAAAGGTTTGAGAGATGAAAATCTCTCACCCCTTTATTGCCCATCACATATTAATTAATAGGACTCCATGCATACATACACACACCGCTCCCTACGGCACCCTACCCACGAGGTAACGGTGATACCGTAGTTTAAAAGACCGGTTGTGCATGTTTTCCATGGAGGTTAGTGTAAGAATTAAGAAAGGACGGACAAGGACCTAGAGGAAGAAACATTGTTTCTTCCCGATCGTCCTAATCCCCTTTATAAGCGGGCATTTTAGCCTAAGAAAGAAAACTGAAAAAGTCTTTCGGTGTGGCTTTTATTGGCCAAAACTTTTAAAAGAAGCACATGTGTAAGTCGATGTCGCGCACCCTACGTGTTCGCGGGGAGGCGGAAATTGCAAAAAATGATTTTTACGGGCTTCGCAACACCGACTAGAACTAAGGATCGAACATAAATCATAGCTAGCAAACAAATTGAGGTTTAACTACTCGGATTATTGTTATACCTCGTAGTATCATGTGTTTCGGGTCTTCTCGCTGTCCTCCTCGTCATCGTAGGCTCCGAGGATCGAAAGGGATCGAAGAAATCTCGACAGCCTCCTCGAGTCAAAGATGATCCACCCGAGAGTCTAATGTCCGAGCTCCTACCTCAAATCCGAAGTAACAACGGCTTATAGTTTGCTAAAAAAGAAGTCCTAGAGGGTGTAGAGTTAGAATATGAATTAATTTGTCTCTTGGAACCCTATGATTCTCAACACATGAAAGCTTTTAGGGTTTAGAGGAAGAAGAAGAAGACTTGAAGAAAATGAGAGTTGAGTGTGAACTTGGAAAAGGAATGGCTTCTCATTTGTGATGAATAGTTGACCCAAATGAATTATTGATGAGATAATATCTCACCAAAAATATCTATGGTTCAGAAATATCTTTTTTGTCAAGTGATGAGTCATAGCCATCAAAAGAAAATATCTCCACCTCATTTCTCCACCTCATTATTCTTTAATCCATAAAAGAAAAAAGAAACCCTAATGAGGTGTCCCTTCTAGATGCTTTCGTGACAAAATTACGAGAATGCCCCTCATTCGTATATACAAACCCACATCCGTATTCCGAAAAATACGAATACAAAGAGACGAAAATAATCTATCAATATAATACTAGGATCCGGCTTAAACCAAAGCCCACTAGTATTTATCCGCCTGATCATCATACGTGCACAAGCACACGTAAGTGATCGAAGCCTACCGTAAAACCATACGACCTTTACACCTTTTTCCCGATGCATGGAAACTCTCTATGTGGGACTCTAAAGACTCGACACTACACTGGCAGTTGGTTTAACCACAAGCCGTAAGCGGTACTAGCTGCACGTAACGGCTACCCAGGTATGTGTCAATAAGAAGGCCGATGAGCTAACTCATCCGAACTCCTACTGAGCATGTATGTGACAATCTCCGTACAGTCCGGTCTGTTCGTCTAACAGTATCGCATATCGGGCCCAGGGGCAGTAATCGTCAGACCCCTAATAGCGCAATAAATCGTGTCAGAGAGTAGCCCAAAACACCTTGAGAAACTACTGGAATACCTACCAGTAAATCTCGCCTGCCTTGGCCAAGGACTTTGTGTATGGCCTTCTGAACACAGAGTGATATCAACCCCCAATACCGGGAGAGACAAATCCTATCTAACAGCCACTGCCTCTAAGTGCTTCGGGACTACACCCAACTACTACCTGTTTGCACGACTCCTTTGAGCCTTGGTAGGGTAGTAATCAAACTACAGTGGGAAAACACTCGAGGCGAAGCAGCAGTGTCAAGTCGACTGACTAAGCTGTACTTATGTCACCTGGGAACTGCTACCCGACGATAGGTATAATACCCACCAACAGTTCTCTACGAGTCCTGTCCAGTGTACTTATAACCTAATGAGCACCTGCATACTATCTCCAGTACAACGTACTAATGGCTGCGGGACATATTATCTCCCCTGCTGGGATAAGCAGCGTATACACTAGTCTATTATAGAGTATCGATGCCCCGTCTCGATAATCCTACGACTAGGGACCTGTATAGGATGTGCTTAAAGACTACCCAGCCCCACTAGAGTGACCGCCATCACAACGCTGGTAATCAAGCAAAGATCCTAAGGGCTCTACCAATATGTATAAGCGATATGCTAAGAAAACACATGCACATGTTGGGGTAGAAACAAATTAGGTAGCATACTACCATTTTGAGCAAGACTGTTACTATATCCGTGTATATCCCATTCTCCCATTAAGTAATATACAATCCGGTATGATAAAATATGGCCTCTAGGGCATATATCACTAACAATCTCCCACTTGCACTAAGGCCATATACTGGCATAACGCAGACCGAAAATCTCGAATAGCTTCTCGAACATTGTCTGAGGGATGGCCTCTGTGAGTGGATCTGGAATGTTGTTCTTCGTATCTACTCTCCTCACCTCGATCTCCTGGTCAACGATCTTCCTGATCATGTGGTACCGCCTCAAGATATGTCTGGATCTCTGATGGGACCTGGGTTCCATCCCTAAAGCTATAGCGCCGTTGTTGTCACAGTACTGAAGTATTGGACCAACAATGGAAGGAACCACCTGAAGTTAGTTAAGAACTTCCTCTTTTGTAGCGTCTCATGCAGCGAACTACTCTGTTTCCATCATCGAGTCTACAACGGTGTCCTGCTTGGAGCTCTTCCAACAGACCGCCCCTGCATTGAGGGTAAAATCATAACCCAACATAGACTTAGAGTCATTCTTATCACTCTGGAAGCTGGAGTCAGCATAGGGCTTGATCTGGAGGTCTTTTCCGCCATACACCAAGAACATCTCCTTAGTTCTTCTCAGGTACTTGAGAATGTTCTTTACTTATATCTCGTGTTTCTCCCCTAGGCTTGACTGATACCGGCTTACCACCATGAGTTCGTAAGCAACATCTGGTCTGGTACACAACATCGCATACATTATAGAGCCTACCGCAGAAGCATAGGGTATAGATGTGATGTGAGCTCTTTCCAAATCAGTCTTAGGAGACATCTCTTTTAGAGAGGGTGATTCTGTGATAAGCCGGTAGATTACCGCGCTTAAAATCATCCATACAAAATATTTCCAGTATGGTGTTGGTGTACCTTGACTGTGAAAGTCCCACCATCCTCTTTGATCTATCATTATAGATCTGGATCCCCAGAATGTAGTTGGTATCACCCAGGTCTTTCATGGAGAACCTCTGTGACAAGAATCTTTAGACTGATTGTAGCATAGGAATGTCATTTCCTATCAAGAGAATGTCATCCACGTACTCAACGAGGAATTCCACAGTTCTTGCTACAATCTTACTATAAATGCATGGTTCATCTGGATTTTTGATAAAGTCGAATTCTTTGACTGTCTCAATAAAAACAGATGTTCTAACTCCGCGATGCCTGCTTTAGTCCATAAATAGATTTAAGCAACTTGCACACTGTCCCGCTGCTCCCACTCTGATTGAAACCCTCTGGCTGATCCATATAGACGCACTCTTCCAAATTACCATTTAGAAAAGCCGTCTCTACGTCCATCTGCCGGATCTCAAAATCTTGGAAGGCAGCAATGGCAAGAAGGATCCGAATGGATTTGAGCATAGACACTAGAGAAAATGTTTCATCATGGTCCAAACCAGGTCTTCGACGAAAACCTTTTGCAATAAGTCTAGCCTTATAGGTTTCAAGCTATCCATCTACACCAATCTTCTTTCTGAATATCCATTTGCAGCCTTCGGGTTTTATCCCTTCTGGAGTAATGTCCAAAGTTCATACTTTGTTGGTGTACATGGACTCCATCTCGGTCCGTTTTGCATCCAGCCATTTTACCGAGTCACTGCTCTGAATGGTCTGCCGGAAGTTGTTGGCTCATCATTGTCAATGATGCAATCCTCTCGATCCCCGTCTATGAGAAATCCGCAGTATCTCTCGAGCGGATGAGACTGCCTACTAGTCAAGCGGATTGGCGTAGGGATGTCCGGTTCTTTTGAAACCTCTGGTTCTACCATACTTTCAGTAATAGTTTGTGGTTCTGGAATTTCTTCCAGTTCTATTGCGCTCCCATTATTTCCTTTTACAAAAATTGATTTTCTAAAAAGTGGGCATGACGAGAAACAAAAAACCTTTTGTTCCTCTACGTAATAGAAAAGATACCCCCTGGAGTTTTTTTTGGGTATCTCACAAACCTACACAGTACTGAGTGGGCCTCAAGCTTGTCCGCGTACTGTTTTTTGACAAAAGTTGTACATCCCTATATCTTCAGATACTGAAGATAGGGTTTTTTCCCACTCCACATCTGATATGGTGTGGTAGGCACAGTTTTGGTAGGAACCTTATTCAAAAGATATGCAGTTGATTCTAGTGCATAACTTTATAAGGATCGCGGTAACTCAGCATTACTCATTATGGAACGAACTATATCCAATAGGGTTCTGTTCCGCCTTTCCTATACACCGTTGTGTTGTGGTGTGTATGGAAGAGTAAGCTGAGAGAGAATTCCATTCTCTTTTGAGTAATCCAGAAACTCGGCAATTAGGTATTCACCACATCGAATAGATCTCAGTGTCTTGATATTTTTGCCTGTTTGTTTTTCCACTTCATACTTAAATTCTCGGAATACCTCAAAAAGCCTTGGATTTACGCTTCCACAAGAAGACATGTCCTAACCTAGAGAAATTATCCGTAAAAGTAATGAAATATGAATAACCACTTCGTGTATTTATAGATATTGGACTACACACGTCGCTGTGTATGAGTCCTAAGAGCTCGCTCGCTCTTACTCCGTGTCCAGTGAATGGAGTCTTTGTCATTTTTCCTTTGAGACAAGATTGACAAGTTGCATAAGACTGATATCCGAACAGATCCAAATATCCCTCTCTATATAACTTCGACAACCGTGTTTCATTGATGTGACCCAGTCTACAATGCCATAAGAAAGTCCTATTTGATTCTAGAGACTTTCTTTTAAGTGTGTTTTGAACGTTGAAAACATGAGCTTGATTTAACACATATATACTGTCCTCTAGTGTACCTGACCCAATCAAACTTTGATTTAGGTGGATGTGGACCACATCGCTTACAAAATAGACTGGGTATACACAAACAGTTATGTAGAATCAATATCTGCCCACTTGTCAATTCTAGGTGATATACCCTACGGATACAGCATCCACGCTCATTCCGTTAGCTCCCTGAGAGTCATATCACCTACCCTGATAACGTTACGGTTTCTCAAAGCCTGTAATGAAATACAGATATGAGATCCTGATCCGGTATTAAGTACCCAGGAAGTAGAGTTAATTGACAGACTGTTTTCAATCACAAACACACCCGAAGTCGAAACCACAACGTGCTTTGGATCCTGAATTCTGGCTTTCCAAGCTCTGCATCCCTTCTGCCAATGCCCTTTCCCGTGACAATAGGAACATCCTTCCTTCCCTACTGTTAACCCCGAAATTTTTTCCCTTCCCTGTCCCTCTACCTTACTGACACCGCTTATCGGTTTTGTGGAGGTCTTCATCTTCTCACCCTTGGCATCCGCCTTAGATCCAGAAGAGGATGATTACCCAATAAGCAAAACGGGTGTCTCCCTGGTTTCTTTCAGGGTGCCCTCAACTAGAAGTATAACTTTCTTCCCCTGGACACAAGTAGAAGGCGGGGACTATAGAATTAAGTCAGTATAAGACTCGTTCTCCAACGTGGTCTCCAGGTCCATGAGCTGTTTAATACAGCTGATCATTGTAGGGACGTGGTCCCCTACAGATGACCCGATAGCCAACCTCGCTTGAAGAAATTCCTTCGAGGTCTCATATCTTGCAATACAAGATTGCTCTCCATATAAATCTTTGTTATGGAGGAAGGTAGAAACTAAGTCCATCTTCTCATGCTGTCTCTGGTATACACCATTAACTGACGCCAACACGAGGCACTCGGTATTTGCACAGTCTTTATCCTTTGTCTTACGGATATCAACATCCGCGATGGTGGAAACTGGACCTGGGACGGCGGGAGATTGAGTAGTAATGAGGTGGTCCAGCTTGTCATAGATAATGGACATCTGGAAAAAGCTTTGCCAGTCAATATAGTATAACTCAGTCATTTTATTATCTATCTGTAACCTAATCTGGTCACCTGGTCGCTGCAATTAGGAGAGAGAGAAGAAAACACTCAGCATGATACCCTTGCAAGTTTAGATTGGTTTTTAATTTATCTTAACAGGATGGCTCCTACTGTTTCTCGAATCCTTCCTCAAACCATAAAAGAAGAATTAGTCAGGATTAATCTCACCGTACAATACTTGCTTAAACATTCGTCCAGGCTAGTGTCGGTACTTCGAGGGAGGTTTTACGACGCTTTCGCGGAGTTCCATAATTACATAACCTCTTTTTCCTGGAGGCATAGCCCCGCTAACACCGTTCTAGATACGTACTTGGTTTATACCATTGATTGTGTTAGTGAAAGAATCTCCTGAGGAGTAGTGGATACTTACAGTAGGATCGGAATCCAAATATCATTGTGTGATAATACTTAAAGAATCCTACCAACATTATCACACTCCAAATGGTATGCAGCACTAGCAAGTTTCAGTTTCTTTAGGAACTCCCGATGTGGATTTTTGCCCATGCTCTTATGACCTTGACGAAGGCCAACATATCATAAGTCGCATGTCAAGTTCTACCCGTCATTGTCCAGGTTAATTTGAACCCACCCGTACATACTCTTGACGAAGGCAAAAATAGTAGTACGGCTATCCCAAACCAACGCATCTATCTATGCTAAGATGAATATCTAGCAGCTACCAATCACTATTCCTTGACGAAGGTCAAAATACATAGCTTGAATACTACTGAATATTCAACGGAAATGACGGAGGGCTACGAATGGTTTTGGAGAAACCCATGAACGTAGATAACTTGATATAATCGAAGGAACCTGATAGCTTTTAAATGGAGTGGTTTAAGCTCCGCATTTAAAAGTCTCCTGTTTAAAAATAACCGAGTGGTTTTAAAATTTGTTCTAACGATTCATCTTTAGTTTGTTTGCTTTGCATTAATGTAATGCAATCCCATCATTTACACCTATCATCACAGAAAGAAATGAAAATATGACATACGCTTATGCCATCCGCATTACCCACTGGCCCCGTCTTACACCGTTAGGTTACTTAACTAATACCTGAGCAGGGGGCTGGACTAGCGCGGATGCAAAACATAAGCAACGTCTATTATATAGCATATATATATTAGCCATTCCTCTCATGCAATAATAGGCATTCCAGATCACAGATGAACATATTAGATATACTAGGAATTCCGCTTTTCGTTTAAGCCTGTAACGAAAGACGGATTCCACGGTCGTGATGAATAGCCAAACCCCACCCTAGACCCCTACGGGTGCGGAAAATTACCCGCCAAATATCCTAAGTGAAGCAACCTCCCTCAGCAAAGTGAGTAGGCCACTCGGCACTTCAAAATACCTGGTAGTTTGTGCACCCTACCTTGGGTCTATCCTAGGAGCAAAAACAGTAAAAGAAATAATACAACGGTGGCTACAACATCAACCTGGATGTGCCCCACAAAATAATATTACATCACTTTATAAATTTACATCGAATGAAAGAATGAAAACCCTCATCTCACATCCCCGGCTATTCATCCACGACGATCGAATATAGCTCATAAACACAAACCAACATCACATCACAAATATGTGCAACCCTTTCTAATCGACGTATAGAAATTAGTCGACGTTTCCAAACACATATACACATCACAAAGCTTGTAAAGTAACTGCGGCATTATAATTCCGTACGCAATTAGCAAACTTAACTAATTTTTCCAAAACTTGAAAAATTCAGCGAGCTAAATTTCCAAAAACGATCGTTTTAAGCCAATTCGGAAGTCCGAATCAAAACGAAACGCATCCGGAATTTCGCGGAGAGTTAGAGCACGAAATTAACTTTGATTTGGGGGGCTTAAAGGGGGTACCCCACCACCGAGGCCACCACGAGGTGGCCATGGGGTGAGGCAGACCCGAAACTGCCTAAGGTAGGGCAGTTTCGGGTCCCCACCGCCAAGACCACCTTGTGGTGGTCTTGGGGAGTGAGCCCAGCCATTCGGTCCCCCCCGGGGGTTCCCCGGAGTGACCATGCACCACCCCGCGGCTTCTCAGTTCAAACCATGAACCTGCAGGGTATGCAAAGAACTCAAAACATCTGTTTCGGAAAATGTTTTTGTCGGCAGTTTTTGCGTGAAAAAACGGCGGATTTCTAACGTCGCTATAAGATATCTAAGGTTTATGAGAGGCTCCGATACCACTGTAAGTCGATGTCGCGCACCCCACGTGTTTACGGAGACGCGGAAATTGCAAAAAATGATTTTTACGGGCTTCGCAACACCGACTAGAACCATGGATCGAACATAAACCATAGCTAGCAAACTACTTGATGTTTAACTACTCAGATGAATGTTATACCTCGTAGTATCGTGTCTTTCAGGTCTTCTCTCTTCCTCCTCATCATCGTAGGCTCCGAGGATCGAAACGGATCGAAGCAACCTCGACGGCCTCCTCGAGTCAAAGATGATCTACCCGAGAGTCTATAGTCCGAGCTCCTACCTTAAATCCGAGGTAACTGCGGCTTCTAGTTCGCTAAACTAGAAGTCCTAGAGGGTGTAGAGTAACAAGAAGAATTAATTTGTCTCTTGAAACCCTAGGATTCTTAACACATGAGAGCTGTTAAGGTTTATAGGAAAAACAAGAAGACTTGAAGAAAATGAGAGTGAAGTGTGAACTTGGAAAAGGAATGACTTCTCATTTATGATGAATAGTTGAACCAAATTAATTATTGATGAGATAATATCTCACCAAAAATATCTATGGTTCACAAATATCTTTTCTGTCAAATGATGAGTCATAGCCATCCAAAGAAAATATCTCCACCTCATTATTCTTTAATCTATAAAAGAAAAAAGAAACCCTAATGAGGTGTCCCTTCTAGAAGCTTTCCCGAAAAAATTATGAGAATGCCCCTCATCCGTATATACATACCCACATCCGTATTCCGAAGAATACGAATACAAAGAGAAGACAATAATCTATCAATATAATACTAGGATCCGGCTTAAACCGAAGCCCACTAGTATTATCTGCCCGATCATCATACGTGCACAAGTACACATAAGTGATCAAAGGCCTGCCGTAAAACCGTACGGCCTCTACACCTTTTGCCCGGTGCAGGAAAACTCTCTATGTGGGACTCTAAAGACTCGACACTATGCTGGCAGTGGTTTTAACCACAAGCCACAAGCGGAACTAGCTGCACATAACGGCTACCCAGGTATGTGTCGATAAGAAGGCCGATGAGCTAACTCATCCAAACTCCTACTGAGCATGTATGTGACAATCTCTGTACAGTACGATCTGTACGTCTAAGAGTATCGCATATTGGGCCTAGGGGGTGGTAATCGTCAGACCCCTAATAGCGTAATAATTCATGTCGGAGAGTAGCCCAAAACACCCTGAGAAACTACTGGAATACCTACCAGTAAAACTCGCTTGTCTTGCCCAAGGACTTTGTGTAATGGCCTTTCGAACACAGTGCGATATCAACCCCCAATACCGGGAGAGACGAATCCTATCTAACCGCCACTGCCTCCAAGTGCTTCGGGACAGCACCCAACTACTACCTGTTTGCATAACTTCTTTGAGCCGTGGTAGGGTAGTAATCAAAGTACGGTAGGAACACACTCAAAGCGAAGCAGCAGTATCAAGTCGACTGACTAAGCTGTACTCATGTCACCTGGGAACTGCTACCCGACGATAGGTATAATACCTACCAACAGTTCCCTACGAGTCCTGTCCAGTGTACTCATAACCTAATGAGCACCGGCATACTATCTCCAGTACAACGTACTAATGGCTGTGGGACATACCATCTCCTCTGTTGGGATGAGAAGTGTATACACTAGTCTACTATGGAGTATCGATGCCCTGTCTCGATAATCCTATGACTAGGGACCTGTATAGGATGTGCTTATAGACTATCCAGCCACCACTAGTATGACTGCCATGACAACACTGGCAATCAAGCAAAGATCCTAAGGGCTCTACCAATATGTATAAGCGATATGCTAAGAAAACACTTGCACATATTGAGGTAGAAACAAACCAGATAGCATACTACAAATTTTGAGCAAGACCGTTGTTGTATCCGTGTATATCCCAAGCTCCCATTGAGTAATATACAATCCAGTTTGATACAATAATGGCCTCTAGGGCATATATCACTAACAACATGATTACTGCAAAACTTGCTTTCGGTGCCAACATTTAGGCCGGATCTCCAGGAGGAATAAAATTCCGCTCCAACCAATTTTGGATGCCAAGATGTTTGATGTTTGGGAGATTTATTTCATGGGCCCGTTTCCCAATTCTTCTGGAAACTTGTACATTCTTTTAGCTGTTGATTATGTCTCCAAATGGGTCGAGGTGATACCGAGCCGGACGAACGACAACAAGGTTGTCGTTAGATTCCTGAATAAACATTTTCTCCCGGTTCGGGTATCCTCTCTCTATCATTAGAGACAATGGGACACATTTCTACAATAAGTCTTTTGAGGCGTTGATGCTGAAATACACGATTAATCACAAACTATCGATGCCCCATCATCCCCAAACAAGTTGGCAAGCCGAAATTTCAAATCGGCAAATCAAGCAAATATTGGAGAAAACGGTTTCCGAGAACCGTAAAGATTGGTCTTTGAAATTAACCGATGCCCTTTGGGCATTCCGAACTGCTTACAAGACTGATCTTAGCATGTCTCCATATCGGATTGTGTACGGAAAGGCTTGCCACCTCCCTGTTGAGATCGAGCATCGCGCATTATGGGCAATCAAAGAGCTGAATTTCAATCTTGACCATGCGAGAAGCTTTCGAAAGCTGCAAATTAACGAATTGAACGAGTTTCGGGATGAAGCTTACAAAGACGCGGTTGTTGTAAAGAACAAAACAAAAGTGTTTCATAATAAACACCTTAAGCGAAAAACATTCACGCCTGGACAGCAGGTACTTCTTTACGACACCAGACTCCATTTCCATCCCGGTAAGCTCAGATCTCGCTGGACGGGACCTTTTCTTGTGCGGTATGTATACCCGTACGGTGCGGTGGATTTGGAAATCCAAGGGACGGTTCGGTTTTCAAAATAAATTGACATAGATTGAAACCATTCTTTACCGTAGAACCATCGGAGGAGCTCCTATTGCTGCAGGAGCCGGTTTATAACGAATAATGTTCCTCCGTTTACTACCAAACTTTTGTTATCCAGCCTTAAACAGTAGGAATACTGTTTTAAATAAGTTTGGGGTATGTATATACAGATCTTTTTATGAATAGTTATCCTTTTCTTATGAATATTTGTTTTTTTGTGGGGGAAATTTCTTGTCTGGTGAAATTCCTTTGTAAAAAAGGGGAAAATTCTGACATGTTTTTGTTACCTCCACAACTTTGATTTTGATTTGTATAGCATGACAATGAGGATGTTGTCTGATATATATTTGGGGATGTGCTTAGTAAGAATCTCTATCTTTTACATTCATTTGTATATTTTGCATTTGCATACATATTTGAAAAACTCATAAAAATAAAAATAATTCCAAAACATAAAAACTTTTGTCATCAAGTTAGCTAGTGGGAAAGCTTAGATTCAAAATACTGACGGTTTAGTTTGATAAGATAGAAATAACTAAATCCTATTTTTAGAAATTGAAAACATGAAAAATAATCCTCCTTTAAATTTAACGGTAGCTATTATACGTCTCTACATCACACTACATGGGTCGTGAATTTTGAAAATTAGATGACAAATTCTGATATGTCTGTAAAACTTTTAAAAATTGATAAACTTCAGGATCAAACAGGTTTGTTTTGAAATAACTAATATCAAGAATAGTTTATAAAGCAAAGTGGATATGAAAGGATAGTACTGATGTTTTAGTAGAACTAAGTCTGAAAAATAACCTATCTCAAACTTGATTGGAGTGATTGTACACCTTATCTACAAAAACACGTCTTTTATCTTGAAAAAGAATTGAACAGCTGGCTATATCTCCGTCCGCATTAAATTGTCATGATTTTTACACCAAAATAAGTCTTTTGTTTTAGAGCCTAGCTATCTTGGGAAATTAAGTTCGCTGGGTGTCTCTACACCTAATGCCCTAAAACCAGCTGGTTTGGGTGCATTGGCCCAAAACTCACTAAGAAACCTAGTAAGTCCACTTTAAAACAAAGTCAAGCAAGTGTTCTCTCCGAGTTAAAATTCCTCACGGTTCTTTGTGTGGGAATAATCTTGGTTAAAGACGAATTTTTATAAAAATATTTTTAACGGAGACATGAACGTTTTATCCTATGATAAAGACTATTGCACGTTCATGAAGGTGTGTATGAACGAAAACAAATAAAAGATGGAGTGAAGTATAAGACTTAGTTTTCTGTTAGAGACGATAAAAATTCTGAATATGAAACCTAGCTGGAGAACGAAACTTGAGAAAAACTTAACTCTTTACAAACTTGCCTGAGCCTTTTGAAATTCTATCTGATCCGTACTTTGTGACATAAATGATTCTAATCGAAGTTTTTAAAACGTGACGACATTATTTTGCACCGCATGTATAGAAGTATATGATCTTAAGTTAAACAATAAGTGAGGTGTGAAAAATAAGCGTTTGATATTTCTAACTTAGAATGATAAAATTTCTAGCTTTAATTATAAACCCTAGGATTAGAATTGACCGTGATTTTGTGAAAATAGCTTGACGGGATTTTGTGGGTGTAATCCACTGAAAACCCTCAGAAGACAACAGTCCTCCTACTAGGGACACCTAGATATTTTAACGGCTTATTGCATAGGCTCAGTGCAATCGTGTTCCCTGCGAAATTGAAGATAAGATTTTTTATTTTTCTCAGGACGAGCAAAATATAAGTTTGGGGGTATTTGTTCATCACGAAAAACTGCATTTTAATACCGCTCATTCGTTATCATTTTCATAAATATCGGTGCTATTAATCTGTATCTGCTCAATAAGTACAAGATACAGATATGCATGACTAGAACACTGGAAACATGCTCAAAATACATGGATATAATATTTGTGAGCCAACACAGAAACCGAAACAAAAAACCGATCAAGACACAAAAGGTTTTTGCAACAAATAAAAGTGCACAACATTTTTTGGTCAAATGGTCCAATGTGATGCAAGTGTAAATGAGTAGATGCATGAACTAGCAATGTCATGGTGTGAACACTCCATCAAGTGGACAAATAGACATACAAGTGGGAATATGTGATGATTGTTTGAAAATTTATGATGTGATTATAATATTTTCCATCCAAAATCTCCAGATAACACACACTTGAAAATTTGAAGAAATTGCAAGCACGGAGAGATGATATTGAAGAGTGAAGACTACACTAAGAAGACGGGGCCTGCCTCTCTCCCTCTGGCCGTAAATTTAACCATAATGGTCGCAAATTACGGACTAAACCCCTCCAAACTGGCTCGTTTTTCTTCTGTGGGTCACATCTTATCTTGTCAGCACAATTGTATATTCTATTTTTGCACTTGGCTTGGTTATAAATAGCATATGAGTTTTCAAGCCAAAGGTCCAAGTTTTAGACCACTTGTTAGATGTTATGTTGTAATTTTCATTTGTTGTAAGTTTCAGTTCTTGTCCTTTCTCTTGACCTTTTAACTCCTTAATTGAACTTACAAGCTTAAGTTTTAGGTTCTTGAACTCAATTAGTTTATATCTTCATTCACAAATTAATACAAAGTTCTTTTACATGTTCCTTTCATGTCATATTTTGCTACTTATGAAATAGTGAGATCTTTTGCTTTTCTTTGATCCTGCAACCTCTTAAATGAGCTTGCAAGTATAAATTTGGTATTTGATTTCATAGTGATATTTGGACTCCAAGGATAATTAAAGACTTCATTTTGTACATATTAGTTCTTAGTATTCCTTAACTCTTGTATTACTTTTCTTGCTATTTAATTATGTATTCTTCTCTCTCTTTTGCTTTCTTTATTTTTGTGAATATGAATGAGTAGTTAAATCACTTGTTAAGGGAAGGAGAGGGGTAGTTTGACTAGGAGAAATGTTTTGCTAAATCTCCTTTAAAATCGATAACTTATAATTTGAACTCCAACCAAACGAATCGCACTCCTTTCTATCAGGCACCTTATCCTACCACGATAGCGGTGATTCCTAATTGTGACCGGTTGCGATTGGTTTGCCGGAGGTGAGGGTTAAGAGCCAAGAAGTATGGATTTAGCGCACAATCGCAAATACCGCACTTAAGAGCCCTAATCCACGTTGTTACTGATTCCCTTAGTGTCAAATATCAAGTTAGGTTCAAAAGGAAATTGCAAACACTGTCCTAGCTTAAACTAACCTAAACCTACACCTAATAAGTCTCTTCTTTTGAACATATAGTTTGCGACACTTAGTATAACAACCAAATCGAACCTTTTGAACTTAACTCGTAAAAACAAGCTTAAAACCCCACCATCTCCCTGCTGATGACCTGTACTCATCTCGGCTCACTACACGCGACACCGTTTTGATTGCGGTACTTTAGAACTTAAAACGACACGATAAATCCTTACCAATCACGCCCCTGGCAATGAAACCCCCTTATTTTTGCACAAAAATGAACCCGGTTATCCCACCAAAACCCCATACTATTTGAGCTGAACCACGGGCCGAATCGGCCCCGCAACAAGGCTGAATCGGCCTTGGTTTGGCCCCGTTTCGGGGCCGAACCGAACACAAATGGGGTGGGTTTGGATGCTCATTAGCCTACTAGAAATCTTGGTCCAAACCAATAATCTGGTAGCTCCGGCACAAGCGAAAATGAGAGCATTTCATGCAAATTTTCAAAACAAGTTTTTGCTAAAATGAGTTTTGATAATTTTAAAGTCATCCAAACAAGTTCAAATCTTTAGCTAGGCTCTAATACCACTTGAAGAAACTAGTGCACTCTAAATACCAATTTTAAAAGAAGAAGACATAAGGTTTTAAAAAATCAAGAGAACAATTGTTTGAACCATGAGGATCTAGTCTAAAGATAACAACTTGTAAAAAACAAAAAGGAACAAACTAGCTACTGGGTAGAACCTAAGAATTTTGTAGCATCTTCAAACGCTCCTAAATTTTGTTGGACTCCATTATAGGCTTCTTGAAGCTCCATGGAACATATTTGCAAGCCCACATCCTCCATCAAAGATAATCCACCTTGAAGGCTCAAGTGCAATGGCTCCAAACACAAACTAGAGTTAATCTAAGTAGTAAAGATAGCTAATCTAACTAGCTAGGAGTTATAGTTTCTTCTTCACTATAATTTTCTCTCCTTTTATTTTCTTTTTCTAATTTGTTTTCTCAAGTGTAAAGAGAGGAGAAAGAAGGAGATGGGATCTCTCATAGAAAAAAAAGATAGTGTGAATGAAGAAAAATTCTTAACCAATTTTAAAGAAATGGTTACAAAAATATTTCCTCCAAAACAATCCAAGCTTTGGGATTAAACTAACCATCCAGGTGTCCACAAACTCCTCTTGATTACACATATCACCATACTGTAATATAGTGAGAATATGTTATGCCCAAGGAATAACATAAGCTAAAGAAAACAAAAGAAAAAAGAATAAAAAAAACAATATATATATTTATATGTAATAAAACATACTAAATACATATACCTGTAATTGTTATCCAATGTATTTAAAATACATAAAAGAGAGATTAGTTAATAGTGACATAATACTAGTAAATACATATACAATATATATGTATAAAATATTAAATCGGCACCCGATTTAATATCTGTCTTTCTAAAAAGACCGGCTAGTATTACTACCATCCGATTACCGTCAGTGTATAAAATACACTAGTTTTAATCGAATCCAAGCGCATACCAATGTACTGCAACTACTTCATTTCGCCAAATCCGGAAACCATCTGTAACATTTCAGAAAATAAAATATTATTTTTGGGAATTTACATAATTAAATTAATTAATATTACGAATATTAGTAAGTATGAGAATTAGTTTTAATGAAAGAGTATGATTATATACCGATAATTTGGAAAATTAATAAGAATTATTGAATTGAAGGTGTTTATGTGATATGAGAATTTATGGATTTTTAAATACTTATTTGTAAATGGGTTAATTACTAAACTCGATTAGTATTTACTAATTTTGCAATAAGAAAGTTACGTGCATGTGGCATGCAACAAATCATGCTGCAAATACTTGTTACATTTTTTATGAAACATGATTTCAAGTCTTCATTTGTGCATGGCTTCATTTTGGTTTTTATAAATATTTTTGTTTTGAATAGAAAATAAAAAGGAAAAGAAAAAGAAAAAAATAAGAGAGAGAGAGGGTGACATGAGGCATGAGGGAGAGTGAGAGGAATGGAGAAGTTTCTACACATACCATAGTTATTAACTCCCATCCGCATTTCCTCCCATTCATTTTTCTCCTCCTCCTTCATCCTTCATCATCTCCTCTACTACTCCAAAACATTTCCAAATCCACCCCAAAACCCCTAGCTCCCTTTATAAAAATCAATCCAAACCTCACTACAAACCCCTTGGTGGAATCAATAATGGGACTTTGAGCATTTGGACAACCCTAGAATTTTCTCTAGTTGCTTCCATGAGGTAATTCTACACTATTAGTTAAGTTAGTTGTTTTCCTCACCTCCTATAATAGATTTGAGTTGATTAATTAAGGTTTAGTGATCTTGGAAATTCGTAGATGAGGTTTAGGAGATTGAATGAGTTGTGAAGGGTGTAATTGAGTGTAATTAGGGATCACATGTAAGTCCATGTTACCCGTCCCGGTTCTTTCGGGGATGCGGAAACGGTAAAAAACGATTTTTACGGTAAAGGTAACATGGTCTTTAGAATAAGATCTTGTTAGTTATATGTATGCCCTATAGGCCATTACTGTACATAGGATGTATATTGTAGTGGATGCTAGGACATATATAGGGAGGACTTTCTTGCTCGACATGATAGTATGCTATCTGGTTGAACTTTACCTTAACGTGTATACTGATTGTCTCTCTGTTACATGTTGGTAAAGCCCTTAGGATGTGTGCTTGACTACCTGGACTATGATGCGGATCATACTAGTGGGGACATGGTAGTCCATAAGTACATCCTTGAAAGTCCCTAGTCGTGGGTGTATCGAGACGGGGCATCGATATACCAGAGTAGACTAGCGTATACCTTCTCGACCCATACAGATGGGCGATGGATGATCCCATATCCATCGGTGTTTGACATCAGAGGAGATATACGGGTGCTCAGTAGAGACTGGGTACACTGGACGGACTCGCCGAGAACTCCCAGATGGTATTATATACCTCACGTCAGATGGCAGTTCTCTGGTGACACTGGTACAGAGTAGTCTGTTGACCCGAGATCGTCATAGAGTCTTGTGTGGTTCCCACTGTGCTTTGATTTCCATCTTACCACGTCCAAGAGGACGTGCAAAACGGTGGTTTTTGGGTACAGTCCCGAGTCACATGGAGGTAATGAGCGATAGGAGGGGATTCGTCTCTCCCGGTATAGGGAGTTGATGTTGCACTGTGTTCGATTGGCTATAACAGGAAGTCCATGGCCAGGGCTGCTCAGAGAATTGCTGGTAAGTGTTACCAGTAGTTTCTCGACCCGTTATGAGCCTCATATCGACACGACTTATCGAGCTATTGGGGTCTGACGTTTACCACCCCTAGGCGAGATATGCGACATATCAGACGATCAGACCGGACTGTACGGTAGTGTTACTGGTCGGATTCACTGGAGTGTAAGCGGGCTTGCTCGTCGATCTTCAGATCGCTCAATACCCGGGTGGCCGTTACGTTTAGCAGACCGCTTGCGGCTTGTGGATGTTTGATATGATCATCACCTGCTGCCGGCGTATTGACGAGTCTTTAGAGTCCTACACAGAGCTTTTCTGGCTCAAGCGAAACGAAATAGGAGCGCATATGAGATATGTGCGGGACCGAGAATAATACGTGTATGTGATACCGTATTACATTCTCGCGATGAATGTATCGGAAAGGTTGTATGCGATATAACCTAGTTATCGATTCAAGCGTTGATTCGATAAGCCGATACATTGAATACTGGTCGGTTGTGTGCGACATGACCGGATCATTGAATCAAGTGTTGATTTAATGATTTAATGCATAATTATATATTTGATATGTTACTTTGCACTAACTAGTATTGGTTCACTTTAAACGGATTTTCTCACTTGGATTGTGCACATTGTATATGTGATATATTTTTGTGTACTTGTATGTATCATGTTTGATGATGCATGCTAACTTGTGTTTTGTGTAAAGTTTAAACCATGGTTATGTAATGGTTAGGGTTTACATTTTCATATCTATTTATTTATTCATTTATTCATTTTGGAAAATGTAAAGCAAATGAGAAAATGGTGGCTTCTTTTGTTTTGTTCATGAAGCTTCATGAAGACTATGACCAAGTTACCATTTTGTCTCATGCTTAACCCTAACCATCCCACTAACCATGAATTATTCTCTACACTTGACCATGGTTCAAGTTATGATAAGGATTATATTTCTTTTCTTTTTTAGATTATTCTCATCATAACATTTCTTCTTCTTCTTCCTTGAACTCAAGAAGAAAAAGCTTTCTTCATCAATGGTGAATTGAGCAAACAAGTGAGAAATCCAATTCTAAAGTCTACCCACTTCCTATTTCTTCATCCTCTACCTCTTGCCAAGTAGTAGAGTGTGTTTCCTTCACAAGTTTTAGGGCTTGGTGAAGGTGGAGCATGATTTAGCGATGCCTCGACGTAGATCATCTTCGGCATGGACATCGACGACCTAGCTCGCTTTTTCTCCGACGAAGCCGACTCTAGAGCCCGGATTTGATTTGGACAGCGGAGAGGACCTCGTTGCGGAGCTATGGAGGTGGAGCACCGGATCTACAAAGGTTGTATTTCCGTTAAACTTTTAGTTAAGTGTTAACTAGTTAGTTTTTCGCCTAGACATCTAGCCGACGATCCGTAGTTTAGGGTTTGTAGGCACCGTAAAATTTGAAATTGGCATGTTCGATGCCTTATGAGACCTCACTAGGGTGCCTAGGAACCCTACAGTGGTATCAGAGCCTAGCTAGAGCCTTAGGCGAAGTCTAGACGGATTTTGAAGTCCGAACGACCCAAAACCGAAACCCAAAATATGCTCTCTGTACTTTTTCTAAAAACAGGGATTTTTCCAAATTAAAAATATGCAGAAAAACCAGCAGAGAAATATAAGAATTTCGTCACAAAATTTTTCGGATGAACAGTATATATTGCGGCGGATCCGCGGCATAAGCTTGGATGATGCGGCGGATCCGCGGCAAAAATGTGACGTCATCATCCAATTTTTGTACAGTAATTCATTTTGTCTGATGCTGAGTTTTCTGGGAATTTTTAAAATTTATTCAAGAGTTGAATTTTCTGCAGTTGTTTTGGGGATTCGGTATTTCGATCGGATTATCAAATTTCGTCTTTTGTGTATTTCCGGATAAATTTTAGAATATGTTAAAAAGTTCGACCGGATATAAATACCCAATTTTTCCCCTGTCGGGAAATTTCCAAGTGTTGGATTTTTCCGTAGTTTAACGACGTTCTAAGTAGTGCAAGTAACGCGATGGTCCCTCTAGAAGACACAAACCTTAACTCGATTATGTGACCGTCTTGAACTGCCCTTTGAACCTTCGAGTTTGGGGCAGTACGGCGTGCCACATGTGAGGCGTTGGCTTGACCCTTCTACGGCTGGACCGTTGGTACTGAGGCACGAACTGAATGTTGCTAGACTTGTTTCATGTGTTGATCTGTATCGGGAAAGGTTGGGTGTTCGATTGTTCGATCGGAAAGTTTGACATTTTCAATTTATCCGGAATGGGATACAATAATTGGAATTCACAATAGTTATGAGATAACTGAATGAATGTTATAAACGTAGCAGTTTAGTCTCACTTGATCGGTTGCCACGAAATTTTGATGTGATCAAAAGTCCGTCGCAATCACGTAGCGTACGCGGATACTCGCCGGGTAAACTTAATAGACAGCTTCACTCCATAGCCCCGACCAAGTGACTGCAGGAGAACCCCGTCGCCGAAAGCATCTGTTCGGGTGCTCGCGGTAGCGGTGTTCCGCCTTGGTGCACTTCGTCGACGGTATCAGGGGTGCTGCCGCCTACTAAAGTTTGCGACGAGCATTCGATCAGTTTTTCGGGAATCTTGTTGAATTGCCCGACTTGATATTGAAAAGAGTTTTCGATAATGAGACTAAAATGCGGGGTTTATAATTGTTAGGCATGCGATGTCTAAGTAATTCATTTGGTCAGGCATGCGATGTCTGAGGTGGTTGCGGATTCCAACTGTTGTAGTTTTACACTTTCTTTTCTGTGACCGTAAGTGTAATATGTGATATCGCCGGTTTCGTTGCTATATGTCAACGACAATTGGGATGAACATATTTACTTACGTTGATGACATGTGATGTTATGTGTTGCTGGATATGTTATATTGGATCGTCGTGTTTAAATAGCCGGGGGTTTTTATGTGAGATGAGTGTTTTTCATTTTCATTCATGTAATAACTTGTATGTAATATTCTTTTATTGGGGCACTTCCAGGTAGCGGAAGTAGTCACCGTTTGTATATTATTTACTTTTCCGCACTATGATAGACCCAAGGAGGAGGGCACAAGTAACCGGGTTCTGGAGTCCAGTGGGAGACCAACTCGAGGAGTCGAGTCCGGGTCTCCTAACTCTAGAATTGGTAGGGTTGCTTGCCGCTCTCGTAGGGGTCTAGGGG
This sequence comes from Agapanthus africanus, assembly GCA_030015575.1. Classification (NCBI taxonomy): domain Eukaryota; kingdom Viridiplantae; phylum Streptophyta; class Magnoliopsida; order Asparagales; family Amaryllidaceae; genus Agapanthus; species Agapanthus africanus. Next base: position 816,135,277 of record CM057338.1, on the reverse strand, counting down.
TGTGGGTTTGGCTATTCATCACGACCGTGGAATCCGTGTTTTATACTGGCTCGTATTGAAAACACGGACGTCCTAGTATATCCAATATTTCATATGATATTCTTCTGCTGCGATATCTGTGATGTGATCATGTGATGTTCTTTGATAGATACAGTATATAGTATATATGATATATTATATAGGCGTTACTTATGTTTTACACCCGCGCTAGCCCTGCCCCGCTCTGCCGTTAGTTACCTAACCTAACGGTGCACGAGGGGACATCGAGGCGATGCGGATGGCATAAGTGTACGTCGTATTTATCTGTGATGTTTAGGTAATTTAAATGATGGGACTTCATTAATGTGATTAATGAAATAAAAGAAACCTAAGATGTTGTAGAATCGAATTTCAAAATAAAACAGGTAGCTACAGTTCTTGCTTTTCATAGCGGTATATGAGATATATCCTGCACCTTATTCGATGAGGAAAGGACCGAGATCCCTTCACCGGGAGTGACTCCTTTAGCAATAACTGGCAGATGCTACACACTCGGTTTGTCTTTTGATTGCTTTTAAGTGTTTTTGCTTTGCACAGTGATATATATGATATATCCCGCACCTCATTCGATGAGGAAAGGACCGACGATCCCTTCACCGGGAGTGACTCCTTTAGCAAAACTAGAAAAGCCACAAAAGCACTCCATTTTAAAATCATTTGATTCTACAACGATATAAAGTTCATTACGCAAAAGGTTTTCTTAAAAACCTGTCGTAGCCCTCCGTCATTTCAGATAAGTAATAGTTAGTATTCGTGCTGCGTTTGTTGACTCAGTCAAGGCGTAGTGTGCGGTAGCTGATTATTGCTTATCTGCAAAGCATATGATGCGATTGGATTAGGGTAGTCGTGCGGCCTTGTTGACTCAGTCAAGGGTCGTGCGGGTGGGTTTAATTCAATCGAGAAATGACGGGTTCAACTTTACTTGCGGTCTATGGTTTGTTGACTCAGTCAAGGTCATAGATCGCATGGGGCAAAATATTATCGGGAATTTCAAGTGTTGAGATTTGCAATGAGATTGCATACCTTCTATGAGATAGTTGGATCCCGATACCCGCTGCGAGTAAGTGTTACTCCTGGGAGAGTTTTATACATTACAATTAGCCGATCAAGTAGGTGTCTAGAAAGGTGTTAACGGGGTTACGCCTCTGGGAAAACGAGGTTTACATTAATTAGGTTCGTGCGAAAGCACGGGGGACCTCCCTCAAAGTACCGACACTGGCCTGGCTGAAAGATTGGCGAACTTGTAGTGTGTAATTAATCCCGGCTAGTCTTTCCTTTTAGGGTTTGAAGGAAGATTTGATAAAAAGCAGTGGGAGCCATCCTGATTAGATAAAATAATAACCAATCTATTCTTGCAAGAGCGCACGCTGAGTGTTTTCTTCTCTCTCTCTCCTGGTAGCGACCATATCACGCCTTAATCAAGATAATAATACGGATTATTTGACCGAACCCGCTTGTTATACTGAGCTGGGGAACGTTGGTCCCCCTCCAACTTATAATTGTTATAAGACAGAGCAGGAAATTGGGGAATACCAGATTTCCCGTGCCGCCCAAACGAAGAGAGTGCATGCTGATGCATCATCTTCGGGTGTATTCATTATACAGAACTGTTTCTCAGTATCCTTTACGTCCTGGGTATATGATACCAGATCAGGATCCCAGATATGTAATCTGTTACATAGGGCTACAGAAAGGTAGAGAACTGAGAACGGGTGATAAGTTTCATGAAGAAGAAAACGGGGCAAGAGTTGCAGCCAAGTCTGTTGGTCACTGTCACCCTGTATTACCAATACATTGATTCTGAACGAATGTTATTAGATACCGAACCTGATATACAAAATCATATCAGTCTCTTTATTAGTAAAGAAAGGATATAATTTTGTATTGATGGATAATGTTTTGAACATTTCCTATATCAAAAGTTGATCGGTTCAGGCACGCTATCTAAGAGCATTAATGTTCTAAATCAAACTACAGTTCTTAGTATACGGAACAAACACAAGAGGAAGAGTTCAGAAATGAACGAATTCTTCTTGAGGCATTGTAGACTAGGTCAGATCAATGTGACCCGACCAGCTAGAGTTACATATAGATGCATATTTAAATCAGTTTGAATTTATATCTTGTGTAACTCGCCAGTCATGTCACAAAGATAAGATGACACCAGCTCTGTTTATTGGAAACAGAGAAAGAGTTAGTGAACTCTTGGGATGATACATGTTGATGTATGTAGGTCCCCTGTCTACACATGCCAAGACCGGTTCTTTGTACTTCATTACATTCTCTGATAATCTCTCAAGATTCAGATATATGTTCCTGTTGAAACACAAGTCCGAACCTTTTGAGATATTCGTAGAATATAAGTTAGAAGTAGAGAACCAAAACAAGGGTATAAGTATTATGTCCTATGATGAGATCAGGGAGGAGAATACTTGTGCATGGAATTCCTGGACTATTCTAAAGGAGAATGAGATTCTCTCTCAGCATTACTCCTCTGTATACACCATAGCACGATGGTATATCGGGGCGGAGCAGATACACCCTATTTGATATGGTGTGCTCTATGATGAGTACTACTGAGTTACCTTTTTCCTTTTTGGGTGTTATGCACTTGAGAAGCTGCATACCTATTGAATAGGATTCCAATCAAATTAGATGCCTACCACTTCATATTAGATATGATAAGGGAAGAGCCCATCTCTTAAGTTAGTTAAGATTTGGGGTTGTCCAGCCTATGTCTGAATGACAAATTCCGGACAAGCTCGAGGCAAGATCCGTTATGTAGAACTGGAAAGGTTCCAGCTATACAAACTGCAGTTGATGATTTGAAAGAACCAAAGGATTCAATAGTTACCAATGAACCTCAGCCTCTCCACCGATCTAGTAGGGTTCCTCACCCACCTGAGAGATACTTCGATTTCTCTATGACAGTGGGAGCGAGAATTGCATCATGAGATGATGACCCAACTAGTTTCGAGCTGGCCATCAGGAGTAGGACTCTGTAAGAATGGCTGGATGTTTATCGATCTGAGATGGAATCCATGTACACCAACAAAGTATGGACTTTGGTTGCAATATCTGAAGGGTTAAATCCCCATCAGGAGCAAGTATATCTTGAGAAGATTACTTGGTGTACATGGAAAAGTTGAGACTTTCAAAGCTAGACTTGTTAAAGCTTTTCGTCATCGACCAGACGTGGATCATGATGAAACCTTTTCAAGTGACTATGCTTAAGTACATCCAGATCCTACTTGCCACGGCTACATACCATGACTGCGATATCTGGTGGTTGGGTGTCTTGACTGCTTTTCTAAATGATGATTTAGAAGAGAGCGTCTGTAAATACACAGCCAGAGGGCTTCGTAGACAGTGGGAGCAGCGGAAACGTATGCAAGATGCTTTATAGGATAAAGCAGGCATCGCGGAGTTGGAACATCTGTTTTGATGAAGCGGTCAAAGAGTTTGACATCATCAAAATGGTAGATGAACCTTGTATAAACAAAAAGGTAGTAGGGAGTATGGTGGCGATCTTCGTAGAGTACGTGGATGACATACTCTTGATAAGAAAGGAGTTTCTTATGCTACGCTCGATCAATCTCCGTTTATCACAAAGATTCTCCATATAGGATTAAAGTGATACCTACTAAATCATGGATTTTGGATCTATGAGATAGATCTAAATGGATGTTAGGAAACTCACTAGATGTAGTGAGGTGGTGTCAATCGATCCTGAGGAGAATCACTGGAAGGGTTCCAGGGTGATAAAGACGACTGAATGTCAGTCACAGGCATTGTCTTTACCCTCAGTAAAGGGACGGTATGTTGGAAGAGTTCCAAGCTGGATACCGTGACATACTAGACGATAAAGGCAGGATACATCGCTACTTAAGATGCTACCAAAGAGGATGTTTGGGTGTATATTAGTTCATGAGATGAACTACGTTCCTACCATTGTGAGACAATGGAGTTGTGGCTCATGCCGAGGAACACCGGTCCCATCAGTGATCCAGACTTATTCTAAGGCAGTATCACTTGATCATGGAGATGGTTGATCTCCAGGGTGATCGAGGTTTGGAGAGTAGACTCAGAGGACAACACAGCGGATCCACTCACAAAGACCTGTTCCCAGAGAAAGACTTTTATGGGATGGTTCAGTATGAGATACTGCAACCACTGCTATCAGATGGCCCTAGTGCAAGTGGGAGATTGTTAGTTATATGTATGCCCTAGAGGCCATTACTGTACATAGGATGTATATATTGTAGTGGATGCTAGGACATATATAGGGAGGACTTTCTTACTCGATATGATAGTATGCTATCTGGTTGAACTTTACCTTAACGTGTATACTGATTGTCTCTCTGTTACATGTTGGTAAAGCCCTTAGGATGTGTGCTTGACTACCTGGACTATGATGCGGATCATACTAGTGGGGACATGGTAGTCCATAAGTACATCCTTGAAAGTCCCTAGTCGTGGGTGTATCGAGACGGGGCATCGATATACCAGAGTAGACTAGCGTATACCTTCTCGACCCATACAGATGGGCGATGGATGATCCCATATCCATCGGTGTTTGACATCAGAGGAGATATACGGGTGCTCAGTAGAGACTGGGTACACTGGACGGACTCGCCGAGAACTCCCAGATGGTATTATACCTCACGTCAGATGGCAGTTCTCTGGTGACACTGGTACAGAGTAGTCTGTTGACCCGAGATCGTCATAGAGTCTTGTGTGGTTCCCACTGTGCTTTGATTTCCATCTTACCACGTCCAAGAGGGCGTGCAAAACGGTGGTTTTTGGGTACAGTCCCGAGTCACATGGAGGCAATGAGCGATAGGAGGGGATTCGTCTCTCCCGGTATAGGGAGTTGATGTTGCACTGTGTTCGATTGGCTATAACAGGAAGTCCCTGGCCAGGGCTGCTCAGAGAATTGCTGGTAAGTGTTACCAGTAGTTTCTCGACCCGTTATGAGCCTCATATCGACACGACTTATCGAGCTATTGGGGTCTGACGTTTACCACCCCTAGGCGAGATATGCGACATATCAGACGATCAGACCGGACTGTACGGTAGTGTTACTGGTCGGATTCACTGGAGTGTAAGCGGGCTTGCTCGTCGATCTTCAGATCGCTCAATACCCGGGTGGCCGTTACGTTTAGCAGACCGCTTGCGGCTTGTGGGTGTTTGATATGATCATCACCTGCTGCCGGCGTATTGACGAGTCTTTAGAGTCCTACACAGAGGTTTCCTGGCTCAAGCGAAACGAAATAGGAGCGCATATGAGATATGTGCGGGACCGAGAATAATACGTTTATGTGATACCGTATTACATTCTCGCGATGAATGTATCGGAAAGGTTGTATGCGATATAACCTAGTTATCGATTCAAGCGTTGATTCGATAAGCCGATACATTGAATACTGGTCGGTTGTGTGCGACATGACCGGATCATTGAATCAAGTGTTGATTTAATGATTTAATGCATAATTATATATTTGATATGTTACTTTGCACTAACTAGTATTGGTTCACTTTAAACGGATTTTCTCACTTGGATTGTGCACATTGTATATGTGATATATTTTTGTGTACTTGTATGTATCATGTTTGATGATGCATGCTAACTTGTGTTTTGTGTAAAGTTTAAACCATGGTTATGTAATGGTTAGGGTTTACATTTTCATATCTATTTATTTATTCATTTATTCATTTTGGAAAATGTAAAGCAAATGAGAAAATGGTGGCTTCTTTTGTTTTGTTCATGAAGCTTCATGAAGACTTTGACCAAGTTACCATTTTGTCTCATGCTTAACCCTAACCATCCCACTAACCATGATTTATTCTCTACACTTGACCATGGTTCAAGTTATGATAAGGATTATATTTCTTTTCTTTTTTAGATTATTCTCATCATAACATTTCTTCTTCTTCTTCCTTGAACTCAAGAAGAAAAAGCTTTCTTCATCAATGGTGAATTGAGCAAACAAGTGAGAAATCCAATTCTAAAGTCTACCCACTTCCTATTTCTTCATCCTCTACCTCTTGCCAAGTAGTAGAGTGTGTTTCCTTCACAAGTTTTAGGGCTTGGTGAAGGTGGAGCATGATTTAGCGATGCCTCGACGTAGATCATCTTCGGCATGGACATCGACGACCTAGCTCGCTTTTTCTCCGACGAAGCCGACTCTAGAGCCCGGATTTGATTTGGACAGCGGAGAGGACCTCGTTGTGGAGCTATGGAGGTGGAGCACCGGATCTACAAAGGTTGTATTTCCTTTAAACTTTTAGTTAAGTGTTAACTAGTTAGTTTTTCGCCTAGACATCTAGCCGACGATCCGTAGTTTAGGATTTGTAGGCACCGTAAAATTTGAAATTGGCATGTTCGATGCCTTGTGAGACCTTACTAGGGTGCCTAGGAACCCTACAGATCTTTGCTAAACAAACACCTAGCAAACTAACTACAAGTTTAACTATTATGTTAGTGGGTTATACCTAGGTCTTGAACTCCTTCTCTTCTTGCTCCTTGGAGTGGTTGGATCGGCTTCACCTCGTCGTCTCCTTGTTGTCAAAGAAGGATCCACCCGAAAGCTTCTACCTTGAGCTCCTACCTCAATCTAGAGGAAATTAAAGTTCTTGGCTTGCTAGACCTTGTACTCTAGAGTGAGTAGAGAAGTGTTTTTAGGGTTTTATCTCAATGGTTCATGTTTCTCAACTCATGAAACATGAGAGTCTTGAGAGAGAGGAAGAGGGAGAGCTTGGATGAGAGAGAATGAGAATGATAGAATGAGCTTGACTTTTTACAACCATGCTCACAAAAGAGAAAATAATCATGATAATAATAATAATTAAGTATATGTGATGGTTCATATCGATGGCCATTATCATTTCATGCATTTAATGCATTTTATAAAGAACAACAAGTAAACAAAAGTCATAGCCATGAAATGATGATGGTCAACAAGTCCAAAATAGTCAACCGGTCAACAAAGTCAACAAAAGTCAAACTTTCAACTCAACCATGGCATAATAATACTTAATTAATATTATTATTAATCATATTTCTTGTTCTCATTAGGGTTTAGAAAAAGTCAACAGTCAACAACCCTAATGAGAATCCTCTGCCTCTGCCTCTGTCAACTGTGCATACACACCCGCATCCGTGTTATGAGGAACACGAATACAAAGAGATAAAACCAATCCCAAAACACATACTAGGATCTGGCTTAAACCAAAGCCCGCTAGTAATAACTTCCCGGACACCAAACGTGCACAAGTGCGCGGATGTGAACGAACCATGTCGCAAAACCATGCGACCTCTACTCTGTTTTGCCCAAAGGCGAATAGCTCTCTGTGTGGGACTCTAAAGACTCGACACTACGCTGGGATTGGGTTTAACCACAGGCCGCAAGCGGTACTAGCTGTATGTAACGATCCCCAGGTAGATGCCGATAAGAAGACTGATGAGATGAACCCAACCGAACTCCTACTGAGCCTGAATGTGACAATCTCCGTACAGTCCGGTCTGTTCGTCTAAGAATATCACATGGCGGGCTTAGGGGGTGGTAAACGTCAGTCCCTTAATAGCGGTACAAGTCGTGTCGGAGTATAGCCAGAACACCCTGAGACAACACTGGATAACTTACCAGTATATCTCGCTTGCCCTGGCCAGGGACGACTATGTCTAATGGCTCTCCTTGACACAGCGCGATATCAACCCCCAATACCGGGAGAAACGAATCCTGTCTAACCGTCACTGCCTCCAAGTGCTTCTGGACTGCACCCAACTGCTACCTATTTGCACAACTCATTTGAGCCGTGGTAGGGTAGCAATCTAAGAACAGTGGGAACACACTTGAGGCGAAGTGATAGTGTCAAGTCAGCGGACTAAACTGTACTCATGTCACCTAGGAACTAATAACTGACGATAGGTATAGTACCAACCAACAGTTCCCGACGAGTCCTGTCCAGTGTACTCGTGACCTAACGACTACCCGCATACTATCTCAAGTACGACGTACTGACGGCTGTGGGACTGAACGTCTCCCCTGCTGGGATGAGAAGCGCATACGCTAGTCTACTCCGGAGTATCGATGCCCTGTCTCGATAATCCTACGACTAGGGACCTGTATAAGGATGTGCTTGTAGATTACTCAGCCCCCACTAGTGTGACTGCCATCACAACTCTGGTAATCAAGCAAAGATCCTAAGGGCTCCACTAATGTGTATAGGCGATATGCTAAAAGAAACACATGCACACATTAAAGTAGAAACAAACCAAGTAGCATACTACCATTTCGAGCAAGATTGTCTATACAACTGTGAATATCCCAAGCTTCCATTAAGTAATATACAAACTAGTATGATACAGTAATGGCCTCTAGGGCATATACACTAACAATCTCCCACTTCCACTAAGGTCATGTACTGGCGTATCGAAGACCTACCATCTCGATCAGCCGCTCGAACTGAGTCTGGGGTAAGGCCTTCATGAATGGATCTGCAATGTTATTCTCCGAATTTACTGTCTTCACCTCGATCTCCCGGCGATCTACGATTTCCTTGATCAGGTGGTATCGCCTAAAAATGTGCTTGGACTTCTGATGGGATCTGGGTTCCTTCGCTAAAGCTATAGTGCCATTATTGTCACAATACAGCGGTATTGGATCAACAATGGTAGGAACCACCTGAATCTCCATGAGGAACTTCTTCATCCAGACAGCTTCCTTTGCGGCATCGCAAGCAACTACGTACTCCGCTTCCATAGTTGAGTCAGCAACGGTTTCCTGCTTGGAACTCTTCCAGCAAACCGCCCTTCCATTGAGGGTAAAGACATAACACGATATGGACTTGGAGGCATCTTTGTCACTCTGGAAGCTGGAGTCAGCAAAGCCCTCGATCTGGAGGTCTTTTCCGCCATACACCAAGAACATCTCCTTAGTCCTTCTTAGGTACTTGAGAATGTTCTTTACTGCTATCCAGTGTTTCTCTCCTGGTTCTGACTGATACCGGCTTACAACGCTCAATGCGTATGCTACATCTGGTCTGGTACACAACAATGCATACATTATAGAGCCTACCGCAGATGCGTAGGGTATTGATGACATGCGAGACCTTTCCAAATCAGTCTTGGGAGACATCTCTTTGGAGAGGGTGATTCCGTGACAAGCCGGTAGATTACCGCTCTTAGAATCTTCCATACTGAATCGTTTCAGTATGGTGTCGATGTACCTGGACTGTGAAAGTCCTAACATCCTTTTAGATCTATCACGATAGATCTGGATCCCCAGAATGTAGTTGGCATCGCCCAGGTCCTTCATGGAGAACCTCTGTGACAAGAATCCTTTGACTGACTGTAGCATAGGAATATCATTTCCTATTAGGAGAATGTCATCTACGTACAAGATGAGGAATACCACAGTTCTCCCTACAATCTTACTATAAATGCATGGTTCATCTGGGTTTTTGATAAAGTCGAATTCTTTGACAGTACCATCAAAGCAGATGTTCCAACTCCGCGATGCCTGCTTCAGTCCATAGATGGACTTGAGCAACTTGCACACTTTACCGCTGCTCCCACTCTGAATGAATCCCTCCGGCTAATCCATATAGTCGCACTCTTCCAAATTTCCATTTAGGAAAGCCGTCTTTACGTCCATCTGCCAGATCTCATAATCGTGGAAGGCAGAAATGGCAAGAAGGATCCGAATGGATTTGAGCATAGCCACTGGAGAAAAGGTCTCGTCATAGTCCAAACCAGGTCTTTGACGAAAACCCTTTGCAACAAGTCTAGCTTTATAGGTTTCAACCTGCCCATCTACACCAATCTTCTTTCTGAAGATCCATTTGCAGCCTACGGGTTTTACCCCTTCTGGAGCAAAGTCCAAAGTCCAAACTTTGTTGGTGTACATGGACTCCATCTCGGTCCGCATTGCATCCAGCCATTTTACTGAGTCACCGCTCTGAATGGCTTGCTGGAAGCTAGTAGGCTCATCATAATAAATGGTGCAATCCTCTCTATCCCCGTCTATGAGAAAACCATAGTATCTCTCGAGCGGATGAGACTGCCTACTACTCCTGCGGAGCGACGCAGGGATGTCCGGTTCTCCTGAACCTTCTGGTTCTACCAAGGTTTCAGTAATAGCTTGTGGTTCTGGAATTTCTTCCAGTTCTATTGCGCTCCCACTTATCTGATTTTCCAAAAACTCAGTTTCCAAGAAGCGGGCATGACGAGAAACAAAAACCTTTTGCTCCTCTGCGTAATAGAAAACATACCCCTTGGAGTTCTTTGGGTATCCCACAAACTTACACTGTACTGAGCGTGCCTCGAGCTTGTCAGCATGCTGCTTTTTGACAAAAGCTGGACATCCCCATGTCTTAAAGTGTTTAAGACAGGGTTTCTTCCCACTCCATATCTGATATAGTGTGGTAGGCACTGACTTATTAGGAACTTGGTTCAAAAGATATGCAGTCGTTTCTAGTGCATAACCCCAGAAAGATCGCGGTAACTCAGCCTTACTCATCATGGAATAAACCATATCCAATAGAGTCGATTCCGTCTTTCCGATACACCGTTGTGTTGTGGTGTGTATGGAGGAGTAAGCTACGAGAGAATTCCATTCTCTTTTAAGTAGTCCAGAAACTCGGCACTCAAGTATTCACCACCTCGATCAGATCTCAGTGTCTTGATACTTTTGCCTGTTTTTTTTTCAACTTCATTCTTGTATTCCCGAAATTTCTCAAAGGCCTCGGATTTGTGCTTCATCAGGAAGACATGTCCATACCTAGAGAAATCATCTGTGAAAGTTATGAAGTATGAATAACCACTTCGCGCATGTGTAGATATTGGACCACACACGTCACTGTGTATGAGTCCCAAGAGCTCGCTTGCTCTTTCTCCGTGTCCAGTGAACGGAGTTTTTCTTATCTTTCCCATGAGACAGGATTCACAAGTGGCATAAGACTGGTACTCGAACGGATTCAAGTATCTCTCTTTATGTAACTTTGTTAACCGTGTCTCATTAATGTGACCCAGTCTACAATGCCATGAGAAAGCCTGATTTAATTCCGGAGACTTTCTTTTAAGTGTGTTCTGGACACTGAAAATCTGAGCTTGATTCAATACGTATATCCCGTTTTTTAATGTACCTGACCTAATCAGAACTTGATTTAGGTGGATGTGGACCACATCGCTTACAAAAGTAAAATCATATCCTTCTGTAGAAAGTAAGGATACAGATATGATATTACAAGTCGCACTAGGTACATACAAACAGTCACGCAGAATCAATATCTGCCCAGTTGTCAGTCCAAGATGATATTCCCCTACGGATTCAGCATCCATGCTCATTCCGTTGGCAACCCTGAGAGTCATATCACCTATCCTGATAACCCTACGGTTTCTCAGTGTTAGTTGTATGTATGCCCTAGAGGCCAGTATTGTACAGATGATGTATATTATATTGGATGCTTGGACATATATAGAGATGACTTTCTTACTCGATATGATAGTATGCTATCTGGTTGCTCTTTATCTTAACATGTACACTAGTCTCTTTAAACTGTCTTATAGTTACATGTTGGTAAAGCCCTTAGGATGTGTACTTGACTACCTGGACTATGATGCAGATCATACTAGTGGGGACATGGTAGTCTATAAGTACATCCTTCAAGGTCCCTAGTCGTGAGTGTATCGAGACAGGGCATCAATATACCAGCGTAGACTAGCGTATACGCTTCTCGACCCATGAGATGGGCGATGGATGATCCCATATCCATTGGTGTTTGATATCAGAGATGGTATACGGGTGCTCAGAGGAGACTGGGTATACTGGACGGACTCGCCGAGAACTCCCAGATGGTATTATACCTCACGTCAGATGGCAGTTCTCAGGTGACACTTGTGCAGGTTAGTCTGTAGACCCGAGATCGTCATAGTGTCTTGTGTGATTCCCACTATTCATTGATCTCCACCTTACCATGTCCATGAGGGCGTGCAAAACGGTGGTCTTTGGGTACAGTCCCGAGTCACATGGAGGCAATGAGCGATAGGAGGGGTTTCGTCTCTCCCGGTATTGGGGGTTGATGTTGCGCAGTGCTCGATTGGCCGTAACAGGGAAGTCCCTGGCCAGGGCTGATCAGAGATTTGCTGGTAAGTGTTACCAGTAGTTTCTCGACCCGTTATGAGCCTCATATCGGCACGACTTATCGGTTATTGGGGTCTGACGTTTACCACCCCTAGACTTGATATGCGACATATCAGACGAACAGACCGGACTGTACGGTAAGTGTTACTGGTTGGATTCACAGGAGTGTGAGCGGGCTTGCTCGTCGATCTTCTGATCGCTCAATACCCGGATGGCCGTTACGTTTGGCAGACCGCTTGCGGCTTGTGGGTGCTTGATATGATCATCATCTGCTACCGGCGTATTGACGAGTCTTTAGAGTCCTACACAGAGGTTTCCTGGCTCAAGTGAAACGAAATAGGAGCGCATATAAGATATGTGCGGGACCGAGAATAATGCGTGTATGTGATACCGTATTTCATTCTCGCGATGAATGTTTCGATTGGTTGTATGCGATATAACCTAGTTATCGAATCATTGATTCGATAAATCGATACATTGTATACTAGTCGGTTATGTTCGACATGACCGGATCATTGAATCAAGTGTTGATTTAATGATTTAATGTATAATTGTATATTTGATATATTAATTTGCATTAACTAGTATTGGTTCATTTTAAAAGGATTTTCTCACTTGAAGTGCACATTGTATATATGATATGCTTTTGTGTGCACTTGATTGTATCATGTTTGATGATACATACTTACTTGGGTTTGTGCAAAGAATTAAACCATGGTTATGATAATGGTTAGGGTTTTGTGTTATTCATCTATTTATTTATCCATTCTTTATTTATTTAAATAGATAAAAGAAAAGAAAATGGTTTCTTTTTGTCATGAAGCTTGTTGAAGCTTCATGAAGCTTTGACTAAAGAGACCATTTGTCTTCATGCTTAACCCTAACCATTCCTACTTACCATGGTCTATTCTCTACACTTAACCTTAGTTAGCTTATGATAAGTATTGATTTATTTTCATTTTAATTCAACACTTATCATAATTTTTCCTTCTTCTTGATCTTCTTCTTCAAGAAAGAAAGCTTGATGCCATCAATGGCAACTTGAGTTCTAAAGTGAGAAATCCAATTTCAAAGTGAACCCACCTCCTATTTCTTCACCCTCTACCTCTTGCCAAGTTGTTTTGGGTGTTTTCTTCACAAGTTTCACAAATTTGTGAAGTCGGAGCTTGAACTTGTGATGCCTCGACGTAGATCATCTTCGGCACGAAGCCGACGACCTAGTCCGCCCATTTCTCCGATCAAGCCGTCGATTGAGTCCGGGATTCGAGATGGACAGCAAGAGGATGCCTACGTGGAGCCAAGGAAGTGGATATCCGGATCTACAAAGGTTGTAGCTTCTTATCTTTAGTTAAGTTGTTAACTAGATTCGTTTATCGCCTAAACTTCTAGTCAACGATCTGTATTAGGGTTTCTCGGCACCCGTAAAATTTAAAATTGGCATGGTTGATGCCTTGTGAGACTTCATTAGCGTGCCTAGGAACCCTACAGTGGTATCAGAGCTACTAGGCATTAGATGTCGACCTATGGGGGGTTCTCACTGTGTGACAGTGTGGCGAAGCATAGGCTCTTACCCTCATGGTGTCCCGAGACCGGAAGGTGTTCCGGCGGGTTGTAGTCCTCGCTAGGGGGCATGCGTAAAAAGAAGCGGCTGAGGGACCCGTTGGTGCCACGGCGACCCTATTGGATGGGGTGGCTGCCTGACCTACAGTGGTATCAGAGCCTAGCTAGAGTCTTAGGCGATGCTTAGACGATGTTTGAAACCCGATCGAACCCGAAACCCTAACTTTTTCATGCTCTCTGGACTTTTTCCAAAAACTGGGATTTTTCCAGATTAAAAATGCTTAAAAAATTCAGCAGGGAATTATAAGAATTACGGTGCAATTTTTTTCATATGAACAGTATAGAGTGCGGCGGAACCGCGGCATAAGCATGGCTTATGCGGCGGTTCCGCGGCCTTATGATGACGTCAGTCCTCCTCGTTTGCACAGTAACTCCTATTTAATTATGCTGAGTTTTCTGGGAATTTTTAAATTGACTCAAGAGTTGAGTATTCTGGGGTTGCATTGGGAATCGTAGATTCGATCGGATTGTTAAACTTCGTCTATGTGTTTTTCCGGATCACTTTAGAATATGTTAAAAATTTCGACCAGATATAAATACCCAACTTTTTCCCTGCCGAAAAATTTTCCAAGTGTTGGATTTTTCTATGGTTTAAGGACGTTTTGAGTAGTGCAAGTAACGCGATGGTCCCTCTAGAAGACAACAAACCTTAACTCGATTATGTGACCGTCTTGAACTGCCCTTTGAACCTTCGGGTTTGGGACAGTACGGCGTGCCACATGTGAGGCGTTGGCTTGACCCTTCTACGGCTGGAACGTTGGTACTGAGGCATGAAGTGAACGTCTTTGAACTAATTTCATGTGCTGAACGGTTTCGGGAAAACTTGGGTGTTCGAATGTTCGATCGGAAAGTTTAATATATTCTATTTATCCGGAATGGGATACAATAATTGGAATTCACAAACAGTTATGAGATAATTGAATGAATGTTATAAATCTCGCGGTTTAGTTTCATTTGATATTGAAAAGAGTTTTCGATAATGAGACTAAAATGCGGGGTTTATAACTGTTAGGCATGTGATGTCTAAGTATTTCATTAGATTAGGCATGCGATGTCTAAAGAGGTTGCGGATTCCAACTGTTGTAGTTTTACACTTTCTTTTCTGTGACCGTAAGTGTAATATGTGATATCGCCGGTTTCGTTGCTATATGTCAACGACAATTGGGATGCGCATATTTACTTACGTTGATGACATGTGATGTTATGTGTTACTGGATATGTTATATTGGATTGTCGTGTTTGAATAGCCGGGGTTTTTTATGTGAGATGAGTGTTTTATCATTTTCATTCATGTAAAAAACTTGTATGTAATATTCTTTTATTGGGGCACTTCCAGGTTGCGGAAGATGTCACCTCTTGTATATTATTTACTTTTCCGCATTAGGATAGACCTAAGGAGGGGAGCACAAGTAACCGGGTTCTAGGGTTCAGTGGGAGACCAACTCGAGGAGTCGAGTCCGGGTCTCCTAACAGTAGAATTGGTAGGGTTGCTTGCCGCTCTCGTAGGGGTCTAGGGGTGTGGGATTGGCTATTCATCACGACCGTGGAATCCGTGTTTTATACTGGCTCGTATTGAAAACACGGACGTCCTAGTATATCCAATGTTTCATATATTTCTTCTGCTGCAATATCTGTGATGTGATCATGTGATGTTCTGTGAAAGATACAGTATATAGTATATATGATATATTATATAGACGTTACTTATGTTTTGCACCCGCACTAGCCCTGCCCTGCTCTGTCATTAGTTACCTAACCTAACGGTGCACGAGGGGACATCCAGGCGAATGCAGATGGCATAAGTGTACGTCGTATTTATCTGTGATGCTTAGGTGAATTAAATGATGGGACTTCATTAATGTGATTAATGAAATAAAAGAAACCAAATGATGTTGTAGAATCAAATTTTAAATAAAACAGGTAGCTACAGTTCTTGCTTTGCATAGCGGTATATATGATATACCCTGCACCTTATTCGATGAGGAAAGGATCGAGATCCCTTCACCGGGAGTGACTCCTTTAGCGATAACTGGCAGATGCTACACACTCGGTTTGCTTTTGATTGCTTCTATAGTTTCTGCTTTGCACAGTGATATATATGATATATCCCGCACCTCATTCGACGAGGAAAGGGCCGACGATCCCTTCACCGGGAGTGACCCCTTTAGCAAAACTAGAAAAGCCTCAAAATCATTCCATTTCAAAACTTCATTTGATTCTACAACGATATCAAGTTCATTACGCAATAGGTTTTCAGAAAAACCTGTCGTAGCCCTCCGTCATTTCAGATAAAGACTATTTAGTATTCGTGCTGCATTTGTTGACCTCTGTCAAGGCGTAGTGTGCGGTAGCTAACTAGTATTTATCTGCTTATGCATATGATGCAGATTGGATTAGGGTATTCGTACGACCTTGTTGACCTCTGTCAAGGGTCGTGCGAGTGGGTTTGATTCAATCAAGAAATGACGGGTTGAACTTGACTAGTGCACTATGGTTTGTTGACCTCTGTCAAGGTCATGGCACACTAGGGGCAAAATATTATCGGGAATTTCAAGTGTTGAAATTTGCAATGAGATTGCATACCTTCTATGAGATAGTTGGATCTCGATACCCGCTGCGAGTAAGAGTTACTCCTGGGAGAGTTTTACACATTACAATTAGCCGATCAAGTAGGTGTCTAGAAAGGTGTCAACGGGGTTACGCCTCTGGGAAAACGAGGTTTACATTAATTAGGTTCGTGCGAAAGCACGGGGGACCTCCCTCAAAGTACCGACACTGGCCTGGCTGAAAGATTGGCGAACTTGTAGTGTGTAATTAATCCCGGCTAGTCTTTCCTTTTAGGGTTTGAAGGAAGATTTGATAAAAACCAGTGGGAGCCATCCTGATTAGATAAGATAATAACCAATCTGATCTTGCAAGAGCATACGCTAAAGTGTTTTCTTCTCTCTCTCTCCAGGTAGCGACCAGTTCATGCCTTAATCAAGATAATAATATGGATGTATTGACCGAACCCGCATGTTATACTGTGCAGGGGAACGTTGGATCCGTTCTTTCTTATAAGAGTTATAAGACTGAACAGGAAACAGGAGCATATCTGGATACTCACGCCGCCCAAAAGAACATGCATGTTGATGCATCTTCTTCAAGTGTGTTAGTTATTGAGAAATGTTTCTCAGTTCACCCTACGTCCTGGGTATTGGATACCGGATCAGGATCCCATATATGTAAAATGTTACATGGGCTACGTAAAGGTAAAGAACTGGGAAAAGGTGATCATTCCGTTCAAGTAGGGAACGGTGCAAGTATTGCAGCCAAAGCTGTTGGCGAATATCACCTTGTATTGCCAAGTCGTAATACACTGATTCTAAATGAGTGCTATTATATACCGAACATGATGTGCAACATTATATCGGTTTCTTTATTAAGTAAAGAAGGATATAATTTTGTAGTAAAGGATAATGTTATGAACATATTCCAAGATCAAAAACTGATTGCATCAGGCTCGTTACATAATGGCATATTCATTCTAAATCAGAATACAGTCCTCAATATACAAAACATACACAAGTGGAAAAGTTCAGAAATGAACGAATCCTACTTGTGGCACTGTAGACTTGGTCATATCAATGCGACACGACTGGCTAAGTTACATAAGGATGGTTATTTGAATTCTTTTGAATTATCATCTTATGATACTTGCCATTCATGTCTCAAAGGAAAAATGACCAACGCTCCGTTTAGCGGACACGGAGAAAGAGTTAATGAACTCTTAGGACTGATACATAGTGATGTATGCGGTCCCATGTCTACGCATGCCAGGAACGGTTCTTCCTACTTCATTACATTCACTGACGATCTCTCTAGATTCGGACATGTGTTCCTGATGAAACACAAGTCTGAAGCTTTTAAGAAATTCAGAGAATATAAGCACGAAGTAGAAAAACAAACAGGCAAAAGTATTAAGATCCTTCGATCTGATCACGGAGGAGAATACTTAAGCAATGAGTTCCTAGATTATCTAAAAGAGAATGGGATTCTCTTTCAGCTTACTCCTCCTTATACACCACAGCACAACGGTGTATCGGAGCGGAGGAATCGCACCCTATTAGATATGGTGCTCTCTATGATGAGTACAGCTGAGCTACATATTTCCTTCTGGGGGTATGCGCTTGAGACAGCAGCATACCTATTGAATCAAGTTCCAACTAAATCTGTACCTACCACACCATATGAGATATGGAGTGGGAAGAGACCATGTCTTAAACGAGTTAAGATATGGAGTTGTCTGGCCTATGTCAAAAGGCAAAATCCAGACAAACTCGAGGCACGGTCAGTTCTATGTAAGTTTGTGGGATATCCTAAACATTCAAATGGATATTTTTTCTACCACAGTGAACAACAAAAAGTGTTTATTGCTCAACATGCCACCTTTTTAGAAAAGGAATTTCTTGCAAAAGAGATTAGTGGCTCTGAGGTAGAACTGGAAGAAGTTCCAGAAACACAAACTATAACTGAAGATTTAGTGGAAGCAGAAGATTCGGTAGTACCCGACGAACCCCAGCCTCTCCGCCGATCTAGTAGGGTTTCTCGTCCACCTGAGAGATACTACGGTTTTCTCATTGATGGTGGTAGTGAGGATTGCATCATGGAGGATGATGACCCAACTAGCTTCGAGCAAGCCATCACGAGTGGGGACTCAGTGAAATGGCTGGATGCTATGCGGTCTGAGATGGAATCCATGTACACCAACAAAGTATGGACTTTGGAAGTTGCTCCTGAAGGGGTAAAACCCATTAGGAGCTAGTGGATCTTCAAGAAAAAACTTGGTGTAGATGGGAAAGTGGAGACTTTCAAAGCTAGACTTGTAGCAAAGGGTTTTCGTCAAAGACCAGGTGTGGACTATGACGAAACCTTTTCTCCAGTGGCTATGCTTAAATCCATCCGAATCATGCTTGCCATCGCTGCGTATCATGACTACGAAATCTGGCAAATGGATGTTAAGACCGCCTTTCTAAATGGTAATTTAGAAGAGTGCGTGTACATGACTCAGCCAGAGGGCTTCGTAGACAGTGGGAGCAGCGGGAAGGTGTGCAAGCTGCTTAAATCCATTTATGGATTAAAGCAAGCATCGCGGAGTTGGAACATCTACTTTGACGTCGTTATCAAAGAGTTTGATTTCGTCAAAAACCCAGATGAACCTTGTATTTACAAGAAGGTGGCAGAGAGTAAGGTTGTCTTCCTCGTATTGTACGTGGACGACATACTCTTGATAGGAAATGATATTCCTATGCTGCAATCGGTCAAGCTCTTCTTATCACAAAGATTCTCAATGAAAGATCTAGGTGATGCCTCCTGCATATTGGGAATTAGGATCTATAGAGATAGATCCAAACGGATTTTGGGATTGTCCCAATCCAGGTACATTGACACCATACTAAAGAGGTTTAGTATGGAAGAATCCAAGCGTGGGAACTTGCCCACGATCTCTAGAGTCACTCTCTCCAAAGAGATGTCTCCCAAGACTGATTTGGAGAGAGCTCGCATGCAAGGGATACCCTATGCTTCGGCAGTAGGCTCTATCATGTACGCGATGCTATGCACCAGACCCGATGTTGCATACTCACTAAGTGTAGTGAGTAGGTATCAAGCTGATCCTGGAGAGAGTCACTGGACAGCTGTGAAGAGCATTCTCAAGTACTTACGAAGGACTAAAGAGATGCTCTTGGTGTATGGTAACGGAGAACTCCAAGTGGAGTCCTTTACCGATTCGAGCTTCCAGAGTGATAAGGACGACTCTAAGTCGCAGTCGGGATTTGTCTTTACCCTTTACGGAGGGGCGGTTAGCTGGAAGAGTTCCAAGCAAGAAACCGTGGCAGACTCGACGATGGAGGCTGAATACATCGCTGCCAACGATGCTGCTAAAGAGGCTGTCTGGATCAAGAAGTTCATTATTGAACTTGGAGTGGTTCCATCCATTGAGTATCCAATACCTTTGTATTGCGATAACAATGGAGCGGTGGCTTTGGCCAAGGAACCTAGGTCCCATCAGCGATCCAGGCACATTCTGAGGCGGTATCACCTGATCCGGGAGATAGTTGATCGCCGGGAGATCGAGGTCAGGAGGGTTGACACGAAGAACAACACGGCGGATCCACTCACGAAGGCCATTCCCCAGATACAGTTTGAGAGACTCTTCGGGATGCTCGGTATGCGATACTACAGCAGCTGGCCCTAGTGCAAGTGGGAGATTGTTAGTTGTATGTATGCCCTAGAGGCCAGTATTGTACAGATGATGTATATTATATTGGATGCTTGGACATATATAGAGATGACTTTCTTACTCGATATGATAGTATGCTATCTGGTTGCTCTTTATCTTAACATGTACACTAGTCTCTTTAAACTGTCTTATAGTTACATGTTGGTAAACCCTTAGGATGTGTACTTGACCACCTGGACTATGATGCAGATCATACTAGTGGGGACATGGTAGTCTATAAGTACATCCTTCAAGGTCCCTAGTCGTGGGTGTATCGAGACAGGGCATCGATATACCAGTGTAGACTAGCGTATACGCTTCTCGACCCATGAGATGGGCGATGGATGATCCCATATCCATTGGTGTTTGACATCAGAGATGGTATACGGGTGCTCAGTAGAGACTGGGTACACTGGACGGACTCGCCGAGAACTCCCAGATGGTATTATACCTCACGTCAGATGGCAGTTCTAAGGTGACACTTATGCAGGTTAGTCTGTAGACACGAGATCGTCATAGAGTCTTGTGTGATTCCCACTGTGCTTTGATCTCCACCTTACCATGTCCATGAGGGCGTGCAAAACGGTGGTCTTTGGGTACAGTCCCGAGTCACATGGAGGCAATGAGCGATAGGAGGGGTTTCGTCTCTCCCGGTATTGGGGGTTGATGTTGCGCAGTGCTCGATTGGCCGTAACAGGGAAGTCCCTGGCCAGGGCTGATCAGAGATTTGCTGGTAAGTGTTACCAGTAGTTTCTCGACCCGTTATGAGCCTCATATCGGCATGACTTATCGGTTATTGGTGTCTGACGTTTACCACCCCTAGACTTGATATGCGACATATCAGACGAACAGACCGGACTGTACGGTAAGTGTTACTGGTTGGATTCACAGGAGTGTGAGCGGTCTAGCTCGTCGATCTTCTGATCGCTCAATACCCAGATGGCCGTTACGTTTGGCAGACCGCTTGCGGCTTGTGGGTGCTTGATATGATCATCATCTGCTACCGGCTTATTGACGAATCTTTAGAGTCCTACACAGAGGTTTCCTGGCTCAAGCGAAACGAAATAGGAGCGCATATGAGATATGTGCGGGACCGAGAATAATGCGTGTATGTGATACCGTATTTCATTCTCACGATGAATGTTTCGATTGGTTGTATGCGATATAACCTAGTTATCGAATCATTGATTCGATAAATCGATACATTGTATACTAGTCGGTTATGTGCGACATGACCGGATCATTGAATCAAGTGTTGATTTAATGATTTATTGTATAATTTTATATTTGATATATTAATTTGCATTAACTAGTATTGGTTCATTTTAAATGGATTTTCTCACTTGAAGTGCACATTGTATATATGATATGCTTTTGTGTGCACTTGATTGTATCATGTTTGATGATACATACTTACTTGGGTTTGTGCAAAGAATTAAACCATGGTTATGATAATGGTTAGGGTTTTGTGTTATTCATCTATTTATTTATCCATTCTTTATTTATTTAAATAGATAAAAGAAAAGAAAATGGTTTCTTTTTGTCATGAAGCTTGTTGAAGCTTCATGAAGCTTTGACTAAAGAGACCATTTGTCTTCATGCTTAACCCTAACCATTCCCACTTACCATGGTCTATTCTCTACACTTAACCTTAGTTAGCTTATGATAAGTATTGATTTATTTTCATTTTAATTCAACACTTATCATAATTTTTCCTTCTTCTTGATCTTCTTTTTCAAGAAAGAAAGCTTGATGCCATCAATGGCAACTTGAGTTCTAAAGTGAGAAATCCAATTCCAAAGTGAACCCACCTCCTATTTCTTCACCCTCTACCTCTTGCCAAGTTGTTTTGGGTGTTTTCTTCACAAGTTTCACAAATTTGTGAAGTCGGAGCTTGAACTTGTGATGCCTCGACGTAGATCATCTTCGGCATGAAGACGACGACCTATTCCGCCCATTTCTCCGATCAAGCTGTCGATTGAGTCCGGGATTCGAGATGGACAGCGAGAGGACGCCTACGTGGAGCCAAGGAAGTGGATATCCGGATCTACAAAGGTTGTAGCTTCTTATCTTTAGTTAAGTTGTTAACTAGATTCGTTTATCGCCTAAACTTCTAGTCAACGATCCGTATTAGGGTTTCTCGGCACCCGTAAAATTTGAAATTGGCCTGGTTGATGCCTTGTGAGACTTCATTAGCGTGCCTAGGAACCCTACACTCAGAGCCTGTAATGAATTACAGATGTGAGATCCTAATCCGATATCTAATACCCAGGAAGTAGGGTTAACTGACATACAGTTTTCTATTACAAACACACCCGAAGCCGAAGACACAACATGCTTCGAATCCTGGCTACTGGCTTTGCTAGCCCTGCAATCCTTCTGCCAATGTTCATACCCGTAACAATATGAACGTCCCACCTTTACTATATCCAGTCCCGAAACTTTTGCCCTTCCCTTTCCTTCTATGACCCTGGTTTCCTTCAGGGTATAAGTAGAGGGCAGAGACTGTAGAATCAAGTCAGTATATGACCCGTTCTTTAACGTGGTCTTCAGGTCCATGAGCTCATCAAAATAGCTGGTCTCTGTAAGGACGTTGCCCCCTACAAATGACCCGATAGCCAACCTCGCTTGAAGTAATTCGTTCGGGGTCTCATATCTTGCGATACGAGATTGCTCTCCATATAAATCTTTGTTATGGAGGAAGATAGAAACTAAGTCCATCTTCTCGTGCTGCCTCTAGTATGTACCATAAACTGAGGCCAATACGAGGCACTTGGTTTTCGCACAGTCTTTTTCCGATGTCTTACGGATATCAATATCCGTGATAGGGGAAACTGGTCCTGAGACGGCAGGGGTTTGATTAGTTAAGAGGTGTCCCAGCTTGTCATGGGCAATGGACATCTGGACAGACCTTTGCCAATCATAACAGTTAGATTCAGTCATTTTATTATCTAGATGTAACCTATGTATGGTCACTGGGTCGCTGCAATTAAGAGAGGGAGAAGAAAACACTCAGCAAGATGCTCTTGCAAGTTTAGATTGGTTTTTAGTTTATCTAAACAGGATGGCTCCCACTGTTTCTCGAATCCTTCCTCAAACCAAAAAGGAAGAATTAGTCGGGATCAATCTCACCGTACAATACTTTCTTAACCGTTCAGCCAGGCCAGTGTTGGTACTTCGAGGGAGGTTTTCCAACGCTTTCGCGAAGTTCCTTAATTAAATAACCACTTTTCCCTGTGGGCGTAGTCCCGCTAACACCTTTATAGACACCTACTTGGTTTATAGCATTGATCGTTAAGTGAGAAAGTTCCCGAGGAGTGGGATATACTTACAGTAGAATCGGGATCCAAATATCATCGTGTGATAAAATTGAAAGAATCCTACCAGAATCATCACACTCCAAATGGTATGCAGCGCTAGCAAGTTTCGGTTTCTTTAGAAACTACCGATGTGGATTTTTTCCCCATGCTCTTATGACCTTGACTAAGGCCAACAAATCATAAGTCACATGTCAAGTTCTACCCGTCATTGTCCAGGTTGATTTGAACCCACCCACATATACCTTTGACTATGGACAACAAAGTAATACGACTGTCCCAAACCAACGCATCTATCTATGCAACATATGAATACCCACCAGCTACCAATCACTGTGCCTTGACTAAGGCCAACAAACACAGCTTGAATACTGTTGGATATTCATATGAAACGACTGAGGGCTATGAATGGTTTTGGCGAAACCGTGAACGTAGTGAACTTGATATAATCGAAGGAACCATGATAGCTTTTAAAAAGAGTGGCTTAAGCTCCGCATTTTAAAAGTTGTTCTTGAAAAGAAACCGAGTGGTTTTGAAATTGTTCCAACGACTTTAACTTTGGTTTATTTTCTTGCATTAATTTAATGCGTCCCATCATTTAATCCTACCATTGCAGAAAACAACGAAAATATGACGTACGCTTATACCATCCGCATTCGCCACTGGACCCCGTCATTACCCGTTAGGTTACTTAACTAACGACAGAGCGGGGGCTGGACTAGCGCGGATGCAAAACATAAGCAACGCCTACTAGATATCATATATAGATATATACATTCGTCAGATGCAATGATAGCCATTCCAGATCACAGATGAACACATTGGATATACTAGGAATCCGCGTTTCGTTCGAGCTTGCAACGAAAAGCGGATTACACGGTCGTGATGAATAGCCAAGACCCTACCTAGACCCCTACGGGTGCGGCAAACTACCCGCTAAGTACCCGAAGTGAAGCAACCTCTCTCAACAACGTGAGTAGGCCACTCGGCACTTCGAGGTACCCGGTAGTTTATGCACCCCACCTTGGGTCTATCCTAGGAGCAAAAACAGTAAAAGAAATAATATACAATGGCGGCTACAACCTCACCCCGGATGTGCGGCCATACAAATAATATTACATCAATTTACATATTACATCAAATGAAAGATAAGAAAACTCTCATCTCACAACCCCCCGGCTATTCATCCACGACAATCCAACGAGTTCATATACACAAACCATCAACATTACAGATCACAGATATGTATAACCCCCACTAATCGACGTATAGCGATTAGCAGACGTTCAATACATATATCACAACACAGATATAACCCATTAGCTAAAGTCTACAGAACTTCGATAAAAAATACGGATTTGTAACTACCCCAAACACAACTTTGTTCTCTGGAAAATCTGGGCAGAAACAAAATATTCTAAAAATCCCAAAACAGAACTCTGAGAACACTGCAGCAAAAACGATTCGCGGCCAAGTCAACTCGGCCGCGGATCCACGGCAAGAAGCTTGTTCTCGCCGCGGTTCCGCGGCTCGTTGACCGAGTCAGTGACTCGTTTTTCCTGTGTCTTCCTACAAAACCCTGAGCCGATTTTTAGTGTATGTGGAATAATTTTTTGAACAGTTTAAAAATCGGCAGAAAGTTCAGTTCTTGGACTCGTTTTGTGATTTTTTCTCCGATCAAAATTCTAAATACTTTGCTAACATGCTAGTTGTTGTTTAGCTAGGCTCTGATACCACTGTAAGTCCACGTTACCGGTCTCGGTTCTTTCGGAGATGCGGAAACGGTAAAAAAGGATTTTTACGGTAAAGGTAACATGGACTTTAGAATAGGATCTTTGCTAAACAAACACCTAGCAAACTAACTACAAGTTTAACTACTATGTTAGTGGGTTATACCTAGGTCTTGAACTCCTTCTCTTCTTGCTCCTTGGAGTGGTTGGATCGGCTTCACCTTGTCGTCTCCTTGTTGTCGAATAAGGATCCACCCAAAAGCTTCTACCTTGAGCTCCTACCTCAACCAAGAGGAAACTAAAGTGCTTGGCTTGCTAGACCTTGTACTCTAGAGTGAGTAGAGAAGTGTTTTTAGGGTTTTATCTCAATGGCTCATGTTTCTCAACTCATGAAACATGAGAGTCTTGAGAGAGAGGAAGAGGGAGAGCTTGGATGAGAGAGAATGAGAATGATAGAATGAGCTTGACTTTTTACAACCATGCTCACAAAAGAGAAAATAATCATGATAATAATAATAATTAAGTATATGTGATGGTTCATATCGATGGCCATTATCATTTCATGCATTTAATGCATTTTGTAAAGAACAACAAGTAAACAAAAGTCATAGCCATGAAATGATGATGGTCAACAAGTCCAAATTAGTCAACCGGTCAACAAAGTCAACAAGTCAACAAAAGTCAAACTTTCAACTCAACCATAGCACAATATACTTAATTAATATTATTATTAATCATATTTCTTGTTCTCATTAGGGTTTAGAAAAAGTCAACAGTCAACAACCCTAATGAGAATCCTCTGCCTCTGCCTCTGTCAACTGTGCATACACACCCGCATCCGTGTTACGAGGAACACGAATACAAAGAGATAAAACCAATCCCAAAACACATACTAGGATCTGGCTTAAACCAAAGCCCGCTAGCAATAACTGCCCGGACACCAAACATGCACAAGTGCTCGGATGTGAACGAACCCTGTCGCAAAACTATGCGACCTCTACTCTGTTTTGCCTAAAGGCGAATAGCTCTCTGTGTGGGACTCTAAAGACTCGACACTACGCTGGCAGTGGGTTTAATCACAGGCCGCAAGCGGTACTAGCTGTACGTAACGGTCCCCAGGTAGATGCCGATAAGAAGACTGATGAGGTGAACCCATCCGAACTCCTACTGAGCCTGAATGTGACAATCTTCGTTCAGTCCGGTCTGTTCGTCTGAGAATATCGTATGGCGGGCCAAGGGGGTGGTAAACGTCAGTCCCCTAATAGCGGTATTGTTAGTTATATGTATGCCCTAGAGGCCATTACTATACATGAGATGTATATTGTAGTGGATGCTGGGACATATATAGGTAGGACTTTCTTGCTCGACATGATAGTACGCTATCTGTTTGCTCTTTATCTTAACATGTATACTTGTTGTCTCTCTCTATTACATGTTGATAAAGCCCTTAGGATGTATACTCGACTTCCAGGACTATGATGTAGATCATACTAGTGGGGCCTGGGTAGTCAATGAGTACATCCTTCAATGTTCCTAGTCGTGGGAATATCGAGACGGGGCATCGATATTCCAGAGTAGACTAGCGTATATCTTCTCGATGTTAGTGTTTATGCCCTAGAAGGCCATTACTGTATCATACTAGTTTGTATATTACTTAATGGAAGCTTGGGATATTCACATGTATATAACTGTCTTGCTAACCATGGTAGTATTCTACTTGGTTTTTCTATCTTAATATGTGAGTATACGTATTGATAGAGCTCTTAGGATCTTGCTTGACTACCAGCGTTGTGATGCCAGTCATACTAGTGGGGGCTGGGTAGTCTACAAGCACATCCTTATTCAGGTCCCTAGTCGTTGGATTATCGAGACAGAGCATCGATACTCCGGAGTAGACTAGTGTGTACGCTTTTCATCCCAGTTGGGGAGATGGTCTGTCCCACAGCCGTCAGTACGTCGTACTGGAGATAGTATACAGGTGCTCGTTAGGTTACGGGTACACCGGACAGGACTCACAGGGAACTGTTGGTTGGTTTTATACCAGTCGTCAGTGAACAGTTCCCAGGTGACATGAGTACAGCATAGTCCGCAGACTTGACACTGCTACTTCGCCTCGAGTGTGTCCCACTGTTCTTAGATTGCTACCCTACCACGGCTCAAAGGAGTCGTGCAAACAGGTAGCAGTTGGGTGCAGTCCCGAGCACTTGGAGGCAGTGGCGGTTAGACAGGATTCGTCTCTCCCAGTATTGGGGGTTGATATCGCGCTGTGTCAGAGAGCCATTACGCAAAGTCCCTGGCCAGGGCAAGCGAGATTTGCTGGTAGGTTCCAGTAGTTTCTCAGGGTGTAATGGGCTTCCCTCCGACACGACTTATACCGCTATTAGGGGACTGACGCTTGCCGCCCCCTAGGCCCGATATGCGATAGTCTAAGACGAACAGACCGGACTGTATGCAGATTATCACATCAGACTCAGTAGGAGTTCGGATGGGTTTCCTCATCGGCCTTCTTATCGACATCTACTTGGGGACCGTTACGTACAGCTAGTGCCGCTTGCGGTCTGTGGTTAAACCCACTGCCAGCGTAGTAGTCGAGTCTCTAGAGTCCCACACAGAGAGTTTCCCTACTCCAGGCGAAACGATATAGAGGTCGTATGGTTTTACGACAAGGGTTCGGACGCATACGTGTGTTTACGCACGTACGACTTTCGGACAGTTTTTACCAGTCGGCTTTGGTTTAAGCCAGTTACTGGTATCCGGTTATTGGATTTATACAGTCTAAAGTTTTTCCGTATTTTTGCGGAAAGGAGGGGCGTTCTCGTAATTGCGCGAGAAGCTTCTAGAAGATGGTGACTAAAGAGGTTTAGGTGGCATATGCAATGAATGTGATTAGTGAGTCATATGGATGATTCATCCATGTCATTAATGCATGATAAATGCTTAATGACTCATGGAGTGAATCATCACTAGATATTATCAAGCATGGTTGCTAAATTCATTTATTATTCTTTTCTTGATAAAAAGAAATGCTTGATATATATCATGTTATCTCACTATTCTCATTTCATTATCTTTATCATCTTCTCTCTCCTCAAGCTCTCCCTCTTCAAACACTAATCCTCCCCTCTCATGAGTTGAGTACAAGGATTAGTAAGACTACTTAATCCATAACCCTCTCTATATTTCACCTAGCTTCTTTGATTAGCACTTAAAGAAGTTTAGTTGCCTCAAGTTTAGAGGCTAAGCTTGGAGTAAAGCTCTCGGGTGGATCGTCTACTACTTCGAGAAGGCCGAGGAGGAAGAGGAGTTCACAAAGAAGAAGGACACGATTCGTTAGGTATAATCCCTAAACATAGTAGCATAGAAACTCTATGTTTTAAGTTAGTTATCGTTTAGCTTCGATTCAATCGGTTAGTCGATGTTTGTTCACTAAACAAGTTCGTTTTAGAAAATTCCGCCACCCCACAAGTATTGGGGTGTTGTACATCGACTTACAGTGGTATCAGAGCCTCGCTAAACAATAAATAACTTTTTTGCAAATTTGTATGAATTTCGAACGGAAAAAACGAAACCGGAAAACCCTAAAATATCAAGTTTCTGTCGATTTATAAATGAAGTCCAAAAATTTTTCAGGGATGTTCAGAAAGCTTAAAATGATAGTAGTAGAACACACAAAAAATTTGGTCCCCTGAATCGCCTACGGCGCCGCGGAACCGCGGCGGATAGCACAGATCCCGCCGCGCTTCCGCCGCCGAGTTGACGATTCGGGGACCCATTTTTCTTGTGATGGTTCTCTGTGATATTTGGGATTTTCTGGTATTTTTTAATTTTTCTAAGGTTTCAAGTTTACAGAGAAGTATTGGAACAATATTAAATGTGTTTAATCGATCGAAATTATACAGTATTTGCTTATTGGATTATATCTGTGTTTGTATAATGTGTTCGTAAACCTCCCCTAACTGCTAGTATGTCGGTTGGCAGGGGGTTGCACATTTCTGTAATGGTTTTTACTGTTTGTGGATATGAACTGTGTTGGACTGTTGTGATGATTAGCCGGGGTTATGTGATTGGTTATTATTTAATTCATTTGATGTAAATGTAATTTGTTGTAATATTATTTTGCGGGGCACATCCAGGTTGCGGTTGTAGCCACCGTTGTATTATTTCATTTTACTGTTTTTGCTCCTAGGACAGACCCAAGGTGGGGTGTACAAACTGCCGGGTGGGTAGTTTGCCGTACCCGTTGGGGTCTTGGGTGGGGTAATGGCTATTCATCACAACTGTGTAATCCGTCTTTTGTTGCAGGCTCAAAACAAACACGGATTACTTGCAAATCCAATAAAGTTCATCTGTGATCTGGAATGCCTATTATTGCGTCTGACGAATGTAAAATATCTATATATATGATAGCTATTTAGACGTCACTTATGTTTTACACCCGCGCTAGCCTAGCCCCCGCTCTGTCGTTAGTTAAGTAACCTAACGGGTGATGACGGGACCCCGTCGCGAATGCGGATGGCATAAGAGGACGTAGTATTTTCGTTGTTTTCTGCAATGATAGGTTAATGATGGGACGCATTATTTATAATGCAAAGAAAATAAACCAAAAAGTTTAATCGTTGGAATAATTTAAAAGAAACAACTCGGTTAATTCTAAAAAATAGATATTTTTAAATGCGGAGCTTTAACCACTCCTTTTAAAAGCTATCAGGTTCCTTCGGTTATATCAAGTTCACTACGTTCACGGTTTCGCCAAAACCATTCGTAGCCCTCCGTCATTTCATTTGGGTATTCAGTAGTATTCAAGCTATGCATTTTGGCCAAAGTCAAGGCATAGTATTTGGTAGCTACTAGGTTTTCATTTGTTGCATAAGATAGATGAGTTGGTTTGGGACAGTCGTATTACCATTTGACCAAAGTCAGGGGTATATACGGATAGGTTCAAATTGACAAGATAATGACGGGTAGAACTTGACATGTGACTTATGACATTTTGACCAAAGCCAAGGTCATAAGAGCATGGGGCAAAAAAACTTATATCGGGAATTTCTAAAGAAACTGAAATTTGCAAAGAGATGCATACCATTTGGAGTTTGATGAATGTTGGTAGCACTCCTTCAACATTATCATACGATGATATTTGGATCCCGATCCTACTGTGAGTATATGCTACTTATCAGGATATTTGTCACTTAACGATCAATGCTATAAACCTATGTAGGTGTCCAGAAAAGTGTCAGCGGGGTTACGCCCCTAGAGAAAAGAGGTTATTTAATTAAGGAACTTCGCGAAAGCGTTGGAAAACCTCCCTCGAAGTACCGACACCAGCCTGGCTGAACGGTTAAGCAAGTATTATACAGTGAGAATAGTCCTGGCTAATTCTTCTTTTATGGCTTGAGGAAGGATTCGAGAAACAGTGGGAGCCATCCAGTTTAGATAAACTAAAAACCACTCTAAACTTGCAAGAGCATCATGCTAAAGAGTTTTCTTCTCTCTCTCCTAGTTGCAGCGACCCTGAAAATGACTGGACTTAAGTTACTTTTAGAGAAAAATATACTGACAGGGCCAAACTATAAAGATTGGCTGCGGAATGTCAAAATGGCTTTGACCTATGACAAATTGGGGTACATCCTCACCGCTACGGCACCTGCTGTCCCTGGTCCCAAATCCAACAATGCGGATAAGGAAATCCGCAAAACCTGGGATTTAGATTGCGCGAAAGCCAAGTGTATCGTGCTTGCCTCAATGAACAATGAACATCAGAGGAGGCACGAGGATATGACCCTAGATGGCATATTTCTCCATACAAAGGAACTTTATGGAGAGCAATCTCGTATAGCAAGATACGAGACCTCTAAGAACTTGTTTCGAGCGAGGTTGGCTGTCATGTCATCGGTAGGAGAACATGTCCTAAAGATGATCGGCTATATTGAAGAGCTCGCAGACCTTGGGACGACTTTGGATAATGAGCTATATACAGACCTTATTCTCCAGTCCCTTCCTCCCACCTACGCCCAGTTTATCCTGAACTTCAACCTTCAAGGAAAAGAAGTTGAACTTCCGGAACTCCTGAACATGTTAAGGAGTGCAGAGGGCACCTTGCAGAAGGCAAGGGAAACATACGTTATGTTTGTTGGCGGTGCATCTTCTTCCGGGTCCAAGGCTAGGGCCAAAGGAAGGAAGAAGAAGGCCGTCCCCAAACCTAGAGGAGGTGTTAGTAAGGTGGGAGGGAAGGGAAAGAAAAAGTTTGCAGTACCGGTAGTTGGCCAGGATGAGTCCTTCCATTGTCACAGGAAAGGGCACTGGAAGAAGGATTGCAAGGTGTGGAACGCCAAGAACCAGGAACCGAAGCAAGCTGTGGCTTCGACTTCAGGTGTATTTGTAATTGAGAATTGTATGTCGATCAACTCTACTTCCTGGGTATTGGATACCGGATCAGGATCTCATATTTGCAATTCATTGCAGGAACTGAGAAACCGTAGAGTGCTGAAGGAAGGTGATATGACCCTAAAGGTTGCTAACGGAGCTAGCGTGGGAGCTGCGTCCGTCGGGGATTATCACCTAGGATTGACGAGTGGACACATTTTGGTTTTACATAACTGTTATTTTGTACCAAGCTTAACGTGTAATATCATATCAGTTTCTTTGTTATCAAATAAAGGTTATGATTTCACGTTTGTAAGAGATGTTGTTAACATCCACCTTAATCATGGTTTGATTGGGTCCGGTACTCTAAATAACGGTATATATGTTTTAAACCAACTCCAAATTTTCAATGTCCAGAACAAACTAAAAAGAAAGTCTCCAGATTTAAATAAAGCTTTCTTATGGCATTGTAGACTGGGTCACATCAATGAGAGAAGGTTGACTAAGTTGCATAGAGAAGGATATTTGGACTCGTTCGAATATCAAACTTATGACACTTGTCAATCTTGTCTCAAAGGAAAGATGACAAAGACTCCATTCACTGGACAAGGAGTAAGAGCGAGCGAGCTCTTAGGACTCATACACAGCGATGTATGTGGTCCATTGTCTACACATGCAAGAGGTGGTTTTTCCTATTTCATTACTTTCACGGATGATTACTCAAGATACGGATTCATTTATCTGATGAAACATAAATCCGAGGCTTTTGAGAAATTCCAAGAGTATAAGAATGAAGTAGAAAACCAAACAGGCAAAAGTATTAAGACACTGAGATCTGATCGGGGTGGAGAATACTTAAGTGCCGAGTTCCTAGATTACCTAAAAGAGAAAGGAATTCTCTCTCAGCTTACTCCTCCATACACTCCACAGCATAACGGTGTATCGGAGAGACGGAATCGAACCCTATTGGATATGGTACGATCCATGATGAGTAATGCTGAGTTACCGCGATCTTTCTGGGGTTATGCGCTAGAATCAGCGGCATATCTTTTGAACAGGGCTCCTACCAAGACTGTGCCTACCACTCCATATCAGATGTGGACTGGGAAGAAACCCCATCTTCAACATATGAAGATTTGGGGATGTCCAGCTTTTGTTAAAAAGCAGCATGTGGACAAGCTCGAGGCACGATCAGTAAAATGTATGTTTGTGGGATATCCAAAGAACTCCAAGGGATATTATTTCTATTACGCAGAGGAACAAAAGGTTTTTGTTTCTCGTAATGCCCATTTTCCGGAAAATCAGTTTTTAGAAAAGGAAATAAGTGGGAGTGAAATAGAACTGGAAGAAATTCCAGAACCACAAACTGCTACAGAAAGTTTGGTAGAACCAGGAGTTCAAGAAGAACAGGACATTCCCGCACCCCTCCGCAGGAGTAGTAGGCCGTCTCATCCGCCTGAGAGATACTACGGTTTTCTCATAGATGGGGATAGAGAGGATTGCATCATAGATGATGATGAACCTACTGACTTCCAGCAGGCCATCCAGAGCGGCGACTCGGTACGGTGGCTAGATGCAATGCGGACCGAAATGGAGTCCATGTACACCAACAAAGTATGGACTTTGGACTTTGCTCCAGATGGGGTAAAACCCATAAGATGCAAATGGATCTTTAAGAAAAAGATTGGTGTAGATGGACAGGTGGAAACCTATAAGGCTAGACTTGTTGCAAAGGGTTTTCGTCAAAGACCTGGTTTGGACCATGACGAAACTTTTTCTCCAGTGGCTATGCTCAAATCCATTCGGGTCCTTCTTGCTATTGCTGCCTTCCATGATTATGAAATCTGGCAGATGGACGTAAAGACGGCTTTTCTGAATGGAAATTTAGAAGAGTGCGTCTATATGGATCAGCCAGAGGGTTTCAATCAGAGTGGGAGCAGCGGGAAAGTATGCAAGCTGCTTAAGTCCATTTAAAGACTAAAGCAGGCATCGCGGAGTTGGAACATCTGTTTTGATGAGACAGTCAAAGAATATGACTTTATCAAAAATCCAGATGAACCGTGCATATATAGTAAAGTTATAGCCAGAAGTGTCGTATTCCTCGTCTTGTACGTGGATGACATTCTATTGATAGGAAATGACATTCCTATGCTACAATCTGTCAAAGGATTCTTGTCACACAGGTTCTCCATGAAAGACCTGGGTGATGCCTCTTACATTCTGGGGATCCGGATCTATCGTGATAGATCCAAGAGGATGTTGGGACTTTCGCAGTCCAGGTATATCGACACTGTACTGAAAAGATTCAGTATGGAAGATTCTAAGCGCGGTAATCTACCGGCTTGTCACGGAATCACCCTCTCCAAAGAGATGTCTCCCAAGACTGATTTGGAAAGGGAACGCATGTCAATTATACCCTACGCTTCTGCGGTAGGCTCTATAATGTATGCGATGTTGTGTACCAGACCAGATGTAGCTTACGCACTGAGCGTGGTAAGCAGGTATCAATCAGACCCAGGGGAGAAGCACTGGATAGCAGTAAAGAACATTCTCAAGTACCTGAGAAGGACTAAGGAATGTTCTTGGTTTACGGCGGAAAAGACCTCAGGTTGGAGGCCTTTGCTGATTCCGGCTTTCAGAGTGATAAGGACGATTCCAAGTCCATGTCGGGTTATGTCTTTACCCTCAATGGAGGGGCGGTATGCTGGAAGAGCTCCAAGCAGGACACCGTTGCTGACTCGACGATGGAAGCGGAGTATATAGCTGCTTGCGATGCCGCAAAAGAAGCAGTCTGGATGAAGAAGTTCCTAACAGAACTTCAGGTGGTTCCTACCATTGTTGATCCAATACCTCTGTATTGCGACAACAACGGAGCTATAGCTTTAGCGAAGGAACCAAGGTCCTATCAGAAGTCCAGACACATCTTAAGGCGGTATCACCTGATCAGGGAGATCATTGATCGTCAGGAGCTCGAGGTTCGGAGAGTTGCTTCTGAAGAGAACATTGTTGATCCATTCACGAAGGCCCTACCTCAGATTCAGTTCGAGAGGCTACTCGAGATCATCGGTCTACGATACACCAGTACATGGCCCTAGTGCAAGTGGGAGATTATTAGTGTTTATGCCCTAGAAGGCCATTACTGTATCATACTAGTTTGTATATTACTTAATGGAAGCTTGGGATATTCACATGTATATAACAGTCTTGCTAAACATGGTTGTATGCTACTTGGTTTTTCTATCTTAATATGTGAGTATACGTATTGATAGAGCTCTTAGGATCTTGCTTGACTACCAGCGTTGTGATGACAGTCACACTAGTGGGGGCTGGGTAGTCTACAAGCACATCCTTATTCAGGTCCGTGGTTGTTGGATTATCGAGACAGAGCATCGATACTCCGGAGTAGACTAGTGTGTACGCTTCTCATCCCAGTTGGGGAGATGGTCTGTCCCACAGCCGTCAGTACGTCGTACTGGAGATAGTATACAGGTGCTCGTTAGGTTACGGGTACACCGGACAGGACTCACAGGGAACTGTTGGTTGGTTTTATACCAGTCGTCAGTGAACAGTTCCCAGGTGACATGAGTACAGCATAGTCCGCAGACTTGACACTGCTACTTCGCCTCGAGTGTGTCCCACTGTTCTTAGATTGCTACCCTACCACGGCTCAAAGGAGTCATGCAAACAGGTAGCAGTTGGGTGCAGTCCCGAGCACTTGGAGGCAGTGGCGGTTAGACAGGATTCGTCTCTCCCGGTATTGGGGGTTGATATCGCGCTGTGTCAGAGAGCCATTACGCAAAGTCCCTGGCCAGGGCAAGCGAGATTTGCTGGTAGGTTCCAGTAGTTTCTCAGGGTGTAATGGGCTTCCCTCTGACACGACTTATACCGCTATTAGGGGACTGACGCTTGCCGCCCCCCTAGGCCCGATATGCGATAGTCTAAGACGAACGGACCGGACTGTATGGAGATTGTCACATCAGACTCAGTAAGTGTTCGGATGGGTTTTCTCATCGGCCTTCTTATCGACATCTACCTGGGGACCGTTACGTACAGCTAGTGCCGCTTGCGGTCTGTGGTTAAACCCACTGCCAGCGTAGTAGTCGAGTCTCTAGAGTCCCACACAGAGAGTTTCCCTACTCCAGGAGAAACGATATAGAGGTCGTATGGTTTTACGACAAGGGTTCGGACGCATACGTGTGTTTACGCACGTACGACTTTCGGACAGTTTTTACCAGTCGGCTTTGGTTTAAGCCAGTTACTGGTATCCGGTTATTGGATTTTTACAGTCTAAAGTTTTTCCGTATTTTTACGGAAAGGAGGGGCGTTCTCGTAATTGCGCGAGAAGCTTCTAGAAGATGGTGACTAAGGAGGTTTAGGTGGCATATGCAATGAATGTGATTAGTGAGTCATATGGATGATTCATCCATGTCATTAATGCATGATAAATGCTTAATGACTCATGGAGTGAATCATCACTAGATATTATCAAGCATGGTTGCTAAATTCATTTATTATTCTTTTCTTGATAAAAAGAAATGCTTGATATATATCATGTTATCTCACTATTCTCATTTCATTATCTTTATCATCTTCTCTCTCCTCAAGCTCTCCCTCTTCAAACACTAATCCTCCCCTCTCATGAGTTGAGTACAAAGATTAGTAAGACTACTTAATCCATAACCCTCTCTATATTTCACCTAGCTTCTTTGATTAGCACTTAAAGAAGTTTAGTTGCCTCAAGTTTAGAGGCTAAGCTTGAAGTAAAGCTCTCGGGTGGATCGTCTACTACTTCGAGAAGGCCGAGGAGGAAGAGGAGTTCACAAAGACGAAGGACACGATTCGTTAGGTATAATCCCTAAACATAGTAGCATAGAAACTCTATGTTTTAAGTTAGTTATCGTTTAGCTTCGATTCAATCGGTTAGTCGATGTTTGTTCACTAAACAAGTTCGTTTTAGAAAATTCCGCCTCCCCACAAGTATTGGGGTGTTGTACATCGACTTACACTCGACCCACGTGATGGGCGATGGATGATCCCATATCCATTGGTGTTTGACATCAGAGATGGTATGTGGGTGCTCAGTGGCGACTGGGTAGACTAAACGGACTCGCCGAGAACTCTCAGATGGTATTATACCTCACGACAGATGGCAGTTCTCTGGTGACACTGGTACAGCTTAGTCTGTTTACCCGAGATCGTCATAGAGTCTTGTGTGTCTCTAACTGTGCTTTGATTTCCACCCTACTACGGCTCTACTGAGTCGTGCAAACAGGTGGTTTTTGGGTACAGTCCCGATTCACATGGAGACAATGAGCGATAGGAGGGGATTCGTCTCTCCCGGTATTGGGGGTTGATGTTGCACTATGCTCGACTGGCCATAACTGGAAATCCCTGGCCAGGGTTGCACTGATTTACTGGTAAGTGTTATCAGTAGTTTTATGCTTGTTATGTACCTTACATCGGCATGACTTATCAAGCTACTGGGGTCTGACGTTTACCACCCCTAGGCGAGATATGCGACATATCAGACGAACAGACCGGACTGTGCGGTAAGTGTTACTGGTTGGATTCACAGGAGTGTGAGGAGGCTTGCTCGTTGATCTTATGATCGCTCAATACCCTGGTGGCCGTTACTTCTAGCAGACCGCTTGCGGCTTGTGGGTGATTGATATGATCACCACCTACTGCCGGCGTATTGACGAGTCTTTAGAGTCCTACACAGGGGTTTCCTGGCTCAAGCGAAACGATATAGGAGCGCATATGAGATATGTACGGGATCGAGAATAATACCAGTATATGATACTGTATTCTATTCTCGCGATTCGTATCATCGGTCGGTTATATGTGATATAGCCGGGTTACCGAATCAAGTGTTGATTCGATACATTGAAACACTTGATATTAGTCGGTTATATGTAATATGACCGGATCGTTAAATAAAGCGTTGATTTAATGATTTAATGTATAATTATATATTTGATATATTACTTTACATTAACTAGTATTGGTTCACTTAAGATTGATTTTCTCACTTTTTGTGCACAAGTTGTATATATGATATATGTTTGTGCACTAGTTTGTATCATGATTGATGATACATGCAAACTTGGGTCTGTGTATGACTTACACCATGTTTAGGTTAATGGTTGGGTTATATTTATTTATTTTGGTAGAACTAAATGGTGGCTTTTTTTGTTTTGGCTTCAAGCTTCATAAAGCTTCTTAGCATCTTTGAAAAAGTCTAACCATTTTGTTTTGTTCTTTGACCTAACCATCAACCTAAACTCTAGTTTACTCTCTACAAGAGTTAACTCACCCATGGTTGCAAGATGATAGATTTCACTTGATTATTCATTTTTATAATGATATATTATTCATATTCTTTTCTTCTTCATCTTCTTCTTGAAGTGAAGAAAGCTTTCTTGAAAATTTTCAATTGAAGAAAAAGAGTGAGAAATCCAAATCCAAAGTGAACCCACTTCCTATTTCTTCATCCTCTACTACTTGCCATGTAGTATAGGGTGTTCTGTTCATAAAGTTCATGACCAAGTGAAGATGGAGGTTGAGTTTGAATCTCCCCGACGTAGATCATCTTCGGCCTCGAAGTCAACGACCTAGCCCGCTCATTTCTCCGATGAAACCAACGCTAGGGTCTGGGATCCCTATGATCGCAGCGAAGGGACGTCAACACGGGGCTTTAGAAGTGAAGGACCGGATCTACAAAGGTTGTATTCCCATTCACTTAGTAGCAAAGTAGTTTGCTTGCTTGTAGCTTCCCCTTACCTCTAGTAAACGATCTTGCATAGAGTTGTTAGGCACATAAAAATTTGATTTTGGCATGGTTGATGCCTTGTAGAACCTCTTGAGTGTGCCTAGGAACGCTACAGTGGTATCAGAGCTACTAGGCATTGGATGTCGACATATAGGGGGTTCTCACTGTGTGACAGTGTGGCGAAGCATAGGCTCTTACCCCCAGGGCGTCCCGAGACCGTAAGGTGTTCCGGCGGGTTGTAGTCCTCGCGAGGGGGCATGCGTAAAAAGTAGCCGCTGAGGGACCCGTTGGTGCCACGGCGACCCCATTGGATGGGGTTGCTGCCTGACCTACAGTGGTATCAGAGCCAAGCTAGAGCTTTAGGCGATGAGTAGACGAAGTTAGAAACCCGATCGAACCCCGAAACCCTAATCAAAACCCTTCTCTGTACACTTTTTTAAAACAGTAGATTTTTGTGAATTAGAAATGCACAAAAAATAGAGCAGGAAATTCTAAGAAAAACTGGAGAAAACGACAACCTAAAGCTACAGTGCCGCCGCGGAACCGCGGCCGTACCCACTTCTGGTGGCGGTTCCGCGGCCGTATGTGATGATTAGGCGCTTCATTTTCTACAGTAATGCCCATAGCAGTTTCCTCTGTTTTCTGGGAATTTTTAATTTATACTCAACAGTTGAGTTTTCTGGGTTGTTTTGGGGACTCGATATTTCGATCGGATTATTTAACTTTGTTTATTTTGTCCGGGTAATTTTAGAACATGTTAAAAAGTCCGACCGGATATAAATGACCCACTTTTTCCCCTGCCGAAAAATTTCCAAGTGTTGGATTTTTCCGTAGTTTAAGAACGTCTAAGTAGTGCAAGTAACGCGATGGACCCTCTAGAAGACAACAAACCTTAACTCGATTATGTGACCGTCTTGAACTGCCCTTTGAACCTTAAGGTTTGGGGCAGTACGACGTGCCACATGTGAGGCGTTGGCTTGACCCTTCTACGGCTGGACCGTTGGTACTGTGGCATGAAGTGGATGTTTTTAAACTTATTTCAAGTGTTGAGCTTTTCGGGAAAACTTGGGTGTTTGATTGTTCGATCGGAAAGTTTAACATTGTCTATTTATCTGGAATGTGATACAATATTTGGAATCCACAAATTGTTATGAGATAACTGATTTGAATATTATAAATCTAGCACTTCAGTCTCAATTGATCGGTTGCCACGGAATTTTGATGTGATCAAAAGTCCGTCGCAATCACGTAGCGTACGCGAGTACTCACCGGTAAACTTAATAGATAGCCACGCCCCATAGCCCCGACCAAGTGACTTTAGGAGAACCCCGTAGCCAAAAGCATCCGTTCGGGTGCTCGCGACAGCGGCGTTTTGCCTTAGTGCACTTCGTCGACGGCATCCGGGGGTGCGGCCGTCAACTAAAGTTTGCGACGAGCATTCGTTCAGGATGTTGGGAATCTTGTTGAATTGCCCGACTTGATATTGAAAACAGTTTTCGTTTTTGAGACTGAAATGCGGGGTTTATAATTGTTAGGCATGCGATGTCTAAGGAATTCATTTGATTAGGCATGCGATGTATAAGGAGGTTGCGGATTCCAACTGTTGTAGTTTTACACTTTCTTTTCTACGACCGTAAGTGTAATACGTGATATTGTCGGTTTCGTTGCTATATGTCAACGACAATTGAGATAGGCATATTTACTTACGTTGATGACATGTGATGTTATGTGGTGCTGGATATGTTATATTGGATCGTCGTGTTTGAATAGTCGGGGGCTTTTATGTGAGATGAGTGTTTTTCTTTTTCATTCATGTAAAAAACTTGTATGTAATATTCTTTTATTGGGGCACTTCCGGGTTGAGGTTGATGTCACCAGTGTTGTATATTATTTACTTTTCCGCATTAGGATAGACCCAAGGAGGGGAGCACAAGTAACCGGGTTCTAGGGTCCAGTGGGAGACCATCTCAAGGAGTCGAGTCCGGGTCTCCTAACTCTAGAATTGGTAGGATTACTTGCCGCTCTCATAGGGGTCTAGGGGTGTGGGTTTGGCTATTCATCACGACCGTGGAATCCGTGTTTTATACAGGCTCAAAATAAAACACGGACGTCCTAGTATATCCAATATTTCATATGATATTTTCTGCTGCGTTATCTGTGATGTGATCATGTGATATGTTCAGATTGATACTGTATATAGTATATATGATATATTATATAAACGTTGCTTATGTTTTACACCCGCGCTAGCCCTGCCCCGCTCTGCCGTTAGTTACCTAACCTAACGGTGCAGACGGGACATCGAGGCGAATGCGGATGGCATAAATGTACGTTGTATTTATCTGTGATGTTTAGGTGGACTTAAATGATGGGACATTCATTAATGAGATTAATGAAAGAAAATAAACCTAAAAGATGTTGTGAAATCGAATTGAAAACTCTTGGTAGCTCTAGTTGTTGCTTTGCATAGCGGTGTTCCTTGATGAACATCCAGCACCTTATTCGATAAGGAAAGAGACGACGATCCCTTCACCGGGAGTGACCTCTTTAGCAATAATTAGCAGATGCTACAACCCTCGGTTTGTCTTTTGATTATTTCTATAGTTTTTTGTTTTGCACAGCAGTATATATGATATATCCTGCACCTTATTCGATGAGGAAAGGGCCGACGATCCCTTCACCGGGAGTGACCCCTTTAGCAAAACTAGAAAAGCCTCAAAAACACTCCATTTAAAAACCATTTGATTCCACAACGAGATCAAGTTCAAAGCGTTAAAGGTTTTCTTAAAAACCATCCGCAACCCTCCGTCATTTTACGAAGTAGAGTACTTAGTATTCGTGCTGTGTTTGTTGACCATAGTTAAGGCACAGTGTACGGTAGCTAAGTGATGTCTTCCTACACCGCATATGATGCGATTAGTTAGGACAATCGCGTGACTTTGTTGACCTTAGTTAAGGGTCATGTGGGTGGGTCTAATTAATCACGAAATGACGGGTAGAACTTGACTAGTGCTTATGATTTGTTGACCATAGTTAAGCTCATAAGTGCCAGGGGTAAAAACCTTTATCGGGAGTTTCAAGTGTTGAAACTTGCAATGAGATTGCATACCTTCTATATGATAGTTGGATCCCGATACCCACTGCGAGTAATTCTTACTCCTGGGAGAGTTTTGCACTTTGTAATTAGCCGATCAAGTAGGTTTCTAGAAAGGTGTCAACGGGGTTACGCCCCTGGGAAAACGATGTTTACTTTAATTAGGTCTGTGCGAAAGCACGGAGAACCTCCCTCAAAGTACCGGTACTGGCCTGGCTGAAAGATTGGCGAACTTGTAGAGTGTAATTAATCCCGGCTAGTATTTCCTTTTAAGGTTTGAAGGAAGATTTGATAAAAACAGTGGGAGCCATCCTGATTTGATAAAATATATAACCAATCTAATCTTACAAGAGCGCACGCAGAGTGTTTTCTTCTCTCTCTTTCCAGGTAGCGACCATGTCACTCCTTAATCAAGATAATAATATGGATGTATTGACCGAACCCGCTTGTTATACTGAGCTGGGGAACGTTGGTCCCGCTCCAACTTATAATTATTATAAGGCAGAGCAGGAATTAGGGGAATACCAGATTTCCCGTGCCGCCCAAACGAAGAAAGTGCATGATGATGCATCTTCTTCGGGTGTGTTCATTACAAAGAACTGTTTCTCTGTATCCTCTACGTCCTGGGTATTAGATACCGGATCAGGATCCCGCATATGTAATCTGTTACATGGGCTAAAGAAAGGTAGAGAACTGAGAATGGGTGATAAGTTTCATGAAACAGAAAACGGTACAAGTGTTGCAGCCAAGTATGTTGGTCACTATCACCCTGTATTACCAGAATACATTGATTCTGAACGAATGTTATTAGATACCGAACCTGATATACAACATCATATCAGTTTCTTTATTAGTAAAGAAATGATATAATTTTGTATTGTTGGATATTGTTTTGAACATTTCCTATATCAATAGTTGATCGGTTCAGGCACGTTATCTAAAAGCATATACATTCTAAATCAAACTACAGTTCTTCGTATACAGAACACACACGAGAGGAAGAGTTCAGAAATGAACGAATTCTTCTTGAGGCATTGTAGACTAGGTCATATCAATGCGACCCGACTAGCTAAGTTACATTTAGATACATATTTAAATCAGTTTAAATTTACATCTTATGAAACTTGCCAGTCATGTCACAAAGATAAGATGACCATAGCTCTGTTTACTCAAAACAGAGAAAGAGTTAGTGAACTCTTGGGACTGATACATAGTGATGTATGAAGGTCCCCAGTCTACATATGCTAGGACTGATTCTTTGTACTTCCTTACATTCACTGATGATCTCTCAAGATTCAGACATATGTTCCTATTGAAACACAAGTCCGAACCTTTTGAGATGATCACCGAATATAAGTTAGAACTAGAAAACCAAAAATGGGTAAAAGTATTATGTCTTTTGATCTGATCAGGAAGGAGAATACTTGAGCACGGGATTCCTGGACTATTCTAAAGGAGAATGAGATTCTCTCTCAGCATTACTCCTCCGTATACACCACAGCACGTCGGTGTATCGGGGCGGAGCAATCACACCCTATGTGATATGGTGCGCTCTATAATGAGTACTGCTGAGTTACCTGTTTCCTTTTGGGAGTTATGCACTTAAGAAGCTACATACCTATTGAATTAGGTTCGAATCAGATCACTGCCTACCACTCCATATGAGATATGGTATGGGAAGAGCCCATCTTTTAAGCAAGTTAAGATTTGGGATTGTCCGGCCTATGTCAAAAGAAAAATCCGGACAAGATCGAGGCAAGGTCAGTTCTGTAGAACTGGAAGGATTTCTAGCTATACAAACTACAGCTGATAGAACCAAAGGATTCAATAGTCTCCGACAAACCTCAGCCTCTCCGCCGATCTAGTAGGGTTCCTCATCCGCCTGAGAGATACTTCGGTTTCTCGATGACAGTGGGAGTGAGGATTGCATCATGAGATGATGACCCAACTAGTTTCGAACAGGCCATCAAGAGTGGGGACTCTATAAGAATGGCTGGATGCTAAGCGATCTAAGATGGAATCCATGTACACCAACAAAGTATGGACTTTGGATGCTATATCTGAAGGGTTAAATCCCTATCAGGAGCAAGTATATCTTGAGAAGATTACTTGGTGTAGATGGAAAAGTTGAGAATTTCAAAGCTAGACTTGTTAAAGGTTTTCGTCATCGACCAGGCGTCGATAATGATGAAACCTTTTCCAATGGCTGTGCTAAAGTCCATCCGGATCCTACTTGCCATTGCTATATACCATGATTACGATATCTGGTGGTTGGGTGTCATGACTGCTTTTCTAAATATTGATTTAGAAGAGAGCGTCTATATGTACACACCCAGAGGGCTTCGTAGACAGTGGGAGTAACGAAAACATGTGCAAGTTGCTTTACAAGATAAAGCAGGCATCGCAGAGTTGGAACGTCTGTTTTGATATGGTAGTCAAAGAGTTTGACTTCATCAAAATGGTAGATGAACCTTATATATACAAAAAGGTAGTAGAGAGTAAAGTGGTCATCCTCGTATTGTACGTGGACAACATACTCTTGATAGGAAAAGAGTTTCCTATGCTACGCACGGTCAATCTCCTCTATCACAAGGATTCTCCAAATAGGATAAAGGTGATACCTCCTAAATCCTGGGTTTTGGATCTATGAGATAGATCTAATTGGATGTTAGGATTCTCACTAGTTGTAGTGAGATGGTATCAATCGATCCTGGGGAGAATCACTAGAAAAGTTCCTGGTTGATAAGGACAACTGAATGTCAGTCGCAGGCATTGTCTTTACCCTCAGTGGTGGGACGGTATGTTGGAAGAGTTCCAAGCGAGATAACGTGGCAAACTAGACGATAAAGGCTGATGACATCGCTATCAATGATGCTACCAAAGAGGAAGTTTGGGTGTTGAGGCTTCATGAGATGAACTAGGTTCCTACCATTGTATGACAATGGTGTTGAGGCTTTGACCTAGGAACCCCGGTCCCATCAGTGACCCAGACATATTCTAAGGCAGTATCACCTGATCATAGAGGTAGTTGATCTTCAGGGTGATCTAGGTTAGGAGAGTAGACTCAGAGGACAACACGGCGGATCCACTCACAAAGGCCTTTTCCCAGAGAGAGACTTTTATGGGA
The DNA here is from genome assembly GCA_030015575.1 of Agapanthus africanus. NCBI lineage: Eukaryota > Viridiplantae > Streptophyta > Magnoliopsida > Asparagales > Amaryllidaceae > Agapanthus > Agapanthus africanus. Next base: position 816,090,810 of record CM057338.1, on the reverse strand, counting down.
TGGTTGAGTATGAGATACTACAACCACTGCTACAGATGGCCCTAGTGCAAGTGGGAGATTGTTAGTTATATGTATGCCCTAAAGGCCATTACTGTACATGAGATGTATATTGTAGTGGATGCTGGGACATATATAGGTAGGACTTTCTTGTTCGACATGATAGTACGCTATCTGTTTGCTCTTTATCTTAACATGTATACTTGTTGTCTCTCTCTATTACATGTTGATAAAGCCCTTAGGATGTATACTCGACTTCCAGGACTATGATGTAGATCATACTAGTGGGGCCTGGGTAGTCAATGAGTACATCCTTCAATGTTCCTAGTCGTGGGAATATCGAGACGGGGCATCGATATTCCAGAGTAGACTAGCGTATATCTTCTCGACCCATGTGATGGGCGATGGATGATCCCATATCCATTGGTGTTTGACATTAGAGATGGTATGTAGGTGCTCAGTGGTGACGGGGTATACTGAACGGGCTCGCCGAGAACTCCCAGATGGTATTATACCTCACGTCAGATGGGAGTTCTCTGGTGACACTGGTATAGCTTAGTCTGTTGACCCGAGATCGTCATAGAGTATTGTGTGTCTCCCACTGTGCTTTGATTTCCACCCTACCACGGCTCTACTGAGTCATGCAAACAGGTGGTTTTTGGGTACAGTCCCGATTCACATGGAGGCAATGAGCGATAGGAGGGGATTCGTCTCTCCCGGTATTGGGGGTTGATGTTGCACTATACTCGACTGGCCATAACTGGAAATCCCTAGCCAGGGTTGCACTGATTTACTGGTAAGTGTTATCAGTAGTTTCATGCTTTTTATGGACCTTACATCGGCATGACTTATCAAGCTACTGCGGTCTGACGTTTACCACCCTTAGGCGAGATATGCGACATATCAGACGAACAGACCGGACTGTGTGGTAAGTGTTACTGGTTGGATTCACAGGAGTGTGAGCAGGCTTGCTCGTTGATCTTCTGATCGCTCAATACCCGGGTGGCCGTTACGTTTAGCAGACCGCTTGCGGCTTGTGGGTGATTGATATGATCACCACCTACTGCCGGCATATTGACGAGTCTTTAGAGTCCTATACAGGGGTTTCTTGACTTAAGCGAAACGATATAGGAGCGCATATGAGATATGTGCGGGACCGAGAATAATACCAGTATGTGATACTGTATTCTATTCTCGCGATTCGTATCATCAGTCGGTTATATGTGATATAGCCGGGTTACCGAATCAAGTGTTGATTCAATACATTGATACACTTGATATTAGTCGGTTATATGTAATATGACCGGATCGTTAAATAAAGTGTTGATTTAATGATTTAATGTATAATTATATATTTGATATATTACTTTACATTAACTAGTATTGGTTCACTTAAGATTGATTTTCTCACTTTTTGTGCACAAGTTGTATATATGATATATGTTTGTGCACTAGTTTGTATCATGATTGATGATACATGCAAACTTGGGTGTGTGTATGACTTACACCATGTTTAGGTTAATGGTTGGGTTTTATTAATTTATTTATTTATTTTGGTAAAACTAAATGGTGGCTTTTCTTGTTTTGGCTTCAAGCTTCATGAAGCTTCTTAGCATCTTTGAAAAAGTCTAACCATTTTGTTTTGTTCTTTGACCTAACCATCAACCTAAACTCTAGTTTACTCTCTACAAGAGTTAACTCACCCATGGTTGCAAGATGATAGACTTCACTTGATTATTCATTTTGATAATGATATATTATTCATATTCTTTTCTTCTTCATCTTCTTCTTGAAGTGAAGAAAGCTTTCTTGAAAATTTTCAAGTGAAGAAAAAGAGTGAGAAATCCAAATCCAAAGTGAACCCACTTCTTATTTCTTCATCCTCTACTACTTTTCATGTAGTATAGGGTGTTCTCTTCACAAATTTCATGACCAAGTGAAGATGGAGGTTGAGTTTGAGTCTCCCCGACGTAGATCATCTTCGGCCTCAAAGTCAACGACCTAGCCCGCTCATTTCTCCGATGAAACCAACGCTAGGGTCCGGGATCCCGATGATCGCAGCGAAGGGACGTCAACACGGAGCTTTAGAAGTGAAGGACCGGATCTACAAAGGTTGTATTCCCATTCACTTAGTAGCAAAGTAGTTTGCTTGCTTGTAGTTTTGCCTTACCTCTAGTAAACGATCTTGCATAGAGTTGTTTGGCATATAAAAATTTGATTTTGGCATGCTTGATGCCTTGTAGAACCTCTTGAGTGTGCCTAGGAACCCTACAGGTACAAGTCGTGTTGGAGTGTAGCCCAGAACACCCTGAGACAACACTGGATAACCTACTAGTATATCTCGCTTGCCCTGGCCAGGGACGACTATATGTAATGGCTCTCCTTGACACAGCGCGATATCAACCCCCAATACCAGGAGAGACGAATCCTGTCTAACCGTCACTGCCTCCTAGTGCTTCAGGACTGCACCCAACTACTACCTGTTTGCACGACTCATTTGAGCCGTGGTAGGGTAGAAATCTAAGAACAGTAGGAACACACTTGAGGCGAAGTGACAGTGTCAAGTCAGCGGACTAAGCTGTACTCATGTAACCTGGGAACTGATAACTGATGATAGGTATAGTACCAACCAACAGTTCCCGACGAGTCATATCCAGTGTACTCGTAACCTAACGAGCATCCGCATACTATCTCAAGTACGATGTACTGACGGCTGTGGGACAGACCGTCTCCCCTGCTGGGATGAGAAGCGTATACGCTAGTCTACTCCGGAGTATCGATGCCCTGTCTCGATAATCCTATGACTAAGGACCTGTATAAGGATGTGCTTGTAGATTACCCAGCCCCCCTAGTGTGACTACCATCATAACGCTGGTAATCAAGCAAAGTTCCTAAGGGCTCCACTAATGTGTATAGGCAATATGCTAAAAGAAACACATGCAGACATTAAAGTAGAAACAAACCAAGTAGCATACTACCATTTCGAGAAAGATTGTCTATACAACTGTGAATATCCCAAGCATCCATCAAGTAATATACAAACTAGTATGATACAGTAATGGCCACTACGGCATATACACTAACATCACAGCCCCTCTAGTGTTAGAATTTTGGATAAAACCTGAGACCCTAACCCCAAGACATGAACTTTGAATTTGTTGATATCGGTTTTTGTGGGAATTGTGGTGTTGTTTTGAGATCTGCTATAAACCAAGAACCTTAAAAATTACTTATCAATTACTGTGAGACAACTAAGTGACCTAGAAGCTACATCTGAGACCCGAGCCCTTAACTCTTCACCGAGGCCGCAAATAATTCCATTTTAGCTGCAAATTGCAGCCTGGACATGGGCAAATTGTCTCGTGCTTGGTCCATTGCTCCATTATCTTCTAATTAGACCTACCCGATATGCAACTTTTCCTAATTCTCACCTGAGGCAAATCTGGGAGCGTTTTCTTGAGTTAATGTTTTGGTTTTCTACTTTTTAATGACTTTAGTTTTGGTATTATGCTTTATCTCGGTCACTTGACGTTTGTACGTCGATATCGGGAGTTGTTTGATTATTCTTACATGCGTAGACCATAGGTTTTAACCTATGTGTGATTCGTGTGCCGTTTTAGTTTTCGCACGCGATTTCTGTTTACGATACTATGTATTTATATATGTAAGCACCCTCACGTGGACTTCGAACAACAAGGAAAAGCCTGGCGTCATCGACTTCGGCAAGCGAGGATCGAGGTGAGTAGATGTATATCTACAGGGGAAGTCGAGTGGATGGCGTATAGCACCCCCGCAAATGTAGAATAAGGTTGTTACCATATTCTTGAGCTTGGATGTGATTTTGGTTACTTAGCTAGTAGGGTATTTAGAAGACCATGTTAGTGTATATGCCCTAGAGGCCATTACTGTATCATACTAGTTTGTATATTACTTAATGGAAGCTTGGGATATTCACCTTGTATATACAATCTTGCTCAAAATAGTAGTATGCTACTTGGTTTGTTTCTACTTCAATGTGTACATGTGTTTATTTTAGTATATCGCCTATACACATTAGTGGAGCCCTTAAGATCTTTGCTTGATTACCAGCGTTGTGATGGCAGTCACACTAGTGGGGGCTGGGTAATCTATAAGCACATCCTTATGCAGGTCCCTAGTCGCAGGACTATCGAGACAGGGCATCGATACTCCGGAGTAGACTAGCGCATGCGCTTCTCATCCCAGAGTGGGAGATGGTCTGTCCCACAGCCATCAGTACGTCATACTGGAGATAGTATGCGGGTGCTCGTTGGGTTACGAGTACACTGGACAGGACTCGTCGGGAACTGACCGGTTCGTATTATACCTATCGTCAGTTATCAGTTCCCAGGTGACATGAGTACAGCTTAGTCCGCTGACTTGACACTGTCACTTCGCCTCGAGTGTGTTCCCACTGTACTTTGATTACCCCTACCACGGCTCAAATGAGTCGTGCAAACAGGTAGTAGTTGGGTGCAGTCCCGAAGCACTTGGAGGCAGTGACGGTTAGACAGGATTCGTCTCTCCCGGTATTGGGGGTTGACATCACGCTGTGTCTAGGAGAGCCATTACACGAGTAGTCCCTGGCCAGGGCAAGTGGGATATACTGGTAGGCTTCCAGTGTTATCTCAGGGTGTATTGGGCTTCACTCCGACACGACTTGTACCGCTATTAGGGGACTGACGTTTCCCGCCCCCCTAGGCCCGCCATGCGATGTATCAGACGAACAGACCGGACTGTACGGAGATTGTCACATTCAGGCTCAGTAGGAGGTCAGATGGGTTTCACCTCGTCAGTCTTCTTGTCGGCATCTACCTGGGGACCGTTACGCACAGCTAGTGCCGCTTGCGGTCTGTGGTTAAACCCACTGCCAGCGTAGTGTCGAGTCTTTAGAGTCCCACACAGAAAGCTATTCGCCTTTAGGCAAAAGAGTAGATGTCGCATGGTTTTGCGACAGGTCGCATGGTTTTGCGACAGGGTCAGGTCACATCCATGCACTTGTGCACGTACAGTGTCCGGACAGTTAACACTAGCGGGCTTTGGTTTAAGCCGGATCCTAGTGTACGTTTTGGGATTGATTTTATCTCGTTTGTGTTCGTGTTCCTCGGAACGCGGATGCGGGTGTGTATGCACAGCTGACAGAGAGACAGAGGCAGAATATTCTCATTGGGGTTGTTGACTGTTGACCATTGACTTTTGCTTAACCTTAATAAGAATAAGATATATGATTAACATTAATATTAATTAAGTATTGTAGTGACATGGTTGTTGAGGGGTTGACTTTGTTGACTTGTTGACTTTGTTGACCGGTTGACTAGGTTGGACTAGTTGACCATCATCATGACAATGGCTATCATTCCATGGCAAAGACTTTTGCTTGCTTGTTTATTTATGCAAAAATGAGTGCATGAAATGATATAGCCATTTTGACTTAAACCATTTACACAATACTTGATTACTTTTTTTGTTATGATGGCTTTTGGATTATGAGAGGTGAGAATGAGATGAGTATGGTTCATTCTATGATTGGCTTTCTCTCTCTTGAGCTCTCTCATTCTCAAGCTCTCCCTCTTCCTCTTGCTCTCCCTCTCTTTAGTCTATGGTTCACTTGTCTCATGTGTTGAGAACCAAGAACCATAGAGAAAATCCCAACACACTCTCCTCTACTCACTCTAGTTCATAAGGTTTAGCAAACCGAGTGAACTAGTTTCTTCAAAGTTCGAAGAAGAAGCCAAAGGTAGAAGCTTTCAGGTGGATCGATCTTCGGCGCAAGGAGACAACTGGGTGAAGCCGATCCGGACAACCATCGAGGCTTGAAGACGAAGGAGATCAAGAAGGAAAGGTATAACCCCCTAACCGAGTAGTTAACAACTCCTAGTTAAGTTGTTAGTTAGATGTTTAACAAAGATCCGGTTTTGAGTCCATGTTACCGCCTCTAGAAAATTGTTTTTCACCAAATTCCGCATGCCCGAAAGTACCGGGAGAGGTAGCATGGACTTACAGTGGTATCAGAGCCTAGTTAAACTCTATCTAACATGTTAGCAAAGTAACTAGAAGATCGATCAAAGAAAAAGTCACGAAACGAACCCGATTTGTCAAGTTTCTGCCGATTTTTTTTCTGTTCAAAATTTGAAAAATTTCATCTTAAAAATCGGCTCAGGCTTTTTATAGAATAACCACAAAATTTGGGCCCACGAACCGATCAAAGCGCATCGGAAACGCGGCGGGAGCACGCTCCCGCCGCGGTTCCGCGGCCGAGTTGACTCGGCCGAGGTCCAAATTTAGTGCAGTGTATTTCTGGGGTTGTTTTGAAATTTTTGGAATATGTCTTTTCAGCCCAGATTTTCCAGAACGAAAATTTTGTTTTTGGGGCCTAAAAATCCGTATTTTTGATCGAACTTCTAAAGACTTAAGCTGACGGGTTTTTATCTGTGATGTGATATTTGTATTGAACGTCTGCTAATCGCTATATGTCGATTAGTGGGGGTTATACAAATCTGTGATCTGTAATGTTGCTGGAATGTGTATATGAATTCATTGGATTGTCATGGGTGAATACCCGGGGGTTGTGAGACGAGAATTTTCTTTTCTTTCAATTCATGTAAATTTGTAAATTGATGTTATAATTATTTGTATGGCCGCACAACCGGGTCGGGGTTGTAGCCGTCATTGTATAATTTCTTTTTACTGTTTTTGCTCCTAGGATAGACCCATGGAGGGGGTGCACAAACTACCGGTATGCCGAAGTGCCGAGTGGCCTACTCACGGAGTTGAGGGAGGTTGCTTCGCTTCGGGTACTTGGCGGGTAGTTTGCCGCACCCGTAGGGGACTTGGGTGGGGTATTGGCTATTCACCGCGACCGTGTAATCTGCTTTTCGTTACAGGCTCGTACGAATTGCGGATTCCTAGTATATCCAATGTGTTCATCTGTGATCTGAAATGGCTATCATTGCACTATATCTATATATGATATTATTTAGGCCTTGCTTATGTTTTACAGCCGCGCTAGCCCAGCCCCCGCTCTGTCGTTAGTTAAGTAACCTAACGGGTAATGACGGGGCCCCGTGGCGAATGCGAATGGCATAAGCGTACGTCATATTTTGGTTATTTTCTGGAATGGTAGGATTAAATGATGGGACGCGTTAAAGGAACTAATGCAAGAATATCACGCATTAAAAGAACTAATGTAAGAAAATAAACCAAGTTAAAGTCGTTGGAACACTTTCGGAAAACCTCTCGGTTCTTTTCAAAACTAACTTTTAAATGCGGTGCTTGAGCCACTCCTTTTAAAAGCTATCTCATTCCATCGATTATATCAAGTTCACTACGTTCACGGTTTTGCCAAAACCATTCGTAGCCCTCCGTCGTTTCACATGAATAGTCAATAGTATTCAAGCTGTGTATGTTGGCCAAAGTCAAGGCATAGTGATTGGTAGCTATTGGGTATTCATGTGTAGCATAGATAGATGCGTTGGTTTGGGACAGTCGTACTGCCATTTTGGCCAAAGTCAAGGGTAGGTACGGGTGGATCTAAATTAACCTGGAGAATGACGGATAGAACTTGACATGTGACTTATGATATTTTGGCCAAAGTCAAGGTCATAAGAGCATGGGGCAAAAATCCACATCGGGAGTTTCAAAAGAACTGAAACTTGCTAGTGTTGCATACCATTTGGAGTGTGATGATTCTGGTAGGATTCCTTCAGTTTCGTCACGCGATGATATTTGGATCCTGATCCTACTGTGAGTATATGCTACTCCTCGGGAAATTTCTCACTTAACGATCAATGCTATAAACCAAGTAGGTGTCTAGAAAGGTGTTAGCGGGGCTACGCCCCCAGGGAAAAGAGGTTATTTAATTAAGGAACTTCGCGAAAGCGTTGGAGAACCTCCCTCGAAGTACCGACACTGGCCTGGCTGAACGGTTAAGCAAGTATTGTACGGTGAGATTGATCCTGACTAATTCTTCCTTTTTGGTTTGAGGAGGGATTCGAGAAACAGTGGGAGACATCATGTTTAGACAAACTAAAAACCATTCTAAACTTGCAAGAGCATCTTGCTGAGTGTTTCTTCTCTCTCTCCTAGTTGCAGCGACCAATCAACATGACAGGACTTAAGTTACTTCTAGATAAAAACATACTGACAGGGCCAAACTACAAAGATTGGCTCAGGAATGTCAAGATGGCAATCACTTACGACAAGCTGGGGTATCTTCTTACCACCAAAGCTCCCCCTGTCCCAGGTCCCAAAACCAGCGTCGCGGATAAGGAAATCCGTAAGACCTGGGAACTAGATTGCGCGAAGGCCAAGTGCCTCGTACTTGCCTCTATGGACAACGAACATCAGAGGAGGCATGAGAATATGGACCTCGAATCCATATTTCTCCATACAAAAGAACTGTATGGAGAGCAGTCTCGTATCGCAAGATACGAAGTGTCGAAGAAGTTATTTTCGGCAAGGTTGGCCGTCGGATCATCGGTAGCGGAACAGGTGCTTAAGATGATTGGCTACATAGAAGAGCTCGCGGACCTTGGGACCACGTTGGAGAATGAGCCTTATACGGACTTGATTCTCCAGTCCCTTCCTTCCACTTACGCCCAGTTTATCCTGAACTTCAACTTACAAGAAAATGAAGTTGAACTTTCAGAACTCCTCAACATGCTGAGGAGCGCAGAGGGCACCCTACAGAAAGGTAGAGAAACATCCACTTTGTTTGTAGGAGGATCTTCCTCTTCTAGGTCCAAGGCGAAAGCCAAGGGAAAGAAGAAGAAAGCCCCGCCAAACCAAGGGGCGGTGTTAGTAAAGTGGATACGAAGGGAAAGGCAAAAGCAACAAAGAAAGTGGGAAAACTTGTGGATAAGGAAGAATGCTTCTATTGTCATAAGAAGGGACACTGGAAGAAAGATTGCAGGGCTTGGAAAGCCAGAACACAGGATCTGAAGCAGGTTGCGGCTTCAGCTTCAGGTGTGTATGTTATTGAAAACTGTCTTTCAATAAACTCTACTTCCTGGGTATTGGATACCGGATCAGGATCTCATATCTGTAATTCTTTGCAGGCGTTGAGAAACCGTAGGGTTTTGAAGGCAGGTGACATGACCCTCAAAGTTGCAAACGGAGCTAGCATGGATGCTAAGGCCGTGGGGGACTATCACCTGGGAATGTCAGATGGAGATGTTTTGGTTTTGCGTAATTGCTTTTTTGTACCCAACGCAACTTGTAATATCATTTCTGTATCTTTGGTTTCTAAAGAAGGTTATGAATTTGCGTTTGTAGCAATGTTGTGAACATTCACCTTAATCAAGTTCTGATTGGGTCAGGTACATTGAGCAATGGTATATACGTATTAAACCAACCACAGATTTTCAATGTCCAGAATACACATAAAAGAAAGTCTCCGGAAATAAATCAGACTTTCTTGTGGCATTGTAGACTGGGTCACATCAATGAGAGAAGGTTGACAAAGTTACATACAGAAAGATATTTGAATCCGTTCGAATATCAATCGTATGCCACTTGTCAATCCTGTCTCAAAGGAAAGATGACAAAGACTCCGTTCACTGGACACGGAGTAAGAGCGAGCGAGCTCTTGGAACTTGTACACAGCGACGTGTGCGGTCCAATGTCTACACATGCGCGAAGCGGTTATTCTTACTTCATTACTTTTACGGATGACTTTTCAAGGTACGGTTATGTCTTCTTAATGAAACATAAGTCCGAAGCCTTTGGAAAATTCCAGGAATATAAGAATGAAGTAGAAAAACAAACCGGCAAAAGTATCAAGATTCTAAGATCGGATCGAGGTGGTGAATACTTGAGTGCCGAGTTCCTGGACTATTTAAAAGAGAACGGAATTCTCTCTCAGCTTACTCCTCCATACACTCCGCAACATAACGGTGTATCGGAGAGACGGAACCGAACCCTATTGGATATGGTACGGTCCATGATGAGTAATGCTGAGTTACCGCGATCATTCTGAGGGTATGCGCTAGAATCAGCAGCATACCTTTTGAACCGAGTTCCCACTAAGACTGTGCGTACTACACCATATGAGATGTGGTGTGGGAAGTGTTAGTGTATATGCCCTAGGGGCCATTATTGTATCATACTAGTTTGTATATTACTTAATTGAAGCTTGGGATATTCACATGTATATAACAGTCTTGCTAAACATGGTAGTATGCTACTTGGTTTTTCCTATCTTAATATGTGAGTATACGTATTGATAGAGCTCTTAGGATCTTGCTTGACTACCAGCGTTGTGATGGCAGTCACACTAGTGGGGGCTGGGTAGTCTATAAGCACATCCTTATTCAGGTCCCTAGTCATTGGATTATCGAGACAGGGCATCGATACTCCGGAGTAGACTAGTGTGTACGCTTCTCATCCCAGTTGGGGAGATGGTCTGTCCCACAACCGTCAGTACGTCGTACTGGAGATAGTATGCAGGTGCTCGTTAGGTTACGGGTACACCGGACAGGACTCACAGGGAACTGTTGGTTGGTTTTATACCAGTCATCAGTGAACAGTTCCCAGGTGACATGAGTACAGCATAGTCCGCTGACTTGACACTTCTACTTCGCCTCGAGTGTGTCCCACTGTTCTTAGATTGCTACCCTACCACGGCTCAAAGGAGTCATGCAAACAGGTAGCAGTTGGGTGCAGTCCCGAGCACTTGGAGGCAGTGGCGGTTAGACAGGATTCGTCTCTCCCGGTATTGGGGGTTGATATCGCGCTGTGTCAGAGAGCCATTACGCAAAGTCCCTGGCCAGGGCAAGCGAGATTTGCTGGTAGGTTCCAGTAGTTTCTCAAGGTGTCATAGGCTTCGCTCCGACACGACTTATACCGCTATTAAGGGACTGACGCTTGCCGCCCCCCTAGGCCCGATATGCGATAGTCTTAGACGAACGGACCGGACTGTACGGAGATTGTCACATCAGACTCAGTAGGAGTTCGGATGGGTTTCCTCATCGTCCTTCTTATCGACATCTACCTGGGGACCGTTACGTACAGCTAGTGCCGTTTGCGGTCTGTGGTTAAACCCACTGCCAGCGTAGTAGTCGAGTCTCTAGAGTCCCACACAGAGAGTTTCCCTACTCCAGGCGAAACGATATAGAGGTCGTATGGTTTTACGACAAGGGTTCGGACGCATACGTGTGTTTACGCACGTACGACTTTCGGACAGTTTTTACCAGTCGGCTTTGGTTTAAGCCAGTTACTGGTATCCGGTTATTGAATTTATACAGTCTAAAGTTTTTCCGTATTTTTGCGGAAAGGAGAGGCGTTCTCGTAATTGCGCGAGAAGCTTCTAGAAGGTGGTGACTAAGGGGGTTTAGGTGGCATATACAATGAATGTGATTAGTGAGTCATATGGATGATTCATCCACGTCATTAATGCATCATAAATGCTTAATGACTCATGGAGATGAATCATCACTAGATATTATCAAGCATGGTTGTTAAATTGATTTATTTTCTTTTCTTGATAAAAAGAAATGCTTGATATATATTATCATAACTCATTATTCTCACTTCATTATTATGTTCACCTTCTCTCTCCTCAAGCTCTCCCTCTTCAAACCCTAATCCTCCTCTCTCATGTGTTGAGTACAAGGATTAGTTAGACTTATTAAACCATAACCCTCACTCTATTTCACCTAGCTTCTTTGATTAGCACTTAAAGAAGTTTAGTTGCCTCAAGTTTAGAGGCTAACCTTGGAGTAAAGCTCTCGGGTGGATCGTCTACTACTTCGAGAAGGCCGAGGAGGAGGTGGAGTTCGCAAAGACGAAGGACACGATTCGATAGGTATAATCCCTAAACATAGTAGTATAGAATTTCTATGTTTGTTGTTAGTTATCGTTTAGCTTCGATTCAAGCGGTTAGTCGATGTTTATACTTTAAACAAGTTCGTTTTTAAAATTTCCGCCTCCCCACAAGTACTGGGGTGTTGTACATCGACTTACAGTGGTATCAGAGCCTCGCTAAACAATAAATAACTTACTTGCAAATTTGTATGAATTTCGAACGGAAAAAACGAAACCGGAAAAGCCCGAAATCATAAGTTTCTGTCGATTTTTAAATGAAGTCCAAAATTTTTTCAGGGATGTTCAGAAAGCTTGAAAAGACAGTAGAAGAACGCCCAAGAAAATTGGGCCCCTGAATCGCCTAAAGTGCCGCGGAACCGCGGCGGATCCCACCGATCCGCCGCGATTCCGCCGCCGAGTTCGCGATTCAGGAACCCAATTTTTCTGTGTTGGTTCTCTGTGATATTTGGTATTTTCTGGAATTTTTAATTTTTGCTCAGGTTTCAGATTTACAGAGAAGTATTGGAGCAAAATTAAAAGTGTTTAATCGATCGAAATTATACAGTATTTGCTTGTTGGATTATATCTGTGTTTGTATAATGTGTTCGTAAACCTCCCCTTACTGGTAGTATGTCGGTTGGCAGGGGGTTGCACATTTCTGTAATGGATTTTATCTGTTTGTCTATATGAACTGTGTTGGACTGTTGTGATGTATAGCCGGGGTTATGTGATGGGTTATTATTTAATTCATTTGATATAAATGTAATTTGTTGTAATATTATTTTGCGGGGCACATCCAGGTTGCGGTTGTAGCCACCGTTGTATTATTTCATTTTACTGTTTTTGCTCCTAAGACAGACCCAAGGTGGGGTGCACAAACTGCCGGGCGGGTAGTTTGCCGTACCCGTTGGGATCTTGGGTGGGGTAATGGCTATTCATCACAACTGTGTAATCCGTCTTTTGTTGCAGGCTCAAAACAAACACGGATTGCTTGCAAATCCAATAAAGTTCATCTGTGATCTGGAATGCCTATTATTGCGTCTGACGAATGTACAATATCTATATATGATAGCTATTTAGACGTCACTTATGTTTTACACCCGCGCTAGCCCAGCCCCCGCTCTGCCGTTAGTTAAGTAACCTAACGGGTGATGACGGGACCCCGTGGCGAATACGAATGGCATAAGAAGACGTTATATTTTCGTTGTTTTCTGCAATGATAGGTTAATGATGGGACGCATTATTTATAATGCAAAGAAAATAAACCAAAAAAAGTTTAATCGTTGGAACAATTTAAAAGAAACCACTCGGTTAATTTTAAAAACAGATATTTTTAAATGCGGAGCTTTAACCACTCCTTTTAAAAGCTATCAGGTTCCTTCGGTTATATCAAGTTCACTACGTTCACGGTTTCGCCAAAACCATTCGTAGCCCTCCATCATTTCATCTGGGTATTAAGTAGTATTCAAGCTATGTATTTTGACCTAACGCCAAGGCATAGTGTTTGGTATCTACTGGGTATTCATTTGTTGCATAGATAGATGAGTTAGTTTGGGACAGTCGTATTATCATTTTGGCCGAACGTCAAGGATATATACGGATGGGTTCAAATTGACAAGATAATGATGGGTAGAACTTGACATGTGACTTATGATATTTTGACCTAACGCCAAGGTCATAAGAGCATGGGGCAGAAAAATATATATCGGGAATTTCTAAAGAAACTGAAATTTGCAAAGAGTTGCATACCATTTGGAGTTTGATGAATGTTGGTAGGATTCCTTCAACATTATCATACAATGATATTTGGATCCCGATCCTACTGTGAGTATATGCTACTTATCAGGAGATTCGTCACTTAACGATCAATGCTATAAACCAAGTAGGTGTCAAGAAAGGTGTCAGCGGGGTTACGTCCCAGAGAAAAGAGGTTATTTAATTAAGGAACTTCGCGAAAGCGTTGGAAAACCTCCCTCGAAGTATCGACACTAGCCTGGCTGAACGGTTAAGCAAGTATTGTACGGTGAGAATAGTCCTGGCTAATTCTTCTTTTATGGTTTGAGGAAGGATTCGAGAAACAGTGGGAGCCATCCAGTTTAGATAAACTAAAAACCACTCTAAACTTGCAAGAGCTTCATGCTAAAGAGTTTTCTTCTCTCTCTCCTATTTGAAGCGACCCTGAAAATGACTGGACTTAAGTTACTTTTAGAGAAAAATATACTGACAGAGCCAAACTATAAAGATTGGCTGCGGAATGTCAAAATGGCTTTGACCTATGACAAATTGGGGTACGTCCTCACCGCTACGGCACCTGCTGTCCCTGGTCCCAAATCCAGTAATGCGGATAAGGAAATCCACAAAACCTGGGATTTAGATTGCACGAAAGCCAAGTGCATCGTGCTTGCCTCGATGAACAATGAACATCAGAGGAGGCACGAGGATATGGACCTAGATGGCATATTTCTCCATACAAAGGAACTTTATGGAGAGCAATCTCGTATAGCAAGATACGAGACCTCTAAGAACTTGTTTCGAGCGAGGTTGGCTGTCAGGTCATCGGTAGGAGAACATGTCCTAAAGATGATCGGCTATATTGAAGAGCTCGCAGACCTTAGGACGACTTTGGATAATGAGCTCTATACAGACCTTATTCTCCAGTCCCTTCCTCACACCTACGCCCAGTTTATCCTGAACTTCAACATTCAAAGAAAAGAAGTTGAACTTCCGGAACTCCTGAACATGTTAAGGAGTGCAGAGGGCACCTTGCAGAAGACAAGGGAAACACCCTCTATGTTTGTTGGCGGTGCATCTTCTTCCGGGTCCAAGGCAAGGGCCAAAGGAAGGAAGAAGAAGGCCGCCACCAAACCTAGAGGAGGTGTTAGTAAGGTGGGAGGGAAGGGAAAGAAAAAGTTTGCGGTACCGGTAGTTGGCCTGGATGAGTGCTTCCATTGTCACAGGAAAGGGCACTGGAAGAAGGATTGCAAGGCGTGGAACGCCATGAACCAGGAACCGAAGCAAGCTGTGGCTTCGACTTCAGGTGTGTTTGTAATTGAGAATTGTCTGTCGATCAACTCTACTTCCTGTGTATTGGATACCGGATCAGGATCTCATATTTGCAATTCATTGCAGGCACTGAGAAACCGTAGAGTGCTGAAGGAAGGTGATATGACCCTAAAGGTTGCTAACGGAGCAAGCGTGGGAGCTGCGTCCGTCGGGGATTATCACCTAGGATTGACTAGTGGACACATTTTGGTTTTACATAACTGTTTTTTTTGTACCAAGCTTAACGTGTAATATCATATCAGTTTCCTTGTTATCAAATAAAGGTTATGATTTCACGTTTGTAAGAGATGTTGTTAACATCCACCTTAATCATGGTTTGATTGGGTGCGGTACACTAAATAACGGTATATATGTTTTAAACCAACTCCAAATTTTCAATGTCCAGAACACACTTAAAAGAAAGTCTCCAGATTTAAATGAAGCTTTCTTATGGCATTGTAGACTGGGTCATATCAATGAGAGAAGGTTGACTAAGTTACATAGAGAAGGATATTTGGACTCGTTCGAATATCAAACTTATGACACTTGTCAATCTTGTCTCAAAGGAAAGATGACAAAGACTCCATTTACTGGACAAGGAGTAAGAGCGAGCGAGCTCTTAGGACTCATACACAGTGATGTATGTGGTCCAATGTCTACGCATGCAAGAGGTGGTTTTTCCTATTTCATTACTTTCACGGATGATTACTCAAGATACGGATTCATTTATCTGATGAAACATAAATCCGAGGCTTTTGTGAAATTCCAAGAGTATAAGAATGAAGTAGAAAACCAAACCGGCAAAAGTATCAAGACACTTAGATCTGATCGAGGTGGTGAATACTTGAGTGCCGAGTTCCTAGGTTACCTAAAAGAGAAAGGAATTCTCTCTCAGCTTACTCCTCCATACACTCCGCAGCACAACGGTGTATCGGAGAGACGGAATCGAACCCTATTGGATATGGTACGATCCATGATGAGTAATGCTGAGTTACCGCGATCTTTTTGGGGTTATGCGCTAGAATCAGCAACATATCTTTTGAACATGGTTCCTACCAAGACTGTGCCTACCACTCCATATCAGATGTGGAGCGGGAAGAAACCCCATCTACAGTATATAAAGATTTGGGGATGTCCAGCTTTTGTTAAAAAGCAGCATGTGGACAAGCTCGAGGCACGATCAGTAAAGTGTAAGTTTGTGGGATATCCAAAGAACTCCAGGGGATATCTATTCTATTACGCAGAGGAACAAAAGGTATTTGTTTCTCGTAATGCCCATTTTCTAGAACATCAGTTTTTAGAAAAGGAATCAAGTGGGAGCGAAATAAAACTTGAAGAAATTCCAGAACCACAAACTAATACTGAAAGTTTGGTAGAACCGGTAGTTCAAGAAGAACAGGACATTCCCGCACCCCTCCGCAGGAGTAGTAGGCCGTCTCAACCGCCTGAGAGATACTACGGTTTTCTCATAGATGGGATAGAGAGGATTGCATCATAGATGATGATGAACCTACTGACTTCCAGCAGGCCATCCAGAGCGGCGACACGGTACGATGGCTAGATGCAATGCGGACCGAAATGGAGTCCATGTACACCAACAAAGTATGGACTTTGGACTTTGCTCCAGATGGGGTAAAACCCATAGGATGCAAATGGATCTTCAAGAAAAAGATTGGTGTAGATGGACAGGTGGAAACCTATAAGGTTAGACTTGTTGCAAAGGGTTTTCGTCAAAGACCTGGTTTGGACTATGACGAAACTTTTTCTTCAGTGGCTATGCTCAAATCCATTCGGGTCCTTCTTGCTATTGCTGCCTTCCATGATTATGAAATCTGGCAGATGGACGTAAAGACGGCTTTTCTGAATGGAAATTTAGAAGAGTGCGTCTATATGGATCAGCCAAAGGGTTTCAATCAGAGTGGGAGCAGTGGGAAAGTATGCAAGCTGCTTAAATCCATTTATGGACTAAAGCAGGCATCGCGGAGTTGGAACATCTGTTTTGATGAAACAGTCAAAGAATATGACTTTATCAAAAATCCAGATGAACCGTGCATATATAGTAAAGTTGTAGCCAGAAGTGTCGTATTCCTCGTCTTGTACGTGGATGACATTCTATTGATAGGAAATGACATTCCTATGCTACAATCTGTCAAAGGATTCTTGTCACACAGGTTCTCCATGAAAGACCTGGGTGATGCCTGTTACATTCTGGGGATCCGGATCTATCGTGATAGATCCAAGAGGATATTGGGACTTTCGCAGTCAAGGTATATCGACACTGTACTGAAAAGATTCAGTATGGAAGATTCTAAGCGCAGTAATCTACCGTCTTGTCACGGAATCACCCTCTCTAAAGAGATGTCTCCCAAGACTGATTTGGAAATAGAACGCATGTCTATTATACCCTACGCTTCTGCGGTAGGCTCTATAATGTATGCGATGTTGTGCACCAGACCAGATGTAGCTTACGCACTGAGCGTGGTAAGCCGGTATCAGTCAGACCCAGGGGAGAAGCACTGGATAGTAGTAAAGAACATTCTCAAGTACCTGAGAAGGACTAAGGAGATGTTCTTGGTTTACGACGGAAAAGACCTCAGGTTGGAGGCCTTTTCTGATTCCGGCTTCCAGAGTGATAAGGACGATTCCAAGTCCATGTCGGGTTATGTCTTTACCCTCAATGGAGAGGCGGTGTACTGGAAGAGCTCCAAGCAGGACACCGTTGCTGACTCGACGATGGAAGCGGAGTATATAGCTGCTTGCGATGCCGCAAAAGAAGCAGTCTGGATGAAGAAGTTCCTAACAGAACTTCAGGTGGTTCCTACCATAGTTGATCCAATACCTCTGTATTGCGACAACAACGGAGCTATAGCTTTAGCAAAGGAACCAAGGTCCCATCAGAAGTCCAGACACATCTTAAGGCGGTATCACCTGATCAGGGAGATCATTGATCGTCAGGAGATCGAGGTTCGGAGAGTTGCTTCTGAAGAGAACATTGCTGATCCATTCACAAAGGCCCTACCTCAGATTCAGTTCGAGAGGCTACTCGAGATCATCGGTCTTCGATATGCCAGTACTTGGCCCTAGTGCAAGTGGGAGATTGTTAGTGTATATGCCCTAGGGGCCATTATTGTATCATACTAGTTTGTATATTACTTAATGGAAGCTTGGGATATTCACATGTATATAACAGTCTTGCTAAACATGGTAGTATGCTACTTGGTTTTTTCTATCTTAATATGTGAGTATACGTATTGATAGAGCTCTTAGGATCTTGCTTGACTACCAGCGTTGTGATGGCAGTCACACTAGTGGGGGCTGGGTAGTCTACAAGCACATCCTTATTCAGGTCCCTAGTCGTTGGATTATCGAGACAGGGCATCGATACTCCGGAGTAGACTAGTGTGTACGCTTCTCATCCCAGTTGGGGAGATGGTCTGTCCCACAGCCGTCAGTACGTCGTACTGGAGATAGTATGCATGTGCTCGTTAGGTTACGGGTACACCGGACAGGACTCACAGGGAACTGTTGGTTGGTTTTATACCAGTCGTCAGTGAACAGTTCCCAGGTGACATGAGTACAGCATAGTCCGCAGACTTGACACTGCAACTTTGCCTCGAGTGTGTCCCACTGTTCTTAGATTGCTACCCTACCACGGCTCAAAGGAGTCGTGCAAACAGGTAGCAGTTGGGTGCAGTCCCGAGCACTTGGAGGCAGTGGCGGTTAGACAGGATTCGTCTCTCCCGGTATTGGGGGTTGATATCGCGCTGTGTCAGAGAGCCATTACGCAAAGTCCCTGGCCAGGGCAAGCGAGATTTGCTGGTAGGTTCCAGTAGTTTCTCAGGGTGTAATGGGCTTCGCTCCGACACGACTTATACCGCTATTAGGGGACTGACGCTTGCCGCCCCCCTAGGCCCGATATGCAATAGTCTTAGACGAACGGACCGGACTGTACGGAGATTGTCACATCAGACTCAGTAGGAGTTCGGATGGGTTTCCTCATCGGCCTTCTTATCGACATCTACCTGGGGACCGTTACGTACAGCTAGTGCCGCTTGCGGTCTGTGGTTAAACCCACTGCCAGCGTAGTAGTCGAGTCTCTAGAGTCCCACACGGAGAGTTTCCCTACTCCAGGCGAAACGATATAGAGGTCGTATGGTTTTACGACAAGGGTTCGGACGCATACGTGTGTTTACGCACGTACGACTTTCGGACAGTTTTTACCAGTCGGCTTTGGTTTAAGCCAGTTGTTGGTATCCGGTTATTGAATTTATACAGTCTAAAGTTTTTCCGTATTTTTGCGGAAAGGAGGGGCGTTCTCGTAATTGCGCGAGAAGCTTCTAGAAGGTGGTGACTAAGGGGGTTTAGGTGGCATATACAATGAATGTGATTAGTGAGTCATATGGATGATTCATCCATGTCATTAATGCATCATAAATGCTTAATGACTCATGGAGATGAATCATCACTAGATATTATCAAGCATGGTTGTTAAATTGATTTATTTTCTTTTCTTGATAAAAAGAAATACTTGATATATATTATCATAACTCATTATTCTCACTTCATTATTATGTTCACCTTCTCTCTCCTCAAGCTCTCCCTCTTCAAACCCTAATCCTCCCCTCTCATGTGTTGAGTACAAGGATTAGTTAGACTTATTAAACCATAACCCTCACTCTATTTCACCTAGCTTCTTTGATTAGCACTTAAAGAAGTTTAGTTGCCTCAAGTTTAGAGGATAAGATTGGAGTAAAGCTCTCGGGTGGATCGTCTACTACTCCGAGAAGGCCGAGGAGGAGGTGGAGTTCGCAAAGACGAAGGACACGATTCGATAGGTATAATCCCTAAACATAGTAGTATAGAACTTCTATGTTTGTTGTTAGTTATCGTTTAGCTCGGTTAGTCGATGTTTATACTTTAAACAAGTTCGTTTTTAAAATTTCCGCCTCCCCACAAGTACTGGGGTGTTGTACATCGACTTACAGGAAGAGGCCCCATCTCAATCACATTAAGACATGGGGAAGTCCAACTTTTGTCAAAAAGCAGCATGCGGACAAGCTCGAGGCACGCTCAGTACAGTGCAAGTTTGTGGGATATCCAAAGAACTCCAAGGGATATTTCTTCTGCGAAGAGGAACAAAAGGTTTTTTTTTCTCGTCTTGCCCACTTTCTATAACACCAGTTCTTAGAAAAGGAAATTAGTGGGAGCGCAGCAGAACTGGAAGATATTCCAGAACCACAGACTATTACTGAAAGCTTAGTGGAACCAGAGGGTTCAAAAGAACAAGACATTCCTACGCCGCTCCGCAGGAGTAGTAGGCAGTCTCATCCGCCCGAGAGATACTACGGTTTTCTCATAGACGGGGATAGAGAGGATTGCATCATAGATTATGATGAGCCTACTAGCTTCCAGCAGGCCGTTCAGAGCGTTGACTCGGTAAAATGGCTAGATGCAATGCGGACCGAAATGGAGTCCATGTACACCAACAAGGTATGGACGTTGGATATTGCTCCAGACGGGGTAAAACCCGTAGGATGCAAGTGGATCTTCAAAAGGAAGATTGGTATAGATGGACAGGTTGAGACCTATAAAGCTAGACTTGTTGCAAAGGGTTTTCGTCAAAGACCTGGTTTGGACTATGACGAAACTTTTTCTCCAGTGGCTATGTTGAAATCCATTCGGATCCTTCTTGCCATTGCTGCCTTCCACGATTATGAGATCTGGCAGATGGACGTAAAGACCGCTTTTCTAAATGGAAATTTAGAGGAGTGTGTCTATATGGACCTACCAGAGGGTTTCATTCAAAGTGGGAGCAGCGGAAAGGTGTGCAAGTTGCTTAAGTCCATCTATGGACTAAAGCAGGCATCGCGGAGTTGGAACATCTGTTTTGATGAGACGGTCAAGGAATTTGGCTTTATCAAAAATCCAGATGAACCACGCATCTATAGTAGATTTGTAGCGAGAACTGTAGTATTCCTCGTTTTATACGTGGATGACATTCTTTTAATAGGAAATGACATTCCTATGCTACAATCTGTCAAGGGGTTCTTGTCACACAGGTTCTCCATGAAAGACCTGGGTGATGCATCATACATCCTGGGGATCCGGATCCATCGTGATAGATCCAAGAGGATATTAGGACTTTCACAGTCCAGGTACATCGACACCATACTGAAAAGATTCACTATGGAAGATTCCAAGCGCGGTAACCTACCGGCTTGTCACGGGATCACCCTCTCTAAAGAGATGTCTCCCAAGACTGATTTGGAGAGGGATCGTATGTCTATTATACCCTACGCTTCTGCAGTAGGCTCTATAATGTATGCGATGTTGTGTACCAGACCGGATGTTGCTTATGCACTGAGTGTGGTAAGTCGGTATCAGTCAAACCCTGGGGAGAAACACTGGATAGCGGTAAAGAACATTCTCAAGTACCTGAGAAGGACTAAGGAGATGTTCTTGGTGTATGGCGGAAAAGACCTCCAGATCGAGGCCTTTGCTGACTCCAGCTTCCAGAGTGACAAGGATGATTCCAAGTCCATGTCGGATTTTGTCTTTACCCTCAATGGAGGGGCGGTGTGTTGGAAGAGTTCCAAACAGGAAACCGTTGCAGACTCGACGATGGAAGCGGAATACATCGCTGCATCTGATGCCGCAAAGGAAGCTGTCTGGATGAGGAAGTTCTTGAAAGAACTTCAGGTGGTTCCGTCCATTGTTGTTCCAATACCTCTGTATTGCGACAACAACGGGGCTATAGCTTTAGCGAAGGAACCCAGGTCCCATCAGAGATCCAGACACATTTTGAGGCGGTATCACCTGATCAGTGAGATCGTGGATCGCCAGGAGATCGAGGTTCGGAGGGTTTCTTCAGAAGATAACACTGCAGATCCATTCACCAAGGTCTTGCCCCAGACTCAGTTCGAGCGGCTGATCGAGATGATAGGTCTTCGATACGCCGGTACATGGCCTTAGTTCAAGTGGGAGATTGTTAGTGTATATGCCCTAGAGGCCATTACTGTATCATACTAGTTTGTATATTACTTAATGGAAGCTTGGGATATTCACCTTGTATATACAATCTTGCTCAAAATAGTAGTATGCTACTTGGTTTGTTTCTACTTCAATGTGTACATGTGTTTATTTTAGTATATCGCCTATACACATTAGTGGAGCCCTTAGGATCTTTGCTTGATTACCAGCGTTGTGATGGCAGTCACACTAGTGGGGGCTGGGTAATCTATAAGCACATCCTTATGCAGGTCCCTAGTCGCAGGACTATCGAGACAGGGCATCGATACTCCGGAGTAGACTAGCGCATGCGCTTCTCATCCCAGAGTGGGAGATGGTCTGTCCCACAGCCATCAGTACGTCGTACTGGAGATAGTATGCGGGTGCTCGTTGGGTTACGAGTACACTGGACAGGACTCGTCGGGAACTGACCAGTTGGTATTATACCTGTCGTCAGTTATCAGTTCCCAGGTGACATGAGAACAGCTTAGTCCGCTGACTTGACACTGTCACTTCACCTCGAGTGTGTTCCCACTGTACTTTGATTACTACCCTACTACGGCTCAAAGGAGTCGTGCAAACAGGTAGTAGTTGGGTGCAATCCCGAAGCACTTGGAGGCAGTGACGGGTAGACAGGATTCGTCTCTCCCGGTATTGGGGGTTGACATCGCGTTGTTTCTAGGAGAGCCATTACACGAGTAGTCCCTGGCCAGGGCAAGCGGGATATACTGGTAGGCTTCCAGTGTTATCTCAGGGTGTATTGGGCTTCACTCCGACACGACTTGTACCGCTATTAGGGGACTGACGTTTCTCGCCCCCTAGGCCCGCTATGCGATGTATCAGACGAACAGACCGGACAGTACGAAGATTGTCATATTCAGGCTCAGTAGGAGTTCAGATGGGTTTCACCTCGTCAGTCTTCTTGTCGGCATCTACCTGGGGACCGTTACGCACAGCTAGTGCCGCTTGCGGTCTGTGGTTAAACCCACTGCCAGCGTAGTGTCGAATCTTTAGAGTCCCACACAGAAAGCTATTCGCCTTTAGGCAAAAGTGTAGATGTCGCATGGTTTTGCGATAGGGTCCGGTCACATCCGTGCACTTGTGCACGTACAGTGTCCGGACAGTTAACACTAGCGGGCTTTGGTTTAAGCCGGATCCTAGTGTACGTTTTGGGATTGATTTTATCTCGTTTGTGTTCGTGTTCCTCGGAACGCGGATGCGGGTGTGTATGCACAGCTGACAGAGAGACAGAGGCAGAGTATTCTCATTGGGGTTGTTGACTGTTGACTGTTGACAGTTGACTGTTGACCATTGACTTTTGCTTAACCCTAATAAGAATAAGATATATGATTAACATTAATATTAATTAAGTATTGTAGTGACATGGTTGTTGAGGGGTTGACTTTGTTGACTTGTTGACTTTGTTGACTGGTTGACTAGGTTGGACTAGTTGACCATCATCATGACAATGGCTATCATTCCATGGCAAAGACTTTTGCTTGCTTGTTTATTTATGCAAAATGAGTGCTTGACTTAAACCATTTACACAATACTTGATTACTATTTTTGTTATGATGGCTTTTGGATTATGAGAGGTGAGAATGAGATGAGTATGGTTCATTCTATGATTGGCTTTCTCTCTCTTGAGCTCTCTCATTCTCAAGCTCTCCCTCTTCCTCTTGCTCTCCCTCTGTTTAGTCTATGGTTTACTTGTCTCATGTGTTGAGAACCAAGAACCATAGAGAAAATCCCAACACACTCTCCTCTACTCACTCTAGTTCACAAGGTTTAGCAAACCGAGTGAACAAGTTTCTTCAAAGTTCAAAGAAGTAGCCAAAGGTAGAACCTTTCAGATGGATCGATCTTTGGCGCAAGGAGACGACGGGGTGAAGCCGATCCGGACAACCATCGAGGCTTGAAGACGAAGGAGTTCAAGAAGGAAAGGTATAACCCCCTAACCGAGTAGTTAACAACTCATAGTTAGGTTGTTAGTTAGATGTTTAACAAAGATCCGGTTTTGAGTCCATGTTACCGCCTCTAGAAAATTGTTTTTCACCAAATTCCGCATGCCCGAAAGTACCGGGAGAGGTAGCATGGACTTACAGACCTTAGGTTAGATTAGGTTGATCTAGGAAGACCTATCCATAGAATGATTTCCTTGGTGGCGAATCACAGGTTTCATGTAGTCACACACACACGCACACTTGACGTTGTGTATGTGTGTGTGTGTGTATGTGTGTAAGATTTATACACACACACACACACACACACACACACATACATGAGATGAGGATGGCATATGATACTTGGAGATGAGTCGATATGCTCGGGTATGATGCCGTGAGATAATTGATATGTGATTGATTCGTGATATGATATATGACGTGATATTATAGTGGATGGTTGGGCGATGCGTATTCATACATACGATAATATGTGTTGATAATATTGGAATGTACGAGACTTTAGAACAGTACCCCTGATAATTATATTGTAAGTCGATGCCACGCACCCCACGTGTTCGCGGGGTGGCGGAGTTTGCAAAAAGGATTTTATTAGCTTCGTAACATCGACTAAACACCAGGATCGACACTAAAACCTAACTAACAATTTAGAAAAGAGGATTAACTACTATGTGTGAGTGTTATATCTCAAGTTCTCGCTGTCCTTCACCTCCTCGCTGTCCTTCTTCAAGTCGTGAGCTCCTTGAACTGAGAATGGAATGCACCTCTTCGTCGTCTTCACTGAATCGTAGAAGATCAACCCGAGAGATCAGACTTCGAGCTTTAACCTCTAACTTGAGGCAACAAGGTCACTTGGTGTGCTAAACTAAGTAGCCTAGGATGTGTAAAGAGTGATGAGGAGTCTATTAGTCTCACAAACCCTATGATTCTCAACTCATGAGATGGTTAGGGTTTGAATGGAGAAGGAGAAAGCTTGTGAAAAATGGGGAGAGGAAAAGTATCTGTTGTTTTTCTTTTGTTAAAAGAGCTGTGTGAAATGAGCTTGAGTTTTAGCTTTTAAACCATGAGAAAATATCTAACAAATATCTAAGTCAACAAATGCCAAATGAATCCAAGATGGTCAATGCAAAACCCTAATTTCATTTCTCTAAAATACCATAAAGTTTTCCACTCTCAAATCCTCCACCTTACTTAAGAATTAATCATAAAAGAGAACCTAATTTGAGGTGTAATTATCCAAAAGCAATCATAATCAAATCACATGAATGCCCCTCTCATCCGTATATACATACCCGTATCCGTATTCTGAGAAACACGAATACAATGAGACAAAACTAATCCAATAATCATATACTAGGATCCGACTTAAACCAAAGCCCACTAGTAATATCCTCCCGAACATCATATGCACACAAGTACACGTATGTGATCGAACCCTGTCGTAAAACCATACGACCTCTACACGTTTCACCCGAAGCCGGGAAACCCTATGTGTGGGACTTTAAAGACTCGACAGTACTCTGGCAATGGGTTTAACCACAAGCGCGTCAGTGGCACTAGCTGTACGCAATGGCTACCAAGGTATCTTTCGACAAGAAAGTCGACGAGGAAACTCATCCGTACCCCTACTGAGCCTGTCTGTAGCAATCTCCGTATAGTCCGGTCTGTTCGTCGAAGAGTGTCGCATATCGGTCCTAGGGTGAGGCAAGCGTCAGACCCCTAATAGTGTAATAAGTCATGTTGGAGTGCGGCTAAAAACACCCTGAGAAACTGATGGAATCCCTACCAGCAAATCTCGCTTGCCCTGGCCAAGGACTTTGTGTAATGGCTTTCCAAACACAGCGCGACATCAACCCCCAATATCGGGAGAGACGAATCCTATCTAACCGCCACTGCCTCCAAGTGCTTCCGGACTGTACCCAACTACTACCTGTTTGCACGACTCAGCGGAGCCATGGTAGTGTAGTAATCTAAGAATAGTGGGAACACACTTGAGGCGAAATAGCAGTGTCAAGTCAACGGACTAAGCTGTACTCATGTCATCTGGGAACTGCTACCTGACGATAGGTATATTACCAACCAGCAGTTCCCTACGAGTCCATCCAGTGTAACTCATAACCCAATGAGCACCTGCATACTATCTCCAGTACGAAGTACTGATGGCTGTGGGACATACCATCTCACCTGTTGGGAAGAGAAGCATATACACTAGTTTACTCTGGAGTATCGATGCCCTGTCTCAATAATCCTGCGACTAGGGACCTGTGTAAGGTGGTTGTAAACTACCCAGCCCTCACTAGTGTGACTGCCATCACAATGCTGGTAGTCAAGCAAAGATCCTAAGGGCTCTATCAATATGTATTAGCGATACGTTAAAAGAAACATATACACATATTAAGATAGATACAAACCAAGTAGCATACTACTATATCAAGCAAGATTGTCATAAATCCGTGTATATATCCCAAGCATCCAAAATGTAATATACAAACTAGTATTATACAATAATGGCCTCTGGGTCATATTACACCAACAATCACCCATTGCACTAAGGCCATAGGCTGGCATATCGCAGACCTATCATCTCGAACTGCGTCTAAGGGATGACCTTTGTGAATGGATCTGCAGTGTTTTCCTTAGTAAGAACTCTCTGAACCTCGATCTCCCGGTAATCCACGATCTCCCTGATCAGGTGATACCGCCTCAAGATGTGTCTGGACTTCTGATGGGACCTGGGTTCCTTTGCTAAAGCTATAGCCCCGTTGTTGTCACAATACAGAGGTATTGGATCAACAATGGACGGAATCACCTGAAGTTCTGTTAAGAACTTCCTCATCCAGACTGCTTCTTTTGCGGCATCATAAGCTGCGATATACTTCGCTTCCATCGTCGAGTCAGCAACGGTGTCCTGCTTGGAACTCTTCCAACAGACCGCCCCTCCATTGAGGGTAAGGACATAACCTAACATGGATGACGG
Organism: Agapanthus africanus; assembly: GCA_030015575.1. Taxonomy (NCBI): domain Eukaryota; kingdom Viridiplantae; phylum Streptophyta; class Magnoliopsida; order Asparagales; family Amaryllidaceae; genus Agapanthus; species Agapanthus africanus. The sequence goes on along the minus strand of CM057338.1, from coordinate 816,064,002 downwards.
ATTTGGAGTCATCCTTGTCAATCTAGAAGCTGGAGTAAGAAAAGGCCTCGATCTGGAGGTCTTTTCTGCCATAAACCAAGAACATTTCCTTAGTCCTTCTCAGGTACTTGAGAATGTTCTTTACTGCTATCCAGTGCTTCTCCCCAGGGTTTGACTGATACCGTCTTACTACGCTTAGTGCATAAGCTACATCTGGTCTGGTACACAACATCGCATACATTATAGAGCCTACCGCAGAAGCGTAGGGTATAATAGACATGCGATCCCTTTCCAAATCAGTCTTGGGAGACATCTCTTTGGAGAGGGTGATTCCGTGACAAGCCGGTAAATTACCGCGCTTGGAATCTTCCATACTGAATCTTTTCAGTATGTTGTCGATGCACCTCGACTGTGAAAGTCCCAACATCCTTTTAGATCAATCACGGTAGATATGGATCCCCAGAATGTAAGAGACATCACCCAAGTCTTTCATGGAGAACCTTTCTAACAAGAACCCTTTGACAGATTGTAGCATAGGAATGCCATTTCCTATCAAGAGAATTTCATCCACATACAAGACGATGAATACAACAATTCGTGCTACAATCTTACTATAAATGCATGGCTCATCTGGATTTTTGATAAAGTCAAATTCTTTGACCGTCTCATCAAAACAGATGTTCCAATTCCGTGATGCCTGCTTTAGTCTATAGATGGACTTAAGCAACTTGCACATTTTCCCGCTGCTCCCACTCTGAATGAAACCCTCTGGCCAGTCCATATAGACGCACTCCTCCAAATTTCCATTTAGAAAAGTGGTCTTTATGTCCATCTTCCAAATCTCATAATCGTGGAAGGCAGCAATGGCAAGAAAGATCCAAATTGATTTGAGCATAGCCACTGGAGAAAAGGTTTCATCATAGTCCAAACCAGGTCTTTGAAGAAATCCTTTTGCAACAAATCTAGCCTTATAGGTTTCAACCTGTCCATCTACACCAATCTTCTTTCTAAAGATCTATTTGCAGCATACGGGTTTACCCCTTTTGGAGCAATGTCCAATGTCCATACTTTTTTGGTGTACATGGACTCCATCTCGGTCCACATTGCATCCAGCCATTTTACCGAGTCAGTGCTTTGAATGGCTTGTTGGAAGTTAGTTGGCACATCATTATCAATGATGCAATCCTCTCTATCCCCGTCTACGAGAAAACCATAGTATTTCTCAGGCGGATGAGACAGCCTACTACTTCTGCGGAGTGGCACGGGAATGTCCTATTCTTTTGAAACTTCTGGTTCCACCAAGCTTTCGGTAATAGCTTGTGGATCTGGAATTTCTTCCATTTCTATTGCGCTCCTAATTATCTGATTTTCTAAAAATTCAGTTTCCAAGAAGCGGGCATGACGAGAAACAAAGACCTTTTGCTCCTCTGTGTAATAGAAAAATACCCTTTGGAGTTCTTTGGGTATCCCACAAACTTACATTGTACTGAGCGTGCCTCGAGCTTGTCCGCATATTGCTTTTTAACAAAAGCTGGACATCCCCATGTCTTAAAGTGGTTAAGACAGGGTTTCTTCCCACTCCACATCTGATATGGTGTGGTAGGCACTGACTTAGTAGGAACCTGGTTCAAAAGATATGCAGCTGATTCTAGTGCATATCCCAGAAGGATCGCGGCAACTCAGCCTTACTCATCATTGAACGAACCATATCTAATAGGGTTCTGTTACGCCTTTCCGATACACCATTGTGTTGTGGCGTGTATGGAGGAGTAAGCTGAGAGAGAATTCCATTCTCTTTTATGTAATCCAGGAACTCGGTACTCAAGTATTCACCACCTTGATCAGATCTTAGTGTCTTGATAGTTTTGCCTGTTTGTTTTTCCGCTTCATTCTTATATTCCCGGAATTTCTCAAAGGCCTCGGATTTATGCTTCATCAAGAAGACATGTCCGTATCTAGAGAAACCATCCGTAAAAGTAATGAAGTAAGAATAACCACTTCGCGCATGTGTAGAAATTGGACCACACACATCGCTGTGTATGAGTCCTAAGAGCCCGCTCGCACTCACTCCGTGTCCAGTGAACGGAGTCTTTGTTATCTTTCCCATGAGACAAGATTGACAAGTTGCATAAGACTGATATTCGAACGGATCCAAATATCCATCTCTATGTAATTTCGTCAACCGTGTTTCATTGATGTGACCTAGTCTACAATGCCATAAGAAAGCCTGATTTAGTTCCGGAGACTTTCTTTTAAGCGTGTTCTGGACATTGAAAATTTGTAGTTGGTTTAATACGTATATACCGTTGTTTAGAGTACCTAACCCAATCAGACCATGATTAAGGTGGATGTTTACGACATCGCTTATAAATGTAAAATCATAACCTTCTTTAGATAACAAAGATACAGAAATGATATTATAAGTCAAACTAGGTATACAAAAACAGTTGCGCAAAACCAAAATATATCCACTCGTCAATCCAAGGTGATATTCCCCTACGGACACAGCATCCACGTTCGCTCCGTTAGCAACCCTGAGGGTCATATCACCGGTCTTCAGAACCCTACGGCTTCTCAGTGCCTGCAAAGAATTACAGATATGAGATCCTGATCCGGTATCCAATACCCAGGAAGTAGAGTTGATTGACAAACAGTTTTCAATTACAAACACACCTGAAGCCGAAGCCACAACTTGCTTCGGGTCCTGGTTCTTGGCCTTCCAAGCTGTGCAATCTTTCTTCCAGTGGCCCTTCTTATGACAGTAGAAGCATTCTTCCTTTCCACCTTACTAACACCGCCTCTCGGCTCAGTGGGGGCCTTCTTCTTCTTTTCTTTGGCTTTCGCCTTAGATCTAGAAGAGGAAGCTCCACCAACAAGTAAAGTGGGTGTTTTCCTGGCTTTCTGTAGGGTGCCCTCAGCACTCCTCAACAAGTTGAGGAGTTACGGAAGTTCAACTTTTTTACCTTGAATAATAAAATTCAAGATAAACTGGGCATAGGTAGGAGGGAGGGACTGCAGAATTAAGTCTGTATACAGCTCATTCTCTAACGTGGTGCCGAGGTCCGCGAGCTCTTCAATATATCCAATCATCTTAAGGACGTGTTCCCCTACAGATGAACCGAGGGCCAACCTCGTGTTAGTGACATGTATGCCCTAGAGGCCATTACTGTACATGCGATGTATATTGTAGTGGATGCTTGGACATATATATGGAGGACTTTCTTGATCGACATGATAGTATGCTAGCTGGTTGCTCTTTATCTTAGCATGTACTCTGATAGTCTCTATGTTACATGTTGATAAAGCCCTTAGGATGAGTACTTGACTACCAGGACTATGATGCAGATCATACTAGTGGGGACAGTGTAGTCGCTAAGTACATCCTTCAAATGTTCCTAGTCGCAGGTGTAACGAGACAGGGCATCGATATACCAGAGTAGACTAGCGTATGCTTCTTGACCCATGTAGATGGGCGATGGATGATCCCATATCCATTGATGTTTAACATCAGAGATAGTATATGGGTGCTCAGTGGAGACTGGATACACTGGACGGACTCGCCGAGAACTCCCAGATGGTATTATACCTCACGTCAGATGGCAATTCTCTGGTGACACTGGTACAGGTTAGTCTGTAGACCCGAGATCGTCATAGAGTCTTGTGTGATTCCCACTGTGCTTTGATTTCCATCATACCACGTCCAAGAGGGCGTGCAAAACGGTGGCTTTTGGGTACAGTCCCGAATCACTTAGAGGCAATGAGCGATAGGAGGGGTTTCGTCTCTCCCGGTATAGGGAGTTGATGTTGCGCTGTGTTCAATTAGCTATAACTGGAGATCCCTGGCCAGGGTTGCTAAGATTCACTGGTAAGAGTTATCAGTAGTTTCTCGAACTGTTATGGACCTTATATCGACACGACTTATCGGTTACTGGGGTTTACGTTTACCACCCCTAGACTAGATATGCGACATATCAGACGAAGAGACCGGACCGTACGGGAGTGTTACCGATTGGATTCGCAGGAGAATGTACAGGCTTGCTTGTTGATCTTCTGATTGCTTGATACCTGGGTGGCTGTTACGTTTAGCTGACCGCTTGCAGCTTGTGGGTGTTTGATATGATCATCACCTACTGCCGGCGTATTGACGATTCTTTAGAGTCCTACACAGAGGTTTCCTGGCTCAGGCAAAACGGAGTAGGAGCACATATGTGATATGTGCGGGACCGAGAATAATACGTGTATGCGATACCGTATTAGATTCTCGCAATATGGGATATCGGCCGGATATATGTGATATAGCCGGGTCATCGGATCAATTGTTGATTCGATGAATTGGTACATGTTATATTAGTCGGTTATATGCAATATAGCCGGATTGTCGGATCAAGAGCTTATTCGATAATTTAACGTATAATTATATATGTGATATATTACATTACGTTAACTAATATAAGCTCGCTTTATTGATTCATTTTCTCACTGGATAATACATTGATGTATATGCGATATATGTTAATTGTATTATTTTCTTTTGTTACAAAAATATATTATATATGTGATATATAATATTGTAACAAGTTAGGGTTACAAATGCAACATGCTTTATGGAGATTAAACAAGTTAGGGTTTGATTTGGGTTAGCTTTGTCATGAAGCTTCTAGAAACTTTATTTTGTTTTAAGCTTAGATATTTTGTATAGATATTTTCTAACCCAACCCAAACCCTTTACCTTAGTTTATTCTCTACAAGGGTTAAGCCTTCATTCTTAACCAAGGGTTGCAATTGTAACCATACACAATAATTCATTATTCATCACAAATGAAATTCTTCTTCTTCTTCCTCTTGAAAAAAGCTTTCTAGCTTTTTGTGATGTGATGAAATAAAGTGAGAAATTGAAAACAAAAGAGAGCAAAATTCCTACTTCATCATCCTCATTTATTCTAGCCACTTAGATTAGGGTGTTTGCTTTGTTAATACTTGATTAGTGAAGCAAGAGCTTGGGTTTGAGATTCTTCAAGGTAGATCATCGTAGTAGTTGAAGATTGGAAGCAAGCTTGCATCTTTCTCTTCATAGAGCCTCTCTAGAGTCCAGGTACTCGATGATCGCAGTGAAGGGACCTCAACACGGAGCTTATGAACCGAAGAAATGGACTACAAAAGTTGTAATCCCCAACTCTTAGAAGTAAAGTTGTTTACTTGTATTGTTTACCCTAAGTCTCTAGTTAAGATCTTGGTTAGGGTTTGTTTAGCACCGCAAAATTTTAAAGTAGCATGATTGATGCTTGCCAAATCCTTCACAAGGTGTTAAGCTAACCCTACACCTCGCCTGAAAAAGCTTCCTCGAGGTCTCGTATCTTGCGATACGAGATTTCTCTCCATATAATTCCTTGATATGGAGGAATATAGATTCAAGATCCATATTCTCGTGCTGCCTCTGATGTTCGTTGTCCATAGAGGCCAGCACGAGGCACTTGGCCTTCGCGCAGTCAATCTCCCAGGTCTTACGGATTTCCTTATCCGCGACACTGGATTCTGGACCTGGGACGGTGGGGGCTTTAGTAGTTAGGATATAGCCCAACTTGTCATAATTTATTGCCATCTTAACATTCCTGAATCAGTCTTTGTAGTTTGGCCCTGTAAATATATTTTTATCTAATAGTAACTTAAGGCCTGTCATCTTTGGTTGCTGCAATTAAGAGAGAGAGAGAGAGAGAGAGAAGAAACACTTTAGCATGATGCACTGGCAAGTTTAGATTGGTTTTTAGTTTATCTAAAAAGGATGGCTCCCACTGTTTCTCGAATCCTTCCTCAAACCAGGAAAAGAAGAATTAATCAGGATTAATCTCACCGTACAATACTTGCTTAACCGTTCAACCAGGCTAGTGTCGGTACTTCGAGGGAGATTTTATGACGCTTTCACGAAGTTCCTTAATTAAATAAGCTCTTTCCCTAGAGGTGTAGCCCCGCTAACACTGTTCTAAACACCTACTTGGTTTATAACATTGATCGTTAAGTGAAAAAATCTCCCGATGAGTAGCTGATACTCATAGTAGGATCGGGATCAAAATATCATTATATGATAATGCTGAAGGAATCCTACCAATATTATCAAACTCCAAATGGTATGCAACACAAGCAAGTTTCAGTTTCTTTAGAAACTCCCGATGTGGATTTTTGCCCCCTGCTCTTATGACCATGACTAAGGCCAACAAATCATAAGCCACATGTCAAGTTCTACCTGTCATTATCCAGGTTAATTTGAACCCACCCATACATACCCTTGACTAAGGCCAACAAAGTAGTATGACTGTCCCAAACCAACGCATTTATCTATGCAACACATGAATACCCAGCAGCTACCAATCACTATGCCTTGACTAAGGCCAACAAACATAGCTTGAATACTATTGAATATTCATATGAAATAACGGAGGTCTATGAATGGTTTTGGCAAAACCGTGATCGTAGTGAACTTGATATAATCGAAGGAATAAAAGGAGTGGTTTAAGCTCCGCATTTTTAAAAGTTTTTCTGTTTGAAAAAACCGAGTGGTTTTAAAATTGTTCCAACGATTCAGATTTGGTTTGTTTGCTTTGTATTAATGTAATGCAGTCCCATCAATTAACCTACCATTGCGGAAAAAGACGAAAATACAACGTATACTTATGTCATCCGCATTTGCTACGGGGCCCCGTCTTATACCGTTAGGTTAGATAAGTAACGTCAGAGCAGGGGGCTGGACTAGCGCGGATGCAAAACATAAGCAACGTCTATTATAATATTTATATATATATAATAATAATAATAATATCCATCCGTCAGATGCAATAATAGGCATTCCAGATCACAGAAGAACACATTGGATATATTAGGAATTCCGCATTTCGTTTAAGACTAACGAAAGATGGATTCCACGGTCGCAATGAATAGCCAAACCCCACCCCAGACCCCTACAGGTGCGGCAAACTACCCGCCAAATACCCGAAGAGGAGCAACCTCCCTCAACAACATGTGTAGGCCACTCGGCACTTCACAGTACCCGGTAGTTTGTGCACCCCACCTTGGGTCTATCCTAGGAGCAATAAACAGTAAATGAAATAATACAACGGTGGATACAACCTCAACCCGGATGTGCCCCGCGAAAAAATATTACAACAATTTACAATTTACATATGAATGAAAGAATATAATACCTCACATCCCCGGCTATTCATTCACGACAATCTAATAAGTCCATATACACAGACAAACATCACAGAAATGTGCAACCCCTAACTAACCGACATATAGAAATTAGAGAAAGTTTACGAACACATTTATCACAACTTGAAACATTAAACGACATTAAACTATGACTTCGAAACACCCCGTATTGCCACAGTGAAGAATTGACAGTATATTCAAATTGGTTAAAATAAATAGTTCCTGAAACACAAGATCCAAGTCACAAAGCCACAGACCAAAACACGAAGCAATCCCCTGCATTTGACCCGGTGAGTTCGGAAATTTCCTCAATATGGCCGGCCATTTTCCGAGGGGATTGTCACATTTTTAGTGAGTGTTTATTTTACAGTTCAAGGAGTACTCTGCAGTTGCTAAAATAATTTTTAGAGCCTCGGAAAAATTCAACAAAAACTAGGATCTACGTTTCGATGTTTACGGGTTATTTCAGTTTCGTAGTTTTAGTTGGCGTTTAATGTGTTAGCTATTGTTTAGTCGGCTCTGATACCACTGTAAGTCGATGCCACGCACCCCACATGTTCGTGGGGAGGCGGAGTTTGAAAAAAAAGATTTTTATCAGCTCCGTAACATCGACTAAACACCAGGATCGACACTAAACCCTAACTAACAATTTAGCAAAGAGGTTTAACTACTATGTCTGAGCGTTGTACCTCAAGTTCTCTATGTCCTTCTCCTCCTCGCTGTCCTTCTTCAAGTCTTGAGCACCTTGAACTGAGAACAGAATGCACCTCCTCCTCGTCTTCTCAAAATCATAGAAGATCCACTCGAGAGATCCGACTTCGATCTTTAACCTCTAACTTGAGGCAACAAGGTCACATGGTGTGCTAAACTAAGTATCGTAGAATGTGTAGAGAGTGATGAGGAGTCTAGTAGTCTCACAAACCCTATGATTCTCAACTCATGAGATGGTTAGGGTTTGAATGGAGAAGGAGAAAGCTTGAGAAAAATGAGGAGAGCAAAAGTATCTGTTATTTTTCTTTTGTTAAAAGAGTTGTGTGAAATGAGTTTGTTCAGTTGATAAAACTGCACATTTGTTATTACATTTTTCCTACCATTTCTATATTAAAAAGGACTTTATTGTAATATATCATACATATGAGGGTTTATGTGTAAAAATACTATTTTCCATGTGTTGATATATTATAATTAGCATTTGGTAGGAAAATGTATGCAAATTATTTCATTGACCAAATCCTAGTAGAACAAAGTCTACTAAATATTATTTGAGTTATTGTGCAGAATTTTTCCAAGTTGTGCAGAATCTTTCAAGACTAGAATGAAGGAAATCAAGTTGTTGAAAAAGACTTGCCTAATTAAGAAGCAAAACTTGGAGACCAAGTCTGGCAGCAATCACGAGAATATTTCAAAGATACAAAGGTTCCAGAGAAGTCCACATGTCCCAAAGACAGAGCACCTAAATTTTGATGGAGGGATGAGATCTAATAGCCGCGGATCCGCGGCCATAACCCCCTTGGGCCGCGGATCCGCGACAGTGTAGGGGAGTTAGGAGCTCAGAAATTTATGGGAGAATCTTTACTGTTAGTTTCCAACTTTGGAAACTAAATTTCTGGCTTTGGGACTATAAATAAAGACCGAGAGCCTCTTGGAAAATTTATCAAAGCCGACGCGATCATGAAGCCCCAGACGCTCACACATCCAGGCTGATCATCAACCGTTCGTCTACCTCCTTAGGAAAGATCGAGAATCAAATCAAGTTTTTTTGTAATCATTTTCTACGGAATAAAGTGTAGATTGTTCAAGTTGATTAATAAAAGTAGTTATTTTATTTAATTCTTTTGCATTTTACATTATGTTTTCCCTCTCTGTCTTTCCATCTTCTTTTCCCAATATGCGCGAGTAATTCTCCGCTTGTTAGGGTTCGTAGGATTAGGGTAGGCTAATGGACGATAAAAATCCCTAAACCCTTTTTAAGTCCTATAATGTTTATGAACTTTATCAAAAGAATGATTAACATCCTAATCGGGCGCGCTAACGATTCTTTGCTAGTTCCGACCGCGATTAGAGATTAGATTAATGATTGTTTTGGTAAAGGCTAGATATGAACGGAGTTCCGTGTCGAGATAAGGGTTAAGAGTGCGATTCCTTTTCCCTCTAGAAACCTTAATCTACACGCATCACCGTCGTTCTAGTTTTAAATCTATTAATGGATAAAAAGGGTAACTTTTAATTAATCGTCCATAACTACTAAATCCTAACGAACCCTACAAGCCTCCTTATTATATTAACTACATCCTTGAAATAATCTAGATCTATATTTTACACTCTTGTTTAACGTAGATCTAGAAACCATTCTATAAAATTCTTTATCCCTCCTCTCTTTCTCAACACATCTAAAGTAAAAGTAAAAGGTTCCACGTTTCCCAGAGGACGACCCGTACTCATCTCGGTCTAGCTATACGCGACACCGTTATTGATTGCGGTTAAACTACAAACACACTTTTTCGTATCAATCAAATGGCGCCGTTGCTGGGGATACGTGCGTAATTTTTTATTCTTATTATTTGTGTTGAATTCTTATACGATTTATATCATAAATAAAACAAAACTGCAAATTGTATATTTAACGATTATTGTGTGAATTTTGCGAGGGAATTTGAAGTCACAGACTTGAGGAAACAGGAGACAGATACATTCATTGAGATCCAGAGAAGCAAAGGAGGCCACAGGAAAATTTTCATCAACTGTTCTCTCCACAGAGCGGCGGAACCGCGGTGCAAAGGGGCTTCCTGCGGCGGAAACGCGGCAGGTTAGAGGGATTAGGGCTACAAAACTCTCTGGTATCTTTCTTAACTCCTTCTCTCTCCCCTCAAATCCAATAAAATCTATCTTCTGCAGGATTCTTTGCAAAATAGCGCCGCTCAAAAATCTTTTTGCAAAAGTTTTGTGATTGGTTTTGTTTTGCATATTTAATACGGACTTTAAGGGGAAAAGACCAAATCCAGATTAGGTGGGGATTTCATCACCCTTCCTAAGCCCCACAAATCACAAACCGAGCATCTAGATCAACCCTTCATTAATTTAAAAAATATCTAGACCAGACTCAAAGGACTGTCATGCTCAATAAGGACAGAGGAAGGTCGTGGGTAATCTATCGCTTATCCGCATTACTTTTGTAGTGCCTAGGCAAGTGTGTCAAAGGCTAGTGGTTTTTAATTAGGCCCACTACTGTGGTTCCTTCCCACTTAACTGGCACTTACCTGGTTACAAGGGTAGTACAGAGGCGGTAGAGGATTGATCCTGCGGCTTGTCCTTTGGAAGTCTAGGAGCAGTCTAGAGACTGGACCTAGGTGACCTTAGTTCTAGGGTTGCTTTTGCATCTTAGGGTGATTTGTCTTGAGTCCCACTTTTTCAAAACAGACCAATTTTAAATCACACACACGCTGCCACTTGCACTAAACCCGCTTAGTGCATGCTCGGCTGGACACGGGATCCTAGTGCCTGTCTTGTCCGCGTTCCTGCTATCGACGCCGAAGTCGGTACTTCTTCATCTTCTTTTCCCCCACCACACACCACGACCGAGATGGACGGCACTCTATCATATTATAACACCACGCTGCCACCGCCCGTAGGTGCGCAGAATCCACCACGCATCTCTCTCCAAGAGAGATGCTATCCTATCCGTGGTCCTCTTCCCACTTGTCTATCTCTTTCACCACCTAACGGGGATAATTTCGAAATTAAACCCCACTACATCAATCTGCTGCCCAAATTTCACGGGCTTGAGTCAGAAGACGCGTACGTTTTCATCACCAAATTCGAAAATGTATGCGCAATGATAGGTACTTCACAATTGACTTTAGATGCTATGCGCTTACGTCTTCTCCCATTCATACTGTGCGACTTGGCAGAAAAATGGCTTTATAATACTGCCGCACACTCTATCACTAATTGGGATGAATCTGTCATAGCATTTCTTAAGAAGTTTTACCCAAACCATAAGACTGCCCATATTAGGAGCGAGATCAACCAGTTCACCCAGCTTCCCAATGAACCATTTTGGAAGTGCTTTGAATGTTTCAAAGATCTGCTTGTCCAATGCCCCCATCACGGAATACAAAGATGAGATTTATGTCGGATTATATATGAGGGTATTAATCCAGCGACAAAGCAGATGCTTGAAACAATGTGTCAATGCAATTTCATGTCTAAAGATGACGGTGAAGCTTTGAAATATCTGGAAGACCTTGCTGAACACACGTTGCAGTGGGAAAGCGTAAGACCACCTTCAACTAAGGGAGGTATTCACCAGCTCGTTATTTCTATCGCAGTAAAAGCCGAAATGGAAGCTATACAGAAGAAACTCGACGCTATTGAGAAATTTTTTTCATCATTCTCCCTAAATCAGGTAACGCTTCCTAAGACCGTCTGTGGTTGCTGTTCGGATCCTTCACACTTAACGAAAGAATGTCCTATGAACGCATCGTTTCAAGCTAATGCTGCTTTTCAGCAGCGACCTAGAAACGACCCTTATTCTTCCACGTACAATCAAGGATGGAGGATTCATCCTAACTTTGCTTGGAACCAAAACCAACAAAGCAATTATCAAAAACCTCCTCCACAGCAACCACGACCATAGAATCAGCCCCCCTTTCAGTCACAGAATTTCCAAAATCCGGCCAACATTTCTACACCACAAGTGGCCGGTACTGACAACTCACTTGCATAAACTTTGGATATGTTCATAAAACAATCCATGCAATTTTCGGCTGAGATGAGGTCTTCTATTGATACCATAACGAAAAACTCCGCCTCCCATGGTGAGAGTATTAAATCATTAGAAAACCAAATCGCACAGTTAAACGCCGCAATGAGTGCAAGAGAGAAAGGGAAACTCCCATCTCAACCCATACCTAATCCTGGCCACTCACAAAGTTATAATGTGAGTGCTGTTACCACGTTGAGATCGGAAAAAGTGCTGAATAACCGAGTGGGTGAGCAATGTGATGATAGTGACACCAATGATACCCCAGCTTCTTCTTCTTCCCCTAATTCGTCTAGTCTCCCACCTTCACCCGAGCCTATTCTCCGTTTTCCCCAAGGCTCAAACCCTTCGCCCATTTCGCCAAATCTATCTAAGTCGATTCCCACTCCAGTTTTGGGATCGAATCCGTCCCCACAATCCTCTCCAATGTTGGACCAAACCCTTATTGATAAAGCACCTTATCCAAACAGGTTAAGGAGCAACAGACCAAGTCCACAAATGGAAAAGATTGTGGAAATTTTTAAGCAAGTTAACATAAACATTCCTCTCCTAGATACTATTCAACAAGTTCCGTCATATGCGAAAATCCTAAAGGACTTGTGCACTAGGAAGAGAAAAGTTCAAGTACCTAAAAAAGTTTTCCTTGCGAGTAATGTGAGCACAGTTTTTACACAACAACTACCCAAGAAACGGAAGGACACCGGAAGTCCTACAATTTCAATTTCTATTGGGGGTAAAAATAGCAATCGTGCTCTACTCGATTTAGGTGCTAGTGTTAACTTGCTTCCATACTCTGTTTATGAGCAATTAAGGATCGGAGAGTTAAAACCTGCGCATTGCACTCTTCAGATGGCCGATCAATCTATCACCCAACCTAGGGGTGAGCTAGAGGATGTGTTAATCAAAGTCGGGGAATTCATATTCCCTGTGGACTTTATCGTTATTGATACACAACCTGTGGCAAACCCACGCAATCAAATCCCGGTGATACTCGGTCGACCCTTTTTGGCCACTTCCAACGCTGTAATCAATTGTAGAAACGGCTCTATGATCCTATCCTTTGGAAAGAAGTCAATTGAGCTTAACATTTACAAGTTGGGAAGTGAACCCTCCGAACCCTATGCTCATGTGTGTTCTGTCGAATTAATGGATGTCGACAGCAGCGAATTTGATCAACCTTATGATACTGACTCTTTTCATATGTTGTTACTTGACACGGACTCTTCCACCGAGTTGTCCGGGTCAACATCTAACACTGATGAGGAACTTTTTATAGAGTCGGACGATCACCCCATTTTTTTTGATGACATTATTCTTCGGGGTATCGACGAAAGTTTTGAGGAAATTTTCGCTGATGAACTCGCATTTTTACAAGACACGGGTGTTGAGATGAATCAACTCCAAGACAAAGAAATTGGACCTCCACCCCTTCTTTTGGACAATCATGATAATGCGAGTAATCCATCATCACTATCACTGTGTCGTCTCTCCAAATTGAAACGCAATCTTTTTCCATCACACCTCTTATCACCTCCCCACTTCTTCACGTCGAAAGGTGACATGTTCTTCCACCAACCTTGGTGCTTCATCGATAAAATTTTTGAATGGTTGGTGTTAACTTTTGGTCTTTGTAAGGCTTTACTTTGACCAATAACTTTACCCCCCAATGATTTTAAAAGATTAACATTGTTTAACTCAGGTTTGGGGGGAGGGTATATTTCGGCTGTTGAAAGAAAATGATTTTTACAAAATTGTGAGCCAAAAATAAGTTTGGGGGAGGATTTTCACTTCCATATATTCTTGCCCCCATTAATAATTTCCTCCCAAGTCTACAGGTTTTTTAGCTTAACGGATGACATCAATGAGGACACTGCTGTAAACAGGTTTGGGGGAGGTTTGTGCTTATACTTTGCATTATACTATATTAAAGCACAAAAATTTTTTGATAATAAAAGAATAGAAAGTGAAAAATTACATCCAAAAGATAGGAATAGTTTAAGAAAACCAAGAAAATTAGAAGTTTTCTTAAACGAACTAGTAATAAGTAGTTATGAGCTGTTTTTCCCAAGGGTTAGTAAGATGAAGGAAGTCACTAATCTGAGGATAAAAATAAGTCTGAAAAATAGTTTCTATTCGGAAAGCCAAACATTTGAATGTTGATACCCTACTATTTGCACTTACACACGTCTTGAAACTCGGGATAGTAGAGGATACCTTGAAATGCTCTTGTCTAAAAGCCAAAGTATGAAGGAAATGAAAAAAATGAAGAAAATATAAAAATGGTGAAAAGAAAAAAAAATGAACACTGGTTTTGTTATCGCCAAGGCAGCAATAAAAAAAATATAGCGAGGGTGCCTCTTCACCTAGTGCCCTAAGGCTAACTGGTCTGGGAGTCACTGCTAAGCCTTAGGTGGTGCAAGATGAGGAAAATATTATCACCTAATCAGCAAGCACATGAGTAATCGGTCGGTTAGTACCTCAAGAAGTATTAACGGTCGCATGAAAATGTGTGAGCAAATCTAAATATTCATCAAATTAAAAAGTACCGCGGCAGATGGACAAGAGTATGATAGCTTGAATTGAATTCTCCGAGTGTAGGGATGTCTATTACACACACGTAGGGTTATATGATCGATGTTTGGACGAAAGGTAGGAACGAAAAATAAAGACGGTGTTTTATTGAGGGACGATGTGATTTTTAACATCTTTTCATGACTATTAAGATAGGGCTCATGACAACTGAAAAGCTAGTATAGTTGGAAACTCTTATTTTCAAAGTCTTTCTTTTATGGTTCTTATCTTTATATGTAAATTTCACCATCTCTCTTTTATTATAGGATTTTGTGGGTGTAATCCGCTGAAAACCCTCAGGAGACAACACACCTCCTACTAGGGACACTTAGAGGTTTAACGGCTTGTTGCACGTGCTCAGTGCAATCGTGTCTGCCTACGAAAGTGTGCTTAGTTTTCTCCTTTCTTTTTTCTTCTTCTCTTGAATAAACTAGTTTGCTCGGGACGATCAAAGATAAGTTTGGGGGTATTTGTTCAGTTGATAAAACTGCACATTTGTTATTACATTTTTCCTACCATTTCTATATTAAAAAGGACTTTATTGTAATATATCATACATATGAGGGTTTATGTGTAAAAATACTATTTTCCATGTGTTGATATATTATAATTAGAATTTGGTAGGAAAATGTATGCAAAAAATTTCATTGACCAAATCCTAGTAGAACAAAGTCTACTAAATATTATTTGAGTTGTTGTGCAGAATTTTTCAAAGTTGTGCAGAATCTTTCAAGACTAGAATCAAGGAAATCAAGTTGTTGAAAAAGACTTGCCTAATTAAGATGCAAAACTTTGAGACCAAGTCTGGCAGCAATCACGAGAATATTTCAAAGATACAAAGGTTCCAGAGAAGTCCACATGTCCCAAAGACAGAGCACCTAAATTTTGATGGAGGGATGAGATCTAATGGCCTCGGATCCGTGGCCATACCCCCCCTTGGGCCGCGGATCCGCGGCAGTGTAGGGGAGTTAGGAGCTCAGAAATTTGTGGGAGAATCTTTACTGTTAGTTTCCAACTTTGGAAACTAAATTTCTGGCTTTGGGACTATAAATAAAGACCGAGAGCCTCTTGGAAAATTTATCAAAGCCGACGCGATCACGAAGCCCCAGACGCTCACGCATCCAGGCTGATCATCAACTGTTCGTCTACCTCCTTAGGAAAGATCGAGAAGCAAATCAAGTTTTTTTGTAATCATTTTCTACGGAATAAAGTGTAGATTGTTCAAGTTGATTAATAAAGGTAGTTATTTTATTTAATTCTTTTGCATTTTACATTATGTTTTCCCTCTCTGTCTTTCCATCTTCTTTTCCCAACATGCGTGAGTAATTCTCCGCTTGTTAGGGTTCGTAGGATTAGGGTAGGCTAATGGACGATAAAAATCCCTAAACCCTTTTTAAGTCCTATAAAGATTATGAACTTTATCAAAAGAATGATTAACATCCTAATCGGGCGCACTAACAATTCTTTGCTAGTTCCGACCGCGATTAGAGATTAGATAAATGATTGTTTTGGTAAAGGCTAGATATGAACGGAGTTCCGTGTCGAGATAAGGGTTAAGAATGGGATTCCTTTTCCCTCCAGAAACCCTAATCTACAAGCATCACCGTCGTTCTAGTTTTAAATCTATTAATGGATAAAAAGGGTAACTTTTAATTAATCGTTCATAACTACTAAATCCTAACGAACCCTACAAGCCCCCTTATTATATTAACTAAATCCTTGAAATAATCTAGATCTATATTTTACACTCTTGTTTAACGTAGATCTAGAAACCATTCTATAAAATTCTTTATCCCTCCTCTCTTTCTCTACACATCTAAAGTAAAAGTAAAAGGTTCCACGTTTCCCAGAGGACGACCCGTACTCATCTCGGTCTAGCTATACGTGACACCGTTATTGATTGCGGTTAAACTACAAACACACTTTTTCGTATCAATCAGAGCTAGAGTTTTAGCATTTAAACCATAAGAAAATATCTAACAAATATCTAAGTCAACAAATGCCAAATGAATCCAAGATGGTCAATGCAAAACCCTAATTTCATTTCACCAAAATACCACGAAGTTTTCCTCTCTCAAATCCTCCACCTCACTTAAGAATTAATCAAAAAAGAGAAACCCTAATTTGAGGTGTAATTATCCAAAAGCGATCTTGATCAAATCACAAGAATGCCCCTCTCATCCGTATATACATACCCGTATCCGTATTACGAGAAAAACGAATACAATGAGACAAAACTAATCCAATAATCATATACTAGGATCCGGCTTAAACAAAATCCCACTAGTAATATCCGCCCGAACATCATATGCGCACAAGTACACGTATGTGATGGAACCCTGTCGTAAACCATACGACCTCTATACGTTTCGTCCGAAGCCGGGAAACCCTCTGTGTGGGACTCTAAAGACTCGACGGTACTCTGGCAGTAGGTTTAACCACAAGCGCGTCAGTGGCACTAGCTGTACGTAACGGCTACCCAGTTATCTGTCGACAAGAAGGTTGACGAGGAAACTCATCCGTACCCCTACTGAGCCTGTCTGTGGCAATCTCCGTACAGTCCGGTCTGTTCGTCTAAGAATGTCGCATATCGGTCCTAAGGGGCGGCAAGCATCAGACCCCTAATAGTGCAATAAGTCGTATCGGAGTGCGGCCAAAAACACCCTGAAAAACTGCTGGAATCCCTACTAGCAAATCTCTCTTGCCCTGGTGAGGGACTTTGTGTAATGGCTTTCCGAACACAGCGCGACATCAACCCCCAATACCGGGAGAAACGAATCCTATCTAACCACCACTGCCTCTAAGTGCTTCGGGACTGCACCCAACTACTACCTGTTTGTACGACTCAGCAAAGCCGTGGTAGGGTAGTAATCTAAGAACAGCGGGAACACACTTGAGGCGAAGTAGCAATGTTAAGTCAACGGACTAAGCTGTACTTATTTCACCAGGGAACTGCTACCTGACGATTGGTATATTACCAACTAGCAGTTCCTTACGAGTCCATCCAGTGTAACTCATAACCCTATGAGCACCTGCATACTATCTCCAGTACGACGTACTGATGGCTGTAGGACATACCATCTTCTCTGCTGGGAAAAGAAGCGTATACACTAGTCTACTCTGGAGTATCGATGCCCTATCTCGATAATCCTGCGACTAAGGACCTGTGTAAGGATGTGCTTGTAGACTACCCAGCCCCTACTAATGTGACTGCCATCACAACGCTGGTAGTCAAGCAAAGATCCTAAAGGCTCTATCAATATGTATTAGCGATACATTAAAAGAAACATATACACATATTAAGATAGATACAAACCAAGTAGCATACTACTATATCGAGCAAGATTATCATAAATCTGTGTATATATCCCAAGCTTCCAAAATGTAATATACAAACTACTACTATATAATAATGACCTCTAGGGAATATTACACTAACAGATATTGTTCGATGATGATACCATATGATATGATGATGTATATATGATAGTTGACCCGTACCCTCGATTTTGGGGATGTCGTACGATGGATTTTACCGTACGAAGTATAGATAAGATGATTGATCCGCACTCTTGACTCGAGGATGCCGTACTATGTATTATACAGTATATGACGCTATGAGGCTGGATCGCTGACTACTAGTTATATCGATGTTGGAGATAGTGCCTTCAGAGTCAATTATTGGATCACAGGCACGTGATTGTAATGATTGATAGATGACCTATCCCGACAGGACAGTCTTACTCAGATGATAGTATGCTATCTGGTCTATCTTTATCATCGTATACTGCTTTAGGTGACCTTACAGGTCACTATTGCACGTTGATAGAGCCCATAGGATTCTTGCTTGACTGCCAGCAGTATGAGGGTGATCATATACGTGGGAGCTGGGGTCTATAAGCACATCCTTAAACGGTCCCTAGTCGAGGGAGTTTCGAGACAGGGCATCGATACTCCCGAGTAGACTAGTATATACAGTCGAGACCCCGACGAGGGGCGGTGGCCGGTCTCACAAGCCACTGGTGTCAGTTGGTTCACCTAAGATGTATACAGGTGCTCATTGGGTTATGAGTACACCGGACAGGACTCGCCGGGAACATCCTAATTGGTCTTATACCTGACGTCAGATAGCAGTTCCCTGGTGACATGTGTACAGGTTAGTTCATCGACCTGAGATCGTCATTTGTCTCGTGTGAGTTCCCACTGTACTTTGATTACTACCCTACCATGCTCAAAGGAGACGTGCAAACAGGTTTTAGTTGGGTACAGTCCCGAGCCACATGGAGGCAGTGAGCGGATCTGCAGGGGTTCGTCTTTCCCGGTATTGGGAGTGAGGCCGCGTTGTGTCTAGGAGAGCTATTACACGAAGTGCTTGGCCAAGGCAGGAGATTTACTGGTAGGTATTCCAGTAGTATCTCAGGGTGTTCCGGGCTACACTCCGACACGACTTGTACCGCTTTTGGGGGTCTGACTTTTACCAACCCCCTAGGCCCGCCATGCGATGCTCATAGATGAATGGACCGGACTCTACGGATATTGTCACTGACAGGCTCAGTAGGGTGTCAGGATGAGTTCGCTCATCGACGTCCCTTTTGGTCAATACCTGGTAGCCCGTTACGTATGGCTAATACATCTGACGTGCTAGCGGTTAAATCCACAACCAAAGTATTGACGAGTCTTTAGAGTCCCTCACAGACCAGTTTCTCAAGTTTCGGGCGAAACGCTGTAGAGGCCGTATGGAGATATGGAAGGGTTCGATCATATACGTGCGGTATTGCACGGATAATGATCGGACGGATAATACTAGCGGGCTTTGGTTTAAGCCGGATCCTAGTATTGTACAGTGTAGATTTTGTCTCATTGCATTTGTATTTCGGTCGGAATACAAATGCGGGTATGTATATACAGTAGCGGGGTTTCCTGTAATTTATTACGGGATCAGTTTTTGGAGTTGCCAGTTTGCTTTCCGTTTCGGCCATTTTCCTTTGTATCTTTTCTTGGCTGAATGTTGGTAGAGGAGGGCTTATTTGCAAACATGCAAATTTGATTTGTGGAGGGTGTTATTTGCATGTTGGGGTGTCATGATGGTTCCACCATGCATTGACTTCTTTACTTCATGATTACTTGACTTTTTGAGTTATGATGGTTGATGGAGTGTTGGACTTTGGTGTGATCATGACTCCTCATCATCACTTGCTTGCATCATTACTTTTCCACCCACCCCTTGACTTTGCTCTCTCTCTCTCTCCATTCACAATGAGGGGCCGGCCATATTGAGGAGGGGCTGTCCTATTTTTGGTGGGGGGATTGGTTCTCATTTTGTTTGCACAAAATTCCCATTGTTCATCTCAAAAGCTCATATCTCTTTCCTCCACCCAAAAGGCAACTTCTAGAAACCCCGTTGAGGCAAACCATACTACACTATCCCACAGCAATTCTTGGGCACGTCGGCTCACCAACTTCGTGCCCGAGTTGCCTCAGTCCAGTGGTGGGAGCCCGTAAAAGAACCCGGCGATGTGGTGCCCGTTCCGACGAGGAGGTGAAGACCAGAGATTCCGCGGGGAGATCGGAACGACCATGAGAAGACCGAAGGACACGGATCGCTCGGTATATCTCTCTACCCCTTCTCTTGTTAGCTAGGATTAGATTAATGGCTTGATCCGGGATTCAAAGTGCGCGGTAGTGCCGGTTCTAGTTTATAGAAAAGTTTTATATTCCGCATTTTAGCCTCGTTCAGACGGCCTAGGCGCCGCCGTGCACTTACACTGGTATCAGAGCCACGCCATTAACCTAGTCTAGCTTGCTCTAACGTGTTTACAAGTTCGATCGAACGAATTTCCAAAATCCACAATTTCTATTGCATCAGTTTCTGTCGAATTTTTTTTAGCTCAAAAATTTTTTCAATACATTGCAGAAACTTGTGCAGGGTGTTATGAGAATACTATTGAAATTTGGTTGCCTGAACTCACTGTGTAGCCGCGGAACCGCGGCCGTAACCCCTTTTTGGCCGCGGTTCCGCCGCAGAACAGTGAGGTCACTGCACCAAATTTCATGCAGTGATTCCTGAGTTGAAAATGGGGTTTTTGGAATATTCTTTTTGGGCCCAGATTTTCTTTGAGTGCTACAGTAGTGCTTGGGGCCCACTTCGGTAAATTTGATTGATCGAAAATTTTAAACATGTTAGTTCACAGTATTTACATTATATATGCGACCGTGAATGTCATTTGATCGGTAAATCATGTCTAACTGCTATAGCCCTTTTAGACGGATTTGCGAACGTGACATTCACATTGATGTTCTGTGTTGTGCTGTGATGTTGCGGATTGGTCGTGGGGGATAGCCTGGATGCAATGGTAGTACAGTTTTGTTTTATATGTACATTTGATATTGCGGGGTGAGCGTCAGACATGTGGACTGCCGTCACTGCCTGTTTGTATATTATTCTTTTGGGGCACGACCGGGCTGAGGTCGATGTACCCGTTGTATGTATATTTTACTTTCTATACTAGGATTACCCCGCGGAGGGGTGCACGGATAGCCGGGTTCTAGAGGGAAACGGGCCCGCATCTCATGGCATTGAGACGAAGGGGCTTCACTCTAGAATTGGCGGGCTATTCGCCGCACTCGTATATGGTGCAGGTTGACCCAAGGAGGGGTGCCCAAGTTACCGGATTCCGTGAAGTGCTGGGTGGTCCATTCATGTTGCTGAAGGGGGCTGCCTCGCTTCAGGTTTTGGCGGGTAACTTTCCGCACCTGTAGGGGTCTAGGATTTCATTGCACAGGCTATCCACATGACAAGGGGAACGTCGGGTTTCAGTAGCGGCTCTGTGAAACCCGGGGATCCCAGATATCTGTATTATTCTGTGATGCTTATTACATTTCTGTGATGTTGCATTTTATCACGCCTTGAGCGAATATTATATATTGATATATATACTAGTAGATGTTGTATATCTTTTGCATCCGCGCTAGTCCAGTCCCCGCTCTGTCGTTAGTTAAGTAACCTAACGGGTGATGACGGGACCCAGTGGCGAATGCAGATGTCATATACGTACATCATTATTTTCGTTCTTTATTGGTGTGATCAGTTGATGGGACTGCATTGATTCGGATCAATGCCAGTTAAACAAATCTATTCTGATGTTGTTGGAACAATTTTTCAAAAAAAAAACTGTTATTGCAAGGACGTTCTCTTTTGTTTTGCACAGTGGTATTCGGTTATGAATATCCAGCACCTCAGTCGACGAGGCAAGGACTGAGATCCCTTCACCGGGAGTGACCCCTTGGACAGAAGTTTGCGTCAGGGCAATAACTTCACTATAGCCGATTACTTTTGCTTTGCATCGTGGTATTCAATTGGAATATGCTGCACCTCATTCTACGGGGAAAGAGCCGAGATCCCTTCACCGGGAGTGACCTCTTTAGTAAAGGTTTTCGTCACTATATTTTTATAAAAGTTATCCAGTTCCTTCAACGATATCAAGTTCATTACGTTAAAGGTTTTCGCCAGAAACCATTCTTAGCCCTCCGTCATTTCATATGAATAGTCAATAGTATTCAAGCTGTGTTTGTTGGCCAAAGTCAAGGCACAGTGATTGGTAGCTATTGGATATTCATATGCAGCATAGATAGATGCATTGGTTTGGGACAGTCGTACTGCTTTGTTGACCAAAGTCAAGAGTAGGTACGGGTGGGTTCAAATTAACCTGGAGAATGACTGGTAGAACTTTACATGTGACTTATGATTTGTTGGCCAAAGTCAAGGTCATAAGAGCATGGGGTAAAAATCACATCGGGAGTTTCTAAAGAAACTGAAACTTGCCAAATATGCGCATACCTTCTGGAGTATGATAGCGTGAGCGGATTCCGTCACGTTATCATGCGGTGATAGTTGGATCCCGATTCCCACTGATGAGTTGGTTTACTCCTCGGGTGATCCCGACTAATTCTTCTTTCAGGTTTGGAGGAGAATTTGACGGTACAGTGGGAGGTTTCCTGATTAGATAAAGTGATAACAATTCTGATCTAGTTTAGAGTGCACGCTGAGTGTTTCTTTTCTCTCTCTCTTTGGCAGCGACCATTGACCCGACCCTAGACTATGACTCAGAGACCAAGTTGACCGAACCTTCTTATAAGACTGGCTTTTGGATTGTCAGAGTTGCGTACCTCATTGCCACTCCTGCTTTTACCCTTTTCTCCAGGACACCCCGTATTACTACGAATGTCCACTTCCATTGGACAAAACCATCGTATGATTATATACGAACTCGAAGGAATTTATTCGAGGATGGTTTCCAGTTCTGGAGAAAGAGAATAGGACTATTCAGTTGTCTTTTCCTTTTACTTTCTCTCAGGTTGCGAGTACTCCTTAGTTTATGAGATAGTACACCCGTTACGCCTATCGGATAGTCTTCTTCCAAACTATAGGCTTGTGCCGAACGGTAGGGAATGAAGAAAGCCGATTAGCCTAAGTGTGGTGTACAGAAGGTATTAAGTTAAGACAAATAAAGGGATTAGAAGGAGGACAAAGTAAATTGCGACTGATATTCACGAACAAACCAAGTATTTCGTTACCACTCCCACTTCACCTTTGTAGTTCTCCAGGACACTCCGTATCACTACGAAGATCCACAGTTTATTGGATATTCCATCGTATGGTTATATACGAACTCGAAAGGAACTTGTTCCAGTTCGGAGATGGATTCTGGTTCAGGAGAAATAGGAATAAGGTTTATTCGGTTGTCTTTTATCTTCACCTTCTCTCGCATTGCGAGTGTTCCTAGGATTAGGACAGTACACCCATTATGCTTATTGGATAGTCTTATTCCAAACCATAGGCTGGTGCCGAAAGGTAGAGAAGGAAGATAACCATTTGGCCTAAGAGGGTGTACAGAAGGTAATGACTAAAGACATATAAAGGAATTTGGAGAGATGGTAAAGAAATATACGGTTACAGTTATGAATCTGGATAATGGAAGAGGGATTACTAGGAATACCAGGATACCCCTACGGAACATTTCAATGTTTCAGTTTCACTGTGTACTGTTAAAGGAAAACTAATTTCCCAATTAGACACTTGCTCCAGGATATGTATTTACCAGGTATGATTCTCACATCTGTATGGTTTTACAGATGATCAGTGGGAGTAAGTTATTGGGAATTAGGTGATCATCCTCATTATATCAGAATTCGTTGTAATTGGTGATATTTGAGGAAGTCGCCTGGGTTGTTTGCCGGACGGCGAATATTTGGTTTTGAATATCCGTTGTTATGCACCTATTTCAAATTGATATATCTGTACGTCCATTTTCATAGAGTGAGATATACCTTTTTTGAAATTATGTCCTTGACATTTACCTATATCAGTGGATGGTTAGGTAAGGAGCATTAAATAGCGGTGTAATTCTGTAACGTTTTGAAAATCGTTTCGGTGAAATTTCGAAAAAAACGGTAAAATAAGGGGGTTTTCTGTAAAAAGTCAAAATACAAATATCTTATTATAAAAATTAAATATATATATTCTAGCTATGTAATTGCTAGTATTTGGTGTTTATTGAGCCACTGGTGAAATTTCAAATTTTCTGAAAAAAATTATTTTAATATTATTTTAAGCCGTCACTAATATATTTAATTAGGGAAAGTTACAAATTGGAATGAGTTGAAACAAATTTTGTGCATCATAAAACATTAAATAAAATTTTATCATGTGGTTTTTGAAACGAAATCGTTTGCCAAAACGGTTTAGAAAATATTGAAGAAAAATGCTTATTTTGTGAAAATAAAAGGGTTTTGGTGCATATTGTATTGGTGTTTGGTGTTCATTGCTCCACACACACATACCCTCTCTCCTCCCCACCATGTGGCCGGCCCTCTTTTTGACAGCCCTCTCTCTCTTTCTCTCTCCAATCACCTCATTTTTCACTTTATTTTTTAAAATGGAATTAATAAAATGGGGCATGACTTTGTTGACTTGAAATTGTATCATTCTTTCAACCCACACTCTCTCTCCCCTCTCCCCATCCCCTAGCCGAGCCCCCCCTCTCCCCAAATCAGCATCAGCCCTCCTCTTGTTCTCCCCTCTTTCACCACAAAAAAATTCCACAAAATGCCCAAAAATCAACACAAAAATCCCACAAAATCAAAATCCAATCTCTACCCATTTCTTCTTGACATATTCTAGTGTGGATCATGGATCAAGAGAGCAATTTGGAGGCCAAGATTTTGGTGCTAGGTCTCTAATTTTGTGAGGTATAATCTTAGCATTTTGCATAAGTTATTGTTTAATTACTTCAATCTAGCTATTATGTGTTTAATTAGGAGTTAATTGTGGTTTTGATATTAAATATTTAACTTTCAAGAATGGGTTTTGAATGCAACTTAGGGTTTTATGATGTGAGATTATGGTTGTGTGATATTTTTGACATATTAATGTTATGCTAAAGCAAATCTAGTTGTTAGTTGCATTTTTGTTAATTTAAATTGTGTTAATTACGCTAATTTGCTAACTAGGTTTTTTATAATTGGTTAAATAATTAAGAGAAAAATGTGATTAGGGTATTCATAACATTATTAACATTATAAAATGTTGTTTAATGCTTTAGTTCATGGAAATCCAAACTAGATTGTAGTTTGTGCATTTTTGCTATAAAATTGTTAAAATTTAGGTATTTTGTTAACTAGAATTTTAGGGTTTTTGGAATTTAACGAGATTAAATTATGGGAATTGTTTTTATGACTTATTTAAGATATTTAGTGAATATTGTGGCCTCTAGATTTGTTTAAATATCGAGTTTTGTACTAAAACGGGTAATTTTGCTTGCTAGTTTTTCGGAAAAACGGCTTTTAAAGTGAATTTGGGGTTTTGTGAGTTTTAACCTATTTTATATTAAAATTAGTGTTCGTGAATGTGCAAATGAGTGTATTTGGGTTTTTCTCGATGGTCTGGCGTTTGTACGCCGACGTCGAGGGTTTTTGGGTCGATTTGTGAAAGCAACCATAGGTTTTGACCTATGTGGGTTTCGTGCGTCGTTTTGATCATAAGTCGGATTTTAATGCGATATGGTGCGTTATGATATGTAGGTACCCCATATGGACTTCGAGACGACAAGCAAGCGCATGGCGACGTCGGCACCGGCGAGCGAGGACCAGGTGAGTAGATTTATATCTACGGGGAGAAGTCGGGTGGATGGCGTATAGCACCCCCGCACTTCGTGGTGATGTGTATACGGATACGTATGCACATATATTGATGGTATATTGTTTGAGATTATTGATGTTAAAAGATGGATTCTAGGTGTGATTGGATTGTTTAGTGTTGCGAAACCCTAGAGTAGTGGTTGCACCACACATACACACACACCCATACTTGCATACATTCTTCTTTCATATGTGCGTACATGGGATTATATTTTGATGTGTATATTTACACATGGGTATGGGACTATGTGTTCATATACTGGATTTGAGGATAGTATTTGGGATTGAGATGAGTCGATGAGATTGGGCTTGAGGCCAGGAGATCGGTGATGTGATTTTGTTCGTATTGATATACGACATGATGTTTTAGCGGGTCTTTTGACGTAGTGATTCTTACACCTGCATGCATACATAGATGGTATCAATATTGTACTAGACGTAGAACATTATTCCGGATCATGATATTTGATAAAGAAGATACCAAATGAATAGTTTGATTGATGGGACTTTGACCCGTACCCAGATTGGGATGCCGTACGACGGATTTACGTACGAGCTATATATTGATGATTGATCCGCACTCTTGATTTGGGATGTCTGATTGTAGATATGGTATCGGATATGATATTATTGAGGAGGGATCACCGACTAATATACATACAGGTATGTATATGGATCGACTCAGATGTTAGGCGGTTTCCTTACCTGTAGTCCAGCTTGTTAGCTTAGCCCTTTAGTTTAGTTTAGTTGTTAGATTAGATTCGATTCTTACCTATTTCAAAAACTAACGAATCGTGGGTATTTTAAAAGATAGCCCAAGGGATCCTACGGATATTTCAAAAGACGTATCTTTTCATAAAAACACCGTAGCCCCTATTTTCAAAACCCCATGATTCGTGTTATTTCAAAAGGCACCATTTGTAGAACTTATATTAGATTAATGCAGATTAGTTATAGTTGCGTCTAGTATTCAGCTTTCGCTCATTATTGTGGTTCGCTTCGCATCGCATGCTTATATTATGTTTCGTACTACGTTATTGATATCATGCTGTTAGGACACCAGCACCATTACCGATGATGCGTATGTACCACGTACACTTACTTGCCGGCTCACACACATCTTCATCGGTAATTGCCATGCCACGTACACTTTAGAAATACTATTGCATTGACATAGGTTGTTAGCTAATAATTTAGACATGATATTAGTGTACTCGCCTTATATGCTAGATTAGACATTGTAGATTTTACTTGTTACTTCATGCATGTTAATATTCATTGTTATGCCGCATTCATGGATTTTTATGCCGATATGCACTGTTTACATGCTATTGAGGATTGGATTCGGATTTATATGAGATTTTCTGGATTTGGGGGAAAACCGCAAAACTTATATAAACCTCTTTCTCTCTTTAAAATAAAAAGTGCGGTTTTCCCATGATGTATGAGTCGTCCACCATGAGTTTGCTGATGGATTTCGAGACCCGATTCGAGGAGGCGGATGAACCGTTTCGGGTACATGTTGGACCCGGTAAGGTACCCCGGGGCAAGAAGCGTGTGATGATGACGATGTGAGCCTGGCAGGGGAGCACTACCTATCGGTGATTTTACCCGACGCGCCGGATATCCGGAGGATACCGTCGTGGTCTTGAGATGGATGGTAGGGGCCGGTCTGGATTGACGGCACCCTAGATATTATGATTGAGACATTGGGATTTCGAGATTTTGAGGTACAGAGACTGTGATATAGAGATATCGAGATTTTGGGATTACGTTTTGTGCCGATGCTAGGCACTGTTTTATGCTGATTTCATTATGATACCTCATTTTAAAAATACAAAGGAAATCTCACTAAATTATGAAAACAGTTCTTCATTTAAATGTATTCTGTTTTCATGCATTCATACCTCATTCATATGATATATTTCTACCCTTGGGCACTGACACGGGCACATGAGATTATACTCGGGTTAGATATTTACCCTAGCCTTGTTATAGGCTGCATGTTATATACATTTTTTGAGGATATATTATGATCATTGACCTAGGATTGCGTTATTTATGCGATTTCTGTGCGTAGATGTTTTTCTATTCACGAGTTGGCAACTCACTCCCGTTGTGCCCCAGTTTCTTGCAGGTTTTACCGTACAGGTTTAGTTACGGCTTTGCGGGCTCAGTTTCATTCGGGTGACTTGCTAGTAGGTGGGTTTTTCTTGTATCGTACCCATCATATTACCTTGTATAATATTATTCCGTTGTATCTAGTAAATTCCATCAACCAAACATGTATTTATCGATATAGAGACCAGTGTTGTTTATTCTTTCGACCTTAGAGTCGCTCGTTATATTTCTGGTGGTTTTGAATTTCCTTTTGAGTTTTGATCCTCGCCGTTGGCGTTGTATATTTTATTGCTTGTGTGGTTGTGACCGTCGATTGACGAAGAGCTAGCTCCCGCTTGGGGATGCCTTTTTCTTGATTTCGTATACTATTCATGTTGTATCCCGTTTGGGAGCCAGTATTTACAAAGGAGACTCTGCCGAAATTTTCAGTAAATTTTTGATGTTTTTAAAAACCGCATAATTCGGCTTATGCTATTGAACTACTTGCTTTAAGTTGGTTTTCCTGCACTCTACTACTTTTCTTGGTTTGGATTTCTGGGTTTTCGGTTTACTTAGATTACGTACGCCTCGAGACGTTCGTAGTTTAAGTGCCGGTCATGTTCCGTACTTTCGGGTCGTGACAAAGTTGGTATCAGAGCGTTAGGTTTTACCTTCGGAGCGTAGGATGACCCTTGGTTGATGGAATAGGTGACTAAAGTAGAGTGACGTACCGTGGGTATGTTCCACGGCATATTTACGACACGCCACTCCACTTAAGAAGCCTTAGGATGTACATTTCTTGTTCAGTATTATATTCATTCCTGATCTAGCCTCATCAGTACCAGTACGGTTTTGCTGCCATGATTACGGCAGGGAGAGCTACGGCTAGAGTTGCGGTCAGCACGAGCTCGTCATGAACAAGCAATACACTAACGGTCATCAAAATCTGGCTGGCCTCTGTCAGCGGCTCAATCCTCTGGTGCTGATTTGCACGTTCGAGTAATCTCATAC
This sequence comes from Agapanthus africanus, assembly GCA_030015575.1. NCBI lineage: Eukaryota > Viridiplantae > Streptophyta > Magnoliopsida > Asparagales > Amaryllidaceae > Agapanthus > Agapanthus africanus. Next base: position 816,035,180 of record CM057338.1, on the reverse strand, counting down.
AGCGATCCATCCAACGCTCGTGGCGCAAAACACAATCAAAAGACACATCTCTACAATCGTGTGTCACCGGGATCACGCCCTGGTCAGTTCTCATTCATGACGAGCTCGTGCTGACCGCAACTCTAGCCGTAGCTCTCCCTGCCGTAATCGTAGCAGCAAAACCGTACTGGTACTGATGAGGCTAGATCAGGAATGAATATAATACTGAACAAGAAATGTACATCCTAAGGCTTCTTAAGTGGAGTGGCGTGTCGTAAATATGCCGCGGAACATACCCACGGTACGTCACTCTACTTTAGTCACCTATTCCATCAACCAAGGGTCATCCTACGCTCCGAAGGTAAAACCTAACGCTCTGATACCAACTTTGTCACGACCCGAAAGTACGGAACATGACCGGCACTTAAACTACGAACGTCTCGAGGCGTACGTAATCTAAGTAAACCGAAAACCCAGAAATCCAAACCAAGAAAAGTAGTAGAGTGCAGGAAAACCAACTTAAAGCAAGTAGTTCAATAGCATAAGCCGAATTATGCGGTTTTTAAAAACATCAAAAATTTACTGAAAATTTCGGCAGAGTCTCCTTTGTAAATACTGGCTCCCAAACGGGATACAACATGAATAGTATACGAAATCAAGAAAAAGGCATCCCCAAGCGGGAGCTAGCTCTTCGTCAATCGACGGTCACAACCACACAAGCAATAAAATATACAACGCCAACGGCGAGGATCAAAACTCAAAAGGAAATTCAAAACCACCAGAAATATAACGAGCGACTCTAAGGTCGAAAGAATAAACAACACTGGTCTCTATCTCGACAAATACATGTTTGGTTGATGGAATTTACTAGATACAACGGAATAATATTATACAAGGTAATATGATGGGTACGATACAAGAAAAAACCACCTACTAGCAAGTCACCCGAATGAAACTGAGCCCGCAAAGCCGTAACTAAACCTGTACGGCAAAACCTGCAAGAAACTGGGGCACAACGGGAGTGAGTTACCAACTCGTGAATAGAAAAACATCTACGCACAGAAATCGCATAAATAACGCAATCCTAGGTCAATGATCATAATATATCCTCAAAAAATGTATATAACATGCAGCCTATAACAAGGCTAGGGTAAATATCTAACCCGAGTATAATCTCATGTGCCCGTGTCAGTGCCCAAGGGTAGCAATATATCATATGAATGACGTATGAATGCATGAAAACAGAATACATTTAAATGAAGAACTGTTTTCATAATTTAGTGAGATTTCCTTTGTATTTTTAAAATGAGGTATCATAATGAAATCAGCATAAAACAGTGCCTAGCATCGGCACAAAACGTAATCCCAAAATCTCGATATCTCTATATCACAGTCTCTGTACCTCAAAATCTCGAAATCCCAATGTCTCAATCATAATATCTAGGGTGCCGTCAGTCCAGACCGGCCCCTACCATCCATCTCAAGACCACGACGGTATCCTCCGGATATCCGGCGCGTCGGGTAAAATCACCGATAGGTAGTGCTCCCCTGCCAGGCTCACATCGTCATCATCACGCGCTTCTTGCCCCGGGGTACCTTACCGGGTCCACCATGTACCCGAAACGGTTCATCCGCCTCCTCGAATCGGGTCTCGAAATCCATCAGCAAACTCATGGTGGACGACTCATACATCATGGGAAAACCGCACTTTTTATTTTAAAGAGAGAAAGAGGTTTATATAAGTTTTGCGGTTTTCCCCCAAATCCAGAAAATCTCATATAAATCCGAATCCAATCCTCAATAGCATGTAAACAGTGCATATCGGCATAAAAATCCATGAATGCGGCATAACAATGAATATTAACATGCATGAATTAACAAGTAAAATCTACAATGTCTAATGTAGCATATAAGGCGAGTACACTGAGATGTGTCTTTTGATTGTGTTTTGCGCCACGAGCGTTGGATGGATCGCTGTATGAGATTACTCGAACGTGCAAATCAGCACCAGAGGATTGAGCCGCTGACAGAGGCCAGCCAGATTTTGATGACCGTTGGTGTATTGCTTGTTCATGATGATTGAGGCACGGTTCAGCGAGCAGACAAGTGAGCCAATCATTGCTACGAACGACAAGATATCGCCCCAGATGTTGGAGCTATTGCAGTACGAGTTATACTAAAAGATGATAGAAAGTCGCTAGTCATTAAGGATGAATGACTAGGACATGTGGTTCGTTCGTCTACCCCGATGCGAGGTCATCAGATAGATTGATTCCAGCTAGAGACGACTTCAAGCGGAGACGTTGAGAGTCGACAGAGACGATCGAATGTCAGAAACCTATTATTCCAAGTTTAAAGTAGTCGGAAAGACATGCAGGCAATTCTATGGTCCCTCTAGAAGAATGAAACCCTAACTCGACTTAATGACCGTGTGAAAGCTTTTGAACCTTAGGGTTTGCGGCAGTTCCGCGGCGCCATTAGTGAGGCTTGGGTTTGCCCTTCTACGGCTGGACCACCGATGCTGTGGTATGTACTCGATACTATTAAACTGTGCCCAAGAGGTTGAGCTCTTGGAGAATTATGAGGTTTTGACGACTCGATCGGATGGCTCGACTTAATTCGGATGCTAGGTGGTGAGACACATTTCTTGGGAGACTCCCGATATGAGGATAGCCGTTGGAGCTCAGTCCATGTAGCCACGATGAGACGAGTCCGAAGCAGTCGACATTAAAGAAAGTAGAGTAAAGAGGTCCGTACAAGATCTGGATAAGACGACGTTCCACTCCGCCGACATCAGAGATGCGATACGCATGCCGAGGCAGAGTACTGGATATACCTTCCAGAAGGAGTCGCGATGGGTATGCAGCCGTTCCGGAACAAGATGCAGATATAGGAAAGGACGATGACTTCCGGACAGTTGGCAGAGACGAGACATGGAAGAGACCGTGAGCAGGATTCCTTCCAGGACACTGCTGCAATGATACTTGCACCCAGGATCAGATGTGTCACGTACATTCAGAGAGGCAGAGGCCGACGCCAGTGATATGCTGTCTTACGAGTGGTCGCGATGATTGACCGAGAGATGACCAGAGAAGTGCCAGAATGGGATCATCCCCGTTAGCACACCTGATAGGGCCGATGAGCCGATGGACTGAGAGATTGGTAATTCACAGTGAAGACCTTGACCCAGTAGTGGTCATTGTTACGCACACCAGCAGGCCAGAGTTCATGATCATCGACGAGACGTTCCACTAGTGACCGCGACAGTTGGCCCAAGATTCTTAGAGGATGCACTTGAGCGGTACTATTCCGCCATTATTGATTACGATGTTTTGGGTGATTTATTCGTATGATTTGATTTTGATGATTGAGGATTTACGATCGTTGCACAGTGTTGCACTTGATATCGTTTTCGTGCTTGGGTTTCACATGTTTGTGATTTTACGGTTTTAAACAGTTGAGTTGGTTTTATGCGTATGCATGCACGCGATTTCGTTCCTGCACTCTGTATAGTTTATATATGCTTGCAGTGCAGTGATACGCCTTTTGTGCACTTAGATGCACTGGACTTCGATTTCGATTGTGATACTCGATATTTGTTTTGTGCACCTTGTGCACCTGATTTGATTTTGCGCATGTTCGGCGCTTGATATTGGATTTCATGATTTCGTGCATGATGGATGCACCTGCCTTGGATTTTTGCATATGTTGAGCGCATGTTTTGAGATATGATTTTGGTGCACACCAGATGCACTAAATCGAGATTTTTCGTGCATGTCAGATGCACCTGATTTTGCGGTCAGGCACACATGTTGCCTACGACAGATGTTTCGTGCACACCCGATGCACTTAGATGTTGTTTCTGTGCATATATATGGTACATATTTGGATTTTGATTTCCGTGCGCACCAGACGCACGTAGCATTCATGTGCATATTTTGGGATTGATTTCGTATAGAGCAGTACGTTTTTATGATATTGCTATGTGTTTTCGTACTGAGCAGGACTAGTCAGAGGACAGTACCTGAATATATTTTTGCATGCATTGATAGTTATTGAAGGGATTTCCAAAAAGCGAGCTATAGCCTCAGTATTTACCTACGTGTCTGATATGACACGAAATGTTTAGAACAAGGAGACCCTTCTAAATTGTTTCCAAAACGGCGGAACGTACATTTCAAACAAAGGTATATATGTATATAGTTATTTTCTTATGATAGACGTCCGTCACTGTGCAGTGTTATACGCGTTGCACAGCGACTTAAAGAGATATGGCATGCATTTCCTTCAGATACTTACATATATAGATTCGATATTTACATGTACAGTTTCGAGCTATATCATATTGGTTTTGATTTAAATTTGGCATTGATGTCTTCTCCATGACTCCGATGATTGCGGGATGCTTGACGGAGTTTTAATTTTGAGTTATATGCTCATTTTTCATGCGCACGCGCTGCCCTACGATTTGTTTTATGTATTTACGATTCGGAACCCCGACGACTTGATGGTTTTGGCTTAGATGTTTTAGTATTTGGGGGGAGTTTTAATTTAAATTCGGGGACCGAATTTCTTTAAGGGGGGAAGATTGTAACGTTTTGAAAATCGTTTCAGTGAAATTTCGAAAAAAACGGTAAAATAAGGGGGTTTTCTGTAAAAAGTCAAAATACAAATATCTTATTATAAAAATTAAATATATATATTCTAGCTATGTAATTGCTAGTATTTGGTGTTTATTGAGCCACTGGTGAAATTTCAAATTTTCTGAAAAAATTATTTTAATATTATTTTAAGCCGTTACTAATATATTTAATTAGGGAAAGTTACAAATTGGAATGAGTTGAAACAAATTTTTTGCATCATAAAACATTAAATAAAATTTTATCATATGGTTTTTGAAACGAAATCGTTTGCCAAAACGGTTTAGAAAATATTGAAGAAAAATGCTTATTTTGTGAAAATAAAAGGGTTTTGGTGCATATTGTATTGGTGTTTGGTGTTCATTGCTCCACACACACACACCCTCTCTCCTCCCCACCATGTGGCCGGCCCTCTTTTTGACAGCCCTCTCTCTCTTTCTCTCTCCAATCACCTCATTTTTCACTTTATTTTTTAAAATGGAATTAATAAAATGGGGCATGACTTTGTTGACTTGAAATTGTATCATTCTTTCAACCCACACTCTCTCTCCCCTCTCCCCATCCCCTAGCCGAGCCCCCCTCTCCCCAAATCAGCATCAGCCCTCCTCTTGTTCTCCCCTCTTTCACCACAAAAAAATTCCACAAAATGCCCAAAAATCAACACAAAAATCCCACAAAATCAAAATCCAATCTCTACCCATTTCTTCTTGACCAATTCTAGTGTGGATCATGGATCAAGAGAGCAATTTGGAGGCCAAGATTTTGGTGCTAGGTCTCTAATTTTGTGAGGTATAATCTTAGCATTTTGCATAAGTTATTGTTTGATTACTTCAATCTAGCTATTATGTGTTTAATTAGGAGTTAATTGTGGTTTTGATATTAAATATTTAACTTTCAAGAAAGGGTTTTGAATGCAACTTAGGGTTTTATGATGTGAGATTATGGTTGTGTGATATTTTTGACATATTAATGTTATGCTAAAGCAAATCTAGTTGTTAGTTGCATTTTTGTTAATTTAAATTGTGTTAATTACGCTAATTTGCTAACTAGGTTTTTTATAATTGGTTAAATAATTAAGAGAAAAATGTGATTAGGGTATTCATAACATTATTAACATTATAAAATGTTGTTTAATGCTTTAGTTCATGGAAATCCAAACTAGATTGTAGTTTGTGCATTTTTGCTATAAAATTGTTAAAATTTAGGTATTTTGTTAACTAGAATTTTAGGGTTTTTGGAATTTAACGAGATTAAATTATGGGAATTGTTTTTATGACTTATTTAAGATATTTAGTGAATATTGTGGCCTCTAGATTTGTTTAAATATCGAGTTTTGTACTAAAACGGGTAATTTTGCTTGCTAGTTTTTCGGAAAAACGGCTTTTAAAGTGAATTTGGGGTTTTGTGAGTTTTAACCTATTTTATATTAAAATTAGTGTTCGTGAATGTGCAAATGAGTGTATTTGGGTTTTTCTCGATGGTCTGGCGTTTGTACGCCGACGTCGAGGGTTTTTGGGTCGATTTGTGAAAGCAACCATAGGTTTTGACCTATGTGGGTTTCGTGCGTCGTTTTGATCATAAATCGGATTTTAATGCGATATGGTGCGTTATGATATGTAGGTACCCCATATGGACTTCGAGACGACAAGCAAGCGCATGGCGACGTCGGCACCGGCGAGCGAGGACCAGGTGAGTAGATTTATATCTACGGGGAGAAGTCGGGTGGATGGCGTATAGCACCCCCGCACTTCGTGGTGATGTGTATACGGATACGTATGCACATATATTGATGGTATATTGTTTGAGATTATTGATGTTAAAAGATGGATTCTAGGTGTGATTGGATTGTTTAGTGTTGCGAAACCCTAGAGTAGTGGTTGCACCACACATACACACACACCCATACTTGCATACATTCTTCTTTCATATGTGCGTACATGGGATTATATTTTGATGTGTATATTTACACATGAGTATGGGACTATGTGTTCATATACTGGATTTGAGGATAGTATTTGGGATTGAGATGAGTCGATGAGATTGGGCTTGAGGTCAGGAGATCGGTGATGTGATTTTGTTCGTATTGATATACGACATGATGTTTTAGCGGGTATTTTGACGTAGTGATTCTTACACCTGCATGAATACATAGATGGTATCAATATTGTACTAGACGTAGAACATTATTCTGGATCATGATATTTGATAAAGAAGATACCAAATGAATAGTTTGATTGATGGGACTTTGACCCGTACCCAGATTAGGATGCCGTACGACGGATTTACGTACGAGCTATATATTGATGATTGATCCGCATTCTTGATTTGGGATGTCTGATTGTAGATATGGTATCGGATATGATATTATTGAGGAGGGATCACCGACTAATATACATACAGGTATTTATATGGATCGACTCAGATGTTAGGCGGTTTCCTTACCTGTAGTCCAGCTTGTTAGCTTAGACCTTTAGTTTAGTTTAGTTGTTAGATTAGATTCGATTCTTACCTATTTCAAAAACTAACGAATCGTGGGTATTTTAAAAGATAGCCCAAGGGATCCTACGGATATTTCAAAAGACGTATCTTTTCATAAAAACACCGTAGCCCCTATTTTCAAAACCCCATGATTCGTGTTATTTCAAAAGGAACCATTTGTAGAACTTATATTAGATTTATGCAGATTAGTTATAGTTGCGTCTAGTATTCAGCTTTCGCTCATTATTGTGGTTCGCTTCGCATCGCATGCTTATATTATGTTTCGTACTACGTTATTGATATCATGCTGTTAGGACACCAGCACCATTACCGATGATGCGTATGTACCACGTACACTTACTTGTCGGCTCACACACATCTTCATCGGTAATTGCCATGCCACGTACACTTTAGAAATACTATTGCATTGACATAGGTTGTTAGCTAATAATTTAGACATGATATTAGTGTACTCGCCTTATATGCTAGATTAGACATTGTAGATTTTACTTGTTACTTCATGCATGTTAATATTCATTGTTATGCCGCATTCATGGATTTTTATGCCGATATGCACTGTTTACATGCTATTGAGGATTGGATTCGGATTTATATGAGATTTTCTGGATTTGGGGGAAAACCGCAAAACTTATATAAACCTCTTTCTCTCTTTAAAATAAAAAGTGCGGTTTTCCCATGATGTATGAGTCGTCCACCATGAGTTTGCTGATGGATTTCGAGACCCGATTCGAGGAGGCGGATGAACCGTTTCGGGTACATGGTGGACCCGGTAAGGTATCCCGGGGCAAGAAGCGCGTGATGATGACGATGTGAGCCTGGCAGGGGAGCACTACCTATCGGTGATTTTACCCGACGCGCCGGATATCCGGAGGATACCGTCGTGGTCTTGAGATGGATGGTAGGGGCCGGTCTGGACTGACGGCACCCTAGATATTATGATTGAGACATTGGGATTTCGAGATTTTGAGGTACAGAGACTGTGATATAGAGATATCGAGATTTTGGGATTACGTTTTGTGCCGATGCTAGGCACTGTTTTATGCTGATTTCATTATGATACCTCATTTTAAAAATACAAAGGAAATCTCACTAAATTATGAAAACAGTTCTTCATTTAAATGTATTCTGTTTTCATGCATTCATACCTCATTCATATGATATATTGCTACCCTTGGGCACTGACACGGGCATATGAGATTATACTCGGGTTAGATATTTACCCTAGCCTTGTTATAGGCTGCATGTTATATACATTTTTTGAGGATATATTATGATCATTGACCTAGGATTGCGTTATTTATGCGATTTCTGTGCGTAGATGTTTTTCTATTCACGAGTTGGCAACTCACTCCCGTTGTGCCCCAGTTTCTTGCAGGTTTTACCGTACAGGTTTAGTTACGGCTTTGCGGGCTCAGTTTCATTCGGGTGACTTGCTAGTAGGTGGGTTTTTCTTGTATCGTACCCATCATATTACCTTGTATAATATTATTCCGTTGTATCTAGTAAATTCCATCAACCAAACATGTATTTATCGAGATAGAGACCAGTGTTGTTTATTATTTCGACCTTAGAGTCGCTCGTTATATTTCTGGTGGTTTTGAATTTCCTTTTGAGTTTTGATCCTCGCCGTTGGCGTTGTATATTTTATTGCTTGTGTGGTTGTGACCGTCGATTGACGAAGAGCTAGCTCCCACTTGGGGATGCCTTTTTCTTGATTTCGTATACTATTCATGTTGTATCCCGTTTGGGAGCCAGTATTTACAAAGGAGACTCTGCCGAAATTTTCAGTAAATTTTTGATGTTTTTAAAAACCGCATAATTCGTCTTATGCTATTGAACTACTTGCTTTAAGTTGGTTTTCCTGCACTCTACTACTTTTCTTGGTTTGGATTTCTGGGTTTTCGGTTTACTTAGATTACGTACGCCTCGAGACGTTCGTAGTTTAAGTGCCGGTCATGTTCCGTACTTTCGGGTCGTGACAAATTCTTCTTAACCATAAGTACAGTTTTCAACCTGCGACATACAGGAAATGAGTTGTTTGACTCAAAGGACTTATACAGAGTATTGTATATTGTCCAGTGTCCATTAGGACAGAGGGGTTGGTCCTCGTACTATATTCGGTTTACTTATGACTTCTCTAGTTTTTAGACAAGTGTTTCGTAGAGATGCAAGGTCTAAGTTTTGAGAAGTTATAGGTATATGAATAAAGTAGAGAACCAGATGTTGCAAGTATCGGGATTCTTCAAGATGATCGAAGATGTTGATACTTGCGTATGGTATTCAGTTGATAGTAATGGACATTAAGAGAACTTGCTTCTCTTTCAGATTACTCATAATTGGAAGCACTCCTAAGTTGAATAACGCTGATCGGCCTCTCTCCATTCAGTTGACATGCACTGGAGACAGCTGCATGATTTGAATCTGGTTCAATTAAATTAGTGCCTCTATTTCTATATTGGATATAGAAAAGTTCATATCTTAACGATCTTAAAGTACGGGGAGTTGTCCGGCTTATGCTTAAAACCAGACTCTGGATAACTCAAGGCACGTTTCTGTAATGGCTGTTTGTGGGTTGACCCAGGCTATGACGAGGATTGACTTTCTACCATCTGGAAGATCAATAGTGATATTGTTCTAGACTCGCCACAGTTTCAACAAAAATTGATTTTTTCAGAAAACAGTAGTGGGAGTATGGTAAAACTAGAAGTGATTCCAGAACCGCAAACGATTACTGAAAATTTGATAAGAACCTAAAGATTCAATCTGGATCGACATTCCATTAGCCACTCCGCAGATAAGGTGGGTAACCTCAGGCACTCGAGAGGTACTTCGGTATGCTCAAAGACGGTGACAGGGAAGTTCTTGTTTACCCAGACTTGCCATTGCTGTTGTTCCAGACTGTGAGACCCGGCAGGAGGATGAGTATAGCGTCGTTCTAAACTAGCTTTAGAAGTGCACGTCTATATGATTCTGCCAGAGGGTTATCATGATCAGTGGGAGCAGCGGAAGCATTGGTGGACAGGTGGCTTATGTCTATTTATAGACTAAAGCAGATATAGCGGAGATAGATCATCTATTTCTGATGTGATAGTCATAGGTTTGACTTCATCAGAATAGGGGATGGATCTGTTAAGAAGGTAGTAGGGTGTGATGTCCTGGTATTTGGATGACATACACAGAGTAGGAAGTGAAATTCCTATACTGCGGTCGGTTATACTTTGGTTGTCACACAGTGGTTTCTCCACATAGGAATTGGGTATTATATCAGACATTCTGGTTACTAGATCTATAGTTTTAGATCTAGATTTTGGAAGTGTCCCAATCAGGGTACTTAGACAGCATTCTGAAGGTGTTTTAGAATGGACGACTCCAGGCACGGTAGTGTACCTGCAGGTGATGGAGTCACCCTCTCTGAAGGTGTCTTACAAACTAAAAGGGAGAGGGATGTGCAAGATTGGTAGATCACTTGCTTAGGCAATTGAGTCAATCATGAGATGTCAAGTACCACACCAGATATTGTTTTTGCACTGGATGCAGTAAGTTAATATTGATCCAATCCTGGAGAAACATTCGAAAGCAGTTTTAGAACATAAGTGGATGTTCTAGGGATATGATAACGACAACCTCATTCAGGAGACAGTTATCATTCCAGGCTTCCAAGGTGACCTGGATGACAGAGAGACTGTCAGAGATATAGTTTTCCCTCTGACGAGAGGTAGTATTTTGGACAGGTGATCCAAGCAGATACTGAGGGAGGCATGGCGCAGGATACTGATTAAGTTCAGTTGACGATACAGTCTAAGAAGTTTGGATTTGGAGTTCATTTATGAACTAGGTCCCATCAGACATCCAGACACATTCTAAGAAAGGTATTGCTCATTTCGGGAGATGGCTTTCTCCACGAACTTGAGATATAGAGAGACATAGAAAGAAACATCGAAGCAGATCCACTCACTGAGGCTATTCCTCGAACGCAATAGTTTCGTAAATGGGTTTTGTGAGACTGACTAGTAGAGGAGTTGGGTGTTCGGTATCACACGGGCTTTGAGTATGCGACATCGCAATAATTAGCCTTGAGTGCAAGTGGGAGATTGTAGGAGATAGTGCCCTCAGAGTCAATTATTGGATCACAGACACATGATTGCAATGATTGATAGAGGACATATCCCGATAGGACAGTCTTACTAAAGATGATAGTATGCTATCTGGTTTATCTTTATCATCGTGTACTGCTTTAGGTGACCTTACAGATCACTATTGCACGTTGATAGAGCCCCTAGGATTCTTGCTTGACTGCCAGCAGTATGAGGGCGATCATATACGTGGGAGCTGGGGTCTATAAGCGCATCCTTAAACGGTCCCTAGTCGAGGGAGTTTCAAGACAGGGAATCGATACTCCAGAATAGACTAGTGTATGCAGTCGAGACCCCGACGAGGGGCGGTGGCCGGTCTCACAAGCCACTGGTGTCAGTTGGTTCACCTAAGATGTATACAGGTGCTCATTGGGTTATGAGTACACTGGAAAGGACTCGCCGGGAACATGCTAGTTGGTCTTATACCTGACGTCAGATAGCAGTTCCCTGGTGACATGTGTACAGGTTAGTTAATCGACCTGAGATCGTCATTTGTCTCGTGTGAGTTCCCACTGTATTTTGATTACTACCCTACCACGCTCAAAGAAGACGTGCAAACAGGTTTTAGTTGGGTACAGTCCCGAGCCACATGGAGGCAGTGAGCGGATCTGCAGGGGTTCGTCTCTCTCGGTATTGGGGGTGAGGTCGCGCTGTGTCTAGGAGAGCTATTACACGAAGTCCTTGGCCAAGGCAGGAGATTTACTGGTAAGTATTCCAGTAGTATCTCAGGGTGTTCTGGGCTACACTCCGACACGACTTGTACCGCTTTTGGGGGTCTGACTTTTACCAACCCCCTAGGCCTGCCATGCGATGCTCATAGACGAACGGACCGGACTGTACGGATATTGTCACTGACAGGCTCAGTAGGGTGTCAGGATGAGTTCGCTCATCGACGTCCCTTTTAGTCAATACCTGTAGCCCGTTACGTATGGCTAATACCTCTGACGTACTAGTGCTTAAATCCACAACCAAAGTATTGACGAGCCTTTAGAGTCCCCCATAGACCAGTTTCTCAAGTTTCGGGCGAAACGCTGTAGAGGCCGTATGGAGATATGGCAGGGTTCAATCATATACGTGCGGAATTGCACGGATCATGATCGGACGGATAATACTAGCGGGCTTTGGTTTAAGCCGGATCCTAGTATTGTACAGTGTAGATTTTGTCTCATTGCATTTGTATTTCGGTCGGAATACAAATGCGGGTATGTATATACAGTAGCGGGGTTTCCTGTAATTTATTACGGGATCAGTTTTTGGAGTTACCAGTTTGCTTTCCGTTTCGGCCATTTTCCTTTGTATCTTTCCTTGGCTGAAAGTTGGTGGAGGAGGGCTTATTTGCAAACATGCAAATTTGATTTGTGGAGGGTGTTATTAGCATGTTAAGGTGTCATGATGGTTCCACCATGCATTGACTTCTTTACTTCATGATTACTTGACTTTTTGAGTTATGATGGTTGATGGAGTGTTGGACTTTGGTGTGATCATGACTCATCATCATCACTTGGTTGCATCATTACTTTTCTACCCACCCCTTGACTTTGCTCTCTCTCTCTCTCCATTCACAAGTGAGGGGCCGGCCATATTAAGGAGGGGCTGTCCCATTTTTGGAGGGGGGATTGGTTCTCATTTTGTTTGCACAAAATTCCCATTATTCATCTCAAAAGCTCATATCTCTTTCCTCCACCCAAAAGGCAACTTCTTGAAACCCCATTGAGACAAACCACACCTACAGCAATTCTTGGGCATGTCGGCTCGCCAACTTCGTGCCCGAGTCGCCTCGGTCCAGAGGTGGGAGCCCGTAAAAGAACCCGGCGATGTGGTGCCCGTTCCGACGAGGAGGTGAAGACCGGAGATTCCTCGGGGAGATTGGGACGACGACGAGAAGACCGAAGGACACGGATCGCTCGGTATATCTCTCTACCCCTTCTCTTGTTAGCTAGGATTAGATTAATGGCCCGATCCGGGATTCAAAGTGCGCGGTAGTGCCGGTTTTAGTTTATAGAAAAGTTTTATATTCCGTATTTTGGCCCCGTTCAGACGGCCGAGGCGCCACCGTGCACTTACAATCGACTCGGAATTTACGTTGATTCCTTACTCTTCGACTAGTTTCTTAGTTTAGTCTTTCAGTTGATTAAGTAGATGTTAGACTAGACTCGAGTCATACCTATTTTCAAAAAACTAACGAATCGTGAGCATTTTCTAAAGACAATCCGAGGGATGCTACTCATTTTCAAAGGACATATCTTTTCTTAAAAACATCGTAGCCCCTATTTTTCTAAAAACCACAATTCGTACTATTTCAAACACCAAAACTGTATGACTCGTATATAGATATGCATATTCTACAATGTTGCGCTTACTACTCATTCTCCATTATATTCATGTTGTTCCTATCGCATTACATGTTTATACATGTATTTTCTTTAGTTATTATGAACCCCGTCTGTTAGGACACCAGCACCATTACCGATGATGCGTATGTTCCACGTACACTTGCTTGCCGACTCACACACATCATCATCGGTAATTGCCATATCACATACACTTTAGAAAACATTACTTTATTGGTATAACTTGCTAGCTGGTAGTTTCAACATATTGTTAGTATGCTTGCCCTCATATGCTAGTGTAGATATTACATTCCTTACTTAAATACTTCACGCATTCATACATTCATTCTGTTATGCAATATTGTGGGGCTTTATACCGGTATTCACTGCTTATTGACTCTTGATTTCTGGGAGTTCGGATTTTCTATGAGATTTCTGGATTTGGGGGAAAACCGCAAGACTTTTATAAACTCATTATTTTTTTTAAAATGCAAGTTGCGGTTTTCTTGTGATATGATGTATGTGTCGTCCACCATGAGTTTTCCTGATTTTCTATTTGTTTTCTAGACCCAATTCGAGGAATAGGATGAACCGTCTCAGGTACATGGTGGACCCGGTACGATACCCCGAGACGAGAGTGTTTTTGTGGGGATGACGATGAGCCTGTCAGGGGCAGACTACCTACCGGTGATGTCGGGCACTGCGGATATCCATAGGATACCGACATAGTCGTGGGATTTGATGTTATGGGCCGATCCGGACTGACGGAGCCCATGGGCCGATCCGGACTGACGGAGCCCGAGATTTGAGGATTTATGTGTCACTGTTGGAAATGGACTTTATGATGTTTTGAGTGTCGGTGCTAGGCACTTGGGTTTTATCATGATTTGTGTGTCATTGCTGGACACACGTTGGATGATGCATTCTTACATATTACACATGATATATTATTACTCATGACACGGACACGAGTACTTTGATATCACTTTTAAGTTAAACTGTTACCTTGTTGTAGTATTAGTATATTATTGTTTGACCTAGGAGGTCGTCATACATTCGGTTTCTACCCGGTGATATCTTCTACTCACGAGTTGGTAACTCACCCCCATTATACCACAGTTCTTGCAGGTTTAGCCGTACAGGTTCCGTAGCGGCTTGCTGGCACTTCATTTTCCTTCGGGTGATTGCTGGATAGGTAGGATGCATTTTCTTCGTGACCACCAGTATATATTGTATATTTTCAGTTATATCTAGTAAGCTCCATCAACCAGACTATGTATATTTAGTAGGCTTAGAAAACAAGTTGTTTATTCTTTCGACCTTAGAGTCGTGCGCTTGTATTATTATGGTTCTTCTATGGTTTTCTTGAGGATCTTGATTTTCTTTATGAGTTTTTGATCCTCACCCTTCGGCGTTATATATTATATTGCTTGCGTGGTTGTTTCCGCCAATTGGCGAAGAGCTAGATCCAGCTTGGGGATGCATTATTCTTTACTTATGTATATTCCTGTTTTGTACCCGTTTGGGGACAGTACTTACGGAGGAAACTCTACCGAAATTTTTATAAAACTTGAGCTTATTATAAAGACTTTCAAAGCGATTTTATATGTTAAGTTTAAATAAGTTTTCCTTCTCTCTATTTTTCTTTAAATGGTTTAGATTTCTGGGCTTTGGCTTACTTAGGTTACGTTACGCCTCTAGACGTTTTGTAATTTAAGTGCCATTCACGTTCCGTACCTTCGGGTCGTGACAAAGTTGTTATCAGAGCGCTAGGTTTAACCTTGGTGCGAGTCTAGGTTTGACTATGCGGAGTCTAGGGTGTGTGTATATATATATTCGGAACCTAGGCTTGACCTTACGGAACTTAGACTTGGCCGAGGGGGTATTAGACCCGAACTTTCGTCGTGTAGGTTGACCTTGGTTGATGGAGTAGGTGACTTAAGTAGAGTGACGTACCGTGTGTATGTTCCGTGACATACTTACGATACGCTACTATGCTTAAGAAGCCTTAGGATGTACATTTCTTAGTCACTGTATTTGTATTCGTTCCTTTGATCTATCCTCATCGATATCGGATTGTGGTTTCTGTTACCACGGTTGCACGGGCAGAAAGAGCTGTGGCTAAAGTTACGGTCAACAGGAGCTCTTCTTGGACGAGGACTGACCAGGGCGTACTTCTGGTGACACACGATTGCATGGATATATCGTTTTATTGTGTTTTTCGCGACATGGGTGTTTTGATGAATTGTTTTACTAAGAATTCTCATTGATGCAAACGTTCAGATCGGTTCAATCGGGAAATGACGGGTTGAACTTGACTAGCACTTATGATTTGTTGACTATGTTAAGGTCATATAGCTGCTAAGGGCAAAATACTATTGGGAATTTCAAGAGTTCAAATTTGCAATGAGATTGCATACCTTCTATGAGATAGTTGGATCCCGATACCCGCTGCTAGTAAGAGTTACTCCTGGGAGAGTTTTACACATTACAATTAGTCGATCAAGTAGGTGTCTAGAAAGGTGTCAACGGGGTTACGCCCTTGGGAAAACGAGCTTTATTTTAATTAGGTCCGTGCGAAAGCACGGGGAACCACCCTCAAAGTACCGGCACTGGCTTGGCTGAAAGATTGGCGAATTTGTAGGCTGTAATTAATCCCGGCTAGTCTTTCCTTTTAGGGTTTGAAGGAAGATTTGACTAAAACAGTGGGAGACATCCTGATTAGATATATAAATAACTAATTTAATCTTGCAAGAGCATACGCTGAGTGTTTTCTTCTATCTCTCTCCAGGTAGCGACCATTTCACGCCTTAAATCAAGATAATAATACAGATATATTGACCGAAGCCGCTTGTTATACTGCGCTAAGGAACGTTGGTCTCGCTCCAACTTATAATTGTTATAAGAAAGAGCAGAAAATAGGGGATTACCAGAATTCCCATGCCACCCAAACAAAGAAAGTGCATGCTAATGCATCTTCTTAGGGTGTGTTCATTACAGAGAATTGTTTCTTAGTATCCTTTACGTCCTGGGTATGAGATACCGGATCAGGATCCCGCATATGTAATCTGTTACATGGGCTACAGATAGGTAGAGAACTGAGAACGGGTGACAAGTTTCAAGAGTTGGAAATGATGCAAGTGTTGCAGCCAAGTCTGTTGGCAGTTATCACCCTGTATTATCAGAATACATTGATTCTGAACGAATGTTATTAGTTACCGAACCTGATATACAACATCATATCAGTCTCTTTATTAGTAAAGAAGGATATAATTTTGTATAATGTTTTGAACATTTCCTATATCACGAGTTGATCGGTTCAGGCACGTTATCTAAAAGCATAGACGTTCTAAATCAAACTACAGTTCTTAATGTACAGAACACACATAGGAGGAAGAGTTCAGAAATGAACGAATCCTTCTTGAAGCATTGTAGACTAGGTCATATCAATGCGACCCGACTAGCTGAAGTTACATAAAGATGCATATTTAAATTAGTTTGGATTTACATCTTGTAAAACTTGCCAGTCATGTCACAAAGATAAGATGACCACAGCTCCGTTTATTAGAAACAGAGAAAGAGTTAGTGAACTCTTGGGATTGATACATGCTGATGTATGAAAGTCCCCTGTCTACATATGCCAGGACCAGTTCTTTGTACTTCATCACATTCACTGATGATCTCTCAAGATTCAAACATATGTTCCTGTTGAAACACAAGTCCGAAGCTTTTGAGATATTCACAGAATATAAGTTAGAAGTAGAGAACTAAAAATGGGTATAAGTATTATGTCCTTTGATAAGATCAAGGAGGAGAATACTTGAGCATAGAATTCCTGGACTATTCTAAAGGAGAATAAGATTCTCTCTCAGCATTACTCCTCCGAATACACCACAGCACGTCGGTGTATCGGGACGGAGCAATCGCACCCTATGTGATATGGTGTGCTCTATGATGAGTACTACTGAGTTGCCTATTTTCTTTTGGGGTTATGCACTTGAGAAGTTGCATACCTATTGAATAGGGTTCCAACCAAATCAGATGCCTACCACTCCATATGTGATATGGTATGGTAAGAGCCCATCTCTTAAGGAAGTTAAGATTTGGGGTTGTCCGGCCTATGTCAAAAGCAAAATCCGGACAAGCTCGAGGCAAGGACAGTTCTATGGAAGTTTGTTGGATATCCTAAGCATTCGCAAGGGAATATCATCTACAACACCGAGGAACAAAAGTTGTTTTATTTCTCGGCATACCACTTTTTGAGAAAAAGGGAATTTCTTGTGAAGAAATTAGTGGTCATGGGATAGAACTGGAAGGAGTTCCAGCTATACAAACTGCAGCTGATTATTTGGTAAACCCGGAGGATTCAATAGTTTCCAACGAACCTCAGCCTCTCTGTCGATCTGGTAGGGTTCCTCATCCACCTGAGAGATACTTCGGTTTCTCTATGACAGTAGGAGAGAGGATTGCATCATGAGATGATGACCCAACTAGTTTCAAGCAGACCATCAGGAGTGGGGACTCTGTGAGAATGGCTGGATGCTTAGCGATCTGAGATGGAATCCTTATACACCAACAAAGTATGGACTTTGGTTGCTTTATCTGAAGGGTTAAATGCCCATCAGGAGCAAGTATATCTTGGAAAGATTACTTGGTGTACATGGAAAAGTTGAGACTTTCAAAGCTATGCTTAAGTCCATCCAGATCCTACTTGCCATTGCTACATACCATGACTACGATATCTGGTGGTTGGGCGTCATGACAGCTTTTCTAAATGATGATTTGGAAGAGAGCGTCTATAAGTACACAGCCAGAGGGCTTCGTAGACAGTGGGAGCAGCGGAAACATGAGCAAGATGTTTAATAGGATAAATCAGGCATCGCGGAGTTGGAACGTCTGTTTTGATGTAGTAGTCAAAGAGTTTGACTTCATCAAAATGGAAGATGAACCAAATATATACAAAAAAAGGTAGTAGGGAGTATGGTGGTGATCCTCGTATAGTACGTGGATAACATACTCTTGATAAGGAAGGAGTTTCCTATGCTACGCTCGGTCTATCTCCTCTTATCACAAAGATTCTCTATAGGATCAAGGTGATACCTCCTAAATCCTGGGTTATGGATCTATGAGATAGATCTAATTGGATGTTAGGTTCTCACTAGTTGTAGTGAGATAGTATTAATAGATCCTGGGGAGAATCACTGGAAAGGTTCCAGGGTGATAAGGACGACTGAATGTTAGTCGCAGGCATTGTCTTTACCCTCAGTGGAGGGATGGTATGTTGGAAGAGTTCCAAGCTAGATACCGTGAATTACTAGATGATTAAAGGCAAGATACATCGTTACCAAGGATAATTCCAAAGAGTCGGTCTGGATATATATATATATAAGTTCATGAGATGAACTTCGTTCCTGCCATTGTGTGACAATGGAGTTGTGGCTAAGGCCTAGGAACCCCCGTCCCATCAGAGATCCAGACAAATTCTTATGCAGTATCACCTGATCATGGAGATGGTTGATCTCCAGGGAGATCGAGATTAGGAGAGTAGACACAGAGGACAACAGCGCGGATCCACTCACAAAGGCCTATTTCCCAGTAGGGACTTTTATGGGATGGTTGAGTATGAGATACTTCAACCACAGGTTATTGTTGGGTATGAGATATTACAACAGATGGCCCTAGTGCAAGTGGGAGATTGTTAATTATAGGTATGCCCTAGAGGCCATTACTGTACCTACGTTGTATATTGTAGTGGATGCTCGGACATATATAGGGAGGAATTTCTTGCTCAACATGATAGTATGCTATCTGGTTACTCTTTATCTTAACGTGTACTCCGATTGTCTCTATGTCACATGTTGATAAAGCCCTTAGGATGAGTACTTGACTACCAGGACTATGATGCAGATCATACTAGTGGGGACATTGTGGTCGCCAAGTACATCCTTCAAATGTTCCTAGTCGTGGGAGTACCGAGATAGGGCATCGATACTCCAGAGTAGACTAGCATATGCGCTTCTTGACCCATATGATGGGCGATGGATGATCCCATATCCATTGGTATTTGAAATGATAGAAGGTATACGGGTGCCCAGTGGAGACTGGATACACTGGACAGACTCGCCGAGAACTCCCAGATGGTATTATACCTTACATCAGATGGCAGTTCTCTGGTGACACTTGTACAGGTTAGTCTGTAGACCCGAGATCGTCATAGAGTCTTGTGTGATTCCCACTGTGCTTTGATTTCCAACATACCACGTCCAAGAGGGCGTGCAAAAAGGTGGCTTTTGGGTAAAGTCCCGAATCACATTGAGGCAATGAGCGATACGAGGGGTTTCGTCTCTCCCGCTATAAGGAGTTGATGTTGCGCTGTGTTCGATTGGCTATAACTGGAAATCCCTGGCCAGGGTTGCTGAGATTTACTGGTAAGTGTTATGAGTTGTTTCTCGAACTGTTATGGACCTCATATCGACACGACTTATCAAGCTACTGGGGTTTGACGTTTACCACCCCTAGGCGAGATATGCGACATATCAGACGAAGACACCAGGCTGTACGGGAGTGTTACTGGTTGGATTCACGGGAGAAAGTACAGGCTTGCTTGTTGATCTTCTGATTGCTTAATACTTGGATGGCTGTTACGTTTAGCTGACCGCTTGCAGTTTGTGGGTGTTTGATATGATCATCACCTACTGCCGGCGTATTTACAATTCTTTAGAGTCGTACACAGAGGTTTCCTAACTCAGCTAAAATGGAGTAGGAGAACATATGTGATATATGCGAGACCGAGAATAATATGTGTATGCGATACCGTATTAGATTCTCGCGATATGAGATATCGGCCGGGTATATGTGATATAGCCGGATCATCGAATCAAGTGTTGATTCGATGAACTGATACAGATTATATTAGTCGGTTATTTATGAAATAGCCGGATTATCGGATCAAGTGTTGATTCGATAATTTAATGTATAATTATATATTTAATATATTAAATTACATTAACTAATATAAGCTCACTAAAAGATTTTTTTTCTCACTCGGGTAATACATTGATATATATGTGATATATGTTAATTGTATTATTTTATTTTGTTACAATAAATATTATATATGTGGCACATAATATTGTAACAAGTTATGATTACTTGTGCAACATGATTTGTGGAGATTAAACATGGTTAGGGTTTGATTTGGGTTAGCAATTTCATGAAGCTTCTAGAAGCTTTATGTTTTGTTTTAAGCAAAGATATTTTGTTGATATTATGTGTTGATATTTCTAACCCAACCCAAACCCTTCACCTTAGGTTAATTCTCTACATGAGTTAGGCCACTCATTCTTAACTCAAGGGTTGTATTTGTAAACATGATAATAATTCATTATTCATCACAAAAGAAATCATCTTCTTCTTCCTCCTTGCAAAGCTTTCTAGCTTTTGGTTTTGTGATGAATTAGTGTGAGATTAGGAAAATAAAAGAGAGCTAAAATCCTACTTCATCATCCTCATCTATTCTAGCCACTTAGATTAGGGTTTTCACTTGTCTAATACTTGATTAGAGAAGTGAGAGTTTGAGTTAAAGGAACTTCAAGGTAGATCATCTTCGAAAAGGAAGACTTCAAGCAAGCATGGATCGTTCGGCTTGTAGAGCCTCTCTTAAGTCCGGGAGATCATGGATTGCGGCGAAGGGACTACTACTCGGAGCTTATGAAGCAAAGGAGTGGACTACAAAGGTTGTAATCCCTCTCTCTTAGTTGTAAAGATGTTTACTTGCTTGTTTAACCCTAATAATCTAGCAAAGATCCTCGCTTTAGGTTGTTCGGCACTTCTAAATTTTAAATCGGGCATAGTTGATGCCTTATAGACCCTTATGACAGTGACTAGTAACCCTACAGTGGTATCAGAGACTAGCTAGAGCATTAGGCAATGTGTATACGAAGTTAAAAGTCCGATCGAACCCCGAAACGTCGAATTAGACCCCCTCTCTGGAAATTTTTTTAAATGTTGATTTTTTCTGTATTAAAAATACTCAAAAAATTAAGCAGGTAATTTTATGGATGTAGGAGAAATACAAACCCCTGAATCCATCAAAGCGCCGTAGAACCGTGACCAAACCAAGGTATTGGCGGCGGTTCCGCGGCAAGTCTTGAGGATTGAGGGATCGTTTTTCCAACAGTTGATCCGTAGGTGTTACCAAGTGCTTCTAGGAATTTTTAATATTACTCAAGTGTTGAGTGTTCTGGAGATCCTTTAGAATTCGTTGATTTGATCGGAAAGTTTAACATCGTTTAGTTTTTCCGGGTAATTTAGAACGTGTTAAAATGTTCGAACGGATATCAATAACTCACTTTTTCCCCTGCCGGAAAATTTCCAAGTGTTGCATTTTTTCCTTAATTAAAGAACATTCATAGTCGTGCAAGTAACGCGGTGGACCCTCAAGAAGAACACAAAACTTAACTCGATTATGTGACCGTCTGAACCGCTTCTAAACCTTAGGGTTTGGGGCAGTACGACGTTGCCACATGTGATGCGTTGGTTTGACCCTTCTACGGCTGGACCATTGGTACTGTGGCATGTGATGGATACTTTTTGAACTCCGCTCAAGTGTTGAACTATTTGGGAAATCTTGGGTGTTTGTTTATTCGATCGAAAAATTTAACAATGTCTATTTATCTGGAATGTGATACAATATTTGGAATCCACAAGTAGTTATGAGATAACTAATTTGAATGTTATAAATCTAGCAGTTTAGTCTCATTTGATCGGTTGCCACGGGATTTTGATGTGATCAAAACTCCGTCGCAATCACGTAGCGTATGCGGATACTCGCCGAGTAAACTTAATAGATAGCCACGCCCCATAGCCCCGACCAAGTGACTGTAGGAGAACCCCGTCGCCAAAAGCATCCGTTTGGGTGCTCGCGACAGCGGTGTTCCGCCTTAGTGCACTTCGTCGACGGCATCCGAGGGTGCGGCCATTTACTAAAGTTTGCGACGAGCATTCGATCAGGATGTCGGAAATCTTGTTGAATTGCCCGACATGATATTGAAAAGAGTTTTCGATATTGAGACTAAAATATGGGGTTTATAATTGTTAGGCATGCGATGTCTAAGGAATTCATTTGGTTAGGCATGAAATGTCTAAGAAGGTCGCGGATTCCAACTGTTGTAGTTTTACGCTTTCTTTTCTGTGACCGTAAGCGTAGTATGTAGTGTATCGCCGGCTTCGTTGCTATACATCAAAGACAATCGGGATACGCATGCTTGCTTACATTGATGATATGAGATATTATGTGTTGTTGTGATATGTTATATTGGATCGTCGCGTTTTGAATAGCCGGGAGTTTTATGTGTCACGACCCGAAAGAGCGCGTGACTGGCCCTTGAATCCTATGAAGTCTATAGGACTCCATCTGATCCAAGTAAGCCAAAAGCCCAGAAATCTAAAACCATTTAAGAAGTAAATAAAGGAACTGGTTTTTAATAAGTAAAGAAAGCATGTTGAAATCAAAGTTTTCAAATAACTATGCCGAAAATGCATTTTAAAAATGTGTAGTCTTTTCTGAAAATTTCGGCAGAGTTTCCTCTATAAAAACTGGCCCCGAACGGGGTACAACAAGAATAATATATATGAAATGATAAAAGGCATCCCCAAGCAGGAGCTAGCTCTTCGTCAATCGACGGTCACAACCACGCAATCAATAATAATATACAACACCAAAGGGCGAGGATCAAAACCCAAAAAGGAACTCAAACAGCCAGAAAATCGTAATACTACAAGCGCGACTCTAAGGTCGAAATAATACATCACTGTTTTTCTAAGTCTGAAAAAATATACAAGTTTTGGTTAATGGAATTTCTAGATACAATGAATAATACATCAACAATGGTGGTCTTGATACAAAAGAACCCACCTACCCAAGCAAGTCACCGATATGGAAGCAGTGTTCCAGAAATACCGCTATGGAATCTGTACGGCAAAAACCTGCAAGAACTGTGGCACAACAGGGGTGAGCTGCCTACTCGTGAATAGAAAAAATATCTACAAGCAGAGATCGAATGTATGACCCTGTAAGTCTACGGTAGCGCCCCGGCCGTCAAACTGACACCAAATGCGGAACAAAAACTTTTATAACTGGCGTTATCGCATACTATAACCCGGATCTGCCATTAACGCTAAACTAACAAACTGTAAAGAGGGTAGAAAGGTTATACCGAACGATCCGAGTCCTTCGTTCTTTAACCATCATCCCATGCTCCGTTGCGGCTGCTCCGATCTCGTCGCTCTCCGATCTGCTCGTCCAGGTGGCACCACGTCATCGGATCTTTAAATGGGCTTCCCGCCTATGACCCGAGGCAACTCGGTCATCAAGTTTGCTAAAAGAGATGACCAAGAATGATGTAGAGAATGAGTAGAACACTTTTTCTCACTTCGTCCAAAGCCATGGACGAATGGTTAATGAAGTTGCCATTTGAATCAGGTAATGGAAAATGAGCTATGAAATTTCCATACACTAAAACTATCATCTTTTTTTCTCTCAAAAATGAATCCATCAAGTGAGTGAGTGAGGAAGAGGGGAGGGGCCGGCCATATATGAGGAGTGGGTAAGGGTAGGAGCAAGGGAGGGTAACCATAAGCTAAAAGATCTTAATTAAATATCCTTCATCCAAACAAAAAGGAATTAATGGTAAAGGGTGACTCATTAAACACATCATCAAAAACATTAAATGAAAACTAACGAGTCACAAGCCTAGTCATCAACCATTAATGCAAATGAGTGACTCACTAATCCTAGTCACCAAATCTAGAACCTTCTCATGACTCACCCTCATGACTCACCCAAGAAAAGATAAATCTGTATTAAACCGAATGTTTAATACGGGTGATAGAAAACTGGAAACTGGAAACAGGCAACTTCCAAAAGCGATCCTGAAACGAATTTAAGGACAACCCCGTAACAGTATAAACATACCCACATTTGTATTACGACCGAATACAAATGCAACTGAGACAAAGATATTATATCTACACAGTATAATACTCGGATCCGGCTTAAACCAAAGCCCACCAGTATTATCTGCCCGAAATATGACACGTGCGTAAACGCACATGCATTTTCTGAACCCTGCCATAAAACCATACGGCCTCTACAACGTTTCGCCCGAACATGGGAAACTATCTGTGGGGGACTCTAATGACTCGTCAGTACCCTGGCAGTGGGTTTAACCACAAGCCGTCAGCGACACTAGCTGTGCGTAACGGCTGCCCATGTACTGACCTCAAGGGATGCTAATGAGCGAACTCATCCGAAAACCCTACTGAGCCTAACAGTGACAATGTATATACAGTCCGGTCCGTTCGTCTATGAGTATCGCATATGCTGCCTAGGGGGCTAGTAACGTCAGACCCCCAATAGCGGTATAAGTCGTGTCGGAGACAAGCCCTGAACACCCTGAGAAACTACCGGAGTACCTACCAGTAATTCTCACCTGCCTTGGCCAAGGACTTGGTGTAATGGCTTTCCTAGACACAGCGCGATCTCCACCTCCAATACCGGGAGAGATGAATCCCCTGCCGATCCGCTCACGTGCCTCCATATGGCTCGGGACTGTACCCAAAAACTACCTGTTTGCACGACTCCTTTAAGCCGTGGTAGGGTAGAAATCAAAGCACAGTTGGAACTCACACGAGACAAATGACGACCTCAGGTCGATGAACTAACATGTACACATGTCACCAGGGAACTGCTATCTGACGTTATGTATAATACCAACTAGCAGATTCCCGGAGAGTCCTATCCGGTGTACTCATAACCCAATGAGCACCTGTATACATCTTAGGTGATCCAACTGACACCAGTGGCTTGTGAGGCCGGGCACCGCCCCTCGTCGGGGTCTCGACTGTATACACTAGTCTACTCCGGAGTATCGATACCCTGTCTCGAAAATCCCACGACTAGGGACAACTATTAAGGATGGGCTTATAGACTACCCAACTCTCACGTATATGATCGCCATCATACTGTTGGTAGTCAAGCAAGATCCTGAGGGCTCTATCAACATGTAATCGCGATCAGTCACCTGAACCTATACACGACTGATAAAGGCAAACCAGATAGCATACTATCATCTCGAGTAAGACTGTCCTACCGGTATAGGTCCTCCGCAATCATTGCAATCACGTGCCTGCGATCCAATAATTGACTTTGAGGGCACTATATCCAACAATCTCCCACTTGCACTTAAGGCTAATTATTGCGATGTCCCATACTCACAGCCCGTGTGATACAGAACATCCAACTCCTCTACTAATCAGTTTCACAAAGCCCATTTGTAAAACTATTGTGTTCGAGAAATAGCCTCAGTGAGTGGATCCGCCCTGATATTTCTTTCTATGTCTCTCTTAATCTCAAGTTCACGGGAAAAGCCATCTCCCGAATTGAGTAATACCTGTCTTAGAATATGTCTGGATATCTGATGGGACCTAGTTCATAAATGAACTCCAAATCTAAACTTCTTAGACTGTATCGATAACTGAACCTAATCAGTATCCTGCACCATGCCTCCTACAGTATCCTCTTGGACCACCTGTCCATAATACTGCCCCCTTTGTCAGAGGGAAAACTATAACTCTGACAATCTCTCTGTCATCCATGTCACCTTTGAAGCCTGGAATGATAACCGTCACCCGAAGGAGGCCGCCGTCATCAAATCCGTAGAACATTCACATATGTTGTAAAACTGCTTCCTTATGTTTCTCCAGGATTGGATTAATACAAACTTATTGCATCTAGTGCAAAAACAATATCTGGTGTGGTACTTGACATCTCATGATTGACTCAATTGCCTAAGCAAGTGATCTGTCAATCATGCACATCTCTCTCCCCTTTAGTCTGTAAGACACCATCAGAGAGAGTGACTCCATCACCTGCAGGTACACCACCATGCCAGGAGTCATCTATTCTAAAATCCATTAGAATACAGTCAAAGTACCCACATTGGGAAACTACCCAAATCCAGATCTAAAACCATAGATCTAGAAACCAGAATGTCTGATATTATATCCATATCCTGTCTGGAGAAACAACTGTGTGATGACCACAGTACAAACGATCGTAGTATAGGAATTTTACTTCCTACTCTGTGTATGTCATCCAAATACCAAGACATCACACCCTACTACCTTCTTAACAGATCCATCCCCTATTCTGATGAAGTCAAACCCATGACTGTCACATCAAAATTAGATGATCTATCTCCGCTATAATTGCTCACGTCTATAAATAGACATAAGCTACTTGCCCGCTATGCTTCCGCTGCTCCCACTAACCACAACAACCCTCTGGCAGAATAATATATACGTGCACTTCTAAAGCTAGTTTAGAACGACGCTATACTTATCCTCCTGCCGGGTCTCATAGTCTGGAACAACAGTAGTGTTAAGTCTGGGTAAGCAAAAACCTCCCCGTCACCGTCCTTGAGGCTACCGGAGTACCTCTCGGGTGTCTGAGGTTACCCACCATATCTGCGGAGTGGCTAATGGAATGTCAAACCTGATTGAATCTTTAGGTCCTATTAAATTTTCCGTAATCATTTGTGGTTCTGGAATCACTTCCAGTTCTACCATACTCCCACTACTGTTTTCTGAAAAAATCCATTTTACTAAAACTGTGGCGAGTCAAGAACAATATCACTATTGATCTTCCAGATGGTAGAAAGTCAACCCTCGACATAGCCCGGGCCAACCCATAAACTGCCATTACAGAAACGTGCCTTGAGTTATCCAGAGTCTGGTTTTAAGCATAAGCTGGACAACTCCCCGTACCTTAACATCATTAAGATATGAACCATTCTATATCCAATATAGAAACTTTGGCACTTATTTAATTGGAACCAGATTCTAATCATGCAGCTGTCTCCACTACATATCAACTTAATGGAAAGAGGCTAATCAGCATTACTCAACTTTGGAATCCATCCAATTATGAGTAACCTGAAAGAGAAACAAGTTTCTCAAAACCATTACTATCATCTGAATACCAATCACAAGAATCTACATCTTCGATCTCTTTGAAGAATCCCTTACTTGAGATATCTGGTTCTCTACTTTATTCTTATACCCACAACTTCTCAAAACTTAGACCTTGTATTTCTACGAAACACTTGCCTAAAAAACTAGAGAAGTCATAAGTAAATAGAACATAGTACGAGGACCAACCCCTTTGTCCTGATGGACACTGGACACCATACAATACTCTGTATAAGTCCGCTGAGTCCAATAACTCAAAACCTGTGCATCGTAGGTTGAAAACTGTACTTATGGTTAAGAACTACTCCGTTGTTCAATGCTCCTTACCCAATCGTCAACTGATGTAGGTAAATGTCATCGACATAATATCAAAAAGTTATATCTCACTTTATAAACATAAACGTAGAGATATATCATTTTGAAATTAGTGCATAACAACGGATACTCAAAACCAAATACATGCCTGCCGGCAATAACCCAGGCGACTTCCTCAAATATCACCAATTACAACGAATTCCGATATAATGAGGATGATCACCTAATTCCCAATAACTCACTCCCACTCATCATCTGTAAAACCATACAGATGTGAGAATTATTCCTGGTAAATACATACCCTTGGAGTAAGTATCTAATCGGGAAAACAGTTTTCCTTTAACAATGCACAGAAACATGAAAATGTTTCGTAGGGATATCGTGGTATTCCTAGTAATGCCTCTTCCATAATCCAATTCATGACTATAACCGTATATTTCATTTGCCATCTCTCCAAATCCCTTTATTTGTCCTTAGTCGTTACCTTCTGTACACCTTCGTTAGGCTAAATGGTTTTCTTCCTTCCTTACCGTTCGGCACCAGCCTATGGTTTGGAAGAAGACTATCTAGTAAGCATAATAGGTGTACCTTCCTAAACCAAGGAGTACTCGCAACTTGAGAGAAGGTGATGATAAAAGAAAACTGAATAATACCTTATTCTATTTCTCCCGAACTGGGGAAAAAGGAAAGGTGAAATAGGAGTGGCGATGAAGTACGTGGTTTGGTCGTGAATGATAGCAGTCGCAATTTACTTTGCCTTCTTTCTAATCCCTTTATTTTGTCTTTAGTTATTACCTTCTGCACACCCTACTTAGGCTAATTGGTTTTCTTCATTCCCTACCTTTCGGCACCTGCCTATGGTTTGGAATAAGACTATCCAATAAGCGTAATAGGTGTACCCTCCTAAACCAAGGAGCCCTCGCAATCTGAGAGATGGTTATAATAAAAGACAACTGAATAAACCAATTCTATTTCTCCTGAACCTGGATCCATCCTCGAAGAAGTCCCTTCGAGTTCGTATATAACCTTACGATGGATCTATCCAATGGAAGTGGATGTCCGTAGTAATACGGGGTGTTCTGAGAAATGCAAAGGGTAAAAGAAGGAGCGATAATGACTTATGCAACTTAGACAATCCAAAAGCCAGTATTTTAAGAAGGTTCGGTCAACTTGGTCACTGAGTCATAGTCTAGGGTCGGTCAAAGGTCGCTGCCAAAGAGAGAGAGAAAAGAAACACTCTGTGTGCACTCTAACCTAGATCAGAATGGTCATCACTTTATCTAAGCAGGAAACATCCCACTGTACTGTCAAATTCTCCTCCAAACCTAAAAGAAGAATCAATCGGGATCATCCGAAGAGTAAACCAACTCATCAGTGGGAATCGGGATCCAACTCTCATCGTGTGATAACATGACGGAATCCACTCATGTTATCACACTCCAGAAGGTATGCGGATGCCTGGCAAGTTTCAGTTTCTTTAGAAACTCCCGATATGATTTTTTCCCCATGCTCTTATGATCGTGACTAAGGGCCAACCCATCATAAGTCACATGCCAAGTTCTACCCATCATTATCTTGTCAATTTGAACCCACCCGTACTCGCCATTGGCAAAGGGCCAACAAGGCTGTACGACTGTCCCAAACCAACGCATCTATCTATGCAACATGTGAACACCCCAGCAGCTACCAATCACTATGTCCTGGCTAAGGGCCAGACCAACATAGCTTGAATACTACTGACCATTCATATGAAATGATGGAGGGCTACGGCTGGTTTTTGGCAAAAAACTATTAACTTAATGAACTTGATCTCGTTGAAGGAACCTGATAGCTTTTTATAAAAATATAGTGGCGAAAACCTTTGCTAAAGAGGTCACTCCCGGTGAAGGGATCTCGGCTCTTTCCTCGTGGAATGAGGTGCAGGATATTCCAACTGAATACCGCGATGCAAAGCAACTTGTAATCGACTATAGTGAAGTTATTACCCTGATGCAAACTTCTGCCCAAGGGGTCTCTCCCGGTAAAGGGATATCAGCCCTTACCTCATCGAATGAGGTGCAGGATATTCCAACCGAATACCACTATGCATGACAAAAGGAAACGTCTTTGTAATAACACTTTTTAAATTTGTTCCAATAACATCCAAACATGTTTGTTTTCCTTTGCATTGATAAGAATCAATGCAATCCCATCAATTAATTACACCAGAAAAGAACGAAAATATAATGTACGTATATGCCATCCGCATTCGCCACTGGGTCCCGTCATTACCCGTTAGGTTACTTAACTAACGACAGAGCGGGGACTGGACTAGTGCAGGTGCAAAACATATACAACATCTTATAGTATATATACCAATATACAATAATCGCTCCAGGCGTGATAATATGCAACATTACAGAAAAGTAATAAGCATCACAGAACAATACAGATAATCTGGGATCCCCGGGTTTCACAGAGCCGCTGCTGAAACCCGACGTTCCCCTGGTGGTGTGGATAGCCTGTGCAATGAAACCTAGACCCCTACGGGTGCGGCAAGTTACCCGCCAAAACCTGAAGCGAGGCAGCCCCTACAGCAAAGTGAATGGACCACCCAGCACTTCACGGAATCCGGTAACTTGAGCACCCCTCCTTGGGTCAACCTGTACCCCCTACGAGTGCGGGAATAGTCTGCCAATTCTAGAGTGAGACCCCTCTGCCTCTCAAAGCCATGAGATGCGGACCCGTTTCCCTCCAGAACCCAGCTATCCGTGCACTCCATCGCGGGGTAAAAGCTAGTACAGAAATGAAAAATATGTACAACGGGTACATCGACCTCAGCCCGGTCGTGCCCCAAAAGAATATTATACAAACAGGAAGTGACGGCAGTCCACATGTTGGACGCTCTTCCCGCAATATCAAATGTACAAATAAACTCAAACTGCACTACCATTGCACATTGCTATCCACCACGACAAATCCGCAACATCACAGCACAACACAGAACATCAACGCGAATGTCACGTTCGCAAACCCGTCTAAAAGAACTATAGCAATCAGACGCGGTTTACCGCTCAAATGACAATCACGGTCGGAGATATAATTTAAGTACTGTAAACTAACACGTTTAAATTTCGATCGACAAAACTTCCCGAAGTGGGCCCCACGTGCATCTGCTGTACAGTAATAAAAACTGGGCCCAAAAGAACAATTCCAGAAACCACAATTTCCCAAGTAGAAGATACTGTAGAAATTTGACTAATTGATCTCACTTTCTGGCGGCGGATCCGCGGCCAAACCCTAGCTTGGGCCGCGGATCCGCGGCGGAACAGTGATATCACATGGTCGAATTTCTCCAGTTTTCCTAAAAAAACCCTGCTCGAATTTCTTTATGGTCAAAATGATTTTTAGACCAGATTTAAATTCAACAGAAACTTTAGACTTGAAAATTGCAATTTTCGAAAATCTGTTCGATCTATATTTTAAACGCGTTAGCATAAGTTAGTAAAGCTTAATGGCGTGGCTCTGATACCATGTAAGTCTACGGTAGCGCCCCGGCCGTCAAACTGACGCCAAATGAGGAACAAAAACTTTCATAACTGGCGCTATCGCATACTATAACCCGGATCTGCCATTAACGCTAAACTAACAAACTGTAAAGAGGGTAGAAAGGTTATACCGAACGATCCGAGTCCTTCGTTCATCCCACATTCCATTGCGGCTGCTCCGATATCGTCGCTCTCCGATCTTCTCGTTCAGGTGGCACCATGTCATCGGATCTTTAAACGGGCTCCCGCCTCTGACCCGAGGTAACTCGGTCATCAAGTTTGCTAAAAGAGATGACCAAGAATGATGTAGAGAATGAGTAGAACACTTTGTCTCACTTCGTCCAAAGCCATGGACGAATGGTTAATGAAGTTGCCATTTGAATCGGGTATGGAAAATGTGCTATGAAATTTCCATACACTAAAACTATCATCTTTTTTTCCCTAAAAAATGAATCCATCAAGTGAGTGAGTGAGGAGGAGAGGAGGGGCCGGCCATATATGAGGAGGGGGTGAGGGTAGGAGCAAGGGAGGGTAACCATAAGCTTAAAGATCTTAATCAAATATCCTTCATCCAAACAAAAGGAATTAATGGTAAAGGGTGACTCATTAAACACATCATCAAAAACATTAAATGAAAAATAATGAGTCACAAGCCTAGTCATCAACCATTAATGCAAATGAGTGACTCACTAATCCTAGTCACCAAATCTAGAACCTTCTCATGACTCACCCTTATGACTCACCCAAGAAAAGATAAATCCGTATTAAACCGAATGTTTAATACGGGTGATAGAAAACTGGAAACTGGAAACAGGCAACTTCCAAAAGCGATCCTGAAACGAATTTCAGGACAACCCCGTAACAGTATAAACATACCCGCATTTGTATTACGACCGAATACAAATGAAACTGAGACAAAGATATTATATCTACACAGTATAATACTCGGATCCGGCTTAAACCAAAGCCCACCAGTATTATCTGCACGAAATATGACACGTGCGTAAATGCACGTGCATTTTCCGAACCCTGCCATAAAACCATACGGCCTCTACAACGTTTCGCCCGAACTTGGGAAATTATCTGTGGGGGACTCTAATGACTCGTCAGTACCCTGGCAGTGGGTTTAACCACAAGCCGTCACCGGCACTAGCTGTGCGTAACGGCTGCCCATGTACTGACCTCAAGGGAGGCCGATGAGCGAACTCATCCGAAAACCCTACTGAGCCTAACAGTGACAATGTATATACAGTCCGTTCCGTTCGTCTATGAGTATCACATATACTGCTTAGGGGGCTAGTAACGTCAGACCCCCAATAGCGGTATAAGTCGTGTCGGAGACAAGCCCTGAACACCCTGAGAAACTACCGGAGTACCTACCAGTAATTCTCACCTGCCTTGGCCAAGGACTTGGTGTAATGGATTTTCTAGACACAGCGCGATCTCCACCCCCAATACCGGGAGAGACGAATCCCCTGCCGATCCGCTCACGTGCCTCCATGTGGCCTGGGACTGTACCCAAAAACTACCTGTTTGTACGACTCCTTTGAGCCTTGGTAGGATAGAAATCAAAGCACAGTGGGAACTCACACGAGACAAATGACGACCTCAGGTCGATGAACTAACCTGTATACATGTCACCAGGGAACTGCTATCTGACGATATGTATAATACCAACTAGCAGATTCCCGGGGAGTCCTGTCCGGTGTACTCATAACCCAATGAGCACCTGTATACATTTTAGGTGATCCAACTGACACCAGTGGCTTATGAGACCGGCCATCGCCCCTCGTCGGGGTCTCGACTGTATACACTAGTCTACTCCGGAGTATCGATGCCCTGTCTCGAAACTCCCACGACTAGGGACAACTATTAAAGATGAGCTTATAGACTACCCAACTCTCGCGTATATGATCGCCATCATACTGTTGGTAGTCAAGCAAGATCCTAAGGGCTCTATCAACGTGTAATCGCGATCAATCACCTGAACCTATACACGACTGATAAAGGCAAACCAGATAGCATACTATCATCTCGAGTAAGACTGTCCTACCGGTATAGGTCCTCCGCAATCATTGCAATCACGTGCCTGCGATCCAATAATTGAATTTGAGGGCACTATATCCAACAGACCCATCCTAGGTCAATACGATCAGATATATATAAACCTCAATATGTATAAGTCTGAAGCATGCTAAAGTGGCAATGTAATCTTTATACATGAGTGTAGTGCCAAGTGCTCGTGCCAGTGCCTCAGGTAATAGCATATCATAAATATGAGGTATGATCAATGTAATCAATCTGTTTGTACGTGGATCCCATCCACTCGTCACCCAATGACAATAAGAATCATGCATGTAAATATCATAAAGCATATGCATGGAAAATATGAGGATATAACCCATCTGTGTCCCTCGCGACACGTCAAAATCATGGAACCGGAGTGCCCAACATCGACACTAGAAAACATCATGAAAGCTGTGCCCAGCATCGGCATGCAAATCCTCATATATCAGGCTCCATCAGTCCGAATCAGCCCACGGGCTCCGTCTGCGGAATCGGCCCTCGGCCCCAGCAGTACGCCCATATCCATCTATCGACTCTGGTCAGTATCCCCCGGATAACCGCCAGGTCCAACCAATCACCGGTAGGTACTCGCCATCCTGCCAGGCTCATCGTCTACTCCACGAAAAACATTTCTTGCCCTGGGAAACCATACCGGGTCCACCATGTACCCGCAATCGGCCTCATCCGCCTCCTCGAATCGGGTTCACATGTCGCTCTCAGCACCGAGAAAACACATGGTGGACGCACTGAAATATCATATCAAGGGTAGCCGGGTTTCTAAAACAGTTATACATTCTCTTTTGAAATACCCACGGTTCCCAAATCCAGAAATATCATGGAAACAACATATCTCAATGCGCATAATCAGAAAGCATAATGTAGGTGAGATGTAAATGAAATGTAAGCATATCAGTCTGTCATGCAAGAATCATATTCTGAATGCAACAGTACTACAGTGTAGTGACATGGCAATTATCGATGATGAAGTGTGTGAGCCGTCAAACAAGTGTACGTGGAACATACGCATCATCGATAATGGTGCTGGTGTCCTAGCAGCATGACTGTAATATATCAATAAACACAAGCAATGCAATGCAAATAGCATGAATATGCGGAATCGAATAATCAAAGCAACAATAAAGAACCTACCTCAATAAATATGTCATGTAGCTTTGCCATTTGAAATAAGACGAATCAGGGTTTTTGGTAAAATAAGGGATACGGTGTTTTAAGAAAAGATGCGTCGTTTTGAAAATATCCGTAGAATCCCTTTTGCCCATCTTTAAAATATCCCTGATTCATTAGTTTTGAAATAGGTATGACTCGGGTCTAGTCTAACGCCTACTATGCGAACTACGGACCCAACTATCAAGTCAATCGGGAGGGGTATGGAAACCACCAAATCTGAGTCGATACATATATATATACCATAGTCGGTGATCCCGCCTCAATAGTATCACGTACGATACAGTACATCATATAACATCCTAGAGTAGAGTGCGGATCTATCATCAATATAAAGCTCGTACGGTAAATCGTCGTACGACATCCCAATAGCTGGGTACGGTCAATATCACATTCATCTCATCAATTATCAGGTATCCTTATCATCACATCACATGATCTGGGGTACTGACCTAAGTCTAGTACAATCGACACCATCTATGTATGCATGCACGTGTATGAAACACTTTGTCAAAGGACCCGCTAAATCATCATGTCGTATCTTAAATACGAACCATGTCATATCGCCGATCTCACGGCCTCAAATCAAATCTCATCGACTCATCTCAATCCCACGTATCATCCTCAAATCCCGTATATGAACACATAGTCCCATACCCATGTGTAGATATACACACTTCCATGTGCGCACAGGTAAAATAAAGAATGTATGCAAGTATATGTGTACGTGTATGTGTGGGTGCAACCACTACTCTAGGGTTTCGCACTATACTAAACCAAATATACTTATCATCAATAACCCATTTTTACCATCAATAATCTTAAACCATATAATAAATATATGTGTGTATACGTATTCGTATACATCACCACGGACTGCGGGGTTGCTATACGCCATCCACCCGACTTCTCCCCGTAGATATAAATCTACTCACCTTGCTTCTCATGTGCCGATGCCGATGTCGCCATCCTTAACTTCAACGCCTCGACGTCACATGGGGTACCTACAAGGATATCATAAACGCTAAACCACATGAAAATCACATCGGAAACCAAAACGGCACACGCTACGCCTATAAGTAAAAACCTATAGCCTGGCATTCAAACACGATCAATAGCCACTTGTCCTTGACGTCCAAATGCCACCCGACAGAAACGAATCACCAAACACCAAAATCCATGCTAAAACAAGTCTTAAATCATGCGCCAACCCATGAAAACTAACCCAGGTTTTACCCTAGATGGAATCAGACAAAATTGCACATGCCATGGGTCAAGACTACTGGAAATAGGGCCATGCACCAAAAACGAGCACCAGAACCCCTGTTGTGGCCGCAAATTGAGGCTAGGGGGATTAAATCTGCGGCCAGAAGAATGAGGAGGGGGCTAGGGTTTTGTGTGTTGGTTCTAAGGTGCCTGCACATCTCACTGTCAACTCAATTTTATTTTAAGGGTCTCGGGGTGATAGCAGATTTTAAAATACGATCACTGATTCACAGTTTTTCCCCGATATCGTCTCATAAATCCGTATTCTGGGTTTTAGCTTCAGGTTTGGTCCAATAATACATCACCACAGGGGTTCTAAGGTCACCACAAGTCTCAATTTCACATTTGAACTCAATTCAACTCCTCACCCTAACTTGAAATTTCAAAGGTCCATCAAACGACACCATATCGACATGAAACTAGTATGGATGCAATAAGAATTGAAATACTACTCTAAAGGTGCAGAATTTACCTCCTTTGGCAACTCAAGAAAATTCTTGAGTTGCTTAAAGTCCTCAAAATCAGCTCTTGCTTAGTCCATTGCGTAGCTAGTGAGCTTGGGAGAAAGTTTTGTGAAGTGGGAATGGGGTTTTGGTGAGGGAATTGAGAGGGATCTATGGAGTGAAGGGGAGGGAGATGAGGGAGGAGGAGGAGCAGCAGCAGCTCAAGGAGAGGGGAGAGAGAAATGGGTGTGAGGAAATGATAGGAGTATGGTTCAAAAAGTGAAGGTTGACCTAGTCTCTCTCTCTCTCTCTCCATCATGAAACCTTTATCTTTTATTTTTCTTCTCACTCCATTGCAAACCCTAAGCAACCATACCCCAAAACATGTAACAAGTGTGGAAAAAGATATGTGCACATTTTTGTGCATTTTTGCACAAAAATGCTAAAAACCCGATTAGCGATTTTCAATCGCGATTATCACTAAATTAGCATATAACTAACCATAAAAACTTTAAAATGGCATAATTCCATAAAATATCCTATTTTAGAATTTTCCACAATTTTTCCAAAATTTTTCCCATTTATCGGTATTTAATTTTACCGAAATATTAAAATATTCAATAAAATAATATTAAATTATAAAAATTCCCAAAAATAATATTTTATTATTTTGAAATGTTACATTATGTGAGATGAGGGTTTTTATTTTCATTCATGTAAAATTCATTGTATGTAATATTCTTTTAATGAGGCACTTCCGGGTTGAGGATGATGTCACCATTGCATATTATTTACTTTTCTGCATTAGGTAGACCCAAGGCGGGGAGCACAAGAAACTGGGTTCTTGGGTCCAGTGGGAGACCATCTCGAGGAGTCGAGACCGGGTCTCCTAACCCTAGAATTGGCAGTGTTGCTTGCCGCTCTCGTAGGGTCTAGGGATGTGGGTTTGGCTATTCATCGCGACCGTGGAATCCGTGTTTTATACAGGCTCGTATTAAAACACGGACCTCCTAGTATATCCAATATTTCATATACGTTCTTCTGCTGCAATGTTCTGTGATGAGATCATATTACTGCCTGAGACGAATGTTTATATTATATATATGAGATATATATTGTATATTGTTGATTTCGTTTCAAATGTGATGCTTGTGAAGCATAATAAAATGGGACTTCATTAAAGAGATTAATGAAACTAAAAGAAACCTAAAGATATTGTAGAAACTTGTCTCAAAAACAGGTAGCTCTAGTTCTTGCTTTGCATAGCGATGTTCCTTGTAGAACATACAGCACCTTATTCGATAAGGAAAGAGCCGAGATCCCTTCACCGGGAGTGACCTCTTTAGCGAAACTAGCAGATGCTACAAACTCGATTTGTCTTTTGAATGTTTCTATAGTTTTTGTTTTGCATAGTGGTATTTGTGAAATATCCTGCACCTTATTCGATAAGGAAAGAGCCGACGATCCCTTCACCGGGAGTGACCTCTTTAGCAAAACTAGAAAATGCCTCAAAAACATTCCAATTAAAATCACTCGATTCTACAACGATATCAAGTTCATTACACAAAGGGTTTTCTTAAAAACCTGTCGTAGCCCTCCGTCATTTCAGATAAGTACTAGTAAGTATTCGTGCAACGTTTGTTGACTATGTTAAGACGTAGTGTGCGATGATTAGTGCTTATCTGTATAAGCATATGATGCGATTGGATTAGGGTAGTCGTGCGACTTTGTTGACTATGTTAAGGGTCGTGCGGGTAGGTTTAATTCAATCGGGAAATGACGGGTTGAACTTGACTAGCACTTATGATTTGTTGACTATGTTAAGGTCATATAGCTGCTAGGGGAAAAATATTATTAGGAATTTCAAGAGTTCAAATCTGCAATGAGATTACATACCTTCTATGAGATAGTTGGATCCCGATACCCGCTGCCAGTAAGAGTTACTCCTGGGAGAGTTTTACACATTACAATTAGCCGATCAAGTAGGTGTCTAGAAAGGTGTCAACGGGGTTACGCCCTTGGGAAAACGAGGTTTATTTTAATTAGGTCCGTGCGAAAGGACGGGGAACCTCCCTCAAAGTATCAGCACTGGCATGGCTGAAAGATTGGCGAACTTGTAGGCTGTAATTAATCCGGGCTAGTCTTTCCTTTTAGGGTTTGAAGGAAGATTTGACTAAAAAAGTGGGAGACATCCTGGTTAAATAAATAAATAACCAATCTAATCTTGCAAGAGCATAGGCTGAGTGTTTTCTTCTATCTCTCTCCAGATAGCGACCATGTCACGCCTTAAATCAAGATAATATTACGGATGTATTGACCGAATCCGCTTGTTATACTGTGCTAAGGAACGTTGGTCCAGCTCCAACTTATAATTGTTATAAGACAGAGCAGGAAATAAGGGATTACCAGAATTCCCGTGCCGCCCAAACAAAGAAAGTGCATGCTGATGCATCTTCTTAGGGTGTATTCATTACAGAGAACTGTT
This sequence comes from Agapanthus africanus, assembly GCA_030015575.1. Classification (NCBI taxonomy): domain Eukaryota; kingdom Viridiplantae; phylum Streptophyta; class Magnoliopsida; order Asparagales; family Amaryllidaceae; genus Agapanthus; species Agapanthus africanus. The sequence continues at coordinate 815,996,280 of CM057338.1, read as the reverse complement.
TCTTAGTATCCTTTACGTCCTGGGTATGAGATACTGGATTAGGATCCGGCATATGTAATCTGTTACATGGTCTACAGATAGGTAGAGAACTGAGAACGGGTGATAAGTTTCAAGAGTTGGAAATGATGCAAGTGTTGCAGCCAAGTCTGTTGGCAGTTATCACCCTGTATTACCAAAATACATTGATTCTGAACGAATGTTATTAGATACCGAACCTGATATACAATATCATATCAGTCTCTTTATTAGTAAAGAAGGATACAATTTTGTATAATGTTTTGAACATTTCCCATATAAAGAGTTGATCGGTTCAAGCACGTTATCTAAAAGCATAGACGTTCTAAATCAAACTACAGTTCTTAATGTACAGAACACACACAAGAGGAAGAATTCAGAAATGAACGAATCCTTCTTGAGGCATTGTAGACTAGGTCATATCAATGCGACCAGACTAGCTGAAGTTACATAAAGATGCATATTTAAATTAGTTTGGATTTACATCTTGCAAAACTTGCCAGTCATGTCACAAAGATAAGATGACCACAGCTCCGTTTATTAGAAACAGAGAAAGAGTTAGTGAACTCTTGGGATTGATACATGCTGATGTATGAAAGTCCCCTATCTACATATACCAGGACCAGTTCTTTATACTTCATTACATTCACTGATGATCTCTCAAGATTCAAACATATGTTCCTGTTGAAACACAAGTCCGAAGCTTTTGAGATATTCACAGAATATAAGTTAGAAGTAGAGAACCAAAAACGGGTATAAGTATTATGTCCTTTGATGAGATCAAGGAGGAGAATACTTGAACACGGAATTCCTGGACTATTCTAAAAGAGAATAAGATTCTCTCTCAGCATTACTCCTCCGAATACACCACAGCACATCGGTGTATCAGGGCGGAGCAATCGCACCCTATGTGACATGGTGTGCTCTATGATGAGTACTACTGAGTTGCCTATTTTCTTTTGGGGTTATGCACTTAAGAAGTTGCATACCTATTGAATAGGGTTCCAACCAAATCAGATGCCTACCACTCCATATATGATATGGTATGGTAAGAGCCCATCTCTTAAGGAAGTTAAGATTTGGGGTTGTCCGGCCTATGTCAAAAGCAAAATCCGGACAAGCTCGAGGCAAGGACAGTTATGTGAAAGTTTGTTGGATATCCCAAGCATTCGCAAGGGAATATTTTCTACCACACCGAGAAACAAAAGATGTTTTATTTCTCGGCATACCACTTTTTGAGAAAAGGGAATTTCTTGTGAAGAAATTAGTGGTCATGAGGTAGAACTGGAAGGAGTTCCAGCTATACAAACTGCAGCTGATGATTTGGTAAAACCGGAGGATTCAATAGTTTCCAACGAACCTCAGCCTCTCCGCCGATCTGGTAGGGTTCCTCATCCACCTGAGAGATACTTCGGTTTCTCTATGACAGTAGGAGAGAGGATTGCATCATGAGATGATGACCCAACTAGTTTTGAGTAGGCCATCAGGAGTGGAGACTCTGTGAGAATGGCTGGATGCTTAGCGATCTGAGATGGAATCCTTATACACCAATAAAATATGGACTTTGGTTGCTTTATCTAAAGGGTTAAATCCCCATCAGGAGCAAGTATATCTTGAGAAGATTACTTGGTGTACATGGAAAAGTTGAGACTTTCAAAGCTATGATTAAGTCCATCCAGATCCTACTTGCCACTGCTACGTACCATGACTATGATATCTGGCGGTTAGGTGTCATGACAGATTTTCTAAATGATGATTTAGAAGAGAGCGTCTATAAGTACACAGCCAGAGAGCTTCGTAGACAGTGGGAGCAGCGGAAACATGAGCAAGATGTTTTATAGGATAAATCAGGCATCGCGGAGTTGGAACGTCTGTTTTGATGTAGTAGTCAAAGAGTTTGACTTCATCAAAATGGTAGATTAACCAAGTATATACAAAAAGGTAGTAGGGAGTATGGTGGTGATCCTCGTATAGTACGTGGATGACATACTCTTTATAGGGAAGGAGTTTCCTATGCTACGCTCGGTCTATCTCCTCTTATCACAAAGATTCTCTATAGGATCAAGGTGATACCTCCTAAATCCTAGGTTATGGATCTATGAGATAGATCTAATTAGATGTTAGGATTCTCACTAGTTGTAGTGAGATGGTATCAATAGATCCTGGGGAGAACCACTGGAAAGGTTCCAAGGTGATAAGGACGATCGAATGTCAGTCGCAGGCATTGTCTTTACCCTCAGTGGAGGGACGGTATGTTAGAAGAGTTCCAAGATAGATACCGTGACTTACTAGAAGATTAAAGGCAAGATACATCGTTACCAAGGTTACTACCAAAGAGTCAGTCTGGATATATATATAAGTTCATGAGATGAATTTCGTTCCTGCCATTGTGTGACAATGGAGTTGTGGCTAAGGCCTAGGAACCCCCGTCCCATCAGAGATCCAGACAAATTCTTAGGCAGTATCACCTGATCATGGAGATGGTTGATCTCCAGGGTGATAGAGGTTAGGAGAGTAGACACATAGGACAACAGCGCGGATCCACTCACAAAGGCCTATTTCCCAGTAGAGACTTTTATGGGATGGTTGAGTATGAGATACTTCAACCACAGCTTATTGTTGGGTATGAGATACTACAACAGATGGACCTAGTGCAAGTGGGAGATTGTTAGTTATATGTATGCCCTAGAGGCCATTACTGTACATACGTTGTATATTGTAGTGGATGCTTGGACATATATAGGGAAGACTTTCTTACTCGATATGATAGTATGCTATCTGGTTACTCTTTATCTTAACATGTACTCTGATTATCTCTATGTCACATGTTGATAAAGCCCTTAGGATGAGTACTTGACTACCAGGACTATGATGCAGATCATACTAGTGGGGACAGTGTAGTCGCCAAGTACATCCTTCAAAAGTTCCTAGTCAAGGGAGTACCGAGATAGGGCATCGATACTCCAGAGTAGACTAGCTTATGCGCTTCTTGACCCATATGTTGGGCGATGGATGATCCCATATCCATTGGTGTTTGACATCAGAGAAGGTATACGGGTGCTCAGTGGAGACTGGGTACACTGGACAGACTCGCCGAGAACTCCCAGATGGTATTATACCTCACGTCAGATGGCAGTTCTCTGGTGACACTGGTACAGGTTAGTCTGTAGACCCGAGATCATCATAGATTCTTGTGTGATTCCCACTGTGCTTTGGTTTCCATCATACCATGTCCAAGAGGGTGTGCAAAAAGGTGGCTTTTGGGTACAGCTCTGAATCACATGGAGGCAATGAGCGATAGGAGGGGTTTCATCTCTCCCGGTATAGGGAGTTGATGTTGCGCTGTGTTCGATTGGCTATAACTGGAAATCCCTGGCCAGGGTTGCTGAGATTTACTGGTAAGTGTTATCAGTAGTTTCTCGAACTGTTATGGATCTCATATCGACATGACTTATCAAGCTACTGGGGTCTGACGTTTACCACCCCTAGGCGAGATATGCGACATATCAGACGAAGAGACCGGACTGTACGGGAGTGTTACTGGTTGGATTCACGGGAGAAAGTACAGGCTTGCTTGTTGATCTTCTGATTGCTCAATTCCTGGGTGGCTGTTACGTTTAGCTGACCGCTTGCAGCTTGTGGGTGTTTGATATGATCATCACCTACTGCCGACGTATTAACGATTCTTTAGAGTCCTACACAGAGTTTTCCTGGCTCAGGCAAAACGGAGTAGGAGCACATATGTGATATGTGCGGGACCGAGAATAATAAGTGTATGCGATACCGTATTAGATTCTCGCGATATGAGATATCGGCCGGGTATATGTGATATAGCCGGATCATCGGATCAATTGTTGATTCGATGAACTGATACAGATTATATCAGTCGGTTATTTATGAAATAGCCGGATTATCGGATCAAGTATTGATTCGATAATTTAATGTATAATTATATATTTGATATATTAAATTACATTAACTAATATAAGCTCACTTAAAGATTTTTTTTGTCACTCGGGTAATACATTGATATATATGTGATATATGTTAATTGTATTATTTTATTTTGTTACAATAAATATTATATATGTGATACATAATATTGTAATAAGTTATGATTACTTATGCAACATGATTTGTGGAGATTAAACATGGTTAGGGTTTGATTTGGGTTAGCAATTTTATAAAGCTTCTAGAAGCTTTATGTTTTGTTTTAAGCAATGATATTTTGTTGATATTTTGTGCTGATATTTCTAACCCAACCCAAACCCTTCACCCTATGTTAATTCTCTACATGAGTTAGGCCACTCATTCTTAACTCAAGGGTTGTATTTGTAAACATGAAATAATTCATTATTCATCACAAAAAAAATCATCTTCTTCTTCCTCCTTGCAAAGCTTTCTAGCTTTTGGTTTTGTGATGAATTAGTGTGAGATTAAGATAATAAAAGAGAGCTAAAATCCTACTTCATCATCCTCATCTATTCTAGCCACTTAGATTAGGGTGTTCACTTGTCTAATACTTGATGAGAGAAATGAGAGCTTGAGTTAAAGGAACTTCAAGGTGGATCACCTTCGAAAAGGAAGACTTCAAGCAAGCATGGATCGTTCGGCTTGTGGAGCCTCTCTTGAGTCCTGGAGATTATGGATTGCGGCGAAGGGACTACTACTCGGAGCTTATGAAGCGAATGAGTGGACTACAAAGGTTGTAATCCCTCTCTCTTAGTTATAAAGATGTTTACTTGCTTGTTTAACCCTAATAATCTAGCAAAGATCCTCGCTTTAGCTTATTCGGCACTTCTATATTTTAAATCGAGTATGGTTGATGCCTTATAGACCCTTGTGACAGTGCCTAGTAACCCTACAGATATCGCCCCAGATGTTTGAAGCTATTGCAGCACGAGTTTATACTTAGGGATATGATAGAAGATCGCTAGTCACCCATGGATGAATGACTAGGATATATGGCTCGTTTGGATACCCCGATGCGAGATTACGAGATAGGCTAGCTTTAGCTAGAAGAGGGCCTCATACAGGCGTGTTAAGAGTCGTTCGATGAAGGACGAGCATAAGCGCATCATTCCGATAATTTTTTTAACGAATCCCTGATGATGCAATTGGTGTAAGGTTCCTAGGCACACTATAGAGGTCTCACAAGGCATCAACCATGCCAATTTAAAATTTTACGGGTGCCGAGAAACCCTAATACGGATCGTAGACTAGATGTTTAGGCGAAATAGGAAACTAGTTAACACTTTAACTAAAGATTAGAAGCTACAACCATTGTAGATCCTGTTATCCACTTTCTTAGCTCCACGTAGACGTCCTCTAGCTGTCCTAGTCGGATCTTGGACTCTCGCATCGGCTTCATCGAAGAAACGAGCGGAATAGGTCGTCGGCTTCGTGCCGAAGATGATCTACGTCGAGGTTGCACAAGTTCAAGCTCCAACTTCACCAAGTTGTGAAACTTGTGAAGAAAACACCCAAAACAACTTGGCAAGAGGTAGAGGGTGAAGAAATAGGAGGTGGGTTCACTTTAGAATTGGATTTCACTCACTTTTGCTCAAGTTGCCATTGATGGACCTTAAGCTTTTCTTCTTGAAGATGAAGAAGAAGAAGTAGATAGAATATGATAAGTATTTTGATAAATGAAAAATAAATCAATACTTATCATTCACTAACTAAGGTTAAGTGTAGAGAATAGACCATGGTTACTTGAGAGGGTCAGGGTTAAGCATGATGACAAGAATGGTTACAAAAGTCAAAGCTTCATGAAGCTTCAACTTAAAACAAAGAAAGCCACCATTCTCATCATAATCCTTTTCAAATAAATAAATGAACATGCAAAACCCTAATCAACACTTAACCATGGTTTTAATTCTTTACACTTAACAAAGTGATCAAGTATCATCAAACATGATACAAATATGTGCACAAAAGTATATCACATATACAAATTGCACATCAAGTGAGAAAATCCATTTAAAGTGAACCAATACTAGTTAATGAAAAGTAATATATCAAATATATAATTATACATTAAATCATTAAATCAACACTTGATTTAACGATCCGGTCATATCGCATATAACCGACTAGTATCCAATGTATCGGTTTATCGAATCAATCCTTGATTCGATATCTAGGTTATATCGAATACAACCAATCGATACATCCATCGCGAGAATGGAATACGGTATCACATACACGCATTATTCTCGGTCCTGCACATATCTCATATGCGCTCCTATTTCGTTTCGCTTGAGCCAGGAAACATCTGTGTAGGACTCTAAAGACTCGTCAATACGCCGGTAGCAGATGATGATCATATCAAGCATCCACAAGCCGCAAACGGTCTGCTAAACGTAACGGCCATCCGGTTATTGAGCGATCAGAAGATCGACAAGCTAGCCCGCTCACACTCCTGTGAATCCAACCAGTAACACTTACCGTACAGTCCGGTCTGTTCGTCTGATACGTCGCATATCAAGTCTAGGGGTGGTAAACGTTAGACCCCAATAACCGATAAGTCATGCCGATGTGAGGCTCATAACGGGTCGAGAAACTACTGGTAACACTTACCAGCAAATCTCTGATCAGCCCTGGCCAGGGACTTCCCTGTTACGGCCAATCGAGCACAGCGCAACATCAACTCCCAATACCGGGAGAGACGAAACCCCTCCTATCGCTTATTGCCTCCATGTGACTCGGGACTGTACCCAAAGACCACCGTTTTGCACGCCCTCATGGACGTGGTAAGGTGGAGATCAAAGCACAGTGGGAATCACACAAGACTCTATGACGATCTCGGGTCTACAGACTAACCTGTACAAGTGTCACCTGAGAACTGCCATCTGACGTGAGGTATAATACCATCTGGGAGTTCTCGGAGAGTCCGTCCAGTGTACCCAGTCTCCACTGAGCACCCGTATACCATCTCTGATGTCAAACACCAATGGATATGGGATCATCCATCGCCCATTTCATGGGTCGAGAAGCGTATACACTAGTCTACTCTGGTATATCGATGCCCCGTCTCGATACACCCACGACTAGGGACCTTGAAGGATGTACTTATGGACTACCATGTCCCCACTAGTATGATCTGCATCATAGTCCAGGTAGTCAAGTACACATCCTAAGGGCTTTACCAACATGTAACCATAAGACAGTTTAAAGAGACAAGTGTACATGTTAAGATAAAGAGCAACCAGATAGCATACTATCATATCGAGCAAGAAAGTCATCTCTATATATGTCCAAGCATCCAATATAATATACATCATCTGTACAATACTGTTCATATCAGATTTTTGCATTTTCATACCGCCCAATTTTTATCACATTGCATGTCGGTAGATACTCTTGAGCCGTGTTTGCTAGTCGATTGCAGGATACAGGTTCCCGGTTCTCAAACGGAGAAATTCATGGAAAACACGACAAAAATCCGGTTCCTGCCAACCACAGATAAAACACGGTCTCCGCTCTTCATCCGTATGCTGCCAGATACCAGTTTAGGAAGACAAAATGTCAAATTAATGTCGTTTTCAGGCACAAGGCTCAATGGTAGCACAAGATCCAAGAGATCTACGCGGAGCTCGAGACAATCATGACAAAATCTTAACAAAAAGTCCACCTTTCCTTCAACAGAAATTCTGGAAAAATCGTGGAGCCAAATTGAGAAAATACATATACCAGAATGAAGCACACAGAAGATCAGGCCACCACAAGAAAGAACAAACCCCAACTCCACAGAATGGCCGCGGAACCGCGGCCAAAGTGGGGTCCAGGCCGCGGTTCCGCGGCCTTTCTGGCGCCTCTTTTGCAGGGTTTTGGGGGGTAGTTTGGTCTTTTCATCAGGGTTCTGGTGGTTGACCTAGGGTTTGATTCTCTGGCCTATAAATAGCCCAGAAGTTTGTGAAGGAAGGGGTCCAATTCTTGTATTTCTTTTGCTAAGTTTTAGTTACATGTTCTTCTTCCTCTTCTCACCTCTTCTCCATTAAACTTGTAAGTGAGCTTTTGAGTGAAGAGTGATGAATAAAGAAGACCATTTTATTATCATGCTTGTCTCCTTATATTTATGCTTGTTGTAATTTTAATTCGTTAAGTAGTTGTTGTTATTTCCTTGTTATTTCTTTCCTGTCTTTTTTCTTTATCCTTACATATGACAATGATACTTACGCTTAATCCTCGCCAAGGTGAGGTCGCAAATAGTTAGTCGTATTCTTCTAATCTCCTTCTTTCTATCTTCCTCTTTTGTGTTGTTTTATTTTTCCGTATTATGATGTGTGAGTAGTTCATTCTTGTTAGGGTAGGATAAGGGAAGTTTGAGAGAAGGAAATCTCTCTCACTCTTTCCTTTCCCAACATCTTAAATCGACTCCCGTTAACCCAACCACAATCCGCTCCTTACGGCACCCTATCCTACATGATAGCGGTGATTCCGTAGTGAGACCGGTTGTGGTTGGATTAACCGGAGGTTATGGCTAAGAGCCAAGAACGGACGGACAAGCACCAAAAGGAAGACTTATGCGTTGGAAAGCCTAGCTTATACTCGCAAAGTCCTTCCTAGTCGTGCTAATCCCCGTTGTTGCCGATTACCGTAACACGATATTAAGAAGGGAAACGAAAGATGTGGAGACTCCTAACTCAAACTAACCTAATCCTAACCCTAACATGCTCTCTTTAAATATCAACTCAACACTTAGATAACTACAAACAAAATCTGAACAACCGGACTTAACTCGTCGAAAAACACATAGAAAAAGATTCCCATCTCCCTGTGGACGACCCGTACTCAACCGGCTAGCTACGTGCGAAACCGTCTTGATTGCGGTATTTAAACTTAAACTTGAACACGCTCGTATCCTAACAATCAAATGGCGCCGTTGCCGGGGAGACGGTAGTCTATTTCTAAGTGAAATTTCGGGTTAATTTGTGAATATAAAAACAACCAAAAACCAAAAAAAAATATACTTTGTAAAAATCATCTTGTTATTCTTGATTAGTTTTTGTGCAAGTGTGCAGGAAATACGAAGCTCAAGATCGACGCCAAAGACGTTGGAAATACGGAGTTCAAGTACAGTGCCAAAGACGTGGGAAGATAGACCCACATTTTCGCGGCTACACCGCAACGGATAAAACGAAGCATCCGGTCTACTGTACAAATCTGGAGCAAATACAGTGAGCAATTCAAGATTCAGTACATCCAGACAAGCAGAGGACACCCAACAGAGAACACCCAAATTTTTCAGAACCCCAAGTCCCTTACATAGCCGCGGATCCGCGGCCATTGCATGCGTTTGGCCGCGGAAACGCGGCCGTTTGGTTGCCTCAGGGTGCCATTTTCTCTGTAAGTCCTCCTCTCCTCCTTCCCACTCCTCTGGACTCCAATAAATTGTGTTTTCTGCAGGCTTCTTTGCGCAAATTCTTCTCCCCCTTCCAATAAACTGTTCTTGTGCAGGATTCTTTGCGCCGCAAATAAAAATTGTTTGCTGTTGATATTGTTACTGTTTTGCATCCTTTAATACGGACTTAAGGGGCTTGAAACCAATCCAGATTGGGTGGGGATTTCATCACCCTTCCCAGGACCCCAAAAATCACTAAAGCATATGCATTGTCCATTGTAATTAAAAAAATACTAGACTTCAGCCCTAAGGACTTCGCGCTCATTAGGAGAAGATAAACCTTGTTTAGAACCTCGCTTAACCGTATATTGTTTACGGGGTGTCTAGGAAAGTGTTAAAGGCGCAACCGCCGAAAGAGAAAGGGTTATTTAATTAAGGAACTTCGCGAAAGCGTTGGACAACCTCCCCTTATCTCTGCACTTACCTGGCCTCGTGATCAGTGTATTGTTAAGCCCGTTTCTCGACATTGTTTAACTTCGACAATCAAGTTCAGGAGCAGGTCTAGTAGACCTAGGTTACCCGAGATCTAGGTGTGATTGTGCATATCTTGTTTGTGATTGCTTAAGCCGTATTTCCGTACATATTTCTGTAAATCTCTTTCTAAAAAAAAAAAAAAAAAATCAAAAACTTTTATAAAAACTTGCCCTTTTGTCGCCAAATCCATTTTCACCCAACACCCATCGCCTTTCTCCTTTGTCGTTTTCTTACCCTCACCTTCTTCGCTTTGACTATACTAAACTCGTTTAGTGTATGTCCGCTTGGACTCGGGACACTAGCGCCCGTCTAGTCCGCGTTACGTTAGTCGCGACCGACTACGCGATCGACTCCGAAGTCGATACTCCGTCCACTCCTCTTTCACCCCTTCCTTTACCGGCCAACTCCGACGTTGACCGGAATTCTGTTCATACATCTTCACCTTCACCAACCTCTTCTTCCGCGATGTCGGGATTTAATCCAAACATCTCTTTGACCACCCCTGGATTGGCTCCACCTCCTACGGAGACCAATCTTCCACCACCTCCGCCTGTTGTAGCGCCGCAGCGAATTGCGCTCCAGGATCGTTTCTACCCTACCCGTTCTGCACTTCCAACCTGCCTTTCTCTTCCTCCGGCCAATGGGGACAACTTTGAAATTAAGCCCCATTTCATCAACATGCTTCCACGTTTTCATGGGCTTGAATCTGAAGATGCCTATATCTTCATAAATAAATTTCAAAATGTCTGTGCCATGATGAAAACCACCCAGCTGTCGGACGATGCTATACGTCTACGGGTCATTCCGTTCACTTTATGCGATCTCGCAGAAAAATGGCTGTATAGCACCGCTTCCCACTCAATCACCAGCTGGGACGAGTTTGTTAAAGCGTTTCTGAAAAAATTCTACCCAAATCATAAGACCGCAAGAATTCGAAATGAGATCAACCAATTCTCCCAGCTTCCTTCTGAACCCTTCTGGAAGTGCTTTGACCGATACAAAGACCTTCTTGTTCAGTGTCCTCACCACGGTATAGAGAAATGGCAGCTCTGCCAAACCTTATACGAGGGACTGAACCCAGCAACGAAGCAGTTGCTGGAAACCATCTGTCAGGGCCACTTCCTATCCAAATCTGACGAGGAAGCGTGGCAGTTCTTTGACGATCTTGCGGAGCAAACGCTACAGTGGGAGAGCACTAGACCGAATTCTTCTTCTTCTACCTCCACTTCTACCGGTCAGTCTAGGGTAGGAATCCACCAACTCGATGTCTCTATTGCGATGAAAGCTGAAATGGCTGCAATAACACGAAAGCTTGAAGCGATAGAGAGCAAATTTTCTGCTCCTGCCCCCACACCTGTTCTCCCCCTTCGTACCATCTGCGCTTATTGTTCCGATCCTTCCCACTTGACCGAAGAGTGTCCTTACAATCCACCCTCGCAAGGACAGGATCAGGTTAATGCTGCCTTCCAGCCAAGACCGAGGAATGATCCATACTCTTCCACCTACAATCCCGGTTGGAGGAACCACCCCAATTTCACCTGGAATCAGAATCAGAATCAATTCCAGGACAACAATTTCCAAAGGGCCCCTCCGCCGCAACAACAAGCGCAGCAACAAACTCAGCATCAGTATCAGCAGCCCTTCCAACCCCAACCTTACCAAAACCAGACGAACAACTTTGCACCCAACAACTCTTTTCCACCAAACAACAACTTTGTTCCGTCTAACAACGATAAGGTTTCCTCGCTCGAGCGAAGTCTGGAGGCGTTCGTTAAACAGTCGACCCAATCCACCGCCAATATCCAGTCTTCGATTCAATCTTTAGTGCAACACACTGCCGCACACGGGCAAAGCATCAAGACCATCGAGGCCCAGATTGCACAGCTGAACGCGGCCTTGAGCGAGCGAGAGAAGGGGAAGCTCCCGTCTCAGCCACTTCCAAATCCCGGCCACCCACATAATGCACGTGTTGCTCTTGAACAACAAAACCATAATGTGAGTGCCGTGACCACACTGAGATCAGGGAGGGTGCTGCAAAACGACATTGGCAAGCGAATCAATGATGACACCCCGGCCGCTTCTTCTTCTTCTTCTCCTGCTTCTTCTTCTTCGTATTCTGAGCCTATTCTCCGTTCTTCACAAGGCTCTCCTTCCTCTTCTTCTCTAAACGGACCCGCTTCTCACTCCACGAAAACACCTATTCTGGGATCCGTTCCAACTCCAAAATCTCCTCCTCCAGCTTTAGACTCAACCAATTTTCAAAATGTTCCATTTCCAAACCGGTTGAGGTCTAACAAACAAAATCCACAAATGGAAAAGATTCTGGAGTTATTTAAGCAAGTTAACATTAACATTCCTCTTTTAGATGCTGTCCAACAAGTCCCGTCTTACGCGAAAATCTTAAAGGACTTGTGCACGAAAAAGAGGAAGTCTCAGGTACCCAAGAAAGTTTTCTTGGCTAGTGCTGTGAGTGATGCCCTTACCCAATCTTTACCACAAAAACGGAAGGACCCTGGCTGTCCTACGATTTCAATTACTATTGGGGATAAGAACATCAACCGCGCACTATTAGATCTTGGTGCCAGTGTTAACTTGCTTCCGTATTCAGTATACGAGCAATTAGGCGTCGGAGAGCTGAAACCCACACACTGCACTCTCCAGATGGCCGACCGATCGATCACCCATCCTAGGGGTGAGCTAGAGGATGTGTTAATCAAAGTCGGGGACTTCATATTCCCCGTCGACTTCATTGTCTTAGATACACAGCCTGTAGCTAACCCCCGGAATCAAATTCCGGTGATACTCGGTCGCCCATTTCTCGCAACCTCAAATGCTGTGATCAATTGTCGCAATGGTTCGATGAACCTCTCTTTTGGAAATATGACAATTGAACTCAACATTTTTAGGTTGGGGAATCAGCCCGCCGAACCTAATGCTCATATACTGGATGTCTGCTCGATCCAGGAGATCACACCAGAAGAGTGTGAATTCGAGGAGTTTCTGTTTGAACACGATAATCTTGACGCCACTAGTGCGTTTCTCCTCGAACCTGCTGCTGCTTCTGCGCCCGATAACGAATACGAGTGTTTCACGTTCTTGAACGATCTTAGCCGCGCACAACCCGAGTTTGAATCTTTTGACTTTCCGGATGAGTTACCTGAACCATCCAACTCGGTTGCCTACACTCGCTTTGAACCTTTGCTGGAGTCCTTTGAGTTCGAGACCTTTGCACCAGTCTTGCCTTCCATCATTTCACCTCCAACGCTCGAACTCAAGCCGTTGCCGTCTCACCTTAAGTATGCTTACTGAGGTGAGGACGAGACCCTCCCTGTCATCATTTCGGCTTCTCTAGCTCCAGAGCAAGAGAAAGCCCTTCTCACGGTCTTGCACAGCAACAGGCAAGCTTTTGGCTGGTCCATGGCGGACATCAAGGGGATTAGTCCCCTGATCGTTGAGCATCACATTCATCTGATGGATGATGCCAAACCAGCCCGGGATCCAAAAAGACGTCTTAATCCAGTCATGAAGGAGGCTGTGAAGAAGGAGATCGTCAAATGTCTAGATAGTGGTATCATTTACCCTATCTCTGATAGCCAGTGGGTTAGCCCCATTCACGTTGTCCCCAAGAAGTCGGGCATCACGGTCATAACCAACGAGGCGAATGAGTTAATCCCTACTCGCACCCAAACCGGGTGGCGAGTTTGCATTGATTACAGAAAACTCAACGCCGCAACGCGGAAAGACCACTTTCCGCTACCTTTTATTGACCAGATGCTCGAACGATTGGCCGGACATGAGTACTATTGCTTTCTAGATGGCTACTCTGGCTATAATCAAATTCCTATCGCCGAAAAAGACCAGGACAAGACCACTTTCACTTGTCCTTTCGGCACGTTTGCATATCGTCGCATGCCCTTTGGGTTATGCAATGCGCCCGCTACCTTCCAGCGGTGTATGATGGGAATTTTCTCAGACATGGTGGAGAAATTTCTGGAGATCTTCATGGACGACTTCTCCATCTTTGGCGATTCTTTTGACGAGTGTCTGCTGCATCTCGACGCTGTCCTTACCAGATGTAAGGACAAGAATCTCACTTTGAACTGGAAGAAATGCCACTTCATGGTGCGCGAAGGTATTGTCTTAGGACATATCATCTCGCAAAATGGCATAGAGGTTGACAAAGCAAAGATTGAGGTCATTTCCAATCTGCCTCCTCCCCGATGCGTCAGAGATATCCGAGCCTTCCTTGGCCATGCCGGTTTCTATAGACGGTTTATCAAGGACTTTAGCAAGATTGCTAGGCCCTTGACACTTTTGCTGGCCAAGGACACGCCTTTCGACTTCAACTCGAGCTGTGTGACTGCATTCGAGTCACTAAAACGCTCACTCACTTCTGCTCCCGTTCTCTCTTCTCCTGACTGGACGCACCCATTCGAGATTATGTGCGATGCATCCGACTTTGCCATCGGTGCTGTCCTTGGACAGCACATCAACAAGATGCCGCATGTAATCTATTACGCGAGCCGAACCCTGAACGACGCACAACTCAATTATACAACGACTGAGAAGGAATTCTTAGCTGTTGTATTTGCTCTAGAAAAGTTCAGGCCCTACCTCATCGGCTCTCCAGTCATTGTCTACACGGACCATTCAGCTTTGCGCCATCTTTTTGCGAAGAAAGATGCAAAATCTCGGTTAATCCGTTGGATCCTCTTGCTTCAAGAGTTTGACCTTGTCATTAAGGACAAACGAGGATGTGAAAACGTGGTTGCCGACCATCTCTCACGACTTCCTTCTTCGCCTTCGCTTCCAATTCCGATCAATGACGTTTTCCCGGATGAACAGCTCTTGGCAGTATCTTGTGAACCCTGGTTCGCAGATATTGTGAACTATTTGGCCACGGGATTGCTACCGACCGAATGGTCAAGTCAGGACAGACTTCGCTTCTTATCCCAAGTAAAACACTTTTACTGGGATGAACCCTACTTGTTCAAGTACTGTCCCGACCAGATTATTCGTCGGTGTGTCCCTGATGAGGAATTCAAGAGTGTGCTATCATTTTGCCACGATCAAGCGTGTGGCGGGCATTTTGGGCCCAGAAAGACAGCTGAGAAGATCTTGCAATGTGGTTTCTACTGGCCACAACTTTTCAAAGACGCTCACGACTATTGCAAGACTTGCTCCCGGTGCCAACACATGGGCCGGATATCCCGGAGGAATGAGATGCCGCTCCAACCGATCTTGGTTGTGGAGATTTTCGATGTTTGGGGGATAGACTTCATGGGGCCGTTTCCCAGCTCTTTTGGGAACTTGTACATCCTTCTAGCTGTTTATTACGTCTCTAAATGGGTCGAGGCTGTGCCCAGCCGAACTAACGACAACAAGGTTGTCGTTAGGTTCCTTAAAGAAAACATTTTCTCACGGTTTGGGCACCCCCGAGCGATCATTAGCGACAATGGAAGTCATTTCTGCAATAGGACTTTCGAGGCCTTGATGCGGAAATACTCCATTAATCATAAGCTTTCTACGCCCTACCACCCCTAAACCTGCGGGCAGGCCGAAGTTTCAAATCGGCAAATCAAGCAGATACTGGAGAAGACGGTTTCCAAGAACCGTAAGGATTGGTCTTTGAAACTCACTGATGCCCTTTGGGCATTTAGAACCGCTTATAAGACCGACCTTGGCATGTCTCCCTATCGGCTTGTGTACGGAAAAGCCTGCCACCTTCCGGTCGAAATCGAGCATCGCGCGTTTTGGGCGATAAAAGAGATGAATCTGTCTCTGGAGGACGCGGGCAGCCATCGGAAGCTGCAGCTGAACGAACTAAGCGAGCTTAGGGATGAGGCTTACGACAACGCGGTTGTCGTTAAGAATCGAACGAAGGTGTTTCACGATAAACACCTTTTGCGCAAAACATTCGTATCTGGTCAGCAGGTACTTCTTTACGACACCCGACTTCACTTCCATCCTGGAAAGCTCCGATCTCGCTGGAAAGGGCCGTATTTTGTGCGGAATATATATCCGCAGGGCGCTGTGGTTTTGGAGAATCCAAAGGACGGTTCAATTTTCAAAGTGAACGGACACCGATGCAAACCGTACCTTAGCGCCGAACCAACAGAGGAGCTCCTGTTCTTACAGGAGCCGGTTTACCCTGAATGATCTTCCTCTGCCTACCTCCAAACTTCGGTTATCCAGCCAAGAACAGTGGACACTGTTCCAAATAAGTTTGGGGGTATGTACAAACCATTTTGTTTATATTTGTGTATATTCTTTTCCTTTTCTTTAAAAACAAAAAAAAAACATATAAAAATTGTGTATCGCTAACCGACAATTTTGAACCTTCAAACTGATCTCTTCATGCAACGACAGTGAGGACACTGTCCAGTTTAAGTTTGGGGGTACGCTCGGTACGCATTTCTTACCTTCGCATTCATATGTATATTTTGCATCTGCATATTAAATCCATAAAATCCATAAAAATTTGAAAATTTTCTAAAAACATAAAAACTTTTCTGTCAAGTTATCTTGTGAAATAAACTCTGATTCAACATTTCGACGGTTTTTGTTTGAAAAAATAGGAATAACTAGATCTTATGTTTGGATTTTGAAAACCTGAAAGATAACTCTCCTTTGAAGTTAACTATAGCTGATATACGTCTTTACATCACACTACACGTGTCGTAAGATTTTGGGAATTAGATGACAAGTCTTTCATGTTTGAACTTTTAAACAGATAAATGATTTTCTGAGGATCAAATAGGTTTGTTCTGAAATAAGTAATGTCAAGAATAGTTTATGAAGTAAAGCGAATATGAAGGAATGTTATTGATGCCGTAATAGGAGCTAAGTCTGAAAAATAACCCATCTGAAACTTGATTGGAATGATTACACACCGAACCCACTAAACACGTCTTTTATCCGAAAAAATATTTGAACTGCCAGTTATATCTCCGTTCGTATCAAATCATCTGATTTTTAGGCCAAACTGTCTTTTGTTTTTGGACCTAGGTAACTTGAGTAATTAAGTCCGCTGGGGTGTTTCTACACCTAATGCCCTAAAACCAACTGGTTTGGGTGCATTGGCCCAAAGCTCGCTAAGAAGCCTAGAAAGTCCAGTTTAAAACAAAATCAAGCAAGTGTTCTCTCCGAGTTAAAATTCCTAACGGTTCTTTGTGTGAGAATAATCTTGATAAAAGACAGGCTTTTATAAAAATTTTAACGGAGATATGAAGGTTTTATTCTATGATAAAGACTATTGCACGTTCACAGAGGTGTGTATGAAATGAAAACAAGTAAAAGGTGGAGTGAAAAATACAACTTAGTTTCCTGTTAAGGAAGATAGAAATTCTGAAGTTGAAACCTTACTGGAAAACGAAACTTGAAAAATGCTTAACTCGTTATAAAACTTATGTGATCCTTTTAAAATTGTTATCTGGGCTTTATTGTGCGACATGATGACTTTAATCGATCCTTCTGGAACTTAACGACACTATTTGCACTGCACGTAAAGACATATAAAATCTGTAGTTAAATGAGAAGCGAGGTGTGAAGAATAAAGGTTCGATGGTCTAGACTTAGGATTATAGAATTTTTATTTTCAAAAAAAAAAAAAAAACTTTAGGGTTTGAAGCTTAGTTATTTTACAAAACCAACTTGACCGGATTTTGTGGGTAGTATCCACTGAAAACCCTCAGGAGACAACACTCCTCCTACTAGGGACACCTAGAGGTTTAACGGCTTGTTGCACATGCTCAGTGCAATCGCGTTCCCTGCGAAAGTGAGGTTAGGAATTTTTTTTGTGAATAAATGGACTTTGCTCGGGACGAGCAAATGATAAGTTTGGGGGTATTTGTTCATATCAGATTTTTGCATTTTCATACCGCCCAATTTTTATCACATTGCATGTCGGTAGATACTCTTGAGCCGTGTTTGCTAGTCGGTTGCAGGATACAGGTTCCCGGTTCTCAAACGGAGAAATTCATGGAAAACACGACAAAAATCCGGTTCCTGCCAACCACAGATAAAACACGGTCTCCGCTCTTCATCCGTATGCTGCCAGATACCAGTTTAGGAAGACAAAATGTCAAATCAATGTCGTTTTCAGGCACAAGGCTCAATGGTAGCACAAGATCCAAGAGATCTACGCGGAGCTCGAGACAATCATGACAAAATCTTAACAAAAAGTCCACCTTTCCTTCAACAGAAATTCTGGAAAAATCGTGGAGCCAAATTGAGAAAATACATATACCAGAATGAAGCACACAGAAGATCAGGCCACCACAAGAAAGAACAAACCCCAACTCCACAGAATGGCCGCGGAACCGCGGCCAAAGTGGGGTCCAGGCCGCGGTTCCGCGGCCTTTCTGGCACCTCTTTTGCAGGGTTTTGTGGGGTAGTTTGGTCTTTTTATCAGGGTTCTGGTGGTTGCCCTAGGGTTTCATTCTCTGGCCTATAAATAGCCCAGAAGTTTGTGAAGGAAGGGGTCCAATTCTTGTATTTCTTTTGCTAAGTTTTAGTTACATGTTCTTCTTCCTCTTCTCACCTCTTCTCCATTAAACTTGTAAGTGAGCTTTTGAGTGAAGAGTGATGAATAAAGAAGACCATTTTATTATCATGCTTGTCTCCTTATATTTATGCTTGTTGTAATTTTAATTCGTTAAGTAGTTGTTGTTATTTCCTTGTTATTTCTTTCCTCTCTTTTTTCTTTATCCTTACATATGACAATGATACTTACGCTTAATCCTCGCCAAGGTGAGGTCGCAAATAGTTAGTCGTATTCTTCTAATCTCCTTCTTTCTATCTTCCTCTTTTGTGTTGTTTTATTTTTCCGTATTATGATGTGTGAGTAGTTCATTCTTGTTAGGGTAGGATAAGGGAAGTTTGAGAGAAGGAAATCTCTCTCACTCTTTCCTTTCCCAACATCTTAAATCGACTCCCGTTAACCCAACCACAATCCGCTCCTTACGGCACCCTATCCTACATGATAGCGGTGATTCCGTAGTGAGACCGGTTGTGGTTGGATTAACCGGAGGTTATGGCTAAGAGCCAAGAACGGACGGACAAGCACCAAAAGGAAGACTTATGCGTTGGAAAGCCTAGCTTATACTC
Source organism: Agapanthus africanus (assembly GCA_030015575.1). NCBI lineage: Eukaryota > Viridiplantae > Streptophyta > Magnoliopsida > Asparagales > Amaryllidaceae > Agapanthus > Agapanthus africanus. Next base: position 815,977,277 of record CM057338.1, on the reverse strand, counting down.
GCAAAGTCCTTCCTAGTCGTGCTAATCCCCGTTGTTGCCGATTACCGTAACACGATATTAAGAAGGGAAACGAAAGATGTGGAGACTCCTAACTCAAACTAACCTAATCCTAACCCTAACATGCTCTCTTTAAATATCAACTCAACACTTAGATAACTACAAACAAAATCTGAACAACCGGACTTAACTCGTCGAAAAACACATAGAAAAAGATTCCCATCTCCCTGCGGACGACCCGTACTCAACCGGCTAGCTACGTGCGAAACCGTCTTGATTGCGGTATTTAAACTTAAACTTGAACACGCTCGTATCCTAACAATCAAATACTGGCCTCTACGGCATACATACAACTAACAATTGGTAAGATACCAACCACAGGATATTTGAGATGCCGAGTACGTAGCTTGGGAAGGAGACTCTAGATGAGTGTAGCCGTTTGGAGCGCATTTCACACAACTACGAAGAGAGAATTCCGAATTGGTAAGCATTGAAGGAAAGAGGAGTAAGTGGTTCGTACGAGATTTTGACGAAATGATGTTTCCCTTCGTTGATGTGAGAGACTGGATGCCTATACAGAGGTGTTGAATGCAGCTATAATTACAGAGAAAGGTCATGAAGAGAATGCAGCTGTCCTGGAACAAGGAATGGATTAAGTAAAGGGTGATGACTTCCGGGCAGTTCGGGAAAGACGAGATTCGAGAGAAACCCTGACAGAATCTTTCTAGAATACTACACGAGAAGACTTAGACCCAGGATTGGTCGTATCACACACACTCAATGGGTCAGATTTCGGCATCATTGACGAGACATGTTATGACTGACCATGATAATTGGCTTGGATATCTTCAGAGGATGTGCCAGAGCGGAACTGTTTCCGTCATCATTTCATATTGGGTCATTGATCCGAGAAGTTATGTAACTGGCAATCTGCAGTGAGAGACGAGAGTCAAAGGGGCGCAAGACGCCAGACCGCGAACAGAGGCAGGCAACATTGGAGAAAGAGTATATCGACGTTAGTGTTTACGATTTGCGATTTGGTGATTCGAATATCACATTTCCGTCGTTTTGAATTTCGGTATTTTAGGTGATTTATTTTCAGGATTGAGATTTTGTGCACCACAGTTGCACTCGACTTCGGTTTTATGCCATTCGAGATGTTTGATTTTGATTTCATACCTATGGTATACATATGATTTAGCTTATGCTTTCGGTATAGTTTTCATGCACTTTTCGTACTTTGATTTGATCTTGTGCACGCTGATGCACGTGGTTGTGAGTTTATCTATCGCGGTATACTTGATTTTGATTCGGTGTATGTCGTATACTGCTGATTTCGATTTAGATATACGATATTTGTTTTCGTGCACCCTAGTGCATTAGATTTATGTTTTCGTGCACCATGTGCACTTGATTGAGATATTTGCGCATACTTGGCGCACTTGATTCGATTCTGTGAAGGGTTACCTAGGACGGTAGCAAGGTTTCGGGAGGTATCGTCCATGCCAAATTCAAAAATTTGCCGTTCTAGCTAACTCTAACCCTAGAATCGTATACTAGAAATCGACGAAATAATATATGTAAACACTTTACATCCTAAGTGAGAAAGGAATACAACCTTTGTAGACTGATCCTTCACTTCAATACCTCCGTGTAATAGTCCCTTTCGCTGCGATCATGAACTCCGTACTCTAGAGAGGCTCCCATGAAGAAACGAACATGCTTACTTCGATGTCTTCGAGGACGAAGATGATCTACGTCGAGGAGACACTAACCCAAGCTATCTCTTCACTAATTGTAGAATTAGTGAAGCAAACACCCTATACTAAATGGCAAGTAGTAGAGGATGATGAAGTAGGAAGTGGGCTCACTTTAGATTTCATTTTCTCACATTTTATCTCACATCTCCATTGAAGCTAGAAAGCTTTTGAGGAAGAAGAAGAAGAAGGAACTCATGAGAGAGTTGTGAATGAATAAATCATAAGGTTAGAAAATGCAACCATGGTGAGTTATCCTCTCATGCCTAACTCATGTAGAGAATAAACTAAGGGCTAAGGTTAAGGGTTGGGTTAAGAAATATCATAAGCAAGACAAACAAGTGGACTTGGTCAATATTCTACAAGCTTCTCCAAGCTTAACCTTGACTAAATCCAAATGTTTTATTTGCTTAAAACAAATAAAACCCTAGCATGGTAAAAGTATCATACTAATATGTTGCATTTGTAACCTAGCATGACTTAAACATGTACACAAATATACATATCACATATATACAATGTGCACATCAAGTGAGAAAAGAAATCATAAGTGGGCTAATACTAGTTAATGTAAATTAATATATCAAATATATAATTATACATTAGATTATCAAATCAACTCTTGATTTAATAATCTGACTATATCACATATAACCGACTAATATCATATGTAACAACTTATCGAATCAACACTTGATCCGATAACCCGGCTATATCGCATATAACCGATCAATGTCACAAATCACGAGAATAGAATACGGTATCACATATCGTATTAGTCTCGGTCCAGCACATATCTCATATGTCCTCCTACTCCGTTTCTCTTGAGCCAGGAAACCCCTATGTAGGACTCTAAAGACTCTTCAATACGCCGGCAGTATGTGATAATCATATCAAACACCCACAAGCCGCAAGCGGTCTGCTAAACGTAACGGCCACCCGGATATTGAGCGATCAGAAGATCAACAAGCAAGCCTGTTCGTACTCCTGCGAATCCAATCAGTAACACTATCGTACAGTCCGGTCTTTTCGTCTGATATGTCGCATATCTCGTCTAGGGGTGGTGTAGGGTTCCTAGGCACACTTATGAGGGTTCATAAGGGATCAACCATGCCCGAATAAAATTTTAGATGGGCCGAACAACCCAAAGCCGGGATCTTTGCTAAATTATTAGGGTTTAACATGCAAGTAAACATCTTTACTACTAAGTGTGAGGGATTACAACCTTTGTAGTCCGCTCCTTCGCTTCATAAGCTCCGAGTAGAAGTCCCTTCACCACGATCCATGATCTCCCGGACTAAAGAGAGGCTCCACGACCCGAACGATCCATGCTAGCTTGTAGTGTTCCGTTTCTCCGATGATCTACGTCGAAGTTGCTATAACTCAAGCTCTCTCACTCTAATGAGGTGAACACCCTAATCTAATGGGCTAGATTAGATGAGGATGATGGAGTAGTATTTATGGTATCTTTTTATATCAATTTCTCACAAGAAATCATCACAAAATGAATAACTAGTGAGCTTTCTCAAAGCTCAAGAGAGAAGAAGATGATGGAAAAAGAGTTAATCCTTTTGTGATGAATAATAGAAATGAATATATGATTGATCATGGAACCATGGTCAAGGATGACAAGGTTAACCTTTGTAGAGTATAAACTAGGGCTAGGGTTTGGTTAGGTTAAAGAATGAGTTATAAGATAATATCAACCATAATATCTTACACTTGACAAAAGGAAAGCTTCTAGATGGTGCAAGAAGGAGCTAACCCTAATCAAACCATAACCTTGCTTAATCTCCACAAAACATGTTCCATTATTAATCATATCACGTCACAATAATATATATCACATATATATTATATATTTGCAACAAAAGAAAATAATACAATTAACATATATCGCATATATATCAATATATTATCCGGTGAGAAAATGAAATAATAAAGCGAGCCAATATTAGATAATGTAATACAATATATCATATATATTATTATACATTAAATCATCGAATCAACACTTGATCCGACAATCCGGTTATATCGTATATAACCGACTAATATATCATGTACCGATTCATCGAATCAACACTTGATCCGATGACCCGGTTCATATCTAAATATCGCGAGAATATAATACGGTATCTCATATCGCATTATCCTCGGTCCTGCACATATCACATATGTGCCTCTACTCCGTTTTGCCTGAGCCAAGAAATCTCTGTGTAGGACTCTAAAGAATCGTCAATACGCCGGTAGCAAGTGATGATCATATCAAACACCCACAAGATACAAGCGGTCAGCTAAACGTAACAGCCACTCAGGTATTGAGCGATCAGAAGATCAACAAGCTAGCCTGTACTTTCTCCTGTGAATCCAATCAGTAACACTCCCGTACAGTCCGGTCTGTTCGTCTGATATGTTGCATATCAAGTCTAGGGGTGGTATACGTCAGACCCCAGTAACCGATAAGTCGTGTCGATGTAAGGCTCATAACGGGTCGAGAAACTACTGGTAACACTTACCAGTATATCTCTATATCAGCCCTGGCCAGGAACTTCCAGTTATAGCCAATCGAACACAGCACAACATCAACTCCCTATACCGGGAGAGACGAATCCCCTCCTATCTCTCATTGCCTCCATGTGATTCGGGACTGCACCCAAAATCCACCGTTTTGCACGCCATCTTGGACATGGTAAGGTGGAAATCAAAGCACAGTGGGAATCACACAAGACTCTATGACAATCTCGGGTTTACAGACTGCCATGTACCAGTGTCACCGGAGAACTGCCATCTGACGTGTGGTATATCACCATCTGGGAGTTCTCCGCGAGTCCATCCAGTGTACCCAGTCTCCACTGAGCACCTGTACACCATCCTTGATGTCAAACACCGATGGATATGGGATCATCCATCGCCCATCATATGGGTCAAGATGCGTATATGCTAGTCTACTCTGGTGTATCGATGCCCTGTCTCGATATACTCTCGACTAGGAACAGTTATAGGATGTACTCATCGACTACCGTGGCCCCACTAGTATGATCTCATTATAGTCCCAGTAGTCGAGTACAGATCCTAAGGGCTTTATCAACATGTGAGAGAAAGACAGTAAACCAATACAAGTCAACATGTTAAGATAAAGGAAAACCAAATAGCACACTATCATGACGAGCAAGAAAGTCCTCTCTATATATATCCAAGCATCCATTATAATATAAATCATATGTACAACAATGGCCTCTAGGACATATATATAACTAACAATCTCCCACTTGCACTAAGGCCAGCTGCTGTAGTATCTCATACCTAGCATCCCGAATAATCTCTCAAACTGCATCTGCGGAATGGCCTTCGTGAGTGGATCCGCAGTGTTGTCCTTCGTATCTACTCTCCTGACCTCGATCTCCCGGCGATCAACTATCTCCCTGATCAGGTGATACCGCCTCAGAATATGTCTGGACTTCTGATGGGACCTGGGTTCCTTGGCCAAAGCCACAGCTCCATTGTTATCGCAATACAGTGGTATTGGATGCTCAATGGATGGAACCACACCAAGTTCACTAATGAACTTCTTTATCCAGACAGCCTCTTTGGCAGCATCGTTGGCAGCGATGTATTCAGCCTCCATCGTCGAGTCTGCAACGGTATCCTGTTTGGAACTCTTCCAACATACCACCCCTCCATTGAGGGTAAAGACAAATCCCAAGTGCGACTTAGAGTCGTCCTTATCACTTTGGAAGCTGGAATCGGTAAAGGACTCCACCTGGAGTTCTCCGTTTCCATACACCAAGAACAACTCTTTAGTCCTTCGCAAGTACTTGAGAATGTTCTTCACAGCTGTCCAGTGACACTCTCCAGGATCTGCTTGATACCGACTCACTACACTTAGTGAGTATGCTACATCGGGTCTGGTACATAGCATCGCATACATGATAGAGCCTACTGCCGAAGCATAGGGTATCCCTTGCATGCGAGCTCTCTCCAAATCAGTCTTGAGAGACATCGAATGAATTAAAATAATAACCCATCACAAACCCCGGCTAATCATCACAACAGTCCAATACAGTTCACATCCACAAACAGTAAAAACCATTACAGAAATGTACAACCCCCTGCCAACCGACATACTAGCAGTTAGGGGAGGTTTACGAACACATTATACAAACACAGATATAATCAAATTAGCAAACATCGTAAAATTTCGATCGAGCAAAACACTTTAGATTCTATTGCAAAACTTCTCTATGCACCTGAGATCTTAGCAGAAAATAAAATATCCAGAAATATCACTGTTAACACCAGAAGGTTACTGAAGAAATTTGGGCCGACTCGGCCATAACTCGGCCGCGGATCCGCGGCGGATCGCATGGATCCACGGCGGATCGCATAGATCCGCCGCGGTTCCGCGGCAAGTTAGCCGAGTTATGCGACCAAATTTCTGCAGTACCCCTATTATTTCCTTCTTGTTATTCTGCAGGTCCCTGAAAAATTTTTAGGGCCTGTTTTAATTTCGACAGAAACTGTGTAAAACGATGATCTTTCCGGTTCTTTTTGCGTTCGAAATACTTACGACTTTGCTAATGAGTTAATTATTGTTTAGCGAGGCTCTGATACCACTGTAAATCTATGTACAACACCCCATGACTTGCGGGGAGGCGGAATAATGAAAAACAATCTTGTTTAAAGCGTAAACATCGACTAACCGAGAATCTTTGCATAAACAATAACTAACAACAAACATAGGAGTTAACAACTACTATGAAAAGTGATTATACCTAAAGATCCGAGTCCTTCGTCTTGTCGTTCTCCACGTCCTCTCCGTCCTTCTCTAAGTAGTAGAAGATCCACCCGAGAGCTATACTACAAGCTTCACCTCAAACTAGAGGTAACTAGGTTTCTTAAATCGCTAATCTAAGCAACCTAGGTGATATAGAGAATGGTTAAGGATTAAGTAGTCTAATCTAATCCTTGTACTCAACACATGAGAGGGGAGGATTAGGGTTTGAAGAGGGAGAGCTTGAGGAGAGAGAAAGTGAACAAAAGAATGAGATGAGATAATGAGCTATCATAATATATATCAAGCATAATATATTATCCAACAAAAGAAAATGAAGGATGAATAATCATGCTTCATAAATATCTAATGGGTGATTCATCTCCATGAGTCATTAAGCATTTATGATGCATTAATGACATGGATGAATCACTCATATGACTCACTAATCTCATTTAATGCATATGCCACCTTAACCCCCAAGTCACCATCTTCTAGAAGCTTCTCGCGCAATTACGAGAACGCCCCTCCTATCCGTGAAAACACGGAAAAACTTTAGACTGTATAAATCCAAAAACTAGAAACTGGCTTAAACCAAAGCCTTACTAGTAAAAACTGTCCGGATACCGTACGTGCGTAAACACACGTATGCGTCCGAACCCTTGTCGTAAAACCATACGACCTCTATATCGTTTCTCCTGGAGTAGGGAAACTCTCTGTGTGGGACTCTAGAGACTCGACTACTACGCTGGCAGTGGGTTTAACCACAGACCGCAAGTGGCACTAGCTGTACGTAACGGTCCCCAGGTAGATGTCGATAAGAAGGCCGATGAGGAAACCCATCCGAACTCCTACTGAGTCTGATGTGACAATCTCCATACAGTCCGGTCCGTTCATCTAAGACTATCGCATATCGGGCCTAGGGGGCGGCAAGCGTCAGTCCCTTAATAGCGGTATAAGTCGTGTCGGAGCGAAGCCCATTACACCCTGAGAAACTACTGGAACCTACCAGCAAATCTCGCTTGCCCTGGCCAGGGACTTTGTGTAATGGCTCTCTGACACAGCGCGATATCAACCCCCAATACCGGGAGAGACGAATCCTGTCTAACCGCCACTGCCTCCAAGTGCTCGGGACTGCACCCAACTGCTACCTGTTTGCACGACTCCTGTGAGCCGTGGTAGGGTAGCAATCTAAGAACAGTGGGACACACTCGAGGCGAAGTAGCGGTGTCAAGTCTGCGGACTATGCTGTACTCATGTCACCTGGGAACTGTTAACTAACGACTGGTATAAATGTAGGGTTCCTAGGCACTCTAATGGAGTCTCACAAGTGATCAAACATGGCCAATTGAAATTTTACAAGTGCCTATTAACCCTAATACGGATCGTTAACTAGATAAATAGGCGAAGCAAGCAAGTAAACGGAAAAATAGCTAAAGGAAAGGGGCTCCAACCTTTGTAGATCCGTTCCACCACCTCCTAAGCTCCGTGATGAAGTCCCCTCGCTGTCCAAATCATATCTTGGGCTCTAGCGTCGGCTTCATCGGAGAAAAACGGGCTAGGTCATCGACGACGATGCCGAAGATGATCTACGTCGAGGCATCGCTAGATCAAGCTCCAACGTCACCAAGTCAAGAAAACTTGTGAAGGAAACACCCTATACTACTTGGCAAGAGGTAGAGGATGAAGAAATAGGAAGTGGGTAGATTTTAGATTTGGATTTCACACACTTTTTCATCAATCACCATTGATGTAGCAAGCTTTTTTCTCATGGAGGAAGAAGAAGAAGATGAAGAAAAAGAATATCATAAGTATTAAGTAAATGATAAATAAATCAATACTTATCATTTACTAACCCTTGGTTAGTTGTAGAGAATGGACCATGGTTAACTTGAATGGTTGGGGTTAAGGATGAGACAAGAATGGTGGACTAATTCAAAGCTTCAAGAATCTTCAACTAGCAAACAAAATTAGCAACAATTCTTTTCTCATCTTTTTCCAAAATAAATAAATAAATAAATAAGAAAAAAGAAAACCCTAATCATAATCTTAACCATGGTCTAATTCTTTACACTAACCCTAGCTTGCATGTATCATCAAACATGATACAATCATGTGCACAAAATATATCACATATGCAATATGCACAAACCAAGTGAGTAAATCCATTTAAAGTGAACCAATACTAGTTAATGCAAAGTAATATATCAAATATATAATTATACATTAAATCATTAAATCAACACTTGATTCAATGATCCGGTCATGTCGCATATAACCGGCTAGTATCCAATGTATCGGCTTATCGAATCAATCCTTGATTCGATAACTAGGTTATATCGCATACAACCATTCGACACATTCATCGCGAGAATGAAATACGGTATCACATACACGCATTATTCTCGGTCCCGCACATATCTCATATGCGCTCCTATTTCGTTTCGCTTGAGCCAGGAAACCTCTGTGTAGGACTCTAAAGACTCGTCAATACGCCGGTAGCGGATGATGATCATATCAAGCACCCACAAGCCGCAAGCGGTCTGCTAAACGTAACGGCCACCCGGGTATTGAGCGATCAGAAGATCGACGAGCAAGCCCGCTCACACTCCTGTGAATCCAACCAGTAACACTTACCGTACAGTCCGGTCTGTTCGTCTGATATGTCGCATATCTCTCCTAGGGGTGGTAAACGTCAGACCCCAATAGCTCGATAAGTCATGCCGACTTGAGGTCCATAACATTCGTGAAACTACTGATACTCTTACCAGTATATCACTGCAACCCTGGCCAGGGATTTCCTGTTATGGCCAGTCGAGCATAGCACAACATCAACCCCCAATACCGGGAGAGACGAATCCCCTCCTATCGCTCATTGCCTCCATGTGAATCGGGACTGTACCCAAAAACCACCTGTTTGCACAACTCAGTAGAGCCGTGGTAGGGTGGAAATCAAAGCACAGTGGGAGACACATAAGACTCTATGACGATCTCGGGTCAACAGACTAAGCTGTACCAGTGTCACCAGAGAACTGCCATCTGACGTGAGGTATAATACCATCTGGGAGTTCTCGGCGAGTCCGTTCAGTGTACCCAGTCTCCACTGAGCACCCGCATACCATCTTCGATGTCAAACACCAATGGATATGGGATCATCCATCGCCCATCGCATGGGTCGAGAAGATATGCGCTAGTCTACTCTGGAATATCGATGCCCCGTTTCGATATTCCCACGACTAGGAACATTTCAAGGATGTACTCATGGACTACCCAGGCCCCACTAGTATGATCTACATCATAGTCCTGGAAGTCGAGTACACATCCTAAGGGCTTTATCAACATGTAATCAGAGAGACAGAAAGTATACATGTTAAGATAAAGAGCAACCAGATAGCGTACTATCATGTCGAGCAAGAAAGTCCTACCTATATATGTCCCAGCATCCACCACAATATACATCCAATGTACAGTAATGGCCTCTAGGGCATACATATGACTAACAATCTCCCACTTGCACTAGGGCCATCTGTAGCAGTAGTTGCAGTATCACATACTCAACCATCTCCTAAAAGTCTCTCTTTGGGAAAAGGCCTTCGTGAGTGGATCCGCCGTGTTGTCCTCTGAGTCTACTCTCCTAACCTCGATCACCCCGGAGATCAACTATCTCCATGATCAGGTGATGCTTCCTCAAAATTTGTCTGGGTCACTGATGGGACCAGGGTTCCAGGGCCAAAGCCACACTTCCATTGTCATACAATGGCAGGAACCTAGTTCATCTTATGAACCAATATACACCCAAACTTCCTCTTTGGTAGTATCTTTAATAGCGATGTTACCATCCTTTATCGTCTAGTTTGCCACGGTATCTAGCTTGGAATTCTTCCAACATACCGTCCCTCTACTTAGGGTAAAGACAATGCCCGTGACTGACATTCAGTCGTCTTTATCACCCTGGAACTCTTCCAGTGATTCTCCCCAGGATCGATTGATACCATCTCACTACATCTAGTGAGAATCCCAACATCCAATTACATCTATCTCATAGATGAAAACTCAGGATTTAGGAGGTATCACTTTGATCCTATTTGGGGAATCCTAGTGATAATAGGAGATTGACCGATCGTAGTATAGGAAACTCTTTTCCTATCAAGAGTATGTTGTCTACGTACAATACGAAGATGACCACCTTACTCTCTACTACCCTTTTGTATATACAAGGTTCGTCTACCATTTTGATGAAGTCAAACACTTTGACTATCACATCAAAACAGACGTTCCAACTCCGCGATGCCTGCTTCATTATGTAAAGCAACTTGCACACGTTTCCGCTGCTCCCACTGTTTTACGAAGACCTCTGGCTGTGTTCTTATAGACGTTCTCTTCTAAATCAGTATTTAAAAAAGTAGTCATGGCACCCAACCACCAGATATCGTAGTCATGGTATGTAGCCGTGGCAAGTAGGATCTGGATGGATTTAAACATAGTCCCTGGAACAGGTTTCATCATTATCCGTGCCTGGTTGATGACGAAAACCTTTAACAAGTCTAGCTTTGAAAGTTTCAACTTTTCCATCTACACCAAGTAATCTTCTCAAGATATACTTGCTTCAGATGGGGATTTAACCCTTCAGATATAGCAACCAAAGTCCATACTTTGTTGGTGTATATGGATTCCATCTCAGATCACTAAGCATCCAGCCATTCTTACAGAGTCTTACTCCTGATGGCCAGCTCGAAACTAGTTGGGTCATCATCTCATGATGCAGTCCTTGCTCCCACTGTCATAGAGAAACCGAAGTATCTCTCACGTGGGTGAGGAACCCTACTAGATCGGCGGAGAGGCTGAGGTTCATTGGAATCTACTGAATCCTTTGGCTCTATCAAATCATCTACTGTAGTTTGTATAGCTGGAACCTTTCCAGTTCTACATAACCGACTTTGCCTCGAGCTTGTCCAGATTTTGCTTTTAGACATAGGCCGGACAACCCCAAATCTTAACTGGCTTAAGACATGGGCTCTTCCCATACCATATCACATATGAAGTGGTAGGCAACTGATTTGATTCGAACCTAATTCAATAGGTATGCAGCTTCTCAAGCGCATAACTCCCAAAAGGAAAAGGTAACTCAGTAGTACTCATCATAGAGCACACCTTATCATATAGGGTGTGATTGCTCCGCCCCGATACACCAACGTGCTATGGTGTATTCGGAGGAGTAATGCTGAGAGAGAATCTCATTCTTCTTTAGAATAATCCAGGATTTCCGTGCTCAAGTATTCTCCTCCTTGATCTCATCACAAGACATAATACTTATACCCGAATTGGTTCTCTACTTCTAACTTATATTCTGTGAATATCTCAAAAGGTTCAGACTTGCGTTTCAACAGGAACATATGTCTAAATCTTGAGAGATTATCAGAGAACGTAATGAAGTACAAAGAACCATTCTTGGCATGTGTAGACAGGGGACCTACATACATCAACATGTATCATCCCAAGAGTTTACTAACTCTTTCTCTGTTTCCAATAAACAGAGCTGGTGTCATTATATCTTTGTTACATGACTGGCGAGTTTCACAAGATGTAAATTCAAACTAATTTAAATATGCATCTTTATGTAACTCTAGCTAGTCGGGTCACATTGATCTGACCTAGTCTACAATACCTCAAGAAGGAATCGTTCAATTCTGAACTCTTCCTCTTGTGTGTGTTCCATATACTAAGAACTGCAGTTTGATTTAGAACATCAATGCTTTTAGATAACGTGCCTGAACCGATCAACTTTTGATATAGGAAATGTTCAAAACATTATCCAACAATACAAAATTATATCCTTTCTTTACTAATAAAGAGACTGATATGATTTTGTATATCAGGTTCGGTATCTAATAACATTCGTTCAGAATCAATGTATTGGTAATACAGGGTGACAGTGACTAACAGACTTGGCTGCAACACTTGCCCCGTTTTCTGCCTCATGAAACTTATCACCCGTTCTCAGTTCTCTACCTTTCTGTAGCCCTATGTAACAGATTACATATCTGGGATCCTGATCTGGTATCACATACCCAGGACGTAAAGGATACTGAGAAACAGTTCTCTGTAATGAACACACCCGAAGATGATGTATCAGCATGCACTCTCTTCGTTTGGGCAGCACGGGAATTCTGGTAATCCCCTATTTCCTGCTCTGTCTTATAACAATTATAAGTTGGAGCGGGACCAACGTTCCCCAGCTCAGTATAACAAGCGGGTTTGGTCAATATTCCGTATTATTATCTTGATTAAGGCGTGATATGGTCGCTACCTGGAGAAAGAGAGAAGAAAACACTCAGCGTGCGCTCTTGCAAGAATAGATTGGTTATTATTTTATCTAATCAGGATGGCTTCCACTGCTTTTTATCAAATCTTCCTTCAAACCCTAAAAGGAAAGACTAGCCGGGATTAATTACACACTACAAGTTCGCCAATCTTTCAGCCAGGCCAGTGTCGGTACTTTGAGGGAGGTCCCCCGTGCTTTCGCACGAACCTAATTAATGTAAACCTCGTTTTCCCAGAGGCGTAACCTCGTTAACACCTTTCTAGACACCTACTTGATCGGCTAATTGTAAGGAATAAAACTGTCCCAGGAGTAACACTTACTCGCAGCGGGTATCGGGATCCAACTATCATATAGAAGGTATGCAATCTCATTGCAAATTTCAACACTTGAAACTCCCGATAAAGGTTTTTACCCCTAGCACCTATGACCTTGGCTAAGGTCAACAAATCATAGATACTAGTCAAGTTCTACCCGTCATTTCGTGATTAATTAGACCCACCCACATGACCCTTGGCTAAGGTCAACAAAGCCACATGACTGTCCTAACTAATCGCATCATATGCTGTGTAGGAAGACATCACTTAGCTACCGTACACTGTGCCTTGACTATGGTCAACAAACACAGCACAAATACTAAGTACTCTACTTCCTAAAATGACGGAGGGTTGCGGCTGGTTTTTGTGAAAACCTTTAACGCTTTGAACTTGATCTCGTTGCAGAATCAAATGGTTTTTAAATGGAATGTTTTTTAGGCTTTTCAAGTTTTACTAAAGGGGTCACTCCCGGTGAAGGGATCGTCGGCCCTTTCCTCGTCGAATGAGGTGCGGGATATATCATATACATCACTGTGCAAAGCAGAAACTATAGAAGCTATCAAAAGACAAACCGAGTGTGTAGCATCTGCCAGTTATTGCTAAAGGAGTCACTCCCGGTGAAGGGATCTCGGTCCTTTCCTCATCGAATAAGGTGCAGGATGTTCTATAATGAACACCGCGATGCAAAGCAAGAACTGTAGCTACCTGTTTTTATTTTGAAATTCGATTCCACAACATCAATTAGGTTTATTTTCTTTCATTAATCTCATTAATGAATATCCCATCATTTAAGTCCACCTAACCATCACAGATAAATATAACGTACGCTTATGCCATCCGCATTCGCCTCGATGTCCCGTCTGCACCGTTAGGTTAGGTAACTAACGCCAGAGCGAGGCAGGGCTAGCGCGGGTGTAAAACATAAGCAACGTCTATATAATATATCATATATACTATATATAATACCTGTCACAGAACATCACATGATCACAGATAAATCACAGCAGAAGAAACATATGAAATATTGGATATACTAGGACGTCCGTGTTTTCAATACGAGCCAGTATAAAACACAGATTCCACGGTCGTGATGAATAGCCAATCCCACACCCCTAGACCCCTACGAGAGCGGCAAGCAACCCTACCAATTCTAGGGTTAGGAGACCCGGACTCGACTCCTCGAGATGGTCTCCCACTGGACCACAGAACCCGGTTACTTGTGCTCCCCTCCTTGGGTCTATCCTAATGCGGAAAAGTAAATAATATACAAATGGTGACAACATCCGCAACCTGGAAGTGCCCCAATAAAAGAATATTACATACAAGTTTTTACATGAATGAAAATGAAAAACACTCATCTCACATAAAAAAACCCCGGCTATTCAAACACGACGATCCAATATAACATATCCAGCAACACATAACATCTCATGTCATCAACGTAAGTAAATATGCGCATCCCAATTGTCGTTGACATATAGCAACGAAACCGGCGATATCACATATTACACTTACGGTCATAGAAAAGAAAGTGTAAAATTACAACAGTTGGAATCCGCAACCACCTCAGACATCGCATGCCTGACCAAATGAATTCTTTAGACATCGCATGCCTAACAATTATAAACCACGCATTTTAGTCTCATTATCGAAAACACTTTTCAATATCAAGTCGGGCAATTCAACAAGATTCCCGAAAGACTGATCGAATGCTCGTCGCAAACTTTAGTAGGCGGCCGCACCCCCGACGCCGTCGATAAAGTGCACCAAGGCGGAACACCGCTGCCGCGAGCACCCGAACGGATGCTTTCGGCGACGGGGTTCTCCTACAGTCACTTGGTCGGGGCTATGGAGTGAGGCTGTCTATTAAGTTTACCCGGCGAGTATCCGCGTACGCTACGTGATTGCTACGGACTTTTGATCACATCAAAATTCCGTGGCAACCGATCAAGTGAGACTAAACTGCTACGTTTATAATATTCATTCCGTTATCTCATAACAATTTGTGAATTCCAATTATTGTATCACATTCCGGATAAATAGAAACTGCTAAACTTTTCGATCGAACAATCGAACACCCAAGTTTTCCCGATACAGCTCAACACATGAAATAAGTCTAACAACATTCAGTTCGTGCCTCAGTACCAACGGTCCAGCCGTAGAAGGGTCAAGCCAACGCCTCACATGTGGCACGCCGTACTGCCCCAAACCCGAAGGTTCAAAGGGCAGTTCAAGACGGTCACATAATCGAGTTAAGGTTTGTTGTCTTCTAGAGGGTCCATCGCGTTACTTGCACTACTTAGAACGTCGTTAAACTACGGAAAAATCCAACAATTGGAAATTTCCCGGCAGGGGAAAAAGTGGGTATTTATATCCGGTCGAACTTTTTAACATATTCTAAGATTTATCCGGAAAAACACACCGACAAAATTAGACAATCCGATCGATACACTGAGTTCCCAATACAACCCAGAAAATAAAACTCTGGAATAAATATTAAAATATTCCCAGGAAAACCAGCACTTCATACTAAGAATTACTGTGCAAATTTCATCAAATAAAGATACATTATGGCCGCTGATCCGCCGCATAAGCCATGCTTATGCGGCGGAAATGCGGCTCTTTGATGGAGACAGGAGCTCGAATTTCACAGTAAGTCTTAGATCTTCCTGCTGATTTTTCTGAATATTTTTAATTCACAAAAAACCACGAATTTCAAAAAAGTCCAGAGAGCATTTTTAGGTTTGGTTTTTGGGTCGATCGGACTTCTAATTCCGTCGGGACTTCGCCTAAGGCTCTAGCTAGGCTCTGATACCACTGTAGGGTTCCTAGGCACTCTAATGGAGTCTCACAAGTGATCAAACATGGCCAATTGAAATTTTACAAGTGCCTATTAACCCTAATACGGATCGTTAACTAGATAAATAGGCGAAGCAAGCAAGTAAACGGAAAAATAGCTAAAGGAAAGGGGCTACAACCTTTGTAGATCCGTTCCACCACCTCCTAAGCTCCGTGATGAAGTCCCCTCGCTGTCCAAATCATATCTTGGGCTCTAGCGTCGGCTTCATCGGAGAAAAACGGGCTAGGTCATCGACGACGATGCCGAAAATGATCTACGTCGAGGCATCGCTAGATCAAGCTCCAACTTCACCAAGTCAAGAAAACTTGTGAAGGAAACACCCTATACTACTTGGCAAGAGGTAGAGGATGAAGAAATAGGAAGTGGGTAGACTTTAGATTTGGATTTCACACACTTTTTCATCAATCACCATTGATGTAGCAAGCTTTCTTCTCATGGAGGAAGAAGAAGAAGAAGATGAAGAAAAAGAATATCATACGTATTAAGTAAATGATAAATAAATCAATACTTATCATTTACTAACCCTTGGTTAGTTGTAGAGAATGGACCATGGTTAACTTGAATGGTTAGGGTTAAGGATGAGACAAGAATGGTGGACTAATTCAAAGCTTCAAGAATCTTCAACTAGCAAACAAAATTAGCAACCATTCTTTTCTCATCTTTTTCCAAAATAAATAAATAAATAAGTAAGAAAAAAGAAAACCCTAATCATAATCTTAACCATGGTCTAATTCTTTACACTAACCCTAGCTTGCATGTATCATCAAACATGATACAATCATGTGCACAAAATATATCACATATGCAATGTGCACAAACCAAGTGAGTAAATCCATTTAAAGTGAACCAATACTAGTTAATGCAAAGTAATATATCAAATATATAATTATACATTAAATTATTAAATCAACACTTGATTCAATGATCCGGTCATGTCGCATATAACCGGCTAGTATCCAATGTATCGGCTTATCGAATCAATCCTTGATTCGATAACTAGGTTATATCGCATACAACCATTCGACACATTCATCGCGAGAATGAAATACGGTATCACATACACGCATTATTCTCGGTCCCGCACATATCTCATATGTGCTCCTATTTCGTTTCGCTTGAGCCAGGAAACCTTTGTGTAGGACTCTAAAGACTCGTCAATACGCTGGTAGCGGATGATGATCATATCAAGCACCCACAAGCCGCAAGCGGTCTGCTAAACGTAACGGCCACCCGGGTATTGAGCGATCAGAAGATCGACGAGCAAGCCCGCTCACACTCCTGTGAATCCAACCAGTAACACTTACCGTACGGTCCGGTCTGTTCGTCTGATATGTCGCATATCTCGCCTAGGGGTGGTAAACGTCAGACCCCAATAGCTCGATAAGTCATGCCGACTTGAGGTCCATAACATTCGTGAAACAACTGATAACTCTTACCAGTATATCACTGCAACCCTGGCCAGGGATTTCCTGTTATGGCCAGTCGAGCATAGCACAACATCAACCCCCAATACCGGGAGAGACGAATCCCCTCCTATCGCTCATTGCCTCCATGTGAATCGGGACTGTACCCAAAAACCACCTGTTTGCACAACTCAGTAGAGTCGTGGTAGGGTGGAAATCAAAGCACAGTGGGAGACACACAAGACTCTATGACGATCTCGGGTCAACAGACTAAGCTGTACCAGTGTCACCAGAGAACTGCCATCTGACATGAGGTATAATACCATCTGGGAGTTCTCGACGAGTCCGTTCAGTGTACCCAGTCTCCACTGAGCACCCGCATACCATCTTCGATGTCAAACACCAATGGATATGGGATCATCCATCGCCCATCGCATGGGTCGAGAAGATATGCGCTAGTCTACTCTGGAATATCGATGCCCCGTTTAGATATTCCCACGACTAGGAACATTTCAAGGATGTACTCATAGACTACCCAGGCCCCACTAGTATGATCTACATCATAGTCCTGGAAGTCGAGTACACATCCTAAGGGCTTTATCAACATGTAATCAGAGAGACAGAAAGTATACATGTTAAGATAAAGAGCAACCAGATAGCGTACTATCATGTCGAGCAAGAAAGTCCTACCTATATATGTCCCAGCATCCACCACAATATACATCCAATGTACAGTAATGGCCTCTAGGGCATACATATGACTAACAATAAAACCAACCAACAGTTCCCTGTGAGTCCTGTCGGGTGTACCCGTAACCCAACGAGCACCTGCATACTATCTCCAGTACGACGTACTGACGGCTGTGGGACAGACCATCTCCCCAACTGGGATGAGAAGCGTACACACTAGTCTACTCCGGAGTATCGATGCCCTGTCTTGATAATCCAACGACTAGGGACCTGAATAAGGATGTCCTTGTAGACTACCCAGCCCCTACTAGTGTGACTGCCATCACAACGCTGGTAGTCAAGCAAGATCCTAAGAGCTCTATCAATACGTATACACACATATTAAGATAGATAAAACCAAGTAGCATACTACCATGTTTAGCAAGACTGTTATATACATGTGAATATCCGAAGCTTCCATTAAGTAATATACAAACTAGTATGATACAATAATGGTCCCTAGGGCATATACACTAACAATCTCCCACTTGCACTAGGGCCATGAACTGGCGTATCGAAGACCGATGATCTCGAGTAGCCTCTCGAACTGAATCTGAGGTAGGGCCTTCGTGAATGGATCAGCAATGTTGTCCTCTGATTTTACTCTCTTTACCTCGATCTCCTGGAGATCTACGATCTCCCTGATCAGGTGATACCGCCTTAAGATGTGTCTGGACTTCTGATGGGACCTGGGTTCCTTTGCTAAAGCTGTAGCACCGTTGTTGTCGCAATATAGAGGTATTGGACCAACACTGGTAGGAACTACCTGAAGTTCTGTGAGGAACTTCTTCATCCAGACAGCTTCTTTTGCGGCATCGCAAGCAGCTATATACTCAGCTTCCATCGTTGAGTCAGCAACGGTCTCCTGCTTGGAACTCTTCCAACAGACCGCCCCTCCATTGAGAGTAAGAACATAACCCGAAATGGACTTGGAGTCATCCTTGTCACTCTGGAAGTCGGAGTCAGCAAAGGCCTCGATCTGGAGGTCTTTTCTGCCATACACCAAGAACATCTCCTTAGTCCTCCTTAGGTACTTGAGAATGTTCTTTACTGCTTTCCAGTGATTCTCCCCTGGGTTTGCCTGATACCGGCTTACAACGCTCAATGCGTATGCTACATCTGGTCTGGTACATAACATTGCATACATTATAGAGCTTACCGCAGAAGCATAGGGTATAATCGACATGCGATCCCTTTCCAAATCAGTCTTGGGAGACATCTCTTTGGAGAGGGTGATTCCGTGACAAGACGGTAGGTTACCGCGCTTAGAATCTTCCATACTGAATCTTTTCAATATGGTGTCTATGTACCTGGACTGTGAAAGTCCCAACATCCTCTTTGATCTATCACGATAGATCTGGATCCCCAGAATGTAGGTGGCATCACCCAGGTCCTTCATGGAGAATTTCTGTGACAAGAATCCTTTGACTGATTGTAGCATAGGAATATCATTTCCTATTAGGAGAATGTCATCCAAGTACAAGACGAGGAATACAACAACTCTCCCTACAATCTTACTGTATATGCATGGTTCATCTGGATTTTTGATAAAGTCGAATTCTTTGACAGTATCATCAAAACAGAAGTTCCAACTCCGCGATGCCTGCTTTAGTTCATAAATGGACTTAAGCAGCTTGCATACTTTACCGCTGCTCCCACTTTGAATGAATCCCTCTGGCTGATCCATATAGACGCTCTCTTCTAAATTTTCATTTAGAAAGGCCGTCTTTACGTCCATCTGCCAAATCTCATAATCATGGAAGGCAGCAATAGCAAGAAGGACCCGAATGGATTTGAGCATAGCCACTGGAGAAAAGGTTTCGTCATAGTCCAAACCAGGTCTTTGACGGAAACCCTTTGCAACAAGTCTAGCCTTATAGGTTTCAACCTGTCCATCTACACCAATCTTCTTTCTGAAGATCCACTTGCATCCTACGGGTTTTACCCCATCTGGAGCAACGTCCAAATTCCATACTTTGTTAGTGTACATGGACTCCATTTCGGTCCGCATTGCATCCAGCCATTTTACCGAGTCGCCGCTCTGAATGGCTTGCTGGAAGCTAGTAGGGTCGTCATTATCAATGACGCAATCTTCTTGATCCCCGTCGATGAGAAAACCATAGTATCTCTCGGACGGATGAGACTGCCTACTACTTCTGCGGATAGGCGCTGGTATGTCCCTTTCTTCTAAAACTTCTTGTTCTACCAAACTTTCAGTAACAGCTTGTGGTTCTGGAATTTCTTCCAGTTCTACTGCGCTCCCACTCTTCTGATTTTCTAAACATTCAGTTTCTAAGAAGCGGGCATGACGAGAAACAAAAACCTTTTGTTCCTCTGCGTAGTAGAAGCAATATCCCATGGAGTTTTTTGGATATCCCACAAACTTACACTCTACTGAGCGCGCCTCGAGCTTGTCCGGATGCTGCTTTTTTACAAAAGCTGGACATCCCCATGTCTTCAGGTACTGAAGATAGGGTTTCTTCCCACTCCACATCTGATATGGTGTGGTAGGCACAGTCTTGGTTGGAACCTTGTTCAAAAGATATGCCACTGATTCTAGCACATAACCCCAGAATGATCGCGGTAACTCAGCCTTACTCATCATGGAACGAACCATATCCAATAGGGTTCGATTCCTCATTTCCGATACACCGTTGTGTTGTGGTGTGTATGGAGGAGTAAGCTGAGAGAGAATTCCATTCTCTTTTAAGTAACCTAGGAACTCGGCACTTAAGTATTCTCTACCTTGATCAGATCTCAGTGTCTTAATACTTTTGCCTGTTTGGTTTTCCACTTCACTCTTGTATTCCCGGAATTTCTCAAAAGCCTCGAATTTATGCTTCATTAAGAAGATATGTCCATACCTAGAGAAATCATCTGTAAAAGTAATGACGTAGGAATAACCACCTCTCACATGTGTAGACATTGGACCGCACACGTCACTGTGTATGAGTCCTAAGAGCTCGCTCGCTCTTACTCCGTGTCCAGTAAACGGAGTCTTTGTCGTCTTTCCTATGAGGCAAGATTCACAAGTGGCATAAGATTGATATTCGAACGGATTCAAATATCCTTCTCTATGTAACTTCGTTAATCGTGTTTCATTGATGTGACCTAGTCTACAATGCTATAAGAAAGCCTGATTTATTTCTAGAGACTTTCTTTTAAGTGTGTTCTGGACATTGAAAACCTGAGCTTGATTCAATACGTATATACCGTCATCTAATGTACCGGACCCAATCAGAACTTGATTTAGGTGGATGTGAACTACATCTCTTACGAATGTAAAGTCATATCCCTCTCTCGAAAGTGGGTACACTGATATAATATTACAAGTCAAACTAGGTACATACAGACAGTTACGTAGAATCAATATATGCCCACTTGTCAAACCTAGGCGATATTCTCCCACGGATTCAGCGTCCACGCTCATTCTGTTAGCAACTCTGAGAGATAAATCACCTACCCTTATAACTTTACGGTTTCTCAAAGCATGTAATGAATTACAGATATGAGATCCTGCTCCGGTATCTAGTACCCAGGAAGTAGAGTTAATTGACAAACAGTTCTCAATTACAAACACACTTGAGGCTGAAGCCACAACATGCTTCGTATCTTGGCTATTGGATTCCAAAGCCCTGCAATCCTTCTGCCAATGCCCGTTCCCATAACAATAGGAACATCCCTCCTTACCTACACCAAGTCCCGAAACTTGTGCTCTTTCCTTTCCTCCTACTTTACTGACACCGTATATCGGCTTTGTAGAGGTCTTTTTCTTTTCACCCTTTGCTTTCGCCTTGGATGAAGAAGAAGAAGGTCCCCTATTAAGCAGAGCTTGTGTCTCCCTGGTTTCTTTCAGGGTGTAAGTAGAGGGTAGGGACTGTGGAAATAAGTCAGCATATGACCTGTTTCCCAACGTGGTCTCTAAATTCTTGAGCTCATCAATATAGCTAGTCATCGTAAGGACGTCGTCCCCTATAGATGAACCGTCAGCCAACCTCGCTTGATTTAATTCGTTCGAGGCCTCATATCTTGCGATATGAGATTGCTCTCCATATAAATCTTTGTTATGGAGAAAGATGGAAACTGAGTCCATCTTCTCATGCTGCTTCTGGTATATACCATCAACTGAAGCCAACACGAGGCACTTGGCTTTCGCTTTAACCTTTTCCCTTGTCTGACGGATATCCATATCTGTGACAGTGGAAACTGGACCTAGGACGGCGGGATCATGAGTAGTAATAGGGTGGTCCAGCTTGTCATAGGCAATGGACATCTGGACAGACCTTTGCCAGTCAAATAAGTTAGATTCAGTCAACTTGTTATCTAGATGTAACCTAGTCATGGTCATAAGGTCGCTGCAATGAGAGAAAGAGAAGAAAACACTTTAGCATGATGCTCTTGCAAGTTTAGAGTGGTTTTTAATTTATCTAAACTGGATGGCTCCCACTGTTTCTCGAATCCTTCCTCAAACCATAAAAGAAGAATTAGCTAGGACCATTCTCACCGTACAATACTTGCTTAACCGTTCGGCCAGGCCAGTGTCGATACTTCGAGGGAGGTTTTCCAACGCTTTCGCGAAGTTCCTTAATTAAATAACCTCTTTTCTCTGGGGGCGTAACCCCGCTGACACATTTCTAGACACCTACTTGGTTTATAGCATTGATCGTTAAGTGACGAATCTCCTGATAAGTAGCATATACTCACAGTAGATCGGGATCCAAATATCATCATATATAATGTTGAAGGAATCCTACCAACATTCATCAAACTCCAAATGGTATGCAACACTAGCAAGTTTCAGTTTCTTTAGAAACTCCCGATATGGATTTTTGCCCCATGTTCTTATGACCATGACGAAAGCCAACAAATCATGAGTCACATGTCAAGTTCTGCCCATCATTATCTTGTTAATTTGAACCCACCCATACGTACCCGTGATGAAAGCCAACAAGGTAATACGACTGTCCCAAACCAACTCATCTATCTATGCAACAAATGAATACCCCAGCAGCTACCAAACACTATGCCTTGACGAAAGCCAACAAACATAGCTTGAATACTACTGACCATCCATAAGAAATGACGGAGGGCTACGACTGGTTTTGGCGAAACCGTGAACGTAGTGAACTTGATATAATCGAAGGAACCTGATAGCTTTTTTAAAAGGAGTGGTTAAAGCTCCGCAATTAAAAAATTCTGCTCTTTTAAAAATAACCGAGTGGTTTCTTTTAAATTTGTTCCAACGATTCAACTTTGGTTTATTTTCTTTGCATTAAAATAATGTGTCCCATCATTTAACCTATCATTGCAGAAAACAACGAAAATACAACGTCTTCTTATGCCATCCGCATTCGCCACTGGGTCCCGTCATCACCCGTTAGGTTGCTTAACTAACGACAGAGCGAGGGCTGGGCTAGCGCGGGTGTAAAACATAAGTGACGTCTAAATAGCTATCATATATAGATATTGTACATTCGTCAGACGCAATAATAGGCATTCCAGATCTCATATGAACTTTATTAGATTTGCAAGCAATCCACGTTTGTTTAGAGCCTGCAACAAAAGACGGATTACACAGTTATGATGAATAGCCATTACCCCACCCTAGACCCCTACGGGTACGGCAAACTGCCCGCCAAATACCCGAAGTGAAGCGATCTCCCTCAACAAAGTGAATAGGCCACTAAATACTTCAAAATACCCGGTAGTTTGTGCACCCCGCCTTGGGTCTATTCTAGGAGCAAAAACAGTAAAATGAAATAATACAACGGTGGCTACAACCACAACCTGGATGTGCCCCGCAAAAATAATATTACAACATATTACAATTACATCGAATGAATTAAAATAATAACCCATCACAAACCCTGGCTAATCATCACAACAGTCCAATACAGTTCACATCCACAAACAGTAAAAACCATTACAGAAATATGCAACCCCCTGCCAACCGACATACTAGCAGTTAGAGGAGGTTTACGAACACATTATACGAACACATTATACAAACACAGATATAATCAAATTAGCAAACATCGTAAAATTTCGATCGAGCAAAACACTTTAGATTCTACTGCAAAACTTCTCTGAGCACCTGAGATCTTAGCAGAAAACAAAATATCCAGAAATATCACTGTTAACACCAGAAGGTTACTGAAGAAATTTGGGCCGACTCGGCCTTAACTCGGCCGCGGATCCGCGGCGGATCGCATGGATCCGCCGCGGTTCCGCGGCAAGTTAGCCGAGTTACGTGACCAAATTTCTGCAGTACCCCTATTATTTCCTTCTTGTTATTCTGCAGGTCCCTGAAAAATTTTTAGGGCCTGTTTTAATTTCGACAGAAACTGTGTAAAACGATGATCTTTCCGATTCTTTTTGCGTTCGAAATACTTACGAATTTGCTAATGAGTTAATTATTGTTTAGCGAGGCGCTGATACTACTGTAAGTCGATGTACAACACCCCATGACTTGCGGGGAGGCGGAATAATGAAAAACAATCTTATTTAAAGTGTAAACATCGACTAACCGAGAATCTTTGCATAAACAATAACTAACAACAAACATAGGAGTTAACAACTACTATGAAAAGTGATTATACCTAAAGATCCGAGTCCTTCGTCTTGTCGTTCTCCACGTCCTCTCCGGCCTTCTTTAAGTAGTAGAAGATCCACCCGAGAGCTATACTACAAGCTTCACCTCAAACTAGAGGTAACTAGGTTTCTTAAATCGCTAATCTAAGCAACCTAGGTGATATAGAGAATGGTTAAGGATTAAGTAGTCTAATCTAATCCTTGTACTCAACACATGAGAGGGGAGGATTAGGGTTTGAAGAGGGAGAGCTTGAGGAGAGAGAAAGTGAACAAAAGAATGAGATGAGATAATGAGCTATCATAATATATATCAAGCATAATATATTATCCAACAAAAGAAAATGAAGGATGAATAATCATGCTTCATAAATATGTAATGGGTGATTCATCTCCATGAGTCATTAAGCATTTATGATGCATTAATGACATGGATGAATCACTCATATGACTCACTAATCCCATTTAATGCATATGCCACCTTAACCCCCAAGTCACCATCTTCTAGAAGCTTCTCACGCAATTACGAGAACGCCCCTCCTATCCGTGAAAACACGGAAAAACTTTAGACTGTATAAATCCAATAACCGGATACTAGAAACTGGCTTAAACCAAAGCCTGACTAGTAAAAACTGTCCGGATGTCGTACGTGCGTAAACACACGTATGCGTCCGAACCCTTGTCGTAAAACCATACGACCTCTATATCGTTTCGCCTGGAGTAGGGAAACTCTCTGTGTGGGACTCTAGAGACTCGACTACTACGCTGGCAGTGGGTTTAACCACAGACCGCAAGCGGCACTAGCTGTACGTAACGGTCCCCATGTAGATGTCGATAAGAAGGCCGATGAGGAAACCCATCCGAACTCCTACTGAGTCTGATGTGACAATCTACATACAGTCCGATCCGTTCGTCTAAGACTATCGTATATCGGGCCTAGAGGGCGGCAAGCGTCAGTCCCCTAATAGCGGTATAAGTCATGTCGGAGCGAAGCCCATTACACCCTGAGAAACTACTGGAACCTACCAGCAAATCTCGCTTGCCCTGGCCAGGGACTTTGCGTAATGGCTCTCTGACACAGCGCGATATCAACCCCCAATACCGGGAGAGACGAATCCTGTCTAACCGCCACTGCCTCCAAGTGCTCGGGACTGCACCCAACTGCTACCTGTTTGCACGACTCCTCTGAGCCGTGGTAGGGTAGCAATCTAAGAACAGTGGGACACACTCGAGGCGAAGTTGCAGTGTCAAGTCTGCGGACTATGCTGTACTCATGTCACCTAGGAACTGTTAACTGACGACTGGTATAAAACCAACCAACAGTTCCCTGTGAGTCCTGTCGGGTGTACCCGTAACCCAACGAGCACCTGCATACTATCTCCAGTACGACGTACTGACGGCTGTGGGACAGACCATCTCCCCAACTGGGATGAGAAGCGTACATACTAGTCTACTAGTATCGATGCCCTGTCTTGATAATCCAACGACTAGGGACCTGAATAAGGATGTTCTTGTAGACTACCCAGCCCCTACTAGTGTGACTGCCATCATAACGCTGGTAGTCAAGCAAGATCCTAAGAGCTCTATCAATACGTATACACACATATTAAGATAGAAAAAACCAAGTAGCATACTACCATGTTTAGCAAGACTGTTATATACACGTGAATATCCCAAGCTTCCATTAAATAATATACAAACTAGTATGATACAATAATGGCCCCTAGGGCATATACACTAACAAAGGTAAGATTAGCCGGGATTAATTACACCCTATAATTTCGTCAATCTTTCAGCCAGATCTGTGTCGGTACTTGAGGGAGGTTCCCCGTGCTTTCGCACGGACCTAATTAAAGTAAACCTCGTTTTCCCAGAGGCGTAACCCTGTTAACACTTTTCTAGACACCTACTTGATCGGCTAATTGTCCTGTGTAAAACTCTCCCAGGAGTAACACTTACTCACAGTGGGTATCGGGATCCAGCTATCTCATAGGAGGTATTCAATCTCATTGCAAATTTCAACACTTGAAATTCCCGATAATATTTTGCCCCTAGAGTCCTATGACCTTGACGGAGGTCAACAAACCATAGGCTACTAGTCAAGTCCTACCCGTCATTTCCTGATTGAATTAAACCCACCCGTACGACCCTTGACGAAGGTCAACAAGGTCATACGACTACCCTAATCCAATCTGCATCATATGCATAAGCAGATAAATACTAATCAGCTACCGTACACTACGCCTTGACGGAGGTCAACAAACGTAGCACGAATACTAAGTTGGACTTATCTGAAATGACGGAGGGCTACGTCAGGTTTTTCTGAAAACCTATTGCGTAATGAACTTGATATCGTCGTAGAATCGAGTGATTTTTGAAAAAGGAGGGGTTTTGAGGCTTTTTCTAGTTTCGCTAAAGAGGTCACTCCCGATGAAGGGATCTCGGCTCTTTCCCCATCGAATAAGGTACAGGATATATCATATATACCGCTGTGCAAAGCAAGAACTATATAAGATGTCAAAAACTAAACATCGGGTTTGTAGCATCTGCCAGTTTCGCTAAAGAGGTCACTCCCGGTGAAGGGATCTCGGCTCTTTCCTCATCGAATAAGGTGCAGGGTATATCATATATACCGCTATGCAAAGCAAAACTGTAGCTACCCTTTTTATAAAGTTTTGATTCTACAACATCTTTTAGGTTTCTTTTCTTTTTATTAATCTCATTAATAAAATCCCATCAGCTTATGCTTCCTAAGCATCACAGAAGAAATGAAAGCAGTAATATTTATATATCAGCATATATATATATAGTATAAGCATTCGTCTCAGGCAGTAATATGATCTCATCACAGAACTTTGCAGCAGAAGAACATATATGAAATATTGGATATACTAGGACGTCCGTGTTTTCAATACGAGCCTGTATAAAACACGGATTCCACAGTCGCGACGAATATCCAAACCCACATCCCAAGACCTCTACGAGAGCGGCATGTAACACTGCCAATTCTAGGGTTAGGAGACCCGGTCTCGACTCCTCGAGATGGCCTCCCACTGGACCCTAGAACCCGGTTACTTATGCTCCCCTCCTGGGGTCTACCTAATGCGGAAAAGTAAATAATATACACTGGTGACATCAACCTCATACCGGAAGTGCCCTAATAAAAGAATATTACATACAAATTGAATTTTGCATGAATGAAAAAAAAACCTCATCTCACATAAAACCCCCGGCTATTCAGAACACGACGATCCAATATAACATATCACAGCAACACATAATATCACATATCATCAACGTAAGTAAGTATGCATACACCGATCGTCGTTGACGTATAGCAACGAAAACCGACAATACAACTACATACTACACTTACGGTCACAGAAAAGAAATTGTAAAACTACAATATTTGGAATCCACAATCACTTTAGACATCGTAAATCCGAAATATCACATACTTCGCATTTCATGCCTAACTATATGAATTCCACATATTATATCACATTCCAGATAAATAGACAGTATTAAACTTTCCGAAGAGATAATCAAATATCCAAAATTTCCTAAATAGCTCAACACTTGAGCGGAGTTCAAATAATCCTAGAATATGTCACAGTACCGATGATCCAGCCGTAGAAGGGTCAAGCCAACGCCTCACATGTGGCACGCCGTACTGCCCCAAACCCTAAGTTTTAGAGGCAGTTCAAGACGGTCACATAATCGAGTTAAGGTTTGTGTTCTTCTAGAGGGTCCACAGCGTAACTTTTATAATTTTTCTGAAAGATTTAAACCCGATAAAAATTCAACACTTGAAAGTTTTTCGTGCCGGGAAAAAATGAGTTAATGATATCCGTACGAACATTTTAACAGTTTCTAAATATCCGGAAATCATAACAAAATTAAATTTTCCGATCGAATCAAAGATTACAAAATAAACCCTAGAACACTCAACACTTGAGACAGATTAAATATACCCAGAAGCAGCAACAAGAACCTACGGATATTACCCTGAAGACATGTGTCCCAATGCCAAAGATCGGCCGTGGAACCGCCGCGGGAAACAGGTTCCTGCCGCGGTTCCGCGGCGACTTCATGGAATTGTGGGCTCGTATTTCATGGTAATTCTTAGAATTCCCTGCTGATTTTTTTTTGTATTTTTAATGCAGAAAAAATCACATTTTAAAAAAATTTCTAGAGAGGGGTTCTATTTCGTCGTATCGGGTTCGATCGGAGTTTTAACTTCGTATACACGTTGCCTAATGCTCTAGCTAGGCTCTGATACCACTGTTGGGTTCCTAGGCACTCTTGTGAGGGTTCATAAGGCATCAATCTTGCCCGAATAAAATTTTAGACGTGCCGAACAACCCAAAGCCGGGATCTTTGCTAGATTATTAGGGTTTAACATGCAAGTAAACATCTTTACTACTAAGTGTGAGGGATTACAACCTTTGTAGTCCGCTCCTTCGGTTCATAAGCTCCGAGTAGAAGTCCCTTCGTCGTGATCCACGATCTCCCGGACTCAAGAGAGGCTCCACGACTCAAACGATCTACGCTAGCTTGTAGTGTTCCGTTTCTCCGATGATCTACGTCGAACTTGCTATAACTCAAGCTCTCTCACTCTAATGAGGTGAACACCCTAATCTAATGGGCTAGATTAGATGAGGATGATGGAGTAGTATTTATGCTATCTTTTTATATCAATTTCTCACAAGAAATCATCACAAAATGAATAACTAGTGAGCTTTCTCAAAGCTCAAGAGAGAAGAAGATGATGGAAAAAGAATTAATCCTTTTATGATGAATAATAGAAATGAATATATGATTGATCATGGAACCATAGTCAAGGATGACAAGGTTAACCTTTGTAGAGAATAAACTAGGGCTAGGGTTTGGTTAGGTTAAAGAATGAGTCATAAGATAATATCAACCATAATATCTTACACTTGACAAAAGGAAAGCTTCTAGATGGTGCAAGAAGGAGCTAACCCTAATCAAACCCTAACCTTGCTTAATCTCCACTAAACATGTTCCATTATTAATCATATCATGTCACAATAATATATATCACATATATATTATATATTTGCAACAAAAGAAAATAATACAATTAACATATATCGCATATATATCAATGTATTATCCGGTGAGAAAATGAAATAATAAAGAGAGCCAATATTAGATAATGTAATACAATATATCATATACATTATTATACATTAAATTATCGAATCAACACTTGATCCGACAATCTGGTTATATCGAATATAATCGACTAATATATCATGTACCGATTCATCGAATCAACACTTGATCCGATGACCCGATTCATATCTAAATATCGCGAGAATATAATACGGTATCTCATATCGCATTATCCTCAGTCCTGCACATATCACATATGTGCCTCTACTCCGTTTTGCCTGAGCCAAGAAATCTCTGTGTAGGACTCTAAAGAATCGTCAATACGCCGGTAGCAGGTGATGATCATATCAAACACCCACAAGCTGCAAGCGGTCAGCTAAACGTAACAGCCACCCAGGTATTGAGCGATCAGAAGATCAACAAGCTAGCCTGTACGTTCTCCTGTGAATCCAATCAGTAACACTCCCGTACAGTCTGGTCTGTTCGTCTGATATGTCGCATATCAAGTCTACGGGTGGTATACGTCAGACCCCAGTAACCGATAAGTCGTGTCGATATAAGGCTCATAACGGGTCGAGAAACTACTGGTAACACTTACCGGTATATCTTTATATCAGCCCTGGCCAGGGACTTCCAGTTATAGCCAATCGAACACAGTACAACATCAACTCCTTATACCGGGAGAGACGAATCCCCTCCTATTGCTCATTGCCTCCATGTGATTCGGGAATGCACCCAAAAGCCACCATTTTGCACGCCCTTTTGGGCGTGGTAAGGTGGAAATCAAAGCACGGTAGGAATCACATAAGACTCTATGACAATCTCGGGTCTATAGACTACCCTGTACCAGTGCCACCGGAGAACTGGCATCTGACGTGTGGTATATCACCATCTGGGAGTTCTCGGCGTGTCCGTCCAGTGTACCCAGTCTCCACTGAGCACCCGTACACCATCCTTGCTGTTAAACACCGATGAATATGGGATCATCCATCGCCCATCATATGGGTCAAGATGCGTATACTCTAGTTTACTCTGGTGTATCGATGCCCTGTCTCGATATACCCTCGACTAGGAACAGTTATAGGATGTACTAATCCACTACCGTGGCCCCACTAGTATGATCTCATCATAGTCCCAGTAGTCGAGTACAGATCCTAAGGGCTTTATCAACATGTGAGAGAAAGACAGTAAACCAATACAAGTCAACATGTTAAGATAAAGGAAAACCAAATAGCATACTATCATGACGAGCAAGAAAGTCCTCTCTATATATATCCAAGCATCCATTGTAATATACATCATATGTACAACAATGGCCTCTAGGGCATATACATAACTAACAGGTGGTAAATGTCTGACCCCAGTAACTCAATAAGTCGTGTCGATATGAGGGTTATAACGGATCGAGAAACTACTAATAACACTTACCAGTATATCTCTAAAGCAACTTTGGCCAGGGACTTCCTGTTATAGCCAATTGAGCACAGCGCAACATCAACCCCCAATACCGGGAGAGACGAAACCCCTCCTATCGCTCATTGCCTCCATGTGATTCGGGACTGTACCCAAAAGCCACCATTTTGCACGTTCTTTTGAACGTGGTAAGGTGGACATCAAAGCACAGTGGGAATCACACAAGACTCTATGACGATCTCGGGTCTACAGACTAACCTGTACCAGTGTCACCAGAGAACTGCCATTTGACATGAGGTATAATACCATCTAGGAGTTCTCGGCGAGTCCGTCCAGTGTACCCAGTCTCCACTGAGCATCCGTATACTATCTCTGATGTCAAACACCAATGGATATGGGATCATCCATCGCCCATCTATATGGGTTGAGAAGCTATACGCTAGTATATTCTGGTATATCGATGCCCTGTCTCGATACACCCATGACTAGGAACATTTGAAGGATGTACTTAATGACTACACTGTCCCCACTAGTATGATCTGCATCATAGTCCTGGTAGTCAAGTACTCATCCTAAGGGCTTTATCAACATATAACATAGAGAAAATCAGAGTACATGTTAAGATAAAAAGCAACCAGATAGCATACTTTCATGTCGAGCAAGAAAGTCCTCCCTATATATGTCCAAGCATCCACTACAATATACATCGTATGTACAGTAATGGCCTTTAGGGCATACATATAACTAACAATCTCCCATTTGCACTAGGGCCATCTGTTGTACTATCCAATACCCAACAATCAGTAGTGGTTGAAGTATCTCATACTCAACCATCCAATAAAAGTGTCTACTAGGGAATAGGCATTTGTGAGTGGATCCGCGCTGTTGTCCTCTTTGTCTACTCTCCTATCATCGATCTCCCTGGAGATCATCCATCTCCATGATCAGGTGATACTACCTAAGAATATGTCCGGATCTCTGATAGGACGGGGGTTCCTAGGCCTAAGCTACAACTCCATTGTCACACAATGGTAGTATCATATCCAGACCACCTCTTTGGTAGTATCCTTGGTAGCAATGTATCCAGCCTTAATTGTCTAGTTTGTCACGGTATCTAGCTTGGAACTCTACCAACATACCGTCCCTCCACTGAAGGTAAAGACAATTCCTGTGATTGACATTCAGTCGACCTTACCACCTTGGAAGCTATCCAGTGATTCTCCCCAAGATCGATTGATACCATCTTACTAAACCTAGTGAGAATCCTAACATCCACTTAGATCTATCTCATAGATCCAAAACCCAGGATTTAGGATGTATCACCTTGATCCTATATGGAGAATCTATTGTTGGATGTATATGCCCTAAAGGCCAGTATTGTATATGTATACATATGGATACTAGGGATATGTATGTACAGAACAATCTTGCTCAGTTTTATAGTATATTATTTGACTTGTCTTTATCGGGATATGTGTATTTATTGTTATTATATCTGGTTTGCACATATTGATAAAGACTCGATACGGTAGTATACTATTGTGGTTTGTCTTTATCTTAACATGGCATATGTCATACTCGTTATTACATATTGTGGTTACATGTTGATAAAGCCCCTAGGATCTTGCTTGACTATCTGCGTTGTGATGGCGATCATACTTGTGGGAGCAGGGTAGTCCATAAGCATATCCTTAAATGGTCCCTAGTCACGTGAGTATCGAGAATGGGCATGATATTCCAGAGTAGACTGGTGTATACGTTTCTACCCCCATCGGGGAATGGTTGGTCCCACAGTCATTGGTCTGATGCACCTAAGATCGTATACAGGTGCTCACTGGGTGTGAGTACACTGGACGGACTCGCCGAGAACTTCCATGTGGTACTATACCTATCGTCAGATAGAAGTTCTTAGGTGACATGTGTACAGGTTAGTCTTTGGACCCGAGATCGGCATTTATCTCATGTGAGTTCCCACTGAGCTTTGATCACTACCCTGCCATAGCTCTACTGAGTCGTGCAAACAGGTTTTGGTTGGGTTCAGTCCCGAGCCACATGGAGGCAGTGAGCGATTGTCGGGGATTCGTCTCTCCCGGTATAGGGAGTCGATATCGCACTGTGATTCGATTGGTCAGGACCATAAGACCTTGGCCAAGGCACTTGGGATTTACTGATAGGTTGATCAGTAGTTTCCCGGATTGGTCCTGAACCACATCGGCACGACTTATCAGATTGTTAGGGTCTGACGTTCACCATCCCCTAGACCCGGTATGCGATACTCTTTGACGAAGAGACCGGACTGTACGGATATTGTCACGGATAGGCTCAGTAGGAGATCCGGATGAGTTTGCTCATCGGTTTTCCTTTTCGACAGGTACCTGGGCAGCCGTTACGTACAGCTAGTGCCGCTGACGTGCTTGTGGTTAAACCCACTGCCAGAGTACTGTCGAGTCTTTCGAGTCCCACACAGAGGGTTTCCCTGATTCAGGCGAAATGGTGTAGTTGTTGTATTGGATACGTGTAGGGTTCGATCGATTGATGTACTTTATTCTCGGATTTTCGATCGGACAGTTTGTAATACTAGCCGGCTCGGGTTTCAGCCGGATTATTAAATCAGGTATTGATTTAATAATTTACATATATGTATTTCGATATATAAATTCTAGTATTACGTTCTTCGTGTTATTCTATCTCTTTTGGGCGTTCGGATTTTTATCTGATTGCTGGTATATTTGTACTGTAGACTGAAATCCGTATTAACTACAGATTTCCTTCTATAAGGTGGCCACCTCATTTTGGATTTTCCATTTATTTGATAAATGGAAATGAGGTGGAAAGTGAGAGGTGAAGGATGTATGGAGTTGACCATGCTTCAATAGTTTACAAATGAATTTATAATTCATTTTGGGTTTACTATTGAAGTATGGTTGCTATTGTTTAATGAAAGATAATTGCATACAAAACCATTGTGTGTTATTTTCTCTCATGCATGCTCATTATTTTCTTGAGCTCCATTTTCTCTCCAAGCTCCTCCCTCCTCTCTAGCTTCCTCCACCTTCATCTTCTTCCTCTTCACTATCTTCTCATGTGTTGAGAATCAAGTGAAGAGGTAAGAAAGAGATAGCTAAACACTAAGACACCCTAAACTACATCCTAAACTACTTGGTTTAGCAGACCAAGTTTTCTAGTTGCTCCTTTTGGTTACATAGTTAGGAGCTAGATCCATGGATCATACTCCCCGGGTGGATCATCAAGGACCAAGGAAGACCGGAGGACAAGCTCGATCCCGGAGAACCGATGGAGCCGGAGTTAGAGATCTAGCAAGTTCAAGGAGGCCACTTGGAGCACATGACGAGGATAGAAGACCGAAGGAATTGAGCCTCTTGGTATATCTTCTTTCATAGTAGATAGAACTCACTTTTAGCTACCTAGGTTTATGGTTAAAGATCCGGTCAAGTTTTATTCTAGTGCTGATTTTTCGCTCGTTTCGAAATTTTTGTTCCGTATTTTGCCACGGAAGTTGGCCGGGGCACTAGGGTAACCCTTCATGGTATCAGAGCCACCCATAAAACCTATACTAGCTTGTTAAAACGTGTTTAGAATAACGATCGACTGGATTTTTTAAAAACTGCATTTCCTCACATGATGTTTCTGTCGATTTTAAAAGTGCTCGAAAAATCAATATTTTGCTCTCAGAAAATCATGCAGGCTTTTTTAAGGCCACATAAGAAAAATGGCCACGTGATCCCTCCAAACCGCCGCGGATCCGCCGCGAAAACCCCATATTGGCGGCGGATCCGCGGCCGTTTTGGGGGCCCACGTGGTAAAATTTTCTTCTGGGCCTCATTTTTGGAAATTGTGGGTTATGGAATAATTACTTTTTGGGCCCAGATTTGTTACAGTGTTCGTTTATTTCTTGGGGACCGCTTGGAAAGTTTAGTTGATCGTAATTTTAAAATACGTATTTTTATTATCAGTACATTCACTATTATCTGCGACCGGGAATATCACTCGATCGGTAAAACTCGTCTGATTGCTATATGTTCTTTTAGACGGGTTTTGCGAACGTGACATTCGCGTTGATGTTGTGTGCTTGTGCTGTGATTGTGGTTGGATTGACGTGGTGAATAGCATGTGGTGCAATGTTAGAATACAGTTTATAATTCATCTGTACATTTGTTATTGCGGGGCGAGCGTCCGACATGTGGACTGCCGTCTTTGCCGTTTGTATATTATTTTGGGGCACGACCGGACTGAGGTCGATGTCACCGGTTGCATATATTTTTTTAAATATTCTGTACTAGGCTTACCCCACGGCGGAGTGCACGGATAGCCGGGTTCTAGAAGGCAACAAGCCCGCATCTCATGGCATTGAGACGGAGGAGGCTTCATTCTCATGGCGCTGAGACGAAGGGGGCTTCATTCTAGAACTGGCGGGCTATTCGCCGCACTCATAGGGGGTACAGGTTTTCATTGCACATGCTATCCATACGACCGGAACGTCGGGTTTTATTTGCGACTCAAATGAAACCCGGGGCTCCAAAATTATCCACCATTCTGTAATGTTATCTGTGATGTTGTTTATTATCATGCCTGAGACGAATGTTATATATACTTATATATATATATATATACTAGTAGATGTTGTATATGTTTTGCACCCGCGCTAGTCTAGCCCCCGCTCTGTCGTTAGTTAAGTAACCTAACGGGTGATGATGGGGCCCCGTGGCGAATGCGGATGGTATATACGTACATTTTATTTTCGTTCTTTTCTGGTGTGATAGGTTACAAATTGATGGGACCGCATTAATTTTAATTAATGCAAGATAAAAAAACCTAAAAGATGTTGTTGGAACCAGATTTTAAAAACTGACATTACAGATGTTCTCTTTTGCTTTGCACAGTGGTATTCATTTTGGAATATCCAGCACCTCATTCGACGAGGCAAGGGCCGAGATCCCTTCACCGGGAGTGACCCCTTGAGTAAAAGTTTGCGTCTGGGTAATAATTTCAATATAGTCGACTGTTTTTGGTTTGCATCGTAGTATTCAGTTTGGAATATCCCGCATCTCATTCGACGAGGAAAGAGCTGAGATCCCTTCACAGGGAGTGACCTCTTTAGCAAAGGTTTTCGCCACTATATAAATTTACAAAAACTACTCAGGTTCCTTCAATGATTTCAAGTTCATTACGTTAACGGGTTTTTCGCCAAAAACCCAGCCGTAGCCCTCCGTCATTTCCTACAAGTACTACTTAGAATTCGAGCTGCGTATTTTGGCATTGTCAAGGCGTAGTGATCGGTAGCTGAGTATTGCTTGTTTATAGCTTTATTTCAGATTATTTAGGACAGTCGCATACCTATGTTGGCATTGTCAAGGGGTATGCGGATGGGTCTAAGTTAATCAAGATAATGACAGGCCGAACTTGACTAGCGGCTTATGATATGTTGGCATTGTCAAGGTCATAGAGCCGTTAGGGATAAAATCCATATCGGGAGTTTCAAATATACAGGAAACTTGCAGATTTAGCATACCTTTTGGAGTGTGGTGACTAGAGTGGATTCCATCTAGTGCATCATACAATGATAGTTGGATCCCGATCCCACTGATGAGTAGGATTACTCTTGGGAGATTTTTTCACTTAACAATCAATGCTATAAACCAAGTAGGTGTCTAGAAAGGTGTTAGCCGGGCTACGCCTCGTGGGAAAAGAGGTTATTTAATTAAGAAATTTCGCGAAAGCGTTGGAAAACCTCCCTCGAAGTACCGACACCAACCTGGCTGAAAGGTTAAGCAAGTATTGTGACGTGCGATTAATCTTGACTAGTTCTTCTTTTAGGGTTTGAAGAAGAATTTGAGGAAACAGTGGGAGCCATCCTGATTAGATAAATTAATAACCAATCTGATCTTGCAAGAGCGCACGCTGAGTATTTTCCCTCTCTCTCCAGGTAGCAACCATTTCACGCCCTAATCAAGATAATAAAATGTATCGCTTGACCGATCCGAATTCTTATTCGGGGCTGGGGAACATTGGTTCGGCTCTAACTTACGACAATAGTCATAAGTATGGGCATAAGAAAGAGGAAAGTTTGAATTCCTTGATAACCCCATCGAATAAGAAACATACCGTTGCGTCTTCTTCAGGTGTTCTTGTTATTGAGAACTGTTTTTCGGTCAGTCCTACCTCCTGGGTACTCGATACCGGATCAGGATCTCATATCTGTAATTTATTGCAGGGACTGAGAAAAAGTAGGATAGTTAGACCTGGTGATATGTCCTTCAGAGTAGGGAACGGAGCACAAGTTAATGCTGCAGCCGTCGGTGAATATGACCTAGTGTTACCAAATGGCAATACTATGATTTTGAACAATTGCTACTATGTACCTTCCATGCTTTGCAACATCATATCAGTTTCTTTACTTGATAAAGATGGATATAACTTTGTTCTTGATAGAAATATCATGAACATTTACCTTGATAAGGTACTGGTTGCAGAAGGTACACTGTGTAATGGTATCTATATTCTAAATCAGAATACAGTGCTCAATGTACAAAACACATGCAAGAGGAAAAGTTCAGATACGAACGAATCTTACTTGTGGCATTGTAGACTTGGTCATATCGGAGAGAAAAGACTAAGTAAGTTACATAAAGATGGATTCTTGAATACGTTCGAATTTTCATCTTATGAAACTTGTCAGCCTTGTCTCAAAGGAAAGATGACCAAATCTCCGTTCACCGGGCATGGAGAAAGAGCAGCAGAGCTCTTGGGACTCATACACAATGATGTATGTGGTCCAATGTCTATACATGCAAGTGGTGGGTTCTCGTGCTTCATCACATTCACTGACGATCTCTCTAGATTCGGATATGCGTATCTCATGAAACACCAATCTGAAGCTTTTGAGAAATTCAAAGAATTCAGAAATGAAGTAGAGAACCAGACTGGCAAAAGTATCAAGATCCTCCGATCTGATAGAGGAGGAGAGTACTTAAGCACGGAATTCCAAGGTTACTTAAAAGAGAATGGAATTCTCTCTCAGCTTACTCCTCCTTATATACTACAGCACAACGGTGTATCGGAGCGGAGGAACCGTACCCTATTAGACATGGTTCGCTCCATGATGAGTATTGCCGAGTTACCTCTTTCATTCTGGGGACTTGCGCTACAAACAGCAGCGTATTTGTTGAATCAGGTTCCTTCTAAATCTGTGCCAAAGACACCATATGAAATATGGAGTGGTAAAAGACCATATCTTGAACGTATTAAGATATGGGGTTGTCCGGCCTATGTAAAGGTACAAAATCCGGACAAACTTAAGGCACTATCGGTTTTGTGCAAATTTATGGGATATCCTAGAAATTCTCTGAGATATCTGTTCTACCATACTAAGGAACAGAAGGTGTTCGTTGCTCGTCACGCCACTTTTTTAGAGTGGCAATTTCTTGCAAAAGAAATAAGTGGGAGCACGGTAGAACTGGATGAAACATCAGATCCACAAACTCAAACTGTGGATTTAGTAGAACCAGAAAATTCAATAGTCCCGGACGAACCTCAGCCACTCCGCAGATCTGGTAGGATTTCTCATCTGCCCGAGAGATACTACGGTTTTCTCATAGATGGGGATCGAGAGGATTGCATCTTGGAAGAAGATGATCCCACTAGTTT
The DNA here is from genome assembly GCA_030015575.1 of Agapanthus africanus. Taxonomy (NCBI): domain Eukaryota; kingdom Viridiplantae; phylum Streptophyta; class Magnoliopsida; order Asparagales; family Amaryllidaceae; genus Agapanthus; species Agapanthus africanus. The sequence continues at coordinate 815,938,313 of CM057338.1, read as the reverse complement.
CAGACAGGCCATTATCAGTAGGGACTCTGATAAGTGGCTGGATGCTATGCAATCTGAAATGGAGTCCATGTACACCAATAAAGTGTGGACCCTGGAAGTTGCTCCACCTAGGGTAAAACCCATTGGGTGCAAATGGATCTACAAGAAGAAACTTGGTGTGGATGGGCAGGTGGAAACCTATAAGGCTAGACTCGTTGCAAAAGATTTTCGTCAAAGACCAGGAGTGGACTATGACGAAACTTTTTCTCCTGTGGCTATGCTCAAATCCATTAGGATCCTTCTTGCCATTGCTGCATTCCATGACTACGAGATCTGGCAGATGGACGTAAAAACGGCTTTTCTAAACGGAAGTTTAGAAGAGTGCGTTTATATGGATCAGCCAGAAGGTTTTGTAGACAGTGGGAGCAGCGGAAAGGTGTGCAAGTTGCTCAAATCCATTTATGGATTGAAGCAAGCATCGCGGAGCTGGAACATCTGTTTTGATGAGACAGTCAAGGAATTTGACTTCATCAAGAACGAGGATGAGCCTTGTATTTATAAGAAGATTGTAGGACGAACTGTCGTGTTCCTAGTCTTGTATGTGGATGACATTCTCTTGATAGGAAATGACATTCCTATGCTACAATCGATCAAGCTATTCTTATCACAAAGGCTCTCTATGAAAGACCTAGGTGATGCCTCATACATTCTGGGGATCAAGATCTACAGAGATAGATCCAAGAAACTACTGGGACTTTCACAGTCCAGGTACATAGAGACCGTACTAAAGAGATTTAGTATGGAAGATTCCAAGTGCGGTAACATACCCGCATTGCACGGAATCACCCTCTCCAAGGAGATGTCTCCCAAGACTGACGAGGAGAGGGTTCGCATGAGCACTATACCCTACGCTTTGGCGGTAGGATCTATAATGTATGTGATGCTATGTACAAGACCAGATGTAGCTTACGCGCTAAGCGTAGTGAGCCGGTATCAGTCGAACTCAGGTGAGGACCACTGGACAGCAGTAAAGAACATTCTCAAGTACCTAAGAAGGACTAAGGAGATGTTCATGGTTTACGGTAATGGAGACCTCAGGGTCGAGTCCTTTACCGACTCAATCTTCCAGAGTGACAAAGATGACAGCAAGTCTGTCTCGGGTTTTGTGTTTACCCTCAATGGAGGGGCGGTATGTTGGAAGAGTTCCAAACAGGATACCGTCGCAGACTCGACGATGGAGGCTGAATACATTGCTGCAAGCGATGCCGCAAAAGAGGCGGTCTGGATAAAGAAGTTCATAGCCGAACTTCAGGTGGTTCCATCCATTGTTGATCCAATACCAGTGTATTGTGATAACAATGGGGCTATAGCTTTAGCGAAGGAACCACGGCCCCATCAGAAATCCAGGCACATCTTAAGGCGGTATCACCTGATCAAGGAGATCGTAGATCGCCATGAGATCGAGGTCCAGAGACTAGATACGAAGGACAACACGGCGGATCCATTTACAAAGGCCCTCCCTCAAGTACAGTCCGAGCGACTTTTTGGGATGTTGGGTATGCGGTACGCCAGCAGCTGGCCTTAGAGCAGACGTTGGGTATTCGGTACGCTAATCACTGGCCTTTAGTGCAAGCGGGAGATTGTTGGATGTATATGCCCTAGAGGCCAGTATTGTATGTGTATACATATGGATACTAGGGATATGTATGTACAGAACAATCTTGTTCAGTTTTATAGTATATTATTTGACTTGTCTTTATCGGGATATGTGTATTTATTGTTATTACATCTGGTTTGCACATATTGATAAAGACTCGATACGGTAGTATACTATTGTGGTTTGTCTTTATCTTAACATGGCATATGTCATACTCGTTATTACATATTGCGGTTACATGTTGATAAAGCCCCTAGGATCTTGCTTGACTACCTGCGTTATGATGGCGATCATACTTGTGGGAGCAGGGTAGTCCATAAGCACATCCTTAAATGGTCCCTAGTCGCGTGAGTATCGAGACTGGGCATTGATATTCCAGAGTAGACTGGTGTATACATTTCTACTCCCGTCGGGGGATGGTTGGTCCCGCAGCCATTGGTCTGATGCACCTAAGATCGTATACAGGTGCTCACTGGGTGTGAGTACACTGGATGGACTCGCCGAGAACTTCCATGTGGTACTATACCTATCGTCAGATGGAAGTTCTCAGGTGACATGTGTACAGGTTAGTCTTTGGATCCGAGATCGGCATTTGTCTCGTGTGAGTTCCCACTGAGCTTTGATCACTACCCTACTACGGCTCTACTGAGTCATGCAAACAGGTTTTGGTTGGGTTCAGTCCCGAGCCACATGGAGGCAGTGAGCGATTGTCGGGGATTCGTCTCTCCCGGTATAGGGAGTCGATATCGCACTGTGATTCGATTGGTCAGGACCATAAGACCTTGGCCAAGGCACTTGGGATTTACTGATAGGTTGATCAGTAGTTTCCCGGATTGGTCCTGAGCCACATCGGCACGACTTATCAGGTTGTTAGGGTCTGACGTTCACCATCCCCTAGACCCGGTATGCCATACTCTTTGACGAAGAGACCGGACTGTACGGATATTGTCACGGATAGGCTCAATAGGAGATCCGGATAAGTTTGCTCGTCGGCCTTCCTTTTCGACAGGTACCTGGGCAGTCGTTACGTACAGTTAGTGGCGCTGACGTGCTTGTGGTTAAACCCACTGCCAGAGTACTGTCGAGTCTTTAGAGTCCCACACAGAGGGTTTCCCTGATTCAGGAGAAATTGTGTAGTTGTCGTATTGGATACGTGCAGGGTTCGATCGATTGATGTACTTTGTACTCGGATTTTCGATCGGACAGTTTGTAATACTAGCCGGCTCGGGTTTGAGCCGGATTATTAAATCAAGTATTGATTTAATAATTTACATATATGTATTTTGATATATATATTATAGTATTACGTTGTTCGTGTTATTCTATCTCTTTTGGGCGTTCGGATTTTTATCTGATTGCTGGTATATTTGTACTGTAGACTGAAATCCGTATTTTCTACTGATTTCCTTCTAGAAGTTGGCCATCTCATTTTGGATTTTCCATTTATTTGATAAATGGAAATGAGGTGGAAAGTGAGAGGTGAGGGAGGTATGGAGTTGACCATGCTTTAATAGTTTACAAATGAATTTATAATTCATTTTGGGTTTACTATTGAAGTATGGTTGCTATTGTTTAATGAAAGATAATTGCATACAAAACCATTGTGTGTTATTTTCTCTCTCATGCTTGCTCATTATTTTCTTGAGCTCCATTTTCTCTCCAAGCTCCTCCCTCCTCTCTAGCTTCCTCCACCTTCATCTTCTTCCTCTTCACTACCTTCTTATGTGTTGAGAATCAAGTGAAGATGCAAGAAAGAGATAGTTAAACACTAAGACACCCTAAACTACATCTTAGACTACTTGGTTTAGCAAACCAAGTTTTCTAGTTGCTCCTTTTTGTTACATAGTTAGGAGCTAGAGCCATAGATCATACTCCCCGGGTGGATGATCAAGGACTATGGAAGACCGGAGAACAAGCTCGATCCCGGAGAACCGATGGAGCCGGAATTGGAGATCTAGCAAGTTGAAGGAGACCACTTGGAGCACATGACGAGGAGAGAAGACCGAAGGACTTGAGCCTCTTAGTATATCTTCTTTCATAGTAGATAGAACTCACTTTTAGCTAGCTAGGTTTATGGTTAAAGATCCGGTCAAGTTTTATTCTAGTGCCGAGTTTTCGCTCGTTTAGAAATTTTTGTTCCGCATTTGACCACGGAAGTTGGCCGGGGCACTAGGGTAACCCTTCATCTATGTGATAAGAGGAGATTGACCGAGCGTAGCATAAAAAAATCCTTCCCTATCAAGAGTATGTCATCCACGTACTATACGAGGATCGCCACCATACTCCCTACTTCCTTTTTGTATATACAAGGCTCATCTACCATTTTGATGAAGTCAAACTCTATGACTACCACATCAAAACAGACGTTCCAACTCCGCGATGCCTGCATTAACTCATAAAGCAACTTGCACGCGTTTCCGTTGCTCCCACTGTCTATGAAGCCCTCTAGCTGTGTACTTATAGATGCTATCTTCTAAATCACTATTTAGAAAAGCAGTCATGACACACAACCGCCAGATATCGTAGTCACGGTATATAGCAATGGCAAGTAGGATCCGGATAGACTTAAGCATAGGCAGTAGAAAAGGTTTCATCATAATCCACACCTGGTCAGTGACGAGAACCTTTTACAACAAGACTTAGCTTTGAAAGTCTCAACTTTTCCATGTACACCAAGTAATCTTCTCAAGATATACTTGCTCCTGATGGGGATTTAACCCTTCAGATAATGCAACCAATGTTCATACTTTGTTGGTGTATATGGATTCCATCTCAGATCTCATAGCATCTAGCCATTCTTACAGAGTCCCCACTCCTGATGGCCTACTCGAAACTAGTTGGGTCATCATCTCATGATGCAATCCTTGCTCCAACTATCATAGAGAAAACCGAAGTATCTCTTAGGCGGATGAGGAACCCTACCAGATTGGCGGAGAGGCTTAGGTTCGTCGGGAACTATTGAATCCTCCGGTTCTACCAAATCATCAGTTGTAGTTTGTATAGCTGGAACTCCTTCCAGTTCTACCTCATGACCACTAATTTCTTCACAAGAAATTCCTTTCCAAAAAAAAGGTGACATGCCGAGAAATAAAACATCTTTTGTTCCTCGGTGTGGTAGAAGATATTCCCTTGCGAATGCTTGGGATATCCAACAAACTTCCACAGAACTGACATTGCCTCGAGTTTGTCCGGATTTTGCTTTTGACATAGGCCGGACAACCCCAAATCTTAACATCCTTAAGAGATGGGTTCTTCCCATACCATAACACATATGGAGTGGTAGGCAACTGATTTAGTTGGAACCCTATTCAATAGGTATGCATCTTCACAAGTGTATAACCCCCAAAAGGAAATAGGCAACTCAGTAGTACTCATCATAGAGCACACTATATCACATATGGTGTGATTGCTCCGCCCCGAGGCACCGCATGTTGTAGTGTATATGGAGAAGTAATGCTGAGAGAGAATCTCATTCTCCTTTAGAATAGTCCAGGAAATCCATGCTCAAGTATTCTCCTCCTTGATCACATCAAAAGACATAATACTTATACCCATTTTGGTTCTCTACTTCTATCTTATATTCTTTGAATTTCTCAAAAGCTTTAGACTTGTGTTTCAACAGGAACACATGTGCGAATCTTAAGAGATCATCAGTGAATGTGATGAAGTACAAAGAACCAGTTCTGGCATATGTAGACAGGGGACTTACATACATCAGCATGTATCGATCCCAAGAGTTTACTAACTCTTTCTCTATTTTCAATAAACGGGGCTATGGTCATTTTATCTTTGTGACATGACTGGCAAGTTTCACAAGATGTAAATTCAAACCGATTTAAATATGCATCTTTATGTAACTTAGCTAGTCGGGTCGCATTGATATGACCTAGTCTACAATACCTCAAGAAGGATTTGTTCATTTCTAAACTCTTCCTCTTGTGTATGTTCTGTACGTTAAGAACTGTAGTTTGATTTAAACGTATATGCTTTTAAATAACGTGCCTAAACCGATAAACTCTTGATATAGGAAATGTTCAAAACATTATCCAACAATACCAAATTATATCTTTCTTTACTTAATAAAGAGATTGATATGATGTTGTATATCAGGTTCGGTATCTAATTACATTCGTTCAGAATCAATGTATTTGGTAATACAGGGTGATAACTGCCAACAGACTTGGCTGCAACACTTGCACCATTTTTAACTCTTAAAACTTATCACCCTTTCTCAGCTCTCTACCTATCTGTAGCCCATGTAACAGATTACATATATGGGATCCTGATCCGGTATCTCATACCCAGGATGTAAAGGATACTGAGAAACAGTTCTCGGTAATGAACACACCCGAAGAAGATGCATCATCATGTACTTTCTTCGTTTGGGCGGCACGGGAATCATGGTAACCCCCTATTTCCTGCTCGGTCTTATAACAATTATAAGTTGGAGCGGACCAACGTTCCCCAGCTCAGTATAACAAGCGGGTTTGGTCAATACATCCATATTATTATCTTGATTAAGGCATGACATGGTCGCTATCTAGAGAGAGAGAAGAAAACACTCAGCGTATGCTCTTGCAACATTAGATTGGTTATTAATATATCTAATCAGGATGGCTCCTACTGTTTTAGTCAAATCTTCTTTCAAACCCTAAAAGGAAAGACTAGCCGGGATTAATTACACCCTACAAGTTCGCCAATCTTTCAGCCAGGACAGTGTCGGTACTTTAAGGGAGGTTTCCTGTGCTTTCGCACGGACCTAATTAAAATAAACCTCGTTTTTCCTGGGGCGTAACCCCGTTGACATCTTTCTAGACAGCTACTTGATTGGCTAATTGTAATGTGTAAAACTCTTCCAGGAGTAACTCTTACTCGCAGTGGCTATCGGGATCCAACTATCTCATAGAAGGTATGCAATCTTATTGCAAATTTCAACACTTGAAATTCCCAATAATGTTTTGCCCCTAGCAACTTATGAGCTTAACATAGTCAACAAATCATAAGCTCTAGCCAAGTTCAACCCGTCATTTCCCGATTGAATTAAACCCACCCGTACGACCCTTAACATAGTCAACAAAGTCGTACGACTACCCTAATCCAATCACATCTCATGTTTTAGCATATAAGCACTAATTAGCTACCGCACACTACGCCTTAACATAGTCAACAAACGTAGCACGAATACTAAGTAGTACTTATCTGAAATGACGGAGGGCTACGACAAGTTTTTAAGAAAACCTTTTGCGTAATGAACTTGATATCATCATAGAATCGAGTGATTTAAAATGGAGTGTTTTTTAGGCCTTTGCTAGTTTTGCTAAAGAGGTCACTCCCGGTGAAGGGATCTCGGCTCTTCCCTCGTCGAATGAGGTGCAAGATATTCACAATACCACTATGCAATACTAGAAAAGCAATCAAAAGACAAAACCGAGGGCTGTAGCATTTGTCAGTTATTGCTAAAGAGGTCACTCCCGGTGAAAGGATCTCGGCTCTTTCCTTATCGAATAAGGTGCTGGATATTCTACAAGGAATACCGCTATGCAAAGCAACAACTAGAGCTACCTGTTTTTGAAAATTTGATTCCACATCTTTAGGTTTATTTTATTTCATTAATCTCATTAATGAAGTCCCATCATTTTAAGTTACCTAAACATCACAGATAAATACAACGTACTCTTATGCCATCCGCATTCACCCTAATGTCCACTCGTGCACTGTTAGGTTAGGTAACTAACGGCAGAGCGGGGCAGTGCTAGCGCGGATGTAAAACATAAGCAACGTCTATAAAATATATCACATATACTATATCCAGTATCTATCTCAACAATATATCAAATGATCGCATCACAGATATCGAAGCAGAAAACAACATATGAAATATTGGATATACTAAGATTTCCGTGATTTAAATTAAGCCTGTATAAAACACGGATTCCACGGTCATGATGAATAGCCAATCCCACACCCTTAGACCCCTACGAGAGCGGCAAGTAACCCTGCCAATTCTAGAGTTAGGAGACCCCGTCTCGACTCCTCGAGATGGTCTCCTACTGGACCCTAGAACCCGGTTACTTATGCTCCCCGTCTTGGGTCTATCCTAATGCGGAAAAGTAAATAATATACAATGGTGACATCATCCTCAACCTGGAAGTGCCCCAATAAAAGAATATTATATACAATGAATTTTACATGAATGAAAATGAAGAAAATCTCATCTCACATAAAACCCCCGGCTATTCAAAACACGACGATCCAATATAACATATCCAAGCAACACATAACATCACATGTCATCAACGTAAGTAAATATGCGTATCCCAGTTGTCTTTGACATATAGCACCGAAACCGGCGATACACCACATATTACACTTACGGTCGCATAAAAGAAAGTGATAAACTACAATAGTTGGAATCCGCAACCACCTTAGACATCATAAACCCGAAATATCTCATATTCGGATTTCATGCCTAACCAAATAAATTCATTAAATATCGCATGCCTAACAATTATAAACCCCACATTTTAGTCTCAATCTTGAAAACACTTTTCAATATCAAGTCGGGCAATTCAACAAGATTCCCGACGTCCTGATCGAATACTCGTCGGAAACTTTAGTAGACGGCCGCACCCCCGATACCGTCGACGAAGTGCACTAAGGCGGAGCACCGCTGCCGCGAGCACCCGAACGGATGCTTTTGGCGACGGGGTTCTCCTACAGTCACTTGGTCGGGGCTATGGGGCATGGCTATCTAATAATGTTACCCGGCGAGTATCAGCGTACGCAACGTGATTGCGGCGGACTTTTGATCACGTTAAAATCCCGTGGCAACCGATCAAATGAGACTAAACTGCTAGATTTATAACATTCAAATTAGTTATCTCATAACCACTTGTGGATTCCAAATATTGTATCCCATCACATAATATCCGAACGACGTTAAACTTTTCGATCGATTCATCAAAGTCCCACAATTTCCCGACAGCTCAACATTTGAGCACAGTTCAATAATACCCAGAAGATGCTACAGTACCTATGAACCAGCCGTTGAAGGGTCAAACCAACGCCTCACATGTGACAACGCTGAACTACCACAAACCCTAGGGTTTAGTAGCGGTTCTGACGGTCACATAATCGAGTTAAGGTTTCGTTCTTCTAGATGGTCCACAGAATCACTTGCATATTTTTCTGAATACGTTAAAGTTGGAAAAATGGGTTTTTAACATTCGATCGAACTTTTTAACTTCGCCTAGACAATATGTGAATAACCCGAAACAATGTTAAAACTACGAATAAGAAACACTCCGAATTGCTTATAGTATAAGATTACATCACATGCAAAATTAGCAAAAACAAACAACACCTGAAACACCAAACCCAAGTACCTGGAACATACCCAAAAATTTAACCCCAAACGACACTGTTCATCCGAGGTCGCCGGAATTTCAGTGCTTGTCGCCGGCCATTTTCCGGCGGAGGGGGGTGAAATTTCTTGTGTGTTCATAGTGTATCACATACAACATTCTGCACTTGTTTAAAAAAATTTCTTAAAGCTTTTTAAAATCGACAGAAACTTGAGTTTCGTGTTGCAAGTTTCGGAGTTGTTTCGGTTTCGTAATCCTAACAAAATCCATCTAAATTTCTAGTATGGCTCTGATACCACTGAAGGGTTATCTAGGATGGCAGCAAGGTTTCGGGAGGCATCGTCCATACCAAATTCAAAAATTTGCCATTCTAGCTTACCCTAACCCTAGAATCGTATACTAGAAATCGACGGAATAACATATGTAAACACTTTACATCCTAAGTGAGTAAGGAATACAACCTTTATAGACCGGTCCTTCACTTCAATAGCTCCGTGTAGTAGTCCCTTTCGCTGTGATCGTGAACTCCGGACTCTAGAGAGGCTCCCATGAAGAAACGAACATGCTTTCTTCGATGTCTTCGAGGTCAAAGATGATCTACGTCGAGGAGAAACTAACCCAAGCTATCTCTTCACTAATTGTGGAATTAGTGAAGCAAACACCCTATACTAAATGACAAGTAGTAGAGGATGATGAAGTAGAAAGTGTGCTCACTTTAGATTTCATTTTCTCACATTTTATCTCACATCTCCATTGAAGCTAGAAAGCTTTTGATGAAGAAGAAGAAGAAGGAACTCATGAGAGAGTTGTGAATGAATAAATCATAAAGTTAGAAAATGCAACCATGGTGAGTTATCCTCTCATGCCTAACTCATGTAGAGAATAAACCATGGTCTAAGGTTAAGGGTTGGGTTAAGAAATATCTTAAGTAAGACAAACAAGTGGACTTGGTCAATGTTCTACAAGCTTCTCCAAGCTTAACCTTGACTAAATCCAAATGTTTTATTTGCTTAAAACAAATAAAACCCAAGCTTAAACCCTAGCATGGTAAAAGTCTCATACTAATATGTTGCATTTGTAACCTAGCATGACTTAAACATGTACACAAATATACATATCACATATATACAATGTGCACATCAAGTGAGAAAAGAAATCATAAGTGAGCTAATACTAGTTAATGTAAATTAATATATCAAATATATAATTATACATTAGATTATCAAATCAACTCTTGATTTAATAATCCGGTTATATCACATATAACCGACTAATATCATATATAACAACTTATCGAATCAATACTTGATCCGATAACCCGGCTATATCGCATATAACCGATCAATGTCACAAATCGCGAGAATAGAATACGGTATCACATATCGTACTAATCTCGGTCCGGCACATATCTCATATATGCTCCTACTCCATTTCACTTGAGCCAGGAAACCCCTGTGCAGGACTCTAAAGACTCGTCAATACGCCGGCAGTAGGCAATGATCATATCAAACACCCATAAGCCCCAAGCGGTCTGCTAAACGTAACGGCCACCCAGGTATTGAGCGATCAGAAGATCAACAAGCAAGCCTGCTCGTACTCCTGCGAATCCAATCAGTAACACTACCTTACAGTCCGGTCTCTTCATCTGATAAGTCGCATATCTCGTCTAGGGGTGGTAAACGTCAGACCCCAGTAACTCGATAAGTCGTGTCGATATGAGGATCATAACATGTCGAGAAACTACAGATAACAATTACCAGTATATCTCTAAAGCAGGCCTGGCCAGACCAGGGACTTCCTGTTATAGCCAATCGAGCACAGCGCAATATCAACCCCTAGTACCGGGAGAGATGAAACCCCTCCTATCGCTCATTGCCTCTATGTGATTCGGGACTGTACCCAAAAGCCACCATTTTGCATGTTCTCTTGAACGTGGTAAGGTGGAAATCAAAACACAGTAGGAATCACACAAGACTCTATGACGATCTCGGGTCTACCGACTAACCTGTACCAGTGTCACCAGAGAACTGCCATCTGACGTGAGGTATAATACCATCTAGGAGTTCTCGGCAAGTCCGTCCACTGTACCCAGTCTGCACTGGGCACCCGTATACTATCTCTGATGTCAAACACCAATGGATATGGGATCATCCATCGCCCATCTACATGGGTCGAGAAGCTATACGCTAGTCTACTCTGGTATATCAATGCCCTGTCTCGATATACCCACAACTAGAAACATTTGAAGGGTGTACTTAACGACTATACTGTCCCCACTAGTATGATCTGCATCATAGTCCCGGTCGTCAAGTACTCATCCTAAGTGCTTTATCAACATGCAACATAGAGACAATCAAAGTACATGTTAAGATATAGAGCAACCAGATAGCATACTATCATGTCGAGCAAGAAAGTCCTCCCTCTATATGTCCAAGCATCCACTACAATATATATCGTATGTACAGTAATAGCCTCTAGGGCATACATATAACTAGCATTCTGTGCACACCACATGCACTAAATCGAGATTTTTGTGCAGATTAGATGCACCTGATATTATTGTCGTGCACGCCCATTGCACTCGACACATGCTTTCGTGCACACCCGTTGCACTTAGATTTTGTTCTGTGCTCATGTATGGCACATGGTTTTAATTTCAATTTCTGTGCGCACCAGACACACGTGGTATTCTTGTCTACATTCTTCGGATGATTTACTACTGAGCAACATGTTTTACGATATTTACTATTTGGTTTAGTAACCAAGCAGGGATGTGCTGAGAACGGTACCTAAGTATTTTTTCATGCATCGATAATTACTGAAAGGATTTCCAAAAGGGAGCTATAGTCTCAATATTTTCTTACGTGTCCATGATGACATGAAACATTATAAAGGAAACCCTTCCAAATTATTTTTAAAGGGCGAAACGTGTATGTTAAACAAAAGATATATACATATAGCTATTTTCCTTATAAATGAACGTCCGCTACTCGTGCCGTGATACACGCATCGCACGGCGATTTGAAAAAAGGTTTTGCATGCATTTCAATTTAGATGTTTTCATGATTTCACGAGATGCGTACTATATATATGTCATAATCTTAATTATATCATACGTGATTTTCGTAATGGTTTTTGACACTAGTATTTTCATATTAACTCCCAGGATGGCGTGACGCTTGACGGAGATTTGATTTTGAGTTCTCCACTCATTTTTCATGCGCATGCATTGCTATACGATATGTTTTAAGTATTTATGATTTCGGGCCCCGACAACTTGATCATTTTACTGAAATGTTTTAGTATTTGGGGTGTTAAATTTAAATTCAATGACCTAATTTATTTAAAGGGGAAAGATTGTAACATTTCAGAAAATAAAATATTATTTTTTGGAATTTACATAATTAAATTAATTATTATTATGAATATTAATAAGTATGAGAATTAATTTTAATGAAAGAGTATGATTATATACCGATAATTTGGAAAATTAATAAGAATTATTGAATTGAAGGTGTTTATGTGATATGAGTATTTATAGATTTTTATATACTTATTTGTAAATGGGTTAATTACTAAACTCGATTAGCATTTACTAATTTGCATTAAGTTGTTATGTGCATGTGGCATGCAACAAATCATGCTGCAAATACTTGTTACATTTTTTATGAAACATGATTTCAAGTCTTCATTTGTGCATGGCTTCATTTTGGTTTTTGTAAATGTTTTTGTTTTGAATAGAAAATACAAAGGAAAAGAAAAGGGAAAAAATAAGAGAGTGAGGGTGACATGAGACATAAGAGAGAGTGGGAGAAGAATGGAGAAGTTTCTATACACACACTATGGTTATTAACTCCCATCCTCATTTCCTCCCATTCATTTTTCTCCTCTTCCTTCATCCTTCACCATCTTCTCTACCACCCCAAAACATCTCCAAATCCACACCAAAACCCCATGCTCCCTTTACAAAAATCAATCCAAACCTCACTACAAACCCCTTGGTGGAATCAAAAATGGGACTTTGAGCATTTGGACAACCCTAGAATTTTCTCTAATTGCTTCCATGAGGTAATTCTACACTATTAGTTAAGCTGGTTGTTTTCCTCACCTCCTATAGTAGTTTTGAGCTGATTAATTAAGGTTTAGTGATCTTGGAAATTCCTAGATGAGGTTTAGGAGATTGAATGAGTTGTGAAGGGTGTAATTGAGTGTAATTAGGGATCAAAACCCCTCTAGTGTTAGAATTTTGGATAAAACCTGAGACCCTAACCCCAAGACATGAACTTTGAATTTGTTGATATCGGTTTTTATGGGAATTGTGGTGTTGTTTTGAGATCTTCTATAAACCGAGAACCTTAAAAATTACTTAGCAATTACTGTGAGACAAGCAGATGACCTAGAAGCTACATCTGAGACCCGAGCCCCTAACTCTTCACTGAGGCCGCAAATAATTCCATTTTGGCGCAAATTACGGCATGGGCATGGGCAAATTGTCTCAGGCTTGGTCCATGGCTCCATTATCTTCTAATTAGACCTACCCTATATGCAACTTTTCCTAATTCTCACCTGAGGCAAATCTGGGAGCGTTTTCTTGAGTTGCTATTTTGGTTTTGCGACTTTTTAATGACTTTAGTTTTGGTATTGTGTTTTATCTCGGTCACTTGACGTTTGTACGTCAATATCGGGAGTTGTTTGATTATTCTTGCATGTGTAGACCACAGGTTTTAACCTATGTGTGATTCGTGTGCCGTTTTAGTTTTCGTACGCGATTTCTGTTTACGATACTATGTGTTTATATATGTAGGCACCCTCACGTGGACTTCGAACAACAAGGAAAAGCATGGCATCATTGACTTCGGTAAGCGAGGATCGAGGCGAGTAGATGTATATCTACAGGGGAAGTCGGGTGGATGGCATATAGCACCCCCGCAAATGTAGAATAGGGTTGTTACCATATTCTTGAGCTTGGATGTGATTTTGGATACTTAACGAGTAGGGTATTTAGAAGACCTTAACTTAGATTAGGTTGATCTAGGAAGACATATCCATAGGATGATTACCTTGGTGGTGAATCACAGGTTTCATGTAGCCACACACACGCGCGCGCACACGCACACTTGACTTTGTGTATATGTGTGTGTATGTGTGTGTGGGGGGGGATTATATATATATATATATACACACACACATACATACATATACACGTGAGATGAGGATGGTATATAATACTTGGAGATGGGTCGATATGATCGGGCATGATGCCGTGGGATAATTGATATGTGATTGAGTCATGATATGATATATGACGTGATATTATAGTGGATCGTTGGGCGATACGTATTAATACATACGATAATATGGGTTGATGATATTGGAATGTACGAGACTTTAGAACAGTACCCCTAATCATGATATTGTTCGATGATGATACCATATGATATGATGATGTATATATGATAGTTAACCCGTACCCTCGATTTTGGGGATGCCGTACAATGGATTTTACCGTATGAGCTATAGATATGATGATCCGCACTCTTGACTCGAGGATGTCGTACTATGTATTATATAGTACGTGACGTTATGAGGCTAGATCGCCGACTACTAGGTATATCGACTCGGAATTTAGGTGGATTCCTTACCCTTCGACTAGTTTCTTAGTTCAGTCTTTTATTTGATTAGGTAGATGTTAGACTAGACTCGAGTCATACCTATTTTCAAAAAACTAACGAATCATGAACATTTTAAAAAGACAATCCGAGGGATACTACGCATTTTCAAAGGACATATCTAATCTTAAAAACACCGTAGCCCCTATTTTTCTAAAAACCACGATTCGTGCTATTTCAAACACCAAAACCGTATGACTCGTATATAGATATGCATATTCTACAATGTTGCACTTACTACTCATTCTCTTTAATATTCATGTTGCTCCCATAGCATTACATGTTTATACATGTGTTTTCTTTAGTTATTATGAACCCTGTCTGTTAGGACAGCAGCACCATTACCGATGATGCGTATGTTCTACGTACACTTGCTTGCTGGCTCACACACATTATCATCGGTAATTGCCATGTCAAGTACACTTTAGAAAACATTACTTTATTGGTATAACTTGCTAGCTAGTAGTTTCAACATATTGTCAGTATGCTTGCCCTCATATGCTAGTGTAGATATTGCATTCCTTACTTAGATACTTCACGCATTCATATATTCATTCTGTTATGCAATATTGTAGGGTTTTATGCCGGTATTCACTGCTTATTAACTCTTGATTTCTGGGATTTCGGATTTTCTATGAGATTTCTGGATTTGGGGGAAAACCGTAAGAATTTTATAAACTTATAATTTTTTTAAAATGCAAGTTGCGTTTTTCTCGTGATATGATGTATGTGTCGTCCACCATGAGTTTTCCTGATTTTCTGTTGGTTTTCGAGACCCTATTCGAGGAATAGGATGAACCGTCTTGGGTATATGGTGGACCCGGTACGGTATCCCGGGACGAGAGTATTTTTATATGGATGACGATGAGCCTGTCAGGGGCAGACTACCTACCGGTGATGTCGGGCGCGGAGGATATCCGGAGGATACCGACGTAGTCGTGGGATTTGATGTTATGGGCCGATCCGGACTGACGGAGCCCATGGGCCGATCCGGACTGACGGAGCCCGAGATTTGAGGATTTATGTGTCGCTGTTGGACACGGACTTTATGATGTTTTGAGTGTCGGTGCTGGGCACTCGGATTTTATCATGATTTGTGTATCGTTGCTGGACACACGTTGGATGATGCATTCTTACATATTACACATGATATATTATTACTCATGACACGGACACGAGTACTTTGATATCACTTTTAAGTTATACTGTTACCTTATTGTAGTATTAGTATATTATTGTATGACCTAGGAGGTCGTCATACATTCGGTTTCTATCCGGTGATGTTTTCTACTCATGAGTTGGCAACTCACCACCATTGTGCCACAATTCTTGCAGGTTTAGCCGTACAGGTTATGTAGCGGCTTGCTGGCACTTCATTTTCCTTCGGGTGATTGTAGGATAGGTGGGATACATTTGCTTCGTGACCACCAGTATATATTGTATATTTATTTCAGTTGTATCCAGTAAGCTCAATCAACCAGACTATGTATATTTAGTAGGCTTAGAAAACTAGTTGTTTATTTTTTCGACCTTAGAATCGCGCGCTTGTATTATTATGGTTCTTCTCTGGTTTTCTTGAGGATGTTGATTTTCTTTCTGAGTTTTTGATCATCGCCTGTAACATTTCAGAAAATATAAAATATTATTTTTTGGAATTTAATATTAAAATAATATATTTCGCGAAAACTACCCGATTTGCGAAATTGGGGTTTTCTTAAAATGGTATAAATATACACCAATATTTGTGAAATAATTAGAGATTAAAATGATTTATTCATTTAAATATATATTTATTGGATTTGGTATTTTTATAATTAATTATATGCAGTTTAAATAAAAATTGATTAGTGCACTACTAATCTCGATTAAGCAAAATCCGTGTTTCTACATTTTTCCATGGTTAGTACACCATGACATGTTGCGTTTTTGTTGCATATTGTTTCATTAGTATGTGTTGATATTTGGTTTCAAGAAAAGAAAAGAAAAGAAAGTGTATTATAGAGAGAGAGAGTGGGCTGCCCTTCATCCTCCCCATTTTTTTTCTTCACCTCCTTCTTCATCTCTTTCTCCACCTCATCTACCCTCATGACCCATCTCAATTCTCTCACTAAAACCCTACACCCCCTTCACAAAAAAGATGCACAACCTCTCTACAAACACAATAGATGCTTCAAATTAGGATTTTTATCACCTTGAGCAATTCAAGAAAATTCTTGAGTTGCCAAATGAGCTAATTCCTACACTTCTAGTTTAGTTTTTCAATTTCTTAGCACCCTATAGTAGTTTATTAAATCGATTAGATTTGCGATGTTTGGAAATTCCAAGAGAAGAGTTTGGGTGAATTTGTGGACTTATGAGCTATAGTGGGTGTTTACTTAACCACTAGTGTTGATTTACTGGCCAAGAACAGAAAATAAAACCCAAATAAGAAATTAGGAATTTACCCGTGTCGGTTTTGTGAAGTTGTGTTGGCCTACAGGGAATCTGGGGCAAACTGGAAAGTTTCTAAGAAAATCTAGCAAGTCCCGAGACCTATATAAACCACCAGGAACCCACCACCAAAATACGAGCCCGTTTCCTCCTACCTAGGCCAGCGAGCTCGGGTTGTCTGATGATGTCGCCGGATTTCCAAAGGGTTCTGGGATTGGATTTTTGACTGTAGCTTCCTTACCCTATATCAAGCCCCCTATACTTGCTAGTTTAGTCCCAATCTAACCTGAGATAAATCTGGGAGTATATTAGGTTGGTTTTTTGTTATGTTTTCCGATATTGAAATTCTTGGTTTTGGTATTTGATATTGTATTGGGTCGTTGGATATTTGTACGTCAACGACGAGAGTTGTTTGGTTGTTTTTGCATGCATAGGCTATAGGTTATAACATATAGGCAATTCGTATGCCGTATCAGATTTTGGGATTTGATTTTAATAAGCATTTCGATTGTGTATTGATTGTAGGTACATTCACGTGGATTCCGAGACGACGAAGCACATCGACTACGGGTGAACAAGAAATTCCGCAAGTGAGTAGATTTATATCTACGGGGGAATTTGGGTGGATGGCGTATAGCACCACCGCAAATTATAGTGGAAACCGATATATATAGAATATGGTTAAGGAAACCATGTTAGAAATTTATGGATATGGTTAAAGGATTAGTAGGAGACAAGATATACCACCACTTAAGATTATAGCGTATGGTTTAGTGTGACATGATATGATAGAATTAATATATATGGATATGAAACGTGAATGTGGATCATGATATGTATATGTAGTTGCAAGAGAGTAAGTGTGAGATTTTAGTGGCTTGTTATGAGATTAATAAAATGACTTGATGTGAGAGATTGATGTGATGAAAAGAGTATACGATGAGATATGATGACTTGGATGATATGTCGTTATACAGTTGCGAGTCGATATGAGATTGATATGGATGTGACCCAAGATATAGGTATATATATGTGATTATGTGGATAGTGAGTGATATGTCGTACGAGACTTTAGATCCGTACCCTCATTTCTATATAGGTTAATAGAATCCCTAATTATTTAATGCCGTCGTACGATGAATTACCATACGTGATGAGTTTTATTTGATGATTTATCCATACCCTTGACTGGAGGATGCCGTACGAGGTATTATACCGTATGTGATGTTGTGAGGCTGAATGCCGATTGATAGATTCACCGACTTGGATATGTTGTAGATATGTATACCTTATAGCTTTGAGCTTACGATTTACTTGCTGCTACGTTCGTGATATTCTTATCTTATTATATATGTACATGTGCTAGTACACCTACACTATTATCGATGATGCGTATGTTACACTTACACGTATTTGCTGGCTCACGCACTTTCATCATCGATAATTGATATGTCACTTACACAGTAGAATTGCTACATCATGCTATGATATATTGATATGCTCACATCATTATGCTATGTTGCATGATATACTTGCTATGTTCACATCACCATACTATGTCGCATGATATACTTGATATGCTCACATTTCTGTTCTATGTTTGCATACATCATGCTTTATGATATTACGCATTGAGATGCTATTTTCATGAGATTCTGGATTTGAGAACCGTGGTTATATTTCAAAGGAAATTATGTATTGTTTTAAAAAAAAACCAGCTTCTCTTGATATGATATTTGAGACGTCCACCATGTGTTTTCTCGGTTCTGAGATTGGTATGTGAAACCCGATTCGAGGAGCGGTAGGCACCGTCTACGAGTATATGGTGGACCCGGTGAGGTACCCCGGGCAAGAAGACTCGTATAGTTAGACGGTGAGCCAGGTAGGGGAGCACTACCTACCGGTGGTAGTATTTGAACTCGGCGGTAATCCGGAGGATACCGACCGGAGTTGTGAGATGGATATGAAGGCCGACCAGAGTATGCGGCGCCTGAAGGCCGATCTGAGGATGCGGCGCCTGAGATATGAGGATTTACGTGTCGATACTGGACACGGGTTTCATGATGTTTCGAGTGTCGATGTTGGGCACTCAGATTCCATGATTTTGATGTGTCGTTGATGGACACATGATAGTTGATATCCTCATATTTACATGCATATGTTTTTATGATATTTACATGCATGATGTTTGAGTGTTGATGGACACGTGGATGATATCCACATGCATACATGCATTTATTATATTGTTGGCACATATACAGATACGGTCATCCTAGATATCATAGTATTACCTTTATGATATAGTTGACCTAGGAATCGTTGTTTTATTCGATTTCTACCTGATGATGTTTTCTACTCACGAGTTAACAACTCACCCCCGTTGTGCCACAGTTCTTGCAGGTTGACCACATGGATCAGTAGCGGCATCACTAGCACACAGCTTGCATTCGGGTGATTTACTTGGGTAGGTGGTACATATTGGATCATGCCACCCTTGTATTTATTATTTCTGTTGTATCTAGTCAACTCCATCAATCAGAAACTAGTATTTGTATAAGTAGTAAGACTTAGAAAGACTTGTGGTTGCGAGACTTAGAGCGATGGGTTTTATGTTCGCTATTGGTGGGTTTGATGTCTTGCTTATTTCATTATCCTTTGTGCTGATCTTTGTTGTTGGACGTCGTATACTTATATTTATGATTTGCGTGGTTATGATTCCGCCGATTGGAGAAGAGCTAGCTCTCGCTTTGGGATGCCTTTATTGTTGTTATGTATATGTGGTTTTGGATCAAAATATACAAAGGAGGTGCTGCCCAAATTTTTAAAAGACGAAACATATTTTTTCAACTAGTAAAATCCACTTGCATTTTTCATGTTCCATTATCTATGCATTTAAGAAAACCTTTGATTTCATCATGCTTTTATTTCAAAACTTCACCTCTTTTATTTTCTTAAAAAGGTTTTAGATTTCTGGGATTCGGCTTACTTGATTACGTTACGCCTTTAGACGTGGCGTGAGTTAAGTGCCGGTCACGTACTAAATTTCGGGTCATGACAAAGTTGGTATCAGAGCGCTAGGTTTAACCTTGGTTCGAGTCTAGGTTTGACTATATGGAGTCTGGGGTGTAATCTATTTCGGAACATAGGCTTAACCTTACGGAACTTAGACTTGAACAGAGGGTATTAGACCCAAACTTTCGTTACATAGGCTGACCCTAATTGATGGAGTAGGTAGCTTGAGTATAGTGACGTACCGTACGTATGTTTCACAGCATATTTACGATACGATACTCCACTTAAGAAACCTTAGGATGTACATATCTTAAGACTTGTAATTCTCTTCGTTTTCCTTGATCATACATCCATTTGAGATCCTTGATTCTATTTATTTCCATGATCATACTCTCATTGATTCCGTTCCTCCATATGATCATGTATCCATTCTGGATCTGTTGATTCCTTTCATTCCTTTGATCTATCTTCTTCGATACATGCTTGAGGTTCCTGTCACCATGGTTTGAGCGCAGATTGAGCTGCTGCTAGTGATGCGGTCAGGGCGAGCTCGTCATGGACGAGGACTGACCATCGTGTTTTCTGGTGACATGGAAACGTATCGATTTAGTGTTTGTGTTGTGACCTCTCATTTGAGGCGAGTGTTCGGTTTTGCACTGGATGATCGGGCCATTGATAGAGGTTGCCAGATTGTGAGAGGACTGTTGATGTACAGCCTACATCAGAGATCGTGATGTTGTCTACCTTACAGGCAGATGACCCAGCTGTTGCTGAGATTGATGGGATGTCGCTTCCACAGTTTACGAGCTGAGATCGCTGGAGCTTTCAGGCAGAGATGCGACAGATGATAGCTAGTCTATCTTGATCTAAGAGACGAAGGTGATTCGTCAAATTTGATGCGCCGACGCAGGCCCAGTTGAGTTGAAGATTTCCAGTGTGGAGAATCTTACTCAGATCTAGAGTAGACCGATCCAGAGATGACGTTGTTCGTTGCATGATCCGATAGGAGATCGTTAAGTTGACCAGTTTCGGATAGAGGACCTCACCCAGATGCATTGTGAGTTGATCGAGAGCGGATGAATAAGGTATATTCCTCCGATGGTTAGGACGAGTTCCCAAGGACGTGTTCGGCTAGATATCTTCTACAGAGTGATGAAGATACAGAGTTCATAATTTCGAGTCCGTATGAGAGACTCCAGATTGACTGTAGCCGAGAACAATTGCAGTATGCAGATAGCATGACGTGATGTCAAACTTGACGATAATAAAGACGAGTGGAACAAGAAGTTCGTGCGAGATATTAACGAGCTGTTGTTACTCCCCGTTGAGATTAGAGATCTGATATGCATACAGAGGCGTTGGGATACAGCCAGTTCCTGAGGAAATGCTGTGCTCAGAACGCAGATGTCCAGAAAACGAGATAAGATTATGTAAGAGCACCAGCCTCCGTATAGTTCGACATAGGCGAGATCGGAAGAGACCTTGAGCAGGTGCCTTCCAAGGCACTGCTGTGATAAGAGTTGCACTGAGGATCAGTTGTGTCATGTGTATTCAGAGGGCCAGAGGCCGACGCCAGTGACGTGCTGCTTACGAGTGGTCATACTAATTGGCCGAGAAATGACCAGAGGAGTGCCAGAGCGGAATCGTTTCCGTTAGTACACCTGACCGGGCCGATGAGCCGATGGATTGCGAGATTGGTAATCCATAGAGAAATGAAGACCTAGAGACAGAGGACGCCAGACCCTGAGCAGGAGGCAAGAGGATGTTCTTGCTCTACCAGTTTTGGGCGCACCGATATTTTTCGACATTGTAGGAGGTGTACCTCGATATCATTTGTTGCGATTTGTGTTTGTGATCCGAGTATCACACTTATATCGCTTGGATTTGAGTTTTGGTGATTGAATTTCATGATATTATTTTTGTGCACCATAGACATACTGGGTATTTACATTTTGTGCATAGTTATTGCACTTGGTATACGTTTTACACACTGTTATTGGTTTATGATTTGTGCATATATATTGCACTTGATGTCGATTTTGTACCTTGGTAGCACGTATTTATGATTTCGTGAATTTCATACGGTTGACTTGATTTTGTGCACATGGTACGCACTCTATTTGATTTTTTCACTCGGTATAGCTCACATATGCTTGCAGTGTATCGATACATGTTTTGTGCACATAGTTGCACACGCTTGTGATTTTATACACCTTGGTACACTCGGTGTTGCTTTTTATACGCATTTGAGTTATTGATGAGATTTCGTGCATTAGATGCACCAGATTTGTATTTTGTGCACTGGATGCACCTGATTTGTATTTTGTGCATTTGTTGCACCAAATTCGTATTTCGTGCATTTGTTGCACTAGATTTGCATTTCATGCATTTGTTACACCAGATTCGTATTTCGTGCATTTGTTGCACTAGATTTGCATTTCATGCATTTGTTGCACCGGATGGGTATTTCGTGCATTAGTTGCACTAGATTTATACTCCGTACATTGGTTGCATCCGATTTATGTCTTTGAGAATTCGTTTTACCAGATTTATGTTTTGTGCGCGTTGCACTTGACGTTCGTTTTCGTGCGCTTTACCGCACTGGGCATTTATACGGACCTGACACGCTTGGGTTGGATTTTTGCGCATATTAGGTGCTTGGTATTGGATTGTGTGCGCATTAGATGCACTTGAGTTAGATTTTATTCGTGCATGATGGATGCACTTGATTTAGATTTCATTTGTGCATGACGGATGCACTTGATTTGGATTTTCGCGCATATTGGGCACATGATATGAGATATGATTTTGTGCACACCGGATGCACTCGATTAGGATTTTCATTCGTGCAGGTTAGTTGCACTGGATTGAGATTTTCGTGCACTATAGATGCACTTAATATTGCTTTCGTGCACATCCGTTGCACTGAACAGATGCTTTCGTGCACATCCGTTGCACTTAGTTTTGCTTTTGTGCATATCATGGCACTTGTATTGGATTTGATTCCGTGCGCACCAAACGCACGCGCCTTTTGAGGATGATTTTGCTTTTGAGCACTTTATTTTCATGATGGGCACTATAATATGTAGTAGCCGAACAGGACTGGTCTGAGAACAGTACCCGAGTACATTGCATGCATTAAAAGTTTAACAAAAGGTTTTCAAAAAGGAGCTATAGTCTCGCTATTTCTTACGTGTTCGCGAGTGACACGAACGTTTACAAAGGAAAACCTTTTGGGATATTTTAAAAAGGGCGGAACGTATATTTGAGAAAAACATATATAAACATATATTTATCACTTTACAAATGAGCATCCGTCACTTGTGCCGTGATTTACGCATCACGCGGCTATTCAGAAAAGATTTTGCATGTGTTTTATTCCGTTTTAAGATATTTTTCCAAGGATGCGTACTATATACGTATTATAGTATTTGACTAGTGCATATTGGATTTCAGTAGTGGATTTCAAGATCTGTAACTCCGATGATTTGCGTGCACATCCGATGATTTGTGTGACGCTTGACGGAGTTCGATTTTGAATTTTGTACTCGTTTTCAGGCACACGCGATGCGCTGTAGTATTTCTATATCTTCCGTGATTTCGGAGCCCCGTTGATTTGAACTGATTATTGAAATGTTTTAGCATTTGGGGATTTAAATTTAAATTCGGGGACCGAATTTATTTAAGGGGGGAAGATTGTAACATTTCAGAAAATATAAAATATTATGTTCTGGAATTTAATATTAAAATAATATATTTCGCGAAAACTACCCGATTTGCAAAATTGTGGTTTTCGTAAAATGGTATAAATATATACCAATATTTGTGAAATAATTTAAGATTAAAATGATTTATTCATTTAAATATATATTTATTGGATTTGGTATTTTTATAATTAATTATATGCAATTTAAAGAAAAATTGATTAGTGCACTATTAATCGCGTTTAAGCAAAATCCGCATTTCTACATTTTTCCATAGTTTGTGCACCATGACATATTGCATTTTTGTTGCATGTTGTTTCATTAGTATGTGTTGATATTTGGTTTCAAGAAAAGAAAAGAAAAGAAGGTTTATTATTATAGAGAGAGAGTGTGTGTGTGTGTGTGACATGGCTTGAATTATTTAGAGGGTGAGATTAAGAGAGAGTGAGAATGAGAGAGAGAGAGAGAGAGAGTGGGCTGCCCTTCATCCTCCCCATTTGTTTTCTTCACCTCCTTCTTCATCTCTTTCTCCACCTCCTCTACCCTCATGACCCATCTCAATTCCCTCACTAAAAGCCTACACCCCCTTCACAAAAAAGATGCACAACCTCTCTACAAACCCAATGGATGTTTCAAAGTAGGATTTTTATCACCTTGAGAACTCAAGAAAATTCTTAAGTTGCCAAATGAGGTAATTCCTATACTTCTAGTTTAGTTTTTCAATTTCCTAGCACCCTATAGTAGTTTAGAGTTAAATCGATTAGATTTGCGATGTTTAGAAATTCCAAGAAAAGGGTTTGGGTGATTTTGTAAACTTATGAGCTGTAGTGGGTGTTTACTTAACCCATAGTGCTGATTTACTGGCCAAGAACAAAAAATAGAACCCAAATATGAACTTAGGCATTTACCCGTGTCGGTTTTGTGAAGTTGTGTTGGCCTACAAGGAATCTGGGGCAAACTGGAAAGTTTCTAAGAAAATCTAGCAAGTCCAGGGACCTATATAAACCACCAGAAACACACCACCAAAATACGAGCCCGTTTCCTCCCACCTAGGCCGGCGAGTTCGGGTTGTCTGATGATGTCGCCGAATTTCCAGAGGGTTCTGGGGTTGGATTTTTGATTGTAGCTTCCTTTCCCTATATCCTACCCCCTATACTTGCTAGTTTAGTCCTAATCTAACCTGAGATAAACCTGGGAGCATATTGGATTAGTTTTTGGTTATGTTTTCCGATATTGGAATTCTTGGTTTTGGTATTTGATATTGTATTGGGTCGTTGGATATTTTTACGTCAACGACGAGGGTTGTTTGGTTGTTTTTGCATGCATAGGCTATAGGTTCTAACCTATAGGCAATTCGTGTGCCGTATCGGATTTCGGGATTTGATTTTAATAAGCGTTTTGATTGTGTATTGATTGTAGGTACATTCACGTGGATTCCGAGACGACGAAGCACATCGACTACGGCTGAACAAGAAATTTCGCAAGTGAGTGGATTTATATCTACGGGGGAAGTCGGGTGGATGGCGTATAGCACCCCCACAAATTATAATGGAAACTGATATATATAGAATATGGTTAAGGAAACCAAGTTAGAAACTTATGGATATGGTTAAACAATTAGTAGGAGACAAGATATACCACGACTTAAGATTATAGTGTAAGGTTTAGTGTGACATGATATGATAGAATTGATATATATGGATATGAAACGTGAATGTGGATCATGATATGTATACGTAGTTGCAAGAGAGTAAGTGTGAGATTTTAGTGGCTTGTTATGAGATTAATAAAATGACTTGATGTGAGAGATTTATATGATGAAAAGAGTATACGATGAGATATGATGACTTGGATGATATGTCGTTATACAGATGCGAGTCGATATGAGATTGATATGGATGTGACCCGAGATATAGGTATATATATGTGATTATGTGGATAGTGAGTGATATGCCGTACGAGACTTTGGATCCATACCCTCATTGCCATATAGGTTGATAAAATCTCTAATTGTTTAATGCCGCCGTACGTTGAATTACCGTACGTGATGAGTTTTATGTAGGGTTACTAGGCACTGCCACAAGGGTCTACGAGGCATCAACCATGCCCGATTTAAAAATTAGCCGTGCCGAACAACCCGTAACAAAATCTTTATACTAGAGTTTAGGTGAAAACAAGCATGTTAAACTCTTTAACACTAAGTGAGAGGGATTACAATCTTTGTAGATCTGGTCCTTCACTTCAATAGCTCCGTGTAGATGTCCCCTTCGCTGCGATCGTGAACTCCGGACTCTAGAGAAGCTCCACAGGAAGAACGAACGTGCTTGCTTCGATGACTTCGAGGCCGAAGATGATCTATGTTGGGGAGACACTAACTCAAGCTATTCTTTAGAATTGATTTTCTCACACTTTTTCTCAAACTCCATTGAAGTAAGAAAGCTTTTGTTGAAATGAAGAAGAAGAAGAAGTCAAATGAATAATTCATCCAAATGAAAACTTCTCCAATGAATTATTGAACCATGGTTGAGTTAAGCCCTCATGCTTAACTCATGTAGAGAATTAACCAAAGTATGAGGTTAAGGGTTGGGTTAACTAATATCCTAAGGAATGACAAAAGAGTTGACTTTGTCAATGTTGCATACAAGCTTCTACAAGCTTGATAACATTGACTAAAGTCTCATCTCTTTTGTTATTCCTTAAGGAAATAAGTAAACCCTAATTTAACCTAAACTTGATATAAGTCTCATACACCCATCTTGTATGTATCATCATGCATGATACAAACATGTACACTTGCATATATCACATATAAACAATGTGCACAAACTAGTGAGAAAATAAATCTTAAGTGAGCTAATACGAGTTAATGTAATGCAATATATCAAATATATAATTATACATTAAATTATTAAATCAACTCTTGATTTAATAATCCGGCTATATCCGACTAATATCAAAAGTAACAACTTATCGAATCAACACTTGATCCGATAACCCGGCTATATCGCATACAACCGATCAATGTCACGAATCGCGAGAATAGAATATGGTATATCATATTGTATTAATCTCGGTCCCGCACATATCACATATGTGCTCCTACTCCGTTTCGCTTGAGCCAGGAAACCCCTGTGTAGGACTCTAAAGACTCGTCAATACACCGGCAGTAGATGATGATCATATCAAACACCCACAAGCCGCAAGCGGTCTGCTAAACGTAACGGCCACCCGGGTATTGAGCGATCAGAAGATCAACAAGCAAGCCTGTACATTCTCCTGTGAATCCAATCAGTTACACTCCATTACAGTCCGGTCTCGTCGTCTGATATGTTGCATATCTCGCCTAGAGGTGGTAAACGTCAGACCCCAGTAGCTCGATAAGTTGTGTCGATATGAGGTCTATAACAGTTCGAGAAACTACTGATAACACTTACCAGTAAATCTCAGCAACCCTGGCCAGGGATTTCCGATTATAGCCAATCGAACACAACACAACATCAACTCCCTATACCGGGAGAGACGAATCCCCTCCTATCGCTCATTGCCTCCATGTGATTCGGGACTGTACCCAAAAGCCACCTTTTTGCACGCCCTCTTGAACGTGGTATGATGGAAATCAAAGCACAGTAGGAATCACACAAGACTCTATGACGATCTCAGGTCAACAGACTACTCTGTACCAGTGTCACCGGAGAACTGCCATCTGACGTGAGGTATAATACCATCTGGGAGTTCTCGGCGAGTCCGTCCAGTATACCCAGTCTCTACTGAGCACCCGTACACCATCCTTGATGTCAAACACCGATGGATATGGGATCATTCATCGCCCATCATATGGGTCAAGATGCGTATACGCTAGTCTACTCTAGTGTATCGATGCCCTGTCTCGATACACCCTCGACTAGGAACAGTTATAGGATGTACTCGTCGACTACCGTGGCCCCACTAGTATGATCTCATCATAATCCCAGTAGTCGAGTACATATCCTAAGGGCTTTATCAACATGTAACATAGAGACAATCAGAGTACATGTTAAGATAAAGAACAACCAGATAGTGTACTATCATGTCGAGCAAGAAAGTCCTCCCTATATATGTCCTAGCATCCACTACAATATACATCGTATGTACAGTAATGGCCTCTAGGGCATACATATAACTAACAATCTCCCAATTGCACTAGGGCCATCTATTGTAGTATCACATACCCAACAATTAGCTGTGGTCGAAGTATCTCATACTCAACCGTCCCATAAAAGTCTCTACTGGGAAAAAAGGCCTTTGTGAGTGGATCCGCGCTGTTGTCCTCTATGTCTACTCTCCTAATCTCGATCTCCCTGGAGATCAACCATCTCCATGATCAGGTGATACTGCCTAAGAATTATATCTGGATTTCCGATGGGACAGGGGTTCCTTGGCCAAAGCCACAACTCCATTGTCACACAATGGTAGGAACGAAGTTCATCTCATGAACTTATATATATCCAGACTGCCTTTTTGGTAGCATCCTTGGTAACGATGTATCTTGCCTTTAATCGTCTAGTATGTCACGGTATCTCACTTGGAACTCTTCCAACATACCGTCCGTCCACTGAGGGTAAAGACAATGCCTGCGACTGACATTCAGTCGTCTTTATCATCCTGGAACCTTTCCAGTGATTCTCCCCAGGATCGATTGATACCATCTCACTACAACTAGTGAGTATCCTAACATCCAATTAGATCTATCTCATAGATCCAAAACCCAGGATTTAGGAGGTATCGCTTTGATCCTATATAGAGAATCCTTGTGATAAGCGGAGATTGACCGAGCATAGCATAAGAAACTCCTTCCCTATCAAGAGTATGTTATCCACGTACTCTACGAGGATCACCACCATACTCTCTACTACCTTTTTGTATATACAAGGTTCATCTACCATTTTGATGAAGTCAAACTCTTTGACTACCACATCAAAACAAACATTCCAACTCCGCGATGCCTGCTTTATCACATAAAACATCTTGCACACGTTTCCGCTACTCCCACTGTCTACGAAGCCCTCTAGCTGTATACTTATAGACGCTCTCTTCCAAATCAACATTTAGAAAAGCAGTGATGACACCCAACCGCCAGATATCGTAGTCATGGTATGAAGCCGTGGCAAATAGGATCTGGATGGACATAGCTTTGAAAGTCTCAACTTTTCCAAGTACACCAAGTAATCTTCTCAAGATATACTTGCTCCTGATAGGGATTTAACTCTTCAGATAAAGCATCCAAAGTCCATACTTTGTTGGTGTATAAGGATTCCATCTCAGATCGATAAGCATCTAGCCATTCTTACAGAGTCTCACTCCGGATGGCCAGCTCGAAACTAGTTGGGTCATCATCTCATGATGCCATCCTCGCTCCCACTGTCATAGAGAAACCAAAGTTTCTCTCAGGTGGGTGAGGAACCCTACTAGATCGGCGGAGAGGCTGAGGTTCGTTGGTTACTATTGAATCCTTTGGTTCTACCAACTCATCTGCTGTATAGCTGGAACTCCTTCCTGTTCTACCTCATGACCACTAATTCTTCACAAGAAATTCCCTTTCATAAAGGTGGCATGTTGAGAAACAAAACATATTTTGTTCCTCGGTTAGGTAGAAGATATTCCCTTGCGTATGCTTGGGATATCCAACAAACTTCCACAGATCTGACTTTGCCTCGAGCTTGTCCGGATTTTGCCTTTTAGACATAGTCCGGACAACCCCAAATCATAACAAACTTAAGATATGGGCTCTTCCCTTTCCATATCACATATGAAGTGGTAGGCAACTGATTTGATTTGAACCCTATTCAATAGGTATGCAGCTTCTCAAGTGCATAACTCCCAAAAGGAAATAGGGAACTCAGTAGTACTCATCATAGAGCGCACCATATCTAATAGGGTGATATTGCTCCGCCCCGATATACTATCGTGCTATGGTGTATACGGAGGAGTAATGCCGAGAGAGAATCTCATTCTCCTTTAGAATAGTCCAGAAATTCCGTGCTCAAGTATTCTCCTTCCTGATCTCATCAAAGGACATAATACTTATACCCGTTTTGGTTCTCTACTTCTAACTTATATTCTGTGAATATCTCAAAAGCTTCGGACTTGTGTTTCAACAGGAACATATGTCTGAATCTTGTGAGATCATCAGAGAATATAATGAAGTACAAAGAACCGGTCTTGGCATTTATAGACAGGGGACTTTCATACATCAGCATGTATCAATCCCAAGAGTTTACTAACTCTTTCTCTGTTTCCAATAAATAGAGCTGTGGTCATCTTATCTTTGTGACATGACCGGCAAATTTCACAAGATGTAAATTCAAACTAATTTAAATATACATCTAAATGTAACTTAGCTAGTCGGGTCACATTGATATGACCTAGTCTACAATGCCTCAAGAAGGATTCGTTCATTTCTGAACTCTTCCTCTTGTGTGTGTTCTGTATACTAAGAACTGTAGTTTGATTTAGAACGTCAATGCTTTTAGATAACGTGCCTGAACCGATCAACTCTTGATATAGGAAATGTTCATAACATTATCCAACAATACAAAATTATATCCTTTCTTTATTAATAAAGAGACTGATATAATGTTGTACATCAGGTTCGGTATCTAATAACATTCGTTCAGAATCAATGTATTCTGGTAATACAGGGTGATAGTGAAGGGTTCCTAGGCACTCTCAAGAGGTCTCACAAGGCATCAACCATGCCAATTTCAAATTTTACGGTGCCAAGAAACCCTAGACTAGATCGTTAACTAGAATTTTAGGCGACAAAGTGAAACTAGTTAACTACTTAACTAAAAGAAAGATGCTACAACCTTTGTAGATCCGGTTCTCCACTTCCTTAGCTCCACGTAGACGTCCTCTCGCTGTCCGTCTCGAATCCAGGACTCAAGCATCGGCTTCATCAGAGAAATGGGCGGGCAAGGCCGTCGGCTTCGTGCCGAAGATGATCTACGTCGAGGTTACACAAGATCAAGCTCCAACTTCTCCAAGTTGTGAAACTTGTGAAGTAAACACCCTATACTACTTGGCAAGAGGTAGAGGATGAAGAAATAGGAGATGGGTTCACTTTAGAATTGGATTTCTCACTCATTTGCTCAAGTTGCCATTGATGAAGGCAAGGTTTTTCTTGAAGAAGAAGAAGGAGAAGATGAAGAATATGATAAGTCTCTTATTTAAAAAGAAACTAATATGAATATTTATCATATCCTAACCATAGTCAAGTGTAGAGAGTAAACTAGGGTTAGTTGGAATGGTTAGGGTTAAGGATGAGATAAGAATGGTGGACTTGTTCAAAGCTTCAAGAAGCTTCAACATACAAACAAAATAAGCCACCATTCTCTTTTATTTTCCAAAATGAATAAATAAATAAATAAATAAACAAAGCTCTAACCATTCATATAACCATGGTTTAATCTTTACACAAACCCAAGTGAGCAAGTATCATCAAACATGATACAAACAAGTGCACAAAAATATATCACATATACAATGTGCATCAAGTGAGAAAATCCTTTTAAAATGAACCAATACTAGTTAATGCAAAGTAATATATCAAATATATTATTATACATTAAATCATTAAATCAACACTTGATTTAACGATCCGATCATATCGCATATAACCGACTAGTATCCTATGTATCGGCTTATCGAATCAATCCTTGATTCGATATCTAGGTTATATCGCATATAACCAATCGATACATTCATCGCGAGAATGAAATACGGTATCACATACACGCATTATTCTCGCTCCCGCACATATCTCATATGCACTCCTATTTCGTTTCGCTTGAGCCAGGAAACCTCTGCGTTGGACTCTAAAGACTCGTCAATACACCGGCAGTAGATGATGATCATATCAAGCACCCACAAGCCGCAAGCGGTCTGCTAAACGTAACGGCCACCCGGGTATTGAGCGATCAGAAGATCGACGAGCAAGCCCGCTCACACTCCTGTGAATCCAACCAGTAACACTTACCGTACAGTCCGGTCTGTTCGTCTGATATGTCGCATATCAAGTCTAGGGGTGGTAAACGTCAGACCCCAATAACCGATAAGTCGTGCCGATATGAGGCTCATAACGGGTCAAGAAACTACTGGTAACACTTACCAGCAAATCTCTGATCAGCCCTGGCCAGGGACTTCCCTGTTACGGCCAATCGAGCACAGCGCAACATCAACCCCCAATACCGGGAGAGACGAAACCCCTCCTATCGCTCATTGCCTCCATGTGACTCGGGACTGTACCCAAAGACCACCGTTTTGCACGCCCTCATGGACGTGGTAAGGTGGAGATCAAAGCACAGTGGGAATCACACAAGACTCTATGACGATCTCGGGTCTACAGACTAACCTGTACAAGTGTCACCTGAGAACTGCCATCTGACGTGAGGTATAATACCATCTGGGAGTTCTCGGCGAGTCCGTCCAGTGTACCCAGTCCCCACTGAGCACCCGTATACCATCTCTGATGTCAAACACCAATGGATATGGGATCATCCATCGCCCATCTCATGGGTCGAGAGGCGTATACGCTAGTCTACACTGGTATATCGATGCCCCGTCTCGATACACCCACGACTAGGGACCTTGAAGGATGTACCTATGGACTACCATGTCCCCACTAGTATGATCTGCATCATAGTCCAGGTAGTCAAGTACACATCCTAAGGGCTTTACCAACATGTAACTATAAGACAGTTTAAAAAGACAAGTGTACATGTTAAGATAAAGAGCAACCAGATAGCATACTATCATATCGAGCAAGAAAGTCATCTCTATATATGTCCAAGCATCCAATATAATATACATCATCTGTACAATACTGGCCTCTAGGGCATACATACAACTAACAATCTCCCACTTGCACTAGGGCCAGCTGCTGTAGTATCGCATACCGAGCATCCCGAAGAGTCTCTCAAACTGTATCTGGGGAATGGCCTTCGTGAGTGGATCCGCCGTGTTGTTCTTCGTGTCAACCCTCCTGACCTCGATCTCCCGGCGATCAACTATCTCCCGGATCAGGTGATACCGCCTCAGAATATGCCTGGATCGCTGATGGGACCTGGGTTCCTTGGCCAAAGCCACCGCTCCATTGTTATCGCAATACAAAGGTATTGGATGCTCAATGGATGGAACCACTCCAAGTTCAGTAATGAACTTCTTGATCCAGACAGCCTCTTTAGCAGCATCGTTGGTAGCGATGTATTCAGCCTCCATCGTCGAGTCTGCCACGGTTTCCTGCTTGGAACTCTTCCAGCTAACCGCCCCTCCGTAAAGGGTAAAGACAAATCCCGACTGCGACTTAGAGTCGTCCTTATCACTCTGGAAGCTCGAATCGGTAAAGGACTCCACTTGGAGTTCTCCGTTACCATACACCAAGAGCATCTCTTTAGTCCTTCGTAAGTACTTGAGAATGCTCTTCACAGCTGTCCAGTGACTCTCTCCAGGATCAGCTTGATACCTGCTCACTATACTTAGTGAGTATGCTACATCGGGTCTGGTACATAGCATCGCATACATGATAGAGCCTACAGCCGAAGGATAGGGTATCCCTTGCATGCGAGCTCTTTCCAAATCAGTCTTGGGAGACATCTCTTTGGAGAGAGTGACTCCAGAGATTATGGGCAAGTTCCCACGTTTGGATTCTTCCATACTAAACCTCTTTAGTATGGTGTCAATGTCCCTGGATTGGGACAATCCCAAAATCCGTTTGGATCTATCTCTATAGATCCTGATTCCCAATATGCAGGAGGCATCTCCAAGATCTTTCATTGAGAATCTTTGTGATAAGAAGAGCTTGACCAATTGCAGCATAGGAATATCATTTCCCATCAAGAGTATGTCGTCCACGTACAATACGAGGAAGACAACCTTACTCTCTGCCACCTTCTTGTAGATACAAGGTTCATCTGGATTTTTGACGAAATCAAACTCTTTGATAACGACGTCAAAGCAGATGTTCCAACTCTGCGATGCTTGCTTTAATCCATAAATGGATTTAAGCAGCTTGCACACCTTTCCGCTGCTCCCACTGTCTACGAAGCCCTCTGGCTGAGTCATGTACACGCACTCTTCTAAATCACCATTTAGAAAGGCGGTCTTAACATCCATTTGCCAGATTTCGTAATCATGATATGCAGCGATGGCAAGCATGATCCGGATGGATTTAAGCATAGCCACTGGAGAAAAGGTTTCGTCATAGTCCACACCTGGTCTTTGACGAAAACCCTTTGCTACAAGTCTAGCTTTGAAAGTCTCCACTTTCCCATCTACACCAAGTTTCTTCTTGAAGATCCACTTGCTCCCAATGGGTTTTACCCTTCAGGAGCAACATCCAAAGTCCATACTTTGTTGGTGTACATGGATTCCATCTCGGACCGCATAGCATCCAGCCATTTCACTGAGTCCCTACTCATGATGGCCTGCTCGAAGCTAGTTGGGTCATCATCCTCCATGATGCAATCCTTGCTCCCACCATCCATGAGAAAACCGTAGTATCTCTCAGGTTGGCGAGGAACCCTACTAGATCGACGGAGAGGCTGGGGTTTGTCGGGTACTACTGAATCCTCTGGTTCTACCAAGTCTTCTGTTATAGTTTGTGTTGCTGGAACCTCTTTCAGTTCTACCTCAATGCCACTTATCTGTTTCATAAGAAAACTTTTTTCTAAGAAAGTGGCATATCGAGAAACAAACACCTTTTGTTCCTCGGGATGGTAGAAGATATACCCTTGTGAATTTTTGGGATATCCTATAAACTTACATAAGACTGATCTTGCCTCGAGTTTGTCCGGATTTTGTCTTTTGACATAGGCTGGACAACCCCATATCTTAATATAATTAAGATGTGGTCTCTTCCCTTTCCATATCTCATATGGAGAGGTAGGCACTGATTTGGTGGGACCTCTATTCAATAGGTCCATGGCTGTCTTGTTGGAGATAGTGCCCTCAGAGTCAATTATTGGGTCACAGGCACGTGATTGCAATGATTGAGGGGAGGACCTATCCCGGTAGGACAGTCTTACTCGAGATGATAGTATGCTATCTGGTTTATCTTTATCATCGTGTACTGCTTTAGGTGACCTTTCGAGTTGCTATTGCACGTTGATAAAGCCCCGAGGATTCTTGCTTGACTTCCAGCAGTATGAGGGCGATCATATAAGTGGGAGCTGGGGTCTATAAGCACATCCTTAAATGGTCCCTAGTCGAGGGAGTTTCGAGACAGGGCATCGATACTCCAGAGTAGACTAGTGTATACAGTCGAGACCCCGACGAGGGGCGGTGGCCGGTCTCACAAGCCACTGGTGTCAGTTGGTTCACCTAAGATGTATACAGGTGCTCATTGGGTTATGAGTACACCGGACAGGACTCGCCGGGAACCTGCTAGTTGGGATATACCAGACGTCAGATAGCAGTTCCCAGGTGACATGTGTACAGGTTAGTTCATCGACCTGGGATCGTCATTTGTCTCGTGTGAGTTCCCACTGTACTTTGATTACTACCCTACCACGGCTCAAAGGAGTCGTGCAAACAGGTTTTAGTTGGGTACAGTCCCGAGCCACATGGAGGCAGTGAGCGGATCTGCAGGGGTTCGTCTCTCCCGGTATTGGGGGTGAGGTCGTGCTGTGTCTAGGAGAGCCAGAACATGAAAAGTCCTTGGCCAAGGCAGGAGATTTGCTGGTAGGTATTCCAGTAGTATCTCAGGGTGTTCTGGGCTACACTCCGACACGACTTGTACCGCTTTTGGGGGTCTGACTTTTACCAACCCCCTAGGCCCGCCATGCGATGCTCATAGACGAACGGACCGGACTGTACGGATATTGTCACTGACAGGCTCAGTAGGGTGTCAGGATGAGTTCGCTCATCGACGTCCCTTTTGGTCAATACCTGGTGGCCCGTCACGTATTGGCTTATACCTCTGACGTGCTAGTGGTTAAATCCACAGCCACAGTATTGACGAGTCTTTAGAGTCCACCACACAGACAGTTACTCAAGTTTCGGGCGAAACGCTGTAGAGGCCGTATGGAGATATGGCAGGGTTCGATCAGATACGTGCGGTATTGCACGGATCGTGATCGGACAGTTTTTACTAGCCGGCTTTGGTTTAAGCCGGATACTAGTATTAGATAGTGTAGTTTTGTCTCTTTGCATTTGTGTTCAGTGCGAATACAAATGCGGGCATGTATTTGCAGTAGTGGGGTTTTCCTGTAATTTATTACGGGATCAGTTTTCTGAAGTTGCCAGTTTGCATTCCGTTCCGGCCGGTTTTCCTTCATTCCTTCTCGGCCGGACTTTCTTGTTGGAGGGGGTTATTTGCAATTTGCAAATAACTCTTTTGTGGGGGCTTTCTTGCATATGTTGCTTATGATGAGACTTGCTTCATCATGAGATTCCTTATTGGTCTCTTCTTGGCTTTTCATATGATGGTTTGTGAAAGGAAATGGTTGTGACCATTTTCATTTTGATTTATCATTTCTTTTTCACTTGATAATTCTTGGTGAATTGTTTTTTCTCTCTCCAATCTATTTTTCATCCTTGAGAGGCCGGCCACTTTGGAGAGGAAGAAGAGAGAGAGGTTGATATATGTGATATATATTCTTCATCTCATTTCATGCTTTGTTGCTTGAAAAATCCCAAGCTTCATTCATTCATTCTCCTCCTCAAATCCCTCCACCAAGGGCAACTTCATGAACCCCAAGAGAGACAAGCATACTACACTATTCTATAGCAAGCCTTGGACGCGTCGGCTAGCCAACTTCGCGCCCGAGTTGCCTCGGTCAAGAGGCGGGAGCCCGTAAAAGATTCCGGCTACGTGGTGCCCCTTTTCCGACGAGCGAGGAAGTGACGGAGATTCCGCAGGAGATCGGAGCGGAGACGAAGACCGAAGGACACGGATCGTTTGGTATAGCATCTCTACTCTTTTCTTTTTGCTAGCTAGCTAGGTTAATGGCCCGATCCGGGTAAAAAGTCCGCGGTGGTGCCGGTTGCAAAGTTCGCAAAGTTTTTGTTTTCCGCGTTTTCCGGCGTCGGATCGACGGCCGGGGCGCCCCCGCGGGCTTACAATGGTATCAGAGCCACGCCGTTAACCTACCTAGCTTGCTCTAGTATGTTTAGTACTCGATCGAACGAAAATCCCCAAAAACCGTATTTTGTGCACATGTGTTCTCTGTTAAAATTTTTTTGAGCTCCTAAAATTTTTCTGGTGATTGCAGAGATATGTACAACAAAATATAAGAAATCTGGGAAAATACGATCCACTCATTCCATACTTCGACCGCGGAAGCGCGGCCAAAACCCTTGTTTGGCCGCGCTTGCGCGGCGGAAATAGGGAATTGTGGCACCATATTTTCCCAGTAAGCTTATCAGTTGGAAATAGGGCTTTTGGGATATTTTATTTGGGCCCAGTTTTTCTGTAAGTGCTACAGTAGTATTTGGGGCCCACTTGATAATATTTGTTCGATCGGATATTTTAAACATGCTAGTTCACAGTTTTTACATTATATCTGTGACCGTGAATGTCACTTGATCGGTAAATCCCGTCTAACTGCTATAGCCCGGTTAGACGGATTTGCGAACGTGACTTTCACGTTGATGTTCTTTGATTGTACTGTGTTGTTGCGGATCGGTCGTGGGGGATAGCCTGGTTGCAGTGGTAGTACAGTTTTGTTATATTATGTACATTTGATATTGCGGGACGAGCGTCCGACATGTGGACTGCCGTCACTGCCAGTTTGTATTATTATTTTGGGGCACGACCTGGTTGCGGTCGATGTACCCGTTGTATGTATATTTTACTTTCTGTACTAGGATTACCCCGCGGAGGGGTGCACGGATAGCCGGATTCTAGAGGGCAACAAGCCCGCATCTCATGGCATTGAGACGGAGGGGGCTTCACTCTAGGATTGGCGGGCTATTCGCCGCACTCGTAGGGGGTATAGGGTTGACCCAGGAGGGGTGCCCAAGTTACCGGATTCCGTGAAGTGCTGGGTGGTCCATTCACGTAGCTGAAGGGGGCTGCCTCGCTTCAGGTTTTGGCGGGTGACTTGCCGCGCCCGTAGGGGTCTAGGATTTTCACTGCACAGGCTATCCACACGACCAGGGGAACGTCGGGTTTCAGCGGCTCTGTGAAACCCGGGGATCCCAGATATCTGTATTGATCTGTGTTGCTATACATTTCTGTGTTGCTTTTCTCACGCCTTGAGCGAAATACTATATATATTTATAGATGTTGTATATGTTTTTCATCCGCGCTAGTCCAGTCCCCGCTCTGTCGTTAGTTAGCTAACCTAACGGGTGATGACGGGACCCAGTGGCGAATGCGGATGGCATATACGTACGTCAGTATATTTTCGTTCTTTGTGGTGTGATCAATTGATGGGACTGCATTGATTCGGATCAATGCAAGATAAACAAACCTATTCTGATGTTGTTGGAACACTTTTTCTAAAAAGCTGTTATTGCAAGGGCGTTCTCTTTTGTTTTGCACAGTGGTATTCAGTTGGAATATCCTGCTCCTCAGTCGACGAGGCAAGGGCCGAGATCCCTTCACCGGGAGTGACCCCTTGGACAAAAGTTTGCGTCAGGGCAGTAACTTCACTATAGCCGATTACTTTTGCTTTGCATCGTGGTATTCAGTTAGAATATCCTGCACCTCATTCTACGGGGAAAGAGCCGAGATCCCTTCACCGGGAGTGACCTCTTTAGCAAAGGTTGTCGTTACTATATTTTTATAAAGCTATCAGTTCCTTCAACGATATCAAGTTCATTACGTTAAAGGTTTTCGCCAGAAACCATTCGTAGCCCTCCGTCGTTTCATATGGATGGTCAATAGTATTCAAGCTGTGTATGTTGGCCAAAGTCAAGGCACAGTGTTTGGTAGCTGTTGGGTATTCATATGCAGCATAGATAGATGCGTTGGTTTGGGACAGTCGTACTGCCATTTTGGCCAAAGTCAAGGGTAGGTACGGGTGGGTTCAAATTAACCAGGAAAATGACGGGTAGAACTTGACATGTGACTTATGATATGTTGGCCAAAGTCAAGGTCATAAGAGCATGGGGCAGAAATCCACATCGGGAGTTTCAAAAGTACTGAAACTTGCCAGATATGCGCATACCTTCTGGAGTGTGATAACGTGAGCGGATTCCGTCACGTTATCATGCGATGAGAGTTGGATCCCGATTCCCACTGATGAGTTGGTTTACTCCTCAGGTATTCCCGGCTAATTCTTCTTTCAGGTTTGGGGAAGAATTTGACGTTACAGTGGGAGGTTTCCAGATTAGATAAAGTGACAACCATTCTGATCTAGGTTAGAGTGCACGCTGAGTGTTTCTTTTCTCTCTCTCTCTGGCAGCGACCATTGACCCGACCCTAGACTATGACTCAGTGACCAAGTTGACCGAACTTTCTTAACACTGGCTTTTGGATTATCAGAGTTGCAGACCTCTTTGCCACTCCTACTTTTACTCTTTTCTCCGGGACACCCCGTATTACTACGAACGTCCACTTCCATTGGACAAAACCATCGTATGGTTATATACGAACTCGAAGGACTTCGAGGATGGTTTCCGGTTCTGGAGAAAACGAATAGGACTATTCAGTTGTCTTTCCCTTTTACCTTCTCTCAGATTGCGAGTACTCCTTGGTTTAGGAGATAGTACACCTATTACGCAAATTGGATAGTCTTCTTCCAAACCTTAGGCTGGTGCCGAACGGTGGGGAATGAAGAAAGCCAATTAGCCTAAACGGTGTACAGACGGTATTAAGTTCAGACAAAGCAAGGGATTAGTTGGAGGGCAAAGTAAATTGCGACTGCTATTCATGACCAAACCATGTACTTCTTTGTCAATCCTAAATCACCTATGAATTAAGTACATTCGGTTGTCTTTTATCCTCACCTTCTCTCGCATTGCGAGTGCTCCTCGGATTAGGACAGTACACCCATTATGTTTTTTGGATAGTCTTCTTCCAAACCATAGGCTGGTGCCGAACGGTAGGGAAGGAAGAAAACCATTTGGCCTAAAAGGGTGTACAGAAGGTAATGACTAAAGACATGTAAAGGGATTTGGAGAGGTGACAAAGAATTATACAGTTATAGTTGTGAATCTGGATAATGGAAGAGGCATTACTAGGAATACCAACATACCCCATCGAAACATTTCAATGTTTCAGTTCCACTGTGTACTGTTAAATGAAAACTGATTTCCCGATTAGATACTTACTCCAGGGTATGTATTTACCAGGTATGAGTCTCACGTCTGTATGGTTTTACAGATGATGAGTGGGAGTAAGTTATTGGGAATTAGGTGACCATCCTCATTATATCGGGATTCATGATATTTGAGGAAGCCACCTGGGTTGTTTGCCGGTCGGCAAATATTTGGTTTTGAATATCCGTTGTTGTGCACCAATTTCAAATTGATATATCTGTACGTCTATTTTTATAGAGTGAGACATATCTTTTTGAAATTATGTCTATGACATTTACCTATACCAGTGGATGGTTAGGTAAGGAGCATTGAACAGCGGTGTATTTCTTCTTAACCAAAAGTACAGTTTTCAACCTACGACACACAGTGAATGAGTCACTTGACTCAAAGGACTTGTACAGAGTATTGTATATTGTCCAGTGTCCATTAGGACAGAGGGGTTGGTCCTCGTACTATATTCTGTTTACTTTTAACTTCTCTAGTTCTTAGACATGTGTTTCGTAGAAACACAGGGTCTAAGTTTTGAGGAGTTATAGGTATAAGAGTAAAGTAGAGAACCAGGTGTTGCAAGTATCGGGATTCTTCAAGGAGATCGAAGATGTAGATACTTGTGAGTGGTATTCAGTTGATAGTAATGATTAAGAGAGCTAGCTTCTCTTTCAGGTTACTCATAATTGGAAGTACTCCTAAGTTGAGTAACGCTGATCGGCCTCTCTTCCATTTAGTTGACATGCACTGGAGACAGCTGCATGATTTGAATCTGGTTCAATTAAATCAGTGCCTCTGCTTCTTGGATATAGAACAGTTCATATCTTGACATTGTTAAGATACGGGGAGTTGTCCGGCTTATGCTTAAAACCAGACTCTGGACAACTCAAGGCACGTTTCAGTAATGGCTGTTTGTGGGTTGACCCGGGCTATGACGAGGGTTGACTTTCTACCATCTGGAAGATCAATAGAGATATTGTTCTTGACTCGCCACAGTTTTATCAAAAATGATTTTTTCAGAAAAACAGTAGTGGGAGTATGGTAGAACTGGAAGTGATTCCAGAACCGCAAACGATTACTGAAGATTTGATAAGGAACCTAAAGATTCAATCTGGTTTGACATTCCATTGGCCACTCCGCAAATAAGGTGGGTAACCTCAGGCACCCGAGAGGTACTTCGGTATGCTCAAGGACGGTGGCAGGGAGGTTCTTGTTTACCCAGACTTGCCATTGCTGTTGTTCCAGGCTGCGAGACCCGGCGGGAGGATGAGTATAGCGTCGTTCTAAACTGGCTTTAGAAGTGTACGTGTATATGACTCTGCCAGAGGGTTGTCGTAGTCAGTGGGAGCAGCGGAAGCATTGGTGGATATCAGGCTTATGTCTATTTATAGACTAGAGCAGATATAGCGGAGATAGATCATCTATTTCTGATGTGAAAGTCAGAGGTTTGACTTCATCAGAATAAGGGATGGATCTGTTAAGAAGGTAGTAGAGTGTGATGTCCTGGTATTTGATGACATACACAGAGTAGGAAGTGATATTCCTATACTACGATCGGTTATACTTTGGTCGTCACACAGTGGTTTCTCCACATAGGACTTGGATATTATATCAGACATTCTGGTTACTAGATCTATGGTTTTAGATCTAGATTTGGGTGGTTTCCCAATCTGGGTACTTTGACCGCATTCTATGAGTATTTAGAATAGACGACTCCTGGCACGGTAGTGTACCTGCAGGTAATGGAGTCACCCTCTCTAAAGGTGTCTTACAGACTAAAGGGGAGAGGGATACGCATGATTGACAGATCACTTGCTTAGGCAATTGAGTCAATCATGAGATGTCAAGTACCACACCAGATGTTGTTCTTGCAGTAGGTGCAATAAGTTGATATTGATCCAATCCTGGAGAAACAGTCGGAAGCAGTTTTAGAACATAAGTGAATGTTCTAGGGATATGATAACGGCAGTCTTCTTCGGGAGACAGTTATCATTCCAGGCTTCCAAGGTGACCTGGATGGCAGAGTGGCTGTCAGAGTTATAGTTTTCCCTTTGACGAGGGGCAGTATTTTGGACAGGTGGTCCAATTGGATGCTGAGGGAAGGCATGACGCAGGACACTGATTAAGTTCAGTTGTCGATACAGTCTAAGAAGTTTGGATTTGGAGTTCACTTATGAGCGAGGTCCCATCAGACATCCAGACATTCTAAGACAGGTATTGCTCATTTCGGGAGATGGCTTTCTCCGCGAACTTGAGATATAGAGAGATATAGAAAGAAACATCAAAGCGGATCCACTCACTGAGGCTATTCCTCGAACGCAATAGTCTCGCAAACGAGCTTTGTGAGACTGACTAGTAGAGGAGTTGGGTGTTCGGTATCACACGGGCTGTGAGTATGCGACATCGCAATAATTAGCCTCGAGTGCAAGTGGGAGATTGTTGGAGATAGTGCCCTCAGAGTCAATTATTGGGTCACAGGCACGTGATTGCAATGATTGAGGGGAGGACCTATCCCGGTAGGACAGTCTTACTCGAGATGATAGTATGCTATCTGGTTTATCTTTATCATCGTGTACTGCTTTAGGTGACCTTTCGAGTTGCTATTGCACGTTGATAAAGCCCCGAGGATTCTTGCTTGACTTCCAGCAGTATGAGGGCGATCATATAAGTGGGAGCTGGGGTCTATAAGCACATCCTTAAATGGTCCCTAGTCGAGGGAGTTTCGAGACAGGGCATCGATACTCCAGAGTAGACTAGTGTATACAGTCGAGACCCCGACGAGGGGCGGTGGCCGGTCTCACAAGCCACTGGTGTCAGTTGGTTCACCTAAGATGTATACAGGTGCTCATTGGGTTATGAGTACACCGGACAGGACTCGCCGGGAACCTGCTAGTTGGGATATACCAGACGTCAGATAGCAGTTCCCAGGTGACATGTGTACAGGTTAGTTCATCGACCTGGGATCGTCATTTGTCTCGTGTGAGTTCCCACTGTACTTTGATTACTACCCTACCACGGCTCAAAGGAGTCGTGCAAACAGGTTTTAGTTGGGTACAGTCCCGAGCCACATGGAGGCAGTGAGCGGATCTGCAGGGGTTCGTCTCTCCCGGTATTGGGGGTGAGGTCGTGCTGTGTCTAGGAGAGCCAGAACATGAAAAGTCCTTGGCCAAGGCAGGAGATTTGCTGGTAGGTATTCCAGTAGTATCTCAGGGTGTTCTGGGCTACACTCCGACACGACTTGTACCGCTTTTGGGGGTCTGACTTTTACCAACCCCCTAGGCCCGCCATGCGATGCTCATAGACGAACGGACCGGACTGTACGGATATTGTCACTGACAGGCTCAGTAGGGTGTCAGGATGAGTTCGCTCATCGACGTCCCTTTTGGTCAATACCTGGTGGCCCGTCACGTATTGGCTTATACCTCTGACGTGCTAGTGGTTAAATCCACAGCCACAGTATTGACGAGTCTTTAGAGTCCACCACACAGACAGTTACTCAAGTTTCGGGCGAAACGCTGTAGAGGCCGTATGGAGATATGGCAGGGTTCGATCAGATACGTGCGGTATTGCACGGATCGTGATCGGACAGTTTTTACTAGCCGGCTTTGGTTTAAGCCGGATACTAGTATTAGATAGTGTAGTTTTGTCTCTTTGCATTTGTGTTCAGTGCGAATACAAATGCGGGCATGTATTTGCAGTAGTGGGGTTTTCCTGTAATTTATTACGGGATCAGTTTTCTGAAGTTGCCAGTTTGCATTCCGTTCCGGCCGGTTTTCCTTCATTCCTTCTCGGCCGGACTTTCTTGTTGGAGGGGGTTATTTGCAATTTGCAAATAACTCTTTTGTGGGGGCTTTCTTGCATATGTTGCTTATGATGAGACTTGCTTCATCATGAGATTCCTTATTGGTCTCTTCTTGGCTTTTCATATGATGGTTTGTGAAAGGAAATGGTTGTGACCATTTTCATTTTGATTTATCATTTC
The DNA here is from genome assembly GCA_030015575.1 of Agapanthus africanus. Lineage (NCBI taxonomy): Eukaryota > Viridiplantae > Streptophyta > Magnoliopsida > Asparagales > Amaryllidaceae > Agapanthus > Agapanthus africanus. The sequence goes on along the minus strand of CM057338.1, from coordinate 815,894,286 downwards.
TTTTTCACTTGATAATTCTTGGTGAATTGTTTTTTCTCTCTCCAATCTATTTTTCATCCTTGAGAGGCCGGCCACTTTGGAGAGGAAGAAGAGAGAGAGGTTGATATATGTGATATATATTCTTCATCTCATTTCATGCTTTGTTGCTTGAAAAATCCCAAGCTTCATTCATTCATTCTCCTCCTCAAATCCCTCCACCAAGGGCAACTTCATGAACCCCAAGAGAGACAAGCATACTACACTATTCTATAGCAAGCCTTGGACGCGTCGGCTAGCCAACTTCGCGCCCGAGTTGCCTCGGTCAAGAGGCGGGAGCCCGTAAAAGATTCCGGCTACGTGGTGCCCCTTTTCCGACGAGCGAGGAAGTGACGGAGATTCCGCAGGAGATCGGAGCGGAGACGAAGACCGAAGGACACGGATCGTTTGGTATAGCATCTCTACTCTTTTCTTTTTGCTAGCTAGCTAGGTTAATGGCCCGATCCGGGTAAAAAGTCCGCGGTGGTGCCGGTTGCAAAGTTCGCAAAGTTTTTGTTTTCTGCGTTTTCCGGCGTCGGATCGACGGCCGGGGCGCCCCCGCGGGCTTACATGTCTCAAGCGCATATCCCCAGAAGGAAATAGGTAACTCAGCTGTACTCATCATTGAGCGCACCATATCTAATAGGGTGCGGTTTCTCCGTTCAGATACACCGTTGTGCTGTGGTGTATATGGAGGAGTCAGCTGAGAGAGAATCCCATTCTCTTTTAGGTAGTCCAGGAATTCATTGCTCAAGTATTCACCTCCTCGATCAGATCGAAGGATTTTAATACTTTTTCCGGTCTGGTTCTCGACTTCATGTTTATATTCTCTAAATTTCTCAAAAGCTTCTGATTTGTGTTTCATCAGGAACACATATCCGAATCTAGAGAGATCGTCAGTGAATGTAATGAAGTACGATGAACCATCCCTGGCATGTGTAGACATGGGACCGCATACATCAATATGTATCAGTCCCAAGAGTTCGGTAACTCTTTCTCCGTATCCCGTAAACGGAGTTTTGGTCATCTTGCCTTTGAGACATGACTGGCAAGTGTCATATGATGAAAATTCAAACGGATTTAAATATCCATCTTTATGCAACTTAGCCAGTCGTGTCACATTGATGTGACCCAGTCTACAATGCCACAAGAAGGATTCGTTCAGTTCTGAACTCTTCCTCTTGTGTGTGTTTATTATGCTCAGAACTGTTGATTGATTTAGAACATAAATGCCATTGCACAACGTGCCTGATCCAACCAACTTTTGGTTACGGAAAATGTTCATAACATTGTCCTGTAATACAAAATTATATCCCTCTTTACTTAATAAAGAAACCGATATAATGTTGCATATCAGGTTCGGCATGTAATAGCATTCGTTCAGAACCAATGTATTACCAGTTGGTAATTCAAGGTGATATTCCCCGACAGTCCTAGCTGCAACAATTGCACCATTTCCAACTCTAATGTCTGTATCACCTTCTCCAAGTTCTCTACCTTTCTTAAGCCCATGTAACTGATTACATATATGGGATCCTGACCCGGTATCTAATACCCAGGATGTAGAGCAAATGGAGAAACAGTTCTCCGTAACGAACACACCCGAAGAAAATGCATCAACATGTACTTTCTTCATTCGGGTGGCATGGGAATCCTGGTATTCCCCTATATCCTGTTCAGTCCTATAACTCTTATAGGAAAGAACGGAACCAACGTTCCCCAGCACAGTATAACATGCGGGTTCGGTCAATACATCCATATTATTATCTTGATTAGGGCATGAAATGGTCGCTACCTGGAGAGAGAGAGAAGAAAACACTTTAGCGTATGCTCGTGCAAGATCAGATTGGTTATTATCTTATCTAATCAGGATGGCTCCCACTGTTTTTATCAAATCTTCCTTCAAACCCTAAAAGGAAAGACTAGCCGGGATTAATTACACACTACAAGTTCGCCAATCTTTCAGCCAGGCCAGTGTCGGTACTTTGAGGGAGGTCCCCCGTGCTTTCGCACAAACCTAATTAATGTAAACCTCGTTTTCCCAGAGGCGTAACCCCGTTGACAGCTTTCTAGACACCTACTTGATCAGCTAATTGCAATGTGTAAAACTCTCCCAGGAGTAACTCTTACTCGCAGTGGGTATCGGGAACCAACTATCTTATAGAAGGTATGCAATCTCATTGCAAATTTCAACACTTGAAATTCCCGATAATATTTTTGCCCCTAGCGTGCTATGACCTTGACGCATGCCAAACAACCCATAGTCCGCTAGTCAAGTTCAACCCGTACAATTCGTGATCGAATTAAACCCACCCGTACGACCCTTGACGCATGACAAACAACGCCGTACGAATACCTTAATCCAATCGCATCTCATGCTACAGATAAGTAATAATCAGCTACCGTACACTATGCCTTGACGCATGCCAAACAACCGTAGCACGAATACTGAATATTACATATCTGAATTGACGGAGGGCTACGCAGGTTTTTCTGAAAACCATGAGCGTAATGAACTTGATATCGTTGTAGAATCAAATGAAGTTTTGAAATGGAGTGATTTTGAGGCTTTTCTAGTTTTGCTAAAGGGGTCACTCCCGGTGAAGGGATCGTCGGCCCTTTCCTCGTCGAATGAGGTGCGGGATATATCATATATATCACTGTGCAAAGCATAAACTATAGAAGCAATCAAAAGTCAAACCGAGTGTGTAGAATCTGCCAGTTATTGCTAAAGGAGTCACTCCCGGTGAAGGGATCTCGGTCCTTTCCTCATCGAATAAGGTGCAGGGTATATCACATATACCACTGTGCAAAGCAAGAACTGTAGCTACCTGTTTTGTTTAAAATTTAATTCTACAACATCTTAGGTTTCTTTTCTTTCATTAATCACATTAATGAAGTCCCATCATTTAAATACCTAAACATCACAGATAAATACGACGTACACTTATGCCATCCGCATTCGCCTCGATGTCCCCTCATGCACCGTTAGGTTAGGTAACTAACGACAGAGCAGGGCAGGGCTAATGTGGGTGCAAAACATAAGTAACGTCTATATAATATATCATATATACTATATACTGTATCTTTCACAGAACATCGCATGATCACATCACAGATATCGCAGCAGAAGAAACATATGAAACATTGGATATACTCGGACGTCCGTGTTTTCAATACGAGCCAGTATAAAACACGGATTCCACGGTCGTGATGAATAGCCAATCCCATACCCCTAGACCCCTACGAGAGCGGCAAGCAACCCTACCAATTCTAGGGTTAGGAGACCCGGACTCGACTCCTCGAGATGGTCTCCCACTGGACCCTAGAACTCGGTTACTTGTGCTCCCCTCCTTGGGTCTATCCTAGTGCAGAAAAGTAAATAATATACAAAGGGTGACAACTTCCGCAACCTGGAAGTGCCCCAAATAAAAGAATATTACATACAAGTTTTTACATGAATGAAAATGAAAAACACTTATCTCACATAAAAAACCCCGGCTATTCAAACACGACAATCCAATATAACATATCCAGCAACACATAACATCACATGTCATCAACGTAAGTAAATATGCGCATCCCAATTGTCGTTGACATATAGCAACGAAACCGGCGATATCACATATTACACTTACAGTCACAGAAAAGAAAGTGTAAAACTACAACAGTTGGAATCCGCAACCTCTTTAGACATCGCATGCCTAACACTTATAAACCCCGCATTTTAGTCCCATTATCGAAAACTCTTTTCAATATGAAGTGAGACTAAACCGCTAGATTTATAACATTCATTCAGTTATCTCATAACTGTTTGTGAATTCCAATTATTGTATCCCATTCCGGATAAATAGAAAATATTAAACTTTCCGATCGAACATTCGAACACCCAAGTTTTCCCGAAACCGTTCAACACATGAAATAGGTTCAAAGACATTCACTTCATGCCTCAGTACCAACGGTCCAGCCGTAGAAGGGTCAAGCCAACGCCTCACATGTGGCACGCCGTACTGCCCCAAACCCGAAGGTTCAAAGGGCAGTTCAAGACGGTCACATAATCGAGTTAAGGTTTGTTGTCTTCTAGAGGGACCATCGCGTTACTTGCACTACTTAGAACGTCTTTAAACCACGGAAAAATCCAACACTTGGAAATTTTCCGGCAAGGAAAAAGTTGGGTATTTATATCTGGTCGAACTTTTTAACATATTCGAAAATTATCCGGAAAACCACACAGACAAAATTTGAAAATCCGATCGAATCTTTGATTCCCAATACAACCCCAGAATACTCATCTGTAGAGTCACAATAAAAATACCCAGAAAATATAGCATTAAATTATATGAGTTACTGTGCAGAAATCATCACACAAGGGGACAGTACAACCGCGGAACCGCCGTACATTCCTAGCTCGTGCCGCGGTTCCGCGGTGGAAAAATCGATTTAGGCCCTCGTATTTCACAGTAATTCAAATAAGACCCTGCTTATTTTTCTGCATATTTTTAATTGACAAAAATCCAAATTTTCAGAAAATTTCCAGAGAGCATTTTGGTATTTTGGGTTTCGGTTCGATCGGGTTTCAAACATCGTCTAGACTTCGCCTAAGGCTCTAGCTAGGCTCTGATACCACTGAAGGGTTCCTAGGCACTCTCAAGAGGTCTCACAAGGCATCAACCATGCCAATTTCAAATTTTACGGTGCCGAGAAACTCTAGACTAGATCGTTAACTAGAATTTTAGGCGACAAAGTGAAACTAGTTAACTACTTAACTAAAAGAAAGATGCTACAACCTTTGTAGATCCGGTTCTCCACTTCCTTAGCTCCACGTAGAAGTCCTCTCGCTGTCCGTCTCGAATCCCGGACTCAAGCATCGGCTTCATCGGAGAAATGGGCGGGCAAGGTCGTCGGCTTCGTGCCGAAGATGATCTATGTCGAGGTTACACAAGATCAAGCTCCAACTTCTCCAAGTTGTGAAACTTGTGAAGTAAACACCCTATACTACTTGGCAAGAGGTAGAGTATGAAGAAATAGGAGGTGGGTTCACTTTAGAATTGGATTTCTCACTCATTTGCTCAAGTTGCCATTGATGAAGGCAAGGTTTTTCTTGAAGAAGAAGAAGGAGAAGATGAAGAATATGATAAGTCTCTTATTTAAAAAGAAACTAATATGAATACTTATCATATCCTAACCATAGTCAAGTGTAGAGAGTAAACTAGGGTTAGTTGGAATGGTTAGGGTTAAGGATGAGATAAGAATGGTGGACTTGTTCAAAGCTTCAAGAAGCTTCAACATACAAACAAAATAAGCCACCATTCTCTTTTATTTTCCAAAATGAATAAATAAATAAATAAACAAAGCCCTAACCATTCATATAACCATGGTTTAATCATTACACAAACCCAAGTGAGCAAGTATCATCAAACATGATACAAACAAGTGCACAAAAATATATCACATATACAATGTGCATCAAGTGAGAAAATCCTTTTAAAATGAACCAATACTAGTTAATGCAAAGTAATATATCAAATATATTATTATACATTAAATCACTAAATCAACACTTGATTTAACGATCCGGTCATATCGCATATAACCGACTAGTATCCTATGTATCGGCTTATCGAATCAATCCTTGATTCGATATCTAGGTTATATCGCATATAACCAATCGATACATTCATCGCGAGAATGAAATACGGTATCACATACACGCATTATTCTCGCTCCCGCACATATCTCATATGCGCTCCTATTTCGTTTCGCTTGAGCCAGGAAACCTCTGCGTTGGACTCTAAAGACTCGTCAATACGCCGGCAGTAGATGATGATCATATCAAGCACCCACAAGCCGCAAGCGGTCTGCTAAACGTAACGGCCACCCGGGTATTGAGCGTTCAGAAGATCGACGAGCAAGCCCGCTCACACTCCTGTGAATCCAACCAGTAACACCGTACAGTCCGGTCTGTTCGTCTGATATGTCGCATATCAAGTCTAGGGGTGGTAAACGTCAGACCCCAATAACCGATAAGTCGTGCCGATATGAGGCTCATAACGGGTCGAGAAACTACTGGTAACACTTACCAGCAAATCTCTGATCAGCCCTGGCCAGGGACTTCCCTGTTACGGCCAATCGAGCACAGCGCAACATCAACCCCCAATACCGGGAGAGACGAAACCCCTCCTATCGCTCATTGCCTCCATGTGACTCGGGACTGTACCCAAAGACCACCGTTTTGCACGCCCTCATGGACGTGGTAAGGTGGAGATCAAAGCACAGTGGGAATCACACAAGACTCTATGACGATCTCGGGTCTACAGACTAACCTGTACAAGTGTCACCTGAGAACTGCCATCTGACGTGAGGTATAATACCATCTGGGAGTTCTCGGCGAGTCCGTCCAGTGTACCCAGTCCCCACTGAGCACCCGTATACCATCTCTGATGTCAAACACCAATGGATATGGGATCATCCATCGCCCATCTCATGGGTCGAGAGGCGTATACGCTAGTCTACACTGGTATATCGATGCCCCGTCTCGATACACCCACGACTAGGGACCTTGAAGGATGTACCTATGGACTACCATGTCCCCACTAGTATGATCTGCATCATAGTCCAGGTAGTCAAGTACACATCCTAAGGGCTTTACCAACATGTAACTATAAGACAGTTTAAAAAGACAAGTGTACATGTTAAGATAAAGAGCAACCAGATAGCATACTATCATATCGAGCAAGAAAGTCATCTCTATATATGTCCAAGCATCCAATATAATATACATCATCTGTACAATACTGGCCTCTAGGGCATACATACAACTAAGAGATAGTGACCTACAGACTTGGCTGCAACACTTGCACCGTTTTCTGTCTCATGAAACTTATCACCCGTTCTCAGTTCTTTACCTTTCTGTAGCCCTTGTAACAGATTACATATGCGGGATCCTGATCCGGTATCTCATACCCAGGACGTAAAGGATACTGAGAAACAGTTCTATGTAATGAACATACCCGAAGATGATGCATCAACATGCACTTTCTTCGTTTGGGCGGCACGGGAAATCTGGTATTCCCCAATTTCCTACTCTGTCTTATAACAATTATAAGTTAGAGCGGGACCAACGTTCCCCAGCTCAGTATAATAAGCGGGTTCGGTCAATATATCCGTATTATTATCTTGATTAAGGCGTGATATGGTCGCTACCTGGAGAGAGAGAGAAGAAAACACTCAGCGTATGCTCTTGCAAGATTAGATTGGTTATCTAATATATCTAATTAGGATGTCTCCCACTGTTTTAATCAAATCTTCCTTCAAACCCTAAAAGGAAAGACTAGTCGGGATTAATTACACGCTACAAGTTCGCCAATCTTTCAGCCAGGCCAGTATCGGTACTTTGAGGGAGGTCCCCCGTGCTTTCGCACGAACCTAATTAAAGTAAACCTCGTTTTCCCAGAGGCGTAACCCCGTTAACACCTTTCTAGACACCTACTTGATCGGCTAATTATAATGTGTAAAACTCTCCCAGGAGTAACTCTTACTCGCAGCGGGTATCGGGATCCAACTATCTCATAGAAGGTATGCAATCTCATTGCAAATTTCAACACTTGAAATTCCCAATAATATTTTACCCCTAGCAGCTATATGACCTTAACATAGTCAACAAATCATAAGTACTAGTCAAGTTCAACCCGTCATTTCCCGATTGAATTAAACCCACCCGCACGACCCTTAACATAGTCAACAAAGTCGCACGACTACCCTAATCCAATCGCATCATATGCTTAAACAGATAAGCACTAATCAGCTACCGCACACTACGCCTTAACATAGTCAACAAACGTAGCATGAATACTAACTAGTACTTATCTGAAATGACGGAGGGCTACGACAGGTTTTTAAGAAAACCTTTTGCGTAATGAACTTGATATCGTTGTAGAATCGAGTAATTTTAAATGGAGTGTTTTTTAGGTTTTTCTAGTTTTGCTAAAGAGGTCACTCCCGGTGAAGGTATCGTCGGCTCTTTCCTCATCGAATAAGGTGCAGGGTATATCATATATACCGCTGTGCAAAGCAAGAACTATAGAAGCAATCAAAAGACAAACCGAGTTTGTAGCATCTGCTAGTTTCACTAAAGAGGTAAGTCCCGGTGAAGGGATCTCGGCTCTTTCCTTATCGAATAATGTGCTGGATGTTCTACAAGGAACACCGCTATGCAAAGCAAGAACTAGAGCTACCAGTTTTTAAACAAGTTTCTACAATATCTTAGGTTTCTTTTATTTCATTAATCTCATTAATGAAGTCCCATTTTATTATGCTTCACAAGCATCACTTTTGAAACGAAATCTGCAATATAACATATATCTCATATATATAATATAAACATTCGTCTCAGGCAGTAATATGATCTCATCACAGAACATTGCAGCAGAAGAACATATATGAAATATTGGATATACTAAGATGTCCGTGTTTTCAATACGAGCCTGTATAAAAACGGATTCCACGGTTGCGATGAATAGCCAAACCCACACCCCTAGACCCCTACGAGAGTGGCAAGCAACACTGCCAATTCTAGGGTTAGGAGACCCGGTCTCAACTCCTCGAGATGTTCTCCCACTGGACCCTAGAACCCGGTTACTTGTGCTCCACGCCATGGGTCTACCTAATGCGGAAAAGTAAATAATATACAATGGTGACATCATCCTCAGCCCGGAAGTGCCCCAATAAAAGAATATTACATACAAATGAATTTTACATGAATAAAAAAGAAAAAATTCTCATCTCACATAAAACCCCCGGCTATTCAAACGCGACGATCCAATACAACATATCACAGCAACACATAATATCTCATATCATCAACGTAAGCAAGTATGCGTATCCCGATTGTCGTTGATGTATAGCAATGAAGCCGGCGATACACCGCATACTACACTTACGGTCACAGAAAAGAAAGAGTAAAACTACAACAGATGGAATCCGCAACCTCCTTAGACATCGCTTGCCTAACCAAATGAATTCCTTAGACATCGCATGCCTAACAATTATAAACCCCGCATTTTAGTCTCTTTATCGAAAACTCTTTTCAATATCAAGTCAGCAATTCAACAAGATTCCCGACATCCTGATCGAATGCTCGTCGTAAACTTTAGTGGACGGCCGCACCACCGGATGCTATCGACGAAGTGCACTAAGACGGAACACCGCTGCCGCGAGCACCCGAATAGATGCTTTTGGCTACGGGGTTCTCCTACAGTCACTTGGTCGGGGCTATGGGGCGTGGCTATCTATTAAGTTTACCCGGCGAGTATCCGCGTACGCTACGTGATTGCGACGGACTTTTAATCATATCAAAATCCTATGGCAACCGATCATCTGAGACTAAACTGCTATGTTTATAATATTCAAATTAGTTATCTCATAACTACATGTGGATTCCAAATATTGTATCACATTCCAGATAAATAGACAATGTTAAACTTTCCGATCAAATAATCAAACCCCCAAGATTTCCCCGATAGCTCAACACTTGAAATCGGTTTAAAAACATCCATCACATGCCACAGTACCAATGGTCCAGCCGTAGAAGGGTCAAGCCAACGCCTCACATGTGGCACGCCGTATGCCGCAAACCCTAAGGTTTAGAGGCAGTTCAAGACGGTCACATAATCGAGTTAAGGTTTGTTGTCTTCTAGAGGGTCCACCGCGTTACTTGCATGACTTAGAACGTTCTTAAACTACGGAAAAATCCAACGCTTGGAAATTTTTCCGGCAGGGGAAAAAGTGAGTTATTGATATCCGTTCGAACTTTTTAACAGTTTCTAAAAATTATCCGGAACAAACTAAACAAAGTTAAATTATCCGATCGAATCAACGAGTCCCCAATACAACCCTAGAAAACTCAACACTTGAGTGGAATAAAAAAATTCCCAGAAAAAATTGACAAGAAAGGACCTAAGAATAAATATATGAAATATGAGGGACTAAGTCCAAATTTTGGCCGCGGAACCGCCGCCAAACCCATGGTTTGGCCATGGTTCCGCGGTCATTTCAGGGACTTAGTGGACCGTACTTCACAGTAATTCTTAGTTTTTCCTTCTTGTTTTTCTGAGCATTTTTAATTCATAAAAAATCACATTTTCAAAAAATGTACAGAGAAGGGTTTACATCGGGGTTTTCGGGTTCGATCGGACTTTAAACTTCGCCTAGACATCGCCTAAAGCTCTAGCTTGGCTCTGATACCACTGTAGGGTTACTAGGCACTGCCACAAGGGTCTACGAGGCATCAACCATCACCGATTTAAAAATTAGCCGTGCCGAACAACCCGTAACAAGATCTTTATACTAGAGTTTAGGTGAAAACAAGCATGTTAAACTCTTTAACACTAAGTGAGAGGGATTACAACCTTTGTAGATCCGGTCCTTCACTTCAATAGCTCCGTGTAGATGTCTCCTTCGTTGCGATCGTGAACTCCGGACTCTAGAGAAGCTCCACAGGAAGAACGAACGTGCTTGCTTCGATGACTTCGAGGCCAAAGATGATCTACGTCGGGGAGACACTAACTCAAGCTATTCTTTAGAATTGATTTTCTCACACTTTTTCTCAAACTCCATTGAAGCTAGAAAGCTTTTGTTGAAATAAAGAAGAAGAAAAAGTCAAATGAATAATTCATCCAAATGAAAACTTATCCAATGAATTATTGCACCATGGTTGAGTTAAGCCCCCATGCTTAACTCATGTAGAGAATTAACCAAAGTATGAGGTTAAGGGTTGGGTTAACTAATATTCTAAGGAATGACAAAAGAGTTGACTTTGTCAATGTTGCATACAAGCTTCTACAAGCTTGATAACATTGACTAAAGTCTCCTCTCTTTTTTTATTCCTTAAGGAAATAAGTAAACCCTAATTTAACCTAAACTTGATATAAGTCTCATACACCCATCTTGTATGTATCATCAAGCATGATACAAACATGTACACTTACATATGTCACATATAAACAATGTGCACAAACTAGTGAGAAAATAAATCTTAAGTGAGCTAATACTAATTAATGTAATGTAATATATCAAATATATAATTATATATTAAATTATTAAATCAACTCTTGATTTAATAATCCGGCTATAACCGACTAATATCAAAAGTAACAACTATCGAATCAACACTTGATCCGATAACCCGGCTATATCGCATACAACCAATCAATGTCACGAATCGCGAGAATAGAATACGGTATCTCATATCGTATTAATCTCGGTCCCGCACATATCACATATGTGCTCCTACTCCGTTTCGCTTGAGCCAGGAAACCCCTGTATAGGACTCTAAAGACTCGTCAATACGCCGGCAGTAGGTGATGATCATATCAAACACCCACAAGCCGCAAGCGGTCTGCTAAACGTAACGGCCACCCGGGTATTGAGCGATCAGAAGATCAACAAGCAAGCATGTACATTCTCCTGTGAATCCAATCAGTAACACTCCTGTACAGTCCGGTCTCGTCATCTGATATGTTGCATATCTCGCCTAGGGGTGGTAAACGTCAGACCCCAGTAGCTCGATAAGTCGTGTCGATATGAGGTCTATAACAGTTCGAGAAACTACTGATAACACTTACCAGTAAATCTCAGCAACCCTGGCCAGGGATTTCCGGTTATAGCCAATCGAACACAGCACAACATCAACTCCCTATACCGGGAGAGACGAATCCCCTCCTATCGCTCATTGCCTCCATGTGATTCGGGACTGTACCCAAAAGCCACCTTTTTGCACGCCCTCTTGGACGTGGTATGATGGAAATCAAAGCACAGTGGGAATCACACAAGACTCTATGACGATCTCGGGTCAACAGACTACTCTGTACCAGTGTCACCGGAGAACTGCCATCTGACGTGAGGTATAATACCATCTGGGAGTTCTCGGCGAGTCCGTCCAGTGTACCCAGTCTCTACTGAGCACCCGTACACCATCCTTGATGTCAAACACCGATGGATATGGGATCATCCATCGCCCATCATATGGGTCAAGATGCGTATACGCTAGTCTACTCTGGTGTATCGATGCCCTGTCTCGATACACCCTCGACTAGGAACAGTTATAGGATGTACTCATCGACTACCGTGGCCCCACTAGTATGATCTCATCATAATCCCAGTAGTCGAGTACATATCCTAAGGGCTTTGTCAACATGTAACACAGAGACAATCAGAGTACATGTTAAGATAAAGTACAACCAGATAGCGTACTATCATGTCGAGCAAGAAAGTCCTCCCTATATATGTCCTAGCATCCACTACAATATACATCGTATGTACAGTAATGGCCTCTAGGGCATACATATAACTAACATTTTATCTGATGATTTATCCATACCCTTGACTAGAGGATGCCGTACGATGTATTATACCGTACGTGATGTTGTGAGGCTGGATGCCGATTAATAGATTCACCGACTCTGATATGTTGTAGATATGTATACCTTATAACTTTGAGCTTACGATTTACTTGCTGCTACGTTCGTGATATTCTCATCTTATTATATATGTACCTATGCTAGTACACTTACACCATTATCAATGATACGTATGTTACACTTACACGGATTTGCCGGCTCACACACTTTCATCATCGATAATTTGTAACATTTCAGAAAAAGTAAAATATTATTTTTGTGAATTAAATGATTTAAATAATAAATATTATGAATATTTAATAATGCAGTGAAATTAAATACCGATAAATTGGGAAAATTTGGAAAATTATTGGAATTACTGAAATGAGGGTGTTTTATGTGATTTATGCAAATTACAAACTCTTATAATTAATTATACACTATTTTAATGCTAATCGCGATTAAATATCGCTAATCGTGCATTAAGCTTGTTTTGTACACCATGTCACATTTACAAACACTTGTTACATTTCTACTATGGTTCTTCTTCTTTCATGCATGGTTTTGTGTTTAGAAAAGAAAAGATAAAGATAAGAAAAGAAAAGATAAAGAAAACAAGAAAAGAAAAAGAAAAGACAAAGAGGGATGGGCATGAGAGAGTGAGAGGGGGTGAGGGGTTTTGACCTTTGGCCATAGTGTTCCCTCTTCATCTATTCATCATTCTTCTTCCTCTCCCTCTCACACCATGGCTGCCTTACTCCCCCACCTCCTCTACCTCCACACTACAACACCGAAAACCCATCAAAAGTTCATCTCCATTTCACAAAAAACATGCACAAGCTCACTACAAGGACCTTGGACCAAGAAAAATCCGATTTTGATCACTTGGGGCAACTCAAGAATATTCTTGAGTTGCCAAATGAGGTATTTCCTGCACCCCTAGCATAATATTACTTTCACTTTAGCATCTTGACATGTTTAGATGTGTTTTAGTGTGGTTTTGTGAGCTTTGAAAATTCCTAGAGAGGGTTAGGGTTTTCTTTGAGTGGTGTTGGTGAACTTGAGTGTAATTGGTGACTACAAACCCCCATGGTGCTATAAACCTGGACCAAACGAGTGATTAAACCCCAAATTACAAGTTTGATATCGAATGTCGGTTTGTGATTAAATAGGTGCCTACAGGGAATCTGGAGTGATCCGGGGCTATTACTAGAAAAGCAAACAACACCACTAGCCTAGATTGACCACCACGAGACCACTCTGTGAAAACGAGACCCCAACTCCCTATCCAAACCGAGCTCGCCGGAAATTAGGGTGGTGTGGCCAGCCACTCTGTAGAAATTGGTGCCCAAGTTACTTTTGTAGCTCATATACACCCTATACATCACCCCAGTACTGTTTGTGCACCTTGTTTTCACCTGAACTAAAATTTGGAGCAAGTTTCTTGAGTTGCTATTTTGATTCGGGGTTATGTTTCACGTATTTTGAATTCTTGGTTTTAGTATTTGGTATTGTATTCAGTCACTTGACGTTTGTACGTCGATATCTGGTGTTTTTGGTCTCTTTGGTGTGAGTAGACCATAGGTTTTGACCTATGTGAGATTCGTTTGTCGTTTTGGTTTTGAATTAGATTTTAATGCGGCACGATATGTTATAATATGTAGGTACCCTCACGAGGACTTCGAGACGACAAGCAAGCGCATGGCGACATCGGCATCGGCAAACGAAGATCAAGGCGAGTAGATATATATCTACGGGGGAAGTCGGGTGGATGGCGTATAGCATCTCTGCAAATTCGTAAGAAATGATGTGATGTGATCTAGTTATACATATATGTGCATTCGAGAGATATGAACACTTAGCAAGAAAAGCTTTAGGAGATCATGGGTTAGCGTTAGCGAGAATTGAAGAAAAGGATTTAGTTGGGTTCTTAGTCGCGAACCCAAGATTAAGGTTGACAAAACACACACGTGCATACACGGAATATGGTTTGGGTGTATATTTTTATATGTGTATATATATATATATATATATATATATATATGGATGCGTTGATGTGTGTGTGTGTGTATACATATACTTATTTTCGGATGATGAGGATAGTATATGATACTTGGAGATGAGTCGATGTGTTTGGGCATGGTGCCATGAGATCGGTGATGTGATTTGGTTCGTATTATGAGATAAGACATGATATTAGCGGATTGATGGGCTATGTGTATTCACACACGCATACATATATGTTGACGGTATCAGTATGTACAAGACTTAGATCCCCCAGTTCATGATATATGATAATAAGGATACCAGATAAGTAATGAGATAAATATGATATTTGACCTGTACCCAGATTTGGGATGCCGTACGATTGATTTACCGTACGAGATATAATTATGATGATAGATCTGCACTCTTGATTCGGGGATGTCATATTATATATATTGTATCGTATGTGATACTTTTGAGGCGAGATCACCAACTATTAGATATATATAGGTCAACTCAGACATAGGTGGATTTCCTTACCCTTTCGACTGGGCTTGAGTCATACTTGTTTTTAACAGCAGTGAATCGTGAGTATTTTTAAATACCCAAAACTGTATGACTCGTATATTGGATAGGTATATCCTTTAGTGTTGCTGTTACTACATCACTTTCCTTATATTCATGATGTTTCATCGCATTGCATGATTATACATGTGTTGTCTGTATTTATTATGAACCCTACTGTCAGGACACCAGCACCATTACCGATGATGTGTATGTTCCACGTACACCTGCTTGCCGGCTCACACACATCATCATCAGTAATTGCCATGTCACGTACACTTTAGAGAATATTATTTCATTGACATAGCTTGCTAGCTGATAGTTGCAATATGTTATCGCTTTCATATGTTAGTTTAACTATTGCACTCATTGCATGATATCAGATGCATTCATATATTCTTTGGTCATGCAGTATTATGGAGATTTATGCCGGTTTTCACTGTTATTGACATGGTGATTTGATAATTTCGGATCCTTCTTGAGATTTTATGGATTTGGAAACCGCATGTGAAAGTTTTATAAACTAATGATTTGTTTTAAGGAGAAAGATGTGGTTTTCCTTGATATGATGAGTATTGTCCACCATGATGTTTCTCGGTCCTGTGATGGTTTTCGAGACCCGATTCGAGGAGTTGGATGAACCGTCTGCGGGTATATGGTGGACCCGGTATGGTACCTTGGGGCAAGAAGCTCGAGTTGTGGATGATGAGCCCGGCAGGGGAGCACTATCTACCGGTGATTGTATGGAAACTCGACGGATATCCAGAGGATACCGTTCGGAGTTATGAGAGAGATGGATTTAGGGGCCAGTCCGGATTGCCAGAGCCCGAGATATTGAGACACTGAGATATTGAGATTTGATGATACAGGACAGTCCGAATAGCCGGAGCCTGAGATATTGAGATACTGAGATTTATGTTTTGTGTCGATACTTGACACTGATTCTCTGTTGATTTCATTGATGATACTCAATTTATATATATACAGAAATCTCATTAAATTACGGAAACAGTTTTCTCATTCATGATGTATTCGGTTTTCATTTGTAATGTATTCATACATTATATATCTGATATGTTGTTACCCGAGGCACTGACACGAGCACTTGGTATTACACTTATGTATAGATGTTTATCCATGCCATTATTAGATGCTTCAGACTATATTTTTATTTGAGGATATTACTGATCGTATGACCTAGGATTGAGTCATACATTCGATTTCTGCTCTGTGATGTTTTCTACTCACGAGTTGGCAACTCACCCCCGTTGTGCCACAGTTTCTTGCAAGTTTTGCCGTACAGGTTTCTTGACGGCTTTGCTGGCACACTGCTTTCATTTCGGGTGATTGCTTTGGTAGGTGGGTTCACTTGCATCGTGACCACTATTGTACTTTATTTACATTCAGTTGTATCTAGTAAACTCCATCAACCATACTTGTATTATTTGATAGACATAGAAGACCAGTGTATATTTTTTCGACCATAGAGTCGCGCGCTGTATTATTATGGTTTTCCTCTGGTTTTCTTGATGATGATGGTTTTCATTCTGAGTTTTGATTCTCGACCTTCGGTGTTGTATATTATATTGATTGCGTGGTTGTGTCCTCCTTTTGGCGAAGAGCTAGCTCCCGCTTGGGGATGCCTTTATTCATTATATATGCTTTATCAGGTTTATACCCATTTGGGGTCAGTATTTACAAAGGAAACTCTGCCGAAATTTTCAGAAAAGACTTGAAATTTTATAAATGTATACTTCGGTTTATGTTATTAAAACCACTTGCTTTAAAATAAGTTTTCTTCACTTCTTACTTAAAAATGGTTTAGATTTCTGGGCTTTTGGCTTTCTTGAATTAGGTGGGGTCCGATAGACTTCACATGATTCAAGTGCCAGTCACGTGCTATTTCGGGTCGTGACATAATTGCTATGTCACTTACACAGTAGAATTGCTACATCATGCTATGATATATTGATATGCTCACATCATTATGCTATATTGCATGATATACTTGCTATGTTGACATCACCATACTATGTTGCACGATGTACTTGATATGCTCATATTTCTATTCTATGTTTGCATACATCATGCTTTATGATATTACCATTGAGATGCTGTTTTCATGAGATTCTGGATTTGAGAACCGTGGTTATATTTCAAAGGAAATTATGTATTGTTTTAAAAAACCCGGTTTCTCTTGATATGATAATTGAGACGTCCACCATGAGTTTTCTGGGTTCTGAGATTGGTATGTGAAACCCGATTCGAGGAGCGGTAGGCACCGTCTGCGGGTACATGGTGGACCCGGTGAGGTACCCCGGGGCAAGAAGACTCGTATAGTTAGGCGGTGAGCCTGGTAGGGGAGCACTACCTACCGGTGATAGTATTTGAACTCGGCGGTTATCCGGAGGATACCGACCGGAGTCGTGAGATGGATATGAGGGCCGACAAGAGTATGCGGTGCTTGAGGGCCGATCTGAGGATGCGGCGCCTGAGATATGAGGATTTACGTGTCAATGCTGGACACAGGTTTCATGATATTTCGAGTGTCAATGTTGGGCACTCAGGTTCCATGATTTTGATGTGCCGTTGATGGACACAGGATAGTTGATATCCTCATATTTACATGCATATGCTTTTATGATATTTACATGCATGATGTTCGAGTGCTGATGGACACGTGGATGATATCCGCATGCATACATGCATTTATTATATTGTTGGCACATATGCAGATACGATCACCCTAGATATCATAGTATTACCTTTATGATATAATTGACATAGGAATCGTTGTTTTATTCGATTTCTACCTGATGATGTTTTCTACTCATGAGTGGGCAACTCACCCCCGTTGTGCCACAGTTCTTGCAGATTGACCGCACGGATCAGTAGCGGAATCGCTGGCACACAGCTTGCATTCGGGTGATTTGCTTGGGTAGGTGCTACATATTGGATCGTGCCATCCTTGTATTTATTATTCCTGTTGTATCTAGTCAACTCCATCAATCAGAAACTAGTATTTGTATAAGTAGTAAGACTTAGAAAGACTTGTGGTTGTGAGACTTAGAACGATGGGTTTCATGTTCGCTATTGGTCGGTTTGATGTCTTACTTATTTCATTATCTTTTGTGTTGATTTTCGCCATTGGGCGTCGTATACTTATATTTATGACCAGCGTGGTTGTTATTCCGCCGATTGGCGAAGAGATAGATCCCGTTTGGGGATGCCTTTATTATTGTTTTGCATATGTGGTTTTGGATCAAAATATACAAAGGAGGTGCTGCCCAAATTTTTAAAAGACGAAATATGTTTTTTCAACTAGCAAAATCCACTTGCATTTTTCATGTTCCATTATATATGCATTTAAGAAAACCTTTGATTTCATCATACCTTTATTTCAAAACTTCACCTTTTTTATTTTCTTAAAAAGTTTTTAGATTTCTGGGCTTCGGCTTACTTGATTACATTACGCCTCTAAACGTGGCGTGAGTTAAGTGCCGGTCACGAACTAAATTTTGGGTCGTGACATCGCCCTTCGGTATTATATATTATATTGCTTGCTTGGTTGTTTCCGCCAATTGGCGAAAAGCTAGCTCCCGCTTAGGGATGCCTTATTCTTACTTATGTATATTCATGTTTTGTACCCGTTTGGGGCCATAATTTACAGAGGAAACTCTGCCGAAATTTTTATAAAACTTGAGCTTATTATAAAGACTTTCAAAGCGATTTTATATGTTTAAGTTTAAATAAGTTTTCCTTCACTCTATTTTTCTTTAAATGGTTTAGTTTTCTGAGTTTTGGCTTACTTAGGTTACGTTACGCCTCTAGAAGTTTCATAATTTAAGTGCCAGTCGAGTTCCGTACCTTCGGGTCATGACACACTCTGTGTAGGAGTTTAAAGACTCGACAATACGCTTGCAGCGAGTTTAACCACAAGCACATCAGCGGCACTAGCTGTACGTAACGGATACCCAGGTATTGTCGAAAAGGAGATCGACAAGCAAGCTCATCCGAAACCCTACTGAGCCTATCAGTGATATATACCATACAGTTCGGTCTATTCGTCTGAGAGTATCGCATATCCGGTTTAAGGGGTGGATAACATCAGACCCCTAATAACCTGATAAGTCGTGCTGGTGTCAAGCCCTATCACCAATCGAGAAACTATTGATCGCAATAAGTAAATCCCATCCGTCTAGACTTAGGTCTTATGGTGACGGCCAATCATACACTGCGCGACATCAACTCCCAATACCGGGAGAAACGAATTCCCTCAATTGCTCACTACCTCCAAGTGCTTCGGGACTTCACCCAAAATCTACCTATTTGCACGGCTCTTTAAACTTGTGGTAGGGCGGCAATCAAAGTACAGTGGAAACACACTCGAGACAAATGACGATTTCGGGTCGACAGACTACACTATACTAATGTCACCTGAGAACTGCTATCTGACAATAGATATAATACTATCTAGCATGTTCTCGACGAGTCCATCCAGTGTAACTCATAACCCAATGAGCACATGTATACAATCTTTGGTAACTTATTGACACCAATGGCTGTGAGACTGGCCATCGCCTCTCGTCGGAGTCAAAAAATGTATACACTAGTCTACTCTAAAATATCGATGCCCAGTCTCGATATTCCCACGACCAAGGACATTTAAGGATGTGCTTATACACTACCCAGTTATCACAAGTGTGATTGCCATCATAACTCTGGCAGTCAAGTATAAATCATATGGGCTCTATCAATATATAATAGTGATATGCTATACCACACAAGACATATACATGACGATAAAGTCTAACCATATAGTATACTATTATTTCAAATAAGACCGTTCTACCCGTATAGGTTCCTTCAATCATTATAATCACCTCCATGCGATTATAATAATTGCCTTGAGGGTACTATATCCAACAGTAATAAGCATACAGATATTGTATGAGAAATTTTCTAAGGGGTTTTTGACAAGCATTTCAAGACCGGGGCTTTTTGGTCAGCGGAAAAACCTGCTTAGAGGGTTTTGACAATTTATCCTATAATTTTTTATGTGTGTATTTTAAGATTATGTTGACCATAAGAAATGGTGTCGGTCATAAAAATAAAAAAGAAAATCAATGAAGGATTAGCTTTTGGCTAAACAAGGAGAGATTTCTCTCTCGTGTTTGTTAGCATCGGCATCCCAGGAAAATTGTATTTAAAATTCGAGAAACGTACACATCATATGACATAAAGGTATGCCCTAAAACATATGTATACCGATTGTCATACGATGTTATAATTTTTAACTGTTAAATTGGTTATGAAAAATGTAGTTGATAGTGCTCGATATTAGCGATCCCCAAGATGATGACGCGTGGCAGATGACATGTCCCAAGACCCAGAAGAAAGGGCCCACAGAGGCCAACCAGGCCACCCTCGTACCCGACCTGCAACCACAAGCTGGCCCTCCTCGGGGCCCCCTGCAAATTGGCCTCCTCGGCCCCTCTGCTCGCCCCGAGCTGCCATAGGACCAAGACTCCTCGGCCCTCTAGCTCTTCTCCGAATTCCCCAACCGAGGCCGTCTTCCTCGGTCCCTCAGACCGACTAACTCAACCACTCACAGGCGTAACCGCCGCTCCGCAAATCTCGCCACGCGCAGATTCTCCGCCAGCAACGTCCCACGTCCCACGCCATCACGATCCCCATTAATGGGCGATCCTCTATTTACGCGGGAGTGACGTCGGGAGCGTAACTGCCAGCGAGATTCTCGCGCCTGCTGCTGCGTGCTGCCGTCGCTATATAAACCCCTATCACAGAGGGGTCAAGTAAGCCATTTTTTACATTTTTATGCCGTTACTCTGCTCGGATCTCATCACTAACTTGAACGTCGGAGGGTCCTCGGTGGTACCAAACCACCCTAGGACTTCCTTGCAGGTACTCGGAAATAGCATCCTCGCCACACCTCTTCCTCCAAAAACCCATTGAGACCCACACGCATCGAAGGATAATCAGTCAAGTTCATCGCGAGATCAACGGAAGACAACATCTGACGGAGGCCCGAAAAGGAGATCCATGAGTTGGCGCCGTCTGTAGGAACAGTAACTTCATAAAATACAAAGTTGGCCTTCATATCTCTACCCACATGACAACCGATTCTCCTAAAGATCCAAACGCCCGCTGTCGCCTCCCTCACAATGGAGACGCGGGTGGACCCTCGCTTAAGGACGTCAGTCTCCCTGCTGGCTACCGCCTCACAGGCTCCGGCGGCCGCCCGAGCAAAAGGGATAGAGGCCGAGAGCCCATCACCTTTGGCGATGAGGATCTCCACGGCATATCCGTGCCCCATAGCGACCCGCTGGTGATCGTGGCATAAATTCACTGATACGAGGTCCACCGAATACTCATCGATTCGGGAAGCTCGGCGGACATCCTCTTCCACGACTGCTTTTTGCGCATGGGGCTGGCCCCAGCCGACCTGAGACCGACCTCCCACATCCTCTCGGGGTTCACCAACCACTCCATCCCGGCACAAGGGGTGGTCACCCTGCAGTTCACGATCGGGGAGCCCGACCGCACGCGCACACTGCCTGTGGACTTCATTATGGCTAGGGTCCCATCGGCCTACAACGTCCTCCTCGGCCGGCCGACACTGAACTCCCTCCAGGCCCAGATCTTGACATACCACCTAGCGATAAAATTCCCCCTCGATCAGGGTGGGGTGGGCCGGGCATACGGGAGCCAGCGGGTTGCGGAGGTAGGCCTGACAGAAGCATCTTCCCCCGAGCAGCGCGCTAATAGCGCTGATGCATGCGACGACATTAAAGGGTCCCTAGACACTCGGGAGAGCGAAAGGAGGTCTGGGGAGCACCGGTCGAGCCTCTGACCGAGGTGCCCTTAGCGGAAGGAGACCCAGGAAAGACCGTCGAGGTCGGGTCACCCCTGACGGGGATTCAGCGGGATGACCTGATCGAGTTCCTCCAAAGCAATTCCGACGTCTTCGCCTGGGCACCGGCAGACATGCCTGGGATCGACTCCAAAATCATATCCCATAAGCTCGGAGTTGATCCTACGGCCCGGACCCGTCAGGCAGAAGAAAAGAAGCTTCGCCTCGGTCAAACAGAAAGCTATCGAAGAGGAAGTTCACCGGCTCCTCGCCGCCGACTTCATCAGGAATGTGCCCTACTCGGAGTGGCTGGCAAACATGGTCTTAGTTAAGAAGTCGAGTGGGAAGTGGCGTATGTGCGTCGACTTCACCGACCTCAACAAGGCCTGCCCCAAGGACAACTTCCCGCTCCCCCGCATAGACCAGCTCGTCGACGGCTCGGCCGGGCATGAGCTTCTGAGCTTTATGGACGCTTTCTTCGGCTATAACCAAATCCACATGAATCCTGATGACGAAGATATGACTGCATTCACGATGGACCGGGGAGTGTACTGCTACAGAGTGATGCCCTTCGGCCTCAAGAATGCCGGGGCCACATACCAGAGGCTGGTCAACCGTATGTTCAAGCCACAGATCGGCAAGAACATGGAAGTCTACGTTGAAGACATGCTTGTAAAGTCCGTCTCATCGGCCGACCATGTCAAAGACCTGGGCGAGGCGTTTGGGGTGCTCCGCAAATTCAACATGAAGGTGAACCCCACCAAGTGTGCGTTCGGAGTCACCGGAAGGAAATTCCTCAGGTTCAAGGTCACTCACCGCGGAATTGAAGCTAACCCAGAGAAGATCGACGCCATCCTAAGCATGAACGCACCCAAGACCAACGTCGAGATCATGCGGCTCACAGGGCGGGTCGCCGCTCTGAGCCATTTCATGTCCAGGTCAGGGGAGAAGTGCCTCCCGTTCTTCAAGGCACTGAGGAAAATTTCGAGGTTCGAGTGGTCCAGAAGATTGCCAAGCCGCCTTCGACCAACTGAAGAGGCACCTCGCAACACCGCCCCTGCTCACCCGGACCGTGGAAGGGGACGAGCTGTCGCTGTACCTGGAAGTATCCGACCAAGTAGCAGGCTCGGTGCTCGTCCGAGAGGCCGAGGGGGCACATAAGCCAGTGTACTATGTGAGCCATGTTTTCAAGGACGCAGAGACGAGATACCCCTCTATAGAGAAGATTGTCCTGGCCCTCGTGTTAGTGTATATGCCCTAGAGGCCATTACTGTATCATACTAGTTTGTATATTACTTAATGGAAGCTTGGGATATTCACCTTGTATATAGAATCTTGCTCAAAATAATAGTATGCTACTTGGTTTGTTTCTACTTCAATGTGTACATGTGTTTATTTTAGTATATCGCCTATGCACATTAGTGGAGCCCTTAGGATCTTTGCTTGATTACCAGCATTGTGATGGCAGTCACACTAGTGGGGCTGGGTAATCTATAAGCACATCCTTATGCAGGTCCCTAGTCGCAGGACTATCGAGACAGGGCATCGATACTCCGGAGTAGACTAGCGCATGCGCTTCTCATCCCAGTGTGGGAGACGGTCTGTCCCACAGCCGTCAGTACGTCGTACTGGAGATAGTATGCGGGTGCTCGTTGGGTTACGAGTACACTGGACAGGACTCGTCGGGAACTGACCGGTTGGTATTATACCTATCGTCAGTTATCAGTTCCCAGGTGACATGAGTACAGCTTAGTCCGCTGACTTGACACTATCACTTCGCCTCGAGTGTGTTCCCACTGTACTTTGATTACTATCCTACCACGGCTCAAAGGAGTCGTGCAAACAGGTAGTAGTTGGGTGCAGTCCCGAAGCACTTGGAGGCAGTGACGGTTAGACAGGATTCGTCTCTCCCGGTATTGGGGGTTGACATCGCGCTGTG
Source organism: Agapanthus africanus (assembly GCA_030015575.1). Classification (NCBI taxonomy): domain Eukaryota; kingdom Viridiplantae; phylum Streptophyta; class Magnoliopsida; order Asparagales; family Amaryllidaceae; genus Agapanthus; species Agapanthus africanus. Next base: position 815,870,513 of record CM057338.1, on the reverse strand, counting down.
TCTAGGAGAGCCATTACACGAGTAGTCCCTGGCCAGGGCAAGCGAGATATACTGGTAGGCTTCCAGTGCTATCTCAGGGTGTTTTGGGCTTCACTCCGACACGACTTGTACCGCTATTAGGGGACTGACGTTTACCGCCCCCCTAGGCCCGCCATGCGATGTATCAGACGAACAGACCGGACTGTACGGAGACTGTCACATTCAGGCTCAGTAGGAGTTCAGATGGGTTTCACCTCGTCAGTTTTCTTGTCGGCATCTACCTGGGGACCGTTACGCACAGCTAGTGCCGCTTGCGGTCTGTGGTTAAACCCACTGCCAGCGTAGTGTCGAGTCTTTAGAGTCCCACACAGAAAGCTATTCGCCTTTAGGCAAAAGAGTAGAGGTCGCATGGTTTTGCGACAGGTCGCATGGTTTTGCGACAGGGTTCGGTCACATCCGTGCACTTATGCACGTACAGTGTCCGGACAGTTAACACTAGCGGGTTTTGGTTTAAGCCAGATCCTAGTGTACGTTTTGGGATTGGTTTTATCCAGTATGTATTCGTGTTCCTCGGAACGCGGATGCGGGTGTGTATGCACAGTTGACGGAGAGACAGAGGCAGAGGATTCTCATTAGGGTTGTTGACCGTTGACTGTTGACTATTGACTTTTTGCTCAACCCTAATGAGAATATCATTTATGATTAACAATAATATTAATTAAGTATTGTGGTGACATGGTTGTTGAGGGGTTGACTTTGTTGACTTGTTGACTTTGTTGACCGGTTGACTAGGTTGGACTAGTTGACCATCATGATGACAATGGCTATCATTTCATGGCAAAGACTTTTCACTTGCTTGTTCTCTTGTGCAATATGAGTGCATGAAATGATATAGCCATTTTGACTTAAACCATTTACACAATACTTGATTACTATTTTTGTGATGATGGCTTTGGATTATGAGAGCCAAGAGAGAAAAGTCTTTCTCATTCTATCATTTTCATTCTCTCTCTTGTTCTTGAGCTCTCATCTTCTTCCTCTTGCTCTCCCTCTCCTTAGTCTATGGTTCACTTATCTCATGTGTTGAGAACCAAGAACCATAGAGAAAATCCCAACACACTCTTCTCTACTCACTCTAGTTCATAAGGTTTGGCAAACCAAGTGAACTAGTTTTCTTCAAAGACCGAAGAAGAAGCCAAAGGTAGAAGCTTTCAGGTGGATCGATCTTCGGCGCAAGGAGACGACGGGGTGAAGCCGATCCGGACAACCATCGAGGCTTGAAGACGAAGGAGTTCAAGAAAGAAAGGTATAACCCCCTAACCGAGTAGTTAACAACTCCTAGTTAGGTTGTTAGTTAGATGTTTAACAAAGATCCGGTTTTGAGTCCATGTTACCACCTCTAGAAAATTGTTTTTCACCAAATTCCGCATGCCCGAAAGTACCGGGAGAGGTAGCATGGACTTATAGTGGTATCAGAGCCTAGTTAAACTCTATCTAACATGTTAGCATAGTAGCTAGAAATTCGATCGGAGAAAAAGTCCCGAAATAAACCCGAAAATTCAAAGTTGCTGTCGATTTTTAAAGTTCTGTAAAATTGATAAATTTCATCTTAAAAATCGGCTCAGGGTTTTTATTTAACACCCACGAAATTTGGTCCCACGAACCGGTCAAAGCGCCGCTGAAACGCGGCGGGAGCATGCTCCCGCCGCGGTTCCGCGGCCGAGTTGACTCGGCCGAGGTCCAAATTTTGTGCAGTGTTATTCTGGGGTTGTTTTGGGATTTTTGGAATATGTATTTTCTGCCCAGATTTTCCAGAACGAAAATTTTGTATTTGGGGCCTAAAAATCCGTATTTTTGATCGAACTTCTAAAGACTTAAGCTGACGGGTTTTTATCTGTGATGTGATATTTGTATTGAACGTCTGTTAATCTCTATATGTCGATTAGTGGGGGTTATACAAATCTGTGATCTGTAATGTTATTGGAATGTGTATATGAATTCATTGGATTGTCGCGGGTGAATAGCCGGGGTTGTGAGACGAGAGTTTTCTTTTCTTTCAATTCATGTAAATTTGTAAATTGATGTAATAATTATTTGTATGGCCGCACAACCGGGTCGGGGTTGTAGCCGTCATTGTATAATTTCTTTTTACTGTTTTTGCTCCTAGGATAGACCCATGGAGGGGGTGCACAAACTACCGGGTATGCCGAAGTGCCGAGTGGCCTACTCACGGAGTTGAGGGAGGTTGCTTCGCTTCGGGTACTTGGCGGGTAGTTTGCCGCACCCGTAGGGGTCTTGGGTGGGGTATTGGCTATTCACCGCGACCGTGTAATCTGCTTTTCGTTACAGGCTCGTACGAATTGCGGGTTCCTAGTATATCCAATGTGTTCATCTGTGATCTGAAATGGCTATCATTGCAATATATCTATATATGATATTATTTAGGCGTTGCTTATGTTTTACAGCCGCGCTAGCCCAGCCCCCGCTCTGTTGTTAGTTAAGTAACCTAACGGGTAATGACGGGGCCCCGTAGCGAATGCGAATGGCATAAGCGTACGTCATATTTTGGTTGTTTTCTGCAATGGTAGGATTAAATGATGGGACGCATTAAAAGAACTAATGCAAGAATATCACACATTAAAAGAACTAATGCAAGAAAATAAACCAAGTTAAAATCGTTGGAACACTTTCGGAAAACCACTCGGTTCTTTTCAAAACTAACTTTTAAATGCGGAGCTTGAGCCACTCCTTTTTAAAAGCTATCTCGTTCCATCGATTATATCAAGTTCACTACGTTCACGGTTTTGCCAAAACCACTCGTAGCCCTCCGTCGTTTCACATGAATAGTCAATAGTATTCAAGCTGTGTATGTTGACCAAAGTCAAGGCATAGTGATTGGTAGCTATTGGGTATTCATGTGTAGCATAGATAGATGCGTTGGTTTGGGACAGTCGTACTGCCATTTTGGCCAAAGTCAAGGGTAGGTACGGATGGATCCAAATTAACCTGGAGAATGACGGGTAGAACTTGATATGTGACTTATGATATTTTGGCCAAAGTCAAGGTCATAAGAGCATGGGGCAAAAATCCACCTCGGGAGTTTCAAAAAAACTGAAACTTGCTAGTGTTGCATACCATTTGGAGTGTGATGATTCTGGTAGGAATCCTTCAGTTTCATCACGCGATGATATTTGGATCTCGATTCTACTGTGAGTATATGCTACTCCTCGGGAAATTTCTCACTTAACGATCAATGCTATAAACCAAGTAGGTGTCTAGAAAGGTGTTAGCGGGGCTACGCCCCCAGGGAAAAGAGGTTATTTAATTAAGGAACTTCGCGAAAGCGTTGGAAAACCTCCCTCGAAGTACCGACACTGGCCTGGCTGAACGGTTAAGCAAGTATTGTACGGTGAGATTGATCCTGACTAATTCTTCCTTTTTGGTTTGAGGAGGGATTCGAGAAACAGTGGGAGTCATCCTGTTTAGACAAACTAAAAACCATTCTAAACTTGCAAGAGCATCATGCTGAGTGTTTCTTCTCTCTCCTAATTGCAGCGACCAATCGACATGACTAGACTTAAGTTACTTCTAGATAAAAACATACTGACAGGGCCAAACTACAAAGATTGGCTCAGGAATGTCAAGATGGCAATCACTTACGACAAGCTGGGGTATCTTCTTACCACCAAAGCTTCCCCTGTCCCAGGTCCCAAAACCAGCGTCGTGGATAAGGAAATCCGTAAGACCTGAGAACTAGATTGCGCGAAGGCCAAGTGCCTCGTGCTTGCCTCTATGGACAACGAACATCAGAGGAGGCACGAGAATATGGATCTCGAATCCATATTTCTCCATACAAAAGAACTGTATGGAGAGCAGTCTCGTATCGCAAGTTACGAAGTGTCGAAGAAGTTATTTTCGGCAAGGTTGGCCGTCGGATCATCAGTAGCGGAACACGTGCTTAAGATGATTGGCTACATAGAAGAGCTCGCGGACCTTGGGACCACGTTGGAGAATGAGCTCTATACAGACTTGATTCTCCAGTCCCTTCCTTCCACTTACGCCCAGTTTATCCTGAACTTCAACTTATAAGAAAAGGAAGTTGAACTTTCAGAACTCCTCAACATGCTGAAGAGCGCAGAGGGCACCCTACAGAAAGGTAGGGAAACATCCACTTTGTTTGTAGGAGGATCTTCCTCTTCTAGGTCCAAGGCGAAAGCCAAGGGAAAGAAGAAGAAAGCCCCCGCCATACCAAGGGGCGGTGTTAGTAAAGTGGATACGAAGGGAAAGGCAAAAGCAACAAAGAAAGTGGGAAAGCTTGTGGATAAGGAAGAATGCTTCTATTGTCATAAGAAGGGACACTGGAAAAATGATTGCAGGGCTTGGAAGGCCAGAACACAGGATCTGAAGCAGGTTGCGGCTTCAGCTTCAGGTGTGTATGTTATTGAAAACTGTCTTTCAATAAACTCTACTTCCTGGGTATTGGATACCGGATCAGGATCTCATATCTGTAATTCTTTGCAGGCGTTGAGAAATCGTAGGGTTTTGAAGGCAGGTGACTTGGCCCTCAAAGTTGCAAACGAAGCTAGCATGGATGCTAAGGCCGTGGGGGACTATCACCTGGGGTTGTCAGATGGACACGTTTTGGTTTTGCGTAATTGCTATTTTGTACCCAACGCAACTTGTAATATCATTTCTGTATCTTTGACTTCTAAAGAAGGTTATGAATTTGCGTTTGTAAGTAATGTTGTAAACATTCACCTTAATCAAGTTCTGATTAGGTCAGGTACATTAAGCAATGGTATATACGTATTAAACCATCCGCAGATTTTCAATGTCCAGAATACACACAAAAGAAAGTCTCCGGAAATCAATCAGACTTTCTTATGGCATTGTAGACTGGGTCACATCAATGAGAGAAGGTTGACGAAGTTACATACAGAAGGATATTTGAATCCGTTCGAATATCAATCGTATGCCACTTGTCAATCCTGTCTCAAAGGAAAGATGACAAAGACTCCGTTCACTGGACACGGAGTAAGAGCGAGCGAGCTCTTGGGACTCGTACACAGCGACGTGTGCGGTCCAATGTCTACACATGCGCGAAGCGGTTATTCTTACTTCATTACTTTTACGGATGACTTTTCAAGGTACGGTTATGTCTTCTTAATGAAACATAAGTCCGAAGCCTTTGGAAAATTCCAGGAATATAAGAATGAAGTAGAAAAACAAACCGGCAAAAGTATCAAGATTCTAAGATCGGATCGAGGTGGAGAATACTTAAGTGCCGAGTTCCTGGACTATTTAAAAGAGAATGGAATTCTCTCTCAGCTTACTCCTCCATACACTCCGCAACATAACGGTGTATCGGAGAGACGGAACCGAACCCTATTGGATATGGTACGGTCCATGATGAGTAACGCTGAGTTACCGCAATCATTCTGGGGGTATGTGCTAGAATCAGCTGCATACCTTTTGAACCGAGTTCCCACTAAGACTGTGCCTACTACACCATATGAGATGTGGTATGGGAAGAGACCCTATCTTAATCACATTAAGACATGGGGAAGTCCAGCTTTTGTCAAAAAGCAGCATGCGGACAAGCTCGAGGCACGCTCAGTACAGTGCAAGTTCGTGGGATATCCAAAGAACTCCAAGGGATATTTCTTCTACTGCGAAGAGGAACAAAAGGTTTTTTTTTCTCGTCATGCCCACTTTCTAGAACACCAGTTCTTAGAAAAGGAAATTAGTGGGAGCGCAGTAGAACTGGAAGAAATTCCAGAACCACAGACTATTACTGAAAGCTTAGTGGAACCAGAGGGTTCAAAAGAACAGGACATTCCTACGCCACTCCACAGGAGTAGTAGGCAGTCTCATCCGCCCGAGAGATACTACGGTTTTCTCATAGACGGGGATAGAGAGGATTGCATCATAGATTATGATGAGCCTACTAGCTTCCAGCAGGCCGTTCAGAGCGTTGACTCGGTAAAATGGCTGGATGCAATGCGGACCGAAATGGAGTCTATGTACACCAACAAAGTATGGACGTTGGACATTGCTCCAGACGGGGTAAAACCCGTAGGATGCAAGCGGATCTTCAAAAGGAAGATTGGTGTAGATGGACAGGTTGAGACCTATAAAGCTAGACTGGTTGCAAAGGGTTTTCGTCAAAGACCTGGTTTGGACTATGACGAGACCTTTTCTCCGGTAGCTATACTTAAATCCATTCGGATCCTTCTTGCCATTGCTGCCTTCCACGATTATGAGATCTGGCAAATGGACGTAAAGACCGCTTTTCTAAATGGAAATTTAGAGGAGTGTGTCTATATAGACCAACCAGAGGGTTTCATTCAGAGTGGGAGCAGCGGAAAGGTGTGCAAGTTGCTTAAGTCCACCTATGGACTAAAGCAGGCATCGCGGAGTTGGAACATCTGTTTTGATGAGACGGTCAAGGAATTTGGCTTTATCAAAAATCCAGATGAACCATGCATCTATAGTAGATTTGTAGCGAGAACTGTAGTATTCCTCGTTTTATACGTGGTTGACATTCTCTTAATAGGAAATGACATTCCTATGCTACAATCTGTCAAGGGGTTCTTGTCACACAGGTTCTCCATGAAAGACCTGGGTGATGCCTCATACATCCTGGGGATCCGGATCCATCGTGATAGATCCAAGAGGGTATTAAGACTTTCACAGTCCAGGTACATCGACACCATACTGAAAAGATTCAGTATGGAAGATTCCAAGCACGGTAACCTACCGGCTTGTCACGGGATCACCCTCTCTAAAGAGATGTCTCCCAAGACTGATTTGGAGAGGGATCGCATGTCTATTATACCCTACGCTTCTGCGGTAGGCTCTATAATGTATGCGATGTTGTGTACCAGACTGGATGTAGCTTATGCACTGAGTGTGGTAAGCCGGTATCAGTCAAACCCTGGGGAGAAACACTGGATAGTGGTAAAGAACATTCTCAAGTACCTGAGAAGGACTAAGGAGATGTTCTTGGTGTATGGCGGAAAAGACCTCCAGATCGAGGCCTTTGCTGACTCCAGCTTCCAGAGTGACAAGGATGATTCCAAGTCCATGTCGGGTTTTGTCTTTACCCTCAATGGAGGGGCGGTGTGTTGGAAGAGTTCCAAACAGGAAACCGTTGCAGATTCGACGATGGAAGCGGAATACATCGCTGCATCTGATGCCACAAAAGAAGCTGTCTGGATGAGGAAGTTCTTGAAAGAACTTCAGGTGGTTCCATCCATTGTTGATCCAATACCTCTGTATTGCGACAACAACGGGGCTATAGCTTTAGCGAAGGAACCCTGGTCCCATTAGAGATCCAGACACATCTTGAGGCGGTATCACCTGATCAGGGAGATCGTTGATCGCCAGGAGATCGAGGTTCGGAGGGTTGCTTCAGAAGATAACACAGCAGATCCATTCACCAAGGCCTTGCCCCAGACTCAGTTCGAGCGGCTGATCGAGATGATAGGTCTTCGATACGCCAGTACATGGCCTTAGTGCAAGTGGGAGATTGTTAGTGTATATGCCCTAGAGGCCATTACTGTATCATACTAGTTTGTATATTACTTAATGGAAGCTTGGGATATTCACCTTGTATATACAATCTTGCTCAAAATAGTAGTATGCTACTTGGTTTGTTTCTACTTCAATATGTACATGTGTTTATTTTAGTATATCGCCTATGCAGATTAGTGGAGCCCTTAGGATCTTTGCTTGATTACCAGCGTTGTGATGGCAGTCACACTAGTGGGGCTGGGTAATCTATAAGCACATCCTTATGCAGGTCCTTAGTCGCTGGACTATCGAGACAGGGCATCGATACTCCGGAGTAGACTAGCGCATGCGCTTCTCATCCCAGTGTGGGAGACGGTCTGTCCCACAGCCGTCAGTACGTCGTACTGGAGATAGTATGCGGGTGCTCGTTGGGTTACGAGTACACTGGACAGGACTCGTCGGGAACTGACCGGTTGGTATTATACCTATCGTCAGTTATCAGTTCCCAGGTGACATGAGTACAGCTTAGTCCGCTGACTTGACACTATCACTTCGCCTCGAGTGTGTTCCCACTGTACTTTGATTACTACCCTACCACGGCTCAAAGGAGTCGTGCAAACAGGTAGTAGTTGGGTGCAGTCCCGAAGCACTTGGAGGCAGTGACGGTTAGACAGGATTCGTCTCTCCCGGTATTGGGGGTTGACATCGCGCTGTGTCTAGAAGAGCCATTACACGAGTAGTCCCTGGCCAGGGCAAGCGAGATATACTGGTAGGCTTCCAGTGCTATCTCAGGGTGTTTTGGGCTTCACTCCGACACGACTTGTACCGCTATTAGGGGACTGACGTTTACCGCCCCCCTAGGCCCGCCATGCGATGTATCAGACGAACAGACCGGACTGTACGGAGACTGTCACATTCAGGCTCAGTAGGAGTTCAGATGGGTTTCACCTCGTCAGTCTTCTTGTCGGCATCTACCTGGGGACCGTTATGCACAGCTAGTGCCGCTTGCGGTCTGTGGTTAAACCCACTGCCAGCGTAGTGTCGAGTCTTTAGAGTCCCACACAGAAAGCTATTCGCCTTTAGGCAAAAGAGTAGAGGTCGCATGGTTTTGCGACAGGTCGCATGGTTTTGCGACAGGGTTCGGTCACATCCGTGCACTTATGCACGTACAGTGTCCGGACAGTTAACACTAGCGGGCTTTGGTTTAAGCCAGATCCTAGTGTACGTTTTGGGATTGGTTTTATCCAGTATGTATTCGTGTTCCTCGGAACGCGGATGCGGGTGTGTATGCACAGTTGACGGAGAGACAGAGGCAGAGGATTCTCATTAGGGTTGTTGACCGTTGACTGTTGACTATTGACTTTTTGCTCAACCCTAATGAGAATATCATTTATGATTAACAATAATATTAATTAAGTATTGTGGTGACATGGTTGTTGAGGGGTTGACTTTGTTGACTTGTTGACTTTGTTGACCGGTTGACTAGGTTGGACTAGTTGACCATCATGATGACAATGGCTATCATTTCATGGCAAAGACTTTTCACTTGCTTGTTCTCTTGTGCAATATGAGTGCATGAAATGATATAGCCATTTTGACTTAAACCATTTACACAATACTTGATTACTATTTTTGTGATGATGGCTTTGGATTATGAGAGCCAAGAGAGAAAAGTCTTTCTCATTCTATCATTTTCATTCTCTCTCTTGTTCTTGAGCTCTCATCTTCTTCCTCTTGCTCTCCCTCTCCTTAGTCTATGGTTCACTTATCTCATGTGTTGAGAACCAAGAACCATAGAGAAAATCCCAACACACTCTTCTCTACTCACTCTAGTTCATAAGGTTTGGCAAACCAAGTGAACTAGTTTTCTTCAAAGACCGAAGAAGAAGCCAAAGGTAGAAGCTTTCAGGTGGATCGATCTTCGGCGCAAGGAGACGACGGGGTGAAGCCGATCCGGACAACCATCGAGGCTTGAAGACGAAGGAGTTCAAGAAAGAAAGGTATAACCCCCTAACCGAGTAGTTAACAACTCCTAGTTAGGTTGTTAGTTAGATGTTTAACAAAGATCCGGTTTTGAGTCCATGTTACCACCTCTAGAAAATTGTTTTTCACCAAATTCCGCATGCCCGAAAGTACCGGGAGAGGTAGCATGGACTTACACCTCGTAGTAACCTCACGGAAACTGCGGCACTACTTCCAAGCACACACAATCATCATCCTCACTGAGAGCCCATTGGGGGCTATCCTGGCATCGCCGGAATCCTCAGGCCGCCTAGAGAAATGGAGATAGGATCTATCTCAATTCGACATAAGGTATCGCCCGAGGTAAGCCATCAAGGCGCAGGCCCTGGCTGATTTCATCGTTGAATGCACCATCCCTAACAGGAAGCCGGTTCCCGCGCCACCCTTCACAGCCCGGCGTCCCATCCAGGAAGGCCCTAGCTCAGCTCCGAAGTGGGTCATCTACGTCGACAGGTCTTTTACCGAGGAAGGCTGCGGTACCGGCCTCATTATCCGGGGCCCAAACGAAGCCGAGATGGAGTATTCCTTGAGGCTCGGTTTCAAAGCATCGAACAACGTGGCGGAGTACGAAGCCCTCCTAGCCGGACTGCACATGGCCGCCGGGCTGGGGCTGAAGATCATCCGAGTCCGCAGCGACTCGGCCCTAGTTGTCGGCCAAGTGACTGGCCACTTCGAGGCTCGGGAGCCCTTAATGATGAAGTACCTAGACGAGGTGAGGAAACTCTGAAAAAACTTCGACGAAGTCCAGGTAGAACAGATACCTAGGCAAATGAATGCTCAAGCAGACGCCCTGAGCAAGTTGGCTTCATCGTACTCGGCCAACAATAGGCTGTCGATACTCTTCGAAACCTTGACCCGGCCCAACGTAGGAGATGAGGCAGCGACACTCCAAGTGTACACGGCACAGGAGAACGACCAAGATTAGTGGAAGACCCTCGTAGAATTCGTGAAGGAAGGCACGCTCCCGGAGGACAGAGCGGCTGCCCGCCGCCTCCGGGCCAGAGCCACCCACTTCATCTGGAGCAATGGGAACCTCTACAAGAAGGCCTTCACCCAGCCCCTGCTTCGGTGCGTTGACCCTCACGAAGCCGACTACGTCCTGCGGGAAATCCATGAAGGGGTGGGCGGCGCACACCAGGGGGCTCGAACCTTGATCCAAAAGGAACTACTCCAGGGGTACTACTGGCCCACCATGCACGAGGACGCCTTGAAGCTGGTCAGGAGGTGCATGAGCTGCCAACTCCACTGTAGTATTCCCCGCCTCCCGGCTACCGAGCTAACCGCCCAGACGTCCCCATGGCCATTCGCCCAGTAGGGATTGGATATGATCGGCCAGTTCCCCACCGGAACTGGCGGGCATAAATACGTCCTCGTCACGGTGGACTACTTCACCAAGTGGATCGAAGCCGTTCCCATCAGGAAACCGGCCGCCGCCATAACCATCAAGTTCCTCCAAAACAACCTGATACACCGATTCGAGATCCCGAGGTGCATCATCACCGACCACGGGACGAACTTCGAGAACGTGAAAGTAAGAGACTTCTGCAAAGAATACCATATCCTCATGAAGTTCGCCACGGTCGCGCATCCCCAATGTAACGGGCAGGCCAAGGTCGCTAATCGGGATGTCCTCCGGGGTCTCCGAACCCACCTGGAAAGGAGACAAGGCAGTTGGGTCGAGGAGCTACCCCAGGTCTTATGGGCCCTGCGCACGTCAAAAAAGACTCCTACCGGGGAGACCCCTTTCAGCCTCTGCTACGGGACCGAAGCGATGGTCCCAGCGGAGATCGGGCTACCCAGTCACCGGGTCGAGCACTTCGATGATGACGCTAACACCATGGCACTATGAACCAACCTCGACATACTATTGGAGAAAAGGGATCGGTCCCAGATCAGAGCCGCCGCCTATCAACAACAGATGGCCCGATACTACAACGCTCGGGTAAAACACCGCTCCTTCAAGACCGGGGACCTAGTCCCGCGGCGAAACGAATTCATCGACCAAGGCAGGCTTCACAAGTTCTACCCAAAGTGGGATGGTCCTTTCCTCGTTTCCGAAACGCTCCCCGGCGGAGCCTACCTCCTACAGGACGCGGACGGACGGAAGCTCCTTCGGCCTTACAACGCCGAGAAGCTCAAGCTATACTAATGAGGTCAAAGCTAGCGAAGCGTTGCACCCAGCTACCACTCGAGATTTCCCTTTAATAAGATGGTGTAAAGCGTTGTCTAGAATTCCTACCCATACAAATAAAGAAACTTCGAATCTTTTTTCCCCGATAGAGTTCCCCCTGCACAACGAAGAAGCCCTCCCAGAGGCAGTCAAGCATGAGGCTCCCTCGCTCGGCTATCCCGTGCGGGCAGCTTCCCTGCCACAACGCCGGGGATCAAGAAGTCCTCCTAGAGGCAGTCGAGACCGAGGCTCCCTCGCTCGGCTATCCCCTGCAGGAAGCTTCCCTGCCGCAACGCCGGGGATCAAGAAGCCCTCCCAGAGGCAGTCGAGACCGAGGCTCCCTCGCTCGGCTATCCCCTGCGGGCAGCTTCCCTGCCGCAACGCCGGGGATCAAGAAGCCCTCCCAAAGGAGGCACCGGGCGGTAACCCTACCCGGCCAAGGATCCTTGGTAGGCTTCTTACAGCTTTATAGCTCTTCCCGCGCCAAGGACCAAAGTCCTCCCAGAGGCGGTCGAGTCCTTGCTCGGCTATCCCCGGTTGGTAGCTTCCTACCATAACCGACAGTGATCAAAGTCCTCGCCAAGAGGTACTGGGCAGTAACCCTGCTCGGTCCCCATCCTGAAGGATCAAAGCCCTCGCATGAGGCAACCGAGCAGCCACCCTGCTCGGTCTACTCCGGCTGGTAACTCCCTACCCTCGATGCCAGGGATCAAAGGCCCTCACAAGAGGCACCAGAAAGGCTAGCCCGCTCATTCATCCCAGGCTGGTAGCTGCCTACCTACGACGCTAGAGATCAAAGCCCTCACCAAGAGGCAACCGCTTATCTTCACTGCCCGGTCATTCTTAATGGCCTTCCGTAGCCCTTCCCGCGCTAAGGCCCGAAGTCCTCCCAAAGGAGGTCGAGCCCTTGCTCGGCTATCCCCGGCTGGTAGCTTCCTACCACGATCGACAAAGATCAGAGCCCTCGCAAGAGGCAACCAAACAGCCACCCTGCTCGGTCAAGCTCGGCCGATAACCCTGTGGCCATACATGAGGAAGGACGACAGGTTCATCCAAGTCTGAACGATCTCCCATCGACCTTAGGGGCCATACATGAGGATACCTCCACGGCAGCGATTGACACACTCGCCGGCTGGTGATTGGAGTCAACTCGACAGAAGATCGCCAGACAAATGGCCGACCTGACACGGAAACATGACAATACAAGCGAGGATATCCTACGAACGTCCTTCACACGCAAAAGACAAAATGCAAACCGACGAATCAAGGATTTCACTTTTATTGCCAAAATCAAGGTCTTTACAAAGGGTATTCTAGGGCCCCCAGCCCTACAAACTGCCTGTAAGTCGATGTACAACACCCCACGACTTGCGGGGAGGCGGAAATATGAAAAACGATCTTGTTCTTTGCTTAAACATCGACTAACCGCATGAATCGAAGCTAAACGATAACTAACATCAAACATTGAAGTTCTAAACTACTATGTAAAGGGATTATACCTAAAGAACCGTGTCCTTCGTCTTTACGAACTCCACCTCCTCCTCGGCCTTCTCTAAGTAGTAGACGATCCACCATGAGAGCTTAACTCCAAGCTTTGCCTCTAAACTTGAGGCAACTAAGTATCTTTAAGTGCTAATCAAAGTACCTAGATGAAATAGAGTATGGTTATGGATTAAGTAGTCTAACTAATCCTTGTACTCAACACATGAGAGGGGAGAATTAGGGTTTGAAGAGAGAGAGCTTGAGGAGAGAGAAGATGAACATAATAATGAGAAGAGAAAATGAGTTATCATAATATATATCAAGCAATTTTATATATCAAGAAAAGAAAAGAAAATGATTTACAACCATACTTGATAAATATCTTGTGGTGATTCATCTCCATGAGTCATTAAGCAATTATGAAGCATTAATGACATGGATGAATCATCCATATGACTCACTAATCTCATTCAATGTATATGCCACCTAAACCTCCTTAGTCACCATCTTCTAGAAGCTTCTCGCGCAATTACGAGAACGCCCCTCCTATCCGTGAAAACACGGAAAAACTTTAGACTGTATAAATCCAATAACCGGATACTAGTAACTGGCTTAAACCAAAGCCGACTAGTAAAAACTGTACGAAAGTCGTACGTGCGAAAACACACTTATGCGTCCGAACCCTTGTCGTAAAACCATACGACCTGTATATCGTTTCGCCTGGAGTAGGGAAACTCTCTGCGTGGGACTCTAGAGACTCGACTACTACGCTGGCAGTGGGTTTAACTGTTAGTTATATGTATGCCCTAGAGGCCATTACTGTACATTGGATGTATATTATGGTGGATGCTGGGACATATATAGGTAGGACTTTCTTGCTCGACATGATAGTACGCTATCTGGTTGCTCTTTGTCTTAACGTGTATACTTTCCGCCTCTCTGTTACATGTTGATAAAGCCCTTAGGATGTGTACTCGACTTCCAGGACTATGATGCAGATCATACTAGCGGGGCCTGGATAGTCCATGAGTACATCCTTGAAATGTTCCTAGTCGAGGGAATATCGAGACAGGGCATCGATATTCCAGAGTAGACTAGCGTATATCTTCTCGACCCATGCGATGGGCGATGGATGATCCCATATCCATTGGTGTTTGACATCGAAGATGGTATGCGGGTGCTCAGTGGAGACTGGGTACACTGAACGGACTCGCCGAGAACTCCCAGATGGTATTATACCTCACGTCAGATGGCAGTTCTCTGGTGACATTGGTACAGCTTAGTCTGTTGACCCGAGATCGTCATAGAGTCTTGTGTGTCTCCCACTGTGCTTTGATTTCCACCCTACCACGGCTCTACTGAGTCGTGCAAACAGCTGGTTTTTGGGTACAGTCCCGATTCACATGGAGGCAATGAGCGATAGGAGGGGATTCGTCTCTCCCGGTATTGGGGGTTGATGTTGCGCAATGCACGACTGGCCATAACAGGAAATCCCTGGCCAGGGTTGCAGTGATATACTGGTAAGAGTTATCAGTAGTTTCACGAATGTTATGGACCTCAAGTCGGCATGACTTATCGAGCTATTGGGGTCTGACGTTTACCACCCCTAGGCGAGATATGCGACATATCAGACGAACAGACCGGACTGTACGGTAAGTGTTACTGGTTGGATTCACAGGAGTGTGAGCGGGCTTGCTCGTCGATCTTCTGATCGCTCAATACCCGGGTGGCCGTTACGTTTAGCAGACCGCTTGCGGCTTGTGGGTGTTTGATATGATCATCATCTGCTGCCGGCGTATTGACGAGTTTTTAGAGTCCTACACAGAGGTTTCCTGGCTCAAGCGAAACGAAATAGGAGCGCATATGAGATATGTGCGGGACCGAGAATAATGCGTGTATGTGATACCGTATTCCATTCTCGCGACGAATGTATCGATTGGTTATATGCGATATAACCTGGTTATCGAATCAAGGATTGATTCGAGAAGCCGATACATTGGATACTAGCCGGTTATATGCGATATGACCGGATCATTGAATCAAGTGTTGATTTAATGATTTATTGTATAATTATATATTTGATATATTACTTTGCATTAACTAGTATTGGTTCACTTTAAATGGATTTTCTCACTTGAATTGTGCAAGTTGTATATGTGATATACTTTTGTGCACATGATTGTATCATGTTTGATGATACATGCTTATTTGGTTAAGTGTAAAGAATTAAACTATGGTTAAGTTAATGATTAGGGTTTTGTTTACTTAATTACTTATTCATTTATCTTATTTATTTATATCCATTTTGGAAAATGAAAAAGATAAATGAATGGTTGCTTGTTTTGTTTTTAGTTGAAGATTCTTGAAGTTTTGACTTAGTCTCCATTCTTGTCTTATACTTAACCCTAACCATTTAAACTAACCATAATTCATTCTCTACACTTAACTAAGGTTAGATTATGATAAGTATTATATTTATTTTCTATTCTAAAAATACTTATCATATCTTTTTCATCTTCTTCTTCATGAGCAAGAAGAAGAAAAGCTTTCTACACCAATGGCAACTTGAGAAATCAAGTGAGAAATCCAATTCTAAAGTCTACCCACTTCCTATTTCTTCATCCTCTACCTCTTGCCAAGTTGTATAGGGTGTTTACTTCACAAGTTTTCAAAGCTTGGTGAAGTTGGAGCTTGTTCTTGTGATGCCTCGACGTAGATCATCTTCGACATCGAACCGACGATCAAGCCCGCCCATTCTTCGATGATGCCAATGCTAGAGTCAAGGGTTCGATTTGGACAGCGGAGGGAGATCATCGCGGAGCTTAGGAAGTGGTGGACCGGATCTACAAAGGTTGTAGCCCCTTTCCTTTAGATACATTTCCGTTTACTTACTCGCTTCGCCTATTTATCTAGTTAACGATCCGTATTAGGGTTTCTCGGCACCGTAATTTTTAGAAATTGACATGTTTGATCACTTGTGAGACTCCATTAGAGTGCCTAGGAACCTTACAGTGGTATCAGAGCCTAGCTAGAGCCTTAGGCGAAGTCCCGACGGAATCAGAAGTCCGATCGACCCAAAACCCGACTTGAAAAATGCTCTCTGGACTTTTTTGAAAAACGTGGTTTTTTGTAGATTAAAAATATTCAGAAAAATCAGCAGGATAATCTAAGAGTTACTGTGAATTTCGATGGACTAATTCCATCAATGAGCCGCGGATCCGCGGCACGAGCGTGGGTCGTGCGGCGGTTCCGCGGCCATTTTGTCGTTTTGTGTATTTAATTTTTCACAGTAATTCTCAGTTTTCTGTTCTGGTTTTCCTGGGAATTTTTAATATTTATTCCAGAGTTGTATTTTCTGAGTTGTATTGGGGACTCGGTGTATTCGATCGGACTGTCTAATTTTGTCGGTGTGCTTTTCCGGGTATTTTTAGAATATGTTAAAAAATTCGACCGGATATAAATACCCACTTTTTCCCCTGCCGGGAAATTTCCAATTGTTGGATTTTTCCGTAGTTTAACGACGTTCTAAGTAGTGCAAGTAACGCGATGGACCCTCTAGAAAACAACAAACCTTAACTCGATTATGTGACCGTCTTGAACTGCTCTTTGAACCTTCGGGTTTGGGGCAGTACGGCGTGCCACATGTGAGGCGTTGGCTTGACCCTTCTACGGCTGGACCGTTGGTACTGAGGCACGAACTGAATGTTGTTAGACTTATTTCATGTGCTGAGCTGTTTCGGGAAAACTTGGGTGTTCGATTGTTCGATCGGAAAGTTTAACATTTTCCATTTATCCGGAATGTGATACAATAATTGGAATTCGCAAATAGTTATGAGATAACGGAATGAATATTATAAACATAGCAGTTTAGTCTCACTTGATTGGTTGCCACGGAATTTTGATGTGATCAAAAGTCCGTCGCAATCACGTAGCGTACGCGGATACTCGCCGGATAAACTTAATAGACAGCCTCACTCCATAGCCCCGACCAAGTGACTGTAGGAGAACCCCGTCGCCGAAAGCATCCGTTCGGGTGCTCGCGGCAGCGGTGTTCCGCCTTGGTGCACTTTGTCGACGGCGTCGGGGGTGCGGCCGTCTACTAAAATTTGCGACGAGTATTCGATCAGAATGTCGGGAATCCTGATGAATTGCCCGACTTGATATTGAAAAGTGTTTTCGATTTTGAGACTAAAATGCGGGGTTTATAATTGTTAGGCATGCGATGTCTAAGTAATTCATTTGGTCAGGCATGCGATGTCTGAGGAGGTTGCGGATTCCAACTGTTGTAGTTTTACACTTTCTTTTCTGTGACCGTAAGTGTAATATGTGATGTCGCCGGTTTCGTTGCTATATGTCAACGACAATTGGGATACGTATATTTACTTACGTTGATTACATGTGATGTTATGTGTTGCTGGATATGTTATATTGGATCGTCGTGTTTGAATAGCCGGGGGTTTTTATGTGAGATGAGTGTTTTTTCATTTTCATTCATGTAAAAACTTATATGTAATATTCTTTTATTGAAGCACTTTCAGGTTACGGAAGTTGTCACCGTTGATGTATATTATTTACTTTTCCGCATTAGAATAGACCCAAGGAGGGGAGCACAAGTAACCGGGTTCTGGGGTCCAGTGGGAGACCAACTCGAGGAGTCGAGTCCGGGTCTCCTAACCCTAGAATTGGTAGGGTTGCTTGCCGCTCTCGTAGGGGTCTAGGGGTGTGGGATTGGCTATTCATCACGACCGTGGAATCCGTGTTTTATACTGGCTCGTATTGAAAACACGGACGTCCTAGTATATCCAATATTTCATATGTTTCTTCTGCTGTGATTTATCTATGATCATGTGATGTTCTGTGACAGATATTATATATAGTATATATGATATATTATATAAACGTTGCTTATGTTTTACACCCACGCTAGCCCTGCCTCGCTCTGGCGTTAGTTACCTAACCTAACGGTGCAGACGGGACATCGAGGCGAATGCGGATGGCATAAGCGTACGTTATATTTATCTGTGATGTTTAGGTGGACTTAAATGATGGGATATTCATTAATGAGATTAATGAAAGAAAATAAACCTAATTGATGTTGTGGAATCGAATTTCAAAATAAAAACAGGTAGCTACAGTTCTTGCTTTGCATCGCGGTGTTCATTATAGAACATCCTGCACCTTATTCGATGAGGAAAGGACCGAGATCTCTTCACCGGGAGTGACTCCTTTAGCAATAAGTGGCAGATGCTACACACTCGGTTTGTCCTTTGATTGCTTCTATAGTTTCTTCTTTGCACAGTGATATATATGATATATCCCGCACCTCATTCGACGAGGAAAGGGCCGACGATCCCTTCACCTGGAGTGACCCCTTTAGTAAAACTAGAAAAGCTTCAAAAACATTCCATTTAAAAACCATTTGATTCCGTAACGAGATCAAGTTCAAAGCGTTAAAGGTTTTCACAAAAACCAGCCGCAACCCTCCGTCATTTTAGGAAGTAGAGTACTTAGTATTCGTGCTGTGCTTGTTGACCATAGTCAAGGCACGGTGTACGGTAGCTAAGTGATGTCTTCCTACACCGCATATGATGCGATTAATTAGGACAGTCGCGTGACTTTGTTGACCTTAGTTAAGGGTCATGTAGGTGGGTCTAATTAATCACGAAATGAAGGGTAGAACTTGACTAGTACTTATGATTTGATGACCATAGTTAAGGTCATATGTGCTAGGGGTAAAAACCTTTATCGGGAGTTTCAAGTGTTGAAATTTGCAATGAGATTGCATACCTTCTATATGATAGTTGGATCCCGATACCCACTGCGAATAATTGTTACTCCTGGGAGAGTTTTGCACTTTGCAACTAGCAGATCAAGTAGGTGTCTAGAAAGGTGTCAACGGGGTTACGCCTCTGGGAAAACGAGGTTTACTGTAATTAGGTCCGTGCGAAAGCACGGGGAACCTCCCTCAAAGTACCGACACTGGCCTGGCTGAAAGATTGGCGAACTTGTAGAGTGTAATTAATCCCGGCTAGTCTTTCCTTTTAAGGTTTGAAGGAAGATTTGATAAAAACAGTGGGAGCCATCCTGATTAGATAAAATATATAACCAATCTGATCTTGCAAGAGCGCACGCAGAGTGTTTTCTTCTCTCTCTCTCCTGGTAGCGACCATATCACGCCTTAATCAAGATAATAAAATGGATGTATTGACCGAACCCGCTTGTTATACTGAGCTGGGGAACGTTGGTCCCGCTCCAACTTATAATTGTTATAAGACAGAGCAGGAAATAGGGGAATACCAGAATTCCTATGCCGCCCAAACGAAGAAAGTGCATATGATGCATCTCCTTCGGATGTGTTCATTACAAAGAACTGTTTCTCAGTATCCTCTGCATCCTGGGTATATGATACCGGATCAGGATCCCAGATATGTAATCTGTTACATAGGGCTACAAAAAGGTAGAAAAACTGAGAACGGGTGATAAGTTTCATGAGACAGAAAATGGGGCAAGTGTTGCAGCCAAGTCTGTTGGTCACTGTCACCCTGTATTACGAATACATTGATTCTGAACAAATGCTATTAGATACCGAACCTGATATACAAAATCATATCAGTCTCTTTATTAGTAAAGAAAGGATATAATTTTGTATTGATGGATAATGTTTTGAACATTTCCTATATCAAAAGTTGATCGGTTCAGGCACGTTATCTAAAAGCATTGACGTTCTAAATCAAACTACAGTTCCTCGTATATAGAACACACACAAGAGGAAGAGTTCAGAAATGAACGAATTCTTCTTGAGGTATTGTAGACTAGGTCATATCAATGCGACCCGACTAGCTGAAGTTACATTTAGATGCATATTTAAATCAGTTTGAATTTACATCTTGTGAAACTTGCCAGTCATGTCACAAAGATATAATGACACCAGCTCTGTTTACTGGAAACAGAGAAAGAGTTAGTAAACTCTTGGGACTGATACATGATGATGTATGTAAGGTCTCCTGTCTACACATGCCAGGACTGGTTCTTTTTACTTCATTATATTATCTGATAATCTCTCAAGATTCAGTCATATGTTCCTGTTGAAACATAAGTCCGAACCTTTTGAGGTATTCACAGAATATAAGTTAGAAGTAGAGAACCAATAACCGGGTATAAGTATTATGTCCTATGATGAGATCAGGGAGAAGAATACTTGTGCATGGAATCCTTGGACTATTCTAAAGGAAAATGAGATTCTCTCTCAGTATTACTCCTCTGAATACACCACAGCACAACGGTGTATCGGGGCGGAGCAATCACACAATATTAGATATCATATGCTCTATGATGAGTATTACTGAGTTACCTATTTCCTTTTGGGAGTTATGCACTTGAGAAGCTGCATACCTATTGAATTAGGTTCGAATCAAATCAGTGCCTACCATTCTATATGAGATATGGTATGGGAAGAGCCTATCTCTTAAGTAAGTTAAGATTTGGGATTGTCCGGCCTATGTCAAAAGCAAAATCCGGACAAGATCGAGGCAAGATCAGTTCTGTAGAACTGGAAAGGTTCCAGCTGTACAAAACTGCAGACAATTTGGTAGAACCAAAGAATTCAGTAGATTCCCGACGAACCTCAGCCTCTCCGCCGATCTAGTAGGGTTCCTCGTCCGCCTGAGAGATACCTCGGTTTCTCGATGACAGTGGGAGCAAGGAATGCATCATGAGATGATGACCCAACTAGTTTCGAGCAGGCCATCAAGAGTAGGGACTCTGTAAGAATGGCTGGATGCTTTGCGGTCTGAGATGGAATCCATACACACCAACAAAGTATGGACTTTGGTTGCTATATCCGAAGGGTTAAATCCCCATCAGGAGCAAGTATATCTTGAGAAGATTACTTGGTGTAGATGGAAAAGTTGAGACTTTCAAAGCTAGACTTGTTAAAGGTTTTCGTCATCAACCAGGCACGGATAATGATGAAACCTTTTCCAGGGACTATGTTTAAATCCATCCAGATCCTACTTGCCACGGCTACATACCATGACTACGATATCTGGTGGTTGGGTGCCATGACTACTTTTCTAAATATTGATTTAGAAGAGAAGGTCTATAAGAACACAGCCAGAGGGCCTCGTAGTCAGTGGGAGCAGCGGAAACGTGTGCAAGATGCTTTATAGGATAAAGCAGGCATCGCGGAGTTGGAACGTCTGTTTTGATGTGATAGTCAAAGTGTTTGACTTCATCAAAATGGTAGACGAACCTTGTATATACAAAAGGGTAGTAGAGAGTAAGGTGGTCATCTTCGTATTGTACGTAGACAACATACTCTTGATAGGAAAAGAGTTTCCTATACTACGATCGGTCAATCTCCTATTATCACAAGGATTCTCCAAATAGGATAAAGATGATACCTCCTAAATCCTGAGATTTGGACCGATGAGATAGATCTAAAGGGATATTAGGGTTCTCACTAGGTATAGTGAGATTGTATCAATCGATCCTGGGGAGAATCACTGGAAGTGTTCCAGGGTGATAAAGACGACTGAATGTCAGTCACAGGCACTGTCTTTACCCTCAGTAAAGGGACGGTATGTTGGAAGAGTTCCAAGCTCGATACCATAGCAAACTAGACGATAAAGGCTGGTAACATCGCTATTAAAGATACTACCAAAGAGGAAGTTTGGGTGTATATTGGTTCATAAGATGAACTAGGTTCCTGCCATTGTATGACAATGGAAGTGTGGCTTTGGCCCTGGAACCCTGGTCCCATCAGTGACCCAAACAAATTCTGAGGAAGCATCACCTGATCATGGAGATAGTTGATCTCCGGGGTGATCGAGGTTAGGAGAATAGACTCAGAGGACAACACGGCGGATCCACTCACGAAGGCCTTTTCCCAAAGAGAGACTTTTAAGGGATGGTTGAGTATGTGATACTGCAACCACTGCTACAGATGTCCCTAGTGCAAGTGCGAGATTGTTAGTTATATGTATGCCCTAGAGGCCATTACTGTACATTGGATGTATATTATGGTGGATGCTGGGACATATATAGGTAGGACTTTCTTGCTCGACATGATAGTACGCTATCTGGTTGCTCTTTGTCTTAACGTGTATACTTTCCGTCTCTCTGTTACATGTTGATAAAGCCCTTAGGATGTGTACTCGACTTCCAGGACTATGATGCAGATCATACTAGCGGGGCATGGATAGTCCATGAGTACATCCTTGAAATGTTCCTAGTCGAGGGAATATCGAGACGGGGCATCGATATTCCAGAGTAGACTAGCGTATATCTTCTCGACCCATGCGATGGGCGATGGATGATCCCATATCCATTGGTGTTTGACATCGAAGATGGTATGCGGGTGCTCAGTGGAGACTGGGTACACTGAACGGACTCGCCGAGAACTCCCAGATGGTATTATACCTCACGTCAGATGGCAGTTCTCTGGTGACACTGGTACAGCTTAGTCTGTTGACCCGAGATCGTCATAGAGTCTTGTGTGTCTCCCACTGTGCTTTGATTTCCACCCTACCACGGCTCTACTGAGTCGTGCAAACAGCTGGTTTTTGGGTACAGTCCCGATTCACATGGAGGCAATGAGCGATAGGAGGGGATTCGTCTCTCCCGGTATTGGGGGTTGATGTTGCGCAATGCACGACTGGCCATAACAGGAAATCCCTGGCCAGGGTTGCAGTGATATACTGGTAAGAGTTATCAGTAGTTTCACGAATGTTATGGACCTCAAGTCGGCATGGCTTATCGAGCTATTGGGGTCTGACGTTTACCACCCCTAGGCGAAATATGCGACATATCAGACGAATAGACCGGACTGTACGGTAAGTGTTACTGGTTGGATTCACAGGAGTGTGAGCGGGCTTGCTCGTCGATCTTCTGATCGCTCAATACCCGGGTGGCCGTTACGTTTAGCAGACCTCTTGCGGCTTGTGGATGTTTGATATGATCATCATCTGCTGCCGGCGTATTGACGAGTCTTTAGAGTCCTACACAGAGGTTTCCTGGCTCAAGCGAAACGAAATAGGAGCGCATATGAGATATGTGCGGGACCGAGAATAATGCGTGTATGTGATACCGTATTCCATTCTCACGACGAATGTATCGATTTGTTATATGTGATATAACCTGGTTATCGAATCAAGGATTGATTCGAGAAGCCGATACATTGGATACTAGCCGGTTATATGCGATATGACCGGATCATTGAATCAAGTGTTGATTTAATGATTTATTGTATAATTATATATTTGATATATTACTTTGCATTAACTAGTATTGGTTCACTTTAAATGGATTTTCTCACTTGAATTGTGCAAGTTGTATATGTGATATACTTTTGTGCACATGATTGTATCATGTTTGATGATACATGCTTATTTGGTTAAGTGTAAAGAATTAAACTATGGTTAAGTTAATGATTAGGGTTTTGTTTACTTAATTACTTATTCATTTATCTTATTTATTTATATCCATTTTGGAAAATGAAAAAGATAAATGAATTGTTGCTTGTTTTGTTTTTAGTTGAAGATTCTTGAAGTTTTGACTTAGTCTCCATTCTTGTCTTATACTTAACCCTAACCATTTAAACTAACCCTAATTCATTCTCTACACTTAACTAAGGTTAGATTATGATAAATATTATATTTATTTTCTATTCTAAAAATACTTATCATATCTTTTTCATCTTCTTCTTCATGAGCAAGAAGAAGAAAAGCTTTCTACACCAATGGCAACTTGAGAAATCAAGTGAGAAATCCAATTCTAAAGTCTACCCACTTCCTATTTCTTCATCCTCTACCTCTTGCCAAGTTGTATAGGGTGTTTACTTCACAATTTTTCAAAGCTTGGTGAAGTTGGAGCTTGTTCTTGTGATGCCTCGACGTAGATCATCTTCGCCATCGAACCAACGATCAAGCCCGCCCATTCTTCGATGATGCCAATGCTAGAGTCAAGGGTTCGATTTGGACAGCGGAGGGAGATCATCGCGGAGCTTAGGAAGTGGTGGACCGGATCTACAAAGGTTGTAGCCCCTTTCCTTTAGATACATTTCCGTTTACTTACTCGCTTCGCCTATTTATCTAGTTAACGATCCGTATTAAGGTTTCTCAGCACCGTAATTTTTAGAAATTGGCATGTTTGATCACTTGTGAGACTCCATTAGAGTGCCTAGGAACCTTACATTAACCACAGACCGCAAGCGGCACTAGCTGTATGTAACGGTCCTCAGGTAGATGTCGATAAGAAGGCCGATGAAGAAACCCATCCGAACTCCTACTGAGTCTGATGTGACAATCTCCGTACAGTCCGGTCCGTTCGTCTAAGACTATCGCATATCGGGCCTAGGGGAGGCAAGCGTCAGTCCCCTAATAGCGGTATAAGTCGTGTCGGAGCGAAGCCCATTACACCCTGAGAAACTACTGGAACCTACCAGCAAATCTCGCTTGCCCTGGCCAGGGACTTTGCGTAATGGCTCTCTGACACAGCGCGATATCAACCCCCAATACCCGGAGAGACGAATCTTGTCTAACCGCCACTGCCTCCAAGTGCTCGGGACTGCACCCAACTGCTACCTGTTTGCACGACTCCTTTGAGCCGTGGTAGGGTAGCAATCTAAGAACAGTGGGACGCACTCGAGGCGAAGCAGCAGTGTCAAGTCTGCGGATTATGCTGTACTCATGTCACCTGGGAACTGTTCACTGACGACTGGTATAAAACCATCCAACAGTTCCCTGTGAGTCCTGTCCGGTGTACCCGTAACCCAACGAGCACCTGCATACTATCTCTAGTACGACGTACTGACGGCTGTGGGATAAACCATCTCCCCAACTGGGATGAGAAGCGTACACACTAGTCTACTCCGGAGTATCGATGCCCTGTCTCGATAATCCAACGACTAGGGACCTGAATAAGGATGTGCTTATAGACTACCCAGCCCCCACTAGTGTGACTGCCATCACAACGCTGGTAGTCAAGCAAGATCCTAAGAGCTCTATCAATACGTATAATCACATATTAAGATAGAAAAAACCAAGTAGCATACTACCATGTTTAGCAAGACTGTTATATACATGTGAATATCCCAAGCTTCCATTAAGTAATATACAAACTAGTATGATACAATAATGGCCCCTAGGCATATACACTAACAATCTCCCACTTGCACTAGGGCCATGTACTGGCATATCGAAGACCGATGATCTCGAGTAGCCTCTCGAACTGAATCTGAGGTAAGGCCTTTGTGAATGGATCAGCAATGTTCTCTTCAGAAGCAACTCTCCGAACCTCGATCTCCCGACGATCAATGATCTCCCTGATCAGGTGATACCGCCTCAAGATGTGTCTGGACTTCTGATGGGACCTTGGTTCCTTCGCTAAAGCTATAGCTCCGTTGTTGTCGCAATACAGAGGTATTGGATCAACTATGGTAGGAACCACCTGAAGTTCTGTTAAGAACTTCTTCATCCAGACTGCTTCTTTTGCGGCATCGCAAGCAGCTATATACTCCGCTTCCATCGTCGAGTCAGCAACGGTGTCCTGCTTGGAGCTCTTCCAGCACACCGCCCCTCCATTGAGGGTAAAGACATAACCCGACATGGACTTAGAATCGTCCTTATCACTCTGGAAGCCGGAATCAGCAAAGGCCTCCAACCTGAGGTCTTTTCCGCCGTAAACCAAGAACATCTCCTTAGTCCTTCTCAGGTACTTGAGAATGTTCTTTACTGCTATCCAGTGCTTCTCCCCTGGGTCTGACTGATACCGGCTTACCACGCACAGTGCGTAAGCTACATCTGGTCTGGTGCACAACATCGCATACATTATAGAGCCTACCGCAGAAGCGTAGGGTATAATAGACATGCGTTCCCTTTCCAAATCAGTCTTGGGAGACATCTCTTTGGAGAGGGTGATTCCGTGACAAGCCGGTAGATTACCGCGCTTAGAATCTTCCATACTGAATCTTTTCAGTACAGTGTCGATATACCTGGACTGCGAAAGTCCCAACATCCTCTTGGATCTATCACGATAGATCCGGATCCCCAGAATGTAAAAGGCATTACCCAGGTCTTTCATGGAGAACCTGTGTGACAAGAATCCTTTGACAGATTGTAGCATAGGAATGTCATTTCCTATCAATAGAATGTCATCCACGTACAAGACGAGGAATACGACACTTCTGGCTACAACTTTACTATATATGCACTGTTCATCTGGATTTTTGATAAAGTCATATTCTTTGACTGTCTCATCAAAACAGATGTTCCAACTCCGCGATGCCTGCTTTAGTACATAAATGGACTTAAGCAGCTTGCATACTTTCCCGCTGCTCCCACTCTGATTGAAACCCTCTGGCTGATCCATATAGACGCACTCTTCTAAATTTCCATTTAGAAAAGCCGTCTTTACATCCATCTGCCAGATTTCATAATCATGGAAGGCAGCAATAGCAAGAAGGACCCGAATGGATTTGAACATAGCCACTGGAGAAAAAGTTTCGTCATAGTCCAAACCAGGTCTTTGACGAAAACCCTTTGCAACAAGTCTAGCCTTATAGGTTTCCACCTGTCCATCTACACCAATCTTTTTCTTGAAGATCCATTTGCATCCTATGGGTTTTACCCCATCTGGAGCAAAGTCCAAAGTCCATACTTTGTTGGTGTACATGGACTCCATTTCGGTCCGCATTGCATCTGTTGCGCCACGGCAGCGCCCCGGCCTCGTACTCGAGGCCAAAATGCGCAATCAAAAATTTTTCCTTACTCGGAAACCGGCGCTACCGCGGACAATGAAAACCCGGATCGTAACCATTAACCTAATGCTAGCAATCAAGAGATAGGGTGAGAAGTATACCGAGTGATCCGTGTCCTCCGGTCTTCTCGTCATCGTCCCGATCTCCCGCGGAAAGTCTTGCCTCCACATCGTCGCCTCCTCGCCGGAAAGGGCACCACAACGCCTGCGTCTTTTACGGGCTCCCGCCTCAATACCGAGGCAACTCGGGCATGAAGCCGGCAACTCGACATGCTCAAGATATGCTGTAGAATGTGTAGTAGATCATGCTAGTCTCATTTGGGGTTTGTAGTTGCCATGATGGAGGAATGGGGTTAGGAAAAATGGTGCTTTCATTTTTCCGAAACAAGAAGAAGAAGGAGATGAAGAATTCCTCCCATAACAAAGATGAACTCTCTCATTCTTTTTCTTTCTCTCTTTCTTTTTCTTCTTCTCTCTTTTCTAATGAAAAACTTATCATCTCAAAAAGGTGGAGGAAGAAGAATATATGAAACAAGAGGGAGGTGAGTGTAGGAGAGTATGAAGGGTGACCATAAACAAACATAATCATCACAAACTCACATCAACCATTCTAATCAAATCTCATCACAATAAAGCATGAAAAGATGAAGGAAAAGAATGGAATAAAAAGATGCTCTCATCTTACAAAAAAAAAACCCTCCACAAATGTAATTTGCAAAACTGCAAATTACCCCCTCCATCAGAAAAGTCCGGCCGGGAAAGAACAAAGAAAAACCGGCCGGAACGGAATGCAAACTGGCAACTCCAGAAAACTGGTCCCGTAATAAATTACAGGAAAACCCCTATACTGTGCATACACACCCGCATCTGTATTCCGTCCGGATACAAATGCAATGAGACAAAATCTACACTGTACTAGACTAGGACCGGCTTAAGCCAAAGCCGGCTAGTAAAATCCGTTCGATCCTGATCCGTGCAATACCGCACGTATCAGATCAAACCCTGCCATATAACTATACGGCCACTAGTACAAAACTGTCCGATCCTGATACGTGCAATACCGCACGTATCTGATCGGACCCTGCCATATCTCCATACGGCCTCTACAGCGTTTCGCCCGAAAGCTTGAGTAACTGTAAATGTGGTGGACTCTAAAGACTCGTCAATACTATGGCTGTGGATTTAACCACTGGCACGTCAGAGGTATAAGCCAATACGTGACGGGCCACCAGCTATTGACCAAAAGGGACGTCGATGAGCGAACTCATCCTGACACCCTACTGAGCCTGTCAGTGACAATAACCGTACAGTCCGGTCCGTTCGTCTATGAGCATCGCATGTCGGGCCTAGGGGGTTGGTAAAAGTCAGACCCCCAAAAGCGGTACAAGTCGTGTCGGAGTGTAGCCCAGAACGCCCTGAGATACTACTGGAATACCTACCAGTAAATCTCCTGCCTCGGCCGAGGGCTTTGCGTAATGGCTCTCCTAGACACAGCGCGACCTCACCCCCAATACCGGGAGAGACGAACCCCTGAAGATCCGCTCACTGCCTCCATGTGGCTCGGGACTGTACCCAACTAAAACCTGTTTGCACGACTCCTTTGAGCCGTGGTAGGGTAGTAATCAAAGCACAGTGGGAACTCACACGAGACAAATGACGATCCTCAGGTCGATGAACTAACCTGTACACATGTCACCAGGGAACTGCTATCTGACGTCTGGTATAAGACCAACTAGCATGTTCCCGGCGAGTCCTGTCCGGTGTACTCATAACCCAATGAGCACCTGTATACAACTTAGGTGAACCAACTGACACCAGTGGCTTGTGAGACAGGCCACCGCCCCTCGTCGGGGTCTCGACTGTATACACTAGTCTACTAATGGAGTATCGATGCCCTGTCTCGAAACTCCTACGACTAGGGACCTTTTAAGGATGTGCTTATAGACTACCAGCTCCCACGTATATGATCGCCATCATACTGCCGGCAGTCAAGCAAGAATCCTAGGGGCTCTATCAACGTGTAATAGCGACATGCCAGGTCACCTAAAGCAGTACACGATGATAAAGATAAACCAGATAGCATACTATCATCTCGAGTAAGACTGTCCTACCGGGATAGATCCTCCCTCAATCATTGCAATCACGTGCCTGTGATCCAATAATTGACTCTGAGGGCACTATCTCCAACAATCTCCCACTTGCACTCAAGGCTAATTATTGCGATGCCGCATACTGACAGCCCGTGTGATACCGAACACCCAACTCCTCTACTAGTCAGTCTCACAAACCTCGTTTGCGAAACTATTGCGTTCGAGGAATAGCCTCAGTGAGTGGATCCGCTGTGATGTTTCTTTCTATATCTCTCTATATCTCAAGTTCGCGGAGAAAGCCATCTCCCGAAATGAGCAATACCTGTCTTAGAATGTCTGGATGTCTGATGGGACCTAGCTCATAAATGAACTCCAAATCCAAACTTCTTAGACTGTATCGTCAACTGAACTTAATCAGTATCCTGCGCCATGCCACCCTCAGTATTGCCTTGGACCACCTGTCCAAAATACTGCCCCTCGTCAGAAGGAAAACTATAACTCTGACAACCTCCTTGTCGTCTATGTCACCTTGGAAGCCTGGAATGATAACTGTCTCCCAAATGAGGCTGTCGTTATCATATCCCTAGAACATCCACTTATGTTCTAAGACTGCTTCCGACTGTTTCTCCAGGATTGGATCAATATCAACTTATTGCATCTAGTGCAAGAACAACATCTGGTGTGGTACTTGACATCTCATGATTGACTCAATTGCCTAAGCAAGTGATCTGCCAATCATGAGTATCCCTCTCCCCTTTAGTCTATAAGACACCTTTAGAGAGGGTGACTCCATCAACTGCAGGTGCACTACCGTGTCAGGAGTCGTCCATTCTAAATACTCATAGAATGCTGTCAAGGTACCCAGATTGGGAAACCACCCAAATCTAGATCTAAAACCATAGATCTAGTAACCAGTATGTCTGATATAATATCCAAGTCCCTTGTGGAGAAACCACTGTGTGACGACCAAAGTATAACCGATCGTAGTATAGGAATGTCACTTCCTACTTTGTGTATGTCATCCAATACCAGGACATCACACCCTATTACCTTCTCAACAGATCCATCCCCTATTCTGATGACGTCAAAACTATGACTGTCACATCAGAAATAGATGATCTATCTCCGCTACATCTGCTTTAGTCTATAAATAGACATAATCCTGATGTCCACCAATGCTTCCGCTGCTCCCACTGACTACGACAACCCTCTGGCAGAGTCATACAGACGTGCACTTCTAAAGCTAGTTTAGAACGACGCTATACTCATCCTCCTTCCGGGTCTCGCAGCCTGGAACAACAGCAATGGTAATTGTGGGTAAACAAGAACTTCCTTGTCACCGTCCTTGAGGCTACCGTGGTACCTCTCGGGTGCCTGAAGTTACCCACCTTATCTGCGGAGTGGCCAATGGAATGTCAAATCAGATTGAATCTTTAGGTTCCTTATCAAATCTTCAGTAATCGTTTGTGGTTCTGGAATTACTTCCAGTTCTACCATACTCCCACTACTGTTTTCTGAAAAATCCATTTTTATTAAAACTGTGGCGAGTCTAGAACAATATTGCTATTGTTCATCCAGATGGTAGAAAGTCAACCCTCGTCATAGCCTGGGTCAACCCACAAACAGCCATTACAGAAACGTGCCTTGAGTTGTCCAGTGTCTGGTTTTAATCATAAGCCGGACAACTCCCCGTACCTTAACATCGTTAAGATATGAACTGTTCTATATCCAATATAGAACCAGAGGCACTGATTTAAATGAACCAGATTCAAATCATGCAGCTATCTCCAGTGCATGTCTACTAAATGGAAGGAGGCCGATCAGCGTTACTCAACTTAGGAATGCTTCCAATTATGAGTAACCTGAAAGAGAAGCCAGTTCTCTTAATCATTACTATCAACTGAACACCATACACAAGTATCTACATCTTCGATCACTTTGAAGAATCCCGATACTTGCTACACCTGGTTCTCTACTCTATTCAAATACCTATAACTCCTCAAAAATTAGACCCTGTGTTCCTACGAAACACATGTCTAAGAACTAGAGAAGTTAAAAGTAAACAGAATATAGTATGAGGACCAACCCCTCTGTCCTAATGGACACTGGACAACATACAATACTCTGTATAAGTCCGCTGAGTCTAACAACTCTTTCACTGTGTGTCGTAGGTTGAAAACTGTACTTATGGTTAAGAAGAATTACACCGCTGTTTAATGCTCCTTACCTAACCATCCACTGATATAGGTAAATGTCATCGACATAATATCAAAAGGTATATCTCACTCTATGAAAATAGACGTACAGATATATCAATTTGAAATTGGTGCATAACCGCGGATATTCAAAACCAAATATTTGCCGACCGGCAAACAACCCAGGTGACTTCCTCAAATATCACCGATTACAACGAATCCCGATATAAAGAGGATGGTCACCTAATTTCCAATAACTTACTCCCACTCAGCATCTGTAAAACCATACAGATGTGAGAATCCAACCTGGTAAATACATACCCTGGAGCAAGTGCCTAATCAGGAAATCAGTCTTCTTTTAACAGCACACAGTTGAAACTGAAACATTGAAATGTTTCGTCGGGGTATCCTGGTATTCCTAGTAATGCCTCTTCCATTATCCAGATTCACAACTATAACCGTATAATTCTTTGCCACCTCTCCAAATCCCTTTATATGTCTTTAGTCATTACCTTCTGTACACCCCTTTAAGCCAAATGGTTTTCTTCCTTCCCTACCGTTCGGCACCAGCCTATGGTTTGGAAGAAGACTATCCAAAAAGCATAAAGGGTGTACTGTCCTAATCCTAGGAGCACTCGAAATGCGAGAGAAGGTGAAGATAAAAGACACCTGAATGTACTTTATTCCTATTTCTCCTGAACCAGGATCCATCCCCGAACTGGAACAAGTTCCTTTCGAGTTCGTATATAACCATACGATGGATTATCCAATAAAATGGGATCTTCGTAGTGATACGGAGTGTCCTGGAGAAATACAAAGGTGATTTAGGATTGGCGAAGAAATACTTGGTTTGGTCGTGAATAGCAGTCGCAACTTACTTTGCCCTCTTACTAATCCCCTGCTTTGTCTTAACTTAATACCTTCTGTACACCGTTTAGGCTAACTGGTTTTCTTCATTCCCTACCGGTCGGCACCAGCCTATGGTTTGGAAGAAGACTATCCAATTTGCGTAATAGGTGTACTACTCCTAAACCAAGGAGTACTCGCAACCTGAGAGAAGGTGAAAAGAAAAGACAACTGAATAGTCCTATTCGTTTTCTCCAGAACCAGAAACCATCCTCGAAGTCCTTCGAGTTCGTATCTAACCATACGATGGTTTTGTCGAATGGAAGTGGACGTTCGTAGTAATACGGGGTGTCCCGGAGAAAAGGGTAAAAGTAGGAGTGGCAATGAGGTCTGCAACTCTGACAATCCAAAAGCCAGTGTTAAGAAGGTTCGGTCAACTTAGTCACTGAGTCAAAGTCTTAGGGTCGGGTCAAAGGTCGCTGCCAGAGAGAGAGAAAAGAAACACTCAGCGTGCACTCTAACCTAGATCAGAATGGTTATCACTTTATCTAATCTGGAAACCTCCCACTGTACCTCAAATTCTCCTCCAAACCTGAAAGAAGAACTAGTCGGGGTCACCCGAGGAGTAAAATAACTCATCAGTGGGAATCGGGATCCAACTATCATCGCATGATAACTTGACGGAATCCACTCAAGTCACCACACTCCAGAAGGTATGCGCATGCCTGGCAAGTTTCAGTTCTTTTGAAACTCCCGATGTGATTTTTACCCCAAGCGGTTTATGACCTTGACTAGGTCAACAAACCATAAACCGCCAGTCAAGTTCAACCCGTCATTATTCTGGATTGCATTAAACCTACCCGTACGTGCCCTTGACTAGGTCAACAAGGCCGCACGACTGTCCTAAACAATCCCACTTATGCAACAAATAAGTACCACTTAGCTACCGAACACTACGTCTTGACTAGGTCAACAAACGCAGCACGAATACTAAATAATACCCGTAGGAAATGACGGAGGGCTACGGCTGGTTTTTGGCGAAAAACCTTTAACGTAATGAACTTGATATCGTTGAAGGAACTGCATAGCCTTTTATGAAAATATAGTGACGAAAACCTTTACTAAAGAGGTCACTCCCGGTGAAGGGATCTCCAACAGCATCTAGCCATCATACCGAGTCGCCGCTCTGGATGGCCTGCTGGAAGTCAGTAGGTTCATCATCATCTATGATCCAATCCTCTCTATCCCCATCTATGAGAAAACCGTAGTATCTCTCAGGCGGATGAGACGGCCTACTACTCCTGCGGAGGGGTGCGGGAATGTCCTGTTCTTCTTGAACTATCGGTTCTACCAAACTTTCAGTAGCAGTTTGTGGTTCTGGAATTTCTTCCAGTTCTATTTCGCTCCCACTTATTTCCTTTTCTAAAAACTGATATTCTAGAAAATGGGCATTACGAGAAACAAACACCTTTTATTCCTCTGCGTAATAGAATAGATACCCCTTGGAGTTCTTTGGATATCCCACAAACTGACACTTTACTGATCGTGCCTCGAGCTTGTCCACATGCTGCTTTTTAACAAAAGCTGGACATCCCCATATTTTCAGATACTGAAGATAGGGTTTCTTCCCACTCCACATCTGATATGGCGTGGTAGGTACAGTCTTGGTAGGAACCATGTTCAAAAGATATGCCGCTGATTCTAGCGCATAACCCCAGAAAGATCGCGGTAACTCAGCATTACTCATCATAGATCGTACCATATCCAATAGGGTTCGATTCCGTCTCTCCGATACACCATTATGCTGTGGAGTGTATGGAGGAGTAAGCTGAGAGAGAATTCCTTTCACTTTTAGGTAACCTAGAAACTCGGCACTCAAGTATTCACCACCTCGATCAGATCTAAGTGTCTTGATACTTTTGCCGGTTTGGTTTTCTACTTCATTCTTATACTCTTGGAATTTCTCAAAAGCCTCGGATTTATGTTTCATCAGATAAATGAATCCGTATCTTGAGTAATCATCCGTGAAAGTAATGAAATAGGAAAAACCACCTCTTGCATGCGTAGACATTGGACCACATACATCGCTGTGTATGAGTCCTAAGAGCTCGCTCGCTCTTACTCCATGTCCAGTAAATGGAGTCTTTGTCATCTTTCCTTTGAGACAAGATTGACAAGTGTCATAAGTTTGATATTCAAACGAGTCCAAATATCCTTCTCTATGCAACTTAGTCAACCTTCTCTCATTGATGTGACCCAGTCTACAATGCCATAAGAAAGCTTTATTTAAATCTGGAGACTTTCTTTTAAGTGTGTTCTGGACATTGAAAATTTGGAGTTGGTTTAAAACATATATACCGTTATTTAGTGTACCGGACCCAATCAAACCATGATTAAGGTGGATGTTAACAACATCTCTTACAAACGTGAAATCATAACCTTTATTTGATAACAAGGAAACTGATATGATATTACACGTTAAGCTTGGTACAAAAAAACAGTTATGTAAAACCAAAATGTGTCCACTCGTCAATCCTAAGTGATAATCCCCGACGGACGCAGCTCCCACGCTAGCTCCGTTAGCAACCTTTAGGGTCATATCACCTTCCTTCAGCACTCTACGGTTTCTCAGTGCCTGCAATGAATTGCAAATATGAGATCCTGATCCGGTATCCAATACCCAGGAAGTAGAGTTGATCGACAGACAATTCTCAATTACAAACACACCTGAAGTCGAAGCCACAGCTTGCTTCGGTTCCTGGTTCTTGGCGTTCCACGCCTTGCAATCCTTCTTCCAGTGCCCTTTCCTGTGACAATGGAAGCACTCATCCTGGCCAACTACCGGTACCGCAAACTTTTTCTTTTCCTTCCCTCCCACCTTACTAACACCTCCTCTAGGTTTGTTGGCGGCCTTCTTCTTCCTTCCTTTGGCCCTAGCCTTAGACCCGGAAGAACATTCACCGCCAACAAACATAGCGGGTGTTTCCCTTGTCTTCTGCAAGGTGCCCTCTGCACTCCTTAACATGTTCAGGATTTCCGGAAGTTCAACTTCTCTTCTTTGAATGTTGAAGTTCAGGATAAACTGGGCGTAGGTGGAAGGAAGGGACTGGAGAATAAGGTCTGTATAGAGCTCATTATCCAAAGTCTTCCCAAGGTCTGCGAGCTCTTCTATATAGCCGATCATCTTTAGGACATGTTCTCCTACCGATGACCCGACAGCCAACCTCGCTCGAAACAAGTTCTTAGAGGTCTCGTATCTTGCTATACGAGATTGCTCTCCATAAAGTTCCTTTGTATGGAGAAATATGCCATCTAGTTCCATATCCTCGTGCCTCCTCTGATGTTCATTGTTCATCGAGGCAAGCATGATGCACTTGGCTTTCGCGCAATCGAAATCCCAGGTTTTGCGGATTTCCTTATCCGCATTACTGGATTTGGGACCAGGGACAGCAGGTGCCGTAGCGGTGAGGACGTACCCCAATTTGTCATAGGTCAAAGCCATTTTGACATTCCGTAGCCAATCTTTATAGTTTGGCCCTGTCAGTATATTTTTCTCTAAAAGTAACTTAAGTCCAGTCATTTTCAGGGTCGCTGCAATTAGGAGAGAGAGAAGAAAACTCTTTAGCATGATGCTCTTGCAAGTTTAGAGTGGTTTTTAGTTTATCTAAACTGGATGGCTCCCACTGTTTCTCGAATCCTTCTTCAAACCATAAAAGAAGAATTAGCCAGGACTATTCTCACTGTACAATTCTTGCTTAACCGTTCAGCTAGGCTAGTGTCGATACTTCGAGTGAGGTTTTCCAACGCTTTCGCGAAGTTCCTTAATTAAATAACCTCTTTTCTCTGGGGGCGTAACCCCGCTGACACCTTTCTTGACACCTACTTGGTTTATAGCATTGATCGTTAAGTGACGAATCTCCTGATAAGTAGCATATACTCACAGTAGGATCGGGATCCAAATATCATTGTATGATAATGTTGAAGGAATCCTACCAACATTCATCAAACTCCAAATGGTATGCATCTCTTTGCAAATTTCAGTTTCTTTAGAAATTCCCGATATATATTTTTGCCCCATGCTCTTATGACCTTGGCGTTGGTCAAAATATCATAAGTCGCATGTCAAGTTCTACCCATCATTATCTTGTTAATTTGAACCCATCCGTACATATCCTTGACGTTGGCCAAAATGATCATACGACTGTCCCAAACTAACTCATCTATCTATGCAACAAATGAATACCCAGTAGCTACCAAACACTTGTTAGTTATATGTATGCCCTAGAGGCCATTACTATACATAGGATGTATATTGTAGTGGATGCTGGGACATATATAGGGAGGACTTTCTTGCTCGACATGATAGTATGCTATCTGGTTGATCTTTACCTTAACGTGTACACTGATTGTCTCCCTGTTACATGTTGGTAAAGCCCTTAGGATCTGTACTTGACTACCTGGACTATGATGCGGATCATACTAGTGGGGACATGGTAGTCTATAAGTACATCCTTCAAAGTCCCTAGTCGTGGGTGTATCGAGACGGGGCATCGATATACCAGAGTAGACTAGCGTATACCTTCTCGACCCATACAGATGGGCGATGGATGATCCCATATCCATCGGTGTTTGACATCAGAGATGATATACGGGTGCTCAGTAGAGACTGGGTACACTGGACGGACTCGCCGAGAACTCCCAGATGGTATTATACCTCACGTCAGATGGCAGTTCTCTGGTGACACTGGTACAGAGTAGTCTGTTGACCCGAGATCGTCATAGAGTCTTGTGTGGTTCCCACTGTGCTTTGATTTCCATCTTACCACGTCCAAGAGGGCGTGCAAAACGGTGGTTTTTGGGTACAGTCCCGAGTCACATGGAGGCAATGAGCGATAGGAGGGGATTCGTCTCTCCCGGTATAGGGAGTTGATGTTGCGCTGTGTTCGATTGGCTATAACAGGAAATCCCTGGCCAGGGTTGCTGAGATTTACTGGTAAGTGTTACCAGTAGTTTCTCGAACAGTTATAGACCTCATATTGACACGACTTATCGAGCTATTGGGGTCTGACGTTTACCACCCCTAGGCGAGATATGCGACATATCAGACGATCAGACCGGACTGTACGGTAGTGTCACTGGTCGGATTCACTGGAGTGTGAGCGGGCTTGCTCGTCGATCTTCAGATCGCTCAATACCCGGGTGGCCGTTACGTTTAGCAGACCGCTTGCGGCTTGTGGGTGTTTGATATGATCATCACCTGCTGCCGGCGTATTGACGAGTCTTTAGAGTCCTACACAGAGGTTTCCTGGCTCAAGCGAAACGAAATAGGAGCGCATATGAGATATGTGCGGGACCGAGAATAATGCGTGTATGTGATACCGTATTTCATTCTCGCGATGAATGTATCGATTAGGTTATATGCGATATACCCTAGTTATCGAATCAAGGGTTGATTCGATAAACCGATGCATTGCATACTAGTCGGTTATATACGATATGACCGGATCGTTAAATCAAGTGTTGATTTAATGATTTGATGCATAATTATATATTTGATATATTACTTTGCATTAACTAGTATCGGTTCACTTTAAATGGATTTTCTCACTCGGATTGTACACATTGTATATGTGATATACTTTTGTACACTTGATTGTATCATGTTTGATGATACATGTTTAACTATAGTTAAGTGTAATGAATTAAGCCATGGTTAAACTAATGATTAGGGTTTTCTTTTTATTACTTATTTATTTATTTATTTATTTTGAATAGATAAGAAAAGAATGGTTGCTAATTTTGGAGTTTAGTTGAAGCTTCATGAAGCTTTTGACTTTGTAACCATTCTTGTCTTCATCTTAAACCCTAACCATTAATCTAACCTTGGTTAATTCTCTACACTTGACCATGGTTCTAATATGATAAGTATTCATTTTCTTTTCCAAATATAATTAACTTATCATATTTCTTTCTTCTTCTTCTTCATCTTCTTCACATGAAAAAAGTTCACTTCATCAATGGTGATTGATGAAAACAAGTGAGAAATCCAATTCTAAAGTCTACCCACTTCCTATTTCTTCATCCTCTACCTCTTGCCAAGTAGTAGAGTGTGTTCTCT
This sequence comes from Agapanthus africanus, assembly GCA_030015575.1. NCBI lineage: Eukaryota > Viridiplantae > Streptophyta > Magnoliopsida > Asparagales > Amaryllidaceae > Agapanthus > Agapanthus africanus. The sequence continues at coordinate 815,832,341 of CM057338.1, read as the reverse complement.
TCACAAGTTTTTGGACTTGGTGAAGTCAGAGCTTGATTTAGCGATGCCTCGACGTAGATCATCTTCGGCATGGACATCGACGACCTAGCTTGCCCATTCTCCGACGAAGCCGACGCTTAAGCCTGGATTTGATTTGGACAGCGGAGAGGACCTCGTTGCGGAGCTATGGAGGTGGAGCACCGGATCTACAAAGGTTGTATTTCCGTATTCCCTTAGTTAAGTGTTAACTAGTTATCTTTTCGCCTAGTTTTCTAGCGAACGATCCGTAGTCGGGTCTCTCGGCACCCGTAAAATTTTATAATGGCATGTTCGATGCCTTGTGAGACCTCATTAGGGTGCCTAGGAACCCTACAACACTATGCCTTGGCGTTGGTCAAAATACATAGCTTGAATACTACTGAATACCCAGATGAAATGACGGAGGGCTACGAATGGTTTTGGCGAAACCGTGAACGTAGTGAACTTGATATAACCGAAGGAACCTGATAGCTTTTTAAAAGAAGTGGTTAAAGCTCCGCATTTAAAAATATCTGGTTTTAAAATTAACCGAGTGGTTTCTTTTAAATTGTTCCAACGATTAAACTTTTGGTTTATTTTCTTTGCATTATAAATAATGCGTCCCATCATTAACCTATCATTGCAGAAAACAACGAAAATACAACGTCCTCTTATGCCATCCGCATTAGCCACGGGGTCCCGTCATCACCCGTTAGGTTACTTAACTAACGACAGAGCGGGGGCTGGGCTAGCGCGGGTGTAAAACATAAGTGACGTCTAAATAGCTATCATATATATAGATATTTTACATTCGTCGGACGCATTAATATTCATTCCAAATCACAGATGAACTTTATTGGATTTGTAAGCAATCCGTGTTTGTTTTGAGCCTGCAACAAAAGACGGATTACACAGTTGTGATGAATAGCCATTGCCCCACCCAAGACCCCAACGGGTACGGCAAACTACCCGCCCGGCAGTTTGTGTACCCCACCTTGGGTCTGTCCTAGGAGCAAAAACAGTAAAATGAAATAATACAACGGTGGCTACAACCGCAACCTAGATGTGCCCCGCAAAATAATATTACAACAAATTACATTTACATCAAATGAATTAAATAATAACCCATCACATAACCCCGGCTATACATCACAACAGTCCAACACAGTTCATATCCACAAACAGTAAAATCCATTACAGAAATGTGCAACCCCCTGCCAACCGACATACTAGCAGTTAGGGGAGGTTTACGAACACATTATACAAACACAGATATAATCCAACAAGCAAATACCGTATAATTTCGATCGATTAAACACATTTAATTTTGCTCCATTACTTCTCTGTAAATCTGAAACCTGAGCAAAAATAAAAAATTCCAGAAAATACCAAATATCACAGAGAACCAACACAGGAAAATTGGGTTCATGAATCGGCAACTCGGCGGCGGAAGCGCGGCGGATCGGTGGGATCCGCTGCGGTTCCGCGGCTCTTTAGACGATTCATGGGCCCAATTTTCTTGGGTGTTCTACTACTGTCATTTAGAGCTTTCTGAACATCCCTGAAAAATTTTTGGACTTCATTTAAAAATCGACAGAAACTTATGATATCGGGGTTTTCCGGTTTCGTTTTTTCCGTTCGAAATTCATACAATTTTGCAAGTGAGTTATTTATTGTTTAGCGAGGCTCTGATACCACTGTAAGTCGATGTACAACACCCCACGACTTGCGGGGAGGCGGAAATATGAAAAACGATCTTGTTCTTTGCTTAAACATCGACTACCGCATGAATCGAAGCTAAACGATAACTAACATCAAACATAGAAGTTCTAAACTACTATGTAAAGGGATTATACCTAAAGAACCGTGTCCTTCGTCTTTACGAACTCCACCTCCTCCTCGGCCTTCTCCAAGTAGTAGACGATCCACCACGAGAGCTTAACTCCAAGCTTTGCCTCTAAACTTGAGGCAACTAGGTATCTTTAAGTGCTAATCAAAGTACCTAGATGAAATAGAGTATGGTTATGGATTAAGTAGTCTAACTAATCCTTGTACTCAACACATGAGAGGGGAGGATTAGGGTTTGAAGAGAGAGAACTTGAGGAGAGAGAAGATGAACATAATAATGAGAAGAGAAAATGAGTTATCATAATATATATCAAGCAATTTTATATATCAAGAAAAGAAAAGAAAATAATTTACAACCATGCTTGATAAATATCTTGTGGTGATTCATCTCCATGAGTCATTAAGCAATTATGAAGCATTAATGACATGGATGAATCATCCATATGACTCACTAATCTCATTCAATGTATATACCACCTAAACCTCCTTAGTCACCATCTTCTAGAAGCTTCTCGCGCAATTACGAGAACACCCCTCCTATCCGTGAAAACACGGAAAAACTTTAGATTGTATAAATCCAATAACCGGATACTAGTAACTGGTTTAAACCAAAGCCGACTAGTAAAAACTGTCCGAAAGTCGTACGTGCGAAAATACACGTATGCGTCCGAACCCTTGTCGTAAAACCATACGACCTCTATATCGTTTCGCTTGGAGTAGGGAAACTCTCTGCGTGGGACTCTAAAGACTCGACTACTACGCTGGCAGTGGGTTTAACCACAGACCGCAAGCGGCACTAGCTGTACGTAACGGTCCCCAGGTAGATGTCGATAAGAAGGCCGATGAGGAAACCCATCCGAACTCCTACTGAGTCTGATGTGACAATCTCCGTACAGTCCGGTCCGTTCGTCTAAGACTATCGCATATCGGGCCTAGGGGCGGCAAGCGTCAGTCCCCTAATAGCGGTATAAGTCGTGTCGGAGCGAAGCCCATTACACCCTGAGAAACTACTGGAACCTACCAGCAAATCTCGCTTGCCCTGGCCAGGGACTTTGCGTAATGGCTCTCTGACACAGCGCGATATCAACCCCCAATACCGGGAGAGACGAATCCTGTCTAACCGCCACTGCCTCCAAGTGCTCAGAACTGCACCCAACTGCTACCTGTTTGCACGACTCCTTTGAGCCGTGGTAGGGTAGCAATCTAAGAACAGTAGGACGCACTCGAGGCGAAGCAGCAGTGTCAAGTCTGCGGACTATGCTGTACTCATGTCACTTGGGAACTGTTCACTGACGACTGGTATAAAACCATCCAACAGTTCCCTGTGAGTCCTGTCCGGTGTACCCGTAACCCAACGAGCACCTGCATACTATCTCTAGTATGACGTACTGACGGCTGTGGGCAGACCATCTCCCCAACTGGGATGAGAAGCGTACACACTAGTCTACTCCGGAGTATCGATGCCCTGTCTCGATAATCCAACGACTAGGGACCTGAAAAAGGATGTGCTTGTAGACTACCCAGCCCCCACTAGTGTGACTGCCATTACAACGCCGGTAGTCAAGCAAGATCCTAAGAGCTCTATCAATACGTATACTCATATATTAAGATAGAAAAAACCAAGTAGCATACTACCATGTTTAGCAAGACTGTTATATACATGTGAATATCCCAAGCTTCCATTAAGTAATATACAAACTAGTATGATACAATAATGGCCCCTAGGGCATATACACTAACACTGCCCGGAGGCTTACTTCGGCCACTTCATCGTCGGCGTCACGGCCTAAGGCCCTACCACCGGAGACTTTGCCACCAGGGGCACGCCCTGCTTCCCTCGCCATCCTTCACCAGAGGCCTCGTCGCTGGAAGCGGAACCCGAGCGCAGAGTTCACCATCGTCGAACTCGAGAAGCTGTTCCTTCACGGCGTCCAGAGACTTGTTCCACGCGACGGCAGAATACTCCCCGAGCTCGGCGTAAAACTGCTCGGATGCCTTATATTCGGCCACAGCTTTCTTAGCCCGAGCCTCGGCAACTTGGGCCTTCGGCAGCGCCGCCTCTGCATCCCCCTTGCTGGCGTCCCTCTCTTTTCCAGTACCGCAAAGCGTTCGGCCATGCCCGCCAGCTTCCTATCGGCAACCCAAAGAGACGCGTTCAGATGACGAAGGGCATCCCGAGTCGCCGAGTTGGCAAGCTCCGCGGCCTCCGCCCGGCCCGCCACAATGTCGGCCTTTTCCCTCTCCTGGCGCAAGTCGCGTTGCAAAATCTCGACCTCTAAAGGGAACGCCTCCACTGGCCTCGGGGCGTGGAACGCCCCCTTGGCCTCCATGCGAGTAGCAAGGGCGCAGTGTTGAAGAACCTGACATAAAGCCGATAAGAAACCGGGGAGCACCCGAACAAAGGGAAGGCATACCAAGACAAATACGCGTGGAGGGATTCGTACCTGGACCGCCCCTTGGGCCATGGCCTCCAATTGATCCCTCAAGGTGCCACACGGAACCTTTCCCCCAGCCGACTCCTCCATCCCGGCGAGCAGGCTGTTGGGCCACGGCAGCGCCCCGGCCGTCAGAACGAGGCCAAAATTCGGAATCAAAACTTTTCCTTAAAAAAGAAACCGGCGCTACCGCGGACTATAAACCCGGATCGGGCCATTAACCTACTCCAAGCTAACTATAGAAGGGGTAGAGAGATATACCGAGCGATCCGTGTCCTTCGGTCTTCTCGTCGTCGTCCCGATCTCCCCGCGGAATCCCCGGTCTTCATCTCCTCGTCGGAAGGGCACCACATCGCCGGGTTCTTTTACGGGCTCCCACCTCTGGACCGAAGCAACTCGGGCACGAAGTTGGCGAGTCAACGTGTCCAAGAATTGCTGTAGGCAAAGTGTAGAATCCATTTGTCTCTATTGGAGTTGAAGTTGCCATGAGGAAGTGAAGGTAAGAGATGTGAACTTTTGTGATAAGCAAGGGGATTTTGTGCAAGCCCAAAAGAGATCAAAATCCCACCCTATATTTTGGACAGCCCCCACTCTTAAGAAATGGCCGGCCCCTCATCAAAAAGAAAGAGGAGAGAGTGAGCATGCACTAGGTGGTGTGAGCCAAAAAGAGAAAATAATGCAAAAGGAAATGAGTGATCATCATGAGGAATAATCATCATACCACCAACCAACACTCATCTCAAAAGTCAAGTCATGATGAACAAGGGAAGTCAAAGTATGGTAGAATCATCATGAAGCAACAATTTACAAAGTCTACCCTCCACAATGCCAATTTGCACATTTGCAAATAAGCCCTCCTCCACCAATTTTCAGCCAAGGAAAGAAACAAAGGAAAAATGGCCGAAACGGAAAGCAAACTGGCAACTTCAGAAAAACGATCCTGTAATAAATTACAGGAAAACCCCGCAACTGTATAAACATACCCGCATTTGTATTCCGACCGAATACAAATGCAATGAGACAAAATCTACACTGTACAATACTAAGATCCGGCTTAAACCAAAGCCCGCTAGTATTATCCGTCCGATCATGATCCGTGCAATACCGCACGTATATGATCGAACCCTGCCATATCTCCATACGGCCTCTACAGTGTTTCGCCCGAAACTTGAGTAACTGTCTGTGGGGGACTCTAAAGACTCGTCAATACTTTTGGCTGTGGATTTAACCATTAGCACGTCAGAGGTATTACCATACGTAACGGGCTACCAAGTATTGACCAAAAGGGACGTCGATGAGCGAACTCATCCTGACACCCTGCTGAGCCTGTCAGTGACAATATCCGTACAGTCCGGTCCGTTCGTCTATGAGCATCGCATGGTAGGCCTAGGGGTTGGTAAAAGTCAGACCCCCAAAAACGGTACAAGTCATGTCGGAGTGTAGCCCAGAACACCCTGAGATACTACTGGAATGCCTACCAGTAAATCTCCTGCCTCGGCCGAGGGCTTTGTGTAATGGCTCTCCTAGACACAGCGCGACCTCACCCCTAATACCGGGAGAGACGAACCCCTGCAGATCCGCTCACTGCCTCCATGTGGCTCGGGACTGTACCCAACTAAAACCTGTTTGCACGACTCCTTTGAGCCGTGGTAGGGTAGTAATCAAAGTACAGTGGGAACTCACACGAGACAAATGACGATCTCAGGTTGTACACATGTCACCAGGGAACTGCTATCTGACGTCAGGTATAAGACCAACTAGGATGTTCCCGGCGAGTCCTGTCCGGTGTACTCATAACCCAATGAGCACCTGTATACATCTTAGGTGAACCAACTGACACCAGTGGCTTGTGAGACCAGCCACCGCCCCTCGTCGGGGTCTCGACTGTATACACTAGTCTACTCTGGAGTATCGATGCCCTGTCTCGAAACTCCCACGACTAGGGACCTTTTAAGGATGTGCTTATAGACCCCAGCTCCCACGTATATGATCGCCATCATACTGCTGGCCGTCAAGCAAGAATCCTAAGGGCTCTATCAACACGCAATAGTGACCCGTAAGGTCACCTAAAGCAGTACACGATGATAAAGATAAACCGGATAGCATACTATCATCTTGAGTAAGACTGTCCTACCGGCATAGGTCCTCCCTCAATCATTGCAATCACGTGCCTGTGATCCAATAATTGACTCTGAGGGCACTATCTCCAACAATCTCCCACTTGCACTCAAGGCTAATTATTGCGATGTCGCATACTCACAGCCCGTGTGATACCGAACACCCAACTCCTCTACTAATCAGTCTCACAAAACCCGTTTGCGAAACTATTGCGTTCGAGGAATAGCCTCAGTGAGTGGATCCGCCTTGATGTTTCTTTCTATGTCTCTTTATATCTCAAGTTCGCGGAGAAAGCCATCTCCCGAAAAGAGCAATACCTGTCTTAGAATATGTCTGGATATCTGATGGGACCTAGCTCTTAAGTGAAGTCCAAGTCCAAACTTCTTAGACTGTATTGTCAACTGAACTTAATCAGTATCCCGTGTAATGCCTCCCTCAGTGTCCGCTTGGATCACCTGTCCAAAACACTGCCCCTCGTCTGAGGGAAAACTATAACTCTGACAGTCACTCTGTCATCCAGGTCACCTTGGAAGCCTGAAATGATAACTGTCTCCCGAATGAGGCTGCCGTTATCATATCCCTAGAACATCCACTTATGTTCTAAAACTGCTTCTGAATGTTTCTCCAGGATTGGATCAATATCTTATTGCATCTACTGCAAAAACAACATCTGGTGTGGTACTTGACATCTCATGATTGACTCAATTGCCTAAGCAAGTAATCTGCCAATCATGCACATCCCTCTCCCCTTTAGTCTGTAAGACACCTTTAGAGAGGGTGACTCCACCACCTGCAGGTACACTACCGTGCATGGAGTCGTCCATTCTAAAACACCTGTAGAATGCCGTCTAAGTACCCAGATTGGGAAACTACCTAAATCTAGATCTAAAATCATAGATCTAGTAACCAGAATGTCTGATATAATACCCATATCCTTTGTGGAGAAACCACTGTGTGATAACCAAAGTATAACCGATCGTAGTATAGGAATTTCACTTCCTACTCTGTGTATGTCATCCAAATACTAGGACATCACACCCTACTACCTTCTTAACAGATCCATCCCCTATTCTGATGAAGTCAAACCTATGACTGTCACATCAGAAATAGATGATCTATCTCCGCTATTTCTGCTTTAGTCCATAAATAGACATAAGCTACTTTTCCACCAATGCTTCCGCTGCTCCCACTGACTACGACAACCCTCTGCCAGAATCATATAGATGTACACTTCTAAAGCTAGTTTAGAACGACGCTATACTTATCCTCCTGCCGGGTCTCACAATCTGGAACAACAGCACCGGCAAGTCTGGGTAAACAAGAACCTCCCTGTCACCGTCTTTGAGCATACCGAAGTACCTCTCGAGTGCCTGAGGTTACCCACCTTATCTGCGGAGTGGCTAATGGAATGTCAATCCAGATTGAATCTTTAGGTTCTTATCAAATTTTCAGTAATCGTTTGCGGTTCTGGAATCACTTCCAGTTCTACCATACTCTCACTACTGTTTTCTGAAAAAATCCATTTTACTTAAAACTGTGGCGAGTCTAGAACAATATCACTATTGATCTTCCAGATGGTAGAAAATCAACCCTCGTCATAGCCCGGGTCAACCCACAAACAGCCATTACAGAAACGTGCCTTGAGTTATCCAGAGTCTGGTTTTAAGCATAAGCCGGAAAACTCCCCGTACCTTAACAATGTCAAGATATGAACTGTTCTATATCCAACACAGAAACAGAAGCACTGATTTAATTGAACCAGATTCAAATCATGCAGCTGTCTCCAGTGCATGTCAACTAAATGGAAGGAGGCCGATCAGCTTTACTCAACTTAGGAGTACTTCCAATTTTGAGTAACCTGAAAGAGAAGCAAGTTCTCTTAAACTCAATACTATCAAATGAATACCATACACAAGTATCTACATCTTCGATCATCTTGAAGAATCCTGATACTTGCAATACCTGGTTCTCTACATTATTCATATACCTATAACTTCTCAAAACTTGGACCTTGTGTTTGTACGAAACACTTGTCTAAGAACTAGAGAAGTCATAAGTAAACAGAATATAGTACGAGGACCAACCCCTCTGTCCTAATGGATACTGGACAACATACAATATTCTGTATAAGTATCTTGAGTCTAATAAATCACTTCCTGTGTGTCGTAGGTTGAAAACTGTACTCATGGTTAAGAAAAATTACACCGCTGTTTAATGCTCCTTACCTAACCATCCACTGATATAGGTAAATGTCATAGACATAATTTTAAAAAGTTATATCTCACTTCATGAAAATGAACGTACAGATATATCAATTTGAAATTGGTGCATAACAACGGATATTCAAAACCAAATATTCGCCGTCCGGCAAACAACCCAGGCGATTTCCTTAAATATCACCAATTACAACGAATTCCGATATAATGAGGATAATCACCTAATTCCCAATAGCTTACTCATACTCATCATCTGTAAAACCATACAGATGTGAGAATCATACCTGGTAAATACATACTCTGGAGCAAGGGCTAATTGGGAAAACAGTTTTCTTTTAACAGTACACAGTGAAACTGAAACATTGAAATGTTTCGATGGGGTATCCGGGTATTCATAGTAATGCCTCTTCCATCATCCAGATTCACAACAGTAACCGTATATTTCTTTGCCATCTCTCCAAATCCCTATATATGTCTTTAGTCATTACCTTCTGTACACCCCTTTAGGCCAAATGGTTTTCTTCCTTCCCTACCGTTCAGCACCAGTCTATGGTTTGGAAGAAGACTATCCAATAAGCATAATGGGTGTACTATCCTAGGAGCACTCGCAACCCGAGAGAAAGTAAAGATAAAAGACAACCGAATAAACCTTATTCCTATTTCTCCTGAACCAGAATCTATCCCCGAACTGGAACAAGTTCCTTTCGAGTTCGTATATAACCATACGATGGAGTATCCAAATAATTGTGGATCTTCGTAGTGATACGGAGTGTTCTGGAGAAATACAAAGGTGAAGTGGGAGTGGTAATGAAATACTTGGTTTGGTCGTGAATAGAAATCGCAATTTACTTTGCCCTCCTTCTAATCCCTTTATTTGTCTTAACTTAATATCTTCTGTACACCACACTTAGGCTAATCGGCTTTCTTCATTCCCTACCGTTCGGCACCAGCCTAAGGTTTGGAAGAAGACTATCCAATAGGCGTAACGGGTGTACTATCCCCTAATCCAAGGAGCACTCGCAACCTGAGAGAAGGTAAAAAGAAAAGACAACTGAATAGTCCTATTCGTTTTCTCCAGAACCAGAAACCATCCTCGAATAAATTCCTTCGAGTTCGTATATAACCATACGATGGTTTTATCCAATGGAAGTGGACGTTCGTAGTAATACGGGGTGTTCTGGAGAAAAGGGTAAAAGTAGGAGTGGCAATGAGGTATGCAACTCTGACAATCCAAAAACCAGTGTTATAAGAAGGTTCGGTCAACTTGGTCACTGAGTCATAGTCTAGGGTCGGGCCATGGTCGTAGCCAAAGAGAGAAAAGAAACACTCAGCGTGCACTCTAACCTAGATCAGAATGGTTATCATTTTATCTAATCAGGAAACAACCCACTGTAACCTCAAATTCTCCTCCAAACCTGAGAGAAGAATTAGTCGGGATCACCCGAGGAGTAAACCAACTCATCAGTGGGAATCGGGATCCAACTATCTTCGCATGATAACGTGACGGAATTCACTCACGTCACCACACTCCAGAAGGTATGCGCATGCCTGGCAAGTTTCAGTTTCTTTAGAAACTCCTGATGTGATTTTTACCCTTAGGACCCAAGTGACCTTGACTGATCCAACATATCAAAGGATCCTAGTCAAGTTCAACCCGTCATTATCTTGATTGCATTAGACCTACCCGCACAAGTCCTTGACTGAGCCAAAATGACCGCATGACTGTCCTAACCAATCTCATATCCATGCAACAGAAAAGCACTACATAGCTACCGAACACTACGTCTCGGCTAAGCACGACATACGCAGCACGAATACTAAGTAATACTAATCTGAAATGACGGAGGGCTACGGCTGGTTTTTGGCGAAAAACCTTTAACGTAATGAACTTGATATCGTTGAAGGAACTGCATAGCTTTTTAAAAAATATAGTGGCGAAAACCCTTTGCTAAAGAGGACACTCCCGGTGAAGGGATCTCGGCTCTTTCCCCGTATAATGAGGTGCAGGATATTCCAACTGAATACCACGATGCAAAGCAAAAGGCAATCGGCTATAGTGAAGTTATTACCCTGACGCAAACTTCTGTCCAAGGGGTCACTCCCGGTGAAGGGATCTCGGCCCTTGCCTCGTCGACTGAGGTGCTGGATATTCATAACCGAATACCACTGTGCAAAACAAAAAAGAACGTCCTTGCAATAACAGCTTTTTGAAAAATGTTCCAACAACATCAGAATAGGTTTGTTTAACTTGCATTGATCCGAATCTGCAGTCCCATCAATTGATCACACCAATAAAGAACGAAAATAATGATGTACGTATATGCCATCCGCATTCGCCACTTGGTCCCGTCATCACCCGTTAGGTTACTTAACTAACGACAGACCGGGGACTGGACTAGCGGGGATGCAAAACATATACAACATCTAATAGTATATATATCAATATATAATATTCGCTCAATGCGTGATAAAATGCAACATCACAAAAATGTAATAAGCATCACAGAACAATACAGATATCTGGGATCCCCGGGTTTCATAGAGCCGCTACTGAAACCCGACGTTCCCCTAGTCGTGTGGATAGCCTGTGCAATGAAATCCTAGACCCCTACGGGCGCGGAAAGTTACCCGCCAAAACCTGAAGCGAGGCAGCCCCCTTCAGCAACGTGAATGGACCACCCAGCACTTCACGGAATCCAGTAACTTAGGCACCCCTTCTTGGGTCAACCTGTACCCCCTACGAGTGCGGCGAATAGCCCGCCAATTCTAGAGTGAAGCCCCCTCCGTCTCAAAGCCATGAGATGTGGGCCCGTTGCCCTCTACAACCCGGCTATCCGTGCACCCCACCTTGGGGTAATCCTAGTACAGAAAGTAAAAATATACAACGGGTACATCGACCTCAGCCCGGTCGTGCCCCAAAAGAATAATATACAAACAGGCAGTAACGGCAGTCTACATATCGGACGCTCGCTCCGCAATATCAAATGTACATAATAAACCAAACTGTACTAACATTGCATCCAGGCTATCCCCCACGACAATCCGCAACATCACAGCACAACACAGAACATCAACGAGAATGTCACGTTCGCAAATCCGTCTAAAAGGACTATAGCAGTTAGACAGGATTTACCGATCAAATGACATTCACGGTCGCAGATATAATGTAAATACTATGAACTAATATGTTTAAAATTTTCGATCGACTAAATTTACCGAAGTGGGCCCCAAGCATAACTGTAGCACTCAAAAATATCTGGGCCCAAACAGTATATTCCAAAAACCCCAATTTCAACTCAGAAGCCCACTGGAAAAATTTGGTGCATTGAAGGCATAGAACAGCGGCGAAACCGCGGCCAAAATGGGGTTGGGGCCACGGTTCCGCGGCGTTAATGTTGAATCATGTCACCAAATTTCTACAGTGCTCCTACAAAACCCTGCCTGATTTTCTGCAGCACACCAAAAACTTTTTTGACAACAGAAAAATTTCGACAGAAACTGCACATTTGAAAATACGGTCTTTGGAAAATCTGTTCGATCGAACTTGTAAACACGTTAGAGCAAGATAGAATAGGTTAATGGCCTGGCTCTGATACCATGTTGGGCCACGGCAGCGTCCCGGCCGTCAGAACGAGGCCAAAATGCGGAATCAAAACTTTTCTTTAAACAAGAAACTGGCGCTACAGTGGACTATAAACCCGGATCGGGCCATTAACCTACTCCTAACTAACTAGAGAAGGGGTAGAGAGATATACCGAGCGATCCGTGTCCTTCGGTCTTATCGGTCGTCGTCCCGATCTCCCCGCGGAATCTCCGGTCTTCATCTCCTCATCGGAAGGGTACCACATCGCGGGGTTCTTTTACGGGCTCCCACCTCTGGACCGAGGCAACTCGGGCACGAAGTTGACGAGTCGACGTGTCCAAGAATTGCTGTTGGAAAAGTGTAGAATCCATTTGTCTCTATTGGGGTTGAAGTTGCCATGAGGAAGTGAAGGTAAGAGATGTGAATTTTTGTGATAAGCAAGGGGATTTTGTGCAAGCCCAAAAGAGATCAAAATCCCACCCCATATTTTAGACAGCCCCCACTCTAAAGAAATGGCCGGCCCCTCATCAAAAAGAAAGAGGAGAGAGTGAGCATGCACTAGGTGGTGTGAGCCAAAAACAGAAAATAATGCAAAAGAAAATGAGTGATCATCATGAGGAATAACAATCACACCACCAACCAACACTCATCTCAAAAGTCAAGTCATGATGAACAAGGGAAGTCAAAGTATGGTAGAATCATCATGAAGCAACAATTTACAAAGACCACCCTCCACAATACCAATTTGCACATTTGCAAATAAGCCCTCATCCACCAATTTTCAGCCAAGGAAAGAAACAAAGGAAAAATGGCCGAAATGGAAAGCAAACTGGCAACTTCAGAAAAACGATCCTGTAATAAATTACAGGAAAACCCCGCGACTGTATAAACATACCCGTATTTGTATTCCGACCGAATACAAATGCAATGAGACAAAATCTACACTGTACAATACTAGGATCCGGCTTAAACCAAAGCCCGCTAGTATTATCCGTCCGATCATGATTCGTGCAATACCGCACGTATATGATCGAACCCTGCCATATCTCCATACGGCCTCTACAGCGTTTCGCCCGAAACTTGAGTAACTGTCTGTGAGGGACTCTAAATACTCGTCAATACTTTTGGCTGTGGATTTAACCACTAGCATGTCAGAGGTATTATCCATACGTAACGGGCTACCAGGTATTGACCAAAAGGGACGTCGATGAGCGAACTCATCCTGACACCCTGCTGAGCCTGTCAGTGACAATATCCATACAGTCCGGTCCGTTCGTCTATGAGCATCGCATGGCGGGCCTAGGGGGTTGGTAAAAGTCAGACCCCCAAAAGCGGTACAAGTCGTGTCGGAGTGTAGCCCAGAACACCTTGAGATACTACTGGAATGCCTACCAGTAAATCTCCTGCCTCGGCCGAGGGCTTTGTGTAATAGCTCTCCTAGACACAGCGCGACCTCACCCCCAATACCGGGAGAGACGAACCCCTACAGATCCGCTCACTGCCTCCATGTGGCTCGGGACTGTACCCAACTAAAACCTGTTTGCACGACTCCTTTGAGCCGTGGTAGGGTAGTAATCAAAGTACAGTGGGAACTCACATGAGACAAATAACGATCTCAGGTCGATGAACTAACCTGTACACATGTCACCAGGGAACTGCTATCTGACGTCAGGTATAAGACCAACTAGCATGTTCCCGGCGAGTCCTGTCCGGTGTACTTATAACCCAATGAGCACCTGTATACATCTTAGGTGAACCAACTGACACCAGTAGCTTGTGAGACCAGCCACCGCCCCTCGTCGGGGTCTCGACTGTATACACTAGTCTACTCTGGAGTATCGATGCCCTGTCTCGAAACTCCCACGACTAGGGACCTTTTAAGGATGTAATTATAGACCCCAGCTCCCACATATATGATCACCATCATACTGCTGGCCGTCAAGCAAGAATCCTAAGGGCTCTATCAACGCGCAATAGTGACATGTAAGGTCACCTAAAGCAGTACACGATGATAAAGATAAACCAGATAGCATACTATCATCTTGAGTGAGACTGTCGTACCGGCATAGGTCCTCCCTCAATCATTGCAATCACGTGCCTGTGATCTAATAATTGACTCTGAGTGCACTATCTCCAACACAGGCCAGCGGCGACAGAAAGCCCAGACGGAACCATGAAGACGGAGCCCCCTTCCTGCATGGGAATCCCTTCAGGGGCCCTCGACGACGGCACGCGAGAAACCGTCATCTTCCTCTTGAGAAGGGGCCTGTCCTCGCCTCAAGAAGGGGCCTGTCCTCGCCCTCCCCCCCGTCCCCAGTCTAGGACTCGGGCCACTGCTGACGACTCTGGCTGCCGTTAAAGAAACCACAAGATGTCGTCGACGAAATGGACGGCCCTACCGCCGGCAGAGAATCTGGCGGAGGGCGCGAGCTGGCCGGGGGCTCGGCTACGCCACCGGCTTCCTCCCAGCGTGGGCCGCCCGAAGAATGGGAGCGAACCATGTATCTCAAAGGAAGAAGAACGCCGACCGGCAGCGACTCAAGGAAGAGGGGAAATGAAAGGTTGGGGGCCCAGAGGCGGGCCCCGCCCCTGTTTTATCACCGCGTACGGCCGCATCCAACGGCGCCCGTCACCTCCCGCCGAAACAACTCCTCATGCCCAGCGGCTCCGATCGTTCCACGTGGCGGCCCAGCGCAGGACCAAGTCCCATCAGACGCCGTAGACCTGCGCACGTCGCATCGGCTAATTAACGATTGACACGTGGGCCATCGCTTCGACTGCAGAGTGCACGAACCAGCTCACCTTCTTTAAATGCAAAGATTTCACCCTGATTCGCTAGCGGAAAAGACAACCGACGGCCCGAGGACCCGTCTCGACGAAACCATAAAAGGGATCTCACCTCGGGAGGCCCAGCAGTCCACTCCTGACCCGACCACTATCTGGTCGGGACAAAAGTGGGGGGCTAATGACGATATTGGCGATCCCCAAGATGATGACGCGTGGCAATTGTTGGATATAGTTCCCTCAGAGTCAATTATTGGATCACAGGCACGCGATTGCAATGATTGAGGGGTGACCTATGCCGGTAGGACAGTCTTACTCAAGATGATAGTATGCTATCTGGTTTATCTTTATCATCGTGTACTGCTTTAGGTGACCTTACAAGTCACTCTTGCACGTTGATAGAGCCCCTAGGATTCTTGCTTGACTGCCAGCAGTATGAGGGCGATCATATACGTGGGAGCTGTGGTCTATAAGCACATCCTTAAAAGTTCCCTAGTCATGGGAGTTTCGAGACAGGGCATCGATTCTCCAGAGTAGACTAGTGTATACAGTCGAGACCCCGACGAGGGGCGGTGGCCGGTCTCACAAGCCACTGGTGTCAGTTGGTTCACCTAAGATGTATACAGGTGCTCATTGGGTTATGAGTACACCGGACATGACTCACCGGGAACATGCTAGTTGGTCTTATACCTGAAGTCAGATAGCAGTTACCTGGTGACATGTGTACAGGTTAGTTCATCGACCTGAGATGGTCATTTGTCTCGTGTGAGTTCCCACTGTACTTTGATTACTACCCTACCATGCTCAAAGGAGACGTGCAAACAGGTTTTAGTTGGGTACAGTCCCGAGCCACATGGAGGCAGTGAGCAGATCTGCACGGGTTCGTCTCTCCCGGTATTGGGGGTGAGGTCACGCTGTGTCTAGGAGAGCCATTACACGAAGTCCTTGGCTAAGGCAGAAGATTTACTGGTAGGTATTCCAGTAGTATCTCAGGGTGTTCTGGACTACACTCCGACACGACTTGTACCGCTTTTGGGGGTCTGACTTTTACCAACCCCCTAGGCCCGCCATGCGATGCTCATAGACGAACGGACCGGACTGTACGGATATTGTCACTGACAGGCTCAGTAGGGTGTCAGGATGAGTTCGCTCATCGACGTCCCTTTTGGTCAATACCTGGTATCCCGTTACGTATGGCTAATACCTCTGACGTGCTAGTGGTTAAATCCACAACCAAAGTATTGACGAGTCTTTAGAGTCCCCCACAGACCGTTTTCTCAAGTTTCGGGCGAAACGCTGTAGAGGCCGTATGAAGATATAACAGGGTTCGATCAGATACGTGCGGTATTACACGGATCATGATCGGACGGATAATACTAGCAGGCTTTGGTTTAAACCGGATCCTAGTATTGTACAGTGTAGATTTTGTCTCTTTGCATTTGTTTTCAGTGGGAATACAAATGCGGGTATGTATATACAGTTGCGGGGTTTTCCCGTAATTTATTACGGGATCAGTTTTCTGAAGTTGCCAGGTTGCATTCCGTTTCGGCCAGTTTTCCTTTGTTCCTTCACGGCCGGACTTTTGTGATGGAATGGGCTAATTTGCAATTGTGCAAATTAGTTTTGTGGAGGGAGTTTCTTGTAAATGAGGGATTATGATTGTTAGTGTATATGCCCTAGAGGCCATTACTGTATCATACTAGTTTATATATTACTTAATGGATGCTTGGGATTGTATATACAATCTTGCTCAAAATAGTAGTATGCTACCTGGTTTGTTTCTACTTCAATGTGTACATGTGTTTATTTTAGTATATCGCCTATACACATTAGTGGAGCCCTTAGGATCTTTGCTTGATTACCAGCGTTGTGATGGCAGTCACACTAGTGGGGCTGGGTAATCTATAAGCACATCCTTATGCAGGTCCCTGGTCGCAGGACTATCGAGACAGGGCATCGATACTCCGGAATAGACTAGCGCATGCGCTTCTCATCCTAGTGTGGGAGACGGTCTGTCCCACAGCCGTCGGTACGTCGTACTTGAGATAGTATGCGGGTGCTCGTTGGGTTACGAGTACACTGGACAGGACTCGTCGGGAACTGACTAGTTGGTATTATGCCTATCGTCAGTTATCAGTTCCCGGGTGACATGAGTACAGCTTAGTCAGCTGACTTGACACTGTCACTTCGCCTCGAGTGTGTTCCCACTGTACTTTGATTACTACCCTACCACGGCTCAAAGGAGTCGTGCAAACAGGTGGTAGTTGGGTGCAGTCCTGAAGCACTTGGAGACAGTGACGGTTAGACAGGATTCGTCTCTCCCGGTATTGGGGGTTGACATCGCGCTGTGTCTAGGAGAGCCATTACACGAGTAGTCCCTGGCCAGGGCAAATGAGATATACTGGTAGGCTTCCAGTGTTATCTCAGGGTGTTTTGGGCTTCACTCCGACACGACTTGTACCGCTATTGGGGGACTGACGTTTACCGCCCCCTAGGCCCGCCATGCGATGTATCAGACGAACAGACCGGACTGTACGGAGAATGTCACATTCAGGCTCAGTAGGAGTTCAGATGGGTTTCGCCTCGTCAGTCTTCTTGTCGGCATCTACCTGGGGACCGTTACGCACAGCTAGTGCCGCTTGCGGTCTGTGGTTAATGTAGGGTTCCTAGGCACTCTAGTGAAGTCTCACAAGTGATGAAACATGCACAAATCAAATTTTACGGGTGCCTACAAACCCTAATACGGATCGTTAACTAGAAATCAAGGCGAAGCAAGCAAGTAATCGAATTAAATGCTAAGGGAAAGTGACTACAACCTTTGTAGATCCGGTCCACCACCTCCTAGGCTCCGTGATGAAGTCCCTCCGCTGTCCAAAACGAACCCATGACTCTAGCATCGGTATCATCGAAGAATGGGCGAGCTTGATCATCGGTTCGATGCCGAAGATGATCTACGTCGAGGTATCGCAAGAACAAGCTCCAACTTCATCAAGCTTTGAAAACTTGTGAAGGAAACACCCTATACTACTTGGCAAGAGGTAGAGGATGAAGAAATAGGAAGTGGGTAGACTTTAGTTTTGGATTTCTCACTTGTTTTCTCATGTTGCCATTGAACTAGAAAACTTTTTCTTTGTTGAAGAAGATGAAGAAGAAGAAGAAGATGATAAGTTCAATAATTAAAAAATGAATAAGAATTAAATCTTATCATACTTTTAACCTTAGTTAAGTGTAGAGAAAAGACCATGGTTAATAGAATGGTTAGGATTAAGGATAAGAACAAAAAGGAGACTAAGTCAAAACTTCAAGAATCTTCAACTAAAAAACAAAATAAGCAACCATTCATTTATCCTTTTTCTTTTTCCAAAATGGATAAATAAGAAAGATAAATGAATAAATAATCAAAACCCTAATCATTAACTTAAACCATGGTTTGATTCTTTACACTTAACCAAGTAAGCATGTATCATCAAACATGATACAAACATGTGCACAAAACTATATCGCATATACAATGTGTACAATTCAAGTGAGAAAATCCATTTAAAGTGAACCAATATTAGTTAATGCAAAGTAATATATCAAATATATAATTATACAATAAATCATTAAATCAACACTTGATTCAATGATCCGGTCATATCGCATATAACCGGCTAGTATCCAATGTATCGGCTTCTCGAATCAATCCTTGATTCGATAACCAGGTTATATTGCATATAACCAATCGACACATTCGTCGCGAGAATGGAATACGGTATCACATACACGCATTATTCTCGGTCCCGCACATATCTCATATGCTCTCCTATTTCGTTTCGCTTGAGCCAGGAAACCTCTGTGTAGGACTCTAAAGACTCGTCAATACGCCGGCAGCAGATGATGATCATATCAAGCATCCACAAGCCGCAAGCGGTCTGCTAAACGTAACGGCCACCCGGGTATTGAGCGATCAGAAGATCGATGAGCAAGCCCGCTCACACTCCTGCGAATCCGACCAGTAACACTTACCGTACAGTCCGGTCTGATCGTCTGATATGTCGCATATCTCGTCTAGGGGTGGTAAACGTCAGACCCCAATAGCTCGATAAGTCATGCCGACTTGAGGTCCATAACATTCGTGAAACTACTGATAACTCTTACCAGTATATCACTGCAACCCTGGCCAGGGATTTCCTGTTATGGCCAGTCGAGCATAGCACAACATCAACCCCCAATACCGGGAGAGACGAATCCCCTCCTATCGCTCATTGCCTCCATGTGAATCGGGACTGTACCCAAAAACCATCTGTTTGCACGACTCAGTAGAGCCGTGGTAGGGTGGAAATCAAAGCACAGTGGGAGACACACAAGACTCTATGACGATCTCGGGTCAACAGACTAAGCTGTACCAGTGTCACCAGAGAACTGCAATCTGACGTGAGGTATAATACGATCTGGGAGTTCTCGGCGAGTCCGTTCAGTGTACCCAGTCTCCACTGAGCACCCGTATACCATCTCTGATGTCAAACACCAATGGATATGGGATCATCCATCGCCCATCGCATGGGTCGAGAAGATATACGCTAGTCTACTCTGGAATATCGATGCCCCGTCTCGATATTCCCTCGACTAGGAACATTTCAAGGATGTACTCATGGACTATCCAGGCCCTACTAGTATGATCTGCATCACAGTCCTGGAAGTCGAGTAGACATCCTAAGGGCTTTATCAACATGTAATCAGAGAGACAGAAAGTATACATGTTAAGATAAAGAGCAACCAGATAGCGTACTATCATGTCGAGCAAGAAAGTCCTACCTATATATGTCCCAGCATCCACTACAATATACATCCAATGTACAGTAATGGCCTCTAGGGCATACATATAACTAACAGTTAAACCCACTGCCAGCGTAGTGTCGAGTCTTTAGAGTCCCACACAGAAAGCTATTCGCCTTTAGGCAAAAGAGTAGAGGTCGCATGGTTTTGCGACAGGTCGCATGGTTTTGCGACAGGTCGCATGGTTTTGCGACAGGGTTCGGTCACATCCGTGCACTTGTGCACGTACAGTGTCCGGACAGTTTACACTAGCGGGCTTTGGTTTAAGCCAGATCCTAGTGTACCTTTTGGGATTGGATTTATCCAGTATGTATTCGGGTTCCTCGGAACGCGGATGCGGGTGTGTATGCACAGTTGACGGAGAGACAGAGGCAGAGAATTCTCATTAGGGTTGTTGACCGTTGACAGTTGACTATTGACTTTTTGCTCAACCCTAATGAGAATATGATATGTGATTAACAATAATATTAATTAAGTATTGTGGTGACATGGTTGTTGAGGGATTGACTTTGTTGACTTGTTGACTTTGTTGACCGGTTGACTAGGTTGGACTAGTTGACCATCATGATGACAATGGCTATCATTTCATGGCAAAGACTTTTTACTTGCTTGTTTCTTTTATGAGAAATGAGTGCATGAAATGATTTAGCCATTTTGACTTGAACCATTTTACACAATACTTGATTATTATTTTTGTGATGATGGTTATGGATTATGAGAGCAAAATGAGAAAAGTCTTCTCTCATTTCTTTCATGCTCATTCTGTCTCTTGTTCTTGAGCTCTCATCTTCCTCCTCTTGCTCTCCCTCTCTTGATTCTATGGTTCACTTGTCTCATGAGTTGAGAACCAAGAACCATAGATAAAATCCCATACCAACTCTTCTCTACTCACTCTAGTTCACAAGGTTTAGCAAACCGAGTGAACTAGTTTCTTCAAAGTTCGAAGAAGGAGCCAAAGGTTGAAGCTTTCAGGTGGATCTATCTTCGGCGCAAGGAGACGATGGGGAGAAGCCGGTTCGGACGACCATCGAAGCTTGAAGACGAAGGAGTTCGAGAAAAAGAAAGGTATAACCCCCTAACCGAGTAGTTAGCAACTCGTAGTTAGGTTGTTAGTTAGATGTTTAACAAAGATCCGGTTTTGAGTCCATGTTACCACCTCTAAGAAAATTGTTTTTCACCAAATTCCGCATGCCCGAAAGTACCGGGAGAGGTAGCATGGACTTACAGTGGTATCAGAGCCTAGTTAAACTCTATCTAACATGTTAGCAAAGTAGCTAGAAGATCGATCAAAGAAAAAGTCGCAAAACGAACCACATTTTTTAAACTTTCTGTCGATTTTAAAAGTGCTGGAAAAATTTTTTAAGATACACCAAAAATCGACTCAGGGTTTTCGGAAGAAACTGCAAAAATTTGACCCCCTAACTCGATCAAAGCACCGCGGAACCGCGGCCGAGTTGACTCGGTCATGGGGTTTCTTCTTTGCAGTTTGCTCATAGGGGTATTTTGGGATTTTTGGAATATATATTTTCTGCCCAGATTTTCCAAAATGAAAATTTTATTTTTGGGGTCCTGAAAATCCGTATTTTTGATCGAACTTCTAAAAGACTTAAGCTGACGGGTTTTTCTGTGATGTGATATTTGTATTGAACGTCTGCTAATCGCTATATGTCGATTAGTGGGGGTTATTCAAATCTGCGATCTGTAATGTTATTGGAATGTGTATATGAATATGTTGGATTGTCGCAGGTGAATAGCCGGGGGTTGTGAGACGAGAGTTTTCTTTTCTTTCAATTCATGTAAATTTGTAAATTGATGTAATAATTATTTGTATGGCCGCACAACCGGGTCAGGGTTGTAGCCGTCATTGTATAATTTCTTTTTACTGTTTTTGCTCCTAGGATAGACCCATGGAGGGGGTGCACAAACTACCGGGTATGCCGAAGTGCCGAGTGGCCAACTCAGGGAGTTGAGGGAGGTTGCTTCGCTTCGGGTACTTGGCGGGTAGTTTGCTGCACCCGTAGGGGTCTTGGGTGGGGTTTTGGCTATTCACCGCGACCGTGTAATCTGCTTTTCGTTACAGGCTCGTACGAATTGCAGCTTCCTAGTATATCCAATGTGTTCATCTGTGATCTGAAATGGCTATCATTGCAATATATCTATATATGATATTATTTAGGCGTTGCTTATGTTTTACAGCCGCGCTAGCCCAGCCCCCGCTCTGTCGTTAGTTAAGTAACCTAACGGGTAATGACGGGGCCCCGTGGCGAATGCGAATGGCATAAGCGTACGTCATATTTTGGTTGTTTTCTGCAATGGTAGGATTAAATGATGGGACGCATTAAAAGAACTAATGCAAGAATATCACGCATTAAAGAACTAATGCAAGAAAATAAACCAAGTTAAAATCGTTGGAACACTTTCGAAAAACCACTCGGTTCTTTTCAAAACAAACTTTTAAAATGCGGAGTTTGAGCCACTCCTTTTAAAAGCTATCTCGTTCCATCTATTATATCAAGTTCTCTACGTTCACGGTTTCGCCAAAACCATTCGTAGCCCTCCGTCGTTTCACATGAATAGTCAATAGTATTCAAGCTGTGTTTGTTGGCCAAAGTCAAGGCATAGTGATTGGTAGCTATTGGGTATTCATGTGCAGCATAGATAGATGCGTTGGCTTGGAACAGTCGTACTGCCTTGTTGGCCAAAGTCAAGGGTAGGTACGGGTGGATTCAAATTAACCTGGAGAACGACGGGTAGAACTTGACATGTGACTTATGATTTGTTGGCCAAAGTCAAGGTCATAAGAGTATGGGGCAAAAATCCACATCGGGAGTTTCAAAAGAACTGAAACTTGCTAGTGTTGCATACCATTTGGAGTGTGATGATTCTGGTAGGATTCCTTCAGTTTCGTCACGCGATGATATTTGGATCCCGATCCTACTGTGAGTATATGCTACTCCTCGGGAAATTTCTCACTTAACGATCAATGCTATAAACCAAGTAGGTGTCTAGAAAGGTGTTAGCGGGGCTACGCCCCCAGGAAAAAGAGGTTATTTAATTAAGGAACTTCGCGAAAGCGTTGGAAAACCTCCCTCGAAGTACCGACACTGGCCTGGCTGAACGGTTAAGCAAGTATTGTGCGGTGAGATTGATCCCGACTAATTCTTCCTTTTTGGTTTGAGGAGGGATTCGAGAAACAGTGGGAGCCATCCTGTTTATACAAACTAAAAACCATTCTAAACTTGCAAGAGCATCAAGCTGAGTGTTTCTTCTCTCTCCTAATTGCAGCGACCAATCGACATGACTAGACTTAAGTTACTTCTAGATAAAAACATACTGACAGGGCCAAACTATAAAGATTGGCTCAGGAATGTCAAGATGGCAATCACTTACGACAAGCTGGGGTATCTTCTTACCACCAAAGCTCCCCCTGTCCCTGGTCCCACTTCCAGCATCGCGGATAAGGAAATCCGTAAGACTTGGGAGATTGATAGCGCGAAGGCCAAGTGCCTCGTACTTGCCTCTATGGACAATGAACATCAGAGGAGGCACGAGAATATGGACTTGGAATCCATATTTCTTCATACAAAAGAACTGTATGGAGAGCAATCTCGTATCGCAAGATACGAAGCGTCGAAAAAGTTATTTTCGGCAAGGATGGCCGTCGGATCATCAGTAGCAGAACACGTGCTTAAGATGATCGGCTACATTGAGGAGCTCGCGGACCTAGGGACCACATTGGAGAGTGAGCTCTATACGGACTTAGTTCTCCAGTCCCTTCCTTCCACTTACGCCCAGTTTATACTGAACTTCAACTTACAAGAAAAAGAAGTTGAACTTTCAGAGCTCCTCAACATGCTGAGGAGTGCAGAGGGCACCCTACAGAAAGGTAGGGAAATATCCACTTTGTTTGTAAGAGGATCATCTTCTTCTAGGTCCAAGGCGAAAGCCAAGGGAAAGAAGAAGAAAGCCCCCGCCAAACCAAGGGGCGGTGTTAGTAAAGTTGATACGAAGGGAAAAACTAAAGCAACAAAGATAACGGGGAAGCTTGTGGATAAGGAAGAATGCTTCTATTGTCATAAGAAAGGACACTGGAAGAATGATTGCAGGGCCTGGAAGACCAGAACACAGGAATTGAAGCAGGTTGCAGCTTCAGCTTCAGGTGTGTATGTTATTGAAAACTGTCTTTCAATAAACTCTACTTCCTGGGTATTGGATACCGGATCAGGATCTTATATCTGTAATTCTTTGCAGGCGTTGAGAAACCGTAGCGTTTTGAAAGCAGGTGACATGACCCTCAGAGTTGCGAACAGAGCTAGCATGGATGCTAAAGCCGTGGGGGACTATCACCTGGGAATGTCAGATGGACATGTTTTGGTTTTGCGTAATTGCTTTTTTGTACCCAACGCAACTTGTAATATCATTTCTGTATCTTTAGTTTCTAAAGAAGGTTATGAATTTGCGTTTGTAAGCAATGTTGTAAACATTCACCTTAATCAAGTTCTGATTGGGTCAGGTACGTTGAGCAATGGTATATACGTATTAAACCAACCACAGATTTTCAATGTCCAGAATACACACATAAGAAAGTCTCCGGTAGTAAATCAGACTTTCTTGTGGCATTGTAGACTGGGTCACATCAATGAGAGAAGGTTGACAAAGTTACATACAGAAGGATATTTGAATCCGTTCAAATATCAATCGTATGCCACTTGTCAATCCTGTCCCAAAGGAAAGATGACAAAGTCTCCGTTCACTGGACACGGAGTAAGAGCGAGCGAGCTCTTGGGACTCGTACACAGCGACGTGTGCGGTCCAATGTCTACACATGCGCGAAGCGGTTTTTCTTACTTCAATACTTTCACGGATGACTTTTCAAGGTACGGTTATGTCTTCTTAATGAAACATAAATCCGAAGCCTTTGGAAAGTTCCAGGAATATAAGAATGAAGTAGAAAAACAAACCGGCAAAAGTATCAAGATTCTAAGATCGGATCGAGGTGGTGAATACTTGAGTGCCGAGTTCCTGGACTATTTAAAAGAGAACGGAATTCTCTCTCAGCTTACTCCTCCATACACTCCGCAACATAACGGTGTATCGGAGAGACGGAACCGAACCCTATTGGATATGGTACGGTCCATGATGAGTAACGCTGAGTTACCGCGATCATTCTGGGGGTATGCGCTAGAATCAGCTGCATACCTTTTGAACCGAGTTCCCACTAAGACTGTGCCTACCACACCATATGAGATGTGGTGTGGGAAGAGGCCCCATCTTAATCACATTAAGACATGGGGATGTACAGCTTTTGTTAAAAAGCAGCATGCGGACAAGCTCGAGGCACGCTCAGTACAGTGTAAGTTCGTGGGATATCCAAAGAACTCCAAGGGATATTTCTTCTACTGCGAAGAGGAACAAAAAGTTCTTGTTTCTCGTCATGCCTACTTCTTGGAAACTGAGTTTTTAGAAACCCAGATAAGTGGGAGCACAGTAGAACTGGAAGAAATTCCAGAACCTCGAGCTATTACTGAAAGCTTAGTGGAACCAGAGGGTTCAAAAGAACAGGACATTCCTACGCCGCTCCGCAGGAGTAGTAGGCAGTCTCATCCGCCCGAGAGATACTACGGTTTTCTCATAGACGGGGATAGAGAGGATTGCATCATAGATTATGATGAGCCTACTAGCTTCCAGCAGGACGTTCAGAGCGTTTACTCAGTAAAATGGCCGGATGCAATGCGGACCGAAATGGAGTCCATGTACACCAACAAAGTATGGACGTTGGACATTGCTCCAGACGGGGTAAAACCCGTAGGATGCAAGTGGATCTTCAAAAGGAAGATTGGTGTAGATGGACAGGTTGAGACCTATAAAGCTAGACTTGTTGCAAAGGGTTTCCGTCAAAGACCTGGCTTGGACCATGACGAAACCTTTTCTCCAGTGGCTATGCTGAAATCCATTCGGATCCTTCTTGCCATTGCTGCCTTCCACGATTATGAGATCTGGCAAATGGACGTAAAGACCGCTTTTCTAAATGGAAATTTAGAGGAGTGTGTCTATATGGACCAACCAGAGGGTTTCATTCAGAGTGGGAGCAGCGGAAAGGTGTGCAAGTTGCTTAAGTCCATCTATGGACTAAAGCAGGCATCGCGGAGTTGGAACATCTGTTTTGATGAGACGGTCAAGGAATTTGGCTTATCAAAAATCCAGATGAACCATGCATCTATTGTAGATTTATAGCGAGAACTGTAGTATTCCTCGTTTTGTACGTGGATGACATTCTCTTAATAGGAAATGACATTCCTATGCTACAATCTGTCAAGGGGTTCTTGTCACACAGGTTCTCCATGAAAGACCTGGGTGATGCCTCATACATCCTGGGGATCCGGATCCATCGTGATAGATCCAAGAGGATATTAGGACTTTCACAGTCCAGGTACATCGACACCATACTGAAGAGATTCAGTATGGAAGATTCCAAGCGCGGTAACCTACCGGCTTGTCACGGGATCACCCTCTCTAAAGAGATGTCTCCCAAGACTGATTTGGAGAGGGATCGCATGTCTATTATACCCTACACTTCTGCGGTAGGCTCTATAATGTATGCGATGTTGTGTACCAGACCGGATGTAGCTTATGCACTGAGTGTGGTAAGCCGGTATCAGTCAAACCCTGGGGAGAAACACTGGATAGCAGTAAAGAACATTTTCAAGTACCTGAGAAGGACTAAGGAGATGTTCTTGGTGTATGGCGGAAAAGACCTCCAGATCGAGGCCTTTGCTGACTCCAGCTTCCAGAGTGACAAGGATGATTCCAAGTCCATGTCGGGTTTTGTCTTTACCCTCAATGGAGGGGCGGTGTGTTGGAAGAGTTCCAAACAGGAAACCATTGCAGACTCGACGATGGAAGCGGAATACATCGCTGCATCTGATGCCGCAAAAGAAGCTGTCTGGATGAGGAAGTTCTTGAAAGAGCTTCAGGTGGTTCCGTCCATTGTTGATCCAATACCTCTGTATTGCGACAACAAGGGGGCTATAGCTTTAGCGAAGGAACCCAGGTCCCATCAGAGATCCAGACACATCTTAAGGCGGTATCACCTGATCAGGGAGATCGTGGATCGCCAGGAGATCGAGGTTCGGAGAGTCGCTTCAGAAGATAACACTGCAGATCCATTCACCAAGGCCTTGCCCCAGACTCAGTTCGAGCAGCTGATCGAGATGATAGGTCTTCGATACGCCAGTACATGGCCTTAGTGCAAGTGGGAGATTGTTAGTGTATATGCCCTAGAGGCCATTACTGTATCATACTAGTTTGTATATTACTTAATGGATGCTTGGGATATTCACCTTGTATATACAATCTTGCTCAAAATAGTAGTATGCTACCTGGTTTGTTTCTACTTCAATGTGTACATGTGTTTATTTTAGTATATCGCCTATACACATTAGTGGAGCCCTTAGGATCTTTGCTTGATTACCAGCGTTGTGATGGCAGTCACACTAGTGGGGCTGGGTAATCTATAAGCACATCCTTATGCAGGTCCCTGGTCGCAGGACTATCGAGACAGGGCATCGATACTCCGGAGTAGACTAGTGCATGCGCTTCTCATCCCAGTGTGGGAGACGGTCTGTCCCACAGCCGTCGGTACGTCGTACTTGAGATAGTATGCGGGTGCTCGTTGGGTTACAAGTACACTGGACAGGACTCGTCGGGAACTGACTAGTTGGTATTATGCCTATCGTCAGTTATCAGTTCCCGGGTGACATGAGTACAGCTTAGTCCGCTGACTTGACACTGTCACTTCGTCTCGAGTGTGTTCCCACTGTACTTTGATTACTACCCTACCACGGCTCAAAGGAGTCGTGCAAACAGGTGGTAGTTGGGTGCAGTCCCGAAGCACTTGGAGGCAGTGACGGTTAGACAGGATTCGTCTCTCCCGGTATTGGGGGTTGACATCGCGCTGTGTCTAGGAGAGCCATTACATGAGTAGTCCCTGGCCAGGGCAAATGAGATATACTGGTAGGCTTCCAGTGTTATCTCAGGGTGTTTTGGGCTTCACTCCGACACGACTTGTACCGCTATTGGGGGACTGACGTTTACCGCCCCTAGGCCCTCCATGCGATGTATCAGACGAACAGACCGGACTGTACGGAGAATGTCACATTCAGTCTCAGTAGGAGTTCAGATGGGTTTCGCCTCGTCAGTCTTCTTGTCGGCATCTACCTGGGGACCGTTACGCACAGCTAATGCCGCTTGCGGTCTGTGGTTAAACCCACTGCCAGCGTAGTGTCGAGTCTTTAGAGTTCCGCACAGAAAGCTATTCGCCTTTAGGCAAAAGAGTAGAGGTCGCATGGTTTTGCGACAGGTCGCATGGTTTTGCGACAGGGTTCGGTCACATCCGTGCACTTGTGCACGTACAGTGTCCGGACAGTTTACACTAGCGGGCTTTGGTTTAAGCCAGATCCTAGTGTACCTTTTGGGATTGGATTTATCCAGTATGCATTCGTGTTCCTCGGAACGCGGATGCGGGTGTGTATGCACTGTTGACGGAGAGACAGAGGCAGAGAATTCTCATTAGGGTTGTTGACCGTTGACAGTTGACTATTGACTTTTTGCTCAACCCTAATGAGAATATGATATGTGATTAACAATAATATTAATTAAGTATTGTGGTGACATGGTTGTTGAGGGGTTGACTTTGTTGACTTGTTGACTTTGTTGACCGGTTGACTAGGTTGGACTAGTTGACCATCATGATGACAATGGCTATCATTTCATGGCAAAGACTTTTTACTTGCTTGTTTCTTTTGTGAGAAATGAGTGCATGAAATGATTTAGCCATTTTGACTTGAACAATTTTACACAATACTTGATTATTATTTTTGTGATGATGGTTATGGATTATGAGAGCAAAATGAGAAAAGTCTTCTCTCATTTCTTTCATGCTCATTCTCTCTCTTGTTCTTGAGCTCTCATCTTCCTCCTCTTGCTCTTCCTCTCTTGATTCTATGGTTCACTTGTCTCATGAGTTGAGAACCAAGTATAGATAAAATCCCATACAAACTCTTCTCTACTCACTCTAGTTCACAAGGTTTAGCAAACCGAGTGAACTAGTTTCTTCAAAGTTCGAAGAAGGAGCCAAAGGTTGAAGCTTTCAGGTGGATCTATCTTCGGCGCAAGGAGACGACGGGGAGAAGCCGGTTCGGACGACCATCGAAGCTTGAAGACGAAGGAGTTCGAGAAAAAGAAAGGTATAACCCCCTAACCGAGTAGTTAGCAACTCGTAGTTAGGTTGTTAGTTAGATGTTTAACAAAGATCCGGTTTTGAGTCCATGTTACCACCTCTAAGAAAATTGTTTTTCACCAAATTCCGCATGCCCGAAAGTACCGGGAGAGGTAGCATGGACTTACAATGATATGACTAGCATCATTCGATTCTCTTTGAATCAACTCTTTTGCATTTATGAGAAAAGAATGGATGGAAAATATGATAGGATTTGATTTGGCTTTGGTGTGATCCTTTTTTCTCATTATCATACACTTTTCCCACTTACATTATTATTGATTCCTTTTTTCCCCCACCATGGAGAGAGGCCGGCCACTTAGAGGGAAAGAGGGGGTTCGTTTGGGTGGGAAAAATTATTCATATTTTTGCTAGCAACAAAATCCTTTAGCCTCTCTCCAAAGTTCTTGCTCTCCTCCACATTAAAAAGGCAACTTCAACCCCATTGAGACAATGGTTTCTACACTTCATCTACAGTATTCTTAGACACGTCGACTCGCCAACTTCGTGCCCGAGTTGCCTCGGTCCAGAGGTGGGAGCCCGTAAAAGAACCCGGCGATGTGGTGCCCGTTCCGACGAGAAGATGAAGACCGGAGATTCCGCGAGGAGATCGGAGTGTAGGCCAAAGACCGAAGGACACGGATCGCTCGGTATAGCTTCCTTCCCATTTTCTAGTTTGCTAGAGTTAGGTTAATGGCCCGATCCGGGTTTAAAGTGTGCAGTGGTGCCGGTTTCTAGTTTGTAGAAAAGTTTCGTTTCCGCATTCCGGCGTCGGATTGACGGCCGAGGCGCCGCCGTGCACTTACATTGGTATCAGAACCACGCCATTAATCTAGTCTAGCTTGCTCTGACATGTTTACAAGTTCGATCGAACGGATTTTCCGAAAACCCGATTTCAAGTGCATCCGTTTTCTGTCGATTTATTTTTGGCTCGAAATTTTTTTTAGTACATTGCAGAAATACGTGCAGGGAATTATAAGCATTCTGTGAAAATTTGGTCGCATGTTATTACTATTCCGCTACGGAACCACGGCCAAACCAATGCTTGGGCCGCGGTTCCGCCGCCGTTTTGACTGTTCAATGCACCAAAATTTTACAGAGGGCTTCTGACTTGAAAATAGGGTTTTTGGAATATTCTTTTTGGGCCCAGATTTTCTTTGAGTGCTACAGTAGTGCTTGGGGCCCACTTCGGTAGATTTGATCGATCGAAAATTTTAAACATGTTAGTTCACAGTATTTACATTATATCTGCGACCGTGAATATCATTTGATCGGTAAATCCTGTCTAACTGCTATAGCCCTTTTAGACGGATTTATGAACGTGACATTCACGTTGATGTTCTGTGTTGTACTGTGATGTTGCGGATTGGTCGTGGGGGATAGCCTGGATGCAATGGTAGTACAGTTTCATTTTATATGTACATTTGATATTGCGGGGCAAGCGTCCGACATGTGGACTGCCGTTACTGCCTATTTGTATATTATTCTTTTGGGGCACGACTGGGCTGAGGTCGATGTACCCGTTGTATGTATATTTTACTTTCTGTACTAGGATTACCCCATGGTGGGGTGCACGGATAGCCGGGTTCTAGATGGCAACGGGCCCGCATCTCATGGCATTGAGACAGAGGGGGCTTGACTCTAGAATTGGCGGGCTATTCGCCGCACTCGTAGGGGGTACAGGTTGACCCAAGGAGGGGTGCCCAAGTTACCGGATTCCGTGAAGTGCTGGGTGGTCCATTCACGTTGTTGAAGGGGGCTGCCTCACTTCAGGTTTTGGCGGGTAACTTGCCGCGCCCGTAGGGGTCTAGGATTTCATTGTACAGGCTATCCACACGACCAGGGGAACGTCGGGTTTCAGTAGCGGCTCTATGAAACCCGGGGATCCCAGATATCTGTATTGTTCTGTGTTGCTTATTACATTTTTGTGATGTTGCATTTTATCACGCCTTGAGCGAATATTATATATTGATATATATACTAGTAGATGTTGTATATGTTTTGCATCCGCGCTAGTCCAGTCCCCGCTCTGTCGTTAGTTAAGTAACCTAACGGGTGATGACGGGACCCAGTGGCGAATGCAGATGGCATATACGTACATCATTATATTCGTTCTTTATTGGTGTGATCAATTGATGGGACTGCATTGATTCGGATCAATGCAAGCTAAACAAACCAATTCTGATGTTGTTGGAACATTTTTCAAAAAGCTGTTATTGCAAGGGCGTTATCTTTTGTTTTGCACAGTGGTATTCGGTTATGAATATCCAGCACCTCAGTCGACGAGGCAAGGGCCGAGATCCCTTCACCGGGAGTGACCCTTTGGACAGAAGTTTGCGTCAGGGCAATAACTTCATTATAGTCGTTTACTTTTGCTTTGCATCGTGGTATTCAGTTGGAATATCCTGCACCTCATTCTACGGGGAAAGAGCCAAGATCCCTTCACCAGGAGTGACCTCTTTAGCAAAGGTTTTCGCCACTATATTTTTATAAAAGCTATATGGTTCCTTCAACGATATCAAGTTCATTACGTTAAAGGTTTTTCGCCAAAAACCATTCGTAGCCCTCCGTCATTTCAGACGGGTAGCATGTAGTATTCATGCTATGTTTGTTGACCTTCGTCAAGGCATAGTGTATGGTAGCTGCTTGTTACCTTTCTGTTGCATTGATAGATGCGTTGGTATGGGACAGTCGTATAGCCTTGTTGACCTTCGTCAAGGGCTTGTACGGGTGGGTTCAAATTAACCTGGACAATGAAGGGTAGAACTTGACATGTGACTTATGATTTGTTGACCTTCGTCAAGGTCATAAGAGCATGGGGCAAAAATCACATCGGGAGTTTCTAAAGAAACTGAAAATTGCCAGATATGTGCATACCTTCTGGAGTGTGATAACGTGAGCGAATTCCGTCACGTTATCATGCGATGATAGTTGGATCCCGATTCCCACTGAAGAGTTGGTTTACTCCTCGGGACATCCCGACTAATTCTTCTTTCAGGTTTGGAGAAGAATTTGAGATTACAGTGGGAGGTTTCCTGATTAGATAAAGTGATAACCATTCTGATCTAGGTTAGAGTGCACACTGAGTGTTTCTTTTCTCTCTCTCTTTGGCAGCGACCATGACCCGACCCTAGACTATGACTCAGTGACCAAGATTAACCAAACCTTCTTATAAGACTGGCTTTTGGATTGTCAGAGTTACATACCTCATTGCCACTCCTACTTTTACCCTTTTCTCCAGGACACCCCGTATTACTACGAACGTCCACTTCCATTGGACAAAACCATCGTATGGTTATATACGAACTCAAAAGAATTTATTCAAGGATGGTTTCCGGTTCTGGAGAAAACGAATAGGACTATTCAGTTGTCTTTTCTTTTTACCTTCTCTCAGGTTGCGAGTACTCCTTGGATTAAGGGATATTACACCCGTTACGCCTATTGGATAGTCTTCTTCCAAACCTTAGGCTGGTGCTGAACGGTAGGGAATGAAGAAAGCCGATTAGCCTAAGTGTGGTGTACAGAAAGTATTAAGTTAAGACAAATAAAGAGATTAGAAGGAGGGCAAAGTAAATTGCGACTGCTATTCACGACCAAACCAAGTATTTCATTACCACTCTCACTTCACCTTTGTATTTCTCCAGAACACTCCGTATCACTACGAAGATCCACAGTTTATTGGATACTCTATCGTATGGTTATATACGAACTTGAAAGGAACTTGTTCCAATTCGGGGATGGATTCTGGTTCAGGAGAAATAGGAATAAGGTTTATTCAGGTGTCTTTTATCTTTACCTTCTCTCGGGATGCGAGTGTTCCTAGGATTAGGACAGTACACCCATTATGCTTATTGGATAGTCTTTTTCCAAACCATAGGCTGGTGCCGAACGATAGGGAAGGAAGAAAACCATTTGGCCTAAAGGGGTGTGCAGAAGGTAACGACTAAAGACATATAAAGGGTTTTGGAGAGATGGCAAAGAAATATACGGTTACAGTTGTGAATCTGATAATGGAAGAGGTATTACTAGGAATACCCGGATACCCCATCGAAACATTTCAATGTTTCAGTTTCAATGTGTACTGTTAAAAGAAAACTGATTTCCCAATTAGTCACCTGCTCCAGGGTATGTATTTACCAAGTATGATTCTCACATCTGTATGGTTTTACAGATGATGAGTGGGAATAAGTTATTGGGATTTAGGTGATCATCCTCATTATATCGGAATTCGTTGTAATTGGTGATATTTGAGGAAATCGCCTGGACTGTTTGCCGGACGGCAAATATTTGGTTTTGAATATCCGCTGTAAATGCACCAATTTCAAATTGATATATCTGTACGTCTATTTTTATAGAGTGAGATATACCTTTTTGAAATTATGTCCATGACGTTTACCTATATCAGTGGATGGTTAGGTATGGAGCATTAAACAGCGGTGTAATTCTTCTTAACTATAAATACAGTTTTCAACCTACGACACACAGGGTTTGAGTTATTAGACTCAGAGGACTTATACAGAGGATTGTATATTGTCCAGTGTCCATTAGGACAGAGGGGTTGGTTCTCGTACTATATTCGGTTTACTTATGACTTCTCTAGTTTTTAGACAAGTGTTTCGTAGAGATGCAAGGTCTGAGTTTTGAGAAGTTATAGGTATATGAATAAAGTAGAGAACCAGGTGTTGCAAGTATCGGGATTGTTCTAGGTAATCGAAGATGTAGATACTTGTGTATGGTATTCAGTTGATAGTAATGATTAAGAGAACTTGCTTCTCTTTCAGGTTACTCATAATTGGAAGCACTCCTAAGTTGAGTAACGCTGATCGGCCTCTCTCCATTTACTTGACATGCACTGGAGACAGTTGCATAATTTGAATCTGGTTCAATTAAATCAGTGCCTCTGTTTCTATATTGGATATAGAACAGTTCATATCGTGACATTGTTAAGGTACGGGGAGTTGTCCAGCTTATGCTTAAAACCAGACTCTGGATAACTCAAGGCACATTTCTGTAATGGTTGTTTATGGGTTGACCCAGGCTATGACGAGGGTTGATTTTCTACCATCTGGAAAATCAATAGTGATATTGTTCTTGACTCGCCACAGTTTTAATAAAAATGGATTTTTTCAGAAAACAGTAGTGGGAGTATGGTAGAACTGTAAGTGATTCCAGAACCGCAAACGATTACTGAAAATTTGATAGGAACCTAAAGATTCAATCTGTATTGACATTCCATTGGTCATTCCGCAGATATGGTGGGTAACCTCAGGAACTTGAGAGCTGCTCCGGTAGCCTCAAGGACGGTGACAGGGAGGTTCTTGTTTACCCAGACTTGCCATTGCTGTTGTTCCAGACTGTGAGACCTGGCAGGAGGATGAGTATAGCGTCGTTCTAAACAAGCTTTAGAAGTGCACGTGTATATGATTCTGCCAGAAGGTTGTCATAGTCAGTGGGAGCAACGGAAGCATTGGTGGACAAGTGGCTTAGTTCTATTTATAGACTAAAGCAGATATATTGGAGATAGATCATCTATTTCTGATGTGATAGTCATAGGTTTGACTTCATCAGAATAGGGGATGGATCTGTTAAGAAGGTGGTAGGGTGTGATGTCCTGATATTTGGATGACATACACAGAGTAGGAAGTGATATTCCTATACTACGATCGGTTATTCTTTGGTTGTCACACAGTGGTTTCTCCACATAGGAATTGGATATTATATCAGACATTCTGGTTACTAGATCTATGGTTTTAGATCTAAATTTGGGTAGTTTCCCAATCTAGGTAGTTATACAGCATTCTAAAGGTGTTTTAGAATGGACGACTCCTGGCACGGTAGTGTACCTGCAGGTAATGGAGTCACCCTCTCTAAAGGTGTCTTATAGACTAAAGTAGAGAGGGATGTGCATGATTGGAAGATCACTTGCTTAGGCAATTGAGTCAATCATGAGATGTCAAGTACCACACTAGATGTTGTTTTTGCAGTAGATGCAATAAGATGATATTGATCCAATCCTAGAGAAACAATCGGAAGCAGTTTTAGAACATAAGTGGATGTTCTAGGGATTTGATAACGGCAGCCTCCTTTAGGAGACGGTTATCATTCCAGGCTTCCAAGGTGACCTGGATGACAGAGTGACTGTCAGAGTTATAGTTTTCCCTCTTACGAAGGGCAGTATTTTGGACAGGTGGTCCAGGCGGATACTGAAGGAGGCATGGCGCAGGATACTGATTAAGTTCAGTTGACGATACAGTCTAAGAAGTTTGGATTTGGAGTTCATTTATGAACTAGGTCCCATCAGATATCCAGACATATTCTAAGACAGGTATTGCTCATTTCGGAAGATGGCTTTCTCCGCGAACTTGAGATAAAGAGAGACATAGAAAGAAACATCAGAGCGGATCCACTCACTGAGGCTATTCCTCGAACGCAATAGTTTCACAAACGGACTTTGTGAGACTGATTAGTAGAGGAGTTGGGTGTTCGGTATCACACGGGCTGTGAGTATGCGACATCGCAATAATTAGACTTGAGTGCAAGTGGGAGATTGTTGGATATAGTGCCCTCAGAGTCAATTATTAGATCACAGGCACGTGATTGCAATGATTGAGGGAGGACCTATGCCTGTAAGACAGTCTTACTCAAGATGATAGTATGCTATCTGGTTTATCTTTATCATCGTGTACTGCTTTAGATGACCTTACAGGTCATTATTGCACGTTGATAGAGCTCCTAGGATTCTTGCTTGACTGCCAGCAGTATGAGGGCGATCATATACGTGGGAGCTGGGGTATATAAGCGCATCCTTAAAAGGTCCCTAGTCGTGGGAGTTTCGAGACAGGGCATCAATTCTCCAGAGTAGACTAGTGTTTACAGTCGAGACCCCGACGAGGGGCGGTGGCCGGTCTCACAAGCCACTGGTGTCAGTTGGTTCACCTAAGATGTATACAGATGCTTATTGGGTTATGAGTACACCGGACAGGACTCGCCGGGAACATGCTAGTTGGTCTTATACCTGACGTCAGATAGCAGTTCCCTGGTGACATGTGTACAGGTTAGTTCATCGACCTGAGATCGTCATTTGTCTCGTGTGAGTTCCCACTGTACTTTGATTACTACCCTACCATGCTCAAAGGAGACGTGCAAACAGGTTTTAGTTGGGTACAGTCCTGAGCCACATGGAGGCAGTGAGCGGATCTGCAGGGGTTCGTCTCTCCCGGTATTGGGGGTAAGGTCGTGCTGTGTCTAGGAGAGCCATTACACGAAGTCCTTGGCCAAGGCAGGAGATTTACTGGTAGGTATTCCTGTAGTATCTCAGGGTGTTCTGGACTACACTCCGACACGACTTGTACCGCTTTTGGGGGTCTGACTTTTACCAACCCCCTAGGCCCGCCATGCGATGCTCATAGACGAATGGACCGGACTGTACGGATATTGTCACTGACAGGCTCAGTAGGGTGTCAGGATGAGTTCGCTCATCGACGTCCCTTTTGGTCAATACCTGGTAGCCCGTTACGTATGGCTAATACCTCTGACGTGCTAGTGGTTAAATCCACAACCAAAATATTGACGAGTCTTTAGAGTCCCCCACAGACCGTTTTCTCAAGTTTCGGGCGAAACGCTGTCGAGGCCGTATGGAGATATGGCAGGGTTCGATCAGATACATGCGGTATTACACGGATCATGATCGGACGGATAATACTAGCAGGCTTTGGTTTAAGCCGGATCCTATTATTGTACAGTGTAGATTTTGTCTCTTTGCATTTGTATTCAGTGGGAATACAAATGCGGGTATGTATATACAGTCGCGGGGTTTTCCTGTAATTTATTACGGGATCAGTTTTCTAAAGTTGCCAGTTTGCATTCCGTTTCGGCCATTTTTCCTTTGTTCCTTCACGGCCGGACTTTTGTGATGGGAGGGGCTAATTTGCAATTGTGAAAATTAGTTTTGTGGAGGGGGTTTCTTGTAAATGAGGGATTATGATATGACTAGCATCATTTGATTCTCTTTGAATCAACTCTTTTGCATTTATGAGAAAAGAATGGATGGAAAATATGATAGGATTTGATTTGGGTTTGGTATGATCCCTTTTTCTCATTATCATACACTTTTCCCACTTACATTATTATTGATTCCTTTTTCCCCCCACCATGGAGAAAGGCCGGCCACTTAGAGGGAAAGAGGGGGTTCGTTTGGGTGGGAAAAATTATTCATATTTTTGCTAGCAACAAAATCCTTTAGCCTCTCTCCAAAGTTCTTGCTCTCCTCCACATCAT
The DNA here is from genome assembly GCA_030015575.1 of Agapanthus africanus. Taxonomy (NCBI): domain Eukaryota; kingdom Viridiplantae; phylum Streptophyta; class Magnoliopsida; order Asparagales; family Amaryllidaceae; genus Agapanthus; species Agapanthus africanus. Next base: position 815,794,988 of record CM057338.1, on the reverse strand, counting down.
CAAAAAGGCAACTTCAACCCCATTGAGACAATGGTTTCTACACTTCATCTACAGTATTCTTGGATACGTCGACTCGCCAACTTCGTGCCCGAGTTGCCTCGGTCCAGAGGTGGGAGCCCGTAAAAGAACCCGGCGATGTGGTGCCCGTTCCGACGAGAAGATGAAGACCGGAGATTCCGCGAGGAGATCGGAGTGGAAGCCGAAGACCGAAGGACACGGATCGCTCGGTATAGCTTCCTTCCCATTTTCTAGTTTGCTAGAGTTAGGTTAATAGCCCGATCCGGGTTTAAAGTGCGCGGTGGTGCCGGTTTCTAGTTTGTAGAAAAGTTTTGTTTTCGCATTCCGGTGTCGGATTGACGGCCGGGGCGCCGCCGTGCACTTACAGCAGATGACATGTTCCAAGACCTAGAAGAAAGGGCCCACAGAGGCCGACCAGGCCACCCTCATACCCGACCTGCAAGCATAAGCCGGCCCTCCTCGGGGCCCCCTGCAAATTGGCCTCCTCGGTCCCTCTACTCTCCCCGAGCTGCCACAGGACTAAGACTCCTCGACCCTTTTGCTCGTCTCCGAGCTCCCCAGCCGAGGCCGTCTTCTTCGGTCCCTCCGACCGACTAACTCCACCACTCGCAGGCGTAACCGCCGCTCCGCAAATCTCGCCACGTGCAGATTCTCCGCCAGCAACGTCCCACGTCCCACGTCATCACGATCCCCATTAATAAGCGATCCACTATTTATGCGGGCGTGACGTCGGGAGCGTAACTGCCGGCGAGATTCTCGTGCCTGCTGCTGCGTGCTGCCGTCGCTATATAAACCCCCATCACAGAGGGGTCAAGTAAGCCATTTTTTATACTTTTATACCGTTACTCTGTTCGGATCTCATCACTAACTTGAGTGTCGGAGGGTCCTCGGTGGTACCAAACCATCCCGGGACTTCCTTGCAGGTACTCGGCAATAGCATCCTCGCCATACCTCTTCCTCCAAAAACCCATTGAGACCCACATACAACGAAGGATTTTCAGTCAAGTTCATCGCGAGATCAACGGAAGACAATATCTGACGGAGGCCCGAAAAGGAGCTCCATCAGTACTATTATTGGTAAAGCATTAAATGTGCGGGCTTCCAATGCAAACGCAAGGAATTTCGAAATCGGTTTTTCTTTTTGGTGTATGGATATCTTAAAATATTTTTGATCAAGATGAATGGTTTTAATCATTAAACAAGATGATAGATTATCGGCTTTTTGACCTACTAAAAGAGTTTTTTTCTCAAAAGTAATGGTTAACCTGGCAACCCGGCAGGTTTCATATAGGCTACTTGGTTGGGATGCAAGTCCCACAAGTTTCCCATTTTATCAGCTAATTATTAATCTAATAGTCAACGTGGAATTTAAAAGTATGGTGTGAAAAATATAACTCTTCTTGTCTTATGATCCCCGCATTCCTTTTAAAATTCTCTAAGCAAGCAAATAGATATATAAAACATTAAAGTAGTCCCTCGTATTCTTTTATTATTATAATCAACGGTTTTTTCTATATTCAACTTTCAAATCTTTTGTAGTTTTATGGAATAACACCCCTAAGCTTCATATTCTGAAATAAAACCCCTAAATCCTCTAAGTTATCCAAATCGGACCTCCTGATTGGTTTTCCATCCAAATGCCATATAAAATAACCATTTTACTCTCGTCTTCTTCCTCAATTCTCCGTCAATACCATTTTCTCTCGATCACTATTAGAAATGCACTCATCTATAATCAAGATTCTTGTAGTCTTTTTTTTTTTTTGAGTCATTTTAAGCCGTCTTCATGAATAATAAACTATAATTTCTTTTTAAAGGACTAAATATATGAATTGAGGGAGAGTCAAGGGTAGATTAGATATTTCACAGCCTAATTAGCCTTGTTAACCATCATTTAACTATCATTTAACTGATTGAATGGTTTTATTTAGGTAACGAAGAAGATTTTGCGGTCTTATTTAGAAATACGAAAGATTTGGGGGTTAAATATAAAGAGAAAAAAAACCACTATAATCAAATTTATGATTCTAGATCAAAATTGATGATCAGTTAAATCGATTAACAGATTTGTACCCACTGGAAAAAGTAAAATTATCTGTACTTGTGAAAAAAGGTGATAAGAAAAGAAAAAACTAGCTCAGGACACTATTTGATTAGACTAGGATAACAATGGCTAAATAGGAAAAAGTTCCCAAGTAAAATCCAAAATTACAAACCATGACCTATACAAAATAATAATGGTAAATTGTCAAAAACCCCGGGCAGGTTTTCTGGCTGACAAAAATCCTTTGGCCCCGAAAAGATGGTCAAAAACCCTTGAAATTTTTTTCTAGAGCATCTGTACAGTTGCCTGCATACCTATCGTAAGCAACTGCATGCATAATGCATAAAATTTAGATATAGCAGACAACTATACAAACACTGCAAACGGAGGGTATTTTGACAACAAAAAACTTTTTCAAGAGATTTTTGATAATCATTTCGGCCGGAGGCGGGGTTTTTTTAGCTGAAAAACTTATCGGCTTTTATTTTTTTGACAACTTGCCCTAAAAAAAATTTGTTCTGGTCATATCCAACAATTTGCACCCCTATCATCTCCATTCCTTCGACCCATCTCCAATTTCTCCAATATGTGGTGCCTACAGCATTGCTGGTGTCTTCATTTCTACCTCTCACTTCCTCTCTTCTCTCTTTGGTAACCAATTGCTCTTCTTCCCTTCTAATGTTTCAATAGAAAGCAGAAGAGAGAGGGGCAAAAAACAAAGAGAAACAGCTCACTCCTATCTCTTCATATCTAAGCAGTTTTATTGCCAGCAAAAAAAGAAGTACCAAAAAATCCAAATTTGCCAACTGGGTTATTTTGTCTCTTGCTCCAACCACAGTGAAACCCTAGCAGCTCAATTTTTGATTCCTGGGTTCTCTTCCTCTTCCAAATCTCAATGGCTTCCTACATGTTCAATGGAGCTGAGAGCCTCTCAATCCTCAGATCCAAATCCCCAAACAATTTAACCTTCTTGGGTTCTCATCTCCATGGCAAATCCCTCCCCAAAATGGGTTTCTCCCCATTCATCCCCAAAAACTCCTCATCACTCAGGTGCAGTGTGTCTTCATCAAGGCCAGCATCTCAACCTAGGTTCATTCAGCACAAGCAAGAGGCCTTTTGGTTCTATAGATTCCTTTCGATAGTCTATGATCATGTTTTAAACCCTGGGCATTGGACTGAGGACATGAGAGACGAGGCTTTGGAGCCTGCTGATATATATGATGCTAGGATGAAGGTTGTTGATGTCGGAGGTGGAACTGGGTTCACGACTTTGGGGATTATTAAGAATGTGTATCCTGAGAATGTCACACTTCTTGATCAGTCTCCTCATCAGTTGGAGAAAGCTAGGCAGAAGGAGGCGCTGAAGAAGTGCACCATCGTTGAGGGCGATGCCGAGGACTTGCCGTTTCCTACTGATACCTTTGATAGATATGTTTCTGCTGGAAGGTGAGCATTCTTTATATATTTCATGGTTAATTGCACAAAACACACATGTGGTTTACCCCTTTGGCCTAGTTTGTCAACAAGGTTTCCGAGACCATGGTTTTGATTAAGTTAAAATGAAACCACGGTTTGCATGTGTGCAAACCGTGGTTTCATAAAATTGGGGTTTCGTAAAGCTTAGGATCATTTGGGAACACGGTTTAAGAAACCAACGTATTAATTTTAAGGGTTAGAAAGAGAGAATAAAGAGAGACGGCATGAAACTTTCTGAAACTCTACTTATTTTGGACATTTGAAAAATGCGGTTTTAGGCCTTTGAAACTTTTTGAAACCATGGTTTGGAAAACTCCATTTTGGTTGTCAAACGGGCCTCGGTTACAAATTATGAAGTTTAGTCTTGAAACCCCACGAAACCATGGTTTCGAAAACTGTAACCGTGTTGCCAAACTAGGCCTAAATAGTACTTTATACCCTCTCAAGTGATTTATTAGCGCAAGCAGCCAAGAACCCCCTATGTTTATTGATCCAAACCCCTTTAAACATTCAAATTTAAGTCTAAGCAACTCAAATGATTCTCTAACTTAATTCTAGATCTTTTTCAATCGTTCAGAATAAAAATTTAAGTGTCCGTATTTTGGGTTTTGGTCGATAAGTAGAGTAGGTGTTTGCGCTAATAAATCACTTGAGGGGTTATAAGTGCTATAAGCGGCACTCTACATGGGTGTTTTTTGGTAATTAAAAATTATTTTTTCTAACATGCATGTTATATATGGCTGAATAAAGGTTTGAATGAGACAGGTTGGTTTATCACTCACCCCCTTCAATTCTAATAAAACCTGTCATTTTGTAGATATTGGGGTTGGAAAGTGAACAGAGTACTTGAGTTTGAGTTTTCATTTATGTTGTATTAGTGTTGGACATTACAACAACAACAACTGAGCCTTTTATCCCAAGCATATGGGGTAGGTTGCATGAACCAACATGAGAATCACGTCAGGTCCAGCACATGAATCCTCCGTCTCCACTCACTCCTATCAAACAATATACTTTCATTGAGGTTTTTGGCAACCATATTTTTTTGTATCACCTCCATTCATGTTTTTTTCGGGCTCCCTTTTGACATTGGCTATATCGATAGTATCCATTCGTCGAACCGGTGCTTTCATAGGTCTGCGTCGAACATGACCAAACCATCTTAGCCGGTTTTCCTGTATCTTCTCCTCCAATGGTGCTACACCAACTTTTGCACGAATATTCTCATTTCGCACCTTATCTTTTCTAGTGTTACCATACATCCAATGAAGAATTCACATCTTCGCTACATGCATCTTCCGTGTATGATGCTTCATAGGAGCCCAGTATTCTGTACCATATAATAAGGTAGACCGAATAGCGCTCCGATAAAACTTCCCTTTCAACCTTAACGGAAAGTTACGATCGTACAAAATCCCTGTTGCACTCATCCATTTCAACCAACCAGTTTGGATCCTTTGGTTAACACTGCTATCGATTTCACCATCCTTTTGGATGATGGAACCTAGATATCTAAACCGACCGCTCGGTGATATCTCTTGTCCTTCCAGTGTTATACCAATATGGTCTCGAGTTCTCTGTTTGCTAAATTTGCAATGCATATATGTTGTCTTGGACATGCTCAATCTGAACCCCCGAGATTCCAACGTTTGCCTCCATAACTCCAATTTGGTATTAAACCCAGTTTTCGTCTTATTTACTAGAACAATATCATCAGCGAATAGCATGCATCAAGGTATCTCATCTTGGATAGTTCTAGTAAACTCATCCATCATGATAGTAAACAGGAATGGATTTAATGCAGAACCTTGGTGTAAACCAATTGTAATCGGAAAATCACTCGTTAGGCCGTCGCAAGTTCTGACATTTGCCACTACTCTATCGTACATAAATGGCTAAATAAAAACTTAACCTATAAATCGTTATTCGTCACTTATATGCCTATTTAGTGCTCTCCTTGATTGCTGGAAATTCCAAGTGGAGGATAACACTATGAAATGCAGGCTACAGATTAGATGTGTTTTGGTGGTACTGAAGTGCGATACTTGTTCATATACATTAATTTGCTCTATCTGTTTATTTATTTATTTTTAACCAAGTAAAGAATTACCTTGCATGTAATTGATAAGATCTATTTAACAATGTGCTTGTAGATGTACAATATGCCCAATATTGCATGCGTCGCTATAGACTATAGCATAGCGGTAAAGCTTCTAGGCCGAGTAAGATGTCTGGGCTAAAACCCCGAGTAAGTTGTCTGAGCTAAAATCCCGCTTACAAAGGGTTACACACTATTATTTAGATAAAATAAAAAAGCATTCAGCGCTAAAGTCAAAATAAAAAAGAGCATAAATGCGAGCAATTTGATTAATTCATATGTCCTGCTATACATCAAACTATGTTTCTACCTTGAAGATTCCTGAGGCCCTGAATAATCAACATTTTCCCCATAGTTCTTTCACGGAAGGCAAAGATTCTTCACCCCTTGAATACTCAACATTTTCCTCATATTTCTTTCAGCGAAGGCTAAAAGCTACACTAAACTACCCATACTGCTGTTGTCTTTCACTAGACACCTTATGGTTTATTTTCATCACAGTGAACTCTCAACTCCCTCAAACTTAGGTTATAGAGATCTTTGTGCTTACTACTGCTTCCATCACAGATTGCACCTTATCTTATTTCTAACAATGTTAATCTTTTTGTTATCATTTAGTATTGAGTATTGGCCTGATCCACAACGAGGAATCAAAGAAGCTTACCGCGTCTTAAAACTGGGAGGAGTAGCTTGTTTGATCGGTCCTGTCTACCCAACCTTTTGGCTTTCTCGTTTCTTCGCTGACATGTGGATGCTCTTCCCCAAGGAAGAGGAATACATTGAATGGTTCAAAAAGGCTGGGTTTAAAGACGTGAAATTGAAAAGAATCGGTCCCAAATGGTATCGTGGCGTGCGTCGGCATGGTTTGATTATGGGATGCTCTGTGACCGGTGTGAAAAGAGAAACTGGAGACTCTCCTCTGCAGGTGATATGTTATCCCTAGCTCATTATGCATTTCTTTACCGAACTATTGTTTTTGTTATATCACCTTGTATTGTTTGACGATCAGTTGTTTTGTCCATTTTCCATTTCTAAGCCTTTTTTCTTATACAGTACATGTTTGCTTAGCTCAAATCACTCTATTCAAAGTTTCAAATACAAAATATATCAGAAGGCGAATGAATGGACAGTTGGCGTTTCTCGGAGGAAATTGCCCTTTTATGCAGTTCAACTTTTTGTTATTTTGTTGGATGATCTGGACTGATTTATCAACAACAGAGTTCCCCTAGGTTATGATGATAAAGACGGACAAGAGCGATCATCCAAAAATTAGGGGAGAGTTTGATTAAATTTCCTATATGAGACCCATTTTTCTCACATGTCACAACACTGTGTGCACCCTGTTAGCCTAGGCAAAGTTCTGCTTCGCCCATGATATGCTGCAATTGATAGCATAATAACTGGTCATGGAGTGTGCAAAATTTACATTATTCATTTGGTTCCTGGTTATAACTCGGATGATACTAGAAGATTAAATTCTAGATTCCTCATGTCTTTTACTGATCTTTAGCAACATTATTATGGCACTAAAATTTGCTTATTGTGTCCGTTCCCGACACATATTGTACACTCGGACACTTCATCTGATACCTCGTTCTATGTCGGCCTAAATTGGATGTGTCTAACACTTCTACATAGCGTAGGGGTTTGAATATAAGAATGTGGGATATATACATGGACAATTCTGAAACCTTCGAGAGTTAAAGAATATTAAATATATTAAATCTCTCTCATGGCAGACTAGAGTTAGAAGGAGTGAAAGGTCCAAATTGATGCAAATGGTTTAGTTGGGTCTATGAAAGTCGGCTCTAATTAAATAGGGTTAATATTTTGTTAATTTTAAGTCTTATGGATTGCATTCTTGTGTGTTTTAATTTTTGTTTTTCTTATGTATTTTTGTTTGCGGTTAAGAAAACTTCTTGTTATGAATGAAAGTTATAATCTTGATTTTTTAAAAATTTATTTGCTTATAAAGTTTTGTTAGTACATGTTTCTTTTCGTAGTTTATTATATTTTGCTTATATATATATATGAGAATAATGGAGGAAAGATGCCATAGGAGGGAATTTGCTCCTATGGCGTCGAACAAATACACCCTCCCTCATTTTTGCCGTCAATCGGCACCCACCATCTTTATCGTTATCATTTAAGATGTGGGTACATCAAATTTCATGTGATTCTTCAACCATTTTACCGTTGATTTAGCGATGTAAAAAGTTCTATTGTCGGTAAACCGTTAATTTTGAACCCACTAAATCAACTGTGAAAAAGTTGTAGAATCACATGAAATTTGGTGTACCCACATCTTAGATGATAACGATGAAGATGGTGGGTGCCGATCGTTAGAAAAAATGAGGGAGGGTGTATTTTTTCGACGCCATAGGAGGAAATTCCCTCCTATGGCCTCTTTCCTCCTCTCTCTCTCTCTCTCTCTCTATATATATATATATATATATAGCTTTGGCCCCATATTCTTTTAACAAATTTGTCATGTCCTTGTCTCGTGCTTCGTAGTTGTGCTATCCAACAACCATTTTTCATTCACTTGAATTAATTCTTGACTTTTGAGCTATATCAGTTATAAATTTCCTGGGTAGCTTATATAGGTTGCATTTTAACCAAAATTCTTGTTATAGAGATGGAAGTCAGAATGAAAGGCTTGAGGTGATCCTGTTACTTGCATCTTAGAGGATGCTGATGATTTTTATGATGATGATGTTCATTGATGTTCTTGGGAGTTGGGATGCCTATGTATCTGTAATTGAGGACTACAAATGCTAAAATCCCAAGCTTTCATTTGCAGCGGTGGCACTATTTGAGAGACTGACTATTTAAGCTTCAGACTTTTCTGTAGGCATGTAGACGGCTTAATTGGTGGTTTACTTCTATGTAGCACAGGAGTACAGATATGGGGCACAATAATAGTTGGATTCACATGCTCACAATTTTCCAAAAATCTGAGATACGATTTGTTGGTACACACTATATTATCATATCAGCAAATCTAAGCCAAGTACAAATTATTTGTTAGTTTTGATGCATATACCATTGGTGTTATAGCCATGAATACATGTTTAAGACATCTAGAATACAATATGAATCAAAGCAGGCATAGCTCTTGCGGTAAAACTTTCCTCTCCAAATCGAGTGGTCACTGATTCCCAAAGAAACCGCAACTAAAATAAGTAGACTACAACATGAAATTTATGTTGTGCCAAAACAAGTTCCACATAATAATCCACAAATGCAATTTAGATACGTCTCCTCAATGATGAATCCATGCAACATAGGTTTACTGCAGCAGAAACTGAATGTGTGTATGCATGTAGGTCTGTCTGTATGTGTGTATTCACCCGTAGGTGCACTTGGGTGAATGTCCATGTGCCCGTACGTGCATGTGTTTATGTCTGTATGCACCCGTCACCTGGTCTGTGGGTGTGGGTACATTCATGTGTGTTCAATCTTCTAACCTTTTTCCCCTGTGAAAACTAGAGAAACAGATAAAGAAAATCTAATGTCATCTTGTTCTCCCCCTCCCCCCCCCCCCCCCCCCCCCCCCCCTCTCCTTTCGTATGTCTGCTGAATGTTATCGTATAGAAAGATATCCTTTGCTTGTTCATGGGAAGCTAATCCTTTGGCTAAAAGAATGGTGTTCAAGATGATTTATGTAGATGAGAAAATCCTTGTTAGCTACACATCTTCCAATTTCATTTTATTGTTACATAATAAGATATAGTCCATACTAAAGTTCATCACCAAGAAAATAGTCGTAAAGCTTAACCTTTGTACCCTTTTCGAGTTATAAATCGAGGACACGGCAAACAAAAACCCGACCCTTTATTGCGAAATTTTAACTGATGTCGTCGCCATATATTGTTCAAATGCTCAATCACAATCATACTTGATATATGCTGTATATCCTTTCAATCTTTTCAAACATTAAAGCCAAATTTTGATCTTTTTTTTTCTGTGCAGCTTGGTCCTAAGGCCGAGGATCTGAAGGAACCAATCAACCCATTTTCGTTCCTCATGCGCTTCATTATAGGCACCATCGCAGCGACCTACTATGTCCTTGTTCCCATTTACATGTGGATTAAGGATAAAATAGTGCCCAATGGTATGCCCATTTGAGATGATGATGAGAGAGCAAAAGAGAAGAAGCAATGTCCTCTTTGTATTTGTAATGAGTGAAATTTCAGTAGTTTTTCTTTGTTTCTTAATTTGTTTAGGCCTGTTGTTTTAACATCTTTACCGCTTATGACTCAATTTCATGGATAAGACTGTTCAAGGTTCAAACTTTATGCATGAATATGCATTTGTATTGTTTAGGGTATTATCATTAAGGGGTTGTTTGGTTTGTTGCAGAAAAATATATGCATGAAATTTATTTTGGGGCAGAAAATTACCTCCAAAGTTAATATTAAATGTTTTTTAATTTACAGGACGTACAGTTTTTGTGCGTATTCTGAGAAACTGTTGGTTGGAAAATAATTTAAAGCATTTGTTGCAGTTTTCATAATTCTCTATTACCATGTAGCTAACCACACATGAGAGACAGATTTTTTTTTTTGAAATTTTTAAATGTAGCAAAAGGTTGTTGAGAAATTACAGTGTTTTTTTTGTTAGATAATGTCATTTTTTGCTTTAATAACATCTTAATGTTTGCATTATAATAGTTGATGATGCCCGATAAAGGTAATTTCTTAGATCATGACACGTGACAGATGACGTGTCTTAAAGCATGCAAGGACCTACAGTGGCCGACCAGACCACTCTTATGTCCATTGTACCGACCAACGCTGGCTTACTTCCAAGCCTCCTGCACAACTGGCCTCCTCTGCCTCACAGCTCGTCTCCGGGCTACCGCAGAACCAAGATACCTCGGCTCTCCCGCTCGTCCGCGAGCTCTCCCGCCGAGGTCATCTTCCTCGGCCTCATCGACCGACCAACGGCACTACTCACAGGCGGAACCGCCATCCCGCAAATCTCGCTATGCGCGAGATATCCGCCGGCTAAATCCCATGTTCCACGCCATCACGATCCCCAATTAACGAGCCTGTCTCGCCATTAATGGGAGATCCCGCTCATCACGCGGGCGTGACGTCGGGAGCGTAACTGCCAGCATGATTCTCGCGCCTGCCCTGCCTGCTGCCACCGCTATATAAACCCCTTCTTCAGACGGTTTAAGTAAGCCATTTTTACTCCACTAAGCCATTACTCCGCTCGGATCTCTAGTCTAACTTGACCGTCGGAGGGTCCTCAGTGGTACAACCACCCCGGGACTTCCTTGCAAGTAGCTCGCCAACCACAACCTCAAACCCATTGAGATCCACACGCTTTAGGAGCGACAGCCTCCAGATCCAATCTCAGCCACCCATCGCTGCCATCAGCAGATCAACGGAAGGTAACATCTTGGCGCGATCCAGGTCGCGCCAGCTGGCGCCATCTGTGGGAAATCCTTGATTCCACAAAAATAAAAGTTCACTTTCCGATTTCAATCCAAAGGCGAGCGATCATCACGTAGATCCAAGCACTAGCCGCCGCCTCCCCATCAATGGAGGCGCGGATGAACCTCCTCCGCCGAATACCATTAGTGTCCATGCCGGCCGGATAGACCAACTAGCGTCTGTCGTGGAGGCGCTCATTCGTGTCCAAACGGCAGGGCAAGTTTCCCAAGTCGCTGCTCCTCCGCCTCGAGACCGGGATCCCTATAGAGGGAGAGAAGACTCTAGTCGTGTCGGTTCAGCCGACCACCGCCTCGTTACCTCCCATGGCCCATCCGGCGCTAGGGGTCAAAGCCCTCACCAAGAGGCAGCCGAGCGGCTACCCTGCTCGGCTATCCCTGGCAGGTAGCTCCCTACCTCACAACGCCAGAGATCAAAGCCCTCACCAAGAGGCAGCCGAGCGGTTGCCCTGCTTGGATATCCCTGGCCGGTAGCTCCCTATCCCACAACGCCAGGGATCAAAGCCCTCACCAAGAGGCAACTGAGCAGCTTCACTGCTCGGTCAATCCTTAGCAGGCCTCCCATGGCCCCTCCAGCGCTAAGGATCAAAGCCCTCACCAAGAGGTGGCCGAGTGGCCACCCTGCTAGGCTATCCCTAGCTGGTAGCTCCCTACCCCACAACGCCAGGGATCAAAGCCCTCGCCAAGAGGCAACTAAGCAGCTTCACTACTCGGTCAATCCTTAGCAGGCTTGCCGTGGCCCCTCCAGCGCTAAGAATCAAAGCCCTCACAAGAGGCGGCCGAGCGGCTACCTTGCTCGGTTATCCCTGACCGGTAGCTCCTTACCCCACAACGCTAGGGATCAAAGCCTTCGCCAAGAGGCAACTGAGCAGCTTCACTGCTCGGTCAATCCTTAGCAGGCCTCCCATAGCCCCTCCAGCGCTATGGATTAAAGCCCTCACCAAGAGGCAGCCGAGCGGCTATCCTGCTCGGCTATCCCTGGTTGGTAGCTCCCTACTCCACAACACCAGGGATCAAAGCCCTCGCCAAGTGGCAACTGAGCAGCTTCACTGCTCGGTCAATCCTTAGTAAGCCTCCCATGGCCCCTCTGGCGATAAGGATCTAAGCCCTCACCAAGAGGCAGCCAGCGGCTACCCCGCTCGGCTATCCCTGGCTGGTCGCTCCCCTACTGCACAACGCCAGGGATCAAAGCTCTCACCAAGAGGCAGCCGAGCGGCTGCCCAGCTCGGCTATCCCTGGCTGGTCGCTCCCTACCCCACAACGCCAGGGATCAAAGCCCTCACAAAGAGGCAGCCGAGCGGCTACCCTGCTCAGCTATCCCTGGCTGGTAGCTTTCCTACCCCCACAGCGCCAGGGATCGAAGCCCTTGCCAAGAGGCACCGGGAAGCAACGCTGCTCTTCCATCCTTAAGGACAAAAAGCCCTCGCCAAGAGGCACCGGGCAGTAACCTGCTCGGCCATCCTTAGTAGGCCAGTTACGGCCCCTCCCGCGCTAAGGATGAAAAGCCCTCGAAAGAGGCAACCGGGCCCGCCCTTGCTCGGTTATCCCTGGCTGGTAGCTCCCTACCCTAAAAAACCAAGGATTAAAGCCCTCGCCAAGAGGCAACCGGGCCCGCCCTTGCTCGGTTATCCCTAGCTGGTAGCTCCCTACCCGAACAAACCAGGGATCAAAGCCCTCGCCAAGAGGCACCGGACAGTAACCCTGCTCGGCCAGTCCTTAAGGATCAAAGCCCTCACAAGAGGTAACTGGGCCCGCCCTTGCTCGGTTATCTCTATCTGGTAGCTCCCTACCCCAACACACCAGGGATCAAAGCCCTTGCCAAGAGACACCGAGCAGCAACCACGCTCGGCCCCGTCCTTAGTAGGCCCCTTATGGCGCCTCCCGCACTAAGGATCGAAGCCCTCATCAAGAGGTAGCCGAGCGGCTACCCTGCTCGGCTATCCCCGGCTGGTAGCTCCCTACTTCACGACGCCAGGGATCAAAAGCCCTCACCAAGAGGCACCGGGCAGTAACCCTGCTCGGCCCTTCCTTAGTAGGCCTCTTACGGCCCCTCCCGCGCTAAAGATCAAAGCCCTCGCTAGGAGGCCATCGAGCAGCTACCCTGCTCGGCGCATCCCCAGCGGGCAAGCTCCTGCCCATCCGATGCTGAGGATCTGAAGCCCTCATCGTGAGGCCGCCGAGTTCCTTCCTGATCGGTACATCCCCAGCGGGCATCCTCCTGCCCATCAGACGCTGAGGATCTGAAGCCCTCATCGTGAGGCCGCCGAGTCCCTTTCTGCTCGGCGCATCCCCAGCGGCTATCCTCCTGCCCATCAGATGCTGAGGATCTGAAGCCCTCATCGTGAGGCCGCCGAGTCCCTTTCTGCTCGGCGCATCCCCAGCGGCTACCCTCCTGCCTATCAGATGCTGAGGATCTAAAGCCCTCACCGTGAGGCCGCCGAGTCCGTTCCTGCTCGGCGCATCCCCAGCGGGCATCCTCCTGCCCTTTCGACGCTGAGGATCTGAAGCCTTCATCGTGAGGCCGCCGAGTCCCTTTCTGCTCGGCGCATCCCTAGCGGGCATCCTCCTGCCCATCAGACGCTGAGTATCTGAAGCTCTCTTCGTGAGGCCGCCGAGTCCCTTCCTACTTGGCGCATCCCCAGCGGGTATCCTCCTGCCCATCAGACGCTGAGGATCTGAAGCCCTCATCGTGAGGCCGCCGAGTCCCTTCCTGCTCGGCGCATCCCCAGCGGGCATCCTCCTACCCATTAGACGGTGAGGATCTAAAGCCATCATCGCGAGGCCACCGATCAGCTATCCTGCTCGGCGCATCCCCAGCGGGCAACCTCCTGCCCATTCGATGCTGAGGATCTGAAGCCCTCATCGCAAGGCCGCCGAGTTCTTTCCTGCTCCGCGCATCCCCAGCGGGCATCTTCCTGTCCATCAGACGCTGAGGATCCGAAGCCTTCATCGTGAGGCCGCCGAGTTCCTTCCTGCTCGGCGCATCCCTAGTGGGCAACCTCCTGCCCATCCGATGCTGAGGATCTGAAGCCCTCATCGTGAGGCTGCCGAGTCCCTTTCTGCTCGGCGCATCCCCAGCGGGCATCGTCCTGCCCATCAGACGCTGAGGATCTGAAGCCCTCATCGTGAGGCCGCCGATTCCTTTCCTGCTCGGTGTATCCCCAGCGGGCAACCTCCTGCCCATCAGACGCTGAGGATCTGAAGCCTTCATCGCGAGGCCGCCGAGTTCTTTCCTGCTTGGCACATCCCCAGCGGGCATCTTCCTATCCATCAGACGCTGAGGATCTGAAGCCCTCATCGCGAGGCCGCCGAGTCCGTTCCTGCTCGGCGCACCCCCAGCGGGCATCCTCCAGCCCATCAGACGCTGAGGATCTAAAGCCCTCATCGTGAGGCCGCCGAGTTCCTTCCTGCTCGACGTATCCCCAACGGGCATCCTCCTACCCATCAACGCGGTGGGTCCAAAGCCCTCCTCGCGAGGCCGCTGAGTAGCTTCCTGCTTGGCGCATCCGCAGCGGGTATCTTTCTACCCTATAAAGACACGGATCCAAGATCCGCCGAATAAACTCATACTCAACGCGCGATCAGCGTCTCAACTCCGGCAAAGGGAAGATACCGACCTTCCCACACTCGTCTTTCGTTCGACTTATACTCGATGCACGACAACAAGAACGCCGTGTCGTCCCCGAATAATCCACCACGAGGAATTACCAGCGCTAAGCCGCACGGAAAGAATCAAGCAGTCCACTCTCGACCCGACCCACGAATGGATCGGAATGAGAGTGGGGCGCTAATGATGATGCTCGATAACGGTAATTTCTTAGATCATGACACGTGGCAGATGACGTGTCCCAGAGCATGTAAGGAAGGACCTACAGTAGCCGACCATACCACTCCTATACCCGTCCTACCGACCAACGCTGGCTCACTTCCGAGCCCCCTGCACAACTGGCCTCCTCGGCTTGACAGCTCGTCTCTGGGTTACCACAGAACCAAGATACCTCGGCTCTCCCGCTCGTCCGCAAGCTCTTCCGCCGAGGTCGTCTTCTTCGGTCTCATCGACCGACCAACGGCACTGCTCACAGGCGCAACCGCCATCTCGCGAATCTCGCCATGCGCGAGATATCCGCCGGCCACATCCCACGTTCCACGCCATCACGGTCTCCCATTAACAAGCCTGTCTCGCCATTAATGGGAGATACCGCTCATCACGCGGGCGTGACGTCTGGAGCGTAACTGCCGGCATGATTCTCACGCCTGCCTTGCCTGCTGCCACCGCTATATTAACCCCTTCTCAGACGGTTCAAGTAAGCCATTTTTACTCCACTAAGCCGTTACTTTGCTCGGATCTCTAGTCTAACTTGACCGTCGGAGGGTCCTCGGTGGTACAACCACCCCCGGACTTCCTTGCAGGTAGCTCGCCAACCACAACCTTAAACCCATTGAGATCTATACGCTTCAGGAGCGTCAGCCTCCAGATCCCGTCGCCGCCATTAGCAGATCAACGGAAGGTAACATCTTGGCGCAATCCAGGTCGCGCCAATAGTAGAGATAATATATTAATCATACTCGGTCAATTTCGTTTTCCTCATTATTCATGACATGCTTATGTGTTCAATTGGTTTTTACCATTCGTGTTTTAAACTCTTTTTAAAAAAACAAATTTCGACTTGGCATTTTGAAAATTTTGTAGTCGTTGCTTTTATTTACGGCAAATTATCATTTGAATTAAACATATTTGGTTTGAGAACATATTTTGCCACCAAGTAAGAGAGCTTAGCTTCTTTGGGATTTTATTACAGGCAAGTCTTTTATATATACCAAGTCTTTTAAATATACCAGTTGCTTTTTTTAAAAGTCATTTTAGCATGAGCATTATTATCTCTATATGCAACCTTATTATTTTTTAGGGTAAATTGTTGGAAAACCCTAGGTCCCAGAAAAAGAAAAAGAGATCAAAAAGTCCCTGCTTTTTGGCTTGTTGAAAACCCCTAAGCCTATCAATTTTTCTCTGAAATTTCTAAGCTTTGTGTATTTTGGTATATCCCAAAACTGCCCCTTATGACCCATGTACGCAAGTATATGAAGACAGCTACCATTTAAAAAAAATCTGCAGTTGAGTTGCCTGTAAGTTGTAAACAATTACTTGAAACTTCTATGCCTAATTATGTTTTGTTGATTTTTTTCTTAAAGGACTAAGCATTAAGTGCTATAACCTAGCCATTATCCGTCTAAATTCACAACTTTCCCTCCTAAAAAACCTATCAACAGGACAAGAATCCTATTCATTATTTCCATTATTCATTATCTTCTTTCATTTACTTCACTTTCATTTACTACCTTAAAAAACTAAATCTTCATTTAACTATCTTGCTCATTGATGATGACCCAAACTTGGAAATTAATGTGTTTTGTGAATGGACCGAATGGTAAAGGTGCGGTCTTGATCATCTCAGAGGCGATAACATGGTTTGAACTGAAAGGAACAATCTATTTTCGTCTCGATATGCCGGTTGAGAAGTTAAAACTTTCTTAAAAATGGAGAAATATGGAGATCATGATATTAGGATGATAAACGAAGATGACTATATAAATATGGTCTGCATCCATCAAGAGACAAACAAGAAGGTCATCTAGATGCAAGCATCTGTTGATACCCTAACCATTATGAGCATGTTTGTCGTTATTTCACTTGATTTTTGTTTGGAGGAATATACAAGACAGTTTGCCTGTAACTTATAAGCAGTTTCTTATAACTTGTAAGCAATTTTAGATATGTATGCCCTAGAGGCAAGTATTGTAAATGTACTTAGACATATATATGTACAGAACATTCTTGCTCTAGATGATAGTATGATATCTAATTAGTTTTTATCATTCATGTGTATATGTTTTACTTATTATTACGTATCGCTAATATGATGATAAAGCCCAAAGGATTTTTGCTTGACTATAAGGATTATGATGGGAATCATAATAGTGGGGACTGAATAGTTCATAAGCACATCCTTAAATGTTCCTAATCGTAGGAGTATCGAGATTGGCATCGGTACTCAAGATTAGACTAGTGTATACGTTTCCTGATCCGATTAGAGGACGATAGCTGGTCCCACAACTATTGGTTTTTGATACCGAAGATTGTATACATGTGCTTATTAAAGAATGAGTTTCACTAAACGGACTCGCCGAAAACTGCTAAATGGTATTATACCTATTGTTAGATAGTAGTTCTTTTGTGATATGAGTACAGAGTAGTCTATAGACCTAAGATTGTCATAATGTCTTGTGTGTGTTCCCACTGTACTTTGATTACTACCAAATCATAGCTTTAAAGAGTTGTGCATATAGGTTTTAGTTGGGTACAGTCCTGACGCTTATGGAGGCAGTGAGTGGTCGATGAGATTCGTCTCTCCCGGTATAAGAAGTTGATGTCGCATTGTGCTTGATTGACATTAACCATAAGTCCCTAACCAGAGCGGTTGAGATAAACTGGTAAGTGTTATCGGTTGTATCTCAGATGGTTATTAGTTTGACATCAGCACAACTTATCTGGTTATTGGTAGTCTGACAGTTTCCACCCCTAGACCTGTTATGCAACTCTGTCTGAGGAAAACACCGGACTGTACGGTGACTGTCACTGATAGACTCTAATTGTGTATGGATGAGCTTACTTGTCAACTTTTCTTTCGATCAATATCTGGATAGTCGTTACGTGCAGCTAGTACCGTTGACGTGCTTGTGGGTTATCCCGTAAGGGGATTGGTTTGAAAGTTTTTAAAATCAATCGGATGTGATCCTAACCTACTCCCGCGTATCGTCGAGTCTTTAGAGTCCTAAAAAGATGGGTTTTCTGCTCAGGCAAAATGATATACAGTGCGTATGATGATACGTGCGGGAGTTCGATTATACACGTGTATATGGTACACGTACATTAATCGGACATTTTATAATACTAGCTGATTTATGATAAAGCCGGATTATTAAATTAAGTGTTGTTTTAATAATATGTGTACACACACACACATTCTAGTATTATGTTCACCCTCTCTCACATTTGCTATGTGTATGTGATACAAATATGTTTGATATAGTGCCCTCAAGGCAATTATTGTAATCACGAGCAGGTGATTATGATGATTCAGGGAGTACCTATACGGGTAGATCAGTCTTATTCGAGATGATAGTATGTTACTTGGTTCATCTCTATTATCATGTATATGTATTATGTGGTATTACAGATCACTATTACATGTTGATTGAGCCCATAGGATTCTTTCTTGACTATCAGTGTTATGATGGCGATCAGATACGTGGGAGCTGGGTGGTCTATAAGCACATCCTTAAATGTCCCTAGTCGAGAGAGTATTAAGACTGGGCATCGATACTCCGGAGTAGACCGGTGTATACTTTTCGAGACCTCGACGAGGGGCAGTGGATGGTCTCATAAGCCATTAGTGTCAGTTAGTCACCTAAGATAGTATATAGGTGCTCATTGGGTTATGAGTTACACTGGACGGACTCGCCGGGAATATGTTAGATGGTATTATACCTATTGTCAGATAGCAGTTCTCAGGTGACATGGGTACAGGTTAGTCTGTCGACCTGAAATCATTATTTGTCTCGTGTGAGTTCCCACCGGGCTTTGATTACTACCCTACCATGGCTCAAATGAGTCGTGCAAACAGGTTTTAGTTGGGTATAGTTCCGAGCCACATGGAGGCAGTGAGCAAATCATCGGGGATTCGTCTCTCCCGGTATTGGGGGTAGATGTCGTACTGTGCACGGGTGGCCAACACCAGAAATTCTTGTCCAAGGTAGACGAGAATTACTAATTTGGATCAATAGTTTCTCAGTGGGTGATGGGCTTCACACCGACATGAAATATTGCATTATTAAGGGGTCTGACTTTATCCACCCCCTAAATCCGATATGTGATACTCTTAGACGAACAGACCGGACTGTACGGAGATTGTCACAGACAGGCTCAGTAGGGGTACGGATGAGTTTGCTCGTCGGCTTTCCTTTCGCTCAATATCTGGACAGCTGATTGAAATGATTTCGGATTGTGTAATGTAGAAAATTGTAAAGAAATCACAACCAAAAATTATTTGACCGCAATCAAACTACGGTGTCAATTGTAGTTCATGAATGAGTGCGGATCGTCCACAGGGATTGCACGATTCGTTTGTATTATGATATGCTTGAATTGAAAAGTTAAGCTAAGATAAACGAAAACATGATTCAAGAATTTTGATTTTCAAGTGTCACTATTCTATTCAAGAATCAAGAAAATGTTAAACAATCAAGAATCGGTGTATCGATGATATTTCCAATCAACAGTCAAGAATCTAAAAGAGGCTCGTAGGAATCGATAGGATCGACAGACGTGATGTAATCTAAAGATAACGTGTTCTTGTCCTTCGAAGGATTGATACTAGATCGATGATGATCGACGAGAGTTAGGGCTTTCTTGATGAAACTAGGGTTTCATCTTTTAACCCTTGTTCTTTCGTCGATATCATTCACACTCTAGCCACTAGCAATTTTCAAGAAACGATCGTAACTTCCCAATTTCGAGCGATATCAATCAAGAAAGCATCGCAACAAAATGGGTCGTCGATTCTTGAACTTGCTAGGGTTTACAAAACTCGTAGGAATCAAGAATCGTTTTCAGATATATTACAACATCATTCTATTGATCGTCTCGACTCCTTAACGAGCGGAGTATTACTCAAACATCACAACAAGAATTATAACTAGAATTTTAGATTGATTCATGATGCAAGAATTTAAAGAAAACAAGATAAAAGAATATCACCTTTTATTTATATCAACACTTTGATTACAATCGCTCAAGAACTACAAGAGGAAGAATCTAAGTTGTTGAATTGGCGTCGCTCGGCTCCGTGAGTCGCGGATCGGCTTTGACCACTTGCTCTGTTGAAGATCGGCTCGGCTCATAAAAGGTTGCAAGGCTTCTTGCTTGATGGGTACTCGGGATCTTGGCTTTTTGATTGGAATTTAGGGTTAGGGTTTCACACAAGCCTTGTCACTAGACTTGTGGAAGAAGATGAAGAAAGAGATAGAATGGCTCTAGTTTGATACTAGATTGGGGATCCTCTTTACCCTAGGTTTAGGCTTCTATTTATAGACTTCCCAAACCCTAGGTTTAGGTTTGAAATGGTAGTTCCCTCCAAAGTTTGTTGAGTCTTCTAGAAGGTAGTTTGTTAGGAGCTAGCTTAGGGTTTAAGCAAGGTTTAATTAGGCTTGGAAACCCTTGTTTGCTGATCTGGCAGAAACCCCTGGAGTCTTCTGGAGACAGAGATACATTTCTGAGCAGTGGGCCATGAATGAAGAATTGTAGACCAAAATTTGTTGGCTGAATCCATTGCCCTACCGCAGATCCGCGGCACAAGCAAGCCATTGCTGCGGATCCGCGGCGCTTTGGAAAGCTTGGGCTTTGGGTCTTCTGGTGTGGCCTTGTTCTGTCTTTTAAGGCTTTCTTTGATATGTTGATTTTCAATTGCTCCTTTGTAATGATACCAGATTTGAAGTTAGTGAGTTGACGTATCTTTGAGCGGTGTAAATTTGAGCGAGCTTCTCCTTTTCCTGCACAGACTTCGAAACACGGGTTGCGACATATAGAAATATTGCGATGCCATGCAATGCAGTCAATTTCCTTAGAAATGCCGGTTTTAAGGTCTAATACATGTAATCTGATAATCTGTGATAGATTTGCTAATATGTAGAATATGAATGCCGAACACTTCTATATGAATGCAAATGATGAGGAAATTGCCGGTTAAAATATACACTATTTTCGACTAATCAAATTCCCCCAAACTTAATTTCGATCGTCTCGAGCGAACTGTTTTATTAAAAAGAGAAGGAGAAAATAAAGAGAGAGAAAAACTAACTAGCACATTTTCGTAGGCAACACGATTGCACTGAGCACGTGCAACAAGCCTTTAAACCTCTAGGTGTCCCTAGTAGGAGGAGTGTTGTCTCCTGAGGGTTTTCAGCGGATTGCACCCACAAAATTCCATAATAAAAGGAAGATCATGAATATTACATTTAAAGACAAGAATTGTAAAAGAAAAGCCTTGAAAATTAGGGTTTTCAACTAAGCTAGTTTTTCGGTTGTCATGAGCCCTATCTTAATGGTCATGAAAAGATGTCAGAAATCACGTCCTCCCTCAATAAAACATCGTCTTATTTTTCATTCCTATCTTTCTTCCAAAACATCGATCATATCACCCTGCGTGTGTGTAAAGACATCCCTACACCCGGAGAATTCAATTCAAGCTATCATACTCTTGCCCATCAGCCTCAGTACTTTTTAATTAATGAATATTTAGATGAGATTGCTCACACACTTTCATGCGACCGTTAATACTTCTTGAGGTACTAACCAACCGATTACTTATGTGCTTGCTTACTTGGTGTATTTTCCTCGTCTTGCACCACCTCAGGCATAGCAGTGACTCCCAGACCAGTTGGCCTTAGGGCACTAGGTGAAGAGGCACCCTCGCTATCTATTTTTTATTGCCCTCGGTGATAACAAAACCAGTGTTCATTTTTCTCACCACTTTATATATTTTTTTATTCACTATTTTTTTATTTCCTTCATACATCAGCTTTAAGACAAGAGCATTTCAAGGTATCCTCTACTATCCCAGGCTTCAAGACGTGTGTAAGTGCGAATAGCAGGGTATCAACGTTCAAAATGTTTGGCTTCCAGAATAGAAACTATTTTTCAGACTTATTTTTATCCTCAGATTAGTGACGTCCTTCATCTTACTAACCCTTGGGACAACGGCTCATAACTACTTATTACTAGTTCGTATAAGAAAACGTCTAATTTTCTTAGTTTTCTTAAATTTTTCTAATCTCATGGATGTAATTTTTCACTATCTAATCTTTTATTATCTTTATTTATATACAAAAAAGTGTAAATATTAAAATTATTTTTATACTTTGAAAATTTTTAAATTTTTATGGGTTTTGAAAATTTTTCAATTTTTATAGATTTTTAAAGAAATGTTTTGTGCTTATGCAGATGATATGCAAAAGATGCAGAAATAAGCACAAACCTCCCCCAATCTTGTTTTCAACAGTGTCCTCACTGTTGCCAAATGCTATACTTACAAAACTGTAAGCCTGGGGGGAATTATTAGTGGGGGCAAAATATATAAGTGAAGAACTTCCCCCAAACTTACTCTTTTCACTTACCTTCATTCAAAAAAAAAAAATGATGCAATGATATACTGGACATGAAGGTGAGACGGAGGAATTTTAATCCAAATAAACTGGCTCTTGGAAGAACAAGAGCTCCTCCGTGGGGTCCGTGGAAAAATACGGCTTTAGTCTATGACCATTTACTTTGAAAAAGGTGCCGTTTTTAACATTTTCTACTTCTACTGCCCCGTGCGGGTATACAGACCGCACAACAAAAGGTCCCTTCCATCGAGATCGGAGCTTACCCGCGTGAAGGTGTAATCGTGAATCATAAAGAAGGACTTGTTGACCAGGTGAAAATGTTTTCCTCAAAATGTTTTTATCGTGAAAAACCTTAGTTCTATTCTTTGTGATTATAGCGTTATCATAAGCTTCATCGCGGAGTTCGCTTAGCTCATTAAGTTGCAGCTTCCGAAAGTTGCAAGCAAGGTTTAGATCAAAATTTATTTCTTTTATAGCCCACAATGCTTTATGCTCTATCTCGACGGGTAAATGACATGCTTTCCCGAACACTATCCTATATGGAGACATTCCTAGGTCAGTTTTATATGCAGTTCGGAATGCCCAAAGAGCATCCGTCAATTTGGTCGACCAGTCTTTTCTATTTTTAGCAACAGTCTTCTCCAGGATAAGTTTGGTTTGTCTGTTTGAGATTTCAGCCTGCCCGCTTGTTTGGGGATGATAGGGTGTAGAAAGTCGGTGGTTGATTGAGTATTTTCGCATCAGAGTCTCAAAAGATCTGTTGCAGAAATGTGTCCCATTATCGCTAATAATAGCGTGTGGGTGTCCAAATCGCGAGAAGATATTCTCTTTTAAGAACTTAATGACAACTTTCTTGTCATTAGTGCGACATGGAATGGCTTCTACCCATTTGGAGACATAATCAACCGCCAGCAATATGTACAAGTTCCCAAAGGAGTTAGGAAAAGGACCCATAAAATCAATGCCCCAAACATCAAATATTTCAACAACCAAGATGGGTTGCTGAGGCATTTCATTCCTCTGGGATATTCTACCCGTATACTAATATTGTGTACAGGTTTTGCAATACTCAAATGCGTCCTTGAATAAGGTCGGCCAATAAAATCCACATTGCAAAACCTTTTCCGCTGTCTTTCTAGGACCAAAGTGACCCCCACAGGCCTGATCATGACAAAATGAAAGAACACTCTTGAACTCTTCATTCGGGACACACCGGCGAATGATCTGATCAGGACAATATTTAAACAAATAGGGCTCGTCCCAGTAAAAATATTTTACTTGGGAAAGAAAACGATATTTGTCCTGTTTTGACCAATCGCTCGGTATTAGTCCCGTGGCATGATAGTTCACAATATCCCTGAACCATGGTTCAGCTGATATACTCAAGAGTTGTTCATCAGGGAATGAATCATTGATCGGCAGGGTCACAGGGGAAGAAATGATGCGTGAAAGATGGTCAGCTACTACGTTTTCACATCCTTTCTTATCTTTGATAACAAGATCAAATTCTTGTAACAGTAGGATCCAACGTATTAGTCGACCTTTTGCATCTTTTTTCGCCAGAAGATGTTTTAAAGCGGAATGGTCAGTATACACAACTATAGGTGAGCCAATTAAGTAAGGCCTGAATTTTTCTAATGCAAATACAACCGCTAAGAGTTCTTTTTCTGTGGTTGTATAATTGATTTGCGCATCATTCAGGGTCTTACTTGCATAGTATATTACGTGTGGCATCTTTTCAATGTGCTGTCCTAAGACTGCACCTACTGCAAAATCAGATGCGTCACACATCAGCTCAAAGGGGTAGTCCCAATTTGGTGATGATAAAACGGGGGCTGAAGTGAGTGAGTGTTTAAGTGAGTCGAAAGCTGTCTCGCAGTCCGAGTCAAAATGGAAGGTCGTATCCTTGGCCAGGAGAAGAGTTAAAGGTCTAGCAATTTTGCTAAAGTCCTTAATGAATCTCCTATAAAAGCCCGCATGGCCAAGGAAAGATCGAATATCTTTGACGCTTTTGGGATGAGGGAGGTTTTGAATGACATCTATCTTAGCTTTGTCAACCTCAATGCCTTTCTGTGAAATGACATGTCCAAGTACTATTCCTTCTTGGACCATAAAATGGCATTTTTCCCAGTTCAAAGTCAAGTTCTTCTCTTTGCAACGAGTAAGAACAGCGTCAAGATTCGCTAGGCAATCAGAAAAAGAGTCTCCAAAAATCGAGAAATCGTCCATAAAGATCTCCAGAAAATTCTCTACCATATCAGAGAATATCCCCATCATACACCGCTGAAAGGTAGCGGGAGCATTGCATAACCCAAAGGGCATGCGACTGTAAGCAAAGGTACCAAAAGGACAAGTAAAAGTGGTTTTATCTTGATCCTTTTTGGCGATGGGGACCTGACTGTAGCCTGAGTATCCGTCCATAAAACAATAATATTCTCGTCCCGCTAAGCGTTCCAGCATCTGATCAATGAATGGTAGAGGAAAGTGGTCTTTCCTCATGGCAGCATTGAGTTTTCTATAATCAATACATACACGCCACCCTGTTTGGGCGCGTGTCTGAGTCAACTCATTTGCCTCATTGGTTATAACTGTGATGCCGGATTTCTTAGGAACGACATGTATAGGACTCACCCACTGGCTATCGGAGATGGGGTATATAATACCATTATCTAAGCATTTGACGATCTCTTTCATGACTGCTTCCTTCATGACGGGATTCAACCGTCTCTGTGGTTCTCGGGTCGGTCTGGCATCATCCATCACATATATATGATGTTCAACTATCAAGGGACTAATCCCTTTGATGTCCGCCATACTCCAACCAAACGCCTCTTTGTTAGATCTCAATACCGATAAAAGGGCATTCTCTTGCTCTGATGCAAGAGAAGCGGATATGATAACCGGTAAAGACTCATTCTCACCTAGATATGCATATTTAAGGTGAGAAGGTAAAATTTTTAGATCTAACTCAGGCGGAGAAATGATAGAAGGAGGGATCATTGAGTGATTTTTGGATTTACAAAGAAGCTCAGAGCCTGTGAAAGATACAGACTCGGGTGGAGAAAAGTCAGAAGTGCAGGACTCAAGTGTAGAGAAAGTGTCCTCACTAAGATCATGTGTGAAATCAAACAGAGATGTGGTAATGTCATCGAGATCAGTAAAGCAAAGATCCTCAGCTCCACAACTATCGGGAGCGATCTCATGGACAGAGCACACATCTAAAATATGAGCAGAGGGTTCTGATGGCTGACTTCCAACTTTGTAGATATTTAGTTCAATGGTCATATTTCCAAATGATAAGTTCATTGAACCGTTTCTACAGTTTATAACAGCGTTGGAAGTGGCAAGGAAAGGACGACCCAGAATCACCGGAA
The DNA here is from genome assembly GCA_030015575.1 of Agapanthus africanus. NCBI lineage: Eukaryota > Viridiplantae > Streptophyta > Magnoliopsida > Asparagales > Amaryllidaceae > Agapanthus > Agapanthus africanus. The sequence goes on along the minus strand of CM057338.1, from coordinate 815,769,297 downwards.
TTTGGCCCCGGGGGTTTGCTACAGGATGTGTGTCGAGCACAATGAAGTCTACAGGGAAAACAAATTCCCCGACCTTTATCAATACATCCTCTAATTCACCCCTTGGTTTGGTGATAGATCGGTCTGCCATCTGGAGAGTGCAATGAGCAGGTTTCAGCTCTCCAATCCCTAATTGCTCATAGACAGAATAAGGGAGCAGGTTAACACTTGCGCCAAGGTCTAAAAGAGCACGATTTATGTTTTTACCCCCAATCGAAATCGATATTGTAGGACATCCTGGGTCCTTTCTTTTCTTTGGAAGCTGGGGTATAAAAGCAGTGCTGATATTATTAGACATAAAGACCTTCTTTGGCACTTGAGTCTTCCTCTTCCTAGTGCACAAGTCCTTAAGAATTTTCGCATAAGCGGGGACTTGCTGAATAGCATCTAGGAGAGGGATATTGATGTTAACCTGTTTGAACATTTCTAAAATTTTCTCCATATGAGGACTCGTTCTATTTGCCCTTAACCGGTTCGGGTAAGGAGCTTTCGCAATAAGCGCAGGGTCCATCACAGGAGAAGGAAGAGGGGGTAGACGCGGTCCCAAAAGAGGTGTGGGGACCGTCTGTGGAGAACTATAAGGGTTGGGAGAAGGTGTCGAGCCTAGTGGGAAATGGAGAATAGGCTCGCGAGAAACTGGTGTGGTAGAAGAAGAAGGATCAGAAGGAGAAGTGTGTGTGTGTGGAAAGGACTCAGCCGGGGTGTTGATATGATTTTCAGTATCATCAATACCTTCCCCGACATGATTGTTCAGCACTCTTCCCGATCTCAACGTTGTGACAGCATTTACATTGTAATGCCCAGGATTCTGTAGGGGTTGAGAGGGAAGTTTCCCTTTTTCTCTCGCACTCATTTCGGCTTTTAGGCGTGCGATTTCAGCTTCCATCGATTTGATACTCTCAGCTTGGGACGCTGAGTTTTTCTTTATCTCACTGACGGAAGATCTAACCTCAGTCGAAACCTCTATGAAATTTGACAAAAGTGATTTCATGGTTTGAGTGAATTGAGAGAACTCGTCAGAACAGGACTGAATAGGATTAGACTGTGCAGGAGTGTTGCCCTGGTTTTGGAAATTTTGTGACTGATAGGGGTGCTGAGTGAGTTGAAGGGGTTGCTGTTGTGGTGGAGGAAGAACCCTTTGAAATTGATTCGTGTTTGGAACCGTGTTTTGAGATTGTGATTGGTTCCAAGCAAAATTCGGGTGATTCCTCCAACCCTGATTGTACGTGGAAGAATATGGATCGTTTCGAGGTCTTTGAAATGCGGCATTAGAATGCTCGTGACCTTGAAATGCAGAGTTTAATGGACATTCTTCCGTTAAATGAGACGGATCAGAACAGCACCCACAAACAGTTTTGGGGAGTGACACTGGGTTTAGGGAGGCTGCTGCAAATTTGTGTTCCATAGCGTCGAGCTTCTTTTGCATTACTGCCATTTCAGCTCGAACACCTATGGACACATCTATTTTGTGTACGCCACCCCTATTCAATGGTTGGGTTCCACTCTCCCACTGTAGTGATTTTTCAGCGAACTCTTCTAAGTACTTCCAAGCTTCCCCATCATCTTTGGTCATAAAAGTACCTTGACACATGTTTTCAAGGCTCTGTTTAGTGCTTGGGTTAATGCCCTCATAAATGATTCGGCATAATTCCTATCTCGGGATGCCGTGATGAGGACACTGAACCAATAGATCCTTGAAACGTTCAAAGCATTTTGAAAATGGTTCAGCAGGGAGCTGGGCAAATTGATTCAGTTCGCTACGGATTCGAGCTGTCTTTTGGATTGGGTAAAATTTCTTAAGGAATGCAGCGACGAATTCTTCCCAATTCGTAATAGAGTGTGCGGTAGTGTTATATAGCCACTTCTCGGCTATATCGCACAAAGTAAATGGAAGAAGTCGTAGACGCATAGCATCCACTGAAAGTTGTGACGTACCCATCATTGCGCATACGTTTTCAAATTTGGTAATAAAAACGTAAGCGTCCTCAGTCTCGAGTCCGTGGAATTTGGGTAAAAGATTGATATACTGGGGCTTAATCTCAAAGTTATCCCCATTGGCTGGTGGTGTGGATAAGCAGGTCGAAAGAGGACCTCGAATAGGGTAGCACCTCTCCTGGAGAGAGATGCGGGGTGGATTCTGCGCACCAACGGACGGCGGCAGATTAGGGTTAAAGAAGTTCGATGGATTCGGATCCATCGGTGTGGGTGTGGTAGTGGGTAAAGAAAAGGTAAATGGAGAAATATCGACTTCGGAGTCGATAAAGGGTACGCGGACTAAACGGGCACTAGAATCCCGTGTCCAGCCTATCTTGCACTAAAATGGGTTAGTACAAGTGGCAGCGTTGACTTATAATTAGGGGAAAAATGAATGCGGTGCTTGCTTTGAAAAAGGGACGGATTTTTGAAAATATGATGCAACACAACAAATGCAGCACACAACCCTAGAATCTAGTGGTCACCTAGGTCCGGCTCTAGACCGCTCCTAACTGCCAAAAGACAAGTCGCAGGATAGAATCCTCCACTGCCTCTTTGTCCCCCTGTGGCCGGATAAGTGCCAGGTAAGTGGGAAGGTACTCCACTACGTAAGTAGTGGGCCTAATTAAAAACCACTAGCCTTAGACACACTCGCCTTAGGCACCACAGGAAAACGCGGATAAGCAATGAATTACCCACGGCCTTCTCTTGTCCTAATTGAGCGCGACAGTCCTTAGAGTCTTCTCTAGATTTCTTTTAGTTAATGTGGGTCAATGCGGATGCAAGTTTTGCGATTTTTCGGGGCCTAGGAAGGCTAATGAAATCCCCACCTAATTTGGATTTGGCCGTGCCCCTTAAATTTCCGTATTATAATGCAAACAACCAAGAAATCAAAATCACGCACAATTTTAATTTGCAATTTGCGGCGCTGCGATTATTTGCAAAGAATCCTGCAGCAAAGTGTTAGTTGGAGCTAAAAGAGGAGAGAGGAGAGAGTAAGAAGTTACCTGAAGCAATTTGGCAGAGAGAAGCCCCTACCCAGCCGCGGAACCGCCGCACTTGGGCACTCCCACCGCGGAAACGCGGTCTGTTGATGAGATTATTCCACCAAATTTCTTCAGAGAGTCTCTGTAGACTCCCTCAGCTCTCTGGTATTTTCCAAAAATTTTCTTCAATTTCCAAACAGCTCCAGATTTCCTTGTAATGAACAACAGCAAATCGTTTAGGGTTTGCACGAATTTTGATCTCAAAAACAACAATGGAATAATTCTTTCAATTCAAACTATAATATGAAACGAATTAGCGCGGATCCCCGGCAACGACGCCATTTGATTGAAATGATTTCGGATTGTGTAATGTAGAAAATTGTAAAGAAATCGCAACCAAAAATTATTTGACCGCAATCAAACTACGGTGTCAATTGTAGTTCATGAATGAGTGCGGATCGTCCACAGGGATTGCATGATTCGTTTGTATTATGATATGCTTGAATTGAAAAGTTAAGCTAAGATAAACGAAAACATGATTCAAGAATTTTGATTTTCAAGTGTCACTATTCTATTCAAGAATCAAGAAAATGTTAAACAATCAAGAATCGGTGTATCGATGATATTTCCAATCAACAGTCAAGAATCTAAAAGAGGCTCGTAGGAATCGATAGGATCGACAGACGTGATGTAATATAAAGATAACGTGTTCTTGTCCTTCGAAGGATTGATACTAGATCGATGATGATCGACGAGAGTTAGGGCTTTCTTGATGAAACTAAGGTTTCATCTTTTAACCCTTGTTCTTTCATCGATATCATTCACACTCTAGCCTCTAGCAATTTTCAAGAAACGATCGTAACTTCCCAATTTCGAGCGATATCAATCAAGAAAGCATCGCAACAAAATGGGTCGTCGATTCTTGAACTTGCTAAGGTTTACAAAACTCGTAGGAATCAAGAATCGTTTTCAGATATATTACAACATCATTCTATTGATCGTCTCGACTCCTTAACGAGCGGAGTATTACTCAAACATCACAACAAGCATTATAACTAGAATTTTAGATTGATTCATGATGCAAGAATTTAAAGAAAACAAGATAAAAGAATATCACCTTTTATTTATATCAACACTTTGATTACAATCGCTCAAGAACTACAAGAGGAAGAATCTAAGTTGTTGAATTGGCGTCGCTCGGCTCCGTGAGTCGCGGATCGGCTTTGACCACATGCTCCGTTGAAGATCGGCTCGGCTCATAAAAGGTTGCAAGGCTTCTTGCTTGATGGGTACTCGGGATCTTGGCTTTTTGATTGGAATTTAGGGTTAGGGTTTCACACAAGCCTTGTCACTAGACTTGTGGAAGAAGATGAAGAAAGAGATAGAATGGCTCTAGTTTGATACTATATTGGGGATCCTCTTTACCCTAGGTTTAGGCTTCTATTTATAGACTTCCCAAACCCTAGGTTTAGGTTTGAAATGGTAGTTCCCTCCAAAAGTTGTTGAGTCTTCTAGAAGGTAGTTTGTTAGGAGCTAGCTTAGGGTTTAAGCAATGTTTAATTAGGCTTGGAAACCCTTGTTTGCTGATCTGGCAGAAACCCCTGGAGTCTTCTGGAGACAGAGATACATTTCTGAGCAGTGGGCCATGAATGAAGAATTGTAGACCAAAATTTGTTGTCTGAATCCATTGTCCCACCGCGGATCCGCGGCACAAGCAAGCCATTGCCGCGGATCCGCGGCGCTTTGGAAAGCTTGGGCTTTGGGTCTTCTGGTGTGGCCTTGTTCTGTCTTTTAGGGCTTTCTTTGATATGTTGATTTTCAATTGCTCCTTTGTAATGATACCAGATTTGAAGTTAGTGAGTAGACGTATCTTTGAGCGGTGTAAATTTGAGCGAGCTTCTCCTTTTCCTGCACAGACTTCGAAACACGGGTTGCGACATATAGAAATATTGCGATGCCATGCAATGCAGTCAATTTCCTTAGAAATGCCAGTTTTAAGGTCTAATACATGTAATCTGATAATCTGTGATAGATTTGCTAATATGTAGGATATGAATGCCGAACACTTCTATATTAATGCAAATGATGAGGAAATTGCCGGTTAAAATATACACTATTTTCGACTAATCAACAGCCGTTACGTATAGCCAGTGCCGTTGACATGCTTGTGGTTAAACCCACTGCCAGCGTATTGACGAGTTTTTAGAGTCCCACATAGAGGGTTTTCCCGATTCAGGCGATATAAAGCAGATGACGTATGTTTGTACATACAGGTGTCTGATTAAATATATGTACAGACTACACAGACTTTAATCGGACGGTTAATAATACTAGCGGTTTAGGATTAAGCCAGATTATTAAATCAAGTTTTAATTTAATAATATATATATATATGTATGTATTCTAGTATTATTGTTCACTATTCATTTTATTTCTTGGCTATTCATATTTTTATACGGATACGCGTTTATGCATTTCGATACACATACCGGGCTGTATTCCGTATTTATACGAAATTTATTCTAAAAGATGGACATCTCATTTGTGAATATTTATTTATGAATATTCATGAAATTGTTAGTTATATGTATGCCCTAGAGGCCATTACTGTACATGAGATGTATATTGTAGTGGATGCTTGGACATATATAGGGAGGACTTTCTTGCTCGACATGATAGTATGCTATCTGGTTACTCTTTATCTTAACATGTACACTGATTGTCTCTCTGTTACATGTTGGTAAAGCCTTTAGGATGTGTACTTGACTACCTGGATTATGATGCAGATCATACTAGTGGGACAAAGGTAGTCGGTAAGTACATCCTTTAATATCCCCAGTCATGGGTGTATCGAGCCAGGGCATCGATATACCAGAGTAGACTAGCGTATAGCTTCTCGACCCATGTAGATGGGCGATGGATGATCCCATATCCATTGGTGTTTGACATCAGAGATTGTATACAGGTGCTCAGTGGAGACTGGGTACACTGGACGAACTCTCCGAGAACTCCCAGATGGTATTATACCTCACGTCAGATGGCAGTTCTCTGGTGACACTGGTACAGGTTAGTCTGTCGACCCGAGATCATCATAGAGTCTTGTGTGATTCCCACTGTGCTTTGATTTCCAACTTACCATGTTCAAGAGGACGTGCAAAACGGTGGTTTTTGGGTACAGTCCCGAGTCACATGGAGGTAATGAGCGATAGGAGGGGATTTCGTCTCTCCCGGTATTGGGGGTTATTGTTGTGCTGTGCTCGATTAGCTATAACAGGAAGTCCCTGGCCAGGACCGTTCCTGAGATTTACTGGTAAGTGTTATCAGTAGTTTCTCGATCCGTTATGAGCCTCACATCGGCATGACTTATCAAGCTATTGGGGTCTGACGTTTACCACCCCCAGGCGAGATATGCGACATATCAGACGAAGAGACCGGACTGTACGGTAGTGTTACTGATTGGATTTGCAGGAGTATGAGCAGGCATGCTTGTTGATCTTCTGATCACTGGCCCTTACGTTTAGCAGACCGCTTGCGGTTTGTGGGTGTTTGATATGATCATCACCTACTGCCGGCGTATTGACGAGTCTTTAGAGTCCTACACAGAGATTTCCTGGTTCATGCAAAACGAAGTATGAGAACATATGGGATATGTGCGGGACCGAGATTAATGCGCGTATGTGATACCGTATTCTATTCTCGCGATTTGTGATATCGGTCGGTTATGTGAGATATAACCAGGTTATCGGATCAAGTATTGATTCGATAAATTGTTGCATTTGATATTAGACTGTTATATGTGATATAGCCGGATTATTAAATCAAGTGTTGATTTAATAATTTAATGTATAATTGTATATTTGATATACTAGATTGTATTAACTAATATTAGCTCACTTACACTTTTCTTTTTCTCACAAATGTACATCAGTATATATGTGATATATTAGTGTACATTTTATTGTGTCATGCTTGATGCCACATGCTACATGGGTGTATGAGACTCACACCATACTAATAATAATGTGAGGGTTTATATTTATTTAAGTAAATCAAAATTGGTGTTAATTAGTACCATGCTTGGAAGTTTGGAGAAGCTTGTAGCATCTTTGACTAAGTCCACTCATTTTGTTTTACTTGTAGATATTTATTAACCTAACCATTATTGTTAGCCATGGTTTAATCTCTATATGGGTTAGTGTATGACACTAACTCACCTCTGGTTGTTATTCTCACCTCATTAGTTCATTTTCACTTCTTCACTTCATCTTCTTCATCCTTGAGAAAAAGCTTTCTAGCTTTTGAAAAAGTGAGAAAATAATGTGAGAAAAATAAATCTAAAGTGAACCCATTTACTACTTCATCATTCTCTACTACTTGCCATTTAGTTTAGGGTGTTTGCTTCACTAATTTCACAATTAGTGAACAGCTAGCATGAGTTTGAGTCTTCTCGACGTAGATCATCTTCGGCCTCGAAGACTTCGAACAAGCTTGTTCATTTCTCCAGGAGAACCCTTTCTAAAGTTTGGGAGATCACAACTCACAGCGAAGAGACTACTACACGGAGCTTTAGAAGTGAAGGACTGGTCTAGAAAGGTTGTATTTCTCATTCACTTAGATGTAAAGTAGTTTACATGTTTATTCGTCGGATTTTCTAGTAACGATTCTAAGGTTAGGGTTAGCTAGAACGGAAATTTTTTGAAATTGGTATGGACGATACCTCCCGAAACCTTGCTTCCGTACTAGGAAACCCTGAAGTGGTATCAGAGCCATGTTAGAAAATTAGACTGATTTTGTTAGATTACGAAACCGAAACGACTCCGAAACTTGAAACACGAAAATGTAGTTTCTGTCGATTTTAAAAAGTCCTCTAAATTTTTTTAAACAACTGCAGAATGTTGTATAAGATGCAACATGAGCACACAAGAAAATTTAGCCCCACCCCTCGGAAAATGGCCGGCCACATGTATAGAAAAAACGGCCACCTCGGCCACTTTGTGGATTTTTGGGTTGAAATTTTTTGTGTGTTCCAGGCACTGGGTTTTGGTGTTTCGGGTGTTGTTAGTTTTTCCCCAAAATTGCATATGATGCAGCCTTACTGGATAAGCAATTCGGAGTGTTTCGTATTCGTAGTTTTAATATTGTTTCGGGTATTCACATGATTGTCTAGGCGAAATTAAAAAGTTCGATTGAATATCAAAAACCCATTTTTCCAAGTTTATGGTATTCGGAAAAACATGCAAGTAATTCTGTGGACCCTCTAGAAGAATGAAATCCTAACTCGACATAATGACCATAGAACGCTTTCGAACCTTAGGGTTTTGCGGCAGTTCCGCGGTTCCATTAATGAGCCTTGGGTTTTCCCTTCTACGGCTGGTCCATAGGTACTGTGGCATATTCTGGTTATTTGTGAACAATGCTCAAGTGTTGAGCTGTCGGGAAATTGTGCGACTTTGATGAATCGATAGGAAAGTTTAACGTCGTCCGGATATCATGTGATGGGATACAATACTTGGAATCCACACTAATTTGAATTTTATAAATCTAGCAATTTTGTCTCATTTGATCGGTTGCCACTGGATTTTGATATGATCAAAACTCCGTCGCAATCACGTAGCGTACGTGGATACTCGCCGAGTAAGCTTATTAGACAGCCACTCCACATAGCCCCAACCAAGTGACTGTAGGAGAACCCCATTGCCAAAAGCATCTGTCTGGGTGCTCGCGGCCGCGGTGTTCCGCCTAAGTGCACTTCGTCGACGGTATCGGGGGGTGCGGCCGTCTACTAAAGTTTCCGACGAGCATTCGATCAGGATGTCGGGAATCTTGTTGAATTACGCGATTAGATATGCAAAAGTGTTTTCGATATCGTGACTAAAATGCAGGGTTTATAATTGTTAGGAATGAGATGTCTAAGGAATTCATTTGGTTGGGCATGAAATCAAAAGTATATGATACATTAGGTTTATGATGTCTAAGGTGGTTGCGGATTCCAATTGTTGTAGTTTTTCACTTTCTTTTCTGCGACCGTAAGTGTAATATGTAGGGTATCGCCGGTTTCGTTGCTATATGTCAACGAAAATTGGGATACGCATATTTACTTACGTTGATGACATGTGATGTTATATGTTCTGGGATATGTTATATTGGATCGTCGTTTTTGAATAGCCGGAGGGTTTTTATGTGAGATGAGAGGTTTTTATTTTCATTCATGTAAAAGCTTGTATGTAATATTCTTTTATTGGGGCACTTCCGGGTTGAGGAAGACGTCACCGTTGATATATATTATTTACTTTTCCGCATTAGGATAGACCCAAGGAGTGGAGCACAAGTAACCGGGTTCTAGAGTCCAGTAGGAGACCATCATGAGGCGTCGAGACCGGGTCTCCTAACTCTAGAATTTGTAGGGTTGCTTGCTGCTCTCGTAGGGGTCTAGGCATATGGGTTTGGCTATTCATCATGACCGTCGAATCCGTATTTTATACAGGCTTAATATAAAACCCGGAAATCCTAGTATATCCAATATTTCATATGTTGTTTTCTGCTGCGATATTCTGTGATGTGATCACTTGATATGTTGAGATAGATACTGTATATAGTATATGTGATATATTATATAGACGCTGCTTATGTTTTACACCCGCGCTAGCCCTGCCCCCACTCTGCCGTTAGTTACCTAACCTAACGGTGCATGACGGGACATCGATGCGAATGTGGATGGCATAAGCGTACGTTGTATTTATCTGTGATGCTTAGGTAACTTAAATGATGAGACTTCAATAATGAGATTAATGAAAGAAAATAAACCTAAAGATGTTGTGGAATCGAATTTTCAAAAACAGGTAGCTCTAGTTCTTGCTTTGCATAGCGGTATTCCTTGTAGAATATCCAGCACCTTATTCGATAAGGAAAGAGCCGAGATCCCTTCACCGGAAGTGACCTCTTTAGCAATAACTGGCAGATGCTACAACCCTCGGTTTCGTCTTTTGATTGCTTTTCTAGTTTTTTCTTTTCATAGTGCTATTGTGAATATCATGCACCTCATTCGATGAGGAAAGAGCCGAGATCCCTTCATCGGGTGACCTCTTTAGCGAAACTAGCAAAGGCCTAAAAAACACTCCATTTTAAATCATTTGATCATACAACGATATCAAGTTCATTACACAAAAGGTTTTCTTAAAAACCTGTCGTAGCCCTCCGTCATTTTAGATAAGTAATAGTTAGTATTCGTGCTGCGTTTGTTGACCTGTGTCAAGGCGTAGTGTGCGGTAGCTGATTAGTGCTTATCTGCAAAGCATATGATGCGATTGATTTAGGATAGTCGTGCGACGTTGTTGACCTCTGTCAAGGGTCGTGCGGGTGGGTTTATTTCAATCATGAAATGACGGTTTGAACTTGACTAGCAGCCTATGGTTTGTTGACCTCTGTCAAGGTCATAGGATGCTAGGAGCAAAATTATCGGGAATTTCAAGTGTTGAAATTTGCAATGAGATTGCATACCTTCTATGAGATAGTTGGATCCCGATACCTACTGCGAGTAATTGTTACTCCTGGGAGAGTTTTGCACTTTATAATTAGCCGATCAAGTAGGTGTTAGAAAGGTGTCAACGGGGTTATGCCCCTGGGAAAACGAGGTTTATTTTAATTAGGTCAGTGCGAAAGCACGGGGAACCTCCCTCAAAGTACCAGCACTGGCCTGACTGAAAGATTGGCGAACTTGTAGGGTGTAATTAATCCCGGCTAGTCTTTCCTTTTACGGTTTGAAGGAGATTTGATAAAAACAGTGGGAGCCATCTTGATTAGATAAAATTATAACCAATCTAATTTTGCAAGAGCCTACGCTGAGTGTTTTCTTCTCTCTCTCTAGGTAGCGACCATGTCACGCCTTAATCAAGATAATAATATGGATGTATTGACCGAACCAGCTTGTAATACTGTGCTGGGGAACGTTGGCCCCGCTCTAACTTATAATTGTTGTAAGACCGAGCAGGAAATAGAGGAATACCAGGATACCCGTGCCGCCCAAACGAAGAAAGTGCATGATGATGCATCTTCTTCGGGTGTGTTCATTACAGAGAACTGTTTCTCAGTATTCTCTACCTCCTGGGTATGAGATACCGGATCAGGATCCCACATATGTAAACTGTTACATGGGCTACAGATAGGTAGAAAGCTGAGAATGGGTGATAAGTTTTAAGAGTTAGAAACGGTGCAATTGTTGCAGCCAAGATGTTGGCAGTTATCACCATGTATTACTAAATACATTGATTCTGAACGAATGTTATTAGATACCGAACCTGATATATAACATCATATCAGTCTCTTTATTAAGTAAAGAAGAATATAATTTTGTATTGTTGGATAATGTTTTGAACATTTTCTATATCAAGAGTTGATTGGATCAGGCACGTTATCTAATGGCATATACGTTCTAAATCAAACCACAGTTCTTAACATATAGAACACACACAAGAAGAAGAGATCAGAAATGAATGAATCCTTCTTGAGACATTGTAGACTAGGTTATATCAATGCGACCCGACTAGCTAAGTTACTTTAAGATGCATATTTAAATCAGTTTGATTATATATCTTATGAAACTTTCCAGTCATTCCACAAAGATAAGATGACCATAGCTCCATTTATTGGAAACAGAGAAAGAGTTAGTGAACTCTTGGGATTGATACATGATGATGTATGTAGGTCCCTGTCTACACATGCCAGGACTGGTTCTTTGTATTTCATTACATTCACTGATGATCTTTCAAGATTCACACATGTGTTTCTGTTGAAACACAAGTCTGAAGCTTTTAAGAAATTCATAGAATATAAGTTAGAAGTAGAGAACCAAAACGGGTATAAGTATTATATCTTTTGATGTGATCAGGGAGGAGAATACTTGAGCACGGAATTCCTGGACTATTCTAAAGGAGAATGAGATTCTCTCTCAGCATTACTTCTCCGTATACACCACAGCACATCGGTGTATCGGAGCGGAGCAATCGCACCCTATTAGATATGGTGCGCTCTATGATGAGTACTACCGAGTAGCCTATTTTCTTTTGGGAGTTATGCACTTGAGAAGCTGCATACTTATTGAATAGGGTTCCAACCAAATCAGGTGCCTACCACTCCATATACGATATGGTATGGGAAGAGCCCATATCTTAAGTAAGTTAAGATTTGGGGTTGTCCGGCCTATGTCTAAAAGCAAAATCCGGACAAGTTCGAGGCAAGGTCAATTCTGTGGAAGTTTGTTGGATATCCCAAGCATTCGCAAGGGAATATCTTCTACTGCACCGAGGAACAAAATGTGTTTTGTTTCTCGACATGCCACCTTTTTAGAAAAGGAATTTCTTGGAAAGAAATTTGTGGTCATGAAGTAGAACTGGAAGGATTTCCAGCTATGCAAACTGCAGCTGATGATTTGGTAGAACTGGAGGATTCAATAGCTCCCGACGAACCTCAGCCTCTTCACCGATCTGGTAAGGTTTCCTCATCCGCCGGAGAGATACTTCGGATTCTTAATGACAGAGGGAGCGAGGATTGCATCATGAGATGATGAACCAACTAGTTTTGAGCAGGCCATCAAGAGTGGGGACTCTATAATAAAAGCTTGATGCTATGCGATCTGAGATGGAATCTATGTGCACCAACAAAGTATGGACTTTGGTTGCTATATCTGAAGGGTTAATGATGTCTAAGGATATTGCGTAATCTAAGTAAGCCAAATCTCAGAAATCTAAAACTTTTAAAGCAAAAGAGTGAAGGAAAACTTATTTAAAAAAAGCAATTTTAACCAAACAAGTCACATTAACATTTTAAAAAAACATCAAATTCCCCGAAAATTCCGGCAGAGTCTCCTTTGTAAATACCGGCCCCCAAACGGGTACAACAAAAGAAAATACATATATCATGAATAAAGGCATCCCCAAGCGGGAGCTAGTTCTTCGCCAAAGGTGGAATCACAACCATATGCAATGAATATATCATAATAATGCAAAATAAGTATAAAATCATCACGTCGGCTCAAGTGAGCATCAACACCAAACCACAAATACAAGTCTCACAAATCTCACCGTCTTGTCCAATATACAAGGGTAGATGGAGTATACTAGATACAAATAAAATACACGGTGGGATCAAAAGAAAATCCTCCAAAAACCCACCTATGAGCAAGCTGCAAGCCGAAACAAAGGAAGCAGAATAGGAGTACACCCGCCGCTACTGTGCTGACGGGTCAGACCTGCAAGATACTGTGGCACAATGGGGGTGAGTTTCCAACTCGTGAGTAGTAAGTAACATCTAATAAAGCTATCGTAAGCATGTATGCAGTGCGTCACAACCTACGTATATCAATATGATACGATGTACAAGAACGAATGCAACATGAATGCATAATCAACGCGAAATCATGAAATGTCTAATAGGAGAAGATCTATATCTTTAACTTGGTAAAACCTTTTTTTTAAAATAAAACTGGATTATAATCAGTGAAATCGACAGAAATCCATATCAAATATCGACGCAATATGTTTATCAGTGAAATCGACAGAAATGTCCGTGTCAAATATCGACACAATATGTTTATCAGAGAAATTGACAGAAATGTCCATGTCAAATATCGACACAATATGTTTATCAAAGAAATCGACAGAAATGTCCGTGTCAAATATCGACACCAAATCCTCTATATCTCGGGCTCCGTCAGTCCTGATCGGCGCATATCATCAAATCACACGACTACGACCGGTATCCTCCGGATATCCGCCGCGCAAGACATCACCGGTAGGTAGTCTGCCTCTGCCAGGCTCATCGTCATCCCCACAAAAACTCTCTCGCCCCGGGTACCATACCGGGCCCACCATGTACCTGAAACGTTTCATCCTACTCCTCGAATCGGGTCTCGAAAACCAACAGCAATCATGAAAACTCATGGTGGACGACACATACATCACGAGAAAACCGCAACTTGCATTTTAAATAATAATAAGTTTTTTTTCTAAAATTCTTGCGGTTTTCCGCAAAATCCAGAAATCTCATAAATACCGAAATCCTCGAGAAGAATCATAATATATAAATATGCCGGTGATGATGGAAATCTATGATACGGTAGTATATACCATACGAAATATGGCCAGAAAATATGCATGAATCATGATGCAATGAGATATGTATACATGATTAACAAACCTACGTATCAATTTAATGAGACGAATATGCAGGTATAAATATACGGATCATATACGATGCAAATGCATAAATATCTAATCTAATCAAGTTCTATAGTGTTCGTGACATACCAATTAACAATGGCGTGTGTGTTCGCATAATTAGTGCACGTGCGGCAGGAACCAATGGTAATGGTGCAACTGTCCTATGAGATGATATATATATATATATATATATATATATATTGTAGCGTCTTGAAAAGTCTTTTTGGTGTTTTCCTGAAATTCGGTGAAAATTCGGTATTTTTCCGAAAACCGTCTTTCTTGTTATTTTGCAGTTTAGGGCTAATTATACCTAAAATGGATAGGTAATTGCTTGTTTTTAGTAGCTAATGAGTTAATTATGAAATTTTGGTCGTTTAAAAATTTTCCCTAATTTTTCAACTTTTTAATATTATTTTAAGCCGGTAAGAAAATACATTAAATTAGCGATAAATACAAATTTTTCCGGGCTAATTTTAATCTCTAAAATTATGATAATTAAAATCTAGTGATAACATAAATTTTTAGTAATTTATTTTGATTTTTAACAAATTTTTATGATATGAAACGAATTTATTGAATTTTGAGCTAAAACTTGCAATTTTTGACTTGTAGGGGGCCTTTTTGCATAAAATTTCTTTTGTAAAACCCCTCTCTCTTTTCCCTCAGCCCTAGGACAGCCCCACCTTGTGCAAGTCCAGAAATTTCTGGCCTCATTTCCTTGGTTGCTTTCTTGAGTTGATTTAGTAGTTTATGGATTTATTCTAAATATAATTGATAAAGTATGGTGCTTTGACTTTGGAGACTTGACCCATGACTTTTCCCCACTTGCCCACACCCTCCCCCTCACCTCCTAATCTGGCCGAACCTGCACCTCATCCTCTTCAACTCTTTTCTTTTCATTTCTTCAAAATTCTTCATGTTTAAAGCAACAAAAATTTCAATTTCAAGCTTACAAATTCAAACCATCCTTCACCTTTCTTTTCCTTCACCTCCCTAGCTTGGATCTTGATGCTTGAGGCCATCATTTGGAGCAAAATTCTTCTTGCTAGATCTAAAATTTGAGGTATAAATTCTACTCTTTTATGTTGTTATGGTTAAAATTCTTTAATCTAGTTGTTTAGTGTTAATTTTAGTGTTAATCTTAATATAGTTTCTTTTAGTTAATGGTTGATATTAAACTAGGGTTTTAGAAACCATGTATTAGTTAATTAAATTTATTTTGCTATCTAGTATTTTGCTAACCTAAATCTAAGAAGGTTAACTTGCTAATTGGAATTGAAATTAGTGTTAGTTAAGTTTTCTAGTATGGATTTTGATTTGCAATTGCTTTTGAGAAAAATCAAGAGAAGGTTTTGTTTATGGAAATTAGGTTTTTAAGCATAGTTAATGGTTTAAAATTAGTGTATTGGCTAGCTATTTGGTTAGTTTGGATGTTGGTGTTGGATGGTGTTAACTTGTCGCTAAATTGTCGATGTTTGCGTCAAATTGCAATTTCTAGCTTACTAGGTTTTTATTAAAATATTGTGGCGATTTAATTGCGATATCTAGATTATTTTGTTGGCTTGTCCTACGACTTTTAGGATGCGTGAGTGCGGATTTTTGGGTAGTCGGGTTTTAGTTTTGCCGGGCGACCAAATCGGCGTTTTTTGGCAGTTTTTGCGATTTTCGCGTGTGTTCCGCGCACTTTGTGCACGTTGTACCTAGCTTGTGAACGTTAGTATTTTCGTTTCGGTTTTGCGTCGTTCTTGACATGTAACCTTATGTTTGGTATTGATGTAAATTCCAGGTCCGGTCGCGGAGACGTCAGACGCGGCTCGAAAGGGGAAGCGGTGATTGGACGCAGCTAGCTAGGGATTTCAGTGAGTAGATGTAACATCTACGGGGGACTATCGTTGGATGGCGCAAGCCGCCCGATAGTTTTAGTAATTTAAAAAGATTCTTAGTGATGTTAGTAATTAGGGGTGTAATACTTATATGATTATTTGCTGCATCCATGCCTTATATTGACATACATATGCGAACCCATGTTATAGGACACCTGCACCATTGCCAGGGTTTTTATATGCAGCACGAGCACTATTCATGCTTACACACACGCCCTGGTAATTGCCATGCCACCACACTAGATAACCTATAATTTGAAACCTTTACTAATTGATGCTTAAACTTGTGCTATTGCCTTTAATTCCTTAAAATGAAATCGTAGATTTGCTATTCATGTGCATGTACCTCATCATATTAATTGTTCATGCCTAGTCTATTAATCATGCATTGTAGCTTAATTATTGATACCATATGCATTCACCACCATTGACATATGCACTTATGAGGATTTCTTGAGATTTTATGATATTTCTGGATTTCGGGGGAAAGCCGCCAAATTTCTAAACTTATTATATTTTTAAAATATGTAAATTGCGGTTTTCTAGTGATGTAAGTGTCGTCCACCATGAGTTTGCTGTGGTTTTGGAAATCCGTGTCGAGGAGTGGAGGAACCGGCACGGGTACATGGTAGGCCCGGTAAGGTACCCCGGGGCAAGAGGAATGTGGTGATGACGTTGAGCCTGGCAGGGGACGGATTACCTACCGGTGACTGTTTGGGACGGCGGATATCCAGAGGATACCGACCGTGGCCGCTAGATGATGAGATATTGATATTTGAGATGGGTCAGCCGGACGGCTGAGGCCAGAGATACATTTATGAGATTTGAGACAGCTTTTGGGTGTCGTTGCTGGACACCGGTTCTCGTCGATTCTTTGAGTATTATGCTGGCATTCTAAAAGAGTTTCAAAAACAAAAAGAGATAAAATGTTTCTTATATATACCTATTGAGACCTCAGATTTTCATGTTGCATACATATTAGTACACTGATGTTGTATACACACCTGCTAGTGCATCCAGTCATACCTGTATTATAGATGCTAGGATGCTTGTGTGCATGCATACGATAGCCTTTGTAGATGTTATTTATTACTCACGAGTTGGCAACCCACCCCCGTTGTGCCACAGTCTTTTGCAGGTCCGCTCCGTCAGTTCAGTAGCGGCGGGCGCACTTGTCCTTTTGCCTCTTTTGCCTGAGCTCGAGATTTGCTCATAGGTGGGTTATGTTATTATTTTGTACCACCTTGTATATTCTTGTATCTAGTGTACTCCATCTACTGTTTCTACCAGATTTATTGTATATTGACCTAGAGATGAGACTGTGAGGTTTGGGGACTTTTATGCTGTATTTTGGGGTCGAGCTCACTTGAGTCGACATGATGTTTTCTTATGCTTTATTATGATTATTATGCTTGCTGTCATTTACATTGCGTGGGATTTGTGACCGCCTTGTGGCGAAGAGCTAGCTCCCGCTTGGGGATGCCCTATTTTGTTGGATTCATGTATATTTTTGTTGTACCCATTTTGGGGGCCAGTATTTACAAAGGAGACTCTGCCGAAATTTTCGGAAAAATTGGTATTGTTTTTAAAAAGGGTTTTACATGACTTATTTGATAAACTAGCTTTCAATTGATTGGGTTTTCTTCACTCTTTTGCTTAATTGGTTTTGTTTTCTGGGCTTTGGCTTACTTATTTTACGGACGTCTTTAGACGCTTCGTAAACTTAAGTGCCAGTCACGTTCCGTACCCTGCGGGTCGTGACAAAGTTGGTAACAGAGCGATAGGTTTTACCTTTTTGAGTGTAGGATGACCCTTGGTAGATGGAGTAAGTGACTTAAGCAGGGTAACGTAGCGTGCGTATGTCCGCGGCATACTTTCTATACGGTACTCCGCCTAAGTGACTTTAGGATATACTTGCTTGAAATTCCTTCTTCAATTCCGTGTATCCTATGATTCTACTGCACCATTCTTGTTGTCCTGTTCCTGTACCAGTCACTATGCCACAGAGGGCTATTAGAGCGCAGAGGGCTGCCGCCAGAGACGAGATTCGAGCTGGCTCGTCCGAGACTAGGACTGAGCAGGGAGGTATGCCTACGCCGCAGGGACAGACCGATCCACCTTCCCCAGGCCGTATGGATAGGCTCGAGACCGGTATGGAGGAGTTGCGACAGATGATGGGAGGCATGCAGGAGCTACGTCAGATGGTAGGATCCCTAGTTGCAGCCAGTCGTACACCGAGGCCGGATGACGTACCTACTACATCACAGACGACCATGATACCTGCTCCTACTACTACCACCGTGGCCATTCCGGTTTCACTACAGGATTTCATGAGGCTGAGACCTCCAGTATTCACCAGCACCGAGGCAGCAGAGGACCCACAGACGTTCCTTGACAGTTTAGCCAGGATCTGCCGTTCGCTGAGATGTTCGGATGATCGATGGGTAGAGCTTGCGAGTTTCCGACTAGAGGGTCTCGCGCAGACATGGTGGGAGTCAGTCTTGAGAGGTCGAGCTGCAGGTCTACCGCCTATGACTTGGGCCGAGTTTACAGCGGTCTTTCTAGCCCGTTTCCTTCCAGAGAGCGTTCGTGACACCAGAGCTCGCAGCTTCGAGGCCTTAGTCAAGACACCTGAGATGACGGTGTCTGAGTATGACATCCAGTTTACACAGTTATCCCGATATGCTCAGTATTTGGTGGATACCGAGGAGAAGATGGTGAAGAGGTTCGTACAGGGACTTGATGCCCAGCTATATCTTGCCATTGGCGCCCAGCACTACGACACTTATTCAGCTGCTATGGATACGGCATTGCGGATGGAGGCACGCATATCACGGGCTTCGGCCGTTTCTGGGCCGAAGAGGATGCGCACCGATGTACCGTCTCAGAGGCAGCGCGCCAGATTCTTTCCGAGAGATAGGCCTGGCAGAGGATTTGGGCGGGGACAGTTATATGGTTCTTATCCCCAGGGGCAGCAGCCGTCGCCAGGGTGTTTTGGGTGCGGGAGTCCGCACCATCTTGTCAGAGACTGTCCGGTGAGACGACAGGGAGCAGCGACAGTTCCGCATGTGACCCTACCACCATCACCACCCCCTCCTCAGAGAGCCCTACTCCCTACCCCAGGCGATGCTCCACGCCAGTTAGGTGCACCCAGAGGCCGTGGACGCGGCGGTCCTGTTCAGAGAGGACGAGGAGGCAGAGGCCGAGGACGAGGTCAGCCCGCTATCGGTGGAGGACAGGCCCGAGTTTTTGCTTTGACACCGCAGGATGCGCAGGCATCCAATGCCGTTGTGACAGGTACCTTGCCAGTTTGTTCTTTCGACGCTCGGGTATTATTCGACCCAGGTTCCACACATTCGTACGTATCTACACACTTTGCACCGATGTTGGGCCGTGAGTCGTCGTCGTTAGATCAGCCGCTTGTTGTTGTTACTCCGGTAGGCGAGTCGTTTGTCGCTCGGTTTGTATTTCGTTTGTGTTCCGTTCGTATCGGGGAGAGGGATTCATCGGTTGATTTGATACTCCTCGATATGTTGGACTTTGATGTGCTTCTGGGCATGGATTGGCTAGCCACTTGTTATGCTTCGGTGGACTACCGTGAGAAGGCAGTCAGATTTAGCTTTCCGGGAGAGCCAGTCCTTATTATTCGGGGAGACCGCAGTGTCGCCCTTCCCAGCTTAATTTCGTCTCTTCGCGCTGGTCAGCTCTTGCGGAAGGGATGTCAGGAATTCTTAGCGTCTATTTGTGATACTCGAGCTGCAGAGGTTCCGTTAGACCGGGTCCCAGTAGTTTGTGAGTTCCCTGATGTTTTCCCTGATGAGCTACCTGGGCTACCGCCTGAGCGCGATGTTGAGTTCTGCATTGATTTGATTCCCGGTTCGGGGCCTATTTCTATACCGCCATATCGGATGGCCCCGGCAGAGCTTCGAGAGCTGAAGGATCAGTTGCAGGATTTGTTAGTTAAGGGGCTTATTCGACCTAGTGTTTCTCCGTGGGGTGCTCCGGTCCTGTTTGTCAAGAAGAAGGATGGAAGTTTGCGCTTATGTATCGACTACCGCCAGCTGAACAAAGTTACCGTTCGGAACAGATATCCGTTGCCGCGCATTGATGATTTGTTCGACCAGCTTCAGGGTGTGGGGTATTTTTCGAGGATCGACTTGCGATCAGGATACCATCAGCTGCGAGTTCGACAGGAGGATATACCGAGGACAGCTTTCCGCACGCGCTACGGCCATTACGAGTTTTTGGTGATGTCGTTCGGACTCACCAACGCCCCGGCAGCATTCATGGATTTGATGAACCGTACATTCAGGCCGTATTTTGACTTGTTCATCATCGTGTTTATCGACGATATCTTGGTGTACTCCCGGAGCAGAGAGGAGCACGAGCAGCACTTGCGGATTACGTTACAGACTCTGAGGGAGCACCAGCTGTTCGCGAAGTTCTCCAAGTGTGCATTCTGGCTGGACAGCGTCGGATTCTTAGGTCACGTGGTTACGAGAGACGGCATTTGTGTGGACCCGAAGAAGATTGAGGCTGTTCAGCAGTGGCCCCGACCTACATCGGTTACTGAGATCCGTAGTTTTCTAGGCCTGGCGGGCTACTACAGGCGTTTTGTTCAGGACTTCTCCCGTATAGCTGCACCGTTGACCAGTTTGACCCGGAAGGGAGTTCCTTTCGTTTGGACAGAGGAGTGCGAGCGCAGTTTTCAGCAGCTACGGACTTGTTTGACTACGGCGCCGGTATTATCTTTGCCTTCGGGATCAGGCGGATTTGTTGTCTACTGTGATGCTTCGCGAGTGGGATTAGGATGCGTATTGATGCAGCATGGCCGGGTGATCGCTTATGCTTCTCGGCAGTTGAAGAAGCATGAACAGAACTACCCCACTCATGATTTGGAGATGGCTGCAGTGGTCTTTGCACTGAAGATTTGGCGACATTACCTTTACGGCGAGTCGTGTCAGATATTCACCGATCACAAGAGCTTAAAGTACATATTTCAGCAGCGAGACCTGAACCTCAGACAGCGTCGTTGGATGGAGTTGGTGAAAGACTACGACTGCGAGATCTTATATCACCCCGGCAAGGCGAATGTGGTGGCAGATGCGTTGAGTAGGAGGCCCGGGGGTAGCCTATCCTTTTTGCGCGCAGTGCAGAGGCAGTCGTCAGCAGATTGGCAGATGTTATGCGACAGCCGAGTTGAGTTCGAGTTCACTCAGACAGGGGGACAGCTCGTGCATGTTCGTGCACGCCCATAGTTGCTTGACCGTATATATGAGGCACAGCGCAGTGACGACCGTTGCTCAGAGATCATGGCACAGATGGGGCAGGGCAGATTTTCCGAGTTCGTGGTTGACGATCAGGGGATTTTACGATATGGATCTAGACTGTGCGTACCAGATGCTGATGGATTGCGGCGCGACATTCTTGAGGAGGCACACCGATCAGTGTATAGTGTCCACCCCGGTTCCACCAAGATGTACCATGATATGAGAGAGACCTACTGGTGGGACGGGATGAAGAGGGACATTGCGGAGTTCGTTTCGAGATGCCTGACTTGTCAGCAAGTCAAGGCCGAGCACCAGAGGCCCGTAGGAGAGCTACAGCCGTTACCCATTCCAGAGTGGAAATAGGAACAGATTTCGATGGATTTCGTTGTGGGTCTACCCAGGACCAGTCGAGGGTACGACTCCATCTGGGTGATCGTGGATAGATTGACGAAAGCGGCTCACTTCCTGCCAGTGAAGACGACTTTCAGCTTCGCTCAGTATGCTCAGCTCTATATTGACGAGATCGTGTGACTACATGGCGTACCGACTTGTATCGTGTCAGATCGAGGCACTCAGCTCACCAGCCGACTTTGGCAGAGACTTCAGGAGGCTTTGGGCACTCGTTTGAGCTTCAGCACAGCGTTTCATCCGCAGACAGACGGACAGTCAGAGCGGACCATTCAGACTCTCGAGGACATGCTCAGAGCGTGCGTTTTAGACTTTGGTGGTAGCTGGGATCGTCATTTACCTCTAGTGGAGTTCTCCTACAACAACAGCTTCCAGGATACTATTCAGATGGCACCTTTCGAGGCATTGTATGGGAGGAGATGCAGATCGCCCGTTTGTTGGACAGAGCTCAGCAAGAGCAGCATTTTGGGGTCGCAGCTTGTTGAGGAGACGACAGCGAAGATACAGTTGATCCGAGACCGGATGAGGGCAGCTCAGAGCAGACAGAAATCATATGCAGACAGGCGCCGTCGCAGATTAGAGTTCGCAGTTGGCGACCATGTTTTTCTGAAAGTCTCCCCGATGAAGGGCGTGATGCGTTTTGGGCGAAAGGGGAAGCTTAGCCCTAGATTCGTAGGTCCCTTCGAGATCCTCGAGCGGGTTGGCGCTGTTGCTTATCGTTTGGCTCTTCCTCCCAGCTTTCCCGATGTTCACCCCGTCTTCCATGTTTCGATGCTCCGCAAGTACCTTCACGACCCTTTGCATGCGATTCAGCACCCGACAGTCCAGCTAGAGCGCGACCTTTCTTTTGCAGAGCAGCCGGTGGCCATCCTGGATCGGCAGGTGAAGAAGTTAAGATCGAAGATTATACCAACCGTCAAGGTCCTTTGGCGTAGCCCGAGCAGCGAGGAGGTTACCTGGGAGACCGAGGGCGAGATGAGGAAGAAATATCCCCATCTCTTTGAAGGTACGCGTAGCTATATTTTTAAATTCGGGGACCGAATTTCTTTAAGGGGGGAAGATTGTAGCGTCTTGAAAAGTCGTTTTGGTGTTTTCCTGAAATTCGGTGAAAATTCGGTATTTTTCCGAAAACCGTCTTTCTTGTTATTTTGCAGTTTAGGGCTAATTATACCTAAAATGGATAGGTAATTGCTTGTTTTTAGTAGCTAATGAGTTAATTATGAAATTCTGGTCGTTTAAAAATTTTCCCTAATTTTTCAACTTTTTAATATTATTTTAAGCCGGTAAGAAAATACATTAAATTAGCGATAAATACAAATTTTTCCGGGCTAATTTTAATCTCTAAAATTATGATAATTAAAATCTAGTGATAACATAAATTTTTAGTAATTTATTTTGATTTTTAACAAATTTTTATGATATGAAACGAATTTATTGAATTTTGAGCTAAAACTTGCAATTTTTGACTTGTAGGGGGCCTTTTTGCATAAAATTTCTTTTGTAAAACCCCTCTCTCTTTTACCTCAGCCCTAGGACAGCCCCACCTTGTGCAAGTCCAGAAATTTCTGGCCTCATTTCCTTGGTTGCTTTCTTGAGTTGATTTAGTAGTTTATGGATTTATTCTAAATATAATTGATAAAGTATGGTGCTTTGACTTTGGAGACTTGACCCATGACTTTTCCCCACTTGCCCACACCCTCCCCCTCACCTCCTAATCTGGCCGAACCTGCACCTCATCCTCTTCAACTCTTTTCTTTTCATTTCTTCAAAATTCTTCATGTTTAAAGCAACAAAAATTTCAATTTCAAGCTTACAAATTCAAACCATCATTCACCTTTCTTTTCCTTCACCTCCCTAGCTTGGATCTTGATGCTTGAGGCCATCATTTGGAGCAAAATTCTTCTTGCTAGATCTAAAATTTGAGGTATAAATTCTACTCTTTTATGTTGTTATGGTTAAAATTCTTTAATCTAGTTGTTTAGTGTTAATTTTAGTGTTAATCTTAATATAGTTTCTTTTAGTTAATGGTTGATATTAAACTAGGGTTTTAGAAACCATGTATTAGTTAATTAAATTTATTTTGCTATCTAGTATTTTGCTAACCTAAATCTAAGAAGGTTAACTTGCTAATTGGAATTGAAATTAGTGTTAGTTAAGTTTTCTAGTATGGATTTTGATTTGCAATTGCTTTTGAGAAAAATAAAGAGAAGGTTTTGTTTATGGAAATTAGGTTTTTAAGCATAGTTAATGGTTTAAAATTAGTGTATTGGCTAGCTATTTGGTTAGTTTGGATGTTGGTGTTGGATGGTGTTAACTTGTCGCTAAATTGTCGATGTTTGCGTCAAATTGCAATTTCTAGCTTACTAGGTTTTTATTAAAATATTGTGGCGATTTAATTGCGATATCTAGATTATTTTGTTGGCTTGTCCTACGACTTTTAGGATGCGTGAGTGCGGATTTTGGGGTAGTCGGGTTTTAGTTTTGCCGGGCGACCAAATCGGCGTTTTTTGGCAGTTTTTGCGATTTTCGCGTGTGTTCCGCGCACTTTGTGCACGTTGTACCTAGCTTGTGAACGTTAGTATTTTCGTTTCGGTTTTGCGTCGTTCTTGACATGTAACCTTATGTTTGGTATTGATGTAAATTCCAGGTCCGGTCGCGGAGACGTCAGACGCGGCTCGAAAGGGGAAGCGGTGATTGGACGCAGCTAGCTAGGGATTTCAGTGAGTAGATGTAACATCTACGGGGGACTATCGTTGGATGGCGCAAGCCGCCCGATAGTTTTAGTAATTTAAAAAGATTCTTAGTGATGTTAGTAATTAGGGGTGTAATACTTATATGATTATTTGCTGCATCCATGCCTTATATTGACATACATATGCGAACCCATGTTATAGGACACCTGCACCATTGCCAGGGTTTTTATATGCAGCACGAGCACTATTCATGCTTACACACACGCCCTGGTAATTGCCATGCCACCACACTAGATAACCTATAATTTGAAACCTTTACTAATTGATGCTTAAACTTGTGCTATTGCCTTTAATTCCTTAAAATGAAATCGTAGATTTGCTATTCATGTGCATGTACCTCATCATATTAATTGTTCATGCCTAGTCTATTAATCATGCATTGTAGCTTAATTATTGATACCATATGCATTCACCACCATTGACATATGCACTTATGAGGATTTTTTGAGATTTTATGATATTTCTGGATTTCGGGGGAAAGCCGCAAAATTTCTAAACTTATTATATTTTTAAAATATGTAAATTGCGGTTTTCTAGTGATGTAAGTGTCGTCCACCATGAGTTTGCTGTGGTTTTGGAAATCCGTGTCGAGGAGTGGAGGAACCGGCACGGGTACATGGTGGGCCCGGTAAGGTACCCCGGGGCAAGAGGAATGTGGTGATGACGTTGAGCCTGGCAGGGGACGGATTACCTACCGGTGACTGTTTGGGACGGCGGATATCCAGAGGATACCGACCGTGGCCGCTAGATGATGAGATATTGATATTTGAGATGGGTCAGCCGGACGGCTGAGGCCAGAGATACATTTATGAGATTTGAGACAGCTTTTGGGTGTCGTTGCTGGACACCGGTTCTCGTCGATTCTTTGAGTATTATGCTGGCATTCTAAAAGAGTTTCAAAAACAAAAAGAGATAAAATGTTTCTTATATATACCTATTGAGACCTCAGATTTTCATGTTGCATACATATTAGTACACTGATGTTGTATACACACCTGCTAGTGCATCCAGTCATACCTGTATTATAGATGCTAGGATGCTTGTGTGCATGCATACGATAGCCTTTGTAGATGTTATTTATTACGCACGAGTTGGCAACCCACCCCCGTTGTGCCACAGTCTTTTGCAGGTCCGCTCCGTCAGTTCAGTAGCGGCGGGCGCACTTGTCCTTTCGCCTCTTTTGCCTGAGCTCGAGATTTGCTCATAGGTGGGTTATGTTATTATTTTGTACCACCTTGTATATTCTTGTATCTAGTGTACTCCATCTACTGTTTCTACCAGATTTATTGTATATTGACCTAGAGATGAGACTGTGAGGTTTGGGGACTTTTATGCTGTATTTTGGGGTCGAGCTCACTTGAGTCGACATGATGTTTTCTTATGCTTTATTATGATTATTATGCTTGCTGTCATTTACATTGCGTGGGATTTGTGACCGCCTTGTGGCGAAGAGCTAGCTCCCGCTTGGGGATGCCCTATTTTGTTGGATTCATGTATATTTTTGTTGTACCCATTTTGGGGGCCAGTATTTACAAAGGAGACTCTGCCGAAATTTTCGGAAAAATTGGTATTGTTTTTAAAAAGGGTTTTACATGACTTATTTGATAAACTCGCTTTTAATTGATTGGGTTTTCTTCACTCTTTTGCTTAATTGGTTTTGTTTTCTGGGCTTTGGCTTACTTATTTTACGGACGTCTTTAGACGCTTCGTAAACTTAAGTGCCAGTCACGTTCCGTACCCTGCGGGTCGTGACATATATATATATATATATATATATATATATATATAACGATGCGATGCAATGAGATAGCTAACTAGGAAACTACGCATATAATACAAATACTATAAGTAATACTAAACCATCGGGCGCCTCACGCCATCCAGACGATTCCCCTATAGATGTATACATTTACTTACTGGGACGCTTCGGCTAATCTGATCCGATCTCGGCCATGTCTCTTCAGCGCCACATCCGACGCCTCTGCATCCGATCCTAGGATCGTACACAAGCAATTAAGAGGATAAATAAATGATAGTCGCGGAACAAACGACATAAGTCAATCACGCACACTAACTAGACGCGCACACACTTAGTGCACAGAATGCACTCGCGACAACGCTACAAACTACAACTAGCATTGCTATACATGAAAACTCCCAAACCTAGAACCCTATTACACCAATCGCGCGTTCACAACACATTAAATATTATATGGAATAGGATGTAAATCACCAAAACCTCAAATTTAATTCAAACGGTTTAATCCAAAAACCTAGTAAGCATCCATTTGCCATTTTTTTTCAAATCTATATGTTTTAACAATTCTAGTGGCCACAATACTCACATAATAACTTAGTTAAGACACACAACCCTTTACTAAAATTTTATCTCATCAATTTATATTAATTTTACAAACCTAGTTTGCAAAATTATCTAATTTGAAATTTTTTGAAGCAACAGTTGAAATTTAACAACTAGACTAGAATTTGCATGACTTAAGATGTTAAACCACCCATTTAAACCACGAGCAAGTAATAAAAACCCTAATTTTAATTTAACCCTTCTCTTGAATTTTAAATCTTAAAATTAAAACTATAATTAAGATCCTAATTAGCTAGATTAAAGTAATTAACTAACAATTAAACCTTAGGCTTTGGATTTATTCCTCACAAACTTAAGATATCAAAGTTAAAAACTTGGTCTCACAAAATGGCTTCTTGCTTCAAGAATCCAAGCTAGAATGAACAAGGAGAATTGGAGGACGAATTTGTTTTGAATTTGTGAATTTTTGTTTAGATTTTTGAAGCAATTTTGAAGAATTTTAAAGTGGAAAATGGGGTGAGGAAAATTAGGGCTGCCATGGGAATAGGTTCGGCCATTTTTAGAGAGTAGGAGAGAGAGTGAGTGAGATGTGTGGTTGTGTGTGGAAACATCTCTTATTATTATGTTTTATTAAATCTTTCTTTAATTATTTAATTTTCTTAATTAACTCCAACCTAGAATTTTCTAGAAACATGAAGACAAAAGAGAAAAAGAGAACATATTTTAACTTGTAATGTAGTTATCATGGTTCATATTTGTCCAATTGATCTATTCCAATATATAATTACCACTAATTAAATATATAATTAAAAGCTTATAATAATATTTTAAAATAATTAATTAAGGAATTTTTTTAAGTAAACCAATAATTTATAAGTGACTAAATAAATACCAAATACTAGTAATTACCTAGTTAAAATAGGTGTTTTTAAATCTATGATGAAAAATAATTATAGTTAAGTTTTACGGAAAACACAATTTATTTTACCGATTATCGGAAAAATTCTTCTAAAGGATTTATTTATTTATTTTTAAATCGTTACAATCTTCCCCCCTTAAGGAATTCGGTCTCCGAATTTAAAATCTAACTATACGTGCCCTCGAAGAGATGGGAACATTTCTTCCGCATCTCGACCTCGGCTTCCTACTTGACCTCTTCGCCGCTCGGGCCACACCAAAGAATCAAAACGGTCGATATGACCTCGGACCTCAGTTTCTTCATCTGCCATTCTAGAATAACTATATGCTGCTTGGTGAAAGAAGGTTTGTGCACCAGCTGAATCATCTGATGCTATATCGCGTAAGAGGGGTCATGAAGGTACTTGTGGAGCATCGATACATGAAACACGGGTGAACATCTAAAAAGTCAGGTGGAAAAGCCAATCAATAACACTGTGCCGACACGCTCGAGAATCTCCAAGAACCCACATATCTGAAACTAAGCTTCCCTTCTTCCTGAATCTCAACATGCCCTTCATCGGAGAAACCTTCAAGAAAACATGATCACCAACGGCGTCTATCAGCATAAAACTTCTTCCTGCCCCAGGTCGCTCTTATCCTATTCCGAATCAATTGAATCTTTTTGGTCGTGTCCCACTCAATCTGTGGCCCCAAAATACTGCTCTCACTGAGCTCTGTCCAACTTATGGGTGATCGACATCTCTCCACACAAAACGCTTCAAAGTGTGCCATCTGAATCGCTTCCTTGAAGCTGTTATTGTAGAAAAACCTTATCAAGGGCCAATGACGATCCCAACTGCCATGAAATCTAGAACGCAAACTCGAAGCGTGTCCTCAAGAATCTATATGGTCCGCTCTGATTGACCGTCGGTCCGTGAATAGAAAACTACCCTGAAACTTAATTGGTGTCCAAAGCCTCCTAAAGTTTCTGCCATGGTCGGCTGGCAAACTGGGTGCCTCTGTCACACACAATACAAGTCGGAACTCTATGCAGTCGCACAATCTCATCAATATATGTTTGAGCATACTGAACGAATCTGAAAGTGGTCTTCATTAGCAGAAAGTGAGCTGCTTCCGTCAAACGGTCTACGGTCACTCAAATAGAGTCATACTCTCGACTGGTCCTAG
Organism: Agapanthus africanus; assembly: GCA_030015575.1. NCBI lineage: Eukaryota > Viridiplantae > Streptophyta > Magnoliopsida > Asparagales > Amaryllidaceae > Agapanthus > Agapanthus africanus. The sequence continues at coordinate 815,740,360 of CM057338.1, read as the reverse complement.
GTAGATCCACGATACAATCCATAGAAATCTGTTCCCATTTCTACTCTGGAATGGGCAAAGGTCGTAATTATCAAGCTGGCCTCTGGTGCTCGGCTTTGACTTTGCTGGCAAGTCAGCATCCCGAAACAAAATCCGTGGCATGTCTTTTCATCCATTCACATCCGTAGACATCTCATACGTCATGATACATCTTGGTGGAAATTGGATGAACACTATATGCTGACTGATGCGCCTCTTCTAAGATCTCACGTCTCCGTCTCTCGGAATCTGGTACACATATTCGAGTCCTAAATCGTAGTACTCCCTAATCATCAATCATGAACTGTGAATGTCTGCCCTGTCAAACTTGCTCTATGATCTCTGATCAACGAACGTCATCGGGCTATGCCTCACTGATATGGTCCATTACTGTGGAAGTGCACGGACACGGGCGAGTTGTCCCTCGGTCAACGTAACTTGAACTATACTTGGCTGCCACAAGGAATCTACCAATCTGCCGTCGACTGTCCCTAAACCGTGCTGAAACAAGAAAAGCTACCTTTGGCTTCTGACTCAAAACATCTGCCACAACATGCTCCTTGCCCGGACGATAAAGAATCTCGCAGTCATAGTCTTCACTAGTTCCATCCATCGGCGTTGTCTTAAAATTAGATCTCACTGCTGAAAGATATATTTTAAGCTTCTTATGATCCGTAAATATCTGGCATGACTCGTTTCCAAATCTTATATGTAAAAGTCACTGCAGCCATCTCTGAATCATGCGTGGAATAGTTCTACTCGTGCTTCTTCAACTGCCGAGAAGCATCGCAATAACCAACAAAACCGCCTGATCCTGAAGGCAAAAATAATATTGGCGCCGTGGTCAAATGAGTCTTCAACTGCTGAAAGCTCTGCTCACATATCTCAGTCCAACGAAAAGAAACCTCTTTCCGGGTCAACCCGGTCAACGTTACAGCTATCTGTGAAAAATCCTGTATGAAATATCAATAGCATCCAGCCAAACCCAAAATGCGGTGAACCTCTGTAACGGATATTGGTCTGGACCAGTGCTGAACGGCCTCGATCTTCTTCGGTTCCATACTTACCATCTCTCATAACTACGTGACCCAAGAAGTCAACACTATCCATCCAAAAAACACACTTGCATAATTTAGCAAATAGCTGGCGCTCCCTCAAAATCTGCAACAAAATCCTCTAATGCTACCCAGCCTCCCCTCAATTCCGGAAGCATATTAAGGTGTCATCAACAAACACAATGATCACTGATCAAGAAACGACCTGGATATTCGGTTCATCTAATCCATAAATGCTGCTGGGGCATTGGTGAGCTCGAACGACATCACCAAAACTCATAACGCCCGTAACTTGTATGAAAAATAATCTTAGGAATACCATCCTCTCGAACCCACAACTGGTAGTAGCCTGACCGCAAGTCAATCTTCGAGAAATGTCCCGCACAGTAACCCGATTCAGCTGACGATAATCAATATATTGACACAAACGGTCGTCCTTCTGACGAACAGGACAGGAGCTCCCCAAGGTGACGCACTCGGACGAACAAGCCCTTTATCCAACAATCTTGCAACTGTTCCTTCAGTTCTTTCAGCTCGGCCGGGTCTATCCGATATGGCGGTAAAGAAAAAGGTACCGTGCCGGAAATCAAGTCAAAGAAGAACCCAACATCGCGCTCTGGCGACAAACCCAATAACTTGTCCGGAAAGACATCTTGAAATTCCCTCACAAACGGGACCTGGTCCAATGGGACCTCTGCGGCTCTAACATCACAAGCATACGCTATGAATCCCTGACGTCCTTTCCTCAAGAACGGAGTAGCGCGAAGAGAAGAAATCAAATCGACAAAAGAATCCTTATCTCTGATGCGAACGAATCACGAATGAACAATATATCGAGCGACCAAAAGATTATCCTGTCACAACGGCGTCTATCTAACCGCCTCTGAGCTGGCTTACTGGTACAATTCCGCTTTTGTCCAGAAATGACCGAAGCCTCAGAAATGCGCTCCTCTAGCGGTAAGGTTGCATCCATCGCGGCTGCATAAGTGTCAAAATGATGGGTGCCTATAGCAAGCAATAACTATACGTCCAATCTCCACATGAACCTCTTTATCCGTTTCTCTTCAGTGTCCACTAGGTAAGGAGCATATCGAACCACCAAGAAATCTGAATGTCGTAGTCGGACACTGTCATCTCAGGAGTCTTGCGCAAAGACTCAAAACTATGAGCTCGGACATCTCGAACGCTCTCCGGAAGGAAACGAGCAAGAAATATAGCTATGAACTCATCCCAAATCATAGTAAGTAGATCTGCAGCTCGGCCTCTCTCAACTGACTCACACCACGTCTGAGCAAGACCTCTAGACGAAAACTTGCAAACTCAACCCATATCTTGTCAGAACATCTCTGTGAACGACCAATTCTAGCCATCCTGTCGAGGATTGTCTATGTATCCTTCGCTGCATTTGTGCCGATAAAAAAAAACTGGAGGCCTCAGCCTAAAAAAAATTCCTATAAGGATACAGAAATAAACTTGGTAATAACAGAAACAGCTGCCTGTGCAGCAGGTACAAACACAGTCCCTGAAATAGGAAGGACATCATCGACTCTCGGAGCTCGACTAACTACCACTAACAATCCAATCATATGTCATACGTCCTGAATACTCGATTCCAGTCTAGCCATCCGTCCTGGAAAAAGGCGGACCACTCTGTCCCTGAGGGGTAGGCGTACCGCCCTGATCGGTCCTCATCTCAAACGAGCCTACTCTAATCTCATTCCCAGCGGCAGCCCTTTGGCCCTCGTAGTCTCCGGCGGCATAGTGGTTGGAGCAAGAACATGATCGATAGGAACATCGCGATCGAATCAAAGGATTTCCGGAATCAAGAAGGGAAATAGAAGAAAATGTACATATATCCTAAGGTCACTTAGGCGGAGTACCGTATCGTAAGTATGCTGCGGAACATACACACGCCACGTCACTCGGTTCAAGTCACATACTCCATCTACCAAGGGTCATCCTATACTCAGAAAGGTAAAACCTATCGCTTTGATACCAACTTTGTCACGACTCGAAGGTACGGAACGCGACTGACACTTAAATTACGAAACGTCTCAAGGCGCAATGTAATCTAAGTAAGCCAAAGCCCAGAAATCTAAAGCTTTTAAAGCAAAAGAGTGAAGGAAAACTTATTTAAAGAAAGTGATGTTAACCAAATAAGTCACATTAACATTTTAAAAAAACATCAAATTCCCCGAAAATTCCGGCAGAGTCTCCATTGTAAATACTGCCCCCAAACGGGTACAACAAAAGAAAATACATATATCATGAATAAAGGCATCCCCAAGCGGGAGCTGGCTCTTCGTCAAAGGCGGAATCACAACCACATGCAATGAATATATCATAATAATGCAAAATAAGCATAAAAGCATAAAAGCATCACGTCGGCTAAAGTGAGCATCGACACCAAACCACAAATACAAGTCTCACAAATCTCACCGTCTAGTCTAATATACAAGGGTAGATGGAGTATACTAGATACAAATAAAATACACGGTGGGAGCAAAAGAAAATCCTCCAAAAACCCACCTATGAGCAAGCTGTAAGCTGAAGCAAAGGAAGCAGAATAGGAGTACACCCGTCGCTACTGTGCTGACGGGTCAGACCTGCAAGATACTGTGGCACAACGGGGGTGAGTTTCCAAATCGTGAATAGTAGGTAACATCTAATAAGGCTATAGTAAGCATGCACACAGTGCGTCACAACCTATGTATATCAATATGATACGATGTACAAGCTTGAATGCAACATGAATGCATAATCAACGCGAAATCAAGATATGTCTGATAGGAGAAGATCTATATCTTTAACTTGGTAAAACCTTTTTTTGAAATAAAACTGGATTATAATCAGTGAAATCGACAGAAATCCGTGTCAAATATCGACACAATATGTTTATCAGTGAAATCGATAGAAATGTCCATGTCAAATATCGACACAATATGTTTATCAAAGAAATCGACAGAAATGTCCGTGTCAAATATCGACACTATATGTTTATCATAGAAATCGACAGAAATGTCCGTGTCAAATATCGAAACCAAATGCTCAATATCTCGTGCTCCGTCAGTCCGGATCGGCCCATATCATCAAATCACACGACTACGATCGGTATCCTCTAGATATCCACCGTGTCAGACATCACCGGTAGGTAGTCTGCCTCTGCCAGGCTCATCGTCATCCCCACAAAAACACTCTCGCCCCGGGGTACCATACCGGGCAGACCATGTACCCGAAATGGTTCATCCTACTCCTCGAATCGGGTCTCGAAAACCAACAGCAATTATGAAAACTCATGGTGGACGACACATACATCACGAGAAAACCACAACTTGCATTTTAAAATGATAATAAGTTTTTTTATAAAATTCTTGCGGTTTTTCCCAAAATCCAGAAATCCCATAAATACCTAAATCCTCGAGAAGAATCACAATATATAAACATGCCGGTGATGATGGAAATCTATGATACGGTAGTATATACCATACGAAATACGACCAGAACCTATGCATGAATCATGATGCAATGAGTTATGTATACATGATTAACAATCCTGCGTATCCATTTAATGAGATGAATATGCAGGTATAAATTTACGGATCATGTACGATGAAAATGCACAAATATCTATTATAAGCAAGTTCTATAGTGTTCGTGACATAGCAATTACCAATGGCGTGTGTGTTCGCATAATTAGTGCACGTGCGGTAGGAACCAATGGTAATGGTGCAAGTGTCCTATGAGATGATATCACATATATATATCTATATTCTATATATATATATAATGATGCGATGCAATGAGATGGCTAACTAGGAAACTATGCATATAATGAAAATAGTATAAGTAATACTAAACCATCGGGCGCCTCGCGCCATCCAGACGATCCCCCCATAGATTTATACATCTACTCATCGGGACGCCTCGACTAATCTGATCCGATCTTGGCCATGTCTCTTCCGCGCCACATCCGACGCCTCTGCACTCGATCCTAAGACCACACACAAGCAATTAAGAGGATAAATAAATGATAGTCGCGGAACAAACAACACAAGTCAATCACGCACACTAACGAGACACGCACACACTTAGTCCACAGAACGTGCTCGCGACAACGTCACAAACTACAACTAGCGTCGCTATACATGAAAACTCCCAAACCTAGAACCCTATTACACCAATCGCGCGTTCACAACACACTAAATACTATATGGAATATGTTGTAAATCACCAAAACCTCAAATTTAATTCAAACGATTTAATCCAAAATCCTAGTAAGCATCCATTTGCCATTTTTGTTCAAATCTACATGTTTTAACAATTCTAGTGGCCACAATACTCACATAATAACTTAGTTAAGACACACAACCCTTTACTAAAATTTTATCTCATTAATTTAGATTAATTCTAAAAACCTAGTTTGCAAAATTATCTAATTTGAACAATTTTGAAGTAACAATTGAAATTTAACAACTAGACTAGAATTCGCATGAATTAAGATCTTAAACTACCCATATAAACCATGAGCAAGTAATAAAAACCCTAGCTTTAATTAAACCCTTTTCTTGAATTTTAAATATTAAAATTAAAACCATAATTAAACTCCTAATTAGCTAGATTAAATTAATTAACTAACAATTAAACCTTAGGATTAGGATTTATACCTCACAAACTCAAGAGATCAAACTTGAAAACTTGGTCTCCCAAAATGGCTTCTTACCTCAAGAATCCAAGATAGAATGAACAAGGAGAATTTGTTTTGAATTTGTGAGTTTTTGTTCGGATTTTTGAAGCAATTTTTATGAATTTTAAAGTGGAAAATGCGGTGAGAAAAATTGGGTCTGCCATGGGTATAGGCTCGACCTTTTTTGGGGAGTAGAGAGAGTGAGTGAGATGTGTGGTTTTGTGTGGAAATATCTCTTATTATTACATTTTATTAAATCTTTCTTTAATTATTTAATTTTCTTAATTAACCCTATCCTAGAATTTTCTAGAAACATGAAGACAAAAGAGAAAAAAAGAACATATTTTAACTTGTAATGTAGTTATCATGGTTCACATTTGTCCAATTGACCCATTCCAATTTGTAATTACCACTAATTAAATGTATAATTAAAAGTTTATAATAATATTTTAAAATAATTAATTAAGAAAAAATATTTAAGTAAACCAATAATTTATAAGTGACTAAATAAATACCAAATACTAGCAATTACCTAGTTAAAATAGGTGTTTTAAAATCTATGATGAAAAATAATTATAGTTAAGTTTTACGGAAAACACAATTTATTTTACCGATTATCGGAAAAATTCTCCTAAAGGATTTATTTATTTATTTATTTTTAAAACGTTACAAGACCCAAGGCTGGGAGCACAAGTAACCAGGTTCTAGAGTCCAGTAGGAGACCATCTCAAGAAGTTGAGACCGGGTCTCCTAACTCTAGAATTGGCAGGGTTACTTGCCGCTCTTGTAGGGGTCTAGGGATGTGGGTTTGGTTATTCATTATGACCGTGGAATCCGTGTTTTAAATTACTGGCTAAACTTAAAACACAGATATCCTCGTATATCCAATATTTCATATGTTGCTTCTGCTGCTTGTTTCTGTGATGTTGATCATATAACTGCGTGAGACGAATGTAATATTATATATATGATATATAATAAACGTTGCTTATGTTTTGCACCAATGCTAGTCCATCCCCCGCTCTGCCGGTAGTTAAGTAACCAAACGGTGCATGACGATGCCCTATGGAGAATGCGAATGGCATAAGCGTACGTTCTATTTTTGTTTCATTTTTCTGTAATGTTTAGGAAACATTAATTGATGGGACTTCATTAATGAGATTAATGAAAAAAAGAAACCAAAAGATGTTGCAGAATCAAATTTTCAAAAAGGGTAGCTCTAGTTCTTGCTTTGCATAGTGGTATTCCTTGATGAATATCTAGCACCTCATTCGATGAGGAAAGCGCCGGGATTCCTTCACCGGGAGTGACCTCTTTCGAAACTAGCAAATGCTACAACCCACTCGGTTTTGTCTTTTGATTGCTTCTCTAGTTCTTGCTTTGTATAGTAGTATTAATGAATATCCACCACCTCATTCGATGAGGAAAGAGTCGAGATCCCTTCACCGGGAGTGACCTGATTGTATAGATTTTGCGTGCGTGCGCTTTTAAAATCAAAATTAAGAATATACCGCAATCAATAGCGGTGTTGCTTGGTAGCTAGCCGGTTGAGTACGGGTCGGTCCACAGGGAGATGGATTCCTTCTCTTTATGTTTTAATGAGTCAAATCCAAAAGATTTTGGGTTTTATTTTAAGATCTAAGAATGAGATAAAAGTTGATAAAAAGCTTGCTATGGTTAGGATTAGGTTAATTTGGAATGTGAATTCTACTCATTGCTTTCTTTTCCTTAGTTATGAATAAAGGAGTTAGGGTAATTGGCAACAACGGGGATTAGCACAACTGGGAAGAAACTAAGTTTCTTCTTTTTGGTCCTTGTCCGTCCGTTCTTGGCTCATAGTCCTAACCTCCAGTTAATTCAATCACACCCGGTCTAACTAGGGAATCACCGCTATCACGTAGGATAGGGTGCCGTAGTGAGCGGTGTGTGGTTGATTTAACAAGAGTCCTTTTAATAAAATTATATGGGCAAAGAAAGGAATGAGAGAGATTTCCATCTCTCAAACCTTTCCTATCCTAACCCTAACAAGTGAGGAATTACTCACTCATTAGGAAGGTGACAGTCAAATTCATTTTTATAATTTTTAATATTAGAAAACTAAATTGCAGATAATAAAAGAACAGATAAAAATTGCAGGAATTAAAATTGCAGATAAAAAGAATTCAAGATAAAAAAAAAATACCTTTATTGATGACCTCTCAACGATTCATTACAAAATGAGAATTAAATCTAGAAATTGAAAAGAGATTAAGAACTAAAGAGAGGCATCTCAAAAGAGGCACCCAAAAAGAGGCATACCTTAAAAGAGGCTGTAGGCTTTCCTATTTATAGATAGGAGAAACCCTAGGGTTTACATCTGATCCACATCCGAAATTACAGGACTACCCTAAGAAAACCGGGTCAAAGCACCGACACCAACGACACTTTGCACCGACATGTTCTCTGCACGGTCGCGGAACCGCGGCCAGAAGCCTTGTTTGGCCACGGTTCCGCGGCCATCTTGGGGGCTCTCTGTCTCATCTTTCCAGGGTTGCTTCATGTTGCTTTTTTCTCCTGTTTTCTTTATTTGGTTCTTCAGAATTTTTTCTACTTTCTTCCAGATTTCCAATAGTGCAGAATTTGTGGACTTTTATTGTTAGCTTTGCGTTGAAGTCTTGAATCTTGTGCTGCCCTCGTACTTTGTGCAATCAAACTGTTCATTGATTTTCATTTGTTTCTTAAACTGTAGGCGGCATCAAACAGATTCATCTATTTGTTGGTCGTAGTCTCACATTTGTAGCGTCTTTTCACCATTTTCACTGTATTATTCTGAGAACCTATAACCTGCAACTATTTAGCAGACATGGATCAAAAGCACCTATTTATTTGTAATATGATTAAGAATGCGGAATATAATAATGCAATATTCTGATATGAACATGACCTCTTTAGCGAAGCTAGAAAAGCTTAAAAAATACTCCTTTATAAAATCACTAGATTCTACAATGATATCAAGTTCATTACGCTCATGGTTTTCTTAAAAATCTGCGTAGCCCTCCGTCATTTCAGATAAGTACTATTTAGTATTCGTGCTGCATTTGTTGACCTTGTCAAGGCGTAGTGTGCGGTAGTTGATTAGTGCTTATCTGCCAGCATGAGATGCGATTGGGTTAGGGTAGTCGTGCGTCCTTATTGACCTTGTAAAGGGTCGTGCGGATGGGTTTAATTCAATCAAGAACTGACGGGTAGAACTTGACTAGCGCTTATGGTTTGCTGACCTTGTCAAGGTCATAAGTGGCTAAGGGTAAAAACATTATCGGGAATTTCAAGTGTTGAAATTTGCAATGAGATTGCATACCTTCTATATGATAGTTGAATCCCGATACCCACTGCGAGTAAAAGTTACTCCTGGGAGAATTTTGCACTTTACAATTAGCTAATCCAGTAGGTGTCTAGAAAAGTGTCAGCGGGGTTATTCCTCTGGGAAAACGAGGTTTATTTTAATTAGGTCTGTGCGAAAGCACGGGAAACCTCCCTCGGAGGATCGATACCTACCTGGCCGAACGATTGGCGAACCTGTAGGGTGTAATTAATCCCGGCTAATCTTAGCTTTTAGGGTTTGAAGGAAAATTTGATAAAAATAGTGGGAGCCATCCTGATTAGATAAGATAATAACCAATATAATCTTGAAAAGAGCGCACGCTAACGCGTTTCCTTCTCTCTCTCTCTCCAGGAAGCAACCAATGTCACTCCTTAATCAAGATAATAAAATTGATGTATTGACCGAACCCTCATTTTATACAGGGCTAGAAAACGTTGGTCCCGCTCTATCTTATGAGTGTCATAAGTCTGAGCAAGGGATAGAGGAATATTAGGATTCTCGCGCCACCCATACGAAGAAACGACATGTTGAAGCATCTTCTTCTGGTGTGTTCGTTACTGAGAATTGTTTCTTAGTTTGTTCTACGTCCTGGGTATTGGATACCGGATCAGGATCCCACATGTAATTTGTTACACGGGCTAAAGAAAGGTAGAGAACTGGGAAAGGGTGATAAATCCCTAACAGTAGGGAATGGATCAATTAATGCAGCCAAGGCAGTTGGCGATTATCACCTTGTATTACCAACTGGTAATACATTTATTCTGAACAACTGTTACTACGTACCAAAGATGATGTGCAACATTATATCGGTTTCTTTGCTAACTAAAGAAGGATATAATCTCACATTAGAGTATAATGTTATGAACATTTTCCAGAATCAAGTGTTGATTAGATCTGGTATGTTATGTATGTTAGTTATATGTATGCCCTAGAGGTCATTACTTTACATATGATGTATATTGTAATGGATGCTTGGACATATATAGGGAGGACTTTCTTGCTCGACATGATAGTATGCTATCTGGTTGTACTTTATCTTAACATATACTTTGATTGTCTCTATGTTACATGTTGATAAAGCCCTTAGGATATGTACTCGACTACTGGGACTATGATGAGATCATACTAGTGGGGCTACGGTAGTCGACGAGTACATCCTATAACTGTTCCTAGTCGAGGGTGTATTGAGACAGGGCATCGATACACCAGAGTAGACTAGCGTATACACATCTTGACCCATATGATGGGCGATGGATGATCCCATATCCATCAGTTTTGGACATCAAGGATAGTGTATAGGTGCTCGGTAGAGACTGGGTACACTGGATGGACTCGCCGAGAACTCCCAGATGGTATTATACCTCACGTCAGTTGGCAGTTCTCCGGTGACACTGGTACAGAGTAGTCTGTTGACCCGAGATCGTCATAGAGTCTTGTGTGATTCCCACTGTGCTTTGATTTCCATCATACCACGTCCAAAAGGGCATGCAAAAAGGTGGCTTTTGGGTACAGTCCCGAATCATATGGAGGCAATGAGCGATAGGAGGGGATTCGTCTCTCCCGGTATAGGGAGTTGATGTTGTGCTGTGTTCGATTGGCTATAACTGGAAATCCCTGGCCAGGGTTGCTGAGATTTACTGGTAAGTGTTATCAGTAGTTTCTCGAACTGTTATAGACCTCATATCGACATGACTTATCGAGCTACTGGGGTCTGACGTTTACCACCCCTAGACGAGATATGCGACATATCAGACGACGAGACCGGACTGTACGGGAGTGTTACTGATTGGATTCACAGGAGAATGTACAGGCTTGCTTGTTGATCTTATGAGCGCTCAATACCTGGGTAGCTGTTACGTTTAGCTGACCGCTTGCAGCTTGTGGGTGTTTGATATGATCATCACCTACTGCCGGCGTATTGACGATTCTTTAGAGTCCTACACAGAGGTTTCTTGACTCAGGCAAAACGGAGTAGGGGCACATATGTGATATGTGCAGGACAGAGGATAATGCGATATGAGATACCGTATTATATTCTCGCGATATTTGATATCAGCCGGGTCATTGGATCAAGTGTTAATTCGATGAATCGGTAAATGATGTATTAGTCGGTTGTATGCGATATAGCCGGATCGTCGGATCAAGTGTTGATTCGATGATTTAATGTATAATAATATATATGATATATTAAATTATATTAACTAATATTAGCTCATTAAAAGATTCTTTTTTTCTCACTCGGGTAATACATTGATATATATGCGATATATGTTTATTGTATTATTTTATTTTGTTACAATAAATATTATATATGTGATATATAATATTGTAACATGATATGATAACTAATGCAACATGTTTAGTGGAGATTAAACAAGGTTAGGGTTTGTTTTGGGTTAGTTCCTTCTTGATACTTCTAGAAGGTTTCTTTTTGTTTTTGCTAAGATATTTTCAAATGACTCATGCTTTAACCCAACCCAAATCCTAGCCCTAGTTAAATCTCTACAAAGCTTTAGTCAACCATGGTTACATTATTCATCATTATCAACATTTCATTATTCATCACAAATGATTATTCATTCATTTTCTTCCTTGAGCTTCATGAAAAAAAGCTTTCTAGTTTTTTTTACAAGTGATGAAAACTAGTGAGAAAAAGATTATAAATGAGAGATAAAATCCTACTTCATCATCCTCATCTACCCTTGTCCTTTAGATGAGAGTGTTCACTTCATTTAGTGAGTGTTAGCTTGTGTTAATGAAACTTCAAGGTAGATCATCTTTGTTATCGAAGATCGGAAGCAAGCTTGCATCTTTCTCTTCGCGGAGCCTCTCGAGATTCCGGAACATGATGATCGCAGCGAAGGGACCTCAACACAGAGCTTAAGAATTGAAGGACCGGATCTACAAAGGTTATAATTCCTCTCACTCAGTGTTAAAGTGTTTAACATGCTTGTTTTCGCCTAAACTCTAGTTTAAAGATCCGGCTTTGGGTTGTTCGGCACGGCTAAATTTTTAATCGGGCATGGTTGATGCCTCATAGAACCTTGTGAGAGTGCCTAGCATCCCTACAGTGGTATCAGAGCCAAGCTAGAGCTTTAGGAGAAGTCTAGGCGAAGTTTAAAGTCCGATCGAACCCGGAAACCCCGACACGAACCCTTCTCTGGATATTTTTCAAAAATGTGATTTTTTATGAATTAAAAATGCTCAGAAAAATAATCAGGAAAAACTAAGAATTACTGTGAAGTACGGTCCACTAATTCGTTAATTCGGCCGCGGAACCGCCGCCAAACCCTTGGTTTGGTCGAGGTTCCGCGGCCAAAATTTTGAATTAGTCCCTGAAACTTCATATATTTATTCTTAGGTCCTTTCTTGTCATTTTTTTCTGGCAATATTTTAATTCCACTCAAGTGTTGATTTTTCTAGGGTTGTATTAGGGACTCTTTGATTCGATCGGATAATTTAACTTTGTTTAGTTTTTCCGGGTAATTTTTAGAACGTGTTAAAAAGTTGGAACGGATATCAATAACTCACTTTTTCCCCTGCCGGAAAATTTCCAAGCTTTGGATTTTTTCGTAGTTTAAGAACGTTCTAAGTCGTGCAAGTAACGCAGTGAACCCTCTAGAAGACAACAAACCTTAACTCGATTATGTGACCGTCTTGAACTGCCTCTGAACCTTAGGATTTGTGGCAGTACGGCGTGCCACATGTGAGGCGTTGGCTTGACCCTTCTACGGCTGGACCATTGGTACTGTGTCATGTGATGCATATTTTTTGAACTCCGCTCAAGTGTTGAGCTATTTGGGAAATCTTGGGTGTTTGATTATTCGATCGGAAAGTTTAACACTGTCTTTTTATCTGGAATGTGATACAATATTTGGAATCCACAGGTAGTTATGAGATAACTAATTTGAATGTTATAAATCTAGAAGTTCAGTCTCAATTGATCGGTTGCCACGGAATTTTGATGTGATCAAAAGTCCTTCGCAATCATGTAGCGTACGCGGATACTCGCCGGGTAAACTTAATAGATAGCCATGCCCCATAGCCCCGACCAAGTGACTGCAGGAGAACCCTGTCGCCAAAAGCATCAGTTCGGGTGCTTGCGGCAACGGTGTTCCGCCTTAGTGCACTTCGTCGACGGCATCCGTGGGTGCGGCCGTTTACTAAAGTTTGCGACGAGCATTCGATCAAGATGTCGGGAATCTTGTTGAATTGCCCGACTTGATATTGAAAAGATTTTTCGATAATGAGACTAAAATGCGGGGTTTATAATTGTTAGGCATGCGATGTCTAAGGAATTCATTTGGTTAGGCATGCGATGTCTAAAGAGGTTGCGGATTCCAACTGTTGTAGTTTTACACTTTCTTTTTTGTGACCGTAAGCGTAGTATGTGGTGTATCGCCGGCTTCGTTGCTATACATCAACGACAATCGGGATACGCATACTTGATTACGTTGATGATATGAGATATTATGTGTTGCTGTGATATGTTGTATTGGATCGTCGCGTTTGAATAGCCGGGGGTTTTATGTAAGATGAGAGTTTTTCTTTTTCATTCATGTAAAATTCATTTGTATGCAATATTCTTTTATTAGGGCACTTTCGGGCTGAGGATGATGTCACCATTGTATATTATTTACTTTTCCGCATTAGGTAGACCCAAGGCGAGGAGCACAAGTAATCGGGTTCTAGGGTCCAGTGGGAGACCATCTCGAGGAGTCGAGACTGGGGCTCCTAACCCTAGAATTGGCAGTGTTGCTTGCCGCTCTCGTAGGGGTCTAGGGATGTGGGTTTGGCTATTCATCGCGACCGTGGAATCCGTATTTTATACAGGCTCGTACTAAAGCACGGACGTCCTAGTATATCCAATATTTCATATATGTTCTTCTGCTGCAATGTTCTGTGATGAGATCATATTACTGCCTAAGACGAATGTTTGTATTATATATATGAGATATATATTATATATTGTTGATTTCGCTTCATATCTGATGCTTGTGAAGCATAATAAAATGGGATTTCATTAATGAGATTAATGAAATAAAAGAAACCTAAAGATATTGTAGAAACTTGTTTAAAAACTGGTAGCTCTAGTTCTTGCTTTGCATAGCGGTGTTCCTTGTAGAACATCCAACACCTTATTCGATGAGGAAAGAGCCAAGATCTCTTCACCGGGAGTGACCTCTTTAGCGAAACTAGCAGATGCTACAAATTCGGTTTGTCTTTTGATTGCTTCTATAGTTCTTGCTTTGCATAGTGATATTTGTGAAATATCCTGCACCTTATTCGATGAGAAAAGTGCCGACGATCCCTTTACCGGGAGTGACCTCTTTAGCAAAACTCGAAAAGCCTAAAAAACATTCCATTTAAAATTACTCGATTCTACAACGATATCAAGTTTATTACGCAAAGGGTTTTCTTAAAAACCTGTCGTAGCCCTCTGTCATTTCAGATAAGGATTGTTTAGTATTCGTGCTGCGTTTGTTGGCCTTTGTCAAGGCGTAGTGTGCGGTAGCTGAATAGTACTTATCTGCTTATGCATATGATGCAGATTGGATTAGGGTAGTCATGCGACCTTGTTGGCCTTTGTCAAGGGCCGTGCGGGTGGGTTTAATTCAATCAAGAAATGTACGGGTTGAACTTGACTAGCAGCCTATGGTTTATTGGCCTTTATCAAGGTCATAGGACGCTAGGGGTAAAATATTATTGGGAATTTCAAGTGTTGAAATTTGCAATGAGATTGCATACCTTCTATGAGATAGTTGGATCCCGATACCCGCTGCGAGTAAGAGTTACTCCTGGGAGAGTTTTACACATTACAATTAGCCGATCAAGTAGGTGTCTAGAAAGGTGTCAACGGGGTTACGCCCGTGGGAAAACGAGGTTTACTTTAATTAGGTTCGTGCGAAAGCACGGGGGACCTCCCTCGAAGTACCGGCACTGGCCTGGCTGAAAGATTGGCGAACTTGTAGCGTGTAATTAATCCCGGCTAGTCTTTCCTTTTAGGGTTTGAAGGAAGATTTGACTAAAACAGTGGGAGACATCCTGATTAGATATATTAGATAACCAATCTAATCTTGCAAGAGCATACGCTGAGTGTTTTCTTCTCTCTCTCTCCAGGTAGCGACCATATCACGCCTTAATCAAGATAATAATACGGATGTACTGACCGAATCCGCTTGTTATACTGAGCTGGGGAACGTTGGTCCCGCTCCAACTTATAATTGTTATAAGACAGAGTAGGAAATTGGGGATTACCAGAATTCCCGTGCCGCCCAAACGAAGAAAGTGCATGCTGATGCATCTTCTTCGGGTGTGTTCATTACAGAGAACTGTTTCTCGGTATCCTTTATGTCCTGGGTATGAGATACCGGATCAGGATCCCGCATATGTAATCTGTTACATGGGCTATAGATAGGTAGAGAACTGAGAACGGGTGATATGTTTCATGAGACAGAAAACGGTGCAAGTGTTGCAGCCAAGTCTGTTGGTCACTATCATCCTGTATTACCAGAATACATTGATTCTGAACGAATGTTATTAGATACCGAACCTGATATACAACATCATATCAATCTCTTTATTCGTAAAGAATGGATATAATTTTGTATTGTTGGATAATGTTTTGAACATTTCCTATATCAAGAGTTGATCGGTTCAGGCACGTTATCTAAAAGCATTGACGTTCTAAATCAAACTACAGTTCTTAGTATACAGAACACACACGATAGGAAGAGTTCAGAAATGAACGAATCCTTCTTGAGGCATTGTAGACTAGGTCATATCAATGCGACCCGACTAGCTAAGTTACATTTAGATGCATATTTAAATCTGTTTGAATTTATATCTTGTGAAACTTTCCGGTCATGTCACAAAGATAAGATGACCATAGCTCTGTTTATTGGAAACAGAGAAAGAGTTAGTGAACTCTTGGGATTGATACATGCTGATGTATGAAAGTCTCCTGTCTACACATGCCAAGACCGGTTCTTTGTACTTCATTACATTCTCTGATGATCTCTCAAGATTCAGACATATGTTCCTGTTGAAACACAAGTCTGAACCTTTTGAGATATTCACAGAATGTAAGTTAGAAGTAGAGAACCAAAATACGGGTATAAGTATTATGTCCTTTGATGAGATCAAGGAGGAGAATACTTGAGCACGGAATTCCTGGACTATTCTAAAGGAGAATGAGATTCTCTCTCAGCTGTACTCCTCCGTATACACCACAGCACGTCGGTGTATCGGGGCGGAGCAATAGCACCCTATGTGATATGGTGTGCTCTATGATGAGTACTACTGAGTTTCCTATTTCCTTTTGGGAGTTATGCACTTGAGAAGCTGCATACCTATTGAATAGGGTTCAAATCAAATCAGTTGCCTACCACTTCATAAGTGATATAGAATGGGAAGAGCCCATATCTTAAGTATGTTAAGATTTGGGGTTGTCCGGCCGATGTCTGAAAAGCAAAATCCGGACAAGCTCGAGGTAAAGTCAGATCTGTGGAAGTTTGTAGGATATCCTAAGCATTCGCAAGGGAATATCTTCTATCAAACCGAGAAATAAAAGTGTTTTATTTCTCAACATACCACCTTTGTGAAAGGGAATTTCTTGTGGAAAAATTAGTGGTCATGAGGTAGAACTGGAAAGAGTTCCAGCTATACAAACTACAGCAGATGATTTGGTAGAACCGAAGGATCCAATAGTAACCAACGAACCTCAGCCTCTCCGCCGATCTAGTAGGGTTCCTCACCCACCTGAGAGATACTTAGGTTTCTCTATGACAGTGGGAGCGAGGATTGCATCATGAGATGATGATCCAACTAGTTTCGAGCAGGCTATCAGGAGTGGGACTCTGTAAGAATGGCTGGATGCTTATCGATTTGAGATGGAATCCTTATACACCAACAAAGTATAGACTTTGGTTGCTTTATCTGAAGGGTTAAATCCCCATTAGGAGCAAGTATATCTTGAGAAGATTACTTGGTGTACATGGAAAAGTTGAGACTTTCAAAGCTATGCTTAAGTCTATCCAGATCCTATTTGCCACGGCTACATACCATGACTACGATATCTGGCGGTTGGGTATCATGACTGCTTTTCTAAATGATGTTTTAGAAAAGAGCGTCTATAAGTACACAGCCAGAGGGCTTCGAAGACAGTGGGAGCAGCGGAAACGTGTGCAAGATGTTTTATGTGATAAAACAGGCATCGCGGAGTTGGAACATCTGTTTTGATGTGGTAGTCAAAGAGTTTGACTTCATCAAAATGGTAGATGAACCTTGTATATACAAAAAGGTAGTAGGGAGTATGGTGGTGATCGTCGTAGAGTACGTGGATGACATACTCTTGATAGGGAAGGAGTTTCCTATGCTACGCTCGGTCAATCTCCGCTTATCACAAGGATTCTCCATATAGGATCAAAATGATACCTCCTAAATCTTGGGTTTTGGATCTATGAGATAGATCTAATTGGATATTAGGATTCTCACTAGATGTAGTGAGATAGTATCAATCGATCCTGGGGAGAATCACTGGAAAGGTTCCAGGGTGATAAGGACGACTGAATGTCAGTCGCAGGCATTGTCTTTACCCTCAGTGGAAGGACGGTATGTCGGAAGAGTTCCAAGCTAGATACCGTGACATACTAGAAGATTAAAGGCAAGATACATCGTTTCCAAGGATGCTACCAAAGAGGCAGTCTGGATATATATAAGTTCATGAGATGAACTTCGTTCCTACCATTGTGTGTCAATGGAGTTGTGGCTTATGCCAAGGAACCCCCGTCCCATCAGAGATCCAGATATAATTCTTAGGCAGTATCACCTGATTATGGAGATGGTTGATCTCCAGGTACATCGATGTTAGGAGAGTAGACACAGAGGACAACAGCGCGGATCTACTCACAAAGGCCTTTTTCCCAGTAGAGACTTTTATGGGATGGTTGAGTATGAGATACTTCAACCACAGCTAATTGTTGGGTATGAGATACCACAACAGATGGCCCTAGTGCAAGTGGGTGATTGTTAGTTATATGTATGCCGTAGAGGCCATTACTGTACATATGATGTATATTGTAATGGATGCTTGGACATATATAGGGAAGACTTTCTTGCTCGACATGATAGTATGCTATCTGGTTGTACTTTATCTTAACATGTACTCTGATTGTCTCTATGTTACATGTTGATAAAGCCCTTAGGATATGTACTTGACTACTAGGACTATGATGAGATCATACTAGTGGGGCCACGGTAGTCGACGAGTACATCCTATAACTGTTCCTAGTCGAGGGTGTATTGAGACAGGGCATCGATACACCAGAGTAGACTAGCGTATACGCATCTTGACCCATATGATGGGCGATGGATGATCCCATATCCATCGGTGTTTGACATCAAGGATGGTGTACGGGTGCTCAGTAGAGACTGGGTACACTGGACGGACTCGCCGAGAACTCCCAGATGGTATTATACCTCACGTCTGTTGGCAGTTCTCCGGTGACACTGGTACAAAGTAGTCTGTTGACCCGAGATCGTCATAGAGTATTGTGTGATTCCCACTGTGCTTTGATTTCCATCATACCACGTCCAAGAGGGCATGCAAAAAGGTGACTTTTGGGTACAGTCCCGAATCACATGGAGGCAATGAGCGATAGGAGGGGATCCGTCTCTCCCGGTATAGGGAGTTGATGTTGTGCTGTGTTCGATTGGCTATAACTGGAAATCCCTGGCCAGGGTTGCTGAGATTTACTGGTAAGTATTATCAGTAGTTTCTCAAACTGTTATAGATCTCATATCGACATGACTTATCGAGCTACTGGGGTCTGACGTTTACCACCCCTAGGCGAGATATGCGACATATCAGACGACGAGACCGGACTGTACGGGAGTGTTACTGATTGGATTCACAGGAGAATGTACAGGCTTGCTTGTTGATCTTCTGAGCGCTCAATACCTCGGTAGCTGTTACGTTTAGCTGACCGCTTGCAGCTTGTGGGTGTTTGATATGATCATCACCTACTGCCGGCATATTGACGATTATTTAGAGTCCTACACAGAGGTTTCTTGACTCAGGCAAAACGGAGTAGGGGCACATATGTGATATGTGCAGGACAGAGGATAATGCGATATGAGATACTGTATTATATTCTCGCGATATTTGATATCAGCCGGGTCATCGGATCAAGTGTTGATTCGATGAGTCGGTAAATGATATATTAGTCGGTTGTATGCGATATAGCCGGATCGTCGGATCAAGTGTTGATTCGATAATTTAATGTATAATAATATATATGATATATTAAATTACATTAACTAATATTAGCTCACTAAAAGATTCTTTTTTTTCTCACTCGGGTAATACATTGATATATATGCGATATATGTTAATTGTATTATTTTATTTTGTTACAATAAATATTATATATGTGATATATAATATTGTAACATGATATGATAACTAATGCAACATGTTTAGTGGAGATTAAACAAGGTTAGGGTTTGTTTTGGGTTAGTTCCTTCTTGATACTTCTAGAAGGTTTCTTTTTGTTTTTGCTAAGATATTTTCAAATGACTCATGCTTTAACCCAATCTAAACCCTAGCCCTAGTTAAATATCTACAAAGGTTTAGTCAACCATGGTTGCATTATTCATCATTATCAACATTTCATTATTCATCACAAATGATTATTCATTCATCTTCTTCCTTGAGCTTCATGAAAAAAAGCTTTCTAGTTTTTTTTTCAAGTGATGAAAACAAGTGAGAAAAAGATTATAAATGAGAGCTAAAATCCTACTTCATCATCCTCATCTACCCTTGCCCTTTAGATGAGAGTGTTCACTTCATTTAGTGAGTGTTAGCTTGTGTTAATAAAACTTCAAGGTAGATCATCTTTGTTATCGAAGATCGGAAGCAAGCTTACATCTTTCTCTTCACGGAGCCTCTCGAGAGTCCGGAACACGATGATCGCAGTGAAGGGACCTCAACACGGAGCTTAAGAAGTGAAGGACCGGATCTACAAAGGTTGTAATTCCTCTCACTCAGTGTTAAAGTGTTTAACATTCTTGTTTTTGCCTAAACTCTAGTTTAAAGATCCGGCTTTGGGTTGTTCGGCACGGCGAAATTTTTAATCGGGCATGGTTGATGCCTCGTAGAACCTTGTGAGAGTGCCTAGCATCCCTACAATGTAACGGTATATACGTTCTTAATCAAAGTACAATTCTTAACGTACAGAACACAAATAAGAGGAAAAGTTCAGAAATGAACGAAGCCTTCTTGTGGCACTGTAGACTAGGTCATATCAATGCGACAAAACTGGCTAAGTTGCATAAAGATAGATATTTTAATCCGTTCAAATTTTCATCTTATGAAACTTGCCAGTCATGTCTCAAAGGAAAGATGAACAAAACTCCGTTTACTGGACACGGAGAAAGAGCTAGTGAACTCTTAGGACTGATACATAGTGATATATGCGGTCCTATGTCTATACGTGGCATGAATGGTTTTTCGTACTTTATTACATTCACCGATGATCTCTCAAGGTTCGGACATGTGTTCTTGTTGAAAAACAAGTCTGAAGCTTTTAAGAAATTCAAGGAATATAAGTGCGAAGTCGAAAACCAAACGGGCAAAAGTATTAAAATCCTATGATCTGATCGGGGAGGAGAATTCTTGAGCGAGGAATTCCATGATTATCTAAAAGAGAATGGGATTCTCTCTCAGATTACTCCTTCGTATACGCCACAGCACAACGGTGTATCGAAGTGGAGGAATCGCACCGTATTAGATACGGTGCGCTCTATGATGAGTATTGCTGAGTTGCCTATTTCTTTTTGGGTTTATGCGCTTGAGACAGCTGCATATCTATTGAATCAAGTTCTATCAAAATCTGTGCCTAAAACACCATATGAGATATGGAGTGGAAAGAGGCCATATCTTAAACGATTTAAGATATGGGGTTGTCCGGTCTATGTTAAAGGCAAAATCCAGACAAGCTCCAGGTAAGATCAGTTCTATGTAAGTTTGTGGGATATCCAAATAATTCATATGGATATATCTTCTACCAAAGTGAGAAACAAAAGGTGTTTGTTGCTCAACATGCCACCTTTTTGGAAAAGGAATTTCTTGTAAAGAAATTAGTGGCAATGAAGTAGAACTGGAAGAAGTTCCAGCTGCACAAACTAGAACTGATGATTTGGTGGAACCAGAGGATCCAATAGTACCCAACGAACCCCATCCACTCTGCAGATCTAGAAGGGGTCCTCATCCACCTGAAAGATACTATGATTTTCTCATAGACGGTGGGAGCGAGGATTGCATCATAGAAGATGATGACCCAAGTAGTTTCGAGCAGGACATCACGAATGGGGACTCTGTGAAATGGCTGGATGCTATGAGATCCGAGATGGAATCCATGTACATCAACCAAGTATGGACTTTAGAAGTTGCTCCTGAAGGGGTAAAACCCATTAGGAGCAAGTGGATCTTCAAAAAAAAGATATGTGTAGATGGAAAAGTTGAGAGTTTCAAAACTAGACTTGTAGCAAAAAGTTTTCGTCAACGACCTGGCGTCGACTATGATGAAACCTTTTCTCCTGTCGCTATGCTTAAGTCCATCAGGATCCTACTTGCCATTGCTGCATACCATGACTACAAAATCTGGCAGATGGACGTCAAGACCGCTTTTCTAAATGGTGATTTAGAAGAGAGTATGTACATGACACAGCCAGAGGGCTTCGTAGACAGTGGAAGTAGCGAAAAGGTATGCAAGCTGCTTAAACCCATCTACGGATTAAAGCAGGCATCGCAGAGTTGGAACATCTGTTTTGATGAAGCTATCAAAGAGTTTGTCTTCATCAAAACTATAGATGAACCTTGTATATATAAGAAAGCTGTAGAGAGTAAGGTGGTCTTCCTCGTATTGTACGTGGATAACTTACTCTTGATAGGAAACGATGTTCCTATGCTACACTCGGTCAAGTTCTTCTTATCACTCAAGTCCTCCATGAAAAATCTTAGTGATGCCTCCTACATTCTGGGGATAAAGATCTATAGAGATAGATCTAAATGGATTTTGGGATTGTCCCAATCCAGGTACATAGACACCATACTAAAGAGATTTAGTATGGAAGATTCCAAGCGAGATAATGTACCCGCTTGTTCGGGAATCACTCTCTCCAAAGAGATGTCTTCCAAGACTGATTTGGAGAAGGCTCGCATGTAAGGGATACCCTATGCTTCGGAAGTAGGCTCTATCATGTATGCGATGTTATGTACCAGAACAGATGTAGCTTACTCACTAAGTGTAGTGAGCAGGTATCAATCAGATCCTGGGAAAAACCACTGGACAGCTGTGACGAACATTCTTAAGTATTTAAGAAGGACTAAAGAAATGTTCTTGGTGTATGGTAACGGTGAACTCCAGGTGGAGTCCTTTACCGATTCGAGCTTCCAGAGTGACAAGGACGCCAGTAAGTCAGTCTCGAGTTTTGTTTTTACTCTCAACGGAGGGGCGGTGTGTTGGAAGAGTTCCAAGCAAGACACCGTAGCAGACTCGACGATGGAGGCCGAATACATCGCTGCCAACGATGCTGCCAAAGAAGCTGTCTGGATGAAGAAGTTCATTGCTGAGCTTGGTGTTGTTCCATACATTGAGCATCCAATACCTGTGTAATGTGATAACAATGGAGCAGTGGCTTTGGCCAAGGAACCCAGGTCCTATCAGAGATCCAGACATATTTTGAGGCAGTATCACCTGATCAGGGAGATAGTAGATCGCCGGGAGATCGAGGTCAGGAGAGTTGACACGAAGGACAACGTAGCGGATCCACTCACGAAGGCCCTCCTCCAGATACAATTTGAGAGACTTTTTGGGATGTTGTGTATGAGATACTACAACACATGGCCTCAGTGCAAGTGGGAGATTGTTGGGAATATGTATGCCCTAGAGGCCATTATTGTACATGTGATGTATATTATAGTGGATGCTTTAACATATATATAAAGGACTTTCTTGCTCGACATGATAGTATGCTATCTGGTTGTAAGTCGATGTACAACACCCCACGACTTGCGGGGAGGCAGAAAAATGAAAAATGATCTTGTTCTTTGCATAAACATCGACTAACCGAGAATCTTTGCTAAACTAAAACAAACAAGAAACATAGAAGTTGTTAACTACTATGAGAAGCGATTATACCTAATGAACCGTGTCCTTCTCCTTTTTGTTATCCACCTTCTTCTCGGCCTCCTCCACGTAATAGATGATCCACCCGAGAGCTTTACTCCAAGCTTCACCTCTAACTTGAGATAACTAGGTTTCTTAAAGTGCTAATCTAAGCAACCTAGGTGATATAGAGTTGGATTATGGATTAATTAGTCTATTCTAATCCTTGATCTCAACACATGAGAGGGGAGGATTAGGGTTTGAAGAGAGAGAGCTTGAGGAGAGAGAAGGTGAGCATAAGAATAAGAAGAGATAATGATCTCATTTGAATATATATGAAGCATTATTATTTATCAAATAAATAAATAAATGATTTAACAACCATGCTTCATAAATTCATATGAGTGATTCATCTACATGAGTCATTAACCATATATGATGCATTAATGACAAGGATGAATCACACAAATGAGTCACTAATCTCATTTAATGCTTATGCCACCTAAACCCCCAAGTCACCACCCTTCTAGAAGCTTCTCGCGAAATTACGAGAACGTCCCTCCTATCCGTGAAAACACGGAAAAACTTTAGACTGTATAAATCCAATAACCCATACTAGAATCTGGCTTAAACCAAAGCCGGCTAGTAAAAACTATCCGAATGTCGTACGTGCGTAAACACACGTATGCATCCGAACCCTTGTCGTAAAACCATACGACCTCTATATCGTTTCGCCTGGAGCAGGGAAACTCTCTGTGTGGGACTCTAAAGACTCGACTACTACGCTGGCAGTGGGTTTAACCACAGACCGCAAGCGGCACTAGCTGTATGTAACGGTCCCTAGGTAGATGTCGATAAGAAGGCCGATGAGGAAACCTATCCGAACTCCTACTGAGCCTGATGTGACAATCTCCGTACAGTCCGGTCTATTCGTCTAAGACTATCTCATATCTGGCCTAGGGGGGCGGCAAGCGTCAGTCCCCTAATAGCGGTATAAGTCGTGTCGGAGTGAAGCCCATTACACCCTGAGAAACTACTGGAACCTACCAGTAAATCTCGCTTGCCCTGGCCAGGGACTTTGCATAATGGCTTTCTGACACAGCGCGATATCAACTCCTAATACCGGGAGAGACGAATCCTGTCTAACCGCCACTGCCTCCAAGTGTTCGGGACTGCACCCAACTGCTACCTGTTTGCACGACTCCTTTGAGCCGTGGTAGGATAGCAATCTAAGAACAATTGGACACACTCGAGGCGAAGTAGCAGTGTCAAGTCTGCGGACTATGCTGTACTCATGTCACCTGGGAACTGTTAACTGACGACTGGTATTAAACCAACCAACAGTTCCCTGCGAGTCCTGTCCGGTGTACCCGTAACCCAACGAGCACCTGTATACTATCTCCAGTACGACGTACTGACGGCTGTGGGACAGACCATCTCCCCAACTGGGATGAGAAGCATACACGCTAGTCTACTCCAGAGTATCGATGCCCTGTCTCGATAATCCTACGATTAGGGACCTGAAAAAGGATGTGCTTGTAGACTACCCAGCCCCCACTAGTGTGACTGCCATCACAACGATGGTAGTCAAGCAAGATCCTAAGAGCTCTATCAATACGTATACACACATATTAAGATAGAAAAACCAAGTAGCATACTACCATGTTTAGCAAGACTGTTATATACATGTGAATATCCCAGGCTTCCATTAAGTAATATACAAACTAGTATGATACAATAATGGACCCTAGGGCATATACACTAACAATCTCCCACTTGCACTAGGGCCATGTACTGGTATATCGAAGACCGATGATCTCGAGTTGCCTCTCAAACTGAAACTGAGGTAGGGCCTTCGTGAATGGATCAGCAATGTTCTCTTCAGTAGCAACTCTCCGAACCTCGATCTCCCGATGATCAATGATCTTCCTGATCAGGTGATACCGCCTTAAGATGTGCCTGGACTTCTGATGGGACCTTGGTTCCTTCGCTAAAGCTATAGCTCCGTTGTTGTCGCAATACAGAGGTACTGGATCAACAATGGTAGGAACCACCTGATGTTCTGTTAGGAACTTCTTCATCCAGACCGCTTCTTTTGTGGCATCGCAAGCAGCAATATACTCCGCTTCCATCGTCAAGTCAGCAACGGTGTCCTGCTTGGAACTCTTCCAGCAGACCTCCCCTCCATTGAGGGTAAAGACATAACCCGACATGGACTTGGAATCGTCCTTATCACTCTGGAAGCTGGAATCAGCAAAGGCCTCTAACTTGAGGTCTTTTCCGCCGTAAACCAAGAACATCTCCTTAGTCCTGCTCAGGTACTTGAGAATGTTCTTTACTGCTATCCAGTGCTTCTCCCCTGGGTCTGACTGATACCGGCTTACCACGCTCAGTGCGTAAGCTACATCTGGTCTGGTGCACAACATTGCATACATTATAGAGCCTACCGCAGAAGCGTAGGGTATTATAGACATGCGTTCCCTTTCCAAATCAGTCTTGGGAGACATCTCTTTGGAGAGGGTGATTCCGTGACAAGCCGGTAGATTACCACGCTTAGAATCATCCATACTGAATCTTTTCAGTATAGTGTTGATATACCTGGACTATGAAAGTCCCAACATCCTCTTGGATCTATCACGATAGATCCGGATCCCCAGAATGTAAGAGGTATCACCCAGGTCTTTCATGGAGAACCTGTGTGACAAGAATCCTTTGACAGATTGTAGAATAGGAATGTCATTTCCTATCAATAGAATGTCATCCACGTACAAGACGAGGAACACGACAGTTCGTGCTACAACTTTACTATATATACATGGTTCATCTGGATTTTTGATAAAGTCACATTCTTTGATCGTTTCATCAAAACAGATGTTCCAACTCCGCGATGCCTGCTTTATTCCATAAATGGACTTAAGCAACTTGCATACTTTCCCGCTGCTCCCACTCTGATTGAAACCCTCTGGCTGATCCATATAGACGCACTCTTCTAAATTACCATTCAGAAAAGCCGTCTTTACGTCCATCTGCCAGATTTCATAATCATGGAAGGCAGCAATAGCAAGAACGACCCGAATGGATTTGAGCATAGCCACTGGAGAAAAAGTTTTGTCATAGTCCAAAGCAGGTCTTTGACGAAAACCCTTTGCAACAAGTCTAGCCTTATAGGTTTCTACCTGTCCATCTACACCAATCTTTTTCTTGAAGATCCATTTGCATCCTATGGGTTTTACCCCATCTGGAGCAATGTCCAAAGTCCATACTTTGTTGGTGCACATGGACTCCATTTCGGTCCGCATTGCATCTAGCCATCGTACCGAGTCGCCGCTCTGGATGGCCTGCTGGAAGCTAGTAGGTTCATCATCATCAATGATGCAATCCTCTCTATCCCCATCTATGAGAAAACCGTAGTATCTCTCAGGCGGATGAGACGGCCTACTACTCCTGCGAAGGGGTGCGGGAATGTCCTGTTCTTCTTGAACTACTGGTTCTACCAAACATTCAGTAGTAGTTTTTGGTTCTGGAATTTCTTCCAGTTCTATTTCGCTCCCACTTATATCCTTTTCTAAAACCTGCTGTTCTAGAAAATGGGCATTACGAGAAACAAAAACCTTTTGTTCCTCTGCGTAATAGAATAGATACCCCTTGGAGTTCTTTGGATATCCCACAAACTTACACTGTACTGATCGTGCCTCGAGCTTGTCCACATGCTGCTTTTTAACAAAAGCTGGACATCCCCATATACTCAGATACTGAAGATAGGGCTTCTTCCCACTCCATATCTGATATGGCGTGGTAGGCACACTATTGGTTGGAACCCTGTTCAGAAGATATGCCGCTGATTCTAGCGCATAACCCCAGAAAGATCGCGGTAACTCAGCATTACTCATCATGGAACGTACCATATCCAATAGGGTTCGATTTCGTCTCTCCGATACACCGTTATGCTGTGGAGTGTATGGAGGAGTAAGCTGAGAGAGAATTCCTTTCTCTTTTAGGTAACGTAGGAACTCGGCACTTAAGTATTCACCACCTCGATCAGATCTCAGTGTCTTGATACTTTTGCCGGTTTGGTTTTCTACTTCATTCTTATACTCCTGGAATTTCTCAAAAGCCTCGGATTTATGTTTCATCAGATAAATGAATCTATACCTTGAGTAATCATCCGTAAAAGTAATGAAATAGGAAAAACCACCTCTTGCATGTGTAGACATTGGACCACATACATCGCTGTGTATGAGTCCTAAGAGCTCGCTCGCTCTTACTCCATGTCCAGTAAATGGAGTCTTTGTCATCTTTCCTTTGAGACATGATTCACAAGTGGCATAAGCTTGATATTCGAACGAATCCAAATATCCTTCTCTATGTAACTTAGTTAACCTTGTCTCATTGATGTGACCTAGTCTACAATGCCATAAGAAAGGCTTATTTAAATCTGGAGACTTTCTTTTTAGTGTTTTCTGGACATTGAAAATATGGAGTTAGTTTAAGACATATATACCGTTATCTAGTGTACCGGACCCAATCAAACTATGATTAAGGTGGATGTTAACAACATCGCTTACAAACGTGAAATCATAACCTTTATTTGATAACAAGAAAACTGATATGATATTACACGTTAAACTAGGTACACAAAAACAGTTATGTAAAACCAAAATATGTCCACTCGTCAATCCCAGGTGATAATCCCCTACGGACACAGCTCCCACGCTAGCTCCGTTAGCAACCATCATGGTCATATCACCATCCTTCAGCACTCTACGGTTTCTCAATGCCTGCAATAAATTGCATATATGAGATCCTGATCCGGTATCCAATACCCAGGAAGTAGAGTTGATTGACAGACAATTCTCAATTACAAACACACCTGAAGTCGAAGCCACAGCTTGCTTCGGTCCCTGGTTCTTGGCGTTCCACGCCTTGCAATCCTTCTTCCAGTGCCCTTTCCTGTGACAATGGAAGCACTCATTCTGGGCCACTACTGGCACTGCAATCATTTTTTTTCCCTTCGCTCCCACCTTACTAACACCTCCTCTAGGTCTGGTGGCGGCCTTCTTCTTCCTTACTTTGGCCCTAGCCTTGGAATCGGAAGAAGAAGCACCGCTAACAAACATAGCGGGTGTTTCCCTTGCCTTCTACAAGGTGCCCTCTGCACTCCTCAACATGTTAAGGAGTTCTGGAAGTTCAACTTCTTTTCATTGAATGTTGAAATTCAGAATAAACTGGGCGTAGGTGGAAGGAAGGGACTGGAGAATAAGGTCTGTATAGAGCTCATTATCCAAAGTCGTCCCAAGGTCTGCGAGCTCTTCTAAATAGCTAATCATCTTTAGGACATGTTCTCCTACCGATGATCCGATGACCAATCTCGCTCGAAACAAGTTCTTTGAGGTCTCGTATCTTGCTATACGAGATTGCTCTCCATAAAGTTCCTTTGTATGGAGAAATATGGCATCTAGTTCCATATCCTCGTGCCTCTTCTGATGTTCATTGTTCATCGAGGCAAGCACGATGCACTTGGCCTTCGCGCAATCATACTCCCAGCTTTTGCGGATTTCCTTATCCGCATTACTGGATTTGGGACCTGGGACTGCAGGTGCCTTAGCGGTGAGGACGTACCCCAATTTGTCATAGGTCAAAACCATTTTGACATTCCGCAGCCAATCTTTATAGTTTGGCCCTGTCAGTATATTTTTCTCTAAAAGTAACTTAAGTCCAGTCATTTTCAGGGTCGCTGCAAGTAGGAGAGAGAGAAGAAATACTTTAGCAAGTTTAGAGTGGTTTTTAATTTATCTAAACTGGATGGCTCCCACTGTTTCTCGAATCCTTCCTCAAACCATAAAAGAAGAATTAGCCAGGACTATTCTCACCGTACAATACATGCTTAACCGTTCAGCCAGGCTAGTGTCGATACTTCGAGGGAGGTTTTCCAACGCTTTCGCGAAGTTCCTTAATTAAATAATCTCTTTTCTCTGGGGGCGTAGCCCCGCTGACACCTTTCTTGACACCTACTTGGTTTATAGCATTGATCGTTAAGTGATGAATCTCCTGATAAATAGCATATACTCACAGTAGGATCGGGATCCAAATATCATTGTATGATAATGTTGAAGGAATCCTACCAACATTCATCAAACTCCGAATGGTATGCATCTCTTTGCAAATTTTAGTTTCTTTAGAAATTCCCGATATATATTTTTGCCCCATGCTCTTATGACCTCGGCGTTGGTCAAAATGTCATAAGTCACATGTCAAGTTCTACCCATCATTATCTTGTTAATTCGAACCCATCCGTACATATCCCTGACGTTGGCCAAATGATAATACGACTGTCCTAAACTAACTCATCTATCTATGCAACAAATGAATACCCAGCAGCTACCAAACACTATGCCTTGGCGTTGGTCAAAATGCATAGCTTGAATACTACTGAATACCCAAATGAAATGACGGAGGGCTACGAATGGTTTTGGAGAAACCGTGAACGTAGTGAACTTGATATAATCGAAGGAACCTGATAGCTTTATTAAAAGGAGTGGTTTAAGCTCCGCAATTAAAAATATCATCTGTTTTAAAAATAACCGAGTGGTTTCTTTTAAATTGTTCCAACGATTAAACTTTGGTTTATTTTCTTTGCATTAATAATAATGCGTCCCATCATTAACCTATCATTGCAGAAAACAACGAAAATACAACGTCCTCTTATGCCATCCGTATTCGCCACTGGGTCCCGTCATCACCCGTTAGGTTACTTAACTAACGGCAGAGCGGGGGCTGGGCTAGCGCGGGTGTAAAACATAAGTGACGTCTAAATAGCTATCATATATAGATATTGTACATTCGTCAGACGCAATAATAGGCATTCCAGATCTCAGATGAACATTATTAGATATACAAGCAATCCGCGTTTGCTTTGAGCCTGCAACAAAAGATGGATTACACAGTTGTGATGAATAGCCATTACCCCACCCTAGACCCCTACGGATACGGCAAACTACCCGCCAAGTACCCGAAGTGAAGCGGTCTCCCTCAACAACGTGAGTAGGCCCCTAAACACTTCAAAGTACCCGGTAGTTTGTGCACCCCACTTTGGGTCTGTCCTAGGAGCAAAAACAGTAAAATGAAATAATACAACGGTGGCTACAACCGCAACCTGGATGCGCCCAGCAAAATAATATTACAACATATTACAATTACATTGAATGAATTAAAATAATAACCCATCACAAAACCCCGGCTAATCATCACAACAATCCAATACAGTTCATAACCACAAACAGTAAAATCCATTACAGAAATGTGCAACCCCCTGCCAACCGACATACTAGCAGTTAGGGGAGGTTTACGAACACATTATACAATCACATATATAATCAAATTAGCAAACATCATAAAATTTCGATCGAGCAAACACATCAGATTCTACTCACAAAACTTCTCTGTGCACCTGAGACTTGAGCAGAAAATAAACATTCCAGAAAATACAAAAATATCACAGAAGAGTTACTAGAGCAAACTGGGTTGAATCGGCTCCAACTCGGCCGCGGATCCACGGCGGATCGGTGGGATCGGCCGCGGTTCTACGGCTGTATGGCCGATTCAGGAACCCATTTTTCTCCAGTTACCTTATAATTCTCTGTATGTTATTCTGCAGCTCCCTGAAAAATTTTTAGAGCCTGTTTTAAATTCGACAGAAACTTAGTGATATCGATGTCTTTTTCGGTTCGTTTTTTGTTCAAAATACATACGACTTTGTTAATGAGTTAATTATTGTTTAGCGAGGCTCTGATACCACTGTAAGTCGATGTACAACACCCCACGACTTGCGGGGAGGCGGAAAAATGAAAAACGATCTTGTTCTTTGCATAAACATCGACTAACCGAGAATCTTTGCTAAACTATAACTAACAAGAAACATAGAAGTTGTTAACTACTATGAGAAGTGATTATACCTAATGAACCGTGTCCTTCTCCATTTTGTTATCCACCTCCTTCTCGGCTTCCTCCACGTAATAGATGATCCACCCGAGAGCTTTACTCCAAGCTTCACCTCTAACTTGAGGTAACTAGGTTTCTTAAAGTGCTAATCTAAGCAACCTAGGTGATATAGAGTTGGGTTATGGATTAATTAGTCTATTCTAATCCTTGATCTCAACATATGAGATGGGAGGATTAGGGTTTGAAGAGAGAGAGCTTGAGGAGAGAGAAGGTGAGCATAAGAATAAGAAGAGATAATGATCTCATTTGAATATATATGAAGCATTATTATTTATCAAATAAATAAATAAATGATTTAACAACCATGCTTCATAAATTCATATGAGTGATTCATCTACATGAGTCATTAACCATTTATGATGCATTAATGACAAGGATGAATCACACAAATGAGTCACTAATCTCATTTAATGCTTATGCCACCTAAACCCCCAAGTCACCATCCTTCTAGAAGCTTCTCGCGAAATTACGAGAACGCCCCTCCTATTCGTGAAAACACGGAAAAACTTTAGACTGTATAAATCCAATAACCCGATACTAGAATCTGGCTTAAACCAAAGCCGGCTAGTAAAAACTGTCCGAATATCATACGTGCGTAAACACACGTATGCATCCGAACACTTGTCGTAAAACCATACGACCTCTATATCGTTTCGCCTGGAGCAGGGAAACTCTCTGTGTGGGACTCTAAAGACTCGACTACTATGCTGGCAGTGAGTTTAACCACAGACCGCAAGCGACACTAGCTGTACGTAACGGTCCCCAGGTAGATGTCGATAAGAAGGCCGATGAGGAAACCCATCCGAACTCCTACTGAGCCTGATGTGACAATCTCCATACAGTCCGGTCTGTTCGTCTAAGACTATCGCATATCGGGCCTAGGGGGCGGCAAGCGTCAGTCCCCTAATAGCGGTATAAGTCGTGTCGGAGTGAAGCCCATTACACCCATAGAAACTACTGGAACCTACCAGTAAATCTCGCTTGCCCTGGCCAGGGAATTTGCGTAATGGCTCTCTGACACAGCGCGATATCAACTCCCAATACCGGGAGAGACGAATCCTGTCTAACCGCCACTGCCTCCAAGTGTTCGGTACTGCACCCAACTGCTACCTGTTTGCACGACTCCTTTGAGCCGTGGTAGGGTAGCAATCTAAGAACAGTGGGACACACTCGAGGTGAAGTAGTAGTGTCAAGTCTGCAGACTATGCTGTACTCATGTCACCTGGGAACTGTTAACTGATGACTGGTATAGAACCAACCAACAGTTCCCTGCGAGTCCTGTCCGGTGTACCCGTAACCCAACGAGCACCTGTATACTATCTCCAGTACGACGTACTGACGGCTGTGGGACAAAACATCTCCCCAACTGAGATGAGAATCGTACACACTAGTCTACTCCGGAGTATCGATGCCCTGTCTCGATAATCCTACGACTAGGGACCTGAAAAAGGATGTGCTTGTAGACTACCCAGCCCCCACTAGTGTGACTGCCATCACAACGCTGGTAGTCAAGCAAGATCCTAAGAGCTCTATCAATACGTATACTCACATATTAAGATAGAAAAACCAAGTAGCATACTACCATGTTTAGAAAGACTGTTATATACATGTGAATATCCCAAGCTTCCATTAAGTAATATACAAATTAGTATGATACAATAATGGCCCCTAAGGCATATACACTAACACTGGTTACTCTTTATCTTAACATGTTGACTGGTATTCTTTACTGTCTTACTCTCACATATTGATAAAGTCCTTAGGATATGTACTTGACTACCAGGATTATGATGATATCATACTGGTGGGGCCTGGGTGGTCCAAAAGTACATCCTTAAATCAGTTCTTAGTCGAGAGAATATCGAAACTAGGGCATCGATATTCCAGAGTAGACTAGTGTGTACGTTTCTTGTCCCTTAGAGGGCGATGGTTGATACCACAACCATTGGTGTATGACATCAAAGATTGTACACAGGTGCTCATTTGAGAATGGGTACAGCGAACAGGACTCGCCGAGGACTCCTATATGGTAGTATACCTATCGTCAGTTAGTAGTCCTCTGGTGACACTAGTACAGGTTAGTCTGTAGACCCAAGATCGTCATAGAGTCTTGTGTGGCTCTTATTGTGCTTTGATTTCCTCCCTACCACAGCTCAACGGAGTCATGCAAACAAGTGGATTTTGGGTACAGTCTCGAGTCACATGGAGGCAATGAGCGATAGGAGTGGTTTCTTCTCTCCCGGTATTGGGGGTTGATGTTGCGCTATACTCGATTGGCTATAACTGGAAGTCCCTGGCCAGGGCTGCTGCTGAGATTTACTGATAAGAGTTTGTTAGTATGATATGCCCCAGAGGCCATTATTGTATAGTACTAGTTTGTATATTACATTTTAGAAGCTTGGGATATATACACAGATTTATGACAGTCTTGCTCGATATAGCAGTATGCTACTTGGTTTATATCTATCATAATATATGTATATGTTTCTTCTAACGTATCGCTAATACATATTGATAGAGGCCTTAAGATCTTTGCTTGACTACCAGCGTTGTAATGGCAGTCACACTTGTGAGGGCTGGGTAGTCTACAAGCACATCCTTATACAAGTCCCTAGACATAGGATTATCGAGATAGGGCATCGATACTCCAGAGTAGACTAGTGTATACGCTTCTTATCATAACAGGGGAGATGGTCTGTCCCACAGCCACCAGTACATCGTACTGGAGATTGTATGCAGGTGCTCATTGGGTTATGAGTTACATTGGACGGACTCGTGGGGTACCGCTGGTTGGTACTATACCTATCGTCAGGTAGCAGTTCCCAGATGACATGAGTACAGCTTAGTTTGTTGACTTGACACTGCTACTTTGCCTCAAGCGTGTTCCCACTATTATTAGATTACTACCCTAGCATGGCTCTGCTGAGTCAAGCAAACAGGTAGTAGTTGGGTGCAATCCCGAAGCACTTGGAAGCAGTGGCGATTAGATAGGATTCGTCTCTCCCGATATTGGGGGTTGATGTCGCGCTGTGTTCGGAAAGCCATTACACATAGTCCCTGGCCAGAGTAAGTGAGATTTACTGGTAGGTACTCCAGTAGTTTCTCAGGGTGTTCTTGGCCGCACTTCGACACGACTTATTGCACTAATAGAGATCTAACGCTTGCTGCCCCCTAGGACCGATATGCAACACTCTTAGACGAACAGACCGGACTGTACGGAGATTGCCAAAGACAGGCTCAGTAGGGGTACGGATGAGTTTCCTTGTCGACCTTCTTATCGACAGATACCTGGGTAGCTGTTACGTACAGTTAGTGCCGCTGACGTGCTTGTGGTTAAACCGACTGCCAAAGTACTGTCGAGTCTTTAGAGTCCCGCACAGAGAGTTTCCCAGCTTCGGGCGAAACGATGTAGAGGTCGTATGGTTTTACGACAGGGTTCGATCACATACGTGTACTTGTACGCGTACGGTGTTTTAACGGACAATACTAGTGGGATTTGGTTTAAGCCGGATCCTAGTATTTGATTATTGGATTAGCTTCGTCTCATAGTATTCGAATTTCTCGGAATACGGATGCAGGTATGTATATACGGATGAGAGGGGGTAAAGAAGGAGACACCTCATTAGGGTTTTGACCATTGACTTGGTCAAAACAAATATGAGGTGGAGAAAAGTCTTTGTTATTTTTAGTAAATGATAATTTAGTGGCATGGCTACTTGGGTTGACCATTTGACTTGGATTGACTTTTTGACTCTAGATATTTTTGTGAGATATTTTTGAAACCAATATATTTTGGTGAGATATTTTTCCATGCCATGCTTATGGTCAAATCAAGCTAGCCATTCTATTTTATATTATCATTATCCAAAAATATTTCTTTTTCTTCAAGGTTTCACTCTCTCCTTCTTCCTCTCAAAACCCTAGTGTCTCATGAGTTGAGAATCAAGGGTTAGTGAGACTAAGCTACTAAAATCACTCTCTACTCACTCTAGGTTTCTTTGTTTAGCACACCAAGTTATATAGTAACCTCAACTTGGAAGTTTAGCTCAAGGTTGAAACTCTCGGGTGGATCTTCTTTGACTTCGAGAAGTCAACGAGGAGGCGCATCCACCACCACTCCAAGGAGCTCACATCAAGGAGGAGAGGAAGGACTTGTAGCTTGAGGTATAATCATTTTACAAAGTAGCTACAACTCCTAGTTAGTTTGTTAGTTAGGGTTTAGCAAAGATCCTTATGCATAGTCGATGTTACCTTGTTAGGAAAAAATCGATTTTTATCTGTTCCGCCTCCCCGCAAACCCGTAGGGTGAGTAATGTCGACTTACAGTGGTATCGGAGCCAGGCTAAACAATAAATAACATGATAGCAAAGTCTTTTGAACTTCGATCATGGAAAAATCGCGAAAACACGGCTAATTTTTGCACTTTCTGTCGATTTTAA
Organism: Agapanthus africanus; assembly: GCA_030015575.1. Lineage (NCBI taxonomy): Eukaryota > Viridiplantae > Streptophyta > Magnoliopsida > Asparagales > Amaryllidaceae > Agapanthus > Agapanthus africanus. The sequence continues at coordinate 815,704,634 of CM057338.1, read as the reverse complement.
AATTTGGTCTAAAAATATTTTCAGGGACCTGAAAAATACATGCAGGGTTTTTGTAGATCACTGAAGAAATTTGGGCGCCTAACTCGGTGAGACCACCGCGGAACCGCGGCGGAATCAAGCGTTCTGCCGCCGTTCCACGGCCGAGTCAACTCCGAGTCAGTCCAAATTTCCTCTAGTGGTCCACTGTGTTGTTTTGTGTTGCTTAGGATATTTTGTTTCTGCTCAGGAATTTTTGTGTATAGCGTTGTACTTGGAGTAGATTCAAATTTGGTTATTGATCGAAATCGAAGAACTTTGGCTAATCGAATGTTATCTGTGTTGTGATAAATGTGTTCGTAAACTTCCGCTAATTTCTATATGTCGGTTAGTTGGGGGATGCACATTTCTGTGATGGTTATATTGGTTTGTGTATATGAACTTGTTGGATTGTTGTGGATGAATAACCGGGATGTAAGACGAGTGTTTTATCTTCCATTCGATGTAAAATTTGTAAAGTGATGTAATATTATTTTTGCGGGGTACATCCGGGTTGAGGTTGTAGCTACCGTTGTATTATTTCTGTTACTGTTTTTGATCCTAGGATAGACCCAAGGTGGGGTGCACAAACTACCGGGTACTTTGAAGTGCCGAGTGGCCTACTCACTTTGTTGAGAGAGGTTTCTTCACTTCGGCTATTTGGCGAGTAGTTTGCCGCACCCGTAGGGGTCTAGGGTGGGGTTTGGTTATTCATCACGACCGTGGAATCCGTCTTTCGTTACAGGCTCAAACGAAACGCAGAATTCTTAGTATATCCAATGTGTTCATCTGTGATCTGGAATGCCTATCATTGCGTCTGACGAATGTATATATCTATATATGATATCTAGTAGAGTTGCTTATATTTTGCATCCGCGCTAGTCCAGCCTCCGCTCTGTCGTTAGTTAAGTAATTTAACGGGTGATGACGGGGCCCCGTGGAGAATGCGGATGGCATAAGCGTATGTTGTATTTTCGTTGTTTTCTGCAATGGTAGGATTAATTGATGGGACTGCATTAAATTAATGCTAATCAAACAAACCAAAGTTGAATCGTTGAAACAATTTCAAAACCACTCGGTTTTTTCAAAACAGCAAAACTTTTAAAATGCGGAGCTTAAACCACTCCTTTTAAAAGCTATCAGGTTCCTTCGATTATATCAAGTTCACTACGTTCACGGTTTCGCCAAAACCATTCGTAACCCTCCGTCATTTCAGTTGGATATTCAGTAGTATTCAAGCTTTGCATTTTGACCTTTGCCAAGATACAGTGATTGGTAGCTGCTGAATATTCATCTGTAGCATAGATAGATGCGTTGGTTTAGAACAGTTGTACTGTTATTTTTGCCTTCGTCAAGGGTATGTACGGGTGGGTTCAAATTAACCTGGATAATGACGGGTAGAACTTGACATGTGACTTATGATATGTTGGCCTTCGTCAAGGTCATAAGAGCATGGGGCAAAAATCCACATCGGGAGTTTCTAAAGAAACTGAAACTTGCTAGTGTTGCATACCATTTGGAGTGTGATAATTTTGGTAGGATTCCTTCGACTTTATCACACGATGATATTTGGATCCCGATCCTACTGTGAGTATATGCTACTCATCGGGAGATTTTTTCACTTAATGATCAATGCTATAAACCAAGAAGGTGTCTAGAAAGGTGTTAGCGGGGCTACGCCCCTAGGGAAAAGAGATTATTTAATTAAGCAATTTCGCGAAAGTGTCGTAAAACCTCCCTCGAAGTACCGACACTGGCCTGGCTTAACGGTTAAGCAAGTATTGTACGGTGAGATTAATCCTGACTAATTCTTTTTTTATGGTTTGAGGAAGGATTCGAGAAACAGTGGGAGACATCCTGTTTAGATAAATTAAAAACCAATCTAAATTTGCAAGAGCATCATGCTAAAATGTTTCTTCTCTCTCTCCTAATTGCAGCGACCAAACATGACGGGCCTTAAATTACTATTAGATATAAATATATTGACAGGGCCAAACTACAAAGATTGGTTCAGAAATGTCAAGATGGCAATAACTTATGACAAGTTGGGCTATGTCCTCACTAGTAAAGCCTCCGCCGTCCCAGGTCCAGAATCCAGTATCGCGGATAAGGAAATCCGTAAGACCTGGGAGATTGACTGCGTGAAGATCAAGCGCCTCGTGCTTTCCTCTATGGACAATGAACATTAGAGGAGGCACGAGAATATAGATCTAGAATCCATATTCCTCTATACCAAGGAATTATATGGAGAGAAATCTCGTATCGCAAGATACGAGACCTCGAAGAAACTTTTTCAGGCGAGCTTGACCGTCGGATCATCTATAGGGGAACATGTCTTTAAGATGATTGGCTATATTGAAGAGCTCGCGGACCTCGGGACCACGTTAGAGAACGAGCTGCATACAGACTTGATTCTTCAGTCCCTTCCTTCCACCTATGCCCAGTTTATCTTGATTTTAATATTCAAGGTAAAGAAGTTGAACTACCGGAACTCCTCAACATGTTGAGGAGTGCCGAGGGCACCCTGAAGAAATCCAAGGAAACACCCGCTCTGCTTATTGGTGGAGCTTCCTTTTCTAGGTCTAAGGCGAAAGCCAAAGGAAAGAAGAGGAAGGCTCCCACCAAGCCGATAGGCGGTTGTTGGGGTCAAAATTTGCACCCCAGTTGACCGGGTCAAAGTCAAGGTCAACCCCAAGTAAGCGGGCCCAAGCCCAAGCAAGTGGGCCCACGCCCAAGTCGAGCCCCGCGGCCGGCCTCCCCATGCCAAAATAAAAGTCATGTAACAAATAATTTTGATGTAATTTTTTATGCATGAATGTAAGCAAAAAGGGAATAAAGCCAAAATTTTGTAAAGGCGATGGTTTATTTGCAAAATGAAATAGCACATGAGACATGGGATGGGCAAAATGCCATTTTATAAAGCCTAAGGGCCTATATGTAATTGTGTAAGCCTATATAAGGTAACATGATGAAAATATCTAGGAGACTTTTCATTCTCTAAAAACACTAAGGTTTTTTCTGCCTCCTTCTCCATCCTCAAGGTTCTAAATCTTCTCCCTTCTTTTGAATTAAATCAAGAGTTTTTCTCTTCTTTTTCCAAAACTAAATAGTTTTTCACCACATAACCCACAAAAGGGAGCTGGGATCTCCCATCAGATCATAAAAAGGAGAGATTTTTAAAATCTCACCCCTCTTGTTATCCAAGAGCCCGCCAACAAAGGAGGAAGAAGGAGACCCATCTCCAAAGACCCCATTTTAGGGAAGATCCGGGGCTCAAGGGGAGAAGCCCCTTCATCGGCTTCAAAATATCCTAGGAGTTTAACTCCTCATACACACACACACACACACACACAAAATAATAAGTATTTCTTTCTGGGAGTACAACTCCCATTGCAGGGACCAAGTCCCTTTTGCCGCTCAAAGCACGAGCGCCCGAGCGCCCACGTGCCTGGCACGTAAGGCGTTAGCGCCCGAGCGCCCACATGCCTGGCATGTATGGTGCTAGCGCCCGAGCGCCCATATGCCTGGCACGTGTGGCGCCCAAGAGCCCAAAGTTTAAAGCGCGAGCGCCAGAGCTCTAGCGCCTAAAGTGCGAGCGCCCGAGCGCCCATGTGCTTGGCACGTGAGGCGCTAGCGTGCCTGGCATGTGAGGCGCTAGCGCCCAAGGCGATAGCGCGAGCGCCCAAGCGCCCGCGTGCCACGCACGGGAGGCGCTGGCGCTTTCTCCCATGCATCCTTCGGATGCCCTTTTCCTTTATATATATATATGTAAATATGTATGTATACACACACACACATACTCTACAACACTGTCCCCCGTTGGAAAAAATTTCTAACGGGGCGCTGCCCCGCACCCCGCAAGAGGGCTGCTAGCCTCTTTGACCCTAACCTGCTATCCGGGTAGCGGGACCCCCGTAAAAACTCTGCGGGGCCCCGGATATATCCAAAACCCCTTTCAAAACACAACGCACATACACTGCACATTGAGTTCGTATGACCTGTTTGAGCCGTTAATCGGAGGTTCTCTCGTTCCAAAGGCGAGGGGTAATTAACGGCAGCTTACTCCGCGGCTGCCGGAGATTCGGATCCCCACAATCAATAAACCCCAGCCTACCCTAGGCACGGGGAATCTGTAATGCGCCTGATAAGCACGCGCATATTCCCATCTCAATGGGGTGACGAAAAACACCCTACAGCGGTGTTAGTAAGGTGGAAGCAAGGGGAAAGGCAAAAGTGGTGGGGTCGACAGTAGGAAAGGAAGAATGCTTCTACTGTCATAAAAAGGGCCATTGGAAGAAAGATTGCCGGGCTTGGATGGCCAAGAACCATGACTCGAAGCAAGTTGTGGCTTCGGCTTCAGGTGTATTTGTAATTGAAAACTGTCTGTCAATCAACTCTACTTCCTGGGTATTGGATACCGGATCAGGATCTCATATCTGCAATCCTATGCAGGCACTAAGAAGCCGTAGGGTTCTGAAGACCGGTGATATGACCCTCAGGGTTGCTAACGGAGCGAGCGTGGATGCTGTGTCCGTAGGGGAATATCACATTGGATTGACGAGTGGACATATTTTGGTTTTGCGCAACTATTTTTATGTACCTAGTTTGACATGTAATATCATTTCTGTATCTTTGTTATCTAAAGAAGGTTATGATTTTACATTTGTAAGCGATGTCGTGAACATCCACCTTAATCATGGTCTGATTGGGTCAGGTACTCTAAACAACGGTATATACGTATTAAACCAACTACAAATTTTCAATGTCCAGAACACACATAAAAGAAAGACTCCAGAATTAAATCAAGCTTTCTTATGGTATTGTAGACTAGGTCACATCAACGAAACAAGGTTGACCAAGTTACTTAAAGAAGGATATTTGGATCCGTTCGAATATCAATCTTATGTAACTTATCAATCATATCTCAAAGGAAAGATGACAAAGACTCCGTTCACTGGATACGGAGTAAGAGCGAGTGAGCTCTTGGGACTCATACACAGCGACGTGTGTAGTCCAATGTCTATACATGCAAGAAGTGGTTATTTCTATTTCATTACTTTTACGGATGATTTCTCTAGGTATGGACATATTTTCTTGATGAAACATAAATCCGAGACCTTTGAGAAATTCTGAGAATATAAGAATGAAGTGGAAAAACAAACCGGAAAAAGTATCAAGACACTGAGATCTGATCGAGGTGGTGAATACTTGAGTGCCGAGATCCTGGATTACCTAAAAGAGAATGGAATTCTCTCTCACCTTACTCCTCCATACACACCACAACACAACGGTGTATCGAAAAGTCGGAACCGAACCCTATTGGATATGGTACGTTCCATGATGAGTAACGCTGAGTTACCGCTATCATTTGGGGTTATGCACTAGAATCATCTGCATATCTTTCAAAAAAGGTTCCTTCCAAGACTGTGCCTACCACACCATATCAGATGTGGGGTGGGAAGAAATTCTATCTTCAGTATCTGAAGATATGGGGATGTCCCGCTTTTGTTAAAAAACAGCATGCGGACAAACTCGAGGCACGATCAGTACTGTGTAAGTTTGTGGGATACCCAAAGAACTCCAGGGGATACCCAAAAAACAATTATTGGGAATTTCAAGTGTTGAAATTTGCAATGAGATTGCATACCTACTATATAATAGTTGGATCCCGATATCCACTGTGAGTAAGAGTTACTCCTAGGAGAGTTTTGCACTTTACAATTAGCTGATCAATTAGGTGTCTAAGAAAGGTGTTAACGGGGTGATGCCCCTGCGGAAATGAGGTTAATTAATTAGTTCTATACGAAAGTATTGGGAGACTCCCTCGGAGTACCAATACCTGCCTGGCTGAACGATTGGCGAACTTGTAGGGTGTAATTAATCCCGGCTAATCTTACTTTTTAGGGTTTGAAGGAAGATTTGATAAAAACGGTAGGAGCCATTCTGATTAGATAAAATAATAACCAATCTAATCTTGTAAAGAGCGCACGCTAAGTGATTATCCTTCTCTCTCTTCTGGTAGCGACCAATGACACGCCTTAATTAAGATAATAATATGGATGTATTGACCGAACCCACTTATTATACTAGGCTAGGTTCCGTTCTATCTTATGATTGTCATAAGTCTGAGCAAAGAATAGGGGAATATCCCGATTCCCTCGCAACCTAAACGAAGAATAAGCATGTTGATGTATCGTCTTCGGGTGTGCTCGTTACCAAGAACTGTTTCTTAGTTAACTCTACGTCCTGGGTATTGGATACCGGATCAGGATCCCACGTATGTAATTTTTTTACATAGGCTAAAGAGAGGTAGAGAACTGGAAAAGGGTGATATGTCTCTAGTAGTAGGGAATGGTGTAATTATTGCAGCCAAAGCAGTTGGCGAATATCACCTTGTATTACCAGGTGGTAAGACAATGATTATGAGCGATTGCTATTTCGTACCAAAAATATTGTGAATGTTTTCCTGAATCAAGTGTTGATAGGGTATGGTACGTTGTATAACGGTATAAACGTTCTAAACCAAACTACAATTCTAAGTATACAAAATACACACAAGAGGAACAGTTCAGAAATGAACGAAAACTTCTTATGGCATTGTAGACTAGGTCATATCAATGCGACAAGACTGGCTGAGTTGCATAAGGATGCATATTTTAATCCGTTCGAATTTACATCTTATGAAACTTGCCAGTCATGTCTCAAAGGCTAGATGACCAAATCTCCGTTTACTGGACACAGAGAAAGAGCCACCGAACTCTTGGACAGATACATAATGATGTATGCGGTCCTATGTCTACACATGCCAAGAATGATTCATCGTACTTTATTACATTCACCTATGATCTCTCAAGATACAGACATGTGTTTCTGTTGAAACACAAATCTGGATCTTTTGAGAAATTCAAGGAATATAACTATGAAGTTGAGAACCAGACGGGTAAAAGTATTAAAATCCTTCGATATGATCGGGGAGGAGAAAACTTGAGTACGGAATTCAGAGACTATTTAAAGGAGAATGGGATTCTCTCTCAGCTTACTCCTCCGTATACACCACATCACAACGGAGTTTCGGAGTAGAGGAATCGCACCCTATTAGATATGGTGCGCTCTATAATGAGTAATACTGAGTTGCCTATTTCCTTTTAGGGTTATGCACTTGAGACAACTGCATACCTATTGAATAGAGTTCCGACTAAATCCGTTGCCTACCACTCCATATGTGATATGGAATGGGAAGAGACCATCTCTTAAACGAGTTAAGATATGGGGTTGTCCGGCCTATGTTAAAAAGCAAAATCCGAACAAGCTCGAGGCAAGTTCAATACTGTGCAGGTTTGTAGGATATCCCAAATATTCGCGAGGGAATATCTTCTACCACACCGAGGAACAAAAGGTTTTTGTTTCTCAATATGCCACATTTTTAGAAAAGGAATTTTTTTGTGAAAGAAATCAGTGGCAATGAGGTAGAACTGGAAGAAGTTCCAGCAACTCAAATTATAACTGACGATTTGGAGGAACAGGAGGATTCAATAGTCCCCAACGAACCTCAGCCACTCCGCAGATCTAGTAGGGTTCCTCATCCACCTAAGAGATACTAAGGTTTTCTCATAGGCGGTGAGAGTGAGGATTGCATCATGGAAGATGATGACCCAACTAGTTTCGAGCAGGCCATCACAAGTGGAGACTCTGTGAAATGGCTGGATGCTATACGATCTGAGATGGAATCCATGTACACCAACAAAGTATGGACTTTAAAAGTTGCTCCTGAAGGGGTAAAACCCATTGGGAGCAAGTGGATCTTGAGAAGATAATTGGTGTAGATGGAAAATTTGAGACTTTCAAAGCTAGACTTGTAGCAAAAGGTTTTCGTCAACGACCAGGTGTCGATTATGATGAAACCTTTTCTCCAGTGGCTATGCTTAAGTCCATCAGGATCCTACTTGCCGTTTCTGCATACCATAACTACGAAATCTGGTAGATTGCACAAGAAGACTTCTTTTCTAAATGGTGATTTAGAAGAGAGCATGCGCATGATATAACCAGAGGGCTTTATAGATAGTGGGAGCAGCGGAAGCGTGTGCAAGCTTCTTAAATCAATTTACGGATTAAAACAGGCATCGCGGAGATGGGACATCTATTTTGATAAAGTTGTCCAAGAGTTTGACTTCATAAAAAATATAGATGAACCATGTATATATAAGAAGGTAGTAGAGAGTAAGGCTGTCTTCCTCGTATTGTACGTGGATGACATACTCTTGATAGGAAACGTTGTTCCTATGCTACACTCGGTCAAGCTCATCTTATCACACATATTCTCGATGAATGATCTAGGTGATGCTTCCTACATCATAGGGATTAAGATCTATAGAGATAGATCTAAGCGGATATTGGGATTGTCCCAATTCAGATACATTGACACCATACTAAAGAGGTTTAGTATGGAAGATTCTAAGCGTGGTAATGTACCCGCTAGTTCAGGAATTACTCTCTCTAAAGAGATGTCTCCCAAGAATGATTTGGAGAGGGCTCGCATGCAAGGGATACCCTACGCTTCGACAGTCGGGTCAATCATGTATGCAATGTTATGTACCAGACCAGATATAGCTTGCTCACTAGGTGTAGCGAGTAGGTATCAATCAGATCCAGAGAAGAAATATTGGACAACTGTGAAGAACATTCTTAAGTACTTGAGAAAGGACTAAAGAGATGTTCTTGGTGTATGGTAAAGGTGAACTTTAGGTGGAGTCCTTTACCGATTCGAGCTTCCAGAATGATAAGGATGACCGTAAGTCGGTCTCGGGTTTCGTCTTCATCCTCAGTGGAGGGACGGTATGTTGGAAGAGTTCCAAGCTAGATACCGTTGCAGACTTGACGATGAAGGCTAAATACATCGCTACCAATGATGCTGCCATAGAGGCTGCCTGGATGAAGAAGTTCATGAGATGAACTTGGTGTGTTTCTTACCATTGAGCATCCAATACCTGTGTATTGTGATAACAATGGAGCTATGGCTTTGGCCTAGGAAGCCTGGTCCCATCAGTGATCCAGACATATTCTTAGGCGGTATCATCTGATCTAGGAGATAGTAGATCTCCGGGAGATCGAGGTCAAGAGAGTTGACATTGAGGATAACACAGCGGATCCACTCATCGAGGCCCTCCCCCAAATGTTAATGGAGAGACTTTCTGTGATGTTGGGTATGAGATACTACAATAACTGGCCTTAGTGCAATTGGGAGATTGTTAGTGATATGTATGCCCAAGAGGCCATTATTGTATGATATAGTGGATGCTTGAACATATATATGGAGGACTTTCTTACTCGACACGATAGTATGCTATCTGGTTTCCTTTATCTTAACATGTTCACTGTTATTATTATACCGTCTCTCATATACATGTTGATAAAGCCCTTAGGATGTAGGCTTGGCTACAAGGACTACGATGCAGATCATACTACTGAGACCTGGGTAGTCCATAAGCACATCCTTCAATTGTTCATAGTCGAGAGAATATTAAGACAGGGCATCGATATTCCAGAGTAGACTAGTGTGTACATTTCTTGACCCTGTATGGGGCGATGGTTGATCCCATATCCATTGGGGTTTGACATCAAAGATTGTACACATGTGCTCATTAGAGAATGGGTACACTGAACAAGACTCGCCGAGAACTCCTAGATGGTAATATACCTATCGTCAGATAGCAGTTCTCTGGTGACACTGGTACAGGTTGGTCTGTAGACCCGAGATCGTCATAGAGTCTTGTGCGGCTCGCATTGTGCTTTGATTTTCTCCCTACCACGGCTCAAAGGAGTCGTGCAAACAGGTGGATTTTGGTTACATTCCCGAGTCACATGGAGGCAATGAGTGATAGGAAGGGTTTCGGCTCTCCCGGTATTGGGGGTTGATGTTGCGCCATGCTCGATTGGCTATAACTATAAGTCCCTGGTCAGGGCTTGTATGTCTACGCCAGCGCCCCGGCCGTAAATCCGGGGCTAAACGCGGAACAAAAACTTTTACAAAACTGGAGCTAACATAGACTTAAAACCCAGATCGTTCCATTAACCGTAAACTAGTATACTACAAAGATGTTAGAATGGCTATACCGATCGATCCATGTCCTTCGGTCTTTAGCCATCATCCTTAGCTTGTTGCGGCATCTCCGATCTCGCTCGATCTCCGGTCTCCTCGTCGAAGTGGCACCATGTCATCGAATCTTTATACGGGCTCCCGCTTCAAACCGAAGCAACTCGGACATGAAGTTTGCTAGCCGACATGTCCAAGATTGAAGTAAAGAGAAGTGTGAATACTTTGTCTCAATACACCCTAGGATTCTCATCACATGAGAGGGATAGGGTGGAGGTTGAAGAAGATGCAAATGAGATGGAGAGTGTGAGCTCATGAAATATCAAGAGAGTAAAAACCAAACCCCAAAAATGTCTTGGCTGCCCTCTCTCTCTTGTGTGTTGATATAATGAGGTTTTGTGTTTAAAAACCAAAGAAATATCTTACCAAAATATCTCCCACAAAACCCTAAAAATATCTACGCACAAAACAAAGCTCATTAATCTAACATGACTCATTAGATAACTCATTATCATGAGTCATTAGTGAACATGCTAGAATAATGCGTCACCAATATGAGTCACACTTTCCAAATCATATAACCATTTAAACCAAAATGATTAACAAAAAGAAATGTATCTTCTAAAGTAATCTCGTAACGGATTACGAGAATACCCCTCAACTGTATATACATACCTGCATCCGTATTTCGACTTAATACGAATACTACGAGACGAAAGTATTCTAACACAATATAATACTAGGATCCGGCTTAAACCAAAGCCCATAAGTATTATCCGTCGGAAACATGACACATGCACAAGTGCACGTGTATGTTCTAACCCTGCCATAAAACCATACGGCCTCTACAATGTTTCGCCCGAACTTGCGAAACTCTCTGTGGGGGATTCTAAAGACTCGTCAATACTTTGGCAGTGGGTTTAACCACAAGCACGTCAGTGGCACTAGCTGTGCGTAACGGCTGCCTAGGTATTGAGCACAAAGGAGGCTGATGAGCGAACTCATCCTGAAACCCTACTGAGCCTATCAGTGACAATATCCGTACAGTCTGGTCCGTTCATCTATGAGTATCGCATATTGGCCCTAGAGGGCTGGTAAACGTCAGACCCCCAATAGCGGTATAAGTCATGTCAGAGTGTAGCCCAGAACACCTTGAGATACTACTGGAATACCTACCAGTAAATATCTCTTGCCCTGGCCAGGGACTTTGTGTAATGGCTCTCCAGACACAGCACGATCTCACCCCCAATACCGAGATAGACGAATCCCCTGCCGATCCGCTCACTGCCTCCATGTGGCTCGGGACTGTACCCAACTAAAACCTCTTTGCATGACTCCTTTGAGCCATGGTAGGGTAATAATTAAAGCACAGTGGGAACTCACACAAGACAAATGACGATCTCAGGTCGATGAACTAACCTGTACACATGTCACCAGGGAATTGCTATCTGACGACAAGTATAATACCAACTAGTAGGTTCCCGGCGAGTCCTGTCCGGTGTACTCATAACGCAATGAGCACCTGTAGACATCTCAGGTGAACCAACTGTCACTAATGGCTTGTGAGACCGGCCACCGCCCCTCGTCGGGGTTTCGACTGTATACACTAGTCTACTCCGGAGTATCGATGCCCTGTCTCGAAACTCCCACGACTAGGGACCACTTTTAAGGATGTGCTTATAGACTATCCAACTCTCACGTATATGATCACCATCATAATGTTGGTAGTCAAGAAAGAATCCTATGGGTTCTATCAACGTGTAATAGTGATCTGTAATGTTACCTAAAGCAGTACACGTTGATAAAGATAAACCAGATAGTATATTATCATCTCGAGTAAGACTGTCCTACCAGTATAGGTCCTCCCTCAATCATTGCAATCACGAACCTGCGATCCAATAATTGACTTTGAGGGCACTATATCCAACAGGGCTGTTGATGAGATTTACTGGTAAGTGTTATCAGTAGTTTCTTATACTATTATAGGCCTTACATCGGCATGACTTATCAAGTTATTGGGGTATGACAATTCCACCCCCAGACTCGATATGCGACATATCAGACGAAGAGACCGGACTGTACGGTAAGTGTTACTTATAGGCTTCATGGGAGTTTGGACAAGCTTGCTTGTTGATCTTCTAATCGCTCAGTACCTGGGTAGCCGTTACGTCCAGCTCGTACCGCTGACGGCTTGTGGGTGACAGATGTGATCATCACCTACTGCTGGCGTATTGACGAGTCTTTAGAGTCCCACACAGAAGTTTTCTGGTTCAAGCGAAACGAAGTAGGGCACATATGTTGATATGTGCGGGGGCCTGATTAAATACGAATATATGATACCGTATTCTAATCCGGCGGTTATTTGTTATCAGTTAGGTTATATGTGATATAACCAGATTATCGAATCAAGTGTTGATTTGATAATGTGATATACAGATAAATGATATTAGTCGGTTATATGTGATATAACCGGATTATTAAATCAAGTGTTGATTTAATAATTTGATATGTATTATATTTGATATAATTATATATTAACTAATATTATTAGCTCACTAATTGTTCTTCATAATATATATATATATATATATATATATATATATTATAAAGCATGGCATGGATTTCTTTTTTTAGAAAATAGAAAATGAGGTGTAATATATTGAGATATTTGTAGAATGGGCAAGTATGGGCTTTATCATTTGTTTATTACTCTTGACTCACTATTCAAGCATGGTTGCAATTTCTTATTGCAATTTATTCCATACTCGAATAAGTGAGGTCAAGGGGGGTTTCCATTCTACACTTCATTCTTCACTTGAGTGATTTTTCTTTAGCTCCTTCTTGAGCTCATGAGATGAGTTCTAGCATTCTCCATTTTCTTCACCTCATACTTCAAGCTCTAAACCCTCACATGTAATGTGAACCATAGAGCTTGAAACCCTAGTGAGCAAATAAAACTCCTACTTCACCATCCTACACTTCATTATCACTCTAGTGTAGTGTGTTTCCTTCACTAAAGAGTTTAGTGAAGAGGTAGCTTGGATTGACGAACTTCGAGTGGATCATCTTCGGCACGAAGATCATCGGAGGAACCTTGTTCTTTCTTCAAGTGGAGCCTAGTGGAGTCGCGTAGACTACTATCTGGAGCTTGTGAAGTGAAGGACTCGATCTACGAGGGTATAATCTCTTTCACTTCTGATAGTTCAGTTGATATCATCATAGGAAACCCTAATATTCTAGTTAAGATCTTGGTTAGTGTTCGTTAGCACCCGATATTTTTAAAATTGCATGTGTGATGCCCGTTTAAACCCCGTCGTGGTGCTAGCGTACACTTTCAGGAGCAAATAGATCTTCAAGAAGTAGATCGATGTAGATGGATAGGTTGAGGCCTTCAAAACTTGACGCGTAGCAAAAGGATTTCGTCAAAGACCAGGTGTGGATTATGACGAAATATTTTCTTTAGTGGCTATGCTTAAGCCCATCCGGATCCTACTTGCTATTGCTGCATTCCATGACTATGAGATTCATAAAATGGATGTCAAGATCACCTTTCTAAATGGTGATTTAGAAGAGAGCGTGTATATTACACAGCCGGAGGGCTTCATAGACAGTGGGAGCAATAGAAAAGTGTGCAAACTGCTTAAATCCATTTATGAATTAAAGCAAGCGTCGCAAAGTTGGAACATCTGTTTTGATGTTGCAGTCAAAGAGTTTGACTTCATACAAAATGTAGATGAACCATGCATCTATAAGAAGGTTGTAGGGAGTGCTGTCGTATTTCTCATGTTGTTCGTGGATAACATTCTCCTGATAGAAAATGATGTTTCTATTCTACGATCGGTCAATCTTTTCTTGTTACAAAAATTCTCCATGAAAGACCTGGGTGATGCTTCGTACACTTCGGGGATTAAGATCTATAGGGATAGATTTAAAAGGATATTGGGATTGTCCCAGTCCAGGTATATAGACACCATACTAAAGAGCATTAGTATGGAAGATTTCAAGCGCGGAAATTTAATCGCTTGTCATGGAATCACCCTCTCTAAAGAGATGTCTTCCAAGACCGAGGAGAAGAGAGTTCGCATGAGTGTTATACCCTACGCTTTGGTGGTCGGGTCTACCATGTATGCGATATTATGTAGTAGACACGATGTAGCTTACAAACTTAGTGTGGTATGCAGGTATTAATCTGTAAAATTTCAAAAATTATAATGTTATTTTTGAATTTAATTAATTATTTTAGAATTTAATTAATTATATATATAATGATTCATATTTGGTTTCCATAAGATACCCTATAGATATATCCGTATAATTTGCTATAACAAACCAATACTTTAATTATCCAAATTAAGATTTAATTTGGCATGGAAAACAAAAACTTAATTTTAACATTTTCAAAAAAAAATGTTAGGATTCTATCATGGTTGGGTTTTTCTTTATTAGGGTTAGTTGTATTATTAGGGAGAGAAAGAGAGAGAGCCCATGCCATATACCCACACCCTCTTCCTCATTACCCTAATCTCAATTATTTCCATCATCCTCTCATATTATTCCTCCACCTATAAAATATCTCTTATCTCAAACACCCAACTCCTCAACCAAAACCTTAGCTCCTCCACCAAAAATCCATGGATCTTGCCAAGTTATCCAACTAGATCCTTCAAGATTTCAAGAGGAGCCTTCACAAACTCTAAAGAGCTTCAAGTGGACATCCCTAGAGATTGGATCCCCTCTAATCCTCACCCAAATAGGTAAAAATCCAACTTTGTTTATATTATCACAAGTATTTCCATGTTAACTAGGTTTTTCATGCAAAATTTACATTTTTGTTGGTTTAAATCTTCCAAAATTGAGTTTTGAAGTGATCCACTAGTAGTGGTGAAAATTAGTATGGTTTACTTGGTGAATACACCATATTTTGGAAAGTATAGGGTATTTTCGTGTAAAAGAATTGATTTTTAAGGTTTTTGGAATTTTCAAGTTTTTTAAATAATTACTATCAGTAAATTCCTTCTGCAGATGTCTGCCGTCAAGTTTCTGGTTTGAATTTCGTAGTTTTGCAGACGTCTGATGGCCAAAGCACCAGACGTCTATGGGTTTTTTCTTCAGACATCTGGGTATACTCCAGACGTCTGTGTGAAAGTCTCGGGGTGAATTTGGGTTGTTCTTCAGACGTTTGCCTCGTATAGGTGTAGACATTTGCAGTTCATTTTATTAAGCAGTTTTGAGTTTTTAAATGGATTTCTAAACTTCGATTTGATCCTTTTAAGTTTAGACGACGATTCCTGGGGTAGTTCTACATAGTTAGCATGCGTTAGCATATGTTAATCATAGGTTTTAACCTATGTACACTTCGTTCGTTAGTATAGATGTCGATATAAATCCTTATACGATTGCGTTATTGTTATGATTTGTAGATTCAGTTGCGGAACTTCCAACGCAGCAAGGAAGAAGGGCAAGGCGATCTTTGGCTTCGACTAGATCGAGCCATACATTGGTGAGTAGATTAACATCTACAAGTGGAAACTCGGATGGATGGTGTGTAGCACCCCCCGACTACCAAAAATTTATAAAACTTTGTATCAATTTTTAAAACTCATGCTCATATGTATACATTTGCTAGAATTTCCATATTGGATATAATTGCTAGAATTGCTATGTTGTCTATAGTCACTAGTATACTTGTTAGAATTGCCATGTGTTTATACTTGCTAGGATTTCCATGTTGCACACACTTACTAGGATTGCCATGCTTATACATATACACCTGATAGAACACTAGCACAACTATTAATGATTGCTATGTGATACAATCATAGACGCGCATGCTACACTACACATCATTAGTACTGCCATGACACTTAGAAACTGCCATGCTATTTGTGTTTACTGACATCCATGCTAGTTTATATGGTTGTTTACCATGATTTCGATATACAAATCCCATGCCCATATAGATTCGTATACGATTGTTGCCAATTGCTACCAGAATGAATGATGCATTAATGATTATGATGTATTTGATATTTTCCATGGATTTCGAGAAACCGCGATATGATTTATAAAACTTGCTTGTGTTTTCAAAAGTGCAGTTTTCTCTTGATATGATGAGTTTTTATGAACATTGTGGATTTGGCCGGGGTTCGAGATGGGAATGAACACAGTGGATTTGGACGGGGTTCGAGATAAGAAAGGTGGACAAGGTGGATATGGCCGGGGTTCCATGCCTAGAATGTAAAGAAAGAGGGATGATCCTGTTAGTGTATATGCCCTAAAGGCCATTACTGTATCATACTAGTTTGTATATTACTTGATGGAAGCTTGGGATATTCACAGTTGTATATACAATCTTGCTCGAAATGGTAGTATGCTACTTGGTTTGACTCTGCTTTAATATGTGCATGTGTTTCTTTTAGCATATCGCTGATATACATATTAGTAGAGCCCTTAGGATCTTTGCTTGATTACCAGCGTTGTGATGGCGCTCACACTCGTGGGAGCTGGGTGATCTATAAGCACATCCTTATACAGGTCCCTAGTCGTTGGACTATCGAGACAGGGCATCGATACTCCGGAGTAGACTAGCGTATGCACTTCTCATCCCAGCGTGGGAGACGGTCTGTCCCACAGCCGTCAGTACGTCGTACTTGAGATAGTATGCGGGTGCTCGTTAGGTTACGAGTACACTGGACAGGACTCGTCAGGAACTGTTGGTTGGTATTATACCAATCGTCAGTTATCAGTTCCCAGGTGACATGAGTGCAGCTTAGTCCGCTGACTTGACACTGTCACTTCGCCTCGAGTGTGTTCCCACTGCACTTTGATTGCTACCCTACCACGGCTCAAAGGAGTCGTGCAAACAGGTAGTTTTTGGATGCAGTCCCGAAGCACTTGGAGGCAGTGACGGTTAGACAGGATTCGTCTCTCCCGGTATTGGGGGTTGACATCGCGCTGTGTCCAGGAGAGTCATTACACGAGTAGTCCCTGGCCAGGGAAAGCGAAATATACTGGTAGGTTTCCAGTGTTATCTCAGGATGTTCTGGGCTACACTCCGACACGACTTGTACCGCTATTAGGGGACTGACGTTCACCGCCCCCCTAGGCCCTCCATGCGATGTATCAGACGAACAGACCGGACTGTACGGAGACTGTCACATACAGGCTCAGTAGAAGTTCAGATGGGGTTCACCTCGTCAGTCTTCTTATCGACATCTACCTGGGGACCGTTACGTACAGCTAGTGCCGCTTGCGGTCTGTGGTTAAACCCACTGCCAGCGTAGTGTCGAGTCTTTAGAGTCCCACACAGAGAGCTATTTGCCTTTAGGCAAAATGAGTAGAGGTCGCATGGTTTTGCGACAGGGTTCGTTCACATCCGCGCACTTGTGCACGTTTGCTGTCTGGACAGCTTATACTAGCGGGCTTTGGTTTAAGCCAGATCCTAGTATAGATTTGGGATTGGTTTTTTTCTCATTGTATTCAAGTTCCTCAGATCACGAATACGGGTGTGTATGCACAGTTACTTGAGACAGAGGGAGAGGACTTTGATTAGGGTTAATGACTATTGTCATTTTATTAACCCTAATGCTTATGTGTGTATTATGGTTAATTGATATTAGTTTAATATAATTGTGCATGGTTATGGTTGTTGACCATTTGACCTCCTTGACTTGTTGACCTAGGTTGACACTTTGACCATCATCATTTCATTTGGAAGATGCTCTTTGATCCTTGCAAATTGCATTAAAAATGAAATGATAATGGTCATGTCTTGATTAACCATGACAATTATCTAGCTAATTATCTAATTACAATAATTCACACATATATGAGAGAATGCTTCATATTTTCTCTCATTCTATTATTGACTTTCTCTCTCTTGTTCTTCCTCTCCCTCAAGCTCTCCCCTTTCATGTGTTGAGAAACACTTGAGCTTGAGAAAAACCTCTTCTTGATAATCTCTACTCTCATCTAGGGTTCTAGAATTAGCACTTCTTGCACACTAGTTACTTCTAGCTTGGAATTGAAGCCAAAGGTTGAGGCTTTCGGGTGGATCTTTCTTCGACGTGAGAAGACGACAAAGGTGACCTCTTTCCACTACTCCAAGGAGCAAGGAGAGAAGGACATAAAGCCCTAGGTATAACCTTTCTAACACTTAGCTAGTTTCTAGTTAGCTTTAGCTTGTTTTTGTTTAGCAAAGATCCTTCTTTGTCTAGTCCACGTTGCCTAAGTTGATAAAAATTTGATTTTTATTCCGTTTTCCGCCTCCCCGTAAGTACCGGGGCGGGCAACGTGGACTTACAGTGGTATCAGAGCCTAACTAAACATAAACTAGCTAGGTAGTAAAGTGTATGGAAGTTCGAATCGGAAAAATCGAAAAACCGAGTTTTCAAAAACCCAACTTTCTATTAAATTTTTCCTGCTCAAAATAAAATTTATCATACTCCAAAAATCGTCTCAGGGTTTTATGAAGAAAGCCACCAAACCCGGTCCAGTGACTCGACCAAGGCGCTGCGGTTCCGCGGCAATAGCAAGCTATTGCCGCGCAACCGCGGCCGAGTTGGCTCGTCTCTGGGTCGAGTTTGGTGCAGTGCTCTTCTGGCATGGTTTTGGGATTTTTAAGATGGTTTATATGTGCCCAGATTTTCCAGAATAGAAATTTTTTTTTGGTGGCCTATAAATCCGTATTTTTATCGAACTTCACTACACTTTGACTATAAGGGTTATATCTGTGATGTTTATATGTATTGAACGTCGGCTAATCGCTATATGTCGATTAGTCGGGGTTATACATATCTGTGATCTGTGTTTGATGATGGTATGTGTATATGAATGTATTTGATTGTCGCGGGTGAATAGCCGGGGTGGATGTGAGATGAGTGTTTCTTTTTCTTTCATTCATTGTAATATGTAAATTGATGTAATAATATTTGTATGGCCGCACAACCGGGTCGGGGTTATAGCCGTCATTGTATAATTCTTTTTACTGTTTTTGCCCCTAGGATAGACCCATGGAGGGGGTGCACAAACTACGGGGTATCTCGAAGTGCCGAGTGGCCTACTCATGGTGGTGAGGGAGGTTGCTTCGCTTCGGGTACTTGGCGGGCAGTTTGCCGCACCCGTAGGGGTCTTGGGTGGGGTATTGGCTATTCACCGCGACCGTGTAATCCTCTTTTCGTTGCAGGCTCGAACGGATTGCGAATTCCTAGTATATCCAATGTATTCATCTGTGATCTGTATTGTCTATCATTGCTATATATTTATATATGATAACTATTTAGGCGTTGCTTATGTTTTACAGCCGCGCTAGCCTAGCCCCCGCTCTGTCGTTAGTTAAGTAACCTAACGGGTGATGACGGGGCCCCGTGGCGAATGCAAATGGCATAAGCGTACGTCATATTTTGGTTGTTTTCTGCAATGGTAGGATTAAATGATGGGACGCATTAAAAGAACTAATGCAAGAAAATAAACCAAGTAAAAGTCGATTAGAACACTTTGAAAACCACTCGGTTCTTTTCAAAACTAAACTTTTAAACGCGGAGCTTGAACCACTCCTTTTAAAAGCTATCTCGTTCCATCGATTATATCAAGTTCACTACGTTCACGGTTTCGCCAAAACCATTCGTAGCCCTCCGTCATTCCACATGAATGGTCAAAAGTATTCAAGCTATGTATTTTGGCCAAAGTCAAGGCATAGTGATTGGTAGCTATTGGGTATTCATGTGCAGCATAGATAGATGCGTTGGTTTGGGACAGTCGTGCTGCCATTTTGGCCAAAGTCAAGGGTAGGTACGGGTGGGTCCAAATTAACCAGGAGAATGACGGGTAGAACTTGACATGTGACTTATGATATTTTGGCCAAAGTCAAGGTCATAAGAGCATGGGCCAGAAATCCACATCGGGAGTTTCATAAGTACTGAAACTTGCTAGCGCTGCATACCATTTGGAGTGTGATGATTCTGGTAGGATTCCTTCAGTTTTATCACGCAATGATATTTGGATCCCGATCCTACTGTGAGTATATGCTACTCCTCGGGAAAACTCTCACTTAACGATCAATGCTATAAACTTAGTAGGTGTCTAGAAAGGTGTTAGCGGGGCTACGCCCACAGGGAAAAGAGGTTACTTAATTAAGGAACTTCGCGAAAGCGTTGGAAAACCTCCCTCGAAGTACCGACACTGGCCTGGCTGAACGGTTAAGCAAGTATTGTACGGTGAGATTGATCTTGACTAATCCTTTCTTTACGGTTTGAGAAGGGATTCGAGAGACAGTGGGAGCCATCCTGTTTAGACAAACTAAAAACCACTCTAAACTTGCAAGAGTATCATGCTAAAGTGTTTCTTTTCTCTCTCCTAATTGCAGCGACCATTCAACATGACCGGACTTAAGTTATTACTAGATAAAAACATATTGACAGGGCCAAACTACAAAGATTGGCTCAGGAATGTCAAGATGGCAATCACTTACGACAAGTTGGGGTATGTCCTTACCACCAAAGCTCCCCCTGTCCCAGGTCCCAAAACCAGTGTCGTAGATAGGGAAATCTACAAGACCTAGGAAATAGATTGCGCGAAGGCCAGATGCCTCGTACTAGCCTCGATGGACAACGAACATCAGAGGAGGTACGAGAATATGGACCCAGAGTCCATATTTCTGCATACAAAAGAACTGTATGGAAGCAGTCTCGTATCGCAAGATACGAAGTGTCGAAGAAGTTGTTTTCGGCAAGGTTGGCCGTCGGATCATCGGTAGCGGAACACGTGCTTAAGATGATTGGCTACATAGAGGAGCTCGCGGACCTTGGGACCACGTTGGAGAATGAACTCTATACTGATTTGATTCTCCAGTCCCTTCCTTCCACTTACGCCCAGTTTATCCTTAACTTCAACATGCAAGGAAAGGAGGTTGAACTTTCCGAACTTCTGAACATGTTGAGGAGTGCTGAGGGCACCCTACAGAAGGATAGGGTGACATCCACTTTGTTTGTAGGAGGATCTTACTCTTCTAGATCCAGGGCGAAAGCCAAGGGTAAGAAGAAGAAAGCCCCCGCCAAACCAAGAGGCGGTGTCGGTAAAGTGGATACGAAGGGAAAAGGAAAAGCAACAAAGATAGCGGGAAAGCTGGTGGGGAAGGAAGAATGCTTCTATTGTCACAAAAGTGGTCACTGGAAACAGGATTGCAAGGCTTGGAAGGCCAGAACACAGGATTTGAAGCGAGTTGCAGCTTCAGCTTCAGGTGTGTATGTTATTGAAAACTGTCTATCAATAAACTCTACATCCTGGGTATTGGATACTGGATCAGGATCTCATATCTGTAATTCTTTGCAGGCGTTGAGAAAGCGTAGAGTTTTGAAGGCAGGTGACATGACCTTCAGAGTTGCAAACGGTGCTAGCATGGATGCTGAGGCCGTGGGGGACTATCACCTGGGATTGTCGGACGGACACTTTTTGGTTTTGCGTAGTTATTATTATGTACCAAATGCAACCTGTAATATCATTTCTGTATCTTTATTATCTAAAAAAGGTTATGAATTTGCATTTGTAAGTAATGTAGTGAACATTCACCTTAATCAAGTTTTGATTGGGTCAGGTACATTGAACAACGGTATATACGTATTAAA
This sequence comes from Agapanthus africanus, assembly GCA_030015575.1. Classification (NCBI taxonomy): domain Eukaryota; kingdom Viridiplantae; phylum Streptophyta; class Magnoliopsida; order Asparagales; family Amaryllidaceae; genus Agapanthus; species Agapanthus africanus. The sequence goes on along the minus strand of CM057338.1, from coordinate 815,682,908 downwards.
CCAACCACAGATTTTCAATGTCCAGAATACACACAAAAGAAAGTCTCCAGAAATCAATAAAACTTTCTTATGGCATTGTAGACTGGGTCACATCAATGAGAGAAGGTTGACTAAGTTACATGCAGAAGGATATTTGGATCCGTTCGAATATCAATCGTATGCAACTTGTCAATCCTGTCTCAAAGGAAAGATGACAAAGACTCCGTTCACTGGACACGGAGTAAGAGCGAGCGAGCTCTTAGGACTCGTACACAGCGACATGTGCGGCCTAATGTCTACACATGCACGAAGCGGTTATTCTTACTTCATTACTTTTATGGATGACTTTTCAAGGTACGGTTATGTCTTCTTAATGAAACATAAATCCGAGGCTTTTGAAAAATTCCAAGAATATAAGAATGAAGTAGAAAAACAAACAGGCAAAAGTATCAAGGCACTGAGATCTGATCGAGGTGGTGAATACTTGAGTGCCGAGTTCCTGGGTTACTTAAAAGAGAATGGAATTCTCTCTCAGCTTACTCCTCCATACACTCCGCAACATAACGGTGTATCGGAGAGACGGAACCGAACCCTATTGGATATGGTACGGTCCATGATGAGTAATGCTGAGTTGCCGCGATCGTTCTGGGGATATGCGCTAGAATCAGCTGCATACCTTTTGAACCGAGTTCCAACTAAGACTGTGCCTACTACACCATATCAGATGTGGTGTGGGAAGAGACCCTATCTTAATCACATTGAGACATGGGGATGTCCAGCTTTTGTAAAAAAGCACCATGCGGACAAGCTCGAGGCACGCTCAGTACAGTGCAAGTTTGTGGGATATCCAAAGAACTCCAAGGGATATTTCTTCTATTGCGAAGAGGAACAAAAGGTGTTTGTTTCTCGCCATGCCCACTTTCTAGAACACCAGTTCATAGAAAAAGAATTAAGTAGGAGCGCAATAGAACTGGAAGAAATTCCAGAACCACGAGCTATTACTGAAAGCTTAGTAGAACCAGAGGGTTCGAAAGATCAGGACATTCCCACGCCACTCCGCAGGAGTAGTAGGCAGTCTCATCCGCCCGAGAGATACTACGGTTTTCTCATTGACGGGGATAGAGAGGATTGCATCATAGACTTTGATGAGCCTACTAGCTTCCAGCAAGCCATTCAGAGCGTCGACTCGGTAAAATGGCTGGATGCAATGCGGACCGAAATGGAGTCCATGTACACCAACAAAGTATGGACGTTGGACATTGCTCCAGATGGGGTAAAACCCATAGAATGCAAGTGGATCTACAAAAGGAAGATTGGTGTAGATGGACAGGTTGAGACCTATAAAGCTAGACTGGTAGCAAAGGGTTTTCGTCAGCGACCTGGTTTGGACTATGACGAAACCTTTTCTCCAGTAGCTATGCTGAAATCCATTCGGATCCTTCTTGCCATTGCTGCCTTCCACGATTATGAGATTTGGCAGATGGACGTAAAGACAGCTTTTCTAAATGGACATTTAGAGGAGTGTGTCTATATGGACTAGCCAGAGGGTTTCATTCAGAGTGGGAGCAGCGGAAAGGTATGCAAGTTGCTTAAGTCCATTTATGGACTAAAGCAGGCATCGCGGAGTTGGAACATCTGTTTTGATGAGACGGTCAAAGAATTTGGCTTTATCAAAAATCCAGATGAACCATGCATCTATTGTAGATTTGTATCGAGAACTGTAGTATTCCTCGTTTTATACGTGGATGACATTCTCTTAATAGGAAATGATATTCCTATGCTACAATCTGTCAAGGGGTTCTTGTCACACAGGTTCTCCATGAAAGACCTGGGTGACGCCACATACATTCTGGGTATTCGGATCTACCGTGACAGATCCAAGAGGATATTAGGACTTTCGCAGTCCAGGTACATCGACACCATACTGAAGAGATTCAGTATGGAAGATTCCAAGCGCGGTAATCTACCGGCTTGTCACGGGATCACCCTCTCCAAAGAGATGTCTCCCAAGACTGATTTGGAGAGGGATCGCATGTCTATTATACCCTACGCTTCTGCGGTAGGCTCTATAATGTATACAATGTTGTGTACCAGACCGGATGTGGCTTATGCACTGAGTGTGGTAAGCAGGTATCAGTCAAACCCTGGGGAGAAACATTGGATAGCAGTAAAGAACATTCTCAAGTACCTGAGAAGGACTAAGGAGATGTTCTTGGTGTATGGCGGAAAAGACCTCCAGATTGAGGCCTTTGCTGACTCCAGCTTCTAGAGTGACAAGGATGATTCCAAGTCCATGTCGGGTTTTGTCTTTACCCTCAATGGAGGGGCGGTGTGTTGGAAGAGCTCCAAATAGGAAACCATTGCTGACTCGACTATGGAAGCGGAATACATCGCTGCATCTGATGCCGCAAAAGAAGCTGTCTGGATGAGGAAGTTCTTGAGAGAACTTCAGGTGGTTCCGTCCATTGTTGACCCAATACCTCTGTATTGCGACAACAACGGGGCTATAGCTTTAGCGAAGGAACCCAGGTCCCATCAGAAATCCAGACACATCTTGAGGCGGTATCACCTGATCAGGGAGATCGTGGATCGCCAGGAGATCGAGGTTCAGAGGGTTGCTTCAGAAGATAACACAGCAGATCCATTCACCAAGGCCTTGCCCCAGACTCAGTTCGAGCGGCTGATCGAGATGATAGGTCTTCGATACGCCAGTACATGGCCTTAGTGCAAGTGGGGGATTGTTAGTGTATATGCCCTAGAGGCCATTACTGTATCATACTAGTTTGTATATTACTTGATGGAAGCTTGGGATATTCACAGTTGTATATACAATCTTGCTCGAAATGGTAGTATGCTACTTGGTTTGTCTCTGCTTTAATATGTGCATGTGTTTCTTTTAGCATATCGCTGATATACATATTACTAGAGCCCTTAGGATCTTTGCTTGATTACCAGCGTTGTGATGGCGCTCACACTCGTGGGAGCTGGGTGATCTATAAGCACATCCTTATACAGGTCCCTAGTCGTTGGACTATCGAGACAGGGCATCGATACTCCGGAGTAGACTAGCGTATGTGCTTCTCATCCCAGCGTGGGAGACGGTCTGTCCCACAGCCGTCAGTACATCGTACTTGAGATAGTATGCGGGTGCTCGTTAGGTTACGAGTACACTGGACAGGACTCGTCGGGAACTGTTGGTTGGTATTATACCTATCGTCAGTTATCAGTTCCCAGGTGACATGAGTACAGCTTAGTCCGCTGACTTGACACTGTCACTTCGCCTCGAGTGTGTTCCCACTGCACTTTGATTGCTACCCTACCACGGCTCAAAGGAGTCATGCAAACAGGTAGTTTTTGGGTGCAGTCCCAAAGCACTTGGAGGCAGTGACGGTTAGACAGGATTCGTCTCTCCCGGTATTGCGGGTTGACATCACGCTGTGTCCAGGAGAGCCATTACACGAGTAGTCCCTGGCCAGGGCAAGCGAGATATACTGGTAGGTTTCCAGTGTTATCTTAGGGTGTTCTGGGCTACACTCCGACACGACTTGTACCGCTATTAGGGGACTAACGTTCATCGCCCCCTAGGCCCGCCATGCGATGTATCAGACGAACAGACCGGACTGTACGGAGACTGTCACATACAAGCTCAGTAGGAGTTCAGATGGGGTTCACCTCGTCAGTCTTCTTTTCGACATCTACCTGGGGACCGTTACGTACAGCTAGTGCCGCTTACGGTCTGTAGTTAAACCCACTGCCAGCGTAGTGTCGAGTCTTTACAGTCCCACACAGAGAGCTATTCGCCTTTAGGCAAAATGAGTAGAGGTCGCGTGGTTTTGCGACAGGGTTCGTTCACATTCGCGCACTTGTGCACGTTTGCTGTCCGGACAGCTTATACTAGCAGGCTTTGGTTTAAGCCAGATCAGAGTATAGATTTAGGATTGGTTTTTTTCTCATTGTATTCGTGTTCCTCGGATCACGAATACGGGTGCGTATGCACAGTTACTTGAGACAGAGGGAGAGGACTTTGATTAGGGTTAATGACTATTGTCATTTTATTAACCCTAATGCTTATGTGTGTATTATGGTTAATTGATATTAGTTTAATATAATTGTGCATGGTTATGGTTGTTGACCATTTGACCTCCTTGACTTGTTGACCTAGGTTGACACTTTGACCATCATCATTTCATTTGGAAGATGCTCTTTGATCCTTGCAAATTGCATTAAAAATGAAATGATAATGGTCATGTCTTGATTAACCATGACAATTATCTAGCTAATTATCTAATTACAATAATTCACACATATATGAGAGAATGCTTCATATTTTCTCTCATTCTATTATTGACTTTCTCTCTCTTGTTCTTCCTCTCCCTCAAGCTCTCCCCTCTCATGTGTTGAGAAACACTTGAGCTTGAGAAAAACCTCTTCTTGATAATCTCTACTCTCATCTATGGTTCTAGAATTAGCACTTCTTGCACCCTAGTTACTTCTAGCTTGGAGTTGAAGCCAAAGGTTGAGGCTTTCGGGTGGATCTTTCTTCGACGTGAGAAGACGACAAAGGTTACCTCTTTCCACTACTCCAAGGAGCAAGGAGAGAAGGACATAAAGCCCTAGGTATAACCTTTCTAACACTTAGCTAGTTTCTAGTTAGTTTTAGCTTGTTTTTGTTTAGCAAAGATCCTTCTTTGTCTAGTCCATGTTGCCTAAGTTGATAAAAATTTGATTTTTATTCCGTTTTCCGCCTCCCCGTAAGTACCGGGGTGGGCAACGTGGACTTACAGATCCAAGGGACACTGCCTAGGGAGACAAATAAGATTTACGTGTCGATGATTGACATGGTTTTATGATGATTTGGTAGATGATGTGTTTCCGTTTATGCAATCCGATTATAAACGCTTTTATTTATATATAATGCAAATGATGTGCATATATTGTGATGATTGTTTCTGCTCACGAGTTGGTAACTCACTCCCGTCGTACCATAGTTTCATGCAGGACCGACCGTACAGATACGTAGCGGCACCGTCGGCACTTCTTTTGGGGTTTATCATGTGTTTTTCTAGGTGGGTTACATGTTTAGTAACCGCCACTTGTATGTTTTATTTCCTTGTATCTAGTGTCACTTCATCAAACCAAACTTATGTTGGATATGTATGCCCAAGAAGCCATTATTGTATATGTATACATGTGGATGCTTGGACATATGTATGTACATGACAATCTTGCTCGATTTGATAGTATGCTATCTGGTTTGTCTTTATCTTAACATGTGTATATGTTCTACTTTTTATTACATATCATCTATACATGTTGATAAAGCCCGTAGGATCATTGCTTGACTACCTGCATTGTGATGGCGATCATGCTTATGAGAGCAGGGTAGTCGATAAGAACATCCTTAAAAGGTCCCTAGTAATGGGAGTATCGAGACTGGGAATCGATATTCCGGAGTAGACTGGTGTATACGTTTCTAGACCCCGACGAGGGGCGATGGTTGGTCCCGCAGCCATTGGTATTTTGCTCCTAATATCGTATACATGTGCTCACTAGGGGTGAGTACACTAGATGGACTCACCAAGAACTTGTAGATGGTACTATACCTATCGTCAGATAGCAGTTCTCAGGTGACATGAGTACAGGGTAGTCTTTAGACCTGAGATCATCATTTGTCTCGTGTGAGTTCCCACTGTGTTTTGATCACTACCTTACCACGGCTCTACTGAGTTGTGCAAACAGGTTTTGGTTGGGTACAGTTCCGAGCCACATAGAGGCAGTGAGTGATTGTCAAGGATTCGCCTCTCCTGGTATTGGGAGTCGATATCGCACTGTGTTCGATTGTTCAAGACCATAAGACCTTGGCTAAGGTAGTTGGGATTTACTGATAGGCTGATCAGTAGTTTCCCAGATTGGTCCTGAGCCGCATCAGCATGAACTATCTAGTTATTAGGGTCTGACGTTTACCACCCCCTAGACGCGGTATTCGATACTCTCAGACAAAGAGACCGGACTGTACGGAGATTGTCACGGATAGGCTCAGTAGGGATCCGGATGAGTTTGCTCGTCGGCCTTACTTTTCGACAGGTACCGAGATAGACGTTACGTACAGTTAATATCGCTGACGTGCTTATGGTTATAGATTTATCTCGTAACTCACTGCCGGCGTACTGTCAAGTCTTTAGAGTCCTACACAGAGGGTTTCCCTAGTTCAGGAGAAATGATGTATTAGCCGTACTGGATACGTGTAGGGTTCCGATTGATTGATGGTACTATGTATCCGGACCTTCGATCAGACAGTTGATAATACTAGCCTGCTCGGGATTGAGCCGGATTATTAAATCAGGTATTGATTTAATAATTATATATATATATATATAGATATAGATATAGATATCTATATTTCAATATATATATTCTATTATTATGTTCTTTGTGTTATTCTATCTCTTTTGGTATTCGTGTTTTTATGTGAATGCAGGTATGTATATACAGTAGACAGTAATCCGTATTTTATACAGAAAACATTCGAGAAGGCGGACATCTCATTCTTGATTTTTCCATTTATTCATACATGGAAAATGAGGTGTAAAGTGAGGTGAGGAGAGTATGGTGAGAGCCATGCTTAAATAGTGTTCACAAATGAATTTTTAATTCATTTTTGCTCACTATTGAAGCATGGTTGCTTTATTATATTGTAAAAATCGTTTTACAAAACCATTGTGAGGATTTTCTCACTTGTATGCTTCATTTATTTCGAGCTCACCATTTTGCTTCAGTCTCCTCTTCCTCTATTGAGCTCCTCCACCTTCAAGTTCAACCTCCTCTCTATCTTCTCATGAGTTGAGAATTAAGAGAGGATGTGAGATAGAAACACACTTAGAACCCTAGACTACATCATAGAGTTCTTAGACAAGCAATCCAAGTTCTCTAGTTTCTCAATTTGATACTTAGTTTGGAGTTAGAGTCATGGACTACATCCCTCGGGTGGATCATTTTCGACGGAGGGAGACGGACGATCAAGCTCGATCATGGAGGCCACTAGGAGCTAAAGAAGAGAAGACTGAAGGACATGGATCTTTAGGTGAGACTCTTTCATCATAGTAGATAGCTCCTCCTAGTTAACTAGTTTAGGGTTTATGGTAGATCCGGTTATCGGGTTTCATTTAGCGCCAGTTTTAAACCCTAGAAAAAATTTTGTTCCGCAAATGGCCACGGTAGATGGCCGGGACGCTAGTGTAACCCAACATGGTATCAGAGCCACCCCATAAAACCTTAACTAGCTAATTTTGACGTGCTTAAACTATCGAACAACAAAAATTTCCGAAATCACAATTTCAAAATTATAGTTTCTGCTAATTTTCAAAAGTGTTCAAAAAATTATTTCCAGTATCTTAAAAATGCGTGCACGGTATTTTAGGACTTCAGAAGAAATTTGGACACATAAGCCCATAAGTCGGCCGCGGAATCGCGGCAGAACAAGCTTTTTTGCGGTGGTTCCGTGATCGAAGTGGGGCCTCTGTGCACAAAAATTCTTCTGGAGCTCTACTATTTGAAAATGTGATTTTTCAGATGTTTATTTTCTGGCCCAGATTTGTTTGAGTACTGGATTGCACTTGGGGACAATAAGAAAAAGTTTTTTGTCGATCGAAATTTTAAATGCGTGTTTATCAGTACATATGTTACTATCTGCGACCGAGAATGTTACTTGATCGGTATAACCAGTCTAACGGCTATATGTTCTATTAGACGGGTTTGTGAACATGACATTCACGTTGATATTATGTGATTATGCTGATATTGTGGTTGGATTTTCGTGGTGGATAGCCGTTGGTGCGATGGTAGTACTACAGTTAAAATTCATTTGTATATTTGTTATTGTGGAGCGAGCGTCCAACATGTGGATTGCCGTCTCTGCCGTGTTGTATATTATTTGATTGGGTACGACCGGGTTGAGGTCGATGTCATATTTGTGTTGGGAATATGTATGCCCTAGAGGCCATTATTGTACATGTGATATATATTATAGTGGATGCTTGGACATATATATAAATGACTTTCTTGCTCGACATGATAGTATGCTATCAGGTTACTCTTTATCTTAACATGTTGACTGGTATTCTTTACTGTCTTACTCTCATATATTGATAAAGCCCTTAGGATATGTACTTGACTACCAGGATCATGATGAGATCATACTAGTGGGGCCTGGGTGGTCCAAAAGTACATCCTTTAATCAGTTCCTAGTCGAAGGAATATCGAGACTAGGGCATCAATATTCCAGAGTAGACTAGCGTATACGTTTCTTGTCCCTTAGGAGGCGATGGTTGATCCCACAACCATTGGTGTATGACATCAAAGATTGTACACTTGTGTTCATTGGAGAATGGGTACACCGAACAGGACTCGCCGAGGACTCCTATATGGTAGCATATCTATCGTCAGATAGCAGTCCTCTAGTGACACTGGTACAGGTTAGTCTGTAGACCCGAGATCGTCATAGAGTCTTGTGTGGCTCCCACTGTGCTTTGATTTCCTCCCTACCACGGCTTAAAGGAGTCGTGAAAACAGGTGGATTTTGGGTACAGTCCCGAGTCACATAGAGTCAATGAGCGATAGGAGAGGTTTCGTATCTCCCGGTATTGGGGGTTGATGTTGCGCTATCCTCGATTGGCTATAACTAGAAGTCTCGGGCCATGGCTGCTGCTGAGATTTACTGATAAGATTTATCAGTAGTTTCTCAAACCGTTATAGGCCAGACATCGGCATGACTTATCACGTTACTGGGGACTGACGTTTACCACCGTAGACATAATATGCGACATATCAGACAAAGAGACCGGACTGTACGGTAATGTTACTGAAATGCTTCATAGAGAATATGGATGAGCTTGCTTGTTGATCTTCATATCGCTCAATACCCGGTTAGCCGTTACGTCCAGTTAGTACCGCTGACGGCTTGTAGGTGATTGATATGATCATCACCTACTGTTGGCGTATTGACGAGTCTTTAGAGTCCCACACAGAAGTTTCTTGATTCGAGTGAAATGAAGTAGGGCACATATGTTGATATGTGCGTGGGCCTGATTAAATATGATTATGTGATACCGTATTATAATCTGGCAGTTATCTGATGTCGTTCAGGTTATATGTGATTTAACCGGATTATCAAATCAAGTGTTAGTTTGATAATGTGATATTCAAATTAATGATATTAGTCGGTTATATGTGATATAACCGGATTATTAGATCAAGTGTTGATTTAATAATGTGATATATATTATATGTGATATAATTATATCTTAACTAATATCATTAGCTCACTAATTGCTTTATATATATATATTAATGTATATATGATATATATATATATATATATATTATATGAAGCATGGCATGTTTTTCTATTTTTAGAAAATGGAAAAATGAGGTGTTAATTGTGGAGATATTTGTGGAATGGGCAAGGCATGGGTTTTATTATTTGTATATTAGTCTTGACTTACTATTTAAGCATAATTGCAATTTAGAATTGCAATTTTATTCCATGCTTGAATGAGTGAGGAGAGAGAGAGAGCCATTTTGAGTTTACTCTCATCATTTTCATTCTTCATGCCTTAGCCATTTCTTGAGCTTTTGCTTCCTCTTGCTCTTTACAATTTTCTTCACCTTACTTCCAAGTTCAAACCCCCACATGTGATGTGAATCATTGGACTTGTGAAAACCCTAGTGAGCAAATTAAACCCTTACTTCACCATCACACATTGGATTAGTAATTTTATGTGGAGTGTTGCCTTCCCTAATGAGATTAGTGAAGAGTTAGCTTGAGCTTGTGGACTTCGGGAGGATCTTCTTTGGCGCGAAGATCACGAAGGAGGTTCGTTCAACTCAAAGAAGAGCCTAGTGGAGTCACGTGGACCACAACCCGGAGCTATTGAAGAGAAGGACTTGAACTACAAAGGTTGTATGCTCTTTTCTTCTCCTTAGTTCATCACATCACAAAGGCAAACCCTAATAATCTAGTAAAGATCTTGTTAGTCTAACTTAGCACCTAATAAAAATTAAAATTTGGCATGCTTGATACCTCTAGAACCTCTTGGTAGTGTTAAGGTAGTCTTATACTTTGTACATATATTTTCCTTTTCTTTACTAAGATTACCCTACGGTGGAGTGATCGAATAGCCGGGTTCTAAAGGGCAACAAGCCCGCATCTCATGGCGTTGAGACAGAGGGAGCTTCACTCTAGAATTGGCGGGCTATTCGCCGCACTTGTAGGGGGTATAGGATGACCCACGGAGTGGCGCTCAAGTTACCGGATCCTATGAAGTGCTGGGTAGCCCATTCACGTTGTTGATTGGGGTTGCCTCACTTCTGGGATTGGCGGGTAACTTGCCACGCTCGTAGGGGTCCAGGTTTTCATTTCACAGGATATCCATACGACCGGGAACGTCGGGTTTTATTTGCGGCTTAAGTGAAACCTGAGGCTCCAAGATTATCCACCATTCTATGTTGCTTGTTGTTGATCTGTGATGTTGCTTATATCATGTCTAGGATGAATGTTATATATATTTATATATATACTTGTAGATGTTGTATATGTTTTGGACCCGTGCTAGTCCAACCCCTGCTCTGCTGTTAGTTAAGTAACCTAACGGTGAATGACGGGGCTCCGTGATGAATGCGGATGGCATATACGTATATTGTATTTTCGTTCTTTTCTAGTGTGATAGGCTTAATTGATGTTACCACATTAATTTTGATTAATGCAAGAAAAGAAACCTAAAAAGATGTTGGAACAAATTTCGAAAAACTATAGTTATACTCTTTCGCCTTGCATAGTGGTATTCGGTCATGAATATTCAGCACCTCATTCTACGAGGCAAGAGCCTAGATCCCATCGTGGGGAGTGACCATTTGAGCAAAAGTTTATACTGTAGATTACTCAGTTTTCCTCAAAACCACAAGTTTTAAAAAGCGGAGCCTAAACCGCTCCTTTTCAAAATTACTGGGTTCCTTCAACGATATCAAGTTCATTACGTTAAAGGGTTTTTCGCTAAAAACCCAGCCGTAGCCCTCTATCATTTTCTATGAGTAGTACTCAGTATTCGTGCTGCGTTTGTTGACCTTGTCAAGGCGTAGTGAACGGTAGCTAGGTGGTGCTTGTTTGTAGCATATGATGCGATTAACTAGGACAGTCACATAGCCTTGTTGACCTTATCAAGGGCTTATGCTGGTGGGTCTAGGGTAATCAAGATAATGACAGGTTGAACTTGACTAGTGACTTATGATTTGTTGACCTTGTCAAGGTCATAGGTCGTTAGGGGCAAAAACCACATCGGGATTTTCAAATATACAGGAAACTTGTTAGTGTTGCATATCTTCTGGAGTGTGGTAACTAGAGTGGCTTCCATCTAGGTTATCATGTGATGATAGTTGGATCCCGATCCCACTGATGAGTAGGATTACTCTTAGGAGATTTTTTCACTTAACAACCAATGCTATAAATTAAGTAGGTGTCTAGAACGGTATTAGCGGGGTTACGCCTCCATGGAAAAGAGGTTATGTAATTAAGGAACTTCGCGAAAGCATTGGAAAACCTTCCTTGAAGTACCGACACTAGCATGGCTGAAAGGTTAAGCAAGTATTTTGACGTGCGATTAATCCCGACTAGTTCTTCTTTTAGGGTTTGAAGAAGAAATCGAGAAAACAGTGGGAGCCATCCTGATTAGATAAACTAATTACTAATCTAATCTTGCAAGAGCGCACGCTAAGTGTTTCTTTTCTCTCTCTCCAGGTAGCAACCATTTCACGCCCTAATCAAAATAATAAAATGTATCGCTTGACCGATCCGAATTCTTATTCGGGGCTGGGGAACGTCGGTTCGGCTCTAACTTATGACAACAGTCATGAGTATGAGCAGAGGAAAGAGGATTGCATGAATTCCTTGATGACCCCATCGAAGAAGAAGCATACCATTGCGTCTCCTTCAGGTGTTCTTGTTATTGAGAACTGCTTTTCGGTCAATACTACCTCCTGGGTACTAGATACCGGATCAGGATCTCATATCTGTAATTTATTGCAGGGACTGAGAAAAAGTAGGATGGTTGGACTTGGTGATATGTCCCTCAGAGTAGGGAACAGAGCACAAGTTGATGCTGCTGCCGTCTGTGAATATCACCTAGTATTGCCAAGTGGCAATACTAGGATTTTGAACAATTGCTATTATGTACCTTCCATAGTTTGCAACATCATATCAGTTCTTGATAAAGATGGATATAACTTTGTTCTTGATGGAAATATCATGAACATTTACCTCAATAAGGTATTAGTTGCAGAAGGTACACTGTGTAATGGTATCTATGTTCTTAATTAAAACGCAGTTTTCAATATACAAAACACACGCAAGAGGAAAAGTTCAGAAGAGAACGAATCCTACTTGTATTATTGTAGACTTGGTCATATCGGAGAGAAAAGTCTGAGTAAATTACATAAGAATGGATATTTGAATACGTTCGAATTTTCATCTTATGAAACTTGTCAGTCCTGTCTTAAGGGAAAGATGACCAAATCTCCGTTCACCGGACACGAACAAAGAGCAACAGAGCTCTTGAGACTCATACACAGTGATGTATGTGGTCCAATGTCTATACATGCAAGGGGTGGGTTCTTGTACTTCATCACATTCACTGACGATCTCTCAAGATTCGGATATGTGTATTTTATGAAACACAAATCTGAAGCTTTTGAGAAATTCAAAGAATTCAGAAACGAAGTAGAGAACCAGACATGCAAACGTATCAAGATCCTTCGATCTGATAGAGAAGGGGAGTACTTAAGCATGACATTCCTAGAATACCTAAAATAGAATGGAATTCTCTCTCAGCTTACTCCTCCGTATACACCACAGTACAACGGTGTATCGGAGCGGAGGAACCGTACCCTATTGGATATGGTTCGCTCCATGATGAGTAACGCCGAGTTGCCTCTTTCATTATAGGGATATGCGCTTCAAACAACGAGACATCTGTTGAATCATGTGTAAGGTTACGACAGCGCCCCGGCCATCAATCCGTGGCCAAATGTGGAACAAAAACTTTTAAAACCCGGCGCTAACGGAACCCGATTCCCGGATCGAACCATTAACCCTATACTAGTTAACTGTAAAAGGAGTTTAGAGAGGTTATACCGATCGATCCGTGTCCTTCTGCCTTCAACCTCTGTCCCAAGCTCCTCGCGGCTTCCTCGATCAAGTTTGTTCTCCGGTCTCCCTCGTCGAAGATGATCCACGTCGAGGATTAATAATACGGGCTCCCGCTTCAAAACCGAAGCAATTCGGGATCCAGTTTGCTAGCCTAGATACCAAAGATGAAGTAGAGTGTGTTTGTGATTACTTTGTCTCAATACACCCATGGATTCACAACTCATGAGATGGAATGGATGGAGGTTGAAAGAGTTGCCATTAGAGGAAAAATGTGAGCTCAAGATTTTGGCCAAGACTTGAAATGGAAAAGAAGTGGCTGTGTTGAAGTTGTAAGGTATAAGGGTTTTTAAGCAACTAAAGAAAAATTTTCCAGCACCAAAAATTCAGCCACCAAAAAATTTAACCACCAAAAATTTTAGCCACGAAATTCTCTGCACACTTACAGCAGCCACACACTTTTTGTTTTCCTTTTTCTTTTTTTTGTGTAGTTGTGATGTTGTGTGCAATTAAAGAAATATCTCATCACCAAAATTATCAGCCCCCTTTTTTTGCCACAACAAATATCTCACAATCAAACAAAACCAAGAGTCCATGCCTCATCAATGTCTAAGCCAAAACCCATGCCCACACTTTCCACCTCAACAATATTAAATATTTAAACAAAACCCTAAATGTTTAATATTAGAAAAAGAAATGGCAACCCTAAAGTAAACTCGTAACGAATTACAAGAATACCCTTCATCCGTATATACATACCTGCATCCGTATTCCGACTGAATACGAACACAACGAGATGAAAATAATCCAACAATATAACATTAGGATTCGGCTTAAACCAAAGCCCACTAGTATTATCCGTAAGATCATGATCCGTGCACAAGTGCACGTATATGATCGAACCCTGCCATAAAACCATATGACCTCTACAACTTTTCGCCCGAACCAGCGGAACTCTCTGTGTGGGACTCTAAAGACTCAGCAGTGGGACATGTCAGTGGCACTAGCTGTACGTAACGGCTACCCAGGTATTGAGCAAAAGGGAGGCCGACGAGCAAACTTATCCTGAAACCCTACTGAGCCTGACAGTGACAATATCCGTACTATCCGGTCCGTTCGTCTATGAGTATCGCATATCGAGTCTAGGGGGTGGATAAAGTGAGACCCTTAATAACGTGATATTTTGTGTCAGCATGAAACCTATCACCAACTGAGAAACTACCGATTATGGATCGGTAATTCTCATCTACCCCGGTCGAGAATTTCTGGTGATGTCTACCCGTGCACTCCGCGACATCAACCCCCAATACCGAAAGAGAAGAACCTGACGATCCGCTCACTGCCTCCATGTGGCTCGGGACTGTACTCAACTAAAACCTGTTTGTACGACTCCTTTGAGCCGTGGTAGGTTAGTAATCAAAGCACAGTGGGAACTCACACGAGAAAAATGATGATCTCAGGTCGATAGACTAACCTGTACACATGTTACCTGGGAACTGCTATCTGACAATAGGTATAATACAAACTAGCATGTTCCCGGCGAGTCCGTCCGGTGTACTCATAACTGTTAGTTATATGTATGCCCTAGAGACCATTACTATACATGAGATGTATATTATAGTGGATGCTTGGACATATATAGGGAGGACTTTCTTGCTCGACATGATAGTATGCTATCTGGTTACTCTTTACCTTAACGTGTACACTGATTGTCTCTCTGATACATGTTGGTAAAGACCTTAGGATATGTACTTGACTACCTGGACTATGATGCGGATCATACTAGTGGGGACATGGTAGTCCATAAGTACATCCTTCAAGGTCTTTAGTCGTGGGTGTATCGAGACGGGGCATCGATATACCAGAGTAGACTAGCGTATAGCTTCTCGACTCATATAGATGGGCGATGGATGATCCCATATCCATTGGTGTTTGACATCAGAGATGATATTCGGGTGCTCAGTGGAGACTGGGTACACAGGACGGGCTCACCGAGAACTCCTAGATGGTATTATACCTCACGTCAGATGGCAGTTCTCTGGTGACACTGGTATAGGTTAGTCTGTAGACCCGAGATCGCCATAGAGTCTTGTGTGATTCCCACTGTGCTTTGATTTCCACCTTACCACATCCAAGAGGGCGTGCAAAATGGTGGTTTTTAGGTACAGTCCCGAGTCACATGGAGGCAATGAGCGATAGGAGGGGTTTCGTCTCTCCCGGTATTGGGGGTTGATGTTGCGCTGTGCTCGATTGGCCATAACAGGGAAGTCCCTGGCCAGGGCTGGTTTAGAGATTTACTGGTAAGTGTTACCCGTAGTTTCTCGACCCGTTATGCGCCTCATATCGGCACGACTTATCAGTTATTGGGGTCTGACGTTTACCACCCCTAGACTTGATATGCGACATATCAGACGAGGAGACCGGACTGTACGGTAGTGTCACTGTCAGGATTTTTGCAGGAGTTGGAGCGAGCTTGCTTGCTGATCTTCTGATCGCTCAATACGCGGGTAGCCGTTATGTCCAGCTAGTACCGCTGACGGCTTGTGGGTGCTCGATATGATCATCACCTACTGCCGGCATATTGACGAGTCTTTAGAGTCCTACATAGAGGTTTTACTGGCTCAGGCAAAACCGAAATAGGACCGCATATGTGATATGTGCGGGACCGAGAATAATGCGTGTATGTGATACCGTATTCTATTCTTGCGACTTTTTGTATCGGTCGGTTATTTAAGATATAGCCGGGTTATCGAATCAAGTGTTGATTCGATAAGTTGGTACATTTTGTGTTAGTCGGTTATATGTGATATAACCGGATTATTAAGTCAAGTGTTGATTTAATAATTTAGTGTATAATTGTATATGTGATATACTAATATGCATTAACTAACATTGGTTCACTTAAGCATTTGTTTTTCTCACTTGTACACAACTTAATATATATGTGATATATATTTATTTGTGTTCATTTTGTATCATGGTTGTTGATACACATGACATGGGTGTATAAGACATACACCATTCTAATTTTAGTGGAGGGGTTTTTATATTTAAAGTAAATCTAAATTGATTGATATTTGTTAAGTGCATGAAGCTTGTAGAAGCTTTTAGTGCTTTGACAAATTCAACTCAATTTGTTTTACTTATGATATTTAGTTAACCCAACCATTAGAATTAGCCATGGTTATGTCTTTACATGAGTTAGTATATGATACTCACTCACCCATGGTTAGCTCTCTCTCTTGACTTTAGTTTTCATTCTCATTTTGGAGCTCATCTTCTTCCTCCTTCAAATTCTTGCTAGGGTTTGATAAAGAGATAGAAATATTGTGAGAAAAGAAATTCTAAAGTGTACCCATTTCCTATTTCACCATCTTCTACTACACTAGCAGTTTAGTTTAGGGTGTTTGCTTCACTAATTCTTTAGTTAGTGAAGTAGAACCTTGAGTTCGTATTCCCTCGACGTAGATCATCTTCGGCCTCGAAAACTTCAAGCAAAACCGCTGCCCTCTTCTCATGGAGCCGTCCAAGAGTCCGGGAGTTTGATGATCGCAGCGAAGGGACTACAACAAGGAGCTTTTGAAGTGAAGGACCGATCTACAAAGGTTGTATTTTGTATTCACTTAGTTGTAAATGTTATTTACTTGCATGTGTAACCCTAATAATCTAGCAATGATCTTGTTTAGAGTTATTCGGCACGGCTAAAATTTTAATCGGGCATGGTTGATGCCTTGTAGAACCTTGTTAGAGTGCCTAGTAACCCTACAATAACCCAATGAGCACCTGTATACATCTTAGGTTAACCAATTGACACCAATGTCTTGTGAGACTGGCCACCGTCCCTCGTCAGGGTCTCGATCTGTATACACTAGTCTACTCTCGGAGTATCGATACCCAGTCTCGAAACTTCCATGACTAGGGACACTTTAAGGATGTGCTTATAGACCACCCAACTCTCACGTATATGATCTCCATCATACTGCTGGTAGTCAAGAAAGAATCCTATGGGCTCTATCAACATGTAATAGTGATCTGTAATGTCACCTGAAGCATGTACACGATGATAAAGACAAACCAGATAGCATAATATCATCTCGAGTAAGACTGTTCTACCGGTATAGGTCCTCCCTCAATCATTGCAATCGCGTGCCTGCGATCCAATAATTGACTTGAGGGCACTATAGCCAACAATCTCCCACTCGCACTTAGGGCTAATTATTACAGTGTCGCATACTCACAGTCCGTGTGATACCGAACATCCAACTTCTCTACTAATCAGTTTCACAAAGCCCGTTTGTGAAACTATTGCGTTCGAGAAATAGCCTCAGTGAGTGGATCCACTCCAATGTTTCTTTCTATGTCTCTCTTTATGTTAAGTTCACGGCGAAAGCCATCTCCCAAATTGAGCAATACCTGTCTTAGAATGTGCCTGGATATCTGATGGGACCTAGTTCAAAAATAAACTCCAAATCCAGTAAACTTCTTAGACTGTATCGTCAACTGAATTTAATCAGTATCCTACGCCATGCCTCGCTCAGTATCCGTTTGGACCACCTGTCCAAACTACTGCCCCTTGTTAAGAGGAAAAACTATAACTCTGACAGCCACTCTGTCATCCAGGTCACCTTGGAAGCCTAGAATGATAACCGTCTCCCGAAGGAGGCTATCGTTACCAAATCCCTAGAACATCTACGTATGTTTATAAACTGCTTTCGAACGTTTATCCAGGATTGGATTAATATATAAACTTATTGCATCTAGTGCAAAAACAACTTCTGGTGTGGTACTTGACATCTCATGATTGACTCAATTTCCTAAGCAAGTGATATGCCAATCATGCACATCCCTCTCCCCTTTAGTTTGTAAGACACCTTTAGAGAGGGTGACTTCATCACCTGCAGATACACCACCATGCCAGGAGTCATCCATTCTAAAACACCTTTAGAATACTGTCTAAGTACTCGGATTGGGAAACTACCCAAATCTAGATCTAAAACTATGGATCTAGTAATCAGAATGCCTGATATTATATCCATATCCTATGTGGAGAAACCGCTGTGTGACAACCACAGTATAACCGATCGTAGTATAGGAATTTCACTTCCTACAATATGCATGTCATCCATATACCAGGACATCACATCCTAATACCTTCTTAACAGATCCATCTCCTATTCTGATGAAGTCAAAACCTATGACTGCCACATCAAAAATAGATGATCTATCTCCGCTATACCTTCTTTAGTCTATAAATAGACGTAAGCAACTTGTCCACTATGCTACCGCGTCTCCCACTGACTACAACAACCCTCTGGTAGAGTCATATACACGTGCATGATTTGGTCTCAAAAACTATCTATTACCGCAATCAAGAACGGCGTCGCATGAAGCTGGCCGGTGAGTACGGGTCGGTCCACAGGGATGTTGTGAATCTCCTAATCGCGCTAACGAGTTAATTCCGAAGGGTGTTCGGATTGATTATTAAATCTAAAAACCTAATTATTCTATACTACGATTATCTAGATCTAGTCTTGTTAGGGTTAGGTTTAGGGATGGTTTGGAAATGCAAGTAAATCTCAACGCTTTCTATACCCGAATGAAGATCTATGAGGAGTTATGGTAATTATCAATAAAGGGAATTAGATCCATTCGGGAAGGTGTTCCTTCCTCTAGATTCTTGTCCTTCTTTTAGAGATCCTTACCCTAACCTCCATGGAAAACGCGTGCAACCGGGCCTTTATACTACGGTGTCATCGTTACCTCGAGGGATAGGATGGCATAGGGCGCGGTGTGTGCGTGTATGCATGGAGTCCTATTGTAAATATTTGATGGGTAAGAAAGGGATGAGAGATCTCATCTTTCAAAAGCCTTCCCCAAAGCTAACTCTGAACAATTTTCTACGGCAATGAATTAAATCTACCTAGGGCAAAGAATTAAAATCTAAACTAGAGCAATTAATTAAATCTACTTACAGATGGCCCTCTCCAATCATCAAAGCAGGTTTGTCAGTTCTGAATTTCTGAATCGAAAAGAGGCACCGATGCTCTCCATAAAGAATTCTGAATTTATTATTAAAAAGAGGCATAAGAATTTACAATGATTTGGGTTCTATTTATAAGGAGATAGAAAACCTAGGTTTACAATTGATCCGCATGTCTTAAATTACAAAAATAGCCCTTAGGTTGACTAGTCAGCACCGCCCATGAGTTATGGTAAAAATTCTCCATGTACGGGCACAGGATGGCCGCGGAACCGCGGCAATGGCAGGCTTGGGCCGCGGTTCCGCAGCCCATTTGTTGGTTCACATGCTGAAACTTTTGGGTATGCTTCTGGGTCATTTTGGGCTACTGATTATTTGGTTCTTTTATCAATTGGGCTTCTACATTGGTTCCAGATCTTCAATGAACAATTTGCAATGGATTTTTAACCGTTCGCTTTGTATTAATTGTGAATTTTATCTTTGATGTAGGCTTGATCAAGAGTCTTCTGTTTGTTGGTCAAAGTCCACTTTTTCATCGTCTTTACATCGTTTTCACTGTTTTCTGTCCAAGAACCTGTAACCTGTAACATGTAGCAGACATACGTCAAAAACACCTGTTTATTTATAAAAAGAATAAGAATGGGGAATATAATAATGCAATATTATGGTGTGAACAAATACCCCCAAACTTATCTTTTGCTCGTCCTCGAGCAAACTTATTATTTTATTCTCGACAAAAAACCTAACCTCACTTTCGCAGGGAAACGCGATTGCACTGAGCTCGTGCAACAAGTCGTTAAACCTCTAGGTGTCCCTAGTAGGAGGAGTGTTGTCTCGTGAGGGTTTTCAGCGGATACTACCCATAAAATCCTATCAATTTGGCTTTTCAACTTTTGTTTTCCAATTAGGTTTCCTAACAAGGAATTCTATTATCGTCGACTCGTAAATTATCCACCCATCTTCTTCACACTTCCTCATCATCTAACTTAAGATTATATATGTTCTGCAGACCTACTTAGCTTTCGGCATTTCTTAAGTTTTCCTTCTAGGGTTCCATCTCCACTTAGGAATTTTTATCAACTCTATTAAAGATACAAGTTCTATTCTTCACTCATTTCTCTTATCTAAACTCCAATCATCTATCCCCACGTGTGTGTATAAATCACCCCTACACTTGGAAATTCAAATCAAGCAATCATGCCCTTGTCCGTTGTCCAAAGTACTTATTAGTAGGTGAATTTTTAATTGAATTTTTGCTTACACATCCTTCATGCGACCGTTAATACTTCTTGAGGTACCAACAACCGATTACAAGATGCGTTAGTACTTTAAACCGTACTTCCTAGTCTTGCAATACCCAAGGCTTTTAGCAGTGACTCCCAAACCAGTTGGTCTAAGACACTAGGTGATGAAGCACCCTCGCTAAATATTTTTCTATTTTTTTTAGCCTTACGTGATCACAAAAACCAGTGTTCATTTTTTTTATTCTTTATTCACTTTTTTTTTATTTTCGTTGTACTAAGGACTTTAGACAAGAGCATTTCAATGTCTTTTTTACTATTCCAAGTTTCAAGGTGCGTGATTGTGCAAATTGTAGGGTATACATTTTCAGAATCTAGACTTAAGCTAGGAATTATTTTTCAAATTTATACTCTAATAAGAACATCAATACTTTTCCTTCGTTTCGACTTAGCCCAAGAAGTGAACCCAAAATTTGCCTATTTCTAAATAAACTACAAAGACATATAATTTCTACCGTTAAACTTTAAGAAAGGTTATTTTTAGGGTTTTTAATTTACTAAGTCTAAGATTTAGTTGTTCCTAGGCAGTTGACCTATTTGTCCAACTCAAATCAAATAAGGCCAAAATTGAATACAATAATTTCTATAATTTTTGAAATTTTTCAATTTTTATGGGTTTTCAAATAAGTATGCAAAATGCAAAAATATATACAAATGAATGCGAAGGAAGAAGACGTACCGAGCATACCCCCAAACTTAAATTTGACAGTGTCCTCACTGTCATGCTACACCAAGAGAGTTGAGAATGTCGGTACTTCCCTGTTTATTTATTTACAAATTGTTTTATTTTATTTTATTTATGTTTTGAATTTTTTTTTATTTTTTAATAGAAAAAGAAAACAAAAAAATATATATATATACATATATACAAAAAGACCCCTCCCCCCCCCAAACTTAAGCTTGGCCTTACACAAGCCAAAGGTTAGCACCAACCATTCAAAAATCTTATCGTGGTAATGGCCGAGTTGGTAAAATAATGGGGTATAGAGGAAAGAAATGAGAAACACGTGAGACCGTGTGGAAAGAAGAATGGTAGAATATGGTCTCGGTGGGAGAGAAGAATGGCGGAAAGGAGAAAGAAGTGGATTACGATCTTGAGGGTGTAAATCGAGTGAATAAATTAGCGCAATATGTGATGACCGATGTGTTAAAAACAATTGCGCTAACCTATCAACCCGTCGTGCAATGGGGTCAAATCCCTCAAGATTCGCAAGAAAATATGGGTACGCCGAATTTGGTATCGGAGATGAAAGCGTAACGGTCACTTGTACGGTCGGAACGATAGGAATGACGACAGGGAGTGAATTAGGGATGGTCTCTTTCTCACCGTAGTAACTTGTTTCGAACTTGAAAGATTCCATCAATGGTTCGAAACGACTGTAAGCAACCGAGTCTGATGGTTCAACTAACTCATCTGAAAATGTAAAGGACTCAAACTCGGGCGGGGAGACATCAACATCGTCCGAAAAAGTGAAACACTCGTAGGTGTTATCGTCTGTGAGAACTGCGTCAGATTCGAAGGAAAATTTTTCAAGCTCACAGTTTTCAAGTGGGGTCGGAACGATGGAAAAGAGGGAGGGTGATACAACAGTCAAAGGTTTAGGAGGATGAATTGGAAAATCAGACACATCAAATAAAAATGGTTCAACCTCAATATGGTCCTCAAAACTCTCCTCAATACTATCCTTATAATTCACCTCAATATTTAACCTATCCATGACATTATCATCAAAATCAAGACGCATATGAGGTTCGGGAGAAACATCTAATGACTCGGGATGATGAGTTGAACATAAAATTTCAATCAAATTGACAGGTTCATCATCCGAAATATTCCCGGCGTCTATATCCTCAATCAAGTGAAAATCAATTTCTTTAGACACCTCATCAAAAGTATGGATGTTTATTAATTTAGGTTCTAGAGTGGAGGTGTAAAGGTCAA
This sequence comes from Agapanthus africanus, assembly GCA_030015575.1. NCBI lineage: Eukaryota > Viridiplantae > Streptophyta > Magnoliopsida > Asparagales > Amaryllidaceae > Agapanthus > Agapanthus africanus. The sequence continues at coordinate 815,660,514 of CM057338.1, read as the reverse complement.
ACGGATTATGTGCGGTTTCACTCGAAAGGGGTTCTTCACAATTTGGCAAATCAAACACTATAAAGTCGCACAGCTCATCATTTTGGACACATGTTTGAAAATTGGAGTTGTTGGATTCAATTGGGTATGGGTAGGTTTGATTTGGAAATCCTCTCACATTCTCACTCTGTCCAACCGTCTCCTTATAAATTGAAAAATTTGGAGCCAGCGGGAAACTAGCTACCGGTTCAGCAGGTTGCATAAGGGCGGCCACGGACGCTTCCACATTCCTAGTCATTTTGTTTGTTGCTAAGATATAAGCCTCCAACGACTTTTCCAAACTAGACTTGGGTGGTAAGGGGGTTTCGGTAAAAGATTCGAAATCGTGTGGATATGCAAAACTCCCAACAGGCTGTATAGACACAGTGTCTAGTGAAGGTGGGAAGGTCGGGTAGGACTGGTAGTAAGTGGATGGTTGGACAGGGGTAAGGTCAACATGTGGATAAAAAGGTGAATAGTCTTGTTGATCCCTAGAACTAGATAAGTGGAGAGGGGTAAAAGATCGGCTGAGATATTGAGCGATATGCTAAGCAATGGACATCGGCTTAGGAGTGACAGAAGGACTTGAAAAAGTGGTATCAACATATGGAGGTGGTAAAGGTTGACTTGGTTGACACAAAGTGGGTTGAAAAGTCAAACTGTTTCTCCTAGACGCCTCTATTTGATCTTTCAAAGATTTTTTAGGCAAGGAAGGATCGTCTTTAAATTGACCGAACAAATTGACGTACGACGCAAAATTAGGTTCGGGATACCAAAGTTCGGCAAGTGATTTATTATGTAGGGTACCCATGTTAGAAGAAAGGGGGAAAGAAAGAAAGAAGGTTTGTGGTGCAAAGATTTATTTGCGGCAAAAGTTTTGCAAGTTTTCTAATAAAAATTTTCCATTTTTCTTTTTTCTTCCTTTTTTTTTAACTTTTATTTGGAAAAATTTTGTTGCAAAAAGATTTTCGAGAAAAAATATGCAACAGAAAATTTACTTGCAATCTATTTTTAATTTAAACGAGGCGCAAAAATTCTGCACACGATTGTTATTCGGAAGGGAGAATATTTTTAAAGCGCACAAAATTCGGCAGGAATATTTCAGAAAAGATATATCTAGATTTACAGAGAAGAAACAGAGGAGCTTATAGAAAAAATTTCACCAGATGATGCCACGAGATAGCAGCGATTCCGCGGCAAATTCGCTCTAACACCGGGTTTCTGCGGTCCCCTGAACTCTTCGGATCCCCAGAAAAATTTTCACGTTCTGAATCGACAAGGCGACCGCGGTTCCGCAGCCTAAGGCAGGTTTTGGCCGCGGAAGGGCGGTGAGGTGGGCGGTTCACTGCTCCATATTTTTTCTGCTATTCTGTTTTGCAAATCTCTCTCTGTTTTGATCTATCATTTTCTGTTTCGCTTTCTGGAAATTTCCAGATCCGATTTTGTATATCCTGCAAAATTCAAACAACAAAGTATCCCTTCCAAAAATAACAGATGAAATATTTTTATATTTTTTTTGATTTTTTTGATTTTTATGATTTTTTTTTAAAGATTAACCCGAAATCGCAAAAAGGAAATTTCTACGCCATCCCCGGCAACGGCGCCATTTGATTTGGTCTCAAAAACTATCTATTACCGCAATCAAGAACGGCGTCGCATGAAGCTAGCCGGTGAGTACGGGTCGGTCCACAGGGATGTTGTGAATCTCCTAATCGCGCTAACAAGTTAATTCCGAAGGGTGTTCGGATTGATTATTAGATCCAAAAAACTAATTATTCTATACTACGATTATCTAGATCTAGTCTTGTTAGGGTTAGGTTTAGGGATGGTTTGGAAATGCAAGTAAATCTCAACGCTTTCTATACCCGAATGAAGATCTATGAGGAGTTATGGTAATTATCAATAAAGGGGATTAGATCCATTCGGGAAGGTGTTCCTTCCTCTAGGTTCTTGTCCTTCCTTTAGAGATCCTTACCCTAATCTCCATAGAAAACGCGCGCAACCGGGCCTTTATACTATGGTGTCATCGTTACCTCGAGGGGTAGGATGCCGTAGGACGCGGTGTGTACGTGTATGCATGGAGTCCTATTGTAAATATTTGATGGGTAAGAAAGGGATGAGAAATCTCATCTCTCAAAAGCCTTCCCCAAAGCTAACTCTAAACAATTTTCTACGGCAATGAATTAAATCTACCTAGGGCAAAGAATTAAAATCTAAACTAGAGCAATTAATTAAATCTACTTACAGATGGCTCTCTCCAATCATCAAAGCAGGTTTGTCAGATCTGAATTTCTGAATTGAAAAGAGGCACCGATGCTCTCCATAAAGAATTCTGAATTTATTATTAAAAGGAGGCATAAGAATTTACAATGATTTGGATTCTATTTATAAGGAGATAGAAACCCTAGGTTTACAATTGATCCGCATGTCTTAAATTACAAAAATAGCCCTTAGGTTGACTAGTCAGCACCGCCCATGAGTTATGGTAAAAATTCTCCAAGTACGGGCACAGGATGGCCGCGGAACCGCGGCAATAGCAGGCTTGGGCCGCGGTTCCGCGGCCCATTTGTTGGTTCACGTGCTGAAACTTTTGGGTATGCTTCTGGGTCATTTTGGGCTACTGATTATTTGGTTCTTTTATCAATTGGGCTTCTACATTGGTTCCAGATCTTCAGTGAACAATTTGCAATTGATTTTTAATCGTTCGCTTTGTATTCTTGGACCTTGTGTTGCCTTGTTAATTGTGAATTTTATTTTTGACGTAGGCTTGATCAAGAGTCTTCTGTTTGTTGGTCAAAGTCCACTTTTTCATCGTCTTTACAACGTTTTCACTGTTTTCTGTCCAAGAACCTGTAACCTGTAACATGTAGCAGACATGCATCAAAAGCACCTGTTTATTTATAAAAAGAATAAGAATGGGGAATATAATAATGCAATATTATGGTGTGAACAGTGCACTTCTAAAACTAGTTTAGAACGATGCTATACTCATCCTCTTGCCGGGTCTCATAGTCTGGAGCAACAGTAGTGTCAAGTTTGGGTAAATAAGAACCTCCCTGCCACCGTCTTTGAGGATACCGAAGTACCTCTTTGGCGCCTGAGGTTACCCACCATATCTGCGGAGTGGCTAATAGAATGTCAAACCCGATTGAATCTTTATGTTCTATTAAATTTTGAGTAATCATTTGTGGTTCTGGAATCACTTCCAGTTCTACCGTACTCCCACTACTGTTTTCTGAGAAAGTCCATTTTACTAAAACTGTGGTGAATTAAGAACAATATCACTATTGATCTTTCAGATGGTAGAAAGTTAACCCTCGTCATAGCCCGGGATAACCCACAAACTTCTATTATAGAAACGTGCCTTGAGTCATCCAGAGTCTGGTTTTAAGCATAAGACGGACAACTCTATATACCTTGATATCGTTAAGATATGAACCATTCTATATACAATATAGAAACAGAGACTGATTTAATTGGAACTAGATTCAAATCATGCACCTGTCTCCAGTGCATGTTAACTAAATGGAGAGAGGCCGATCAGCATTACTCAACTTTGGAGTGAATCCAAATATGGGTAACCTGAAAGAGAAGTAAGTTCTCAAAACCATTACTATCAACTGAATACCAAACACAAGTATCTACATCTTCGATCACCTTGAAGAATCCTGATACTTGCAACACATGGTTCTCTACTTTATTCTTGTACCTATAATTTCTCAAAACTTGGACCTTGTATTTCTACGAAATACTTGTCTAAAACTGGAGAAGTCACAAGTAAACAGAATATAGTACGAGGATCAACCCCTTTGTCCTAATGGATACTGGACAACATACAATACTTTGTATAAGTCTCTTGAGTTGAATAACTCAAACCCTGTGCGTCGTAGGTTGAAAACTGCACTATGGTTAAGAAGAATTACACCGATGTTTAATGTTCCTTACCTAACCATCAACTGACATAGGTGAATGTCATAGACATAATTTCAAGAAGTTATATCTCACTTTATATAATAAAATTATAGATATATCAGTTTGAAATTGGTTCATAACAACGGATATTCAAAACCAAATATTTGTCGTCAGGCAAAACCCCAGGGGATTTCTACAAATATCACAAATTACAACGAATTCCGATATAATGAGGATATAATCACCTAATTCCCAATAACTTACTTCCACTCATAATCTGTAAAACCATAAAGATGTGAAAATCAAACTTGGTAAGTACATACCCTCGAGTAAGGATCTAATTGGGAAAGCAGTTTTCAATTAACAACGCATAGTGGAAATGAAATATGAAAATATTTCGAAGGGGTAGCCGGGTATTCCTAGTAATGACTCTTCCATTATCCAGATTCATGACTGTTGTTAGTTATATGTATGCCCTAGAGGCCATTACTGTACATTGGATGTATATTGTAGTGGATGCTGGGACATATATAGGTAGGACTTTCTTGCTCGACATGATAGTAAGCTATCTGGTTGCTCTTTATCTTAACATGTATACTTTCTGTCTCTCTGTTACATGTTGATAAAGCCCTTAGGATGTGTACTCGACTTCCAGGACTATGATGCAGATCATACTAGTGGGGCCTGGGTAGTCAATGAGTACATCCTTCAATGTTTCTAGTCGTGGGAATATTGAGACGGGGCATCGATATTCCAGAGTAGACTAGCGTATATCTTCTCGACCCATGCGATGGGCGATGGATGATCCCATATCCATTGGTGTTTGACATCAGAGAAGGTATACGGGTGCTCAGTGGAGACTGGGTACACTGAATGGACTCGCCGAGAACTCACAGATGGTATTATACCTCACGTCAGATGGCAGTTCTCTGGTGACACTGGTATAGCTTAGTCTGTTGACCCGAGATCGTCATAGAGTCTTGTGTGTCTCCCACTGTGCTTTGATTTCCACCCTACCACGGCTCTACTGGGTCGTGCAAACAGGTGGTTTTTGGGTACAATCCCGATTCACATGGAGGCAATGAGCGATAGGAGGGGATTCGTCTCTCCCGGTATTGGGGGTTGATGTTGCGCTATGCTCGACTGGCCATAACTAAAAATCCCTGGCCAGGGTTGCTGTGATATACTGGAAAGAGTTATCAGTAGTTTCACGATTGTTATGGACCTTACGTCAGCATGACTTATCAAGCTATCGGGGTCTAACGTTTACCACCCCTAGGCGAGATATGCGACATATCAGACGAACAGACCGGACTGTACGGTAAGTGTTATTGGTTGGATTCACAGGAGTGTGAGCGGGCTTGCTCGTCGATCTTCTGATCGCTCAATACCCGGGTGGCCGTTACGTTTAGCAGACCGCTTGCGGCTTGTGGGTGTTTGATATGATCATCACCTGCTGCCGGCGTATTGACGAGTCTTTAGAGTCCTACACAGAGGTTTCCTGGCTCAAGCAAAACGAAATAGGAGCGCATATGAGATATGTGCGGGACCGAGAATAATACCAGTATGTGATACTGTATTCGATTCTCGTGATTTGTGACATTGATCGGTTAAATGGGATATAGCCGGGTTATCGGATCAAGTGTCGATTCGATAAGTTGTTACAATTGATATTAGTCGGTTATATGCGATATGACCGGATCGTTAAATCAAGTATTGATTTAATGATTTAATGTATAATTATATATTAGATATATTACTTTACATTGACTAATATTGTTCACTTTAAATGGATTTTCTCACTTGAATTTCACAAGTTGTATATGTGATATATTTTTGTGTACTTGTTTGTATCATGTTTGATGATACATGCAAACTTGGGTTTGTGTAAGACTTAAACCTTGTTAAGTGAATGGTTAGGGTTTCATTTCACTTATTTATTTATCTATTTATTTTGGTTAAAATAAAAAGGAAAACAAAATGGTTGCTTTCATACATGAAGCTTCTTGATGCTTCATGCATCTTTGACTAAGTGACCATTCTTGTCTTCATCTCCTAACCCTAACCATTCAACTAAACACTAGTTAATTATCTACACTAAATCATGGTTGAAAATATGATAAGAATCACTTTTATTTTCTATTTTAATATACTTATCATATTCTTTTCTTCTTCTCCTCCTTCTTCAAGATGAAGAAAAGCTTGCTATCATCAATGGTGAAATGAGAAAAAGAGTGAGAAATCCAAATCTAAAGTGAACCCACTTCCTATTTCTTCATCCTATACCACTTGCGAAGTAGTATAGGGTGTTTTCTTCATAAGTTTCATGACTTGGTGAAGTTGGAGCTTGATCTTGAGTTGCCTCGACGTAGATCATCTTCGGCATCGAAGTCGACGACCTAGCCCGATCATTTCTCCGACGAAACCATCGCCAGAGTTCGGATTACGATAGGTACAGTGGAAGGACGTCATCACGGAGCTAGAGAGGTGGAGGACCGGTTCTACAAAGGTTGTAATCAGTTTCCTCTTAGTTAAAGTTGTTAACTCGCATTGCATCGCCTTACCTCTAGTTACGATCTTGCTTAGGGTCACTTGGCACATAGAAAATATTTGAATTGGGCATGTTTGATCTATTGTGAGACCTCATTAGTGTGCCTAGGAACCCTACAGTGGTATCTGAGCCTGGCTAGAGCCTTAGGCGATGCGTAGACGGAGTTAGAAGTCCGATCGAACCGAAACCCTAATGCAAAATCGCTCTCTGTACATTTTTTAAAACAGTGAGATTTTTCAAATTAAAAATATACAGAAATATCAGCAGGCTATTCTAAGAAACACTGTGCAAAACGAGCTCATGAATCAATTAAACCGCCGCGGAACCGCGGCAGGAGCCTGCCTTATGCGGCGGTTCCGCGGCCGTACGGTCTCTTCTTCTATTAATTTTTGCACAGTAATTCTTATATTTTGGTGCTGTATTTTCTGGGAATTTTTAAATCTGACTCTAGAGTTGAGTGTTATGGGGTTGTATTGGGACTCGAAGATTCGATCGGATTATCAAACTTTGTCTATGTGTTTTTCCGGGTAATTTTAGAATATGTTAAAAAGTTCGACCGGATATAAATACCCACTTTTTCCCCTGCCGGGAAATTTCCAATTGTTGGATTTTCCATAGTTTAATGACGTTCCAAGTAGTGCAAGTAACGCGATGGTCCCTCTAGAAGACAACAAACCTTAACTCGATTATGTGACCGTCTTGAACTGCCCTTTGAACCTTAGGGTTTGGGGCAGTACGGCGTGCTACATGTGAGTCGTTGGCTTGACCCTTCTACGGCTGGACCGTTGGTACTGAGGCATGAAGTGAATGTCTTTGAACTTATTTCATGTGTTGAGCTGCTTCAGGAAAACTTGGGTATTCGATTATTCGATCGAAAGGTTTAACATTTTCTATTTATTTAGAATGTGATACAACATTTGGAATTCACAAGTAGTTATGAGATAACTGAATGAATGTTATAAACATAGCAGTTTAGTCTCACTTGATCGGTTGCCACGGAATTTTGATGTGATCAAAAGTCCGTCGCAATCACGTAGTGTACGCGGATACTCGCCGGGTAAACTTAATAGACAGCCTCGCCCCATAGCCCCGACCAAGTGACTGTAGGAGAACCCCGTCACCGAAAGCATCCGTTCAGGTGCTCGCGGCAGCGGTGTTCCGCCTTGGTGCACTTCGTCGACGGCGTCGGGGGTGCGGCCGCCTACTAAAGTTTGCGACGAGCATTCGATCAGGATGTCGGGAATCTTGTTGAATTGCCCGACTTGATATTGAAAAGAGTTTTCGATAATGAGACTAAAATGCGGGGTTTATAATTGTTAGGCATGCAATGTCTAAGTATTTCATTTGATTAGGCATGCGATGTCTAAAGAGTTTGCAGATTCCAACTGTTGTAGTTTTACACTTTCTTTTCTGCGACCGTAAGTGTAATATGTGATATCGCCGGTTTCGTTGCTATATGTCAACGACAATTGGGATGGGCATATTTACTTACGTTGATGACATGTGATGTTATGTGTTGCTGGATATGTTATATTGGATCGTCGTGTTTGAATAGCCGGGAGGTTTTTTTTATGTGAGATGAGTGTTTTTCATTTTCATTCATGTAAAAACTTGTATGTAATATTCTTTTATTGGGGCACTTCCAGGTTGCGGATGATGTCACCATTTGTATATTATTTTGTTTTCCACACTAGGATAGACCCAAGGAGGGGAGCACAAGTAACCGGGTTCTAGGGTCCAGTGGGAGACCATCTCGAGGAGTCGAGTTCGGGTCTCCTAACCCTAGAATTGGTAGGGTTGCTTGCCGCTCTCGTAGGGGTCTAGGGGTGTGGGATTGGCTATTCATCACGACCGTGGAATCCGTGTTTTATACTGGCTCGTATTAAAAACACGGACGTCCTAGTATATCCAATATTTCATATGATATTTTCTGCTGCGTTATCTGTGATGTGATCATGTGATTTGTTCAGATAGATATAGTATATTGTATATATGATATATTATATAGACGTTGCATATGTTTAACACCCGCACTAGCCCTGCCTCGCTCTGGCGTTAGTTACCTAACCTAACGGTGCAGACGGGATATCGAGGCGAATGCGGATGGCATAAGCGTACGTTATATTTATCTGTGATGTTTAGGTGGACTTAAATGATGGGACATTCATTAATAAGATTAATGAAAGAAAATAAACCTAATTGATGTTGTGGAATCGAATTTCAAAATAAAAACAGGTAGCTACAGTTCTTGCTTTGCATCGCGGTGTTCCTTGTAGAACATCCTGCACCTTATTTGATAAGGAAAGGACCGAGATCCCTTCACTGGGAGTGACTCCTTTAGCAATAACTGGCAGATGCTACACACTCGGTTTGTCTTTTGATTGCTTCTATAGTTTCTGCTTTGCACAGTGATATATATGATATATCCCGCACCTCATTCGACGAGGAAAGGGCCGACGATCCCTTCACCGGGAGTGACCCCTTTAGCAAAACTAGAAAAGCCTCAAAAACATTCCATTTAAAAACCATTTGATTCCGCAACGAGATCAAGTTCAAAGCGTTAAAGGTTTTCATAAAAACCATTCGCAACCCTCCGTCATTTTAGGAAGTAGAGTACTTAGTATTCGTGCTGTGTTTGTTGACCATAGTCAAGGCACAGTATACGGTAGCTAAGTGATGTCTTCCTACACCGCATATGATGCGATTAGTTAGGACAGTCGCGTGACTTTGTTGACCTTAGTTAAAGGTCATGTGGGTGGGTCTAATTAATCACGAAATGACGGGTAGAACTTGACTAGTACTTATGATTTGTTGACCATAGTTAAGGTCATAAGTGCTAGGGGTAAAAATCTTTATCGGGAGTTTCAAGAGTTGAAATTTGCAATGAGATTGTATACCTTCTATGTGATAGTTGGATCCCGATACCCACTGGGAGTAATTGTTACTCCTGGGAGAGTTTTGCACTTTGCAATTAGCCGATCAAGTAGGTGTCTAGAAAGGTGTCAACGGGGTTGCGCCTCTGGGAAAACGAGGTTTACTGTAATTAGGTCCGTGCGAAAGCACGGGGAACCTCCCTCAAAGTACCGACACTGGCCTGCCTGAAAGATTGGCGAACTTGTAGAGTGTAATTAATCCCGGATAGTCTTTCCTTTTAGGGTTTGAAGGAAGATTTGATAAAAACAGTGGGAGCGATCCTGATTAGATAAAATAAATAACAAATCTAATCTTGCAAGAGCGCACGCTGTTTTCTTCTCTCTCTCCAAGTAGCGACCATATCACGCCTTAATCAAGATAATAATATGAATGTATTGACCGAACCCGCTTGTTATACCGAGCTGGGGAACGTTTGTCCCGCTCCAACTTATAATTGTTATAAGACCGAGCGGGAAATAGGGGAATACCAGAATTCCTATGCCGCCCAAACGAAGAAAGTGCATATGATGCATCTCCTTCGGGTGTGTTCATTACAAAGAACTGTTTCTCAGTATCCTCTGCATCCTGGGTATTTGATACCGGATCAGGATCCCAGATATGTAATCTGTTACATAGGGCTACAGAAAGGTAGAAAACTGAGAATGGGTGATAAGTTTCATGAGACAGAAAACGGGGCAAATGTTGCAGCCAAGTCTGTTGGTCACTATCACCCTGTATTACAAATACATTGATTCTGAACAAATGCTATTAGATACCGAACCTGATATACAAAATCATATCAGTCTCTTTATTTATTAAAGAAATGATAAAATTTTGTATTGTTGGATAATGTTTTGAACGTTTCCTATATCAAAAGTTGATCGGTTCAGGCATGTTATCTAAAAGCATTGACGTTCTAAATCAAACTACAGTTCCTAGTATACAGAACACACACAAGAAGAAGAGTTCAGAAATGAACGAATTCTTCTTGAGGTATTGTAGACTAGGCCATGTCAATGCGACCCGACTAGCTGAAGTTACATTTTAGATGCATATTTAAATCAGTTTGAATTTACATCTTGTGAAACTTGCCAGTCATGTCACAAAGATAAGATGACCATAGCTCTGTTTATTGGAAACAGAGAAAGAGTTAGTGAACTCTTGGGGACTGATACATGATGATGTATGTAAGGTCTCCTGTCTACACATGCCAGGACCGGTTCTTTGTACTTCATTACATTCTCTGATGATCTCTTTAGATTCAGACATATGTTCCTGTTGAAATACAAGTCCGAACCTTTTGAAATATTCACAGAATATAAGTTAGAAGTAGAGAACCTAAATACAGGTATAAGTATTATGTCCTATGATGAGATCAGGGAGGAGAATACTTGTGCATGGAATTCCTGGACTATTCTAAAGGAGAATGAGATTCTCTCTCAGCATTACTCCTCCGTATACACCATAGCACGTTGGTATATCGGGGCGGAGCAATCACACCCTATATGATATGGTGCGCTCTATGATGAGTACTACTGAGTTACCTATTTCCTTTTGGGGGTTGTACACTTGAGAAGTTGCATACCTATTGAATTGGATTCGAATCAAATCAGTGCCTACCACTCCATATAAGATATGGTATGGGAAGAGCCTATCTCATAAGTAAGTTAAGATTTGGGATTGTCCGGCCTATGTCAAAAGAAAAATCCGGACAAGATTGAGGCAAAGTCAGTTCTGTAGAACTGGAAAGGTTCCAGCTATACGAAACTGCAGCTAATGATTTGACAGAACCAAAGGATTCAATAGTTCCCAACGAACCTCAGCCTCTCCACCGATCTAGCAGGGTTCCTCACCTGCTTGAGAGATACTTCGGTTTCTCGATGACACTGGGAGCGAGGAATGCATCATGAGATGATGACCCAATTAGTTTCGAGCAGGCCATCGAGAGTAGGGACTCTGTAAGAATGGCTGGATGCTTAGCGATCTGAGATGGAATCCATGTACACCAACAAAGTATAGACTTTAGCTGCTATATCTGAAGGGTTAAATCCCCATCAGGAGCAAGTATATCTTGAGAAGAATACTTGGTGTAGATGGAAAGGTTGAGACTTTCAAAGCTAGACTTGTTAAAGGTTTTTGTCATCAGGCGTGGATAATGATGAAACCTTTTCCAGGGACTATGCTTAAGTCCATCCAGATCCTACTTGCCATTGCTACATACCATGACTGTTTTTCTAAAATAATTTAGAAGAGAACGTCTATAAGAACACAGCCAGAGGGCTTCGTAAACAGTGGGAGCAGCAGAAACGTGTGTAAGTTGCTTTACAAAATAAAGCAGGCATCGCGGAGTTGGAACGTCTGTTTTGATGTGGTAGTCGAAGTGTTTGAATTCATCAAAATGGTAGATGAACCTTGTATATACAAAACGGTAGTAGAGAGTAAGGTAGTCATCCTCATATTATACATGGACAACATACTCTAGATAGGAAAAGAGTTTCCTATACTACGAGCGGTCAATCTCCTCTTATCACAAGGATTCTCCAAATAGGATAAAGGCGATACCTCCTCGATCCTGGGGAGAATCACTGGAAAAGTTCTAGGGTGATAAGGACGAATGAATGTCAGTCGCAGGCATTGTCTTTACCCTCGGTAAAGGGACGGTATGTTGGAAGAGTTCCAAGCTAGATACCGTTGCAAACTAGACGATAAAGGCTGGTAACATCGCTATTAAAGATACTACCAAAGAGAAAGTTTGGGTGTATATTGGTTCATAAGATGAACTAGGTTCCTCCCATTGTATGACAATGGAAGTGTGGCTTAGGCCCAGGAACCCTGGTCCCATCAGTGACCTAAACATATTCTAAGGCAGCATCACCTGATCATGGAGATAGATGATCTCCAGGGTGATCGAGGTTAGGAGAGTAGACTCAGAGGACAACACGGCGGATCCACTCATAAAGGTTTTTTCCCAGAGAGAGACTTATATGGGATGGTTGAGTATGTGATACTACAACCACTAGTACAGATGGCCCTAGTGCAAGTGGGAGATTGTTAGTTATATGTATGCCCTAGAGGCCATTACTATACATTGGATGTATATTGTAGTGGATGCTGGGACATATATAGGTAGAACTTTCTTGCTCGACATGATAGTAAGCTATCTGGTTGCTCTTTATCTTAACATGTATACTTTCTGTCTCTTTGTTACATGTTGATAAAGCCCTTAGGATGTGTACTCGACTTCAAGGACTATGATGCAGATCATACTAGTAGGGCCTGGGTAGTCAATGAGTACATCCTTCAATGTTCCTAGTCATGGGAATATCGAGACGGGGCATCGATATTCCAGAGTAGACTAGCGTATATCTTCTCGACCCATGCGATGGGCGATGGATGATCCCATATCCATTGGTGTTTGACATCAGAGATGGTATACGGGTGCTCAGTGGAGACTGGGTACACTGAACGGACTTGCCGATAACTCCCAGATGGTATTATACCTCACGTCAGATGGCAGTTCTCTGGTGACACTGGTACAGCTTAGACTGTTGACCCGAGATCGTCATAGAGTCTTGTGTGTCTCCCACTGTGCTTTGATTTCCACCCTACCACGGCTCTACTGAGTCGTTCAAACAGGTGGTTTTTGGGTACAGTCCCGATTCACATGGAGGCAACGAGCGATAGGAGGGGATTCGTCTCTCCCGGTATTGGGGGTTGATGTTGCGCTATGCTCGACTGGCCATAACTGGAAATCCCTGGCCAGGGTTGCTTTGATATACTGGTAAGAGTTATCAGTAGTTTCACGATTGTTATGGACCTCACGTCAGCATGACTTATCAAGCTATTGGGGTCTAACGTTTACCACCCCTAGGCGAGATATGCGACATATCAGACAAACAGATCGGACTGTACGGTAAGTGTTACTGGTTGGATTCACAGGAGTGTGAGCGGGCTTGCTCGTCGATCTTCTGATCGCTCAATACCCGGGTGGCTGTTACATTTAGCAGACCGCTTGCGGCTTGTGGGTGTTTGATATGATCATCACCTGCTGCCGGCGTATTGACGAGTCTTTAGAGTCCTACACAGAGGTTTCCTGGCTCAAGCGAAACGAAATAGGAGCGCATATGAGATATGTGCGGGACCGAGAATAATACCATTATGTGATACTGTATTCGATTCTCGCGATTTGTGACATTGATCGGTTATATGCGATATAGCCGGGTTATCGGATCAAGTGTCGATTCGATAAGTTGTTACTATTGATATTAGTCGGTTATATGCGATAAGACCGGATCGTTAAATAAAGTATTGATTTAATGATTTAATGTATAATTATATATTAGATATATTACTTTACATTGACTAATATTTTTCACTTTAAATGGATTTTCTCACTTGAATTGCACAAGTTGTATATGTGATATATTTTTGTGCGCTTGTTTGTATCATGTTTGATGATACATGCAAACTTGGGTTTGTGTAAGACTTAAACCATGTTTAGTGAATAGTTAGGGTTTCATTTCACTTATTTATTTATCTATTTATTTTGGTTAAAATAAAAAGGAAAACAAAATGGTTGCTTTCATACATGAAGCTTCATGATGCTTCATGCATCTTTGACTAAGTGACCATTCTTGTCTTCATCTCCTAACCCTAACCATTCAACTAAACACTAGTTAATTCTCTACACTAAACCATGGTTGAAAATATGATAAGAATCAGTTTTATTTTCTATTTTAATATACTTATCATATTCTTTTCTTCTTCTCCTCCTTCTTCAAGATGAAGAAAAGCTTGCTACCATCAATGGTGAAATGAGAAAAAGAGTGAGAAATCCAATTCTAAAGTGAACCCACTTTCTATTTCTTCATCCTCTACCACTTGCCAAGTAGTATAGGGTGTTTTCTTCACAAGTTTCATGACTTGGTGAAGTTGGAGCTTGATCTTGAGTTTCCTCGACGTAGATCATTTTCGGCATCGAAGTCGACGACCTAGCCCGATCATTTCTCCGACGAAACCATCGCCAGAGTCCGGATTACGATAGGTATAGTGGAGGGATGTCATCACGGAGCTAGAGAGGTGGAGGACCGGATCTACAAAGGTTGTAATCAGTTTCCTCTTAGTTAAAGTTGTTAACTCGCATTGCATCGCCTTACCTCTAGTTACGATCTTGCTTAGGGTCACTTGGCACATAGGAAATATTTGAATTGGGCATGTTTGATCTGTTGTGAGACCTCATTAGTGTGCCTAGGAACCCTACAACTGTAACCGTATATTTCTTTGCCATCTCTCCAAATCCCTTTATTTTTCTTTACTCATAACCTTCTGTACATCATCCTTAAGCTAAATGGTTTTTTCCTTCCCTACCGTTCGGCACCAGCCTATGGTTTGGAAGAAGACTATCCAATAAGTGTAATAGGTGTACTTTCCTAATTCTAGGATTGCTTTGAATCCTGAGAGAAGGTAAAGATAAAAGACAACCTAAATAATTCTATTCAATTTCTCCTGAACCGGAGAAATGCAAAGGTGAAGTAGGAGTTGCGATGAAATACGTGGTTTGGTCGTGAGTAATAGCAGTTGCAATTTATTTTGCCCTCTTTCTAATCCCTTTATTTGCCTTTACTTTTTGCCTTCTGTACACCACACTTAGGCTAATTGGTTTTCTTCCTTCCCCACCTTTTGGCACCTGTCTATGCTTTGGAAGAAGACTATCCAATAAGCATAATAGGTATACTCTCTCCTAATCCTAGGAGCCCTCACAACCTGAGAGAAGGTAAAAAGAAAAGACAATTGAATAGTCTTATTCAATTTCTCCAGAACCGGAAACCATCCTCGAATCTGAAACAAGTTTCTTCGAGTTCGTATGTAACCATACGATGGTCATATCCAATAAATATGAATCTACGTAGTGATACGGAATGTTCCGGAGAAAATCAAAGGGTAAAAGTAGGAGTGACAATGATATATGCAACTTTGACAATCCAAAGGTCAATGTTTTAAGAAGGTCTGGTTATCTTGGTTACTGTGTTATAGTCTAGGGTCGGGCCATGGTCGCTGTCAAAAAGAGAGAGAAAAGAAACACTCATCGTGCACTCTAGTCTAGATCAGAATGGTTAATCACTTTATCTGATAAGGATGTCTCCCACTGTATCCTCAAATTCTTCTTCAAACCTGAAAGAAGAATTAGTCGGGATCATCTAAAATCACCCGAGGAGTAAACCAACTCATTTGTGGGTATCAGGATCCAACTATCATCACATGATAACCTGATGGAATCTACTCAAGTTATCACACTCCAGAAGGTATGCGCATATCTGATAAGTTTCTTGTATGTTTGAAACTCCCGATGTGATTTCTACCCCATGCTCTTATGACCTTGACGAAAGCCAATATATTATAAGTCACATGTCAAGTTCTATCCGTCATTGTCCAGGTTAATTTGAACCCACTCGTACATACTCTTGATGAAGGCCAAAATAGTAGTACGACTGTCCTGAACCAACGCATCTATCTATGCAACAGAAAAGTAACAAATAACTACCATACACTATGCTATGACGAAGGCCAACAAACATAGCATGAATACTAAGTGCTACCCGTTTGAAATGAAGGAGGGCTACGAATGGTTTTTGGCGAAAAAACTTTAACGTAATGAACTTGATAATGTTGAAGGAATCGGATAGCTTTTTACAAATATATAGTGGCGAAAACCTTTGCTAAAGAGGTCACATCTGGTGAAGGGATCTCAGCTCTTTCCTCATAGAATGAGGTGCGGGATATTCTCACTGAATACCGTGATGCAAAGCAAAAATGTAATAAACAATAGTGAAGTTATTACCCTGGCGCAAACTACTGCCCAAGGGGTCACTCCCGGTGAAGGGATCTCGGCCCTTGCCTCGTCGAATGAGGTACTGGATATTCATAACCGAATACCACTGTGCAAAACAAAAGAAAAACGTCCTTGCAATAACAGCTTTTGAAAATTATTCCAACAACATCGAATAGGTCTGTTTTCCTTGCATTGATCTGAATCAATACAGTACCATCAATTAATCACACCAAAAAAGAACGAAAATATGATGTACGTATATGCCATCTACATTCGCCACTGGGTCCGTCATCACTCGTTAGGTTACTTAACTAACGACAGAGCGGAGACTGGACTAGCACGGGTGAAAAATATATACAACATCTACTAGTATATATATAACAATATATAATAATCCCTACAGGCGTGATAAATGAAACATCACAGATAAGCAATAAGCATCACAGAACAATACAGAAAATCTGGGTGCCTCGGGTTTCCTTTGAGCCGCAAGTGAAACCCGACGATCCCCTGGTCATATGGATAGCCCGTACAATAAAAAACTAGACCTCTACGAGTGCGGCAAGTTACCTGTCAAAACCATAAGCGAGGCAGCCCCCTTCAGCAAAATGAATGGGCCACCCGGCACTTCACGGAATCCGGTAACTTGAGAACCCCTCCTTGGGTCAACCTGTACCCCCTACGAGTACGGCGAATAGCCTACCAATTCTGGAGTGAGGCCCTCTCCTTCTCAACGCCATAAGATGCGGACCCGTTTCCCTCCAGAACCCGTCTATCCGTGCACTCCACCGTAGGGTAATCCTAGTACAGAAAAGAAAAAATGTACAACGATGACATCGACTTCAACCCGGTCGTGCCCCAAACAAATAATATAAAAACAGGAAGTAACGACAGTCCACATGTCAGATGCTCGCCCCGCGATATCAAATGTACAGATAAAACTAAACTGTACTAACATTGCACCCAAGTTATCCACCATTACAATCCGCAACAACACAGCACAACACATAACATCAACGTGAATGTCAAGTTCACAAACCCGTCTAAAAGAACTATAGCAATTAGACAAGTTGTACCGCTCTAATAACATTCACGGTCGCAGATAGTAATGCATGTACTGTAAACTTTAAACAATGTTAGAAATATCGACTTCGAAATAACCCCGAATAGCTCCCAAACAACTAGATAAAACTATATCCAAACTGAGCTAAACAAGCAATACCACTGAACTAATATTCCAGAGACTAGATGCCATGCCAAAAATCAAGTTCCAACTCAACTACAAAACCGGCATGGCTAGATTTTCATCAAGTCTCGCCGGCCAAGTAGTGGAATTAGGGGCTCATGTTTGGTGTGTCTTCTAGTTGTCAACTAAATATTCTTCTGCAGTTGCTAAAATAATTTTAGAAGACCGATAAAATTTCGACAGAGAATGGAATATCGTTGGTACTGTTTTGGGGTTGTTTCGGTTTCGATATCTTAACATCATCTAAACAACTAGTATACGGTTAATGGGTTGGCTCTGATACTATGTAAGGTTACGGCAGTGCCGCGGCCATCAATCCATGGCTAAATGGGGAACAAAATCTTTTAAAACCCGGCGCTAATGGAACCCGATTCCGGGATCGAACCATTAACCCTATACTAGTTAACTGTAAAAGGAGTTTAGAGAGGTTATACTGATCGATCCGTGTCCTTCGGTCTTCAACCTCTGTCCCAAGCACCTTACGGATTTCTCGATCAAGTTTGTTCTACAGTCTCTCTCGTCGAAGACGATCCATGTCGAGGATTAGTAATACGGGCTCCCGCTTCAAAACCGAAGCAACTCAGGTATCCAGTTTGCTAGCCTAGATACCCAAGATGAAGTAGAATGTGTCTGTGATTAGTTTGTCTCAATACACCTATGGATTCTCAAATCATGGGATGGAATGGGTAAAGCTTGAAAGAGTTGCCATTAGAGGAAAAATGTGAGCTCAAGAGTTTTGGCCAAGACTTGAAATGAAAAAGAAGTTGCTGTGTTGAAGTTGTGAGGTATAAGGGTTTTTAAGCAACTCAAGAAAAATTTTCCAGCACCAAAAATTCAGCCACCAAATTCTCTGCACACTTACAGCGGACACACCCTTTTTGTTTTCTTTTTTCTTTTTTTGTGTAGTTGTGAGGTTGTGTGCAATTAAAGAAATATCTCATTACCAAAATTATCAGCCCCTTTTTTTGCCACAACAAATATCTCACAATCAAACAAAACCAAGAGCCCATGCCTCATCAATGTCCATGCCAAAACCCATGCTCACACTTTCCACTTCAACAATATTAAATATTTAAACAAAACCCTAAATGTTTAATATTAGAAAAAGAAATGGAAACTCTAAAGTAAACTCGTAATGAATTACAAGAATACCCCTCCTCCGTATATACATAGCTGCATCCGTATTCCGACTGAATACGAATACAATGAGACGAAAATAATCCAACAATATAACACTAGGATCCGGCTTAAACCATAGCCCACTAGTATTATCCGTCCGATCATGATCCGTGCACAAGTGCACGTATATGATCGAACCCTGCCATGAAACCATACGGCATCTACAACGTTTCGCCCAAACCAGGAAAACCCTCTGTGTGGGACTCTAAAGACTCATCAATACGCTGGCAGTAGGTCACGTCAGTGGCACTAGCTGTACGTAACGGTTACCCAGGTATTGAGCGAAAGGGAGGCCGACGAGCAAACTCATCCTGAAACCCTACTGAGCCTGACAGTGAAAATATCCGTACAGTCCGGTTCGTTCGTCTATGAGTATCGCATATCGAGTCTACGGGGGTGGATAAAGTCAGACCCCTAATAATGCGACATTTAGTGTCAGCATAAAACCTATCATAAACTTAGAAACTACCGATCCTGGATCGGTAATTCTCTTTTAGCCCGGCCGAGGATTTCTGGTGATGGCCACCCGTGCACTCCATGACATTAACCTCCAATACCGGGAAAGACGAATCCCCTGACGATCCGCTCACTGCCTCCATGTGTCTCGGGACTGTACCCAACTAAAACCTGTTTGCACGACTCCTTTGAGCCGTGGTAGGGTAGTAATCAAATCACAGTATGAACTCACACGAGAAAAATGACGATCTCAGGTCGATAGACTAACCTTTGCACATGTCACCTGGGAACTGCTATCTGACAATAGGTATAATACCAACTAGTATGTTCCCGGCGAGTCCGTCCGGTGTACTCATAACCCAATGAGTACCTGTATACATCTTAGGTGAACCAACTGACACCAATGGGTTGTGAGACCGGCCACAGCCCCTCGTCGGGCTCTTGATCAATATATACTAGTCTAATCTCGGAGTATCGATGCCCAGTCTCGAAACTCCCACGACTAGGGACCCTTTAAGGATGTGCTTATAGACCACTCAAATATTACGTATATGATCGCCATCATACTGCTGACAGTCAAGCATGAATCCTATGGGCTCTATCAACATGTAATAGTGATCTGTAATGTCACCTGAAACATGTACACGATGGTAAAGACAAACCAGATAGCATACTATCATCTCGAGTAAGACTGTTCTACTGGTATAGGTCCTCCCACAATCATTGCAATCACGTGCCTGCGATCCAATAATTGACTTGAGGGCACTATAGCCAACATCATGTTCCATCCAAATCAGTTCCTAAAACACCATTCGTAATATGGAGTGGAAAAAGACCATATCATAAAAAATTTAAGATATGGGGTTGTCCGGTTTAAGTTAAAAAGCATAATCCGGACAAACTAGAGTCACAGTCAGTTCTATGTAATTTCGTGGGATAGCCAAAGAATGGTTATGGATATCTGTTCTACCATATTGAGGAACAGAAGGTGTTTGTATCTCGCCACGCTATCTTTTTAGAAAGGGAATTTCTTGCAAAAGAAGTTAGTGGGAGTACGGTAGAACTGGAAGAAACTTCTGAACCATAAAATGTAACTGAAGGTTTGGTGGAACCACTAGATTCAGTAGTCCCAGACAAACCTCAGCCACTCCGCAGATCTAGTAGGATTTCTCATCTGCCTGAGAGATACTACGGTTTTCTTATAGACGGGGATCAAGAGGATTACATCTTGGAAGAAGATGATCCTACTAGTTTCAGGCAGGCCATTATCAGTAGGGACTCTGATAAATGGCTGGATGCTATGCGATCCGAGATGGAGTCCATGTACACCAATAAAGTGTGAACCTTGGATATTGCTCCACCCGAGGTAAAACCCGTTGGTTGCAAATGGATCTACAAAAAGAAGTTTGGTGTAGATGGACAGGTGGAAACCTATAAGGCTAGACTTGTTGCAAAAGATTTTCGTCAAAGACCAGGTGTGGACTATGATGAGACATTTTCTCCAATGGCTATGCTCAAATCCATTCGGATCCTACTTGCCATTGCTGCCTTCCATGACTATGAAATCTGGTAGATGGACGTAAAAATAGCTTTTCTAAACGGAAGTTTGGAAGAGTACGTTTATATGGATCAACCAGAAGATTTTGTAGATAGTGGGAGCAGTGGGAAAGTGTGCATGTTGCTTAAATCAATTTATGGATTAAAGCAGGCATCGCGGAGCTGGAACATCTGTTTTAATGAAACAGTCAAGGAATTTGACTTCTTCAAGAATGAGAATGAGCCTTGTATATATAAGAAGATTGTAGGACGAAATGTCGTGTTCTTAGTCTTGTACGTGGATGACATTCTTTTGATACGAAACGATATTCCTATGTTACAATCGGTCAAGAAGTTCTTGTCACAAAAGTTCTCCATGAAGGACCTGGGTGATGCCTCGTACATTCTGGGGATCAAGATCTACAGAGATAGATCCAAGAGATTATTGGGACTTTTGCTGTCCACGTACATAGAGACCATACTAAAGAGATTTAGTAAGGAAGATTTCAAGTGCGGTAACATACCCGCATTGCATGGACTCACACTCTCCAAGAAGATATCTCCCAAGAATGATGAGGAGAGGGTTCGCATGAGCACTATACCCTACGCTTCGGCGATATAATCTATAATGTATGCGATGCTATGTACAAGACCAAATGTAGCTTACGCACTTAGCGTGGTGAGCCGGTATCAGTCAAACCCAGGTGAGAACCACTGGACAGCAGTAAAGAACATTCTTAAGTGCCTGAGAAAGACTAAGGAGATGTTCATAGTTTATGGTAATAGAGACCTGCAGGTCGAGTCCTTTACCGATTCAAGCTTCCAAAGTGACAAGGATGACAACAAGTTTGTCTCAGATTTTGTGTTTACCCTCAATGGAGGGGCGGTGTGTTGGAAGAGCTCCAAACAGGACACCGTCGTAGACTCGACGATGGAGGCTGAATACATTTTTGCGAACGATGCCGCAAAAGAAGTAGCCTGGATTAAGAAGTTCATTACTGAACTTGAGGTGGTTCCGTCCATTGTTAATCCGATACCTTTGTATTGCGATAACAATGGGGCTATAGATTTAGCAAAGGAACCACGGTCCTATCAGAAATCCAGACACATCTTAAGGCGGTATCACCTGATCAGGAGGATCGTTGATCGCCGGGAGATTGAGTTGCGGAGAGTGGACACAAAAGACAACACGGTGATCCATTCATGAAGACCCTCCCTCAAGCGCAGTTCAAGCGACCTTTTGAGATGTTGGGTATGCGACACGCCAACAGCTGGCCCTATAGTAGACGTTGGGTACTCGGTATGCCAATATATGGCCTTAGTGCAAGTAGGAGATTGTTTGATATGTATGCCCTAGAGGCCATTATTGTATATATATACATGTGGATGCTTAGACATATGTATGTTGTTCACACCAGAATATTGCATTTAATACCGCCAATTCTTCTGCTCGTTTGTTTATAGGCAGGTGCTTTTGATCCGTGTTTGCTACATATTTACAGGTTACAGGTTCCTAGTCAAAAATAACGCAAATCATATAAAATCTCCACAGTTACGCCAAAATCCAGAGCATCTGTTGCCGACAGATAAAATCCAAGTTCCGGTCATCCGTATCCGTCCAGTGCCGCATACCAGTTCAAGAGACAAGATAAATAACAGTGGTCATTCGTGTCTCGGACAAGCACAAAGCATGAGAGGGGCAGCACAAGATTCAATGGGTGCACGGAGCTCGAGAGAGATAAGGTCAAATGAATTAAAAGTGAAGCCATTTTGGACTGTTGCAAATTTGAAGAAACTTTGGAAGCATTTTGCAATTTGGGACATGTAAAACAACAGAAGAATGCAACAAGAGATAACCCTAGAAAAATGACATCCCAATTCGTCCATAACGCCGCGGAACCGCAGCCAATTGGCCGCTTATGCGGCGGTTCCGTGGCCGAGTCAACTCGGCGTCAGATAGGAGCTTGGGGTTATTTTCGTAATCTCATTTGGGCTCAGAATTTGGCCCTAGAGTTTCAGCTCTCTGCCTATAAATACTCCAGTTTTGAGCCATTGAATGGATGCTTCTTTTTAGTTAGATTTTATTGTTGGTTAGTTTGTATCTTCTTCTTTCTCTTCATCTATTCTCCATTAAAGTGTAGTGAGAGCTCTAGAGTGGAAAATCAATGAAAATGAGGGTTTTTATTTAACTTGTATCTTTTAATTCTTTTATTGTAATTTTAATTCCTAAGTGTAATTTTGTTTCTTGTTGTTAAGTAGTTGTTGATATTTCTTTGCTTGTTTTATTTTCCTTCCCTTCTTATCCGTATTATTTTCAAGCCATGATACTCGACGGAGTTCCTTGCTTAGTGAGGACCCAAGTAGTTAGCTTGTAAAACCGTATTTTTTCCTTTCTTTCTTTGCTTCCTTCTTGCTTTGTTTTCTTTTCATTTTCATGTGTGAATAATTTCCATACTTGTTAGGGGCTAAGGAAGGTTAGTATGAGGGACGGAAAAATCCCTTGTGCTTCACTTCGCCAAACATCCTAAAACGAACGCAGACCAAACAAACGCAACCCCTTCACTTAGGCGCACTATAGTGACATATAGACGCGCCCTAAGTCAAGAAGTCCTTTAAGCGCACTACAACGTGACATGTAGTTATGACTTAATTGGATACATGTTTGCGGGTGTTTGGCCTAGGGTTGGAAAAAAGCGCATTTAGCGGACGAACAAGGGGAACTAGGAATGGATTTAGCGTTGGAAAGCTGGCTTAAACTCGCAAATCCCTTTCCTATGTCCTCCTAATCCCCATTACTTTCGATTATCCCAACATCATTTTAAGAATGGCAAAAGACAAGTACAAGACTAATCCTAACTCTACTAACCAATCTTAACCCTAACAAGTTTACTTGAATATACATACAAACACTTAGGATAGATTTGAACCTATACATATACATTCTTCATTGACTCGTCTAAAACACGAACGAACATACTACCATCTCCCTGTGGATCGACCTGTGCTTAACAGGTTAGCTGCAAAGCGACACTGTCTTGATTGCGGTAAGTAGAGAACAGTGTAGAACGCATATCATAAAACATAGCGCATTTCGATACGACTATCAAATGGCGCCGTTGCCGGGGAGACAGTAACATATTTTCTTGTCATTCGGGTTAATATTCTTTTTGTATATATATATATAAAATAATAAATATAATAAAAACCATTTTGTTATTTTTGATATTTTTTTGTGTGCAAGTGTACAGGATATCTGGAGCAAGTACAGTAATCTAATCGAGAAAAAGAGGTTTTTATTCTAGTGTACTGAACAAGTGGAATGCAGGACCAAAAGATCAAGCCCGAAATCAACAATTTGACCGCGGAACCACGGTCAAAGGGTGGAATTCGCAACGGTTCCGCGGTCCTATTGTGGCTTCAGAGCCCAATTTTTTTACTTCCCTTCTTTTTACTCTAATCCTCTCTCTGAACTCCACTGAACTGTATTTTCTGAAGGTTTATTTTCACAGATTGCGTCGCCGCCAAATTAATATTTTGTTGTTTTAGATTTTGTTTGTTTATACGCTTTGCATATACTAATACGGACATTAAGGGGCTTGAACACCAATTAAGATTGGGTGGGGATTTCATCACCCTTCCTAAGACCCCATAAATCACAAAAGGCATACGCATCATTTTGAGTTAATAAAAAATATCTATACTAAACCTATAAGGACTTGTCGCGATCATTTAGGATAAGTGAGGGTTACGGAGAATCGGTCGTTTATCTAAACATGACTTTTTGGTGCCTAGGCTAGACAAGTGAGGGGGTAATTTTAAAAGGCCCGTCTTACGGTGATTCGTGAGCGAAACCCTCCTTACCTCACTTGTGCTTACCTGGCCACAATTGGCAATGAAGAGGCGATTCGAGAGTTATCCTGCAACTTGTCGTTTGGAAGTCTAGGAGCGGTCTAGTTGGACTTTGAAGACCCTAGCTCTAGGTGATTGTTTGTGCATGTTGTGATTGTGATTGTACTTATGTAAAGTTTAGTTCCTCAATTCCGTATTCTTTCAAAAACAAACAATTTCGAAAAACTGCAAAAACAAAAACAAAAAAAATTCAAAATTCAAAATTTATAAAAGTTCAACCACTTTCTACCCTCCACTCTTTTCATAACATGGGTACCCCAAAACGACCAACTCTTACCGAACTTTGGTACCTACAGCCAGACGTTTCTTCTTACGGTTCTTGCTTTGGCCGAACTTCGAACGATCCATCCATACCCGCAATTTCTTTAAGAGTTCGGATAGACGCGTCTAGGGCTAGCAATTAGACATCACACTCCACTTTGTATCAACAATTTCAAACTTTCACCTCTTCTCATGTTGATACCCCATCTAAGAGTCATATTACGACTCCGACATCCATGTCCATTGGTGAACATATTGAACAATTTCGTAAGCGATCTTTCACTCTTTTCACCACATCAAATTCTTTTGATCAACAATTCCAATCACCTTCTTATCCGAATGTTGATCCTACTTCTATCCAACCATTTGATTCCTATCATTCCTACCCAACTTTTGCACCTTCCATAGACATTGCTTCTACACAGCCATTTGGGAGTTACACTTATCCAGATAACTTTGAATCTGTTGCTGAAACCCCTTTACAATCCATGTCTAGTCTGGAACAGGCATTAGAAGATTTTCGGGTAGCGTTATGCCAAATGGAGGAAGTGAATGCTTCCATGGCCGCCCTCATACAACTTACCGAACCAGTAGCTAGTTTCCAACTTGTTCCTAATTTTCCAATGTATGATGAGGCAATAGGACAATTTGAGAATTTGAACAGTGAGAGTGAGCAGTACACCTTCCAAATCAAACCTACCCATTGCAAATTGAATTCCATAACTCTGGTTTTGAATATCTATCAAGTGTCCCAAATGATTCACCAATTGACGATAGACCATTTGATAAGTTGTGCGAATTTGTAGTGTTTGATTTGCCCGATTGGGAACGGTCCCTTTCGAGTAAAACCGCACCCAATCCTGTTGATCTATACACCTCCACTCTAGAACCAGAATTGAATGAAATCCATGCTTTTGAGGAGGCATGATTGTTCGAGAAATTATCGTTGTGCGGTAAAAGCAAGTATCGAATCAATTGTTTCCTGATAACGGTTTCATTTGATCGATAACAGTATCTTGTATCAGTATTTAGAAAATTGTATAAAGAAATCACAACCAAAGAATTATATTGTAGATCGTAAGCGAGTGCGGATCGTCCACAGGGATTGTGCGATCCGTTTCAATGTTCGATTTGTTTGAATTGAAAAGTTAATCAAAAAGAAAAGAAAGCATGATTCAAGATTTATCAATTGTTTCAAGTGTCACTATTCTATTCAAGAATCAAGAAAAAGATAATTAAGAATCGGGTTTCGATGATATTTCCAATCAAATGTCAAGAATCTAAATGAGGCTCGTTGGAATCGATCGGATCTATAGATGTGATGAAATCTTAAGATATCGTGTTCTTGTCCTTCGATGAATTGATACTAGATCGATGATGATCGACGAGAGTTAGGGCTTTCTCGTGAAACTAGGGTTTCATCATTTAACCCTTGTTCTTTCGTCGATATCATTCACATTCTAGCCTCTAGCAATTTCAAGAAACGATCGTAACTCCCCAATTTCGAGCGATATCAATCAAGAAAGCATCGCAACAAAATTGGGTCGTCGATTCTTGAACTTGCTAGGGTTTACAAAACTCGTAGGAATCAAGAATCGTTTTCAGATATATTACATCATCATTCTATTGATCGTCTCGACTCCTCGACGAGCGGAGTTTATTCACACATCATCACACAGAAAGCATTCAAGAATTGAAAAGATATCATGATGCAAGAATTTAAAGAAAACAAGATAAAAGAATATCACCTTTTATTTATATCAACAATTTGATTACAGTCGCTCAAGAACTACAAGAGGAAGAACTAAATTGTCGATCTGGCGTCGCTTTTCTCCGTGAGTCGTGGATCGGCTTGGACCACTTGCTCTGTTGAAGATCGGTTCCGCTCATAAAAGGTTGACAGGCTTCTTGCTTGATTTGGTACTCGGGATCTTGGCTTTTGATTGGAATTAGGGTTAGGGTTTCACACAAGCCTTCTCACTAGACTTGTGGAAGAAGATGAAGAAAGAGAGTGAATGGATCAATCAATTTCAATGAATGAATAATTCCTTTTCCAAGTGAGCCTAGGGTCCTATTTATAGATCTCCCAAACCCTAGGTCTAGGATTGAAATTACAATTCCCTCCAAAAGTTTGTTGAGGCTTCTAGAAGGTAGTTTGTTAGGAGCTAGCTTAGGCTTTAAGCTAGGATTAATTAAGCATTAGAAACCCTAGTTTGCTGATCTGGCAGAAGTCTCTGGAGTCTTCTGGAACTTGAGGTATATGAGATGAATGTGGGCCCTGAATGAAGAATTTTGATGCAAAGATTAAGTGGTGACGTCGACAAACCGCCGCGGAACCGCGGCTTAAGCCGGCTCCGGCCGCGGTTCCGCGGCCATGTTGGCTCCTTGGGACTTGGGCTCTTTGCAGTGGTCTTGGGATGATATTTGGGCCTTTCTCTGATGTGTTGATTTGTATTTGTCCCTTTGGATTGATACCAGAACTGAAATCATTGAGTTGGCGTAATGTTTTAGCGGTGTAAGTTTTGAGCAAGCTTCTGATTTTCCTGCACAGACTTCGAAACACAAGATGCGATATATAGAAATGATGCCATGTTATGAAATGCAGTCAATTTCCCTAGAAATGCCGGTTTTAAGGTCTAACACATGTAATCTGATATTTTGCGACAGATTTGCTAATATGTGAAATATGAATACCGAACACTTCTATATGAATGCGAATGATAGGGAAATTGCCGGTTAAAAGATGCAATATTTTCGACTAATCAAATTCCCCCAAACTTAATTTCGATCGTCTCGAGCGAACTGTTTTGTTAAAAAGAGAAGGAGAAAATAAAGAAAGAGAAAAACTAACTAGCACACTTTCGTAGGCAACACGATTGCACTGAGCTCGTGCAACAAGCCTTTAAACCTCTATGTGTCCCTAGTAGGAGGAGTGTTGTCTCCTGAGGGTTTTCAGCGGATTGCACCCACAAAATCCGATAATAAAAGGAAAATCATTAATATTACATTTAAAGAAAAGAATTGTAAAAGAAAAGCCTTGAAAATTAGGGTTTCCAACTAAGCTAACTTTTCGGTTGTCATGAGCCCTATCTTAATGGTCATGAAAAGATGTCAGAAATCACGTCCTCCCTCAATAAAACATCGTCTTATTCTTCATTCCTATCTTTCTTCCAAATATCGATCATATAACCCTGCATGTGTGTAAAGGACATCCCTACACCCGGAGAATTCAATTCAAGCTACCATACTCTTGCCCATCAGCCTCAGTACTTTTTAATTAATGAATATTTAGGATTGCTTACATACTTTCATGCGACCGTTAATACTTCTTGAGGTACTAACCGACCGATTACTCATGTGCTTGCTTATTTGGTGTATTTTCCTCGTCTTGCACCACCTCAGACATAGCAGTGACTCCCAGACCAGTTGGCCTTAGGGCACTAGGTGAAGAGGCACCCTCGCTATATATTTTTTATTGCCCTCGGTGATAACAAAACCAGTGTCCATTTTTCTCACCACTTTATATATTTTTTTTTATTCATTTTTTTTTATTTCCTTCATACATCGGCTTTAAGACAAGAGCATTTCAAGGTATCCTCTACTATCCCAGGCTTCAAGACGTGTGTAAGTGCGAATAGCAGGGTAGCAACGTTCAAAATGTTTGGCTTCCAGAAGAGAAACTATTTTTCAGACTTAGTTTTATCCTCATATTAGTGACTTCCTCTATCTTACTAACCCTTGGGACAACGGCTCATAACTACTTATTACTAGTTCGTATAAGAAAACTTCTTATTTTCTTAGTTTTCTAGAAATTTTCTAATCTCTTG
Organism: Agapanthus africanus; assembly: GCA_030015575.1. Lineage (NCBI taxonomy): Eukaryota > Viridiplantae > Streptophyta > Magnoliopsida > Asparagales > Amaryllidaceae > Agapanthus > Agapanthus africanus. Next base: position 815,631,877 of record CM057338.1, on the reverse strand, counting down.
GATGTAATTGTTCATTATCTAAACTTTTATTATCTTATCTATGTACAAAAAAGTTTGTAAATATTAAAATATTTTTATATTTGAAAATTTTTAAATTTTTGTGGGTTTTGAAAATTTTTAAATTTTTATAGATTTTTAAAAGAAATGTTTTGTGCTTATGCAAATGATGCAAAAATAAGCACAAACCTCCCCCAAACTTGATTTCAACAGTGTCCTCACTGTTGCCAATCGCTATTCCTACAAAAAACTGTAAGTCTGGGGGGAATTATTAGTGGGGGCAAAATATATAAGCGAAGAGCTTCCCCCAAACTTATTCTTTTCACTCACCTTCATCTAAAAGATGATGCAATGATATATAGGATATGAAAGTGAGACGGAAGAATTTTAATCCAAATAAACTGGCTCTTGTAAGAACAAGAGCTCCTCCGTGGGGTCAGTGGAAAAATACGGCTTTAGTCTATGTCCATTTACTTTGAAAAATGTGCCGTTTTTAACATTTTCTACTTCTACTGCCCCGTGCGGGTATACAGACCGCACAATAAAAGGTCCCTTCTACCGAGATCGGAGCTTACTCGTGTGAAGGTGTAAGCGTGAATCATAAAGAAGGACTTGTTGACCAGGTGAAAATGTTTTCCTCAAAATGTTTTTATCGTGAAAAACCTTAGTCCTATTCTTTACAATTACAGCGTTATTATAAGCTTCATCGCGGAGTTCGCTTAGCACATTTATTTGCAGCTTCCTAAAGTTGCAGGCTTCTTTTAGATCAAAGTTTATTTCCTTTATAGCCCACAATGCTTTATGCTCTATCTCGACGGGTAAGTGACATGCCTTCCCAAACACTATCCTATATAGAGACATCCCTAGGTCGGTTTTATATGCAGTTCGGAATGCCCAAAGAGCATCCGTCAATTTGGTCGACCAGTCTTTTCTATTCTTAGCAACAGTCTTCTCCAGGATAAGTTTGATCTGTCTGTTTGAAATTTCAGCCTGCCCGCTCGTTTGGGGATGATAGGGTGTAGAAAGTCGGTGGTTGATTCCGTATTTCCGCATCAGAGTCTCGAAAGACCTGTTGCAGAAATGTGTCCCATTATCGCTAATAATAGCGCGTGGGTGTCCAAATCGCGAAAAGATATTCTCTTTTAAGAATTTAATGACAACTTTCCTGTCATTAGTGCGACATGGAATGGCTTCAACCCACTTTGAGACACAATCAACCGCCAGCAGTATGTACAAATTCCCAAAGGAGTTGGGAAAAGGACCCATAAAATCAATGCCCCAAACATCGAATATTTCAACAACCAGAATGGGTTGCTGAGGCATTTCATTTCTCCGGGAAATTCTACCCGTGTACTGACACTGTGTACAGGTTTTGCAATACTCAAATGCATCCTTGAATAAGGTCGGCCAATAAAAACTATATTGCAAAACCTTTTCCGCCGTCTTTTTAGGACCGAAGTGACCCCCACAGGCCTGATCATGACAAAAAGAAAGAACACTCTTGAACTCTTCATTCGGGACACACCGGCGAATGATCTGATCAGGACAATATTTAAACAAATAGGGCTCGTCCCAGTAAAAATATTTTACTTGGGAAAGAAAACGATATTTGTTCTGTTTTGACCAATCGCTCGGTATAAGTCCCGTGACATGGTAGTTCACAATATCCCTGAACCATGGTTCAGCTGATACGTTCAAGAGTTGTTCATCAGGGAACGAATCATTGATCGGCAGGGTCACAGGGGAAGAAATGATGCGTGAAAGATGGTCGGCTACTACGTTTTCACATCCTTTCTTATCTTTGATAACAAGATCAAATTCTTGTAACAGAAGGATCCAACGTATTAGTCGACCTTTTGCATCTTTCTTCGCCAAAAGATGTTTTAAGGCGAAATGGTCAGTGTACACAACTATAGATGAGCCAATTATGTAAGGCCTGAATTTTTCTAATGCAAATACAACCGCTAAATGTTCTTTCTCGGTGGTTGTATAGTTAATTTGTGCATCGTTCAGGGTCTTACTTGCATAATAGATCACGTGTGGCATCTTTTCAATGTGCTGTCCTAAGACTGCACCTACTGCAAAGTCGGATGCATCACCCATCAGCTCAAAAGGGTAGTCCCAATTTGGAGACGATAGAACGGGGGCTGAAGTGAGTGAGTGTTTAAGTGAGTCGAAAGCTGTCTCACAGTCCGAGTCAAAGTGGAAGGTCGTATCCTTGGCCAGGAGAAGAGTTAAAGGTCTAGCAATTTTGCTAAAGTCCTTAATGAATCTCCTATAAAAGCCCGCATGGCCAAGGAAAGATCGAATGTCTTTGACGCTTTTGGGATGAGGGAGGTTTTGAATGACATCTATCTTAGCTCTGTCAACCTCAATGCCTTTCTGTGAAATAACATGTCCAAGTACAATTCCTTCTTGGACCATGAAATGGCATTTTTCCTAGTTCAAAGTTAAGTTCTTCTCTTTGCAACGAGTAAGAACAGCGTCCAGATTCGATAGGCAATCGGAAAAAGAGTCTCCAAAAATCGAGAAATCGTCCATAAAGATCTCCAGAAAATTCTCTACCATATCAGAGAATATCCCCATCATACACCGCAGAAAGGTAGCGGGAGTATTGCATAACCCAAAGGGCATGCGACTGTAAGCAAAGGTACCAAAAGGACAAGTAAAAGTGGTTTTATCTTGATCCTTTTTGGCGATGGGGACCTGATTATAGCCTGAGTATCCGTCCATAAAGCAATAATACTCTCGTTCCGCTAAGCGTTCCAGCATCTGATCAATGAATGGTAGAGGAAAGTGGTCTTTCCTCGTGGCAGCATTGAGTTTTCTATAATCAATACATACACGCCACCCAGTTTGGGTGCGTGTCTGAATCAACTCATTTGCCTCATTGGTTATAACAGTGATGCCGGATTTCTTAGGGACGACATGTATAGGACTCACCCATTGGCTATCGTAGATGGGGTATATAATACCATTATCTAGGCATTTGACGATCTCTTTCATCACCGCTTCCTTCATGACGGGATTTAACCGTCTCTGTGGTTCTCGGGTTGGTCTGGCATCATCCATCACATGTATATGATGTTCAACTATCAAGGGACTAATCCCTTTGATGTCCGCCATGGTCCAACCGATCGCCTCTTTATTAGATCTCAATACCGATAAAAGTGCATTCTCTTGCTCCGATGCAAGAGAAGCGGATATGATAACCGGTAAAGACTCTTTCTCACCTAAATAAGCATATTTAAGATGAGAAGGTAAAATTTTGAGATCTAATTTAGGCGGAGAAATGATAGAAGGTGGGATCATCGAGTGATTTTTGGAATAACAAAGAAGCTCAGAGCCTGTGAAAGATACAGACTCGGGTGGAGAAAAGTCAGGAGTGTCGAACTCAAGTGTAGGAAAAGTGTCCTCGCTAAGATCATGTGTAAGATCAAGCAGAGATGTGTTAATGTCGTCGAGATCTAGAAAGCAAAGATCCTCAGCTCCACAACTATCGGGAGCGATCTCGTGGACAGAGCACACATCTAAAATATGAGCAGAGGGCTCTGATAGCTGACTTCCAACTTTGTAGATATTAAGTTCAATGGTCATATTTCCAAATGATAAATTCATTGAACCATTTCTACAGTTTATAATAGCGTTGGAAGTGGCAAGGAAAGGACGACCCAGAATCACCGGAATTTGGCCCCGGGGGTTTGCTACAGGCTGTGTATCGAGTACAATGAAGTCTACAGGGAAAACAAATTCCCCGACCTTTATCAACGCATCCTCTAGTTCACCCCTTGGTTTGGTGATTGAACGGTCTGCCATTTGGAGAGTGCAGTGAGCAGGTTTCAACTCTCCAATCCCTAATTGCTCATATACATAATATGGAAGTAGGTTAACACTTGCGCCAAGGTCTAAAAGAGCACGATTTATGTTTTTACCCCCAATAGAAATCGATATCGTAGGACATCCTGGGTCCTTACGTTTCTTTGGTAGCTGTGGGATAAAAGCAGTGCTGATATTATTAGACATGAAGACCTTCTTCGGCACTTGAGTCTTCCTCTTCCTAGTGCACAAGTCCTTAAGAATTTTCGCATAAGCGGGGACTTGTTGAATCGTATCTAGGAGAGGGATATTGATGTTAACCTGTTTGAAAATTTCTATTATTTTCTCCATATGTGGACTCGTTCTGTTACCCCTTAACCGATTCGGGTAAGGAGCTTTCGCAATAAGCGTCGGGTCCATCATAGGAGAAGGAAGAGGGGGTAGACGAGATCCCAAAAGAGGTGTGGGGATCGTCTGTGGAGAACTAGAAGAGCTATACTGAGGTGTCGAGCTTAATGGGAAATGGAGAATAGGCTCGCGAGAAGGTTGTGTGGTAGAAGAACAAGGATCAGAAGGATAAGTGTGTGTGTGTGGAAAGGTCTCAGCTGGGGTGTTGATATGATTTCCAATATCATCAATTTCTTCCCCAACATGATTGTTCAGCACTCTTCCCGATCTCAACGTTGTGACGGCATTTACATTGTAATGCCCAGGATTCTGTAGGGGTTGAGAGGGAAGTTTCCCTTTTTCTCTCGCACTCATTTCGTCTTTAAGTCGTGCGATTTCAGCTTCCATCGTTCTGATACTCTCAGCTTGGGACGCTGAGTTTTTCTTTATCTCACCGACGGAAGATCTAACCTCAGCCGAAACCTCTATGAAATTTGACAAAAGTAATTTCATGGTTTGAGTGAATTGAGAGAACTCGTCAGAACAGGTCATAGGATTAGACTGTGCAGGAGTGTTGACCTGATTTTGGAAGTTTTGTGACTGATAGGGGTGCTGAGTGAGTTGAAGGGGTTGCTGTGGTGGAGGAAGAGCCCTTTGAAATTGATTCGTGTTTGGAACCGTGTTTTGAGATTGGTTTTGGTTCCAAGCAAAATTCGGGTGATTCCTCCAACCCTGATTGTACGTGGAAGAATATGGATCTTTTCTAGGTCTTTGAAATGCGGCATTAGAATGCTCGTGACCTTGAAACGCAGAGTTTAATGGACATTCTTCCGTTAAATGAGACGGATCAGAACAACACCCACAAACAGTTTTGGAGAGCGACATTGGGTTTAGGGAGACTGCTGCAAATTTGTGTTCCATAGCGTCGAGCTTCTTTTGCATTGCTCCATCTCAGCTCGAACACCTATGGACACATCTATTTGGTGTACGCCACCCCTATTCAATGGTTGGGTTCCACTCTCCTACTGTAGTAATTTTTCAGCGAACTCTTCTAAATACTTCCAAGCTTCCCCATCATCTTTGGTCATAAAAGTACCTTGACACATGTTTTCAAGGCTCTGTTTAGTGTTTGGGTTAATGCCCTCATAAATGATTCGGCAAAGCTCCCATCTCGGGATGCCGTGATGAGGACACTGAACCAATAGATCCTTGAAACGTTCAAAGCATTTTGAAAATGGTTCAGTAGGGAGCTGGGCAAATTGATTCAGTTCGCTACGGATTCGAGCTGTCTTTTGTATTGGGTAAAATTTCTTAAGGAATGCCGCTATGAATTCTTCCCAATTCGTGATAGAGTGTGCGGTAGTGTTATACAGCCACTTCTCGGCTATATCCCACAAAGTAAATGGAAGAAGTCGTAGACGCATAGCATCCACTGAAAGTTGTGACGTACCCATCATTGCGCATACGTTTTCAAATTTGGTAATGAAAACGTAAGCGTCCTCAGTCTCGAGTCCGTGGAATTTGGGTAAAAGATTGATATACTGGGGCTTAATCTCAAAGTTATCCCCGTTGGCTGGTGGTGTGGATAAGCAGGTCGAAAGAGGACCTCGAATAGGGTAGCACCTCTCCTGGAGAGAGATGCGGGGTGGATTCTGCGCACCAACGGACGGCGGCAGATTAGGGTTAAAGAAGTTTGATGGATTCGGATCCATCGGTGTGGGTGTGGTAGTGGGTAAAGAAAAGGTAAATGGAGAACTATCGACTTCGGAGTCGATAAAGGGTACGCGGACTAAACGGGCACTAGAATCCCGTGTCCAGCCTATCTTGCACTAAAAAGGGTTAGTACAAGTGGCAGCGTTGACTTATAATTAGGGGTATGAATGAATGAGGTGTTTGTTTTTGAAAAAGGGACGGATTTTTGAAAAAATGATGCGACACAATAAATGCAGCAACAAAAACCCTAGAATCTTGTGGTCACCTAGGTCCGGCTCTAGACCGCTCCTAACTACCAAAACACAAGTCGCGGGATAGAATCCTCCACTGCCTCTTTCTCCCCCTGTGGCCAGATAAGTGCCAGGTAAGTGGGAAGGTACTCCACCACGTAAGTAGTGGACCTAATTAAAAACCACTAGCCTTAGACACACTCGCCTTAGACACCACAAGAAAACGCGGATAAGCAATGAATTACCCATGGCCTTCTTCTGTCCTAAGTGAGCGCGACGGTCCTTAGAGTCATCTCTAGATATTTTTTAGTTAATATGGGTCAATGCGGATGCAAGTTTTGCGATTTTTGGAGCCTAGGAAGGGTAATGAAATCCCCACCTAATTTGGATTTGGCCGTGCCCCTTAATATCCATATTTAGAATGCAAACAACCAAGAAACAAAATCATGCACAAATTTACTTTTGCAATTTGCGAGCTGCGATTATTTGCAAAGAATCCTGCAGAAAATTATTAGTTGGAGCTAAAAAGAGGAGAGAGGAGAAGGTAAGAAATCACCTGAAGCAAAATTTTCACAGAGAAGCCCTAAGAATGCCGCGGTTCCACCGCATATGGGTGCTATTGCCTCCCTTCCGCGGTCAAACAGTGGGAACACTGCACAAAATTTCACCAGGGAGCTTCTGTAGACTCCCTCTGCTCTCTGGTATATTCCAAAAATTATTTCACATTCACAGAAAGCTCCAGATCTCCTTGTAATGAACCGCAACAAATCGCTTAGGGTTTGCACGAATTTTGATTACAAAAATCACAATGGAATAAATCTTTCAATTCAAACTTTAATAAGAAACGAATTAGCGCGCGATCCCCGGCAACGGCGCCATTTGATTGTTCGAGAAATTCTCGTTGTGCGGTAAAAGCAAGTATCGAATCAATTGTTTCCTGATAACGGTTTCATTTGATCGATAACAGTATCTTGTATCAGTATTTAGAAAATTGTATAAAGAAATCACAACCAAAGAATTATATTTGACCGCAATCAATTACGGTGTCAGTTGTAGATCGTAAGTGAGTGCGGATCGTCCACAGGGATTGTGCGATTCGTTTCAATGTTCGATTTGTTTGAATTGAAAAGTTAATCGAAAAGAAAAGAAAGCATGATTCAAGATTTATCAATTGTTTCAAGGGTCACTATTCTATTCAAGAATCAAGAAAAAGATAATCAAGAATCGGGTTTCGATGATATTTCCAATCAAATGTCAGGAATCTAAATGAGGCTCGTAGGAATCGATCGGATCTATAGATGTGATGTAATCTTAAGATATCGTGTTCTTGTCCTTCGATGAATTGATACTAGATCGATGATGATCGACGAGAGTTAGGGCTTTCTCGTGAAACTAGAGTTTCATCATTTAACCCTTGTTCTTTCGTCGATATCATTCACATTCTAGCCTCTAGCAATTTCAAGAAACGATCGTAACTCCCCAATTTCGAGCGATATCAATCAAGAAAGTATCGCAACAAAATTGGGTCGTCGATTCTTGAACTTGCTAGGGTTTACAAAACTCGTAGGAATCAAGAATCATTTTCAGATATATTACATCATCATTCTATTGATCGTCTCGACTCCTCGACGAGCGGAGTTTATTCACACATCATCACACAGAAAGCATTCAAGAATTGAAAAGATATCATGATGCAAGAATTTAAAGAAAACAAGATAAAAAAATATCACCTTTTATTTATATCAACAATTTGATTACAGTCGCTCAAGAACTACAAGAGGAAGAACAAAATTGTCGATCTGGCGTCGCTTTTCTCCATGAGTCGTGGATCGGCTTGGACCACTTGCTCTGTTGAAGATCGGTTCCGCTCATAAAAGGTTGACGGGCTTCTTGCTTGATTTGGTACTCGGGATCTTGGCTTTTGATTGGAATTAGGGTTAGGGTTTCACACAAGCCTTCTCACTAGACTTGTGGAAGAAGATGAAGAAAGAGAGTGAATGGATCAATCAATTTCAATGAATGAATAATTCTTTTTCCAAGTGAGCCTAGGGTCCTATTTATAGATCTCCCAAACCCTAGGTCTAGGTTTGAAATTACAATTCCCTCCAAAAGTTTGCTGAGGCTTCTAGAAGGTAGTTTGTTAGGAGCTAGCTTAGGCTTTAAGCTAGGATTAATTAAGCATTAGAAACCCTAATTTGCTGATCTGGCAGAAGTCTCTGGAGTCTTCTGGAACTTGAGGTATATGAGATGAATATGGGCCCTGAATGAAGAATTTTGATGCAAAGATTAGGTGGTGACGTCGACAAACCGCCGCGGAACCGCGGCTTAAGCCGGCTCCGGCCGCGGTTCCGCGGCCATGTTGGCTCCTTAGGACTTGGGCTCTTTGCAGTGGTCTTGGGATGATATTTGGGCCTTTCTCTGATGTGTTGATTTGTATTTGTCCCTTTGGATTGATACCAGAACTGAAATCATTGAGTTGGTGTAATGTTTTAGCAGTGTAAGTTTTGAGCAAGCTTCTGATTTTCCTGCACAGACTTCGAAACACAAGATGCGATATATAGAAATGATGCCATGTTATGAAATGCAGTCAATTTCCCTAGAAATGCCGGTTTTAAGGTCTAACACATGTAATCTGATATTTTGCGACAGATTTGCTAATATGTGAAATATGAATGCCGAACACTTCTATATGAATGCGAATGATAGGGAAATTGCCGGTTAAAAGATGCAATATTTTCGACTAATCAAGGCATCTGAAAAGTTTGATTTTCACTTGATTGAGAATGTCGACGCTGGGAATATTTTGGATGATGAACCCGCAGTTTTGGATGAGTTTTTCTCACCAATTCATCATGACCTTTCACTTCCGTGTGGACATCATCCCGAGTCATCAACTGTTTTTCCCGAACTCTATATGCGTCTTGATATTGATGATAATAAATGCATGGATGAGCTAATTTTTGAGGATAGTTTTGAGGATGAACCAGTTTTACTTAATGAGTCGGGTTTTCCAATTCATCCTGTCCCTTTCACTAACTGTGTACACCCTCCTAAACCTTTAACTGATACCCTTCCTCAATTACTTCCCTCCATCCTTTCCATCGTTCCAACTTCGTAAGCTACTGTAACACATTCATTTCCTATGTGTGGTTTACCAAGTTCGGTCTACCCATATTTTCTTACGAATCTTGAGAGGTTTGACCCCAATTCTTAACGGGTTGATAGATTAGTACAATCTCTTTTTACACATCGGTCATTAAAAATTATACTAATTTATTCACTCCATTTCCACCCTCAAGTTCGTATTCCATTTCTTTTTCCCTTCCGCCATTATTCTCCTCCCCCGAGACTGTATCCCGCTTCCATACCCATACGGTCTCGCGTACTCTCCATTACTTTCCTCTCTACATTTTTTCACCAACCTGCACATTATAGCGAGAAATTTTTTGAATGGTTGGTGCTAACTTTCGGCCTGTGTAAGGCTTTGTATAGATTAATACCGTTCTTCCACTCTAACTCTAAACTTTAACGTTTGAATGGTGGAAACACTGTTTTACTTAAGTTTGGGGGGACCTTTTTGTGTATATATATTTTTTGGTTTGCTTTCTTTTATGTATATAAAAAAGGGGGAGCACCGACAATTTTGACCCTCTTGGTATAGCCTGACAGTGAGGGCACTGTCAAGTTTAAGTTTGGGGGTGTGCTCGGTAAGCTTTCTACCTTCGCATTCATGTGTATATTTTGCATTTGCATACTTATTTAAAAACCCATAAAAATCGAAAATTTTTACAAAAATATAAAAACTTTGTTATCAAGTTAACTAATAAGGTAACTTAGATTTTGATTCCGAAAGTTTAGTTGATACGTTAGAAATAACTAAATCCCAGGCTTAGAAATTGAAAACCCTAAAAATAACCCTCATTCTGTTTAACCTTTGTAATTATACGTCCTCGCAGTTTTATTAGAAGTAAGTAATCTTGAGTTCAGTTCTTGAGTTAAGTCAATATGAAGGGAAAGTATTGAAAGCTTTATTGAAAAATAATTTTGAAAAATAGTTCCTATTCTTAAGTCCAAATTTAGAAAGTATATACCCAACAAACTGCACTTACACGCACCTTGAAACTTGGGATAGTAGAGGATACCTAGAAATATTCTTGCCTGAAAAGCTAGTATGAAAGAAAAAAAGGTATTTAAAGCTAACCACCAAAAGAGCATTATCGAAAAATATATTCGGTCTTGAAAAAGAAAAATAAAGAAAAGAAAGAAAAAAAATAAATAAAATCAAGATCTGGAAACTGCTATTTACGCTTTAAGCTCACACATTCAGTAATCGGCTGTTAGTGCCTCAATAAGCATTAATAGTCGCATGAAAGATGTGTGAGCAAATCCATCCATCATTAACGAAAAGAAGTATTATTAGGTATTAAGGCAAGGGTACTATAGCTTGAATTGAATTCTTGAGTGTAGGGGTGAAAAAAATTACACACACGTAGGGGGTATACGATCGATGTTTGGAGGAAAGATAGGAATAAAGAATAAGACTTATGTTTTCCATAAAGACGATAAAAATTCCAGATTGGAGACTGCACTTTAGAAGGAAAACTCAAGAGAAACCGAGATCTTTCTAAACTGTAAAATGTATAGGATCTGGGGTTGAATAAATTGGAGGTGCGAAACATAAGGGTTGGATATTTCTAATTTAGGATGATAGAATTTCTAACTTAGATGCTAAACCGTAGGAGTAAAACTAACGTTAACTTATGAAACTAGCTTGACGGGATTTTGTGTGTAGCATCCACTGAAAACCCTCAGAAGACAACACACCTCCTACTAGAGACACCTAGAGGTTTAACGGCTTGTTGCACGAGCTCAGTGCAATCGCGTTCCCTGTGAAAGTGAGGTTAGGAATTTTTGTGAATAATTTGTTTGCAAGGGACGAGCAAAAGTTAAGTTTGGGGGAATTTGTTCACACCAGAATATTACATTTAATACCGCCCATTCTTCTGCTCGTTTATTTATAGGCAGGTTCTTTTGATTCGTGGTTGCTACATATTTACTGCAACATCTTGGAATGAGATTAGTGTTAATTAAGCGATAATGCGGGGTTTTATGGAAAAGTTTACCAAATCGGGTTCCTCATATTTTATATCAATTAATTAATAGTTTATTATTATTTGATATGGCTTGCACACACACGTGCATGTTAATGTGAGGGTATATATTAGTGTTAACCTTGTTTAGCAACCATAATACCTTAAGCTAAACCATTGCCAATTAACCTTTGCCTTAACCTTTTTCTAGATCTTTTAGGTGAGGAAATATTTAGTTTGGATTTGAGAGATGTGGCTAGTGAGTCATGGTGTATTAATGGCGGTGGCATTAATTGAAGTGAGGGAGAGAGTGAGCATAAGGAAATTATTGACCCTACACTCACCCTCTCACCCTTTAACTCTCCCACACTCTCTCACTCTTAATTATTTCTCATTATTCTCAACCCCAAACTGAAACCTCACTCTCTCATCATAAACCTTTGCAAAAACTTCACAAAATCCCATTTAAACACATCAAATGTCTTAATTTAGCCACTTGGTTGCCTCGGAGCTTGGAAAGCTAGGATTTTTGAGTAAGAGTAGTTATGTAATGATCTCTAAACTGTTATTTAGAAGTTATAATGTTGTAAAGTTTGTTGGTTGCTGTTTTAATCACTTAAGCTATCGTTTCGTGCAAAAACCGTATTTTTAGTGTCAACTTTGAGTCTCTAAGATCTTCTATAGAACCAGGTATTTTCTGGAAAAGTTCCCTTCACAGTGACATAGTGTTGAAGTATAGAACCCACCATAAAAACCTGAGACCACCCTTCTAAAGAATGGCTGCAGATTTATTTGTTCTGGCCGTAAATTGCAGCCAGAGTGGGTGCTGGGGTGTTGGGGTTTGGGCGTAGGGTCTCTGTAGTTATTTGTGGTCTCGTGGTACTTGCAACTTTTACCAATTATTTGTGTATCAAAATCTGGGACCACTTTGCTATATTCTTGTGTTTGGGTATGCGTGTTACGTGATCCGACACGGTTCGTGATCTCATTTAGCTGTTGCGCGTGGGCTGGTTTTGGTGTGTCGCTACACACGTTATCCGTTAGAAGAACACTTGTGGGTCGGATTAGAGTTGGTGCGTTGGTCAAACGTCTTGTGTACATGGTATTGATCGCTTTCTGAGATTCACACTGGTTATGTTTTATGTTAATAGCATGCAGGCGGGGATTTCGGACGTTGCGAAGAAAAGGAAGCAGGTGATTAGATTTACCTAGCCCGTGATTGTCGGTGAATAGATTTAAAATCTACGGGGAATTCTCCTGCATGGCGTTATGCGTCTGGGCAAGATATGATATAATATTAGCCGCATGTTATATTACACATATAGAGATTGTGCATAAAACTTCATTGCATACTATTAGTTGATGTGCTTGAACACTGCACTATTATTGACGGTTCATGTTGCACGAGCACTGATTGTATGCTACTCACACCGTCAATAATTGACATGACACGCATACCACCTATACATACGTGATATTGTATAGTTTGGGACATTGAGAAATTGATTCATATTCCATTATGCATATGACATATAGAATACCTGTATACCTACATGCTTACACATATGCCTTGCCATGACTACATGCTAGCTATACATATACATGGAGGGTATCGTACCAGTATTGACATGTATATACACATACCTAGCTTGATATAGCTATACATATACCTGGAAGGTATTACATCACTATTGATAGGTAGATACACATATCTTGCTATACCGACATGGTTATGCATACCTGGATATAGCTACATGTTCAACTTTATATGATGTTGCGTTTGGTTTCGGAGAATTTAGAACCCCATGATATATTCAATAACTTGTTGCAGTTAAATAGCGGACTTCCTTTATATGCTCATATTACTGTTTCATATTGCATATATTTCATTTCATGGATTTCGCATTGATATATGATGTTTCTGGATGTTACTCTTTTGTATATATATAAGTGGTATGGGACGCTTATATATATACATGTATATATATCAGTGGTATGGGACGCTGTTATATATGTACATCTTATATATATATATATATATATATATATATATATATATATTAGTGGTATGAGACACTATTATATATGTAAACCTATAATATATATCATCAAAATGATCTGTGCATGTATTCTTATTCATTTCGATGTGAGGGGATGATATGCTCGTTATGAGGGGCTGATATGCCCGATATGAGGGGCTGATGTGTGGATGATTTTGAGGGAATTTGGGGATTTAGATTGTCTTGATGGACACTGGTCTGCCACGATGAGGATTCCATGAGGATGACATGTTTTACCCCGTACTCCACATTTATTCTATATGCATTGCTTCATGTATTAGTAGTACCTGATAGAGTACCTTTCATGACTGTTGCATATACATATTGTCATACTTATGCTATCAGATTACCTGTGATAGATTATCGCTGTTAGTTCATACTTGCGATTACTGTATGATGTTATTTACTATTCATGTGTTGGCAACTTACCCTCGTTGTCCCGCATGGTTTTTCAGGTCTGATTATCAGAGTGGTCGCGGCAGGGTGCCTTGTTATCTCTACTTTTGCGGATACTGCTACGGTTGGCTGTGAGGCCATTTGCTTTAGGTGGGTTGCAATTATTCGATGATATACATTGTATATCTCTTGTATCTAGTACTTTCCATCTACCACCTTCATGTATTGACTTAGAGACGAGTTGTGAGGATCGATATTGTATATTCTTATGATTCTTGTTGTCGTGCTCATGTAAACCGGCCTTTTATATATGTGGTTTATCTTTTCTTCGCTACGGCGTCGTATATCTGTTGTGGTGGTTGTTCCGCCGTTGGGTGACATTTTCTCCCGTTTGGGGATGCTTTACTTTTATCTTTTGTTTGTACCCGTTTCGGGACTAGTTTTTACAAAGAGGTGCTGCCGAAATTTTTATGAAAAACAAACTTATGTTTAAAAGCTTTTGCATTGAGATTTTTAAAAGTGATCTATTTTTCTTTCTTGTAATGGTTTAGATTGCTGGGTTTTCGGCTTACTTAATTGCGTTACAACTGTTGACGTTACGTAGTTTAAGTGCCGGTCATGTGCCCAATTTTGGGTCGTGACAAAGTTGGTATCAGAGCGCTAGGTTTTACCTCTCGGAGTGTAGCATGACCTTGGTATGATGGAGTAGGTAGCTTAAGCAGAGTAATGTAGCATGCGTATGTTCTACGGCATACTTACGACACGGTGCTCCGCCTAAGTGACCTTAGGATTTATTGCTTGAAATTCCTTCCGTGTTTAGATATCCTTTTGATCTGATTTTGGTGTTCTTATCGAATCCTGTTTCCATTTCCAGCCTTTATGCCGCTGAAGGCTATGAGGACGCAGAGAGCGGTCGTGAGGGCCGAGGTCAGAGTTGACTCGTCTGAGACAAGGACCGACTAGGGCGGTACGCCCGTTGTGCAGGAGCAGATTGTTCCACCTTCAACAGACCATATGGCTATGCTAGGGGATGGTATGCAGGATTTGCGCCAGATGATGGAGTCGTTAGTTGAGTCCATTCGGGCGCAGGGGCAGGCAGATTTTCCACCCGTTACCGGGACCGTGTCGGTGCCTACTGTTCAGGCGGTTGTACCTGCAGCTACGGAGGTGATCACCATATCATTATCGGAGTTCATGAGGCTAAGGCCTCCGGTTTTCACTGGTACCGATGCAGCTGAGGATCCGCAGTCGTTTATCGACCGAATGGCCAGGATATGTCGTTCTCTTAGATGCTCTGACACGAGATGGGTGGAGTTCGCGAGCTTTTGTTTGGAGGGTCTGGCCCAGAAGTGGTGCGAGTCTTTAGAGAAAGGCAGAGCCGCAGGTCTTTCTACTATGACCCGGGAGAAGTTTGTGACTGTGTTTCTTGCACGTTTTCTTCCGCTGAGCGTCAGGGATGCTCGAGCGCGTAGATTTGAGTCGTTACGCCAGACTCAAGGTATGACGGTAGCCGAGTATGATGTGCTGTTTACCGAGCTGTCTGTGTATGCTCCGTATTTGGTGGCTACGGAGGAGATGCGGGTAAAGAGGTTTGTTCGAGGCCTGCTTACCCATTTTTTTCTCGCTATCAGCGTTCAGCAGTGCGACACCTATGCAGCAGCGGTGGATGCATCCCTGTTGGTTGAAGAGCGTCTTTCTGAGACGTTGGTTGCTCCGAAACCAAAAAGGGTTCGTACTGGTGATTCAGCAGGGAGGCGGGCGTTTAGACGTCATGACAGTTCCCGTTCAGATACTGGGGGTAGTGGAGGTCCGGGACAAGGACAACTTTTTAGCTCTTATTCTCAGGGGAGTCAGCAGTTTTCACCTGGATGTTACCGGTGCGGGAGTCTAGGTCATCGGGTTCGAGATTGTACTGAGCCACGTGAGCGCGATGCAGCTGTATCGCAGGTTACCTTACACCTTCTCCACCGCAGAGCGCGTTTCCCCTTTTTCCTGTTGTTGCTCCGCGTCAGACTCATGTGCAGAGAGGTCGAGGACGCGGTGGTTTTGTGCCGAGAGGGCGGGGTGGTAGAGGCAGAGGTTAGCCTATCGCCGGTCGAGGATAGGCTCGCATGTTTGCCTTGACTCCTCAGGACGCACAGGCGTCCAATGCAGTGGCTTTACTCTTTCTGTATGTTCTTTTGAGGCTCATGTTTTGTTTGATCTGGGATCTACGCATTCGTATGTTTCTATGAACTTCGTGTCGAGTTTGGGCCAAGAGTCGTGTTTGCTAGATCAGTCGCTTGTTGTGATTACACCTGTTGGCGATTCTTTTGTCGCGCGTTATGTGTTTCGGTCGTGTGCCGTTCAGATTGGAGATAGAGAGTCGTCCGTCTATTTGATCCTTCTATGTATGTTGGACTTCGACGTTCTCCTTGGCATGGACTGGTTGACACCTTGTTATGCGTCGGTGGACTGCCGTGAGAAGATGGTCAGCTTCAGTTTTCTGAGCGAGTCTGTTCGGGTTGTGCAGGGGGACCGTAGTGGCGCCCCTCACAGTTTCATTTCTGTCCTTTACGCTAGTCGGCTTTTGAGGAGGGGATATCGGGGATTCTTGTCTTTCATTTGTGATACTGGGGCCACAGTAAGGTCGTTGGACCGGATTCCTATCGTGCGAGAGTTTCCCGATGTTTTTCCCGATGAGTTACCTGGTTTGCCGCCAGAGCGCGATATTGAGCTTTGCATTGATCTGATTCCTAGCACAGGGCCTATTTCTATACCGCCTTACCGGATGGCTCCCACGGAGCTTCGAGAGCTCAAAGATCAATTGTAAGAATTGCTTGATAAGGGACTTGTGCGTCCGAGTGTTTCGCCGTGGGGAGCTCCTGTTCTGTTCGTCAAGAAGAAGGACGACCGTTTGAGATTGTGTATTGATTATCGTCAATTGAACCGAGTTACGGTTCGGAATAGGTATCCTTTACCTCGCATTGACAATTTGTTTGATCAGCTCTAGGGTGCGAAACATTTTTCTAAGATTGATTTGCGTTCGGGTTATCATCAGTTGCGGGTTCGGAATGATGACATTCCGAAGACTGCTTTTTGTACACGCTACGAGCATTACGAGTTTCTGGTTATGTCGTTCGGACTCACCAATGCCCCAGCTATGTTCATGGATCTGATGAACCGGATTTTCAGGCCATTCCTCGACCAGTTTATTATTGTGTTTATTGACGACATTCTGGTCTACTCTAGGAGTCGAGAGGAGCACTAGCAGCACTTGAGGATTGCTTTGCAGATATTGAGAGAGCACCAGCTGTATGCTAAATTCTCAAAGTGCGCATTTTGGCTTGATCAAGTTGACTTCCTAGGTTATGTGGTGACGGGAGACAGTATTCTTATGGACCCGAGGAAGATCGAGACTGTGCAGCTTTGTCCCAGACCTGTATCCATGACAGAGGTCCGCAGCTTTTTGGGCTTAGCTGGTTATTACCGCCGTTTCGTGCAGGATTTTTCGAGTATCGCTGCACCGCTGACCGGACTGACCCAGAAGTGGGTTCCTTTCCTTTGGACTGATGCGTGCGAACAGAGTTTTCAGCAGTTGAAGACTCGGTTGACGACTGCACCCGTCCTATCTTTGCCTTCTGGATCAGGTAGCTTTGTAGTTTACTGTGATGCGTCTCGAGTGGGGCTCGGGTGCGTGCTGATGCAGCATGATAGAGTGATTGCTTATACTTCTAGGCAGCTGAAGACGCACGAGCAAAATTACCCCACTCACGATCTTGAGATGGCTGTGGTGGTCTTTGCGTTGAAGATTTGGAGACACTACTAGTTTGGGGAGTCGTGTCAGATTTTCACGGACCACAAGAGCTTGAACTACATCTTCCAGCAGAGGGATCTGAATCTGAGACAGCGCCGGTGGACGGAGCCTGTGAAGGATTATGATTGCGAGATCCTTTATCACCCGGGCAAGGCGAATGTGGTAGCTGACGCTTTGAGTCGTAGGCCCGAGGGTAGCTTGTCCAATTTGAGCACAGTTCAGAGGCAGTCTTTTGCGGATTGGCGGACCTTGTGCGATGGAAGAGTACAGTTTGAGTTCACTTCCACTGGGGGACAGCTTGCTCATGTCCACGCCCGTCCGTTTCTTTTGGACCGTATCCGTGAGGCGCAGCCCAGTGATGCCTGTTCGGTAGAGATTCTTGAGCTTGTTCGACAGGGTACAGTTTCGGAGTTCATGATTGATGACCAGGGTGTGCTACGTTGCGGGACACGCTTGTGTGTACCTGATATTGATGGGTTGAGACGCGAGATTCTAGAGCAGGCACATCAATCGGCCTTTAGCGTTCATCCAGGTTCCACCAAGATGTACCGTGACTTGAGAGACTTTTACTGCTGGGAAAGGATGAAGTGCGATGTTTCGGACTTCGTTTCGAGGTGCCTGACTTGTCAGCAAGTCAAGGCTGAGCATCAGAGACCGGCTGGAGAGTTGCAGCCTTTACCCGTTCCTGAGTGGAAATGGGAGCAGATTTCCATAGACTTTGTTGTAGGTCTACCCAGGACCAGTAGGGGGTATGTCTCCATTTGGATGATTGTTGACCGGTTGACGAAATCGGCTCACTTCCTTCCAGTGAAGACCACTTTCGGTTATGCTCAGAATGCTCAGTTGTATATGGATGAGATTGTGCGTTTGCACGGCGTTCCCACATGCATTGTATCCGACAGGGGTACCCAGTTTACTAGCCGTCTTTGGCAGAAGCTTCAGGAAGTTTTGGGTACCCGGTTGAGTTTTAGCACCGCTTTCCATCCGCAGGCTGATGGTCAGTCAGAGCGGACTATACAAACT
The DNA here is from genome assembly GCA_030015575.1 of Agapanthus africanus. NCBI lineage: Eukaryota > Viridiplantae > Streptophyta > Magnoliopsida > Asparagales > Amaryllidaceae > Agapanthus > Agapanthus africanus. The sequence continues at coordinate 815,613,369 of CM057338.1, read as the reverse complement.
CGAGATGATATGCTTCGGGCATGCGTGCTTGATTTCGGCTGCAGTTGGGATCGTCACTTGCCATTGATTGTGTTGGATATAGTGCCCTCGAAGTCAATTATTGAATCGCGGTTACGCGATTGCAATGATTTAGGGAGGACCTATACCGGTAGGACAGTCTTACTCGACATGATAGTATGCTATCTGGTTTGTCTTTATCATCATGTACATATTGATAGAGCCCATAGGATTCCTGCTTGACAGCCAGCAGTATGATGGCGATCATATACGTGGGAGCTGGGGTCTATAAGCACATCCTTAAATGGTCCTAGTCGAGGGAGTTTCGAGACAGGGCATTGATACTGCAGAGTAGATTAGTGTATACAGTCGAGACCCCGACGAGGGGCGGTAGCCGGTCTCATAAGCCATTAGTGTCAGTTGGTTCACCTAAGATGTATACAGGTGCTCATTCGGTTATGAGTACACCGGACAGGACTCGCCGGGAACCTATTAGTTGGTATTATACCAATAGTCAGATAGCAGTTCCTAGGTGACATGTATACAGGTTAGTCTGTCGACCTGAGATCGTCATTTGTCTCGTGTGAGTTCTCACTGTGCTTTGATTACTACCCTACCACGGCTTAAAGGAGTCGTGCAAACAGGTTTTAGTTGGGTACAGTCCCGAGCCACATGGAGGAACTGAACGGATCGTCGGGGATTCGTCTCTCCCGGTATTGGGGGTTGATGTCGCACAGTGCACGGGTGGCCATCACCAGAAAATCTTGGCCAAGGTAGTCGAGAATTATCGATCTAGGATCGGTAGTTTCTCAGGTGGTGATGGGCTTCATACCGACACGAATTATCGCGTTAGTAGGGGTCTGACTTTATCCACCCCCTAGACTCGATATGCGATACTCTTAGACGAACAGACCGGACTGTACGGATATTGTCACTGTCAGACTCAATAGGGTTTCTGGATGAATTCGCTCGTCAGCTTCCCTTCCGGTCAATACATGGGCAACCGTTACGTACAGCTAGTACCACTGACGTGCTAGTGGTTAAATCCAAAGCCAGTGTATTGATGAGTCATTAGAGTCCTCCACAGACAGTTTTCCAAGTTCGGGCGAAACGTTGTAGAGGCCGTATGGTTTTATGGCAGGGTTCGAACATGCGCATGCACTTGTACACGTGTCATGGTTCGGACGGATAATACTGGTAGGCTTTGGTTTAAACCGGATCCTAGTATTATAATGTGTTAGAATATTTTTTGTCTCGTTGCATTCGTATTCGGTCGGAATACAAATGCGGGTATGTATATACAGTTGTGGGGTAATCCTGTAATTCGTTACGGCATTACTTTTGAAATTGCCAGTTTTTCATCTCTCGATTAAACATTAGCCTTAATGTTTAATTAATTGTTCATGATTGAATATCCAATTTTTTGGCCAAATTATCATTCCTTCTCTTTTGGCCGAACCTTATTTTTTGGGTGAGCTTGGGCTTTTTGTTTTGGTGTGCCATGCTTGTAGTGGGTGTGTGACCATGCTTTCATTTAATGCTAGCATGGGTTTGATTGGCGGCAGCATAGGCAAGAGGGATGAGGTGGCTGTTTCATGATTGGGTGCTGGGGTTATTTTGGTGGGGGGAGTTTTCCCTTGCTTGATTAATTGGTACACACACAACCTCAATAGATTATCTTGAATCCCCAGAGAGCACAAATTGGATTCTGGCTAAGCCCTTTTGATTTTTGCTTCACTTACAAAATATTGTGCTCACCCCCCATCAGTTTTTCAAGTTAACATTTTTTGGCATGGTGGCCGAGCTCATTTTTGGTTGAGCACATTTTTATGGTGGGCTGAATTTATTTTCTCATTGCAAAAAACCTTGTTCACTTCATCACATACCCAAGGCAACTTCATTTACCATCACCCGATTTGTTGGGTGCCTTGAGACAAAATATTCTACAGTCTCTCTACTTCAATCTTGGACATGTCGGCTAGCAAACTTCATGTCCGAGTTGCCTCGGTACAGAGGCGGGAGCCCGTATAAAGATTCGTTGATGTGGTGCAACTTTGACAAGAAGACCGGAGAGCGGATTTCATCGGGTCAGCCGCAACAAGATAGGGGAGGGGATTGAAGACCGAAGGATACGGATCGATCGGTATAATCTCTGAACTCTTCTTTTAATTTGCTAGTTAACGGTTGGAAAGATCCGGGTATTGGTTGCGATAGCGTCAAGTTTTGATAAAATTTTTGTTCCGCATTTGGCCTCCGATTGGCGGCCGGGGCGCTGCCGTAACCTAACAATGCTATCAGAGCCAATCCATTAACCACATACTAGTTGCTTAGACGATGTTAAAATATCGATTCTGGAACAACCCCGAAACAATAGCGATGATATTTTTTTTTGAGTGAAGGAAATTTAGTGTCTGTTATTTTAGTGAAGGAAATTAATGGGCTGTTGTTATTTTTTTTTTGTGAGGGAATTTCGTGGGCTGCTTTTGTGGAGTGAAATTCTTGTGTTGCCTTTCAACAAAATAAACTCAAGCCCACTCAAGAAAATCAACAGCCAATTCATTTTCAAAGAAAGCCACTCAAGAATTAAAACCCCAGAGCATTTCTTTTGCCTTCATGGCCTGGCCATAATTCTTTGTTCACATTTTCTTCACCCCAATGGAATTTTTTCTCTGGAATATTGGTTCACTGGTATTGTTTGCTTAGCCAAATTTGGATATGCTTTTATCTACTTGTTTGGGGACTATTCGGGGTTATTTCGAAGTCAATATTTTCTAACATTGTTTTAATGTTTACAGTACATACATTTCTATCTGCGACCGTGAATGTCATTTGATCGGTAAATCTTATCTAATCGCTATAGTCCTTTTAGACAGATTTGCGAACGTGACATTCACGTTGATGTTCTGTGTTGTGCTGTGATGTTGCGGATTTGTCGTGGTGGATAGCTTGTGTGCAATGGTAGTGCCGTTTGGATTTATTTGTACATTTGATATTGCGGGGCGAGCGTCCGACATGTGGACTGCCGTCACTGCCTGTTTGTATATTATTCTTTTGGGACACGACCAGGTTGAGGTCGATGTACCCGTTGTATATATTTTCTTTCTGTACTAGGATTACCCCGCGGTGGGGTGCACGGATAGCCGGGTTCTAGAGGGAAACGGGCCCGCATCTCATGGCGTTGAGACGGAGGGGGTTTCACTCTAGAATTGAAGGGCTATTCGCCGCACTCGTAGGGGTATAGGTTGATCTAAGGAGGTGTGCTCAAGTTACCGGATTCCGTGAAGTGCCGGGTGGTCCATTCACTTTGCTGAAGAGGGCTGCCTCGCTTCTGGTTTTGGCGGGTAACTTGCCGCGCTCGTAGGGGTCTAGGATTTCATTCCACAGGCTATCCACACGACCAGAGAACGTCGGGTTTCACTTACGGCTCAAAGGAAACTCGGGGTCCAAAATTATCTATATTGTTCTGTGATACTTATTAATTTTCTGTGATATTGCATTTATCACGCCTGTAGCGATTATTATATATTGATATATATACTAGTAGATGTTGTATAAGTTTTTCACCCGCGCTAGTCCAGTCCCCGCTCTGTCATTAGTTAAGTAACCTAACAGGTGATGACGGGACCCAGTGGTGAATGCGGATGGCATATACGTACATCATATTTTCGTTCTTTTCTGGTGTGATTAATTGATGGGACTGCATTGATTCTTATTAATGCAAGGATAAAACAAACCTATATATGATGTTGTTGGAACCAAGTTTTTTAAAAACTGACATTACAGACGTACGCTTTTGCTTTGCACAGTGATATTCGGTTATGAATATCCAGTACCTCATTCGACGAGGCAAGGGCCGAGATCCCTTCATCGGGAGTAACCCTTTGGGCAGAAGTTTGTGTCAGGATAATAACTTCACTATAGTCGATTACTTTTTTCTTTGCATCGTGGTATTCAGTTTGGAATATCCTGCACCTCATTCGACGAGGAAAGAGCCGAGATCCCTTCACCGGGAGTGACCTCTTTAGCAAAGGTTTTCGCAACTATATTTTTATAAAATCTATCCGGTTCCTTCAACGATATCAAGTTCATTACGTTAATGGTTTTTCGCCAAAAACCAGCCGTAGCCCTCCTTCATTTCAGATTAGTATTGCTTGGTATTCGTGCTACGTATGTTGACTGTGTCAAGGCGTACTATGCGGTAGCTCTGTAATGCTTTTCTGTCGCATGGATATGTGGATTGGTTAGGACAGTCGTACGGTCATGTTGACTGTGTCAAGGACTCGTACGGGTAGGTTTAATGCAATCAAGATAATGACGGGTTGAATTTGACTAGAATCCTTTGATATGTTGACTGTGTCTAGGTCACTTGGGTCTTAGGGGTAAAAACACACATCGGGAGTTTCAAACATACAGGAAACTTTCCAGGCTTGCGCATACCTTCTGGAGTGTGGTGACTTGAGTGGCTTCCATCAAGTTGTCATGCGATGATAGTTGGATCCCGATTCCTACTGATGAGTAGGATTACTTCTCGGGTGATTCCGACTAATTCTCCTTTTAGGTTTGGAGGAGAATTCGAGAATACAGTGGGAGACATTCAGGTTAGAGTGCACGCAGAGCGTTTCTTCTCTTTCTCTCTTTGACTGCGACCATGACCCGACCATAGAATTTAACTCAGTGTCCAAGTTAACCGAACTTTCTTAAAACACTGGCTTTTGGATTGTCTGAGTTGCATACATCATTGCCACTCCTTCTTTCACCCTTTGCATTTCTCCAGAACACCCCGTATCACTACGAACATCCAATTACATTGGATAAATCCATCGTATGGTTATATACGAACTCGAAGGAACTTTTTCGAGGATGGATTCTGGTTCCGGAGAAATAAAATAGGATTATTCAGTTGTCTTTTATCATCACATTCTCTCGGGTTGCGAGTACTCCTAGGATTAGGAGAGTACACCTATTACGTTTATTGGATAGTCTTCTTCCAAACCATAGGCTGGTGCCGAATGGTAGGGAAGAAAGAAAACCACTTAGCTTAACGATGGTGTACAGAAGATAATGACTAAAGACAAATAAAGCGATTCGGAGAGATAACAACAAAATATACGGTTACAGTCATGAATTTGGATAATGGAAGAGGCATTACTCCGAATACCCGGATACCCCTTCGAAACATTTTCATGTTTCAGTTTCACTGTGCATTGTTAATAGAAAACTGATTTCCCAATTAGACCCTTGCTCCAGGGTATGTATTTACCAGGTTTGATTCTCACATCTATATGGTTTTACAGATGATAAGTGGGAGTAAGTTATTGGGAATTAGGTGATCATCCTCATTATATCGGAATTCGTTGTAATTGGTGATATTTGAGGAAATCGCCTAGTACAGTTTTCAACCTACGACGCACAGGGTTTGAGTTATTAAACTCAGGGGACTTATACAAAGTACTTTATGTTGTCCAGTGTCCATTAGGACAAAGGGGTTGGTCCTCGTACTATATTCTGTTTATTTGTGACTTCACAAGTTTTGGACATGTATTTCATAGAAATACAAGGTCTAAGTTTAAGAAGTTATAGGTATAAGAATAAAGTAGAGAACTAGGTGTCTCAAGTATCGGGATTCTTCAAAGTGATCGAAATGTAGATACTTGTATGAGGTATTCAGTTGATAGTAATGATTTTGAGTAACTTGTTTCTCTTTCAGATTACTCATAATTGGACGCACTCCTAAGTTGAGTATTGCTGATCGGCTTCTCTCCATTTAGTTGACATGCACTGGAGACAGCTGCATGATTTGAATCTGGTTCCAATTAAATTAGTGCCTTTGTTTCTATATTAGATATATATAGAATCAATTTATATCTTAACAATGTTAAGGTATAGGGAGTCGTCCGGCTGATACTTAAAATCCGGATAAACTCAAGGCACGTTTCAGTAATGGCTGTTTGTGGGTTATCCCGGGCTTTGACGAGGGTTAACTTTCTACCATCAGGAAGATCAATATTTACATTGTTCTTGACTCGCTACAGTTTTAGTAAAATGGATTTTCCAGAAAACAGAAGTGGGAGTATGGTAGAACTGGAAGTGATTCCAGAACCGCAAACGATTACTGAAAATTTAATAGGACCTAAAAATTCAATCAGGTTTGACATTCCACTAGCCGCTCCGCAGATATGGTGGGTAACCTCAGGCACCCGAGAGGTATTTCGGTAGCCTCAAAGATGGTGACAGGGAGGTTTATGTTTACCCAGACTTGCTATTGCTGCTGTTCCAGACTATGAGACCCGGCAGGAGGATGAGTATAGCGTCGTTCTAAACTAGCTTTGGAAGTGTACGTGTATATGACTCTGCCAGAGGGTTGTTGTGGTCAGTGGGAGCAGCGGAAGCATAGTGGACAAGTAGCTTGTGTCTATTTATAGACTAAAGCAGATATAGCGGAGATAGATCATCTAATTTTGATGTGACAGTCATAGGTTTTGACTTCATCAGAATAGGGGATGGATCTGTTAAGAAGGTAGTAGGGTGTGATGTCCTGGTATATGGATGACATACATAATAGGAAGTAAAATTCCTATACTACGATCGGTTATACTGTGGTTGTCACACAATGTTTTCTCTACATAGGATATGCATATTATATCAGGCATTCTGGTTACTAGATATATAGTTTTAGATCTAGATTTGGGTAGTTTTCCAATCTGGGTACTTAGACAGTATTCTAAAGATATTTAGAATGGACGACTCCTGGCATGATGGTGAACCTACAGGTGATGGAGTCACCCTCTCTAAAGGTGTCTTACAGACTAAAGGGGAGAGGGATGTGCATGATTGACATATCACTTGCTTAGGCAATTGAGTCAATTATGAGATGTCAAGTACCACACCAGATGTTGTTTTCCACTAGATGCAATAAGTTGATATATTAATCCAATCCTGGAGAAACGTTAGGAAGCAGTTTTAGAACATAAGTGGTTGTTCTAGGGATTTGATAACGACGGCCTCCTTCGGGAGACGGTTATCATTCCAGCTTTCCAATGTGACCTGGATGACAGATTGATTGTCAGAGTTATTGTTTTACCTCTGATGAGTGGCAGTATTTTGGACAGGTGGTCCAAGCGGATACTGAGGGAAGCATGGCGCAGGATACTGATCAAATTCAGTTGATGATACAGTCTAAGAGGTTTACTGGATTTGGAGTTCATTTATGAATTGGGTCCTATCAGATATCCAGACATATTCTAAGACATGTATTGCTCATTTCGGGAGATGGCTTTCTCAGCGAACTTGAGATAAAGAGAGACATAGAAAGAAATATCAGGACGGATCCACTCACTGAGGCTATTTCTCGAAAGCAATAGTTTTACAAACGAGATTTGTAAAACTAATTAGTAGAGGAGTTGGATGTTCGATATCATACGGGCTGTGAGTATGTGACATCGCAATAATTAGCCTTAAGTGCAAGTGGGAGATTGTTGGATATAGTGCCCTCGAAGTCAATTATTGGATCGCGGGTACATGATTGCAATGATTTAGGGAGGACCTATACCGGTAGGACAATCTTACTCGAGATGATAGTATGCTATCTGGTTTGTCTTTATCATCATGTACATATTGATAGAGCCCATAGGATTCTTGCTTGACAGCCAGCAGTATGATGGCGATCATATACGTGGGAGCTGGGGTCTATAAGCACATCCTTAAATGGTCCCTAGTCGAGAGAGTTTCGAGACAGGGCATCGATACTCCAGAGTAGACTAGTGTATACAGTCGAGACCCCGACGAGGGGCGGTGGCCGGTCTCACAAGCCATTGGTGTCAGTTGGTTCACCTAAGATGTATACAGGTGCTCATTCGGTTATGAGTACACCGGACAGGACTCGCCGGGAACCGCTAGTTGGTATTATACCTATAGTCATATAGCAGTTCCCAGGTGACATGTGTACAGGTTAGTCTGTCGACCTGAGATCGTCATTTATCTCATGTGAGTTCCCACTGTGCTTTGATTACTACCCTACCACGGCTCAAAGGAGTCGTGCAAACAGGTTTTAGTTGGGTACAGTCCCAAGCCACATGGAGGCAGTGAAAGGATCGTCGGGGATTCGTCACTCACGGTATTGGGGGTTGATGTCGCACAGTGCACGGGTGACCATCACCAGAAAACCTTGGCCAAGGTAGTCGAGAACTACCGATCTAGGATCAGTAGTTTCTCAGGTGTTGATGGGCTTCATACCGACACGAATTATCGCGTTAGTAGGGGTCTGACTTTATCCACCCCCTAGACTCGATATGCGATACTCTTAGAAGAACCAACCGGACTGTACGGATATTGTCACTGTCTGGCTCAGTATGGTTTCTGGATGAGTTCGCTCGTCAGCTTCCCTTCCGGTCAATACATGGGCAACCGTTACGTACAGCTAGTACAACTGACGTGCTAGTGGTTAAATCCACAGCCAGTGTATTGATGAGTCATTAGAGTCCCCCACAGACAGTTTTCCAAGTTTGGGCGAAACGTTGTAGAGGCCGTATGGTTTTATGGCAGGGTTCGAACATGCATATGCACTTGTGCACGTGTCATGGTTCGGACGGATAATACAGGTATGTTTTGGTTTAAGCCGGATCCTAGTATTATAATATGTTGGAATATTTTTTGTCTCGTTGCATTCGTATTCGGTCTGAATACAAATGCGGGTATGTATATACAGTTGTGGGGTAATCCTGTAAATCATTATGGGATTACTTTTGAAGTTGCCAGTTTTTAATCCCTTGATTAAACATTAGCCTTAATGTTTAATTAATTGTTCATGATTGAGTATCCAATTTTTTGGCCAAATTATCATTCTTTCTCTTTTGGCCGAACCTTATTTTTTGGGTGAGCTTGGGCTTTTTGTTTTGGTGTGCCATGCTTGTAGTAGGTGTGTGACCATGCTTTCATTTAATGCTAGCATGGGTTTGATTGGCATAGGGCAGCATAGGCAAGAGGGGTGAGGTGGCTGTTTCATGATTAGGTGCTGGGGTTATTTTGTTGGGGGGAGTTTTTCCTTGCTTGATTAATTGGTACACACACAACCTCAATAGATTATCTTGAATCCCCAGAGTGCACAAATTGGATTCTGGCCAAGCCCTTTTGATTTTTGCTTCACTTACAAAATATTGTGCTCACCCCCCATCAGTTTTTCCAGTGAACATTTTTTGGCATGGTGGCCGAGCTCATTTTTGGCTGAGCACATTTTTATGGTGGGCTGAATTTATTTTCTCATTGCAAAAATCCTTGTTCACTTCATCACATACCCAAGGCAATTTCATTTACCATCACCCGATTCGTTGGGTTCCTTGAGACAAAGTATTCTACACTCTCTCTACTTCAATTTTGGACATGTCGGCTAGCAAACTTCATGTCCGATTTGCCTCGGTACAAAGACGGGAGCCCGTATAAAGATTTGTTGACATGGTGCCACTTTGACGAGAAGACCGGAGAGCGGATTTCATAGGGGCAGCCGCAACAAGCTAGGGGAGGGGATTGAAGACCGAAGGACACGGATCGATCATTATAATCTCTGAACTCTTCTTTTAATTTGCTAGTTAACGGTTAATGGAAAGATCCGGGTATTGGTTGCGGTAGCGTCAAGTTTTGCTAAAATTTTTGTTCCGCATTTTGCCTCCGATTGGCGGCCGGGGCGCTGCCGTAACCCAACAGATTGAGTTCTCCTACAACAACAGTTTTCAGGAGACTATTCAGGTGGCGCCTTTCGAGGCTTTGTATGGTAGGAAGTGTCGATCGCCGGTCTGTTGGACCGAACTCTGTAAGAGTAGGGTTTTGGTACCCCAGCTAGTTCAGGAGACTACGGAGATAATCCAGCTGATTCAGGACAACATGATAGCAGCCCAGAGCAGCCCAGAGCAGACAGAAGTCATATGCCGACCGTTATCATCGCAGACTTGAGTTTGAAGTGGGGGATCATGTATTCCTGCGGATTTCTCCGATGAAGGGCGTTGTGAGATTTGGGAGGGGAAGCTCAATCCCAGATTTGTATGTCCCTTCGAGATTCTTGAGCGAGTGAGTTCTGTTGCTTATCGTTTGGCGCTCCCGCCCAGTTTTTCAGATGTTCATTCCGTGTTCCATGTGTCGATACTTCGTAGATACCTTCATGATCCTTCTCACATGATTCAGCACGAGACCATTCAGCTTGAGCGCTATCTTTTGTTCATCGAGCAGCCGGTAGTTATATTGGATCGGCAGGTGAAGAAACATCGGTCAAAGGTCTTGCAATCTGTGAAGGTTCTTTGGTGTAGCCCGACTAGTGAGGAGATCACTTGGGAGGACGAGAGCGAGATGCAGAACAAATTCCTTCATCTCTTTGAAGGTATGCTTGTATGAAATTTTAATTCGGGGACGAATTTTCTTTAGGGGGGATTGTAACACCTTGGAATGCGATTAGTGTTAATTAAGCGTTAATGCGGGGTTTTAAGGATAAGTTTACCAAATCGGGTTCTTCATATTTTATATCAACTAATTAATAGTTTATTATTATTTGATATGGCTTGCACACACACGTGCATGTTAATGTGAGAGTTTATATTAGTGTTAACCTTATTTAGCAATCATAACACATTAAGCTAAACCATTACCAATTAACCTTTGCCTTAACCTTTTTCTAGATCTTTTGGGTGAGGAAATATCTTGTTTGGATTTGAGAGAGGTGGCTAGTGAGTCATGGTGCATTAATGGTGGCATTAATTGAGATGAGAGAGAGAGTGAGCATAAGGAAATTATTGACCCTACACTCACCCTCTCACCCTTTAACTCTCTCACTCTTAATCATTTCTCATTATCCTCAACTCCAAACTGAAACCTCACTCTCTCTTCACAAATCTTTGCAAAAACTTCACAAAATCCCATTTAAACACTTCAAATGTCCTGATTTAGCCACTTGGTTGCCTCGGAGCTTGGAAAGCTAGGATTTTTGAGCAAGAGTGGTTAGGTAATGATCTCTAAACTGATATTTAGGAGTTATAATGTTGTATAGCTTGTTGGTTGCTGTTTTAACCACTTAAGGTATCGTTTCGTGCGAAAACCGTATTTTTAGTGTCAACTTTGAGTCTCTGAGATCTGCAGTAGAACCAGGTATTTTCTAGAAAAGTTCCCTTCACAGTGATATAGTGTTGAGGTATTGAACCCACCATAAAATCTTGAGACCACCCCTCTAAAGAATGGCCGCAGATTTATTAGTTCTGGCCGCAAATTGCGGCCAGAGTGGGGGCTGGGGTGTTGGGGTTTGGGCGTAGGGTCTCTGTGGTTGTTTGTGGTCTCGTGGTACTTGCAACTTTTACCAATTATTTGTGTATCAAAATCTGGGGCCACTTTGCTATATTCTTGTGTTTGGGTACGCGTGTTACGTGATCCGACACGGTTTGTTATATCAATTAGCTGTTGCGCGTGGGCTGGTTTTGGTGTGTCGCTACATACGTTAGCCGTTAGACGAACACTTGTGGGTTGGATTAGAGTTGGTGCATTGGTCAAACGTCTTGTGTACGTGGTATTGATCGCTTTCTGCGATTCGCACTGGTTATGTTTTGTGTTAATAGGATCGCAGGCGGGGACTTCGGACGCTGCGAAAAAAGGGAAGCAGGTGATTGGATTTACCTTGCCCACGATTGTCGGTGAGTAGATTTAACATCTACGGGGAATTCTCCTGCATGGCGTTATGCGTCTGGGCTAGATATGATATGATATTAGCCGCATGTTATATTACACATATAGAGATTGTGCATAAAACTTCATTGCATACTATTAGTTGATGTGCTTGGACACTGCACTATTATTGACGGTTCATGTTTCATAAGCACTGATTGTATGCCACTCATACCGTCAATAATTGCCATGATACGCATAACACCTATACATACATGATATTGTATAGTTAGGGACATTGAGACATTGATTCATATTCCATTGTGCATATGACATATAGCATACTTGTATACCTACATGCTTACACATATGCCTTTCCATGACTACATGCTAGCTACACATATACCTGGAAGGTATCGTACCATTATTGACATGTATATACACATACCTAGCTTGATATAGCTACACATATACCTGGAGGGTATTACATCATTATTGATAGGTAGATACACATATCCTGCTATACCGACATGGTTACGCATACCTGGCTATAGTTATATGTTCACCTTTATATGATGTTGCATTTGGTTTCGGAGAATTTGGAACCCCATGATATATTCAATAACTTGTTGCAGTTAAATAGTGGACTTCCTTTATATGCTCATATTACTGTTTCATGTTACATATATTTCATTTCATGGATTTCGCATTGATATATGATGTTTCTGGATGTTACTCTTGTGTATATATATAATGGGTATGGGATGCTTATATATATACATGTATATATATATCAATGGTATGAGACGTTGTTATATATGTACATCTCTAATATATATATATATATATCAGTGGTATAGGACGCTGTTATATATGTATACCTATAATATATATCATCAAAATGATCTGTGCATGTATTCTTATTCATTTCGATGTGAGGGGATGATATGCTCGATATAAGGGGCTGATATGCTCGATATGAGGGGCTGATATGATATGCCCAATATGAGGGGCTGATGTGCGGCCGATTTTGAGGGAATTCGGGGATTTAGATTGTCTTGATGGACACTGGTTCGCCACGATGAGGATTTCATGAGGATGACATGTTTTACCCCGTACTCCGCATTTATTCTATATGCATTGCTTCATGTATTAATAGTAACTGAAAGAGTACTTTTCATGACTGCTGCATATACATATTGTCATACTTATGCTATCAGATTACCTGTGATAGATTATCGCTGTTAGTTCATACTTGCGATTACTGTATGATGTTATTTACTATTCACGAGTTGGCAACTCACCCCTGTTGTGCCGCAGGATTTTTCAGGTCTGATCATCAGAGTGGTTGCGGCAGGGTGCCTTGTTATCTCTACTTTTGCGGATACCGCTATGGTTGGCTGTGAGGCCATTTGCTTTAGGTGGGTTGCGGTTATTCGATGATGTACATTGTATATCTCTTGTATCTAGTACTCTCCATCTACCACCTTCATGAATTGACTTTGAGACGAGTTGTGAAGATCGATGTTGTATATGTTAGTTGTATGTATGCCCTAGAGGCCAGTATTGTACATATGATGTATGTTATATTGGATGCTTGGACATATATAAAGATGACTTTCTTGCTCGATATGATAGTATGCTATCTGGTTACTCTTTATCTTAACATGTACACTAGTCTCTTTAAACTGTCTTATGGTTACATGTTGGTAAAGCCCTTAGGATGTGTACTTGACTATCTGGACTATGATGCAGATCATACTAGTGAGGACATGGCAGTCCATAAGTACATCCTTCAAGGTCCCTAGTCGTGGGTGTATCGAGACGGGGCATCGATATACCAGAGTAGACTAGCGTATATGCTTCTCGACCCATGGGATGGGCGATGGATGATCCCATACCATTGGTGTTTGACATCAGAGATGGTATACGGGTGCTCAGTGGAGACTGGGTACACTGGACGGACTCGCCGAGAACTCCCAGATGGTATTATACCTCACGTCAGATGGCAGTTCTCAGGTGACACTTGTGCAGGTTAGTCTGTAGACCCGAGATCGTCATAGAGTCTTGTGTGATTCCCACTGTGCTTTGATCTCCACCTTACCACGTCCATGAGGGCGTGCAAAATGGTGGTCTTTGGGTACAGTCCCGAGTCACATGGAGGCAATGAGCGATAGGAGGGGTTTCGTCTCTCCCGGTATTGGGGGTTGATGTTGCGCTGTGCTCGATTGGCCGTAATAGGGAAGTCCCTGGCCAGGGCTGATCAGAGATTTGCTGGTAAGTGTTACCAGTAGTTTCTCGACCCGTTATGAGCCTCACATCGGCACGACTTATCGATTATTGGGGTCTGACGTTTACCACCCCTAGACTTGATATGCGACATATCAGACGAACAGACCGGACTGTACGGTAAGTGTTACTGGTTGGATTCACAGGAGTGTGAGCGGGCTAGCTCGTCGATCTTCTGATCGCTCAATACCCGGATGGCCGTTACGTTTAGCAGACCGCTTGCGGCTTGTGGGTGCTTGATATGATCATCATCTGCAACCGGCGTATTGACGAGTCTTTAGAGTCCTACACAGAGGTTTCCTGGTTCAAGCGAAACGAAATAGGAGCGCATATGAGATATGTGCGGGACCGAGAATAATGCGTGTATGTGATACCGTATTTCATTCTCGCGATGGATGTATCGATTGGTTATATTCGATATGACCTAGTTATCGAATCGTTGATTCGATAAATCGATACATTGGATACTAGTCGGTTATGTGCGACATGACCGGATCATTGAATCAAATGTTGATTTAATGATTTAATGTATAATTATATATATTTGATATATTACTTTGCATTAGCTAGTATTGGTTCACTTTATATGGATTTTCTCACTCGATGTGCAAGAAGTATATATGATGTACTTTTGTGCACACATTTGTATCATGTTTGATGATACTTGATAATTTAGTTAAGTGTATAGAATTAAACCATGGTTAATTTGATAATTAGGGTTTTGCATAATCATTTATTTATTTATTTGTTCATTTATTTATTTAGAAAAGATTGAGATAAGAATGGTGGAGAAGTTTGTTTTTAGTTGAAGCTTCATTAAGCTTTGACTTCTTAACCATTCTTGTCTTCATGCTTAACCCTAACCTATCCAACTAACTATGGTCTATTCTCTACACTCAACTATGGTTTGCTTATGATAAGTATTAAATTATTTTCATTTTAAATCAAGACTTATCATATTCTTTCTTCTCCTTGACCTTCTTCTTCAAGAAAGAAACCTTGATGCCATCAATGGCAACTTGAGTTCTAAAGTGAGAAATCAAATTCTAAAGTGAACCCACCTCCTATTTCTTCACCCTCTACCTCTTGCCAAGTTGTTTTGGGTGTTTTCTTCACAAGTTTCACAACTTGGTGAAGTTGGAGCTTGAACTTGTGCAATCTCGACGTAGATCATCTTCGGCACGAAGCCGACGACATTGCCCGCTCGTTTTCCCGATGAAGCCGACGAATGAGTCTAGGATTCGAAAAGGACAGTGAGAGGACGACTACGTGGAGCTAAGGAAGTGGATATCCGGATCTACAAAGGTTGTAACTTCCGATCTTTAGTTAAAGTGTTAACTAGTTTAATGTATCGCCTAGGATTCTAGCCGACGATCCGTATTAGGGTTTCTCGGCACCCATAAAATTTTAAATTGGCATGATCGATGCCTTGTGAGACCTCTATAGTGTGCCTAGGAACCCTACATTGGTATCAGAGCCTAGCTAGAGCCTTAGGCGAAGTCTAGACGACGTTTGAAGCCCGAACGAACCCGAAACCCTAAACCAAACATGCTCTCTGGACTTTTTCTAAAATCTGGGATTTTTCCACATTAAAAATATGCAGAAAAATCAGCAGAGAATTGTAAGAATTATTGTGAAGCCTGTACCCATGAATCCACCAAAGTGCGGCGGAACCGCGGCAGAAGCCTGGCTTCTGCGGCGGTTCCGCGGCCATATGGTGACATCATCAATTCCTGTTTGCACAGTAATTCCTCTTTTCTGGTGTTGGATTTTCTGGGAATTTTTAATATTTATTCAAGAGTTGAATTTTCTGGGGTTGTTTTGGGGATTCGGTGTTTCGATCGGATTATCAAATTTCGTCTTTGTGTTTTTCCGGATAATTTTTAGAATATGTTAAAAAGCTCGACCGGATGTAAATACCCAATTTTTCCCCTGTCGGGAAATTTCCAAGTGTTGGATTTTTCCGTAATTTAACGACGTTCTAAGTAGTGCAAGTAACGCGATGGACCCTCTAGAAGACAACAAACCTTAACTCGATTATGTGACATTCTTGAACTGCCCTTTGAACCTTCGGGTTTGGGGCAGTACGGCGTGCCACATGTGAGGCGTTGGCTTGACCCTTCTACGGCTGGACCGTTGGTACTGAGGCACGAACTGAATGTTGTTAGACTTATTTCATGTGTTGAGCTGTATCGGGAAAACTTGGGTATTCGACTGTTCGATCGGAAAGTTTAACATTTTCTGTTTATCTGGAATGTGATACAATAATTGGAATTCACAAACAGTTATGAGATAACTGAATGAATGTTATAAATCTAGCAGTTTAGTCCCACATGATATTGAAAAGAGTTTTCGATAATGAGACTAAAATGCGGGATTTATATCTGTTAGGCATGTGATGTCTAAGTATTTCATTTGATTAGGCATGCGATGTCTAAAGAGGTTGCGGATTCCAACTGTTGTAGTTTTACACTTTTTTTTCTGTGACCGTAAGTGTAGTATGTTCATATCGCCGGTTTCGTTGCTATACGTCAACGACAATTGGGGTATGCATACTTACTTACGTTGATGACATGTGATGTTATGTGTTGCTGGATATGTTATATTGGATCGTCGTGTTCGAATAGCCGGGGGTTTTTATGTGAGATGAGTGTTTTTCATTTTCATTCATGTAAAAACTTGTATGTAATATTCTTTTATTTGGGGCACTTCCAGGTAGCGGAAGTTGTCACCTTTTGTATATTATTTACTTTTCCGCATTAGGATAGACCCAAGGAGGGGAGCACAAGTAACCGGGTTCTGGGGTCCAGTGGGAGACCAACTCGAGGAGTCGAGTCCGGGTCTCCTAACCCCAGAATTGGCAGGGTTGCTTGCCGCTCTCGTAGGGGTCTAGGGGTGTGGGATTGGCTATTCATCACGACCGTGGAATCCGTGTTTTATACTGGCTCGTATTGAAAACACGGACGTCCTAGTATATCCAATATTTCATATGTTTCTTCTGCTGCGATATCTGTGATGTGATCATGTGATGTTCTGTGATGGATACAGTATATAGTATATATGATATATTATATAGACGTTACTTATGTTTTGCACCCGCATTAGCCCTGTCCTGCTCTGTCGTTAGTTACCTAACCTAACGGTGCACGAGGGGACATCGAGGCGAATGCGGATGGCATAAGTGTACGTCGTATTTATCTGTGATGTTTAGGTATTTAAATGATGGGACCTCATTAATATGATTAATGAAAGAAAAGAAACCTAGGATGTTGTAGAATCAAATTTTAAACAAAACAGGTAGCTACAGTTCTTGCTTTGCACAGCGATATATATGATATATCCCGCACCTTATTCGATGAGGAAAGGACCGAGATCCCTTTACCGGGAGTGACTCCTTTAGCCATAACTGGCAGATGCTACACACTCGGTTTGACTTTTGATTGCTTCTATAGTTTTTGCTTTGCACAGCGATATATATGATATATCCCGCACCTCATTCGACGAGGAAAGGGCCGACGATCCCTTCACCGGGAGTGACCCCTTTAGCAAAACTACAAAAGCCTCAAAATCACTCCATTTTAAAACTTCATTTGATTCTACAACGATATCAAGTTCATTACGCAATAGGTTTTCAGAAAAACCTGTCGTAGCCCTCCGTCATTTCAGATAAGTCCTGTTTAGTATTCGTGCTGCGTTTGTTGACCTTGTCAAGGTGCAGTGTGCGGTAGCTAACCAGTATTTGTCTGCTTATGCATATGATGCAGATTGGGTTAGGGTAGTCGTACGGCCTTGTTGACCTTGTCAAGGGTCGTGCGGGTGGGTTTGATTCAATCAAGAAATGACGGGTTAAACTTGACTTGCGGTCTATGGTTTGTTGACCTTGTCAAGGTCATAGATCGTTTGGGGCAAAAGCATTATCGGGAATTTCAAGTGTTGAAATTTGCAATGAGATTGCATACCTTCTATGAGATAGTTGGATCCCGATACCCACTGTGAGTAAGAGTTACTCCTGGGAGAGTTTTGCACATTACAATTAGCCGATCAAGTAGGTGTCTAGAAAGGTGTCAACGAGGTTACGCCTCTGGGAAAACGAGGTTTACATTAATTAGGTTCGTGCGAAAGCACGGGGGACCTCCCTCAAAGTACCGACACTGGCCTGGGTGAAAGATTGGCGAACTAGTAGTGTGTAATTAATCCCGGCTAGTCTTTCCTTTTAGGGTTTGGAGGAAGATTTGATAAAAAGCAGTGGGAGCCATCCTGATTAGATAAGATAATAACCAATCTGATCTTGCACGAGCATACGCTAAAGTGTTTTCTTCTCTCTCTCTCCAGGTAGCGACCATTTCATGCCCTAATGAAGATAATAATATGGATGTATTGACCGAACCCGCATGTTATACTGTGCTGGGGAATGTTGGTTCCGTTCTTTCTTATAAGAGTTATAGGAATGAACAGGATATAGGGGAATACCAGGATTCCCATGCCACCCGATTGAAGAAAGTACATGTTGATGCATTTTCTTCGGGTGTGTTCGTTACAGAGAACTGTTTCTCCATTTGCTCTACGTCCTGGGTATTAGATACCGGGTCAGGATCCCATATATGTAATCAGTTACATGGGCTAAGAAAAGGTAAAGAACTTGGAGAAGGTGATAAAGACATTAGAGTTGGAAATGGTGCAATTGTTGCAACTAAGACTGTCGGGGAATATCACCTAGTATTACCAACTGGTAATATATTGGTTCTGAACGAATGCTATTACATGCCGAACCTGATATGCAACATTATATTGGTTTCTTTATTAAGTAAAGAGGGATATAATTTTGTATTACAGGATAATGTTATGAACATTTTCCGTAACCAAAAGTTGGTTAGATCAGGCACGTTGTGCAATGGCATTTATGTTCTAAATCAATCAACAGTTCTGAGCATAACAAACACACACAAGAGGAAGAGTTCAGAACTGAATGAATCCTTCTT
This sequence comes from Agapanthus africanus, assembly GCA_030015575.1. Lineage (NCBI taxonomy): Eukaryota > Viridiplantae > Streptophyta > Magnoliopsida > Asparagales > Amaryllidaceae > Agapanthus > Agapanthus africanus. Next base: position 815,594,473 of record CM057338.1, on the reverse strand, counting down.
GTGGCATTGTAGACTGGGTCACATCAATGCGACACGACTAGCTAAGTTGCATAAGGATGGATATTTAAATCCGTTTGAATTTTCATCTTATGACACTTGCCAATCATGTCTCAAAGGCAAGATGACCAAAGCTCCGTTTACGGGACACGGAGAAAGAGTTACCGAACTCTTGGGACTGATACATAGTGATGTATGCGGTCCCATGTCTACACATGCCAGGGATGGTTCTTCGTACATCATTACATTCACTGACGATCTCTCTAGATTCGGATATGTGTTCCTGATGAAACACAAATCAGAAGCTTTTGAGAAATTTAGAGAATATAAACAAGAAGTCGAGAACCAAACCGGAAAAAGTATTAAAATCCTACGATCTGATCGAGGAGGTGAATACTTGAGCAATGAATTCCTGGACTTCCTAAAAGAGAATGGGATTCTCTCTCAGCTGACTCCTCCATATACACCACAGCACAATGGTGTATCAGAACGGAGGAACCGCACCCTATTAGATATGGTGCGCTCTATGATGAGCACAGCTGAGTTACCTATTTCCTTCTGGGGATATGCGCTGCAAACAGCAACATACCTATTGAATCAAGTTCCATCTAAATCTGTACCTACCACACCATATGAGATATGGAGTGGGAAGAGACCATATTTTAAACGAGTTAAGATATGGGGTTGTCCGGCCTATGTCAAAAGGCAAAATCCGGACAAGCTCGAGGCACGGTCAGTTCTCTGCAAGTTTGTGGGATATCCAAAGAATTCATATGGGTATTTTTTCTACCACAGTGAGGAACAAAAAGTGTTTGTTGCTCAACATGCCACCTTTTTAGAAAAGGAATTCCTTGAAAAAGAAATTAGTGGCAAAGTGGTAGAGCTGGAAGAGGTTTCGGATACACAAACCGTAACTGAAGATTTAGTGGAACCAGAAGATTCAGTAGCTCCCAATGAACCTCAGCCTCTCCGCCGATCTAGTAGGGTTCCTCGCCAACCAGAGAGATACTACGGTTTTCTCATGGATGGTGGGAGCGAGGATTGCATCATGGAGGATGATGACCCAACTAGCTTCGAGCAGGCCATCACGAGTAGGGACTCAGTGAAATGGCTGGATGCTATGCGGTCCGAGATGGAATCGATGTACACCAACAAAGTATGGACTTTGGACGTTGCTCCTGAAGGGGTAAAACCCATTGGGAGCAAGTGGATCTTCAAGAAGAAACTTGGTGTAGATGGGAAAGTGGAGACTTTCAAAGCTAGACTTGTAGCAAAAGGTTTTCGTCAAAGACCAGGTGTTGACTATGACGAAACCTTTTCTCCAGTGGCTATTCTTAAATCCATCCGGATCATGCTTGCCATCGCTGCATATCATGATTACGAAATCTGGCAAATGGATGTTAAGACCGCCTTTCTAAATGGTGATTTAGAAGAGTGCGTGTACATGACTCAGCCAGAGGGCTTCATAGACAGTGGGAGCAGCGGGAAGGTGTGCAAGCTGCTTAAATCCATTTATGGATTAAAGCAAGCATCGCGGAGTTGGAACATCTATTTTGACGTCGTTATCAAAGAGTTTGATTTCGTCAAAAACCCAGATGAACCTTGTATCTACAAGAAGGTGGCAGAGAGTAAGGTTGTCTTCCTCGTATTGTACGTGGACGACATACTCTTGATAGGAAATGATATTCCTATGCTGCAATCGGTCAAGCTCTTCTTATCACAAAGATTCTCAATGAAAGATCTTGGTGCTGCCTCCTGCATATTGGGAATTAGGATCTATAGAGATAGATCCAAACGGATTTTGGGATTGTCCCAATCCAGGTACATTGACACCATACTAAAGAGGTTTAGTATGGAAGAGTCCAAGCGTGGGAACTTGCCCACGATCTCTGGAGTCACTCTCTCCAAAGAGATGTCTCCCAAGACTGATTTGGAGAGAGCTCGCATGTGTAAGTCGATGTACAACACCCCAATACTTGTGGGGAGACGGAATTTTCAAAAACGAACTTGTTTAGTGAACAAACATCGACTAACCGCTTGAATCGAAGCTAAACGATAACTAACTTAAAACATAGAGTTTCTATGCTACTATGTTTAGGGATTATACCTAACGAATCGTGTCCTTCGTCTTTGTGAACTCCTCCTCCTCCTCGGCCTTCTCGAAGTAGTAGACGATCCACCCGAGAGCTTTACTCCAAGCTTAGCCTTTAAACTTGAGGCAACTAAACTTCTTTAAGTGCTAATCAAAGAAGCTAGGTGAAATATAGAGAGGGTTATGGATTAAGTAGTCTTGCTAATCCTTGTACTCAACTCATGAGAGGGGAGGATTAGTGTTTGAAGAGGGAGAGCTTTAGGAGAGAGAAGATGATAAAGATAATGATATGAGAATAGTGAGATAACATGATATATATCAAGCATTTGTTTTTATCAAGAAAAGAATAAGAAATGAATTTAGCAACCATGCTTGATAATATCTAGTGATGATTCACTCCATGAGTCATTAAGCATTTATCATGCATTAATGACATGGATGAATCATCCATATGACTCACTAATCACATTCATTGCATATGCCACCTAAAGCTCCTTAGTCACCATCTTCAAGAAGCTTCTCGCGCAATTACGAGAACGCCCCTCCTTTCCGCAAAAATACGGAAAAACTTTAGACTGTATAAATCCAATAACCGGATACCAGTAACTGGCTTAAACCAAAGCCGACTGGTAAAAACTGTCCGAAAGTCGTACGCGCGTAAACGCACGTATGCGTCCGAACCCTTGTCGTAAAACCATACGACCTCTATATCGTTTCGCCTGGAGTAGGGAAACTCTCTGTGTAGGACTCTAGAGACTCGACTACTACGCTGGCAGTGGGTTTAACCACAGACCGCAAGCGGCACTAGCTGTACGTAACGGTCCCCAGGTAGATGTCGATAAGAAGGCCGATGAGGGAACCCATCCGAACTCCTACTGAGTCTGATGTGACAATCTCCATACAGTCCGGTCCGTTCGTCCAAGACTATCGCATATCGGGCCTAGGGGGCGGCAAGCGTCAGTCCCCTAATAGCGGTATAAGTCGTGTCGGAGGGAAGCCCATTACACCCTGAGAAACTACTGGAACCTACCAGCAAATCTCGCTTGCCCTGGCCAGGGACTTTGCGTAATGGCTCTCTGACACAGCGCGATATCAACTCCCAATACCGGGAGAGACGAATCCTGTCTAACCGCCACTGCCTCCAAGTGCTGGGGACTGCACCCAACTGCTACCTGTTTGCACGACTCCTTTGAGCCGTGGTAGGGTAGCAATCTAAGAACAGTGGGACACACTCGAGGCGAAGTAGCAGTGTCAAGTCTGCGGACTATGCTGTACTCATGTCACCTGGGAACTGTTCACTGACGACTGGTATAAAACCAACCAACAGTTCCCTGTGAGTCCTGTCCGGTGTACCCGTAACCTAACGAGCACCTGCATACTATCTCCAGTACGACGTACTGACGGCTGTGGGACAGACCATCTCCCCAACTGGGATGAGAAGCGTACACACTAGTCTACTTCGGAGTATCGATGCTCTGTCTCGATAATCCAACGACTAGGGACCTGAATAAGGATGTGCTTGTAGACAACCCAGCCTCCACTAGTGTGACTGCCATCACAACGCTGGTAGTTAAGCAAGATCCTAAGAGCTCTATCAATACGTATACTCACATATTAAGATAGAAAAACTAAGTAGCATACTACCATGTTTAGCAAGACTGTTATATACATGTGAATATCCCAAGCTTCCATTAAGTAATATACAAACTAGTATGATACAGTAATGGCCTTCTAGGGCATAAACACTAACAATCTCCCACTTGCACTAGGGCCATGTACTGGCATATCGAAGACCAATGATCTCGAGTAGCCTCTCGAATTGAATCTGAGGTAGGGCCTTCGTGAATGGATCAGCAATGTTCTCTTCAGAAGCAACTCTCCGAACCTCGATCTCCTGACGATCAATGATCTCCCTGATCAGGTGATACCGCCTCAAGATGTGTCTGGACTTCTGATGGGACCTTGGTTCCTTCGCTAAAGCTATAGCTCCGTTGTTGTCGCAATACAGAGGTATTGGATCAACTATGGTAGGAACCACCTAAAGTTCTGTTAGGAACTTCTTCTTCCAGACTGCTTCTTTTGCGGCATCGCAAGCAGCTAGATACTCCGCTTCCATCGTCGAGTCAGCAACGGTGTCCTGCTTGGAGCTCTTCCAGCACACCGCCCCTCCATTGAGGGTAAAGACATAACCCGACATAGACTTGGAATCGTCCTTATCACTCTGGAAGCCGGAATCAGCAAAGGCCTCCAACCTGAGGTCTTTTCCACCGTACCAAGAACATCTCCTTAGTCCTTCTCAGGTACTTGAGAATGTTCTTTACTGCTATCCAGTGCTTCTCCCCTGGGTCTGACTGATACCGGCTTACCACGCTTAGTGCGTAAGCTACATCTGGTCCGGTGCACAACATCGCATACATTATAGAGCCTGCCGCAGAAGCGTAGTGTATAATAGACATGCGTTCCCTTTCCAAATCAGTCTTGGGAGACATCTCTTTGGAGATGGTGATTCCGTGACAAGACGGTAGATTACCGCGCTTAGAATCTTCCATACTGAATCTTTTCAGTACAGTGTCGATATACCTGGACTGTGAAAGTCCCAACATCCTCTTGGATCTATCACGATAGATCCGGATCCCCAGAATGTAAGAGGCATCACCCAGGTCTTTCATGGAGAACCTGTGTGACAAGAATCCTTTGACAGATTGTAGCATAGGAATGTCATTTCCTATCAATAGAATGTCATCCACGTACAAGACGAGGAATACGACACTTCTGGCTACAACTTTACTATATATGCACGGTTCATCTGGATTTTTGATAAAGTCATATTCTTTGATTGTCTCATCAAAACAGATGTTCCAACTCCGCGATGCCAGCTTTAGTCCATAAATGGACTTAAGCAGCTTGCATACTTTCCCGCTGCTCCCACTCTGATTGAAACCCTCTGGCTGATCCATATAGACGCACTCTTCTAAATTTCCATTCAGAAAAGCCGTCTTTACGTCCATCTGCCAGATTTCATAATCATGGAAGGCAGCAATAGCAAGAAGGACCCGAATGGATTTGAGCATAGCCACTGGAGAAAAAGTTTCGTCATAGTCCAAACCAGGTCTTTGACGAAAACCCTTTGCAACAAGTCTAGCCTTATAGGTTTCCACCTGTCCATCTACACCAATCTTTTTCTTGAAGATCCATTTGCATCCTATGGGTTTTACCCCATCTGGAGCAAAGTCCAAAGTCCATACTTTGTTGGTGTACATGGACTCCATTTCGGTCCGCATTGCATCTAGCCATCGTACCGAGTCGCCGCTCTGGATGGCCTGCTGGAAGTCAGTTGGTTCATCATCATCTATGATGCAATCCTCTCTATCCCCATCTATGAGAAAACCGTAGTATCTCTCAGGCGGATGAGACGGCCTACTACTCCTGCGGAGGGGTGCGGGAATGTCCTGTACTTCTTAAACTTCCGGTTCTACTAAACCTTCAGTAGCAGTTTGTGGTTCTGGAATTTCTTCCAGTTCTACTACGCTCCCACTCTTCTGATTTTCTAAAAATTCAGTTTCTAAGAAGCGGGCATGACGAGAAACAAAAACCTTTTGTTCCTCTGCGTAATAGAAAAAATATCCCCATAGAGTTCTTTGGATATCCCACAAACTTACACTCTACTGAGCGTGCCTCGAGCTTGTCCGGATGCTGCTTTTTTACAAAAGCTGGACATCCCCATGTCTTCAGGTACTGAAGATAGGGTTTCTTCCCACTCCATATCTGATATGGTGTGGTAGGCACAGTTTTGGTTGGAACTCTGTTCAAAAGATATGTCGCTGATTCTAGCGCATAACCCCAGAAAGATCGCGGTAACTCAGCATTACTCATCATGGATCGTACCATATCCAATAGGGTTCGATTCCGTCTCTCCGATACACCGTTGTGCTGTGGAGTGTATGGAGGAGTAAGCTGAGAGAGAATTCCTTTCTCTTTTAGGTAACCTAGGAACTCGGCACTTAAGTATTCTCCACCTCGATCAGATCTCAGTGTCTTAATACTTTTGCCTGTTTGGTTTTCCGCTTCACTATTGTATTCCTTGAATTTCTCAAAGGCCTCGGATTTATGCTTCATTAAGAAGACATGTCCAAACCTAGAGAAATCATCTGTAAAAGTAATGAAGTAGGAATAACCACCTCTTGCATGTGTAGACATTGGACCACATACATCGCTGTGTATGAGTCCTAAGAGCTCGCTCGCTCTTACTCCTTGTCCAGTAAATGGAGTCTTTGTCATCTTTCCTTTGAGACAAGATTGACAAGTGTCATAGGTTTGATATTCGAACGAGTCCAAATATCCTTCTTTATGCAACTTAGTTAACCTTCTCTCATTGATGTGACCCAGTCTACAATGCCATAAGAAAGCTTTATTTAAATCTGGAGACTTTCTTTTTGGTGTGTTCTGGACATTGAAAATTTGGAGTTGGTTTAAAACATATATACCGTTATTTAGTGTACCGGACCCAATCAAACCATGATTAAGGTGGATGTTGACAACATCTCTTACAAACGTGAAATCATAACCTTTATTTGATAACAAGGAAACTGATATGATATTACACGTTAAGCTTGGTACAAAATAACAGTTATGTAAAACCAAAATGTTTCCACTCGTCAATCCTAGGTGATAATCCCCGACGGACGCAGCTCCCACGCTAGCTCCGTTAGCAACCTTTAGGGTCATATCACCTTTCTTCAGCACTCTACGGTTTCTCAGTGCCTGCAATGAATTGCAAATATGAGATCCTGATCCGGTATCCAATACCCAGGAAGTAGAGTTGATCGACAGACAATTCTCAATTACAAACACACCTGAAGTCGAAGCCACAGCTTGCTTCGGTTCCTGGTTCTTGGCGTTCCACGCCTTGCAATCCTTCTTCCAGTGCCCTTTCCTGTGACAATGGAAGCACTCATCCTGGCCAACTACCGGTACCGCAAACTTTTTCTTTCCCTTCCCTCCCACCTTACTAACACCTCCTCTAGGTTTGTTGGCGGCCTTCTTCTTCCTTCCTTTGGCCCTAGCCTTGGACCCGGAAGAAGATGCACCGCTAACAAACATAGCGGGTGTTTCCCTTACTTTCTGCAAGGTGCCCTCTGCACTCCTTAACATGTTCAGGAGTTCCGGAAGTTCAACTTCTTTTCTTTGAAGGTTGAAGTTCAGGATAAACTGGGCGTAGGTGTGAGGAAGGGACTGGAGAATAAGGTCTGTATAGAGCTCATTATCCAAAGTCGTCCCAAGGTCTGCGAGCTCTTCAATATAGCCGATCATCTTTAGGACATGTTCTCCCACTGATGACCCGACAGCCAACCTCGCTCGAAACAAGTTCTTAGAGGTCTCGTATCTTGCTATACGAGATTGCTCTCCATAAAGTTCCTTTGTATAGAGAAATATGCCATCTAGGGTCATATCCTCGTGCCTCCTCTGATGTTCATTGTTCATTGAGGCAAGCACGATGCACTTGGCTTTCGCGCAATCTAAATCCCAGGTTTTGCGGATTTCCTTATCCGCATTGCTGGATTTGGGACCAGGGACAGCAGGTGCCTTAGCGGTGAGGACGTATCCCAATTTGTCATAGGTCAAAGCCATTTTGACATTCCGCAGCCAATCTTTATAGTTTGGCCCTGTCAGTATATTTTTCTCTAAAAGTAACTTAAGTCCAGTTATTTTCAGGGTCGCTGCAATTAGGAGAAAGAGAAGAAAACTCTTTAGCATGATGCTCTTGCAAGTTTAGAGTGGTTTTTAGTTTATCTAAACTGGATGGCTCCCACTGTTTCTCGAATCCTTCCTCAAACCATAAAAGAAGAATTAGCCAGGACTATTCTCACTGTACAATACTTGCTTAACCGTTCAGCCAGGCTGGTGTCGGTACTTCGAGGGATGTTTTCCAACGCTTTCGCGAAGTTCCTTAATTAAATAACCTCTTTTCTCTGGGGGCGTAACCCCGCTGACACTTTTCTGGACACCTACTAGGTTTATAGCATTGATCGTTAAGTGACGAATATCCTGATAAGTAGCATATACTCACAGTAGGATCGGGATCCAAATATCATCGTATGATAATGTTGAAGGAATCCTACCAACATTCATCAAACTCCAAATGGTATGCATCTCTTTGCAAATTTCAGTTTCTTTAGAAATTCCCGATATAAGTTTTTGCCCCATGCTCTTATGACCTTGACGTATGCCAACAAATCATAAGTCACATGTCAAGTTCTGCCCATCATTATCTTGTTAATTTAAACCCACCCGTATATACCCTTGACGTAAGCCAACAAGGTAATGCGACTGTCCCAAACCAACACATCTATCTATGCAACAAATGAATACCCCAGCAGCTACCAAACACTATGCCTTGACGTAAGCCAACAAGCATAGCTTGAATACTACTGACCATCCATAAGAAATGACGGAGGGCTACGACTGGTTTTGGCGAAACCGTGAACGTAGTGAACTTGATATAACCGAAGGAACCTGATAGCTTTTAAAAGGAGTGGTTAAGTCTCCGCATTTAAAAATATCTGTTTTAAAATTAACCGAGTGGTTTCTTTTAAATTGTTCGAACGATTTAAACTTTGGTTTGTTTTTCTTTGCATTATAGATAATGCGTCCCATCATTAACCTATCATTGCAGAAAACAACGAAAATACAATGTCCTCTTATGCCATCCGCATTCGCCACGGGGTCCCGTCATCACCCGTTAGGTTACTTAACTAACGACAGAGCGGGGGCTGGGCTAGCGCGGGTGTAAAACATAAGTGACGTCTAAATAGTTATCATATATAGATATTGTACATTCGTCAGACGCAATAATAGGCATTCCAGATCACAGATGAACTTTATTGGATTTGCAAGTAATCCGTGTTTGTTTCGAGCCTGCAACAAAAGACGGATTACACAGTTGTGATGAATAGCCATTACCCCACCCAAGACCCTAACGGGTACGGCAAACTACCCGCCCGGCAATTTGTGCACCCCACCTTGGGTCTGTCCTAGGAGCAAAAACAGTAAAATGAAATAATACAACGGTGGCTACAACCGCAACCTGGATGTGCCCCGCAAAATAATATTACAACAAATTACATTTACATCAAATGAATTAAATAATAACCCATCACATAACCCCGGCTATACATCACAACAGTCCAACACAGTTCATATGCACAAACAGATAAAATCCATTTCAGAAATATGCAACCCCCTGCCAACTGACATACTAGCAGTTAGGGGAGGTTTACGAACACATTATACAATCACAGATATAATCCAACAAGCAAATACTGTATAATTTCGATCGATTAAACACTTTTAATTTTGCTCCAATACTGCTCTGCAAATCTGAAACCTGAGCAAAAATTAAATATTCCAGAAAATCTCAAATATCACACAGAACCAACACAGGAAAATTGGGTCATGACTCGGCAACTCGGCGGCGGAACCGCGGCGGATCGGTGGGATCCGCCGCGTTTCCGCGGCGCTTTAGCCGAATCATGTGCCCAATTTTCTTGGGTGTTCTTCTACTGTCTTTTTAAGCTTTCTGAACCTCCCTGAAAAATTTTAGGACTTCATTTAAAAATCGACAGAAACTGAAGTTTTCGGGCTTTTCCGGTTTCGTTTTTTCCGTTCGAAATTCATACAAATTTGCAAGTAAGTTATTTATTGTTTAGCGAGGCTCTGATACCACTGTAAGTCGATGTACAACACCCCAATACTTGTGGGGAGGCGGAATTTTCAAAAACGAACTTGTTTAGTGAACAAACATCGACTAACCGCTTGAATCGAAGCTAAACGATAACTAAATTAAAACATAGAGTTTCTATGCTACTATGTTTAGGGATTATACCTAACGAATCGTGTCCTTCGTCTTTGTGAACTCCTCCTCCTCCTCGGCCTTCTCGAAGTAGTAGACGATCCACCCGAGAGCTTTACTCCAAGCTTAGCCTCTAAACTTGAGGCAACTAAACTTCTTTAAGTGCTAATCAAAGAAGCTAGGTGAAATATAGAGAGGGTTATGGATTAAGTAGTCTTGCTAATCCTTGTACTCAACTCATGAGAGGGGAGGATTAGTGTTTGAAGAGGGAGAGCTTTAGGAGAAAGAAGATGATAAAGATAATGATATGAGAATAGTGAGATAACATGATATATATCAAGCATTTGTTTTTATCAAGAAAAGAATAAGAAATGAATTTAGCAACCATGCTTGATAATATCTAGTGATGATTCACTCCATGAGTCATTAAGCATTTATCATGCATTAATGACATGGATGAATCATCCATATGACTCACTAATCACATTCATTGCATATGCCACCTAAAGCTCCTTAGTCACCATCTTCTAGAAGCTTCTCGCGCAATTACGAGAACGCCCCTCCTTTCCGCAAAAATACGGAAAAACTTTAGACTGTATAAATCCAATAACCGGATACCAGTAACTGGCTTAAACCAAAGCCGACTGGTAAAAACTGTCCGAAAGTCGTACGCGTGTAAACGCACGTATGCGTCCGAACCCTTGTCGTAAAACCATACGACCTCTATATCGTTTCGCCTGGAGTAGGGAAACTCTCTGTGTGGGACTCTAGAGACTCGACTACTACGCTGGCAGTGGGTTTAACCACAGACCGCAAGCGGCACTAGCTGTACGTAACGGTCCCCAGGTAGATGTCGATAAGAAGGCCGATGAGGGAACCCATCCGAACTCCTACTGAGTCTGATGTGACAATCTCCATACAGTCCGGTCCGTTCGTCCAAGACTATCGCATATCGGGCCTAGGGGGCGGCAAGCGTCAGTCCCCTAATAGCGGTATAAGTCGTGTCGGAGGGAAGCCCATTACACCCTGAGAAACTACTGGAACCTACCAGCAAATCTCGCTTGCCCTGGCCAGGGACTTTGCGTAATGGCTCTCTGACACAGCGCGATATCAACTCCCAATACCGGGAGAGACGAATCCTGTCTAACCGCCACTGCCTCCAAGTGCTCGGGACTGCACCCAACTGCTACCTGTTTGCACGACTCCTTTGAGCCGTGGTAGGGTAGCAATCTAAGAACAGTGGGACACACTCGAGGCGAAGTAGCAGTGTCAAGTCTGCGGACTATGCTGTACTCATGTCACCTGGGAACTGTTCACTGATGACTGGTATAAAACCAACCAACAGTTCCCTGTGAGTCCTGTCCGGTGTACCCGTAACCTAACGAGCACCTGCATACTATCTCCAGTACGACGTACTGACGGCTGTGGGACAGACCATCTCCCCAACTGGGATGAGAAGCGTACACACTAGTCTACTCCGGAGTATCGATGCTCTGTCTCGATAATCCAACGACCAGGGACCTGAATAAGGATGTGCTTGTAGACTACCCAGCCCCCACTAGTGTGACTGCCATCACAACGCTGGTAGTCAAGTAAGATCCTAAGAGCTCTATCAATACGTATACTCACATATTAAGATAGAAAACCAAGTAGCATACTACCATGTTTAGCAAGACTGTTATATACATGTGAATATCCCAAGCTTCCATTAAGTAATATACAAACTAGTATGATACAGTAATGGCCTTCTAGGGCATAAACACTAACAGCATGCAAGGGATACCCTATGCTTCGGCAGTAGGCTCTATCATGTATGCGATGCTATGTACCAGACCCGATGTGGCATACTCACTAAGTGTAGTGAGCAGGTATCAAGCTGATCCTGGAGAGAGTCACTGGACAGCTGTGAAGAGCATTCTCAAGTACTTGCGAAGGACTAAAGATATGTTCTTGGTGTATGGTAACGGAGAGCTCCAAGTGGAGTCCTTTACCGATTCGAGCTTCCAGAGTGATAAGGACGACTCTAAGTCACAGTCGGGCTTTGACTTTACCCTTTACGGAGGGGCGGTTAGCTGGAAGAGTTCTAAGCAGGAAACCGTGGCAGACTCGACGATGGAGGCTGAATACATCGCTGCTAACGATGCTGCCAAAGTGGCTGTCTGGATCAAGAAGTTCATTACTGATCTTGGAGTGGTTCCATCCATTGAGCATCCAATACCTTTGTATTGTGATAACAATAGAGCGGTGGCTTTGGCCAAGGAACCCAGGTCCCATCAGCGATCCAGGCATATTCTGAGGCGGTATCACCTGATCCGGGAGATAGTTGATCGCCGGGAGATCGAGGTCAGGAGGGTTGACACGAAGAACAACACGGCGGATCCACTCACGAAGGCCATTCCCCAGATACAGTTTGAGAGACTCTTCGGGATGCTCGGTATGCGATACTACAGCAGCTGGCCCTAGTGCAAGTGGGAGATTGTTAGTTGTATGTATGCCCGAGAGGCCAGTATTGTACAGATGATGTATGTTATATTGGATGCTTGGACATATATAGAGATGACTTTCTTGCTCGATATGATAGTATGCTATCTGGTTACTCTTTATCTTAACATGTACACTAGTCTCTTTAAACTGTCTTATGGTTACATGTTGGTAAAGCCCTTAGGATGTGTACTTGACTACCTGGACTATGATGCAGATCATACTAGTGGGGACATGGTAGTCCATAAGTACATCCTTCAAGGTCCCTAGTCATGGGTGTATCGAGATGGGGCATCGATATACCAGAGTAGACTAGCGTATACGCTTCTCGACCCATGGGATGGGCGATGGATGATCCCATATCCATTGGTGATTGACATCAGAGATGGTATACGGGTGCTCAGTGGAGACTGGGTACACTGGACGGACTCGCCGAGAACTCCCAGATGGTATTATACCTCACGTCAGATGGCAGTTCTCAGGTGACACTTGTGCAGGTTAGTCTGTAGACCCGAGATCGTCATAGAGTCTTGTGTGATTCCCACTGTGCTTTGATCTCCACCTTACCACGTCCATGAGGGCGTGCAAAACGGTGGTCTTTGGGTACAGTCCCGAGTCACATGGAGGCAATGAGCGATAGGAGGGGTTTCGTCTCTCCCGGTATTGGGGGTTGATGTTGCGCTGTGCTCGATTGGCCGTAACAGGGAAGTCCCTGGCCAGGGCTGATCAGAGATTTGCTGGTAAGTGTTACCAGTAGTTTCTCGACCCGTTATGAGCCTCACATCGGCACGACTTATCGGTTATTGGGGTCTGACGTTTACCACCCCTAGACTTGATATGCGACATATCAGACGAACAGACCGGACTGTACGGTAAGTGTTACTGGTTGGATTCACAGGAGTGTGAGCGGGCTAGCTCGTCGATCTTCTGATCGCTCAATACCCGGATGGCCGTTACGTTTAGCAGACCGCTTGCGGCTTGTGGGTGCTTGATATGATCATCATCTGCTACCGGCGTATTGACGAGTCTTTAGAGTCCTACACAGAGGTTTCCTGGTTCAAGCGAAACGAAATAGGAGCGCATATGAGATATGTGCGGGACCGAGAATAATGCGTGTATGTGATACCGTATTTCATTCTCGCGATGGATATATCGATTGGTTATATTCGATATGACCTAGTTATCGAATCGTTGATTCGATAAATCGATACATTGGATACTAGTCGGTTATGTGCGACATGACCGGATCATTGAATCAAATGTTGATTTAATGATTTAATGTATAATTATATATATTTGATATATTACTTTGCATTAGCTAGTATTGGTTCACTTTATATGGATTTTCTCACTCGATGTGCAAGAAGTATATATGATGTACTTTTGTGCACACATTTGTATCATGTTTGATGATACTTGATAATTTAGTTAAGTGTATAGAATTAAACCATGGTTAATTTGATAATTAGGGTTTTGCATAATCATTTATTTATTTATTTGTTCATTTATTTATTTAGAAAAGATTGAGATAAGAATGGTGGAGAAGTTTGTTTTTAGTTGAAGTTTCATGAAGCTTTGACTTCTTAACCATTCTTGTCTTCATGCTTAACCCTAACCTATCCAACTAACCATGGTCTATTCTCTACACTCAACTATGGTTTGCTTATGATAAGTATTGAATTATTTTCATTTTAAATCAAGACTTATCATATTCTTTTTTCTCCTTGACCTTCTTCTTCAAGAAAGAAACCTTGATGCCATCAATGGCAACTTGAGTTCTAAAGTGAGAAATCAAATTCTAAAGTGAACCCACCTCCTATTTCTTCACCCTCTACCTCTTGCCAAGTTGTTTTGGGTGTTTTCTTCATAAGTTTCACAACTTGGTGAAGTTGGAGCTTGAACTTGTGCAACCTCGACGTAGATCATCTTCGGCACGAAGCCGACGACATTGCCCGCTCGTTTTCCCGATGAAGCCGATGAATGAGTCTAGGATTCGAAAAGGACAGCGAGAGGACGACTACGTGGAGCTAAGGAAGTGGATATCCGGATCTACAAAGGTTGTAACTTCCGATCTTTAGTTAAAGTGTTAACTAGTTTAATGTATCGCCTTGGATTCTAGCCGACGATCCGTATTAGGGTTTCTCGGCACCCATAAAATTTTAAATTGGCATGATCGATGCCTTGTGAGACCTCTATAGTGTGCCTAGGAACCCTACAGTATATTCTTATGACTCTGGTTGTCGTGCTCATGTGAGCCGGCCTTTTATATATGTGGTATATCTTTTCTTCGCTACGGCATCGTATATCTGTTGTGGTGGTTGTTCCGCCGTTGGACGAGATTTGCTCCCGTTTGGGGATGCTTTACTTTTATCTTATGTTTATACCCGTTTCGGAGCTAGTTTTTACAAAGGAAGTGCTGCCGAAATTTTTATGAAAATCAAACTTTAGTTTAAAAGTTTTTGCATCGAGATTTTTAAAAGTGATCTATCTTTCTTTCTTGTAATGGTTTAGATTGCTGGGTTTTCGGCTTACTTAATTGCGTTATGCCTGTTGACGTTACGTAGTTTAAGTGCCGGTCATGTGCCCAATTTTGGGTCGTGACATTTACAGGTTACAGGTTCCTAGTCCAAAATAACGCAAATCATACAAAATCTCCACAGTTAGGCCAAAATCCAGAACATCTGTTGCCGACAGATAAAAGCCGGGTTCTGATCATCCGTATCCGTCCAGTGCCACTTACCAGTTCAAGAGGCAAGACAAATAACAGTGGTCATTCGTGTCTCAAACAAGCACAAAGCACGAGAGGGGCAGCACAAGATTCAATGGGTGCGCGGAGCTCGAGGGAGATAAGGTCAAATGAATTAAAAGTGAAGCCATTTTGGACTGTTGCAAATCTGAAGAAACTTTGAAAGTATTATGCAATTTAGGACTTGTAGAACAACAGAAGAATGCAAATGAGATAACCCTAGAAAAACAACATCCAAATTCCTCCATAACGCCGCGGAACAGCAGCCAATTGGCCACTTATGCGGCGGTTCCGCGGCCGAGTCAACTTGGCGTTAGATAGGAGTTTGGGGTTATTTTTGTAACTTCATTTGGGCTCAGAATTTCGCCCTAGGGTTTCAGCTCTCTGCCTATAAATACTCCAGTTTTGAGCTATTGAATGGATGCTTCATTTTAGTTAGATTTTAGTGTAGGTTAGTTTGTATCTTCTTCTTCCTCTTCATCTATTCTCCATTAAAGTGTAGTGAGAGCTCTTGAGTGGAAAATCAATGAAGATGAGCGTTTTTATTTAACTTGTATATTTTAATTCTTGTATTGTAATTTTAATTCCTAAGTGTAATTTTGTTTCTTGTTGTTTAGTAGTTGTTGATATTTCTTTGCTTGTTTTATTTTTCTTCCCTTCTTATCCGTATTATTTTCAAGCCATGATATTCGACGGAGTTCCTTACTTAGGTGAGGACCCAAGTAGTTAGCATGTAAAACCGTATTTTTTCCTTTCTTTCTTTGCTTTCATCTTGCTTTGTTTTCTTTTCATTTTCATGTTTGAATAATTTTCATACTTGTTAGGGGCTAAGGAAGGTTAGTATGAGGGACGAAAAAATCCCTTGTGCTTCACTTCACCAAACATCCTAAAATGAAGCTAGACCAAACAAACGCAACCCCCTCACTTAGGCGCGCTATACGTGACATATAGCCGCGACCTAAGTCGAGAAGTCCTTTAAGCGCACTACAACGTGATATGTAATTGTGACTTAATTGGATACATGGTTGTGGGTGTTTGGCCTAGGGTTAGAAATAAGCACATTTAGCGGACGGACAAGGGGCACTAGGAATGGATTTAGTGTTGGAAAGCTTGCTTAAACTCGCAAATTGTAGGGTTCCTAGGCACACTAGTGAGGTCTCACAAGGCATCGAACATGCCAATATAAAATTTTAACGGTGCCGAGAGACCCGACTACGGATCGTTTGCTAGAAAACTAGGCGAAAAAGCTAACTAGTTAACAATTAACTAAGGAAATACGGAAATACAACCTTTGTAGATCCGTTTGTCCACCTCCATGCTCCGCAACGAAGTGCCTTCGCTGTCCAAGTGAACTCCCGGGCTCTAGCGTCGGCTTCGTCGAAGAATAAGCGAGCTAGGTCATCGATGTCCATGCCGAAGATGATCTACGTCGAGGCATCGCTAAATCAAGCTCTACCTTCACCAAGCCCTAAAAACTTGTGAAGGAAACACACTCTACTACTTGGCAAGAGGTAGAGGATGAAGAAATAGGAAGTGGGTAGACTTTAGAATTGGATTTCTCACTCATCTCATCAAGTTGCCATTGATGGTCAAGCTTTTCTTCACTTGAAGGAAGAAGAAGAAGAAGCTAAAAATATTATGATAAGAATAATAAAAATGAGAAAAGAAATTCATTCTTATCATAATTGAACCATAGTTAGGTGTAGAGAATCAATCATGGTTTAGTGGAGTGGTTAGGTTAAGGATGAGATAAGAATGGTGGACAAAGTCAAAGCTTCATGAATATTCCACTACAAACAAAGAAAGCCACCATTCTTCCCATTTCATTTTCCAAAAAGAAAATAAATAAATAAATGAATAAATAGATATGAAAAACAAAATCCTAATTATCCACTTAACCATGGTTTAATTCTTTACACTTAACCAAAAATGTATGTATCATCAAACATGATACAAGCAAGTGCACAAAATCATATCGCATATGCAATGCGCACATCCGAGTGAGAAAATCCATTTAAAGTGAACCGATACTAGTTAATGCAAAGTAATATATCAAATATATAATTATGCGTTAAATCATTAAATCAACACTTGATTCAATGATCCGGTCATGTCGCACATTACCGACTGGTATCTTCAGTAACAACTTATCGAATCAACACTTGATCCGATAACTCGGCTATATCGCATATAACCGATCAATGTCACATCACGAGAATCGAATACAGTATCATATACTGGTATCATTCTCGGTCCCGCACATATCTCATATGCGCTCCTATTTCGTTTCGCTTGAGCCAGGAAACCTCTGTGTAGGACTCTAAAGACTCGTCAATACGCCGGCAGCAGATGATGATCATATCAAGCATCCACAAGCCGCAAGCGGTCTGCTAAACGTAACGTCCACCCGGGTATTGAGCGATCTGAAGATCGACGAGCAAGCCCGCTCACACTCCAGAGAATCCGACCAGTAACACTACCGTACAGTCCGGTCTGATCGTCTGATATGTCGCATATCTCGCCTAGGGGTGGTAAACGTCAGACCCCAATAGCTCAATAAGTCGTGTAGATATGAGGTCTATAACTGTTCGAGAAACTACTGGTAACACTTACCAGTAAATCTCAGCAACCCTGGCCAGGGATTTCCTGTTATAGCCAATCGAACACAGCGCAACATCAACTCCCTATACCGGGAGAGACGAATCCCCTCCTATCGCTCATTGCCTCCATGTGACTCGGGACTGTACCCAAAAACCACCGTTTTGCACGCCCTCTTGGACGTGGTAAGATGGAAATCAAAGCACAGTGGGAACCACACAAGACTCTATGACGATCTCGGGTCAACAGACTACTCTGTACCAGTGTCACCAGAGAACTGCCATCTGACGTGAGGTATAATACCATCTGGGAGTTCTCGGCAAGTCCGTCCAGTGTACCCAGTCTCTACTGAGCACCCGTATATCTCCTCTGATGTCAAACACCAATGGATATGGGATCATCCATCGCCCATCTGTATGGGTCGAGAAGGTACACGCTAGTCTACTCTGGTATATCGATGCCCCGTCTCGATATACCCACGACTAGGGACTGTGAAGGATGTACTTATGGACTACCATGTCCCCACTAGTATGATCCGCATCATAGTCCAGGTAGTCAAGCACACATCCTAAGGGCTTTACCAACATGTAACAGAGAGACAATCAGTATACACGTTAAGGTAAAGTTCAACCAGATAGCATACTATCATGTCGAGCAAGAAAGTCCTCCCTATATACGTCCCAGCATCCACTACAATATACATCCTATGTACAGTAATGGCCTCTAGGGCATACATATAACTAACAATCTCCCACTTGCACTAGGGCCATCTAGCAGTGGTTGTAGTATCTCATACTCAACCATCCCATAAAAGTCTCTCTCTGGGAAAAAGCCTTTCATGAGTGGATCCGCTGTGTTTGTCCTCTGAGTCTACTCTCCAAACCTCGATCACCCTGGAGATCAACCATCTCCATGATCAGGTGATACTGCCTTAGAATATGTCTGGATCACTGATGGGACGGACGTTCCTTGGCATAAGCCACAACTCCATTGTCACACAATGGGAGGAACATAGTTCATCTCATGAACCATTATACATCCAAACAGCCTCTTTGGTAGTATCTTAAGTAGCGATGTATCCTGCCTTCATCGTCTAGTATGCCACGGTATCTAGCTTGGAACTCTTCCAACATACCGTCCCTTTACTGAGGGTTAAGACAATGCCTGTGACTGACACTCAGTCGTCTTTATCACCCTGGAACCCTTCCAGTGATTCTCCCCAGGATCGGTTGATACTGTCTCACTACAACTAGTGAGAATCCTAACATCCATTTAGATCTATCTTATAGATCCAAAAACCCAGGATTTAGGAGGTATCACTTTGATCCTATATGGAGAATCATTGTGATAAGCGGAGATTGATCGAGCGTAGCATAGGAAACTCTTTCCCTATCAAGAGTATGTCATCCACGTACCCTACGAGGATCATCACCATACTCCCTACTACCTTTTTGTTTATACAAGGTTCATCTACCATTTTGATGATGTCAACTTCTTTGACTAATTCATCAAAACAGATGTTCCAACTCCGCGATGCCTGCTTTATCCTATAAAGCATCTTGCACACGTTTCCGCTGCTCCCACTGTCTACGAAGCCCTCTGGCTGTGTACTTATAGACGCACTCTTCTAAAACATCATTTAGAAAAGCAGTCATGACACCCAACCACCAGATATCGTAGTCATGGTATGTAGCCGTGGTAAGTAGGATCTGGATGGACTTAAGCATAGATCCTTAGAAAAAGGTTTCATTATGATCCACGCCTGGTCAATGAAGAAAACCTTTAACAAGTCTAGCTTTGAAAGTCTCAACCTTTCCATCTACACCAAGTAATCTTCTCAAGATATACTTGCTCCTGATGGGGATTTAACCCTTCAGATATAGCAACCAAAGTCCATACTTTGTTGGTGTATAAGGATTCCATCTCAGATCACTAAGCATCCAGCCATTCTTACAGAGTCTTACTCTTGATGGCCAGCTCGAAACTAGTTGGGTCATCATCTCATGATGCAATCCTCGCTCCCACTGTCATAGAGCAACCGAAGTATCTCTCGGGTGGGTGAGGAACCCTACTAGATCGGCGGAGAGGCTGAGGTTCGTTGGTAACTATTGAATCCTTTGGTTCTATCAAATCATCAGCTGTATTTTGTATAGCTGGAACCTTTCCAGTTCTACATAACAGATCTTGCCTCGAGCTTGTCCGGATTTTGCTTTTAGACATAGGCCGGACAACCCCAAATTTTAACTAGCTTAAGACATGGGCTCTTCCCATACCATATCTCATATGGAGCGGTAGGCAACTGATTTGATTTGAACCCTATTCAATAGGTATGCAGCTTCTCAAGTGCATAACCCCCAAAAGGAAACAGGTAATTCAGTAGTACTCATCATAGAGCACACCTTATCATATAGGGTGTATCTGCTCCGCCCCGACATACCATCGTGCTATGGTGTATACGGAGGAGTAATACTGAGAGAGAATCTCATTCTCCTTTAGAATAGTCCTGTAATTCCGTACTCAAGTATTCTCCTCCTTGATCACATCAAAAGACATAATACTTATACCCGTATTTTGGTTCTCTACTTCTAACTTATATTCTGTGAATATCTCAAAAGGTTCGGACTCACGTTTCAACAGGAACATATGACTGAATCTTGAGAGATTATCAGAGAATATAATGAAGTATATAGAACCGGTCTTGGCATGTGTAGACAGGGGACCTACATACATCAACATGTATCATCCCAAGAGTTCAGTAACTCTTTCTCTGTTTCCAGTAAACAGAGCTATGGTCATCTTATCTTTGTGACATGACTGGCGAGTTTCACAAGATGTAAATTCAAACTGATTTAAATATGCATCTATATGTAACTCTAGCTAGTCGGGTCACATTGATCTGACCTAGTCTACAATGCCTCAAGTAGGATTCGTTCATTTCTGAACTCTTCCTCTTGTGTGTGTTCCGTATACTAAAGAACTGTAGTTTGATTTAGAACATCAATGCTTTTAGATAACGTGCCTGAACCGATCAACTTTTGATATAGGAAATGTTCAAAACATTGTCCAACAATACAAAATTTTATCGTTTCTTTACTAATAAAGAAATAGATATGATTTTTTATATCAGGTTCGGTATCTAATAACATCCGTTCAGAATCAATGTATTGTAATACAGGGTGACAGTGACCAACAGACTTGGCTGCAACACTTGCCCCGTTTTCTGCCTCATGAAACTTATCACCCGTTCTCAGTTCTCTACCTTTCTGCAGCCCTATGTAACAGATTACATATCTGGGATCCTGATCTGGTATCACATACCCAGGACGTAAAGGATACTGAGAAACAGTTCTTTGTAATGAACACACCCGAAGATGATGCATCAGCATGCACTCTCTTCGTTTGGGCAGCACGGGAAATCTGGTATTCCCCAATTTCCTGCTCTGTCTTATAACAATTATAAGTTGGAGCGGGACCAACGTTCCCCAGCTCAGTATAACAAGCGGGTTCGGTCAATAATCCGTATTATTATCTTGATTAAGGCGTGATATGGTCGCTACCTGGAGAGAGAGAGAAGAAAACACTCAGCGTGCGCTCTTGCAAGAATAGATTGGTTATTATTTTATCTAATCAGGATGGCTCCCACTGCTTTTTATCAAATCTTCCTTCAAACCCTAAAAGGAAAGACTAGCCGGGATTAATTACACACTACAAGTTCGCCAATCTTTCAGCCAGGCCAGTGTCGGTACTTTGAGGGAGGTCCCCCGTGCTTTCGCACGAACCTAATTAATGTAAACCTCGTTTTCCCAGAGGCGTAACCCCGTTGACACCTTTCTAGACACCTACTTGATCGGCTAATTGTAATGTATAAAACTCTCCCAGGAGTAACTCTTACTCGCAGCGGGTATCGGGATCCAACTATCTCATAGTAGGTATGCAATCTCATTGCAAATTTCAACACTTGAAATTCCCGATAATATTTTGCCCCGAACGATCTATGACCTTGACAAGGTCAACAAACCATAGACCGCAAGTCAAGTTCAACCCGTCATTTCTTGATTGAATCAAACCCACCCGCACGACCCTTGACAAGGTCAACAAGGCCGCATGACTACCCTAACCCAATCTGCATCATATGCATAAGCAGATAAATACTGGTTAGCTACCGCACACTGCGCCTTGACAAGGTCAACAAACGCAGCACGAATACTAAACAGGATTTATCTGAAATGACGGAGGGCTACGACAGGTTTTTCTGAAAACCTATTGCGTAATGAACTTGATATCGTTGTAGAATCAAATGAATTTTGAAATGGAGTGTTTTTGAGGCTTTTCTAGTTTTGCTAAAGGAGTCACTCCCGGTGAAGGGATCGTCGGTCCTTTCCTCATCGAATAAGGTGCGGGATATATCATATATATCACTGTGCAAAGCAAAAACTCTTAAAAGCAATCAAAGGACAAACCGAGTGTGTAGCATCTGCCAGTTATTGCTAAAGGAGTCACTCCCGGTGAAGGGATCTCGGTCCTTTCCTCATCGAATAAGGTGCAGGATATATCACATATACCTCTGTGCAAAGCAAGAACTGTAGCTACCTGTTTTATTTTGAAATTCGACTCTACAACATCTTAGGTTTCTTTTATTTCATTAATCATATTAATGAAGTCCCATCATTTAAG
This sequence comes from Agapanthus africanus, assembly GCA_030015575.1. NCBI lineage: Eukaryota > Viridiplantae > Streptophyta > Magnoliopsida > Asparagales > Amaryllidaceae > Agapanthus > Agapanthus africanus. The sequence continues at coordinate 815,572,036 of CM057338.1, read as the reverse complement.
TACCTAAACATCACAGATAAATACGACGTACACTTATGCCATCCGCATTCGCCTCGATGTCCCCTCGTGCACCGTTAGGTTAGGTAACTAACGACAGAGCAGGGCAGGGCTAGCACGGGTGTAAAACATAAGTAACGTCTATATAATATATCATATATACTATATACTGTATCTATCATAGAACATCACATGATCACATCACAGATATCGCAGCAGAAGAAACATATGAAATATTGGATATACTAGGACGTCCGTGTTTTCAATACGAGCCAGTATAAAATACGGATTCCACGGTCGTGATGAATAGCCAAACCCACACCCCTAGACCCCTACGAGAGCGGCAAGCAACCCTTCTAATTCCAGGGTTAGGAGACCCGGACTCGACTCCTCGAGTTGGTCTCCCACTGGACCCTAGAACCCGGTTACTTGTGCTCCCCTCCTTGGGTCTATCCTAGTGCGGAAAAGTAAATAATATACAAACGGTGACATCTTCCGCAACCTGGAAGTGCCCCAATAAAAGAATATTACATACAAGTTTTTACATGAATGAAAATGAAAAACACTCATCTCACATAAAAACCCCCGGCTATTCAAACACGACGATCCAATAAAACATATCCAGCAACACATAACATCACATGTCATCAACGTAAGTAAATATGCGCATCCCAATTGTCGTTGACATATAGCAACGAAACCGGCGATATCACATATTACACTTACGGTCACAGAAAAGAAAGTGTAAAACTACAACAATTGGAATCCGCAACCACCTCAGACATCGCATGCCTGACCAAATGAATTACTTAGACATCGCATGCCTAACAATTATAAACCCCGCATTTTAGTCTCATTATCGAAAACACTTTTCAATATCAAGTCGGGCAATTCAACAAGATTCCCGACAGTCTGATCGAATACTCGTCGCAAACTTCAGTAGACGGCCGCACCCCCGATACCGTCGACGAAGTGCACCAAGGTGGAACACCGCCACCGCGAGCACCCGAACGGATGCTATCGGCGACGGGGTTCTCCTACAGTCACTTGGTCGGGGCTATGGAGTGAGGCTGTCTATTAAGTTTACCCGGCGAGTATCCGCGTACGCTACGTGATTGCGACGGACTTTTGATCGCATCAAAATTCCGTGGCAACCGATCAAGTGAGACTAAATTGCTATGTTTATAACATTCATTCCGTTATCTCATAACTTTTGTGAATTCCAATTATTGTATCCCATTCCAGATAAACAGAAAATGTTAAACTTTTCGATCGAACAATCGAACACCCAAGTTTTCCTGATACAGATCAACGCATGAAACAAGTCTAACAACATTCAGTTCGTGCCTCAGTACCAACGGTCCAGCCGTAGAAGGGTCAAGCCAACGCCTCACATGTGGCACGCCGTACTGCCCCAAACCCTAAGGTTCAAAGGGCAGTTCAAGACGGTCACATAATCGAGTTAAGGTTTGTTGTCTTCTAGAGGGACCATCGCGTTACTTGCACTACTTAGAACGTCGTTAAACTACGGAAAAATCCAACACTTGGAAATTTCCCGACAGGGGAAAAATTGGGTATTTATATCCGGTCGAACTTTTTAACATATTCTAAAATTTATCCGGAAAGTCACACAGACAAAATTTGATAATCCGATCGAACATTCGAATCCCCAAAACAACCCTAGAAAACTCAACTGTTGACTGAATATTAAAAATTCCCAGAAAACTCAGCATATTAAAATAGAAATTACTGTGCAAAAAGTGAGTGATGACGTCATCATCTTGCCGCGGAACCGCCGCAGAAGCCAGGCTTCTGCCGCGGTTCCGCCGCCTTTATTACAGTTCATGACAAAATTTTTGCATCGTAATTCTTATTTTTCCCTGCTGAATTTTTTATGAATTTTTAATTTGGAAAAATCCAGATATTTCAAAAATGTCCAGAGAGCATTCTCGGGTGTGGGTTTCGGGTTCGTTCGGGTTTCAAATTCCGTCTGGACTTCGCCTAAGGCTCTAGCTAGGCTCTGATACCACTGTAGGGTTCCTGGGCACACTAGTGAGGTCTCACAAGGCATCGAACATGCCAATATAAAATTTTAACGGTGCCGAGAGACCCGACTACGGATCGTTTGCTAGAAAACTAGGCGAAAAAGCTAACTAGTTAACAATTAACTAAGGGAATACGGAAATACAACCTTTGTAGATCCGTTTGTCCACCTCCATGCTCCGCAACGAAGTGCCTTCGCTGTCCAAGTGAACTCCCGGGCTCTAGCGTCGGCTTCGTCGAAGAATAAGCGAGCTAGGTCATCGATGTCCATGCCGAAGATGATCTACGTCGAGGCATCGCTAAATCAAGCTCTACCTTCACCAAGCCCTAAAAACTTGTGAAGGAAACACACTCTACTACTTGGCAAGAGGTAGAGGATGAAGAAATAGGAAGTGGGTAGACTTTAGAATTGGATTTCTCACTCATCTCATCAAGTTGCCATTGATGGTCAAGCTTTTCTTCACTTGAAGGAAGAAGAAGAAGAAGCTAAAAATATTATGATAAGAATAATAAAAATGAGAAAAGAAATTCATTCATATCATAATTGAACCATAATTAGGTGTAGAGAATCAATCATGGTTTAGTGGAGTGGTTAGGTTAAGGATGAGATAAGAATGGTGGACAAAGTCAAAGCTTCATGAATATTCCACTACAAACAAAGAAAGCCACCATTCTTCCCATTTCATTTTCCAAAAAGAAAATAAATAAATAAATGAATAAATAGATATGAAAAACAAAATCCTAATTATCCACTTAACCATGGTTTAATTCTTTACACTTAACCAAAAATGTATGTATCATCAAACATGATACAAGCAAGTGCACAAAATCATATCGCATATGCAATGCGCACATCCGAGTGAGAAAATCCATTTAAAGTGAACCGATACTAGTTAATGCAAAGTAATATATCAAATATATAATTATGCATTAAATCATTAAATCAACACTTGATTCAATGATCCGGTCATGTCGCACATTACCGACTGGTATCTTCAGTAACAACTTATTGAATCAACACTTGATCCGATAACTCGGCTATATCGCATATAACCGATCAATGTCACATCGCGAGAATCGAATACAGTATCACATACTGGTATCATTCTCGGTCCCGCACATATCTCATATGCGCTCTTATTTCGTTTCGCTTGAGCCAGGAAACCTCTGTGTAGGACTCTAAAGACTCGTCAATACGCCGGCAGCAGATGATGATCATATCAAGCATCCACAAGCCGCAAGCGGTCTGCTAAACGTAACGTCCACCCGGGTATTGAGCGATCTGAAGATCGACGAGCAAGCCCGCTCACACTCCAGAGAATCCGACCAGTAACACTACCGTACAGTCCGGTCTGATCGTCTGATATGTCGCATATCTCGCCTAGAGGTGGTAAACGTCAGACCCCAATAGCTCAATAAGTCGTGTCGATATGAGGTCTATAACTGTTCGAGAAACTACTGGTAACACTTACCAGTAAATCTCAGCAACCCTGGCCAGGGATTTCCTGTTATAGCCAATCGAACACAGCGCAACATCAACTCCCTATACCGGGAGAGACGAATCCCCTCCTATCGCTCATTGCCTCCATGTGACTCGGGACTGTACCCAAAAACCACCGTTTTGCACGCCCTCTTGGACGTGGTAAGATGGAAATCAAAGCACAGTGGGAACCACACAAGACTCTATGACGATCTCGGGTCAACAGACTACTCTGTACCAGTGTCACCAGAGAACTGCCATCTGACGTGAGGTATAATACCATCTGGGAGTTCTCGGCGAGTCCGTCCAGTGTACCCAGTCTCTACTGAGCACCCGTATATCTCCTCTGATGTCAAACACCAATGGATATGGGATCATCCATCGCCCATCTGTATGGGTCGAGAAGGTACACGCTAGTCTACTCTGGTATATCGATGCCCCGTCTCGATATACCCACGACTAGGGACTGTGAAGGATGTACTTATGGACTACCATGTCCCCACTAGTATGATCCGCATCATAGTCCAGGTAGTCAAGCACACATCCTAAGGGCTTTACCAACATGTAACAGAGAGACAATCAGTATACACGTTAAGGTAAAGTTCAACCAGATAGCATACTATCATGTCGAGCAAGAAAGTCCTCCCTATATACGTCCCAGCATCCACTACAATATACATCCTATGTACAGTAATGGCCTCTAGGGCATACATATAACTAACACAAATCCCATTCCTATGTCCTCCTAATCCCCGCTACATTCGATTATCCCAACATCGTTTTAAGAATGGCAAAAGAAAATTACAAGACTAATCCTAACTCTACTAACCAACCTTAACCCTAACAAGCTTACTTGAATATACATATAAACACTTAGGATAGATTTGAACATACACATATACATTCTTCATTGACTCGTCTAAAACATGAACGAACATACTACCATCTCCCCGTGGATCGACCCGTGCTCAACCGGTTAGCTGCAAAGTGACACCGTCTTGATTGCGGTAAGTAGAGAACAGTGTAGAACGCATATCATAAAACGTATCGCGTTTCGATACGACAATCACATGTATAGGATAATCTTGGTCGATATGATAATATGCTATCTGGTTTGTCTTTATCTTAACATGTGCTTATGTTCTACTTGTTATTACGTATCATCTATACATGTTGATAAAGCCCGTAGGATCATTGAATGACTACCTGCATTGTGATGGCGATCATACTTATGGGAGCAGGGTAGTCGATAAGCACAACCTTAAAAGGTCCCTAGTCATGGGAGTATCGAGACTGGGCATTGATATTCCGGAGTAGATACGTTTCTAGACCCTGACGAGGGGCGATGGTTGGTCCCGCAGCCATTGGTCTTTTGCACCTAAGATCGTATACATGTGCTCACTGGGGTGAGTACAATGGATGGACTCACCGAGAACTTCTAGATGGTACTATGCATATCATCAGATAGCAGTTCTTAGGTGACATGAGTACATGGTAAACTTTAGACATGAGATCATTATTTGTCTCGTGTGAGTTCCCACTGTACTTTGATCACTACCCTACCACGGTTCTACTGAGTTGTGCAAACAGGTTTTGGTTCGGTATAGTCCCGAGCCACATTGAGGCAGTGAGTGATTGTCAGGGATTTGTCTTTCCTGGTATTAGGAGTCGATATCGCACTGTGTTCGATTGGTCAGGACTATAAGACCTTGGCCAAGGCAGTTGGGATTTACTGATAGGTTGTGATCAGTAGTTTCCCGGATTGGTCCTGCGCCGCATCAGCATGAATTATCGGGTTATTAGGATATGGCGTTTACTACCCCCTAGACCCGGTATGCGATACTCTCAGAAGAAAAGACCGGACTGTACGGAGATTGTCACGGATAGGCTCAGTAGGGATCCGGATGAGTTTGCTCGTCGTCCTTCCTTTTCGATAGGTATCCGGGTAGCCGTTATGTACAGCTAGTGCCGCTGATATGCTTGTGGTTATGGATCTATCCAGTAACTCACTGTCGGCGTACTGTCGAATCTTTAGAGTCCCATACAGAGGGTTTCCCTGGTTCAGGAGAAATGATGTAGTAGCCTTATTGGATACGTGCATGGTTCTGATTGATTGATGGTACTATGTACTCAGACTTTCGATCGGACAGTTGATAATACTAGCCGGCTCGGGATTGAGCCGGATTATTAAATCAAGTATTGATTTAATAATTTATATATATATATATATATATTTTGATATGTATAATCTACTATTATGTTCTTTGTGTTATTCTTTCTTTTTAGGTATTCGTGTTTTTATACGAATGCAGATATGTATATACAGTAGACTGTAATCCGTATTTTATACGGAAAACATTCTAGAAGGTGGACATCTTATTCTTGATTTTTCCATTTATTCATAAATGGAAAATGAGGTGTAAAGTGAGGTGAGGAGAGTATGGTGAGAGCCATGCCTAAATAGTGTCGACAAATGAATTTTTAACTCATTTGTGCTCACTATTGAAGCATGGTTGCTTTATTATATTGTAAAAATCATTTTACAAAACCAATGTGAAGATTTTCTCTCACTTGTATGCTTCATTTATTTTGAGCTCACCATTTTGCTTCACTCTCCTCTTCCTCTCTTGAGCTCATCCACCTTCATGTTTAACCTCCTCTCTATTTTCTCATGAGTTAAGAATCAAGAGAGGAGGTGAGATAGAAACACACTTAGAGTTCTTAGACTAGCAATCCAAGTTCTCTAGTTGCTCCATTTGATACTTAGTTTAGAGCTAAAGCTATGGACTACATCTTTCTGGTGGATCATATCCGAAGGAGGGAGATAGACGATCAAGATCGATCATAGAGGCCGCTAGGAGCTAAAGAAGAGAAGAGAAGACCGAAGGACATGGATCTTTTGGTGAGACTCTTTCATCATAGTAGATAGCTCCTCCTAGTTAGCTAGTTTAGGGTTTATGGTAGATCCGGTTATCAGGTTTCATTTAGCGCCAATTTTAAATCCTAGAATTTGTTCAGTAAATGGCCGCGGTAGATGGTCGGAGCGCTAGTGTAACCCAACAACTTGTATATTTATGGTACTAGATCGAGTCAAGACTTGTTATTATTCTCTTGGATGTCGAATTCGTAGTAAGTTGACTTGATGATGTTATAAAGTATTTATTTCTTGTGCTTATACTGATCTTCGCCCTGAGCGTCGTATATGAACTGCGTGGTTATGACTCCGCCGGGGGGCATGAGCTAGCTCCCGTTGAGGATACTTTTATTTATATTATATCATTGTACTTGTTTTATTCAAAATTAACAAAGGAGGCGCTGCCCAAATTTTAAATACTGAAAATATTTTCAAAACCGTATTCCAAAGGAAACTTGTTTATACTTCTAAACCAAAACATTTTTCAAAATAAACTTGATTTTGTTTTGAATACCCTTTCGAAAACTTCACCTCAATTATTTCTTTAAAATGGTTTAGATCTTGGTTTCTGGCTTGGGTTGCGGTGATCTTAGATTGACGTCACGTTATTTAAGTGCCGGTCATGTGCCATTTTCGGGTCGTGACAAAGTTGGTATCAGAGCACTAGGTTTAACCTTTTTTGAGTTTAGGTTTGACCATGTGATGTTTAAGACATGAATTTTCGGAACCTAGGGTTTAACTTTATGGAACTTAGACTTGACTTCGGGGGTATTAAACCTGAACTTTCGTTACGTAGTTCGTCCTTGGTATGATGGAATAGGGAACTAAAGTAGAGTGACGCAGCGCACGTATGTTCCACGACATATTTAGGATATGATACTCCGCTTAAGTGACCTTACGATATATGTCTTATAAAATCTTTCTTTGGCTCTATGCATCCTTTCATCCCCATTGTTATGCTTTTATCAACTCTCGTATTTCTTGTTCCTATCACCATGGCTATGCGAGCCGATAGAGCCGTAGCTAGAGATGCATCCAGGACAGATCCGCTTGAGACGGGGATTGACCAGGCTGACATTCCGGCGGCACAGGAACAAGTCGATCCTCCTATTCCCGACCGGATGACTAGGCTAGAGGAGAGAGTTTAGGGCTTGCAGCAGATGATTGGGAAGTTGGTTGAGTCCAGTCGGATTCAGAGGCAAGATGTTGTACCACCTATTCTAGAGCCGATGTGCAGCCTATCGCTTAGGCAGTTGCATCCGTTGTCGCAGGGATTAGGGAGGTATCGCTTTTAGAGTTTTTATGGTTAAAGCCTCTGGTGTTTACAGGGATGGATTGTTGGATATGTATTCCCTAGAGGCCTTCATTGTATAGGATGCTAGGGATATGTATGTACAGGAAAATCTTGCTTGATATGATAGTATGCTATCTTGTTTATCTTTATCTTAACATGTGATGTGTTTTACTTAGTATTTCATATCTTGTATACATGTTGATAAAGCCCATAGGATCCTTACTTGACTACCAGCATTGTGATAGCAATCATACATATGTGAGCTGGGTAGTCGATAAGCACATTCTTAAAGTGTCCCTAGTCGTGGGAGTATCGAGAGACCGGGCATCGATACTCCAGAGTAGACTAATGTATACATATCTAGACCCTGACGAGGGGCGACGGATTGGTCCCGCAGCCATTGGTGGGGTGCACCTAAGATTGTATACAGGTGCTCACTGGGGGTGAGTACACCCGACGGACTCGCCGAGGACTGGATAGATGGTATTATACCTAGTGTCAGATAGCATTTCTCTGGTGACATGAGTGCAGATAGTTGTCGACCTGAGGTCGTCATTTGTCTCGTGTGAGTTCCTACTGTGCTTTGATTACTACCCTACCACGGCCCTACTGAGTCGTGCAAACAGGTTTTAGTTGGGTACAGTCCCGAGCCACATGGAGACAGTGAGCGACTGTTGAGGATTCGTCTCTCTCGGTATAGGGAGTCGATGTCATGCTGTGATCGGTTGGTCAACACTATAAGTCCCTGGTCAGGGAGGATTGAGAATTACTGGTGGTTTGAACAGTAGATTCTCGGATGGTCTTGAGCCACACCGACATGACTTGTCTGGTTATTAAGTGTCTGTCATTTTCCACCCCCTAGACCTTGCATGCGATACTCTCAGAAGAACAGACCGGACTACACGGAGATTGTCAGGGACAGGCTCAGTAGGGGTTAGGATGAGTTTGCTCGTCAGCTTTCTTTTTGACAGATGCCTGGGTAGCCGTTACGTACAACTAGTACCACTGACGGACTTGTAGTTAAACCCATTGCCAATGTACTGTCGAGTCTTTAAAGTCCCACATAGAGGTTTTCCCTAGTTCAGGAGAAATGATGTAGAGGCCGTATGGTTTTACGGCAGGGTTCCGATCATATACATGTACTGGCTACACAGATGTTGTTCGGACGAATAATACTAGTGGGCTTTGGTTTAAGCCAGATTCTAATATTATACTATTGGATTATTATTATCTCATTGTATTCGTAATTTTTACAGTACGAATACGGGTATGTATATACGATGAGGGCATTCTTGTAATTTCACAAGACATGCTTCTAGAAGGGGACACCTCATTATTTGGATTTATCTATTTTGAAAATAGATTAATGAGGTGGAAAATGGAGATATTTGTGGCATGGTTGAAGCATGGCTAAGTCATTTGTTTATTGCATTTGACTTCACTATTCAAGCATGGTTGTGTCACGACCCGAAATTGGCACGTGACGGCCCTTAAACTACACAACGTCTACAGGCGTAACGCAATTTAAGTAAGACGAAAACCCAGCAATCTAAACCATCAAAACTAGTAAAAAATAATAGCAAATTTTAAAAGTTTGAAATCTCAACCCAAATTCTTTAAAGTCTCAATTTTATTTCCTTTAAAATTTTGGCAGCACCTCCTTTGTAAAAACCAGCCCCAAAATAGGTACAACAAACATATAAGTAAAGCATCCCCAAACGGGACCAAAAACACGCCCAAAGGCGGAAAACAACCACCACAACAGATATACGACGTCGTAGCGAAGAATTAAAAGACGATATAAATAAAACTGCATAAAAGACCTCCAAGTTACAAAATAATATACAATATCGTCCTCACATCAAGTCTCTAAGTCATACATGAAAGTGGTAGATGGAGAGTACAGGGTACAACGAATATACAATGAACATGAACGGATAACCACAAAACCCACCTAAAGCAAAACTGCACACTGTGAGCCGAAGCGGTATCCACAGCAAAAGATGAAATGATAGATGAATAGCCTACCTCGACTACTCTGGGGAAAAACCTGGAAAACACTGTGGCACAACGGGAGTGAGTTGCCAACTTGTGAATAGTAAATAACATATGCAGGTAATCGCAAGTATGCACGTACAGCGCGAATCTAACATATGCAAGCTAATAGCAATAAATGGTCATATGTATGCAATAGTCATGAAAGGTACTCTAGCAAGTATAACTAATACATGAAGCAATAATATGACAATCTGTATGCAACAATCATGTAAGGTACTCTATCAGGTACAACTAATAAATGAAACAATGATATGACAATGTATATATGCAACAGTCATGAAAGGTACTCTATCAGGTACAACTAATACATGAAGTAGTGCATAAACAATAAATGCGGAGTATGGGATAAAGCATGTCATTCCCACGGAATCCTGACCTCGTGGTAGGACCAAAGTCCATCAAGACAATCCAAATCTCAAATTCCTCAAATCAGCCCCCAAATTGGCTCTTATATCATGTAAGTCTCATAAATCCTGAATGTACAATATCAAGTAAATCTCATATATCCTGAATGTAAAAAATCAAGTAAATCTCATATATGCTGTATCCAATATCGAGTGAATCTCATATATCCTTAATCCAATATCAAGTGAATCTCATATATCCTAAGTATATTTGCATGAATAATTATGATGATGTATATGAATTGATATGTATACATATATATTAGCGTCCCATTCCACTAATATATATATATATATATATGCATATATAACAGCGTCCCATTCCACTATTATATATATTTAGGAGTAAAAATATCATGAAATCAACGTCTCAGGCATCGACACAAAAATACTGATCTATCAGGTGCTGTCACCACGACTGGCCCCATGATAGGTACGTATCATACGTTATTCCGAAAACCCGAGTGCCCAGCTTCGACCTTCGTCTTTCGACGTATCCATACGTACATGACTCCCGTCGGTATCCCCACGATAACCGCCGAGTCATTGGTACTGTCACCGGTAGGTAGTTTCCCACCTTCTAGGCTCAATCGGCATGGACCGTCGATCATCTTGCCGAGGGGAACCGTACCGGGCCCCACCATATACCCTCACACGGCCCACGACGCTCCTCGCATGGGGTATATATATATCAGAACCGATAAAACTCATGGTGCCTGCTGAAATATCATATCAAGAGAAACCGGGTTTTTCAAATAATGCATAATTTCATGAAACTACCACGGTCCCCAAATCCAGAAAACATCATGAAAAATCCATATCTCAATACGAAAATCCATGAATATAATGTATGCAACATAAAACTGTAATGCGAGTATATAAAGGAAAAGCTGCTATTTAACAGCAACAAGTTAATATATAAATCATGCGGTTCCTAATTTCTCCAAGTCTAATATAACATCAAATAAAGGTGAACATGTAGCTATAACCAGATATATGTGTAAACATGTAGGTATAGCGAGGTATATGTATCTACCTATCAGTAATGATGTAATATACCCTCCAGGTATAAGTGTAAGTATGTATGCAAGGTATACATGTAGCTATGCCATTATGTGTGAAATATACCTATCACTAATGGTACAATACCATATAGGTATACAGGTAACTAGCATGTAAGCATACCAAGGCATATGTGTAAGCATGTAGGTATACAGATATGCTATATGTCATATGCAACAAGGAATATGAATCAATGTCTTAATATCCCTAACCAAACAATATTATATATGTATGTGTGTTGTGCGTGTCATGGCAATTATTGACGGTGTGTGTGGCATACAGTCAGTGCTCGTGCAACATGAGCCGTCAATAATAGTGCAGTGTCCTAAGGGTACAAGTCCAAGCACAACAAGTAACTAAGCAATAAGGTGTATGCACAACTCTATATATGCAATAGAATATGCGACAAGATCATAACATCTCTAGCCCAGACGCATAACGCCATGAGGGCGATTTCCCTGTAGATGTTAAATCTACTCACCAACGCTCCTGGCTAAGTAAAGCCTACCACCTGTTTCCCCCTCTTCGCAGCGTCCGAAGTCCCCGCTCGCGAACCTAAAACATAACATAAAAAAGCAAGTATATATTAGCAATAGACCCAAAATACGTACAAACTACGCTGACCAACGCATCAATTCAAAACATACTCTCAAGTGTTCGTATTGTGGCTAACGTGCATAGCGACACAACAAAACCAACTCAGAGCAACAGCAACAGCAACACAGAACACGCACCGTATCGGATAACGTAATGCGTGAAACGAAACACAAGAAAACAAGCAAGTGGTCCAAGATTTTGTTATACCAACAATCTGTAAAAGTTGCAAGTACCATGAGACCACAAACAACCCCAGAAACCCCTACACCAAAACCCAAACCCTAACTCCCTAATATGGCCGCAATTTGCGGCCAGAAGCAATTTATTTGCGGCCTGAACATGAGGAAATGGGCTCGTATTTTGAGGGCATGTTCTAGGTCACTACACTAGGTTACTGTGATGGGAACTTTTGCAACAAATACCTGGTTTGATAGAAGATCATCCGAGACCCAAAACTACACTAAAAATACGATATTTACCTGAAACGATACAATACGCGTTCTAAACTGAAATGACTAAGCTACGCAACACAATAAACACTTAATTAACAGAAAGAGATCATTATCTATCCAAAAGAACTCAAAGATCCTAGCTTTCCAAGCTCCAAAGCATCCAAGAGGCAAATCAAGGCAAAAGATGTGATTTTTGTGAGTTTTTATGAAGATTTGATGAAGTTTTGTGTAGGAAATGCAAGTGTTCAGTTTGAGGTGAAGAGATGAAGAGAAATGAAAAGGGATAGTGAAAATGAGAGAGTGTGAGGATAATGAGAGAGGGAGGTGAGTGTAGGGTGGGAGTGAGATGAGTGCACCCCTTTGCATTAAATCACCATTAATGCATTCACACTACACCATGCCACATCCTCTCACAAACAAAACTGTAACACCCTAGTTCATTTATACCAGTTCTAGTTCAAGTATTTCTATATTTATGGTATTTTCCTGATTTATTGTGTTTTGGGTGCGAATAGTATTTTGATATCTGTATTTGCATTCTACCCGACCTGCTTTCTTGAAACCCGTCTTGATTCATGTTTATGATTTATTCTGACCTGTTACATGGACTCGTGCACTTTCATTTATTTGTACATTGCATACTCGCATTTTATCTAGCATCTGCATTTTTAATATAATAATTTAAGTCACATAAAATATTTTAAAAATACATTGCATGGCCTGCATGATACCCTAACCCTGTGGTAGCATCCGCGCATCTTGTTCTCATCCCGTTCAGTAAAACGGACTTGTTTGGATGGCTACGGGCACGTACGTGCATCCGTTCTTGGGGGCATGCATTTTCGTTACCTGGATAACCAATTTTAATTTTTGTCGACATGTATATTTTTCATATTTTGAAACTAAATTTTTAGACCCGACCCGGGCTTATTTTGGACTAAGTTTGTATTTACCAGAAAAATCAAATTTTATTAATTTAATATTTTATTTAACACAGTTTAAATTGTATAACCAAACATATATTTTTTAAAATGTAAAATCTTAACTTTTACAACAACTTTTCTCTCTCTCTCTCACTCTCTCTCTCTACAGCACTCTTTCTTTCTTCCCCTCGCAGAGTCTCTCTCTATCATGACCCAAAGGTACGGAACGTGACCGACACTTAAATTACGAAACGTCTAGAGGCGTAACGTAATCTAAGCAAGCCGAAGCCTAGAAATCTAAACCCATTAAAGGAAAAAGTGTAGGAAAACAAGTTTAAAAGCAACATCAAATTTTCTCAAAAATTTCGGCAGAGTCTCCTTTGTAAAAACTGGCCCCAAACAAGTACAAACAAGAATAGTATATACGAGCAATAAAAAGGCAACCCCAAGCGGGAGCTAGCTCTACGGCAAAAGCGGAAACAACCACACAATGCATTAAAATATACAACGCCAAAGGGCGAGGCTCAAAACTCAAAAGAAAAACCAAATCCATCAAAACCATAATAATACAAGCACGACTCTAAGGTCGAAATAAAAACAACTGGTCTTCTAAATCTATCAAGTAATACAAGTCTGGTTGATGGAGCTTACTAGATACAAATAAAATAATAAATGTACAATGGCGGTCCCGATACAAGTGAACCAACCTACTAAGCAATCACTCTGAATGAAATCGTGTGCCAGCAAGCCGCCAAGGAAACCTATACAGCGAAATCTGTAAGAAAATTTGGCACAACGGGGGTGAGTTTCCAACTCATGAGTAGAAGACATCTGCGAGTAGAAATCGCATGCACGATGATCTCCTAGGTCATAATAATATACTTAACATGACAATAGTCATCCAGTAGTGGCAGGGTAATAATCTATGCGTAAGTGCAATACTTAGTTCTCGTGTCAGTGCCTCAAGTAGTAACATGTCATGTGTATGAGTATGCATGCATCATGAATGTAAAACAATCAATCATGAAATCTGGACATATCTGTATAAGAAAATCTTAACTTTTATCATAGTAAAATTGGTATGATAATCTGAACATCATCAATGAAATCCATGGAAATCCGTATCAAGCATCGACACAAAACATATACATCTTAATGTCTTAATATCTCAAAGTCTCAATATCTCGGGCTCCGTCAGTCTGGATCGGCCCATATCATCAAATCTCACGACAATGGTCGGTATCCTTCAGATATCCGCCGCGCCAGACATCACTGGTAGGTAGTCTTCCCCTGCCAGGCTCATCGTCATCCCCACAAAAACACTCTCGCCCCGGGGTACCATACCGGGCCCACCATGTACCCGAGACGGTTCCTCGACTCGTCGAATCGGGTCTCGAAATCCAACAGAAAACATGAAAACTCAAGGTGGACGACCCATACATCACGAGAAAACCACAACTTGTATTTTAAAATGAGAGGGAGACAGAGAGAGAGAGAGAGAGAGAGAAGTTGTTATATATATTCTTGCGGTTTTCCCTAAAATCCAGAAATCTCATAGAAATCCAAAATCCCAAAATCATGAGTAAGTAAATAATGAGTGTCGGCATGAGCCCCACAATACCGCATGATAATATGAATATGTGAATGCATGAAGTGTCTAAGTAATAAATGCAATGTCTAAATTAGCACATGAGAGTAATCACACAATATTATATTAGACTAGCATTTAGCTGATTATATCAATAAAAAATAATATGTTCTAAAGTGTACGTGACATGGCAATTACCGATGATGATGTGTGTGAGCCGGCAAATAATTGTACGTGGAACATGCGCATCATCGGTAATGGTGCTGGTGTCCTAACAGGCAGAGTTTCATATTAACTAAAAAAACATATGTATGAACATGCAATGCGATGAATACAACAAGAATATAACGGTGAATGTGTAGTAAACGCACAACTAGATAATACGTACTAATTACGAGTCATACAGTTTGTTGTTTGAAAAAGCACGAATCGTGGTTTTTAGAAAATTAGGGACTACGGGGTTTTTAAGAAAAAGATATATCCTTTGAAAAATCCGTAGTATCCCTCAGGATATCTTTAAAAATGCGCACGATTCGTTGGTTTTGAAAATAAATATGACTCGAGCCTAAACTAAGATCTACCTAACCAACTAAGGAACTAACTAAAGACACTAGTCGAAAGGTAAGAAGAATACTCCTAAAGTCTGAGTCGATATCCCTTGTAGTCGGCGATCCAGCCTCAATAACGTCACATACATAGTACGACTTTCTCGAGTCAAGAGTGCGGATCAATCATCAAATCTTTGCCTCGTACGGTAAAATCCATCGTACGGCATCCCAAAATCGGGGTACGGGTCAACTATCACATAAATATATCATCGATCGTATAGTATCATCATCAAACAATATCATGATCAAGGGTGCTGTACAATAATCACATACATCCCAATATCATCAATCGTATATCATAGTCTGTGTCAAATGATCCACTAAAATATCATGTCAAATATCATATCGTGATTAAGCCACATATTACAATCCGGGTTCTATTCTGGAGTCTCGTATATTCCAATGTCATCATCACCTATTATCGTTTATATAAATATATTTTATATAATCTCATTCCCAACGATCCGCTAATATGATAACACATCTCATGTCATAACACGATTATATATCCAATAAATCACGGCATCAAGCCTAGTCATATCGACTCATCCCCATGTATCATATAACATCCTCATATCACATGTATATGTTGTATATATATATATATATATATATATATATATATATATATATATACACACACTCCTATATATATATACACACACACACGCATATACACCAAGTCAAGTTTATGTGTGTGCATGTGTGTGTGTGTCTATATGAAACCTACGAATCCCCTCCAAGGCAATCATCCTCTAGTTAAGTCTTTCTAAATCTGTCTAATCCAACCTAAAGTCTTCAATAGTATCCTACTCGCTAAGAACCTAAGGCCACGTCCGACTTCCTAATAACAGTACGTAATATCCTTATTCTACGTTTGCGGGGGTGCTATACGCCATCTATCCGACTTCCTTCGTAGATATACATCTACTCACCTGGTCCTTGTCTGCCGAAGTCGATGCCGCCATCCTCTTCTTCATCGTCCGAAGTCCACGTGAGGGGTACCTATATGCAAACATATATAATATCGTAAACCGAAATCGCGGACAAAATCAAAACGGCGCACGAAACGCGCATATGTTAAAACCTATGACCCGCTCATGCAAAAGAACCCAGTAACCCTCGAAATCGGCGTACAAACGTCGATTGTTCGAGATAACACACAAACGTACAAATCGTAATTCCAAAACTCACTAATTATAATATAAAATAAGGTTTAAATCATAAAAACCTTAAAATGAATCAAATCGATTTATTTCACAAAAACGTAGAAAGCACTTAATTACCATTTTAATTCAAAACTTGACGTTTTAACAAAACTAATGGCCATAATATTCACTAAATATCATAACTAGGTCATATAAACCATTTCTATAATTGAATCTCATCAATTTGTTTTAAATCTAAAATTCTAGTTTGCAAAAATATCAAATTTTAACACTTTTTTTAAAGCAAAATTCACAATTCAACAACTAAGCTTGGTTTTGCATATTTTAAAATGTTAAACCACTCATGGAAACCTTAATGATGTGCTGAAAACCCTAACTAGATTTTAATCCCACATTTTAAATTAATTTCTAAAACCTAGTTTGCAAAATAGCATAATTAGCAGAATTTTAATTTAACAATTAGCAACTAGTAACTAGATTAGGTTTTGCATTTCATTAACATGTTAATCTATACATTAAAACCTTAATCTAATGATAAAAACCCTAATTTGATCACAAACCATTTTCTAGAATTTTCAATCATGCAATTAGAACCAATTTAAAACCAATTTAAACACTTAATAAGCTAATTTAAAGTGATTAACTAAAAATTAAACCAAGGGCTTAAGATTATATCTCAACATTCAAGAGATCAAACTTGCAACATGGCCTCCCTAATTGCTCTCTTGTTTCATGAATCCAAACTAGATAGGTCAAAAAATAATGGGTAGGATTTAAATTAGGAATTTATGGGGTTTTATTTGGATTTTTGATGAATTTTTGGAGATTTTAGAAGTGAGAATGAGTTTGGAAAAATTTGGGGCTGCCTCAAGGTGATTTCGGCCAAGGCAAAATGAGGGAGGAGAGAGAGAAAAAGATGTAAAGAGTTGTGTAGAAACTCATCCTTTATTACATTATTTCATCTCTTTTATGTCTTTTCATAAATTTCATTATTTATTAAATTTTCTTTTACTAAATAATCCTAGAATTCTCTAGAATTTTGAAGACAATTCAAGAAGAGAAGAGCATGCTACAAACCTAATTCTAATATATCATGGTTCACTTTTGAAAATTAAACCCATTGCAATTTATAATTTGCACCCATAATGTATAATTAAAAGCTTATGTTAATATTAAAAATAATTACTTAAGGAAAAATATTTAGGTAAACTAATAATTTATAAGTGACTAAATAAATACCAAATACCAGCAATTATATAGTTAAAATAGGCATATTTAAATCAATATTGAAAAATAATTGTAGTTGAGTTTTACGGAAAATACGGTTTATTTTACCGATTATCTGAATAGAGAAGCATGCAAAAACACCTAGGTACTGTTCTCAGAACAGTCCTGCTCGGTTACTAAACCAAATAGTAATTATCATAAAAACGTACAGCTCAAAATGAAATCAATCTCAAATAGCGTATACGAAATACGACGTGCGTCCGGTGCGCACGGAAATCGAAATCAAATATAGATACCACGAATATGCACAGAAACAAAATGGATTGCAATGGGTGTGCACCAAAGACATCTGTCAAGTGCAACGGGCGTGCACGACAATAATATCAGGTGCATCTAATCTGCACAAAACCCCGATTTAGTACATCTGGTGTGCACAAATCGCATCAAGTGCGCTAAGTATGCGCAAGAATCTCAATCAAGTGCACATGGTGCACGAAAATATAAATCGAATATTAAAAATCATGTGCAACCCATATACACGAAATCAAATCAGTATCTAAAAATGTATAAAAATCAAAACCAAGTGCAATGGGTATGCACAAAACGAACATCAATACATCTGATACATGGAACACGAATCGAGTGAAAAGAATGAGTACATAGAAAAACCAATCATAAAACGAAATCCTCAAAATACCAAAATCCAAACAATGGAAATGTGAAACTCGAATTACCGGATTGCAAATCGTAACACCGACGTCAATGTGCACCTCTTTCCTCTGGTGTCGACTGATTCAAACTCGTCTCTTCGTAGCTGTAAGAACTATGCTACAAACGGATATACTCATATCTAGAGTCTCCCAAGTAATGTATCCCATCACATGATATCCGGACTACGTTAAACTTTTCGATCGATTCATCAAAGTCCCATAATTCCCGAGAGCTCAACACTCAAGTACAGTTTAAAAATATCCAGTACATGCCACAGCACCTGCGGACGAGCCGTAAAAGGACAAACCCAAGCCTCACTAATGGCACCGCGGAACTGCCGTAAACTCTAAGGTTCAAAGGCATTCTCATGGTCATTATGTCGAGTTAGGGTTTTATTCTTCTAGAGGGTCCATAGAAATACCTGCATGTTCTTCCGAATACTTTAAACTTGGAAAAGTAGGATTCTGACGTTCGTTCGAACCCTTTAACTTTGTCTGGACGACATGTGAATACCCTTCGTCCGCACGCTAAACAATACTTCAACCCTCCAGAATAGACAATACCTTAACGGTCATCGCATTCTAGCCGCAGCCCTCTCTGCCCGTGCGACCGTGGTAACAGAAACCACCATCCGATATCGACGAAGATAGATCAAAGGAACGAATAGAATACGGTGTAAAGAAATGTACATCCTAAGGCTTCTTAAGAGGAGTAGCATATCGTAAGTATGCCGCGGATCATACTCACGATACGTCACTCTACCTAAGTCACTTACTCCATCAACTAAGGTCAACCTAGACTTAGACAAGGGTTAAACCTAGCGCTCTGATACCAACTTTGTCATGATCTGAAGATATGGAACGTGACCGGCACTTAAATTACGAAACGTCTAGAGGCGTAACGTAATCTAAGCAAGCCGCAGCCCAGAAATCTAAACCCATTAAAGGAAAAAGTGTAGGAAAACAAGTTTAAAAGCAACATCAAATTTTCTCAAAAATTTCGGCAGAGTCTCCTTTGTAAAAAATGGCCCCAAACGGGTACAAACAAGAATAATATATACAAGCAATAAAAAGGCATCCCCAAGTGGGAGCTAGCTCTACGCCAAAGGCGGAAACAACCACATAATGCACTAAAATATACAACGCCAAAGGGCGAGGCTCAAAACTTAAAAGAAAACCAAATCCACAAAAACCATAATAATACAAGCGCGACTCTAAGGTCGAAATAAAAACAACTGGTCTTTTAAATCTATCAAGTAATACAAGTCTGGTTGATGGAGCTTACTAGATACAAATGAAATAATAAAAGTACAACGGCGATCCCGATACAAGTGAACCAACCTACCAAGCAATCACCCTGAATGAAATGGTGTGTCAGCAAGCCGCCAAGGAAACCTGTACAGCAAAACCTGTAAGAAAATTTGGCACAACGAGGGTGAGTTGCCAACCCGTGAGTAGAAGACATCTGCGAGTAGAAATCGCAAGCACGACGATTTCCTAGGTCATAATAATATACTCAACATGACAATAGTCATCCAATAGTGGCAGGGTAATAATCTATGCGTAAGTGCAATACTCAGTGCTCATGTCAGTGCCTCAAGTAATAACATGTCATGTGTATGAGTATGCATGCTTCATGAATGTAAAACAATCAATCATGAAATCTGGACATATCTGTATAAGAAAATCTTAACTTTTATCATAGTAAAATTGGTATGATAATCTGAACATCCTCAATGAAATTCATGGAAATCCGTGTCAAGCATCGACACAAAACATATACATCTTAATGTCTCAATATCTCAAAGTCTCAATATCTTGAAGTCTCAATATCTCGGGCTCCGTCAGTCCGGATTAGCCCATATCATCAAATCTCACGACAACGGTCGGTATTCTCCGGATATTCGCCACACCAGATATCACCGGTAGGTAGTCTTCCCCAGCCAGGCTCATCGTCATCTCCACAAAAACACTCTCGCCCCGGGTACCATACCAGGCCCACCATGTACCCGAGACGGTTCCTCCACTCCTCGAATCGGGTCTCGAAATCCAACAGAAAACATGAAAACTCATGGTGGACGACCCATACATCACGAGAAAACCGCAACTTGTATTTTAAAATGAGAGAGGGGGGAGAGAGAGAGAGAGAAGTTTTTATATATATTCTTGCGGTTTTCCCCAAAATCCAGAAATCTCATAGAAATCCAAAATCCCAAAATCATGAGTAAGTAAATAATGAGTGTCGGCATAAGCCCCATAATACTACATGATAATATGAATATGTGAATGCATGAAGTGTCTAAGTAATAAATGTAATGTCAAAACTAGCACATGAGAGTAATCACACAATATTATATAAGACTAGCATTTAGCTGATTATATCAATAAAAGATAATATGTTCTAAAGTGTACGTGACATGGCATTTTCCGATGATGATGTGTGTGAGCCGGCAAATAAGTGTACGTGTAACATGCGCATCATCGGTAATGGTGCTGGTGTCCTAACAGGCAGAGTTTCATATTAATTAAAGAAATATATGTATGAACATGCAATGCGATGAATACAACATGAATATAACGGTGAATGTGTAGTAAACGCACGACTAGAGAATACATACTAATTGCGAGTCATACAGTTTGTTGTTTGAAAAAGCACGAATCATGGTTTTTAGAAAATTAGGGGCTAAGGGGTTTATAAGAAAAGATATGTCCTTTGAAAAAATCCGTAGTATCCCTCAGGCTGTCTTTAAAAATGCGCACGATTCGTTGGTTTTGAAAATAAGTATGACTTGAGCCTAAATTAAGATCTACCTAACTAAGGAACTAACTAAAGTCATTAGTCGAAAGGTAAGAAGAATCTTCCTAAAGTCTGAGTCGATATCTCTAGTAGTCGGCGATCCAGCCTCAATAGCGTCACGTACATAGTACGACTTCCTTGAGTCAAGAGTGCGGATCAATCATCACATCTATGCCTCGTACGGTAAAATCTATCTTACGGCATCCGAAAATCAGGATATGGGTCAACTATCACATAAATACATCATCGTTCGTATAGTATCATCATCAAACAATATCATGATCTAGGGTGCTGTACTATAATCACATACATCCCAATCACCAAGCATATATCATCGTCTGTGTCAAATGACCCACTAAAATATCATGTCAAATATCATATCGTGATTACGTCACATATTACAATCCGGGTTCTATTCTAGAGTCTCGTACATTTTAATGTCATCATCACCTATTATCGTTTATATAAATATATTTTATATAATCTCATTGCCCAACGATCCGCTAATATCATAACACATCTCATGTCATAACTCGATCATATATCCAACAGATCACGACATCAAGCCTAGTCATATCGACTCATCCCCATGTTTCATATAACATCCTCATATCACATGTATATGTTGTGTGTATACACACACACACACACACACACACATTCTTATACACACACACACACGCACACACATATACACCAAGTCAAGTTTATATATGTGCGTGTGTGTGTGTCTACATGAATCCTACGAATTCCCTCCAAGGCAATCATCCTCTGCTTAAGTCTTTCTAAATCAGTCTAATCCAACCTAAAGTCTTCAATAGTACTCTACTCGCCATGAACCTAAGGTCACGTCCGACTTCCTAATAACAGTACGTAATATCCTTAATCTACGTTTGCGGGGGTGCTATACGCCATCCACCCGACTTCCTCCGTAGATATACATCTACTCAACTGGTCCTTGTCTGCCGAAGTCCATGCCGCCATCCTCTTCTTCATCGTCCGAAGTCTACGTGTGGGGTACCTATACGCAAGCATATATAATATCGTAAACCGAAATCGCGAACAAAACCAAAACAGCACACGAAACGCGCATATGTTAAAACCTATGACCCGCTCATGCAAAAGAACCCAGTAACCCTCGACATCGGCGTACAAACGCCGATTGTTCAAGATAACACACAAATGTACAAATCGTAATTCCAAAACTCACTAATTATAATATAAAATAGGGTTTAAATCATAAAAAGCTTAAAATGAATCAAATCGATTTATTTCACAAAAACGTAGAAAGCACTTAATTACCATTTTAATTCAAAACTTGACGTTTTAACAAAACTAATGGCCATAATATTCACTAAATATCATAATTAGGTCATATAAACCATTTCTATAATTGAATCTCATCAATTTGTTTTAAATCTAAAATTCTAGTTTGCAAAAATATCAAATTTTAACACTTTTTTTAAAACAAAATTCACAATTCAACAACTAAGCTTGGTTTTGCATATTTTAAAATGTTAAACCACTCATGGAAACCTTAATGATGTGCTGAAAACTCTAACTAGATTTTAATCCCACATTTTAAATTAATTTCTAAAACTTAGTTTGCAAAATAGCATAATTAGCAGAATTTTAATTTAACAATTAGCAACTAGTAACTAGATTAGGTTTTGCATTTCATTAACATGTTAATCTATACATTAAAACCTTAATCTAATGATAAAAACCCTAATTTGATCACAAACCATTTTCTAGAATTTTCAATCATGCAATTAGAACCAATTTAAAACTAATTTAAACACTTAATAAGCTAATTTAAAGTGATTAACTAAAAATTAAACCAAGGGCTTAAGATTATATCTCAACATTCAAGAGATCAAACTTGCAACATGGCCTCCCTAATTGCTCTCTTGTTTCATGAATCCAAACTAGATAGGTCAAAGAATAATGGGTAGGATTTAAATTAGGAATTTGTGGGGTTTTATTTAGATTTTTGATGAATTTTTGGAGATTTTAGAAGTGAGAATGAGTTTGGAAAAATTTGGGGCTGCCTCAAGGTGATTTCGGCCAAGGCAAAATGAGGGAGGTGAGAGAGAAAAAGATGTAAAGAGTTGTGTAGAAATTTCATCCTTTATTACATCATTTCATCTCTTTTATGTCTTTTCATAAATTTCATTATTTATTAAATTTTCTTTTACTAAAAAATCCTAGAATTCTCTAGAATTTTGAAGACAATTCAAGAAGAGAAGAGTATGCTATAAACCTAATTCTAATATGTCATGGTTTACTTTTGAAAAATAAACCCATTGCAATCTATAATTTGCACCCATTTAATGTATAATTAAAAGCTTATGTTAATATTAAAAATAATTACTTAAGGAAAAATATGTAGGTAAACTAATAATTTATAAGTGACTAAATAAATACTAAATACTAGCAATTATATAGTTAAAATAGGCATATTTAAATCTATTTTGAAAAATAATTGTAGTTGAGTTTTACGGAAAATACGGTTTATTTTACCGATTATCAGAAAATTCACTTAAAGGATTTTATTTATTTAATTATTTATTTATTTAATTTTTTAAAAATGTTACACTCTCATCTCTCCTCTCTCTTTCTCTTTCTCTTTCTCTTTCTCTCTCTCTCTCTCTCTCTCTTCTCTCTCCTCTCGCGCCTCTCTCTCCCCTCTCGGAGGCACTGTGCACTCCTCGATTGTGGTCACCGCCCTTCCTCTTACCGTCGCCTCCCTTCTCTTCTTTTTATTTCTCTTCTTTTTTATTCTGAGCGCCCACAAGAGAACCCACAACTCATCGAAACCCTAACCCTAAAAATTCTCTTCCTCTGTACCCTCGACCTCACCATTTCCTCCCCGTCATCATCTCTTCTCCCTCTCCTCTCCTTCCCTCGCCCCGAGAACCCTGCAACCAACCCTAACCCATTGAACCCATCGCCTCACCTGCACCTCCATCGCCGCCGATCACCTCATCATCGCCAGCAACTTCTTCTCTCCACCTCTTCCTCCTTCACCCCAACAACCAACTCCTCTTCCTCTCTTCTTCTCCTTCCTCCTTTCCCGAGCCGACCCTAACACCCAAACCCTAACTTCTTAAAGCCAAACCCTAGCCTCGCCGGAGCTCCGTTGATCTCGTCATCGCCCTCACCTCTTTCCTGACCCCTGTGCACCAAAACCCAGTGAGCAATCCCCTCCCCTTACTTCTTCCTCTTCTTCTTTTCTTTTCTTTATCTTTTCTTAAATCGTGTTTTCTAGCGATCGCTGGAGCCATGACCGTCGCTGCCATTCCAGACGATCCAGTGAACGTACCTTACCTGTGTGATCACCCTCTCGCCATGCCTAGACCCGTCCCACGTGCCGCGTGTACGTTGCGACGATTTACCGACGTCGGATGTGCCGTGCGTATCCGTCGTGTGATCCGATCGAGGCAAGTTAATCTTGTTACATGCTATAATATAATATATTGCATCCATGTGAATAATAACATTTCATATTGTTTAGTTATGCATCCTATATTACCATTTTACTATTTTACTGTTTTCGGACATCCGTGTGCATCCGTATCATTATTTACATATCTAGACGCATGCTAATTCATCTTGCTACATGCTAGGTATAGTATTGTGCATCCATATGAGTAAAATGTTATGCGTTTATCACATTGTGCATCCATTTTACAGCTTTACTGTTTTCGGATACCCGTTTGCATCCATATCATTTAAAATATATATAACTGCATCTATAGATCACATTAACTCATATTACTATTGTTGTAACACCCCATGCTTAATAATGTGAATCCCACATAGTTTTGGGAACTGTAAATGTAACCCTAATCGATTTTTGTGCATCCATACCATTAATTATATATCAATATGCATGCCATGTCACATTGTTGCATATTATTATTATATTAGTACTCCATGCTAGATAAAGTGCACCCTACATAATCATGGAGCTGTAGTTGTAACCCTTGATAGTTATTTGAGCATCCATGTTCATTTCTGTCAACATACCATTAATTCTGCATACCTAATTACACCCCATATTATATTAACTCATATTATTAATACATTAGTACCCCATGCTTGATATTGTGCATCCTTCTTAGTCATGGTATAACCCCTAGTGGATATTTGTACACCCATGCTGTTATCATACATCCGCATTCTACCCTGATTCAATACTTGCTACATTCTACTGTTGGGCACCCACTTGATACATGTACACTACCTGACATGACCTGATATATCACTACTTGACATGTTACCTGATTCTGTTTTTAATGCCGACAATCCTGACATGTCCCGATGGACATATCCTGTTGTCTGTATAGACAAACATGTTCCTGCTTGATCCTGTGTTGGCATTAGCTTCAGATTTATCAATACTTAACTTGAACACATAAGTTAGGGGTATGGGGAAATCAATGATGAAACCTGACTTATAACTCGACAGTTCGATGCTTATACTGATCAGTTTTACGGGCTAGGCCAGCCCCGGGATGATACTGCTGACATCATTCGTCTGTACATGTTACCTTTTTACTGCCTAGCGGCACGTCTCGGATTCATCCCGTGAGTCTTGACCGTGGTCCCGGGCATGCACGGGATACTATTGAGTTACATCGATGATTCATTAAATTGATTTCACAGAATTGAGAGTAGTTAACCCAGTAGTTTAGTTCAGATTACCATTGCACGTCACATATGCTTTTACCCTTCACTGTTCCACATTCGTGTTACTGTTATACCTTTATTACTGTTCATACTCGTGCCTGCATGTTTTTCTACCCCTGATTATATTATTGTTGATATATGACGCACTAACGTCTAGGTTTTGCATGGCCCAGATCCTCTACCTTTGCAACAGGCCGATCAGGAGTATTTCAGTATACAGGCCGAGCAGTGAGGACCTGTTAGTATTTTAGTTTAGTTTTCTTTCAGCATTTTCATTCCTGATGTGAGCCCGTATTTGGGACGTACATTCCAGATTATTATTGTTTATTGGATCTATTGCTTCCGCATATTATTTCTTGACTCGTTATTTCTGGCTCATTGATATGTACTAGATACTTTCTTTTATTTTTTCCTGTTCTTGATATTTATAGACAGCCGTAATGTGACCGTGGAAGAATGTTTCCTAACCACAGGTAGTATGGTTGGCTCTGTCACGTGCCGATCTTAGCGCACTCTGCGAAGCGGGGCGTGACAAAAACCCAAAACAAATATCTTCTCACAACCAAAGAATATCTAGGGGTTTAGGTTAAGGGTAAGATTAAAGCAAGGATTAGGATAAAGCAAAGGATTAGGTTAAGGGTTAAGTTGTCATGGTTGCTAAGAACAAGATTACACAAATACACCCTCACATAAACATGCACATGTGTGTGCATGCCATAACAAATAATAATAAATTATTAATTAAATGTTATAAAATGTGAGGAACCCAAATCGGTGAACTTTTTACCAAAAACCCGCATTACCGTCTAAACTAACACTAATCAAAATCTAAGGCGTTACAATCTCCCCCCTTATAAAAATTCGTCCCAGAATTTAAAATTCTCACTAAGCATACATTCAAGTAGAAGAGTACAAAACTCCCAAATCTCGCTCGCAGCCTTCCAAGTGATCACCTCACTATACGGCTACGTCCAAGAAAAACCCTCCACAGAGGCAAGACCCTTGACCGAAGTTTCTCCACCTGCCGAACCACTAACACAATTGGCTGCCGGTGAATGAAAAAATCACATCCCAAAATAAATGGTCTAATGCTGAATCATGTGAGAAAGGTCATGAAGGTATTTGCGAAGTATCGACACAAGGAATACGGGGTGAATACTCAATAATCTGGGCAGAAGTGCCAAATTAAAGGCAACGGAACTAACTCGCTTGATGATCTCAAAAGGACCTACAATCCTGGGATAAGATTCCCAAAACTCAACAAGTCATTCATCAGAAAAATCCGTAGGTATACATGATTTTCCACCGCGAACTCAAGTCTGCGACCACCACGGTTGGCATAAGACCTCTGTCTGCACAGGGCTGCTCTCATCCTGACCTGAATCAACTGGATCATCTCCAAAGTTTCTAGACTAGCCGGGGTCCAAAAATCCTATTCTCGCAGAGTAAGAAAAGCAGACTGGCGATCGACACCACCTAACAAACAAAACCTAAAGGTTGACAATTGGAATGTCCCTTGATAACTGCTATCGAAGGAGAATCCTAACAATGGCAAGTGACGATCCCAACTGCCAACAACAATTAGTATGCACACACAAGCATATCCTCCAGAGTCTGTATAGCCCGCTCTCACAAAACCATCGTCCTGCGGATGGAAAAGCGGAGCTAAAGCTCAACCAGTACCCAAGGCTTTCTGAAGCTTCTGCCCAAGACGGCAAGCGAACATGGTGCCTCCATTGGATAAAACACATGAAGGAACTCCGTGCAACGCACAACTTAACGACGAACAACTGAGCATAACCGGACAACAAACACCCAAATGGAGTCACGCCCTGTCTAGACCGGGGTAGACACCACAACGAAATTCATGGAGATCTGCTCCCATTCCCACTCCGGAACGGTTAAAGGTTGCAACTCTCCAGCCGGTCTCAAATGCTCAACCTTAGCTCACAATAAGACATACACCTCGAAATGAAATCCGAAACTTCACTCTTCATCCTTGCCCACCCGTAACTATCTCACAAGTCAAGTCACCTATTGGTGGAACTTGAATGAACATTAAAGCTGACTGATGTGCCTGCTCTAGGATTTCGCGTCTCTACCCATCAACATCAGGTACACACAAACGCGTCCTTAAACGTAGCATACCTTGGTCACAAATCAAGGACTCCGAATCTTTACCCAGCAAAGTATGCTCAAGAATCTCTGACAAACGAGCATCGGCGGGCTATGCCTTGCGAAAACGATTAAGGAAAAATGGAAGGGAGCAGATATGAGCAAGCTGTCCCCTCAGTAGAGGAGAACTTAAGCTGTACTCAACGATCACACAAGAACTATAAATTTGCGGAAAACTATCTCAGAACTGCACACTGTTAGTTATATGTATGCCCTAGAGGCCATTACTGTACATACGATGTATATTGTAGTGGATGCTTGGACATATATAGGGAGCACTTTCTTGTTCGACATGATAGTATGCTATCTGGTTGTACTTTATCTTAACATATACTCTGATTGTCTCTTTGTTACATGTTGATAAAGCCCTTAGGATGTGTACTCGACTACTGTGACTATGATGAGATCATACTAGTGGGGTCACGGTAGTCGACGAGTACATCCTATAACTGTTCCTAGTCGAGGGTGTATCGAGACAGGGCATCGATACACCAGAGTAGACTAGCGTATACGCATCTTGACCCATATGATGGGCGATGGATGATCCCATATCTATCAGTGTTTGACATCAAGGATGGTGTACGGGTGCTCAGTAGAGACTGGGTACACTGGACGGACTCGCCGAGAACTCCCTTATGCCTTACGTCAGATGGCGGTTCTCCGGTGACACTGGTACAGAATAGTCTGTTGACCTGAGATCGTCATAGAGTCTTGTGTGATTCCTACTGTGCTTTGATTTCCATCATACCACGTCCAAGAGGGAGTGCAAAAAGGTGGCTTTTGGGTACAGTCCCGAATCACATGGAGGCAATGAGCGGTAGGAGGGGATTCGTCTCTCCCAGTATAGGGAGTTGATGTTGTGCTGTGTTCGATTGGTTATAACTGGAAATCCCTGGCCAGGGTTGCTGAGATTTACTTGTAAGTGTTATCAGTAGTTTATCGAACTGTTATAGACCTCATATCGACACGACTTATCGAGCTACTGGGGTTTGACGTTTACCACCCCTAGGCGAGATATGCGACATATCATACGACGAGACCGGACTGTACGGGAGTGTTACTGATTGGATTCGCAGGAGAATGTACAGGCTTGCTTGTTGATCTTCTGATCGCTCAATACCAGGGTGGCTGTTACGTTTAGCTGACCGCTTGCAGCTTGTGGGTGTTTGATATGATCATAACCTACTGCCGGCGTATTGACGATTCTTTAGAGTCCTACACAGAGGTTTCTTGGCTCAGGAAAAACGGAGTAGGAGCACATATGTGATATGTGCGAGACCGAGGATAATGCGATATGCGATACCGTATTCTATTCTCGCGATATTTGATATCAGCCGGGTCATCGGATCAAGTGTTGATTCGATGAATCGGTAAATGAGATATTAGTCGGTTATATGCGATATAGCCAGATTGTCGGATCAAATGTTGATTCGATAATTTAATGTATAATAATATATATGATATATTAAATTACATTAACTAATATTAGCTCACTAAAAGATTCTTTTTCTCACTCGGGTAATACATTGATATATATGCGATATATGTTAATTGTATTATTTTATTTTGTTACAATAAATATTATATATGTGATATATAATATTGTAACATGATATGATAACTAATGCAACATGTTTAGTGGAGATTAAAGAAGGTTAGGGTTTGTTTTGGGTTAGTTCCTTCTTGATACTTCTAGAAGGTTTCTTTTTGTTTTTGTTAAGATATTTTCAAATGACTCATGGTTTAACCTAACCCAAAGCCTAGCCCTAGTTATATCTCTACAAAGGTTTAGTCAAAAATGGTTGCATTATTCATCATGATTATCTTTTCATTATTCATCACAAAAGGAATTATTCATTATTCATTCATCTTCTTCCTTGAGCTTCATGAAAAAAGCTTTCTAGTTTTTTCCAAGTGATGAAAACACGTGAGAAAGAGATTATAAATGAGAGATAAAATCCTACTTCATCATCCTCATCTATCCTTGCCCTTTAGATGAGAGTGTCCACTTCATTTAGTGAGTGTTAGCTTGTGTTAATGAAACTTCAAGGTAGATCATCTTTGTTATCGAAGATTGGAAGCAAGCTTGCATCTTTCTCTTCGAGGAGCTTCTCGAGTGTCCGGAACACGATGTGTTAGTGTATATGCCCTAGAGGCCATTACTGTATCATACTAGTTTGTATATTACTTAATGGATGCTTGGGATATTCACCTTGTATATACAATCTTGCTCAAAATAGTAGTATGCTACCTGGTTTGTTTCTACTTCAATGTGTACATGTGTTTATTTTAGTATATCGCCTATACACATTAGTGGAGCCCTTAGGATCTTTACTTGATTACCAGCGTTGTGATGGCAGTCACACTAGTGGGGCTGGTTAATCTATAAGCACGTCCTTATGCAGGTCCCTGGTCGCAGGACTATCGAGACAGGGCATCGATACTCCGGAGTAGACTAGCGCATGCGCTTCTCATCCCAGTGTGGGAGACGGTCTGTCCCACAGCCGTCGGTACGTCGTACTTGAGATAGTATGCGGGTGCTCGTTGGGTTACGAGTACACTGGACAGGACTCGTCGGGAACTGACTAGTTGGTATTATGCCTATCGTCAGTTATCAGTTCCCAGGTGACATGAGTACAGCTTAGTCCGCTGACTTGACACTGTCACTTCGCCTTGAGTGTGTTCCCACTGTACTTTGATTACTACCCTACCACGGCTCAAAGGAGTCGTGCAAACAGGTGGTAGTTGGGTGCAGTCCCGAAGCACTTGGATGCAGTGACGGTTAGACAGGATTCGTCTCTCCCGGTATTGGGGGTTGACATCGCGCTGTGTCTAGGAGAGCCATTACACGAGTAGTCCCTGGCCAGGGCAAACGAGATATACTGGTAGGCTTCCAGTGTTATCTCAGGGTGTTTTGGGCTTCACTCCGACACGACTTGTACCGCTATTGGGGGACTGACGTTTACCGCCCCCTAGGCCCGCCATGCGATGTATCAGACGAACAGACCGGACTGTACAGAGAATGTCACATTCAGGCTCAGTAGGAGTTCAGATGGGTTTCGCCTCGTCAGTCTTCTTGTCGGTATCTACCTGGGGACCGTTACGCACAGCTAGTGCCGCTTGTGGTCTGTGGTTAAACCCACTGCCAGTGTAGTGTCGAGTCTTTAGAGTCCCACACAGAAAGCTATTCGCCTTTAGGCAAAAGAGTAGAGGTCGCATGGTTTTGCGACAGGTCGCATGGTTTTGCGACAGGGTTCGGTCACATCCGTGCACTTGTGCACGTACAGTGTCCGGACAGTTTACACTAGCGGGCTTTGGTTTAAGCCAGATCCTAGTGTACCTTTTGGGATTGGATTTATCCAGTATGCATTCGTGTTCCTCGGAACGCGGATGCGGGTGTGTATGCATAGTTGACGGAGAGACAGAGGCAGAGAATTCTTATTAGGGTTGTTGACCGTTGACAGTTGACTATTGACTTTTTGCTCAACCCTAATGAGAATATGATATGTGATTAACAATAATATTAATTAAGTATTGTGGTGACATGGTTGTTGAGGGGTTGACTTTGTTGACTTGTTGACTTTGTTGACCGGTTGACTAGGTTGGACTAGTTGACCATCATGATGACAATGGCTATCATTTCTTGGCAAAGACTTTTTACTTGCTTGTTTCTTTTGTGAGAAATGAGTGCATGAAATGATTTAGCCATTTTGACTTGAACCATTTTACACAATACTTGATTATTATTTTTGTGATGATGGTTATGGATTATGAGAGCCAAATGAGAAAAGTCTTCTCTCATTCTTTCATGCTCATTCTCTCTCTTGTTCTTGAGCTCTCATCTTCCTCCTCTTGCTCTCCCTCTCTTGATTCTATGGTTCACTTGTCTCATGAGTTGAGAACCAAGAACCATAGATAAAATCCCATACAAACTCTTCTCTACTCACTCTAGTTCACAAGGTTTAGCAAACCGAGTGAACTAGTTTCTTCAAAATTCGAAGAAGGAGCCAAAGGTTGAAGCTTTCAGGTGGATCTATCTTCGGCGCAAGGAGACGACGGGGAGAAGCCGGTTCGGACGACCATCGAAACTTGAAGACGAAGGAGTTCGAGAAAAAGAAAGGTATAACCCCCTAACCGAGTAGTTAGCAACTCGTAGTTAGGTTGTTAGTTAGATGTTTAACAAAGATCCGGTTTTGAGTCCATGTTACCACCTCTAAGAAAATTGTTTTTCACCAAATTCCGCTTTCCCAAAAGTACCGGGAGAGGTAGCTTGGACTTACAGTGGTATCAGAGCCTAGTTAAACTCTATCTAACATGTTAGCAAAGTAGCTAGAAGATCGATCAAAGAAAAAGTCGCAAAACGAACCCCGTTTTTTAAACTTTCTGTCGATTTTAAAAGTGCTGGAAATTTTTTTTGAGATACACCAAAAATCGACTCAGGGTTTTCGGAAGAAACTGCAAAAATTTGACCCCCTAACTCGATCAAAGCGCCGCGGTTCTGCGGTGGGAGCTTGCTCCCGCCGCGGAACCGCGGCCCAGTTGACTCGGTCATGGGGTTTCTTCTTTGCAGTTTGCTCATAGGGGTATTTTGGGATTTTTGGAATATATATTTTCTGCCCAGATTTTCCAGAACGAAAATTTTATTTTTGGGGTCCTGAAAATCCGTATTTTTGATTGAACTTCTAAAAGACTTAAGCTGACGGGTTTTTCTGTGATGTGATATTTGTATTGAACGTCTGCTAATCGCTATATGTCGATTAGTGGGGGTTATACAAATCTGTGATCTGTAATGTTATTGGAATGTGTATATGAATATGTTGGATTGTCACGGGTGAATAGCTGGGGGTTGTGAGACGAGAGTTTTCTTTTCTTTCAATTCATGTAAATTTGTAAATTGATGTAATAATTATTTGTATGGCCGCACAACCGGGTCGGGGTTGTAGCCGTCATTGTATAATTTCTTTTTACTGTTTTTGCTCCTAGGATAGACCCATGGAGGGGTGTACAAACTACCGGGTATGCCGAAGTGCCGAGTGGCCTACTTACGGAGTTGAGTGAGGTTGCTTCGCTTCGGGTACTTGGCGGGTAGTTTGCCGCACCCGTAGGGGTCTTGGGTGGGGTTTTGGCTATTCACCGCGACCGTGTAATCTGCTTTTCGTTACAGGCTCGTACGAATTGCAGCTTCCTAGTATATCCAATGTGTTCATCTGTGATCTGAAATGGCTATCATTGCAATATATCTATATATGATATTATTTAGGCGTTGCTTATGTTTTACAGCCGCGCTAGCCCAGCCCCCGCTCTGTCATTAGTTAAGTAACCTAACGGGTAATGACGGGGCCCCGTGGCGAATGCGAATGGCATAAGCGTACGTCATATTTTGGTTGTTTTCTGCAATGGTAGGATTAAATGATGGGACGCATTAAAAGAACTAATGCAAGAATATCACGCATTAAAAGAACTAATGCAAGAAAATAAACCAAGTTAAAATCGTTGGAACACTTTCGAAAAACCACTCGGTTCTTTTCAAAACAAACTTTTAAAATGCGGAGTTTGAGCCACTCCTTTTAAAAGCTATCTCGTTCCATCGATTATATCAAGTTCTCTACATTCACGGTTTCGCCAAAACCATTCGTAGCCCTCCGTCGTTTCACATGAATAGTCAATAGTATTCAAGCTGTGTTTGTAGGCCAAAGTCAAGGCATAGTGATTGGTAGATATTGGGTATTCATGTGCAGCATAGATAGATGCGTTGGTTTGGAATAGTCGTACTGCCTTGTTGGCCAAAGTCAAGGGTAGCTACGGGTGGATTCAAATTAACCTGGAGAACGACGGGTAGAACTTGACATGTGACTTATGATTTGTTGGCCAAAGTCAAGGTCATAAGAGCATGGGGCAAAAATCCACATCGGGAGTTTCAAAAGAACTGAAACTTGCTAGTGTTGCATACCATTTGGAGTGTGATGATTCTGGTAGGATTCCTTCAGATTCGTCACGCGATGATATTTAGATCCCGATCCTACTGTGAGTATATGCTACTCCTCGGGAAATTTCTCACTTAACGATCAATGCTATAAACCAAGTAGGTGTCTAGAAAGGTGTTAGCGGGGCTACGCCCCCAGGGAAAAGAGGTTATTTAATTAAGGAACTTCGCGAAAGCATTGGAAAACCTCCCTCGAAGTACCGACACTGGCCTGGCTGAACGGTTAAGCAAGTATTGTGCGGTGGGATTGATCCCGACTAATTCTTCCTTTTTGGTTTGAGGAGGGATTCGAGAAACAGTGGGAGCCATCCTGTTTAGACAAACTAAAAACCATTCTAAACTTGCAAGAGCATCAAGTTGAGTGTTTCTTCTCTCTCCTAATTGCAGCGACCAATCGACATGACTGGACTTAAGTTACTTCTAGATAAAAACATACTGACAGGGCCAAACTACAAAGATTGGCTCAGGAATGTCAAGATGGCAATCACTTACGACAAGCTAGGGTATCTTCTTACCACCAAAGCTCCCCCTGTCCCTGGTCCCACTTCCAGCGTCGCGGATAAGGAAATCCGTAAGACTTGGGAGATTGATAGCGCGAAGGCCAAGTGCCTCGTACTTGCCTCTATGGACAATGAACATCAGAGGAGGCACGAGAATATGGACTTGGAATCCATATTTCTTCATACAAAAGAACTGTATGGAGAGCAATCTCGTATCGCAAGTTACGAAGCGTCGAAAAAGTTATTTTCGGCAAGGATGGCCGTCGGATCATCAGTAGCAGAACACGTGCTTAAGATGATCGGCTACATTGAGGAGCTCGCGGACCTAGGGACCACATTGGAGAGTGAGCTCTATACGGACTTAGTTCTCCAGTCCCTTCCTTCCACTTACGCCCAGTTTATACTGAACTTCAACTTACAAGAAAAAGAAGTTGAACTTTCAGAGCTCCTCAACACGCTGAGGAGTATAGAGGGCACCCTACAGAAAGGTAGGGAAACATCCACTTTGTTTGTAGGAGGATCATCTTCTTCTAGGTGCAAGGCGAAAGCCAAGGAAAAGAAGAAGAAAGCCCCCGCCAAACCAAGGGGCGGTGTTAGTAAAGTGGATACGAAGGGAAAAGCTAAAGCAACAAAGATAGCGGAGAAGCTTGTGGATAAGGAAGAATGCTTCTATTGTCAGAAGAAAGGACACTGGAAGAATGATTGCAGGGCCTGGAAGGCCAGAACACAGGAATTGAAGCAGGTTGCAGCTTCAGCTTCAGGTGTGTATGTTATTGAAAACTGTCTTTCAATAAACTCTACTTCCTGGGTATTGGATACCGGATCAGGATCTCATATCTGTAATTCTTTGCAGGCGTTGAGAAACCGTAGTGTTTTGAAAGCAGGTGACATGACCCTCAGAGTTGCGAACAGAGCTAGCATGGATGCTAAAGCTGTGGGGGACTATCACCTGGGAATGTCAGATGGATATGTTTTGGTTTTGCGTAATTGCTTTTTTGTACCCAACGCAACTTGTAATATCATTTCTGTATCTTTAGTTTCTAAAGAAGGTTATGAATTTGCGTTTGTAAGCAATGTTGTAAACATTCACCTTAATCAAGTTCTGATTGGGTCAGGTACATTGAGCAATGGTATATACGTATTAAACCAACCACAGATTTTCAATGTCCAGAATACACACAAAAGAAAGTCTCCGGTAGTAAATCAGACTTTCTTGTGGCATTGTAGACTGGGTCACATCAATGAGAGAAGGTTGACAAAGTTACATACAGAAGGATATTTGAACCCGTTCGAATATCAATCGTATGCCACTTGTCAATCCTGTCTCAAAGGAAAGATGACAAAGTCTCCGTTCACTGGACACGGAGTAGGAGCGAGTGAGCTCTTGGTACTCGTACACAGCGACGTGTGCGGTCCAATGACTACACATGCGCGAAGCGGTTTTTCTTACTTCATTACTTTCACGGATGACTTTTCAAGGTACGGTTATGTCTTCTTAATGTAACATAAATCCGAAGCCTTTAGAAAGTTCCAGGAATATAAGAATGAAGTAGAAAAACAAACCGGCAAAAGTATCAAGATTCTACGATCGGATCGAGGTGGTGAATACTTGAGTGCCGAGTTCCTGGACTATTTAAAAGAGAACGGAATTCTCTCTCAGCTTACTCCTCCATACACTCCGCAACATAACGGTTTATCGGAGAGACGGAACCGAACCCTATTGGATATGGTACGGTCCATGATGAGTAACGCTGAGTTACCACGATCATTCTGGGGGTATGCGCTAGAATCAGCTGCATACCTTTTGAACCGAGTTCCCACTAAGACTGTGCCTACCACACCATATGAGATATGGTGTGGGAAGAGGCCCCATCTTAATCACATTAAGACATGGGGATGTCCAGCTTTTGTTAAAAAGCAGCATGCGGACAAGCTCGAGGCACGCTCAGTACAGTGTAAGTTCGTGGGATATCCAAAGAACTCCAAGGGATATTTCTTCTACTGCGAAGAGGAACAAAAAGTTCTTGTTTCTCGTCATGCCTACTTCTTGGAAACTGAGTTTTTAGAAACCCAGATAAGTGGGAGCACAGTAGAACTGGAAGAAATTCTAGAACCTCGAGCTATTACAGAAAGCTTAGTGGAACCAGAGGGTTCAAAAGAATAGGACATTCCTACGCCGCTCGGCAGGAGTAGTAGGCAGTTTCATCCGCCCAAGAGATACTACGGTTTTCTCATAGACGGGGATAGAGAGGATTGCATCATAGATTATGATGAGCCTACTATCTTCCAGCAGGCCTTTCAGAGCGTTGACTCAGTAAAATGGCTGGATGCAATGCGGACCGAAATGGAGTCCATGTACACCAACAAAGTATGGACGTTGGACATTGCTCCAGACGGGGTAAAGCCCGTAGGATGCAAGTGGATCTTCAAAAGGAAGATTGGTGTAGATGGACAGGTTGAGACCTATAAAGCTAGACTTGTTGCAAAGGGTTTCCGTCAAAGACCTGGCTTGGACTATGACGAAACCTTTTCTCCAGTGGCTATGCTGAAATCCATTCCGATCCTTCTTGCCATTGCTGCCTTCCACGATTATGAGATCTGGCAAATGGACGTAAAGACCTCTTTTCTAAATGGAAATTTAGAGGAGTGTGTCTATATGGACCAACCAGAGGGTTTCATTCAGAGTGGGAGCAGCGGAAAGGTGTGCAAGTTTCTTAAGTCCATCTATGGACTAAAGCAGGTATCGCAGAGTTGGAACATCTGTTTTGATGAGACGGTCAAGGAATTTGGCTTTATCAAAAATCCAGATGAACCATGCATCTATTGTAGATTTGTAGCGAGAACTGTAGTATTCCTCGTTTTGTACGTGGATGACATTCTCTTAATAGGAAATGGCATTCCTATGCTACAATCTGTCAAGGGGTTCTTGTCACACAGGTTCTCCATGAAAGACCTGGGTGGTGCCTCATACATCCTGGGGATCCGGATCCATCGTGATAGATCCAAGAGGATATTAGGACTTTCACAGTCCAGGTACATCGACACCATACTGAAGAGATTCAGTATGGAAGATTCCAAGCGCGGTAACCTACCGGCTTGTCACGGGATCACCCTCTCTAAAGAGATGTCTCCCAAGACTGATTTGGAGAGGGATCGCATGTCTATTATACCCTACGCTTCTGCGGTAGGCTCTATTGTTGGGTTCCTAGGCACCCTAGTGAGGTCTCACAAGGCATCGAACATGGCAATTTCAAAAAATATGGTGCCGAGAAACCCTAGTGTACGGATCGTTGGCTAGATTTCTAGGCGAAAAGCTAACTAGTTAACACTTAACTAAAAGTTTAACGGAAATACAACCTTTGTAGATCCGGTGCTCCACCTCCATAGCTCCGCAATGAAGTCCTCTCCGCTGTCCATAAAGAATCCGGGCTCTAGCGTCGACTTCATCGGAGAATAAGCGAGCTAGGTCGTCGATGTCCATGCCGAAGATGATCTACGTCGAGGCATCGCTAGATCAAGCTCCACCTTCTCCAAGCCTTGAAAACTTGTGAAGGAAACACACTCTACTACTTGGCAAGAGGTAGAGGATGAAGAAATAGGAAGTGGGTAAACTTTAGAATTGGATTTCTCACTCTAATTCTCACTTTGCCATTAAAGCTTGTGAAGCTTTTTCTTGAAGTGAAGAAGAAGAAGAAGATGAAGAATATGATAAGTTAATTGAAAATAGAAAAATAAAAGAATACTTATCATAATCTTAACCTTAGTTAAGTGTAGAGAATTGACTAAGGTTGGGTTGAATGGTTAGGGTTAAGGATGAGAACAAAAGGTCAACAAGTCAAAGCTTCATGAAACTTCAACTAAAAACAAAATTAGCCACCATTCATTTATCTTCCAATTTATCCAAAATGAATAAATAAATAAGATAAATGAATAAGTAAAACCCTAATCAACAACTTAACCTTGGTTTAATTCTTTATACTTAACCAAAAAGCATGCATCATCAAACATGATACAAACATGTGCACAAAATCATATCGCATATGCAATGCGCACACCCGGGTGAGAATATCCATTTAAAGTGAACCGATACTAGTTAATGAAAAGTAATATATCAAATATATAATTATACATTAAATCATTAAATC
The DNA here is from genome assembly GCA_030015575.1 of Agapanthus africanus. NCBI lineage: Eukaryota > Viridiplantae > Streptophyta > Magnoliopsida > Asparagales > Amaryllidaceae > Agapanthus > Agapanthus africanus. Next base: position 815,533,215 of record CM057338.1, on the reverse strand, counting down.
AACACTTGATTTAATGATCCGGTCATATCGCATATAACCGACCAGTATCCTATGTATCGGCTTATCGAATCAACCTTTGATTCGATAACTAGGGTATATCGCATATAACCTAATCGATACATTCATCGCGAGAATGGAATACGGTATCACATACACGCATTATTCTCGGTCCCGTACATATCTCATATGCGCTCCTATTTCGTTTCGCTTGAGCCAGGAAACCTCTGTGTAGGACTCTAAAGACTCGTCAATACGCCGGCAGCAGGCGATGATCATATCAAACACCCACAAGCCGCAAGCGGTCTGCTAAACGTAACGGCCACCCGGGTATTGAGCGATCTGAAGATCGACGAGCAAGCCCGCTCACACTCCAGTGAATCCGACCAGTAACACTACCGTACAGTCCGGTCTGATCGTCTGATATGTCGCATATCTCGCCTAGGGGTGGTAAACGTCAGACCCCAATAGCTCAATAAGTCGTGTCGATATGAGGTCTATAACTATTCGAGAAACTACTGGTAACACTTACCAGTAAATCTCAGCAACCCTGGCCAGGGATTTCTTGTTATAGCCAATCGAACACAGCGCAACATCAACCCCCTATACCGGGAGAGACGAATCCCCTCCTATCACTCATTGCCTCCATGTGACTCGGGACTGTACCCAAAAACCACCGTTTTGCACGCCCTCTTGGACGTGGTAAGATGGAAATCAAAGCACAGTGGGAACCACACAAGACTCTATGACGATCTCGGGTCAACAGACTACTCTGTACCAGTGTCACCAGAGAACTGCCATCTGACGTGAGGTATAATACCATCTGGGAGTTCTCGGCGAGTCCGTCCAGTGTACCCAGTCTTTACTGAGCACCCGTATATCATCTCTGATGTCAAACACCGATGGATATGGGATCATCCATCGCCCATCCGTATGGGACGAGAAGGTACACGCTAGTCTACTCTGGTATATCGATGCCCCGTCTCGATACACCCACGACCAGGGACTTTGAAGGATGTACTTATGGACTACCATGTCCCCACTAGTATGATCCGCATCATAGTCCAGGTAGTCAAGTACAGATCCTAAGGGCTTTACCAACATGTAACAGAGAGACAATCAGTATACACGTTAAGGTAAAGTTCAACCAGATAGCATACTATCATGTCGAGCAAGAAAGTCCTCCCTATATATGTCCCAGCATCCACTACAATATACATCCTATGTACAGTAATGGCCTCTAGGGCATACATATAACTAATAATCTCCCACTTGCACTAGGGCCATCTGTAGCAGTAGTTGTAGTATCTCATACTCAACCATCCCATAAAAGTCTCTCTCTGGGAACAGGCCTTTGTGAGTGGATCCGCTGTGTTGTCCTCTGAGTCTACTCTCCTAAACTTGATCTCCCTGGAGATCAACTATCTCCATGATCAGGCGATGCTGCCTTAGAATAAGTCTGGATCACTGATGGGACCGGTGTTCCTCGGCTTAAGCCACAACTCCATTGTCACACAATGGGAGGAACATAGTTCATCTTATGAACCAATATATACCCAAACAGCCTCTTTGGTAGCATCTTAAGTAGCGATGTATCCAACCTTTATCGTCTAGTATGCCACGGTATCTAGCTTGGAACTCTTCCAACATACTGTCCCTTTACTGAGGGTAAAGACAATGCCTGCGACTGACATTCAGTCGTCTTTATCACCCTGGAACCCTTCCAGTGATTCTCCCCAGGATCGATTGATACCATCTCACTACAACTAGTGAGAATCCTAACATCCAATTAAATCTATCTCATAGATCCAAAATCCAGGATTTAGTAGGTATCACTTTGATCCTGTATGGAGAATCCTAGTGATAAGCGGAGATTGATCGAGCGTAGCATAGGAAACTCCTTCCCTATCAAGAGTATGTCATCCACGTACTCTACGAGGATCGTCACCATACTCCCTACTACCTTTTTGTTTATACAAGGTTCATCTACCATTTTGATGATGTCAAACTCTTTGACTAATCCATCAAAACAGATGTTCCAACTCCGCGATGCCTGCTTTATCCTATAAAGCATCTTGCATACGTTTCCGCTGCTCCCACTGTCTACGAGGCCCTCTGGCTGTGTACTTATAGACTCTCTCTTCTAAATCATCATTTAGAAAAGCAGTCAAGACACCCAACCACCAGATATCGCAGTCATGGTATGTAGCCATGACAAGTAGGATCTGAATGGACTTAAGCATAGATCCTTAGAAAAAGTTTCATCATGATCCACACCTGGTCAATGATGCAAACCTTTAACAAGTCTAGCTTTGAAAGTCTCAACTTTTCCATGTACACCAAGTAATCTTCTCAAGATATACTTGCTCCTGATGGGGATTTAACCCTCCAGATATAGCAACCAAAGTCCATACTTTGTTGGTGCATAAGGATTCCATCTCAGATCGCTAAGCATCCAGCCATTCTTACAGAGTCTCACTCCTGATGGCCAGCTCGAAACTAGTTGGGTCATCATCTCATGATGCAATCCTCGCTCCCACTGTCATAGAGAAACCGAAGTATCTCTCAGGTGGGTGAGGAACCCTACTAGATCGGCGGAGAGGCTGAGCTTCGTTGGCATCTACTGAATCCTTTGGTTGTACCAAATCATCTGCTGTATTTTGTATAGCTGGAACCTTTCCAGTTGTACATCACAGATCTTGCCTCGAGCTTGTCCGGATTTTGCTTTTCAGACATAGGCTGGACAACCCCAAATCTCAACTAACTTGAGAGATGGGCTCTTCCCTTATCATATCAAATATGAAGTGGTAGGCAACTGATTTGATTCGAACCCTATTCAATAGGTATGCAGCTTCTCAAGTGCATAACACCCAAAAGGAAATAGGTAACTCTGTAGTACTCATCATAGAGCACACCATATCATATAGGGTGTGATTGCTCCGCCCTGATATACCATCGTGCTATGGTGTATACAGAGGAGTAATGCTGAGAGAGAATCTCATTCTTCTTTAGAATAGTCCAGGAATTCCGTGCTCAAGTATTCTCCTCCTTGATCACATCAAAGGACATAATACTTATACCCGTATTTTGGTTCTCTACTTCTCGCTTATATTCTGTGAATATCTCAAAAGGTTCGGACTCATGTTTCAACAGGAACATATGACTGAATCTTGAGAGATTATCAGAGAACGTAATGAAGTATAAAGAACCAGTCCTGGCATGTGTAGATAGCGGACCTACATACATCAACATGTATCATCCCAAGAGTTTACTAACTCTTTCTCTGTTTCCAATAAACAGAGCTGTGGTCATCTTATCTTTGTGACATGACTGGCGAGTTTCACAAGATGTAAATTCAAACTAATTTAAATATGCATCTAAATGTAACTTCAGCCAGTCGGGTCGCATTGATATGACCTAGTCTACAATACCTTAAGAAGGATCCGTTCATTTCTGAACTCTTCCTCTTATGTGTGTTCCATATACTAAGAACTGTAGTTTGATTTAGAACTGGAACGCTTTTAGATAACGTGCCTGAACCGATCAACTTTTGATATAGGAAATGTTCAAAACATTATCCAACAATACAAAATTTTATCATTTCTTTACTAATAAAGAGATAGATATGATTTTGTATATCAGGTTCGGTATCTAATAACATTTGTTCAGAATCAATGTATTGGTAATACAGGGTGACAGTGACCAACAGACTTGGCTGCAACTCTTGCCCCGTTTTCTGCCTCATGAAACTTATCACCCGTTCTCAGTTCTCTACCTTTCTGTAGCCCTATGTAACTGATTACATATCTGGGATCCTGATCTGGTATCACATACCCAGGACGTAAAGGACACTGAGAAACAGTTCTCTGTAATGAACACACCCGAAGATGATGCATCAGCATGCACTCTCTTCGTTTGGGCGGCACGGGAATTCTGGTAATCCCCTATTTCCTGCTCTGTCTTATAACAATTATAAGTTGGAGCGGGACCAACGTTCCCCAGCTCAGTATAACAAGCGGGTTCGGTCAATAATCCGTATTATTATCTTGATTAAGGCGTGATATGGTCGCTACCTGGAGAGAGAGAGAAGAAAACACTCAGCGTGCGCTCTGTCAAGAATAGATTGGTTATTATTTATCTAATCAGGATGGCTCCCACTGCTTTTTATCAAATCTTCCTTCAAACCCTAAAAGGAAAGACTAGCCGGGATTAATTATACACTACAAGTTCGCCAATCTTTCAGCCAGGCCAGTGTCGGTACTTTGAGGGAGGTCCCCCGTGCTTTCGCACGAACCTAATTAATGTAAACCTCGTTTTCCCAGAGGCGTAACCTCGTTAACACCTTTCTAGACACTTACTTGATCGGCTAATTGTAATGTGTAAAACTCTCCCAGGAGTAACTCTTACTCGCAGCGGGTATCGGGATCCAACTATCTCATAGAAGGTATGCAATCTCATTGCAAATTTCAACACTTGAAATTCCCGATAATATTTTGCCCCTAGCTCGCTATGACCTTGACGGAGGCCAAACAACCCATAGTCCGCTAGTCAAGTTCAACCCGTCATTTCCTGATTGAATTAAACCCACCCGCACGACCCTTGACGGAGGCCAAACAACGCCGTACGAATACCCTAATCCAATCGCATCATATGCTAGCAGATAAGCACTAGTTAGCTACCGTACACTACGCCTTGACGGAGGCCAAACAACCGCAGTACGAATACTAACTAGTACGTATCTGAAATGACGGAGGGCTACGACAGGTTTTTCTGAAAACCTATTGCGTAATGAACTTGATATCGTTGTAGAATCAAATGATTTTAAAAATGGAGTGTTTTTGAGGCTTTTCTAGTTTTGCTAAAGGAGTCACTCCCGGTGAAGGGATCATCGGTCCTTTCCTCGTCGAATGAGGTGCGGGATATATCATATATATCACTGTGCAAAGCAAAAACACTTAAAAGCTATCAAAAGACAAACCGAGTGTGTAGCATCTGCCAGTTATTGCTAAAGGAGTCACTCCCGGTGAAGGGATCTCGGTCCTTTCCTCATCGAATAAGGTGCAGGATATATCACATATACCTCTGTGCAAAGCAAGAACTGTAGCTACCTGTTTTATTTTGAAATTCGATTCTACAACATCTTAGGTTTCTTTTATTTCATTAACCACATTAATGAAGTCCCATCATTTAAATACCTAATCATCACAGATAAATACGATGTACACTTATGCCATCCGCATTCGCCTCTATGTCCCCTCGTGCACCGTTAGGTTAGGTAACTAACGGCAGAGCGGGGCAGGGCTAGCGCGGGTGTAAAACATAAGTAACGTCTATATAATATATCATATATACTATATACTGTATCTATCACAGAACATCACATGATCACATCACAGATATAGCAGCAGAAGAATCATATGAAATATTGGATATACTAGGACGTCCGTGTTTTCAATACGAGCCAGTATAAAACACGGATTCCACGGTCGTGATGAATAGCCAAACCCACACCCCTAGACCCCTACGAGAGCGGCAAGCAATCCTACCAATTCTGGAGTTAGGAGACCCGGACTCGACTCCTCGAGTTGGTCTCCCACTGGACTCCAGAACCCGGTTACTTGTGCCCTCCTCCTTGGGTCTATCCTAGTGCGGAAAAGTAAATAATATACAAAAGGTGACATCTTCCGCAACTTGGAAGTGCCCCAATAAAAGAATATTACATACAAGTTTTTACATGAATGAAAATGAAAAACACTCATCTCACATAAAAACCCCCGGCTATCCAAACACGACGATCCAATATAACATATCCAGCAACACATAACATCACATGTCATCAACGTAAGTAAATGTGCGCATCCCAATTGTCGTTGACATATAGCAACGAAACCGGCGATATCACATATTACACTTACGGTCACAGAAAAGAAAGTGTAAAACTACAACAGTTGGAATCCGCAACCACCTCAGACATCGCATGCCTGATCAAATGAATTACTTAGACATCACATGCCTAACAATTATAAACCCCGCATTTTAGTCTCATTATCGAAAACTCTTTTCAATATCAAGTCGGGTAATTCAACAAGATTCCCGACATCCTGATCGAATACTCGTCGCAAACTTTAGTAGGCGGCCGCACCCCCGATACCGTCGACGAAGTGCACCAAGGCGGAACACCGCTACCGCGAGCACCCGAACGGATGCTTTCGGCGACGGGGTTCTCCTACAGTCACTTGGTCGGGGCTATGGAGTGAGGCTGTCTATTAAGTTTACCCGGCGAGTATCCGCGTACGCTACGTGATTGCGACGGACTTTTGATCACATCAAAATTCCGTGGCAACCGATCAAGTGAGACTAAAGTGCTATGTTTATAACATTCATTCAGTTATCTCATAACTTATTGTGAATTCCAATTATTGTATCCCATTCCGGATAAATAGAAAATGTTAAACTTTCCGATCGAACAATCGAACACCCAAGTTTTCCCGATACAGCTCAACACATGAAATAAGTCTAACAACATTCAGTTCGTGCCTCAGTACCGACGGTCCAGCCGTAGAAGGGTCAAGCCAACGCCTCACATGTGGCACGCCGTACTGCCCCAAACCCGAAGGTTCAAAGGGCAGTTCAAGACGGTCACATAATCGAGTTAAGGTTTGTTGTCTTCTAGAGGGTCCATCGCTTTACTTGCACTACTTAGAACGTCGTTAAACTACGGAAAAATCCAACCCTTGGAAATTTCCCGACAGGGGAAAAATTGGGTATTTATATCCGGTCGAACTTTTTAACATATTCTAAAATTTATCCGGAAAGCCACATAGACAAAATCTGATAATCCGATCGAATATTCGAATCCCCAAAACAACTCCAGAAAATTCAACTCTTGAAAAACAATTAAAAATTCCCAGGAAAACCAGCATTGCAAAAGAGGAATTACTGTACAAAATTATATGCGCAAAACGACAAATCGGCCGCGGTTCCGCCGCACGAGCCATGCTCGTGCCGTGGAAATGCGGCGCATTGATAGAATCAGGAGCACGAATTTTGCAGTATCCCTTAGAATTTCCTGCTGATTTTACTGAATATTTTTAATATGGAAAAATCCCAATTTTTGAAAAAAGGACAGAGAGCATGTTTTGAGACGGGTTTCGGATTCGTTCGGACTTCAAATTCCGTCTAGACTTCGCCTAAGGCTCTAGCTAGGCTCTGATACCACTGTAGGGTTCCTAGACACCCTAGTGAGGTCTCACAAGGCATCGAACATGGCAATTTCAAAAAATATGGTGCCGAGAAACCCTAGTGTACGGATCGTTGGCTAGATTTCTAGGCGAAAAGCTAACTAGTTAACACTTAACTAAAAGTTTAACGGAAATACAACCTTTGTAGATCCGGTGCTCCACCTCCATAGCTCCGCAATGAAGTCCTCTCCGCTGTCCATAAAGAATCCGGGCTCTAGCGTCGACTTCATCGGAGAATAAGCGAGCTAGGTCGTCGATGTCCATGCCGAAGATGATCTACGTCGAGGCATCGCTAGATCAAGCTCCACCTTCACCAAGCCTTGAAAACTTGTGAAGGAAACACACTCTACTACTTGGCAAGAGGTAGAGGATGAAGAAATAGGAAGTGGGTAAACTTTAGAATTGGATTTCTCACTCTAATTCTCACTTTGCCATTAAAGCTTGTGAAGCTTTTTCTTGAAGTGAAGAAGAAGAAGAAGATGAAGAATATGATAAGTTAATTGAAAATAGAAAAATAAAAGAATACTTATCATAATCTTAACCTTAGTTAAGTGTAGAGAATTGACTAAGGTTGGGTTGAATGGTTAGGGTTAAGGATGAGAACAAAAGGTCAACAAGTCAAAGCTTCATGAAACTTCAACTAAAAACAAAAGTAGCCACCATTCATTTATCTTCCAATTTATCCAAAATGAATAAATAAATAAGATAAATGAATAAGTAAAACCCTAATCAACAACTTAACCTTGGTTTAATTCTTTATACTTAACCAAAAAGCATGCATCATCAAACATGATACAAACATGTGCACAAAATCATATCGCATATGCAATGCGCACACCCGAGTGAGAATATCCATTTAAAGTGAACCGATACTAGTTAATACAAAGTAATATATCAAATATATAATTATACATTAAATCATTAAATCAACACTTGATTTAACGATCCGGTCATATCGCATATAACCGACCAGTATCCTATGTATCGACTTATCGAATCAACCTTTGATTCGATAACTAGGGTATATCGCATATAACCTAATCGATACATTCATCGCGAGAATGGAATACGGTATCACATACACGCATTATTCTCGGTCCCGCACATATCTCATATGCGCTCCTATTTCGTTTCGCTTGAGCCAGGAAACCTCTGTGTAGGACTCTAAAGACTCGTCAATACGCCGGCAGCAGGCGATGATCATATCAAACACCCACAAGCCGCAAGCGGTCTGCTAAACGTAACGGCCACCCGGGTATTGAGCGATCTGAAGATCGACGAGCAAGCCCGCTCACACTCCAGTGAATCCGACCAGTAACACTACCGTACAGTCCGGTCTGATCGTCTGATATGTCGCATATCTCGCCTAGGGGTGGTAAACGTCAGACCCCAATAGCTCAATAAGTCGTGTCGATATGAGGTCTATAACTATTCGAGAAACTACTGGTAACACTTACCAGTAAATCTCAGCAACCCTGGCCAGGGATTTCCTGTTATAGCCAATCGAACACAGCGCAACATCAACCCCCTATACCGGGAGAGACGAATCCCCTCCTATCGCTCATTGCCTCCATGTGACTCGGGACTGTACCCAAAAACCACCGTTTTGCACGCCCTCTTGGACGTGGTAAGATGGAAATCAAAGCACAGTGGGAACCACACAAGACTCTATGACGATCTCGGGTCAACAGACTACTCTGTACCAGTGTCACCAGAGAACTGCCATCTGACGTGAGGTATAATACCATCTGGGAGTTCTCGGTGAGTCCGTCCAGTGTACCCAGTCTTTACTGAGCACCCGTATATCATCTCTGATGTCAAACACCGATAGATAGGGATCATCCATCGCCCATCTGTATGGGACGAGAAGGTACACGCTAGTCTACTCTGGTATATCGATGCCCCGTCTCGATACACCCACGACTAGGGACTTTGAAGGATGTACTTATGGACTACCATGTCCCCACTAGTATGATCCGCATCATAGTCCAGGTAGTCAAGTACAGATCCTAAGGGCTTTACCAACATGTAACAGAGAGACAATCAGTATACACGTTAAGGTAAAGTTCAACCAGATAGCATACTATCATGTCGAGCAAGAAAGTCCTCCCTATATACGTCCCAGCATCCACTACAATATACATCCTATGTACAGTAATGGCCTCTAGGGCATACATATAACTAACATCTATAATGTATGCGATGTTGTGTACCAGACCGGATGTAGCTTATGCACTGAGTGTGGTAAGCCGGTATCAGTCAAACCCTGGGGAGAAATACTGGATAGCAGTAAAGAACATTCTCAAGTACCTGAGAAGGACTAAGGAGATGTTCTTGGTGTATGGCGGAAAAGACCTCCAGATCGAGGCCTTTGCTGACTCCAGCTTCCAGAGTGACAAGGATGATTCCAAGTCCATATCGGGTTTTGTCTTTACCCTCAATGGAGGGGCGGTGTGTTGGAAGAGTTCCAAACAGGAAACCGTTGCAGACTCGACGATGGAAACGGAATACATCGCTGCATCTGATGCCGCAAAAGAAGCTGTCTGGATGAGGAAGTTCTTGAAAGAGCTTCAGGTGGTTCCGTCCATTGTTGATCCAATACCTCTGTATTGCGACAACAACGGGGCTATAGCTTTAGCGAAGGAACCCAGGTCCCATCAGAGATCCAGACACATCTTAAGGCGGTATCACCTGATCAGGGAAATCGTGGATCGCCAGGAGATCGAGGTTCGGAGAGTCGCTTCAGAAGATAACACTGCAGATCCATTCACCAAGGCCTTGACCCAGACTCAGTTCGAGCGGCTGATCGAGATGATAGGTCTTCGATACGCCAGTACATGGCCTTAGTGCAAGTGGGAGATTGTTAGTGTATATGCCCTAGAGGCCATTACTGTATCATACTAGTTTGTATATTACTTAATGGATGCTTGGGATATTCACCTTGTATATACAATCTTGCTCAAAATAGTAGTATGCTACCTGGTTTGTTTCTACTTCAATGTGTACATGTGTTTATTTTAGTATATCGCCTATACACATTAGTGGAGCCCTTAAGATCTTTGCTTGATTACCAGCGTTGTGATGGCAGTCACACTAGTGGGGCTGGTTAATCTATAAGCACATCCTTATGCAGGTCCCTGGTCGCAGGACTATCGAGACAGGGCATCGATACTCCGGAGTAGACTAGCGCATGCGCTTCTCATCCCAGTGTGGGAGACGGTCTGTCCCACAGCCGTCGGTACGTCGTACTTGAGATAGTATGCGGGTGCTCTTTGGGTTACGAGTACACTGGACAGGGCTCGTCGGGAACTGACTAGTTGGTATTATGCCTATCGTCAGTTATCAGTTCCCAGGTGACATGAGTACAGCTTAGTCCGCTGACTTGACACTGTCACTTCGCCTCGAGTGTGTTCCCACTGTACTTTGATTACTACCCTACCACGGCTCAAAGGAGTCGTGCAAACAGTTGGTAGTTTGGTGCAGTCCCGAAGCACTTGGAGGCAGTGACGGTTAGACAGGATTCGTCCCTCCGGGTATTAGGGGTTGACATCGCGCTGTGTCTAGGAGAGCCATTACACGAGTAGTTGCTGGCCAGGGCAAACGAGATATACTGGTAGGCTTCCAG